>CM046966.1:70828766-80828766 GCA_025698475.1 Gossypium anomalum | reverse complement strand
TTTTTCCCGTTGAACACATCGGAATATAACTCGGATACATGGATAATTTGCACATAAGTGCCACATAACATATGTAATCAATCAATCATGTAAACCGCCCATAAGCGAACTCAGACTCAACTCAACGAGCTCGGGCGTTCGCATCCATAAGTGAACTCGGACTCAACTCAACGAGCTCGGATGCCTAGTTACATCTCACGAACTCGGACTCAACTCAACGAGTTCGGACATTCGCATCCATAAGTGAACTCGGACTCAACTCAACGAGTTCGGATGCTCAACCATCCTAGTGACATGTCACTTGTATCTTAATCTATTCCTCAGGTTCAAACGGGATTTTCCTCGAACACATATCCTTACCATCTTCCGTAAAATACTGAAACCAATACTCGGTAGCACTTTATATTTAACAAATAATACAAATAATTTGCATTTTATTCGAAAATAACCACAAAGCATATATTTCATGATAAAAATCAGCATATCATATAATTAACATCAATAATTTAAAAATAACAATTATACTACATTATTTACACATGAACTTACCTTGGTACCAAAATATCAATTTAGTCCACAATCTTTTCTTTTCCTCGATTGGGGTCGATTCCACGTCTTTCTTGATCTAAAATAACACATTTAGCTTATTTAATACTCACATTATCAAATTAGTCTTTAATTCAAGTTTTAGCAAAATTACAATTTTACCCCTAAACTTTTGCATATTTACACTTTTGCCCCAAATCTCGTAAATTAAACTTCAGCCTATTTTCTTATGTTTAATGACATGCTGATCATTTTTTCCTTCTATAGCAAAATCAAATTCTCACTCTAACATATACTTATGACTATTAGGTATTTTTACCGATTAAGCCATTTTACTCGTTTTTACCTAAACCCGAGTAGCACAAGTTGTCTAACATAATATAAGACCTCATATTCTATCATAAAACATCAAAATAAACACTTTTCACCTATGGGTATTTTTCCAAATATGAACCCTAACTTAAATTATTGCTAGCATAAGCTTTATCGAGCTACCGGGACTCTGAAAACGTAAAGAACATTAAAAGCGGGGCTTGTAATCACTTACTATGGAGCTTGAAAGCTTGAAACAAACCTTAGTTATGGATAACCCTTGAAATTTCGTGCTAATGAAGAAGATGATGAATTTTGTGTTATTTTTCCCTTTTTATTTCATTTAATATCCAAATGACCAAAATGCCCTTCCTTATTAAACTTCCAAAAATTCCATACATGTCCTATTTTGTCCATGAACTTAGAAATTGGTAAAATTGTTATTTAAACCCTCCTAATTAATATTCCAAAGCAATTTCATACTAAAAACTTCGAGAATGCAAGTTTTGCAACTTATTCGATTTAGTCCCTAATTTCAATTTAAGCACTTCAGGTATAAAATTTCATCACGAAATTTTCACACAATCATGCAATCATATCATGAACCTCAAAATAATAATAAAATAAATTTTTCTACCTCGAATTTGTGGTTTCGCAACCATTATTCCATTTAGGCCCTATTTCGGGATGTTACACACACACCCATATGGCCACCCGTGTGGTCACAAAAGCACCTGCAAATAGCCTAAAAATCAAGTTTTTTCAGTCATTAAATCGACCTTCAATCATGGCATTCCATAAGCCAACCATATCACACAAATTTTAGGAAATCAAAAATGACACGAGCCTCAACTTTTCATTTACCGAAACACGCAAAAAGATTTTTGAATTCCACAGTAAATCAACAATTCACAAGTATATTAAAAGAGGTTCGAATCCCACACCTAATTTGCGACCAATGATGTCTAGACACCGACCCGACGACAAGAAGCGAAGCTCTCCAAAATTCACAAGTAAGAACTGTTTTCAAAGGAAAATAAAAAAGAACAAAAACCAAAAAGAAAAGAAAAGAACGTCCAGCCAAAGGAAAAATAAAACAACATAAAATAAATACAGTGGTTATCTATTTTAACTTAAAATAAACTATTATTTAACATAACAAAACAAATTAACAATATTTCTCCAAAACGCATAGATAAGAACTCGAACCTAGAACCTTGTGGTATACTAACACTCACTCAACCACCAGACCAGCAAGCCCATTCTACTACTTAATCACGCAACTAAACACAATAGCACCACCTACTCACCAACCATAACCACAAACCTTTAAACTTCTAGCCCAGAATTCAGGGTGTTATAATACTTGAGAAGGTATTGTCACAAATCCTTCATTAGGATTTATTGATTTGAAAGTGTTCCATTTATTGGGCTTTTTATGAACAATAGTCCAATCACCGACTTTTTCTAGAGGTTGTTTACCTCTATCCATATGGCCTGCTAAGATAATCAACAATAATATTGTTAGTTCCTTTAACATATAAAACTTTAAAATTAAAAGTACATAATTCATTATACCATCTAATTCTTCTGAGTATAATTTCCAAAATTTTATTAGTAAGGAAATGTTTAACTACCTGATTATTAGTTTTTATGATAAATTTTTCAGGTGCTAAATATATAATTTTATTATCAATTTTTATTCCTTTCGTTATTACTAATAATTCTTTTTCAAATATGACATAATTAATTTCATTCAGTTTAAATTTTCCCAAACTATATCCACATATTAATTCTTCATTATTTATTGTTCTAGCTCTTAAAATACAACCCCAATGATTTTGTGAAGCATTTGTTTCGAAAATTAATTTATCACCTTGTTTAGGTAAATAAACTTTTGGAATTTGATTAATTTCAGATTTAAAATTTTTTATGATTTCCGAGTCTGTTTTAGACAAGATAAAAGGTTTATTCTTTTTTTATTTTTCAAATAAGTTAGGAAAGAAATTTCTTCTATAATTAATAATTCCTAAAAATTGTTGAATCTGCTTTTTATCTTCAATTTCTTCAGGAAATTATTTTATTTTTACTATAATATGTTCTTGTAGTTTAAGATCATCTACAAATAATTTTAATCCTAAGAATTCTATTTTTGTTTTTTCTAGCTCTATTTTCTTAGGACTTAGTATGATTCCATGTTTTATGAATTCTTGAGAAATAATATTTAAATGTTTTCTATGTAATTTTAATGTGTCTGAAAATATCAAAATATCATCTATATAAACTACACAAAATTTTTTATATTTATTAAATATAGAATCCATCCATCTTTGAAAGATTTGTGGTGCATTACATAATCTAAATGGCATTACTTTCAATTGATAATGTCCATTAGGTGCACTAAAAGCTGTCAAAGGTTTGCACTCTTCTGTTAGCATGATTTGTCAGAATCCTAGTTTACAGTCAAATTTACTAAAATGTTTTGCTTGTTTAGCTTGATTAATTAAAATATCCTTTCTTGGAATAAGATAACCATAAAAAATAATATTTTAATTTAATCTTTTATGATTAATAACCATTCTAGCTTTTCCTCTTTTTATTTCGGCATGTTATCTAACCATAAAGGCTAGACTAGTATGTGGACTATTAGTTTTTTCTATTAATCTTTTTTCTAATAATTTTTTAATTTGTATGTCAAATTTATCTATATCTTGTTTAGTATAGATCATCGGTTTAACTCTAATAATTTTATTGGGATTTTCTAATTTAATATCACAATATCTAAGGCTATTTTGTCATAATTGTAATGGTTCTTCACTAAAATTATTATCTAATAAACCCAAAAATAAGTCCAAAAACAAAAATAAGTCCAAAAACAAAAATAATAAACCCAAAAAAAACGAAGTCCAAGTTTAGTCCAGAATTACAAATATAATTTGGCCCGATCGGAATGGCCCATTACTTGAAAAGATTTAAGGTCCATCTACAAGCTTGACTCATATGGAATATAATCTTCAATGATATGCAATCTTAGATGTAATATGCAATCTTAGATATGATACAATCTTAGATATGATTGCAGTCTTAGATATGATATGCAATCTTGAAGATATGATCTTGTAATCTTGGAGATTTAATTTGTAGATATCCTTTAATCTTAACCGTTGATGTAATTGATCTGTACCGTTGGATTTGGGAAGGCTCAACTATAAATAGAGGCCTCTCCCTTCATTGTAATGCACTGGAGTTTTGGGAAACAATAAAAATTTTTGAGAGCTTTCACTCAAATTTCTCTCCCTCTTATGTTCTTATTTTCTACGGTTCGTTTTTATTTTATTCTTTGTTCATCTTCGTTTTTCAACCCTTTTTATTTTGATTTAATCCATGTTTCCCTGATTTTTTTTATATATTTTAATTTTTTAATAATTTTAGTATCATATCAAACTATTTCATTTTTAATATTTTTTAGTATTACTCTTAATAATTTTTTTTTAAAATTTTACTCAAATCATTATTTTAAAAAATATATTTCATTTAATTGTCATATTTTATCCAAAAGTTTTTCTAAAATGAGGCAATGTTTTTCGTATTTAGAAATTTGGGAAATAGTGCCCTAACATGCTAGGTTGCGATTTCCCGTTTGTCTAAATGCCTAAAGTATCCTTCTAAATAGATTTTGTAAATCATGGGATGATTTCAGTTACGAGAGTTTAAGAATATCGTGTCCTATCATGTTGGATGTGATGTTTGTATTCTTTCGGAGCTAAGAAATCTCGATTTTTTCAACTTAAATAATTCCAGTTTTAAAAAAGGGATCTTACTTTTAAATCCTTTCAAATTTTTGACATTAAGACAGAAATCTATTCAATTTGGTACCAATTTTGGGCGTTGCGAGGGTGCTAATCCTTCCTCGTATGTAACCGACTCCCGAACTTGTTTTCTTAACTTTCATAGACCAAAACATTTTATAAGGTGATCCAATCACACCTAAAAAGGTTCGTGGCGACTTCCGTTTTTGTTTTTCAAAAGTTGATCCCCGTTTTTCAAACATCCCTTTAAAAAATGGTTTCGACAGCTTGGCGACTCCACTGGGGAACAATAAGAGAGTCAAGTCGTAAAATTGATTAATTTCTGTCCTTTATCGAAATTTGAAAACTCGATTTGAAAACTATGCTCTTTTTTTTTCATGTGTTTGCTGCATATGTTTGTTACTTTTCTCGCACACATTGCATTTGCATGACCGTTGTGGTCGCACCCTTAAATGGGAGTGAGAAGCTAAGCTTTCGTGAGGTTTTCACCTCCACATGAGTTAGTGGATTACTTCCGGGATATATCTGTACCTATGTCTTCATGAGATTTTCATCTCCACATGGTCATGGGGAAATGTATCCTCCTAAACCGAACTTGGTCCATATGAGCCTAAAATGGGTGACGATCGAGGAATCTGTTGGTTTAGGTACCCTTGCTTTAGAACTAAACTACATATAGTGAACTTTAAGTGCTTGCTCTAGGTAATATGGTGATGACCTTTAGTACCTACCTTTATAAGTGCTTGTTTATTACATCTTTTTATATGATACTGCCTTGTTTTTTTAATTTTTCATCATCGTATATCATTCATCATTCAAAGGTGTCGATTCAAGGTTCGATTTCTAGATTAGAAAGTTTTGTAATGAGGAACGAATACCTTAATAAAGTGGAGGACAATGCTTCTGTCTGTACCTGGTCAAAGAAAACCCAGTTAGAGAAAGGAGATAGTGTCACCGAGGGATATACATCAGAGTTGTGGGACTTTACTCGTATCAGTTCGACACAGAATATTTTTGGGAGATGAAGGACATTTGGGCCCAATGAGATGACGAGGCTAAAAAGCTTTTCTTTCAGACTTATGGAGATCTTTTTTATTTGCTAGACATTAAGGTAGATAAGCATCTGTTTCGAGCTATGGTACAGTTCTGGAACCCTGCTTATAGGTGCTTTACATTTGGAGAGGTAGATGTAGTGCCTACTTTGGAGGAGTATACAACCTTGCTTCGTTGTCTAAGAATTCAAGGTAACAAAGCTTATGTTAGGCCTGCTAGTCTCCCAATTTTCGTGAGGAAATTAGTGATGATCACAGGGATGAGTGAGCAGTGGGCTGTAGCTCGAGTGCAGCAAAAGGGTGATAGTAAGTGCATTCAGGCCATTTTGAGGGATCTGATATTAACACACCCAGATGTGAAGAAGAAGGTCAATGTTTATTTACGGCTTGGTGATTTTCCCGAAGGCGATAGGGCACATAGTTGAGGCAGTCGCAGATTTGTTTGATCGTATTGGTAAACAGAACACACCGGTGCTAGCAATCCTAGCTGAGACGTTTAAATCCTTGAAGTACATGTCGGAGAGCTGGTGAAGTAGATTCATTGGATGCGCACAGTTGTTGTTAGTATGGTTCCATAGTCACTTTTGGAAGCTTAAGAAGGTTCCTTGCCGAGTGTTCTTTGAGGGTCATTCCCCCTTAAAGGAAGTAGCAACTACACCAAGGAGAGACGATATTACAGAAGAAAGGTGGATGGATATTCTTCAGAAACTTTGAGAGGAGGAAGTTTTGTGGAAAGCACCTTGGATGACTCCTAATGAAGTCCTTTATCGCTGCGGCAGTTTTGATTGGGTACCTCTTTCTAGGATTTGGGGAGTCGTTGGCTATGCACCGTTACTCGTCCTAAGGAAACATAAAGCGAGGCAGTTCAGATAGAGGTCGAGAGTTAGCTTTGTTATTAGATAGGGTGAAGACTCTGGGCCTACGAGTGAAAGCGTATTTGTAATCCGTTTTATGGAAAGACTTTTGTTCCTTAAATAACATTTTCTAAAATGAAACTGAATCGAGATCGATACCTTTTTGCATTCATGCATTTGCATTACATTACATCAAAGAAAAGAAGATGTTGATTTGAAATTCAATTCCTAAATAGAATAGTCTGTCATAAGGAAATGAATTTCTTGATAAAGTGGATTATAGTACGGTCTTCTGAATATAGTCCAAATAAACACGACGAGATAAAGCTGATAGTCCACAGAGGAATACATGATGTAATTGCTAGAGATTCAAGCTAACAATGGTTATCCAAGATTATGACGAGAGAAAGCTGGAAGTTCACGAAGGAATACATGACTTGATTTAATTTCCAACGAAGATTATTCAAGAGCCAGCACTTTTTGATGAGTATCATTGAGATAAGCGAGCAAGAGATCGAGGCTCAGATTAAGCAGCAAGGAACTAGCAAAGGCATCTTTTAGAGAATTTACAGGATTCGTCTATCAGCGTTTACTTGGACTATGGAGGGCAAGACCACATATGTAATCTATTTTCATGTAAAGAAATTTGTTTTCTAGAAAAGTTATTCTAATGGAATTGAATTCAAGATCAACATCTCTTTTTCTTTTGCATTCATGCATTTGCATTGCATCACATAATATGCATTTAAATCCATAAAAAGACCCTAATTAGGCAAAAATTATTTCAGAGGGTTAAGCGAGGATATGAAACAAAGGTTAGAGATTGGAGCAAAGGCAAATACAGATGCAAGAGCAGTTAACCAAGATTCAACAAGATATACGTGATCAAATGTTAGAACTCCAAAGAAATGTAATTGGCCAGCTGGGGCAATTACTAGCCGAAGGGCTTGAAAAGAAGAAAAGCCCAGTGGTCAACACTGAGGATGATATTAAGGACATCGTTTATTCCCCAAGTTTTACTCCAATAAGCGTCCAAACTCGACCAGATGAGGTACCTGTTACTATCAGTCTCCAACAGCATCAGGCCAGTATGGTGGCACCAATAAATTACTTAGGTCCCAATTCGAGGGGCAATTCAGCCAATCTTGTTGCCATTGAAGAAGCAAAGAAGACATGTGTGGAGCTTCCGAAATAGCATGAAGCTTTCAAAAGACGAGAGTGGAGCTCTCGAAGTAATACTTCGAAGGCAATGAAGAAAAAGGAAAAAGAGGTGAAAACGATTACCATAAGCCAGCCAAGAGTTACTAGCCATCAGGAATCCAATTCGAGACCGAGTTCTAAAAAACTCACATCTACGCCAATCTCGATGTCGTATAAGGAGCTATATCAAAGATTATTTCACGCACATGTAGTAGCCCCTTTTCATTTAAAACCGTTGCAGCCCTCATACCTCAAATGGTATGATTCGAGCACTCAATGCGAATACCATGCGGGAATCACAGGACATTCAATTGAGAATTGCACTGCCTTTAAAAAGGCAATCGAGAGGTTCATTAAGATGGGTGTTGTAAACTTTGGTGGTCCCTCTGGAGTAGAAAATCTGTTACCCTATCATTTAGATAAAAGGGTAAATTCCATAAGAGAAGAGGGCATGGGATCCAAGAATCCGCCAAGTTCAGGGCTTTTAAACAAAACTTGATGTTGAAGGATTTGAATGACGTATCCAAAGAAGGAACCAAGAAATAAAAATTGTTGAGCCTTTGCACATTTGGGGATGTTTTGAACAATGAAATTGTGGAAGTGATCTTTGTATTTAAAGATTAATCTAGAGTAATGTTTAGAACACACTTATTATTTTAAAGCCTAGAAACAATAAGGTTTCATTTGTGAAATAGGCTCATGTTCGGACATCATTGTTTCAATAAAACATATTTTTCATGATCAATGCGAGCAAATATTCTTTCATTCTTTTACCGACAAATATTCTTTTGACCTTTAAAATTCTTTCTAAATTGCATTCATAACATGTAAATAGTCATGCTTGAATTCATTTATTCCTTGTATATTCTTTTGTGCCTATCATGGGTCCCTAAATATCAATGACATGGGCAACGATACTACAGATTCAGAGTTCCTTTTTGAGCGTGACATGTGTTTAGAGGAATCTTAGTACTTTGAAGATGATAGAGATTGTAATCTATCTTCTGATTTGTTGGAAATAGTAAAGCAAGAAGAGCAGCAAATTTTACCCCATAAAGAGGTGGTAGAGAATTTAGCCTTAGAGGAAGGAAAGGTTGAGAAATTGGAACGTGCATAACCAGAGAGACAAAACAAGACCTTGTTGGGACTATTAAGGGAATTCATAGATGTCCACAGGAACTTCGGAAGAACACATTCAAGAAGATTCATAATGACCAGGATAAACAAAAGCCTTGGGCATTGTTGGTTCACCATGGAAGGGGATCGCATCAGTTATACCATAAATGCCGAATTTAATGAGCCAAGACTTATAGGGCATGTATGTTATGGGCTCGTCAAAAGTTTCAAGTTGACAATGGTTCATCTTTGTGGTTGTCGACTGCTCCGTTAAGAGGGTAGAGATAGCTTCATATGCCAATATTACAAAGTCAATAGTCATCGAATTTCAAAAAATAAAAAAAAGAAAAAAAAAAGATCATATCCAACTGCACAATGCCAAAAGTTCGCAGTCTTTTCAGAGATAATGCGCCATACCATAGTACAACAAAGGTTGCCAAAAGAAAAGAAAAAGAAGAAAAAAATAAATTACAGAAGATGACCGAGATTGGTAAAAAATTGGCATAAGAAACTACCGCCTACTCTCTATGCTTACGCTGGGGCAAACACATTCAATTCCAGTTGTTTCAAAGGTTCCACCCATCATCCTTGGAATGGGTGCATTGTTTGGCTTTCCTGAGCAGTCTGATGTGCAGTCAATAGCTGTGATGGTTAGCTCCAGGCGGTGGCCATTGATTTCCAGCTATGGGGCATCAGGCCGTACGCAGTCTCTGATCTTAAAATGATAAATTCTTTCTTCAAAAGTAGTTTCTGACAAAGTGGATAACGGTATCATGAAGGAAGCTCTCTTAGACTTCTATACAAGTTCAGGGAAGAGGAAACCTAATCAAATCATTATTTTCAGGGATAGGGTTAGCGAGTCTCAATTCAATCAAGTTTTGATCAAGTTATTGAGGCTTGCAAGTTCCTTGGCGAGAAGTGGAACCCTAAAGATTGTGGTTATTGTTGTACAAAAAACCATCATACCAAGTTTTTTTTTCAGCAGGGATCTCCTGACAATGTGCTACATGGTATTGTCATTGACAACAAAGTATGCCATCCAAAGAACAATGATTTTTACCTTGGTACCCATGCTGGAATGATTGGAATCATGAGGCAAACTCACTATCATGTTCTCTTAGACCAGGCTGGGTTTTCGGCTGATGATCTGCAAAAGTTTGTTCATTCTCTATCCTATATGTATCAAAGGAGCACCACAGCCATATTTGTTGTGGCTCCTATTTGCTACGCTCATTTGGCAGCTTCACAGTTGGGGGCAATTTATGAAGATTAGGGATGCTTCAGAAACATCATCGAGTCATGGTGGGATGTATGTTCTGGGAGTAATCTCTGTACCTCAGCTTTCCAGGTTGAAGGATAAAGTCAACAACTTCATTCTTGTCTGCTAAGAATCATTGAACCATCTTTTTGTAGGGTTTGACAAAGGCAATCCCTTTCTCATGGGTTTACGAATCAAGATTTTTCCTCCAAGCTTTGATGGAGTTAAAAATTGAATACCTCTAGTAAACTTAACTTGAAAGTATTCATCCTAAGCAAATGTACCAAGAATGGATGACATAGACTTATGACAAAGGTTCGTCCAAAATAATTTCATAAAGGAAACCTTGTGCTGAAAAAGATCCTTCCCATGCAAAAGGATGCTGAATTAGGAAGGGCCATATGTTGTGAAGAGGGCTTTCTCTAGAGTTGCACTGATTTTGACAAGAAATGGATAGGAAGAATTTATCTGATCCAGTGAATTCAGACTCGGTCAAGGAATACTTTGTTTGAAGGAGAAGGGAAGCCAAGGTGAAAACCCGCAAAGGGCACTTTGGGACTTCTATTTCAAAAAAAAAAAAGAGGAAAAAAGAAAAGAAAAAGAGAAAAAAATAAAAGAAAAAAGAAAAAATGGAGAGGCCAAGGTGAAAACTCGCAAAGGGCGCCTGGAGACCAAAGGGGTTTTAAGTTGAAAACCCGAAAGGGTAGCTCAAATTTGGAAAGTCATGCAGTGACCTTGCTATACCGGATTCGACGAGAAGTGAAATATGTTACATATAGAGGCATCAACAAATTACTTTGGATCTTTTAAACACATGTTGAACTCAAGAAAGTCTTCATGGAGCTGGTGTATAGACGCTCAAGCGGCGATATCTTCACAAATCTGATTTTTGTCCTATTTTCTATCTTTGGATTCTTTTTCTTGGGAAAGATATGTTCTCAGGTTAATCTTTTTGCATTCCTTCCAATAATTTGTCCAAATCTAATTATCCTCAGGATCAATTTATTTGTCTCCCATTATTCATAAAGCATGTTGCATTGAAATAATGATAGATGAACTAAAATATCTTCACAAATGAAGTTTTGCATATTACTCTGAAATTTTTAAGTTAATACAAGAAACTGAAACAAGACAATTGTTTAAGGAATTCTCATATGTATGGGTTGGAGATACTCGAGAGATTTTCTTCTTCAGTCCAAAAGGTGGTTGGACGTTTTAAGCAATATTGATCTTAAGAAAGGATCATTTCATAAACATCTTTAGTGGGTCGTAACATTTGGGGAATGGTACGGTAGACCAAATTGATGAAGAAAATTCGAGGCATACGAGCAGAGTATGATTGATACATTGAGAAGAATGAGGTGGAAAGCTCGATAGATGAATGAGTTATAACGTCCGAAATAGAAGTTATTTTCATAAACATTTTGCATCATAATATGTCTAATTAGGAGCATTTGACTCATTTTGATCATGGCATCTTAATTATTTGGTATAAGCATAAATTCCAGGAAATCAATTCTACAGTTGGATTCCCCAGTGGACAATGTAGCAAGATTGATTGAAAATTACAAAAATTCAGAGCCTTAATCCCCTAAGCAGTAGGGTAACAGGTTAAATTTGTAGATCTTATCTCCCTAAGTAGTAGTAGAGCAGATCGAAGACTCGCCTTAATCCCCTAAGTAGTAGGGTAACAGGTTCGCAGATCTTATCTCCCTAAGCAGTAGCGGAGCAAATCGACGACGACTTACCTTAATCCCCTAAGTAGTAGGGTAACAGGTTAAATTTGCAGATCTTATCTCCCTAAGCAGTAGTGGAGCAGATCGAAGACCCGCCTTAATCCCCTAAGCAGTAGGGTAATAGGTTAAATTTGCAGATCTTATCCCTAAGCAGTAGCAGAGCAGACCGAAGACGATGCACCTTAACCCCTAAGTAGTAGGGTAATAGTCCAAAGCATAGCAGATCTGGCCTTCACGTGTTTACACTAAAGCAGATCCAAGATAACAAGATTTGGCTTCTCTATCTTTGACGGAGAGCAAATCGAAGACATAGCAGATCTGGCTTTCGGATGTTCTCACATCAAAGCAGATCCAAGATAACAGATCTGGCATCCCCATATTCAAATGGAGAGCAGATGCATAACAGATCTAACTTTCAGATGTTTTTACTGAAGCAGATCCAAGATGATTTGGCATTCTTATGTTTACAAGGAGTAAAATCGAAGACATAGCAGATTTGACTTTTAGATGTTTTCACATCAAAACAGATCCAAGATAACAGATCTGGCCTCTCCATATTCGACGGAGAGCAGACACATAGCAGATTTAACCTTCAGATGTTTTTACTGAAGCAGATCCAAGATAATTTGGCATTCTTGTGTTTACAAGGAGCAAATCGAAGACATAGCAGATCTAACTTTTAGATGTTTCACATCAAAGTAGATCCAAGATAACAGATCTGGTGTCTCCATATTCAACAGAGAGTAGACACATAGTAGATCTAACCTTCAGATGTTTATACTGAAGCAGATCCAAGATGATTTGGCATCCTTGTGTCTACAAGAAGCAAATTGAAGACATAGCAGGTCTGACCTTGGATGTTTATATCAAGGGCGGATCAAGATGATTTGGCATCATTGTGTTTACAAGGAGCAAATTGAATACATAGCAGATTTGGCTTTCACGTGTTTACGCTGAAGCAAATCTAAGATGATTTGGCATCTCTGTATTGTCAGGGAACAAATCGAAGAAGCAGATTTGGCATCTCTGTGTTCGACGGAGAGTAGATCAAAGATAGCAGATATCGCCTTCCTGAGTTGCAGTGAAGCAGATTGAAGCCGTCAAGAGGCCATTTAAAGAAGATCAAGGATCAAGAACTCAAGACTCGGCGAGCCCGGGCAAAATTGGTCCTTTTATAGTCTTTGCTCTATTCTTGTTACATAGCAATGAGCAAAGAGGGTAGCTACAGACACTCAATTTTGCCTGGGCCCAGAAATAAGTCCAAAAACAAAAATAATAAACAAAAAAAAACGAAGTCCAAGTTTAGTCCAGAATTACAAATAAAATTTGGCCCGATCGGAATGACCCATTACTTGAAAAGTTAAGGTCCATCTACAAGCTTGACTCATATGGAATATAATCTTCAATGATATGCAATCTTAGATATGATACAATCTTAGATATGATTGCAATCTTAGATATGATATGCAATCTTGAAGATATGATCTTGTAATCTTGGAGATTTAATTTGTAGATATCCTTTAATCTTAACCGTTGATGTAATTGATCTGTAGCGTTGGATTTGGGGAGGCTCAACTATAAATAGAGGCCTCTCCCTTCATTGTAATGCACTGGAGTTTTGGGAAACAATAAAATTTTTTGAGAGCTTTCACACAAATTTCTCTTTCTCTTATGTTCTTATTTTCTACGGTTTGTTTTTATTTTATTCTTTGTTCATCTTTGTTTTTCAACCCTTTTTATTTTGATTTAATCCATGTTTCCCTGATTTTTTTTTATATATTTTAATTTTTTAATAATTTTAGTATCATATCAAACTATTTCATTTTTAATATTTTTTAGTATTACTCTTAGTATTTTTTTTTTAATTTTACTCAAATCATTATTTTAAAAAATATATTTCATTTAATTGTCATATTTTATCCAAAAGTTTTTTTAAAATGAGGCAATGTTTTTCGTATTTAGGAATTTGGGAAATAGTGCCCTAACATGCTGGGTTGCGATTTCCCATTTGCCTAAATGCCTAAAGTATCCTTCTAAATACATTTTGTAAATCATGAGATGATTTCAGTTACAAGAGTTTAAGAATATTGTGTCCTATCATGTTGGATGTGATGTTTGTACTCTTTCGGAGCTAAGGAATCTCAATTTTTTCAACTTAAATAATTCCGGTTTTAAAAAAGGGATCTTATTTTTAAATCCTTTCAAATTTTTGACATTAAGACAGAAATCTATTCAATTTGGTACCAATTTTGGGCGTTGCGAGGGTGTTAATCCTTCCTCGTACGTAACCGACTCCTGAACCTGTGTTCTTAACTTTCATGGACCAAAACGTTTTATAAGGTGATCCAATCACACCTAAAAAGGTTGGTGGTGACTCCCGTTTTCGTTTTCAAAAGTCGATCTCCGTTTTTCAAATATCCCTTTAAAAAATGGTTTCGACACAACTAATGACTTGTTTCAAGTTGTATAATTTGTTCTTTTCTTGGTGGTGTAATTTTTTTATCACTAAAAAAATATGATTTTCTACTAAAGGTATTTCTATAAAAAAAATTTCTACAGATAACATAATTAAATTTTTATCAATAGAAAATGGTAAATGTTGAGATATAAAATTATTACCTAATAATATATCTCCATGCATATCTGGAAAGCATAATATTTTAGGTATCATAAATCTTACATTATTTATGTAGATCGGTATGTTTCTAGCTTTATATTGAATTATGGTTTCATTACCATCTATTTCTATGACTCTTATTGGATGCTTCATAGGTTTCCATTTTTCTAAAGGAATGGCATTTTTTTTCCGCAACTACTAGTTGTAGCTCCAGTATCTAATAAAGCATGTAAATAATATGTTTTATATTCTCTAAATTGAAAATTAATTTCAATATATGTGTAATATTTCCTGGATTGGAAATTTGAAAATGTAATTACATCACTTGTTCCAAGTTTTATTTGTTGGAGTATTATCGAAGTTCGTATTTCTTCCATTCTAGTGTTTCTAGAAGATACAAAGTTTCTACTTGGTTCTGTGGGAAAAATAGGAATATGAACTATTTTCATTCCTACCGGTGTTGAAGATATAGAACTTCTACTTGGATTTTCCTCATTTTCCTCTATTTGAGTATTTGACGGTAAAATCAAATTATCATTTGTATTAGTTATAGTTGTATTAAATAGTGGGATTTCTGTTAATCCACCTCTTGTAATATCCCGAATTAGGGCCTAATCGAAATAGTGGTTTCGTGACCACAAATCTGAGATAGAAATAATTATTTTATAATTATTTTGAGGTTTATGATATGATTACATGATTGTGTGAAAATTTCGTGAAGAAATTCTATGCCTAAAGTGTTTAAATTGAAAGTAAGGACTAAATCGAATAAGTTGCAAAATTTGCATTCTAGAAGTTTTTAGTATGAAATTGCATTGAAATATTAATTATGAGGTCTTAAATAGAAATTTGACTAATTTTAAGTTCATGGACAAAATTAGGACATGGAAGGAATTTTTGGAAAGTTTAGTAGTAAGGGCATTTTGGTCATTTAGTTATTAAAATGAATTAAAAACAAAATTAAAAGCCAATTTTTGTCCATCTTCTTCATTAGGCCGAAATTTCAAGGGTTCTCCATAGCTAGGGTTTGTTTCAAGCTTCCAAGCTCCATAGTAAGTGATTCCAAGCCCCGTTTTTAATGTTCTTTACGTTTTTGAGATCCCGATAACTCGATTAAGCTTATGTTAGCAATAATTTAACCTAGGGCTTATATTTGGAAAAATACCCATAGGTGAAATTTGTGTATTTTGATGTTTTATGATAGAATATGAAGTTTTAAATTATGTTAGACAACTTTTACTACTCGATTTTAAGCAAAAACGAGTAAAAGGGCTTAATTGGTAAAAATACCTAATAGTCACAAGTACATGTTAAAGTGAGAATTTGATGTTGCCATAGAAGAGAAAAGTGATCAGCATGTTGTAAAACATAATAATAAGGAATAAAGTTTAATCCCGAACCTAGGGGCAAAAATGTAAATATGTAAAAGTTTAGGGGTAAAATTGTAATTTTTGCCAAAATTTGAGTTAAGGATTAATTTTATAATGTGAGTATTAAATAAGCTAAATGTGTTATTTTAGATCAAGAAAGACGTGGAATCGACCTCAATCGAGGAAAAGAAAAGATTGTGGACTAAATTGCAAAATCTTTGTATTTTGGTACCAAGGTAAGTTCATGTGTAAATAATGTAGCATAATTGTTATTTTTAAGTTATTGATGTTAATTATATGATATGCTGATTTTTTATCGTGAAATATTATGCTTTGTGGTTAATGTTGAGTAATATGTAAATTATGTTTACTACTTGATAAATATGAATTGCTACCGAGTATCGGTTCCGATATTCCGTGGAAGACGGTAAATGTCAGATCGAGGGAAAAAGCCCGTTTGAACCTTAGGAATAGATTAGGATACAAGTGCCATGTCACTAGGATGGTTGAGCATCCGAACTCGTTGAGTTGAGTCCGAGTTCACTTATGGATGCGAATGTCCGAACTCGTTGAGTTGAGTCCGAGTTCGTGAGATGTAACTAGGCATCCGAGCTCGTTGAGTTGAGTCCGAGTTCACTTATTGATGCGAACGCCCGAGCTCGTTGAGTTGAGTCCGAGTTCGCTTATGGGCGGGTTACATGATTACTTGATTGCATATATGGCACTTATGTGCAAGTTATCCATTTATCCGAATTATATTCCGATGTGTTCAACGGGTAAAGTTATACTCAAATGGAGGAATATTCGACATGTAAAGAGACGTATTGGTAAGTGATGTGAAATGGATATTTTGGACAGGTATATATTTAACCCTCGGGTTGAGTATTGATACAATCACGATAAGGTAATAAGATGATGAAAAAAATGATTAGAAATGTGATATGTGTTTTAGTGATGCATGCTAATGTTGATTGGTATGACCGTTTGTTATGTTACTTATTATTTGCATATGAACTTACTAAGCATTTATGCTTACTCCTCCTTCTTACTCATTGTAGTTTTGGACAAGCCACTTTCAGAGTCGGGATAGGTCGAAGGCTCACCACACTATCCTAAGACTTTTGGTAAATGGCTTGTAAATTTAAGTATGGCATGTATAGCAATATACCTATTTTGTGTAAATGATCTTATGATATGGTGATGGAATGGTTGAGAAAATGTTTGATAATGATAAATTATGAAAATGGTTAGTTTAGATTATGTTTGATGTTAAGGAAAATTATTAAGATACATAGTGCATAAAAACTCATAAAAGGGATGAAATTTGCCATAAACAAAATACTGCAGCAACACTGACGCGAGTTTGAAAATTTACTAAATATCATAGAAATTGAATTTGGTGATGGAATACATATCAAATTGAAGCTTATTATGTCTAGTTTCACATGAAATAAATGAAACAGGTAAAGGAATTATATGTTAAAAGATATTTAAATTTTAGTGAAACAGGGTCATAGCAGTTTCTGAATCCCCTGTTCTAACTTTATAAATTCACCATAAATTTTAAAGATATAACTAGATGGTGTATTTTATATCCTCAGAATAATTATTTAGTCTAGTTTTAGTATAAATAAACCTCATAGTCATATGAATTTTTTACAGAGAGAAATGTGGTTCGTAGTAAACAGAGGTCAAACCAGTCAAGTCCTGAAACAGGGGTAACTTTAACTAATAAACTGTACTAATTGGCTCAACCAAAAATTCTAGAAAAAAATTAATAGATAGGTATATGAGTCTAGATTCAAGTAAAATTTACGGATCTTGATTTCGAGTTTCGTAACTCGAGATATGATTTTTCTTGTGACTGTGACGCAAGTAGCTTAAAAGCTGTGAATGTAGAAACAAATAATCCAAAGTTCTAAAAATGTTAAATTAAGCTTAGTAACACCTCATACTCGACTCTACGACGGTCTCGAGCGTGGGGCGTTTTAGTTTAGTGGTATCGAGAGCAGGTTTAGTCGGTTCTCGGACTACGTGTTGTATGTACGGATTTTGCTATACATGCCATATGTATAAATTGTGATAGTGTGACGACTTTTGACCTTTTAAATAAATTTTTTTATAGTAAATGGATCCCGATCTAGCCGTGTGGCGATGAAGTCGAGAGTAATGCGCCACTCCGGCTGAAGGAGCAGCGCCGATCGAAAATCCACCTCCTACATTTGGTCGTGGAGGAGGAGAAAGGGTCGAAGCCTTTCTCCAAATGATGAGTGCATGGTACACCGAGTTCGTTACATGACGAACCCAAATGTACAACCTCCCCACCTCCCCAATTCCCTCAACCTGCACTCCCGACGCGCTCAAGGTATGGATCTCATGAAATTTCACGAACTCCAGCTTGATAGAATTCGCAAGCAAGGGGCCAAGAATTTAAAGCAAATATTGATGATGATGCCGAGAAAGCGAGTTACGGCTGAAAATTCTATCCGGTATTTGACGAATTATCTTGTACACTGAAGAATGTTTGAAATGTGCTATATCTTTGTTGAGGATTCAAATTTATAATTGGTGGAAGACTTTGATTTCGTGGTACCGAAAGAGAAAATAACTTGGAAATTCTTTCAAGAAGAGTTTCGGAAGAAATATATCGATGAAAGATTTATTGATCGAAGCGTAAAGAATTTCTTGAGTCAAGCAAGGTAATATGACGATTCTGAGAATATGAAAGAGAGTTTGTTCGATTAAGTAAGTATGCCAGAGATGTGCCGACGATTTGAAGACGGGCTCAACGAAGACATCAAGGTATTTGTTGGAATTCTTGAATTAAAAGAAATGGTAGTATTGGTTGATCGAGCTTGTAAGGTCAAGAATTACTTAAAGAAAAGAAAAGGTAGAGGCCGAGACTAGAAATTGGAAGAAAAGACCGATGAGCGGTTCATTTTCACAAAGAACTGGAAAGTCAAGGAATATGAATCCTCGTTCCCAAGCTTCAGCTGGGCAATCATATGGGAATTATAAGAAGCAAAATGTGGGTCCTAAATCCCAGACTACTTCGGCAGCCAGTGTAGGGAGCTCGAGATTTGTTAAACCTGAGTGCCAGCGGTGTGGTAGAAATCATTTTGGTCCGTGTAGAGCAAATGAATGTTTTTTCGATGTGGTTCTCCTGGATCATTTTATTAGAGACTCGCCTGAGAGAGAGTGAAAAGAAAAATTTTAGAATACAAAAACAAGTGGGGTGAATTCGAGAGGAAGATATCCAAGAAAAGCTGGGAGTGAAGCAAGTAGTAAGAATGTAGCCAGGGATGCACCAGTTAGACCTGAAGGAAGAGCTCCGGCTAGAACTTATGCTATTAAAACGCGTGAAGATGCTTCTTCACTTGATGTGATTACCGGTACATTTTCTCTCTATAATGTTAATGTTATTGCTTTGATTGATCCCGGTTCTACTCATTCATATGTGTGCATGAAATTGGTGTCTAGTATGAATATACCTGTTGAGAACACTGAATTTATGATTAGAGTGTCGAATCCGTTAGGCAAATGTGTGACTGTTGATAAAGTATGTAAGAAATGTCCTTTAATGATTCGGGATCATTACTTTCCGGTCGACTTGATGTTGTTGCCGTTTGATGAGTTTGATGTTATTTTGGGTATGGATTGGTTGACATTGCATGATGCTAAAATAAATTGCAAAGAAAAGGTTATAGAATTAAAGTGTGAAAATGGTGAAACTCTGCTGGTTGAATCAGATAAATCGAGGGCATTACCTAGTGTGATTTCTTCAATGTCGGCTCAAAGATATCTGAGAAAGGGTTATGAAGCTTATTTGGTGTATGTAATTAATACAAAAGAAGTTGAAAAGAAAGTTGAATCGATGTCGGTTGTGTGTGAATTTGCGGACGTATTTCGGAAGAATTGCCGAGTTTACCTCGATCGTGAAAGTAGAATTTGGTATTGATTTGATACCGAAACAGCTCCGATTTCGATTGTTCAGTATAGAATGGCACCAGTGAGAGTTGAAGGAATTAAAGTCGCAGATTGCAAGAGTTGACTGATAAAGGTTTTGTGAGATCGAGTTTTTCACCTTGGGGTGCTCCGTGTTATTTGTGAAAAAGAAGGATGGTTCTATGAGGTTGTGTGTTGATTATCGCCAGTTAAACAAGGTGACAATCAAAAACAAATATCCGTTGCCAAGAATTGATGATTTGTTTGATCAGCTAAAAGGAGCGACATGGTTTTCAAAGATTGACTTGAGATCTGGGTATTACCAACTGTGGGTAAAAGAGTCGGATGTGCCTAAAACTGCTTTTAGAACAAGGTATGGTCATTATGAATTTTTAGTTATGCCATTCGGGTTGACAAATGCTCCTGCTGTGTTTATGGATTTAATGAAATGCATATTCCGACCATACTTGGACAAATTTGTTGTGGTGTTTATAGATGATATTTTAATTTATTCAAAAGATGATACAGAGCATGCTGAGCATTTGAGGATAGTTTTGCAAACTTTGAGAGATAAGCAGTTGTATGCTAAGTTTAGTAAAAGTGAATTTTGGCTACGGGAAGTTGGATTTTTAGGTCATATTGTTTCAGTGATGGTATACGGGTTGATCCTAGTAAAATTTCAGCCATTGTTAATTGGAAACCACCAAAAATGTAAATCAAGTTAGAAGTTTCTTGGGGCTAGCTGGGTATTATCGGCGGGTTTGTAAATGGATTTTCTATAATTGCTACTCCTATAGCTAGATTACTCAGAAAGGATGTTAAATTTGAATGGACGAAAGAATGTCAACAGAGTTTTGAAGAATTGAAAAGTTATTAACAGAGGCACCGTGTTAGTAGTACAAATTCAATCGTAAAGAATTTGTGGTGTATAGTGATGCTTCTCTAAATGGTTTGGGGTGTGTGCTCATGCAAGAAGGAAAAATGGTGGCATATGCTTGAGGCGAGAAAACCTCATGAGAGGAATTATCCCACTCACGATTTGGAATTGGTCATGCGGTGGTGTTTGCTTTGAAAATTTGGCGACATTATTTGTATGGTGAAAAGTGCCGGTATATACCGACCATAAAAGTCTTAAGTACTTGATGTCACAAAAGACTTGAATTTAAGACAAGTGAAGATGGTTGGAGTTATTGAAAGATTACAAGCTTGTTATTGATTATCATCCGGGAAAAGCGAATGTGGTTGCTTGATGCTTTGAGCGAAAAGTTACTTGCTTGCTTTGAGAGCTATGAACACTCGGTTAAAGGTATCAGATGATGGTTCGATTCTAGCAGAGTTAAGAGTAAGACCGATGTTTTTACAAGAGATTTGTGGAGCTCAGAAAAATGATCAAGATTTGCAAGCCAAGAGAAAACAGTGTGAAGTTGATACAGAGTTAGATTTCAGAATTGGTTCTAATGGATGTTTAATGTTTAAAGATCGGATTTGTGTACCAAAGAATGAGGAATTGATTCAAAAGATCCTACAGGAAGCACATAGTGGTTATTTCTCGATTTATCCGGGTAGTACGAGAATGTATAATGACTTGAAGAAAATGTATTGGTGGAATGGACTGAAAAGAGATATATCAGAGTTTGTGTCCAAATGCTTAATTTGTCAACAGGTGAAAGCTGAACACCAAGTGCCTTCGGGATTACTTCAGCCTATCATAGTCCCTGAATGGAAATGGGATCGAATTACCATGGATTTTATATAAGGGTTGCCGTTAACTCCGGGAAGAAAAATGCCATCCGGGTAATAGTTGATGATCGACTAAATCGGCTCATTTTATTCCTAGACGTGCATGATTATTCTCTTAATAAGTTGGCTGAATTGTATATCCGTGAGATTGTTAGACTTCATGGAATACCTTTGTCAATCATTTCGGATAGAGATCTGAGATTTACTTCACGGTTTTGGCAAAAGTTGTAAGAAGCATTAGGTACAAAGTTAAATTTCAAGATTTGCCTTTCATCCACAAACCGATGGACAATCGTAAAGAGTAATTCAGATTCTTGAAGACATGCTCGGATGTTGTGTATTGGAATTTCAAGGAAGTTGGGAAAGATATTTGCCGTTGGTAGAATTTGCTTGCAACAATAGTTATCAGACGAGCTTGAAAATGGCACCTTATGAAGCATTGTATGGTCGTAAGTGTCGAACGCCTTTGTATTGGACTGAGCTCAAGGAAAATCGATTTATGGAGTTGATCTAATAAAAGAAATCAAGAAAAAGTGAAAGTAATTCGAGATTGTTTGAAAGTCGCTTGATATAGACGTAAATCTTATGCGAGATCTAAAACGAAAAGACATTGAATTTCAAGTTGGCGATAAAGTATTTTTAAAGGTGTCTCCATGGAAGAAAGTCCTTAGATTTGGACGGAAGGGCAAATTAAGTCCGCTTTATTGGGCGTATGAAGTAATTGAAAAAGTTGGACAGGTAGCATATATCGCTAGCATTACCACCGAATTAGAGAAGATTCATGATGTGTTCCATGTATCTATGTTACGTCGGTATCGTTCGGATCCTTCACATGTAGTTTCACCGATGTAAATTGAACTACAACCGATATGACCTACGAAGAAGAACCGATTAAGATTTTAGCTCGAGAGGTCAAACAACTAAGGAATAAAAATGTTGCATTTGTGAAGGTGTTGTGGAAAAGGCATGGAATAGAAGAAGCTACATGGGAATCTGAAGAAACTATGAGAAATCAATACCCACATCTATTTACCGGTAAGATTTTCGAGGACGAAAATCCTTAAAAGGGGGGAGAGTTGTAATATCCCGAATTAGGGCCTAATCGGAATAGTGGTTTCGTGACCACAAATCCGAGATAGAAATAATTATTTTATAATTATTTTGAGGTTTATGATATAATTATATGATTGTGTGAAAATTTCGTGAAGAAATTCTATGTCTAAAGTGTTTAAATTGAAAGTAGGGACTAAATCAAATAAGTTGCAAAATTTGTATTCTAGAAGTTTTTAGTATGAAATTGCATTGAAATATTAATTACGAGGTCTTAAATAGCAATTTGACTAATTTTAAGTTCATGGACAAAATTAGGACATGGAAGGAATTTTTGGAAAGTTTAGTAGTAAGGGCATTTTGGTCATTTAGTTATTAAAATGAATTAAAAACAAAATTAAAAGCCAATTTTTGTCCATCTTCTTCATTAAGCCGAAATTTCAAGGGTTCTCCATACCTAGGGTTTGTTTCAAGCTTCCAAGCTCCATAGTAAGTGATTCCAAGCCCCGTTTTTAATGTTCTTTACGTTTTTGAGATCCCGATAACTCGATT
Source organism: Gossypium anomalum (assembly GCA_025698475.1). Lineage (NCBI taxonomy): Eukaryota > Viridiplantae > Streptophyta > Magnoliopsida > Malvales > Malvaceae > Gossypium > Gossypium anomalum. Next base: position 80,805,609 of record CM046966.1, on the reverse strand, counting down.
AAGCTTATGTTAGCAATAATTTAACCTAGGGTTTATATTTGGAAAAATACCCATAGGTGAAATTTGTGTATTTTGATGTTTTATGATAGAATATGAAGTTTTAAATTATGTTAGACAACTTGTACTACTCGATTTTAAGCAAAAGCGAGTAAAGGGCTTAATCGGTAAAAATACCTAATAGTCACAAGTACATGTTAGAGTGAGAATTTGATGTTGCCATAGAAGAGAAAAGTGATCAGCATGTTGTAAAACATAAGAATAAGGAACAAAGTTTAATCCCGAGCCCAGGGGCAAAAATGTAAATATGTAAAAGTTTAGGGGTAAAATTGTAATTTTTGCCAAAATTTGAGTTAAGGATTAATTTGATAATGTGAGTATTAAATAAGCTAAATGTGTTATTTTAGATCAAGAAAGACGTGGAATCGACCTCAATCGAGGAAAAGAAAAGATTGTGGACTAAATTGCAAAATCTTTGTATTTTGGTACCAAGGTAAGTTCATGTGTAAATAATGTAGCATAATTGTTATTTTTAAGTTATTGATGTTAATTATATGATATGCTGATTTTTTATCGTGAAATATTATGCTTTGTGATTAATGTTGAGTAATATGTAAATTATGTTTACTACTTGATAAATATGAATTGCTACCGAGTATCGGTTCCGATATTCCGTGGAAGACGGTAAATGTCAGATCGAGGGAAAAAGCCTGTTTGAACCTTAGGAATAGATTAGGATACAAGTGACATGTCACTAGGATGGTTGAGCATCCGAACTCGTTGAGTTGAGTCCGAGTTCACTTATAGATGCGAATATCCGAACTCGTTGAGTTGAGTCCGAGTTCGTGAGATGTAACTAGGCATCCGAGCTCGTTGAGTTGAGTCCGAGTTCACTTATGGATGCGAACGCCCGAGCTCATTGAGTTGAGTCCGAGTTCGCTTATGGGCGGGTTACATGATTACTTGATTGCATATATGGCACTTATGTGCAAGTTATCCATGTATCCGAATTATATTCCGATGTGTTCAACGGGTAAAGTTATACTCAAATGGAGGAATATTCGACATGTAAAGAGACGTATTGGTAAGTGATGTGAAATGGATATTTTGGAGAGGTATGTATTTAACCCTCGGGTTGAGTATTGATACAATCACGATAAGGTAATAAGATGATGAAAAAAATGATTAGAAATGTGATATGTGTTTTAGTGATGCATGCTAATGTTGATTGGTATGACCGTTTGTTATGTTACTTATTATTTGCATATGAACTTACTAAGCATTTATGCTTACTCCCTCCTTCTTACTCATTGTAGTTTTGGACAAGCTAGCTCAGGAGTCGGGATAGGTCGAAGGCTCAGTCACACTATCCTGAAGACTTTTGGTAAATGGCTTGTAAATTTAAGTATGGCATGTATAGCAATATACCTATTTTGTGTAAATGATCTTATGATATGGTGATGGAATGGTTGAGAAAATGTTTGATAATGATAAATTATGAAAATGGTTAGTTTAGATTATGTTTGATGTTAAGGAAAATTATTAAGATACTTAGTGCATAAAAACTCATAAAAGGGATGAAATTTGCCATAAACAGAATACTGCAGCAACACTGACGCGAGTTTGAAAATTTACTAAAAATCATAGAAATTGAATTTGGTGATGGAATACATATCAAATTGAAGCTTATTATGTCTAGTTTCACATGAAATAAATGAAACAGGTAAAGAAATTATATGTTAAAAGATATTTAAATTTTAGTGAAACAGGGTCATAGCAGTTTCTGAATCCCCTGTTCTAACTTTATAAATTCACCATAAATTGTAAAGATATAATTAGGTGGTGTATTTTATATCCTCAGAATCCTTATTGAGTCTAGTTTTATTAGAAATAAAGCTCATAGTCATATGAATTTTTTACAGAGATAAATATGGTTCGTAGTAAACAGAGGTCAAACCAGTCAAGTCCTGAAATAGGGGTAACTTTAACTAATAAACTGTACTAATTGGCTCAACCAAAAATTCTAGAAAAAAAATTAATAGATAGGTATATGAGTCTAGATTCATGGAAAATTTACGAATCTTGATTTCAAGTTTCGTAACTCGAGATATGATTTTTCTTGTGACTGTGACGCAAGTAGCTTAAAAGCTGTGAATGTAGAAACAAATAATCCAAAGTTCTAAAAATGTTAAATTAAGCTTAGTAACACCTCATACTCGACTCCGGCGACGGTCTCGGGCGTGGGGGCGTTACACCTCTGGTGTCTTTGGCAACTGTATTACTACTTATTTTTTCTCTATGTCTTTGACACCATATCTTATTTTTATAAATTTATTCTTTAGAAATATGATTTTATTAATTTTTTCTATCATTTCATCAGAAAAAAGTCTTTTTCTTCTCCGATTATATTTACTAATTTTATATCTTGTTGTTCATTCTTTGGAATTTCTTCTAACTGATTATTTGATCTGCTTCCTATGTTAAACATAAATATGCATTCTTCTTCATCTGTATCAGAATCTGTTTCTAATATTAATAATTATAATATTTTCTGAGGATTTATTTCTTCTTCTGAACATATTTCTAAATCTTGTTCTTCAAGTGTTTTAAACATTTTTCTTGCACTTTTTCCTTTATTAGGACAATTTGGTGCTATATGACCTTCTTCATCACATATAAAACACTTACATTTTTGTTTTTTTAAAGATTTTTAGAAGTTTTTCTTCTAATAAATTTGTTCTTTTTAATATAACCAGTATTTTTTTATTTTCTGGTTTCCATCTAATTAGCTTATATCTTCTGTTTTTCTTTTTATGTTTTTTATAAGTATTTGGACGTACTGATTTACATCCAAATTTCCATTCATTTTCTAGAATTTTTGTACAATGCTTATTACTTAGTTTATGCTTAACTTTTTTAGAGGCCTTACTTTGTAAACAATAAATAGTTATTCTCTCTTTTGCAAAATTGATTCTATTTCCTATAGAATCTATGATTTCTGATTCTACACCTGATAGTTTACTATGTTTTTCTGAATAAGAATCGTATTTTTTTATACAAATCTCATCCCATGGTGGTGATAATTTATGGAAATATTGGTTTTTCCATAAAGTTATATTTTCATTTTTTAGTTTTTAATATTCATGAAGAAACTTTTTAGAAAATTCTTCTAGATATCTGATATCACATAATTTAATTTTTGACAATACATGGCTAGATAGACAATCTTGGTCTTTTTTATCAGTATATCCACAAAATTTTATTTTTTGAATATAAGTTAAACTTTTTAATAAATCTTTGGGAGTTTGAATCTGGTTGATTAACTACCCTTTTTGTTCTTTTCATTTTTTTGATTCTTCCCATCTTCTTAGAAATTGTAGAATATCTCTTTGAAATGTTCCAACAAAGTTCTTTAAAAAAATTTCCTTTGACCACATGTTGTTGTTAACTACTATTGTCATAGACTGTGCCCAATCATCTATGGTTTTTTCATAGTCTGCTATAGGAATATTAGTTAGATCTAAATATATTCCTCCTTGAGCAAATTTCTTTTATTTAGATCATCTATTCTATGTGGGGTTGATTGAGTAGATGATTCTCCTAATTTTTTAGATTTTATTTCATTAGTAGCAATATTTTCAGTTTGATTACCAAAAATTCTAGTTGTATTTTCATCTTGTTCATAGTTTTTATGAAAAGATCTTAAATAATCATCTTTTTGAAAATCTGGCTCTAGTTTTCTTTTTCCATAAGGATCATGATCCATTTGATCAGTATCCATTGGTTCGGGTATTTCTATATTTTCTTCTTCATCGGTTGAAGTATTTTCTTCATCAGATTTGTCACTTGTAACATTTTTATCTTCCAAATTTATAGACATCACAAGTGCTACCCCATAGACTGGGTTCATTGCCATCACAACCTCAAAGGATTTCTATCGTATATATAACCATATACAAAACTTTAAGGAAAATGAAGAGCTAAAGTAGCAATGTAATGCCCCAAAATTTTAAGAACTTGTTTGTGAAAACCTGCAGTAATTAATTTTTGTATCTGTGGTTCTGTGTTCTGCGATTGAGTTTAAGGTCTGGAGTTTGAGTCGCATCATTAAAAGTTTTGTTGTTTTAAAATCAAACCACAAGCATGCACTACCTGCTTAAGTTCAATTCTAAGTGAAAGGGTAATAAGAATGAGCCTGCTGTTTCACTAGTTAATCATCTGTCTATATCCCGTCTGGTTCTGAGTTTGAATCCTGTAGTATGCTGAAGGATAATATTTTTGCGAATTGTGGGAAGTCTGGATAGAAGTTAATTGATAATCAATTAACGTTAGTTCTTCTTTTCCTTTCTCCCTTTCTTCCTTCTTTATCTTTTTTTTTTAATTTCCTTTTTCTTCTTTAATTGGCATAAGGAATATGGGCTAGTTGATGTTACGCTACAAACATTCATTGTTGAGAGGTTATTAATTAAGTTTTAATGTTAATTCATTAAATCTCCAAGTTTTTTTTCTTGCATTTCATAGTATAATTTGTAATAATTGTTCAAATGCGTTGTGAGAATCTCAGATAGTCAATCATTTGGTTTCCCTAATAGGTGGGGATACTGAGAATAGGAAACCTCATCATGTCGATTCGAGTAATCGTTGTTGATCTTTTGTAAGTATGGATTTTGTTGAAAGTTTGTGTCGAAACTTTTGACATAAGTATTTTGGGAATAATTCTGCATGGCTGTTGATAAATTTGATTGATTTCGTTGTTGAATGGTCATTTTAGGCTTTGTAACTCCTTTACATTGTTACTACTTTGGAATCATCTCAGGTGCATATTGGAAACCTTAGTTTTTGCAAGTTTTATCACCGAAAATGGTGGTTGTCAATGCCACACGGCCAAGCACATGGGCGTGTGACCAGGCCATGTGAACGGCCGTGTAACTCACTGTTTATTGAATTAAAACCACACGAGCAGCTACACGAGCATGTGATTAGGCCATGTGTGGTCATTTTAGCGTAGGATTCACATGGCCAGGGACACAGGCGTGTGCCCAGTCTGTGTAACTCACTGTTCATTGTATAGAATTACACTGCTAGGGACATGGACGTGTGCTCAGGCCGTGTAACTCACTGCTTATGGCATAAAACTACAGGGCCAGGGACACGAGCCTAGGCCCAGGCTGTGTGGCGTACACAAGATTTGAGATCTATTTTTGTGGCCGAAAAGGTTTCTTAACTTTGGTATTGGTTTCCTCGATATACGAATTACTGAATTTGCATACATGACACTAATCTGTGAGTCACATACTTGAAGGTGCACTATAATGCTACTCTATTATCGAACTGCTTTATTAATTCTGTAATGTATTGGTATTACCGAACATGTGAGATGGACTACTGCATTTTGCATTTTCATGTGGTGGGAGATTGTGAAGAAGATGAGAGTTTGTACTAAAATCGTGGCTATTCCACAACAAGTTAAATTTTGATTCTACCGTTTGTTGCTTATTGAACTAGCAGGTAAGCTGTGTTTCTGTGAAGGTGTCATTGAACACTATAAAGGTGTGCAGGGACGGATGGGCATTAAATGTCCATAATGATGTACTGGGATGGCAGAAGTTGGTGTGTAGAGGATGGAATAGGGACATTGCATTCGAATCTGATCTGAACTACTTCTGAACTGGAATAATATTTATATGTGAAATCTCTGCTTTGAACTTAGAACGAACACGTTTCTGTGTTGAGTTGAATTTCTAAACTGGAAATTCTCTATAAGTTACCATTGTTGCATTACATCACTTCTGATGCACTGAGTTCATAACTCATCCTGTTATTGTTTGACTTTCAGGTGGTAATCAAACTTGATCAGGTGGTGTCGCAGAAGCTCGGTCCGTTATTAAATGTTGTTCCTAGCATAATTATTTCTAGTAGGAATATTTGTCTTATGATATTATGAATTTAGGAAAATTGTGTGTTTAAATTGTTGTTGTGTTGACTGTTACGTAACTGTTGGTTTACTTTAGTTGTTGTGGTTGTGTGATCTTTGAAATGCATGATGTAACTCACGAACTTAGTCTGGACGTGTAGGCTGGGTTTAAGGTGTTATATTTAGTGCTATCAGAGCTAGGTTAGATAACACTCAGACTTTGTTTGGGCTCTTAATGTGTGAAAAACGCAGTTAGTAATAACTAGTATCTGAACTATTACGAAGATATAGAAACTTCTGTAAATGATAGAGACTCCGACGCTAACCCAGTAAGTATTTTTGTTCTGTTGTAAAGGTTACGATACCTAACTGTTATCGATAAACTGCTTGTTGTGAACTGGTGGAACCATATTGCTGAATGTTGTAACGTGTAGGTTTGTGCAAGTGTACACAGTCATTATCAAGTAATAAGTAATTATCGAGTTATCGTCTCCACAGGGATTGTATTTGTGTTAAATCACTTGATTATAAAATTAGCCTTAACAATTTGGTAAATAAAAACACAATATGGTTGAGAAGTGATGATTAAAATATATTAAACTAAATGCATTGATCCCTAATGCAAATTATCCTAAGTATGCAAACTATATGAATGAAATAGATTTTAGCAAAATTAAACACAATTTGCAACAATTATAACGTAAATAAACTAGGACAATTACTTTAATTAAACTCAATATATTATCAACATGCTTAATAACATTCGGAAAAACATTCCATGGCAACTCGATCTTTCATGAGTTTGGAAAACACATTAGGTCCTTCCGGAATCCTTTACTTAGTAAATACGTATTTTATTGATCTTTTTTTACTAAGGGTTTCTTAGCATTCATGTGAGGTAAAAGAGACGTGTTAGGTTTGAAACAGTTTAATCACACAAATCTAAAAACTATACAGATAACAGAGCTTGGTTAGAGTTGTTATGCAACCTGCAATTTAATCGGGTTAGGATCTAAATTGAGTATGCACATTTCAATTATGTGTCCACTGGCTGTCGTTTGGTTGGTAACAGCCTGATTTTGGGCTTAGTCAGAACAGTGGTTTCGGAATCACTATTTTTGGGTTGGAGAAATCATTTTTAATGTTATTTTATGTGTTATAGCATGATTATATGAGTGCATGAAAATTTTGGTGAAATAATTTTAGCGATTTCATGCTTAATTGCAAAAAAAGGACTAAATTATATAAATGGCAAAAGTTTTGTTTTGCTAGCTAAATATGTTAAATAGCTAGAGAACCAAAATAGACCCTAAATAGGTGCTTGGCCGACCATAGAGAGAAAGAGTTTCAAAAGTCAAAGTTTGTGGGTATTAGGTAGCTTATTTGGCATTAAAATAAAACAAAAAGAAAAAGATGTCATCTTTTCATCTTTCTTCCTTCCCCCACCGAAAATACTAGCAAAATAGGGGTTTTGAAAGCTCAAAATTTCAGCAACTTCCATCCCTTGCAAGTAAGTGATTTTGATGATCATTTTTGTTGATTTTTGTGTTTTTGGGACCCTTGTAGCATGAGCTAGCTAATGGGGGGATACAAAATGGTTGAAAGTCTAGAGTTTTTTCATGTGAATCTTTATGTTGTTTGCTGAATTTTTATGGAAGAGAATGAGCCTTGGTTGTGTAATAAACAACTTTTGTGAAGGAATTTTCATGAAAACACCTAAAATGAACCATTTTGTAAAGATGGAAAAATGAGTGATAAGTATGAGTAATAATGAGAATTGTGGGCTGCTCCTAGTATAAAAAGAATTTGGCTAGGCTTGGGTAGTGAGGAAATTCGATAAAAATTGATTTACGAGCCTAGGGGTAAAATCATAAATTTATGAAAGTCTAGGGGCAACAATTGTCATTTTGCCAAAGTATAAATTATGAAATGCACTAGTTAATATAATGATTAAAATTGTGGATTTTATCATTATAGATAAAGAAAACAGGGATTCAAGCTTAAATCGGAAACACGATGTTGTGGACTAAAATGGAATAATTGGCCGAAATTTTCCTTCGAGGTAAGTTCATGTGATAATAATATTGCAATGTTATAGTTGAATATTAAATGCTTTATTGTTATTATTATATAAATTGTATGATTGATTATACGGATATTCTGGATGAAGATTCGACAAGTAAGTACATAAGCAAATAATGTGATGTTGTAGCATATTTTAATGCTTTGATAATATGTACATTTAAATGTTTTATTGCTATCATGAAAGTATGATGTAATAACCCAAATTTTCCCAGCCCGTAAAATAAATAAATAAATAAAGGGCAAAACAAAATAATAAAAGTACTTTTACAGTCTAAATTGATAAGCCTATATACATAGCCCAATGGCCCATTACACCGGTAGCCCACATTGGAACCTCATTACACCTAAACTACCCAGCAGCCCATTACACCCTCAACCCAGAGTTACACGGGGCCCAAAAGGCCCAAATAAGTTAACAGGTTAGGAAACCCTAGGGTTTACAGGAGCTTCACGCCGCAAGCACTCTAATCGTTACGCCCTGTTGTCTCATGCCATTCCAATGACCTTTCATCAATGTCTCCACCGGCGCCGTGACTCCAGCCCCGTATCACACCATAATCGGTGCACGAATCAACGCCAGCGCACTCACCACCATGATATCCTTGCTGGTACCTGCAAAAAGGAATGAACCACAGCAGAAAAGAGAAGCAAAAATGGAAAAGAAATCAAAGATTTCTTTCCAAAATGTAACGATTCACAGAAGGCTATAAAAGCCTCTTCACTAATTTGTAAAAGGGGGGGTGGGGGATTTTTTTTATCAGATATAAAAACACAGAAACATATATAAATTTTGAAGCCTTGCCAAAGAACAGAGTTGATTCCTCTTACTTTATTTTCGTTATTTACTTCTTGGATACCTACATATCGTATATACAAGACACTATAAGAATAATAAAAAAGATTACCTTTTCGATTCGCTGCGAAAAGCGAAACTTTTTTGAATCCCAACCGCTGTATAGGGCGGAGCTGGCAGTGGCGCGTGGGCGCATGGGCGCATGGGCGCCCGGAGACGAAGGCTCGACGGAGCTCCGAGGGCTGCTCTCAATACTCTTTGAGAGAGTTTTCCTTTGTTTTTTTTTAAAACGGGTTTAAAATGATTTTTGAGGTTAAATTTTGGCTTATATAGCCTCATAAGAACGGTGTCGTTTTGGCTTAAAATTATAGGCTTCAAACGGCGTCGTTTCAAAGCTTAGGATCCGCGTGTTGACCCGTAACCTGGATAGGATCCGCGTGTTTTCGTTTAAAGGGAAAATTGCCCAATTGATCCTTCCGTATTTTTAAAATTTATAATTTCATTTTATTTTTATTTTAAATTGGCCCTAACCTTTTACGTTTATTTCAATTTAGTCCCAATGGCCATTATAAAACCCATTCTGAGAACGACGTCGTTTTTGGGATTAGGGCTAATTGCCCAATGAGTCCCTCATATTTTAGTGTGCATTCCAATTAGGCCTAAATTTTTTATTTATTTATAATTAACCCTAGATTTTTAATTAAATTCAATTTTAATCCTTTTTATATATATATATTTAATTTATTTTAAATACTATATATGTTATTTATTTTTATAAACATTAGTTATATGTAAAAATAGTATATATATTATTTTTATTTATATGTTATTTATCATATTATTTATATTATTATATATTTTATTTATAAATTTTATTATATATTATATATTTTACTATATATATTATTCCTTACATTATTTTTATTTTATTATAAATTATATATTATTATTCATTAATTACGTATAATTTTAAAATTTTAAAATTATTATTAAATAAATACGTGTATTATCAATATTTAGTACTTAGTGTGTAATATTCTTAAAATTATTATAAAATTTTGTTTCTATTTAACACATTATGATTTTTATAAATATATATGATATCATACAGTATATATTAACCGTTTCTAAAAATCTCCTTTATTATTTATGTAATATTTTAAATATTTTTTATACACCTCATTTATTTTTTAAATTGTATTTAGATTTTTTATTTTTGTCTTATTTTATATATATGTTCGTAATTTGTTTATCTATTTTCGTATCATTTTGCATTATTTTAAATCTTATGGATTACTTGTTATTTTTATATTTATTGTTTTATATATTTGCATGAAATATTATTATATATTATGTAATTTATATTGTTATATTCATTATTCTCTATGTTGTATTTTGCATGAAATGATAATGTATGTATAATTATGTCATTTATGATTATATATGCATAAAATGTTAATGTATATTGTGTAATTTATGTCATTATTTATCATTTTTTTATACTATATTTTTATGAAATGTTAAAATATGTATCATGTAGTTTAATTTATTCAATATTGATCTTTTGTAATATGTAAAAGACATTATTGTTATGAAAATTTATATTTCATTTAATCCAAAAGAATTTTAAAAAGATGAGGCAATGTTTTTGATATTTAGGAATTCGGAAAGTAGTGCCCTAACATGTTGGGTTGCAACTTGTCGTTTGTCTAGATGTCTAAAATATCCTTCTAAAATAGATTTTGTAAGTCACGAGATGATTTCAATTACGAAAGTTTATGAATATCATGTCCAATCATGTCGGATGTGAAATTTGTACCCTTTTGGAGTGAAGGAAACTCGATTTTCAACTCAATTATCTAAAAAAAGGATCCTTCTTTAATTCTTTCAAAGTTTTGACATCAAGATAGAAAACTATTTAATTTGGTACCAATTTTGGGCATTGCGAGGGTGCTAACCCTTCCTCATATGTAATCGATTCCCGAACCTATCTTCTCATATTTTCGTAGACCAAAATGTTTTATAAGATGATCCAATCACACCTAAACAGGTTGGTGGCGACTCCCGTTTTCAAAAATCTTGCTTTTAAAAAAGGACGTTTCGACAGCTTGGCGACACCACTGGGGACAATAAGAGAGTCAAGCCAAAATTGATTATTTTCTGTCTTAATGTCAAAAGTTTGGAAAGACTTTAAAAAAATATCGATCTTTTTTTGATATATTCGCTGCATATGTCTGTTATTTCCGAACATATTGCATTTGCATGGCCGTTGTGGTCGTACTTGTAAGGGGGAGTGAGAAGCTATGCTTTCGTGAGGTTTTCACCTCCGCATGGGCTAGTGGATTGCTTCCAGGACACATTTGTACCTATGTCTTCGTGAGATTTTCATCTCCGTATGGCCATAGGGAAATGTGTCCCCCTGAATCGAACTTGGTCCATATGAGCCTATAATGGGTGAGGATCGAGGAATCTGCCAGTTCAGGTACCCTCGCTTTAGAACTAAAACACATATAGTGAACTTTAAGTGCTTACCCTAGGGAGTACGGTGATAGCCTTTAGTAAGTTACCCTTATAAGTGCTTGTTTATTATACCTTTATATATGGTACTGACCTATTTTATTTTGATATCATTGCATATCACTCAACATTTAAAGGTGTCGATTCAAGGTTTGATTTCTAGATTAGAAAGTTTTGTAATGAGGAACGAATATCTTGATAAAGTGGAGGACAACGCTTCACATGCATGCTTGGTCGAGAAAACCCCAGTTAGAGAAAGGAGATAGTGTCACTGAGGGGTATACGTCAGAGTTGTGGGACTTCACTCGTATTAATTCGACACAGAATGAGTTTCAGGAGTTGAGAGACATTTGGGCCCAATAGGATAACGAGACTAAGTTGTTGTTCTACCAGAATTATGGAGATCTTCCTTATTTGCTAGACATCAAGGTGGATAAGCATCTATTTTGAGCTACGGTACAATTTTGGAACCCTGCTTATAGTTGTTTTACATTTGGAGAGGTAGACTTAGTGCCTACTTTGGAGGAGTATACAACTTTGCTTCGTTGTCCGAGAATTCAAGGTAACAAAGCTTATGTTAGAGCTGCTAATCTCCCGACTTTCATAAAGAAATTAATGATGATCACAGGGATGAGTGAACAGTAGGCCGCAGCTCGAATCCAATGAAAGGGTGATGGTAAATGCATTCGGTGGGCAAGTTTGAGGGATCTAATATTGGCACACCCAGATGTGAAGAGGAGGGTTGATGTCCTAGCCTTAAATATTTATGGTTTGGTGATTTTACCAAAAGCTATGAGACACATAGATGAGGCAGTTGTGGATTTATTTGATCGACTGGGTAAGCAGAATACACCTGTGCCTGCAATCCTAGCTGAAACATTTAGATCCTTGAATGCACGTCGGAGAGCTGGAGAAGGAAGGTTCATTGGATGCGCACAGTTGTTATTAGTATGGTTCCATAGTCACTTTTGGAAGGTTGATAAGGTTTCTTGTCGAGTGTTTTTTAAGGATTATTCTCCCTTAAAGGAAGCCACAGCTACACCAAGGAGGGATGACATTACAGAGGAAAGGTGGATGGAAATACTTCAGAATCTCCGAGAAGAAGATGTTATATGGAAAGCTCCTTGGATGGCTCCTAACGAAGTCCTTTTATCGTTATGGAAGCTTCGATTGGGTACCTCTTCCTGGAATTTGGGGAGTTGTTGGTTATGCACCATTACTCGTCCTAAGGCAATATAAGGCGGAGCAGTTTATACCGGCAACACAAGGGCTAGCTCAGAGTGATTTCTCATATAAGGGGGATTATTGTAAGAAGAAGATGCGAGAAATTTCTGAGGCTTGGAAGAAGATTTGCTATGTGAAGATTCTGACTAAAGGTCTGACGACAACTCTTGAATACAAAGGGTGGTTTAGAAAGAGGATCAATGATAACATCCCTAGGCCGAGTTTGGGGGCTGCTCGATCGATGGAGGAGAATTTACGAGTGATTCCATCAGAGTTAGAGGTCGTAAAGCAAGAGTTTGAAAGGAAGAATTTGGAGCTCGGGAGAAAGATAGAGAGGCTTGAGGAGGAAAAGATGTACCTAAGCTTAGTCGTCGACATTCAAAAAATCAAGGTTGAAAAAGTGAGGAAAGAAAAGAGGAAGATTGAGGAAGACCGAGATGACTTGAAGACGCAATATAAGAAGACACAGCTATCAATGAAGAGAGCTGGATTGGGGAAGTCTTCAGAGCAGTGGCAACAAGAGGTTCAAGAAGAAAGAACCAAAGTCGAGTATTGGGAGAAGAAGTTCCAAGAGATACAGGCGTAGAATCAAGCCCTAGAAAAAGAGAATCAAGGATTAAAAGCTAAGGTGACTGAGCTTGGACGATCTCTTCATCATCACCGAAGTCGTAATTCTGCGGTCGATTTAAAGGCAAGTCTGAACAAGATCGAGGAAATGAAGCATAATATTGAAGGGTTGGAAGCAGCATTGTAGAATTGTGAACTTCCGATTGAGCAGCTCGTGGCAAGAGAGGGACATTGGAAGGGAGAGCTTTACCATTTTCAGGATCAAGTCAGAGATAGGGACTATCTCATGGGAGAAGCCATAGTCCAGATTCGAGAGGTAGCTGATCATCTGCAAGACCTGGGAACGCAAGCTAATGTATTAAGTGCAAAGTATGAGTCAGTGTCAGATAGAGGTCAAGAGTTAGCTTTGTTATTGGATAGGGTTAAAACTCTGGGCCTGAGGGCAAAAACGTATTTGTAATCTGCTTTGTGTAAAGATTTTTGTTTCTTAAATAACATTTTCTAAAAGAAACTGAATCAGAATTGATATCTTTTTGCATTCATGCACTTACATATCATCACATCATATGCATTCCAATTCATAGAAAGACCCTAATTAATTTAAAATTAACACAGAGAGAAAAAGAGAAAGAGAGAGTGAGAAAGAGAAAACCTGGAAGCAACACATCCTTACAGTACACGCATCAACACAAAGAATATGGATCAAAGACTTGAACAGATCCAGAAAGAAATGCAAGAGCAATTTCAGGAACAATTGGAAAAAATCCAACAGGAGATGAAAGATCAAATGTTGGAGGCCTAAAGGAATATGATGGCTGAAATGGCTCAGCTACTAAAAGGGGCAACAGATAAAGGGAAGGCCCCTATGACTATCACTGAAGAGGATAATGAGAATCATCCTCTGGGTTTTACTCCACCCCATGTACAAAGTCAACCTGAGGCATATCCCCAAAGGCCATCCATCACAATAAGGCCTCAACATGGGTAAGTCGATGCTGGAATACCCATGAACTTTCAAACTGGCTCAGGATCCAACCCGGGAGAAAACCCTACCAATCCAGTCATCCCTGATTTAGATGTAGTGAAGAGGGAAGAGATGAGACTCGAATCATCAAGGCAATTGGAGGAACGTTGCAGATGGTTAGAGGAGAAATTTAAGGCACTAGAAAACACTAATAATCGTCAGGGAGTTGATACCAAGGACTTAAGTTTGGTCCCAGATTTGGTGCTTCCCCATAAGTTCAAGATGCCAGAATTTGAGAAGTACAACGGGACTACTTGCCCTGAGGCCCATATCACCATGTTCTGTAGGCGGATGGCTGGCTATGTGAAAAATGACCAATTATTGATCCATTGTTTTTAGGATAGTTTGGTTGGGGCAGCGGCTAGATGGTACAATCAATTAAGCTGCGCTAGGATCGATTCTTGGAGAGACTTAGTGCAAGCCTTTATGCAGCAATATAATCATGTGACTGACATGACTCCTGATAGAATCACTTTATAGAACATGGAAAAGAAGCCTAATGAGAGCTTTAGGCAGTAGTCACAGAGATAGAGAGAGGTTGCCATGCAAGTTCAACCACCTCTCTTGGAGAAAGAAACTACCATGCTATTCATTAACACCTTGAAGGCCACATTCATTACTCATATGATTGGAAGTACCACCAAGAGCTTTGCTGATATCATTATGGCAGGGGAAATGATTGAGAACACCATAAGGGGTGGTAAGATAGAGGAGGAAACTGCTAAAAGATTGGCCCCAAGAAGGAAAGATAATGAGGTGAACAATACGAGTAGTTATAACTCAAAAGCGATTATGGTTATTCAGCCCAGAACAACTACAGTGGGGCAACAGGATCCCCAAAAGCAGGGACATAGTACAAGACAAAATTCTGAAAAGGTCCCATTTACGCCTATACCAGTGACGAATTGGGAGCTTTACCAGAGTTTATTTAATGTGCATGCAATAGCTCCTTTTCATTTAAAACCACTGCAACCCCCATATCCCAAATGGTACGATGCAAACGCCAAATGTGAATACCATGCAGGGATATTGGGGCATTCAATCAAAAATTGCACTGGCTTTAAAAAAATAATAGAAAGACTTATCAAGATGGGGATTGTGAAATTTGACGACACCCCTAGTAAAGAGAACCCGTTGCCGAACCATGGTAATGAAGGGGTAAACGCAATTGGGAAAACTAGTATAAGAAGGACTAAAGAGGGCGTGGCCTAGGTGAGAACGTCGATAAAAGTAATCTAAGAAGAAATGGTGAGAAGAGAGATGATAATCTCTAAAGAAGGAAGTAGAGGAGCGAGGGACTACTGCGAGTTCCATGCAGAAGAGGGATACGAGATCCAGGAATGTGACGAGTTTAAGGCTTTGGTACAAAGCCTTATGGATAATAAGGAGCTGGAATTTTATGAAGCTGGCTCAGATGAGGGACAAGTATGCACATTAGAAGGTGGACCAAAGAATCAAAGAATCAACCGGCCAAGGATCATTATTTCTCTACCAAGGAATAATGAAGTTGAAACACAAACAGCATCGAAAGTTATTATTCATAAACACGGTTCCTTTCCTTTTAAGGATAATAAGAGGGTACCCTAGAATTATGACTGCAATGTGACAATATCGAAGAAAGAGGATATTGCTAGTGCTTCTAAGAAGGTTCAAGATGAGGGTTCCTACACATGTAGTGGGAAGCGTTATGATATAGAAGGCGTTAGAGTTGAGCCCGTGAAAGTAAAAGCCTTTGACAAGGGAAAGGGGCTGAGGTACTTGTTAATGAGCCAGTGAAAGAAGAAGAAGCCAGAGAGTTTCTAAAATTCCTAAAACACAGCGAGTACAGCGTGGTTGAACAATTGCACAAACAACCAGCTCGCATATCAGTGTTGGCTTTGCTTCTGAGTTCAGAGGTACATCGAGAAGCATTAATGAAGGTGCTCAATGAAACTTACGTTATAATGATATATTCGTCAATAAGTTGGATCGATTGGTTAGTAACATAAATGCTGACAATTTCATTTATTTTAATGATGATGAAATCCCACCTGGTGGCATGGGATCAACTAAAGCTTTGCACATCACCACTCGCTACAAGGGATATACATTACCGAGTGTGCTTATTGATAATGGGTCAGCCTTAAATGTCTTGCCATTATCCATATTGAATAGATTGCCCATAGACAGTTCTCACATGAAAACATGCCATAATGTAGTGAGAGCATTTGATGGCACGAAAAGAAAGGTCATGGGAAGAATTGATATCCCTTTGATGATTGGGCCAAACACGTATGAGGAGTGATAGACATCAAGTCCTCTTACAATTGCTTGTTGGGGAGGCCTTGGATACATTTGGCAGGAGCAGTGCCCTCATCTTTGCACCAAAAATTGAATTTAGTAGCGGACGGACGGCTGATTACCATAAATGTAGAGGAAGACATCATAGCAGCAGTTACTAGTAACCTATGTAGAGATGAACGAGGAGGCTGGTGAATGTTCTTTTCATTCCTTAGAATTTGTTAATGCAACATTTATTTCAGAAGGGAACGAGGTGCCGGTGCCTAGGATATCCAGAACCATAAGAATGAGTTTGTATATGACAGTGGGGAAAGGAGCCTTACCAGGAAAAGGGTTGGGAAGATATCTCCAAGGAGGGATTTAAGTTCCTAAACTAAAAGAGAAGAGAGACTGTTTTGGCTTGTGTTTCAGGACAGATCATAAGCAGAGGAGAAAGAAAATAGAGAAGCTTTAAGAAAGAATAAGGGCGCATTTAAGTGGAAGAGAAGTAGAGTGGGAATTGATGACGTTCCCTCATATATCCCAAACCTTTATATCAGGAGGGATAATTCACCTTGAGAAAGGGTTGCTTGAGAAAGGAAGTTATCACATCAATGCTGTACATAATGAAGAGTCTGAAAGAAGAAACCTTGAGGACATTCGCCCTTACGAACCAGGAAGCTCTTTAAACAATTGGGTTACAGAAGAACTTCCTGTAGTTTTTAAAGACTTTTTAGAGTAATTTTTAGAACACTCTTGTTGCTCTAAAGCTTAGGAGTAATAAGATTTCATTTGTAAAATAGGCTCATGTTCGGATATTTGCATTTCAATAAAACACAACTTTTGTTCGAGTGAATATTCTTCTATACATATCAATATTCTTTTGACCTTTTTTTAAAATCTTTCAAATTGTTTCATTTCATTCCTAATTCATAAATTTCATTCATTCTTTGTACATTCTTTTGTATCCCGCAGCTCCCTAGATATCAATGACATGGGTACTGATACTACAAATCCTGAATTCTCTTTTGAGCAAGACATGTGTTTAGAAGAACCTCAGGATTTTGAAGATGACAAGGATTGTTATGTGTCTCCAAATTTGTTGAGAATAGTGAAACAAGAGGAGAAACAAATCCTACCCTGTGAGAAAGAGGCAATAGAGAATGTAGCCTTGGAGGAAGGAAAAGAGGTAAAAATTGGGACACACATTGCTAAGGAAACGAGACAAGGACTTGTTGAGCTGCTACGTGAATTCAAAGATATATTTGCATGGTCATATCAAGATATGCCGGGATTGAATACTGATATCGTGGTACATCATCTTCCCATAAGACAAGATTGCAAGTCAGTTCAACAAAAATTATGAAGGACGAGGCCTGATATTGTGCTAAAAATAAAAGAGGAAGTCAAGAAGCAGTTTGATACTGGATTCCTACAAGAAGTTAAGTACTCAGAATGGGTGGCTAATATTGTGCCTGTCCCTAAAAAGGATGGAAAGGTAGGAATGTGTATTGATTATAGAGATTTGAACAAAGCTAGCCCGAGGGACAATTTTCCTTTACCGCACATTGACACTTTAGTGGACAATACAGCGGGATATTCGTCGTTCTCCTTTATGGATGGTTTCTCAGGGTACAATTAGATAAAGATGTATCCTGAGGACATGGATAAAACCACCTTCATAACATTGTGGGGCACTTTTTGTTACAAGGTAATGCCCTTTGGGCTGAAGAATGCAGGAGCAACATACCAAAGGGCTATGGTGACCTTGTTCCATGATATGATGCACAAGGAGATTGAGGTGTATGTTGATGATATGATTGCCAAATCTTGAATAGAGAAAGAGCATATTGAATTCTTAAGGAAGTTGTTCCTGAGATTGAGGAAGTTTCTGTTAAAGCTTAATCCGGTAAAGTGCACCTTCGGAGCTAAATCGAGGAAATTATTAGGCTTTGTGGTCAGCGAAAAGGGAATAGAGGTTGACTCAAACAAAGTTAGAGCCATACGAGAATTGCCTCCGCCACGTACTCAGAAGGAAGTTCGGGGTTTTCTTGGAAGATTGAATTATATCGCTCGGTTTATTTCACAATTAACCAAAAAATGTGATCCTATATTTCGCCTCCTTAGAAAACACAACCAAGGTACTTGGGATGAAGAATGCCAGAATGCCTTTGATAAAGTCAAGCAATACTTGTTAAATGCTCCAGTACTATCTCCACCCAGTCCAAATAGACCATTAATTCTGTACTTATCGGTGTTTAGTAATTATATGGGATATGTGCTTGGTCAACATGATGAGTCAGAAAGAAAATAGAAAGCGATATATTACCTCAGTAAGAAATTCATTGAGTGTGAAATGAGATATTCGCCAATTGAAAAGTTGTTTTGTGCTTTGATTTGGACGACTTGAAGGTTGAGGCAATATATGCTATATCATACGACTTGGCTAATTTCAAAACTTGATCCATTAAAGTACATGATGGAGTCAATAGTCCTAAATGGAAGAATGGCAAGGTGGCAAGTATTGCTTTCAGAGTTTGATATAGTCTATGTGAGTCAAAAGGCTATAAAAGGGAGCGCGATAGTAGAATTTTTGGCTAGCAAAGCTCTAGAAGATTATGAGCCATTGAGCTTTGATTTCCCTTATGAGAAGTTGATGTATGTGGCAACTATTGAAGAATATCCATGGAAGCTGAACTTTGAAGGCGCATCCAATGTGGTAGGAAATGGAATTGGGGCAGTCTTGGTATCCCCAAATGGTGATCATTATCCATTTACATGTAAAATGGATTTTGATTGTACGAACAATATGACCGAGTATGAAACATGCATCATGGGATTCGAGGGGCAAAAGAGCGAAAAATTAGAACCCTGGAAGTATATGAAGACTCTGCGTTGGTAATATACCAGCTTAGGGGTGAATGGGAGGCAAGGGACCCCAAATTGATTAATTATCGAAGGGTAGTTTTGGAGTTACTTGAAGAGTTTGATAACGTCACTTTTAGTTATCTCCCACGGGATAAAAATCAGATGGCGGACGCTTTGGCAACATTGGCTTCAATGATTAAAGCAAATAAAAAAGAGGATGTGAGACCAATTCAGATGAGTGTTTATGAGGTTCCAGCTTATTGCTGTAACATCGAAGAAGAGGAAAAGGAGGACCATCCTTGGTATTAAGATATATTACGGTATGTGAGAAATCGTGAATATCCTGAGCAGTAAACTAAGAATGACAAAAGAACTTTAAGGAGGTTAGCCTGCGAGGGGACATCCTTTATAAAAAAAGGAAAGATCAGGTACTTTTGAGATGCGTCGATGCTGTGGAAGCTAGACAAATCCTGGAAGAAGTACATGAAGGTGTTTGTGGGACACATGCTAATGGCTTTACGATGGCAAGGCAAATCATGAGGTTTGGATACTATTGGTCTACTATGGAAGGAGATTGTATCAACTATGCTAAGAAATGTCATAAATGCCAGATATATGGGGACAAGATTCATTTGCCACCTTCACCCTTACATGTTATGACTTCTCTATGGCCTTTTTCCATGTGGGGCATAGATGTCATTGGGCCAATATCACCAAAAGCTTCAAATGGGCATCGTTTCATTTTTGTGGTCATTGACTACTTCACGAAATGGGTAGAAGTAGCTTCATATGCTAGTGTTACCAAGTCGGCAGTAAGTCGATTCTTGAAAAAAGGGATTATTTATAGGTATGGAATGCTTGAGAGGATTATACCGGACAATGCATAAACTTGAATGACAGCATGATTGTGGAAGTTTTTAGCCAATTCAAGATCAAACATCATAATTCATCTCCATATCGCCCAAAAATGAATGGGGCAGTGGAAGCTGCAAAAAAAATATTAAAAAGATAGTGGGGAAAATGACTGAAACCTACAGAGATTGGTATGAGAAATTACCATTTGCACTCTTTGCCTATCGAACGTCCATCAGAACCTCTATTGGGGCAACTCCTTTCTCGTTGGTTTATGGTATGGAAACAGTGTTACTCATTGAAGTAGAAATACCTTCTCTTTGAATTTTCTCAGAGATAAAGCTGGATGAAGCAGAATGGATTCAATCGCAGTATGATCAATTAAATTTGATTGAAGAAAAGAGGCTAAGGGCTATTTGTCAAGGTCAGATGTATTAGAAGCGAATGATGCGAGCTTATGAAAAGAAAGTTCGTTTAAGAGAATTTCACGAAGGGGACCTTGTACTAAAAAAGATTCTTCCCATACAGAAAGACTTTAGAGGAAAGTGGATGCCAAATTGGGAAGGGCCGTATGTTGTGAAAAGGCTTTCTCTAGTGGTACACTAATTTTGACGGAAATGGATGGGAAGAGTTTACCCAATCCAGTGAATTCAGACTCAGTCAAGAAGTATTTTGTCTAAAAGAGAAGGGAATCCAAGGTGAAAACCCGCAAAGGGCGCTTTGAGACTTCTAAAAAAAAAAATAGAGAGGCCAAGGTGAAAACCCACAAAGGGTGCCTTGAGACCAAAGGGGTTTTGAGTTGAAAACCAGAAAAGGGCAGCTCAAAATTTGAAAAGCCTGCAGTGACCTTGCTATACCGGATTTAATAAGAAGTGGAGTGTGTTACATACCGAGGCATCAATAAAGTGCTTTGGATCTTCTAAACACATGTTAAACTCAAAACAGTCTTCATGGAGTTTGTATACAGAAGCCCAAGTTGTGATGTGTAGGGCATCTGATTTTTGTCCTGTTTACGATCTTTGGATTCTTTTTCTTCTCAAGGATATGTTTTCAGATGAATTTCCTTTTTGTATTTTTGATGATTTATCTAACTATTCTCAAGATCAAATTTCCATTATTCATAAAGTGTGTTGCATTGAAATAATGATTGATGAACTAAATATTTTTACAAACGAAGTTCTTGTATATTGCTCTGGAAGTCTCTAAATAATATGAGAAACTAAAATAGAACAATTGTATAAAGAATTCCCATAAGTAAGGGTAGGAAGTACTCGAGAAGATTTCTTCTTCAATTCAAAGGATGATTGGACAATTCAAACGATTCAATTCTAGGAGAGGATCATCTCCAGCAGGTCGTAATATTTAGAGAATGGCACAATAGGACCAACTTGATTCAAAGCATATGCGCAGAGTATGATGGATGTTTCGAGTGAAATAAATATGAGACTTTGATGGATGAACAAGTAAAGATGTCCGAAATAGGAGTCATTTTCATAACATTTTGCATCATAATATGTCTAACTAGGAGTTTTTAACTCATTTCGATCATGGCATCCTAATCATTAGGCATAAGCACATACGCATTCTACAGGTTATGTCCTTTAAGGGGAAATGTAGATCGAAGATGACAAATTTGGCGTCTCTGTATTAGACGGGGAGCAGATCTAAGATAGCAGATCTGACATTCATGTGTTTACATCGAAGCAGATCGAAGACGATAGATTTGGCGTCTCTGTATTAGATGGGGAGCAGATCGAAGAAGCAGATTTGGCATCTCTGTATGGACGGAGAGCAGATCGAAGAAAGCACATCTGGCATCTCTGTATTGACAGAGAACAGATCGAAGACAGCCAACTTGGCGTCTTTGTATTGACGGAGAGCAGATCAAAGATGACAAATTTAGCGTCTCTGTATTGACGGGGAACAATCAAAGATGACAGATTTGGCGTCTCTGTATTAGACAAAGAGCAGATCAAAGATAACAGATCTAGCATTTGTGTGTTTACATTGAAGCAGATCGAAGATGACAGATTTGGTATCTCTGTATTAGACGGGGAGCAGATCGAAGATGACAGATTTGGCGTCTCTGTATTAGACGGGGAGCAGATCGAAGAAGCAGATTTGGCGTCTCTATATTAACGGAGAGCAGATCGAAGAAAGCACATTTGGCATTTCTATATTAACAGAAAGTAGATTGAAGATAGCTAATTTGACGTCTTTGTATTAGGCGGGGTGCAACTCAAAGATATCAGCAAGGCGTCTCTGAGTTTGTGGAAAGCAGATTGAGAACCATGAAGTCAGGGTCCGATAAGACTGGGCAAATTTGGTCCTTTTATAGTCTTTACTCTATTCCTGTTTCACAGTAATGAGCAAAGAGGGGTAGCTGTAATAACCCAAATTTACCCGGCCCGTAAAATAAATAAATAAAAGAAAGGGCAAAACAAAATAATAAAAGTCCTTTTACAGTCCAAATTGATAAGCCTATATACATAGCCCAATGGCCCATTACACCGGTAGCCCACATTGGAACCTCATTACACCTAAACTACCCAGCAGCCCATTACACCCTCAACCCAGAGTTACACGAGGCCCAAAAGGCCCAAATCAGTTAACAGGTTAGGAAACCCTAGGGTTTACAGGAGCTTCACGCCACAAGCACTCCAATCATCACGCCCCGTTGTCTCGCGCCGTTCCAATGACCTTTCATCAACGTCTCTACCGGTGCCGTGACTCCAGCCCTGTATCACGCCGTAATCGGTGCACGAATCAACGCCTGCGCACTCACCACCGTGATATCCTCGCTGGTACCTGCAAAAAGGAAAGAACCACAGCAGAAAAGAGAAGCAAACATGGAAAAGAAATCAAAGATTTCTTTCCAAAATGTAACGATTCACAGAAAGCCATAAAAGCCTCTTCACTAATTTGTAAAAGGGGGGGTGGGGGATTTTTTTATCAGATATAAAAACACAAAAACAGATATAAATTTTGAAGCCTTGCCAAAGAACAGAGGTGATTCCCCTTACTTCATTTTCGTTATTTACTTCTTGGATACCTGCATATCGTATATACAAGACACTATAAGAATAATAAAAAAGATTACCTTTTCGATTCGCTGCGAAAAGCAAAAATTTTTCGAATCCTGACCGTCGTATAGGGCAGAACCGGCAGTGGTGCGTGGGCGCGTGGGCGCGTGGACGCCCCGAGATGAAGGCTCGACGGAGCTCCGAGGGCTGCTCTCAATACTCTTTCAGAGAGTTTTCCTTTGTTTTTTTTTAAAACGGGTTTAAAATGATTTTTAAGGTTAAAATTTGGCTTATATAGCCTCATAAGAAAGGCGTCGTTTTGGCTTAAAATAATAGGCTTCAAATGGCGTCGTTTCAAAGCTTAGGATCCGCATGTTGACCCATGACCTGGATAGGATCTGCGTGTTTTCGTTTAAAGGGCAAATTGCGCAATTAATCCTTCCGTATTTTTAAAATTTATAATTTCATTTTATTTTTATTTTAAATTGGCCCTAACCTTTTACGTTTATTTCAATTTAGTCCCAATGGCCATTATAAAACCTATTCTGAGAACGACGTCGTTTTTGGGATTAGGGCTAATTGCCCAGTGAGTCCCTCAGATTTTAGTGTGCATTCCAATTAGGCCTAATTTTTTTTATTTATTTATAATTAACCCTAGATTTTTTAATTAAATTCAATTTTAATCCTTTTTATATATATATTTAATTTATTTTAAATACTATATCTGTTATTTATTTTTATAAACATTAGTTATATGTAAAAATAGTATATATATTATTTATATTTATATGTTATTTATCATATTATTTATATTATTATATATTTATTTATAAATTTTATTATATGTTATATATTTTACTATATATATTATTCCTTACATTATTTTTATTTTATTATAAATTATATATTATTATTCATTAATTACGTATAATTTTAAAATTTGTAAATTATTATTAAATAAATACGTGTATTATCAATATTTAGTAGTTAGTGTGTAATATTCTTAAAATTATTATAAAATTTTGTTTCTATTTAACACATTATGATTTTTATAAATATATATGATATCATACAGTATATATTAACTGTTTCTAAAAATCTCCTTTATTATTTATGTAATATTTTAAATATTTTTTATACACCTCATTTATTTTTTAATTTGTATTTAGGTTTTTTATTTTTGTCTCATTTTATATATGTTCTTAATTTGTTTATCTATTTTCGTATCATTTTGCATTATTTTAAATCTTATGGATTACTTGTTATTTTTATATTTATTGTTTTATATATTTGCATGAAATATTATTATATATTATGTAATTTATATTGTTATATTCATTATTCTCTATGTTGTATTTTGCATGAAATGATAATGTATGTATAATTATGTCATTTATGATTATATATGCATAAAATGTTAATGTATATTGTGTAATTTATGTCATTATTTATCATTTTTTTTGTACTATATTTGCATGAAATGTTAAAATATGTATCATGTAGTTTAATTTATTCAATATTGATCTTTTGTAATATGTAAAATACATTATTGTTATGAAAATTTATATTTCATTTAATCCAAAAGAATTTTAAAAAGATGAGGCAATGTTTTTGATATTTAGGAATTCAGAAAGTAGTGCCCTAACATGTTGGGTTGCGATTGGCCGTTTGTCTAAATGTCTAAAATATCCTTCTAAAATAGATTTTGTAAGTCACGAGATGATTTCAATCACGAAAGTTTAAGAATATCATGTCAAATCATGCCGGATGTGAAATTTGTACCCTTTTGGAGTGAAGGAATCTCGATTTTCAACTCAATTATCTAAAAAAAGGATCCTTCTTTAATTCTTTTAAACTTTTGACGTCAAGACAGAAAACTATTTAATTTGGTACCAATTTTGGGCGTTGCGAGGGTGCTAACCCTTCCTCGTACATAATTGACTCCCGAACCTATCTTCTCATATTTTCGTAGACCAAAATGTTTTATAAGGTGATCCAATCACACCTAAAAAGGTTGGCGGCGACTCCCGTTTTCAAAAATCTCACTTTTAAAAATGGTGGTTTCAACATATGATATGTATGATGGAAGAATAAAAGACATTATAAGCAAGTGCGTTGACATTGAGTTAGACAAGAAACCCCATTTGAACCTCAGGAATAGTATAGGATACACGGGATATGTCATAAGAAATAATGCGATCTGAACTCATGGATTGTGTTTGAGTTCATGAGATAAGTGATATATGTAATGTGGGCCTGGGTGCTGACTATGTGATCAGGCCTATGAGTAACTTGTTGAGCGAGCATATCATGTTAATGCTTTAGGGTCCAGGTGTTGACTTCATGTACAGACCCGTGAGTAGCTCAAATGCGAGCATTACATAATATGTGGTAGCTTTAGCTACATACATTACGCACTATGAGTTGGTTCTAGCTGCGTATATGGCACTATGTGCAAGTTTCCATGTATCCATTAGTGTTCCTAGTGTTCAACGGGTAATTCAAGGAAGGATTTGATGATGGACCCAATGAGGTATGTCATTGGTGAGAACGAACTTGAGTTATGCTACGAATGAGTACAGGTATGTAAAAAAACTCAATTGAATATGAAATCCATGAATGGTAAGTCCATGAGTATTGTGAAATGATGTTGTGTTAGTTTGGTGGACTAAGATATATGTTTATAAATGCATAGATTTCTAATTTAAAAGAAATAAAGGTGTGATGAACTTAGTCATCATCATTTTTGTATTAAAACTGTTCTGGACAATAGTTGTATTCAAATTTTGAAAATTCACCAAAAATTGTGGAAATTGAATTTGAGGCTAAATAAAATATGAAATTAAATCTTATTGAGTCTAGTTTCACATAAAAGAAACGGTGTAAGAAAATGAATATTAGATTATGACATATTTAAATTATTTTAAGACAGATTCAGAATGATTTTGAAATCCCCTATTATGATTTGAGAAAATAATAAAAAATAGTAAAAAAAATAGTTATGAGTTATAATTTATATGCTTAAAATCCTTAAGGAGTCTATTTTCAATAGAAATAGATGGGAATGTCATCTGAATCCCGTATTATGATATAATTAATTTTTAGTGAAGAGGGATCGGAACTGTCAGATAGTGAAAAAGGGGTAAATTTAAAGAATAAACTGTACTTATTGGCTAAGTAAAAAATTCTAAAAATTTTATAGTAAGAAGATATGTGAGTGTAGTTTTAGGAAAAATTAGTGGATCTTAATTTGGAGTTCCGTAGCTCCAGATATAGATAAATTAGTAACTATGACTCAAGAAAAACAACATGACCAGAAAATAAGCAACAGTGTAATTATAGTTGTATTAACTTGAGAAGCATATTGGCATATTGCTTATTATTTTCATATGTACTTAATAAGCGTAAAGCTTACTCCCTCCATTTTCATTTCTTTAGTGTTGTCAGGTCGGCAGGGTTGGAGAGCATCGGAGGCAGCAACACACTAACAAGCTATTACCGTTGGGGTATTGATAAACCTTAGGTGTATTTGAGTGAGTGGCATGTATAGGGACTTAGTTATTAAGATGTGTATTCTTCTGGTTTGGTCAAGATGTTGGCTTAAATTGATTTGTTGTGTTTAGCCATGAGACATGGCTTCTAAGGGTGATAGCTTGTAAGCTTATTTATCCAAGCTATGTATTGATGCCTTGTGATATGGTCATGTGATTATATTTGTTTGATATGAATAGTTAGTGTTACAATATGTATGCTTGATGAATGTCTTATGACCGAATGAAGTGGTCATAATCAGAGAATAAAAGTGTGATATGGCAATAAGTCAATAATGCTGGAAAACGAAATTGGTGAGGAATGACTTAGGCAGGCATGTCGTTTGTGAATGTGAAATAATGTCAAGCATGGTATAAATGTATAAGTATGTTCAATTGATTGTAAATTCGTATGTTTAGACTTGGTATAAAATGAGAAAGCAAAACATATGTATGATGACATATGAATATTACAATTGAGTCTTAATGGAAGGTGTTTAATTATCTAGTTGATGCTACAATATATGTGTGTATAATGTATTTAAGTATGTGAGGTATTAATGGTAATAGAAGGCTTAGAAAATAGCCTAAGTGTTGGCCATACGGGCAAGGACACGACCATGTGTCTTAGCCGTGTGAAGGACACGGCCTAACACATGTGGTTCAAATTATTTACTGACGTCACAAACAGAGAGTTACATAGGCTGAGGACACGAGCGTGTCCCAAGCCATACGGGCATGTGTGACCACATGGCCCAATCCAAACAGGCTTGTGACTCTCCAAAGCAAGAAAGTTTGTTAAGTTGTCCAAAGTTTATCAAAAGTTCCCAGTTTAGTCCCGAACTACCCCGATGTATGTTTTAGGCCTTGAAGGCCTGATGCATGTGTTTGAAAGATTTTAATTTAGACGAAATTTTGTGGCCCGATTTTGTATGTTTGTGAATGTTTAAGTCCGGTAACACCTCGAACCCTGTCTTGGCATCAAATATGGGTAAGGGGTGTTACATGGTTAGGATCACTCAGCTAATTCAAGTGCATTTCAATCATGTATGAATGAAATACAGACTTGATTTTAATTGAAAACATGATCAATTGAGGCACAAACATTATAAGAATGAATCAAATAAATATTATTTTATCAAAGCAATCTACCTAGCTTAAATAAAATTAAGTTAACATTGTTGTAAACAAGAACAAAGAACACATAGCAAACATTTTTAGATTAAATTAAAGAAAAGAAAGATTAAACCCAAATCAAAGTGGCTGTCACCCAAGACTCTGACTGACAAGGCTCCTTCGCTTTGCTTCTTTGTTGATGACTCTCCAAGATGGCCGACCAAGAGCTCTTTAAGAGGCTTAATTGCTAAAATCTCTATGAAGAAATGATGCTAGGCATGGGGAATGGGAAATGCAAAAGTGAATTAAGAGAGAAGAGAGAATGATGTGTGATGAAGGATCAAATGAAGTCTTATTTATAGATGAAGAGAGGAGAGTAGGTTGCTAAAAATAGAGAGATTTAGTCTCTTCAAGCTTTTCCAATGAGTGGTCGGCTATGCTTAGTGGATTTGAGTTGAATTTTGCTTGATTTTTAAGCAATTTAAATTCCATAACAACTTTGGGCTGAGACTCGCTCAAATGTAAATCTTCGGGCAAATCTCTAATTTCTTCAACTTTGCAAGGACCTTGTGTAATTAAACTAAAAAGTGGTTTATATGGATAGCCATGTGTAGCCGAAATTGGGTTGACTTGGTCTTTAATTTGGACAGTTTTTGTAATCCAACGAAGCTATCAGACATGTCTAAAATAAATCAATAAATTAAAGGACCAAAGAATAAACTTTTATCCAATTTAAATAATTAATTAAAAAAAATTATTAATGAAATATGTAACACCCCAAACTCGGCCTAGACGTTATGGCCGAATCTGGCATATTACAGCAAAATGTTTTTCAAAAATTGAACTTTTCGGTAAAAATTCATTACTGAATTTAAAACCTCTTTGTTAGAACTCGACTCATTCTAAAATCCATTATTCATTTTAAGTTGTCATCACCTTTAAAAACATTGTTTATAGCGAAAGCATTTCATAAGTGTTGCGAAAACGTGGTGTTTTAAAAATAGTTATTGTTTTGGAAAACTGCAATCTGCTTTTAACAGATAGGAAACATAATAAACTAAAAATCCCAAATTAAAAACCAAAAATTAAAAGAGGCCTTATTACAACCTAAATCAAAATATAAGAACTTATAAGTAGATAACTTAAAAGAAAATTGGAAACAATAGCAATTGTGTGGCCATCTCCGAGTCCCTCGCAACACCGATCCACCTAATGCTGGGGATTACCTACACAGTTAATAAACGGGGTGAGTTTATGAAAACTTAATGTGCAATCCCCTCCTAAATTAAAACAGTTAGTAAACAAATAGAATTCAGAATTAGTCTGGGCCGGAGCCCATTATAGTAACAGAACAATATGTGTGGGCCTAAGCCCAGTACAATTTCACTTGGGTCTCAGCCCTCATCAGAATCAATTGGGCCTAGCCCATTCTCAATATCAGTAACAGTTGGGTCTAGCAATATCAGTAACAGTTGAGCCTAGCCCATATCAGAAACAGTTCCATATGCATAATGTGTGATGCATGCTAACCCATCCCATCCAACCTTGTACATGTCTCTGTCCAACCCTGCACTACTTGCGGAAAATGAATCACCCACGCCATCCCTACACTCCAAATGTTAGCACCGGTTGCGACACTAACCAAAATCGCAGCAAAGCTACCCGTAAATAGAATGGCCAAGAGCCATAGACAAAATGGTTATAAACCATAATCAGGATGGCAGAGAGCCATAATCAGAATGGCACAAGGTTATCGGTAACTGTAATAAGTTTGACACATAGCCATCAGCGGCGGTAATATAATCGGCACACAGTTACGGATAAATATGATCGACATAGATTCATCAATAAATATGGTAGGCACATAGCCACAGGTAAATACGATTGGCACAAAGCCATAATCAAGATGGCACAGAGCCATATTTTGGTTGGCACAGAGCCATAATCAGATTACGCGGCTTTAAGCTGTCCGTCAGTCCACAATCGTCTCGTGCGACCAGTGCGACCTTAATAGATCAATACTAGATCCACGGTAGTCTCGTGCGATCCTATCAAAACTTCCTCCGTATCAATGTCTCAACCCCATGCAATATGTCGTGTATGTCATGCTCAATCATCACATGGGTATGCAAAATGGCCATTCTCAGTAACAGTCATTAAACATATATTAAAAGCATATCAGTCATACGACTACAGTCAAGTCAGTTAAAACACAGTCATACGATCACAATCAAATCAGTTAAATTCACAGTCTAAGTCGGTCATCTACCCATAAGGGCAAAATAGTCATTTTGCCCTACAGGGGTATTTCGATAATTTTACACTATAAGAGTATTTCAGTAATTTACACTACAAGGGTGTTTTGGTAATTTTACACTACAAGGGTATTTCGGTAATTGTACACTACAAGGCTGTTTTGGTAATTTTACACTACAAGGGTATTTCAGTAATTTTACAAACTGAGGGTATTTCGATAATTTTACAATCCGAGGTCTTAACCCAATAGAAGGTCCAATTTCACCTCGAGCAACGCAAATAACCTAAACAGACATAACGGTGCAAATGGGCCTAAGGCCCATTACTCGGCCCAAGTGGGCCCATACGCTCTTGTAGCCCATTTAGCCCAGAAAGAACCCGAGTCATGTGCGCGACATGACAAGTCTATCTACTTCTCGCTTAACAGCAAAATTTACCCACGCGAACCTACGGGCCTATTGGGCCTATTCGGCCCATTATGGCCAAAGCCCATGAATTCGTTCATGGCAGCCTCTTCCGCTGTACACCCACATTTTGTGGGCTTGGTTCACCATACATGCGATCGCACGCTTGTGTGGCATCATACACCATGTTTTCAGCTTTTCGAGATTTTGTCGATCTACAGTCATAGCAGAGTGAACATCACGCACATTTTCGGCTTTTCAGCTGATTATCAAACAAGGCAGCCGATTACCCACCTGTTATAGAGTTGTAGCCGAAAAGCCTCTGAGATCCAGAACCTATGGTCAACAATAACTTCTCATTAGTCTCCGACCCTCGTTAAACTAATACCATGAAATTGAACCGCCTTAACCAAGTCATATACTTACTAACCACTAAACGCAACCTTCACTTGAACTAACCCCAAATTCTCCTTCCAATGCTATACCTTCTTAAAAATAGTTAACCCACTTATGAACATCTAATATTCCACACAATTAGAACCCTTACCGATAGAGTGATTACCAATTGTAAAGGAAAAGTGATCGGCCCAACCTTTGCTTATTGAACACAAGCCCCTAACAAACATTCGGCAAAACACTATGATACACGACGATCATTGATGTAAAAGAAATAAAAGAGAACAACACATTCGGCCCACAGAGGAAAAAGTCGCCACTTAAGAGAAGAAACTTATCGAGAACTAACCAAGACCCCAACTTAAAAATCCCCCAAACGGTAAAAGGGATAATCGGCCAAGAGCAGTAAGAAGAAAAGAAGCGAAAACGAGAAGAAGAGAAAGACGAAGCCTAAGCCTTAGCAAAGTTCTGCCAAAGAAGAAACACAAGCAATTAGTCAAGACAAGTTCACAAAGAGCAAGAGAGTAAGAAGGAAAGAATCGGCTACAACAGGTCAAGACCGAAAGAAAAAGTGAAAAAATCTGACAATGAGTATTCGGCCAATGAGTATAGATGCTAGGGAGAGAAGAAACAAAAGAGATCGGTAATCAAAAATGTTAAGAGACTAAACCGAAAAGGCCCAAAATGACCAAAAGCGAACACCAAAAACAGAGAGGTCAAAAATCATTCAGAAAGAAAGGAAAATCGCACGAAACAGTGACTACAATCTCCACTTTTTCCCAAAAGCCAAAAATTCCAAGCAAATTTGGCACAAACTTACCCACTCTCAAACCCCCATTTCCTCTCCTAAAATCCCTCCATAATCCTCTCCTTGATTTCCTCCACAAATCACTCCAACTTCTCATTCAAATTCAATTCAAATTCTTATGACCAATTCAACCACAGAGTTTCAGTCCAACTCCACCTCTTACCCAGCTCAAATAGCAAAATAAATACTCCATTGCGCATCCCAAGACTTGAACCTCAGACCTCACAGTTACACAACACGCCACCTTGCCACTCCACCATAGGCTCCTTTGTGACACATTTTATCCTCAATTAACTATAAGGTCTATAGGCCAAAGTCTAGGTTCTTTTAAAAGAAAAACCAAAATAAATTGCAACAGCCAAGACTTGAACCCTAGCTCCCTTGCAACCTTAATGACGCCACAACCACTAGACCACATGCTTCCTTGTGTCATTTATTTACCATAATAATTTAAAAGGCCTTCATCCAAGCATCCAAGGTTTTATTCACTTAAAACCAAAATTTTTGCTAAAGCCCAGGTTTGAACCAGGATTTTTCCAACTCCTCTCAGGACCCTTAACCACTTGAGTAGGCATTTAATTGTGTCATTTCTTGCACAACTAACTACTTATATCAAGCCTTCTCACAGTTCCCTGCTCAAGGCCCATTTCTTCTAGGCCCAAAATTCGGGGCGTTACAACTCTACCCCCTTAAAGAAATTTCGTCCTCAAAATTTCTGACTATCAGAATAGTCGTACAACCTGGCCCACCACACTACGCTCTCACTGCACACTCTGATCCTAATAATACAACCACATACCAAACCATCTATCCATCGGAGTGGATAGATATCACATGCATACCATTTCCAGAACACACACAGAATAAATACAAACTCTAAATTCAAGTGTAGCAATATAGTCTAATATCTAAAGAAATCACAGTGTTTTTATCTACTGCTTTTCAATAAAACCAAACAATAGTTTCAGAAACTTACAGATTCGGCGCCGGAGACTCGGTGTGCCACACAATCAGTCAAACATTTTTAATTCTTCAATTTATTTGAAACAGTTCCTTTAGAAATTTAAAATTTCAAAAACCCATTCCACAGCCGAGTTTTGCAAACCCGAGCTCTAATACACTAAATATAACACCCCAAACCTAACCTAGACGTTATGGCCGAATCTGGCATGTCATATCAAAATGTTTTTCAAAAATTAATCTTTTCGGTAAAAATTCATTATTGAATTTAAAACCTCTTTGTTAGAACTCGACTCATTCTAAAATCTATTATTCATTTTAAGTTGTCCTCACCTTTAAAAACATTGTTCATAGCGGAAGCAATTCATAAGAGTTGCGAAAAGGTAGTGTTTTAAAAACAGTTATTGTTTTGGAAAATCGTGATCTACTTTTAACAGATAGAAAACGTAATAAACTAAAAATCCCAAATTAAAAACCAAAAATTAAAAGAGGCCATATTACAACCCAGATCAAAATATAAGTGCTTATAAGTAGATAACTTAAAAGAAAATCAAAAACAATAGCAGTTATGTGGCCATCTACGAGTTCCTTGCAGCACCGATCCCCCAAATGCTGGGGATTACCTGCACAGTTAATAAACAGGGTGAGTTTATGAAAACTCAATGTGTAATCCCCTCCTAAATTAAAACTATTAGTAAATAGACAGAATTCAGAATCAGTCTGGGCTGGAGCCCATTATAGTAACAGAACAATGTGTGTGGGCCTAAGCCCAATACAATTTCACTTGGGTCTCACCCCTCATCAGAATCAATTGGGCCTGGCTCATTCTCAATATCAGTAACAATTGGGCCTAGCCCATATCAGTAACAGTTGGGCCTAGCCTATATCAGAAGCAGTTCCATATGCATAATGTGTGATGCATGCTAACCCATCCCATCCAACCCTGCACTTGCCTTCGTCCAACCCTGCACTACCTGCGGGGAATAAATCAGCCACGCCCTCCCTACACTCCCAATGTTAGCAATGGTTGCGGCACTAACCAAAACTGCAGTAAAGCTAGTAGTAAACAGAATGGCCAAGAGCCATAGATAGAATGGTTATAAACCATAATCAGGATGGCACAAGGTTATAGGTAATTGTAATAAGTTTGGCGCATAGCCATCAGCGATGGTAATATAATCGGCACACAGCCACGGGTAAATATGATCGACATAGAGTCATCAATAAATATGATAGGCACATAGCCACAAGTAAATACGATTAGCACAAAGCCATAATCAAGATAGCATAGAGCCATATTTAGGCTGGCACAGAGTCACAATCAGATTACGTAGCTGTAAGCCGTCCGTCGGTCCACAGTCGTATCGTGCGACCAGTGCGACCTTAACAGATCAATACTGGATCCACAGTTGTCTCGTGCGACCCATGCGACCCTATCAGAACTTCCTCCATATCAATGTCTCAACCCCATGTAATATGTCGTGTATGTCATGCTCAATCATCACATGGGTATGCAAAATGGCCATGCTTAGTAACATTCATTTAAACTTATATTAAAAGTATATCAGTCATAAGACTGCAGTCAAGTCAGTTAAAACACAGTCATACGATCACAATCAAATTAATCAAATTCACAGTTTAAGTCGGTCATCTACCCATAAGGGCAAAACAGTCATTTTGTCCTACAGGGGTATTTCGATAATTTTACACTACAAGGGCATTTTAGTAATTTTACATTACAAGGGTATTTCAGTAATTATACACTACAAGGGTGTTTTAGTAATTTTACACTACAAGGGTATTTTGGTAATTTTACAAATCGAGGGGTATTTTAGTAATTTTATAATCCAGGGTCTTAACGACCCAACAGAAGGTCCAATGTCACCTCGAGTGACGCAAATAACCTAAACAGACATAACGGTGCAAATGGGCCTAAGACCCATTACTCGGCCCAAGTGGGCCGATACGCTCATGTGGTCTATTTAGCCCAGAAATAACTCGAGTCATGTGTGTGACATGACAAGTCTATCTACTTCTCGCTTAATAGTGAAATTTACCCACGCGGGCCCAGGGCCTATTCGGCCTATTCGACCCATTATGGCCTAAGCCCATAAATTCGTTCATGGCGGCCTCTTCTACCGTACACCAATGTTTCGTGGGCTCGGTTCACCACATGTGCGATCGCATACTCGTGTGGCATCATATGCCATGTTTTTAGCTTTTCGGCATTTTATCGATTTACAGTCATAGTAGAGTGAACATCACGCACATTTTTGGCTTTTCAGCCGATTATCATACAAGGCAGCCGATTACACACCTGTGATGGAGTTGTAGCCGAAAAGCCTCTGAGATCCAGAACCTATGGTCAACCATAACTTCTCATTAGTCTCCAACCCTCATTAAACTAATACCATGAAATTGAACCGCTTTAACCAAGTCATATACTTACCAACCACTAAACGCAACCTTTACTTGATCTAACCCCACGTTCTCCTTCCAATGCAATACCTTCATAAAAACAGTTAACCCACTTATGGACATCTAAGCCATTTTATGCATGAAAACTATATAATAAAGCATAAAATCATGTTTTAATAATTTCTATGCCATAATTTCATATTTTCACATATTTCATTAATTTATTAAACAATTACTTAGTTTTAACAACAAATTTAAGTAAAAATGTGATAAATTACATAGAAAAAATCCTATATATTTTTTAGTTTACAAATGTACGAACTAATTTGTGTACTCTAAAATTATAGCTAGAGCATTATGAGTTCGCATGGTAGTCGTGGACATGGTATGCGAGGGCGTCGAGGATGCCAAAGAGGAGCTCAAGTAGAGTCATCCTCTGTGGGTAGCATGCCTAACTTGGAGACCAGCAAGACAGTTGGTGCTCCTACCGTAGATATGGAGTCTCAGACTCCTATAGCTAGAGACGATGCACTATCCCAGGCCATGATTCAGGCATTTGAGAGGGTCACTGGGACCCATTCGGGATCAAGAGGCCAATGGTCGATTACTGAATGACTCTAGTCGAATGGTACAGAACTGTTTAAGGGTGTCATAGGAGTCTCTCCTACTGTTACTGAGCATTGGCTCAAGGCTACCAAGCGTATCATGACAGACCCTGACTGCACTCTTACCCAAAAACTGAGGGGCGTTATGTCTCTACTCCGAGTCAAAGCTTACTAGTAGTGGCTAACTATCGAGCAAGGTGCTCAGCCGGGATAGGTGGACTGGGATTATTTCAAGAATGCTTTTTAGGGTAAGTATGCGGGGGCGAGCTATGTTGAGGCCCATCGACGTGAGTTTATGAGCCTAGTTCAAGGCGACCGGTCTATGGCTGAATATGAAGTCGAGTTTCTGCGACTGAGTAGGTATGCACAAACTTTAGTAGCACCTAATTATGACAAGTATGTGCGATTTGAGGAGGGTTTGAGATATGATTTGTGAGTTTTGATAGCTTCTCAGAGGGAGTGAGTTTTCATGGTTTTAGTGGATAAAGTGAAGATAGTAAAGAAAGTGAAGCGCATTAAGTGCGGGCATCGTGATCATGAGAAGGACCAACATAAGGTTAAGAGGGATTTGAGTCCCTCTAGTTCAGTTCAGTGCCCTAAAAAATTGACGAGGTTTGATAGGCTCCCGAGGGTTAAGACATCAGCTACAGTGACTGAGATTCAGTAGTGTAGTAATTGCGGGAAGTGCCATCTGGGCAAGTGTTGGAGGAAATTGGGAGCGTGCCTCTGTTGTGGTTCGATAGAGCACCGAGTTAGGGATTGCCCCCATCGATCTGATTTAGTGTCAATTGTGGCACAGACTTTAGCTTCAAATTCTGTTCAACCTCTAAGGGAGGTTCAACAACCATTTCTGGTTTTGGTACCAGTAGGGTTGGTAACTGATCTAGGAGAGGTCAGAGAGCACCGGCTAGAGGTGCGGGTCAGGCTAAGGCTCATCACCTTGCACTGGTTTATGCGGTGAGACGCCGTGAGGAAAGCGATGATGCTGATGTCATTGAAGGTACCTTCTTTATACATTTTGTTCTGTATTATGCTCTAATTGATATTGGGTTTACTCACTCTTATATAGCTAGTGTTGTTTCTGTAAATCTGGGTTTAACTGCTGAGAATACTACTAGAGAATTTTCTGTGATTAGTCCGTTGGGTTAGTCAA
Source organism: Gossypium anomalum (assembly GCA_025698475.1). NCBI lineage: Eukaryota > Viridiplantae > Streptophyta > Magnoliopsida > Malvales > Malvaceae > Gossypium > Gossypium anomalum. Next base: position 80,768,840 of record CM046966.1, on the reverse strand, counting down.
ATTGGGTTGATAAGGTATACATGTAGTTACCTCTAGAACTTCAAGGTATGTTGTTTCCAGTTGATTTAATGGAATTACCCTTTAATGAGTTTAATTTAATTCTGGGAATGGATTGGCTTGTTGAGTATCGGGTCAGTCTAGATTGTGCAACAAGAAGGGTTACCTTGAGACTGACTGAGAATGATGAGGTGGTAATGGTTGGGGAGTGGTGAGGTTACCTCGCCAACATAATCTTCGCTCTAGTAGCAAAAAAATTAGTTCGAAAGGGGTGTCAGGCATACCTAGCCTATGTATTCGAATCTACTTCCAAAAAGCTATCAATGGGAGATATCTGTACCATGAGGGAATTCCTGAATGTCTTTCCCAAGAAATTGCCTAGAGTACCCCCAGTTAGAAAGGTGGAGCTTGGGATTAACCTGTTACTAGGTACTGCCCCGGTGTCCATTACACCTGACTGCATGGCACCAAAGGAACTGACTGAATTAAAAGTACAATTTCAAAAACTCATTGATAGAAGATTTATTCAACCAAGTGTGTCTCCATGGGGGGCACCGGTATTGTTCGTTAAGAAGAAGGATTGGTCGATAAGAATGTGCATTGACTATAAGCAGTTGAACAAGTTGACGATGAAGAATAAGTATCTATTACCGAGGATTGATGACTTGTTCGACCTGTTTTAGGGAGCGTCCATCTTTGCTAAGATTGACCTACGCTCGAGTTACCATCCGCTCAAGGTCAAAGAGACTGATGTGTACAAAACTGCTTTTAAAACTTATTATGGACATTACGAGTTTTTAGTAATACCTTTCGGATTAACGAATGCTCCAGCTGCATTTATGAATTTAATGAATCGGGTGTTCCAACCATATCTGGATCAATTTGTAGTGGTTTCCATCGATGACATCTTGATCTATTCTAAAACGGAAACTAAGCACGATGGTCATCTGTGTATTGTATTTCAAATACTGCGAGAAAAATAGTTGTATGCCAAGTTCAGCCAGTGCGAGTTTTGGTTGTAGGAGGTCACCTTTTTGGGCCACGTGGTGATAGTAGAAGGGGTCCGAGTTGATCCTAAGAAAATTGAAACTGTTGTTGAATGGAAACAGCCAAAAAACGTGTCTGAACTTCATAGCTTCTTGGGTTTAACTGGGTACTACAAAAGGTTTGTCGAAGGGTTTTCCCTGATTGTGTTACCTTTGACGAAGCTACTGCATAAGAACACTCCATTTGTGTGGTCTGAGGCACAACAGTCTAGTTTTGAAAAACTCAAGTCCGTTCTGACACAAGCTCTGTAACAACCCATTTTTAAGGTTAATCGAAATAGTGGTTTCGGGGCCACCAAATTCGACGAGTAGGTTTGTAAATATTATATTTAATATTTACGAGTTAATTTTGATTTTAAAAATGTTTTTGATATTGTGATTTTTGTTTTATAAGTGATTTATTAAGTTCAAGTGGTATGACCCTAAGGTCAAATGGGTTTGGAAAATGAGGTATTAAGACCTCGTTTCTATAAACCGAGTCGTAAATATTTTTATAAATATTTATGGAGTGGCAATAAGATGGTATTAAAGTTTCATTGAAAAATTTTATCGTTTCGATAGTTAATTAAGCAAAAAGGACTAAATCGTATAGAGTACAAAAGTTGTGTTCTATAAGCTAAAGGTATTAAATAGCTATAGAATTTTAAAGTGGAAGTCCTTATTTGGTAATTAGCCAATTAAAGAGATAGTGGGATATGATGGCTTGGCATTTGGTGTAATAAATAATGTGTATAAAGGTTAATATTGTAAATTGGTTAAAATAATAATAAAATGAATAAAATAAAAGAATCAAGGTGTCATCTTTTTCATTCTCTTTTTACCAGCTGAATATGAAGGCTTGATAAGCCATGGAAGAAGCTTCCAACTTTCGTCTAATGCATGGTAGGCATTTCTAGTCTCGTTTTTAATTATTTTATATTTTCGGGATCGTTGTTGCTTAATCTATCTAATGAAGGGCCTATTTTGCAAAACCATTGAATAGTTTGATATTTTCCATTGATGAATATAATAGGGCTTTGAAGTTTAATGGAAGAATATGAGTCCGTGTTGATAGTTAAACACTTTTTGTTAAGTGAATTTTTGTGAAATTGACTATTAAGGGCTAAATTGATAAATGTGAAAACTTTGTGGTTAAAATGTGAAATTGTGAAATATATGGGCTGTTTTGAGCATGTATAAAATTCAGCTAGGCTTGGAAGTAGTGAAATTTCATAAATTTTTATTTTACAAGCCTAGGGACTAAATTGTAAAGAAGTTGAAATATTAGGGACAAAAATATAATTTTTCCATAAAGTGAATTATGGGCTGTTTTGATACTATGAACATTCAACTAAGCTTAATTCTGGTTAAAAATGGTTAAATTGCATGTTTTGAGCTTAGGGACTAAATTGAATAAAAGTAAAACTTTAGGGGCAATTTTGTAAAAATGTCAAAAATGACCAAATTGTATGAAATGAAGTGTTTTACTGTCTAAATTAATATATTGAATGAAATTATTAATTTAGATCAAGATCGGGTGGAAAATCAAAAAATGGGAAAATTACCAAAATGCCCCTAAACTTTGGTATCTCTACAATTTAGCCAGGTAAGTTCGTATGCAATAAAAATTGTTAAATTTATGCTTCTAATGCTTTAATATTGTATAAATTGTATATACGTGAATATTTTAATGTCTGACGACATATCGACTAAATGTGGCACTTAGTGTGCGGGGCAATCAAATATGGCACTCAGTGTATGAAATATTGAGAATGGCACTTAGTGTATGAGATATTGAGAATGACACTTAGTGTGCGAAATATCGAATGATTTAAAGGGAAATTATAAATTGTGATTGAATGATTAAATCGAGCAAAGTGAACAGGTATACATGTTATATTATGTGAATTGTTTATGAGACGACTTTATAATGGTGATATTCAGGCTTTAAGCCTAGCAAGCCTTTTACTGATGAATTAAACCGGGCTTATGCCTAGCAGGCTTATTGCCGATGTATAAAATCAGACTTTGAGTCTAGCAAGCCTTGTACCGGTGTGAGATATAGGCTTAGGCCTAATAAGCTTTATGCCGGTGAATTATTATAAGTTTATGTCTAAAATATTTATTGTTGATATGGTAGTTGAATACGTTAAACAAGCTAAAACGATCAGGTACGTGATAATTGATTACCTATTTCAAAATAAGGTAAGTATATGTGCAAAGAATGTATTGTGATGTATGTGGAAATGAAATATGATTATGTGCCAATGAAACATAAATGAATGAATAAGATATGATTTGTAAAGTTGTATATGTGAAATTTGTCAAATGCTATATGAAAGAAAAGTGTATTTGATTATAAATGATCATACGAGATTCATATGAGAAAGATATATGATTAAATGTGTTATTTCCCATAATGTGTTCATTTGGCCATATGAAAGTGTGAAAGGGTTGATGTATGTAAATTTAATTAAATAAGTTTGTGAAAGTTAAAATTGGTTAAGTGAGTAAGTATTTGTTTACGGCATATTATGTTATGAAATTTGATATGAGAACATTTTATGAAATTTAGAAAGGTTGTGTGAGATAGCATATTATGTTTACGGCATTATAATGAAAGTATTTGTTATGTTAAGTTTATTAAGATACGAGCTTACTAAGCTTAAAAGCTTACTCTGTGTTTTCTTTTTCCTATATTTATAGATTTTCAGAGATTTGCTCGGGTTGGAAGTTGATGGAGACGACATCACACTATCCTGTTATCATTTTAGTAAATAATGTTTTGAAACTCGGTTATGTGGCATGTATAGGCTAGTCTTGGAGTTAATTATTTTGAATGAGTATGTATTTAAAGCCATGCGAAAATGGCTTGCTTATTATGCTTAAGTTTGGTTTTACATGTTCTTAATTAAAATGTTTAATGAGTTTGGTTTTGGTAGTCGTTTTAATAGTTAGCTCATTTTGGAAATATGAAATGTGGTATAATTAGAGTGATGGATGATGGTATATTAACTTAACAGGTTCGATTACTAAGTGGTCAGTAATGAATACGTTTTATGATTGTTTTGGTTAATTATGAAAATGGCATTAATATGATGGATATAGGGAACTGAATACTGGAAGTATTAAATATGTGAACATGTCTTTGATATATACAAGTTTGGTTCGAATTTAGTAATTATGGAACATAATCAGTTGGGTTTTGATATATGTTCGTACTGAATTAGTTGAAATTTTTGAAATGTGTTTATTTGCGATACATGTTCAGTAAGGTATGATTATTTCTGAATTGAAATGATGACTTATGTATTCGAATTTATAATAATGAATTGTGGATATTTGAATTTGACAAGTTTTAAATGTTTATTAATTCTTGGTGTATGAAAGGTGAGGAATGATTGTGCTGAACTGTGTTTTGTATAGTAATGCCTCATAACCCTAATCTGATAACAGATACGGGTTAGGGTTGTTACAAGCTCCTATTCTAGTCCAACTAGAATTGGGTCAGGAGTTTGTGGTTTATAGTAATGCTTCACATGTCAGGTTAGGATGCATGCTTAAGCAAGACGATAACGTGGTAGCCTACGCATTGCAACAACTTAAGACACACGAGGGTAACTACCCTACGCATGATCTAGAGCTAGCTACGGTAGTGTTTGCTTTAAAAATCTAGTGACATTACCTGTATGGTGAAAGGTGTGTTATTTACACTGATCACAAGAGTCTCAAATATCTATTAACCCAGAAGGAGTTAAATCTTTGTCAATGCCGATGGGTTGAGTTACTTAAAAACTACGATTGCACCATAGAATATCATCCTGGAAAGGCTAACGTAGTGGTTGATGCTCTTATTCATAGAGTGATAACTGACTTGAGAGCAATGTTTGCTCGTTTGAGTTTGGTTGGGGATGGAGGATTACTAGTAGAACTTCAGGTTAAATCGAGTTGGGTAGAGCAAATTCGAGCTAAACAACTAAACAATGAGACTTTAGTGCAATGAATACGACATATGGGTTCAGGCAGGAACCTCTATTTTATCATGAATAACAATAACATGTTATGCTTCAAAGAGTAGATTTGTGTACCCAATGATAAGGAGTTATGGTATTTGATCCTACAGAAGGCGCATAACAGTCCCTATACTATGCATCCTGGTGAGAATAAGATGTATCGGGATCTCTGAGAACTTTTTTGGTGACCCAGACTAAAACGGGAGGTGGTAGCTTTTGTGTCCCGTTGTTTAACATGTCAAAAGGTTAAGGTAGAACATCAGTTGCCATCCAGGTTGCTTCAACCAGTTAAGATTCCCCAGTGGAAGTGCAGCGGATAACAATGGATTTTGTTTTGGGGTTTCCTTTAACTTCCACTAAGAAAGATTCGGTGTGGGTTATCGTTGATTGATTGACCAAGTCGGCTCACTTCCTTCCTATTCGAATAGACTACTCATTGCAGAAATTAGCTAAGCTGTATATTGCTGAAGTAGTAAGACTACATGGAATTCCAGTCTCGATCATCTCTGACAGAGATCCATGATTTACTTCGCGATTTTAGAAGAAACTCTACGAGGCCTTAGGCACTCGACTTAATTTCAGCACTACGTATCACCCCCAGACTGATGGACAGTCGGAGTGGGTTATTTAGATCTTAGAAGATATGTTTCAAGGTTGTGTGATAGACTTCAGGGGTAGTTGGGAGGAGTACCTAACATTGGCTAAATTTACATATAATAACAACTTCCAGTCTAGTATTCAGATGGCACCCTACGAGGCCTTATATGGTCGTAGGTGTCGTACACCGTTATGTTGGACTGAATTAAGTGAGCGTCGGGTATTGGGTCCTGAATTGGTATCTGAGACTGAGAATACATTGAAAATGATTTGGGGTCGTCTGAAAGTAGCCTTCGATAAACATAAGTCTTATGCGAACCTAAAAAGAAAGGATATTGAGTTTTCAGTAGATGACCAGGTGTTTTTGAAAGTGTTGTCTTGGAAGAAGGTTCTCTGCTTTGGGCACAAGGGTAAGCTGAGCTCGAGGTTCATTGGACCTTACCTTATTTTGAAGTGGGTTGGACCTGTTGCGTATCGGTTGGAGTTACTGCCAAAACTGGATCGGATTCACAATGTATTTCATGTCTCGATGCTGAGACGGTATCGGTCAGATTCGTCGCATATTGTTCCTGTTGATGAAATTGAGTTACAACCAAATTTAACATTTGAAGAAGAACCTGTACAAATCTTAGACCATGACATTAAAATGTTGAGGAAGAAAACTATTCCTCTAGTGAATTTACTTCGGCAGAATCACGGTACTGATGAAGCCACTTGAGAACGAGAGGAATCAATTCAACGGCTGTATCTGTATCTATTCAACTCAGGTAAATTTTGAGGTCAAAATTTCTTTTAGGGGGAGAGACTTGTAATGCCTCAAAATCATAAGAACTTATTTGTGAAAATCTACAATAATTAATTTCTGTATCTGTGGTTTTGTGTTTTGCGATTGAATTTAAGGTCTAGAGTTCGAGTCGCATCATTAAAAGTTTTGTTGTTTTAGAATCAAACCACAAGTATGCACTTTCCGCTTAAGTTCAACTAAGTGAAAGGTTAACAAGAATGAGCCTACTGGTTCACTAGTTAATCATCTGTCTGTATTCTGTCTGGTTCTGAGTTCGAATCCCGTAGAATGTGTAAGGAAAATATTTTTGCGAATTGCGGGAAGTTTGGATAGAAGTTAATTGATAATCAATTAACGTTAGTTCTTCTTTTCCTTTCTCCCTTTCTTCCTTTTTTATCTTATTTTTCTTTTTTCTTTTTGATTTCCTTTTTCCTCTTTAATTGTTGTAAGGAATATGGACCAGTTGACGTTACGTTGTAAACATTCACTGTTGAGAGGTTATTGAGTAAGTTTTAATGTTAATTTGTTAAATCTTCGGGTTTCTTTTCTTGCATTTCATAGTATAATTTGAAATGGTTGTTCGAATGCGTTGCGAGAATCTTTGATAATCAATCGTTTGGTTTCCCTAATAGGTGGGGATACTAAGAATAGTGAACCTTATCACGTTGATTCGAGTACTTGTTGTTGATCTTCTGTAAGTATGGATTTTGTTAAAAGTTTGTGTCGAAACTTTCGACATAAGTATTTTGCGAATAATTGTGCATGGCTATTGATAAATTTTATTGATTGCATTGTTGAATGGTCGTTTTAGGCTTCAGAACTCCTCTACATTGTTACTACTTTGGAATCGTCTCAGGTCTGCATCAGAAACCTTAGTTTTTGCAAGTTTTATCATCGAAAATGGTGGTTGTCAACGCCACACGGCCAAGCACACGCGCATGTGACCAGGCCATGTGTGCCACATGGGCGTGTGGCAGGTTGTGTGAACGGCCGTGTAAATCACTGTTTATTGAATTAAAACCACACAGGCGTGTGATTAGGCCGTGTGTGGTCATTTTAGTGTAGGATCCACACGGCCAGGGACACGGGCGTGTGCCCAGGTCGTGTAACTCATTGTTTATTGTATAAAACCACATGGCCAGGGACACAGGCGTGTTCCTAGGCCATGTAACTCACTGTTCATTGTATAAAATCACACGGCCAAGGACACGGGTGTGTGTCCAAGCCGTGTGGCAATATGCAGGATCCAAGATTTGTTTCTGTGGCAAAAAAGGTTGCTTAACTTTGGTATTGGTTTCCTCAATATACGAATGACTGAATTTGTGTACATGACACTGATCTATGAGTCACATACTTGAAGGTGCACTGTAATGCTACTCTGTTATTGAACTGCTTTATTAATTCTATAATGTATTGGTATTATCGAACATGTGCTATGGACTACTGCATTCTGCATTATCATGTGGTGGGAGATTGTGAAGAAGATTGGAGTTTGTACTGAAATTGTGGCTATGCCACAACAAGTTACATTCTGATTCTGGCGCTTGTCGCTTATTGAACTAGCAGCTAAGTTGCGTTTCTGTGAAAGTGTCATTGAACACTATAAAGGTTTGTAGGGACGGATGGGCATTAAATGTCCATAATGGTGTGCTGGGATGGCAAAAGTTGGTGTGTAGAGGATGGAATAGGGACATTGCATTTGAATTTGATCTGAACTACTTCTAAACAGGACTAATATATATATGTAAAATCTCTGCTCTGAACTTAGAAAGAACATGTTTCTGTGTTGAGCCGAATCTCTGAACTGGAAATTCTCTATAAGTTACCATTGTTGCATTACATCCCTTTTGATGCACTGAGTTCATAACTTATCCTGTTACTATTTGAATTTCAAGTGGTAATCAGACTTGATCGGGTCGGTGTCCCGGAAGCTCGGTCCATTATTAAACGTTGTTCCTAGCATAATTATTAATAGTAGGAATATTTGTCTTATGATATTATGAATTTAGGAAAACTGTGTGTTTAAATTATTGTCGTGTTGAATATTACGTGACTGTTGGTTTACTTTAGTTGTTGTTGTTGTGTGATCTTTGAAATATATGATGTAACTCACGAACTTGGTCTGGAAGTCTAGGCCGAGTTTAGTGTGTTACAAGCAAAATTACACCTTGTTCACCCTTAAAAATGTATGTTTTTAATGCCTCCTACTATCACTTCCTTTTTTTCTTCTTGAACCACGGGTATCTATGACAGTCTGTTCCATTACAGCCTAACAATCATGATATGCTGGGGGATTCAGTTGCTTGGGGCGGCTGTACCATAATATACTTGCTCGGCAAACAGCTGCATTTCGAGCTATTTGATTTTCAATACAAATCCTAAATGTTGCGGAAGTTGAAGCTACATCAATCATGCAAACCAATAGTCCTCATTCTGGCCAGGTGCAGGATCCAAAATTCCTTATTCTGCATGATTGCTTTTAACCGAAGGTTTATCTATTAATGTATATCAAAAACCAAATTCACAGTTTTCTCCATACTTACGACTCATTTTGAGTTGAGATCCGGGCTCCACAACCAGGCTAAATAACTATTTCAGAAATGAGTCTACTGATTATCACTACAGTTTTGGTTTTGAGTGACGTGATAAAATGAGGCTTGTGTAGCCAAAATGACCTGAATTTATTTTCACATATGCTCATTGATTGTTCATGTATAACTTGTTGCTTCTTGGTTGGTCAATCTTTAATGGCATTACTACTTGAAAAGGGAAGGGATAGCATGTTAGAAGCAATGAAGAAAGCGAGGAGGTTGAACACACGTATTTTCGATGCTGAAAGCACGTTGCCCTCTGGAGGACAAAATGGATTGTGCTATTAAGCAAACTGGTGCTCCTCTGCCTCAGATTAAGTTTGAGAATACTGTTTCTGCCTTCAAAACACTGCCGCAGAAAGGTATCTGAGTGAGTTCATATGTGCTGTTGAAAGAAGAAAATTTATATGGATATACAATACATGGCAGGCAAATAGGGAAACTTAAATTCAAAATTCAGAATTCAACGCGAGATTCTAACATCAATTTCTGTATTCAAGACATAATCAAATTACTTTTTCATAATTAAGCTTGATCAAGTTTGTTATTATTATTTGATTAAACTTATAAGTCATTCTAATAAAGTATTATAATGTTCAAGTTTGTCTTGATCGATGGCTCAAGCTTGAGTTTGACTTGATAATTACTCAATCAAATTTGAGTATTTTTTCGAGTCAAGCTTGAATAGTTACAAGCACTAGCGGCTTGTTTACGTGTCCATGCTGAAATTTTGGATTTAGTGTTTATACTTTCATTTGATCATTTTTAGTCCCTTTACTTTGAAATTTTAGTTTTGATGGTAGTCATAAAATTCATTAAATTTTGCTACAATCAACCGTCTTTATAACAACCCTATTTATCTACAAAAATTTTAAAGGTTAAACGGAGGCGGTTGTTATACATCTATAACAACATTTCAGATTTAATCATATTAGACCTGTCCAAAGGTCGAGTAGCTCGCTCAACCCAACTTGACTTGGGTTGAGCTTAGATAAGGATTTTTGCACTTCAAGCCAACTTGAATTTAATTTAAATTAAAAAATGCTTTTAAATTAAAATTTAATTCTAAAAATATATGAAATAGCAACTAAAAATATTGAAATTAATCAAAAGGACATAAAACAGAAACAACCAAGGAAGTAAAATATTAAAAAAATGTTAACTATATGTGGAAAGAATAATAAATTAATCAATTAAACAAATAAATAATGAAATTATTGAAATTAAATATGTAGTAGGGACTGAATTGCATAACTTTTAAAATATAATAGGTACAAAATGAAAATAATCCTAAATCATCTACATGGAATACTCAAATAACATTAATCTTTTAAAAATAAGACATGCTTAAACAATGAAATAATATATATTTACACTGTGTTTTATTTATAATTATTTAATATTTTATTTGAAAAAAATGCAAACAATTTTATAATTTTTTATTCTTGGCACAAAACTTCATAGGTAACTTTTTCTTTTTTCTTTTTCATTATTTATACATTAATTAATTTAAGATATGCAAGTTTTTAAATAAAATATATAATTTTAAAAATAATAAAAAAGTCTGTTATAAAGGGTTAGCACTGTAAAAAGCCTTAAAAAATGTTATTTGATCTTTAAGTTTAACACTTGACTGCTAAAGTTAACTACTTTTAATTTTTTTTTCAATTAAATAATTTTTTTTCAGGAGGATGTTCCTCCTGAATATCCCATGTAATTTATTTTGCTTTGTTCTTTTTCACCAAAAAAAAACCTTATTTCAAAAATAGTGAAATCTTTTTTCTATTTTCAAAAATCTAATTCACTTGGGAAGTAATATAAATTTTCATTTAAATATGTACAATACTATAACTAAATAAATATTAAAATTAAAAATTTAATTCTTTGAATCAATGATAACACATATTTAACATGTATCAATTTTGAACATTGCAAAATATTAATACCATTCTCGTGCATAATCGACTTCTTGGCCTAAATTTTCTTTTAAGTTTCCAACATAAAATCTAAATATTACCTAAAAGAATTTTATAGGCGTAGTAAAAAAGAAAAGCATTAGGACGCACAAAAAGCAGAAAAAAACCAAAAACATTAAAAATAAAATACTTTATTCAAGCAAATGTTTCTGGCATGCGTGGTCACAACAATAAGGAACAAATCAACATACGAAACAACTAATTCTTCCTTTTATTTTGCTCATAAATTATTATAGATTAGATGGAAGGGAGAAGTCAATCTCGTGCGTGGTATTTTATGTGCATTTTCCGATTGTGGTAAATGGAGGATGGTGAATTAGGGACCATGTCGGCATCTTTCGACTTCTTCACATCCTCTATTATAACCAGAGGAGGGTTTTGGCACACAATTACCCATCCCTTGTTTGCATGGCTGTTCAAGATTTTTTCCCATTGCTCCGTTGCTAATTTCTTCTGCATTTGCACCCTCTTCCATCAACATTGAGCTTACCAGCATTGCACAAACCCACAGCACCATGATCTTCTTCTCCACACCCATTTTGTTCCAATGAACTTATTTAAATAATTATTTAATTAAAACTCTGCACTATCCTTCAATCACAAGAGAGGGGATTATATAGTTTGACAATACTTCTAAACTTAGTAAAATGTTTAACCAAAACTACAAGATTGGAGAATTTTTCTTAAACAGTTTTAGTAAATTAGATTAGGAATAACAGAAAAGGACATGTTAACATCCCACCCTTTTATTTTACTTACCCTTGCAACTTTAACCGGTATCCACAATAACAGATATGACTTTGTCGAGTAGTTTAATGGAGAGTTTTCAAAATTACTCTAATAAAATTATTTGAGATAGTTATGTTTGCTATTTAAATCTTATACATTATTGTTCATAAAGATAACTGAGTGAATTAAATTTATTTGTTCAAGAGAGAAACTGTGCTATTGAGTGAATTTAATATTTGAATGACTTTGTATACCTTCTAAGTGATTAAGTAGGTACGGAGAACTACAATTACATGTGCAAAGGTGAGACTATAATTTAAGAATTAAGGGGTTAAAATTAAGTTGTTATTTTTTTGTATTATGTTGATCTAAGTGAATTAGATTTCTAAGTAACTCTCTGTCCACGTAGGTTAAATTTGAAATTTGTTAATTATTCTTGTCTATAAAGTTTACTTGTTTCAACTATTATGGTGGCAACTCTTACCACAACATAGCAAAACGTACTTTTACTTTGTATTTGTATTAGATTATGTGATATGTCAATACATGATTAATTTAGTTTTTTCTGATTACTATTTGATGGATGAATAAATTAAATAATTGAGTTCAAAGTGAAAATTACATTAAGTAGTCTTTGTAGTTTATTTTTATTCAAAAAATTAAATAAATTTATACATAGATTCTAATACAATAAAATTATATGATTTTAATAGAATTAGAATAGGGTTGTGTAAATTATTTAATTAATTATGAGAGAATATTTAATTATTGGATTAGATAATAATATGAGCTTGATTTTTTATTTAAATCAAGAGAGGTAAACTTGTATAATTAAACAAGACTTGACAAACCAGCTAGCCTATTAGGTCATGTACTTGCCGGAGAGTATTTCTTTTGGAAGCCACCGACCAAACTTTAATTCTTCCAAATTAATTAATTGATGTATTCTGAATAAGAATATAACTCTTGAAAATGATTCTTTGGAAATTTAACACCCCTTATCTAGTTTAGGAGTTTCGGCTAAGTCGTAGATGTTTCATTTGATCATCGAAATGATCCTTGAAAGCTACTAGTCTATTTTTTAAGGAAATTGTACTTTTGATTTTAGGAAATCATTTATTATTTTTAAGCCAACTTTATTTAAAGATTCAATTTCGTTATTATTCTCGTGGGGTTTTGAAAATGGCTAAGATTTTCGAAAAAAGATTTATAAAATCATTTATTTAAAAAAACAACGAAATATATTTATAATAGTTTTCTAAACCAAAGTAGCATGCAATTATGAAATTTAACCAAGTCATGCTTTAGATACAAAAAAAAAAAAAAAAAAAAAAAAAAACTAAACAGTTCTAATCTTACAATATAAAAGACAAAATAAATGATAATTACAACCCCACAATTAAACTGATTAAAGAAAACTTAAAAGAAAGCTTGTAAATAAATAAAAACAGTCGTCTAGTCTAAGTCCCTCTGATGTCATTCGAGTCCTAATTTTATATGTTACCTAAGAGGGAAAGAAAGGGCGAGTAAGCATACAACGGCTCAGTGTGAGATTAAATTTTAAACCATTACATATATTTGACAACAATAATACATATAGATAAAGGTTTAATAGTAAACAAAGCATTCTTCATGAAAGATGTAATAAATCAATGAATAAGAATAATATATGATGCAATTTATGTTTTTAAGTTCCCAACCATCCATCCTATCCGCCCTCGAGCATTGCTCGACACTCCAAAACCCACTACAATATCTAACCATCCCGGGTTTGATTTCCAGTGACGATGGTCGTTCACTTGTCACTTATGACGGTGACTTTTACTATAATAACTTACCACCCTGGTTTCCCTGTTTTGATGACTTTTTTAAACTATTGTCCTGGTTTGGTCTGATTTTGATGGTGTTTTAAACTACCATATCATCTTGTCTGGTTTAGATAACATTGCCACCTACTTCATGCAATACTGGCTCTCAGTGTGGTCTTAATTTTCTAGTGTCTCCTACAGAACTCCTCCATCCTCTATACCCGATTTTGTGTAATTATGCACATAAACTTAGCGTGTTTTATGCTTTTTACCATCATTTGATGCTAAATTCAATAATTTATACTTAGCATTATATGGCATGTGTTCACGCATACATTTATATCAACATTACATATATACATATAATTTGTACGAGTAAACAAAAAAACAATGGCATATGTATAGGATTTGTATGTGAATCTATAGGCCTAGTTATCTAGCACATGAATAGGTTTGCATTAAGGGCTCGCGAGTGCAGGGTTCACGCCTAGGGTTAGCAGGTTAGGGTTCACATATCTTTTTACAGAGGTTCGCATATATATAAACAAGGATCGCAAGCTGCTAATCATATGAGTTCGCATAAAGGCATAAATGGGGTTCACATACTGCTAGCATATGATTTCGCATAATAGACATAAATATAGGGTTGCATGTGATACTATACAGTTTCACCTATTGTAACAAGAATGGTTCATAAGTTTTAGCGTGTAAAGGGGGTTTGCATATCACATATATAGAGTTTATATGCAATAGTGGGGCTCACATGTGATACCATATAATTGACTAGCACCTAGTAGTGGCTTACATGTAAATATGTTGCTACCATGTATTACTATATAGGATTCACATGTAAGAACCTAGGGTTCGCTTATTAATCATACAAGGCTTGTATGGACTTTCTTAGGGTTCACCGAGGGAATCCTATATGGTTATGCTGTGGGTTTGTATAAGAAGGCTTACACATATAAGTTCACCTCTATTAAGGTTTGCACGACAAGGCTCACACGACAGGGCTGGCCTATAATAGGGTTCGTATGATAGGGTTTTGCATAACAGGGGTTCTCCTAGGGTTCGTACATGCTAGTTCTCTACTTCTTAAAATTCAATTATTCACAAAGATTTAGGTTTATATCCCACACTTGTTTTGAAGGCTTAAAAACCTTTAGTTTGGAAAGGAGATTAAAGATCAACTTGAGGGAACAAAATAAAAATATTTTAGTTGAATGCCCACTAAGGTGTTTGAACTTGGGACCTATGAGTAGGCTAAAACCTTACCATTTGAAACCACAGGCTTATTCTTATTGGTTTTCTAACAAAAAAAAAATAATTTTAAGCAATTTTAATTCCCTTACCTTATTTGTAATAGTCTGATTTAGACCTTAGTCGGAATAGTAGTTTCGGGATCACATATCTGAGTCAAAAAAATATTTGAATATTATTTTTTGTGCTTATGATATGTGAATTAGCATATGTGAAAATTTCGTATGAAAATTTAATTGTTTGTGTGCTTAATTTGAAAAAAGGACCTAATCGCGTAAAATGTAAAAGTTGTCTGCTACTTGATAAAACTGTCTATTTGATATGGCTTTGTAAATGAAAGGTCCTTATGTAGTTATTTGACCATTGGAAGTTTGAATGGACAAACATGTCCATATTTGATGGATTTTTAATGTATGTTCATTAAGGACAAACTTGGTATTTGAATATTAAGCTTAATTAAAATAAAACAAAAGTCATATTTTTGTTCATTTTCATATATGGTTGTCGAAAATACTAAGTAAAAGAAGAAGAAAAAGAGTTTTGGGTTTGGCACTTTGATTTAGTGAATTAGGTATGTGTTTTGCTCGGTTTTTGATAATTTTTACGTTTTTGTAATCGTTGCTTCGTATACTATCAAGCCCATGTCTCAATTTTTAATTTTGTTAATGATTTTGAAATATGCCCTTGATGAAACTATGAGTTTTTTGAAGTTATTTGTTGATAAATGAAAGTTTGATATTAGGTTTACATGTTTTGTCTTTGGATTTTTGATGAATTTGAGTAAAATGGGATAAATTGTGAAATTTGTAAATTGAGCGACTAAAATATGAAATAAATGAAAGGTGCGAACTTGTATGAGAGCTATGAATATTCGGCCAAGCTTGTGTACAAGCTAGTTATGTGTATTTTGTGATTTTGTGATTTTGTGAATTAGGGACTAAAGTGTCAAAATGTGAAAATGTGAGGGCTAGTTTGCAAAATGTCCTAAATGTGTGTTGGTGGATTGTTTTGAATAAATTTGTGATTGAATTGGTTAAATTTTAATTCATATAGATCAAGAATTAAAGAATACAGAATTAGATCGGGGAAAGTCGAAAGTCATCGAGTAACCGATTCCATCCATCCGAATCTATACGAGGTAAGTCGATATACAAATAAGCTTGTTTGAATTGAATTAATATTATTCATTTGATATTGAATTGTGATGAATGAATGTCCGAGCTAAATATGTGCTATCCGAGAAAGTATTGACAAAGTTTCGACGTCCGAAAAGCCCCGTACGAACCTTATGAATAGTTAGGATACATATGTCATGACATAGGATTTCTGATATCTGTTCTGCGTGTAAGACCATGTGTATGACATTGGCATCGACTTCTATTTTGAGTGTAAGACCATGTTTGGGACATTGGCATCGTATCTGACTTCGTGTAAGACCTTGTCTTGGACAGTGGCATCGATGTTTGATTACATGTAAGACCACGTGTGGGACGTTGGCATTGTATATGCTTTCTGATCTATCCGCGTATCCTTATGTTTCTGAACGGTTCAAACGGGCATTTTGAGGAAAATGAATGACTTTGTGAAATTATATCTGACTCAGGTATGTTTGCTTTGTATAGCCTATTTGTGAATAAAAGATAAGTACAAGAATATGAAATTTGTGTTAGCATTTGTCTACAAAGTATAAATGATTTGATCATGCTTATTTGCTTTGAATGATATGTTTATTTGTATATGGCTTACTAAGCTTTTGAAAGCTTACTTTGTGTGTGTCTGCATTATTTGATAGATATCGAAGCTATTGTAAGCTCGGGGATCGTCGAGGATCGTCACCACACTATCGAACTTTACTTTGGTATTTTTGAAAATGTATATTTTTTGAAGTATAGCATGTATAGGATAGAAGTGTTTAGATTATGTTTTGTCATGTATATATATTTAGCCATGTGATATGGCTTGGTATGGTTGTGGTTATGTCATGATTTTGGTATAAGAAATGTGATGCAATATGATATGTTTGGTGTGTTTATGTATGGATATAAGAAATGGTAAGATTGGTAAGCTTTTGGTATATGTTAGCTATGGCAATTGATAAGTTTTGATCATAAGGTTAAATGATGTATTGAAAGAAATGTTTTGATATGCTTTTCTCTTATGTTTTGATATAGATTAGTAAGGATTATGAGCATGGATTTGGTTGGAATTGATATGTCATGAATGGCTTATGTTTTGGTATTGAATTTGGTCATAAAATGTAAGCAATATGCTTGGTTTGGTGTTTGTAAGTTTGACCCATTTGGGGTAGCAAGTTGGCTATTCAAATGGCCTATTTTTGTCCACATGGGTAGAGACACGGGCGTGTGTCTCAGCCGTGTGCGACACACAGTCACATTACACGGCCGTGTATCCCCTAGGGTACCCTACGAATTAAAGTCAGTATACCCTCCAGTTTTGACACGACCTAGATACACGGGCATGTCTATTGGTCGTGTGTGGCACATGAGCTGGCACACGGGCGTATGGTGGGCCATGTGGCCAAGTCAGTAGCTTCCCTAATTTTCACACGGCCAAGCACACAGGCGTGTCTTGTGGCCATGTAGACAAGTCAGTATGTATGCCCTGTTTCGCCACGGCTTAGACACACGGGCGTGTCTAATGCCGCGTGAGGCACACGGCTTGTTCACACGGGCGTGTGACCTGTACTTCTTTGAAAATGTTTAAGTTTTGGAAAAATTTTGTATGTGTTTGGTTTAGTCCCGACTCTTTTCTAACGTATGTTTAAGGTCTTGACGACCTATATAAGGGACTCTATATTGATATTTGATCTTTGATGCTTTGATGCTTATAAAATGAATGTTAATTGTTTGGCATTGCCCGGTAAAGCCTTTAACCCTTGTCAGATGACGGATACGGGATAGGGGTGTTACATTGTTTTTAAAGAAAATAGATAGCAATCTAAATTTTTATCCTATTTCTCCTATACCCACTTTTGGGATGTGACAAATCTCCCTCCCTTAAGAAAATCCATCCTTGAATTTTACTTACCTGGATTGAACAGGTAAGAATATTGTTGACGAATCAACTCCTCAGGTTCCCATGTCGCTTCTTTGGTTTCATGGTTTTTACAAAAAACCTTAACTAGAGGAATTTGTTTATTTCTAAGATTTTTAACCTCCCTACCTATAGACTAATTGGTTCTTCATTGAAAGATAAATTCGGTTGGATCTTGATCTCTTCAATAGAGATGATATGGGAAGGATCAGAATGATAGTGTTGCAACACCGACACATGGAACACGTTGTGGATTCAATCTAACTCTGGAGGTAACTCAAGTTAATAAGCTATTGGGTTGATTCACTTTTTTACTTTTTAGGGATCGATGAAATGAGGACTCAATTTTCCTTTCCTTCTGAACCTTAGAACCTTTTTCCGTAGTGAAACTTTTAAGATGACTTGTTCACCGACATGAAATTTGATTTCTCTTATTTTTGGGTATGTATATGATTTTTGTCTATATGAGGTTGTTTTTATTCTTTCTTGAATTAATCAGATTTTATTTTCTATTTCTTGAATTAATTTTAGACCCAACATTCTCCTTTCTTTTAATTCCGTCTAACATGGTGGTGTGAGACATTTTCTTTCATAAAGCGCCTCATAAGGTGCCATATTTATGCTTGCTTGATAACTATTAGTGTAAGCAAACTAGACGAATGGTAGAAATTCCTTCCAACTGCCTCAGAAGTCAATGACACAACTTCTTAACATGTCTTCTAAGATTTGAATTGTTCTTTCAGATTTTTCATCGGTTTGTGGGTGGAAAGTGATGCTAAAGTAAAGTCTCAATCCTAATGCTTCGTGTAATTTCTTCCAAAACCTCATAGTGAATCAAGGGTCTCAATTGGATATAATCGATATCAGTATTCCATGTAACAACAATCTCTGCAATGTACAACTTTGCTAATTTTTCTAAGGGGTAATTAGTGGAAAAGGGATGAAGTGGGCTAATTTGGTGAGTCGACCCACTATCACATATACTGAGTCCTTTTTTGAGAGAGTTAGAGGTAACTAACTTACAGAATCTATTGTTATTGTAACACCCCTTACCCATGTCCTATGCCAGGACAGGGTACGAGGCATTACCAGACTTAAACACAAACAATCATGCAAATTGACCATAAAATTTTATTCATATTTTAAAACATTCAATCACATACACATAGTCCCTTATTTGGGTTTACGAAGCTGAAAACATACTTTAGAAGGGGTTCGGGACTAAACCGAGAACCTCTGAAAGTTTTACATCACTTTAAAAATTTTTTCATGTTTTTGGAGAGTCACACGCCTGTGTGGCTCTAGACACACCCGTGTCCTCAGCCCGTGTAACTCTCTGTTTATGACGTCAGCAAACAAATAAGGGTTACATGGCCAAGTCATATGCCCGTGTGCTAGACCGTGTCTTTCACACGACTGTGTCTCTACCCGCGTGGCCAGCACATAGGCTATTTTCCAAGCCTTTTTGCCACCCTTTACATGCACACACACAAACATGGATCCAAAAGCATTTAACATTCTCAATTGTGATGAAGACATTTCATTTACTTATCCTCATACATGTGTTACACATTCTCACATTAAACCAAGTCTAGACACACTATATCTTATTCATTTGGCTTTATCAAATACCTTACCACTTACACCTTTATACCATAGTTACCAAACTATCCATCAAACATCCATGTTTGAGGCATTATCATTTTATTTTCATATTACACATTTAATTCATGGTCATGACCACCTCGATTGGTCATAAAACATGCATTCAACACACATGACATATTACCAACCATGCATGGAAAAAAAGCATATTCACATCACAATTATTAGACAAAACATGAATAGCTAGATTTACAAGTCATAATCATTAGCTCAATATAGGCCAATACATTTGGCCAAATTATAATAACACATGTTATAAAACTAGGGCCCTATACATGCCACTCACTTAATATTTCTAATTTATGTATCAATACTCCAAAGGTATTGGTTCGATAGTGTGATGCTACTTCCGACGATCTCCAACCCCAAGCCGACCTGAGAACACTAAGGAAATGGAAAGGAGGGAGTAAGTTTTACACTTAGTAAGCTCGTATGAAAATAATAAGCAGTGTATTAACATGCTATTTTTCAATTTCTCTCTATTTATTCAAAGTCCAGTTAAGCTGTTTTCTCAAGTCACAGTCACTAAATTATTTATATCTGGAGCTCCGAAAGTCCAAATTAAGATCCAATAAATTTTCCTGAAATTAGACTTACATATCTTCTTACCATAAAATTTTTAGAATTTTTGGTTCAGCAAATAAGCACAGTTTATTCATTAAAGTTACCCCTATTTTGCTGTCTGACAGTTAAGTCCTTTCTCCACTAAAAATCAATTATCTCACAGTATGAGACTCAGAATAATGTTCCTATCTATTTCTCTTGAAAACAGACTCATTAAGTATTTCAATAATATAAATTATAACTTATAATCATTTTTGTACAATTTCTAGTGATTTTCCCAAGTCAGAATGGGGGATTTCAAACTCATTCTAACTCTATCTCACAGGAATTCAAATATCTCATAATATTGAATTCTTTTACTTATATTGTTTCTTCTGTGTGAAACTAGACTCAACAAGCTTTCATTTAATATTTAATTCGTCCTTTCTCAATCTCCAAAATTTTTGGTGGATTTTCAAAATCAAACTATTGCTAATTATCAAAAGATTGCCATAAAAAGTATTCTCATGTGTATCGCTTATTTATTTGCATTCATACCATAAGTCCATTTCACTTCCCATGTCCAACACATGTTCGTGGATTTCGAGTACATACATGTGCTATCTCTTAGCACCACCACTCGTCCAAACGTGACAATCATATCCATCATAATAGTATCTTATAACATAAATAAGTTTGTCATGGCAAAAACCTTTTTTATTCATTTCTCATATTAATCCTGTTGAATTTTCCCAGAAATTTTGATGGATATCCCATGTACCATCAAATCGTACAAGTGATCATTTCAAGTACGCACTCTCGCGAACCTCACATTTTACGGCGAGATTACCAGTCCAGGCTAAATCCCTTGCAACGACATATACTCTAATGAGCTCGGATCTGAATTACCAGTCCAAGCTAAATTCAAATCCTAATTGGATCACCCGTCCAGGCTAAATCCATTTCAGTGCACATATTCTTCGAGAGGCTAGATCACTTTACAAGTGTATGTCCGTCAATTTGTATTTTCCCTTTCTAAGGAGCACACTCTCGCGGACCTCCTTTCTTACAGCGGGATTACCAGTCCAGGCTAAATCCTCTGTAACGACATATACTTAAATGAGATCGGATCTGAATTACCATTCTAGGCTAAATTCAGATCCTAATCAGATTACCCATCTGGGCTAAATCTGTTTACACATATTCTTCGGGAGGGCTATATAGGGATTGGATCACCTGTCCGGGCTAGATCCTTTTTACCATCAATTCCTTTTCAAGAATCCATCGAATATCCTCTTTCATTCAACCGAGATTTTTCTTCCTCTTATTATCAATCATGTCAATGTTTCATAAATTTTCATACATTGAGCATTCAAATCATATTCTTATCAAGAGCATACATTTATCATATAATTATCATTTAAGCAATTAGCATACCTCACACATGGTATTTACTTACAAATGGACTTATCTTCCCCTTACAAATGGACTTAGCTTCCCTTTCACTCTTGCACAAGTTATCCAACTTAATAAAACATCACGTTATAACAAATTCTCAATGCATTCAACTATTATATAGCAAGCCATCAATGATTGAACCATCAAACATTTCATGTGTTACTAGTCATATATCATTGTTCTCACAAATTTTATATACCATTCTTTCATCACTTCTCAATATATTAAATCATGCCATTCGTGCAATAATAATATAGAATTTTCAATTCAAATATAGCATTGCAATATTATTGACACACAAACCTACCTTGGCACCAAAATAGCATAAAGGAACCTAACCGTCGATTTTTCATTTTTCACCCGATCTAGGTCCAATCCTCGTTTTCCTTGATCTATCATTTCAAATATAGCCCATTTAGGACTCACATTATTAAAATTTACCAAAAAATCATATTTTTGTAAAATTACATTTTTGCCCTTAAACATTGTCAAAATTACACTTTTGCCCTAGGCCCGTTAAAATTTTTTTATTCAATTTTCCCACTCTATAGGCCTAGCCAAATCATTTTTATAACTATAGAAAACTATAATTCTCATCAAAACATCCTTTTTATACCATTTTTACAACTTTTACAAAATGGTCCTTTCGAACGTTTTCATCGAAAACCGCTTAGTAAAAGTCGTTTAACACACAACAAACATTCATATTCCTCCCTTAAACATCCAAATACACACATGTAGCACATGGGTAAATTTTTAAACATCAACCCTAGCTCAAATAAATGATAGAAATAAATAGATCTTGTTACAGGGATTGCAAAAACGTAAAAATCATTAAAAACGGGGCTAGAACGGACTTACAATCGAGCTTGGAAGCTTGAAAAACCCTAGCCATGGTTTCTCCGTTCAAGTTGCAGCCATAGGCTAAAGATGGACAAAAATTGGCTTTTAATTTTATTTTTAATTCATTTTAATTACTAAATGACCAAAATGCCCCTAACTTAAAAATATTCTATTTCACCTATTTCATGTCCATTTTTGTCCAAAAAATTAACCAATGGTCTAATTACGATATAGGGACCTCCAATATAAATTTTCATAACAATTGGACACCTCTAGCATGTAGAACTCAACTTTTGCACTTTTTACGATTTAGTCCTTTTGACTAAATTGAGTGCCCAAACATCAAAAGTTTCAAACAAAATTTTCACGAAATCATTCTTTGAAATTGTATAACATAAAAATATAATAAAAATAAAATTTTTCCTTATCAAATTTGTGGTCACGAAACCACTATTTCGATTAGGCCTAAAATCGGGATGTTATAGTTATGCTCTCCCACTTCAATTGTGGAATCGAAATTGGTTGAAGTAACTCTGATGGAAATTGGTGTTCTTACTTTACTTGTTGACATGTCAAACACTTTGCCACATAGTCCGCCACTTCTCTTTTTAATCCTGACCACCAATATAGTTCTTTCAAGTGTTGATATACTTTACTACTTATGGGATACATAGAGTATGGACTATTATGAGCTTCCCTATGTTACACCCTTAACTTGTGTCCATCACTGGAATAGGATTAAGAGGTATTATCGATCAAACACAACATTTAACTGACATTCCACAACTCAGTAAACATTCATTATCAAATAACTTTCATTCACATACACAATGTCCCTTAAATAGGTCTAAGATACCTTAAACATGCTTTAGAGAAGGTTCGGGACTAAACCGATCTCATAAAGAAATTTTCGAAAACTTAAAATTTTTTCTAAGTTACAAATGTCACACGCCCGTGTGAATAGGCTGTGTGCCTCACATGACCTCAAACACGCCCGTATGTCTAGGTCTTATGAAAACAGGGCATACATACTAACTTGCATCATACGGCCGAGGACATGCCCGTGTGTCAAGCAGTGTGAAAACTAGAGGGGTTACTGACTTGGGTTACACGGCTGGCCACACGCTCGTGTGCCACACACATGGTCAATAGACACATCCGTGTAACACCCCTAACCCGTAACTGTCGTCGGAATAGGTTAAGAGGCATTACCGGACTTATAATAACATTCAGAAGAATCAGTTATCAAATAATCATCTCATTACAGTAAATGACATTCGTTCACATTCAATAAGAACTTAAATCGAGCATACAAAGCCTAAATCATGCATTTGGGACTAAATCGATAACATATAAAAGTTCCTTCCAACACCAACGAACACATAAACTCATCAATGGAAACTCTTAAAATCTTTAGCAATTTCAAAAACTAAGGCATGGGCTGGCTAGAGTACAAAGCAATAATCTCAAAAACGTAAAAATAATCAAAAACCGAGCACAAAACACTTACCAATTGAGCTAAGAAGATGCCAAAACCCTACAACTCAATCTATGGCTTTCTTCTTCATCAACATTAGGCTAAGAAAGAAAGAAAGATGGACTAAGTTCATTTTTGTTTTTATTTATTAACTTTTAATAATCATTTTACCATTTTAACCTTACTAATTAATCTTTAAAAACATACAATGGATGTCCATTAATTTTCATTAACCTTTAAACTGGTCTAATTACCACTTAAGACCATCAGATAAAAAAGCCAAAGCAATTTGACACTTTTAACTAATAGAATGTAACTTTTGCATTTTACGCGATTTAATCATTTTTCTCAAATTGAGCTATTAAGCAATAAAATTAGCTCACGACACATGCACACAATCATGCTGTAAATACATAAAATAATAGTAAAATAATTTTCTGACATCATATTTGTGGTTTTGAAACCACTGTTATGATTTAGCTAAAACTGAGTTGTTACAACTCTGGCCCCTTAAGGATTTTCGTCCCCGAAAATCTTACCAATGAATGGGTTAGGGTATTGATTTCTCATAGAATCCTTGGGTTCCCACGTAGCTTCTTCAACCCCGTGTCGATGCCATAATACTTTCACTAATGCAATATTTTTATTTCTCAGCTCTTTGATCTCAAGAGATAAAATTCGAATCGGTTCTTCACTGTACGATAAATCTGGCTGAATTTCAACTTCGATTGGGGAAATGACAGGTGAAGGGTCGGATCGGTATCGTCGAAGCATCGATACATGAAACACATTATGTATTTTATCTAGCTTAGACGGTAAAGATAGTCGATAAGCAACTGGTCCAACTCACTCAATAATCTCATACGGTCCAATGAATCTCAGACTCAATTTCTCTTTTCGACCAAAGCGCAATATCTTTTTCCACGGTGAGACTTTCAAAAACACTCTATCCTTGATTTGAAATTCAATATCTTTCTGTTTCAAGCCTGCGTAAGATTTTTGTCGATCCAAAGCTGCTTTCATACTATCACGAATTACTTTCACTTTTTCTTCAGTCTCTCTGATCAGATCAATCCCATGAATCTTACTTTGCTGAGCTCACTCCAGTACAACGGCGTTCGACATTTACGACCATATAAAGCTTCGTACGATGCCATTTTAATACTTGATTGGAAGCTATTGTTATAAGGAAATTCAATCAGTGGTAGATATTTCTCCCAGCTACCTTCAAATTCAAGAATGTAACATCGCAACATATCTTCAAGTATTTGAATAACTCATTCAGATTGACTATCAGTTGAGGGTGAAATGTAGTGCTAAAATGCAGCTTTGTACTTAAAGCTTCTTGCAATTTCTTCCAAAATCGTGAAGTGAATCTCGGATCACTATCTGAAACAATAGAAGTAGGCACTCCGTGTAATTTCACAACTTTAGAAATATATAACTCAGCGAATCTATCGTGTGAATAGTTTGTACGCACTGGAATGAAATGCACAGATTTCATTAATCTGTCAACAACAATCCAGATTGCATCTTTCTTTCTCGGAGTTAAGGGTAAACCCGAAACAAAATTCATAGTTACTCTATCCCATTTCCACTCAGGAATCATGATAGGCTATAATAAACCTGATGGTACTTGATTCTCAGCTTTGACTTGCTGACATATCAAACATTTCGAAACAAATTCTGAAATATCTCATTTCATACCATGCCACCATAAAACTATTTCAAATCATTATACATTTTCGCACTTCCCGGATGTATTGATAAACAATTATTATGTGCTTCATTCAAAATCATCTGAACCAACTTTGAATTTCTCAGAACACATATTCGATCTCTGAATCTCAAACAATCATCTGAATCAACTTGAAAATCTGAATCAGAAATTGACTCACACTGAACCCATTTTACTTGCAACTCATTATCAAACTTTTGAGCTTCACAAATTTGTTCTAGAAATAATGGTCTCGCTTTCAACTCGGCTACTAACGAACCATCGTCAGACAAATCTAAATGTGTGTTCAAAACAGGTAAAGCAAACAAGGACTTTCGGCTTAAAGCATCAGCAACTACGTTCGCTTTCCCCAGATGATATCAAATACCAAATCCTAGTCTTTTAACAATTCTAACCATCTCCACTGTCGCAAATTCAAATCTCTCTGAGTCATTAGATATTTTAAATTTTTGTAGTTAGTATAAATATGACATTTCTCACCAAACAAGTAATGGCGCCAAATTTTCAACGCAAACACTACCGCGGCCAACTCTAGATCATGCGTTAGATAGTTCTTTTCATGCGACTTCAGCTGTCTTGAGGCATAAGCTACAACTTTGCCTTCCTGCATCAAAACACAACCAGGCCATTTAATGATGCATCACTAAAAATTATGAATTCTTTACCTAACTCAGGCTGAACAAACAATGGAGCCTCTGTCAACAATACTTTCAACTATTCAAAACTCTGCTGACACTTTTCAGACCAATCAAACTTTACATCTTTTTGAAACAATCTTGTCATTGGAGTCGCAATCATCGAGAAACCTTTCACAAATCATCTATAATAGTTGGCTAGTTCCAGAAAACTATGGACTTTAGATACATTTCTCAAAGGCTTCCAATCTATAATCGCAAATATTTTGCTCGGGTCAACTCGGATACCTGCAACTGAAACTATATGTCCCAGGAAACTAACCGCTCGTAACCAAAATTCACATTTGCTAAATTGTGCAAATAACTGTTTATCTCTCAAAATTTGTAACACTTTTCTCAAATGCTCGGCTTGTTCAGATTCATCACGAGAGTAAATCAAGATATCATCAATAAACAAAACAACAAATCGGTTTAAATAATGCCTAAAAATCTGGTTCATAAAGTCCACAAAAATAGTAGGTGCATTCATTTGTCCGAAAGGCATAGCCAAAAATTCATAATGTCCATACCTTGTTCTAAATGCAGTTTTTGGCACATCAGAGTCTTTAACTCGTAACTGGTAATAACCCGATCTCAAATCGATTTTTGAAAACACTGTTGCCCTTTTTAATTGATCAAACAAATCATCAATCTACGGTAGAGGGTATTTGTTCTTTATAGTCACTTTATTCGGCTGTCTGCAGTCAATACACATTCTCATTGTGCCATCTTTCTTTCTCTCAAACAAATGGAAGCACCCCAAGGTGAAAAAGCCGATCTAGCAAAACCTTTATCTGTCAACTCTTACAATTGAGCTTTTAATTCTTTTAACTCTTTCGGTGTCATCCGATACGGAGTTATCAATATCGGCATTGTAACTGATACTATAACACCCCTTACCCGTATCCCACGCTAGGATAGGGTACGAGGTGTTACAAGACTTAAACACTTGCATACAAACATTTTTGGGTCATAAAAGTTTGCTCAAATTTAAAACTTTCAAACATCCTTTTAACGTTCCTAGTATGGACCTACGAGGGCCAAAACATGCTTTGGAAACGGCTTGGGAATAAACTGAATACTTTTGAAAACTTTGAAAAATTTTAATGCAACTAGGGGCACATGCCCGTGTGGAAGGGCGACACGCCCGTGTCCTCTTAACTTGGCCAGGTCAAAGGCCCGTGTAGCTCACACAGCCTAAACCTATTGGGACACGCCCGTGTCCCTATCTTGTGTTGATTTATTTCTCAATTCGAACCTACAGGGGTTTTCACACGACCTTGCACACGCCCGTGCCCATGGCTTGTGCCCCTCACACGGCCATGACATGCCCTTCTCTTAGCCCGTGTACAAAAACCTTGACATTCTGTTTCTAACGTCATCAACCATTTAGGGGCACACGGCCAAGGCACACGCCCGTGTGCTAGGCCGTGTCATCGACACGATTGAGACACATGGCCATGTCTCCACCTATGTGGTTACTACTAGGCATTCTGTTTTGCCAAATTAGATGTAGGGGACACACAGCCTGACTACACGCCCATGGGGCAGACCGTGTGTCACACACGGTCTAGGCACACGCTCGTGTGTCTACCCGTGTGGACAAAAACAAGGCTAATTACCAAGCCTTTTTGTCACCCTTACTTACACCTATCTATAAAAATATCAAACAATACCAAATCCACATAAACACATGACCATATCAGCCAATACATAGGCATCCATACATCATTTCCAAGCTATTTCCTATCACATACAACATCTCTTACTTATTAACACAAACCATGCAACAAACACATCCATGAGAATTCTCATCAAATGTATTTAATAATAATCAATATTACCCAACATCAATAGCTTATACAAAATGAATATCACATCTATATTAGCCAACACTTATGGCTAAACCAACATGACACTAAACAAAAAGACCAAGTCCCTATACATGCCACGCTCAAAACATTTAAACTAACTATACCAAAAACTTTAGGTGATAGGGTGATCAAGGCCTTCGATGTCCCTTGATTCCCGAGCTAGCTTGGTGGCACTATAAGAAAATGGAAAAGAGAGGAAGTAAGCATAAAGCTTAGTAAGTCACAAGTAAATAATTAACATCACTTTACCAAGTAATATCATACTCATAACATATCATACACTTGCATAAGATTCTCGAATGACTATAGACATAACTTACTTATTTTCATCCTTACTACTCATATACACAACCTGAGCTCATTCTTATGAGTTTCGTATAGGTACCTATACCACTTGCAACATAATCGTAATTGTTCTCAATCATGATATAATCTTTAAATCACCCGTTGAACCAGTTGGAATAATAAATGGATACCCGATAAGCCTCATACAAAAGGATAAGATGCCGATGCCATGTTCCAGACATGGTCTTACACTAGCTCTCATATATCGGTGCCGACGCCATGTTCCAAACATGGTCTTACACTAGCTCACATGTTGAGGCAGATGCCATGTCCCAGACATGGTCTTACACTAGCTCTCAGATAAATGCTGATACCATGTTCCAAACATGGTCTTATACTGGCTCACATATCGAGGTCGATGCTATGTCCCAGATATGGTCTTACGCTAGCTCTCATATCAATGCCGATGCCATGTTCCAAACATGGTCTTACATTGGCTCACATAACCCTAGTATCACGGGATAGATATCTGATCTATTCCTACTATTCAACCAGGAGTTTTACCACATTAAATCTCGTCATGTATATTCATAAAAAAATCAAACATTTCATGTACTATCAATTATTTAATGCATAATAACAATAGAATTGTGATATTTACGTGCAACTTACCTCGGTATACAAAATATGGGTGATTAGTTTGATTTAGTCCACTACCTTGGTTCTAAATCTGAATTCCATATTTCTTGATCTATAATGACACAATTTATTTATTTAATCATCACATTAACCAAGACATTCCAAAATTCCTACTTTGGCAAAATGACTGTTTTGCCTTTAGACTTTCACAAAATTATGATTTTGCCCCTAGGCTCGTAAAACGACTTTCATTGAATTTCCACATTAACCAAGCCTAGCTAAAGCTATTTTAAGCCTATAGAATCTCACAATTTCAATTATTTCACACATTTGCAACCTATTTTATAAACTTCACAAAATGATCCTTTTAGGTGTTTTCATGAAAACCACTTCACAAAAGTTGTTTATTTAACAACCATGATTCATTTTCTTCTATAAAAATTCAGCAAACAACATGAATACTTTCATGGTAAAACCCTATACTTTCAACCATTTTGCAATATAGTCCCCTCATTAGCTAGATTACGCTATAATGGTTCCAAAAACACAAAAAATAACAAAAATGACCATCAAAATCACTTACTTGCAAAGGATAGAAGTTGCTGAAATTTTGAGCTCCCAAAAGCCCCCTCTTTGTTGAAATTTTTGGTGGAGAGAAAGGAAAATGAAAAAGATGATAGCTAGCCTTTAGGTTTATTATTTTATTATCAATTAAGTCACCTAACATTTGACCATTCCGTCAATTATGCTCCATGTCCAGCCACTAACATTTTATTGGTCTATTTACACAATAAGGACCTCTACTTTAATGTTCCATAGCTATTTGACACCTTTAGCTAGTAAAACAATCTTTCACACTTTATGCAATTTAGTCCTTTTTCGAAATTAAGCAAGCAATCGCATAAATTAGTTCACCAAAATTTTCAAACATTCATATAACCATGCTATAACACATAAAATAATATTAAAATAATTTCTCCAACTTTAGATTAGTGGTTTCGAAACCACTGTTCTGACTAGGCCCAAAATTGGGCTGTTACAATTCTCCCCCTTAGGGATTTTTGTCCCCGAAAATCTTACTAGTGAAAAGATTTAGGTATTGGTCTTTCATGGCCTCCTCGGGCTCCCATGTGGACTCTTCAACCCTATGTCTATGCCGTAATACTTCACAAGTGCTATTCTCTTATTCCTTAATTGTTTAAACTCCTGAGCTAAAATCTTAACCAGTTCTTCGCCATAAGTCATATCTGATCGAATTTCAATCTCTGTTGATGAAAGAACGTGCGAAGGGTCAGAATGGTAACGGCGCAACATCGACAAATGGAAAATATTATGGATCTTCTCTAACTTAAATGGCAATGCTAGTCGATAAGCTACCAGTCTAATTCTCTCAGTCACCTCATAAGGTTCAATAAAACGCGGACTTAATTTTCCTTTCTTACTGAATCTGAGGACTTTCTTCCACGGGGATACTTTCAAAAACACCTTATCAACGACTTGAAACTCAATTTATTTTTGTTTCAAATCTGCATAGGATTTCTGTCTATCCGAAGCAGCCTTCAAACAGTCACGAATTACCTTTACTTTCTCTTCGGTCTCTTTGACTACGTCAACCCCGTGAATCTGATTTTCTCTGAGTTTGGTCAAATACAAGGGTGTTCGGCACTTGCGCCCATACAAATCCTCATAAGGCACCATTGTCAAACTCGACTGATAGCTATTTTTGTAGGCAAACTCTACCAGCGGTAAATTCTTTTCCTAACTGCCTTGGAATTCTAGGACACAACACCACAACATGTCTTCAAGAACTTGAATTACTCTCTTCGACTGACCATCGGTTTGAGGATGTAAAGCCGTGCTAAAATTCAACTTTGTCCCCAAAGCTTCTTGTAACTTTTTCCAAAATCGCGAGGTAAACCTCAGATTTCTATCTGAAATAATCGACAAGGGCACTCCGTGGAGTCTCACAATTTCAAAAACATACAAATCAGCCAATTTTTCAAGCGGATAACCCATACGCACCGGTATAAAATGAGCTGACTTTGTTAGCCTATTAACCACAACCCATATGGCATCTTTCTTCCTTGGCGTCCAAGGCAACCCAGACACAAAATCCATAGTAATATAGTCCCATTTCCATTCGGGAACCATCACAGGCTGAAGTAAACCTGAAGGTACTTGGTGTTTGACTTTTGCTAACAAATTAGGCACTTAGAGACAAACTTTGAAACATCTCTCTTCATTCCCAACCACTAATACATTTTCTTCAAGTCATTGTACATGTTCACACTACCCGGATGGATGGACATACAACTTTATGTGACTTATGAAAAATTTTTCGAACAACCTCATCCCCTTTGGGTACACAAATTCTATCTCGAAACATTAAACAACCATCTGAACCAATCCAAAAGTCAGATTCTATACCTGTCTCGCACTGAGTTATCTTACCTTGCAATTCTTTATCACCTTTCTGAGCTTCGCAGATCTCTTGCAAAAATATTAGTTTCGCTCTCAACTCGGCTAAAATTGAACCATCATCGATTCCTAACAACTGAGTGTTCATAGCCCTTAAGGCAAACAATGACTTCCTACTCAAAGCATCAGCGACCACGTTCGCCTTCCCTAGGTGATAGTCGATCACCAGCTTGTAATCTTTTATGAGCTCTAGCCATCTCTGTTGGGAAAGGTTCAGTTCCCTTTGGGTCATCAAATACTTTAGACTTTTATGGTCAGTAAATACTCGGCATCTCTCACCATACAAATGTTGTCTCCAAATCTTCAGTGCGAACACTATGGAAGCTAACTCTAAGTCGTGAGTCGAACAATTTTTCTCATGCGGCTTCAGTTGTCTCGAGGTATACGCTATTACCTTGCCTTCTTGCATAAGCACGCATCCTAATCCATTCAAGGATGCATCGTTATACACTACGAATTCTTTTCTCGGTTTCAGTTGCACTAAAATTGAAGCTTTAATCAACAACACCTTTAGTTTCTTGAAGTTTTCCATCCATTCAAACTTGACATCTTTTTGTAACAACCTCATCATCGGAGTAGCAATCATGGAGAATCCTTTAAAGAATCGTCTGTAGTAACCCACTAAACCTAGAAAGCTTCTAATCTCTGATACATTCCTCGGCGGTTTCCACTCAACAATAGCCTAGATCTTACTTGGGTCAACTCTAATTCCATCACCCGACACGATGTGTCCTAAGAATTCGACCTCTCTGAGCCAAAACTCACTTTTACTAAACTTGGCATACAACTGCTTATCTCTTAAAGTCTGCAAAATAGTTCTCAAATGCTCCGCGTGCTCACTTTTATCATGAGCATAAATTAATATATCATCGACAAAAACAATAACGAGCTTATCCAAGTATGGCCGAAAAATATGATTCATCAAATCCATAAACACGGTGGGAGCATTTGTTAAGCCAAAGGGCATGACAAGGAACTCATAGTGCCCGTACCTCATCCAAAACGTGATTTTTAGTACATCTTGCTCTTTAACTCTTAGCTGGTAATAACCAGACCTTAAGTCTATCTTAGAAAACATCGTGGCTCCTTTCAACTGGTCAAACAAATCATCGATTCTTGGTAAAGGATACTTGTTCTGCACAGTCACCTTGTTGAACTGTCTGTAGTCTATACATAACCTCATCGGCCCGTCTTTCTTTTGCACAAAATGTACCAGACCACCCCACAGAGAATAGTTCGGTCTCACAAAACCCTTATCCGTTAATTCTTGTACCTAAACCTTCAACTTTTTTAACTCCAACAGTGCCATCCTATACGGGGCAATTGATATAAGCGCAATACCAGGGACTAACTCAATACCAAACTGGACTTCCTTAGTTGGAGGCAATCCGGACAACTCTTCCGGAAACACATCTAGGTACTTACATACCACATGCACTGACTCAATCTTTACTTCTAACTCTTGGGTATTCAACACAAATGCAAGATAGGACTCATACCCTTTTCTCATGTATTTCTCAGCGGTCATAGAAGAAGTCAGTACAAGTAAGCTATCCTGTTCACCTGATTCAACCCGAATAATATTCCCATTTTCACATTTTAGTTCAATAAACTTACTACCACAGTTTACTAACATGTTATGAATGGTCAACCAGTCCATGCCAAGAATTAGGTCAAATTCATCAAACGGTAGTAGCATGAGGTTAATCAGAAAACAATGACCTCTAATCATCAAAGGACAGTTTCTACAGACTTTATCAACTATCACATGCTTGCCTAATGGGTTTGACACTTGTATCTCAAATTCTATAGACTCAACAGGCATATTCATACTAGGTGCCAATTTCATGCAAATATACTAATGGGTAGATCTCGGATCAATCAAAGCAACAATAGAAATATCGTGAAGAGAAAAAGTACCAGTAATCACATCTGGTGACAAGGCTCTTCGTGAGTGCGAATTGCATAAGTCCTTGCAGGCGCTCGGCCCTCGGGCCTCATGGCAGAATCTCTAGGTGCACCTCTGCTGCTAGCCCTATTTCCTAGGTTCTTTTGCGGTCTACTCCTAGAAGGAGCGTTACCCGATCTCACACCTTGATCTCTATCTTTCTTGACCATCTCGGGACAATTACAAATAAAATGGTCTAGTGACCCACATTTGAAACAACCTTTTTCATTTCCTCGGCACTCACTGAAATGATGCCTACCGCACTGTGAACATTCTGGTCTGTTCAGTCGAGCACTACAAACACTCGCGATAGAAGTGGTTTGAGCTTTAGACACTATATATTTCTTATTATTATTTCTATTCGAGAATCCAACTGAAGCATTGGATCAAGTAGTAAACTCTCTCGATTTCTTAGATGAGGATTGAAGTGATTTCCCCATCTGTCTTTTCCTTGAGTCATGAGACTCAATATCAGTTTTTCTCTTCTCTTTAGCTAATTCTTCGGCCTTGCAAGCTCTCTCAACAAGTACCACAAACTCCTTTAATTCTAGAATACCAACTAATAGTTGGATGTCTTCGTTTAATCCATCCTCAAACCTCTTACACATGATGGCTTCGGTGGATCCGCACTCCCGAGCGTATTTATTGAGCTTCACAAACTCACGCTCGTACTCCGTTACTGCCATTCGGTGTTGCTTTAATTTAAGGAATTCCTTTCTTTTCTGGTCTATAAATCTCTGCCTAATATAGTTTTTAGGAAAATCTTCCTGGAAAAAGTCCCAAGTTACCCTCTCTCTCGGTACAATCGATACGAGTGTTTTCGACCAGTGATAAGTCGAGTCTATTAAGAGTGACACCACACATTTTATGCACTCCTTAGGTGTGCAAGACAGCTCATTAGTACCTTGATGGTATTTTCAAGCCAGAATTTTGCCCTTTCTGAGTCATCATCAATATTGGCTCAAAATTCCTCGACTCTTTACTTTCGAATTCTATCAATCGAAGGCTTTTCCCTTCTAATCATATCCACCACTTGGGGAGCTATAGGGGTAGGTTGAGGGATTAAAGGGGGTGGAGGAGGTGAAGCGTTTGAATTTGTACGAATAAACTCCGACTACCAAGCACTCATCATGTGGAGGAAGGCTTCTTTAGCCGCTCCACCTTGACTAAGTGTCACAGGCCCACTTTCAACTGGTGCGGTCCCTTCAATGGGCGATGGCACAATACTCTCTACATCATCCGCCACTACTCCGTCGGGATCCATTTGCTATATGAAAACACAATTTAAGTTCGTCAGGAGTCATCACACTATCATATTACTTATATGGCATGTATAGCTAGACTCGTACACATGCTAGGTTAGTCTAAGAATCGACTAAACTATAGCTCTGATACCACTAAATATAACACCTCTTACCCGTATCCACGCAGGGAGAGGGTACGAGGCGTTACAAGACTTAATCACATGCATACAAACATTTTCGGGTAATAATATTTTGCTTCAAACTTCCTTTTAATATCCCTAATATGGACCTACAAGGCCCAAAACAAGCTTTGTAAATGGTTCAGGAAAAAATTGAACACTTTTGAAAACTTTGAAAAATTTCAATGCAACTAGGGGCACACTGTCATGTGAAAACCACTACTCTCATGTGAACTGTTGCATAGCTCTCATGTCCCCATTGTACCTCTACTTTAACAAATCCTTCGCTAGTAAAATAAATCTTTCGCACTTTATGCGATTTAGTCCTTTTTTGAAATTAAGTAAGCAATCGCTAAAATTAGTTCACCAAAATTTTCAAACATTCATATAACCATGCTATAACACATAAAATAATATTAAAATAATTTCTCTGACTTCTGATTAGTGTTTCTGAAACCACTGTTTCGACTAGCCTAGCAATCGCTAAAATTAGTTCACCAAAATTTTCAAACATTCATATAACCATGCTATAACACATAAAATAATATTAAAATAATTTCTCTGACTTCTGATTAGTGTTTCTGAAACCACTGTTTCGACTAGGCCAAAAATTAGGCTATTACAACTAATTCAATACCAAACTCCACTTAACTGATAGGTGGTAAACCTGGTAACTCTTCAGGAAATACAGCTGGATACTTGCACAAACTGGTACTGACTCAATCATTGTTTTTGTCACTTTCGTATCAAGTACATAAGCAAGATAAGCTTCATACCCCTTTGTGATAAATTTTTGAGCTAACATAGGCGAGATCACAACTGGCAAACTATTCAGATCATCAGATTCAATTCTAATAATCTCATTATTCTGACATTTCAGTTCAATTGTCTTTCGTCTACAATCCACTATAACATTATGCATCATTAGCCAATCCATAACCAAAATCATATCAAATTCATCAAATGGTAACAACATCAGATTAGATGAAAAACAAAAATCTCGATGCATTAACGGACAATTCTTTCAGACTTTGTCAACCAAAACAGATTTACCTAAGGGGTTCGGTACTCTAATCACAAATTCAATAGACTCTACAGGCAATGTCTTACTAGATGCTAAATTCATACATATATAAGAATGAGTTGATCCTGGATCTATCAATGCTATCACATTAGTATCATAGAGAGTGAATGTACCGGTAATCACGCCTGGGGAGGATGTCTCCTCCCGTGCATGGATAGCATAAGCTCGGGCAGGTGCTCGTGCCTTAGACCTCACACTAGAGTCTTTTGTCAATCTTTAACTACCACTCACATTACCAGCATATCTGGGTAGTCTCTCTCTAACTGCAGTATTACTTGGCCTCATACTCTGAGCGTTATATTTTTCAGCTAACTTTGGGTAATATCTGATAAAATGATCTAACAATCCACATTTAAAACAAGCCTAATCATTCAATCTACATTTACCAAAATGCCTTTTTCCATACTGTCTACATTTGGGTTGATTTGGTTTTGCACTTCCGACACTAGCTATTGAGATAGCCGGAGCTTTAAAGCTC
The DNA here is from genome assembly GCA_025698475.1 of Gossypium anomalum. Lineage (NCBI taxonomy): Eukaryota > Viridiplantae > Streptophyta > Magnoliopsida > Malvales > Malvaceae > Gossypium > Gossypium anomalum. The sequence continues at coordinate 80,732,399 of CM046966.1, read as the reverse complement.
GAATGTTGCCTTTCACGATCTCTATTTGGATGTCCCACTGATGTATTAGAACAATTAAACGAGTCTCATAATTTCTTCTGTGAAGATTGATACGGCTTACTCATTGATCTTTTTCTCGAGTCTTTAGCTTCTGAATCTGCCTTTCTCTTTTATTTACTAATATCCTCGACTTTACAAGCCCTTTCAACTAGAACGACAAATTCTTTCAACTCTAGAATTTCGACTAGTAATTTAATATCTTCATTCAATCCATCTAAAAATCGTTTGCACATGATTTCTTCAGTGGAAACATATTCCCGGGCATACCTGCTTAACCGTACAAACTCTTTCATACTCAGTGATAGTCATCCGACCTTGTTTTAACTCTAAAAACTCTTTATGCTTCTGATCAAAGAATTTTTGACTGATGTACTTCTTTCGGAGTTAAGATTGGAAAAACTTCCAAGTAACCTGTTCTCTAGGAACTACAGGTATCAATTTTTTCCACCAATGGTATGAATTATCTCTTAGCAAAGATACTGCACATTTGATACATTCATCAGGAGTACAAGACAATTCATCAAATACTCAGATCGTGTTTTCGAGCCAGAACTCAGCTCTTTCTGCATCATCATTAATAGTAGCCCGAAACTCTTCAACCCTATATTTTTGAATCTTATCTATTGGAGGCTTGTTAAATCGCATTGGATCTATAACTTGAGGAACAACGAGGATTTGTTAAGGAATAGGTGGGGGTCGAGGTTGTTGATCAGCCGGATTCGTTCAAACAAACTTCGTGAACCACTCACTCATCATCTAGAAAAAGGCTTGTTTAGCCTCTCCCTCATGGCTACTCATTATAGGTCTAGAGTCAGATGGTGCTGCCTCTTAAGCAGGAGAGGGTGCGTTACTCTCTATATCGTCAACTACAGCTCTTTCAGGATCCATTACTATACGAAAACACAAATTAAGCTGTCAGGAATCATCACACTATCGCAGAGTATATATGGCATGTATAGCTAGACTCTCACACACGCTACGTTAGTCCTAGAATCGACTAAATCGTAGCTCTGATACCAATAAAATGTAACACCCCTAACCCGTATCCATCGCCAGAATAGGGTTACAAGGCATTACCTATCAAATCACAATATACAACATTCAATTCTCATCTAAAAATCCATTAATACATAAACATCAACCCAACATAGTCACATTGTCTCTTCTAAGCTCTACAAGAACTTAAAACATGCCTGGAAGAGGTTCAGGACTAAATCGATAACATTTGAAAATTTTGGGAAACTTATAAAAATTCCATGCATACAAGGATCACAAACCCTATGAGTACATGGCCACCAGACAAACCTATGTCACAAGCCGTGTAGAAACAGGGCATACATACTGACTTGCATCACATAGCCAGATACACGCTCGTATGCCTTGGCCGTGTAAAAACTGGAGGAATATTGATTTCGGTCACACGGCCGGCCACACGCCCATGTGCCAGCCCATGTGTCACACACGGCTAGTAGACTCACTCGTGTGTCTAAGCCGTGTAACTCACTGACTTGTTTAATTAAGTTACAGAAGACACATGGTCGAGTCACACGCCTATGCGTTCAATTGTGTGGGGCGCAAATAGGCTTGATTTAAGCCACATTTCTCACTCTTCTCAAGTAAACCAAAACCACATCATTTCATATCATTTCAATACATTTATAGGCAACCAAAACATGCTATTTCATATACAAATCATGCCATTTAAAATCCATCCATTTCACTATTCAAATTATAATGCAAAATATACTAAAACAATATGCTATTACCAATAATTTTATCTATCTTCTCTATGCATTTTTCTTATCATCTATTTTAAACCTCAAATCATACCAATTAATCTTCACAACATCCATCACAAACATGCCCAACACAATGTAACACCCCTAACCCGTATCCGTCGCTGGACTAGGGTTAAGAGGCATTACCAGACATATCGGAACAATTCACATTCATTTCATAATCAACACAGCATCAAAGTCACACATCATTATAAAGTCCTTTATGTAGGTCAATGACACTTTAAACATGCATTAGAAAGAGGTCGGGACTAAACCAAACACATACAAAATTTTTTGAAACTTAACAATTTTTCTAAGTTATAGAGGTCACACGCCCGTGTGAATAGGCCGTATGACTTACACAGCATTAGACACGTCTGTGTGTCTAGGCCGTGGCAAAACAGGGCATACATACTGACTTGTCCACATGGCCATAAGACATGCCCGTGTGTCAGGTCGTGTGAAAATTAGAGAGGCTACTGACTTGGGTCATACGGCCGACCACACACCCATGTGCCATCTCGTGTGCCACACACGACCAATAGACACACCCGTGTGTTAAGGTCGTGTCAAAACTATAGGGTATACTGACTTTAAATCGTAGGGTACCCTAGGGAACACACGGCCGTGTAACATGACTGTGTATCACACACGGCTGAGACACACGCCCGTGTCTCTTCCAGTATGGATAAAAATAGGCTATTTGCAAAGCCAAATTGCCACCCATTTTAAACCATCCCTACAAGCATCAAACCAAAAAATTTTGTACCAAATTTTCAACCAATTACAACCAAAACATACACCATTCATGGCATATCATCATCAGCAAATTTCATGCTTGTAATTCATACCAAAATATATGATTCATAATCTCAATTTACTTCATTCATTTTCATGCCAAAATATTACCAAATTCCAAAATAGGCACATACCACAACTTACCAAAATTGACCATTTCATTTGGTCATTCAAGAATGCATCAAAACATACCATTTTTGAACACAAAACATATACCAAAATTCATTCATAATCACATCCATAACCAAGCCAAAACACATGGCTACATATACACATTACGAAACATATTTAAATACTTCTAGCCTATACATGCCATACTTCAATATTCATATTTTCAAAAGGTACCAAAATAGAGTTCGATAATGTGGTGATGATCCTCGAAGATCCCCGACCTCCGATAGCTTCGATATTTAAAAGCAATTGAAAACAAACAGAAAGTAAACTTTCAAAATCTTAGTAAGCCATATACACATAAACTTATCACATAAATAATTCTAAACCAATTCATTTTTGTAATTCATGGCAAGATATAACCACATATCCATATATCTCATATAACTCATTTGTTCATAACTCGCATTTACATAATACATTCCATCCTCATATAATTCATACATATTTCATATATCCACATATTAACATATACTTACCTTTCATTCTTAATCATAATGTATATTTCCAACGTACCTGAATTTGGGTACACATTCTCATATTCATTCATTTCTTAGAATGCCTATTGAATCGTTCGAAATCAATAAAGATACTCGGATAGTTTGGAAAGCTCTACAATGCCAACGTCCTGGACGTGGTCTTACATGTAATCCAATATTGATGCCACTGTCTCAGACAGGGTCTTACACGAAATCAAATATGATGTCGATGTTCCAGACATGAACTTACACGTAAATTATAAGTCGATGCCAATGTCCCAGACGTGGTCTTACACAAAAACACATATCAGATCCTATGTCATAACATATGTATCCTAACTATTACTATGGTTCATACGGGGCTTTTTGGGTGTTGCCACATTATTGGAACTTTCTCGGATTCCATATTTTGAGTTCTCAAATCCATTCAACACAATTTAAATATCACGTGCAATACGCCAAACTCGGCCTAAACATGATGGTCGAATTTGGCGAAGTCACATGAAAATGCATTTAAAACCATGTTTACCCAAAAACCGTTCCAGTTACCACCTTTTACTTAACTCAAAAAACATATATTGATTAATTTGCTTGAAAACATTTCCTAGTTTGCAGAAGCTTAAGAAAAAATAAAGTTTCAGTTCCAAAATCCATAAACAGTATTTCAAAATTTTGAACTTAAACCAAACAGTCTGAAACCAAAAATTACATAATTACTCCCAACTATAGCAATTAAAATAATAAAAGCATTAAAAACCTTTAAAACCAGAGTATATGTAGTAGTGGTCACCGTCCTTCCACTGCACCAATCCACTTATTGCTGGGGATTACCTGGCAGACAAATAAAATAAGGGGTGAGTTTTCACAAACTCAGTGTGTACATCCCCACAGAAAAGCATGCATGTAAACAGATAGCTGTCAAACAGTCATAACCTAGCCTGAGCTCTTAACAAAATTAGTGTAGGCCTTAGCCCACTCAGAACAGTATTGGATACATTTGGGCCTTAGCCCATACAAGCATATATGCATATCAAGTAGTACAGTGCATGCCCACCAACCTTGTACACCATCTCCGTCCACCCCTACGCACCATGTGGGGATAAAATCAACCCACCCAGCCCTACACACCAAATATGGGGATAAATCAACTCATCCAACCCTACACACCATAAGGTACCGTGTAACGACACATATTAATAATTGTAGCGAAGCTGCCAGATAAGCGGCTAAAGAGCCTTTCAGTCTTTCTTGTCTTCAATATCAAACCCAACCCAATGCAATGCAACATAAATAATGTCATGGCATGCTTTCAAACAGTAAATAGATTGTACGTAGTATACTCAGATCAGGTCAATATTTATACACATGTTAAGTATAACATGCTAGCATACATCTCAATATCATGTCGCAGAACAGGGCCTAAGTAACGCTTACCGACCCCTTTAACAGGTCACAGTCAACTAGGGCGACCCGTGCAACCTTCCAGAACAAATCAGATTATTGGGCTCACACGCCCATGTGGCCTGCCCGTATGAGCCCACATGCCCGTGTGGCTCACACAACCCAAATTGGCCTTGCCCATGTGGATCACACAGTCTGGCCCAGATTCCCACACGCTCGTGTGGTTCACCCGTGTGGGCCTACACGCCCAATTGGTCTAGCTTGTGCCTCACACACGGCCTAGCCAGCCTTACACGCCCGTGTCTATTGTGCCTGTGTGGCACGCGCACGACCTACTTCGTTGACCACACGGTCATGTCTCACCACATGGCCTCCACACTTGTAGTCCGCAAGTCCGTGTGGCGTCGACAGTAACATTTTCGGCTTTTGCTGAAACGTGATTTCAGATCAATTGGAGTACACACCTAGTTTTGATTGAAGCCTAATGCAATTTCAAGCACTCTAGAACCTCGAGTGAAAACTAGTGAATACTACGCGCTTAATTCGCTGTTCAGGAACAAAGAACAGCCCCTTGACCAGTACCTAAATACCCAAAGAAAATTCCCCCTTAATCTCTTAATTAAAACGTTGTTTACGAACAACAAGCAGAAACTTACCAACTTGGAGAACGTCAATGAATCGTAAAAGCCCGTTAATATGAAATCAAAAAGAATGGGAGGAAGGCAAGAGAAATTTCGGCAAAAAAGAAGAAAAGACAAAATATGGAGAGGGGAAAAATAGTAGAGAATTTCAGTAGAGAGTTTTTTGGGGAAACTTCTCAAAAAAATCTGATAAACCCTACTTCTTCAGTGTTTTAGTTCACCTCCAATTCTATCACGGCCTTAGTGGCAAAAATAATGCCCAAGCTAGGATTTGAACACAGGACCTCTAGCATAAAGCCTTGCCACTTAACCACTAGACTAGCAGACCCATTGTGTTAAGTTTTTACCAATAATTTCTTATAAGCCCATTAACCAAAAGCCAGGCTTTACTTAAATTAAAAAAAAAAACCAAAATTTTGCCCAAGTTGAGACTTAAACTTGGGACTTCCCTAACACACCCCGAAAGCACTTAAACACAAAAGTAGACTGATATTATGCAAATTCATACAAAAACATATTCAGATATTTCCCTATGCTACAATTCCACAAAAGCCGAAATTACAGAAATTTGAGGTGTTACATCACATAAGCAATTAATAATTCAATTCAACACATTTATTTATATATTGACTTACCTCGTACGGATTCGAATGAACAGAACTGACTACTTGACAACTTTCGACTTTCCCAGATATAATTTCGGTTTCTTTGGTTCTTGATCTATACATATTCAAATTTAACTCTTTTATTCAACAATTCATTCAATTCAATCCATATACACATATTTAGGAAATTTTACAAATTAACCCCCACATTTTCACATTTTAGCACTTTAGTCCTTAATTCATAAAATCACAAAATACACAAAATTTCCTTATATATATGCTTAGTCGAATTTTCATATAGTTCATACAAGTCCATATATTTCATTTATTTTACATTTTAGTCCATCAAGATCTCATTTTTACGATTTAGCCCAAAATACTCAAATTCATCAAAAATCCCAATACAAAATATATTTGTCTATCATCAAACTTTCATATCTCATCAATTAACATTACAAAACTCACAATTTAATTAATGGCATAACTCAAAATCATCAACAAAATCAAAAATTGAGGCATGGGCTTGATAAAACACTAAGCAACAATCACAAAAACATAGAAATCATCAAAAACTAAACAAAACACATACCTTAATCAAGTCAAACCATAGCCGAACCCTAGCAAGCTTTGATCTTTTCCTTTTCCTTTGATTTTCGGCAAAACAAGATGATAATGGTCTTATTTTATGTTTTGTTTAATTTAATTAACATTAATACATCAATTACCATTTTACCCTTGGCTTAATAACTTATAAAACATTAATATTAAGGCCATAAATGTCCACTCACCATGTAAATGTCATATTAACAACATAAGGACCTCTCTTTTAAATAGACATAGCAAATAGACACTTTTAACATATGGAACCTCACTTTTGCATTTTACGTGATTAGGTCTTTTTTTGCAAATTAAGCACACAAATGGTAAAATTTTCATATGAAATTTTCACAGATATCAATTCACATATTATAAGCACAAAAAATAATATTAAAATATTTTTTTGACTCGAATGTGTGGTCCTAAAACCACTATTCTGACCAGGGTCTAAACTGGACTATTACAACTCTCCCCCTTAAGGATTTTCATCCCCGAAAATCTTACCGTTGAACAGATTCAGAAATTGATGTCTCATAGCATCTTCGGGCTCTCACGTAGCCTCTTCAATACCGTGTCGATGCCACATTACTTTTACTAACATAATTTTCTTATTTCACAGTTCTTTAACCTCATGAGCTAAGATACGGATCGGTTCTTCGTTGTAAGTCATATCGGACTAAATCTCAATAGAGAAATCATATGCGAGGGATCAGATCTGTCTCATCAAAGCATCGATATATGAAATACATTATCAATCTTTTCTAACTCAGATGGGAACAACAATCTATATGCCACAGGTCCGATACGTTTGATACTCTCATACGGCCTGATGAACCTCACACTTAATTTGCCTTTTCTGCCAAATCGGAGTACTTTTTTCCACAAAGATACTTTTAAAGACACTTTGTCACCAATCTCAAATTCAATATCTTTTCATTTCAAATCTGCGTAAGATTTACATCGATCGAATCTTTGCTTTGGACTATCTCGATTGTTTTTACTTTACTTCGCTCTCTTCTTTTATCAAATCAACTCTTTGAATCTTATTCTCATTGAGCTCAGTCCAATACAATGGTGTATAGCATTTTCTACCATATAAGGCTTCATACAGTGCCATTTTAATGCTCGATTGAAAACTATTATTATACGTGAATTTAATAATGGCAAATATTGTTCCCACGTACCTTCAATATATCCTCGAGTATCTGAATAATCTGCTTGGATTGACTATCCATCTGCGGGTGAAAAGTAGTACTAAAATGCAATTTCGTACCTAATGCCTCTTGTAGTTTCTTCCAAAATCGTGAAGTGAATCTTGGATCTCTATCTGACACAATAGATAATGGCACAGCGCGCACTCTCACAATATCGAAAATATATAACTCGGCTAATTTATCAAGTGAGTAAACAGATCGTACCAGAATAAAATGAGCTGATTTCGTCAATCAGTCAGCCACAACCCAGATAACATCTTTCTTTCTCAAAGATAGGGCCAAACTCAGAACAAAATCCATCATCACTCTATCCCATTTCTACTCGGGAATCATAATCGGTTGTAACAAACCAGATGGTACTTGATATTTAGCATTAACTTGCTGACATATCAAACATTTTGAAACAAAGTCGGAGATATCTTTTTTCATTCCAGACCACCAGTAATGTTGTTTCAAATCATTATACATTTTTGTACTACCCGGATGTACAGATAACTGACTACTATGAGCTTCGTTTAAAATCATTTGAATTAACTCTGAATTTTTTGGAGCACAAATCCGATCTCAGAATTTCAAACAATCATCATTATCAACTCAAAATTCATAATCAAAATCCAAATCACACTGAGCTTGTTTTGCTATTATCTTATTATCAAGTTTCTGAGCATCAATAATCTGTTGTAAAAACAACGGACTCACTTTCAATTCAGCCAATATCAAATCATCATTAGATATACACAACTGAGCATTCATAGCACGTAATGCAAATAATGATTTTTTACTTAAAGCATCAACACAAACATTTGCTTTTCCCGGATGATAATCAATCACAAGCTTATAATCTTTTAGCAGTTCTAGCCATATTCTCTGTCGCAGGTTTAAATCTTTCTGAGTCATCAAATATTTCAAACTCTTATGATCAGAATAAGCATGACATTTCTCAACAAACAAATAGTGGCACCAAATTTTCAAAGCAAACACAATAGCAGCCAATTCCAGATTGTATCTCGGATATTTCTTTTCATGCGGCTTCAACTGTCTTGAAGCGCAGGCTATAAATTTGCCTTCTTGCATCAAAACGTGACCCAAACTATTTAACGAAGCATCACTATAGATCATAAATTCTTTACCCGATTCTGGTTGTACTAACACTGGAGCTTCAGTCAATAGAACTCTTAACTGATCAAAGCTTTTCTCACACTTTTCAGACCAATCAAATTTGACATCATTCTTAAGAAGTTTCGTCAACAAAGTTGCGATCATAGAAAAGCCTTTCACAAATCATCGATAATAACTGGCAAGTCCTAGAAAACCACGAGCTTCAGAAAAATTTCTCGGAGGTTTCCAATCCAAAATAGCTGAAATCTTGTTCGGATCAACTTTGATACAAGATGCTGATACAATATGTCCCAGAAAACCAACTTCGCATATCCAGAACTCACATTTACTGAACTTCGCATATAATTACTTATCACGCAAAGTCTGTAGCGCTATTTTCAATTGTCTGGAATGTTCGGTTTCATCACGTGAATAAATAAAAATGTCATCAATGAATACGATAAAAAATCGATCTAAATATGGTCTAAATATTCATTTCATCAAGTCCATAAAGATAGTAGGTGCATTAGTGAAGCTGAAAGGCATAACTAAAAACTCATAGTGTCACTACCTTATTCGGAAAGTAGTTTTTGGAAAGTCTGAATCTTTTACTCTAAACTGATAGTAACCTAATCTCAAATCTATCTTTGAAAACACAGTAGCTCCTTTCAACCGATTAAACAAATCATTAATTCGGGGTAAGGGATATTTGTTCTTGATAATCACTTTATTCAACCGGCAATAATCAATTCACATTCTTATCGTGCCATCTTTCTTTTTCACAAATAGAACAGAAGCACTCCAAGGTGAGAAACTCGGTCTTGCAAATCCTCTATCAGTCAACTCTTACAACAAAGACTTTAATTCTTTTAATTAGGTCAGAGCCATTTTATACGGAGCTATTGAAACCGGAGTAGTTCCTATTACTAACTCAATGCCAAATTCAACTTCTCGTATCGGAGGTAATCCTAGAAGTTCTTCAAGAAACACATCAAGGAACTCACAAACAATAGGTACTGATTCAATTTTCTTTTCTGTTACTTTCGAATCAATCACATAAGCAAAGTAAGCTTTATAACCTTTTCTCACAATAATTAGAGCCTTCATTGATGAAATCATAGCCAGTAACCCATTCAAATCACTAGATTCAATTCAAATTATTTCATTATTCTTGTATTTCAAATCAATAGTTTTCCATTTGCACTTCACAATAGCATCATGTAAAGTTAACCAATCCATACCCAGAATTATATCAAACTCATCAAAGTCAGCCAGAAAACAAATGTCTCAAAACATTAATGGACAATTCTTGCAGACACTATCAACCAAAACACATCTGCCTAAGGGGTTTGATACTCTAATCACAAATTCAGTAGACTCTACAGACAAAGTCTTACTGGATGCTAAATTCATGCATATATACGAATGCGTCGATCCTGGATCTATCAGTGCAATCACATAAGTATCGTAAAGAGTAAATGTACCCATAATCACATTTGGAGACAAAGTTTTCTCATGAGCTCGGATGGCGTGGGCTCTGGCAGGTGCTCTAGCCTCAGATCGAAAAGCGATGTCTTTAACCCCTGTTTGACTACTACTCTCATTTCCCGTATTTCTAGGAGGTCTACCTCTAGCTGAAGTGTTACTCAGTCTTAGATTTTGCACAATCTCTTACTCAGTAGACTTGGGACAATCACAGATAAAATGATCTAAAGATCCACATTTGAAGCAAGCCCGATCATATAGTCTACAATTGCTGGAATGTCTTTTACCATAGTGTTTACACTCAGGTCGATCGGATCAGACATTTCCAACACTTGCAACAGAAGTAGCTAGAGCTCTAAAGCTTGAATACGATCTAGCACAATCTTTACTCGAATGCCACATATTAGCCTTTAAATGGCTATAATCATCTCGGAATTTCTTTGACGTAGACTGAAATGATTTACTTGCGGATCTCTTTCTCACATCTCTAGCTTCTGATTCAGCTTTTCTTTTCTCTTTCCCGATTTCTTAAACTTTACATGCTCACTCAACAAGCACAACAAATTCTTTTATTTTCAGAATCCCGACTAACAAACAGATATATTCATTCAAACCATCCTCAAATCTTTTACACATAATTGATTCAGTTGAGACACATTCTCGTGCATACTGACTCAATCAAACAAATTCTCGCTCATATTCTGTAACAGACATACGCCCTTGTTTCAACTAAAAAAACTCTTTGTGTTTTTGATCGATGAATGTAACAGCCCAATTTTGGGCCTAGTCGAAGTTTTGGGACCACAAATCTGGATTTGGAGAAATTATTTTATTATTATTTTGGTGTTATAGCAAGATATTATGAGTGCATGAAAATTTTGGTGAAATAATTTTAGCGATTGCATGCTTAATTACGAAAAAGGACTAAATCGACAAAAGTTTTATTTTACTACCCAAATGTGTCAAATAGCTAGAGAACCAAAATATGGGGTCTTTAAAGAGTAAATAGGCCTTTATTTATGGCATGGTCGGCCATAGATACAAGAATATCAAGGAAGTCAAAATTAGGTAAAGTTTTGGTGACCTATTTTGACTAGTAATAATATTAAAATAAAACAAAAGGCTTCATCTTTTTATTTCTTCTTCACCATCAAAATTTTCAGGAAGAAAATTTCAGCCATTAAGCTCTCTCATAAGTAAGTTATTTTAATGACTTTTCTTGTTATTTTTTGTACTTTTAGGACCCTTATAGCATGAGCTTTCTAATGGGGGGACTATTTTGCAAAATGGTTGAAAGTTTAGGTTTTTCCATGAAAGTATTTATGAGGTTAGCTAAAATTTTATAGAAGAAAATGAATCATGGTTGTGAAATAAACAACTTTTGTGAAGTAGTTTTCATGGAAACCTTAACTGAGGACCATTTTGCATAAGTTGTAAAATAGGTGATAAATGTGTGAAATAATGAGAATTGTGGGTTGCTCCCAGTATAAAAAGTATTCGGCTAGGCTTGGTTAATGAGAAAATGTGATAAAAGTTAATTTTTGGGTCTAGGGGTAAAATGGTCATTTTGTGAAAGTCTAGGGGTAAAATGGTCATTTTGCCTAATTTTAAAATTTTGAGTACCTAGATCGATAAAATGATTAAATTTGTGAATTTTTATCACTATAGATCAAGAATTACAAAATTCAGGCCTAGACCGGGGAAAAGCAAAGCTAGTGGAATAAGCCGAAATAGTCGCCATATTTTGAATACCGAGGTAAGTTGTATGTTAATAATTGCAACTATATCTCTATGATGTATGATTGAATCGATATTGCATAAATTGTTCTGTTTGTGAATATGAGAATGCATGTTGAGAAATTAACATAGTAAAGACTTCCGTTGAACATTTGGAACAAACTTGGATATTTATACCGTGACATTAGGTGATATGTGTGCTAGTGTAAGACATGTCTGGGACATGCATCGGCATTGAGACAAGAGCTAGTGTAAGACATGTCTGGGACATGCATCAGCCTCGCGATATACAAGCTAGTGTAAGATCTATCTGGGACATGGCATCGACACCGATAGATAAGAGCCAGTGTAAGACCATGTCTGAGACATGGCGTTGGCATCTTGACCCAAGTTAGGGCTATGGAGTATCTGATAGTATTCCAAATGGTTCAACAAAAGATTTATGATTTATATAGAAATGAGAAAATTTATGATTATGTGATGAGTGGCACAGGTACCTATTTGAAATGTATGAGATGTGGGCTCAATATATGAAATATGAATTGTATTGGATGGTGATGAATAAGTTGTACTTACGTCTATTTATGGTATTCAGGTATAAGCCATGGAAGGCTATGAGCATATTGTTCTGTGATAATTAGTTGACGTTTATTTTCATGCAACTTACTAAGCTTTATGCTTATCCTATTTCTTTTCCATTTTCTTATAGTGCCGCCTAATTAGCTCGCGGATTAACAGACGTTAGAGGCATCGATCACACTATCAATCGAAGCACTTGGTATAATTAGTTCTTTTATTTTGATTATGGCACGTATAGGAACTTTTAATTTTGTTTTAGTGTCACATTGTTTTGCCGCCAAATGTGTTGGCTTGTTTTATTATTTGACTCATTTTGTATAAGGCCATGAAAAATGGCTAATATTGAAAGTTATTGTATGAATGCAAGAGAGTCTTTCATGAATATGAAATTGTTGGCATGGTTTAATATATGAAATGTATATAGGCCTTAGCTATGATTGTTGGTTGAGAAATCATATTAAGTTAGACTTTGATATGTTGGTTGGTGTTAGATTTTGTTTCAAGGTGGCAAAGGGCTTGGTAGATAGCCTTATATTGTCCACACAGGCGTATGACTAGGCCATGTGTGACACACAGTCAGCCCCATTGGCTTGTTGTTCGGCCGTGTGCCCCCTATACGTAAATTTTTCAAGTCAGTATGCATGGTAGTAAACACACGGGCAGAGACACGGCCCTGTGTCTCAACCTTGTAGAGGACACGACCTCTGGCCACGGGCATGTGCCTTGGCCATGTGCCTCTAATTTGTTGCTGACGTCAGAAACAGAATGTTAAGATTTTTAGACACGAGCTAAGATACGGGCGTGTCATGGCCGTGTGAAAGACACGGGCCATAAACATGGGCATGTGCCTGGCCATGTGAAAACCCCTGTAGGTTTGAAATTGGAATTTAATTCATATGGGTTTGGGGCATGGGCGTGCCCTCTTGTGCTTAGGCCGTGAGTACCGCACGGGCTATCAGCACGGCCAAGTCATAATGGCAACATGGGTGTGTTACCTTTCCACACGGGCGTGTGCCCTATTTCAAATTTATTTTTATATAGTTGGTTGAAGGACACGAGTTGGTCCCGAGTGGTTTCCAATAGATGTTTGGGGTCTCGTAAACCCATGTTAAAGAAGTTTAGACGTAGTTCGAAAAAGTTTTAAATTTGAGCAAGTCTTGGTGACTCAAAAATGTGGTAAGTACGTGTTCAAGTTTAGTAACGCCTCGTATTCTGTCCCGGTGTAGGGCACGGGTGTGGAGTGTTACATTTAGTGGTATTAGTGCCGGTTTAGTGAATTCTAGGACTAACCTAGCGTGAGTATGAGTCTAGCTATACATGCCATAATTGTATATTGATAGTGTGACGACTCCTGATGAAATAAATTGTGTTTTTATATATATAGTAAATGGACCCTGACGTAGCTACAGCGGATGACGTGGAAAGTAATATGTCGGCTCCCGCTGAAGGGACCACTCTAGTAGATAGTGGGGCCATGATAATAGTCAGGGTAGAGGGGCTAGAGAAGCTTACCTTCACATGATGGATGCATGGTACTCGGAGTTTATATATATGAATCCGAATACTCCACCTCCACCACCTTCTCCAATTCCTCAACCCATCCCTATAGCTCCTCAAGGAGCAAAAATGGCTAGAAGGGAGAATGAGAGAAAAAGCAAGAGGTGAGGGCGAGTAGCACTCCTTCGAGGGGTAGACCACAGAAGAACCTGGGAAGTGGGGCTAGCAGTAGAGGTGCGCCTGGAGACGCTGCTGTGAGGTCCAAGGGTAGGGCTGTAACACCCCTAACCCGTAACCATTGCTGGAATAGGTTAAGAGGCATTACCGGACTTGTAACTCATATCAGAACCACTACACATCAAATATCATCTCGTTACAAATAAAAGTCATTCATTCACATTCATTATTCAAATAAAATCGAGTGTACAATGTTTAAACATGCAATCGGGACCAAATTGATAACATATAAAAGTTTAGAACTTGTAAAAATTTTCAACTTTTAAAAGGTCACAAGCCCGTGTGAACAGGCCGTGTGCCTCACATGGCCTTAGACACACCCATGTGTTTAAGTCATGGCAAAATAGGGCATAGCTACTTACTTGCCCACACGGCTACAAGACATGCCCGTGTGCCTTGGTTGTGGTTGAGCCATACTTGGGCCACACGACTAGCCACACGCCCATGTGCTTTACCCGTGCTCAGGTCTGACTTACAATTGTAGGGTACCCCAAGGGACACACGATTGTGCAACATAGCCGTGTGTCGCACACGGCTGAGACACACACCCGTGTCTCTGCCCGTGTGGACAAAAATAGGCCATTTGAATAGCCAATTTGCCACCCCAAATTAGGTCAACCTAATAAAACAATGCAAACACACACAAAGTAAGCTTTCAAAAGCTTAGTATGCTAGTACTAAAATCATCAACAGTATATAAAATATAAAACATCAACACATAAGTATTTACAAATTCCCAAATCATCTATTAAATCTATACCAACATAATTCATAAGCTCATGCCAATTCAATGAACTTCACATACATAATATCATCTACCACATAGGTATCGAACATACCTGAATCTTCCCATACTTATTCACTTTCATTCTCACCTCTCGTTTGAATATTTTAAGACTTTCCGTAAACTACTCGTACTTTAAACATCTGCACACTTAGTGCTATAAAGGTTAGCTGAAGCTAGAACGGTTCTGCTCACTTAGTGCCATCTCAGTTAACCGAAACTAAGTCGGTATCACACACTTAGTGCCTCATTTAGCCGAAGCTAATTTAAATCGCACATTTAGTGCCAAATACCATTGATATATCATTGTATCCATCCAAACTAAAAATATATACAATCTATATATAATAAAAGTATCAAAACATACTTCTAACATCATATTTTTCGTACGAACTTACCTCGTACTTGGAATTGTCGACTCGGACTGTTTACTCTACAATCTTTGACTTCCCACGGTCTAAATCCGAGTTCCTCTTTTCTTGATCTATATGTATTCCAAATTAACCCTTTTATTTACCAAATTATTCAAAACAATCCATAAACACATATTTGGGGCATTTTGCAAACTAGCCCTCACATTTTCACATTTTGACACTATAGTCCCTAATTAACAAAATCACAAAATACACAAAATTTGCTTGTACACAAGCTTAGCTGAATTTTCATAGCTCTCATACAAGTTCATACATTTCATTTATATCACATTTTAGTCACTTAAACTAACATTTTTTTCAATTTAGCCCAAAATACTCAATTTCATCAAAAATCCAAAGACAAAACATGTAAACCCAATATCAAACTTTCATAATTCATCATATAACATCACAAAGCTCATATTTTCATCAATGGAACATTTAAAAATCATCATCAAAATTAGAAATTGAAGCATGGGTTTGATAGTATACGAAGCAACGATCACAAAAACATAAAAATTATCAAAAATCGAATAAAATCCATACCTTAATCACTAATCAAAGTGTCGAAACCCTAAAACCAAATTTTTCTTCTTCTTTTTCCAATATTCAATTGATGAACAAAGGAATAAAATGAATTTGATATCTTTTTCTTCTAATTATTATGACTTTAATAACCAATTTCCAATTTTGCCCTTTTTTAACCAATTATAAAACCATTTAATGAATGGTTGTTTTAGTCCATTAACATTCTCAATGGACAAATAACAACATAAGGACCTTTGCTTTAGAAAGCCAAATCAAATAAGCACTTTAACATCTACCACACAACTTTTACATTTTACGCAATTAGGTCCTTTTTGTAAATTAAGCACACAAACAGTTAAATTTTCACACGAGACTTTCTCACATGCTAATTCACATATCACAAGCACAAAAAATAATATTTAAATATTTTTCAAACTCAGATATGTGGTCCCAAAACCATTATTTCGACTAGGGTCAAAATCGAACTGTTACAAGAGCACCAGTAAGGATTTATGCTATACAAACCCGTGAAGAGGTAGAGTCTCTTGATGTGATTATGGGTACCTTTTCTATCCATGATATATCTGTCATTGATTTGGTTGACCCGGGGTCTACCCATTTTTATATTTGTATGGGATTGATACCCTGTATGAGCATGTTAGTCGAGTCCACAAAATTTGTGGTAAAAGTGTCAAACCCTTTAGGTAAACATGTGTTAGTTGATCGAGTGTGTAGAAATTATCCTTTGACAATTAGAGGTCATTGTTTTCCAGCTAACTTGATGTTATTTCCATTTAATGATTTTGATGTAATCCTTGGGATGGATTGGCTAACTTCTCATAGCATTGTAGTGGACTGTGGAAGGAAATCTATTGAGTTGAAATGTGAAGACGGGGATGTTCTTCGGGTGGAAATGGGTGAATTAGACAATTCGCTTGTAGTGATATCGTCCATGTCAGTAGTAAGATGTTTGAGAAAAGGGTATGAAGCTTACCTCGCTTTTGTATTGAATACTCAAGCATCTGAATTGAAGATTGAGTCGGTACCAGTGGTATGTGAGTTCATAGATGTGTTTTCGGAGGAATTACTTGGATTGCCTCTAGTGAAGGAAGTTGAATTTGGAATTGAGTTACTCCTTGGTACTGCACCCATCTCGGTTGCTCTATATAGGATGGCTCCTATGGAGTTAAAGGAGTTGAAAGTTCAACTACAAGAGTTAACTGACAAGGGTTTTGCAAGATTGAACTATTCACCGTGGGGTGCTGCAGTACTTTTTGTGAAAAACAAAGACGGGTCGATGAGGTTATGTATAGACTATAGATAGCTCAACAAAGTGACAGTGAAGAACAAGTATCCCTTGCTAAGGATCGATGATCTGTTTGACTAGTTGAAGGGAGCCACTGTGTTTTCAAAGATAGACCAGAGGTCTGGCTATTACCAACTGAGAGTTAGAAAATAAGATGTATCGAAAACTGCTTTCCGAACAAGATATGGGCACTATGAGTTCCTTGTTATGCCCTTTGGTTTAATGAATGCCCCTGCAGTATTTATGAACTTGATGAATCGTATTTTTTAGTCATATTTGGATAAGTTTGTAGTGGTCTTTATCGATGATATATTGATTTATTCTCGAGATGCGAATGAATACGCGGAGCATTTGAGAATTGTTTTACAAACCTTGAGAGATATGCAGCTATATGCCAAGTTTAGTAAGAGTGAGTTTTAGCTTAAAGAGGTCAGATTCCTAGGACACATCATGTCAGGAGATGGAATTAGAGTTGACCCAAGCAAGATCTCGGCTATTGTTAAGTGGAAAATGCTAAAGAATGTGTTAGAGATTCGAAGCTTTTTGGGTTTGGCTGGATACTACATAAGATTTTTAAATAGGTTCTCAATGATAGCTACTCTGATGACAAGGTTGTTACAAAAGGATGTCAAGTTTGAATGGACAGAACTCATGGTGTATAAAGACGCCTCCTTGAACGAATTGGGGTGCGTTCTCATGCAAGAAGGAAAAGTGATAGCATATGCCTCAAAACAACTTAAGCTGCACGAGAAAAACTACCTGACCCACAATTTGGAGCTAGCAGCCATAGTGTTCGCATTAAAGATTTGGAGACACCATTTGTATGGCGAGAAATGCCGAGTGTTCACCGACCATAAAAGTCTAATGTATTTGATGACTCAAAAGGAGTTGAACTTACAATAATGGCGATGGTTAGAGCTGATAAAAGATTACAAGTTGATAATAGACTACCACCCAGGAAAGGCAAATGTAGTCGCCGAAGCTCTAAGTAGAAAGTCATTGTTCGCCTTCAGGGTTATGAATGCTCAGTTGATCGTGATTGATGATGGTTCAGTTCTGGGAGAGTTGAGAGCTAGATTGATATTTCTTCAAGAGATTTGTAAGGCTCAGAAATGTTATAAGGACTTGCAAGCTAAGATGGCTCAGTGTGAGATAAAAAATGACTTAGAATTTTGTATTGGTACCGATAGTTGTATGATGTACCGAGACGGAATTTGTGTACCCAAGGGTAATGAACTTATTTAGAAGATATTACAAGAGGCACATAGTGGTTGTTTGTCTATCCAACCAGTTAGTGTGAAAATGTATAACGACTTGAAGAAAATGTACTAGTGGTCGAGGATGAAAAGAGACATTTCTGAGTTTGTTTTTAAGTGTCTAGTTTGTCAGCAAGTGAAGGCTGAACACCAAGTACCCTCGGGTTTGGTTCAACCCATAATGGTTCCCAAGTAGAAATGGGACCGTGTAATGATCGTGATTTTTCGTAATAAGTTTTATAAATTTATAATTAATCGTTCTTGAAACTAACTATTATCACGAAATAGGCAAGTGTACCTATCGAATAGTAGTATAGTTTTAGCAAGACCGGATTGTCGAACCCAAAGGACTAAAAGTACTAGTAATGACTATCGTTTTTATCTAGACTAAGAAATAAAGGAGTTTGTTTTAACTAACTAATTAATTAAACTAAGTAGTTGCAAAAAATAGAATTGGGAAATTACTTTTGGGAAAAAACAATTGATTTAGGACAATACTTAAGGAAAAATCCACCTAGACTTTTACTTGTTATTCTGGCTCCGAACCGGACGATTTATTTATTTAACTTATTTCGTAGAAATCCCTAAGTTATGTTATTATCCCTATTCAAGACTAATAGCATCTAATCCCTAGGTTGAATAACCAAGACTTTTCTCTAATTAACATCCTAGGGTTGAATTTACTCGATCTATGGACTCCCTTATTAGGTTTCACACTAATCTGGCAAAATCTTGTCACCCTATCTCTAGGCGCGTAATCAACTCTGCTTAATTATGACAAAGTCACTCTTAGCCAAGGACTATTCATCCTACAACTAAGAGCATTAACTTGAAGTGATATCCTGAAATACCAAAACAAGAATTAAGAACACATAATTAAGAACAAGTCAAATATTTATCATACGATTAAAAAAATAACAACAAGATTTATCTTAGGTTTCATCCCCCTTAGGTATTTAAGGGTTTTAGTTCATAACTAAATAAGAAAACATCTCAAAATAATAAAGAATACAAAACATAAAGAAAACCCAAAGCTCCTGAAAGGGAAATTGAGGAAAGATCTTCAGTCTTGATGGTGAATCCAACTTTTGAGATGGATCAATCGGCTTCCTTGGAGTAATTCCTTACTCCCTATTCTCTGTCCCCCCTTTTAGTCTTCCTCTAGGGTGTTTTTATAGGCTTTAGAATGCCTAAAAGCCCTAAAACTTGCCCTTTTTCGAATGGAACTTAGCTAGGGTTTGGCAGGGACACGCCCATGTGGCACGACCGTGTGTGATTACTTCAGGCCGTGGCTGAGGCTGAGATATCAACGTGCCCCTGCTGAGGTTGATTTGGGCAGTGGTTGAGCCTGTTAGATTGACACGGGCGTGTGTGATGCCCGTTTTCTCCGTGGTCAGCCTATTTTTTTCGTTTTTGACCCGTTTCTCATTCTTTTCGTTTTCCTATGCTCACCTAAGTATAAAACATGAAATTAAAGGATTAGGAGCATCAAATTCACCAAATCTAAGGAAAAATCATCCATAAACGTGTTAAGCGAGGGATAAAAATATGTATAAATTACGGTTTATCAAATACCCTCACACTTAAGCGTTTGCTTATCCTCAAGCAAAATCCTCAAACTCACAATTAAGAATTCCTTTTTCTCAACTTATAATTCCTATCAATAATATCTAAAACTAAATCTATAAGTAATCATAAATTGAGAATTCAACTAAAAGAACATTAAAGCTTCAAACAGTCCAAGTTAAGTATTTTAATCATGAAAAACTTAGGCATCTCCCTTCATCTAAGTAGTTGCCATCGATTCAAAATCTCATAGAGTTTAACATCCTCACTAAAGATTCACTCAAATCACTAGTAGTGTTTAAGGATAATGAAATCAACACTCATTAGTCAATATGAAAAGTTATTACCATAGGCTTACTTGAAAATCAGATCTCCACCACTATAAATCGAGATGATACATCAATCAAAAGGTCTTTAGAGGGTTGTAATGAGGCTTGGTTAGGGGGTGTGATGACAAGCTGAAAGGAAAGGTTAGAATCAAGATTGATTTGAAAAATTACTTAACTAGAACAATAATTAATCATCATTTGTATACAACAAAGCTTTTTCTCTGACTATGGAGTTTGAATATTGAAGCTCAAAAAGATCACTACTATCATGTATTCATGTTTTTTTTTTAAGAACAAGTCAAATAACATAAGCTAACTATTAAGAACAAGACATAGCTAAGCAATTTATTCAAATCAAGTCTCGACAAAAATAGGGATCAAAATAATTGAGGGGATTTGAACAATAATAGGTTAAGGGTTAATATTAAGGGTAATACAAGGAATGGCTTGTTAGGCTCAAAGGGTTTTACTAAGGGTTAATTGTAGGGGTAGGCTTTTCATGGCATGACTGGGTTAATCCTAAGTGCCTCTATCATTTTGACATATCAAATCAAATGGTGTGGTCTTGACATGCGTAATTAGGCAAGTTCTAGAATAACAATTCAATATTGACACTCTTAAAGCAATAATAAAAGTGAGCATGAAAGAATTAGTAGATGCTCTTGAAGGCTCAAAATCTCACAAAAATTATGGCTTTTTGATGTTTAAACCTATGGAATTCAATTCAAGGTAATACCTAAACTTAGAGAAACAATTAAAATTTTAAATTCTTAAAAATCAACTTATCATGCTTAATTTTCTAATGTTTTAAAGTTTAAATAATCAATGCATGAATGCCTATGTTTTAATTCAAGATATATCAATAAAAATCATAAATCAAACAAAATTCATTGTAAACATGATATGAGAGATTTGCAAGAGAACAAAGCAATATTCAGGGATATTTTTCGAATAATGCAATGAATACCCCCCCACTTAAGATGTACATTGCCCTCAATGTACAAAGATAAATATATAGGAAAATATAAGATCAGAAGATAGGGAGAGAAGTGAAACTTCCTGATTGTTAAATGAATGAACTCCCTACTTTGGACTTATGTAGAGTGGAAGAGGATTGACAATAAAGCTGGAAGTAAGGCATGATTCTGAGGAAGAAATAATCTATTAGTAATTATAAGGATAAGCATCATTAAAAAAAATGAGAATCAAAATAAAAGTAAAAAATACGAGAAATAATCTAATTTTGTAAGTGGCACGGTCATCTCACACGCCCGTGTGGTTCGTGTCCAGCCCATGTTTGTCGTGAATTGAGAGTTCGTCACACAGCCTTACGACACGCCCGTGTGTCTTGGCCGTGTGTCTACATGATCATAATGCACAACCGTGTGCGATATGGATCGCTTCTCCCATGCCCGTGGTAATTTAACAGGTTCAACTATGGGTGCTAGACACGGGCGTGTCACTCACCCGTGGCAATTTGGCAAGTTGGCCCACGGCCTACTCACACGGTCGTGGTAATTTATCGCATCCTGTGTTTTGGGGAAAACTTCTACTCTATTTTCACACGGCCATATCGCACCGTCGTGGCTATTCTCGTGTTACGGGCACGGCCTACGACACGCCCTTGTGGGTGGCCGTGTGAATTTTGTGGACCTATGTTCAAAGATTCGGTTAGTGATCTAAATATTAAAAATTTTGAAATTTTAATGAAATTGAAGTAAATGAAAACTATTAGTACTCAGGTTGCCTCTCGAGAAGCGCTTGTTTATAGTCTCAGCTCGACTTTCCCTTGTTGGTGTATTCCGAGAGGTTCGTGGAGTTGTAGCTCTGCTCCGTCGTCCTTAAAATTCTCGCCGTTATAAAGTTTGAGACGATGATTGTTTACCTTAAAAGTTCCTTGTGATGGGTGACTTACCTCTACTGTGCCATATGGAAAAATAGATTGAACTACGAAAGGTCCTGACCATCGTGATTTAAGTTTCCCAGGAAACAATTTGAGTCTTGAATTATAGAGCAAGACAAAATCTCTAACTTCGAATTGCTTCTGCTGCTTCAAACTAGCATCATGACGCCATTTTGTTGCTTCCTTGTACAGTCATGAATTTTCGTATGCATTGGCTTGCCACTCATCTAACTCGTTCAACTGCATCAACCTATTTTGACCTACAAGTTTAGGATCAAGGTTTAGAAATTGAATAGCCCAAAAAGCTTTGTGCTCTAGTTCGAGTGGTAGATGACAACTTTTTCCACAAACGAGTCTGTAAGGTGATGTTCCTATGGGAGTCTTAAAAGTAGTTCTATAAGCCCATAAAACATCATCTACTTTCATTGCCCAATCTTTCTTATTTGATTCTACTGTCTTTTCAAGAATTCGTTTGATTTCTCGGTTTGCCACTTCGACTTGTCCACTAGTTTGAGGATGGTATGGGGTGGCTGTTCTGTGATGAACTCCGTATTTCTTAAGGGTTTTCTAAAATTGGGTGTTGCAGAAATGAGTGCCCCTATCACTGATAATTGCTCTAGGTGTTCCAAATCTCGATAAGAGTTTCTTAAGGAAACGTACTACTACTCTAGCATCATTAGTAGGTAAAGCTTGGGCTTCTACCCATTTGGACATATAATCAGCTACTACTAAGATATAATTATTCCCAAATGAACTAGGGAATGGACCCATGAAGTTGATACCCTAAACGTCAAATATTTCATATGAAAGCATATAGTTTTGAGGCATCTCATCACGTTTGGAGAGGTTACCTGTCTGTTGGCATTTTTCGTAAGAAGTCACAAACCTGTTAGCGTCTTTGAATAACGAGGGCCAATAAAAATCTGATTCAAGTTTTTTATGCGCGGTCTTAGTTCCACTATAGTCTCCTCCAGTCGGTCCTAAGTGGCAATATTCTAGTAGCTTCGATGTTTCTGACCTTGTAACGCATCTTTGAATGACTTGATCTGCACATATGCGAAAAAGAAAAGGGTCGCCCCAAAAGTAGTTTTTCACATCACTAAAGAATCGCTTCTTTTGCTAGTGTGTTAACCCTTTTGGGATAATGTTAGCGGCTAGAAAATTTGCAATGTTTGCAAACTAGAGTACCTCAGAATCAGATATAGCAAAAAATTGTTCTTCAGGAAATGAATCATTTATTTCAAATTTATCTAGTTCTTTGGTATTAGAGTTTTCAAGCCTGGAAAGATGATCAACCACGAGATTTTCGGCTCCTTTCTTATCCTAGATTTCTAAGTCAAATTCCTGCAACAACAAAATCCATCGAATCAGTCGAGGTTTTGCATCAGGTTTAGTTAGAAGGTATCAAAGGGCAGAATGGTTAGTGTAAACAACAACTTTAGATAATATAAGATATGATCGAAATTTATCAAATGCAAAAACCACAGCCAGCAATTCTTTTTCCGTGGTAGTGTAGTTTTCTTGTGCGGTTGTTAATGTCTTGCTAGCATAATAGATAGGTTGAAAGTGCTTGTCTCTTCGCTGTCCCAAAACCACACCTACTGCAAAGTCACTCGCATCACACATTAATTCAAAAGCTAAATTCTAGTCAGGTGCAATTATAATTGGAGCACTAATTAATTTATCATTTAAGGTGTTAAATGCTTCTATGCATTCCTGATCGAAATTAAAAGGCATATCTTTTTCTAGTAGTTTAGTCAAAGGCTCAGCTATTTTAGAAAAATCCTTAATAAATCTTTTATAAAAACCTGCATGTCCTAAAAAGCTTCTAATAGCCTTGACCAAACTAGGAGGGGTAATTTTTCGATTGTTTCAATTTTAGATTTATCCACTTCAATCCCTTTACTAGAAATTTTATGCCCTAATACGATACCTTCTTGAACCATGAAGTGATATTTCTCCCAGTTAAGCACAAGGTTCGTTTCCTCACATCTTATTAAAACTCGTTTTAAATTTTTAAGGAAAAAATGGAAAGAGTTATTGAATACCGAGAAATCATCCATAAATACCTCTATGATGTCTTCCATGAGTTGTCAATATGGCCATCATACAACGCTAAAAAGTGGTAGAAGCATTACATAATCCAAAAGGCATTCTACGATAAGCGAACGTACCATATGGGCATGTGAATGTCGTTTTTTCTTAATCTTCAGGAGCTATTGGGATTTGGAAGTAGCCAGGGAGTCCATCTAAAAAGCAATAATACATGTGCCCGGATAATCTTTCCAATATTTGGCCAATGAATGGTAAGGGAAAGTGATCTTTTCTTGTGGCATCATTCAGCTTCCTATAGTCAATACAAATTCTCCAACCTGTGACTGTTCTTGTCGGGGTTAATTCATTCTTCTCGTTGGTCACAACCGTCATGCCTCCTTTCTTAGGAACAACCTGCACAGGACTTACCCAAGAACTGTCAAAAATAGGATAAATAATTCCCGCATCTAGAAGTTTAATTACCTCTGCTTTAACAACTTCTTTCATATTGGCGTTCAGTCATCTTTGAGCCTGCACGCATGGCTTATACTCATCTTCCATTAAAATTTTATGGGTGCAAAAAGAAGGGCTGATTCCTTTTATGTCAGAAATTTTTCAGGTTATGGCCTTTTTATGTTCTTTTAATACTTGGGTTAATTCCTGTTTTTCCTTGGGTTGCAGGTTAGAAGCAATAATCACTAGTAATGTAGAATTATTTCCAAGATATGCATATTCCAACTGATTTGGCAATTGTTTAAGTTCCAGTTTGGGAGGTTCTTCAATAGAGGGTTTTTGCTTAAGTTCATCATTTATTTTGATACCCTCATATTCTACTTGTCTTGAGGGATGTTCGTTGGATTCATCATCTGCCTCCTCCCTTTGAGCTAGATATAGTTCCGTCGTGTCTTTCAGTATAATTTCCTGAAAAGAGTCTTGAGTAGCATGATCAATAGAATTAATAAAATAGCATGAATCATCCTGTTCCCTAGAGAATCTCATAGCATCATAGATTTTAAAGATAATTTCTTCATCACCTACTCTAAGTACCAATTTGCCGTCTCCCACATCAATTACAGCCCTAGCAGTGGCTAAAAATGGACACCCTAAGATTAAAGGCACTTCCACATCTTCGTCCATGTCAAGCACAACGAAGTCTACAGGGAATATGAATTTATCTACTTTCACAAGTATGTCTTCTATAACACCCCTAGGATATTTAACAGATCAATCGGCTAGTTGAATACTCATCCTAGTAGGTTTAGGTTCCCCAAGACCGAGTTGTTTGAACATTTTATAATGCATTAAATTAATGCTAGCGCCTAAATCAGCTAGTGCTTTCTCAACATTAAAACTACCAATTAAGCAAGGAATAGTAAAACTTCCTGGACCTTTCAGTTTGGTTGGTAGTTTATTTTGGAGTATGGCTGAGCATTTCTCATTGAGTTCCACTATAGATAAATCTTCAAACTTCTTTTTATTTATTAGAAGCTCTATTAAAAATTTTGCGTATGTAGGCATCTACGAGATAGCTTCAACAAAAGGTAAGTTGATATGTAATCGTTTAAAAAGTTCAAGAAACTTACCGAATTGTGCATCCATGTGGTTCTTTTTCAACTTTGCTGGGTATGGAACTGGTGTTGTATATTCTTTTGGCACTGGTTTATCAATATTTTCGGGTCTTTCCTCTTCCTTTTCTCTTATCACGGCTTCCTGTGTTAGCTTCTTTTCAGATTCAGCTAACGTTTTCCCATTCCTTAGTGTAACTACTTTCACATGCTCTTTTGGATTTGGTTTGGTGTTACTAGGTAACCTTTCTAATGATCTTTTGAAAATTAGTTTGGACAGCTAGCCTATCTGAGTTTCGAGCCCTTGGATCGACGCTTGTTGATTTTTAAGTGCCATCTCGGTATTCTAGAAATGGGTTTCTGACACCGAGACGAATTTGGATAGCATCTCCTCAAGGTTTAGTTTCTTTTCCTGTTGTTAAGATGGCTGTTGAAAACCCTGAGAATTGTGTGACCTTTGATTCCCTTGACCACCCCAAGAGAAATTTGGGTGGTTCTTCCATCTTACATTATAAGTATTACTGTGTGGGTTATTTTGAGATCTAAAATTATTGTTACCCATGTAGTTGCCTTGTTCCTCTTCGGTTGTAGGATTGAATTGTTGATATTCTGTATGCACACCTCCTCCTCTTGAATCACATCTCATCAGTAGATGTACCTACGTAGAACCAAGTAAACCATCAATTTTTTTATTTAGAAGTTCTACCTGATTTGACAGCATAGTAACCCAGTCGACGTTATAAAGGCCTGCTGTTTTCGTTAGCTTAGTCCTCATGACTTGCCACTGATAGTTATTCAATGACATTTTCTCAATAAATTCATAAGCCTCTTCAGGTGTTTTGTTGTTGATGGTTCCACCAGCAGCTGCGTCAATTATCTATCTTGTCGAGGGATTCACACCATTGTAGAACGTTTGAACTTGCAGCCATAGGGGTAACCCATGGTAAGGGCACCTTCGCAGTAAGTCCTTGTATCTTTCCCATCCATCGTAAAGTATTTCTAAGTCCATCTGCACAAAAGAAGAGATATCATTATGTAACTTAGCCGTTTTAGCCAGCGAAAAATATTTTAGTAAAAATTTTTCGGTCATTTGTTCCCAAGTAGTGATGCACCCTCATGGGAACAAGTTCAACCACTGTTTAGCCTTGTTTCTTAGTGAAAAAGGGAATAACCGAAGACGAATGGCTTCCTCAGATACGCCATTAATTTTAAAAGTGTCACAAATTTCTAGAAAATTCGCCAAGTGAGTGTTGGGATTCTCATCCTGCAAACCATCAAACTGAACAAACTGTTGTATCATTTGAATGGTGTTAGGTTTCAGTTCAAAACTATTTGCAACAATAGCAGGCGTAACTATATTTACTCAGTTCCTGTTAAATTAGGTTTAGCATAATCATACATAGTAGGAGGAGCAGGATTCTGATTTGCTAATTCAGCAGGTATTGCTGGAGGTAGCTAATTGTCTTAATTTTTAGCCATCTCCTTGGTTGTAGTTGAGATATCGTCCTCCTGTTCTTCTTCTGTGTATCTTAGGTTTCGCCTGATTTCTCGTCAGTTTCTACAAGCTGTATGATCAATTTCTTCGTCAAAAAGCAGTGGTCCTGACGGGTTTCTACTAGTCAAAAACTATAAGAACCTGCCAGAAGAAAGAAAAAGAAAATTAGTAAATTAAAATAAAAAAATAAAAATTAAATTAAATTGCAAGAAAAATAAATGGCTAAAGTAATAAAAATTAAGTGTTCCTAATATTTTAGTCCCCGGCAACGGCGCCAAAAACTTGATTGTGATTTTCCGTGATAAGTTTTATAAATTTATAATTAATCGCTCTTGAAACTAACTATTATCACGACGTAGGAAAGTGTACCTATCGAACAGTAGTATAGCTTTAGCAAGACCGGATTGTCGAACCCAAAGGACTAAAAGTACTACTAATGACTGTCTTTTTATTATCTAGCCTAAGAAATAAATGAGGTTGTTTTAACTAACTAATTAATTAAACTAAGAAGTTGCATAAAATAGAATTGGGAAATTACTTTTGGGAAAAAACGATTGATTTAGGACAATACCTAAGGAAAAATCCACCTAGACTTTTACTTGTTATTCTGGCTCCAAACCGGACGATTTATTCATTTAACTTGTTCTGTAGAAATCCCTAAGTTATGTTATTATCCCTATTCAAGACTAATAACGTCTAATCCCTAGGTTGAATAATCGAGACTTTTCTCTGATTAACACCATAGGGTTGCATTAACTCGATCTATGAACTCCCTTATTAGGTTTCACCCTAATCTAGAAAAATCTTGTCACCCTATCTCTAGGCGCGCAATCAACTCTGCTTAATTATGACAAAGTCACTCTTAGCCAAGGACTATTCATCCTACAACTAAGAGCATTAACTTGAAGTGATATCCTGAAATACCAAAACAAGAATTAAGAACACATAATTAGGAACAAGTCAAATATTTATCATACGATTCAAAAAATAATAACAAGATTTGTCTTAGGTTTCATCCCCCTTAGGTATTTAAGGGTTTTAGTTCATAACTAAATAAGAAAACATCTCAAAATAATAAAGAATACAAAACATAAAGAAAACCCAAAACTCCTGAAAGGGAAATTGAGGAAAGATCTTCAGTCTTGATGGTGAATCCTACTTCTGAGATGGATCAATCGGCTTCCTTGGAGTAATTCCTTACTCCCTATTCTTCGTCCCTCCTTTTAGTCTTCCTCTAGGGTGTTTTTATAGGCTTTAGAATGCCTAAAAGCCCTAAAACTTGACCCTTTCCGAATGGAACTTAGCTAGGGTTCGACACGGACATGCCCATGTGGCACGACCGTGTACGATTACTTCAGGCCGTGGTCGAGGCTGAGATATCAAGACGCCCCTGCTGAGGTTGATTTGGGTAGTAGTCAAGCTTGCTAGATTGACACGGGGTTGTGTGATGCCCGTTTTCTTCGTGGTCGGCCCATTTTTTCTATTTTTGGCCCGCTTCTCGTTCTTTTCGTCCTCCTATGCTCACCTAAGTATAAAACATGAAATTAAAGGATTAGGAGCATCAAATTCACCAAATCTAAGGGAAAATCATTCATAAACGTGTTAAGCGAGGGATAAAAATATGTATAAATTATGGTTTATCATGTAATAATGGATTTTGTATCAGGGTTGCCTTGGACGCTAAGGAAAAAGAATTCCATTTGGGTTGTTGTTGATAGACTTACAAAGTCGGCACATTTTACACCGATGCGTATCGACTATTTACTTGAAAAATTGGCTGAATTGTATGTTTCCGAGATCGTGAGACTCCATGGAGTACCCTTATTGATTATTTCAGATAGAGATCTAAGATTTACCTTGAGGTTTTAGAAGAAGTTGCAAGAGGCATTGGGACCGAAATTGAATTTTAGTACGGTATTTCACCTGCAAACGGATAGTCAGTCGGAGAGACTAATTAGATCTTAGAAGATATGTTGCAGTGTTGTGTTCTCGAGTTCCAAGACAGTTGGAAAAAGTACTTACCGCTAGTTGAATTCACCTACAACAATAGTTATTAGTGGAGTTTGAAAATGGCACCTTATGAAGCTTTATATGGACGTAAGTGTAGGATGCCCTTATATTGGACCGAGCTTAAAGAGAGTCAGATTCACAGGGTTGATCTAGTCAAAGAAATTGAAGAGAAAGTTAAGGTGATTCGTGACTATTTAAAGGCCGCTTCGGATAGATAGAAATCCTACGCAGATTTGAAATGAAAAGAAATTGAGTTTCAAGTCAATGATAGGGTGTTTTTGAAAGTATCCCCGTGGAGGAAAGTCCTCAGATTCGGTAGAAAAGGCAAGCTGAGTCCTCGTTTCATAGGACCTTATGAGATTATTGAGAGAGTGGGGCCTATTGCCTACCGATAGGCTTTGCCCTCAGAATTAGAAAAGATTCACAACATGTTTCATGTGTCCATGTTGCATCGATTGCGCCAACTGAGATTGAGATTCACCCAGATATGACTTATGGCGAAAAGCCGGTTAAGATTTTGCCTTGAGAGGTTAAACAATTGAGGAATAAAGTATAGCACTTGTAAAAGTTTTCTGGCATAGACATGGAGTCAAAGAAGCCACATGGAAACCCGAGCAGACCATGAGAGACCAATACCTGAATCTATTCACCGATAAGATTTTCGGGGAAGAAAATCCCTAAGGGGCAAAATTGTAACAACCCAATTTTGGGCCTAGTCAGAATGGTGGTTTTGAGACCACAAATCTGGAGTCAGAGAGATTATTTTATTATTATTTTGGTGTTATAGCATGATATTATGAGTGCATGAAAATTTTGGTGAAATAAATTTTAGCGATTGCATGCTTAATTGCGAAAGAGGACTAAATCACATAAAGGGTAAAAGTTTTGTTTTACTACCCAAATGTGTCAAATAGTTAAAGAACCAAAATATGGGGTCTTTAAAGAGCAAATAGGCCTTTATTTATGGCATGGCCGGGCATAGAGACAAGAATATCAATGAAGTCAAAATTAGGTGAAGTTTTGGTGACCTATTTTGACTAGTAATAATATTAAAATAAAACAAAAGGCTTCATCTTCTCATTTCTTCTTCACCACTGAAATTTTCAGCAAGAAAAGAAGGGTTTTGAAGGTTAAAATTTTTAGCCATTAAGCTCTCTCATAAGTATGTGATTTTGATGACTTTTCTTATTAATTTTTGTACTTTTAGGACCCTTGTAGCATGAACTTTCTAATGGGGGACAATTTTGCAAAATGGTTGAAAGTTTAGGGTTTTTCCATGAAAGTGTTTATGAGTTTAGCTGAAATTTTATGGAAGAAAATGAATCATGATTGTGAAATAAACAACTTTTGTGAAGTAGTTTTCAAGGAAACCCTAACTAAGGACTATTTTGCATGAGTTGTAAAATAGGTGATAAATGTGAGAAATAATGAGAATTGTGGGTTGCTCCTAGTATAAAAAGTATTCGGCTAGGCTTGGTTAATGAGAAAATGTTATAAAAATCAATTTTTAGGTCTAGGGGTAAAATGGTCATTTTGTGAAAGTCTAGGGGCAGAATGGTCATTTTTCCCAATTTTAAATTGTTAAGTACCTAGATCAATAAAATGATTAAGTTTGTGAATTTTTATCATTATAGATCAAGAATTACAAAATCTGGGCCTAGACCGGGGAAAAGCAAAGCTAGTGGAATAAGCTAAAATAATCGTCATATTTTGAATACCGAGGTAAGTTGTTTGTTAATAATTGCAACTATATCTTTATGATGTATGATTGAATTGATATTGCATAAATTGTTCTGATTGTGAAAATGAGAATGCATGTTGAGAAATTAACGTAGTAAAATTTCCGTTGAACATTTTGAATAGACTTAGATATTTATATTGTGACATTGGGTGATATATGTGCTAGTGTAAGACATGTTTGGGACATGCATCGGCCACAATATGAGAGCCAGTGTAAGACATGTGTGGGACATGCATTGGCATTGAGACATGGGCTAGTGTAAGACATGTCTGGGACATGCATCAGCCTCGCGATATACAAGCTAGTGTCAAAGCTGTCTAGGACATGGCGTCAGCTTGTTGTGTGTTAGTCTAAGACCTGTTTGGGACATGGCATCGACACCGATAGATGAGAGCCAGTGTAAGACTATGTCTGAGACATGGTGTCAACATCTTAACCCACGTTAGGGCTATGGAGTATCCGATAGTATTCCAAATGGTTCAACAAAAGATTTATGATTTATATAGAAATGAGAAAAGTTATGATTATGTGATGAGTGGCACAGGTACCTATTTGAAATGTATGAGATGTGGGCTCAACATATGAAATATGAATTGTATTGGATGGTGATGAGTAAGTTGTACTTACGTCTATTTATGGTATTCATGGATAAGCCATGGAAGGCTATGAGCATATTGTTTTGTGATAATTAGTTGACGTTTATTTTCATGCAACTTACTAAGCTTATGCTTATCCTATTTCTTTTCCATTTTCTTATAGTGCCGCCTAATTAGCTCGTGGATCAACGGACGTCGGAGGCATCGATCACACTATCAATCGAAGCACTTGGTGTAATTAGTTCTTTTATTTTGATTATGGCATGTATAGAAACTTTTGATTTTGTTTTAGTGTCACATTGTTTTGGGGGCAAATGTGTTGGCTTGTTTTAGTATTTAACTCATTTTGTATAATGCCATGAAAAATGGCTAATATTGAAAGTTATTATATGAATGCAAGATAGTCTTTCATGAATGTGAAGTTGTTCTCATGGTTCAATATATGAAATGTATATAGGCCTTAGCTATGGTTGATGGTTGAAAAATCATATTAAGTTAGACTTTGATATGTTGGTTGGTGTTAGATTTTGTTTCAGGGTGGCAAAGGGCTTGGTAGATAGCCTTATATTGCCTACACGAGTAGACTCACGGGTGTGTGACTAGGTTGTGTGTGACACACGGTCAGCCCCATGGATGTGTTGTTCGGCCATGTGTCCCCTGCACATAAATTTTTCAAGTCAGTATGCATGGTAGTAAACACACGGGCAGGGACACGGCTGTGTGTGTAACGCCCCAATTTTCGAGAATTCTAAAAATGTTAGTAAAATTTAATATTCTGTGTTTTGTCTGCTTGGCGTAGGATTAATTATGTTAGTGGGCCTCTAGAAGGCCTAAGCTTAAGTTAAAACCCGGTAGTTTTAGTTAATTTTTATTTCATAAGAAAAATGGGTTCTGGTAAGCTGGGCTTTTAAGTATTAATTGTGTAAAATAAAACACAAGCAAGCAAGTAGCATAGTGGCATGTGACGCCACTGGGAAGGCTATAAGTGGCGTGTGGATGTTGGGGAGGACCCAGGTTCAAGTCACAATGATAGCATATTAACGGAATTATTTTTATGAGTATGAAAGGTAAGTAATGGAACTGAAGTGAAAGACTGTTAGGAAGAGTTGGAGTTGCTCAGGAGATTGAGTAAGGAAGGGATAAGGGAGAGGATTTAGGAGCTAATTGGGGAGAGCTGTGTTGGCCGAATAGTGGACTCTTGAGGAGCAAGATTTGGCTGGCCAAGGGGAGCTTTAGGGAGGCAAAATTCGGCTAGGGTTAGTGCTAATATAAATTCGGCATTTAGGGTAATTTGTACCGTTTCCTGACTGTTCTCCTCATCTTTTCTTTTCTCCTCTCTTCATCCATTTTCTTTTTCTTCTTCTTTCCTTCATAGCCGAATCTTCTTACCATCCTGTTCATCTCTTTCTTTTTCTTCAGACGTTTCTAAACCCTCATAATCATTTGCCATAAAAAGCCGAAATCCCAAAAGCTATACTCACTACTTGTGCCGATTTCTCCAAAGCCAAATCCTTCAATATTTTTGTTCCTTTGTGATCAACATTCCTCTTCTCTAAACCCTTAATATCTATTGGCAACATTACTTCAAGGTTATAGCCTCAAATCATCACCTTCTTCATCACCTAAAAAGCCGAAAATACCATAGATTTAGGGGCTTATAGCCGAAACTTCAAATCTCCTGGATTCGAGTTCTACCATCGTTTAGAGGATAAATCTACATCAGATTTGCGTAGAAATCAAAAAGGAATAAGTGGTAAGTGCTCATCACTTCAGATCTAGTCTTATTTTACAAGTTAGGAAAAAGCCGAAGTCCCTAAAATCTAGGGAGGCTGTCGATTTGGGCATAGGGCTTTAAGGGTCTTTAACCAATGATTTCTTTTGGTGATTAGTGTCTTCTTGAGTGTTGGATCGAAGGCTTGGATCTTTGGAGCAACCAGACTTGCATCTAGTCATTGGTTTTCAGCAAAAAGGTAAGGTTTTTAAGGCTTTTGGGGGCATGGTTCGAATATGGGTAAGTGAATATTGAGATTAGTGCTATAGTTTGCAATCTAAGAATTGTGGTAATCCATTGTAGGGCATCGTAAAGGATCTCAGTAGCAGTCGTCACGAAACAGGTGTGTAACTGAAACCCTCTCATAGACTAGATCGGTAAAAGCCGAAAAGCTGAAATGCCGAAATGCCGGTATTTTGGGAACTTATGAGTGTGCGAATGATCGTAAGATAAATGGGTTAATAATTCTGGTAATCTAAAGTGATAAAACTACAGTATGCGCAATTTCGTGCATTATTGATATTTTGGGCTTAGTGGGCCAAAAATCGGTTAATGGGCCAACGGGCCCAATTCGGTAAGTATGCGCGGTAAGTGTTTCTGAGTGCACGTAAATGGTAGAAATATGCATGAAAACCCTAAGATAGCTAAATTACTAGAATACCCCTTTGTATGGAAAATTACCATGATACCCCTAGGTGTAAAATGACTTTTATACCCTTAGGGTTAATTTTGTCTAAAAAGCATGATGATTTAAATTTGTATGATGTATGCCATGAATGAATATCTGTTGCATGGGGACATGGGTTATATTATGGAGGAAGCGTCCTGGTGGCTATGCCACAAATTATCTAATCTGATGGCTCTGCCACATATATATCTGTTCTGGTGGCTCAACCACAATTATCTGTTTCTGGTGACTCGGTCACATTATCTGTTCTGGCAGCCATGCTGCATATTTCTGTGGTGTGTAGCGGTTGGGTGGGTCGAGTAGTCTCCCCACATAGTGAAAGGATGGTATGGGGGTGTACATGTTTAGATATGGGTTGGGTTTTTGCATAAGCATGTAATATCTGTTCTGATCTGTTATGGGCCTATGGGCTTTATTCTGAATTCTGTTCTGGGCTAAGGCCAATTTATTCTATTTCTGTGGTTTGAACTGATTTAGGCTATGGTTGGGTTTATTGACACATTGAGTTTCCCAAAACTCACCCCCCTTTGTTTTATCCACACAGGTGATCCCCAACCATAGTGGGCTTGGAGCTGTGAGGGATTCGGAGTGGCCACATGTTTCTGCAAACTTGGTTTCTTTCTAGTGAACTGGATGTCCTTTTATTTTCGTTTACGGTTTTGGGTTTTTAAATGTAATAAGGCCGCTTATTTATTTTTATGGTTTTGATTTATATTTTATTATGATGAAAATGATTTACTTTAACTATCGAAGTGGATTAGTTCTAGGGCGTGTTTTCCAAAACAATAATTGATTTCAAAATAACACGATCACAAGTAAGGCTTCTGCTAAGCAGATGGTTTTTCAAGAATTAATCACTTTTCTAAGATGGACTTAATCAAATGGGTTTCTTAAAAATATACGTTATGTTAGAGTGTGGCAATGGCGGTGAGCATGTCTAGGATTGGATCCGAAGGGAGCTTGGTACTTAAGCAGTCCGACGGACTCACCTCCTCTTTTCCAATTTCCTACCTGGTGCACAGCTTCCATTCACTTTAATCTATTTAAAAAGGTATCTTTTAAAACACCAACTAAGTTTTCTAAACTAAGTAATACGGAACGTTTTGAACGCTTCGATGTGGCACGTCAGATCCGGTCATAACGTCTAGGCCGAGTTTGGGGTGTTACAATATGTCTCAACCGTGTAGAGGACACGGCATTTGGCCACGGGTGTGTGCCTTGGCCATGTGCCTCTAATTCGTTGCTGACGTCAGAAACAAAATGTCAAGGTTTTTAGACACGGGCTAAGACACGGGCGTTTCATGACCGTGTTAAGGACACGGGCGTGTGCCTGGCCATGTGAAAACACTTGTAGGTTTGAAATTCGAATTTAATTCACACAGGTTTAGGGCACGGGCGTGTCCCCTTGTGCTTAGGCTGTGTCTACCACACGGACTAAGCATGGCCATGTCATAATGGCAACACGGGCGTGTTGCCTTTCCACACGGGCGTGTGCCCTGTTTCAAATTTATTTTTATATAGTTGGTTAAAGGACCCGAGTTTGTCCCGAGTTATTTTTAATGGATGTTTGGGGTCTCGTAAACCCATGTTAAAGAAGTTTAGACATAGTTCAAAAAAGTTTTAAATTTGGGCAAGTCTTGGTGACTCAAAAATGTGGTAAGTACGTGTTCAAGTTTAGTAACACCTCGTAGTCCATCCTGGCGTAGGGCACGGGTGTAGAGTGTTACAATGAATCTCTGACTGATGTATTTCTTTTAGAATTCAGCTTGAAAGAAATCTCAGGTAACTAGTTATCTTGGAACTACAGATATCAATGTCTTTCACCAATGATACGCCGTATCTCTCAAAAGTGAAACAACACATTTTAGGCATTCGCCCGTAGTCAATGATAATTCATCGAACACTCGTATTGTATTCTCTAACCAAAACTCGGCTCTCTCAGCATCATCATTAGTAGTAGCACGGAACTCTTCGGCCCTAAATTTTCTAATTTTATCCACCGGAGGCTTATTTAACTGAATTGGATTAGCTTGTGGCACGACATGGACTTCCGAAGGATTGAGCGGGGGTGAAGGTTATGGAACAGCCGGATTAGTTCTCATATATTGAATGAACCAATCTTTCATCATTTGGTAAAAGGCATGATTAGCCTCTACCTCGTGGCTACTCATAGCAGGTCTAGATTCGAATGGCGCTGTCCCTTAAGCGGGAGCAGGCGCATTACTTTCAGCATCGTCAGCTCGGCTCATTCGGGATCCATTTACTATATAAAAGCACATTTTCATTGTCAGGCTTCATCACACTATCTTAGTTCATAAATATGGCATGTATAGCTAGACTCACATATGCTATGTTAGTGCTAGAATTAACTAAACTGTAGCTTTGATACCAATCAAATGTAACACTCCTAACCCGTATCCGTTTCTAGACTAGGGTTAAGAGGCATTATCGGACATATCGGAACAATTCGCATTCATTTCATAATCAACATAGCATCAAAGTCACACATCATTATAGAGTCCCTTATGTAGGTCAACAAGACCTTAAACATGCATTAGAAAGAGGTCAGAACTAAACCAAACACATATAAAATTTTTCAAAACTTAACAATTTTTCTAAGTTACAGAGGTCACACGCCCGTGTGAATAGGCCGTGTGACTCACACGGCATTAGACACGTCTGTGTATCTAGGCCGTGGCAAAACAGGACATACATACTGACTTGTCCACACGGCCACAAGACATGCCTGTGTCCCAGGCCATGTGAAAATTAAGGAGGCTACTGACTTGGGTAACATGGCCGACCACTTGCCGATGTGCCAGCCCGTGTGCCACACACGACCAATAGACACGCCCGTGTGTCAGAGCCGTGTCAAAATTGTAGAGTATACTAACTTTAAATCGTAGGGTACCCTAGGGAATACACGGCTGTGTAACATGACCGTGTATCACACACAGCTGAGACACACGCCCGTGTCTCTGCCCGTGTGGATAAAAATAGGCTATTTGCAAAGCCAAATTGCCACCCATTTTAAACCATTCCTACAAGCTTCAAACCAAAACATTTTGTAACAAATTTTCAACCAATTCACAACCAAAACACACACCATTCATGACATATCATTATCAACAAATTTCATGCTTGTAATCTATACCAAAATATATGATTCATAATCTCAATTTCCTTTATTCATTCTCATGCCAAAATATTACCAAATTACAAAATAGGCACATACCACAACTTACCAAAATTGACCATTTCATTTGGTCATTCAAGAATGCATCAAAACATACCATTTTTGAACACAAAACATATACCAAAATTCATTCATAATCACATCCATAACCAAGCCATATCACATGGCTAGATATACACATTACGAAACATATTCAAATACTTCTAGCATATAAATGCCATACTTCAATATTCACATTTTCAAAATGTACCAAAATAGAGTTCGATAGTGTGGTGATGATCTTCGATGATTTCCGAGCTCCCTATAGCTTCGATATCTAAAAACAATTGAAAACATACACAAAATAAGCTTTCAAATCTTAGTAAGCCATATACAAATAAACTTATCACATAAACAATTCTAAACTAATTCATTTTTGTAACTCATGGCAAGATATAACCACATATCCATATATCTCATATAACTCATTTGTTCATAGCTCACATTTAAATAATAAATTTCATCGTCATATAATTCATACATATCTCATATATCCCCATTTAACATATACTTACCTTTCATTCTTAATCATAATGTAAATTTCAAACGTACCTGAATTTGGGTACACATTATCATATTATTTCATTTCTCGAAATACTCATTGAACCATTCAAAATCAATAAGGATACTCGGATAGTTCGGAAAGCTCGTACAATGCCAACATCCTAGATGTGGTTTTACATGTAATCAAATATCAATGCCACTGTCCCGGACAGGGTCTTACACAAAATCAAATACAATGTTGATGTCCCAAACATGGTCTTACACGAAAATCATAAGTCGATGCTAACATCCCATGTAACACCCCAAACCTGGCCTAGACGTTATGACCAAATCTGACGTGCCATATCGAAGCGTTAGAAACACTTTTGATCTAGAATAGAAAAACTTACTTAGTGTCTTAAGGTATAATCTCATTATAAGATAAAGTGAATGGAAGCTGTGCACCAGGTAGGGAACTGGAAAAGAGGAGGTGAGTCTATCGGACTGCTTAAGTACCAAGCTCCCTTCGGATCAAATCCTAGACATGTACACCACCATTGCCACACCTTAGCTTAGTGTATGTTCTTAGAAAACCAATTCGATTAAGTCCATTTTAGGAAAAGTGATTGATTTTGCAAAAACATTTTCGTTGCAGAAGTTTTGCTTTGTTGTTGTGATATTTTGAAATCAATTATTGTTTTTAAAAACGCGCCCTAAGGTTACTCAATTTCAACAGTTAAAAAGAATAACATATCTATTCTAGGAAAATCTGTCAAAACCATAAAAATAATTAAAGAGGCCTTATTACAACTTAAAACCCAAAACATTTAAGAAAAAGGAAATCTGTCTAATTCACCAGAAGAAAACTGAAATTTGCAGAAGTGTGGCCACTCCGAATCCCTCGCAGCACCAAGCCCACTATGGTTGGAGATTACCTACATGGATGAAAATAAGGGGTGAGTTTGGGGAAACTCAGTGTGTAAAATAACCCAACCATAGTCTAAATCAACTCAACCACAGAAACAGATTAATTTGGCCTTAGCCCAGAACAGATTTCAGAATGAGGCCCATAGGCCCATAACAAATACAGAACAGATATTCCATGATAATGTAAACCCAACCCAAATCCAACCATATGCACCCCCGTCCAACCTTACACCATGTAGGGAGACTACTCGACCCACCCAACCGCTACACGCCATAGATTTTGCAGCATGGCTGCCAGAAACAGATAATGTGACAGAGTCACCAGAACAGATATTTGTGGCAGAGCCACCAGATCAGATAAATGTGGCATAGCCACCAAGACGCTTCCTCCATAATATAACCCATGTCCCCATGCAATAGATAAACAATTACGGCATACATCATACAGAATCAGATCATCATGCTTTTAAGTCAAAATTAACCCTAGGGGTATAATAGTCATTTTGCATTTAGGGGTATAATGGTAATTTCCTATACGTGGAGGTATTCTATTAATTTAACTATTATTAAGGTTTTCATGCATATCATAACCATTTACGTACTAACAGGAACACTTACCGATCATACTTACCGTGTTGGGCCCGTTGGCCCATTAACCCGATTTTGGCCCATTAAGCCCAAAATATCGAAATGCACGAAATCGCGCGTACTACTGTTTATCACTTTAGATTACCGAATATGTTAACCAGCTTACCTTATGAGCATTCACACACTCGCGCGAGTTCCATACACGAGCTGTCTACAATTGGATTACTAACACGTCAATCGAAGTATCAAAAATAAACTACGCATTTATCCCTTTACCATATTCGGCCAACAAATCCTTAGACCCTAGATTTCTTTACCTTTTTCTGAAATCTGAGTTAGATCTGGAGAGCCAACCGAATAAGTCTTCAAGCCCTTTGCTGTATGTCCCCTTGTCCATGCTAACGCTTACACAACCAAATAGAAAAAGGCTCAAAACCCTACACTAGCCACCCTTAAGGGTTTTGGCTTTTCCCTAAAAAACATGAATAATTAACGCAAGTTGCTCAACAACTTACCTATCGTTGTTCGGCCTAGAAGAGTGTGCCTATCCATGATTCTAACTCTGATCCACCGTATTTATGAGAAGAAACAAATTTTGATAGCCAAAGGATCAGCTTTCTATGTCACAAGTTTAAGAGTTTTGGCTTTTAAGGAAGAAAAAGATGTGGTTCGGCTATAACAACTTTCAGCTTACTGAGGAGCAATGAAGAAAAGATAAAAGCTATGCGCAGAAACAGAAGGAAGAAAATAGAAGAGTATAGGTTCGATTATGGAAAAGAAAAGATGGAAGAAAGAAAAAGATGAGAAGAGAAGTAATATTTGGCTATGGAGAAAACAGCACAATGAGACCTCTAGATTCGGCTATTAGCAAAAAAAAGAAGAAACTCTAAGCCAAACCTATTTCGGCAAACCAAAGGAAATAAATATGAAGAAGAAGGAAAAGGAATTGCTAGGGACGGCACCACTCATCCCAACTACCGAAATTTCCCTCTTCAAAGACCTAGCCGAAACCCTATACTAAAGACCCTTGGCCGGCCAACTCTTGCTCCTCAAGAGTCCACCATTCGGCCAATACTACTCTCCCTAATCAACTCCTAAATCTTCTCCCTTATCCCCTCCTTACTTAATCTCCTGAGCAACTCAAACTCTTTCTAACAGAGTTTTACTTGAGTTCCATTACATCCATTTTCTGTTCATAAAAATAATACCACAATCTGCTTACCTTGTGACTTGAACCTCAGCCCTCCTTAGTCATCCACATGCCACTTCTAAAGCTCCCAAGTGGCGTCACATGCCACCTTGCCACATGCTTCCTTGTGGCTTATTTTACCCATTAAATTTAAAAGCCCAAATTACCAGAACCCTTTTTTCTTGTAGAATTAAAATTAGTTAAATTTATCAGTTTTTAACTTAGACTTGGGCCTTCTAGAGGCCCACTAACATACCTAGACTTACAACAAATAGTCAAAACACAGAAATCCTAAAATTCGCTAAATTTTTAGAAATCCCAAAAATTAGGGCGTTACAACTCTACCCCCTTAAAGGAATTTCGTCCTCAAAATTTACCTGATCCGAACAGATGAGGGTATTGTTGATGCATCGCCTCTTCTGGCTCCCAAGTAGCTTCCTCTCTGCCATGATTACACCAAAGCACCTTCACTAATGGAACATATTTCCTTCTCAGAACCTTAACCTCTCGGTCCAATATCTACACCGGATCCTCCTCAAAAGTCAAATTAGTTTGCACCTCAATTTCTGTAACCGGCACAACATGAGTAGGTCAGAACGATAACGCCTTAACATGGAAACATGAAAAACATCGTGAATCCTATCTAACTCTGGAGGTAATTCTAATTGATATGCCACTGGTCCTACTCGTTTTAAAACCTGATAAGGCCCAATGAATCGCGGACTCAACTTGCCCTTCTTACCAAACCTTAATATCTTCTTCCAAGGAGAAACCTTCAAGAAGACCATATCACCTACTGAGTACTCAATCTCCTTAGCTTCAAATCCGCATATGACTTTTGCCTATCAGATGCTTCTTTTAACCTATCTCTGATTACTTTGACCTTATTTTCAGTATCAGCTACCAACTCTGGTCCAAGAACCTGTCGTTCTCCCCGTTCGGTCCAACAACTAGGGGTACGACACATTCGTCCATATAGCGCTTCATACAGTGCCATTCGAATACTCGCCTGATAACTATTGTTATACGCAAACTCTGCCAACGGCAAGTAGTCCTCCCAACTACCTCGTAAGTCAATAACGCATCCCCTCAACATGTCCTCTAGTATCTGAATAACCCTTTTCGACTGACCATCAGTCTAGGGATGGAAAGCTGTACTAAAGTTTAACCCTGTCCCCAATGCCTCATGCAACTTCTGCCAAAATCGAGATGTGAATCTAGGATCCCGGTCAGAAATAATTGAAACTGGAACACCATGAAGTCGCACGATCTCTGCCACATACAACTTAGCTAACTTTTGAAGTGAATAATCAGTACGGACAGGTATAAAATGGGCCGATTTGGTCAACCTATCCACAATCACCCAAACCGTGTCTTTCTTCGATGGCGTCAAGGGTAGCCCACTCACAAAGTCCATGGTTACCCTCTCTCACTTCCAAAGTGGTATCTTTACTGGTTGTAAAAGTCCAGAAGGTAGTTGATGCTCAGCTTTCACTTGCTGACATGTCAAACATTTCCCCACAAACTCTGTTACTTCTCGCTTAAGCCCAGGCCACCAATACAATTCTCGTAAGTCGTGATACAACTTATTCCCTCCAGGATGCATGGCACAAAGTCCCTCATGAGCTTCCTTCAATATTGACTGCCTCAAGTCAGAGTCCTTCGAAACACAAATTCTTCCTCGGAAACACAGAACTCCATTATCATTCAACCCAAACTTAGAAGTTTCCCCTTCCTTAACTTGTTGGAAACGAGCAACCAAAGATTCATCTCTCAACTGCTTTTCCTTAATCTGATCCACCCAGGTTGGCCTTACTTACAATTCAGCCAACAGACTACCATCATCATACAGACTTAGACGAGCAAACATTACTCTCAGATCAGATATAGCTCTACGACTTAGAGCATCGGCTACCACATTAGCCTTGCCTGGGTGGTACTCAATCAAACAATCATAATCCTTAAGCAACTCTATCCATTTCCTTTGCCTAAGGTTCAACTCCTTCTGAGTCAGCAAATACTTGAGACTCTTATAGTCTGTGTATATAACACACCTCTCTCCGTACAAGTAATGTCTCCAAATCTTAAGTGCAAAAATCACTGCCGCCAATTCCAGATCATGAGTAGGATAGTTTCCTTCGTGAGGCTTAAGCTGTCGTGATGCATAAGCAACCACCTTTCCCTCTTGCATCAACACACAGCCCAAACCCATATGTGATGCTTCACTGTACACAGCAAAATCCTTCCCAGACTCTGGCTGAATTAACACAGGTGCTTCAGTCAGAACTTTCTTCAACTTCTCAAAAGCTTCCTGTTGCTTCTCAGTCCAAACAAACGGTACTCCTTTCCTTATGAGTTTTGTCAAAGGTGCTACCATCATAGAAAAACCTTCCACAAACCTTCTGTAATATCCTGCCAACCCTAGGAAACTCTAAATTTCTAACACCAACCTAGATGGCTTCTATTCCAAAATCGCCTCAATCTTTCAAGGGTCCACCTTGATCCCCTCAGCGGAGACAACATGACCTAAAAAGGTTACCTCCCTCAACCATAATTCACATTTGCTAAACTTCGCATAGAGTTCCTTCTCCCTTAATACTTGCAGCACAATGCAGAGATGCTCATCATGTTTTGCTTCAGTTTCAGAATATATCAGAATATCGTCAATAAAAATGACTACAAATCGATCC
This sequence comes from Gossypium anomalum, assembly GCA_025698475.1. Taxonomy (NCBI): domain Eukaryota; kingdom Viridiplantae; phylum Streptophyta; class Magnoliopsida; order Malvales; family Malvaceae; genus Gossypium; species Gossypium anomalum. The sequence goes on along the minus strand of CM046966.1, from coordinate 80,688,946 downwards.
AAGCATGTTGGAATATACGATTCATCAGATCCATAAACGCTGCAGGAGAGTTCGCCAGTCCAAATGGCATAACCAAGAACTCGTATTGCCCATACCGAGTCCTAAATGCCATCTTATGAATATCTGCCTCTTTGACCCTTAACTGATGATATCCAGATCGAAGGTCGATCTTGGAAAATACAAAAGCTCCTCTAAATTGGTCGAACAGCTCATCAATCCTTGGCAGTGGGTACTTATTCTTAATCTTCAGTTTGTTCAACTACCGATAATCGATACACATCCACATCGTCCCATCCTTCTTTTTCACGAATAACACCGGTGCTCCCCATGGAGACATGCTTGGCCTAATAAAGCCTCTATCCAACAACTCTTGAATTTGTGCCTTTAACTCTACTAAATCTTTCGGTGCAATCCCATACGGTGCAATGGACACTGGTGCCGTTCCAGGCAGCAAGTCGATTCCAAACTCAACTTCTCAGTTTAGAAGCAATCCCCGAAGCTCCTTGGGAAAAATATCTTGGAACTCCTTAACGGTCCTAACCTTATCCACTGTCATCCCTTCAGCTCCCGACTGGCTTACAAATGTCAAATAGGCCTCACAGCCCTTACGAATCCACTTTTTGACTCTCAATGCTGACACCACATTAGACAGATAATCCCTTCGCTCACCTATCACCATAACCTCTTCACCTTCTGCGGTCCTTAACCCCATTCACTTAGCAACACAATCCAGAGTCGCCCTATGCTTAACTAGCTAGTCCATTCCCAGTATGAGGTCGAATTCTCCGAATGGTAACTCCATCAAGTCTCCAGGAAAGACTTTACCTTGAGTTTCTAAGGGCACATCCCTATACAGTTTGTCTACCCTAACCGAGTGACCCAAAGGACTTAGTACAGATACCCCACTCACAATCTTCTCAGAGTGCACACCCAACGACCTAGATATAGCACATGCAACATAGGAATAAGTAGATCCAATATCCACTAAAACAGTATACGACATGCTAGAAATAAAAAACGTACCAGTTATGACGTCGGGTGCATCGCCCTCATCTCGACGACGAGCTGCATATACCAATGCTAGCTGTCGAGCCTCAGCATTTTTGGCACCCCTGCCAGGTGCCCCTCGACCTCGACTATTTTCATTACCGCCCCTTTCTTGTCCACATCCTCTCGGTGGTTGCGGTCCACCTCTCACTGGTTGAGCAACCCTCTGTTCAACAACTTGAACCTGATATATTTTCTGAGGACAGTCTCTGACTCAATGGTCCATAGATCCACACTGAAAACAAGTGCCAAAACGTTTCCTACACTCGCCTAGATGTACCTTACCACAGTCCCTACAGATTGGTGGTCTGACCACGTTCATCGGAACTGCCCGAACTGGCTCCTCCACTCTTGCTCTCTTGACATTCCTATTTGCACCATCCGAAGGTTCTGAATCCTTCTGGAAACGGTTCTGATCCTTCTCATGATTCTGCCTCTCAGTACGCTTCACTTCCTCAACTATCTTAGCTTTTTCCACTAAAACCGCAAAGTCACGCTCCCTCTGCAGAGCAATCAGCACCTTAAGTTCATCCCTTAGACCATCCTCAAAGCGTACACTTCACTCATACTCCGTGGCAACTATTCCTACAGCATACCGGCTCAGCCTCGTACTCCGTAACTGTCTTACCTCCTTGAACCAGATTCAAGAATTCCTTCCTGCGGGCGTCCACATAACTCGCTCCAACATATTTCCCTTTAAAGGTCGTCTTAAATAGCTCCCACGTTACCCTATCAACTGGGGTCCCATCTCTCATAGTGAGCCACCACTGATAAGCCTCGTCTCGCAACAACGATACGGCTCCCTTCAGCTTCTACTCCACAGAGCAGTCCAAGTCGTCCATAATCCGTTCCGTGGCCTCCAACCAATATTCTGCCACATTTGGGGCTACACCAGATATGCCCCTAAAGATCTTCACTCCGTTAGCCCGGAGTCATTTAGAAATAGATCCTGGAATTTCGTTGCTCGTACTTGCCCCAGTAACCATTTCCAAAACATGAAGCATTACCTGCGACAGGGCATCATCCCTGACGCCATGATCATGAGACTCCACGTCTGTTGCCAGTGGTACCGGTGCATCTGCCGTCGGTATATGCCCTGAAGACGAAGATCCTGCTCGAGCACTAATTCGACTACGTCCACGGCCTCTTCCACGAGCGGCTCTCGTACTCATATCGTATTATCTGATTACAAATTTTTATGCATCAATTAAATATTTAGTGTTTATTACAGATGTTTTATGAATAGATAGTAATTCAGAGTTTGTTTTCGCAGAATCGTAGTCTAGCTACAGTCTCAGTCCGTTACCAAAATTCCTACAGCTTCAGTACCATTCTAACTAGAGCATCCGAGTAGAGTTTCAGTACAGACAGATAATTTAGAAAAATATTCAGAAAAGTTCAGAATAGTACTTACACGCTTGGGCTAGAGATTCGGGTGCCACCTTCTAAAGATCTAAATTTTGAAAACTGAATTTTGCAATCTTGAAAAAAATTTTGTTTTCGAAAATCTTTCTTTTTGTAAACCCATTCCACAGCCGAGTTGTTGCAACTTAGCTCTGATACCACTAAATGTAACACCCCAAACTCGACCTAGATGTTATGACTGAATCCGACGTGCCACATCGAAGCGTTAAAAACACTTTTGATCTAGAATACAAAAACTTACTTAGTGTCTTAAGGTATAATCTCATTCTAGGATAAAGTGAATGGAAGCTGTGCACCAGGTAAGAAACCGAAAAAGAGGAGGTGAGTCGATCGAATTACTTAAGTACCAAGCTCCCTTCAGATCCAATCCTAGACATGCCCACCACCATTGCCACACTTTAGCTTAGTGTATATTATTAGAAAACCAATTCGATTAAGTCCATTTTAAGAAAAGTGATTGATTTTGGAAAAATGTTTTCGTTGCGGATGTAACACCCCAAACCCGGCCTAGACGTTATGATCGGATTCGACGTGCCACATCGAAGTATTCAAAACATTTCGTATTACTTAGTTTAGAAAACTTAGTTGGTGTTTTAAAAGATACCTTTTAAATAGATTAAAGTGAATGGAAGCTGTGCACCAGGTAGGAAACCGGAAAAGAGGAGGTGAGTCCGTCGGACTGTTTAAGTACCAAGCTCCCTTCAGATCCAATCCTAGACATGCACACCGCCATTGCCACACTTTAACGTCGTGTATGTTTTCAGGAAAATAATTTGATTAAGTCCATTCAAGAAAAAGTGACTATATTTGGAAAACATTTTCTTAGAGGAAGTCTTGTTTGTAGTCGTGATGTTTTGAAATCAATTATTATTTTTGAAATCGCTCCCTAAAGCTAATCAATTTCGATAGTTATAATGTATCATTTTTGTCATGATAAAACATAAATCAAAACCATAAAAATAAAATAATTAAGCGGCCTTATTACATTTAAAAACCCAAAATTTTAAACGAAAATAAAAGGACGTCCAGTTCCTCAGAAAGAAACTGAATTCGCAGAAACATGTGGCCACTCCGAATCCCTCACGGCTCCAAGCCCACTATGGTTGGGGTTCACCTACGTGGATAAAACAAAGAGGTAAGTTTGGGGAAACTCAGTGTGTAAATTAACCCAACCATAGCCTAAATCAGTTCAAACCACGTAAATGATAAGTTGGCCTGGCCCTGCAATGCATTTCGAATAAAGCCCACAGCCCATAACGGTCGTAACAGATATTTCATGTTTATGCAGAAACCCAACCCAAATCCAACCATATACACCCCTATACCATCCTTTCACCATGTGGGGAGACTACTCGACCCACCCAACCACTACACGCCACAGAAATAAGTAGCATGACTGCCAGAACAGATAGTGTGACAGAGTCACCAGAAATAGATAATTGTGGCAGAGCCACCAGAACAGATAATTTGTGGCATAGCCACCAGGATGCTTCCTCCATAATATAACCCATGTCCCCATGCAACAGATATTCATTCATGGCATACATCATACAGATTTAAATCATCATGCTTTTCAGACAAAATTAACCCTAGAGGTATTAAGCTCATTTTACACCTAAGGGTGTAATTCTCCATACATAGGGGTATTCTAGTAATTTATCTATCTTAGGGTTTTCTTTCATATTTCTACCATTTACGTGCAACCAGAAACACTTACTGCACATACCTATTGAATTGGGCCCGTTGGCCCTTTAACCAATTTTTGGCCTAATAAGCCCAAAATGTCAATAATGCACGAAATCGTGCGTACTGCAGTTTTATCATTCAGATTACCATAAATATTGACCCATTTATCTTATAAGCATTCACATGCTCGCAAGTCCCCAAAATACTGACTTTCTGGCATTTCAGCTTTTCTGCTTTTGCCGATCTAGTCTACGAAAGGGTGTCAGTTACACACCTATTTTATGACGATTCGCTGATGAGATCCACGTACAAAGTGCCACAATTGTATTACTATTATGTTAATTCTAACTATCGACATGAACTACATATTAACCACTTACCATATTCGGCCAACCACACCTTGGGCACTAGCGATCTTACCTTTGTCGAAAGTAGCGACTATATCAAGATCCAATCGTTCCACTTGTCCAAGCCCTTGATCAACAGCCTCTAGATCCCACTATTATCAAAATAGAATAGTTATCACAACCTCTTGGGGCTACAAGTCCAAATCGACAGCCTCCCTAACCTTTAGGGGTTTCGGTTTTTCTAAAATACAAAGAAAAGACTAAGTTGGAAAGACTTACCACCGGTTCCTTCAGTCAATGATTCCAATGAGTTTCTACTCGATTCTGATGTAGATCTAAGCCCTCAGATGATAACAAAAGTCGAGCCTACAGTGATCCTTTTAGAATTCGGCTATGTCCCTATGGCTATGAGTTTTCAGCTTTTTGTAATAGTGAAGAAAAGATGAAGATTTGTAATGGCTTTGTCGATAGGCACTTCTGGTTTAGAGGACTAAAGAATTGGCCAAAGATGATGAAAAGAAGTAAGAAGTCTTAGCTATAAGAATTCGGCACAAAGAAAGTATAGCTTTTAGGATTTCGGCTTTTTATGGCAAATGGCTATAGGCTTAAAAATAATGGAAGGAAAGTGAAGTTGAGTAGGGTGATAAGAGGATTCAGATGTGGAGGGAAAGAAGAAGAAAAGAATAGCAAATGGAGAGAAAAAGAAAAGAAAAAGAGAGGGGAAGGATGATCAGAAAATGGCTCACTTACCCCCTAATGCCGAATTTATACTGGCACTAACCCTAGCCAAAACTTGCCCACCTAAAGCTCCCCTTGGCCGGCCAACTCTTGCTTCTCAATAGTCCATCATTTGGCCAACTCTGCTCTCCCTAATCAGCTCCTAAATCCTCTCCCTGATCCCCTCCTTACTCAATCTCCTGAGCAACTCAAACTCCTCCTGACAGACTTTTACTTCAGTTCTATTACCTCCCTTTTCTGTACATAAAAATTAATTCCCTTAATTTTACTGTCATTGTGACTTGAACCTCAGTTCTCCCAAGCATCCACATGCCACTTCTAAAGCTCCTTAATGGCGTCACTTAGCCAACTCACCACAGGCTTCCTTGTGTTCTATTTTACCCAATTAATACTTAAAAGCCCAGTTAACTAGAACCCCACTTTCTTATGGATTTAAAATTAACTAAAAGTACCAGGTCTTAACTTAAGCTTGGGCCTTCTAGAGGCCCACTAACATAATTAATCCTACGCCAAGCAGACAAAAAATAGGATATTAAATTTTACCAATATTTTTAGAATTCCCAAAAATTAGGGCGTTACAACTCTACCCTTCTTAAAGAAATTTCATCCTCAAAATTTACCTAGTCCGAACAGATGAGGGTATTGTTGCTGTATCACCTCTTCTGGCTCCCAAGTAGCTTCCTCTCTGCCATGGTTACGCCAAAGCACTTTTACTAATGGAACAGATTTCCTTCTCAGAATCTTAACATCTCGATCCAATATTTGCACAGGCTCCTCCTCAAAGGTCAAATCAGTTTGCACCTCAATTTCTGCAATCGGCATGACATGAGTAGGGTCAGAACGATAACGCCTTAACATGGAGACGTGAAAAACATCGTGAATCCTGTCTAACTCTGGAGGCAATTCCAACTGATAAGCCACTGGGCCTACTCGCTTCAAAACCCGATAAGGCCCAATGAACCGCGGACTCAACTTGCCCTTCTTACCGAACCTTAAAATCTTCTTCCAAGGAGAAACTTTTAAGAAGACCATATCTCCTGCTGAGTACTCAATCTCTTTACGCTTCAAATCTGCATATAACTTTTGCCTATCAGCAGCTTCTTTTAATCGATCCCTAATTATTCTGACCTTATCTTCAGTATCAGCTACCAACTCTGGTCCAAGAATTTGTCGCTCTCCTAGTTCGATCCAACAACTAGGTGTATGACACCTTCGTCCATATAGTGCTTCATACGGTGCCATTCAAATACTTGCCTGGTAACTGTTACTGTACGCAAATTCCGCCAACGGGAAGTAATCCTCCCAACTACCTCGAAAGTCAATAACACATCCCCTCAACATGTCCTCCAGAATCTGAATAACCCTTTCCGACTGACCATCAGTTTGGAGTTGGAAAGCCGTACTAAAGTTCAATCGCGTACCCAACGCCTCATGCAACTTTTGCCAAAAACGAGATGTAAATCTAGGATCTCGGTCAGAGATAATTGAAACTGGGACACCATGAAGTCTCACAATCTCCGCCACATACAACTTGGCTAACTTCTAAAGTGAGAAGTCAGTACGGACATGTATGAAATGAGCCGATTTGGTCAACCTATCCACAATCACCCATATCGAATCTTTCTTCGATAGCGTCAAGGGTAGCCCCCTCACAAAGTCCATGGTTACCCTCTCCCACTTCTAAAGTGGTATCTTTACTGGCTGCAATAATCCAGAAGGTAATTGATGCTCAGCTTTCACTTGCTGGCATGTCAGACATTTCCCCGCGAATTTTGTTACTTCTCGTTTAAGCCCAGGCCACCAATACAGTTCTCGCAAGTCGTGATACAACTTATTTCCTCCAGGATGCATGGCACAAAGTCCCCCATGAGCTTCCTTCAATATTGACTCAAATCAGAGTCTTTCGGAACACAAATTCTTCCTCGGAAGCACAAAACTCCTTCGCTATTCAACCCAAACTCAGAAGTTTCCCCTTCCCTAACTTGTTGAAAATGAGCAATCAAAGACTCATCTTTCAACTGCTTTTCCTTAATTTGATCCACCCAGGTTGGCCTTACTAGCAATTCAGCCAACAGACTTCCATCATCATACAGATTTAGGCGAGCAAACATTGCTCTCAGATCAGATACAGCTCTACGACTTAGAGCTTCGGCTACCACATTAGCCTTGCCTGGGTGATATTCGATTGAACAATCATAATCCTTAAGCAACTCAATCCATCTCTTTTGCCTAAGGTTCAGTTCCTTCTGAGTCAGCAAATACTTAAGACTCTTATGATCTATGTAAATAATACACCTTTCTCCGTACAAGTAATGTCTCCAAATCTTAAGTGCAAAGATCACTGCTGCTAACTCCAAATCATGAGTAGGATAGTTCCCTTCGTGAGGCTTAAGCTGTTGTGATGCATAAGCAACCACCTTACCCTCTTGCATCAACACACAACCCAAACCTACGTGTGATGCATCACTGTACACAGTAAAATCCTTCCCAAACTCTGGTTGAATTAACACAGGTGCTTTAGTCAGAACTTTCTTCAACTTCTCACAAGCTTCTTGCTGCTTCTCAGTCCATACAAACTGTACTCTTTTTCTTATGAGTTTCGTTAAAGCTGCTGCCATCACAGAAAATCCTTCCATAAACCTTCTGTAGTAACCTGCCAACCCTAGGAAACTCTAAATTTCTAACACTGACCTAGGTGGCTTCCATTCTAGAATTGCTTCAATCTTGCAAGGGTCCACCTTAATCCCCTCAGTAGAGACCACATGTCCTAAGAAGGTTACCTCCCTCAACCAAAATTCACAGTTGCTAAACTTCACATAGAGTTCCTTCTCCCTTAACACTTGCAGCACAATGTGAAGATGCTCATCATGTTTAGCTTCTGTTTCAGAATATACCAAAATATCATCAATAAAGACGACTACGAACCGATCCAAGAATGGTTAGAACATACGATTCATCAGATCCATAAATGCTGCAGGAGCATTTGTCAGTCCAAATGGCATAACCAAAAACTCGTAATGACCATACCGAGTCCTGAATGCCGTCTTATGGATATCTGCCTCTTTGACCCTTAACTGATGATATCCAGATCGAAGGTCGATCTTGGAAAATACAGAATCCCCTCTAAGTTGGTCAAACAATCGTCAATCCATGGTGTGGATACTGATTCTTAATCGTCAGTTTGTTCAACTGGCGATAATCAATACACATTCGCATCATCCCATCCTTCTTCTTTACGAATAGCACCGGTGCTCCCCATGGAGACACACTTGGCCTAATGAAGCCCCTATACAACAACTCTTGAATTTGAGCTTTCAGCTCTGCTAACTCTTTCGGTGCCATCCTATACGATGCGATGGACACTAGCGCCATTCCAGGTAACAAGTCGATTCCAAACTCGACTTCTCAGTTTGGAGGTAATCTCGGAAGCTCTTTCAGAAAAACATCTTGGAACTCTTTTACGGTCCTAACCTTATCCACTGTCAGTCCCTCAGCTTCTGACTGACTTACAAATGCCAAATAGGCCTCACAGCCTTTCCGAATGCACTTTTCAACCCTCAATGCCGACACCACATTGGACAAATAGTCCTTTCGCTCACCTATCATCATAACCTCCTCACCTTCCGTGGTCCTTAGCACCATTCGCTTAGCAGCACAATCCAAAGTCGCCTTATGCTTAACTAGCCAATCCATTCCCAAAATGAGGTCAAACTCTCCGAACAGCAACTCCATCAGATCTCCAGGAAAAATCCTACCTTGAGTTTCTAATGGCACATCCTTATACAGTTTGCCTACCCTAACCGAGTGACCCAAAGGACTTAGTATAGATACCCCACTCGCAATCTTCTCAGATTGCACACCCAACGACCCAGATATGGAACATGCAACATAGGAATGAGTAGATCCAATATCCACTAAGGCAGTATACGGCATGCTAGAAACCAAAAGCGTGCAGCTTATGACGTCAAAAGGCGCCGCCCTCCTCTCGACGACGAGCTGCATACACCAATGCTGGCTGTCGAAGCTCGGTATTTCTGGCACCCCTGCCAGGCACCCCTCGTCCTCGACCATTTCCATTTCCTCCTCTACCTTATCCACGTCCACGCGGTGGTTGTGGTCCACCTCTCACGGGTTGAGCAACCCTCTATTCAGTAACCTGAACCTGATTAGCTCTCTGAGGACAGTCTTTAACTCTATGCTCCATAGATCCGCATCGGAAACAAGCACCAGAATGTTTCCTACACTCACCCAAGTGTACCTTACCACAGTCTCCACAGATTGGTGGTCTAACCATATTCACCGGAACTGCTCAAACTGGCTCCTCCTCTCGCCCTTTTGACATTCTTATTTGCTCCCCTCGAAGGTCTGAAATCCCTCCAGAAATGGTTCTGATCTTTCTCACGGTTTTGCCTCTCAGTACGCTTCACCTCCTTAGCTATTTTAGCTTTTTCCACTAGAACCGCGAAATCACGCTTCCTCGGCGGAGCAATCAGCACCTTAAGGTCATCTCTGAGTCCATCCTCAAAGCGGACGCTACGCTCATACTCCGTAGCGACTATTCCCACAACATACCAGCTTAGCCTCAAAAACTCAGCCTCGTACTCCGCAACCATCTTATTTCCTTGAACCAGATTCAAGAATCCCTTCCTGCAGGAGTCCACATAACTCACCCCAACATACTTCCCTTTAAAAGCCGTCTTAAACAGCTCCCAAGTGACCCTATCAGCTGAGGTTCCATCTCTCACGGTGAGCCACCACTGATAAGCCTCATCTCGCAGCAACGATACGGCCTCCTTCAGCTTTTACTCCACAGAGCAGTCCAAGTCATCCATAATTTGTTCTGTGGCCTCCAACCAATATTCTGCCACATTTGGGGCTACACTAGATACGCCCCTAAAGATTTCCCCTCCGTTAGCCTGGAGTCGTTTAGAAATTAATCCTCGAATTTTGTTGCCCGAACTTGCCCCGGTAACCCTTTCCAGAACACGAAGCATAGCCTGCGACAGGGCATCATCCCCGGCACCACGATCATGAGACTCCACTTCAGTTGTCAGTGGTACCGGTGCCTCCGCTATCGGCATATGCCCAGAAGATGCAGTTCCTACTCGAGCACTACCTCGGCCTCGTCCACGGCCTCTTCCCCGAGTTGCTCTTGTACTTATATCTTATTATCTGATTATAAATTTTATGCATTAATTTCAGCATTCCAGTGATTATTACAAATTTTTTATTATTCAGACAGTAATTCAAAGTTGGTTTTCGCAGAATCGATGTTTAGCTTCAATTTCAGTCTTTTAGCAAGCTGTTCTAGGGTTTTAGTAGCATTCCATCTAGAGTATTCTAGAAGGGTTTCAGTACAGACAGAAAATTTAGAATATATTTAGAAAAGTTTAGAATACTTACAGACTTGGGCCGGCGATTCGGAATCCACTCAAAGATCCAGATTTTGAAAATAGAGTTTTACAATCTTTAAAAAACTTTTATTTTTGAAAACCTTTATTTTTTTGTAAACCCATTCCACAGCTGAGTTGTTGCAACTTGGCTCTGATACCACTAAATGTAACACCCCAAACCCGGCCTAGACGTTATGACCGGATCCGACGTGCCACATCGAAGCGTTCAAAACATTTCGTATTACTTAGTTTAGAAAACTTAGTTGGTGTTTTAAAAGATACCTTTTAAATAGATTAAAGTGAATGGAAGCTGTGCACCAGGTAGGAAACCAAAAAAGAGGAGGTGAGTCCGCCGAACTGCTTAAGTACCAAGCTCCCTTCGGATCCAATCCTAGACATGCACACTGCCATTGCGACACTATAACGTCGTGTATGTTTTTAGGAAAACAATTTGATTAAGTCCATTCAAGAAAAAGTGACTATCTTTGGAAAACATTTTCTTAGCGGAAGTCTTGCTTGTAGTCGAGCCTACAGTGATCCTTTTAGAATTTGGCTATGTCCCTATGGCTATGCGTTTTCGACTTTTTGTAATAGTGAAGAAAAGATAAAGATTTGTAATGGCTTTGTCGATAGGCACTTGTGGTTTAGAGGACTAAAGAATCAGCCAAAGATGATGAAAATAAGTAAGAAGTTTTGGCTATAAGAATTCGGCACAAAGAAAGTATAGCTTTCGGGATTTTGGCTTTTTATGGCAAATGGCTATAGGCTTAAAAATAATGGAAGGAAAGTGAGGTTGAGTAGGGTGATAAGAGGATTCGGCTATGGAGGGAAAGAAGAAGAAAAGAATAGCAAATGGAGAGAAAAAGAAAAGAAAAAGAGAGGAGAAGGATGATTAGAAAACGGCTCACTTACCCCTAATGCCGAATTTATACTGGCACTAACCTTAGCTGAAACTTGCCCACCTAAAGCTCCCCTTGGTCGACCAACTCTTGCTCCTCAAGAGTCCATCATTCAGCCAACTCTACTCTCCCTAATCAGCTCCTAAATCCTCTCCCTTATCCCCTCCTTACTCAATCTCCTGAGCAACTCAAACTCCTCCTGACAAACTTTTACTTCAGTTCCATTACCTCCCTTTTCTGTACATAAAAATTAATTCCCTTAATTTTTTCGTCATTGTGACTTGAACCTCAGTTCTCCCTAGCATCCACACGCCACTTCTAAAGCTCCTTAGTGGCGTCACTTAGCCAACTCACCATAGGCTTCCTTGTGTTCTATTTTACCCAATTAATACTTAAAAGCCCAGTTAACCAGAACCCCACTTTCTTATGGATTTAAAATTAACTAAAATTACCGGGTTTTAACTTATGCTTGGGCCTTCTAGAGGTCCACTACCATAATTAATGCTACGCCAAGCAGACAAAACACAGAATATTAAATTTTACCAATATTTTCAGAATTCTCGAAAATTGGGGCGTTACAGCGGAAGTTTTGCTTTGTTGTCGTGATATTTTGAAATCAATTACTATTTTTAAAAATGCGCCCTAAGGTTACTCAATTTCAACAGTTAAAAATAATAACATATCTATTCTAGCAAAATGTATCAAAACCATAAAAATAATTAGAGAGGCCTTATTACAACTTAAAACCCAAAACATTTAAGAAAAAGGAAACTGTCTAATTCACCAGAAGAAAACTGAAATTTACAGAACGTGTGACCACTCCGAATCCCTCGCAGCACCAAGCCCACTATGGTTGGGGATTACCTGCATGGATGAAAATAAGGGGTGAGTTTGGGGAAACTCAGTGTGTAAAATAACCCAACCACAGTCTAAATCAACTCAACCACAGAAACAAATTAATTTGGCCTTAGCCCAAAACAGATTTCAGAATGAGGCCCATAGGCCCATAACAAATACAGAACAGATATTCCATGATAATGCATAAACCAAACCCAAATCCAACCATATGCACCCCCGTCCAACCTTACACCATGTGGGGAGACTACTCGACCTACCCAACTACTACACGCCACAGATTTTGCAGCATGGCTACCAGAAACAGATATTTGTGGCAGAGCCACCAAAATAGATATTTGTGGCAGAGCCACCAGATTAGATAAATGTGGCATAGCCACCAGGATGCTTCCTCCATAATATAACCCATGTCCCCATGCAACAGATAAACAATTACGGCATACATCATACAGAATCAGATCATCATGCTTTTCAGTCAAAATTAACCCTAGGGGTATAATGGTCATTTTGCACCTAAGGGTATAATGGTAATTTCCCATACGTGGGGGTATTCTAGTAATTTAACTATTCTTAAGGTTTTCATGCATATCATAACCATTTACGTACTAACAGGAACACTTACTGGTCATACTTTCCGTGTTAGGCTCGTTGGCCCATTAACCCGATTTTGGCCCATTAAGCCCAAAATATCAAAATGCATGAAATCGTGCGTACTGCAGTTTATCACTTTAGATTATCGAATATGTTAACCCACTTATCTTACGAGCATTCGTACACTCGTAAGTTCACAAAAATACTGGCTTTTCGACTTTTGCCAATCTAGTCTATGAGAGGGTGTCAGTTACACACCTGATTTGTAGTGGTTCGATGGCGAGTTCCACACACGAGCTGCCTACAATTGGATTACTAACACGTCAATCGAAGTATCAAAAAAAACTACGCATTTATCCCTTTACCATATTCGGCCAACAAATCCTTAGACCCTAGAGTTCTTTACCTTTTTTCGAAATCTAGGTTAGATCTGGAGAGCCAACCGAATAAGTCTTCAAGCCCTTTGCTGTATGTTCCCTTGTCCACGCTAACGCTTACACAACCAAACAGAAAAAGGCTCAAAACCCTTAGTCCAAAACGCTAGCCACCCTTAAGGGTTTCGGCTTTTCCCTAAAAAACATGAATAATTAACGCAAGTTGCTCAACAACTTACCTATCGTTGTTCAGCCTAGAAGAGTGTGCCTATCCACGATTCTAACTCCGATCCACCGTATTTATGAGAAGAAAAAGATTCCGATAGCCAAAGGATCGACTTTCTATGTCACAGGTTTAAGAGTTTCAGCTTTTAAGGAAGAAAAGGATGTGGATAGGCTATAACAACTTTCGACTTACTGAGGAGAAATGAAGAAAAGATAAAAGCTATGCGCAGAAATAGAAGGAAGAAAAGGGAAGAGTATAGGTTCGATTATGGAAAAGAAAAGATGGAAGAAAGAAAAAGATGAGAAGAGAAGTAATATTCGGCTATGGAGAAAATAGCACAATGAGACCTCTAGATTCGACTATTAGCAAAAAGAAGAAGAAACCCTAAGCCAAACCTATTTCGGCAAACCAAAGGAAATAAATATGAAGAAGAAGGAAAAGGAATTGCTAGGGACGGCACCACTCATCCAAACTGCCAAAATTTCCCTCTTCAAAGACCTAGCCGAAACCCTATAATAGAGACCCTTGGCCGGCCAACTCTTGCTCCTCAAGAGTCCACCATTCGGCCAATACTGCTCTCCCTAATCAACTCCTAAATCTTCTCCCTTATCCCCTCCTTACTCAATCTCCTGAGCAACTCAAACTCTTCCTAACAGAGTTTTACTTGAGTTCCATTACATCCCTTTTCTGTTCATAAAAATAATACCACAATCTGCTTACCTTGTGACTTGAACCTCAGCCCTCCTTAGTCATCCACACACCACTTCTAAAGCTCCCAAGTGGCGTCACATGCCACCTTGCCACATACTTCCTTGTGGCTTATTTTACCCATTAAATTTAAAAGCCCAAATTACCAGAACCCCTTTTTCTTGTAGAATTAAAATTAGTTAAATTTATCGGTTTTTAACTTAGACTTGGGCCTTCTAGAGGCCCACTAACATACCTAGACTTACAACAAGCAGTCAAAACACAGAAATCCTAAAATTCGCTAAATTTTCAGAAATCCTAAAAATTGAGGCGTTACATCCCAGACGTGGTCTTACACAGAAATACATATCGGATCTTATGTCATGACATATGTATCCTAACTATTCCTGTGGTTCATACGGGGCTTTTTGGACGTCATCACATTATCAAAACTTTCTCAGATTCCACATTTTGAGTTCGCAAATCCATTCAACACAATTTAAATATCATATAAGCAATTAATAATTAAATTCAACACATTTATTTGTATATCGACTTACCTTGTACGGATTCGAACGAACAAAATCAACTACTCGACAACTTTTTACTTTCCCCGATCTAATTCAGTTTTCTTTGGTTCTTGATCTATACATATTCAAATTTAACGCTTTTATTCAACAATTCATTCAATTCAATCCATATACACATATTTAAGGCATTTTATAAATTAGCCCTCACATTTTCACATTTTAGCACTTTAGTCCTTAATTCATAAAATCACAAAATACACAAAATTTCATTATATATATGCTTAGTCGAATTTTCATATAGTTCATACAAGTCCACATATTTCATTTATTTCACATTTTAGTCCCTCAAAATCTCATTTTTACAATGTAGCCCAAAATACTCAAATTCATAAAAAATCCCAATACAAAATATATTTGTCTATCATCAGACTTTCATATATCATCAACTAACATTACAAAACTCACAATTTCATCAATGGAATAACTCAAAATCATCAACAGAATCAGAAATTGAGACATGGGCTTGATAAAACACTAAGCAACAAACACAAAAACATAGAAATCATAAAAAAACCGAACAAAACAAATACCTTAATCAAGTCAAACCATAGCCAAACCTTGGCAAGCTTTTATCTTTTCTTTTTCCTTTGATTTTTGGCAAAAATAGATGACAATGGCCTTATTTTATGTTTTGTTTTATTTAATTAATATTAATACATCAATTACCATTTTACCCTTGGCTTAATACCTTATAAAACATTAATATTAAGGCCATAAATGTCCACTCACAATGTAAATGACATATTAACAGCATAAGAACCGCTCTTTTAAATAGACATAGCAGATAGACACTTTTAACATATGGAACCTCACTTTTGCATTTTATGCGATTAGGTCCTTTTTACAAATTAAGCACACAAATGGTAAAATTTTTATACGAAATTTTTAAAAATATCAATTCACATATTATAAGCACGAAAAATAATATTAAAATATTTTTCTAACTCGAATTTATGGTCCCAAAACTACTATTTCGACTAGGGTCTAAACCGGACTATTACACACAAGGCCATTTATATACATCATATTTCACTTACCAAACTCATAAAATAAGCCAACTCAAATGGCCAAATACACACCAACATTTACATCATTTATAAGCCAAATCTCGTGGCTATTATCATATCTCAAAACACATCATTATATCCCTAGCCTATACATGCCATATACCATATTTACAAGGCACCAAAAATACCAACAAGTTGATCGATAGTGTGACGATGTTCCTGATGATCCCCGAGTTTGAGCTAGCTTCGATTATCTATAAAACAGGAAAGAACACACAAAGTAAGCTTTAAAAGCTTAGTAAGCCATAAACAAATAAAATTACCACATGAATCAACATCATGTTCCATCAATAGGCAAACGATGAGTAAGCACATATAAGCTCACAAACCTTTCCCAATGTATACATATTCAATATCATGAGTGAATTCATCAAATAATTCTCTTTTCAATACTTGTATGAATCTCGTACATACCCGAGTTACTTAACTCATTCACACATTCTTTCTCGACTTGACTTTGCCCGTTGAACCTTTTGGAATTGTTAAGGATACTCGAAAATCACATATAGCTCATACAGTGCCATATCCCAAATATGGTCTTACATGTTATCACATATCGATGCCGATAGCCTAGCTATGGTCTTATACGAAATCAAATACAGATGCCAATGTCCCAGACATGGTCTTACACATAATCACATCTCGTCAATCCTAATGTCATGACATTCGTGTCCTACACTATTCCTAAGGTTCGTACGAGACTTTTGGATATTGTAACCCTGTAGATTCTTGCAAGTATTTGATCATTCAACATTCATAGCAGTTCAATGATAGTTAAACATATATAATTCAATTTAAAGCCATTTATTTGCATATGAACTTACCTTGTATTCAAGATAAACGGACTAGATCGACTATTCGATAACCTTTGATTTTCCCTGACCTAAATTTGATTTCTTTCGTTCTTGATCTATATACATTCAAAATTAACTCATTTATTCATCAAATCATTCAATTCTGTCCACAAACACATATTTGGGCATTTTTACAATTTAGCCCCTAAAGTTCCCTATTTTTATAATTTAGTCCCTATTTCACAAATACACAAAATTCACAGAATTCAACAATACTTATGCTTGGCTAAATTTCATATAAGTACCTAATAGCCCAAAAATTTCATTTGTTTCACATTTCAACCCTTCAATTTAGCCATTTCACAATATAATCCCTATTTGACATTTTTGTCAAAAAATCACTTTACAAAACATTAAAATCTATCATCAAGCTTTCATATTTCATCTTAAAACACCAAAGTACACATAAAATCATCAATGGAAACTCTTAAAATCTTTAACAGTTTCAAAACTTAAGGCATGGGCTAGCTAGAATACAAAGCAACGATCTTAAAAACGTAAAAATCATCAAAAATTGAGCTCAAAACACTTACCAATTGAGCTAAGAAGATGTTGAACCCTAAAACTCAATCTATGGCTTTCTTCTTCATCAATATTCGGCCAAGAAAGAACGAAAGATGGACTAAATTCATTTTTGTTTTTATTTATTAACCATTAATAATCATTTTACCATTTTCACCTTACTAATTAATCTTTAAAAACATATAATAGTGTTACAAAAAGCATCACTGTAGTCCACATAGTCCTTATCAGATACCGTCTGTAACATCCCAAACCTGTACCCATTACTGAAACAAGGTTATGAGGCATTACCGAACAACTTACAGCACACAACATATATTTCTCAAACATGAATCCATTATCATATAAACATCGATCAAACATAATCACATTGTCCCTTATAAGGCTTTACGGGACCTTAAAACATGCTTGGAAGTGGTTTGGGACTAAACTAATAACATTTGTAAACTTTGGAAAAACTTAGAAAATTTTCATACATATAGGGATCATACGTCCATGTGAACAGGCCGTGTGAAGGACACGCCCATGTCATAGGCCGTGGGGAAACAGGGCTTTCATACTTACTTGTATCACACGGCTGGAGACATGCCGTGTGCCATGGTCGTGTGTAATCATAAGGGTATGCTTACTTAGGTCACATGGCTAGCCACACGCCCATGTGTCAGCCTGTGTGCCACACACGGCCAGTAGACACCCCCGTGTGTCTAACTCGTGTAACTCACTAACTTGTTTTAACTAAGTTACAATAGGCACACAGTCGAGTCACATGCCCGTGTGCTCAACCACGTGGGGTGAAATTAGGCTTGGTTTAAGCCACGTTTCTCACCCTTACTCAAGCATACCTAAACCACATCATTTTGTACCATTTCAATACATTTATAGGCAGCCAAAACATACTATTTCATATGCATTTCATTCCATTTAACAACCAATCCATAACAAAAAAGTTACCAAGTCATCATCTTAAAATCAAACCAAAACATGCCATACCAAACATGCCAAAACACAAGGCAATTTATACATCACATATCACTTACCAAACTTATAAATTAAGCCAACCTATTTGGCCAAATACACACCAACATTTACATCATTTACAAGCTAACTCTCATGGCTAATATCATAAATCAAAACATATCATCATAACACTAGCCTATACATGCCATATACCATAATTACAAAGCATCAAAAGTACCAACAAGTTGATCGATAGTGTGACGATGTTTCCTGATGATCCTTGAGTCTGAGCTAGCTTTGATTATCTATAAAACAAGGAAAGAACACATAAAGTAAGCTTAAAAAGCTTAGTAAACCATAAACAAATAAATTATCTTGTGCAACCACATCATTCTCATCATATAGGCAAAACATGTATAAGCACATATAAATTAACAAACCTTTCTCATTGTATATCTATTCAAAAAAACACATGTAAATTCAACAAGTACTTCTCTTTTCAATACTCGTATGAATCTCGTACGTACCTGTATCACTTAATTCAATCACACATTCTTTCTCGTCTTGACATTTCCAGTTGAACCCTTTTGGAATCGTTAAGGATACTCGAAAATCACATATATCTCATACAATGCCATACCTGGATATGGTCTTACATGTTATCACATATCGATGCCAATAGCCCAGCTATGGTCTTACATGAAATCAAATAACGATGCCAATGTCCCAGACATGGTCTAACACGTAATCACATAACGATAATCCTAATGTCATGACATTTGTACCCTATACTATTCCTGAGGTTTGTACAGGACTTTCAGATATTGTAACCCTGTCGATTCTTACTCGTATTTGATCATTCAATATTCAATACTGTTCAATGACAAATAAACATATATAATTCAATTTAAAGACATTTATTTGCATATGAACTTACCTCGTATTCGGGATAAACGGACCGGATTGACTATTCAATAACTTTTGATTTTCCCCGATCTAAATTTAATTTCTTTCTTTCTTGATCTATATACATTCAAAATTAACTCATTTATTCGTCAATTCATTCAATTTAGTCCACAAACACATATTTAGGCATTTTTACACTTTAGCCCTTAAAGATCCATATTTTTAGAATTTAGTCCCTAATTCACAAATACACAAAATTCATGAAATTTCATTAAACCCAAGCCTAGCCGAATTCCTTATTGTCCTTAACAGCCCATTCTTTTCATTTATTCACACATTTAACCACATATTTTATACCTTTCACAAATTAATCCTTAAATTGCATTTTTACCTAAAATCACTTTACAAAACATTTAAATCTAGCAACAATTAATCATTTTCCATTATCAAACATTTAAAAGCTCAAGCATTCACCAATTTCACTTTATGGAATCATTAACAAATTCAAAAATTAAGGCACGGGCTAGCTAGAATACGAAGCAATGATTACATAAACGTAGAAATCATTAAAAACCAAGCAAAGAACATGCCTTAATCAAGAATAATAAGGGTCGAACCCTAAAACAACACCTTTGGCTTCTTTTCTTTTGATTTTCGATTATAGATGAAGAAAATAAAGATGAAAATGGTGTTTGTTTTATTTATTTTACTTAATAACCAAATTACCATATTAACCCTTAATAATAAAACATTTAAATCATATATAAGGCCATCTATGTTAAATTCCACTATCAATGGTCTAATAACATCAAAAGGACCTTTCATTTAATAAATCATAGCAATTAGACAATTTTAACAAGTAGAATGCAACTTTTGCATTTTATGTAATTTAGTCTTTTTTCTCAAATTGAGCAATTAAACGATAAAATTAGCTCATCGAAATTTTCACACATGTTATCATGTTGAAAACACATAAAATAATATTAAAATAATTTTGACCTCAAATTTGTGGTTCTGAAACCACTATTCTGATTTAGCTAAAATCAGGTTGTTACACTGGCTGTGTCGACATAGGCGCTTCAATCAAAATTGACTTCAGCTTCTCAAAACACTTTCGCCTCTCATCAATCCACTTAAAGGTAGTGTTCTTCTGAAGCAATTTTGTCAAAGGAGCAGCATTACTTGAAAACCCCTCAATAAAATGATGGTAATAGCCAGCTAACCCTAAGAACCTTCTAACCTCAGAAATAGTCCTTGGCGTCTTCCAATCCAAAATCGCCTCAACCTTCTCCGGATCAACCCAAATTCCATTATCTGAAATAATATGACCTAAAAAACCCACCTCACGAAGCCAAAACTCACACTTGCTTAGCTTCACATACAGCTACTTCTCGCACAAAACTTGTAGAACCACACTCAAGTACTCATCGTGCGCATCCTCTAAACGAGAATACACTAATATATCATTTAAGTAAGAATGGAATACTCAGTTTATCATGACCATAATACAGTAACTACATTTTTCAACCCGAATGACATGATAAGAAACTCGTAATGACCATACCGAGTCCTAAAAGCAGTCTTCAACACATCTGTATCCTTAACCTTTAATTAATAATACCAAGACCTCATATCAATATTGAGAAAATTGAAGCTCCTCAAAACTGATCAAAAAGATCATCAATCCTCAGTAACAAATACTTATTCTTGATGATCAACTTTTTCAGCTGGTGATAATCAATGCACAACCTCAAAGTCCCATCCTTCTTCTTCACGAACAACATCGGTGATCCCCATGGAGATACACTTGGTCAAATAAACCCACGATCCAACAACTCTTGCAACTTTATTTTCAACGCTTTCAGTTTCTTAGGTGCCATACGATAGGGCGCAATAAACATCAGAGCAGTACCGGGATAGAGCTTGTAACAGCCCATTTTTTATTCAGAATAGTGGTTTCGAGACTACAGATCCGAATTAGAAAAGAAAAATCATTTTAATACTATTTTATGATCTATAGTATGATAATAATATTGTGTGAAATTTTCATAAAGAAATTTTATTGATTACATATTTAATTTCATAAAGGACCAAATTGCACAAATTACAAAAGTTGAGTTCTAATAGCTAAAAGGATTAAGTAGCTATAGAACTTTAAATTGGAGGTCCTTATATGGTAACTAGACCATTAATGAAAAGTTAGTAGATATTTTTGGATGATTCATCCATGGAAAAGTAGAAAAAGGCTAAGGACTAAATTGGAAATCAAAATAATTAAAGATGATAAATTAATTAAATAACAAAATATCATTATTTATCATCATCTTCCCCAAATATTTTGCATGAAAACCCTAGGAAAGAGAAATCAAGCTTTCTTGGCCAAATTAGGTAAGTATTCAAGTCCCATTTTTAGTAATTTTTATATTTTTTAGATCGGGATAACCTAATCTAGCTATTTTGGGGATCAATTTGTAAAGTTATCAAAGTATGAAAATTTTTCCATGAATGACTATGCTGAAAATTTGAAATTTATGGTAGAATATGAAAGGTTGTTGATAGATAAACAACTTTTACAAAGTGAATTTTAATGAAAACATGATTTATGGACTAGATTGAAAAGTTGTAAAATTCATGGAAAAATTCTAAATTTTATGAAATACTTGGGCTGTAAATGTTACATGTAAAAATTAGGCAAAGGATTAAATTGCATGAATTTCATTTTTCGAGCCTAGGGATGAAATCGTCATTAATTAAAAATTTAGGGGAAAAATGGTAATTTTACCTAAGATGTAAATTGGACTGAATTGAGTTTAAATTGTGTTAAATTAATGTTAAATTTACTTGTATAGATCCGGATAGACAAATTTGGAGTTAGAACGAGGAAAAGAGAAAACTGTCAGATTAGTAGATTTTACGTACACGAACACTTGTCGAGGTAAGTTCATGTAACTAAATTGTGTGTATTTATATGTCTGAATTAAATGTAGTGTTTGTGAGTTCTATCAATATCATATATATATGACATTGAAAACATATCCGAAAAAGCTCGATAAGTGATAATACCTGAAATAAATGATAATGCCTGATAAATGGTAAATGAAAAAAAATGAAAATGTTATTTTATGTTTGAAATGAATGTCAAATGTATTTATTTGGATTATATTAATATTGTAAATGTATGAAATAATCACATGCCTAATAATTCCTGAAAAATGTTAAATCTCGTTTGAATTAATGAAAGTCGATGGATACAGTATTTTCCTGTATTAATATTAAGGTCTTGCATATGTTGCGGGCGAGATTTAGCTCAAATGAGTAATCTTGATAAAAGCCTCTCAAGCATCCAGATATATAGTTTCTATGAGCATCCTGATTGGTAGTGATCTTGCATGTGTTGTACACTATTGTAACTCTTTGTGAGCGTCATGTTACATGATTCGATCGGTTATGATCTAGCATATAATGCGGACACAAACGCAGCTCTACGTGAGTGCCCTGATATATTCTCTTATGAGCTTCCTGACATGGCTCGTTTGAACTCCTTGTTACCTTATCCGGTGCTTCCTGATATTATCTCTTCGGAGATATCTGATAAGCTCGATGAGCTTATTGAGTAAAACTCTTATGAGTTTCTTGATTAGCACGGATAAGTGTCTTGTTACTTGGTTACATGGCTCATCTGACCATCCTGATATGTGGCTCAGGAGTGTGCTCCTTGGTTATGTGCCGTAATGGGTACCCTTGAATATAAATTGACGGATCCTGATTTGTACACCTCGAGTGTATTACATGTGTATCCATCGATATTTCAAATAAACTCAAGGGGAAAAATCCTTACATGAGAAGATATGAATAAGAAATGAGTTATTACATGTATCTGACTAAAATACATGAAAATTATAATACATGATAATTGATATATGGAAACATGAGATGATGATATTTGTACATGGAATTTATTTGATGAATATGTTCATCCTTGATTATAGATTTGTACACCTTGAGTGTACTACTCGTGTGACATTCATATTTCTAATAATATGAGTAAAGGTTTGACATGAAATAATCTGAACTCGAGATGAATTATTATGAAAATATACTTGTAATCTAAATATATGATTTATACATGTTAAATGAATATATGTGATGTGAAAAGCATATGTGTCTGGAAATCTGATTGTTGTAGATCCCATATATGTTTCTTGATGATATTGTGGAATGTATGACTAACAAGGGCAATGAGGGTATGTGTAGGGCTTGAGATCAAATTAATTGAATGTGCCTTACATGTTTATCTTGAAATAGAATGAATGGTAAGTTAAGTACCATGTTATATGAACTTACTAAGAATTATATGCTTACTTAGTTTTATTTCCCTATTTTATAGTAAATCGGAAGCTCGTTGGATTGGAAGCTTGGTGGAGATCACTCACACTATCCATCAGCCTATTTTGGTACATATGGTAAATCATTTATGGTTATAATGGCATGTATAGGTTACTTGGCCATAGTGGCACGCAAATGGTTGATTGTAATCTAGCCATTGGAATGGCTAGTAAAGATTTGTTTTGGTAAAATTATAAGGTTATACCATGATGAATATCCATGTGTTTAGTGTGGTTGATTAAATTATGTTAACATGTATGTTCACAAAAGGGTAAGATTATAAATATGAATGCATGTAATGATGTATCATGTTAGATGTTAGAATTAACTTGGTTATGATGCTTGAATTGGTTGGTATATGAATGATAGTTTTGGTGTAGGTCATTGGCAGATTTTGGGTTAGAAGTAAAGTTAGAAAATAGCTTTATTTTGTCCACACGGATCGATAAACAGGCGTGTGTCTTAACCGTGTGTGACACACGGCCTGGCATATGGGCATGTGGTTTGGTCGTGTGTCCCCTGCATCCTAAAGTTTAGAAACAGAATGCTCAAAATTTGGCACACAGGCAGAGACACGAGTGTGTGTCTCAGCCATGTATGCTACTCAGCCTAGAACACGGACGTGTGTCTTGGCTGTGTGAAACTTACACCTTAATGTTTTGCAACTCAGAGAGTTACAAGAGCTGGGGACACGACCGTGTGATCTATTTCATACACCACACGACCTAGGACATGAGTGTGTCGCATGATCGTGTGAGCCACACGGCTTATCCACACGGGCATGTGACCCCTATAAATGAGAGAAACTGTGTGTAACAGCCCATTTTTACGTCAAATTGGAACAGTGGTTTCGAGACCATAAATTCAAAGTCAAAATATTTATTTTATTATTTTAATAAGGTTTACAACATGATAGATTAATTATATGAAAGTTTCATAAAGAAATTTTACTGTTTAAATGCTTAATTCGGTAAAAAGGACTAAATCGCATAACGCGTAAAAGTAGAGTTCTATTGTTTAAAAGTACTCAATAACTATGGTTTATTAATATGGAAGTCTTTATAATGTTATTTGACCATGATTAAGGTTAGTGGACATTTATATCCATGAATTACATGATATATTAAGTTTTATTATTGTAATGCCCCATGTAACACCCCAAACTCGGCCCGGAAGTTTGGCTCGAATCTGGCGTGTCACATTAAAGTGTTTTTCGAAAACCATGTTTCCATTAGAAACCCTTCTTAATAATTAAAAACTTACCATTTTTAAACCTTGTTGGAAAACCTCAGCTGAATAACATTCTTAACAACTTTGTAAAAATCGTGGCAGTTGCGGAAGCTTAAATTAAAAACAATTGCAGATACGTGATGTTTTAAAAATAGCAGTTGCTTTGGAAAACCGTGTTCTAATACTAGCAATTATAAGAACAATAAATAAAATTCCAAATTATAAATCCAGAAAATTACAACGGCTTTACTACAACCCACATAAAATAATTTAAAAGCAATAATCAAAACTATAACATAAACAGTGTGTGTGGCTCCCTCCGAGCCTCTCGCAGCTCCGATCCGTATAAGGCTGGAAATTACCTGATAAGAGACTGGATTTAATTTGCGCTTCGAGCACTCTTAGCCGATGGCCAACCCAAAGAGCACCCCATAAAGCGAAAGGGATCAGCCAAGAAAGGTACCTTTACTTCCTCATGGTTCTCTCTATTTAAAGCCAGCTTCGCATCCACTCTTATGTTAGCTTCCCGATGTGGGATCCCTCCATCATCAGAGTTTAAATTCAACACCAACTCTTACTGTCCCCTGTTAGCAAAATAAATGCTCTTTGATTTCCATGAGTTTCAAACCCTAGACCTCCTTGCCAACTCTATGACGCCACCTTCCTGCCTCTTATGTGGCGCTACTTTGCCACTAGACCACAAGGCTTTTTGTGGCACAATTTCTCCAACAATATTCTTAAGGCCTACCTACTACACCCGGGGTTTGATTCACCTTAAACCAAAAATTTTGCTAGAGTCCAGGTTTGAACCCAGGACTTCTCCAACACTTTTCAACACACTTAACCACTAAAACAAGCCTTCATTAACGAAATTTACATGCACAACAAAATATTACAAACTGCCTTCAACCACTCCCATGCTCAAGGCCCAAAAATTCTAGGCCCAAATTCAGGGTGTTACAACTCTACCTCCCTTAAAGAAATTGTAACGCCCCGTACCCAAGACCGTCGCCGGATTCGAACACGAGGTGTTAATAGACTTAATTCATTACTTAAACTGCTCAAACGATTTATTTTTTTAAAATTTCCAGTCAAGCTACCAATCTGTGTCACAGTCGCTTAAAAATTCATATCTCGAGTTCTGAAACTCAAAATCCAATTCCGTAAATTTTACCTGAAACTAGACTCATATATATATTTACTAATTTTTTTCTATAGTTTTTGGTCAAGCCAATTAGTACAGTTTATTAGTTAAATTCTACCCTGTTTCAGGGTTTGACTGCTCTGACCTCTCTGTATTACAAATCAGATATCTCTCTGTACAGAATTTCAATGTCTAGAAAGTTTGTTTCTCCTAAAACTAGACTCAATAAGAAATCTATACATATAAAGCATGACTTCTAATTATTTTTTTATAATTTATTATGAATTTTTAAAGTCAAAATAGGGGATCCAGAAATCACTCTGGCCCTGTTTTACAAAAATTCAAATATTTCATAAAATATAATTCATATACTTGTTTTGTTCAATCCATATGAAAATAGACTCATTAATCTTAACCACTGCACCTATTTTTGTGAAAAACTCATTTTAAAACCAGATTTTGCATATTGTAATAGCCAATTAAGCCTAATTTAACTACAATTAATTAACATACATATACATACACCTTCCATTGAATTTATTGAAATCAATTAAGTCTCAGTTAAATAGAATTAGGCAATCAATTTCAGGCTTAACAAACACTAATAAATCAAACAAGTGGCATACCTTAGTCGCTAGTAAACCAGTCCATAGAAGCTTCATTTAAACAATCATTAGTATAAATTTCATGCCTCACACATTGTGTTATCAATCACCATGTTATCAAGCAATAATACACCGTAAATCATTCAATAATTAAGCTCAAACATGCCTCAAAATTATTATAAAACCATCTAAAATAAAATGTCCAATGTCTAAAGTCCATTTACAACCAAAATCAAACTAATTACCGGGAGTACCACAATGCCCGATTACAGTCTCTAAAATGCCTAATAAGGTCCCTACGAAGCCTAAATCTTTTGGAACTCTCTTGCTCGACTCCTCATCTCCTCAATCCTAATGATTATCTGCACGAATGTGAGGGTGTGAGTTTTTAAAAAGCTTGGTGAATGTTAATAAAATTGACAAGTAAATCAACATTGAATTCATGCTTAACTTGTAATCAATCATCCAGTAATTGGCAGCCAGAATAATTAAACATGTCGATTTAATTTCCAAAAGCATTTTCCATACCAAAAATCAATTTTTCATGGCTTTCAATTATCAATTAACATAGCAACAATTACACATAAATATATATTGGCATACCATTCTCATGGCTTAATCGGGTGATCATACATTTGATAAACGGATCTCCGAACTCCCATAAATATCAAATACAGTCCACTGAGTTGAGTGGGCTGAAGCACACGCTCCCTTATAGCGCCTCAAATAACCTATTGAGTGGAGACTCATACTCAACACTCATTTATCCACTCCAAATCAGTCCACCTAGAGCCTCATTGCTCACAAATAACATATCAATATGGTGAGTACTCACAAATCC
The DNA here is from genome assembly GCA_025698475.1 of Gossypium anomalum. Classification (NCBI taxonomy): domain Eukaryota; kingdom Viridiplantae; phylum Streptophyta; class Magnoliopsida; order Malvales; family Malvaceae; genus Gossypium; species Gossypium anomalum. Next base: position 80,661,576 of record CM046966.1, on the reverse strand, counting down.
TATGGCATGCCAACTATATCCAATGGATCCACCATGCATGTTGCCAATATATTTTGTCAAACATAACATATAAATCAGCCATCATGGTGCTCAATTTAATGTGACAAGATGCCATGTATAGCATGTAACGTAGCAATTTAGCATCCAATGAAATCAAACAAATCATTTTCCAATTTCCCATATTCAATTACCAATTGTAATACCAACATATCATGATAAAAAATTTTAGTACACATGCTTAAAATCATCATTAAAATTAATCTAATTAATTAGCACAACACCACCCAAAAATTCACTTACAATTTTTTTTCCAATATAAATTCAATTTTGCACATTTAATACCAATTTTGCAAAATCAGCCAATTAACCGTAATTAATTAATTGAAATCATTAATTAAGCTTCTAATTAAACATAATTGAGGGTTAATTTAGCAAATTGCCCTTAGAAACACTCACCACACAAATTTTATTCTATTACAACAAGTGATCAACTAAACGATTCCAAGCTTCAATTTCGGTTATCTCGGTCCTTTTCAAGATTCGGAGCTTCAACAGAGACAAAGTAGACATTACCACCTTTCCAATACTAAATTAAACATAAATTTTAATTAACTATACTAATCAAATTTCTCTCCCAAAGATACCTTACTGGATTTGTAACATCAAGTCGAAAACTTGATTCCTGACAAAATCGATCACTCCAACCCTCCTAATCACTTCCAAACATCAATACTAAAGTAAATACACATATATTAAGCATCAATTTCACATTGAAATCAATTTCACGAAAATTTGGAAAATCAGTTCATGAAGATGATGAAATTTAAATTTCTTCAAATTACCTTACAAATCGTGTTCAATCTTGATAAATAAGATAAAAAAACCTTTTAATAGATCCATTTTGAGTTGCAACATCCATTGATTTATGGAGTTTCTCTCAAAATTCAAGATTCACCATTAATGAGCCTTAAGCTTTTGAAGAAGATGACATGGATCAAAAATCATATAATTATCATCCAAATCATGTAAAAACATTCCTAATCATCATAAAAACAAGTATAGAAATAATAATTACCTTTGATTCTCTCTAAATCCTTTGATTGAAAATCTTGATTCAAGAATGCTGAGAAATTTCAAAAAAAAAAATTTGGCTACTTTTGAGAATAATTTCAGATGAAAAGAGAGAGTATTTTGAGAAGAAAATTGCTTGAATCTATTCTACTATGATAGATCTTTAAAAACATGCAAAGAAAGCAGATTTTATAGCTCTTTGATCTGATGTAAATTGTATGAAAAGTAGGCTAGATGCATTGTGTTTAAAACTGAAACAACCCACTAGAAATTTAAAATTTGGGAAATTTGTCAAATGGTCACTCCCACATTTCCTTTACTTTATTATTTAATCCTTCCCTCCAAAATTCTGAATTTTAAGGTTTATTTTCCGTATAAATACTCTAAAATTTCCTTTGTTTTACAATTAAATCCAATTTAATTAATTTTTAAATTTAACTCAAATTAACTCACAATAGAAATTATTGTAAATTTTTTTCGACACAAATTAATTATTTTTGCTAATAATTATTTAATTACTTTAAAATTAATTTTTCAAAAATATTTTTATGTTTCTAAATTATTGTTTAATCGATTTTAGATGAAATTAACATTCTAAATTAAATTAAAAATTACTAGAAACTCTTTAAATTCCTAGTTTCTCACTCGGAACTTGAAAAAAAATATACCCAAAACTACTAGACCCCGTTTAGAGATATTACAGTGATCCCTTGCATGATAAAGCCCCTGTAAGACTGATTGGGACACTTCTACTAATTTTTTAATGACTGTGAAGGGTGTATTACTATCTGGATGCATGTGTACGTATACATATGTTTTAATTTTGTGATTCATGTAGGTTGCTAATATGACTTGTACTAAAATTCGGTATATGAGAATGTCTGTATGTGTTAATCAGAATTTATGCATGTTGTTGGTTACGAGTATATTTGTGGGTCATTTAAAAGTGAATATGAGTATGTTTGATTCAATATATTCGTAAGTATTTAATTAATTGTATTTGCATTGTTGTTGAGACATGGTTATAAAGAGAAGGAGGTTTGATTTAGCAGTTAATCGTGTCACTACAGCAAAACAGACTTTTAGCGGCGCTTTTTTTAGCCTTTAGCGGCGCTTCTAAGCGCCACTAAAACTTTTTGCAGCGCTTTTAAAAAACGCCATAAAAAAACGCCATATAGTATGCCATTAAAAATTAGTGGCGTTTATTAAAAAAAAGCGCCGCTAAAAGTCGAGGCCTTTAGCGGCGTTTTAAAAGAAAGCGCCGCTAAAAGTCATGGCCTTTAGCGGCGTTTGATAAAAAAGCGCCGCTAAAAGTCATGGCCTTTAGCGGCGTTTGAAATAAAAGCGCCGCTAAAAGTCATTGCCTTTAGCGGCGTTTTAAATAGAAGCGCCGCTAAAAGTCATTGCCTTTAGCGGCGTCTTAAATAAAAGCGCCGCTAAAAGTCATGGCCTTTAGCTGCGTTTTAAATAGAAGCGCCGCTAAAAGTCATGGCCTTTAGCGGCGTTTGAAAATATAGCGCCGCTAAAGTCATTGCCTTTAGCGGCGTTTTAAATAGAAGCGCTGCGAAATGTCATGGCTTTTAGCGGCGTTTATTAAAAAAGCGCCGCTAAAAGTCATGGCATTTAGCGGCATTTTTCCCACAAACGCCGCTAATTTTGGCAGATTTGCAATAAATTTTTTACACCTATATTCAGCCCTTCCTGCATTAAAATTCAACCAAATACAACAAATATAGCATAAAATGCAGCCAAAATAGCAAATTTAGCATAAGAAAATACAACCAAAAATATTAATTCTAAATAATACTTCAAATTTAACGAAAAATATATGATGTAATTAATAAAGTATGATTTAAAATATTCTTAGAATAATGTTAAACGTGACAAAGTTAAAAATATTCTTACAACGAAAACTAATGTCTAAGATGGCGGCTTTGCGATCATTGAAACATCTCGCATCTCTGTGAAGTCAGTAGTTGGAGGTCATCGTATTTTTCCTATGCTCTGCCTCCTCCTGCTGCGCCGCCGCCTCCTCTCTCTGCCATTTGCTCCTCTCTGCTTGCCTCCGCTCTAAGTTGTTCTTTGGAGTTCTTCATATTTTCGTTGAACCTCGGCAATTTGCCCAACTGTGTTCGCTTGCATCTGAGCCATCTGATCTCTTAACCTCTGAACTTCAGCTTTAGCTTGACTTCCGGAAGGCATGTATTGCTGGGAGCCGGATCCAAAATATTGGGTCGGGGTAACACCAGATCCTTGAAATCGAACCCGACCGTACCTTTTAGGACCCAAAACTTCAGTGATAATTCTGTTATCAATGTTCTCAAGATTAACAGAACTATCAGTAGAAGCAGTCGCTTCATATTCCGCCTTCTTATCCTTTAGTTTCTCCTAAAAAATCAATTAAAAACTTAGAAACGAAATATATAATAAAAAGGAATGCAACATAGCATTATTTAAAACTACTAATGATGAATTGAATTAAACAATTATAATTAAACATTATAAATATTTAGAATAAATCAAATATTATTAAGTAAATATACCATAATTTCTCCAGCTTCGGATGTCATAGGAGATCCATCTTTCTTCTTATGCGTAATCTCAAAAAGCTGAAGGCGCCCAACTTTTGTCCAGTTTGACTTCCTACAATATAGTAGTAAAAATATTATTTAATATTAGAAAGTTATTAATATTTGAAAGAATTAATAAAATTTTGATACCTCAGCCTCAGCTACAGAAGCAAAACTTCTCGACCCTGCCGTGTGCGTGAATTTTTGTTTTTGCCTGCTGCTTATTCCAACTCGCTCACGGTCCTACATAATGAAATTATTATTACGTATATAGTAAACACTATATATAAGAGTTTGGAAATACGTAATACCTCTCCTTTCTTTGAATTCCAGAATCTAACCGCATCTTCCCATTGGTACCTCAGCATTCCCGGCGGGACATTTCTCAATTTTTCCTCGAGGCTTATGTCTTTCTTAAAATATTGTTTTTTTAAAATGCTTTTATTGTCTCTCCATTTTTTACCCAATGTCTTCTTGATATAATCATCGGAGACCTCTAAAGCAAATCTATCCTAAAAAAACACAAGTTTAGAATGTAAATATGAATGAAACTTAAACCAAAATATTATAAATTACATTCACATTTTGTTACCTTAATATTAGCGAGAGCCTGATTTTTGTTGCTATCAGGCATGTGATGCCATGATTCGTAGTTGATGGGCAACATATTGGCATTTCGTGCTAAAATGCCAATATAGCCTGCTAAAAGTCGAGCTTGAGATCCAACAGTCGGCCATAAGTATTTCTACTTACTTTGACACGGTTGGCGGGATCTAAGTCGTATAAATCACTAAGCGATGTACGTCCTCGAACTCATGCAAGTCCCACCATTTTCAAATGAAAAATGATATACTATTATTATATTAAAATTTACAAATAAATTAATAATAAAAGTCAACACATGTAAAATAAACGTAACATTACTTTGAAATTCTTCAGCTCGTCAAGTGTCTCTCTCGGAACATTCAAAGATCCAACGGTGTCTCATTGCTCACTACTATTTCTTCTTCCGAAGTTGGAGTATTCGGACAATACTTAAACCACGTAATCTTCTTCTACGCATTTTTCCCAAATACATAAAATAGTTAAAGTTTTAGTAACAAATTACAACAATAATAGTACATATAAAATAGTCAAATTATATAACATGACCAAGATTAAAATTATAATATTACATATAATTAAAAACGTAAAATCTTACTACATCATCATTATTCGTAAATATCTTCATTCACATCATCTCGAACCCATTGATATTGTGTACTAGTACTAGGGATATTTTCATCTAAGTTTTGTTCGGAAAAGGTAATGTTTCGATCTTTCGACAATGTCATCTCTACTTCCATTACCCATGTCAAACAAGTCTCTAGGGTGTTCCGAGTACAACATACCAACCCTCATCAGCTTGGATCTTTTGAATAAAAACTTGTTTCACTTGAGAGGAAAATACATATGGCTCGTCCATCAATTGTTGTCCAGTGAATCAAGCGAGAGAAATTCACCATTGTAAAACCAAATTGATCTTTTTTAATTCCTCGAGCAATTATTAACATCACCCCAATCACACCGAAATAAGATAACTTTCCATCCGCTATAGTAATCCAACTCAATAATGTCGGTAAGAAGTCCGTAATACTCCACATTACCCTCAACCGGATTACTATCCCTAGCACTAGCATAACTTGTAATTGAAGAATTAACAACAACTCCACAATTTTGAGTTCTCCTCATTCTCTCGCGATACTTTGTATGAAATCTGTATCCATTGATGAGGAAGGCACTATATCTTTTTATTACTCTGTTCGGACCTTGGGAAAGCCATTTAATTTCGTCATTGACATCCTTCCCACTCCAAACCTATTGAATCGAAAGTAAATTAAATAATTATAAATGTATTATGTAAAAATATTCTTATTTGATTAACTAAATTTCGAGATTATATGTAACTTATTAACTTTAGTTACATACCGTTTGACTTAACCATTCATGAAAAGATTCTGTGAATAACTTATTAATCTCTCGATGTTGTAATCTTCGAGAGCGTGCACGAGATCTCAAAATTTGTTTGTACTCACTATATTAAAAACAAGTTTAATTGGTTAGAAGATAAACAAATCAAAACGACGAATATGTAAGACAATTTTATAACTTACTTGCGCAACGATTCAATTGAATCATGGTGAAAAAGTACATATCGATGTGCCTGTATCCACGATATATCATCTAATTCTACAATTTCAACTTTGCCGATTGGTTCTCCATAACTTTGAAATAAATAAGTTTCAGCCAAGTCATGATCATTGAGCCCAGCATTTCTACTTGGTCTATTCAATCGTGTTTCAGCATCTTCTAAATATCTAGAACAAAAGGTCATGCACTCTTCTGCCAAGTAGCCTTCAACGAATTGATCCTTCGGATAACGCTTATTGCGACAATATGACTTCAATTTGCTTAGGAACCTAAACACGATATACAATATTTATCAAAAGCTGTAACTAAATGTATAGAGGTCAATGAATGAATACTTGAGAAATAAATTAGCACCTTTCTATAGGATACATCCATCGATAAAAAACCGGTCCACCAAGGATTGCTTCGTGAGGGAGATGGATTACCAAGTGCACCATAATAGTGAAGAAGGAAGGTGGAAAGATCTTCTCTAAATTGCATAAAGTCAAAGCCGCTCGATCCTGTACTTTCTCAAGTTCTTCAACATTCAAAACTTTGCCACTAATAGCTTTCATTATATTGGATAGTTCAATTATACAGGACGTTACATTTTTGACATACAAAGACCGTAAAAAGCAATTGGGAGTAAATCTTGCATCAAGATGTGGTAATCATGTGATTTTAATGAATATAATCTTCGATCTTTGAAATTCACACATCGAGATATATTTGACGATACGCATCTGGGACCTTTATATCCTTCAACACCATGCAGAAAACTTCTTTCTCTTTCTTTGACATTGAAAAAATAGAAGGCGACAATCGATATTTCCCATTCGAAGTATTTGAGGATGAAGATCACGCCGATTCTCATGTCAACTAAATCAAGTCGACTCACTCAAGATTGTCTTTTAATTTTCCATCAACATTTAAAATTGTCCCAATTATGTTCTCGCAGACATTCTTCTCAATATGCATGACATCAAGATTGTGGCGTAAAATGTTGTGCTCCCAATAAGGCAACTCAAAAAAATACTCCTTTTCTTCCACAACTCCGCCTCATTAGGATCATCTTCTTCGTCGATTCATCATCGATTCATCCCCGATCTTCTCCTTGTTTGCGTGATAGGTGGTTGATTCATCTTCCCGTAACTAAAGTTGATATCTTTTAACATAAACAAGATTTCAGATCCAACGGTGCTCGCTCAGAGCTCCTCTGTACTCTTCATGCATCACAATAGAGTCTTCTCAAATCTAAATTTCTGATTTTCATCTAACCACCGACGATGGCCCATGTAAGAGAACTTCTTCCCATTATACAACCACTTGAACAAGTTTGCGCGGCAAGACAACAAGGACAGAGCATAACGTCCTTTAGTACTCCAACCCGATAAATTAGCATAAGCGGAAATCATTAATTGTCCACAATAAAGTCGCACGTAAATTAAAGTTCTCTTTTCTCGATACATCATATGTCTCAACACCCGACCATAATTGTTTTAACTCTTCAATAAGTGGCTGCAAATAGATGTCAATATCATTTCCGGGACCTTTCTCTCCAGGGATAATCATTGATAAAATAAATGAAGATTGCTTCATGCAAATCCATGGAGGCAAATTGTAAGGAACAAGCACTACAGATCAAGTACTGTACGAAGTACTCATGATTTTAAATGGATTAAAGCCATCAGCTGCTAGCCCAAGCCTCACATTCCGAGGATCGCTTGCAAAGCTTGGAAATTTCTTCACAAATGATTTCCAAGCTAAAGAATCCGCAGGATGTCTTAATAATCTATCATCGGTCCGTTGATCATTATGCCACCTCATAGATTCAAATTGTCTTTGAGACACATGAAAAGCCTTTGAAGTCTTGGTATCGGGGAAAATATCGCAAGACTTTGATAGCTTCTTTCTTAATCGTGCCCCACCTTCATCCGTATTCACATCTTCTTCAGACACTATTCATCCAACGAGACTTACCGCAAACATGACAAGATTGTTGGTTTTTCCGATCACCCCAAGACAACATGCGATCATTTGGGCAACTATGAATTTTATCGTACCCAAGGCCTAAATCTTTTATTAGTCTCTTCATATCTTGACAAGACTGGGAATTTTTGCAAACGGAAACATCTCTCTTAGAAACTCTAGCGACATTGTAAAAGAGTTTCCGGTCCACCCTCCCAAACATTTTAAGTGAAATAGACGAATGCGGAAGGACAATTTCGAATATTTTGATCCTCGTAAAGTTCTTCATTCATTTCATTAAGTAAATTGTAGAACTTAGCCGCTTCTTCATTTGGCTCCTCATTAGGTGCAATTGTTCCGTTTATAAAAAACATTTCCAATAATATTACAATCCTCGGATATAATAAAGTCGTGGAAACGATTGCTCACCATGACTACGCATATTAAATGCATCCCGCAACATATCTTCCATGTCATCTTGTCTAACATACCGATGGTAATCGATGTCGTGGATAAGTTGGATTAATCGTTGAAGAAGTTCCACTAGATGTACACTCTCCATGGAAAATCCATTTTTATACCCCGAATAAAGCCATCAACAATTAGATGTTCGTGAGACAACTTCACGAAAATGCCGAGAGATGTTGCCACACTTCTTACACGGGCAAAGAATCATATTCTCTTGGCTTGCATTTTGAAATGCAAAATTTAGAAAAGTTTGTACTCCATTTTGATAGGCATTGCTTACCCTTGACAATTTCATCCAACTCCTATCCATTTTGTAGTTCTTGAAATCTAAAGTTGACAACATATTACAGTTACTTAAATGTTCTCAATTGAATTAAATCATATCATTATACTAAATATCAAGTCTCTAATGGGTATAAACTAATTCGAGGCAAGTTATGAGATTTTCAACTATAGATTTATGTATTATGTAAGTTAAGTAAATTTAAGTAAACTAGTTATGTATGATATGATATATATTTAAGTATTATGTAAGTTATGTAAGTTATGATATGATATATATTTATGTAAATTATATATTTATCTAAGTTATATAAGTTATGTAAGTTATGTAAATTATGATATAAAATATATTTAAGTATTATGTAAGTTATGTAAGTTATATATTTATCTAAGTTATATAAGTTATATAAGTTATGTATGTTATATAAGTTATGTAAGTTATGTATGTTATATAAGTTATGTATGTTATATAAGTTATGTAAGTTATGTATGTTATATAATAATATCAAAAAAGAATCGTAGTTTAATTTTTATAAGTAAATTGGAAATAAATTAAGGTTATATAAATATTCAATAGTAAATGAGCTCGATAGAACTTTTTTCAAGTCTTTTTGAATTTTTTAAGATTCATCATACGTGGCGTTGGCGTTGTTACACCTAGGGAGGATCCATTATATCTTGCACTTCGATATAAGGCAACCCACAAGTTTCGAAATTTATATACTTTGAATCTTTAAAATATTTAAATATTAAAATCAAACATTATTAATATAAAAAAATAGAATTTTGAATATAATAATATCAAAAAAGAATCGTAGTTTAATTTTTATAAGTAAATTGGAAATAAATTAAGGTTATATAAATATTCAATAGTAAATGAGCTCGATAGAACTTTTTTCAAGTCTTTTTGAATTTTTTAAGATTCATCATACGTGGCGTTGGCGTTGTTACACCTAGGGAGGATCCATTATATCTTGCAGCTCGATATAAGGCAACCCGTCAGGTTTCCAGCCTATATACTTTGAATCTTTAAAATATTTAAATATTAAAATCAAACATTATTACTATAAAAAAATAGAATTTTGAATACAATAATATCAAAAAAGAATCGTAGTTTAATTTTTATAAGTAAATTGGAAATAAATTAAGGTTATATAAATATTCAATAGTAAATGAGCTCGATAGAACTTTTTCAAGTCTTTTGAATTTTTAAGATTCATCATACGTATGCGTTGGCGTTGTTACACCTAGGGAGGATCCATTATATCTTGCACTCGATATAAGGCAACCTCACAAGTTTCCAACCTATATACTTTGAATCTTTAAAATATTTAAATATTAAAATCAAACATTATTAATATAAAAAATAGAATTTTGAATATAATAATATCAAAAAGAATCGTAGTTTAATTTTTATAAGTAAATTGGAAATAAATTAAGGTTATATAAATATTCAATAGTAAATGAGCTCGATAGAACTTTTTCAAGTCTTTTTGAATTTTTAAGATTCATCATACGTGGCGTTGTTACACCTAGGAAGATCCATTATATCTTGCAAACTCGATATAAGGCAACCCATCAGTTTCAAATTATATACTTTGAATCTTTAAAATATTTAAAATAAGGTAGGAGAGAAGGTCACAGCTATTGTTGTAATTTTAATGGACAAGCAAGCTACACGGTAATAAAATTAATTCATACCTATTCATACTTAAGTTGAATCAAATAATAATTAAGTTGAACCAAATATTTAAAATTAATTTGGAAACAAAATAGTTCTACTCCAAACAGAACCATGAATTAAATATTTACAATATCGCAACCCCAAAATATTAATTTTTCCAAAATCATCATGATAAAACTATTATTGATTAGAATTTTAAAATAAAGCCTACCTTAATAAAAAACGTGCTGGTTTACTCCACTCTCACCAAAGAAATGAGAGGTGGAGACAAAAAGTAATATTTGTTAAAGTAATTTAAAGTGAAAATGCATAGAAATAAGGAAAAAATTTAGCAACCAAACTCATGCGTACCTAGAACAAATTCCAATGGTCATGGTGTATTTAGTTGCACCAAATATTAATCAGTGTGCTCGATAGTACCTAGAAATGGATGTAAGATTATAAGAGTAGCACCAAATATATTTCAGTTTAAGCAAATATAAAAACTCTTAAATCATTAAACAAAATATAACAATTTTTTATATAAAACATGAGCAACAAGACAGCATTAAACTCTTAAATCAATGTAAGTCCACACTAAACATTTAGTAAAGCATCAATCAAAAGAAAAATATGATTTGCCTTTGTATATATGCCATAGATATTTTGGGTTAACCTCATCTGAATTCCTAAAAGCATCAAAACCAGATAATGGATTCTAATTTTCCCAAATAAGCTAATTTAATTATAGAGAGAAATGAATCAAGCTGAAAAATGAATGTTATCTGCCATAACATGAGTTGGAATGTACGGTGAGTGTCTGAAATTACTGTGATCAAAGAATTTGAGGGGACTTTGTTTGTTTACCTTTTTCTATGTAGGAACTGTTTAATTTCATGCCTCGTTTTGACTTGAGGGCATTGAAACAATTGAAGTGTTTCTATTTGTTTGATATGCTGAATCCAGATTGATGCGGTGGCTGCCTTTAGTTGTAGTAATGAATGATTTGTTAAAAAGATATAAATATAATTTTATAAAAATAAAAATAACAATAACAATAACCTATAATAATTAATAAAAAATTAAAATACCCAATTTGTTAAAAAAATTAACAAAGAGCAGTCCACTTGTACAGAACTACAGGTATATACTATTCATTCAATCTAAAGAAATAAGAATAATATAAGTTTCAAACTTCTACAATTCAGATACTCCAAAAAAAGAAAAACTAATGATTCAAGTAAACAAATAACATGATATGAAAGAAGACCAAAAAGATTTCCACTTCTATGTATGGTACATGAATGTAAACTAGCTGTGCCCATGACCACTTCAACAAGATAAAGTAGATAAAGGCAACTTTAAACCAATTGAATTTTAATATTATGTTGATATAAACACATTTTATAAAAAAAAATTCTGAAAAGACAAGTATTTTTTTAATATATCTATAGAGTACTTACGTACGTAACAATCTACTACTTAGGTATTAGATTAAAATAATAGGTCGATAAATTTTCTCTGAAAACTTAAAAGACCAGCAAAAGACCAAAAAAAAAAACTAATGATATGAAAGAAATAACATGATATGAAAGAAGACCAAAAAGACCAAAAAGATTTCCACTTCTATGTATGGTACATGAACGTAAACTAGCTGTGCCCATGACTACTTCAACAAGCTAAGGTAGATAAAGGCAACTTTAAACCAATTGAATTTTAATATTATGTTGATATAAACATATTTTATAAAAAAAAATTCTGAAAAGACAAGTATTTTTTTAATATATCTATAGAGTACTTACGTACGTAACAATCTACTACTTAGATAATAGATTAAAATAATAGGTGGATAAATTTTCTATGAAAACTTAAAAGACCAGCAAAAGACCAAAAAAAAACTAATGAAAGAAATAACATGATATGAAAGAAGACCAAAAAGACCAAAAAAAACTAATGATTCAAGTAAACAAATAACATGATATGAAAGAAGACCAAAAAGACCAGCAAGTAAAAGGGTGAGTATCCAAAATATCAAATATACCAGAAAGAACAGCTTCAAGGAAATAAATTACAAGCGTTTTAAGACACTTGGCCTAAAAGGGTAACTTAACATGCAAGAACAATCAGGAACCAGCAAAAGAATTCACCTTGCTACAAAGTAATAATGAAATTATACAGAGCAGGTTAGCATAATATCCTAATGCAGTAATTACACCAGTAAGAATTTCCAAACAAAGAATAATCCAGACACATTTCCAGTGCAATGATAATGGCGATCATAATATATGGAACTAACATTCTGTCTAATCCTTAGTAAATCACGATTTCTACTATGTCCATCTCGATACAACAACAAATCATATACATATTAAGTTATTTAAGTAGCAAAACAAAAACGAGAACATATACGAAAGATTAACAAAAAAGCAAGTCTTTATGGTACACAAGAAGAAATAATCCAAAAAAGCATACCCTTTATCTTTCCCTTCTATTCAGTATCGGAAAGTAAAAATGATGATGAAGTAGCAGGAAGTCATGCGAGAAGATTGTGAATTCCTCCACCAGTAATTTCTCTAACCCAGGTTTCAATTCCCTGTTACAAAAATCCAAAAGCATCGAACCAATAAAATGAAAACCAAGAAGAAGATGGGTGAAATAGCTGAGTGAGGGTTTCGGCTTACCGATTAGTTACAGCAGAGGAGTGCGACGGTGACGCAGCAGATGGGCGAGTCGATGGCGATGCAATAGGTGGTCGGGTCTGGCAATGGAGAGATGGGTTGGCTTTGGATTTGCTGAGAATTTAGGGTTAGGGAGAAAATTTTAGGGGAAAACACTTAAGCTTTTCGGGTATGTCTTTGGGGATAAAAGGGTGGAAAAAAACGATGATGTTTATGTGAATTTAGGGGAAAATCGATTTGGTGTTTTGGGGGAAAAGGCTAAGGCTAAAACGACGGCATCTGGTAGAAAAATTAACCGTTTGCGGCGCTTTAAAAACGCGCCGCTAAAAGCTATCTATTGCGGCGTTTCTAAGAAAACGCCGCTAATCTATAACAAAAACGACGCCGCTTTCTTTAAGCACTAAGTTTTTTGCGGCGTTTTTTGAAAAACGCCGCTAATCCCCTATATATTCAACTTAAACGCCGTCGTTTCCATAAACTTTATTTCTTTTTGTGGCGTTTTTATAAACGCCACTAATCCCCTATATACTGTGTTTTGTGGCGTTTTTTGGAAAAACACCACTAATCCCTTAATTTTTATATTTTATTTTTATTTGTTATAATTTGGTAGCTAAAATAATTAACTTATGATAGTCAATATTTAATAATATATCTATTTTGCATGATAACTATGAAATTTTAAGTTTAAATTTCACTTATATAAATTAAGTGTAGAGGAATTAATTTGAATTCTTCATTCAATTAATTCTTTAGATTAATGATTTTAAATATTAATACTAATGACGATAAATGTTAATATGATGATAATTAGTTATAATTTAATCCTAATATTATGAATTAAAGTTTAAAAGATTTAATTAAATTAACTATTAAATTCATTAAGTTTTGCTATTTCTAAATCAGTAATTAAATTCATTAAATAGCTATAATTAGTTTATCTATTATCTCTTGAATAATTTAAATCTGTAATTATAATTTTAATATAATATTCAAATTAATATTATCTCTTTTACAATTATATAAGAAATCGTTTAATATATAAATTAATTCATACTTCTTAATCATAATACCCTAAACCTTTAACCTCATCCCATAAACACTAAATTTTAAGGTGCTCTAAATTATAAAGCCTAAATCCTTAACCCTAAATATAAAATGATGTTATATCAATAATTGTGTTAATAATTTACAATAACTGGATCAAATTAAAGTTCATGTATACAATTGCACACTAAACCGTTGTTCATGTATGCTTTTGGGATTTAACCTATCTTGATATATTTATTTTTAAAATAATAATTTATATTTATCTTATTTAGATTTATTATATTATAAAAAAATCCAAGATACACAAGTTATGTTGTTCACCATATTTATCCCCAAACCTTAAAAATTAAATCATAAACTATACCCCACACCTCAAACCCTAAACCCCAGATCATAAACCCTAGATCTTAGACCAACATCACCTTAAACCTTAAATATATATATATATATATATATATATATATATATATCTTTCCAAAGGTCAACAATATTCTGTTTATTATCTCGTCGAAACTTCCAATTAGGGATCAATTTGAGGAGTTAGATCTTTGCAGAATAAATCAAGAAAAAAAAAGATTTTGGTTTAATTTATTTATATATTTAATATTATATTCAATTTATTTATATATTATATCTATTATATATATATATTCTAAATTTTTTTTATATTTTTTATATTTATATATTATATTTATATATTATATATATTTTTATTTCAATTTTTTGTATGCATTATATACAATACAAAAAAGTAAATTAAGTATGGATATTGATCCAATTCATCTCATTAATATTTGTAGTACAATCCTTCAGTCGATTTCGCTTCATTTAGTTCAGTTTTAATTTCGGTTTATGAAATTTCAATAAAATTCAAATTAATAAGGAGTCCTTATGTCACGTTACCGAGGGCCTCGTTTCAAAAAAATACACCGTCTGGGGGCTTTACCGGGACTAACTATATATATATTACAAGGGACAAAGATAATTAAAAAGGAATTTTTATCTAAACTCTAAACCTCTTAACCCCTATCCCATAAACACTAAACCCTTAACCCCAAACCTTTACACCTTAAACTCTAACCCTAACCCCTAACCCCTAAACCCTTCAAATACTAGTTAACTCTTAAACCTTAAACCGTAAACCATATATCTTAAACCATAATTAACTCATAAACCTTAAATTATAATGATAATTAAATTAATATTTTAAATTCAATACTATTATATAAGAAAATATTTAATATATTGTATAACCTTAAATTATAATGATAATTATTATTTTAGGGGTTATAGATTACTGTTTATGATTTTTTTGGGGTTTAGGGGTTATATGACTTTTAGCGGCGTTTTACCAAAAATGCCGCTAATGCTCCGACCTTTAGCGGCGTTTTACCAAAAGCGCCGCTAATGCTCCGACCTTTAGCGGCGTTTTACAAAAAGCGCCGCGAATGCTCCGACATTTAGCGGCGTTTTACCAAAAGCGCCGCTAATGCTCCGACCTTTAGCGGCGTTTTGCCAAAAGCGCCGCTAATGCTCCGACCTTTAGCGGCGTTTTACAAAAAGCGCCGCGAATGCTCCGACATTTAGCGGCATTTTACCAAAAGCGCCGCTAATGCTCCGACCTTTAGCGGCGTTTTGCCAAAAGCGCCGCTAATGCTCCGTTTTTAGCGGCGTTTTAACAAAAAACGCTGCTATTGCTTCGTTTTTAGCGGTGTTTTTCTTAAAACACCGCTATTGCCCTGTGTTTTACAATTTTTGCGGCAGTTTTTGCTAAAACGCCGCTAAAGCCCTATTTTCCTGTAGTGTGTGTAGTGGATAGAAGGGTCTAGTGTACCCTAATTGGTGTGTGTTGGATGGATGGAGATGGTGTGTAGCAGTTGGATAGGTGATATTTTGTGCCATATTTCATTTGAATATGATTTGTATACCTATTTAGTGATAAAGTACTACAATTCACTAATTTGATATGATTTCTGGTTATGATTAGAATATGGTTATTGTATATTTGATTGACTGCTTGTTACTACATTGTTTACTTTTGTTACTAACTCACACCAAGCTTTGTAGCTCACACCCTTAGTTTAACCTTTCTAGGTAATCTGCAAGTTAGGCCTTGTGCTTAGCAAATTCAGAGGTCTTAGAGTTTTTTGTCTCAGTTTAGTTTTGATAAAGTTTTCTTAAGATATAATAGTTTATTTTCAAACGGATTTGCAAATATTTTTAGGAGATCCTGTGGTATGATTTTTTTATTATGGGTTAGAGTTTTGTGGTTTCATGGATGGATGTTGAAAAATGAAATAAATTTTCTCATTAAAATTGTTTGGATCAAGTATTTGTTTTAAATCCATGAATTTTCAATCAAAAGTAAAACGATATATTTTTCGCTACTATGCTAATTTTGAAACTTCAGTTAACAAATTGCTAAATCTAAAATGTTTGCAAAAGTAACAAGGAAATTATTAACTTGGCCTTATTTAAACATTAGCAGCAATAAACTAATGTTTACAAAAATTAAGTAAAACCTACTACTATTTCCAATAAAACATGAGTAAAAGTGGTTTTCGAAAAGAAAATATTTTTGAAAAGAAAATAAAAAGTTTAAATGGTGTTTTGTTCATTTCAGTGACCAATGTAACCTTCAGAATCCGATTAAAACCTCTAGGCTAGATTTTGGGGTGTTACAACCAATTTAAGGCATTATAGGGGTCCAACTATTATCCTTGTGCATAATAGACACTTGAGTCCATATCTTTCTCTTGCTTTTTGACACACTCCAAATCTTGTCTTTAAAAAAAAAATTATTATAGATAGTCCAAAAAAAGATTGAAAGTGATTTTGTCTTTTATATTTTGTAAAGGATTCGTCTAATGATAAAAAAAAAATCATTACAACACACAAAAAGTAAAAAATAAGAGTAAAAAACTTTATTCAAAATATATTTAAAAATTTTATAGGTCACAAGAATAAAGAATAAATCAACATACAAAATCATTAATTCATACTTTTATTTGATTTTTTGTAACACCCCTAACCAGTATCCGTCGCCGGAATAGGGTTACGAGGCATTATCGATCATTACACTTCATTCTCTTACATTTAAGAAATCATAATCAAAGTCCATATAAATCATTCACAATTTCCCTTACATTGGTCTACGAGATCTTAAAATATGCATAGAAGTGGTTCAGGACTAAACCGATAACATTTACAAACTTTAAGAAACTTAGAAAATTTTCTTTAATTACTGGGTCACACACCCGTGTGAACAGGTCGTGTGCCTCACACGGTTACCAGACACGCCCGTGTCATAGACCATGTGAAAACAGGGCATACATACTGACTTGCACCATATAGTCTGAGACACGTCCATGTGCCTTGGCCGTGGGAAAACTGGAGAGGTTACTGACTTGGGTCACACGGCCAGCCACACACCCGTGTGTCTAGCCCGTGCTTGAGACTGACTTAAATTTGTAGGGCTACACCAGGGGACACATGGCCATGTAACATAGCCGTGTGTTGCACACGGCTGAGACACACGTCCGTGTCTCTGCCCGTGTAGACAAAAATAGGCCATTTGGAAAGCCAATTTGCCACCCTACAATCAAGCATACAAATCAACTTATTTGGTACCATTTCGAGTTACTTATAAGCAACCAAAAGCCATCAAAACATACACATAACATATCGTATAAATCAACCATTTTAACTAATCAATTCCATATTCAAATTATACCAAATCATTATGCCAAAATCATCACAACTTGCATATATTCTCTATTCACTAATTCATCATTATATCATTTATTTCATATCACAAAACTCATCATATCATCATCTCAAACCAAACCAATTCATAAAGCATTATATACATCACATATAACATTTACCAAACACATAATTCAAGCCAACATAGATGGTTATACATACCACATTTACAAGCCAAATCCCATGGCTAATATCAAGGCTCAAAACATACTAAGATATCACTAGCTTATACATCCCATATACCATATATACAAGCTTCAAAAGTACTAACAAGATGATCGATAGTGTTATGACGTGTAACAGTCTGATTTTGACCCTAGTCAAAATAGTGGTTTCAGGACCACATATCCGAGTCAAAAAAATATTTTAATATTATTTTTCGTGCCTATTATAAGTGAATTGACATGTGTGAAAGTCTCGTGTGAAAATTTAACTGTTTGTGTGTTTAATTTGCAAAAAGGACTTAATCGCGTAAAATGTAAAAGCTATATGCTAGATGTTAAAAGTGCCTTTTTGACTTGGCTTTATAATTGTGAAGTCCTTATGTTGCAATTGGACCATTAACATGGTTAATGGACATTAATGGCCTTAATATATGTGTTTTGATAATGTTTTTATTAAGGTTAAAAATAAAAATTTATAATTCATGTTAATATTAACTTAATGTACATGAAAATGGCCATTATCATCCTTGTTCTTGTCGAAAATACAAAGAAAGTAAAAGATAAAGAAGCCTTAAGGGTTCGGCTAGGTTGAAGCTCAATTGAGGTATGATTTTTGATCGATTTTTGATAATTTCTACATTTTTTGTAATCGTTGCTTCATACACTATCGAACCCATGCTTCAACTTCTAATTTTGGTGATAGTTTTGAAATGTTCCATTGATGAAACTATGAGCTTTGTGATTTTAGTTGATGAATGGAAACTTGATGTTGGGTTTAAATGTTGTCTTTGGATTTTTTGATGAAATTGAGTATTTTGGGTTAAATTGTAAAAATGTCATTTTGGGTGACTAAAATGTGAAATAAATGAAATGTATGGATTTGTATAGGAGTTAGGAGAATTTGGCTAGGCTTGTGTACAAGCAAATTTTGTGTATTTTGTGATTTTGTGAATTAGGGACTAAAGTGTCAAAATGTGAAAATGTGACTGTTATTTTGCAAAATACCCTAATTATGTGTATATGGACTGTTTTGAATGATTTGGTGAATAAAATGGTTAATTTTTAATACATATAGATCAAGGAAAGAGGAATTTGAACTTAGACCGAGGGAAATCGAAGATTGTAGAGTAAACAGTCCGAATCGACAAATTTCGAGTACGAGGTAAGTTCGTACTTAAAATATGATGTTAAGTAGGTTTCGATGCCTTTATTATACATGGATTGTGTATAATTGAATTGGATGAATATGATAATGAATCAAAAGTATTTGGCACTAAGTGTGAGATTTAAACTAGCTTCGGCTACTAAAGGCACTAAGTGTGCGATACTGACTTAGCTTCGGTTAGTTGAGATAGCACTAAGTGTGCGGAATTGTTCTAGCTTTGGCTAATATTTAAGCACTAAGTGTGCGGATAATTAAAGCATTGGCTATCATCAGAAAGTCTTAAAGTATTCGAACAAGAGGTGAGATTTAAAACGAATGAACATGAAAATGTTCCTGTAAGTATAATACCTATGTGGTAGATGGTAAAATGGATAAAAGTTTATTGAATTTGTATAAACATATAGTTGGTGTTGGCATGGACTTGATGGATGAATTGAGAAATTATAATTACTTATGTACTGATGTTTCATATTTTATATTGTTGATGTTATAGATATCGAAGCTACTGCAAGCTTGGGGATCGTCTAGGATCGTCACCACACTATCAAACCTCATTTTTGTACTTTTCAAAATGCATATTTTTGAAGTATGGCATGTATAGGCTAGTAGTTTGGGAAGTATGTTTTGTGATGTATATGCTTAGCCATGTGACTTGGCTAATTTGTGCTTGAACTCATAGTTGATAATGGTTCATGGTATGTGATGGCAATATGAAATTGTGGTATGTTTTAGTTGGTAAGTTTGGTAAGATTAACTTGAGATTGAATGATGTATGGAAGAAATATTTTGGTATGATATTACCTTATGTTTGGTATTAATTGGTAAGGTTTATGAGTATGAATTTGGGTGACTATTATATGATATGAAAGGGTTATGTTTTGGTGTTGAAATTGGTTGAAATGGTGATATAAATATGCTTGTTTTCTTTGCTTGTAGGATGACCAAATTGGGGTGGCAAATTGGCTATTCAAATAGCTTGTTTTTGTCCACACGGGTATGTGTCTCAGCCGTGTGTGACACACGGCCATGTTGCACGGTCTTGTGTCCCCTAGGGTACCATACAATTGTAAGTCAGACCCGAGCACGGCTAAAGCACACGGGTGTATGGCTAGCCGTGTGGCCAAGTCAGGCTCGACCATGGCCAAGACACACGGGCGTATCTTGTAGCCGTGTGGGCAAGTCAGAAGCTATGCCCTGTTTTGCCACGGCTTAGACACACAGGCATGTCTAGACCGTGTGAGGCACATGGCCTGTTCACACTGGTGTGTGACCTTTTAAAAGTTGAAAATTTTTATAAGTTCAGAAACTTTCATATGTTGTTAATTTGTTCCCGAATGCATGTTTAAGTATTGTACACTCGCTTTTACGATCTTAATGAATGTGAATGAATGAGATTTAGTACAATGAAATGATATTTGATATTCAATTATTCTGGGTTGTGTTATAGATTAAGTAATACCTCTTAACCTATTTCGGCGACGGATACGGGTTAGGGGTGTTACAGTTTCCATAGGTGGCATCACTATTGTTTGTTAAGAAGAAGGACGGATCGATGAGAATGTGTATAGATTACCGACAGTTGAACAAGTTAACGGCAAAGAATAAGCTTTTGCTACTGAGGATTGACGACTTATTCGACCAATTTTGTGGGACTTCTGTTTTGTCTAAGATTGATCTTCATTCTGGTTACCATCAGCTCAAGGTTAAAGAGACTGATGTGTACAAGACAGCCTTCAGGACTCGTTATGGACACTACGAGTTTCTTGTGATGCCTTTTGGTTTGACGGATGCCCCTGTAGCATTCATGGACTTAATGAATCAGGTGTTCCAACCGTATTTGGATCAGTTTGTGGTGGTTTTTATCGATGACATACTGATTTATTCCAAGATTGAGTATAAGCATGATGACCACCTTTATATTGTCCTCCAGACACTCTGAGAAAAACATTTGTATCTAAGTTTAGCAAGTACGAGTTTTGGTTGCAAGAGGTTTCTTTTCTAAGGCATGCAGTGACTGCTCAAAGGATCCAGGTCGATCCAAAGAAAATAGAAGCTATAGTTGAGTGGAAACAACAGAGAAATGTGCCTGAATTTCGAAGTTTCCTAGGTTTAGTGGGTTACTACCGAAGGTTTGTCGAGGGATTCTCTTTGATTGCGTCACCTCTGACAAAGCTATTGCATAAGAAGGTTTCGTTTGTGTAGTCTGAAGAACAGGAGTCTAGTTTTGAAAAGATGCAGTCTATCTTGGCACAAGCTCCTGTTTTGGTCCAACCTGAATTGGGCTCCTACCATATTTTAGATTATTTCCCCTTCTTATACTTTGATGAAATAATATCATGTGGTACATTTTTTATGGAACATATATTGAAGCGCAAAACGATGGTTGTTCTTGGATGAGAGTTGTTCTTGAATAATGATTATTTTGACTTGTTCCAAATGTGAGTTATTTTAAATGTAGAGGTTGTTCCGAATAACAGTTGTTATATGGTGATGCCTTCCTGGAAAAGGTTGTAAATTCTCCGTTAATTTTATTATAGTACTTTGGTAAATTCTCCATTAATTGACAAAGTCGTATCTATAATTGTGAATACCGATTAAAGTTGCAAGGGTTAGTAAAACAAAAGGGTGGGATTTTAACATGTCTTTCTTTTTATCAAATATTGCATGTCTATCTTTAGAAATGATGAATATATATGGTTCAAAGAGACTTGGTTTTTTTTTACTATTCCTAGCTTAATTTACTAAAAATGCTATGGAAAATGCTCCAATCTTGTAGTTTTGGTTAAACATTTTACTAAGTCTATAACTATTGTGAAACTATATAGTTCCCACCTCTTGTGATTGAAAGATAGTGCATAGTTTTAAATAAATAAAGATTTGAATAGGTTTGTTGAAACAAAATGGGTGTGGAGAAAAAGATGATGGTGGTGTGGATTTGTGCAATGGTGGTGAGCTCAATGTTGATGGAAAATAGAGCAAATGCTGAAAACCTTAAGTATGGAGCAATTGAAAGAGGAGATATGCCAAAGCCATGCAGACCAGGGACACTTAATTGCGTACCAGAACCAGCCAACAAGTATGATAGAGGATGCTCACGCTTAGAAAAGTGTCGAAATGGTCGCTAATTCATTATCCTTCATTTACCACCATGGAAACCATTTTTAACATAATTAAAATAATATTCTTTATGTTCGAATAGAATTTAGATATTATAATAAGATTGAAATCAACGTATTCAATGTAATTTTACTTTATTTAATTAATGTAAGGTAATATTATTTAAAATAGTAAGTAATTAATACAATTAAACTATATTAATTATTTTGATAATTTGAATGTAGTACTAATAAAAAAATTTTAATCGTTATTAAAGCATCTTTTTAAAAATATAAAAATTGATATATTGTAAATTAAACATTTCACTATTCAAATTGATTATAATAATTTGTAGATATATTAGACTATAAAAATGTATTTTTATAAATTTTCATATATGAAATATAATGTTATATGTTGTCTATACTATACAATACTATACTATACTATTATATATAAATTATTAATTTTTAAATGTATTTACGTCCTTAATTAAGTTGGTGTCATGAGTCAATCGAGCATCAACTCAGTTAAGAAAATTACGGACATTTCCTCCCGTAATTAAAATAAGTTATGTTATTTTAGGGTTTAATCTTTTTATTTTAACAAAAACCGATAAAAATTGCATATTGTGAGATTTAAACCCACACCAATTAGATTACTAAAATCTTAAATTTACCACTCAACCAAAGCATTATTTTGATATTTTTTATACATTTTTATTTTAATATGCACAATTTATTAAGTTCATTAGTTTTATATATTAATAATATTGTTGATTGAGTTGGTATTACAAGTTAACTCGAAGCCAACTCAAGATTGTTGACAACATCATGCTAAACAGTTTGTACTCATTTAGTATTCTTAATATAATGTATTTATGTGTTTAAATTTCGTTTTACTACCAATTTAATCTAATCCATTTTAGTATCATATATATTTCATGTGTTGTTACTAATTAGTTTCAAACCATATGTTATTTACAAATACATCTTTGTATTTTAAATACATGATTTTCGCATGCAATCACGTGTGATATAATTTCTAATTTAAATAATTAGAATTTACTATTTTAAAAAAGGTAATATATTTTCTTTTCTTTTCTTTTTACTTTTTATTGTTAACGAAACATAATAATTTAAATATAAAATTTGACTTTTTTATTTATTATATAATTTCATTTAATAAAGTCTTTTAATAGAATTAGAATTATTATTCATAAATATGATAAATCTTATAAATTATAAAAAAATATTTAAAATGGTGAATTCAATAATATAATGAATAACAAATGCAAAATTAATATGTTCAATAGTTTCTCTAAACTCGGGCATTTATATGTATTATAAATAATTTATGAGAAAAAAATAATAAACCCAAGTTGTAACCTATTGATTTAGTGTTTCACCTACACCAGAATTAACCTGGATTTGAATTAGTGTTATACCAAAAATGTAACAGCCCGATTTTTAGCTAAATCAGAACAGTGGTTTCGGGACCACAAATTCGAGGTTGAAAAATTATTTTAATATTATTTTTTGTGTTTATGGCATGAGATTAGATATCTGTGAAAGTTTGGTGTGTTAATTTTATCGTTTAAAGTGGTTAATTTGAGAAAAGGATTAAATCGTGTAAAATGTAAAAGTTGCATTCTATTTAATAAGGGTGTCAAATTGACATGGCTTATTAAATGAAAGGTCCTTATGTTGTAATTAGTCCATTGATAGTGGAGATGGACATAAATGGCCACAAAATGAATGTTTTTAAATGGTTTAAATTAAGGTTAAAATTGTAAATTGGTTAATATGTTCATATTAATTAAACCAAAATCATTTTATTCATCATCTTCCACCTATATTGCCAAAAATGAGAAAAGAAATAGGGTTTGGAATGCTCAAAAACATTTTCCACTATGTGGCTTAATTGAGGTATGTTTTTTGCTCGGTTTTTCATGATTTCTACGTTTTTGTGATCGTTGCTTTGAGTATTAGCTAGCCCATTCCTAAATTTTGGAATGTGTTGATGATTTTGAAAGTTGCCATTGATGAATGCTTGAGTTTTTGAATGTTTGATGATGAATAAAGAAAGCTTGGTGATAGATGTTCATGTTTTATAAAGTGATTTTTAGTGAAATTGCATAAAAAAGACTAATTTGTAAAAAGTGTAAAAAGTGTGGTTTAAAGTGTGAAATAAATGAAAATATGGGCTTTTAGGGACTTAAGAAATATATAGCCATGCATGGTTTGTTGACATTATGTGTATTTTGTGATTTCATGAAATAGGGACTAAAATGTCAAAATGTGAAAGTTTAGGGGCTAAAGTGCAAAAATACCCAAATGTATATTTTTGGATGAAATTAAATGAATTGGTGATTAAATGGGTTAATTTTGAATACATATAGATCAAGAAAGAAAGAACTCAGATTTAGATCAAGGAAAATCAAAGGTTATAGAGTAATCGATCTGATTCGTCCATTTCGAGTACGAGGTAGGTTCGTACGTGATAAACTTTGTTACAATTATGTTTTTAATGCTTTGATAATGCATAAGATGCATATGTATGTGACTACGAATGTGTAAAATGACAAACCGATTATGTTTTGCACTTAGTGTGCGTTTCAAAATATCTTCAGCTATAAATAGCACTTAGTGTGAAAATTGGAATAGCTTTGGCTATATGAGGCACTAAGTGTGCGATACCGAGATAGTTTTGGTTTAAATGTGATGGCACTAAGTGTGCAAAATTGTTATAGCTTCGAATAATAACTGATGCACTAATTGTGCTAGTTCTTAGAGTATTGAAAGATTTTTGAACGAATCAATGCGTTAAATAAAGAGGTGATAATGAAATAAATAAATACAGGAAAGTGCAGGTATGTACAATACCTATGTGGTAGTTGATACCTATGTGGTAGTTGATACTATGTGTATGAAGCTTGATGAAATGGTATATTCATGATAAAAGGTTATGGATTAGCATTGAATGATGATATGAGAATTACTAAGTGTCTATTAGTTGGTGATTTAAATAATATGAACTGTTGAGTAAATTTGGTACGAACTTACTAAGCTATGAAGCTTACTGTGTGTTATTTGTCTATTTTTTATAGATCATCAAAGCTAGCTTGGATTCAGGGATTGTCAGGAAATGTCATGTACCACCCCTAACCCGTATCCGTCACCGGAATAGGTTAAGAGGCATTACTTAATCCATAACACAACCCATAATAATTGAATATCAAGTATCATTTCATTGCAGTAAATCTCATCCATTCACATTCATTAAGATCGTAAAAGTGAGTATACAATACTTAAACATGCATTCGAGACCAAATTGACAACATATGAAAGTTTCAGAACTTATAAAAATTTTCAACTTTTAAAAGGTCACACGCCCATGTGAACAGGCCGTGTGCTTCACACGGTCTAGACATGCTCGTGTGTCAAAGCTGTGGCAAAACAGGGCATAGCTACTGACTTGCCCACATGGCTACAAGACAAGCCAATGTGTCTTGGCCGTGGTCGAGCCTGACTTAGCCAACGGCTAGCCACACGCCCGTGTGCTTTGGCCGTGCTCGGGTTTGACTTACAATTGTAGGGTACCCCAGGGGACACAAGACCGTGCAACATGGCCATGTGTTGCACACGGCTGAGACACATGCCTGTGTCTCTGCATGTGTGGACAAAAATAGGCCATTTGAATAGCCAATTTGCCACCCCAATTTGTTCATCCTACAAGCAAAGAAAACAGGCATATTTATATCACCATTTAAACCAATTTCAACACCAAAACATAACCCTTTCATATCATATAATAGTCACCCAAATTCATACTCATAAACCTTACCAATTCATACCAAACATAAGGTAATATCCTACCAAAACATTTCTTCCATACATCATTCAATCTCAAGATAATCTTACCAAAACTTACCAACTAAAACATACCACAATTTCATATTGCCATCACATACCATGAACCATTATCAACTATGAGTTCAAGCACAAATTAGCCAAGTCACATGGCTAAGCATATACATCACAAAACATACTTCCCAAACTACTAGCCTATACATGCCATACTTCAAAAATATGCATTTTCAAAAGTACCAAAATGAGGTTTGATAGTGTGGTGACGATCCTAGATGATCCCCGAGCTTGTAGTAGCTTCGATATCTATAAAACAATGTAAACACACACAATGTAAGCTTTCAAAAGCTTAGTAAGCTCGTACTAAAAACATCAACAATATAAAATATGAAACATCAATACATAAGTAATTATAATTTCTCAATTCATCCATCAAGTCCATGCCAACATCAACTATATGTTTATACAAATTCAATAAACTTTTAGGCATTTTACCACCTATCATATAGGTATTATACTTACTGAAATATTTTCATATTCATTCGTTTTCAATCTCACCTCTTGTTCCAATACTTTAAGACTTTTCGATACCAATGATTTAATTATCCATACACTTAGTGCTTAAAGATTAGCCAAAGCGAGAATGATTTCGCACACTTAGTGCCATCTCAACTAACCGAAGCTAAGTCGGTATCGCACACTTAATGCCTTTAGTAGCCGAAGCAAGTTTAAATCACACACTTAGTGCCAAATACTTTCGATTCATCATCATATTCATCCAATTCAATTATACACAATCCATGTATAATAAAGGCATCGAAACCTACTTAACATCATATTTTAAGTAATGCGAACTTACCTCAGTACTCGAATTTGTCGACTCGCATCGTTTACTCTACAATCTTTGATTTCCCTCGGTCTAAGTCTGAATTCCTCTGTTCTTGATCTATATGTATTCAAAATTAACCCTTTTATTCACCAAATCATTCAAAACAATCCATATACACATAATTAGGGTATTTTGCAAAATAACCCTCACATTTTCACATTTTGACACTTTAGTCCCTAATTCATAAAATCACAAAATATACAAAATTTGCTTGTACACAAGCCTAGCCAAATTCTCCTAACTTTCATACAAATCCATACATTTCATTTATTTCACATTTTAGTTCCCTAAAATGACATTTTTACAATTTAACCCAAAATATTCAATTTCATCAAAAATCCAAAGACAAAACATTTAAACCCAACAACAAGCTTCCATAATTCATCAACTAACATCACAAAGCTCATAGTTTCATCAATGGCACATTTCAAAACTATCACCAAAATTAGAAATTGAAGCATGGGTTCAATAGTATACGAAGCAACGATTACAAAAACGTAGAAATTATCAAAACCGATCAAAAATCATAACTCAATTGAGCTTTAACCTAGCCGAATCCTTAAGGCTTCTTTATCTTTTATTTTCTTTGTACTTTCGGCAAGAACAAGGATTATAATGGCCATTTTCATGTACATTAAGTTCATATTGACATGAATTATAAATTTTCATTTTTAACCTTAATAAAAACATTATCAAAACACATATATTAAGACCATTAACGTCCATTAACCATGTTAATGGTCCAATTGCAACATAAGGACTTCACAATTATAAAACCAAGTCAAAAAGGCACTTTTAACATCTAGCAATAGCTTTTATATTTTACACGATTAAGTCCTTTTTGCAAATTAAGCACACAAACAGTTAAATTTTCACACGAGACTTTCACACATGTCAATTCACTTATAATAGGCACAGAAAATAATATTAAAATATTTTTGTAACTCGGATATGTGGTCTCAAAACCACTATTTTGACTAGGGTCAAAATCGGATTGTTACAGAAACACACTTGGTCGAATGAACCCCCTATCAAGAAGTTCCTAGAGCTGAGCTTTTAGCTTCGCAAGTTGCTTTGGTGCCATGCGGTAGGATACAATGGACATAGGGGCAGTACGTAGCAACAAATCGATGTCAGATTCAACTTCTCTATCTGGAGGTATTCGAGGCAGTTCTTTGAGAAAAAATCCAGAAAATCCCTCATAGTATGAATATCTCGTACAAAAAGCTTTGTAGGAACAGAGACAGATATGTAGGCAAAGTATGCCTTGCACCCTTTTTGGACTACCTTTTCAACTACCAGGGCAAAGATTATATTGGAAAAGGTAATCTCGACGCTCACTAGCCATAACAACCTCGTTATTCTCATTTGTCCTTAGAGTAACTCCCCTAACATGTCTTTGTCGTTTGATTAAGGTTATGGGATGCTACGATGATTAACAAGTCTAATAATAAATGAAAATAGTTCAGAGTTCAATTTCATCATCATAAATCAATAGTATGATAGTAAATAAGCTCGATAATATTTTAAAATAGTTTAACAATCAAAATCAAATACCATAAATCATTATCCAATTATTAATCACAACATATATGTGAGAACATAACATGAATCAAGCCTACGAGACCTTAAAATCAATTTGGCAACAAACAAGGACTAATATAAAACAAAATAGAAAATATGGGAAAAACTAAAAACAAGGGTCACCCATGTGGCCAGGCCGTGTGATAGAACCCAGGTCATGTGGCTCAAAAATATGGTCGTGTAGCCAAACCATGTACAGTTCAAAATTAGGGGCACATGACCATGTTGCCAGGTCATGTACAACTCGACATAGGGTGACACAGTCGTGTAGTAGACTGATGTTGTGTGTAAAAACCTACACCTAAAAATTAATAAAACACACTTCTATGCAGGAGGCCGTGTGTACCTATAATGACATCAAAACCAAGCTATTTCAACATCCATATCTCACTATCCAGCCCATACTAATTCCATCAAATTATACCTATTCAAAACACATCTAAACATGCCAAAATTATGCCAGTTCACATTCAACCTAAGTGCCTAACCAATGTGCCATAATCAGTACCACAATTCAGACATTTAAAATTCAATTCACATACATCATTTCCCAAACCACAAAACATGTATCTATCAAGCATTTCATAACCTTAAACCACAATCAAAATGTGACAACCGAAACCCGACCGGAACGAACTGACTTGAATCTAAAACGACACATTAGTTACGGAAGTAACTCTCCAACACAGACTCACCTAAAGCACACCCCTTACACCTCAATTCTAACTAATAAATATCTAATCTTTTTTTATTTGTCATTTTTCCTTAATCCATTTATTAATTAAGACTATATTAGCTAAGTTTTATTACATACAACTCTAATTAATCTAATTACAACTAATAAACAACATGTGTATAATAATTTAAACATTCAAAATCATGATGAATATACAATGGACTTACCTTAGACACAAAGCTATCCACTCCTGAACAAAGTACAATTAAAATGTATTCGTGAAAATTTCATTCTTCAATCACCATGTTATCACTTAGCAACATACAATAATACACTCAACATTTAACCATAAAATCAAACATTAAAACAAATATAACATCTCAAAATTAATATCCAAATGGAAGTCTCAAACATCCATTACAAGTGTATCTAATTAACCCAATTGAGTGCCACAATGCCCTCTAATGTATCTATAGAAATGTCCTTAACCTATACCATCAAGTAGCCTTAAACTTGGACTAGCCTCTTCTTTTCTCATCGACTCCCCAAAGTTGGAAAAACTTTACCCAAAGCAATGAGTGTGTGAGCTAAAAAAGCTTTGTGAATGACCATAAATTCAATAAGTAAATCATACCAAAAACATACTTAAACCAAGACAAATCATGTATCAAATTTCAAGTATAAGATTCATAATTTTAATTATATTTTTACGCTCAATTATGGCATTCAATTGACTAAAATTTCTAGTATTGATGCAACATCATAACATCATAATTCCAGATGTTATTCCATGAGTAAAAATCACATTTATTATGGCATATGAAAACATAATATATATTTTTATATTGGCAAATGACATCCATGGAAAAATATAAACATGTGATCATGCATTGGATAAATGAATCTCCAATCTCCCAAATATTGAATACAATACTCTGGTTGAGTGGGACATAGCCACACACTCCCTTATGTCGCCTCGAAATTGCCAGTGATTGAGTGGAGAAAAAGGCTTAACACTCCCTTATTCACTCCAACAAAATCAATACTCCTAGAGCCATATTCTCCCATATAACATATGTAGTGGTGAGTACTCACAAATCTTATGGCATGCCATCTATACCCAATGGATCCACCATGCAATGTTGCCAATATAACCAAACACATATGGCATAAACACTGATATTTAAATACATAATTTAGGATATAATGTAATAGCATATTTTTAGTAAAACCGAAACAGTGGTTTTGAAACCACAAATCTCAAGTCATAATATTTATTTTATTATTTTATTAAATTTTATAACATGATAGAATTATTGTGTGAAAGTTTCATAAAGAAATTTTAGTGTTTGAATGCTTAATTCAGTAAAAAGGATTAAATCGCGTAAAGCGTAAAAGTGTCAAAAAGCTATAGAACATTAAAGTAAAGGTCCTTAAGTGGTAAATAGGCCATTTATGGGTTAGTGGATGATGATAGCATGGCAATTGGTGTAATTTATAATATCTTAAAGGTTAAATAGGTAATTTGATAATATAAGTTAATTAAATAAAACAAATACAATTTTATGCTATCATCTTCATCATCTTGCCGAAATTGAAGAAGAAATTAGGTTTTAAAGCATTAGGCCAACTCCTAGCTTAATTGTAAGTTCATTTTCGCTCGATTTTTAATGATTTATATGTTTTTGAGATCGTTGCTTCGTATTCTAGCTAGCCCATACATTCGATTTCGAAATTGTTAAAGGTTTAATATGTTGCCATTATTGAATGTTTGAGTAAATTGATAGTGATGATAGATTATGAAGATTTATTGTTAGAATTACAAGTTTTGTAAAGTGATTTTTGACAAAAATGTCAAAAAGGGATTAATTTGTGAAAATGTAAAATTATGTGGGTAAAAGTGTGAATAAATTAAAAATATGGGATGCTAGTAACATTTAGTATATTCGACTAGCATGAAATTGTACTAAATTGCATGAATTTACAATTTTATGTCATAAGGAATAAATCGTAAAAGTGTGAAACATTAGGGGCAAATGTGTAAATTTGCCAAAATATGAATTAAAAGTTAAATTGAATAGACCGAATATTGAATGTGTTAAATTTTATAATATATAGATCAAGATAAGTCGAGATTCGGATTAGATAAGGGAAAAGGAAAAGTGGACAAATAGTCGATAATTTCCATCCGAACAACTCGAGGTAAGTTCGTATAATTAGAACCGAACTTTTAAATACTTGTAATTATTTGAAATGAATGTAACACCCCTAACCCGTATCCGTCGCCGAACTAGGGTTATGAAGCATTACCGGACATATCTGAACATTTCGTAATCATTTCACAATCAAAAGTCATACATCGTCATATCATAGTCAAATATCAACATAAAGTCCCTTTTCTTAGGTCAATAAGACCTTAAATATGCATTAAGAAGAGGTCGGGACTAAATCGAACACATACAGAATTTTTCAAAGCTAAATAATTTTTTCTAAGTTACAAAGGTCACATGCCCGTGTGAACAGTTCGTGTGCCTCACACGGCATTGGACACACCCGTATGTCTAGGCCGTGTGAAAATTAGGGAGGCTACTGACTTGGGTTACACAGCCAGTCACACGCCTGTTTGTCTAGCCCATGCTCAAAATTGACTTAGCCACATGGCTTGGCACACGCTCGTATGTGTAACTGTGTGGTCTACCCAGGATCATTTCAAAATAGCCCTCGAGCAACACGGCAGAGACACAAGCCCGTATCCTTGCCCGTGTGGGCAAAAATAGGTGATTTACAAGGCCAATATGCCACCCATTTTGGGTCCTCCCTACAAGCATCAATTGCACCATAATTTCAACCATTTCAATCCCAAAACATACATCATTCATTTCATATAATTATCAACCTATTTCATGCTTACAATCCATACCAAATCATGCCAAATCATAAGCCAAAGTCATACCAACACAAATGTTTCATAACCACAATTTACTTCATTCAATCTTAAGCCATAATCTTACCAATTCCTCAAATAAGTACATACCAAAATCTTACCAAATTAACCAATTCTCTTTGGCCATCCATAAACACATCATATTGGAAATATTGCATCCCATAGTTTATACTCAAAATTCATTCATAAACACAACCAAAACCAAGCCATATCACATGGCTAAATATTCATAACTCAAAAACATATCTCAATTTAACTAGACTATACATGCCATACTTAAATATTTGCACTTTCAAAAGGTACCAAAGTAGAGTTCGATAGTGTGGTGATGATCCTCGACAATCCTCGAGCTTTTAGTAGCTTCGATAATCTATAAAACAATTGGAAAACACACAAAGTAAGCTTTCAAAAGCTTAGTAAGCTATAAACAAATAAACTTATCTCATATCACAATTATAAACCAATTCATTTATATGAATCATAACATATCATAATAGCAAGTTCATATTTCTCATTTAACTCAATAATTCATAATCACTTATTTCTAAGTACATTACATTTCCATATAACTCACATATCAAAAAATCATATTCATAATCACCTTTCATTTCCAAATTCCATATAAAGTACACACGTACCTGAGTCAGATATATATTCACACAGTTATTCATTTCTCAAAATGCCCGTTGAACCATACGGAATCAAATAGGATACGCGGATAGCTCAAAAAAGCTCGTACAATGCCAATATCCCAGACGTGGTCTTAGATGTAATAAAATATCGATGCCACTACCTCGGATAGGGTCTTACACAATATCAAATATGATGCCAATGTCCCAGACATGGTCTTATACGTAAATCATAAATCGATGCCAACGTCCCAGACGTGGTCTTACACTAAATCACATATCGAAACCCTATGTCATGACATATGTATCCTAACTATTCCTATGGTTCGTACGGGGCTTTCAGACTTTGTCACATTATCAAAACTTTCTCAATTTCACATATTCAACTTCTATAACCATTCATCACAATTCAATATCATATAAGCATGAATAAAGCAATTCAAACATATTTATTTGTATATAGACTTACCTCATACGGAAATGAACAGAAACAAACGACTATTCGATGACTTTCGACTTTCCCTGATCTATTTTCATTTTCTTTGGTTATTGATCTATACACATTCAAATTTAACTCTTTTATTCAAAAAATCATTCAATTCTTACACATATATAAGGCATCTTACAAATTAGCCCTCATATTTTTACATTTTAACATTTTAGTCCCTATTTCATAAAATCACAAAATACACATAATTCTTCTATACATATGCTTGGTCGAATCCGTTAACTCATATAAGGCCATATGTTTCATTTATTTCACATTTTAGCCCCTCAATTTCTCATTTCCACAAATTGATCCAAAATACTCAATTTCATCAAAAATTCAAACACAAAACATGTTAACCCAACACATATCTTTCATTTTCCATCATCTGACATCACAAAGCTTATAATTTCGTCAATGGCTTAACTCAAATTCATCATCAAATTCAGAAATTGAGACATGGGCTTGATAGATTTCTAAGGAATAATCAGAAAAACATAGAAATTATCGAAAATGTATCAAAAATCATACCTCAATCTTTCAAGATTAGTGCCGAACCCTAAAGACCCTTTTTTTTTCTTTTTTCTTTTGTATTTTCAGCAAGAAGGAGCACAAATGACTAATTTCATGCATTTGTTTTATTAATTATAACTTAATTAATCAATTTCCATTTTTAACATTATTATTATCATTAATAATCCACTAACTAATGTCCAACCATGTCATTTCATGAATTCAATGATCCATTTACAACATAAGGGCCTCACATTTAAAGAGACACATCAATTCGGCACTTAATCAGATGACACACAACTTTTGCATTTTCTGCTATTTAGTCCTTTTTGTAAATTAAGCACACAAATGATTGAATTTTTATACGAAACTTCCACACATGCTTAACCACTTACTGTAAACACAGAAAATAATATTAAAATATCTTTTTGACTCAAATTTGTGGTCCCAAAACCACTATTCCTACTAGGGTTTAAACTGGGTTGTTACAATGAATGTATATAATTGAATAATTGATCTACTTGAAATATGAATGCCTTATTGATATAGTCTGATGGTTACCGAGCCCCTTTTGAACCATAGGAAATTGTAGGATATGAGTGACATGTCACTAGGGTTACTGTTTAAGTTGAGATCCTGCATATCGCAGCTCATATGAGCTTACCGATATATCAGCTCGTAAGAGCTTACTATTTTTAGCTCATCAGATCTTACCGTTTCAGCTCAATAGAGCTTATTGTCCATCAGCTTAGTAGGAGCTTACTAATCATAGCTCAAAAGAGCGAAAATGATAATGAATTGATGGATTACTGATTTATATACGTAATGTACATCACCCGAGTATCCCTCGATATTCTAATAGGTTCAACGGGCACAAATTATGTTATTGATTATGTGAAAAATCTATGTGTTACACAGATGAATTACTGTATATGGATTAAGTACTATTTAAACGGATGAGTTACTATTATCGAATGAATTACTGTTTATATGATTGAGAGTGAAATGTTTCAAATGATGTATATAATATATGTGAATTTGATATGAAATAATGTATTGAGTATTAAATTGAGATATTGGATGATTACATGCACTTATGTGACTAACTTGTTGATGAATGCTTGTGTATAGGCATTTGGCAACTAAATTTGATATACTTTGTTTAATTGTTCGGTTATGTATAAATGGTAAGTTAAATTCTAAATTATACGGGCTTACTAAGCTATAAAGCTTACTCAGTTTCTTTTCCATTTTTTATAGAGGTTTAATAGCTCACTGGATTCGGATAAGTCAAAGTTTCGCACCACACTACCCAGCTGCCGATTGGCACCTTTGAACTTTTGGATATGTGTAAATATGGCATGTATAGGCTAGATATAAATATGATAATTATGGTTACTTGAGATAGTAATTTTGGTACACGTTGTGGCATAAGTTAAAGCCATGTGATTTGGCTTAACTTGGTATAATGTTTTGGTTGTGTATAAATATTCAAATATGGTATGTTTTGATAAGTAGTAGATGGAATAAAAATATGCAATGTTGTCTTGATATGTGATGGGCATATGAATGGAAAATGATTGTAGTTGAATTGGTTTAATATGTGTATGAAATGTTATGGATTGGCTGCCTATTGAGTTGTAAAATGTTGCAATTTATGCTTGTGTAGGTATGTAAAAATAGGGTGGCAAAATGGCTTTCCAAATAGGCTACTTTTGTCCACACGGGAAGAGACACGGGCGTATGTCTCGACAGTGTGTGACATACAATCATGTTACACGGTCGTGTGTCCCCTAGTGTTGAAATTAAAATCAAGTCAGTATGCTTCACACGGCCTCACACACGAGCGTGTGACTTGGCCATGTGGCATAAGTCAGTATACCTTACAGGTTTGGCACGGCCTAATACACGGCCTGGCACACAAGCGTGTGTGGCCATTTCGAAGGGCACACGGGCGTATGGTTGGCCATGTAACCCAAGTCAGTATGCTCCACACGGCCTCACACACGGGCGTGTGACTTGGCCATGTGGCATAAGTCAGTATACCCTACAAGTTTGGCACGGCCTAACACACGGCCTAGCACACGGGCGTCCGTGGCCACTTCGAAGGGCAGACAGGCTAGACACACGGGCGTGTGGTTAGCCGTGTGACCCATGTCAGTATGTACCCCCTATTTTCATACGTTTGGTGACACGGGCATGTCTAGTGGTGAGACATACGGCCTGCCCACACAGGCGTGAGTCCTCTATTTTGAAAAAAATTTCAAAGTTTTGTGAAAGTTTTATAAGTTATCAGTTTAGTCCCAAACCGCTCTTAAAGCATGTTTAAGGCCTCGTAGGCTATTATAAGGGACAAATTGGTTGAGACTGAATGGTGATATGAATTGATTGAATGCTTGAGAAAAGTACGGTTATATGTGTTATAAGTCTGTAATGCTCTGTAACCCTATTCTAGCGATGAATACGGGTGAGGGGTGTTACATATTATAATGCTCCAAAATTTAGGCCTAAAAGTATTAGGTATTGAGCTTGGGAACAGTTAGGAGGCTGCACATAAATGTTTAGTTGTGCAAGAAAGCGACACAAATGCAGGTCTGCTTCAGTGGTTAAGTGTCCTAGGAAGTGTTTGAGAAGTCCTGAGTTCAAGCCTTGGATTGTGCAAAAATTTTGTTTTTACTTGAATAAATCATGTCTCTAGTCAGTAGGCTTATAAATTAATGTGAGAAAAACATGGCAGAATGGGCCTGCTGGTCTAGGGGATACGTGGCATGTGGTAGTTACTTGAGGTCTGAGGTTCAAATGCTGGTAGGCACATGGAGGTGTTTTATTTTGTTGTGCGCCATGGAAGAGTTCTAGTTTGACTAAAACTTGTGTGTTTGAAGAATATGGAGAGTTGTGGCCAAATTTTATGAGATTATTGTGAAATTTCGGTTGTTAGGGGGATTTGGGGAGGAAAATTTTGATAGAAGAGGTTGTGTGGAGTTTAAATTAGTAGGTGGAGTAATGTAAGGAAATTTTCAAGGAATAGATCAAGGGAAGGTAGTGCCAAATTTGAACTCTGTCATTCAGAATTCGGCCTTGGCTGGATTGCTCTTCTCATTTGCGATTTCTGATGATTTCTGTTAGGTTCTTTTTACACTTTGTTTCGATAGCCGAATACTGCTGCTGACCTCTCGGGTACCTTGCATTTTAGGCCTATTTTGGTTTTGCTCTTTCCCTTAATCCTTTTGTAATTGTTCTTTCCCCTCTATTGCCCTTCTCTTCTCTTATCTTTGTTTGACTGAATACCCCTTGTGTGTCAGCTGAATATTTCTCTTCTCTCCTTTCTCGTCTTTCAGCTTTAGGCAACCCCTTGCTTGTTGTTCTGTCAATTGTCCGCCCTCGGTCCTTCTTTTGTTTTTCGTCTAGCAGCCTTGCATTGGCCGAATAAGGTTAGGTAATTCTTTGCTCTATTTTTTCCCCTTTTTGGCTTTCCTCATCTGTTTGTCTCATTGTCTTTACCCCCTCTGCTTATTTTGTTAGTTCAATCCTTCTCTTCGGTCTTAGTTCACTACATCATCGAATTATAATCTGTACTGTCATTATTTGGTAAGTAGGGATTAGTCAGGATTTTTTTTATCGAAGTACAGGTTTAATAAAGGGGTTATGGCTTTCGTGTAGGTGGAGATCAAGTTGATTGGTGTGCCTCCTAGGAATCAAGGGTGCGATTTCGATTGGCTTTCGGTAAGGAGAAGCAACTATTTGGATCGCTTAGGAACTCCGTTAAGTTCCATTTGTTCTATGAAATATGCAACTGAGTAAATGTCTTTTTGACTGAATTCAAGTATAAGAATATTTGGAATGCGGGTATCTTCAAATCACATCAGGTGTGTAACCACACTACTATAAACGTAGATCGGTAAAAGCCGAAAAAATATGACTATTGATGCTACACGAGCTTGCGCTTGCTCGTGTGGTAGTCCGAATGCCTAAATATGGGTGTAAGATCATTAAGGCCAGCCATGAGCTATCTCATGGGCTTAGGCCGATTTGGGCCATGTTGGGCCAAAATGGGCCGTGTGGGCCCCACGGGCTTGTGGGTCCCATACGGGTAAACCATACGAACGGGTGGAGATTATTGGGCCAGGCTGTGTAATTCACACGGCCAAGGCCATTGTTGGGCTTTGTGGGCCACACAGGCATGTGGGCCCACATGGGCCCGTAACACGGGCTGTGGGCCCATTTTCACTGTAAGACTGTTAAGGTTGCACGGGTCGCCCGAGACAACAGTGAACCTACTGTTGGGTCTGTAAGTGTACCTAGACCCCTTTATGTGGTAAATGATTATTTTGCCCTTATGTGGCAGAATGACTATTTTACCCTTTGTGGTAAAATGACTGTATTGCCCCTATGTGATAAAATGACTATTTTGCCCTTATGTGGTAAAATGACTATTTTTCCCTTATGTGGTAAAATGACTATTTTGCCCTTATGTGGTAAAATGACTATTTTGCCCTTATATTGTAATATGACTATTTTGCCCCTATGTGATGTATGTTTATATTTTAGCATGCTATTTGTAACTGTATTGAGTATATGTATAATATTATGATATGACATGACACGTCGTATGATGCATTGCATGGGGATGGGTTTATATATGATTGGAGGAAGTGTATTGTACTAGCAGCTCTGCTGCAAATCACTGAAAGGCTTTGAGCCT
Source organism: Gossypium anomalum (assembly GCA_025698475.1). Taxonomy (NCBI): domain Eukaryota; kingdom Viridiplantae; phylum Streptophyta; class Magnoliopsida; order Malvales; family Malvaceae; genus Gossypium; species Gossypium anomalum. Next base: position 80,623,177 of record CM046966.1, on the reverse strand, counting down.
AAATTACTGGTAGTGTAGCTACATATTACTGTTTAGTGCCGCAACCGGTGCTAATTCTGGTGTGTATGGATGGGTGGGTAGATTTTATCCCCACATGGTGTGTAAGGTTGGCCGGAGATGAAGTGTAGAGGCTGGATGGGTAGGACTTGCATACTGTTTACTATTTTTGCACTGTTTACCATTTCTCCAATATTTACTATTACTGCACTGTTTACTATTACTGCAATGGGCCAAGGCCCAAACATATGACTATTTCTGTATTGAGATGGGCTAAAGCCCAAACTGATATTGCCACTGCTACTGATATGGGCTTAGACCCAGACTGTATTTATTCACTGTATGTTTGACTGTCTGTTTATTAAGGGATTACATACTGAGTTTTCGTAAACTCACCCTTCTACATATCTGCGCAGGTAATCCTTAGGCAGATCAATGCTGCGAGGGACTCGAAGGTGGCCACACAACAGCTTACGCTTCCATACTTGATTTTTAATTTATAGGTGGTTTTATTTGGGTATTTTTTTGTAATAAGGCCTCTTTAAGTTTTTAAATCTTTAATTTGGGGTTTTATTGATATTGATTTATAATTGCTAGTAGTAGGACATAGGTTTTCAAAAGATAAAAGTTTTTCAAAAATACCACGAATACGTAAATGATTTTAAGAGCTACCACAAGAAAACAACGTTTCACAAGTAAATGCTAGAATACAATTTTTTTAAAAGCTTCCGCTGCAAACAAGATTTTGAAATTAATAACATTTTAAAGAAATAATTTTGATAGCGACGCAAGTTTTAAAATAATCTTTTAGATTACACAAAGAGGCTTAATAAAGATTGGGTTTTGCAAACGATATCATGCTTTACGAAAAACACTCCAATGTGACATAGCTAGATTCGGCCCGGGTATGGGGTGTTACACATATAAAAATTTAATTTAAAGCATGTCACTTAGCAATTTTAACATCCACATAGATACGTTCAATAAGTGTCTTTGTCCATGGATCTAAAACCAACTATAAAGTCATCATCAAGTGCTCTAGTATACAGTAATCCATGCTTCAATTATTAATCAATACAATTAAAATCAACCATATGAAACACTTTATTCACAGTTTCCGTAAATCATTTACAAATATGCTTTCATACAATTAAGATCAATTTTGAAATCTAAACCATTTGAAATACAATTGAATCTCTAAAATCACAACTCAAAACCTCAATTAAGAATGTAAATAGGCATATTTATCAATTGCCTTTAAAAACAACTCACATTCACACTTTGCTTTTCAAGCCAAAGTGTAACAAGTAGCTGTTCTTGGACTTCAATTTTGATTAGCAGTGGCCCCTCCTTGATGTGGATCTTAAATAGAGGTAAAATACATGTTACAAGCTATCATTAACAACAAGAAAATCAAAAAATCATGAACTAGACATATTTGAAATGCCTCTCCAACCTACTGTACTAAAAACTCACAATCTAGCCAAAACACAAATTTCCACCCTAAATGACCTTCTCTGCACCAAAAATCATTTCTAAACATCCGTCCTAATCTATCAACAAAAAACCTAAGCATTAATTTCATCAAACAAACCATTTCATAATTTTCTGGAAAATCAACTCATGTTCTTAGTTAAAAAACGGATTCGTCAAAATTGATCAACCAAACGAGTTTGATCTTTAGTTTTCTGATAAAAAGACCTCTTAATAAACATGATTTGAGCTTAAATATTCATTTAAACTTCGATTCCAACTTAAAACCATGAATTCACCATTGATGAATCTCATGTTCATGAGTTAAGAGATCAAGATTTGAAAAACCATTTTATTGAATTTAGATTGAAAATAATGATTAAAATGTAACACCCCTTACCCATATTCAATGCCGGAATAGGGTACGAGGCATTACCAGACTTATAACACAAACAATCATAAAATTCTGAGACAATTTTGCGTCTAAATTAAAACATTTGCATTTAATCATAAAGTCCCTGATACAAGCCTACGAGGCCCAAAACCTGCTTTGAAAGTGGTTCGGGACTAAACTAAAAACTTTATAAATTTTTACACAATCATTAAATCATACTGTAGGCGTTAAAGAAATAATAAAATTAACATTTCTACTTCAAATTTGTGGTCTTGAAACCACTGTTCTGATTTGACCCAAAAATGAGCTGTTACAACTCTCCCCCTTTAAGGATTTTCGTCCCCAAAAATCTTACCAGAAAAGAGGTTTGGGTACTATTTTCTCATAGCTCCCTCGGGTTCCTACATAGTCTCTTTGAACCCGTGTCTTTGACATAACACTTTCACTAGGGCTATGATTTTATTTCTCAACTGTTTAACTTTCTGAGCCAAAATCTTGATCAGTTCCTCACCATAAGTCATATCCGATTGAATCTCGACCTCTATCGGTGAAATTATGTGTGAAGGATCTGATCAATAATGGCGTAACATTGGCACATGAAACACATTGTGGATCCTTTCTAACTCTGATGGTAAAGCTAACCGATATGCCACCAGCCTTATTCTTTCAATAACCTCATAGGACCAATAAAGCACAGACTCAGTTTACCTTTGTGACCGAATCTAAGGATTTTCTTCCACGGAGACCCTTTCAAAAATATCTTATCACCGACTTGAAACTCGATTTCTTTTCGTTTTAAATCTGCGTATGATTTCTGTCTATCTGAAGTTACTTTCAAACAATCACAAATTACTTTAACTTTTTCTTCGGTTTCTCTAACCAAATCAACCCTGTCAATCTGTCTTTCATTGAGCTCGATCTAGTACAACAGAGTTCGACACTTACGACCATACAATGCCTCATACGGTGCCATATTTATACTCGATTGAAAGCTGTTGTTATAAGCAAATTTGACTAAAGATAGATATTTTTCCCAAATACCTTCGAACTCTAGAACACAACAGCGAAGCATATCTTCAAGTACCTGAATCATCCTTTCAGATTGACCTTCAGTTTACGGATGAAATGAGATACTAAAGTTTAACTTTTTACCTAAAGCTGCTTGCAACTTTTTCCAAAATCGTGAAGTAAATCTCAGATCTCTATCCGAAATAATAGAAATAGGTACTCCGTGCAATCTAGTAATTTCAGCTATGCACAACTCATCAAGCTTATCAAGTGAATAGTTGGTAGGTACTGGAATAAAGTGAGCCGATTTCGTAAATCTATCAATAATAACCCAAACAATATCTTTCTTCTTCGGAGTCAGAGGTAATCCAATTACAAAATCCATCTTAATTCTGTCCCATTTCCACTCGAAAATCATCATTGGTTGAAGCAAACCTGAAGGTACTTGATGTTTGGCCTTTACTTGTTGACAAATCAAACATTTCGATACAAATTCAGAGATATCTCGTTTCATACCTGACCACCAATACAATTTCTTCAAATTATTGTACATCTTCGTACTTTCTGGATGAACAGACAGGCAACTACTGTGTGCCTCGTGAAGAATTTCCTGAATAATCTCGGTATCTCTCGGTACACAAATCCTTCCTCGAAACATCAAACAACCATCGGTCTTAATCTGGTATTCTGAATCACTAGTCGATTCACACTGAACTCCTTTAGCTTGAAGTTCTTTGTCACATTTGTGAGCTTGGCAAATTTGCTGAAGAAATATCGGTCTAGCTCTCAACTCAGCCAAAATCGATCTATCATCGGATAAGGTTAACCATGTATTCATTGCCTTCTAAGCAAACAAAGTCTTTCTACTTAAAGCATTTGTAACCACATTTGCTTTCCTCAGGTGATAGTCAATTACTAACTCATAGTCTTTTAACAACTCGAGCCATCTCTGTTGTTGCAAATTCAGGTCCTTTTGAGTCATCAAGTATTTTAAACTCTTATGATCGGTAAAGATGTGACACTTCTAACTGAATAAATGGTGTCGCCAAATCTTTAAAGTGAACACAATGGCATCCAATTCAAAATTGTGCGTCAGATAGTCATGCGATTTCAACTGTCTTGAGGCATAAGCTATCACTTTGCCCTCTTACATCAACACACATACAAGACTATTTGAAGACTCGTCGCTGAAAATCACAAACTCTTTTCCTGACTCAGGTTGCACTAATACCCGTGCCTCAGTCAACAATGCCTTCAACTGATCAAAACTCTTTTAACATTTCTCAGACCTTTCAAACTTAACATCTTTTTGTAACAATCTTGTCATAGGTGTTGTGATCATAAAAAATTCTTTGAAAAACCGTCGATAATACCCAGCTAGACCCAAAAAGATTCTAACCTCCGATACATTCCTCAGTGGTTTCCAATCAACAATTGCCAAAATCTTACTTAGATCAACCCTTATACCTTCTGCTGAGATAATATGCCCCAAAAACCTGACTTCTCGAAGCCAAAACTCACTTTTGCTGGACTTAGCAAACAATTTCTTATCTCTCAAAGTCTGAAATACAATTCTTAAATGTTAGGCATGATCTGCCTCATCTCGAGAATAAATTAAAATATCATCAATAAATGCTACCACGAACATATCCAAATACGATCAGAAGACCCGATTCATCAAGTCCATAAAAACAGAAGGAGCATTAGTTAATCCAAAAGGCATAACAAGGAATTCATAGTGTTCACACCTCATTCTGAATATGGTTTTTGACAAATTTGAGTCTTTAACTCTCAGCTGATAGTAGCCGGATCTCAAATTTATTTTTGAAAACACTGTTACCCCTTTCAACTGGTCAAACAAATCATCAATCCTAAGTAAGGGATACATATTCTTTATTGTAACCTTGTTAAGCTAACGATAATCGATACAAAGTCTCATGGATTCGTCTTTGTTCTTGACGAATAACACCTGTACACCCTAGGGAGAAAAAGTCGATCTCGCAAAGCCCTTATCTGTCAACTCTTGCAATTGAGATTTCAATTATTTCAACTCGGTTGGAGCCATTCTATACGGAGCTATCAATATTGGTGCAATCCCCAGTACCAAATCAATAGCAAACTCAACCTCTCTAACTGGTGGTAACCCTAGTAACTCTTCTGGTAACACATCCAGATATTCACAAACTACTAGCACAGATTCTATCTTCAATTCAGACACCTTAGTATTCAATACATACGTGAGAAATGCTTCACAACCTTTTCTTACATACCTTTGAGCCGGCATCGACAAAATCACCATAGGTAACTCACTCGATTCATCTAACTCAACCCGAAGAATTTCATTATTTTGAAATTTCAATTCAATTACTTTTCATCTACAATTCACTACTACATCATGCAGAGTCAACCAATCCAATCCAAGTATCACATCAAACTCACCAAATGGCAAAAGCATTAAGTTAGCCAAAAAATAGTGACCCCGAATCATTAAAGGACAACTTCTGCAAACTTTATCAACTAAAACATATTTGCCTAAGGGGTTCGATGCTTTAATCACAAACTTAGTAGACTCAATAGGAAAATTCTTACTAGATACCAAATTCATGCAAACATAAGAGTGAGTCGATCCAGGATCAATTAATGCAACTACATTAGTATCATAAAGAGAAAATGTACCAGTGATCACATCAAGGGAGGATGCATCCTCGCAAGCACAAATGGCATAAGCTCTCGCAGGTGCTCTAGCTTCCAATCTCACCGCTGAATCTTTGGATACACCTCTGCTACTGATTACATTTCTTGTATTTCTCACTGGCCTCCCTCTAGAAGCAGTGTTACTCGATCTTGCATTCTAAAAATGATCCTTTTCAGCCATTTCAGGGCAATCCCGAATGAAATGATCTTAAGAGCCATATTTAAAACAAGCCCGGTTGTTCATCCTATATTCACTGGGATGTCACCTACCACAGTGTTGGCATTTAGACTTATTAAATCTAGCATTCCCAATGCTTGCTATGGATGTAGTTTGGGCTTTAGAACCTAAATATTGCTTCCTACAATCTCTGTTGGGATACCGAGCTGAAGCATTCGAACGAGAATGCATATCCCTTGATTTCTTTGATGAGGATTGAAATTTCTTATTCAAAGGCCTCTTTCTTGAGTCCCTAGCCTCAAACTCAGGTTTTCTCTTTTCTTTGGTCTTCGGCTTTATAGGCTCGTTCAACTAGTACAACAAATTCTTTCAGCTCTAAAATCCCAACTAACAATCGGATGTCCTCATTCAATCCATCTTCGAATCTCTTACACATGATAGCCTCTATTAAAACACATTCCCGAGCATACTTATTGAGTCTAACAAACTCTCGTTTATATTCAGTCACAGTCATTCGACCTTGTTTCAACTCTAAGAACTCTATACATTTTTTATCAATAAACCTTTCGCTGATATATTTCTTTTTGAACTCCTCTTGGAAGAAATCCCAAGTAACTCTTTACTTTGGTACTACTGATACTAAAGTGTTCCACCAATGATATGCGGAATCCCTCTAGAGTGATATAATACATTTCAAGTACTCCTCTGGTGTGCAAGAGAGCTCATCAAATACCTAGATAGAGTTCTCAAGCCAGAGTTCTGCCCACTTGGGATCATCATTGACATTTTCTCCAAATTCTTCAGCCTTTTGCTTTCGAATCTTATCGACTGGAGGCTTGTTCAGCCTTACCAATTTCATACCTTGGGGAGCTACGGGAACCGGTTGAGGGTTAGGTGAGGATGGAAGATGTTGGGCAGACGGATTTGTCCAAATAAACTCGATAAGCAACTCATTCAATCTTTGGAAGAAGGCTTCCCTAGCCTCTCCTCCCTGACTAATCATCACAGGTCTAGTTTCAAATGGAGCGGTCCCTTGAGCGGGAGCCGGCGTATTACTTTCTACATCATTAGACACTTCTCGGTCGAGATCTATTTACTATATGAAAACACAATTTAAATTTTCAGGAGTTGTCACACAATCAAAATTTATATATGGCATGTGTAGCTAGACTCTTACACACGCTATGTTAGCCGAGAATCGACTAAACCATAGCTCTGATACCATTAAATGTAACACCCCTTACTCGTATTTGACGCTGGAACAGGGTACGAGGCATTACCAGACTTATAACACAAACAATCATAAAATTTCGAGTCACAATTTTGCGTTAAGTTAAAACCATTTGCATTTGATCATAAAGTCCCTGATACGGGCCTACGAGGCCCTAAACATGCTTTGGAAGTGGTTTGAAACTAAACTGAGAACTTTAGAGATTTTTACACAATCATTCAATCATATTGTAGACCTTAAAGAAATAATAAAATTAACATTTCTACTTTAGATTTGTAGTCCCGAAACTAAAGTTTTGATTTAACCCTAAAACGGGCTGTTACATAAAAAAAACCTTAGAATGAATTTAGTGTTGAGAAAATACCTTCAATCAATTTGAAATCACCAATATTGAAGATTAGGTCAAGATCTTTGAAGAACTCGGATGAGTTTTTTTTCTCAACTCTAGAAATCCTTTCTGGAGAATTTTGAGAGAATAAAAGATGAGATCTAATCTTTGATATGTGGACTTTAAAAATGAAAAATAAAAATGAGAGAAAATGCTTAGAAATCAGGTGAGAATTGTGTGTGACGTGAGGAGGCTATAGCATTTTTGAACTGAAGAACCCCTACTTGATTTCCAAAAATTGGGGAAATTACCATCAGGGCACTCCCACAATTCCCTTGTTTTACTAAATAATCTTTTCCCTCCAAAATTCTAAAAATATGGGTAATTTTCCATATAACCACTAAAATATTTTCCTTGTTTTGCAAAATGGTCCTATGTAATTAATATTTTAAATTCTTTCAATTAAACCCCCCTTTTAATTTATTTTTCAATTCTAATTTGACCTAAACCATTTGTTTTACCAAAAAATATTTAAAACTACGAAATTAATTTTTCTAAAAATATTTTTATTTTTTGAAATATTATTTTTCAATTTTGAAATGAAATTAATCTAACTAAAAATTTACTAATAAACCCGACTAACTCTTAATTTTCACTCAAAACCCGGTAAACTTACCCAAAACTACTAGACCTATTTTTAGGGCCTTACACAAAACCGAACTTGTAAAGGCATGAATCATACCACTTATATACATATAGGAAAAAAAAATACCAAAAGAGCCAAATAAACACGACCACAACATCACATAAAATAGCATGAACCAACATGTCTAATAACAAGTGAATTTAAACTCCTAATACATGCCACTTATAATCTAAATCAAAGTAATCACAATTTATACCAAGCCATTGAATGAATAGTGTAAACTTCGACTTGAATTTCCAACCAACATAAACTTTTGATGATCTATAAGAAATCAAACACAAGGCATGTAAGCAAATCTTTGCTTAGTGAGTTCATATTAAACTTAAACTTTTACTTACCATAAAGGTTACAACTTAAACAATTTGCATTTAAATTCACAAGCAAGGTCATGAGTTCATTATTAACCTATACATATCACAAGTCTTACAAGGTTAGTAAGTTCACGTATACGAAACTTATAACCTTATCATGTTATAAAACATATACAAGTAAACACATTACATATAACATTCATTCAATATCTATTCAATTAACATTTCACATTTCCATTTCAAGTGTTCATTTCTAATGTCCCTTTTTACATATCTATACATATAAACATTTCGCATAAACATTTTATATTATTATTTCCATATAATTGATTCATATAATCATTCAGTATATCTATTTTCATATAACCAATTCATACAATCATTTCATATATTCATTTTACATAACCATTTTGAATAGCCATCTAATATAACCATTTCATATTACACATTTACCATCCAATACTTATTACTTGATAAACAATTGTTCAGGGATTCCATAGCGTCTTTTAGCCACAGTCTTATTTATCTCCGACATAGTGCCATTATGTCTTTCAACTATGGTCTTATTCGTTTCCGGAATAGTGCCATAGTTTCTTTCAACTATGGTCTTATTCATTTTTGATATAGTGCCATAGTGTCTTTCAACTATGGTCTTATTCATTTCTGGTATAGTGCCATAGTGTATTTCACTTATGGTCTTATTTGTTTTTCAAACCAATAAAATCGATCACCACATACATAGATAAATATAAATTACCAAAACAACAACTAATTAATTTAACCAATTTATGAACTTACCTAATATCAATATCTACAAACACTTTAATGACGATTACTCCACGACTTTTCCTTTCCTGTGATTATCAACCAACTGATCCATTTCTTGATCTAAATATAATAATTTTATTCAATTAACCAATTTAAAGATCATAAAATACTGGATTTCATATATTTGACCCTTAACCATCATTTTACACTTTTACCCTTAGCTTTTACTATTTAGTCCTTAAACTATAAAATTAATCAAAACCACTTTATAGAATAGTTGTAACACCCTAAACTCAGCCTAGACATCCAGTCTAAGTCTAGAGAATTACATTCTCGGTATCAAAAACCCACATATATATATCACAATAAAACTAAACCACATATCGCATAATATTCATCACAAAGATCAGTTAAATATATAATCTTCCAAAAGTCATATTTTCACAATTTACCTAAATTCCTAAAGCAATATTTAAATGAAAGGTAAAAGCTTGAACGAGCTCCCGTAGTGCTGAGCCGTTCAAGATTGTGAATGTAACAGTCCGGTTTAGACCCTAGCCAGAATAGTAGTTTTGGGACCACAAATTCGAGTCAAAAAATATTTAAATATTATTTTCTATGCTTATCATATGTGAATTAGCATTAGTATGAAAATTTAATTGTCTGTGTGCTTAATTTGATAAAAGGACCTAATCACGTAAAAGGTAAAAGTTGCCTGTTATATGTTAAAAGTGCCTTTTTGATTTGTCTTATTAATTGGGATCCTTATATGGTTATTTAACCATGGAATGCATTAAATGACATAAATGGCATTGTGTTTAATGAATAAATGGTTTTATAATAAAAGGCAAAGTTGGTATTTAGTATATTATATCATATTAAATAAAAGAAATGTTAAAAATTAGCTCATTTTAAGTGTTCTTCAACTAAAAATCAAAGAAAAGAAAGAGAAAAAGAGTTAGCTAGAGTTCGGCCATGCTAAAGCTCAATTGAAGGTTCATTTTTCTACGTTTTTGTAATTGTTGCTTTGTATACTATCAAGCCCATGTCTTAATTTCTAATTTTGATGATGATTTTGAAAGATTCCATGGATGAATTCATGAGTTTTGTGTTTTTAAATAATGAAATATGAAAGCATGATGTTGGGTTAATATCTTTTATCTTTGGATTTTTGATGAATTTGAGTAAAATAGGCTAGACAGTGAAATTTGTAAATTGAAGGACTAAAATGTGAAATAAATAAAATGTGTGGACTTGTATGAGTACTAGGAAAATTCGGCCAAGTATGAGTATATGCAAATTATGTGTATTCTGTGATTTTGTGAAATAAGGACTAAATTGTCAAAATGTGAAAATGTGAGGGCTAATTTGTAAAATGCCCTAAATGTTTGTTTATGGATTGTTTTGAATGAATATGTAATTGAATAAGTCAAATTTGAATTTATATAGATCAAAAATTAAGGAAAACGGAATTTGATCGGAGAAAGACGAAAGTTGTTTAGTAGCGAATTCCATCTATCTGAATCCTAACGAGGTAAGTCGATATACAAATAAATGTGTTTGAATTGAGTTATTATTATTCATATGATATTGAATTGTGATGAATGAATATTTGAACTAAATATGTGGTATCCGAGAAAGTTTCGACAAAGTTTTGACATCTGAAAAGTCTCGTACGAACCTTAGGAATAGTTATAATACATATGCCATGACATAGGATTCCGATGTGTGTTATTGTGTAAGACCACGTCTAGGAAATTGGAATCGACTTATGATTTACATGTAAGATCATATCTGGGGCATCGGCATCGTATTTGATTTCGCGTAAGACCCTGTCTGGGACAGTGGCATCGATGTTTGATTACATGTAAAACCACGTCTGGGATGTTGGCATTGTATATACTTTCCCAGCTATCCGCGTATCGTTATGTTTTCGAACGGTTCAAAAGGCATTCCGAGACGCGAATGAATACATATATGAGATGTGTATTCAATTCAGGTACGTTGGAGATGTATATTATATTTGAGAACAAAGGTAAGTATATGTACAAGTGATAGTATATGAAAATGAATTAAGTATATGAGAAAAGTACATGAATTATATGGTTGATGATAGTATTTGACTATGAAATATATTTATTTAGTTGATGTTATATGCTTAAATAGATAAGTTTATTTGTATATGGCTTACTAAGCTTTTGAAAGCTTACTCTATGTGTTTTTCAACTATCCTATAAATATCGAAGCTACTGGGTGCTCGGGGATCGTCGAGGATTGTCACCACACTATCAAACCTTATTTTGGTACCTTTTGAAAATGTTTATTTTTGAAGTATGGCATGTATAGGCTAGAAGTGCTTTGGATATGTTTTTGTAATGTGTATATATATCATGCCATGTGATATGGCTAGCTTGTGTTTGAACTTATGGTTGGATAATGATATATGATATATAATGAAATGGTAGTATGTATGATGTGTTTTAGATGGCCAAGAGAGTTGGTCAATTTTGAAAAGTTTTGTTATGTGTTTATTTGAGAATTTGGTAAGATTTTGGCATGAGATTTTGTCATGTGTTTGAAATTATGAAACTATAAGTGTTGGTATGATTTGATTATGGAATGACATGAAATGGTATGTGAAATGAACATGTAAATGGTTGATAATGTTATGGCATGGTTGATGTATGTTTTGGTTGTGAATTGGTTATGAAATGTTGTGATTTTGTTGCTTGTAGGTTTGACCCAAATTGGGTGGCAAATTGGCTTCTCAAATGGCTTAATTTTGTCCACACTGGTAGAGACACGGGCGTGTCCCTTAACTGTGTGCAACACACGGTCATGTTGCACGGCCGTGTGTCCCCTGGGGTACCCTACGGTTTTAAGTCAGGCTTGAGCACGGCCAAGGCACACGGGCGTGTGGCTAGCTGTGTGACCCAAGTCAATCTCGACCACGACCAAGGCACACGGGTGCGTCTTGTGGCTGTGTGTGCAAGTCAGTATGTATACCCTATTTTAACACGGCCTAAACACACAGGCGTGTCTAATGCCATGTAAGGCACACGGTCTGTTCACACGGGCGTGTGACTTGTACAACTTTGAAATTTTTTTATGTTTTGAAAAATTTTGTATGTGTTCGATTTAGTCCCGACCCCTTTCTAATTATATTTAAGGTCTCGATGACCTATGTAAGGGACTTAGTATTGATATTTGAATTATGATGCTATGATGTTTATAAAATGAATGTTAAATGTTTCGAATTGTCCGGTAACGCCTTTAACCCTAGTCCAGCGATGGATACTGGATAGGGGTGTTACATTTTATTGGTATCAAAGCTATGGTTTAGTCGGTTCTAGAACTACACAGCGTATGTGAGTCTAGCTATACATGCCATATTTATGAACTGCGATAGTGTGATGAATCCTGACAATGAAAATGTATTTTTATTTAGCATATGGATCCCAAAAGAGCCGTAGCTGAAGATGTTGAAAGCAATGCGCCTGCTCCCGTGCAAGGGACAACGCCCTTCGATTCTAGATCGGCTACAAGTAGCCATGATGGTGAGGCTAGAAAAGCCTTCTATCAGATGATGAATGATTGGTTTACTCAATACATTAGAACTAATCCGTCTGTTCAACAACCTCCAGCCCTGGTAAATCCTCTCCAAGCCCCTACTATGCCAAAGTGAATCCGAATCAGTTGATCAACCCTCCGGTTGATAAGATTAAAAAATATAGAGCCGAAGAGTTCGGAGCTATAACAAACAATGATAGTGAAAGAGCTGAGTTTTGGTTAGAGAACACAATACGAGTGTTCGATGAATTGTCTTTGAATCCTGAAGAATGCATAAAATGTGCCATTTCACTTCTGAGGGATATGGCGTACCACTGCTGGAAGACTTTTATATCAGTGGTTCCAAGTGAACGAGTCACCTGGGATTTCTTCCAAGCTGAATTTCGAAAGAAATACATCAATCAGAGATTCATAGACCAAAAACGTAAAGAGTTTTTTGAGCTTAAACAAGTCCGTATGTCTGCTACAGAATACGAGCGAGAATTTGTAAGACTAAGTCAGTATGCTTGAGAATGTGTATCTACTGAGGAAATAATGTGTAAGAGATTTGAAGATGGCTTGAACGGGGATATCCGTTTATTAGTCGGGATTCTTGAGATTAAAGAATTTGTTGTCTTGTTGAACGAGCCTGTAAAGCTGAAGATCTCGGGAAAGAGAAAAGAAAAGCTGATTCAGAAGCTAGAGAAGTGCGAAAGAAATTATCAAGCAAGTCATTTCAATTTGCACCAAAGAAATTTTAAGATGATAATAGCCGTTCAAAGGCTAATGTGGGACATTCGAATAGAGATCGTGCTAAATCGTATTCGAGTTTCAAAGCTTCAACTACATCTGTTGCTAGTGTTGGAAATGCTAAATCTGACTGCCTTGAGTGCAAACATTATGGTAAAAGACATCCCAACAATTGTAGACTATATGATCGAGCTTGTTTCAAATGTGGATCGTTAGACCATTTTATCCGTGATTGCCCCGAATCTGTCGAACAAGAAATTGTGCAAAATCCGCAGCCAAGTGGCAATGCTTCTCGTGGTAGACCTCTCAGAAATACGGGAAATGTGAGTGGCAGTTAGAGAGGAACAAAAGACACTACTGTTAGATCTAAGGCTCGTGCACCTGCCAGAGCCTATGTCATTCGAGCTCGTGAGGAAGCTTCGTCTCCAGATGTGATTACGGGTACATTCACACTTTATGATACTTCTGTGATTGCTTTGATAGATCCTAGATCAACACATTCGTATATATGCATGAATTTAGTGAATAGTAAGACTTTGCCTATAGAGTCTACTGAATTTGTAATTAGAGTTTCGAACCCCCTAGGCAAATGTGTTTTGTTTGATAAAGTTTGCAAGAATTGTCCATTAATGTTTCGAGACACTTGTTTTCTGGCTGATCTGATGTTATTGCCTTTTAATGAGTTTGATATAATTCTGGGTATGGATTGGTTAACTTTGCATGATGCTGTTGTGAATTGCAAACGGAAAACTATTGATTTGAGATGTAAGAATGATGAAATAGTCCGATTGAATCTAGTGATTTGAATGGATTTCCTACTATGATATCTTCGATGAAAGCTCTGAGTATTGTAAGAAAGGGTTGTAAAGCTTACTTTGCCTTTGTGATCGATTCGAAAGTGTTAGAAAAGAAAGTTGAATCAGTGCATGTTGTATGTAATTTCCCTGATGTGTTTCCTAAAGAACTTTCGGGATTACCTCCGATTCGAGAAGTTGAATTTGGCATTGAGTTAGTATCGGGAACTACTCTGATTTTGATAGCTCCGTATAGAATGGCTCCGACCGAACTAATAGAATTAAAGTCTTAGTTGCAAGAATTGACCGATAAAGGGTTTGGTAGATCGAGTTTCTCACCTTGGGGTGCTCCTGTTCTGTTTGTGAAAAAGAAAAACGGTACGACTAGAATGTGCATAGATTATCGTCAATTGAACAAAGTGACTATCAAGAATAAGTATCCTTTGCCCCGAATTGATGATTTGTTTGATCAATTGAAATGGGCTGCTGTGTTTTCAAAGATAGATTTGAGATTAGGTTATTATCAGTTGCGAGTGAAAGACTCAGACATTTCGAAAATTACTTTTCGAATGAGGTATGACCACTATGAATTCTTAGTTAAGGCTTTCGGATTGACTAATGCACCTACTATCTTTATGGATTTGATGAATAGAATTTTCAGACCGTATTTAGATCGATTTGTTGTCGTTTTCATTGATGACATATTAATTTATTCACGTGATGAGTCCGTACATGCCGAACATTTGAGAATAGTGCTACAGACTTTGTGAGATAAATAGTTGTATGCGAAGTTTAGTAAATGTGAATTCTGGTTACGTGAAGTTGGTTTTCTGGGTCATATTGTGTCAGCATTTAGAATTCGAGTTGATCCTAGCAAAATTTTAGCTATTTTGGATTAGAAGCCTCCAAGGAATGTTTCTGAAGTCCTTAGTTTTTTAGGACTTGTCGGTTATTATAGACGGTTCGTAAAGGCATTTCGATGATTGTGACTTCGTTAACAAAGCTGCTTCAGAAAGATGTGAAGTTTGAATGGTCTGAAAAGTGTCAGAAAAGCTTTGATCAGTTGAAAACTTTGTTGACTGAAGCTCTAATATTGGTACAACCCGAATTAGGTAAAGAATTTGTGATCTATAGTGATGCTTCGTTGATCAGTCTGGGATGTGTTTTGATGCAAGAAGGTAAAGTTATTGCTTATGCTTCGAGACAATTAAAGCCACATGAAAAGAACTATCTAACTCACGATTTGGAATTGGCGACTATTGTGTTTGCTTTGAAGATTTGGCGTCACTATCTGTTTGGTGAGAAATGTCACTTATATTCTGATCATAAGAGTTTAAAGTATCTGATGACTCAGAAGGATCTGAATCTGCATCAAAGAAGATGGTTAGAGCTGTTCAAAGACTATAAACTTGTGATTGATTATCATCTGGGTAAAGCAAATGTTGTTATTGATGCTTTAAGTCAAAAATCACTGTTTGCTCTACGTGCGTTGAATGCTCATTTGATTCTATCTGAGGGTGGTTCAGTTTTAGCCAAATTAAAAGCATGACCATTATTCATTCAACAAATTATGGAAGCTCAAAAGATTGATAATAAGATTTTAGTAAAATGAGCTTAGTGTGATTTAGAGTTTGATTCAGAATTCAGAATTGATAAAGATGATTGTCTGAGATTTCGAGATAGAATTTGTGTTCCGAGAAGTTCAAAGTTAATTCAGATGATTTTGAGTGAAACTCACAACAGTCGGTTATCTGGTCATCCGAGTATTACAAAAATGTATAATGATTTGAAATAGCATTACTGGTGATCTGGAATGAAAAGAGATATCTCTGACTTTGTTTTGAAATGTTTAATCTGTCAGCAAGTTAAAGCTAAACATCAGGTGTCATCTGGTTTGTTACAACTGATTATGATTCCTAAATGGAAATGGAATAGAGTGACAATGGAGTTTGTTTCGGGTTTGCCCCTATCTCTGAGAAAGAAAGATGCAATATAGGTTGTAGTTTATCGATTGACAAAATTAGCTCATTTTATTCTGGTACGATTTGATTACTCGCTTGATAAATTAGATGATTCATATATTTTCGATGTTGTGAAATTGCATGGTATGCCATTGTCTATTATGTCAGACAGAGATCCGAGATTCACATCACGATTCTGGAAGAAATTGCAAGATGTTTTGGGTATGATATTGCATTTCAGTACGACTTTTCACCCAAAAATGGATGGTCAATCCGAGCAGATTATTCAGATACTCAAGGATATGTTGAGATGTTGCATTCTTGAGTTTAAAGGTACGTGGGAACAGTTTTTGCCTTTGATTGAATTTGCTTATAATAACAGTTTTCAATCAAGCATTAAAATGGCTCCGTGCGAAGCCTTATGTGGTCGTAAATTCCGTACACCTTTGCATTGGAATGAGCTCAGTGAAAATAAGATTTAAGGGATTGATTTGATAAAAGAAACTGAACAAAAAGTGAAAGTGATCCGAGATAATTTGAAAGCAGCTTCCGATCGTCAGAAATCTTATACAGATTTGAAATGAAAAGACATTGAATTTGAGATCGGTGACAAAGTGTTTTTGAAAGCATCTCCATGGAAGAAAGTACTTCGGTTCGATAGAAAAGGCAAATTGAGTCCGAGGTTCATAAGGTCGTATGAGGTTATTGAACGAATCGGGCCAGTTGCTTATCGTTTATTATTGCCACCAGAGCTAGAAAAGATTCATAATGTATTTCACGTATCGATGCTTCGACGATACAGATTCAATCCTCCGCATGTGATTCTTCTGTCAGAGATTGAAATTCAGTCTGATATGACCTATGAAGAATAACCGATTCGTATCTTAGCTCGTGAGATTAAAGAACTGCAGAATAAGAAAATTCTGTTAGTAAAAGTAATGTGGCATCGACACGGTGTTGAAGAGGCTACGTGGGAGCCTGAAGATGTTATGAGACAACAATATCCGAATCTGTTCAACGGTAAGATTTTCGGGGACGAAAATCCCTAAATGGGGGAGAATTGTAACAGTCCAGTGTAGACCCTAGTCAGAATAGTGGTTTTAGGACCACAAATTCGAGTCAAAAAATATTTAAATATTATTTTCCGTGCTTATGATATGTGAATTAGCATGTGTCAAAGTTTCGTATGAAAATTTAATTATCTGTGCGCTTAATTTGATAAAAGGACATAATCGCGTAAAAGGTAAAAGTTGCATGTTATATGTTAAAAGTGCCTTTTTAATTTGGCTTATTAATTGTGAGGTCCTTATATGGTTATTTAACCATGGAATGCATTGAATGACATACATGGCATTATGTTTAATGAATAAATGGTTTTATAATAAAGGGGAAAGTTGGTATTTAGTATATTATAACATATTAAATAAAAGAAATGTTAAAAATTAGCTCATTTTAAGTGTTCTTCAACTGAAAATCAAAGAAAAGAAAAAGAGAAAGAGTTAGCTAGGGTTTGGCCATGCTAAAGCTCAATTGAAGGTTCGTTTTTGTTCCGTTTTCAATAATTTCTATGTTTTTGTAATCGTTGCTTTGTATACTATCAAGCCCATGTCTCAATTTTTTATTTTGATGATGATTTTGAAATATGCCATGGATGAATTCAAGAGTTTTGTCTTGTTAAATGATGAAATATGAAAGCTTGATGTTGGGTTAATATCTTTTGTCTTTGGATTTTTGATGAATTTGAGTAAAATGGGCTAAATTGTGAAATTTGTATATTAAAGGACTAAAATGTGAAATAAATGAAATGTGTGGACTTGTATTAGTACTAGGAAAATTTGGCCAAGTATGAGTATATGCAAATTATGTGTATTTTGTGATTTTGTGAAATAAGGACTAAATTGTTAAAATGTGAAATTGTGAGGTCTAATTTGTAAAATTCCCTAAATGTGTGTTTATGGATTGTTTTGAATGAATATGTAATTGAATAAGTCAAATTTGAATTTATATAGATCAAGAATTAAGGAAAACGAAATTTGATCGGGGAAAGTCGAAAGTCGTCGAGTAGCCGATTCCATCTATCTGAATCTGAACAAGGTAAGTCGATATACAAATAAATGTGTTTGAATTGAATTATTATTATTCATATGATATTGAATTGTGATGAATGAATATTTGAACTAAATATGTGCTATTCGAGAAAGTATCGACATCCGAAAAGTCCTGTATGAACTTTAGGAATAGTTAGGATAAATATGTCATGACATAGGATTCCGATATATGTTATCGTGTAAGACCACGTCTGGGACGTTGGCATCGACTTATGATTTACATGTAAGACCATGTCTGGGACATCGACATAGTATCTGATTTTGTGTAATACCCTGTTTGGGACAGTGGCATCAATGTTTGATTACATGTAAGACTACGTCTGGGACGTTGGCATTGTATATACTTTCCGAGATATCCGCGTATCATTATGTTTCCGAACGGTTCAACAGGCATTCTGAGAAACGAATGAATATATATATGAGATGTGTATCCAATTCAGGTATGTTGGAAATGTATATTATATTTGAGAACAAAGGTCAGTATATGTACAAGTGATAGTATGTGCAAATGAATTAAGTATATGAGAAATGTACATGAATTATATGGTTAATGATAGTATTTGACTATGAAATATATTTATTTAGTTGATGTTATATGCTTAAATAGATAAGTTTATCTGTATATGGCTTACTAAGCTTTTGAAAGCTTACTCTATGTGTTTTTCAACTATTCTATAGATACCAAAGCTCCTGGGTGCTTGGGGATCGTCGAGGATCGTCACCACACTATCAAACCTTATTTTGGTACCTTTTGGAAATGTATATTTTGAAGTATGGCATTATAGGCTAGAAGTGCGTTGGATATGTTTTTGTAATGTATATATATATCATGCCATGTCATATGGTTAGCTTGTGTTTGAACTTATGGTTGAATAATGATATATGATATATGATGAAATGGTAGTATGTATGATGCGTTTTAGATGGCCAAGGAAGTTGATCAATTTTGGTATGTTTTGTTATGTGTTTATTTGAGAATTTGGTAAGATCTTGGCATGAGATTTGGTCATGTGTTTGAGATTATGAATATGAAATGGTATGTGAAATGAACATGTAAATTGTTGATAATGTTATGGCATGGTTGATGTATGTTTTGGTTGTGAATTGGTTATGGATTGTTGTGATTTTGTTGCTTGTAGATTTGACCCAAATTGGGTGGCAAATTGGCTTTTCAAATGGCCTACTTTTGTCTACACAGGCAGAGACACGAGCGTGTGTCTCAACTATGTGCGACACACGGTCATGTTGCACAGTCGTTCGTCCCCTAGGGTACCCTACAATTTTAAGTCAGGCTTGAGCACGGCCAAGGCACAAGGGCACGTGGCTAGTCATGTGACCCAAGTTAGTCTCAACCACGGCCAAGGCATACGAGATTGTCTTGTGGCTGTGTGTGCAAGTCAGTATGTATGCCCTGTTTTGACAAGTCCTAGACACACGGGTGTGTCTAATGCCATGTGAGGCACACGGCCTGTTCACACGGGCGTGTGACCTGTACAACTTTGAAAATTGTTTAAGTTTCAAAAAATTTTATATGTGTTCGATTTAGTCCCGACCCTTTTTCTAATGTATGTTTAAGGTCTCGATGACCTATATAAGGGACTTAATATTGATATTTGAACTATGATGCTATGATGTTTATGAAATGAATGTTAAATGTTCCGAATTGTCCTGTAATGCCTTTAACCCTAGTCCAGCAATGGATACGGGATAGGGGTGTTATAGTGAACCACTTGAAATCCAATCAGTAAATAAATGAGTTGTGAACTTAATACTTAAAAGGTGTTCATTCAAGTGAAATACAATTGAAAAACTATACTCAAATCCAAAAATTCGACTAGAAACCAACTAGAATTACACACGGCTTGAGCACGTTCACATGGGCATGGCACACGGCCGTGTCCCTGTTAAACCCAATTCTAATTCTATTCGGAAAAGGCTAATTTTGGGCTATTTTGGGCATTCCAAAGTCTATTTAAACACCCTAGAAGAGGATCAAAAGGGGAGACGCAGAGTAGAAGGCAGAGAATACTCAGGGATAGCCATCGGAATCAGCTCGGAAGCAGGATCTCCTTCAAGACTGAAGATCTCCATTCAATTTCCTTAGAAGTTCTTTGGGTTTCTTTATGTTTTGTTGTTTTCCCAATTTTGAGATGTTTTTCATTATTATGAACTAAACTCCCTAAATACCTAAAGGGGATGAAACCTAAGACGGATCTTATTACTATTTGAGTTATATGATAAATACTTGTTCTTATTCTTAATTGTGAGTTTTAATCATTCCTTTAATATTCCAGGATATTAATTCAGGTTTTGATGTGCTTATTCAGTAGAGCAAAAGTCCCTGTTTAAGAGTAGATCTTCCATAATTAAGCGGAGTTGCATGCAATCCTAGAGATAGGACGACATAAATCTGCCAGATTAGAGTCAAATCTAATAAAGGTGTCCATAGATCGAGTTAATGCGATAATAGGAGTTTTAATTAGAAAGAGATTTTAATTAATCAACCTAGAGTCAGTTGTTTTTAGTCTCGAGAGAGATATTAACATAAATCAGAGATTTCTACGGATTAAGTCAAGCGAATAAATCGTCTAACTCAAAAGTAATAAGTGAAGTCTAGGTGAATTCTTCCTTGGGTATTGTCTTCTTCATCGGTTTTCCAAAAGTATTTTCCAACTTTAATCTCTGTCATAATCCTAGTTAATTAGATAATTAGTCTTAGTTTAAAACATCCCTTAATTCTTAGGCTAGATAATAAAAAGATAGTAATTACTAGTACTTTTAGTCCTTGTGGATACGATATTTCCGGTCTCACCATAACTATACTACTGTTCGATACGTACGCTTGCCTTAGTCAAATATTTAGTTAGTTTAGTGACCATCAATTTTTTGGCGCCATTGCCGGGGAACTAAGATATTAGGAACACTTGATTGTTATTACTTTAGCCATTTTTACTTTTATTGCAATTTACTTTTTGTTTTTAGTTTAATTTTTCTTTTCTAATTTTTCTTTTGTTTGCTTCTGATAGGCGTCTCTAGTTTATGCCAATGAGGAACTCGTCAGGACCTTTGCTTTTTGACTATGAGATCGAGAGCACAGCTCGCAGAAACTGAAGAGAAATAAGGCGAAGCCTACAATACATAGAGGAAGAGCGAGAGGACAATATCCATACTACAACCAAGGAGATGGCTGATAATCAGAATAATCCGCTACCTCTTGTAGTTGCTGCAAATCCAGTAAATCAGGATCCTGCTCCTCGTACTATGTACGAGTATGCTAAGCCCAATTTAACAGGAACTGAATTGAGTATAGTTAGACCTGCTGTTGCTGCAAATAATTTTGAACTGAAACCTAACACGATTCAAATGATACAACATTTTGTTCAGTTTGGTGGTTTGTAGGACAAGGATCCAAACACTAATTTAGCAAATTTTTTGGAATTTTGTGACACCTTTAAGATCAATGGCGTTTCTGATGATGCCATTCGCCTTCAGTTGTTACCCTTTTCATTAAAGAATAAAGCTAAACAGTGGTTGAACTCATTACCACGAGGGTCAATCACTACTTGGGAACAAATGACTGAAAAATTTTTACTTAAATTTTTTTACCGGTTAAAATGGCTAAATTAAGGAATGATATCTCTTCTTTTGTGCAGATGGATCTAGAAACTCTTTATGATGCATAGGAGAGATACAAGGACTTATTGAGAAGGTGCCCTCACCATGGATTACTCTATGGCCGCAAGTTCAGACTTTTTACAATAGTATGAACCCCTCAACAAGGCAACTGATCAGTGCAGCCACTGGTGGAACTTTAAACAACAAAAAACTTGAAGAGGCTTACGAATTTATTAAAAAGATGTCACTGAATAACTATCAGTGGCAAGTCATGAGAATGAAGTCGACAAAAGCAGCTGGTGTTTTCAATCCTGACGTGGTCACTATGCTATCTAACCAGGTAGAACTTTTAAATAAAAAGATTGATGGTTTGTGTGGTTCTACTCAGGTACATCTAGTAATGACATGTGATTCAAATGGAGAAGGAGTGCACAACACAGATTATCCATCCTTCAACCATGGCACCGAGGAGGAATAAGTCCACTATATGGGTAATAATTCTAGACCTCAAAATAATTTGTATAGTAACACTTATAATGCAGGTTGGAGGAACTATGCCAATTTCTCGTGGGGTGGTCAAGGAAATCAAAGGCCACAACATCCTCCAGGCTTTCAACAACCACCTTACCAACAAGAGAAGAAACTGAACCTTGAAGAGATGCTTACAAAATTCATCTCGGTGTCAGAAACTCATTTTCAGAATACTGAAACAACGTTTAAGAATCAGCAAGTGTCAATTCAAGGGCTCGAAACTCAAATAGGACAGTTTGCTAAGTTGATCTCTGAACGACCACAAGGTGGCCTACCAAGTAACACTAAAACTAACCCAAGGGAGCAACTTCATGCCATTACTGTGCACAATGATGAAGGGTTAGTTGAAGATGAACCGAAACTGAGGCAAGACAATATGGTAGATAACGGTAAGATTGATGTAAGCAAAGATTATAAATCTCGTGTGCCATACCTCAATGTGACAAGGAAAGACCACACGAACGAACAATTTGGTAAATTCCTTAAGTTATTAAAAAAATTACATATTAACTTACCGTTTATTGAAGCTCTTTCGCAGATGCCAAACGTAATGAAATTTTTAAAGGAACTCTTGGCTAATAAACGAAAGTTAGATGATGCGTCGCATATGGAATTAAACGCAGTTTGCTCAGCCATTCTACAGAATAAGCTACCCAACAAGTTGAAAGATCCAGGGAGTTTTACGATTCCTTACTTAATTGGTAGTTTAAATGTTAACAATGCTTTGGCTGATTTAGGACCGAGCATTAATGTTAAGCCCTATAAAATGTTTAAACAGCTAGGTCTTGGGAAACCCAAATAAACTAGGATGAGCATTCAATTCGCAGATAAAACCATTAGATTTCCTAGGGGTATTGTTGAAGATGTGCTCGTAAAAATTGATAAGTTCATATTCCCAATTGATTTTGTTGTTCTAGACATGGAAGAGGATAGTTATGTCTCTTTAATTCTAGGACACCCTTTTTTAGAAACTACTAGAACTATCATTGATGTTGGTACAAGTGAACTCACACTCCGTGTAGGAGAAGATACGATCACACTTCAAGCTCGTGATTTGGTCAGGACAGCAAGTCATGAAGATGATTATATAAAATATGTTAATGAGACTAATCATGTGGTTCAACCTTCTTTGCAAGAAACACTTCAAAAAAGCATAAACGGGCCACGTTCTATTACCAACAATGGGATCATCCATGACAAATGAACACTACAAATCGAGGAACTAGATTAATGGCAAACAATGGTTAAGGAGAAACTGAGGATACACGATGAACCAAATCAGTGTCATGATGAACTTAAAAGTGAATTGAATCAACTTAAGGTTGGATACAAAGTATTGTTAGATGAAGTAGACCCTCGTGTTGCCACTGTTGATCCTAATGGAGTAATCCCTTTTTCGGTACTCAACGTTTTCCCATACGGTACAGTCAAGGTAACTCATTCCAAATTCGGCACGTTTAAGGTAAATAGTACTCGTCTAAAACTTATTTTGATAAGATGAATAGCAGGAATGAGGAGTTTCAACTCCTTGATCCACCATGACCATGAAAATACGAGGTAAGTTAAGCTTAGACTCTAAATAAGTGCTTCTCAGGAGGCAACCGAACACTAACACCACTAACTAATTTATTTTTATCTATTTTTCGTATTTAAATGCAAGTTTTTTTACCCAGGCGTGTCCTTGGCCGTGTGGAAATAGGGCTTAAATCACCCAAAATCGATAGACACGGGTTAAAAGATATGACACGGGCATGCGACACGGCCGTGTGGACCACACGGCTTGGACACACAGGCGTGTACCAGGCCGTGTGAAAACTGGAGCTAAATTTTCAAATTTAAAATAAGTCAGTGAGCTATACGGTTAAGGCACATGGCCGTGTGTTCAGACACACAGGCGTGGGGGATACCACATGGGCGTGGAAAAAGCGAACAACGAAGCACACAGTCGTGCAATACAGCCGTGTGAACCACACGATCGAGACACATGGGCATGTTTAAGATCGTGTGACAAATTGGCATTAAATTTTCATGAAAAACACGAGCTAACCATGAGTCACACGGGCGTGTGACACGGCCGTGTGGCCCAACACGGGCCTCACAGGATTGTGCCCCCATTTAACCCTAATCCCCTTTTCATATCTTTCCTAGCTTTTTTTCTAATCTTTTCTTCCTTAAGCCACTGCCTGCCCTAAATCCAGCCACCACCTAGCTCCTCTCATTGCTCTCCCTCTCTCTTCTTTCATTTCTTTTTCTTTCCTTCCCTTTTCTTTCTTTCTTTCCTCTTTCTTTCCCTTTTTCCCCTCTCCTCTTTCTTCCTTATTTTTCTCTTACCCGCACAACCACCAGCCCACCACCCTCTCTACCGTAACCCCACTGTCTGACCCTTAGCCCGTCTTCACCCTCACCCCACGTCCCAAAAGCCATCATGCACCACCCTCACCGTGCACTCCAGTAACAGCCCCCACCCCTAACCAGCAACCCCAACACCCACCCTTGCCCCGGTCTACCATCGCCCTTTCTTCCGACCGACCACCCTTCATATAGTCGGTTTCCCCTTTTAATCTTTATATTTATTTATTTTTAATTATTATTCTTTATTATTATTATTACTGTTATTATTCGTTATATTTGTTATTAAGTATTATTATTATAATTATCATTATTATTCCTTTATTACTATTTTGTTGGTTGTGGTTTTCTGATTCTTTCATCTTTGCTCTTTACTCTATCCTATTCTGCTATTTTTAGTAATAATACAATATTTTCCCCTATTTGCATCCATATGTTTCATTTTGGTTTAGCTGTTCTTATAAAATAATATTTAGCTTTTTCTTTTGCATCTTTTTCTGAATTAGTATTATTGTTTCACTTTTTCTTCTTATCAACGTTATATTAGTCATGCATATAGTTTTTGCTCTTTAGGTCCCTACCTTCTTCAGTACATATTCTGTGCGAGATATATTTTTATAACTAAGGGTCTCTCTATTTAGACATGTGGCTTGAATATTTGGTGATACCTTGTTACTAATAAATTCTTTTAATTTTCAGGCACACAATGACAAACACACGAGGCAAGAAGACTGTCGTCCTCGCTTCCAAAAAGTGAAAAGGTCCAGGTGGGACCTCTTTATCAAGCGCTTCGACCGCAACTCACCACCCTTTGCTCCAATTTCCATCGAACAACTAGGAGGATTTATATTAGCTTCTCAGCATACAACCCTTCGGTGTGAGGCGTTGCATTGATTAGTTCACACTAGAGCAGGTCCATTTGGCTAATGATGTGTGATAAGTCGTAATTTATACATATTTTTATCCCATTCTTAGCACATTTTTTGGATGAATTATAATTCGATTTGTGGAATTTGATGCTCCTAATCCTTTAATTTCGTATCTTATACTTAGGTGAGCATAGAAAAGTAAAAAGAACGAGAAACGAGCCAAAAACAGAGAAAATAGGCCAACGTGGGAAATCAACACGGCCTGGACTTCCTTAAACAAGTAGATCACACGCCCGTGTCTATTTCACAGCCTTGAACATAGTTTGAAGCATTTGCACACGGGCGTGGCACACAGTCGTGGCCCTATCGAGCCCAAGTCTAGTTCTACTCAGAAAAGGCTACTTTTGGACTATTTTGGGCATTCTAAAGCCTATTTAAAACACCCTAGTGGAGGATTAAAGAGACACAAAGAGTAGGAAGCAAGGAATTACTCGAAAAAAGCTGATTGATCCATCTTGGAAGCCGGATTCACCTCCATGACTGAAGATTTCCCTTCAATTTCCTTCAAGGGTTTTCGGGTTTTCTTTATGTTCTGTCATTATTATCCTTCTGAGATGTTTTCTTTCATCATTATGAACTAAATCCCCTAAATACCTAAAGGGGATGAAACCTAATATGGATCTTGTTAATATTTTCTGAACTATATCATAAATACTTGATTTGTTCTTAATTATGTTTTTAACTCTTGTTTGAATATTCCAGGATATTAATTCAAGTATTGATGTGCTTATTTAGAGGATGAATAGTCCCTGTCTAAGAGTAGAACATTCATAATTAAGTAGAGTTGCATGCAATCCTAGAGATAGGACAACATAAATCTGCAGGATTAGAGACAAATCTAATAAGGGAATCCATTGATCGAGTTAATGCAAAACTAAGGGTTTTAATTAGAATGAGATTTCAATTAATCAACCTAGGATTAGACATTATTAGTCTCGAGAGGGATAATAATATAAATTAGGGATTTCTACGGATCAAGTCAAGTGAATAAATCGTTTGGTTCAAAGCCGAATAACAAGTGAAGTTTAGGTGGATTCTTCCTTGGTTATTGTCTAAATCAATCAGTTTTCCCAAAAGTATTTCCCCAATTTACTTTCTGTGCATTCTTAGTTAGGTAATTAGTTTAGATAAAACAACTCCCATTATTCTTAGGCTAGATAATAAAAAGAAGGTTAATACTAGTACTTTTAGTTCCTATGGGTTCGACATCCGGTCTTGCTATAAACTATACTACTGTTCGATAGGTACGCTTGCCTTCATCGTGATAATAGTTAGTTTCAAGTACGATCAATTATAAATTTAAAACTTATTGCGAGTGAAAAACAAGTTTTTAGTGCCCTTGCCAAGGAACTAAGATATTAGGAACACTCAATTTTTATTACATTAGCCATTATTTTCTTATTTTTTATTTAATTTTGTTTTTATTTTTATTTTACTAAATTTTCTTTTATTTTCTTCTAGCAGGTTTTCATAATTTATTACTAGAAGAAACCCATCAGGACCATTACTTTTTTACAGTGAGATCGAAAGTACAGCTCGCAGAAACTGAAGAGAAATTAGGAGAAGCCTACAATACATAGAGGAAGGACAAGAGGACTATATTCACACTACAACCGAGGAGATGGCTGATAATCAAAATAATCTGCTACCTTCTCTGGTTGTTGCAAATCCAGTAAATCAGGATCCTGCTCCTCGTACTATTTATGATTATGCTAAACCTACTTTAACAGGAACTAAATCGAGTATAGTTAGGCCTGCTATTGCTGCAAACAATTTTGAACTAAAATGTAACATGATTCAAATGATACAATAGTTTGTTCAGTTTCATGGTTTGCAGGACGAGGACCCAAATACTCATTTGGAAAATTTTCTGGAACTCTGCGACACATTTAAGATCAATGGCATTTCTAATGATGCCATTCACCTTTGGTTATTTACCTTTTCACTGAGGAATAAGGCTAAACAGTGGTTGAACTCGTTACCACGAGGGTTAATCACTACTTGGGAACAAATGACCAAAAAGTTCTTACTTAAATATTTTCTACCGGCTAAAACGGCTAAATTGAGAAATGGTATTTCTTTTTTTATGCAGATGGATTTGGAAACACTCTACGATGCATAGGAAAGATATAAGGACCTATTGAGAAGATGCCCTCACCATGGGTTACCTCTATGGCTGCAACTTCAAACCTTTTACAATGGTGTGAACCCCTCAACAAGACAGATGATTGAAGCAGCTGCTGGTGGAACCTTCAATAACAAAAAACCTGAAGAGGCTTACGAATTTATTGAAGAAATGTCACTAAATAACTATCAATGGCAAGTCATGAGGACTAAACCAACCAAAGCAGCAGGCGTTTATAACGTCGACTCGGTTACTATGCTGTCAAATCAGGTAAAATTATTGAATAAAAAAATTGATGGTTTACTTGGTTCCACGCAGGTATATCCAATGATGAGGTGTGATTCAAGTGGAGGAGGAGTACACGCAGAATATCAATCCTTCAATCCTAGCACCGAGGGGGATCAAGTCCACTATATGGGTAATAATAACTCTAGACCTGAAAATAACCCGTATAGTAAAACTTATAATGCAGGTTGGAGTAACCACCCCAATTTCTCATGGGGTGGCGAAGGAAATCGAAGGCCACAAAATCCTTCAGTTTTCAACAACCACCTTACCAGTAGGAAAAGAAGCCGAACCTTGAGGAGATGCTAACAAAATTATCTCGGTGTCAGAAACTCGTTTCCAGAATACCGAGACAGCAATTAAGAATCAAAAAGTGACAAGCCAGCTTACCAAATTAATTTCTAAATGACCACAAGGTAGCTTGCCAAGTAATACTGAATCTAACCCAAGGGAACAGCTCAATGTGATTAACGTTTGAGATAAATAAGGGTTAGTTGAACCTACACCAGAATTGAGGTAAGGAGCTATGGTAAGTAAAGGTAAGGATAAGGTAGACCACAGTAAGAGAAAACTGATAAGTGAAGAATACAAACCTCGAGTACCATACCCCAACACGACAAGAAAAGACCGCACTGACAAATAATTTGGTAAATTCCTTAAATTGCTAAATAAATTACATATTAACTTACCTTTTATTGAAGCTCTTTCACAGATGCCGAACGCAATGAATTTTTTAAAGGAGCTTTAAGTAAATAAGCGAAAGTTGGATGAGGCGTCGCATGTGGAATTGAATGCAGTTTGCTCAGCCATTCTACAGAATAAGCTACCCAACAAGTTGAAAGATCCAGGGAGTTTTACGATTCCTTGTTTAATTGGTAGTTTAACCGTTAAAAATGCTTTGGCTGATTTAGGGGCTAGTATTAATGTCATGCCCTATAAAATGTTTAAACAACTAGGTCTTGGGAAACCCAAACAAACTAGGATGAGCATTCAATTGGCAGATAAAACCATTAGATTTCCTAGAGGTATCATTGAAGATGTACTGGTAAAAATCGATAAATTTATATTCCCAATTGATTTTGTTATTCTAGACATAGAAGAGGATAGTGACATGCATTTAATCTTAGGAAGGCCCTTTTTAGTAACTGCTAGAACCATTATTGATGTTGGTACAGGTGAACTCACACTTCGTGTGGGTGATGAAACAATCACTCTTCAAGCTCGTAATTCGAGTAACATATCGAAAATCGAGGGTGGTTGTATAAATCATGATACTGATACTGATCTTGTGGTGCAACCTTCTTTGCAGGAAACACATTCAAAGAGCATGAATGAGCCATGTTTACGTAACAACAAAGGACCTATCTATGAAGAACAAAGGCTGCAAATCGAAGAACTAGATGAATAGCAGACACAGAAATCGAGAACACATGATAAATCGAAACCACACTGTTACGAACTCGATTTTTCACCTAATCAACTTAAGGTTGGAGACAAGGTACTATTAGATGCAGCAAACCCTCGTATTGCCACTTCTGAACCAAATGGAGCAATCCTTCTTACGGTACTTAACATATTCCCATACGGTACAATCGAGGTAATTCATTCCAAATTCGGCACGTTTAAGGTAAATAGTACTCGTCTAAAACCATATTTTGATAAAACTGATAGCAGGAATGAGGAGTGTAAACTCCTCAAACCACCATGATCGCGTGAAATTGAGGTAAGTTGAGCTTAGACTATAAATAAGCGCTTCTCGGGAGGCAACCCGAGTACTAATGATTTTGACTTATTTAAATTTTAGTTTTAATATCTGAATCACTAATTGAGTTTTCCAACACAGGTTTCCCAAATCCACACGGCCAGGCACACGGGCGTGCCTTAGGTCGTGCTCCGAACATGATAGGTGACAAGGCCATGTGAAAACAGATCAAAAGCTTTTCCCAAAACACGGGATTCGATAAGTTGCCACGGCCGTGCAACATGGCTGTGGGCAATCCTGCCAAATCAACACGGGCGTGTGACACACCTGTGCCCACCACCTATGGTCGAACCTGCCAAATTAACACGGGCGTGCTCATATATACACGGGCGTGGGAGATATGAATGAAATAGGACACGGCCGTGTGCATCAACACTCCCAAACTTGAAAACCACGAAAACCATGAGCTGAAATAAAGGCACACGGGCGTACCCCACGGCCGTGTGCCCCAATATCTATATTTTTAATTTTATTTCTCTTTAAGGACTATTTTTATTTTATCTTTAGGTTTTACAATCTTTATTAAGTAATTTATGTTTTCGGCTACCTCTTTATGAGTAATTAGGCTTCTCTATATTTCTTAAAGAATTATTGATTTTACCGCAGTTATAAAAAGCTCCAAAGCTCAATATTACTTAGGAATTTACAACTCCACTGGAAAATGGCCTCCACGACTGCCACATCCTGCCCGACCACCACCGGAGTATCCTCCTCCTTGCCTTAGTCGATCACTTTCCACAAATACAATTCAAGGAATCCATTTAACATTCAGGAAGTTTCACTTCTCTCCCTATCTTATGATCTTATATTTATATTTTCTAATAAATCTATCTTTTTACATTGAGGCAATGTACATCTTAAGTATGGGGGTATTTATATCACTATCAGAAAAATCCCTGAATTTTGTCTTATTCTCATGTGAATCACTCATATCACTATTAGAATGAATTTTGATTAATGTATGATTTTTATTGATATGTCTTGAATTAAAACATAGGTATTTATGCATTGATGGTTCAAACTTTAAGTAAATAGAGAATTAAGCATGATAAGTTGATTATTGAAGTATTAAAATTTTAGGCTATTTCCCCAAGTTTAGGTAATATCTTTGAGTTGAAATTCACAGGGTTAACATCAACAAGCCATAATTTTTGTGAGATCTTGAGCCTTTAAAGCATATATTATTTCTTTCATGCTCACTTTTATTATTGCTATGAGTAAGTCAATATTTATTTGTTATTCTAGAACTTGCTTCAATTATGCATGTCAAGACTACACTATTGATTTGATATGTCAAGATGATAAAGGCACTTAGGTTTAACCCACTCACTCCATAAAAGCCTACCTTCATAATTAACCCTTAGTGAGCCCCCTTGAGCCTAACAAGCCATTCTTTGATATACCCCTAATTTTAACCCATAAACCATTATTGTTGAAATCCCCTAAACTAATTTGATCCCTATTTTGTCGAGATTTGATTTGAATAAAATACTTAGCTATGTTTTATTTTGATAGTTAGCAAAGTTCTATGTACTTGATTTGTTCTTAAAAAAATGAAATTATGTAATCCTTGGGTTAAAACAATGTTATCCATGAAGAAAAGCTCAATTCTAGATCCTCTAATTAGGAATATAATCTGTCAGTTTTAGTATTTTTCTAGTTAGACAATTTTTTAATTCAATCTCGATTCTAAACTTCCCTTTCAGCTTGTGACCACATCCCTTAACCAAAGCTACGTTACAACCCTCTAAAGACCTTTTGATTGATGTATCATCTAAATATATAGTGGTGGAGATTTGATTTTCACTCAAGCCTATGGTAATGACTTTTCAGATTGACTGTTGAGTGCTAAATTTGTTGTCCTTAGACACATTGAGTGATTTGAGTGAATCTTTAGTGAGGATGTTAAACCCTGTGTTATTTTGAATCAAAGGTAATTACTTAGATGAGGGGAGACGCCTATGTTTTTCATGATAAAATGCTCAACTTGGAATGTTTGAAACTTTAATGTTCTTTTAGTTGAATTCTCAATGTATGATTAGTTATGGATTATTTTGAGATATTATTGATAGGAATTATAAGTTGAGAAAAATGATTTCCCAATTGTGAATTGAGGGTTTTGCTTGAGGACAAGCCAACACTTAAGAGTGGGGGTATTTGATAAGTCATAATTTATACATATTTTTATCCCCTGCTTAGCACATTTTTTTGGATGAATTATCATTAGATTTGTGGAATTTGATGTTATTAATCCTTTAATTTCATATCTTATACTTAGGTGAGCATAGGAAAGTTAAAAGAACGAGAAACCGGCAAAAAACGGAGAAAATGGGCCAACGTAGGGAATCAACACGGCCTAGACTTCCTCACATGGGTAGATCACACGCCCGTGCCTGTTTCACAGCCTTGAACACGGTTTGAAGCATTTGCACACAGGCGTGGCACACGGTCGTGGCCCTGTCGAGCACAAGTCTAGTTCTACACGGAGAGTAGGAAGCAAGGAATTACTCGAATAAAGCCGATTGATCCATCTCGGAAGCTGGATTCACCTCCAAGACTGAAGATTTCCCTTCAATTTGCTTCAGGGTTTTTGGTTTCTTTATGTTCTATCATTATTAGTCTTCTGAGATGTTTTCTTTCATCATTATGAACTAAATCCCCTAAATACCTAAGGAGGATGAAACCTAAGATGGATCTTGTTAATATTTTCTGAACTATATGATAAATACTTGATTTGTTCTTAATTATGTTTTTAACTCTTGTTTGAATATTCCAGTATATTAATTCAAGTATTGATGTGCTTATTCAGAGGATGAATAGTCCCTGTCTAAGAGTAGATCATTCATAATTAGGTAGAGTTGCATGCACTCCTAGAGATAGGATGACATAAATCTGTCAGATTGGAGTCAAATCTAATAAGGGAATCCATAGATTGAGTTAATGCAAAACTAGGGGTTTTAATTAGAAAGAGATTTCAATTAATCAACCTAGGATTAGACGTTATTAGTCTCGAGAGGGATAGTAATATAAATTAGGGATTTCTACGGATCAAGTCAAGTGAATAAATCGTCTGGTTCATAGTCAAATAACAAGTGAAGTCTAGGTGGATTCTTCCTTGGGTATTGTCTAAATCAATCAGTTTTCCCAAAAGTATTTCCTCAATTTAATTTCTGTGCATTCTTAGTTAGGTAATTAGTTTAGATAAAACAACTCCCATTATTCTTAGGCTAGATAATAAAAAGAATGTTAATACTAGTACTTTTAGTTCCTGTGGGTTCGACATCCGGTCTTGCTATAAACTATACTACAGTTCGATAGGTACGCTTGCCTTCATCGTGATAATAGTTAGTTTCAAATACGATCAATTTTAAATTTAAAACTTATCGCGAGTGACAATCAATATGCGCGTAATTATTACCACAACCCCATGGAACAGGTTCTTCACCATCATCGAGCCCAGCTTCTCAGAGCTCACCTTAGAGTTCAGCGCCACATTTTTAGTCCAGCAGGTCATGTCAGTCCATGATTAGCCCGGCACTATCACCTTTCTCCTTGGCAGGATGGTGTGACACATGAGCGTCCTAGAGTTCAGTGCTGCGTTAGGACTTTGCACAGAGGAATTCATGAGTGTCGATGACTTTCTTTAGCTTCATAGACATATTCATTACTCACCTTCGCAATGTTGGACTGAGCTCACAGGTGGCCTAACTAACTATGACGCGAGTCACTTGAAGGCGACGCATCTCTCTCTGGCCCTACGGTATATTCACGCCCTACTAGCTCACATTTTGACAGGTCGGAGAGAGAGCACAGGTGTGGTTAGTACTTATGACACATATTTCCTGTAGAGCATAACTACCGAACATGTGTTTGATTTGGCATATTTCATCACACTCGCGTGCCGCAACCAAACTGAACGCCATAAGAAGGGCCCCATCTTTCTAGGCCCTTACATGACTTATCTCACTCGGCACTTCAGCCTCTTTGACACTCTAGAGATATCATCGACACTCACACTAGTAGGCCAGATGTCTCCTCAAGGAATATCTAGATGATCCACATGAGGATGATAGAGCGATACTGTGGGTTCGACCCTCCTCAGTACAAACTCGTCTATTCTGATGCTCAGGACGACCTAGAGGACATTACTGATGACGTCCCTCCCCTTCATGAGGGCCCACCTCTACCACCATCACAGAGTCACCGCCCCATTGCTACCACTTTGACAGATATATTTGAGTGACTCACTCGCTTTGAGCAGCAGTGTTTTGAGAAGTTTGACAGCATCGATGCCACTCTTCGACAGATTTGCCACCACCTCCATATGTAACGGCCCAAATTTTAGTGATATCAGAACAGTGATTTGAAATCACTAAATCCGACATGTGAGCTTAGATATTAGTAAGTAAATGTTAAGTGTGGTTTTAGAAATAATTTTGAATTAGTGAAATTATATAGTATAGGAAGTTGTAGATAAAACAGAATAAAAATGAGGTATCGAGACATTGAATTCATAAACCAAGCCATAAATATTTTTAAAAAATATTTATGGAGTGTTAATAAGTTAGTATTAAAGTTTTGTCAAGAAATTTTAAGGTTTCGGTAGTTAATTGGGTGAAAAGGACTAAATTGAATTAAGTGCAAAATTGTGAGATGTGATTAAATAGATCTAGTAATAATTAAAGGAGGACTAAATAGGAAATTAGACACCTATTATTGGGCTGGACGGCATGTGTGTGCAAGAAAATAAAAATCAAGTGTGAACAAGGGGCAAAATTGGAAATAGGGTAATAATTTAATTGTAAAATATGATATATTAGGTAAAATCTAGAGTTTTCTTCATTTTTATTCATCTTCATCAGCTAAAAACACCATTAGAGAGCTTTTAAGAAGCTGGTTTTTATATTCTACAGCATGTAAGTTCAACTCTTGATTATTTCTTGTAATTTTTGTGTTTTAGAGACTTTTACAACTAGGTCCAAATGTTTAATTCATTAGTTTTTGATTATATGGATAATTATGAAAGTTGTCATGACCAAGTGCTGAAATTTTATGATGATTTATTATGGAATTGAGGTTTTAATTTTATTATATGATGATTTTATGAAGAGATTTTTATAGAAATCAATATTTAGGACCTAATTGTGAAAGTTGTGAAATTAGAGTTTTGTGATGAAACTTTGAATGTCAAAGGCTGTGAAATAGTTTGTATTGTTTAAATAAAGTGTTATTTGAGAATAATTAGTTCAATTGATGAATAAATTGAGCAGGGACTAAATTGTAAAAATTGAAAAGTTTGGGGTAATAGTGTAATTTAAAAATTTAAGGGCATAAATTGTGAAATAGAATAGAATTGAAATGGATGCTAATGAAGGAATGATTTTATAATTATAGATCAAGAAAACGAAGTGAATCGTGGAAAGGAAAAAATTCAAGAATAGTCCCTAAATTTCTACGACTTTTGCAAATTAGCCCAGGTAAGTTCATATGGCAAAATTTAATGTTTTTTTATGAAAATATTATGATTTATAAGTATATTATTGTAACACTCTTCACCCATATCCAACTCCGGGACAGGGTTCGAGGCGTTACTGGACTTAAACATTCACGAGCATATAAAATCGAGTCACCAAGTTTTTGCCCAAAATTAAAACTTACAAACCACAATGAATAAAGGCCACATCTCATGGCCATATACATGCCACTCACATGAAAATATTTAACATATACTTGCCAATACTCCAAGGAAAATGGCTTGATAGTGTGATCTTTGCATCATCCGATATATCCATTTTCTGAGTGACACTGAAAAACTAAAAAAAATGGAAAGGAGGAAGTAAGCTTTACGCTTAGTAAGCTCGCATGAAAATAATAAGCAATGCGATAACATGCTATTTTCATATTCTTTCTATTTATTCAAATTCTAGCTAAGTTGTTTTCCCGAGTCACAGTCATTAAATTATTTATATTCAGAGCTACAGAACTCCAATTTAAGATCCGTAATTTTTCCCAGAAAGTAGAATCATATCACTCCTTATAAAAATTTTTATAGAATTTTTAGTCGAGCCAATTAGTGCAGTTTATCAGTTAAAGTTTCCCCTGTTATACAGCTCGACTGATCTGACCTCTGTTCACTATGAATTTATTTTCTCCCTGTACAATAGTCAAATAGCCATAAAATTTGTTTCATTTAAAACTGGACTCAATAATCTAGGAATATAAACTATATTTCTTAATTATTTTTGTGTAATTTTTAAGGATTTTTCAAAGTCAGAATAGGGGATCACGTAATCATTCTGAACAAGTCTCACAAAAATATAAATATCTCAAAATATAGAATTCCTTTGCTTGCTCTAGTTCTTTTATATGAAAATAGACTTATTAAGCTTTAATTTCATATCTCATTCAGCCTCTAATTAAATTCCTACTATTTTTTTGGTGATTTTTCAAAGTTACGCCATCAAGCATCTTTGTCCAAAAATAGTTTTATTGCTAATTCACTCTTTCACACTTTCTTTGTATTAACTTCATTTAACATACATATCACAAATCATTTTCACCACATTTCATACACCACAAGTATAGGCCCATGATTACAAGGTCACCATAAAATCATCCTCATGTATAACTTACTTGTTTATAACCTTACCACATCCCGGTCACTTAATGAACACATCAATCACAAAACCAAGTTCCTGCATTTATTGATCGCAAAACTCACAAAGCAGTACATAGTAAGTCTACTGTTGAACACTTCGGATCAATCCTTGATACTTGGTGGTTTCAGCACATAGCTCCACCCATCAGATAGTTCGGTTCTCTTGTACACATGGTGAACACTTAGTACCACCCATGTGACTTAGCCAGTTTATTGCGTAGCTCTCTTGTCTACATGGTGTCCTTCACCTGGAACCACGCATGCGACCTAGCTACATATATCCCGTAGCTCTCTTGTCTACATGGTGTACACATAGTATCACCCATGCGACCTAGCTACATCATAATGTCTCGTAGCTAGAGCTGATCATGGGCTGGGCGGCCCGGCCCGGCCTGAAGGCTCGCCCGAAAAATGGGAGGGTTTGGGTAAAAATATAGGCCCAAAAAATGGGCTTGGGCAAAAAAATGAGGCCCGTTTAGAAAACAAGATGGGCCTCGGGTAAGAGTTTTTTGGCCCGAGCCCAGCCTGGCCCGGCCCGAATTATATATTAATATATTTTTATTTTATTTTTAATCATTTTAAATTTTTAACATAACCATTTTTTATTATATTGTAAATTTGTGTATTGTTTTAAGAATTATTTTAGTATCATTTTTATTTGTTTTAATATTTGTTTTTATGTTTATAAATATATTTGATTTATTATATTTTTGAATTTTTTTATTTAATGAAATAAGCAAAAAAAAATTAATATGGGCCAGGCTGGGTCGGGCTCAGGCTTAACAATTTTATTTTGGGCCGGGCTTAGACAAATTTTTAGGCCCATATTTTGGGCCGGGTCAGGCCCGGGCCTAGTAGACAGGCCTAAAATTTTGTTTGGGCCCGGCCCGGCCCATGATCACCTCTACTCGTAGCTCTCTTGTACACATGATGTGCACTCAGCACCATACATGTGACCTAGCTACATACAATCTGTATCATCCAATCTTTTCGAAGGTTCAACCGGGATTTCTCTCTCTTTTCTAACAATTTCACCAATCAAGTAATTATCAACAAACATATTTCCAATATTATTATAAAATCTCATAATACAAGTAAAATTGATGTATTACTTACATATAAACTTACTTCTCAAGGCAATAACATTAAATTACACATTACATTATTAAAAATCATATGAACTTACAATTGCTCATAATATCCATAATCATAGAAATCACATTTATGCATGATAATTCAATGCACTTCATAGCAAGATATATTTCATGTATAACAATAATAACATGAATAATAGGCTTATTAAATCACACGAGCTTACCTCAATCCAAAAAAAATGGCAATTTATCATTTTAGTCCATAACCTTGTATTTTCTTGATTTAAGCCCGAATATCGATTTCCTTGATCTATAATATCACATTTAGCCTAATAATTAATCACACTATTCATATGGGTCTAAAAATCATATTTTTACAAATTTTCATTTTGACCCCTAAACTTTTGCATTTTTGCACTTTTGCCCCAAGACTCGAAAATTAAATTTCATCCTATTTTCTTGTGTTTTATGACATACTGATCATTTTTCCCTTCTATGGCAACATCAAAATCTCACTCTAACATGTATTTATGAACATTAGGTATTTTTACCGATTATGCCGTTTTACTCGTTTTTACGAAAAATCACTTAGCAAAAGTTGTTTAACACAATCTCAAACTTTATATTCTACCATAAAACATCAAAATTCATACATATCATCCATGGGTAAATTTTTAAATGTAAACCCTAGCTCAAAATATTGGTAGAAATAGGTAAACCGAGCTACAAAGATTTCAAAAATGTAAAAAAATTAAAAACGGGCCTAGAAATCACTTACAATCAAGGCTTAAAAGTGTTGAAACCCTAGCTATGGTGCAGCAACTTATGGAGAAGATGATCATTTTTGTGTTATTTTTCCCATTTTATTTCATTTAATATCCAAATTACCAAAATGCCCTTACTTACTAAACTTTCAAAAATTCCATCCATGTCCAATTTTTTGTCCATAAACTTAGAAATTGGTCAAATTGCTATTTAAGACCTCCTAATTAATATTTCAAAGCAATTTCATACTAGAAACTTCTAGAATGCAAGTTTTACAACTTATTCAATTTAGTCCCTAACTTCAAATTAAACACTCTATGCATAGAATTTCTTCACGAAATTTTCACAAAATCATGCAATCATATCCTAGACCTCAAAATAATCATAAAATAATTATTTTTATCTTTTATTTTTGGTCCCAAAACCACTATTCTGACTAGGCCCAAAATCAGGGTGTTACAACTCTCCCCCCCTTAGGGATTTTCGTCCCCGAAAATCTTACCGAAAAGTGGTCTTCACTTAGATTTCTCAATCTCATACTCAATAATAAAGTACATTCACTCAGGCAGTGCCTCCAGTACATCTCTTTAATTTCTCATTTCCTAACTAATATTAATCCTGGCAGAGATAATTCTGGTAGATCCTGATGCTCGGCTTTAACCCCATTAACAATTTAGATTCTCTATGGCATCGAATGCTCTATACTATCACATTACCTTATTGTCTTGAACACATCACAATTCATACAACAGTACATTACTAAAAAGAAATCAGGAAGTTTTTACTCAATGCAGACTAGTCCAGCTCAGACATTCCAGTTAACAATATTCTCATTTGTTCAAACTTTACCAACATGTAATAAACTTTTCAGCTTTCACGAGACGAAAACCTCATCATTCGTAGTAGTTTTTACTCATATCAATTTTTTTAAGAGATATACACTTCTCGTTTAGAATATTTGCCTTTTATCCGTACAGAAATGAAATTCTATTATCAGACTTGAGAAAATAATCTTGACATAATTGTCACATGAAATATTTCTAATAAATAATTCACACTGATTGAACACTCAAGTCGATCTTAATCACCAGTGAATGACATTTCCAGTAATCTTTTAGTATTCATTCATTACGCTAACTAAAACCATCTCAATTACATTAGTTCAAATAACCAAAATATCTCAATTGAAGTCATTAATTATAATTGATTTATTTGAGAGAAGTAATCCACCATATCGATTGAGATTCGCGCTTTTATCACTTATGCCTTTACTGTTGTCAAATCCTTACACAGAAATTTAAAAAAAGAAACCCTAATGCTAAAATTTGTCCAGCCGTAATTGTCACATTCAGATATTACAGATTTCAAATATCATTTCCCACAACTAGTTCTGCCATCACAAATATCATATTAGATCTTTTGCTAAAGAAGACCAATTCTGAATAAATTTTGATTTACACTTTTCTCGACCTTTTACCTGAGTAATTCGATTTACCAAAGTAAATTTCTTCTCTAACTGGAACAGTGTATAATTCCAATAATCTTTATGGCAACCTGATACTTTTCTAGCTCTAACTTTACTTATCAATTCATTCTTAATCTCTAATCATACTTATAACTATTCTATCACTAAACTCTTTGATTTTTCAAGCGGAAACTTATTCAGTACGAATCTCATGAAATTCAATCATAAGCACCACTTCGATAAGAGGGAGGGGTTATAGGGCCTCTGACTCGTCTTTTTTATACATATACATATGACACAACTTTCATCATCATAGCAACATCGTCAAAATCATGTCATTCATTCAGGTAATGCATCATTCATATTGGTTTACACCAATTTTCCAATTATCCCGTTTAGACAAGTATACTTATACATGCATTCTATGTTTTCTGGATAGCTTTACTTACCCATTCATTTACTTAAAAAATTCATACTCATGACATCGTATAAGGGCCAAACAAACATAGTTATTTGCATCACAATCACAACTTTCATTTCGTGCATCATTATATACATATCCTTACAATCATATAATTCAGTCCAAACAATTTAACGTAGATAAGTTCATTTCATTATAATCCTTTATCTCATAAAAAAAATATCATTGACATTCATCAACATTCAACGTCCAATCAAGACAATGACATTTTTATTCGTATTAAAATATTATAAACCTTTATTCATACCTTTCTGAATCTAAACTTATCATAATCGTAATTTACTCAATTACCTTTGCATCACATTAAACATGGTTGGTGCAGCTCGGTTGGAGAGTACCTCTGGCTAAACAAGACGGTTCTCATACGCGTCGGAAGACATCACACTATCACAGATCCGTGGCATATATAGCTAGACTTTTTCACATGTTAGGTTAGTCCGAGAACCGACTAAACCTTTGCTCTGATGCCACTAAATATAACACCCTTCACCCGTATCTAACTCTGGGACAGGGTTCGAGGCGTTATCGAACTTAAACATTCACAAACATATAAAATCGAGTCACCGAGGTTTTGCCCAAAATTAAAACTTACAAACCACAATGAATAAAGGCCACATCTCATGGCCATATACAATAGCTCGATATAGGTCAATACATAAGCCAAATCATAATAATAATACATGACATGAAACAAACTTCTTATACATGCCACTCACATGAAAATATTTAACATATACTTGTCAATACTCTAAGGATAATGGCTTTATAGTGTGATGCTGCCTCCGATGATCTTCAACCCCTGAGCTGACCTGACAAACTAAAAAAAATGGAAAGGAGGAAGTAAGCTTTACGCTTAGTAAGCTAGCATGAAAATAATAAGCAATGCGATAACATGCTATTTTCATATTCTTTCTATTTATTCAAATTCTAGCTAAGCTATTTTCTCGAGTCATAGTCATTAAATTATTTATATTCGGAGCTACAGAACTCCAGTTTAAGATCCATGAATTTACCCAGAAACTAGAATCATATCACTTCTTATTAAAATTTTTATAGAATTTTTAGTCTAACCAATTAGTACAGTTTATTAGTTAAAGTTTCCCCTGTTATACAGCTCAACTGATCTGACCTTTGTTCACTACGAATTGATTTTCTCCCTATACAAGAGTCAAATAGCCATGAAATTTGTTTCATTTAAAACTAAACTCAATAATCTAGGCATATAAACTATATTTCTTAATTATTTTTGTACAATTTTAAGGATTTTTCAAAGTCAAAACAGGGGATCATGTAATCATTTTGAACAAGTCTCACAAAAATATAAATATCTCAAAATATAGAATTCATTTGCTTGCTCTAGTTCTTTTATATGAAAATAGACTCATTAAGCTTTAATTTCATATCTCATTCAGCCTCTAATTAAATTCCTACTATTTTTTTGGTGACTTTTAAAAATCACGTCACTACTACTGTCCAAAATAGTTTTATTGCTAATTCACTCTTTCACACTTTCTTTGTATTAACCTCATTTAACATACATATCACAAATCATTTTAACCACATTTCATACATCACAAGTATAGGCCCATGATTACAAGGTCACCATAAAATCATCCTCATGTATAACTTACTTGTTTATAACCTTACCACATCCCGGTCACTTAATGAACATATTAATCACATAACTAAGTTCCTGCATATATTCATCACAAAACTCACAAAGCAGTACATCGTAAGTCTTCCGTTGAACACTTCGGATCAATCCTCGATACTTGGTGGTTTTAGCATATAGCTCCACCCATCATATAGTTCGACTCTCTTGTACACATGGTGAACACTTAGTACCACCCATGTGACCTAGCCAGTTTATTGCGTAGCTCTCTTGTCTACATGGTGTCCTTCACCTGGAACCACGCATGCGACCTAGCTACATATATCCCGTAGCTCTCTTGTCTACATGGTGTACACATAGTATCACCCATGCGACCTAGCTACATTATAATGTCTCGTAGCTCTCTTGTACACATGATGTGCACTCAGAACCATACATGCGACCTAGCTACATACCATCTGTATCATCCAATCTTTCCGAAGGTTCAACTGGGATTTCTCTCTCTTTTCCAACAATTTCACCAATCAAGTAATTATCAACAAACATTTGTCTAATATTATTATAAAATCTCATAATACAAATAAAATTGATGTATTACTTACATATAAACTTACTTCTCAAGGTAATAACATTAAATTACACATTGCATTATTAAAAATCATATGAACTTACAATTGCTCATAATATCCATAATCATAGAAATCACATTTATGCATGATAATTCAATGCACTTCATAGCAAGATATATTTCATGTATAACAATAATAACATGAATAATAGGCTTATTAAATCACACGAGCTTACCTCAATCCAAAAAAAAATGGCAATTTATCATTTTAGTCCATAACCTTGTATTTTCTCGATTTAAGCCCGAATCTCGATTTCCTTGATCTATAATATCATATTTAGCCTAATAATTAATCACACTATTCATATGGGTCTAAAAATCATATTTTTACAAATTTTCATTTTGACCCTTAAACTTTTGCATATTTGCACTTTCTCCCCAAGACTCAAAAATTAAACTTCATCCTATTTTCTTGTGTTTTATGACATACTGATCATTTTTCCCTTCTATGGCAACATCAAAATCTCACTCTAACAAGTATTTATGAACATTAGGTATTTTTACCGATTATGCCGTTTTACTCGTTT
Source organism: Gossypium anomalum (assembly GCA_025698475.1). Classification (NCBI taxonomy): domain Eukaryota; kingdom Viridiplantae; phylum Streptophyta; class Magnoliopsida; order Malvales; family Malvaceae; genus Gossypium; species Gossypium anomalum. Next base: position 80,580,101 of record CM046966.1, on the reverse strand, counting down.
TTACGAAAAATCACTTAGCAAAAGTTGTTTAGCACAATATCAAACTTCATATTCTACCATAAAACATCAAAATTCATACATATCATCCATGGGTAAATTTTTAAATGTAAACCCTAGCTCAAAATATTGGTAGAAATAGGTAAACCGAGCTACGAGGATTTCAAAAATGTAAAGAACATTAAAAACGGGCATAGAAATCACTTACAATCAAGGCTTAAAAGTGTTGAAACCCTAGCTATGGTAGAGAGCAAAATTCGGCAGCAACTTATGGTGAAGATGATCATTTTTGTGTTATTTTTCCCATTTTATTTCATTTAATATCCAAATTACCAAAATGCCCTTACTTACTAAACTTTCAAAAATTCCATCCATGTCTAATTTTGTCCATAAACTTAGAAATTGGTGAAATTGCTATTTAAGACCTCCTAATTAATATTTCAAAACAATTTCATACTAAAAACTTCTAGAATGCAAGTTTTGCAACTTATTCAATTTCGTCCCTAACTTCAAATTAAGCACTTTATGCATAGAATTTCTTCACAAAACTTTCACACAATCATGCAATCATATCAAAGACCTCAAAATAATCATAAAATAACTATTTCTATCTCAAATTTGTGGTCTCGAAACCACTATTCTGACTAGGCCCAAAATTAGGGTGTTACAATTATTGTAGATGAATACTATCAATTTGTAATAATTATGAAATAATAGTTAAATAAAACTACAAATTAGCTGGAACAATGGATTTGAGTGCTTTCATTCTGTGACCATGATGAATTGACGGAAAAGATGTGATAAGAGCACCCGTTTAAGACCATAGCTGTGGCATTGGTGCAACATGATATGTGTTCCCGTATAAGACCATAGCTGGGCTATGGCATCGGTGTGACATGATGATGTGATTCCGTATAAGGCCATATCTGGGATATGGCATCGGCATGTGATGTGATCCGTGCAAGACCAGAGCAGGGCTATGGCTTCGGTGTGTGATATGTGACAATGTGCAAGTCCATAGTTTACTATGGCAATGGGATAATGAAGCACTCAATTCCATTAGTGTTCCATAATTTGTCAATGAAAATAAATGAGAAAAAGGGCCCAAGGAAGTTAAATTTGTGAATAGGAATATGAAAATTATTCAAAGGAGCTTAATAATGGATTTGTGATTTACAAGGTAAAGTAGTTAAATTAAAAGATATATGATTGTGTACAATGTTCGATAAGACTTGTGTTTTTATGCCTATGAGCTTACTAAGCTTTTAAAAGCTTACTTGTGTATGATATTTGTTTTGTAGATTGAATTATACACATACGGAGGATCGGATCTACATCAAGGATCACACTATCCAGATTTACTCCGGTAGATTTTTGTTAAACAAAATTTTGATTTATATGGCATGTATAAGGGTTAATTTGATAATATAGTTGTATGAATGATTAAGTATGCAAAGTAAGTTAAATGTGATGTTTTGTGTTTGAAAATGAAATATAATGTTTTGGCTTGAAATAATTGATTTGTTGGATTCTAATAGTGTATAATTAAGTTTAGGTGCAGAAAATGAATAAATGAGTGTTATTTGATCAACATTTATAAGTAAATGTTTTGGGCATGAATTAGGTGTGTTTAGTATGTGAAAATAGCTAAAAAATGGTCAAAAATTATGTTTTCACACGGCCAAGCAACATGGGCGTGTGCCCAGGCCGTGTGAATTTGACAGAATCTGCCCATGGCTTGGCCCCACGGCCATGTTGAGCCCCACGGGCAGGCCACACGGGCGTGTGCCCCTATTTTCAAGAAAAAGTTTCCAAAGCTCCCGGTTTAGTCCTAAATCACTTCCTAAGCATATTTTGGGCCTCGTAGGTCCATACTAAGGACTTAAAGATGAAATTTGAGAAATTTTAAATTGAAATACAGATTTATGACTCAGTTTTACTGTTTATTATATTTAATTCTGCTAGCACCTCAAACCTTGTCCAGGCATCGGATACGGCTGGGGTGTTACATTTATTGGTATCAGAGCTTTATTTAGCTGATTCTCAGAATATGTATGATGTGAAAAGTATCTGCCACATAAATCGTGATAGTGTGATGTGTATGATCCGATCTAATCCTTGTTTTTATTATAGATTATCTTCGATTTGAAAAGATGTCAGATAGACCAGAACAAACTAAGCAAGAAGAAGTTAACAGTAGAGTTCAAACCTCTGAATAAGGAACAAGTAATGAAGTTCCAATTTCATTGATGCGAGAACAAGAACTCAAAAATATGATTTATGGATTCATGAATCAGTGGTATAATGAGAATATGCAAGAAAAAAATCAGACTCAACAACCTCCTCCCCCTATTTTAACATCGGTAGTACCCCCGGTTGCTCATCCACCTCCTCCGACAACTGAATCTGGTAAACGTTCTCCATTTGAAAAGCTCAGAAAACATGGGGATGAAGAATTTCAGGGAAGAACAGATGATGACCCCGTTAAAGCTGAATATTGGTTACAAAGTATAATATGGGTTTTTAAGCAAATGGCGTACTCACCAGATGATTACTTAATATGTGCTGTGTCATTATTGAAAGAAGAAGCTTATAACTGGTGGAAAATAATAAAAGCTGTAGTACCAGCTGAGAAGATTACTTGGGAATTTTTCCAAAAATGAATTTAAGAAGAAATATGTTGGTAGAAGATATCTAGATAAGAAGAAAAGAGAATTTCTTGACTTGCGACAGAGAAACAAGTTAGTGGCTGAATATGAAAGAGAATTTGTTTATCTGAGCAAATATGCTCGAGATATAGTACCCACTGAAGAAGAAATGTGTATCAGATTTGAAGAAGGGCTTAATGATGAGATTAGAATGATGATAGGGGGCACTGAGATACGAGAATTTGTTGTTATATCAGATCGTGCTCAGAAACTTGAAGAAGTATATAACAGAAAGATGCAACGAGATAGAAGAAGTAAAGAATCTTTCAAAAGAAGTGCATCTAAGTCATTTTCGGCTTTACCAGTGAAGAAATCTAAAGAGGAATTTAGTCGAGCCACCTTAGCACCGGAAAGATCGGGAAAGAGTAGACCAAGACAATCTGATTACAAGGCATCCGATAGACCTATTGTTAGTATGGGTAGTGTACAAAATACCTAAAGGCCTAAGTACCAACATTGTGGAAGAAGTCACCTCTGTGAATGTAGAAGTAAGTTAGGGGCTTGTTATAAATGTGGGGCCACTGATCACTTTATACGTAATTCCTCCCAACTACAAGTAAAAGAAGTAGAACAGAAGGAGAAACAGAAAACTCCTCCTCAAAAAGAAAGATGCTCTGGCCAGAGCAGTGCTACAGGGGCTACTCGTTCGAGTATGAAAGATACTGCTAGTCAATCAGAAGTTAGGGCCCCTGCTCGTACATATGCCATTCGAGCAAAAGAAGAAGCAACAGCTCCAGATGTAATTACTGGTACTTTCTATCTTTATGATGCTCCTGTGTATGCTTTAATAGACCCCGAGTCTACTCATTCATATATTTGTACTATGTTAGCATCTGAAAAGAATTTATTTGTTGAGCCTACTGATTATGATGTACAAGTTACAAATCCGTTAGGTCAAAGTGTGGTAGTTAATTTAATATGTCATGACTGTCCACTGTAAGTTAAGGGCTGTGATTTCCTCACTGATTTGATGCTGCTACCCTTTCAGGAATTTGATATTATTTTGGGCATGGACTGGTTAATGAAACATGATGCGGTAGTGAATTATCGAGAAAAATGAATTAGTTTGAAATGTCAAATAGGAGATATTATTTTGGTTGAGTCTGGAAATTTGGATGATACGGTTAGAATGATTTCATCTATGTCTGTTCAGAAATTGTTACGAAAAGGAAATGGCTCCAGTAGAATTAAGAGAGTTAAAGATGCAGTTGCAAGAGTTGTTGGACAAAGGGTTTATCAGACCAAGTATGTCACCATGGGGTGCACCTATCTTATTTGTGAAAAAAAAGGATGGTTCGTTGAGGCTGTGTATAGATTACAGGCAGTTGAATAAGGTAACGATTAAAAATAAATATCCTTTGCCTCATATTGATGATTTATTCGATCAGCTAAGGATGCTGCAGTGTTTCCAAAAATAGATCTCAGATCTGGGTATTATCAGTTAAAGGTAAAGGAATGTGATGTTCCGAAAATAACTTTTAGAACTCGGTATGGTCATTATGAGTTCTTAGTTATGCCATTCGGTTTGACAAATGCTCCTGCTGCTTTTATAGATTTAATGAATCAAATTTTCTAGTCGTACCTGGATAGATTTGTGGTTGTGTTTATTAATGATATACTAATCTATTCAAAGACAGAATCCGAGCATGCTCAGCACTTGAGAATTGTACTACAGATTTTGAGGGAACAACAGTTATATGCAAAATTTTTCAAATGTGAATTTTGTCTTCATGAAGTGGGATTTTTGGGTCACATTGTGTCAGTTGATGGTATACGGGTAGATCCGACTAAAGTGTCAGTGGTGATTAATTGGAAAACTCCAAAGAATGTTACGGAAGTTCGAAGTTTTCTTGGATTAGTCGGTTACTATCGTCGATTTGTGAAAGACTTTTCACTTATTGCTTCATCGATAACCCGATTATTATAGAATAATGTTGAATTTGTATGGTCTGATGAGTGTCAACGAAGTTTTGATCAGTTAAAAAAAATGTTGATAGAGGCTCTAGTGTTAACTCAGTCTGAATCAGGTGTGCCATATGTAGTATATAGTGATGCGTCTCTGAATGGTTTAGGTTGTGTACTGATGCAGTCAGGAAAAGTTGTAGCATATGCTTCTTGACAGTTGAAACCACATGAGAGGAACTACCCTACACGATCTTGAGCTAGCCGCTATAGTATTTGCTCTAAAAATTTGGAGACACTACATATACGGGGAGAAATGTTATGTGTACACAGACCATAAAAGTTTGAAATATTTAACGTCGCAGAAAGAGCTGAACTTGAGATAGAGGCGATGGTTAGAGCTATTGAAAGATTATGATTTTGTCATTGATTATCATCTGGGCAAGGCAAATGTAGTGGCAGATGCACTTAGTCAGAAATCATTATTATTTACTCTTCGGGTGTTAAATGCTCATTTGTCTGTTAATGAAGATGGTTCTGTGTTAGCTGAATTAAAAGTAAAACTAGTATTCTTTCAATGAATTCAGGAGTTGCAAGATCAAGATTCAAAGTTTGTGCTGAAACGACAAATGGTTCGGGATAATTTGAACTTAGAGTACTTTATTGATAATAGTGGTATGTTATACTATCGTAATAGAATTTGTGTCCTGAATAATCTAGAATTGAAAAATGATATCTTATCAGAGGCTCATAGTAGTATGTACTCGATTCATCCGGGTAGTACGAAGATGTACTGTGATTTGAAGAAAATGTATTGGTGGCCTGGTATGAAACAAGAAATTTGTGAATTTGTGGCAAAATGTTTAATTTGTCAACAGGTAAAAGCTGAACACCAAGTGCCTACAGGTTTGTTACAACCCGTAATGATTCCAGAATGGAAGTGGGAACATGTGACGATGGATTTTGTATCTGGGTTGCCTGTGACTCCGAAGAAGAAAGATTCGATTTGGGTGATAGTAGACAGATTAACTAAGTCGGTGCATTTTATTTCGGTCAGAACAGATTTTTCACTTGAAAAATTAGCGAAATTATATGTGTCAGAAATTGTGAGATTACATGGGGTGCCGACATCAATTATTTCTGATCGAGATCTGAGGTTTACTTCGAGATTTTGGAATAAACTACAGGAAGCTTTAGGTACTAAGTCAAAATTTAGTACAGCTTTTCACCCTCAGACTGATGGGCAATCAGAGTGAGTGATTCAGATTTTGGAAGATATGTTAAGGTCTTTGTATACTCGAGTTCGGGGCGGTGGGAAAAGGTACTTACCTTTAGCTGGATTTGCTTAGAATAATAGTTATCAAGCTAGTATCAAAATGGCACCGTTTGAAGCTCTATATGGAAGAAAGTGCAGAATCCCGTTGTATTGGTCAGAATTAAGTGAATCAAAATTAGTCGGAGTCAGGAAACTGAGGAGAAAGTTTAGATTATTCAAGAAAGTTTGAAAGCTGCTTCCGATCGTCAAAAGTCGTATGCAGATTTGAAAAGAAGAGATATAGAGTTCAATGTGGGTTATCGTGTGTTTTTGAAAGTTTCTCCGTGGAAGAAAGTTTTACAGTTTGGTAGAAAAGGAAAGCTTAGTCCATGATTTATCGGACCGTATGAAATCATTGAGAAGATCATTCTGGTAGCGTATAGATTGGCCTTGCCTCCAGAACTTGAGAAAATCCATAATGTATTTCATGTATCTATGTTGAGACGGTATAGATCAGACCCTTCACATGTGATTCCTAATACTGAGATAGAGCTACAATCAGATATGACTTATTCGGATGAACCAGTGAAAATATTAGCTCGGGAAGTTAAAGAACTACGGAATAAACGAGTACCATTAGTAAAAGTGGTATGGCATCGACATGGATTGGAGGAGGCAACTTGGGAAACGGAAGAATCTATAAGATCATAGTATCCGCATTTGTTTTCAGGTACGAAATTTCGAGGACGAAATTTCCTAAGGGGGGAGAGTTGTAACGGCCCAAATTTTAGTGATATCGAAACAGTGATTTGAAATCACTAAATCCGACATGTGAGCTTAGATATTAGTAAGTAAATGTTAAGTGTGGTTTTAGAAATAATTTTGAATTAATGAAATTATATAGTATAGGAAGTTGTAGATAAAACGGAATAAAAATGAGGTATCGAGACCTCAAATTCATAAACCAAGCCATAAATATTTTTAGAAATATTTATGGAGTCTTAATAAGTTAGTATTAAAGTTTCGTCAAGAAATTTTAAGGTTTCGGTAGTTAATTGGGTGAAAAGGACTAAATTAAATTAAGTGCAAAATTGTGAGATGTGATTAAATAGCTCTAGTAATAATTAAAGGAGGACTAAATAGGCAATTAGATACCTATTATTAGACTGGACGACATGTGTGTGCAAGAAAATGAAAATCAAGTGTGAACAAGGGGCAAAATTGGAAATAGGGTAATAATTTAATTGTAAAATATGATATATTAGGTAAAATCTAGAGTTTTTTTCATTTTTCTTCATCTTCATCAGGTAAAAACACCATTAGAGAGCTTTTAAGAAGCTGGTTTTTATATTCTACAGCATGTAAGTTCAACTCTTGATTATTTCTTGTAATTTTTGTGTTTTTGAGACTTTTACAACTAGGTCCAAATGTTTAATTCATTAGTAATTGATTATATGGATAATTATGAAAGTTTCCATGAACAAGTGATGAAATCTTATGATGATTTATCATGGAATTGAGGTTTTAATTTTATTATATGATGATTTTATGAAGAGATTTTTATAGAAATCAATATTTAGGACCTAATTGTGAAAGTTGTGAAATTAGGGTTTTGTGATGAAACTTTGAATGTCATAGTTTATAATGTTTAAATAAAGTGTTATTTGAGAAGAATTAGTTCAATTGATGAATAAATTGAGCAGGGACTAAATTGTAAAAATTGAAAAGTTTGGGGTAATAATGTAATTTTAAAAAATTTAAGGGCATAAATTATGAAATAGAATAGAATTGAAATGGATGCTAATGAAGGAATGATTTTATAATTATAGGTCAAGAAAACGAAGTGAATCGTGAAAAGGAGAAAATTCAAGAATAGTCCTTCAATTTCTACGACTTTTGCAAATTAGCCCAAGTAAGTTCATATGGCAAAATTTAATGTTTTGTTATGAAAATATTATGATTTATAAGTATATTATTGTAGATGAATACTATCAATTTGTAATAATTATGAAATAATAGTTAAATAAAAGTACAAATTAGTTGGAACAATGGATTTGAGTGCTTTCATTCTGTGACCATGATGAATTGACGGAAAAGATGTGATAAGTGCACCCGTTTAAGACCATAGCTGGGCTATGGCATCGGTGCAATGTGATATGTGTTCCCGTATAAGACCATAGCTGGGTTATGGCATCGGTGTGACATGATGATGTGATTCTGTATAAGATCATATCTGGGATATGGCATCGGCATGTGATGTGATCCGTGTAAGACCATAGCTGGGTTATGGCATCGGTGTGACATGATGATGTGATTCTATATAAGATCATATCTGGGATATGGCATCGGCATGTGATGTGATCCGTGTAAGACCATAGCAGGGCTATGGCTTCGGTGTGTGATATGTGACAATGTGCAAGTCCATAGTTTACTATGGCAATGTGATAATGAAGCACTCAATTCCATTAGTGTTCCATAATTTGTCAATGGAAATAAAAGAGAAAAAAGGGGCCCAAAGAAGTTAAATTTGTGATTAGGAATATGAAAATTATTCAAAGGAGCTTAATAATGGATTTGTGATTTACAGGGTAAAGTAGTTAAATTAAAAGATATATGATTGTGTACAATGTTTGGTAAGATTTGTGTTTTTATCCTATGAGCTTACTAAGCTTTTATAAGCTTACTTGTGTATGATATTTGTTTTGTATATTGAATTATACACATATGGAGGATCGAATCTACATCAAGGATCACACTATCCAGATTTACTCCTGTAGATTTTTGTTAAACAACATTTTGATTTATATGGCATGTATAGGGGTTAATTTGATAATATAGTTGTATGAATGATTAAGTATGCAAAGTAAGTTAAATGCGATGTTTTGTGTTTGAAAATGAAATATAATGTTTTGGCTTGAAATAATTGATTTGTTGGATTCTAATAGTGTATAATTAAGTTTAGGTGCAGAAAATGAATAAATGAGTGTTATTTGATCAACATTTATAAGTAAATGTTTTAGGCATGAATTAGGTGCTTAGTATGTGAAAATAGCTCAAAAATGGTCAAAAATTATGTTTTCACACGGCCAAGCCACATGGGCGTATGCCCAGGCCGTGTGAATTTGGTAGAATCTGCCCATGGCCTGGCCCCACGGCCATGTTCTGTGACAGCCCTAATTTGACCTTAGACGGAATGTGGTTTCGGGACCACAAAACCGAGTCAAAAGTGATTTTAAAAATTTAATTTGCATATCTTGATGTGAGTAAATGCATGTGTGAAAGTTTCATGCATTAATTTGGCCATTTACTATTGAATTTATTAAAATGGACTTATATGAAAAACTTTAGAAATGTGATAGGTTAATTTTATAATGGTCTAATAGTGCATGTATTAAAAAGAGTGGTTTTGCATGTCAATTTACCCATAATATATATAGTGGCCGGCCAAGAAATGATGATGCTCCACTAATTCCAATTTAATATAATTTTTAAGTTAACAAGTGATTAAATAATTCTAATAAAATGAATAAAAGAAGAAAGAGAAGAGAGGAGGGTGTTCATCTTCTTCTTCTTCTCTCAAAGCCGAAACAAAGATGAAGGAATAGGGGGAATTCACCTTAAAGAAATTCGGCAATCTTCTTTAGCTAGTAAGAGGTAAGTTTTGAATTGTTGATTTGGTTTTATGATAGGTTAAGTTAATATTTGAATGCACTATTGGTAATGTCATGAAAGTTGAAACTTTTATGGTGGTTTTGGGCATCACGCCGTGAATCTAAGTGTTAGAATTTGGGATTATTTTTCATGTTGTATGGAATAAAAGGAGGATGATAGAATGGGATGACGATTTTGAACAAGTAGTTTAATAGCACCTTGTACATTCGGTTATATTGAGTCAAATTGGAATGTTAATTTCCTTTTCTATGATTATTTTCCTTGTAGGTTAAATGGTTCTTTGATAGGGCCGAATGAATATTGAAGGCCAAAATAAAAATGTATGAAGTCTAAGGTGCAAATTTTAGTCTTGGTGAATTGGATAATTCGGTTGAAGTATTGAGAATGGGAGTTGCCATTTTAGGTTAAGATCAAAAGAATGATTAATAGGCATTAAAAGGTTAAAAGTATGAAATTTGAAGTATAAGAACTAATAGGTAATTACATAGGTAATGTTAAACTTAATTTGGTATAATCGGCTATATAGGGTATATACTTGTGATATCATATTTAATCCCATATATTGACTAAATGAGTGATAATGACTTACAATGTTGAATTCGGTTCATGAATATGTACATTGGAGTGAAATATATCATAGGCTATGTTATTTTGGAAGTAGGAATGCATTCGACCGTATGACACTTTATAAATATAGTTAAGGTTTTAATGTTTTGAACAATAATAGTTGTACAACAAAGTGAAAATCATAAAATATATATATGAGTAATTAGCTAGGGTGGTTGCCGTGCATATATTATATGTATATATATGTGTTTATATATGAGTGTAATTAAAGTATTGATTGGATTATTGTTAATAGAGTGATATTAGGTGGTTGATAGCCGAATAGCATAAAAGTATACGGTAGAATGATAAAAATATTACCGTGAGTTTCTTGTGTTATGTAATCATTAATATTATTGGAGATAAATAACTAGCAAGGTAATTAAATTAGTTAATGTCTTTTGATTAAGCTCAAGAACCTAAAGGAGGGGAATCAAGCAAGGGCAAAGCGAAGATCATCAAGTAGCCAAATTGGAACCTTTTATCCAACACAAGGTAAGTCCATAAGCATTTATAGGTTGATTAACTTATAACTAAATAATACTAATGTAACATGAAAGGATTTCTATATTGGTATTCTTTTGGAGTGGTACACGTATTTATAAATATGGTTGTATATGCTATTTGATTTAGGTAAATTGCCTTATTATATGAGTCGACATTGGCACTAAGTGTGCGGATTCGAATGGCACTATGTGTGCGGGCTAGAATATCAATACATGAGTGAATTTTCAAAGCACTATGTGTGCGGTTTATCATAACACTATGTGTGCGGTTTATCATAGCACTATGTGTGCGGTTTATCATAGCACTATGTGTGCGGTTTATCATAGCACTATGTGTGCGCATTTGGTTAGTATTATGTATGCGAAAACAGTTGAGAAAATAGAGCATGCTGGGAAGGTATAGAGTGCTAGGACTGTTAACGGAACAATCGAATTTGAGATATGAAACATATGTGTATGGAACCATCTAGTTTACCATTATTTTTACACTTCGAGGAAAGGATTTAAACTGTTGGGTTGTATTAGGTATATAATTGAATATCTAGATTTGGCTTGGGGTTCGATCTATAATTTAAATAATTGTGGCATAGGCTGGTATGGACGAAATAGTTACTCTTTCATTTTTTTTATTTTATTATCACGCGTTAATGGTCTCTATTATATTGCTTATGACTTACTGAGTTGAATACTCATTTGGTGTGTTTACTTGTCTTCTATTTAGATCTCTTTAATCCGTTTTGTGTGCTCAGGACCGTCGTCAAAGTCATCACACCAGCCTACAACGTTTTGGTACCCTTCTTGGTTAATCCTAAGTTAACATTCTGGCATGTATAGGACAGTGTTTTGGGAGATTTTGTTGTATTGATCACATTTGTATATAAAGGCCATGAGAAAATGGCTTAAAAATCTATGTTTAAATTTTGGTCTTTGCTAAACTATGACGCAAGTTCTTTTTGATTATTATATAATGTATGATGGGTGCTGATTGTATGTACCATTTAATATATAAGTTCAAAGCATGCAAGTTTAAAAATTGAATTTGACTTAAGTTGCATGCGTAAGGAATTTTATTTAGATATATATTATGACTTGTTATATTATATGAGTAAACTTGTGATATTTGATGGATATGCATAACTTCATTAATGACTTAATAATATATTGTTGGAACTGAGTTTTTGATTGATAATGCCTCATAATCTTAATCCGGTGACGGATACAGGTTAGGGGTGTTACATGTCCCAGGCCATACGGCCATGTTGAGCCCCACAGGCCGGCCACACGGGTGTGTGCCCCTATTTTCAAGGAAAAGTTTCCAAAGCTCCCGGTTTAGTCCCAATTCACTTCCTAAGCGTATTTTGGACCTCGTAGGTCCTATTAGGGACCTGAAGATGAAATTTGAGAAATTTTAAATTGAAATACAGATTTATGACTCGGTTTTACTCGTTTATTAGTATTTAATTCTGGTAGCACCTCAAACCTTGTCCAGGCATTTGATACGGCGAGGGGTGTTACACCATATCTCTCCTTCAGCACCGTCGACCCACGAGACATCTGATAATGAGGACCTTTGAGTCCTTTTATTTTATTATTATAACTATTTTTTTATTTTTTATTTTTTATTTTAATTTTCTTTTTCTTTTATTTATTCTTGAAGACTTATGTTTTATATTTTGAACTATATTTATCCTTATGGTTATTATTGAGTAACCCCTTAATTCTCTTCCATAGTTGTGTTTATTTTCTTACTAGTAACTCAGAATCATGCCTTTCATTAGCCTTATCTACAATTCTAGCTTTCACTATTCCGAAGATTTCATCCGAAAATTTAGGGCAGTTTCGCTTCTCTCCCTCTCTTCTGATATTATGCTTGTATTGTTATTATCGATATTCGTACATTGAGGACAATGTACATTTTAAGTGTGGGGAGGTTATTTATATGATTATCATAAAATCCCTGAATTTTTATCTCGTTCTCAAATAATTTTCTCATATTACTATTAGAATGAATTTTGATTGATTTATGATTTTTATTAATATGTTTTGGATTAAAACATAGGTAAGTGTGTATTGATTATTTAAACTTTAGGACAATAGAGAATCAAACATGATAAGTTGAATTTTGAGAATTAAAATTGCTAGGTTGTTTCCTGAATTGCGGTATATCTTGAAGTTTCAAATTTACAGGATTGACATCAAATACCCATAATTTTTGTGAGATTTTGAGCCTTTAGAGCATACATTTTTTCTTGCTCACTTTATTATTGGTTATGAGTGTGTTAATATTGTGTTATTCTAGAACTTACTTCGATTATACATGTCAAGACCACACCTTTGATTTGATATACTGAGATGATAAAGGCACCTAGGTTTTAACCCACTTACGCCATAAAAAGCCTACCTTTATAATTAACCCTTAGTGAACCCCTTTGAGCTTAACAAACCATTTCTTAATTTACCCTAAATTTTAACCCCTACATCATACTTTTTGATTCATTGAGAATTTTTCCTATTTTATTGATTCCCTTTTTGTCGAGATTTGATTTGGTTAATTGCCTAACTATTTTCTTTTATTTTAGTTGTATAATTCTCTCTCATTATTCGTTTATTCAAAAAAAATTATATATATATACATATATGTTGATTATTATTAGTTCTTTGTTTGAGCTTGAGTATTTAATTCCATATTCTGAGAAGAAGCTCATGTTTATCTTTAACAAATTCGATTGTTGCAATTATTTAGTGCTAGTTTATTTTTCTAGTTAGGTAATTTATCAATTCGATCTCGATTCTAACCTTCTTTTTCAGCCTTTATCCACATCTTTAACCCAAGCCCTGTTATAACCCATTAAAGACCTTTGATTTGTGTATCATCTCATTTATAGTGGTGGAGATTTGATTTTCATGCAAGCCTATGGTAATAACTTTTCATGTTTTACTATTGAGTGCTTAATCATTGAACCTTAAACACTTTGAGTGATTTGAGTGACTCTTTAGTGAGGATGCCAACCCTTGTAGATTTGGAATTAAAGATAATTACTTAGAAAGAGGGGGATACCTATGATTTTACGATTAAAATGCTCAAATTGGAATGTTTGAAACTTTAATGTTCTTTTAGTTAAGCTCTCAATGTATGATTACTTGTGGATTACTTCGAAACATTATTGATGAGAATTATAAGTTGAGAAGAATTTATTTTAATTGTGAGTTGAGGATTTTGCTTGAGGACAAGCAAATGCTTAAGTGTGGGGATATTTGATAAACCATAATATATTCATATTTGTATCCCATACTTGGCTTATTTTTGGATGATTTATCACAAGCTTTAGTGAATTTAATGCTCCTAATCCTTTAAATTTATGTTTTATACTTAGGTGAGCATAGGAAGGCGAAAAGAGCAAGAAACAGACCAAAAACAGACAAAATGGGCCTAATTCAATGTTTCACACGGCCTAGGCACTTCCACACGGGTAAACCACACACCCATGTGAGGCACACAGCCAAGCACACGCCCGTATGTCATGGCCGTGTCGACTAGAAACCAACTCAGAATTACACACGGCTTGAGCACCTTCATACGGTCGTGGCACACGGTCGTGTCCCTGTTAAACCCAAGTCTAATTCTATTCTGAAAAGGCTAATTTTGGGCTATTTTGGGCATTCCAAAGTCTATTTAAACACCCTAGAAGAAGATTAAAAGGGGAGACGTAGAGTAGAAGGCAGAGAATACTCAGGGATAGCCATCGAAATCAGCTTGAAAGTAGGATCTACTTCAAGACTGAAGATCTCCATTCAATTTCCTTAGAAGTTCTTTGGGTTTCTTTATGTTTTGCTGTTTTCCCAATTTTGAGATGTTTTCCATTATTATTATCTAAACTCCCTAAATACCTAAAGGGGATGAAACCTAAGACGGATCTTATTACTATTTGACTTATCTAATAAATTCTTGTTCTTATTCTTAATTGTGAGTTTTAATCCTTCCTTTAATATTCCAGGATATTAATTTAGGTTTTGATGTGCTTATTCAGTGTAGTAAAAAACCCTGTTTAAGAGTAGATCTTCCATAATTAAGCGGAGTTGCATGTAATCCTTGTAACACCCCAAACTCAGCCTGGACGTTATGGCTGAATCTGGCACATCACATTGAAGTGTTTTAGCGGAAATCATGTTTTCATTGAAAACCCTTCTTAAAGTAAAAGAAACCTTAACTATCCTTAAAAAAAAACTCATTTCAATCACTTGTTAAAATATATGATTTTATGAAAACATGTCATTTTAAAATGTAGTTACGGAAACGTAGAAAAGTCATACTATAGTTTAAGAAACTATGTTCAACTTCTTATAATTGCATCACATAAAAATAATAATCCAAATAATAATAAAGTGGAAGCCTTATTACAATCTGATTTGAAAAGTACTTAATAACATAGAAACTGATAAGCTTTAAAAAGAAAAACAAGTCTAGATTATCTTACTGGTTGGCCACCCAGAGTCCCTCTAAACATCGAACCTTCTACTGAGCATCACCAGAAAATAAAATAAAAGAGGGGGTGAGTTTTCGCAAACTCAGTGTGTGCAACCCTCAACGAAAACAAGCATTCAAAAATCATCAATCATCAAACATGCAATGCAATCCTATCCCAATAATCCATTCATTACACACTAGCTCTGTCCCCCGTCACATCATGTGGGGATATTAATATCGACCCACCCAACCGACACATCAATGGTAGTCCGGTTGCGAAACTACCTCCATTTACATATTGGGCTTTAAAAGCCATCGGTGGATCCACGATTGTCAAGCAACCATGCGATCCTTATATACTTCCTCCGTTTCATATTTCCCCATCCCATATGCAACCTAAGCAGAATATCATATGTATGCAGCAAATAGGCATGTCACATTCATAAAACTTACATTTAACACATAGGGGTATTTTGGTCATTTTTTCCCTTAGGGGCATTTTGGTAATTTTTCCTTTATTACGGTTCTCACTTACCTTGGCCCGTTAACAAATCTCATGAGCTAAGATGAACGAATACTATGCACCAAGTAGGACTCGAAAAAAGAGGAGGTGAGTCATTAAGACCGCTTAAGTACCAAGCTCTCCCTAGATCCAATCGTAGACATGCATATACCCGTTGCCACACATTAACTCTATGACTTATCCCCGGTCGCAATTTATTAATTAAGTTTTATGTGGTTATCATATACTAGGTCCAAGACCACTACATACATGCATATAGCCCTCTTGGCCCAATCACATTCATATGGCCCATCAGGCCTAATTAACATTCATATGGCCCATCAGGCCCAAATCACCCTTATATGGCCCATTAGGCCCAAATCACCTTCTATTCATGCTCACACACAAGTTTGTTATCACATAGCATCAATTATCAAATTCTGCCTATTATGGGCCCAATAGCCCATCGGGCCCATTAAGCTTATTCTGGCCCGGTTGGCCAGATCATAGCCCCAAGTCCATGGAATCGCCCATGGGCCTCAGACAACCTATTGGCATCCTCTTCCCGAGTGTTCGTGCACTCGCAAGACTATTGCAGCCAACTTTTTAGCTTTTCAGCATTTCAGCTTTTGCGGATCTACTTGTGTGTGCACTGTATGTACACACCTGGTAGCAAGCGTGCTACGATTCCCTTAGTCGCACGCTTAATACATGCTTAATACATAACTTTACTAAAACCGAAACCTTACCTTAACCTCACCTTGTGCAATAAGTATAACAACCCCTTCTTAAATCACTAACCACGATCAGCTCCTAGATCTGTACCAATCTTAACTATTAAAACCAAAATAATAGGTGACTCGTATCCAACATAAGTCCCCTTACCTTAACTTTGAACATTCGGCCACCTTAGCCAATGGGAGAGGAATACTTACCAAAATCACAAACACCTAAAAAGCAATTTCGGCAGAGAGCTAAGATCCGAGATCCAATACTAATTCCCTACCAAAGTCGATTAGAAAGAGTGAGGGAGAGGAGTAATCAGTATTAACAATACTAGTCGAAAAAGAGATAAGGTACTTACACCAAAAGAGCAATCGGTGCGAGGGAGATTCAATTTTTCGGCTTTTAAACTAATATGGCAAATAAGGTTTATTCGACACAAATTCAAGAAGAAGTGTAGAAGAAGGAATCGGCTAACCTAAAGGGTAAATCAAAAGAGAATTGAGGAGAGAATGAATGGAAAAAGAATTAGCTAGCAAAGATGGAAAAGCCAATCGATACTAGAAAAAAATGAAGAATTTGGCGTTAGCCCAGGATCCCAAACTTAGCACATATTTATAGCCTATAGCCAAGTTGCCTGACCCTCAATTCCCAATTCAGCTCCATCACTTACCCCTTCTCATCTCCTCATTTTTCTCCCTGATAACTCCCTAATCTATTTCCTAAATTTTCTCTCCTGAACACTCCCCTTAGAGTCCATCTTCATGCCACTTCCAACCTTCTAGAAGGCCAAAATTAAACTCCTAAAAATACTAAGCTAGGATTCGAACCTAGGATCTCCTTGCTAGCCACTAACGCCACCTCCCACACCCTAAGTGGTGTCACTTAGCCACTCCACCACAAGGCTTTTTTATGCCATTTTTCCACTCTTTTAATTTAAAAGCCCAACTACTCACAACCTTGGTTCTTTTAATAATTAAATTAAAATTCCTCTACCACAAAACTCGAACCCAGAACTTCTCCAACACACCTAGACATTCTAAATTCATTAAACCCTTAAAGCCAACATATCATTTGTCATTTTCTTGCTCACTTAAAAATTTTATGAGACCTAAAGCCCAAAGCCCAATTCCTCTAGGCCCAAAATTCGGGGCGTTACAACTCTACCCCCTTAAAGAAATTTCGTCCTCAAAATTTCAAACTAACCATTAATCGTACTACCCAAGTCTCACCACTAGGCTTTCGCTATGCACTCTAATTCTAAAGCCAAAATAAACACTCAGTACACTATGGTAGGGTACGCACCAATATTCGCATCTGAAGTGTCTTCGTCCCTTTGGCGACGTGTTGCATAGACCAAAGCTGGCTGCCTCACCTCAGCATATCCTGCACCTCCGCCTAGTGCTCTACGACCGCGTTCATTACCATTTTCGCCCCTGGCCTGTCTACGACTCCTTGGTGGCAGCTGACCACCCCTTAGTAGCTAAGCACCACCTTGGCCCACTGCTGGCTCTCGACCTAGCATTCGGGGGTAATCCTTGACCCTGTGCTCCATAGACCCACATGCGAAACAAGCACCCATTCTCTTCCAACAATTGTATCTATGGCTTTTCCCACAATCAGCACAAGGTGGCACCCTTGGATTAGCAGTAGGGGGCCCTGCTCTAATTGGCCCATTATTTCTGGCCCTAGCCCTAGGCCTCTGTCCAACAACAGGAGTCTCAGCCTCCCTCTTTTTTCTACCCCTTTCTATTTCCCGATTTAAGTGCTCAGTGCGCTTTACCTCCTCTGCTATCTTCGCCTTCTCCACTAAAGCCGTGAAGTCTCGCTCTCTCTACGAGGCTATCAGCACCCTAAGGCTATCCCTGAGGCCATCCTCAACCTTACGGAACGCTCATAGTCCGTTGCCACCATTACTCTTGCATCCCTACTAAGGCGTAGAAACTCCGCCTCATACTTCGCCACCGATTTATTTCCTTTGGTCAAGTTTAGAAACTCCTTCTTTCTAGCATCCACATAGCTGGCACCCACATACTTCCCTTGGAATGCAGCTTTGATAAACTCCCAAGTGACCAGCTTTGGTTGGACGCCCTCTTTCACTATCAACCACCACTGGTAGGCTTCTTTCCTAAGCAATGACACTGCTTCTTTTAACTTTTGTTCAGGTGAACAATCCAGGTCCTCCATTATCCTTTCAGTGGCCTCCAACCAATATTCCGCCACGTTAGGAGCCACGCCAGCCATGCCCTTAAAGATTTCAGCCCCATTCGATCGAAGTCGCTCCAGAATGGAACCCTGATTTCTAGTGCCATTGTTAGGCCCAGCGACCCTTTCTAAAATCCTTAGCATTACTTACGACAATGCATCTTCTCCCGCGACCCGATCATACGGTCTATTCCCAGCCACAAGTGAGGCTAGAGCCTCTTCTACTCCAACATCGGGCATATGGCACGATGCCGACGATTCAGCCCTAAAACTTTCGTGGCCTCGGCCACGGCCTATCGCACCTCTTCTAGCACTCGTCGTCGATTTGTATATTATCTGGATTAAAAATTTTATGAAGTATTAGTTAGTTTCAATAATTAACCCGATGTTTTATGGAAATAATTAAAGACAAGATTATTCTCAAAAATCCTCTATAGTTCCAAGATCCTACGGGCTTCAATTCCACTCTAACAAAATCATCTAAAGTAGCCCCTTAACTATCTACTGTATAACAATTTAAACAAATTTAGGAATAAAAGTACTTACTTTGTTCAACGTTGGAGACTCGGTGTGCCGCTCAGCAAGACTTCCCTTTTTCCAAAACATTGTGAAATTTTAAAAAAAACACAAATGAAACCAAGTATTAAGGCCTAATTCACAACTCGAGTTTTATAACCTGGCTCTGATACCACAAAATGTAACAACCCAAACTCGTCCTGGATGTTATGGCTGAATTTGGCGCATCATATTGAAGTGTTTTAGCGAAAGCCATATTTTCAATTAAAACCCTTCTTAAAGTCAAAGAAACCTTAACTATTCTTTAAAAAAAACTCCTTTCAATCACTTGTTAAAATATATGATTTTATGAAAACATGTCATTTTAAAATGAAGTTGCGGAAATGTAGAAAAGTCATACTATAGTTTAAGAAACCATATTCAACTTCTGATAATTACATCACATAAAAATAATAATCCAAATGATAATAAAGTGGAAGCCCTGTTAAAATCTGATTTGAAAAGTACTTAATAACATAGAAACAAATAAGCTTTAAAAAGAAAAACAAGTCCAGATTATCTTGCTTTGGTGTACACCAGAGTCCTCCAAACATCAAACCTTCTACTGAGCATCACCTGAAAATAAAATAAAAGAGGGGGTGAGTTTCCGCAAACTCAGTGTGTACAACCTTCGACGAAAACAAGCATTCAAAAATCATCATACATCAAACATGCAATGCAATCCCATCCCAATAATCTATCCGCTACACACTATCTCCGTCCCCTTCACATCATGTAGGGATATAAATATCAACCTACCCAACTGACACATCAATGGTAGCCCGGTTGCGGAACTACCTCCATTTACATATTGGGCTTTAAAAGCCGTCGATGGATCCACAATTGCCAAGCAACCATGCGATCCTCATATACTTCCTCCATTCCATATTTCCACATCCCATATGTAACCTCAGCAGAATATCATATGTATGCAGCAAATAGGCGTGTCACATTCATAAAACTTACATTTAACACATAGGGGTATTTTGGTTATTTTTGCCCTTAGGGGCATTTCAGTAATTTTTCCCTTATTACGGTTCTCACTTACCTTGGCCCGTTAACAAATCCAATGAGCTAAGATGAACAAATACTATGCACCAGGTAGGATTCCAAAGAAGAGGAGCTGAATCATTAAGACCGCTTAAGTACCAAGCTCTCCCTAGATCTAATCCTAGACATGCATATACCCGTTACCACACCTTGACTCTATGACTTGTCCATGGTCGCAATATATTAATTAAGTTTTATGTGGTTATCATATACTAGGCCTAAGACCCCTACATACATGTATATGGCCCATCAGGCCCAAATCACCCTTATATGGCCCGTTAGGCCCAAATCACCTTCTATTCATGCTCACACACAAACTTTCTATCACATAGCATCAATTATCAAATTCTGCCTATTATGGGCCCAACAGCCTATCGGGCCTATTAAGCCTATTCTGGCCCGGTTGGCCAAATCACAGCCCAAGTCCATGGAATCGCCCATGGGCCTCAGACAACCTATCAACTTCCTCTTACCGAGTGTTCGTGCACTCGCAAGACTATCGTAGCCAACTTTTCAATATTTCAACATTTCAGCTTTTCGGCATTTCAGCTTTTGCCGATCTACTTGTATGTGCAGTGTATGTATACACCTGGTAGGCAAGCGTGCTGCGATTCCCTTAGTCAGTAACCTACAAACAATATCACACTTCAATTAATCGCATGCTTAATGCATAAATTTACTAAAATTGAAACCTCACTTTAACCCCACCTTACGTGATAAGTATAATAACCTCTTCTTAAATCACTAACCACGATCAACTCCTAGATCCGCACCAATCATAACTATTAAAACTAGAATAATAGGTGACTCGTATCCAACACAAGTCCCCTTACCTTAACTTTGAACATTCGACCACCTTAGCCAATTGAAGAGGAATACTTACCAAAATCGCAAACACCTAAAGAGCAATTTTGGCAGAGAGCTAAGATCCGAGATCCAATACTAATTCCTGACCAAAGTCGATTAGAAAGAGTGAGGGAGAGGAGTAATTAGTATTAACAATACTAGCCAAAAAAGAGATAAGGTACTTACACCAAAAGAGCAATCGGCCCAAGGGAGATTCGATTTTTCGTCTTTTAAACTAATATGGTGAATAAAGTTTATTTGGCACAAATTAAAGAAGAAGAGTAAAAGAAGGAATCAGCTAACCTAAAGGGTAAATCAAAAGAGAAATGAGCAGAAAAAGAATGGAAAAAGAGCTAGCAAAGATAAAAAAGCCAATCGGCACTAAAAAAAAATGAAGAATTTGGCATTAGCCTAGGATCCCAAACTTAGCACATATTTATAGCCTATAGCCAAGTTGCATGACCCTCAATTCCCAATTCAGCTCTATCACTTCCCCTTTCTCATCTCCTCATTTTTCTCCCTGATAACTCCCTAATCTATTTCCTAAATTTTCTCTCCTAAACAATCCCCTTAGAGTCCATCTTCACGCCACTTCCAACCTTCTAGAAGGCTAAAATTAAACTCCTAAAAATACTAAGCTAGGATTCGAACCTAGGATCTCCCTGCTAGCCACTAACGCCACCTCTCACACCCTAAGTGGCATCACTTAGCCACTCCACCACAAGGTTTTTTTATGCCATTTTGCCCCTATTTTTATTTAAAAGCCCAACTACTCACAACCCTTGTTCTTTTAATAATTAAATTAAAATTCCTCCACCACAAAACTCAAACCCAGAACTTCTCCAACACACCTAGACACTCCAAATTCATTAAACACTTAAAGCCAACATATCATTTGTCATTTTCTTGCTCACTTAAAAATTTTATGAGACCTAAAGCCCAAAGCCCAATTCCTCTAGGCCCAAAATTCAGGGCGTTACAGTCCTAGAGATAGGACGACATAAATCTGCCAGATTAGAGTCAAATCTAATAATGGAGTCCATAGATCGAGTTAATGCGACAATAAGGGTTTTAATTAGAAAGAGATTTCAATTAATCAACCTAGAGTCAGTTGTTTTTAGTCTTGAGAGAGATATTAATATAAATCAGGGATTTCTACAAATTAAGTCAAGTAAATAAATCGTCTAACTCAAAAGTAATAAGTGAAGTCTAGGTGAATTCTTCCTTTGGTATTGTCTTCTTCAACGGTTTTCCAAAAGTATTTCCCAACTTTAATCTCTATCATAATCCTAGTCAATTAGATAATTAGTCTTAGTTTAAAACATCCCTTAATTCTTAGGCTAGATAATAAAAAGATAGTAATTACTACCACTTTTAGTCCTTGTGGATACGATATTTCCAGTCTCACCATAACTATACTATTGTTTGATAGGTACGCTTGCCTTAGTTGAATTTTTAGTTAGTTTAGCGACCATCACACACCATTTTCGACCATCCCTACACACCATTAAGGGCGTTCAATTCCCGTCCAATCTTACACATCACAGAGTGTTTGTCTGACACATATACAGATACGTAACTTAACTGCTAAATCAAAATGTAACAAAGTGCCAGATTCAGAGTTATCAGTATTCTGGCATAGCCACTATTTCAGAGTAGAATACTTCCTTTATCAAGATATCCCAACCCATGCATATGTAGTGTACAAATATCCACAATTACAGAGTACAGTTCAATATCAGAAATAACTATCATAGTACAGATGTAACATCCCGAAATAGGGCCTAAACGGAATAGTGGTTGCGAAACCACAAATCCAAGGTAGAAAACTTTATTTTATTATTATTTTGAGGTTCGTAATATGATTGCATGACTGTGTGAAAATTTCGTGATTAAATTCTATGCATAAAGTGCTTAAGTTGAGATTAGGGACTAAATCGAATAATTTGCAAAACTTGCATTCTAGAAGTTTTTAGTATGAAATTGCTTTGGAATATTAATTAGGAGGGTTTAAATAACAATTTTACCAATTTATAAGTTCATGGACAAAATAGGACATGGATGGAATTTTTGAATGTTTAATAAGGAAGGGTATTTTGGTCATTTGGATATTAAATGAAATAAAAAGGGAAAAAAATAACACAAAATTCATCATCTTCTTCATTAGCACGAAATTTCAAGGGTTCTCCATAGCTAGGGTTTGTTTCAAGATTTCAAGCTCCATAATCAAGAAGAGCGAAATTCGGGAGTAGATCGGGGAAAAGAAAAAGTAAAGGACTAAATTGTAAAGTTTAGTCACATTTTGTATCAAGGTAAGTTTACAGTAAATAAATACAATATTCTTTTATTTTACATTATTATTGTAAATTTCCAGCATTTATATACTTATTTTATGAGAATATTTGAAGTCGAATTAAAGGCGAAGAAGCCCCGTTTGAACCTTAGGAATGTTGGGATATTGGGGTGACACAGACAGAGATGTAATGTAAATGAGCCATGTAAGTCCATATCAGATATATGGCTTTAGAGACAGGAATGAGCCATGTAATCCCATATTAGATATATATATATATGGCATTGGAGATAGGAAAAATTCATGTAAGTCCATGTCAAAGACATGGCATTGGCAGGATATTGATAGGCAGGAACGACCCTAGTATCCTTAGTATTCCAAGTGGTTCAACGGGTCATTGTACACGTTAAATTACATTGAATTATCAGCAAAAGGGAAGGTAGATTATATTTATGAATAGTGAAAGGTCAGGTAAGAAAGAAGGTATGTAAGTAAAGAAGAAGGTAGAAAATGAGAAGTAAAGAAAGTTTATGAGGCTAGGTGACATTATGTATAATTATTCATTATGTTGAATGTTGTAATTTATTTGCTTGTAAGCTTACTAAGCCTAGTGCTTACTATCTTTATTTTCTTTTTCTTATAGTTTTTATCAAGCCACTCGGGGATCGAAGGAAACGTCGGAGACCCGATCACACTATCGAAGGAATCACATTAGTATAGTTAGACGTTTCGTTTTGTGTATGGCATGTATAGGAACTTGGTTTCTTTTGATATGATATGATCAATGAATGATGTGTAAATACTTGCTAGTGATTAGCTAATAGAATGGCTGATGATATACATGTTTAATAGTATGTATGATTAAGTAGTAACTATCACATGAAAACTATGAAAAATGTGAAAGTAACTTAAAAACGGATTTAAGTATCAGAAATAACGTGACTTTGAAAAATCACTAAAAATCGTAGAGACATGGTTTGATGGTGAATAATATATGAAATTAAAAATATTTTTTTCTATTTTCATATGGAATAAGCAAAATAGGTAAAGGTTTTGTATTTTATAAGACATATGAGTTTTAGTGAAATAGGCCCAGAGCGATTTCTGGATCCCCTGTTTCAACTTTAGAAATTAACCATAAATTTTAAAAAAATAATTAGGTGGTGTAATTTATATGGTTAGAATACTTATTTAATCTAGTTTTAATATAAACAAATGGTATAGTAATATGAATTTTTTATAGGGAGAAAAGTGGTTCGTAGTAAGTAGAGGTCAGTGCAGTCGAATTCTAAAACAGGGGTAACTTTAACTAATAAACTGTACTAATTGGCTAAGTCAAAAATTCTAGAAAAAAATTAGTGGATAGATATATGACTCTAGTTTCAGGAAAAATTTACGGATCTTAATTTTGAGTTTTGAAACTCGAGAAATGAATTTTTAAGCAACCATGATGCAGAAAAATAGTTTATTCTGAAAATTAAAATCAGTGGTTTATAGTTGTTTAAAAAGTAAGATAAGTTTAGTAACACCTCAAGCTTGACTCCAGTGACGGTTTCAGGCATGGGGGCATTACAACAGATACAAATATGCTATACCTATGTCAATTATAAAGCATCAGACAACCTCATACAATTGAATTCAGTTCATACATACATGGAGGAGGTCGAGATCAGTGCTGACCACACACATGGCTTTAGAAAAACAAGATTTAGACCTGATTTATATGCCACACGGCCTGGACAAACACCCGTATCCTTGCCCATGTGGTTTACATGGCCCGGACACATGCCTGTGTCCTTTGCCCGTATGGTTCCACAACATAGATAATGAGTTACACGACCTAGGCATACACCAGTGTCCTTGCCCATGTGGTCCTAAGTCACAAACAGAGAGTTACACGGCCTAGACACACGCCTGTGTCTACTGCCCGTGTGAACCCTGCACTAACATGGCCAAACACGGCCTGGACACATGCCAGTGTGCCTTGCCCGTGAGGCCCCAAATCGATGAATAATGAGTTACATAGCCACCCACATGGCTTGTCACACAGTAGTGCAGCTCACACGGCCTGGGTACACGCTCATGTGCTTGGCCGTGTGACGTAGATAGCCATGTTTTATGGCGACCAAAATTTGCGAAAATGAAGTTTTTGACATGCACCTGAAATAGTTTTGATGCAGAAACGACGTAAGAAGACTCCAAAACCTAACACGACCATCCAATAATCAATTACACTATTGTTTTCAATGTTTTACTAAAATCAACCTGTCGTCAAGATCATGTCGAAAGTTGCGATGCAACCCCAACCCAATTTGCACACTTACCTCTCACAAAAGAGAGAAAACTGGGCTAACACGATGAAGGAACGTCTCTCGTAATATCCTTGCCTAAAAAGTAACCAATCGAGTGTTTTGAACAGAGCGTTCAAGTAACGAGCAAAATCCCGTTTTGATAGAATAATGTTAATAAGAAAAAACTCGCATAAACAAAAGGAGATAAGGATGGAACATATACAATAACCACACAATCTGCTTCATAGGCAACGAAGAATTCCTAATTAACGCAGAATCAAATACAGCAATAAGTAAAAATAAAGGAAAATAAGAAAATGAGAAGAGAACTAAGAACTAAGAACTAAGGGAAATGGAAATGGAAAGAAAAACGATAGAATTTTTTTATAATGTTTTAAGTTAACCACCATCCCACCTTCTAGCATTTGAAAAAAAAAATTC
Organism: Gossypium anomalum; assembly: GCA_025698475.1. NCBI lineage: Eukaryota > Viridiplantae > Streptophyta > Magnoliopsida > Malvales > Malvaceae > Gossypium > Gossypium anomalum. Next base: position 80,554,084 of record CM046966.1, on the reverse strand, counting down.
CTAACCCATACAATGGGATTTGAACTCGGAACCAGACATAATATAGACAGATGTTTAACCAGTGAACTAGTAGGCTCATTCTTGACACTAATTTACCCAGAATTGCACTTAACTACATAACACATGGATGAGGGTTGTTTTAAAAATAACAAAGTTTTTAACAATGTAACTCTAACTCCAGACCTCAAACACAATAGTAGAACACAAAACCACAAATACAATGTAACGCCACCACGCCTGAAACCGTCACCGGAGTCAAGCTTGAGGTGTTACTAAACTTATCTTACCTTTTAAACAACTCTAGCCATCTTCTTTGCTTCAATTTCAAACTTTTGTGATCAGTGAATATGTGGCACTTCTCACCGTACAAATGATGTCTCCAAATCTTCAACGCAAAAATAATGGCAGCTAGCTCTAAATCATGTATCGGATAGTTCTTCTCATGTGGCTTTAGCTGTCTAAAGGCATAAGCAATTACCTTCCCTTCCTGCATAAGTACACAACCAAGTCCATTCATGGATGCATCACTGTAAATCACAAACTCCTTACCTGGTTCTGGTTGTACTAAAATAGGAGTTTTAGTCAATAATGCTTTTAACTTGTCAAAACTCTGTTGACACTTCTCAATCCATTCAAACTTGATATCCTTTCGCAGAAATCTTGTCAACGTGGTAGCTATCATGGAAAATCCTCTACAATATCCGGCAAGACCAAGAAAACTTCTAACTTCGATACATTTCTAGGAGGCTTCCAATCAACAATGGCTGAAATCTTGCTCGGATCAACCTTAATACCTTCACCAAAACAATATGTCCAAGAAAACCAACTTCTCGTAACTGTAACTCACTTTTGCTAAACTTGGCATACAACCGATTATCTCTCGAATCCGTAAAATCGTTTCTCAAATGCTCGCATGCTCGGTCCTCATCATGAGAATAAATCAAGATATCATCAATGAACACAACTACAAACTTATCCAAGTACGGTCTGAAAATTCGGTTCATTAAGTCCATGAAAATGGCAGAGCATTAGTCAAGCCAAATGGCATCATAAGGAACTCATAATGACCATACCTAGTCCGGAAAATGCCTTGTGACATCTCGACTTTTAACTCGCAATCGATAGTAGTATCCGGATCTCAAATCTATCTTGGAGAACACAAGAGCTCCTTTGTTTCAATTCCAGAATTCCTTTCTCTTACGGTCAATAAACCCCCGATCGATGTACTTTTTACGAAATTCCTCCCGAAAGAAATCCCAAGTGACCCTCTCCTTTGGTACAATCGATATAAGTGTCTTCCACCAGTGGTAAATTCGAGTCTCCAAAAAGTGATACTACACATTTCATATATTCCTGTGTACAAGATAATTCACAAAGTCTCTGATAGTATTTTCTAACCAAAATTTTGCTCTTTCTGCATCATCATGTTTTGTTGCTCGGAACTCTTACGCCTTTTGTTTCCGATTCTATCAATCGGTGGCTTTTCTCTTATCATTGTACCTGTGGATCGGGAAGCTTGAGCTACATGGGTAGCCCGAGAGTCATGAGGGGTGGAGGTCTAACTACCGGATTCGCATTTAACGAACTCCGGCAAAACCAATTATTCAAAGCTTGGAAGAGAGCTTCTCGAGTCACTCCTCCCGATTAATCACATCGCCTATTCTCGGATGGCGCTACTCCTTCCGCGGAGCAGCGCATTACTCTCTACATCATCATCACCACTTCGCCGGGATCCATTACAATAAAACAAAATATTTAAAAATCGTCAGAGTCGTCACACTATCAAAATACAGGTATGGCATGTATAGCTAGACATTTACTCACACTAACTGCTCAGAGAACCGACTAAACTCGCTCGATACCAATAAATGTAATGTAATTTCTACCCGAGATCATATTGCAAAATCGAGCACGAGGCATTAATAAACTATTTTTCTGCGTCATAGCTGCTTAAAAATTCATTTCTTGAGTTTCAAAACTCGAAATTAAGATCCGTAAATTTTTCCTAAAACTAGACTTATATATCTATCTACTAATTTTTTTCTAGAATTTTTGACTTAGGCAATTAGTACAGTTTATTAGTTAAAGTTACCCCTGTTTCAGAATTCAACTGCACTGACCTCTACTTACTACGAACCACTTTTCTCCCTATACAAAATTAATATGACTATACCGTTTGTTTCAATTAAAATTAGATTAAATAAGGATTCTAAAAATATAAATTACACCACCTAATTATTTTTTTACAATTTATGGTGAATTTCCAAAGTTGAAACAGGGGATCTAGAAATTTCTCTAACCCTGTTTCACTAAAACTTAGATATCTCATAAAATATAATACCTTTACCTGTTTTGCTTATTCCATAAGAAAATAGACATAATAAGATTTAATTTCATATATTATTCACCATCAAACCATGTCTCTACGATTTTTAGTGATTTTTAAAAATCATGCTATTTCTGATACTTAAATCTGTTTTTAAGTTACTTTCACATTTTTCTTAGTTTTCATGTGATAGTTACTACTTATTCATACATACTATTAAACATGTATATCATCAGCCCTTCTATTAGTTAATCACTAGCAAGTATTTACACATCATTCATTGATCATATCATATCAAAAGAAACCAAGTTCCTATACATGCCATACACAAAACGAAACGTCTAACTATACCAATGTGATTCCTTCGATAGTGTGATCGGGTCTCCGACGTTTCCTTCGATCCCCGAGTGGCTTGATGAAAACTATAAAAAAGAAAATAAAGAGAGTAAGCACTAGGCTTAGTAAGCTTACAAGCAAATAAATTACAACATTCAAAGATAATGAATAATTATACATAATGTCACCTAGCCTCATAAACTTTCTTTACTTCTCATTTTCTACCTTCTTCTTTACTCACTTACTTTCTTTCTTACCTGACCTTTCACTATTCATAAATATAATCTACCTTCCTTTTTGCTGATAATTCACTGTAATTTAAAGTGTACAATGACCCATTGAACCACTCGGAATACTAAGGATACCGGGTCGTTCCTATCGATCAATATCCTGCCAATGCCATGTCTTCGACATGGACTTACATGAATTATTCCTGTCTCCAATGCCATATATATATATAATATGGGCTTACATGGCTCATTCCTGTCTCCAAAGCCATATAACTGATATGGACTTACATGGCTCATTTCCTGTCCCGCCTCGCCTCAAACCCCAATATCCTAATATTCCTAAGGTTCAAACTGGGCTTCCTAATGCTTTTTCTCTCACATCACTACTTTTAATTCGACTTCAAATATTCTCATAAAATAAGTATATAAATGCTGGAAATTTACAATAATAATGTAAAATAAAAGAATATTGCATTTATTTTCTGTAAACTTACCTCGTATACAAAAATAGCTACTTTTACCATTTCGTCCACAACTTGGTATTTTCTCCATTTTAGCTTGAATTTCAGTTTTCCTTGCTCAATCATTTAAAATATAGTCTAATTAGGACTCACATTATTCAAATTGACCTAAAATCATATTTTGGCAAAATTACAATTTTGCCCCTAAACTTTTGCATATTTACACTTTTGCCCCAAAGCTCGTAAATTAAACTTCAGCCTATTTTCTTATGTTTCATGACATGCTGGTCATTTTTCCCTTCTATGGCAGCATCAAATTCATACTCTAACAAGCACTTATGACTATTAGGTATTTTTACCGATTAAGTCCTTTTACTCGCTTTTGCTTAAAACCGAGTAGTACAAGTTGTCTAACATAATTTAAAACCTCATATTCTATCATAAAACACCAAAATACACAAATTTCACCTATGGGTATTTTTCCAAATATGAACCCTAACTTAAATTATTGCTAGCATAAGCTTTATCGAGCTACCGGGACTCCGAAAACGTAAAGAACATTAAAAACGGGGCTTGGAATCACTTACCATGGAGCTTGAAAGCTTGAAACAAACCCTAGCTATGGAGAACCCTTGAAATTTCGTCCTAATGAAGAAGATGGACAAAAATTGGCTTTTAATTTTGTTTTTAATTCATTTTAAGAACTAAATGACCAAAATGCCCTTACTACTAAACTTTCCAAAAATTCCTTCCATGTCCTAATTTTGTCCATGAACTTAAAATTGGTCAAATTTCTATTTAAGACCTCCTAATTAATATTTCAAAGCAATTTCATACTAAAAACTTCTAGAATGCAAATTTTGCAAATTATTCGATTTAGTCCCTAATCTCAACTTAAGCACTTTATGCATAGAATTTCATCACGAAATTTTCGCACAATCATGTAATCATATCATGAACCTCAAAATAATAATTAAATAAATTTTTCTACCTTGAATTTGTGGTTTCGCAACCACTATTCCGTTTAGGCCCTATTTCGGGATGTTACATACAAGTATTTAATTAATGCAAATTCTCACAATTAAATTCTAAAATTTTGGGCATTACAACTCTCTTCCCCTAAAAGAAATTTCTACCACAAAATTTACCTGACTTAAATAGATATGGATACTATCGCCGAATTGATTTTTTAGGTTCTCACGTGGCCTCTTCAGTACCATGGTTCTGCCAGAGAACTTTTACTAGGGGAATAGTTTTCTTCCTCAATACCTTAACATCATGATTCAAAATCTGGACAGGTTCATCCTAAAATGTTAAATTCGGTCGCAACTGGATCTTGTCGACATGAACAATGTGCGACAGATCAGATCGATACCATCTTATCATCGAGACATGAAACACATCGAGAATTCGTTCCAACTCTGACTGAAATTCTAACTGATACGCGATAGGTCCAACACGCTTCAAGATACTATAAGGTCCAATAAACCTCGGTCTCAGCTTGCCCTTGCACCCAAATCGTAGAACCTTTTTCCAAGATGATACCTTCAAAAACACCTGATCACCTATAGAAAACTTAATATCTTTTCTTTTTAAATCAGCATAAGGCTTCTGTCGATCAGAGATTACTTTCAAACGATCATGGATCACTTTCACATTGCTCTCAGTTTTGGAAACTAGCTCGAGACCCAATATTCAACGTTCACTTAACTCGGTCCAATATAGAGGGGTACGACACCTACGACCATACAAGGCCTCATAGGGTGCCATTTGTATACTGGGCTAGAAGCTGTTATTGTACGCAAACTTAGCCAATGGTAGATAATTTTCCCAACTATCCCAAAAGTCAATTACGCAACCCCGGAGCATATCCTCTAAGATCTAAATAACTCGCTCAGACTGTCAATCCATTTTAAGGAGGTACGCAGTGTTGAAATTAAGCCCGATGCCTAAGGCCTCATGAATTTTCTTCTAGAATCGAGATGTGAATCGTGAATCTCTATTAGAGATAATTGAGACTAGAATTCTGTGTAGTCTCACAATTTCTGCAAAATACAATTTAGTTAGCTTTTGTAAGGAGTAATTTGTTCAGATAGGTATAAAGTGAGATGATTTGGTCAACCAGTTAATAAAGACCCAAACTAAATCTTTCCTAGTGGGGGTTAAAGGCAATCCACTAGCAAAATCCATCATTACCCGCTCCCACTTCCACTGTGGAATCTTGATTAGCTGAAATAGATCGGAAGGCAACTGATGTTCAACCTTAACCTTTTGACAAGTCAAGCAGTGGGACACAAATGCAACTACCTCCTGCTCCAATCCAGGCCACCAGTAGAGCTCTTGGAGATTTTGATACATTTTGTTCCCACCAAGATGCATAGTATAGGGACTACTATGCGCCTCCTATAGGATCGACTGCCTCAACTCTTTATCATCAGGTACACTAATTCAACCTTTGAAACACAACACATTATCGTTGTTCAAGTTGAAATTGAAAGTCTCGTTCTAACCAACAAGTTACAATCGCTGAGCTAAGGACTCATTGCTCAACTATTTAGCTTGAATCTTCTCGACCCAAATCGGTTTCACCTGTAACTTTGCTAACAACCCCTCATCTCAACCAAACTCAGACGAGCTAACATTGCTCCCAGATAAGTCATCGCTCTACGGCTAAGGGCATCAGCTGCCACATTAGCCTTACCGGGGTGGTATTCTATCGTTCAGTCATAATCTTTAAGTAACTCAACCCACCTGTGCTACTGAAGGTTTAACTCCTTTTGAGTTAATAGATATTTGAGACTCTTACGATCGATATAAATGATACACCTTTCACTACATAGATAGTGTCTCCAGATCTTTAGAGCAAACATGACCGCAACCAGCTCAATATCATGGTTAGGGTAATTACCCTTGTGTGTCTTAAGCTGTCGCAATGCATAAGCAACTACTTTACCATCTTGCATCATAACACAGCCTAACTTGACATGTGACGTATCACTATATACCACAAACTCCCAACCTAATTCCGATTGAACTAAAACAAAAGCTTGTGTCAGAATGACCTTGAGCTTATCAAAGCTATACCGCTATGCTTCAGACCATCCAAATGGAGCATTCTTACACAGTAACTTCGTCAGAGGTGACGCAATCAAAGAAAATCCCTCGACGAACCTTTAGTAGTAACAGACTAAACCCAGGAAGCTACGAAGCTTAGATACATTTTTCAGTTGTTTCCACTCAACTATAGCTTCTATTTTCTTGGGATCAACTTGGATCCCTTCCACCGTTACCACATGACCTAGAAAAGTAACTTCCTGTAATCAAAACTCATGCTTGTTGAACTTTGCAATGACTATTTCTCTAGGAGTATCTGAAGTACAATACGAAGGTGGTTATCATGCTCGGCTTTAGTTTGAGAGTAAATCAGGATGTCATCAATAAAATGTAACACCCCTTACCCGTATCTAAGGCCGGAACAGAGTACGAGGCATTACCAGACTTAACAATACACATAGATGAAAACCGGGCCATAAAATTTCATTTAATTCAAAACTTTTCAAACATATGCATAACAAGCAAAGTTAACTATATCATTACATCAAAACATAGGACATAGCACGATTAATTAAACTTATAAACCATAATGGATAAGGACCACATCTCATAATCATATACGATAACTCAATGCAGACTGATACGTATGGTCAAAATCATAATAAAAATACATATCACAAACCAACTTCCTATACATGCCACTCACTTGATATTTCTAATATTTGAATTAATTCTCCCAAAAATGATAGTTTGATAGTGTGATTTTGCCTCCGACGATCTCTAACCCCAAGCCGACCTGCCAATACTAAAGAAATGGAGAGGATGGGTAAGCTTTATGCTTAGTAAGTTCATATGAAAATAATAAGCAATTACTACCATGCTTTTCAAGATAAAACACTATAATTGTACAATTACACATATTCAAAGTTAAGTCATGTTATCAAGTTACTGCTTACTAAATCATTCATATCTGTCGCAAAACTCCAAATTTAGTTTCATTTAATTTTCCTTGAAACTAGATTCATATATATTTCTCCCATAAAATTTCCAGAATTTTTAGTTTAGCCAATTAGTACAGTTTATTAGTTAAAGTCTCCCCTGTTTCAGAGTACGACTACTCTGACGTCCGTGCACTACGAACCAAATTTCTCCTTGTACAGAATTCCAACGACCATGCCGTTTGTTTCCCTTAAAATAGACTGAATAAGGAATCCATTCATGTAAAATGACTCTTAATAATTTTTTTACAATTTATGGGGAATTTCTAAATTCAGAACCGGGGATCTCAAATTCATTCAGACCCTATTTCACAAGAATTCAAATTTCACACAATATAGAATTCTTTTCTTCCCCTGTTTCTTTCATGTGAAAATAGACTCCTTAAGCTTTATTTTCATATATCATTTGCATTTTTATTCAACTTCCACATTTTTTAGTGAATTTTCAAAGTCACGTCACTGCTGCTGTCCAAAACAATTTTATTGCTAATTCACTCTTTCACACTTTCTTTGTATTAACATCATTTTAACATACATATCACAAATCATTTTCACCACATTTCATACATCACAAGTATAGGCCCATGAATTCAAGGTCACCATAAAATCATCCTCATGTATAACTTACTTGTTTATAACCTTACCACATCCCGGTCACTTAATGAACACATCATTCACATAAGCAAATTCCTGCACTTATTCATCACAAAACTCTTAAAGCAATACGTACACTTCGGATCAATCCTCGATACTTGGTGGTTTCAGAACATAGCTCCACCCATCATAAAGTTCAGCTCTCTTGTACACATGGTGAACACTTAGTATCACCCATGTGACCTAGCCAGTTTATCTCGTAGCTCTCTTGTCTACATGGTGTCCTTCACCTGGAACCACGCATGCGACCTAGCTACATATATCCCGTAGCTCTCTTGTCTACATGGTGTACACATAGTATCACCCATGTGTCCTAGCTACATCATAATGTCTCGTAGCTCTCTTGTACACATGATGTGCTCTCAGCACCATACATGTGACCTAGCTACATACCATCTCAGATCATCCAATCTTTCCAAGGTTCAACCGGGATTTCTCTCTTTTCCAACAATTTCACCAATCAAGTAATTATCAACAAACATATTTCCAATATTATTATAAAATATCATAATACAAGTAAAATTGATATATTACTTACATCTCATTTTATATCAAGGCAATAACATTAAATTACACATTGCATTATTAAAAATCATATGAACTTAAAATTGCTCATAATATCCATAATCATAGAAATCACATTTATGTATGATAATTTAATGCACTTCATGTACCATAGACATATTTTTAAATTAATTCATAAACTTAGCACCATAACATTTAATTTAACATAATTCAATTAACTCACTAAATTTAACTTTCAAATATAAATTACAACATTATTGCGGTATTATTATCATACCAACTTACCTCGATCCAGAAACGGCAATTTACTCTTTTAGTCCATAACCTTGCATTTTCTCGATTTAAGCCCAAATCTCGATTTCCTTCATCTATAATATCACATTTAGCCTAATAATTAGTCACATTATTCATACGGCTCCAAAAATCATATTTTTACAAATTTTCATTTTGACCCCTAAACTTTTGCATATTTACACTTTTTCCCCAAGGTTCGAAAATTAAACTTCATCCTATTTTCTTATGTTTTATGACATGTTGATCATTTTTCCCTTCTATGGCAACATCAAATTCTCAATCTAACATGTACTTATGACTATTAGGTATTTTTACCGATTAAGCCCTTTTACTCGTTTTCACTTAAAACCGAGTAGCACAAGTTGTTTAACATAATTTAAAACCTCATATTCTATCATAAAACACCAAAATACACAAATTTCACCTATGGGTATTTTTCCAAATACAAACCCTAGGTTGAATTATTGCTAGCATAAGCTTAATCAAGTTACCGGGATTCCAAAAACGTAAAGAACTTGAAAAACGAGGTTAGAACGGACTTACTATTGAGCTTGGAAAGCTTGAAAACCCTAGACATGGCTTCCCCATGCTAATTTCGGCCTCCATGAAAAAGATGAGTCAATTTTGGCTTTATTTTCCCTTTTTATTTCTTTTAATTACCAAATGACTAAAATGCCCTTACTACTAAACTTTCCAAAAATTCCATCCATGTCCAATTTTTGTCCATAGACTTAGAAATTGGTCAAATTGCTATTTAAGACCTCCTAATTAATATTCCAAAGCAATTTCATACTAAGAACTTCTAGAATGCAAGTTTTGCGAATTATTCGATTTAGTCCCTAATTTCAATTTAAGCACTTTATGCATAAAATTTTTTCACGAAATTTTCACACAATCATGCAATCATGTAATAGACCTCAAAATAATCATAAAATAATTATTTTATCTTAGATTTGTGGTCACGAAACCACTATTCCGATTAGGCCCTTATTTGGGATATTACATAAAAACCATTACAAACTGATCTAAATACAGTTGGAACACCTGATTCATTAAGTCTATAAACGCAGCCGGGGCATTTGTCAAGCTGAAAGGTATCACTAGAAACTCGTAATGTCTGTAACGAGTTTGAAAGGCAGTTTTGTACACATCAGTCTCTTTGACCTTGAGCTGATGGTATTCAGAGAGTAGATCAATTTTGGAGAAAACAAATGCTTCTATAAACTGGTTGAACAAGTCATCAATCTTCGGTAGCGGAAACTTATTCTTTACTATTAACTTGTTCAACTATCGATAATCTATACACATCCTCATAGACCCACCTTTCTTCTTAGCAAATAACACCGGTGCCCCCCACGGAGACACACTTGGTCGAATAAATCCCCTATCAAGAAGTTCCAGAAGCTATTCTTTTAGCTCGGTTAGCTCTTTTGGTGCCATGAGTAGGGCACAATGGACACCAGAGCAGTACCTGGTAACTGATTAATTCCAAATTCCACCTCTCTATCTGAAGGTACTTCGGGTAATTTCTTGGAAAAATGTCCAGGAATTCTCCCACGGTGCGAAAATCTCCCACAAAAAATTTTGCATAAACATAATCAGATACGTAGGCAAGGTATGCCTCACACCCCTTTCTGACTAACTTATCTACTACAATAGTGGAGATTACATTAGATAGGTAATCTTAGGGCTCACCAACTATGACCACCTTGTCATTCTCCTCCTTTCCCAGAATCAACTCAAATTCATTAAAGGGTAATTACATCAGATGGATTGCAAATACCATACCCTTGAGCTCTAGGGGTTCCCACCTGTAAACTCTATCAACTCGAACTAACTGACCCAAGGGACTAATCACATAAAGCTCTCTAGCAGTATTTTTAGTAGTTAAACCCAGATTTGCAGAAATAGCACTAGCTATGTATGAGTGAGTAAAGTCAAAATCAATGAGAGCATAGTATGGAATAGAATGAATAAAGAAGGTACCTGTGATGATATCAACATCATCGCTCTCCTCGCGGTGTCTTGCCGTATAAACTAGAGCCGACTGATGAGCCTTAGCCTGACTTGCACCCTTACCCGGTGCTCTCTATCCTCTCTCAGATCCATTACCACCTCTACCAACACCACGACCTCTAATCGGTTTTTGAACCACTCTTAGAGGCTTAACAGGACTCAGATCTAGAGTCCGTGCCACAATTGGCTCCTGATCTGGTTGACGGGTGCAATCTCTAACCCGATACTCCATCGATCAACAACAGAGGCACGCTTCTAACTTCTTCCAGCACTCACTCAAGCGGCATTTCCTACAATTATTGCACAGGTGAATCTCAATCACTACAACTAGTGCCTCTCCCTCGGGGGCCTGTCAAATCTCACTCGTTTCTTAGGGCATTGACAAGAACTCGAGGGACCCGAATCCCTCTTAATCTGTACAAATTAATTCATATGGATGGCAAGATCATACAATTTGGGCCACGAGGTTGATAATTTGACTCTGTAAAAGAGGTGTTAAAATATGGACATGTCTACTACATTATTGGACTAAGAAACCATCCAACAAAGGGGAAATAAGGCCCAGTTTCAGCATAAGTAGATGGCAGCCCAAAAGCAAGCTTTGGGGTATTTTATTGAAGGTCTTTACAATTGGAAAATAATTAGATATTAGCCCAACTACTTTTTTGTTGAAACCGTCTGCTCTATGGCTATTAATAGCCTTGGTTTGAATTCAAAATAAGGAGACTAAGTCATCCCCTTCTCCTTGAAATGTGGCCGGCTATGTGTGATAGAAAATGAAGGAATCCAGATGCTATTTTTAGCAAACTCTACCCCTTACCTTCACCTATAAATACCATGCACCTATCACTTCTCAAATCGTCCCTTAACACTCATTTCTCTTCTCTCATTAGCATTTTCTCTACATTCTATTTCCCTTTTCCTTCCCTTGCATAACCACCCATCTCCTTTCCATCCTTTAGCCAAAAAAGCTTCATCAAAAGCATTCTTTAGTCGGCCACCTTAGGAACTCCTTAGAAAAAGAAGCATCGAGTAGAACGGAGGAGTGCATCACTCAGAATAGATCCGAATGGTTGCTAAACTAAATAGAGTTTACTCTTTCCTCTTGTTATTTATTTTAATCATGTTTGCTTTGAGTTTATTATTTTTGACATCAACAATATATTTTAAATCCTATTTGCTAGGATGATTATGTTAATTCAATAAAATCTATTTTATTCATGTTTAACATGCTTAGGCCTTAGCCAATCATGTTTTCAATTAATATCACGATGCATTTCATTCATACGTGATTGGGTGAACTCAGATTAGCTGAGCGATCCTAACCAGACGATAGTTAGTAAACACATAATTGATAAGTGCAATGCTTAATTTAGATCCTTAAACCCGACTAAGTTGAGGTTTGTAATATCTTTAGTTAGCTCTATTGTCTTGCATAGTTTTTAGGTTTATGCAATTAAACTGTTTCAAATGTAAATGTCCCTCTAACCTTACATAAATGCTAAGAAACCTTTAGTCTGATATGATCAGTAAAATGCATATTTCACTAAGTAAAAGATCCGATAGGACATAATTTGGTTTCCAAACTCATAAAATATCGAGTTACTGTGGAAGTAATTCTAAACATTGTTAAGCATGATAAAGTAAATTGAATTGATTAATATAATTATCCTAGCCCATTTAATGTTGATATTTTTTATTGCTATAGTCATTCATTCATATATTTAGGTAAATTGCATCTAGACTAGAATTGCATAGGGATCAATCTTTGCATCTAGTTAATTTTACTTAGTTTAATCATCACCATCCAAATTATTAAGTTTTTACATCAAATTGTTAATTATAATTTTGTAATTAATCAGTTAAGCTTTAGAGTCCCTGTGGAGACGATAACTCATTTTACTTACTTATTACTTGAACAACTGTGTACACTTGCACAAACCCCGTTACACAACCCTCGCACATGCAAATATCTCAATAAAGATCCATGGGAAACAACCACGTTGGTTGTGGTCAATGCTTAGACCAGATTGAAAATGAGATGCAACTTATGAAGTTGGACATTCAACACGTAATGACCAAATGTGCACAAACTCACATAGATGTTACTGAATTAAAGGAGGAGATGCACAATATTGTGAGCGCATTGAATGAGATCAGGAGGTAAATGGACATTAGTATTCTAAGTAATACAGAAAAAATCCCCAAAATGATGGAAAGGAGCATGTAAATGCTCACACTTTGTTCAGGTAGAACTTTAGTAAACTCAGAAAAGGCTGTTAACAAGATGAGGTCGAAATGGAGGACCAAGGCCTTGATGAGCCAAAAATTGAAGTCCAAATAGAGAAAAGACCCAAACTGGTGGCTGAGCCAAAAAAGGCTCCATACACGAGACTAGTGTAAAAGAATATGTCATTTCCATCAAGGTTGGAGGACAAGCAAAAAAAGGATGAGGAAGAAATTGTAAGTTTTCTAAACCTCTTTAACTCCTTTAAAGTAAGCTTGCCACTACTTGAACTAATAGATAAAATACCAAAGTATTTCAAGTACTTAAAAGAGATAATGTTTAGGCATAAAAGACTAAAGAAATGTGAGCAAATAAAAATCAATGTTTCTTGTAGTGCAATAATTTCTTGTAAAATAAACTCAAAGCTAAAATATCCAGGAAGTTTTATAATCCCTATGGAGATAAGGAACAAACATTTTTGCAAGGCCCTTTGCGACTTAGGGGCCAACGTAAATTTAATGCCTTTATCCACATATTTAAAACTTCGATTGGGGGATTTGAAATGTATGACAATTATGCTATAATTAGCAGATAGATCTCTAATACATCCCAAGGGTGTACTTGAGAATGTATTGGCTAAGGTTAGGGGTTTGTAATCCTTATTTATTTCATTGCCTTAGACTTTGAGGACAAAAATATTCACATTCTGTTGGATCAACCATTTTTGGCTAAGTCTAAATCGACCATTGATCTTGAGAAGAACAAATTAATCATGAAGATCAATGGAAAAATAGTGGTACTCAAATGTGGCCATGATTCTCAAAATACAGATTACGAGGGAAAAATAAGTGAGGATTGTTATGTATTTTCCTTTGGCATCCCTAACAACCTTTGTAACACCCCAAACCCAGCCCAAATGTGATGACCAGATCTGGCGATGTCACATTAAAGTGTTTTTCGAAATCTAAGACTCGTCGTTTAAAAAGCCCTTTCTTTAACTAGCCTCTTCGTATAGGTTGAAAAATCATTTTAAAGTCTTATTGCTCATTCATAATGTGGTTGTACCTTTAAAGGTTGCTTTTAATAAAACGTTATTAATTTTGAAAATGGTTTGTTATTCGCGGAAGCTTTGAAAATGAGTTATGTATCTGTGGTGGTTTTGAAAACATTTGACTTTTTGAAAACTCACGTTTTTCCTACTACTAGCAGTTGTAAATCACAAATAAATATGAGTAAATTACCAAAATAAAAAATAAATGTAAAACCCAAAATAAACCTTAATTATAATATTAAAAGTTAACTAAGTCGAGTGGCCACCACTGAGTCCTCCATCACATCGAACTGCCTAAGTTTGGGGATTTCCTACACAGTTAACAGATGGGTAAGTTTAAAAACTCAGTGTGTGAAGTACCATAATAGCAATCAATCAGAGTAAACACAATCTGGGCATAAGCCCTTTCAGTTTCAGTTAGGGCCTTAGCCCTTATCAGTAACAGTAATAGTCTGGGCCGGAGCCCATATCAGTAATAGTATCATGGGGTCTAAGCCCATTACAGTATCAGTACAGTATGCAATTAAAAAATCCTACCCAGTCCAGCCTCTACACACCATCTCCGTACCAACCATACACACCATGTGGGGATAAAATTGACCCATCCATCCCTACACTCCAAGTAGCACCAGTTGCGGCACTAATACAGTATTTGTAGTAGAGCTTCCAGTAATAGGCTTATAGCCTTTCAATACACTTCCTCCAAAATCATATATCCCACCCCATGCAATGCAACATAATATAAATGTATATACAGTAAAAATGGAATGCTCAAACAGTCATACATCACATAGGGGTATATCAGTCATTTACTAAAATAAAGGTCTAGGTACACTTACTGGCCCAATAGTAGGTCCACAGTCGTCTTGGGTAACCCGTGCAACCTTAACAGTCAATCGATGATAATGGGCCCACAGCCCATATTGTGGGCCCACACGCTCGTATGGCCCACATAACCCAGAAATGGCCTTAGTCATGTGGTTTACACAACCAGGCACAATATTTACTGCACTTTTGTGTAATTTTCCCATATGGGGCCCACAACACAGCCCAGTTCAGCCCAAAATGGCCCAATATCATTTTGACCCATGAAAACACTCATGGCCATCTCATCGACCACACGGCCATGTTTTGTTACACGGCCTGCCACACGAGCGGCCACACATCCATGTGGTGTCGACAGTCCACTTTTTAGCTTTTCGGCTTTTCAGCTTTTACCGTTTCCCATCAAATGATAGTGTTACACACACCTGTTATGAAATTGTAGCTGAAACACTTCCGAGATCAAAGCACCTATGATTAACAACAACCCCACCATCAATCTATATTCGTGGTTAATCCAAAACCATAGTATTGAAAATACTTTAATCAATTTATTGCTACTTACCAATCGAACAATCGTAAAACCCCTTTTGTTCCAAAACCAACGTTTTCTCTCCAATGCTTTAACCTTCACACGAAAAAGTTAACCGATTCATAAGAATCTATAACCCAACATAAATATACCTAGTAATTAAAGCACTTACCACGAGTGAAAAGATCACTTGTTGGGAAAGAATAATCAGCCTAACCCCTTGACTATTAAGATCGAGTCCCTAGCAACAATCGGCAGAACTACAGTGTTAAATGACAATCATTAAGGTGGAATAAAGGGTGAGTGAAACAGATACATTCGGCCTACAGAAAAAGTAATCAAAATTTCCTGAGAAGAAAACTGACCAATATTCAGCCAAGACCCAAGCCTAAAAGTCGACACAATTAAAAAGGGCATTTAGTTTTTGCAAGAGAAAGCAAAAAGATTAAGAGAGAGGAGACGACGGAGAAGGTGTTTCGGCCTAAAGAGGAGAAGAGATGAATCAACCACTTCCAGAGAAAACACTAGTGCCTAAAGGAAAAATTTAAAAGAACGGCTGCACAAAAGGGCAATAAGTAAGAGAGGGGAACCGAAGCTTGAAAGGAGGAAATTTCAGCAGCACTTTTCTTTAGGAATTTTAGAAACCAAAAATTCAAAAAGAAACTAGAAGCAAATTTGGCCTCCCACCTGAATAAAGAGTTGGCGTGATGTCAGAAACCAAAATTGAAAAGAGAGCAGTTAAGTCCCAGCTGAAATTCTGATAAGCAAAGTTCAAAATCGGCACAACTCTCTTTCAAGTTCAAAAATCCTTGATTTCCTAAAATCCCTCCTATTTACAACTTCAACAACTAAAATCCCCCATCTAACTCCTTAGATTTGACTAATAAAACTCTTGGTGTTTCAGTCAAACACAACTTCCTCCCATGGCCATCAGTAAAAATAATTTCTATTTGTACAAGCAGGGATTTGAACCTCAGACCACTAGCATACTCCACACACCACTATCTACTAGACCAGCAGGCCCATTTTTTCATGTTTTTACCGAAATAAACTTATAACCCTATAGGCCAAAGATAGGGGTTTTATCCTTAAAAAGCAAAATTTTTGGTGGAAGCCAAGGCTTGAACCCATGATTTCCCAGACACTTTCAGAGCACACAACCACTAAGCCAGACATACTTTCACGTCACAAATACACAAAAATAATTTTAACAGGGGCTTTTGAGATTTGGGGATTTAGGGCGTTACAACCTTGGTCAAAGGTATGTTTCTACCTCGACATAAGTAGGTGTAAAGGATCGAGGGAGTGCGACAAGTGGAAAGACCCTAGATGAAAATACGATTGTTAGACGGACCAAGATGATCACCAAAGGAAAAAAATGGTGATGCTTGGAATGCTAGGGCTATCGGATGAGTCTAGTAGCCATACATAATTTTGACTTAAAACTTTGATAATTTCTTGTAAATTTTTGTACATGTGAATTTCAAATTTTATTTTGGATTTTAATTAGGATATGAAGTTTTAATTAGCGTAGGATTTCGGCTTTAGGAAGTTGGAAGGAGTCTACTAGCGATCTAATTGAAAATAGAGGTAAAAAATAGGGACTGAGACACCCAATATTCAAAAAATAGAGATATTTAGGTCATTTTTGCGACACTGAACTTCAGTGTCGTGAAACAGAACTTCAGAGCTCAAAGGATTGTAAAATTGAGGGTAGTGTCTCGACACTACGTTCCAGTGTCTCAATATTAAACTTTGAACCTAAATTTTTTCAAATTTTACCATGTGTCGTGACACTGCACCTCAGTGTCACGACACAAAAGTTCAAACATAAATTAAACTTAAAATTTTGGTCTATGTCGTGACACCATACCCTGTGTCGTGAAAAAACATTTAAAACTCAAAAACTTAGAACATTCGAAGTATGTTGTTGCGACACCAACCCTCAGTGTCGTAATACCAACGTCGGTTTGCAGTTCCAAATCCAAATTTTCACACTACTCTAATGTTTAATGTATATACTAAACAAAATTTTTACCAAAATCTCCACATCTAATCACTCTCTAAACACCCTCTAACCCCCTGATAGCAATTGAATCTCTCCCCACTTTCCACCACTTCCATTTTCTGCCATTTTCCATTAGTGTGTTACACCTGCTCACGCCACCGCTACTGTAGCCACCACTCCACATCCTTGTTGACAGCCGAATCTACAAACAATTTTGGTGATAAACTTCTTTTACCCTCATTTTTTTATTTTATCATTTTAAATTTTTAGGTTATATTTTACACGGAATTATAAATGGCTCCAAAGAACACTCGTCGTACTACACAATTAGAAGAGTCGAGGGAATTCGATTCCACACGTTTCTCTTGCCAAGAGGTCAAAAAAAATTTAGACATCCAAGGTAAAACTTTCAATCAAGGGCACGGTTTTGACCCCTCGTCTAACCTATGTAGCGACATATAGGATATAATTCGTACAAACCAATGGATAGATTTTTGCCTTACACCAAAAGAGTCAGCAATCGACTCTGTGGTGTATGAATTTTGTGCATCCTTGAAATATCGAGAAAATAATAAGGTACCAAATGTCAATTATAGGCACATAACTGTTTGACGAAAAGAAGTCTCGGTTACGCGTAAGGATATTTGTCAATTTTACAATGCACCATATGATCATCAAGATGTATTAGAAGAATTAGATATTTATTATTTTTGTGAGATTGATATTGATAACATTGTAGACTATTTAACTGAAAGGTGAGGTGTTTGAAAACGCCAACCTAGCAAAAATGTCCCATTGACCTTTAATAAAGCCATAATTTTTTCGGCTACAAAAATATGGATATAGTTTATAAGCACACGTATTTTTTTTTGGCCATTAATGTTTATAATGTTAACGCTTTTTGAGTTGGCACATGGATTGACACATGGATTTACAAGTTGATGCTTAATTGCATCATTGGTAAGAAGGTGGGGATATTTTTCCCGTACCTCATAACTAGTTTGAGTAGGAAAGCGAATATGCCAATGTAGGCAACCATGCAGTTGGTTAAGCCAACCAAAAGCCTTATTAAGAACTCCATTTATACACACTATGTTAGCTCAATCAAAAGACATTCAATTTTAGAACTGTAACATCCCGAATTAAGGTCTAGTCAGAATAGTGGTTTTGAGACCACAAATCTAAAAGAGAAATAATTATTTTATGGTTATTTGATGGTCCATGACATGATTGCATGCCTGTGTGAAATTTTCATAAATAAATTATATGCCTGAGATGTCCAATTTGACTTTAAGAACTAAATTGAATAAGTTGCAAAACTTGTGTTCTAAAAGCTTTAAGCATGAAATTGCATTGGATTATTAATTAGAGGTCCTTAAATAGCAGTTAGACCAAGTTCTAAAAATTTGGACAAAAATGGGCATGAATAGGAAAAAATTAAAAGAAAAGCCTTAAAGGCATTTTTGTCATTTGGTAAATAAAAGAATAAAAAGGGAAAATGAAGTGAAAATCTTGTCCATCTTCTTCAAGCCATAGCCAAATTTTACAAGGGTTCCATAGCTAGGGTTTTCAACTTTTCAAGCTTGATTGTAAGTGCTCCCTAGCCCCATTTTTTATGTTCTTTGCATTTTTAAAGTCCTTGAAGCATGATCTATCCATTTCTACCATTATCTTGAGCTATGGTTCATGCATGAAATTTGACTCATGTGTAACATGGTTGTTTTTTGATGTTCAATGGAAGAATATGAATGTTTGATGTGTGATTAACATATTTTGTTAAGTGATTTTTAGTGAAAACACCTAAAAAGGACTCTTTTGTAAAAGGTGTAAAAATTAGTAGAAATGTGAAATAAAGGAAAAATATGGGCTAATATGAGGTAGAATATGGATTAGCTAGGCTTAGATAACCAAGAAATTTCATGCATTTCATTTTACGAGCCTAGGGACTAAAGAGTAAATAAGTGAAAAGTTAAGGGTAAAAAGGTAATTTTAGCAAAGTATTTGTTATGAGTCGATACAAGTAATGTGTGTATTTAGAAAAATAAATTTGGCATTTTAGACCAAGAAAAACGTGATTTGGGTCTTGATCAAGGGAAGAATAAGGTTTACGAGGATTAGGCTCGTTTCTATCATTTTTGTACCGAGGTAAGTTCACTTGCAAATAATGGAACATATACCATACTTTAAATGCTTTAATATTGCATGTATGGTAAATACATACATATTTAATGTGATGTTGTATCATGTGTTTATTACCTAAATTGTATCATGAATTATGCTTTGATTTCTCTATGAATATGTGATTTGGTACTATGAGTATTGAAATCGACACTACGAGCAAGCTCAACGAAAATATGGTATCAAAGAATCCCATTTGAACCTTAGGAATAGTTTAGGATACAAGTGACATGTCATTAGGAATTATGTAATCTGAACTCATTGAGTTGTGTCTGAGTTCATGATATATGTGACATCCGAACTCATTGAGTTGGGGTCTGAGTTCGTGATATGTGTGACACATGTTTTGGAGTCTGGGTACTGGTCTCGTATATGTTATTAATGGTGAGATAGTCCAACATGTGTTACGGATACCTGACGACTTGTATGAGTAGTCCCGTGAGTAGCTTGTATGTGAGCAACATGTGGTCTAAGATATGGAGTAGCATTGGCTACATATGAGGCACTTAGGTGCAAGTTTCCGATGTATCCGATAGTATTCCAAGTGTTCAATGGGTAGTTCAAGAGAAGTTCAATGATCCATCTTAATGATTGCATCAAGAGACGAAAGTAAGTTATTATGTGCAAGTGGCACAGGTATGTACATCAAACTCATGTGAATGACATGAGATATGATGAACTTGTGGTAAGAACATGTATATAAATATATGGGAAATAAGTTCATGAGAATTGATAAAACACAAGGTTATGATCGTTATGTTATATGCATGATTTATGTTTGTTTAAGTTGTATTTTATTTGTATGTGAACTTACTAAGCTTTATGCTTACCCCCTTTCTTTTCCATCTCTTACAGTGTCGCAAGGTTAGCTTGGGGATCGGAAGACGCCAGAGGCACGATCACACTGTCAATTGAACACTTGTGGTATAACTAGCCTTATTATTTTGAGTATGGCATGTATAGGGACTTGGCCTTTTTGTTATGTGTCATATTACTTTAATATGGTTGTGGTTGTTTGTGGTTGATGAGTGTGATGGTTGGCTTGTACGTTTGGTGATTGTGATATGGTTAATAAGTATGCAATAAATGTGGTGAAAATGTGTAACTTGAAGGTAAATTGGTAAAGATGATGTAACACCCCACACCCGGCCTAGAAGTTAGGCCCAAATCTGGCGTGTCACATTGAAGTGTTTTTCGAAAACCATGTTCTCATTGAAAACAATTCTTACTATTTAAAACCTCTGGCCATTTTAAAACTTGTGAAAATCTCAATTTACGTTGGTTTATTAAAAGTCATTCTCTTGCAAAACATTTTTACCTTTACAACTTTGTTTGCCATGGAAGCTTAATTTAAACAGTTGCAGAATTGTGATATTCAGAAAATCAGTTATTGTTTTGGAAAAATCACGTTCTACTCCAGTAGCTATAAAAATGATATATAAAATTCTAAATTTAGAACCGAAAATTAAAAGAGACCTTATTACAACCCCGATCAAATATAAGTACTTGCAAATAGGTAATTTAAAAAAAAAAACGGAGCAACAGCAGTTGTGTGGCCACCTTCGAGTCCCTCGCAGCACCGATCCTCTTAAAGCTAGGGATAACCTGCACAATTAATAAACGGGGTGAGTTTGTGAAAACTCAGTGTGTTTTTCCCCTCCTAAACTAAAACAGTTAGTAAACCAATAGAATTCGAGACCGATGCTGGCACGAACCTTGTCCAAGATGTCGATCTGATGCCGGGCCTTAGCCCTTAAACAGTAGCAGTGTGGGCTTAAGCCTAATGTAGTAACAATACAATACGATGTAATGCAATTATGCATCCCACCCAAATCGAACCAGCACACCATCCGTACCAACCAACACACCATGTGGGGATATAAATCGACCCACCCAACCAGCACACCAATACGCAGCAAAGCTACCAGAAATAATGATGCAGCATAGCTGCCAAAAACAGTAAATGTGGCAAAGCCACCAGTATCAGTAATTGTGGCATAGCCACCAGTAACAGTGAATGTGACATAGTCACTAGTACAGAACTTCCTCTATATCAAAATCCCTACCCCATGCAGTATGTCGTGCCATAAATATTATGTGTATACAAAGACATACTCAGTGCAATCATATATGTAAATCCTAAGCACATGAGTCATACGAAACATAAAGGCAAAATCGTCATTTTACCATACAAGGATATTACGGTCACTTTACCATACAGGGGCTTTAAGGTTATTTTACCCTACAGGGGCATTACGGTCTTTTTACTTATTAGGGGTATTTTAGTCATTTCACCCTACAAGGGTGTTTTGGTAAATCTATAAACCAAGGTATTTCAGTAATTTTGTAAACCAATGGTATTTCTATAATTTTTTGAAAGTTAAGGGTATTTTTATATTGAGGGTATTTTGGTAATTTTACAAGTCGAGGGTATTTCGATAATTTTCCAAATCAGGGGTATTTTGATAATTTTCCAAATCAGGGGTATTTTGGTAATCTTACAAATTGAGGGTATTTCAGTAATTTTACAAGTCGAGGGTATTTTAGTAATTTCACAAATTAGGGGTTTTTTTGTAATTTTACAAATTGAAGGTATTTTGGTAATTCTACCCTACAAGGGTATTTCAGTAATTCTACCCTACAGGGGTATTTTCGTAATACTAGCCTAAAGATATGAGATTCACATAGTCCAATCCAATATTTACTACACAATCATACAATTTACCCACTTGGGCCCACATGGCCCAAAGCAACCTAAGCCTACGAGAGCACTCATGATGGCATCAACCATCACGTCAAAGCTCCCACACGTGCGCTTGCACACTTGTGTGGCTGACCATCGTCGTGTGACCGGCATTTCGGCATTCCGGCATTTTTCGTTCTACAACTAGAGTAGTGTGAATTACACACCTGTTTATGAGAACGTGCCGAAGTCTACGATCACCAACCTTCGCACATCCTGCATTTAGTCTTGCTCCCCAACTCATCTAGTTCGCTCTATTTAAAGCCAGCTTCTCACCAATTCTCATGTTAGCTTCCCGATGTGGGATTACTTTCAAGCAATTGGAAAATTCCTCATTCTTATGACCACTTCAACCATAGAGTTTCAGTCCAACTCCACCTCCTACATAGCTCCAATCGTAAAATATATACTCCACTGCGCATCCCAAGACTCGAACCTTAGACCTCACAGTTACACAACAGGCCACCTTGCCACTCCACCACATGCTCTTTTTGTGGTAAAAACGTCCATAATTAACTTTAAGACATATGTGCCAGCATCCAGATTCACTTAAGAGAAAAACCAAAATGAATTATAAGAGCCAAGACCTGAACCCAGGCTCCCTTGCAACCTTAATGACGCCACAACCACTAGACCACATGCTTCTTTGTGTCATTTATTTCCTACAATATTATAAAAAGGCCTACTTCCAAGCATCCAGGGTTTTATTCACTTAAAACCAAATTTTTGCTAAAGCCCAGGTTTGAACCCAAGATTTCTCCAACACTTCTCAATGCCATTAACCACTAAAGTAGACATTTAATTGTGACATTTCCTTGCACAATTAATTATTTATATACAACCTCCTTACGGACCCATACTCAAGGCCCAATACTTCTAGGCCCAAATTCGAGGCGTTACAGATGATAAATAAACATGAAATTAATGTGGAATGCCATATGAAAGTAGGATAATTTGAATGGGTGACATGTTGACTTTGCTAAGTCATAGTTTAATCATGAATGTGAATGTTTGAATAGTCAAATGTGCCATGTTGCATTCCATGAAGTGAGTGTAAATGTGTGAGTGTTTAAGGGTGACAAATAGCTAGGAAAATAGCCTAGAAATTGTCCACACGGTTAGACACACGAGCATGTGTCTAGGCCGTGTGTGACACATGGTCTGCCCCATGGGCATATGATCTGGCCGTGTGTCCCCTGCACCCTAATTATGCAAAATAGAATGCCCAGTAGTAAACACACGGGCAGAGACACAGCCATGTGTCTCAGCCATGTGAAGGACATGGGCGTGTGCCCAGGCCGTGTGAAGTCTACACTTAATTTTTAGAATTTAATTTGCCATATGGTCTAAGCACACGGGCGTGTGACTTGGCCGTGTGACCTTATTTTTTTGATGATGTCATAATCAGAGAGTTACACGGGCTGAGGACACGGGCGTGTCCCAAGCCACACGGGCATGTGTGACCACACGGCCTACCCACACGGGCGTGTGATTCTTCAAAACAAGCAAATTTTCTAAGTGTTTAAAAGGTTACAAAAGTTCTTGATTTAGTCCCAAACCGCTTTCGATGTATGTTTCGTGTCTTGTAGACTCTTATAAGGGACAATTTGCATGTGGTTGAAAGTTTTAAATTGGGACAGAATTTTATGACTCAATTTTATATGAATGTTTATGTTTAAGTCTGGTAACGCTTCGAACCCTGTTCTGACGTCGGATACGGGTAAGGGGTGTTCCATTTAGTGGTATCAAAGCTATGGCTTGGTCGGTTCTCGGACTAATGTAACATGTGTACAAGTTTAGCTATACATGCCATACATATATTATGATAGTGTGACGACTCCTGACGATATAAAAATGTGTTTTCATATAGTAAATGGATCTTGATAGAGCAGTGGTAGATGATGTTGAAAGTAACGCGCCTACTCCCACTGAAGGAGCAGTGCTGTCTGATAGTAGACCCACGACTGTTAGCAGAGGAGAAGAAGGTAGAGAAGCCTTTCTCCACATGATGGATGCCTGGTACATGAAATTCGTTCCAACGAACCCGAACACTCAACCTTCTCCACCCCCTCCAAATCCCTAACCCGTGCCTCAGGTGCCTCAAGGTATAGATTTTATGAGATTTCATAAAACCCCAGTAGATAGAATTTGAAAGCAAAGAGCCGAGGAATTTAGGGCCAATGCCGATGATGATCCCGAAAGAGTGGAATTTTGGCTAGAGAATTCTATCCGGCTCTTTGATGAACTGTCTTGTACACCTGATGAATGTCTGAAGTGTGCTATTTTATTGTTGAGGGATGCGAAATATCATTGGTGGAAAACACTGATTTTGGTGGTTCCAAGAGAAAAGGTCGCATGGGAGTTCTTTCAAGAAGAGTTTCGAAAGAAATACATCAGTGAGCGTTTCATCGATCAAAAGTGTAAGGAGTTTCTCGATTTGAAACAAGGTCGTATGTTAGTTGCTGAGTACGAAAGAGAGTTTTTTAGACTCAGCAAATATGCTCGGGAGTATGTATCCTCCGAGGCTAAAATTTGTAGGAGGTTTGAAGACAGATTTAATGAAGACATAAGAGTGTTAGTGGGTATTC
This sequence comes from Gossypium anomalum, assembly GCA_025698475.1. Lineage (NCBI taxonomy): Eukaryota > Viridiplantae > Streptophyta > Magnoliopsida > Malvales > Malvaceae > Gossypium > Gossypium anomalum. The sequence goes on along the minus strand of CM046966.1, from coordinate 80,529,041 downwards.
TTGAGCTGAACGACTTTGTTGTGCTCGTTGATCGGGCCTGTAAAGCTGAGGAGCTGACCAAGAAAAGGAGAAGAGCCGAAGTTGAGGCTAGAGATATAAGGAAGAGGCCGATGAGCAAGTCACTTTCATCCCAGTCTAAGAAATACAGAGATGTGTATTCTCGTTCTCATGTGTCAGCTGGGCATTCGTACAGAAACTGTAAGAAGCAAAATTCAGGTTTTAGATCTCAGGCTACCTCTGAAGCTAGTTGATAAACCGTAATTTATACATATTTATAACCCATACTTAACGCCTTTTATGAATGATTTCTCCTTAGATTTGGTGAATTCGATGCTCCTAATGCCTTAATTTCTTGTTTTATTCTCAGGTAAGCATAGGAGAACGAAAGGAACAAGAAATGGGCCAAAAATAGAGAAAATGGGCCAAAGCACGAAATCAACATGGCCTGGACCTCTTCACACGGGTAGAGTACACGGTCGTGCCAATTTGGCAGAATTGAAGCACGATTCACACGAGTATAACACACGGCTGTGTACCTCGAACAGGGCCTGAAGTTATCGCACACAGGCGTGTCAAATAGGCATGTCCCTGCCGAGCCCAAGTTTCAGAAAAGGCCAGTTTTGAGGGTTCTAAGGCATTTCAAAGCCTATAAATACACCCTAGAGGAGGAAGAAAAGGGGGACGGAGAATAGGGAGTAAGGAATTACTCCAAGGAAGCCGATTGATCCATCTTAGAAGCCGGAACTACTATCAAGACTGAAGATCTCTCCTCAACTTCCCCTTCAGGAGTTTTGGGTTTTCTTTATGTTTTGTATTTATTATTATTCTGAGATGTTTTCTTGTTTAGTTATGAACTAAACCCCTAAATACCTAAGGGGGATGAAACCTATGACAAAACCTTGTTATTATTTCTGAATCATATGATAAATATTTGACTTGTTCTTAATTATGTGTTCTTAATTCTTTTTTTGGTATTTCAGGATATCACTTCAAGTTACTACTCTTAGTTGGAGGAGGAATAGACCCTGGCTAAGAGTAACTTTGTCGTAATTAAGCGGAGTTGATTGTGCGCCTAGAGATAGGGTGACAAGATTTTGTCAGATTAGGGTGAAACCTAATAAGGGAATCCACAGATTGAGTTAATGCAACCTTAGGGTGTTAATTAGAGATAACTCTCGATTATTCAACCTAGGGATTAGATGTTGTTAGTCTCGAGAGGGATAATAAGATACATTAGGGATTTCTACGGAACAAGTTAAGTGAATAAATCGTCCGGTTCGGAGCCAGAATAACAAATAAAAGTCTAGGTGGATTTTTCCTTAGGTATTGTCTCAATCAATCGCTTTCCCCAAAAGTAATTTCCCAAATTCTATTTTCTGCAAGCTCTTAGTTTAATTAATTAGTTATTTAAAACAAATCTCTTTTCTTCGGCTAGATAATAAGAAGACAGTCATTACTAGTACTCCTAGTCCTTTGGGTTTCGACAATCCGGTCTTGTTAAAGCTATACTACTGTTCGATAGGTACACTTGCCTATGTCGTGATAATAGTTAGTTTCAAGAACGATTCATTATAAATTTATAAAACTTATCACAGGAAAATTACGATCAAGTTTTTGGCGCCGTTGACGGGGATTAAGATATTAGGAACACTTAATTTATATTACTTTAGCCAACACTTAATTTATATTACTTTAGCCATTTAATTTCTTGCAATTTAACTTTAATTTTTACTTTTTTATTTTAGTTTACTAATTTTCTTTCTTTTTCTCCTGGCAGGTTCCTGTAGTTTATGACTTGAAGAAACCTGTCGGGACCATTGCTTTTTGACGAGGAAATTGATCGTATAGCTCATAGAAATCGAAGAGAAATCAGGTGCAGCTTAAGATACACAGAGGAAGGGCAAGAGGACGATATCTCAACTACAACCGAGGAGATGGCTGAAAATCAAGACAATCTGCTACCTCCAGCCATACCTGCCGAATAAGCAAATCAGAATCTTGCTCCTCGTACTATGTATGATTATGCTAAACCTAATTTTACAGGAACTGTGTCAAGTATAGTTAGACCTGCTATTGCTACAAATAATTTTGAACTGAAACCTAACACGATTCAGATGATACAGTAATTTGTTCAGTTTGATGGTTTGCAGGATGAGAACCCCAACACTCATTTGGCGAATTTCCTGGAACTGTGCGACACTTTCAAAATTAATGGCATTTCTGATGATGCCATTCGCCTTTGGTTATTCCCCTTTTCACTGAGAAACAAAGCTAAACAGTGGTTGAACCCACTACCACAAGGATCCATTACCACTTGGGAACAAATGACCAAAAATTTTTTATTAAAATATTTTCCACCGGCAAAAATAGCTAAGTTGCGTAATGATATCTCTTTTTTTGTGTAGATGGATTTAGAAACTCTTTACGATGCATGGGAGAGATACAAGGACCTTTTGCGAAGGTGCCCACACCATGGACTACCTCTATGGCTACAAGTTCAAACGTTCTACAACGGTGTGAACCCTTCGACAAGACAAATGATTGATGCAGCTACTAGTGGGACCATCAATAACAAAACACCTGAAGAGGCTTCCGAATTTATTGAAGAGATGTCACTGAATAACTATCAGTGGCAAGTCATGAGGACTAAGCCAACAAAAACAGCAAGCGTTTATAATGTCGATTTGGTCACTATGTTGTCAAATCAGGTAGAACTTCTGAATAAGAAAATTAATGGTTTACTTGGTTCTACGCAGGTACATTTAGCGATGAGGTGTGATTCAAGTGGAGGAGGTGTGCTCACGGAATACCCACCATTCAATCCTACAACCGAAGAGGAACAAGTCAACTATATGGGTAACAATAATTTTAGATCTCAAAATAGCCCTTATAGTGATACTTATAATGCAGGTTGGAAGAATCACCCAAATTTCTCTTGGGGTGGTCAAGGAAATCAAAGGCCACAGAATCCTCAGGGTTTTCAATAGCCACCTTATCAACAGGAAAAGAAACTGAACCTTGAGAAGATGCTCTCTAAATTCATCTCGATGTCAGAAACTCATTTCCAGAATACCAAGACAACACTCAAAAATCAACAAGCATCAATTCAAGGACTCGAAACTCAGATAGGTCAGCTATCCAAATTAATTTCTGAACGACCACAAGGTAGCTTGCCAAGTAATACTGAACCGAACCCAAGGGAACATCTCAATGCAATTGATGCTTAAGAAGGATGAGTTAAGCCTAAGCCAGAACAAAGGCAAGAAAAGGTGGAGAACAAAGGTGATGATGAGGTAAGTCATAATAAAACAGTGAACGTAGAATACAAACCTCGTGTGCCATACCCTAACGCAACAAGAAAGACCGCTCAGATGAACAATTTGATAAATTCCTTAAACTTTTTAAAAAATTACATATCAACTTACCATTTATTGAAGCTCTATCACAGATGCCAAATGCAATGAAATTTTTAAGAGAGCTTTTAGCAAATAAGCAGAAGTTGGACGAAGCATCGCATGTGGAGCTAAACGCAGTTTGCTCAGCTATTCTACAGAATAAGCTACCCAATAAATTGAAAGATCCAGGGAGTTTTACAATTCCTTGCTTAATTGGTAGTTTAGATGTGAATAATGCATTAGCTGATTTAGAGGCAAGTATTAATGCCATGCCTTAAAAAATGTTTAAACAACTAGGTCTTGAGAAACCCAAAAAAACCAGGATGAGCATTCAACTGGCAGATAAAACCATAATATTTCCTAAGGGTATTATTGAAGATGTACTAGTGAAAGTGGATAAATTCATATTTCCTGTTGATTTTGTTGTTTTAGACATAGAGGAGGATACCAACACCCCTTTGATTTTAAAGAGACCTTTTTTAGCAACTGCTAAGACAATTATTGATGTTGGCACAGGTGAGATCACCCTTCGTGTAGGAGACGAGACGATCACCCTTCAAGCTTGTAATTATGGTAACACATCGAAAAGTGAAGGTAATTGTCCACACCAATCTGCTAAAACTGATGATATGACACAATCCACTGTGCAGAAATTAAGTTTGAAAGAAGTTCACAGCCATGCTCTAGTAGCAACAATAGAGGATTCATTCATGAAGAACGAAGGCTACAGATAGAGGAGCTAGACGAATGGCGAGCACATAAACCGAGAACACCTGATAAATCAAAACTATGCCAAAACAAGCTCGATACCTTTCCAAATCAACTTAAGGTTGGAGATCAAGTCTTATTAGATACTGCAAACCCTTACATTGTCACTCCCAACCCAAATGAAGAAACCCCTCTTACGGTACTTAGTATTTTCCCATTCGGTACAGTGGAGGTAAGTCATCCCAAGTTCAGCACTTTTAAGGTAAACAATTCACGGCTGAAGCTTTATTTTGATAAGAATGATAGCGGGAATGAGGAGTACAAACTCCTTAAACCACCTTGACCATTCAACAGAGAGGTAAGTCAAGCTTAGACTATAAATAAGCGCTTCTTGGGAGGTAACCCGAGCACTAATTGCACTAACTTCTTTAAATTTTAGTGTCTAACACTTGCCATGACTAACAGAGCTCTTGAAAATAGGTTTACCACAGGGACACGGTCAAGCACACGGGTGTGTGTAAAACCGTGCAGAAACAGGGCAAGATTTTCCCAAAACATGGGCAACGATAAACCACCACGACCGTGCGACATGGCCGTGGGCGAACCTGCCAAAATAGCAAGGGTGTGCGACACACCCATGCCTGAGGACCGTGGTCGAAACTGAAAAACTAGCACGGGCGTGTGACATGCTCGTGCCTAACACCCATGGCCGAACCTGTCAAATTAACACGGGCGTAGGGATTGTATACACGGGCGTGAGAGAAGTGAATAAGGCAAAACACGGTCGTGCGACAAGGTTATGTTAACCAACACACCGAGGCATATGGGCGTGTGTCAAATTTCAGACGCGCCAAAAAGGGAAAAACGCAAAACACACGGCCTAAAATTGGGACACACGGGCGTGTCACCTGGCCGTGTACCCCAAAATCTATAAATACCATGTACTATTCATTGTCTTCCCCACTCAAAAACCCTAAACCTAGCCGCACAGCCTCCACGCCATGCCCGTGCGCCGCCTCCAACTTTGTTTTTGACACATTTTCTCCTCTTCCTAGAGTTTGTTTACTTCTTCCTTTTCTATTTTATTGATTTTTAGGCCTAGTTATCACGATAATATGCAAGTTTTTGACTTTATTTCTATAATTTTCATCATTTAAATATCACACCCATTATTTAGTTTAAGTTCTTACACGCATTCTTTACTTTATTCATTTAGTTAGAAATAAAACTTTCATGATCAAGAGTAGTTAAAATTTTTCATGCATTTTATGTTCATGAGAGTTGTTAGGAAAGTTTCATTCTTTTGTCATTTACATGCCATTCATATGCTCATCCACATGTCCTCACTTTGATAAATGTCATGAAATTATGCTGTTAAAAGAAATTGGGTTGGTTATGCTTGGTTCATATTTTGGCTGAAATTATTTGTTCAAAGTTATGGCTTTTCAATTTATATAACTATTGTTATTTTTTTTTCTTCATTTGTATAGGTTCACAATGTTTCCTCACGAGGCAAGAAAATCGTCGTTCCCGCTTCCAAGAAAAGGAAAGAAGTGTCATCTTTCACGGGCCCTACAATAGAAATTCGCCACCCATTCCTCCAGTTTCCCAACGGACCACAAGAGGAACTATATCAGATACTACGGGCCCGACCCTGAGCAGCAGGCCGCTGCATAGACTGGATTGCTATCAAACAAGTCCAGTTGGCTGATGCGATCCAGGCCCTCCTTACCACAGACCCATGGGAGTCATTTTTTGGGATCATCGAGCCAACATATTTAGACGATGGAGCTATGTTCCACGTTCCATCTTCAAACCGTGATGACAAACTATGATGATCCCGACACAGTCCAGTTTCACTTAGGCAGATTATTCCGCCAACTAAGTGTTCCCGAGTTTGGTACCGCATTGGGTCTTTATATCGAGGAGTTCAGAGAGGAGAATGACTTACACGCTCTTGACCGCCACATCCATCGTTCTCCCTCACGGTGTTGGGATGCCCTCGTCCTACTTTTGGCCACCTACAACCCCAGTCGCACAAAGGCATCATCCCTCCCTCCGTCCCTAAGGTACCTTCATTCTCTCTTATCTCACACTTTGACAGGACGGAGGGAGAGCACCGGCATCACACTACCCACGACGTCTATTATTTATGGTGTATGTCCAACGGGCACGTCATCGACCTCGCCTACTTCATCGCCCTTGCCATACGCCACCAGACAGAGCAACATCGGAGAGGGGTCATCTCCATTGGCCCATACGTGACTTGACTGGCGCGATACTTTAGACTCCTCAACACCGCAGCCCAAGCATCATCCTTGACCCTTATTAGTCAGATGTCTCCACAAGGCATCTTGAGTATGATGAGCATGAGGATGATCGAGAGGCGTCGAGGAACCTACCCTCCCCAATATCGTCTCGCTCAATCTAACGAGGAGGAGGTTTTCGAGGACATTACTGATGATGTCCCCACCCAACACGAGAACCCACTTCCCCACCCACCACCATCTTCTCGGCCAGTTCATGCGGCGACTTCATACACTGACATCTCTGACGCCTTAACAGATTCGAGCAGTAATGTTTTCAAAGATTTAACAACATTGATGCTACTCTACAGTAGATTTGTAAACACCTCCACATCTCATCGCCAGTCCCACCTCGCGAACTATCCAGTGATGAAGATGTTTAGAAATTTTTATTTTTCTTATTTTATGTTTTTATTTTTATTTTTATTTTTATTTAAGTCAAATTTTTCTTTTTCTTTCATTTTATTATTCTTATTATTATTATTAGGATTTATAATATTTATCTAATAATTTTTACTCTCGGCTAATCTTTTACGAGTAAATCATTTCTTCCTAACATCCACTAAACAGTTCCTGCTTTTATCACAGTTATCACAGAGCTCCAAAACTCGAAATCATTTAAGAACTTCAAACTCCAATGGAAAAGGTTCTCCATGACCGCTATGCCCTGCTCAATGACGAGATATAATATTCTTTTGGCACAGTACTGTGGTACCCAACCTCTACCACCACTGGAGTATCCTCCTCCACCTCCATAACTCTAAACTAGGGAACTCATTCATTCCAACACTCAGGAAGTTTCAATTCTCTCCCTCTCTTATGATTTTATATTTTTCTATATATCTAACCTTGTATATTGAGGGCAATGTACATCTTAAGTGTTGGGGGGTAATTATTTCATTATCTGAAAAATCCCTGAATATTGCTTTGTTCTCTTGTGAACCTCTCATATCATGTTTAAAATGAATTTTGATTTACTAGCAATTTTGATTGATATATCTTGAATTAAAACATAAGCATTCATGCATTGATTGTTAAACTCTAAGACACTAGAAAATCAAGCATGATAAGTTGATTTTTAAGAATTTAAATTTTAGGTTGTTTTCCCCAAATTTAGGTATTATCTTGAATTGAATCCCACAGACTTAAACATCAAAAAGCCATAATTTTTTGTGAGATTTTTGAGCCTTTTAAGCATCTATTAATTCTTTCATGCTCACTTTCTTTATTGCTTTGAGTGTGCCAATATTGAATTGTTATTTTAGAACTTGCCTGATTATGCATGTCAAAACCACACTATTTGATTTGATATATCAAGATGATAGAGGCACTTAGGATTAACCCACTCATGCCATGAAAAGCCTACCTCCACGATTAGCCCTTAGTAAACCCCTTTGAGCCTAACAAGCCATTCCTTGTACCACCCTCGATATTAACCATTAACCCATTATTGTTGAAATCTCCTTAAATTAATTTGATCCCCATTTTTTTTCGAGAATTGATTTGAATAAATTGCTTAACTATATATTGTTCTTAATAGTAATCTATGATATTTGACTTGTTCTTTAAAAAAAAACCCATGTATATAAATCAGTAGTTATCTTTTGCTAGTAAGTCTCATTCCATAGTCAAAGAAGAAAGCTTTGTTGTACGCAAGCGATGATTTAATATGTTTTCTAGTTAAGTAAATTTTCAAGTCAATCTCGATTCTAACCTTTTCTTTTAGATTGTGACCACACCCCCTAACTAAGCCTCGTTACAACCCTTTAAAGACCTTTGGATTGATGTATCATCTCAGTTTGTAGTGGTGGAGATTTGATTTTTATGCAAGCCTATGGTAATAACTTTTCATATTGACTGATGAGTGTTAATTTCATTGTCCTTAAACACTTCAAGTGATTTGAGTGAATCTTTAGTGAGGATTTTAAATCTGTAAGGTTCCAAATCAATGATAACTACTTAGGGGAGGGGAGATACCTAATTTTTTTTCATGATTAAAATACTCAATTCAGAATGTTTGAAGCTCTAATGTTCTTTTAGTTGAATTCTCAATGTATGATTACTTATGAGATGATTTGAGATAATATTGATCAGATTTATAAGTTGAGAAAAAGGAAATTTTAACTGTGATCTGTGGATTTTGCTTGAGGACAAGCAAACGCTTAAGTGTGGGGGTATTTGATAAACCGTAATTTATACATATTTATAACCCATGCTTAACGCCTTTTATGAATGATTTCTCCTTAGATTTGGTGAATTCGACACTCCTAATGCCTTAATTTCATGTTTTATTCTCAGGTAAGCAAGGAGAACGAAAGGAACGAGAAACGGGCCAAAAATGGAGAAAATGGGCCAAAGCACGAAATCAACACGGCCTGGACCTCTTCACACGGGCAGATCACACTGCCATGTCAATTTGCCAGAATTCAAGCATGATTCACATGGGTATAACACACGGCCGTGTACCTCGAACACGGCCTGAAGTTATCACACACGGGCGTGTCCCTGTCGAGCCCAAGTTAAGTCCAATTCGGAAAAGGCCACTTTTAAGGGTTCTAAGGCATTCCAAAGCCTATAAATACACCCTAGAGGAGGAAGAAAAGAGGAACGGGGAATAGGGAGTAAGGAATTACTCCAAGGAAGCCGATTGATCTATCTTAGAAGCCGGAGCCACTATCAAGACTGAAGATCTCTCCTCAACTTCCCCTTCAGGAGTTTTGGGTTTTCTTTATGTTTTGTATTTATTATTATTATGAGATGTTTTCTTGTTTAGTTATGAACTAAACCCCTAAATACCTAAGGGGGATGAAACCTATGATGAAACCTTGTTATTATTTCTGAATCGTATGATAAATATTTGACTTGTTCTTAATTATGTGTTCTTAATTCTTATTTTGGTATTTCAGGATATTACTTCAAGTTACCACTCTTAGTTGGAGGAGGAATAGACCCTAGCTAAGAGTAATGTTGTCGTAATTAAGCAGAGTTGATTGCGCGCCTAGAGACAGGGTGACAAGATTTTACCGAATTAGGGTGAAACCTAATAAGGGAATCCATAGATTGAGTTAATGCAACTTTAGGGTGTTAATTAGAGATAACTCTCAGTTATTCAACCTAAGGATTAGACGTTGTTAGTCTCGAGAGGGATAATAATATACCTTAGAGATTTCTACGGAACAAGTTAAATGAATAAATCGTCCGGTTCGGAGCCAGAATAACAAGTAAAAGTCTAGGTGGATTTTTCCTTAGGTATTGTCTCAATCAATTGCTTTCCCCAAAAGTAATTTCCGAAATTCTATTTTCTGCAAGCTCTTAGTTTAATTAGTTAGTTAGTTAAAACAAATATATTTTCTTCGACTAGATAATAAGAAGACAGTCATTACTAGTACTCCTAATCCTTTGGGTTCGATAATCCGGTCTTGCTAAAGCTATACTACTGTTCGATAGGTACATTTGCCTACATCGTGATAGTTAGTTTCAAGAAAGATTCATTATAAATTTATAAAACTTATCACAGTAAAATCACGATCACTAGTGTGGGTAATGATAGAGCTCCCAAACCCGAGTGCCAACAGTGTGGTAGTGGTCATTTTGGTAAGTGTAGGGTGAGCGATGGAGCTTCTTTTCGATGTGGTTCTCAAAACCACTATATAAATGATTGTTCTGAGATGGCCGAGAAAGAAAAATTTCAGAGTACAAGGCCGGGTAGTACGGCTACAAAGGGAAGACCTTCAAGAAATGTCGGTAATGGGGCTAGTAGTAAGAATGTAGCAAGAGATACAGCGGTGAGATCTGAGGCTAGAGCTCCGACTAAGGCCTATGCTATACGTGCACGCGAGGACACATCTTCTCCCGACATGATTATCGGTACTTTTTCTCTCTATGACACATTTGTTATTACCTTGATTGACCCTGGTTCTACTCATTCATATGTGTGCATGAAATTGATATCTAACATGAATATGCCTGTTGAGTCTATGGAATTTATGATTAAAGTATCAAACCCTTTAGGCAAGCATGTTTTAGTTGATAAGGCATGTAAAAAATGTCCTTTGATAATTAGAGACCATTGTTTTCTGGCTGACTTGATGTTATTGCCGTTCGATGAATTTGATATTATATTGGGCATGGATTGGTTGACACTTCATGATGCTATAATGAATTGTAGATAAAAAGTTATTGAATTGAAATGTGAAAATGATGAAATTCTCCGGGTTGAATCAGATGAGTCAGCTAAGTTGCCAACTGTGATTTCTTCTATGTCTGCTCAGAAATGTATGAGAACGGGATGTGAAGCTTATTTGGCTTATGTGATGAATACGAAAGAGTCTGAATCAAAGATTGAATCAGTGCCTGTTCTATGTGAGTATCCGGATATGTTTCTGGAAGAGCTACCTGTATTACCTCCTATTAGGGAAGTTGAGTTTCGCATTGAGTTAGTCCCTGGTACAGCACGTATCTCGATTGCTCCATATAGAATGGCCCCGACTAAATTGAAAGAATTGAAGTCACAGTTGCAAGAATTGACCGACAAAGGGTATGTGAGACCGAGCTTTTCGTAGTGGGGTGCTTCAGTGTTATTTGTGAAAAAGAAAGACGTATCCAAGAGGTTATGTATAGATTGCCGATAGCTCAATAAGGTAACAATTAAGAATAAGTATCCCTTGCCAAGGATTGATGACTTGTTTGACCAATTAAAAGGAGCGGCGTGGTTTTCTAAAATAGACTTGAGGTCCGGTTACTACCAGCTGAGGGTGAAACACTTGGATATGTCGAAAACTCCTTTTCGGATGAGGTCTAGTCATTTGGATAAGTTTTTGGTTGTTTTTATTGATGACATACTGATCTATTCTCATGATGAATTCAAGCATGCTGAACACTTGAGAACTGTTTTGCAAACTTTAAGAGACAAGAAGTTGTATGCTACGTTTAGTAAAAGTGAGTTTTGGCTTTGAGAAGTTGGATTCTTGGGTCACATTGTTTCGGGTGATGGAATTAGGGTTAACCCAAGTAAGATCTCAGCTATTGTTGAATGGAAGCCGCCGAGAAATGTAACTGAGGTTAGAAGCTTTCTAGGTTTGGCTAGTTATTATAGATGGTTTCTTAAGGGATTCTCCTTGATTGCTACTTCGATGACGAAGTTGTTACAGAAAGATGTTAAGTTTGAATGGACAGAAAAGTGCCAACAAAGTTTTGAGAAATTAAAGGTATTATTAACTGAGGCTCCGGTGTTAGTACAATCCGAGTAAGGTAAAAAATTTGTGATTTATAGTGATGCTTCCTTGAATGGTTTGGGATGTGTACTTATGCAAGAAGGTAAAGTAGTAGCTTACGCTTCGAGACAGTTGAAGCCTCACGAGAAGAACTATCCAACACACAACTTAGAGTTGGCCGCCATAGTGTTTGCTTTGAAGATTTGGCAACATTATTTATTTGGTGAGAAATGTGATGTCTATACTGATCATAAAAGTCTTACGTACTTGATGACTCAAAAGGCTTTAAACTTCTGACAATGAAGATGGTTGGAACTTTTAAAAGATTATGAGCTTGTGATTTATGACCATCCGAGAAAAGTAAATGTAGTCCCCGATGCTTTGAGTAGGAAGTCATTGTTTGCCTTGAGGGCTATGAATACACGGCTAACTTGATCTGATGATGGTTTGATTCTAGCCGAGTTGAGAGTGAGACCAACTTTTTCTTCAATAGATTTGTGATGCTCAAAAAGTTGATAAAGAGTTGCAAGCTAAGAGAATCCAATGTGAGTCCAGTAGTGAACCAGATTTTCTGAGTGACTCTGATGGTTGTTTGAGGTTTCGTGGTAGGATTTGTGTTCCGAAAGACACTGAGTTGATTCAAAATATTTTGCATAAGGCCCACAACGATTGTTTTTCAGTTCACCCGGGAAACACAAAAATGTATAATGACTTGAAGAAAATGTATTGGTGGAATGGTATGAAAAATGATATCTCAAAGTTTGTATCGAAATGCTTACTTTGTCAGCAAGTAAAGGTTGAACACCAAGTGCCTTCAAGTTTACTTCAGTCCATCATGGTCCCCGAGTGGAAATGGGACCGGATTACTATGGATTTTGTAATAGGTTGTCTTTAATCCGAGAAAGAAAGATGCCATATGGGTTATTATCAATGGACTGACTAAATCGGCTTATGTTATTCCAGTGCGTACCGATTTCTCACTTGATAAGTTAGCACAATCGTACATTGGTGAAATTGTTAGACTCTATGGAGTACCTATATCGACCGTATCGAATAGAGATCTAAGTTCACTTCACGATTTTAGAAAAAGTTACAAGAAGCTTTGGGTACAAAGCTGAATTTTAGTACTGCTTTTCATCCGCAAACTGATGGTCAGTCTGAGCGAGTAATTCAGATCTTTGAAGACATGCTCCGATGTTGTGTATTAGAATTCCAAGGTATTTGGGAAAAGAATTTACCATTGGTGGAGTTTGCCTACAACAACGGTTATCAGATGAGTTTGAAAATGGCTCCTTATGAGGCACTATACGGACATAAGTGTCGAACACCTCTGTATTGGACCGAGCTGAAAGAAAGTCAACTTCACGGAGTTGATCTATTCAAAGAAGCTGAAGAGAAAGTGAAGGTGACTCGTGATTGTTTGAAAGCCGCTTCGGATAGACATAAATCCTATGCGGATCTGAAATGAAAAGAAATTAAGTATCAAGTTAGTGATAAGGTATTTTTGAAAGTGTCACCATGGAAAAAGGTTCTGAGATTTGGCAAGAAAGGCAAGTTGTGTCCTCGTTTTATAAGGCCGTATAAGATCACCAAGAGAATAGGGCTAGTTGCCTATTAGTTGGCCTTACCATCAGGGTTGGAAAAGATTCATGATGTGTTCCATGTGTCTATGTTGCGACGATACTGATCTGATCCTTCGCATGTGATTTCATCGACAGATGTCGAGATTCGACCGGCTATGACTTATGGTGAGGAACTGATTACGATTTTGGCTCGAGAGCTCAAATAATTGAGGAACAAAAACATTTCCTTGGTGAAAGTACTATGGCAAAGACATGCAGTTGAAGAGGCTAAATGGGAGCCCGAGGAGGCCATGAAGAAACAATACCCAAATCTTTTATCGATAAGATTTTCGAGGACGAAAATCCCTAAAGGGGGAGAGTTGTAACATCCCAAATTAGGGTCTAGTCAAAACAGTGGTTTTGAGACCATAAATCTAATATAAAAATGATTATTTTATGATTATTTGATGTTCCATGATATGATTGCATGCCTGTGTGAAATTTTCGTAAATAAATTCTATGCCTAAGATGTCCAATTTGACTTTAGGAACTAAATTGAATAAGTCGAAAAACTTGTGTTCTAGAAGCTTTTAGCATGAAATTGCATTGGATTATTAATTAGAGGTCCTTAAATAGCAATTAGACCAAGTTTTAAAAATTTGGACAAAAATGGGCATGAATAGGAAAATTTTGAAAGAAAGGCCTTAAGGGAATTTTTATCATTTGGTAAATAAAAGAATACAAAGGGCCTTAAGGGCCTTCAAGCCATAGCCAAATTTTACAAGGGTTCCATAGCTAGGGCTTTCAACTTTTCAAGCTTGATTGTAAGTGCTCCCTAGCCCCTTTTTTTATGTTCTTTGCATTTTTTAAGTCCTTGAAGCATGATCTATCCATTTCTTCCATTATTTTGAGCTAGGGTTCATGCATGAAATTTTACCCATGTGTAACATGGTTGTATTTTGATGTTCAATAGACGAATATGAATGTTTGATGTGTGATTAACATCTTTTGCTAAGTGATTTTTAGTGAAAACACCTAAAAAGGACTTGTTTGTAAAAGGTGTAAAAATGAGTAGTAGAAATGTGAAATAAAGGAAAAATATAGGCTGATATGAGGTAGAATTTGGATCAGGTAGGCTTGGATAACCAATAAATTTCATGCATTTCATTTTACGAGCCTAAGGACTAAAGAGTAAATAAGTGAAAAGTTAGGGTTAAAAAGGTAATTTTAGCAAAGTATTTGTTATGAGTTGATACGAGTAATGTGTGTATTGAGAAAGTTAAATTTGGCATTTTAGATCAAGAAAAACGTGATTCGGGTCTTGATCGGCGGAAGAATAAGATTTACGAGGATTAGGCTCGTTTCTATCATTTTTGTACCGAGATAAGTTCACCTGCAAATAATGCAACATATACCATACTTTAAATGCTTTAATATTGCATGTATGGTAAGTACATACATATTTATGTGATGTTGTATCATGTGTTTATTGCCTAAATTGTATCATGAATTATGCTTTGATTTCTCCATGAATATGTGATTTGGTGCTATGAGTATTGAAATCGACACTACGAGCAAGCTCGACAGAAATATGGTATCGAAGAATCCCGTTTGAACCTTAGGAATAGTTTAGGATACAAGTGACATGTCACTAGGAATTATGTAATCTGAACTCATTGAGTTGTGTCTGAGTTCATGATATATGTGACATCCGAACTCATTGAGTTGAGGTCTGAGTTCGTGATATGTATGACACATGTTTTGGCGTCCGGGTACTGGTCTCGTATATGCTATTAATGGTGAGGTATCCAGCATGTGTTGCGGATACCTGATGGCTTGTATGAGCAGTCCCGTGAGTAGCTCGTAAGTGAGCAACATGTGGTCTGAGATATGGAGTAGCATTGGCTACATATGAAGCACTTAGGTGCAAGTTTTCGATGTATCTGATAGTGTTCCGAGTGTTCAACGGGTAGTTCAGGAGAAGTTCAATGAGCCATCTTAATGATTGCATCAAGACATGAAAGTAAGTTATTATGTGTAAGTGGCACAAGTATGCACATCAAACTCATGTGAATGACATGAGATATGATGAGCTTGTGGTAAGAACATGTATATAAATATATGGGAAATAAGTTCCTGAGAATTGATAAAACGTAGGTTATGTTCGTTATGTTATATGCATGATTTATGTTTGTTTAAGTTGCATTTTATTTGTATGTGAACTTACTAAGCTTTATGCGTACCCCCTTTCTTTTCCATCTCTTATAGTGTCGCCAAGTTAGCTTGGGGATCGGAAGACGTTGGAGGCACGATTACACTATCAATTGAACATTTGGGGTATAACTAGTGTAACGCCCCCACGCCCGAAACCGTCACCGGAGTCAAGCTTGAGGTGTTACTAAACTT
Organism: Gossypium anomalum; assembly: GCA_025698475.1. Classification (NCBI taxonomy): domain Eukaryota; kingdom Viridiplantae; phylum Streptophyta; class Magnoliopsida; order Malvales; family Malvaceae; genus Gossypium; species Gossypium anomalum. The sequence goes on along the minus strand of CM046966.1, from coordinate 80,513,451 downwards.
ATCTTACCTTTTAAACAACTCTAAACCACTTATTTTAATTTTCGGAATAAACTGTTTTTCTGCATCATAGCTGCTTAAAAATTCATTTCTCGAGTTTCAAAACTCGAAATTAAGATCCGTAAATTTTTCCTGAAACTAGACTCATATATCTATCTACTAATTTTTTTCTATAATTTTTGACTAAGCCAATTAGTACAGTTTATTAGTTAAAGTTACCCCTGTTTCAGAATTTGACTGCACTGACCTCTACTTATTTCGAACCACTTTTATCCCTATACAAAATTAATATAACTATACTGTTTGTTTCTATTAAAACTAGATTCAATAAGGATTCTAACCATATAAATTACACCACCTAATTATTTTTTTACAATTTATGGTGAATTTCCAAATTTGAAACAGGGGATCTAGAATTTTCTCTGATCCTGTTTCACTAAAACTCAGATATCTCATAAAATATAATACCTTTACCTGTTTTGCTTATTCCATAAGAAAATAGACATAATAAGCTTTAATTTAATATATTATTCACCATCAAAACATGTCTCTACGATTTTTAGTGATTTTTCAAAATCACATTATTTCTGATACTTGAATCTGTTTTTAAGTTACTTTCACATTTTTCTTAGTTTTCATGTGATAGTTACTACTTATTCATACATACAATTAAACATGTATATCATCAGCCATTCTATTAGCTAATCACTAGCAAGTATTTACACATCATTCATTGATCATATCATATCAAAAGAAACCAAGTTCCTATACATGCCATACACAAAACTAAACGTCTAACTATACCAATGTGATTCCTTCGATAGTGTGATCGGGTCTCCGACGTTTCCTTCGATCCCCGAGTGGCTAGATAAAAACTATAAGAAAAAGAAAATAAAGAGATTAAGCACTAGGCTTAGTAAGCTTACAAGCAAATAAATTACAACATTCAACATAATGAATAATTATACATAATGTCACCTAGCCTCATAAACTTTCTTCACTTCTCATTTTCTACCTTCTTCTTTACTTACTTACCTTCTTTCTTACCTGACCTTTCACTATTCATAAATATAATCTACCTTCCCTTTTGCTGATAATTCACTGTAATTTAACTTGTACAATGACCCATTGAACCACTCGGAATACTAAGGATACTGGGTCGTTCTGCTCTATCAATATCTCGCTAATGCCATGTCTTCGACATGGACTTACATGAATTATTCCCTGTCTCCAATGCCATATATATATATCTAATATGGGCTTACATGGCTCATTCCTGTCTCCAAAGCCATATATCTGATATGGACTTACATGGCTCAATCCTATCTCCAAAGCCATAAATCTAATATGGACTTACAAGGCTCATTTCTGTCCTGTCCTGTCCTGTCAACCCCAATATCCTAACATTCCTAAGGTTCAAACGGGGCTTCTTCGCTTTTAATTCGACTTCAAATATTCTCATAAAATAAGTATATAAATGCTGTAAATTTACAGTAATAATGTAAAATAAAAGAATATTGCATTTATTTACTGTAAACTTACCTCGTATGCAAAAATAGCTATTTTTACCATTTCGTTCACAACTTGGTATTTTCTCCATTTTAGCCCGAATTTCAGTTTTCCTTGCTCTATCATTTAAAATATAGTCTAATTAGGACTCACATTATTCAAATTGACTCAAAATCATACTTTGGCAAAATTACAATTTTGCCCCTAAACTTTTGCATATTTACACTTTTACCCCAAAGCTCGTAAATTAAACTTCAGCCTATTTTCTTATGTTTCATGACATGCTGGTCATTTTTCCCTTCTATGGTAGCATCAAATTCATACTCTAACAAGCACTTATGACTATTAGGTATTTTTACCAATTAAGTCCTTTTACTCGTTTTTGCTTAAAACCGAGTAGTACAAGTTGTCTAACATAATTTAAAACCTCATATTCTATCATAAAACATCAAAATAAACACATTTCACCTATGGGTATTTTTCCAAATATGAACCCTAGGTTGAATTATTACTAGCATAAGCTTAATCGAGCTACCGGGATTCCAAAAACGTAAAGAACATTAAAAACGGGGCTTGGAATCACTTACTATTGAGCTTGGAAAGCTTGAAAACCCTAGCCATGGCTTCCCCCATGCTAATTTCGGCCTCCATGAAGAAGATGAGCAAAATTGGCTTTTAATTTTGTATTTTAATTCATTTTACCCCTAAATGACCAAAATGCCCTTACTACTAAACTTTCAAAAATTCCTTCCATGTCCTAATTTTGTCCATGAACTTAAAATTGGTCAAATTGCTATTTAAGACCTCCTAATTAATATTCTAATTCAATTTTATGCAAAATACTTCTAGAACACAAGTTTTGCAATTTATTCAATTTAGTCCCTAATTTCAAATTAAGTACTTTATGCATAGAATTTCTTCACGAACTTTTCACACAATCATGCAAACATATCATAGACCTCAAAATAATAATAAAATAAATTTTTCTACCTCGAATTTGTGGTTTCACAACCACTGTTCCGTTTAGGCCCTATTTCGGGATGTTACAACTAGCCTTATTATTTTGAGTATGGCATGTATAGGGACTTGGCCTTTTTGTTATGTTTCATATTGATTAGCCAAATGTGTTGGCTTATGATGGTATCATGATTATTTTGTATATGGCCATGAGAGGTGGCTCATATTGATTATTTTGGGTTGTGACCCTATTTATCGATGCATGCATGCAAATGTGTTCATGCTTTAATATGGTTATGGTTGTTTGTGGTTGATGAGTGTGATGGTTGGCTTGTACGTGTGGTGATTGTGATATGGTTAATAAGTAAGCAATAAATGTGGTGAAAATGTGTAACTTGAAGGTAAATTGGTAAAGATGATAAATAAACATGAAATTGGTGTGGAATGCCATACGAAAGTAGGATAATTTGAATGGGTGATGTAACACCCCTAACCCATATCCGTCGTCGGAATGGGGTTGTGAGGCATTACTAAACCAAAGCACAATTATGAATATATTCATAATAACTCAAATTATAATCATATACATATAAGCATATAATTAATTAAATATTAAACATTCATTAAAAAAATCATATTACATAGGTGCACATCATATGTTCAACACTCCACTGGTAATCGAATATCTAATTAAAAATAAATACTTAACTTTTAATTCTTTACAATTACCATTCAAGACACAAATAATGATTTAAAATACTCTTAAATCTCATATTAATTATCCTGTCTAAAATGCACAAAAGCAACCAAACTAATTAATTATGACTCGGTCATTAAATTAATCTTACAAATAATTTTTTAAACTACAAGTGCATATTTATATTAAATCAAGACATCATATACATAGATATATAAGTGTAAAGGTCAATGCATCAATCAACATATATATTAATTAAATTCAAAATCTCATCAAAACTACTCACCAACCGAAATAAACTACTACCATCTTTTCAAGTCTTAGCCGAGTTATAATAATATGTATCACTCGAATATACACACTTTTATACAGCAAATTCACATGCACCAACTAGAGCATTATTCAAGCTGACTTATTTAATCAAACTCACCACCCACATTTATTTACAAGAGCAAAATCTCCAAATAGTTATAATTACAAAACCATTTACTCCTTGTATCCATCATCACCACTAAACCGATTCAATACATACAATACCTAACACATATAACTTATAATTCCAAACATATAGAATTTTAATCAAAATATGTTTAACCATGCCCAATATAATTAAATTCAAACTTAAAAATAAAGCCATTTCCAATACATAATATATTTACCACAAATCAAACCACAGTCAAGCATATCTGCATCTTTCAAAATCAAGATCATAAAACATTATAGCTAAGCACACATAAAAACAAATTTAAACATAAATAGCAAGGCATTTTCGCATGGCCTTAGTTACATAACCAAAATCAAACATTACAAAAGTATGTTCCAGCCTATACATGCCATAATACGAGTTTGATTTTAAATACCAAAGTTGTAGATAGTGTGATAGACTTTGCTGACGATCACTGAGCTTGTAATTTGAATTCAAAATCTTGGACGTCGTAAAACGGGACGGGGCTGCTAGTCGACAACTTTCATTTTTCCCCGGTCCAAATCTGATTTCTTTGGTTCTTGATCTAAACATATTCAAATTAAGCTCATTCAAACATATGTTCATTCAATTTAGTCCAAAAACAGATAAATGGGAAAATTACCATTTTACCCTTGACATTTACAATTTTTACAATTTAATCTCTATTGCACAAAACGCAAAATACATCAAATTTCTCCATACCCAAGCTAGGCTGAATATTACCCATGTCCATACAAGCCCATATAATTCATTAATTTCACATTTTAGTCCCTCAAATTATTATTTTTGCAATTAAGTCCATTTACTCAAAATCATCAAAAACTCCAATACAAAATATGTTAATCTAAAGCGTATCTTTCATTTTTCATCATCAAACAACAAAAATCACAAACTATCAACAATGGTACAACTCAATATTCATCAAAATCAAAAATTAAAGCTTGGGTTTTGCAGTACTCGAAGCAACGATCTCAAAAATGTAGAAATTGTCAAAAACCGAACAAAAACAAACCTTGAATGAGCTTGAATATTGACCAAACACTAGCTTGCTTTCTTTTCTTTTTACTTTGTTTAATTTCGGCTACCAAGAATATGAACACTCAAATGGCTTTGTTTATTTTATGTTTTATATTATAATATAACATATAATAATTTAATATTTAATTTACTTATATACCTTTACTAATATAATATAAAAACCATGTAACGTATATCTTATGCCGTCCCACTTACTTATTAATGGGATATTTACAACATAAATGTCCCAACTTAGAAAGCCACTAACAATTTGGCCCTCATGCTTTAAACTATCAAGTTTTTAATTTATGCGATTAAGTCCTTTTATTTAATCGGACACCTAAACGATAGAATTAAATCACGAAAATTTCACAGATATAAATTCACACAAAATAAACACTAAAATAATTTAAAAATATTTTTTGACTTAGATTCGTGGTCTCGAAAACACTATTCTAATTAGGGTCTAAATCGGGATGTTACAACTCTCCCCCTTTAGGGATTTTCGTCCCCGAAAATCTTACCGGTGAATAGGTTCGGATAACGTTCTCTCATTGTACCCTCTAGCTCCCATGTTGCTTCCTCAACTCCATGCTTATGCCACAATACTTTAACTAATGGAATCTTCTTATTCCGCAACTCTTTAACCTCACGAGTCAAAATGCTAATCGATTCTTCTTCATAGGTCATATCAAGCTGAATTTCAATCTCAGACGGACTAATCACATGTGAAGGATCAGATCGATACCTCCAAAGCATCGAAATGTGGAATACATTGTGGATCCTCTCTAACTCAGGTGGTAACGATAATCTGTAAGCAACTGGCCCAATACGCTCTATTACCTCATACGGCCCAATAAACCTCGGACTTAATTTACCTTTACGACTGAATTTGAGTATTTTCTTCCACGGTGAGACTTTCAAGAAAACTTTGTCTCCGATCTAAAACTCTATAGCTTTACGTTTCAAGTCCGCATAAGATTTCTGACGATCTAACGCTGCTTTCAAACTTTCACAGATCACGTTCACTTTCTGTTTAGTTTCTCTCATCAAGTCAACCCCATGTATCTTATTTTCACTGAGCTCAGTCCAGTACAATAGTGTACGGCATTTACGACCATATAAATCTTCATAAGGTGCCATTTAGATACAATCTGATAGTTGTTATTATACACAAATTCAATCAGAGGTAGGTATCGTTCCCACGTACCTTCAAACTCGAGAATGCAACATCTCAACATATCCTCAAGTATCTGAATGATTCGCTTAGACTGGCCATCTGTTTACAGATGGAAAGCAGTACTGAAATGTATTTTCGTACCTAATGCATCTTGCATCTTCTTCCAAAATCGCGATGTAAACCTCGGGTTTCTATCTAAAATAATAGATATAGGCACACCATGTAATCTCAAAATCTGAGAGACAGACAATTCAGCTAGCTTATTAAGTGAGTAGTCCGTACGTATCGGAACAAAATGAGCCGATTCAGTCAATCTATAAACCACAACCCAGATTGCATCTTTCTTGCTCGGTGTTAATGGTAAACCTGATACAAAATCTATCATGACTCTATCCCACTTCCACTCAGGAATCATAATAGGCTGAAGTAATCCTGAAGGCACCTAATGTTTTGCTTTTCCTTGTTGACAGACTAAACATCTTGCAACAAAGTTAGAAATGTCTCGGTTCATACCATGCCACTAGTAAAGTTGTTTCAGATCATTGTACATCTTTGTACTACCTGGGTGAACAGATAACCAACTACTGTGAGCTTCATTAAAAATCATATGAATCAACTCTAAATTTTTCGGAACACATATTTGGTCTCTAAATCTCAAACAATCATCAGCATCAACTCTAAATTTTGAATTTGCATCTGCCTCACACTGAGCTCATTTTGTGATCAACTCATTATCAACCTTCTGGGCATCACAAATTTGTTGAATGAATAATGATCTTGCTTTTAATTCAGATACTATCAAACCATCATCAGACATGGTCATATGCGTATTCATTTCTCGCAAAGCAAACAATGATTCTCGGCTTAAAGCATCAGCAACAACATTAGCCTTTCCCGGGTGGTAATCAATCACAAGCTCGTAGTCTTTTAGCAATTCTAACCATATGCGTTGTCTCAAATTCAGATCTTTCTGAGTCATCAAGTATTTCAGGGTTTTATGGTTAGAATAAACATGACATTTCTCACTAAACAGATAGTGACACCAAATCTTCAATGCGAATACAATGGCTACCAATTCTAAGTCGTGTGTCGGATAGTTTCTTTTATGTGGTTTCAACTGTCTCGAGGCATAAACTATCACTCTGCCTTCTTGTATCAAAACGCAAACCAAACCATTTAAAGATGCATCACTATAAATGACAAAATCTTTACCCGATTCTGGCTGAACTAACACTAGAGCTTCTGTTAAAAGGGCTTTCAATTGATCAAAGCTTTTCTGACACTTTTCTGACCACTCAAACTTAACATCTTTCTGTAATAGCTTTGTCATCGGGGCTGCAATCATAGAGAACCCTTTTACGAACCGTCTATAATACCCAGCAAGTCCCAAAAAGCTTCGGACTTCAGAAACATTCTTCGGAGGTTTCCAATCAAGTATGGCTAAAATTTTGCTCGGATCAAACCGAATACCTGATGCTAATACCACATGACCTATAAAAATAACTTCACTTAACCAGAACTCACATTTACTGAATTTTGCATATAACTGCTTATCTCACAAAGTCTACAACACAAGTCTTAAATGTTCAGCATGTTCAACTTCATCACGAGAGTAGATCAAAATGTCATCTATAAACACAACCATAAACCAATCCAGATACGGTCTGAATATCTAATTCATCAAATCCATGAAAACAGCAGGTGCATTAGTGAGTCCGAAAGGCATAACTAGAAACTCATAGTGTCCGTACCTCGTTCTGAAAGTAGTCTTTGGCACATCTGAATCTTTAACTCGCAACTAATAGTAGCCTGATCTCAAATCTATCTTCGAAAATACTATAGCCTCTTTCAGTTGGTCAAACAGATCATCAATCCGTGGCAATGGATATTTATTCTTTATATTCACCTTATTAAGCTGTCTGTAATCGATGCACATTCTCATAGTTCTGTTCTTCTTTTTCACAAACAACATAGGGCACCCCACGGAGAGAAACTCGATCGTGTGAAACCTCTATCTGTCAATTCTTGCAATTCTATAGGCGCCATTCTGTACAGAGCTATGGATATCGGAGTCGTCCTACGCATTAATGCAATACCAAACTCTACTTCCTGAATAGGTGGCAAACCCAGTAATTCTTCTGGAAACATGTCCGGATACTCACATACAATAGGTACTGATTTAATGTTTCTTTCAGCTACTTTACTGTCGAGCACATAGGAAAAATAAGCTTCGCACCCTCTTCTCACATATTTCTGAGCTAGCATCGAAGATATCACTACTGGTAAACCATACAAATCACCAGATTCAACCCGAATGACTTCATCATTCTGACTCCATAGATCAATGGTCTTTCTTTTACAATTCACAACAACATCATGTAAAGTTAGCCAATCCATACCCAGAATTATATCAAACTCATCAAATGGCAGCCACATCAAATCGGCCGAAAAGCACAGATCTCGAACCATCAAGGGACAATTCTTGCACACTTTATCAACCATAACACACCGACCCAAGAGATTTGTCACTCTAATCACAAACTCAGTAGACTCAACAGGTAGAGTCTTGTTGAATACTAATGTCTCACATACATAAGAATGAGTAGAACCAGGATCAATCAATGCAATTACATTAGTATCATAAAGAGTGAATGTACCAGTAATGACATCTGGGATGAAGCCTCCTCTCGTGCACGTATAGCATAGTCCTTAGCAGGTGCACGAGCCTCAGATCTGTTTGCTATATTTTTATTTCCTCTCTAACTACCACTCGCATTACCCGCATTTCTTGGTGGTCTACCTCGAGCCACAGTATTCCTCGATCTTGAGTTCTGCACTGGATTCTCTTCAGCTAACCTTGGGCAATCTCAATTAGAGTGCTCTGTTGACCCACATTTAAAACAAGCCCGATCATGTAATCTACAACTGCCAGGATGTCGTTTACCATAATGCTCACACTCAGGTTGATTAGATCTAACATTACCCACACTGGCTACCGAGGTAGCTCTCGAACTCACAGGTGGTCTGTTTTGGTCTCGTCGAGAATATCTCGAAGTAGCTTTTGAACGACTAAAATCATCTCGGGACTTCTTTGATGCCAACTGGAATGACTTACCAGGTGTTCTTTTGCGTGCATCTCTAGCTTCAAAGTCAGCTTTTCTTTTCTCTTTCCCAAGCTCTTCAACTTTGCAGGCTCGCTTAACAAGTACCACAAACTCTTTTATCTCAAGTATGCCAACTAATAGTTTGATATCTTTATTCAACCCATCTTCAAATCTTTTACACATTATGGATTTAGTAGAAATACACTCTCGGGCATACCGGCTAAGTCTCACAAATTTCTGCTCATACTCCGTCACTGTCATCCGACCCTGTTTCAGCTCCAAAAATTCTTTACGCTTCTGATCTATAAATCTTGATTGATATATTTCTTACTTTAACTCACCAAAAGAATTCCCGTGTTACCTGCTCCTCTGAACTCACGATACTAGGGTATTCCACCAGTGATATGCTGTGTCTCGAAGTAAAGATATGGCAGATTTCAAACACTCATTTGGGGCACAGGATAACTCATCAAACACACGGATGGTATTATCAAGCCAGAACTCAGCCCGCTCAGCATCATCATCATCAGTGGCTTTAAACTCTTCAGCTCCATGTTTTCTTATTTTATCGACAGGTGGTCTATTCAATCACAACGGATCACTTAATTGAGTTACAGCAGGCATAGAAGATGGATTAATCGGGGGTGGAGGTTGTTGTGCAACTGGGTTAGTCCAGATATATTGAGTGAACTAGTCATTCATCATTTGATAGAAAGCTTGTTTAGCCTCACTTTCTTGATTACTCAGAGTCGGTCGAGAGTCAGCCTGTGCTGTCCCTTGTGCGGGAGCAGGCGCAACACTCTCGACATCGTCAGCTACAGCTCTGTCAAGATCCATTTACTATATGAAAACACATTTCAAATGTCAGAAGTCATCACACTATCACAGTATATAATTATGGCATGTATAGTTAAACTTACACACGCTACGTTAGTCCTAGAACCAACTAAACCGTAACTCTGATACCAATAAAATGTAACACCCCTAACCCGTATCCGTCGTCGGAATGGGGTTGTGAGGCATTACTGAACCAAAGCACAATTATGAATATATTCATAATAACTCATAATCATATAAATATAAGCATATAATTAATAAAATATTAAACATTCATTAAAAAAATCAAATTACATAGGTGCACATCATATGTTCAACACTCCACTGGTAATCGAATATCTAATTAAAAATCAAGATTTAACTTTTAATTCTTTACATGCACATCTTAAACCAATTAAAAGGATTCACATAGTAATTTGTTCCTTAACTTAAATGTCATAGACAAATTCACCGAATAATTATATATAAATATGTATACATTTCATGAACCAATAATCACATCATGCACATTGAACTACATCAAATTTGAATTATAGCCAAACCAACATTGCCTAAATTTATCAAACTTAACTCACATACTAATATAAAATACCCGAATCATCTACATGCAAACAATTACTATTCAAGACACAAATAATGATTTAAAATACTCTTAAATCTCATATTAATTATCCTGTCTAAAATGCACAAAAGCAACCAAACTAATTAATTATGACTCGGACATTAAATTAATCTTACAAATAATTTTTTAAACTACAAGTGCATATTTATATTAAATCAAGACATCATATACATAGATATATAAGTGTAAAGGTCAATGCATCAATCAACATATATATTAATTAAATTCAAAATCTCATCAAAACTACTCACCAACCGAAATAAACTACTACCATATTTTCAAGTCTTAGCCGAGTTATAATAATATGTATCACTCGAATATATACACTTTTATATAGCAAATTCACATGCACCAACTAGAGCATTATTCAAGCTGACTTATTTAATCAAACTCACCACCCACATTTATTTACAAGAGCAAAATCTCCAAATAGTTCTAATTACAAAACCATTTACTCCTTGTATCCATCATCACCACTAAACCAATTCAATACATACAATACCTAACACATATAACTTATAATTCCAAACATATAGAATTTTAATCAAAATATGTTTAACCATGCCTAATATAATTAAATTCAAACTTAAAAATAAAGCCATTTCCAATACATAATATATTTACCACAAATCAAACCACAGTCAAGCATATCTGCATCTTTCAAAATCAAGATCATAAAACATTATAGCTAAGCACACATAAAAACAAATTTAAAAATAAATAGCAAGGCATTTTCGCATGGCCTTAGTTACATAACCAAAATCCAACATTACAAAAGTATGTTCCAGCCTATACATGCCATAATACGAGTTTGATTTATTTAAATACCGAAGTTGTAGATAGTGTGATAGACTTTGCTAACGATCCCCGAGCTTGTGACTTGAATTCAAAATTTCAGACATCGTAAAACGGGACGGGGCTGCTAGTCAACAACTTTCATTTTTCCCCGATCAAAATCTGATTTCTTTGGTTCTTGATCTAAACATATTCAAATTAAGCTCATTCAAACATATTTTCATTCAATTTAGTCCAAAAACACATAAATGGGCAAATTACCATTTTAGCCCTGGCATTTACAATTTTTACAATTTAGTCCCTATTGCATAAAACACAAAATACATCAAATTTCTCCATACCCAAGCTAGGCCGAATATTACCCATGTCCATACAAGCCCATATAATTCATTAATTTTACATTTTAGTCCCTCAAATTATTATTTTTGCAATTAAGTCTCATTTACTCAAAATTATCAAAAACTCCAATACAAAAAATGTTAATCTAAAACATATCTTTCTTTTTTCATCATCAAACAACAAAAATCACAAACTATCAACAATGGCACAACTCAAAATATTCATCAAAATCAAAAGTTAAAGCTTGGGTTTTGTAATACTCGAAGCAACGATCTCAAAAACGTAGAAATTATCAAAAACCAAACAAAAATGAACCTTGAATGAGCTTGAATATTGACTGAACCCTAGTTTGCTTTCTTTTCTTTTTATTTTGTTTAGTTTCGGCTACCAAGAATATGAACAGTCAAATGGCTTTGTTTATTTTATGTTTTACATTATAATATAACATATAATAATTTAATATTTAATTTACTTATATACCTTTACTAATATAATATAAAAACCATGTAACATATATCTTATGCCGTCCCACTTACTTATTAATGGGATATTTACAACATAAATTTCCCAACTTAGAAAGCCACTAACAATTTGGCCCTCATGCTTTAAACTATCAAGTTTTTAATTTATGCGATTAAGTCTTTTTATTTAATCGGACACCTAAACGACAAAATTAAATCACGAAAATTTTACAAATATAAATGCACACAAAATAAACATAAAAAATAATTTAAAAATATTTTTCTGACTCGGATCCATGGTACCGAAACCACAGTTCCGATTAGGGTCTAAATTAGGCTGTTACATGTGACATGTTAACTTTGCTAAGTCATAGTTTAATCGTGAAGGTGAATGTTTGAATAATCAAATGTGCCATGTTGCATGCCATGAAGTGAGTGTAAATGTGTGAGTGCTTAAGGGTGACAAATAACTAGAAAAATAGCCTAGAAATTGTCCACACGGTTAGACACACGGGCATGTGTCTAGGCCGTGTGTGACACACGGTCTGCCCCATGGGAGTGTGATCCGGCCGTGTGTCCCCTACACCCTAATTATGCAAAATAGAAAGCCCAGTAGTAAACATACGGGTAGAGACACGGCCGTGTGTCTCAACCGTGTGAAGGACATGGCCTTAGGCCATAGGCGTGTGCCCAAGCAGTGTGAAGTCTTCACTTAATTTTTGAAATTTAATTCGCCACACATTCTAAGCACACGGGCGTGTGACTTGGCCGTGTGACCTTATTCTTTTATGATGTCATAATCAGAGAGTTACACGGGTTGAGGACATAGGCGTGTCCCAAGCCACATGGGCGTGTGACTCTCCAAAACAAGAAAATTTTCTAAGTGTTTAAAAGGTTCCAAAAAGTTCTCGGTTTAGTCCCGAACCGCTTTCGATGTATTTTTCGGATCTTGTAGACTCTTATAAGGGACAATTTGCATGTGGTTGAAAAGTTTTAAATTGGGACAAAATTTTATGACCTGATTTTATATGAATGTTTATGTTTAAGTCCGGTAACGCTTCGAACCCTGTTCCAGCATCAGATACGGGTAAGGGGTGTTACAGGAACAAGCAAAAAAAAAAACAAATGATGGATGTTCCACCATCCCTAAAGTAGAAAATGAAGGAAAGGGGCCAAGGGAGCCAAGGGTCCGGTGACATGACCAATATGGAATGAGCCATCTGATGGATGCAGTGGATGACTCCATTGGGCATGGACTTTGCCCAATGATTTAGGATTCCCATTTCAAAGCCACCACCAAACTGGTACCTACCCATGCCACAAGCCGGTGAGGAATGGGACGAGGAGAAAGAAGATGATGACAAGGAAGAAGAACAGTCGACCTCTGATAAGGATCTTGACGAGGTGTTCCAATCGGAATAACCATCATTTTAAGGAGTTAAGATCCACACCCCGAGCCGCTCAAGCCCCACTAGTTCTGTGGGTGCGAGGACTGCCACAAAAGACATGGGTTGAGGGAAGGATCCGATGATTAAGGAGCATCAGCCAGATGCCGATTTTGATTAAAAACTTCCTAACTTTTAATTTTATTTTAATTTTTGGGACATGTAATTTTTTTTTATTTTTGGATGATTTTAGTTTTGTTTGGACTTTGTTTATTTATTTTTGCTTTAGTTTTCTTTTAGTTGATTTCTATGTAGAAACCCATACAATATGAGGCACTACATTTTCGAGCTATACCGGTATGAGAAGGATCACATGGCCACATTCGACGACCTTCAAAGCTAAAATCGGGTAGTCCCTTCTCTTATATTTGAGATGCACATTAGGGATAATATGCTAAATAAAGTGTGGGGGTAACACAGAAAATTTTCAAATTTTTATGTTTTTATTAATTGTTTATCGTTTATTCTTTTATTTTTTTCATTTTGTTTTTATGTGTGTTTATTTTTGTGTAAGCTTGTAGCAATACAAGTGATTGCTTAGGATCATGTAAATAGGATTTTGTGTTTGAACTGTAAATTTAATTCGATACCAATTGATTTTAGGTTGTTCAATTGTACATTATTTAGTTCATTTTTATTACAATTTGAAGAGGTGATAGTGTGTTAGGTGTTCCAAGTGACTAATAGGTACATGAAAAAGATATATGTTTGTTTGAATAATGTGTGTTACTATGTTAATATTTAGTTAATTGTAATCCATGAATTGAGACACTTAGGGATGACTTTAGGTTTTATTTTGTAGACATTTTCGAGCCAAAAATTCTACCATAATATAAAATCCCTAGTACCCTAATTTTGAGCCTAAATCCCTATTTCTTGATGAACCATAACGGAAGGCCTAAGCTTTAATATATAATCTCTTGATCCAATTATCATGGTCCTAGCACGAACTTAGATGTCAAGCCATTGATATTGAGGGTTAGGTAGATATGACATGGTGGTTTCCAAATTAAAAGAAAAATAAGAGTGAACCTAAGGGATAGTATAGTATGGTGAGTATAAGAGTCTTACAAACTTATGCTTAAATAGAAATTTTTAAGAATTAATCAAAACAAAAAATTTTAAAAGGCTAAAATAGCTAAGTGAGAAAAACTCGAGAAAATAAAAAAGCAAATGAGAGAAAAAGATAAAATAAAAAAAAAAAGAACTTCTCATTATTGCACATTAGTCTCGCTAGGACAATTGTATTCACTAATACTTTACTATACCTTAGGAATTAGAGATAAAAGTTAGGTGAGAGAAGAGGATACGATATGGTGAGTTAAAAGGTCTAATCGAGGAAGTATTGGGGTCAATAAAATATGCCAACCTATTTTTGTGCTTTAACCGTTTTGTGTGCCCGTTCTATGAGTCTGACCAACCTAAACCATAGAACGTTCGAAGCTAAAAGACCTATGTGACTTAAGTGATAAGGTTTATGCATGAAAACTGATTGAATTTTGACATTTCTATTTACTTGTGTTCTTCGAGCATAAATGTATAGTTTGTGTACTTCTTTTGATGTATCACTGTACTTTACACTCTTGAATTTGTTTGTTTTGTATTTTTATGATCTAATGTGTGTGGTATTGAAGGTCGAGAGTCAATCGTATATCATGTTAGAGTTATGTATTCATTCATAATGTTTTATGTACATAGTTTTGACCTAGGCCTTGTATATTGTAACACCCTTAACTCGTATCTTTCGTCGAAATAGGGTTATGAAGCATTACCAAATAATACACATCATTCATATACATTTACGCAATCATAATCAGAATCCATTCATCTCAATCATATTGTCCCTTCTAAGGTCCTACCAGACCTTGTAACATGCTTAGAAGTGGTTCAGGACTAAACCGATAACATTTGCAAACTTTGGGAGACTTAGAAAATTTTATTTAATTTATGGGTCACACGTCAGTGTGAATAGGCCGTGTGCCTCACACAACCACTAGACACGCCCGTGTCACAGGCCGTGTGAAAATAGAGCATACATACTGACTTGTACCACACAGTCGAGGACACGCGTGTGTCATGGCCTTGGGGAAACTAGGGATGTTACTGACTTGGGTCACACAGCCAACCACACGCCCATGTGTCAGCCCGTGTACTACACACGGTCAGTAGACATGCCAGTGTGTCTAGGCCATGTCAAACCTGTAGGGTATACTGACTTAATTTTGAAGGGCTACCCCAGGGGACACACGGTCGTGTACCAAGGCCATGTGTCACACACGGTCGAGCCACACGCTCAGCCGTGTGGAATGAAAATATGCTTGGTTTAAGCCATATTTCTCACCCTTCATGCATACCTAAAACACAACATTTTGCACCATTTCAATACATTAATATTCAGCCAAAACATGTTATTTTATGCACCAAACATGCCATACCAATTCCCTCCATTTCATCAACTCAAATCATAACCATTTCCTGTACAAAACACATACCAAAACTAGTATGATTCATTTTTCATTTTACACCTATTCTTTCACATACCAAAACACATATCACCTTCATTAATTCAACCTATTTCAAATATGTATTTTATCATCATCAATCACACACAAAGCTTGACTTATAAATCATCTATTAACCATTCACTTATTAAGTCCAAATTCACGTTTTTCATAAGTAAATACTCAGCATATACCAAATGACCAAATGTTCATCTTGAACATCACCAACCATACCAAATTATGTCATTACACAAGCCATATTACACATCAAACATAGGTCATTATTAAGCCATATAAAATGACAAAATACATCATCAAAACCTTAATCAAAAAGACTCAAGCCTATACATGCCATATAACCAAGTCACAAATGTATAAATACTGAAATCAAACCAGATAGTGTGATGCAATCTCTGCCGACTTCCAACCCGAGTGAACATCCGAATCACTATAAAACATAGAAAAATAACACAAACTAAGCTATAAAGCTTAGTAAGCTCGTATGGTAATAAACTCATATTATTAAATAACTGCATTTAAAACCATTATTCAAAACATGATTTAATTCATATGTTTGCACCATTTTATCTCGAATTCATGCACATAGTTAATGAAGATTTTCATGAGTTATTTCATTCAAAGCACATATGGTTTGAATAATTCTTATCAATTCATTCACATCTTCATATGCATAAGCAATTATATATATATATAAACTTTAGTCAATTCAATTTCCATCACCTTTTCTTTAGCCAAGTGAATTATGTGAAATGTCATTAAAAAACGGTATTTCGCACCTTTTGTGCCATATGTATATTTAGTTAAAACAACTATAATTGGTATCTCACATATCATTCAATTCATACTTTATCATAGCCAAATAAACACATTTTGGCATGAAATATACTTTTACATAAATCTTTCTCATTTCATATATATGATAGACCAAGAACTTACCAAATTACCTTAATTTGATTCTCATATAAGTTCTGTACATACCTGTATCACTTTATTTGAATGTACTTTTATTCTCATCTTGACTTTTCCCGTTGAACCATTTGAAATCGTTAAGGATAGTCAGCAAACACATATAGCTCATACAATGCCATATCCCAAATATGGTCTTACATGTTATCACATATCGATGCCACTGTCCCAAATAGGGTCTTATACAAAATCGATTAACGATGCTAATGTCCTAGACATGGTCTTACATGTAATCACAATACAATGCCAATGTCCCAGACATGGTCTTATGTGTAATCACATCTCAGTAACCTAATGTCATGACATTTGTATCCTATACTATTCCTAGGTTCGTATGGGACTTTTGGATGTCATAACTCTATCGATTCTTGCTCGTAATCATGACTATTCAGCATTCAATTCAATCCAATAATAATTAAGCATTTATAACACAATTTAAGTACGTTTATTAGCATACAAACTTACCTCGTTCGCTGTAACGATGAATTAGGTCGACTAATCTGAAACTTTATTTTCCCTCCGTTCTAGATCCGAATCTCATGTTTCTCAATCTATATAATAACAAAATTGACTTACTTAATCATTAATTCATTCAATTTAACACAATTTACACATTTTGGCAAAAATACACTTTTGCCCATATTATTTCACATTTTTGCAATTTAGTCCTTATAACATAAAATCACAATTTCATGCAATTAAGGACAACCCATGCTAGCCGAATTTTACTCTATCATATCTCAGCCCATATTTTCACTTTATTCATACTTTTAACCACATAATTTCATCATTTCACAAATTAGTCCAAAATTTGCATTTTTACAAAAAATCATTTTTGTAAAATATGTAAAAATATCATATAACTTCCATATTTCATCATCAATAATCAAAAAGCATGAATATTTATCAATGGCTCTCACAAAATCTTTAACAGTTTCAAAAACAGAGATACAGGCTAGCTAGATTACAAAGCAACGATCTAAAAAATGTAAAAATTATCAAAAATAGAGCTAAAACCGTACCTAATCAAGCATTTGAAGCTTGGACAAATCAAAAGCTTCTCCCATGGCTGATTTTAGGTTGAATTTTTGGTGGGATGATGATACAAAATAGAATATGGCTTTTGGGTTTATTAATTTTAACTTTAATTACTTATTTACCTATTAAACCATTAAAACATTTGAAATTACACCAAATGCCACTCCACTGTAATCCAATAACTCAAAAATGGGCTATTTGCCACATAAGGACCTTCGATTTAAAGTTCTATAGCTATTTGACACCTTTAGCTTATAGAACACAACTTTTGCACTTTACGCGATTTACTCCTTTTTACCGAATTAACCACTCAAACGATAAAATTTCTTCACGAAAATTTCACAAAAATCTAATATCATGCTGTAAATATTAAAATAATAATAAAATAAATTTTTTGATGTCAGTTTTTTTGTCTTGAAACCACTGTTCCGATTAACCCTAAAAAGGGGCCGTTACATATATGACATGCTCAAGCATTGTTTGATTACTGAGTACCTCATAATTTATCCTGGTCAAGAAAGTGAGGTCAAAAGGCAAGCGTGTATTGGTCGATTAGTTAATTATTTTGAGTTCGAGAGGTAATAACTAGTTAATTAATAGCTAAATTGATAACACCCAATTAGGATCATTGAAGTGAGTTAAGCTCCTGCTTGTTTTATTGGATTATTTTCAATTATTTAATTGGTTGATTTTTAGTTTAACTAATTTTTAGGTTAATTAGATTAATTGATGTTTATTTGATTTTTCATAATATAATTTTTAAATATGTACTATTTAGACTTACTAGTGTAGAGGATTAGTTTCAGTTTAATTCAACCTCCCTCGGGTATGATCTTTAGAATGCTTTCTGGAGTGTTTCATTCTAACATTTTACTATATTAAAATTTGACCAGTATACTTGCAAACACTATTGTTCAATTTTTTATTTATTTTGCTATAGTATTTCTAGTCCAGATGTTCGTACGTTTGGAGGCGGTCAGTAGGGTGGTTAAGAAGTTCATAACCACACTTCAGAGAAGTATAAGTCAAAGATTTCCTCTCTTGAAGAATCAATGGACCTGTCAACAATCAAACTACCAGAGTTGATCAATGCTCTGTTGTTCAAGAATAGAGGAGAGCATCAAGACAAGAGGAGCATACTAAGGGAGCCTTTCAAGAAACAGGTAAAGAAGGCTCGAGCTCCACAAATTATAATAGAAAGAAGTTATTGATAGGGAATAAAGAAAAGCCAAAGAGAGATGGGGGAAGGAAGAAGTATGCACCATGTTCTCATTGCAAAATGACATGTCATTTAGAAAAGTTTTGCTAGTTCAGGCCTGATGTTCAGTGTAGAGCCTATAAACAACTTGACCATATAGAGAAGGTGTGAAAAAATAAAGTACAGCCACAATAGCAAAATGCTTAGGCACAAGTAGCTTATGGAAACCAAGCTCAAGAGCAGCTCATGTTCACTTCCTTGTATGTTGCTACCTACAGTAGTATTGGAAAACACTGGCTCATTGACAATGGCTATACAAATCACACGACCTCCGATGCAAGCATCTTCAAGTGTATTGAAACAATTTTCAACTCTAGGATCAAAGTTGGAAATAGTCAATACATCAAGGTAGAAAGGAAAAGAGATATTTTAATTAATAGTCCATCATCTACAAAACTTGTTTCAGATGTTCTTTTTGTACCCAAAATCAATCTGAATCTACTAACTGTAGGTCAGTTGCTTGAAAGAGACAATTATGTTGTGTTTAAGAATACAGAATGCTTGATTGTTGATCCATATGGATGTGGGCTTATATCAGTTGCTATGTCTGATAGAAGCTATATTATGGACTAAAAGTTAACAACATCTAGAGCCTATAATACTTCAGTAGATGAATCTAAGTTGTGGCGTAGGAGAATGGGTCATGTTAATTACATGTTGTTATCTCAGTTCTTCCAGGATGAGTTGGTTGAAAACCTATCAAAAATGGCTGAGAATGAATATGTTTGTGAAGTATGTCAGTTAGTAAAGCAAAGTAGGTTGTCGTTTCTTATGAACAAGGCTTAGAGAGCCTTTGAAAAACATCACACTGATATGTGTGGTCCCGTGAGAACTCAATCGTTAAGTGGCAATAGATATTTTGTTTTGTTTATTGATTATTGCACATGATTTTGCTAGGTTTATTTCTTGAAAATGAAGTTTGAGGTTGCTCAAGTATTCTTGAAATTCAAGCCAACAGTTGAAACTCAGTTTGGGTGCAAGATCAGAATCGTAAGGTCTAATAATGGAATTGAATACACCTCAGGGTAGTTTGAGAAGTTTTGTGAAGATTCAGGGATTGAACACCAGCTCACTAACACTTATACACCTCAGGAAAATATTGTAAGTGAAACAAAAAATAGAACTATCATAGATATGACTATGTGCCTTATGTTTGGGAAAATTTTGCCAAAAAGTTTATGGGATGAAGCTGTAAATGTATATGTTCATCTTCAGAATAGGTTTCCAACTAAGGTTGTGAAGAAAAAGACTCTATTTGAAGCTTGGTTTCACTTTAAACCTTTTGTTGCTCATTTGAACATTTTTTGTTGCATCTGTTATGATCATATTCTAGCTGTTAAGAGG
This sequence comes from Gossypium anomalum, assembly GCA_025698475.1. Taxonomy (NCBI): domain Eukaryota; kingdom Viridiplantae; phylum Streptophyta; class Magnoliopsida; order Malvales; family Malvaceae; genus Gossypium; species Gossypium anomalum. Next base: position 80,492,897 of record CM046966.1, on the reverse strand, counting down.
AATAAGTTGGAGAATAAATTACAACCTTGTGTTTTTGTGGGCTATAGTAATAACGAAAAGGGCTACAGAGTTTATGATCCATCATCCAGTAAGGTGTTTGTAAGTAGAGATGTTGTGTTTGTTGAAAATGCAACATGGAATCGAGATAAATTAGAACCAAAACAAGACATGGAAGTCAAATTGGTATAACTGATAAAGCTGAATTATATGAGCAAGATGAGATCGATGTTGATCATTTTCAAGTCAGGGGGACTCAACCTATTAGTGAAATTTATGAAAGGGCTAATATGGAAGTTCTTAAACCTACCAGTTATGAAGAGGTAGCATCAATAGAAGGCTAGAAGGAAGTAATGCAAACTGAGCTAAAAATGATTCACAAGAACTAAACTTGGGAACTTGTTAACAAACCATCACATAAGAGAGCTATTGGCATCAAGTGGGTGTACAGAACCAAGCTCAATGGTGATGGTTTACTAAACAGGATAAAGGCAAGGTTGGTAGTGAAAGGGTTCAATCAGCAATATCGGGTTGATTATATGGAGACCTCTACACTAGTAGCAAGATTGGATACAACTAGATTGCTTCTAGCTTTGCCAGCACGGACTGGATGGAAAATTCATTAGTTGGATGTGAAATTAACTTTTTTGAATGGCTACTTGCAAGAAGAGATATGTGTGGAATAATTACCTAATTTTACAATTAGAGTAAGTAAAGAGAAGGTTTACAAGATTAAGAAATTCTTGTATGGGTTGAAACTGGCTCCAAAGGCTTGGTATGCAAGGATCGATAAGTACCTGCAGAATTTAGAATTTCAGAAAAGCCTAAGTGAACCAACTCTTTATGTGAAGATAGTTGAAAATGTTACAACATTAATTATTTATTTATATGTTGATAACCTATTACTAATTGAAAGCAGTGATAACTCGATGAAGGAGTTTAAGATGCAAATGGAAAAAGAATTTAATATGTCAGATCTTGGAAAAATAAGGTATTTCCATACGATAGAGGTGGTACAAGCCTGGGAAGGGATATTTATCAGTCAATAGAGATTTTCCTTGAAGATTTTGAAGAGGTTTTGCATGGAAAGATGTAAACCAATCAGCATGCCAGTCGTACTTGGAGAAAACATAGCAGCTATAATACCTCAATTTTGCCCGGCCCATTGGAAGCCAAAGCATAATCCAAAATCTCAAAATAATAATAAAAGTCTCTTAACAGTCCTTTTACAAATGTTAAAACCCAATAACCCACCTAAAACTTACCCAATACAAAAACCCATACCCAGTTACAACCCAATAGCCAAATCAGTACCTAGACCAAAACAATTGCAACCCAAACCCTATTACACCCGTGACCCAAAGAACCTAAATCGGTCCAAACAAATCAGACCCAATAAGCTGCACTACCAAAAGCCCGAATGCTTAACCCTAGGTCAGGAACCCTAGGGTTTCTGCATCTTCCAGCGCCGCAAGCATCCACAGGCCCCATATCGAGCCGCTATCAGTTCTTTTACCGTCGTCGTGATTCATGCTGTTAACCTACAAAAGGAAAGAAAGAAATAGCAAATATGGCAAGAGAAATTTTTCTAGTATTTGAATCGGTTATAAAAACCAGACGATGTAAAAATAAAGAAGGCTTCTTTTTTCGAGAGGAGAATATACACACATATATCAAATAAAAGAACCATTTTTTCACAGAATAAAGGTGATTCTCGTTTTTTATATTCTTGTATTCTTTTTTATTTTACAGTATTACAACATATGAATATCTTTTACATATACATAAAATATCTTAAAAATAAAGAAAAAGGGGCTACCTGTGAAATGCCAGGAAAAAGGAGGGCTTTTGGCCTTCTAACCGCCATAAACGGTGGCGCGTGCGATGGAGTAACCGTCGGAGAATGGCCAAATTTCGCTTGGCCAGAGAGAAAAAGGGTTTCTTTTCAGAGGAAAGTGAAGGAATGAAAATTTTTTCTAAAAAAATCAGCTTTTATACCCTCCTGAAACGATGCCGTTTAGGGCTAATTTTAATAGCCTTAAAACGGTATCATTTAAAGATTGACCCACACGCGTGTGACCCGACCCGGGGAGGATCCGTGTGTTTCTGTTAAAAGGGACAATTTCTATTCAGGCCCTTCTGCATTTTTGGATTCTTATAATTATGTCCTTAAACATTTTTATGTTTTTTAAAAATTTAGCCCAGAAGTAAGGTTCTGGTTCCAATTTAATCCTTTAGTCCATTCAAATGCGGAAGACGGAACGTAGTCGTTTTGGGAATAGGGCATTTTGCCCAATGAGTCCCTTTTGATTTACGCGCGTTTTAGGTAGGGCCTTAATCCAGTTTTGTTCCTTTGAAATTTGCCCTGTAATTTTGCTAAACTTTAAATTTAGTCCTATATTTATTTTATTATTCTATTTATATATTTTTATTATTTGTTTCATTTTAATTTTACTTCTATATTATACATTATAAGATTATTTTATTATAAGTGTTATTTTTATTATATGTATTATTATTTATTATCTTCTCAAATTATTATTTTATATATATTATTATGTTTTCACATATATTATATATTTATTATTTATACATATTATTTTTACATATAAACTTTCATTATTTTATGCTATATTTATTATATTTCTTATTTCCCATATATTTTTATTATATAACATTTATTATGTTTTATTTTTATATTACTTATTATTTTTATATATATGTTATGTATATCACATATTACCAATTATATTATTTATGTTTATATCATATATATATTATTTAAAATTTGTAAATTATTATTATTAAATCATATTTTTAACTCATATTATATACGCATCTCATTATTAATTAATTATTTATTTATTATACATTATTTCATTTTAAATTAATATTGTTTTATTATGAATTCTCTTACATACTTTTTAAACCAATATATTACCATATAATTATTATTCTTTTGTAAATATTCTTGTTATTATATATTATATATTATTTGATTATATTTCTTCTATTTGTATATCATATATTATTTGATTATTGCTTTTTGATATCATGCATCATTTAATTATTATTTTGTATGTTTGTATATTTAGTTTATTCATTCTCGATACATGCTATATACATCTTTATATGCATATTGTTAATATTTGCTTTATATGTATTATGTTATATATATGTATCTAATGCACGATCTTTATATCATAGTATTCATTTTTTAAATGCACGTATTATTTACCTATTACAATAATATATTACTATGTATGATTTATAATACAATACAATTCCCCACGCATCATCTTTAAAAAGATAAGGCTCCAAAATTTTCAAAAAAATATAAAGGCAATGCTTGGCGTTTGGAAATAACGAAAAAGTAGTGTCCTAACTTATTGGGTTACAACTTTCTCGTTAAGTTTGAATAGTCAAGTACCCTTCTAAGTTTTTAAAGATTTTCGAAATGTAAGCGACTGTCTTGGAACTGCAAAATGCTATGTCCTAACTTACTGGATGTAGCATTTTATCGTTTCAAGATAGGGATTTCTAAAAAGGCTAACTTAGTGTCAATACTTTGATACAAGTGAACCCAAATTTTCAAAAAAATCAAAAATACTAAAAGAGGATTGCATCTTAAAATTTCTAATTTCCGACCTTAAAGACATTTGATAATTAATTAGGTACCAATTATTGGGCAATACGAGGGTGCTAATCCTTCCTCGTACGTAACCGACTCCCGAACCCATTCTTTTTATTTCGTAGACCAAAACTAATGATTTTAAAACAAGATGTTTTAAAGGTGATCCAATCACACCTAAAAAGATTGGTGGCGACTCCCGTTTTCATTTTAAAAGTTGATTCCCATTTTCAAAAACTCAATTTAAAATGGTTTCGACAGCTTGGCGACTCCACTGGGGACGTTTAAGAGAGTCAAGCCGTGTAATTGATTATCTCTTGTCTTAATGTCAGAAATTAAAAATTTTAAAATTTAATCCTCTTTGCACTACATGTGTTTGTATTATTACATGTGTTGCTAAATTCTAATACGCATTGCATTTGCATGACCGTTGTGGTCACACCATTAAGTGGGAGTGAGAAGCTACGCCTTCGTGAGGTTTCCGCCTCCGTGCAGGATAGTGGATCACTTTCGAGATTCATCCGTACCTATGGTTTCGTGAGATTTTCATCTCCGTGTAGCCATAGGGAAATGTATTCCCCTGAACTGAACTCGATTCAAATGAGCCTATAATGGGTAAGGATCGAGGAATCTGCTGGTTCGGGTACCTTAAACTTTAGAACCAACCTCGTATCGAAAAACGTATAAGCCCAACTTAGTTAGGTTTAATTTTTAGATATTACCCTTATAAGTTATCGTTGAAATTTATTGATATCATACTGACTATTTCTTTTCTTTTGTGCATGTCATTTTGCATTTACAAAAGGTATCGATTCACGGTCAGTTTCTAAGTTAGAAAGTTTTGTTATGGAGAACGGACTTCTTGATAGAGTGGAGGGCAACGCCAACGTCCATAGATGGTCTGAGTAAACTCAATTAGAAAAGGGAGATAGTATAGCTGTGGGATATATGTCGGAGCTGTCGGAGTACACTCGCATCAGTGTCACACAGAATAATCTCCAAGAGCTTAAGGAGATTTGGGATCAGTGGGGCAACGAGACCAAACAGTTATTCTACGGTAATTACGGAGACTTACCTTACTTGCTCGATGTTCAAGTAGATGAGCACTTGTTCCGAGCCCTCGCTTAGTTTTGGAACCCAGCATATAGTTGTTTCACTTTTAGGGAGGTAGACTTGGTGCCTATCGTAGAGGAGTACACTGCCTTCCTACATTGTCTCTGGTTTCAGGTTGATAGGATCTATTCTCGAGCTGCTAATGTCCCTAACTTTTGGAAGAAATTGATGACTATTACAAGGATGAGCGAGCAGTGGATCACTGCCAGAATTAAAGAGAAGGGTGAGTGCAAGTGCATTTCATGGGACGCTTTGAAGGGTCTGATTTTGTCACACCCCGATGAAACAAAGAAGGTAGATATTTTCGCCTTAAGTTTGTATGGATTGATGGTGTTCCCTAGGGCTTTGGGATATGTGGATGAGGCAACCACAGATCTTTTCCATCGACTCAGTAAGAGGGTCACTTCTATCCCTGCGATTTTGGCGGAGACATTCAGGTCCTTAGGCACATGTAGGAAAGCTGGTGCAGGCAGGTTTATTGGTTGTGCCCAATTACTTCTAGCTTGGTTCTATAGCCATTTTCGATTGATAGATAGGGTCATTTGTCGGGTTTTCTTCGAGGATTATTCACCGCTGAAGGACATAGTCGCTTCAACTAAGAGAGTTGATGTTCCAGAGGAGAATTGGATAGCGCTACTTCAGAATCTTCAGTCAAAAGATGTTGAGTGGAGAGCTCCGTGGATGATTCCTGGTGAGATTCTTTACCGGTGCGGCAGTTTCGATTGGGTCCCTTTATTGGGAATTTGGGGTGCCATTGGTTATGCCCCCTTACTTGTGTTAAGGCAATTTGGTTTAAGGTAGTTCGTGCTAGCAACTCATGGGCTGGCTCAAAGTGAGTTCGAGTATAGAGGAGCCGATTACAAGAAAAGGGTCGAAGAGATCTCTAGTGCTTGGCACAAGACGTGTCGGTTGAAAGGAGTAGCTACTAGCCCTGCTACAACTCCAGAGTATGTTGAATGGAGAGGCAAAAGGATCTACAATAATATCCCTGAGCCAAGCGTGGAAGGAGCTCGACCGATGGAGGAATATTTGCAAGTGATGCCCTCGGAGTTGGAAATTATGAAGCAAGAATTTGAGAGAAAGAATTTGGAGCTTGAGAAAAGAATAGCAAAGCTCAAAGAAGAAAAGATGTACTTGAGTTTAGACATTGATGTCCAGAAGATGGAGGTCGAAAAAGAAAGAAAGGACAAGAGGAAAATCGAGGGGGATAGAGATGATTTGAAGGAACACTACAAAAAGGCACAGGTATCCTTGAGGAGAGCGAGAGTAGGAGGGTCTTCAGATCAGTTGTAGAAAGAGGTCTAGGAAGGAAAGGCTAGAGCTGAGTATTGGGAGAAGAAGTTCCAGGAGATGCAGTCACGGAATTCGGCATTAGAGGAAGAGAATAAAGAGTTGAAGACCAAAGTAACTAAGCTTGGAAGATCCCTTCGCTGGCATCGTAGCCATGATCCTACGGTCGAGTTAAAAGAGTTAAAGAGTAAAGTTGAGGATTTGGAAGTAGCATTGCATGAAGGTAAACTTTGGATCGAGCGGCTTGAGACGCAAGAAGATTATCTAAAGGGAGAGCTTCATCAGTCTAGAGGGAAGGTCAAAGAAAGGGATCATGTCATAGGAGAAGCCATAGCCCAGATTCGAGTGGTTGCTGAATATGTGCAGGACTTAGCAGTATGAGCCGATGTATTGAGTCTGACGTGTGGGTTGTCGTCAGATATAGGACGAGAGTTAGCCCTTTTATTAGATAGAGTTAAAACTTTGGGCATTAGGGCGAAAGCGTACTTGTAATCCATTTATATGTAAAGATATTCTTTTTCTAAATAAAGTTTTCTAAATGAGATTGAATCGAGATTGATGCCTTTGTTGCATTTATGCATTTGCATTACATCATATCATATGCATTCAAGATTGTAGAAAGACCCTAATTAGTTAAAGTTTCTTTATAAAGGTAGAAAAGAAAATCTAGAAATCACATATCCCTACCAAGACTTTTCTGACTAAAACTAAAAACATGGATCAAAGGTTTGAGCAGTTGCAAAAGGATATGCAAGACCAGTTGCAAGAGCAGTTGGCTAAAATGTAGAATGAGATGAGGGAGTAAATGATGGAAGCTCAGAGGAATATGATGGCCAAAATGGCTCAGTTACTGAGGGTCACTGATAAGGGAAAGGCTCCTATGGCCATCACTGAAGAGGAAAATGAGGGTCCTCCTCCAGGTTTTACTCCGCCTCATGTACAATTGCAAACTGAGGCACCTCCTAGAAGGCCATTTGCTACTGTGAGACCTCAGCATGGGCCAATTGACGCTGGTATCCATATGAATTTCCCGGTTGGTTCAGGATTTAATTTGGGTGACAATCCTACTAATCCTCTCGTTCCCGATCTAGATATGGTGGAAAAGGAGGATTCGAAAGCCGAAGCTGTAAGGCAATTGGATGAATGCTGCAGATGGCTAGAAGAAAAGTTCAAGGCTTTGGAAGGCACTGGCAATCATCATGGGATTGATGCCAAGGATTTAAGTCTAGTCCCAAACCTAGTGCTACCTCACAAATTCAAAATGCCAGAATTTGAAAAGTACAATGGTACTACTTGCCCGGAGGCCCACATCATAATGTTCTGCAGAAGGATGACTGGGTATGTAAACAATGATCAACTGTTGATCCATTATTTTCAAGATAGTTTAATAGGTGTGGCAGCCAGATGGTACAATCATTGAGCCGAGCTAGAATAAATTCGTGGAGGGACGTTGCACAAGCCTTCATGCAGCAGTACAATCATATGACAGACATGACCCCTGACAGGATTACCCTGCAAAACATGGAGAAGAAGCCAAATAAGAATTTTAGGCAATATGCACAGAGGTGGAGAGAGGTAGCAATGCAGGTTCACCCACCATTGCTGGAGAAGGAGACCACTATGTTATTCATTAATACTCTGAAAGCCCCATTTATTACTCATATGATTGGAAGTACTACTAAAAGTTTTGTGAATATAGTTATGGCAGGAGAGATGATAGAAAATGCCATAAGAGGGGGAAGAATTGAGGGGGAAGTGGCCAAAAGATCAGCCCCAAGAAGAAAAGACAATGAGGTGCAGTAGTTTTAATTCAAAAGCAGTCACGGTTAGCCAGCCCAAAGTAGCCACAGTTGGGCAACAGGGCTCTCAAAAGTAGGAATCCAACACCAGGCATGAGAGGATGCAATTTACACCTATACCTGTGACGTATAGGGAGCTCTATCAAAATCTATATGATGCGCATGCTATAGCCCCTTTCCATTTGAAACCACTACAACCTCCCTATCCTAAATGGTATGATGTAAATGCCAGATGTGAGTATCATGCTAGAATATCGGGGCACTCAATTGAGAATTGTACGGGATTCAAGAAAGTCGTAGAGAGGTTGATCAAGAATGGGGTTTTAAAATTTGAGAGTACCTCAAATAATGAGAACCCTTTGCCGAACCATGACAATCAAGGAGTGAATGCCATTGTTGAAGATGGTGGAAGAAGAGGGAAGTAAAATGTTACTGAGATAAGGATGCCTGTGAGGGTGATCTGGGAGGAGATGATGAAGAGAGGTATGTTGACCTCTAAAAATACAAGAGGAGGAACGAGGGACTACGGTGAGTTCCATGAAGATTGAGAGGAATTCAAGGCCTTGGTGCAAGGCTTTATAGATAATAAAGATCTACAGATTTGTGAAGGTAGCTCTAGTGAAAAGTAAATATATGCGCTGGAAAATGAACAGCAAAGAACCAGTAGGCCAAGGATCATTATCTTTCTGCCAGGGAATAATGAACTGGGGGCACCAGCAGCGCCCAATGTCATTATCCATAAACCTACTCCTTTCTTTTACAAGGATAGCAAGAAAGTACCATGGAGTTATGACAATAGCGTGACAGTGCCGAAGGAAGGAAATATAGCCAACGCATCTAAAGATGTACAAGTTGAAGGTTCCCATACGCAGAGTGGGAAGCGTTATGATACAGGGGCGTCAGAGTGGAGCCCACAAAATCAAAGAGTGTTGAGATTGAAAAAGAGAAAAAGATCGAAGTACCAGTTAACGAGCCGGTGAGGGAGGAGGAGGCTAAGGAATTTCTAAAGTTCCTTAAGCATAGTGAGTACAGTGTGGTCGAGCAGTTGCATAAGCAACCAGCACACATATCGGTTTTAGCCTTACTGCTGAGCTCTGAAGTGCATCGAGAAGCATTGTTAAAGGTACTCAACGAGACATATGTCACTCACGATATATCTGTCAATAAGTTGGACCGGTTGATAAATAACATCAGTGCTGATAATTTTATCTACTTCAATGATGATGAAATTCCACCTGGGGGCATAGGGTCAACTAAGGCTTTGCACATCACCACTCGTTGCAAAGGATACACGCTTCCAAGTGTACTCATTGATAATGGGTCCGCTTTGAACGTCCTTCCATTATCCACATTGAACAGATTACCCATTGACAGTTCGCATATGAGGACGTGTCATAATGTAGTAAGAGCCTTCGATGGAACTGAAAGGAAAGTGATGGGACGAATTGACATCCCTCTTGAGATCGGGCCAAATAAATATGAAGTTGACTTCTTGGTGATGGATATCAAACCCTCCTATAATTGCTTGTTGGGGAGACCATGGATACACTCGGTAGGAGCGGTACCCTCCTCATTGCACCAGAAATTAAAGTTAGTAACAGATGGACGGTTGATAACTATCAATGCAGAGGAGGATATCATAGCAACAGTCACTGGCAAAGTCCCTTATGTCGAGGCCAGTGAAGAGTCTGTTGAATGTTCTTTTCGCTCTCTAGAAATTATCAACGCAACCTTCGTTTCGGAAGGAAGTAAGGTGCCAGCGCCCAAAATGTCTGGAGCTACAAGGACGGCCCTGCAAATGATGATGAGAAGAGGAGCATTGTCGGGAAAAGGATTAGGAAAACAGTTGCAAGGAGGGATTCAAATCCCAAAACTGGTAGAGAAGAAGGATCGCTTTGGTTTGGGATTTAAACCAGACCATAAACACAAGAGACAAGAGATGGAAAAGCGTCAAGCAAGAAGGAAGGCGCGTTTGAATGAAGAAGAAGTGGAGTGGGAACCGATGACATTCCCATCTATATCCAAAACCTTTAAGTCAGAAGGGTTGCTGGTAAAAAAGAGTCATCAAATCAATGTTGTACATAATGAGTGGTTGGGGCAGGAGAACCTTGAGGGTATTCGCCCTTACGAACCGGGGAGCTCTCTAAACAATTGGACTGCGGAGGATCTTCCTGTAGTCTTTAGGAATTTTTCAGAGTAATTCTCGAAACATGTCTATTACTCTAGGGCCTAGGAGTAGTAAGATTACATTTGTGAAAATATGCTTATGTTCATCTATTATTCAAATAAAACATAACTTTTATCAATTTAAAAGAGTATTGTTTCATTTTTTTTTATCAACCAATATTCCTTTAAATTTTGACAATTCTTAGTCTTTTATTCATAGCACATAAATGATCATTCTTAAATTCATTCATTCTTTGTATATTCTTTCATACCCCTCACAGGTCTCTAGATATCAATGATATAAGCACTAATACTGCTGCTCCTGATTTCTCTTACGAGCAAGGCATGTGTTTAGAGGAGCCTCAGGATTTTGAAGGTGTTCAAGATTGTGACGTATCTCTCGATCTTTTAAGAATGGTAAAATAGGAGGAGAAACAAATCATGCCACATGAGAAAGAGGCAACAGAGAATGTAGCCCTAGAGGAAGGGAACGAGTGAAAGTTGGAACACTAATCACCAAGGACACAAGGTGTGGCTTGATTGAGTTGCTTCAGGAATTCAAGGATATCTTCGCCTGGTCATATCAGGATATGCCTGGATTAAGTACTGACATTGTAGTACATCGTCTTCCGATAAGACAAGATTGTAAACCTGTCCAACAGAATTTGCGGAGAATGCGGCCAGATATTGTTCTAAAAATAAAGGATGAGGTCAAGAAGCAGTTTGATACAGGATTCTTGCAGGAAGTGAAGTACTCCGAATGGGTAGCTAACATTGTACCTATTCCTAAGAAGGACGGGAAGGTATGAATGTGTGTTGATTGCGGAAATTTAAACAAAGCAAGCCCAAAGGATAATTTTCCTCTGCCACATATTGACACTTTAGTAGACAACTTAGCGGGATATTCATTGTTCTCTTTCATGGATGGCTTCTTAGGATACAATCGAATAAAGATGCATCCAGAGGATATGGATAAAACTACTTTCATAACCTTGTGAGGCACCTTTTGTTACAAAGTAATGCCGTTTGGACTGAAGAACGCAGGGGCAACATATCAACGAGCCATGGTAAACTTGTTCCACGACATGATGCATAAGGATATTGAGGTATACGTTGGTGATATGATCACCAAGTCACAAATAGAAAAAGAACACATTGAGGTCTTGAGAAGATTATTCTTAAGGTTGAGAAAATTTTAGTTGAAGCTCAATCCAGCAAAGTTCACCTTTGGAGCCAGATCGGGGAAGTTATTAGGCTTCGTAGTCAGTGAAAAAGGAATTGAAGTTGACTCAGACAAGGTCAAAGCCATACGAGAGTTGCCTCTACCATGTACTCAAAAGGAAGTTTGAGGATTCCTAGGAAGGTTGAATTACATCGCTCGGTTCATTTCACAATTGACTGGAAATGTGATCCTATCTTTTGCCTCCTCAGAAAGCACAATCAAGGTACTTGGGATGAAGAATGCTAGAATGCTTTTGAGAAAGTCAAACAGTATTTGTTGAATGCTCCAGTGTTATCTCCACCTAGTCCAGATAAACCATTAATACTGTACTTGTCAGTGTTCAGTAATTCAATGGAATGTGTGCTTGGTCAACATGATGAGTCGGGGAAAAAGGAGAAAGTAATTTATTATCTCAGTAAAAAATTCACTGACTGTGAAATGAGATATTCACCAATTGAAAAGTTGTGTTGTGCACTAATCTGGACTACCCGGGGATTAAGACAATACATGCTATACCATACCACTTGGCTCATCTCAAAGCTGGATTCATTGAAATACATGATGGAGTCAACAGCTCTAAATGGGAGAATGGCAAGATGGCAAATTTTGCTTTCAGAGTTTGATATAGTCTACGTAAGTCAGAAGGCTATAAAAGGAAGTGCGGTAGCTGATTTCCTGGCTAGTAGAGCTCTAGAGGATTATGAGCCATTAAATTTTAATTTTCCAAATGAGGAGTTAATGTGTATAGCAATGACTGAAGATTCTCCGTGGAAGCTTAATTTTGATGGGGCTTCTAATGCAGTTGGAAATGGAATTGGGGCAGTCTTGGTATCCCCTAATGGCGATCACTACCCATTCACGTGCAAGTTGGACTTTGATTGCACGAACAATATGGCTGAGTATGAAGCATGCATCATGGGACTTCAAGCGGCCATAGAGCGAGGTATAAGAATCCTAGAAGTGTATGGAGATTCGGCGTTGGTAATTTATCAGCTTAGAGGTGAATGGGAGACAAGGGACCCTAAATTGATCAATTATCGAAAGGTAGTTTTAGGGTTACTTGAGGAGTTTGATGATATCACCTTTAATTATCTCCCTCGAGACGAAAATCAGATGGCAGATGCTCTAGCAACTTTGGCCTCAATGATTAAGGCGAATAAAGAGGAAGAGATGAGTCCAATTCAAATAGGTGTCTATGAAGCTCCAGCTAGCTGTTGTAACCTTGAAGAGGAAGAAAAGGATGATAATCCTTGGTATCAGGATATATTACGATATGTAAGAGATCGTAAATATCCAGAACAGGCAACCGAAAATGACAAACGAACGTTAAGAAGGTTAGCTTGTGATTATGTCTTGGACGGGGATGTCCTTTACAAGAGAAGGAAAGACCAACTACTTTTGAGATGTGTCGATGCTGTGGAAGCCAAGCTAATTCTAGAAGAGGTTCATGAAGGTGTATGTGGTACGCATGCAAATGGGTTCACGATGGCAAGATAAATCATGAGGTTTGGCTATTACTGGGCCACTATGGAAGGAGACTGCATCAATTGTGCCAAAAAATGCCATAAGTGCCAGATTTATGGGGACAAAATTCATGTACCACCCTCACCTTTACATGTCATGACTTCTCCATGGCCCTTTTCCATGTGGGGCATGGATGTCATCGGACCAATATCGCCAAAAGCTTCGAATGGACATCGGTTTATCTTTGTGGTGATTGACTACTTTACAAAATGGGTAGAGGCTGCTTCTTACGCAAATGTTACTAAGTCAGCTGTAAGTCAATTTTTGAAGAAGGATATCATTTGTCGGTATGGAATTCCTGAGAAGATCATATCCGATAATGCATTGAATTTGAACAACAAAACGATAGCAGAGGTTTGCGACCAGTTCAAGATCAAGCATCACAACTCTTCACCCTATTGTCCAAAAATGAATGGGGCAGTGGAGGCCGCCAACAAGAACATTAAAAAAATAGTTGGAAAGATGACTGAGACCTATAGAGATTGGCATGAGAAATTACCGTTCGCACTCCTGGCCTATCGAACATCTGTCAGAACCTCTACTGGGGCAACCCCATTCTCAGTAGTTTATAGGATGGAAGCGGTGTTACCTATTGAGGTAGAAATACCTTCTCTCCGAATTTTAACAGAGATAAGGTTAGATGAAGCTGAATGGGTTCAATCCCAGTATGATCAGTTAAACTTGATTGAGGAAAAGAGGTTGAGAGCCATCCGACATGGTCAGATGTATCAGAAGCGTATGATGTAAGCCTATGATAAAAAGGTTCGTCCAAGGGAATTCCATGAGGGGGACCTTGTGCTAAAGAAAATCCTTCCCATTCAGAAGGACTTTAGAGGAAAATGGATGCCAAATTGGGAGGGGCCATACATCGTGAAGAAGGCTTTCTTTGGCGGTGCATTAATTTTGACAGAAATGGATGGGAAGAGCCTACCCAATCCAGTGAACTCAGACTCGGTCAAAAAGTACTTTGTCTAAAGGAGAAAAGAATCCCAGGTGAAAACCCGCAAAGGGCGCCTTGAATTTTCAAAAAAAAAAATAAAAAAATAAAAAATGGAGAGGCCAAGGTGAAAACCCGCAAAGGGCACCTTGTGACTAAAGGGGTTTTTGAGTTGAAAACCCGAAAGGGCAGCTCAAATTTTGAAGGGCATACAGCAATTTGGCTATATCTGACTTGGCAAAGAGTGAAGCATGGTGTATATTGGGGCATCAACAAAGTATTCTGGATCTTTTCAACACATGTCGAACTCAAGGCAAATTTCATGGAACTAATGTACAGACGCTTAAGCGGCGATATTTAGAGCATCTAATTTTTATCCTGTTTACTATCTTTAGATTCTATTTCTTCTTAAAGTATGTTATCAGACTTATTTCCTTTGTATTGTTAACGATTCATTCAAAACCAATTATTCTTAAAGATTTATTCATCTTCCGATATTCTTAAAGTATGTTGCATTGAAATAATGATAGATGAACTAAAATATTTTCACAAACGAAGTTTTGCACATTACTTTGGAATTTCTAGATAATGCAAGAAACTAAAACAGGACAATTGTTCGAGAAATTCACGTAAGTAAGGGATGAAGGAACTCTAGGAATTTCTTTCTTCCAGTCCAAAAGGAAATGAACAAAACCAATGATTCAATTCTTACAGACATCCTTAGTAGATCGTAGCATTGGAAGAAGGCTGCAAGCTGAGTAAGAATGAAACTTTGAAAAAAGAAAAGACAAATGAAGGAATGAATGGTGACGCCTAAGATAGGGGTCATATTCACAGCACTTTGCATCATAACATGTTTAATTAGGGACATTCGACTCACTTTGAGCATAGCATCCTAATTACCCGGCATAATCATTCTACAGGTTATCAAAGACGGCGTGCTTTAGTCCCCAAACAATGCAGGTAATAGGTCATGATATAGCGATCTAACCTTCTGGGATGTTTATACCGGCAGATCCAAGATGATTTGGTATTCTTGTGTTTACAAGAAACAAATCAAGGACATAGCAGATTTGACTCTCAGATGTTCTCAGATATAGCAGATCTAACCTTCAGATGTTTATACTGAAGCAGATCCAAGATGATTTGGTATTCTTGTGTTTACAAGGAACAAATCGAGGACATAGCAGATTTGACTCTCAGATGTTCTCAAGATATGGCAGATCTAACCTTCAGATGTTTATACTGAAGCAAGATCCAAGATGATTTGGCATTCTTGTGTTTACAAGGAACAAATCGAGGACATAGCAGATTTGACTCTCAGATGTTCTCAACTAAAACTCAGATGATTTAGCATTCTTGTGTTTACAAGGAACAAATCGAGGACATAGCAGATTTGACTCTCAGATGTTCTCAGACACATAAGTAGATCTAACATTCAGATGTTTATACTGAAGCAATATCCAAGATGATTTGGCATTCTTGTGTTTACAAGAAACAAATCGAGGACATAGTAGATTTGACTCTCAGATCTTCTCAAACAGACTCAAGATGGTTTGGCATCCTTGTGCTTACAAGGAATAAATCAAAGACATAGTTGATTTGGCTTTCATGTGTTTACGATAAAGCAAATCTAAGATGATTTGTCGTCTCTGTATTGTCAGAGAACAAATCGAAGTCAGGCATCTCCACTTCAACGGGGAGCAGATACATAGCAGGTCATACCTTCAGATAATTTCACTGAAGCTAGATCCAAGATGATTTGGCATCTCTACAAATCGAAGAAGCAAATTTTGCATCTCTATATTCGGCGGGGAGCAGATCGAAAATTCAAGGTTCGGCGAGCCCAGGCAAAATTGGTTCTTTTATATCTTTGCTCTATTCCTGTTATACAGCAATGAGCAAAGAGGGGCAGCTGTAATACCTCAATTTTGCCCGGCCCATTGGAAGCCAAAGCATAATCCAAAATCTCAAAATAATAATAAAAGTCTCTTAACAGTCCTTTTACAAATGTTAAAACCCAATAACCCACCTAAAACTTACCCAATACAAAAGCCCATACCCAGTTACAACCCAATAGCCAAATCAGTACCTAGACCCAAACAATTGCAACCCAAACCCTATTACACCCGTGACCCAAAGAACCTAAATCGGTCCAAACAAATCAGACCCAATAAGCTGCACCCCCAAAAGCCCGAATGCTTAACCCTAGGTCAGGAACCCTAGGGTTTCTGCATCTTCCAGCGCCGCAAGCATCCACAGGCCTCATATTGAGCCGCTATCAGTTCCTTCACCGTCACCGTGATTCATGTTGTTAACCTGCAAAAGGAAAGAAAGAAATAGAAAATATGGCAAGAGGAATTTTTCTAGTATTTGAATCGGTTATAAAAACCAGACGACGTAAAAATAAAGAAGGCTTCTTTTTTCGAAAGGAGAATATACACACATATATCAAATAAAAGAACCATTTTTTCACAGAATAAAGGTGATTCTCGTTTTTTGTATTCTTGTATTCTTTTTTATTTTACAGTATTACAACATATGAATATCTTTTACATATATGTAAAATATCTTAAAAATAAAGAAAAAGGGGCTACCTGTGAAACGCCAGGAAAAAGGAGGGCTTTTGGCCTTCCAACCGCCGCAAACGGTGGCGCGTGCGATATAGTAACCGTCGGAGAATGGCCGGATTTCGCTTGGCCAGAGAGAAAAAGGGTTTCTTTTCAAAGGAAAGTGAAGGAATGAAAAATTTTTCTAAAAAAATCGGCTTTTATACCCTCCTAAAACGACACCGTTTAGGGCTAATTTTAATAGCCTTAAAACGGTATCGTTTAAAGATTGACCCGTACGAGTGTGACCCGACCCGGGGAGGATCCGCGTGTTTCTATTAAAAGGGACAATTTCTATTCAGGCCCTTCTGCATTTTTGGATTCTTATAATTATGTCCTTAAACATTTTTATGTTTTTTTAAAAATTTAGCCCAGAAGTAAGGTTCTGGTTTCAATTTAATCCTTTAGTCCATTCAAATGCGGAAGACGGAACGTAGTCGTTTTGGGAATAGGGCATTTTGCCCAATGAGTCCCTTTTGATTTACGCGCGTTTTAGATAGGGCCTTA
The DNA here is from genome assembly GCA_025698475.1 of Gossypium anomalum. NCBI lineage: Eukaryota > Viridiplantae > Streptophyta > Magnoliopsida > Malvales > Malvaceae > Gossypium > Gossypium anomalum. The sequence continues at coordinate 80,476,102 of CM046966.1, read as the reverse complement.
ATCCAGTTTTGTTCCTTTGAAATTTGCCCTGTAATTTTGCTGAACTTTAAATTTAGTCCTATATTTATTTTATTATTCTATTTATATATTTTTATTATTTGTTTCTTTTTAATTTTACTTCTATATTATACATTATAAGATTATTTTATTATAAGTGTTATTTTTATTATATGTATTATTATTTATACATATTATTTTTACGTATAAATTTTCATTATTTTATGCTATATTTATTATATTTCTTATTTCCCATATATTTTTTATTATATAACATTTATTATGTTTTATTTTTATATTACTTATTATTTTTATATATATGTTATGTATATCACATATTACCAATTATATTATTTATGTTTATATCATATATATATATTATTTAAAATTTGTAAATTATTATTATTAAATCATATTTTTAACTCATATTATATACACAACTCATTATTAATTAATTATTTATTTATTATATATTATTTCATTTTAAATTAATATTGTTTTATTATGAATTCTCTTACATACTTTTTAAACCAATATATTACCATATAATTATTATTCTTTTGTAAATATTCTTGTTATTATATATTATATATTATATATTAAATACTATTTTAAAATTGTTATGAAATATCTTATTTCTAATTATATGTATATTTTGTTAGCAATCAATCATTTTTATTTTATATAGTAGTTCTTTAGATATTTTTATATTGTATGTATCATGTATGTGTTAAATGTTATTTATTATTATTATTAGATGTTTGTATATTTTGTAAACATGCATATTGACATTATATTTCTTCTATTTGTATATCATATATTATTTGATTATTGCTTTTTGATATCATGCATCATTTAATTATTATTTTGTATGTTTGTATATTTAGTTTATTCATTCTCGATACATGCTATATATATCTTTATATGCATATTGTTAATATTTGCTTTATATGTATTATGTTATATATATGTATCTAATGCACGATATTTATATCATAGTATTCATTTTTTAAATGCACGTATTATTTACCTATTACAATAATACATTACTATGTATGATTTATAATGCAATACAATTCCCCACGCATCATCTTTAAAAAGATAAGGCTCCAAAATTTTCAAAAAAAAAAATATAAAGGCAATGCTTGGCGTTTGGAAATAATGAAAAAGTAGTGCCCTAACTTATTGGGTTGCAACTTTCTCGTTAAGTTTGAATAGTCAAGTACCCTTCTAAGTTTTCAAAGATTTTCGAAATGTAAGCGACTGTCTTGGAACTGCAAAATGCTATGTCCTAACTTACTGGATGTAGCATTTTATCGGTTCGAGATAGGGATTTCTAAAAAGGCTAACTTAGTGTCAATACTTTGATACAAGCGAACCCAAATTTTCAAAAAAATCAAAAATACTAAAAGAGGATTGCATCTTAAAATTCTAATTTCTGACCTTAAAGACATTTGATAATTAATTAAGTACCAATTATTGGGCGATACGAGGGTGCTAATCCTTCCTCGTACGTAACTGACTCCCGAACCCGTTCTTTTTATTTCGTAGACCAAAACTAATGATTTTAAAACAAAATATTTTAAAGGTGATCCAATCACACCTAAAAAGATTGGTGGCGACTCCCGTTTTCGTTTTAAAAGTTGATTCCCATTTTCAAAAACTCGATTTAAAAATGGTTTCGACAGCAGCAATGATGAATTTGAGAGGGTCTTTGAGAAGAATTATAGAAGTCTTATTGGTTGCTTGTTGTATTTAAAAATAACACGGCCAGACATTATGTATGTAGTGGGCATGTTATCAAGATTTATGCATGGTTGCAACATATCACATTTTAAGGCTGCTAAGAGGGTCTTGAGATAGATCAAAGGATCTACTAACTTTGGCGTATGGTTTGAAAAAGAAAAAGCATTAAGCTAGTTAGCTACAGTGACAGTGATTGGGTAAGATTGGTGGATGACATGAACATTACCTCTGGTTGTCTCTTTCCACTTGGATCTAGTGTATTCTCATGGAGCTCCAAGAAGCAACAGATTGTTTCTTAGTCATCTATTGAGGTGGAGCATGTAGCTGCAGCGGCAGCGGTAAATCAACCTATTTGGATGAGAAAACTTCTTGGCAACTTAAATCTCTTTTAGAATGAAGCAACACAAATTTTGTGTGACAATCAATCTTCCATTACAATTGCAAAGAATCTCATTTTTCATGGGAGGACAAAGCACATGAAGATAAAGTATTACTTTGTGAGAGAAGTTAAACAGAGTAAGAAACTAACTTTGATTTATTGGAGCTCTAAAGATCAGCCAGAGAATATTCTGACCAGAAACGAAATTGGTGTTCATAGCATGGTGGCCAAGGAAGAGTGTTGCAAGATGGATGTAAACTCAAAATTGTATAGGTTTTCTTTGTAGGGATACAGGATAGAGTTCAAATCTCATACGACCATAAAGCGGTGGAAAATAAAATTGATATCACATAAACTACTAAGGATCTCATGCAATGTGTACAAGTCGAAAAGGGAATAACAAAAATTACCTTGTTTTGTTAAACTTCCAAATACTAGCGCTTGATTTGAAAAGGGAATAACGAAAATTACCTTGTTTTTTTTTTCTTAAAACATTTTTGGTTTATTCTCTCAAATGGCTGATAGCCAAAAAACTTGTGTTACTTGAGAAGTGTACATATATCACATATACATAGGGTTGGGTAAAATTAGATTTGAAGTTCTATATATATTTAAAACTCTTTTAACTAATTTAAAATCCCTTTCCTTATCTGATAAGGAATATCAGATTTTATCTTGAATTTTAAAAACTCTTTTAAATAATAATTTAAATTCTATTTAATTATTTTTTATCTAAAACTCTTTTAAATAACAATTAAATTCTATTTCTTTATTTAATAAGGAATATATTAAATCCCCCTTTTTATCTCTTTTATTATTATTTCCCAATTTAATAGGAAATGGTAACAAAATTACTATTTGTTATCATTTTGACTACGAATTTAAATTTTCTAAATTAAATTAGAATCAAAATAAAATTTATTATTACTTATAATTTAAAATAATTTTATCATTTCAAATTATTTAAAGAGAACGATAAACTGAACCATTCTTATTCATTCTTAATGTGCAACCTTATAGGTTCAATTAACATTAGCAGTAGGCCAAAATCATATTTGGTCCTACAGGTCATAGGTGACCTCTAGCAAGACATTACGACTACCTATGTTAAATGAAAGCTCATGATCCGAGACAACCTAAATACAACTCATAACATAATCCTTTTGTCTGACGATATCTAGATAGAGTATAAGGCATGGATAAAGTCAACCTTATATCATTCTATCTTTAATTTCTCGATATCCCTAATTAGACTGACAAAATGAATGACATTGATGTCCATCAATTCATTCGAGCATGGCTATGCATTTTTCAGTCTCAATCGTTGAGGGGCCCAGAGATATATATCTTATAATAAGAGGGAGAAATTCCATCTTACTCACTCACATCTCACTGCATGATTCTAATTATGTTCAAGCATAACTTTTATAGTTGTTCGGTTAAAGACAACGTTTGATTATGTCAAAACATAAAATTCCTAATGTAGAGAACTATAGTGATTTTAGGTTTAAGGATTTAATGACACAACTGTTTAAAGATTTAATATAAAACTTTGATCCATGTATTAATCTCAAAATGGGTCGGTCCAATATTCATTCTCAACAAATACATATGAATATGATTTGTTTCTGAAACACATATTCATCACATGAATATCTATCATATTATATACTATTCTTAATTCATTATTGTTCCCACAATAACAACAGATTAGGGACATTTAGAATAAAATTATTCAAGGATATTATTATATATTAAACATGCAAATTATAATAATAAATTCATTTAATCAAAATAAAGCGTCCATACAATAGGCCTAGGGCACTATTACTAACATTTTCTAGTAGTTTTTACTACCTTTTAACTTAAAAATAATATTAATCCCGAGTATTTGTTAATTAATTAAGTGAATTTTTTTTGTATTTTGATGATGGGCATCAATTTATAAAAAATGTAAATATGAGCTTAATTGTATTATTTTGGTGCATAAATTATATTATTTCATGTAATGTGTTATATTCTATTATGCAGGAGACAATGGAGTTGATTTGATAAAGAGCCTATTATAATGTTGCATGAACATGAGCTATCTTTTTCCTATGCTGGAAAGAAAAACCATGGTAAATGGGTCTTCAAGATTGTTGAGATTGAAATACAGTAAGAAGGGGGTGAATTGGTGTATTAAAACATTTTCAGGAGATGACAACAATAAAACGACTCAAGTATTTATAGTGGCTCGGCCTCAATTGCCTACCTCCACTACCTTAGCTTTCCTCAACTAAGGATTTCTCAAATCCACTAGATTTGAACCTTTAAGGACAAGGTTTAACCTTACAATTTCCTATCATTTCAAAGGTAAAACAGAACCACCTCCCTTTAAGGTTTTCTACCCAAAATCTTAACTAACACCTCACAAATTAGAGAAAATAATGATGAATAAGATGATACCTCTAAAAGGTAGATAATCAACAGTTAAGCACACTCACACAAAGCTACAACACTTGAAAGAATGATAGAAGACTTAACCTACAAGTGCGTACAAGAAATATTTTAGTAAAAGATTGAGAAAAATTGAAAATTTAGTTCTTAGAATTTAGACACTTGTTTCTTGTCTTTTTTTCACTTCAATGGGAAACTTGACCTTGTATTTAAGTCCTCTAATAACCTTGTGGACGTTTATAGCCATTAGAAACAAAATAGAGTCGTTGCAGCTATAAAAACTAGCATGAAATGTAGTCTTTAGCTTCGTTGTATTGATAGAAGGAAACTTGTATTGATAGAAGTCTTTCTAAAATATGATTGCTAGGCTCGTACTACTGGTATAAGTCCTCTTGCATCAGTATAACTCTAAGGGTTTCATTTGGTATCAGTACAATCCATCAAATTATCAGGTAGAAGTGTAGGGGATGCTGAACTTTGGCTACTGACTTGAATTGTTTCAGTAGCAGTCCTCAAGGTATTGGTAGCACTTTGGTTGTATCGGTAGATCAGACCAGGGTATCGATAGATGTCCCAGGCCAAAACTACCTTGCTTACTTGAGTGTGTTCTACCGATAGAAGTTTTAGTTGTATTGGTAGAACCCAGGTTGTCTCGGTAGAACTCCCAGTTCTACCAATAGAATTCTATATCTTTTTTAAAGTCTTTTCATCTTGATTTTTACCTATACTTGTCCATCTATGTATCGGTAGAAGTACTTCAAACTTCAAAAACTCATTAAAAAATTAAGTTAATTCAAGGCTTTTTTAAAAGTTCATTTTTCCAAGACTTTGAAAATAATTTTAAGGACTTATAAACAATTTTTGCAAATTTAAGTAGGAAATTTTAATATACTTTTTGTTATATCAAAATACTTGAAAAACTAGAGCTAACAATCTTCCCATTTTTGATATAACAAAAACAATTTGAAAAAAATTGCTAACTTTTAGACCTCATTTCATTTAAATTTTCAACTTAAAGAATTTGGCTTTAAGATTTAGTTTAAATTATATTATGAAAATTTTGCATTTTTCTCCCCATTTTTGTAATATAAAAAATAAAGCATGCTAGAAAAACTAGTGGAATAAGTGTGCAATACTTAAACATATAGAGACATAAGAATAAAAAATAGAAACAAAAGAAAAATGAAGCATAAAAAAAACAATGGCAGTACATTTGAAATAAAAGCATCCAAAGGAAATGAAAATAAATAACATCCTAAAGCAACTAAATATGCAACTAATTTAAATATCCCAAATAGCAGCAGATGTAATTTTGAAAAAAAATTGATGCATGTAATGAATTATATATATGTACAGTAACAAAAATATGTATATATATATATATAATTTATTTATGTTTTGTTTAAAGTAATATATTTATAAAAAATTGTCTTCTAAAACTAGTATGATTTTGAAATAAAAAATTAAAATTTTTTTTAAAAAAAAAAATTAGGGTTTACCTTAAAAACATGGGAAATGAGGAAAAAGTGGAAAGGAATAGTCGAGATTAAAAATTGTTAGAGAAAAATTATAAATCCTAATAACAATAAGATGAAAGAAAAATAAAAAGTGGTCTTAAATGAAAATAAAAACAAAAACATAAAATAATAAATAAAAGTTTTTAAACATCTTCATCGCCGGATGGTTCGCGAGATGGGACTGGCAATGAGATGTGGAGATTCTGACAAATCTACTTTAGAGTAGCATCAATGTTGTCATCTTTGAAAATGCTGCTGCTCGAATCTGTTAAGGCACTCAGAGATGTCAACATATGAAGCCGCCGCATGAACTGGCCGAGAAGGTGGTGGTGGCTGGGGAAGTGGGTCCTCGTGCTGGGTAGGGACATCATCAGTAATGTCCTCTAGAGCCTCCTCTTTGGTAGATTGAGCGAGACGATATTGGGGAGGGTAGGTTCCTCGATGCCTCTCGATCATCCTCATGCTAAGCATGCTAGAGATGCCTTGTGGAGACATCTGGCCAATGAGGGCCAGGGATGATTCTTGGGCCGCGGTGTTGAGAAGTCTGAAGTGTTGTCCCAGTCGAGTCACGTAGGGGCTAATGGAGATGACCGCCCTCCGATTTCACTCCGTCTAGTGGCGTATGGCAAGGGCGATAAAATAGGCGAGGTCGATGACGTGCCCATTTGACATACACCCTAAGTAATAGACGTCGTGGGTATTGACGATGCAGGTGCTCTCTCTCCGCCCTGTCAAAGTGTGAGATAAAATAGAATAGAGGTACCTTAGGGATGGTGGGAGAGATGATGCCTTGGTGCGACTGGGTCGTAGGTGGCCGAACGTGGGACGAAGGCGTCCCAGCAATGTGAGGGAGAACGATGGATGTGGCAGTCTAAAACATGTAATTCATTCTCCTCCCTGAACTCCTCGGTATAAAGCCCCAATGCATTATCGAATTCTGGGACGTTTAGTTGGAGGATTAATCCACCCAAGTGAAACTGGACTATACCGGGATCATCATAGTTTGTCATTACCGTTTGAAGATGGAATGTTGAGCATAGTTCCATTGTTAACTCTAAGTATGTCAACTTGATGATCCCAAAAAATAGCTCCTATGGGTCGGTGGTAAGGAGGGCCCGGATCGCATCATCCAACTGAATTTGTTCGACGATAGCCCAACTGAATTTGTGAACCTGTAATTAGAATCATTGAATCATCTTGATGAGTAAACATGGGAAAATGGAATTAAATTGTAAAAGGAAAGAGGCATAGATATTTTTAGCCACAAAAATTAAAATAATGAGTTCATTAACATACTCTTGTGGCATTAGCATTGTGGTATGAATCAAAATGACAAAGAATGCAGTGCAATATATTAAATAGATGAGAGAATGGCAACACAAAAGGCATGAAAATTTTAACTACCCTAATCATGAAAATTTTACTTCTAACGGAACAAATAGAGTAGAGAATGCATGCAATGAATAAGAATTTGAGCATGAAAAATATAATAGTTATTCTAGATTATGACATTTAAGTGATAAAACTATGAAAGGAAAATGAAAACTTGCATATTATTGTGATAAATAGCCCTAGAAATCAGTAAAATAGAAAATGAAGAAGTAAACAAACACTAGGAAGAGGAGAAAAGGCGTCAAAAATGAAGTTGGAGGCGGCGCACGGGCGTGGCAGAGAGACCGTGTGGACCTGCAGCGGCTAGGGTTAGGGTTTTTGAGTGGGGAAGATAATGAATAGTGCAGCCTATTAGGGCACACGGCCAGGGGACACGCCCGTGTGTCCCAATTTCAGCCCGTGTGTTTCGCATTTTTCCTATTTTGGCGCGTCTGAAATTCAACACACGCCCGTGTACATCGGATGTGTTGGTGCACACTGCCGTGTCGCACGACCGTGTCTAGCTTCGTTCGCTTCTCCGATGCCCGTGTATGCAAGTCCCATGCCCGTGTTATTTTGATAGGTTCGACTACGGGTGTTAGGCACGGGTGTGTCGCACGCCCGTGCTAGTTTCTCAGTTTCAACCACGGTCTTCAGGCACGGGCGTGTCGCACGCTCGTGTTTCTTTGATAGGTTCACCCACGGCCATATCACATGGGCGTGGCAATTTATCGCCGCCCGTGTTTTGAAGGAAATCTTTGCCCTGTTTCCACACGGCCTTAAGCACGCCCGTGTGCTTGGCCGTGTCCCTGTTGGTGAACCTGTTTTCAAGGGCTCCGTTAGCATGTCAGGTGTTAAACATTAAAGTTAAAAGAAGTTAACACAGCTAGTGCTTGGGTTGCCTCCCGAGAAACGCTTATTTATAGTCTAAGCTCGACTTACCTCTCCTTTGGATGGTCATGGTGGTTTAAGGAGTTCATACTCCTCATTCCTGCTATCAATCTTATCAAAATAAGGTTTTAGACAAGTGTTGTTTACCTTAAAAGTGCCGAACTTGGGATGACTTACCTTCACTGTACTGAATGGGAAAATATGAAGTACCGTAAGAGGGATTTCTTCATTCGGGTTGGTGGTGACAATGTGAGGATCTGCGGCATCTAGCAAGACCTTATCTCCAACCTTACGTTGATTTGGAAGGGTATCGAGCTCGTTCTGGCGTAGTTTTAGTTTATCGTGTGTTCTCAGTTTATGTGCTTGTCATTCGTCTAGCTCCTCTATTTGTAGCCTTTGTTCTTCATAAATGGGTCCTCTATTATTACTTGAACATTGCTCATGTACTTCTTTCAAACTCAATTCCTGCAAAATAGGTTACGTCATATTGTCAATTTTAGTAGATTGGTGTGGACAATTACCTTCAATATTTGATGTGTTGCCAGAGTTTCGGGCTTGAAGGGTGACTGTTTTGTGTCCCACACGAAGTGTGAGCTCACCTGTGCCAACATCAATAATTGTTTTAGCAGTTGCTAAAAAGGGCCTCCCTAAAATCAAAAGGGTGTTGTTATCCTCCTTTATGTCTAGAACAATGAAGTTAACGAGAAATATGAACTTATCTATTTTCACCAGTACATCTTATATAATACCCCTAGGAAATCTTATAGTTCTATCTGCCAATTGAATGCTTATCCTAGTTTGTTTAGGTTTCCCAAGACCTAGTTGCTTAAACATTTTATAAGGCATGACGTTAATACTAGCCCCTAAATCAGCTAATGCATTATTCACATCTAAACTACTAATTAAGCAAGGAATTGTAAAACTCCCTGGATCTTTCAATTTGTGGGGTAGCTTATTCTGTAGAATAGCTAAGCAAAATTCGTTTAGCTCCACATGCAACACCTCGTCCAACATCCATTTGTTTGTTAAAAGCTCTCTTATAAATTTCATTGCATTCGGCATTTGCGACAGAGCTTCAATAAACGGTAAGTTAATATGTAATTTTTTAAAAAGTTTAAGGACTTTACCGAATTGTTCGTCTGAGCGGTCTTTCCTCGTCGCGTTAGGGTATGAGACACGAGGTTTATATTCTACATTCACCGTTTTGTTTTCATTATGACTCACCTCACCTTTACCCTTGCTCACCACAGTTTCTTGCATCAATTCTGTCTCAGGCTCAACGAATCCTTCTTTATCTTGAACATTAATTGCGTTGAGCTATTCCCTTGGGTTAGGTTCAATAGTACTTGGCAAGGTACCTTGTGGTCGTTCGGAGATTAGTTTAAACAGCTGGCCTATCTGAGTTTTGAGCCATTGGATCGATGCTTGTTGATTTTTAAATGCCGTCTCAGTATTCTGGAAACGGGTTTCTGACACCGAGATGAATTTAGATAGTATCTCCTCAAGGTTCGGTTTCTTCTCCTGTTGATAAGGTGGCTGTTGAAAACCCTGAGGATTTTGTGGCTTTTGATTCCCTTGACCACCCCAGGAGAAATTTGGGTGGTTCCTCCAACCTGCATTATAAGTATTACTATATGGGTTATTTTGGGATCTAAACTTATTGTTACCCATATAGCTGACTTGTTCCTCTTCGGTTGTAGGATTGAATGGTTGATATTCTATATGCACACCTCATCCACTTGAATCACACCTCATCATTGGATGTACCTGCGTAGAACCAAGTAAACCATCAATTTTTTTATTCAGAAGTTCTACCTGGTTTGTCAACATAGTAACCGAGACAACGTTATAAACGCCTGCTATTTTTGATGGCTTTGTCCTCATGACTTGCCACTGATAGTTATTTAGTGACATCTCTTCAATAAATTCGTAAGCCTCTTCAGGTGTTTTGTTGTTGGTTGTTCCTCTAGCAGCTACGTCAATCATCTGTCTTGTCGAGGGATTCACACCATTGTAGAACGTTTGAACTTGCAGTCATAGAGGTAACCCATGGTGAGGGCACCTCCGCAATAGGTCCTTGTATCTCTCCTATGCATCGTAAAGTGTTTCAAAGTCCATCTGCACACAAGAGGAGATATCATTACGTAACTTAGTTGTTTTTACTTGCGAAAAATATTTTAATAAAAAACTTTTGGTCATTTGTTCCCAAGTAGTGATGGACCCTCGCGGTAACAAGTTCAACCACTATTTAGCCTTTTTTCCCAGTGAAAAAGGAAATAACCGAAGACGGATGGCATCATCAGAAACGCCATTAATTTTGAAAGTGTCGCAAAATTCCAGAAAACTCGCCAAGTGAGTGTTGGGATTCTCATCCTGCAGACCATCAAACTGAACAAATTGTTGTATCATCTGAATCATGTTAGGTTTCAGTTCAAATTTATTTGCAGCAATAGCAGGCCTAACTATACTTGACTCAGTTCATGTTAAATTAGGTTTAGCATAATCATACATAGTACGAGGAGCAGGATTCTGATTTGCTAATTCAGCGGGTATTGCCGGAGGTAGCTGATTGTCTTGATTTTCAGCCATCTCTTCGGTTGTAGTTGAGATATCGTCCTCCTGTTCTTCTACTGTACATCTTACGCTTCGTCTAATTTCTTGTCGGTTCCTACGAGCTGTGTGATCGATCGCTTCGTCAAAAAAGTAGTGGTCTCGACAGGTTTCTTCTAGTCATAAACTATAAGAACCTGCCAGGAGAAAGAAAAAGAAAATTAGTAAAATAAAAATAAAGTTAAATTGCAAAGAAATAAATGGCTAAAGTAATAAAAATTGAGTGTTCCTAATATTTTAGTCCCCGGCAACGGCGCCAAAAACTTGATCATGATTTTCTGTGATAAGCTTTATAAATTTATAATGACTCACTCTTGAAACTAACTATTATCACGACGTAGGCAAGTGTACCTATCGAACAGTAGTATAGCTTTAGCAAGACCGAATTGTCGAACCCAAAGGAATAAAAGTACTAGTAATGACTGTCTTTCTATTATCTAGCCTAAGAATTAAAGGGGTTTGTTTATCTAACTAATTAAACTAAGAAATTGCAGAAAAAAAGGATTGGGAAATTACTTTTTGGAAAACGATTGGTTAAGGACAATACCTAAGGAAAAATCCACCTAGACTTTTACTTGTTATTCTGGCTCCGAACTGGACAATTTATTCATTTAACTTGTTTCATAGAAATCCCTACGTTATGTTATTATCCCTATTCAAGACTAATAACGTCTAATCCCTAGATCGAATAACCGAGACTTTTCTCTAATTAACACTTAACACCCAGGGGTTGCATTAACTCGATCTATGGATTCCTTTATTAGGTTTCACCCTAATCCGGCAAAATCTTGTCACCCTATCTCTAGACGCGCAATCAACTCCGCTTAATTATGACAAAGTTACTCTTAGTCAGGGTCCTCTATTCCTCCTCCAACTAAGAGTAGTAACTTGAAGTGATATCCTGAAATACCAAAACAAGAATTAAGAACATACAATTAAGAACAAGTTAAATATTTATCATACGAGTCAGAAAATAATAACAAGATTTGTCTTAGGTTTCATCCCCCTTAGGTATTTAGGGGTTTAGTTCATAACTAAACAAGAAAACATCTCAGAATAATAAAGAATACAAAACATAAAGAAAACCCAAAACTCCTGAAAGGGAAATTGAGGAGAGATCTTCAGTCTTGATGGTGAATCTGGCATCTGAGATGGATCAATCAGCTTCCTCGGAGTGATTTCTTACTCCCTACTCTCCATTTTTTGGCTTGTTTCTCGTTTCTTTCGCTCTCCTATGCTTACCTAAGTGTAAAACATGAAATTAAGGCATTAGGAGCATCGAATTCACTAATTCTAAGGAAAAATTATTCATAAAATACGTTAAGCATGGGGTATAAATATGTATAAATTATGGTTTATCAATCATGCCCATCTCAAATTTGCCTTGCATAATCTTAGAAAATTCTTGACAAAGAAGTTCATTAGTAGCATCAAATATAATGTCATCGACATAAATTTGTACTACTAAAATGTCTTTGTCTTTAGTTTTTATGAACAATGTGGTGTCTACTTTGCCTTTTCAAAAGCCATTTTGAAATAAAAATTTTGAAAGCCTTTCATACCAAGCTCTAGGAGCTTGCTCCAAACCATATAGAACTTTGGACAATTTCAAAACATGATTAAGAAAATCTGGATTTTCTGTAACAGCCCAGTTTTAGCTAAATCAGAACAGTGGTTTCGGGAACACAAATTCAAGGTTAGAAATTTATTTTAATATTATTTTTTGTGTTTAAAGCATGTGAATATATATGTGTGAAAATTTAGTTAGCTAATTTTATTGTTTAATAGCTCAATTTGAGAAGAAGGGCTAAATTGCATAAAATGCAAAAGTTACATTCTATATGTTAAAAGTGCCTAATTGCTATGACTTATTAAATGAGAAGTCCTTATGCTAAAATTAGACCATTGATAGTGAAAAGCTCATAAATGGGCATGTATTAGGTAAATTTATAATGATTTCATTAAGCTTACTTTTGTATTTGATTAATAAGGTAATTTATAACAAAACAAATCATAAAATTTGGGCATTCATCTTTCTTTGAACTGAAAATAGAGGAAGAAGAAAACCATTTAGGGTTTGTTACATTCGACAATTACAGACTTTGATTGAGGTATGAAATTTGTTTGGTTTTTGAAGATTTTTACGTTTTTGTGATCGTTGCTTTGTGTTCTAACTATCCCATGTCTCAATTTTTGAAAGTTTAATGATTTTGAAAGTTTCCATTGATGAATTCATGTGTTTCATGATGTTTGATGATGAATTATGAAAGCTTGGTGCTTGATATAAATGTTTTGTAAAGTGATTTTGTGTAAAAAGGTAGATTAGGGATTAAATTGAGAAAAGTATAAATTGAAGGGTTAAATTGTGAACTAAATGAAATTTTTGGTCTGCTAGGGGTCCCTAGGAAATTCGGCTAGGCTTGGGTGTAATTAAATTTTGTGTAATTTGTGTTTTTATGAAATAAAGACTAAATTGAATGATGTGAAAGTTTAGGGACTAAAGTGCAAAAATGCCCAAATGTATATTTTTGGATGAAATTTGATGAATAGGTGATTAAACTAGTTAATTTTGAATACACATAGATCAAGAAAAGAGGAACTCAGACTTAGATCGAGGCAAGAACGAAGTACTCGATTAATCGGCTAGTTTCGTTGTTTCTACGACTGAGGTAAGTTTTTATGTGTTAATTTCATTATAAATGAATGTTATATGCTTTGATATTGCACAAAATGTGTTTATGAGATTGCGAATAATGTTTGAATGGTGAATACGACTATACGAAAGTGTTCAACGATGAAATCGACAAGTGAAACTTTTCGGTTAAACCTCAAGTACAGTGATGATGATAATGTGATGTCATTAAGTTACTGCATTGGCTTCGGGCCAAGATATTGGCATTTCGGGTGCGAATAATACCTTGATTTGGCTACGGGCCATGGTATAGTATTTTGAGAGGAGTTACCTTGATTTGGCTACTGGCCATGATATAGGTACTCCGGGATAAGTTACCTTGATTTGGCTACGGGCCATGATATAGGTACTCCGGGATAAGTTACCTTGATTTGGCTATGGGCCATGGTATAGGTACTTATCGATTATGACTCGTGAGAATCCGATTTCTATCCCTAATGATTCAACGGATAAATAAATGATGTGGTTGAGAATAAGGTTAGTACGAGGTGATACGGGTGTGTACGGAACCTATTCAAGTACTACATTGAGAAAGTTTAATGAAATGGTTTTTAACTATGTTTGAGACATCAATGTTAATGTAATTTTGATTTGGTAATGTACAAATGGTTGAACTATATTATCTGATAAATTGAATTGCTTAACTACGAACTTACTAAGCTGTGAAGCTTAATGTGTGTTATTTGTCTATGTTTTATAGATAGTCAAAGCTAGCTTGGACTCAGGGATCGTGAGGAGCATCATCACACTATCGATCATTTTTGTTGGTACTTTGAAATCTTTGTATATATGGTATATGGCATGTATAGGCTAGTGTTATTTTGGTATATTTTGAGCTATAATGTTAGCCATGTGATTTAGCTTGTTAATGATGTAAATATTTGTATGTTTTTAATCATTTAAATTGGCTTAAGTTATGTGCTTGATAAGTGATATAGGTGACGCATAAAAAGGGGTTATATGTTGACTTGTTTTGGTAAGTTTGCCATAGTTTTGGATATAGTTAAATAGATGTTGATTTGGTTAGTTATCAATGTTTGAGGAATGGTAAATTGAGATGGTTTTGGTATAATTGATTTGGTATGTTTTGAATATGGAATTGAATAGTTGAAATGGTTGTGAATAGATGGCATGATATTAGTATGAATTGGTATGTTTTTGGTTGCTTAATATGTATTGAAATGATGCTATTTTGAGATCTATATGTGCTTGTGAAATAGGGTGGCAAATTGGCTTTTCAAATAGCCTTTTTTTTGTCCACACTAGCAGAGACACGGGCGTGTTTTTTAGCCGTGTGCGACACACGGTCATGTTACACAGCCGTGTGTCCCCTGGGGTAGCCCTATGAATTGAGTCAGTATACCCTACAGGTTTGACACGGCCAAGACACACAGGCGTGTCTATTGGCCATGTGTGTTACACGGACTCACACACACCGGTGTCTGACTAATCGAGTGACATAAGTCAGTATACCCCTTAAATGGCACATGGGCTAGCACACGGGCATGTGTAGCCATTTCGAAGGGTACACAGGTTAGACAGACGGGCGTGTGGTTGGCTATCTGACCCAAGTCAGTAACCTCCTTGGTTTTCCCACGGTCATGGCACACGGGTGTGTCTTCAACCGTGTGGTACAAGCCATTACGTATGCCCTGTTTTCACACGATCTACGCCACGGGCGTGTATGGTGGTCTTGTGAGGCACACGGCCTGTTCACACGGGCATGTGACCTATGATTTCATGAAATTTTTCTAAGTATTCGAAAATATTTATACGTGATTGGTTTAGTCCTGAACCACTCTTAAGCATGATTTTAGGTCTCGTAGACCTATTTAAGGGACTTTGTGTATGTGAATGTATTATATGCTATATTGAATGTTTGATAAATATTATATTGTCCGGTAATGCCTCATAATCCTATTTCAGTAATGGATACGAGATTAGGATGTTACATTTAATTGGTATCAGAGCTACGGTTTAGTTGATTCTAAGACTAGCGTAGCGTGTGAGAATCTAGCTATAATGCCATATATATAAACTGCGATAGTGTGATGATTCCTGATAGTTAAAATGTGTTTTTATATAGCAAATGGATCCTGGACGAGCCATAACTGATGATATGGGAAGTAATGGGGCCCGCTCCCGCTCAAGGGGTTGTGCCAGCCGATTCTTGGCTCTAGTAGTTATGGGGGAGAGGCTAAGCAAGCCTTCTACCAAATGATGAGTGAGTGGTTCACGAAGTTTGTTTGAACGAATTCGGCTGCTCAATAACCTCCACCCCCATCTTTTCCTCAACAAGTCCTAGTTGTGCCACAAGTGATAGATCCAATTCGATTGAGTAAGCCACCCGTTGATAAGATTCAGAAACATGGGGCTGAGAAGTTTCATGCTACAATTGAAGATGATGCTGAAAGAGCTGAGTTTTGGCTCGAGAATACGATCCGAGTATTCGAAGAATTATCTTGTACTCTTGATGAATGTATTAAATGCTTTGTATCTTTGTTGAAAGATAATGCGTATCATTGGTGGAAAACATTGATATCTATAGTTCCGAAAGAACGTGTCACTTGGGAGTTCTTTCAATCTGAATTTTGAAAGAAGTATATAAGTCAAAGATTTCTCGATCAGAAACATAAAGAGCTTCTGGATTTGAAACAAGACCGAATGGCTGTGACTGGGTATGAAAGAGAATTTGTATGATTGAGTAAATATGCTCAGAAATATGTTTCTACTGAAGAGATTATGTGTAAGCGGTTCATTGATGGGTTGAATGAAAATATAAAGCTATTAGTCGGGATTCTGGAAATTAAAGAATTTATTGTTTTAGTTGAAAGGGCTCGTAAAGCTGAAAATCTTAGCAAAGAAAAGAAGAAAGTAGATTCTAAGGCTAGAGACACCAGAAAGAGATTGATGAATAAGCCACATCAGTCTTCTTCAAAGAAATCCAGAGATTCATACACTCACCCAAATGCTTCGATTGGATATCCAAACAAGGATCGTGCTAAACAACACTCTGGTTCTAAAGCTCAAGCTACATCAGTAGCTAGTGTTGGCAGTGTAAGAGACAACAAATCTGAATGTCAACGGTGTGGGCGACAAAATTTTAGAGAGTGCTGGAGTAAAAGAAATAAAGCCTGTTACAAATGTGGATCATTAGATCATTTTATGCGAGACTATCCAGAAGTGATGGAAAAAGAGGATGTTCAAAAAACAAAGCCGAGTAACACTATAAATAGGGGTAGACCACCTAGAAACACAGGAAATGTGAGTGGTAGTCAGAGAGCGACTAAAGAGTCTACTGTGAGGTCTGAGGCGAGAGCACCTGCTAGAGCCTATGCTATTCACACTCGCGAAGAAGCGTCATCTCCAGATATTATCACTGGTACTTTTACTCTCTATGATACTAAAGTTATTGCATTAATAGATCCAGGATCAACTTATTTTTATATATGCATAAATTTAGTATCTAGTAAAACTTTGTCTGTAGTGTCTACT
Organism: Gossypium anomalum; assembly: GCA_025698475.1. NCBI lineage: Eukaryota > Viridiplantae > Streptophyta > Magnoliopsida > Malvales > Malvaceae > Gossypium > Gossypium anomalum. Next base: position 80,458,965 of record CM046966.1, on the reverse strand, counting down.
AAATTTGTGATTAGAGTATGAAATCCCTTAGGCAAGTGTGTCTTAGTTGATAAAGTGTGCAAGAACTATCCGTTGATGATTCAGGATAGTTGCTTCCTAGCCGATTTGATGTTGTTGCCAGTTGACGAATTTGATATAATTCTGGGTATGGATTGGCTAACGTTGCATGATGTTATTGTGAATTGTAAAAGAAAGATGATATATTTGAGATGTCAGAATAGTGATATTATCTGAATTGAGTTAGATGATTTGAATTGTTTACCAGTAGTGATTTCTTCGATGTTAGCTCAGAAATATGTGAAAAAGGGTTACGAAGCTTATCTTGCTTATGTGCTTGATACGAAAGTGACTGAAAAGAAGATTGAATCATTGCCAGTTGCGTGTGAGTATCCAGATGTATTTCCTGAAGAGTTATTGGGTTTACCACCGATACGAGAGGTTGAATTTGGCATTGAGTTAGTGCTGGGAACGACGCCTATATCGATAGCTCCTTACAGAATGGCACCAACAGAGTTAAAAGAATTGAAAGGTCAGTTACAAGAATTGACGAATAGAGGTTTTGCTAGACTGAGTTTCTCGCCATGGGGTGCTCCTGTGTTGTTTGTGAAAAAGAAAGATGGCGCGATGAGAATGTGTATAGACTGCCGACAGCTTAATAAAGTGATGATCAAGAACAAATATCCTCTACCACGAATTGATGATTTTTTTTGACCAATTGGAAGGGGCTACAGTGTTTTCAAAGATAGATTTGAGATCGGGCTATTATCAGTTGCGAGTTAGAGACTCTGATATGATGAAGACTTCATTTAGAATGAGGTATGGTCACTATGAATTTTTAGTTATGCCCTTTGGACTAACAAATACACCCGCTGCCTTTATGGATTTAATGAACTGTATCTTCATACCATACTTAGATTGATTTTTTGTTGTGTTTATTGATAAATCGTAATTTATACATATTATTATCCCATGCTTAGTACATGTTTAGATGAATTAACATTAGATTTATGGAATTTAATGCTCCTAATCTTTTAATTTCATATCTTATACTTAGGTGAGCATAGGAAAGTAAAAAGAACGAGAAACGGGCCAAAAAATGAAAAAATGGGCCAACATGGGAAATCAACACGGCTTGGACTTCCTCACACGAGTAGAACACACGCCCGTGCCATTCTAGTAGGCTTGAACACGGCTTAAAACGACCTCAACACGGGCGTGTCTATTTCTCAGCCTTGACCACGGCCTGAAGTAATCGCACACGGACATATCATACGGGCGTGTCCCTGTCGAGCCCAAGTTGAGTTCTATTCAAAAACGGGAAATTTTGAGGGTTGAAAAGCATTCAAAAGTCTATTTAAAATACCCTAAAGGAGGGGAGAAAGGGGGACGGAGAGGAGGAGCCAAGGAATTATTGGAAGAAAGCCGATTGATCCATCTCAAAAGCCGGATTCACCTTCAAGACTGAAGATCTCCCTTAAATTTCCTTTAAGGGTTTTTGGGTTTTCTTTATGTTTTGTCATTATTCTTCTGAGATGTTTTCTTTTAGTATTATGAACTAAAATCCCCTAAATACCTAAGGAGGATGAAACCTAAGACGAATCTTGTTAATATTTTCTGAACTATATGATAAATACTTGATTTGTTCTTAATTATGATTTTCACTCTTGTTTGAATATTCCAAGATATTGATTCAAGTATTGATGTGCTAATTCGGAGGATGAATAGTCCCTGTCTAAGTGTAGATCATTCATAATTAAGCGGAGTTGCATGCAATCCTAGAGATAGAACGACATAAATCTGCCGGATTATAGTCAAATCTAATAAAGGAATCCATAGATCAAGTTAATGCAAAACTAGGGGTTTTAATTAGAAAGAGATTTCAATTAATCAACCTAGGGTTAGACATTATTAGTCTTGAATAGGGATAATAACATAACTTAGGGATTTCTATGGATCAAGTCAAGTGAATAAATCGTCTGGTTCAAAGTCAATTAACAAGTGAAGTCTAGGTGGATTCTTCCTTGGGTATTGTCTAAATCAATTAGTTTTCCCAAAAGTATTTCCCTAATTTACTTCCTATGCATTCTTTGTAATATCCTGATTTTGGGCTTAGTCGGAATAGTAGTTTTGTGACCACAAAATTTGAGATAGAAATAATTATTTTATGATTATTTTGATGATTATGATATGATTGCATGACTGTGTGAAAATTTCGTGATGAAATTTTATGCCTAAAGTGTTTAAATTGAAAGTAGGGACTAAATCGAACAAGTTGCAAAATTTGCATTCTAGAAGTTTTTAGTATAAAATTGCATTGAAATATTAATTAGGAGGTCTTAAATAGCAATTTGACCAATTTTAAGTTCATGGACAAAATTAGGACATGGAAGGAATTTTTTGAAAGTTTAGTAGTAAGGGCATTTTGGTCATTTAGGGGTAAAACGAATTAAAATACAAAATTAAAAGCCAATTTTGCTCATCTTCTTCATGGAGGCCGAAATTAGCATGGGGGAAGCCATGGCTAGGGTTTTCAAGCTTTCCAAGCTCAATAGTAAGTGATTCCAAGCCCCATTTTTAATGTTCTTTACGTTTTTGGAATCCCGGTAGCTCGGTTAACCTTATTCTAGCAATAATTTAAGCTAGGGTTCATATTTGGAAAAATTCTCATAGGTGAAATGTGTTTATTTTGATGTTTTATGGTAGAATATGAAGCTTGAAATTGTGTTAAACAACTTTTGCTAAGTGATTTTATGTAAAAACCAGTAAAACGACATAATTGGTAAAAATACCTAATGTTCATAAGTACATGTTAGAGTGAGAATTTGATGTTGCTATAGAAGGGAAAAATAATTAGAATGTCATAAAACATAAGAAAATAGGCTGAAGTTTAATTTACGAGCTTTGAGGCAAAAGTGTAAATATGCAAAAGTTTAGGGGCAAAATTGTAATTTTTCCAAAATATGATTTTGGGTCAATTTGAATAATGTGAGTCCTAATTAGACTATATTTTAAATGATAGAGCAAGGAAAACTGAAATTCGGGCTAAAATGGGGAAAATACCAAGTTGTGGACGAAATGGTAAAAGTAGCCATTTTCGCATACGAGGTAAGTTCATGTGTAAATAATGTAGCATAATTGTTATTTTTAAGTTATTGATGTTAATTATATGATATGCTGATTTTTAATCGTGAAATATTATGCTTTGTGGTTAATGTTGAGTAATATGCAAATTATGTTTACTACTTGATAAATATGAATTGCTACCGAGTATCGGTTTCGATATTCCGTGGAAGACAAAGAAATGTCGATCGAGGGAAAAAGTCCGTTTGAACCTTAGGAATAGATTAGGATACAAGTGACATGTCACTAGGATGGTTGAGCATCCGAACTCGTTGAGTTGAGTCCGAGTTCACTTATGGATGCGAATGTTCGAACTCGTTGAGTTGAGTCCGAGTTCGAGAGATGTAACTAGGCATTCGAGCTCGTTGAGTTGAGTCCGAGTTCACTTATGGGCGGGTTACATGATTGCTTGATTACATATATGGCACTTATGTGCAAATTATCCGTGTATCCGAATTATATTCCGATGTGTTCAACGGGTAAAGTTCTACTCAAATGGAGGAATACTAGAGATGAAAGGGACATACTGGTAAGTGTTGTGAGATGGATACTTTGAACAGGTATGTACTTAACCCTCGGGTTGAAAACTCGATATATCAACAATGTGGTAAGATGATAAATGAAAATATGACATGAATGTCTTGATGATGATTATGCAAATGATATTTTATGTTTGCTTATATGGTTATGTTACTTGCTATTTGCATGTGAACTTACTAAGCGTTTATGCTTACTCCTCCTTTTCATTCCTTGTAGTTTTGACAAGTCACTCGTAAATCGGGACGGTCGGAGGCTCGCTCACACTATCCGTATACCATCTTGGCATAATGGCTTGTATATTTTGAGTATGGCATGTATAGCACTATAATTATTTTGTATATATGGTCTTATGATATGGTTCTTGAGTGGTATGAAAATTCTTGGTAATGATTAGCCATTGGAATGGCTAATCATGATCATATTTGGTGTTATGTATGTCAAATTGCTAGCTAATCCATGGAAACCATGAAATAGGTAAAATTTACCATAAAATAGATTCAGACAGCAGTAGTGACGTGAATTTGAAAAATCACTAAAAATATTAGAAATGGAATTAAATAATGAATAAGTTATGGAATCGAAGCTTGATGAGTCTATTTTCATATGGAATGAACAAAATAGGCATATAAATTATATTTTATGAGATATTTAAACTTTTGTGAAACAGGGCCAGAGTGATTTCTGGATCCCCTGTTCTGACTTTAAAAATTCATAATAAATTTTACAAAAATAATTAGAAGTTTTTCTTTATATGTACAGATTCCTTATTGAGTCTAGTTTTAATATAAATAAACTTCATAGTCATTGAAATTTTTTATAGAGAGATATCTGATTCGTAATACACAGAGGTTAGAGTAGTCAAACCCCGAAATAGGTGAGATTTTAACTAATAAACTGTACTATTTGGCTCAATAAAAAATTATAGAAAAAAATTAGTAGATATAAATATGAGTCTCGTTTCATATAAAATTTACAGATCTTAATTTCGAGTTTTGTAACTCGAGATATGAATTTTTAAGCGACTGTGATGCAGATTTTCAGCTTGTCTGAAAATTTTAAAATTAAATTGTTTGAGCTGTTTAAGTAATGAATTAAGTCTGTTAACACCTCGTATTCGACTCCAGCGATGGTCTTGGGTACGGGGCGTTACATTCTTAGATTAGTTAATTAGTTTAGATAAAACAACCTCTATTATTTTTAGGCTAGATAAAAAAAAGAAAGTTAATACTAGTACTTTTAGTTCCTTTGGGTTCGACATCCGGTCTTGCTAAAACTATACTACTGTTTGGTAGGTATGCTTGCCTTCATCGTGATAATAGTTAGTTCAAGTACGATCAATTATAAATTTTAAAACTTATCACGAGTGACAATCATTTATCAGTGACATTTTGATTTATTCACAGGATGAAACTGAGCAAGCCTAGCATTTGAGAATTGTATTAAAGACTCTGCGTGATAAGTAGTTATATGCAAAATTTAGTAAATGTGAATTCTGGTTGCATGAGGTTGGTTTTCTAGGGCATATTGTGTCAGCATCGGATATCCGAGACGATCCAAGCAAGATTTTTGTGATAATGGATTAGAAGCCTCCCAGAATTGCATCTGAAGTCTGCAGTTTTCTAGGACTAGCTAGTTACTATAGACAATTTGTAAAAGGCTTTTCAATGTTGCGACTCCGTTGACGAGACTACTTCAGAAAGATGTTAAGTTCGAGTGGTCAGACAAGTGCCATAAAAGTTTTGATCAGTTGAAAGCTTTATTGTTAGTACAGCCAGAATCGAGTAAAGAATTCATAATTTATAATGGTGCATCGTAGAATGGTATGGGCTACGTTTTGATGCAGGAAGGCAAAGTCATAGCTTATGCCTCAAGACAGTTGAAGCCACATGAAAAGAATTACCCGACATACAATTTAGAGTTAGTAGCCATTGTGTTTGCGTTGAAGATTTGGAACCATTGTCTATTTGGTGAGAAATGACATGTTTACTCAGATCACAAGAGTTTGAAATATTTGATGACACAAAAAGATTTGAATTTGTGACAGCGGAGATGACTAGAATTGTTAAAATATTACGAACTAGTAATAGACTACCATCTGGGAAAAGCAAATGTTGTTGCTGATGCATTAAGCCAAAAATCTTTGTTTGCTCTACGTGCAATGAATACTCAGTTGGTTCTATCTGACGATTTGAACCTTGATTTAGAATTTCAAGTTGATGTTGATGATTGCTTGAGATTCAGAGGCTGAATATGTGTTTCGAGGAATCCAGAGTTGATTTATACAATTTTCAACGAAGCACATAGTAGTCGTTTATTTTTTCATCTGAAAAGTATGAAAATGTACAATGACTTGAAACAGCTTTATTGGTGGGATGGTATAAAACGTGATATTTCGAAATTTGTTTTGAATTGTTTGATTTGTCAGCAAGTTAAAGCTAAGCATCAAGTGCTATCTAGTTTATTGCAACCGATTATGATTCCTGAGTGGAAATGGGATAGAGTGACTATGGATTTTGTTTTGGGTTTGCCTTTATCTCCGAGTAAGAAAGATGCAATCTGGGTTGTAGTTGACAGATTGACAAAATCAACTCAATTCATTCCTATGCGTACAGATTATTCGCTTGAAAAGTTAGCTGAGTTGTATATCTCTGAAGTGGTGAGATTACATGGAATACTTGTTTCTATTATTTTGGATAGAGATCCGACATTCACATCGAAGTTTTGGAAGAAGTTGCAAGATGCGCTGGGTACAAAACTACACTTTAGTACTGCTTTTCATCCACAATGCAAGTGGAGGTGGAATGAGCAAACCAGAATATCCAACCTATGGCCACAACATGGAGAATGAACAATTGAATTACATGGGTAAAAACTCTAGACCTCAATATAATCCTTACAGTAATAATTACAATGCAGATTGGAGAAACCACCCAAATTTCTCATGGGGAGGCCAAGGAAATCAAAGACCACTACCCCCTCCAGGGTTCCAACCTTACCAACAAGAGAAAAAGCTGAACCTTGAGGAGATGATGACAAAATTTATTTCAATAGCAGAAACTCGTTTTTAGAACACTGAAACTGCACTCAAAAATCAGCCAGCATCGATTCAAGGGCTCGAGAATCAAATTGGAAAGATGGCTAAGATGATTTCAGAGAGACCACCAAGAAGTCTACCTAGTAACACTGAACCCAATCCAAAAAAGCATGTAAAAGTGGTTACACTAAGGAGTGGGAAAGCGTTAGCTGAATCTGAAAAAAAGCCACCACAAGAAGCCGACAGAAACGAAGGAGAGGAGTTAAAACCCGAAAGCAATGACAAACCAGTGCCAAAGGAATATAAACCACCAGTCCCATACCCAGCAAAGTTGAAAAAAGACCGCATGGATGCACAATTCGGTAAATTTCTTGAACTTTTTAAGTAATTACATATCAACTTACCTTTTTTTGAAGCTATCTCGCAGATGCCTACATACGCAAAATTTTTAAATGAGCTTCTAACAAATAAAAGGAAGTTTGAGGACTTATCTACAGTAGAACTCAACGAGGAATGCTCAGCCATACTCCAAAATAAACTGCTAACCAAACTAAAAGTGTGACAACCCGAATTAGGGCCTAATCGGAATGGTGGTTTCGTGACCACAAATCTGAGATAGAAATAATTATTTTATGATTATTTTGAGGTTTATGATATGATTTCATGATTTCGTGAAAATTTCGTGATGAAAATTCTATGCATTGAGCGCTTAAGTTGAAATTAGGGACTAAACCGAATAAATTGCAAAACTCGTGTTTTAGAAGTTTTTAGTATGAAATTGCTTTGGGATATTAATTAGGAGGTCTTAAGTATCAATTTGACCAATTCCTAAGTTATGGACAAAAGTGGGACATGGAGGGAATTTTTGGAAAGTTTAGTAGTAAGGGCATTTTGGTCATTTGTATACTAAATGAAATAAAATGGGAAAAATAACACAAAATTGGCCATCATCTTCATTAGTTGCTGCTGCTAAATTTGCTCTCTTCCATAGCTAGGGTTTCTTCAACTTTCAAGCTTCATAGTAAGTGATTTCAAGCCCTGCTTTAATGTTCTTTACATTTTGAAATCCTCGTAGCTCGGCTTACCTATTTTTACCATTATTTCGAGTTAGGGTTTATATTTAAAAATTTACCCATGAATGATAGGCATCTATTTTGATGTTTGATGGTAGAATATGAATGTTTTAAGTTAGGAGAACGATCTTTCTAAGCGATTTTTAGCGAAAACGAAAAAACGGCATAATCGATAAAAATACCTATTGTTCATAACTATGTGTTAGAGTGAGAATTTGATGTTGCCATAGAAGAGAAAAATGATCAGCATGTTATTAAACATAAGAATAAGGGCTGAAATTAAATTTCCGAGCCTTGGGGCAAAATCATAATTTTGTAAAAGTTAGGGGGCAAAAATGTAATTTTTTTATAATGTGATTTTTGGATTGAAATAAATAGTTCAGGTGTTAAATGAGCTAAATGTGTTGTTATAGATCAAGAAAGGCGTGGAATCGACCTCGAACGGGGGAAAGAAAAAGTTTTGGACTAAATTGCAAAATTCCCATATTTTGCACCGAGGTAAGTTTGTATGTAAATAATACATTAATTTCATTTACATTTTTATATTTCAGCCTACATTATATATATTAGCTAATGTTGAAGCATAAATCGACTATTGGAAGAATGGAAATAAGTAATAGAGAGAGAAATACCGGTTGAACATTCGGAAAGATCGAATAAAATACATGGAGCGTAGCTAGGTCACATGTATGGTGCTGAGTGCACATCATGTGTACAAGAAAGCTACGAGATACTATGTGGTAGCTAGGTCACATGTGTGATACGGGATGTATCCCATGTAGACAAGAGAGCTACGGGAGAGATAAATGTAGCTAGGTCGCATGTGTGATTCCAAGTGAAGGACACCATGTAGACAAGAGAGCTATGAGATAAATTGGCTAGGTCGCATGGGTGGTACTAAGTGTTCACCATGTGTACAAGAGAGCCGAATTAAATGAAATACGATGATGGTGGGGTGTGTCTTTGAAACCATTAAGTATCGAGGATTGATCCGAATTGTTCAACGGGATGGCTTTGTGATGACATTGTAATCATGGGACTATACTCGTGATGTATGAAATGTGGTGAAAATGAGTTGTGATATATATATATATATATATATATATATATATATATAAGTTAAAATGAGGTTAATACAAAGAAAGTGTGAAAGAGTGAATTAGCACTTAAACTGTTTTGGACAGTAGCAGTGATGTGAATTTGAAAAATCACTAAAAATAGTAGGAATTTAATTAAAGGCTGAATGAGATGTGAAATTAAATCTTAATGAGTCTATTTTCATATAAAAGAAACATAGTAAGCAAAGGAATTCTATATTTTGAGATATTTATAATTGTGTGTGACTTGCCCAGGATGACTATGTGATCCCCTGTTCCAACTTTTAAAAATCATTAAAAATTGTAAAAAACAAATTAAGAAACAAGTTTATATGTATAAATTCCTTATTGAGTCTAGTTTTAAATGAAATAGGTTTCATGGTTATTTGAATTGTATACTGGGAGAAATTATATTTGTAGTGAACAGAGGTCAGATCAGTTGAGCTGTGTAACAGGGGAAACTTTAACTAATAAACTGTACTAATTGGCTGGACCAAAAATTCTATAAAAAACTTAGTAAGAATTTTTATGAGTCTAGATTCAGGAAAATTTTACAGATTTGAATTTCGAGTTTTGTAACTCGAGTTATGATTTATTTAGTGATCATGACGCAGGAGGGACAGCTTGATCAAATTGGAGTGAATAGTAAAATTAAAAATATGATATAATTGAGTTATGTTGTAAACATATTAGATTCCTTATTTGTTATTTATATACTTACTTACTAAGCTATAAGCTTACTTTCTTTTCTTTTTTTTTTCTCTTTTGTCTTATAGTGTCATCCACCTAGCACAGGAGTTAGAGATCGTTGAAGATCCGCTTGCACTATCAATACTTTTGGTATTTGAACTCAACATTTTGAATTATGGCATGTATAGTAGACTTAGTTATTTTGTTACGTGTCATAATTGCCTAGGTCTAAAATATTAATTATAGTATCAAACAAATCATTTTGTACGAAGTCTTTGAAATTGGCTTGTATTATAATGGCATATGTTGTAATGATTCATGATCAAATAGCACGCCATATTTTTGTCTCGGTTTTGTTTAATAGTATGTATTATAATTTGTTAATACCTCGTACCCTGTTCTGGCGACGGATACAGGTAAGGGGTGTTACAAAAAGACCCAAGAAGTTTTACTATTCCATGCTTAATTAGTAGTTTGAATGTTGAGAAGGCACTAGCTGATTTAGGTGCTAGCATTAATTTGATGCCATATAAGATGTTTAAACAACTTGGTCTTGGGGAACCTAAACCCACTAGGATGAGTATTCAATTAGCTGATAGATCTGTCAAATATCCTAGGGGTATCATAGAGGACGTACTTGTAAAAGTAGATACATTTATATTCCCTGTTGATTTCGTTGTGCTTGACATGGATGAGGATGTTGAAGTGCCTTTAATTTTAGGTTGCCCATTTTTAGCCACTGCTAGGGCTACTATTAATGTGGGAGATGGTAACCTTGTGCTTAGAGTAGGTGACGAAGAGATTATTTTTAAAATTTATGATGCCATGAGATTTTCTAGGGAACAGGATGACTCATGCTATTTTATTGACTATTGATCATGCTACTCAAGATTCTTTTTAGGAACTCGTACAAAAGGACACGTTGGAACTGTGTCTTGCCCAAGAAGAGGAGGTAGATGGTGATTCTGAGATAGGTAAGGTAAAAACGGAGCTAAACTCTAATGAAACTGCCTCAAGACAAGTAGAATATAAGGGAATCAAGACAAACGATGAACTTAAGCAAAAACCTTCTATTGAAGAACCCCCCAAACTGGAACTTAAACAGTTGCCAAATCACTTGGAGTACGCATTCCTTGGACATAATTCTACATTACCAGTGATTATTGCTTCTAACTTTCAACCCAAGGAGAAAGAGGAATTACTCCAAGTATTAAGAGAACATAAAAGGGTCATAGCTTGGAAAATTTCTGACATCAAAGGGATCAGCCCTTCTTTTTGCACCCACAAAATTTTAATGGAAGATGAATAGAAGCCATGTGTGCAAGCTTAAAGACGACTGAACCCCAACATGAAAGAAATTGTTAAAGCTGAGGTAATTAAACTTCTAGATGCTGGAATTATTTATCCTATTTCTGACAATTCTTCAGTAAGTCCAGTGCAGGTTGTTCCTAAGAAATGAGGCATGACTATTGTAACCAACAAAAAGAATGAATTAATCCTGATAAGAACAGTCACAGGTTGGAGAGTTTGCATTGACTACAAGAAGTTGAATGATGCCACAAGAAAATATCACTTTCCCCTACCATTCATTGATCAAATGTTGGAAAGATAATCAGGGCACATGTACTACTGCTTTCTAGACGGACTCTGTGGTTATTTTCAAATCCCAATAGCTTCTGAATATCAAGAAAAGATGACATTTACATGTCCATATGGTACGTTTGCTTATAGTAGAATGCCTTTTGGATTATGTAATGCTCCTGCTACTTTTCAGCGCTGCATGATGGCCATTTTTTATGAACTCGTAGAAGACATCATGGATGTATTTATGGATGATTTCTCGGTATTCGATAACTCTTTCCATCTTTGCCTTAAAAGGTTAAAACGAGTTTTAATAAGATGTGAGGAAACGAACCTTGTGCTTAACTGGGAAAAATGTCACTTTATGGTTCAAGAAGGTATTGTCTTAGGGCATAAAATTTCTAGTAAAGGGATTAAGGTTGATAAATCTAAAATTGAAACCATCGAAAAATTACCTCCCCCTAGTTTAGTCAAGGCTATTAGAAGCTTTTTAGGACATGCTGGTTTTTATAGAAGATTTATTAAATACTTTTCTAAAATAGCTAAGCCTTTGACTAAATTACTAGAAAAGGATGTGCCCTTTAATTTCGATCAGGAATGTTTAGAAGCATTTAATACTTTAAAGGATAAATTAATTAATGCTCCAATTATAATTGCACCTGATTGGAATTTTCCTTTTAAACTAATGTGCGATGCGAGTGATTTTGCAGTAGGTGCGGTTTTGGGACAGCAAAGAGACAAGCATTTTCAACCTATCTATTATGCTAGCAAAATGTTGACACCCGTACAAGAAAACTACACCACCACGGAGAAAGAGCTGCTAGTTGTGGTTTTTGCATTTGATAAATTTTGGTCATATCTAATATTGTCTAAAGTTGTCGTTTATACTGACCACTCTGCCCTTCGCTACCTTCCAACTAAAACTGATGCAAAACCTCGACTCATTCGATGGATTCTGTTATTTTAGGAGTTTGACTTGGAGATTCAGGATAAGAAAGGAGCTGAAAATCTCACGGCTGATCATCTTTCCGGGCTTGAGAACTCAAATACCAAAGAACTAGATGAAGTTGAAATAAATGATTCGTTCCCTTAAGAACAATTCTTTGCTATATCTGATTCTGAGGTACCTTAGTTTATAGACAGTGCGAATTTTTTAGCAGCTAACATTATCCCAAAGGGTTGACACACCAGCAAAAGAAGCGATTCTTTAATTATGTGAAAACTACTTTTAGGATGACCCTTTTCTTTTTCGTATATGTGCAGATCAAGTCATTAGAAGAAGTGTTACAAGGTCAGAAGCATCGAAAATCTTGGAACATTGCCACTCAGAACCGACTGGAGGACACTACAGTGGAACTAAGACCGCACATAAAACTCTTGAATCAGGTTTTTATTGGGCCACATTATTCAAAGACGCCAACAAGTATGGTACTTCTTGTAACAAATGCCAACGGACAGGTAATATCTCCAAACGTGATGAAATGCCTCAAACATATATGCTTTCATGTGAAATATTTGACGTTTGAGGTATCGACTTCATGGGTTCATTCCCTAGTTCATTTGGGAATAAATACATCTTAGTAGCAGTTGATTATATGTCCAAATGGGTGGAGGCCCAAGCCTTACCTACTAATGATGCTAGAGTGGTAGTACGATTCCTTAAGTTTCTTTAGATTCAGAACACCTAGAGTAATTATCAGTGATAGGGGTACTCATTTTTGTAACGCTCAATTTGAGAAAACCCTTAAAAAATACGGAGTTCATCACAGAACAGCCACCCCTTACCATCTCAAACTAGTGGACAAGTTGAAGTGGCAAAATGAGAGATCAAACGAATTCTAGAAAAGACAGTAGAATCAAACAGGAAGGATTGGGCTATGAAAGTAGATGATGCTTTATGGGCTTATAGAACTGCTTTTAAGACTCCCATAAGAACATCACCTTACAGACTTGTTTATGGAAAAAGTTGTCATCTACCATTCGAACTAGAACACAAAGCCTTCTGGGCTATTAAATTTCTAAACCTTGATCCCAAACTTGCAGATGAAAACAGGTTGATGCAGTTGAACGAGCTAGATTAGTGGCAAGCTAATGCATATGAAAACTCACGCCTATACAAGGAAGCAACAAAGCGAAGCCATAGTGCTCATTTGAAGCAATCTCAAACAATTTGAAGTTGGAGATCTTGTCCTGTTATATAATTCGAGGCTCAAATTATTTCCTGGGAAGCTTGAATCACAATAGTCAGGCCCTTTCGTAGTTCAATCTATTTTTCCATATGGCACAGTAGAGGTAAGTCACCCATCACAAGGCACTTTCATGGTAAACGGACATCGTCTCAAACTTTATAATGGTGAGAATTTTCAAGAGGATGGAGAAGAGCTATGACTCTACGAACCTACCTAAATAAACTTACAAGGTAAAGTCGAGCTTAGACTATAAACAAGCACTTCTCGGGAGGCAACCCGAGTCCTAACGGTTTTGATTTATTTAAATTTTTATTTTAACATCTAAATCACTAACTGGGTCTTTGAACACAGGTTTCCCAAATCCACACGGTCAAGAACACAAGCATGCCTTAGGCCGTGCTCATAACACGAAAGGCGACACGACCGTGCGATACAGCCGTGTGAAAACAAAGCAAGAATTTTTCCCAAAACACGAGATAAGATAAGTTGCCACAGCCGTGCGACATGGCCATGGGCAATCCTGCCAAATCAACACGGGCATACGATATGCCCGTGCTCACCACCCATGGTCGAACCTATCAAATTAACACGGGCATTCGCATATACACATGGGCATGGGAGACGCGAACAAAATGAAACACGATCGTGCGACACGGCCGTGTGCACCAACACGTCCAAAGCTGAAAACCACGATAAACACGGGCTGAAATAAAGGCACACGGGTGTGCCCCACGGTCGTGTGCCCTAATATCTATATTTTTAATTTTATTTAAGACTATTGTTATTTCATTTTAGGTTTTACAATTTTTATTAAGTAATTTATTTCTTTGGTTATTTCTTCGAGTAATCCTACTTCTCTATATTCCTAAAGAATTATTAATTTTATCATAGTTATAAAAGAACTCCAAAGCTCACTATTACTTAAAAATTCACAACTCAACTGGAAAAGGTCCTTCACGACTGCCATGTCCTGCCCGACCACCACGATAACCTCTACGCTGGACACTGTGGTTGTGGAACCCAACCTCTGCCACCACCAGAGTATCCTCCTCCTTACCTTAGCCGATCACTTTCCATAACTACTATTCAAGGATTTCATCCATTAAACATTCTGGAAGTTTCACTTCTCTCCCTATCTTATGATCTTATATCTATATTTGCCACTAACTTTATCTTTGTACATTGAGGACAATGTACATGTTAAGTGTGGGGGGTCAATTATATCACTATCAGAAAAATCCCTAAATTTTGTCTTATTCTCATGTGAATCACTCATATCATTATTAGAATGAATTTTGATTAATTTATGATTTTTATTGATATGTCTTGAATTAAAACATAGGCATTTGTGCATTAATTGTTTAAACTTTAAGACATTAGAGAATCAAGCATGATAAGTTGATTTTTGAGAATTTAAAATTTTTAGGTTGTTTTGCCCAAATTTAGGCATTAACTTGAATTGAAATCCACAGGTTTAAACATCAAAAAGCCATAATTTTTGTGACATTTTGAGCCTTTAGAGCATCTGTTATTTCTTTCATGCTCACTTTTATTGTTGCTTTGAGTACGTCAATATCGAATTGTTATTCTAGAACTTGCTCGATTATGCATGTTAAGACCACACCATTTGATTTGGTATGTCAAGATGATAGAGGCACTTAGGTTTAACTCACTCACTCCATAAAAGCCTACCTTCACAATTAACCCATAGTAAACCCCTTTGAGCCTAATATCTCATTCATTGATTTACCTTCAATATTAACCCATAACTCAATATTGTTGAAATCCCCTTAATTAATTTTATCCCTATTTTTTGTCGAGATTTGATTTGAATCAATTGCTTAACTATGTTTTATCTTTGATAGTTAGTTTATGTTACTCGATATGTTTTATCTTTGATAGTTAGTTTATGTTACTCGATTTGTTCTTAAAAAAATGAATGATGATGAAATTATATAATGCTTGCATTAAAACGATGTTATCCAAAAGAAAAGCTCAATTATAGGTTATCTAAATTAGGAATGTAATTTGTCAAAGTTTTAGTATTTTTCTAGTTAAGTAATGCTTCAATTCAATCTCGATTCTAACGTTCTCTTTCAACTTGTGACCACACCCCCTAACCAAAGCCCCGTTACAACCCTCTAAAGACCTTTTGATTGATGTATCATCTCAATATATAGTGGTGGAGATTTGATTTTCAAGCAAGCCTATGGTAATAACTTTTCATATTGACTGTTGAGTGCTAAATTCATTGTCCTTAAACACCTCGAGTGATTTGAGTGAATCTTTAAGTGAGGATGTTAAACTCTGTGATATTTTAAATCAAAGGTAATTACTTAGATAAGGGGAGATGTCTATGTTTTTTATGATAAAATGCTCAACTTGGAATGTTTGAAACTTTAATGTTCTTCTAGTTGAATTCTCAATGTATGATTGCTTATGGATTATTTTGAGATATTATTGATGAGAATTATAAGTTGGGAAAAATGACTTCTTAATGGTGAATTGAGGATTTTGCTTGAGGACAAGAAAACGCTTAAGTGTAGGGGTATTTGATAAACTGTAATTTATACATATTATTATCCCACGCTTAGCATATTTTTGGATGAATTAACATTAGATTTATGGAATTTGATGCTCCTAATCCTTTAATTTCATATCTTATACTTAGGTGAGCATACGAAAGTAAAAAAAAGGAGAAACGGGCCAAAAACGAACAAAATGGGCCAACATGGCAAATCAACACGGCCTGGACTTCCTCACAAGAGTAGAACACAC
Source organism: Gossypium anomalum (assembly GCA_025698475.1). NCBI lineage: Eukaryota > Viridiplantae > Streptophyta > Magnoliopsida > Malvales > Malvaceae > Gossypium > Gossypium anomalum. The sequence goes on along the minus strand of CM046966.1, from coordinate 80,442,863 downwards.
GCTCGTGCCATTCTAGCAGGCTTGAACACGGCTTAAAACGACCTCAACACGGGCATGTCTATTTCTCATCCTTGACCACGGCCTAAAGTAATCGCATATGGGCGTGTCCGTGTCGAGCCCAAGTTGAGTTCTATTCGGAAAAGGGTAATTTTGGGGGTTGAAAAGCATTCAAAATCCTATTTAAAAGACCCTAAAAGAGGAGAGCAAGGGGGACGGAGAGGAGGAGGCAAGGAATTACTGGAAGAAAGCCGATTAATCCATCTCAGAAGCCGGATTCACCTTCAAGACTGAAGATCTCCCTTTAATTTCCTTCAGGGGTTTTTGGGTTTTCTTTATGTTTTTTCATTATTCTTCTAAGATGTTTTCTTTTAGTATTATGAACTAAAATCCCCTAAATACCTAAAGGGGATGAAACCTAAGATGGATCTTGTTAGTATTTTCTAAACTATATGATAAATACTTGTTTTGTTCTTAATTATGATTTTAACTCTTGTTTGAATATTCTAGGATATTGATTCAAGTATTGATGTGCTTATTCGGAGGATGAATAGTCCCTGTCTAAGAGTAGATCATTTATAATTAAGCGGAGTTGCATGCAATCCTAAAGATAGGACGACATAAATCTGTCGGATTAGAGTCAAATCTAATAAGGGAATCCATAGATCGAGTTAATACAAAACTAGGGTTTTAATTAGAAAGAGATTTCAATTAATCAACCTACGGTTAGACGTTATTAGTCTTGAATAGGGATAATAACATAACTTAGGGATTTCCACGGATCAAGTCAAGTGAATAAATCGTCTGGTTCATAGTCAATTAACAAGTGAAGTCTAGGTGGATTCTTCTTTAGGTATTGTCTAAATCAAACAGTTTTTCCAAAAGTATTTCCCCAATTTACTTTCTGTGCATTCTTAGATTAGTTAATTAGTTTAGGTAAAACAACCTCCATTATTTTTAGGCTAGATAATAAAAAGAAAGTTAATACTAGTACTTTTAGTTCCTTTGGGTTCGACATCCGGTCTTGCTAAAATTATATTACTGTTCGATAGGTATGCTTGCCTTCATCGTGATAATAGTTAGTTCAAGTACGATCAATTATAAATTCTAAAACTTATCACGAGTGACAATCATTTACCGGTGACATTTTGATTTATTCACAGGATGAAATTGAGCAAGCCGAGCATTTGAGAATTGTATTACAGACTCTACATGATAAGCAGTAATATGCAAAGTTTAGTAAATGTGAATTCTGGTTGCATGAGGTTGGTTTTCTGGGGCATATTGTGTCAGCATCGGGTATCCAAGTCGATTCGAGCAAGATTTTTATAATAATGGATTAGAAGCCTCCCAAAAATGCATTTGAAGTCTGCAGTTTTCTGGGACTAGCTGGTTACTATAGACAATTTTTAAAAGGCTTTTCAATGATTGCGACTCCGTTGACAAGACTACTTCAGAAAGATGTTAAGTTCAAGTGGTCAAACAAGTGCCATAAAAGTTTTGATCAGTTGAAAGCTTTATTGACCGAAGCTCCAGTGTTAGTACAGCCAGAATCATATAAAGAATTCAAAATTTATAATGATGCATCGTTGAATGGTATGGGTTGTGTTTTGATGCAGGAAGGCAAAGACATAGCTTATGCCTCAAGACAGTTGAAGCCGCATGAAAAAAATTACCCGACGTACAATTTAGAGTTAGTGGCCATTGTGTTTGCGTTGAAGATTTGGTGCCATTATCTGTTTGGTGACAACTGACATGTTTACTCAGATCAGGAGTGTTTGAAATATTTGATGACACAAAAAGATTTGAATTTGCGATAGCGAAGATGACAAGAATTGTTAAAAGATTACGAACTAGTAATAGACTACCATCTGGGAAAAGCAAATGTTGTTGCTGATGCATTAAGCCAAAAATCTTTGTTTTCTCTACGTGCAATGAACACTTGGTTGATTCTATCTGACGATGGCTCAATTGTAGCTGAGTCGAAAGCAAGACTGTTGCTTTTACAACAGATTTGTGAGGTTCAGAAAGTTGATAATGAAATGTTAGCAAAACGAGTTCATGTGATTTGAACCCTGATTTAGAATTTCAAGTTGATGTTGATGATTGCTTGAGATTCAGAGGCCGAATATGTGTTCTGAGAAATTTAGAGTTGATTTATACGATTTGCAATGAAGCACATAGTAGTCGTTTATTTGTTCATCCGGGAAGTACGAAAATGTACAATGACTTGAAACAACTTTGTTGGTGGCATGGCAGAAAACATGATATTTTGAAATTTGTTTCGAAATGTTTGATTTTTCAGCAAGTTAAAGCTAAGCATCAAGTGCTATCTGGTTTATTGCAGCGGGTTCTAATTCCTGAGTGAAAATAGGATAGAGTGACTATGGATTTTGTTTTGGGTTTGCCTTTATCTCCGAGTAAGAAAGATACAATCTGGGTTGTAGTTGAAAGATTGACAAAATCAGCTCATTTCATTCCTATTCGTACAGATTATTCGATTGAAAAGTTAGCTGAGTTGTATATCTCTGTAGTGGTGAGATTACATAAAGTACCTATTTCTATTGTTTCGAATAGAGATCTGAGATTCACATCGAAGTTTTGGAAGAAGTTGCAAGATGCGCTGGGTACAAAACTACACTTTAGTACTGCTTTTCATCTACAAACAGATGGTCAATCCTAACGGATTATTCAGATACTCGAGGATATGTTGAGATGTTGCATTCTTGAGTTTGAAGGTGTGGGAATAATACCTGTCATTGATTGAATTTGTGTTTAATAACAGCTTTCAATCAAGTATAAAAATGGCACCGTATAAAGCTTTATACAATCACAAATGTTGAATACCCTTGTACTGGACAAAGCTTGGCGAGAATAAGCTTCACGGGGTTGACCTGATTAAAGAGACTGAACAAATTGTGAAAGTGATTTGTGAAAGTTTGAAAGCTGCGTCAGATTATCAGAAATCATATGTAGACTTGAAACGAAAAGGTATTGAGTTTCAGATCAGGGACCAAGTTTTTTTGAAAGTGTCACCGTGGAAGAAAATAATTAGATTTAGTAGAAAAGGCAAGTTAAGTCCAAGATTCATCGGGCCGTATGAGATTATCGAGCGTATTGGGCTGATTGCTTATAGATTGTCGTTGCCACCTGAGTTAGAAAAGATTCATAATGTATTTCACGTATCGATGCTAAGAAGATACAGATCCGATCCTTCGCATGTTATTTCCCCGAGCGAAGTTGAGATTGTAACACCCCTTACCCGTATCCAAGGCCGGAACAGAGTACGAGGCATTACCAGACTTAACAACACACATAGACAAAAACTGGGCCATAACATTTCATTTAATTTAAAACTTATAACCCATAATGGATAAGGACCACATCTCATAATCATATACAATAACTCAATGCAGACTGATACGTACAATCAAAATCATAATAAAAAAAATACATATCACAAACCAACTTCCTATACATGCCACTCACTTGATATTTCTAATATTTGAATTAATTCTCCCAAAAATGATAGATTGATAGTGTGATTTTGCCTCCAACGATCTCCAACCCCGAGCTGACCTGTTAATACTAAAGAAAGGGAGAGGATGGGTAAGTTTTACGCTTAGTAAGTTCATATGAAAATAATAAGCAATTACTACCATGCTTTTCAAGATAAAACACTATAATTGTACAATTACACATATTCAGTTAAGTCATGTTATTGAGTTACAGATTACTAAATCAGTCATATCTAAAGCTAAAAACTCCAAATTTAGTTTCGTTAATTTTATTTGAAACTAGATTCATATATCTTTCTCCCATAAAATTTTCAGAATTTTTGGTTTGGCCAATTAGTACAGTTTATTAGTTAAATTCTCCCCTATTTTAGAGTATGACTACTCTGACCTCTGTATACTACGAACCAAATTTCTCTCTGTACAGAATTCCAACGACCATGCCGTTTATTTCCCTTAAAAACAGACTCAAAACAGGAATCCATGCATGTAAAGTATGACTCTTAATAAGTTTTTTACAATTTATGATGAATTTCTAAAGTCAGAACAGGGGATCTTCCTATTTCACAATAATTTAAATATCACACAATATAGAATTCTTTTGCTTCCCCTGTTTCTTTAATGTGAAAATAGACTCAATAAGCTTTATTTTCATATATCATTTACATTTTTATTCAACTTATACAATTTTTAGTGAATTTTAAAAGTCACGCAACTGCTGCTGTCCAAGACAATTTTATTGCTAATTCACTCTTTCACACTTTCTTTGTATTAACCTCATTTTAACATACATATCACAAATCATTTTCACCACATTTCATACATCACAAGTATAGGCCCATGATTACAAGGTCACCATAAAATCATCCTCATGTATAACTTACTTGTTTATAACCTTACCACAACCCGATCACTTAATGAACACATTATTCACATAACCAAGTTCCCGCACTTATTCATCACAAAACTCACAAAGCAGTACATAATAAGTCTCCCGTTGAACACTTCGGATCAATCCTCGATACTTGGTGGTTTCCGCAAATAGCTCCACCCATCATAAAGATCGGCTCTCTTGTACACATGGTGAACACTTAGTACCACCCATGTGACCTAGCCAGTTTATCTCGTAGCTCTCTTGTCTACATGGTGTCCTTCACCTGGAACCACGCATGCGACCTAGCTACATATATCCCGTAGCTCTCTTGTCTACATGGTGTACATATAGTATCACCCATGCGACCTAGCTACATCATAATGTCTCGTAGCTTTCTTGTACACATGATGTGCACTCAAAGACCATACATGTGACCTAGCTACATACCATCCAGTATCATCCGATCTTTCCAAGGTTCAACTAGGATTCCTCTCTCTTTTCCAACAATTTCTCCAATCAAGTAATTATCAACAAACATATTTCCAATATTATTATAAAATGTCATAATACAAATAAAATTGATGTATCACTTACATATAAACTTACATCTCATTTAATATCAAGGCAATAACATTAAATTACACATTGCATTGTCAAAAATCATATGAACTTACAATTGCTCATAATATCCATAATCATAGAAATCATATTTATGTATGATAATTCAATGCACTTCATGTACCATAGACATATTTTTAAAGCAATTCATAAACTTGGCACCATAATGTTTAATTCATGTAACAATAATTTTCCATTCAATTTCACATGATACAACTAGCATTACATTTTTGTTTTATATATATACATACCATCCATCAACTTCTCTTAAACATATTAAATCATATAATTTATGCCATATCAATAGAGAATTACAATTCATGCATGGTATTGCATTATTATTAACATACGAACTTACCTCGATTCAGAAACGGCAATTTACTATTTTATTCCATAACCTTGTATTTTCCCGATTTAAGCCCGAATCTCGATTTCCTTCATCTATAATATCACATTTAGCCTAATAATTAGTCACATTATTCATACGGGTCCAAAAATCATATTTTTAAAAATTTGCAATTTGACCCCTAAACTTTTGCATATTTGCACTTTTGCCCCAATACTCGAAAATTAAACTTCATCCTATTTTCTTGTGTTTTATGACATACTGATCATTTTTCCCTTCTATGGCAACATCAAATTCTCACTCTAACACATAGTTATGAACAATAGATATTTTTACCGATTATACCGTTTTACTCGTTTTTACGAAAAATCACTTAGCAAAAGTTGTTTAACACAATCTAAAACTTCATATTCTACCATAAAACATCAAAATTCATGTATATCATCCATGGGTAAATTTTTAAACATAAACCCTAACTCAAAATAATGGTAGAAATTGGTAAACCAAGCTACGAGGATTTCAAAAATGTAAAGAACATTAAAAACGGGGCTTGAATGCACTTACTATTGAGCTTAGAAGTTGAAAAAAACCCTAGCTATGGTAGCAAGCAAAATTCGGCAGCAACATGAAGAAGATGAATGGATTTTTGCTTGATTTTTCCCATTTTATTTCATTTAATATCCAAATGACCAAAATGCCCTTACTTACTAAACTTTCAAAAATTCCATCCATGTCCAATTTTTTTCCATAACTTAGAAATTGGTCAAATTGCTATTTAAGACCTCCTAATTAATATTTTAAAACAATTTCATACTAGAAACTTCTAGAATGCAAGTTTTGCAACTTATTCAATTTAGTCCCTAACTTCAAATTAAGCACTTTATGCATAGAATTTCTTCACGAAATTTTCACACAATCATGCAATCATATCATAGACCTCAAAATAATCATAAAATAATTATTTCTATCTCGAATTTGTGGTCCCGACATCACTATTCCGACTAGGCCCAAAATTAGGGTGTTACAGAGATTCAGTCAGATTTATCGTACAATGAAGAACCGATACAGATTTTAGCTTGTGAGATCAAAGGGCTGAGAAATAAAAGAATTGCATTAGTGAAAGTATTATGGCATCGACACGGGGTTTAAGAAGCTACGTAGGAACCCGAAGATGCTATGAGAAAGCCATATCCAAACCTATTCGCTGGTAAGATGTTCAGGGACGAAAATCCCTAAAGGGGGAGAGTTGTAACTGCCCGATTTTAGCTAAATTAGAATAGTGGTTTCGGGACCAAAAATTTGAGGCTGGAAAAATTATTTTATATTACTTTTGGTGTTTACAACATGTGAATATATATGTGGGAAAATTTCGTGAGATAATTTCATCGTTTAATAGCAATTTGAGAAGAAGGACTAAATCGCGTATATGTTAAAAGTGTCTAACTACTATGACTTATTAAATGAGAAGTCCTTATGTTGAAATTAGACCATTGATACTAGAAATGGTCATAAATGGGAATGTATTAGGTAAATTTATAATGATTTCATTAAGGTACTTTTGGTATTTATTTAATAAGGTAATTTATAGCAAAACAAATCATAAAATTTGGGCATTCATCTTTCCTTGAACCAAAAATAGAGGAAGAAGAAAACCATTTAGGGTTTGCTACATTCGAAAATTACACACTTTGATTGAGGTATAAAATTTGTTTAGTTTTTAATTATTTTTACGTTTTTGTGATCATTGCTTTGTGTTCTAGCTAGCCCATGTCTCAATTTTTGAAAGTGTTGATGATTTTGAAAGTTTCCATTGATGAATTCATGTGTTTTATGATGTTTGATGATGAATTATGAAAGCTTGGTGCTTGATATACATCTTTTGTAAAGTGATTTTGAGTAAAAATGCATATTAGTGATTAAATTGAGAAAAGTATAAATTAAAGGGTTGAATTGTGAAATAAATGAAAGTTTTGGGCTGCTAGGGTTCCCTAGGAAATTCGGCTAGGCTTGGGTGTAATTAAATTTTGAGTAATTTGTGTTTTTTGTGAAATAGGGACTAAATTGAATAGATGTGAAAGTTTAGGGGCTAAAATGTAAAAATGCCCAAATGTATATTTTTGGATGAAATTGGATGAATAGGTGATTAAATGAGTTAATTTTAAATACATATAGATCAAGAAAAGAGGAACCCGGACTTAGATCGAGGCAAGAACAAAGTACTCGATTAATCGTCTAGTTTCATTATTTCTACAACCGAGGTAAGTTCGTAGGTGTTAATTTCATTATAAATGAATGTTATATGCTTTGATATTGCATAAAATGTGTTTATGAGATTGTGGATAATGTTTGAATGGTGAATACGACTATACAGAAGTGTTCAACGATGAAATCGAAAGCGAAACTTTCTGGTTAAACCTCAAGTACAGTGATGATGATAATGTGATGTCATTAAGTTACTGCATTGGCTTCAGGCCAATATATCGGCACTTTGGGTGTGAATAATGCCTTGATTTGGCTACGAGCCATGGTATAGGTACTTTAAGAGAAGTTACCTTGATTTGGCTACAGGCCATGGTATAGGTACTTATCGATTAAGATTCATGAGAATCTGATTTCTATCCTTAATGATTCAACGGATAAATAAATGTCGTGGTTGAGAAAGAAGTTAGTACGAGGTGATACGGGTATGTACGGAACCTATTCAAGTACTATATTGAGAAAGTTTAATGAAATGGTATTTAATTATGTTTGAGACATGAATAAGGTTTGTGTTAATGTAATGTTGATTTGGTAATGTATAGATGGTTGAACTATAGCTTTTGATAAATTGAATTGCTTAACTATGAACTTACTAAGCTATGAAGCTTAATGTGTATTATTTTGCTATGTTTTATAGATAGTCAAAACTAGTTTGGACTCAGGGATCGTGAGGAGCATCGTCACACTATCGATCATTTTTGTTGGTACTTTGAAATCTTTGTATATATGGTATATGGCATGTATAGGCTAGTGTTATTTTAGTGTATTTTGAGCTATAATGTTAGCCATGTGATTTGGCTTGTTAATGATGTAAATATTGGTATGTTTTTAGTCATTTAAATTGGCTTAAGTTATGTGCTTGATAAGTGATATAGGTGATGCATATAATGCTTTATATGTTGACTTGTTTTGGTGAGTTTGCCATAGTTTTGGATATAGTTAAATAGATGTTGATTTGGTTAGTTATCAATGTTTGAGGAATGGTAAATTGAGATGGTTTTGGTATAATTGATTTAGTATGTTTTGAATATGGAATTGAATAGTTAAAATGGTTGTGAATAGATGGCATGATATTAGTATGAATTGGTATGTTTTTGGTTGCTTAATATGTATTGAAATGATGCTATTTTGATATCTATGTGTGCTTGTGAAATAGGGGGGCAAATTGGCTTCTCAAATATCCTATTTTTTTCCACACTAGCAGAGACACGGGCGTGTGTCTCAGCCGTATGCGACATACGATCTTGTTACACGGCTGTGTATCCCCTGGGCTAGTCCTATGAATTGAGTCAGTATACCCTACAGGTGTGACACGGCCAAGACATAGGGGCGTGTCTACTGGCCATGTGTGTTACACGAACTCACACACGGGCGTGTGACTAACCTTGTGACATAAGTCAGTATACCCCCTTAAATGGCACATGGCCTAGCACACGGGCGTGTGTAGTCATTTCGCAGGGTACACGGGTTAGACACACGGCGTGTGGTCGACCGGTAATGTCTTGTAATCCTATTTCGGTGATGGATAAGGGTTAGGGGTGTTACATTTTCAAAATCGGGAGGTTGTTTAACATAAACTTCTTCATTTATGAAATCATTTAAAAATGCACTTTTGACATCTATTTATAAATGTTTGAAAATGTTTGAACACGCAAAAGCTAATAACATCCTAATGGCTTCTAACCTAGCTACTGGTGCATAAGTTTCGTCATAGTCTATACCTTCCTCTTGGCTATATCCTTTGGCAACTAATCTAGCCTTATTTCTAACAATGTTACCATTTTCATCAAGTTTATTTCTAAAGACCCATTTAGTTCCTATAGTTGGATTATTACTAGTTCTATCAACTAAATTTCATACTTGATTTAATTCAAATTGATTTAGTTCTTCTTGCATAGCCATTATCCAAAAATCATCTTTTAAAGCAATATCAATATTTTTAGGTTTTATGCAATAAATGAAAGCAACATAATTACAAGTATTTCTAATTGAAGATATAAAGATTACCCCTTTAGATGGATCACCAATGATGTGTCCATCCTTAACATATGAAAGCTCTCTTAGATGTCTAGATTCTCTTTCAACGTGAGTTGGTTCTTGGAGTTCATCAATTTTGAGTTCTTGAACCAACTCACTTATGCCTTGATCTTCATGTGATGCTTGATTTTACTCAACTTGATATATTTTTACATCGTAAAAATCAATAGATTCCTCTCTAGAAAGAGAGTTAGATTCATAAAAAATAACATGTATAGATTCTTCTACAATAATGGTTCTCTTGTTAAAAATTCTATAAGCTTTAGAATTTGTGGAATATCCAAGAAAAATACCTTCACCACTATTGGCATCAAATTTACTTAAATTTTCTTTTTCATTAGTCAAAACAAAACATTTGCAACCAAAAAGATTAAAGTAGCTTACGTTGGGCTTTCTTCCTTTAAAAAGTTCAGTAGGAGTTTTCTTCAAAATAGGCCAAACCATAGCTCTATTTCTAATAAAGCAAGAAGTGTTTATGGCTTCTACCCAAAAATATCATGGCAAATTATTTTCACATAACATGATTCTAGTCATTTCCTCTAATCTCCTATTTTTCCTCTCAACAACTCCATTTTGTTGAGGGGTTCTAGGTGCCGAGAAATTTTGACTAATACCATGTTCATTACAAAAATTATCAAAGCCAAGGTTTTCAAATTATTTTCCATGATCACTTCTTACACTTGAAATTGCATATCCCACTTGGTTTTGAATCATTTTACAAGAAGTACAATTTTTTTTTTCTACAGCTTCATCTTTTGAAAACAAAAATAAAACCCATGTATATCTAGAATAGTCATCAACAATAACAAATCCATAATGTTTACCTCTTAAACTCATAGTTCTAGTGGGTCTAAAAAGGTCAGTATGCATAAGTCAGACTACTCTAGATGTAGAAACTATAATTTTAGATTTAAAAAATGCTCTCCTATGTTTACCTTTAGCACATGCATCACATATTTTATCAAACCCAATAGGAAAGTTAGGCATGCCAACAAAAGTTCCTTTTTAATAAGTTTTGAAATAACACTCATGCTTGCATGTCCTAATCTTTTATGCCATAGCCAACAGATATTTTCATTATTAGCCATAAAGCAAATATTAGAGGAACATATGTCATAAATATGAATCATAAAAATATTACCTACCCTATGTCATACAAAAAGAATCCTATTATTTACAATATCTACAGCTTTGCACCATTAGACTCAAATATTATTTTGTATCCCTTGTCACAAAATTGACTAATGCTAAGGAAGTTATGCTAAAGAATATTGACATAAAACACATTTTTAATTAAAGTGGAACAATTTATACATATAGAACCAATACCTTCAATAAACCCTTTGAAGTTATCACCAAACATAACTTCTCCTCTATTCTTTGGCATTAGTTCCATGAAATGACTTTTTTCAGTGGTCATGTGTTTAGAGCATCCACTATCAAGGTACCATGAGCTCCTCTGAGAGTTGATTACCTTGAAGCAATGTTCTTCCTTCTTCAAACACAAAGTTAAACTTTGGATTTTTGTACCCAAACTTTCTTGGGTCCATTAGCATTAGTCTTAACAATTTTTGTCCCCTTGGGAATCCACTTATTTAAAGCATCCTCAGTTGGATGAGTGTTAGTGTACCTCGAGGTTATGGGTTCAAGTCCTCAAGCGTGTTCTAAAGAATTATTTTTATGTGACTTCAATTTGTTTTAAATTAAAGATATTTACTTATTTATTTATTTTTAATTGTATTCATCATGATTCTGGGAAAAAAAAGGGAAAAAAAAGTTTTTTCTTTTTCCACATTCTCCTTTTCCTCTGTCAAACGTTTTTTCTTTGCTCTTCTTCTTTGTCTCTTAATCCTTTTTTTTGGCACAAACAATTTTCTTTCATTTTCTTCTTAGATTGTTTTTGTTGCTTCAATTCGTTTACATCTTTTTCTTTAGTCGACAAAGGCTCAGGTTAAGTTATCGACTAGTGCCTATTGAGTTTGAGGCGTGTTGATTGCGAATCAGGTGTTGGTTTTGAACTCGTCTTTTTCATTATTAAAATATTAAATTGATTATGGGTAATTTAACATATTGTGTGTGTTCTGAACTCTGCAATTTAGTGCTGATTTGCTGTGAATTTCGACAAACTTTTGCATGCTTCGGTAAGTGAGTAATTGGGGCTTGTGTGTCATTTCAATTAACTGTAATTTAGTGTGTTGTGGTTAGTTTCTGGAATACTTTGATTAGGGGACGTTTTAGTGACTGGAAAATGAGACTTTTAGTCAATTTTGGTATGGTTTCCTGACCACACGGGCGTGTGCCTCCTCCCACACAGGCGTGTTGACCCTCACACGGCCTAAGCATTTTCGTACGGCTAGAGCACACGGCCGTGCTGCCCTATCTCGTTAAAGTTTATTTTGTGTCAAATTAAGGCTTGATTGTGATTCTGTGTGTTCTGACTCTTAGCTAGGTCTTACCAAGGGTGATCGAGACATTGATTTGGCCTAGACTAGTGTGTTTTGTATAGATATACCTCTTCTTAAGAAGATTATTTGATTGGTTCTTGAGGTTGCTATGCAATTGATAAATTTCGGTAAATGAATGTACACATTTCTGATTCTAAGTGATTGGGTGTGTAATATCCCGAATTAGGGCCTAATCAAAATAATGGTTTCGTGACCACAAATTTGAGATAGAAATAATTATTTTATAATTATTTTGATGTTTATGATATGATTTTATGATTATGTGAAAATTTCGTGATGAAATTTTATGCCTAAAGTGCTTAAATTGAAATTAGGGACTAAATCGAATAAGTTGCAAAACTTGCATTCTCGAAGTTTTTAGTATGAAATTGTTTTGGAATATTAATAAGGAGGTCTTAAATAGCAATTTGACCAATTTTAAGTTCATGGACAAAAATTAGGACATGGAAGGAATTTTTGAAAGTTTAGTAAGGAGGGGCATTTTGGTCATTTGGATATTAAATGAAATAAAAAGGGAAAAATAACACAAAATAGTCATCTTCTTCATATGGTTGCTGCCGAATTTTGCTCTCTCCATAGCTAGGGTTTCTTCAACTTTCAAGCTTCATAGTAAGTGATTCCAAGCCCCATTTTTAATGATTTTTATGTTTTTGAAATCCCGGTAACTCGGTATAGCTTATGATAGTAATATTTTGAGTTAGAGTTCATATTTGGAAAAATACCCATAGGTGAAATTTGTGAATTTTGATGTTTTATGATAGAATATGAGGTTTTAAATTATGTTAGACAACTTGTGCTACTCGGTTTTGAGTGAAAACGGGTAAAAAGGGCTTAATCGGTAAAAATACCTAATAGTCATAAGTACATGTTAGAGTGTGAATTTGATGTGGTCATAGAAGGTAAAAATGATCAGCATGTCATAAAACATAAGAATAAGGGATAAAGTTTAATTCCCGAGCCTAGGGGCAAAAGTGTAAATATGCAAAAGTTTAGGGGTAAAATTGTAATTTTGCTAAAATTTGAATTAAAGACTAATTTGATAATGTGAGTATTAAATAAGCTAAGTGTGTTATTTTAGATCAAGAAAGACATGAAATCGACCCCAATCGAGGAAAAGAAAAGATTGTGGACTAAATTGATATTTTGGTACCAACGTAAGTTCATGTGTAAATAATGTAGTATAATTGTTATTTTTAAATTATTGATGTTAATTATATGATATGCTGATTTTTATCATGAAATATATGCTTTGTGGTTATTTTCGAATAAAATGCAAATTATTTGTATTATTTGTTAAATATAAAGTGCTACCGAGTATTGGTGTCGGTATTTTACGGAAGATGGCAAGGATATGTGTTCGAGGAAAATCCCGTTTGAACCTTAGGAATAGATTAGGATACATGTCACTAGGATGGTTGAGCATCTGAACTCGTTGAGTTGAGTCCGAGTTCACTTATGAATGCGAATGTCCGAACTCGTTGAGTTGAGTCCGAGTTAGTGAGATGTAACTAGGCATCCGAGCTCGTTGAGTTGAGTTCGAGTTCACTTATGGATGCGAGCGCCTGAGCTCGTTGAGTTGAGTCCGAGTTCGCTTATGGGCGGGTTACATGATTGATTGATTACATATGTTATGTGGCACTTATGTGCAAATTATCCATGTATCCGAGTTATATTCCGATGTGTTCAATGGGAAAAATTTCTAGTGAAATGGAAGAACACATAGATGCAAGTGACGTTTTGGTAAGTGTTGTGAAATGGACACTTTGGACAGGTATGTACTTAACCCTCGGGTTGAAGTTAGATACAACAACGATAAGATGATAAGATGATGAATGATGTTTAGAAATGTGAAATATGTTTTGGTGATACCATGCTAAGGTTGTTTGTTATAATTGTATTGTTATGTTACTTGTTATTTGCATATGAACTTACTAAGCATTTATGCTTACTCCCTCCTTTTCATTCACTGTAGTTTTGAACAAGCCGGCTCAGGAATCGGGACAGGTCGAAGGTTCGATCACACTATCCGAAGGACGTTTTCTTGGTAAATGGCCTGTAAAACTTAAGTATGGCATGTATAGCAATATACCTATTTTGTGTAAATAATTTTGTTATATGTTGGTGATTTGGTTAAGAAAATGCTTGATAATGATAAGTAATGAAAATGGCTAATTTAGATCATGTTTGATGTCGCGGAAGGTTAATAGGTTATCTAGTCCATAAAAACTCATGAAAAGATGAAATTTGCCATAAACAGAACATTGCAGCAACACTGATGTGAGTTTGAAAATTTTCTAAAAATCATAGAAATTGAATTTGGTGATGGATTAAATATGAAATTGAATCCTAATATGTCTAGTTTCACATGAAACAAACGAAACAGGAAAAGGAATTATATGTTAGAAGATATTTGAGTTTTAGTGAAACAGGACCAGAGCGATTTCTGGATCCCCTGTTTCAACTTTAGAAATTCACCATAAATCATACAAAAATAATTAGGTGGTGTATTTTATATTATTGGAATCCTTATTGAGTCTACTTTCAGGATGAACAAACAGCATAGTCATATAAATTTTTTACAGAGAGAAACATGGTTCGTAGTAAACAGAGGTCAGACCAGTCAAGTTCTGAAACAGGGGTAACTTTAACTAATAAACTGTACTAATTGGCCCAACAAAAAATTCTAGAAAAAAATTAGTAAATAGATATATGAGTCTATATTTAGGGAAAATTTACGGATATTGATTTTGAGTTTTGTAACTTGAGATATGATTTTTCTTGTAACTATGATGCAGGTAGTTAGAAAGCTGTAAATGTAGAAACAAATGATTCGAAGTTCTTAATTTGATAAATTATGCTCGGTAACACCTCAAGCTCGACTCCGGCGATGGTCTCGGGCGTGGGGGCATTACAGGATGTGAGTGTTTGTGCAATGTGTGCATTCTGTGACTGCAGGGGGATTCTATAACTAATTGACTGGATGTGAGTTTCTGTGTCTGAATGACTGTCTGAAAATCTTGTATTTTTATTCTATACATCTATCTGCATACATTTGCATAAGACATTTGGGGTTTGATTGTGAAGAGAAGAGAGACTGATTTTGATTTGATCTAGAAGTTTAAATCGCAACGTGGATCACTCCCGCCATCCTCAACGCATCAGATGGTATATACGCGTCGCTTTCCTGCGTATTATTATTTGAGTGGCTTAGTCCACATACATGGTGTGTAGGGTTGGATGGTCCTTTCGAGGTCTTATGTGGTGTGTTTGATTAGATGAGCTTAAACAGATCTTTTGGGACGTGATCGAGGGACGGAGAGGTGTTTTGGCTGGATGGGTGGGCTTTTTATTACTTGGTTGCATTCATTCGAATCTATTTTAAGTGAAAGGGTGTAAGATTATTGATTGTATTCTGTCTAACTGAATAACATTTGTGATTGAGTGTCTGTGTATAACATGGTGTTCTTGATTTGTTACATTCTGTTGGGCGTTGGTTTCACGTTTACTATCTATTTCTGTGTACTTCTATAAGTAAGTTTTGCTATCGAACTGATTTTCATAATTTTGTTACTAGTCACGTTTTGAACTCACACTAAGCTCGTGAAGCTCACCCCTTAGTGTTTCCCTTGCAGGTACGCTCGATTTCGGTAGCTGGACTCTGTATGTGAAGATATCAGACAGTCACGGTTAAAAACAAGTTACAGTTCTTCCTTTTAGTTCCCGTTTCGGTATACTGTTACGAACTGAAAGGTTTTATAAAATCTTTGGTACAAGTTCTGTTTTTCATTTTTCTCGTAAATTTTTCTTTTTTCATAAATTAAAATTAACTTTAATTTTCTGATTGAAATCTAAAAGATTAAATGTTTTTGGTTCGAAAAGAGATAAATGTGTTTGTAATGGAATTTAAGATAATTTGTTTTGTAAAATTTTCTTACGATCACTTCAGTGAACAATGTAACCTCCGGGATTTGGTCTAAACTTCTAGGTCAAGATTTAAGTTGTTACATTTAGTGGTATCAGAGCCAGGTTTGGAAAAACTTGTCTGTGTTTTTATGTAGCAGTATGCGCGTGTGTTTGTTTTAAAGAAAATTTTCAGGAAATTATACCAGAGTGTTTTGGAATGACTTGTGTTTGGAAAATAAAACTATTTGCAAAAATGGGTTGTCTGAGACTTTGATGCTAGTCCCTGTGAAACTTAAGAAATTTTAAGATTAGTTCAGTAAGCTTATTAAACATTTATGCTTATGTTTGATTTTGGAAATTGTATATTCTTTAAGCTCAGGTACAAGATCGGTATGGATTCTGAAGGTAAGCGAAATTGCGAGGAGTCGTCTACTTCTCTGGGACGTGTGTCTGTTCAAGAGTCAGAGGTCAATGAGATTCTACCTACTTTGGGTAGCAATAACCCGGAGCTTGATAATGAGGCATTGACTCGGATAGTGATGAAAGTGCTAAAGAAAGTGTTTGAGGCTAGGTTAGAGGGGACTAGAGAAATGCTTCAAGCTAGGTACGTAGGTTGTAAGAAGGAAAGTGATCACAGTCCTTCGAGGTTAGAGCCTCAGTCTGCGAAGCATGTTAGAATGCATTTGAGTGGCAATAAAGGTTTTGCGGAGGATGATAGTAGTGGTACGAGCGCTCCATTTTGTGAGCATAGTAAGAAGCACCATCTGGCTAATTGTTGGAAAAATGCAGGAATGTGTTTTCGATATGGATCCACAGAGCATCAGATTCGAGAGTGTCCTCGACGTTATTAAGATAGATATGGGTGTGAATGTTTTGACATTTTGATTATAGCATAGTAAATGTGTGTGATAGGACAAAATGTGTACTTGTTTCAGTGGTTAAGTGTTCTAGGTATGTGTGTGTACGTATGAGGTCTTGGGTTCAAGCCTAGTGTGGTAGTGCTTCGATGTCAGAGTGCGTAGTAGGAGCGTAGTGGTGTAGCTTGTGTTGTACCACTGTTTTGTTAGTGGGAAATTTTGGGGACGAAATTTCTTTAAGGAGGTGTGATTTGTAACACCTCAAATTTTAGGGTTAAGAGTTTTGTGATTTTTAAGTAGCGTTAGTGGCTAGATCAGATAATTGGGTTAGTTTTTGCGATTTAGTGTCAGAAGGGCCTGCTGGTCTAGTGGTTAGATGAGTGTTTGTGTACCAAGAGGTTACGGGTTCGAGTCCTCGAGCGTGTTTTGAAGAATTAATTTTATGTGACTTCAATTTGTTTTAAATGCTTCAAGCTAGGTGTGTAGGTAGTGGGAAGGAAAGTGATAGCAGTCCTTCGAGGTTGGAGCCTCGGTCTATGAAGCGTGTTAGAATGCATTTGAGTGGCAATAAAGGTTTTGTGGAGGATGCTAGTAGTGTTGCGAGCACTCTATTTTGTGAGCATTGTAAGAAGTACCATCTGGGTAATTGTTGGAAAAAGGCAAGAGTGTGTTTTCGATTTGGATCCACAGAGCATCGGATCTGATAGTGTCCTCAATGTCATTGAGACAGGTATGGCTCTGAATGTTTCGACATTTTGATTAAAAAATAGTAATTGGGTGTGATAGGATAAAATTTGTACATGTTTCAATGGTTAAGTGTTCTGGGTGTGTGTATAAGGTCTTGGGTTCAAGCCTAACATGGTAGCACTTCAGGATCAGAGCGCGTAGCAAGAGCGTAGTGGTGTAGCTTGTGTTGTACCACTATTCTATTAGTGGGAAAGTTCGGGGACAAAATTTCTTTAAGGATGGGTGTGTTGTAACACCTCAAATTTTGGGGTTAGGAGTTTTGAGGTTTTTAAGTAGCATGAGTGGCTAGACCAGACAATTGGGTTAGTTTTCGCGATTTAGTGTCAGAATGGGCCTGCTGGTCTAGTGGTTGGATGAGTGTTAGTGTACCTCGAGGTTATGGGTTCGAGTCCTCGAGCGTGTTTTGAAGAATTATTTTTATGTGACTTCAATTTGTTTTACATTCTTCAAGCTAGGTGCGTAGGTTGTAGGAAGGAAAGTGATCGCAGTCCTTCGAGGTTGGAGCCTCTATCTACGAAGCGTGTTAGAATGCATTTGATTGGCAATAAAGGTTTTGCGGAGGATGCTAGTAGTGGTGCGAGCGCTCCGTTTTGTGAGCACTATAATAAGTGCCATCTAGGTAATTATTGGAAAAAGGCGGGAGTGTGTTTTTGATGTGGGTCCACAGAACATCTGATCCGAGAGTGTCCTCAACGTCATTAAGATAAGTATGGCTGTGAATGTTTTGACATTTTGGTTAAAGCATAGTAATTGTGTGTGATAGGACAAAACTTGTACCTATTTCAGTGCTTAAGTGTTCTAGGTGTGTGCATGAGGTCCTGGGTTCAAGCCTAGCATGGTAGCGCTTCGGGATCAGTGTGTAGTAGGAGCGTAGTGGTGTAGCTTGTGTTGTACCACTATTCTGTTAGTGGGAAAGTTCGGGGACGAAATTTCTCTAAGGTGGGGTGAGTTGTAACATCTCAGATTTTAGGGTTAGGAGTTTTGAGGTTTTTAAGTAGCGTGAGTGGCTAGATCGGACAATCGGGTTAGTTTTCGTGATTTAGTGTCAGAATGGGCCTGCTGGTCTAGTGGTTGGATGAGTGTTAGTGTACCTCGAGGTTATGGGTTCGAGTCCTCGAGCGTGTTTTGAAGATTTATTTTTATATGACTTCAATTTTGTTTTAAATCAAAGATATTTACTTATTTATTTATTTTTAATTGTATTTATCATGATTCTGGGAAAAAAATAGTTTTTTTCTTTTTCCTCTGTGAAATGTTTTTCATTTACTCTTCTTCTTTTTCTCTTAATCTTTTTTTTTTCGCAAAAAACAATTTTCTTTCATTTTCTTCTTGGATTGTTTTTGTTGCATCAGTTAGTTTACATCTTTTTCTTTCGTCGCCAAAAACTCAGGTTGAGTCCTCGACCAGTGTCGATTGAGTTCGAGGCATGTTGATTGTGAATTAGGTGTGGGTTCTGAATTCCTCTTTTCCGTTATTGAAATACTGAATTCATTCTAGGTAATTCGACATATTGTATGTGTTTTGAACTGTGCAATTTAGTGCTGATTTGTTGTTGATTTCAATAGTCTTTTGCATGCTTCGGTAAGTGAGTAATTGGGGCTTGTGTGTCGTTTCAATTACCTATAATTTAGTGTGTTGTGGTTAGATTCTGGAATACTTTGATTAGGAGATGTTTTAGTGATCGAAAAATAAGACTTTCAGTCAATTTCGGTATGTTTTCATGACCACATGGGTGGCCACACCAGCGTGTGCCCCGACACGAGCAGTTCACATTGCCATGTGCAATTGGGATTTAGGGTTTCGGGCTAAATTGAGTGCCACATGGCCTGACCACATGTTCGTGTGGTTGATTTGGGGAAACTAGTCATTTTTTACATGGCCGTGTCCCCTAGGCACATGGGCATGTGTATTTGGGAATTAGGGATTTAGCGGTTTGGTGTCACACAACAGTGTAGCTAGTTTGGGGATTTAGGTATCCCACACGGGCATGTGTTTTGGACACACGACTGTGTCTGGTGGGCACACGAGCGTCTGAGACCTCACACGGCCATGTCTGCCCTGCACTCTATTTTTGAACAAATGGACAGTGAGTTACACGACCTATTCAGACGGCCATGTCCTTAGCCCACACAGGCATGTGCCTCCTCCCACACAGGCGTGTTGACCCCCACATAGCCTAGGCATTTCCACACGGCTAGAGCACAGGGCCGTGTTGCCCTATCTCATTAAATTTTTTCTGTGTCAAATTAAAGCTTGATCGTGATTTTGTGTGTTTTGACTCTTAGCAAGGTGTTAGCTAGGGTGATCGGGACTTTGATCCGGCCTAGACTGGCGTGTTTTGTATAGATATACCACTGTTTAAGCAGATTGTTTGATTGTTGCTTGAGGTTGCTATGCAATTGATACTGAATTCGGGTAAATGAATGTACATATTTCTGATTCTAAGTAATTGGGTGTAGTGTTTGTGTATTGTGTGCATTCTGTGACTGTACGGGAATTCTGTAACTGATTAACTGGATGTGAGTTTCTGTGTCCGAATGACTATCTGGAAATCTTATATTTTGATTTTGTACGCCTATCTGCATACATTTGCATAAAACATTTGGGGTTTGATTGTAAAGAGAAGGGAGACTGATTATGATCTGATCTGGCAGTTTAAACTGCAACATGACTGTACACCAATTTACCGCAATGCACTGTACGGTATATAGTCAGCTTTGTTGCGTATTATTATTTTAGTCACTTAGTCCACATACATGGTTTGTAGGGTTGGATGGGCCTTTCGAGGTCCTATGTGGTGTGTTTGGTTGGATGAGTTTACACAGCTCTTTTAGGGTGTGATCAAGGGACGGAGAGGTGTTTTGGCCGGATGGATGGGCTTTTTTTTACTTGACTGCATTCATATGCATTTGTTTTAAGTGATTGGTTGTAAGATTATTGACTGTATTCTGTCTAACTGAATAACATTTGTGACTGAGTGTCTGTGTATGACATGGTGTGCTTGATTTGTTACGTTCTGTTGGGACTTTGGTTTCGCGTTTACTTTCTATTTCTGTGTACTTCTATAAGTAAGTTTTGCTATCGAACTGATTTCCAAAATTCTATTATTAGTCACGTTTTGAACTCACATTGAGCTCGTGAAGCTCATCCCCCTTAGTATTTCCCTTGCAGGTACACTCGTTTTCGGTAGTTGGACTCAGTATGTGAAGATCTCGAACAGTCACAGCTAAAAACAAGTTAACAGTTCTTCCTTCTAGTTCCCGTTTTGGTATATTGTTACGAACTGAAAGGTTTTATAAAATCTTTGATACAAGTTCTGTTTTTGAGTTTTCTCATAAATCTTACTTTGTTCATAAATTAAACTTAACTGTAATTTTTCTGATTGAAATCTAAAAGATTAAATGTTGTTGGTTCGAAAAGAGATAAATGTGTTTGTAATGGAATTTGGGATAATTTGTTTTGTAAAATTTTCCTACGATCACTTTGGTGATCAATGTAACCTTCGAGATTCGGTGCAAACTTCTAGGCTGGGTTTTAGGTTGTTACAGCTAATTCAAATCTAGGTTAATTTTGGTGTACGTGAAACACCCAATCAATAGGTTACAACTTGGGTTTATTATTTTTTCTCATAAATTATTTATAGTACATATAAATGCACGAGTTTAGAGAAACTATTGAGCATATTAATATTGCATTTGTTATTCATTATACTATTGAATTGACCATTTTATTTTTTTTATAATTTATAAATTTATCATATTTATGAATAAGAATTCTAATTCAATTAAAAGAGTTTATTAAATGAAATTATATAAAAAATAAAAAAAGTCAAATTTTATATTCAAATTATTATGTTTCCGTTAACAATAAAAAGTAAAAAATAAAAAATGTATATTACCTTTTTTAAAATAGTAAATTCTAATTATTTAAATTAAAAATTATCTCACACGTAATTGCGTGCGAAAATCATGTATTTAACACCAAACAATGAAATCAAACAATTCATTTTCTAATTTCCAATATTCAATTACCAATTGTAATACCAACATATCAAGATCAAAAATTTCAGTACACATGCTTTAAAATCATCCTTAAAAGTAATCTAATTAATTAACACAGCACCACCCAAAAACTCACTTACCAGTTTTTTTCCAATACAAATTCAATTTTGGACTGTAATTAATTAATTGAAATCATTAATTAAGCTTCTAATTAAACATAATTGAGGGTCAATTTATCAAATCGCCCTTACAAACACTCACCACACAAATTTTATTCTATTACAACAAGTGATCAACTAAGTGATTTCAAGCTTCAATTTCGGTTATCTCGGTCCTCTTCAAGATTCGGAGCTTCAATAGAGACAAAGTAGGCATTACCACCTTTCCAATACTATATTAAACATAAATTTTAATTAACTATACTAATTGAATTTCTCTTCCAAAGATACCTTACCTGATTTATAACATCAAGTTGAAAACTCGATTCCTCACAAAATCGATCACTCCAGCCTTGATAATCACTTCCAAACATCAATACTAAACCAAATACACATATACTAAGCATCAATTTCACATTTAAATCAATTTCACAAAAATTTGAAAAATCGGTTTATGAAAATGATGAAATTTAGATTTCTTAAAATTACCTCACAAATCGTGTTTAATCTTCATAAATAAGATCAAAAACCTTTTAATAGATCCATTTTGAGTTGGAACATCCATTGATTTATGGGTTTCCTCTCAAAATTGAAGATTCACCATTAATGAACCTTAAGCTTTTGAAGAAGATGACATGGATGAAAAATCATATAATTATCATCCAAATCATGTAAAAATGTTCCTAATCATCATAAAAACAATTATAGAAATAATAATTACATTTGATTCGCTCTAAATCCTTTGATTGAAAATCTTGCTCAAGAATGTTGAGAAATTTCAAAATATTTTTAGCTACTTTTGTGAATAATTTCTGGTGAAAAGAGAGAGTATTTTGAGATGAAAATTGTTTGGATCTATTCTCTTATGATAGATCTTTAAAACCATGGAAAGAAAATGAATTTTATAGCCCTCTGATCTGATGTAAATGGTATGAAAGGTAGGCTAGATGCATTGTGTTTAAAACTGAAACAACCCACCAGAAATTTAAAAATTGAGAAATTTGCCAAATGGTCACTCCCACATTTCCATTACTTTACTATTTAATCATTTCCCTTCAAAATTCTGAATTTTAAGGTTTATTTGTCATATAAATACTATAAAAATTCTCTTGTTTTACAATTAATATTTAAATTTAAATCAAATTAGCCCCCAATAAAAATTATTGTAAAATTCTTTTTCGACACAAATTAATTATTTTTGCTAATAATTATTTAATAAATTTAAAATTAATTTTTCAAAAATATTTTTATGTTTCTGGATTATTGCTTAATCGATTTTAGATGAAATTAAACTCCTAAATTAAATTAAAAATTACGTGAAACCCTTTAAATTCCTAGTTTCTCACTCGAAACCCGTATCCTTCACCGGAACAGGGTTATGAAGCATTACCAGAGTTTATAGAATAATTTCATGTAATTCATGTCATTTATTGTTCATAACAGAAACTAATCATATTGTCCCTTGAATGGACACTCGAGGCCCAATTTAAACATTAGATTCAAGTCGGGACTAAATCGGGATCTTAGAGAATTTTTGGCGAAATTTAAAAAATTTTCTTTAATACAGGGGTCACACGCCCGTGTGAGCCACACGGCCAAGTGACATGCCCATGTCTCAGGCCGTGTGGGTATTCGATGTGAGGCACACGGTCGTGTCCCAACCCATGTCCCTACCCATGTAACTCTCTGACTTGTGCTACACGGCCTGCCACATGCCCGTGTGCTAGGCCGTGTGGTCAATTTAATTTTCACAAATGAGGTGCAGGTTTCATACGGCCAAGATACACGCCCCTGTTCTAGGCCGTGTAGCACACACGGCTGAGACAAACGCTCGTGCCTCTGCCTGTGTACCCAATTCTGAGCATTCTATTTCTCAATTTTTAAGATGCAGGGGACACATGGCCAAACCACATGCCCATGTGCCAAGCCATGTGTCACACATGGTCAAGACATACACTCGTGTGTCTATCCGTGTGGATAAAATAAGACCATTTCTTAGCCTTATTTCTCACCTAAATTTAACCTTCAACCTACAATAACATTTGCATACATTTGTCAACCAATTCAAATCATATAAATCAAGTAAACATCATTAACATGTGTGAAATAGTATCACATATGCATATGATCAAACTTACCTTCTTGTAATGATTTATATTTTACCCTAATTCAATTTAACCAAACCACATACATATAAGCTAAACATGATATATAACCTTATAATAACATAAGTCATTCCAATGGCTAAGTTACAAAGAACTATTTACATGCCAACATAGGCCAAGTTAACCTATACATGCCATTATATCAAAATAAGATTACTTTTTATACCAAAACAAGCTGGAGGATAGTGTGATGATTCTCCGATCGTTCTCCAACCTTAATGAGCTTCCGGACACCATAAAACAGAGAAAATAAAACCTAGTAAGCATTTAATGCTTAGTAAGTTCATATAATAGGAATTAAACTTACCAATCGCATTGAATAAAATAAGTATATAATAACATGTTTCCCAACAAATTGGCAATTCACCTAATCACATACACTTAAGTAAGCAAGTTAGTCACATATTTCATTTATGCATCAATTAAACATGGATGAGCTCATCCTGTTATACTTTCAAGTATTTCAAGAACACTCAAGATATAATTCATTTAATCTTATAACTTCCCATTTCAAGGATTTATCCGTTGAATCATTGAAATTTTGATGGATACTCAGCTCAGATAGTTCACACAAGGTGTACAAAATAGTAGGCCATCAACTCATACTCAAGGGTACCCATTAGGGCACATAATCAGAGAGCACAGTCTCAAGCCACATATCAGGATGTTCAGATGAGCCATGTAATAGGACATTTATCCGAGCTAAACAGGAAACTCATAAGAATTTTACTCAGGGAGCTCATAGAGCTTAACAAATAGCTCCGCAGAGTTAATATCAAGGTGCACCAGATAAGGTAACAGGGAGTTCAACCGAGCCATGTCAGGAAGCCCATAAGAGCCTATATCAGGATGCTCATGTAGAGCTGCATTTTTGTCCGCAATATATGCTAGATCACAACCGATCGAATCATGTAAAAGGACACTCACAAAGAGCTGCGGTAGTGTGCAACACATGCAAAGTCACTACTGATCAGGATGCTCGCAAGAACTAACAACAAGATGCTCGAGAAGGTTATAACAGGATTGCTCGTTCGAGCTATATTCTGTCCACAACATATGCAGGGCCACATGTAATATGGGAAATCACATATATCAATCGTATTTCATTATTTAAATGGAACTTAATATTTTCCGGATATGATTGAACATATGATTATTTCATTTATTTTTAACATTTATATAATTCATACAATCATATGTAACACATTCAATTCAAGCATATAAATAAACACAATTCGGTTACACGAACTTACCTCGACACTTGTTTGTGTCTGAAAATCTACTAATCCGAAACTTTTTCTTTTTCTCGATCTAGCTTCGAATTTGAGTTGTCCGAATCTATATAAATAAATTTAATCATAAATTTATCACATTTCATATTCAATTGGATTCAATTTACATCTTAGGAAAAATTACCATTTTACCCCTATACTTTTCATAAATGACAATTTCATCCCTAGGCTCGGAAAATGAAATTCATGCAATTTAATTCTTATTCCAAGCATAACCGATTTTTACATGTCTTAATAACAACCCATGAATTTCTTAAAAGTCAGAATTTTTCCATGGGTTTTACAATTTTATGATTTAGTCCCTAAATCATAATTTCGTCAAAATTCTCTTTGTAAAAGTTGTTTATCTATTAACAACCTTTAATTTTCTACCATAAATTTCAAGATTTCAGCATATCCATCCATGGAAAAACTTTGATACTTTGATAATTTTTTAATTTAATCCCCAAAATAGATAGATTAGACTATCCCGATCTCAAAAATATAAAAATTATTTAAAATGGGACAAGAAAACATACCTAATTAAGCTTTATTAGTTTCCTTTCTCGTTCCTAGGGTTTCCATAGAAATTTTGGGGAAGATGATGAAAATAAGATGATATTTCTATTTAATTTGATTATCATCTTTTAATTTTTCCACTTTCCAATTTAGTCATTGGCTTTTTTTAATTTTCCATGGATGATTCATCAAAAATATCTACTAACTTTTCTTTATTGGTCTAATTACCATATCAGGACCTCAATTTTTGAATTCCATAGTTATTTGATCCTTCTAGCTACTAGAATTCAACTTTTGCATTTTATGCAATTTAGTCATTTCCATAATTAAGCACATAATCGATAAAATTTTCTTATCAAAATTTTCATATAACATTCCTATCATAATACGGACCGTGCAATAATATTAAAAAAAAACTTTCTCTCTCGGATTTGTGGTCCTGAAACCACTATTCTGATTTCACAGAAAATAGGCTATTATAGATATACCTGAAACTACTAGACCCCCTTTAGAGATATTACAGTGATCCCTTGCATGTTAAAGCCTCTATAGGACTGATTTGGACACTTTTGCTAATTTTTTAATGATTGTGAAAGGTGTATTACTATCTGGATGTATGTGTATGTATACATATGTTTTAATTTTGTTATTCATGTAGGTTGCTAATATGACTTTGTTATACTAAAATTTGGTATATGAGAATGTTTGGATGTGTTAATCAGCATTTATGCATGTTTTTGGTTACGAGTATGTTTATGGGTCATTGAAAAGTGAATATGAGCATGTTTGATTCAATATATTCATAAGAATTAAATTAATTATATTTGCATTGTGGTTAGGACATGGTTATAAAGAGAAAGAGGTTCGATTTAGTAGTTAAATTGCATTGACTTAATTTGGCGGTAAATCCGCAACAATGTTAGCAGCTTGAGTGCGCAACATTCGAGTAGGATATGACCACTTTAAGGTGTGTATTGGTTGGATGGGTCCACCATAACCCAAATCGATGTGTAGTGGATGGAAGGGTCTAGTGTACCCTAATTGGTGTGTGTTGGATGGATGGAGATGGTGTGTAGCAGTTGGATAGGTGAGAGTTTGTGCCATATTTCATTTGAATATGATCTGCATACCTATTTAGTGATAAAGTATTGCGATGCTCTAATTTGATGTGATTTCTGGTTATGATTAGAATATAGTTATTGTATGTTTGATCGACTACTTGTTATTGCATTGTTTACTTTTGTTATTGACTCACACCGAGCTTTGTAGCTCACACCCTTAGTTTAACCTTTCCAGGTAATTTGCAAGTTAGGTCCTAGGCTTAGCAAATTCGAAGGTCTCGTAGTTTTTCATCTTGGTTTGGTTTTAATAAATTTTTCTTAAGATATAATAGTTTATTTTCAATCGGATTTGCAAATATTTTTAGGTGATCCTATGGTATGATTTTTTTATTATGGGTTAGAATTTTGTGGTTTCATGCATGGATATTGGAAAATGAAATAATTTTTCTCTTTAAAATTGTTTGGATCAAGTATTTGTTTTAAATTCATGAATTTTCAATCAAAAGTAAAACGACATATTTTCCGCTCCTATACTAGTTTTGAAACTTCAGTTAACAAATTGCTAAATCTAAAATGTTTGTAAAGGTAACAAGGAAATTATTAACTTAGCCTTAATTAAACCTTAGCAACAATAAACTAATGTTTACAAAACTTAAGTAAAACCTACTATTGTTTCCAGTAAAACACGATAAAAGTGGTTTCGAAAAGAAAATAAGAAGTTTAAACAGTGTTTTGTTTTGGGCCATTTCAGTGACCAATGTGACCTTCAAAATCCAATTAAAATGTCTAGGCCGGATTTTGGGGTGTTACAACTAGTTTAAGGCATTGTAAGGGTCTAACTATTATCCTCATGCGTAATCAATACTTGGGTCCATATTTTTCTCTTGCTTTTTAACACACTCCAAATGTTGTCTTTTAAAAAAATTATTACAAACAGTCCAAAAAAAGATTTAAAGTGATTCTGTCTTTTATATTTTGTAAAGAATTCGTCTAATGATAATTAAAAAAATCATTACAACACACAAAAAGCAACAAAAAAAAAAACCTTTATTCAAAATATATTTAAAAATTTTATGGGTCACAAATAAATCAACATACGAAATCATTAATTCATCCTTTTATTTGATTTTTGGTATAATGCTAATTCAAATCCAAGTTAATTCTAGTGTAGGTGAAACACCCAATCAATAAGTTATAACTTGGGTTTATTATTTTTATTTATAGTACATATAAATGCACGAGTTTAGAGAAACTGTTGAATATATTAATTTTGCATTTGCTATTCATTATATTATTGAATTCACAATTTTAAATTTTTTTTTATAATTTATAAGATTTATGATATTTATGAATAAGAATTCTAATTCTATTAAAAGCCTTTATTAAATGAAGTTATATAATAAATAAAAAAGTCAAATTTTATATTTAAATTATTATGTTTGGTTAAAAATAAAAGAAAAAAGAAAAATTATATATATTACCTTTTCTACAATAGTAAATTCTAATTATTTAAATTAGAAATTATATCACACGTGATTGCGTGTAAAAATCATGTATTTAAAATATAAAGATGTATTTGTAAATAACATATGGTTGGAAACTAATTAATAACAACACATGAAATATATATGATATTAAAATGGATTAGATTAAATTGTGAGTAAAACAAAATTTAAACACATAAATACATCATATTAAGAATACTAAATGAGTACAAACTATTTATCATGATGCTGTCATCAATCTTGAGTTGGTGTTGAGTTAACTTGTGACACCAACTCAATCAACAATATTATTAATATATAAAACTAATGAACTTAAATAAATTGTGCATATTAAAATCAAAATGTATAAAAAAATCAAAATGATGCTTTGGTGATAGGTAAATTTAAGATTTTAGTAATCTAATTGGTGTGTGTTCAAATCTCACAATACGCATTTTTTATCGGTTTTTATTAAAATAAAAAGATTAAAACCTAAAATAATATAACTCATTTTAATTATGGGAGGACATGTATGTAATTTTCTTAACTGAGTTGATGCTCGGTTGACTCATAATACAAATTTAATTAAGGACGTAAATGCATTTAAAAATTAATAATTTATATATAATAGTATCGTATAGTATAGTATAGTATAGATAACAAATAACATTATATTTCATATATGAAAATTTATAAAAATACATTTTTATAGTCTAATATATCTACAAATTATTAACAACAATTTCAATAGTCAAATGTTTAATTTACAATATATCAATTTTTATATTTAAAAAAAATGCTTCAATAACGATTAAATTTTTTTATTAGTACTACATTTAAATTATCAAAATAATTAATATATTTTAATTGTGTTAATTACTTACTATTTTAAATAATATTACCTTTAAAGTAAATTTACATTGAATAAGTTGATTTCAATCTTATTATAATATCTAAATTCTATTCGAACACAAAAAATATTATTTTAATTATGTTAAAAATGGTTTCCATGGTGGTAAATGAAGGATAATGAATTAGCGACCATTTCGACATTTTTCTAAGCGTGAGCATCCTCTATCATACTTGTTGGCGGGTTCTGGTACGCAATTAAGCGTCCCTGGTCTGCATGGCTTTGGCATATCTCCTCTTTCAATTGCTCCATAGTTAAGGTTTTCAGAATTTGCACCATTTTCCATCAACATTGAGCCCACCACCATTGCACAAATCCACACCACCATCATCTTCTTCTCCACACCCATTTTGTTTCAACAAACTTATTCAAATCTTTATTTATTTAAAACTCTGCACTATCTTTCAATCACAAGAGGTGGGAACTATATAGTTTCACAATAGTTGTAGACTTAGTAAAATGTTTAACCAAAACTACAATATTGGAGCATTTTCCATAGCATTTTTAGTAAATTAAGCTAGGAATAGCAAAAAAAGTCTAGTCTCTTTGAACCATATATATTCATCATTTCTAAAGATAGACATGCAATATTTGATAAAAAGAAAGAAATGTTAAAATCCACCCTTTTCTTTTACTAACCCTTGCAACTTTAATCGGTATTCACAGTTATAGATACGACTTTGTCAATTAATGGAGAATTTACCAAAGTACTATATAAAATTAATGGAGAATTTACAACTTTTTCCAGGAAGGCATCACCACGTAACAACTCTTGTTCGGAACAACATCTATATTTAGAACAACTCATATTTGGAACAAGTCAAAATAATCATTATTCAAGAACAACTCTCATCCAAGAACAACCATCATCTTTCGCTTCAAGATATGTTCCACAGAAGATGTATCACATGATATTATTTCATCGAAGTATAAGAAGGGGAAATAACCTAGAATATGGTAGGGTTCTAGGTTTGTCTTCCCTCTTAGGATGTTCCGGAGAGTTTGGCTTGATGGATCAAATATGGAGATAGTGAAGAGGTTTCCTCTTTACCTTTTCTTGTAACACTGACTGCTTCTCCTTTCTTTCTAAAACATAATTAATTCTTATACACTATTCACTATCACCTACAAAATCCTTTCATAATAAAAAATCATTAATGTTTTTATAATTGAAGAATATCTATCATTACTCTCATAATTACTAGCTTTGTAACTCTTATTCTTGGAACACTATCATAGGAGCCTTCACAATTGGTTAAGGGACTTTTTACCACTTCGGCATTCTAACTCTGAAAAGTCTCTTTAAAATTCTCTCAACTTGTTTTCTTTGTTTAGCCTTATCATCAATCACATTTCACTTTCTTTACCTTACTAACTACCACCCGTTTTTGCACTTAGTGTTACTAGATGTGCTCTAATCTTCCTCTTCCTTTTCACTTTCTTTCGATACATCTCATTCACTTGTTTATATCACTTCCTCTCTCTATTAAATAACCCTCTATATGTTGGTGACTCCACTAGGGTGGAGAGATTGCATTAGGTGAAACTTTCTCAATACATTTTTTACTTAAAAATATGGACCCCATCTTCTAGGAACAAAGGCACAATTGTTCCTGCCTATTTCCAAGAACTGGTGAACATGATTCAAGCCTCTCATAAGAGCATGCAAACTTTGGAAGAGAACAACATGCAATTGATGGAAACCATTTCCAAGCTTGCATATCTTTCTTCAACTCCACAAGTGCAATATGTTAGTGGAAGTGGAAATACTTATGATGGAACAACTCTTTTAGACATGTGCACCAACAATGGAGACAACACACCCATTAATCCTTTATCATCTGGAAACACCAAACCCATATTGCTAATCCTTCTGTCATTATTGCTAGAACTATTCCTACTATTCCCAATGCTTCTACTAGTGTTGTTGATGCCTCTACTTTGTTTACTTCTTAGGCTACTTCTCAAGGTTATGTCACTAAGGTGAAGCTTCAGGGGTTACTTGTGAAGAAGAACAAGAGCTTGAAGTTTTTCGAGTTTGATCTCAAGTTACCATACCCAGTTAGGGTAGCTACAAAGCCCTAACCTAAGGACTACACTAGTCCAAAGTTCATGAAATTCAATGAGAAGACAAGTGATGCTCGCGAACATGTGGAGAAGTTCGTGGAAACACGTCGAGTAGCTGAGTTGGATGATAACTTGATGTTGAAATAATTTTCCAAGTCTTTGATAGATAAGGCATACACTTGGTGTGTTAACCTTACTCCTGGTTCTATTGAGTCATGGAGTTGAATGTGTAGGTTGTTTGGTAAGAAGATATTTTCCACTCAGGAGAAGTTTACTTTGATTGATCTGGAAAGAGATTACCAAAAACCAAGATAAGTTCTTATAGAGTACATTTGGCACTTTAGGAAAAGAATGTTGGACATCCAAGACTCTCATGATGAGGAGTTGATGAAGCTATGCATCCAAGGAATGTTTGATGAATATAAGGTATATTTTGAGAACTTACCTCTTCCAAGTTTTGCTACACTGGTTGAAGCTTCTAGAAGAACAAATAACATGCTTCAATGGTAAAGAGGAGTTAATCAATTTACTAGGAGAAATATTCCTCTAGTGAATGTAATTTAGGAAGGAAGAAGAGAAAGAAAAGGCCCATCACGACCTAATTTGTGTCCCAAATGTGATAATGTGAGAGGAATGTAGAATAGTGATATTGGTTCTCCACCATTTCCTATTCCATTAGACAGAGTTAAAGCACTTCTCAAAGAATGAATCAGATATTGAAATATTAATCTAGCTTATGTTTCATTACTGCCAACTGTTGAAGAGAAACCCAACCCCAAATACTGTAATTATCATTGAATGGTTTCTCATCCACTTTTTGAATACAGAAATCTTCGTAAGATATCCCATCAAAGAGTGCAAGAAAGAGAAGTTTTTATAATGAATAATGGGGTGCAGAAAAATCCTCTTCGAATTCATAAGAATCCTCGAAGACATGTGAATGTAATTAGTCATGCTCACCAAGATGATCATTTTCCTTCTACCACTCAATCTAAAGATGCACAAGTAAGTTCCATGGTTAGTTCTTCCATAGAAAATTCCCTTATGAAGACTCTAAAATTTAGACACTTCTTTTATTAGCTTGGGTTTACAAAAGAAACAAGAAAAGAAGTTGTTATTGCACTTGTTCATATAGTAGGTGAATAGTATGGAGAATATAATATGGTTAGAAGACCTAAGGGAAATATTGCAACTGGGTATGAGAATGCCATTGATTTAAATTAGCTGGATATGTGTTCTTCTCATACTTTCCACAACAAACCACTCTATGTGGAGAGTACTATTAATGGATTTCTTATTTGAAGAACATTCATTGGTGATGGATTGCTTATGTGTAATGATCCGAAAGTCAGTGGTGTTAGAAATTGTGGTTTTAAGATTTTGTTTCCATAAACTGGACTCGAAAATATTTTTATTAAATATTGACAGAGTTACTTTAGTAGAGAATTAAATTCTGGTTAAGTAATTTTAACGAAATAATGTTTAATTTGAGCACAGTGATTAATTTGTAAAAAGGGTCAAAAAGTTTAATTGTTAAGGAATTATAATTAGAATTGAATATGTAGAACTTAATAAATAAATAAACCATTATTTATAATCATAATAGTGGCCGGTTAAATTTTATATTATATGTTGTATATATTATAAAACTTAAGTTATAATTAAAATTAATAATTAAATTAGGTAAAATTTTAATGAAAGTATAATATTAGGTGAGTGGGGAGAAAGAGAAAAAAAATCTCTTCTTCTTAATGCATATAGTCGAATAGGATTTGTGGGGGAATGTAACACCCCAAACCCGGCCTCGCAATCAAGACCAAGTTTGAAGAGTTACATTGACGATACTATAAACCCACATTTATAATCGCAAATGAAGGAAATCATTCAACAAGTTATAACAATCATAGTAATCAACCAATCATTCAACCATCATAAAACATCATATTACTAGAGAATACTGAAATTTAGAGTGGTTACAAATAAAGTTAAAGAGGAGATGACCCAAGATGTTGAAGCCCTTACAACACCTATTTCCATGGAAGAAGAGTCAAAATCTAAATCATCTAATACAAAAGCTAAAGTGACTGGGGAAGTGCCCACTTCCACTGGTTCATCCCAAGTTGGGAAAAGAACACGATCTATTATGGTATAAGAACTTGTTAATCTTGTCATTAGAGCCTCCAAAAAGAGAAAGATTATTAAAGACAGCTCTTAAAAATTATCTTATAAATCAAAGACTAAAACTGAATCAAGCTTTTATGAAGATGTTCCTTTAATGAAAGCCTTTCCTAATAAAGTTGTAACAACCTTAGCCCGTCCAGATCGCCAAGACTGAGCTACAGAATGCTACAGTAGCAAACGAAATAGTTACAGACCTTTAGCAGATAATTTAAATCAAAAAATCATTTACTATTACTATATTAGTCATTCAGAACAAATTTAAACCTTTTCCAAGCTTAATGCAAGCTTTCTTGAGCTTAATGTTGACTCAAGATCAAACAAGGACCAAATTGCAAAGTTTGAAAAGATACAAGTTTGACGCCATGAAGAGACGTTCTCATCATCGTGACATTGCCAAACAGTATGTCATGTCACGATGTTAGACCACGTGGCGTCAGGACAACACAATCTATTAGCTGACGTTGTGATGAGGGAAGATCAACGTCGACACATTACAATCTATTTTTAGCAAAATATGTCCATTTGATGCTTATTCCAATTCAACCTTTCAAAAAGGCAAAACAATACATTTGACAACTTTTAAACATGTTCAAAACTTACCAAATGCATGCCAAAGCATTTTTTTCAAAACATAACATATAATCACCTACTTAATCTGCAAAACCAATATGCCACATTTGGAACCAATCCACAACAAACGTACATAAATCATTCCAAACCATTCCATCTACTTAAACCATTTCATATCACTTAACCTTTCAAAACAATAAGTTGACTCAAGCATACCAAACTCTTTATATTTGTCAATTCATATGTGCATGTCAATATACCAAAACTATAAATATGAACAAATCACATTACCATAAGTTACTATATGTATTCAAGGTCAACTAAGTCATAAAACAAAATTAACATTTCATACAATTTGACACTTCCAAGTACATGAACATATAACCTAGTTCAAACGACTAAAAGTCTATCGAATCAGGAGGTGGATAGTGTGAGCTCCTCGGGGATTCGACCGACACATTCCAAAGTCAAAATCTATAGAAAAAGGAAAATCGATAGGGTAAGCATTATGAGATGCTTAGTAAGCTCATATGAATATAAATAGTTAATTTACCTCATATAACAAGTACAAAGATTAAACTAATGTGTATAATCAATTATACCTAACATATCAAAACACAATCACAACAAGGTGAGCTTGATTCATATACGATTACGTAAGTATAATCAAATTTGTTATCAAATCCTTCACTTTTCTATCTTTGATCATTTAATTCGTAACACATAATTTCCCTTTCGTCCTGTGAAACAACATAAAAGAACTCAATAGATTGATACCAATCACGTATGATGCTCATCTGAGCTGAACATATATATATCTCCATCAGTGTCAAGTTACCTGTCTGGGCTAAACCTTATTGACACATCAAATAGTTGGCCAAAGTTGAATGTACATGTAAGGTTACCCGTTAGGGCTAAATATATAAAATGACATTAGGTTACTCATCCGAGCTAAACATGTGTCACATGTATCTTCAAGTCTGCAACAAATGTTGGATCTCAAAATCATCAGAAATCAACCTGTAACCATATGTACAATACATTTACGAAGTTTCATCGAGGTAATTCCATCATGTAAGTTCCTATTTAACCATTTTTCAATTTAGTCCAAATCTCACCATTTAGTACTAAGTTACAATTAATTCAAAGTTTAACAAAACATACATAGGTCCATCATATAACATTCACAAGGATTTAAACATAATTACACCATATGAACTTACCTGGCAAAAACAGCAACAGATAAGGTGTCAGGGACTAATCCATAATTTTCTCTTTTTTTGTAAATATCCTCTGATTGATTTAAATCCCGATCAATTCAAGGGAAAAGCCTGGAGAAAAGATAATGAAGGTTTCCTTTTTCTTTTACATTTTAAGCTAAAATAATGTTTTATCATTATTTATTAATTAATAATATAATTTAAACAAATTTAATCAATAAAAAGGCCACCAACTGTCCACTAGTACTCACAATGGCCTAATTTCTATTTTATTACTTAATTTAATTATTAAGTAAGCCCTTTAGCAATTAAAAATCTATAGTAATTAACTTTTATCACTTTTACGATTTAGTCCTTATACCACAATTAGCTATCTATTCAATAAAATTACTTTATCAAAATTCAATATAACATTGAAATAGACTCGTAAATATTAAATAATAATATTTTCTTTTAAAATATTATTGAGAGATTTCTGTTTGTGTAAAACAATCTATTTATTTTTTGAAATCTTTGTTGTTTCACTAGCAATTTGTTTAAAAGGAATTTCCTCTTTTAATTGAGAAAAGGCTAATGCCACTTCTAGGGATTGAGAAAGAGACTCAATCCATTTTTTGACTTGTGAACCAATTTCATTTGGATCTTGTGCATCTTGAAGGGATGCATTTCTGGTAGATTTTGATGAGGATGTCAATCTCTTATTTTCTTCGTCAAGGAAAATTTC
Source organism: Gossypium anomalum (assembly GCA_025698475.1). Taxonomy (NCBI): domain Eukaryota; kingdom Viridiplantae; phylum Streptophyta; class Magnoliopsida; order Malvales; family Malvaceae; genus Gossypium; species Gossypium anomalum. The sequence continues at coordinate 80,406,914 of CM046966.1, read as the reverse complement.
ATACCATCACTTAATTGGTTTTGTGGAAATTTTGGTTTTTATTAAAGAATAATATTTACTGACTCGATCATCAAAAAAGGGGTTTCAGAACCACCATTTTTGGCACCACTGGAAATGGGTTGTTACAAAAGCTAAAACTATCTAAATGTCCCACTTACTTCTCAGTAAAGAAACAAAAAGATAAAGCAAGATAGAGTACCCTCAATGCTTGTTTAAACTGTAGTAGAGGCAAAGCACGAAGGCACAGCCTTGCTAAAGAAGATGGATCAAACATACCTCACCCCTTTCTACTCCAAAGGGTATCTTGCTTTGATAAAAAGGAGATTTATTGAGGATCAAAACATTGATAAAACTATTTTTTTTATTCTAGTGTTGATGCTTTACTGAAGAATAATGGCTTGATGGGGTCAATTAGCTATGTAACATCCTGATTTTCGGTTAATTTGCGATTCTCAATGTTTTAGTGAAGTTTTTAAAATTTTGTAGTTGGATGTGAAATTAATATTTTGAGTAGGTAAATGGGCTTATGGAATGCCCATGTGTTGGCCAAAACCTGGTTGAATTATTGAATTTTGGGTTTAAGAGTTAGGGGTTCTGGCTAGGTGGCCCTTATATAAAGTTATGGGTAAAATGCATCACAAAAGAGCCTCTAGTAAAGTGGCTAAGTGACGCCACTAGGGAGTTATAAGGGTGGCGTGTAAGTGGTTTGGGAGGACATGGGATCGATTCCCTGTGTTGGCAATAGATGCATTTATTTTTTTAAAGTGCAGGAAGGGTAGGTGGTGGAGTCCAAGGGGATTCTGCTAAAGAGGAGTTTGGATTCGGTCAGATGCATGATTTAAGGAGTGATAAGGGGAGAGTTTTTAGGGATTGGAGATGAGGATAGAAGTTGGCCGAATAAGGGAAGCTAGAGAGGGATTTCGCTAGAGTTAATTGGGATTAGAATTTCGGCACATAGGGAATTGTTGTGCCGTTTTTCTTTTCTTTTGGCTAGTGCTCTCTCCCTTTTTCTCTGATAGCCGAATCTACCATCTCTTCTTCCATCTTTTCTTTCTTCTTTATCTTCCAAACCAGCCCACTTTTCCCTCCTTTCATCCATTAAGTCATTCCTTTATCTTTACTTTTGCCGTGTTACTGCGAAAGCCGAAAAACTGTGAAGTCAATGTAGTGCCGATTTTTGTTTACCAACAATCATCTTCCTTCTTTATCTTACTTATCGGTGATCAACTCCCTTATCTTCTAGGGCTAGATGGATTCAATAAGAGGAGACGGTGGTAAGTGCTCAAATCTTAAGCATTCTCATTTAAGGCTATTAACAAGGGCCGAAATCCCTATGTTTTAGGGAGGTGGCCGAATATGGGTTTAGGCTCATGGGATTATTCTTTTAATAATTTTATGATTTCTATAGTGAAGGAGCAGCAAGGCGTAGTGATGACTTGAGTCGGTTGAATCTTTGGAGTGGCTAGATCTAGTCAATCAGTATCGGCAAGGTAAGGTTTTCAAGGCTATTTTTGGATGGTGGCCGAATGAGTAAGTATTAATATAAGTTGGTTGGTATTTTTGGGTCAATATTGGAAGTTGATTTATTAATGGTGGTTTATAGGAGAAATCGTGTAGGAGATCTCGTGGAGGAATATCGCCAAACAGGTGTGTAACGAACCCTTTTCCTAGCTTAAAGTAATAAATGCCGAAAAGCCGAAATGCCGAAATTCTGGCAATTCGAGGACTTGTGAGCAAGCGAACGCTCACTAATTAGTTTGCCGTCGATGAGTCGATGAACGAAAATGATGGAAAAGGGAAGAACGTGATTTTTAGCATATTCGGTAAGTTGGGCCTCGAGAGGCCGAGGTAGGGCCCATTGGGTTTTCAGGCCAATCGGGAAAAATGGGCCAGACTCACCATTTGGTCCTATGAACTATATTAACTGATAATGAGCATGGAAAATCCCAAATATTTGGTAAAATGACGGAATTACCCTTATAATATGTAAATGACTATTTTGCCCCTAGGTAAAAAGACCATTATACCCCTAGGGTTTAATTGTGAATTTGACACATGGGATTTTGATATACATGATTGATATGATATGCACATGAAATGTATGATATGCACATGACATGTATGATATGCACATGATATGTATGAGATGTACATGATAAATTCATTATATGCATTTGGGTTGGGTTTTATATATGGATGGAGGAAGTGCAAAAGGGCTTATGCCCCGCCATCGAAATGGGCTTATGCCCCGATTATTAAAAGGGCTTATGCCCAGGCTATTATAAGAGGCTAGGCCTCCAAGATATGATAAAGCAAATGATGCCGCAAAGGAGAGTTTGGTTGGGTGGGTTGAGTTATTCCCACATGGAGAGCTTGGTTGGTACGGGTGGAGAGTAGCGGTTGGTGGGTTGAGTAGTCTCCCCAAATGGGCTTGCATTCATGCATTAATATTACATGTGATACTGAAATGGGCCTATGGGCCATACTGTTTACAGAAAAAGGCTTCGGCCCAGTAACATGAATGATGAAAAGGCTTCGGCCCAGTATTATTATATGAATTATGAAAAGGCTTTGGCCCAGTAAATGTGGTAATTAAATTTGGGCTTAGGCCCAGTAAGCTGATATTGTTTTGGGCTCTGAAAGGGGCTTGTTGCACACTGAGTTTTCCAAACTCACCCCCCTTTCTTTCTTATCTTTACAGGTGAGCCTTAACTTGGGGGACTTGGAGCTGGAGGGGATTCAGAGTGGCCACTGTGATCGTTTTTTTTTTTGGGCTTTGGAATAAGTAATGGGTTTTCATTAAGTTTACTTTATTTATCATCTATTTTCGGGTTGTAATAAGGCCATTTTAACTTTAACTTTATTTCTTTTCTTTTCTGGATTATTTTGTTTAGTTTGGCTGATAATAAATAAATGGGCTAGACTTAGGACGCGTTTTCAAAACGATACCTATTTTTAAAATAACACAACGTCACACATAATCGGTGTAACAAAGATAACCACTTAAAGGAGATTTCAACTCGTTTACCAAAGTGTGGCAATGGTTGTGGGCATGTCTAGGATTGGATCCATTCGGGAGCTTGGTACTTAAGCAGCCTTCATGGCTCACCTCCTCTGTTTCGGATACCTACCTGGTGCCCAGCCTCTATTTATTCTGGTTAGCCAACAATAGACGATTTTTAGATAATAAAACAAAACATAGATTTTTAAACTGCGTATGACACGTCAGATTCGGCCATAACGTCCAGGCCGGGTTTGGGGTGTTACAAGCTATGTGAAACCTTGTGTGAGACAGGTGGTTCTTGAGTTTTATGCCAACTTTTTGAGAATCATAAATGATGGCAATAGCAAGATTTAACACAAGGTATTCGCCAGAGGATCGTGGTATGAATTTAGTCATGAGGCAATTAGGAAAGTGATGAACTGTTATTGCTAGAATATGGTAAAGTTGGATGAATCCCTAGACCAAACAACTACAATAATAACTAAAAATGTCCATTTTTCCTAGCTTGTCAAAGGTTACATTCATTTTTCGTCTTTATTTACAACATATGTTGCTTTTTTTGCATAGCCACCAAAAATTGGCCCCCCAACAGCTAAAGGGATGCTGTTAGCAAAAAGGTGTTGGAGCTAGTGCCCTAAGTGTAGTATTTTTGTCAATATACACTTGTAATTTTTTTGAATAGATTGGTTGATAAAAGAAATTCATTTATTACATTAATAAACTTTTTATAATTGTCCTCACATGATTTTTGCACACAAAGCACAATGGAAGCAAATGTTGCTCATTGGTTGTCTAATGTTTAACTAATACTAAGCGATATTATGTGGTCGAATCGTAATACAAAAAGACAAGTTATATTAGTAACATGTCATTAGCCTAGTCGAAAATGAGCAGACCGATTAAAAGATTAATATATCGTTTACCAAGTCCAACTAGGGAGATGCCTTGTCTTGGGCATCGGAGCGGATGACTCTCAGAAGATAGAGACATAGATGTGATTGACTATACTAACACGACATCAGACAGGACCTAACAGAATAGATCTGGATTCATTTATGGATTTATTCACTTGTGATTTTCATAGTATGACATACCTAAATCTTGAGTAGACGGTGGAGTATGTATGTGTGATCCATACACTTTGATGTACGTAAAAGACTGAGTTCAAATAGATAAGAAGTGCATTGGGTGTACGACTTCTGTAGTATGTAGCATCATTCACAACAGTGGAATTCATAGCCCAAACTATGGGTAAATTATATCCTCTCATTGGCATTACATGGTCGATGAAAAGTAAATTTGGTCACGGGTCGTTCGTCTTTGTGATGGATAACTTGATCACTATTTGATAGTGATTGACTTTTCATGAAGGAAGATGTAATGGTTACCATGAGATAAAATAGGATCATTTTGGGAGAATGGATATTATCCTAAAGAGATCAAGGATATTCTATGAGGGTAACACACTTATGATGAGGTCATTGGATAAGAACTGAGTAATTGCTTTCGTAATGGTATGTCGTTGAGGAGAGCTCAGTCACGGTACGATATGGAATGACTTCGTGACTAAATGAGTTTATAATTAATAAGCAAAAACCTGAAACTTAATTATAAATCATTTGAGCCTCAACTACATATGTCCAATCAGTCCCTTTGTTAGCTCGTTGAAGCCAAAAATGAATTACGTGTTTGTATAAAAATGAACGAAATGAATAGAAAAAGAGAAATGGGAAACATTCAAGAATGATTATGGTTTTCTCCAAAACGGAGAAATGGAATCATCTGGAAATGAATGTAGGTTTCCAAAAAATGGAAATGAAAATGAAAATGAGAATGGAAATGAAAATGAAAATGAGAATGGAAATTTGCAATCCTATATAGGATTACTTAAAAAATGATGGAAGAATGAGATTATATTTTTTGGACTGTTTTGAAGATGAAAAATGAATATAAATCATTCAGCCATAGTGAACATGTTGAGTTGTGAAACATTGAACATATTTTCTCAAAATTTTACCAGGGGTAAAATCGTCAAAAGTTTACCAAGGGTAAAATCATCAAATTTTTGCTGGAGGTAAAATAAGGATGAGAAAATTGTTTTATATATAAATATGAAAGTTTATTTTGGGAAATAGAAAAATTGAATTGGGTTGGATCACATTACAAAATATTGGGTCAAAAAGGGCCTAGGAAGTACTCGTAATTGGACCCGACGTGAGAAAGGCCCAAAAACCCCTAATGGACATGAAGGGGGCAGCAACCCTAGTAGGAATACTAGGTCAAAACGTCCATCCTTGTCTTATTCTAAGTAGGATGTTATTTTTTTATTTGAAATAAACCACTACAACTCAACAAGGGTTCTACCTTCTCTTCCTATAAATAGATGGCACCAATAGAGCTATTTACACAACTTTTAGAGATTATTATTGTAACAGCCCGTTTTTAGTCAAATCGAAATAGTGGTTTCGAGACCACAAATTTGAAGTCAAAATAATTATTTTATTATTATTTTAATGTCTAAAGCATGATAATATGATTGTGTAAAAATTTCGTTAAGAAATTTTATCGTTTAAGTGTTTAATTTGATAAAAATAACTAAATCGCGTAAAGTGAAAAAGTAATGTTCTAATAGCTAAAGGCACTAAATGGCTATGAAATTAAATAGTTAACGGATTTATGTTGTAATTATATCATTTTTAATGTTAGTGAACATTTATGTACATGGTTTAAGTGATTTTTAATGGTTTAATTAAAGGTTAAATAAGTAAATTAATAATAAACTTAAGTAAAATAATAAAAACATAGCATCATCTTCTCAATTAAGATTCCACAACCAAAAATAAGGTTTGAAACACCATTAAAGAGCTTGAAGCGTTCGGCCTACTCTCCTTGTGCATGTAAGTTCATTTTTGTCTCATTTTTAATGATTTCTATGTTTTTGAGATCGTTGCAACTTAATCTACTAGCCCAGGGACTAATTTGCAAAATTGTTAAAGTTTTAGAGTTTTTTTGTTGATGAATATAGGTGTATTTTGATGTGTGATGATAGAAAATGCATGCTTGTTGTTAGATAAACAACATTTGTAAAGTGATTTTTGACAAAATTATCATCTAGGGATTAAATTGAGAAATGTTAAAATTTTGTGGTTAAATTGTGAAATAAATGAAAAATGTGGGATACTAGGGACTTAATTGAAATTCAGCTAGCATGGGTATAAGTTAAATTTCATGAATTTGTATTTTTATGAGATAAGGACTAAATTGTAAAAATGTTGAAATATTAGGGGCAAAAGTGTAAAGCTGCCTTAATGTGTATGTTGGAATAAATTGAATAGAATGATAATTAAATAAGTTAATTTTCATTACATTTAAATCAAGAAAAGTGGAATTCGAATTTAGATCGGGGGAAAAACATAGTATGAGACTAATCGACTTATTTCACCGTTTTAGCGATCGAGGTAAGTTCGTATCTAATAAGCATTATTATATTTGTGTTTTAAATGCTTTGATATTGCATAAATTGTGAATATGGCCTTGCAGACATAGCTGACGACGATTCGGCAAATATGAAAATCTCGGTTGAACCTTAGGAATAGATTAGGATACAAATGACATTTCATTAGGGATTATGTGATTTGGGTACTGGCCCATACGTTCTACCAGTGGCTGGGTTATCCGGCATGTGTTGCGGAGACTCGTCAACTTGTGTGAGTAGCACTGTGTAGCTTCGTCATGACCGTCAGCTTGTGTGAGCAAACCCGTCGATAGCTCGAGAGTGAGCATTATATGTGATATGAGATTAAGATAGCTTTGGCTATATATGTGGAACTTAGTGTGCAAGATTCTTGTGTATCCAATAGTATTCCAAATGGTTCAACGGGTATATGAAAGATATGGATGTGTATGAGATTGATACGAGATGGTACAGGTATGTACATGAACCGTATAAGCTTTGAATCGAAGAAACTTGTGAAATTCTCATTTAACCTTGTGATTGAATATGTAATAGGTTTGTGTATTTATTTGAGTTGTATATTGATATGATCAATTATTTAAATTGTGCTTGTATGGTAAGATGAGTTTATTATCATACGAGCTTACTAAGCTTTATAGCTTACATTGTTTATTTTTTTCGTGTTTTATAGTGAAATATCGGAGACCTCATCATATTATCAAGCTATCACTTCGGTAATTTTGAATCTATGTATATGGTTATATGGCATGTATAGGAGTTTTGGTCATTTTGATATATTTTGGTAATGGATTTAACTCTCTGAGCTGCCTTGGAAATGATGATGTACGTATTATGATTTTAGCCATGTGATTTGGCTTGTATTTGGCATGTTTTTGTCGAAACCTCCTCGAAAACTGGTTTTCTAAAAAAACGAAAACGGGAGTCGTCACCAATCTTTTAAAGTGTGATTGGATCACTTTATAAAACGTTTTGGTCTACGAAATTATGAGAAAATAGGTTCAGGAGTCGGTTACGTATGAGGAATGATTAGCACCCTCGTAACGCCAAAAATTGCTACCAAATTGAATAATTTTGTCTTAGCGTCAGAAGTTTGAAAGATTTTAGAAATGAGATTCCTTTAAAACCGTAATTTTAAAAATCAAGATTCCTTTGTTTTAAAAGAGTACAAATATCACATCCAGCATGATTGGACACGATATCTTTAAACTTTTGTAACTGAAATCATCTTGTGATTTGTAAAAATTTATTTAGAAGGATATTTTAGATATTTAGACAAATGAGAAATCGCAACCCAGCATGTTAGGGCACTACTTCTCGAATTCCTAAATATCAAAACATTGCCTCACTTTTAAAAAAAAAAAATCCTTTTGACATGAGATATTTTTGTTTTGAAAATGATGATGTATTTTATAAGAAATTAACATTAAATAAGCCTAGCTACATAATGCATACTTTATCATTTTATGCAAATATAGTATAGAATAACAAATAATAACATAAATTACACAATACACATTATCACTTTATACATGGTTATATATGACATAAATATTCATGCATTAACATTACATGCAAAATACGAAAAAAAATGGCAAAATATATCAATACAAATTAAACATACATAATAATATTTCATGCAAATGCATTCTTAAAATAACAATATAAAATAATCGATTAGAGATAAAACAAATGATATGTAAAATTTAACCTACTAAACAACAAAAGAAAACCAAAAACTAAGCAAATTAAAGTGTATAAAATATAGATCAAATAAAAATAAGCTATTTAGAAATGTATTAAATAATATAAGAATAATAATAGAGAACCCTTTTCCTTTTAAAATGATATATACATATATAGATTATACTATAAGATATAATAACTTAATATATAAGAAAAAAAAATAATGTACTAAATATTACTATTAAAAATAAAGAATGTATATAATTGGTAAGTAATAAAATAATGTATACTTTATGATATAATAAAGGTAATGTAAGGAAATATGGTAAAATATAGTGTATAATATAGCTTACAAATAAATATATAATAATATAAATCATATGATAAATAATATATATAATAAAATGTATATAGTATAAAACATATATATAGGAAATATTATAAGGAATAATATATAATAAAATCTAGTATGTAATAAGAATTCATAAATAAATATAACAAAATATAATATGATCTTAAATAATAATAATAATAATAATGTAACAAATATTTTACATATAAAAATATAGTTAAATAAATAATATAACATATAATGAAATTTATAAACATATACGTAATGTTACAAATAATATAAATAAAATAATATATTATTATATATATAACTAATGTTTATTAAAAACATATATATATATATATAAGGTATTTTAAATAAAATAAATTAAAGGTATATAAGGATTAAAATTAAATTTAATTAAGGAATATAGGGTTAATTACAAATAAATAAAGAAAACTGGGTCATATTGGAACATGGACTAAAGCCGAGAGACTTACTAGGCAATTTGCCCTAATCCCAAAACGACACCGTTTCTCCGAATACAGTTCTAAAGTCATTATGAGGATTAAATTGAAACAAAATTAGAACATTAGAGCTAAATTAAAAAAATAGATAAGATGAAATTATAAAAAATTAAAAATATGAGAGGACCAATTGGGCAATTAACCCACTTTACGAAAACACGCGGATCCTCCCCGGGTAATTGGGTCAACACGCGGATCCTAAGCCTTGAAACGACGCCGTTTCATGCTTATTGAATTAAACCAAAACGGCACCGTTTCATTTAGGCTATATAAGCCCAATTTAAAGCTTTGAAATCATTTTGTACTCTGTCTTAAAAAAAACAAGGAAAAATCCTCTGAACGAGGGCCCGGGTGAGTTCTCAGAGTGCCTCGTGCCTCCGTCCAGTGGGCTCCACGCGCCACTATCAACGCCGCCACATACGGCGGCCGGAAGCCAGAAAAACCTCATCCTTTTCCCCGCATCGAGAGGCATTTCATTTTTATCTATTTTTAATATATTTTTTATGTATAAAATGCAAATATTTAAAAGAGAAGACTAAAAAAACAAATCACCTTTGCTTTCTGGTAAAAGTATATAATTTATGTATCTTTTTTATTCTGTGTAAAATCTAGTCCCCTTACATCGTTCTGATTCAGGCTTTTATAGCCACTATTTCTATTACATATTTTTTGGAAGAAATCTTTTATTTCTTTCCATATTTGTTTTGTTGCTGTGTCTTTCTCTTTTTTTTTTTTGCAAGTATTCGCGAGGATGGTAGACCACCGGCGTTGATTTGGCCATAGACCATGGCCTGATTCGAAGCCTGCAATTTCGGCTTTGATGTTGGGTAACTGGAACGTCACAAGCCGAAGGGTCACGTTGCTTGGAATTGAAGAGACGCGTTGATTGCGGCGCCTAGGGTTTCTGAGACCCTAGGCCTCTCTGTCTCTTGTTTAGCAAATTGGGCCATTTAGGCCCCGTTCATTGTTGGGTTAAGGGTGTAATAAGTTAATTGGGTCTTGTGCGGGTTATTGGGTAGTTTAGCTGGGCTACGGGTTAATAAGTTAGTGGGCTATAGTATTGGGTTGTAACCGGTCTGTTGGGTTTAGGCTAAACCGGATGTAGGACTTTTGGTATTTGGGTCAAATGTAAACGGGTAATAGGCTGTAAATGAATTTTGGGCTTTGACATGGACTGTAATAAATAAACATTTATTTATTTCTTTTTTATTCTTGGTTTTTAAAGCCCGGGCAGATTTGGGCTACTACAGTTTTGCTCATGTATATATGTGTGTAATTGGTCTTGTGATGTGTGGTTGATTAGTGATAGAACATGCTTGTTATGAATAGGCATTATGGATATCAAATGGTTGAGTTTTGAATATTGATATGCTACTGAATCTAGGCAAAATAATGCATATTTGAATGTGGTTATATTGATGATTTGTGAAAGTGAGGTTTGGAATGAAATTGAATGGCATATTGTGGTATTTTTGTGCCTTGTATATGTTGGTATTGAAATGGCATGAATTAAGCTTATTTGAGATTAGATGAAGACCTATTTATGTCATGTTTGGTGTCATTTGGTTTGGTGTAGGTGTATGCAAATTTGGGTGGCAATATAGCTTGGTAAATAGCCTATTTTTGTCCACAGGGGTAGAGACACGGGCATGTGTCTCCGCCGTGTGTGACACACGACCAGGTTACGCGGCTGTGTGTTTTCTGGTGTTGAATTAAAAATCAAGTCAGTATGCTCCACATGGGCGTGTGACTTGGCCGTGTGTCATAAGTCAGTATACCTTACAGGTTTGACACGGCCTAACACACGGGCTTGTGAGGCCATTTTGAAAGGGCACAAAGGCTAGTCACACGGACGTGTGGTTGGCCGTATGACCCAAGTCAGGGAGTTGCACAGGGTCGGACACGGGCTGGGACAAGGCCATGTGATCTCATTCTGAATGTCCACGCGGCTTGTGACACGGGCGTGTCTTTGGCCGTGTGAGACACACGGCCAAGCCACACGGGCATATGTCCCGTATAGTTTGAAAATTTTTCTAAGTTTTGTAAAAATTTCTTGAGTTATCGGTTTAGTCTCGAATCACTCCGAATGTATGTTTTGGGCCTCGTAAGCTCATATCAGGGACAATGTGAATGATTATGATTGGTTTATATTTGAAATGGAAAAATGTATGAGAAATGTATGTTTAATTGTGTAATAAGTTCGGTAATGCTTCGTAACCCTATTCCAGCAATGAATACAGGTTAGGGGTGTTATAATTATTCTATTAAAAAATAGAGGGAATTTATTCTCAACTTTTAAATATATTTTTTAGAATAACAATTTTACCAATTTCTATTAAAGAAGAGAGAACTTTTGTTTTCACCCCAAAAAGAAAGCTTTTTCTAGTTCTGTGTTTTGGTTTAATTGGTTTTAGCCCACACTCGAAGCAATTTGTGGTATGAGAATAGCAGAGAAGATCGTTTGGTTGGAAGTCAAAAAAAATCAAGGATCCACTTATCTGAAAGTATAGGTATGTATTCGGTTAAAGTTTATTGATATAAATATTACAAACCGGGTCGATTTTTAAAATTTTAATTTTTCGTTGTGCAAGAAAACCATTTTCAAATTAGGTTTTTTCCAACAAAAGGTTGTTTTGCTACTTAGGAAGATAGTCAAAATGATGGAATTTGACCTAAGACTTATAATTTATGAAGAGATTGTTAAACACGCTGAGAGAGTCTGTGGAAGATACCTTTTACCATTTCCTTCCCTCATTTTTCCAAGTACTTCTGAAGTAGAATCCTAGGCTAGTGCAAGCCACTGAGCAAGTTGATAGAATTATTCCTGAGTTGAAGTTCTCTTCCAAGTGGCTCAAGGGAAAACATGTTGCCATCAAGCCTCAGGAGCAACCTAATGATATGGAGGAGGAAGATCCTAAAGAAGAATCTATTAAAGAAACTACTGAAGTGCCCACTTCTGCAAGCACAAAAATCATTCTTGCTAGGTTCAAGAAATGAATAGTTGATGATCTCATTTCTTCCATAGAATCAAACGATCGAATCACTGCGAGGCTCCGAGCTGAAATCAAGGTGATGCAAAAGATCAAGGATCATGAAATAGCCATTTGCTATGATTTGTTGGCACTCACTCAGGACAAGTAATTTGGCTTTTTTGTATAAAAAGGGGGAGTACATTTTGAAAATGGTTGCTGCTAAAATTTGTTTTGTTCTTTTTTCCTTTTCAATTTTTTTTTTATTTTGTCTTTTGGGACTTGTACCACTGAACTATTGGAATTTTATAATGGTTGGATAGTTTTACATTGGTGCACATTACTTATCCACTTTTTTCTTAGTTATAATTATAATGTTTTGATTATTGATGTGAATTCTAAATAAAGCATCGATGGTTAATTTGCTTAATTATGTTCTAATTTAAGTATGTTGGATTAAAAGAATTGTGTTAAAGGGTGCTATAGTTGTTTGTTTATTAGCTTCTTACCTTGTTAGGATTTGTTCAAAAAATTCCGAAGGGGGATATTATTACTATGTGCCAATGGAAGTGTCAAGTACCCACTTCCATCACCATTACGGCAGAGTGCTACTTGTCATATTTGAAGTTAGCAATTTATTAAAACAAAATCTTTGGGTTTTTTTTTATATTGTGGAATGATTCAAGCTGTAACACTCCACAATAGGGTCTAGGAGTTTTAAAGGTATTTTAGGAATTTTAATCGTAGAGTGCTCGGAATTTCATAGCATGGTATATCGAGATTGTGTTCGACTATGACATCTTAACTGTTAAATCAATTTTTGAAAAAGTGTTCTAAAAACCCTTAATTTTGGAAAAGGGATGATTTTTAAAAAATTCAAAAATGTGGGAATCTATGTGGCAATTCTACCAGTTTTTAAAATTGAACCTAAAAATCATCCCCTCACACCAACAGTTTTCACAATAACTTCTTCCTCTCCTCTCCCTTGTGCCACCTCTTGCCATTTCCTTGATATTTAAATCAATTTTTGATTCCCAAACTACAATACATTGATTTCCTATCATTCCCAAGTCATTTACCATCATAAATCTTCAAGAAAAACACTTAAAACTCCATAGATTTCATTATATTCTCCAAAAGTACGCTTTTCAGATGTGCGTCAAAACTCATCTAATCTTTCTATAAAAGGTAATGTTTCAAATTCCTATGAGTTTCTCATGATATCTAGTCCTTAAAAATGAATTATTAGCCCTCAAGTCATATGTTTTAAATAAAAGCCAAAAATCGAGCCATTAATGGTGGATTTTGGGATTTTGCATAAAAACTTAGTTTCAAAGTTTTTTTCAACTTGTTTTAGCATGACTAGAAGGTTTTTAAGCATACCTTGAAGTTTCGCTAAATATTTATAACGTTTTAATGAATTTTGTGAAAATTGCCTACAAGATGTCGAAAAATGTTGATACCATGAATTGAGTAGATTTGTCTAGTTTGAAGGTTGTGGATTAGGTGTAGATGATTAATTAGGTGAACAAAACTGATTTTAGGCAAAAAGATAGAGTATTGACCAAAATATTAGAATTAAAAGTTTGTTATGTTAATAGTTTAAGTTACATGGGAACTTAGGTTAAGCTTGTGTTTTAGTGGGTCTAAGAAAATCCTTGGCTGAATATTTGACTGTGTTTATTGTATGGATGTGTGTGAAGCCCCAGATTCATTAAAGCTTACTACGAGCAAAAGAAGAGATTAGTTGAGCTTTCAATTTTTTGACAAAAGTGTAAAGTGGTGAGTGTATGGAATTGCTACTCGTAAACACGAGTCTTGTGTTATTTAGGAATTTAGATATAGCCTAAACCCCTACTCTAAGTTTCGGGTGCAAGCTTTCTTGAAACTATACTTGTCTTGTGGTTATATAATATGCATGAAATGTGATATGTAGATATGACGATTGCTGTATAAAATGTAATTATATACATGAAATAAATGCGTAATGTTTATGTTATATGACTACGCTAGTGTTTTGCAAAAGATGCTAATTTGCAATGTTAGTGCACAGATCATCGGTAAGTAATATGTGTTGTTTTTCTGATATTTTGGCCTTGAGATCTTGGAACCATTCAATATAGTTGGCATGCCATAGGATTGTGAGTACTCACTTACATGTATAGTGGTTTTGGGCATTGAGGCCCTAGGACATATCAGGAGGGATAAAGGAATGAGAGCTAAGCTCCATTCAACGAGACATGTGAGGGGAAATAAGGAGAGTGTTAGCTATATGCTTCACTTTTGGGACATGATTAACTCTATAAGTCTATGTGGTGTTTTGGAGATCCGTGTATATGATGTGTGATGATAGTGCTCACTATATGTTTCATATCCCAACTGTCATCTTATCATATTTAATGTAATCATGTGGAATATGCTCTGTGCTTGAATGAGTCTGAGAATGAACTATTAGATGATGCATGATTTAATACTATATGGTGTTAGACTTAAGATAAGGTTCTTGTGAGTAAATGACTAGCTGTGTTGCATGATGTTATGTTTGCATTGTGGAAATTCTTTACATTACTGAGTTTGTTGAAGCTCACCCACTCATTTCAACATATGTAGAGTAGAGACGTCACAGTGTGGGCAGTGTGGTTATCGAGGGAGTGATCTAAGGAAGACTGGTTTATTTATATTCGTACTAGGGAAATAGGCAATGTGGTAGAACAATTTTGGGTTATTGATCTTTAAACATTTTGATTTGGCTTATAAGAATTTCATGTTATTTTTATGTTAGAATTTTTATACATCGATGTTGGCCTAATGATTCTTGCATGGATGATTGGACACTTTGGACTAATAAACTTAGCCATAGCATGATGAAATAAACAAAATACTTGATGCATGATGCTTAGGAACTATTTGAAATAAGTTATTTACTCTTCTATGGTGCATTTTTAGCTCCAGTAGTAGAGGTATCAATAGTTGGCTCTAAAAATCAATACCTCTATGAATTAAAACGTACAGGAAAATAGAATAGGGATTTGGTATCGATATACGGGACCAAAGTATTGATGATTTATAGCAAGTACCGATAATTTTTGACAATTGGGATTTTTTCCGAGAAATAGTAAGCTATTTTGGTATCATTTTTCCAAGTGCTATCGATACCACAAGAAGAAAATATCGATACCTTAAATGTCAGTATTAATACCTACGAACAGTTTTATGAAACTTTGCTAAATAGCCCCTATGCATGATTCTAACTGTACGTAAGACCAATTAATGAATGATTTGCATGTAATATTGTTAATTAACTAATTGGTTGACCTAAAACTTATACATGTTAAAAAAAGAAGATTGGTTTGCTTGGATCTAGTTTCCTATTTGATGTACATGAGACGAGATGGTGGTGTGGCATCCCGTATTTGAGCTTGGCGACCAGGCCAAGTATAGGGTGTTACACAAGCTCATCAACAAAAATCAATCTAGTTGTAGAAACATATCTTAAGGATTGGATTGAATCATATCAATCTTACTGAATCCCTTGGATCAAGAATGTTAGATCGAAACTAATCTTCAAGACTTATCTTCCAACAACCCACCTTACTTTGATCGTTATTACTATATTGTATTTAGCCATTTTAGTTGTTGTTTAAAAGGGATTATAATTGATCTTTAGTATCTTAACAGGTCTTATAAACTTCAGACTTGTATAAGTTTATATACTGAGTATTGAGAGCACTTATCAATTCATTGAGGAATTGTGAAAGTGCATTTGAGATAGTAAAACATTTTTGGTGGTTTTACAACTAAATTCTCAGGGGGGAAATTTAGTGGTGAGTGACCTAATCTTTGAATACAAAAGTGTGTACTTAGGTGTGGTAGAACTAGAATCACTAGGTGTAGTGATTTCAAAGACAGTGGATTCGTCTCACTGCATTAAGCTCCACAGATAAAAGGAAACCGAGTTGTGTAAACAATCTCGTGCTCCTATTTTTCTATTACTTAACACAATGTCATCAAAACTGCCCACTTCCATTGTTTCTGTTTCTTGCACATTAACAACTGGTTCAAGTCAGCAATCAGCAAGAAAGAAGTCCAAAATGTATAGTTTTGCATTTGACTTTTAATTATTAGGATAATAAAAAAATCAAATTTTTAAGAATTAATTCAAAACATCATCTTACAATATGTTTAAAAAAAAGCTTAATACACACTTTAGTCCCTCAAGTATATTGTTTTCCCCATTTTGGTCCTTAAAATTTGTTGTCCACTTCAATCCCAAACGTTATTAGCATTCCCATTTTAGTCTCTAACGTTATCATACGTTCCCGATTCAGCCCTTTGGACGTTTAAAAATACCGTTGAGATATCTATTCAATCATAAATTGTCACGTAGCATACGCTAATGTCATGATGACATCTATAAAAACCTAAAATATCTCTAAATTTTTAAAAACTTAAAAATATATATAAATAAAATTATAAGTATATATAATTGTTTAAAAAATTAAAAATATGTTAGAATTTTTTAAAATTGTAAAATTTATTAAAAACTATAAAAACTTTATAAAAGTCATTAGATACTGTACAAAATTATAAAAATTATTAGAAATCATAAAATATTGTAAAAAAATTAAAATTTTTAAAAACTTGTAAATTTTGTTGCATCTTGAAAAAAAGTATACCTTCGCTAATCACATTTAAAATATTAAAATTTGATATAAAAGTTTTATATCACAAATACAATCATTTTTCATAAAAATTATATTTTAAAAATATTTTAATAAAATTTGAATAAATTTCTATATCAATTTTTTAATATTCAAAATACATTCATTTTTAGTACTTTACCAGTGTTACTAGTAGCATGTTTATTTGACTTTGTTCTCTATTTAATGTCTAGAGTAAACTTTCTTCATCCATCATCATGCACATGTTCTTTTTATTTTATACCGAAGTTCTTTTAAATAGTAAAACATTTGACAATAATTCTTGAGACATTGTTCTATAGACAAATAATTTTTCTTGAGATTGTAAAAAAACATTTGGATAATTAAATTTATTATTTATTTAAAATAACATTATTTTTTATTATTTAAATAATTTGAAAAAGTATCTTATTCAAATTTATCACTTAAAAAATTCTATCGGTTAAAAATTTCGATTAATTGAATTATAAAACAATTCACTTCAAAAAATCTATCTATTACAAATTCAGATTGATTAAATTGTAAAACCATCATTGTAAGTAGCATTCTTTCAAAAAATAATAATCTCATATTCGTAAACATAATTTATAAAAATTTAAAAATATTAAAATATCCATATGTTTTCAACTTAGTAAAAGGTTTAGTAATTTTCATATTATTTTTTGATTTTTTAATTTTTTGCAACTTTTTTCTATTTTTAACATTTTTTTTAAAATTTTCAAATAATATCATTATATGACACATGGTAGCATATGGCCGGTTGGATGTCACTATCATTAGTTTTTTAACATAAAAAATAAACCAAGGACAACAAAGCGAGCCAAAAAAAAAAAAAAAAACCAAAATGAAAAAAGCAGTATACTTGAAGCTAAATTTTGCATCAAACCTATACCATATTTCATTGGTATTTTCTTTATGCAAAAGCAATTGAGAATTGTAATCACAACAAAGAAAACTCTTAAGCCAATATGTTCTTAAGGCACACGGACTAGAAAAAAAAAAAAAAAAAAAAAAAAAGGCGCCAAAATTTGGTACATATAAAAGCCTTATTTCAATGTGACAATTTGACCTCGATTGTGAACAAAATTCGGTACAATAAAGTTCAAGCAACGAGGCCAGAGATTTCTGGATTCTATATCATGTTCATAGCTAAGGAGTGGCAACTACATTGATATTATAAAAACACCCATATGGGAAAAAAATGGGGCTCTTGTTCTTTTATAAATCTATATTTCCTATGAACAAACACCGACGTACACCTTGGAAAATTTTAGGCAGGAGCGCTTCAAATGATTAGAAGTTTCAGTCGCTTCCATTCGAGTCTCGAGCCTTGATGAAACATATGATCAAGGAAAATATTTTAGCTTGCTTGTTCATCTTCACTTTCATCACTACCATCGCTGCATTTTCAAATTCAGCAGAAAGTTTAAGATAACAATGAACAAAACCTCAAGATGTAGAAATAAACATGAACACTGCCACAACGGCAAGAATGAGAGATCAACAAGATCTAATTGTTTGCAAATTTGAGGGGGTTTAGTACCTGTGTTCGGGAAACTTTGCTATGCGCCTAGCATCCAAGCCTGTGATGTATTTTTGTGCAGCTTGAACATTTTCAGTACCTAGAAAAAAATGAACCGTTTAGTGCAACAGTGTATTATTTCTTATACCAACTCTAGTGGGAGAGAAAAGAAGAAAATTTTGCACTTCATTTATTGCAAAGCTGGTCTGTAGAGGAGAAGCAACTAGTTCAAAAACATGGAATTACACATGAAAAATACCTTTTGTCAACTGGAAGCTGTGGAGGGCACATCTTTCTGCGGCAAGTCTAACTGGGGTGCTGCTGTCCTTTAAACATTCAGCAACGGCAGGGCCGATTAATGACAGATGAGTCATGATAACAGATGGATTTGCCTGTAACAACAGTAGAAACATTTTTAGTGCGAAATATGCTCTTATGGAAATAAAGCGATAGGCCAATTATGCTTTCGACGTAAAGCGTTAAAGCAAGGTGCACGTACTTTGGAAGCTACTTTTATAGCAGATAATGCCCTTCTCCTTACTTCACTGGAGTCATCACGCAATGCCGACAGCACAGATGAAAGAACATCCAGAAGGGCAGTGGAATTATGGGGGTCACTTTGAACTTGATAGAGTAAAAGCCTCCCCAGTGCCTTGGTTGATGTTTCACGTAGTGGGAACTATATACAAGGGTCAGAAATTGGTAAAAAAGAAAAACCAAAACAGAATTAAATCCGTTAGAATTGCAATACCTTCTCATCTTTCAAGGAGCTTTTGAGACGGAGTAAAATAGAGGGGCACTCCGGAGACATAAATATGGTGGAAGGGTTATGCCTGAGCAAGGAGGACAGTGTGAGAACTGCACCATGACGGTCAGCCCAACTCGAAGAAGAGGACAAATCTAAAAGCTCCTGAAGGAGGTCTGACAGCTCAGATTCTTCCATGTACTGCAGTACCATTATTAGAAGAAAACCCAAAAGACAATCAGAGAAAATCAAATGGATTGAGAATAAGCAAACTGATCTATAGCACGGAAATTATTGCACATATCATTTAGCAGGTACCATTAATCACCAGTACAACTGATGAATTTATCACCAGATAGGCCAAAAGGATGCAAATATGCCACTGTTAGAATAAATAGCAGCAAAACCAAAAGGATAGTAATGGTTCTTAAGAAATATCTGCCAAGTACCTGCGATATGACACCCAGTATGCTTGAAGCAAACATTCGAACTTGGTCATCATCATGATGAATTAAATCCTTAAGAAGAGTGTAGATACGAGTTCTGGTAGCTGGAGTCACACTCTTACCAGCATGCTTTACCACACCTTTTAAAGCAGTCAATATGGCCTCCCTCACTCCAGAATCAGATGCCTGAACATAAAATTTTAGTAACTAGTATCCTCCAACTATAAGAAAAATGAGCCATATAGAGGCCAAATGCTAAAAATCACCTGCAAACTAGATAGGAGATCACTGACTAATGGGTCAACCCTGCTACTTAGTGCACTAAGCTTACCCAGTGCGAGGGCAGCACTTGAGCGCACAGTCCTGCATTCAGACACTTGAGAAATCAAAAGCAACAAACAAGATAATAAATATGGCAACACGCTAACATCACATAGAAATAAAGGAAATAATTAAGTTCCAGGCAGAAACAGCTGAACACTGTAAAATTATAATAAATAACTATGACTACTGTTGAGACAGCCACAGATTTCGAAAGGACCTTGTATTATCTTGCAGACACTTGATAAATGTTGTTTGCAGCTGAGGAAGAAAAGGCTTCAGTGCAATCCCACCCTTTCGGATCATGATACTCAATGTAGATAAAATTGCACTCTTGACTTGCCAAGGAAAACGATCACCTATGATTCGAATAAGAGGCCTGAAGTTAAGAAAAAAGAAATACATCAGACTATAAAACAGTAAAACACCAAACAGCAGTCAGCAAAAGAAATAATAGGAATTTATCTCAGGGAAAAATGAGACTTTATTTAAGAACTTTATGGTCTTTAAGATTAACCTAAAATGTGCAAAATATTAAATTACACTCGCTCAACAGAGGTCAAGATTTAGCAGTTGAAGCTATGACTTGTTTTTTTCTTTTATTTAAAATAGCAGTCAACTTACTAATGTAGGCTTTCACAGAATCCATTTTTACACTAAACTTTTCAGACAACATAAAGGATATGATTGACAGGCAACATAAAGGATACTGAAAATTGCAAATATAAGAAAACATGGATGTGATTGACAGGCAGATAAGAAAAGCTTGACACAAAAACAGAAAGATATCTTTCAAAAAGAAACTCGAGATTGCATTTAAAGATGTCGTAACTATTAAGCATGGATGAGTACATATAATATCTGTAAGAGTTAATTAAGTGATCCTGCGACAAGTATTTGACCTTTTAACAAGTTCGGATCGCTAGGATTAGATTGGGCTTATTTCTGTCCAAGGATTAGGATTAAACTCATTAAAGAATGTGAAACCCTAGTACAAAAGTCTTCCAGAAAACTTATCAGCTTAGATAAATTGTGGTCACTGTCTTTCAGTTTCATATCAATTTCATTTTTTGTTCTGTCTTTCTATTGATGCTTTGACTTCCATACCGCATAAAAATGAACTTGCCACCTTATCAGATTTAGACATATTGTGGCCACTGTAAAAACAAAATATAATTTTAATTTACTTCTCTGAAAATTAGAGATATATATTAGCTACTCCAACAGAGGCATCAACACCCTTGGGACCACCTCAGACTCAAGAGTATTAACACTTCAAAACCAGGCTTTTGTGCAACATCACGAAACCAAGCCAGGCAGAACAGCAGTTGACCAAACATTGTTTACCCACAAGTTTGGCAGTTTGTTTGTTCTAGCCTCTAATCGTGACATCATTTTTAGTTATTTCAACCTGTTAGTTTCCAACAGTACATACCCAGTTATTGGTATGACAAACTGCTTCAGTGATTGTTCACTAGTCACTTCAATAAGCTCCCCAAGACCTAGGGCTGCCTGCTCTCTGAGTTCAGCTGACCCACTAATCAGACCCTGCAGATGCAGTCAGGAATAATTTATTAATTACATATCGATTTGTCAGAGGAATACATGGATAAAGTAACAGGCCAAAACAACAGAAAATATATTTCATTGATGCAAAAAGAAAAGTTTCAAACAGCCAACTAAATTCAATAAATTGTGTTCACCATAGAAACAAATGTAAACTTAAAAAGGAAAGAATAATCAAAGTAGCAATTGTCTTGCAATCCAAGGATCATCCCAAATTTTTATAATTTCAACATGCAAAGATGACATTGTACATACGATGCTAAAGACAAATTGTAATCTGATTGTAGGGTAGAAAGAACAACACATTTTCCATATCCATTAGTGACATTTATGTAGTAACTGTTATAGAAATTATTTTGTCAATATTTCTTTCATTTATCTATAATATAAGTGGATGAAAAAAGAAATGAACTTCTATTTTCACAAGCACTAATTTAACATAGTATGTTTCAGGAAACTCCAACGTTTTCAAATATCAATTTAAGGTGATAATGACAGACAACACACTTTGGAGAGAAATGAAAAGCAGGAACACCTGAAGAAATATCGGAAGCAATGGTTGAAGAGCTTTTGGAAGAGAGAATCCGGGAATAACAACAGGGCCTCCCTGCAAGTGGATTAAACAAAAAAAAGGTTATAGTTTTCTTATCCACACAACACTCCCATCTGATAACCATTGTCTGCGTGGGAAAAAAGCAAGCACTCACCTTCTTTTTTCTGCGCTCCTTATCTCTTGCACTAGATACAGCATCGCGTACTAACTTTATATATGAAGGAAGCACTTCTTTTGGAACTGAGTTGACAACCATTGATAAAGCTTCCCAAGCAACCTATCAAACCAAACATAAGATGCAAGATACAACCTGTAAATGAACAACAAAAGAGAAGGAATAGCTCATAACATACCGCAACAGTGGCAGAATCTGTATCACTAAGCAAAATAATTAAGGTAGATATCATGTTTGGAGCTTCATCAACTAGATAAAGTTTGCTGTTTTTGAAGAAGTATCCTATCAAATACGATGAACTTCTTCTAATTGATGCCTGAAAGCCACCAAAAGCAATTGCATTTGTGTCAACCAATCAAATAAGATGAACTTCTAATTGATACCCAAAACCACGGTAAGTCATCAAAAGCAAGTGCATGTGTGTGTCAGTCAAAGATAGAGAGCCTTAGAGAACATTAACAGCATATCAGACAAACCTCACTATCAGCAACTCCTTTAAGAAGCTCTGATATTAACGGTTCAATCCCTTCTTCATCAATGACCAAGACCGCTGTTTCTGCAGCTTCCTTAGCCAGAGGTTGAACATCCTGTAAAATCCACAATAAGCAGGCAGCAAGATGCCACCAAATCAGAAACTTTAATGTGCTTAAAAACAATTAAATATAATAGAAACTCAGATCGCATTTGAAATTCACAATGAGAATTACAGAGGTAGGATTAGGAGATGTGTACCACGTCATTACCACCCATTGCAGAAAGTAAAGCAGGCAGGATGGTACCGAGGTGATAGTTAAGGCCAGGGCCGGCAACCTCTGCCAAAGCTCCAAGAGCATGTGCATTGAAGGCGCTGGACAGAAATGCAAATTAGTAACAGAGCAGAGTCATTGAACAGTTTTCTTCCTTTCTTTTTTCAAATCTTTATTTTTGAGAAAGAAATCCAACATAAGTGAGTGAAAACTTACGAAAGGGGACGATGAACCAGCTTAGGCAATATATGAGGCAAGACAGCAGTAGTTCTGACACTAAAGTTGATAAGAGAACAATTTAGAATGGGCAATTATATGAAACCATGCCAAACAAACAGCAAATCATAGTCTAAACTCTAAAGAGGGCATGAAAATATAACCTCAAGATTTGTTTGAGACCATCTAGAGCAGTATCAGAAGTTTCATCGTCCTCCAAAGCATGTAACAATGTTGGAACAATTTCATCAATTGCTTGCATACCAGCACTCTGCATCATGACATTTTATGATTCATTCTATCTGAAACTACCCATAAATCAAGTTCAAGTGAAACCAGAGAACAAAAATGTACCTTATAGAGTGTACTGAATGCTAATCCTGCTGACTCACGTACCTCAGGAACACTGTTGGAAAAAATTGTATGACATAATGTCTTGTAAAATTAAAGATAGAGAACAATCACTAACAGAAACAAGATTAGAACAAACCTATCACAAAGGGCGGTACGAATGGTAGGGATAAGCTCATCCATGAAACTCAATAACTGACTCTTACCGGCACTTGCCATCACTTCACTCAAACCAATGCATACACCCTGTCAACCATATGAATTTCAGTCACCAAAACTACAAGTATCATATAAATCAACACCATGCACACAGGGAGGAATCAAAATCTCTGTTAGTTGGACTCATCATTTTTTGTGCTGCACCTGTTTGACATGACTCGATACTGACAAGGGCAAGGAATCTGTCTCAAATTTGTCAGACAGTTGCAAATTAATTACCACTAACTGAGCCAAGTCGATGCCCAGTACAGAAATTTTATTTGATTACCCATCTCAATTTCTTCAACTGTAGTATATATTTTCCCTTAAAATACTGAATTTCATCACATAAATTATGCAGACACCAGGACCAGGAAGAACTGCATATGAGAACTAAGAATTAGACGAAAAAGAATAAAATTGAAAAGAGAAAGCAGTACGAAGGTGGAGGAAAATTCCAAAATCAAGGAAAAAAACAAGGAGAAGAGAAGTTCCAATAACCAATTGGAACTAGAAAAGCAACACTTGTGAAGGAGAAAAAGAAAAAGGAAAGTGCAGATTGCTTCTTTCCGGAAGGAAAAAAATGAGGGAAGGAGATGAATTTTTATTTTGCAATAGGCAAGTACATTTTAACATTTAAATATAAAAGATTGAAATGGCATTTGGATTTTGATTAGTTAAGGCTTTGAAAAAGGGTTTGGCTTTATTCACAATTTTAGCTTTTTATCATATTTTTGTATTTGAACCTTATGATTCAAGGACATATTTATGAAATTTCGACATCATACTTCTAGAAAAAAAAGTAGATTACCAATAATATCATAATTCATTATTTTTTAGACTTATATATGCTTATGCTTTTACTTTACCTTTATCAATCTATAATGCATTTTTCCTTTACTGGATATTTTTATCAATCTTTAATATCAATGTATTGCATATCTTAAGTTTTCAATATTAGGCATAAGATAGCTTCTAGAATTATTACAAACATCCTAACAAGATAAAATTGCACAAATAATCCATGCACCCTTTTCCTATTCTTCAACATTTTGTAGCCAAATCCCCGTGTGTTAGATTTAGGGTAGTTGACATGTCTGACAATCACAAGCACGGACACCCTACCCAAGTCTAAATAACATAGATTAAAATTTCAGATTCCTAAAGATAACATTTATCCTGTGGCAAAGACTAAAATCACAAATACAAACGTGAAGAACCTTCATTAGACAAACCTAGCCTCCCAGTCCTACCCTACCATTCATGATATCATATCCTCTATAGAAATTTATAAGCAACTAGAACAAATCAAGCTTAACTAAACTATATTGCATGGTTCCTAGGAAATCCTTGGAAATACCAAACCAGTCTTCATACAGACACCAATATGATCATTTCCAGTAATGAAACTAGATGAAGACAATGAACTTTTAGTGGACTTCCCGCACAAAAAAAGATGCAAAATATGATGCTTACAAGTATATGACATAAAAAGAAAAGATAGAAAAAGCTATCATAACAATGTAACCCAGCAGTATTTCTAATATCAATCATTTTAATAACAGTAAGAACAATAGCATTCTCATAGATTCAAAATAATTACAAATATCTAATAATTGTTGATGATATATAAATTAGCATATATTTATGTAATTAAACCAAAGGATGACCACACTCAATACCCTCCTTCCGGGTGGGCAGAAACCAATTCCTGTAAAGAAATTGCCGGGAAACTATAGTATCAAGAGAAGAGGAAATACTTACTTGTCTTCTACTAGCATCCGGGTCCTTTAATCCCTGAGATAGAATTGGAATGATAAGAGGAAGCACTCTCTCCCCGAGTTTTCTCACAAGTTCTCCCAGTGCTCTTCCAGCAACCTAGATAATCAACAGATATTGGTTAGTTGTGAACCCTAACATTATCAATGAGAACAGAGAACAGCACAAAAACATACCTGCCGCCTTTCAGAGGACGCTGATGCAAGAGAAGTAATTAGAGTATTCATTAAAACAGGCATTATTTCCTTGAGCGTCTTCGGAGTATTTGCTACAATAGTCTTCCATACATGTAATGCAGCCTGAAAATGGAGAATAGCATTTTGTATTAATTTGCATATACTGAAATCAAAATGGTCACAACATTAGTTCATCAATTAATTTAACATGATAAAACATGGAGAAAATTACCTGGCGTACAGTAATGCTGACATCAGTTCGAACCATATATAATGCAGCAAGAACTTCATTGCGCTTATCCCTTCCCAGAACCTCTATAATAGCACGTCCATGTGCTTCAGTACTAGCACCTTCATCATCACTGCCACCCTCAAGTAAAGCTTTCCCGGAAGTTCCAGCAACCTGGATAGAAAACCACATGGAAAACAAATTACTGAGTTTCAAGTCAACAAGAAAAAATCACTTGGGTTGGATCTCCTAAGGACCAAGGAAATCAAAATTTCTGATTTGCCAAGAAATTCCAGGAAGATGCAAACCTTAAACAGGAGATCTCCTAATAGCTCCACAGAGCTTTGTCTAATTCGCCAATTGTCATTAAAGATGCCATCTTCTACAGCTGGAAGAAGGAGTGGTAATGACCTGATGTCAAAGGAGAAATAGGAAAGATCATCATTATGTCACTACTGGAAGGCAAGGCGTTGAAGCTAGACATACAATTTATCCATCATTATCCATCAAAATTCTATCATGCTCAAGATTAATTATAAAAGACAGAAAAAAATCCTAAAGCTTTTTTAGAAAACAAGAACAAAATTAATTTCAAAAACAAAAGCAGAAAGAATCCTAACGTTGTTGCATAATGCTCCACTAGGACATGCCCAGCCCCTAAAGCTGCATCCCGCACAGATTCATTCTCATCCGCAAGACCTAAAAGAATATAAGCAGCCATTGAAATTTACAAATAAATAACCGTGCCAAAAATCATTATAAAAGAAGGTTCACTTAAGGATTTGAAGCATACAAAACGATCGCAAAGAATATTTACCATCTAAGATAGCAGGCAACACCAACTGCAAGTAGTTCTGGAATTGAACACCTAATGACCTTGGGAAATACTAACAAATTTTAAAAAGGAAACTGTTAAGAAAATCCCACCAAACAGAAAAAGTTCAGGTGAAAATAAGATATTAGACGGTATATGAGATTACCTTGAAAAGTGTCAAATATCCATCACGTACAGATGCCTTTTGATGTGAACAGTTCCGAATAATATCAGGAATTACAGTCTCGAAGTACTCAGTACCAAGCGCAGCTAAGACCTGAAAATAGAAGGGAAAATCTCATGCATACTCAACTTATGATTTTTTTTTTCTTTTTCATGTTGGTAAAAAGTAACTAGCTAAAAAGGACAAGTTAGGCGCAAGCCTAACATGAGCAAGTAGTCAATCACAGAGAAAAGTTAATAGGTAATGGTAACTTCTTCTAAAACAATGAAACATTAGAAAAATGCAATGGAGGAAAAAGGGTTTAGACAGTCAAAACAAGAGGGTTTAAAAAGAAAACTCAATATCTTATCTAACTCAAGCATTTCTCTCCAATAAAATTTCTAAATCCCTTAAGCCTAATAACAGGAGACCTATGAAATTAATTCAGATATTGTTGCAACTTTGAACAATAAGCATATATTTAACTCGATGCAATTTTAAGAACATACATGTCAAAATTCAATAACTGAAAATTTTTAACCTCACTCAATCCTTGAGCAGCACCAGAGCGCTCAACATTACTGTTGTCTGATTTAAGCGTATCAAACAACCACGGGACAAGATCTGGGAAGTTTTCTTCTCCCATTCCTCTTATAAGAGATCCAATGGCCCTAGCTGCAACTGATCGAACTTCTGGAATGGGATCAACAAGTACCTGTTCATGTTTTGAACATCAAACAGGGTTTACACAGAAAAAATGGTACCAAGTTCTAAAATTTCAGTTGAAAAATGCACCTTTTTCACTTCAGGAAGGAGCAACCCAATGTAAGGAATCATATCCTTAGGTTCTGTGACTAGGGAACACATGTTTCCAACTATTTGGGCAGCTTTCTTTTTAGTATCTGCACTCCTCTCCCTTAACCCTCTATGTACTATTGGTACCAACAATGCAAGTGAAGGAGCATCAATTGAATTAATGAACGTTGTCTGCAAAATTCAACACAAGTTAGAAAGACAAAAAGAACACTCACAACTGATAATTTCAGGTTCAGAATCTTACTTGGAGGAGAATATCAAGGGAATATTTTGTATAGTCATTGGGATCTGTAAGACCCATAAGAAGAGTAGGAACAAGTGATGATATTTCGGGATTCTTTATTACACTCCCAACCTAAAAGAACAGGTAAATTAGCTCAACAATGGCCATATAAGAATAATCTAAAGCTAATAAAAGCAGACAAACTAAAACCTGCTGAAGTGCCATCTGCCCAGCCGATTGGACCTTAGGGTGTGTATCTGTTAACACCTGCAATTAACAAACAGAGAAACAAAAAAGCCAAATAAAATTGATATGAAACCAAGGTACAAAATCAGCCAGAATCTGAAATAACAAAAATCAGTCAAATCTGACCTCTGTCAATTTAGGGACAATTTTTGGGAGGCACTGAGAGAGTTGCTGAGGAGCACAGTAAGCCATGGCACCAAGTAGTTGTACACTGCTTTGTTTTGTTCTCCAGGCCTTATCTTCAAGACCCTAGACATGCATAGTAAAGTATTCAGAACCACATTAGTTACACCACAAGGACATCAAATGTTAAAACAGGAACCCTTGCTTGTGGCTCATCACAAGTGCCTAACAGTTTAGGTCCAGAAAATGGAACTGGTATACTCAGGTCCATAAAAGCAGAACATAAAAGTGTACCAAACCATTCAGAATCATTAAGCAATGTTGACATTTAAACATATAGTTCAAAAGTTATGCATTCACTACCACAAAACAAAGTGCATCAGAAAGTTTAAGAAAAAGGGGTGAAGAGGAAAACAAACGTAAACATCACCTTTAAAAGAGATGGAAGGACAAGCTTTACTCCTTGTGCACTCAGTTGAGACATCATAGCACGAGCTGCACATTCAGCAGCCTCACGAACAGCGATTACTTGATCAGAAAAAGAAACCAATAGCAAGGGTAACATCTGAATAACATACCTGACCAAAATCACAAGTCAAGAATATAAAATGTTGTAGAAGGATGTATCTATATAAAATGGAATTAAACAATAAGTAGGCCCTAACGATTGTTGACATACGGCTCAAACAATCTTCCCAGATATTCACAAAGGCACTCAAATGCTAGCAGCGCTCCTTCACGAGATTTCGCAGAATTTCTGTAGCAGAAAATGGAAAAAAAGAAAAATGAGAAAAGGAATTAAATGAGCCACTAAAAGTATAACCGATGTTCATAAAAAGGATAAGCAGCTATGAAAATTTAATATGGATAAAAAGTGATTAATTTGGGGCCGGCAAGAAGGGTGGGGATAGATTAAAGCAATCAAAATAAACAGAAAAGGAGAGCAATTAGAGTTCAGAAGTAACTAAAATAATAGCCTCCGCTATATAAAAAAGGAGGTCACACCTATCAGCAAAACCTTCTCGTAGCACAGCCACAACCCCATATTTCTTCAAAGATGATAAACCAAACCCCTTGACCACTCCTGCAAGTCCAAAAGCTGCTCCACGGCGTTCACCATATTTCTCACTCTTCATCAGCTGATCCAACAGTCTAGAAACAAGTGCTGCTGCATCATCCTACATAAGCAATATTAACATTAAGAAGATCCCTCATCCTGAGAAACACCATATTTCTTGAGGAGAAATTACCATGCATATTTACAAAAAATAAAAGGCACACAAGTTCTTATTTCTCAACCTAAAAACCCATTTTTAGCACCAGAAGGCACATACTTGCTTTGACGGCATTAAAGGAGATAGGCATGACGAGACTGCCCGCTGAACAGCTTCGGAAGGAGTATTCAACACATCCAACAACTTCTCTACAACCGCATGCACTTTAGGATCATTCTGTAAAGAAAAGTATGTATCTTAGAGCTAAACTAGGATGATGCCATGATCGTCATATTCTTAGAGCTAAACTAGGATGATGCCATGATCTTCATATGATAAGAAAGGAGCAGTAAATCAACACCTTTGCCAAATGTTTTGCTAGGGCTCCTGTAAAAATAACTACACCTTCACGAACCAGATCGTATTTTTCTTCATCTGATGCCTACACAAAGAGATAATTTATGCACAAATGTGCAGAAGGTTATGCATAATTACATGAAAAGAAAATCAATGTACTCCAGTGCTTGATCATGCGAGCACAGAATCAACAGAAAATATATAGAAAGAATTATAATTTAAAAGAAAGGTTAACCTTCTTATTCAAGTAATTTTCGAAAATTGGGAATAATAAAGAAACATTGTCCCTTCCGTGCCTATCAATAATCATTATACCAGCATTAATCATTCTTCCACGAACATCAGCATTAGGATCAGCCTGAAATGCAAAAATATTCACAAATTAGTTATTCTAATATTCTAATAAAAGAATAACTAACAGTAAAAAACTTGTGCAACACAATAATATACAAGAGGAACTACTCCAAGCTTATATAGCAAAGCCAGTTTAATTTAATAAGTATTACCAAAAATCAGGAAAGAAAACACACCAGTGCTCGCGATATCAGGAATGTCATGACAACAGGAAGGTCTTTTGTTCTTAGTACATCAGCTGCAGAATTCAAAGCTAATGCTATTCCTTGCCGACCAAGCCAACCAACATCAAGATTTTCCTCACCAAAACCAGAATCACGGATATATAAAGAAAACAAAGTAGAAAGAGATTCCTGAAAATATCACCCAAAAAAGTCAGATAACAACAATGCAAAAGTAATGTGAAGGTAAAAATCAACAAACCTGTATAGAATCTGGGTTTTCATCCAAAGCAGCAGCTAATGCCTCTGCCGCAGCCAAGCGCACATTGTAATTTATATGAGAAAGTGCCTTGAAAATCCCAGAGTAATCAGTCCCAAAGTCATATCCATAGCGATCCCATATATCTTCTGCAGCTTCAGCAATGGACTGAAAGCATAGAGATAATGAAGACAATGACTACTCATATGGAAGCCAAAGAACAATCAACTTTTAAATTTTCATGCAAGCAGCTTTAAGCCAAACCTTTTCCGGATCATGTAGAGCGATCCAAATGTTTGTCGCAACTTCAACACTTTGAGGAAGAGCCCGACCAGAAACAGACGGAATGCATTTTACGGCATTTAAGCAAGCCATCCTTACATGAACATCTTTTGCGTACACTCCATACAAAGCCTTTAAGAATAAAATTATTAGATAGATCGCATTTGTCAATGAGTACATGGTAGAAAATAAGGAAATAGTTAAGGACATACAGATGCTACTTCATCTGGCTGCAGGCCAAGACACAACTCATTTAACGCAGGACCAACTGAAGCTTGGTAAGCTGGAACAACACCTAGAACATGATAGAGAGCCTGCAAAAATATAAAATAAAATGGATGATATAGCAAGAAAGAACTGGTAAAGAAATAAAAGAAATTATCAACCATAAATCTGTTAATTAGGTTGAAAGTTTGAGTGTGTAACCGATAGCATGCGAAGCCTGGGAAGGGGCAGAAGGGGATCCATGTGCATATAAAGAATCCGGAGAACATCATCATGAAGTCCTGTTCTCTTGGATGCTAATAGAACCCGCTCCATTATCTGATGACAGACATATATAAAAGGTCCAGATTTACAAGACGCAAACAATCCATTTACCATGAAAATTTGATTGAATGTACTCAATAACATATGAAAGTAGGATATCTTACAGGAAAGACAAAAGTGAAGGAATCCACAGGTAGAGGTCCAGATTTACAAGACACAGACAATCCATTTACTATTCTCTCAAAAAGACCCAATGACGGTCTCTCTTCAGCTACTTCATCCACAGTAGGAATGAGTTCCAACTGAATACGAACTTCATCAGTCACAATTAGGCGTAAAGCAGTAGCAATATCATGGGCCCAATTGCATAGAGGATGCACTAAGCAATGGGCAAGCTTCACTGATGTATCATAGGCCACATCACCAACAATTGGTGATCGCAGTAAAGGATCAACAAACTTAACCTGAAAAAAATAAAAGATCAACAAACATGACCTGAAGAATGTAAAAACAAAATCCATACCAACTAATTGGTGGAGAACAAATATGAAATTAACAGCAAAGGAAAACCAAGCATTCAATGTCACTGAAGGAGAATAAAATAGAAATCAAGTTCCCCTAAAAAATGTGTTAAAAAGAGTATTGGCAATGCAAATTGAGATTGAGAGCAAATAAAAATTGAGTTGAATGAGTAAAAATGAAAAAGGAAAGGCACTCAAGACAAGTAGACGAAACTAATGTTAGATCTAAGAGAATTTTCAATAACCTCACAATGAGGTACCGAAGCATGACATTTAATAGCATGAATTACTAGATTCACTAAGAAAAATCCAAGTTTTGCAAAGTAGAAAACTATAAAAAGTATGATAAGTGGATAAACTGGCTATGATCCAACCTAAAACAATTTACAATATAGAGGCTCGACTTAAATATATGGCCACAAAAAAGGTTAACTGGTGTTAGACAACACTGCTCACCAATCCCCGCACAAGTAGGCCCACTGAGAAAATGGACCTAAAGCATGAACAGAGGAAAAAAGGCAATGAAAGAAGCAAATTACCTAAACTGTTGATTCCATATTCAGAACAGACCTAATAGGTGAAGACGTAAGAAATTTAAACTCAACCACTATGAAATAGTACCACTCAACATGACCATAGGTAAGTAAGGTTTCTTATCTCCTGTTCCAAAAGTTCCCCAATGAAAGTGGATAACATATTTTAAATTGCCAACTCATCATAAAGTTTGGCTTGGGGTCCACACTGAATCAGCTAGCTTTTATTGGAAAACCTGAGTAAAAAGTATAAGAAACCTTACCTAAATTGAACACTCATAATATGTGCCATCTGGCAGTTAAGATAGCAACCAGATGGTAACCATATCTCACCAAGGAGGATACAGCTAGAATTTAAGAGACCACCATGCAACATTCTCATCAATGGATGATACCTAGAAGGAAATTTAGGACAGAAAATGGAACATACCAGGGAAGGTAATTGACTATGTGCAAAAACAGGATTAGCAACAGCCATCTCCCCCATTGCATTCAGCATCAAAGATAGGTTCTTCTGTATTCCCCAAACCTTCTCACGTATAGATGCCTCTTCTCTAAGAAGCTGCTCTCGTGCCTCTTCTTTTGCAGTCTTTCCTTTATCTGTACGGATTAAATGACAAGGACAATTTTATGTATTTAATCAAGCAATAGAAATCGTGACGCTATGAAATGAAAGCCAAGTTGACATGCCAGCTTTCTTTGTTGACTTCCCAGTATCCTTTCTCCCACCACCACCAGCTGCTCTACTAGATAACTCCCTCTTTCCATGATGGTTAGAATTGATATGGTCCTGAGAATAGAAGATAAAATAATATAAATGACTAAAAAGGTATGTCAAAAGAGAGCAGCAAACCAAAGAGGACAAAGAGAAAAGTAGAGGTGAGACCTCAATTGGTTTAGAATTCTTAGAAGTAATAGATTCTGCAACATAAACACCTTGCTCATTGGAAAGAATTCCTTCAGGAGTCCGGAAAATCTAAAACAACATATGAAAGATAGAATTAAGCCTTAACAAAAAAATAATAAGAATAAGAATAAGAATAAACAATAACCTAAAACTACATGAACATAATAGGCAAAAAAAGGCTATCCTATGACATAGTATCCTTCCACCTAAATCATAAACCACAATTCTGTGAAAGCATATCGAGGGAATGACAATCAGGAAGTAAAAAGATGATCAACCAAGAAACTGGCATGAATGGAGTAGATAACTTCAGAAGCCACACCTGAATGTCATTCTCTGAAAGCATATCATGGGAATGACGATCTGGAAGGTTTGTATGATGCTGCAAAGTGGAGGGAGCTCGTGTCAATGATTAGCACCAAGAAAAAAATGAAATATCTGACATTGACCAAGTACAAGCAAAATACCTTCTCAAACTCTGAGTACGTATCTTCAGGTGCTATTGACATCAAAGTGCATAGAGAACATATTGCTGCCCGTTGTTCAAGTGGATTGGCACTCATCAACCCCATTGGTCCAATTAGACTCTAGAAAACACATCCCAAAAAGGTTAGCTACAGACTATAACAGAAACAAGTAAATGGACTACAGTAGTAATACATTTAATGTTCCAACCACCAAACTGACATATTTCACAATAACATAGATTTTACCTCACAAATATTGCCTACATTAGTTGAGATAATCTCAATCACATCAAAACCGAGTGTTCTCAAACATTTATGGAGCCTCTGAGGACAAGAAGAATGACAAAAAAAGCGTAACAAAAATTAATCACTGAGGCAGAATAATTTCATGAAACTAAAACAATAAAAGAAAAGAAAATCAATATACCCTCCACACAGCATCTCTTTTTGCAGTTCCAACTATACACGGATGATGAGAGCAGAATATAATTCGTGTAGAAACACTTGGAGTTGTAGCTAGAGCTGTGGATGATATAACAGCTAAAGTTTTCACTAAGACCTCGACAGAAGGAACGTTTTGAAGTTGATTGTCTGGAGAATTATCTGCATCACTACAGATATACAGATTTAAGTTTTGCTCATTAGATCAAATAAAATGCTAAACAAAAACTTGTAGCATATAAAAGAAGCCTCAGTAAATAAGAGAAAAAATATGTGAATGATAACTCACACTGCAAAGCCATAAAATAAAATGGATGGTGACCAAAGTAATTTCTCCATAATCAAAATGTTAAAATCACCGCAAGGTATTAAAAACACCAAAAGTTAAAAACTGTCATTTTGTACCTAATCTTCAATGTACTTATTTTCTCTCCAACAAGAGAGAGGAAGTCTGTGAACTCAAGCAGAAGAACTTCTGACAACTGTGGAGCAGCAGCAACTATCTTCTTTGTAGCATCATAAGTTTTTCTACGAACATCCCAGCTTGAATGGCACATTAAGAAGAGTAATAACTGCATCAATATTCAAAATCAATTTATCAAATACTGAATTCATAATTGGAACAGATAAAATACCAAAGTCTTCCTCTTTTCCGTAGGTAAAGGAGAAAAGTAAGAGATCAAGGCAAATTGATCTACCTGTAATAGTAATTTAGCTGAGAAAGTTTCCAACACTCTGCATAAGGAAGGCAACTCAATTAGGTATAATCATAAGCCAAAATAATATATATCTATACTAATAATATAACTCTTAGCTGAGTTGGTGCCATGACTTAACCGGAGCCTAACTCAATTAGGGAAATGTCAAAAAACTGTATTAAATAATAGATACATAAATACAAATAGGATATTTCAGCAATTTAATAATTTTCATTATTCTTTAAGTAACAAAAGAAATCTCCTTGAGGAAGTTACTCATCTGACTAAAAAACAACCAACTTGTCACAATTAGCCACTCATTTCTTTTTCTCAAAAATATTCATTTTACTTTTTTCTCTGTTTAATTTTTTTTTTTTAATATAACTAGAACTGACATGCACCTTACGAAGCGGAAATGAAAAAAAAAAAGATTATGTTAAAGAGATAATTATTTGTGATTTAAAAAACTATATCATTGATAGTCTGTTTACTTATTTTTAATTTAAAAATAAATATATATTTCTTATTCTTTACCTTGGTTTTATTATCGTTTGTATATATTAAATTGATTACATTATATTTTCATCTATATATTTTACATTATTGTTGTTATGCTTTATTACTCGCCATTTTTTACATTATTTTATTATATTATTATATCACATGCTTGCGCTTGTGTCATGGTTTCTCGTATATATAAAAAGTAAAGAAAATTAGTGCATTATAAATGACTTAGACCTGCGAGAATGTTCCACCAACAGCACTTCAAGA
Organism: Gossypium anomalum; assembly: GCA_025698475.1. NCBI lineage: Eukaryota > Viridiplantae > Streptophyta > Magnoliopsida > Malvales > Malvaceae > Gossypium > Gossypium anomalum. The sequence continues at coordinate 80,371,363 of CM046966.1, read as the reverse complement.
AGATCTACACATGACATGCAATCTTCAATTGATAATTTTGTGACCTACGTAATGTAGATAGTACAGGTCACAATAATCCAATTAAAAGAAACCTAAAAACAAATATTTAGCAACAGCTACCATTGAATTCGCAACAAGAGAGGGCTCATTCTGAGATATCAAGGACCAAATTTTCTCCTTTGCCAGAGTCTCCTCTGGGAAAAGACAAAGATCAAGGGAATCAACAAAGAGATAAAACCTTCAAATTAGCAAATTATTATGAATGGGAAGAAATGGAAGGCATTCCAATCTGTCAATCATTAACGAGAAAAACACCTGCTTTAATGTCAGTAGCTGCAATCTTCCCAACAATGTTTAATGCATATATGCCATCTAGACGCTGCACTGCTTTAGTGAAACCAGTTTTCACAAGTTGAACAAGAGGGCCCAGTAATGATGATATCTGAAAATTTGCATTTAAAGTGCTTTAAGGAAATGGAACAAGAATAATGACTAGAAAGTAATTAATTACTGAACATCCATGAGAATAAATAAATAAAAAATAAAAGATTGTTAACCTGTAATAGGGCATCAGGGTTTCTGGAGATAGCTTGTAAACAACGAAGATGACCCCTTCGTAAAGCTTCCTTATCCTTGAGGCCAGAGGCCAAAAACGACACTAAATCTGGTTGAAGTGCATCAGCAAAACGGGCTGCCCAAGATGCAATAGCCGATAATGTTGCTAGTTTTACCTCTTCATTTCCTGCAAGAAAAGAGGACAGATCAAAAAGACCATCTTTTTTCAACATCTATCAATACATAAGTAGCACCCTTTTACATGTAAACAGAAGAGATAGAGAATCATCAAAACAAATTACCTTCATCTTTATAGTAAGTTACCAGAAAGCCACATACAGTGCGAGCAAGGCTGTTGAGATATTTTCCTTCAGGAGCATTACACAACTCCAGCAGGGCATTGATCATGCCAATTCTTTGATACGGAAATGCTAGCCTTCCTTCTGAGCCTGCTTGTGATGAAAAGCCAAGAAAAAGTTCATGAAAAGATTAGTGAGTAAAGATCTTAAAGTTAAAGTATCATGCACTGTCTAAGGAGATCTATAAATGCCTTAAGAGGGAAAGGTCAAACCTCCAAGAACAGCTTTAACTACATTGAACATCGATTCACAAGCATCTGGATTACTAGACTTTTGGCTTAAACAACGTACTATAGCCAATGCCACAACCCTTCTTCCATCTTCTGCATGTCGTGCCTGTGGTAATATGACAGAAAGAATTTCCTTCGCATATTTACTTAAATCAATATCAACTGAACTTAATAGTATTCCAACTGAGTCCAACACAATCTCAGGGTTGCGTTTCAACATCTTCACCGATGATGGGATCACAACACTTTGGAGATCTTCATGTGACATACGTGCAAATAATGGACGAAAAGATTCACTAAGCCCTTTGGTTGGCTTTTCTCTTGCATTTAAAACAGCTTTAACATAGATGTCAAGAAATATGGGCTGTACAAAGCAAACAATCAAGTTATACCTTCCATATAGATCATCAAATATGAGTTAACATTAAACTGAAAAACCTTAAAGACTCCCAATAGTTGGGAATCCCAACACAAATAAAAAGGCTGAAATCAAAAAACTCCTACCTTGCTTTGTTCAAACTTAGATGGCACTGAAGAAGAAAATTCCAGTAACAAACATAGCAATTCAGGAGTATCTTTGTATGGAATCCGTGCATCCTTTATTTCTTCTATATAACTGTTGTAGACATCAGGTGACTGTAAAAGCAGACAGCAATAAAATCTAAGTTTGTTTATTGCAATAAACAGCTGGGCAATTTCCTCAAAACCAGAAAAGGTTAGGTGTAGAAACCTGAGAAAACAAATGAAAAAATGTTTTTCTGCATGCCCTTCGCTCACGGAAAGATCTTTGCATGACAATATGAAGCAAAGATGCTTGAGCTGCAGCTACTCTACACAATGCATTTTTCGAAACTGTGGCAAATTGACTTCTGCTTAAAAGGAGACACGACCACTTGAGTAGACTATAGCACCCTACATGGGATTGGAACTTTGATTGCTTCTCCATCGCCTGAACAAGTGCCGCTGCAAAACTTTTCATGAATGCAACCTCACCTAAAGTCCTCACAATCACATCATTAACAGCTTTTCTCGACCCTCCATCATCATATATTGGGAATGTTGTAAATATTATATCAACCAAAAGTGATGTGAACTCAGGGGACATATCTGTTCAAAAAGAGCAATAGTACCAAAAACTGATCAGAGGATGCATGTGCATAAAATGAGTTTATGCTATTCTGGTTTCTACCTAATACTTGCAGGATTGAGTGCACAAATATTTAGTTATGGAGAGAGAAAATCAGAGAGGGCACTACCTCATTCACTCGTAAAAAGTTTATAGTTTTTTACAAAGATAGCAATCAATTCAAATCAGCCAACTGAAGATTGTGTAGATACCAGCAAACCATAGAAATCATGCATCATAGTGAAGAGCCTCTAATATTAACTCTAAATCCGGTTTACAGCAACCGACTACAAAGACCATGAACTCTCTCTTCAACTATTCTCAAGCTTTAATCATTGTACTTAAGCAACCTTCCTCTAGTATTTGTTCATGAAACAAAATTTCTCATAAATAACCTGAATGAGCCGAAATGCCATAACTTGCTTTGGCTACAATTCAGAACCACAAACACAACCCAATTCACCTCATTTATGATCCACATTTTAAAGGTGCAAACATAAATAAACGCCTTCTTCATACAAAGAAAAAAAAAATTATTTAACATTTAGAGGAACTAATAAAATTTCCAACTCCATAAACTCAATCTTTTGACTTCTAAAACTTCAAGAAATGCATTTCATTTGAAACAATCACATAAACAAAATTTAACGACAAAAATGAAAATAGAGAAGAAGAAGAAGAGAATCAGAGACCTGAATTGGCGATAACGGGAGGGAGTTCCTTACGGAAGATCCGAACCCGTTTTTTAGTTGAGGCAGTAGAAACAGACCCGGCGATCGAGATTAGAGATTCCATCGGAGAAGAAGAATCCGCCATTTCTTACCGGAATTGATCCGGATTCGGGTCGCCGATCCAAATTTTCGGGTTTTGGAGCTCCTTCAGTTTTTAAGATCGACGAAATGGAGAAGCTTTTATCTTTTTCCCTTTTCTTTTTTTTCTTTTTTTTTTTTTTTTTTTTTTGTTTATTGAGTTTTTTGTTAGGGTTTTAGAGAAGTACAAAAGAGAGAGTGAAGGAGATATTAAATTGGGAAACAAAACTTGATCTAATTGGTGGATATGAGACTGCTTTCCGGAGGTTCGGCTGCTGGACTTATGGTTCTGGATCTTTATTTATGGGTTGAGCTACGGTATGCCTGGCCCATCTTTATAACTTTATTTGGCTTAATTCAAGCACTTCAATCTTTTTTTTTTAAACATAGGAACTTTAAACTTTTTCTAGTTAGGTACTTAGAAACTTTTTTTCATTATCGCCTTTTACCCTTATTTTTGTTAGAAAACCCATCGACCAATCAAAATTTGACATGTGGCATTTTAATAATTTATTTTTTTAACCAAAAAGTAAGAAAGTTTTAAGTACCTAATGGTCATGGAAAGGCCTATAATGGTCATGAAACTATGTACCTAATTTAATAAAAAAAAATTTAATACCTAACTCAAATAAGTGGCATAATTCGAGTTTTGCTCATTGATTAATCCTTTTACTTTTTGCATATAATAACAAGAACTCCTAAACTTTTTGTATATTAACTTATCCTACTATTCACACCATTGGTTTAGTGGCGAACTTATGTGGGTTTTAAATTAATTGGCAGAAGATCTAAAGTCCAATCCTTGTGTTTGTAAACCCTTTTCCCTTCTTCCAAGAACTTATCATTGTGAAGAGTTTGAATTGAAGATTACCTTTGGTAATAGGATTACTAAAATTTTAGACTGAATATAATATTACTTACAAGAACATTTTATTAAATTAATCTTATTATAAAATTTGCTTCATGTGTTTTTTAGTGAGTAAGAGAATAGAAGTTGGAATAATTTAAATTATTAGCTTATTAATAATTCTAATATCTTAAAGTTATTCTAGTTTATTTTATAAGTTCATTTAGTAGATTATGTTTTTAATGAATTATATATTATTAGTGTTAAATTAGACTCAATTTTTTTGTGATTTTTACCCAATGTAGATCCAATAAAGTATGGTGAGAGGATAACTTGAGATAGGCAATTAAGAGATATTTTCTCTCTAGCAAAAGGTTTGTCTGCCCTAGCAAATGCAGACAAACAACTTTTAGCTTCAGCGAAAATATTGTCTGCTAGAGCGACACACGTACCTAAATAATTTTCAAGAGTTGTAATTTTCTGGGTTTATAAAAAGGAAAAGGAGACCTAAACTCAAGAGAGGGACAAAGAAAAAGAGGAGAAGCCGCCAAAGCTTTGACACATCAAGAATCAACGACTTTCATCAAGAAGACTAAGTTTCTCCATCGATTTTCTTCTTGTTTCCTTTTTCTATAACTAGTTGTTGTTGTTATTTTAAGATGTTTTTAAAATTTTACATGAACTAAATTCTTTTTTCTAGGATTGCAACAGAGCCCATATTTAGTTAGTTTAATATTTTCTATTTTTTTATTCTTAATAGAGATTTGATTATTTATTCATTATTGTTCTTGATTGATAATAGTCTGGTCAACTATTAGTCTAAGAAAACCTAAAGAAAGAAATTAGAATAGGACTTTTCATTTTAGGTTTAGAATGAAAAACTTTTGGTCTAAATTAGTTCTTTAATTGCTTGGAAAAGAGTTGAGGAAATTTTAGTTTTCCAGGTTAGTAACCTACTCTACTAGAGTAAATTGCGTGGAGATAGAACAATTAGCTAATACATTGGATAAAATTGTAATCCTAAGTTTTTATTATTGATAGATTATTTCATTTTAACTTGCTTTGTTTATTTTTATTTTTTTGTTTTAGTTTGAAAACATTATATTATTAATTTAATTCAGTAGATATCAGAGTAGTATTTGGTAATTTGCGTTATAGTTAAGAATAGCCCTATGTAGGATCAATATTTTTGTATTACTTATCACGATACGTATATTTATATGTGCAATTTTTTACTAACATTTAGAAATTAATTGTCCGTGCACATGTTTCATTACAATATATGAATTGCATACAAATTAAAAAGTTTTAAGTTTTGTAGAATTTAAAGAAAACTTAGTACCAACAATATGAACTCAAGGATATAGGAACCATGAATGTGACAGTTATTTTGATATAACCATAAATATGAATAATTCGAGATTATGTAAGATGCAAAAACTATTTTAGCTTAAAAAAATAAAATGTTTCTATTAAAAATTTTAGTACACATAATCAATATTAAGAAATCGTATACAACTTAAAACTATAATTATACAGAGAACATGGATATTTTAAATTTTATCTCAATTATCAAAAAAATTTATTATTCTATCCAATGAAAGAGAAATACAAGTTTTTTTTAACAAAACATAATATTTTTATTGATTTAAAGGGTAAATTTGTGGCAAATTATTAAAATGAACTATACAATTTGTGATAAAATGAAAATTACCCCTAAAATCTAATGTGACATCCCAAAACAGGGCATAAGAGTTTGGGGCCTAACGAGCTGGGGTCGCTAGCTGGCTTAGTGAGCTGCGATCATTGGTTTGGGTCTAGAGTGAAAGTAGGATCTCGATTGTAAAAAAAAAAAAAAAAAAAAAAAAAGGAGTAAACAATTGTACCAAAGTTAGGAGGTTAACTTATTTTCCTCTTCACAAAACCACCCATGCACGTAACTCTTTCCTACGTCTACTAGGGTATCCTAAGAACATCAAAACACTTAGTGCCTATAAATTAAGCTTTTTCCATTAAAAATTTTATATTCTTTTGAACAAAAAAACACTTTCAAAATTCTTCATCGACTACTTCTTTCTCTTATTGTTAAGTTTTTACGAAATCAAGAATCCAAAACTTAGCTCTTAGAACTTAAGACAGCTAGATCACACGGTGCGTAGTGGAGAAGCGAGTAATCCGCATGAGGCATAAACACTGAATAGGTGGTACAAAAGAACACTATACTTAAAGGTAATGTGTGATGCAAGTCTCAATGCCCAATTTCAGACCCTTGAATGTGATGGGCTCACACTACCTCAAGACCCAATAATAATGTCAAAGACTAAGCAACTCAATTCAGGGTTCAATTAAATACAAGATTCGAGGATGAATTTTTTCGAGGAAATAGGGAATGATACATGCACAGATGGGGTGAAATTTATTAAATTCCATTCACCGAAGCTAGCAATTTTCAAGCTTGAGAAATCAGTAGACTGGCGACAACTTTTTGGATGGGATCCTGGCATTTCTAGGTTGAGATGTCTTCAAGGCATTTCAAGATCTATCTCTCAACTTCAAAACAAACTTTTAGTCACTCGATTTTGAGTTTGGGAGCTCAAGTTATGATCGTTTTAGTGAAGACTACGAAAGTAAAATTTCTGAACGGGATTATGACGGAATTACGAGGTTCATGCTTTTAATCTTAAATCATATTGGGTTTGGGTTTTGGGCTTAATTTTTATTATATATGAGTCCAATATTGTATTTATCAGCTCTTATTATTTTATTATTTCGAATTTTTAATAATTATTAATAAGTTTAAGTTATCTAGAAGTTTTATGTCAACAAGAAAGTTTAGTTTAAAACTACTTCTTGTTTAGATTAATTAGAGTTCTAGTATACTTAAGAGTTTTATTTAGATTTATTTAACTAGCCTATATATAAGCCTTTGTGTTGTACACAAATCATTCAATTCATTATTATTCAACTTCTCTTTTGAGTTTTCTTTTTTTTTTAAAGAATTTCTCTTGAGTTTCTTTTAGAATAGTTTTAACAATCTTTTTAGATTGTGGAGATCATCTTCAAACTTTTTCTTGCCAAGTTTTCTTTCTTGGAGGGGAAATTAGAGCCACTTGAAGGCGGTTGTGGATTCTTCGTGTTTCCAAGGCTTCTTAGGACTTCTACATATCACGTTCTATCTTTCCATCCATTTTATATATTTTCTTCCTTATTGTTCTAATCGAAGATTTATTATTCTATTCTAATTATCTTAGTTATTTATTTTAATTATTTTATCTAACTTAGATTTGATTGCATTTTAGGTTGTGTAAAAAATCCAAGTTTCTTTCCGAACGTCTACAGCCCTAAGTCAAGTCTGTGACTTTGACAAACTTTACAATCCGCCTCTGCATTCATCCATCTCATTCGTTATCATTTGGTATTAGGTTTGGGTGTTTTAGGTGTTCTTTTTGTTATTATAAACTGATTTCTAGCAAACAACCTCAAAATAAGTTTCTTTACCCCGACAGTTTTCGAAAAAAATATTTTTCACTGGGTAAACATTTTTCAAATGATCTGAAATTTTACATACTATTTCTTGACACTATTTTAGAGTATAAAAAATTATTTCCCACAACAAATATAACAATACACTTTTCGGTGGTGTTGGAAATAGTGGTTTCGAGACCACAAATTCGACGAGTAAGTTCGTATAATTAGTATTCAAATTATACAAGTCAATAATAACTTTTATATTGAATTTTGATTTGATGAACTGAACTAATTGAATTAAAAGTTAGTATAAGTGGTTCGGTCCAAAAGTCAAGTGGTTATTGAAAACGAAGTATTAAGACCTCATTTTCGTAAATTAAAGTCGTAAATACTTTTATTAAATATTTACAGAGTTGTATTATATGTGAATTGAAGTTTGGTCGGGTAATTTTGTAACTACCTAATTTTTAATGGTGCCGAAAACAGTGGTTTAAGGCCACCAAATCCAACGAATAAGCTTGTAAATTTTATTATTTAGTATATTCAAGTCAAATGTGATTTTAGGAAGATTTTTAAATTAGTAATTTGTGTTTTATAAGGATTTATTAGGTTAAGTGTTTTAGAAAACGAGGTATCGAGACCTCGGTTCTATAAATTGAACCATAAATATTTATAAAAATATTTATGGAGTGTCATTAAGGTAGTTTTAAAATTTTGTTCAAAAATTTTAACGTTTTGATAGTTAATTAATCAAAAAGGACTAAATTAAAAATGATGCAAAACTTGCTAATTAAGGAAATAGTGATTAAATGGTTTAAATGGAAAATAAGGGAGGACTTAAAGAATAATTAAGCCCTAATGAAATGGCTGGGGCGACATAAGTGTAGAAGAGATAATGAAATAATGTGAACTAAGGGCAAAATTGTAAATTTTGTAAAATTAAACAAATAAAATAGCAATAAAAAGATTTTCTAGACATTTCTTCATCAATCTTCAGCCACAAATAGCCATAAAGAGCTCCTTAAGCTGGTTTTTCATAATTTAGCTTCATGTAAATTTAATTCTTGCCTTTTTCTTGTAATGTTTGTGTTTTTAAGACTTTTACAATTAGGTCCAACTAACAATTTCATTAGTTTTTTTTTATTTGTATTTTTGAAAGTTACCATTGATGAATACTGAATGCTTTTGATGAATTAACATGGATATAGAGCTTTAATTTTGTTGTATGATGATTTTATAAAGTGAATTTGATATATATTGATTTTAGGACTAAATTGTGAAGAATTAAAGAATTAGAGTTTTCTATTAAAATTTTAAGTATCAAGGGTTGTAATACAGCCTAGAATACTTAGATAAATTGTCAATTGAGAAAAAAATTGCTCAATTGATAGACTAATTAGTAAGGGACTAAATTGTAAAAATTGTAAAAGTTAGGGTAATTATGTAATTTCAAAAATTAAGGGGTATTAATTGTGAAGTGAATTGAAACTGAAATATATGATAATGAATGAAGAATTTTATACTTTAAATCAAGAGCCAGTAGATAATCGTAAAAAAGGAAAATTAGTAGAATAGTCCCTGAACTACTACAAATCTTATAATTTAACCCAGGAAAGTTCGTATGGTTAAAATTTAATGTTTATATATTAAATTGATGAATGATATTAAGTATGTATTCATATCTATTGTTGAAAGAAAAATATTGTAGAAATTATGAAATTGAATTTAGTGTTCAAAATAAATGGAATGCGAGATTGAGTACAATCGTTCTGTGACGAAAGATTGTAACGCCCCAAATTTCTTATGTTTGTTTCTATTAAATTCTGACACAACTATCTTTTTCTATTAAATTCTGACACAACTATGTATTTGCTTCAGTGGTTAAGTGTTCTGGGTGTGTGTGTGAGATATTGGGTTCAAGCTTTACCTTTAGCAATTTTGGTTATTTTTGGAATTAAGCCTACCATTGTTCAGTGGGCTTGTATTTAATTGTCTGTAATTTCATATTAGAATAAGTCTATTGGTTCGAGTGGTAAGGGAGTTAGGTTGTTGAGGTCATGTGTTCGAATCCTGACGCAAGCATAGATGTTATTTATTTTGCTCAGTTTTATGATAGTAATTCGATGGTATTGGGATTCTAAGGTAGTTAGATGTTATTTAGTGGGGAGTTATCAAAATATTCTAGGGGATTTTTATTTTATTGTTTTCAAAAAAAAAAAATCGTTTCTTTCTCGTCTATAAAATTTCTGATATCAGTTTCTTCTCTCTCTCTTTCGAATTTTTGCCTTTCCCTCTTCTTATTCTCCTTTCGATTTTTTTTTCAATCCGTCTTCATTTGTGCAACGTTCGGTTTCGTATGGTGTTTGGTAAGTGTTTCGAAAGCTTTGTGTAATGGTTGGATGTTCGGTTATGTTAATGATGTGTATATTGTGTTTAGGAGTAGATCTAAGGGTTGGGGACTTCTCATCGGTTTTGTAGTTATGCGAAATCATCGTGCTCGTTTTAAGGTAAGGGATTCGGTCATCTATTGGATTATGGGGAAACTTGGTTTCAGTTTTAATTTTGATTTAAGTGATTAATATGGTGGTTTGTTGGTCAATTTTAGGTTCTGGAGGTCTTGAAATTGCAATTGCTGTGAAATCGTATAAGGTGTGTACTTGAAACACAAAAAACGAGGTTTCGGTAAAAGTTAAAAAAACTACTATTGACACCATAAGGGCGTGTGGTCGCTCGTGTGGTAGGCTGTATAAGAGGACACGGCTGTCTGATCGACAAAGGCATGGTTGTGCGCAGCACACGGTCGTGTGGTGGCTCGAATGTAGCAGTGTAGGCCACACGGGCTAGACCAAGCTGGGCGTATAGGCCCACATAGGCATGACACACGGGTGTGTTAATTATTAGGCCAGGCCGTGTGGGCCACATGGGCAAGGCCAATCTGGGTGTGTGGACCCAAATGGGCAGGCCACACGGGCATGTGGACCCATTATTCTGAGATTTTTTGTAGGGTCGTACGGGTCGTCCTAAAAGACTGTGGGCCTACCGTAGGGTCTGTAAGGCTTATCTAAACCCTAAAAATTGAATATTTGTTGTTCTGTTCTGTACACATAGGCATGGCTGATTTATCTGTTAAATTTATCTGTATATGTATGTTATATTCGTACGTAAGCATGTGAGTATGGTTAATCTGAATGTCTGAAACTGAATATTCTATATATGATATTAAGGTTGGGATGATATATATATGGAGGAAGTGTTCTGAAAGGCATTTAACGCCTATATTCAGGCAACTTGGCTGCACCTAATCTGTTATGTGCCGCATCGGTACAGTGTGGTGTGTAGGGTTGGGTGGGTGTTTTAAACCCCACATGATGTGTAGGGATGGTCAGAGATAATGTATAGAGGATGGAGGTAGGATTCTGTTATCTGATTTGCATATTTGTATCCGTATTTGCATCTAAAATGGGCTTTGGCCCAAATCTGTATCTGCATCTGACATAGGCCCAGGCCCGAATCTGAATCTGTCTGACTTGTGATATTCTATGTGTGTGCATGCTTAGCTCTGTTGGGTTACACATTGAGTTTACGTAAACTCACCCCTCATCTGTCTGTTCTATACAGGTAATCCACAGAGTTAGGCAGATTGGTGTAGCGAAGGACTTGACGGTGACCACTTGCCATAGAACTATTTTATTTTACTTTAAGATTTTATTTAAGTTTCGGTATTTGTTTTTGGAGAGTTTGTAATTTCGGGGACTCTCTAGACTGTATGGACTTTAACTGTGGTTTTGGTTTTGTTGCTCGCTTTATGCATGCTTTAACAAAATGTTTTTTTTATTAAAATGATGGGCTTAAACATCATGATTTTTCATAAGCTTCTGCACTAAAGAATTTTAAGGCAAAAGAATAAATGTTTTGAAATAAATAAAAGCAAATAATGGTTTATAAGCTTAATGTTTTTATCGAGTTAGCTTAGTTTTCAAACCCATTCCATGTAACATCACCAGATTCGGCCATAACGTCTAGGCCGGGTTTGGGGTGTTACATTTAGTGGTATCGGAGCTAAGTTGTAAAACTTGGCTGTGAATTTTGGGTTCTAAAATATGGTTTAAGAATTGGCTTTCAAATGGTTTAAAATATTCTAGTTGAGAATATGATACACTGAGTCTCCGACCCCGATCCTATAAGTATTCTGAAACTTAAATAGTTATGTTGAAATGTTCCAGATAGTTATTTTGAAAATGCTATTAGTTAAAACTCTCTGAAACTGTAGTGAAACATTTTAGAGACTGAAACATCTGAAATATTCTGAACTTCTGAACTTTATGCATAAAACATTTGTTAATAAATATTGAACTGATGCATAAAACTTTTAATGTAGATAAACTCGATTAGACAATGAGCGCACGAGGTATCTGTGGACGTAGTACTTGAGGCCGAGGTAGAGGCCGTAGGAGGGCTCGAGCTGAGTCCTCATCTCTGGGCAGCATGCCAAATCTGGACACTAGTAAGACACCAGCATCACCTGCTATTGAGACTGGGTCTCAGAGTCATTTGGCTAGGGACGACGCACTGTCCCAAGCCATGCTGAGGATATCAGAGAGGGTCGCTGGGCCCAATACTTGATCTGGGGGCCGAGGGTCGGTAACTGAACGACTCCGGTCTAATGGAGCTGAACTATTTAGGGGTGTCACAAGAGTCACCCCTAATGTGGCTGAGTATTGGTTGGAGGCCACTGAGAGAATTATGGATGATTTGGACTGTACCCCGAGTAGAAATTGAAGGGTACAGTCTCTTTGCCTCGCGATGAGGCCTACCAGTGGTGTTTAACGGTTAATGAGGGCACTCAACCTAACCGTCTAACTTGGGAATTCTTTAAAACTGCATTCCAGAGCAAGTATGTGAGTGCTAGCTACGTAGATGCTCATTGGCGTGAGTTTCTGAATCTTACACAAGGTGACCAATCTGTGGTCGAATATGAGGCCAAATTTCTGAGGCTGAGCTACTATGCTCGAGGTATGGTAGCATCGGAATATGAGAGGTGTGTTTGTTTTGAGGATAGGCTGAGAGATAATCTGAGGGTTCTGATTGCTCCACATTGGGAGCGTGAGTTCGCGGTGCTAGTAGAGAAAGCAAAGATTGCTGAGGATGTTAAACGCATGGAGCGCCAAAACAGGGACAGGGAGAGAGGTAAGAACAAGAGGGATTCGGAGCCCTCGAGTTTTGTGTAGGGGCCTAAGAAAAAGGCCAGATCTGATGGGCTAGTTAGAGTGAGGGCTCCTGCTACTTTAGCTGGGTTGCAGCCATGTGGTGATTGTGGTAGGCGCCATCCAGGCGAGTGTTGGAGGAGGATTGGGGCTTGTCTGAGATTTGGATCTTTAGAGCACTGCAGTAGAAACTGTCCATAGCGGGCAGATCAGACTCAGGCTCTGGGTTTTGTGCATCCTCAAAGGGCAGTTTTGTAACAGCCTGATTTTGGGCCTAGTCGGAGCAGTGGTTTCGGAACCACTATTTTGAGGCTGAAGAAATTATTTTTAATGTTATTTTATGTGTTATAGCATGATTATATGAGTGCATGAAAATTTTGGTGAAATAATTTTAGCGATTTCATGCTTAATTGCAAAAAATGACTAAATCGCATAAAGGGCAAAAGTTTTGTTTTGCTAGCTAAATATGTTAAATAGCTAGAGAACCAAAATTTGGGGTGTTTAAAGTGCAAATAGACCCTAAATAGTGTGCTTGGCAGGCTATAGAGAGAGTTTGAAAAGTCAAAGTTTGTGGGTATTAGGTAGCTTATTTGGCATTAAAATAAAACAAAAAGGAAAAGATGTCATCTTTTCATCTTTCTTCCTTCCCCCACCAAAAATACCAGAAAAATAGGGGTTTTGAAAGCTCAAAATTTCAGTAACTTCCATCCCTTGCAAGTAAGTGATTTTGATGATCATTTTTGTTGACTTTTGTGTTTTTGGGATCCTTGTAACATGAGCTAGCTAATGGGGGGATTATTTTGCAAAATGGTTGAAAGTCTAGGGTTTTTCCATGTGAATCTTTATGTTGTTTTCTGAATTTTTATGGAAGAAAATGAGTCTTGATTGTGTAATAAACAACTTTTGTGAAGGGATTTTCATGAAAACACCTAAAATGGACCATTTTGTAAAGATGGCAAAATAAGTGATAATTATGAGTAATAATGAGAATTGTGGGCTGCTCCTAGTATAAAAAGAATTCGGCTAGGCTTGGGTAGTGAGGAAATTCGACAGAAATCGATTTACGAGCCTAGGGGTAAAATTGTAAATTTATGAAAGTCTAGGGGCAAAATGGTCATTTTGCCAAAGTATAAATTATGAAATGAATTAGTTAATATGATGATTAAAATAGTGGATTTTATCATTATAGATCAAGAAAACCAAGATTCGAGCTTAAATTGGAAAGCACGAGGTTATGGACTAAAATGGAACAATTAGCCGAAATTTTCCTTCGAGGTAAGGTCATGTGATAATAATATTGCAATGTTATAATTGAATATTAAATGCTTTATTGTTATTATTATATAAATTGTATGATTGATTATATAGATATTCTTGATGAAGATTCGACAAGTACATAAGCAAATAATGTGATATTGTAGCATATTTTAATGCTTCGATAATATATACATTTAAATTTTTTATTGCTATCATGAAAGTATGAAATGTATGATGGAAGAATAAATGACATTATGAGCAAGTGCGTCGACATTGAGTTAGACAAGAAACCCAGTTTGAAACTCAGGAATAGTATAAGATACACAGGATATGCCGTAAGAAATAATGTGGTCTGAACTCATGGGTTGTGTCTAAGTTCATGAGATAAGTGATATACGTAATGTGGGTCCGGGTGCTGACTATGTGATTAGGCCCATGAGTAACTTGCTAAGCGAACATATCATGTTAATGCTTTGGGGTCCGGGTGCTGACTTCGTGTACGGACCCGTGAGTAGCTCAAATGCGAGCATTACATAGTATGTGGTAGCTTTAGCTACATACGTTACGCGCTATGTGTTGGTTCTAGCTACGTATATGACACTATGTGCAAGTTTCTGTGTATCCATTAGTGTTCCTAGTGTTCAATGGGTAATTCAAGGAAGGATTTGATGATGGACCCAATGAGGTATGTCATTGGTGAGAACGAACTTGAGTTATGTTACGAATGAGTACAGGTTTGTACAAAAACTCAATTGAATATGAAATCCACGAATGGTAAGTCCATGAGTATTGTGAAATGATGTTGTGTTAATTTGGTGGACTAAGATATATGTTTATAAATGCATAGATTTCTAATTTAAAAGAAATGAAGGTGTGATGAACTTAGTCATCATCATTTTTGTACTAAAAACTGTTCTAGACAGTAGCTGTAGTCCAAATTTGAAAATTCACCAAAAATTGTGGAAATTAAATTTGAGGCTGAATAAAATATGTAACTAAATCTTACTGAGTCTATTTTCATATAGAAGAAACAATGTAAGAAAATGAATATCAGATTATGAGATATTTAAATTATTGTGAGACAGAGTCAGAATAATTTCGAAATCCCCTGTTATGATTTGAGAAAATCATTAAAAATTGTACAAAAATATTTATGAGTTATAATTTATATGATTAAAATACTTAAGGAGTTTATTTTCAAGAGAAATAGACGGGAACGTCATCCGAATCCTGTATTATGAGATAATTAATTTTTAGTGAAGAGGGGTTGGAACTGTCAGACAGCGAAAAAAGGGTAACTTTAAAGAATAAACTGTACTTATTGGCTAGACTAAAAATTCTAAAAATTTTATGGTAAGAAAATATGTGAGTCTAGTTTTAGGGAAAATTAGCGGATTTTAATTTGGAGTTCCGTCGATCTAGATATAAATAAATTAGTAACTATGACTCGAGAAAAACAGCATGACCAGAAAATAAGCAAAAGTGTAATTATAGTCGTATTAGCTTGAGAAGCATGTTGGCATATTGCTTATTATTTTCATATGGACTTACTAAGCGTAAAACTTACTCCCTCCCTTTTTATTTCTTTAGTGTTGTCAGGTCGGCAGGGTTGGAAAGCGTCGGAGGCAGCAACACACTATTAAGCTATTATCGTTGGGGTATTGATAAACCTTTGGTGTATTTGAGTGAGTGGCATGTATAGGGACTTATTTATTATGATGTGTATTCTTCTGATTTGGTCAAGATGTTGGGTTAAATTGATTTATTGTGTTTAGCCATGAGACGTGGCTTATAAGGGTGATGGCTTGTAAGCCTATTTATCCAAGCTATGTATTGATGCCATGCGATGTGGTCATGTGATTATATTTGTTTGATATGAATGGTTAGTGTTACGGTATGTATGCTTGATGAATGTCTCATGACCGAACGAAGTGGTCATAATCAGAGAATAAAAGTGTGATATGACAATAAATCAATAATGTTGGAAAATGAAATTGGTGTGGAATGACTTAGGCATGCATGTTGTTTGTGAATGTGAAATAATGTTAAGCATGGTATAAATGTATAAGTGATAATCAAAATGACATGTTCAATTGATTGTAAATTCGTATGTTTAGACTTGGTATAAAATAAGAAAGCAAAACATATGCATGATGACATATGAATATTACAATTGAGTCTTAATGGAGGATGTTTAATTATCCACTTGATGCTACAATATATGTGACTATAATGTATTTAAGTATGTGAGGTATTAATCGTAACAGAAGGCTTGGAAAATAGCCTAAGTGTTGGCCATACGGGCAAGGACACGGTCATATGTCTCAGCCGTCTAGAGGACATGGCCTAACACAAGGGCGTGTGGCTTGGCCGTATGGTTTAAATTATTTGCTAACGTCACAAACAGAGAGTTACACAGGCTGATGACACGAGTGTGTCCCAAGCCATACGGGCGTGTATGACCACATAGCCCAATCCACACAGGCTTGTGACTCTCTAAAGCAAAAAAATTTGTTAAGTTGTCCAAAGTTTATCGAAAGTTTCCAGTTTAGTCCCGAACCACCCCGATGTATGTTTTAGGCCTCGAAGGCCCGTATAAGAGATGATATGCATGTGTTTGAAAGGTTTTAATTTGGACAAAATTTTGTGGCCCAGTTTTGTATGTTTGTGAATGTTTAAGTTCGGTAACGCCTCGAACCCAGTCCCAGCGTCAGATATAGGTAAGGGGTGTTACATTTAATGATATCAGAGCCAAGTTTAGTCAGTTCTCAAACTAACCTAGCATGCATGAGAGTCTAGCTATACATGCCACCAATCTGTTATAGTGTGATGTCTCCCGACGCGATTGAGAATTATCTTGTTTAAACAAAAGTACTCTCCAACCGAGCTACACCGACCATGTTCAACGTGAAGCTCAGGTATTCAGGTAAAGCACAATTATGATTAGCCTAAACTCAGGAAAGGATGAATAAAAGTCCATGATATACACGTGATAACATGTGAGATGAAAGTTCATGTTACGATGAGTATCTATGCTTGTATGGTGTTCATATGATATTATGCACTTGAGTTGTTTAATTAAGTGATTATGATAAAAAGAAATTTATAAAGGTATGAATAAAGCTTTACAATATCATGTTACGGATAAAAATGTCATTGTCCCGATTGGACGTTGAATGTTGATGAATTTCAATGATATCTTTAAATGAGATAAATGAATACATTGTGATAAGCTTATCCATGTTTAGTCGAAAGTACTATGATATATATGACCGATTTGCTTTAGTCAATGTATGTATTTGAGTAACTCGCCTACCTTATTGATGGAACGAATGTTCGTGTATACTTGTTTAGACAACTATAATGGGCAAACTCGTATAGCTTAAGTAAATGTGCTAAATTGATTGAATTGAGTTACATGATTGTAATGATATATATATATATATATATATGATAATGTACAAGATGAAAGTTTAGATTGTGATATACTTATTCATGTTTGTTTGGCACCCATGTGATGTCATGTGTATAACTTGTTTGAGTAAATGAAGATGATAAGTAAAGTTGTTCAGAATCCATAGAATGCATGCATAAATACACTTGTTTAAATAAGATAACTGGAAAGTTCGTGTCATACGAACGTGAATAATAGTTTGCCTGAAGTGAATGATATACTTGTGAAAATGTTACTTTGATAAGGAACTAGTGTTATATGTATATGAGTATGAGAAACGAGTTAGGGACCTTACTACCCCACCCCCTTACCAGAGTGGTATTTTGTAAAGGAATTTCATGAGATTCGTATTGAATAAGTTCATAAGTATTAGACCTAAGAGTTCAGCTGTAGAATGATTACGAATATGATTAGAGATTGAGATGGGTTAATGAACAGAGGCAGAATTAGAATGGTATCGGGCTGATCTAAAGAATCTCTCGAATTATGTAATATCACAGTTGGTGAAGAAGTTAGCTTCGGTGAATCGATCTATTTAGAAATAGTTGAAGGAATAATATTTAAAAGACAAGATATTTGAGTGTCAAAATTTAGAACGTCTAAGTACAAAAATTGAGTGTCAAAATTGTAATAGGGGAGATAAGATTAATCAACCTCGTCTTTATGCAAATAATGCTCAACGTGTCTCTCCTGAAAATGATGAGACTTTGGTTAATAATGACCGTAGGCAACATTTTTTTATCTAAACCAAAGTTCAATATTCCACCATTTCGAGGGAAATATGATCCTGAAGCATATTGTGAGTGGGAATAAAAAATTAAACTTATGTTTCGTTCCTATAAATGCCGGGAAGAGGAAAAAGTCTCATTGGCGACCCTTGGATTTTCAGATTATGTGCTGAGTTGGTGGGTTCAACTTGGAATTGATCGTCAAAGAAACTATGAAAGGGTAATTGAAACATGGGACGAGTTGAAGCAGGTGATGCGAAAAGTGTTACGTTTCTTTTCATTACTACAAAGAGGTCAAAACGAGACTTCAACGCCTTGCTCAATGTAATCGATCTATTGATGAGTACTTTAAAGGGATAGAAATGTTTATGCAAAGAGCAAACGTACAAGAAGACGACAAGACTACCATGGTGCGGTTTATAGATGGCTTGAATGTTTCAATAGCCAATGCTCTTAATCTTCAAACCTACATTGATTTTAAAGATGTGATACACAAGGCCATTGAGATTGAGCAGTAGTTTCAACAACATCAGTCTCGTCCATTTAATACTTCACAATATTATAGAGGTACGAGTTTTAATTCTACTTTAAATAATTCGAAACCCCTTTATGCTACTAATAAGTGGCTGCTAAAATGTGATGAGACTAAACCTTTTGAGTGGAAAAGTGGGGTTCCTATAAAACATTCTTTTATATCTTCTAAGCAGCCTACTTCTACTAAAATTTCACCAAAACAACAAACAGCTCGTGATATTAAATGTTTTACGTGCAAAGGGCGTGGGCACTATAGTCATGATTGTACCAATATGAGATTTTCGTTGATAGAAAAAGATCATAAGGGTTTCTAATATCTAATTAAATATCCAACTAGAGAAGAAAGTAAGTATGAGATTGTACCTTTTGTTGACTCTTACTCTGGTAGAAAAGAGATTTGTGATGACGAACTTTGTGAACCAGAAAAAGATGATAGTGAGAATTTCTTCCTCAAATCTATGGAGTTAGATGAGATAGAAATGTTATGTTCTCCTATTGAGATAGATTAAACTGAATTGAATATTTATAATACTTGTGAGGGGGATATGAGAAGTGAGGAAAAATCATGTGAAAAGACAGAAAAAGAGACATTGAGTGATAAAAGTCTACTTAATGGTCCAAATTTGGTGAGTGAAAATCCATATGAGGTAAAAGTAGAGAGTTCTCAAATGGAAAAAGAAAAAGAAAAGCAAGAAAATACCCATACAAAAGTGAGCATAATTATGTTTTAACTAACTCTAACTCAAATTTGTTTAGTGGTGTTTCTTTGTTACAGGATTTCAAGGATCCATTGACGGACTCTCAATTATATTATTCTACCATCGATAGACAATTTTACTTGTGAGAAAGAGATAGGTTGAACATTGATAATTCTCCACAAGTGCTAGAAGGTAAGAAAAGTAATGATACATTGAAAATTGAAATATGTAAGCATACCTTGAATATTTTTAATAAGTATGCTACTGATTTTGTTTGTCAAATATTTCCTTACAACATGTTTTCTCGTTGGTCAAATTTCATTAAGCCTTGGTCTGAAAGTTTAGTTGATTTTATAGGTTTATCTACCTTTGTAAAGGTTAAAAATAGTAATTTTGTTGCATCAAATAGGTCTTTTAAAGCATTTTATATATTTCCTCTTGCAACAAAATTTTCCATCTTGACCTTTAATGATGAATTTTTACATAATAATATTAAATTTTTTTATTTTTATAATTATGTGAAATTCTTGACATATCATTGAAAATTCTTATGGATGACCATGCATATTCAAAAAAAGTTACAGGTTATTTTTTAAACACTCATGTCCATAATATTTTTTTGTTTAGTGTTGATGGTTTGTTTTTGAAGGAGAGATGCTTGATCCATGCTGATTTGGGAGATCAAAATCATATTTTTGACCCTGGAAATAGTTTTGGTGTACAAGAAGGCTTAGGTAAGTATTTGTTTCATTTTATTGTTATTTATTCTAATCCATTTTCTTTTTGTGTAGCTAAAGATTCGGGGACGAATCTTTTTAGAGAAGGGGGAATGATACGAGTCTCAAGGCCCAATTTCAGACCCATGAATGTGATGGGCTCACACTACCTCAAGGCCCAACAACAATGTCAAAGGCTATGCAGATCAAATCAAGCCTCAATTAAATACAAGATTCAAGGACGAATCTTTTCGAGGAAAGGGGGAATGATACATGCACGGATGGGGTGAAATTTATTAAATTCCATTTACTAAAGCTGGCAATTTTCAAGCTTGAGAAATTAGTAGACTAGCAATGGCTTTTTGGATGGGATCCTGGCATTCCTAGGTTGAGATGTCTCAAGGCGTTTGAAGATCTATCTCTCAGCTTCGAAACACACTTTAAATCACTCGATTTTGAGTTCAGGAGCTCAAGTTATGACCATTTTAGTGAAGACTACGAAAGCAGAATTTTTGAATGGGATTATGACAAGAATTACAAGTTTCATGCTTTTAATTTGAGTTTAAATCATATTGGGTTTGAGTTTTGGACTTAATTTTTATTATATATGAGTCCAATATTGTATTTATCAACTCTTATGATTTTATTATTTTATTATTTCGAATTTTTAATAATTATTTAGAAGTTTAAGTTATTTAGGAGTTTTATGTCAATAAGAAAGTTTAGTTTTACAACTATTTTTTGTTTAGATTAATTAGAGTTCTAGTATACTTAAGAATTTTATTTAGATTTATTTTACTAGCCTATATATAGGGCTTTGTATTGTACACAAATCATTCAATTCATTATTATTTAACTTCTCTTTGTGTTTTCTTTTTTCAAAGAATTTCTCCAAAGTTTCTTTTAGAAGAGTTTTAACAATATTTTCAAATTGTGGAGATTATCTTCAAACCTTTTCTTATCAAGGTTTTTTTCTTAGAGGGAAAATTAGAGCCGCTTGGAGATAGTTTGGATTCTTTGTGTTTCCAAGGCTTCTTAGGACTTCTACATACTACGTTCTATCTTTCCATCCATCTTCTTTATTTTCTTTCTTATTATTCTAATCGTATATTTATTATTCTATTTTAATTATTTTAGTTATTTATTTTAATTGTTTTATCTAACTTGGATTTGATTGCGTTTCAAGTTGTGTTAAAATCCAAGTTTCGTTTTCAACATTTAGAGCCCTAAGTCAAATCCGTGACTTTGACAAACTTTATGATCCGCTTCTTTATTCATCCGTCTCATTCTTTATCAATGTGGAATTCCGCTTGGGCTTGAAGATATCTTTCTATCTGTTGACTTCGTAGTTTGATCTAGGACTTAGTTTTCTTTAATGTTCTTTTTTTTTCTTTATGTTCTTAAATACTTTTTCCAAATTGATAAAACTATATATATATATATATGAACCTGAATTCTAAGTGAACGAGTATAGTCCAAGCCTGGTTTGATGTTTTCTTAATTTACAAATTTATGCTTAAGTATTTAATTCCTAACAAAGTGTTCCTTATAAGGAAAAGCATGAAATAATCAAAACTTACTAACTTATATAGAGTTCACCAAAGTGCTGCAAAGCAGCAGGGTTATCAAACTCTGCAAAGTGCGAACCCTAACAATTGGCGAACTGCTATTTGTGAACCTCTAATAATTTTTGATACATGGAATAGGAGGGACCTTGCGAAATGTGTTTGCGAAATCTAATATGTCGATTGCAAGACTTACCTTGTTTACTGATACTTACTCTGCGAAGACTAGACTGCGTGAGCTATGCAAGGGAATGGGAAGTTAAGTTTTTGCAAACGATGTAGGGTCGCATATTACTACTGCTGCATAGCATGAAGCAAGCGATGTGAGTCTGCGAGCTTGTGCTTCCTCAAATATGCATATGTTTTGTGCGGTATGTTGGAAGTTCAGTTGGTATTCAGTAGGAGAGTCACTTAGGTGACTAATGTGACATTCCATAACTCAAGTCCAACGATCAGGCTGAGTACAGGGTGTTACATCTAAGATTACTTAATGAATAAATAGTATTGAATTTATCATTTATATTCCATTTTAACATTGTTTGAAATCTAAAATTACCACCAATTGAATATAATATTTAGATCTAAATGTGAAAATTGTATGTTGGGATCTTACATTATATTCGATAATCTTAAATTACTTGAATAAAGTGTTTCCTTAATTTATATCAAAATAAATTTTTAAATTTTATTTTTACCTAAAATAATTTTAAGATAAGTCAATTTTTATACAAAATAAGAGTTTATTTTACTAAAAAAAAGTAAAAAAAAAATTATTAATTAATAATATTTTATTATCTATCCACCCAATAGCTATACAAAGACTACTATGGAGAGAAAAATAACAAATAAAGATGGTGAAATGCTCTAGTAATTATGATTGTTTATTTCATGTGGAGATTAGCTATTAACATAATTTTATACTCTATACTTGTATAGGAATCCTTAAACTTGGTTATATCTTATCTTTTATTGGATATGACGGTTTAATCATTAAATCATTCTCTACAAATTTTGCCATCTCTATATTACAACTCAATAAGTGTTTAGCATGATTTTTAGCAGAACAAAAGTGCTAAAGAATAGGTTATTTACATTTAAAGCATTTTCTAAAAGTAAAGGCAAATTTAAAAAGAAAAATTAGTAGGGTTGGTTGAAATATAAATTTTTAAGAGATCAAAATACAATTTTATCATTTATTAATTTATGATTTCATTATTTCTAAAAGGATTGAATATATAAATTTTTTTCTCATTTTTGAGGGATCGAAGTACAACTTTACCATATACTAACTTAAAATTTCATTATTTAAAATAGAACTAATTAAATATTTTCATTTTTTTGAGGTCGAAGACTGTTGCATACTATTTAAATTCACCTATGTTGTTTTAAAGGAAAATCATGATCATTATTTACAATAAATATAGAGGTTTTGAAAAACAAAACAAGCTCTATTTTTCACCTCTTTTCTTCTTATTCAACGTGTGGTAATCTTCTTTGAGGTAGTTTTTTTTTTGGGGGGGTACTATCTTGTGATAAATAGATGATTATTCTAGTGTTTGTTATTTTTTTTGGTTAGTCTGATTGTTATCATCCATTGAAATCTATGAAGCAAAATGTGCATATCAAATTTGTATTTAGCAATTTTGGTCTCTAATTGCTATGAATTTTGTTTCCATGATTATAGTTAGCATTTGATTGTATCTAAGTTAATTTTTAATCATTAATAAAAAGATACAATATAATTATCGCATCTTAGTGAACTCAACGAAATGTTAATGTTTTGATTTGGTTTGCAATTGTTTTCACTCAATACCATCTCTACACAATTATTATGTAAAAATCATATATTCACTAATAGATTAATGCACCTTCATATTCACTAAGTTATTAAGATTTTTGGTTGAATTTTTCCAAATGAGCCTTTTTGCCATAATGTTAAATTTTTCTATTGATAAGAAAACTTATTATGTGTCATTTTCTTAGTGATTTTCTATTCTAACATTCATTTTTTTTTCAATATGTTAATATTTATTTGTAATAGGTAAGTGCAACATTCAAAAGTGAGAAGACAAAAGCAATATAAGATATATAGGAGGCTAACAGTAAGATTACTATATAATAGGCATAATAACTTTAGCTTTAAAGAATATCATTTTAACCTTTTATCTAATTTTTTTATCTCTTTTTAATTTTAGGCATAAAAATATTTTTTAAAAATTTAAAAATTAATTAATTTATACTGTACATCAAGATAGGTGAGAGGTGTTACACCATCTCATTATCACATTCAAGAATTTCATATTAGAAAATTACCTCCTATGCAATCGAAAGGCTATCAGAAGCTCCCTAAAATTAAAATTTACTTGATAGTGGAAAGAAAATTGAGAAAATGGAAAATTGGAAATATAACTTTTCCTACTATAGTGTGCTTGATAGAAAAGATAAAAAAATTAAAAGAAAAAATGAATTTTTTTCTATCCACTGTTTGGTAGAGTTGAAAAATGAAAGGAATGAGAAATAGAACTTAAAAAAAAAATCCATAATTTTGAACTATCTTACACCCTCCCTTATTTTTTCTTCTCTTATCATTCCAATTTAGAAAGATTATTTTTTATGCATTAGTATAAAAAATGATCACATCTTTCCTATTTTCTTTCCTCTATTTTCTTTTACATTTTTCTTCTTTCTTTTTCTATTTTTTCACTTTTTCACTCAACCAAGCACACCCTTAATATTATAATTGGCCACTCAAAATTATACATCATGATTCGCCATTGGACAAATAGTTGATTTTTAGCCGTACTATGGAGTTAAAAAGCTCTACTGCCTATAATTTCTTAAGCCTTAATAATTTTTTTGTCAGATTAAGCATTAACATTAAGTTTGATATACATTGCATTCATATTATTTTTTGGTTAAATTATGTCATAATTATTTGTACTATTTGTAAATTTGAAGTTTAGTCTTTGAACTTTTGTTTCTAGGAATTTAATCCCTCTATTTTTTAGATTTTAAAATTCAAGTCTAATTATAATATTGTTAAAATTATTTTGTTAAATTTAAATTCATTACAACATCATTTTTAGTTATATTGCTAACAAGTAAATATTTTTTATTTCAAAATGTCAAACCAACAAAGTTAAAAAAAAAATAGTGTTAACAATTGACCTAAATTTTGAAATTTAAAAAATAAAAAAAACTAGATTTTTAAAAATAAAATCGCAAGGAATAATTCCAAATCTGTGAAAAGTATAGGGACCAATGGCATATTTTGATATATTTTTATGTGATTTTTCTTTTTTAATTAATTTTCATATAATTTTATGTTATGTATTAATTCATTTACATTTTACATAATTGATGATGATGATTATTCTATATTAACTTAAATCAGTCTACTTAAAAATGGAATCATTATATTTACTCTATATTTAATTTAACAAACTTCTAATGTTACATGGGTTGTATATGATTTTACTTGTTTAATATTTAATCAAATTTTAAATATTATATTTTTAATTGTAGTATAATATTATTATTTGAATTATTAAATATAATTAAATATATTAACTTATCAATTCAAATATTATAATAGAAAATTTTCAAATCAATATAGTTTTACTTTAGATAATTAATGCAAAGTAACGTTATTCAAAACAATAGTTGATTAACATAAAAACTCTAATATATTAATTAAGTGGTAATTAAAATGCTTAGAATTTTATTCAAGTAATAACTCTGTTTTATAGTAATAAAATTAGGACAACTTTTTTTACATCAAAAATTTTTTACCAGTAATTGTAATTTAAGTAATAACTCTATTTTATATTAATAAATTTTTTCTTATATATTATGCTTATAGTTCTATTTAAGTAATAACTCTATTTTAAAATTAGCACAATATTTTTTAACTAATAACTATAAATTAAATTATCACAATTTCTATTAAGTATTAATTCTTTTTAAATGTATAATTACCACAACTTCTATTTATTTTAAAATGAGAATTTAGTAATATGATAGAAAATAAAGGGTATTCTCATCAGTCATTTATACATTTAATATTTAATTAGTTTTTAAAATATTGTATTTTAATTGCAGTAATTAGCATCAAATAATATTTTTCATTTGAATTGTTGAATATAATTAAAATATATTTATTTATTAATTTCAAAGTTTCTTTTTGTACATTGTAAGTATTGAACTTAGTATTCAGATCTTCCTTTTATCTTTAAAAATTAATCTAAACTAGTAATTTTATATATTATAGAATTATAGAATATAGAGATTTAGTAAACTAGTATTTCAAAACTCAAACTTTAATGACTTTTGTGTTTCACATAATCAAATCACACAGCCTCCTCAGATAATTTTACAGCATCACCAACTTCCAAGAAAAAAAAGGAACTAAACACTTGCATAATTTATGAGAACAAGGAAGAAACAAAAGAGTTCTCTTCCTTTTTTGTATAGGGACATGGGAGTGGGCTAAAGATAAAGGCATGAACAGATATATTGTTCACCCCCACGGTTCATTGAAGAGGTCAGCAATTGTCTTCAAGCTTCAACCACAGTACCACACCCATGGATACGTGTTAATTATATTAATATAAAAGATATGAAGTTGAAAATCATGCTTGTTTCAAAGGCAGAGCCCACAATTTAATGTTCCCCGAAACCAGGACCTAATATATTTGATATTTCCCATTCTTCATTGAAGAAACAAAAATCCCAGTCATAATATAAAGCTAACAGGTGGCTTTTCCTTCATCATCTGTCACTGACATGTGCCCTAATCATCTTCAATGTTTGGAGAACATATCATATATATTCATGGAAGTTTGTTTTTCCTTTCTCTGAAAAAAAAAAAAAAGAAAACTAATTAATTTAATCTGCTCCTTAAGGATGAAGGACTTCACTAGATTGAAGACAAGTGTTTTTGTCAGCTTGACACTGGTCTTATCTGGATAATTAGATCTCATGCAAAGCCAACAGCCAAGCAGTTCCTTTACATGTGTCAAAACCCAGTTCCTTTGACTCAAATGAAACTGCCACCATCGGGTTATTTGGTTCCCTTTAAAACCCCAGTAAATTAGTGTAGCCTTTTGCTCTTTGGTAGTGCAAAATTTTACAATGGAAGCTCAAGGCAAAACAAATGGGGAGAGGCCTTCCATGGGGAAATCAAGGAAAGGTTGCATGAGAGGGAAAGGGGGTCCTGAAAATGCTATGTGTAGATATAGGGGAGTGAGGCAAAGGACTTGGGGCAAATGGGTGGCTGAGATCCGTGAACCAAATCGAGGCAGTAGGCTTTGGCTTGGAACTTTCGATACGTCTTTTGAAGCTGCACTGGCTTATGATGCAGCAGCTAGGAAATTGTATGGTTCATCAGCTAAACTCAACCTTCCCCAACCTCATGATGATCATCAAACCCCTTGTTTTACCTCTTTGCCTGGAAATTTTGTTGCTTCATGCAAAGAAACTGGAATAACAATGAGACAGCCTCTGGGGAATGGTCTTTGTGTTGTGGAGTCACCAGCAGGTTCTAGTGTGAGTTCTTCTCAAAGTAGTGAAGAGAGGCTGGTGAGAAGAGAAATAAATACCAATGAGTTTAAGGGGTCAAGTCTAGGTGATGATGGGGAGGAAGTATTTAATTGGCCTGAGTTTTCATTAGAGAATGATTTCTTGGAAATGAGCGATATTGATGTTTTGATGGGTCAAGAGTTTAGAGATAATTGGAATGGGAATGAAATTGCTGGAATCCAGAACCAATGGTTCTTTTAAGCTTTTTTAGGTGTAAAACTTTACAAGCTTCCTTGCACATTTTGAGGGCTTGAGAGATCCATAGGATGGTGAAGTAATGCATAGTTTCAAGGGCCTGTTTCCCTTCCTTTTCTTAGTTCTCGCTGCCATTGAAGCAGCTTCTCTGTATTTTTTTCTCTGCTTCAACAATGGCACTTAAACTTGCAGCTAACTGCAGTTTTTTTTTTCCTTCCCAAATGGGAAGTTCGTTTAGATTTTATGTAGTTTCAAAGAACCTTGTAATGGCATAGGCATTAGGCCTGTTCATGTTCTCAAGCCTTTTCAAAACATGAAGTAGCAATGTCTAAATCATTCAAACATCAGTGAAGAATTAATGGTTCTGGCATGGTGTTAGCAATTATCGTGGTTGTATCGTCTGCTTTGAGACTGAGGAGGGATGTCCTGCCTTGCTGGTGCGTCTAGTCCTTTGGTTTTTTAGGAGGTTCAGACCCGTGTTATGATGCTGTTCTGGTTTGTGCTATGCTGTCTCGATAGCAAACCTGGCTATTTGGGTGTTTGAGGTCTTATCCTCTTTTTTTTTTTATTAATAATAAAATTATTTCCCTGAGCAAAGCAAAAGAAAAAAAGAACAAGAGCGTTGATATTACTATGTTTATATGTTATAACAGTATGATATCAAGGATCTGGAATGTTGAGACATATTTTATGGGGGTAAAGAGGAAGGTAAAAAGTTTGCCAACAGCTAAAATGATTACAACGTAGTAACCATCAACTTGTTTGACACTCATTAGTTGCTGTAAAAATAAATAACAAAACGACATAATGATGCACAGAACAAGTGAATAAGTATAACCAACAACTTTTGCAGGGCAAATGCTTCCTCTGTTTCTGCTATTTTAGGAGCCAATGATTAAACCATGCCCATCATGACGTGACACAACTAGCCAAAGTTCAAATTACATAAAACAATACCTTACAATCTAGTTCTGCAGGGGCAGCCATGTTTACATGTAGCTACTGTTACCAATTTTTATTTCTATGAATCTGTAACGTTATTACATATTACAAAAGAAATTATCATTGTTTCTATAGGATATATAACCTTCTAAATATGATATTACAACGCATATTATCAGCAGGTCTCTTTGGGTGAATCTGTAATGGATCAAAGAACTGAGGTCCAAGAACAGTGGAGATTGAGATTGGGCTTTTCCCCATTAGAAATGATGATGGTCTCCAAATCTCATACTGGCTAAGGCCCAAAATTTTATCCAATTAAATACAACTAGATTATAACATATTCAAAAATAAATTTTATGTAAATTTTTGGATTTTTATTTTTTATTCTTATAAAATGGGTTTTGTTTATAAATTTTGCACATTATTCAGTAAAATTTCATGGGTTTTGTTTATAAATTTTTCATATTTTTCAGTAAAACATCATAGTTTTCTAATTAAATTTTCAGGAAAATAAAAAAAAAAATTAGTAACTCCTATATTGTATTTATGAATAATATTTTTAAGTTATTTTGTTATTTTTAAATATAAAATATTTATTTTTAAATCATAAAAATTAAATTAATTATAAATTAAATAAAAATTAACTCGATTCAGTTAATTGCAAAATTTTAATTTATAAATCAAAACCCACCCAAATACTTTGTTGGAGTAAGATTTTTTATCTTGTTATAAAATAAAGAGAGATAAAGAGAACAAAAAACAAAGAAAATATGAAAGTAATAGAGAATGTATTTTATTGATAAAAAGGGATGATTACAATGCTTTATTAGAGTATCTATTTATAGGCATAAGAAGTATAAAAGAAGTAGATATTTAATTCTAATAACTATTAGAATTTAAAGTACATCAAAACTTTATCTTTATCATGATGGACATCTACTTAATAAGATATTCATAACACTCCCATTTGGATGTCCATTGGTAGATAATGTGCCTCGTTAAAACCTTATTAAGAAAAACTTTGTGGGATAAAAACTTAATGAAGGAAAAATAGTACACAATCTTCTATTACAAACTGTCTCGTTAAAAAAAAACCTTTACTAGGAAAACCCGATGGGACAAAACCTTAGTTAAAGGAAAATAGTACAACTTGTTTTTAGACTCCCCATGATGGCAACATTACGTTACATCTTTGAGCCGACGCATTCCTATCTTGTGTAGTACTCTTTCAAATGTTGTAGTTGGCAATGCCTTGGAAAAAAGATTTGCTAAATTCTCACTAGCACGAATTTGTTGAACATTTATATCACCTCTTTTCTCAAGATCATGGGTGAAGAATAATTTTGGTGAAATATGTTTCGTTCTATCACCTTTGATATAACCACCCTTCAATTGAGCTATACATGCTGCATTATTTTCGTATAAGATAGTTGACATCTTTTCTTATAAAGGCAAATTACATATCTTCTGGATATGTTGGGTCAATAGCCTTAGCCAAACACACTTCCGACTTGCCTTATGCATTGTAATTATTTCTACATGATTTGAAGAAGCAGCAGTTAATGTTTGCTTTGTTGAAAGCTATGATATGGCAGTACCCCCACATGTAAATAAATATCCTGTTTGAAATCGACATTTATGTGGATCCAATAAGTATCTAGCATCAGCATAGCCGACTAATAGGGATTTTGAATCATTTGAATAAAATAACCCCAGATCAATAGTCCCTCTTAGATATCTAAATATATGTTTAATTCCATTCCAATGTCTACATGCTGGAAAAGAACTAAATCTTGCTAACAAGTTTATAGCGAAAGCTATATCAGGTATTATGTTGTTTGTAAGATACATCAATGCCCTTATGACACTTAAATATGGTACTTCAGGATTAAGAAACTCTTCAGCATCCTCTCAAGGATGAAATTGATCTTTATTCACATCTAATGATCGTACAACCATCGGAGTACTTAATGGGTGTGCTTTATCCATGTAAAATTTCTTTAATATCTTTTTCGTATAAAGTTGATTGATGAACATGAATTCCATTTTTTAAATGCTTAATCTATAAGCCAAGATAAAACTTTGTTTTTCCAAGATCTTTCATCTCAAATTCTTTCTTTAAATAATTTACTATATTTTGGAGCTCTTCAGGAGTTCCAATAATATTTAGATCATTAACATAAACAACAGTTATCACATAAAGTGCATAAAGTGCAAAACTTGTGTTCTATTATCTAAAAGTGTCAAATAGCTATATAATATTAAAGTAAAGGTCCTTATGTGATAAATAGGCCATTTATGGTTAGTGGAGGATGATAGCATGGCAATTGGTGTAATTTTGAATTAGTTTTAAGGTTAAAATGGTAAATGGTTAATAAATGTCATAATAATTAAAACAAAAATTCATTTTATGTTATGATCATCTTCCTTAGCTGATTCTTGCAAGGAGAAAAGCCAAAATTTTTATGTTTTCATTCGGCCAAGCTTCATTTGTTAATTAAGGTACGGTTTTAGCTCAGTTTTTAATGATTTTTACGTTTTTGAGCTCGTTACAGCTAAATCTAGCTAGCCCGTACCTTCGTTTTTGAAACTGTTATAGATTTTGAATGATGCCATTGTCAAATGCTTGAGTTCTTTGATGTTTAATGATAGATTATGGAAGCTTGATGATGGTTTTACAAGTTTTATAAAGTAATTTTTGACAAAAATGCAAAATAGGGATTAAATTGTGAAATTGTAAAATGTGTTGGTTAAAAGTGTGAAATAATGAAAGATATGGGCTGTTAGGAGTCCCTATGAAATTCGGCTACCATGGGTTATGGCTTAATTGTGCAATTTTACATTTTTATGTGTTAAGGACTAAATTGCAAAGTTGTTAAAAGTTTAGGGGTAAAATTGTAAATTAACTAAAATAATAGGCTAGATTGAATTGAATGAAAGTTTGAATGAGTTAATTTGATATTATATAGATCAAGATAAGCAAATATTGAAACTAGATTGGGGAAAACGAAAAGTGGACGAATAGCCGATAATTTTATCCGAAGTTACGAGGTAAGTTCGTATAATTAGAATCGAACTTTTCTATACTTGTAATTATTGAAATGAATATGTATAATTGAAATACTTGAATTATGAATGCTTTATTGATATAATGTATATGTTACCGAGCCTTGTTTGAATCGTATGAATTCATTGAATGCGAGTGACATGTTACTAGGATTACCGTTTTGGTCGAGCTCTTGCATTTGTTGCGGACTCACCATAGCTCGTATGAGCTTACCGATATATTAGATCGTAAGAGCTTACGGGTTTCAGCTCATTAGAGATTACCGTTTCAGCTTGTACAAGCTTATTATTACTGTTCAGCTCGATAGAGCTTACCATTTTAGCTCATTAGAGCTTTCTGTTCATCAGATCAGGAGGAGCTTACCGACCATAGCTCGAAAGAGCATATATGAAAATGAATTGATGGATTACTGACATTGTTCACTTGAGTATCCTTTGAAGTTCTAATAGATTCAATGGGCCTAAATTCTATTTATACAGAAAAATTATGGATTATAAATGTTACTAATGCTATATATATATGATATGTGAATTATGGGATTGATGCAAAGTATTGTATTAATGGATGGTTTTATGTATTTGTCAAATGACTAACATGTGATGGATACTTGTGATTAGGTGTTGGTTAATTGAATTTGTAACACCCTTCGCCCGTATCCCTCGCCGGAACAGGGTTCGAGGTGCTACCAGATTTAAACTCAACCATTTATATAAAACCAGGCCGCAAAATTTTTTTGATCAATTTTAAACTTTTTATACACGCGTATATTATCCTATAATCGGGCTTACAAGGCCCCAAAACATTCATGAGGTATTATTAAATATTTACCAATATCTTAGTCTTGTATCATTTACTTACTCAACAATGAATCACAATTCAAATCCTAAATATACATGCTATAAACCACATCACAGGAGATAATAACATACAAGCATATGAATAATCAAACTACCTTAATAACAAGCCAAAGTCTTTGGCTTAATCATAATATTACATACTCAACTTTACAACCCTATACATGCCATAGACTCGAAACACTAAGATTTACTTACGCCGATAGCGTAGACTCGACAATGTGATAATATCTCTGATGGCCTCCAACCCGAGCTAACTTGGCAACCCTAAGGAATATGGGAAAGAAAAGGGGAGTAAGCTTTACGCTTAGTAAGTTCATAAGAAAATAATAAGCAACTCATTAACAAGTTTTATCAATATTTACAACATAATCACAAATTCACTACAAGTCGTCTTCCTGAGCAACAGTCACTAAATTATTTATAACTGGATCTACGAAACTCCAAATCAATTGCCGTTAATTTTCCCTGAAAATAGACTCATATATCTTCTATCAATAAAATTTTCAGAATTTTTGGTTTGGCCAATCAATACCAGATTTTTCTTAAAGTTTCCCCTGTTTCACTATTTGACTAATCTGACCACTCTTCACTACGAATCAAATTTCTCATTGTACAAAATTCAAAATATGTTCTCGTTAATTCATTTGAAACTAAACTCACTAAGGAGTCTAAGAATATAAATTTTATCTTATAACCATTTTTGTACAAATTATAATGATTTTCTAAAAACAGAACAAGGGACCCTGAAGTCATTTGACTCTGTCCCACGCCACTTCAAATATCTCATTATCAGCAATTCTTTTGCTTACACAGTTTCTTTTATAAGAAACTAGACCCATTAAGCTTTAATTACATAATTTATTCAGATTCTAAATCAACTCCCACAATTTATGGTGATTTTCCAAAATCACGTTACTGCTGCTGTCCCAAGCAGATTTATTACAAATTTACTCTTTCATACATTCTTTGCATTCATATTATTTAAACATGTATATCACCAATCAATTTCATCACATATCTATAATTTCACTTAAGCATAATCTCAATACAATAAATCATGCTCAATGATTTGCACACAACCGTTCAAATTAGCAATTATAAGATGGTTCCGCACATAGCCCACCCTTATCGATAATTTACGATGGTTTTACCCTTACTCACATATATGACATAGACATTTAAATACTTCAGTGTCAACTTTAATTCAACCGAATTCAACCATTGTACCATTTCATAACCACAATTACTTTCGTCATCCATATCTAAATGGTATTTCACATAATTCATATAACCTTTCACCATGACCGAATGCACACATACACATATGACATCTTCACCTATGCTTCTCATTTCACATTCATGATTCAATTCCAATCGATCTAACATGTATAAGTATAAATCACATACCTGGGTAACTTAATGTATTAAACGAATTCAATTGCCGATTTAACACAAGGTCTCATAGTCTTAGACTTTTATCAAATCACCAAAGACATTTAGCTTTGCTAGGTTTTAAACCCGAATTCATCACCGCACGAAACTTTGCTAGACTTTAAGTTTGAACTCATTCACCGGCATTTCACTTTGCTGGGCTTGAAGCCCGATATCATTTCACCGGCATTATAGCTCGCTGGGCGAAGCCCGATATTATCTCACCGGCATTATAGCACGCTGGGCGGCCCGATAATATTATTCACCACTTTAAAGCTTGCTAGGCGAGGGCCGAATATCACATTTCGATAAACAATTCACATGTTCTTTCATACTTTCATAACTTATACTTCAATTACGTATAACTGAAACACATATCTATGAACAAAGATTTTCATCCTTTCAACCACATAGGGTTTAATTTCCACATTGGAACACATATCTTAGTACATCATTTAATAGTAACAAAGTTGACTAGATATGCTAGTCACATACGGCTCATAACTTTAATTTAATATTTATTCATCACAAAGAACATATGTATATATATATACAATCAAACATCTTCTTAATTATGATTATTCAACTCTTAAGCATATAACATGATCAAACACAAACACTTAAGAACTTACCTTGATTTTTTATCGAATAACTACGGATTGACTAATTGACTAGTTTCACTTTCCCTTTATCCAAAATTGGCTCCTTATGCTCTTGAGCTTGATTAACAAACTCAACTTATCACATCTCTATCATTTAAAACCACATTTGGCAATTTGTAAAATACTATAATTATCACATCTCATTCATCCAAAATCACATTCGGCACATAAAAAAAAAACATTGATAAGTCTCAAAACACAAACAACACTTACCAAAGTCATGTAATTTACACACTTCACATGGCACTACTACATTCATTAACCTTACTTTCATACAACCACTCTTCTTTGACCGAATGCTCCCACACTTATATAAATATACTCTTATACCGTAATATAACATCAAGTGCACATGCTGTTCATATAGCCGAATATCACTTAGCTAATTAATTAAAAATCTTTTAATACTTAATTCCACAAGTCCATTCGGCATTAGCTCATCCAACTCATATTTTTCATTGACAACCTCTATAACTACAATTTATTCACATCCTTATTCATGCTACATTCGGCCATTATAAATAAATAAAAATATATAAATAATTACACAATGATCACTTTAGTCGATTATAAATTCTCAATTAAATCACATGTATCATTTACAAGCTCAAACTCATCCTTTACCTCATTTCTCTTTTTAATTCATATTCGGCAATCTTTCTAACCGCTTAAACGATTATAGCACAAGGACATTTTCAATTCAATCAAATATGATCTCACATTTACAATTTACAAATGGTAATTTCATTCTATTTATCTCAATTTACTAACGAACCCAACCTTCCATGGATTTAAGCACATTCGGCCATTATTTAACAACAATTCATTCACATCATAATTCATGTTCATATTCGGTCATCTATACCCATACTAACCATATAACTATTAAATTCCAAATTTAAACACAAGTATAACATTTTAACACAATGGCCGAACACTTCATGAAGTTACCAAGACTCATCATTTGCTATTTCACACACGCTCACATCCAATCCTTTTTATTAAACACTCAAAATCAACCATCTTCATGCCTCATCACAAAAACATCAAAACACCAACCAAGAAATACAACATCCATGGCCGAATATCATCTCCATCAAATAGCAAAATTTGAACCATGGGCTAGGTAGAATTCAAACTAACAACTTAAAATATACATGAAATTCAAAGAATAATATCAAACATACCTCAGTCTAGTTACAAGCATGGCCGAACTTCTTAGAAACTTTTCCTTTTCTCTTTTACTTGGTTTTTCGGCTAAGGAAGAACAAAGATGAACAAACTTTGTTCTTTTCACCCCTTTTTGTTTTATTAATTCTTATTTCATATTATAAAATATTTAATAATTATATTTCTTATATATATAAAATGCATATATATTACAAATCATCATCATCATGGCCGGCCACTAACTTTAAATTGGACAATTTGACATACAAGTCCTCCTTTTTAATAAGCCATGCATTGTTCGGTCACCTCATTTCTTCCTAACATATTCTTCAAGTTTATCACATAAGTCCTTTTTCATAATTTCACATTCAAATGACAAAATTTAGACATGATACTTTCACACATGATACTTCACATATAATAAACATAGAAAAGAGCATTTAAATAATTTTGTGACTCAGTTTTGTGGTCCCGAAACCACTTCCCAACTAGGGTCAAATCAGAGCTGTCACAACTCTCCCCCTTAGGAATTTTCGTCCCCAAAAATCTTACCAGCGAATAAATTAGGGTATCGTTCTTTCATTAGAACACAATTCAAACTATTCATTAACATATGGTTGAAGATCATAAACTCATTATTCAACTCAAGCTGAACCAGAACTGGCATTTCGATTGATAATATCTTCGTGCAAAAAAAAGCTTCAACAATCGAACTAACTTTAACTTTTCTCATAGAATTGTTCCGACAGGTATAATTTTTGTACCAAATCTTCACGAATACAGATTCTTCTTCTAGACTATCCCTCAAATCACATCTTTCTTCTTGTTAGAAAGATAACCTCCGAAATATCACTATACAAATTTAATCTTGATCTTCTATCATTTTCACTTTTAATGATGTCGAATCTTTCACAATAACTAGGAAAAAGTTTATAATAAAACTGTCTCATATAATAATCATCGAAACTCTGAATTATACTGAAGTCACCTTAACCAGATAGACATCTTTGGGCCTTCATAGGAAAAAAAAATGTCTCAACTCTATAATAAATATTATCCCGATTGTTAATGAAACATTTGAACACAGAAGAGAATCAAATATGGTTTAAACAGCAACCAATGCAGAATCATAACTTCTATAACTTTGATGACAGTACCACTATACTCTCACATTTCAAGCCAGAAATTATAATCATAATAAACATAATCAACTCACAAATAAATATTTCTTACGAGATAATCACATGAAATCATAAGAAACCGATATAGCAAAATTTCAATGTCTAAAGTTACACGAATATCGATAAATTACTACCCATATAGAATGATATCAATTCCGAACGATATCCCAAAAAATGTCGAGAAAGAACAATGTCACTCATAATTATCAAATCCATAGTAACAGAGACAATATATACTCTTCACGAATATTCAACCGAACAATAATCGGTAGAAACGGAGTATTAGCATCATAAAGATTTTTCTACGTTGATTTTCATATATCCACATATGGGAATAAATACCAAAGAAAGACATAGCAATGTCGAACATAACCCAAACAAACCAACGATGCTTTCGTTTATTAGTATCTGAACTAATGTTCTCATATGACAAAAATTCCTTCTGAAATTAAACCATCACATATACTTCTGAAGATAAATGTATACATAGAATGCTCCGAAGAAGTCATAGTAATCTAGCAACGTGGCTATAACTCACACACTCGACCATCAATATAATTCAATCATGACTCAACCGTCTAATTTTATTTTCACTAATCCCATACTATTACACTATTGTACTCTTTAATTTCACTTTTGCAAACTCATGCAATGTATCTCTCGAGAATCTCACTGTATAACTCTATTCTGGTAAAGGGCAAAAATTGTAAAGCCTTTAAACTTTTGACTATCAAGCAATTACACATTCAACAACAACATAGCATTACACACATTGATTCAAACATTTCAAATTTCCAACTTATTATGAACACGTTTTCATACATCTCAGTAATACATGCAACTTTATTTCCTGAGAATGTCAGCAAAACATAAATGAATTTATCACAATTCAAACTTTCATTTCTTTTACCCAATTTACCAAAAATTTCTTATCAAGTTTCCACGTCTAATCTTGATCACTTATCACTATTTATCAAATTGGAGAACGTCTTATGGTTTTGAGTACATCGCCTACTTGATGCCATAGTCCAACTATGGTCTTATACTAGCTCTGCTATTGTCGTGCCGATGCCTATCCCAGATAGGTCTTACGCATAGCACAAGTTGAGCCGATGCCACGTCCCAGACGGGTCTTACACTAGCTCCTCTGTCTCAGTGACGATGCTTGTCCCAGACAGGTCTTACACTTGCACCTACGAGGCCGATGCATGTCCCGGACATGTCTTACACTGGCTTTCATATTTCATGTATTGCCATGGTCCAACCATGGTCTTTTTCGTCAATTCATTAGTAAATGATCGTACTCATTCCCTGCGTTCTACCCAATTTGATCCTTCATTACAATTTTCATGCTATTGTGACATTTATGAATCTGTAACTGAGATTATAAAGCATAACATTACGACATCTTGACTTCATTAGTCTAGACATAAATGTCAATCTCATGCATATACTGATTATTAACCAGGCAATAAAAGCATTTATTCATACATTCTGTCATTTCAAACAAATTTTTCTCCTTATACTTACTAAGCCAAATGAGTTAGGTACGTATCATCATGTGAATACTGACATGTACGAAAGAGCTTATCACAACTTAACTTTCATTTCATTCCACATTTCCCTATTCTTTAACTCATTAGTATCACAAAATAAGTACTAGTTCATGTAAAAAGAATCATAAATTTCTTTTCATACCTTTCCCATTTTCAGCATATCACAAGCATGATTCATTAATCTCAATTTTACTCTTATCTCTATCAAGATTTGCTCGGTTGGAACTCATTCCTGTCTTAACCAATAATTTTGTTAGGGCCGGGAGATATCACACTATCACGAGTAATACTATAGCATGTATAGCTAGACTCTCTTAAGCTAGGTTAGTCCGAGAATTGATTAAACCATGCTCTGATACCACTAAATGTAACACCCTTCACCCATATCCCTCGCCGGAACAGTGTTCGAGGTGCTACCAGATTTAAACTCAACCATTTATATAAAACCAGGCCGTAAAATTATTTTGATCAATTTTAAACTTTTCATACACGCGTATATTATCCTATAATCGGGCTTACAAGGCCCCAAAACATTCATGAGGCATTATTAAATATTTACCAATATCTTAGTCTTGTATCATTTACTTACTCAACAATGAATCACAATTCAAATCCTAAATATACATGCTATAAACCACATCACAGGAGATAATAACATACAAGCATATGAATAATCAAACTACCTTAATAACAAGCCAAAGTCTTTGGATTAATCATAATATTACATACTCAACTTTACAACCCTATACATGCCATAGACTCGAAATACTAAGATTTACTTACGCCGATAGTGTAGACTCGACAATGTGATAATATCTCTGACGGCCTCTAACCCGAGCTAACTTGGCAACCCTAGGGAATATGGGAAAGAAAAGGGGAGTAAGCTTTACGCTTAGTAAGTTCATAAGAAAATAATAAGCAACTCATTAACAAGTTTTATCAATGTTTACAACATAATCACAAATTCACTACAAGTCGTCTTCCTGAGCAACAGTCACTAAATTATTTATAACTGGAGCTACGAAACTCCAAATCAATTGCCGTTAATTTTCCCTGAAAATAAACTCATATATCTTCTATAAATAAAATTTTCAGAATTTTTGGTTTGGCCAATCAATACCAAATTTTTCTTAAAGTTTCTCCTGTTTCACTATTTGACTAATCTGACCACTCTTCACTACGAATCAAATTTCTCATTGTACAGAATTCAAAATATGTTCTCGTTAATTCATTTGAAACTAAACTCATTAAGGAGTCTAAGAATATAAATTTTATCTTATAACCATTTTTGTACAAATTATAATGATTTTCTAAAAACAGAACAGGGGACCCTGAAGTCATTTGACTCTGTCCCACGCCACTTCAAATATCTCATTATCAGCAATTCTTTTACTTACACAGTTTCCTTTATAAGAAACTAGACTCATTAAGCTTTAATTAATAATTTATTCAGATTCTAAATCAACTCCCACAATTTATGGTGATTTTCCAAAATCACGTTATTCTTTTGTGTTGTCCCAAGCAGATTTATTACAAATTTACTCTTTCACACATTCTTTGCATTCATATTATTTAAACATGTATATCACCAATCAATTTCATCACATATCTACAATTTCGCTTAAGCATAATCTCAATACAATACATCATGTTCAATGATTGGCACACAACCGTTCAAATTAGCAATTATAAGATGGTTCCACACATAGCCCACCATTTTCGATAATTTACGATGGTTTTACCCTTACTCACATATATGACATAGGCATTTAAATACTTCAGTGTCAACTTTAATTCAACCGAATTCAACCATTGTACCATTTCATAACCACAGTTACTTTCGTCATCCATATCTAAATGGTATTTCACATAATTCATATAACCTTTCACCATGACCGAATACACACATACACATATGACATCTTCACCTATGCTTCTCATTTCACATTCATGATTCAATTCCAATCGATATAACATGTATAAGTATAAATCACATACCTGGGTAACTTAATGTATTGAACGAATTCAATTACCGATTTAACACAAGGTCTCATAGTCTTAGACTTTTATCAAATCACCGGCATTTAGCCTGCTAGGTTTTAAACCCGAATTCATCACCGGCACGAAGCCTGCTAGACTTTAAGTTTGAACTCATTCACCGGTATTTCGCTTGCTAGGCTTAAAGCCCGATATCATTTCACCGGCATTATAGCCTGCTAGGCCCGAAGCCCGATATTATCTCACCGGCATTATAGCCTGCTAGGCCCGAAGCCCGATAATATTATTCACCAGCTTAAAGCTTGCTAGGCCGAGGCCCGAATATCACATTTCGATAAACAAGTCACCTGTTCTTTCATACTTTCATAACTTATACTTCAATTACGTATAATTAAAACACATATCTATGAACAAAGATTTTCATCCTTTCAACCACATAGGGTTTAATTTCCACATTGGAACACATATCTTAGTACATCATTTAATAGTAACAAAGTTGACTAGATATGCTAGTCACATACGGCTCATAACTTTAATTTAATATTTATTCATCACAAAGAACATATGTATATATATATACAATCAAACATCTTCTTAATTATGATTATTCAACTCTTAAGCATATAACATGATCAAACACAAACACTTAAGAACTTACCTTGGATTTTATCGAATAACTACGGATTGACTAATTGACTAGTTTCACTTTCCCTTTATCCAAAATTGGCTCCTTATGCTCTTGAGCTTGATTAACAAACTCAACTTATCACATCTCTATCATTTAAAACCACATTTGGCAATTTGTAAAATACTATAATTATCACATCTCATTCATCCAAAATCACATTCGGCACATAAAAAAAAAAAACATTGATAAGTCTCAAAACACAAACAACACTTATCAAAGTCATGTAATTTACACACTTCATATGGCACTACTACATTCATTAACCTTACTTTCATACAACCACTCTTCTTTGACCGAATGCTCTCACACTTATATAAATATACTTTTACACTGTAATATAACATCAAGTGCACATGCTGTTCATATAGCCGAATATCGCTTAACTAATTAATTAAAAATCTTTTAATACTTAATTCCACAAGTCCATTCAGCATTAGCTCATCCAACTCATATTTTTCATTGAGAACCTCTATAACTACAATTTATTCACATCCTTATTCATGCTACATTGGGCCAGTATAAATAAATAAAAATATATAAATAATTACATAATGATCACTTTAGTCGATTATAAATTTTCAATTAAATCACATATATCATTTACAAGCTCAAACTCATCCTTTACCTCGTTTCTCTCTTTAATTCATATTCGGCAATCTTTCTAACCGCTTAAACAATTATAGCACAAGGACATTTTCAATTCAATCAAATATGATCTCACATTTACAATTTACAAATGGTAATTTCATTCTATTTATCTCAATTTACTAACGAACCCAACCTTCCATGGATTTAAGCACATTCGGCCATTATTTAACAACAATTCATTCACATCATAATTCATGTTCATATTCGGTCATCTATACCCATACTAACCATATAACTATTAAATTCCAAATTTAAACACAAGTATAACATTTTAACACAATGGCCGAACACTTCATGAAGTTACCAAGACTCATCATTTGCTATTTCACACACGCTCACATCCAATCCTTTTTATTAAACACTCAAAATCAACCATCTTCATGCCTCATCACAAAAACATCAAAACACCAACCAAGAAATACAACATCCATGGCCGAATATCATCTCCATCAAATAGCAAAATTTGAACCATGGGCTAGGTAGAATTCAAACTAACAACTTAAAATATACATGAAATTCAAAGAATAATATCAAACATACCTCAGTCTAGTTACAAGCATGGCCGAACTTCTTAGAAACTTTTCCTTTTCTCTTTTACTTGGTTTTTCGGCTAAGGAAGAACAAAGATGAACAAACTTTGTTCTTTTCACCCCTTTTTGTTTTATTAATTCTTATTTCATATTATAAAATATTTAATAATTATATTTCTTATATATATAAAATGCATATATATTACAAATCATCATCATCATGGCCGGCCACTAACTTTAAATTGGACAATTTGACATACAAGTCCTCCTTTTTAATAAGCCATGCATTGTTCGGTCACCTCATTTCTTCCTAACATATTCTTCAAGTTTATCACATAAGTCCTTTTTCATAATTTCACATTCAAATGACAAAATTTAGACATGATACTTTCACACATGATACTTCACATATAATAAACATAGAAAAGAGCATTTAAATAATTTTGTGACTCAGTTTTGTGGTCCCGAAACCACTTCCCAACTAGGGTCAAATCAGAGCTGTCACAACTCTCCCCCTTAGGAATTTTCGTCCCCAAAAATCTTACCAGCGAATAAATTAGGGTATCGTTCTTTCATTAGAACACAATTCAAACTATTCATTAACATATGGTTGAAGATCATAAACTCATTATTCAACTCAAGCTGAACCAGAACTGGCATTTCGATTGATAATATCTTCGTGCAAAAAAAAAAGCAACAATCGAACTAACTTTAACTTTTCTCATAGAATTGTTCCGATTGTATAATTTTTGTACCAAATCTTCACGAATCTGATTCTTCTTCTAGACTATCCCTCAAATCACATCTTTCTTCTTGTTAGAAAGATAACCTCCGAAATATCACTATACAAATTTAATCTTGATCTTCTATCATTTTCACTTTTAATGATGTCGAATCTTTCACAATAACTAGGAAAAAGTTTATAATAAAAGCTGTCTCATATAATAATCATCGAAACTACAATTATCTTTGAAGTCACCTTAACTTGATAGACATCTTTGGGCCTTCATAGGAAAAAAAAAAAATGTCTCAACTCTATAATAAATATTATCCCGATTGTTAATGAAACATTTGAACACGAGAGAGAATCAAATATGGTTTAAACGACAACCAATGCGAGAATCATAACTTCTATAACTTTGATGACGGTACCACTATACTCTCACATTTCAAGCCAGAAATTATAATCATAATAAACATAATCAACTCTGTCAAATAAATATTTCTTACAGATAATCACATGAAATCAGAAGAAACCGATATAGCAAAATTTCAATGTCTAAAGTTACACAGAATATCAGTAAATTACTACCCATATAGAATGATATCAATTCCGACGATATCCCAAAAAATGTCCAGAAAGAACAATGTCACTCATAATTACTGAAATCCATAGTAACAGAGACAATATACTCTTCACGAATATTCAACCGAATAATAATCAGTAGAAACGGAGTATTAGCATCATAAAGATTTTTCTGTTGATTTTCATATCCACATATGGGAATAAATACCAAAGAAAGACATAGCAATGTCGAACATAACCCAAACAAACCAACGATGCTTTCGTTTATTAGTATGCTGAACTAATGTTCTCATATGACAAAAATTCCTTCTGAAATTAAACCGTCACATATACTTCTGAAGATAAATGTATACATAGAATGCTCCGAAGAAGTCATAGTAACTGCGCGGCTATAACTACTGCACTCAGCCATCAATATAATTCAATCATGACTCAACCGTCTAATTTTATTTTCACTAATCCCATACTATTACACTATTGTACTCTTTAATTTCACTTTTGCAAACTCATGCAATGTATCTCTCGAGAATCTCACTGTATAACTCTATTCTGGTAAAGGGCAAAAATTGTAAAGCCTTTAAACTTTTGACTATCAAGCAATTACACATTCAACAACAACATAGCATTACACACATTGATTCAAACATTTCAAATTTCCAACTTATTACGAACACGTTTTCATACATCTCAGTAATACATGCAACTTTATTTCCTGAGAATGTCAGCAAAACATAAATGAATTTATCACAATTCAAACTTTCATTTCTTTTACCCAATTTACCAAAAATTTCTTATCAAGTTTCCACGTCTAATCTTAATCACTTATCACTATTTATCAAATTGGAGAACGTCTTATGGTTTTGAGTACATCGCCTACTTGATGCCATAGTCCAACTATGGTCTTATACTAGCTCTGCTATTGTCGTGCCGATGCCTATCCCAGATAG
Organism: Gossypium anomalum; assembly: GCA_025698475.1. Lineage (NCBI taxonomy): Eukaryota > Viridiplantae > Streptophyta > Magnoliopsida > Malvales > Malvaceae > Gossypium > Gossypium anomalum. Next base: position 80,327,052 of record CM046966.1, on the reverse strand, counting down.
GTCTTACGCATAGCACAAGTTGAGCCGATGCCACGTCCCAGGCAGGTCTTACACTAGCTCCTCTGTCTCAGTGACGATGCTTGTCCCAGACAGGTCTTACACTTGCACCTACGAGGCCGATGCATGTCCCGGACATGTCTTACACTGGCTTTCATATTTCATGTATTGCCATGGTCCAACCATGGTCTTTTTCGTCAATTCATTAGTAAATGATCGTACTCATTCCCTGCGTTCTACCCAATTTGATCCTTCATTACAATTTTCATGCTATTGTGACATTTATGAATCATGAATCGAGATTATAAAAAGCATAACATTACGACATCTTGACTTCATTAGTCTAGACATAAATGTCAATCTCATGCATATCTTGATTATTAACCGAGCAATAAAAGCATTTATTCATACATTACATCATTTCAAACAAATTTTTCTCCTTATACTTACTAAGCCAAATGAGTTAGGTACGTATCATCATGTGAATACTGACATGTACGAAAGAGCTTATCACAACTTAACTTTCATTTCATTCCACATTTCCCTATTCTTTAACTCATTAGTATCACAAAATAAGTACTAGTTCATGTAAAAAGAATCATAAATTTCTTTTCATACCTTTCCCATTTTCAGCATATCACAAGCATGATTCATTAATCTCAATTTTACTCTTATCTCTATCAAGATTTGCTCGGTTGGAACTCATTCCTGTCTTAACCAATAATTTTGTTAGGGCCGGGAGATATCACACTATCACGAGTAATACTATAGCATGTATAGCTAGACTCTCTTAAGCTAGGTTAGTCTGAAAATTGATTAAACCATGCTCTGATACCACTAAATGTAACACCCTTCACCCATATCCCTCGCCGGAACAGTGTTCGAGGTGCTACCAGATTTAAACTCAACCATTTATATAAAACCAGGCCGTAAAATTATTTTGATCAATTTTAAACTTTTCATACACGCGTATATTATCCTATAATCGGGCTTACAAGGCCCCAAAACATTCATGAGGAATTATTAAATATTTACCAATATCTTAGTCTTGTATCATTTACTTACTCAACAATGAATCACAATTCAAATCCTAAATATACATGCTATAAACCACATCACAGGAGATAATAACATACAAGCATATGAATAATCAAACTACCTTAATAACAAGCCAAAGTCTTTGGATTAATCATAATATTACATACTCAACTTTACAACCCTATACATGCCATAGACTCGAAACACTAAGATTTACTTACGCCGATAGTGTAGACTCGACAATGTGATAATATCTCTGACGGCCTCTAACCCGAGCTAACTTGGCAACCCTAGGGAATATGGGAAAGAAAAGGGGAGTAAGCTTTACGCTTAGTAAGTTCATAAGAAAATAATAAGCAACTCATTAACAAGTTTTATCAATGTTTACAACATAATCACAAATTCACTACAAGTCGTCTTCCTGAGCAACAGTCACTAAATTATTTATAACTGGAGCTACGAAACTCCAAATCAATTGCCGTTAATTTTCCCTGAAAATAAACTCATATATCTTCTATAAATAAAATTTTCAGAATTTTTGGTTTGGCCAATCAATACCAAATTTTTCTTAAAGTTTCTCCTGTTTCACTATTTGACTAATCTGACCACTCTTCACTACGAATCAAATTTCTCATTGTACAAAATTCAAAATATGTTCTCGTTAATTCATTTGAAACTAAACTCATTAAGGAGTCTAAGAATATAAATTTTATCTTATAACCATTTTTGTACAAATTATAATGATTTTCTAAAAACAGAACAGGGGACCACAAGTCATTTGACTCTGTCCCACGCCACTTCAAATATCTCATTATCAGCAATTCTTTTACTTACACAGTTTCCTTTATAAGAAACTAGACTCATTAAGCTTTAATTAATAATTTATTCAGATTCTAAATCAACTCCCACAATTTATGGTGATTTTCCAAAATCACGTTACTGCTGCTGTCCCAAGCAGATTTATTACAAATTTACTCTTTCACACATTCTTTGCATTCATATTATTTAAACATGTATATAACCAATCAATTTCATCACATATCTACAATTTCGCTTAAGCATAATCTCAATACAATACATCATGTTCAATGATTGGCACACAACCGTTCAAATTAGCAATTATAAGATGGTTCCACACATAGCCCACCATTTTCGATAATTTACGATGGTTTTACCCTTACTCACATATATGACATAGGCATTTAAATACTTCAGTGTCAACTTTAATTCAACCGAATTCAACCATTGTACCATTTCATAACCACAGTTACTTTCATCATCCATATCTAAATGGTATTTCACATAATTCATATAACCTTTCACCATGACCGAATACACACATACACATATGACATCTTCACCTATGCTTCTCATTTCACATTCATGATTCAATTCCAATCGATATAACATGTATAAGTATAAATCACATACCTGGGTAACTTAATGTATTGAACGAATTCAATTACCGATTTAACACAAGGTCTCATAGTCTTAGACTTTTATCAAATCACCGGCATTTAGCCTGCTAGGTTTTAAACCCGAATTCATCACCGGCACGAAGCCTGCTAGACTTTAAGTTTGAACTCATTCACCGGTATTTCGCCTGCTAGGCTTAAAGCCCGATATCATTTTACCGGCATTATAGCCTGCTAGGCCCGAAGCCCGATATTATATCACCGGCATTATAGCCTGCTAGGCCCGAAGCCCGATAATATTATTCACCACTTAAAGCTTGCTGGTAGAGGCCCGAATATCACATTTCGATAAACAAGTCACCTGTTCTTTCATACTTTCATAACTTATACTTCAATTACGTATAACTGAAACACATATCTATGAACAAAGATTTTCATCCTTTCAACCACATAGGGTTTAATTTCCACATTGGAACACATATCTTAGTACATCATTTAATAGTATCAAAGTTGACTAGATATGCTAGTCACATACGGCTCATAACTTTAATTTAATATTTATTCATCACAAAGAACATATGTATATATATATACAATCAAACATCTTCTTAATTATGATTATTCAACTCTTAAGCATATAGCATGATCAAACACAAACACTTAAGAACTTACCTTGGATTTTATCGAATAACTACGGATTGACTAATTGACTAGTTTCACTTTCCCTTTATCCAAAATTGGCTCCTTATGCTCTTGAGCTTGATTAACAAACTCAACTTATCACATCTCTATCATTTAAAACCACATTTGGCAATTTGTAAAATACTATAATTATCACATCTCATTCATCCAAAATCACATTCGGCACATAAAAAAAAAAACATTGATAAGTCTCAAAACACAAACAACACTTATCAAAGTCATGTAATTTACACACTTCATATGGCACTACTACATTCATTAACCTTACTTTCATACAACCACTCTTCTTTGACCGAATGCTCTCACACTTATATAAATATACTTTTACACTGTAATATAACATCAAGTGCACATGCTGTTCATATAGCCGAATATCGCTTAACTAATTAATTAAAAATCTTTTAATACTTAATTCCACAAGTCCATTCAGCATTAGCTCATCCAACTCATATTTTTCATTGAGAACCTCTATAACTACAATTTATTCACATCCTTATTCATGCTACATTGGGCCAGTATAAATAAATAAAAATATATAAATAATTACATAATGATCACTTTAGTCGATTATAAATTTTCAATTAAATCACATATATCATTTACAAGCTCAAACTCATCCTTTACCCCGTTTCTCTCTTTAATTCATATTCGGCAATCTTTCTAACCGCTTAAAACAATTATAGCACAAGGACATTTTCAATTCAATCAAATATGATCTCACATTTACAATTTACAAATGGTAATTTCATTCTATTTATCTCAATTTACTAACGAACCCAACCTTCCATGGATTTAAGCACATTCGGCCATTATTTAACAACAATTCATTCACATCATAATTCATGTTCATATTCGGTCATCTATACCCATACTAACCATATAACTATTAAATTCCAAATTTAAACACAAGTATAACATTTTAACACAATGGCCGAACACTTCATGAAGTTACCAAGACTCATCATTTGCTATTTCACACACGCTCACATCCAATCCTTTTATTAAACACTCAAAATCAACCATCTTCATGCCTCATCACAAAAACATCAAAACACCAACCAAGAAATACAACATCCATGGCCGAATATCATCTCCATCAAATAGCAAAATTTGAACCATGGGCTAGGTAGAATTCAAACTAACAACTTAAAATATACATGAAATTCAAAGAATAATATCAAACATACCTCGAGTCTAGTTACAAGCATGGCCGAACTTCTTAGAAACTTTTCCTTTTCTCTTTTACTTGGTTTTTCTACTAAGGAAGAACAAAGATGAACAAACTTTGTTCTTTTCACCCCTTTTGTTTTATTAATTCTTATTTCATATTATAAAATATTTAATAATTATATTTCTTATATATATAAAATGCATATATATTACAAATCATCATCATCATGGCGGCCACTAACTTTAAATTGGACAATTTGACATACAAGTCCTCCTTTTTAATAAGCCATGCATTGTTCGGTCACCTCATTTCTTCCTAACATATTCTTCAAGTTTATCACATAAGTCATTTTTCATAATTTCACATTCAAATGACAAAATTTAGACATGATACTTTCACACATGATACTTCACATATAATAAACATAGAAAAGAGCATTTAAATAATTTTGTGACTCAGTTTTGTGGTCCCGAAACCACTTCCCAACTAGGGTCAAATCAGAGCTGTCACAACTCTCCCCCTTAGGAATTTTCGTCCCCAAAAATCTTACCAGCGAATAAATTAGGGTATCGTTCTTTCATTAGAACACAATTCAAACTATTCATTAACATATGGTTGAAGATCATAAACTCATTATTCAACTCAAGCTGAACCAGAACTGGCATTTTGATTGATAACATCTTCGTGCAAAAAAAAGCTTCAACAATCGAACTAACTTTAGCTTTTCTCGTAGAATTGTTCCGACAGGTATAATTTTTGTACCAAATCTTCACGAATACAGATTCTTCTTCTAGACTATCCCTCAAATCACATCTTTCTTCTTGTTAGAAAGATAACCTCCGAAATATCACTATACAAATTTAATCTTGATCTTCTATCATTTTCACTTTTAATGATGTCGAATCTTTCACAATAACTAGGAAAAAGTTTATAATAAAACTGTCTCATATAATAATCATCGAAACTCTGAATTATACTGAAGTCACCTTAACCAGATAGACATCTTTGGGCCTTCATAGGAAAAAAAAATGTCTCAACTCTATAATAAATATTATCCCGATTGTTAATGAAACATTTGAACACAGAAGAGAATCAAATATGGTTTAAACAGCAACCAATGCAGAATCATAACTTCTATAACTTTGATGACGGTACCACTATACTCTCACATTTCAAGCCAGAAATTATAATCATAATAAACATAATCAACTCTGTCAAATAAATATTTCTTACAGATAATCAAATGAAATCATAAGAAACCGATATAGCAAAATTTCAATGTCTAAAGTTACACAGAATATCAGTAAATTACTACCCATATAGAATGATATCAATTCCGACGATATCCCAAAAAATGTCCAGAAAGAACAATGTCACTCATAATTACTGAAATCCATAGTAACAGAGACAATATACTCTTCACGAATATTCAACCGAACAATAATCAGTAGAAACGGAGTATTAGCATCATAAAGATTTTTCTGTTGATTTTCATATTCACATATGGGAATAAATACCAAAGAAAGACATAGCAATGTCGAACATAACCCAAACAAACCAACGATGCTTTTGTTTATTAGTATGCTGAACTAATGTTCTCATATGACAAAAATTCCTTCTGAAATTAAACCATCACATATACTTCTGAAGATAAATGTATACATAGAATGCTCCGAAGAAGTCATAGTAATCGCTTTAATATAACTAATCGCACTCTCGACCATCAATATAATTCAATCATGACTCAACCGTCTAATTTTATTTTCACTAATCCCATACTATTACACTATTGTACTCTTTAATTTCACTTTTGCAAACTCATGAATTATGGATTGATGCAAAGTATTGTATTAATGGATGGTTTTATGTATTTGTCAAATGACTGACGTGTGATGGATACTTGTGATTAGGTGTTGGTTAATTGAATTGTTTGTATTTTAATGTTGCTTTGATTATGAATGGTAAGTTTAATTATACGGGCTTACTAAGCTATAAAGTTTACTCTGTTTCTTTTTCTATGTTTTATAGAGGCTCGTTAGGTCGCTCGTTTTGGACAAGTCGGAGTTACACATCACACTATCCAAATTCTGATTGGTACTTTTGAACTTGTGGATATTTGTAAATATGGCATGTATAGACTAGTTTAAAAGATGATAACTAAGTTACTTGATATCATGGTTTGGTATATTTTGTATATATATGTGTTAAGCCGTGTGATTTGGCTTATTTTGGTACTATGTTTTGGTTGATTTAAGTATTTAATTATGGTATGATTTGGCAAGGTAATGATGGAATGAAATTATGCAAGTGAAGACTTTATATGTAGTTGTTAAATGAATGGATTATACATGATGTTAAATAGGTATTTGGGCATGTAATTGTTAGGTTTTGATATGGCCAATAATGTGTATTAAAATGGTTATCTTGGCTGCCTATTGAGTTGTAAAAATGTGGTTATCTATGCTTATGAATGTTTGTATTTTTAGTGTGGCAAAATAGCTTTACAAATAGCCCATTTTTGTCCACATGGGCAGAGACACACGGGTGTGTCTACTGGCCGTGTGTAACACACGAGCTGGCACATGGGCGTGTGGCCAGTCGTGTGACCCAAGTCAGTAACCTCTCTAGTTTTCCCACGGCCATGGCACACGGGCGTGTCCTCGACCGTGTGACACAAGTTAATATGTATGCCTTGTTTCCACATGGTCTAAGACACGGGTGTGTCTATCAGCTTTGTGAGGCACATGGCCTGTTCACACTGGTGTGTGATATTTGAAATGTTGAAAATTTTCAAATTTTCTAAAATTTTTCTAAGTTTCTGAAATTTTTACATGTTATCAATTTAGTCCGGAATCCATGATTAAAGCTTTGTATACTTGATTCAAGTACATACTGAATGTGATTGAATGATAGCTAGTGAAATGAGATGATAATTGATAAATGATTGTTCTGAATTGAGTTAAAGTCCGGTAATGCCTTTTAACCTATTTTGGCGACGGTTACGGGTTAAGGGTGTTACACTTATAAGATATCTAAACGTTATTGCATCCATCACAGGAGAATATGTCTCTTCATAATCAATGTCGGGCCTTTGCGAAAATCTTTGTGCTACAAGTTGTGCTTTATATCTTACGACTTTTTTTTTTTTTGCACAAATACCCATTTCTATCCTACCGGCTTTACACCTTTAGGTGTTTGGACTATAAGTCCAAAAACCTCACATTTAGAAAGTGAATTCAATTCTACTTGAATTGTATCTTTCCATTTTGGCCAATCTTTTCTATTTCTACATTCATCAATAGATTTAGGCTCAGGATCATCATTTTCTTTTTTTACTTCAATAACAACATTATATGTAAAGTTGTTGTCGACAACTATATTTTTCCAGTTCCATCTTTTCCTCGAAGTAACATAACTTATTAAGATATCTTCGTTATCATCATTTTTAGGTACCTGAATCCCTTGTGGGGTTTTATGATTATAATTAGTTAAATTTTTGGCCTCTTCTTGGGAATTTGTCTCCATAATATAATCACCTTAAGTATTTACTCCTTTCCTTTTACGAGGATTTTTATCTTTGGAACCAAACGGTCTTCCACACTTTAGGCATGGGTTACTTTCTTTTGCACTAACGGTTTGCCCAATTAGGATATCAATTGATATTTGAGCATTTTTAGCTGGTATGTGAGATTTTGCAATTCTCTTTAGGTCAGTAAATGAATCTAACAGTTGATTGGCGATGTTTTGCAAATGTATGATCCTTTGAACTTCTTGTTCACATTGACTTGTATGAGGATCTAATTGAGATAATGATGATCCATTCCATGTAATTTCTTTTACTAGTTGTATTTTCTCTCCCCCTAATGTTGGGAATATTGTTTCATTAAAGTGACAATTAACAAATCCTGTAGTAAATAAATCTCTAGTTAATGGTTCAACATACTTAATTATAGAAGGAGATTCATAACCAACATATATTCCCAACCTCCTCTGAGGACCCATCTTTGTTCGTTGTGGTGGAGCAACTGAAACATATACTGCAAATCTAAAAATTCTAAAATGGGATGTAACGCCCTCATGCCCAAGACTGTCGCCGGAGTTGAGTTTGAGGTGTTACTAAACTTAATTCATTAATTAAATAGCTCAAACAATTTTATTTTAAAATTTTCAAACAAGCTGGCTAACTGCATCACATTTGCTTAAAAATTCATTTCTCGAGTTCTAAAACTCAAAATTAAGATCTGTAAATTTTTTCTAAAACTAGACTCATATATTTATCTACTAATTTTTTTCTATAATTTTTTGTTTAGCCAATTAGAACAGTTTATTAGTTAAAATCTTCCCTATTTCAGGGTTCGACTGCTCTGACCCTTGTGTATTACGAATCAGATATCTCCCTGTACAGAGTTTCAAAGATTATGCCATTTGTTTTTATTAAAACTAGACTCAATAAGGAGTCTGTAAATATAAAGTATGACTTCTAATTATATTTTCCCAATTTACGATTAATTTTTAAATTCAGAACAGGGGATTCAGATATCATTCTGAACCTGTTCCACCAAAACTTAAATATCTCATAAAATATGACTCATTTGCCTATTTTGTTTCTTGCACATGAAAATAGATTCATTGATCTTCAATTCCATATTTTATTCATCATTTAATTATATCTCTAGTATTTTTAGTGATTTTTCAAACTCACGTCACTGCTGCTGTCAGATTCTGTTTTATAGCAAATTTCACTTTACTATAGATTTTCAAGAACTAAATAGCATTTTAAACATACATGACATCAAATATGATTTGGATTGGCCATTCCAATAGCTAATAATTTAAAAACCCTTTTCTTACCAAACCATAACCATATCATAAGATCATTTACACAAAGTAAGTATATTGCTATTCATGCCACTCTCAAAATATACAAGTCAATTTACCAATTTAAGTCTTTGGATAGTGTGAACGAGTCTTCGATCTATCCCGATTCTCATCCCGACTTGTCAAAACTACAATGAATAAAAAGGAGGGAGTAAGCATAAATGCTTAGTAAGTTCACATGCAAATAATAAGTAACATGATCATGCAATCCAACATAAACATCATTAAGACACCCATAACATAAGAATACTTACTATCTTACCACAATTTTGTCTCACCAAGTTCTTAACCAAGGATTAAACTCATACCTATCCATTTTCACTTCTGCAACACATTCATCATCGAATCACTTTCGTTTTAAGTATTCTCCATATTCTCTTAGAATTCTCTCGTTGAACACATCAGAATATAATTTTGGATACGCGGATAGTGTGCACATAAGTGCTGTACTCATAGCTAAACAAGCTCAATAGCTTTGGAAATCTGTATAGTCAAGCTACCATGTAACCCGCCCATAAATGAACTCGGACTCAACTCAACGAGCTCGGGCGTTCGCATCCATAAATGAACTCGGACTCAACTCAACGAGCTCGGATGCCTAGTTACATCTCACGAACTCGGACTCAACTCAACGAGTTCGGAACTCAACCATCCTAGTGACATGTCACTTGCACCCTAATCTATTCCCAAGGTTCAAACGGGATTCTTCTCAATTACACATTTTAATTGTCTTCTTCGAAATATAGAAACCGATACTTGCTAGCATCTCATACTTATCAACTTGTTCACATAATTTGCATATTACCAAATAATAATTCACAAAGCATAATATTTCATGATAATAAGTACTGTATCATATAATTATAGTTAAATCACTTAAAATAAAAATTATGTTACCTTATTTACATATGAACTTACCTCGATACCAAATATTAGCAATCGAGCCTATTCCTTGTAAACTTTATTTTTTCCTCGATCACGACTTGAATCTTGTTTCTCTTGATCTATAATATCAAATTAATTTATTTAATACATACATTCATCAAAACAGCCCCTAGTACGAACTTTGGAAAAATTACCATTTTGCCCTTAAACTTTCACATATTTGCACTTTTGCCCCAAGGCTCGTAAATTAAACCTCATCCTATTTTTTTTATGTTTTATGACATGTTGATCATTTTTCCCTTCTATGGCAATATCAAATTCACACTCTAACATGTACTTATGAATATTAGGTATTTTTACCGATTAAGCTATTTTACTCGTTTTCACTTTAAACCGAGTAACAAGTTGTCTAACATAATTTAAAACCTCATATTCTAACATAAAACACCAAAATACACAAATTTCACCTCTGGGTATTTTTCCAAATATGAACCCTAGGTTAAATTATTGCTAGAATAAACTTAATCAAGTTACCGGGACTCCAAAAATGTAAAGAACATTAAAAACGGGGCTTGGAATCACTTACTATAGAGCTTGGAAGCTTGAAACAAACCCTAGCTATGGAGAACCCTTGAAATTTCGGCCTAATGAAGATGGACAAAAATTGGCTTTTAATTTTGTTTTTAATTCATTTTAATAACTAAATGACCAAAATGCCCTTAATTAAAAACTATGGTGTTTTATTTTCCTTTAGGTATTTTTGTCCAAACTAGTATAATGGTCTAATTACTATCCAAGGACCTCCACTTTAAAAACCCATTACTCACAAGTACTTAATACCTTTGTGAACTAGAATACACATTTTACAGCTTTTGCAATTTAGTCCTAAATATCAAATTGGACCCTCTATCGATAAAATTTCTAAACGAAATTTCACACAATTATGAAATCATGCCATAGACCTTAAAATGATAATAAAATAAATTTTTCTACCTCAGATTTGTGTTCACAAAACCACTATTCCCATTAGGCCTTAATTCGGGATATTGCATGGGAAATATTTGGCTCTTGACCAAAAGCCAATTGCAATGGGGAGTATTTATTATAACTTGTTGGCCGATGCGCATAAGTGCTACTGCATGCAAAATAGCATATCCCTAAGTTGTAACAGGGAGCTTTATTCTCATAAGTAATGGCCTAGCTATTAGTTGGAGGTGTTTGATAAACGATTTAGCTAAACCATTTTGTGTGTGAACATGAGCTATAAGATGTTCAAATTTTATCCCAATTGACATGCAGTAATCATTGAAAACTTGAGATGTAACTCACCAGCATTATTAAGGCAGATAGTTTTTATTGCATAATCTAGAAATTGTGCTCTTAATTGAATTATTTGAGCAAGGAGTCTCGTAAATGCCAGGTTGTGAATTGATAATAAACATACATGTGACCATCTACTAGATGCATCTATCAATACCATAAAATATCTAAATGGTCCACATGGTGGATGAATAGGCCCATATATATCACCTTGAATATGTTCTAGAAATGTGGGAGATTCAATCCCAACTTTAGCTGGTGATGGTCTAATAATCAGTTTACCTTGAGAACAAGCATCACAAGAGAAATCTTTAAATTCAAGAATTTTCTGGTTCTTTAATGGGTGCCATATTGAATTCTCAATTATTTCTCGCATCATAATAGATCCGGGATGACCTAATCGGTCATGCCAAATAGTAAAAGTATGTGGTTCTACAAACTTCTAGTTTGTTGTAATGTGTGCCTCAATTGTACTAATATGTGTATAATATAAACCTGATGAAAAAGAGGTAGTCTTTCCAAAACATATTTCTTTCCACATTCAACATTTGTAATATATAGATATTCAATATTTTTCTCGTTATAGTCTCAATATGATATCAATTAATACAAATATCTTTAAAACTCAATAAATTTCTTTGAGACTTAGTGGGAAGTAAAACATCATCAACGACAAATTTTGTCCCTTTAGGTAATAATATAATTGCTCTTCAGGAGCGTTCAATAAGTTTTGAACTACCCGAGATTGTATTAACATGAGCATCACTTATTGTTACATGAGAAAAATATTTTTTCTCTTTAAGTATCGTATGTGTTGTAGCACTATCAGCAAGACATAGGTCTCCATTGATTTTGGATCCAACAAAAGTTTGTTGATCATTCATATTCTTTATTAAAATAAATAAAAAAACAACACTAGAAACGTTGCAAATATTTATTGAATATGTATAACTTGCAAAATAAGTAAATAAATCAACATTTTTTTGAATCAAGAAAATGAACATATTCAAAATAACATAATAACGCCAACTTATTCTTTATGCAAGAAAACAAAACATACTTAAAAACAATATAAAATGCTAAAACAACACCAACTTTTCTAATGATTCTCAAAGAAATCTGTCACATCAATGTGAGTTATATTATTAAGGCCATGAATTACACCACCTTTCTCTTTTGCCTCCATTTCATCATTTTTGGATATAAAATTTGTCTCAATATTAATTTTCTTCCCTTTAATAGATGCTTGATAAAGTTTCATAAAATGTTCAGGTGTATGACAAGTACGTGCCCAATGGCCCCCTCATAGTACATCGGTAACATAAATTCTCAATAACCGTTGAAGGATTATTTTGACCACCTCTTTCTTGCCCTCCATTGCTATTCTTTTTATGGTGGTTAGAAATACCATTATTATGAACACCATGATAGCGGTTACTAGTACGTCCTCGACCACATCCCCTACTACTTCCATGACCACAACCACGATCGCGACCTTTATATGTTTCATTTCCATATTTATTGTGTACTGCAGCATTCACTTCAGGGAGTGGTGCAGTACTAGTGGGACAAATTCCATGGTTTTTCATCAACCACTCATTATTTTGTTTAGTCACTAAAAGGCATGAAATCAATTCAGAATATCTTTGAAAACCTTTTTCACGGTATTGCTGCTGCAGGAGCACATTAGTAGCATGAAAGGTTGAAAAGGTTTTCTCTAACAAATCCTTATCAGTTATGTTCTGTCCACAAAATTTTAGTTGAGAACTAATTTTGAAAAGTTCTGAATTGTATTCACTTACAGTCTTAAAATCTTACGACCATAAGTGCATCCAATCATAACGAGCTTTAGGGAGGATCACCGTTTTCTGATGGTCAAATCTTTCTTTCAAATTTTTCCACAACTCAAGAGGGTCTGTCACAGTGAGATATTCCACTTTTAATCCTTCATGTAGATGATGACAGATGAAAATCATTGCTTTTGCCTTGTCTTGGTTAGATGATTTTTTATTTGCTACTATAGTATTCTCTAGACCTTTAGCATCTAGGTGAATTTCAGCATCTAACACCCATGAAAAATAGTTTTTGTCTGAGATGTCTAGGGTGACAAAGATTTGACATTATAATCACTAAAAAAAAACTAAAAAAAAATATTAGTAAAATAATAGTAATCATATTATTTGTCAAATATAATTATAATAATGTATTTAAGAAAAAAAGGAAATAACATAAAATAATTTGTGATATAAAATTTAGGATTACCTTAATTTGATAGAGAAATTAAATTTGATTCCTTCCAAGAACTTTAAGCAAATCACTGCACAAGTTTGAACCCCTCTTTTTTCGTCAATTTTGGGTTGCCAAGCAATCAATTTGAATGCTAGGTTAGAAAAATAATGGAAGTAATTCAACAAGGGATTAGAAAAGGATAGGAAGCAATTGGGGTATGGGTTTCAAATTTTTTTTGGGGGTATCAAATGAAAAATAAGAACAAGGTGGGTTTAAAAAAAAATTGAGAATTGTACTGATAACGTGTTATAAAATAAAGAGAGATAGAGAGAATAAAGAAAAAGAAAATATGAAAGCAATAGAGAATGTACTTTATTGATAAAAAGGGATGATTACAATGCTTCATTAGAGTATCTATTTATAGGCATAATAAGTATAAAAGAAATAGATATCTAGTACTATTAACTATTAGAATTTAAAGTACATCAAAATTTTATCTTTATCATGATGAACATCCACTTAATAAGATATTCATAACAGATCTTTCATTTTTTTTAGAACTATTCATTTTTGAACTTTAATATAATAAAATATATTATTATTTTCCCTCTTAAGTGTATCTAAACTTATTTTCCAAAATACGGTTTTTTGGACCTCTATCTTGACGTATAAAGGTGTTGAGTTCCTTTGTGAAATCTATGTCGTAAAGTTTTCGTTGCCCAAATGGATTCTGATTAATAATTATGCAATGATTTAAGCTATCTTAACATACATGGATGTCAAGTTTTACATAATAGGTAAGAGATAACATTAATTTTTACTGTTAGGAGTTGAATCCTAATAAATGCATTATATGGAATTTAAGTATCTATTTTAATCATTTATCATAAACTTAACCCTGATAAATGCCTTATATAAAGGAACTCTATACTAATGGGTGTTGAGTTTAAGCATATTTAAGTTTTCACTATTTAACTCAAATCTCATAAATTAGTGTAGACACTCATGGGCATCAACTTATTTTCATTTTGCTTACCATTCCTATAAATATCCCTCCTCGATTTTATTTTTTCACCCAAGCTAAAGCTTTCTCTCATTATTGTCGACTTCTTAAGTTAAAAAACTCTCAATTTTTTTTTTAACTTTCAATTCGACCTTTTAAACTCTATTATGGCTCTTTTGACATAAGCAAATCATATAACTCTGGTAAAATGTGATATGGTAATTTTTTATTAAAGTATTACTTAAGCAAGTATTTATGTATTCGCCATTTATATTTAATTTTAGTATTAAATTATATTTATATTGAATTTATAATATTTGACTATTTTTATTTACTTGCTAGGTTGATGAACGAAACCTCTAGGAGTAATGTGTATTATCCAATGTTGAAAGAAGAGTATTTCACCAAAAAAAAAAAGAGAGAAGAATACATTTTGTAATACCCCAAATCTGACTGGGCCTTAAAACCAAAAAATGATAAATTGATAAATAAATAAAAGTCCATTTATACAGTCCATTTACAATAAACAGGCTTCAAAGCCTGATAAGCCCAAATGCCTAAGACCAAAGAAGACCAAGTTACAACCCAAAACCGATAACCACCCGCTTAACCCAGTAGCCCATTTACAATCAAATGCCCAATACCCTTGAACTAGTCCAGTAACCCAGGACTTAGTTGGCCCAATCGGCCCAGCTTGTTTTCAGTTTCAGGAAACCCTAGCTAGGGTTTGCGCTGTAACTCCCAAACCATACCAAGCGACAGAAGACCTTGCGCCGCAATCAGCCCAAGAGTCACGCCTCTTCGACTCGTGATCGTTCGTCTCGCAGTGACTCATATCGCGCTGTGATCTACGGCCGAATCAACACCGGTGGTTTACTCTCCTCGATCGCTTGCAAAAATGGAAAGAAAAACGACAGGAAGGAAACAAGTATGGCAGGGAAAAATATTAAATATGTAAACAATGCTATGTACAGTGGCTATAAAAGCCTAAATCTAATATGATGTAAAGGACGAATTTTTTTGAGAGATATACGACAAATATACACGCATATTTACAGAGGATATAAGAAGTACTTGTTTACTTAAAGGTGATTTTGCTATATCTATTAGCTGTTCAACGCATAGAAGTCATTTTTAAAAAAAAAACAATTCAGTTTAAAAGAAAAGAAGGATTACCTGCGATTGGCCAAGAAGAAAAAAGGCTTTTAGCCTTCCAAATTGTCGTCGTATCAGTGGCAGTATATACAGCCAGCGTGGGTACTCATGATCCGAGTGGCGGAGGCTTCGAGTCCTGGTCGGAAAGCCCCCCATTTTCTCCTCTTTCAGAGGATTTTAAAGCTTTTTTTTTTTAAAACTGATTGCTAAATGAGTTTTAGGCTTAAGTTTTGGCTTATATAATCCAACAAAAACGGTGTCATTTTGCTTAGTTCGATAAGCACTAAAACGTCGCCGTATTAGGAAGAGGATCCGCGTGTTGACCCGTTTACCCGAGAAGGATTCGTGTGTTTTTGTGAAATGGGTAAATTTCCCAATCAACCCTTCTGTGTTTTTAATTTTTTTATTTCATTTCATTTTTATTTTAATTTAGCCCCAATATTTTATATTTATTTCAATTTAATCCTAGCGCCCTTTTAAAAATCAGTTCCAAAGAACGACGTCGTTTTGGGATTAGGGTTTAATTACCCAATGAGTCCTTCGGTTATTAGTCTGTGTTTTGATTAAGTCCAAATTTTTATTATTTTGCAAATTAACCCTAGATTTCTTAATTAAATTCAATGTTAATCCTTTTTATATTTTAATTTACTTTAAATACTTTATAAAATTTTTTTTATAATAGTTATATATATTATTTTATTATCCATTACATTATTTTTATTATTATATATAAAAATTATTAATAAATAATAATATATATTATCTTTATTTATATAATAGTATTCATATTTCATTTATATATATTATACCCTCTCTTTTATTATATATTTTCACTATGTATGTATATTATTTATTTTACTATATCTTATAAAAATTACTCATATCCTATTTTACTATTTTATATTTTACCTATAATATATGCTATACATTAAATATGTTTTTAAATTTTATTATATGTTATATATTTTTTATTATATTAGTTATTTTATTATATTTCTATATGTAAAATATTTGTTACTTTATTATTATTATTATTATTATTATTATTATTATTATTATTATTATTATTCTTATATCATATTATATTTTATTATATTTATTTATATATTTTTATTACATATTATAATTTTACTATACATCATAATATTTTTTTATATATCATATTATATACATTATATAATATATTTTTTATATTATAAATTGTTATATATTTAATTTTGTAAATTATGTTATACACTATATTATACTATATTTCCTTACATTACCTAAAGTATACATTATCTCATTATTTTATTATATACATTTTTAAAATTTTATAAATAAGTATAATATTAATACTTAGTACATTTTATATATAGTTATTATACCCTATAACATAACTCATATGTATGTATCATCTTTTAGAAAAAGGGGTTCTTTTTTATCATTCTTATATTATTCAACATATTTTTAAATATCTTGTTTTTATTTAATTTTTTATTTTATACATTTTTAATTTACTTATTTATCTTTGATTTTCTCTTATTTTGATATTGGTTAAATTTTACATATCATTTGTTTTGTATATTAGCATGAAATTAATTATTTATGGTGATTGGCATAAATCATATATGTATTTTGCAATTTACATTTGTTGTATTTATCATGCATTATGTGGTGTTTTGCATGGAATAATAATGTATGAAAATTTATGTATTTTATGATGATATGTGCATAAAGTGATAATATATATTGTATGATTTATATCATTATTACTATTTTCTATACTATATTTGCCTGAAATGATAAAACATGCATATTGTAATTAGATTTCTTTAATTCCTTATACAAAACACATAAAACCAAAAGATATATTTTATTTAATTCAAAAAGGGATTTTAAAAAGTGAGGCAATGTTTTGATATTTGGGAATTTGGGAGGTAGTGCCCTAACATGCTGGGTTGCAATTTTCCGTTTGTCTAAATATCTAAAATATCCTTTTAAGCGAGTTTTACAAATCATAAGATGATTTCAGCTACGAAAGTTTAAAGATATCATGTCCAATTATGCTGGATGTGATATTAATACTCATTCAAAGCGAATGAATCTCTATTCTATTTTAATTTGAGTTATTACAGTTTTAAGGAAATCTCATTTTTAAATTCTTTCAAATTTTTGACATTAAGACAAAAATTATTCAATTTGGTACCAATTTTGGGTGTTACGAGGGTGCTAATCCTTCCTCGAACGTAACCGACTCTCGAACCTGTTTTCACGTAATTTCGTAGACCAAAACATTTTATAAAGTGATCCAATCACACTTTAAAAGATTGGTGGCGACTCCCATTTTCGTTTTTCAAAACCCGTTTTTAAAAGTAGATTTCGACACACTTTACTTACAGAAAAACACAATAACATAATCAGGCTGCAACATAAACAAAAATTTTACCAAATACCAATATTTTAGAAATCGTACAAGAGCGACCAATCGTATTGTGAACCGACCAATGCACCAATCCAATAGATAGGAAATGAATCAGTTAACTCATGAACCAGTCTGAACCACAGTTGAACAACTAACCGTCCACTAAATGAACTGTAAAAAACTGGTATTTCTAATATTTGGGTCGAATATCTTGGCCCAAAAGAAAAAAAAATTCTTGTTTTTGGCCCGAATAACTTGAAACTGATCCAAACCTTTGTATTTTCCAAATCCAATCGTCATATTTTAATTCAAAGTAATAAAGAGGCTTAATTCAAAAATTACACCTTAAACTATACCTGTTTTTCCATGTATGTACTTCATTTTTTTTTGTCAATTTGGGTACCTAAACTACAATTTTTTCCATTGGTCAGTTGTTAGTCAACTATTAGTCAGCCATTGTTAGTGATGACGTAGCCTAATCACTAATCGACATATGGAAAAAAACCTACATAAACAAACCACCTTATTATATTTATAAAATAATTCAAAAAATAAAAATATTTTTTATAAAATAATTATAAAAATAAAAATTTTCTATTTTTCTAATTATATTTATATTAATATTAATTAAAAATAATATAAAAAATATTTCCCCCATCCCATCCCTTTCCCCTCTTGGCTTCCTCCTCACTACCACTCTCCCCTCCCTCTCCCTCTACTGACCATTCACTTACTTTCCGTCTAAGAAGCTAAAGATTTGAACTCAGTAGGCCAATCAAATGATTTTCCAAACTCATTTTCTGTTGATCTTTTAAGGGAAATATTCCAACCGTCCAAAATAGCAGACACATTATTATCAATTGGACCAACTTTCATATGAATTTTAACCATACTGTAACACCCCTTACTCGACCTAATCGCCAGGTCAAGGTACCGGGATGTCACATTCGTTGCCAAAGCAACTACAATAATCCCGTATAAATTAAACATTCATAATAAAGTTATTAGGATCATAATACAATTAAAATATGAATTACATACATATCCAATCTTAAAACGAGCTTACGAAATCTCCCAAGGTGATTGGAGGTCGTTTAGTGACCAAATTGAAAAGTTTCAAAATATCGAGTGCTCGTCATGACTTCATGGAATCTATGTCATAACGTCACTCTCTGACTTGAGTTGTCGTGACCATGAAGGTACCACGTCACGACGTCACTCCCTATGTAAGGCTCATCGTAACTTTATAAGCCCAACATCACAACTTCAGTCTTACCACTTTGAAACTTAAGCATTTTGCTCCCTATCACTTAGGACAACCTCTATATAGTGTATATCAACCATATCAACCAATAAACCATCCAAATATTCCAATTTATAACCTTAGACGTCATTTAATTCAACTTAAAAAAACATCAAACATGTCCAAGATACAAAATTTACAAAGAAGATAAAAAAAACCATCAATTTCTTCCATTGAAATCATCCACAAACATTCTTAACATATTCCTATGTACATGCCATAGACAATTACCAAAAATTTCGATTCATAGTGTTTTCAAAGCCTTGATTTGTGGTGATATGAGTAGAGATCATCTTTCACTATAGAGCCTCAAAATGAGTATTCACCTACGTGTTTGAAGAGAAACACGTTAAGCTCACAAGAGCTTAGTAAGTACATCAAGAATTAAACTTTGCAATATAGTCCAAATTATCATTTCTAATTATGTGTGTGTGTGTGTGTGTGTAAAACACTAATGAAACAATGTCATCATACATGAAATTGTTTCAATAATAGGTATAATATGGTATCTAATTAACAAGTTTATAAACTACTCATCAAAGTTATGCCCATTTATAGACTTGATAGAACATATAAGATATGTGGAAATGTCAATAATTTACACTGAAATGCCACTATTATTTGCATGGATATGAGGATGTCACTTTGTACCAAAGTGCCATTAACACTTGCATCGTAGTGTCACTTTACTTGCAACGTAGTGCCACTATCACTTGCACATATAGAATTAATCCTAATGGCATGCCATTTATATTCTACTTGTTCTCATTTTGTCTACATGAGAATTTAAAATATAATTTTATTACATTTTCTCAACAAATATAAACAATTCAAACTTTACTCTTTTTATAATTTAGTCCTTATCCATATAGAATTATAAATCATCAAATTTCACTTGACATTTGTTTTATTAACATTTAACACTTCACTTAAATGCTCCATATTAATATCTATCTCACCTATCTAACTTTTACACTCTTTGCAATTTAGTCCTTTTCCTCCTAATACACTACATAAACTTTTCAATTTTTTATAACCATTCAACTAATCCTTCAATTAAATCCCATAATACAAGGCATCATTTTCATATACAATAAAATTCCATGAATAGTACTAAATTAATTCATCAAATTTTACTTTAGGGTTTAAATTATATAAGTAAAATTCTTGATATACTTATAACAAAATTGCTTAGAATGAACCCTTCCTTCTTCCTTCATTCCTTTGTTATTTCTTTGCCTTTGTCACCAACTTGATGTTCACTCTTATTCTCCTTCTCTTTATTAACATAACTCATATACAACATTTAATATCAAAATAAAATCACATACTATTTCTATGCATTTTGATGAGAAAAACATGAAGTCCTATAGGAAACTTTATCATCCTTACCTTAACCTTACTTAAAATCCCTAAACCTTTCGTTCTCTCTCTTCAAGTATGTATTCTAGCTAGCTTCATGAAAACTTATCATGCCATGTAGTCACTCCTATGGTTTCACTAAAAAATTATGGAGGAAATTTGAAGAGTAAAGCTTGAAAAGGTTGGAAATGGAGGAAAAAGGACTAAAATGAAAGAAAAGGAAACTTGGTAGAAATGGAGAGTCAAAGATGTGGAGAAGAAGATAGAAAAGATGATGATGATTGACTTTTCTTCCCTTTTTACATCTTCTATTAGGAATATCTATTCACCCTTTTTTTAGTAATAATATTTAATTAAACAAAAATCTAATCATCACCATTTCAAACAAATGGTGGCTATTCACTCTCAATATGACCCACATTTTCATGTACTTTCATGGTCAATTTACCCTTCCAGTCCTTCTTCTTTTTCTCATCCATCTAATCTAGTCTTTTCTTATTTCTAATTTTTATACTATTGCCTAACACTTCTCACACTTTTATGATTTGGTGAATATCTCAATTTAATTTCTCTAAATTTAAAAGCCTTTTTAATTCCTTATAATCTCTAACTATCCTCTCCACTAATAGTAATAACTTCTATTTTATCTGCTTCAAAAATCCTAACACGTGCCAACCCAAATTGACACTGTTCTTGTTTCAGGGGGTGTCAAGGATGGTCTCCCCTTAAAAAAATTTCGTCTTCGAAATTTACCTGACTCAAATAGTTTTGGATACTACTACTTCATTACTTTTTCACTTTCCCATGTCTCCTCCTCAACACTATGATGTCTCCATAATACTTTCACTAAAAGGACCCGTTTTTTTCTTAGATCCTTTATGTCTTGAGCGAGAATCTAAATTGGTGCTTCTTCATTTGTCTAATCTGACTGAACTACAAGAACATTCAATGTAACCACATGTGATGGACCAGATAGATATTTTTGTACCAGAGACACATGAAAGGTGTTATGAATCCTATCTAACTCTGGTGGTAAGGCTAATCGATAAGCCATTGGACCAATACGCTTCAAAATCTCATATGGTCTTATACATCTTGAACCTAACTTTTCTTTCTTTCCAAATCAAAGAACCTTTTTCCATAGAGACACTTTTAAAAATATTTTTTCTCCTACATTATATTCAATATTCTTTCTATTAAGATTAACACAGGAATTCTTTCTATTGGAAGGCGCTTTTAGTCGATCTCTAGTAAAATTCACTTTTTTTTCTATTTCTCTCATCAAATCTGGTGCCACTAGCTTATTTTCGCTTAACTCTGTCCAGCAAACATGTGTTCTACTCTTCCTTCCATACAGCACTTCATATAGTGCCATTTTAATACTTGATTGCTAGCTATTATTATAAGTGAATTCAACTAGTGCCAAGTATCTCTCCCAACTACCTTCAAATTTAATAACAAAAGTTATCAACATGTCCTCCAAAATCTGAATCAACCATTCAGACTGATCATCAGTTTAAGGATGAAATGCAGTACTAAAATTCAATCGGGTACCTAGAGCTTCATGTAACTTCTTTCAAAACCTTGAAGTAAAGCATAGATCTCTATCGGAGATGATAGATGCTGATTGTAACACCCCTAACTTATCTATGTCGCCAGATTAGGGTTACAGAGTATTACGACACATATCAAATCAAATGACAACATAAAACTATTCAATTATTAAATTAAATACTAAATATTCAAAACCAATCATAATTCATAATATATATACGATCACGGGCCTACTATCGAGCTTACAAAGCCTAAAAATCAATTCAAGAACAATTAAAAACTTATTTGAAACAAAATAGAAAAATGTAGAAAAACTTGAAAATAGTGGTCACATGGCCATATGGCCAAACCATGTACAGTTTGAAAATAGGGTTACATGATCATGTCACAAACCGTGTGCCCACCCATGTGCAAATTAAAATAGGGTTACACGGTTATGTAATAAATCATGTGCCAGACTATGTATGATTCAAAATAGGGTTACACAGCCTTATCTTTAGGCCGTGTAATAAACTGAGACCGTGTGGGACAAACCTGTACAAAAATTAAATAGTCCACACGACCATGTGGTGTGACCGTGTGTGGCACGTGGCTGTTTGACATCCCGTGTGCACTTAAAATAACTTCCAAAACAAGGGAAAACAATACCAATTCCTTAGGTGCCATGTAATGCCCTAAAAGTTTAAGAGTCTAGTTGTGGGAATATGCAGTAATTAAGTTCTATATCTATGGTTATGTGCTCTGCTTTTGTGTTTAAGGTCTGAAGTTTGAACTGTGTTGCTAAAGTTTTGTTGTTTAAAACAACCCCTATCCATGTGCTAGGTGGTTAAGTGCAATTTTGGGTAAATCGGTGACAAGAATGAGCCTGCTGGTTCATTGGTTAAGCATCTGTCTGTATTCTTTCTGGTCCTAAGTTCGAATCCCATTGTACGCATTAGGGAATTTTTTTTCCAAATGCCGGAAAGGGTGGTGGTTAACTTAAAAAAATGCTATCGTTATTTTCATTTTTCCCCTAAAACCTTAGTTCTTGTTTCTCCTTCTTCCTTCTTTTATTTTTCTCTTTTTTCAGCATTTGATTGTTATGTGAATTGTGAAGTCTAGTTGCCTGAGAGGTCGATTTTGCGCAAGGATATTGCAGAGGACGTTAATCCGCCGTATTAGCTTGATTTTTTCTGTTTTGTACGAGGTTCTGAGTAGTCTCTATATTGTTTCCCCGTCAAAAGGAAATCAGATGTGTACTGAAACCGCTAATTATACAAGTTTTGGATCACCGGTAATAATAGTTGTCGATGCCAAACGGGCGTGTGGCAGGCCATGTAATTGTCCATGTAACTCACTGTTCATCGAATTAGGGCCACATGGGCTGGCACACGGGTGTGTGTCTAGGTTGTGTATGGCCAAGTTAGTGTAGGGTTCACATGGCTATAAGACACGGGCGTGTGCTTAGGTCATGTAACTCACTGTTTGTGATTTAGGACCACACGGGCAAGCACACGGGGGTGTGCCTGGGTTGTGCAAGTCATATAGGTAAGGACACGACCGTGTGTCCAAGCCATGTAACTCTTTTTTTATAGGTTAAAATGACACGAGCTAAGAGCATAGGCATGTGCCAAGCCGTGTGATCTATAGGGCAAGGACATGGCCGTGTGTCCAGGTTG
Source organism: Gossypium anomalum (assembly GCA_025698475.1). Classification (NCBI taxonomy): domain Eukaryota; kingdom Viridiplantae; phylum Streptophyta; class Magnoliopsida; order Malvales; family Malvaceae; genus Gossypium; species Gossypium anomalum. Next base: position 80,302,978 of record CM046966.1, on the reverse strand, counting down.
TGTGGCAGTATAACGTAGGCCTGAAACCCATTTTTGAGGCCATAAATATGGTTTATGACTGATAATGATTTTTCCCTATTGTATGAATGATCTGAATTTGATTGATTGAGAACTCTCAAATACTTTGTAACTGACACATGAATGTTATTCCTGTAAGTGCACTATGAATATCTGTACTTTGCATGTGCATGGGTTGGGATGTTGTGAAGAAAGAAGTAATCTGTTCTGAACCAGTGGTTAAACTACTATGTGATCAATTCTGACTCTGGCACTTTGACGCAATATGATCCAGCAGCTAAGCTGTGTTACTGTAAATGTGCCAAATCGACACTTCGCATTGTGTAGGGATCGTCGGGCATTGAATACCCTTAATGGTGTGTTGGGATGGTTGAAGATGGTGTGTAGGTTTAGGAATATCTACATCTGAATCTGATCTGTGATGTATATATGGAATTGCATATATATATAAATATCTATCTGGGTACAATCGATCTGTTCTGAATCTGAATCGTAAATAGTTCTGTACCGAACTGAATCCTTGAATTTAATTACTTTACAAATGAATATGAACTAAATAATCTAATTACTGTTACGTACTGAGTTTACAACTCATCCTATTTTTGGTTAGATTTCAGGTGATTCTTAGGCTTGATCGGGTCGGTGTTGCGGAAGCTCGGTCAACCTTTTATCTTTCGTTTTAAGTAATTCTACTAGGGATTTGCACTTTATGGAATTTATGAAGATCATATACTTTAAATTATTGTTATCTTGAATATTCATAGGAATGTTTTCGTTTAACTGTGTTGTGATAGTATGGGTTTTAGTAAGGGTATCATAACTCTCCAAACGTGGTCCGAACGTCTAGACCGGGTCTAGGGTGTTACATGCCAAGCCAAACCAAAATCAACCAAAATCAACCATTAACATGCCTTCAAAACACATTCAAACAAGCTTAAAACATACTAAAACATTCAACTGAAGTGCCTAACCAATATGCCCTCAGTGGCACCACATTTCATACACCAAACTAATTCACATTCAAAAGCTCACAAATCCTTACCTTATACACATGCCAATACACAAAGCTCATTCATTCCATTCACAAATAATTTATCATATTTCATCCCCTTTCAAGTGGTACCAACCAAATAGCCAAAGACATACATATATAGACATTTACAAGCCACAAAAAAATATACACATAACCGTAAGTATGCCTTAACTAAAGTGCAACAGCAGCATCAAAACAAAAAGACTTTAAAGCTCCTACTGTAACAACCCATTTTTAGTGGTGTCAAAAATAGTGGTTTTGGGACCACGATTCTGATGAGAGAGTTGACATTTGGATGTTTATTTAATGCATATAAGATTATATTAGGGCTGTACTAATTTTTTGTTAAGAAATTTTAAGGTTTAAATGGTTAACTAGGTATTAAGGACTAAATTGAAAAAGGTGCAAAAGTTAAATTCTATTAGTTAAAAGGGTCAAATGGATATGGAATCTTAAGTTAACATATTTAATGAATAAATATGTCATAGCATTAGTTAGTGGATGATTATGGCATGGTTTTTGTGTTATTTTGATAATTTAACAAGGTTAATTTTGTAATTATGTAAATTAGAAATTAAGTAAAAGATGACAAAAATGTATCATCATCTTCCTTTCTTTTTTTTTCTTGCTGAAACCGTGAACACCATAGTCAAGGGGAGAACTAGGTTCAGCCAAGCTGTTTGTTATTACATGGTATGTAAATTTGTCTTGTTTTTAGTGATTTTTATGTTTTTGAGCTCATATTAGCTTAATCTAGCTAGCATAGGGGTCAATTTGTGAAATTATTAAAAGTCTAGGAAATTTTCATGAATGAGTTTGTAGTGTTAGTGAATTTAATTTATATATTATTAAGCTTGGTTGTTAAATAGACAAATTTTGTTAAGTGATTTTTAATGAATTTGAGCTTAAAGACTTATTTGAGAAAATGGTAAAATTCAATGATAATTTTATGAAATAATGAAAGATATGGGCTGTAAAGGAACTTAGAGAAAATCAACTATCATGATATTTCATTAATTATGGTTTAATTGTGAGTTTATAATTTAAGAACTAAATTGAATAAAAGTTAAAATGTTAGGGGTAAATTCATAATTTTACATTAAAATGGGTTATAAGTTAGAATCTTTAAATTTATGCTATTTGAATTATCTAATTGAGTTAAGTTACTATTTAGATCAAAAAACCAATCAACCAGACCTAAATCGAGGAAAAGCTAAAGTGCTGGAATAGTCATCGATTTCGTTTTTACAATCGTTTTTGTTGAGGTAAGGTTGTATTTCATTCTAAAATATTATGTTTGAATTTATAAGATTAATTGATAGCTTTATATATGTATTTATGTATTTATGATTAATATTTTTTTGATTTGAGAAAAAGAAAGGACCGTGATTGAAATATATCATGGTATTATACTCGAAAAAGAAAAGACCATGGTTGAAAGACACTATGACATTACATTCGGTATTTCTGAATCCATGAAATGGTTGAAAGGAAGTTATCTGAAAAGGATAACACAAGAAAATGTTGAAAAGAAAGTTATCCGAAAAGGATAACAAATGAAAAGGTTGAAAAGGATATATTTGAAAAGGATATCAAATGAAAAGGCTGAAAAGGATGTTATCCGGAAAGGATAACAAATGAAAAGGGATGTGTTTGAAAAAGGAATCATGGAATGAACCATTTAGTAAAGGTTTGTTTGTGATTTGGAATGATTATGTACTTTTGAATTGAAAAGAAAGATGTTTGATTGTGTGATTGATGATTTATATATTGATATCTTATGCATGATATGTGATAACTCTTGAAAAGAGTTATATTTCATTCCTTTGGACTTATCTAATTGCCTATACTTAAGTAAATTTAGTTGCATTTTAAGACATTCCAATCGTAATTTTCATTGCATTACATTAAAATGATTGGACTGTGCTTAAATGCTATTATATGTTACTTTTACTTGTTTGAGGGAAGGATTTGTTTGGTAGTAATTGGCAGATACAGGTTGAGGAACGAGAAATAAAGAAGTGAAGGTTTGCTAGGGAAAAAAGTTGGACATTTTTTCAGTATGAATGCCGTGGCAATTCTAGGAAGATTGAGTCAACACTCAACACATACCAGTTTCAGCCCAATTGTACTGGTAGCAAAAAAATCTGCGTAAAAAAAGAAGATAATCTTGGGTTGTTGCTTTTTATCCTAGAAAAAAGAATTTAAAAAGAAGATAACCTTGGGTTGTTTTGATTAGGATAAGGACTAAATGGAAAGATTAAACAAACTTTAAAGGGTTATTTTGGTAATTAAACCATTCTACCAAAATCAACAAAAATGGGAAGGAGTTATTGTGACTTGAACTTGGGTGTGCCAAAGGAATTGAACAAGCTTACAAGCTTGACCATAGGCTACTACCCATATCATGTTCTTTTTCTACCATATTGAATTCTTATACTAACTTGGTTTCTATCCTTAATTGCTTGAAAAATAAAGAGGTAAAATGCAAAGAATAGGGTCTGAACCTTGGCTTTTTAAACAATTTCTTAAGCTTTTAAGCACTAATGCTAAGACTTAATTCATGCTAATTTTAGTCACTTAATTGTATATATCTATTTCATGCTCAACTTACCTATTCTTTATTAGCTTATACTTTTAATCAATTATTTTATTAACTTATTTAACTTTATAGTTTTTAACATAATCATATTTTAGTTTATAATAATTAATACTCAATGTTAAGACTCATTATTAATATTTTAATTTATTTATCCCCTTTTTCAAATAGACCCTAACTCAATTAAAACACACTATTTTTTTAATTAAGCCTTGTAATCAAGTTTTGTTTTAGATTAATTAATAAAACAAAATATGATTGTATAATTTTAATACTTTAATTAATTATTTAAAGCAAGGTTTATGGACTAAATCGTAATTTTAGTAAATTTTTTTAATAAAACCTTTTTGGTAAAAATTGAGAGGAATTATCCAAAAAAGACTTAACCATGTAAATTTCCAAGTCATTTCATGGTATTTAAAATAATAATGCACTAAGCACATGCACATCATCCATCATGCTACCAAAACTTAACAATCAAGCCTATTCAATTATTTGGTTATTCATTTCATCTAACCTTCTAGAATTTGGGGGTTGTTACAGTTCTCCCCTCTTTAAAAAAATTTCATCCTCGAAATCTTTCCTACTAACACGTCATTTGCTTAATTACAGAATATGTTATTTCTTGGTTTTGTATTGACCACCATGCTTTCGCTGCGCAACTTTAATTCCTATTTACTTACATTTCCTACGGGTTTTTGTCAAGGATTCTATTTACTACCACGAATTGCATTGGGTATTCATTCTATATACAAGTGTTTAGGTAACCTAAAGTTATCTTCAATTTTCATACAAAGGAAAGGTTCATTCATATTAGTTTGGATTATAACTAGAATTCAAGAGTTTCAGTTTATCTATAGTTTTATAAATAGAAAAAAAAATCATGCATCAACTAAAGTATATCTATAGTTCAATAATTTAATAAGGTTCATCATAAATAATCAAAATATTATTCACTCATTTGAATAATAAAATTTCCATTTAATCGCTTATCTTAAATAATTTAAAATTTCAATTTATTCATTTATCATAATCGAAAACCAAATAAACTATTGCAGAACCGACATCAGAGTCTCAAGCTTGTCTTCCTGCAACCAAAGAGTTAGTTTTAACAAATTCCTGTGATATGGTTTTTCCCTAAATACCCCTTTTTAATGTATGCAAACAATTTATCCATATTTCTATGGTCCGAATTTAGAAAACCTTTCCCTTTCCTTTTAAATTCAGCCAAAGTGGGGAAATTGCAAGTGGTGCCCCAACTTTGGTAAAATTACAGTAACACCCTTAACTTTTAAAAAAATTATAATGACGCCCCAAAAGTTTGTAAAGCTTAAAAATTCACCCCAATCCAATCCCAACAAGAATTCATCTTATCCTTCTTCAAAACTCAAATAGAAATAAAATTCCATATCTTCTTATCCTAACCATAATTCAAATTACTCCTTTTCAAATTCTAATAGAATTTATTTCCTTATTTCTATTTATTCCCCGTTTCTTTTTTTATCTTTTCCTTTGAAAATATTTTCTCTCCATTTTTGATAATTATTTTTGTTCCCGAATCAAAATCTATTGATATTCCGTCAATTACATCCCATATTTTCATCAAAATTTTGACCCCTATAGAAGATTGGATCGATCTTGAACGAAGGGTAATCGCTCGAGACCCCAAAAAAGCCAGGTGTGTGTTTTTTTAGGAAAAATTGAGTCAAAATTCAAAACATCTTGGTCACACACGGCTTAGCTCACGGGCGTGTAGCCAGCTGTATGGATCACATGGCCATGTCCCTCTAAAGTATTTCACACCTTCGCTTTGCACACGACCTAGGGCGTCGCACACAACCTAGTCACACAGCCGTGTGCCCCTTGCACCTCACCTATTCGCTTCACACAAGGTCTGATCACACGACCGTGTAGCCCATAAAAGTAAAAAATTACAATTTAGTCTTAACTTTTATTATTTTATTCAAATTAGTCCTTGATTATGTTTTTAATGGCATTTAGAGAACTATATCATGCAATCAGGCCTTGGATTAGGAATAGAACGATAGAATGCATAAATGAATGAATTTATAAATGTGGTTACTTTTGATTGATTGATTGAATCGTGAATGACTTTACGTATTATTTGTATAAATACTCGATTGAATATTTTGTATGCCCTAAATGGTTGACATATTGAATGCTTAATTGATCCGTGAATGCCATTGATTTGCAAAGAGATTGAATATTGAATATTACAATGCTTGAATGCTTTTGAATTGATCGTAATGCATCTGCATGGGTTGGTTCGATATAAACGGAAGAAGTAACTAGCAGTATATCCATATAAAAAATTGGTGGTATATCTGCATTTAATTTCTTCCCAGTGTACGCACAATTATAGTAGGTTCCATCTGCGATAGTCTCATTGTGTACCCACACTTATAGCATATCCTACTTGCGACGTTTTTCATTGTGCTCTCATAGTCCCTTCAATAGCTTTCTACTAGGAGCAGCCATGTTACCATAATTACTGACAGCTTTTATCTGTAATTACTCAAATCTGAATATGGTATTAAGTCCACAAATTGGAGTGATGAAAGAAGGAGTTCTAGGGAACTCCTAATTTTGAAGCGCTAGTGGTTGGGGGTAGGAAAACTGATTTTTAAACTAATTTTTGTACGGAATATTTGACAATTTATGCATACATGACTGAATTTACTTGAGGAAATGATTGAACTGATTTATGTGCATATATCTTTCATGAACAGTATGAATAACTCTAAATTGATTCAATTAATTGTCTATGCTTGAATTTATTATTATTGTTTGATTAAAGTAGCAACATTGATTTACTATATTTGAAGTTAACAGATATTCATAACTGAGTGCTATTCTTGATAATGATGTATGTTATGTATTTGTTGTCTAAAAATATAATTGTATGATGTAACAGCCCATTTTTAGGTCAAATCAGAATAGTGGTTTCGAAACCATAAATTCAAAGTCAAAATAATTATTTTATTATTTTAATAAGGTTTACAGCATGGTAGAATTATTATGTGAAAGTTTCGTACAGAAATTTTACTGTTTGAATGCTTAATTCAGTAAAAAGGACTAAATCGCATAACGCGTAAAAGTTGAATTCTAATTGTTAAAGGTGTTTAAGTACTATGATTTAGTAAATAAAAGGTCCTTATAATGTTATTATACCATGATTAAGGTTAGTGGACATTTATGTCCATGATTTAAGTGATTTATAAGTTATGTTTATAAGGTTAATATGGTAAATTATTAAATAACCTAACTAAATTAATGAAAAACAAATGGTTGTCTTCCTAATTATCATCATCCACCAAAAATCAAACAAAGAAACACCATATTTGAAGCTTGAAGGTTCGGCTAGGGTTCATCCTTACATGTAAGCTCATTTTTTTTCATTTTTAATGATTTCTATGTTTTTGAGATCGTTGCTTAGCATTCTAGCTAGCCCATACCTTAATTTTTGAATTTTTCATGATTTTGAAAAGTTTCATTGGTGAATACTTGAGTTCTTTGGTGTTTAATGATAGATTATGGAAGACTGATGATAGTTAAACTAGTTTTGTAAAGTGATTTTTGACAAAAATGTCAAAAAGGGATTAATTTGTAAAAATGTAAAATGTAGTGGTTAAAAGTATGAAATAATGAAAGATATGCGCTGCTAGGAGTCCCTATGAAATTCGGCTAGGCATGGGTAGGTACTAAATTTTATGAATTTGCAATTTTAGGTGATAAAGACTAAATTGTAAAAATTAAAAAGTATAGGGGCAAATGTGTAAATTTGCAAAAATATGAATTATGGATTAAATTATATATATTGAATGCTGAATGTACTGAATTTGATAATTTATAGATCAAGATAAGCCGAGATCGAGTTTATATTAGGGAAAAGGAAAGATCGACGAATAGCCGATAGTTTTATCCGAGCAATACGAGGTAAATTCGTATAATTAGAATCGAACTTCTATATATTTGAAAATATTAGAAATGAATATTGTGACTGAGTAATTGATGTACTTGAAATATAAAGGTCTGATTGATATATTATATTTGTTACCAAGCCCCGTTTGAACTATATGAATTTATAGGATACGAGTGACTTGTCACTAGGTTTACCGATTTGGTCGAGCTCCTGCATTTGTTGTGGACTCACCACAGCTCGTATGAGCTTACCAATATATTAGCTCGTAAGAGTTTACTATTTTTAGCTTATTGGAGCTTACTATTTCAGCTCGTATAAGCTTACTATTCAGCTCAATAGAGCTTACAGTTACAGCTCAACAGAGCTTACAGTTACAGCTCAACAGAGCTTACTGTTCATCAGCTTAGAAGGAGCTTCCCGATCATGGCTCGAAAGAGTATAAATGATAATGAATTGATGGATTACTAATGTTATTCACCCGAGTATCTTTTGAATTCTAATAGGTTCAACGGGCATAAATAGTGTTTATACGAATAAATTACGGGTTATAAATGTTACTAATGTTATATATGATATGTGAATTAGAAATGATGCAAAGTATTGTATTAATGGATGGTTTCATGTATTTGTCAAATGACTAACATATGTTGAATATTTTTGAATAGGTGTTGGTTAATTGAATAGTTGGCATTTTTAGTTTTGCTTGATTATGTATAAATGGTAAGTTTAATTCTGATTTGTACGAGCTTACTAAGCTATAAGCTTACTCTATTTCTTTTTCTATGTTTTATAAAGGTTCGTTAGCTCGCTCGTTTCGGACAAGTCGGAGTTGCACATCACACTATCCAATTTTCGATTGGTCCTTTTAACCTTGTGGATTTGTAAATATGGCATATATAGGCTAGTTTAAAAGATAATAGTTATGCTACTTGATATCTTAACTTTGGTATGTTTATGTGTATATAATTTAAGCCATGTGATTTGGCTTATTTTGGTACTATGTTTTGGTTGAATTAAGTGTTCAATTATGGTATGTTTTGGCAAAGTATTAATGGAATGAAATTATGCAAGTGAAGTCTTGATATGTAGTTGTTAAATGAATGGATTATGGATGATGTTAAATAGGTATTTGGGTATGAAATTGTTGTGTTTTGATATGGCAAATAATGTGTATTAAAATGGTTATTTTGGTCGCCTACTGAGTTGTAAAAATGTGGTTATTTATGCTTGTGAAAGTTTGTGTTTTAGGGTGGCAAAATGACTTTGCAAATAGCCTATTTTTGTCCACATGGGTAGAGCCACGGGCGAGTGTCTCAACCGTGTGCGACACATAGTCATGCTACACGGCCATGTGTGTAACACCCCTTACTCGTACCCGAGATCGGGACAAGGTACGAGGCATTACCGAACAAAAGCATGAACATTTCGAGAAAAATAGTTTATAAAATTTTATTCCAAATTAAAATCGACCAAACAAAATCATAATGTCCCTATTATGGACCTAGAGGTCCAAAACGTACATTAAAAGTGATCCGGGACTAAACCAAGAATTTAAGAAAATTTTTGGAAAATTTCTAGGTTTAAGCCTCACACATCCGTGTGGAGGCAATGCACACGCCTGTGTGCTTGGGACACGCCTGTTGCCCTAACTCGTGTGGAATTATTTGGATTTAATTTTCCATTTCGACCCTACAGGGGTTTTCGCACGGCCGAGCACATGCCCGTGTCCCTCACACGGCCTAGACACGCCCGTGTCATCACCCGTGTGCAAAAACCTAGACGTTCTATTTATGACGTCATCATTCATTTAGGGGCACACAGCCAAGACACACGCCCGTGTGCTAGGCCGTGTCCTCCACACGGTTGAGACACACGGCCATGTCTCTGCTCGTATGTTTACTACCATGCATACTAACCTAAAAATTTTAAGTGCAGGGGACACACGGCTGTACAACACGCCCGTGGGGCTGACCGTGTGCCACACATGGCCTAGACACATGCCCGTGTGTCTACTCGTGTGGACCATTTTAGAGGCTATTTTTCAAGCTTTTGGTCACCCTCAACCAACCATACATACTAATATGTTCTTTGGACATCTATCATGGTATAATTATACCCTTAAAACCTCCTTAGCCACGGTCATGCATGTTGTTTCATGTCTCTTCTAACCCTATATTGATATTACCCTTTTTGTGTTAGGTTACCATTCAACAATTACATTTATTTATTTGGCTCATTTTATAACTCATGCCAATTATGACCTAAATCATCCCCAAGTGATTTTGGTCACATTTCACATGTCCATTCACGATATATCTCATTTAACCATCACATTAAACATTCAAGCATAAACATGCACAATTAGTAGGTTTATGACCTACTTCAAAAATGAGCCATATCTCATGGCTATATACAAAATGAATAAGCATATTATTTAAGCCCTTACATTGGCTAGCCAAATGACACATATAACAAAATGACCAAGAATCCTATACATGCCATTATAACAAAATAAAAGTTTCTATATACCAAGCAAGACAAGTTGATAGTGTGATTGATACTCCAACCGTCTTCCAATCTTCACGACTCCGCGAGCCCTGTAAGTCAAGGGAAATGAAAGGGGGTAAGCATTAAAATGCTTAGTAAGTCCGGATAACGGGAAGGTAAACTTACCGGTTATTTAGCATACAACCATAAAAGATATTCATGCCAAACATGCATAGTGTAATTTCCCTATCATATACATTCAACCATCAAGTTAGTCTCATGCCAATACATTATAACATTAGTCTTAGATGAGCTCATCAATTCAAACATTTCCATTTCCATTTCCATTTCTCATATTGATCCCGTTGAATTTTCTCTGAATCTCGATGGATATCCCCATTTATCGTCAAATCATGCAAGTGATCATTTTAAATACGCACTCCAGTGAACCTTGCTCTTACGGCGGGATTACCAATCCAGGCTAAATCCCCCGTAGTATAAATCATAGAGTAAATGTTGGGATTACCAGTCCAGGCTAAATCCCTTACAAGGACATGTACTCTAATGAGCTCGGATCTGAATTACCGGTCCAGGCTAAATTCAGACCCAAATCGGATTACCCGTCTGGGCTAAATCCATAATGTACACATAATCTTCGGGAGGCTATATCATTTTAGGAACATTCGTCTGGGCTAGATCCCTTTTTATCGTCAATTCATGTTCAGGAAATCCATCAGATATCCTTTTCATTCAATCGGGACATTTTCTCATAACATCAATTTTTTATGAATTACCATACATTGAGTATCACTATTATAATTCATACACGAACATACATTTTTAATGTATTTTAAAATAGTTTACATTAGAGTTACGCAAACTTACCTAGAATATGTTTTGAGTTCGAATTTCGGTTACTCTGAAACCTTTTATTTTCCTCGGTCCACCTCTGAAATTGGTCTCTCGGGGTCTATATAAGCAACAATAAATTATTAATACATTACATTATTCACTTTCGGCATAAAACTCATCCTTCACAATTTTTACAATTTAGTCCTAAGGCTCGTATAATGAAATGCATGAAATTTCATGACTACCCAAGCCTAGCCGAATGTTTTTTATACTTATAGCAGCCCACATTTTCCTTCATTTCACATCTTTGTACCCATTTTTACAAGTTTTACAAAATGGTCCTTTAAGCCATTTCCATGAAAATCTACTTAGTAAAAGTTGTTTACTATCCTTTAAACTCTCATATTCCTCCATAAATCATCAAAACACAAGCATCTCATGCATGGGTAAATTTCTAAACAAGAACCCTAGCTTGAAATATGGGTAGAAATAGAAAGAGTATGTTACGAGGATCTAAAAAATACAAAGAACATTAAAACCGGGGCTAGGGAGCACTTACTATTGAGCTTGAAAATGTCAAAACCCTAGCTTATGGTACTCTTGAAATTTTCGGTAGCTATGGGGAAGAAGATGGCTGATTTTAGCTTTCATTTTCCCATTTTATTAATTTTATTACAAAACTTTCAAATTTTTCCATGCATGCCCATTTTTATCCAGAAACTTAGAAATTGGGAAAATTACTCTTTAAGACCTTCTAATTAATAATTCAAAGCAACTTTATACAAATTGCTTCTAGAACCCAAGTTTTGCAATTTATTTAATTTGGTCCCAAATTTCCAATTGGACACCTTATACTTCAAATTTCTTCATAAAACTTTGACACATTCTTATTTTCATATCCTAGACCTCATAATAATCATAAAAAAAATATTTTAACATCAGATTTTTTGTCTCAAAATCACTATTTCGACTAGGCCCTATTTTGGATACTACATTTCTCCCCCCTTAGGGACTTTCGTCCTCGAAAGTCTTACCAGTAAACAGGTTCAGATATTAACTTCTCATGGCTTCTTCAAGTTCCCATGTGGCCTCTTCCACTCTGTGTCTATGCCATAAAATTTTCACCAAGGTTATATTCTTGTTCCTTAACTGTTTGACTTCTCGAGTCAAAATCTTAACCGGTTCTTCACCATAAGTCATATCCGGTCTAATCTCAACTTTCGTCGGTGAAATCACATGAGAGGGGTCGGATCTATATCTACGCAACATAGATACATGGAATACATTGTGAATCTTTTCCAATTCAGATGGCAACGCTAACCGGTAGGCTAATGGTCCAACTCTTTCGGTAATCTCATATGGTCCAATAAACCTTGGACTCAGTTTGCCTTTTCGACCAAATTTCAAGACCTTTTTCCATAGAGATACTTTCAAGAACACTTTATCTCCAACTTAAAATTCAATCTCCCTTTTTTCAAATCTGCATATGACTTTTGCCTATCCGATGCCGCTTTCAAACAGTCCCGTATCACTTTAACCTTTTCTTCAGTCTCCTTGATTAAATCAACCCCATGAATCTGACTTTCGTTGAGCTCTGTCCAATATAGTGGTGTTTGGCACTTCCGGCCATACAACGCCTCATAAGGTGTCATTTTCAAACTCGTCTGGAAATTATTGTTGTAAGCGAACTCCACCAATGGCAAGTATTTTTCCCAACTACTCTGAAATTCAAGGATGCAACACCGTAACATGTCCTCGAGAGTCTGAATCATCCACTCAGACTGACCATCAGTTTGTGGGTGGAATGTTGTACTAAAACTCAACTTTGTACCCAAGGTTTCTTGCAATTTCTTCTAAAATCTCGAAGTGAATCTCAGGTCCCTATCTGAAATAATCGATAATGGTACCCCGAGTAATCTCATAATTTCATAAATGTAAAAGTCGGCTAATTTGTCAAGAGATAAATCTGTCCATACCGGAATAAAGTGTGCCGACTTCGTTAGCCTATCAACTATAACCCAAACAACATCTTTCTTTTTTAGGGTCAACGGCAATTCAGTTACAAATTCCATGGTAATCCTATCCCATTTCTCTTCGGGGACCATCACGGGCTGTAATAAACCCGAAGGTACTTGGTGTTCAGCCTTGACCTGTTGGCATATCAAGCATTTTGACACAAATTCAGAGATATCTCTTTTCATACCATTCCACCAGTACATGGTCTTTAAGTCATTGTACATCTTAGTACTTCCCAGATGAATATACAGACGACTATCATGTGCCTCTTGCAAAATTTTTCGAATAAGTTCATCATCTTCGGAGACACAGACCCAATCTCGAAACATCAAGCAGCCATTAGAATCAACCCAAAAATCTGATTCAACGCTCGTCTCACATTGTGCTCTCTTGGCCTGCAAATCACTATCATTGACCTGAGCTCCACAAATTTCTTGGAGAAATGTCGGTCTGGATTTTAACTTCGCCAAAACTGAACCATCATCGAACAATGCCAAATGCGTGTTCATAGCCCTCAGTGTAAACAAGGACTTTCTACTCAACGCATCGGCGACTACGTTCACCTTTCCCGGGTGGTAATAAATTATCAGCTCATAATCTTTAATTAGTTCTAACCATCTCTGCTATCTCAGATTCAATTCCTTTTAAGTCATTAAGTACTTCAAACTCTTGTGATCAGTGAATACATGGCAAGTTTCACTGTACAAATGGTGTTTCCAAATCTTCAAGGTAAAAACAATGGCAGCTAACTCCAAGTCATGAGTCGGATAATTTTTCTCGTGCAGCTTCAGTTGCCTCGAAGCATAGGCTATCACTTTTCCTTCTTGTATAAGCACACAACCCAGTCTATTTAAGGACGCATCGTTGTAGACCACAAATTCTTTTTTCGGTTCGGGTTGCACTAAAACTGGAGCTTCTATAAGTAATGTCTTCAATTTCTCAAAACTCTGCTAACATTTTTCTGACCATTCAAACTTAACATCCTTTCGCAGCAACCTCGTCAAGGGAGTTGCAATCATAGAAAATCCTTTTACAAAGCGTCAGTAGTAATCGGCTAAGCCCAAAAAGCTTCTAACCGTAGTTACTTTCTTTGGCGGCTTCCACTCAACAATAGCAGAAATCTTATTCGAATCAACTCGGATGCCATCACCTGACACAATGTGATCGAGGAACCTGACCTCTCGAAGCCAAAACTCGCTCTTGCTAAATTTAGCATACAACTGTTTGTCCCGTAAAGTCTGTAAAGCAGTTCTTAGATGTTCCGCATGTTCAGACTCATCCTTGGAATAAATTAGGATATCATCAATAAATACAACAACAAACTTGTTTAAGTATGGCCGAAATATCCTATTCATCAAGTCCATAAACACAGCTGGAGCATTTGTCAACCCAAAAGGCATCACAAGAAATTTGTAATGGCTATACCTCATTCTGAAAGCGGTTTTTGGCACGTCCAACTCTTTAACTCGCAACTGATAATAGCTGGATCTCAGATCTATTTTAGAAAACATAGTGGCTCCCCTCAACTGATCAAACAGGTAATCAATCCTTAGCAACAGATACTTATTCTTAATAGTTACCTTATTGAGTTGGCGGTAATCTATACATAATCTCATCGAACCATCTTTCTTCTTTACAAATAAGATGGGAGCACCTGTAACACCCCAACCCCGGCCTGGACGTTATGGTCGAATTTGGCATGTCACATTGAAGTGTTTTTCGAAAACCATGTTTTCATTAAAAACCCTTCTTGTTTAAAACGTAGTACATCGAAAACTTATTATTATTATTCTCGAAATTCTTTTTAGGTTGCAGAAGCATTTCCAAAAGTGTTGCAAAAATGTGGTGTTTTGAAAACAGTTATCGTTTTGGAAAATCATGTTCTACTTTTAACAGATAAAAAACGTAATAAACTAAAAATCACAAATTAAAAATCAAAAACTAAAAGAGGCCTTATTACAACCGAGATCAAAATATAAGTACTTATAAGTAGATAACTTAAAAGAAAATCAGAAACAATAGCAGTTGTATGGCTATCTCCGAGTCCCTCGTAGCACCGATCCAGCTAATGCTGGGATTACCTACACAGTTAATAAACAGGGTGAGTTTATGAAAACTCAGTGTGTAATCCCCTCCTAAATTAAAACAGTTAGTAAACAGGCGAGTTGAGAATCGATGCGGGCGCAACCCATTACAACAGAATGAAACAATGTGTGTGCGCCTAAGCCCAGTACAATTTCACTTGGGTCTCAGCCCTCATCAGAATCAATTGGGCCTAGCCCATTCTCAATATCTGTAACAGTTAGGCCTAGCCCATATCAGTAACAGTTCCATATGCATAATGTGTGATACATGCTAAACCATCCCATCCAACCCTGCACTACCTGCGGGGATTAAATCACCCACGCCATCCTTACACTCCCAATGTTAGCACCGGTTGTGGCACTAACTAAAATCGCAGCAAAGCTGCCCATGAACAGAATGGCCAAGAGCCATAAACAGAATGGTTATAAACCATAATCAGGATGGCACAGAGCCATAATCAGGATAGCACAGAGCCATAGTCAGGACGGCACAAGGCTATCGGTAACTCTAGTAAGTTTGGCACATAGCCACCAGCGACGGTAATATAATCTGCACACAACCACGGGTAAATATGATCGACACAGAGTCATCAATAAATATGATAGGCACATAGCCACAGATAAATACGATTGGCACAAAGCCATAATCTAGATTACGTGGCTTTAAGCCGTCTGTTGGTCCACAATCATCTCGTGCGACACGTACGACCTTAACAGATCAATACTGGATCCACAGTCATCTTATGCGACCTGTGCGGCCCTATCAGAACTTCCTCCGTATCAATGTTCCAACCCCAAGCAATATTTCGTGCATGTCATGCTCAATTATCTCACGTGTATGCAAAATGACCATGCTCAGAAACAGTCATTTAAACATATATTAAAAGCATATCAGTCATACGACTACAGTCAATTCAGTTAAAACACAGTCATACGATCACAGTCAAATCAGTCAAATTTATAGTTTAAGTTGGTCATTTACCCACAAGGGCAAAATAGTCATTTTATCCTATAGGGTATTTTGGAAGTTTTACACTATAAGGGTATTTCAGTAATTTTACAATCTGAGGGTATTTCATTAATTTTAAAAATTGAGGGTATTTTGGTAATTTTACAAATAGAAGGTATTTTGGTAATTTACAATTCAGGGTATTTCGATAATTTTACAATCTGAGGTCTTAACGACCCAACCGAAGGTCCATCATCGCCCCGAGTGACTTAAGTAACGTAAACAGACATAAAAGTGTAAATGGGCCTAAGATCCATACTCAACCCAAGTGGGCCCACATGCTCGTGTGGCCTATTTAGCCCAACTTCAGTTACGACTATGTGACCTACATAGCCCAGTCCAATATTTATCAACTACTGTGGATTTAATCTGAGTGGGGCTCACGAGCCTATTGGGCCCATAAGGCCCATTTTGGCCCAACGAAGCCCTTAACGGCCTATGCCATGTACACGACATTACAAGCCCAACTACTTCCCACCTAACAGTTAGAAGTACACAAGCTGGCCCACGGGCCCATCGAGGCCCAGGACAGCCCCAGCCCATGAGAACGCTCGTGGCGGCCTCTACAGTCTATCGCTCATGGTTTGTGGGCTCAGTTTACCCCACGAGTGATCGTATGCTCGTGAGGCCTAAAATGCCAAAGTTTCGGCTTTTGCCGACTTCCAATAAAGAAGGGCATGAATACACACCTGTTTATAAGAACGCGTCGAAGTCCACGATCACCAACCTTGGTTAAGCAGGTATGAAATAATCCCTCCTAAAACCAGTGATCACCAATTCATTTTATTCGCTCTATTTAAAGCCTGCTTTTCGCCAATTCTCATATTAGCTTTTCGATGTGGGATTACTTTCAACCGTTAGGAAAATTCCTTATTTTTTTATGACTATTTCCACCACAGAGTTCTAGTCCAACTCCACCTCCTACATAGCTCAAATAGCAAAATAAATACTCTATTGCACATCCCAATACTTGAACCTTAGACCTCACAGTTACACAACACACCACCTTACCACTCCACCACAGGCTCTTTCTGTGTTATAAATTCATCAAAAATATTCTTAAAGCCTACCCACTGACATCAAGGCTCCTTTAAAAGAAAAACATAAATTTTTGCTAAAGCTCAGGTTTGAACCCAGAGCTTCTCCAAAAAGTCCAAACACTCCTAATCACTTAACCACTGCAGCAGACAATTAATTGTGTCATTCACTTGCACAACTAAATTCTAATTCCTCCGATACGCGAAGCCCATTTCTTCTAGGCCTAAAATTCAAGGCGTTACAGCTCTACCTCCTTAAAGAAATTTTGTCCTCGAAATTTCCAACTATCAGAAAAGTCGTACAACCTAGCCTACCATACTACACTCTTGCTGTGCACTCTGATCCTAACAATATAAGCGCACACCAAACCATCTATCCATTGGAGTAGATAGATATCACATGCATACCATTTCCAGAACACACACAGAATAAATACAAGCTCTAACTTTAAGTGTAACAATACAGTCTAATATCTAAGAAATCACAATATTTCTATCTACTGATATTCAATGAAAACAAACATCAGTTTCAAAAACTTACGGATTCGGTGACTGAGACTCGGTGTGCCACACCTTTCAGAAAAATACCTCAAAACACTTTACATATTTGAAAACAACCTCATGAAATACAAAATTTTGAAAACCCATTCCACAGTCGAGTTTTGCAACTTGACTCTGATACCACTAAATGTAACACCCCAAACCCGGCCTAAACGTTATGGCTGAATCTAGCGTGTCACATTGAAGTGTTTTTCAAAAACCATGTTTTCATTAAAAACCCTTCTTATTTAAAATGTAGTACATTGAAAACTTATTATTATTATTATTCTCGAAATTCTTTTTAGGTTGCAGAAGCATTTCCAAAAGTGTTGCGAAAACGTATTGTTTTGAAAACAGTTATTGTTTTGAAAAATCGCGATCTACTTTTAACAGATAGAAAACATAATAAACTAAAAATCCAAAATTAAAAATTAGAAACTAAAAGAGGCCATATTAGAACCCAGATAAAAATATAAGTACTTACAAGTAGATAACTTAAAAGAAAAACGGAAACAATAGCAGTTGTGTGGCCATCTCTGAGTCCCTCATAGCACCTATCCAACTAATGTTGGGATTACCTGCACAGTTAATAAATGGGGTGAGTTTATGAAAACTCATTATATAATCCCCTCCTAAATTAAAACAGTTAGTAAACAGACAAAATTCAGAATCAGTCTGGGCCGCAGCCTATTACAGTAACAAAATAATGTGTGTGGGCCTAAGCCCAGTACAATTTCACTTAGGTCTCAGCCCTCATCAGAATCAATTGGGCCTAGCCCATATCAGTGACAGTTCCATATGCATAATGTGTGATGCATGCTAACCCATCCCATCCAACCCTGCACTTGCCCCGTCCAACCCTACACTACTTGCGGGGAATAAATAGCACCGGTCGCGGCACTAACTAAAATTGCAGCAAAGCTGCCCGTAAACAGAATAGCCAAGAGACATAAACAAAATGGTTATAAACCATAATTAGGATGGCACAGAGCCATAATTAGGATGGCAAAGAGCCATAGTCAGGATGGCACAGAGCCATAGTCAGGATGACACAAGGCTATCGGTAACTCTAATAATTTTGGCACATAGCCACTAACGACGGTAATATAATCGACACACAGCCACGGGTAAACATGATCGACACAGAGTCATCAATAAATATGATAGCCACATAGCCACAGGTAAATACGATTGGCATAAAGCCATAATTCAGATTACGCGACTTTAAGCCGTCCGTTGGTCTACAGTCGTCTCGTGCGACCCGTGCGACCTTAACAGATCAATACTGGATCCACAGTCGTCTTGTGCGACCCGTGCGACCCGTGCGACCCTATCAGAACTTTCTCCATATCAATGTCCCAACCCTATGCAATATGTCGTGTATGTCATGCTCAATCATCTCACGTGTATGCAAAATGGCCATGCTTAGTAACAGTCATTTAAACATATATTAAAAGTATATCAGTCATACGACTATAGTCAATTCAGTTAAAACACAGTCATACTATCACAGTCAAATTAGTGAAATTCACAGTTTAAGTCGATCATTTACCCACAAGGGCAAAACAGTCATTTTACTTTACAGGGGTATTTCAGAAGTTTTACACTACAAGGGTATTTCGATAATTTTATAATTCGGGGGTATTTCGATCACTTTACAATCCGGGGTCTTAACGACCCAACCAAAGGTCTATCATCGCCTCGAACGACTTAAGTAACCTAAACAGACATAATGGTGTAAATGGGCCTAAGGCCCAAACTCGGCCCAAGTAGGCCCATACGCTCGTGTGGCCCATTTAGCCCAACTTCAGTTACGGCTATGTGACCTACATAGCCCAGTCCAATATTTATCAACTACTGTGAATTTAATCTGAATGGGGTCCACGAGCCTATTGGGCCCACACGGCCTATTTTAGCCCAACGAAGCCCTTAACGGCCTATGCCATGCACACGACATGACAAGCCCAACTACTTTCCACCTAACAGTTAGATTTACACAAGTGGGACCATGGGCCCATCGAGGCCCAGGACAGCCCCAGCACAAGAGAACGCTCGTGGCGGCCTCTACAGTCTATCATCCATAGTTTGTGGGCTCGGTTTACCCTACGAGTGATCGTACGCTCGTGAGGCCTCAAATGCCAAAGTTTCAGCTTTTCGACTTTTTTCGACTTCCAACAAAGAAGGGCGTGAATTCACACCTATTTATGAGAATGCGTCGAAGTCCACGATCACCAAACCTTGGTTAAGCAGGTATGAAATAATCTCTCCTAAAACCAGTGATCACCAACTCATCTTGTTCGCTCTATTTAAAGTCAACTTCTCGCCAATTCTCATGTTAGCTTCCCGATGTGGGATTACTTTCAACCATTAGGAAAATTCCTTATTTTTTTATGACCACTTCCACCACAGAGTTCTAGCCCAACTCTACCTCCTACACAGCTCAAACAGCAAAATAAATACTCCATTGTACATCCCAAGACTTGAACCTTAGGCCTCACAGTTAATCAACACGCCACCTTGCCACTCCACCACAGGCTCTTTTTGTGTTTTAAATTCATCAAAAATATTCTTAAAGCCTACCCATTAATAGTAAGGCTCCTTTACAAGAAAAACATAATTTTTTGCTAAAGCCCAGGTTTGAACCCAGGACTTCTCCAACACTCCCAAACACTCTTAATCACTTAACCACTGCAGCAGACAATTAATGTGTCATTCACTTGCACAACTAAATTCTAATTCCTCTGATACACGAAGCCCATTTCTTCTAGGCCTAAAATTTGGGGTACTACAACATGCTAAGGCGAAAAGCTTGGTCTTGCGAAACTTTTATCCGTCAGCTCTTGCAACTGTGCTTTTAACTCTTTCAATTTGATTGGTGCCATCTTATACGAGGAAATAGAAATAGGTGTTGTTCTAGGCATTAGCTCAATACCAAACTTAACTTCTCTAATAGGAGGCAAACCAGGTAACTCCTCCGGAAACACATCCGGATACTCACACACTATTGGTACCAACTCAATTTTTAACTCATATTTTTTAGCATTTAATACGAAATCAAGGTAAGCTTCCTACCCTTTTCTCATATACCTTTGAGCTAACATTGAAGTAATCACAACAAGTGGTGCGTTCAACTCATTCAAATCAACCCAGAGAATTTCACCATCTGAGCATTTCAATTCTATGTACTTGCTACCACAATTTACAATCACATCATGGATGGTCAACCAATCCATACCAAGTATTACATCAAACGGCAAAAGCATAAGGTCAGCTGGAAAACAATGACCTTGAATCATCAAAAGACAATTCTTGCAAACCTTATCGATTAAAACAGACTTGCCTAGAGGGTTCGACACCTTAATCACAAATTTCGTAGGTTCCACAGGCATATTCATGCTAGACAAAAATTTCATGCAAATGTATGAATGGGTCGATCCTGGGTCAATCAAGGCAATAACGTGAGTATTATTGAGAGAAAATGTACCCGTAATAACATCGAGAGTTAAGCTTCCTCTCTAGCACGTATCGCGTAAGTTTTCACCGGGGCTCGAGCCTCTGATTTTGCAGTAGTATCCTTCGTAATAGTTCGACTGCCACATGCACTTTCGGGATGTCTCAAAGGTCTACCTCGAGAAATAGGAGCATCCAATTTCGGGGCTAATTCAACCTCTTTATCAGCTCGCTCCAAGAAATCTCTAAGGAAGTGGTCAAGAGAACCACAACTATAGCATGCTCCACTCTTCATTCGGCACTTTCTGAAATGAAATTTGTTACAACTTTTACATCTCGGCTTTTGATCATCTACACTTCCCACACTAGTTACCATAGCGGAAGAAGACTTCGGGTTATAATGTCTGAAGCTTCTTTCTCTACCCGAATATCCCACTGATGAAGTGGAACATTCCTAGTGACTCATCGATTTCTGTATAGGGAACGAGTACATCTTACCACCGGATCTCTTACTTGAAACTCGAGCTTCTCTCTTCGCTTGCTTCCTTTCATTGTTGAGCTCTTCGACCTTCTTGACCCGATTAGCTAATGTAGCAAATTTTCAGATCTCGAGGATCTCGATTAGTAGCTTAATTTCCTCATTCAGATATTTTTGGAAACGCTTACATATTTCACTCACTTGCATACTGACTTAGTCTCACGAACTCTCTTTCGTATTCTGACACGATTCTGTTTCCTTGTTTGAGTTCCAGGAACTCTTTCCAGTTTTTATCTAGAAACCTTTTACTAATATATTTCTTCTTAAATTCTGCTTGGAAGAATTCCCATGTGATACTCTCTCTCGGTGCTACCGAGGATATAGTTTTCCACTAGTGGTATGTAGTGTCCTTCAGTAGCGACAGCTCTCATTTCAAACTTTCCTCAGGAGTACATGATAGTTCGTCAAGAACTCTCATGGTATTCTCAAGCCAAAATTTAGCACGTTCTGGATCATCGTCAATCTTGGCCCTAAACTCTTCGGCTTCAGATTTCCTAATTTTATCCACTAGGGCCTTAACAATTCTCATGGGTGCCATACCTTATGGCACTTCTTCTTCAGGTCGAGCAGGGGGTGGAAGAGATCGTGGTATATTGGGGCGGTTTCTCAAGTAATCACCGAACCATTCGTCCATCGTTTCAAAAAAGGCATCCTCGCCTTTTTCCAACCTTCAGACATAGGTCTTCTACTACTACTAGAAGTAGCTCGCTGAACGGAAGCTGGAGCATGGCTCCCGGCTCCCTTGAACTCATCTTGGGCTTGATTGGAAGACATTTACTATATTCAAATACAATTAAAAGGGTTAGGAGACGTCGCACTATCATAACTTCTATAATGGCATGTATAGCTAGACCCAATGCATGCTATGTTAGTCTGAGAATCAACTAAATCGTAGCTCTGATACCACTAAATGTAGCACCCCTTACCCCTACCCAAGACCAGGACAAGGTACGAGCCATTATTGTACAAAAATATGAACATTCCAAGAAAAACAGCTTATAAACTTTTCTTCCAAATTAAAATCGACCAAACAAAATCATAATGTCCCTATTATGGACCTACGAGGTCCAAAACATACATTAAAAGCGATCCAGGACAAAACTGAGAACTTAAGAAAATTTTTGGAAAATTTCTAGGTTTAAGCCTCACACGCCCGTGTGGAGGCAATGCATACGCCCGTGTGCTTAGGACACACCTGTTGCCCTTAACCATGTGGAATTATTTGGATTTAATTTTCCATTTTGACCCTACAGGGGTTTCTGCATGGCCAAGCACACGCCCGTGTGTAAAAACCTAGACATTCTATTTATGATGTCATCATTCATTTAGGGGCACACGGCCAAGACACACGCCCATATGCTAGGCCGTGTCCTCTACATAATTGAGACACACGGCCATGTCCCTGCCCGTGTGTTTACTACCATGCATACTGACCTAAAAATTTTAAGTGCAGGGGACACACGGCCATACAACACGCCCATAGGGCTGACCGTGTGTCACACACGACCTAGACACATGCCCGTGTGTCTACCTGTGTAGATCATTTTAGAGGTTATTTTCCAAGCCTTTGGTCACCCTCAACCAACCATACATACTAATATGTTCTTTGGACATCTATCATGGTATAATTATACCCTTAAAACCTCCTTAGCCAAGGTCATGCATATTGCTTCATGTCTCTTCTAATCCTATATTGACATTACCCTCTTTGTGTTAGGGTTACCATTCAACAATCACATTTATTTATTTGGCTCATTTTATAACTCATGCCAATTATGACCTAAATCATCCCCAAGTGATTTTGGTCACACTTCACATGTCCATTCACGATATATCTCATTTAACCATTATATGAAACATTCAAGCATAAACATGCACAATTAGTAGGTTTACGACCTACTTCAAAAATGAGCCATATCTCATGGCCATATACAAAATGAATAAGCATATCATTTAAGCCCTTACATTGGCTAGCTAAATAACACATATAACAAAATGACCAAGAATCCTATACATGACATTATAATAAAATAAAAGTTTCTATATACCAAGGCAGGACAAGTTGATAGTGTGATCGATTCTCCAACTGTCTTCCAATCTTCACAAGTCCACAAGCCCTATAAGTCAAGGGAAATGAATGGGGGTAAGCATTAACATGCTTAGTAAGTCCAGATAACGGGAAGGTAAACTTACCGGTTATTTAGCATACAACCATAAAAGATGTTCATGTTAAACATGCATAGTATAATTTCCCTATCACATACACTAAACCATCAAGTTAGTCTCATGCCAATACATTATAACATTAGTCTTAGATAAGCTCATCAATTCAAACATTTCCATTTCCATTTCCATTTCTCATATTAATCCCGTTGAATTTTCTCAGAATCTCGATGGATATCCCATTTATTGTTAAATCATGCAGGTGATCATTTTAAATACACACTCTCGTGAACCTCACTTGTGGTCAAGGCTAAGAAATAGACTTGCCCGTGTTCAGGTTGTTTTAAGCTGTGTTCGATCCTGCTAGAATGGCACGGGCGTCTGTTCTACCCTTATGGGGAAGTCCAGGCCGTGTTGATTTCCTATGTTAGCCCATTTTCTCCGTTTTCGGCCTGTTTCTTATTCTTTTTGCTCTCATGTGCTCAACTAATTATAAAACATGAAATTAAAGGATTAGGAGTATCGAATTCACCAAATCTAAGGAGAAATAATTCATAAATATATTAAGCATAGGACAATAATATGTATAAATTACGGTTTATCAAATACCCCCACACTTAAGCATTTGCTTGTCCTCAAGCAAAATCCTCAATTCCGAATTAAGAATTCATTTTTCTCAACTTATTATTCCTATCAATAATATCTCAAACTAATCCATAAGTAATCATATATTGAGAATTCAACTAGAAAAACATTAAAGTTTCAAACATTCCAAGTTGAGCATTTTATCATGAAAAACATAGGTATCTCCCCTCATCTAAGTAATCACCTTTAATTCAAAATATCATAGAGTTTAACATCCTCACTTAAAGATTCACTCAAATCACTCGAGGTGTTTAAGGATAATAAGATTAGCACTCCATAGTCAATATGAAAAGTTATTACCATAGGCTTGCATGAGAATCAAATCTCCACCTCTATATATTGAGATGATACATCAATCAAGAGGTCTTTAGAAGGTTGTAACGTGGTTATGGTTAGGGGGTGTGGTCACAAGCTGAAAGAAAATGTTAGAATCGAGATTGAATTGAAAAACTACCTAACTAACTAAAAACAATATTTAATCATCAATTGCGTACAAATGAGCTTCTTATTTGAATATGGAATTAAACACTCAAGCTTCGAAAATATGACTTACTGCTAAAATATAGACATGTATGTATGTTTGTTTTAAGAACAAATCAAGTAACATAGACTAACTATCAAAAATAAAACATAGCTAAGCAATTTATTCAAATCAAATCTCGATAAAAAATAAGGATGAAATTAATTGAGGGGATTTCAACAATAATGAGTTATGGGTTAATATTAATGGTAAATCAATGAATGGGATGTTAGGCTTCAAAGGGGTTTACTAAGGGTAAATTGTGAAGGTAGACTTTTATGGAGTGAGTGGGTTAAACCTAAGTGCCTCTATCAATTTGACATATCAAATCAAATGGTGTGGTCTTGACATGCATAATCAAGCAAGTTCTAGAATAACAATTTGTTACTGACGCACTCAAAGCAACAATAAAAGTGAGCATTAAAGAAACAATAGATGCTCTAAAGGCTTAAAATCTCACAAAAATTATGGCTTTTTGATGTTTAAACCTGTGGATTTCAATTCAAGATAATACCTAAACTTGGGGAAAACAACCTAAAAATTTTCAATTTCCAAAAATCAACTTATCATGCTTGATTCTCTAATGTCTTAAAGTTTAAGTAATCAATGTACAAATGCCTATGTTTTAATTCAAGACATATCAATAAAAATCATAAATTAATCAAAATTTATTCTAATAATGATATGAGGGGTTTACAAGAGAACAAGGCAAAATTCAGGGATTTTTTTGATAGTGATATAATTGACCCCCCACACTAAAGATGTACATTGCCCTCAATGTACAAAGATAAAGTTAATGGCAATTATAGATATAAGGTCATAAGATAGGAAGAGAAGTGCAACTTCTTGAATGTTAAATAGATGAATTCCTTAGGTTGGAGTTATGTAGAGTTGAGGAGAATACTCCGGTGGTGGTAGAGGTTGGGTTCCACAAATGCTGCGCCAAAAGAATATTATATCTCGTGGTAGTTATGGTTGTGGTCGAGCAGGGCATGGCAGTCGTGGAGAACATTTTCCAGTGGAGTTTCAAGTTCCTAAGTAATAGTGAGCTTTGGAGCTCTTTATAACTGTGATAGAATCAGGAACTTTTTAAGAATATAGACGAATAAGATTACTCATGAAGAAATAATAAAAAATATAAAGTACTTAATAATTATAAAAATCCTAAAAAATGGAATAAAATAGTTTTAAAGAAAAATAAAATTAGAAAAATAGGTATTTGGGGCACACGGCCGTGTCCTACTTCATTCGCTTCACCTACGCCCGTGTATGTAGGCTCACGCCCGTATTAGTTTGACAGTGTCTACCACGGGTTATAGGCACGGGCGTGTCGCACGCTTGTGTCACTTTCTCAGTTTCAACCATAGTTCTAAGACACGGGCGTGTCGCACGCTCATGTTGTTTTGGCAGGATCGCCCATGGCCATGTCGCACGGCTGTAGCAACTTGTCGCATCCCGTGCTGGGGAAAAATTTTGCCCTGTTTTCACACGGCCGTATCGCATGGTTGTGTCGCATCTCGTAGTGTGAGCACGGTTTAAGGCACGCCTGTGTGCCTGGCCGTGTGGTCCTTAAGAAGCTTACGCTCCATGATTTGGTTAGTACGTTAGATGTTAAGAATTAAAAGTTAAAGAAATTAATATGGTTAATGCTCGGGTTGCCTCCTGAGAAGCACTTATTTATAATCTAAGCTCGACTTACCTTGATTTCATGCTGTCATGGTGGTTCGAGGAGTTTACACTCCTCATTTCTGCTATCAGTTATATCAACGCAAGGTTTAAGACGAGTAATATTTACCTTAAACGTGCCGAATTTGGAATGAGTTACCTCGACTGTACCATATGGGAAGATGTTAAGTATCGTAAGAGGGATTGGTCCATTCGGTTCAGAAGTGGTAATACGAGGGTCTGCTGCATCTAATAGTACTTTGTCTCCAACTTTAATTTGATTTGGGAAAAAATTTAGCTCATCATGGTGTGTTTTTGGTTTATCGTGTGTTCTCGGTTTATGTTCGCCATTCATCTAGCTCCTCAATTTGTAGCCTTCGTTCTTCATGGATAGGTCCTTTGTTGTTGCTTGAACATGGCTCTTGTATGTTCTTCGAACTTATTTCCTGCAAAGTAGGTTGCAATATATGGTCAGTTTTAGTAGAATGATTTATACAACCACCTTCAACTTTTGATGTGTTGCTCGAATTGCGAGCTTAAAGGGTGATTGTTTCGTCTCCCACACAAAGTGTGAGTTCGCCTGTGCCAACATCAATAATTGTTCTAGCAGTTACTAAAAAGGGCCTTTCTAAAATTAAAGGACGTTACTATCCTCCTTTATGTCTAGAATAACGAAATCTACTAGGAATATAAATTTGTCAATTTTAACGAGTACATCTTCAACAATACCCCTAGGAAATCTGATAGTTTTATCTGTTAATTAAATGCTCATCCTAGTTTGTTTGGGTTTCCCAAGACCTAGTTGCTTAAACATTTTGTGAGGCATGACATTGATACTAGCCCCTAAATCAGCCAACGCATTGTTCACATCTAGACTACCAATTAAACAAGGAATTTTAAAACTCCCTAGATCTTTTAATTTATTGGGCAACTTATTTTGTAGAATAGCAGAGCAAACTGCGTTTAACTCCACATGCGACGCCTCATCCAACTTCCGCTTATTTGTTAAAAGCTCCTTGAAGAACTTCATTGCGTTCGGCATCTGCGAAAGAGCTTCAATAAACGGTAAGTTAATATGTAGTTTCTTTAAAAGTTTAAGGAATTTTCCATATTGTTCGTATGAGCGATCTTTCCTTGTCGCATTAGGGTATGGTACACGAGGTTTATATTCTACACTTACCGGTTTCTGCTCATTATGGCCTACCTCACCTTTATCTTTGCTTACCACAGTTTCTTGCTTTGGTTCTGGTTCAGATGCAACTAACCCTTCCTCATTTCTAACGTTAATCGGGTTGAGCTGTTCCTTTGGGTTAGGTTCAGTATTACTTGGCAAGCTACCTTGTGGTCGTTCAGAAATTAATTTGGATAGCTGGCGTATCAGAGTTTCGAGCCTTTGGATCGACACTTGTTGATTTTCTCGATATTCTAGAAACGAGTTTTTGACACCGAGATGAATTTTGTTAGCATCTCCTCAAGGTTCGGTTACTTTTCCTGTTGATAAGGTGGTTGTTGAAAACTCGGGAGATTTTGTGGCCTTTGATTTCCTTGTCCACCCCATAAGAAGTTTGGGTGGTTCCTCCAACCTGCATTATATGTATTACTGTATGGGTTATTTTGAGATCTAGAGTTATTATTACCCATATAGTGAATTTGTTCGTCCTCAGTTGTAGGGTTGAAGGGTTGATATTTCGTATGTACGCCTCCTTCATCTGAATCGCACCTTATCACTGGATGTACTTGCGTAGAACCAAGTAAACCATAAATCTTTTTGTTTAGAAGTTCCACCTGATCTGATAACATATTAACCGCGTCGACGTTATAAACGCTTGCTGTTTTGGTTGGCTTAGTCTTCATGACTTGCCACTGATAGTTATTCAGTGACATCTCCTCAATAAATTTGTAAGCCTCTTCAGGTGTTTTGTTGTTTATGGTTCCATTGGCAGCTGCATCAATTATCTGTTTCGTCAAGGGATTTACACCATTGTAAAATGTTTAAACTTGTAGCCAAAGAGGTAAACCATGGTGAGGGCACCTTCGCAGTAGGTCCTTGTATCTCTCCCATACATCGTAGAGTGTTTCTAAATCCATCTACACAAAAGAAGAAATATCATTCCTTAGTTTAGCTGTTTTAGCATGTGGAAAGTATTTAAGTAAGAACTTTTCGGTCATTTGTTCCCAAGTAGTGATTGATCCTCGTGGTAACGAGTTCAACCACTGTTATCCGTATTCCTCAGTGAAAAGGGAAATAGCCAAAAGTGAATGGCATCGTCAGAAACGCCATTGATCTTAAATGTGTCGCAAAGCTCCAGAAAATTTGCTAAATGAATATTTCGGTTTTCGTCCTGCAAACCATCAAACTGAACAAACTGTTGTATCATTTGAATTGTGTTAGGTTTTAGTTCAAACTTATTTGTAGCAATAGCAGGCCTAACCATACTCGATTCAATTCCTGTTAAATTAGGTTTAGCATAATCATACATAGTACGAGGAGCAGGATTCTGATTTACTGGTCAGCAGTAATCGCAGGAGGTAGTGGATTTTCCTGATTTTCAGCCATCTCCTCGTTTGTAGTTGGAGTATCTTCCTCTTACCCTTCCTCTATGTATCTTAAGCTTCTCCTAATTTCTCTCCGATTTCTGCAAGCTATGCGATCGATCTCACTATCAAAGAGTAATGGTCCTGACGGGTTTATTCTAGTCATAAACAATAAAAACCTATCAGAAGAAAATAAAAGAAAATTTAGTAACGAAAATCAAAATAAAATTTAAATTGCAATAAAAGTAAATGGCTAAAGTAATAAAAATCGAGTGTTCCTAATATCTTAGCTCCTGGGCAATGGCGCCAAAATCTTGATTGTCACTCACGATAAGTTTTAAAATTTATAATTGATCGTACTTGAACTAACTATTATCACGATGAAGGCAAGTGCACCTATCGAACAGTAGTATAGTTTTAGCAAGACCGGATGTCGAACCCAAAGGAACTAAAAGTACTATTATTAACTTTCTTCTTATTATCTAGCCTAAGAATAATGAAGGTTGTTTTATCTAACTAATTAACTAATCTAAGAATGCACAGAAAATAACTTGGGGAAATACTTTTAGGAAAACTGATTGATTTTAGACAACACCCAAGGAAGAATCCACCTAGACTTCTCTTGTTAATTGACTCTAAACCAGACGATTTATCCACTTGACTTGATCCGTAGAAATCCCTAAGTTATGTTGTTATCCCTATTCAAGACTAATAACGTCTAACCCTAGGTTGATTAATTGAAATCTCTTTCTAATTAAAACTCCTACTTTTGCATTAACTCGTTCTATGGATTCTCTTATTAGATTTGACTCTAATCTGGCAGATTTATGTCGTCCTATCTCTAGAATTGCATACAATTCCGCTTAATTATAAATGATCTACTCTTAGAGAGGGACAATTCATCCTCCAAATAAGCACATCAATACTTGAATCAATATCCTGTAATATTCAAATGAGAGTTAAAGTCATAATTAAGAACAAATCAAGTATATATCATACAGTTCAGAAAATATTAACAAGATCTGTCTTAGGTTTCATCCCCCTTAGGTATTTAGGGGATTTAGTTCATAACTATAAAAGAAAACATCTCAGAAGGATAATAACAAAACATAAAGAAAACCCAAAAATCCCTGACGGAAATTGAAGGGAGATCTTCAGTCTTGGAGGTGAATCCGGCTTCTGAGATGGATCAATCAGCTTTCTTCGAGTAATTCCCTACTTCTTAGACTCTGTGTCTCTTTTAATTCTCCTCTAGGGTGTTTAAATAGGCTTTAGAATGCCTAAAAGCCCTCAAGAGCCTTTTCCGAATAGAACTCAACTTGGGCTCGATAGGGACACACCCATGTGACACGCCTGTGTGCGATTACTTCAGGACGTGGTCAAGGCTAAAAAATAGACACGCCTATGTTCAGGTTGTTTTAAGCAGTGTTCAATCCTGCTAGAATGGCACAGGCATGTGTTCTACCCGTGTGGAGAAGTCCAGGCCGTGTTGATTTCCTATGTTGGCCCATTTTCACTATTTTCAGCCCGTTTCTTGTTCTTTTTGCTCTCCTGTGCTCACCTAAGTATAAAACATGAAATTAAAGGATTAGAAGCATCAAATTCACCAAATCTAAGGAGAAATCATTCATAAATGTGTTAAGCATGGGACAATAATATGTATAAATTACGGTTTATCACACATAGTGGTTATTTATCAGTACACCCCAGGAGTACGAAAATGTACAATGATTTGAAGGAACTGTATTGGTGGCTAGGGATGAAAAGAGATATTTCAGAGTTCGTATCCAAATGCCTAGTATGTCAACAAGTGAAAGCTGAGCACCAAGTACCTTCGGGTTTACTTCAGCCTATCATGGTTCCAGAGTGGAAGTGGGATTGGATTACTATGGACTTCATAAGGGGTTTGCTAGTAACCCCGAGGAAGAAAGATGTTGCATTGGTTGTGGTTGATCGATTGACAAAGTCGGCTCATTTTATTCCGGTGCGCACTGATTAGCCACTCGATAAGCTAGCTGAGTTATACATTTCTAAAATTGTAAAGTTACATGGATTACTTTTGTCGATCATATCGGATAGAGATCTAAGATTCACATCGCGGTTTTGGAAAAAGCTCCAAGAAGCTTTAGGTACAAAGTTAAATTTTAGTAAACTTTCCATCCACAGACCGATGGCCAATTAGAGAGAGCAATTCAGACCTTGGAAGACATGCTCCGATGTTGGGTATTAGAATTTCAGGGCAATTGGGAAAAGTACTTGCCGTTGGTGGAGTTTGCTTATAATAACAACTTTCAGTTGAGTTTGAAGATGGCACCTTATGAAGCATTGTATGGGCATAAGTATCGAACGCCTTTTTATTAGACTAAGCTTAGAAAGAGTCAGCTTCACGAGGTCGGCTTAGTCAAGAAGACTGAAGAAAAAGTTAAGGTGATTCGTGATTGTTTAAAGGCCGCTTCAGATAGACAAAAATCCTATGCGAATTTGAAATGAAAAGAGATCGAGTTTCAAGTTGGTGATAAGGTATTTCTAAAAATATCCCCGTGGAATAAGGTTCTTAGATTCAGTAAAAAAGGTAAACTGAGTATTGGACCATATGAGCTGATTGAGAAAATTGGGCCGGTAGCCTATCGGTTAGCCTTACCATTGGAATTGGAAAAGATCCATGACATATTCCATGTGTCCATGTTACGCCGATACCACTCTGACCCTTCACATGTGATTTTTCTGACTGAAGTAGAGATTCGATCGGATATGTCTTATGGTGAGGAACCTATTAAGATCCTAGCTCGAGAAGTTAAGCAATTGAGAAATAAGAGCGTTCCCCTTGTGAAAGTGTAACACCCCTTACTCGAGACCGTCGCCGGAGTCGAGCACGTAACTTACTAATTTGGGACATAAAATTTGTTTTTAAAATTAATTTATTTACATTCATTCAATATGTCCCTAAAAAGGGCCCTCGAGACCCTAAATCATGCAATTGAAACAGTTCGGGACCAAACCAGGAACATTAAAAATTTTCCGAATACTTAGACAAATCAAAACAATTTATTTCATTATTCCTTATAAAACTGCCCACCTACGTCATAGTCACTAAATAAATCATAACTCGATTCACGAAACTTAAAATTTAAATTAGTGAATTTCCCTGAAACTAGGCTCATATATCTTCTTACTAATTGTTTTTCCAGAATTTTTGGTCTAGCCAATTAGTACAGTTTACTAGTTAAAGTTTCCCCTGTTGCACTGTTCGACTACTTTGACCTCTCCTCACTGCGAATCAGTATTCTCCCTATACAGAATTCAAATAACCATGTCGTTTGTTTCTCTTGAAAGTAGATTCACTAAGGAATCTATAAATATAAACTATAACTCCTAATTATTTTTTTACAATTTTTAGTGAATTTATAAATTCAGAATAGGGGATTCAAAAATTACTCTGATCCTATCTCACTAAAATTCAAATATCTCTTAATATACACTTCTTTTGCTTACTCTATTTCTTTCATACGAAAATAGACTCAATAAGCTTTAATTTTATATCTCATTCATCACCTAATTCCATTTCTACTATTCTTGGTAAGTTTTCAAGATCACGTCACTACTGCTGTTCAATACTGTTTTAATGCTAATTTCACTTTTTCATGACTTCTTTGTATTAACTACCATTTAGGCATACATAACACCGAAATATGTTCTTCATTAGCCATTTCAATAGCTAGTCATTATGAAATATTTACATACCATTATTTAGCCATATCATAAGGATATACACACAAAATGGCTAAGTCCCTATACATACTATAAACTAGAACGTTTGTAAACGAAGATACCCATTTGGTAACTTGATAGTCGATAGTGTGAAGTGATCTCCTATGACCTCCAACCCGAGCTTGCTTTTAAGTACTTTGAAACATGGGAAAGTGAAAGAAGTAAGCTTATAAAGCTTAGTAAGTTCACATGTAAAATAATAAGCATTAGCAATCAATTTAGCTGACTACTATGCTGTCATAATTTGCTTAAATAATGTTTAGTTCTTACTTTCCCATCTTACTCATCGGTAACCTTACCAAAGGCTCAGAATACAAAAGGCACCTTACTTAATAGCTTGCTTACATACCTGTACTCTTTCTTCATGTTCTCACCTTGTCGTTTCTTTGACTTGCTCTTTGGATTACTCGGCAACCTTTTCCTTTTTGAACTTACCATTGCCATGTCTTGACATGGTCTTATGTGGTATCCTTGCCTTATGAACTCACCAATGCCATGCCTTGGCATGGTCTTACATGGGACCTTTGCCTTATAGTAACTCATCAATGCCATGTCTTGACATGGTCTTACATGATTTCCTTGCCTTATAGAACTTATCAATGCCATGCCTTGGCATGGTCTTACATGATATCCTTATCTTACCAAATGTCATGTTCTAAACATGGTCTTACATGGTAACCTTATCTTAGTGCCAATGCCATATCTTGATGTGGTCTTACATGGAGTCCTTAATCAATGCCGATGCCATGTCTTGACATGGTCTTACACGGGATCCTTACCTTACCAATGCCATGTCTTGACATGGTCTTACATGGTATCCTTAACCGTCAATTCCTCCTTAAATGCCATGTTATGAACATGGACTTTTTCGTCAATTCTTCCTTAATTGCCATGGTACAACCATGGACTTTGAGATATCAATGCCTTGTCAAGTCATAGCTGGAACATACTTGCTCAAATTCTCAAGGTTAGTCGCATAACTCAATAATAACAATACTAATAACAATAATTGCATAATAATAAAATGCTACTCAACTTACATACTTACATTCTCAATCTCATCATATCATCAACTTAACTTATTCTCATCAAACTATGCTAGTCAATACTTTCTTGTTATCATACAAAGCCATAATACAAAATATGGTCTTACATAAAAATTATACAAGTTCTCTTTCCAATATCGAATTATTA
The DNA here is from genome assembly GCA_025698475.1 of Gossypium anomalum. Lineage (NCBI taxonomy): Eukaryota > Viridiplantae > Streptophyta > Magnoliopsida > Malvales > Malvaceae > Gossypium > Gossypium anomalum. Next base: position 80,268,882 of record CM046966.1, on the reverse strand, counting down.
TCGAACATTAATCATCATATCTGAAACTCAATACTAAAGTATTTATGGCCAAAATATCAATTTATCATTCAAATATGTATAATTAAATGCTTATTAAACATATGAACTTACCTCGATACCAAAACGACTATTTTACCAACTTTACTAATTTTTGATTTTTCTCCCAGTTCTAGGTCCAAATCTCACTTTCTGGGATTATTGAGCTTAGAAAGCTTGGAAACCCTAACCATGGTTTTCCCCATGCTATATTTGACCTCCATGAAGAAGAATGACCAATTTTGGCTTTATTTTCCCTTTTTAATTCTTTTAATTACTAAATGACCAAAATGCCGTTAAAGGCTTTTCTTTCAAATTTGTCCTATTCTTGCCCATTTTTGTCCAAATTTAAATATAATGGTCTAATTACTAAATAAGGACCTCTACTTTAAGAACCCATTTTAATTAAATCCCCTTTATTATCTAAAACACACACATTTTGCTAATTTTACAATTTAGTCCTAATTATCAAATTAGGCACTTATACATACAATTTCTTCACAAAATTTTCACAAAATTATTAAATCAATGAATAAACCTTAAAACTTAATTGGAATAAATTTTTTTAACCTCAGATTTGTGGTTTCGCAACCACTATTTCGTTTGAACCCTATTTTGGGATGTTACAGAAAGTGTTATGGTAGAGACGTAGGGTTGAAGAGGCTACATGGGAGCCCAAAATATCATGAAAAGCCAATACCCAAACCTTTTTACCAATAAGATTTTCGAGGACGAAAATCCCTAAAGGGGGAGAATTGTAACAACCCGATTTTAGGGCTAGTCGGAACAGTGGTTTTGAAACCACTAACCTGAGGTCAGAGAAATTATTTTTAATATTATTTTATGTATTGTAGCATGATTAGATAAGTGCATAAAAATTTTGGTGAATTAATTGTAGCGATTGCTTGTTTAATTGTGAAAAAAGGACTAAATCGCATAGAGTGCAAAAGTCCTATTTTGATAGATAAGGGTTTCAATGAGTTAAAGAAACTAAATTGGGGACCTTTAGAGAGCAATTAGACCCTTAGTACTTAGGCTGACCGGCCATAGGGGACAAAGTGAAGAGAAAGTCAAAATTAGGTGATGTTTTGGTCACCAATTTTGACTAGCTTTAATATAAAAACAAAATAAAGTTTTCATCTCTTCATTCTTTCTTCTCCTACCAAAAATTCAGCCATTATAGGGGTTTTTGAAGCTTGAAAATTTCATAAACTTTGAGCCTTCACAAGTAAGTGATTTTTATGACTTTCCTTAATGATTTTTACATTTTTGAGACCCTTGTATTATGAGCTTTCTAATGAGGGGGCTATTTTGCAAAATGGTTAAAAGTTTAGGGTTTTTCCATGAGAGAATTTAGGTTGTTTTCTGAATTTTTATGGAAGGAAATGAGTCTTGGGTGTGTAATAATAAATAACTTTTGTAAAGTGATTTCCATGGAAAAAACCTAGAAGGACCATTTTGCATAAGTTGTAAAATAGGTGTTAAATATGTGAAATAGTAGAGATTTTGAGCTGCTATAAGAGTAAAAAGAATTCTTCTATGTTTAAATCATGAAGAAATTCGATAAAAATTGATTTTCGAACCTAGGGGTAAAATGGTTATTTTGCCCAATTATGAATTTTCGAGTGTCTAAATTGATGTGCTGATGAAATGAATTAATTTTTTTAATTTAGATCAAGAGAAGCGTGATTCGGGTCTTGATCGGGGTAAGAATAAAGTTTACGAGGATTAAGCTCGTGTTCATCATTTTGTACCGAGGTAAGTACATATGTGAATAATGTGTTATTGAAGCTTACTTTGGAATATTTTGATAATATACATGTGTAATTGGTTTACTGTTATCATGTATCTAAATTTCACTTGTTGCCATGAAAGTATAAATGATGTATTATGAGAGTAAATTACATTGTGAGCAAGTGCGATGCTATTCGGTTAGATATGAAATCCCGTTGAACCTTAGACATAGCATAGGATACAAAGGGGTATGTCATGAGAATTGTGTGGTTTGAACTCATGAGTTGAGTCTGAGTTCATGAGATGAATGTTATATGTAACGTGGGTCTGGGTACTGACTTTATGTACAGACCCATGAGTAGCTCAATGAGCGAACGTTACATGATAGCTATGGGGTCCGAGTACTGACTTGATAAAAGGCCCGTGAGTAGCTCAAAATGTGAGCATTTCATAGTACGAGGTAGCCCTGGCTACTTATATGGCATTTAGGTGCAAACTTCCTGTGTATCCATAAGTATTCTGAGTGTTCAACGGGTAACTCGAAGATTTAGTTGGTGAAAATTTCGATAAGGTATGTATACTGAACTCATGGATAGGGCCTGAGTATGTGAAGATATGCATTAAGTATACACAAACGAAAGGAAGAGTAAGATCGAGAAGTTTAAGTGATTTACATCTTTTACACATGACAAGTTATCGTTTGACGAATATATATTTTTTTAATTACACTTTATTTGCATATATGTACTTACTAAGCTCCCACACTTACCCAGCTTTATTTTCTTTCCTTATAGTGCCACCAAGCTAGTATCGGGGATCCAGTAACGTCCAAAAGCTTTGATTACACAATCACCTGAGGCCTTGGTATAGCTAGTTTAATTGTTTTGATTCTGGCATGTGTAGGGACTCGAATCTTTTGTTTAGTGTTTTGTTAGTTAGCCACAATGTGTTGGCTCATATGATAGATACGATATTCATTTTCTATAGGCCACAAATGTTGGCTAATACTAATTATTATTCAATGCATTTGGTGCAAATTTCTAATGGTTGTGGCAATTTTGGTTATGTATGTTATGCTTGTATTGGTCTTGGTCGATCTTGTATAGATAGGTGTATGTAAGGGTGGCAAAGAGGCTTGGTAAATAGCCTTATTTTGTCCACACGGGTAGACACATGGGAGTGTCTAGGCCGTGTGTGACACACGGTCAACCCCATGGGCGTGTTGTTTGGCCGTGTGTCCCCTACACGTAAAATTTACAAGTCAGTATGCATGGTAGTAAACACACGGGCAGAGACACGGCCGTGTGTCTCAGCTGTGTAAAAGGCACGACTTAGCACACGGGCGTATGCCTTGGCCGTGTGGCCCTTAAAAATTACTGACGTCAGAAACAGAATGTCCAGGTTTTTGCACACGGGCATGTTATGGCCTTGTGAGGGACACAGTCCATGGACACGGGCGTGTGTCAGGCCGTGTGAAAACCCCTGTAGGTTCGAATTAGAAAATAAATCTACACGGGTAAAGGACACGGACATGTCCCTATATGCTTAGGCCGTGTAAGCCACACGAGCCATAAGCACGACCATGTCTAAATGGTCACACGGGTGTGTTGCCCCTCTCACACTTGCGTGTGCCCCTGTGTTAAGTGTTATTTTTCAGAGTTCTTTAAAGGACCCGGATTGGTCCCGAATGGGTTCCAATGGATGTTTTGAGCCTCGTAGGCCCATATTAAGGAGCTTATAATAAAGATTGAAAAATTTTTAAATTTGACCAAGTCTTGGTGACTTGAGAACGTTTGTATGCATGAGTTCAAGTTAGGTAATGCCTCGTATTCTATCCTGGCGTAGGGCATGGGTGTGGGGTGTTACATAGCTAAATCCCTCGTAGTGTAAACTCATAGAGTAAATGTTGAGATTACCAGTCCAGGCTAAATCCCTTACAAGGACATGTACTCTAATGAGCTCAGATCTGAATTATTGGTCCAGGCTAAATTCAGACCCTAATCGGATTACCCGTCCGAGCTAAATCCATAATGCACACATATTCTTTAGGAGGCTAGATCACTTTAGGAACACCCGTCCGGGCTAGATCCCTTTTTACCGTTAATTCATGTTCGAGAAATCCATCAGATATCCTTTTTATTCAACCGGGACATTTTCTCATAACATCAAATTTTCATGAATTACCATAGATTGAATATCACTATTATAATTCATACATGAACATACATTTTTAATGTATTTTAAAATAGTTTACATTCGAGTTACACAAACTTACCTGGAAGATGTTTCGGGTTCAAATTTCGGTTACTCCGAAACCTTTTGTTTTCCTCGGTCGACCTCTGAAATTGGTCTCTTAGGGTCTATATAAGCAACAACAAATTATTAATACATTACATTATTCACTTTCGGCCTAAAACTCATCCTAGGGCAAAATGACCATTTTGCGTCTAACCTTTCACAACTTTTACAATTTAGTCCTAAGGCTCGTGTAATGAAATGCATGAAATTTCATGACTACCCAAGCCTATCCGAGTGTTTTTCATACTTATAGCAGCCCACATTTTCCTTCGTTTCACATCTTTCTACCCATTTTTACAAGTTTTACAAAATGGTCCTTTAAGTCATTTTCATGAAAATCTACTTAGTAAAAGTTGTTTACTATCCTTTAAACTCTCATATTCCTCCATAAATCATCAAAACACAAGCATCTCATGCATGGTTAAATTTCTAAATAAGAACCCTAGCTTGAAATATAGGTAGAAATAGAAAGAGTATGTCACGAGGATCTCAAAAATACAAAGAACATTAAAAACGGGGCTAGGGAGCACTTACTATTAAGCTTGAAAATGTCAAAACCCTAGCTTATGGAACTTGTAATAACCCAAATTTACCCGGGCCCATAAATAAATAAATAAATAAAACAAATAAAAAATAATAGTTTTATACAGTCCATGTACAAAAGCCCAAAACCTGGTTACATTTTTAACCCAATAAGCTTACACCCGGTTATACCTAAACCACTAGCCCGTTAAACCCTTGACCCAACTCAGTCAAGCCCAAGAAGCCTAAACAGTAAGCCAAGGACAGAAGACCTAGGGTTTCAGAAACCCTAGGCGCCGCAAGCACTCCAATCGACGCGTCTGTTCGTCTCACGTCGTTCCAATGACTCATCATCAGTGTCGTGATCCCAGGCTCCAAAATCACGCCGTGATCGACGCACGAATCAATGCCAGTGTGCGGTCATCAGTGCTCGTTCTTTGCTAAATCTCTTCGCTGGTACTTGCAAAAGGGGAAAGAAGAACAACAGAGGCAACACAAATATGGCAGGAAATAACACCAAACATGTAAAATATTATTTACAGTGGCTATAAAAAGCCCGAATGAAATGACGTAAAGCGGAGGTTTTTTAGAGAAATATACAAACAATTGATACATACAAACAAAGAAACATCAACAGATTATCAAAGAGCATAGAGGTGAATATTTCATTTTTTTTTTTTACGAATACATGCTGGTATCACAAAAAAAGAAAGAAAGGGGACGTACCGTTTTGATCTGAGCTGAAACGGGAAGCTTTCTAGCTTCCAGCCGCCATGCGTAGCGGCGTTGACGGTGGCACGTGAGCGCGTGCAGACCTCTGGATGGAGGCTCGATAGCACTCCGAGAACCCCTCCCCAACCCTCCTTCAGAGGATTTCCTTGTTTTTTTTTTTTTAAAATCTGATTGCAAAAATGATTTCAAAGCTGAAAATTTGGGTTATATAGCCATACATAAACGGTGTCGTTTTGCTTTAAATGGCAACCTTCAAAACGGCACCATTTTTAGGCTAAGGATCCGCGTGTTGACCCATGACCCGGGGAAGGATCTGCGTGTTTTTGATAAATGGGCAAATTGCTCAATCGATCCTTCCGTATTTTTAATATTTATAATTGTATTTTATTTATATTTTAAATTGGCCCTAACATTTTATATTTATTTTAATTTAGTCCCAGTGTCTATTAAAATTTATTCTGAAGAACGACGTCGTTTTCTAGGATAAGGGCTAATTGCCCAGTGAGTCCCTCTGTTTTAATGCGCCTTAAAATTAGGCCCAAATTTTTTTATTTATTTATAATTAACCCTATTTCTTAAAAATTAAATTTAATTTTAATCCTTTTTATATAAATCTAATTTATTTTAAATACTATATATTTTTTATAAACAATAGTTATATATATTATTACATATATTATTTTTCCTTTATATGTTATTATATTATTGTACGTTATTATATATTATTAGATACATTTTATTATATATATATATATATTATTTTACATATTGTTTATTATATTATATTATTATATACTTTGTTTATAAATTTTATTATATGTTATATATTCTACCATATATTATCTCTTACATTACTTTTATTTTATTATAAAATATATTATTTTATCACTCATTAATTACATATGTTTTTTATTATTTTATTATTAAAAAATATGTGTAATATTAATATTTAGTACATTATTTTGTTAATATATTAAGTTATTATATCCTATAATTTGGTTTACATATATTAATCATTTTTTAAAAAAAGGTTCACCTTTATCATTCTTATATTATTCTAAATATTTCTAAATATCCTTTTTTAATTTATTTGATTTATATTTTATATGTTTATAATTTGCTTATTTATTTTTGTTTTCTTGTATTTGATATTGTTTAGTAGGTTAAAATTTCATAGATTATTCGTTATTATTGCTTTTACATATTCGCATGAAATTAATTATTTATGTTAATTTAAGTTACAATTGCATAAAATATTATCATATATGTATATTGCAATTTATATTTGTTGTATTCATTATGCACTACGTTGTATTTTGCATGTAACGATAATGCACGTACATTTAGGTTATTTATGATTATGTATGCATAAAATGATAACATGTATTGTGTAATTTATGCCATTATTCATCATCTTTTATATTATATTTGCATAGAATGTTAAAATAGGTATTATGTAGGTTAATTTATTTAATATTGATCCTCTATAATATGTTAAATGCATTATCACTTTAAAGAATTTTTAAATTTCATTCGATCCAAGAAGATTTTTTTTAAGGCAATGTTTTTGGTAGTTAAGAATTCGGGAAGTAGTGCCCTAACATGCTGGGTTGCGATTTCTCGTTTGTCTGAATACCTAAAATATCCTTCTAAATAAGTTTTGAAAATTACAAGATGATTTTAGTTACGAAAGTTTAAAAATATCGTGTCCAATCATGCTGGATGTGATGTTTTATATTCTTTTGAAGTAATGGAATCTTGATTCTTTTAACTCAAATTATTATGATTTTAGAAGAGATCCTATTTTTAAATTCTTTCAAACTTTTGACATTAAGACAAAATTATTCAATTTGGTACCAATTTTGGGGCGTTACGAGGGTGCTAATCCTTCCTCGTACGTAACCGACTCCCGAACCTATTTTTTCGTAATTTCGTAGACCAAAATGTTTTATAAAGTGATTTAATCACACTTTAAAAGGTTGGTGGCGACTCCCGTTTTCAAAATACGCTCCCCGATCAAAAAAGAGGTTTCGACAGCTTGGCGACTCTGCTGGGGACAATAAGAGAGTCAGGCCAAGAAATTGATTATTTTCTGTCTTAATGTCGGAAGTTTGGAAAATTCTAAAAATTGATCCTTTTTTACATATGTTTGTTATCCTGTTACCGTACATTGCATTTGCATGACCGTTGTGGTCGCACCCTTAAGTGGGAGTGAGAAGCTACGCTTTCGTGAGGTTTTCACCTCCTATAAGATAGTGGATTGCTTCAGGGATACTGTACCTATGTCTTTGTGAGATTTTCATCTCCGTATGGCCATAGGGAAATGTGTCCCTCTGAACTGAACTTGGTCTATATGAGCCTATAATGGGTGAGGACAGAGGAATCTGCTGGTTCAGGTACCTTTGCTTTAGAACTAAAACTCATATAGTGAACTTTAAGTGCTTATCCTAGGGAAAATGGTGATAGCCTTTAGTAAGCTACCCTTGTAAGTACTTGTTTATCATCTTCTTTATATGTGATGCTAACTTATTTTATTTTGTTTTCATTGCATGTCATTCAGCATTTAAGGGTGTCGATTCACAGTTCGATTTCTAAATTAGAAAGTTTTGTAATGAGGAACGAATATCTTGATAAAGTGGAGGACAATACCTCTGTCTGTACCTGGTCAGAGAAAACCCAGTTAGAGAAAGGAAATAGTGTCACCGAGGGGTATACATCAGAGTTATGGGACTTTACCCATATTAATTCGACGCAGAATGAGTTTCAGGAGCTGAGAGACATTTGGGCCCAATGGGATGACGAGGCTAAGTAGCTTTTCTATCAGAATTATAGAGATTTTCCCTATTTGCTAGATATCAAGGTTGATAAGCACCTGTTTTGAGCTATGGTAAAATTTTAGAACCCTGCTTATAGTTGTTTTACATTCGGAGAGGTAGATTTAGTACCTACTTTGGAGGAGTATACAACCTTGCTTCGGTGTCCGAAGATTCAAGGTAACAAAGCTTATGTTAGGCCTACTAATCTTCCTACTTTCGTGAAGAAATTAATGATGATCACAGGGATGAGTGAGCAGTGGGCTGCAGCTCATGTCCAACAAAAGGGTGAGGGTAAATGTATTCCGTGGGCAAGCTTAAGGGATCTAATATTGGCACACCCAGATATGAAGAGGGGGGTTGATGTCCTGGCCTTAAGTATTTATGGTTTGGTGATTTTCCCAAAAGCTTTGGGATATATAGATGAGGCAGTTGCGGATTTATTCGATTGACTTGGTAAACAGAACACACCTGTGCCTACAATTCTAGCTGAGACGTTTAGATCTTTAAGCGCATGTCGAAGAGCTAGGGAAGGTAGATTCATTGGATGTGCACAGTTGTTGTTCGTTTGGTTCCATAGTCATTTTTGGAAGGTTGATAAGGTTCCTTGCCGAATGTTCTTCAAAGCCTATTCTCCGCTAAAGGAAGCAGTAGCTACACCGAGGAGGGATGACATTGCAGAGGAAAGGTGGATAGAAATACTTCAGAACCTCTGAGAAAAAGATGTTATGTGGAAAGCCCCTTGGATGACCCCTAGCGAAATTTTTTATCGGTGCGGAAGCTTTGATTGGGTACCTCTTCCTGGAATTTGGGGAGTTATCGGTTATACACCATTACTTGTCCTAAGGCAATACAAGGCGGAGCAGTTTATACCGGCAACACAGGGACTAGCTCAGAGTGACTTCTCATATAAAGGGGATCATTATAAGAAGAAGATGCGAGAAATTTCTAAGGCTTGGAAGAAGGTTTGCTGCGTGAAGATTCTGACTAAAGGACCAATGACAACTTCTGAATACAAAGGATGGTTTAGTAAGAGGGTTAATGATAACATCCCTAGACCGAGTTTAGAGGCTGCTCGATCGATGGAGGAAAATTTACGAGTGATTCCATCAGAGTTGGAGGTCATAAAACAAGAGTTTGAAAGAAAGAATCTAAAGCTTGGAAGAAAGATAGAAAGGCTTGAAGAGGAAAAGATGTACTTAAGCTTAGACATCGACGTTCAAAAAATCAAGGTCAAAAAAGTAAGGAAAGAAAAGAGGAAGATTGAGGAAGACCGAGATGACTTGAAGACGCAGTATAAGAAGACACAACTATCATTGAAGAGAGCTAGATTGGGGAAGTCTTTAGAGCAGTGGCAACAAGAGGTTCAAGAAGAAAGAAAAAAAGTTGCATATTGGGAAAAGAAGTTCCAAGAGATGCAAGCTCAGAATCAGGCCTTAGAAAAGGAAAACCAAGGATTAAAAGCTAATGTGACAGAGTTTGGACGATCTCTTCATCATCACCGAAGTCGTAACTCTGTGGTCGAGTTAAAAGTAAGTCTGAAAAAAATTGAACAAATGAAGCACAATATTGAACTGTAAACTACGAATAGAGAAGCTCGAGGCAAGAGAAGGACACTGGAAGGAAGAACTCCACCATCTTCAGGATCAAGTTGGAGATAGGGATTACCTCATGGGAGAAGCCATAGTCCAGATTCGAGAGGTTGCTGATCATTTACAAGACTTAGCAGCACAAGCTAATGTATTAAATACAAAGTATGAGTTAGTGACAGATAAAGGTCAAGAGTTAGCTTCATTGTTAGATAGGATCAAAACTCTAGGCCTGAGGGCGAAGGTGTATTTGTAATTCGTTTTGTGTAAAGATTTTTGTCTCTTAAATAACATTTTCTAAAAGGAACTGAATCAGAATCGATATCTTTTAGCATTCATACATTTGCATCTCATTGCATCATATGCATTCAAGTTTATAGAAAGACCCTAATTAGTTAAAATTATTAGGGAGAAGGAGAGAGTAAGAGAAAGAAAATCTGAAAGCAACACATCCTTACGGTACACGCGCTAAGTCAAAAAATATGGATCAAAGACTTGAGCAGATTGAGAAAGAAATGCAAGAGCAGTTGCAAGAGTAACTGGCAAAAATCCAACAAGAGATGAAGGATCAAATGTTGGAGGCTCAGAGGAATATCATGGTTGAGATGGCTCAGCTGCTGAAGAGGGTGACGGATAAAGGAAAGGCCCCTATGACCATCACTGAAGGAGATAATGAGGATCATCCTCTGGGTTTTACCCCACCCCATATGCAAACTCAATCTGAAGCATATCCTCGAAGGTCGTCCATCACAATAAGGCCACAACATGGGCAAGCAGAAGCCAGAATACCCATGAACTTTCAAACTGGCTCGAGATTCAACCCAGGAGATAACCCTACTAATCCAGTCATCCCTGATTTAGACATAGCCGAAAGGGAGGAGATAAGGCTCGAATCATCAAGAAAATTGGAGGAACGTTGCGAATGGTTAGAAGAGAAATTCAAGGCATTAGAAAATGCTGATAATTGTCAGGGAAATGATGCCAAAGACTTGAGTTTGGTCCCAGATCTGGTGCTTCCCCATAAGTTCAAGATGCCAGAGTTTGAAAAGTACAATGGGACTACTTGCCCTGAGACCTATATCACTATGTTTTGTAGACGGATGACTGACTATGTAAACAATGATCAACTATTGATCCACTATTTTCAAGACAGGTTGGTTGGAGCAGCGGCTAGCTGGTATAATCAATTGAGTCGTGCAAGGATCAATTCTTAGAGAGACCTAGTGCAAGCTTTTATGTAGCAATATAATCATGTGACTGACATGACTCCTGATAGAATTACTTTGTAGAACATGGAAAAGAAGCCTAATGAAAGTTTTAGACAATATGCCCAAAGGTGGAGGGAGGTTGCCATGCAAGTTCAACCACCGCTCTTGGAGACGGAAACTACTATACTGTTCATTAACACTTTGAAGGCTCCATTCATTACTCACATGATTAGAAATACTACCAAGAGTTTTACTAATATAGTTATGGCAGGAGAAATGATTGAGAATGCCATAAGGGGTGGCAAGATAGAGGGGGAAACTGCTAACAGATCGGCCTCACGGAGGAAAGATAATAAGGTGAACAATACAAATAGTTATAATCCAAAGGCGGTTACAGTTAGTCAGCTCAGAGTAACTACAATTGGGCAACAGGATTCTCAAAAGTAGGGATCTGGTTCGAGACAAAATTCTGAGAAGGTTTCATTTAAACCTATCCAGTGACGTATTGGGAGCTTTATCAAAGTTTATTTAATGCACATGCAATAGCTCCTTTTCGTTTGAAACCACTGCAACCTCCATACCTTAAATGGTACGATGCAAACGCCAAGTGTGAATACCATGCCGGGATATCAGGGCATTCAATTAAAAATTGCACGGGCTTTAAAAAAGTAGTAGAAAGGCTTATTAAGATGGGGGTTGCAAAGTTTGACGATACCCCTAGTAATGAGAACCCGTTACCAAATCATGGTGATCAAGGGGTAAATGCAGTTGGGGATATTGGAACGAGAAGGATTAACGAGGGCGTGGCTGAGGTGAGAACACCAATGAAAGTGATTTGGGAAGGAATGGTGAAAAAAGAGATAATAATCTCTAAAGAAAAGAATAGAGGAATAGGGGACTACTGCGAGTTCCATGCTGAAGAGGGACATGAGATCCAGGAATGTGAAGAGTTTAAGGTCTTAGTACAAAGCCTTATGGATAACAAAGAGCTAGAATTTTATGAAGCTGGCTCAAATGAGGGACATATACGCACATTAGAAGGTGCACCAAAGAATCAAAACCAACCAAGGATCATTATTTCTTTACCAGGAAATAATGAAGTTGAAATACCAACAGTACCGAAAGTCATCATTCATAAACCTGTTTCCTTTCCTTATAACGATAACAAGAGGGTACCTTGGAATTAAAACTGCCATGTGCCAATGCCGGAGAAGGAGGATATAGCTAGTGCTTCTAAGGAAGCTCAAGGTGAGGGTTCTTACGTACGTAGTGGGAAGCACTACGATACAGAAGGCGTCAGAATTGAGCCTGCAAAAGCAAAGGCTTTTGACAAAGAAAAAGGGACCGAGACACTGGTTAATGAGCCGGTGAAGGAAGAAGAAGCTAGAGAATTTTTAAAATTCTTAAAGCACAGTGAGTATAGCGTGGTTGAACAATTGTTCAAACAACCAGCTCGTATATCAGTGTTGGCTTTGCTTCAAAGTTCAGAGGCACATCGGGAAGCATTAATGAAGGTGCTTAATGAGACTTATGTTACTAACGATATATCCGTCAACAAGTTGGATCGATTGGTTAGTAACATAAGTGCTGACAATTTCATCTATTTTAATGATGATGAAATCCCACCTGGTGGCATGGGATCAGCTAAAGCTTTACACATCACCACTCGTTGTAAAGGGTATACACTGCCAAGTGTGCTTATTGATAATGGATCAGCTTTAAATGTCTTGCCATTATCGACATTGAACAGATTGCCCATAGATAGTTTTCACATGAAAACATGCCATAATGTAGTAAGAGCATTTGATGGCACGGAAAGGAAGGTCATGGGAAGAATCGACATTCCTTTGATGATTAGGCCAAATACCTATGAGGTAGACTTTTTAGTGATGGACATCAAGCCCTCTTATAATTGCCTGTTGGGGAGACCTTGGATACACTCGGCAGGAGCGGTGCCTTCATCTTTGCACCAAAAATTGAAGTTAGTAGCTGATGGACGGTTGGTCACTATAAACGCGGAGGAGGACATTATAGCGACAGTTACCAGTACTGCGCCTTATGTAGAAGCAAATGAGGAGGCAATTGAATGCTCCTTCCGTTCATTAGAATTCGTCAACGCAACATTCATCTCAGAGGGGAATGAGGTATCGGTACCCAAAATATTCAAAACTATAAGGATGGGTTTGCAAATGACAATGGGGAGAGGAGCCCTGCCAGGAAAGGGATTGGGAAGATATCTTTAAGGAGAAATTCAAATTCCAAAGTTAAAGGAAAAGAGAGACCGTTTTGGTTTGGGTTTCAGGCCAGATCAAAAGCAAAGGAGGAGGGAAATGGAGAAGCGTCAAGAAAGGAGAAGGGCGCATTTAAGTGGAAAAGAAGTAGAGTGGGAATCAATGACGTTCCCCCATATATCTCAAACCTTTATATCAGGAGGGATAATTCACCCTAAAGGAGGGTCGCTTGAAGAAGGAAGCTTTTACATTAACGCTGTGCATGATGAAGAATTTGGAAACCTTGAGGGCATTCACCCTTACGAACTGGGAAGCTCTTTGAACAATTGGGTTGTAGAGAAACTTCCTATAGTTTTTAAAGATTCTTCAGAGTAATTTTCAGAACACTCTTATCGCTCTAAAGCTTAGGAGTAGTAAGATTTCATTTGTAAAATAGGCTCATGTTCAGATGTTTACATTTCAATAAAACATAAATTTTGTTATCAATTCAAGTGAATATTCTTTTATACCGTTCAATATTCTTTTAACATTTACATTTTTTCATTTCATTCATAACATAAAAAAAAAACATTTCGAAAATTCATTCTTTGTACATTTTTTTGTACCCCGCAGGTCCCTAGATATCAATGACATGAGCACTGATACTACAAATCCTAGATTCTCTTTTGAGCAAGACATGTGTTTAGAAGAACTACAGGATTTTGAAGATGACAAGGATTGTGATATGTCTCCAGATTTGTTGATAATGGTAAAGTAAGAGGAGAAACAAATCCTACCCTGTGAGAAAGAGGCAATAGAGAATGTAGCCTTGGAGGAAGGGAATGAGGTCAAAATTGGCACACATATTGCTAAGGAAACGAGACAAGGTCTTGTTAAGCTACTACGTGAGTTCAAAGATATATTTGCGTGGTCATATCAGGATATGCCAGGACTGAATACTGACATCGTGGTACATCGTCTTCCTATAAGACAAGATTGCAAACCAGTTCAACAAAAACTGCGAAGGATGAGGCCTGATATTGTGTTGAAGGTAAAAGAGGAAGTCAAAAAGCAATTTGATGCTGGATTCCTATGAGAGGTTAAGTATTCAGAATGGGTGGCTAACATTGTGCCTATTCCTAAGAAGGATGGAAAGGTACGAATATGCGTAGATTACAGAGATTTGAATAAAGCCAACCCAAAGAACAACTTTCCTTTACCGCACATCGACACTTTGGTAGATAATACAGCGGGATATTCGTTGTTCTCCTTTATGGATGGTTTCTCGGGGATCAATCAGATAAAGATGCATCCTGAAGACATGGATAAAACCACTTTCATAACATTGTGGGGCACCTTCTGTTACAAGGTAATGCCCTTTGGGTTGAAGAATGCAGGGGCAACATACCAAAAGGCTATGGTGACCTTATTTCATGATATGATGCACAAGGGAATTGAGGTGTATGTCGATGATATGATCGCTAAATCTCGAACGGAGGAGGAACATATTGAAGTTTTGAGGAAATTGTTCCTGAGATTAAGGAAGTTTCAGTTAAAACTTAATCCAGCAAAGTGCACTTTTGGAGCTAGGTCGGGGAAATTACTAGGCTTTGTGGTCAACGAAAAGGGAATAGAAGTTGACTCAGACAAAGTTAGAGGCATATGATATTTGCCTCCACCACGTACTCAAAAGGAAGTTTAGGGTTTTCTTGGAAGGCTGAATTATATTGCTTGGTTTATTTCACAATTAACTGAGAAATGTGATCCTATATTTCGTCTCCTTAGAAAACACAACCAAGGTACTTGAGATGAGGAATGCCAAAATGCCTTTGATAAAGTTAAGCAATACTTGCTAAATGCTCCAATACTATCTCCACCTAGTCCAGATAAACCATTAATTCTGTACTTATCAATGTTTAGTAATTCTATGGGATGTGTGCTTGGTCAACATGACGAATCGAGAAGAAAGGAGAAAGTAATATATTACCTCACTAAGAAATTCATTGAGTGTGAAATGAGATATTCACTAATTGAAAAGTTGTGTTGTGCTTTGATTTGGACAACTCTAAAGTTGAGGCAATATATGCTATATCATACGACTTGGCTAATTTCAAAACTGGATCCATTAAAGTACATGATGGATTCAACAACCCTAAATGGAAGAATGGCAAGGTGGTAGGTATTGCTCTCAGAGTTTGATATAGTCTATGTAAGTCAAAAAGCTATAAAAGGAAGTGCGATAGTAGAATTTTTGGCTAGCAGAGCTTTAGAAGATTATGAGCCTTTGAGTTTTGATTTCCCTAATGAGGAGTTGATGTACGTGGCAACTATTGAAGAATATCCATGGAAGTTGAACTTTGATGGCGCATCTAATGCGGTAGGAAATGGGATTGGGGCAGTTTTGGTATCCCCAAATGGTGATCATTATCCATTTACATGTAAATTAGATTTTGATTGTACGAACAACATGGCCGAATATGAAGCATGCATCATGGGGATTCGAGCGGCCAAAGAATGGAAAATTAGAACTCTGGAAGTATATGGAGACTTTGCATTGGTAATTTAGCAGGAAACTGAAAATGACAAAAGAACTTTGAGGAGGTTAGCCTACGAATATATGTTAGATGGAGATATCCTTTATAAAAGAAGGAAGGATTGGGTACTTTTAAGATGCGTTGACGCTGTAGAAGCTAGACAAATCCTGGAAGAAGTACATGAAGGAGTTTGCGGTACACATGCTAATAGCTTTACGATGGTAAGACAAATCATGAGGTTTGGATACTATTAGTCTATTATGGAAGGAAATTATATCAGCTATACTAAAAAATGTCACAAATGCCAAATATATGGGGACAAGATTCATGTACCACCTTCACCCTTGCATGTTATGACTTCTCCATGGCCCTTTTCCATGTGGGGCATGGATGTCATTGGGCCAATATCACCAAAAGCGTCACATGGGCATAGTTTCATTTTCGTGGTCATCGGCTACTTCATGAAATGGGTAGAGGCAGCTTCTTATGCTAGTGTCACTAAGTCAGCAGTAGGTCGATTCTTGTAAAAGGAGATCATTTGTCGGTATAGAATGCCTGAGAGGATCATATTAGACAACGCATTGAACTTGAACAACAGCACGATTGCGGAAGTCTGCAGCCAATTCAAGATTAAACATCATAATTCATCTCCATATCGCCTAAAGATGAATGGGGCAATAGAAGTTGCTAACAAAAACATTAAGAAGATAGTGGGGAAATAACTGAAACTTACAGAGATTGGCATGAGAAGTTACCATTGGCACTCTTAGCTTATCAAACGTCCATCAGAACTTCTACTGGGGCAACTCCTTTCTCGTTGGTTTATGGGATGGAGGCAGTATTATCTATTGAAGTAGAAATACCTTCTCTTCGAATTTTGTCAGAGATAAAGCTGGATGAAGCAGAATAGGTTCAATCGTGGTATGACCAATTGAACTTGATCGAAGAAAAGAGGCTAAAAGCTATTCGCCATGGTCAGATGTATCAGAAGCGAATGATGCGAGCCTATGACAAGAAAGTTCTTCCAAGAGAATTCCACAAATGGGACCTCGTATTGAAAAAGATTCTCCCCATACAAAAGGACTTTAGAGGGAAATGGATACCGAATTGGGAAGGACCATATGTTGTGAAAAAGGCTTTCTCGGGTGGTGCACTGATTTTGACAGAAATGGATGGGAAGAGTTTACCTAATCCAGTGAATTCAGACTCAGTCAAGCAATACTTTGTTTAAAAGGGAGGAGAATCCAAAGTGAAAACTTGCAAAGGGCGCTTTGAGACTTCGAAAAAAAAAATGGAGAGGCCAAGGTGAAAACCCGCCAAGGGCGCTTTGAGACCAAAGGGATTTTAAGTTGAAAACCCAAAAAGGCTACTCAAATTTTGAGAGGCGTGCAATGACCTTGTTATGTTAGAATTAACAAGAAGCGGAGTGTGTTACATACTGGGGGATCAACAAAGTACTTTTGATCTTCTAAACACATGTTAAAACTCAAAATAGTCTTCATGGGATTTGTATACAGAAGCCCAAGCTGTGATATGTTGGACATCAAATTTTTGTTCTGATTTCTATCTTTAGATTCTTTTTCTTCTCAAAGATATGTTTTCAAATTAATTTCTTTTTGTATTCTGATGATTTATCTAACTATTCTCAAGATCAGATTATTTGTCTTCTAGAGTGTGTTGAATTGAAATAATAATTGATGAACTAAATATTTTTACAAATGAAGTTTTGCATATTACTCTGGGAATTGCTAGAGAATACAAGAAACTAAAACAGAACAGTTGTTTGAAGAATTCCCATGAGTAAGAGTCGAAGACATCCAGGAATTTCTTCAGTCCAAAGAATGTTTGGACAATTCAAATGATTCAATCTTAGGAGAGGATTGTCTCCAGCAGAATGGTACAATAGGACCAATCTAATTCAAAACATAGAAGCAGAGTTTGATTGATATTCTGAGGTGGAATTTTGATGGGTAAATGAGTAAAGACACCCGAAATAGGAACCATTTTCATAACATCTTGCATCATAATAGGACTATTTTGGGGAAATTTGACTCATTTCGATCATAAGGCATAAGTACATACACATTATACAAGTTATGTCCCCTAGGGGATAATGTAGATCACCGGTGACAGATTTGGCGTCTCTGTATTGTCGGAGAGCAGATCGAAGATAGCAGATTTGGCATCTCTGTATTGTCAGAGAGCAGATAGAAGACAGCAGATTTGGCGTCTCTGTATTGTCAGAGAGCAGATCGAAGATAGCAGATTTGGCATCTCTGTATTGTCAGAGAGCAGATCGAAGATAGCAAATTTGGCATCTCTCAGATTATCGAGAGCGATTGAAGACAATGAGATTTGGCGCCTCTCAGATTGCGAGAGCATATCGAAGATAGAAGATTGGGTGTCTCTGTATTGTCAGAGAGCAGATCGAAGATAGCAAATTTGGCGTCTTTGCATTGTCAGAGAACAGATCGAAGACAGCAGATTTGGCGTCTCTATATTGTCAGAGAGTAGATTGAAGACAGCAGATTTGGCGTCTCTATATTGTCAGAGAACAGATCGAGGAAAGCAGATTTGGCGTCTCTGTAAGCAGATCAAAAATAACAGATTTGGCATCTCTGTATTGTCAGAGAGCAGATCGAAGATAGCAGATTTGGCGTCTCTATATTGTTAGAGAGTAGATCGAAGATAACAAGTTTGGCGTTCCTGAGTTTGCAAGAAGCAGGTTGAAGATAGCCAATTTGATATTCCTGAAGCTATCAGAATACCTTTGAGAAGATGAAGATCAAGATTTCGAGACTTAGCCAGGCCGGGCAAATTTGGACCTTTTATAATCTTTGCTCTATTCCTGTTACACAGTAATAAGCAAAGCGGGGCAGCTGTAATAACCCAAATTTAGCCCATAAATAAATAAATAAAACAAATAAAAAATAATAGTTTTATACAGTCCATGTACAAAAACCCAAAACCTAGTTACATTTTTAACCCAATAAGCTTATACCCGATTATTCCTAAACCCACTAGCCCGTTACACCCTTGAACCAACTCAGTGAAGCCCAAGAAGCCCAAACAGTAAGCCAAGAACGGAAGACCTAGGGTTTCAGAAACCCTAGGCGCCGCAAGCACTCCAATCGACGCGTCAGTTCGTCTCACGTCGTTCCAGTGACTCATCATCAGTGCCATGATTCCAGGATCTAAAATCACGCCGTGACCGACGCACGAATAAACACCAGTGTGCCGTCATCAGTGCCCGTTTGTTGCTAAATCTCTTCGTTGGTACTTGCAAAAGGGGAAAGAAGAACAACAGAGGCAACACAAATATGGCAGGAAATAACACCAAACATGTAAAATATTATTTATAGTGGCTATAAAAAGCCCGAATGAAATGATGTAAAGCGGAGGTTTTTTAGAGAAATATACAAACAATTGATACATACAAACAAAGAAACATCAACAGATTATCAAAGAGCATAGAGGTGAATATTTCTTCTTTTTTTTTACGAATACATGCTGGTATCACGAAATAGAAAGAAAGGGTACGTACCGTTTTGATCTGCGCTGAAACGGGAAGCTTTCTAGCTTCCGGCCGCCGTGCGTTGCGGCGTTGACGGTGGCGCGTGAGCGCGTGCAGACCTCTGGACGGAGGCTCGATAGCACTCCGAGAACCCCTCCCCAACCCTCCTTCAGAGGGTTTCCTTGTTTTTTTTTTAAAATCAGATTGCAAAAATGATTTCAAAGCTGAAAATTTGGCTTATATAGCCACACATAAACGGTGTCGTTTTGCTTTAAACGGCAACCTTCAGAATGGCATCGTTTTTAGGATGAGGATCCGCGTGTTGACCCATGACTCGGGGAAGGATCTGCGTGTTTTTGATAAATGGGCAAATTGCTCAATCGATCCTTCCGTATTTTTAAAATTTATAATTTTATTTTATTTCTATTTTAAATTGGCCCTAACATTTTACATTTATTTTAATTTAGTCCCAGTGTCCATTAAATTTTATTCTGAAGAACGACGTCGTTTTCTGGGATAAGGGCTAATTGCCCAGTGAGTCCCTTTGTTTTAATGCGCCTTAAAATTAGGCCCAAAATTTTTTATTTATTTATAATTAACCCTATTTCTTAAAAATTAAATTTAATTTTAATCCTTTTTATATAAATCTAATTTATTTTAAATACTATATATTTTTTATAAACAATAGTTATATTACATATATTATTTTTTCTTTATATGTTATTATATTATTGTACGTTATTATATATTATTACATACATTTTATTATATATATATATATATATATATATTATTTTACATATTGTTTATTATATTATATTATTATATACTTTGTTTATAAATTTTATTATATGTTATATATTCTACCATATATTATCTCTTACATTACTTTTATTTTATTATAAAATATATTATTTTATTACTCATTAATTACATATGTTTTTTATTATTTTATTATTAAAAAATATGTGTAATATTAATATTTAGTACATTATTTTGTTAATATATTAAGTTATTATATCCTTTAATTTGGTTTACATATATTAATCATTTTTTAAAAAAAGGTTCTCCTTTATCATTCTTATATTATTCTAAATATTCCTAAATATCCTTTTTTATTTGATTTGATTTATATTTTATATGTTTATAATTTGCTTATTTATTTTTGTTTTCTTGTATTTTGATATTGTTTAGTAGGTTAAATTTTCATAAATTATTCGTTATTATTGCTTTTACATATTCGCATGAAATTAATTATTTATGTTAATTTAAGTTACAATTGCATAAAATATTATCATATATGTATATTGCAATTTATATTTGTTGTATTCATTATGCACTATGTTGTATTTTGCATGTAACGATAATGCACGTACATTTAGGTTATTTATGATTATGTATGCATAAAATGATAATGTATATTTTGTAATTTATGCCATTATTCATCATCTTTTATATTATATTTGCATAGAATGTTAAAATAGGTATTATGTAGGTTAATTTATTTAATATTGATCCTTTGTAATATGTTAAATGCATTATCACTTTAAAGAATTTTTAAATTTCATTCGATCCAAAAAGATTTTTTTAAGGCAATGTTTTTGGTAGTTAGGAATTCGGGAAGTAGTGCCCTAACATGCTGGGTTGCGATTTCCCGTTTGTCTGAATACCTAAAATATCCTTCTCAATAAGTTTTGAAAATTACAAGATGATTTTAGTTACAAAAGTTTAAAAATATCGTGTCCAATCATGCTGGATGTGATGTTTTATATTCTTTTGAAGCAATGGAATCTTGATTCTTTTAACTCAAATTATTATGGTTTTAGAAGAGACCTTATTTTTAAATTCTTTCAAACTTTTGACATTAAGCCAAAATTATTCAATTTGGTACCAATTTTGGGGCGTTACGAGGGTGCTAATCCTTCTTCATAAGTAACCGACTCCCGAACCTGTTTTCTCGTAATTTCGTAGACCAAAATGTTTTATAAAATGATCCAATCACACTTTAAAAGGTTGGTGGCGACTCCCGTTTTCAAAATACCCTCCCCCATCAAAAAAGAGGTTTCGACAGAACTCTTGAAATTTTTGACAGCTATGGGGAAGAAGATGGCGGATTTTAGCTTTCAATTTCCCTTTTTATTAATTTTATTACCAAATGACCAATATGCCTCTCCTTACAAAACTTTCAAATTTTTCCATGCATGCCCATTTTTGTCCAAAAACTTAGAAATTGGGAAAATTACTCTTTAAGACCTTCTAATTAATAATTCAAAGCAATTTCATTTAAATTGCTTCTACAACCCAAGTTTTGTAATTTATTCAATTTGGTCCCAAATTTCCAATTGGACACCTTATACTTAAAATTTCTTCTTGAAACTTTGACACATGCTTATTTTCATATCCTAGACCTCATAATAATCATAAAACAAATATTTTAATGTCAGATTTGTGGTCCCAAAACTCCGACTAGGCCCTATTTTGGGATGCTACAGTGTGTCCCCTAAGGTACCCTTTCGAATGAAGTCAGTATACCCTATAGTTTTGACACGGCCTGATACACGGGCGTATGTGCCATTTCGAAGGGCACACGAGCTAGACACACGGGCGTGTGGTTGACCATGTGACCCGAGTCAGTATCCTCTCCAGTTTTCACACGGCCTAGCACACGAGCATGTCCTCGGCCATGTGACACAAGTTAGTATGTATGCCATGTTTTCACACGGTCTAAGACACGGGCGTGTCTATTAGCCGTGTGAGGCACACGGCCTATTCACATAGGCATGTGACATTTGAAATGTTGAAATTTTTCTAAGTTTCTAAAATTTTAATATGTTATCGATTTAGTCTCGAATGCATGTTTAAAGCTTTGTAAGCTCGATTTAAGTACATATTGAATCTGAAAGAATGTTATTAACTGAAATAAGATACTTTTGGATAAATGATTATTTTGAATTGAGTTACAAGTTTGATAATGCCTCTTAACCTATTCCGGCAACAGTTACGGGTTAAGGGTGTTACATATGACTTAGTTTATTGTAAAGGGACTTACATTGAGTTTTCATAGCTCACTCCCCCTAATTTCCATCTTTTCAGATAATCCTTCAGGCTAGGACGCATACACGACACTCGGAGGGTCTCAACTTTTGTTTCATTTTTATTTATGTTAATGTTATTATTTTTAATTGGGATATTGAGTTATTTTCCATTTTCTTTTCTTATGAACCACAATTTGGGATTTTGTTATTAATTTAATTGTTAGGTGCATCTTATTCGATATAGGTTTTATAGTTAGGTTATTAATTTTTAATATTTAATTAAACCAAATTGTTTTATTAAATCGACTTATATTTTATTTTCGCTGCTATTCCTAGTAAGTAAACTTGAATATATATAAACCACATGTATAAACTTGAGTTTTTAAAGGAAAATTGATTTTGATAAAACCGAGCCACTTCGGTGGTTAATGTAATCTCCCAAAATCGGGTCTATTGTCTAGGCTGGGTTGGGGAGGTTACATCTAAAGATTATTGCTGTAATACCTTATAGCTTGGGTCAAGTGACTGAACCGGGTATAGTATGTTACAGGTAATTTCGAGCAACGCCCATGCAACACCAATAGGGGTCGTTCAAAATACAACCAGATAATGGGTGGTTGGTTTCTCTCTGAGGGTTGGTGGATCGTCGATTTTCCAAGTTGAAGCCCAAGCTTTCTTCAAGGGCCTTCAAATTGTGTAGGACAAGGGGTTTAGACAAGTTGACCTCAAGAGTGGTAATACACTTCTTATTAAGATTATTTGCATTGGTAGCCCCTTGGACAACAATCTGCTTGAGATGCGTTAAATTCATCACTTGTGCTGATGCCTTTGGCGTATTCAGATGAGGAATATCCGCTGGGAGTAAATTGAGCAGCAAACTATATAGCTTAAGCAACAGGCTCGAGTTTCAATAGGTTGCGTATTTTAGAGTCGTGGCCAGCATCGATCGCTAGCATATTGGTTGTAGATAGTAATCTAAGGCTCGATTAGTCACTTTGTTTTCTAAAAAAAAAAAAAAAATCAGTAATATAAAAGGGGATAACTTATATTCGGGTCCTAAAAAACATAATTTTTAAGCACTATTAATATTTTGCCACATTATTTATTTTTAAAAATAACAAAATATTATTTTACACTCATCTATATCTACTATATTCTCTAACTTAATTTAACTTTAATTAAATTACTTAAAATAATTATTTTTTAAATTAATAAACAAACATCTTTTCTTAATTTAAAATTTTTTAATCATTTTTAATTTTTTTCAAATTAATAATTTTTTATTTTTATGCAACCAATTTTTTAAAATTTTGTAATTTTTAGGCAGTCGATTGTTTTTCATTTTAAATTGTTTTCTATTTCATATTTTTAACTTTTAACCAAATAACAAAGTTTGATAATACAATTAGTGGTGGCTATAATTTTTCAATTTCCTATTAATGTTTTTTCAGTTTTTTTAATTGTTGCTTTCATTTTTTTTTCTTTTATCTCTTCTTTTAATTTTTAATTATTTATTTTAGGTTTGAATTTTTCAGCTATAGTTACAACATATTTGCTTTGTTTCTTCAAAATTTTAATTATTTTTATGTAATTCAATTAAAGTGAAATTAAGTTAGAGAAAATATCTAATACAAATAAATATATAATACTATTTTTATGTTTTCAAAATTTGATGATGTGATACTATACTTTTTAAACTCATCATAATTTAAGTTATTCTCAATATAAAATATTTTCTATCAGATTTTATGCTATACACATTTCTCTTTTTGTTTAGTTGAAGTGAAAACCTTAATAAAAATCTTGATTATTTTAAGCTTCAGCTGATGGGTCATTATAATTTTAGGAGAAAAAGAATACTGAGCTTTATAACTTTTTTATTTATTTTTCTAATATTGTATAATTTTTCTTTTATAATTTTGATTTTTTAAAATTTTGATTTTTAGTGGGAAATCATAATATATAATTTTATGTATTTTATTAATTATTAATTTTTTTTAGAATTAAGATCAATTTAAAAGAATGTATAAATATTAAAGATTAATTTTTTGAAGTTGAAATTAAATTGACAAAATATTTAATATTAAAAAAGCCACGTCATTGTTCCATTAACAACTTAAGAAGAATATCAAAATATTAAATATCGAGGATGTTAGAATTAAAATTTTTTGAAGTTTGGGTAATTAAAGCAACCTTGTCGGCAAGATATTAAAGTTTCCTGCTATGCTTTTATAATAGACCAACTTACATTTTTTTTTTATTTTTTTTGGTTAGAACAAAATAAAACTAAACTAATTACAAATTAATCAACATTATAAGAAGAAAGATCCCCTTGGACTTGTCCATTTCATAAAAAGTGCGAACCACCATGGGTGGGTCTTCAAACTCCTGCAGTTTGTGGTTCCGTTTAAAGTTTGTTTAGCTAAGTAATTCGTAATTTAATTTTGTTCTCTCGAAATGTACTTTAAAAATCACTAATTTTTTTGAGTTAAGATATTTTGAATTCGTTTAATCAAGATTAGGTTTAAAACGTTAAAAATATTTTTAAAGATAGTTTTCACAACTTCTAAACTATCAAATTAAATGATAACTTAATCATAATATCGACGTTGAATAAGCTTGAAATTTTAAAATATCTCACAATTCAACATAAAAAATTGAACATTTTCCAAGGTATCAGCTATCCAATCCCTGTGTTTATCATCTAAATAATAAAAGTATGTTCATCATCTAAATAATAAAAGTATTTGTCGCCTGGTAGCATGCGCGTGGATTTCTCTCCAAGATTGTGTTATGGGGTAAAATAATGATTAGAAAAACGACGTTAATTTCTGTTTGGATTGTTTAGTGAAACGGTGCGTATAGTTTTATTGAAACGGGGCGTTTTGCACAACTGCTGGTGCCACGTCCTCTTCTTGTTGTATTTTCTTTTTAAGCATAGATTGTGTGTGGGAAACGGTTATGAAAAATGATGAACAGTTTTCTTTGACCTCTCTCTCTCTCTCTCTCTCTCTCTCGTTCTTCTCTTCTTAATTTTTCTCCTCTTCTACGTTTCTCTATTGTTTTCTTTTTGAGTCCTTATCAAGGGTATCAGAGCTTCTACGATCCCCACAATGGCGGTGATGGCGTGTGTCGACACGGATGCAGAAGAAATGGGCAATATGCACAAGAAGAAATTTCTAAGATTCATGAGGAGATGGCTCGCCTGGAAACAACGATGGATTCCAAGTTTCAAGCATTTCGAGAAGAGTTTCGTGGAGATTTGCATGCTCTTTTGAACAAGTATTTTGATAAAGGGAAGGGGGTTTTAGGTGCACCGCCTGGGTTTTCCCAAAAGGAGGGCGACGCACCTAATGTTTCTCTTGGACCGACATTTGCGGATATGAGCAGTGTGCAGGGGAAGGTTCAGTCACCATTGATTGGAATGCCTGAGAAGGTCAGTAGGCTTGAATGTCTGAAGTTTGACGGCAACGATTTTCGAAGTTGGTGGACCAAGCTCGAGCAGTACTTTGAGGCCGAGGGAATACCAAAGTCTAGCAAGGTCCGTATAGTAATGCTGAATCTGGAGGGACGAGCATTGGAGTGGCATCATTTTTACTCTCAACGAAATGGGGGCCTTCAGATGCTGTCATGGCCAGCTTACTTCAAGAGCCTACAGGATCGGTTCGGGTTTGGTCAGTTTGGCAACCCAATGAAGGAGATAGTTAATTTGAAACAGCAAGGTACGGTAGAACAATACCAAGATATGTTTGTTGGATTGTTGAATCAATTGCATCTACCTGAATCTTATGCCCTTAGCATTTTTCTTAGCAATTTGAAATCTGAGATTGGCCATTACTTGGATCTTTTTGAACCTGCTACGTTGATGGAAGCTTTTCAGTTAGCTAGGAAAATTGAGGTACTTTTGGCCTGCCCAGCAAAGAAGTCTTCCACCCCTTTGAGTAATGCTCCAAGATCACCACTGAATCCGTCTGTAATCTCGGGTTATTCCTCACCTCCTACAAGATCTGTTCCTGTATCGCATTCTGCGAGCAATGCCACAGTCAACAAACCAGGCACTCGGTCCATTCCGCCTGCGGTGCTAGCTGAACGCAAGCAGAAGGGGTTATGTTTCTGGTGTGGAGCAAAGTATCAACCAGGGCACAAGTGTGTCAAGTCACAATTATATCAATTTTTGTGGGAGCCTCTATCGGATAGTGATGTTGAAGAATTCCAAGAATGCTCAGACAAACTCGAGGAAGGAAGTTTAGAAGAAGACCAGTCGAAATCCCCCGTGATTTCGCTCAACGCTCTCAATGGGTTACAAGGCCATAACACCATGAGAATCGCTGCTCGGGTAGGTTCCACGTTAGCCATCATTTTGGTTGACTCGGGTAGTACCCATAATTTTATTAATGCCAAATTAGTGAACAAATTATCTTTGCCGGTAGCACCTCAAGAGAAATTGAAGGTGACTGTAGCAAATGGAACTTCTCTGTTCACTAGAGGGCTGTGTAAAAGAGTGTCATGGGAGGTTCAGGATCTCCACTTTGCAACAGATTTCTTGGTCTTGCCGCTTAAAGGTTGTGACATAGTGTTGGGGGTAGAGTGGCTGCTGATGTTGGGAGACATTATTTGGAATTTCAGCTCATTAACCATGCAATTTATGGTTAAGGGACAGCCTTGTATTCTTCAAGGCATCACTCCTGGTTCGTTGGCAGTGGAGAGGTTCTGTTCGAATGCAAAAGGTTTTGTGGCTATGGGTCAACCGATGGGACTGTACACAGTGGTAATGAGCACACCTAAGCAAGCGGCACTGTCTGCCACTATTGTTGAGGACTCTGCAGTACATCTTCAAGCGATGTTAGATGAATTTGGAGATGTTTTCCAGGTACCTAAGGGGTTACCACCGTCTCGACTTTATGACCACCGAATCCCTTTAAAAGATGAAAGTGCAGTGATTAAGATTCGGCCTTATCGATATCCTGCTATTCAAAAGACAGAAATAGAGAAAATAGTTCATGAGATGCTCCAAACGGGGATAATCCGGGACAGCAACAGCTCTTTTGCTTCTCCGATAGTCATGGTCAAAAAGAAGGATGGTAGTTGGCGATTATGCGTGGATTATAGGCAACTAAATCAGCATACTATTAAGGACAAATTTCCTATTCCCATTATTGAGGAGTTGCTGGACGAATTGGGGGAAGCTCGAGTGTTTTCTAAGCTAGACCTAAGATCAGGTTACCACCAAAACCGAATGTGTGAATCGGACATCCATAAGACTGCCTTCAGAACTTACGAGGGACATTACGAATTTCTTGTAATGCCATTCGGCCTCACCAATGTACCCTCGAGTTTTCAGGCTCTTATGAATTCGGTTTTTAAGCCATTATTGAGGAAATGTGAGCTGGTTTTTTTTGACGATATATTGGTGTACTCAACATCTTGGGCCGAACACTTGCAGCATTTGCGGGAGGTTCTGCTTCTTTTGAGGGAACAACAGCTGTTTGCCAAGAAGAACAAATGTTGTTTTGGCACCACTCAAATTGAGTATTTGGGGCATGTTTTAGAAGCTGGAACGGTCTCGATGGACCAGTCCAAGATCGAATGCGTTTCATCATGGCCAGTTCCCCAATCAATTAAGGAGTTGAGAAGTTTTCTTGGTCTCTCCGGTTATTATAGAAGATTTATTCGCCACTATGGGTTGCTAGCCAAGCCTCTTACCGAGTTGTTAAAAAAAATGGGTGGAACTGGTCCGAACAAGCAAGTGTTGCGTTCCAATCACTTAAAAATGCTTTGTGTGCAGCACCTGTTTTAGTGCTTCCAAATTTCCAGCTCGAATTTACTGTTGATACGGATGCTTGTGCGACAGGGGTTGGAGCTGTGTTGCAACAGCAAGGGAGACCAGTGGCATATTTCAGTAAAGCCTTAAGAATTCGGCACCAGGCCTTATCAATTTATGAGAAAGAAATGTTGGCTGTTTTGTTAGCCGTGAGGAAGTGGCATGCTTACTTAGTAGGACAAACATTTCAAGATATCGTTTAATCATCAAAGTCTACGATTTCTGTCGGATCAAGTGGCTGTCACTCCTTTTCAGCAACGTTGGGTGGCTAAGATGCTGGGTTACGACTTTGAGGTTTCATACAGGAAGGGAATTAATAATGGAGCCGCTGATGCACTATCTAGACAACCTCAACGAGACCAAGGCCAACTCTTTCAGTTGTCAAC
Source organism: Gossypium anomalum (assembly GCA_025698475.1). NCBI lineage: Eukaryota > Viridiplantae > Streptophyta > Magnoliopsida > Malvales > Malvaceae > Gossypium > Gossypium anomalum. Next base: position 80,240,450 of record CM046966.1, on the reverse strand, counting down.
GAGTTCCGTTATCTCGGACTTGTTAGTCCAAGTGCAACGTTCATATGAGGCTGATGATAGGCTTAAAAGAATAATACAAGAGGTTCAACATTCAAAGTGTCACACACCGAAATTTTCATGGGATGGCCGTTTTTGCGCGAGGAGGAAAATTGTTGTTGGGAAGGACTGTCAGCTTCGACATGAATTGTTTAAGCACTTCCATGCGAGTGCTGTAGGCGGACACTCAGGAATACATGCCACTAGGAAGCGTTTAACTGGGTTGTTATATTGGAAAGGTCTTACCACCAATGTTAAACAATGGATTCGAGAATGTCTAGTTTGTCAGCGCTGCAAGGGCGAAACAGTAGCTTATCCGGGACTTTTACAGCCGTTACCAGTTCCCGACCGAGCATGGTCTGTCATTAGTTTAGACTTTATTGAAGGCCTACCCAATTCGAATAGGAAAAATTCCATATTAGTGGTGGTAGATCATCTGACTAAATATGGACATTTTGTGGCTTTATCTCACCCCTATACAGCAAAGGAAGTGGCTCAAGAATTCCTCAACAACGTCTATAAGCTTCATGGTATGCCCGACGCCATCATCTCCGATAGGGACAAAATTTTTGTTAGCACCTTCTGGCAGGAGTTATTTCGACAGGTGGGAACCAAACTCTTATTGTCCACGGCCTACCACCCTCAAACAGATGGTCAGACGGAGGTTTTGAATAGGTGCCTCGAAAATTACTTACGATGTATGACTGGTGAAACACCCTCGCAGTGGTCTCAGTGGCTGCCTCTTGCTGAATGGTGGTACAATTCTTCTTTTCATTCTTCTATCCAACTTACTCCATATGAAGCACTTTACGGCCAACCACCCCCCCCCATATGCCTTACTTAGCTGGGGTCTCATCAGTAGCTGTAGTAGACCGCAGTCTGCAAGCAAGGGAGGCTGCCAGGAAGTTGTTGCATTTCCATTTGAAGAGGGCTTGTGCTCGTATGAAGCATTTTGCTGACATGCATAGCTCAGAAAGGAGTTTCAGTGTTGGTGATCTCGTGTACTTACGCTTACAACCTTACAGACAGCAAACAGTGCGCAAGGTGCTTAATCAGAAATTATCTCCCAAATATTTTGGACCTTTTCCGGTGCTCAAGAAAGTAGGAGCTGTAGCTTATACTCTACAGTTACCTCCGGGTTCTCGCATACATCCTACCTTCCATGTGTCGCAATTGAAGAAACATATCGGTTCTAAGCCAGCTCAATCTCAGCTACCTGTACATGATGATCATGGCGCCATGCAAAAGGAACCTGTACGGATTGTGGACAGAAGGATCGTAAAAAAGGGTAATCAAGCAGTAACAGAGGACTTAGTGGAATGGGTCGATTCTTTTCCTGAAGACGCCACATGGGAGTCTCTGTCCATGCTACAAACAAAGTTTCCTCAATTTCATCCTTGAGGACAAGGATTTTCTCTTGGTGTCGGTATTTGTTATGGGGTAAAATAATGATTAGAAAAACGACGTTAATTTCTGTTTGGATTGTTTAGTGAAACGGTGCGTATAGTTTTATTGAAATGGGGCGTTTTGCTGGCTTCTTTGGTGCCACGTCCTCTTCTTGCTGTATTTTCTTTTTAAGCATAGATTGTGTGTGGGAAACGGTTATGAAAAATGATGAACAGTTTTCTTTGACCTCTCTCTCTCTCTCTCTCTCTCGTTCTTCTCTTCTTAATTTTTCTCCTCTTCTACGTTTCTCTATTGTTTTCTTTTTGAGTCCTTATCAGATTGGTGCGATTGTCTTCTTGTTTGGTTCTTTGGGTGTCTACCTTTATTCTTTGTTGAATAAATGGGCAGCGGTGGTGTCTATTGCGTGTCCCTGTTGTGTGGTTCTCCATTGACGGGGTGGGTGTCATTCACAAGGGCGTACGGTGGTTCTACTTTTGCGTTGGTGTAGCTACATCCAATCAGCGTCTGGGGCACTTCTTTGAGAATTGACGGTCATCGTGAATCGGTGAAATTTGTCTTTTCCCCCTGAGTACTTTTATTCTCTTTTTAAGCTTCTTGATTGTACGTGTTTCGTGTTTGTTTTTTCACCTCGTGCATGAAAATTAGGTTTCTTGCATGGAGCCATTGTATTCTCGATTTCCGTTTTCTCATGAGCATTTATTGCTAGGGTGCTCATTTCACTTTCCTAGAAGTGTTCAGTTAACCGATCTGAAATAATATTAATCGAATTAATTGACTCTTCAAAATTTTTAATCGTTAACTGAATCAAAATTTTTTCAGTTAATTCGGTCGGTTAATTGAATTAACAGAAAATTATATGTTTTTTAATTTTCGGTTAAAATAATTATAAAACTAACTGAATTAACCGAATTACCCGAATTACCTGAATTAACCGAATTAACTGAATTATTTGTATAAAATTATATGTTTTTTATTTTTAGATTTTAATTTTTATTTATTAAATTATTTATAATTTTTATGATTGGGTTGGGTAATTGGGTTGGGTTAGGTACTTAGGTTAATATATATTAGATTAGTATTTGGGTTTATGTTAGATTAGGTTTAAATGAATAGTGAGCTATTTTTATATTATAATTTTATTTATTAATTTTTTCGGTTGAACCGAAAAAATTCGGTTAACCGACTGGTTTCGAACCGAATTAATCATTAACCGAAAACTCAAAAATTATTAACCGACCCCCGACCGAATTAGCTCTATTAACCGACTGATTAACTGAATTCGGTCGGTTAATCGAATTTTTTCGATTTTACGCACACCCCTACACTTTTCTACGTTCTTTTGCATGAAAGACAGTTTACTTGAGTTTTCTGTGTTACGTACGCTTTCATCTTGTTCCTACGTTCATCGTGCATGGTTTTTGTGGATTCTGATTGGCAAAGGTCAAATGGTACCTTTTTATTTTCTTCATTGATTCGATTTTATGCCTTGTACTGTATCGGTTTTCCAAAAAAATTTTGCTTTAACTTCATAGGTTTTCTTTTCTAGTTATTTGTTATACCTCAGTTTATAGGTTTAATAGGGTTTTTCTCTTTCCTTATCTTCCTTTTTATCTTATAACTGATTATTGTTTTTCTGTTTGCTTGGTTTTCTTATATCATCCTCTAGGGTAGGTGTTTTCTGGATGAGGGTTCAGGTGTGTTTAATAGGGTGTGTTTTGTTTTTAGTGCCCGTTTTCTTGACTGATTTTTCTTGGAAATTTTGTTCGTTGTTTGTTTCCCTTTGCCTTTTGTTTCTTTTAAAAGATCGCATAGTGTTTAACTAGGAGCCTTCCTACCTTTGTTTTCATCTGTGTGTTTCTTTGTAGTTTCTTTGGTTTTGGTCACAGGGTTTCAGGTTTCTTGTTTGGTGGTGTTTGGTTTCTTGCACTAAGTGGAGGGGAGTCATTTTGCCAAGGATGGCGGAGGACATCAATGTTCTCTTGGAAAGACTTAATTTCTCGAAGGAAGAATTGATAAGGGTAATAAGCTCGAACGTGAAATCATCAAAGATCTAGGGCTATGAGGCATGGGCAGTTGGAAAGATAATGTCAGGGGAGAAGGTTAACAAAAATGCCGTGTATCGTGTTCTAAAATCTCTTTGGTTTACTAAGGAAGATGTCAATTTTGTGGAACTGAAAGAGGGTGTGATTCTGGTCAAGTTTGGCGTTATAGAAGATAGAACGCGGATCCTAAACCTCCCCATGGCTGTTCGACTAGTGCCTCTTTGCCATGCTCCCATATGTCAAAGATCAAGATTTGGATACCTATGCTCTCAACATTTCTACTTTCTGGTTGAGGATTTTTAACATTCCTCTTGAGTACATGGATAACCAAGTAGCTATTGATGTGCGCAAAGCTATAGGGGGTGTTGCGATAGATTGGCAAGACAGCGATGGGAAATGGACCGAATACATTAGGGTCAGGGTTAAGATTGACATTTTGAAACCATTGCGCAGAGTGGTCCATTTAGAGAGAAATGATGGCATCGAAATAGTATGTGCAATCAAATAAGAACGTCTTCCAGCGTTTTGCGATATATGCGGGCTCATCAATCACGCAACTCAAAAACACGACAAGAAGGAAGAACAAAATGAGCAAAATCTCCAATATGGAAGCTGGCTTTGAGCTTCAGTGGGAGGATCAATACAAGCCAAGAGCAACTGGAGAAATGGTATTGAAGTGATCGAGGAGAAGAAATCAATGGAAAAAGAGTCCAACAGTGATAAACAAGGGGAAGAAAATGGATCCACAATCTTGAAAGAAAAAGAGAAAGCCAAAAATGCTGAGGAAGAATTGATTTCATGCTTACCCCTAGAAAAATGTCAATAGAGAACAACCCGTGAAGGAGTGGGAAAAAATGAGATGCAAAAGAAAGAGATTGAAAGGGAGCAATGGGGAAAACAATGATGACAGCCCTATTAAACTCGTTCGTAGAAAGTTAGCAGATTGTTTATCACCATGTAAGGCGGTGGCTGGCGACCAGCCCCGCCTAGAGCAATGAGGTTCTTTTGTTGGAACTGTCAAGGGCTTGGGAACCCTGTGACAGTTTATGAGCTCAAGCAACTCCTTATTGCTACTAACCCAGATGTTTTTTTTCTTTGTGAAATCAAAATGCATGCTAATAGTCTATCGCCTGTGCGTAATCTTTGTAGGATGGACGGTTGTCTTGCTATTAGCTCAGAGGGGTGTAATGGGGGCTTGCAATGCTTTGGAGAGAAGAAGTAGAGGTGGATGTGCAGAACTACTCGAAATATCACATTGATTCTATTTTTCGTATGGAAGACAATAAGAGGCTTCAATTCACTGGCTTTTATGGCCATGTGGATCCAAATTTAAAAAAGAGGTCGTGGGATATCCTTAGAAGGGTGGGTGATTCGGTTAGGGAGGGATGGGTTGTGGGGTGACTTTAACGTTATTATCAATGATACGGGGAAAGAGGTCGATCGAAGGAAGCTTAAGGTCATTATGGATGAGTTCCGTGGGGTGATGTAGGAGCTTTTCCCTTGCGGATATCAAAACTAATAATGGACGGTTCACTTGGGTGAATAATAGAGAAGGGACGAGCTTGGTCAAAGAAAGATTGGACAGGTTCTTAGTCTCGATGGATGCTATTGAGAATATGTCGTATCTGATTACAAAGGTTGTAAGGCAATCTAAGTCTGATCATGATGCCATTTTAATGGATACTAAGGGAAGTAAACCCTGTTATAATGTTCGGGACCCTAGACTTTTTGTCAAATATGATGTGTGCTGGGTTAAGGAGATGGAGGCTAGAGAAATCATTAAAAGAATTTGGACCGAGCATAATCTGGATATTGTGGATAAGATGGAGTGGGTGCGGAATAATCTTGGTCCGTGGCAGTATAATCACTATAGAAGAATGAAAAACCAAGTTCGTGAGTTGGAGAAGAAAATCAACAAGCTGGTGGATGGTCCTAATAGGGAGAACACTGCCAATCTCATAAAATTGGCTGGGGCATTTGTATGTTGTGGACGAAGGCTACTGGACACAAAGGAGCATAAAGTGGCTTAATAAGGGTGATAGGAACACACGTTCTTTTCATAGCAAAAAAAAAAAAAGAAGAAAAACAACATTGAGTGTTAAGATTCGAATGGGACGTGGCATTATGATAATAGAGACATTTGTACAGTAGCTGGGGATTATTTTCGTGATCTTTTCAAGACAACCATTGCTTCTTTTGACGATCCTGATTTGAGCTATATCCGGATGTGTGTTAGTGAGAACATGAATTTAAAGTTGGAGAGGGACTTTACAGATGATGAAATTATGGCTGCCAAGAAAATAGACTTTTAGCGGCGCTTTTTTTAGCCTTTAACGGCGTTTTTACAAGCGCCGTAAAAAACGCCACTATAGGAAATGCCGCAAAAATTTGCGGCGTTTATCCAAAAAAACGCAGCTAAAAGTCATGACTTTTAGTAGCGTTTTTGGGGAAAGCGCCGTTAAAAGTCATGGCTTTTAGCGGCGCTTTTTTCACAAACGCCGCTAATTTTGGCAAATTTGAAATGCTCATTTTTCACCAATTTCCAACCCTTCCTGCATTAAATCCAACCAAAAACAGCAAATATAGCATGAAATGCAACCAAATATAGCAAATTTAGCATAAAAAATATAACCAAAAACATTAAATCTAAATGATACTTCAAATTTAACGAAAGATATATGTAATTAATAAATAAAGTAAAACTCATAATATTCTTACAATAACGTTAAATGTGAAAATGTTAAAAACATTCTTACAACGAGAAAACAAATGTCTAAGATGGCGGCTTTTGCGACTGCTGAAACATCTGCATCATATGCTGAAGTTATAGCTGGAGCTCATTGTACTTTTTGCTCTGCTCTGCTGCCATCGTTGCTGCCTCTGCCTCTCTCGCTGCTATCGCTGCCTCCCTCTCTGTTGCCTCCGCTCTAAGTTGTTGCTGGAGTTCTTCATATTTTCTTTGAACATCGGCAATTTGCTCAACCGTGTTCGCTTGCATCTGAGCTATCTGGTCTCTTAACCTCTGAACTTCAGCTTGAGCTTGACTCCCGGAAGGCATGTATTACTGGGAGCCCAATCCAAAATATTGGGTCAGGGTAACACCAGATCCTTGAAATCGAACCCGACCATACTTTTCAGGACCCAAAACTTCAATGATAATTCTGTTATCAATGTTCTCAAGATTAACAGAACTATCAGTCGAAGCAATCGCTTCATACTCCGCCTTCTTCTCCTTTAGTTTCTCCTAATAAATCAATCAAAGAGTTAGAAACGAAATATATAATAAAAAGGAATGCAACATAACTTAACATTATTTAAAACTACTAATGACGAATTAAACCATTATAATTAAACATTATAAATATTTATAATAAATCAAAATTTATTAAGTAAATATACCATAATTTCTCCAGCTTCGGATGTCATAGGAGATCCATCTTTCTTCCTATGCGTAATCTCAAAAAGCAGAAGGCGTCCAACTTTTTGACCAGACGAGACTTCCTACAATATAGTAGTAAAAATATTATTTAATAATAGAAAGTCATTAATATTTGACAGAATTAATAAGTTCATAATACCTCGGCCTCAGCTACAAAAGCAAAACTTCTCGACCCTGCCGTATGCGTAAATTTTTGTTTTTGCCTGCTGCTTATTCCAACTCGCTCACGATCCTACATAATGAAATTATTATTACGTATATAGTAAACACTATATATAAGAGTTTGAAAGAATGTAATACCTCTCCTTTCTTTGAATTCTAGAATCTAACTGCATCTTCCCATTGGTACCTCAGTATTCCCGGCGAGACATTTTGCAATTTTTCCTCGAGGCTTATGTCTTTCTTAAAATATTGTTTTTTCAAAGTGCTTTTATGGTCTCTCCATTTTTTACCCAATGCCTTCTTGATATAGTCATCGGAGACCTCTAAAGCAAATCTCTCCTAAAAAAAAACACAAGTTTAGAATGTAAATATAAATGAAACTTAAACCAAAGTATTATAAATTACATTAACGTTTTGTTACCTTAATATTATCGAAACCTGATTTTTGTTGCTATTAGGCATGTGATGCCATGATTCATATTTGATGGCCAACATATTGGCATTTCGTGCTAAAATGCCCAAATAGCCTGCTAAAAGTCGAGCTTCAGATCCAACAGGCTGACCATGACTGTTTCTACTTACTTTGACACGCTCGACAGGATTTAAGTCGTATAAATCTTTAAGCAGCGTACGTCCTCAACCTCTGCGCGTCCCACCACTTTCAGCTGAAAAACGATATATTATTATATTAAAATTGACAAATAAATCAATAATAAAAGTCAACACATGTAAAATGAACTTAACATTACTTTGAAATTCTCCAGGCTCATCAAGTGTCTCCGGCACATTCGAAGATCCAACAACTGTCTGCTGTTCACTATTTACTTCTTCTGAATTTGGAGTATTCTGGACAATACTTAAATCTCGTAATCTTCTTCTACTCATTTTTCCTGCAATACACATAAAATAGTTGAAGTTTTAGTAACAGATTACAATAATAATAGTACATATAAAATAGTTAAATTATATAACATGTCCAAGATTAAAATTATAATATTACATATAATTAAAAAATCGTAAAATCTTACTGCATCATTATTCGTAAATATCTTCATCCATATCATGTCGAACCCATTGATGTTGTGTACTAGTACTAGGGATATTTTCATCTAAGTTTTGTTCTGGAAAAGGTAATGTTTCTAATCTTTCGACGATATCATCTCTACTTCCATTACCCATGTCAAACTAGTCTCTAGGGGTGTTCCGGAGTACAACATACTAACCCTCATCGGTTGGATCTTTCGAATAAAAAACTTGTTTCACTTGAGAGGAAAATACATATGGCTCGTCCATCAATTGTTGTCCAGTGTGAATCAAGCGAGAGAAATTAACCATTGTAAAGCCAAATTGATCTTTTTTAATTCCGCGAGTAGTATTAACATCAGCCCAATCACACCGAAATAAAATAACTTTCCATCTGCCATAGTAATCCAACTCAATAATGTCGGTAAGAAGTCCATAATACTCCACATTACCCTCAACCGGATTACTGTCCCTAGCACTAACATAACTTGTAATTGAAGAATTAACAACAATTCCACAATTTTGAGTTCTCCTCATTCTCTCGCGATGTTTTGTATGAAATCTGTATCCATTGATGAGGAAGGCACTATATCTTTTTATTACTCTGTTCGGACCTTGGGAAAGCTATTTAACTTCGTCATTGACGTCCTTTCCACTCCAAACCTATTGAATCGAAAGTAAATTGAGAAATTATAAATGTATTATGTAAAAACATTCTTATTTGATTAACTAAATTTTGCGATTATATGTAACTTATTAACTTCAGTTACATACCATTTGGCTTAACCATTCATGAAAAGATTCTGTGAATAACTTATTAATCTCTCGATGTTGTAATCTTCGAGAGCGTGCACGAGATCTTAAAATTTGTTTGTACTCACTATGTTAAAAACAAGTTTAATTGGTTAGAAGATAAATAAATCAAAATGACAAATATGTGAAGAAATTTTAGAACTTACTTGTGTAATGGTTCAATAGAATCGTGGTGAAAAAGTACATATCGATGTGCTTGAATCCACTATATATCATCTAATTTTGCAATTTCAACTTTGCCGATTGGTTCTCCATAACATTGGAATAAATAAGTTTCGACCAAGTTATGATCATTAAGCCCATCATTTCTACTTGGTCTATCAATCGTGTTTCAACATCTTCTAAATATCTAGAACAGAAGGTCATGCATTCCTCTGCTAAGTAGCTTTCAGCAATTGATCCTTTTGGATAACGCTTATTGCGACAATAAAACTTCAATTTGCTTAGTAATCTAAACATGATATACAATATTTATCAAAAGCTGTAACTAAATGTATAGAGGTGAATGAATGAATACTTGACAAATAAATTAGCACATTTCTATAGGATACATCCATCGATAAAAAACTGGTCCACCAAGTATTGCTTCGTGAGGGAGATGGATTATTAAGTGTACCATAATAGTGAAGAAGGAAGGTGGAAAGATCTTCTCCAAATTGCATAAAGTCAAAACTGCTCGATCCTGTACTTTCTCAAGTTCTTCAACATCTAAAACTTTGCCACAAATAGCTTTCATTATATTGGATAGTTCAATTATACAGGACGTCACATTTTTTGACATACAGCACCGTAAAGCAACTAGGAGTAAATCTTGCATCAAGATGTGGTAATCATGTGATTTTAATGAATATAATCTTCGATCTTTAAGACTTACACATCGAGATATATTTGACGCATACGCATCTGGAACCTTTATATCCTTCAACACCATGTAGAACACTTCTTTCTCTTTCTCTGACATTGAAAAAATAGAAGGTGGCAACCGATATTTCCCATTCGGAAGTACTTGAGGATGAAGATCATGCCGAATTCTCATGTCAACTAAATCAAGTCGACTCTGAAGATTGTCTTTTGATTTTCCATCGACATTGAAAATTGTCCTAATTATGTTATCGCAGACATTCTTCTCAATATGCATGACATCAAGATTGTGGCGTAAAATGTTGTGCTCCCAATAAGGCAACTAAAAAAAATACTATTTTTTTCCACAAGTCCGCCGCATTAGGATCATCCTCTTCGTCAGATTTATCATCAGATTCATCCCTCGATCTTCTCTTTGTTTGCGTGTTAGGTGGTTGATTCATCTTCCCATAACTAAAGTTGATATTTTTTAACATAAACAAGATTTCAGATCCAACGGTTTACTCAGGAGCTCCTCTGTACTCTTCAGTATCGTCAAATAGAGTCCTCTGAAATCTAAATTTATGATTTCTGTCTAACCACAGACGGTGACCCATGTAAGAGAACTTCTTCCCATTATACAACCACTTCGAACAAGTTTGCGCAGGACAACAAGGACAGGCATAACGTCCTTTAGTACTCCAACCCGATAAATTAGCATAAGCTGGGAAATCATTAATTGTCCATAACAAAGCTACACGTAAATTAAAGTTCTCCTTTCTCAATACATCATATGTCTCAACACCTGACTATAATTGTTTTAACTCTTCAATAAGTGGCTGCAAATAGATGTCAATATCATTTCTGAACCTTTCTCTCCAGGGATAATCATTGATAAAATAAATGAAGATTGCTTCATGCAAATCCATAGAGGCAAATTGTAAGGAACAAGCACTACAGGCCAAGTACTGTACGAAGTACTCATGATTTTAGAAGGATTAAAGCTGTCAGCTACTAGCTCAAGCCTCACATTCCGAGGATTGCTTGCAAAGCTCAAAAATTTACTGTCAAAACGATTTCCAAGCTAAAGAATCAGTAGGATGCCTTAATAATCCATCATCGGTTCGTTGATCATTATGCCGCCTCATAGAATCGGTCGTCTTTGACGACATGAAAAGCCTTTGAAGTCTTGGTATTAGGGGGAAATATCGCAAAACCTTGATTGGCTTCTTTCTTAACTGTGCCCCACCTTCACCCGTATTCACATCTTTTGTATTCTCATTCATCTAACGAGACTTACCACAAACATGACAAGACTATTGGTTCTTCTGATCACCCCAGTACAACATGCAGTCATTTGGGCAACTATGAATTTTATCATACCCAAGGCCCAAATCTTTTATTAGTCTCTTCATATCTTGACAAGACTAGGGGATTTTTACAAACGAAAACATCTCTCTCAGAAACTCTAGCAGCATTGTAAAAGAGTTTTCGGTCCATCCTCCCAAACATTTTAAGTGAAATAGACGAATGCAGAAGGACAATTTCGAATATTTTGATCCCTCGTAAAGTTCTTCGTTCATTTCATTAAGTAAATTGTAGAACTTCGCCGCTTCTTCAATTGGCTCCTCATCAGGTGCACTTGTTCCCGTTTCGCAAAAAATATTTCCACCAATATCACAATCATTGGATATAATAAAGTCAGGTGGAAACGATTGCTCACCATGACTGTGCATATTAAATGCATCCCGCTACATACCTTCCATGTTGTCTTGTCTAACATACTGGTGATAAGTCGGATTAATCGTTAAAGAAGTTCCACTAGATGTACACTCTCCATGGAAAATCCATTTTTTATACCCCCGAATAAAGCCATCAACAATTAGATGTTCGTAGACAACTTCACGAAAATGCCAATTGATGTTGCCACACTTCTTACACGAGCAAAGAATCATATTCTCTTGGCTTGCATTTTGAAATGCAAAATTTAGAAAAGTTTCTACTCCATTTCGATAGGCGTTGCTTACCCTTGACAATTTCATCCAACTCCTATCCATTTCGTAGTTCTTGAAATCTAAACTTGATAATAAATTATACGAGTAAGTTGTTTATTTATAAGTATAATTAAGTTATGTAAGTTATAATATGATATCTACTTATGTATCATGTAAGTTATGTAAGTTATATGAGTTATGTGAGTTATGTGAGCTGTGTGAGTTGTGTGAGTTATATAAGTTATGTAAGTTATGTGAGTTATGTGAGTTATGTAAGTTATGTAAGTTATGTGAGTTATGTAAGTTCAACTATATATTTTACGTACTAGTGATGTATTCAAGTATATATATATATTTAAAACCTTATAAATTTTGCACATTAATAATTTATACAGTATAAATTCTTATATATTTAAATAAATTAATCCAAATTATATTAATTAAATAATATTTACATAAATTAATCCAAATTATATTAATTAAAATAAGATTGAACCTTGTTTTAATATAGACATGTCTTTTGCTTTTATTTGACAAATCACATGTGCAGTTAAAATATAGATGTACAATAGTCCACACTTAGTTAAATGCCGAGAAAGGTATATACCTAATGGAATACATGACAGATTTCAATGGAGAGACATCAAATAAAGATTTAGTCTATACTAAACATACATACCTCTTACAAATTGTAAATTGGATGGTAGCGTCGATTCCAGCAAATTAAATTACACCTGCAAACAATAAACAACCATGAAATTAAAAAATAATCTAAGGATAAAGAAGAATTAAATAAGTTAAAAACATGATCCATTAATGTATTTTCTTCTTTCTTCCTCTCATCAGGACATCACTGGTACACATTATTAATTATAGTTCTAAAATACTAAGTCCATGCCATGATAACATAGGGATGATACCAAAATGCAACTAAAACAATTATCGAGTCCTATTAAATTTATTGCACTCAAGGTCAAATTTAGAACTGTTACCAGTGGTGATACATCGCTAATAACATTAAGAGCAATGCATAAACAAACATCCACAATAAGTGCACAATAAGCACTAAAGCATTAAAGGTGAAAAAGTTGTAAAAAAAATAAATTTTGAATGTATTTGATAAGAAAAAAAAGTTAAAGAAAAGAAAATGAGAAAGAGATGTAAACTAACTTAAAATCATGCAAATTTTTCAATATTATGTTTTTTAATTTTTCAACTTTATCAAAAAAAAAGATAGAAATAAAAATTTATATTTTTTATTTATTTTATATTTCTATCCTTTTCAATTATTCATTTTTCTGATTTTTTTTCCAAGTGAAATTTACTACATGTATGCTTTGATTTAGTACGAATCATATTAAAATATATAGATAAAATTTTAAATATATATTATAAAATATAGAAATTATTTGTACCAATTATAAAACACTACATACCAATTGAAATCGGTTTGTCCAACACGACAACAACTACCATTAAATTAGATTTTCATTGAATCATTCGTAAGCATTAAAAAAACGGGAAATAAGTAGTTAAATCAATTAAAAACCACCTAAAAGGGTTTTATATAATGTTTTGGATTATTATATTATTTTTTATTTGTTTGGCCCAATTTTATGTTTATTTGTAGCCTAAATACACTGATTTTTGCCAAATACAACGAACTTTCTTGAGCTTCTGTCAACTCAAGCCATTGAGCAAAGATCTAACGACCTTGGCACAACAGGTGCACAATAAGCACTAAAGCATTAAACTCCTATGGCACTAGGAGAACATCAAGATTAGACAAGCACAAAAACAACAAACATAGTACTTAGAAATAAAAATAGAAATATTAAATTCCAAGGAATTGCAGCATATTTTAACCTACTAACAAATATAAGTTCCCTTACTTGCACACAAATTTTCATCATACTTTTACATCATCCAAGACTTTGAAAAACTTAGAAGGTCAGAATAAGTTCATATCACAGATTATACCATCAGAAGGTAAAAACTGGAAAGTGTGAACTCATTTATATCGGCAGCAAATACTAAACTCAGTTGGTTACAATTTGAGATTAAAAATTTTTGAACATGCTTGCCATAATTGCAAATTATACTGCTTCAAAATCAAACAGAAAATTGCATAGAAATTTTCATGCTTTATGCTAATGCAAGCTTCAAAGACCATAAAAGTAGAAATATATCAATATATCACAGAGATTCATTTTAGAATAAAGTTGATGGGAATGTACAAGGCAGAAACCAAATTGCCAAGATTAGTAAAAATCTGTATTCAATTTCTTTGTATTCTACTATGTCCATCTCGATACAATAACAAATCATATATATATTAAGTCATTTAAGTAGCACAACAAAAATGAGAACATATACGAAAGATGAACAAAAAAGCAACTCTTTAGTACACAAGAAGAAATAATCCAAAAAAGCGTACCCTTTTATCTTTCCCTTTTTCCCCTTTCTCTTCTATTCAATATCCGAAAGTAAATATGATGATGAAGTAGCAGGTGAAGTTGCTGCAGAAGATTGTGAATTCCTTCACCAGTAATTTCTCTAACCCAGCTTTCAATTCCCTATTACAAAAATTGGAAAGCATCGAACCAATAAAATGAGAACCGAGAAGAAGATAGGTGAAATAGCTGAGTGAGGGTTTCGGCTTACCGATTAGTTACAGTAGAGGAGTACGACGGTGATACAGCACATGGTCGAGTCGACGGAAATGCAATAGATGGTCGGGTCCAGCGATGGAGAGATGGGTTGGGTTTCGATTTGCTAAAAATTTAGGGTTAGGGGGAAAATTTTAGGGGAAATTTTTAGAGGGAAAACACTTAAGCTTTTTGGGTATGTCTTTGGGGATAAAAGGGTGGAAAAAAAATGACATCGTTTAGGTGAATTTAGGGGAAAACGATTTGGTGTTTTGGGGGAAAAGCCTAAGGTTGTCGGGCATGAAAGAAATGAAATTTAACAAATTAAAACGACGCCGTTTTGGCAAAAAAAATTTGACCATTTGCGGCGCTTTAGAAACGCGCCGCTAAAAGCTATCTATTGCGGCGTTTCTAAGAAAGCGCTGCTAATCTCCAACAAAAACGACGCCGTTTTCTTATAGCGTTAATGTTTTTTGCGACGTTTCCCCTATATATTCAACTAAAACGACGACGTTTCCATAAACTTTAATTCTTTTTGCGGCGTTTTTTATAAACGCCGCTAATCCCCTATCCAACTAAAACGATGTCGTTCTGTTAAACTATAAACTTTTTCGCGGCGCCACTAAACCCCTAAATATCCAACTAAAACGACGTCGTTTTCTTTAAACTATACTTTTTTTGCGGCGTTTTTTGGAAAAACGCCACTAATCTCTTAATTTTTATATTTTATTTTTATTTTTTATAATTTGGTAGCCAAAATAATTAACTTATGATAGTCAATATTTAATAATATATCTATATTGCATGATAACTTTGAAATTTTAAGTTTAAATTTCACTTATATATATTAAGTGTAAGAGGAATTAATTTGAATTGAATTCATCGTTCAATTAATTCTTTAGATTAATGATTTTAATTATTAATACTAATGAATTAAATGTTAATATGGTACATACTAATCTTTTTTTTCTTTTTACATTTTACGGAAGTAGATAATTTTCAGTTTTTATCTTTTAAATATGCTTAATATTTAATCCTTATATTCTAATTTCTAATATAATTTGGGTTCTATGTGTTTATAATGTTATTAAGTAGATATAGTTACCTATCCATATCAAATTTTGTTACTTTTTTTATTTATTTATCAATGTTTTTTTAAAATTCTAATAATTATCAAAATTTCAAATGGTCTAGATTAAATATTTTTAAATATATAAAAGCATTAATTGATTGTATAAAATTTCATCATTTAATAAATTTCAAGTAAACCTTAAATCCTAAACCATTTAATATATATAAAATTTATCTATTATCTCTGAAATAATTTAAACTATAATCATATATAATTTTAATATATTAAGATTAATATTATCTCTTTTACAATTATATTAGAAATCTTTTAATATATAAATTAAAAAATGATAATTAATCAAAACCCTAAACCTTTAACCCTTAACCAGTTCTTAAACCCTAAACCCTAAATCCTAAATCCGAAACCTTAAATCATGATACGTATACATTAGACTCTAACCCCTAACCCTTGATCCTTATCCCCTAACCCCTAATTCTTAACCCTAACCCCTAAATTTTAAACTCTAACTATTAAACCCTAAAGTACCTTAAACTACATAATTCATAACCCTTAAAATAGTAACTCCTAAACCTTAAACACTGAACCATATACCCCAAATCATAAACACTAAACTATAATAATAATTAATTCAATATTTTTAAATTAATACTATCTCCTTTACAATTATATAAGAAAATATTTAATATATAAATAAAAAAACAATTAGTCATATATAGAGGTGTTCATGGGCCAGGCCGGGCCGGGTTCGGGTCGGGCTCAACTAAAAAATTATACCCATTTATTGGGCTCTGCAGGCGGGCCCCAAAAATGGGCCTAAAAGTTTGCCCAAGCCCACCCAAATAAAAATACTAAAACCAGGAACTGGCCCCTACTACCAGATATTAATTTTTATATTATTTTATATTATTTTTAAATACATATAATACATCAAAAATACTAAAAATATCAAAATAAATATTTCCCAACAAATTGAAAATAAATTTTGAAAAATATGTAGACTTAAATAACACTAAGATGAATGCAACTTAACAAGCAAATGCTTCTAAAATAATAAAAAATTTAACAAATGCCTTTAAAATAATAAGAAAATTAACAATAAAATAAATTTTAGACAATATCCAAAAATAACAACAAAATAATAGCAACATAATAGTAAAATAGTAGCAAAATATAGGGAAAACAACAAGAAAATAACATTCAAAAATAAAAAAATATGCAGATTTTTTTTATCCTTTAGTGAATTCGGGCATCTGTGCATTCCCCTTAACTACTGGGCTAAAATACCTTACCCGAGGCCCGGCCGATTTTTTAATCGGGCCTTATTTTTTTGTCCAAGCCTATTTTTCGGGCCTACATTTTTGTCCAAACCCTCCCACATTTCGGGCGGGCCTTCGGGCCGGGCCGGGTAGCCCGGCCCATGCACACCTCTAGTCATATACCAATAAACTTTAAAATTATTTTAAATAATAGTTTTTTAATAAATATTTTCCTATGTTTTTACTTTTAAAATTATTCTACGTGTCATAATTTTTTTTAAGAATTTAAATATTCAATTAAAAATAGATTATACATTTAGCAGCGCTTCTTAAAAACGCCGCTAATGCTAACTTATAGCGGCGTTTTTCAAAAAAGCGCCGCAAAAGATCGATTTATAGCGGCGTTTTGCAAGAAAACGCCTCTAAAGCAACTAAAGCTAAAAAAACGACGCTGTTGTGTTTAGTTTTTTTGCGGCGTTTAACACCGCTATAGATCGAACTTTTGCGGCGCTTTTTTTAAAAACGCAGCTATAAGTCAGCATTACCGGCGTTTTTAAGAAGCACTACTAAAGCCACTAAATGTCAACAAAAAACGACGACGTTGTGTTTATTGTTTTGCGGCGTTTTCTTTAAAGAGCCAGTAATGGTCAACCTGTAGCGGCATTTTTCCTAAAAGCGCTGCTAATTGTCAACCTATAGCGGCGTTTTCTGAAAAGTGCCACTAATGCTCGTTTTTTTAGTGGCGTTTTTGTAGAAGCACCGCTAATGGTCATTTTTAGTGGCTTTTTTTATTAAAACGCCGCAAAAAGCGCTGCTAAAAGTCTGTTTTCTTGTAGTGTTAATCATATGGACCCCCGCAAAGCGCTGGGGTTGGATGGCCTCTCGGGTTTTTTTTTTTAAAAAGCATTAAGAGACAGTTGGGAAAGATGTTTTGCAATTGTGTCATGATGTGCTTAAGGGCAAAAAAGATGTTGGGTGTCTTAATGATACCATGATAGTCCTTATTCTGAAGATCAAGGATCCTACTGATATTACTAATTTTCATCCTATTAGTTTATACAGGGTGGTGTATAAAATTATCTCCAAAGTTTTGGCTAATCGACTTAAAGAAGTCCTCCCCTTTCGCATTAGCTAGAATCAAAGTACTTTTTTACCAAGTCGTATGATCCACGAAAATATTATCATTGCGCATGAACTAATGCATTATCTTCAAAGCTCGAAAAAATGGTCCTAATAAAGGTTTTGTTAAATTATACATGAGTAAAGCCTATGATCAGGTCAAGTGGAATTTTCTCGAGAAAGTTATAAAAAAATTAGTTTTTAAGGCTAGCTGGGTCAAGAAAATTATGCGTTCTGTGCGGTCTATTCGTTATATGGTTAAGTGTAATATTGTCTTGTATGATATTGTTATTCCCAAAAGGGCTCTTCGACAAAGAGACCCCTTTTCCCCTTGTCTTTTCTTGTTTTCCAAGGAAGCATTCTCCAGTATGTTACTTCATGCTCAAAATGCTAAAACTATTAAGGGCATTCGAGCTAGCCAATATGGCCCTAGTATCAACCATCTTTTCTTTGCTGATGATGCCTTTCTTTTTGTCAAGAACAAGAAAAGTGAAGTGGAAGCTTTCATGAATATTATTGGTACGCTTGAAAAATTCTCAGGGCAAATCATTAATCTCGACAAGTCCATGGTGTACTTCAGTCCTAACACCCTATGGCCCAACGTCACTTTTTTGGTGGCTTACTCAAGATGAGAGTGGTGGACAAGCTTGATAATTACCTTGGCCTCCCGCTTACTGTACGGAAGAAAAAATCTATTGCCTTTAAAAGCATTTTGGACCGTATTTCAGGTAGAATGAATAGTTGGTCGAAGAGGATCTTATCTTATTGGGGAAAAGAAATCTTCATCAAATCCGTTCTCCAATTGTAATAGCCCAAATTTGACCGGGCTTAAATAAACCAAATAAATAAATAAATAATTGTTTATTTAACAGTCCATAAAATCCAAACAGTGGGCCCAAAACCAAAATACCTCAGACCCATTACCTGGTTACTACCCAACAGACCCATTTACACCCTTGACCCAAACAGAATACCAAATAAACTAAACAGCCCAAAAAGCCCAACAGACTTAAGGTAAACAGGAAACTCTTGGGTTTTCCTAAACACCATGGCGCCGCAAACATATTCTGGAAGCTTCGGGGAGCGTCTTTCCTACTCCCCAAATCAAGGTCATCAATGCAGTCAAGGCCGGGACCATCGCCGCCATCATCGAAGCCTTCATCACCGCCGTGATTTCCGTGTTCATTTGCACACAAATAGGAAGAAAAAAAGCACAAAATAGGAAGAAAATAAAAGAAATATTTCTTACCAAATGTAAACGGTGGCTATAAAAGCCCGAATAATGTTATTGTAAAAGGGAGTTTTTTTTTTTAAAAAAGCAGACAGATACAAACGGTGTAAAAGAAATAAAACCTACGACAGATTCAAAGGTTTTACTATTTTTATTCTCTATATTTTCTTTCTTTTCTTTATTTATGTATATTATGCATTTTTAATACAACAAAAGATC
The DNA here is from genome assembly GCA_025698475.1 of Gossypium anomalum. Lineage (NCBI taxonomy): Eukaryota > Viridiplantae > Streptophyta > Magnoliopsida > Malvales > Malvaceae > Gossypium > Gossypium anomalum. The sequence goes on along the minus strand of CM046966.1, from coordinate 80,221,128 downwards.
CAAAAAAAAAAAAACAGATTTTTTTAAAAAAAAAGGGCGAAAGGAAATCAGTTCATTTTTAAGTCGTATTATATAAAAATACTTTTAAAAAATAAAGAGGAGAAGTACTACCTGAGGTTCGCCTGTAAAAGGGAAGGAATTTTGAACCTCCGACCACCGTATGCGGAGGCGCGTGGGGCGCGTGAGCGGGGGTCGTCGGCCATTGTCAGAACTCAGGCCTGAGGACGGAGAGAGGATTCCATAGCCTTTTTTTTTTTTTTAATAGGGTGTTAAAAATGAATTTTAAAATTAAAATTTGACTTATATAGGACCCTGGATCCGACCCGATCCGACCCAGAGGGTCCTCGTGTTTTAATAAAATGGGATATTTATCCCCGTAGTCCTTCCGTCTTTTCATCTATTTAAATAAGTTTATTACAATTTTTTAATTTTGCCCGTTATTTTTATTTTAGTTTCAATATAATCCCTAACCCTTTTTAAACATAGAGTTAAAACGCTGCCGTTTTGGGAAACAGGGCGTTTTGCCCAATAAGTCCTTTTTGTTTTACACGTGTTTCAATTAGAGCCTTAATTCAGTTTTATTTTTTTAAATTCACCCTGTAATTTTTATTGAATTTCAAATTCAACCCTATATATATTTATTTCTATTATTATTATTTTTTAATTATTATCGTTGGTTTTCATTATATGTTATTTAGTTATATATTATTTATATTATTATTATTTATTGTATATTACTTTTCACCAAATACTATTATTTTACATTATTATTTATATTATTATGTTATTACTTGTATTATATATTTATTAAGCATTTATATATATTATATATTGTTTTTACATATATATACTCTCATATTATATGTTATAATTATTTTGTATTATGTCTTCTTTTATACTATTATATTTTTTACTTTTATTATGTCATACTTATTATTTTTTATTTATGCATATTGTATATTATCTACTCATTATACTATTTACAATTTTAAAATTTGTAAATTATTTTTATTCAAATACATTTTTAACCCTTATGTATACATTTCATCATTAATTATTATTTTATTTAATGTTATTTCATTTTAAGTTAATATTTTTGTATATTATATGATTATTTTATAAATTCTTTTATATACTTTTTTTTATATATATTTAAAAAACCAATATTTTTTATTATTCTTTTATAAAACTTTTTATTATGTATTATATATATTGAGTATTAAATACTATATTTAAATTATTATTAAATATCATATTTTATTTGTATTATATTTTGTTAACATTTGCTCACTTTTTTTATATTTTTATATATACTAATCCTTTTATATATATTTTTTATATATTATATATCATTTAGGTATTAAATGTTATTTTATAATTATTATTTGATGTTATATTTTATGAATGCGTATATTGATATTATATCTCTTTAATTATGAATCATGCATCATTTCTTAATTATTACCATGCATGTTTATATGTTTTGTTTTTTCTTTTTCAATAAAAAAGTTATGTGTATCTTTGTATATGTGATGTCATATAATTTTAAATATGTATGTATCTAGTATATGATTTTTGTATTATTGCCATGGTAATGTTTAAATGTATGCCCTATTCATTTATTATTGCAATATTCTATTCTGTTGTGATGACATAATTCCTCATGCATTAATTAAAAACAAGGTTCCAAAGTTTTCAAAAAATATAAAGGCAATACTTGGTGTTTAGAAATTTCGAGAAAAGTAGTACCCTAACTTATTGGGTTGCGACTTTTCACGTTGAGTTCGAATAATCAAGTACCCTTCTAAGTTTTTAAAGGTTTTCAAACTGCAAGCAACTGTCTTGGAATTTCAAAGCAATATGTCCTAACTTACTGGATGTGGCGTTTTGTCGTTTCGAGATAGGGATTTCCAAAAATGCTAACTTAGTATTAATATTTTGATACGAGTAAACTCCAATCTTCGAAATCAAAATATTTTAAAGAGGACTACATCTTAAATTTTTGTTAAATTTCCGATATTAAAGACATTTTGATAATCAATTAGGTACCAATTTTTGGGCGTTACGAGGGTGCTAACCCTTCCTCGTATGTAACCGACTCCCGAACCCATTCTTTTGATTTCGTAGACCAAAACTAATGATTTTAAAACAAAAATGTTTTAAAGGTGATCCAATCACACCTAAAAAGATTGGTGGCGACTCCCGTTTTTGTTTTTAAAGTCAATTCCCATTTTCCAAAATATCAATTTTAAAATGGTCTCGACAGCTTGGCGACTGCAGTGGGGAAGTTTATGAGAGTTAAGCCGTGTAATTGATTATCTCTCGTCTTAATGTCGGAAATTAAAAATTTTAAAATTTAATCCTCTTTGCATTACATGTGTTTGCATTATTGCATGTGTTGCTATATTCTGATACGCATTGTATTTGTATGACTGTTATGGTCACACCCTTAAGTGGGAGTGAGAAGCTACGCCTTCGTGAGGTTTTCGCCTCCGTGCAGGATAGTGGATCACTTTTGGGATACATCCGTACCTATGGTTTCGTGAGATTTTCATCTCCGTGTAGCCATAGGGAAATGTATTCCCCTGAACTAAACTCGATTCAAATGAGCCTATAATGGGTAAGGAATGAGGAATCTGCTTGTTCGGGTACCTCAAACTTTAGAACCAACCTCATATAGAAAAAAAAACCGTAAGAAACCAACTTAGTTAGAGTTAAACTTTAGATGTTACCTTTATAAATTATTGTTGAGATTTATTGATATCATGTGATACTGACTATTTCTTTTCTTTTGTTTGCATGACATTTTTCATTTACAAAAGGTATCGATTCACGGTCAGTTTCTAAGTTAGAGAGTTTTGTTATGGAGAACGGACTTCTTGATAGAGTGGAAGGCAACGCCAACGTCTATAGATGGTCTGAGAAAACTCAACTAGAAAAGGGAGATAGTATAGCTGTGGGATATATGTCGGAGCTGTCAGAATATACTCGTATTAGTATCACGTAGAACAACCTCCAGGAGCTTAAGGAAATTTGGGATCAGTGGGGCAATGAGACTAAGCAATTATTCTACGGTAATTATGGAGATTTACCTTACTTACTCGATGTTCAGGTAGATGAGCGCTTGTTCCGAGCCCTTGCCCAGTTTTGGAATTCGGCGTATAGTTGTTTCACTTTTGGGGAAGTAGACTTGGTACCTACCGTGGAGGAGTACACTGCCTTACTTCGTTGTCCCAAATTTCAGGTTGATAGGATCTATTCTCGAGCTGCTAGTGTCCCTACCTTTTTGGAAGAAATTGATGACTATTACGAGGATGAGCGAGCAGTGGATCATGGCCAGAATTAAAGAGAAGGGTGAGTGCAAGTGCATTTCGTGGGACGCTTTGAAGGGTCTGATTTTGACAAACCCTGATGAGACGAAGAAGGTAGATGTTTTTACCTTAATTTTGTATGGATTGATGGTATTCCCTAGGGCTTTGGGATATGTGGATGAGGCAACCACAGATTTTTTCCATCGACTCAGTAAGAGGGTCACTTCTGTTCCTGCGATTTTGGCGAAGACATTCAGGTCCTTAGGCACATGTAGGAAGGCTGGTGCAGGCAGGTTTGTTGGTTGTGCTCAGTTACTTTTAGCTTGGTTCTATAGCCATTTTCGATTGATAGATAGGGTCATTTGTCGGGTTTTCTTCGAAGATTATTCACTGCTGAAAGACATAGTCGCTTCAACTAGGAGAGTTAATGTTCCAGAGGAGAATTGGATAGCGCTACTTCAGAATCTTCAGTCGAAAGATGTTGAGTGGATAGCTCCGTGGATGATTCCTGGTGAGATTCTTTACCGGTGCGGCAGTTTCGATTGGGTCCCTCTATTGGGAATTTGGGGTGCCATTGGTTATGCCCCCTTGCTTGTGTTAAGGCAATTTGGTTTAAGGCAATTCGTGCCAGCAACTTATGGGCTAGCTCAAAGTGAGTTCGTGTATAGAGGGGCTGACTACAAGAAAAGGGTCGGTGAGATCTCTAGTGCTTAGAACAAGACTTATCGGTTGAAAGGAGTAGCTATTAGCCCTGCTACGACTCCAGAGTATGTTGAATGGAGAGGCAGAAGGATTAATGATAACATTCCTAAGCCAAGTGTGGAAGGAGCTCGACCAATAGAGGAATACTTGCAAGTGATGCCCTCAGAGTTAGAAATTATGAAGCAAGAATTTGAGAGAAAGAATTTGGAGCTCGAGAAGAGGATAGCAAAGCTCGAAAAAGAAAATATGTACTTAAGTTTAGATGTTGATGTCCAAAAAATGGAGGTCGAGAAAGAAAGAAAAGAAAAAAGAAAGATCGAAGAGGATAGAGATGATTTGAAGGAGCATTATAAAAAGGCACAGGTATCCTTGAGGAGAGCAAGAGTAGGAGGGTCTTCAGATCAGTTGCAGAAGGAGGTCCAAGAAGGAAAGGATAGAGCTGAGTATTGGGAGAAGAAGTTCCAGGAGATGCAGTCGCAGAATTTGGTATTAGAGGAAGAGAATAAAGGGTTGAAGTCCAAAGTAACTGAGCTTGGAAGATCCCTTCGTTGGCATCGTAGCCATGATTCTACGGTCGAGTTAAAAGAGCTAAAGAGTAAAGTTGAGAATTTGGAAGTAGCATTACATGAGGGTAAACTTCGGATCGAGCAGCTCGAGGCGCAAGAAGATTATCTAAAGGGAAAGCTTCATCATTCTAGAGGACAAGTCAGAGAAAGGGATCATGTCATGAGAGAAGCCATAGCCCAGATTCGAGAGGTTGCTGAATATCTGCAGGACTTGGTAGTACGAGCCGATGTATTGAGTCTGATGTATGGGTCGTCGTCAGACATAGGACGAGAGTTAGCCCTTTTATTAGATAGAGTTAAAACTTTAGGCATTAGGGCGAAAGCGTACTTGTAATCCATTTATATGTAAAGATATTCCTTTTCTAAATAAAGTTTTCTAAATGAGATTGAATCGAGATTGATGCCTTTGTTGCGTTCATGCATTTGCATTACATCATATCATATGCATTCAAGGTTATAGAAAGACCCTAATTAGTTAAAGTTTCTTTACAAAGGTAGAAGAGAAAATCTGGAAATCACACATCCTTACGGCACTCGCACTAAAACTAAGAACATGGATCAAAGGTTTAAGCAGTTGCAAAAGGATATGCAAGACCAGTTGCAAGAGTAGTTGGCCAAAATGCAGAATGATATGAGGGAGCAAATGTTGGAAGCTCAGAGGAACATGATGGTCGAAATGGCTCAGTTACTGAGGGTCACTGATAAAGGAAAAGCTCCTATGGCCATCACTGAAGAGGAAAATGAGTCCTCCTCCGGGTTTTACTCCGCCTCATGTGCCATTGCAAACTGAGGCACCTCCTAGAAGGCCATCTGCTATTGTGAGACCTCAGCATGGGCCAATTGATGCTGGTATCCATATGAATTTCCCGGCTGGTTCAGGATTTAATTTGGGTGACAATCCTACTAATCCTCTCGTTCTCGATCTAGATATGGTGGAAAAGGAGGATTCGAAAGCTGAAGTTGCAAGGCAATTAGATAAATGCTGCAGATGGCTAGAAGAAAAGTTCAAGGCTTTCAAAGGCACTGGCAATCATCATGGGATTGATGCCAAGGATTTAAGTCTAGTCCCAAACCTAGTTCTGCCTCACAAATTCAAAATGCCAGAATTTGAAAAGTACAATGGTACTACTTACCCGAAGGCCCACATCACAATGTTCTGCAGAAGGATGACTGGGTATGTAAACAATGATCAGCTGTTGATCCATTGTTTTCAAGATAGTTTGATAGGTGTGGCAGCCAGATGGTACAATCAGTTGAGCCGGGCTAGAATAAATTCATGGAGGGATCTTGCACAAGCCTTTATGCAGCAGTACAACCATGTGACTGATATGACGCTAGACAAGATCACACTTCAGAACATAGAGAAAAAGCCTAATGAAAGTTTTAGGCAATATGCACAACGATGGAGGGAGGTGGCAATGCAAGTACAACCACCACTGTTAGAAAAGGAGACCACAATGTTATTTATCAACACTTTGAAAGCGCCGTTCATCACTCACATGATTAGAAGCACCACGAAAAGTTTCGTGGATATAGTTATGGCAGGGGAGATGATTGAGAATGCCATAAGGGGCGGTAAAATTGAGGGGGAAGTGGCCAAAAGATCGGCCCCAAGAAGAAAAGACAATGAGGTGAATAATAGAAGCAGATTCAATTCGAAAGCAGTCACGGTTAGTCAGCCCAAAGTAGCTACAGTTGGGCAGCAGGGCTCTTAAAAGCTGGAATCTAGCACCAGACATGAGAGGATGTAATTTACACCTATACTTGTGACGTATCAGGAGCTTTATCAGAACTTATATGATGCGCATGCTATAGCCCCTTTCCACTTGAAACCATTACAACCTCCATATCCTAAATGTTATGATACAAATGCCAGATGTGAGTATCATACTGGAATATCGGGGCACTCAATTGAGAATTGTACTGGATTCAAGAAAGCCGTAGAAAGGTTGATCAAGAACAGGGTTTTAAAATTTGAGAGTACTCCAAATAATGAGAACCCTTTGCCAAACCATGACAATCAAGGAGTGAATACCATTGGTGAAGCTGGTGGAAAAAGGGGAAAGGAAAATGTTGCTGAGGTAAAGATGCCTTTAAAGGTAGTTTGGAAAGAGATGGCGAAGAGAGGGATGATAACCTCTAAGAAGGAAAGAGAAGAAATGGGGAACTACTGTGAGTTCCATGGGAAAAAGGGTCATGAGACCCAAGATTGTGAAGAGTACAAAGTCTTGGTGCATGGCTTTATTGATAATAAAGGGCTATAAATTTTTGAAGGTAGCTCTTATAAAAGAGAAATAAATACGCTGGAAGGTGAACAACAAGGAACCAGCCGACCAAGAATTATTATTTCCTTACCGGGGAATAATGAAGTGGGGACACCAGCAGTACCCAAGGTCATTATCAATAAACCCACTCCTTTCTCCTATAAGGATGACAAGAGGGTGCCATGGAGCTATGACTGCAATGTAACAGTTCCTCAGGAGAAAAGTGTAGCCAGTGCGTCTAAAGGCATGCAAAACGAAAGTTCCCATACACGAAGTGGGAAGCGTTATGACGGGGGGAGCATTAGAGTGGAGCCTACCAAAATAAAGGACGTTGAAATTGAGAAGGAGAAAAAGGCCGAAGTACCCATCAATGAGCCGGTAAGGGAGGAAGAGGCTAAAGAATTTCTAAAGTTCCTTAAGCATAGTGAATATAGTGTGGTTGAGCAATTGCATAAGCAACCGGCACGTATATCGGTTTTAGCTTTACTTCTGAGTTCTGAGGTGCATCGGGATACATTGTTGAAGGTACTTAACGAGACGTATGTCACTCATGATATATCTGTCAATAAGTTAGACCGGTTGGTAAATAACATTAGTGCTGATAATTTCATCTATTTCAGTGATGATGAAATTCCACCTGAGGGCATAGGGTTAACTAAAGCTTTATACATCACTACTCGATGCAAGGGATACACGCTTCCAAATGTACTCGTTGATAATGGGTCTGCCTTGAACATCCTTCCATTATCCACGTTGAATAGATTACCCATTGACAGTTCGCATATGAAGACATGTCACAATGTGGTAAGGGACTTTGATGGAACTGAAAGGAAAGTGATGGGACGAATTGACATCCCTCTAGAGATTAGGCCAAATACGTATGAAGTCGATTTCTTGGTGATGGATATCAAACCCTCCTATAATTGCTTGTTAGGGAGACCATGGATACATTCGGCAGGAGCGGTGCCCTCCTCATTACACCAAAAACTGAAGTTAGTGACAGATAAACGGTTAATAACTATTAATGCGGAGGAGGATATCATAACAATAGTCACTAGCAAAGCCCCTTATGTTAAGGCCAGTGAAGAGTCTATTGAGTTTTCTTTTCGCTCTCTAGAAATTATTAACGCAACCTTCATCCTCGAAGGAAGTGAGGTGCCAATACTCAAAATATCTGGAGCTACAAGGATGGCCCTGCAAATGATGATGGGGAAGGGAGCATTGCCAAGGAAAGGATTGAGGAAACAGTTGCAAGGAGGGATTCAAGTCCCAAAACTGATAGAGAAAAAGGATCGCTTTGGTTTGGGTTTTAAGCCAGACTATAAACACAAGAGGCAGGAGATTAAGAAGCGCCAAGCAAGAAGGAAGGCGCGTTCGAACGGAGGAGAAATGGAGTGGAAACCGATGATATTCCCACCTATATCCAAATCTTTTAAGTTAAGAGGATTATTGATGGAAGAAAGTTGTCAGATCAACGCTGTACATAATGAGAGGTTGGAGCAGGAAAACCTTGAGGGTATTCGCCCTTACGAACCGGGGAGCTCTCTGAACAATTGGACTGCGGAGGACCTTCCTGTAGTCTTTAGGAATTTTTCAGAGTAATTCTCGAAAGATGTCTATTACTCTAAAGCCTAGGAGTAGTAAGATTACATTTGTGAAAATAGGCTTATGTTCATTTATTATTATTTAAATAAAACATAACTTTTATCAATTTAAACGAGTATTGTTTTACTTGTTATCAACCAATATTCCTTTAAATTCTGACAATTCTTGTTCTTTTATTCGTAGTACATAAACAATCATTCTTAGATTCATTCATTCTTTGTATATTCTTTCATAGCCCTCACAGGTCTCTAAATATCAATGATATGAGCACTGATACTACTGCTCCTAATTTCTTTTGCGAGTAAGACATGTGTTTAGAGGAACCTCAGGATTTTGAAGATGTTCAAGATGGTGACGTGTCTCTCGATCTGTTAAGAATGGTAAAATAGGAGGAGAAACAAATCATGCCACATGAGAAAGAGGCAATAGAGAATATAGCCCTAGAGGAAGGGAAGGAAGTGAAAATTGAAACACTGATCACCAAGGACACAAGGCGTGGCTCGATTGAGTTGCTTCAGGAATTCAAGGATATTTTTGCATGGTCTTATTAGGATATGCCCGGATTGAGTACCGACATTGTAGTACATCGTCTTTCTATAAGACAAGATTGCAAACCAGTCTAACAGAAGTTGCGGAGAATGCGACCAGATATTGTTCTGAAAATAAAGAATGAAGTCAAGAAGCAGTTTGATGCAGGATTCTTGCAAGAAGTGAAGTACTCCGAGTGGGTAGCTAACATTGTACCTGTTCCTAAGGACGGAAAGGTACGAATCTGTGTTGATTACAGAGATCTAAACAAAGTAAGCCCAAAGGATAAATTTCCTCTGCCACACATTGACACTTTAGTAGACAATACAGTAGGATATTCGTTGTTCTCTTTCATGGATGGCTTCTCAGGATACAATCAGATAAAGATGCATCCAGAGGATATGGATAAAACTACTTTCATAACATTGTGGGGCACCTTTTGTTACAAAGTAATGCCATTTGGACTGAAGAACGCAGGGGCAACATACCAACGAGCCATGGTAAACTTGTTCCACGACATGATGCATAAGGATATTGAGGTATACATTGATGATATGATCGCCAAGTCGCGAATAGAAAAAGAGCACATTAAGGTCTTAAGAAGATTTTTCTTAAGGTTGAGAAAGTTTCAATTGAAGCTCAATCCAGCAAAGTGCACCTTTAGAGCCAGATCGGGAAATTTATTAGGCTTTGTAGTCAGTGAAAAAAGAATTGAAATTGACTCAGACAAGGTCAGAGCCATACGGGAGTTGCCTCCGTCACGTACTCAGAAGGAAGTTCGAGGATTCCTAGGAAGGTTGAATTACATCGCTTGGTTCATTTCACAATTGACCGAGAAATGTGATCTTATCTTTTGCCTCCTCAGAAAGCACAATCAAGGTACTTGGGATGAAGAATGCCAGAATGCTTTTGAGAAGGTCAAACAGTATTTGTTGAATGCTCCAGTGTTATCTCCACCTAGTCCAGATAAACCATTAATACTGTACTTGTCAGTGTTCAGTAATTCTATGAGATGTGTGCTTGGTCAACATGACGAGTCGAGGAAAAAGGAGAAAGCAATTTATTATCTCAGTAAAAAATTCACTAACTGTGAAATGAGATATTCACCAATTGAAAAGTTGTGTTGCACGCTAATTTGGACCACTCGGAGATTAAGACAGTACATGCTATACCATACCACTTGGCTCATCTCCAAGCTAGATCCATTGAAGTACATGATGGAGTCAGCAGCTCTAAATGGGAGAATGGCGAGATGGCAAATTTTGCTTTCAGAGTTTGATATAGTCTATGTAAGTCAGAAGGCTATAAAAGGAAGTGCGGTAGCTGATTTCTTGGCTAGTAGAGCTTTAGAGGATTATGATCCATTGAACTTTGATTTTCCAAATGAGGAGTTAATGTGTATAGCAATGACCGAAGATTCTCTGTGGAAGATTAATTTTGATGGGGCTTCTAATGCAGTTGGGAATAGAATTGGGGCAGTCTTAGTATCCCCTAATGGTGATCACTACCCATTCACATGCGAGTTGGACTTTGATTGCACGAATAATATGGCTGAGTATGAAGCATGCATCATGGGACTTCAAGCAACCGTAGGGTTAGGTATAAAAACCCTAGAAGTATATGGAGATTCGGCGTTGGTAATTTACCAGCTTAGAGGTGAATGGGACACAAGGGACCCTAAATTGATCAATTATCGAAAGGTAGTTTGGGGTTACTTGAGGAGTTTGATGATATCACATTTAATTATCTCCCACAAGATGAAAATCAGATGGCAGATGCTCTAGCAACCTTGGCCTCAATGATTAAAGCAAATAAAGAGGAAGAGATAAGACCAATTCAAATGAGTGTCTATGAAGCTCCAAATAGTCATGTAACCTTGAAGAGGAAGAAAAGGATGATAATCCTTGGTATCAGGATATATTGCGATATGTAAGAGATCGTAAATATCCAGAGCAGGCAACCGAAAATGACAAACGAACTTTGAGAAGGTTAGCTTGTGACTATGTCTTCGACGGGGATGTTCTGTACAAGAGAAGGAAAGTCCAAGTACTTTTGAGATGTTTCGATGCTGTAGAAGCCAAGCTAATTCTAGAAGAGGTTCATAAAGGTGTATGTGGTACGCATACAAATGGGTTCACGATGGTAAGACAAATCATGAGGTTTGGCTATTACTGGGCCACTATGGAAGGAGACTGCATCAACTATGCCAAAAAATGCCATAAGTGTCAGATTTATGGGGACAAAATTCATGTACCACCCTCACCTTTATATGTCATAACTTCTCCATGGCCCTTTTCTATGTGGGGCATGGACCAATATCGCCGAAAGCTTCGAATGGACATCGGTTTATCTTCGTGGTGATTGATTACTTTACAAAATAGGTAGAGGCTGCTTCTTACGCAAATGTTACTAAGTCAGCTGTAAGTCGATTTTTGAAGAAGGAGATCATTTGTCGGTATGGAATGCCGGGGAGGATCATATCCGACAATGCATTGAATTTGAACAACAAAACGATAGCAGAGGTTTGCGACCAATTCAAGATCAAACATTACAACTCTTCACCCTATCATCCAAAAATGAATGGGGCAGTGGAGGCCGCCAATAAGAACATTAAGAAAATAGTGGGAAAGATGACTGAGACTTATAGGGATTGGCATGAAAAGCTACCATTTGCACTCCTGGCCTATCGAACATCTGTCAGAACCTCTACTGGGGCAACCTCATTCTCGTTAGTTTATGGGATGGAAGTAGTGTTACCTATTGAGGTAGAAATACCTTCTCTCCGAATTTTAACAGAGGTAAGGTTAGATGAAGCTGAATGGGTTCAGTCTCGATATGACCAGCTAAACTTGATTGAGGAAAAGAGGCTGAAAGCTATCCGACATGTCAGATGTACCAGAAGCGTATGATGCAAGCCTATGATAAAAAGGTTCGTTCAAGGGAATTCCATGAGGGGGACCTTATGCTAAAGAAAATTCTTCCTATTCAGAAGGACTTTAGAGGAAAATGGATGCCAAATTGGGAGGGGCCATACGTCGTGAAGAAGACTTTTTCTGGCGGTGCATTGATTTTGACAGAAATGGATGGAAAGAGCCTACCCAATCCAGTGAACTCAGACTCAGTAAAAAAGTACTTTGTCTAAAGGAGAAGAGAATCCAAGGTGAAAACCCGCAAAGGGCGCTTTGTGACCAAAGGGGTCTTGAGTTGAAAACCCGAAAGGGCAGCTCAAATTTTGAAGGGCATACAGTAATCTTGATATATCTGACTTGGCAAAGACTGAAGCACAGTGTACATTAGGGCATCAACAAAGTACTTTGGACCTTTTAAACACATGTTGAACTCAAGAAAGGTTTCATGGAACTGATGTATAGACGCTCAAGTGGCGATATTTAGAGCATCTAATTTTTATCCTGTTTTCTCTATTTCTTCTTAAAGATATGCTATCAGATTTATTTGCTTTGTATTGTTGACAATTCATTCAAATCTAATTATTCTTAAAGATTTATTCATTTTCCATCGTTATTCAAGTATTTTGCATTGAAATACTGATAGATGAACTAAAATATTTTCACAAACGAAGTTTTGCACATTACTTTGGAATTTCTAGATAATGCAAGAAACTAAAACAGGACAATTGTTCGAGAAATTCACGTAAGTAAAGGATGAAGGAACTCGAGGAATTTCTTTCTTCCAGTCCAAAAGGAAAATGGACAAAACCAATGATTCAATTCTTACAGACATCCTCAGTAGATCGTAGCATGGGAGGAAGGCCTACAGCCTGAGCAAGAATGAAATTTTGGGAAAAGAAAAGACAAATGAAGGAATGAATGGTGGCGCCTAGGATAGGGGTCATATTCACAGAACTTTGCATCATAACATGTTTAATTGGGTACATTCGACTCACTTTGAGCATAGCATCCTAATTATCAGGCATAATCATTCTACAGGTTATCGAAGACGGCGTGCTTTAATCCCCTAAACAGTAGGGTAATAGGTCGCAGCATAGCAGATCTGACCTTCAGACAATTAGACTGGAGCAGATCCAAGATGATTTGGCATTATTGTATTTACAAGAAACAAATCGAGGACATAGCAGATTTGACTCTCATATGTTCTCAAAAGGATCCAGTGTGATTTGGTATTCTTGTATTTACAAGGAACAAATCGAGGACATAGCAGATTTAACCCTCAGAGGTTCTCAAAACAGATCCAAGAGAATTTGTCGTCTCTGTATTGTCAGAGAACAAATCGAAGTTTGGCATCTCCATTTCAATGGGGAGCAGACACATAGCAGATCTAACCTTCAGATGTTTATACTGAAGCAAGATCTAAGATGATTTGACATTCTTGTGTTAACAAGGAACAAATCGAGGACGTAGCAAATTTGACTCTCAGATGTTCTCAAACAGACTCAAGATGGTTTGGCATCCTTGTGCTTACAAGGAACAAATCAAGGACGTAGCAGATTTGACTCTCAGATGTTCTCAAACAGACTCAAGATGGTTTGGCATCCTTGTACTTACAAGGAACAAATCGAGGACGTAGCAGATTTGACTCTCAGATGTTCTCAAACAGACTCAAGATGGTTTGGCATCCTTGTGCTTACAAGGAACAAATCAAGGACATAGCAGATTTGACTCTCAGATGTTCTGAAACAGACTCAAGATGGTTTGGCATCCTTGTGCTTACAAGGAACAAATCGAAGACGTAGCAGATTTGACTCTCAGATGTTCTCAAACAGACTCAAGATGGTTTGGCATCCTTGTGCTTATAAGAAACAAATTGAAGACATAGTTGATTTGGCTTTCACGTGTTTACGATGAAGCAAATCTAAGATGATTTGTCGTCTCTGTATTGTCAGAGAACAAATCAAAGTTTGGTATCTACACTTCAATGGGGAGCAGATACATAGCAGGTCACACCTTCAAATAATTTCACTGAAGCTAGATTCAAGTTGATTCGGCATCCCTACAAATCGAAGAAGCAGATTCAACATCGCTATGTTCGGCGGGGAGCAGATCAAAGATATCAACATGGCAGTCATAAAAAAGTTGAATACCATGATTTGATAAGGTCGGTCAAATTTGGTTTTTCTATGAGTCTTTGCTTGATTCCTGTTACACAGCAATAAGCAAAGAGGGGCAGCTGTAATAGCCCAAATTTGACCGGGCTTAAATAAACCAAATAAATAAATAAATAAATAATTGTTTATTTAACATTCCATAAAATCCAAACAGTGGGCCCAAAACCAAAGTACCTCAGACCCATTACCTGGTTACTACCCAACGGACCCATTTACACCCTTGACCCAAACAGAATACCAAATAAACTAAATGGCCCAAAAAGCCCAACAGACTTAAGGGAAACGGGAAACTCTAGGGTTTTCCTAAACACCATGGCGCCGCAAACATATTCTGGAAGCTTCGGGGAGCGTCTCTCCTGCTCCCCAAATCGAGGTCATCAATGCAGTCAAGGATGGGACCATCGCCGCCATCATCGAAGCCTTCATCACCGCCGTGATTTTCGTGTTCATCTGCACACAAATGGGAAGAAAAACAGCACAAAATAGGAAGAAAATAAAAGAAATATTTCTTACCAAATGTAAACGGTGGCTATAAAGCCCGAATACTGTTATTGTAAATGGGAGTTTTTTTTTTTAAAAAGCAGACAGATACAAACGGTGTAAAAGAAATAAAACCCACGACAGATTCAAAGGTTTTACTATTTTTATTCTCTATATTTTCTTTCTTTTCTTTATTTATGTATATATACATGCATTTTTAATACAACAAAAGATCCAAAAAAAACAGATTTTTTTTAAAAAAAAAAGGGCGAAAGGAAATCAGTTCATTTTTAAGTCGTATTATATAAAAATACTTTTAAAAAATAAAGAGGAGAAATACTACCTGAGGTTCGCCAGTAAAAGGGAAGGAATTTTGAACCTCCGACCACCATATGCGGAGGCACGTGGGGCGCGTGAGCGGGGGTCGTCGGCCATTGTCGGAACTCAGGCCTGAGGACGGAGAGAGGATTCCATAGCCTTTTTTTTTTTTTAAAAAAGGTGTTAAAAATGAATTTTAAAATTAAAATTTGACTTATATAGGACCCTGGATCCGACCCAGAGGGTCCGCGTGTTTTAATAAAATGAGATATTTATCCCCATAGTCTTTCTGTCTTTTCATCTGTTTAAATAAGTTTATTACAATTTTTTAATTTTGCCCGTTATTTTTATTTTAGTTTCAATATAATCCCTGACCATTTTTAAACATAGAGTTAAAACACTGCCGTTTTGGGAAACAGGGCGTTTTGTCCAATAAGTCCTTTTTGTTTTACACGTGTTTCAATTAGAGCCTTAATTTAGTTTTATTTTTGTAAATTCACCCTGTAATTTTTATTGAATTTCAAATTCAACCCTATATATATTTATTTCTATTATTATTTTTTAATTATTATCGTTGGTTTTCATTATATGTTATTTAATTATTTAATTATATATTATTTATATTATTATTATTTATTGTATATTACTTTTCACAAAATACTATTATTTTACATTATTATTTATATTATTATGTTATTACTTGTATTATATATTTATCAAGCATTTATATATATTATATATTATTTTTACATATATATACTCTCATATTATATGTTATAATTATTTTGTATTATGTCTTCTTTTATACTATTATATTTTTTACTTTTATTATGTCATACTTATTATTTTTTATTTATGCATATTGTATATTATCTACTCATTATACTATTTACAATTTTAAAATTTGTAAATTATTTTTATTCAAATACATTTTTAACCCATATTATGTATACATTTCATCATTAATTATTATTTTATTTAATGTTTTTTCATTTTAAGTTAATACTTTTGTATATTAAATGATTATTTTATAAATTCTTTTATATACTTTTTTATATATATTTAAAAACCAATATATTTTATTATTCTTTTATAAAATTTTTATTATTATTATTATATATATGAGTATTAAATACTATATTTAAATTATTATTAAATATCATATTTTATTTGAATTATATTTTGTTAACATTTGCTCACTTTATTTTATATTTTTTATATACTAATCCTTTTATATATATTTTTATAAATTATATATCATTTAGGTATTAAATGTTATTTTATAATTATTATTTGATGTTATATTTTATGAATGCGTATATTGATATTATATCTCTTTAATTATGAATCATGCATCATTTCTTAATTATTACCATGCATGTTTATATGTTTTGTTTTTTCTTTTTCAATAAAAGTTATGTGTATCTTTGTATATGTGATGTCATATAATTTTAAATATGTATGTATCTAGTATATGATTTTTGTATTATTGCCATGGTAATGTTTAAATGTATGCCTTATTCATTTATTATTGCAATATTCTATTCTGTTGTGATGACATAATTCCTCATGCATTAATTAAAAACAAGGTTCCAAAGTTTTCAAAAAATATAAAGGCAATACTTGCTGTTTGGAAATTTCGAGAAAAGTAGTACCCTAACTTATTGGGTTGCGAATTTTCTCGTTGAGTTCGAATAATCAAGTACCCTTCTAAGTTTTTAAAGGTTTTCAAAATGCAAGCAACTGTCATGGAATTTCAAAGCAATATGTCCTAACTTACTGGATGTGGTGTTTTGTCGTTTCGAGATAGGGATTTCCAAAAAAGCTAACTTAGTATTAATATCTTGATACGAGTAAACTCCAATCTTCGAAATCAAAATATTTTAAAGAGGACTACATCTTAAATTTTTGTTAAATTTCCGATATTAAAGACATTTTGATAATCAATTAGGTACCAATTTTTGGGCGTTACGAGGTGCTAACCCTTCCTCAAATGCGAACCGACTCCCAACCCATTCTTTTGATTTCGTAGACCAAAACTAATGATTTTAAAACAAAAATGTTTTAAAGGTGATCCAATCACACCTAAAAAGATTGGTGGTGACTCCCGTTTTCGTTTTTAAAGTCGATTCCCATTTTCCAAAATATCGATTTTAAAATGGTCTCCACACCAATCTATCCCGCCTTACACTTTCTCGATGTTCCTTGCCTCTAGAGATATTCTAGAGGACTTACAATCTAAAATCAGTCACATGTGGTGGGGGGAAATGACAAAAACCGGAGCTGGTCAATGCTTGCATGGGAAAGGATTTGTTTCCCTAAATGCATGAGGGGCCTCGAATTTAGGGATCTTCTGTTGTTCAATCTAGCCCTCTTATAGAGACAAGTGTGGAGGCTTATTACTTGAAAAGACACCTTGTGCTACAACGTTTTAAGTTCAAAATATTTTCCTAATGGTGACATTTTTCAACCCACTACAGCAAAATAGGTTTTTTGCGGTGTTTGAATAAAAAAGCCACTATAAATCGAGCATTAGCGGCGCTTTTCAAAAAACGCCGCTAAAAATTGAGTATTAGCGGCGCTTTCTAAAAAACGCCGCAAAACTTACGCTTAACGCCATCATTTTAACTGAGCTTTAGTGGCATTAGAGGCGCTTTTCAAAAACCGCCGCAAAAAATTTTGCACAACGCCGTCGTTTTATATTGAGCTTTTAGTGGCTTTAGCGGCACTTTTTTAAAAACGCCGCTATAGAATGAGTATTAGCGGCACTTTTCAAAAAATGCCGCTAGTACTCGATATTTAGCGCATTTTTTGAAAAACGCCGCAAAATTTTTTGCAAAACGTCGTCGTTCTATATTGAGCTTTTAGTGGCTTTAGCAGCGTTTTTTTTAAAAACGCCGCTATAGATTGAGTATTAGCGGTGCTTTTTAAAAAAACGCCACTATAGGTACACCTTTAGCGGCGCTTTTTAAAAAACGACGCTAATGCTCTATATTTAGCGGCATTTTTAAAAAGCGCCGTTAATACTCGATATTTAAAAACGCAGCAAAATATTTTGCAAAATGCTGCGTTCTATATTAAGCTTTTAGTGGCTTTAGCGGCATTTTAAATATCGAGTATTAACGGCGCTTTTTTAAAAAACACCACAAAAATTTTTGCAAAATGCTGTCTTTCTATATTGAGCTTTTAATGGCTTTAGCGACGCTTTTAAAAAAGCGCCCTATAGATCGAGTATTAGCGGCGCTTTTTGAAAAACGCCGCAAAAACATTTCATCTGTCTATTTATAATTTAACTAGTTTATTCATATTAAAATACAATTTATTTTTAATTGAATTTTTAAATTCTTCAAAAAAAAGTAATGACACGTAGAAAAAATTTGAAAGTAAAAACATAGAAAAAATATTTGTTAAAAGTTAAAAAAATTAAAATACTATTATTTAAAATAATTTTAAAGATTTTTGGTATATGACTGATTGTTTTTTAATTTATATGTTAAATATTTTCTTATATAATTGTAAAAGAGATAGTATTAATTTTAAAATATTGAATTAATTATCATTATAGTTTAGGGTTTACAGTTTAAGGTATATGGTTAAAGGTTTAAGGTTTATGAGTTACTATTTTAAGGTTTATGGATTATGGGTTTACCGATTATGGTTTAAGGGTTAGGGTTTAAGGTTTAGGGGTCAGGGGTTAGGGGTTAAGGGTTTATGTTTTAGGATTTAGGGTTTATGGGTTAGGGGTTAGGGATTAGGGGTTTAGATTAATTAGTGTTTTTTAATTTATATGATAAATATTTTCTTATATAATTGTAAAAGAGATAGTATTAATTTTAAAATATTGAATTAATTATCATTATAGTTTAGGGTTTACAATTTAGGGTATATGGTTAAGGGTTTAAGGTTTATGAGTTACTATTTTAAGGTCTATGGATTATGGTTTATGGGTCGGGGTTTAAGGGTTAAGGGTTAACGGTTTATGTTTTAGGATTCATGGTTTAGGGTTTAGGGTTTAGGAATTAGAGATTAGGGGTTTAGGGTTTAGATTAATTAGTATTTTTTAATTTATATATTAAATAATTTCTTATATAATTGTAAAAGAGATAATATTAATTTTAATATCTTAAAATTATGATTATAGTTTAAATTATTTAAGAGATAATAGATAAACTTTATATATATTAAATGGTTTAGGATTTAAGGTTTACTTGAGATTTGTTAAATGATGAAATTTTATACAATCAATTAATGCTTTTATTTTCAAAAATATTTAATCTAAACAATTTGATATATTTAAATATTAGATTTAAAAAAAATTGATAAATAAATAAAAACATTGATAACAAATAAAAACGAAATACAAAAATAAAAATGAAATATAAAATGGAGATTACTGGCGCTTTTGAAAAAATGCCACAAAAAGCATTTTTCTTTAACTAAAACACTGCCATTTTCGGTAAGGCAGTAGCGGCGTTTTTAAACGTCGCAAAAGACATTATAGTTTAACAAAAACACAGTCATTTTAATTGGAGCTGAAGGGGGATTAGTGGCGCTATCTTATAAACACCGCAATAGATCGGCTTTAGCGGCGCTTTTCAAAAGCGCCACAAACGGTTAAATTTTTTTATTGAAACGGTTTGGTTTCTTTTCTTACATTTTATCCCTTTGTCATACCCAACACTTAGCCATTTCCACTCCTAATAGGTTTTCCCCAATTCACTACATTTCCCCTAATCCCTAAATTTTCCCCCAAATCCCTAGGCATCTGAAGCTCCTGAGGCGAGCCGACCACCTACTCATCGCCATCCGCTGTCCTCACTGCTGCTTCACTGTTGCTATCTGTTGCCGCAACCATAGGTAAATTTCGCTCTCCGTAGCTTATTTCAAGTCTGTAAAAAATGAATTTCAATGTTGTATTTTTCTAATTCGTTCTACCATGATTTGTTTACAAATTTTCTTTTATCTCTGCTGCCCTAAATACTAAATTTATACTATTTTTAAAATTTAAATCCAAAATACTAAATATTAGCTCTGCTACCCTAAAATATTCGTAAAGGTAAGATTGGATGTAATAAAGACTAAAAGGAAATTATTATCCTTGGCTCACTTGATTGATGGGCACCACTAACATAGGCAATAGTATTATATATGTTGCAACGTTGGTATATGTTAGGCATTCATTGTTTCAATTTTCTGCAAATTGGGTGTTGAAAAGTTTGTTTAGCAGAGATGAGTTTTAGCTTGAAAGCTTATTTCCTTGGTGCACTAGTTGTTTTTGATACAAGTTGCATGGTGTTTATTAAGTATGTTGAAGCAGCTAGGGAGTGTGGAAACACTCCAATTATTTTCATCAAATTTTATATTTAATATTATGGTTTGTATTGAGTAGTTGTCTGTCTCTTGAAGGTTAGGTATATGCTTGAAGCTAGAGAAAGAACAAGGGTGAAGCTAGATTTAACGTTTGGATTGAAGCTTGGTGTTGAACTTACTATTTAGGGAAGCTTATTAAGGTTTCGGATTGAAGCTTGGTGTTGAACCTACTATTTAGGGAAGCTTATTAAGGTTAGTGTTCTCTTGAATTTTAGCATGCTTGCTGTAGTATTTTATCTTAGCTAATATTTAACTGTTCTCAGTTCAAAATTAATTCAATCTTCATTTCACCATCAAACTGTTCTTAAAAAAAATGCTTAATTTGTGATATAGAACTAGGCAGAATTTGAAAAAAAAAAGTTCATTTTAAAAAAAATATTTTGGGTTTTCTGTATTTTTTTGGGATATAAAACACGCTTTTTTGATTTTTTTAATATATAAATTTTGTATTTTACATATACGAGATAATATTGTTGTATAGAATATGTTTTTTTTCCTTGTTTATTTTGTATTTGTTGAATGATGGACTTTTTATTTTAAAATTAATTGACTTAATTTTTATATTTTATAAAATCAATATATTTTTCATAGAAAAATGATACTACAATGATAACTAATAACCTTATATATTTAAAAGGTATTAAATGTGCCATTACTCGATCCAACATTGTCCAAATTTAAAGCATTGAAAATGTTGTAATGTTTTGTTTACATGGTGGAGGAGTCACTATCTCAGTCACCAATATATTGGGAAGGACTGTCGCATCACTAAGAAGGTACTGTTTTCTATTTATTAATTTCCTTTCTTATTAGTCAAGATTAAGTAGAGAACAATTATAATTAATTCGGATTGAATTGATTCATTAAATTGAAAATTAGTTAGAGTCATTACTATGTAGACAGGATTGCAGTCCCTTTGTTTGCTATTGGACCATGTTGTTAAGGCATGCATCTATTAACATCGTGTGATACTTATTGTGTTGTGCTTGCAGCATAGTAATATATGTCACGTTAATATCAGTCATTTGCTTTGTTTGTAATGTATGCTCGTCAGAAATGGCTTGATGATTTCAAGCAATAGTTGAATATTTGTATTGGTTGGATTGTCATTACTTTCTAGACATGATAGAATGAATAGAACGATATCATGTAACAACTTTTTGTTTCGGGAAAACCTGTGCCTGTTTTAAGCTGGTGAAAAGGAAAACTTTTGCCATTTAGGGCATGGCTAAATTAGAACAACTAATTTTGAGGCATCGAATAATTTAAAATCGCAATAAAGATTAAAATCTCAATAAAGTATTAATACTTTCTATAAAACTCATAGTTCATAAATTCAGAAATAATATTTAGAAAAAAGAATTCATGCTAATTGAAAGAACTTGTAAGGAAGCTTCTTGCTGAATTTTGACTATTGAATGCCATGTGCTCTGATCTTTAGGTGCACTATCTATTGACAAAAGTTACAAGGAAGCTGATTGCTGAAACAGAGGTAGACAATTCTTACTGTAGTCTTTTTTTTGTTGGTTTTTCTTGCTGTAATATTGTTGAATTTTGATAGTTCTTTTTGGAACTTGAAAAATGAATGATCTTGTGCTCATGCATTGTTTAAGTGAAATAATATGTATCTTAATGTTAAATATATATCATATCATAAATTATTTAAGTGAAATAATATTTATCTTAGCTAATATTGAAGCAACTTTATTATTTACTTGTATATCTTTTGGTTTCTATGGTAACCAATCAATTAAAGCGACAAGATTATGGATCCTACTGACGAAATTATAAACGGCATTGCGACTCTAGAAGCAGCAAACGGAATTCCTATATATATAGGAATAGGATATTGTTAAAGTAGCAATTCATCATGTGATAACTATACTATGATAGTTTAATTGGCAAACGTGAAATATTGCAGTGGATGAAACTCAATTAGCTATTAATGTGAAAATCAAATTAAGATGACAAGCTTTTAAAATTGATCCCATTTGTAATAATAGTTTTATAGTTATCAAAATGCATGCAGTTAAGGAAACAATATAACAAGAACCTAAGGGAAGAATATAACAAGAATCACATAAGTTAAGGAATTGAGGTTTAAATATATAAATCTGATGAAGATTCTTAACAGTTCGAGTTACAAGGAGTAAAAGACATGACTTAAAGAAAATAATTTGAGGGCATGTTTCTTTCTTCTCTCGGGCATCCCATGCCTTGTATATAATTCTAATAATAAGCAGAACTGTCAAAGTAATACATCATATTGACTTGTAATAAGGTTGGGTTTCATCCATTTCCTCATTTGCAAGTTCAATGTAATTAGTTAAACAAAGTTTCAATTTAGGTAAATATATATCATATCATAACTTACATAACTTAGATAAATATATAACTTACATAACTTACATAATACATAATACATAAATATATATCATATCATAACTTAGATAACTTAGATAAATATATAACTTACATAAATATATATCATATCATAACTTACATAACTTATATAACTTAGATAAATATATAACTTACATAACTTACATAATACTTAAATATATATCATATCATATCTTACATAACTTACAAATAATACTTAACTTACATAATACATAAATATATACTTGAAAATCCCTCAACTTACTTGAATTAGTTTACACCCATTAGATACTTGATACTTGATATGTATTATCTATTTTAGTACAATGACATGATTTAAATCAATTGAGAACATTTAAGTAACTGTAATATATTGTCAACTTTAGATTTCAAGAATTACAAAATGGATAAGAGTTGGATGAAATTGTCAAGGGTAAGCAACAAGTATCGAAATGGAGTACAAACTTTTCTAAATTTTTCATTTCAAAATGCAAGCCAAGAGAATATGATTTTTTGCCCCTGTAAGAAGTGTGGCAACATCAATTGGAATTTTCGTGAAGTTGTCTATGAACATCTAATTGTTGATGGCTTTATTAGGGGGTATAAAAAATAGATTTACCATAGAGAGTGTACACCTAGTAGAACCTCTTCTACGATTAATCCGACTTATCCTTATAGTGCTTACCATTAGTCTGTTAGAGAAGATGGCATAGAAGGTATGTTGCGGGATGCATTTAATATGCACAGTCATGGTTTGCAATCGTTTCCACCTGACTTTGTTGCATCCGATAATTGTAATCTTAGTGGAAATACTTTTACCGAAACGGGAAGAAGTGTACCTGACAAAGAGCCAAATGAAGAAGCGGTGAAGTTCTACATGTTACTTAATAAAATGAATTAAGAACTTTATGAGGGATCAAAATTTTCAAAAATGTCCTTCTGCATTCGTCTTTTTCACTTAAAATGTTTGAGAGGGTGAACTGGAAACTCTTTGACAATGCTGTTAAAGTTTTTGAGAGATATGTTTCCGTTTGCAAAAATTATTCATTCATGCAAAGATATGAAGAAACTGATTAAAGATTTAGGCCTTGGTTACAACAAAATTCATAGTTGCCCAAATGACAACATGTTGTATTGGGATGATCAGAAAAACCAACAGTCTTGTCACGTTTGCAGTAAATCTCGTTGGATGAATAGAAATATAGAAGATGTGAATGAGGATGAATATGAGGCACAGTCAAGAAAGAAGCCAATAAAGATTTTGCAGAAAAAATGCCTAGAAGAAGATTACGAAGTCTAAGTACTGTTCAAAATAATCCAAATTCAGAAGAAATAAATAGTGAACAACAGACTGTTATTGGATCTTCGAATGTTCTGGAAACACCTGACGAACCTGCAGAAATTCAAAATAATGTTATATTTAATTTACATGCATGTTGACTTTTATTATTGATTTCTTTTTCAAATTATTATATTATAATATACCATTTTTCAACTAAAAGTGGTGGGACGCGCAGAGGTTGAGGACGTACTCTACTTAAAAATTTATACGAGTTAAATCCTATCGAGCGTGTCAAAGTATGTAGAAATGATCTTGGTCAGCCTGTTGGATCAGAAGCTCGACTTTTCGCAAGATATTTTGGCATTATAGCACGAAATGCTAATGTGTTGCCTATCAACTACGACTCGTGGCATCAAATGCCTGATAGTAACAAAAATCAAGCTCTCGATAATATTAAGGTAACAAAACGTGAATGCAATTTATAATACTTTGGTTTACGTTCCATTTATATTTATTTTCTAAACTTGTGTTTTTTGTAGGAGAGATTTGCTTTAGAGGTCTAAGATACTTATGTCAAAAAGGCATTGGGTAAAAAATGGAGAGACCATAAAAGCAATTTAAAGAAAGAATATTTTAAGAAAGAATATTTTAAAAAAGATATAAGCCTCAAAGAAAAATTACGAAATGTCCCGCCGGGGATACTGAGGTACCAATGGGAAGATGCGGTTAGATTCTGGAATTTAAAGAAAGGAACTCTTATAATTATTTCGGCTTATAGTATTTACTATATACGTAATAATAATTTCATAATGTAGGACCGTAAGTGAGTTGGAACAAACAGCAGGCAAAAACAAAAATTCACGCACACAGTAGGGTCGAAAAGTTTTGCTTGTGTAGCTGAGGTCGAGGTATTTTGAATTTATTAATTGTGTCAAATATTAATTACTTTCTATTAAATAATATTTTTACTACTATATTGTAGGAACGCTCATCTGGTCAAAAAGTTGGATGCCTTCAGCTTTTTGACATTACGCGTAGGAAGAAAGATGGATCTCCAATGACTTTTGAAGCTGTAGAAATTATGGTATATTTACTTAATAAAATTTGATTTGTTTTAAATATTTATAATGTTTAATTATAATGGTTTAATTCGTCGTTAGTAGTTTTAAATAATGTTAAGTTATGTTGCATTTTCTAACTATTTGATTGATTTATTAGGAGAAACTAAAAGATAAAAAGGCGGAGTATGAAGCGCTTGCTTCGAGTGATAGTTTTGTTAATCTTGAGGACATTGATAACAGAATTATTACTAAAGTTTTGGGTCCTGAAAGGTATGGTCGGGTTCGATTTCATGGATCTGGTATTATTAACCCAACCCAATATTTTGGATCCAGCTCGCAGCAATACATGCCTTCAGGGAGTCAAGCTCAAGCTGAAGTTCAGAGGTTAAGAGACCAGATGGCTCAGATGTAAGCGAGCACAGGTAAGCAAATTACTCAACTTAAAGCAAACGCAGCATCGAGAGAAGCAGAGGTTCAAAGAAAATATGAAGATCTCCAACTACAACTTAAAGAGGACGCAGCAGTGAAGGAAGCAGAGCAAAACAGAAAATACAACGAACTCCAACTACAGCTTCAAAATATGATGAAGATGTTTCAGCAGTCGCAGAATCCACCATCTTAGACTTTTTTTTTTTCTTATTGTAAGAATGTTTTAACAATTTAACGTTTACCATTACTGTAAGAATATTTTGTTATTTCATTTATTAGTTTAGATAATATATATTTCGTTGGATTTTTGAAGTATCATTTAGATTTTCTGTTATTGGTTGGATTTGTTGTTATTGTTGTTACAGGAAGGGTTGTATATGAATGAAACTAGGATATTAGAAATCTGCTAAAGTTAGTAGCGTTTTTAGTAAAAACGCCATAAAAAAACATGACTTTTAGCGGCGTTTGTGTTAAAAGCGCCGCTAAAGGTCACGTTCTTTAGCGACATTTGTGTGAAAAGCGCCGCTAAAGGTCACGTTTTTTAGCGGCGTTTATATAAAATGTTAGCGGCGTTATCTTTAGCAGGGTTTTTTATGGTGCTTATAGGCTAAAAAAACACTACTAAAAACCTGTTTTGCTATAGTGAACATCGATAAACCCTCTTTCATTTGGAAGAGTATTGCTACGGCTGCAAGATCTTTAAAAAAGGGCTTTGGTTGGATGGTGGGTAATGAAGAAGCATTGATATCTGGCATGATAATTTGGGCTTTGAGGTTTGAACGGAGATTCGATTTGTTCTAACGAGCTGACTATCCATGAACAGAAAGCACGTGACCTTTGGTGCAATAATGACGTAGGCTGGAACGTGGATAGGGTGCATGCAATTTATGGTCAAAACATGGGGAGCAGATTTGTAATATTCCCATTATTCTAATGGTCCGAGTGATAGAAGAGGGTGGTGTCATAACCCCCACTGTTGTTATAATTCCAAGTCCGTATACTCTTGGCTCCTCCTTAAACAGATTGGCCATGGTCCGCACCGTTTCTTTTGGAGAACCATTTGGAAGCTGAAGACACTGCCTAAATTCGCATATTTTGCTGGAGAGTGGGGCATGACATCCTTCCCACCTATCAAAAAATCTTTTCCATCCACCAGGAGTTCAAGAAAGACTGCCCTAGATGCGGGGCCTGTGATGAGACCCTTATCCATGCATTGAAGGATTGCCTCACCGCTCGTGAAATCCCGGTATTAGGCGGCCTCAATAATAATCTTCTCGTTGGCAATTACTCACAGTGCATTGACTGGATAGAGGACGTGATGAGGGTGTTTGACCTTAAAGCTGTTTCTGACTTCATAACTACTCTTTGGAATAGCTGGAATAATAGAAACAATTTTATTTTCAGAGGTAAAAAGGACGGAACTAGGGTGGTTGGGAGAAAGCTGTAACCTTGTGTCATGATTTTCGGATTCATAACCTAGTTAACAAACCCCTACTGCCTATGTCTCCGATTAAAAAGAGCTGGATGAAACCTCCTCATGACACCATGAAAATTAACTTTGATGCCGCTATTTCGTCGAAGAAGATGAGCTATGGGATGATCGCTCGGGACTCGGATGGTTTTGCTCTTTTGGATATGCATGCAGAGTGGGCTGAGCTTAAAGCGCTTGTGGAGAGTCTAAATTTTGCTAGAGCGTTCAATTTCCATAAAGTACAATTTGAAACTCACTGCGTCAGTCTGATTAACCGCATAACAAAAGAGGACATGACATTACACTGTTGGGCTACTGCACCGATGTGATTTGCAAGCAGTTGGAGAATTTTAATTCTTCCAAAGTTATTTGGGCCAATAGATGTTGTAATAAGATAGCAGATTATCTTTGTAAGCAAGCCATTGTTAACAATTGTAATTTGACCTTTTAAGTTGGATTACCCGTTGGATATCCATGATTTGGTCATGAAAGATTTAATAAATTGAAGTTTGACCTTTTGGGTTTCTTTATAAAAAAAAATAATAATAAAAGTACTTGTATGGTTTTAAATATGCTCTGTTAATTATTTATTTTTGATTAAATTATAAAGTAAAAGTTTAAAAGAAAATATTTGATATAAGTAAAATTTTAAACTCTACAAATAATATTAAGGTGATAATAAATATTCTAAAGAAGTATAGTAAAATATTAATATATATATATATATATATATATATATATATATATAAAAAGGTACATGACAATTTTTTAAGGATGGTTGTCGAATAAAAAAAAGAGTATACTGACAATAAATCAAATACTAATAAAAAATTTTAAGGTTACAATATGCTCAAAGTTTTTGTGCTTGTAGATTTATATTTTAATCTCCCTATTCTTTTAGGAATTTAATACTTATATTTTTAGAATTTAAAATTTTAGTTCCAATTATTAACACCATTAAAATTTTCCTGTTAAATTTGTTACTGTGACATTTTAAACTAAAAAAACACTCAGTATCCATGTAATAAAAAATGACATTGTAATAGGCTTGAATTTAACAGAGAATTTTAAAAGTGTTCACAATCATTAAAAATTCACATTAACATTTTAATCAAAATAAAATATTTAGACTAATTAATGACATTTTAAAAAGTTGAGATACCAAATAATGTCAAAATTAAAGTATAGAAATTAAATTTTAAATTTGACCGAAATATAAAGATAAAAATTGAAGCGAGATTAAAACTAAAATTTAGCCCTTAACTTTTTATGTCCATTGTTAGAATTAAGTGACCCTAATTCTTATTTAAATAAAATACGATGGAAAATAAAATAAAAGTAAAATCCATATAGAACTAGACTTCTTTTATTTTATTTTAGAATAAGGTTTTTTAAACCTTATTAAACTCCATCTATTTTATATTTACTAGGATAAGGTGTTTCAATCCTACTAGAATATGGCTTTACAAGCCTATAAATAGACATAGTCTATTCCTTTTGTATTGATTCAAATTTTCGACATAGTGAATTTTCTTCTCCTCTGCTCGTGTGGTTTTTTCCTAAAGGGTTTCCACGTAAAATTTTGTGTTCTTTATTTTTATTTTATTTTATTTTTTCACAATTGGTATCCGAGCTTCCGGTTGTTCATCTCGATCACGGTAATGGCGTCTTTGAAATATGAAATTCGTTGTTGGATCGCAACACCAGATTTGCGTTGTGGCGATTAAGATGCAAGCGATTCTTGCGCAGATGGATCTAGAGGATGCCCCGCTAGGGATAGATAAGATGCCTTCGACATTAACAGATGAAGAGAAGAAGCGTAAGGATCGAAAGGCATTAACACAATTGCATCTGCATTTGTCCAATGAAATTTTGCAGGATGTGATGAAAGAGAAGACTGCCGCTGCATTATGGAAGAGGCTAGAACAAATATGTATGTCGAAAACTCTAACAAGCAAGTTGCATATGAAGCGCGTCTTTATGCTCATCGTTTGGAGGAAGGTGCGTCAGTACACTAACACTTAACAAAGTGTTTAAAGAAATTCTCTCAAACTTGGAGGCCATGGAGGTTCAGTATGATAAGGAAGATCTAGGGTTGATTCTACTTTGTTCGTTGCCTCCGTCTTATTCAACCTTTAGAGACACGATTTTATATAGCCGCGAGTCTCTCACAGTTGATGAGGTTTATGATTCTTTAACCTCGTATGATAAGATGAAACATCTTGTGGTTAAACCTGACTCTCAGGGAGAGGGTCTCATTGTTCGTGGGAGACAAGATCGAATCATCGATGATGATCGTGGTAGGACACAGGAAAGAAATCATCGTGGTAAATCTAAGGGTAGATCGAAGTCTTCAAATAGAGGTAAAACTTGTAACTTCTGTAAGAAGAAAGGGCACATTAAATCTGAGTGCTATAAGCTACAAAATAAGATTAAAGGGGAGGCTGCGAATCAAAAGGGAAAACAACCAGAAAATTCTGGTGAAGCTGATGTTGTAGAAGACTACAGCGATGGTGAACTTCTAGTCGCTTCTGTCAATGATTCTAAAGTAAGTGAGGAGTGGATACTTGATTCAGGCTGCACCTTCCATATGAGTCCCAATCGGGATTGGTTTACAACTTACGAAACAGTGTGTCGAAGGTGTTGTTTTGATGGGAAATAATGCTTCGTGTAAGATCGCAGTGTTGGAACAATTAAAGTTAAGATGTTTGATGGAGTTGTCAGAACACTTAGTGACGTACGGTATGTTCCGAGTTGAAAAGAAATTTAATTTCGTTGAGTACTCTTGATTCAAAAGGGCATGCATATACATAGCTGAAAGTGGGGTTTAAAGATTTCCAAAGGTTCCTTGTTGTGATGAAAGGGCAAAGAAAAAGCTGCCAGTTATATGTTTTGCGAGGTTCTATCATTCTTCGGTGATGCAAAATGTTGCTTCCTCTTCCTTGTCGGATGATGATATTACTAAACTTTGGCATATGCGCCTAGGGCATATGAGTGAGAATGGCATGGTAGAATTGAGCAAAGAGGACTTCTTGATGGGCAAGGAATTTGCAAACTGAATTTACTGTGAGCACTGTGTTTTTGGGAAGCAAAAGAGAGTTCGATTCACTAGAGGAATCCATAACACGAAGGAAACGTTGGAGTATATTCATTCGATCTATGGGGACCATCCAGAGTGCCTTCGAGAGGTGGAGCTAATTATATGCTAACCTTTATTGATGATTTTTCCGTAAAAGTTTGGGCGTTCTTCCGGAAGCGAGTGCGCGATGTGTTTTCCGCATTTAAGTCTTGGAAAATTATGATTGAAAAAGCAGACGGAAAACAGATAAAATACCTCCGCATGCACAATGGCTTAGAGTTACGTTCGATGAGTTTAATAGATTGTGCAAGTCGAAGGGATCGTGAGACACTTGACAGACGATTCGTCATACTCCACAAAAAACGGCGTTGCGAACGAATGAACAGAACGATCATGGAGAAGGTTCGATGTATGTTGTCAAATGCCAACTTACCGAAGTCGTTTTGGGCAGAAGCAGCCTCTACTGCATGTTTTTTTGATCAACCGATCTCCATCCGTTGCCATTGAGAAAAAGACTCCACAAGAGGTATGGTCCGTAATCCCGCTAATTATTCTGATTTAAAGATCTTTGGGTGTCTGCGTATGCTCATGTTAATAATGGAAAATTGGAACCGAGATCCATTAAATGTGTTTTTCTTGGTTATAAAGCTGGTGTAAAAGGGTATAAGTTATGGTGTCCTGAAAATAGGAAAGTTGTGATTAGCAGAGATGTTGTTTTGATGAAACTGCTATGCTTCCTAACTTATCTCTTAAAGACTGCTCCAATAAAGAAAATCAAAAGCGGTGGAGCATCGATTAATCAGTGATCGACTCCTCAAGTCAAGTACAAAAATTGAGAATAGAGTTGCTTCTTCGCCTCAATACTCTATCGCCAAAAACAGAACTAAAAGAGAAATTAAACCTCCAAAGAAGTATCTTTGAGGCTGATCTAGTTGCTTATGCTTTAAATGTGGTGAAGATATAGATGCGAATCAAGAGCCATCAAATTATTCTGAGGCGATTAGTGTGAAGACTCGAAAAATGGATGTTTGCTATGCAAGAGGAGATGGAATCACTCCACAAAAAACAAAACATGGGATCTTGTGAAACTTCCTAAAGGTAAGAAGACTGCTCGTTGTAAATGGGTGTTTAAAAGAAAGAAGGGACTCAGGAGTTGAAGAACCTAAATATAAAGCAAGGCTTGTTGCAAAGGGTTACACTCAAGTTCCAGGAGTGGACTTCACAGATGTGTTCTCCCGGTTGTGAAGCATAGTTCGATTCGAGCTTTGCTTGGTATTGTGGCCATGCATGATTTAGAGCTTGAGCGATTAGATGTAAAACCGCATTTTTGCATGGAGAACTTGAGGAAGATATTTACATGCAACAACCAGAGGGTTTTACTGATTTGAAAAAAGAGATTATGTTTGCTTGCTTTGAAAAAGTCCCTTTACGGTTTGAAACAAATACCAAGGCGATGGTACAAGAGGTTTGATTCCTTTATGACTTCTCACGATTTCAAAAGAAGTAGTTTTGACAGTTGTGTTTACTTTAAGAAAAACAATGATGGTTCTTTTGTGTATCTACTTCTTTACGTTGATGACATGTTGATAGCAAAGAAAAGACAAAGGAGAGATAAGAAAGGTCAAAGCCCAACTAAGTGAAGAATTTGAGATGAAAGATTTGGGACCAAAGAAAGAAGATACTTGGTATGGAGATTCTTAGAGATAGAAAAACAAGTAAATTGTACCTAAGTCGGAAGGGTACATTGAGAAACTTCTTTGCGAGTTCAATATGCGAGTGCTAAGCCTGTTAGTACTCCTTTAGCAGCCCATTTTAGACTTTCATCGGCTTTGTCTCCACAATCAGATGATGAGATTAAGTACATGTCACATGTTCCATACTCTAGTGCAGTGGGATCTCTCATGTATGCTATGGTTTGTTCACGTCCAGATTTATCATATGCAGTCAGTGCAGTTAGCAGATATATGGCGAATCCCGGTAAAGAACACTGGAAAGCGATTCGAAGGATTTTAAGATACTTACGAGTACTATCGAT
Source organism: Gossypium anomalum (assembly GCA_025698475.1). NCBI lineage: Eukaryota > Viridiplantae > Streptophyta > Magnoliopsida > Malvales > Malvaceae > Gossypium > Gossypium anomalum. Next base: position 80,189,162 of record CM046966.1, on the reverse strand, counting down.
GTTTGCTTACGCTTTGGAAGAAGCAAGATGGAGTTATTGGATATGTTGATGCTGATTTTGCTGGAGACCTTGATAGAAGAAGATCTCTCACAGGTTACGTCTTTACAATCGGAGGTTGTGCAATAAGTTGGAAAGCCACTTTGCAAACTACAGTCGCTTTGTCTACCATCAAGGTAGTACATGGCGATTCATCGAGGCTTGTAAAGAAGCTATTTGGTTGAAGGGACTCTTTAGTGAACTAAATGAAGACCTTCAAATCAACACAAATATTTTGTGATACAGAGTGCCATCTTTCTTACAAAAGATCAAATGTTTCATGAGAGAACAAAACACATTGATGTTCGGTATCATTTTGTTCGTGATATTATTGCTCGTGGTGATATTGTTGTGAGCAAAATTAGTACTCATGAAAATCCTGCAGATATGATGACCAAGTCACTTCCTATAACCAAGTTTGAGCATTGCTTAGACTTGGTTGGTGTTCATTGTTGAAGTTAAACCCTTAAGGGGTTTTATGGAAGAGGTGGAGAACTTGTTCATGATTAAGAACTTGTTCATTGAGAATTTGTGTCAAGGTGGAGATTGTTAGAATTAAGTGACCTAATTCTTATTTAAATAAAATACGATGGAAAATAAAATAAAAGTAAAATCCATATAGAACTAGACTTCTTTTATTTTATTTTAGAATAAGGTTTTTTAAACCTTATTAGACTCCATCTATTTTATATTTACTAGGATAAGGTGTTTCAATCCTACTAGAATATGGCTTTACAAGCCTATAAATAGACATAGTCTATTCCTTTTGTATTGATTCAAATTTTCGACATAGTGAATTTTCTTCTCCTCTGCCCGTGGTTTTTTCCCGAAAGGGTTTCCACGTAAAATTTTGTGTTCTTTATTTTTTATTTTATTTTATTTTTTTCACATCCATAAAAAAAAAAGAGATAAAAACAATAGAGAAGTGTCACAACATATGAATTTAGAAATAATTCTGCATACTAAAAACGATGACAAGTAGATGGTGTTTTTGCTTGAGACATTAGAATTTTATGTATTTTTTTAATGGTCTCGTTATAACTTTTAGTTATATTTGTTTTTTTTTACATAATGTTTAAAATTATCTATAGCCATTCCTTAACCTATAAATAGGAAGATAATACGCCTCAGCGCACTCGAACTCACGTCATCCTATACTAACAATAATCTTTATGCCAATCGAACCATTAATAATTTGATGATATTATAAAAAGAAGAAAAAACATCACACGGAATTAAATAATAAGCAACAATTAAAAAAAAAGGTAATGCAGATTTTTTAATTATAAAAATGTAATACATATTTTTAATTTAAAAAGGTACTACATACTTTTGAAATATTAAATAAAGTTAAATATTAAAAACAAGTAATTAAATTATTTTAAAATATTAAAATGTTTTTATTAATTTTAGAATTTTTAAATGTTCAATTTTGAATTTTCAAAAAAAATATTTAAAAAAATCTTGAAAATTTTTAATTTAATTTAAAATTGTTATATTCTACTTTGTTGTCTTTCTTATTTGCGGTTAATGTTTATTTTTTACGTTTAAATTAGTGTTAAAATTAAATTTTTAATTAAAAATATTTTACTATATAAAATTAATATATAACTTAATATATATTTTTTAAAAATATATTGTGCTTTTAGTACAACGGTGATTTCAACATAAATTATTCTTAAGTGATTTCAACATAAATTATTCTTTAAGAAGGTGAACACCTAACCAATAAGTTATAACTTGATTTTTTTTAACTTACACAATTATTAATTATCTTTTAAATTTTCAATAATTCAAAATTTGTACTAAATTTTTAACAAAAAATGTAACTAAATTAAATTAATACACATAGCATATGTTAAAAACACTAGTTTGAGTATAAAATAATTTTTGAACAATAAATCAATTTTATTATTTGAATTTAACTTGTATTGAATAGTTAACGTTATATTAGGCCCATTTTCATATTTCCATTTTTGGGCTGAATTTACCAGCCCATTTGACCCTCCATTTAATCTGTTTAATGGGATCCAAAAGAAAATTCTTAATATAATGAAATATTTTGGTTCAATAAATTAATTAGGTAGCAGATTCTTATTTTAATTTTTAATAATTGAGATTAAAGATAAATATGTTAGCAATTTAATTTAAATTTTCATGGCAAAAAATATAATAATCATATCAATAGAAAAAGAAGTTATTTAATATAGTCATTAGGTTGCTTAATATCTTTTTAGATTGTTTCATTTTAATTAGTACAAGTTTAAAGGCAGAAGCCTGCTGCAAATGTTATGGTTTTTTTTTTTTTTTTTGTGGGGGGGGGGTCATATGACAGAATACATCTTTGTTTTTTGTCAAAACCTGCGAATCATGAAATACGCTCCATTCTCATAGGTAGAGATCGAACCCTCAACATAATAGTTAAAAGATAAGGTGAGCAACCACCTCACCACACCTCATGGTTAAATATATCTTTGTTAGATTTATGATAATTGCTAGCATTAATAATCACCAAGAGGGTGGTGAGTTTGTAACATCCCTAAAACCCCTAAGGCGAGAATATTGCTAATATGATAATACATGTATTAAAAATATTGAAGTAAATAAAATGAAGAATGTAATTGATAAAAGAGAGGGCTGAGAAATGACAAAAGAAGTAGAATCAAGAAGTATGTCCACGATGTATTAAATTAAGGCAAGGACTAAATCTTAAAAAAGAGAAAGGTGTTATGGTCTTAGTGCAAATATTTAAAATTTGTGAGGGCAAAGTATAAATATGGAGAATTTGAAGGACCATGTAACACCCCTAACCCATATCTTACGCCAGAACAGGGTTACGAGGTATTACTGAACTTATAACTTAGAAAATTATACATTTCATAACCAATTATCATTCAATTCAAAAACCATTCAAATACATCCATACAGTCCCTAATACGAGCCTTTGAGGCCACAAATAGACATTAAAAGTGGTTCGGGACTAAATCGAGTACTCAAGAATTTTTTAGAAAAACATTGAAATTTTTCAAAGTGCAGAGGACACACACCCGTGTGGCCAGACTGTGTGTTTCACATGGCCAACCACACGCCCGTGTGCCATGCAGTGTACCCTTCGAAATGGCCTCACACACCCTTGTGCCAGGCAGTGTGAAAACTAGAGGGTATACTGACTTGTGCCACACGACCAAGCCACACACCTGTGTGCTAGGCCGTGTGAAGCTACTGACTTGGTTTCGATAGAAGTATCAAAGGACACACGGCAGTGTTACTTGGCTGTGTGTCACACACGACTGAGACACACGCTCGTTTCTCTACCCGTATGGAAAAAAATAGTCCATTTTCCAAACTATATTCCTCACCCACATTGGTACCAACCAATACACATCAATTTGTACATAACCATGACATAAATTGGCACTCAAAACCAACCAATTTCAAGTTTATATCATGCATTATCCACACAAACAACATGATATCCATAAGCACATTTATTTGACCACTTTTAAACATACCAAATATATTTCCAAAGTCTACCTAAATGGTCAATTACATATATGAGACATTGTGCCTAACTTAGCATGCATACACATTCTCAATTTCAACCATTTGGTACCTTAAATACCAATTCACATAGCAATTGTACATCACATATCATAAGGCCATTTACACCTATTTGCATATCAAAACATATATAATTTTCAAGCCAAATCAATTGGCTAAATACACAACAAAATCCATAGGTCACATAAGTAAAAATACCTATACATGCCATTTAACCTAAAATATAAAGTCTAAAGTACCCAAAATAAGAGTTTGATAGTGTGACGCGATCTCCAACAACTTTCAAACTGAGCGAGCTTCCGAATCAGTATAAAATACAAAAATTAAAACGGAGAAGCAATTAAGCTTAGTAAGTTCGTATAACTAAAAAAAAATATGACTTACCAAATCATCCACAATTTAGATAAGCATAATTACAACATAGATAAATTCCAATTCGGCCCAAAGCCTAACACATAATTACAACTATGTTAGCCATGTATAAATACATCAACTATGAATTACTTCTCGTATTTCACATGAATATTTGTACTGGTTTGTATCAACTCATATTGTGCCCTTTGAACCATTTGGAATACTATCAGATACTCGGGTATCTCATACACTAAGTGCCAATACGTGGTCGAAATCACCTCTATCTCATATTTCATGTAAATGCTCACTCTCGAGCCATCACTGGGTCTGCTCACACAAGCTGTCAATCAAGACGTAGCTACACGGTGCTGCTCACACAAGCTGTCATTCAAGACGTAGCTACACTGCATCGCTTCACACAAGTCGTAAAGTAATCGCAACACGCGCGTAAACTCAACACCACTAGTAGGACGATGAGACCACCAGACCCAAAACATGGTAACCCCTAATGACATGTCACCTATCATTCCTAAGGTTCAATCGGGATCCATACATTGCCAATACTTCGTCGAGAATTTCCGTGGTGTTGTATCATCACAATTATATCAATTAAGCATTTAAACACATATAATTTAAAACTTATTAAATATATGAACTTACCTCGAATTGATACGGAGAAAATCGACTGATTAATCGACTACTTTATCTTTCCCACGATCTAATTTCGAACGTGGCTTTTCTTGATCTACATAATCAAATTTAACTAATTTAATATTTATTCTATTCAATTCAATCCAATTTCATATTATGGCCAAATTACCATTTTACCCTTAAACATTTGACTTTTTTACAATTTAATCCCTAGAGTCGTAAAATGAAATTCATGCAATTTCACCTACATCTAAGCCTAGCCGAGTTTACTGCATGCTCATAGCAGCCCATACAATTCACAATTTCACACATTTAACACAAAATTTTCACATTTCACAGTTTAACCCCAAAATGGTAATTTTATTAAAAATCCCTTAACAAAAGTTGTTTAATTAACAACAAAGACTCATTTTCCTCCATTAAAATTCAAAACCCTAACATATGCATCAATGGTAAAACCCTAAACCTATAACCATTTTGTAAATTAGTCCCCGGGCTAGCTAGGTTAAGCTACAACGATCCTGAAAACATAAAAATCATTAAAAACGAATGAAAATGACTCACCATGCAAGGAAGTTCTTAGTCAAACCTCAAAGCTCCTCTAATGGTGATTTCTTTGCTGAAATTTTTAGCTCATGCATGTGTGAAGATGATAACTATTTTGTTTTATTTTATTTTTATCATTAATTGTCTTTTTACCCTTTTACCCTTACCTAACTTTAAAATTTTCATAAATACCATGCCATACACATCCACTAACTCAAATAATAGTTTAATTACCACATAAGGACCTCAATTTTAAGGTGCTATAGCTATTTAACACTTTTAGCTAATAGAACACAGCTTTCGCACTTTACACGATTTAGTCCTTTTTCACTAATTGGTTGTACAAACGGTAAAATTTCTTACCGAAATTTTTATACCATAATTCTAACATGATGTAGATATTAAAATAATATTAAAATAAATTTTACTACCTCAGATTTGTGGTCCCGAAACCACTATTTCGATTTCATTGAAAATGGACTATTACAACTCTTCCCCCAAAGGAATTTTCGTCCTCGAAAATCTTACCAGAAAATAGGTTAGGATATTGTTTTCTCATGGTTTCCTCGGGTTCCCAAGTAGCCTCCTCAATCCCGTGACGATGCCAAAGAACTTTCACTAAGGCAATTCTTTAATTTCTCAACTCTTTGGTCTCTCGTGCCAAAATTCTGACCGGTTCTTCATTATACGACATGTCGGGCTGAATTTCAATCTCTGTCGAAGAAATTATATGCGAAGGGTCTGATCGGTATCGTCGTAACATGGATACATGAAAAACATTATGAATCTTTTCCAACTCTGATGGTAACTCAAGTCGATATGCCACTGGCCTATTTTCTCAATAATCTCATACGGTCTGATAAATCTCGGACTAAATTTTCCTTTGCGACCAAATCAGAGAATCCTCTTCCAAGATGATACTTTCAGAAACACCTTATCACCGACTTGAAATTCAATATCCTTACATTTCAAATCCGCATATGGTTTCTGTCGATCTGAAGCGGCTTTTAGACTGTCACGAATCGCTTTCACCTTCTCTTCAGTTTCACGGATCAAATTAACCCCGTGTATCTTTTTCTCAGTAAGTTCAGTCCAGTACAACAGAGTTCGGCATTTACAACCATATAAAGCTTCATATGATGCCATTTTAATGCTTGATTGGAAGCTATTATTATATGTGAATTCAACCAACGGTAAATATTTTTCCCAATTACCTTCGAAATCTAAGACACAACAACAAAGCATATCCTCGAGAATCTGAATCACTCTCTCAAACTGACCATCGGTTTAAGGATGAAATGCAGTGCTAAAATGCAACCGCGTACCCAAAGCTTCTTGCAACTTATTCCCAAATCGTGATGTAAACTGCGGATCTCTATCTGAAATGATGGAGATTGGCACTCCGTGCAATCTCACAATCTCTGAAATATACAATTCAACTAATCTGTCAAGTGAGAAGTCTGTACGTATAGGAATAAAATATACAGACTTCATCAACCGATCAACAACAACCCAGATAGCATCTTTCTTTTTTGGAGATAAGGGTAATCTTGATACAAAATCCATCGCAACTCTATCCCATTTCTACTCCAGTATCATTGCTGGATGTAATAGTCTTGACGGTACTTGATGTTCGGCTTTAACCTTTTGACAAATCAAGCATCTCGATATAAATTTTGAAATGTTACATTTCATGCCCGACCACCAATACATCTATTTTGGATCACTGTACATCTTAGTACTCCTTGGATGAACAGACAAGCAGCCATTGTGTGCTTCGTGTAAAATTTTCTGTATAAGCACGGAATTCCTCGGCACACAAACTCTACCTCGGAACAGCAAACAATCATCGGATCCAACCTGAAACTTTGAATTAGTAGTCGACTCGCACTGTACTCTTTTAGCTTGCAATTTATTATCACATTTTTTAGCCTTGCAAATTTGTTGTAAAAACAATGGTTTAACTTTTAACTTAGCTAAGATCAAACCATCATCAAACAAATTCAATCGCATATTCATCGCTCTCAAAGCAAACAAAGATTTTCTACTCAGAGCATTTGCGACTACATTCGCTTTCCCCAGGTGATAATCAGAATCTAACTCATAGTCTTTCAACAATTCGAGCCATCTTTACTGTCTCAAGTTTAAGTCTTTCTGTAACATCAAATACTTCAAGCTTGTGATCGGTAAATATGTGGCACTTCTCACCGAACAAGTGATGTTGCCAAATTTTCAATACAAACACAATTGCGGCCAACTCCAAATCGTGTGTCGGATAATTCTTCTCGTACGTGTTTAACTATCTGGAAGCATACGCTATCATTTTATCTTCTTGCATTAAAACACATCCCAAACCGTTCAATGATGCATCACTGAAAATCACAAACTCATCACTGAAAATCACAAACTCTTTACCTGACTCAGGCTGAACTAAAATTGGTGCTTCGGTTAACAGTGCTTTCAATTGATTAAAACTCTGTTGACACCACTCAAACTTTACATCTTTTTGCAATAACCGAGTCATTAGTGTAGCTATCATTGAGAAACCTTTAACAAATCTCCGATAATAGCCTGCTAACCCCAAGAAACTTCTGACCTCGAAAATGTTTCTTGGTGGTTTCTAGTCAACAACCGCCGAAATCTTGCTCGGATCAACTCGGATGCCTTCTGCCGAAACAATGTGTCCCAAAAATCCAACTTCTCGGAGCTAAAACTAGCATTTGCTGAATTTAGCAGATAGTTGTTTATCTCTCAAAGTTTGTAACACAATTCTCAGATACTCGGCATGTTCAGACTCATCTCAGGAATAGATCAAAATATCATCAATGGATACAACAACGAATCTATCTAAATATGGTCTGAAAATTCTATTCATCAAATCCATAAAAACTGCAGAAGTGCTAGTTAACCTAAATGGCATAAAAAGAAATTCATAATGTCCGTACTTAGTTCTGAATGCAGTTTTCAACACATCTGAATCTTTTACCTGCAACTGATAATAATGAGATCATAAGTCAATCTTTGAAAATACTGTTGCTCCTTTAAACTGATCAAACAAATCTTCAATTCTCAGCAATAGATACTTATCCTTAATCCTAACCTTGTTGAGCTATCGATCTCATTGATCCATCTTTCTTCTTTACAAATAAAACTGGTACACCCTAGGGCGAGAAACTCGGTCATGCAAAACCTCTATTCGTTAACTCTTGCAACTGAGCTTTCAACTCTATTAGAGCCATTCTGTACGGAGCTATTGATATCGGTGACATTCTCGGTACTAACTCAATAGCAAACTCAACCTCTCTGATCGGTGGCAATCCAGGTAACTCTTCTGGAAACACATCTGAATATTCACAAATCACTCGCACTGATTCAATCTTCAGTTCAAACATCTTTGTATCTAGTACATACACAAGGTAAGCATCACCACCTTTTTTCACATATTTCTGTGCTAGCATAGCCGATATCATAATAGGCAAACCATTTTAATCATCGGATTTAATACGAAGAGTCTCACTGTTATGACATTTTAACACAATAAGCTTTCGTCTACAATTCACAACCGCATTATACAAAGTCAGCCAATCCATACCCAAAATCACATCAAACTCATCAAACGGTAAAAGCATCAAATCAGCCGAAAAACTGTAACCTCGAGTCACAAAGGACAATTTTTTCATACTTTATCAATTAGAACATACTGACCTAAATGGTTCGATACCTTAACCACAAATTCAGTAGACTCGACAGGTAAACTCTTACTAGACACTAAATTTGTACACACATAAGAATGGGTTGATCTAGGATCAATCAATGCAGTTACATTATTGTTATAAAGAGAAAAGTACCAGTGATAATATCTGGCACTGGTGCATCTTCTCGAGCACGAATAGCGTAACGCAGTCAAAAGTTTGTCTTTCTCAGGTAACTCAGGACAATCACGAATAAAATGCTCCTGTGAGCCACATCTGAAACAAGCTCTATCATTTATCTAACATTCACCAAAATGTCGTCTACCACACCGTTGACACTTAGGTTTGTTAGCCTTAACACTACCAACGCTCGCTACTGAAGTGGCTTGAGCTTTTGAACTTGTGTGTTGTTTACCACGATCTCTATTAGAAAACCCCACTGAAGTAGTCGAATGGTTATGAAAATCCTTTGACTTCTTTGACGACGAGTGATAAGATTCCCGTTGACCTCTTTCTCAAGTCTCTAGCCTCAGAATCGGCTTTTCTCTTTTCTTTGCTAAGCTCCTCGGCTTTGTGAGCTCTATCAAGTAAAGCCACAAATTCTTTTAGTTCAAGTATCCCGACTAAAAGTATAATATCTTCATTCAACCCGTCTTCAAATCTTTTGCACCTAACCACTTCGATTGGAATACACTCACAAGCATACTTACTCAGTCTCAAATGCTCTTTCATATTCAGATATGGTAATACGACCCTGTTTCAACTCTAGAAATTCTTTGCGCTTTTGATCCAGAAACCGTTGACTTATGTGCTTTTTCCTGAACTCAGTCTAAAAGAAGTCCCATGTGGCCCGGTCTCTTGGTATTATAGATATTAAAGTGTTCTACCATTGATATGCAACATCTTTCAGAAGAGATACAACATATTTAACACATTCTGATGGTGTTCACGACAACTCATCAAAAACTCAGATCATATTCTCTAGCCAGAACTCAGCTCTCTCAGGGTCATCATCAACTGTAGTCCTAAACTCTTCGACCCTATATTTTCAAATTTTATCAACAGGTGGTTTGTTCATACGTACTAGTTCTAAAGCTTGAGGAGCTACAGGGATCGATTAGGGAAAAGGTGAGGGTAGAGGTTGTTGAGCAGCCAGATTCATTCGGACATACTCAGTGAACCACTCATTCATCATCTGGAAGAAGGCTTCCTTAGCCTCTTCTCCACGACCGTTAGACATGGATCTAGATCCAGAGACGCTGCCCTACAAACTGAGGTCGGCACGTTACTTTCAACATCATCGGAGTCTGCTAGATTTGGATCTATTTTTATATAGAAAACATGATTTTCAACTGTCAAGAGATTTCACACTATCACAGGTTATAAAATGACATATATAGCTAGACTCACATATACTACGTTAGTCCTAAAATCGACAAAACTATAGCTCTGATACCAAAAAATGTAATACCTCTAACCTGTATCTTACACCGAAATAGGGTTACGAGGCATTACCGAACTTATAACTTAGACAATTATACATTTCATAATAAATTATCATTCAATTCAAAAACCATTCAAATACATGCATACAGTCCCTAATACAAGCCTTCGAGGACCCAAATATACATTAAAAGTGGTTCGAGACTAAACCGAGTACTCAAGAAATTTTTAGAAAAACATTAAAATTTTTCAAAGTGTTAGGGACATGCGCCCGTGTCTCAGGCCGTGCGGACATTCGAAATGGGGATACACGGTCGCGTCTCAGCCCGTGCCTGACCCCGTGTAACTCACTGACTTGGGTCACACGGCCAACCAGACGCCCGTGTGCTAGGCCGTGTACCCTTCGAAATTGCCTCACACACCCGTGTGCCAGGCCGTGTACTAGGCTGTGTGAAAACTAGAGGGTATACTTACTTGTGCCACACGACCAAGCCACACACCCGTTTGTTAGGCCGTGTGAAGCTACTGACTTGGTTTCTATAGAAGTATCAAGGGACACATGGCCGTTTTACCTAGCTGTGTGTCACACACGGCTGAGACACATGTCCGTGTCTCTGCCCATGTAGACAAAAATAGGCCATTTTCCAAGTCATATTCCTCACCCATATTGGTACAAAACAATACAAATCAATTTGTACATAACCATGGCATAAATAGGCACTTAAAACGAACCAATATCAAGTTTATATCATGTACTATCTACACAAACAACATGATATCCATAAGCACATTCATTTGACCACTTTTAAACATACCAAATATACTTCCAAAGTCTACCTAAATGGTCAATTACATATATGAGACATTGTGCCTAACTTAGCATGCATACACATTCTCAATTTCAACCATTTGGTACCTTAATACCAATTCACCTAGCAATTGTACATCAAATATCATAAGGCCATTTAAACCTATTTACATATCAAAACATATATCATTTTCAAGCCAAATTAATTGGCTAAATACACAACAAAACATATAGGCCACATAAGCAAAAAAGACCTATACATGTCATTTAAAGCATAATATAAAGTCCAAAGTACCCAAAATAAGAGTTTAATAGTGCGAAGCGATTTCCAACAACTTCCAAACTGAGTAATATAAAATACAGAAATTAAAACGGAGTAAGCAATTAAGCTTAGTAAGTTCATATAACTAAAAAAAATATACAATTTACCAAATCATCCACAATTTAGATAAGCATAATTACAACATAGATAAATTCCAATTCGGCCCAAAGCCTAACACATAATTACAACTATGTTAGCCATGTATAAATACATCAACAATGAATTCCTTCCCGTATTTCACATGAATACTTGTACTGGTTCGTATCAACTCATATAACCTCGTATCATCATTTGTGCCTATTGAACCATTTGGAATACTATCAGATACTCGGGTATCTCACACACTAAGTGCCAATACGTGGTCGAAACCACCTTTATCTCATATTTCATATAGATGTTCACTCTCGAGCCATCATTGGGTCTGCTCACACAAGCTGTCAGTCAAGACGTAACTACACAGTGCTACTCACACAAGCTACAAAGTAATCACAACACATGCCGAAAACTCAACCACCAGTAGGACGTATGATACCAGCACCCAAAACACTGTAACCCCTAATGATATGTCTTTTGTTTCCTATCTATTCCTAAGGTTCAACCGGGATCTATACATTACTAATACTTTGTCAAGAACTTTCGTGGTGTCGTATCATCACAATTTTATCAATTAAGCATTTAAACACATATAATTTAATACTTATTAAACATACAAACTTACCTCGAATTAATACGGAGAAAATCGACCGATCAATCGACGACTTTATCTTTCCCCCGATCTAATTCTGAACGTGGCTTTTCTTGATTTATATAATCAAATTTAACTAATTTAATATTTATTCTATTCAATCCAATCCAATTTCATATTATGACCAAATTACCATTTTGCCCCTAAACATTTAAATTTTTTACAATTTAGTCCCTAGACTCGTAAAATGAAATTCATGCAATTTCATCCACATCTAAGCCTAGCTGAATTTACTAAATGCTCGCAGCAGCCCATACAATCCACAATTTCACACATTTAACACAATTTTCACATTTCACAATTTAACCCCTAAATGGTAATTTAATTAAAAATCCCTTAACAAAAGTTGTTTAATTAACAACAAAGACTCATTTTCTTCCCTTAAAATTCAAAACCCTAACATATGCATCAATGGTAAAACCCTAAACCTACAACCATGTTTCAAATTAGCCTCCGAGCTAGCTAGGTTATGCTACAACGATCTTGAAAACATAAAAATCATTAAAACCGGAATGGAAATCACTCACCATGCAAGGAAGTGCTTGGTCGAACCCCAAAGCTCCTCTAATGGTGATTTCTTCACTGAAATTTTCAGCTCATGCATGTGTGAAGATGATAACTATTTTGTTTTATTTTATTTTTATCATTAATTGTCTTTTTACCCTTTTACCCTTACCTAACTATAAAATTTTCATAAATACCATGCCATGCACTTCCACTAACTAAAATAATTGTCTAATTACCACATAAGGACCTTTACTTTAAGGTTTTGTAGGTATTTAACACTTTTAACTAATAGAACACAACTTTCGCACTTTACACGATTTTGTCCTTTTTCACTAATGGGTCATACAATCGGTAAAATTTATTAACAAAATTTTTATATCATATTTATAACATGATGTAGATATTAAAATAATATTAAAATAAATTTTACGACCTCAGATTTGTGGTCCCAAAACCACTGTTCTGATTTCACTAAAAATGAGCCATTACAGACTAAAAGTACAAATGTTGCAAAGGTGGAAAGGACCAAAGAGTAAGACAAATTCATAAATAAGGATTAAATTGAATAATTTGAGAAATTATACGGACTAAATTGTAATTTTTCCAAAAGTGAGAAATTGCCTAAAAGTGAATATTGACTAAGCTCAAGGGAAAAATGGCCATTCCTCAAATTGGATAAACATTGAGTGTAATAATTAAGGATCAATGGTGTTGAAAAAAGATTGGTTGAATTATTTTAGTAATTAAATAATTAGATATTTTATTAGAATAATGTCGAGATTTATTAGTAATTTTTATCACCTTCCAACACCACCACCATTCATGAAAGGAAACGCTTGCTTTTCTTTCAATTTGTCCTTTCCCACCATAATTATCAAGTCAAAGCTAAAAACCATCAAATTTCCATAGAAATCCTTAGTGAAATAAAAAATACAATATCATAGCAAGGTGATTTCTAACGTCCTCACTAATTTTTGCACGCAAAGAAAAATGAAAGTAAATATTGAATCAATGGTTACTAACGTTTAACTAATACTGAGCAGCATTACTTGGTCGAATTGTAATACGAAAAGACAACTTGTATTAGTAGATGAACCTAAACGTGTCCTTAGTTTAATCGAAAATGAGCAAACGGATTGAAAGACTAATATGTTGTCTATCAAGTCCAATTAGGGAGGTGCTTTGTCTTGAGCATTTGAGCAGATGACTCCCAGAAGATAGAGACACAGATTTGACTAATTGGGCTGATAGTGTAATGCCCCAAAAATATGAATTTATGATTGTTAAATTATGTCATTGATCAATATTTGTTTTTGTGGTTAAGGGCTTAGGATGTTTGTTTGATGTCATGTGTTCAAACCTCATTCTTTGAGGATTTTGCTATTTTTGTCTCTATCCCTAACTCTAGTATTTTGATTTAAATTTTATTTTTAGTTATCCAATGTTAAAATGATTCTATTAGTTCAATGGTAAGGAGTTGACTTGTCTTTTGGTCTTGTGTTCGAATCATTGTGTGAGTGAATTGATAATATTTTTTTTCTTTTTCTGTTTGAGCTGACAATGTAAAGGTTGTGGTTTAATCAAACTCTGTCTCTGGGAAAATCTGATAAGTTATCAGAATATTGTGTTAGTTTGAAATTGGTTTTTGTTAAAAAATATATATTCTTTTTATTCTTTTTTTATTTTAAATTTAAATTTATTTTGATTTATTTTCTTTTCCCAAATCCGCCTTTTCCCACATTTCCTATTTGTTATTTTTCTTTTATTTTTACCTCATTTTCCTTTTAATTTTGATGTAAAAGAGAGGAAAGATGAGAAAAGATGAGAATAAATAGGGAGGTGACAGAAATTCTATTTGGTTTTGAAGAGAAAACATAATCCTAAATCAATTAGGATAAGTTGGATAAAAAATCTAGGGTTTGGGAACCCTTACATTAACAACTTAACCATCAAGTCTATTCAATTTTTTTATTATTAATTTCATCTAACCCCATATATTTTAAGGTGTTACAAACTGAATCTTTATTCTCTTGCATCCCACTTTTAACATATATTGAGCATGCCTTTGAAACATTTTCATGCCGACTTTAAAGTCAGACTCCCAAGTTGCCTACTTCAACTAGGTTGCTAAACAAATTAGTAACTCGATTATTTCACTAATAGTTTTTCAGTCATATATATAAATATATATATGTAAGAGCCCAAATTCGTCCGGGCCGAAAATCAAAATAAAAAATAATATACAAATGTTTATTTATTTAAACAGTCCAGGTTACAAAGCCCAAACCGTAGGCCCAAAACCAAAATAATTCAGCTAAGCCTGTTTACACCCTACCCCAGATACACAAGACCCAGTTAAACTACCTAGCCCAGAACTAAAATGGCCTAATTAACTTAAAACTCTCAGAGGCCCAAAATTAGAAGCATTCGGCTAGGGTTAGAAACCCTAGCCCTCTCCAGTGCCATAAGGGGAATTCTGGAAGCTTCGAGTACTCCAAACAAAGCAGCCTCTCATCTCCCAGATTCAATGGCTTGACTGTCGCCACCAAGCACGCCATGATTGCTTGACTCTGCCATCGTACATCGCGCCACCATTGACACGCAAATCACACCGGAATCGTCAGATCTCCTCGCGCTACGATACGGCGGTGATTGAGCAAGATCCTCACGGTTTATCTGCAAACAAAAAAGGAAACGATGCCAGAAAACACGACAATAGAAATAAGGAAAGAAATCAAAAATTTCTTTCCAGGACTGTAAATCATTTACATCAGGCTATAAAAGCCAAATACTTTTAGTGTAAAAACACGATTTTTGAGAGAGAAATATACACACGGATTTTCCAGAGAAATATATACAAAGATTCAATAGAGCATAGTATTTCCAAGTTACAGTACCAGTAACCAATCGAATACAAAGGTGAATATTTCTTTAATATATATTACAAAAAAATAAAAGAAAAAGGATTACCTGACGGATAACGAGAAAAAGGAGGGGTTTTTCGAACCCTAGCCACCGTGTACGGCAGTCCTCAGGGCAGCGCGTGGGTGCGTAACCGGAGTGTGGTTAACGGAGGCCCGAGCCTGGAGCTCCCTCTTCTCTCTCTCTTTCAGAGAGAATTCTTAAGTTGTTTTTAGAAAATTGGGTTTCAAATGATTTCAAAGCTGAGAAGTTGGCTTATATAGCCTTGACAAAACGATAGCGTTTTAGACCCCCAAGATCCGCGTGTTGACCCGATTACCTGGGGAGGATCCGCGCATTTTTTAGGATTAGGTTAATTGCCCAATCGGTCCTTCTACTCCTTTTTGTGTTTACAATTAAACTTTATTTTATTTATGATTTGGCCCTATTGATTTGTCTCAATTCTGATTTAGTCCCTACAGTAGCTGCTTTAAGTCCAAGATTAAAACGCAGTCGTTTTGGGAATAGGGCAATTTGCCCAATGAGTCCCTTCTGTTTTACACGCGATTTAATTAGAACCTTAATTCAGTTTTATTCCTTTTAAATTCGCCCCGTAATTTTACTGAACTTTAAATTTAATCCTATATTTATTTTTTATTATTCTATATATAAATATATATATATATATATATTATATTGTTATTTGTTTTATTTTTATATTATACATCATAAGATTATCCTATTATAAGTATTATTTTTATTATATGTATTATTATTTATTATATATTATTTTTCTCAAATTATTATTATCATTTTTATATTATTATTATATTTTCACATATATATATATATTTATTATTAATTATTCATATATATTGTTTTACATATTACTTTCATTATTTTATATTATATCTATCATATTTCATATTTCCTATAAATTTAAAGTATATTCTATTATATGACAATTAAATATTTTCATTACTTATAAATTTTTATGTATATCATATAATATCTATTACATTATTTATATTATTCATTATATTATTTAAATTCTTAAAATTTGTATAGTAAATTATATTTTTAACTCATTATATATCAAACTATTAATTATTTATTATATATTTTAAATGATATTTTTATATTCTTTTACATACTTTTATTTATATATATATTTTTAAAACCCAATATATTTTACATATGATTATTATAAATATTTTGTTATTATATTTTATATATTATATAGCAAATACTATTCTAAAATTATTTTTTAAAATTTTAGGTCTTTATTTGTAATATATTTTGTTAACAATAACTCGCTTCATTTTTTTATATATTGCATATATTATATGTTATTTTATATATTATTACATTTCATGAATATGTACATTAATATTGTATTACCTTTTTTGTATATCATGCATTATTTAATTATTATTTCGTATGTTTGTATGTTTATTCTTTCTCAATACATGCTATATATATCTTTGTATGCATATTGTTAATATTTGCTATATATATTATTTTTATATGTATGAATCTAATGCACAAAATTTTTTATTATTATTACCATTTCTTTGTTTAAATGCATGTATTATTTACCTACTATAATAATATGTTACTATGTATGATTTATAATGTAATATAATTCCCCACATATCATTTTTTTTTTAAAAAGGGCTCCAAAGTTTTCAAAAAATATATATATATAAAGGCAATGCTTGATGTTTGGAAATTTTGAGAAAATAGTGCCCTAACTTATTGGGTTGCGACTTTTCTCGTTGAATTCGAATAACCAAGTACCCTTCTAAGTTTCTAAAGGTTTTCTTTAAAGCAACTGTCTTGGAATTTCAAAGCAATATGTCCTAACTTACTGGATGTGGAGTTTTATGGTTTCGAGATAGGGATTTCCAAAAGGCTAACTTAGTGTCAATATTTTGATACGGGTGAGCTCCAATTTTCAAAATCAAAAATATTTTAAAGAGGATTGCATCTTAAAATTTCTAATTTCCGACCTTAAAGACATTTGACAATCAATTTGGTACCAATTTTTGGGCGTTTCGAGGGTGCTAACCCTTCCTCATGCGTAATCGACTCCCGGACATGTTCTTTTGATTTCGTAGACCAAAACCGATGATTTTAAAACAAAAATGTTTTAAAGGTGACCCAATCACACCAAAAAAGATTGGTGGCAACTCCTGTTTTCGTTTTTCTTAAAGTCGATTCCCATTTTCCAAAAACTCAATTTAAAAATGGTCTCGACAGCTTGGCGACTCCACTAGGGACGTTTAAGAGAGTCAAGCCATGTAATTGATTATCTCTTGTCTTAATGTCGGAAATTAAAAATTTTAAAATTTAATCCTCTTTGCATTACATGTGTTTGTATTATTGCATGTGTCGCTGTATTCTAATATGCATTGCATTTGCATGACCGTTGTGGTCACACCCTTAAGTGGGAGTGAGAAGCTACGCCTTTGTGAGGTTTTCACCTCCGTGCAGGATAGTGGATCACTTTCGGGATACATCCATACCTATGGTTTCGTGAGATTTTAATCTCCGTGTAGCCATGGGGAAATGTATTCCCCTGAACTGAACTCGATTCAAATAAGCCTATAATGGGTGAGGATCGAGGAATCTGCCGATTCAGGTACCTAAAACTTTAGAACCAACCTCATATAGGAAAAACCGTAAGAGCCCAACTTAGTTAGAATTAAAATTTAGATATTACCCTTATAAATTATTGTTGAGATTTATTGATATCATGTGATACTGACCATTTCTTTTCTTTTGTTTGCATGACATTTTGCATTTACAAAGGTATCAATTCACGGTCAGTTTCTAAGTTAGAGAGTTTTATTATGGAGAACGGACTTCTTGATAGAGTGGAGGGCAACGCCAACGTCCATAGATGGTCTGAGCAAACTCAATTAGAAAAGGGAGATAGTATAGCTGCGGGATATATGTCGGAGCTGTCGGGATATACTCGTATTAGTGTCACGCAGAACAACCTCCAGGAGCTTAAGGAAATTTGGGATCAGTGGGGCAATGAGACCAAGCAGTTATTCTATGGTAATTATGGAGATTTACCTTACTTACTCGATGTTCAGGTAGATGAGCGCTTGTTCTGAGCCCTTGCCCAGTTTTAGAATCCGGCATATAGTTGTTTCACTTTTGGGGAAGTAGACTTGGTACCTACCGTGGAAGAGTACACTGCCTTACTTCGTTGTCCCAAATTTCAGGTTGATAGGATCTATTGTCGAGCGACTAGTGTCCGTACCTTTTGGAAGAAATTGATGACTATTACGGGGATGAGTGAGCAGTGGATTACGGCCAGAATTAAAGAGAACGGTGAGTGCAAGTGCATTTCGTGGGATGCTTTGAAGGGTCTGATTTTGACACACCCTGATGAGACGAAGAAGGTAGATGTTTTTGCCTTAAGTTTATATGGATTGATGGTATTCCCTAGGGCTTTGGGATATGTGGATGAGGCAACCACAGATCTTTTCCATCGACTCGGTAAGAGGGTCACTTCCATCCTTATGATTTTGGCGGAGACATTCAGGTCCTTAGGCATATGTAGGAAGGCTGGTGCAGGCAGGTTTATTGGTTGTGCCCAGTTACTTCTAGCTTGGTTCTATATCTATTTTTGATTGATAAATAGGGTCATTTGTCGGGTTTTCTTTGAGGATTATTCACCACTGAAAGACATAGTCGCTTCAACTAGGAGAGTTAATGTTCCAGAGGAGAATTGGATAGCACTACTTCAGGATCTTCAGTCGAAAGATATTGAGTGGAGAGCTCCGTGGATGATTCCTGGTGAGATTCTTTACCGATGCGGCAGTTTCGATTGGGTCCCTCTATTAGGAATATGGGGTGCCATTAGTTATACCTCTTTTCTTGTGTTGAGGCAATTCGGTTTGAGGCAGTTCGTGCCAGCAACTCATGGGCTGGCTCAAAGTAAGCTCGCATATAGAGGAGTTGATTACAAGAAAAGGGTCGGTGAGATCTCTAGTGCTTGGAACAAGACGGGTCGGTTGAAAGGAGTAGCTATTAGCCCTGCTACGACTCCAGAGTATGTTGAATGGAGAGGTAGAAGGATCAATGATAATATCCCTGGGCCAAGCGGAAGGAGCTCGACCGATGGAGGAATATTTGCAAGTGATGCCCTCGGAGTTGGAAATTATGAAGCAATAATTTGAGAGAAAAAATTTGGAGCTTGAGAAAAAGATAGCAAAGCTCGAAGAAGAAAAGATGTACTTGAGTTTAGACGTTGATGTCCAAAAGATGGAGGTCGAAAAAGAAAGAAAAGAAAAGAGGAAAATTGAGGAGGATAGAGATGATTTGAAGGAACACTACAAAAAGGCACAGGTATCCTTAAGGAGAGCAAGAATAGGAGGGTCCTTTGATCAGTTGCAGAAAGAAGTCCAGGAAGGAAAGGCTAGAGCTGAATATTGGGAGAAGAAGTTCCAGGAGATGCAGTCGCGGAATTTGGCATTAGAGGAAGAGAATAATGGGCTGAAGTCCAAAGTAACTGAGCTTGGAAGAACCCTTCGTTGGCATCGTAGCCATGATTCTACGGTCGAGTTAAAAGAGCTAAAGAGTAAAGTTGAAGATTTGGAAGTAGCATTGCATGAAGGTAAACTTCAAATCGAGCAGCTTGAGACTCAAGAAGATTATCTAAAGGGAGAGCTTCATCAGTCTAGAGGGCAGGTCAAAGAAAGGGATCATGTCATGGGAGAAACCATAGCCCAGATTCGAGAGGTTGCTAAATATGTGTAGGACTTAGCAGTATGAGCTGATGTATTGAGTCTGATGTGTGGGTCGTCGTCAAATATAGGACGAGAGTTAGCCCTTTTATTAGATAGAGTTAAAACTTTGGGCATTAGGGTGAAAGCGTACTTGTAATCCATTTATATGTAAAGATATTCTTTTTCGAAATAAAGTTTTCTAAATGAGATTGAATCGAGATTGATGCCTTTGTTGCATTCATGCATCTGCATTACATCATATCATCTGCATTCAAGGTTATAGAAAGGCCTTAATTAGTTAAAGTTTCTTTATAAAGGTAGAAAAGAAAATCTGGAAATTACACATCCTTACGGTACTCGCACTAAAACTAAGAACATGGATCAAATGTTTGAGCAGTGGCAAAAGGATATGCAAGACTAGTTGCAAGAGAAGTTGGCCAAAATGTAGAATGAGATGAGAGAGCAAATGTTGAAAGCTCAGAGAAACATGATGGCCGAAATGGCTCAGTTACTGAGGGCCACTGATAAGGGAAAGGCTCCTATGGCTATCACTGAGGAGGAAAATGAGGGTCCTCCTCCAGGTTTTACTCCGCCTCATATGCCATTGCAAACTGAAGCACCTCCTGGAAGGCCATCTGTCACTGTGAGGCCTCAACATAGGCCAATTGATGCCGGTATCCATATGAACTTCCCTGCTGTTTTGGGATTCAATTTGGGTGACAATCCTACTAATCCTCTCGTTCCTGATTTAGATATAGTAGAAAAGGAGGATCTGAAAGCTGAGGCTACAAGGCAGTTGGATGAGCACTACAGATGGTTAGAAGAAAAATTCAACGCTTTGGAAGGAACTGGCAATCATCATGGGATTGATGCCAAAGATTTAAGTCTAGTCCCAAACCTAGTACTGCCTCACAAATTCAAAATGCCGGAGTTTGAGAAGTACAATAGTACTACTTGCCCGGAGGCCCACATCACAATGTTCTGCAGAAGGATGACTGGGTATGTAAATAATGATCAGCTGTTGATCCATTATTTTCAAGATAGTTTAATAGGTGCGGCAGCAAGATGGTACAATCAGTTGAGCCGAGCTAGAATAAATTCGTGGAGGGACCTTGCACAAGCCTTCATGCAGCAGTACAATCATGTGACAGACATGACCCCTGACAAGATTACCCTGCAAAACATGGAGAAGAAGCCTAATGAGAATTTTAGGCAATATGCGCAGAGGTTGAGAGAGGTAGCAATGCAGGTTCAACCGCCACTGCTGGAGAAGGAGACCACTATGTTATTTATCAATACTCTGAAAGCCCCATTTATCACTCATATGATTGGAAGCACTACTAAAAGTTTTGTGGACATAGTCATGGAAGGAGAGATGATAGAGAATACCATAAGAGGGGGTAAAATTGAGAGGGAAGAGGCCAAAAGATCAGCCCCAAGAAGAAAAGATAATGAGGTGAACAATACAAGCAGTTTTAATTCAAAAGCAGTCACGGTTAACCAGCCCAAAGTAGCCACAGTTGGGCAACAGGGCTCTCAAAAGCAGGAATCCAACACCAGGCATGAGAGGATGCAATTTACACCTATACCTGTGACGTATAAGGAGCTCTATCAAAATCTATATGATGCGCATGCTATAGCCCCTTTCCATTTGAAACCATTACAACCTCCATATCCTAAATGGTATGATGCAAATGCCAGATGTGAGTATCATGCTAGAATATCGGGGCACTCAATTGAGAATTGTACGGGATTCAAGAAAGCCGTAGAGAGGTTGATCAAGAATGGGGTTTTAAAATTTGAGAGTACCTCAAATACTGAGAACCTTTTGCCGAACCATGACAATCAAGGAGTGAATGCCATTGTTGAAGCTGGTGGAAGAAGGGGGAAGGAAAATGTTGCTGAGATAAGGAAGCCTATGAGGGTGATCTGGGAGGAGATGATGAAGAGAGGTATGTTGACCTCTAAAAATACAAGAGGAGGAACGAGGGACTACGGTGAGTTCCATGAAGATTGCAAGGAATTCAAGGCCTTGGTGCAAGGCTTTATAGATAATAAAGAGCTACAGATTTGTGAAGGTAGCTCTAGCGAAAAGCAAATATGTGCGTTGGAAAGTAAACAGCAAAGAACCAGTAGGCCAAGGATCATTATCTCCCTGCCAGGGAATAATGAAGTGGGGGCACCAGCAGTGCCCAAGGTCATTATCCATAAACCTACTCCTTTCATTTACAAGGATAGCAAGAAAGTACCATAGAGTTACGACTGTAGCGTGACAGTGCCGGAGGAAGGAAATATAGCCAGCGCATCTAAAGATGTACAAGTTGAAGGTTCCCATACGCGGAGTGGGAAGCGTTATGATACGGGGGGTCAGAGTGGAGCCCACAAAATCAAAGAGTGTTGAGATTGAAAAAGAGAAAAAGATCGAAGTACCCGTTAATGAGCCGGTAAAGGGGAAGGAGGCTAAGGAATTTCTAAAGTTCCTTAAGCATAGTGAGTACAGTGTGGTCGAGCAGTTGCGTAAGCAACTAGCACGCATATTGGTTTTAGCCTTACTGCTGACCTCTGAAGTGCATCGAGAAGCATTGTTGAAGTACTCAACAAGACATATGTCACTCATGATATATCTGTCAATAAGTTGGACCGGTTGATAAATAACATCAGTGCTGATAATTTCATCTACTTCAATGATGATGAAATTCCACCTGGGGCATAGGGTCAACTAAGGCTTTGCACATCACCACTTGTTGCAAAGGATACACGCTTTCAAATGTACTCATTGATAATGAGTCCACTTTGAACGTCCTTCCACTATCCACATTGAACAGATTACCCATTGATAGTTCGCATATGAAGACGTGTCATAATGTAGTAAAAGCCTTCGATGGAACTGAAAAGAAAGTGATGGGACGAATCGACATCCCTTTGGAGATTGGGCCAAATACGTATGAAGTCGATTTCTTGGTAATAGATATCAAACCCTCCTATAATTGCTTGTTGGGGAGACCATGGATACATTCGGCAGGAGCGGTGCCCTCCTCATTGCACCAAAAACTAAAGTTAGTGATAGATGAATGGTTGATAACTATTAATATGGAGGAGGATATCATAGCAACGGTCACTAGGAAAGCCCCTTATGTCGAGGCCAATGAAGAGTCCATTGAGTGTTCTTTCCCCTCTCTAGAAATTATTAACGCAATCTTCATCTCGGAAGGAAGTGAGATGCCAATATCCAAAATATCTGGAGCTACAAGGATGGCCCTACAAATGATGATGGGTAGGGGAGCATTGCCAGGAAAAGGATTAGGAAGACAGTTGCAAGGAGGGATTCAAATCCCAAAATTGATTGAAAAGAAGGATCGCTTTGGTTTGGGTTTTAAGCCAGACCATAAGCACAAGAGGCAAGAAATTGAGAAGCGCCAAGCAAGAAGGAAAGCGCATTTGAACGGAAGAGAAGTGGAGTGGGAACCGATGACATTCCCACCTATATCCAAATCTTTTAAATCAGGAGGGTTGTGAGTAGAAAAGAGTCGAAAAATTGATGTTGTAAATGATGGGAAATTGAAGCAAAGAAGCCTTGAAGACATTCGCCCTTACGAACCGGGGAGCTCTCTGAACAATTGGACTGCGGAGGATCTTCCTGTAGTCTTTAGGAATTTTTCAGAGTAATTCTCGAAACATGTCTATTACTCTAGGGCCTAGGAGTAGTAAGATTACATTTGTGAAAATAGGCTTATGCTCATCTCTTATTATTCAAATAAAACATAACTTTTATCAATTTAAAAGGGTATTGTTTCATTTTATCAACCAATATTCCTTTAAATTCTAACAATTCTTATTCTTTTATTCATAGCACATAAACGATCATTCTTTAATTCATTCATTTTTTGTATATTCTTTCATACCCCTTACAGGTTTCTAGATATCAATGATATGAGCACTAATACAGCCGTCTTTGATTTCTCTTGCGAGCAAGGCATGTGTTTAGAGGAACCTCAGGATTTTGAAGATGTTCAAGATTATGACGTATCTCTCGATTTGTTAAGAATGGTAAAACAGGGGGAGAAACAAATCATGCCACATGAGAAAGAGGTAATAGAGAATATAGCCCTCGAGGAAGGGAAGGAGGTGAAAATTGGAACACTGATCACTAAAGACACAAGGCGTGGCTTGATTGAGTTGTTTCAGGAATTCAAGGATATTTTTGCATGGTCTTATCAGGATATGCCCGGATTGAGTACCGACATTGTAGTACATCGTCTTCCTATAAGACAAGATTGCAAACCACCCAAATGTGGTTACGGAGAATGCGGCGGATATTGTTCTGAAAATAAAGGATGAAGTCAAGAAGCAGTTTGATGCAGGATTCTTGCAAGAAGTGAAGTACTCCGAATGGGTAGCTAACATTGTACCTGTTCCTAAGAAAGACAGGAAGGTACGAATGTGTGTTGATTACAGAGGTCTAAACAAAGCAAGCCCAAAGGATAATTTTCCTCTGCCACACATTGACACCTTAGTAGACAATACAACGAGATATTCGTTGTTCTCCTTCATGGATGGCTTCTCAGGATACAATCAGATAAAGACGCATCCTAAGGATATGTATAAAACTACTTTCGTAACCTTGTGAGGCACATTTTGTTACAAAGTAATGTCGTTTGGACTGAAGAACGCAGGGGCAACATATCAACGAGCCATGGTAAACTTGTTCCACGACATGATGCATAAGGATATTGAGGTATACGTTGATGATATGATCGCTAAGTCACGAACAGAAAAAGAACACATTAAGGTCTTGAGAAGATTGTTCTTAAGGTTGAGAAAATTTCAGTTGAAGCTCAATCCAGCCAAGTGCACCTTTGGAGCCAGATCGGGAAAGTTATTAGGCTTCGTAGTCAGTGAAAAGGGAGTTGAAGTTGACTCAGACAAGGTCAGAGCCATATGAGAGTTGCCTCCGCCATGTACTCAAAAGGAAGATCGAGGATTCCTAGAAAGGTTGAATTACATCGCTCGGTTCATTTCACAATTGACCGAGAAATGTGATCCTATCTTTCGCCTCCTCAGAAAGCACAATCAAGGTACTTGGGATGAAGAATGCCAGAATGCTTTTGAGAAAGTCAAACAGTATTTGTTGAATGCTCCAGTGTTATCTCCACCTATTCCAGATAAACCATTAATATTGTACTTGTCAGTGTTCAATAATTCTATGAGATGTGTGCTTGGTCAACATGAAGAGTCGGGAAAAAAGGAGAAAGCAATTTATTATCTCAGTAAAAAATTCACTGACTATGAAATGAGATATTCACCAATCGAAAAGTTGTGTTGTGCGTTAATCTGGACTACCCGGAGATTAAGACAGTACATGCTATACCATACCACTTGGCTCATATCAAAACTGGATCCATTGAAATACATGATGGAGTCAACAGCTCTAAATGGGAGAATAGCGAGATGGCAAATTTTGCTTTCAGAATTTGATATAGTCTACGTAAGTCAGAAGGCTATAAAAGGAAGTGCGGTACCTGATTTCTTGGCTAGTAGAGCTTTAGAGGATTATAAACCATTAAATTTTGATTTTCCAAATGAGGAGTTAATGTGTATAGCAATGACTGAAGATTCTCCGTGGAAGCTTAGTTTTGATGGGGCTTCTAATGCAGTTGGAAATGGAATTGGGGCAGTCTTGGTATCCCCTAATGGCGATCACTACCCATTCACGTGCAAGTTAGACTTTGATTGCACGAACAATATGGCTGAGTATGAAGCATGCATCATGGGACTTCAAGCAGCCATAGAGCGAGGTATAAGAATCCTAGAAGTATATGGAGATTCAGCGTTGGTAATTTATCAGCTTAGAGGTGAATGGGAGACAAGGGACCCTAAATTGATCAATTATCAAAAGGTAGTTTTGGGGTTACTTGAGGAGTTTGATGATATCACCTTTAACTATCTCCCACGAGACGAAAATCAGATGGCAGATGCTCTAGTAACTTTGGCCTCAATGATTAAGGCAAATAAAGAGGAAGAGATGAGTCCAATTCAAATGAGTGTTTATGAAGCTTCAGCTAGCTGTTGTAACCTTAAAGAGGAAGAAAAGGATGATAATCCTTGGTATCAGGATATACTGCGATATGGAACAGATCGTAAATATCCAAAATAGGTTCATGAAGGTGTATGTGGTACCCATGCAAATAGGTTCACGATGGCAAGGCAAATCATGAGGTTTGGCTATTACTGGGCCACTATGGAAGGAGACTGCATCAATTACACCAAAAAATGCCATAAGTGTCAGATTTATGGGGACAAAATTCATGTACCACCTTCACCTTTACATGTCATGACTTCTCCATGGCCCTTCTCCATATGGGGTATGGATATCATTGGGCCAATATCGCTGAAAGCTTCGAATGGACATCGGTTTATCTTCGTGGTGATCGATTACTTTACAAAATGGGTAGAAGCCACTTCTTATGCGAATGTTACTAAGTCAGTTGTGAGTCAATTTTTGAAAAAAGAGATCATTTGTCAATATGGAATGCCTGAGAGGGTTATATCCGACAATGCATTGAATTTGAACAGCAAAACGATAGCAGAGGTTTACGACCAGTTCAAGATCAAGCATCACAACTCTTCACCCTATCGTCCAAAAATGAATGGGGCAGTGGAGGCCGCTAATAAGAACATTAAGAAAATAATGGGAAAGATGACTGAGACTTATAGAGATTGGCATGAGAAACTACCATTTGCACTCCTGGCTTATCGAACATCCATTAGAACCTCTTCTGGGGCAACCACATTCTCGTTAGTCTATGGGATGGAAGTAGTGTTACCTATTGAGGTAGAAATACCGTCTCTCCAAATTTTAATAGAAATAAGGTTAGATGAAGCTGAATGGGTTCAGTTCCGGTATGACCAGCTAAACTTGATTGAGGAAAAAAGGCTGAAAGCTATCCGACATGGTCAGATGTACCAGAAGCGTATGATGCGAGCTTATGATAAAAAGGTTCGCCCAAGGGAATTCCATGAGGGGGATCTTGTGCTAAAGAAAATCCTTCCCATTCAGAAGGACTTTAGAGGAAAATGGATGCCAAATTGGGAGGGGTCATACATCGTGAAGAAGGCTTTTTCTGGCGGTGCATTGATTTTGACAGAAATGGATGGAAAGAGCCTACCCAATCCAATGAACTCAGACTCAGTCAAAAAGTACTTTCTCTAAAAGAGAGGAGAATCCAAGGTGAAAACCCGCAAAGGGCGCCTTGAATTTTCGGCAAAAAAAATAAAAATAAAAATGGAGAGGCCAAGGCAAAAACTCGCAAAGGGCGCCTTGTGATCAAAGGGGTTTTGAGTTGAAGACCCAAAAGGGCAGCTCAAATTCTAAAGGGCATACAGCAATATTTGATTCAACAAAGAAGTAAAACAAGTTGCATATTGGGGCATCAACAAGGTACTTTGGGTCTTTTAAACACATGTCGAACTCAAGAAAGATTTCATGGAGCTGGTGTGTAGACGCTTTGTAACATCCCGAAATAGGGCCTAAACGGAACAGTGGTTACGAAACCACAAATCTGAGGTAGAAAAATTTATTTTATTATTATTTTGAGGTCTATGATATGTTTGCATGATTGTGTGAAAAGTTCGTGAAGAAATTCTATGCATAAAGTACTTAATTTGAAATTAGGGACTAAATTGAATAAATTGCAAAACTTGTGTTCTAGAAGTATTTTGCATAAAATTGAATTAGAATATTAATTAGGAGGTCTTAAATAGCAATTTGACCAATTTTAAGTTCATGGACAAAATTAGGACATGGAAGGAATTTCTGAAAGTTTAGTAGTAAGGGCATTTTGGTCATTTAGGGTAAAATGAATTAAAATACAAAATTAAAAGCCAATTTTGCTCATCTTCTTCATGGAGGCCGAAATTAGCATGGGGAAGCCATGGCTAGGGTTTTCAAGCTTTCCAAGCTCAATAGTAAGTGATTCCAAGCCCCGCTTTTAATGTTCTTTACGCTTTTGGAATCCAGAGTAGCTCGATTAAGCTTATGCTAGTAATAATTCAACCTAGAGTTCATATTTGGAAAAATACCCATAGGTGAAATTTGTGTATTTTGGTGTTTTATGATAGAATATGAGGTTTTAAATTATGTTAGACAATTTTACTACTCGGTTTTAAGCAAAAGCGAGTAAAAGGACTTAATTGGTAAAAATACCTAATAGTCATAAGTGCTTGTTAGAGTATGAATTTGATGCTGCCATAGAAGGGAAAATGACCAGCATGTCATGAAACATAAGAAAATAGGCTGAAGTTTAATTTACGAGCTTTGGGGCAAAAGTGTAAATATGCAAAAGTTTAGGGGCAAAATTGTAATTTTGCCAAAATATGATTTTGAGTCAATTTGAATAATGTGAGTCCTAATTAGACTATATTTTAAATGATAGAGCAAGGAAAACTGAAATTCGGGCTAAAATGGAGAAAATACCAAGTTGTGGACGAAAATGGTAAAAGTAGCTATTTTTGCATACGAGGTAAGTTTACAAAAATAAATGCAATATTCTTTTATTTTACATTATTATTGTAAATTTCCAGCATTTATATACTTATTTTATGAGGATATTTAAAGTCGAATTAAAGGTGAAGTGACAGAGAAAAAGCATTAGGAAGCCCCGCTTGAACCTTAGGAATGTTAGGATATTGGGGTTGACAGACAGACAGACAGAATGAGCCATGTAAGTCCATATCGATATATATGGCTTTGGAGACAGGAATGAGCCATGTAAGCCCATATTATATATATATATGGCATTGGAGACAGAATAATTCATGTAAGTCCATGTCGAAGACATGGCATTGGCGAGATATTGATAGACGTGAACGACCCCATTTTTGATCCTTAGTATTCCGAGTGGTTCAATGGGTCATTGTACACATTAAATTACAGTGAATTATCAGTAAAAGGGAAGGTAGATTATATTTATGAATAGTGAAAGGTCGTAAGAAAGAAGGTAAGTAAGTAAAGAAGAAGGTAGAAAATGAGAAGTAAAGAAAGTTTATGAGGCTAGGTGACATTATGTATAATCATTCATTATGTGAATGTTGTAATTTATTTGCTTGTAAGCTTACTAAGCCTAGTGCTTACTCTCTTTATTTTCTTTTTCTTATAGTTTTTATCAAGCCACTCGATCGAAGGAAACGTCGGAGACCCGATCACACTATCGAAGAAATCACATTGGTATAGTTAGACGTTTAGTTTTGTGTATGGCATGTATAGGAACTTGGTTTCTTTGATATGATATGATCAATGAATGATGTGTAAATACTTGCTAGTGATTAGCTAATAGAATGGCTGATGATATACATGTTTAATTGTATGTATGAATAAGTAGTAACTATCACATGAAAACTAAGAAAAATGTGAAAGTAACTTAAAAACAGATTCAAGTATCAGAAATAATGTGATTTTGAAAAATCACTAAAAATCGTAGAGACATGGTTTAATGGTGAATAATATATGAAATTAAAGCTTATTATGTCTATTTTCTTATGGAATAAGCAAAACAGGTAAAGGTATTATATTTTATGAGATATCTGAGTTTTAGTGAAACAGGGTCAGAGAAAATTCTAGATCCCCTGTTTCAACTTTGGAAATTCACCATAATATTTAAAAAAATAATTAGGTGGTGTAATTTATATGGTTAGAATCCTTATTGAATCTAGTTTTAATAGAAACAAACGGTATAGTTATATTAATTTTGTATAGGGAGAAAAGTGGTTCGAAGTAAGTAGAGGTCAGTGCAGTCGAATTCTGAAACAGGGGTAACTTTAACTAATAAACTGTACTAATTGGCTGAGTCAAAAATTATAGAAAACAATTAGTAGATAGATATATGAGTATAGTTTCAGGAAAAATTTACGGATCTTAATTTTGAGTTTTGAAACTCGAGAAATGAATTTTTAAGCAAACTATGACGAAAAAACAGTTTATTCCGAAAATTAAAATAAGTGGTTTAGAGTTGTTTAAAAGGTAAGATAAGTTTAGTAACACCTCAAGCTTGACTCGTGACGGTTTTTTCGGCATGGGGGCATTACATTTATTGGTATCGAGCAGGTTTAGTCGGTTCTCGAATGCAGTTAGTGTGAGTAAATGTCTAGCTATACATGCCATACCTGTATTTTGATAGTGTGAGGACTCTGACGATTTTTAAATATTTTGTTTTATTGTAATGGATCCCGAAGCGAAGCTGGTGATGATGATGTAGAAAGTAATGCGCTGCTCCACGAAAGGGGTAGCGCCATCCGAGAATAGGCCATGAATGATTAATCGTGGAGGAGTGACTCGAGAAGCTCTCTTCCAAGCTTTGAATAATTGGTTTGCCGAGTTCGCTCAGTGCGAATCCCAGAGTTAGACCTCCACCCCTCATGACTCTCAAAGCTACCCATGTAGCTCAAGCTTCCCCGACCACAGTACAATGATAAGAGAAAAGCCACCAGCTTGATAGAATCGGGAAACAAGGGGCGAAGAGTTCCGAGCAACAAAACATGATGATGCAGAAAGAGCAAAATTTTGGTTAGAAAATACTATCGTAGTCTTTGATGAATTATCTTGTACACCCGAGGAATGTATGAAATGTGTAATATCACTTCTTAGAGACTCACCTACTACTGTGGAAGACACTTGTATCAGTTGTACCAAAGGAGAGGATCACTTGGGATTTCTTTCAGAGGAATTTCGTAAAAGTACATCACGTGGGTTTATTGACCGTAAGAGAAAGGAATTCTGGAATTGAAACAAGGGAGCTACTGTGTTCTCCAAGATAGATTTGAGATCCTGATACTATCGGTTGTGAGTTAAAGAGTCGATGTCCCAAGACTCATTTTCCTGACTAGGTATGGTCATTATGAGTTCCTTGTGATGCCATTTGGCTTGACTAATGCTCCCGCCATTTTCATGGACTTAATGAACCGAATTTTTAGACCGTACTTGGATAAGTTTGTAGTTGTGTTCATTGATGATATCTTGATTTATTCTCATGATGAGACCGAGCATGCAGAGCATTTGAGAACGAGCTTTACAGATTCTCGAGAGATAATCGGGCCATATGCCAAGTTTAGCAAAAGTGAGTTCAAGTTACGAGAGTTGGTTTTCTTGGACATATTGTTTCAGTGAAGGTATTAAGGTTGATCCGAGCAAGATTTCAAATGCATTGTTGATTGGAAGCCTCCTAGAAAAGTATCGGTTAGAAGTTTTCTTGGTCTTGCCGGATATTGTAGAGGATTTTCCATGATAGCTACCCCGCTGACAAGATTTCGTGAGAGGATATCAAGTTTGAATGGATTGAGAAGTGTCAACGAGTTTTGACAAGTTAAAAGCATTATTGACTAAAGCTCTGCTTTAGTACAACCGAAACTAGGTAAGGAGTTTGTGATTTACAAAGTGATGCGCCCATGAATGGACTTGGTTGTGTACTTATGCAGAAGGGAAGGTAATTGCTTATGCCCCTAGATAGCTAAAGCCACACGAGAAGAACTATCCGATACATGATTTAGAGCTAGTTGCCATTATTTTTGCGTTGAAGATTTGGAGACATCATTTGTACGGTGAGAAGTGCCACATATTCACCGATCACAAAAGTTTGAAATTGAAGCAAAGAAGATGGCTAGAGTTGATTAAAGATTATGAGCTAGTGATCGATTATCACCCGTGGTATGTGTACCAAGAATGATGAGCTTATTCGAAAGATCTTACAGAAGCACATAGTAGTTTTTTGTCTATTCATCCAGTAGTACAAAGATGTATAATGATCTCAAGAAATGTACTTGGTGGGTAGGAATGAAAAGGACATTTCGTAGTTTGTTTCTAGATGCTTGATCTCACAAAGCGGGATTGCCATTTACATCGAGAAAGAAAGATGCGATATGGGTTGTGATTGATAAGTTAACGGTCGGCTCATTTTATCCTAGTTCGTATGGATTTTTCACTTGACAAGTTGGCCGAGTTGTATATTTCGAGATAGTCGACTACATGGGGTAGACGAGGCTACATGGGAACTCGAAGAGGCTATGTGAAAACAAGATCAAAATCTCTTCACGGTAAGATTTTCTGGGACGAAAATCCCTAAAGGGGGAGAAATGTAACATCCCGAAATAGGGCCTAAACTGAACAAAGTGGTTACGAAACCACAAATTTGAGGTAGAAAAATTTATTTTATTATTATTTTGAGGTCTATGATATGTTTGCATGATTGTGTGAAACGTTCGTGAAGAAATTCTATGCATAAAGTACTTAATTTGAAATTAGGGACTAAATTGAATAAATTGCAAAACTTGTGTTCTAGAAGTATTTTGCATAAAATTGAATTGGAATATTAATTAGGAGGTCTTAAATAGCAATTTGACCAATTTTAAGTTCATGGACAAAATTAGGACATGGAAGGAATTTCAAAAGTTTAGTAGTAAGGGCATTTTGGTCATTTAGGGGTAAAATGAATTAAAATACAAAATTAAAAGCCAATTTTGCTCATCTTCTTCATGGAGGCCGAAATTAGCATGGGGAAGCCATGGCTAGGGTTTTCAAGCTTTCCAAGCTCAATAGTAAGTGATTCCAAGCCCCGCTTTTAATGTTCTTTACGCTTTTGGAATCCCTTGAGCTCGATTAAGCTTATGCTAGTAATAATTCAACCTAGAGTTCATATTCGGAAAAATACCCATAGGTGAAATTTGTGTATTTTGGTGTTTTATGATAGAATATGAGGTTTTAAATTATGTTAGACAATTTGTACTACTCGGTTTTAAGCAAAAACGAGTAAAAGGACTTAATTGGTAAAAATACCTAATAGTCATAAGTGCTTGTTAGAGTATGAATTTGATGCTGCCATAGAAGGGAAAAATGACCAGCATGTCATGAAACATAAGAAAATAGGCTGAAGTTTAATTTACGAGCTTTGGGGCAAAAGTGTAAATATGCAAAAGTTTAGGGGCAAAATTGTAATTTTGCCAAAATATGATTTTGAGTCAATTTGAATAATGTGAGTCCTAATTAGACTATATTTTAAATGATAGAGCAAGGAAAACTGAAATTCAAGGCTAAAATGGAGAAAATACCAAGTTGTGGACGAAATGGTAAAAGTAGCTATTTTTGCATACGAGGTAAGTTTACAGTAAATAAATGCAATATTCTTTTATTTTACATTATTATTGTAAATTTCCAGCATTTATATACTTATTTTATGAGGATATTTAAAGTCGAATTAAAGGCGTAAGTGACAGAGAAAAAGCATTAGGAAGCCCCGCTTGAACCTTAGGAATGTTAGGATATTGGGGTTGACAGACAGACAGACAGACAGAATGAGCCATGTAAGTCCATATCGATATATGGCTTTGGAGACAGGAATGAGCCATGTAAGCCCATATTATATATATATGGCATTGGAGACAGAATAATTCATGTAAGTCCATGTCGAAGACATGGCATTAGCGAGATATTGATAGACAGAACGACCCCGGATCCTTAGTATTCCGAGTGGTTCAATGGGTCATTGTACACATTAAATTACAGTGAATTATCAGTAAAAGGGAAGGTAGATTATATTTATGAATAGTGAAAGGTCGTAAGAAAAGAAGGTAAGTAAGTAAAGAAAGAAGGTAGAAAATGAGAAGTAAAGAAAGTTTATGAGGCTAGGTGACATTATGTATAATCATTCATTATGTTTGAATGTTGTAATTTATTTGCTTGTAAGCTTACTAAGCCTAGTGCTTACTCTCTTTATTTTCTTTTTCTTATAGTTTTTATCAAGCCACTCGGGGATCGAAGGAAACGTCGGAGACCCGATCACACTATCGAAGAAATCACATTGGTATAGTTAGACGTTTAGTTTTGTGTATGGCATGTATAGGAACTTGGTTTCTTTGATATGATATGATCAATGAATGATGTGTAAATACTTGCTAGTGATTAGCTAATAGAATGGCTGATGATATACATGTTTAATTGTATGTATGAATAAGTAGTAACTATCACATGAAAACTAAGAAAAATGTGAAAGTAACTTAAAAACAGATTCAAGTATCAGAAATAATGTGATTTTGAAAAATCACTAAAAATTGTAGAGACATGGTTTAATGGTGAATAATATATGAAATTAAAGCTTATTATGTCTATTTTCTTATGGAATAAGCAAAACAGGTAAAGGTATTATATTTTATGAGATATCTGAGTTTTAGTGAAACAGGGTCAGAGAAAATTCTAGATCCTTGTTTCAACTTTAGAAATTCACCATAAATTTTAAAAAAATAATTAGGTGGTGTAATTTATATGGTTAGAATCCTTATTGAATCTAGTTTTAATAGAAACAAACGATATAGTTATATTAATTTTGTATAGGGAGAAAAGTGGTTCGTAGTAAGTAGAGGTCAGTGCAGTCAAATTCTAAAACAGGGGTAACTTTAACTAATAAACTGTACTAATTGGCTAAGTCAAAAATTATAGAAAAAAATTAGTAGATAGATATATGAGTATAGTTTCAGGAAAAATTTACGGATCTTAATTTTGAGTTTTGAAACTCGAGAAATGAATTTTTAAGCAGCTATGACGCAGAAAAACAGTTTATTCCGAAAATTAAAATAAGTGGTTTAGAGTTGTTTAAAAGGTAAGATAAGTTTAGTAACACCTCAAGCTTGACTCCGGTGACGGTTTCGGGCATGGGGGCATTACATTTATTGGTATCAGAGCAGGTTTAGTCGGTTCTCGGAACAGTTAGTGTGAGTAAATGTCTAGCTATACATGCCATACCTGTATTTTGATAGTGTGAGGACTCCTGACGATTTTTAAATATTTTGTTTTATTGTAATGGATCCTGAGCGAGCTGGTGATGATGATGTAGAAAGTAATGCGCCGCTCACGAAAGGGTAGCGCCATCCGAGAATAGGCCAAGAATGCTGATTAATCGTGGAGGAGTGACTCGAGAAGCTCTCTTCCAAGCTTTGAATAATTGGTTTGCCGAGTTCGTTCGCATTTAATCCTGAGTTAGACCTCCACCCCTCATGACTCTCAAAGCTACCCATGTAGCTCAAGCTTCCCAATCCACAGTACAATGATAAGAGAAAAGCCACCAGTTGATAGAATCGGGAAACAAGGGCGTAAGAGTTCCGAGCAACAAAACATGATGATGCAGAAAGAGCAAAATTTTGGTTAGAAAATACTATCGAGTCTTTGATGAATTATCTTGTACACCCGAGGAATGTATGAAATGTGTAATATCACTTCTTAGAGACTCACCTTTACTACTGGTGGAAGACACTTGTATCAGTTTGTACCAAAGGAGAGGATCACTTGGGATTTCTTTCAGAGGAATTTCAGTAAAAGTACATCACTGTGGGTTTATTGACCGTAAGAGAAAGGAATTCTGGAATTGAAACAAGGGAGCTACTGTGTTCTCCAAGATAGATTTGAGATCCGGATACTATCGGGCCAGTGAGTTAAAGAGTCGATGTCCCAAGACTGCTTTTTCCTGACTAGGTATGGTCATTATGAGTTCCTTGTGATGCCATTTGGCTTGACTAATGCTCCCGCCATTTTCATGGACTTAATGAACCGAATTTTTAGACCGTACTTGGATAAGTTTGTAGTTGTGTTCATTGATGATATCTTGATTTATTCTCATGATTAGACCGAGCATGCAGAGCATTTGAGAACGCTTTTACAGATTCGAGAGATAATCGATTGTATGCCAAGTTTAGCAAAAGTGAGTTCTGTTACGAGAAGTTGGTTTTCTTGGACATATTGTTTCAGTGAAGGTATTAAGGTTGATTCGAGCAAGATTTCAGCCATTGTTGATTGGAAGCCTCCTAGAAAAGTATCGGTTAGAAGTTTTCTTGGTCTTGCCGGATATTGTAGAGGATTTTCCATGATAGCTACCCGTTGACAAGATTTACGTGAGAGGATATCAAGTTTGAATGGATTGAGAAGTGTCAACAGAGTTTTGACAAGTTAAAAGCATTATTGACTAAAGCTCCTGCTTTAGTACAACCGTAACTAGGTAAGGAGTTTGTGATTTACAGTTGATGCGTCCATGAATGGACTTGGTTGTGTACTTATGCAGAAGGGAAGGTAATTGCTTATGCCCCTAGATAGCTAAAGCCACATGAGAAGAACTATCCGATACATGATTTAGAGCTAGCCGCCATTATTTTTATGCTTGAAGATTTGGAGACATCATTTGTACGGTGAGAAGTGCCACATATTCACCGATCACAAAAGTTTGAAATTGAAGCAAAGAAGATGGCTAGAGTTGATTAAAGATTATGAGCTAGTGATCGATTATCACCTGTGGTATGTGTAATCAAGAATGATGAGCTTATTCGAAAGATCTTACAGGAAGCACATAGTAGTTTTTGTCTATTCATCCAGTAGTACAAAGATGTATAATGATTTGAAGAAATGTACTGGTGGGTAGGAATGAAAAGGGACATTTCGTAGTTTGTTTCTAGATGCTTGATCTGTCAATGAGATTGCCATTTACATCGAGAAAGAAAGATGCAATATGGGTTGTGATTGATAAGTTAACGAAGTCGGCTCATTTTATCCTAGTTCGTATGGATTTTTCACTTGACAAGTTGGCCGAGTTGTATATTTCGAGAGATAGTCGACTACATGGGGTAGACGAGGCTACATGGGAACTCGAAGAGGCTATGTGAAAACAGATCAAATCTCTTCACAGTAAGATTTTCTGGGACGAAAATCCCTAAAGGGGGAGAAATGTAACATCCCGAAATAGGGCCTAAACGGAACAAGGTGGTTACGAAACCACAAATTTGAGGTAGAAAAATTTATTTTATTATTATTTTGAGGTCTATGATATGTTTGCATGATTTTGTGAAAAGTTCGTGAAGAAATTCTATGCATAAAGTACTTAATTTGAAATTAGGGACTAAATTGAATAAATTGCAAAACTTGTGTTCTAGAAGTATTTTGCATAAAATTGAATTAGAATATTAATTAGGAGGTCTTAAATAGCAATTTGACCAATTTTAAGTTCATGGAAAAAATTAGGACATGGAAGGAATTTCTGAAAGTTTAGTAGTAAGGGCATTTTGGTCATTTAGGGGTAAAATGAATTAAAATACAAAATTAAAAGCCAATTTTGCTCATCTTCTTCATGGAGGCCGAAATTAGCATGGGGAAGCCATGGCTAGGGTTTTCAAGCTTTCCAAGCTCAATAGTAAGTGATTCCAAGCCCGCTTTTAATGTTCTTTACGTTTTTGGAATCCCAGAGAGCTCGATTAAGCTTATGCTAGTAATAATTCAACCTAGAGTTCATATTTGGAAAAATACCCATAGGTGAAATTTGTGTATTTTGGTGTTTTATGATAGAATATGAGGTTTTAAATTATGTTAGACAATTTGTACTACTCGGTTTTAAGCAAAACGAGTAAAAGGACTTAATTGGTAAAAATACCTAATAGTCATAAGTGCTTGTTAGAGTATGAATTTGATGCTGCCATAGAAGGAAAAATGACCAGCATGTCATGAAACATAAGAAAATAGGCTGAAGTTTAATTTACGAGCTTTTGGGGCAAAAGTGTAAATATGCAAAAGTTTAGGGGCAAAATTGTAATTTTGCCAAAATATGATTTTGAGTCAATTTGAATAATGTGAGTCCTAATTAGACTATATTTTAAATGATAGAGCAAGGAAAACTGAAATTCGGGCTAAAATGGAGAAAATACCAAGTTGTGGACGAAATGGTAAAAGTAGCTATTTTTGCATACGAGGTAAGTTTACAGTAAATAAATGCAATATTCTTTTATTTTACATTATTATTGTAAATTTCCAGCATTTATATACTTATTTTATGAGGATATTTAAAGTCGAATTAAAGGCGAAGTGACAGAGAAAAAGCATTAGGAAGCCCCGTTTGAACCTTAGGAATGTTAGGATATTGGGGTTGACAGGACAGGACAGGACAGGAATGAGCCATGTAAGTCCATATCAGATATATGGCTTTGGAGACAGGAATGAGCCATGTAAGCCCATATTATATATATATGGCATTGGAGACAGGAATAATTCATGTAAGTCCATGTCGAAGACATGGCATTGGCAGGATATTGATAGACAGGAACGACCCCAGTATCCTTAGTATTCCGAGTGGTTCAATGGGTCATTGTACACATTAAATTACAGTGAATTATCAGTAAAAAGGGAAGGTAGATTATATTTATGAATAGTGAAAGGTCGTGTAAGAAAGAAGGTAAGTAAGTAAAGAAGAAGGTAGAAAATGAGAAGTAAAGAAAGTTTATGAGGCTAGGTGACATTATGTATAATCATTCATTATGTTTGAATGTTGTAATTTATTTGCTTGTAAGCTTACTAAGCCTAGTGCTTACTCTCTTTATTTTCTTTTTCTTATAGTTTTTATCAAGCCACTCGGGGATCGAAGGAAACGTCGGAGACCCGATCACACTATCGAAGAAATCACATTGGTATAGTTAGACGTTTAGTTTTGTGTATGGCATGTATAGGAACTTGGTTTCTTTGATATGATATGATCAATGAATGATGTGTAAATACTTGCTAGTGATTAGCTAATAGAATGGCTGATGATATACATGTTTAATTGTATGTATGAATAAGTAGTAACTATCACATGAAAACTAAGAAAAATGTGAAAGTAACTTAAAAACAGATTCAAGTATCAGAAATAATGTGATTTTGAAAAATCACTAAAAATCGTAGAGACATGGTTTAATGGTGAATAATATATGAAATTAAAGCTTATTATGTCTATTTTCTTATGGAATAAGAAAAACAGGTAAAGGTATTATATTTTATGAGATATCTGAGTTTTAGTGAAACAGGGTCAGAGAAAATTCTAGATCCCCTGTTTCAACTTTGGAAATTCACCATAAATTTTAAAAAAATAATTAGGTGGTTTAATTTATATGGTTAGAATCCTTATTGAATCTAGTTTTAATAGAAACAAACTATATAATTATATTAATTTTGTATAGGGAGAAAAGTGGTTCGTAGTAAGTAGAGGTCAGTGCAGTCGAATTCTAAAACAGGGGTAACTTTAACTAATAAACTGTACTAATTGGCTAAGTCAAAAATTATAGAAAAAAATTAGTAGATAGATATATGAGTATAGTTTCAGGAAAAATTTACGGATCTTAATTTTGAGTTTTGAAACTCGAGAAATGAATTTTTAAGCAGCTATGACGCAGAAAAACAGTTTATTCCGAAAATTAAAATAAGTGGTTTAGAGTTGTTTAAAAGGTAAGATAAGTTTAGTAACACCTCAAGCTTGACTCCGGTGACGGTTTCGGGCATGGGGGCGTTACACGCTTAAGTGGCGATATCTGGAGCATCTAACTGTTATCTTGTTTGCTATCTTTAGATTCTATTTCTTCTTAAAGATATGCTATCAGATTTATTTGTATTTTTGACAATTCATTCAAATTCAATTATTCTTAAAGATTTATTCATTTTCCATCGTTCTTCAAGTATGTTGCATTGAAATAATGATAGATGAGCTAAAATATTTTCACGAACGAAGTTTTGCACAGTACTTTGGAATTTCTAGATAATGTGAGAAACTAAAACAGGACAATTGTTCGAGAAATTCACATAAGTAAGGGATGAAGGAACTTGAAGAATTTCTTTCTTCCAGTCCAAAAGGAAAATGGACAAAACTAATGATTCAATTCTTACAGACATCCTCAGTAGATCGTAGCATTAGAGGAAGGCTTATAGTTTGAGCAAGAATGAAATTTTGGGAAAAGAAAAGACAAATGAAGGAATTAATGGTGGCACCTAGGATAGGGGTCATATACACAGCACTTTGCATCACAACATGTTTAATTAGAGACATTCGACTCATTTTGAGCATAGCATCCTAATCATTCTACAGGTTATCGAAGACGGCGTGCTTTAATCCCTAAACAAAGAGGGTAATAGGTTGCAGATATATGCATCTAACCTTCAGGATGTTTATACCTGGCAGATCCAAGATGATTTGGTATTCTTGTGTTTACAAGAAACAAATCAAGGACATAGCAGATTTGACTCTCGATATGTTCTCGAATATAGCAGATCTAACCTTCGATGTTTATATCAAGTAGATCCAAGATGATTTGGTATTCTTGTGTTTACAAGAAACAAATCGAGGACATAGCAGATTTGACTCTCATATGTTCTCAGATATAGCAGATCTAACCTTCAGATGTTTATACTGAAGCAGATCCAAGATGATTTGGTATTCTTGTGTTTACAAGAAACAAATCAAGGACATAGCAGATTTGACTCTCAGATCTTCTCAGATATAGCAGATCTAGCCTTCAGATGTTTATACTAAAACAGATCCAAGATGATTTGGTATTCTTGTGTTTACAAGAAATAATCGAGGACATAGCAGATTTGACTCTCAGATGTTCTCAGATATAGCAGATCTAACCTTCAGATGTTTATACTGAAGCAGATCCAAGATGATTTGGTATTCTTGTGTTTACAAGAAACAAATCGAGGACATAGCAGATTTGACTCTCAAATGTTCTCAGATATAGCAGATCTAACCTTCAGATGTTTATATTGAAGCAAATCCAAGATGATTTGGTATTCTTGTGTTTACAAGAAACAAATCAAGGACATAGCAGATTTGACTCTCAGATGTTCTCAGATATAGCAGATCTAACCTTCAGATGTTTATACTGAAGCAGATCCAAGATAATTTGGTATTCTTGTGTTTACAAGAAACAAATCGAGGACATAGCAAATTTGACTCTCAGATGTTCTCAGATATAGCAGATCTAACCTTCAGATGTCAATACTGAAGCAAGATCCAAGATGATTTGGCGTTCTTGTGTTTACAAGGAACAAATCGAGGACATAGCAGATTTGACTCTCAGATGTTCTTAAATAAAACTCATATGATTTGGCATTCTTGTGTTTACAAGGAACAAATCGAGGACATAGCAGATTTGACTCTCAGATGTTCTCAGACACATAAGTAGATCTAACCTTCAGATGTTTATACTGAAGCAAGATCCAAGATAATTTGGCATTCTTGTGTCTACAAGGAACAAATCGATGACAAAGCAGATTTGACTCTCAAATGTTCTGAAATAAAACTCAGATGATTTGGCATCTTTGTGTTTACAAGAAACAAATCAAAGAAGCATATTTGGCATCTCTACGAAGAGAAGAGCGAAGGTATCAACATGCCAGTTTTGAGTCTACAATGAGCAGATTTAGGACCATGATCTGATAAGGCCGGACAAATTCGGTCTTTCTATAAGTCTTTGCTCGATTCCTGTTACACAAGCAATGAGCAAAGAGGGGCAGCTGTAAGAGCCCAAATTCGTCCGGGTCAAAAATCAAAATAAAAAATAATAAACAAATGTTTATTTATTTAAACAGTCCAGGTTACAAAGCCCAAACCGTAGGCCCAAAACCAAAACAATTCAGCTAAGCCCGTTTACACCCTACCCCAGATACACAAGACCCAGTTAAACTACCTAGCCCAGAACTAAAATGGCCCAATTAACTTAAAACTCTCAGAGGCCCAAAATTAGAAGCATTCGGCTAGGGTTAGAAACCCTAGCCCTCTCCAGCGCCACAAGAGGAATTCTGGAATCTTCGGGTACTCCAAACAACGTAACCTCTCATCTCGCAAATTCAATGGCTTGACCGTCGCCACCAAGCATGCCATGATTGCTTGACTCTGCCATCGTACATCGCGCCACCATTGACGCGCAAATCATGCTGGAATCGTCAGATCTCCTCGCACTACGATACGGCGGTGATTGAGCAAGTTCCTCACGGTTTATCTGCAAACAAAAGAGGAAACGATGCCAGAAAACGCGAGAATAGAAATAAGGAAAAAATCAAAAATTTCTTTCCAGGACTGTAAATCCTTTACATCAGGCTATAAAAGCCAAATACTTTCATTGTAAAAACACGATTTTTGAGAGAGAAATATACACACGGATTTTCCAGAGAAATATATACAAAGATTCAACAGAGCATAGTATTTCCAAGTTACAGTACCAGTAACCAATCGAATACAAAGGTGAATATTTCTTTAATATATATTACAAAAAAATAAAAGAAAAAGGATTAATTGACGGATAACGAGAAAAAGGAGGGGTTTTTCGAACCCTAGCCACTGTGTACGGTAGTCCTCGTATGCGCGTGGCAGCAGAATCGGGCGCGTGGTTAACGGAGGCCCGAGCCTGGAGCTCCCTCTTCTCTCTCTCTTTCAGAGAGAATTCTTAAGTTGTTTTTAAAAAATCGGGTTTCAAATGATTTCAAAGCTGAGAAGTTGGCTTATATAGCCTTGACAAAACGACAGCGTTTTAGACCCCCAGGATCCGCGTGTTGACCCGATTACCCGGGGAGGATCCACGCATTTTTTAGGATTGGGTTAATTGCCCAATCGGTCCTTCTACTCCTTTTTGCGTTTACAATTAAACTTTATTTTATTTATGATTTGGCCCTATTGATTTGTCTCAATTCTGATTTAGTCCCTCACAATGTTTGCTTTAAGTCCAAGATTAAAACGCAGTCGTTTTGGGAATAGGGCAATTTGCCCAATGAGTCCCTTCTGTTTTACACGCGATTTAATTAGGACCTTAATTCAGTTTTATTCCTTTTAAATTAGCTGTAATTTTATCAACTTTAAATTTAATCAGTATTTATTTTTTATTATTCTATATATATATATATATATATTTTATATATTGTTATTTGTTTTATTTTTATATTATACATCATAAGATTATCCTATTATAAGTATTATTTTTATTATATGTATTATTATTTATTATATATTATTTTTCTTAAATTATTATTATCATTTTTATATTATTATTATATTTTCACATATATTATATATATTTATTAATTATTCATATATATTGTTTTACATATTACTTTCATTATTTTATATTATATCTATCATATTTCATATTTCCTATAAATTTAAAGTATATTCTATTATATGACAATTAAATATTTTCATTACTTATAAATTTTTATGTATATCATATAATATCTATTACATTATTTATATTATTCATTATATTATTTAAATTCTTAAAATTTGTATATTAAATTATATTTTTAACTCATATTATATATCAAACTATTAATTATTTATTATGTATTTTAAATGATATTTTATATTCTTTTACATACTTTTATTTATATATATATTTTTAAAACCCAATATATTTTACATATGATTATTATAAATATTTTGTTATTATATTTTATATATTATATAGCAAATACTATTCTAAAATTATTTTTTAAAATTTTAGGTCTTTATTTGTAATATATTTTGTTAACAATAACTCGCTTCATTTTTTTATATATTGCATATATCATATGTTATTTTATATATTATTACATTTCATGAATATGTACATTAATATTGTATTACCTTTTTTGTATATCATGCATTATTTAATTATTATTTCGTATGTTTGTATGTTTATT
Organism: Gossypium anomalum; assembly: GCA_025698475.1. Lineage (NCBI taxonomy): Eukaryota > Viridiplantae > Streptophyta > Magnoliopsida > Malvales > Malvaceae > Gossypium > Gossypium anomalum. The sequence goes on along the minus strand of CM046966.1, from coordinate 80,145,366 downwards.
CTTTCTCAATACATGCTATATATATCTTTGTATGCATATTGTTAATATTTGCTATATATATTATTTTTATATGTATGAATCTAATGCACAAAATTTTTTATTATTATTACCATTTCTTTGTTTAAATGCATGTATTATTTACCTACTATAATAATATGTTACTATGTATGATTTATAATGTAATATAATTCCCCACATATCATTTTTTTTTTTTAAAAGGGCTCCAAAGTTTTCAAAAAATATATATATAAAGGCAATGCTTGATGTTTGAAAATTTCGAGAAAATAGTGCCTTAACTTATTGGGTTGCGACTTTTCTCGTTGAATTCGAATAATCAAGTACCCTTCTAAGTTTCTAAAGGTTTTCTTTAAAGCAACTGTCTTGGAATTTCAAAGCAATATGTCCTAACTTACTGGATGTGGCGTTTTATGGTTTCGAGATAGGGATTTCCAAAAGGCTAACTCAGTGTCAATATTTTGATACCGGTGAGCTCCAATTTTCAAAATCAAAAATATTTTAAAGAGGATTGCATCTTAAAATTTCTAATTTCCGACCTTAAAGACATTTGATAATCAATTTGGTACCAATTTTTGGGCGTTTCGAGGGTGCTAACCCTTCCTCGTATGCGTGTCGACTCTGGACTGTTCTTTTGATTTCGTAGACTAAAACCGATGATTTTAAAACAAAATGTTTTAAAGGTGACCCAATCACACCTAAAAAGATTGGTGGCGACTCCGTTTTGCTTTTTCTTAAAGTCGATTCCCATTTTCCAAAAACTCAATTTAAAAATGATCTCAACAATATATATATATATATATATATATATATATATATATATATAAAAGTCTATTCATATTTGATGAATTTTTATAGGTGACAATTGCATAAATTATCTGTCAACAAAACTATTAAAACTCTACTTTAATATAATAGTTTTAAAAATATTTTTAATGTATTTCGAAAAATCAATTAAACTCATCAACTTTTTACATCCTATTGAGTTATTTAATTAAAAAAATTGAACATAAATCTTTTGATTAAAGTGGACAATTCAATTTGTCAACGTGATAGTTAACTGTGGATTTAAAAAAATATATGATAGTTCTTGTCCATAAATAATTTAAAATTTATAAAATTTTTAATAAATACTTTAAAGAAATTTGAATTTAAATACTTTTAAAACATTAATAAAATTAAAATTTAAAAGAAACTACTAAAACTTTAGCAATTGCTCCTAACTTGGATAACCGGTATAGCCTTTTGGTAGTGTCAAATCCAAGTCAAGAATTGTGCTTGGTTCTTTCAAAGTGAATTTAACAGACTTAGTTAATAGAAAATTCAACCCCCTAAAATTATAGAAGGTTGACTTTAGCCTTCAGCTTAGTCTTGGTTCCTACAGTTACTTACCGAATGATTTTTTAGGTTTTTAATAATTTTTAAATTTATAAAATTTTATTATCTTTTTTTTTCAATTTTAAAAAATTTAAGGAATATTTTTAGAAAATTTTCAAAAAAGAATTATAACAAATATTTTATTTTTCGCAATTTTTTAAAAATATTTTGTTTTAAAGTTTTAATTTTTTGTTTTAACCTTTTAAAAAAATTATAAAAAATTATTAAAATTATTAAAATCAATTACATATTTTTTAAAATTTTTAAAATTTAAATTATTTTTAAAATTTATTCTATAATGTTTAAATTATTTGTTGATGTAACATATAAGACAAAATAATACCACATTAACAAAATTAGCCATGTAGATTACCAAGTGTGCAAATGTTCTTGAGTCATTGTCCGGTAATAGTCACTGCAACATTTAATAATAACATTAGTCTAAGAGTTTGTTTGATCAATTTTCTCAATTAGAAGGATCAAAGTGGATTAATTGATTTTTCCGAATACTTTAAAGATTTTTATACCATTAAGTCTTTTTAAAAGAAGTTATGTCACTGGATCAAAACATGGCGCATTAAAATTTTTAATGAAGTGTTATGATCTTATAATACATAAAATTATATTTTATCATTGTATTAAATATTAATTATTTTAAAATTATTTATTTATTGATGACATATTAATATATTTGATACAAACCCTTTAACAAAGAAGAGAAATGAGCCACAAATGCATCAGACATCTAATTTAGTAGAAAACCATACAAATCTATAAGCTATATATAAAAAGTAAGGTTTTTCTACAGGACATGTGCCTTGTTTTTAGGGAAATTTTTTAAAAAATATACACTTATTAATATAAATTTTTTTTTTAATATTTAGTCACCAGCAGACTTATGGGTTGGATTAAGAACAAAAATTATTAGGAAAATTTTCAAAAAAAAATTGACTTGAAATTGTAGTTTTTCGTACACACCAAAAACAAAATTAAAGCTTTTGATAAGAAGAATGAAAAGAAAGAATAATTGCGGTTGTAGATGACTCAATCGAATAGTAGGGACAACATTTCCATATCCAAGCTTTTCTAGGTATTTAAGAGCCTGAAAATCAGGTTGAGGAGTAATAATAGTTGTTTAAATTAGTATGCATTTTTTGGTAGAGCTATTTTTTCCAGCTAAATAAGGCCCTTCCACATACATATAAAATTCCCCTTCGAGTGGTTGGTATTTCTTAAAGCTTTATATTGAGTGAGTAAATTTCGATTTGACTCGAAATTTTTTTTTAAATTTCGAGTTAAACGAATCAGTTATTGGAGTCAACTCGATTTTTTTTTAAATTTCAAGTTCGAATCGAGTTTAATTAATTTAAATAACTTAAATAATTCGAATAAACTGAAAACCAAACTATAATATTTTATATTTTTACCACAAACTCCCAAACTTTTTTACTTCCCCCCCAAATACTTTTACTCCCCTCCCATCCCTACCCATCTACTCCGAACCCATTTCCCCCTCCACCATTTTTTTTTGAATATTTTCCCCCATTTACTTTCCTCCCAAAATTTTACTCCCTCAACCCTCAAAACTTTTTATTTTCCTCCTAAACTTTTACTTTTTACCTTTTACCCCCAAATAAAAAATCATCCAAAAAAATCTCTAAACCTAAATAGTAATAATTTTATTTATATCTATTATTTATATCATCCAATTAAATTTCACATTTGTACTATTTATATTATTGAATTGTTTAATCATATTAAATATTTATAAATTTTTATTAAAATTGAATTATTGATAATTTCATAAAATATTTTTTTAAAATTTTTATGTTGGTATCAATTTTACATTTTATCTTTAAGATAACTTTTATTAAAAAAATCACATTTTTATATTTCAAAATATATAGTAACAAAAATCAGAAGATAATTGAAGCAACTAAGCAAGTAAATAAGCTAACTCATATTAAAAAAACTAATAAATAAATTATGAAATGATGAAAGTTAATAACAAATTTGATTATGGTGGGCAAATTTGATTACAGTGGGTGATAGTGATTATAAGGATTCAAAGTCATTTTTTTAAATTTAACTTGAATAAATATATTTGATTCGAATTTTATCTCACTCGACTCGATTTAAAAAAAATTCAAATTAAATTAAGATGTTAAAATAGGATTCATCAATTCGATTAACTCAAAATTCTTTATTCAATTTGATTCAACGCTTACCCTAACCTTACTCATCTTTTCATTTTAGTGGTCCGAAGTTCTTTGATAGAACTACAAGATTCCATGCTCCATTTTGAACAATAGTAATCACATTAATTATTATTTTATATTTATTTATAAGTTTTATATTAAATTGTTAAGTTTATTTCAACAGAGTGGGTCCAAATCTAGCTTTTGTAAGCCAATTTATTGATAGATATTTGGTAATTGAGGATCTATCAGAAAGCAACTTTAATTGATCAAAGCTTTTGAGTGCTAAGTTTGATGATGCTTATGTTTAGTATCCCAAGTCTATTCCTTGCCTCCGCTTTGTTTATCAAAGAGTTGACTCTTAAAATTATTTTAATTTCATTATAATATGTCACAAGTCACAACCTAAAATTAATTTAATTTCATTATAATATGTCACAAGTCACAACCTAAAATTAATGATATAATTAACTTTTTTTAATGAACCATTGTCTTTATCCACACATCCTTTATCATGATTTGCTTTGATTAAGACAACTGATCCCCCAAATTTGTTGCTTTTCTTCTTTCTCAATTTAGACATAACATAAAGTTGTGCTTAAGCCACAAACGTTTAAAAAGACCTTTGATGTAATAACGTTTCAATTTTCGTTTACATTGATCACATGACTACATCAAGGTAGCTTTATATATCCATTGTAATTTTTCTAAACTGAAAAACAATCTTTAACCAAACTTCCGTCTTTTAAAAAAATTACCTAGTAAAGAAAAACCTTATAGAACAAAGGGTTTTGATTTGCTGAACTAAACTAGCTAGAGATTAATATTAGTGAAAATTCTAAGTTTCAGAGTAGAGAGGTTCGTAGGATGACAAATATTTTTTAGGTATGTTAAAAAAATTAACTGAAAAAAAAAATACCAATAGTTCACTTCATGTATTTGTGGCCACGCAAGTCAATATTTTTTTTTATCAAGGAGGATCATTTTACAAGTTGAAACATTTTTGAGTCCAAGATTTGACATGCTCGAATTCTTGGGATCACATACTTGACATGGATAGAATGTCTAACATTCATGCGTCACATATATTCATTCCCAAACTTGATGGCATAGATATTTGGACCTGCCTAGGGCAACTTATGATGTCAAGTCATTAGTATATTGATTAGCTTGTAGGAAGTTTGGAACCAATGTGTAATTGATATGTGGTACCAGGGGTGTTCAATCGATTAACCGACCGGTTAACTGACCCGAAATAACATTAACCGAATTAACCGACCCTTCAAAATTTTTAACTGTTAACCGAACCTAAATTTTTTCAAAAAATTAACCGAACCAAAATTTTTTCGGTTAATTCGGTCGCTTAACTGAATTAACCAAGAATTATATATATATTTTTTATTTTTGGTTAAAATAAGTATAAAATTAACCGAATTAACCGAATTAATCGAATTAACTGAATTACCCGAATTATCCAAATTAACCGAATTAACCAAATTATTTGTATAAAATTATATGTTTTTTATTTTTATTTTTATTTTTAGTTTTAGATTTTTATTTTTATTTATCAAATTATTTGTAATTTTTATGATTGGGTTGGGTACTTGGGTAATATATATTAGATTGGGTATTTGGGTTTATGTTGGATTGGGTTTGAGTGAATAGTGGGCTATTAATATATTATAATTTTAATTTATTATTTTTCGGTTAAACCAAAAAAATTCGGTTAACCGACCGGTTTTGAACCGAATTAACCGTTAACCGAAAACTCAAAAAATTATTAATCGACCCCCGACCGAATTAATTCAGTTAACCGACCGATTAATCGAATTCGGTAGGTTAACCAAATTTTTTCGGTTTTACCTGAATTTTGCACACCCCTATGTGGTACCTTAGGAACTATTAGAGAAAACCCTCATAAAGGCTTTCAAGCACAAAGAAAAAAGACCAAGAACCTTAACCCACTTGTCACTTGCTCTCACGTTCTCTTTAATCTTCTCTCGCCACCCACATTCTGGTCATCTTAGCCCACCTATGGCTTTCCGCCCTCTAAGTGAACCATCACAAGCCACCGCAACCTTCTCTTTGTATCAACAATTGGTGTGGAGAGCGTAAACACCCTTTCGACCTTAAAAATCAGTTGGAAAATGGCTTATTCGAACAATAACTTCTCTAATGACCCAAACTTCCCTAACAACCAAAACTTTCCAAACTTCCCCAACAACCAAAACTTCCCTAACTTCAAAACCCAAGCCAACTAGAAAAGTCAATCCCTTTGGGAAACAAAAACTTTGGCCAACAATACCATGATCCTTATAGCTCATTCAGTCAACAAAGTATTAGGGCGAATACAATCATTCCATAGGGTATTACGATCCCTATAACTTTTTTTTGATAAATACGATCCCTATAACTTTAATTTGCAATAGTTGTTAAAAATTCAGGAACAACTTTAGAACTTCTAAGAACAGTTCTTACAGTGAAAAGAGTTCTATGAGCAACAACACAAATGCAACTATCAACAACATGCACTTCTTCAATAACGCATAAAAGAAATGATGGAAGCTTAGTGAGCTACTCATTGGTAGGGATAAGAAGGGGGATGATAGTGCTTCTTTAATGTCTAACCAAGAACAAGAGAAACTAGTTCATAGGCGAGCTCGCCAGAATAAAGAATAAGAGTATATGCCCAAGTCAATACCTTGCTTGGAGAGGAAAGTGGAATAATTGAGAAAGCCACTCCATGATATAAAAATGACTCAACCAGGTGGAGGGAGTTGGATTTCAAGCACTAATCATTCTTAGCCTCCTACGATAGTTAGTACATTCTTCCCTCATAATTTTATGTTGCCAAATGAAAAGTATGATGGAATTAAAGATCTCAAAGAGCATATTGAGCAATATGACAATTATATAGAGGTCTTGTAAGCCTTAGGCATGCTAAAATGCAGGGTGCTCCCAATGACTTTCAAGGGTTATGCCAAGAGTTGTTATTCTTCACTTCTAGAATGGTCTATTCATAACTTCAGTGAGATAAAAAAAAATTATAGGACATTTTATAGCTAATAATTAGTTGAGCTAGACTAAGATAGTTTTGTTAGAAATTAGGCTATAACAAGGTGAATCCATCAAAGCATTCACTTGTCATTTCAATGTAACAGTAGTGAAATGTCGAGACTTAATTGATGATTGCAACGTCTAGTCTTACATAACAAGTTTAAGGTACGAACATCTCAAATACAACTTGATTAATGACAAGTCAAAGCAACTTAGTCAAGTTTATGATAAAAAGACAATATATACATAGAGACAATAAATAATATGAGTTGCACACCTCAATTCTAACGAAAATAGCCTTTCATTACATCAAAGATTTTATTTGTCCCAAAAAGGAAAACAAGCTAGTAGAGATAAAAAAATAAAAAAGTCTAGATTTGGAAGTAAACTTGGGGGCAATTTTATCCTTGCTCTCCTTAATAGTGGTGAATGGTAAAACCTTGCCCAAATTAGCTTAGGAGACAACTTCACTTCAAAGATGATCAAGAACAATTACCAAAAGCCCCTACAATAAATTTAGGACTTACGCCATCTTAAATGCTTCTAAGTTGCATATCTTACATCAAGTTGAAAAGGCCTATGAGACCAAGCTTGCACAGAAGGCATGATCAATCTGGTCACAAAATTGAAGATTACATATATCTAGTGGACGTGATTGGAGAGGCTGTTCAACTAGGCTAGCTTGACCATTTCATAAATAGAAAATAAATTATGTAGGGGGTACCTAGCATGAGAAGAAGATAAGGCATAAGGAAAGGAACTTGGTAGCTGAGACATTCAAATGATTGTTGACACTACAAAGGTGTGATAAGCCTCTAGCTCTAAGAGGAACACCCATTCACATGAATGGCTTACCAAATAAAAACTTGGAAGGCCAATTATGATGATTTTGATTTGAACACTATTATGGATGAAATTGGAAATAATTCTTTAGTAGTTACAACCAGAATATATGATTTTGATGTAGATAGAATTCCAATCGACAGTGGTAGTACGGTGGAAGTGTTACATTCTCTAGTTTTCAAATATATGACAATTCCTGAGGATAAGCTTAAAAGGCAGTGCCATCTTTAGCTTTTCAAATCAACCATTTATGGTGCTCAAATTGATTAAACTACTAGTAACCATGGGTGACGGTGAGCACATAGTGATAATGGAGGTTAAATTTCTGGTAGTTAAGCAATCGTTATCTTACAATGCAATAATTGAAAGGTCTTTATATTGGAGTATTCCCAAAGACCAATCATATTATTATTGTAATAACATACTTGTTTTCCTAGTTTATTGATAAAGTCATTGTTATTATTGTTCTTAGTCTTTATTTTTGTGTTAAATAAATTGTACAATGATAAAGTCCTAAATATAATTCTTAAATGTCATTAGTCAAGTATTATTGTGGGCTTGGACAAAAATAATGCATTTAGACTAATATGTGCTTGATTGATAGAAAATGTTGTTATGGATATGTGATATCAAGTCAACACATAAGTATATATCAGAGAAAAATATTCTAGACTAACCCACCATGAGAATGCTTCTTGGATTACATTTAATAGTCATGAAATTTCTTATAGTGATAATTGTATGTATGATCCTCAGACTTGATATCATCATTGTTCTAACATCGTAATTTGTATGCTTTGACACAGTCAAACGTCTTTTGTAAATTGTTGTAAACACAGTCAAATGTCTTTTATAAATTGTTGTACTATAAAGATTGATGTTGGGTATGCCACAATCTATGTAGTGGGATGTGAGTGATCAAGATAGGATTTGCCCCTCCTACATAATGGAAGCAATATCACACTTTTTTTTTATTATTTTAGTCTACCTAGGAATCAAGAAAAAAATATTGGACTATACAAGTGGGACTATTCCATGACTTATGTTCAATCTAGATAATAAGGATAAAGGGATATACTATATAAAAATATTATCATAGAAGGCTATGTCGAATCATGACTTCCTACAACTTGGGTAGCAGCGATGCATTACTAGATGTCACTCGTTATTTGTAACATTAGAATTGTTTTAATGTTATTGCCAATGTTACAAGATCCTATTTGGTCACACTGTTTGGTTAGGACGATCAAAATACAGTAAAAGTTAGGATTATATTTAACATGTCACGAATGTTAAATTGATTATAGAGATGTTATAATAATTAATTTAATTTAACAATGTTAAAATTAAGCATGATGTATGTACATACTTGATGCAAATATATAGAGGGTTTGATTAAAATAATGTGAAAATATGTTTCACATATTTTAATGTGATAAATTTTCGTTATTGAATTTATTAGATATAGTATTTAATAAAATTCAATTAAAAAGGATAATGTTAGGATTTGAAATAATCTAATATCTCCTTATGGAAAGGAGAATATCACATTTTAACAAAAAATCCAAACTTTCCTTTTACTGTTTGATTATCATTCAAAAGAATTTTGAATAAAAGAAAATTTAAGATATTATTCTTTTTTCAATGGTTACCTAAAGATCATTATTCGACTAACAGAAAGGGGTTTTCTTTTCCTCTTTGAAAAGTTCGAAAAGTCATTCTATCCGTTTTTCTTTCGAGTGGATCAAGTAGAGGCTAGGACGATTTGTTGCGACTGTGGTTTGTGATTTAGATAGAGGCTTCATAATAGAATTGGATTAGCTTTTATTAGATTTTTTTAAGGTATATTTTCAACCTTTTTCAACCTAGATTCATTCCTCATACATGGATCCATGGGTTAAGATCACTAGAAACTTTTCGTTGTGCCACGAGGTGCACCGATTGTTCCATTACTCTAATAAGCAAGGATAAGATGATTCTAGAAACTTTAAGCTTGATAGTTAGTTTTTGGCCCTTTTGGTATATCCTACATGAAGAAACATCATCAAATGACCTGACAATGCCACCTAATATTTATTGAGCTCATTTAGCATTCACAAGCCTCGTATGTTAGGTCAACATGGAAGGATGGTATTAGAGATCAAGATCGCATGATGGCAGATCGCTTGGTAATATTGCTAGACCAAATATAGTGAATTTAGAAAGCCTAAATATATGAAGAGAAGTGAACTTGTATAAACTAGAATCAACTGAGCAAATTGAAGATTTATAACTATATGATTGACCGCACGCCAATGTACACAAAGCAAAGAATTAGCACAGAATATAAAGATATAAAAGTGACTTTGATTGCAAGTGTGACAGGTTAGTTGTAATATTTGTAAGTGTACAATGGAACACTTAGAGCATTCCAAGGATCGAACCCAAAGGTGATCGTGTGATATGGTGAATGGACAACGATTAAGCACACAATTAGGAAATCTAGCTAGCTAATGGGTAAGTGGTAGATTACGACAATCCATAAAATGAGGTGAATTAAGCTAAATTATATCTAAAATGACATAATTGAATAAACACCAAAATCACCAACTGTATTAATTAGATAAAATAGAGTAGTCGATTAATATCCATGTTGATAATTAACTCTCAGATTAGGGATCTAAATTGCTTAAACTCCTAATTGGTCAAATTTTATCTCTCGGACACCATTTTTCCCAATTAGACAATTCAGTCCAATTTATTTCTTGACTCACTAGACTAAACCGGGAAAATCGATTTTGTTCACAATAGGATCTCCTCTTGGCCTCATCTATCTAAATGTTCCCTAAGATTCGTCAACTCTATGTTTTGAAGTTTATTTGATTTAATCCAATTGTTACAATCTAGTCTCTAACCTTAAAATTAATCATTCAACATTCCAATCAATCGATCACAATAAAGTTTAGCACCTACTCATCATAAAAACATAAAGCTCAACCAATTTCATATTCAAATGAATCATCAAATAATCACAAAACTGGTAAGGGTTAAGAGTTGCTTAGTAAATCTTAAATAGGTCCTTAATGGAATTGATGAAAAGCAAGCATAATCTACAAATCCACAGCCCAAATTAATACTTTGCAACTTTGAATAACCAAAACATTTAAATCTATTCAATACTATGAAGAAAAACCCAAAATAACACAACAACTTCTTGTATCTTTTTAAGTTAAAGAAGAAAAGTGAAAAAAATAAAAAAAATGGCAAAATAAAGTCTAACCTAGAAAAAGAAAAACCTAGGAATCTAAAATAATTGAGGGAATAAAAATACAATGATATGAATATTGATTGTGCCATAAAGAGGTTTTAAATAGCCTGACACTACAACCTTAATATTGAAAAAAATGCCTTTTAAATGTGGATGAATTGATCTTGTTTAGACACAAAATTGCCCTTGCAGATTTTTATCCATTAGGCTTCTGTGTCGTGACCCTACAACAGTTGGCTCAAAAAAGGCTTGAGGAGCACTCAGTGTTTTGACATTGGCTTGCTAGTGTTGCAGCCTACATCATAGTCTACTTGGTTCCTTTCTTTTCGATGTTTGGCTTGAAGTTACAACCACGAGAGCTTGAAGTTACAACATTAAAGCTCAATTTCATGACATCCACAACTGTCCACTTCAAGTTGGGATTTGGATAAGTCCAACTCCTTCATGGTGATGAAAGGGTTAGTGCCGTGAGCTCGGCCATAATAGAAGTCCTCCTTGATGTTTTACCTCAATAACCTCCTTACACAAGCTCAAATCAACCATTAGACCTTTAATGGCATAGTTTTTCCAATTTGGTTCACAAAAGTGATAAAATGTAATGCAAACTAGCATTGAAACTAAAACCTAAGAATCAATAACAAGCATTAAAAAGACTCTTAAACTACTTGAGAACAATTTCATTAAGTACATGGAAGAGCTCAATTTGGCGTATCAAATTACAACAGATCAATGATAATGAACCAAAAAGGTTACTAAAATATTTGCAGCCCTACCTAAAGTAGAATGTAGAGCATTAATTCATCTATTGAGAAACAATGTTGATATCTTCGTTCAAACCACTACTGACATGCCAGGTATTCTTCCGCCAATTACTTAAATGTTTATCCCTTTGTTAAACTTGTGACACAAAAGTAAAGAAAATTTTCCACTAAAAAGGTTCAAGGAATCAAATGGAGAGTGCATAATTATTGACAACAAACATTATCAGATAATTAGTTTATCTAGATTGGCTCTCTAATATAGTTTCGACGAAGAAAACAAATTACAAATGAAGAATGTGTGTAATTTTCACCAACTTTAATAAGTACAGCCCTAAATATAGCTTCCATCTACCTTCTATTAATAGGTTGGTTGACTCCTTTGCGAGTCACAAATATATAGGCTTCATGGATGTCTTTTCAAGCTATAACCATATTCAAACAGTCCAAAATACTAAGAAAAAGCATCATCCATCATCAAGATTGGACTTGTCGAGACCATTTTTAAATCGAGTTTTTAGAAAATGGGAATCGACTTTAAAAATGTAAACGGGAGTCGCCACCAATCTTTTTAGGTGTGATTGGGTCATCTTTAAAACATTTTTGTTTTAAAATTATCGGTTTTGGCTACGAAATCAAACGAACGGGTTCGGAAGTCGGTTACGTACGAGGAAGGGTTAACACCCTCGTAACGCCCAAAAATTGGTACCAAATTGATTATCAAATGTCTTTAAGGTCGGAATTTAGAAATTTTAAGATGCAATCCTCTTTGAAATATTTTTGATTTTGAAAATTGGAGTTCACTCATATCAAAATATTGATACTGAGTTAGCCTTTTGGAAATCCTTATCTCGAAACAACAAAACGCCACATCCAGTAAGTTAGGACATATTGCTTTAAAATTCCAAGACAGTCGCTTACATTTTTGAAAACTTTTAAAAACTTAGAAGGGTACTTGATTATTCGAACTCAACGAGAAGAGTCGCAACCCAATAAGTTAGGGCACTACTTTTTTGAAGTTTCCAAACATCAAACATTGCCTTTTTGTATTTTTGAAAACTTTGGTGCCCCTTTTTTTTTTAAAGTGACGTGTGGGGAATTATATTGCATTATAAATCATACATAATAACATATTATTGTAGTAGGTCAATAATACATACATTTAAACAAAGATGATGGCAATAATACAAAGATCGTGCATTAGATACATACATATAGAAATAATATATTGCAAATCTTAACAGCATGCCTACAAAGATACACATGGCATATATTGAAAATGGATAAACAATACATACCAACATATGAAGTAATACTTTTAAAAAATAATGCACGATGTATAGTTTAGCATATATAAAAAAAGTAATACAACATCAATGCACATGTTCATGAAGTGTAATATCAAATAGTAACACATAATATATGAAATAAAAAATGAATTAATGTTAATAAAATATACTTATAAATAAAAGTGTGATATTTAATGATAATTTTAAAATAGTATTTAATATACAATATATAATATATGATATAAAATTTATAAAAGAATAATTATTGTACAAAATAAAAATATATCAACTAAAAATATATATAATATATAACAACAAAAGTAAATATATAAACAATTATAAAATAATTATATAAAAATATCAGTTTAAAATTGATTAATACATAATAAATAAATAAATAATCAATAATGTATATAATATGAGTTAAAAACAATAATTTTAAAATTTTAAAATTTTAAACAATATAATGAATAATAAAATGTAAATAATATAATATATGATAAAAATAAATGTTATATAATAAAATAAAATATAAATATATGTATAGATAAATAATGTGTAATAAATAAAAGTTTTATAAATATATAAATAGTATTTTAGTAATAATATATGTATATTTTTTAAAATAAATAAATTATATAAAGAAAATAAAATGAAAAGAAAGGGTTAAAATTGAATTTAAATAAAATTACAAGGCTAATTTGCAAAATAGTAAAAATTTTGGATTTAATCAAAACACAAACTAAAAGTCAATGGACTCATTAGGTAATTTAAACCCTAATCCCAAAACGACTGCGTTCTGTAGAACCGAATTTAAAGGCCATTTAGGGTTAAATCAAAACAAATATAAAAGTTCAGTGCCCAAATTAAAATAAAAAATTAAATTAAAAAGATTGAAAATGTAGGGGGACCGATTACAAGATTATCCCAATAATAGAAAACACGCTCCCTCATCTCATTCTGCATTTTAGCCAACTGCTCTTGCAACTGGTCTTGCATATCCTTTTGCAACTGCTCAAACCTTTGATCCATGTTTTTAGTTTTAGTGCGAGTGTCGTAGGGATATGTGATTTCCAGATTTTCTTTTCTACATTTATAAAGAAAGTTTAACTAATTAGGGTTTCTCTATAATCTTGAATGCATATGATATGATGTAATGCAAATGCATGAATGCAACAAAGGCATCAATCTCGATTCAATCTCATTTAGAAAACTTTATTTAGAAAAAGAATACCTTTACATATAAATGGATTACAAGTACGCTTTTGCCCTAATGCCTAAAGTTTTAACTCTATCTAATAAAAGGGCTAACTCTCGTCCTATATCTGACGACGACCCACACATCAGACTCAATACATCAGCTCATATTGCTAAGTCCTGCACATATTTAGCAACCTCTCGAATCTGGGCTATGGCTTCTTCCATGACATGATCCCTTTCTTTGAGCTGCCCTTTAGACTGATGAAGCTCTCCCTTTAGATAATCTTCTTGCGTCTTGAGCTGCTCGATCCGAAGTTTACCTTTATGCAATGCTACTTTCAAATCTTCAACTTTACTCTTTAACTCTTTTAACTCGACCGTAGAATCATGGCTACGATGCCAACGAAGGGTTCTTCCAAGCTCAGTTACTTTGGACTTCAGCCCTTTATTCTCTTCCTCTAATGCCAAATTCCGCGACTACATCTCCTGGAACTTCTTCTCCCAATATTCAGCTCTAGCCTTTCCTTCCTGGACTTCTTCTGCAACTGATCTGAGGACCCTCCTATTCTTGCTCTCCTCAAGGATACCTGTGCCTTTTTGTAGTGTTCCTTCAAATCATCTCTATCCTCCTCGATTTTCTTTTTTTCTTTTCTTTCTTTTTCGACTTCCATCTTCTGGACATCAACGTCTAAACTCAAGTGCATCTTTTCTTCTTCGAGCTTTGCTATCCTTTTCTCAAACTCCAAATTTTTCCTCTCAAATTCTTGCTTCATAATTTCCAACTCCGAGGGCATCACTTGTAAATATTCCTCCATCGGTCAAGCTCCTTCCACGCTTGGCTCAGGAATATTACCATTGATCCTTCTACCTCTCCATTCAACATACTCTGGAGTCGTAGCAGGGCTAATAGCTACTCCTTTCAACCGATACGTCTTGTTCCAAGCACTAGAAATCTCACCGACCCTTTTCTTGTAATCAGCTCCTCTATATGCGAACTGCCTTAAGCCAAATTGCCTCAACACAAGCAAGGGGGCGTAACCAATGACACCCCAAATTCCCAATAGAGGGACCCAATTGAAATTGCCGCATCGGTAAAGAATCTCACCAGGAATCATCCACAGAGCTCTCCACTCAACATTTTTTGACTGAAGATTCTGAAATAATGCTATCCAGTTCTCCTCTGGAACATCAACTCTCCTAGTATGTCCTTCAGCGGTGAATAATCCTCGAAGAAAACCCGACAAATTACCCTATCTATCAATCGAAAATGGCTATAGAACCAAGCTAGAAGTAATTGGGCACAACCGACAAACCTGCCTACACCAGCCTTCCTACATGTGCCTAAAGACCTGAATGTCTCCACCAAAATCGCAGGGACAAAAGTGACCCTCTTACTGAGTCGATGGAAAAGATTTGTGGTTGCCTCGTCCACATATCCCAAAGCCCTAGGAAACACCATCAATCCATACAAACTTAAGGCGAAAACATCTACCTTCTTTGTTTCATCGGGGTGTGTCAAAATCAGACCCTTCAAAGCATCCTATGAAATGCACTTGCACTCACCCTTCTCTTTAATTCTGGCAGTGATCCACTACTCGCTCATCCCTGTAATAGTCATCAATTTCTTCCAAAAGGTAGGGACATTAGCAGCTCGAGAATAGATTCTATCAACCTGGAACGTGGGACAACTTAATAAGGCAGTGTACTCCTCTACGATAGGCACCAAGTCTACCTCCCCAAAAGTGAAACAATTGTACGCTGGGTTCCAAAACAGAGCGAGGGCTCGGAACAAGTGCTCATCTATTTGAACATCGAGCAAGTAAGGTAAGTCTCCATAATTACCGTAGAATAACTGTTTGGTCTCACTGTCCCACTGATCCCAAATTTCCTTAAGCTCTTGGAGATTATTTTGTGTGACACTGATGCGAGTGTAATCCGACAGCTCCCACCATCTATGGACGTTGACGTTGCCCTCCACTCTATCAAGAAGTCCGTTCTCCATAATAAAACTCTCTAACTTAGAAACTGACCGTGAATCGATACCTTTGTAAATGCAAAATGTCATACAAACAAAAGAAAAGAAATAGTCAGTATCACATGATATCAATAAATTTCAAAAATAATTTATAAGGGTAATATCTAAAGTTTAACTCTAACTAAGTTGGGTTCTTACGGTTTTTTCTATATGAGGTTGGTTCTAAAGTTTTAGGTACTGAACAGTGAGATTCTCGATCCTCACCCATTATAGGCTCATTTGAATCGAGTTCAGTTTAGGGGAATACATTTCCCTATGGCTACACGGAGATTAAAATCTCACGAAACCATAGGTACGAATGTATCCCGAAAGTGATTCACTATCCTGCACGGAGGTGAAAACCTCACGAAGGCGTAGCTTCTCACTCCTACTTAAGGGTGTGACCTCAACGTCATGCAAATGCAACGCGTATTAGAATATAGCAACACATGCAATAATACAAACACATGCAATGCAAAGAGGATTAAATTTTAAAATTTTGAATTTTCGACATTAAGACAAGAGATAATCAATTACACGACTTGACTCTCTTAAACAGTCCCCAGTTGAGTCACCAAGCTGTCGAGACCATTTTTAAATCGAGTTTTTAGAAAATGGGAATCGACTTTAAAAACGTAAACGGGAGTCGTCACCAATATTTTTAGGTGTGATTGGGTCACCTTTAAAGCATTTTTGTTTTAAAATTATCGGTTTTGGTCTACGAAATCAAAAGAATGGGTTCGGGAGTCGGTTACGTACGAGGAAGGGTTAACACCCTCGTAACGCCCAAAAATTGGTACCAAATTGATTATCAAATGTCTTTAAGGTCGGAATTTAGAAATTTTAATATGCAATCCTCTTTGAAATATTTTTGATTTTGAAAATTGGAGTTCACTCGTATCAAAATATTGATACTGAGTTAGCCTTTTGGAAATCCCTATCTCGAAACAACAAAACACCACATCCAGTAAGTTAGGACATATTGCTTTGAAATTCCAAGTCAGTCGCTTACATTTTTGAAAACTTTTAAAAACTTAGAAGGGTACTTGATTATTCGAACTCAACGAGAAGAGTCGCAACCCAATAAGTTAGGGCACTACTTTCTCGAAGTTTCCAAACATCAAATATTGCCTTTTTGTATTTTTGAAAACTTTGGTGCCCCTTTTTTTTTTAAAAGTGACGTGTGGGTAATTATATTGCATTATAAATCATACATAATAACATATTATTGTAGTAGGTCAATAATACATACATTTAAACAAAGATGATGCAATAATACAAAGATCGTGCATTAGATACATACATATAGAAATAATATATTGCAAATCTTAACAGCATGCATACAAAGATACACATGGCATATATTGAAAATGGATAAACAATACATACCAACATATGAAGTAATAATTTTAAAAAATAATGCACGATGTATAGTTTAGCATATATAAAAAAAGTAATACAACATCAATACACATGTTCATGAAGTGTAATATCAAATAGTAACACATAATATATGAAATAAAAAATGAATTAATGTTAATAAAATATACTTATATATAAAAGTATGATATTTAATGATAATTTTAAAATAGTATTTAATATACAATATATAATATATGATATAAAATTTATAAAAGAATAATTATTGTACAAAATAAAAATATATCAACTAAAAATATATATAATATATAACAATAAAAGTAAATATATAAACAATTATAAAATAATTATATAAAAATATCAGTTTAAAATTGATTAATACATAATAAATAAATAAATAATCAATCATGTATATAATATGAGTTAAAAACAATAATTTTAAAATTTTAAAATTTTAAACAATATAATGAATAATAAAATATAAATAATATAATATATGATATATAAAAGGAATAAGTAATATATAATAAAAATAAATGTTATATAATAAAATAAAATATAAATATATGTATAGATAAACAATGTGTAATAAATAAAAGTTTTATAAATATATAAATAGTATTTTAGTAATAATATATGTATATTTTTTAAAATAAATAAATTATATAAAGAAAATAAAATGAAAAGAAAGGGTTAAAATTGAATTTAAATAAAATTACAAGGCTAATTTGCAAAATAGTAAAAAATTTGGATTTAATCAAAACACAAACTAAAAGTCAAGGGACTCATTGGGTAATTTAAACCCTAATCCCAAAATGACTGCGTTCTGTAGAACTGAATTTAAAGGCCATTTAGGGTTAAATCAAAACAAATATAAAAGTTCAGTGCCCAAATTAAAATAAAAAAATTAAATTAAAAAGATTAAAAATGTAGGGGGACCGATTAGAAGATTATCCCAATAATAGAAAACACGCGGATCCTTTCCGGGTAATCGGGTCAACACGCGGATCCTGAGGCTTTAAAACGTCGTCATTTTAAGCTTATCAGACTAAGCTAAACGGTGTCGTTTTGTTATGGCTATATAAGCCAAAACTAAAGCTTAAAAATCATTTTGGATATCGTTTAAGAAAAAAAAAATAAAATCCTCTAAAGAGGACTAGGGGCCGGCCATCGGAGTTCTGTGGAGTCTCCGTCCAGTGGTTCCCACGCGCCTACGCGCCGCCACGCACGGTGGTCGGAGGGCTAAAAACCCTCCCCTTTTCAAGCGTAATACAGGTAACTTTCCTTCCTTTTTTAAAACTCAACAATCTTTGCTTAGAATGATTTATATATGCATGCTAAAATAAGAACAAGGTACAATTAAATCACCTTTTAGGGACTGTTTGTATTTCTCTGAATGAATGTAAGTATATTTCTATTCTTTTTCAAAAAATCCGCCCCTTGTACAATGTTTAGATTCTTTATAGCCACTGTTTACATTTGGTAGGAAAAAAAATCCTTTAGTTTCTTCCTATTTTGTGCTGCTATTTTGTTTTCCTTTCCATTTGTGTGCAGGTGAACACGGAAATCACGGCTGTGATGAAGGCTTCACGATGACCTTTCGGAGGCATTAATTAAGGCGTGACTCAGAACCTGGAATCGTGGCCTTGAATGAGGCACGATCTGTGGCTGCTGGCGAGGCACCGATGGGGCATTGAAACCGGAGGCAGAGCATTGATGGCCTTCTCGATTTTGAGAACCGAACAGACGCTCCCGAATCTTCTAGAAGCAACGGCGGCTCGAGGAGAAAGAAAATAGAAACCCTAGGGTTTTCTGCCCGGGATTAACCGTTTGGGCCAATTGGGCCATTTCAGTTCTGGGTCTGGGTTAGTTCAGGGGTATTAGGTACTGTTTTGGCTATTGGGTTATAACGGGGTATGGGCTTTTGTATTTGGGCTATGGGTAGCAACAATAGGCCTAGACTGGACTTTCAATGGACTATTTAATAAATGCTAATTTCTTTATCTTTATTTAAGCCGGGTCAAATTTGGGTTATTACAGGACTTGCTACCATTAGATCATGTTATTCGGCCTAAAAATCCCAATGAAACTTGCTAAAGGTTGGTTAACAAGGTTTTAAAATACTATATAGGTTGCAATATGGAGGTCTATATGGACAACATGATAATAAATAACACCTCTATGGAACAACACTTAAAGGAGATACAGGAGGTTTTTTAGATCCTACGAGCTTACAACATGAAACTGAACTCGAAGAAGTGTGCTTTTGGTGTTGTAGCCGAGAAATTTTTAGGTTTCTTAGTATCTAAGAGGGGAATTATGAATCCGAGAAAATAAAATCAATATTCAACACAAACCCTTCCAAGACTACAAAGGAAATTCAGAGGCTAATAGGTAGAGTGGTAAAACTTAATAAGTTTATATCTAAGATGAAAAGATAAATGTATATCATTCTTCAAGGATTTTTAAACACATTTTCAATGATAACTTGTAGGCATCTTTTAAGCAACTAAAAGCATACTTAGATCCCCACTGTTATTGGCTTTGTATGCACCAAAGGATACCTCGTAACTTTAAATAAGACAATTGTAGTTGTCTTTATAAAAGAATAAGCATATTTAAAAAATCTTGTATATTATGTTAGTAGAGTCATGTAGAATGGCAAGGTGAACTACATCAATATAGAGAAAATAGTGTTTGCCTTAGTGATAGTTGCAAGAAAATTGAGGGTAGTATTTTCAAGCTCATGTTTCAATACTATCTAACCAACCTTTCAAGGAAGTGTTACAAAAGTTTGATCCTTAAGATGTATGATAAAATAGAGTGCCAAACTCAGTGAGTTCGACATTGAATTCTGTTAAAAATATGTGACCCAAATTCTTATTAAATAAAAAAACAAGTGGCAAGATAGGGGGATCAACGAGGGCCTTCAAATCAGTACAGTATTTTGTGACAGTACTCACGATAATCCTATAGATATGATGACTAAGTCACTTCTGATAACCAAGTTTGAGTATTACTTAGACTTGGTTAGTGTTCATTGTTGAAGATAAATCCTTAAGGGATTTCATGGAAGAGGTGAAGAACTTGTTCGTTGAGAGTTCGTGATGAAGAACTTGATCGTTGAGAATTTGTGTCAAGGTGGAGATTGTTAAAGATATGTGACCAAAATTCTTGTTAAATAAAAATACAAGTGGCAAGATAAGGGGATATATGAGGGCGAAGTATGCTTTCTCTATTTAATGTTGATTAGAATAAGGTATTTTAACCTTACTGCATTACTTCTATTTGACTTTGATTAGAATATGGTTTTACAAACCTATAAATAGACGTAGTCGTCTCTCCTCTTGTATCATTAGAATTCGACATAGTGAATTTTCTTCTCCTTTGCCCGTGGTTTTTTTCCCAAAAGGGTTTCTACGTAAAATCTGTGTGTTCTATTTTTTCTCTCTTTTCTTACCATTATCGACATTCTATTTTTTACAAATTCTTTCCAAGAAAAGCAATGAAAGCTTGGGTGTTAGAGATTTTGTAGTAGAATATTCATTTTTACTTCATGAAAAGAAAAGAATGACTAATGGTTGAGGCTAGATTAAGTACAAGCAACTCCAAAGAGAATGATACGTTAGATTCTACAAATTCAACAAGCCCTACGCTTGAACTCTAATAGATTTTCTTTTTACTATTTTACCGACAAAGATGGCTCTAGTGTAAGATTCCTACTATCTAACCTTCAAAACAATGAATAGTAATATGGTTTATGTTCTTAGTTTAAAGCTTCCAATAATACAACAAGTATGAAGCTCATATAAAAGCCTTGAATAGGCAAATCAACTTGAGGCAAAAAAAAAAATACAAATATTCACATATTCTCAATTTGGTGGCTAGGTTATTCTTAGTTGAGTATGAGGTCAAAGATCAGATGTTTTTTCAAAGTATTACAAGCTTATCATAGACTTGCTAAGAAAATTTAAAGTAATAAAGTGAAAGAAAATATCCAAAAACAACAACACCAAAGCAAATGCCCTTTTAAAGCTTGCCTTATCCATTGAAATTCAATAATGGGGAAAAATCTTATTCGAGCATAAGACATAGCCCAATTATGTTGATGATCAAGCAATCTTATGCATAGGTGATACCTTACATCGATGACACTAATAGTCAAATTTTTGGCAGATGACAAGTTATCCAATGATGCAAAAGAACAAATCAAGCCAAGAAACAAATAAAAAAGGTACATCTTGATTTATGGTGCATTATACGAGAAAAGCTTCTTATTGTTAGGATTTTTGCCTTCAGTGTAGTGATTTTGTCATGACTACTCAACTTTTTTGAATTGATTGAATAAATAAATTTCTACATGTTCATTTAAATATCTTTTGTATGTTTATCCTCAATAGTTTTTGCATGAGAATTAAAATTTATAATCAAATATTAGCTCCTTAATATTACCTAAGGTTTAACTAATAAAAATTTGCATTATATAGATGGGTTATTACATGAAAATATAACTTATATTAGTAGGAAATCTAAATTGTTTGTAGTTTATAGAACTAGACTGAGCAAATGATTCATTAAAAGGACTATTATGTTTCTATAAGTCCAATTGAAGAGATACTTTTTCTTGGCCTATAAAAGATAAACATAGATGTGATTGTCTAGACTAATAATAAATTGAATGAGACCTAAGTTGAATTTATCTTAGATCCATTCACTTGTGACGTGGTGTGACTTACCTTAATTTTGAGTAAGTGAATCACCATGTATATATAACTCATGTGATGTGATATACTGAAAAAATGTGCTCTCATAGTAGTGGGTAAAAAGTTGATATGTTGGATACATGACTTTCCATGACATGGCTTCACTTACAGTAGTGGAATCATAGCTCGATCGAAAGAATAAATGGTATCCTCTCACTAGCATTTTATGGATTATGAAAATGGAACGTCGCCATAGGTTGTTTATCTAAGGAAATTGACTAATCATTATTGTTTGTATGTAATGATCATTTTCATCATAGAAGATGCAATGGTAACCATGATATAAAATGGATCGAATTAGATGAATGAATTTAGCGTAAAGGGATTATGGATATTTTATGAGAGTAACACATATATGACAAAGTCATCGAACAAAAACTTAATAAATATATCTTTCATAATGATATGTAATAGTGAGATCAGTCATAGTACTTTTGGTGGATTGACTCTATGAGTAAATAATTTTGTAATTACTAGACAAATAATTGAATTTAATTACAAATTATTTAAGCCGTAGTTATATATATCCGATTGGTCTCTCTACCAGCTTATGATAACTTTGAATGTATTACATGATAAGAACTAATTGAATGTACAAATGAAAATGTCTTATGAGAAATAGATTGCATGCATTACTATATGCACGAAATGCATTTTCTTGAGAAGGGAAAAGATGATTTAGAGTTAATTTAATTTCTTTAGATTATTATTTAGTTGGATGAGTAAATTAAAAAAACAAGTCCAAAGTGGGAATTAAATTATATAGTCATCATAATTATATTTTATTCGGACAATTAAATTCATTTTTACATAGATTTTAATACAAACTGACATGATTTTAACAGAATCAGAATAGGGTTATGTGAATTATTTTATTGAATGAATTAATTAAATTAATTTTAAAATAATTAATTTTGGAAGAATATTTAATAGTTGGGTTCAATATTTATATGGACTTGGTTTTTTATTTAATTCAAGAGAGGTAAACACATATAATTAAACTAAAATTGGATCAACCCGACTAATCCACCAAGGTTAGTGTGTCGTGGCACCTAAGGTAAAAGTTCCTTATGAGCTGGTAGCCATGTATGAGAAAAAAGTCCTAGTTGGACTTAAATTCTCCTAAAATAATTACTTTATGTACTTTTAATACTAAGTATAACATACTAAGGGAAAATTCTCTCAAAATTTTGTGAAATTTTATTTAAGTTAATTTTCTTCGGACCCAAATTAATTCTATTTTTTTGAGGTTTGATTATAGATTTGTAAGATTCTAATTGCACTCGTCTAGAAATTATAATTCAATTCTAGAGGTTGTTTTTTGATTTTAAGATATCCACATAGAGGAAATTGACATCCCCCTTTGGGAAGTCTCAGTTTTCATCTTGTGTTCGATTCTTTGAGACTCTTTAAACATCTGAGAATTTGAGAATAGTAAAGAAAATCATTCAGTTAAAAGCTTAAAGGATTTTAAGTTCAAATTAGATTGATCGACAAATTCTAGGACCTTTCTAGAGCCAATTCCAATTTCAACATCTTCCCGAGCCTCGAAACACATTTATTTAATTTGACTAGATTTATCACTTGTATAGTCCAATATTTTACTTCTTGAATCTCGAATAGACTAAGATATACATATGAATTTGATATCTCATATCAACTCATTTGAGCAAAGCAATGCATTTCTAATCTAATTCTATTAGCAGGTCCAAGACTTTACACCCATTATGTAGGAGGGAGAAATCCTATCTTGGTTACCTGTATCCCACTACATAGTTTGTGGTATATCCAACAACAACCTTTATAGTACATCTAATTACGAAAGGCATTTGACTACGTCAAAATATATGACTATTGATGTTGGGAACTATGGTGACCTCAAGTCTAAGGATTACATACACCATTATCATCATGAGAATTTTTGTGACTATCATATAATAATCCAAGAAGCGTTCTCATGGCAAGACATTCTTGTACATTGTTCTTCTAACATGTACTCATGTGTTGACTTGATATCTCATATACATGACAACATCTTGTCATCAATCAACTGTATGCCAGTCTTAATATATTAAAGTTGTTTATGCCCACAATAATACGTGACTAAGGGCAATTTAAGAATAAATCAATCGCATGTTAGGACATCTATCATACACACGTCACATATATTCATTTTTCAGACATGATAGCTCAAACATTAAGATCTATTTAGGACAACCTATGATAACAAGACATGAGTAGATCAACCACCTTAAAGGGGGTTTGGAACTAATGAATGAGCGACATGTGGTACCTTGGGAACTATTAAAGAAACTCCTATAAAGGCTTCCATAAGATTTGATTGAACTCTTGCGAATTAATCAAACATGTTAATTATTATTTTTTGTATTCTTTATGTTTGTTTTACGGTGTATGTTCAGGGTTCGTGACTGCCTCTCTCAATAATGTTGATTCTAAGGTTCAAACCAGCGTCTCCCCTTAAAAATATAATATATCTTACCATTACGCCCAACACTTATTGATTACTAGTTATTATTTTTAACTTTGAATTTTTTTATTCACTAATTTAAAAACATAAAAAGGGTAAAGAAGGGTCCACCAAACATAAAAACCAACAATGGCAGTCTTGTTGTTAGATTTTACTTTTGCATCCAATAAATCCATGTAAGTAGATGTACTTCTTGGGTGAATATCGATGAAGATCTATCCCAGAGAATTAAACTGTCAATGTCACTATAACTTATGCCACTTACATGTAGGGTAAGGGTCACACGGTAGATTAAAATCCTTAGGAATTAAACCCTAAAATATGATTTATTATTATTATTATTATGTATGTGTTTCTTCTATAGCTATTTTGATTTGATTTTGGTTTTATATAAATTTATTAATTCAACTATATTTTGTAATTCTGATCTTTAAAAGTAAAATCTTTAATTAACGTAAGTTTTGAATTGAATCTCTAAACAACTTTTTTTATCCTTAAAAAAAGTTATTGAGAATTAGAAATAGAACAGAATCGAAATCCATTTAGCATATTTTTTTCTCTCTTCCAGAAGGATTTCCTTTCGGGGAGGGTGGTTTAAACAAGAAGGATTAATGTCATAGGAATATTTTTTTAATAGTATTAATCAATGTAATTTAAAGGGTAGAAATAAAGTAACCATGTAAAATAGAAGTTTGAAATTTATGGCACAGCTAACCCAATGACCATTTTCAAGCTTCAAAACATTGAACTATATTAATCAATTCAGAACACTAGAAGTAAATGATTCAATGCCATACACACCTACCAGTACTCTATTGGTTTTGTTTCTGTAGGCCATGTTTTTCATCTTTGACAAGAATCCCTACTCTATATATAACCAATACCTAGTGATTCACATGCAAAACCGTAGTCTCCATTAGTAAACAAGTAGCTTACTACTGTATTATTTTTCTCATCCTGCTTTTGCTAGCTAGCTAGCCTGCTTCCATGGCACCCTCAATTGTTCTTGTTTCATGGATGGTTTTAGGCCTTGTAATGGCAACTTCAACTATTCAAGTTGAAGCTGCCAGGGCATTTTTTGTATTCGGTGATTCCCTGGTTGACAATGGCAACAACAACTTCCTAGCAACCACTGCTCGAGCTGATTCCCCTCCTTACGGCATCGATACTCCCAGTCGTCGTGCCACCGGTCGCTTCTCAAATGGCAAAAA
Source organism: Gossypium anomalum (assembly GCA_025698475.1). Classification (NCBI taxonomy): domain Eukaryota; kingdom Viridiplantae; phylum Streptophyta; class Magnoliopsida; order Malvales; family Malvaceae; genus Gossypium; species Gossypium anomalum. The sequence continues at coordinate 80,119,526 of CM046966.1, read as the reverse complement.
CATTCCTGATTTTATCAGTTGGGGTTTCCCTTCTTTTTACCCTCTAACTTTTTCTCTTTATTTATTATGATAATTCAATTGACAATAATGTATATGTATGTGCATATCAGGTGATGCACTTGGTTCAGAGCCAACATTGCCCTACTTGAGTCCAGAACTCAAGGGAGATAGGCTACTTGTTGGGGCCAACTTTGCGTCAGCTGGCATTGGAATCCTCAATGACACCGGCGTCCAATTTGTATCTCTTTCTTCATCTTCTCAAATGCCATATTTTCTTTAATATTTCAACCCCATAATGCCTAATTCTTGTTTTTCTCTTTTTCTTCTTCAAAATGGTACATTGTCAGATAAACATCATCAGAATGTACAAGCAATTAAAATACTTTCAACAATACCAGACCAGGTTGGCTGACCTTGTCGGATACGAGGAAGCACAGCGGATTGTAAACGATGCACTTGTGCTCATCACGGTCGGCGGAAACGATTTCGTGAACAACTACTATTTGGTTCCATTCTCTCCTAGATCTCGCCAGTTTAGTCTACCAGATTATGCTCGATATCTCATCTCTGAGTACAGGAAACTTCTAATGGTAAATTTTGTCTTCACGTTGTGTCACATTAAAATTACTGTAGTTTGGAACTGTTACTTGGAGATTTGTAGCTTACAAATTACACTGCAGAGGCTATATGATCTAGGAGCTCGGAAGGTTCTGGTGACTGGGACCGGACCAATGGGTTGTGTTCCAGCAGAATTAGCCATGAGGAGCCCAAGTGGTCAATGTGCCACCGAGCTGCAACGAGCTGCAGCCTTGTATAATCCACAATTGGTTCAAATGATAAATGAACTCAATAGCCAATATGGTGCAAACATTTTCATTGCTGCTAATACAGAACAGAAAACCAGTGACTTCATTAATAACCCTACAGCCTACGGTAAGTAAATCCATAATTCAATATTCATTCACTTTTTCTATTTTATAAACAGGATGATGACATAAATAATTTTATTAATTCCTAAGTTTGCATCCAAAAGGGAATATTAACAATTAAGACTAATGAATGAGGCATTAATTAATTAGATAAGAAGAAGAGAGATGCTCCAAGATGGGGACAAGAATGAACAACAAAAATGTGTGCCATTTTGTTGACCTCATTAAAGTAGCACCCAAATTTTATTTATTACAGCCACCTAACTTCCACGTAAGACCATTATTAATTAGAATGAAAGCTACCAAAGATATTATTGATTTTACCCCAAATTTTATAACCCTAAAAAAGGCATCATATCATCAATTGTAACATGATGAATGGTTGAATGGTTGAACACAAATAATATCTTAATGTTTGCTTGTTTTGTTTGTAGGATTTACAACATCAAAAGTAGCTTGTTGTGGTCAAGGACCTTACAATGGCTTAGGACTATGTACTGTGTTATCGAATTTATGCCCAAACCGAGACGAGTATGCTTTTTGGGATCCATTCCATCCATCAGAAAGGGCTAATGGGATAATTGTTGACATGATCTTGGGTGGTTCATCAAACTACATGAGCCCCATGAACCTTAGCTCCCTCTTGGCTTTGGACTCCAACACCAGGTCTTAATTAATTAGGATTTTATTAAGGATTGTGTTATATCAATGTCGTTGCTTGCTTGCCATGGATGCATTTAATCATTATCTTCTTGTGCGTTTGAATAAATTGCAATTATGTAATGTTTCAGAATGTTTTTACGAGTAAATAATTCGTTGTATTATTGTTTGTTTTTGGCATAATGATAAATTAAGTTCTTAATGTTTATATTTTTGTCAATTTGACTCTTATTTTTTAAATTAAATGTGACTCTCAACCTTTTAAAAAAATTTCAAATTTGACAACTAATCTTTCAAAAAGAGTTGAATTGTTATTTTTAACGGAAATGCCTGCTAAAACTTAAATTTTTAAACATGGCAACTCGTATTATAATTCATGTGTACTTCATATTATTTTTTAATGAATTTTTTTATATTTTTTTAATTTATTTTTTAAAATATTTATAAATTTTAAATCATTTATTGACGTGATATATAAAACAAATAGTATCATATTAGTATAAAGTATATGTGGATTGCCTTAAGGGTTGCCATGTCAATATCGTTAAAAAAATTAATTTTTTAGTTGGCATTTCTTTTAAAAAAAATAATTTGAGAAAAGTTGAGGGATAAATTTAGCAAAAAATAAAAATTAAATTCACAAAAAATATCTTTATTTTTTTAATATTTATATTATAAATTGGAAAGGGAATGTAAAAAAAAAAAAAAACCTTAAATTTATCAAAATGAAATTAAAATAATGTGTAATTCTAATAACAGAAAATAGCATCAAAAGCAGACATTGCGCATGTAGACAAGAGTGCTTGATATTACAAAGAAGAAGTAATGTTTTACCAAACAAATTACTGCTAATTAATAAAGCTCACATGCAATGCAAAGACCTCGCATATATTAAAACCAACAAAATATAATGTTATTTAGCATTTGTTAGGACAAAACAATTAGACTTGTCCATTGTCTTGATAATTTCCAAAAAAATAAAAAAGAAATTGTAATAATAATCATAAAGGTAGCAAAGCTTTTGTTCAATTTTGGGCAATAATAATAAGATAGCTTAAGGAGTCAATATCAAAACTGTTTTAGGTACTCCTTTTTTAAATTTTAGATTTCCCACAAAATCTTTGTTTGGATTGAAAACTTTGTTTCATAATAACCCGATATATCAACATTATATTAATTTGGATCCCTATCATCACCCCTCCCCACTTAATTTTAGCCTAAGCAAATTAATAATGTGTACGGATAAACATTTTCAACATACAATTATAGAATAATTACTTTAGAATCAGACATTTCCATAATTTTTGGTAATCATCATTTCCAATCATTTACAAGTAAAAAGATGTGAGTGAAACCCAAATGAAACTAAAAAAAGAAAAAGGTATTGGATATGAATTTTGAAAGGGTAGGTACACCAAATTTTGTGGACTTAAGTGTTGGAATGGTCTTCGTGTAGCCAAAAAGGCAAGAGAATCAAAACCGGGTGCAGGGTGAATCAAATTTGACCAATTCATATAATAGAAAATAGAGAAAATGGTTGCCGACGGTTAAAAACCTAAAACCAAAAATCATATGATATTAAATCAACTGATGATGGATTTCTTAAAAGAATTAGGAAAAAAACGAAACAACCTTATCCACCACAGCGGCGGCTCATTACTTATGGTTGGTTCCTACGTTGTGAAGGGTTGGCATTTCATATATAATGTTGACGTAGGCTACTGGATGTTTAAAATTAAATCAAAGCAGTCATTCATTTTGAAACTCGATTTGAAAAGGTGTAGTTATATAGATTTAGGGTTTAGCATGATATTTCCCCAATGACTTAATTAATTTTCAGAACATGAGCTACCACTTCCACCTACAGCATGTGCAAATATTAATTAATCTGTTTGCTAAATTTTAAGACATCAACTTTTGATTGCTTCCATATGTTTTATTTATTGCAACGACTACGGGCGGTGCAATAGAATCTCTCTTTTGGACTGAAAGAAAACCTCAAAACTCACTCAAAATAAAGTAATTTACTAATTTTTAAACACAATATAAAAAAAATATGATCTACATTTAATTTTTTAAAAATACTATTAGAATGAAACATGCATGTAATATACATATTTTTTTTTTCTAACATAATATCTATAACATTAATGGAAGGAAGGTACATGATTACTATTGATAAAGCACATTGCAAGTATTGTGGTTTGAGGGTGACATGTAGGCCTTTTTTGTTTTTACTTGTCTAAGGCTGGGTGGGAAAAGGGAGAAGGAAGAGAGGGAATGAAGAATAGAGGGGAAGGAAAGAAAAAAAAGGAAAGTAACCGTTCACATTCTGTAGGCCCATTAAGGGGGTTGATACTGGCCACAAGTTTTAAAGTTATTCCATACTCAGGAGTCAAAGATCAAATTTTTGACCACTACTTAAGGTAGGAGAGACCCTTGTCATCTCACCTAACTCCCATGGTTTATAATTTTATCATTTTGATCATTTTTATTAAAATTATAAATGGAAGGCTAACGTGATAATTAAAAAAATTAGTATGATAACAAATTTAGCCATCAACTCTTACATATAATATATCAGTTTAGTCAAAATTTTAAAAAATAACCCTCAAAATTTATAAATGATCTCAATTTTATCATAACTCTAAAAAATTTCAAAGAAATATATAAAAATACATAAATATTTTCAAAAAATATAATAATAAATTTAAAACTTATATTAATATTAAATAAAATAAAAATTCCCCCTCACGCGTTCCTCCCTTCCCCCGCCGAACATTCAGTTCTGTTGTATATGATTCAAAACACGGTTGTGGTAAATAACCTTTTTTGTGTTGACCCACATTTGATTTTCCCATCAGAACTACTCTTTCAACTCAATTCAATTGGTTTTTTCCGAGTTGACTCAGGTATGTTATTACCTTGCCTTAATAGCAACTAACACGAAAAACACCATGACCACCAGTGTCATGGTAGAGATAACCATTGTGGCATTTGAAGAAGAAGATGACAATGAATCTGGTTCTTCATGTTTTTCATTTTCTTGTCGAACTATGGTGGCAAATTTTTATTTTATTTAATATTAATATAACATTTAAATTTATTATTATATTTTTTTAAAATATTTATGTATTTTTATATATATATTTAATTTTTTTAGAATAAGATCAAATTGAGACTATTTGTAAGCTTTTAGAGTTAATTTTTTAAAATTATAACTAAAATGATATTATATGTAAAAGTTGTAGCCAAAATTTATTATTATACCAAATTTTTTAACTGTTGCATCAGTTTGTGGTTTGTGTTTTTAACGAGGTGACCAAAATGATAGAACTATACAACATGGGTGCTTAAATTGCAATTTTTTTTTTGATACCTAAAATAAAAACCTTTTATAGTTGGATGACTATTTGTGTAACCGCTTGAATTTTCCCTGAAACTACATGCCATTGTCTGTAATAATTGTGCGAGGTATCCCGAATCTGCAGACAATTGATTTCCATAGGAAAGACTCCATCTATTTTTCTGTAATGGTTGCCAGAGCTTCAGCTTCGATCTACTTGGTGAAGTAGTCCACAGCTACTACTATGAATTTCTTTTGGGATATGGCTATAGGAAATAGGCCGAGGATGTCGACCCCTCACGTGGCGAACAACCAAGGGCCTGACATGACTTGAAGGGGTTCCGCTAGCTATCGTTGGACTTTGGCATTTCTCTGGCAGGAATCACATGTGTGAACCAGCTGGTGTGTGTCTTCTTAGATTGTAGGCCAGTAATACCCTTGTCTAAAGATTTTTTGCACGGGCAGTCTACCACCTAGGTGATCGCCACAAATTCCTTCGTGGATCTCTCTCATAACGTATTCAGCTTCTGGTGGCGATAGGCACCGCAACAGAGAATGTGAAAACCCCTTTCTATATAGTACACCCTCTAACAAGGTGTATCTATTAAACGTAAGATGAAATACATTGCCTTAATTTATCATGTAATGAGTTCACAATATTCAAATATTCAATTCATAGATGTGGAGTTTAGCAAATATTTGCAATTTTTTGTAATGACATACCTCGCGGCCTTGCGTTGTAGCTTTGTAAGCTCTTTCCTGTCTTGGCTATCTTGTTCACCTTGGAGTGTGTGGATTATTGGCGTTATCCAGGTCTCCTCCTGAGTCATATATAGTACTTGGGACGTATCATAGCTCGAGGTTTCCCTATGCTCGAGTATGATTTTTCCTCTTTGTTGGATGATGACCGAGGAGGCTAGCTTCGACAAAGCATTAGCGCGAGTGTTGTCATTTCTCGAGAGCTGTTTAATTTGACCTTTATCGAATCCTACAAGCAATTAAGTCGCCATTGTATGGTACTTTTTAGCATTGTTTCCTTTACGTCGTACTTATCGTTTATCTGTTTCACCACTAACAACGAATCTGTATGGATAATTAGATCTCTTTCTCCTTATTGGCACGCTAACTGCAGCCCTAATTCCAAGGCTTCATATTCAGCGATGTTATTCAATGTTTGGAACCCAAATGACAATTCGTACTGCCACTTGTTGCCACTAGGATCGATTATGAATGCACTTGTCCCTGACCTGTTTTGGCTGCGGAGCCATCAACGTAAACTAGCCAACTTTTCTAATTGTCAGTTGCATGTGCACTTTCTGGGGAGGGGTTAGCTATTAAGCGGTGTTCAACAAATGAAAGAGCAATTTTAGCATAAAATGTGGGACACATGGTGTCTTAACATAAAATATAACTAATTGAATCATTAGCATGTCATGCTTTGTCACAAAATGTAACAGACCAAGTTGTTAACATTCATGAAAGTTCATATGGTGTACAAGTTTTACAAAACATACAATATCCAACATTTCGAATAATAGCCCACATTGCATGCGGCGTCAGTAGTTCTTTTAAAAGAACATTCCATGATGAAATTAGCCAGCACTTGTCTCTTTATAGTGGTTCGCGGGGTGAAGTCTATCCCGTATTTAACAAGCTCAATGCTCCACTTCGTTACCCTTCTCAAAGTGTTCGACTTGGATAGCACTTCCTTCATGGGCTGATTGGTGACCACAACAACCAAATGGGCTTGGAAGTAAGATCCCAGTTTGCGAGCTGCAACAATCAAAGCATAGATGTATTTTTATATTTTAAAGTACCTTAGTTCACCATTTTTGAGCACTTTACTGACGTAATATACCGAGAATTGGTGAATGCTGTAACACCCCTAACCTGTAATCGTCACCGGAATAGGTTAAGAGGCATTACCAGACTTATAACTCAATTCAGAACAATCATTTATCAATTATCATCTCATTTCAATAACTATCATTCATTCACATTCAATATGTACTTAAATCGAGCATACGAAGCATAAAACATGCATTCGGGATTAAATCGGTAACATATTAAAATTTTGAAACCTTATAAAAATTTCAACATTTCCAGTGTCACATGCCCGTGTGAATAGGACGTACGCCTCACACGGGTAGTAGACACGCCAGTGTCTTAGGCCTTGTGAATATAGGACATACATACTGACTTGTGTCACACGGCCGAGGACACGCCTATGTGCCAGACCATGTGAAAACTAGAGAGGATACTGACTTGGGTCACACGGCCAACCACACGCCCGTGTGTCTAGCCCGTGTGCCCTTCGAAATGGCCACACACGCCTGTGTATCAGGCCGTGCCAAAACTGTAGGGTATACTAACTTAATTTGAAAGGGTACCCTAGGGGACACACGGCCGTGCAGCATGACCGTGTGTCGCACACGGCTGAGACACACGCCCGTGTCTCTGCCCATGTGGACAAGAATAGACCATTTATAAGGCCATTTTGCCACCCTTTAAAACACAAACATTCACAAGCATAAATGACCGCATTTTTACAACTCAATAGGCAGCCAAGATAACCATTTCAATACACATTATTACACATATCAAAACATAACAATTACATACCCAAATACCTATTAACATCATACCTAATCCATTCATATAACAACTACATATCAAGTCTTCACTTGCATAATTTCATTCCATAATTACCTTGCCAAAACATACCATGATTGAACATTTAATTCAACCAAAATGTAGTACTAAAATAATCCAAATCAATGGCTTAACTTATACACAAAAACATACCAAAATCATGATATCAAGTAACATAACTAACATATTTTAAACTAGTCTATACATGCCATATTTACAAATATCCATAAGATCAAAAGTACCGATCGAAAATTGGATAGTGTAATGTACAACTCCGACTTGTCCGAAACGAGCGAGCTAACGAACCTCTATAAAACATAGAAAAAGAAACAGAGTAAGCTTTATAGCATAGTAAGCTCGTATAATTCAGAATTAAACTTACCATTTATACAAAATCACAGCAACATTTAAAGTGTAACCAATTTAATTAACAAATACCTAATCACAACTATTCATCCATAAGTTAGTCATATAATACATGAAATCCTCCATTATCACAATTCAGTACTCAATATATATATAGAATTCAACATTTCATTCAAAATCTTATAACCAATAATCCTTTCAATAATAATACTCATCCGTATAACAGAATTTATGCCCGTTGAACCTATTAGAACTTCAAAGGATACTCGGGTGATATACATCAGTAATCTGTCAATTTATTATCATTTATACTCATTTGAGCCATGATCGGTAAGCTCCTCTTGAGCTAATGAACAGTAACCTTTATTGAGCTAAAACGGTAAGCTCTATCGAGCTGAACAGTAAGCTCATACGAGCTGAAACAATAAGCTCCAATGAGTTGAAATCAGTAAGCTCTTACGAGCTGATATATCGGTAAGCTCATACGAGCTGTGGTGAGTCTACAACAAATGCAGGAGCTCGACCAAATCGATAGCCCTAGTGACATGTCACTCGTATCCAATGAGTTCAAATAGTTCAAACGGGGCTCGGTAACAATATAATATATCAATAAAGCATTTATATTTCAAGTGCATCAATTACTTAATCACAAATATTCATTTCAAATATTTTCAATTATATAGAAGTTCGATTCTAATTATACGAACTTACCTCGTAATTCTTGGATAAAACTATCGACTATTCGTCGATCTTTCCTTTTCCCCGATCTAAACTCGATCTTGGCTTATCTTGACCTATATAATATCAAATTCAGTACATTCAACATTCAATCTATTCAATTTAGTCCATAATTCATATTTTGGCAAATTAACACATTTTCCCTATACTTTTCACATTTTTACAATTTAGTCCTTATCACCTAAAATTGTAAATTCATGCAATTTAATACCAACCCATGCCAAGCCGAATTCATTATATACTACTAGCAGCCCATATCTTTCATCATTTCGTATTTTTAACTACCACATTATACATTTTCACAATTTAGTCCCTATTTTACATTTTTGTCAAAATTCATCAAAGAACTCAAGTGTTCATCAATGGCACTTTGCAAAATCATGAACAAATTCAAAAATTAAGGTACAGGCTAGCTAGATTAAGCTGCAATAAGCTAAAAAATGTAGAAATCATTAAAAACAGATCAAAAATCGTACCTTAGTTACTCACTATAGCCTGGCCGAATGAAGAAAGCAAAAATGGTGTTTTATTCACCCTAATTTCGATTGATAATGATGAATGGAGAAGGAAATTTTGTTTTGTTTTATTATAATTAACCTTAATTAGCCATGTACCATTTTAACATTAAAATTAATTCAAAATTACACCAATTGTCATGCTATCATCCTCCACTAACCGTAAATGGTCTATTTATCACTTAAGGACCTTTACTTTAATTTTCTATAGCTATTTGACACATTTAGCTAATGGAACACAAGTTTTACGTTTTACGCAATTTAGTCCTTTTTACCGAATTAAGCATTTAAACAATAAAATTTCTTAACAAAATTTTTACATAATTAATCGATCATGCTGTAGACCTTATTAAAATAATAAAACAAATATTTTAATTTTGGATTTGTGGTCTCGAAACCACTGTTCTGATTTGACCTAAAAACAGGCTGTTACAACTCTCTCCCTTTAGGGATTTTCATCCCCAAAAATCTTACCGGTGAAAAGGTTTGGGTACTGTTTTCGCATAGCTTCCTCGGGTTCCCACATAGCTTCCTCAATCCTGTGTTTTTGCGAAAGAACCTTCACTAGAGTTATACGTTTATTTCTTAACTCTTAAATTTCACGAGCCAAAATCTGGATCGGTTATTCGTTATATGACATATCGGGTTGAATTTCAACATCTATCGGAGAGACCACCTGTGACGGATCGGACCTGTAACGATGTATCATGGAAACATGAAAGACATTATGTATCTTTTCAAGTTCAGACGATAACGATAATCGATGTGCTACAGGCCCTATTCTTTCAACGATCTCATATGGCCTAATGAGTCGCGTACTTAACTTTCCTTTACGGCCGAAACAGAGAATCTTTTTCCACGGTGACACCTTTAGAAACACTCTGTCTTTGACTTGAAATTCAATCTCTCTATGTTTCAAATCTGCATAGGATTTCTGTCGATCTGAAGCTACTTTTAAACTGTCGCAAATCATTTTCACTTTTTCTTCAGTTTATCTAATCAATTTAACCCCGTGAACCTTTTTCTCACTCAATTCAGTCCAGTATAGAGGAGTTCGACATTTATGGCCATATAAAGCTTCGTACGATGCCATCTTTATACTCGTTTGGAAACTGTTGTTATACGCGAATTCAATCAACAATAAGTATTTTTCCCAACTTCCCTAAAACTCTAAAATACAACATCTCAACATGTCTACTCTCTCGGTTTGATTGTCAATCTAAGGATGAAAAGCAGTACTAAAATTCGATTTTGTTCCCAAAGCCTCTTACAGTTTCTTCCAAAATCGCGATGTAAATCTTGGATCTCTATCAGAAATAATAGATTGTGGCACTCTATGTAACCGAACAATCTCAGAAATGTACAATTCTACTAATCTATCAAGTGAGTAATTTGTACGTACCGATATGAAATGAGCAGATTTTGTTAGTCGATCAACAACAACCCAGATAACATCTTTCTTTTTCGGAGTTAGTAGCAATCCCGACACAATGTCCATTGTAACTCTATCCCATTTCCATTCAAGAATCATCACAGGCTATAGTAAACCTAATGGTACTTGATGTTCAACTTTGACTTGCTGACAAATCAGACATTTCGATACAAACTCTGATATATCCTATTTCATTCCCGACCACCAATACAGCTGTTTCAGATCGTTATACATCTTGGTACTACCTGGATGAACAGAAAAGTGACTACTATGTGCTTCATACAAGATTTTCTAAATAAGCTCAGTATTTTTCAGTACACAAATCCTATTTCAGAACATTAACAATCATCAGTTCTACTATGAAATTTTGAATCAGAAATAGACCACATTGAATTCGTTTAGCTTGTAAAACACTATCATTTTTCTGAGCTTCATAGATTTGTTGAAGAAATACTGGTTTAGCTCTTAACTTAGCTAATATTGATCCATCATCACAAATCATCAACTATGTATTCATTGCTCGTAATGTAAACAAATATTTTTGGTTCAAGGCATCAGCAACAACATTAGCTTTTCCCGGGTGATAATCAATCACAAAGTCATAATCTTTCAATAACTCGAGCCATCTTCGTTGTCGGAAATTCAAATCCTTCTATGACATCAGATATTTCAAGCTTTTATGATCCGTATAAATGTGGCATTTTTCACCATATAAGTAGTGTCACCAAATCTTCAATACAAATACAATCGCAGCCAGCTCTAAATCATGCATCGGATAGTTCTTTTTGTGCGGTTTTAACTGTCGGGAAGCATAAGCTATAACTTTTCCTTCTTGCATCAAAACACATCCCAGGCCATTTAAATACACATCACTATAAATCATGAACTCTTTACCCAATTCAGGTTGTACTAAAACTGGTGCTTCAGTTAACAGTACTTTCAATTGTTCAAAACTCTACTAACATTTTTTTGACCATTCAAACTTCACATCTTTTTGTGGTAGTCGTGTCATTGGTGTAGCAATCATCAAGAATCCTTTCACAAATCTTCGGTAATATGCCGCTAAGCCTAGAAAACTATAAACTTCAGACACGTTTCTCGGAGGTTTCCAATCAGCAATAGCAGAAATCTTATTTGGATCAACTCTAATACTGTCAGCTAAAACAATATACCCCAAAAATCCAACCTCTTTGAGCCAAAACTCATATTTACTAAACTTCGCAAATAACTACTTGTCACGTAGAGTTTGTAATACAACTCTCAAGTGCTCAGTATGCTCAGCTTCATCTCATGAATAGATCAGAATGTCATCAATGAATACAACAAATCTGTCTAAATACGGTCTGAATATTCGATTCATCAAGTCTATAAAAATGGTAGGAGTATTAGTTAAACCGAAAGGCATAACAAGGAATTCATAATGTCCATACCTCGTTCTGAATGCAGTTTTCAGCACATCCAACTCTTTGACTCGCAACTGATAGTAACATGATCTCAAACCAATATTTGAAAATACTGTAGCCCCTTTCAATTGGTCAAATAAATCATCAATCCGCGGTCGATGGTATTTGTTCTTTATAGTCACTTTATTCAACTGTCTGTGGTCGATACACATTCTCATTGCGCCATCTTTCTTTTTCACGAACAATACAGGTGCACCCTAAGGAGAATAACTCGGTTGTACAAAACCTCTGTCTGTCAATTCTTGCAACTGAGCTTTCAACTCTTTTAATTTTGTTGGAGCCATTTTGTATGGAGCTGTCGATATTTGTGTTGTTCCCAGTACTAATTCAATGCCAAATTCAACTTCTCTGATCAGAGGTAAACCTAGTAATTCTTCTAGAAATACATCCGAAAACTCACAAACAACAAGTACAGATTCAATCTTTGATTCAGACACCTTTGTATCCAGTACGTAGGTAAGATATGCATCATAACCCTTTTTCAAATGCTTCTGAGCTAACACAGACGATATCACAATAGGTAATTCATTCGAATCATCAGACTTAATCCGAAGAATCTCACCATTTTGACATTTCAATTCGATAATCTTCATCAAACTCATCGAACGGTAGAAGCATCAAGTCAGCCCGAAAATAGTAACCCAGGATCATCAGAGGACAATTCTTATAAATTTTATCAACCAAAACAGATTTGCCTAAGGGATTCGATACTTTAATTACAAACTCTGTAGACTCAACATGTAAACTCTTTTTAAACACTAAATTCATAAAAATATAAAAATGGGTTGATCCAGGATCTATCAACGCAACTATATCAATATTAAAAAGAGAAAAAATACCGATAATAATGTCTGGCGATGATGCCTCTTCCCGTCAACATATAGCATAAGCTCTAGCAGGTACTCGTGCCTTAGATTTCATAGTCGAATCTCTCGTAGTACCTCGGTTACCACTCATATTTCCAGTATTTTGGAGTGGTCTCCCTCTAGTAGCCGTGTTACTTACTTTCGCTAGTTGTTCTCTTTAAGCTGTAAACTTTTCTGGACAATCTCAGAGATAATGATCAAGCGATCCACATTTAAAACAAGCTCCGCTCACTAATCTACATTCACTATAATGCTTCTTATTGCAGTGTTTACATTCTGGTCCAACATTTCTAACACTTCCCACACTGGCAACGGATGTCGACTAAGGTTTAGAGCTTAAATGTCTCGCATCTCTTTCTCTAATCGAAATTCCCGCTGAAGCAATAGAACGAGGATGATAGTCTTTAAATTTCTTTGATGCCGACTGATGTGATTTACCCACAAACCTCTTTCTAGAATCTCTAGCCTCAGAATCAGCTTTTTTTTTTCTCTTTGCAAAGCTCATCGACTTTACATGCTTGGTCAAACAAAACAACAAACTCTTTTAACTCAAGAATTCCAACTAACACTCTGATTTCTTCATTCAATCCATCCCCAAATCTTTTACACATTATAGCTTCAGAAGATACACATTCACAGGCATATTTGCTTAGTCGTACAAACTCTCTTTCATATTCAATAACTGACATACGACCCTGCTTTAATTCAAGGAATTCTTTTTTTTTTTCTGATCGATGAATCTTTGACTGATGTATTTCTTTCTAAATTCAACTTGAAAGAAATCCCAAGTGACTTGTTCTTGCAGAACTATAGATATCAAGGTATTCCACCATTGACACGCAGTGTCTCTCAACAGGGATACAAGACACTTTAAACATTCTTCAGGTGTACAAGATAATTCGTCGAATACCCAAATCGTGTTATCAAGCCAAAACTCGGCTCTTTCAAGATCATTATTAGCAGTGGATCTAAATTCTTCAGCTTTGTGTTTCCGTGTCTTATCAACAGGTGGTTTATTTAATCGTAGAGGATCAATACCTTGAAGAGCTACAGGGATCAGTTGGGGAACAGGTCGGGGTAAAGGTTGCGAAACAACTGGGTTCATACGAATGTACTGTGTGAACAACTCATTCAATATCTGAAAGAAAGCTTCTTTAGCCTCACTCTCGTGACTACTAGATAAGGGTCTAGATTCATTAGGCACAGTCCCTTGAGCGAGAGTTGGCACGTTACTTTCTACGTCATCCGCTACAGCTCGTTCGGGATCCATTACTATATAAAAACACATTTGAAAATGTTAGGAGTCATCATACTATCACAACTTTATATATGGCATGTATAGCTAGACTCACAAACGCTACGTTAGTCCTAGAATCGACTAAACTACAGCTTTGATACCAACAAATGTAACACCCTTAACCCGTAACCATTGCCAGAATAGGTTAAGAGGCATTACCGGACTTATTTGTCAATTCAGAATAATCATTTATCAATTATCATCTTATTTCAATAACTATCATTCATTCACATTCAATATGTACTTAAATCGAGTATACGAAGCTTAAAACATGCATTCGGGATAAAATTGGTAACATATTAAAATTTTTGAAACTTATAAAAATTTCAACATTTCCAGTGTCAGACGCTCGTGTGAATAGGCTGTATGCCTCACACGGGTAGTAGACACGCCCGTGTCTTAGACCGTGTGAATACGGGGCATACATACTGACTTGTGTCACACAGCCGAGGGCACGCCCATGTGCCAGACCTGTGGAAATTGGAGAGGATAATGACTTGGGTCACACGACCAACCATACGCCCATGTGTCTAACCTGTGTACCCTTCGAAATGGCCACACACGCCCGTGTATCAGGCCGTGCCAAAACTATAAGTTATACTGACTTAATTTGAAAGGGTACCCCAAGGGACACACCACCGTGCAGCATGACCGTGTGTCGCAAACGGCTGAGACACACGCTCCGTGTCTCTGCTCGTGTGGACAAAAATAGGCCATTTATAAAGCCATTTTGCCACCCTTAAAAACACAAACATTCACAAGCATAAATGACCACATTTTTACAACTCAATAGGCAGCCAAGATAACCATTTCAATACACATTATTATACATATCAAAACATAACAATTACATACCCAAATACCTATTAACATCATACCTAATCCATTCATATAACAACTACATATCAAGTCTTCACTTGTATAATTTCATTCCATAATTACCTTGCCAAAACATACCATAATTGAACATTTAATTCAACCAAAACGTAGTACCAAAATAAGCCAAATCACATGGCTTAACTTATACATAAAAACATACCAAAATCATGATATCAAGTAACATAACTAACATCTTTTAAACTAGCCTATACATGTCATATTTAGAAATATCCACAAGATCAAAAGTTCCAATCAAAAATTTGATAGTATGATGTGCAACTCCAACTTGTCCGAAACGAGTGAGTTAATGAACCTCTATAAAATATAGAAAAAGAAATAGAGTAAGCTTTATAGCTTAGTAAGCCCGTATAATTCAGAATTAAACTTACCATTTATACAAAACCACAACAATATTTAAAGTGCAACCAATTCAATTAACAAATACCTAATCACAGTATTCATCCATAAGCTAGTCATATAATACATGAAATCCTCCGTTATCACAATTCAATACTCAATATATATATATATATATAGCATTCAACATTTCATTCACAATCTTATAACTAATAATCCTTTCAATAATAATACATGTCCATATAACAGAATTTATGCCCGTTGAACCTATTAGAACTTTAAAGGATACTCGGGTGATAAACATCAGTAATTTGTCAATTCATTATCATTTATGCTCATTCGAGCCATGATCGATATGCTCCTCTTGAGCTGATGAATAGTAAGCTCTATTGAGCTGAAACGGTAAGCTCTATCGAGTTGAACAGTAAGCTCATACGAGCTAAAATAGTAAGCTCCACTGAGCTAAAAACAGTAAGCTCTAACAAGCTGATATATCGGTAAGCTCATACGAGTTGTAATGAGTTCACAAAAAATGTAGGAGCTCGACCAAATCGGCAACCCGAGTGACATGTCACTCGTATCTAATGAATTCAAATAGTTTAAACGGGGCTCGATAACAATATAATATATCAATAAAGCATTTGTATTTCAAGTACATCAATGACTCAATCACAAATATTCATTTCAAATATTTTCAATTATATAGAAGTTCGATTCTAATTATACAAACTTACCTCGTATTGCTCGGATAAAACTATCGGCTATTCGTCGATCTTTCTTTTTCCCCGATCTAAACTCGATCTCAGCTTATCTTGATCTATATAATATAAAATTTAGTATATTCAGCATTCAATCTATTCAATTTAGTCCATAATTCATATTTTGGCAAATTTACACATTTACCCCTATACTTTTCACATTTTTACAATTTAGTCCTTATCACTTAAAATTATTAATACCAACCCATGCCTAGCCGAATTCATTATATACTACTAGCAGCCCATATCTTTCATCATTTCACATTTTTAACTACCACATTATACATTTTCACAATTTAGTCCCTATTTTGCATTTTTGTCAAAAATTACTTTATGGAACTAGTTTAACTATCATCAAACTTCCATAATAAACATCAAAGAACTCAAGTATTCATCAATGGCACTTTGCAAAATCATGAACAAATTCAAAAATTAAGGTACGAGCTAGCTAGGTTAAGCTGCAAGAAGCTCAAAAATGTAGAAATCATTAAAAACGGATCAAAGTTCGTACCTTAATTTCTCACTATAGCTTGGCCGAATGAAGAAAGCAAAAATGGTGTTTTATTCACCCTAATTTTGGTTGATGATGATGAATGGAGAAGGAAATTTTGTTTTGTTTTATTATAATTAACATTTATTAACCATTTACCATTTTAACCTTAAAATTAATTCAAAATTACACCAATTGCCATGCTATCATCCTCCACTAACCATAAATGGTCTATTTATCACTTAAGTACCTTAAATTTAATGTTCTATAGCTATTTGACACTTTTAGCTAATAAAACACAAGATTTACGCTTTACGCGATTTAGTTCTTTTTACTGAATTAAGCATTTAAACAGTAAAATTTCTTAACGAAACTTTCACATAATTAATCTCTCATTTTGTAGACCTTATTAAAATAATAAAATAAATAGTTTGATTTTGAATTTGTGGTCTCAAAACCACTGTTCTGATTTGACCTAAAAATGGGCTGTTACAAATGCCCTCTAATTTAACAAGCACTACTGTGACTGTCTCTTTCGAGGTAGCCAAGTAGAGATAAAGTATTTCTCCTACCTGAGGCAATTTCAACAGTGGAGGGGAAGTGAGGTATAACTTTAGTTCTTCAAAGGCTGCTTGGCACTCTTCTGTCATTGAAAAAGAGGGCCTTAAAGCTTTAAACAATGGGAAGCACTTGTATACCATCCTCGAGATAAATCTGTTCAATGCTACTACTCTTCCCATGAGATGTTGTATGACTTTTATGGTTTGAAAAGAAGATATTTCCAGGATTGCTTAGATTTTTTCTGGTTTACCTCTTTTCCTCTCTCTGAAATTATAAAGCCTAAGAACCTGCCAGCTCACACACTAAAAGTACATTTCTTTGGATTCAGTTTCATGTTGTAGGCTCTTAGGACTGCGAACGTCTCTAATAGGCTTCACACATGCTCCTTCATGGACTCGCTCTTTACCAGCATATCATCAACGTAAACCTTGAGGCCACAACCTATCTAGTTATTGAAGATCCTATTTACTAGCCTTTGATAGGTTGCTCCTGCATTCTTGAGGCTGAAAAGCATGACCTGATGGCAAAAGAGCCCCTCCTTGGTGATGAAGGTTGTCTTCACTTAGTCGTTCTGGTCCAACAAAATCTGATTGTATCCTAAGAAAATGTCCATAAAGCTCATGAACTTGTGCCTACAAAGGCATCCACCAGTCGATCGATTGAGGGTAGGGGAAAACTGTTATTGGGCATGCTTTGTTGAGGTTGGTGAATTCAATACACATCCTTCATTTACTGTTTTCCTGCTTCACCATTAAAACATTCGAAACCTAATCTAGATATTCCCCCTCCCTGATGAACCCTGTAGAGAGCAACTTAGTAACCTTTTATCTCACAGCCTCTGTTTCTTCTTCTTTATTGTCTTCGCCTTTGGGAGCACAATCAGCTTCTGCACTATCAGTTGGGGGGTCTACACCTGGCATGTCTACTGCGGACCAGGCTAAATCATCTACATTTTTCTGCAAACATCTAACCAACATATTTTTCTCTTCCTCTGCTAATGTCGAAGAGATTTTTATAGTTCTCTCTTTATTATCATAGAGTAGTTGTAGGGTCTCAGTATGCTCCGCAGTCTCAGGTTTTTTCTCTTATGCTCGTTCCTTACATCCAGACTATCCAAACACAAAGTCTGGCTTGCTAACTCAACCTTTTGTGAATTCTACCCTATAGGTTCTCTTGCTTGTTTCACAGATAACATGTGACAGTGTCTTGTAGTGTGCTGATCAGATCGTAGGAAACCAACCACAATCTTTATTGGGAATTTGATTTTTATGCAAAATGTCTCAACCACTATCCTCGCCATCCTCATTATTGGTATTCTGAAGATGGCGTTGTATGCCATTAGGTGGTCCACAATGTAGAACAGAACGTATTCTGTGGTAATGTGCCCTCTATCCCCCAAGGTGACTAGTAAGGTGATTAAGCCTTTCACCTCGACTGGATAGTTTGTGAAACTATAATATGGGCTAGCTCCGGACAATGCTTCTTCCTTTAATCTCATCTTCTGGTATGATTCCCAGGATAACACCTCCACTATACTTCCACTGTCAACCAGGATCCTCTTGACCTTAAAACTAGAGGTTGTTGTTGAGACTACAATTGGGTCGTTTCCCTATTTGTCATGGACTAGCTCTTCGTTTTCGCTACCAAATTCGACACTCCGTTTTTCCCACCAACACAACTTCTTGGAAGTACTAACTGACATCACAATTCTCATATGTACCATTCTTTTTATGCTTGAACTTGCCCATTCATCATTTGTTCCTACGATCACATGGATGATGCCTTAAACTTTTTCCTTGCCTTTGGGGTCACTGTGCGAACTCTAGCCCTGCTGCGAATCACTATGGTTTACATATTCTATGATCTCCATTTCAGACTGCTTCCTCTATGGCATCTTTTAATGTGAAGCAGTCCTCAATCTTATGCCCCATATCGTCGTGGAAAACACATCGATCTCTCGAGTTCACCCTTCTCCCTATGCTCCTCATCAGGGGTGGCTTGGGTAAGATACTGAGGCTCTTCATCTAGCTAAGGATGTAAGTACGCATAGCATTCAAGAGGGTGTAAACCTTAAACCTTCTCTAAGGGGCATATGACGTTCTCTTACTGGGATCTCTAGGGGACCCTGTGGGTATCACCCTGGGTTTGACTTCTTTGTGGCCTATCGTTTCTTACCCGTAATGACTGACCAATGTAATCTTGTTGGCTGCAAGGTCCCTCTCCGTTTCGTAAATGTCTGTCTTCTTTTTAGAGTGTGGTACGTGATGCCCTTTTGATTTCTTCCGCTTCAGCCAACTTATGAGCTCACTTGACAAATCAACTAAACTGTAGGGTTTGTTATCCATAAATGAATATTATGCATGATTATTCTGCACTCCCATGATGAATTCATCAATGGCCCACTGGTCCTCTAAAATTTTTGTATTTAGGGTCGTTGCATGGAATCTTTTTACGTAGTCTTGGAGGGACTCGCCTTTCCTTTACTTTATCGACATCAGGCCCATAGGCATGTCCATGATTGCCCTATGAGCCTTGGATCTACTCAAATACATCTGTCCTAACTGTGAGAAGTTTTGAATCGACCCTTGTGGGATAAAGAGATATCAATCATTTGCACTCCCTTTAAGTGTTGCGGAAAAAGCTTTACATTTTGCCACATCTGATGCCCCCAACACGTGCTTATAGTCATTGTATTGCATCAGGTGAGATCGAGGATGTAACACCCCTATCCTATAACCGTCACCAGACTAGGTTTAAAGGCGTTACCGGACAATACGAAGCAATTAATATACATTTCATAAGCATCAAAGCATCAGAGATCAAATATCAATATAAAGTCCCTTATATAGGTCATCGAGACCTTAAACATGCGTTAGAAAGGAGTCGGGACTAAATCGAACACATACAAAATTTTTACAAAACTTAAACATTTTCAAAGATGTACAGGTCACACACCCGTGTGAACAGGCCATATGCCTCCCACGGCATTAGACACACCCATGTGTTTAAGCTGTGGCAAAACAGGGCATACATACTGACTTGTCCACACGGCCACAAGACACGCCCGTGTGCCAGGCCATGTTAAAATTAGGGAGGCTATTGCTTGGCCACACGGCTGACCACACGCCCGTGTACCAGTCTATGTGCCACATACGACCAATAGACACGCCCGTGTGTCTAGACCGTGTCAAAACTGGAGGGTATACTGACTTTAATTCGTAGGGTACCCCAGGGAACACACGGTCGTGTAACATGACCGTGTGTCGTACACGGTTGAGACACACGCCCGTGTCTCTGCCCGTGTGGAAAAAAATAGGCCATTTGAATAGCCAATTTTCCACCCCAATTTGGGTCAAACCTACAAGTACCAACCAAGCATAATTGCACAACAATTTTAGCCAGTATCTATACCAAATCATACATCATTCATGCCATAATATTATCAACCATATACATGTTCATAAGTCTTACTAATTTATGCCAAAACATAAGACAAAAACCATATCAAAACATATGGCCTATAAACATTAATACTTACCATTCAATTTCATGATCAAAACTTACCAATTTCTATAACTAACACATGCCAAAACTTACCAAACTTACCATTTCTTTTGGCCAACCAAAAACATATCATAATTGCACATTAGCATCACATATCATATACCATTATCAAACTATAAGTTCAAACACAAACTAGCCATATCACATGGCATGGTATAAACATTACAAAACATATCCAAAGAACTTCTAGCCTATACATGCCATACTTTACTATATACATTTTCAAAAGGTACCAAAATGAGATTCGATAGTGTGGTGACGATCCTCGACGATCCCTGAGCTCACAATAGCTTTGATATCTAAAAAACAATGCAAACACACACAAAGTAAGCTTTTAAAAGCTTAGGAAGCCATATACAAGTAAACATATCATTTAAAACATACAAACACCATTAAATTACTTATGCTTTGTAGCCAAATACCAACATCAACTTCATATTCATATACTTAGATTATAGTTCATCATTTGCACAAATACTTACCTTTCACTTTCAAATATAGTACACAATTCGAATGTACCTGAATCAGAAAAAATTTCACAAAGTCATTGATCTTCTCAGAATGCCCGTTTGAACCGTTCGGAAACATAAGGATACGCAGTTAGCTCAGAAAGCACATACAATGCCAACGTCCCAGATGTGGTCTTACTTGTAATCAAATATCGATGCCACTGTCCCAGACAAGGTCTTACACGAAATCAGATACAATGCCGATGTCCCAAACATGGTCTTACATGTAAAACAGAAGTCGATGCCAACGTCTCAAATGTGGTCTTACACGCAGAACAAATATCAGAAATCCTATGTCATGACATATATATCCTAACTATTCCTAAGGTTCGTACGAGGCTTTTCAGACGTCAAAGCTTTGTCGATAGTTTCTCGGATAACACGTATTTAGCTCGAATAATCATTCATCACAATTCAATATCATATGAATAATAATAATTCAATTCAAACAAGCTTATTTGTATATTGACTTACCTCGTACAGATTCAGATGGATGAAATTGGTTACTCGACAACTTTCGACTTTCCTGATCTAACTTCGTTTTCTTTAATTCTTGATCTAAATAAATTCAAATTTAACTTATTCAATCACAAATCCATTCAAAAAAATCCACAAAAACACATTTAGGGCAATTTGCAAACTATCCCTTACATTTTCACACTTTAGTCCCTAATTCACAAAATCACAAAATACACATAATTTGCATATACTCATGCTTGGCCAAATATTCATAATACTCATTCAAGTCCACACATTTCATTTATTTTACATTTTAGTCCTTCAATTTACAAATTTCATAATTTATCCCATTTTACTCAAATTCATCAAAAATCCAAAGACAAAACATGTTAACCCAAAACATATCTTCAATTTATCAACAACTAACTTCACAAAACTCATATTTTCATCAATGGAATATTTCAAAATCATCAAACAAATCAGAAATTGAGACATGGGCTTGATGGTATACGAAGCAACGATTACAAAAACGTAAAAATTATCGAAAATCGATCAACATACATACCTAAATCAAAGGAAACCAAGGCCGAACCATAGGTAAGCTTTTCTCTTTTATTTTCTTTTGAATTTCAGCAAGGATGAACACCAAATGACTTATTTCATACCTTATTTAAATTATAATTCATTTAATAATTAGTTTACCATTTTGCCCTTTTATAAACCATTATAAAATCACTTAATGGATGGTTATTATTGTCCATTAAAACTTCCAATGGTCAAATAACCACATAAGGACCTCTCATTTACAAAGCCATATCAAATAGACACTTTTAACACATAACAGACAACTTTTACATTATACGCGATTAGGTCCTTTTACCAACTTAAGCACACAAACAATTAAATTTTCATACGAAACTTTCACACCTACTAATTCATATATCAAAAATAGGAAAAATAATATTTAAATATTTTTCTAACTTAGATATGTGGTCCTGAAACCACTATTCCGACTAGGGTCTAAACTAGACTGTTACAGGGGATCTCTTCTTCCTTCAAACATATCTTTCGGCACCCTGAAGTCATGTGGTAAGCTTACTACTATGATTTCGAGGGCCAGTGGGTTATTGGAACAAAATAATCAGTCTATGTCTTCGAGATGCAATGCCCGTACGTCTCTTCATAGCTCGTCTATCTCGTTTTGCCATTTTCTTATTGGGGCTTAGTCCTACGTGTTCACGTTACCTTGGAAACCGAAGTTGCCAACCTGCACCTTCCTTCGTAACTCCTCGTTCTACTTTAACAACTCATATTGGAAAGCTTGTTGTTCCATGAACCATTTAACAGCCCGATTTTGAGCCTAGTCAAAATAGTGGTTTCGGAACCACTAACTCGAGGTTAGAGGAATTATTTTTTATCTAATTTTATGTGTTATAGCATGATTATATGAGTGCATTGAAATTTTGGTGAAATAATTTTAGCGATTTCATGCTTAATTGCGAAAAAGAACAAAATCGCATAAAAGGTAAAAGTTTTGTTTTACTACCCAAATGTGTTAAATAGCTAGAAAGCCAAAATTTAAGGTCTTTAAAGGGCAATTAAACCCTTTTTAAAAGAGGTGGTTGGCCATAGGGGACAAGAATGGTCAAAATGTCAAAGTTAGATGACATTTGGTGACTTAATTGAATAAAATAAAACAAAAGAAAAAGGGGCTATCATCTTCCTCTCCTCTCTACTGAAAATTTCAGCCATTCTAAGGGTTTTAGAAGCTTAAAATTTCAGCAACTTTTCATCCTTACAAGTAAGTGATTTAGATAGTTTTTTTTATGATTTTTGCATTTTTTAGGACCCTTGTAACATGAGCTAGCTAATGAGGGGACTATTTTGCAAAATGGTTAAAAGTCTAGGGTTTTTCCATGAGAGTATTCATGTTTTTTCTGAATTTTCATGGAAGAAAATGAATCATGGTTGTGAAACAAAGAACTTTTGTGAAGTAGTTTTCATGGAAACCCTAACTAAGGACCATTTTGCATAAGTTATGAAATAGGTGATAAATGTATGAAATAATGAGAATTGTGAGATGCTATAGTTATAAAATGAATTCGGTTAGGCTTGGCTAATGAGGAAATCTGATAAAAATCTATTTACGAGCTTAGGGTTAAAATCATAATTTTTGCGAAGTTTAAAGGCAAAATGGTCATTTTACCAAAGTATGAGTCTTGAGCTGAATTGAATAATCTGTGTATTGAATAAGCTAAATTTTGACATTATATATCAAGAGAAACGTAATTCGGGTCATGATTGAGGGAAGAACAAAGTTTACGAGGATTAAGCTCGTTTCCATCATTTTGTACCGAGGCAAGTAAATATGTAAATTGTAACACTCCTAACCCGTATCCGTCACCTACCTAGGGTTAAAGGCGTTACCGAACAAAATCGAAACATTTTATATTCATTTCACAAACATCATTGCATTATATTTCAAACAAAAATATTAAGTCCCTTACATAGGTCATCGAGACCTTAAACATGCATTAGAAAAGGGTCGGGACTAAACCAAGCTTATAAAAAAAATTTCGAAGCTTAAACATTTTTTCAAAGATGTACAGGTCACACGCCCGTGTGTCTAGGTCGTGTCAAAATAAGGCATACATACTGACTTGCACACACGGCCACAAGACACGCCCGTGTGCCTTGGCCATGGTCAAGACTGACTTACAATCGTACGATACCCTAGGGGACACACGGCCATGCAACATGATCGTGTGTCGCACACAGCTGAGACACACGCCCGTGTCTCTGCCTGTGTGGACAAAAATAGGCCATTTGAAAAGCCAATTTGCCACCCAATTTAGGTCAAGCCTACAAGCACCAAATCAAGCACATTTGTATAACAATTTAAGCCAAAATCAATACTAAAATGTACATCATTCATGCCATAACATTAACAACCACTTTTCAGGCTCATATCACATACCAATTCAAGTCATTCCATAATCCAAAAACATATCAAAACCTTGCCAAACTTACCATTACTATCAAATACAAAACATAACCGAATCATTTTAACCAAAAGTAACATAACAAACTTAATTCGTACTTATGCATATACCATGGCCAATTCAAACAAACCACATTTATAATCACTAATACCGAATTACCAAAACCAAGCACATCAAACATTTTAATCAAGAACATAAATAAAACCAAACTTAAGCATAATAATCAAGCCATTTTCGCATGGCTTTATATACATACACTTTCAAAATAAAAAAAATTCCAAGGCTAGCCTATACATGCCATACTTTCGAGTTCAACTTATAAAAGTACTGAAACAGCCGATAGTGTGATAGACTTTGCTGACGATACCTGAGCTCGTATCTAGACTTCAAAATCTATAAAATAGAGGCAAACATAAACACACACAATAAGCTATCTTAGCTTAGTAAATCATAAGCAAATAATCAATTCAGTGATAATTTCAATTCAACTTAACTAATCATAATCACATTTATTTTCAAGATCAAGATTTCATATATAACATATACTTCCATATACAAACTATGCCTTGGCCGAATATACATGTTTCTATTATCAAAGTAACACTCAATTTCAAAACCATAGTACCATTATATAATCGAATATCCATAAACTTATATACATATACTCATGAATAAAAATATAACATCACATACATATTCATTGCATATGGCCGAATATGCTATACAAATGCACATATGTTTACATTAGTAACTTATATAATTTGCATCACATATCAAATAGCCAACTTACCTTATTTCAAATGGGTAATAAGCTAACTCATACCTGATCGTTTTAGCTTGTTTTACACATTCAATCACAACTAATCGTTGCCCTTTGAACCATTCAGAATTGATTAGGATACTTGGATAATCACACATATCGTACAATGCCAACATCCCAGACATGGTCTTACATGTAATCACATATTGATGCCACTTTCCCAGACAGGGTTTTACTCGCACACATATATCGGAATCACATATCGGTGCCAGCACATTAAACGTGGTCCTACTCGCACACATATATCGATGCCATAGTCTTACTCGCACATCACATATCAGAATCTTATGTCATGACATATGTATCCTAGCTATTCCTAAGGTTCACACGAGACTTTCGGACATCATAACTCGGTCGAAACGAATTTGTAAATATAGCTCCCTAGCATATACACATTCGGATAACAACATATATACTTCATATAATTCATTTCAGTATAATAAGCTCGTATTTATTTAAAATCTACAACATCTATTTTCTTATAAACTTACCTCAAATGACGAAAATCAAAACGGGATGGCTAATCGACAACGTTAGTTTTCCCCCTATTCAAATCCTATTTCTTTGGTTCTTGATCTAAACATATTCAAATTAAAATCATTCAAACATATTTTCACTTATTTTAGTCCAAAAACACATAAATGGGTAAATTACCATTTTACCCTTGACATTTCACACTTTTTACAATTTAGTCCAAATTGCACAAAAATTTGCACACACCATGCTTAGGCCGAATATTCCTTATGTTCATACAAGTCCATACATTTCATTTATTTCATATTTTATTCCATCAATTTATTATTTTTGCAATTTAGCCCTAATTACTCAAAATCATCAAAAATTCCAATACAAAACATATCAATCCAAAACATATCTTTCATAATCAACTAACATCACAAAACTCAAACATTTATCAATGGCATAACTCAAAATATTCATCAAAATCAAATTTTCAAGCATGTGCTTTGTACATTACACTGCAACGATCTCAAAAACGTAAAAATTATAAAAAAAATTGAGTTAGTTACATACCTTAATTAAGCTTAGAAATGGCCGAATACCCTAAAATTTGTTTCTTTCTTTTCTTTTAATGTTTCAGTCACGAAGAAATAAAGATGAACACTTATGTTTATTTTATCTTTTATGATAACATATATGTTAATTAATATTTTATATTAATAACCTTTAAAATAAAATATAAAACCATTATATCTAATGGCTATAATCGTCCACCTTAAGCTAACATGGTAACATTGCATTAAATGCCTCCATTTTTAAAGACAACAACAATTCAACCCTTACACATTAAACTATCAAGTTTTCATTTTACGCGATTAAGCCCTTTTATTTAATCGGGCACTCAAACGACAAAATTCAATCACAAAAATTTCACAAATATAAATTCACACGTAGTAAACACAGAAAATAATTTTAAAATATTTTTCTGACTCAGATTCATGGTCCCAAAACCACCGTTCTGAATAGGGTCTAAATCGGGCAGTTACATAAATAATGTGTCGTTGTGGCTTACTTCTAAACGTTTTATTGTTATCATGTATCATAATCTTATTTGTTACCATGAAAGTATAAATAATGTGATATAACAATAACCTACATTATGAACAAGTGCGACAACATCAGGTTAGATACGAAATCCCATTGAACCTAAAAAATAGTATAGGATACAAAAGGTATATCATAAGAAACTATGTCGTCTGAACTCATGAGTTGTGCCTGAGTTCATGAGATAAATGTTATATGTAATGTGGGCCTGGGTGCTAACTTGGTAAAAAGGCCCGTGAGTAGCTCAAAAAGCAAGCATTACAAAGTACGAGGTAGCTCTGGCTACTTATGTGGCACTTAGGTGTAAACTTCCCATGTATCTATTAGTATTCTGAGTGTTCAACGGGTAACTCGAAGAATTAGTTGGTAATAATTCCAATGAGGCATGTCATTAAAGAGAATGAACTTGATTTCTTTTATGGGTAATTACAAGTATGTATACTAAACTCATGAATAAGGTCATAGTATGTGATAAGATGTAGTAAGTATGTATAAACGAAGTGAAGAGTAAAATAGTGAGGTTAAAATGATATACATCATTTAAGTATGATAAGTTATTCGTTTGATGAATGTGTTTTTAATTACACTTTATTTGCATATATGTACTTACTAAGCTCCCATGCTTACCCTCCTTCCTTTTCTTTCTTTATAGTGCTGTCAAGCTAGTATCGGGGGTCAAGTAATGTCGGAGGCATCGACCACACTATCACCTGAAGCTTTTGGTATAGCTAGCTTAACTGTTTTGATTTTGGCATGTATGGGGACTCGAATCTTTTGTTTAGTGTTTTGTTAGTTTGCCACAATTTGTTGGCTCACATGATGGATATGATATTCATTTTGTATAGGCTATTAATGTTGACTAATACTAATTATTATTAAATGCATTGGATGTAAATTTCCAATGGTTGTGGCTGGGTTGGTTATATATGTTATGCTTGTATTGGTCTGGTTGATCTTTTATAGGTTAGTGCAAGTAAGGGTGGCAAATAGGCTTGGTAAATATTCTTATTTTGTCCACACGGGCGTGTGTCTAGGCCGTGTGTAACACACGATCTGCCCACGGGCATAGAGTCCAGCCGTGTGTCCCCTGCACGTTAAATTTACAAGTTAGTATGCATGGTAGTAAACACACGGGCAGAGACACGGTTGTGTGTCTCAGCCGTGTGAAAGGCACGACCTAGCACATGCCTTGGCCATGTGACCCTTAAGGGTTGCTAACGTCAGAAACAAAATGTCCAAGTTTTTTGAACACGGGCTGAAACACGGGCGTGTCAAGGCCATGTGAGGGACATGGGCTATGGGCACGGGCGTGTGTTAGGCGGTGTGAAAACCCCTGTAGGTTCAAATTAAAACTATGTGGTCTGAACTCATGAGTTGTGTCTAAGTTCATGAGATAAATGTTATATATAATGTGGGTCCAGGTACTGACTTGGTAAAAAGGCCCGCGAGTAGCTCAAAATGCGAGCATTACAAAATACAAGGTAGCTCTGGCTACTTATATAGCACTTAGGTGTAAACTTCCCGTGTATCCATTAGTATTCCGAATGTTCAACGGGTAACTCAAAGAATAAGTTGGTGATAATTCCAATGAGGTATGTCATTAGAGAGAATGAACTTAAGTTCTTTTACATGTAATTATAGGTATGTATACTAAACTCATGAATAAGGTCTTAGTATGTGATGAGATGTAGTAAGTATGTATAAACGAAGTGAAGAGTAAAATAGTGAGATTAAAATGATATACATCATTTAAGTATGATAAGCTATTGTTTGATGAATGTGTTTTTAATTACACTTTATTTGCATATATGTACTTTCTAAGCTCCCATGCTTACCCTCCTTCCTTTTTTTCCTTATAGTGCTGCCAAGCTAGTATCTGGGGTCAAGTGACGTCAGAGGCATCGACCACACTATCACCTGAAGCTTTTGGTATAGCTAGCTTAACTGTTTTGATTTTGGCATGTATGGGGACTTGAATCTTTTGTTTAGTGTTTTGTTAGTTCGCCACAATATGTTGGCTCATATGATGGATATGATATTCATTTTGTATAGGCTATTAATGCTGACTAATACTAATTATTATTAAATGTATTTAATGTAAATTTCCAGTGGTTGTGGCTGGGTTGGTTATATATGTTGCTTGTATTGGTTTGGTTGATCTTTTGTAGGTTTGTGCAAGTAAGGGTGGCAAATAAGCTTGGTAAATAGCCTTATTTTGTCCACACGGGTGTGTGTGTGACACACGATCTGTCCCATGGGTGTGGAGTCCAGCCGTGTGTCCCCTGCACATTAAATTTACAAGTCAGTATGCATGGTAGAAAACACACGGGCAGAGAGACAGTCGTGTGTCTCAGCCGTGTGAAAGGCACGGCCTAGCATATAGGCGTGTGCCTTGGCCTTGTGACCCTTAAGGGTTGCTAACGTCAGAAACAAAATGTCCAAGTTTTTTGAACACGGGCTGAGACACGGGAGTGTCAAGGCTATGTGAGGGACACGGGCTATGGGCACGGGCGTGTGTTAGGCCGTGTGAAAACCCCTATAGGTTTGAATTAAAACTATGTGGTCTGAACTCATGAGTTGTGTCTGAGTTCATGAGATAAATGTTATATGTAATGTGGGTACAGGTACTAATTTGGTAAAAAGGCCAGTGAGTAGCTCAAAATATGATCATTACAAAGTACAAGGTAGCTCTAACTACTTATATGGCACTTAGGAGTAAACTTCCCATGTATCCATTAGTATTCTGAGTGTTCAACGGGTAACTTGAAGAATGAATTAGTGATAATTCCAATGAGGTATGTTATTAGAGAGAATGAACTTGAGTTCTTTTACAGGTAATTACATGTATGGATACTAAACTCATGAATAAGGTCTTTACATATGATGAGATGTAGTAAGTATGTATAAACGAAGTGAAGAGTAAAATAGTGAGGTTAAAATGATATACATCATTTAAGTATGATAAGTTATCGTTTGATGAATGTGTTTCTAATTACACTTTATTTGCATATATGTACTTACTAAGCTCCCATGCTTACCCACATTCCTTTTCTTTCCTTATAGTGCAGCCAAGCTAGTATTGGGGGTCAAATGACGTCAGAGGCTTCGACCACACTATCACCTGAAGCTTTTGCTATAGCTAGCTTAATTGTTTTAATTTTGGCATGTATGAGGACTCGAATCTTTTGTTTAGTGTTTTGTTAGTTGGCCACAATGTGTTGGCTCATATGATGGATATGATATTCATTTTGTATAGGCTATTAATGTTGACTAATACAAATTATTATTAAATGTATTGGATGTAAATTTCCAGTGGTTGTGGCTGGATTGGTTATATATGTTATGCTTGTATTGGTTTGGTTGATCTTTTATAGGTTAGTGCAAGTAAGGGTGGCAAATAAGCTTGGTAAATAGCCTAATTTTTGTCCTCACAGACGTGTGTGCCCCACGGGTGTGGAGTCTGGCCGTGTGTTCCCTGCACGTTGAATTTACAAGTCAGTATGCATGGTAGTAAACACACGGACAGAGACACAGTCATGTGTCTCAGCCGTATGAAGGGCACGACTTAGCACACGGGCGTGTGCCTTGGCCGTGTGACCCTTAAGGTTTGCTGATGTCAGAAATAGAATGTCAAGGTTTTTTGAACACGGGCTGAGACATGGGCGTGTCAAAGTCGTGTGAAGGACATGGGCCACGGGCACGGGCGTGTGTCAGGTCGTGTGAAAACCCCTGTAGGTTCAAATTGAAAAATAAATCCGCACGGGTAAGGGACATGGGCGTGTCCCTATATGCTTAGGCCATGTGAGCTACATAGGCCTACAACACGCCCATGTCGAAATGATCACATGGGCATGTCGCCCCTTTCACACGGATTTGTGCCCCTGTTTAAAGTGTTATTTTTCAGAGTTCCTTAAAGGACCCGAGTCGGTCCCGAATGGTTTCCAATGAATGTTTTGGGCCTCGTAGTCCACATTATGGAGTCTAGATATATATTTAAAAAATTTTAAACTTGAGCAAGTCTTTATGACTTGGGAGTGTTTATATGCACGTGTTTAAGTTAGTAACGCCTCATATTTTGTCTCGGCGTAGGGTACGAGTGTGGGGTGTTACAAACCATGCTTCCTAGGTGGCCATTTGGTCCCTCATGAATTTCATTTGCTCATAGAGGGAAAAGAACTACTTTGGGGGAGCCTTTTGGTTGAAAGGAAGTGGCAACCCTTAACCAGTGGAGAGGTTCAAGTCTAAAGGGATGGAGGCTCCCCGACAAATCGTATTATTGAAGTTTTCTAATCTGTCGGTGAACCATCCAGTGAACAAGTCTACTTTGTCATGTTGGGCACCGGAGCCTGACGTTTCAGCCTGTCCTGATGATAAGTTAATGGAAAAATTGTCACTTCGATGAGTCATTTGCTTCAAAAAGAAAACTTAAACAAACTTGAAAAAAACTACTAATCGAAAATACTTCCACACTCACTGCACCAATTGTTGAGTAATATTTCCATTGTGTCTTATTGATATGAATATTCAGGTATTTACACATGTTACAGATACTATTACTGCCCAAGATAGGGCCCTACTATTTTGTCTTGACTCCGCTGCCCCTAATACTAACATTCTCTACAAATTCTAGTTTCTTGGGCACGTGTCTACGAAGCACAAGTCATTTATGCTCCTGGGACTGATGCTCTATGTGGGCTCCGTACTTACTGGACACGTGTCTGGATGGCCTAAGGAGTACATGGCCCTTTCAGTGAGTTTCTTGAGTGTATACAAAGTGAAACTACGGAGTACGTGTAAATTTGAATGTCAGACTATTGAGTTTCGTCGTAATTAAGTCTCTGTATTTGTGGTTATGTGCTCTGGATATGTGTTTGAGGTTAGGGATTCGAGTAGAGTTTTAAGGAAGTTTTGCTCTTTTATTTTAATTAACCTCTACCCTTGATCCATTGACTTAAGTTTAATTCTGTGCAAATCTGTGTTAAGAATGAGCCTGATGTATCAATGGTTAGCCTTCTGCATACTTTCTGGTCCTGTGTTTGAGTCCCGAAGCTTGCATTAAGGAATATTTTTGCTACATGTTAGAATTATGATTGGTAGTTAGATCAGAATATAACATTTTCATTTTCCTTCCTTTTTAATATTTATTTTATTTCTTCTTCTTACTTTTGTTTTCTTTTTCTTCCTTTCGCTTTTTTGTTTGCTTCTCTTTTCTTTTACTTTTTTGCTTGGTTATCGCTTAGATTCGTACTTCGTATTTGCTACTGCTACTGAGTAAGTTAATTTTTGTTAATGTCATGACTTCAGTGCTTCCATAACTAAAAACGTTAATGTTGTCACCTTCGCCAAAGTTGGTTTCTTGCCTAAATTGTTCGAATTCTTTGTTTTTATGTATGATTACTATTTTTAAGAGAAGGTCTCGAGAAGAACGATTTCCCTAAAGTTCTCAATTCGTGAATCGTAGTTTTGTATACAGGTAATTGTGGTGTTGAGTTGGGTTTGTGTTGAAACGCCTCGATGAAATTGGTTGCACTTTAGTCTTGGCGTTTTTAACAAATTATTTCTTAATTGGTGATTGAATTTCCGTTTTGGGTCTCAGGAGTCCTCTACGCCGGTCCTACTTCAAAATCACTTCAGGTGTGTATCGAAAACCAGACTTTCTGCGAAATTCAGACACTAGAAAACATGACTGTTGGCACCACACAACCGTGTGCCAGGCCGTGTGGTAGGCCGTGTGCATTACACGACTATGTCTTAGGTTGTGTCACTTATTGTTTACCTCTAAGGATCACACGAACTAGAGACACGGGCGTGTATCCAAGCCATGTGACTTACTGTTTGCTATTAAGGATCACACAGGTCAGAGATACAGTCGTGTGTCTAGACCACATGACTCACTGTTTGCTATTAGGGACCATATGAGCCAGAGACACAAGCGTGTATCCAAGTCGTGTGACTTACTATTTGCAATATAGGACTACACGGGCTGATGACATGGGCATGTGTCAGGCCGTGTGAGACACACGGGCAGACACATGGATATGTGCCAGGCTGTGTGGAGCCACACAGGCCAGCCATTTACGTTGTGTGAGACCACATGTAACACCCTAAACCCAACCTAGACGTTAAGACCGAATTTGGAGACATCACAAAGAAGGGTCTTGAAAACAAGGTCGATATGAGATATCGTTTCAGCTTTATATCTTATTTTCACTTATATCAATTGTCAAAAATGTTATTTAATTATATAATTTGCCAACACGTGATTTACCGTGAAAGTTATAGTAAACATTATTATTTTTGAAAATCTTATTCGTAGTTTTGGAAAACCCTTGATTTCGTAAAACTCATGGTCTTAGATATCCATTGCAACTAAAATGTTAAACTAAAAATCCAAATTCCAAAGTTAAACCAAATAGTCCGGAGAGTTCAATTATTACAAAACTCCAGAAATAATCCTTAAAATCAAAATAAAATCATAATCATAAACCGTTATAACTCGTGGTCACCAAGAGGCTCCGTCACATTAATCCCCCTAAGTCTGTGGATTACCTTAATAGAACAGAAAAACAAATGTGAGTTTTCGTAAACTCTGTGTGTAACCTAACAGAAATAGACATACAGTTTATACAAAAATTAGATATACATTCAAATTCAGATCAGACCTAAGTCATTTACAGAAACAGATAACAGATTCAGATATACAGAATCCTACCCCCATCCTCTACACACCAACTCCAACCATCCAAACACACCATTTGGGATTAAAAATACCCACATATCCCTACACACCATATTGTGTCGTTAGGACACGTATTAGATCATATGCAGCCAAGCTGCCAGATAGGCAAGTGTTGCCTTTCAGAACACTTCCTCTATCAAGTGTTGCCTTTCAGAACACTTCCTCTATATATACAATCCCACCCCAAAAAGAGATACAGAATACAGATTCAAATACAGATGTAGCACGCTTATCATGCTTGTGTACAAATATTAGATATACATATATCCAAATAGTCAGACATCCATAAAAATGCCCTACTTAGAACATACTATCAGAATATCAAATCACATAATCTAGCGTTTGGTTAGCCCTAATCGACCCTATGGTAGGCCCACAGTCGATCGGAGCAACTCGTGCTACCCTAGGAAAAATTTTAAAAGTTTGGGCTCACATGCCTGTGTGGATTGCCCGTGTGGGCCCACACGCCTATGTGGCCCATACGCTCAGATTAGTCCTATCTATGTGACACATACGGCCTGGCCCAAAATCTACACACCCGTGTGGAATGCCTGTGTTGCCTGCACGCCCAACTTGGCCTAGCTCGTGTAACCCATACTGTCATACTCACACTACCACACGGCCGTGTCTTGTGCACGGCCATGCCTTCATCGATCGCTCAGCCATGTCTCACATACGGCCAACCACACGGGCGGCCACACACCTGTGTGGCATTGACAGAACAGTTTTTTGGCTTTTGCTAAAGTTTGATTTTTTTTGTTTTGGGTACACACCTGGTACGGTTTTGAAGCTAGTGCAAACACGAGCCCTCTAGAACCTAAAAATCAACATACCAACGCTCAAAATTAGACTTAATACATGATTAAATTGTAACTATGAAACTAACAACAATTCAAAACAAGCGTTCACCGCATACCCCAACACCCCGAATGATTTTGGACTACGATTCCACAATAGGAGAGTCACAATCTTCTCGATTCACTATGCTACCAAAACATGAGTTCAACATCAACGGAAAATTCAACAACGCCAAACGAGTTAAAAGAAAAAATCCCTACTTGGGCAAAATATATTGCCTTTACTTACGAAATGAATAAACACAACGATTCGAAATACCGAAATAAGGAAGCACAATTTTTGTTAAAACAAGGAAGAAAAAAAGAACATTT
The DNA here is from genome assembly GCA_025698475.1 of Gossypium anomalum. Taxonomy (NCBI): domain Eukaryota; kingdom Viridiplantae; phylum Streptophyta; class Magnoliopsida; order Malvales; family Malvaceae; genus Gossypium; species Gossypium anomalum. The sequence goes on along the minus strand of CM046966.1, from coordinate 80,084,392 downwards.
TTGTTGAAAAGAAAAGGGGCAAAACGAAAGATGAAGAAAAGGAAACGTCAAATTTTCCAAGAAGAGATAGAGAATTTTAGGAAAAAAAATTTTACCCGAATCCCACTACATCTACATCCATAACCACCCACTAACTCAGAATCCCACTTCCATTAAACTTCTAACCACTAACGAAGTAAAAATATCTACTACACACCTACAGGGACTCAGACACAAGACCTCTAACACACTAACTCCTTACCACTCGAACCAGCAGGCTCATTCTGATATGAGTTAACAAAGAAATTTTATATAAGCCCACCCAACAAGGGTGAGGCTTAGATCCAAAAATAACAAAATTTGATAAAGGTGAGACTTCAACCCAAGACTTCACACACATACCAAGAACACTTAATCACCGAAGCAGATACACATTTATGTCAAATATTTACAAAAGCAGACATAAATTATTTAGGGCATTACAACTATACCCCCTAACAGAAATTTCGACCTTGAAATTTACCTGATTAGAACAGTTGAGGATACTGCTGACGCATCGAGTCCTCAGGTTCCCACGTAGCTTCCCCAGTGCTATGATTCCGCCACAAAACCTTTACTAACGGAATGGACTTCCTCCTCAGAACCTTAACATCACGATCCAGAATCTGAACCAGCTCCTCCTCAAAAGTCAAATCTAGTCTAATATCAATCTCCCTAATAAAAATAACATGAGATGGATCAAACCCATACCGCCTCAACATCGAGACATGAAACACATCGTGGATACAGTCTAACACCGGAGGTAACTCTAACTGATAAGTGACTGGTCCCACACGCTTCAGAACCTGATACGGCCTAATAAATCAATGGCTCAACTTGCCCTTACAACCAAATCTTAGAACTTTTTTCCATGGAGAAACCTTAAGAAAAATGAAGTCCCCTACGGAGTACTCAATATCTCTCATCTTCAAATCTACATAAGATTTCTGTCTATCAGAAGCCGCCTTCAGACAATACAGAATCAGTCTAACCTTATCTTCAGTCTCAGAAACCAACTCAGGACCTAAAACCTGAGGCTCACCCAACCCAGTCCAACATCGCGGAGTATGACACTTACGACCATACAAAGCCTCGTAAGGTGTCATTTGGATGCTAGACTGGAAACTGTTATTGTAGGTGAGCTCAGCTAACGGTAAATAATCCTCCCAACTACCTCATAATTCAATTACACAACTCCAAAGCATATCCTCCAGTATCTGAATCACCCTTTCAGATTGACCATCGGTCTGATGATGGAACGTAGTACTGAAGTCCAACCTCGAACCAGAGCTTCATGCAATTTCTTCAAGAACCGGGATATGAAATGAGGATATTTATCAGATATAATCGAAATAGGAACCCCATATAGTCTTACAATCTTTGATATGCAAAGCTTTTCTAGCTTCTGCATAGAGTAGTCCGTCCGAACCGGAATAAAATGAGCAGACTTGCTCAATTGATCCACGATAACCCAAACAGTATCCTTCTTAGTGGGTGTCAAGGGCAACCCACTAATGAAGCTCATCGTTACTCGCTTCCACTTTCATAAAGGAATCTTAATGGGTTGTAACAAACCCGAAGGCAACTGGTGCTCAGCCTTAACTTACCGGCACCTCAGACATCGAGCAACAAAATATGTAACCTCACGTTTTAAGCCTGACCACCAATATAGTTCATGGTGATCCCGGTACATCTTATTACCACCAGGATGCATAATGTAAGGGCTACTATGCGCCTCCCTCAGAATCGACTAGCTCAAATCAAAATCATTCAGCATACAGATCCAACCTCGAAAACACAAAACTCCATCTTTATTCAGCCTAAAATTTGAAGCACTGCCACTCTCAATCTGATGGAACCGCAAACCCAGAGACTCATCCCCTAACTGCTTATCTCGAATCTGATCAATCCAAGTCGGCTTAACTTGTAACCCGGCTAATAGACTCCCATCATTAAACAGACTAAGACGAGCGAACATCACTCTCAAATCAGTCATTACTTTTCGACTAAGAGCATCGGCCACCACATTGGCCTTACTAGGATGATACTCTATCCTATCATCATAATCTTTTAGCAGCTCTATCCATCAACGCTGTCTAAGATTCAACCCCTTCTGAGTAGGGAGATACTTGAGGCTCTTGTGATAAATGTATATGATACACCTCTCACCACACATATAATGCCTCTAGATCTTTAACGCAAAAACCACAGTAGCAAGCTCAAGATCATGCGTCGAATAATTTCCTTCGTCTGCCTTAAGTTGACGGGACGCATAAGCCATAACTTTACCATCTTGCATCAATACACATCTCAAACCGACGTGCGATGTATCACTATAAACCACAAACTCTTTACCGGATTTAGGCTGTATCAGAATAGGAGTGTAACACCCCTTACTAGTACCCGAGGCCGGGATGATATACGGGGTATTACGTACACCAACATGACAATGCACATGCTCGTGTGCTATAAAATTTTATTTCAATTTAAAACTGATTGAACAAAATCATATTGACCCTAATATGGCCCTACGAGGTCCAAAACAAACATTAATAATATCCCGGAACCAAACTGAGAACTTAAGAAAATCTTTGGAAAATCTCTAGGTTTAAGCCTCACACGCTCGTGTGGAGGCAATGCACATGCCCGTGTGCTTGGGACACGCCCGTGTCCCTTACCCGTGTGGAATTATTTAAATTTATTTTCCATTTCGAACCTACAGGGGTTTTCACACGGTCGAGCACATGCTTGTGCCTCTGGCCCGTGTCCTTCACACGGCCTAGACACGCCCGTGTCGTCGCCCGTGTCCAAAAACCTGAGCATTCTATTTATGATGTCATCATGCATTTAGGGGCACGTGGCCAAGACATGCCCATGTGCCAGGCCGTGTCCTCCACAAGGTTGAGACACACGGCCGTGTCTTTACCCGTGTGTTTACTACCATCCATACTGACCTAAAAATTTTAGGCGTAGGGGACACACGGCCGTACCACACTCCCATGGGGCTGGCCGTGTGTGAAACATGCCTGTGTGTCTACTCGTGTGGACCATTTTAGAGTCTATATTCCAAGCCAATGGTCACCCTTAACATCCACACACATTTATAAACTTCAATGACATTTAACATGGCTTGAATATGCTCAATGACCACCTTGACATAGTCTATTGCATGTTAACCTCATCTTATTGGTTTTACACATGCTAGGTTATCCTCTTTGTATTAAGGATCACCATCTCATCAAACACATTTTAGACTTGGTTCATTTTATAACTCATTGTCAATTATGACCTACCCATCTTTCTGTGATTTGGCCACATTTCACATATCCATCGATCATATACCACAATTAAACATCACTTGAACATTTAAACATAAACATGCACGATTAATAGGTTACAACCTATATCAAAATGAGCCATGTTTTATGGCCATATACAAAATGAATAGGTATATCATTCAAGCCCTTACATTGGCTAACCAATGACACATATAAAAAAATAACCAAAAACCTATACATGCCATTGTAACAAAATAAAAGTATCTATATACCAAAGAAAGACAAGTTGATAGTGTTGACAATACTCCAATCGTCTTCCAATCTTCACGAGTCCGCTAGCTCTGAAAAACAAGGGAAATGAAAGGGGGTAAGCATTGATATGCTTAGTAAGTCCGGATAACAGGAAGATAAACTTACCAGTCGTTTAGCATACAACCATAAAAGATATTCATGCCAAACATGCCTAGTATAAATTCCCTATCACATACACTCAACATCAAGTTAGTCTTGTGCCAAGACATTATATCATTGTCTTAGATGAGCTCATCAATTCAAATATTTTCATTCTCGTTTCTTGTTATAGTCCCGTTGAATTTCTCGGAATCTTAATGGATATCCCATTTACTATTAAATCATGCTAGTGACCATTTTAAATACACACTCCCATGAACCTCACTCTTACAACGGGACTACCAGACCATGCTAAAGCCCTCATAACATAAATTTAAGGAATATTGTTGGGATTACCATTCCAGGCTAAATCCCTTACAATGACAATTACTCTAATAAGCTCGGATCTGAATTACCAATCCAGGCTAATTTTAGTCCTTAATCGTATTACCCATCCGGGCTAAATCCATAATGCATATATATTCTTTGGGAGGTTCGATCACTTATGGAACACCCGTCCGGGTTGGATCCTTACTATACTGAGATTATTGGATTACCCATTCGGGGTAAATCCTTTTCTACAACACATGCAAGATCTCATGTCATGTAAGCTAGAATTTATCCATCGGATCTCCTTTTTATTCAACCAGGATAATTATCATTCTTCCCATTTTACACTACCATATTTTATGGATTACCATGTAATCAATATCTAAATTAACATACATTTAATAGTATGAGTTTTAAGTATATTTAAAGTTTACTTCGAGTTACACGAACTTACCTGGTAATTACTTCGGGTTCGTATTTCGATTATTCTGAAACCTTTCGTTTTCCACGGTCGACCTCCGAAATTGGTTCCTCGGGGTCTATATCAGTAAAAATAAATTATTAATACTCCACACTATTCATTTCGGACCTAAATTTCACCCCTAGGCAAAATAACCATTTTGCCCCTAACATTTCACATTTTTACAAATTAGTCCCTAGACTCATATAATGAAATGCATGTAATATCTTGACTACCCAAGCCTAATCAAATGTCTTTCATACTTATAACAGCCCACATTTCCTTTCATTTCACATTTTTCTACCCATTTTTACAACTTTTACAAATTGGTCCCTTAGGCCATTTCCATGAAAAACTACTTAGTAAAAGTTGTTTACCATCCTTTAAACTCTCATATTCCTCCATAAATCATCAAAATATAAGCATCTTATGCATGGGTAATTTTCCAAACATGAACCCTAGCTTGAAATATGAGTAGAAATAGAGAGAATATGTTACGAGGATCTCAAAAATACAAAGAACATAAAAAACGGGGCTAGGGAGCACTTACTATTGAGCTTGAAAATGTTGAAAACCCTAGCTATGGAGAACATAAAAATTTCTGCAGCATGAGGGAGAAGAATGGTTGATTTTTGCCTTCAATTTCCCTTTTTATTAATTTTATTACCAAATGACAAAAATGCCCTTCCTTATTAAACTTCTAAATTTTCCCTTCCATGTCTATTTTTGTCCAAAAACTTAGAAATTGGAAAAATTACTATTTAAGACCTTCTAATTAATAATCCAAAGCAATTTCATACAAATTGCTTCTAGAACCCAAGTTTTACAATTTATTCAATTTGGTCCCTAATTTCCAATTGGACATCTTACACTTAGAATTTCTTCATGAAACTTTACTACATGCTTATTTTCATATCCTAGACCTCTTAATAATCATAAAATAAATATTTTAATGTCAGGTTTGTGGTCCCAAAACCACTATTCCGACTAGGCCCAATTTTGGGATGTCTCAAGGAGCTTGAGTCAAAACAGACTTGAGCTTCTCAAAGCTCAATTACTGCACATCAGACCAGACAAAAGGAACTTCCTTGTGTAGAAGTTTAATCAACGGAGCTGCAATCAGATAGAACCCCTCGACAAACCGCTGGTAAAATCCCGCAAGACCCAAAAAACTACGAATTTCAGATACATTTTTAGGTTGTTTCCCCTCAATCATAGTCTCAATCTTTCTTGAATCAACTCGAATCCACTCAGTAGAAACCACATGCCCCAAAAAAGTCATCTCACGCAACCAGAACTCACTCTTGCTCAACTTAGCGTAGAGCTATTTCTCACAAAGTATTTGAAGCATTACTCTAATATGCTCATCATGCTCCTCCACAGTATTAGAGTAAACCAAAATATTGTCGATGAAGACCATGACGAACTGATCCAGTTATGGCTGAAATATTCAGTTCATTAGATCCATGAATGTAGCTGAAGCATTCGTCAAACCAAAAGGCATAACTATAAACTCGTAATGTCCATAACGAGTCATAAATACAGTCTTATGAACATCCACCTCCTTAACTCTAAACTGATGATACCCAGATCAAAGATCAATTTTTGAGAACACTAAAGCCCCTTGGAATTGATCAAACAAATCATCGATCCTCGAAAGTGGATACTCATGGTCCCATACGTTTTCATTAACAAACAAAACTGGTGTCCCCACAGAGACACATTAGGACGGATGAAACCATGATCCAGAAGCTCTTGAAGTTGAGCCTTAAGCTCTGTAAACTCCTTCGATACCATTCGGTAGGGAGCGATGGACACGGGAGCTGCACCCGGTAGAAGCTCAATGTCGAACTCAACCTCTCGATTCGGAGGTAAACCCGGTAACTCCTCAGAAAAGACATCCAGAAAATCTCTCACCATTCTGATATCCCCAACAGAAGAGTCCCCAAAAATAGAAACACTGACATAGACTAAATATGCCTCACACCCTTTCCGAACTAGCTTTTCAGCTATAAGAACGAAAATCACAATGGACAGATAGTCTCGACGCTCACCGATCACAACCAGCTCATTATTATCCTCGATTCTCAGAACGACCCTCTTAGTCGCGCAATCCAAACTAAGTCGGTGCTTAACCAACCAGTCCATACTTAGCTCCATTAGATTTTCTAGAAATACAGCTCATTGCACTTCTAACAGAACATTTCTATAAAGCTTACTAACCCAAATAGACTACCCCAACAGACTCAGTACAGTAATCTCACTAGAAGTGCTCTCAACCGAAATCCCCAAATTTTCAGAAACAGTACTAGCTACATAGGAGTCTGTAGAACCTATGTCTATCAGATCAGTATAAGGTACATCAAAAATTAAAAACTTATCGGTGATAACATCAGGAGCATCACTATCCTCTCAGCAACGAGTGGCAGAAACCAATGCAGGCTGCATCGCCACAATCTGACTAGTACCTCTGCCTGGTACTCTCTGTTCTTGACCCATACCATTACCACCCATTGCCAATCCACGGCCCCTAGGTGGCTGTTGAACTACCCTCTGAAGCTATACAAAACCTGGTCCCGAAGCTTGCAACTGATCAGCCCGTTGTGGACACTCTCTAATACGGTACTCTAAAGATCCACACTTTAAACAAGCCCCTAACCTCCTCCAACACTTGCCTGAATGGTATCTACCATAATCACTACACGACTGAATCCTAATAGGAGAAACAAGAACCCCCATTCTAACTGGCCCATCAGGTTTGGCCCTTTTCTTAGGCCTCTGAACAAAGCTAGAGGGCTCCAAATCCCTCTTATTCTTGCATCTTTCATGGTCTCTATTCTGGTGCTCCATGCGTTTAACCTCTTTAGCAATCTTTGCCTTATCTACCAGAACTGCAAACTCTCCTTCCATCTGTAGAGCAATCAGTACCCTCAAATTCTCCCTCAATCCATCCTCAAAATGGACATACTTCTCATACTCAGACGCCACCAAGCCTCGAGAGTAGCGGCTCAACCTCAGAAACTCGGCCTCATACTCAGCCACTGATCTGTCACCTTGCCTGGGATTCATGAACTCATGCCTAAGAGTATCAATGTAGCTCGCACCCACATATTTCCCCTGAAAAGCAGTCTTGAAGAAGTCCCAGTTCAGAGGATTAGGCTGAGTACCCTCCTCAACCGATAACTACCAATAATATGCCTCATCGCGAAGCAATGAAACTACACCCTTAAGTTTCTGCTCAGAAGTACAGTCTATATCATTCAGGATCCTCTCAATGGTCTCCAACCAATACTCGGTCACAGTAAGGGCGACTCTAGTGACACCCCTAAAAAACTCAGCATCATTGAACCAGAGTCGTTCAGTTACCGACCCTCGACCCTGCGATCTAGAATGGAGCCCAGCGACCTTCTCCAATATCTTTAACATGGCTTGGGACAATGCGTCGTCCCCAGTCGAATGGCTTTGAGACCTAGTCTCAGAAGCAGGCGAAATTGGTGTCTCACTCGTATCTAAGTTTAGCATGCTGCCCAGATAGGAAGACTCAACTTGAGCCCCTTACAGCCTCTACCACCACCACGAATACCACGTCTGTGAATTCCACGAGCGCTCATTATAAATTTCAAAATTTATCTACATTATAAAACTTTATGCATCAGTTCCAGTATTTATTAACAGATATTTTATGCATAAATTATCAGAAGTTTAGAATTGTTTTCAAAATTTTCAGTCTCTAACTATTTCAGTCCAATTTCAGAAAGTACTATTTATAGTATTTTCAGAATATTCCATCTAAAGTTCAGAAATACTTACCAGATTGGCGCCGGAGACTCAGTGTACCACATATTTTCTCAAATTATCCAAATTATTTAAAAATTAGTTCTTTTTGAAATACAATTTTGTAACCCAAAATTTCACAGCCCGAGTTTTGCAACCTGACTCTGATACCACTAAATGCAACATCCCAAACCTGACTTAGACATTATGACTGAATCTAGAGGCGTCACAAAGAAGGGTTTTGAAAACAAGGTCGATACGATATAACATTTCAACTTTATATCTCATTTTCACTTATATCAATTGTCAAAAACGTTATTTCATTATATAACTTGCCAAAACATGATTTATAGCGGAAGTTATAGAAAACGTTATTATTTTTGAAAATCTCATTCGTAGTTTTGGAAAACCCTTGATTTCATCAAAAACCATGGTTTTAGATATCCATTGCAACTAAAATGTTAAACTAAAAATCCAAATTCCAAAGTTAAACCAAATAATCTAGAGAGTCCAATTATTACAAAACTCTAGAAATAATCTTTAAAATTAAAATAAAATCATAATCATAAACCGTTATAACTCGTGGTCACCAAGAGGCTCCGTCGCACCGATCCGCCTAAGTCTGTGGATTACCTAAACAGAATAGACAAACAGATATGAGTTTTTGTAAACTCGGTGTGTAACCCAACAGAAATAGACATACAATTTATACAGAAATTAGATATACATGCAGATTCAGATCGGACCTAAATCTTTTATAGAAACAGATAACAGATTCAGATATGCAAAATCCTACCTTCATCCTCTACACCCCATCTTCGACCATCCCAACACACCATGTGGGGTTAAAAACACACACCCATCCCTACACACCATATTGTGTCATTACGACACGTATCAGATAATATGTAGCCAAGCTACTAGAATATAGGCGAGGGTCGCCTTTCAGAACACTTCCTCCATATGTATAATCCCACCCCAAAAATAGATACAAAATATAGATTCAGATTCAGATATAGATGTAACATCCTTATCATGCTTGTGTACAAATATTAGATATACATATATCAGAATAATCAGACATACATAAAAATGCCCTACTTAGAACATACTATAAGATATCAAATCACATAATCTAGAGTTTGGTTAGCCCTTACTGACCCTAGGGTAGGCCCACATTCGATCGGAATGACTCGTACGACCCTAAGGAAAATACCGTAATAAGGAAGCACAATTTTTGTTAAAACGAGGAAAAAAAGAGAAAAATCCTGTTGAAAAGAAAAGGGGAAAAATAGAAGATGAAGAAAAGGAAACGTCAAATTTTCCAAAAAGAGAGAAAGATTTTTGGGAAAACAAATTTTTATCCAAATACCACTACATCCACATCTATAACCACCCACTAACTCAAAATCCCACTTCCACTGAACTTCTAACCACTATCGAAGCAAAAATATCTACCACGCACCTGCAGGGACTCAAACACAAGACCTCTAACACACTAACTCCTTACCACTCGAACCAGCAGGCTCATTCTGATATGAGTTAACAGACAATTTTATATAAGCCCACCCTACAATAGTGAGGCTTAGATCCAAAAATAACAAAATTTGACAAATGTGAGACTTGAACCCAAGACCTCACACACATACCCAGAGCACTTAATTACTGAAGCAGATATACATTTAGGTCAGATATTTATAGAAGCATACATAAATTATTTAGGGCGTTACACCACACGAGTGTGTGGGTTAGAAATTAGAATTAATAGACCGTATAAGTTGCTATCTAATTATCTAAGACTGAGTGGTTGATTATCTAAATGTATATTGAATGTGATGGTTGTTAATGATATTGATTTGTATTATCTGACTATGAATTGTATCTGGGTAACTATGTCTATGTTCTTGATATCTGACTTCTATAATCTGCATCTGCATTGGATGAGAATTGTGTAATGGAGGAATTGATATGTTTTAGTTCAGTGGCTAAGCCACAATCTATATTTGCATCTGGCATTTTATAAATCCCCTTTATAGTGTGCTAGATTAGTCGAAGATGGTGTGTAGTGAATGAGGGTAAGAAAATTGTCTTTATTTCTGATCTATTCTATATCTAAATTTGAATGGTTCTAGTTTTCATCGAATTTGTTAAGATTGTACTGAATATCCTCTGATTCTAATTTTGAACACAAGTTTAGGAATTTATTGTTATACTTATGATTCTATTTTAATTTATATATGTTATATACATTGAGTTATCAACTCATTTTGTCTGTTGATGAAATTACAGGTAACTCACAGTCTTGATCAGGTCAACATAATGGAAACTTAGCCATTCTGCTTTATCACCTTTTATAGTATTAGCAATTTCAGTATTGTTTTCGCATTATGACTTTCTATGATTGTTTTAAACTGTTGGATAATTTTGAATTGTTTTAAACTACATTTATAAAAGTTGGTTTTTCTAATAAGGGAAAATGTAACTCTTTTAACTTTGTCTTAATGTCAAGGCCAGGTTTGGAGTGCTACAGTATTAATCTATTATAAGTATGTCACATTGCATTGCATGGGGTGGGACAATATGTATGGAGGAAGATTGGCAGTTTATCTATAAATTTACTGTGTATCCACAGCCAGAGGCAGATTCCATCTGCGGGATATTTTTTGTGCATCCACAGCCAGAGGCAAGTTTCATCTACAAGATATTTTTGTGCATCCACAGCCAAAGGCAAACTTCATCTGCAGGGTATTTTTTGTGTTTTCACATCCAGAGGTAGATTTTATCTGAGAGACTTTTGCTGTGTATCCACAGCCAGAGGAAAATTCTATCTATGGAATTTGGTTGTGTGTCCACAACCACTAACAGTTTATCTACCAACCAATAATGGTTTAATCATAAACCCAGTGTGTTGGTGGTTGAAGTTTAAGGGAACTTCCAGTGTGATGTGTAACAAAGTTGGGTAAAATCTTTAAGTTGATATATTGAAATTGCATTGCCATACACAAACACGTGCATACATAAAACTGTGAACTCTGAATTGATAATTGATGATTTTCACTCTGTGCTTTGTTATTTAGTATGTTTTATTGACTATTTGCACTGATTTTCTTGTAATGAAACTCACACTGAGTGTCACACCCCAAAATAGGGTCTAAGAGTTTTATGGGTATTTTAGAAATTTTAGCCTTCAAATGTTCAAAATTTTGTGACATGGCATATTAATAATGCTTTCAATTATGGTTTGTAGAAAATTAAATTAATTTTTGAAAATGAGTTTTAAATATCTTTAATTTTGAAAATAGGACTAATTTGCAAAAGAGTCAAAAATAAGAGTTTTTATGAAGTAATTTGACCAAATGTCCAAAATCAACCTAAAACCCCTATTTTCCAAATAGTTTTCACGTCAACTTTCTATCCCTCGTATTGGTGTCGTCCCTTTGTTTTCCCTTTACTTTCTCAATCAATTTTTACCTCTAATTCCTAATCCTCTTCGATTTCTATCACCCTTGAACCTTAAAACCTCTATTTAAACTAAGAAAATCACCCAAAAACTTCATCATCTACATCTTCTCCAAACATGGGTTTTTTTGAATTTGCGTCAAAGCTTGTTTCTCTTCCATCGAAGGTAACCATTCAACTTTCTATGAGTTTTAAATGATATCTAGTCCCTTAAACTGATTTTTTAGTCATTGAAACACATGTTTTAAATAAAAGCCAAAAATCGAGCCTTTAATGGTGAATTTTGGGTTTGTGGATAAAAACATGGTTTCAATGTATTTTTCAATTAGTTTTAACATGATTAGAAGGTTTCTAAACTTACTTTAAAGTTTAGTTAAGGATTTCTAAGGATTTAATGAATTTTCACAAAAATTACCATAAACATGTCGAAAATAAATAGATTAACAAAATTCATTTTAGGCAAAAAGATTAAGTATAGACTGAGATATTTGAGTTTCAAGTTTATTCATCAAAATTTCAGTTTCTTGAAATATATCTTAGGCTTGCATTTTTTGTTGGTTTAAGTGAGTCTTTGGCTAAATATTAATTATGTATATTCTGCGGTTAATATGTGTGAAGCATCGGAACTGTTGGAACCTTCTTCAAGCAAGGCAAAAGGTAAGGAAAAGCTAGTTTCAACTTTCGACTTTTCAGCAAAAGCATAATTGGTGAGTGTTTGGAATTGCTACTTGTAGACATGATTTGTAGTGTTGATTGAGAGCTTAGGAATAACCTAAACCTCTATCCTAAGTTTCGAGTGTAAGCTTTTTATTTTCTTTATTTTATTTTTGGCAAATTATGTGAATATGTGAATAACTATGAATTGATTATTATGATGCAATATTGTGAATTTTATTGTATTGTGGGTATATTAAATATGTTGAATGATAGTAATGATGTTGTGTTAACGATATAAAGATATGCAGTGAAAGTGTGCAAAAGCTGATGAGTATGGATGTGTTGCATTGCGGAATATGATGCTAATGTAGCAGGTTTTTGTATGTGATAAACTAATTTTAATGCACTTATATGCTAACGGATATATGATGGCTCAATGAGCATTATTGTGGCACTTTAAGTGCAATTAAATGTGAATTCGATAAGCATGCATTGTGTACAAGTTTGTGATGTGAATTGAAGAAAATGAATAGAGACGATGTGCATTAAATCAATAATTAAAAATGATATGGATATTTTGGCCTTGTGACCTTACGAGACTGTTGGATATAGTTGGCATGACATAGGATTGTGAGTACTCACATATATGTGTTATGCGATTTGGGAGTTGAGGCCCTGGGACATGTTGGAGAGATAAGAGAATGTGAGCTAAGCTCCATTCAACAGGATATGTTTGATGTGTTGGAGAGTGCTACCTTTATGCTTCACTTTTGGGATATGTTTGACACTATGAGTCAATTGGTGTGTTGAAGATTCATGTATCCAATGAGTGATAATAAAGCTCACTTTATGTTTCATAGCCTAAAGTGTCAATTTATCGTTTAAATATGATCTTATATGTTATGATAATACGATAAGAGACATATACTTTTAATTGTGAATAATATGTTAAATGAGTTGATTTAAGTTACATGAAAACGTTAGTATGTTCTCATAATAAATTGAGTATGTAATTGTGGATTGTGTTTTTTTCATATAACTTGTGAATGCCTATGAATATATAAGTTAAACTTGTGAGTTATTAAAACGCATTTATGTTGTTTTAGTCTTGAGGAATTATTATTAAATGAATTAATGAAGCATGAACATGTAATTCTGACTCGAATGGAATATGGTTGTGGATGTGTTGTAGTATGCTCTTGATTGACCTTTGATATTGTGTGTACACTGTGGTTACTCTAAGCATTCACTGAGCTTGTTAAGCTCACCCACTCCCTTCTTAAACTTTGTAGATTAGTTGTGTACTAGTGTGAGCGGTGTGGTTCCTAGGGTTAATCCAAGCAAGTCCATTTTCGTTATTCGTAGGTGTTTATTATTTTGTTATGTTTTGGGAATAAGGAAATGTGGCAGTCTTTGTGCTAGTATTAGATATGATATTTTGAGTTGTCTCCATGATTTAATTGCTTTTAAGATTTTAGGATTTGTTTCGCAATATGTTTATTATTGCTCGAATTTTCTTTTGATGTTTGAAACTATTATTATGGTCATTTCAGTGTTTATTTGATGATGATATGATAGCATGTTGAACTGGTACAAGTTAGAATAACTTATATGCTTAATGATGTTGTATTTTTTGGGTCTGAAGCAGAGGTATCGATATTCATGTTTTAAAAATGATATATCTGTATTTTCAAATGTGTAGGAAAACAGAATAGAGATTTGGTATCAATACCTTATCTCAAGTATCAATACTCGAGGAAGAAATATCGATACTTTGGTAGGGGTACCGATAATTTTCGAGGTTTGGGTTTTAAAGTGAAAAATAGTAAGCAATTTTGGTACTGATTTTCCAAGCGGTATCGATACCTCTTAAGCAAAATATCGATACCATGTCTTTAATATCGATACCTATATTGATGTTTTGAGATTTTGCTAAAACGTACCATATGCATGTTTAATTATTATTTTAAGGCTATTTGATGCAAGTTAGCATGTTACGACGATAACTAAAGCTTAAGATAGACTCTAAACCTTTACTAATGTTAAAATGGAAGACATTTTGTTGAGAATGAGATTTTACTTATTGTATTTGACTTGAGACGGTGGCGTGGCACCTTGATATTCAGGCTTGGCGACCAAGCCGGGTATGGGGTGTTACACTGGGCTTCATAGCTCACTCCCTTTTTATTTCCATATTTACAAACAACCCACCAGGCTAGGACGCGGACACGTCATTTGAAGGGTCTTGGCTTAGAACACTTTTTTAGTCATTATTTAATTAAAGTATTTTCGGTTTATAATATGCATTATTGTTGATTCAGATATTGTATTGTTTTATTATTAAATTGTGGCATAGGACTTGGGATTTGTGTTTTTTTATATAGTACACATGACATTTAATTTGATTTTAGGAAATCGAAATATGGATATAAAATAATTATGCATGAACTCTGATTTTTATTAAAATTAAATTAGATATCACTTTTTCCACTACTAGAATTTAAGTAAATTTTGTGTAATGAATAAATCAAAAATTAACTAAGTTTTCTTCTAAGATAAAACAAATGATTAACTTTGACAGTTTTGTAAAACTTCTAATGTACTAGGCCATTTCTGTGGTCGATGTAATCTCTCGAATTCAGGATTAACGTCTAGGCTGAGTTGGGGAGGTTACAAAATTATTTTGAATTAGGATCAAATTGATAAAATATGTAAGTGTTGTGGACTAAATGTATTATTCTACCCATTAGAAAAAGGTTATCTGCTATCAACTTAACAACGGGTGACCAAAACATGAACAAATTCAAACGTTAGTGCCTAAATTAAAATTTTTAAAAGTTGACTGACCAAAGCAGATTATATAATTTACCCTTTAATTAATTGTCACATAATATTTATTTTACAATTAAATGAATTCATAGCAATCAAATATTTTCAAAATTTAACTTAGCATTTCGCAATTATATAAATTATTCTAAAAAAATAAGGAATGAGTATTTAAAGTAATAAAAAAATCTTAATTTTCTTTAATATAATTTATATGTTTAAATTAAACTTTCCAAATAATTCATATTAATTTCTTCAAATTATTTATATACCATTTAACTTATTTTTTTACTTCTTAACATCATATCCAAAATGAACGTTTTAACTTCTCACGGTACTTTTTGACAGCAATAGAGAACACTTTAAATTAATAAAACATATTTTTTTCATAACACTTCTCAAAACGCTTTATTTTTCCTAAAAGTATTTTTCAACCGCAATAGCAATAGAGAACTAACTCGTACTCCTACCTAATCCAACTTTTGACTTTTTTTAGGGTCAGTTTCAACTTTAAAAAATCAATTGGTTTTTAGCTTTTTTTTTCAATTTGGGCCAGAAAATTTAGCCCCCAAAACAAAAATTGATTCGATCGATTTTTTATTGGTCCATCCGGTTTTCGGTCTATGGACCAAAATTGGTTTTGATCGATCAACAATTCAATCAAATTTTTTTATCTCTTACCGAATCGATCCACCATCTAGTCCTCCAAGTACTTTAAAAAGGTGATAAAGTAATAAACTAAATAATTTGAATATTTATATAATAGATAAATAAAAAAATTATCTAAAAATAATGATAACTTTATCTAGAGAACAACAAACTAACATATTCATAAATAAATAAAAAAGAAACCTTCCCCAAGTTAACTTCATATTCTGGATCTAATGTTCCATTATATGGGTAATAAAAAGCGTTGTCATTGATTTTCTACATAATGAGATAAGGCCCATGCTTTTTCAACTTAAACTTATTGTAAGTCCTAGCCGGAAATCTTTCTTTGCGCGTGAATATCATAACTTCGTCACCTTAATTGAAGACCTAGCATTGGTGTCTTCAAGTTTTAGCTTGACCTCCGCTTGAATATCTTCCACTTGCTTGGCCACATAAGTTAATATGTGCTAAAAGTAACATATATTAACCAAGTTCTTCATATGTTTTTGGGTGATTATTTGATGTTAATTGTGAATTTTATGCTTCTAATCCTTTAAATTCATGTTTTTATACTTAGGAGAGCATTTGGGAGCACAATGAGTGAAAAATGAGCGAAAATCAAAAAATCGGAGGTTGACCCCTTTCATACGGCTCACACAGTCATGCGGCAGGTTGTGTCAATTTCGCGAATTGGCACTTCGAACAACAAAAAAAAATGCGACTTTTAGATTTTTCAGACATTCTAAGATGTATATATGGCAAAAATAAGAAAATAGGAGAGAGCCGCCATAGAATATTCAAGAAAACAATCTTGAAAACACCATTGAAGCCAATTTTGAAGCAGATTTCCATCAAGATTGAAGATTCCTAGTTGATTTCTCAAAAGATTATCATGAGTTTCTTTATTTTGTTCGGTTATACTTTCTTTGGGATGTTTTTATTTTCAGGCATGAACTAATTTTCTAAATACCTACGAAAATGAACCCTATGATGGATTCTGTCGTTTGATTTTTATTTTACACAATAAAGACTTAGATCTTGTTCTCAATTATGTGTGCTTAATTCTTGGTTTAATATTTCTAAACTATTGGTCCATGTTTGATGTGCCTAAATCAGAGAAGGAATAGACCATGTTTAAGAGTAAAACTAGCATAATTGTGTGGAGTTGCATACAATCCTATAAATAGGACAACATAAATCTATCGAATTAGAGTCAAATCTAATAAGGGAGTCCATAGATCGAATTAATGCAATAATAAGGGTTTAATTAGACAGAAATTTTAATTAATCAACCTACAGTCAGTTGCTCTTACTCTCGAAAGAGATATTAACATAATTTAGGAATTTCTACGGATTAAGATACTAAGTAAAGAAATTGCGTGATAATGATTGATGAAATCTAAGTGAATTCTTTCTTGGGTATTATTTTGCTTCTTGGTTATTTATTTGATTATCTTCTTGATTTGTTCTTGTCATGTTCTTTAGTTAATTTTAATTTTTAATCAATCACTCTAATTTATCGATAAAATAATAGAAAGTCAGTAATTACTAGTACTTTTAGTTTTCGTGAGATGAATATCTTTAATCAAATTTTTAGTTGGTTCATGACGCATCATGAGTAGCAGCTACACTTGATCCTAGAACCTGTGAAAGCTTGATCAAATCCAAAGCATGCAGAGAGCACTTCACATAAGCAATGGAAAGCGGTGATCCACTTGTAGCACTATGAACGACACTGTTGTAGACAAACTCATCTTAAGATAAGGCAAAATCCCATTACTTAGGCTTGTCTCCACAAACGATGCGAATAAGATTGACTAAAGTCTGGTTGAGAACTTTAGTTTGTCCAGTTAACTGCGGCTAGGTAATGCTGCCCAACCTCACTGGTGAGTCAAAAAAATCTCCAAAGGGAGAGCTAGAAATGTTTAAGAAATCTGTATCCCAATCAAAGGTGGTTGACTTGGGGACAGTGTCTAAGCAACAATCTCCTTGAACAATAGCCTAGCGACATTAGCGGCATCTATAATCTTCTTGCAAGGGATGGAATGAGTCGTTTTCAAGAACCAGTCAACCACAACAAAAACTGAATCCATGCCCCAATTGTGTTCATGGAAATTCAAGCACAAAGTCCAGTCAAATCCTCCCAAATATGATTAGAAACTGGTAAAAGAGTTTGAGGGCTAGTATTCTGAGTTTCCACTTTTGCAATTTAGCATGGATAGCATCATCTTACTAATCTACCAACATTTCACTTTAGTTAAGGCCAATCTAATCTTCCACATCTAATCTTCCACCATGTAAATCCCTGATAACCTTCTCAAACAAAGAGGTTCACAGAAGGCAAAGCCTATTTCCTTTCATAAGAAAGCCTTCATAAATGTGGAGACCGTCAATGGCTTGCTTACACTTACACTTTTCTCAAATTCCTCCAAGATCCTCATATGCCTTATAATTGTCTTTCAAGTAATCAAAGTCAAGAATCTTAAGCTTTAAGTGTTGTCATCAATACCACTCATTGGCTCAAAGCATTAGGTATTATATTATCTACTTTTTATTTATGCCAAAGTTGATAAGGAAATTTCTCTAGAAAAGTGATCAGTTTGGCATGCATATCCTAGCTAAATCTCCTTTGGCCTCCAAATTTCTTGAAGTCTGATGATCGGTATAAAGAACAAACTCTTTACTGATAAGATGATGCTCTCAGAAGCTTTTATAACTAAATAAAACTCATTGTCATAAGTTGGCGATTTTTGATGTGCATCAATCAAATTCTCACTTAAGAAAGCTACTAGTTTTTTTTCCTAGCTAAAACACTATAACGCCCTGGAAATTTTGGTGTCGCAAATCTCTCAAGAGAAAGGATAATGAATATTTGAATACTGATTGTGGAAATAAAGTAAACAATTAGAAGGGATTAATGGTGATAGAAATAATATTACTAACTTGTGAGCAATGATGTAATGAAGTTGAGAAGAAATGGGAGGGACTTTAGGTAGAATTTGACCATCTGATAAAAAAGGGGATTAAAATGGGAATTAAACCATTAAGGGATAAGAGAGGGGAACAATCATGATGATATACTTTTCTTCTATTGCAGCTTTCTTGCATTTTATTTTGTCGATGAATAGTTCTACCAAAAATTTTCGGGTTATGATTGTTGCTGACCGGCTACTGCAGGATTAGTCGGAAGCTCAAGTTGTTTATGGTTGTGTTCAGTAGCCTTCTGCTGTGCGTCCTTCAAGTCGTGATCGGTGGATTTGGCCGAGTAGATGCTGGGTTAAGTGTAACATAGATGCCGCTGACTTTCATTCACACGGCGCTTCATCGTTCGCTGCTATTGTGCGGGACCATAATGGAAGCTTCGTGAAATACTCTCTTGGCTTAAGATGAAGCATTATGCCAATGTAACAATTGAATCTGACTACCAAATTGTTATCAGGGCTTTTATTTCATCAAAACTAGATGTGATCCTTCAGGATTGTGGTTCGTTGAGTTGGTATTTCCAGCATTTGTCCTACTGGACATAGTGAACAATCAATAAAGTAGCCCATCAACTTGCTCAGGTAACATTATTCTATGCAGTTTGTCAAACGTGGAACGACTCTACTCACTTTCTTCAATTTATTTTAGATTTGGATTGTTCCCTGTCAAATACCAATAACGTTGAGAGACATAAGATTAGGAATAGGAGATAAGCCTATGACTTGGGATTGAAGATCTTTTAGGCGGATTTGGATAGGCGATTGGGTACGGTGTTGTGTGTTTAACTTATTTTTTGTCTCACACTACAGTATTTAGTCTCACCGCCATCACTATTTTTACATTAACCGCAGGTAAATACACCGACCATCCAAACCTTATGGTCTACCTTTCTACTTTGCCCCTTATTAATAAATTCTACTTTCAACTAAATCACCAGCCTTTTTTTTTTCCTTTGCATTATGAAAATGGTTATTTTATTTTTATATTTTAATTTTTCATATAATTTTAATTTTTTTATTTTTAAAATATAATTAATTAATTTAAATAGTTAATATTATTAATTTTTAATTAAATTATTATGTGGTTATATATAATTTAAAAACAGACTTTTAATTTCAAAAAATAAAAAGGTTAAATTCTTTACTTTTATGTTTAAATATTTATTCTATGATTTTAGATAAACAAATAATAAAATCCAGGATCAACCATACTAATTACGTGCGTAAGATTTAATGTAAAGTGAGTGGGTTAGGTGTCATTGTTTTCCAACTTTTGCATGGTAAAGCACGGAATGAAGGGGGTGAAGGGAATGAATTCATTTTGGCAGCAATTATAAAAAGTAATCGGAAAGAGAATCTGGGTAAACTACTCCATGATTGTTTTTATTTTCATCATTTTAAAAAATATTAATTTATTTACTTTAAAAAAGAAATTATTAAAGTGTCTCTTTATCATTAAATGGTAACGGGAATATTAATTATGTATTTTCACATATTATTTTAGATAACTAAAATAGAAATGTCAATTTAAAGTGACTAACGAATAATTTATTTTAATTTTAGAATAACTAACAAGAAAATGTATAATAAGTATTCTGTTACCATTTAATGATAAAATGATCAATTTGATCAATTTTTTTGTGATTAAATTAATAAAAAATTTAAAATGATTAAAATAAAAACTACATCTATTTAAAGATATTAATGGGATAGTTTACCCGAGAAAACTTCACTATAATCGGCTAAGAGAAGTTTTGGAGAAAGGCCTCCAAACCGTAAGCTTTTATCATCAATTCGTAAGAATTTAGCCAAAAACTTTACTAAGATCTCATCTTCAAAATAACCTACTATACATTACCCATTAATTAGAGGTTTAATATTGTAGCTATTGTAAAAGTTGATGTTTTGTTTTTTAGGATTACATAAGGAAGGTGAGAAGATAGTTGTTATATTTGTATATATTCATGTATTTATTGTATAGTTATGTAGTAATTAAAGTTATCTCTTAGCTTAGAAGTGGTTAATACAGTTAACATTTTTTATAATAACATCATTTGTCAGTTATTCTATTTGTTATAGAGAGGCGGTTATAATTATTATAGAGAGAGAATTGTTATAAACTTACTATAAAATTCATATTATGAAGTGAGAATCAAATTTAAAAAAAAAAAAGAAAGTGAAAATCAAACCAACAAAATTAAATGACGTATAGCATATGCATGTATTGTTGTTTTTATGCATATTTTATTTTACATTCTTTCACGTGAGTGACCAATTAAATTAATTAATTTGTCATCAGTTATTAAATTGAAGTAATCAAATTAAGAGCTTATAATATTCCAAATTCGTAGTACAATATTTAATTAGGAAACTTAATAATTTATTGAATTGATATATTTAATTTCCCTCATTGAATATTATTTCATTTAATAAAATATGATTAATAGAGTTTTTTCATATGAAATTTAAACATTTTATTGAAATAAGATCATTTTTTTACTAAATTATAATTAACATGCTTGTTTATATAAAATAGTTATAATTTTACATAATATTTTTTACAATATGCTATTATAGGGAATTAGTTTAATAAAATGATGCACTTCAAAACTATGGTTGATGCTTGAAATTTCTTTATAAGAATATATTTTATTTTTATAAAAAAATTTAAAATTATCCTTCAAATCCTAATGGAAGAAAATATTTTGTGATGATTAATTTACAACCGTGACAATTTATATATTATCAATTTATCGTCTATAAAATTAAAGCTTAATAACAAATTAATTTTATGTTATAAATTCATATCATCATAATTGCCATATATGTGTGATGTTTTTATAATTGACATGAAGTTGTTTCACATGAGAAACTTCCCTCCAAAAATTAAGAGCATCCTTGTTAAGGATCATCTAAGAATTACTCCAACAATATACATAGGTGCATCCATTCTAACTCACACCTACAAGTAAGCCAATTCATGGTGCCGATATGTTAGCTCATTTGATGGGACTTCCAGATCTTCCCTAATGCTATAATCAGTTGTTTGCAATAAAAACTAAATTTAAAGCTGTCAAGTCAAGGTTATTAATGTAGTTTGAACAACTATGTTTCCCAATTTGTGTTCCAATCATTACAATGAGAAGAAAAGCAGGCTTTTAGAAAGAAATTAAGCCAACCCATTTCCTCAATCATACTGATGTTTCTTCTTGTACAAGATCAAAAGTATAGAAAGCTTCATTGTAAGAAAACAGTATCACTTGTTTCAAGATTTAAACCTTTCATCCTCTGTCTATCTGTAAAGTGTTATTGGTTAAAACGATGACTTTGAATGGTATTGTTATGATTAAATGCAATGCCAAGGCTCAAGTATCATATAAATTCATATCTAACCTATAGCTAGTCCTGTGTGACCCAGAAGCAGTTGCCAGGCGGGACAGATCATTGTCATGTAAAATGCAACATTAGCAATAAATTCTCCTGGAAAAGGTGCCATTCCATCTTCATATCTCTTGGCGGTGATTCAAAAAGCAATAGCAAAAGTTGCTGCAAATAGTATATACAACTACCAAAAACAGCTCGCTTTTCTTGCCTTCTAGCTTCTCTTTAATTCAATGGTGGCTCAAGTTCCAGCTCTATAAAGCGAACCCCCCTCCCCCCATGAGTTTTCCTATTCACATAGAAAACTCTTCTTTGGTTTTCTTGTGATAATGCTAATGGCTTCTTCATCAACATTTACCCCTTTTTTGATGGTTTTGCTTTTCCTGTTGGCCTTTGGGAGCATTGCTCCCTTAGCTGACGCTCGTGCATTCTTTATTTTTGGTGATTCACTTGTTGATAGTGGCAACAACAACTACCTTACAACAACCGCCCGTGCAGATGCACCGCCTTACGGAATCGATTATCCGACTCGAAGACCTACCGGACGCTTCTCTAATGGCCTTAACATCCCAGACTTGATTGGTTAAGTTTCTAGTCAAGTTATTCTCTTTGTGTTTCTTTAATGTTGTTATCTTGTCTCCGCAGACAACATAAATATATGCTACATCAATGCTTGCCTGCAGGTCAGAAAATTGGGTTATCAGAATCCCCATTGCCATGTTTGAGCCCAGAGTTCAATGGGAAAAAGCTGCTTATTGGTGCCAACTTTGCCTCAGCTGGTGTGGGAATCCTTAATGACACTGGTGTTCAATTTGTAAGTCAGTCAGCAGCTAAGCAACCTCATCATTACTTCATTAACGCTGCCAGTGTTGTAACATTATAACCCAAAATGTTGAAATTACAGGTAAACATACTAAGAATGTATAGACAGCTTGAGTTGTTTCAAGAATACAAGCGAAGATTGTCGGCTCAAGTAGGATCAAGGCAAGCTCATAAACTTGTAAACCAAGCACTCGTACTCATCACAGTTGGTGGCAATGACTTCGTCAACAACTACTACTTGGTGCCTTACTCTGCAAGATCTCGCCAATACAAATTATCTGATTATGTCAAGTTTCTAATTTCGGAATATCGAAGACTTTTGATGGTATATTAACTCTTTCGACTTCTTTTACCTACCATGCACTGGCACTCACAAGAATGTCGGGAATATTTTAAAGACATGAACAATGTTAGTTCGTGAACATGTGAAGGAGAAACAGCATTTAGCTTGCACCATGCACGTGTTTTATTTGTAGTTTATGAACCCCATTTTGTTCATTATTATTCATGCAGAGGCTATACAAGCTGGGAGCCCACAGGGTTCTAGTGACGGGGACTGGACCAATGGGTTGTGTCCCGGCCGAACTGGCAATGCGGGGCACCAATGGCGGATGCTCCGAAGAACTACAACGCGCTGCATCTTTGTACAATCCACAACTTGTTGAGATGTTAAATGGACTGAACAAGAAGATTGGCAAAGATGTCTTCATTAGTGCAAATACTCAAAGAATGCATAATGATTTCGTTAGTGACCCTCGAGCCTTTGGTACTTTCCTAGCTTCCCCAAATCTCAACATTCCCCCGTCATTATTATTTCTTTTTTAAGTTAACCTGACTCTTTGTGATGGTTGGAACAGGATTCGTAACATCACAGATAGCCTGTTGTGGACAAGGACCTTACAATGGACTTGGTCTCTGCACTCAGCTGTCAAATTTATGTCCCAACAGAGCTCTCTATGCATTTTGGGATCCTTTCCATCCATCAGAGAAGGCTAACAGATTGATTGTGGAACAAATAATGACTGGATCCAATGAGTACATGCACCCCATGAATCTCAGCACCATCCTGGCCATGGATTCCAGGATCTGACATCAGCTCTATCTTCTTCTTTTTCATCATCTGGGTGTTGCGTAATAATCTGTTTCTTTCAACTGTCATAAATGTTATATTTCGAGCCGGTTTGCCTTTGTTTTGTGTTGAATGTAATGGGGAATTCAAATGATGCACATGCATTTGTAATGAATTGATGATGAGCTTTTAATTTAATTTACAGTTCTTATGGATTTTGAAGGTGTGTTAAAACCTCTTGCGCAATATCCTTGGGCATTGATGGCTAGATAGCCTGTTTACAGGGAGTAATAACTGGGAGATTTATCTTTTGAGATATATAATACAGCTCCACAAGTAAATTTAAGATAGGATGATATATCCTTAATTGATATTTTAAAAATAAAAAATAAATGAGATATATAGTTGCATTTTAACCTATTTGTTGACTTAAAAAACTATAATAATAAATCTATAAGTATTTATGAAAGAACAAATTATGAAATAGTAAAGTTGAAACTTACTATATTTTGGTGTCTTGTGCTTAAATCCAATCATATATGGATTTATCTTTTGTTTAAATTGTTTTTATAAATGTTATATTAGAATATTAAAAAAATAAAAATATTCTCATAACAATATTTATTATTTCTTAAATAAAAAGATTTTTGGTATAATGTTAAATTTAGTTCTTAACGCATTCACTTTTTTTTTTTTCGATTTAGCTCTTTTTTAATTAAATTTTACTCCTAACCTTAAAAAAAGAAGAAGTTATATTTGACCCTCAACCAGGAATTTTGTTATTTTTTTAATGAAAATACTCTTAATTTTTTAAACATGGTAGCTTGTATAGCAATCCACATGTACATCATGTTAGTGTTTTTTTTTTTTTTTTTCATAAGCATTATATATGTATTGAAATTTTTTAAATATTCTATTGGCATGACATATAAAATAAATAGTACTATGTCAACATGAAATACACGTGGATTGTTACACCAACATCATTAAAAAATTAATATTTTAGTCAATATTTTCGTTAAAAATAATTTAACTCTTTTTTTTTTAAAATTAAGGGTTAAATTTAACTAAAAACATTGAGATTATGAAAAAAAAATTATCATTTTTCTATTGAATTATCTTGCTATTGACTATTATACCAAATTAATAGAACTTGATTAAAAAAGAGTGAGAATGTAGCAGAATTTCATTTGACCCTAGTTTTTCTTTTTAATCCGGGAACGAATTAGATTTTTTTTTTTTTTTAATAACTGAAACCATGTAGGTGCTAGAATCAGTTAATAATTTCATAATTATATATTTGATATGCAAAATATATTATTCATTAAAAGAAATTAATTTTGCTCAATGAGCTAATTCTATTGGCAAAGGTTGAGATATTGAGTTTTGTATATCCGAGTTTAAGTTCTATAATTCATAATTATTATACGTGGGTTTTCAGTCTCACCATATGTTATTGTCATGTGTGGGGTTTAATTTGGATTATTCCGTTTCCTAATTCATTTATACTTTATATTTAGTTCGATTCTATTTTTTAATTGCTCAAATATGTATTTATATTTGTAGTATCATCCCTATACTTTCTCTCAAAGAAATCTTAATTTGGCATTTGAGAACATTAACGTGGAAATATAGATTTGGATTTTATTTGCTATATAAGTTATAAGAATGAAATGTAATATTATGAAAAAATTAGTTGAACTTCAATTTATCATATATTTGGAAAGTATAAAAAAAATGAATTTGTCAAATTCATAAATTCTTTACAATTATTAATAAATATTGGGTGTAATGATATGTTAAATTATATTCTTGGGAGAGAACGCAAGTTTGAAATTCGGAGACAACATTATTGAGAGAAACAAGTATACAACTATGAATTTTGAATATAAAAGATATAAAAAAAAAAGGTATAACCGTAAATTTAGCCATCAACATCTGCATCTTTTGCCAATTTAGCTCTTATTCCTTTTTTTTTTTTTAGCTAAATTTTGTTATTAACTTTTCAGAAAAAGTCATCATTTTTTTAATGGAAATATTATTTAAAATATTTTTTTTAATTATGTTGGTGTTACAACCTGCATGGCAGTCCATGTGTACTCCATACTAATATGACACTATTAATCTTACATGTTACATCAATAAACAATTTAAAATTCATAAAAATATTCTAAATTTTAAAATTTTAAATTTGAAAAAACTATATAAAAAGTTTAAAAAATTTTGCATAAAGTACACATGAATTGCCATGTGGATTATCATGTCTAAATATTTAACATTTTAGTTAGTATTTTTATTGAAAAAACAATTCAACTCTTTTTAAAAAGGTTGATAGTAAAATTCAACTTTTTTAAAAAGTTGAGAGTCAAATTAACAAAAAATGTAAACGATGATACCTGAATTTATTATTATGCCAAAAAGAAATTCATTACAACTTTCAAATCATTACTAAAATGGTATCCAACAAACCCATGAATTTCTTATTTCATTTGTATGCTTAATATTACACAAAACTATTTTTAAAATCCATATCTAAATATTGATCCAATTTTCTAAATATTAACTAAAATTAGATATAAATAAAAAATTTCAATAATAATTAATTAAAATATTTAATATATAGCATCACATCATTTAAATTTTATTTGGTAGAGTAGATAAAAAATTGAAGCGATGGAAAAAAATAGAAAGATGGAAAATATAATGGTTCTTTTCATGGGTGTATTTAGTAGAAAAGATGAAATAAAAAATGATTTTTTTTCATTTATTGCTTGATAAAGTTGAAAAATAAGAGGAAAGAAAATAAAATATTTGAAAATTGCATCATTTTGAAGTAATATATACATTTCTCTCATTTTCTCTTCTCTCGTCATTAGAATTTGAAAGGATTTGTTTTTATGCATTAGGATGAAAAATTATCATCTCTCCTAATTTTTTCCTCACTTTTCTTTCCTACTAAGCATACTCAAAATTTATTTTCTTTTCATTTTTGTAACGCCCCCTTACCCGAAACCGTCGCCGGAGTCGAGCACGAGGCATTACTAAACTTATTTGAGCACTTAAACAAATTCAGACAATTTATATAATATTTTCCAGATAAGCTGTCCAACTGCATCATAGTCACTAAAAAAATCATATCTCGAGTTACAAAACTCAAAATCCAAATCCGTAAATTTTCCCCGAATCTAGACTCATATATCTACTTACTAATTTTTTTCTAGAATTTTTAGTTGGGCCAATTAGTACAGTTTATTAGTTAAAGTCTCCCTTGTTTCAGAGTTCGGCTACTCTGACCCCTGTGCACTACGAACCAAATTTGTCCCAGTACAGAATTCAAATAACTATTATGTTTGTTTCTCTTAAAAATAGACTCAATAAGGAATTTATACATATATAGTATGACTCCTAACTATTTTTAATGATTTTTACAAATCAAAACAGGGGAGCTTGAAATCACTCTGACCTTATCTCACAAAAGTTATTGTATCTCATGATTTACAATTTCATTGCTTACATAATTTCTTTTATAAGAAACTAGACTAAATAATCTTTAATTTCATATTTTATTCAACCTCTAATTAGATTTTCATAATTTATGGTGAATTTTCAAATTCAAACTACTGCTACTAACCAAAAATTGTTCTAGTACAAAATATTGTTAATTAGTTTATAACATCTTTATTTCAATTTATTTAAACTCTATACATGCCATATAAATCTTTAAACATAAAACAAAAGCTACCGGAATTGATCTGGATAGTGTGCCTTGTTGTGTTGATCCGATCTACTAACTTCACTTTAATTCAATCTACATAAAAAAATTATCAAACACACACAAGTAAGCTTATTGAAGCTTAGTAAGTTCATAGGTTTAAAAGTAATACTTACCAAACATAATATTTTCAAACAATACCAAAACATTTACTAAAGTTTCTTGCCATTCACAACCACTGTTATAATACTTCACATAGTTGAGCTCAACATTAACAACTACTCAATCTCTTTCATTTGGTTCACTTCTCTTGTATTACTTATTATCAAATTAGGAAACGACTTACGAAATTGAGTACGTCGTTGTTCGGTTGCCAAAATTTTTACTCATTATGGTTTTCCTCATAGAAATACCATACCTACATTTTACAACTCGGTATGGGAAATGCCATACCTCGTTTCTTAACTCAAGTATGGATTTGATAATACCATACCTACATTTCACAACTCAGTATGGATGATACCATACCTACATTTCACACTTTGCTATGGAACAACCATGGTCTTATCCGTCAATTCATTACATGTCATGATACGAACGTACTTAATTCTTCGTTTTTCCTAATTTGCATTTCCACATTTATTCTTTCATTAACAAAATTTTCACAATCCTACAACAAATTCATATATATAATAACACATTATATCATTCAATCATTCACAAATAAACATTTAATTTCAACCATATGAACTTACCCGGCTAATTTGTAGAAGATATTGAAATTTAGGGACTATATTCCGCAACTTTATCTTTTCCTCATTCTTGTTTGGATTCTTGATCTATAATATAAAATATTTCCGCTCATTAGCATTTATTTGATTTCTATTTCACTTCACAATTTATGCTCTTCAACTTTCAAAATTACACTTTTATCCCAAAATTTTTAGTTTTTACAATTTAGTCCCTACTCAATTCACCCATCAATTGAACTAATTTTTCTCAATTAACACTTTATTCTATCATTATAAACTATTTCAAAACCTTTGATATTCTAAATTTCAACACCAACCTTCAATTCACAACTTTTTCACAATTAGGTCCTAAATACCATTTTCTATCAAAATCACTTAATAAAACCACCTTAATATGAAATTAGAACTTAAATTTCATAATAATTCATCATAAAATTCCCTTACCCATCTAGGGTAACTTCCAAGTTCACCCATAAAATCAAAAACTAATGAATTCTATAAGTGGACCTAATTGTAAAAGTCATAAAAACATAAAAAGTACAAGAAAGGGCAAGAATTAAACTCACATGATGTAAAAATATGAAAAAAAAGCTTTATCCAGACCTTCTATGGCGTTTTTTCTGAGAAAATATGAAGATATCTCTAGATTTTTCAATTTTGTCCTTATTTTATATGTTAAAATTATAAAATTTCCAATTTTGCTCTTATTTCCCTTATTTTTCTGCTGATTTCTTGCCTTTGCCATCCAGCCTATTCACTTTTAGGCTTAATTGCTCTTTAAATCCTCTTTCTTTTAACACTTGAGCTATTTAATCCTTCTAGCAAATTTTATTTTTATTACAATTTAGTCCTTTTTATTTAATTGACTACCCAAACGTTAAAATTTCTCAACCAAACTTTAATACTAGCTAAATGACACTCCATTTTTATTTATAGCTTGATTTTCAAATTTGAAGCCTCAATAACTCATTTTTGACCCGTTTGACCTTATAAATTCTTTTAATTCACCAATTCAAAAATTCCTCTAAATTCTTACTTGACTCATAAATATTACATTACTACCTTGTTCAATCTTACTTGTCAGATTTAGTGATCTCAAACCACTATTTCCGACACCACTGAAAATTAGGCCGTTACAACTCTCCTCCCCTTTAAAAATTTCGTCCTCAAAATTTGTTACCTGAAAATAGATTTGGATACTGTGATCTTATTGACTCCTCTGTTTCCCAGGTTGCCTCCTCCATACCATGTCGATGCCATAATACTTTAACCAATGGTACTCTTTTGTTCTGCAATTCTTTAACTTCACGAGCCAAAATCTTTACTAGTTCTTCTGAATAAGTCATATCTGGTTGAAGCTCAATTTCAGTATGAGGAATTACGTGTGAAGGATATGACCTATACCGCCTTAGCATAGACACATGAAACACATTGTGAATCTTCTCAAGTTCCGGAGGTAAAGCCAACCGATAAGCTACAGGACCAACCCTTTCCACAATTTCATATGGCCCTATGAATCTCGAACTTAATTTTCCCTTTTTACCAAACCGTAACACCTTTTTCCACGGTGAAACTTTTAAAAATACTCGATCACCCACTGCATATTCTATATCTCTTCGTTTTAAATCTGCATATGACTTCTAACGATCTGAAGCAGCTTTTAGACTATCTCGAATAATCCGGACTTTCTCTTCGGTTTCTCGAATCAAATCAACCCCAACTACTTTTGATTCACTCAATTCAGACCAACACAATGGAGTCTTGCATTTCTACCATAAAGAGCCTCAAATGGTGCCATTTTTATACTAGACTGATAGCTATTGTTGTAAGCAAACTCAGTCAACGGTAAATACCTTTCCAACTGTCACCAAACTCGAGTATACATCTTAACATATCTTCTAAAATTTGAATCACTCGCTCTGACTGTCCATCTGTTTGAGGATGAAATGCTGTACTAAAATTTAATCTGGTACCTAAAGCTTCTTGCAATTTATTCCAAAATCTTGAAGTAAACCTCGGATCCCGGTCTGAAATGATAGATACTGGAACTCCATGTAGTCTCACAATCTCTAACACATATAATTCTGCTAACTTTTTAAGTGAAAAATCTGTTCTGACTGGAATAAAGTGTGCTGACTTTGTCAATCTAGCAACAATCACCCATATCGAATCTTTCTTTCTTGAAGTCATAGGCAATCCTGACACAAAATCCATTGTAACATGGTCCCACTTCCATTCAGGAATCATAATGGGTTGTAATAAACCCGTTGGCACTTGATGCTCTGCTTTAACTTGGCGGCAAATCAAACATTTTGCAATAAATTACAAAATTCTCTTTTCATACCAGAGCCACCAATATGTCTTTTTCAGATCACCATACATTTTTGTACTACCCGGATGAATAGAATACATATTATTATGTGCTTCAGAAAGAATATCATTATTTAAATCAGAATTATTTGGAACACAAATCCTATTATGATAACGCAACATACCTTCATCATCAATACTGAACTCTGAATCTAAATTATCCCGAACCATTTGCCGTTTCACCACCAATTTTGGATCTTCATTCTGCAGCTTCTGAATTTGTTAAACGAACATTGGTTTTACTTTCAATTCTACTAATACACCACCTTCTTTATTAAGAGCCAAATGAGCATTCATTGCCCCAAGTGCAAACAAGGATGAATTTCGACTAAGTGCATCAGCAACTACATTAGCTTTCCCTGGATGATAGTCAATAACCAAATCATAGTCTTTTAGCAACTCTAACCACCGTCTCTGTCTTAAGTTCAGTTCCTTCTGAGTCATTAAGTATTTCAAACTTTTGTGATCCGTATAAATATAACACTTCTCACCATATAAATAGTGTCTCTAAATTTTTAAAGCAAAAACAATTGCAGCTAACTCAAGATCATGTGTAGGGTAATTCTTTTCATGTGGTTTCAACTGCCGTGAAGCATAACCCACCACCTTTCCCGACTGCATTAACACACAACCTAAACCATTTAAAGATGCATCACTGTACACAATATATGGTATACCTGATTCTGGTTGAGTCAAGACTGGAGCTTCTGTTAACATTTTCTTTAGCTGGTCAAAGCTCTGCTGACATTCATCAGACCACACAAACTCAACATTCTTCTGTAATAAACGAGTCATTGGTGAAGCAATCATGGAAAAATTCTTTACAAAACGGCGATAGTATCCCGTTAATCCCAGAAAACTTCGCACTTCAGTTATATTCTTCGGTGTTTTCTAATTCACCACTACTGAAACTTTACTTGGATCCACACGAATTCCTTCAGCTGATACAACATGACCCAGAAATCCAACTTCATAAAGCCAAAACTCACATTTACTAAATTTTGCATATAACTGCTTTTCTCTCAAAGTCTATAGTACAATTCTCAAGTGCTGTGCATGTGCGGATTTTGTCTTTGAATAGACTAATATGTCATCAATAAATACCACCACAAATCTATCCAAATAAGACTAAAAATTTCGATTCATTAAATCCATAAATGCAGCAGGGGCATTTGTTAAACCAAAAGGCATTACCAAAAATTCGTAGTGACCATACCGAGTTCGAAAAGCAGTCTTTGGCACATCACACTCTTTAACCTTCAAACTCGATAATACCCGGATCTAAGGTCTATCTTTGAGAACAACTGCAGCACCTTTCGATTGATCAAACAAATCATCGATCTGAGGTAATGGATATTTATTTTTAATTGTTACCTTATTCAACTGTCTGTAATCAATACACAATCGCAACGAGCCATCTTTCATTTTCACAAATAAGACAGGTGCGCCCCATGGTGATGTACTCGGTTTGATGAACCCTTTATCCAATAACTCTTGCAACTGTGTCTTCAACTCTTTTAACTCAGCCGGTGCCATTCTATATGGTGTTATTGATATCGGAGTTGTACCCGGAATTACATCAATTACGAATTCAACCTCACGATTTGGGGGTAAACTAGGTAATTCCTCAGGAAACACATCAGTAAACTTATTAACAACTGGCAATTGTCCCATCTTCAATTCAGAACCCCGAGTATCAAGAATATAAGCTAAAAATGCTTCATTACCCTTCCAAATCAATTTCCGAGCTGCAAAGGCTGAAATAATTCTGACATCATTTTTTTTATCCCCAAACTCAGCTGAAACTATTTCCCCTGTCTGACATTTTATATCAATCCGTTTTTCTCTACAATTCACTATGGCATCGTGTTTAATCAACCAATCCATTCCAAGAATAACATCAATTTCTCGGAAAGGTAACAATATTAAATCAGCAGATAATTCACAGCCTTGTATTTTCAGTGGACAATTCCGACATATTAAATTAACTAACACACTCTGCCCTAGTGGATTAGTGACTTGTAAATCAAGGTCGATGGACTCATGATCATTTTCTTTTACGACACTAATGCGATTGCAAATATATGAATGCGTAGATCCAGGATCAATTAAAGCATACACAGAATCATCAAAAAGATAGAAATTACCAGCTATCACATCTGGAGTAGAAGCTTCTTCCCTTGCCCGAATAGCATATGTACGTGCAGGTACTCTTGTTTTTCGATTGGGCTCTGATATCTTTCGTTCCCGAACGAGCGATCCGAAACAACCTTTGCTTTGACCCAAACGTTTACTTTTCTGAAGAGTATTTGCTTGCTTTTCCCCTTCTTATCTATCTTCTTTTAACAATTGAGGACAGTCCCGAATAAAATGATCAATTCCACCACATTTATAGCAAGCTCCGGTTCTTCCCCAACATTCACCAATA
Source organism: Gossypium anomalum (assembly GCA_025698475.1). Classification (NCBI taxonomy): domain Eukaryota; kingdom Viridiplantae; phylum Streptophyta; class Magnoliopsida; order Malvales; family Malvaceae; genus Gossypium; species Gossypium anomalum. The sequence goes on along the minus strand of CM046966.1, from coordinate 80,051,034 downwards.
TGAAATCTACCACAATTTTTGCATCTAGGTCTTGGAATATTTTGCACACTACTCATACTAGTTGCTAGTTTCTTAGTTACTCCGACATCTTGTTGAGTTGTTTTACTTTTATTCGATCGTTTCGGAATTGTAACAGGTCGACTAGAATCATCTCTAAACTTTTTAGCTGAAAAAGTTGAAGTTGGTCTAGAGAAACTTCTTTTGTATACCTCTTTACCTCTTCTTTCTCTTTGCATCTTTCTGTTATACACTTCTTCCATCTTTTGAGCTCGATCAAACAGAACCACAAATTCTCGAATCTCTGTTCCTTCAATCATCATTCTAATTTCATCATTAAGCCCTTCTTCAAATCTAATGCACATTTCTTCCTCTGTCGGTATAACATCCCGAGCATATCTACTGAGATAGACAAATTCTCTTTCATATTCGGCCACTGTTTTATTCCCTTGTCGAAGATCAAGAAATTCCCTCTTCTTCTTATCTAAATATCTCTTTCCCACATACTTCTTTTTAAATTCGTTTTGGAAGAATTCCCAGGTAAGTTTATCTGTAGGTACCACTGCCTCAACACCAATTATACGCTTCTTCTTTCAATAGTGAAACTGCACACCTTAGATAGTCCTCCGGAGAACACATCATCTGTTTAAAAACTCTCTCCAAACTCTTTAACCAATACTCTGCTTTAACTGGATCATCGTCTGATCTCCCTCGAAATTCTTCAGCTCTGAACTTGCTGAGTTTTTCAATCGGTGTTCTTTTGCTAGATTCATATATTAAAGGAGGAGCAACCGGGGTTGTAACTGGTGGTACAGTAGGGGGAAGAGGAGGTTGTTGTGCCTGATTTCTTCCTTATATTGGTTCACGATACCACTGATTCATTAACCCGTAAATCATATTTTTAAGTTCTTCCTCTCTCATCAAAGAAATCAGAACATTACCACTTGTTCCCTGCTCAGTAGTCTGTATTCTACCATTAACTTCCTCTTCTTGACTAGCACCCTCGGGTCTATCAGACATCTTTACAATCTATAACAAAAATTAGTAGTTAGATCGAATCATTCACATCACACTATCACAGATTTATATGGCATGTATTTCTAAATACTTTACACATCACATTCATTCCGAGAAACGACTAAACCAAAGCTCTGATACTAATAAATGTAATGCCCCCTTACCCGAGACCGTCGCCGGAGTCGAGCACGAGGCATAACTAAACTTATTTGAGCACTTAAACAAATTCAGACAATTTATATAATATTTTCCAGATAAGCTGTCCAACTGCATCACAGTCGCTAAAAAAATCATATCTCGAGTTACAAAACTCGAAACCCAAATCCGTAAATTTCATCAAATCTAGACTCATATACCTACTTATAATTTTTTTCTAGAATTTTTGGTTGGGCCAATTAGTACAGTTTATTAGTTAAAGCCTCCCCTGTTTCAGAGTTCGGCTACTCTGCCCCTGTGCACTACGAACCAAATTTCTCCCAGTACAGAATTCAAATAACTATGATGTTTGTTTCTCTTAAAAATATACTCAATAAGGAATTGATACATATATAGTATGACTCCTAACTATTTTTTTACAATTTTTAATGATTTTTACAAATTAGAATAGGGGAGCTTGAAATCACTCTGACCTTATCTCACAAAAGTTATTGTATCTCATGATTTACAATTCCATTGCTTACATAATTTCTTTTATAAGAAACTAGACTCAATAAGATTTAATTTCATATTTTATTCAACCTCTAATTATATTTTCATAATTTATGGTGAATTTTTAAAGTCAAACTACTGCTACTAACCAAAAACTGTTTTAGTACAAAATATTGTTAATTAGTTTATAACATCTTTATTTCAATTCATTTAAACTCTATACATGCCATATAAATCTTTAAACATAAAACAAAAGCTACCGGAATTGATCTGGATAGTGTGCCTAATTGTGTTGATCCGATCTACCAACTTCACTTTAATTAAATCTACATAAAAAAAATATCAAACACACACAAGTAAGCTTATTGAAGCTTAGTAAGTTCATAGGTTTAAAAGTAATACTTACCAAACATAATATTTTCAAACAATACCAAAACATTTACTAAAGTTTCTTGCCATTTACAACCACTGTTATAATACTTTATATAGTTGAGCTCAACATTAACAACTACTCAATCTCTTTCATTTGGTTCACTTCTCTTGTATTACTTATTATCAAATTAGGAAACGATTTACGAAATTGAGTACGTCGTTGTTCGGTGCCACAATTTATAACTCAGTATGGTTTTCCTCATTGAAATACTATACCTACATTTTACAACTCGGTATGAATGATACCATATCTACATTTCACACTTTGCTATGGAACAACCATGGTCTTATCCGTCAATTCATTACACGTCATGATACGAACGTACTCAATTCTGCGTTTTTCCTAATTTGCATTTCCACATTTATTCTTTCATTAACAAAATTTTCACAATCCCACAACAAATTCATATATATAATAACACATTATATAATTCAATCATTCACAAATAAACATTTAATTTCAACCATATGAACTTACCCTTCTAATTTGTAGAAGATATTGAAATTTAGGGACTATATTCCGCAACTTTATCTTTTCCTCATTCTTGTTTGGATTCTTGATCTATAATATAAAATATTTCCGCTCATTAGCATTTATTTGATTTCTATTTCACTTCACAATTTATGCTCTTCAACTTTCAAAATTACACTTTTATCCCAAAATTTTTAGTTTTTACAATTTAGTCCCTACTCAATTCACCCATCAATTGAACTAATTTTTCTCAATTAACACTTTATTCTATCATTATAAACTATTTCAAAACCTTTGATATTCTAAATTTCAACACCAACCTTCAATTCACAACTTTTTCACAATTAGGTCCTAAATACCATTTTCTATCAAAATCACTTAATAAAACCACCTTAATATGAAATTAGAACTTAAATTTCATAATAATTCATCATAAAATTCCCTTACCCATCTAGGGTAACTTCCAAGTTCACCCATAAAATCAAAAACTAATGAATTCTATAAGTGGACCTAATTGTAAAAGTCATAAAAACATAAAAAGTACAAGAAAGGGCAAGAATTAAACTCACATGATGTAAAAATATGAAAAAAAAGCTTTATCCAGACCTTCTATGGCGTTTTTTCTGAGAAAATATGAAGATATCTCTAGATTTTTCAATTTTGTCCTTATTTTATATGTTAAAATTATAAAATTTCCAATTTTGCTCTTATTTCCCTTATTTTTCTGCTGATTTCTTGCCTTTGCCATCCAGCCTATTCACTTTTAGGCTTAATTGCTCTTTAAATCCTCTTTCTTTTAACACTTGAGCTATTTAATCCTTCTAGCAAATTTTATTTTTATTACAATTTAGTCCTTTTTATTTAATTGACTACCCAAACGTTAAAATTTCTCAACCAAACTTTAATACTAACTAAATGACACTCCATAAATATTTATAAAAATATTTATAGCTTGATTTTCAAATTTGAAGGCTCGATAACTCATTTTTGACCCATTTGACCTTATAAATTCTTTTAATTCACCAATTCAAAAATTCTTCTAAATTCTTACTTGACTCATAAATATTAAATTACTGCCTTGTTCAATCTTACTTGTCAGATTTAGTGATCTAAAATCACTATTTCCGACACCACTGAAAATTAAGCCGTTACAATTTTTCAATTCCATCCTTTCATAGTGAAAAAGTGGAAAGAAAATAAAATTTAAATGTACTTGGCTAGAAAGAAAAGTCATAAAAAAGAAAATATAAGAGATTATTATTTTTTTATCTTAAGTTGTAAAAATCAATTCTTTCAAATTAGAATGGAAAGTGAAAAGAAAAATGTATCATAGTTTAAAATTATGCATTTTAAAAATGTGAAAAAAAATTAATAAATCTAATCAAATTTAAATATAAAAATAATGGCGTAGTTAGCTTTTCAAGACCCAAACTGAAGTGGGGCATTCTCAATCTAGTTAATGAAGGCCCAGCCCATTCTGGACCAAAATGGAGTTACTTCAATGTTTAATGACTTATGAAGGAAAAATTGTTTTGAAATTAAAGTTGATGGCTAAGGTCACACTGTATACATAATCTTCTCTTTACCTTTCTTCCATTACATGCTTTTCACAATCTCAACAATTTCTTTATTCATGTCCACCTGAAATTTTCATTATTACACCTGCACATATTTATACATAAACTCAAAAATATAAGCATAAATATAAATTTACCTCCTAACATTTAATTTTTTTACTTTTATTGTTATTTTTTTCAAGTCATTTTCACCTTTAATCTTTAAATTTTAGTTAAATTATTTTTTTGGACGAAAAAATTCACTAAATTATTAAAATTTTAACGGCATTGATGTGGCCATTAATGTAGTAATCCATGTATAATTCATAAAAAAAATTTAATAAAATATATTTTAAGAATCAACAAATTTCAAAAATGTTCATAAAAACTTTTAGAAAATTTATCCATGATAGCAGTGAAGTGTACATAAAATGTCATATGAGCTACCACGTCAATGACATTAAAATTTTAACAGTTCAGTCAATTTTTTCATTAAAAAAATAATTTGACTAAATTTTAAAAGTTGAAGACTAAAATACCAGAATATGTAAATATAGGAGGCTAAATTTATTTTTATGCCAAAAGTATATACAACACGAAGTAACTATATGATCATGATGAATTAAAATAAAAATTAATTCAAAATATAAAGGTTTCGGGGACAATTTATCATAAATCTCAAATGTATGTTTGTTTCATTGAAAACAACTTTTATGAAATATTTTTAAGAAATCTGTAAAACATCATAAAATATTTTCCACAAATTCATCTAAACACCAGTAAATATTAGCTTTTCTAAAAACAATAAGTCATTTTCCAGAAAGAATTTTCCGAAAGCCATTTTCAGTGAAACAAATAAAGCCTAAAAAAATCATCTTTATAATGAAGGATGAATTTCATCCTTAAAACCAAATCAAGTAGCCATAACCCATACCACAGTTTTATAATCGCCTTACAAATTGATTAAAAATCACCATACTAATCTTGTGGAAATCTTATTTAAACCGAACCAACACACACACAAAAAAAAAAACCTTCTGAGATCTCCGATGTACCGAGTCCACAAACTAGCCTCGCGAAATACCTGAAAGGGAGAAACTAAAAGAGATGAGCTACACGAGCTCAGTATGAGACTGACACTTAGGAAAAAGGAAAATGATGATGTAACAAAACAAAAATAATTTCAGAAAAAGTAAATACAGATGTCATACTAGACACCGGTAACCAAATATACGAATAGTCTCCATTAACATACATAACACAATTACAATAGTCTATCACACATGTCCCAACATTAATACAGACAAACATAGAATCAAATCCGTAAAATATGCAACAAACCGAAATTTCTCACCCAACCAACCAAACACCACTCCGACCACTCTACATACCACAATTGGGCTATGGTAGGCCCATTCACCCTGCACACCACAAAGTGCTATGGTAGCCCATCCACCCTACACACCACAGTAGTGGTTGAAGCCACTCAAATAGAAATATGCAGCTAAGTTGACATATATATTTATAATAATGCGGTAGAACTGCTGTAACAGCCAAATCAAACTTCCTTCTCTTCAAACATATCCCAAACCCCCAAATGCAGATGCAAACTGTTTACAAAAACGAATAAAACTATTTTTTTTCTAATTTCATTAACCATTATCCTTACAAATAGCTCAAACTAGCCTACATCAAAATTAGACATGCTCGAAACTACATTGTACATCTCTAGTTATCAAACAACACATTTAACATTTATGCAAATAACATCATCAAATCAAGCAATCCATAAATGAATCTCAAATCAAATAGTAATACTCTCTTACTAGACCTCCCTCAATCAGTAGCAGTATTCCAAACACACTTACAGAGGCTTAAACGAGTGTCGGATTACACAAGAACTAAAATGAGTCAGTTTACAAACACAGAACAAAAATTGTAAAACAGGGCCACACAAGAATTGACAGAAATCCGTGAATTTTAACATCAAAACAATCCCTAACTATAGTAGTTTTAAAAACACACTTGAAATACACTACTCATAGCATTAAGAATCGGTCCCAACTGAAAACTCAATTACACAAATACCCAAAACTAAGCAAGTTTTGCTTGCAACAAAAATTAAAAAAAATTCCAGAACAATTGATAGAATCCTTACAATGATACTTACCCCCTTAAAAACCTGATTGAACAAGGCAAGAACCCAAATGAGATCTTGAAAAATGGAAAACAATTAACCAAAAATTCTTGAAATCAAAGGCACAACTCAAAATACTAAAACCCTTATATCTAATGAGCAATAGCACTCAAAGAATAAAACAAACAAACAACAGAATCAAGAAGAAAAATTAATGATCCAAAAAACAAAAAATTTAAATTTGCCAAAAGGAAAAGAAGTGACCAACGTGGAAAGAAGAAGAGCAAGGTGAGAGTTTTTTTTTAAAACTTCCCCACTTTTCCCTCAATTAAATTTTAATAATGATAATAATAAAATAAATAAAGTAAAATAACTTAAAATACTCTTTAGCAAACCAATCAGATTTATTTATTTATTATTATTTTAAAATATATTTTCAAAATAAAATAACGACAAATTAAATTACAAAAATTTTAAAGAATTAGAACAAAAAATTCTAAAAACAATTCCGACATTGCATACACATGGGCTCAAACCCGAGACAAAAAGTAAGTTATCAAAGAGCTAACTATTGAACCAACAGACTTATTTTCATCCTAAAGCGTAAAAATAAACTTAACAGTCCCACCGAACCATTAATCCAACTAATTAATTTGAATAATTCTAACCTCAATTTCAGGATGTTACACAATTAATATTCTAATACTTTATTTGGTTCACCATATAATCCAACCTTATTCATCAAAACCACCGAATAACCATTTGAGGCTACCCCTATTAGAATGGTCATGCCAAATGGCTTCATAGTTTTTCTTTCAAAAATCAAATCCCAAACTATCTATGGCTATTTTTTGGGGTTTAACAATGAAAATTCCTTTATAATGGTGGTCTAAAGGCCGAAAAAGGATCAGAATACATAAAAGCAAAAGAGGTCGTAAGCCCAAAGCCCATACAATGAACCTTAGGAAACCCACGCTGGACTAGCAGAGAGGGGAAAACGATCAAACTATACTGGAAACAACGCTACTCCCACAAAAAAACATTGGTATACTACAAGCCATCAGGATTGGAGAAAAAATTCTTCACACATAACACAGTCACAAATTGGAGAAATAATAAACCATTAGGTTTGATCCATTAACATATATTTTACAAATAAGTCATATTTGTAATTGTTTAATTTATTGCAAAAATCCAACTTAAATATTTTTACAATATATTAATATAATTTTTTATCTAAAACTAAAATTATCCTTTCACTATTTATTTCAAGTGAGCCAAAAGGTGTGGTAAGGGAATTGAAATGTTTTACTTATTTGCTCTTCCCATATTCCGATTAAAATTAAAGACCAAATTGAATTAATTTAATCAGAGATTAATTAAAGGTTTATATAAGTTCAATCATCGATTAATTTAATTCATTAATAGAATTAATTAATTAACTGAAATTATTAATAATATATATCATATATTTATAAGCTTAACATATATTATATCTGTATTAAGCTCAATATATATATATATATATATATATATATATTAACCAAATGGAGTTGTAATTATTGATACAATGGGCTAAAGAAAATATATTATGTTTTAATTGTAACGTTGAGTAAGCAGTAGCTGGTATGTATAACGTATGTGTTGCGTAAGTCTAAGGTTTTGTTCAGTAGGGTGGAAAAAATTTAAAAGGGTAAAAATTAAAAGGAAATTATAATTTTTCTTTTCATAGGCTTATTTGGTGGGAGAGATGAAAAAATAGAAAGAAGATTACAAAATAATTTTGAAGTAACATTCACTTGTCTCCTATTTTCTTCTTAATTAGAGGTGCTCACGGGCTAAATTGGGTTCAGGTCCGACCCATACAATATATCTAGACCAATTTTTTAAGTTGAGCTCGGGCTGACCAAATTTAAGCAAGGTAAACTCAAGCCTGACTCGGCCCACCCATATTTAATTTTTTAGATTAAATTTTTATTTAAAAATAATTATTTTAAAAAAATATAATGCACTAAAAACACTAAAATAGAAGTTTTCACTAAAATAAAAGTTTTCTAACACATTAAAAAATATTTATATTAAAAAAAATACTATCATAAATATAATAAATGCTTTATTATATTAAAATCACAAATAAATATAAAAATTATTTAACATATATAATTAATATAATAAATTTTTATAACACAATAAATTCAGGTTGGATTGGGTTCGGGTAAAAAAATCTTACCCAAGAACTGATTGGACATTAAATTTTATCTAAATCTAAATTTTAGACCTCATATATATATTTTTAAATCCTTTCGTTTTTTGAACGCATTATCATGCCTCGGACTAATGACCCAGCCTATAAATAAGTGTATTCCCAAAATGTTTTTTTTTTTTTTTTTTTTTAGTTTTTCACTTTCTTCTCTCATCTTCCATTTTTTCATTCAACTAAGCATCTCTAAGCTTGATCCTAAGGTGGTTGTGTTTTCCCTAATCTTATCAGGATATTGGGAAGGGTGGTGGATGACACTGAATTACTTTTGTTTCCATAAAATGATACACTAAAGATGGGAGAGCTTTTCAGCCTTCATTATAGTAGCAAAAGGATTAGTGATTAGAGTGATGTAGAAATAGAATCCCAAGAAAGAGGAACCTTAGCCTTGAAAGTCTATTAAATAAAAGGCTCAAAAGGAGATATTATAAAATTCACTTACCAACCCATCCACATCAAATTTTCAATTTCGGTTTTAGGTTAGAGCACAATTTAAGAAAGTTAAATTCCAATCCCATTTAATTCGTTTATATTTAATTTTTAAATTAATTTTTATTTTAAAATATAATACTTTAAATGCACAAAAAATATTAAAATAGTATTTTTAATACATTAAAAAATATTTATATTAAAAACACAACCATAAATATAATAAATGTTTTAATGTATTAAATATAAATTTTAAAATTTTATATTTTGAGTTGGGTTATTTAGTTAGGTAAATTTTTCTTTTTTAGGTTTTGAGTAATGATTTTAATTGTTATTTAATATAAATATATATATAATTAATATAATTATTTTTATAACATAATATATGCAGATTGGACTGGACCGGACTCAAACAAAACATTCTTGCCTAAGGTTCAATCCATATAAAAATAGAGCTTAAATTTTACCTAAGTTTATTTTTCAGACAAGCTTTTAAGCCCTAACCTATGAGTAGGTCTAGACCCTATAAACTAAAAGTTTTCATGGGTGAAATTTAAGGTAAGAAAATCTGAACTATTTGATAAATTTTGAATTATACCATTTCATTTGAAAGAGATTTTGTTCTGTGTTTTTGAACAGCGAAAGTGAGGTGAGGTGAAGCAAAGCGGATATTTTTTTAATTTTTTTTGAAACATGTATGGAGTAGCTTAGCTCAATATATAAAATTATTCATTTTATATTTGTATATAATAAAATCGAGTATTTTATAACTTTTTATGCTTTGCTTGGGAATATAGATTTAAAATTTTAGATTTAATTTAATTATTATGTAATTAGTAAAAATGAAGTGCATATTATGAAAATGCAATTCAATATAATATATATTTGAAAAATATAAAAACATGAAATTGTGGAATTTAAAAATATTTTTAAAATTTTCAAATTTATTACGAGATTAACATTAGAAGAGTATAATATAATTATTAATATGCACGCCATGATTGCTTGCTTATTATGTGATTCTAAAGCATATCTCGCCATCTTAATTATTATATGAAAAAATAGTACCTGCCCTACTCCCATGGCGCCTTCATGGGCGGTGTTTGGCATCTTAGAAAAAAATTAATTAAACAGATGTTTAATTTTGCTTTTTTAAAAAGGTTAAGATTCAATGGATAACATATTTATGTATCTCTTCCTACTTTTTTATTAAAAAATAATTCATCATTTTGCTGAAAAATGGTCAAATTCAATCAATGCATAAAATTATTTTTCCTTCATAGTTGGGTTATGCAAATAATTAAAAAAGATATTATGGGCTAAAATATTTTTTTTAAAAAGTCCTTAACTATTAATATTTTTCTTAGATAAATGTTTTATATTTTTATTACATTAAAGAAATTTTAATATTTAATATTGTATTTAAATAAATTTGGGGTAATTACAGATCTCTCAGATGGGACTTATGGACTCAATTAACTTAAAATTTTTTTACTTAATTTGATCTAATGTTGACTCCTATTTTTGGCTTTTTTTATCTACTTTCCCTTGCATTCTTATTTTCCAATTCTCTATGGCCTTTTCCTCCCCTAATATTTTTTTCCCCTTCTGCAATCATATCTCTCACCCATTTTTTATTTATCACCATAGCATAGGATTCTATGAAATAAGGACGCCACGTCATATATCTTTTTTTCAATAATTTTATGCCACATCAGTATTTTTATTCTGAAAAAAATCAAATCTAAATTAAAATATTGAAATTCAGGATAAATTACTAATATGGCATAAAACTATTGGAAAGGGATAATATCCCTGTTTCATACAATCATTTCTCTTATCACCATATCTTTAGTTTCTTCGTTGTTTCCCTTCCCTTAATCACTTCTTCCTATTGGTTATTCCGTCTTCGATTTTCTTTAGTTGCCATGTAGACGCATGATGGTTCCACCCTTTTTTTTTTTACACATGACTTTGAGTGTAAAGATGGAATGGACATTTTGGCGAGTGTGATTATTTTCATTCCCCATCATTTGTGTTTCCCTAGCCTTTATTGTTCCTCCTTTGTTTCTACATTTATTTATTATCTTTTTGTCTTCTTTTAACCTTCTTTAACCCTTTGTATTTTTGGCCCTATGTCACCCTCTAAAGAATGGAACCTAAAAGGTTCCTCTTTTATATTCAATCCATATTTAAAGAAAGTTGCATGTAGAGCCTTTGCATGCAAACCTCCCTTGACTCATTTGCTTAATCTTTATACATATTATCCCACTTCTTGTCATTTTCTTAAAATGTCTAAAAGTCTTCTTATATGTTGTAGTTGGTCCAATAGCAATGAAACTGACAAATTATTCGATCAATAAAAATAGAACTTCATCCACTTAACAATGCTTATTTTACTGGAGGCCATATCATCAATTTTTATTAAGATGGTATCACAATCAGTAGGACTGATTTGATTGCTTTCATTAATGGTTTCAAATAATTTTCAGTTTAGTACCTTCAGAGACTTCTTAATAGAGTGTGGAATTTACATGGTTATGTAACAATGTTCTCCAAATATGATTACTTTTATGTTATGAGATTTGACAATCAATCCAATCTTCATTTCATTCAAAGAGAGTGGCCTTGGGTGCTTGATAGGACATTTTTTTATGACTAGTAAATAGTCACACAATATTTCTTTAAACCTGGGTCGACTCTCTTCATTTTCTATATGGATACAAATTTAGTGTATGATCTCTGCGCAGGATGGCATGCACAAATCGAGAAATGGTCCAAATTTTTAGGGACAAGGAAAATCATCCAACAATAACAAGTTATTTTTTATCCCACTTCTGACATTTAGCAAAAATTGGACAAAAAGGTGTTTAAGCAAGAAGAGAGGTGTTTTTCAATTTTCGTCTTCAACCTATCTCTAAGATTGCATTTGAGAGGTCTATGGAAAAATTTTTAAGTATCACAGAAATGTTATCGATGCCTTTATTCCTTTGAAGAAAGCTTTCGATGGGAAGTTTTTTGGTTTTGTGAGGTTCTCTAGTGCAGCTAATGCACCAAGAGCTTTACATCGTTTAAATTAGGGAAAATTTTGCCAAGTTTAACGAAAGAAGTTTGTTTTGGAGAAAAAGATTAATATGGCTAAAATTATTAAAGGTGTTAAGAGTGACGATATGGTAGCTAGAGGTTTGTGAATGCAGCAAAGGTTCCCAACTCTGAAGCTTATAATGAACAATGTGAGGATGGTGGTGTTAATGTTGTTCTAGGTAAGAATAATACAGAATTTAATCTTGAAAGTGAGGAACCTAGTAAGATTGTTAAGGGCATGGTTGATAGGGATAAACTCTTTATTTTGAAGAGGTTTTATGTTGGTTGGAGTAAACAATACCATAAGGTGGAATCATTTGCTAATTAGATGAACCAAGCTGGCATGAAAGGTATATTAATTTTGAGAATATCTAAGAATGTTTTTCTTTTGGTTTGTGATAATGAGGAAGTAATGGAGGGTGTGAAACGAGATTATTGGGAAATAATAGTTTGTTAAAAAGGAACCATAGTTTGATTTTGTGAAAGTGAAGAGTCAAAAGGTTTGGATATCTTGTTTGGCATCACAATTCTGTTGAACTTTGGCCTGCAATGCAATAGTAGAAAAGTTTTTAAAGCTCAACAAATGTAGTAATTCTGTTTTGTTCAACTTGTAACTAGTCTAGTTCATTTTGTAATTAGTTTATTTGAATCACCTTGACTAGTTTGCTGATCTAAATTATGTTTAAGTGATGTTTTGGTTGATAAGTCAGCTTTACTTTGTGTACAATATAAGTTATGCAATTTTCAATGTAATTAGTTGGAATAGTTATACATTAGGTAACTACTTTGTAACTCATATATTTGGCTTAATGAAATTAGTTATGATGATGAGTTTTTTTGATAATTTTTGTATCCGTTTTCTTTATTTCAATTTCTTCTTTCTTTTGCTGATAACCCCAACAAATGGTATCGAGAGCCTGCCATCTTTGAGGGCTTCTATTGTTGGTTGTTAAGTTTTTTAAAGAAACAGAAAGTGAAGTTGTTTTTTGTTGCTGTAACATGAGTTTTTCACCACCGCCTATTTTTGATGGTGAAAACTACCACATAAGCGTAGTGAAAATGAAGACTTACCTGCAAGCACACTACCTATGGAATATGGTGGAAACTAACAGAGAACCACCTCCATTGAGGGCCAACCCCACCATAGCATAAATAATACAACACAGTGAGGATTGTGCTAAGAAGCACAAAGCAATTTCATGCTTACAAAATGAAGTTTCTAATGTGATTTTTACTCGAATAATGGCCTATAACACTCCAAAGTAGGCCTGAGAGAGGCTGAAGGAAGAGTTTCTAGGGTTTGATAAAACCACGCAACAACATTTGATTAACCTGAAAAGGAATTTTGAGAATCTGAAGATGAGAGAGTCTAAAACCATTAAGCAATACTCTGATAGAATAATGGCTATAGTCAACAACATTAGGCCCCTTGAAGATGATTTCAGTGACAGAAGGATTGTTGAGAAGCTCATTACAACTCTTCCTAAGTCAAAGATCTCTTCATTGGAAGCCTTGAGAGATTTATCAACCATTTCACTATCAGAGTTGATAAATGCTTTGTATGCACAAGAGAAAAGAAGAGCCAACAAATATAGTTCAAGCAAGAGCCACAAATGAAAGAAACTTTAGCTTGATAAAAAGGGAGAAACCAAATAAGGATGCAAGAAAGGAAAGGTTCCTACTATGCATTCACTACAAGAAGTCTACACACTTGGAAAGGTATTTTTGGCACAGACCTGACATCCAGTGTAGGAGCTACAAGTAGTTTGGTCACATTGAAAAGATTTGCAAAAATAAAGGAAGGGCACAACCTCAACAGCAAAACCAAGCTCAAGCTGTTAAGGATATTCAAGCTCAAAAGAAGCATGTTTTCATTGTATCCTGTTTTGCAACCTCAAGTAAGGTCAAAAAAGACTGGTTGATAGATAGTGGTTGTATTCATCATATGGCATCTGATGAAGGGTCATTCAGATATCTTGAAAGTAGCTTTGTTTCCAAAGTTAGAATTGGGAATGAAAACTTCATTGAGGCCAGAGGTAGAGGCAATGTTGTAATCAGCACACATTTAGGTAACAAAACAATTTTAGATGTCTTTTTTGTACCTGATATAAACCAAAATCTGCTTAGTGTTGGTCAATTAATAGAGAAGGGTTACTCACTTACTTTTAAGAATAAGTCTTGTGTTATTGAGGACTCAATTGGTCAAGAACTGGTGACAGTACCTAAAACTGAGAGATGTTTTATGTTGGATATGAATCGGTTAGAAATGAAGGCTTATGCTAGTTTGATTGATGAGGCTTATTTATAGCATAAAAGGTTAGGCCATGTTAACTATAGGTCATTTAATTTGCTGCACAAATTAGAACTGGTTGAAGATATGTCCAGGATTGAAGTTAAAAATAGAGTTTATGAGGTTTGTCATCTAAGGAATCAAGTGAAACTGCTATTTCCAGTTAACAAGGCATGGAGAGCTAGAGACAAGCTTCAATTAGTCCATACTGACATTTTTGGACCAATGAAGACCTCCTCTCTAAGTAACAGCAAGTACTTTGTGCTGTTTATAGGTGATTACACAAGGTTTTGTTGGGTGAATTTTCTGAAACAAAAATAAAAAATACCTGAAGTATTTAGCAAGTTCAAAGCCTTAGCTGAAAATCAAGCAAGTAGCAAGCAAAAGGCCTTGAGATCAGACAATAGCACTGAGTATTTGTTAGAAAGGTTTCATAAGCTATGTGAGCAGGCTGGAATTCAGCATCAGTTGGCAACTATCTACACAACTCAGCAGAACGGTGTCTGTGAAAGGAAGAATCTAACAGTGCTTGACATGGCTAGATGCATACTGTTTGAAAGTAAATTTCCAAGTAATTTTTAGGCTGAGGCTCTGAATACCTCAGTGTATTTGCTTAACAGATTACCTGTAACTGTCCGTTTTCAGTGAAATCGAAATAGTGGTTTCGGGACCACAAATTCGATGTTGTAAAATTTATTTTGATATTATTTTGTGCTCTAAAATATGTTAGAATTATGATATAAAAATTTCGTTAAGAAATTTTATCGTTTGTATGCACAATTTGTGAAAAAGGACTAAATTGCATAAAGTGTGAAAGTTGTGTTATATTAGCTAAAGGTGTTAAATAGCTATAGAACTTTAAATTGGGGGTCCTTATATGGTAATTAGACCATAATTGAGTTAGTGGATGTGCATGGCTTCGTAATTGAGTAATTTTTAAAACCAGGTAAGGGTAATTTGGTAAAAAGGTAATTAAAGGTAAAATAAACAAAAGTAAGCTATCATCTTTCTCTCATTCTCTTTGTGCTGGCTGAATATCACCATTAGAGAGGAGAAAATTTTTGTTCAAGCTTTTTCCTTTGCATGTAAGTGAAAACTCATCCCGTTTTTGTTGATTTTTATGTTTTCGAGACCGTTGTAGCTTAAGTTAGCTAACTAGGGGATTAAATTGCAAAACTATTGAATAGTTTGAGATTTTCCATTGATGTGTATAATAGGATTTTGAAGTTTAATGGAAGAATATGAGTCCTTGTTGTTAATTAAACAACTTTTATTAAGGGACTTTTGATGAAATTGTCAAATAGGGGCTAAATTGAGAAATGTAAAAATGTTGTGTTAAATGTGTGAAATTGTGAATTGTATGGACAACTATAGGCTTATATAGAATTTGGCTATGCTTGTATAGGGAAGAAATGGCATAAATTTCATTTTACGAGCCTAGGGAGTAAATTGTAAAAAGGTCAAAAATATAAGGGTAAAATGGTAATTTTTCCATAACATGAAATTTAGATTGAATTGAATAGAAAGTGAATTAAACTAGTTTAATTTGATTATATAGATCAAGACAAGCAACCTTCGAAATTAAATCAGGGAAAAGATAAAGTTGTGGACTAAACGATCGTATTCTCTGTTTGAGTTTGAGGTAAGTTTGTATAGTTAAACATTTAATGTTTATTTATTTGATTGATGAATGATATCATGGAATTATTCATATTTATTGTTGAATTTTGAAATGGAATTAAATGTTCAAACAAGTACATCGTAGGATTGAGTACAATTGTCTTATGCAAATGATGAATTAACGGATAAAACATGGTTGGACCATGGCAGTATTTGTATGTAAGACCATAGCTAGGCTATGGCATTCAAATGATAAGACCATAACTGGGTTATGGCACTACGAGTGTAAGACCATAACAAGGCCATGGCAATTCCCATGTAAGATTATAGTCAGACTATGGCACAAAGAAAATAATTTACTCATATCCGTAAGCCGTTCTCAAATTTGGAAAGACGAGGTAAGTATATTTATCGATATTTAAAAAATTCAATGAGCTTAGTGATAATACGAGGTGATCCGAGTTAATACGAATTAGTATAAGTATTCGTGAGAAATACGAAAAATAATATATAGTGGTTGAATTCATGCATAGCTAACCTACTCATGTTTATGTGATAGGCTATTGGCCAAATTGGAATTTGTCTATGTTTATTTATCCTTATTTAAATTGTGGATGAATTGGTAAATTGTATTGATTAGTTATACGAACTTGCTAAACTTAATTGCTTACTTGGTTTATGTTTTCGTGTTTTATAGTATTTCGGAAGCTCGCTCGATTCAGAAGCCGTCGGAGATCGTGTCGCACTATCAAACTCTCATTTTGGTAATTTGGACTTTGTATATTTTGGGTTAAATGGAATGTATAGGTGTTTTGGTTAAGGTAACCTGTATGTTGGTTGTGTAATTAGCCAAGTGAGTTGGCTTGAGAATGATATATGTTTTGATATGTAAATATGTATATATGGCCTTTCGATATATGGTGTATAATGGCTTTGTGAATGCCTTTTTATGGATTGGTATCTTGTATAGCAAATGGTTAGAATTGAGATGAGTATGCATGATAAGTTCTAGGCACAAAGTCTTATATATGAATTTGACCTTTTAGGTAGACTTTGTAAGTAAGTTTGATGTGTGTTAAAGTGGTTAAGTGAATGTGCTTATGGATATAATGTTGTATGTGTGATAGTGCATGATATAAACTTGATATTGGTTGGCTTGGAGTGCCTATTTATGCCATGGTTGTATGTGCATTGTTGAGTTTAGGTTAGCACCATTTTGGGTGAGGAAAATAGCTTGGAAAATAGCCTATTTTTGTCTACACGGGCAGAGACACGGCCGTGTGTCCCCTGATACTTATTTAGAAACCAAGTCAGTAGTTTTACATGGCCTAGCACATGGACGTGTGGCTTGGCCATATGGTACAAGTCAGTATGCCCTCCAATTTTCACACGACTTTTTACAATGGCGTGTGGGGCCATTTCAAAGGGTATACGGCCTGGCACACGAGCGCATGGTCTGGCCGTGTGACCCAAGTCAAAAAGTTACATGGGGTCGGACACAAATTGGGACACGGCCATGTGATCCCATTTCGAATGCCTATATGGCCTGAGACACGGGTGTGTCTGTTGGTCGTGTGAGACACACGGCTCGGATACACGGGCGCGTGTCCCCTGTACTTTGATAAAATTTCCATGTTTTTCCAAAAATTTCTTAAGTGCTCTATTTAGTCTCGAACCATTTTAATGTCTATTTTAGGGCCTCGAGGGCTCGTATTAGGGACTATATGAATGAATTTGAATGGTTTTTTATTTGAATGAGAATTGTTTATAAAATGTTTGAATGATTGAGTTATAAGTCTGGTAATACTCCGTAACCCTGTTCTGGCATCGGATACAGGTTAGGGGTGTTACATTACCAGCCAATGCAGTCAAAGATAAGACTCCTTTTGAAGCTTGGTTTGGACACAAGCAAATAATTTCTCACCTAAAAGTGTTTGGTTGTGTCTGTTATACACTTGTTCTAACTAAGAAGAGAACCAAATTGAAAAGAATATCTATGCCAAGGATCTTTGTTGGTTATAGCAGCACAAAGAAGGGTTACAGAGTCTTTGATCCTTCCACCAAAATGATCCTAGTGAGTAAGGATATAAAGTTTGATGAGGAAAATGTATGAAACTGGAATGGTCCAGAAGCAAGCTTATGTGAGAAAAAACAACAAGACAGTAATTTGTAGCCTGTAGAAGAAGAGGCACTGATTGAGGATGGATTTGATTATGTACCTGCGAAAGGCACAAGAACCATCACTGATATCTATCAAAGATGTGATGTGGCAATAGTGGATCCTACAAACTTTGATGAGGCTGCCAAAGAAGATTGTTGGAAAAGGCAATGAAAGTTGAAATGAAGATGATACACAATAACAACATATAGGAATTGGTTGATAAGCTAGTCCAAAAAAAATTCATTGGTGTGAAGTGGGTGATCAGGGTCAAGTAAAATACTGATGGGTCTTTGAACAAGCAAGAGGCAAGACTTATAGTGAAAGGATACAACCAACAGTATGGCATTGACTTTTTAAAGACCTTTTCTCTTGTTGCAAGGTTAGATACTATAAGGCTTTTGTTTGTCTTGGCTGCTCATAAGTAATAGAGAGTTCACCAATTGGATGTTAAGCTTGCTTTTCTGAATGGTTTCCTCAATGAAGAAATCTTCATTGAACAACCAAATGGGTTCAAGGTTTCTGGTGAAGAGCATAAGGTTTATAGGCTCAAAAAGGTATTGTATGGTCTGAAGCAAGTACCAAGGGCCTGGTATGACAGAATCGATGCATATCTATCTAGTCTTGGGTTCGAGAAGAGCATCAATGGGCCTACTCTCTATGTGAAGAAATTAGAAAATGAAACCTTGCTGATTGTGTCACTATATATAGTTGATCTGCTGGTAACTGGTAGCAAAAGGAAGCTGATTAAAGAGTTCAAAAGGTAGATATAGGATGTGTTCGAAATGACTGACTTAGGGGAGACAACTTACTTCCTTAGCATGGAAGTAAAATAGTCTGATCATGCTATTTTCATAAGTCAGCAAGCTTTTGCTTTGAAAATTTTAAATAAATTTCGCATGACAAATAGCAAAATTGTTAGCACATCAATGGCTCAAGGTGAAAAGCTAACCAGCAATGGAAACAATGAAAAGGTTGAAAAAAAAGGGTATAGAAGCCTTGTAGGTTGTCTGCTTTATTTGACAGCTACAAGGCCTGATATCATGTTTGTTGTTAGCCTTCTATCTAAGTTCATGCATTGTTCCAATGTTGTACACTTTAAGGTAGCCAAAAGAGTCTTTAGATATGTTAAAGGAACTTTGGACTATGGGGTAAAATTTTTGAAGTTTGAAGAACTCAAGTTGATAGGCTACTGTGATAGTGACTGGGCAGGGTCTATTGATGACATGAAAAGCACATCAGGGTATTTTTTCACCTTAGGCTCAGGGGTCTTCTATTGAAGCTCAAAGAAACAACAAACCGTGGCTCAATCAACTGCAAAAGCAGAGTACATTGCAGTTGTTACTGCTGTCAATCAAGCCATTTGGCTAAGGAAGCTCTTATGTGATTTGAATGAGAGCCAAGATGAAGCTACTTAAATTAAAGTTGACAATCAGTCAGTTGTTTCCATAGCAAAAACTACTATATTTCATGGAAAAAAAAAGCACTTTAAGATTAAATTAAATATCACTTTGTTAGGGAGGCTGAACAATCAAAGGAAGTTAATTAGATCCATTGCGACTCAGAAAATCAGCTTGCTGATATTTTAACTAAGTCTCTTAGTGCTAAAGGTTTGACTACTTAAGAAGAAGTATTGGTGTTTGTTGCATACAGTCTAAGGAGGAGTGTTAAACTTTGTCCTACAATGCAATAGCAGAAAAGTCTTTGAAGCTCAACAAATGTAGCAGTTCTGTTTTGTTCAACTTGTAACTAGTCTAGTTTATTTTGTAATTAGTCTATTTGAATCAGCATAACTAGTTTGCTGATTTGAATGATGTTTAACTAATGTTTTGGCTGATAAGTCAACTTTACTTTGTGTGCAAGATAAGTTATGTAATTTTTCATGTAATTAGTAAGAGTAGTTATACATTATGTAACTGCTTTGTAACTCATATGTTTGGCTTAATGAAATTAGTTATGATGATGAGTTTTTTTTTATCATTTTTGCATCCGTTTTCTTTATTTTAATTTCTTTCTTCTTTTGCTGATAACCCCAACAAATTCACACATGGTGCACCTTGACTTTCCAAAACATTACTGAAAGGTGGAGTGACTTCATTAGTATTAATGGAACCCAAGTCTTTTTCAAAAAAAATATTCAACTTATTCCACAGGATTTTAGTACAATTGAAGCTATTGTTGAACTTAAGATTAGTGATGTTGTTTTCAATGTCAGGATTTCTAAAATTGGTTCTATTCTTATTCCGAATCTAAGATGTCAATGTGAATGAAAGAGTTCAATTCAATTTCCTCTGATTCAACTTTTTCTATTGAATGGTGTGGAAACTTTAATGAATGAAGCACCATAGAAGCCGAAGAGGTTGGTTTCAGTGATGAGCTAGATTTGAGTACTACAGATGATGATAACATTGAATAAGCAAAATGTTATGACATCAGGGTATTAAAAAGTGGTTGTGACGGGGTTCAAGATAGCTTTGAAGGCCTCATCGATTCAATAGCCAAAATGCCATCGATTAAAAGGTGTATGAGGGACAGAGAAGTCAATGGCATTGATAATACTGTAGAGGCCAATGAGTTTCAAAGGTTTAATGAAGTTGTTTTTAATGGAGTTTGTATTTTCGACGAGTAGTGTGACAGCATTATCAATGGTGCTAATTTTGGGATTTGTGATAGGATCACTTTGGAAGATGGAATGGTAGATTGGGGTTCTCTTAAAGCTCATTTAAAGCAGATCGAAACGTTCATGAGTGAAAGTAAGGACTTGATGCTTAGATAAGGAAAAAGATGGGTTATGCCTTATACAAAACCCCAATGATGTATCAAGAGATCATGTTTCAGTTTTTTATAACGTGTGGAGTGAACCTATTGGTATTTGTCCTTCTTTTACCCATTGGAAGATGGGATTTATGGTGATGCTTTCACTGAGGATATGAACTTTGAGACCGAGATTTGTTAAACTAATAAAGAATTTTATACCATGAGACTAAAGCCGTCGACTTGTTTCGACGAGGTTATTATCTCTAAATTAAAAAGGATTGAGCAAGGTAGGTGGTTATTGGTTTCAATCACTTCTTGCTTCTTGGTTTCAAGTTTTTAACGTGGTTATTGGTGTTTGGATGTAGTTACGTGTTTGTTTTGTTTGTAAGTTTTTCAACGAAGTATCGTCCTTTATTTTTTTGTTGTTGCGATTGGTGGTGAAGATCCTTTAGTCAAGAGTTATTTTTTTCTAAGGGAGTTTTCTTATATTTATTAATACATAATAATACTAACCTAGGGTCAATTTTGTTTTCAAAATTCTTATAGCCATTAAATTTTATTGGGTCAATATGGTTATTTTTTAATAAAAAATTTTCAACTTTAAAAAAATAACTTTGTTTATAATTTTTATGATTTTTTAAATTTTAAAAGTATTTAATTGATTTTTTTTAATTTGTTACGAAAGATTTTTTTTTTTTTTACCTTTAAACTTATTAATTTTAAACATTCCTAATTTACTTGTGGTAAAAGAGTAAGGGGTCAAATAGAACAAATATAAGATTGGGTCAATATATAAACACCAAAATAAATATTTAACGGTGCAATTTTAATAGATAAACTGTTTTACTCATTTAACATATAAAATTTTATTTACTCATTTTTTAATAAAAAAGGCTAAATGTAATTTAAAGTAGAATATAGAGAATTTTGTGGTAGTTTTACCAATAACCCTCACATAATTGCATATCAATTTCTTGTTTTGTCATTCATATTACACATAAAAACAAAAATAATAATAAATGAGAACAATAATTGTTGCCTAACAATTAAGCATAAAGTAGCTTGCAAGCAAAAACTTGAATTTGCAAAGAAAGGACAATAGTAGGGGAAATGCAAAATCTCATTTAAAAATGAAAGCCTATAGAATGAGGAAGAAAAAAGAGTGGCAGGTTTTTGACCTAACTGATGACTCCACAAATGTTTCAACATCAAAGTATGAAATCCACTTTGCGTTTTAATGTATCACAGCAAAATGTAAAAATAGAAGTGGGCCCATAAGAGCAACCTTGGTGGCTTACTTGCTTTGACTCACTACTCACACGCCATTCTTCTTTTCTTTTGTCTTTCTTTCTTATCGATTAACTGTTTCAATTGACTCATTGAACAGGATAGGAAACTTCTATATTAATTCTTTTTCCTTAAAAAAAATTGGTGAGGAATTATTTATCGAGCTCTCAATATAAAGGAATGTGAATTTGAGTGTACTAAAAGATATTATTTTTTTATTTATAGATTATGAAATGTATAATTAAAACCTATAATGCATTATATGAAAAATTAATATAAACATGACACATGTATCAAAATTTATGTTGATAATTACAACACAAAAATATAATACAGACAAGACAAAAGCGATTATGTAGGCTAATAGAGAATATAATGCAAATTGTTGGGTTGTTAGCCATATATCTATAACTCAAAATGTGAATGCAAGGATTAACCTGTTTGGTTCAAGTAATTATTTTTTTTAAATAAACAAAGGATTACATAAAAATATTCATAAATAAATTGTTAATAATGCTTTCTTTTTTAGGACCTCTATAATTTTTATAGGAGTTTTCAGCAATACTTCATCATTCGAGAGAGTTATTTTCGCTAAAGCATCTGTAATCATGTTGGTCCCACTAGAAACATATCTTAAAGACCACTTTTCTTCATTAGCTAGTATCTGTTGAATCCTCCTTATTAGAGTGGATTTTGATCCTTCAATATTGCTATGACTAATAGCTATAACGATCTCGAGATTAAGATTCCAATCAACACCTTCCGATATCTTATTGAATTTACACTTATCTCATTTCTTTTGTAAAAGAAACCCCAAGCTATACCTTAATCAAGAATTTATCTATTTATAATATAGGTTGAATTGGTATTTCATGAATATTACCAAAATTAATGTTTAATATTTAATAAAAAAATACCAACAAAATATATAATAATAAATGCTAGGATTTCCATTTGATATTGGGTGTGAAAAATGAAAGAGAAAATCCAAAAAAGAAAGTATAAAAAAGTAATTAAATGATATAGAATAGAGCAAAATAGTAGTAGCATCTATTTGGAATAGAAAGTAGTGTGCAAAGTGGAGATTGAAGTCGTTTTAGAGATTGACCCCAGCAAGCAGCTATACCCAACCATTCAAGAAAATATTTTAAACAAACTTTTCATTTGCTTTTTGCCCATTCTTTGTTATATATATATAATTAGCACACGTATAAAAAAGAATATAAATACTACCATACACATGTGATTATTGGGACCATTTTAATGTTATTTTTATATATAAAGGAGACCCTAATTTTAAAATATGATAAAAATTATAGATGTTGAAATTTAAAAAATTTTATGTGTTATGTTTGAGGGAAATCGTCAGCAATGCCAAAGCATTTGTAATTATAGGAAAAAGATTTTTTTGGTGTTATTGAAGTGGAAATCATAGGTGTTAATGGGGATAGAGCTTTTAGCTATTGCGAAAATTGGCATCATCATTTCATCATTGACTAAAAAGCAAAATTTTTGACTAAAAAACTAATATAATATAATAGATGTATTAAATTATTAATATATCAAATTTTAAGTAAAAATGAACAAGATTTTGAAATATTTGGCCAAAATAAAAAAAAATATTTTGAAATAATACGAATATAATAATTTACAAATTGTGGATATAAGAAAAAAAAACTAACAAGTTATGATTTTGAGGGAGGACCATGGATTTTGGCCATACATAAAACAAAATATTATATCATATAAATTATTAATGTATTAGGAATATTAGTAAGTGAAAATCCAAACACAATAAAAATATATGAATTTTGATGTAAGATTGATTTTATTTGCAACTCGTACAATAAATGATATTAAAATAAAATATTCAAAGTTATGATTGTGAGAAGGATGATGAGTTTTGGCCATTTCATTAAGGACGGCAAGGAATGAATGAAAATGGAAAAGGACTTGTCACAGCTAGGTGAAAATAATGCATTTTGGCCAACTAATGTTTACTATATATAATGATTATGGGTAAAGAATATAAGGTTTTGTGTACCACATTTCCTTTTGCCTTTTCTTCTATTGCATAGATCTTAAGGGATCTTTTTTTCTCTCAAAAACCAACAATTCATTATTGAGATGCTAAGTTTTACTTGAATCTAAAACAATTGTTTTTAATGGTAAAAGTTTTATATTTCCTAAGAAATTAGGTAATTAATTTTTTTAATAATATTCTTTTCCATGAGTTGTTCAAATTTTAAAATGAGGATTTTATGTCAATGGAAATCCTTTATCATTACACCATAAGCTTTTAAGTGTCGAGTTTTTAATTTCAATAATTGAAATTTTGAGCCCTTTTGTTGAGGTTAAATGGAATGATTAAACCCAATTCTTTTCAAGTAAAGATTTATTTGAATGGTATATTAAAAAATGTAACCATGAGATTAATTACGGTGAAATTAAAAATAATAGTAAGATATATAAATTTGGGAGTAAAAGTAATATATCACAATATTGAGTTGAGTTTCTCTGGTATCCTTTGGTACTATGAGAGTGTTACTTGTCGAGTGGCAAGTGTTAAATCTCAGGGGATGTTTTCCTTCTCTTGAGTACTATTTCTTGTTATCTTAGTCTTTGTTTTCATTTTACCGAAGACTAGTGTGTTTTGTGACTAGAGCAGGATTATGGAAGAAAAATTACGGGAAGGTTTAAAGAACCTTTAGCTTTCGAAAAAGGAAACTATAATTTTGGAGGCTAGCACATTGCATGACAAGAGTATTGCTGATGATTTAGACTCCATATATATTTGGTTTGTATGCAAAAATTTAGTTGCTAGAGGGGTAAACCTTAAAGCAATGACAAGGACTCTGAGGTCTATCTAAAAGCTTTCTTGCAACATTAAGTTCACGACCTTAGAGAAGAAATTATTTTCTCATTAAGTTTGGGTCACTCCAGAGGCAAAGCCATAATTTTTTTTTGGGGGCGGCAGAATTAAATTGTATATTTTTACGATAATAAAAATACAATTTAACCATTTTAATATTTATATCTTTATAATTTTTAAAGGATTGATTAAATTTTTATTATTTTTGAGGGCCAAAGTGTAATTTTACCATTACTAATTTAAAATTTTATAAATTATAAAGGACCTAAATAGAAATTTTTCTATTTTTGGGGGGCCAGGGCCCCTACCAGCCCCCCTTGGCTTCGCCACTGGGTCATTCAGAGATAAAAAAGGAGTTATTGAAGGGGCTCTATGGGCTTTTGCCACAATTTTGATTCTTTTCCATGAATACAATAGTGAATTATGACCCTCAGGTTATGTGTTTAACATCCTTGAAACAGTTTAAAAAGACCATGGTTGAAAAAATTGAAAACCACATTGGGAAATTTCATTAAGTCAACTCTAGCTTAGAAGAGGCAGGTTAAGGGATATCCATTGTTTGAGAGTTACCATTGATACTACAAAGCATTTAATGTGACATGTCTCATTTTAAAGGAAAAAAAAAGTAAAATGATAATTAGTTAATCAAATATGAAAGGTTAACTCTTTTTCGTTATTGTTTTTGGGATGCTAGGCCATGCTAATTCAAATGTCTCTATGAGGCTAAAAAAGAAGTGAAAAAATGATGATTAGCTTCAAGCTTTTCCATTGAAACGGAGATTAGTAGGGACAATGAAATCAACTGAAAATAAGGTATAGTTTCATGGTATTGGTCAAAATTCAAGGAATAGGAGTTTCATAGAGCAACCACCGTGTATAATGGTGAAGTTAACATAATGACCCTCCATAGATGGTAATTTAATGGAGCGGAATTTGAAGGACAAATTCATAATTGTTACAAATGTTGATGTGGAAAGTGGTCCTAAAGTAACAAATATTTATGGGTCGTAGGGATTTGTCACATCCTTCAATAGTGAAAACTAGGATAGTTGTAAGCAGTTCAATTGTATGTGAGAACAAATAATTATTCAAACCTAGGCTATTCTTAGAGAAGATGAACACCTGGTCAATAGATCAACTGGGCCCAGGCTTTCTTATTGAGGAACAACAAGTTGCTCTTGATGTTTTAGTTGAATCAATTGGTGGTGAATATTGGGCTAGGGGAGTTAGATGGTAATGTAAGGGTTTAGGCATTAAGTAATGGAAAAGAAAAGCTCAAAATATGACACGTGATTCATGCGATGTTGGGCTATTTGTAGGTAAACAAAAGAATGTTTTAGAGTGTGAAAACTCAAAAGCTATGGAGATTAATAATCATATTGAAAAATACAAAGGATTAGGATTGATGCTAAGATTATGACTAGTTTGGCGGAGGTTGTGGACAAACCTCGCTAGGCATTATAAAAGCATTATCTTGGAATTACTATAGGCTTGGGAACCCATGGGCTTCAACCTAGTGAAAGACAAAGACTGATATGTAGTTTTAATTATATAAACAAAACTACATGAAAAAAATTGGAAAGGATAAGATAGAACTGTGGGTTTCAATTTCTTTGTTTTTTTTTTTTTTTTTTGCATTTAGTGTTGAAGGCTCGTGTGGTGGTTTACTATTAATGTGGAAAGATGGTGTCTAGCTCTCGTTAAAATCTTTCTCTTCTCACCACATTAATGTTGAGATGATGATACGAAAATATATAAAATGTGTCATATAATAGGATTTTATGGGGAAATTAAAATAGGTCATCAAGATCTATTGTAACACCCCTAACCCCTCATCGTATTCGAATTAGGGTCACGGGCATTACTAACAAATAAAAACAAATAATCAATCATAATTAAAAAAGTAAGCTAACCATTAACATTATATTATATAGGGGCAGGTCACGGCAATCTAATACTTTCATACTAGAGTCTTATACAATCGAATAATGAATCATGTTATGCAATGCTAAACTTGATCTTCCACTATCTACACTCTTATCACTGTTTATCATTGCTAAACTTGGTCTTACACTATCTACACTCTAATCACTATTTATTCCCTCTTGAAAGCTAGAAGTTGGATACATAACAAGACTATTTCAATTATTAGCATCAGAGTATTGAGCCATACTCTGACTACTACTACTACTACCTTCAATGATATTAGTAGAATGACCGACTTCACCTAATTCAAGTTTGCTAATTCACTCCAAATCAGAGTAAAAATACTCTTACAGGCTTTAATTCAAGTCTATATATCCCTAAAAATAGCCTAATGAACAAACAGGGACTAATTTGGAATAATTTTGAAAGTTTTAGGATAATTTCAAAAATAATTAGAAACGGAGGACACACGACTGTGTGGCCAGGTCGTGTGGAACGTCCCAGGCTGTGTGCACCTAAATGTACCTTAAAACTCAAGTTTACCATTTCATGCTTACTTAGACACTAAGAAACTCAATTACCAGCCATTTAACCTATTCAAAATGCCAATAAACATGCTCAAAATATGCTAAAGCAATCATCTTAGGTGCCTACCCAATGTACCCTCATTGGCACCACATTTCATATTTCCAACACATAACAAGGCATCAACCATTTCATTCACATTCATACCAAATTATCAAGGTTGACTAATGTTCTAACTATTTAAATAACAAGCTAAATCTAACATATACCAAAACATCAACTAAGCTAACCTATCAAAACATAGCTTCACTTTCAACCATATGCACATTTAAACATCACTACATATGGAATTCAAAACA
Source organism: Gossypium anomalum (assembly GCA_025698475.1). Classification (NCBI taxonomy): domain Eukaryota; kingdom Viridiplantae; phylum Streptophyta; class Magnoliopsida; order Malvales; family Malvaceae; genus Gossypium; species Gossypium anomalum. The sequence continues at coordinate 80,023,208 of CM046966.1, read as the reverse complement.
TTATCATATTAACAAAACAACACCACTTCAAAAGACCCCTTAGGTACATGCTATTACAAATTTAAACATCACTATACTTGAGTATGAGATCGTCGTTGGATGCTGAGTCGACGGTAAGCTGAATTGTACCTAACTTGCACATGGAAAACAAAACTGCACGCTGAATATAACTCAGTGGTATTTCTATAATCCAAACAATTTAAACTTGATATGAATAGATAAAATATAAAGATGCAATAAGTAATGTTATAAAACATATGTATCAAATCAATCATGCCAACTTACTCATTCTGTACTCATGTTCAATAGAATTCACAAATTTTAGTACATGGCAATAATATTTCATATGGCATTTGAGAAACCAATTCATTCATTAACATATTTCATCTCTACTTCCAATTTATGATTTCATTTCTCATAATTCAATCCATATTCACTATAGTCTACAATTTCATATTAGATTTCACATCTCATTTCCATTTCTCAACCATGTCATTTCAATATCGAACACATTAATTTTATCGTCTATTTTTCCTATTAACATTTCTCAGACTCAGACGAATAAACAGATTCAACCAACACATGCCTCATCGGATAAATCCAAAGTAATAACTGTGCCTAGAGCTATATAAGTTGACACCCAATGTCTCATCAGTTAAACCGAAGCAAATTGGCACCCAGTGCCTCATCAACTCGAGGTCGAAGAAATCCCTGAACTCTTCCTATTCTATGGCATGCCATCTATATCCGACTTAGTCCGAAACAGATAATAGGGTTTCAATTTACTTTCAATGCAACCAATGTCTCAATTTCATGAATGTATATCATCACATATAAGCATATATTCAATTTGATAGTAACCATATTTTCTCAATACACATATATTCAATTCAACAAATCATAAAAATACCACATTTTACGATTTTCATAACCGAGTCATTTTAATCATCATTTGATTCAATTTAGCCCAAATGTACAAGAGTTCTCACCTCGATTACTTACCATACACAAACAAATCAATAGGCAATAATTCACAATTTAATTCGAATTATAGAAACACAAATCGTATATTCCGAGCTACTCAACGTCGGTCTTGTCTTTCCCCTTCTTACTTGAAGATTCCGAAACGACATTTTCTATGGAATAAAATAATTACAATTAATTAATAACATTCCACTTAATTCACAAGAATTTCAATTTTCTACTATATTTTGCATAATCCTCAATTTAATCCCTAAACCAAGACTAATTTTAATATCCATATTTGGCCTCAAATTTTATACTAATTTCACTCCAAGCTAATTTAGCTCCCTATTTTCCAATTCTACCCTTTAATTTTAAATTTTTCTTAATTTAGTCCCTCTTGCTCAAAATCAACAATTAATTTTACAATTTAGCCCTTTTCCACTTCTAACTTAAAAATCTATCAATTTAATCTCTACAACTCCAACTAATCAACAATGGTAATATTATCAATCTTGAACAAATTAAAAATTGCAACATGGGTTGGCTAGCCCTAGGTACCGAGATTCCAAAAACATAAAAATTACAAGAAAAGGAACTAAATTGACTAACTAATTGAAGTTGAAAGGTTAAAAGTCCCTAGGTTTGCCATAAGCTTCTTATTCTTTTCTTTATTTTATTTTTACATGCATTCATCTCTTTCCACTTTCTTATCATTTCTTTTATTATATTTCATTTTATTTATTCTTCTTATTATTATATACATACATTAGAGCTAACTTTAATCATAATATATATAATAACTTAATATTAATTTTGTTTTAACCAATGTCCATCCATTTTCAAAGAACAAAGGTATAATTACTACTTTAATCCTTTTAGTTTATTTTAATCTATAATTCAACTTTTAACTTTAACTTGATTTAGTCCCTTTACCATAATAGTTCCTAATTCATGCAATTTACCTACCCAAAATTTAATTCACTACTAAAATAACTTTGTAAATATTTAATAAAGATATTTACGAGTTTACTTTACGAGAATAGAGTCTCGAACTTTACTTCCGTAGCCTCAGACTATCGGGTCATTACATCTATCTTAGGATTTGTTGCGCTCATTGTCACAGAGCCCCCTATGGCTTGGCTTTTCTTTAGTGACTTTAATGAATTAATGTGGAGTTTTGAAAAAGCTAAGGAAAGGTCGAGGAATAAAAGGCTAATGTAGAATTCTAGGGAAGCTTCAAATGATTGCAGGCTCTATGATTTGGTTTTACAATGAGATAGTAAATATGAAATAATGGTAACATTTTTCAAAGTATCGTTAGAGAATTATTGGAGTGAGGTGTAGCTAGTGAATTGTGGTGGAATTTTCCCCCCAATATTATAAGGTGGATCACTTGCTAGTTCCCACCTTTGATCATTGCGCATCTATGATCACAATTTATTCACCTATGCTTAATAAAAGTAGAAGGGTGGTGGGAGGAAAGCATGATTAATTTTGTGCTCAAATGAGGATAGTGGAGGAGGGTAAGTACATTATTCAAATAGATTGAAATGTCAATAATCATACTAGGGTCATTTAGAAAATTTCAAAATTAGGGGTAAAGTTGAGTTGTTGGGGATAAAGTAAGAAGTATGACCTTAAATAAAATATCGGGGCTTATATAAAGTAGTTTGAAAAACTTGACAATTCTTGTTTTATTGACTAGACGCTAGCACAAGGTAGAGAGTTTCGTAAGAAATTAAATGAAGAGTTTGAAAGAGATTATATTTATTGAAAATAATAGGCTAAGGTCGATTTGTTCAAATATGGTAATCACAACACCTATTTCCACAATGTGGCTAGCCAAAGAAGGCAAAACAAATCAAAGATGGGGGTAGGTGGAGAGATAAACAAGTGATTCAATTAGGGCTCAAATGATTTATAATTAAGTTTTAGCTTTTTTTCTATTAATTATAAACTCATTTAGCCATGAAGTTATTCCACTATAGTATCATGACTGAGCTTTCCCTGATGATATACCATTACAAAAGCTACTCGATCAGTGCTCGTCCAATGACTTTGCCATAAGTGTGTTACCCTCATAGGATATCCTTAATCTCTTTCGGATAAATTATTTCTCCCAATAAGATCCTATTTTATCCTATGGTAACCATTACATTTTCCTTCATGAAAAGTCAATTACGATCAAATAATAATTAAGTCATTCATAACAAAGACAAATGACTCGTGATCAAATTTACTTTTCATCTATCATGTAATGCCAATGAGAGGATATCATTTACTTATTTTTTGGGCTATGAATTCCACTATTATGAATGATGCTACATAATGCAGAAGTCGTATACCCAACTCACTAGCTTTCGAGTTCTTATCTATTCAAACTCGGGCTTTTTCCTTACATCAAAGTATAGAGTCAAGCATACATAGTTCATTATCCATTCAGGATTAATGTATACCACACTATGAAAGCCACAAGTGAATAAATCCATAAAGGGATTTAGGATCTATTCTACTTGGGTCTTATACTATGTACTGTAAGTCCAGTCAGTCACATCTATATCTCTATCTTCTGGGAGTCATCCGCTTCAATGTTTAAGACAAAGTATCTCCCCAATTAGACTTGATAGATGACATTTTAGTCTTTCAATGGGGTTTCTCATTTCTGATTAGACTAAAGACATGTTTAGGTTCGTCTACTAATATAAGTTATCTTTATGTATTATGATTCGACCACATAATACTACTTAGTATTAGTTAAACATTTGATAATCAGTGAGCTAATATTTGCTTCTATTTTGCTTTACATGCAAAAACCACACGAGGACATCATATAGAGGATATTAATGTAATTCATGAATAATTTTATTAACCAATCTGTTTGAAATAATTACAAGTGTACAAACAAATATACTACACTTAGGGCACCAGATCCAACATAGGGGTTGCATGGGGTTTAGGGATACAAAAGCATTCCATCGTGTCCTACTTGCCAAACAATGTTGGCATCTACTTACAAACCTAGAATCACTAGCGGAAATAGTTTTGAAATCTAAATACTACCCTAACACTGATCTAGTACATGCAAAATTAGGTGCCCATCCCTTCATGGATATGGCACTATATGTAGAGAGCTAAGAACTTATTGGAGGATGGTCTCATATTAAAAGTGGGAAATAGCAAGAGTATCAACATTTAAAATGATCAATAGATCCTTGGACTTGTCTCTTACAAAATACAAATAGAAAGGGTAAATTGAGTAGAAAAAAATGTGGTAGTTAGCCTTTTTACATAGTATAAACAGTAGAATATAAACTTACTTAGAGAAATATTGAACCAAATGATAACTTACCTAATATGCCAAACACACTGTATCAGTGTCAATTATTCAAGAAAATATAGGGTTGTAATTTGCCTATTAAAGTTAAAACCTTTTAATGAAGATTTGTTAAAGGAGGTTTCGTGCAACAGGTATATTAGCAAAGACCTATTGTGCCTTAAATGCAACTCAAGTTCTAAGAGTATTTTACATACATGTGGTGGACAGCCCAAGGTAAGAAAAATCTAACTAAAGTTGGGTTTTGACTAGTTCTCTCTAAATCAACCTAAAGACCTAATTGACTAGATTGATATGTGCTTCGATAATACCCCTCAGCAAATCACAAAAAAAAAAATCATGGTTTTTAGCATAGCAATTTGGTATAATAGAAACTTATATTTACATGAAAGAAAAAAAAAATCTAAAACAGTTATTTAGCATATAAGTTTCTTACTATCTTACCTTACAAAATATCAACAACGCAAGCAAGGCCATGCTTGAAACAAATCCAACCCACACAAATGTAGCGGCCAACTGACTACCTTACTGTGAAAATCAACTTTAATGGGGCAGTGGAGGTCAGGAGGAAGGTTGGGGGAGGTAGGATTCTGATTTGAGATAGATCTAGTCAAGTTTTTGCAACAATTGCAATCCCTCTCTCGTATATTGAGTGTCTATTTATTGCTAAAGTCAAGGCAAACTTTTATGCTCTTAAACTCGCAATGGAGCCAAGGCATCAACATGCAACATTCGAAAGGGGTTCTCTCATGATTCTTAATATATTTGTATAATAAATTATTATAATATATCACAAAGTATTTTTATTATTTAGAGAATTACTTATTTAAAATTAACTCAAATTAAAAAATGATTTATTATATTAAATTAAAATTTTAAATAAAAAGTAAAACAAAATTAAAATTAAAAGGGTAATTTAGGAATACAGGAATAATTTATATAGGAGGTTTTAGTGAAGAAAATTAGGTGCATTAGCATTATGGTTTGGCTGAGGCGATGAAATGCGTCAAACACATATAATTACAGGTCATTTTTATTTCAGAGAACATCAGTCGTAGGAGATTAGAACTGTATGACCCAATCCGACATGCTCCACCTACATCACATCAGTCAAAATATACCATTTAAAATTAAAAATAAATTAAAGTAGCATAGATAATAAATTATTTTTTCACATATATTATATGAACTTTAAATTGTGATTTATTGATGAGACATTTTTTTAAATAATTTAGATTAGAATTATTATTTTCATAAAAAATTATACCTATCATGAATTAATTAAACACTAACTTAATCGAATAATAATAAAAATATTTTTTACAAAATAAATTATATTATTTTAAAAAACTTTGTCATGTTATATAAAAAAATACTCACTGAATCTAAAATTTTAAATTTTTTAACATTTACACTTACTATCTCACCAAAATTTCATTTATTATTTATATATTTTTTATAAATATATTTATTAAATAGTTTTGTATTAAGAATTTTTGTTTGCAATTAATATTGTGGTGTGCTATGATTTAGTATATATTATATATTTATAATGAGAAAGAAAGAATATTTTAAAAAAAAAATGAGAAAGAAAGGAGGGAAACATAGGAGATAGTTTCAGGCAATCATAAGCAACTAAATTTAAGAAAATGTTAGTCCACTGTTTAGTAGTATTGATTAAGGATTTTTTAATTAATATTTAATTTATTTTTTAGTTTTATAACAATAATATATTAGATACAACAATTTTTATTTTAAGAAAATGGAATTAATTGCACATGAGCCTATGATTATATATTTTATAGGATCTTCCTATAATCTGATCTCTACTCTCTCTTTTTTTTTTTTTAAATATTTTTTATATTTAGTTAAAAGTTTATGTTTGGAGTATATGGTTGTTCCTTTTAATAATATCGTATTTACGGTTTTGAACTTACACTTCTTCTTAAAAATGTAACATGTCTTACCATTGCATTCAATAATTTCTCGTTATTGTTCTTTTTAAATAACAACAAACAAATTATATATCAATAGTTTCTATCAGGATTAATTATGATAATACTAAACTGATTAATTATTTCTAAATCTAAAATCTCAATTTCATGATTATATCAAGTCTCATTGGTAAATCTATAGTATAAGTGTTTAATTGAGTTGTTGCCACCCTCAATGGGGTCACCAACTCAGTTGTTATATTATGGAAATAACCTGAATTAGTAAAACCTTCCGTAATTTTTTCATTTAAAAAAGTCAATAAAGTGAGTTTGAATTAGTAAAACCTTTAATTTATTACTCAATTAAAATTTTATTTTGATATTGTTATACATTTTAATTTTAATTATGCACATATTATTACTTCCATCAATTGTACATATTAATAATGTATTCGATTGAGTTGATGTTACAAGTTAATTCAACACATACTTAATATTGATAACAGTAAAATAATCAACATCGTACAATTACTATTAATTAGTTTCAAGCCATACATTTTATTATGTGTTATAAGTTATTCTTAAATACACATTTATGTTTTAATTTGGCGGAATAAGATTTTTAGTTAATTTTATTGCTGTGATAATATATTAAGTATAAATTCACAGTGTATTTTGTTTTAAAAAAAAGTGATTAGTGCATTTAATAAGGAAGGTTACCGACAATTTAAGTCATTAGTTTAGTACATAGTAAACTCTTTTCTTTTTTCTATTGTAAGCAAGTTGATGCCTTAAAAATGCAATTCCTTTTCACCAATGAAATAATTATTAAGAAAGTAGAAATATTGCTTATGGTTATTATTGTTAATACAATAAAACTTGAATTCAAATAGGTTAAAGCGAGTTGAGGAATTTATATAGAAATTATAGGAAAACTGGAAACTGGATAGATAAAGGCCCAGGTGTACACTGAAATCCATAAAAAATTACTTTTCAGTTGTGAGAAAAATGAAAAAGGAATAAAAGTATAAAATCCTGAAAGAAAAGACTTTAAAAAAATACAAGCGACTTTCCAGTTTTAACTTTTTTGAAGCACTAAAAGCTATAATGCAAAGGGATGGAATGAGAGAGAGAAGAGGGGGGGAAAAAAGGAAGAAGAACATGGTCATGCTTTGTCGGCCATTTCTTTCTATATATCCTTCGCATCCAATATCAAGCAAAAAAGTTATCTTAAAAATCATTCTGTTGCATATACCAATTGGCTTTTTCTTTAATTTCTTTTACCATAATCCTACCATAAGTTTCTTGGAATTTGAGTCCATAGATTTCTTCCTATACTATTTTCTGGGAAACTGAGAAAATTTTCTTGGAAATATATACAGGTATGTATGTTTTCTTTTTTGTTGTTCTATAGTTTATGGTGTATAGAGTTGTTTACTGTTTATTACATATTTTTTATTCTGTTCATGTTATATATATATATATATATATTGGTAGTTTGAAACTCTCCTTTTAACTTCAGGTTGGGTCTTCTGGGAACTTGATGATCATGGGGGTAGATTCATAGCTGGGATTTGGTTTGAGTGATTTCAGCCTTTAAGACTTTCTATCATTCATGTGCATGCAATTTTTCGATATGGGGAGATCATCATTATGTAGACTGGTCATTGTTTTTATTGTTATTCATGTCCTTTTGATTCATCAATCCAAAGGGCTTAACTCAGAGGGTCAGTACCTTCTTGATATTAAGAGTAATCTTGGTGACAAGTTTAATCATCTGGGTAATTGGGACCCTAATGATTCAACTCCTTGTGGGTGGAAAGGTGTGAATTGCAGCACCATTGATGTTTACAACCCTGTTGTCCAGTCTCTTAATTTGAGTGCACTGAACCTGTCTGGTTTTTTGTCTCCAAGCATTGGAGAGTTGGTTCATTTGACTACCCTTGATCTTTCCTTCAATGGGTTGTCAAGGAATATTCCTAAAGAGATTGGAAATTGTTCAAGTTTGGAGGTTCTCAATCTCAATGACAATAAGTTTGAAGCTCAAATCCCTAAAGAACTAGGCACCCTTTCTTTTTTGACAACTCTGAACATATACAACAACAGATTATCAGGGCCTTTCCCTGATGAGATTGGGAACCTTTCTTCTTTATCACAATTGCTTGCATATAGCAACAATATCAGTGGATCCTTGCCAAGCTCTCTTGGGAACCTCAAGAGACTAACAAGTTTCCGAGCAGGGCAGAACTTGTTGACTGGAGGTTTACCTTCAATTATAGGATCATGTGAGAGCTTGGAGTATCTTGGTCTTGCTCAAAATGCACTGACCGGCGAGCTACCGAAAGAGATCGGAAAGCTTAAGAACTTGAAAGAGTTAATCCTTTGGGAGAATCAACTCTCTGGGTTAATTCCTGTGGAGCTTAGCAATTGTACAAACTTGAGTATTCTTGCTTTGTATGACAACAAGTTTGTTGGAAGGGTGCCCAAAGAGCTTGGGAACCTTATAAATCTCACAAAGTTGTACCTGTACAGAAACCAATTGAATGGAACAATCCCAAAGGAGATTGGGAATCTTTCATTTGCAGAACAAATTGATTTTTCAGAGAATATGTTGAGTGGAGAAATACCAGTTGAGTTGAGTAAGATAAAAGGGTTGAGTTTGCTTTATCTTTTTGAGAACCAGCTTACAGGTGTTATCCCTGTTGAGCTTACCACCTTGAAGAATTTGACAAAGCTTGATCTCTCCATAAACTATCTCACTGGTCCCATTCCCATGGGATTTCAGTATTTGACAGAACTCATCATGTTTCAGCTGTTTGACAACAAACTCAGTGGGGGCATTCCTCAAAAACTTGGGGCTTATAGCCCACTTTGGGTGCTTGATTTATCAGACAATCAACTGATGGGAAGGATCCCTCGCCATCTTTGCAGGAATTCAAACCTCATCTTTCTCAACCTGGGGTTAAACAAGCTTAGTGGGGGCATCCCATCTGGTATTACAAACTGCAAATCACTGGTTCAACTTCTTTTAGTTGGAAACAGTCTTACAGGAAGTCTTCCATCAGATCTTTGCAAATTGGTGAATTTGTCAGCAGTTGACCTGGGGCAGAACAAGTTCAATGGGCCAATTCCTCCAGAGATTGGAAACTGTAGAAGCTTGCAAAGGCTTCAGCTTTCATACAACTACTTTACATCAGAGTTGCCTAGAGAGATTGGTAATCTTTCCCGGTTGGCAATCTTCAACATCTCATCAAACAACCTCACTGGAAGGATACCACCTGAGATTTTTAATTGCAAAATGCTTCAACGACTCGATCTCAGCCGGAACAGATTTATGGAAAATTTGCCTGGTGAACTGGGAACACTTTCTCAGTTGGAGCTTCTCAAGCTTTCAGACAATAGTCTGTCAGGGACAATCCCTCCAGCAATGGGGAATCTCTTGCGTTTGACTGAGTTACAAATGGGAGGCAACTCATTCAATGGCAATATACCAGCTCAACTAGGTGCACTCTCCAGCTTGCAGATTGCATTGAATCTCAGCTACAACAATCTCTCTGGAGCAATCCCTTCTGAGCTTGGGAATATTGTTTTACTGGAGTACCTTGTGCTTAATAACAATCATTTGAGTGGTCAAATCCCAGGTTCTTTTGCCAATCTATCAAGCTTACTTGGATGCAACTTCTCTTATAATGACTTAACAGGGCCCATACCTTCTTTACCGCGCCTCGACAACATGGCCGTCAGCAGCTTTATTGAGAACAATGGTCTCTGTGGTGGACCTCTCGGTGGTTGTAATCCAACTCCATCTTCCCTCTCGCTTCAGCCCAATGCAAAAGATAAAGGTACTCGGCTAGGCAAGGTTGTGGCCATAGTTGCAGCAGCCATTGGTGGAGTTTCCCTTGTTTTAATAGTAGTTATTTTATATTTCATGAGACGACCAGTTGAAATAGTTGCTCCATTGCAAGAAAAACCTTCTACTGCTCGAGTTTCGGACATTTACTTTTCACCAAAGGAAGGGTTCACTTTCCAGGACTTGCTTGAAGCCACTGATAATTTTGATGAGAGCTTTGTTGTTGGCAGGGGAGCATGTGGAACTGTATATAAAGCTGTCTTACCAAGTGGCCATGTCATTGCTGTTAAGAAGCTTGCATCCAACAGGGAGGGAAATAACAATGTCGACAACAGCTTCCGTGCCGAAATTCTAACCCTGGGGAACATCCGGCATCGGAATATTGTGAAGCTTTATGGTTTCTGCTACCACCAAGGTTCCAATCTTCTACTTTATGAATACATGTCAAGAGGCAGTTTGGGAGAGCTGCTTCATGGAGCATCTTGCAATCTTGATTGGAGAACAAGGTTCCTGATTGCTTTAGGGGCTGCCCAGGGTCTTGCATATTTGCATCATTATTGCAAGCCTAGAATTTTTCACCGTGATATTAAGTCCAATAACATATTGCTTGATGAAAAGTTTGAAGCTCATGTTGGTGACTTTGGACTAGCAAAAGTCATCGACATGCCACAATCCAAGTCAATGTCTGCAATTGCAGGTTCTTATGGTTATATTGCACCAGGTAAGTTGATCTCTTCTTTCAAGCCTTCCATTTTCAGATCATTTGTTTCAAGTTTAAAATCTTTTATGTTTCTTTTAAATGCAGAATATGCATATACCATGAAAGTGACCGAAAAATGTGACATCTATAGCTACGGTGTTGTCCTACTTGAATTGCTGACGGGCAAAACACCTGTACAACCACTAGACCAAGGCGGCGATCTCGTAACATGGGTGAGAAATTACATTAGAGATCAGTCGTTGTCACCTGGAATACTCGATACTCGATTGAATCAACAAGATGAGACTACCATCTCGCATATGATAACAGTGTTGAAAATTGCTTTGATATGCACCAGCATGTCTCCTTCCGATAGACCAACAATGCCAGAAGTAGTTTCGATGCTCATCGAGTCCAACAGGCGTGAATGCCACTTCGATACCTCCCCTAGTCATGAAACCGATTGACTTGGATAAAGAAGCTGATATTGAAGGGTACCAGGATAATCATTTTACAGTTCTGCTTTGTAGAAAATATGTAGCAGACCGTCTTGTAAATTCCCTCTTGGAACTTCATCATTGCTCTTCTTACAGTCTTTACTAATCTTATTTTGCCTACAATATTTTTGTTTATTTTTACTCCATTTCTGAAGTAATATAACATAATTTCTGAAGAAAATAGATTGTTGAGAGGTCAACTTGTCATCATACAAGGAGAATGTTAGTCCAAATCTCCGGTGAGGAAAATCTCGAACACACGAACGGTTAAATTTGACCGTCAACCTTTAAAATTTAGTTAAATTACTTCTTCTTTTTAAGAAAAATTAACTGAACCATCAAACTTTTAAAAGAACTGACATGACGTCTGCTTAATAGTTCATAACATTTAAATAAATTACTCACATTAATAATGAAATACATTTGAATTGAAAGGTGATCTACCCTATTAGCACCACTAGCATTTTAACAATTTTTCTTCTAAAAATCAATTTAACTTAAATATGAAGATTGAGAGAGAAAATGATATACAAGAATGAGCTCAATTTTGTGATTGTGTAATATTTTTTACATCAAGTCATAGTCATAGAGTCCTCGGATTTTCTAAAATGTCAAATATATTATAAAAATTTATTACTGGTTTAGCAACTTGGAAAATATTCATTTAGTGGTTGACATTTTCCTCTATTAATCACGGTTCAAAACTTGAGTTGTAGCATGTAATAATAAAATATGTAACTTTGTTTCGAAGTTGCTAAACCTTGTTGTGATAAAATAACTATTTTCGTTTAGTTTGTGACTTTGGCTTCTCATTTTTTTTTTAAAAAAATATTTTTTCATGGCTGACCTCTTTCATGAATGTTTGCTCCAGCATGGATGGCAGACCTCTTTCATGGATGTTTTCATCGGAGATCATCTAAGGGGTTCTCCAATCGACGTTCTCGTCTTGGAGATTTTGGAGGATCGTCATCTATTTTTCCTCCGAAATGTCCTCCACCTCGGTGTAGCCACTAATTCTTTCAATGAAGAGTAGTTCTCGGAGAATACTCGATAAGAAACTTTTTCTACTTCGCAGAAGTTGCAGTGAAACCAAGCTAGCAAGAGTTGCGTACATCTAATGAATCTTCCTTCACCCGTTCTCCGGCATGCATTCAAAGATCTAAATATTTCGGCCAAGATTGTAGGGACGGGCTTGACCCTTTTATCAAGTCTATCGAACAAATCCGAAACCGCCTCATCCACATGCCCTAGTGCTTTAGGGAAAACAACTAGCCCATAAATGCTCAAAGTGAAGACATCGACCCTTTTCTTTGGGTGTGCCAAGATCAAATCTCACAAACTATTCCAAGAGATACATTTACCATCTCCCTTTTGCTTGATCCGAGCTGCAACCCATTACTCACTCATCCCTGTGATGTTCATTAATTTCTTTAGGAAAGTCGGGACATTGGCTGCTCTAGAATAAACCTTGTCAGCTCGAATTTTCGGAGAACAAAGTAAGGCCATGTATTCTTCCACAGTAGGTACTAAATCCACTTTTCCAAAAGTAAAGCAGCTATAGGCAGGATTCCAAAATTGAGCCAAAGCTCGAAACAAGTGCTTGTCCACTTTGATATCGAGTAGATAGGGCAAATCACCATAATTACAGTAAAATAGCTACTTTATTTCATCATCTCATTAGACCCATATCTCTTTCATTTCTTGGAGATTGTTCTGGGTTACACTGATACGAGTGAAGTCTCATAATTTTAACATACACCCCTCCGTCAAACTATCACCTTTCTCTAGTCGCATTTTCTCGAACCATATTCGAATAGCCGCGTTATCTTCTACTTTATCAAGAAATTCGTTCTCCATGGCAAGCTCTCTATTTAGTAACTGAATGTGAATCAACACCTTTTTTATGATGAAAATGTCATGCAATCACAGTCAAAGCAAAACAAAACAAGTCAGTACATTATACAAAGCTAAAGTAAGCAAGAAATAATAAACAAAGCACCTATTTGGATGGCCACTAGGGGTTCGGTGTAGTTCTACCTAGGGTAGGCTCTTAGAGCTCACTATATGCGGTTCGGTTCTAAAGTAAGTGTATCTGAACCGGCAGATTCCTGGATCATCACCCATTATAGGTTCATACGGACTGAGTTCATTTTAGGGGAATACATTTCCCTATGGCTATACGGAGATGAAAATCTCACGAAGACATAGGTACGGATGTATCCCGAAAGTGATCCGCTATCCTATACGGAGGTGAAGACCTCACGAAATAATAGTTTCTCACTCCCACTTAAAAGGTAAAATCGACCGATTATGCGATGCAATATGCAGAGATTAAAAGACTCAAACCAATAAAGCAAACATATCAAAATGATGCAGACCATAAAAATGAAATGCAATGAAAAGATCGTAAATTTAAACCAAATGATTAATTTTCAACAAAAAGACAAGAACTAATCAACTCGTGGCTTGGCTCTCTTATTTTGTCCCCAGCGGAGTCGCCGAGCTGTCGAAACCATTTTTTTTGATCGGTCGACTTTTATTTTTTAAAAAAGGAAAAAAAATGCGAGGCACCACCAATCTTTTTTGTATGAGGTGTGATCGGATCACCTCAAAGCTTGATCTTTTTAATAAAATGTTTAATTTATTCAAATAATATTTTTCGGTCTGTAAAAAACTAGAAAACGAGTTCGGGAGTCGATTACGTACGAGGAAGGATTAGCACCCTTGTAACGCTCAAAATTGGTACCTAATTGATTAATTAATATCTTAATGTCGAAAGTTGAAAACTCTAAAAGAATTTAAAATACGATCCCTCTTTGTATTAATGTTAATTTTGCTTAAAAATTGCTTGGATAAATTGAAGTAAATGTTAAAAACCTTCTCGTCTCAAGATAACAAAATGTCACATCCCGTAAGTTAGGACACGACACCTTGAATCTTTGAGAATAAGCTTGCCTCTATTTTTTATTTGAAATCTTATGTATTTTAATTTTGAAAGAATATTCGGTTATTCGAGTTCAACGAGAAAATTGAAACCCCGTAAGTTAGGGTACGATTTCTCGAATCTCCCAAATACGGAACGTTGCCTATTTTTTAAAAAAATTTGTTTTGAATAGTAATATGTGTAATATTAAAACGATATGTATTTTTTATTTAAACGATGATATGTGAATAAAATTGTTGCGCCAATAAATAACAATAATATGAATATACTAACAAAACAATTCACGATAAATCTCATGATACACTAACTTTAATGCTAATACGAACAATCAAAGATAAATAAAATAAATAATAACAAAGGTAATAATAACAAAGTACGCACCTAAAGGACAATACCAATTTAAATAATAATAATAATAATAATAATAATAAAGGCAAATAAATAAATAAATAAATGCATAAATAAATATAAGGGAAAATAGTTTATAAAATATTGAAAATACAGAACCAAATTAAAATATAAATGAAATTAAAGATGCAATTTATAATAAAATATAATAATAATAATAATAATAATAATAATGGTAAAATATAAAAGTACATAAAAAATATATAAACAAATGAACTTTAATTATTAAATAAGGTTGAAGAAATAATAAATAAATGAATAAACAAACTAACAAATAAAACAGTTTGCAAAGAATTGAAGTAAATAAATCAAGTATCAAATTGAAATCAAAATGACATTGGGGTATAAATTATAAATAATAAGAGGCTATTAGGGATTAAAGGGTAACAAAACCAAAATTATAGGATAAAAATAAAAGAAATGGGGCCAGATTGTAAACCATTTAAAATCAGAAGGACTAGGACAGCAATTAAACGCGCGGATCCCATCTGGAAACCAAGTAGGGTTTCGGGTCATAAAAAACGGCGTCGTTTCAGGTGTCCGTCCCCTCAAATGGCCTATGGACCAAATTGAAAATAGAGCAAAATTAGGTGGTCAAATCTAAAAAAGGAAAAAGGGCCATGTTGAAATCAGTTTAAAAGCAGAAGGACCATTTGCGCAAATATACCCAAAGTCAAAAACACGCGAATAAGTCAAAACGGCCCAAATTGAAAATACAGCAAAATTAGGTGGTCGTTTCGAAGTCTATGCGCACTGGCCCAAAACGGCGCCGTTTTATGCACTTATATAAGTCAAATTTTTTTACAAAAAAATCATTTCATCTCTTAAAGCAAAAAAAAAAATTCCAAGAAAACTCTCTCCCCTCTCTCTCAAAACTCTCACATTCGGCCTAGGCTTTGGTTGCCGGACCATCGTTGTAGTAGGCCAATTTTGGCCCACTAATACCAAACCCGTTACAAACAGACTGCCCTAACCTAAACAACCCATTTACAAAACATTAAACTCAACCAAATACACTACCCAAAAAAACCAAAACCCAACAAACAACCCAATAACTAAACCTACCCAAACCCATTACAAATATCAAACCTTAACCCCAAAAGCCCAAAATCCCTAACCAACCCTAACCCTAGCCCGAATACCTCAGCAGCCACCTACCCCCATCGACAAAGCCACCTCCACGCCGCAACACCCATACTGTCTGCCACATCCACCAACCTACTCCACCTGCACAACAAATGAAACACGCAAGCCGTAAAAATAGAAAAAGAAGGACCTGTAAATGGCTATAAAAGCCGGATGTACAAAGGAAAAAGGGTGGGGATTTTTGCTATCAATACAAAAGGAATTTCTCTTTATTTTCGCATCAACATCAGTAGATTAAATACAAAATAATTCCAAAAATATCAAAGCAGTGGAATATCATTGAATCAGACCAAGAACTCAGGTGAAATTTCTTTTTTTTCTTTTCGGCTCATTTTTCGATTTTTTACATCTAAATACATAAACCTAAATAAAAATAATATTATAAAACTAAAAAAAACACAAAAAAAAGAGAAAAAAATTTACCTTTTTCATGGTGGCGGCGCCAGCACGCCAGGCATTGACGTCCGGCCATCGGCCATCGGCCATGACTCCCGTGGGCCTAATCCTCCTCTCCCCTCTCTCTTTTCTTCCCTCTCCCTTTCTCTCCCTTTTTTTTTTCTCTCCAGACACAAAATGAAATTTTTTAAAATTTTTTTGACTTATATACGGGTCCAAAACGCACCGTTTTGGACCCCTCTGTTTATACTTAAAAACGACGTCGTTTTGATGCGGGTCGGGTCGACCCGACCCGCACCAGGGGAGGATCCGCGTGTTTTTCTTCGGAAGGGCTAATTGCACTTCTAGCCCTTCTGCTTTTCTAAGAGTTTGCAATTAAATTTATATTTATTTATAATTTGGCTCTAAAACCTGGCCCGCCTTACAATTTGATCCTGTTTGATACGTTGAGCTTTAAAGACTTGGGAATATTTTGTTTTTGGCCCTTGGCCATGTTGCGCGTATCCAAATTGATCCCTTCCTCTTTATTTCCTTTAAAATTTACCCCAGAGTTCTGCCTTTTCTTTAATTTTAGTCCTTTGGTGTTATTTTACTCCTTTATTTCCAAATTATTTGTTATTATTTGCTGTTATTCAATATTTATAATCCATATATATTATATTTGTCTATTACATGTAGCACTGTATACTTATTATGTACGTATGCATGTATGTATATTTATTGATGATGTTGCTTTATTTCTTTATTTTAAGATCTTTATTATATTTGTTTTGTTATATATCTTAGTATTATTATTATTATGTATTAGCGTATAATCTCTTGTATATGTATGTGCGTTTAATATACTTATGTATTATATTTATATGTTACATATGCTCTTGGTATTACATTTTATATATTATTAGTTTTAGTATATATGTGTATTTGTGAAATATTATCAATAGTTTATTTTTCATTATTATTTTTATCATTATTTTTATTGTTGTATGTATTTTAATATTACATTATATAAATATTTTCATACTATGTATATTTCTTATACTATTCCACGTACATATTTTTATAATCGTATGAACATATTCTTAAATACTATGTTTTATATATATATATATGTATATAACACCATATTTTATATATATTATCATTATATGGGTTTTTATCCCTATTATATTCATTATTAATATTAGTACTTACATTTTATTACATGTATATATATTTTTAGTACTATTTTTGTATATCACACTATTCATTATTATACATATATATATATATATACATAAATTTTTAGTACTTATTGTAATACTTGCTTATTATATTATTGTACATATCATTTTTATTTATATTTTCAATACCCTTTTTTTTAATATTATATTTTTTTTACACATATATGTATATATTTTATTATATCGTTGCTAGTTATGTATTTTTACTATCTCATGTATATACTTCAAACACTATATATATAATATATTTCTAACACTATATATATACATATATTTTACATATATATACTCTTAGTTATTCTCATATGTATATTCATTGTATATTCATTGTATTCTCATTGTATTCTCGTATATGATACTATTGTTACATTTAATATAGCGTGCATCGTCATTATTTTTAAATATCATTGTTGTATGTAATATGTGCCATGATGTATTTCCAACTATTATCTTTCGTTTCCCGTCCATTTTTGTATATTTCCCCGTTGTTCCTTATTTTAAAATATTTATTCGTGTTTTTATTAATTTCAATAATCAAGGCAATATACCGATTTAACATTAAGTCATCGAGTTCATCGCTATGTTGGGTGAACGTCAATTGACTCGTGTTAAAGCGATATACCCTTCTCAAAAACCGGAATAAACTAAAATTTCTCGTCTTTTTCATCGGATCACAACTAAACTTTACATTGAATTCGTATTTTTTGAAAATTAAGACAACATGTGTTTATGAGATACCAATTTTGGGCGTCGCAAGGATGCTAATACCTTCCTCGCGCGTAACCGACTCCCGAACCCTAATTTTTTTCTGGCTTTTAACGTAGACCTAAATTCAGCCTTCCTTTTGTTTTTTTTAAAAAAAATGAATCTAATAGGTGTCCGATCACACCTAGAAAAAGGATCGGTGGCGACTCCCTCTTTATTTTAAAATCAAATGTCAATTTTCGAATTCTCAATAAATCGCCACAATTAGCGACCCGAATCCACGAAATTTTTACGTCGCTACAATCGTGGAGGCTGTCGGTCGCCGACGACGGCGTCGCCGTTCACGGTGGTCGCAGAATGCGAAAAGAGGCCATTTTTCACCCTTTTTTTTAATCCTAGATATAGATCAATGGGGCAAAAGCCAAAAAGAAACAAAAAGAAAAAAGGAAGAAAAAAATAAAAAAATTCGGCCAAACGCCTTGCTCCACCCTTCAACGTCTCGTACACCCCTCTTTGAAGCCCGATCGAAGCCCTAAAGGGTTTCCGTGGCTTTTGCGATGGAGGGAACCTCCGATGGTGGCGTGACGCGAAGAGGCAGGTAAGTTTCGATTTCTCTTTTTATATATATTTTATTTACAAAATAAATTTGTAAAAAATCTAAAAGATAATAGAAATCACCTTCTTCAACCATCAGTTTTGTTTTTTGATTATATTGCCTGTGTGAAAAAAATACATTGTTCGTAGCTTTTTATAGCCGATTGCTTAATTCACTGTTTTGGCTACTGTTTGGTTGCTCTGCCCTATTTCTGTGTTCTGTTTTCCCCTCCTTTTTGCAGGTGATGGGGTCAACGGGGAAGACCTTGCTACTCTGGTGCAAGGCGGCCAAGCCTCGGGTGGTGAGCACGTTGCAAAGGCACATGAGTGGCCACAGAAGGGTGCGGCGCCAGAAAAGAAGCTAGGGTTTCTTGCTTCTGAAAATTTTTAATTTTTTGAGCCATTGGGCTTGTATTTTAGGTTTTTATTTTTGGACTTGTAAAAATTGGACTTTACTGTTTAATTATTTATTTGGTATTATGTTTGATGGCCTGGGCAAATTAGGCCTATTACAATGGTTTAGGGTTAAATACTTCACTGAAGCATTTTTCTGTGAAAATGCCACTAAGTTTATTTATTTTACTAGAAGAGGATTTGGCTAGTCAAAGTAATGGTGATTCATGTTAATGGAAAGTTGCCTTTTAATTAATTCCATAAACAGTGAGATCGAGTAGAAACCAAAAGACTTTGGTTATAGTCTTTCCGAAAGCAAAAGATTTCGTTTGTACTTACTCCTCCGGTGTGTATTCTTTTTTCGTTTAAGTTCACTGAAGTTATTATTTGATGAAATGTTTTCTTGGAAATTTTGCTGCATAGGGTTTTTGTGCTTGTTTTAGTGTTAAAGTTTTCTTAATGAATATACATCTTCCAATATGTGTTTTTCTAATTAGTTTTTATATTAAAATGGTATGCTATGAGATATTCATAGAGCCTCTAATTAGTTCACAAATCCTACAATGGCAGGCTGCGAAGAAGCATTTGTGTCAACGTAGTCAGAACCCGGTGGGTAAAATGGAAACACAGAAAGAAATCTTGAAGAGCATTCAAACAAGTGTAAGTGCACCTGCGTTTCCATCTTTGAAGTCAGAATCAGGCCCACTTCCCCATCATCTATCTTCCCTTCCTCTTCTTGCATTTTTATGTTTTTAGCTTTAAGAATGGAGTTTAAAGAGTGCAACTGGTTATGACTTACATGCTGTTGTTTCAAATGCTTCTAATTGAGGAGATAATCTGGCTATGATGTCAAAGATAATATGTAGGTCCAAATTTTTTTGAAACATTTGAACTTTGATGTTAGAATATCAAGTTTATGATGCTTTTTGTTGCGCTCTGATTCTGAGCTTTGCAGTAATGTACTTGGTTTCGGGGTTGTAAAGCACCAATATATCAAGCGAATTATTGTGTTACCATCACTAATGGTGCTCAAATTTGTGGAGCAGGTAGAAGAGGCTCATATGAATCTGTCTAATATTGAATATGAATGATATCTGGTCTGGTGAGAATTATTTCCATTTTTCGCTCTAATAATTGTTGCACTTGTTGAGAAGTAGCTGTGAATTGGTGGTGTTGTGGTGGTCCTCTTCTTTCACTCTTCAGTTTCTCTCCCACTTCTGTAGATGTTAAACTTGTTAATGAAGTCAACTGGTTCCTCTAGTAAGACAGAATAGGAGCATCATTGATTCTTTCTTTTCGTGTCTCTATTCTCCTCTTCTTGGGAAGTTAAAATTAAAATCTCATACAGGCAATGCATATTGATAAGACTTGAAAGTCTATCTGTTCATATACATTTAGTCGAATTGTTTTGCTTCTGTAATTTTTTTTTTCTTTCAAATTTGCACCGTTGCAGGATGGCAAAATTGGTTCATTGAAATATAAGCAGGTAGGTAGTTTTTACCCTTTTTTTGTACTTTGCAACACGGAAGTTAAATGTGTAATTCCGGTGGGAAAATGCACCAAATGTAGTTACTATTTTTTGAATACTGGAATCTTTTTTTGTGGCTGGATCTTGCTAATGCTGGTCTGTGGTACCTTTGGTGGAAAAGAAGCAAACATGCCTGAAGCTCTGCAGGTTTGTACCATTGGAAAGATGAATGTTCTTTCTTTTCTTTTCTTTTTTTTTGTTACATTTGAGTTTACAATATCACCATTATAGGCTTTTTTACAAAACTAACCCCAATTTTTTTTAATTACATTCACGTTTAAAATTATATATGAAAATAACCTTGTTTTATAGGACATGCTGGTGCTGCTTGATAACCGGCGGCACCGACCCCCTATCATCGTGCAATCTTTGCATTTTGAAAAAAAATAAATTTGGTGTCGTCACTATGTCAGGCGGCACTTGTATATATTTTTCAAAATATTTGTATTTCTCATAGGTATTCATGGTGAAATTTTTTTTTTTTTTTTTGATGTTGTCATCGTGTTAGGCGGCACCAGTGTCAAGTGAGAAGAAGATGGTTGTTTTGGGTGCTGCTGGTGTGTCAAGTGATGCCGGTGACCATTTTTTTTTATTTTAGTATCATCAATGTGTCAAGCAGGATTAGTACATTTTAAAAAAAAAAAAAAAGTCTCTGCACAAATGAACGTTAGCCATCTAAATGAACTTTAAAAATTCAAGTAAAACTCATTGAAAAAATCCATTGCAATGCTAAAGAAGTGAATAGTATAAAAAGATATATATGTAAACAAGAAAAACAAAGGAATAGTTAAAAAAAAAAAAGTAAACAAATCTTAAATATAGTAAAAAGAAAAAGAAAGAAAAAAGAAGACGGTAAAATAAAAATAAACATATAGGAAGTGAATATGATACTGTATGCAAGAAAAAGGTAAAAAACCAAGTAAAAATAATCCAAGGTAAAAACAAAAACTCCAATGGCAAGATGCAGTAAAAATGAGCAAATTATACTTGGAAAATTTATTTGTAAGAGTAGAGGAATGAAGTGAAAACTTTAAAAGATTCACTCTTAACAAAATATACTAAGAAAGAGAACAGGAAACTTTTGAGTTTTTCGAAACTAATTAACAAACCGTTTCATTTAGATATTGGGGTTTATATTTATTCGGTTGAGTATTTAGATATTGGGGTGGTTATAGATATATTTAGGTTTATATTATTAAAAAATAATTTATTTATTTGGTTTATTCTACTTGATTATCTAAAATTGAATAAGTAAACTAAATTAATTGATTAATCGAATAAATCAATTTAATTTTGTTAAATCAATTTAGTTTGTTCGGTTAATTTGATTTAATCGATTAATTACTCACCCCTAGATAATACATGGTTAATGGTACTGTTTTACTAGTTGGTGCCATAAAAGTATTAATATCTTCCTCGTATGTAACCGTACTCTCGAACTCAATTTTCGTTTTGTAAACTAAAAAATGTTTTTTAATTAATTTTTAAAATATCGTCCAACAGACCGTTAC
Source organism: Gossypium anomalum (assembly GCA_025698475.1). Classification (NCBI taxonomy): domain Eukaryota; kingdom Viridiplantae; phylum Streptophyta; class Magnoliopsida; order Malvales; family Malvaceae; genus Gossypium; species Gossypium anomalum. Next base: position 80,001,079 of record CM046966.1, on the reverse strand, counting down.
AACAAACCCAACGCTAAACATAATAGGATCCGTACTATTGTTTAAAGGGAAAAAAATTGGGTTGGAGGGTCCATCAAATGTGAAACCAATCTTAAATTGACGGAAAATGAACTTGTTCTAAAGAAGCTTGGCTCATCCCAAAGAAAAGATTAAAGATATTAACTTCCATTTGTTTTAATTAGAAAATCATGTAGTCTTGGGAACATAATGGTTAACCTAAAGACCCGAACCACAATTATCTCCTAACATTTTTTTTTATGACAATTTACTTTAATAAAATTATAAATTTTATCACACTTATGTGTGTAATTTGATGTATTCAGAGTATACAAGTAAGTTTAAAAATAACATATAATAAATAATAAAAAAATATAGTTTGAAACTAGTTAATACTAACATATGAAATATATAAGATATTAAAATGAAAAAAAATTAGAATCTTATCACACATGTATTCTTGTGGAAATTACTTATTTAGAATACATATATATTTATTAAAGTTTCATATAAATTCAAAAAATTGTTTTAGTTCAGATGATAAATGAAAATGTTTTATATGCATGGTGTCCCTTATTCTAATCTCATTATAGATAATTTTTTATTGATTTATAAAAAGATAAAAATGCCCACATGATCATATAACTTCCTTAGAAAATTAAATGGTTTTTTTGATAATTTTGTAACTGAGTTGGGACTCAGTTGGTAAATGATACTAACTCAATAAAAAGCTTAATAAATAGATAGATATACAACTCTAAAAGACATTTTTTAAACTCATTATGTAAACTATATTTTGTCACACACACAATGTGGCGGAGTGGTAACAAATTTGTCTTTTAATACTATTGAATACATATTCAATCATTGAATTTGTAATTTGTAATTCTTTTATTTAAAGATAATATAAAAATATAAAAAAGACAAAAGTGTCATAATAATAATGTTAATAATATTTTCCTTTAAAACTTATTCAATGATAAATATGAGTGGAGTAGTAATTAACTTGTTTTCGATATAAAAAAAATAACAATGTCATTATAATAATGTTAATAATAATTTTTAAATTATTTAATAATAAATATTACTGGAGTGGTAATAAACTTGTTTTTTAATATTATTAAACATATGTTCGATCTTATAATTTTTAATTATTTTATTTAAAGATGATACAAAAGTATAAAAAGACAAAAGTGACATCATAATTTAATTATAATTAAAAAAAGTATATTTTTGTTATTTTATAACTGAATTGGTGACTCGATTAAAAGTGACACCAATTCTAGGTTAAATAATACTTCATACATGCATATTAAAAAAATGATTAATATCATATATTTACTATTACTAGATTAGTTTTCCTCAACAATATTTAAACCTAAACTTTATTTTTAATTAATTAAATAAAAGTTAACACCAAAAAATAGTAAACTCTTAAGCTTAGGTTTAAGATTTAGCTCATGGGTGTACAAAACATAAGTGTCTACAAACAGTGGTGGAGCCAGAAAGTATTTTTTGGGGTTAGAATTAAATTGTATATTTTTATGATAGTAAAAATACAATTTCATCATCTTAAAGCCTATATCTTTATAATTTTTAAAGAGTTAAATCAAATTTTTATCATTTTGGAGGGGACCAAAGTGTAATTTTATCATTACTAATTGAAAATTTTATAAAAGTATAAAAAGCTTAAATTGAGATTTGACCATTTTAGGGGGGCGGGGCTCCTACCGGCCCCCTAGCTCCACCACTGCCTATAGAAAACATTTTGGGGCATTTAATTTAAATAATCTTACATTTTTAGAAGTAATGTAAAATTTTAAAATGACAATATCTGTTTTGATTTCAAAAATTATATTGAGATGATAATTTTACATTCCTAAAATTGCAAGATTCTAGAATTTAAGAGTAATTTCAACATTACTTCTTTTTTAGATAATATAAAATTCTTGAAGAAATGTTATTTTTATACTAATTTTACCTTTACAATATTTATCCCTTAATTAATATATAATATATTTATTTTTAATATTTATCCCTTAAATTCATATATGCAATGTAAGTTAAATTTAAATTTGGATTAAGTATTTGCAACCCATTTCATCATTTGTCAAATATAACTAATTTATTTATTCTCAAAATTTTTAAATTATTTTAGCGAATTAAAGTTAACAATTAATTTATTTTGCACAATGTCATGGTATATTATATGCAATTTTTTAAACATTTTACTTTAATCATAATTTTGACATTTCTTGACCAATATGAATTATAGTTATATATCCAGCTGAATTGGCCAAAAAGGCTGAAAAAATTTTAAAGAATAAGTCGATTTTTTTGAAATTTAGGGAAATAGGTTGATTTTGGAGAGAATGTGAAAGAATGTCCAGCTAGACTTTTTTTTTTCTGAAAATGTGCCTAGCTGAACGCGCTTTTCTCTGACTAGGTAGGAAAGGAGAAAAGCGCTTCTAAATGGATGCGCTTTCCCCCGTTTCTCTCTCCTCTCACCTGATTGATTTTTTTTAGGGTTAAGATTTTTTAATATTAGAGCTTTTAGGTCATTTTTAGGGTTAGAGTTTTTAAGGTTTTAGTATTTTATGGTTTATGGTTTTTGTTGCGTTGGGTTGTTTAGGGCATTTATAATTTTTTGTACTTTTTATAGGTATGGCATTTGATGGTTTAAGGTTTTAGGTAGAGACTATGAAAGCTCAAAGGTAGATTTGAGTTCCCGGTGACGCGATAAAGCTTGGATACACACACATTCCATACATTGTGTCAGGATGAGACCATTACCTTAGAAACTCATTGTATGCAACACAGGTCGTGGGGTGATGGTGCTTTATACTGTCATGGTCAAAGTGTAAGTAGAGGTCCCAATCGATGGCTGTTATGCATTTACGGGTTAGAGTATAACTTGGGAGCTAGTTGACAGTGGTTAGCGGTTACGTGTTTAAGATTTGGACATACTTGGACATATGGGCTACAAACACTACACATAAGATTGAGGCCATAATCATAGGAAAAAATGAAGGGGCTTTCCAGTATAAGCAACTTATTTTTTTTCTATGTCTCCATTGAATGCGATGTCCTTAACCTCTATTTTATCCAAAACTCGAGAGAGGTGGACACAAGAAGGTTCTTAGGCAAGGAGTAGATTTTCAGCGGAGAGCACGGTCGTCGAAACATCCACTCCCCACCTTAGAGCCATCTTGTATCCATTTCTCTCTTGGGTTTTGGGTAAGACAGAGGTTAAGGACGTTGCCTTCGGTGGTGATGGAGAAGAAGAATAAGGTGATTATACCGGGAAACCCCTCAATTTTCCCCTATGATTATGCCCTCAAACTTATATATGGTATTTATAAGGCACCAACTCTGGGCATCTCCAAATCTTGAACTCTTGACCGTATAAACACTGTCAATTGGCGCCCAATTTATATTCTAACCTGTGATAGCATAATGGTCATCGAGTGGGAGCTCTTCTTACACTTTAACCCTATAATAGCCTGCTCAGTAAAGTTTAGTATCCAGTTACTGTTTATTAAAATTTAGTATTTAGAGTAAATTTTAAGTGGGTAAGGTATTAGTTTTGACTAAGCATAAGATTCTCTGAATGCGCCAAATGGCGAATCTTATGTTTGAAGAGCTCAGTAGTTTGGTGGACTCTCTTGTGGAGTATACACCACCCTAATTGTTTAGGCGTTTAAGTTAAGTTCATAATTTGATAGAATTATCTATTACTCTGGTAGGATGATTTAGTTAGTCAAATGAGAACTGGTTAAAATGGAACCAAGTTACTGTAATTGATAAGATTAAAACTATGGTGAAAGTACTTAGTCACGGTTATCGAGAGAGGGTTAGTGGGATAATTTGACTTTTTCATTAAACCTTGTTTCCGTGTTTAGATGTATGAAGTTAGTAATAACTTTTTAGACAAGTTTTACATCTTCTTGGCATCTATTTAGATTTTTCTTTGCTCTCACTCTCTCTAAAACTTAAGACCAAAAACCTGCTTAAAATTGGGTTCGGTGTGTTCAGCCAACTCCTTCGTTCGTTTTAGCACCTTAGTAACTATCGATGAAATTTAAGTTATTTTCTTGGTTATTTATGTGATCTTAGCACTGCATGCTTTAGTGTTAGATTTGTATGTAAGAAAGGAAAGTTCCTAATTTTGGGTTTTATGATGATGTTTCTTGTAAGCATGTTTAGTTTCTAGTATAATGATCTAATAAGTTTAACTATTTATATTATAACTCAAGACACTCTTGAAGGTTCCCGTGATAAGGGCAAAGATCCTACTATTTAGACTTTTTGCACTTTCTGATGAGTTCCTTCTTACTTCCATGTGTGTTCTATCTTTGTTTATACCTTGTTTAAGGCAAGTATTCATACTCTACAAGGACGATATATCTGTACATGAAAGGTGATTGTTTAGAGCCATTATTCTGGTTTTGGTTTGTTTATGTTAAAGAGTAAGAACTATTCTTCATGTTTAAACCACTACATTCTACTCTGGTAAGAATGATATGAACTGAATCACGGAAATGATGATTAAGGAAAATATAATCATGGCGTTGCCTTCAATGGAATGTTCATTGAACTGGCATATCGCGATACATAAAAATGGTTATGTAGCCTCTGGTAGGGCAATTATACGTTGCAAACCAGATTGTCAAATCATAACAAAGGAAATGAATGACATGGCTCTAACTAAAGGATCTGAGTATATGGTTAACATCAAGAAAATTTGTCTGAATGGTGTTATGGGTGTACTGTATTTGCCAAAGAAAAGTAACGAGCGTATAGACTGACTGTGTACGGTACTCGCCATCTAGCGTATAGTGTAATTGTTTGACTTTTTAAAATGATCTATTTGGGTGAAATGGTAAATATTTGATATGTTTTCTCTGGGAACTCAATAAGTTCTTTGAACTTACTTAATTGCATCTCCTTCTTAGGCTTGCTGTAGAAGAAAAAGTAGTGCTGTTGGACTACGTCAATGAACAATTGCTGGTTTGAGATTTTTAGTGTTTTGTATTATGCATGACAAGGGGGTGATGTCAAGATGTTTAATTTTGAAGAATGAATCTTGTATTTAAACTTACGTTCATGAAAGTGTGATTCTAATGAATTTACAGTAAAGTATTGTGATTCTAATGAATTTAGAGTAAAGTATTTATGGTAATACAATGTGCTATTTTATTTAGTCTTATACGTCAAATGGTTTATATTTCATATCACCTTAAACTATAGTTTAAGTTCGTTGCACCAGAAACAATTTTAAAGATAATGGTTTTAAAGTAGTGACATGACATTTTTGGATCCTCTTTAAGGATCGATTTAGAATGTTATAGACTCGGTGAATATATAAAGCACCGTCACACGAGAACATGTGTTGTATACGATATGTTTCTAATGTAATGGTCCTATCCCATCTTGACATGAGATATGAAATGTGTCTATATTAGAGCGCTATCACATCATCGTCAACACAAAATACCTTAAAACTAGCACACTCTCAACCTTAAAGAGGGAAAAGAATTTGGGCTAAAATTTGAACACTAAATTAAGAACAAGTTTGAGAGAAAAAAATTTAAAATGGAGAGATAGTGGATGAGAGAGATGGTAGAGTAGGGGGAGATGCCCTCTTTTATAGGCGATAGGGTGGATTTTTAGAAAAGAAGATGATAGGAATGTTTCTCGCGTGCCTAAACTTTCACTCGGGAATCCTAAGTGTAAGGCAGATGTGATTGAAAATTTTTGGGGGCAAAATGCACCGCGAATGGGTGTTTTCAAGGCACGACTACCTTACACAAAATATATTAATGAAGTCTACAAACTACAATACATGTATAATGTATGGCGATTTGAATTCCCACCAGTCCCAGATGAGAGTACGTGGCCACCTGTATCCAGCGTTCCATTCGAGTTGGTATCAAATATCGTGTTGCGTCACCACCCAAGAGGTTGATCAAAATCTACTCAGATACATAACAATATAGATATTCGGAAGAGGAACAACCAATCAATTTTATGTAGTTATTGTAGGAACTAATGGCATACTAGGGCTACATGTCCATATTTGGAGGAAAATTGAGGCTAAGATAGCGTTAATAAATTTATTCATTCTTTTTTACACAAATTAGTAGATTTTTTTTGTATACAATTTGTTTATTTTTCCATTACTTCTCACAATTTGGGCAATTGTAAATATCGATATTTTTTATGTCAAATATAGTACAATACAATACAAACAATTTCTGATTTTCACTTATAAAACAACAAAATATCGATATTTTATTAATATCATATAGATTATGGATGACAAACTTGTATAGACTATATATTGAAATTTAACAAAGTGAATGATGATTTACAACACAAAACTTAGAAAATAAAGTCATACTTTATTGAGATCAAATAGATTATGATTGTATAAATTGTATACAATTGATATTAAAATCTAACAAAACCAATGATGATTTAAAAGACAAAACTAAAAACTATAACCATATATTATTCATATCATATCAAATAGTTACACATCACAAAAAAATAACATTCATCGGCGTCATCGAGCTGAATGTATGCCACAACCCGAGGAATGACAGTTGCGGCTAGGATTTTATCGTACAAGTTGGGGTTTCGGCTCCTCCTATTCATAGTCTTCATCTTCATCTTGACCCTTGTCTTCATCTTCATCTCCTTCCTCCATGGTTGAGTACAATATTGTCCTCAGATCCCATCGTATGTCATATGTTCTACGAACAAGTGGTTGCGAAGATGACCCACATTCGTAAAATAACGATGCGGGTGGTGTTTGCAACACTATCACCGAATAAGTATATGGTTTCGCATAACTTGGTTACGTATAATATCTCGAGATCGCTGATGTTGTTGGGAATGTCAGCATTGATGTCAACATTGGTGTCATGATCGGTGTCGACCTCGAGGTGTAGTATGTTGGGGGCGAAGGTGGTTGGAACCAAACACCAGGAGAAGGTGTAACAGTAGGATGTGATGGTGTATATCGTGGTTGTAACACCCCCAACCTATCTCCATCGCCGGATTAGGGTTACAGAGTATTACTATAAAAATCTAACCACTTAAAATCACATAAAAATCAATTAACCGATTTAAAATATTAGCATTACATTCCAACAATTATCCAAAGCATAAATACATTTACGAACCTTAAACCGAGCCTATGGGGCCTTAAAAATAATTTGGAAACAATTAGGGACTAATTTGAAATAAAACAAAAAATTCTAGAAAAATTTGAAAATTTTGGAAACTGGGGTCACACGGCCGTGTGACATAGCCCATCCTATGTAACTTAGAAATATGGTCGTGTGGCTAACCGTGAAAAATTCAAAATATGGAACATACGACTAGAGGTGTTCATGGGCCGGGTCTGGGTCGGGCTAGGCTCAACTAAAAATTCAGGCCCATTTGCTAGGCCTGAGTCTAGCCCAGCCTGAAAAATAGGCCTAAAATTTTGCCCAAGCTCGAACCCGATAAAATACTAAAACCGGGCCCAGCCCGCCCATATTAATTTTTTATATTATTTTTATATAATTTTTAATATATATAATACATCAAAAATACTAAAAACATCAAAATAAATATTTCCCAATAAATTGAAAATAAACTTTAAAAAATATGTATACTTAAATAACACTAAGATAGATGCAACTTAACAAGTAAATGCCTCTAAAATAATAACAAAATTAACAATAAAATAAGCTTTATACAATATCCAAATAATAAAAATAAAATAGTAGCAACATAATAGTAAAATGGTAGCAAAATAATGAGAAAATAACAAGAAAATAACATTTAAAAAATTTAAAAAAACCATATTTTTTTTGTCGTTTAGTATATTCAGGTCGAGCCGGGCCCAAGCCAAAAATGCCTTACCCGAGGCTCGGCCTATTTTTTGGACCTATATTTTTGCCCAAACCCTCCCACATTTTGGACGGGCTGTATGGCCCGACCTATGAACAGATCTACATACGACCATGTCCCAACTCGTGTCAGTATTCAAAATATGGTCACCAAGCCATGTGTATATTCGAAGTAAGGTCACACGGCCGTGTCGCCAAGCCGTGTAACTCTCTGAGACCACGTGGACCAACCTTCACCTAAAATCAATAGGACACACGGCCGTGTGTCGTACAAGGCTGTGTGGCAACCCGTTTCCTAAGCCATGTGCTACCGAAATGACCCTTAATGCAAGCCATATCAACATCCCTTTCCTGGGCACCAAACCAAACCATTTCCAAACACATTCAAACACATATAAATCAAGCCAAATCAATTCGCCTATGTGCCTAACCAATAGGCCATCACTTGAAACCACAATTTATATACAAACCAATTTAAGCACAATGCTACAAATTCACACCTTGTACATATAACAAACATACCAAATACTAATTTTTAATTCTCACAATATCCCACCTTGACCATCCTACTTTCAAAAGGCATAACCATAATATTCATTTAACTCAAAAACTTAGACATTTACAAGCCAAACCAAAACCATATATACAAGTAGGCTATAAGTATGTTCAAACCACAACATATTGGGAAAATAACATAAAACACCTATTACATGCCATTTATAACCATCAACAAAATAACCAAACTCTAACATAATGAGGTACGGATAGTGTGAATATGTTCTGACAGGATTTCAATTGGCCGAGCTTTCCGATGATCTACAAGACAAAGTAAAACAACTATATAAACAGTTAGTGCTTAATAAGCTCGTATAATCTTAAACGTAACTTACCTTTTAATCTCAATTTATATAAATTTGATGCATAATCTCATTATCATACTTATGAATTTATGAAATCCTATACACATCATAAGTCCTACAAGTTAATGAGCTCCATAAGAAAAACATATAATCCCATCATGTCATAAAACACGTACTAGTAACATATCAAATATATCTTTCATTTACCATAATACCAATTTGCATAACTCATCCAAATCAAAACATTATACCAACATCTTCTATTTCAACTTTCATGATCACATAACAATTCATATAATTAAGCTTACTCTTTTATGTTTTTATTACCTTTTGAACCAAACGAAATAACGTCAGATACACGAGAACCATGCTTACACAAAGTGTGCTTGTATCTATAACCTTAATTGTATCTGTAATGCTCAGACGAGTTGTGAAGTGGGCTTGCTCACATGAGCTGTGGAGAATCCGCACAAATGCAGGATCTCAGGCATTGGTAGGACATCCAGTACTAACACCCGAAACCATACAACCCCTAATGACATGTCATTTATATCTTAAGTATTCACCAAGTTCAAATGGGACCATTTTACATATCGAAATCCTTTAATTGCATTCCATTATACCATTTCAAATATACTTCCATGCAATGCACATTTTTCAAACATAACATTCAATTTGATTAACATTACAATTTGATCCATAAAACCAAAATATCACACAACTATCAATCTAAATTATACATAGAATAAATATTTATTAACATTTCATTCAAAACAGCAAGCAATAAATTTAATCCTTACATGAACTTACCTCGACTAAAACGGTTGCAAAAACAGAGTCGACATCTAGTCCGAAACTTTAGCTTTTCCTCGATTTAAATCCGGTTAGCTCGTTTCTTGATCTAAATAATAATTTTTATTCCATTAAACCATTCAAAAAGCTTAAATAATTAATTCAACCCTATAACCCTTATCAATATGAATTTACAAATTCACCCTAATGTTTTAACCTTTATGCAATTTAGTCTCTAAACCCGAAACTTGCAAATTTACCATTTTTAGCTACCAATCATGCTAGTCGAATTTCTTAGGTCTTCAAACCACCCCATATTTATCACCATTTCACCATATTTACATGAAATTTTACTAATTAAATAATTTAATCCCTAAACATTAAATTTACTAAATATTACTTAGCAAAAATATTTCTATTTAGTTTTCAACCTTAATAATTTGTCAATTAAGTTCAAAACACTTCAATTCCATCAATGGCATAATTTTAAACATTTAAAAATTTTACGAATTAACCCCCGGGTTAGCTAGATTAAGCTAATATGAACTCAAAAACATAAAAATTACTAAAAACGGGTTAAAAATTCATATTATGCAATGGACTATAGCTTGGCTTAACCTTATGGATGCAACAATGGTGTTTTTCCTCTCAAATTTCAGTGGTAGTGGAGAAGAAAGATTATAGAATTTTTGGTAGTTTAGTTTTTTTTAAAATTTTTTTACTTATTTATTGAATTACCTAGTTAACCTCGCCTTTGAAATTAAATTTCATACTAACCCACTACATTACCATCCACCATGTTTTCAATATGTCAATTTACTAATTAAAACCCTTCACTCATGATCTTATATTCATACAACACATAATTTAATAATGACTTACTTTAAAAACTTTTATGATTTAGTCCTTTTTACTTAATTAACTATTTAAACATTAAAATTTCTTAACTAAAATTTAGTATGACTTTAATAAATACTCGTAAATATTAAATTAATAATATTTACTGACTCATTTTTTAGAATTGTGGTCTCGAAACCACTGTTTTCGACACCACTAAAAATGGGTTGTTATAACTCTCCCCCTAAAGGATTTTCTTCCTCGAAAATCTTACCAAAGAATAGGTTCGAGTATTGCACTTTCATATCTTATTCCAGTTCCGAGGTAACTCTCTCGACTCCCTCACGGTACCAAAGAACTTTAACTAAAGTTATGCATTTATTTCTCAAATTTCTGACTTCTTGAACCAAAATTCTAACCGGTTCCTCACTATACGACATATCAGGTTGTATCTCCACATCAACTGGTGAAATCATGTGTGAGGGGTCAGATCTATACCGTTTAAACATTGAAACATGGAAAACATTATGGATTTTCTCTAATTCTGGTGATAAAGCTAAACGATTAGCTATTGACCCAATTCTCTCAATAATCTCTTTCGGACCAATGAAACGCGGACTAAGCTTTCCTTTTCGGCTAAAATGGAGAACTTTTTTCAAAGGCAATACTTTCATAAATACTCTGTCACCAACTTAAAATTCAATGTCTTCTATTTTCAAATCGACGTTTGATTTCTGACGGTTGGAAGCAACTTTCAAACAATCTTGTATTACTTTCACTTTTTCTTCAATTTCACAAATCAAATTGGTACCCAATAGGTTTTTCTCACTTAGCTCGATCCAATATAATGAAGTTCTACATTTTCTACTATACAATGCTTCGTACGGGGCCATTTTAATACTTGACTGGTAACTGTTATTATAAGCGAACTCAACCAACAAAAGAAATCTTTCTTAGCTACCTTTGAATTCAAGAATACAATAATGAAACATATCTTTGAGTATCTGAGTCACACGTTCAGACTAGTCGTCTGTCTACGAATGAAACGCTGTACTAAAATTTAATTTAGTACCCACAGCTTTATGTAATTTACTCCAAAATCTAGAAGTAAATCACATACCTCAATCGAAAATAATCAAAAACGATACACAATGTAGTTTGACAATATCAAAAACATATAGTTCTGCCAATTTCTCAAGTGTATAATCTGTGCGCATAGGAATGATCTGTAGAGATTTAGTCAGACAATCAACAAAAACTCAAATGACATCTTTCTTCCCCGGAGATAATGGTAACTCTGACACGAAATCCATGATAACTTGTTCCCACTTCTACTCTGGAATCATAATAGGCTGTAGCAATCCCGAATGTACCTGATGCTTGGCTTTAACTTGCTAAAAAATTAAACATATTAATAAAAATTTCGAGATATCATGTTTCATATCTAGCCACCAGTACATCTGTTTCAAGTCAACATACATTTCACAACTAGTGGGGTGAATTGAGTAATTGCTACTATGAGCTTCCTGTAAAATCTCTTGTTTAACTTCAGAATTTTTTAGAACACACAATCGGTTTCAAAAATAGAAACTATCATCTAAATTAATGTGAAATTTGTATCTGGTAATTTCTCAATCTGTTCTCATTTAGTAACTAATTTAAGATCATTTTTTTAAGATTCCTAAATTTATTGCAAAAACATCTGTTTAGCTTTTAATTCAGCTAAAATGGAACCGTAATCAACAAGCGTCAAATGAGTATTCAAAGCTTTCAAAGAAAATAATGACTTCAAACTCAAAGTATCCGCAACAACATTAGCTTTTCTCGGGTGATAATCGACCATCAAATCATAATCTTTTAACAGTTCTAGCCATCTATGCTGTCACAAATTCAGTTCTTTTGGGACATATAATATTTCAAGCTTTTTATGGTCAATGAAAATGTGACATTTTTATTCGTATAGTGTAGCCAAATTTTCAGGGCAAACACGATAGCTGCAAGCTCCAAATCATACGTCAGGTAATTTTTCTCGTGCGTTTTCAACTGTAGGGAAGCATAAGCTACAACCTTGCCTTCCTACATTAAAACACAATCTAAACCGTTAAGCGAAGCATAGCTAAAAATCACAAATTCTTTATCGTACTCCGGCTGAATGAACACATGGGTTTCAATTAACATCACTTTCAACTGATTGAAACTCTGCTGACATTTATCTAACCAGGAAACTTTACATCTTTTTGAAGTAGCTTCGTCAACGATAAAGTAATCATTAAGAAACCTTTAACAAAAAGTCTGTAATACCCAGCCAAACCCAGAAAACTTCTGATTTTAGTGACATTTTTCGAATGCTTCCAGTCCAAAATAGCTTATATCTTACTCGAACCCACTCATATGCCATTTGTTGAAACGACGTGGCCCAAAAATTTAACTTCTTGAGGCCAAAACTCGCATTTGCTAAATTTTGAAAATACTAGTTTCTCGCACAAAGTCTAAAATACAATGCTCAAATGTTGGGCATGCTCAATCTTATCCCTCGAATAAATCAAAATATCATTGATGAAAATAACAATGAAATTGTCTAAATACGACCAAAATATTATGTTCATCAAGTCCATAGATACTACAGATGCATTCGTTAAACAAAACAACATAACTAAAAATTCAGAGTGTCCATACCTAGTTCTAAAAGTTATTTATGGCACATCTGAATCTTTAACCAGAAGCTAATAATATCTAAAGCAGAGATCGATTTTAGAAAATATCATCGCACCTTTTAGTTGATCAAACAAATCATCAATATGAGGTAAATGATACTTGTTCTTGATTATGACTTTATTAAGATGTCGATAATCAATGCACAAATGCATCGATCTGTCCTTTTTCTTAACAAATAATACAAGCGCGCCTTAGAGAGAAACACTAAGCCGAACAAAACCGTTATCTGTCAACTCTTGCAACTGTGCCTTTAATTCTTTTAACACTATCGGTGCTATTCTATACAGAGCAATCGATATTGGAGAAGTTCCCGGTACTCAATAGCAAACTCGACTTCTTTGATTGGCGGTAACCCTGACAACTCTTCTGGGAATACATCTACAAAATCACAAACTATCGAAACTAATTCCAACTTCAATTCTGAAGTTCTAGTATCTAGTATATATTTAAATACGCCTCGCACCCTTTTCAAATAATTTTCTGAGCTGCCAAAGCAGAGATAGTATTTGTGGCACTATCTAATCCCTTTGGTTCAACTCTAACTGTTTCACCATTCTAACATTTCAAAATAATATGTTTTCGTCTACAGTTCACAACTGCATCATGCAAAGTCAACCAATCCATGCTGAGAACCACATCAAATTCATCAAATAGTAACAACATTGCAATCCCAAACTTTGAGTGGATAATTTTTACAAAATTTGTTAACTAACACATACTGACCTAACGGATTAGTTACTTTAACTTTATTGGTATTTTCTTATCCATTACTAATGCAATGCATATGTACGAGTGTGTTGGCCCTGGGTCAATCAAAGCAAAAATAGTAACATTGAAAATAGAAAATCTACCAGCAATCATATCAGGTGTTCAAACATCTTCCCAAGCTCAAATCGCAAAAGCCCTAGTTGGTGCTTCTGGCTCAGATCGAACTGCAGTGTCCTTTGTGCCACTTTGACTAAATCTTACATTTCCACTATTCTTCAGTAGCCTACCTTTAGATGACACATTCTCAAATCAAACATTTTGAGATTTATCACTGTCGGACCTATCCGATTAGTCTCGGAGAAAATGGTCGAACAAACCATATTTAAAGTATGACCCTTCTTTCACCAGATGATCGTCGATTTTTCTGTGACAAGTTTTAAAAATTTAAATTGAATCGTTCTTGAAGCTAACTATTATCACGACGTAGGCAAGTGTACCTATCGAACAGTAGTATAGTTTTAGCAAGATCGGATTGTCGCACCTAAAGGACTAGGAGTACTAATAATGACTGTCTTCTTATTATCTAGCCGAAGAAAAGAAGTTTGTTTTAACTAACTAATTAATTAAACTAAAAACTTGCAGAAAATAGATTTAGGGAAATTACTTTTGGGGAAAACGATTGATTGAGACAATACCTAAGGAAAAATCTACTTAGACTTTTACTTGTTATTCTGGCTCCGAACCGGACGATTTATTCATTTAACTTGTTCCATAGAAATCCCTAATGTATATTATTATCACTCTCGAGACTAACAACATCTAATCCCTAAGTTGAATAACCGAGAGTTATCTCTAATTAACACCCTACGGTTGCATTAACTCGATCTATGGATTCCCTTATTAGGTTTCACCCTAATCCGGCAAAATCTTGTCACCCTATCTCTAGGCGCGCAATCAACTCCGCTTAATTACCACAAAGTTACTCTTAGCCAGGGTCTATTCCTCCTCCAACTAAGAGTAGTGACTTGAAGTGATATCCTGGAATATCAAAACAAGAATTAAGAACACATAATTAAGAACAAGTCAAATATTTATCATACGATTCAGAAATAATAACAAGTTTTCGTCATAGGTTTCATCCCCCTTAGGTATTTAGGGGTTTAGTTCATAACTACACAAGAAAACACCTCAGAATAATAATAGATACAAAACATAAAGAAAACCCAAACTCCTGAAGGGGAAATTGAGGAGAGATCTTCAGTCTTGATAGTGGCTCCGGCTTCTGAGATGGATCAATCGGCTTCCTTGGAGCAATTCCTTACTTCCTATTTTCCGTTCCCTCTTTCTTCCTCCTCTAGGGTGTATTTATAGGCTTTGGAATGCCTTAGAACCCTCAAAGTGGCCTTTTCTGAATTGGACTTAACTTGGACTCGACAGAGACATGCCCGTGTGACACACCCGTGTGCGATAACTTCAGGCCGTGTTCGAGGTACACGGTCGTGTGTTATACCCGTGTGAATCGTGCTTCAATTATGCCAATTTGACATGGCCGTTTGATCTGCCCGTGTGTAGAGGTCCAGGCCGTGTTGATTTCGTGCTTTGGCCTATTTTCTCTGTTTTCGGCCCGTTTCTCGTTTCTTTCGTTCTCCTATGTCTACCTGAGAACAAAACATGAATTTAAGGCATTAGGAGCATTGAATTCACCAAATCTAAGGAGAAATCATTTATAAAAGGCATAAGCATGGGTTATAAATATGTATAAATTACGGTTTATCACCCGACACTTCCTAAAATATCTTATGTTGCATTGTTGACATTCTAGCTTGTTATTGTTTCGAACACTACCCACACTAGATACAAAGGTAGCCTAAGGTCTCAAACTAGCTTGTTTTTCTCGAAAATCTAGATTAAGCTGACATTTGACTATGAGATTCGTTCATTTTATTTGAAGGAGAAGAAAAAGATTTTCCCACTTGTCTTTTACTCCAGTCTCAGACTTCAGACTCTGTTTTTTTCTTTGCTTTGTTAAGTTCTTCCACTTTATGTGCTCGATCTATTAAAACAACAAACTTTTTCAACTCTAGTATCCCGATAAGCAATTGGATATCTTTATTCAAGCCCTTTTCAAATCCAGTACATATAACAACTTCTGATGGAACGCATTCCCGAGCATACTTACTGAGCCGTACAAACTCTCTCTTGTATTCAACTACAACTTTATGGCCCTATTTCAATTCAAGAAACTATTTTAGTTTTTAATCAAGATATCACTGATTGACGTACTTCTTCCTAAACTTAGTGTAGAAAAAGTCCCATCTTACACGATCTTTTAGTATACATCTATCAACATATTCCACTACTGATATGCTTCTTCTTTTAACAAAGAAATTGCACACTTAAGACAATCATTGAGAGAACATGACAACTCATCAAAAACTTTGGTAGTATTTTCTACTTAGAATTTAGCTTTTTCTAAAGCATCCTCAACCTTACCGCGAAGTTCTTCAACCCCGTATTTGTAAATTTTATCTATAGGAGGCTTGTTTACACGCACTTTTTTCGAATCCTGAGGGATAAGGGGAGTTGGTTAGGGTACGGGAGGGGGCGGAGGTTGTTGAGCCATTGAATTTGTTTTCATAAAATCTTTGAACCATTCAAACATCATATGAAAGAAGGCTTCCAAGCTTTACTTCCTCTACCCATAAAAACAGGCTCACTATGGACGACCCATTGTATAAAGGCTTGAGTATTACTCTCTGCTTTACCAGAATTAGCTCAGTTAGACGACATCTTTTATCTATAAGAGAAACATAATCAAAATTTAGTCATGAGACATCACACTATCACAAGTTATAAAATGGCATGTATTTCTAGACTCTAGACCTGCTACATTTAGTCCAAGAATCGATCAAAATGTAGCTTTGATACCACTAAATGTAATACCCCTAACCTGTCTCCGTCACCTGATTAGCATTATAGAGTATTACCATAAAAATAGAACCACTTAACATTACATAGAAATCAATTAACCAATTTAAAATATTAACATTCCATTCAAACATTTATTCAAAGCATAAATACATTTATGAACCTTAAACTAAGCCTATGGGGCCTTAAAAACAGTTTGAGAACAATCAGTGACTAATTTGAAATAAAATAAAAAATTCTAGAAAAATTTAAAAAATTTGAAAACAAGGGTCACATGGCCATGTGACACAACCTATGTTGTGTAGCTCAGAAAAATTGCAATGTGGCTAACAGTGTACAATTTAAAATATGGGACACACGGCCGTGTCCCAGCTCGTGTGAGTATTCGAAATAGGGTTACATGGCTGTGTCGTAGGTCATGTGTGTATTCGAAGTAAAGTCACACGGAGTTGTCACCAGGTCGTGTAACTCTTTGAAACCATGTGGACCAACCTGCACCTAAAATTAATAGGACACATGACCGTGTGTGGCACACAGCCATGTGAGTATTCGAAATAGGGTTACATGGCTGTGTCGTAGGTCGTGTGTGTATTCGAAGTAAAGTCACATGATGTTGTCACCAGGTCATGTAACTCTTTGAGATCGTGTGGACCAACCTGCACCTAAAATTAATAGGACACATAACCGTGTACGGTACACAGCCGTATGACAGCCCATGTCCTAGCCGTGTGCTACCAACAAGACCCGTAATGAAAGCCATCTCAACCTCCCTTTCTTAGGCACCAAACCAGACAATTTTCAAACACATTCACATGGTTAAAACACATTCAAACACATATAAATCATGCCAAATCAATTCACTTATGTGCCTAAGCAATATGCTATCACTTGGCACTATAATTTATACCTAAACTAGTTTAAGCACAATGTTACAAATTCACACCTTGTACATATAATAAACATACCAAATACTCATTTCATTCTCACACTATTCTACTATGATCATCCTACTTTAAAAAGGCATAACCATAATGTCCATATAACACATAAACTTAGACATTTACAAGCAAAACCAAAACTATATATACAAGTAGGCTATAAGTATGTTCAAACCACACGATATTAGGAAAATAACATAAAACACCTATTACATGCTATTTATAACCATCAACATAATAACCAAAATCTACCAAAATGAGGTATAGATAGTGTGAATATGCTCTGATGAGATTCCAACAGATCAAGCTTTCTGATGATCTACAAGACAAAGAAAAACAACTACATAAAGAACTAGTGCTTAGTAAACTCGTATAATCTTAAACTTAACTTACTTTTTACACTCAATTTATATAAATTTGATGCACAACCTCATTATTATACTCATGAATTTATGAAATCCTATACACATCACAAGTCTAACAAGTTAGTGAGCTCCATAAGGAAAACATATAATCTCATCATGTCAAAAAAACACACACTAGTAACATATCAAATATATCTTTCATTCACCATAATACCAATTTGCATAACTCATCCAAATCAAAGCATTATACCAACATCTTTCGTTTCAACTTTCATGATCACGTAACAATTCATATAATTAAGCTTACTCTTTACATCTTTATTACCCGTTGAACCAAATGAAACAACGTCAGATACACGGGAACCATGCTCACACAAAGTGTGCATGTATTTGTAATCGTAACCATATCTGTAATGCTTACACGAGCTGTCAAATAGGCCTACTCACATGAGCTATGAAGAATCCACAACAAATGCATGACATCAGGCATCTGTAGGACATCCAATACTAGCACCAAAAACCATATATCCTCTAATGACATGTGATTTGTATCCTAAGTATTCACGAGGTTCAATCAGGACCATTTTACATACCAAAATCCTTTAATTGCATTCCATTATACCATTTCAAATATACTTCCATGAAATTTACATTTTTCAAACATAACATTCAATCTGATTAACATTACAATTTGATCCATAATACCAAAATATCACACAACTATCAATCTAAACTATACATAGCATAAATATTTATTAACATTTCATTCAAAACAGCAAGCAATAAATTTAATCCTTATACGAACTTACCTCGACTAAAATAGTTGCAAAAATAAAGTCGACAAACTCGGTTTAAATATGATTGACATGTTTCTTGATCTAAATAATAATTTTTTATTCAATTAAACCATTCAAAAAGCTTCAATAATTAATTCAACCATATAACCCTTATCAATGTGAATTTATAAAATTACCCCAATGTCTTAACCTTTATGTAATTTAGTCCCTAAACCCGAAACTTGCAAGTTTACCATTTTTAGCTACCAATCATGCTAGCCGAATTTCTTAAGGCTTCTAACCACCCCATATTTATCACCATTTCACCATATTTACATGAAAATTTACTAATTAAACAATTTAATCCCTAAATATTAAAATTACTAAAAATTACTTAAAAATATTTCTATTTAGCTTCCAACCTTAATAATCTATCAACTAAGTTCAAAACACTTCAATTTCATCAATGGCATAATGTAAAACATTTAACAGTTTTACGTATTAACCCCCAGGTTAGCTAGATTAAGCTAATACGAACTCAAAAATATAAAAATTACTAAAAACGGGTTAAAAATTCATACCGTGCAATGGACTATAGCTTGGTTGAACCTTATGGAAGCAATAATGGTGCTTTTCCTGTCAAATTTCCATGGTAGTGGATAAGAAAGATGATAGCATGTTTTGTTAGTTTAGTTTTTTTTTTTTTTACTTATTTGTTAAATTACCTAATTAACCTTGCTTTTTAAATTAAATTTCATACTAACCCACTACATTACCGCCCACCATATTTTCAATGTGTAAATTTACTAATTAAAACCCTCCACTTATGATTTTATGTCCATACAATACATAATTTAATAATGACTTACTTTAAAACTTTTACGATTTAGTTTATTTTACTTAATTAACTATTTAAAAATTAAAACTTATTAACCAAAATTTAGTATGAATTTAATAAATACTCGTAAATATTAAATTAACAATATTTGCTGACTCGATTTTGGAATTATGGTCTTGAAACCATTGTTTCCTACATCAGTGAAAATGGGCTGTTGCAGGGGCGGTTGTATAAAATACATGGGGTTAGTGTAAGGAATAGAGAAATATGAATGAAACTGACCGGGAGGTACTGCAAAAATTAGTGTCCTTTCTTGGGTTAGAGCCGATGACAAACCTGCCTTTACACGTGTTGTTGACCTAGGATTCCGAAGCCCTCGTCGTCACCTCTCACGAATTTCCCTACTCCTTGCCTCTATCTACGGTTTATATGGATTCTCGTGCTGTCTGAACTATGGCATGTACTCATCCGAGGTCGCCATTTTTGATTCCAAATAAGGTTCGCGTAAGGGTATGAGTCCGTACCTACGTTCCCACATCTTGATATATTGCTTATAGACTTCCTGCTAGTTTTCCTCGACTTTCCCACGCAAATCAATCTTGTTTTGTGCTTTCATGTCTTGCGATGGTGGTGGAATAGTTTGCCTCCACTAAATTGTCGTATCACTCGAATAGATTCGTGCACCTCCATCGTCGCGTAAACTACCAATGGCACATTTGCTTCCCACATCATCCGATTCTCAAAAATTTTGGGCGAAATACATCCTACAACTGTCAGGTCCACGTATGACATCTATTCAAACTGTAGTTCATAATTATAAATTTTGTTATCTATGAAAAACTAAATTTAAAATTATAATGTATTTATTATATGTTTGAAAAATTCAAAAACTAACCTCCAATTCAAATAGTTGATCTAATGGTAGTCAAATATCTTTAAGATACTCCGGTAGTCCCACAGAACTTGCGCTGTAGTTCCACCTACTTAAATAATATGTTAAATCAAACATAAAAATAAAAAAAATCTATTATGGTAACTATATTGTCAAATGAATTTTACCTTATTACGAGTGAAAATATATAAGGGGCATTGACTTAAGGACGTAAAAATGGTATCATCACCACGCCCATGACTGCAACATAAGCAAACAACCATCAATTTTCATTTTATTCGGTTCGACCGCTCGGCACAATTCCCGATACAATGTGCCCAACATGGCAAATCCCCAAATAAGTCAGTTGCATTCCTTCAAACCGACGAGATGTATTAGCCCTACCTTAAGTGTACAAGATTTCGATATTTATTGAGCATTCAGAAACCCCCGATTAACCTTAGGATGAATGCTCAGACGTATTATTGTTTTTCAAGGACCATTGCGTTCTCTTCAAGTTGATTGAAATAAGCTTGCAATCATTTAATGTCTATCTAGCTATCTTCATACTTTTTTGGCACATTCCCTAATAAATAGTAAGTAGCTAATTTTGTCCCAATTGGATGCGAGCACTGGGCTCGTAACGATTGGCCCATCAACCCATAAACTTAGTTGTAAAGCCACGTCCTCCAGTGTATTGTACATTCACTGCATGGAAGATGAAATATGTGTGTCTCAGGTCTCCATCTTTCCACCAACGCGCTGATAAGTGTAGGATCCAATTTTACAACCCCCAAGTATGCGAGAAACATGCAAGAATCCCACTTTTTGCAATTGAGGGTGAATTGCATTGGGTGTTGCCTTCGATATTTTGTGCATGTAACACTCTAAAACCCAATCATCCGGCTATTCATATCAACAAAATACATTATAAATTTAACAAATTTTATCAACTTACAAGTAAACTGAATTAAAATTAATAAAAACACAAAATTTTCCATACCATTGCTTATTGCGGACGGAAATGTGATTGTTGTCGAAACGAATAAGAGAATTCACCATTCTTAATATCGAAACAAAAATTTACTAATTACAAAATAATAAACTAAAACTAGAATACTTTTATAAAAAATTATTTGGAAATCTAGAACTAAAATATTGAGAGAATTGAGAGACTAGAGAGAATAAAAAGATTTGAGAGAATTGGATTTGAGTGAAAATTCTCAAAATGGGTGGGTATATATAGGTAAAAAAAAAGTGATCGTGGGGGGTTAATTTTTTTTTTTTTACCATTGGGGGGCTTTAAATAAATTTACCATTGTCGGTTTTAAAAATTAACCGTTAGAGATTTTACCATTAGGTGGGCGCGTTTTTTGCAAAAAAGTGTCCAGCACTTTTAGATACTCTCTCCAAAATCGATTTATTTTCCTAAATTTAAAAAAAAAAATTGGCCTATTCTTCAAAACTTATTTTTTAGCCTTTTTGGCCAATTCAGCCTATATATCCACTTATTTTCTTCACAAACTAATATCATATGATAATGCCAACCTGATAATCATTAGTTGATAAAATTCTAAAATTATTGTCTTTTTTTACAAGTAAGAATAACTAACTTAGTAAAAAATATTTTAAATAATTTTACATTATGTTAATTAGTAAAATTTTACATTTCATCCAAATAAATCAAACACAGTAATCTAACATATTTAAATAATATTACATTTCGATATTCATATTATATTTTGTAAACCAAATGCTAGTTGAACCCATTTTAATAAATTTTTATAAGATAAAAGAGTAGTTTTTGGTTTGAAGATAAATAAATTTAATTCCATTGAAAAATAGCTTAAGTTACATTTAAACAAAATTTCTGTTAACCCAAGGTTTATATGATGAATTACAAGAATACAAAAGCATTTATGAAAGATAAGTCATGTTAATTTGTGGCTAAATATAAGCTCACATTTCATATCAATCTAATTTTTCAGGTTGGTATTTGATAATTTCTTTATAGTAATTTTGTGCCCATCTTTTTTAATATTATTGTTTTCAAATTTCGAAATTGTTAGAAAAGTATTTAATATAAATGAATTCAATCATAAAATATAAAATAAGATTAGTTGTATTCTCATCTTTGATGCACATAAGTTTGAATTAAGCTCAATTATTATAAGCATTAAATTAGATGCTTTAATTTTGAGATGATAACTTAAAATATTTTAGGGTAAACTATCAAAATAATCATTTTTATTTATTTTAGGTTACATTTTAATCATTTTCGTTATCGTATTATAATGTTTTAGTCACTGAGCTTGTTAATTGACATTAACGGTGCAACGGTAAGCTGACGTGTCATGTTAAATCATCATTTCAAACGAAAATTTTAAGTTAAATTCTACAATTGGTCTCTATATTTTTTTCATTTTGAGCAATTTAATTTTTTCTTTATGTTCTTTTTAACTTTTTTTTAAAATTTTCCATTCTCTTTTGCTTCTCCCTCTATTTTCCTCATTTCTTCATTTCTTTTAACTAGTTTTTCTATATTTTCTATTTGTTAAAACTAGCCTACAAGCTTACCTCACTCAAAAAAATTATATTGTTTAAAAAATAAAAGTATAAAGACTAATTTTAATAAATGGAAAACATAAAAAAAAAATTACGTTAAAAGAAATGGAGAAGGGAGGAAAACAAAGGGAGAATCAGAAGAAGAATGGAAAATAAAGAAAAAGAAAAGAAAAGAAAGTTAAAAAAAATAAAAGAAAAAAATTAAATTGCTCAAAATAAAAAAAAATATGGAGACCGATTGTATAAATTAACTTAAATTTTTTGTTTGAAATGATGATTTAACGTGTCACGTCAGCTTACCGTTACATTGTTAGCGACAATTAACGAATCAATGATTAAAATATTACCACATGATAATATAAATGACTAAAATATAATATTTTAAATATAAATAACTAAAATGTAATTTTAGATAAATAAAAATGTTATTTTACATTAGTACATTTTAACATTTCGCATTATATCACGTGAATATGATCATAATAATAATTATTATTATTATTATTTAGATTGATGTGATATCTTCATAACTCTTTTTTTTGCCTAAAATGATATTTCATTATAATCTAAAAAGTTACAATATTCACAAGGAAATTTATATGGTTTGTTATTTTTAAATTAAAAAAAATTGATTAAGTCTTAGGACTCTTTTCAAAAATACTTTTGAAAGAAAAATATTCCGAAATAAATTATTTTTTAAGAGAAAAATTATTTTTTTTAAATAAAAAATTGGCCCCAAAAATATTTTTTTCAGAAGTTGAAAATTTTAATTTCTCTTAAATGTAGGTTTAAGTGTATTAAAGTCGTATTATTTTTTTATTTATGGGTTAGACAAAAATTATAAGTAATTTTAAGTTTTATCTCGAAAATAACATATATAATAAATTGTAAAGAAAAAAATAAAAAAGAAAAATGTAGAAAATTACCAAATCAATGGGCATGACCAGTGGGCAAAATGGGCAGCAAAAGTCAAAAGACAATCAATCAAGGAAGGTCCAAAACAGATCATAAAACCAGATACGTGTCAGTAACAAACCGAATCTTCTTTGTTTTTGTTTTTGCCCATATCACCTAACGTATCTCTTCTTTCCCTACTTGTACGGCTTAGATTTCATCTCTTCATTATATACTTATAATAATCATCATCTAAAACTCTCTCTCATGCTCTCCTTTCTCATAAATTTCGATTTCTCTTCTTTTTGATGATTGGATTTTTGTTGAGGGACATCGGACATGTTGTCGTTGAGCAACGGAGTGACCATCTCTAGGGCTTCCACCTACGGAGGCAGTGTCGTCGATCGTACTGATGTTATTTCCGATTCTCCGGCACTGGCTTCCGGCAAAGCTTCCATTTATGGGGCGAAACATGAGCCGGCTTCTTCCCTTGGTATTGTGCCTCATAGAGGACCTGATTCACTTGAAGGTTCGCTTTTCTCTCTCTACTTTTTTTCCCTGGTTTTCGATTTTTGATTATAAAGTTTTTATTTAAATTAAAATTGTGCTTTTTCAGCTAGATTCTCCTTTTCTTTTAACGATATATGATTTTAGATTTTTACTATCCTAAGGTTTTAGATTTTTAGGGTTTCTTTTGTATTACGATTATATATAGTTTCTTTTGTATCACGATTATATGTATTCATAATTCTTCAAAACTAAAATCAGTTAAGACTTTTTGGAAGAGTTTATTGTATAATTTTTATTTTAAATTATTAAATGATTGAAATTTTGATTGGTATAATGTTCTTTAATTGCTTGTGCGGATGTTGGTTTGGTTTTGATGCAGTTGATGAAGATATGCAGTTGGCTCTAGCTCATCAATTGTACAAATCTGGAAACTACAAACAAGCATTGGATCATAGCAATGCTGTTTACGACCAGAATCCGCTTCGTACTGATAATCTACTTCTTTTGGGTGCTATTTATTACCAGGTTAAGAAGTTGCCTTTTCTGTCTCTTATTCTTTTAGAAGATTTTGATTTTGTAGTTTTATAATCCTATTGTGTATGCCTCAGTTGCATGATTACGACATGTGCATTGCCAAAAATGAAGAAGCCCTTCGAATTCAGCCTCGTTTTGCCGAGTGTTATGGAAACATGGCAAATGCTTGGAAGGTACTTATTAATCTTTACATCAATTCTTTCCAGCTAAAGTAAAATTTATATCTTAAGAACTAGGGGTTTTTGAAGAACTGATGAAGGTTTATTTTTGCTCTAATATGTAGGAAAAAGGCGATGTTGATGTTGCCGTTCGGTACTATATGATTGCAATTGAGGTTTGTATATGGTTATGGAACTTCAGTTTTGCCAATAAAGCATTGTCTCCCTCCTTTGCTATTGAAATCTTTTGTCTGTTTGCTGATCTTTGGTTAAACTTTTATTGATGCAGCTTCGCCCTAACTTTGCTGATGCATGGTCAAATTTAGCTAGTGCTTACATGCGAAAAAGAAGATTTAATGAGGCCGCACAGTGTTGCCGTCAGGCTCTGCAATTAAATCCTCTATTGGTATATTTTGATCTGGTTTTATGTTATTTTAATCCAATTAAATGCTCTAATTTTTAAATTAACTGGAAGTCCTACATTTCATTTTTTTTTTTTTTTTTTTTTTTTTTTGTTCCTTTACTTTCTTAAAAACTGAGGCATGGCTAGTTTCAATAAGATTTTATGACCAATATCTTTTAATTGCCCTACAGGTGGATGCTCATAGTAACCTTGGAAATCTAATGAAGGCGCAAGGTCTGGCTCAAGAAGTAAGTGTCAAGGATTAAATGTTTCTACAATTTGATAGCCAACTCCATAAGTAGTAGCAGAAATGTGAATTCTTGGGCTGAATTATTTAACTGATGTATTCATGCCCTTGGCAAGTCCAATGTTGAACACCTGCAATTAGAATTTTGGTTGGACCTCCTTCTATCCATATTTGGAGGAAGTGGTCTAATCTTTTGTCCAGTGTGAGCGTGTATATTCATTGCTGGATTAACCTGGCCTAGATTCTTACCATCCTGCCAAACAGAATGTGAGGGGAAAACATCCTTACTAGATCTAGATTTTCTAGTGTTCTTTATCAGGTAAGTTACTGATGAAAGTAATTCATGTGTGGAACTGTGTCTCGATATCACAGTTCTGTACAGATATCAAGTTGTTTTCTACAGGCCAGGGGATCAGATGATGATTGCTCTTGTTGTAACTTCCATCTGCAAAGACTCGAAATTGTCAGAATCTAACATTTTGTGCAGGCATACAGTTGTTATCTTGAGGCTCTTCGGATACAGCCAACTTTTGCCATTGCATGGTCAAACCTTGCCGGTCTTTTCATGGATTCAGGTGACTTAAATCGAGCCCTTCAGTATTACAAGGTATGCTGAATCTTGTTTCCATCATTGTTTCCTTTGTTGTTTTTATCTGTAATTTTCATTGTTCTGCTTGCTTGGATATGACTTTTTTCCTGTGCTTTCTTTCTTGAGAAGTTTCTGTGAGATATAATTTTTCACCTTTTTTAATTTTAAGAACTATTTTATATTCGTAAATATCAAATGCAGGAAGCTGTTAAACTCAAACCTGCGTTTCCTGAGGCTTACTTAAATCTTGGGAATATTTACAAGGTAAGCCTTCTTGCCCTGTGCTCGTAATGCTGGGTCACTGCTAGTCCATGGACTGGTCTTTCTGTATCGGAGAAAAAACAATATATCTTGTTTTTGCCTTTCCAGGCTTTGGCAATGCCTCAGGAGGCTATCGTCTGTTATCAGCGAGCTGTTCAGACTCGGCCTAACTATCCAGTAGCTTTGGGTAAGTGCTGCTACTTCACCTTAGTCAACTATATTTTCTCTTTATGAAGGTTGAAATCTTCAGATGAGTTGCATCTGGCTGCTTGATTGCAGATATATATGTTTTATTTCTCCTGTTGTATTTAGGTAAATGACTAAAGTCAACAATACTTGTTTTATTTTTCTTCAAAACTATGATTTGTTTTGTGCAGTGGTTACTCTTATCATTTTCTAATTTCTTGTTTTCTCTTCCTCACATATTGACCTCAAAGTCACTGTGTGTTAGGAAGTTCGCATCTCAGCCAACATTATAAAGTGATTACTAGACCTTACTATGACCTAATAGTCGTCATGGATTTTGTGCTTAGGGCTAGCAGAATTTTTATTATATGTTAAAGGATATTCTTTTTAATTTATGTTATTGGGGTACCAAGTTATGTGACTCTATGGTGTAGGGAATCTGGCTAGTACATACTATGAGCGAGGACAGCTGGATTTGGCAATCCACCATTATAAGCAAGCTATTGCCTATGATCAAAGATTTGTGGAAGCTTACAACAATTTGGTTGGTTTTCTTTGTGTCAGATTGTAAACATTATAGTGAATTCTAAGCTTTTGGTTTTTAAGCTTGCTAACTTGAATATGTTTTTAATTATTGACTTGAAGGGAAATGCATTGAAAGACGTGGGTCGTGTTGATGAGGCAATTCAATGCTATAATGTAGGTTTTTCTGGTAATCTAAGTTCTATTTTCTCATTTACAGTTATTGATCTTTTGAACTTACCATTTTTCATTCCTGGTGAAGCAATGTCTCACATTGCAACCCAACCATCCGCAAGCACTTACCAACTTAGGGAACATATATATGGAATGGTACGCTATCCTTGAAGATCAAAATTTAACTTTTGATGAGTTTTTGGTGAATGGTATTTTTACCAGATATTTTGGAATTCTAGGAACATGGTTGGTGCTGCTGCTTCTTACTATAAGGCTACATTGGCTGTGACGACAGGGTTGTCCGCTCCATTCAATAACCTTGCTGTAATCTATAAGCAACAGGTTGTTCTTTGGTGTTTGATTTTCTGTTTTTTCTTTTGATGCTATGTTAAAGAGTTCCATCTTTCTTTTGGCTCTATTATTTATGGAGTGTTTTATTTTTACCATAGGGAAATCACATGGAAGCTATATCTTGTTACAATGAGGTTTTACGGATTGATCCATTGGCAGCTGATGGACTTGTAAATAGGGGTAACACTTACAAGGAGATTGGTAGAGTGGGTGAAGCAATTCAAGATTATATTTGTGCTATTAATATCCAGCCAAATATGGCTGAAGCCCATGCAAATCTGGCTTCTGCTTATAAGGATAGGTAATTTTTTTTCTATAATTTCTTTTAATGGTCACATTCCTTGGCATCCATTTGTAAGGATCAGTAGCATCTTATGGGACTGTTGGGGAAGAAAGGTGTTTGTTTTCCTAAATTTAAACAATGTTTTCATTTGGAAATTTTTTCCATCTTCTTAGCAATGTCTTTGAGCTTTCTGTCCCTTGCCCTTTGCTAATGAATAATGATGCTTTAGTTTAGATTCTTATTCTTTGTTTGGTGTTGATTTTTATCATTTTAGTTTATTGCATTCCCTGCATTAAGGGTTTAATATCAATAAAACTTAATGTGAGCCATCATCCTTGTATAGTTGATTGCACTTTTCGAATATTAGTAAATCCTAAAATATGCTTCATCATATAGGCTTTTATTGATTATCCATTATAGCTCAGAAAGGTGGTGGATTGATTTTCATCCAAAATGAGGAAAAACAAATTTGATGCATCCTGCTCGTCAATGTAGATTTATAATGTATGATTCTTTCTATTGGGGTTAAAGAAATGCCTTTTTACTAGCAATTCTTTGATTCTGAATTTGGTTTACTTGTAAATTTTAATACAGTGGACATGTGGAGGCTGCTGTCAAAAGCTATAAGCAGGCATTGCTTCTTCGACCAGATTTTCCTGAAGCTACTTGTAACCTCCTACATACGTTACAGGTACTATGGCTTGAAGTTCAACGCACTATGGAATTAATATCTACACAAAAACTACATTTACATGCAGGGGATATCATTTTATCTAGTAGTAGGAAGCATTTTGTGGACATGCTGTTTCTTTCAAGGCATTCAACCTTTTCTAGGTGATCATATTCTTTGTATATGCCTGACTCTTAAGAGTAACCACTCATTGAATGAATTAAGGCCAAGACTTATGCAGCTTGCTTCATTAATTATCTTGTGGGAATTGCTTCCTTGGAACTTGATCTTACTTCAAAGTAACTTAGTGGATTTACAGGCTTTTGTAGAGAGACCTATTGGATTGGGATCAGCTGATCTAATTTGATTTTATATTTTCAGTGTGTGTGCTGCTGGGAGGATCGGGATAAAATGTTCACTGAAGTTGAGGGCATCATCCAAAGGCAGATTAATGTGAGTATTGATATGCATGGATCTTTTTTCGTATTCCTAGTATTTTATGTTATTCCATTTCCATTGTTTTTAAGATTGGAAACTACTTCAATTAGTATTTCCTTTTTCAGTGCAATTAACCACATAACTTCTTTATCTCAGATGTCAGTTCTTCCTAGTGTGCAACCTTTCCATGCTATAGCATATCCCATTGATCCAATGCTTGCACTTGATATAAGGTATAAACTTCTTTTCGTAGTACCATATGTAATTTTGCTGCGGTGAACTAGAGTTTTTCAGTAACATCTCTTCCCTTCTCTTGCAGCCGTAAATATGCTGCTCATTGCTCTTTGATTGCATCTCGTTTTGCTCTTCCTCCTTTCAACCATCCTGCTCCAATTCCTATTAAGCAAGATTGTGGAAATCAGAGGCTAAAGATTGGTTATGTAAGCAGTGATTTCGGCAATCACCCCTTGTCACACCTCATGGGATCAGTATTTGGCATGCACAACAGAGAGAATGTAGAGGTTGTTCTCTTTCTTTTCCTTTATTTTTTTGGGGTGGGCGGGGGGGAAGGGGTTGGGGGGTAATCTTATTATACTAGAAGCTTGTGGCCATGATTGACATGAAAACATGGTGTTTGCAGGTATTTTGCTATGCCTTGAGTCAAAATGATGGCACTGAATGGAGACAGCGTATCCAGTCTGAAGCTGAGCATTTTATAGATGTCTCTTCCATGTCATCAGATGTGATCGCTAAAATGATTAACAAGGATGGAATGCAGATCCTTATCAACCTGAATGGGTATACTAAGGTTAATATGATCAATTTTCTCATCCTTTGTGGAACCTAATTTTATTTTCAGAGTCTAGCTGTTTTGATTGATATGATATTATGAAATGATAATAAAAATGAACCTAAGTTCTTTTTTTTTCTTTGATTTATTTGGGTTGATATTTTATTAATAATATAAGGTGGTTAAAGTCGTATATTTTTACATTTCTGCAGTATCAACTTTATGTAATTCTAATATGAAATGATTGTGCTGCTCAATAATACAGGGTGCAAGGAATGAAATTTTTGCCATGCAGCCAGCACCTATACAGGTTTCATATATGGGATTCCCTGGGACTACCGGGGCAGATTACATTGATTACTTGGTCACTGATGAGGTAATAACTGGTGCTTCACATAAACCTTCAATGATGTAAATGTTCTTCATCTAACCTGCTATTTCTTTGCTTCCAGTTTGTTTCACCTTTGTGTTATGCACATATTTATTCTGAGAAACTGGTCCATCTCCCTCATTGCTACTTTGTGAATGATTATAAGCAGGTGATTTTTTTAAAAAAAATTGTAATAAAACAGAATCTATTACCTGCGAGTAGAATCTCATGACAGTGAAGGCCTGATTCTTTAACTTTTAATGTTTGCAGAAAAATCTTGATGTGTTGGATCCACATTGTCAGCACAAGCGATCTGACTATGGTCTTCCTGAAGATAAATTCATTTTTGCATGTTTCAACCAATTGTATAAAATGGATCCTGAAATCTTTAATACTTGGTAATATGAGGATGACCACCGAGTTCAATGAATGTAATATTCAGATT
This sequence comes from Gossypium anomalum, assembly GCA_025698475.1. Lineage (NCBI taxonomy): Eukaryota > Viridiplantae > Streptophyta > Magnoliopsida > Malvales > Malvaceae > Gossypium > Gossypium anomalum. Next base: position 79,970,160 of record CM046966.1, on the reverse strand, counting down.
TTGTCATTTCACTCACTTCTTTTATAATTCAGGTGTAATATTCTTAAGCGTGTACCAAATAGTGCACTTTGGCTCCTCAGATTCCCAGCTGCTGGAGAAACGAGACTGCGAGCGTGTAGGTTCTGCATTCATGTTTTCTTTGAAGAACGAAGCCTTCATAATATTGAGTTCTTTTTATTGTTATTATTATTATTTTTATTGATGTTGATCTTTATTTCAGATGCTGCTGCACAAGGGGTACAGCCAGAGCAAATAATTTTCACCGATGTTGCAATGAAACATGAACATATCAGGCGCAGTGCTTTAGCTGATCTCTGTCTCGACACGTAAGTATTCTCTTCCCTGCTGTCTTTAACAATTTTATTTTGATCTGCAGTTCAGTAATGATGGTTCCATTGTTATTCTTCATAGCCCTTTATGCAATGCACATACTACTGGCACGGATGTGTTATGGGCTGGTTTACCTATGGTGACTCTACCCCTTGAGAAAATGGCTACAAGGGTTGCTGGTTCACTTTGTCTCGCTACTGGTTTGGGGGAGGAGATGATTGTGAACAGGTAGGTTTTGAACATTGTCCTTGGAGAGTGTGTATGCGTGTATACTATATATACGGCTGTAATATGTTTTCCTATTTAATCTTTATGTTATGATAGTTTCTTCCTGCTTTTTACAGTATGAAGGAATATGAAGAAAGGGCTGTCTCGTTGGCATTAAATAGGCCGAAGCTTCAGGCTCTTACCAATAAACTGAAGGCAGCTCGTTTAACTTGCCCTCTTTTTGACACAGCACGCTGGGTAAAGCTTAATTAACGTCACAGGTTATTATTTTCTGCATTAGATATTGTTATAAATGCTTAAAAATTTTGGTTGTAAACCATGGCAGGTGCGGAATCTGGAGAGGTCATACTTCAAAATGTGGAATCTGTATTGCTCAGGGCAGCAGCCCCAGCACTTCAAAGTCACTGAAAATGACTTTGATTTCCCTTATGATAGATAGGAACAAACGAGGATTGTAGATAAAAATTAAGAGGATATAGAAGAACCAGAAATCCTACTTAGGAATAAAGATTGTTTATTCACAATGGTAATGAGATATATTTCTGATATTTACATCTTCTTAAAGATGGCAATGTGATTTTACTGAGATGGGTTTCAGGTTCTATCATAGACTTTGTTTACCTGATTATTCATGTGGTTTTGGAATTGAGATTGCACAAATGTTACAGAAGATCATGTATTTTACATGATTTATTGACCTCAGACAAAGTTGGGTGTAACCCGGAGCACAGTTGGCTCAACCCAAATTCAATGAATGAGGGTTAAATTAATGCCAATCATGTGGTTGGTTTTTTTCTTTTTCATGTGATGGCAACAGGATAATCTCATGAGCACGTTGACCAAAGCTTTTGGATGGAACAGGCTTTGATACATCCCTGCACCGCCCAATATAATAAAAGGGTTTTTTTCCCCCTTCTCTGTCTCGAGCATTGTTGATTGAAAGTTGAGGCAACCGTTGGTTGGGTGCGTGAGGCAATTGCTATCTTCCTCAGCAGGTAGTAACTCCCTGTTTCTATTAAAATGTGTAATTTGCATGCCTAAGTGCTACCTATAAGCAAATTGAAATCAACGCATTGTTTATGAAGCTGATAAAGATAGCAAAGATATGCATGGAAACATCGGCATCAAAGTTGAGATATCTCAAAAAATATGATAGGTTCCTTATGTTAATAGTTCCTTATTCATCCCCCTTTACGAGAATTAAAAGAGGGGATACGAATGACTTATTAACGAAAATGAAAAGAAAAACAGACCTCCTCGGCTGTCGCAGAAAACCTTGAGCTGAGCCCAACCAATTTGATAAATGGGTTTTATTTTGATGGGCTAGGCAGGTATCAGCTGCTAGGAATTTGAGATGGAGAAATGTTCAATCAAAGTTTTTAAATTATAGACAATTATTACATTTTCATAAAAAAAGGTTTTTAAATTATTTTTCAAAGATATGGTTGAGGTTTGATTGGGCTTTGGATTTGGTGAGTTAGATTTGGTTTGTTGATCAGTAAAAAGTGATTAGAGGAGGTATTAGCAACTTGAATAAAAGTAAAGAGATCACGTACATAGTAGAAGAAGCTTTTATAGAACTTAACCCATTTTAATAGTGCTATGATGTGGGAATTGGTTTTTTGGGAGTTCAAAAATATTTAATGCATTCACTTTTACGATGGTAATTAACAATGTTATAAATTTGGGAGTACGAATATGATAAAAAGTGAAAAATCAAATTAAATACATTAAAGTAAAAAGGTTAAATGTTAAATTTTCAACATGTACTCTGACAAGTAAGTATTTTTTGAATAGATTTAAAAATTTTTTAAAAAAAAAAGTGAAAATTTGTCACTATTACAATTATGGCTGAAAGAGCAGTGGATGATAATAGATTGTTATGTCACCATCAATAACAATATTATAAGGCCTATGTTTAATTAATTAAATTCATATCATTATTTACTACTAAAACATGAACATTCTATCCATTGTTTGAACAATTGACAAGAATATTTCAACTCAAAGTAAGATAAAAGTCTCACTCCCATGTTCTATGGTTTGACTTGCTTTGGTATTTGATATTTATGTAATTCTGAAAATCTTATTATATACATGCAAATCATAGTTTAATCTGAGAGATTCCACATCGGACAGCCTTATTAATTTTGAATTTGGACATTCAAGGGTTGTTTTTGGCACCATGTAGATCTTAAAACAAAACAAAAAAAAAACTATATTTCATCAATAAAATAAAATAAAACAAAACTTTTTAAATTTTGAAAAAATTACCCAAATAATTTATCATTAGAAAAAAAAAAGAAAAGAAAAAGACTTATAAATGAATACAAATAAATTTATTCAAATATAATTATATATTAATTATAATCACGATATTTTTTTTTTTGGATTTAGAGTTTAGAGTTTAAAATTTATATCAAATTTCAAATTTATATTTAAATAAAATTATTAATATTTATGTATAAGTGCACCACTAATATTTTATTTCACTAATATTAATGTGTCGTGTTATTGTTCATTGACGATGCATAGGACTTACACAGTAACGATGCATCAAAAATTCGCCCTAATCTAACCTTTTGTTTTCAATTTCTTTAAATAATTTACTTAATTATTTTAAATAGATCCAATTTTAAACAAAAACTTTGGCAATTAAATTATTTATTCTTTTTCATTCACATAACATAAATCCTAAGTTTTATTCAAAGAAAGTGTCGTTGAAAAACGGTGTGTGCATTGTGCATGCCTAGATACGAAAGATGGTTAACAAATATACTGTGTATGAGATAATTTTGAATTTCGCAAATGGTTTTAGCAAACATAGACAAAAATAGAAAACACACTAAATCATGAACTTGTACATTAAATGACCAAACATAGACAAAGTGGGACGTGCAAGCATTGAAACAAGGAGGATACAAAGGACTGAGATGAAATTGTACATTAAATGACCAAACATAGACAAAGTGGGAGGTGCAAGCATTGAAACAAGGAGGATACAATGGTTCAAAACAAAGTAGCAAAGAACTAAATTTATCTGATCAGAACTGAGTTTGAAGATTTTCCACCATTTTCTTATCAAGTTTGAAGGCCTTAGCAAGGACTTCACTATTGATGGCTGGGTTGGAACCAAAAACAGCATTGGCTATAGTTATAACTCCTGGATTTTGGCTGCTGAGACCAGCAAAGGCAATGGCATTGGTCTTCCCGATATTGAACTGGAAGTGAATGAGGCCAACAGGGAAAACAAACACATCGCCTGTCTTCAGTACTCTGGTAAATAATCGGTTATCGGGGTTCGATGTTACAAAGCCAACATAGAGTGTACCCTTTGTCACAACTAGGATTTCTGTGGCACGAGGGTGCGTGTGAGGAGGGTTTTGACCACCATTAGGTGCATAGTCGATTCGAACCAATGATATACCAAGAGTGTTAAGTCCCGGTATTTGATCAACATTAACAGGAGTAACTCTTGATCCCACTGCATTGGATGTGTTTCCTGGTTTATCAAGACCAGAAAAGAAGAAATCATCTGCTGTGGCAAGTTTTGGATCCTTGCACAACTTCCCATTTACAAATACTGCATGAAAAAAGAGAGAGAGAGAGAGAGTTTTAGCTAACATAAAATGATACAAATAGTAGTGTCATTATTATAATGAAATGGCACAAATTCCTATATACTACCAGCATGCTTGGTGCTATTGAGTGCAACACAAAAGTCCTGAAGAGGGCTAGGATCTGAAGCTGAGGCTAATGTGAAACCCGATATCAATAGGGAAAAAACTACAAGGAAATGTTGAACTCCCTTCATTGGGATCAATATTCTAGCTATATATCTACTTCAATTACTTGTTAGCTGTTGATTGAAGGATGAGAGATCTTAATGGAAGATAGGTCTATTTATAGATGGAAAACCTGTGAAAGTGGTCCTCATTTATCTACATGAAGCAGGTGAAAACTTGCTATATGCCTAGATGGCTATGGATTTTATATTTCCATGAAAAGAATATTCCTCAACAACTGCAATTTTATTTTTCTTCCTTTTCTGTCTGATTCATTGCTTTATCCTAGATATATATTTCAAGGTTATTGGTCGTATGTTTCCATTAATAACTTATGATTAGGATAATGGACGTTTCATTTATCCAAAACCAGACAGAAATTTGTATTAATTCTGCACCATTTATGAGAGTAGTAGGTAGCAGAAGACAAACTAGATTAAGTAATCCTCAAAGACAAAACACCCAACCAGCTAAAGGAAAAACCACCAAAATGGACAAAACAATGCTAAGAAAAAAAAAAAAAAAAAAAAAAGCAAGAAAATTAATGACAGAACAGAAGATGCCACAGTTTAGGCCCCATATATATGTTTTTTAAACGAGTGCCAGAGTGCGGTTCCTCCATGTAGTAATAATACCTTTCACTCTATGACTCAAAAATGACTAATAAAGTTGTCAAACATTGCATTTAATACGATTTCTAACCTCAAAAAGTGTAGTTATTCTTAAAAGCCTGAGTTAATTAATTACAATTGTCGAAACTATTTTTTAAATTGTAAAACGGGAATCGATTTGAAAATAAAAATGGAGTCGCCACTAATTTTTTTTCGAGGTGTGATCGAATCACCTTGCAATTGATCATTTTAATAAAATATTTTGATTTATTAAAACAATAATTTTGGGTCTAGGAAATTAAAAAAAAAAAGTTCGGGAGTCGGTTACGCATGAGGAAGGGTTAGCACCCTCGTAACGCCCCAAAACTGGTACCTAATTGATTAATTAATGTCTTAATATCGAATGTTTGAAAAGATTTTAGAATACGATCCTTTTATTTTTTAAAAAGACAATTGAATAAATTAAATTGAATGCTAAAACCCTCCTATCTCGAAGAAATAAAATGTCACACCCAGTGAGTTAAGATACAACATTTTAAACCCTCGAAATTAAGCTTGTCCTTTAATTTTCAAAACTCATGCATTTAAGTTTAAAAAGGATATTTGGTTATTTGGGTCATATGAAAAATCGGAACCCAGTAAGTTAGGGCATAATCTCTCAAAATTTCAAATACAGAATATTGCCTTTATTTTTAGAAATCCTTACCTCGAGAAAACAAAGTATCATATCCAATAAGTTAGGACACAACATCTCGAATTCTCGAGAATAAGCTTTTATTTGAAACTTATTTATTTTGATTTAAGAAAGAGTACTCGATTACTTAGATTAGACGAGGAAAATCGAAACCCAGTAAGTTAGGGCACAATCTTCTCGAAGATGCCAAATACCGAGTATTGCCTTATTTTGAAAACTTTGGAATGGAATGATTTTAAATCTTAAATGATATTAATTAAAACACGATCTTTTAAGCAAATAAAATGAGATGGAATTATAATGTACAACGCTAAATAATAATTCATAAACAAAACGCTATAATAACAAATCACAGATAACAAATAAATACAAAGAAGAATTACAATACACATAATAGCAATAATCACGTAGCATGTTTATCCCAATATCCACATTAATATAAAAATGAAATAAGTAGTAAGAAAATCTAGAATAAAATATGAAACAATTCTAAGCAAATAATACATAAAAAGAATTTAAAACAGATATTATAAAAGCCATCTAAAGTATATGAAATATTTAAAAAAATACTAGCATCCATTCAAGATAAAGTAATATATAAAACTCTTTAGAAATAATATAAAAAATAATATAATTCTAAAATACTATACATGAAATGAAAAACTTATTATAAATATATATATATATATATATATATACACACAGAACAATAGCAGCAATAATGTTGCAAAAATAATCAATATGATAATAAAACAAATATAGTCAGTAAAAAAATAAAATATAATAATAATGATGATGATGATGATGATGACGACGACGACGACAAAGATATAAAGAAATAATAATAAGAATAATAATAACCATAAAAAGCAAAAATAATTATAGTATAAAATAAAAATAAAAATAAAAATAAAAATAATAATAAAATAATAATAATAGTGGTGTTAATATTAATAAAAAGAATATAAAAAAATAATGAATGTAATAGTAATATGTAATAATTATGAAATAACACTAATAATAAAAATTTAGAATATACTAACAAAAAATAAAAAAATAAAAAATTAATTAAATTTTAAAAAATAAAATAGCAAAAAATAAAGGAAAAAAAAGACTAAATTGAACTTAAAACAGAAGTTTTGGGGCTAATCCGAAATAAAAATAAGGCGAAAGGACCCATTTGCATGCGCAAATAACAAGGAGGGACCAAAAGGGTAATAATCCCTTCTCCTCCAAAACGCACAGCATCAGAGAGGACCAAAATGCAATCGAAATAAATCATAGGGCCAAATCAGAAATAAAGAAAATTTTAATTACAAAGCTGTAAAAAGCGGAAGGGCTAAATGCGCAATTGGCCTTTCCAATTAAAAACACACGAATCCTAGGTTGGAGTGGGTCAGGTCGGATGGGTCAAGGGCAAAACGACGTCGTTTTGGAGGCCTATTTAAGGCCAAAATCTTTAAAAAAAAAAAACACTTTCAACCTTCTTTCAAAAAAAAAAAACCCTCCCCCCTTTATTCTCTCTGCAGGCCTGAGGGTCCGGCCAGGCTCCATTCACCGACCACCGCCGCTTGCCACCAGCCGCCATCGCCGGCACCGCCATGTAGGTAAATTTTTTTTGGATGTATTTGTGTATATATATATATTTACTTTTTAAGGAAAAATAAAAATAAAAAAAAACTAAAGCCGTAACCTACATTTTTCTTCTTTTCTGTTCTGCTACTGTGATTTTTGATTTGCGATTGAAACTCCTATTTTCTTATTGATTTTTTTAGTATAAAAAAACCTCTCCCTTTACAAAATCGTATATTGGCTTTTATAGCCCTTTTTTTTACACCCTTTTTCACATGTTTGCAGGTACGTGAGCGAACACGCCACTAACGTGGTGTGGTGGAGCAGCGCACGATGCGGAGGAGTGGCGTCCGACGCGCGAGGGAGGCGTGGGCAACAACCTAGGTACGGCGCACCTAGGGTTTTCTATTTTTGCTGGTTGTGGGTTGGTGTTAGGTGGGCAAGGGTTTTGGGCCTAGGTCTTTAGTTTGGGTATTTGATTTAGGCTAGTTTAGTTATTGGGCCCTAGGCTAAAATTGGGCCCTACAGCTGCCCCTCTTTGCTTATTGTCGTGTAAAGAGAATGTAGCAAAGACGTTAAAAGGGCTAAATTTGCCCGATCTTGCTGAGTTTTGACTTCTTGATGCTTCCTTTCTTCAGGTAACCTCACTTTAACCCATTGCATCTTCAGGGGTATAGGAATTTTCGTTTCAATCTGCTCCCCTACTGCTTAGGGAGATATGAGCTGTAATCTTCAGCCTGCTCCACTGCTGCTCAGGGAGATAAGGCTCACCGTCTCCGATCTGCTCCACTACTGCTTAGGGAGATAAGATCTGTAATCGCCAGCCTGCTCCACTACTGCTTAGTGAGATAAGGCTAGTGGCTTAAATTTGCTCCATTGCCGCTACATGGAGATAAGGTTCGCTTTCTTCGATCTGCTCTACTACTGCTTAGGGAGATAAGATCTACAATCTTCAGTCTGCTCCGCTACTTCTTAGGGAGATAAGGCTTGTGGCTTAAATCAGCTCCATTGCCGCTACATGGAGATAAGATTCGCCGTCTTTGATCTACTCCACTACTGCTTAGGGAGATAATATCTGCAATTTTCAGCCCGTTCCACTACTGCTTAGAAAGATAAGGCTAGTGGCTTAAATTTGCTCCATTTTCACTACATGGAGATAAGATTCACCGTCTTTGATCTGCTCCACTACTACTTAGGGAGATAAGATCTGTAATTTTCAGCCCGTTCCACTACTGCTTAGGGAGATAAGGTTAGTAGCTTAAATCTGCTCTATTGCCGCCACATTGAGATAAGATTTGCCGTCTTCGATCTGCTTCACTACTGCTTAGGGAGATAGGATCTGCAATTTTTAGCCTGTTCCACTACTGCTTAAGGAGATAAGGCTAGTGGCTTAAATCTGCTCCATTGCCGCTACATGGAGATAAGATTCACCGTCTTCGATCTACTCCACTACTGCTTAGGGAGATAGGATCTGCAATTTTCAGCCTGCTCCACTGCTGCTCAGGGAGATAAGGCTAGTAGCTTAAATCTGCTCCATTGCCGCTACATGGAGATAAGATTCACCGTCTTTGATCTGCTCCACTACTGCTTAGGGAGATAGGATCTGTAATTTTTATCAGTGTTGCTACACCGTCCTCTGGGGGACATGTCTTGTAGACTCGGTTTTATATGCCTATGTTTATACCAAATGATTAGGATGCTATGATCAGAATGAATCAGATGCTCCTAGCCAAATGCACTATGAATGATATGAATGCAGAAATGTCATGAGAATGATTCCTTTTTAAATTTAGGTTGTCATTGCTCATTATTCATCAAGGTTCTGTCACTGATGTGCTATCCTGCCTTTTTTGCTCAGCTGGTGTCTTTGACTGAAAATCCGAAGAGATAATCTCAATTTGGACTCAAATATTTCCAACCCTTAAGTTGGGTAAGTTCTAAACAATAGTCCTGTTTCAGGTTCCTGCACTGTTTAGAAACTTCTAGACTAATATGCAAAACTCTTTTTGTGAAAGTGTTATTAGTCTATTAATCATTATTTCAATGCAAAATGCTTGAAAAAGATCATAACAATGGATAAAAAAGAAAATAATTGAGAGCATACTATGAAACCGAGCAGCTTTCCTAGCTTAGCCTCGAAAGTACATTTTGTTGGATTGAGCTTTAACTGAAACTTTCTCAGCCTCAAGAACAATTTCTTCAAAACCTGTATGTGCTCCTTTTTTGTTCGGGATTTTGTGATCATATCGTCAACGTAAACCTCAATCTCCTTGTGCATCATTTCATGAAACAAGGTTACCATGGCTCTTTGATATATTGCTCTCATGTTTTTTAACTCGAATGACATCACCTTATAGAAAAATGTTCCCCACAAGGTTATGAATGTGGTTTTTTTCTATGTCTTTAGGATGCATCTTTATCTGATTGTATCCGGAGAAACCATCCATGAAAGAGAACAGTAAGTAACCTGCCGTGTTATCTACCAAAGTGTCGATATGAGGTAGCGGGAAGTTGACCTTTGGGCTGGCCTTGTTCAAGTCTCTGTAATCTATACACATCTGCACTTTTCCATCTTTTTTAGGGACAGAGACAACATTGACTACCCATTCTGAGTAATTCACCACTTGTAAGAACCCAGCATCAAATTGCTTCTTGACCTCTTCCCTTATTTTTACTACGACATCGGGTCTCATCCTTCGGAGCTTCTGTTGAACTGGCTTGCACTCTTCTTTTATGGGGACGCGATGCACTGCAATATCAGTGCTTAACCCAGGCATGTCTTGATATAACCATGCGAAGACATCTTTGAACTTTTGCAGTAGTTTAACGAGGCCCTGCCTTGTTTCTTCGGTTATGCAAGTTCTAATTTTCACCTCTTTCCCTTCTTCCAAAGTCACATTCTCGATTGCCTCTTTATGGGGTAGAATCTGTTTCTCTTCCCGTTCTACCATTCTTAACAAATCCGGAGGTAACTCACAGTCTTTGTCATCTTCAAAATCCTAAGATCCCTCTAAACACATGTTCCATTCAAAAGGAGATTCTAGGTCCGTAGCAGCGTCGCTCGTATCGTTGATATCTGGAGACCTATTGTAGGCATGAAAGAATATCCAAAAAATGAATCTAAGAGTGGCTTATTTGTATGGCATGATTATGAATGAAATGAGAGAGTAAAAGAATATTTGCCCAGAGTGAGACACAAAAGTGCACTTTTTATTGAAAATAAAGATGTTTGAACATGAGCCCATTTCACAGAAGATTCTTATTATTTCTGGGCCTAAAACAACAAGTGTGGTTTGAACATTACTCTGTATTAGCTCTAAAAACTACAGGAATTTCTTCCACAGTCCAGTTGTTCAGAACACTTCCAAGCTCATAAGGGCGAATGCCTGATAAGTTTCCTTCCATCATCTCCTCTTCAGATATAGCGTTGATGCTCAAATTTTCCATCATATCTTCAGTCGTTCCTTCTCTTATCATCCTCGGTTCAAGATGGATAATTCTTTCTGATACGAATGTATTGGATATATGGGGAAAATTCATTGATTCCCACTTGACCTCAGCCCACTCAAACGTGCCATTCGTCTCTCTTGCCTCCTCTCCAACTCTTCCTTTCTCTATTTAGTGTCTGGCTTATGCCCCAAGCCAAAACGATCCCGCTTGTCAGCCAAAACTGGCACTTCGACCTATCCATGGAGGTATTTTCTGAGTCCTCTTCCAGGCAATGCTCCTTTTCCTATCATCAGTCGTAGGCTCATCCTCGTAGCTTCGGATATTTTTGGCATTGGGACCTTACCTCCTTCGATGATAAAAGTTGCATTTACGAACTCCAATGACTGAAAGAAACATTTTATTGCCTTATTATCATTTCCTATATACGACGCATCACTGGTAACGGATGCGATAATATCCTCCTCTGCGTTTATCGTTATCAACCGGCCCTCTGTTACCAACTTTAGCTTTTGGTGCAATAATGATAGTACTGCCCCTACTGAGTGAATCTAAGGCTTCCCTAACAAATAATTATAAGAAGGCCTGATGTCCATCACTAGGAAATCCACCTCGTATGTGTTTGGTCCGATCAATAGAGGTACTCGATTCTTCCCATTACTTTCTTTTTGGTGCCATCGAATGCTCTCACTATGTTCTAGCATGTTTTCATATGAGAGCTGTCTATAGGCAACCTATTCAATATGGACAGGGGTAAGACGTTCAGTACTGATCCATTGTCAATTAATACCCCTGGTAGTGTATACCCTTTGCAGCGAGTAGTGATGTGCAGAGCCTTGGTGGATCCTATGCCCCCTGACGGTATCTCATCGTCACTGAAAGAAATGAAGTTGTCGGTACTTATGTTGCTGACAAGGCGGTTTAGCTTGTTTACCGAAATGTTGCCAGCAACATAAGTTTCATTCAATATCTTCATCAGCGCGTTACGGTGTACCTCTGAGTTTAGGAGCAAAACCAGTATCGATATACGTACCGATTGCTTGTGTAATTATTCCACAACACTATACTCACTGTGTTTTAGGAATTTCAAAAACTCCTTGGCTTCGTTCTTAGTTACCGGTTCATTGACTAGTGGTTCTGACCTTTCTCCCCCCTGTTCAATCATCAAGGACTTCCCTTTTTCAGGCTCGACTTTTGTATTTGGCGTGTTGACCAGACTTTCCTTTCCTGGATATGTCACATTACAGCTGTAACTCCAGGGCACCCTTTTGCTATCCTTATAAGGAAAAGCTACGGGTTTCTGAATTACAACTCTCGGTGTTGTTTTTGCCCTGGTTTCATTGATTCTTGGTCATGAGATGATCACCACCGAGCGATTAACCTCAGAGACCTTCTCTATTGACTCTTCCTCTGAGGTACATACATCTTCTCTTTCGATAAATTTAAAGAACTCCAGTTTTTTGTTATCCATCAAACCTTGTACTAGGGCTCTGAATTCCTTGCATGTTTCAATCTCATGGTCCTCCTCCTCGTGGAACTCACAATAGTTCCTTGCCTCTCGGGATTTGCTCCCTAAGCTTTGCATGATTAAATATTTTTCCACCATTTTCCTCAAAACCTCTCTCAATGGAGTTCTTACTTCTGCAACATTCAACTTGATTCTTTTCCCTGGATTTTCGATTATCGCGTTCACCCCATTATTAGTATGATTGGGTAACGGATTTCCTACAACAGATGCATCATCAAACTTCACAACGCCCATTTTAATGAGCCTTTCGACTAGCCTTTTAAAAGAGAGGTAATTCTTTATCGAGTGTCCTGTGATTCTTGCATGGTATTCACATTGAGTACTTGCGTCATATCACATGGGATATTGGGGTTGCATTAGTTTTAAGTAGATAGGGAATACAATGTGTGCATCAAATAGACTTTTGTACAACTCTTGATACGTTATTGGAATAGGAGTAAACTGGAACTTCTCCGTGTTTTACTTTGTATTGGGCTCTTGTCTTGGTGAAGCTTATTGGCCCGTGGCCACCGTTCTTGGTTGATTTACTGTGATCAGTTTTACGTAACCCATGCTCACATTACTGACCTCATTTTCTCTTTTCTTCGGGGCTAACCTCTTAGTGCTTTCCCCAGCCTCTATCTTTCCACACTTTATTACATTATCTATCCTTTCACCGGACATCACTATATCCGTGAAACTCTTAGTTGCGCTTCCCAGCATGTGATTAATAAAAGGTGCTTTCAAGGTATTAATGAAGAGCATAGTTGTTTCTTTTTCCAGCAGTGGCGGTTGGGCTTGTGTAACGACTTTCCTCCACCTCTGAGCATATTGCCTGAAACTTTCACTCGACTTTTTCTCCATATTTTGTAACGTGATCCTGTCAGGCGCTATGTCCGTCACATGACCATACTACTTCATGAAGGCCTGTGCTAAGTCTTTCCATGACTTGACTTAGGTGCGATTGAACTGATTGTACCATTTGGCTGCAGCCCCAGTCAAACTGTCCTGGAAATAGTGAATTAACAACTGATCATTATTGACATGACCAGTCATCCTCCGATAAAACATCGTGATGTGAGCCTCAGGGAAACTGGTCCGTTGTATTTTTCAAACTCCGGTATTTTGAACTTCGGAGGAAGCACTAGATCTAGAACCAAACTTAACTCCTTAGCATCCATTCCACAATGATAATCAGCGCTTTTCAGTGCCTTGAATCTCTCCTCCAACCATTTGTATCGATCTTCCAGTTACTTCAAGAATTCCCCTTTTGTCTTTTCTACCTCTGCCATGTCATCCAGATCAGGGACACCGAGATTTGCTGGATTGTCCCCGGAGTCTGAGCCTGTCGGGAAATGTGTTAATGCCGAAATGTCAGCTTGATGCTGAGGACTGATATTGATGGACACCCTAGGTGGATATGCATTGGGTTGTGCTGGGGTTTTTTTGGGGCGAAACCCAGTAGATAGACAGGGTCCTCACTGTCATCCCCGAGGTTGATCATAGGGCTCTTTCCTTTTTCTGGCCCTCCAAGCAGTAACTAGGTTAACTAATTCATCATATTCTTTTGCGATTCTAACATCTGATCCTTCATATCCTGTTGAATCTTGGCCAATTGCTCTTGAATTTGTACTTACAGCTGATCCTGTATTTCTTTCTGCATTTGTTCTAATTTTTTCAACCTTTGATCCATAACTTTAGTTTTTCTCCATGTGTAGTAGTGATGTTCCAGGGTAACTATAACAAAATTTCTAATTAATTAGGGTTATTTTGTGAAATTTAATGCACATGATGCGATGTAAAGCAAATGCATGAGATGAATGCAAAACTAAAAATGCTGCAAAACTAAAAAGGCATCGATTCTGATCCAATTCCATTTAGAACAACTTTATTAGAAAATAAAATTTTCTACATAAAACAGATCATATATACGACTTTGCCTTAATGCTCAAAGTTTTAACTTTCTTAAGAAGCCAAGCCAACTCTCGACCCCGGTCTGACTCTAACTCATATTTCACACTTAGCATGTCAGCCTGAACCGCTAAGGTTTGTAAATGATCTGCCACTTCTCGTATCTAAGCTACAGCTTCGCCCATGACGTAATCCCTATCCCTAACCTGGTTTTGCGATCGATGAAGCTGCCCCTGCCACTTCTCATTATTCTATTCAAGGAATTCATTTCGAAGTTCGCAGTTCTGTAGTGCAGTTTCGAGTTCTTCAACTTTTCCTTTCAAATCCTCGATAAGAAACTTTATCCACCTTCCAGAAATGACTGTGGAACCAAGCTAACAATAACTGTGCACACCCTATAAATCTACCTTCGTCGGCCATCCTGCATGCATTCAAAGATCTAAATGTCTCGGCCAAGATCGCAGGAACAGGCGTGACCCCTTTGTTAAGTCGGTCGAAGAGATCTGAGACCGCCTCATCTACATACCCTAATTCCCTAGGAAAAATCATTAAACCATAGATGCTCAAAGCAAAAACGTCAATTCTCTTCTTTGTATCAGGATGCACTAGAATCAAATCCCTCAAATTCCTCCATGGGATGCACTTACACTCCCCTTTTTGCTTGACCCTTACTGCAATCCACTGTTCACTCATCCCTGTAATATTCATCAATTTCTTAAAAAATGTCGAGACATAAGCGGCTTTCGAATAGGACTTATCGACTAAGACCTTCGGACAATGAAGTAAAGCTGTATATTATTCTACAGTGGGTACCAAATCTACCCTCGCAAAGGTAAAACAACTGTAGGCAAAATTTCAATACTGAGCAAAGGCCCGGAATAAATGCTCGTTTACCTTGATGTCAAGTAGGTAAGGCAAATCCTCATAATTACCATAGAACAACTGCTTAGTCTCTTCATCCCACTGGTCTCATATCTCTCATAATTCCTGAAGATTATTTTGCGTCACACTAATGCGAGTGTAATCACATAATTCTGATGTATACCCCTCGGCTAGATTGCCCCCTTTCTCTAATTGTGTTTTCTCTGATCATATGCGGACAACCGCATTATCTTCCACTTTATCAAGAAATTCGTTCTCCATGACAAGCTCTCTTAATTAGTAATCGAATGTGAATCGACACCTCTTTAAAATGAAATGAAATGTAATCATAGCCAAAATAAAACATAACAAGTCAGTATCATATACCAAAATAAAATTCAAAGCAAATGAAAAATAATCAAACACCTATCTGGGTGATTGCTAGGGTTTGGTGTAGTTCTACCTAGGGTAAGCTTTTAGGGCTTTTTACGTGCGGCTTGGTTCTAAAGTAGAGGTACCCGAACCAGCAGATTCCTCGATCCTCACCCATTATAGGCTCATACGGACTGAGTTTAGTTCAGGGGAATACATTTCCCTATGGCTGCACGGAGATGAAAATCTCACGAAGACATAGGTACGGATGTATCCCGAAAGCAATCCACTATCTTGCACAGAGGTGAAAACCTCACGAAGGAGTAGCTTCTCACTCTTACTTAAATGGGGTAAAACCATATGGTCTTTATGCAATATGAAGCAAGAGTACCCTAGACACTCGAACCATAAGAATTATACAAAATGACCCAAAAAAATGTAATAAAAGGATCGTAATTTCAAATTTGATTTTCAACTTTCGACAAAAGGACAAAAATTAACCAATTTACGACTTGACCCTCTTGATGTCCCCAGCGGAGTCGTTAATCTATCGAAACCATTTTTTAAATTGTAAAACGGGAGTCGACTTGAAAACAAAAATGGAGTCGCCACCGATCTTTTTTCGAGGTGTGATCGGATCACCTTGCGATTGATCATTTTAATAAAACATTTTGATTTATTAAAACAATGATTTTGGGTCTACGGAATTAAGAAAAAAAAGGTTCGAGAGTCGGTTACGCACGAGGAAGGGTTAGCACTCTCGTAATGCCCAAAACTGGTACCTAATTGATTAATTAATGTCTTAATGTCGAATGTTTGAAAAGATTTTAGAATACGATCCTTTTATTTTTTAAAAAGACACTTGAATAAATTAAATTGAATGCTAAGACCCTCCTATCTCATTGAAATAAAATGTCACACCCAGTGAATTAGGATACAACATTTCAAACCCTCAAAATTAATTTAAGTTTCAAACTCATGCATTTAAGTTTAAAAAGGATATTCGGTTATTTGGGTCATATGAAAAATCAGAACCCAATAAGTTAGGGCACTATCTCTCAAAATTTCAAATACAGAATATTGCCTTTATTTTTAGAAATCCTTACCTCGAGAAAACAAAGTGTCATATCCAATAAGTTAGGACACAACATCTTGAATTCCCAAGAATAAGCTTTTATTTGAAACTTATTTGTTTTGATTTAAGAAATGGTACTCGATTACTTAGATTCGACGAGGAAAATCGAAACCCAGTAAGTTAGGGCACAATCTTCTCGAAGATGCCAAATACCGAGTATTGCCTTATTTTGAAAACTTTGGAATGAAATGATTTTAAATCTTAAATGATATTAAAACACGACCTTTTAAGCAAATAAAATGCGATGGAATAATAATGCACAACGCTAAATAATAATTCATAAACAAAATGCTATAATAACGAATCACAGATAGCAAATAAATACAAAGAAGAATTACAATACACATGATAGCAATAATCACGTAACATGTTTATCCCAATATCCACATTAATATTGTCGAAACCTCTTTAAAACGAGTTTTAAAAAAAACGAAAACGAGAGTCGCCACCAATCCTTTTAAAGTGTGATTGGATCACTTTATAAAACATTTTGGTCCACGAAATTATGAGAAAATAGGTTCGAGTCGGTTCACGTGCATTTAGAAGGATTAGCACCCTCGTAACGCCCAAAATTGGTACCAAATTGAATAATTTTATCTTAGTGTCAGAAGTTTGAAAGAATTTAGAAATGAGATTCCCTTAAAATCGTAATGCTTTGAATTAAAAAGAATCAAGATTCCTTCATTTTAAAAGAGTACAAACATCACATTCAGCATGATTGAACACGATATCTTTAAACTTCCGTAACTAAAGTCATCTTGTGATTTTGCAAAACTTGTTTAAAAGGATATTTTAGATATTTACACAAACGAGAAATCGCAACCCAGCATATTAGGGCACTACTTCCCGAATTCCTAAATATCAAAACATTGCCTCATTTTTAAAAAAATTCCTAAATGAGATATTTTTGTTTTGAAAATAATGATGTACTTTACATTTTACAAGAGATTAACATTTAATAAACCTAACTACATAGTACATGCTTTATAATTTTATGCAAATATAATATAAAGAATAATAAATAATGGTGTAAATTACACAATATACATTATCACTTTATGCATATATCATCATAAAAAACATAAATGCTCATGCATTGTTGTTACATACAAAACTCAATGTAGTGCATAATGAATACAACAAATATAAATTGCAATATACATATATGATAATATCTTATGCAAATCACCATAAATAATTAATTTCATGTGATTATACAAAAAAAATGATATGTAAAATTTAACCTACTAAACAATATCAAAATAAGAGAAACATAAATAAGTAAATTAAAATGTGTAAAATATAAATCAAATAAGATATTTAGAAATATATTAAATAATATAAGATTGATAAAAGAGAACCCCTTTTTTATTTAAAATAATATATACATATATAGGTTATACTATAAGGTATAAAAATATACTAAATATTGATATTACACTTATTTTAAAAAAAATTTAAAAATGTATATAATTAATTAGTAATAAAATAATGTATACTTTAAAATATGGTAAAATATATAGTGTATAACATAATTTACAAAAAAAAAAAATAAAATATAAATCATATGATAAATATTATAAAAATATATATAATAAAATGCATATAATATAATATATATAAAAGAAAGAAAGATATTATAAGGAATAATATATAATAAAATATAATATGTAATAAAAATATATATAGATAAAATATAATGAAATATAGTATGATAAAGAATATACAAAAAATAATAATAATATAACAAGTATTTTACATATAAAAATATAGTAAAATAAATAATATATACTAAAAATATATAACATATAATATAAATATAACAGAATAAATAATATCTATGTATATAATAAAAATATATGATAAAAATTAAAAAAATGTGCAATAATAATATAATGGATAGTAAAAAATAATATGTACTATTTTATATAACTAATACTTTTTATAAAATATATATATATATATATATATATATATATATATATATATATAGGTATTTAAAATAAATTAAATATATATAAAAAGGGATTAAAATTGAATTTAATTAAATAATATGTGGTTAATTTAAAAAAAAAACAAAAATAAATTTAGGTCCAATTGAAACGCGTTCAAAACTACAAGGGACTCACTGGGCAGTTTGCCCTAATCCCAAAACGACGTTGTTCTTCAGAGTGGATTTTAATGGCAATTAGGATTAAATTGAAACAAATATAAAAGATTAGGGCCGAATTAGAATAAAAATAAAAATGAAATTAAAAATAAAAAAAATGGAAGGATCAATTGAGCAATTTGCCCATTTTTCAAAAACACGCGGATCCTTCCCTGGGTCATGGGTCAACGCGCGGATCCTCTATCTAAACGGTGCCGTTTTAGTGCTTATTGAATTAAGCAAAACGACACCATTTTTGTAGGGCTATATAGGCCCAAATTTTGGTTTTAAATCATTTTAACCCGGTGTTTAGCAAAAAAAAAAAAAAACTATAGAATCCTCTGAAAGAGGAATGGGGAAGGGGCTCTCAGAGCTCCGTTGAGCTTCCATCCCCGACCTCTCACGCGCTCACGCGCCGCCATACACGGTGGTCCAGAAGGCTAAAAGCCTTCATTTTTTTGGGTAAAACATAGGTAACCCTCTTCCCTTTTCTACAATATTATCAGTTTTCTGCAAAAGATCGATTCGTATACTCGTTGAAAAATAAATAATAGAATATAAAACTTAAATCACCTTTTTTAAAGAAACTGCTTGAACTTCTTTTATATGAATATGTGTATGTATATCTTTTCTCTTCTGTAAAAATCGGTCCCCTGTTACAATGAAATGATTTGCTTTTATAGCCTTTATTTACAAATTTGATTTATCCTATTCGATTTCTTGCTTTGTTCGCTGTTGTTTTTCTTTCCTCTTTTGCTGGTAATGCCGAAAAATCCGGCGGTGATGGAGGCTTGACGATGGTGGCAACGGACCAGGCACTGACTGCGCACTGGCTTGTGGCGCTGATGGAGGGTAGCTGGAACGACGGAAATTGATGAGGCGTGACTCTTGGGCTGATTGCGGCGTTTAGCTTCTGGAACTTCCGTTTGCGGCGCTTAGGGTTCCAAAAACCCTAGGTCTTCCATCCTTTGTTAACAAAATGGGCCATTTGGGCCGTTGAGTTTTAGGTTAGGGGTGTAACGGGTATAGGGCCTACTGGGTTGTAACCAGGCATAGGGTTTTAGGCATTTGGGCTTATCAGGTCTTGAGGCCTGTTTATTGTAAATGGACTATTTAAATAAATAAACATTCATTTATATTTTTTATTTTTGGTTTTATTTATTTAATTATGGGCCAGGGCAGAAATGGGTTATTACAAATATAAAAATGAAATAAGTAGTAAGAAAATCTAGAATAAAATATGAAACAATTCTAAGTAAATAATACATAAAAAGAATTTAAAACAGATATTATAAAAGCCATCTAAAGTATATGAAATATTTAAAAAAAAAAACTAGTATCCATTCAAGATAAAATAATATATAAAACTCTTTAAAAATAATATACAAAATAATATAATTCTAAAATACTATACATGAAATGAAAAACTTATTATAAATATACATATATATATATATATATATATATATATATATATATATATATATAACAATCAATATGATAATAAAACAAATGATAATAAAACAAATATAGTAAGTAAAAAAAGAAAATATAATAATGATGATGATGATGATGATGATGATGACGACGACGACAAAGATATAAAGAAATAATAATAAGAATAATAATAACCATAAAAAGTAAATATAATTATAGTATAAAAAATAAAAAAAATAATAGTGGTGTTAATATTAATAAAAAGAATATAAAAAAATAATGAATGTAATAGTAATATGTAATAATTATGAAATAACACTAATAATAAAAATTTAGAAGATAATAACAAAAAAAAATAATAAATAATAAAAAAATTAATTAAATTTTTAAAAAATAAAATAGCAAAAAATAACGAAAAAAAGACTAAATTGAACTTAAAACAGAAGTTTTAGGGCTAATCCGAAATAAAAATAAGGCGAAAGGACCTATTTGCATGCGCGAATAACAAGGAGGGACCAAAAGGGTAATAATCCCTTCTCGTCCAAAACGCATAGCATCAGAGAGGACCAAAATGCAATTGAAATAAATCATAGGACCAAATTAGAAATAAAGAAAATTTTAATTACAAAGCTATAAAAAGCGGAAGGGCTAAATGTGCAATTAGCCATTCTAATTAAAAACACTCGGATCCTAGGCTAGAGCAAGTCGGGTCTGATGGGTCAAGGGCAAAACGACGTCGTTTTGGGCATTTAATGCCAGTCCCAAAACGACGTCGACGTCGTTTTAGAGGCCTATTTAAGACCAAAATCTTTTTAAAAAAACACTTTCAACATTTTTTCAAAAAAAAACCCCCCTCCCCCCTTTATTCTCTTTGCAGGCTTGAGGGTCCGGCCAGGCTCAGTTCACCGACCAACGCTGCTCGTTGCCGGCTGCCATCGCCGGCGCCGCCGTGTAGGTAAATTTTTTTTTGATGTTTTTGTGTATATACATATATAATTTTTAAGGAAAAATAAAAATAAAAAAATGAATAAAAAAAACTAAAATCGTAACCTACGTTTTTCTTCTTTTCTGTTCTGCTACTGTGATTTTTGATTTGCGATTGAAACTGCTATTTTCTTATTGATGTTTTTAGTATCAAAAAACCTCTCCCTTTACAAAATCGTATATTGGCTTTTATAGTCGTTTTGTTGCACCCTGTTTTCACATGTTTGCAGGTACGTGAGCGAACACGCCACTGATGTGGCATGGTGTAGTAGCGCACGACGTGGAGGAGTGGCGTCCGGCGCGCGAGGGAGGCGTGGGCAACAACCTAGGTGCAGCGCACCTAAGGTTTTCTATTTTTGCTGGTTGTGGGTTGGTGTTAGGTGGGCTAGGGTTTTGGGCCTAGGTCTTTAGTTTGGGTATTTGATTTGGGCTAGTTTAGTTATTGGGCCCTATGCTAAAATTGGACCCCACAAAAATTATAATCATAATAATACATTTGTATTTACAACCGAATGCACGATGCGATAATTAAAATATATTTGAGTGAGATTCACACATAAATTTAATTAAAAAATATATCAATTGTGTCTAAATTTTGATTAAAATTATATTTTAACTGTTAAATTTTCAAATGATACATAACTTTTATTAAAGTTATCAAAATGTTACATTTTACATGTTAATTTCTATTAAGAGGATGATGTGAAATGTTCATTTAAAGGGTTAATAATCAATTTAGCCCTTGAACTATAACTAAAATATCAATTTGATACTTTTAAAATTTTTCTTAATAATAATTCTAAAAAAATTAAAGGGTAAACTACTCAAATAGTTACCCAATATTTAATGCGTTCCTATTTTGGTCACCAATTCTTTTTCTGTTAATTTAGTCACCCCATGAGATTAATTGTCATTTTTAGTCACTCCACCGATAAAATGCTTTGGTCACTAAATGAAATGTTGATGTGGTGGTCTTTTGATTGGTATAATAACAAATTTACCACTTAACACTTTACACATTTTGTCAATTTGTTCCTAATTCTAAAAAAAATTTAACAAAATTAACCCTCAATATTTGCACATTTTTTCACTTTATTCCAAATTTGTAAAAACTTATAATTTAAAGAACTTGAAAATATATAAAATTTATTATAAAAAAATAAAATTATAAAATTATATAAAAGCTTAAATATGAATTTGGTTGAGGGATTCAAATCAATATTTCCTTTTTATTCTTTAAACCCCATCCAACTAAATAAGTCATTTGAATTAATTTATTGGATAAATCACTATCGAATCCAACCAACACTATAATCAAACAATTAGTTGAGGGATTCAAATAACAAAGCCTTTACTTATAGAAACATCTTTGGCTCCATTTCAATGGTAAAGTGAAGGGATTTGACAGATTCAAATGCTTAAGGCTAAGCGATGCTTCACTGGTCGATTTTTCTTCATTAAAAGAAAACATGAAATTGAGTTTGTATAATAAAAAAAAAAACCAATTTGGGTGTAGGTTTAATGGTGAGTGTTTGATGATGAAGTGATGATGGAGTTTGGGTCTGGTAAAGTTGGGTATTTATTTGGTATGGTATTTAAGATTGTGAGGTTTGGGCGGAAGTATGAGAACAATGGGAAGCTTGAAGATGAATGGGGAAGGGGATGAAGGGATGAATGTTGCTTTACAAAGTTTCTCTCTTTTGTTTGGTTGATCAAAAAATTTGGTAGTAGGAAAGAAACATTTTGTGGGTTTTTCATGATTTTGATTATAACTAAGAAAACTTTACTTTAATTTTAGGTTTTGATTGATTATTTTTTGAATGCTTTACATTTTTGAATATTTTTATTTACAAAGTTTTTGAATTATTAGAATTTGGACTGAGTTGACAAAATGTGAAAATATTAAGGGTTAAATTTATAGAATTTTTAGAATTAGGACCAAATGTCAATTAAGCCTTTATGTAATTATATATATTTGATATTTTTATGTCTTTTTCTATAATATATTATACATGTTTTCAAGTTTTAAAAATTATAAACTTTTTGAATTTGGACTAAATTGACAAAATGTGCAAACATTGAGGGTTAACTTTGTTGAAATTTTCTAAAATTAGGACCAACTTGACAAAATGTGTAAAGTGTTAAGGGCTAATTGTTATTATACCAATCAAAAGACTGCCATGTTAGCATTTCATTCAGTAACCAAAACATCTTAACGGCGGAGTGACTAGAAATGACATTAATCTAACGGAAGTAACTAAATTAACAAAAAATTCAATGACCAAAATAGAAATGCATTAAAATTTGGGTGACTATTTGAGTAGTTTACCCTTTAAATTTATTAGAATTATTATTAAGAAAAAAAATTAAAAGTATCAAATTGATATTTTAGTTATAGTTCAAGGGCTAAATTAGTTATTAACCCTTTAAATTAATGTGCCACGTCAAATGCAACATTTTGACAGTTTTAGTAACAATGATGTAACTTATAAAAGTCGAGTGATTGAAATATAATTTTAATCAAAATTTAAGGACAATTGGTGATGATTATCCATAAAAGTAAAATATAAATGATGGTCTATCAACGGAAAGACAGTTGAACAAAAACCTTCTGTCATATTTAAATTTTAAATTGTGATTTATTGGTTGAGCGTTTACTTTCTCAAATAATAATTGTTAAAGGAAAAACACTTGAACCGACTTCATGTGTTTGAGTAATAACTTTCAAGATTTAGTAAAAACTAGTAGAATGATTTTGAGATGATTGATGAGTGTTGTAATGATTTGAGTTGATATCCAATTAACAAATGAGGAGGCATTGAGGAGGATTTTGACAGCTTAATGGAAATAGGTATACCATATGCACTCTTTTTTTAAGTCAAATTTCCTTTTATAAAATCGATTCCTGTGGAACAAAAATAAGAGAAATAACCCCAACTACTCTTCTATTATAGCTTTGGAAGTTTCATTTCCTTTACGGTTTTAGAGTTTTAGTTCAAAACTGGCTTTCCACGCTTTATTTATCTTAATCTAATTTGCCGATTACGAGGGTCAGCCGGCTGTGGCTGGGGATGCTACCCTGGATATGGTTTTTGGTATGTTTTTAATAATATTTAAATTTAAATATTTTAATTATTATCTGCAACATATTTCGAATAGCAGTAATTAAATTTAATGTCGATAAAAATTAAATTTAAATTCTAAAATAGTTTTCATATTTAAATTTGAATTTTATATAAATTACATATATCCAACTTAAACTCATATCTACCTTTGCCCTCACCTTCACCCCTTTATATATATAAACTTAGATTTTATGTATTATAAATTAAAATTACATTTGTTTTTTTGAAAAACTGCAATTAAAGATACAATATAATCATAAATAAGACATGATGGAGCAATTGGAAAAGAACCCATACATGATTCAAATCCCTTGCTCTCAATCTTCATTAATATTCTGTAATTAAAATTATATAAAAAAGTAGAGGGTTTATGTTGCAATTTCCTCTTCTATAAATGCTTTCTTTCTTTCTTTCTCATAAGTCTAATTCTTATAGTGTAAACATATTAAAAACTTAAAAACTTTGTAATATAAACCTTGCAATGGTTTGTGTGGCAGTATACATATACTTCATTGTTAATATAGATATATTTTTAAAAGAGTTATGAACATTTTTAAAATTTTTAAATAATTTTATCTATTTTTTAAAAAATGTTTATGTACACATAAATTTTCACACGGACTACAATGTCATTGTCATTAAAATTTTAACGGTCCAATTAACTTTTTTTCATAAAAAACAAATTAATTAAAATTTGAAAGTTGAAGACTAAATTGATAAAAAAAATAAGGGTCAAAACGGCCAAAAAAATAAACATTAAAATCTAACTTTATCCTTTGCCCTTTAAAAAAAAAAAAAAACTCTCTAACTTCTTGAAAAATAAAATATTGAGATGTTAAACTAATTTGCAATAAGTAGTGAAAAATGTTTATTATATAAAAAAATTCATTGAAAATAATTCAATAATTAATTAAGCTTTCAATTGAAAATAACATCAAATAGAGTCTTTAACTGAATTTAAGTACTAATTTAGCCCTCAAATCGTCACTTTCTATAAAAGCTCTAAACAACGTTAACTTCATCATATGGCACTTTAGGGTTGTGCCATGTGACAAAATATGATAATTTATCTTAATTTTTAAAAGAAACATAAACAAGTCTAAAAAAAAATAATTTTTTTGAAAATTTTAAAAAGAATATTTTTCTAAAAAATCATTAAAAAGCATAAAAAATATATATTTTAAAATTTTAAATATTTTAGAATTTACAAAAATTATAAAAAATAGGAAAGAAAAATATTAAAAAAAAATACATACCCGACCTGACCCATTTAATAAACACATATATTCACAACCCTCGTTTCCTTTCTACATCTGGAAGTAGTTATTGTCCTCTCTAGTCTTCCATTGATCATTGTTAACCAAAAACAATTCAAATAAAAATCCCTTCTGTTTTAATTTCTCAATGCAAATCGATCCCCTTCCAAATGGCACTAGTTCCATCGCTGCTACAACCACCACCGAAACCACTGTAACTACAACCTCACCCACCGCCGCATCAAACATGACGCCATTATCATTGAACCGTAGCTCTCCCAGCTTGAACCCAAGGGTCTACCGCCGTCATAACTTCCGATGAAACCTCGTCGGCGTCGTGGAAGACGAAGTGGAAACTGGTCCGAAGAACCAAGCATGGTAAGCCATTCATTCTTGGATCCTATGGGTACTGAGATTGTCGTTCAAGGATGAACCACAATATAAATACTCGCATTGATACAGTGGGTGGAATTTTGATTCGTTGTAAGATCCAGAGGATTCTTCTAACCCCATGAATTCTCGTATTTTCTTTGAGATTCTTTGTAATAAGTGTTCACCATTAGTTTTCCACCATTTTTATGGTGATTGGGGTTGAAAGGGAAGGTACAATTGACTACCACGATGGTGTAGACATAGCTGTAGCCCCAATGGGAATCATATTTTTTTTGAAAATGATAAAATTTCTATAATTTTAAAAAAGTTCCATATTTTATTTTCTAAATTATTTTCTATTATTTTTAATATTTTTCTATTCTTTTTCATTTTTTATAAAAATTCCAAAATTTTAAAAAAATTAGAATTAAGTTTAAAATTCTTTTTATTATTTTTAAACAAATATAACAAAAATTACCTAATTTCGTTATATACACAACCATGATAAGTTAATGATGTGAAAGAATGAGGACTTTGATTATTGAATTATTTTTATGAAGATTTTTATATAATAAGCCAAAAAAAGAAGCACCAACTTGGTGATTATCACTCAAATGCCATGACAAACCATTGCTTCTTTGTAATACAAAATTATATATTGGAGCAATATTATGATTGTTAATAATTATGAATAGTGTTATGGGCTAGTTTGATTGTCGGGAAAGATGATCTGAATTATGGTAGGCCATAACTCTCCCCTTTAGAATCTAGGTTTCAACTCCGTTTCTTCATTCATGGAATATGTTATCAGACAAATTGAATCAAGGAAAATAAGAACGCACACTATGAACTTCTTAAACAAAAATAGTCGATCGTAATTCGTAAACATGGACAGATGCGATCGTACAAATAAATACCATAACAAGAAGATTGAACAAATGGAAAACCAATTCGAATTCAAAGAAACTAAGGAGGTAACTTCACGTGATTCAATCAGAACTGGGTCTGAAGATATTCCACCACTTCCTTATCCAGTTTGAAGGCTTTAGTAAGAACATCAGGATTAATAGGTAGCTTAGACCCAAAGACTGCATTAGCAATGGTGATAACACCTGGATTTTGACTGCTAAGACCAGCCAAGGCAATGGCATTAGTTTTCCCGATATTGAATTGGAAGTGAATGAGACCAACCGGGAAAACAAACACATCTCCTGTTTTGAGAACTTTGGTGAAGAGTCGATTATCTGGATTGGATGTCACGAAACCAACATGAAGCTTACCCTTTGTCACGACTAGGATCTCCGTGGCACGAGGGTGAGTGTGAGGAGGGTTTAGACCACCATTAGGTGCATAGTCAATTCGAACAAATGATATGCCAAGAGTGTTAAGTCCTGGTATCTGATCAACATTAGCAGGAGTGACTCTTGATCCCACTGCATTGGATGTGTTCCCTGCCTTATCAAGACCTGAAAAGAAGAAGTCATCTTCAGTGACAAGCTTTGGGTCCTTGCAAAACTTCCCATTTACAAACACTGCATCAAAAATCAGTTGATGTTAGTTAATACAAGTACTAACAAAAGACAGTGTGCAAGGTTAGTATGATTAAAAACATGAACTAAAGACATACCAGCATGCTTGGTGCCATTGAGGGCTACGCAAAAGTCCTGAAGAGAGCTAGGGTCTGAGGCTGAGGCTAACGTGGAAACCAATGCCAAGAGGGAAAATGTAACAAGGAAACTGTTCATTCCTTTCATTTTGGATCACTTGTTTGCTATTTTCCTGATGGAGAGGGTGAGAAATTTTACCTGGCATACAGTGACTATTTATAGATGAGCGATGGTACTTAATTTTTTATGCTTAAAGAAGCTTCATACTCAATATGCTTCGACGGCTATCTATTTTATATTACGAGGATGAATATATTTATATTATGGAAAAATATTTGATACATGGTTGATGAAGAATAATATGATATATTATCATTAAATTAAATAAAAAAATGGAGAACTTGTAAATAAATATTATTAATTTTATTTAAACATTAAACATAACTATTATAAATAAATATTAATAACTTTCGGTTTAAGGCAGAGTGAAGCCAGAATAATTTTTTTTGGCGAGGGGCCGAAATTAAATTATATATTTTACGATAGTAAAAATTTAATTTCACTATTTTAATAGTCTATATCTTTATAATTTTAAAGGATTAAATCAAATTTGATCATTTTAGGGGTTTAAAGTGTCATTTTACCATTACTAATTTAAAATTTTATAAATTATAAAAAGGCCTAAATGAAAAATTTCCATTTTAGGGGGCCTTGCCAACCCCCTGGTCGCCACTGGTCTAAGGTTTTGTGTTTAGAATTTTAACGTTTATTTATAATTAATTATGTGTAAATAAAGTTATTAGTATCTATTTATAATTAAATTAAGTCCTCCATTATTTTTTGTTTTATTTAATGATGATGTGTCGTGTTATTATTCACCGATGATGTATGAAACTTATGCACCAACAATGCATTAAATATTCTCCATTATATTATGTTGTTCAACTGCTACTTTTATTTATGCCAGTTTTGCTTCTTTATTGCATTTTGAACAAGAATATTTTCGTAGATGTATAGGTGATGTACTATTAGTGAATTAGATAATGTTGGGGATTGACCCAATTAAGCAAATTTAACGTGGAAAAACTTTTTCAAAGAGGATAAAAATAGTGAAAGAAATTGAGAAATTATACACACAAATTTAACGTGGAAAAACCCATCCAAAGAGGATAAAAAACCACAGGTAAATGTAATTTTACTATAATGGAAAAAAAAACGAAGAGTACAAAAGATCAGATAAAAACTAAACCTCGAAATTTGAAAACAAAGAATCCTTAAAACGTAAACACAAAATTCTCCCAAAAGTGTTATGAGTTCTAATTTTTAAAAGAAACTATTTATAGATTAAATTCATAAATAAAATAATAATAAAACAATCTAAATTAATTAGAGTTTGACTGAAATAAATAAACAGAATTTAACACATAAACTTATATATTATCGATACATCAAATATAAATCAACCTTCTAAATAATTTTGGTGAATTTCTTCTATTATGGCATCTCGTTGGGACATAAAAAAAAAAAAAACGAAAGCCCTCCTCCTAACAGAAAACAGCAGGCCAGAAGGAGACAAAGAGTAACAAGTTGAACCCACGAAAACAAAATGAAACCAGCAATAGGAAAGGCCATCATAATAGACAAACTAAGGCTACAGCAAGAGAGCAAGCATCAAATACAGAAGAAGCCAAAATTTTAGGCCCCATTTCTGACTGACAAATTAACCACTGCAACTTTCAATTACTCAAAAAAATTCTCTTATATATGAGGACAGAAAAAGCTTCATGTTGAGACACCTTTCAATGCGCACTTTGATTTATTTTGGTTCATATTTTTGATAAGAGAGTCGGCAGGTGATATATAGCAGGGCAAATAATGTTTGCAATTAAATTTTAAGAAATAAATGTTTATTGAATAGCAAAAACATGGAGAACATAAAGATTTGGCAACGACTTGCCTAACTTATATTATTATAATCAAGAGGAAATAAAGAAGATGAGTTGTTAATAGGTGATTATGACATTGAACCATAAATATTGATAAAACCAGTCGGACAACATATAACAAAACATAAGATTGAACAGAACTATGTCCATAGCCGACTGATTCATTCCAAAATTTTCTATATTAATAACATAAATTATGCTGAGTAGTCTTTAATTATTCTTAAGACTTAACAATTTGATTTTTTAAAGGAAGGATCCATAGTTACTGTTTATACGGTATATACTAGAACGGGTTTCAGGATTTTATTTCAAGGAGTGCTAAACTTTTAAATTCGAATGATTTTTTTTAACGTAAACAAGTACCAATTCTTTTCGAATATTTTTTTCTTATCAAACAAATCAAGTTAATGGTTTTTAAAAAGTATGAACAATTTAACCGTAAAAAAATTAAAATAAAAAAATTACACTATACAAAATTAAATATTTCTTTCCAATATGCAAAAAAGAATAACTAATACTATATTAAAAATTTCATTTATATCATTATAATTCCAAAAATTAAATTAAAAAATTTGGCTTTAGTCCTATTTCTCAATACTAGGCATCCTAAATTGCATCCTCCGCTTTTTCATAAGATCGAACTCATCAATGATAGAACCTGTTGAAAATTCTCAAGCTATCTCTTTTTCAATGTATGCCACCAAGTAAGTTGAAAGAAAATCATCTTCCATTCTATTGCGAAGCCTTGTCTTCACATTTTTCATGGCTGAAAATGCTCGTTCGGTTGTTGTAGTAGACACGGGAAGAATTAGTACAAGACAAATAATCCTATCAAGAAGATGATAAATACTTGGCTTATTTATCTTAGCTAGCACTTGACACAACTAGACAACTATAGAAGCTTTTTGAAATTTTGTGCTCTGATGAACATCAAGTTGAAAATGCTCCAATTGGATCTTCATATGTAGCTTTTCTTGCTCTTTATAATTATTCGGATAAAAATAATTCATAAGCTTGTAGATGTCTTCCACCGGAAAAGCTTTGTAATTATTGTGTGGATCCAAAGCGGAGCCAAGAACAAATAACTCCACTACCTCATCATTAAAGGGATAAGTCATTTCTGTTAGCAATGAATCAATACCGACAATGAATATATCAAGCCGATAGTGATGCTCAATTGTGAGGTTATCTCTCTGGATACAAGACCGACCTCGACCAGCTTTGTACGGAGCACTTAAATTGGGGACTTCTATCTCATGATCTTTACAAAATAACTTCATTTCCTCAAAAAAGGATCCCACTCATGTTCTCTGAATTTATAGAGAAGCATTTTAGTTGATGACACCAGCTACATTGCGTTTAGTATATCCTGCGGTAATGCTTTACAAAGATCATTAGTGATTCTAATCATCTCAATCATGAAATGCAAGATGAAAAAAAATTTAATGGATGTCATTGCATCATGTATTCCATCAACTTCATTTCTTTGAGTAAGGTTGCCAGACTTAATGATATCTTGTAATACAATATAGATGGAATCGAACATCCTTATCAAGCTATTGAGAGAAGCTAAATGAGATCCCCATCGAGTATCGCCTGGACGTTGGAGAGTACCGACTTAATTTTTCCCTTTGCCAGTTTTAAGCTCACTAGTGTCAATAAACTTCACGATATGAGATGCCTCAGTGTCTCTTAATTGTTCATGCCACTTGTTTGAAGAAGTAGCCAAATTGATTATACCAATCAAGTATAAAACAATTGACAAATAGGAATAACCTCCTTGGATGCAGCTACTAGAGTTCATTGGAGAAGATGAGCGAGGCAGTGAACATAGTATGCAAATCGACACTTTTTAGCAAATAACGCTTGTAAGCCATTACATTCACCATGCATATTACTTGCACCATCATATCCTTGACCATGAATATCATCTACATTAAGGCAATGAAGTAAAAGAACTTCACGGATTGCCTTCTCCAAAGCTAATGATGTGGTGTCCTTCACATGGACCAAATCAAAATATTGTTCAAGTATAAAACCTTATTTATCAGCAAACCACAATACAATTACTATTTTTTCTTTCTTTGACTCATTACAAGCTTCATCCACTATAATGCAAAACTTTGAATCTCTAATCTCTTCCCAAATGAATCCCTAAATTTTACTCACCAAAATAGAAAGAATACCCTTTTGGATAGTCAGACTGACTGTAACACCTCATACTCAGTTCAATTGTCAGACCCGAGCTATGAGATGCTACAAATAAATTCAAAATAATCATATGCAATTTAAAAAATTTAATGATCATATAAATACACATATTAATTCTTAAAAATGAACATGAGACTAAATCGAGCTTTAAAATACAACATATTAGATTCATGCATGAAAAAAGACCAAACTATAAATTTTTCAAAGTTTTGAATTAAGTATCGATATTTATGTGATAAGTGTCGATACCAAAATCGATATTGATACCATTTTGGTATTCTTTAATTTGAAAACACTGTTCATTTGGTCAAGTATCGATACCTCAGTCCTTATTATCGATACTTTTATCCAGATGGTCAAAAATCACTAGTTTGAAAGTTCATTTCATGCCCAAACCTATATCTTAATTCATGGATACAACTAGGTACACATATGACCTGAATGAAACTCACTCAAACCATTACAAACATGCCATGATTTAACCATGACCTATTGACCATCTTACCTATTATAATTAATAACTAAGTATGCAATTAGGTACCATAATCCTAATACTAACCAACTAAGTATGCAATTAGGTACCATAATCCTAATACTAACCAATATGCCATTTGGAACGGTCACAACCAAATTCAAAACTTAAATTCAGTTATACATACAAGCATGTATCATAATAGTAAAATTTACCTTTGTACATAATCAAAAATTACCATATCATTGAAACAATTTAATTTAATAAATGCATATACTACATCTATCAATTAACATATTTACCATACATTTCTCCCAAAATTATCATTTCTCAACTAATTCATGATCCAAAATCAAGCATACCATCACCACACATACTATCATCATTTACCCTATATACATACCATAATAATCATTAAATTTATCCTTATGCATGGCAACCTTTATAACAATTTACAACTTTAACATATAACTTTAGACCATCAACCCAAAATAGCTTATGTACATATCGTATAACCATTTAAAACACAAACCACAATCAAGAACTAAAGTACTGACATTCAAGATTGATAAAAAATGATTAGCCTATATACATGCCACAAAATCTAGTTTTAAATGATAGAAAGACTACTAAATCATTACCAGGATAGCGTGAGCTTCTCAATGATCCATCTAACACGTTTCGCAAGTTGACACTACAGGAAAAAAACAACAAAAAAAAAATAAAGTAAGAATTACAATTGCTTAGTAAGTTCACAAGTATTAAAACTAAGTAACTTACCTCAGGTTATAATTATACACTACATGCTACTTAGCTTGATAAAGTTTGCCTATCATGGCAAATCACATATCAAGAAGGTGAGCTCAATATTTATCATATATATATTAACTCAATTATATAACTTTTCAATTCACTTAATTCAACATTTCATTATCATTAATAAAACAAATAATCATTTAATTAATTCACTATCTTAATCATATCATACAATCTATTCACCCGTAATACATCCCATTTCAAATTTATGCCAAACATTATTTTTCATTTTATAGTTTGAATTCTCCATCAAATTTATATTAAATCATATAAACGTCATTCCCATTCATATCAATTCATTTTTATACAAAATATAAATATATATATATATATATATATATCAGTTACTAATTTAATGTCAATTACTACTTCATTTCATAATATGAATTATGAATAACATATTATCTCAATTTCCAAATTCATAGATTCATTGAATATAATCAATCAATGTTCCCAACTCATACCACAATTTCATATTCCATTTTACATTTCACTTCCATTTCATATAATTTTCCATTTCAAATATCAGGTAATTCATTTTTACCATTTATTTCCCTATTAACAAGACTCGCAACTCGGATGGATACACAGATCCAACCAACACACCAATTTGACACCCAGTGCCTCATCGAATAAATTTGAAGCAAGTAATTGCACCAAGCACTATAAATAAATTGACACCCAGTGTCTCATCGGTTAAACCGAAGCAAATTGGCACCTAGTGCCTCATCGACTCGTAGTCGAAGTAATCCCTGAACTCTTCCTATCCTATGGCATGCCAACTATATTTGACTTTGCCTGAATAGTTAATAGGGTATTTATTTCATATTTCATTATCAACCAATACCTCAATTCACAATTATTTTCATCATTAGTACATTTATCCCACATATGGCAACAATAAATCATATCAATTTATGCTCAATTTCGCATTATAACATTATATTATGCTTTCACATATATTCAATTTAGTCATTATCACTATCAACTAGTCTACCAGTCTAAATAAAATAAACTCAAATCATTTCATCACATAACATATTCTATATCAATTCAAATTAAGGTCAATTCCATAATTATTTCAATTTGCAATCCATCATATACAATTTAGTCCTCTCACTCACCTTTTTGTACCGAATTGTAAACAATTTAAAATTTCAATTAAATATAATTACAATTATATTTATAAATGCATAAAAATTTAACACAAACATACCGTATGAACTTGCTTGGTCAAGACAACAAACAACTACTCACTAAGGACTAATCAGTAAAATTTGCCATTTCCCCGATTTTCTTCAATTTGGTCCAAATTTTGACCTTCCAAACATCGTATATCATCCTATTAAAAGTATATATCAACTTAATTTTATTATTTGAATGCTCCCTAAACTTTTACATTTTATTCAATTTAGTCCCTAAAACTGAATTTATCATATCCTACGAAGTTGAACTCCAAATTTTAAACCCACTTCAATTATGTCCATATACAGCCTTCCATTATCAAAATTTACAAAATTTTCATACCAATTTCAATATATTCATAATTTAGTCCCTAAGCTAAAAATTAACAAAATTTACTTAACAAATCATTCATATATTATTTCTAAGCTTCAAAATCCACCATAAACAGTCAAAAACTTCAAGTAACATCCATAGAAAATTTTTAAATCTTTGAAAATTTTGTAAAAGAAGGTACGATCTAGCTGGACCTAGTTGTAATGATCTCAAAAATATAAAATTTATGAAAACCAGGCTTAGAAAACATTACCATGCAAGGATCTTAAGTTGGCCAAACCTTGATGTTCAACAATGGAGTTTTCAAAGCTTCATTTTAGGTGGAAGAAGGAAATGAAAATGGGTTTTATGTTTTCTTATTCTTTTATATTTAATTACATATATATATATATATATTTATTTAATAAAAAAAATTTTTAACACATATTATACAATAATCAAGCATTTACCCTCCAAGGTATAATTGCCTCATAAATCCTCTCACTTTAACCATTTAAGCCTTTTTAACTAATAAAAAAAATCGATTAACTTTTACTATTTTTACGATTTAATCCTTTTTCCTTAATTAACCATCGAAACATCAAAATTTCTAAACCAAATTTTAATATACCTATATAATCACTTGTAAATATTTAATAAAAATATTTATGGGCTCGGTTTATAGAAACAAGGTCCTGATACCTCATTTTTCAAAACCACTTGACTTTAGGGACAAACCGCTAGAACTTAACTATTCATTCAATTAGAAAAAATATCATTTTAAAATTCAATATACTACTATATTTGACTTGTAAATATCAAATAATAATATTTACGGACTCATTCGTCGGATTAGTGGTTCCGAAACAATTATTTTCGACATCACTGAAAAACTGGTTGTTACACTAACATACTGTGCATTTTGAGGGACATTTTCTAGGACAATCGCCCCCACATATTCATTATAAGAAGCCAAGAGTTTTATTAGTTCAAGAAAGTTACCTTGGCTTCTTGAATCTTGTGTTTCATTGCGTACCCTAAAGGCACAACCTTGAAATACAAACCACTTAACAGCATCTATTGACACCTTGAGCTGTAGCCGATTTCTTACAACTTGTTCAGAATTTTGTTTCTCAATAATCCTCTCAATATTTTGTAAGGAATTATGAAGATCTAGATAATTTTTTATTGCATTCTTATGTAAAGAATTTGCATCCTTACCCACATAAACAAGAGATGACTTAGAAATAAATTAATTTCTTTGAGTTATTATTTAATTGAATAGTAATTAAAAAAATTGAAGTTTGAAGTGAAAATTAAATTAATTAGTTATCACAGTTTCATAAGAACAAGTTAATTAAATTTATTTACTCATAGATTCTAATATAGTAAAGTTGTTATGTCTTGAACAGGATCAGAATAGGGTAAACTACCCCATTAGTCACTTTAAATAGGGTCTGTTCTAGTCACCCCAAAAAGAAAATTGATCAAATTTGCCACATCACCTGTAACACCCCTATACATGACCCGATCATCGAGTCAAGGCATCAGGATGTCACATTTATTGCTGAAGAAACTATTGAAAATTTAGATCTATTTATCATATTATTTAATTAATGTACATCATTAACTCATTTTAGTAATAATTGAATTTATGATAGAACTAATAATGAGTTAAAGGAGCTCATTAAAACATCCATAATTGATCTAAGGCCAAAATGTAAAGTTCATAAAAATTTTTGAACTATCGTAGCGACATTGGGGACTCATTGGCTAAGTCAAATATCTTTTTACCATAAAAATTTCAGAATTTATGACTTAGCCAATAAGGGCAGTAAATTCTTCAAATTTGTCCTAGTTCTGCTGTTTGACAACTTCGACCATTTTTTAATAAAAGTTAATTATCTCTTATTACGGGTTTGAATGGTGTTTCCGTTTGTTTCTCTTGAAAATAGACTCATTAAGAATTTAAGCATATAAATTTAAAATCCTATTTTACAATTTTTTATGATTTTCCAAAGTCAAAATAGGGGAACCTAAATCCACTCCGACCTTGTTTCACGAAAATTAATATATCTTAAACTATAAAATTCCATTTCTTTCACCGTTTCTTCCATATGAAACTAGACTCAATAAGGTTCAATTACATATTTAATTAAATCTCTAAATTAATTTCCATAATTTTTGGTGAATTTTCAAAGTTAAGTTATTGCTGCTATCCAAACTGTTTTAATGAAAAAAATATTTTCTTTGCCATGGTTCTTTGCACTATCTTTCATTCATTCACACATAATTGCCATAATTTTTAGACACTTATGTTTATGTGTAGATTACATATTCTGCAACACCCCACACTCGTGCCCTTCGTCGGGACAGAATACGAGGCATTACCTAATTCGATCTCATGCACACAAATGTTCCAAAGTCACCAAGACTTGGTCCAAATTAAAATTTTTTCAATTTCTACTTTAAACCTCTTATTATGAGCCTACGAGCCCCTAATCAGCCATTGGAAAATATTCGGGACCATCCCGGGTCCTTACATCATCTATCAAGATTTACCTTTGAAACAGGGCACATGCCCATGTGAAAGGGCAACACGCTTGTGCGGCCATTTCGACATGGTCGTGTTGATGGCTCGTGTGGCTCATACGGCCTAAGCAATACAGGGACATGCCCGTGTCCTCCACCCGTGTGGAATTAATTTTAAATGCACACCTACAGGGGTTTTCACACAGCCTGGCACACGCCCGTGTCCTTCACACAGCCATGACACACCCGTGTCCTTCACACGGCTAGGACACGGGCGTGTAAAAACATGGACATTCTGTTTCTGACGTCAGCATCCCCAAAATGTCACAAGACCAAGGCGCACGCTCGTATGCTAGGCCGTGTTCTTCACACGGCTGAGACACACAACCGTGTCTCTGCCCGTGTATTTACTACCATGCATACTGACCTGAAATTTTTACATGCAGGGGACACACGGCTGGACCACACGCCCATGGGACAGACCGTGTGTCACACACGGCCTAGACATACGCCCGTGTGTGTATCCATGTGGACAATGTAAGGCTATTTACCAAGCCTCATTGCCACCCTTACGTACATAGTTCCATACAAAACCAGCCAATGCTAGAAAAAGCAGAATTCATATAACTAAATTAGCCACAATAGACACTAATTCAACCATGAAAATGCATCCTTTATATCAATCAAAATGAATGTTAGCCATCATTCAAGGCTTAATACAAAATGAGGGATCTATCCCAAGCCAACACATTTGGCCAAATTGATAATAATACAAAACACAAGTCTAATCCCCTATACATGCCATATTCAAAAATATAAATCAAACTATACCGAATGCTTTGTTTGATAGTGTGATCGATATCTCTGACTTTCTTTGGTCATTGAGCTAGTTAGGCGGCACTATAAAAAAAAGAAAAAGAAAAAGGGGGTAAGCATATAGCTTAGTAAGTTGTACATAAATAAATATACAACAACAACTTTACCATTTAACAACAAGCTCGTGATACAAAAGTGAGTATAAGTATAACTTACTCATCACTATCCATACATATCACATAGTATATACATTGAGCTCAATCTCATATATATATATATCACTTAGCTACTTGTAACACTTACAACACGGTTATACTTTCCTTTTTAACTTAAGTTCATAACTTTCACCGTTGAACCATTCAGAACACTATCGGATATTCATTAAGCCTCAAACGTGGGTAAGGTGCCGATGCCATGTCCCAGACATGGTCTTACACAAGCTCTAGCATATCTGTGCCGATGCCATGTCCTAGACATGGTCTTATATGACACATCTCATAGTCGATGCATTCTTAGACATGTCTTACACTGGCTTACGTCTTGAGGCCAATGCATGTTCCAGACATGTCTTACACGAGCACTCGTCTCAATGCCAATGCCATGTCCTAGACATGGTCTTACACTGGCTCTCATAATGTGGCTGATGCATGTCCCAGACATGTCTTACACTAGCTCACACACAAGTGACCAAATTATCATGGCATGAATATCCGATCTACTTCCCAAGGTTCCAACGGGAATTCTACTATCTCAATTATCATTATGCATTCTCAATTCCACAATCAAGCAATTCATGCTATGATAATTCAAGCACCTATAAATACAATGTAGTTGTATTATTTACATACAACTTACCTCGGGTTACAAAATGTGGTGACTAGTCGATTTAGTCGATTTGCTTGGCTTTCCCTCGGTCTAGGTTCGGATTTGCTATTTCTTGATCTATAATAGCAAAATATACTTATTTAGTCATTAAATAAAATTAAGCAATTGAAAATTCATATCTTTGGTAAAATGACCATTTTGCCCCTACACTTTGACAAAATAACCATTTTACCCCTATGCCCGAAAATTAATTTTCATCAAATTTCTTTGTATATTAAGCTTAGCTGAACCCTTTTTACTCTTATAGAAACTCCAAAATCCTACTATTTCACACATTTATTATCTATTTTCCAACTTATGCAAAATGGTCCCTTTAGGTGTTTTCATGCTAACACCTTTCACAAAAGTTGTTTATAACACACCCAAGACTCATATTCTTCCATAAAATTTCAGAAAACACCCTATATATTCTCATGGAAAAACCCTATACTTTCAACCATTTTGCAAAATAGTACCCTCATTTGAAAGCTCATGCTTCAAGGGGTCCAAAAATGTAAAAATAATCAAGAAAACTCATTAACATCACTTACTTGCAAGAGGAATAGGTGGATGAAAGTTTAAAGCTCCCATGGCTATCTTCTTGGGTAAAAATAGTTGGAAGAAGGAAGAGAAAAAAAAAGATGATAGCCTTTTCTTTAGTTATATTTTATTCAATTTAGGCCACTTAACCTTTGACATTTTGACTAACTTTGTCCCTTATGGCTTGCCACCTATCCTAATAGGGTCTAATTTCCTTTTAAAGACCCCCAATTTTTATTCTCTAGCTATTTGACACCTTTAGCTATCAAATTAGGACTTTTACATTTTATGCGATTTAGTCCTTTTTCACAATTAAGCTCACAAACGCTAAAATTACTTCACCAAATTTTTCATGTACTTCTATAAACATGCTATAACATCAAAATAATAATAAAATAATTTTCTTGAATTTGGATTTGTGGTCTCGAGACCACTATTTTGACTTGGCCCTAAATCAGGCTGTTACATTTCTCTCCCTTAGGGATTTTTATCCCCGAAAATCTTACAGATGAATAAGTTCGGGTACTAATCTTTCATAGTCTTTTCGGGTTCCCATGTGGCTTCCTCGACTCCATGTCTATGCCACAAAACTTTCACTAGTGTTATACTCTTATTGCTCAACTGTTTGACTTCTCGAGCTAAAATCTTGACTGGCACTTCGCCATAAGTCATGTCCGGATGAATCTAAACTTCTGTTGGCGCAATCACATGCGAAGGGTCTGATCTATATCAACGTAGCATGGATATATGAAGCACATTGTGAATCTTATCCAAATCTGGTGGCAAAACCAATCGATAGGCCACCGACCCTACTCTTTCGCTAACCTCATAGGGTCTTATGTAACGAGTACTCAACTTGCCTCTTCTACCAAATCCGAGTACTTTCTTCCACGGGGATACTTTCAAAAATACCTTATCACTGACTTGAAACTCAATTTCTTTCTATTTCAAATTCGTATAGGATTTCTGCCTATCTGAAGCGGCCTTCAAACAGTTGCGAATCACTTTAACTTTCTCTTCAGTCTCTTTGACTAAATCGACCCCGTGAATCTGACTCTCTCTGAGCTCAGTCCAATATAAGGGCGTTCGACACTTTCACCCATACAAAGCCTCATAAGGTGCCATTTTTAGACTTGTCTGATAACTATTGTTATAGGCGAATTCAACCAACGATAGATACTTTTCTCAACTGCCTTGGAACTCAAGGACGTAACACCGTAACATGACCTCTAATATTTGAATTACTCTTTCTGACTAACCGTCGGTTTACAGGTGAAAAGCTATGCTAAAACTCAATTTTGTTCCCAACGCTTCTTGTAACTTCTTCTAAAACCTCGAGGTAAATCTTGGGTCTTTATCTGAAACAATCAATACGGGCACCCGTGTAGTCTCACAATCTCGGAAACATACAAGTCGACCAATATCTCAAGGGATTAGTCGATACGCACAGGTATAAAGTGTGCTGACTTTGTTAGCCTATCCACAACAACCCAAACAACATCCTTTCTCTTCGGGGTTACCGGTAAACTTATCACAAAATCCATAGTGATTCGATCCCACTTCCACTCGGGGACCACGATAGGCTGAAGTGGACCCGAAGGTACTTGGTGTTTAGCCTTCACTTTCTGACACACTAGACACTTAGAAACAAATTTTGAAATGTCTCTTTTCATGCCCGACCACCAATACATTTTCTTCAAGTCGTTGTACATTTTCACACTACTCGGGTGGACAGACAAACAACCACTATGTTCTTCTTGCATAATCTTTTAAATAAGCTCATTGCCCTTGGGTACACAAACTCTATCTTTGAACATTAAGCACCCATTGGTATCAATACAAAATTCAAATTCATCTCCAGTCTCGCACGGAGTCATCTTAGCTTGCAAATCTTTATCACCTTTCTGAGCTTCACGTATCTCTTGCAAAAATGTCGATCTAGCTCTCAACTCTGCTAGGACCGAACCATCATTAGATACAGTCAAATGAGTATCCATGGCTCTCAAGGAAAACAACGACTTTCTACTCAAAGCGTCAGTGACTATATTCGTCTTTCCCGGGTGATAATCAATTATTAGTTCATAATCCTTTATTAGCTCTAACCATCGTCATTGCCGTAAGCTTAACTCCTTTTGAGTCATCAAATACTTAAGACTCTTATGATCGGTGAATACTCAGCATTTCTCTCCATACAAATGGTATCTCCAAATTTTCAGTGCGAACACAATGGTGGCAAACTCTAAATTGTGCGTCGGGTAGTTTTTCTCATGAGGTTTTAGCTGTATCGAAGCATAAGCTATAACCTTACCTTATTACATAAGCATGTACCCCAAACCATTCAAGGAGGCATCGCTATATAACACAAACTCCTTACACGACTCCGGTTGCACTAATACTGGGGCTTCAGTCAACAAAGCCTTTAACTGCTCGAAACTCTGTTGGCACTATTCTATCCATTCGAACTTAACATCTTTTTACAGCAGTCTTATCATCGGGGTAGCTATCATAGAGAATCTGTTTACAAACCGTCTATAGTATCTGACCAAACCCAAAAAGCTTCAGTCCTCAGTCGCATTCCTCGGCGGTTTCCATTCAACAATAGTTGAGATTTTTCTTGGGTCAACTCTAATCCCGTCACCGGACACAATGTGTCCTAGAAATCTGACCTCATTAAGCCAGAATTCGCTCTAACTGAACTTGGAGTACAACTATTTGTCTCTCAGGGTCTGTAACACAATTCTCAAATGCTCCGCGTGCTTACCCTCATCAAGCGAGTAAATTAATATGTCATCAATAGAAACGATGACAAATTTATCCAGATATGGTCAAAAAATGCAGTTCATTAATTCCATAAACACCACCGGGGCATTAGTTAAACCAAAGGGCATGACCAGGAACTCATAATGCCCGTATCTTGTCTGAAATGCAGTCTTCGGTACATCTTGCTCTTTCACCCTTAACTAGTATTATCTTGACCTCAAGTCAATCTTGGAAAATACAGTGGCTCCCTTTAACTGATCAAACAGATCATCGATCCTTGGCAAAGGATACTTGTTCTTCACTATTACCTTATTAAGCTGTCTGTAGTCGATACAAAACCTTATTGGTCCATCTTTCTTTTTCACAAAAAGTACCAGAGCACCCCATGGGAAAAAACTTAGTCTTACAAAGCCTTTATCTGTCAACTCTTGCAACTGTACCTTTAATTCTTTCAATTCCATTGGAGCCATCCTATACGGAGTGATCGAGATGGGTGCCGTACTGGGAACCAACTCGATTCCAAACTCAACTTCCCTACCTGGAGGTATTCCGAGTAATTCCTCTGAAAACACGTCTGTAAACTCACAAACCACTGGTATCGATTTAATATTTGATTCAAACACTTGAGTATTCAGCACAAAAGCTAGGTAAGCCTTATATCCTTTTCTCAAATATTTCTCAGCAATCACAAATGATACTATCACAGGCAAGCTATCCGATTCATCTGGCGCAACTCGAAGGATATTCCCGTCTTCACATTTTAGTTCGATAACTTTTCTCCCTCAGTCCACTACAATGCTATGAGAGGTCAACCAATCCATCCCAAGAATTACATCGAATTCATTAAACGGAAACAACATTAGGTTGGCCGAAAAACAATGACCCCTAATTGTCAAAGGACAATTTCTACACACTTGGTCCACTAGTACATGTCTGCCTAAAGGGTTGGACACTTTCATCACAAACTCAGTGGACTCTACTATCATGTTCATACGAGGTATCAACTCCATACAAATATAAGAGTGGGTAGACCCCGGGTCAATTAAAGCAACAACAAATATTTCAAGGATAGAAAAGGTACCCGTGATCACGTCGGGAGACTCTGCCTCTTTATGAGCACGAATAGCGTAAGTCTTTGCAGACGCTCTACCCTCAGACCTCACCGCGGCATCTCTTGGCGCGCCTCTACTGCTAGCCCCACTTTCGGGGTTCTTTTGTGGTCTACCTCTCAAAGGAGGACTACTTGCCTTCACTTCTTACTTTTTTTCTCTCTCTCTTCTATTTCGGGACAGTCTTGGATGAAATGTTCTACTGATCCGAACTTGAAACAGGCCCTTACATTCCCTCGGCACTCGCTAAAATGATGCGTACCACATTGTGAGCATTCTGGCCTATTTGGCCGAGCACTACCGACGCTTGTGACCAAAGTGGTCTAGGCTCAAGAAATCGTGTTCTTCTGGTTCTTGTTTCTATTCGAAAGGTAGCGAATTCCTTCAATCTCTTAGACGAGGACTGATACGATTTCCCCATCTATCCCTTCTTTGAGTCATGCGACTCAATAGCAGCTTTCCGTCTTTCCTTAATCAACTCTTCTGCTTTACAGGCTCTTTCAATAAGTGCTACAAATTCCCGTAACTCCAAGATGCCAAAAAACACTCGGATGTCTTCATTGAGACCATTCTCAAACCTCTTACACATTGTGGCTTCTGTAGACATGTACTTTCGTGCATATTTGCTAAGCCTCACAAATTCACGCTCATATTCCGTCACCGACATTCGGCCTTGCTTTAGCTCTAGGAATTCCTTCCTTTTCTGGTATTTAAACCTTTGGCTAATATACTTTTTTTTGAAATTCTTCCTGGAAGAATTCCTAAGTGATCTTCTCTCTTGTTACAACGGACACGAGAGTATTCCACCACTGATAGGCCGAGTCCTGTAGGAGTGACACTGCACATTTCATGCACTCTTCAGGTGTGCACGATAGTTCATCAAATACCTTAATGGTATTCTCCATCCAAAACTCTACCCTTTTTGGGTCATCATCTATGTTAGCCTGAAATTTTTTGGGCCCTTGTTTCTGGATCTTATCTACAGGAGGCTTCTCCGTCCTAAACATGTCCGCGCCTTGCGGAGCTACTGGGGCATACTGAGGGATCAGAGGAGGTGGGGGAGGTAGAGTGTTCGGATTCGTATGAATAAACTCCGTGTACCAAGTGTCCATCATTCAGAGGTAGGCTTCTCTGACCTCTCCGCCTTGGCCCATATTCACAGGCTCACTCTCAACTGGTGTGGTCCCATCAGCGGGAGCCGATGCGTTGCTCTCTACGTCATCCACCGTAGCTCTATCAGGATCCATTTACTATATAAAAACATAATTTATAATTGTCAAGAGTCGTCACACTATTAATATACAACTATGGCATATATAGCTAGACTCGTACCCTCACTAGGTTAGTCCTAGAGCTGACTAAACCATAGCTCTAGTACCATTAAATGTAACACCCCACACCCGT
Source organism: Gossypium anomalum (assembly GCA_025698475.1). Taxonomy (NCBI): domain Eukaryota; kingdom Viridiplantae; phylum Streptophyta; class Magnoliopsida; order Malvales; family Malvaceae; genus Gossypium; species Gossypium anomalum. The sequence goes on along the minus strand of CM046966.1, from coordinate 79,925,810 downwards.
ACTCTTCACCGGGATGGAATATGAGGCATTACCTAACTCTATCTCATGTACACAAATGTTCCTAAGTCACCAAGACTCGGTCCAAATTAAAACTTTTTCAATTTCTACTTTAAACCTCTTATTATGGGCCTAGAGCCCCTAATCAGCCATTGGAAACTATTCGAGACCATCCCAGATCCTTACATCATCTATTAAGATTTTACCTTTGAAACATGGCACACGCCCGTGCGGAAGCGCAACACGCCCATATGGCCATTTCGACATGGTTGTGCTGATGGCCTGTGTGGCTCACATGGCCTAAGCAATACAAGAACATGCCTGTATCCTCCACCTGTGTGGAATTAATTCTAAATGAACATCTAGAAGGGTTTTCACACGACCTGGCACACTTCTATGTCCTTCACATGGCCGTGACACGCCCGTGTCCTAGTCCGTGTGCAAAAACATGGACATTCTGTTTTTGACGTCAGCATCCCCAAAATGTCACACGGCCAAGGTGCATGCCCATGTGCTAGGCCATGTTCTTTACACGGTTGAGACACACGACCGTGTCTTTGCCCGTGTGTTTACTACCACGCATACTGACCTGACATTTTTACGTGCAGGGGACACACGGCCAGACCACACGCCCATGGGGCAGACCGTGTGACATACACGGCCTAGACACACGCCCGTGTGTCTACCCGTATGGATAATATAAGGCTATTTACCAAGCCTCATTGCCACCTTTGCATACATAGTTCCATACAAAAACAACCAATGCCAGAACAAACATAATTCATATAACTAAATCAGCCACAATAGACATTAATTCAACCGTGAAAATGTATCCTTTATATCAATCGAAATGAATGTTAGCCATTATTCAAGGCTTAATACAAAATGAGGGATCTATCCCAAGCCAACACATTTGACCAAATTGATAATAATACAAAACAAAAGTCTAATACCTCATACATGCCATATTAAAAAATATAAATCAAACTATACCGAATGCTTCGTTTGATAGTGTGATCGATACCTTTAACTTTCTTTGGTTCTTGAGCTAGTTAGGCAGCACTATAAAAAAAAACAAAAAGAAAAAAGGGGTAAGCATATAGCTTAGTAAGTTGCACATAAATAAATATACAACAACAACTTTACCATTTAACAACAAGCTCATGACACAAAAGTGAGCATAAGCGTAACTTACTTATCACTATCCACACAAATCACATAGCATATACATTGAGCTCAATCTCATATATATATCACTTAGGTACCTATAATACTCACAACATAGTTATACTTTCCTCTTTAATTTAAGTTCATAACTTTCACCATTGAACCGTTCAGAACACTACTGGATATTCATTAAGCCTCAAATATGGGTAAGGTACCGATGTCATGTCTCAGACATGGTCTTATAGTGACACATCTCGTAGTCGATGCATGTCCCAGACATGTCTTACACTGGCTTACGTCTCGAGGCCGATGCATGTCCCAGACATCTCTTACATTAGCACTCGTCCCAATGCCAATGCCATGTCCCAGACATGGTCTTACACTGGCTCTCATAATATGGCTGATGCATGTTGTAGACATGTCTTATACTAGTTCACACACAAGTGACCCAATTATCATGGCATGAATATCCAATCTACTTCCCAAGGTTCCAACGGGAATTCTATTATCTTAATTATCATTATGCATTCTCAATTCCACAATCAAGCAATTCATGCTATGATAATTCAAGCACATATAAATACAATGTAGTTGTATTATTTACATACAACTTACATCGGATTACAAAATGTGGCGACTAGTTGATTTAGTCAATTTGCTTGGCTTTCCCCCGGTCTAGGTTTGGATTTGGTATTTCTTGATCTATAATAGCAAAATATAATTATTTAGTCACTAAATAAAATTAAGCAATCAAAAATTCATATCTTTGGTAAAATGACCATTTTGCGCCTACACTTTGACAAAATGACCATTTTACCCCAAGGCCTGAAAATCGATTTTCATCGAATTTCTTCGTATCTTAAGCTTAGCTGAACCCTTTTTACTCTTTTAGAAACTCAAAAATCCTACTATTTCACACATGTATCATCCATTTTCCAACCTAAGCAAAATGGTCCCTTTAGGTGTTTTTATGCTAACACCTTTCACAAAAGTTGTTTATAACACACTCAAGACTCATATTCTTCCATAAAATTTCAGAAAACACCCTAGATGCTCTCATGGAAAAACCCTAGACCTTTAACCATTTTGCAAAATAGTACCCTCATTTGAAAGCTCATGTTTCAAGGGGTCCAAAAATGTAAAAATCATCAAGAAAACTCATTAACATCACTTACTTGCAAGAGGAATAAGTGGCTAAAATTTTAAAGCTCTCATGGCTATCTTCTTGGGTAAAAATCATTGGAAGAAGGAAGAGAAAAAGAAAAGAAAAGATGATAGCCTTTTCTTTAGTTATATTTTATTCAATTTAGGCCACCTAACCTTTGACATTTTGACTAACTTTGTCCCCTATGGCCGGCCATCTCTCCTAATAGGGCCTAATTTCCCTTTAAAGACCCAAAATTTTTATTCTCTAGCTATTTGACACCTTTAGCTATCAAATTAGGACTTTTACATTTTATGCGATTCAGTCATTTTTCACAATTAAGCTCACAAACGCTAAAATTACTTTACCAAAATTTTCATGTACTCCTATAAACATGTTATAACATCAAAATAATAATAAAATAATTTTTTTGACTTTGGATTTGTGGTCTCGAGACCACTATTTTGACTAGGCCCTAAATCGGGCTGTTACATATTCATTTCTTAATCTTAGTACTTTTCACCATACAAATCACAGTCTCTCTTACCAATGTAGTGTTTTAAGTCTCAATTCTTCATCAAATACTTTCTATTTCTAGTATTTAGATTAAATACATGTTTCATACATCTTATTGAAAACATCTTTAACTCAATCTATTGAAATACAAGTAGGTTTAGTATGAAACTTACCTCCTTTGTCAAGAATTTCTTCATTTCTTCTTCATTTCCATGCATTTCTCATCTTCACCACTTTCTCACCCTTTCGCTCACGTGGAAGGATGATCCATTTCCTTCATCCTTCCTCTCTTTTTATACTACCATTTTTCTAAATAAAATAATAATAAATATTTAAGCAAAATATTAATAAAATAATATTTAGCTAATTAATTAATTTTAAAAAATCACCAAAACATCATCATCATCATTACATTCTAGAACTCTCCCTCTTACTAATTTACCATTTTGCCCTTTATGATCTTTCAAAATTCCATCCTTGAATCATCATTTAATTTGGTAAAATTACGATTTAGTCCCTCACAATTCTTCACCTATTCAATTTGGTCCTTGCATGCCAATTCCATATCTTAGTAAATTAGATTATTTTCACTTTTGGTCTTCAAATTTCTCATTTTTACACTTCGATCCCATAAATTTTGAATATTTACACTTGAGCCAAAAACTTTCCACATATTTACGATTTAGCCTTTACTTTAAATCAATATACTAAAACCTACTTCTTTATTATTATTATTATTATTATTATTATTATTATCATCATCATCATCATCATCATCATTTTAATACTCCTCAATATTCTTTTTTATCTGCTTTATATCATTTTCTCATTTTATCGAAAAATTAATTATACATTATTCAATTTATTACTACTTTTATTATATATCAATTGTAGGGATGTTACATTTATGCTTGTGCCATAGAACTTTTTGCATACTTGCAATTTAGTCCCTTCCTTAATACATCATGTTATGCTTCTTGATTTAACTCTCTTTTGATATATTGTAACTTTCATTTTCTTTGATCTTATACCTTATTTTGCTAAAATTCTATTTCATATTATTTACGACCAAGGGGGTTTTGAGGATGTTACACCACCTATTGACCTTGAACCATTTGTTAAATGCAAGAAACAAAGTACAAGTAGAAGTGATAGTGGAAGTGGGCACTTCTAATCAAACTACAATAAAACATAGAAAAATAGGGAACATCAAAATTGTCTACGTAATTCGATTTCCCTACATCTATAGAGCCTAGCTTAGTGAGATGAATCCATTATCTTTGAACTTTATATAACCAGTGATCCTAGTTCTAATACATCCTAGTTCTAATTCTCCTATGAGAATTTAGTTTGTAAAACCATTAACAAAAGGTTTTACTATCTCAAATGCACTCTTACAAAAAATGTTCCTCAATGAACTAATAAGTGCTTTTGTACTGACCCGGTTTCTAATGGTGTAAAAAAAGGCAATTTTGGGACCCCATTTCTATAAACTAAGTCCATAAATATTGAATAAAGATATTTATGGAGTTATTATATTGATGAATTAAAATTTGGTTAAGTCATTTAACCAAAATTATGAGTAATTATGACTCAGGGACTATTGTAAAAGTTTGATTGCTATAGATTTTTAATTCGGATAAGGCTTGGGGACTTAGATAGACAATATCTAAAGGATTAAAATGAAAAATAAACCAATTCTAAATGAATGATAGTGGGATGTGATATTAAGTGTCATTAACTTAAGTTAATTAAGGATTCAGGTTTAATTAATCATGATCAAGTAAATTAATTAATATTAATTAAAATTAAACTAAGTATCCAAAGGAAATTTTGTCGGAAAAGATGACAAAATTCATCATGTTCCTCACAAAAGCCACCCTCCACCTAAAAAGTCATTGACGAAAGCTTAAAAACATAGTTTTAATGTAACAACTCATTTTCAGTGAAATCAGAACAGTGGCTTTTGGACCACAAATCCAAAGTCAAAAAATTTAGTTTAATATTATTTTATGGTCTACAACATGATAGAAATATCGTATAAAAATTTCATTAAGAAATATTACTGTTTACATGCCTAATTTGATAAAAGGGACTAAATTGCGTAAAGTGTAAAAGTTGAGTTCTAATAGCTAAAGGTATTAAATAGCTATAAAATTTTAAATTGGAGGTCCTTATCTAGTAAATAGGCCATTAGAATGCTTAGTGGATAAGTATGAATAGTCATCATGGGAAATTGAATGAAATATTAAGGTTACTTTTGGAAATTAGTGATTAAAGTTATAATAAATAAAATAAAATAATCTATTCTAATCATCCTCCACCAAAAAAAAAGAAAAAAGAAATAAAGAAACCAAGCCATGGAAGCTTGAATTTGGAAAAGCTTATTTTGCTAAATTAGGTATGTATTTTTGTCTCGTTTTTGATGATTTCTATGTTTTCGAGATCGTAGTACCTTAATCTAGCTAGATAGGGGATTAATTTGCAAAACTGTTAAAGTATTACAGTTTTTCAATTGATGAATATGCTTGAATTTGAAATTTGATAATAGAAAATGAATGGTTGTTATTAGACAAACAAATTTTGTAAAGAGAATTTTGATTGAATTATCAATTAGGGATTAAATTGAAAAAGATGATATTAATATGTATAAAATCGGCTAGGGTTGAGTAAGAATTAAATTCTATGAATTTTATTTTTCGAGCCTAGGGACTAAATTACAAAACAGTTAAAAGTATAGGGTAAAATGGTAATTTTTCCAAAATTCCATGTTGGATTAAATTGAATGAGGATTGTATTGAAATGAGTTAAATTCATTCGTGTAGATGCTGTCAGACCTCGTATAAAGTTAGATCGAGATAAAGAGAAAATATCGAATTAGTTGCCTTCATATCTACGTACACTTGTCGAGGTAAGTTCGTGTAATTAAATTGAGTATTTGTACGTTTTAATTAAATCATATGTATGTGATTTGTATAGTTGCCATGTATAAATACCAATCGCTTATCTGACGATTACTGAGTCCCGTTTGATCCTTAGAAATTCATAGGATACAAAAGATATGTCATGTAACACCCCAAAATTCTAAGTATTTAGTTTTGTATGTTTGGGTTACACAAACACATGTTGGTGTCAGTGGTTAAGGGCTCTGGGAAGTGTATGAGAGGTCTTGGGTTCAAGCCTTGGCTTGTGCAAGAGTTTTGTTTTTAAAGAATAAACCCTGTCTCTAGTCAGTAGGATTTTAAAACAAATTAGGGTAAAGCATGACAGAATAGGCCTGCTGGTCCAAGGGATAGGTGGCGTGTTGTTGTTGCTTGGGGACTGAGGTTCGAGTCTTGCTTTACGTAAGGGAGTGTTTTATTTTGCTGCACTTGCCGTGTGGGTAGTAGAGGTTTGCCGAAACATTGTTGAGTTGAGTGGAGTTTGAATTTTGTGGTTGAGAAGATAATGATGTAGAGATTTTAGGAGGAAAATATGGGATTTGGAAGTGTGGAAGAGTTGGTGCCGAATTGGTAAAATTCGGCCTTGGGGGGATTACTCTCCATTTCGGCTATTGTAAGTATTTTGGGTTCTTTTCTTTCTTTGAAGGCCGAAGTGTGCTTGGGAATTTTGGCAGTATCTTGTTTCGGGTTTGTATTTTGCACTATTCCCCTTTTCTCCTTGGTCGAATGCTCTCTTTTCTCCTCTCTTATTTCTTTTAGGTCTAACAGCTCCCCTCTTTTTCATCTTTTGTTTTGGCCAATACCTAACTCTACTCCCTTTTCTTTCTCTCTCGATTCTTTTCCCTTTTCACCTTGTTACCTTGGCCGCCTACTTCATCCGTTTCGCTCAATTGATTTTTCGTTAGCCGAACATTAGTCGGTAAGCCTCTACCTCACTTCTTTCCTCCTTTGGCTTTTCACTTTGCTGAGCACCATCTCTTTACTTTCTCTCTTCTTGCTGGTTACCCCTTTGTTTACCTTTAAGTGGCCGCTTACCTCTTCTAGCCAAAATAAGTGGCCATTTACCCCTTCTTGCCGAAATAAGTGGCTGTTGACACTACATGGGCGTACGCTCTCTCGTGTGGTAGTCCGTATACCTAAATATGGGCGTATAATCGTTAAGGCCAGCCATGAGCGATTTCGTGGGCCGATGCTGTTTTGGGCTGAACTGAGCCGTGTGGGCCCCACTCGGGTAAACCACACGGACGTGTGGTGAATATTGGGCCAGGTTGTGTAATCCACACGGCCAAGGCCATTTCTGGGCTATGTGGGCCACACAGACGTGTGGGCCTACTTGGGCCCGCATTATGGGCCTTGGGCCTATTTTCACTATTTGACTATTAAGGTTGCACGGGTCGCCCGAGGTGACTGTGGACCTACTGTTGGGTCGGTAAGTGTACCTAGACCCCCTAATTGTTAAAATGACTAAAATGCCCCTACATGGTAAAATGACTGATATGCCCCTATGTGATGTATGCTTATGTTTGAGCATGCCATTTTAAATATATTGATCACATGTATGGTATTATGACATGATGCATGATATGCTGCATGGGCATGAGTTTTATTATGATTGGAGGAAGTGTCTCAGTCTCGCGACTCTGCACGCAAATACTGCTTTAGTCTTTGCAATCGTACTATTTGGAGTGTAGGGATGGGTGGGTTGATATTATCCCTACATGGAGTGCAGGATTAGATGGAGATGGAGTGTAGAGGCTGGTTGGGTAGGATTTCTTGTTTGCATTACTGTTCTATTACTGTCACTGAGATGGGCTCAGGCCCACACTGATATTGATACTGTAATGGGCTAAGGCCCAAACTGAAACTGAACCGTTACTGCATTGGGCTTAGGCCCAGACTGTGTATGCTCACTGATTGGTTATTTGATATGGGATTACACACTGAGTTTTCATAACTCACCCATCTGTTTATCTGCACAGGTAATCCCCAGGCCTAGGCGGGTCGGTGTTGCGAGAGACTCAAAGGTGGCCATACAACCGCTCGGACTTTCTCTTTGGATTTAAAATTATAAGTAGTTTTATTTTGGGTATTATTTTTAATGTAATAAGGCTTTTTAAATTTTTAAGCTTTAATTTGGGGTTTTATTTATTTGGATTTACATCTGTTAGTAGTAGAAAGCGGGTTTTCAAAAAGATAAAAGTTTTTCAAAACACCACGTTTACGCAACATGTTTTAAAAGCTTCCACAACAAATAATGTTTTAAAATTAATAATAATTTAATATGATTAAATTTTGCCAAAAAACTTAGGTTTTGAATAGGAACAAGACATCCTAAAATCTTCGTTAAGATCACAAAGAGGTTAAATATATAGAATGGATTTTTCAACAATATTATACCTTGCGAAAAACATTTCAATGTGACATCGCCGGATTCGACCATAATGTCCGGGCGGGTTTAGGGTGTTACATGTTATTAGGGCTACTGATTTTGTTTGGGTCCTGCATGTGTTGCGGACACACTACAGCTCGTATGAGCTTCCCGATTTATAGCTCGTATAAGCTTTCCGAGTTACAGCTCATATGAGCTTTCCGATTCATAATTCGTGAGAGCATACTAATTCATAGCTCGTATGAGCATACATGAATATGAATTTATGGATTACAGTTCAATACACCTTGTGTGTACTACCCGTGTATCCAACGATATTTTAAATGGTTCAACGGGCACAGTTCTGTTACGAGATTATATGAGTTCGATTTGAACTATTACTGGTATTTACATGAAATATAACTATTTGATGAATTCAACCATGTGTGTTGGATCTTCTGGTTTTCATGGCTAATATGTTGGTGATAATGTGTTTAGGCTTTTGGCCAAGTTGGTTGAGATATGCTATGTTTACTTACCAATTTTATGGATATATGGTAAGTTAAATTCCGTGTTATACGAACTTACTAAGCTTAAATGCTTGCTCTATGTTATTTGTCATGTTTTATAGTAATTTAGAAGCTCGTTTGGGTTGGAAGCTGGTCAGAGCTATTTCACAATATCCATCGGTCCTTTTGGTACTTTCAGTAAGTTAGTTTCGGTTATAATGGCATGTATAGGTTATTTTGGCCAATGTTGGCATATAAATGTTTTGTTGAGATTAACCATTTATATGGCTTGTGTTTAGTATATTTTTGATGTGTATATAAGTGACCTTACCATGTTTGATGTGTGATTGATATGGTAGAATGGGAGAAAGTAAAATGTGGTTTGAATATGCATATATGAATTTGGTCAGTTAGGTAAGTTAAGATACTTGGTTGACATGTCTTTAAGTTTTCATTTGAGGTGCCTAAGGGCATATTGGTTGTATGTGGTGATATTTCATGTTTAATACTTGATTTTGGCTTGCTTTGAATGCCTTGTTATGGCTTGTTGATATGCAAAAATGTTGAGTTAAGTTGATGTCAAATTTGGTGAGAAATGTGGCTTGGAAATTGACCTATTTTCGTCCACACGGACAAAGACATGGGCGTGTGTCTTAGTTGTGTGTGACACACAGCCTAGCACACAGGCATGTGACTTGGTCGTGTGACCCAAGTCAGAAGTTACACGGGCACGGACATGGGTTGGGACATGACCGTGCGCTCCTATTTTGAATGCCCACAAGGCCTGAGACACGGGTGTGTCTCCTGACTGTGTGAGTTACACGGTCTGGCCACACGGCTGTGTGACCCCTGCAGCTTTGAAAAATTTTAATGTTTTTTGAAAAATCCTTTGAGTACTCAATTTAGTCTCGACTTGTTTTTAATGCGTATTTTGGGCCTCGAGGGCTCGCATAAGGGACAATATGTTTGATTTTGATTGGTTTCTGACATTAATGTTATATGATATGAAATGTTTGTTTATTTGATTTGTAAACTCTGGTAATGCTCCGTAACCTTGTCTCGACGATGGGTTTGGGTTAGGGGTGTTGCATTTATTAGTTTCAGAACTACAGTTTAGTCCATTCTCAAATTGAACGTAGCGTAGACGAGTTTAGATATACATGCCATTATATAACCTGTGATAGTGTGATATCTCCTGACCGTTTTAAAACTTGTTTTCATATAGTAGTGACATCCAACAGAGCTGATTCTGATGAAGTAGAGAGTAACACTCAAGCCTCCGTTCAAGGAGTAGTTTTGAGTGGTATGAGGTCTGTATCTGAGGGCCAGGGAAGAGAGGCTAAAGAAGCCTTCTTCTAGATGATGAATGAATGGTTCACCAAGTTTTTACGGATAAACCCGGTTACTCAACATGTAATACCCCAAACTCGGCCCAAAAGTTAGACCCGAATCTGGCGTGTCCCGTTAAAGTGTTTTTCGAGAAACATGGTTTTATTAGAAACCCTTCTTATTTAAAACGTAGTGTATTGAAAACCTCTTAATTTTATTTCGAAAATTCCTTTTTACTTTGCGAAAGCTAATTCTAAAAGTAACTGATTCACGAAAACGTGATGTTTAAAAGTTAAGTTGTGAAAATGTAGTGTTTTGAAAACCGCGATCTACTTCTAACAAATATCAAACATAGTAAATAAATTTTCCCAAATGAAAAGTTAAGAAAGAAAATAAATAGGCCCTATTACAGCCCAAATCAAAAACCAAAGGGCTTATTTAAATAAACGAAATAGAAAAACATATGCAGATGTGTGGTCATCTCCGAGTCCCTCTGCGACACCGATCCACCTAACACTGGGGATTACCTGCACAGTTAATAAACGGGGTGAGTTTACGAAAAATTAGTGTGTAATCCCTTACTAGAGTAACGATCGATATACGAAACAAAAATGAAATTGATGCAGGCGAGCCCTTTAACGCTAACAGTACAGTTCAGTTCAGAGCATACGTGGACTATAGCCCATTACAAATCACTTGGGTCTCGGCCCTTGTCAGAATCAAACCATATGCATAATGCAAAAATGTATGCTAACCTATCCCATCCAACCGCTATACACCAACTTCGTCCTCCAGTACACATCATGTAGGGATATAACTATCGACCCACCCATCTGATACACATCAATGTTAGCCTGGTTGCGGTACTACCTTTATTACAGCAAGCTGCTAGCATATATACGACTTTAAGCCTTCAGTAGAGGTATTATAATTGGCACAAATCCATCTGTAACTGTAATAAGTTCGGCACATAGCCATCAACTAGAATAACATAACCGGCACACAGCTCTAGGTAAATGTGATCGGCACCGAGTCATCAATAATCATGTATTGGCACATAGCCTTAGGTAAATACGTTTGGCACACAACCATAATCAGGTTGGCACAGAGCCATATGTAGGTTGGCGCAAAGCCATAATCAGAATAATTGGCTTTAAGCCATCAGTAGCTGTATCATGCTAGGTACATGCCATCAGCGACGGTAATATAGTTGGCACATAGCCTCGGGTAAATATGATCGACACAGAGTTGTCAGTAATCATATATTGGGCTTAAAAGCCACCGGTGGATCCACGGTCGTTAAGCAACCATACGATCCTTAATCGATGGATCCACGGTCGTCAAGTAACCATGCAATCCTCAATCAGTGGATCCATGGTCGTCAAGCAACCATGCGATCCTCAATCGGTGGATCCACGGTTGTCAAGCAACCATGCGATCCTCATATACTTCCTCCATTCCATAATTCCTTCCCATGTGCAATATAATATTATATGAATGCAACAAATATACACACGGCATACAAAATCATACCAATCACAGTCACAACAGTCCAATCACAGTCATACATTCTCAGTCAGAACATAGTCAAATCAATCAAATTGTGTTGTCAGTGAGTCATATACCTTCGAAGGTGGAATGGTCTTTTTACCTATTAGGGGTAGTTTAGTCATTTCACCCTACAAGGGTGTTTTGGTAAATCTCAAACCAAGGGTATTTCGGTAATTTTACAAATCAAGGGTATTTTTATAATTTTTTAAATAAATGGTATTTTTGTAATTTTCCAAATTAAGGGTATTTTGGTAATTTTCCAAATCAGGGGTATTTTGGTAATTTTACAAATCGAAGGTATTTTGGTAATTCTACCCTACAGGGGTATTTTCGTAATACTAACCTACAGATATGAGATTCACATAGTCCAATCCAATATTTACTACACAATCATACAATTTACCCACTTGGGCTCATGGGCTCATTGGGCCCACATGGCCCATCTCGGCCCAAAGCAACCTAAGCCCACGAGAGCACTCATGATGGCCTCAACCATCACGTCAAAGCTCTCACACATGCGCTCGCATGCTCGTGCGGCTACCATCGCTGTGTGACCGGCATTTCAGTATTCCGACATTTACCTTTCTACAACTAGAGTAGGTCGAAATACACACCTATTTATGAGAACGCGCTAAAGTCCACGATCACCAATGTTGGCACATCCTGCATTTAGTCTTCCTCTCAACTCATCCGGTTCGCTCTATTTAAAGCCAACTTCTCACCAATTCTCATGTTAGCTTCCCGGTGTGGGATTACTTTCAACCATTAAGAAAATTCCTTATTCTTATGACCACTTCAACCACAGAGTTTCAGTCCAACTCCACCTCCTTCACAGCGCAAATAGCAAAATAAATACTCCACTGCGCATCCCAAGACTTGAACCTCAGACCTCACAATTACACAACACGCTACCTTGCCACTCCACCATAAGGCTTTTTGTGTGATAAAAAGGTCTATAATTAACTTTAAGACATATGTGCCAGCGTCTAGATTCACTTAAGAGAAAAACCAAAATGAATTGTAAGAGCCAAGACTTGAACCTAGGCTCCCTTGCAACCTTAAGGACGCCACAACCACTACACCACATGCTTTCTTGTGTCATTTATTTAACACAATAATTTAAAAGGCCATTATCCAAGCATCCAGGGTTTTATTCACTTAATATCAAAATTTTTGCTAAAGCCCAGGTTTGAACCCAAGATTTCTCCAACACTTCTCAGGGCCATTAACCACCAAGGTAGACATTTAATTGTGTCATTTCCTTGTACAATTAAATACTTATATACAACCTCTTTACGGACCCATACTCAAGGCTCAAATTCGAGGCGTTATACAACATCCTCTACCCCCTCTTGTTCCTCAACCGGTTCCCATTATTCCTCAAAGTACAAAACTTATCAGAGTTGGTAAGCCTTCTGCTGATAAGATCTATAAGTACGGTACCGAAGAATTCTGAGCTATAGTTGAGGACGATCCCGAGAGAGCCGAGTTCTGGTTAGAAAATACTATCTAAGTTCTTGATGAATTATCTTGTTCACAGGCTGAATGTCTTATGTGTGCGGTATCTCTATTAAAAGATTTAGCTTATTAGTGGTGGAATACGTTGATTTTTGTTATGCTGAAAGATCAGGTCACTTGAGAATTCTTTCAAATAGAGTTTTGAAAGAAATACATCAGTCAGAGGTTTCTTGACCCGAAATGTAAAGAATTCTTGGAGCTTAAACATGGTCATATGACAGTGTTCAAATATGAACGAGAATTTGTTCGATGAAGCAAATATGCTGGAGAATGTATTTCGATTGAGACTGTAATGTTTAAGCGGTTTGAAGATGGCTTAAACGAAGATATAAATATATTAGTTGGGATCCTCGAGATGAAATAATTTGTTGTACTAGTTGATCGGGCATATAAAGTTGAAGAGCTAAGCAAAGAGAAAAGACACGCTGAAATTAGAGCTAGAGACTCGAGAAAGGGATTGATGGGAAAGTCATACTAGTCAGAATCGAAGAAATCTAAAGAATAACACCACCGTTCTGCTACTTCTGCGGGATACTCTGGTAGAGACAGAGGTAACCGACGCTCCAGTCCTAAATCTCAGGCTATATCTGTAGCGAGTATAGGTAGTGCTAAAAACACCGGACCTAAGTGTAAGCACTATAACAAGCTACATTTTGGTGAGTGTCGAATGAAGAGTGGAGCTTGTTTTAAATGTGGTTCCTTTGATCACTATTTTAGAGATTGCTCGGAGAAATCTGAAAAAGATAATATTCAAACTTTGAGGCTGAGCAACATAGCTGCGAGAGGTTGACCACCTCGTAATCATGAAAATGTGAGTAGTAGCCATGGTGTGACAAAAGACTCTACTGTAAGGTCTGAGGCACAAACACCTGCTAGGGCTTATGTTATTTGTTCGAGCGAAGATGCTTCTGCGCCAGATGTTATGACTGGTACTTTCTCTCTTATTGATATTGACGTAACTACTTTAATTGATCTCGGATCGACTCATTCATATGTTTGCACGGATTTAGTGTCTAGTAAAAATTCACCTATTGAGTTCACTGAATTCATGGTTAAAGTATCGAACCCTCTAGGTTAGTATGTGTTAGTTGATAAGGTTTGTAAGAACTGACCGTTAATGATTCAAGGTTACTATTTTCCTGCCGATTTGATGATATTACCGTTTGATGAATTCAATGTGATTTTAGGCATGGATTGACTAACTCTGCATGATGTTTAGGTAAATTATAAATGAAAGTTTATCATATTGAAATGTCAAAATGGTGAGATACTTCATATTGAATTAGATAAATTGAATGGGTTACCTATTGTGATATCAGCTATGTCAGCACAGAAATATGTAAGAAAAGTTGTAATACTTACCTTGCTTATGTATTGGATATAAAGTGTCTGAGTCGAAGCTTGAATCAGTGCCAGTGGTTTGCGAGTATCCTAATGTGTTCTTAGAGGAGTTACCTAGATTACCACCGGTAAAAAAAGATGAATTTGCTATAGAACTTGTACCGGGAACAACATCGATATCGATAGCATCATATAGAATGGCTCCTACTGAGTTAAAAGAGTTTAAAGTACAGATGCAAGAGTTGACTGATAGAGGTTTTGCTTGACCTAGTTTTTCACCCTAGGGTGCACCGGTTCTGTTTGTTAAGAAAAATGGTGGATCGATGAGATTATGCATTGACTACCGCCAACTCAACAAAGTTACAATCAAGAATAAATATCCACTTCCTCGTATTGACTATTTGTTTGACCAGTTGAAAGGTGCCACAGTGTTCTTGAAGATTGATCTTCGTTCTGGCTATTATCAGTTACGAGTGAAAGATTCAGATGTACCGAAAACAACATTCAAAATTAGGTACAGATATTATGAATTTCTTGTGATGCCATTTGGTTTAACTAACGCACCTGCAGTATTTATGGATTTGATGAATAGAATTTTCAAACCGTATTTAGATAGATTTATTATGGTATTTATTGATGATATTCTGATATATTCCCGAAATGAGACTGAACATGCCGAGCATCTGAGAATTGTTCTGCAAACTTTGTGAGATAAACAATTGTTTGCTAAATGCAGCAAATGTGAGTTTTAGCTTTGGGAAGTTGGTTTTCTGGGACACATAGTATCGGCTAAAGGCATCAGAGTTGATCCGAATAAAATTTCAATGATTGTTAACTGGAAACCACCCAGAAACGTATCTGCAGTTAGAAGTTTTCTAGGATTAGCTGGTTATTACCGGAGATTTGTAAAAGGGTTTTTGATGATAGCTACACCGACGACATGACTATTATAGAAAGGTGTGAAGTTTGAATGGTCTGATAAATGTCAGCAAAGTTTTAACCAATTGAAAGCCCTATTGATCGAAGCACCAGTTCTGGTTCAGCTTGAATCGGGTAAGGAATTTGTGATTTTCAGTGACGCGTCATTGAATGGGTTAGGTTGTGTTTTGTTGCAAGAAGGTAAAGTAATAGCTTATGCTTCCATACAGTTAAAGTCACATGAAAAGAACTATCCAACACATGACTTAGAGTTGACAACTATTGTTTTTGTGTAGAAAATTTGGCTACATTATTTGTTCGGTGAAAAATGTCATATATTTACCGATCACAAGAGTTTAAAGTATCTGATGTCACAGAAAGATTTGAATCTGAGACAGCGTAGATGGCTCGAACTATTGAAAGATTATGAGTTAGTTATTGATTTCATCCGAGAAAAGCAAATGTAGTTGCTGATGCTTTGAGTATAAAGTCCTTGTTTGTTCTACGACGATGAATACCTGGCTGTCACTATGTGATGATGGCTTGATTTTAGCTGAGTTAAAAGCTAAACCAATGTTTTTACAATAGATCTGTGAAGCTTAGAAATGTGATAATAAGATGTTAGCTAAATGGGTACAATGTGAGTCGACTTTTGATTCTGAATTTCAAACAGGACCCGATGATTGTTTGTTATTCAGAGGTAGAGTTTGTGTATCGAAAAATTTAGAGCTTGTAAAGAAATTTTTGCACGAAGCTCATAATGGTAACTTGTCTATTCATCCGGGGAGTAATAAAATGTATAATGATTTGAGACAGTTGTATTGGTGGCCGGGAATGAAACATGATATTTTTGATGTTGTATCTAGATGTTTGATATGTTAGCAAGTTAAAGCTAAACATCAGGTACCTTCAGGACTATTATAGCCAGTGATGATACCAGACTAGAAATAGGATAGAGTTACTATGGATTTTGTACCAGGGTTACCCCTATCTCTGAAAAAGAAAGATGCCATTTGGGTTATCGTTAATCGTTTGACGAAGTCTGCACATTTTATTCTAGTACGTACAGATTTTTCACTTGATAGATTAGCGGAGTTATATGTTTCAGAAATTGTTAGACTACATGGAGTACCAGTCTCCATTATTTCGAATAGAGATCCGCGGTTTACATCGCGATTCTAGAAAAAGTTATAAGAAGCTCTAGGTACGCGATTACATTTTAGCACCACATTTCACCCTTTGATTGATGGTCAGTTCGAGCGTGTGATTCAGATTCTTGAAGATATGCTTTAGTGCTGTGTTTTAGAGTTTGAAGGCAATTGGGAGAAATATTTTTGGTTAGTCGAATTCGTATATGATAATAGTCTTCAGTCGAGCATAAAGATGGCACAGTATGAGGCTCTGTATGGTCGTAAATGCCAAACTCTGTTATATTGGACTGAGCTCAGTGAGAAAAGGATACACGGGGTTGATTTGATTCGTGAGACTGAGGAAAAAGTAAAAGTGATCTGAGATAGCTTAAAAGCAACTTTAAATTTTTAGAAATCTTATGCAGATCTTAAACGTAAAGAAATAAAGTTTCAAGTAGGTGACACGGTATTTTTGAAAGTTTTGTCCTAGAAGAAAGTTCTTCAGTTCGGTCGTAAAGGAAAGATGAGTTCGCCATTTATCGGGCCGTATGAGATTACTAAAAGAATCGGACCTGTTGTGTATCGATTAGCTTTACCGTCAGAACATGAAAGAATCCACAATGTCTTCCACGTGTCTATGTTACGAAGGTATCGATCTGACCCTTCACATATTATTTCTCCAACGGATGTCGAAATTTAGCCTAATATGACATACAATGAAGAACCGATCAGAATTCTGGCATGAGAGATGAAAGAATTGAGAAATAAAAACACAGCTTTAGTAAAAGTTCTCTGGCAACGACACAGAATAGAAGAAGCTACTTGGGAACCTAAGGAAGCTATGAGAAAGCAATATTCGAACCTCTTTTCTGGTAAGATTTTCGAGGACGAAAATTTCTTTAAGAGGGGAGAGTTGTAACAGCTTGTTTTCAGTGAAATCGGAAGAGTGGTTTCAAGACCACAAATTTGAATTCAGAAATTTAGTTTAATATTATTTTATGATCTACAGTATGATAGAAGTATCGAATAAAAATTTCGTTAAGAAATTTTACCGTTTACATGCCTAATTTGATAAAAGGGACTAAATTGCATAAAGTGAACAAGTTGAGTTTTAATAGCTATAGGTATTAAATAGCTATAGAATTTTAAATTGGAGGTCCTTATATAGTAAATAGGCCATTAAAATGCTTAGTGGATAAGTATGAATAGTCATCATTGAAAATTGAATAAATATTCAGGTTAATTTTGGAAATTAGTGATTAAAGTTATAATAAATAAAATAAAATAAAATAATTTATTCTCATCATCTTCCACCAAAAAAAGAAAAGAAAAGAAAGAAACCTAGCCATGGAAGCTTGAATTTGGACAAGCTTATTTTGCTCAATTAGGTATGTATTTTTGTCCCGTTTTTGATGATTTCTATGTTTCCGAGATCGTAATAGCTTAACCTAGCTAGCTCAACGATTAATTTGCAAAACTGTTAAAGCATTAGGTTTTTCCATTGATGAATATGCTTGAATTTTGAAGTTTGATAATAGAAAATTAATGGTTGTTGTTAGATAAACAACTTTTGTAAAGAGAATTTTGATGGAATTATCAATTAGGGATTAAATTGAAAAAGATGATAAATTTATGGTAAAATTTGTAAATTTTGTGAAATATATGGGCTGCTATTAAGCGTGTGCTCAGCCCGTGTAGAATTTGTGCATATTTCAATCAGCTCGTTTTGTCCGTTTTTTGCCCGTTTTCTGCTCCTTTTGTTCCCCTATGCTCTCCTGAGTACAAAACATGAAATTAAAGGATTAAGAGCATCTAATTCACTAAATTATATGATAAATCATCCAAAAATATGCTAAGTATGAGATTAGAATGTGTTACTTTTATGGTTTATCATCTAGCCTCATAAGTTTCCACTTTTTCATCCACATTTCTTTTCCTCTTGTAGATCCATTTACACCCTATGGGTTTTATCCCTTCTAGTAAGTCTACAAGTTCCCACACTAAGTTGGAATCTATAGAATCCATCTTAGCTTTCATAGCTATTTAACAGAGCTTGGAATCAATACTTTATAACCATAGTGAAAGAATTTAAAAATGAAAAGGTTGATTCTCCAACCATAGTGGAGGGATTAGAAAATGGTGATTAGCCTAGTTAATGAGGTTGATTCTCCAACCATAGTGGAGGAATTAGAAAATGAATTGGTTCCAACTTAAAAATCGTTGAATACATAAGAACCACTTCTAGTTACATGGAGAATGAGAGAAATTTATAAGCCTATTCGTTTTGCTGATATGGTGGCTTAGACATTCCCAGTTATAGATGATGATATTCTTGTCACTTATCAAGAAGCACCGCACTACTTAAAAAGTAACAAGTTAAAAAGTGGCATGGATGAAGAGATGTAATCTCTTTGGCAGAACAATACTTGGGAGTTGGCACAATTATTGAAGGGTAAGAAGGCAGTTGGATACAAGTGGGTGTATTCAAAAAAAGAGGAATTTCCTAGCAAGAAATATTTTTGCTGCAAAGCAAGGGTGGTAGCTAAAGGCTACACTCAGAAAGAAGGAATTGACGATAATGATGAAGTAATTTCCCTTGTTGTGAAGCATTCTTCTATTAGAATTACGTTGGCTTTCGTAGCATAGTTGAATTTGAAGCTAACTCAACTTGATGTGAAGACGACTTTCTTTTAGAAGAGGAATTCTATATAACTCACCCAAAAGGATATAAGGTTGTTGGTGCAGAAAATTGGGTTTGTAAGATCATTGTATGGTTTGAAACACTCCCCAAGGCAATGGTATAAGTGATTTGATAGTTTTATGGGAAGGAAGAAATACACCAAAAGAAAATATGACCATTGTGTGTATTTGCCAAAGCTACAATATGAGTCTTGCATTTCTCTCCTCTTGTATGTTGATGATATGTTGATCACTTCAAAAAGTCAAAGAGAAATAGATGAATTTAAGACTCATTCAAATCAAGAGTTAGAGATGAAAGATCAGGTGAAGCTATGAATATTCTCGGTATAGAGATACATAGAGATAGAAAAAGAGGTAAGCTTTCTTTGGCTCAAAAGTAATATCTGGGAAAAGGTCTTACAATAATTTGGCTTGAATGATAATACAAAACATGGAAATATCCCACTTGCTTCTCATCTAAAACTTAGTTTTCAATTATCTCCTAAGAGTGATGAGGAACGAGACTATATCACAAAGGTTCCATAAACTAATGCTGTTGGGAGCTTGATGTATGCGATGGTGTGTATTTGGCCAAACATTTAGAGTTGTGAGTAGGTATATGAATAATCTTGGTAAAGGACATTGACAAGCTTTGAAATAGATTTTACGGTATCTTATGAAAACTATAGATGTTTGTTTAACTTTAAGAAGGATAAAACACTTGGTCATTTGTATATCTTGATTTCAATTATACTGGTGATTTGGATAAACATTGATTTACTACTGGATATTTATTTGCTCTAGTTTGAGCCAGAGTATATAGTAATTTCCAATGTTGTTAAAGAGACTATTTGGCTTAATGGGTTGTTGGAAGATTTGAGACTTGTTCAAAATTACATTAACCTTTACTTTGACAATTAAAGTGCTATTCATTTAGCGGAAAAACAAGTTTATCATTCAAGAACTAAGAAAATAGACGTGAAGTATCACTTTTTGCAGGAAATCCTTGAAGAATGAAATATTTTACTTCAAAAGATTACATAAGCTAAAAATCCTATAGATATGATAACCAAGGTGATAAAAATAAGTGAGTTCAATCATAGTTTCGTACATTAGAGATTGACTTGAATAAAATGAAAAACTTTCATGAAATCAAATTCTAATCTGATGCCCTAAATTGAAAGTTATGCTTATCTCAGTTTTAGGGACTAAATTGAATAATTTGCGATATTTGTGAAATTTGGTATTTGATTCTGATATGGCTAAAATTTGATAATGTGATATGTTTTATGATTATTCATAGCTAATGACGACATCGAATCCTTGAAAGGGAAATGAAAAGCAAAAATTGTTGATTAGTGATGCGTAAAATTTAGGTTTGTACATTTATGATTTATGGCCATTTTTATTTATTGCATTTCATGTAAATAGTATATGGGAGTTTCAAGTTGAGTATTTAGTGATAAATTAAACTATTGAATTGAGCTTGAATTTGAGTTTCTGAAATAGAGGACTAAAATGAATAAATTGTAAAATAACATGAATTGCTTGAACTATGATATGTATTATGGGATTTGAGTGAAGACATATGCTAAATGATATGAATTGCCTATGTTATGTTAATAAATTGAGTTGTGACATGAATATGTTTAGTGATTGTTCTAAATAAATATAATTGAATACCCTATTAATTAGTTAAGCTAAGTTGGATATAATTGGGATGCCATAGGATTGGATTGAGTATGGGATTACGAGCTTATGCCCCAAGATGCATTTCATGTGCTAGATATGCACTTTGTGCTCCAGAATGTGCTTTGTTTGCCATTATTCACATACATGCTAGTTTACCATATTTTGATTTATCCGGTGATGCACTTCGGTGCTAGTTTGGTGTGTTGGTTGGACGATATGAGTATTCATCCGAGTTTGAGTTGAGTTAATAGGGGCTACATATAAGAAGTTAGAAAATGATTCGACTAAGGTAATATTTAATACTATCGAGCTAAACTTTTAGCTATGTGAATTGAAATAAATAAGATATATAGTTATATTGTGATTCTAACTGAAAATGAGCCCTGGAGGCCGAAATGAATACGAATAAGTCATCAGATTCCAGAGCCGATTCAAAAAGTATGAAATTGGTATGAATTGATTGAATGTTAATGGCTAAATAAGTTGAAACTAGTTATAAATGATGAAATATTGGTAAGGTTGTGTTGGACTTAATATATGTATGTGTACATATGTAAGTTGATGGTTATAATTTGCTTGTCACCTTAGATCATGAAATTTTTGATTAATATGTGCATATAAGCATGTTTTCTATTGAATTGTAATGGTAGTACTTGTAATTATATATTGGATCCTAAATGTACCATTGAGCTCTATTACTCAGTGTAGAGTTTGTTTTCTCCGTGCACAAGTTTAGGTGATTTTTGAAGCCTCGAGATTTGAAGCCAGCATCCAGACTATCGCTTTCAACCCAACAAATTTTGTATAAAGTGACTCATTTTGGTCTTTTGGTCATGTACCTAGGAACCTTAGGCTAAAAGTCTCAAATGTTAAGTTACATATGATATGATATGATCTTTTGTTAATAATTTGAACTTGTGTTGAAATGAATTTTAGTTGGTGTGGGATATATATGAATTGGTTGCATGAAAATGTATATATGTGATTTTAGGTCCCTTTTAACTTGTAAACAAGTTGATTTTGGAAGAAATAGATTGTCACGTTACGACGATGAACTTCTGACATCGCGACGAGAAACAAAGTAAGGTTCTTGTGGTGACACCGTTGCTTTGAAGTCATGACAAGCACCAAATAGAGATTTCTGCCGTGACAAGGAACCCTTAGCATTGTGACGTCAACCCAAATTTTTGGAATCCTTACAATTAGGTTCTTTTTCGACTTTGGGTTAGCAAAAGAGCTTTCATAAACTCGTATAAGATTTGAAAATGATGATGTATCGTGTTATACACATGTTTTAGTTATATTTGAATGTTTAACAATTTGTAATTTGATCATAGTTGCTCTGACAATGAATGTGGCACCTTATAACTCAGACCCGACGATCGAGTTGAGTATCGAGGTGTTACATCTCTCAAATACTTAGTACATAAACCTATTCAAGTCTCTCAAATATATAGGACTTTTCGAGACTTGCTAGCATACCAAAGATTGACCACAATCCCTTCTTGGCAACAACTAAAATAGCTAAATAGAATATTATAATAATAACCAAAGTAAGTTGGGTTGTTGGAAGATAAGTTTTCAAATTTTGTCTCAATCTAACATCCTTAATTCAAGGAATTTGGTACACTCGATCTGATCCGGTCCTTAGGATATGTTTCTCAAGTGAATTGATATTCATTGATAGACTGGAATAATCCTACAATATAACACAACCTAAAAATTTGTTTCAATAAACTGACAACTTTCAAATATGGCAAGTTGCTTTGTTTGATGCAGTGGTGATGGAAGTGGGCATTTCCATTGGCAAATTGCAACGATATCAAATAATTGCCTCAGCACCACTGTTAAATGGTAACAAAATTTTAATGGTGAATTTCCACATTAGTCACGCTAAAATTTGAGTAAACTACCTATTAATCACTCTAAATAGGGGTTGTTGGTGACTCCAAAATTTTTCATATAAATGCACCATAACTCTTCAGTTACCATTTATTAGTGGAGTGACCAATTTGATAAAATTTTTTTTGGGTGATCAAATTAACAAAATAAAAAAATTGGGGTGACCAAATTAGAGACGAGCCCTATTTATAGTGACTAACGATACTCTAAAATTTTTGACATACAATAACGAGATGTACAAATATAATAATTTAATTGATTTTAAGGTTTGAGCCTAATTTTGCTTAGGTTGGGGCTAGTATTGAGGTAAACTTTCCCAACAATAAAGGCCTTAAGATTCAAACTCAATCCAAATTCTTAGGGAAAATTTCGAAGGCTACTTTTTCCAACCATTTGTTAGTATAATTTAATTGATGTATATGATATATAAGATTCACCCATGATTTATTAATCAATAAAGATTAATAATTATAAATAACAATGAGTGAAAATTGGTTAATTATAAAATGTATAATTTTTTAATAAATAAAAAAATTAGTAGAAAAATGATTAGGTTAATTATAAATATACTATGATGAGTCATAATTCTCATAATAAAGTATACATAATTTAAAAAAAAAATATAACTTACAAAATGATCTAATATGATAGCTTACAAGAAAGTATTGACACCGAAAACACCACGTGATATATTAAGTGGGAGGTTGTAACACCAATTTAAAATAATCGCTATCGAGAAAATTAGCAACTATCGAGCAAATCTTGATACAAAATGCAAGACAGAAAAAACTTAACATGGAAACATAAGTCACTAGCTCTTAACATTGCAAGTAGAGTAGCAAACTAGAAACCATGCCATAACCATCAGATCAGGCACATTATTAATAAAAACACACATTATTTAGAACAAAACAATCACAACTTCTTATGATTGAAGAAATTTTATTCCCGTATATTTAAATGAACTAATTGTTGTCCCACCAAAATTGCGATTGAAGATAGGTAACAATATTCTTGTCCAACTGGATGGCCTTAGTGAGAACATCAGGATTAATGGGAGGGTTAGAGCCAAATACTGCATTTGCAATCGTGATAACTCCTGGATTTTGGCTGCTGAGACCAGCAAATGCAACTGCTTTGGTATTCCCGATATTGAATTGGAAGTGGATGAGACCGATAGGGAAAACAAACACATCACCAGGGTTTAGGACTTTGGTGATGAGGCGGTTATCTGTGTTGGATATAACGAAACCGACATAAAGCGTGCCTTCCAAAACCACAAGGATCTCCGTTGCACGAGGGTGCGTGTGAGGAGGGTTTAGGCCACCATATGGAGCATAGTCAATTCGAACTAGAGATATGCCAAGAGTGTTAAGTCCCGGTATTTGTGCCACATTGACAGGAGTCACAGTTGATCCAACCGGATTTGAGGTGTTTCTAGGGATATTAAGCCCTGAATAGAAGAAGTCTTCTGCATCGGCAAGCTTTGGGTCCTTGCAGAACTTTCCATTTACAAACACTGCAAGAAATAAAGTAAGGTTAGTCAATATCGTGAATCCATGCAAAAATATGAATTCTTATGAAGAAATTGTTACTTCAGATAAAAGGCTCTAGCGTCTTGCATAATTATGGACTTAAACATACTAGTACAAGAGAGTACTGAGAAACAAAACATAATATAACAATAGCGTACCACCATTCTTGGTGTCATTGACGGCTACACAGAAATCTTGCAGGGGGCTGGGATCAGAAGCTGAGGCTAATAAGGAACTGAAGGCCAAGATGGCAAAAGCTGCAACGAAAAGTTGAAGTCGTTTCATCATAATTGATGTGCAAGCACGAAATGTATGCTACTACTTGGGAGAGGGGTTGGAAATCCTGCATGGCAAACAGGTCTATATATAGGCATTGAAACAAAAGAACTCGTCCTGATTTGCCTTTCATCAAGTACGTGAAGACTAGGCGTTTGCCTTCACAATTAGTTATTTCTTATTAGGAGGTGAATCATTCTTCAACCACTACACTTTCTAGTTCTGTTCTCCTCGTACATCATTTCAATATATGTCGTGGAATTGGTCTTAATTCACTCTCAGTTCTTAACATTTTCTTATCCAGGCTTTGACTTTTCCTTCTCAGACTAAAGTTGATGGGGAAAAGGAGGTGCTGAAAATACATTATTATCTTATAATTTGCTAGTGACAAGAAAGTTTTCTTGTAAAATACTTCTTTCAAATATATATATTGCATCAATTATGAACTCAAAAATAATTCCATCTGGCCTTAGGCAAACAAATATACATAAATATATATATATATATATATATATATGTAATTTTTTATTCAGATAGTGGGAATAATTTAATTTAGATTTGGAGTTGCTGCAAGCAGCTGGCAGTTTTGTATGTAAAACTAAACTCGGTCATTCTTTTAGTTAGCATGATCAAGGAAATGCTGTGGAGACAAAAACTTAAGCTTGATTAAAGGCTTCTGATTTTGTCTGTAATCAACATGTTATACGATCTCAGTTGACATAGTCTATTCTGGCATGTTCATTTGTTCTGACATCTGTGCTTATCACATCCACAACATTGTCAATTTCTTGCAAGTTCAATGAACATGCATGCAAGAGCGAAACTTTCCAAGTCTGTTGATCACTTCAATTACCCAAAAATGAGCTTTGAATTAATCACTGATCCAATTCGTTGCCAACTTTGTAATAAAATATTTTTTAAGCCTAATTAATGACTTGAATTTTTCTTAGTACAGAAAAGTAAACTTCAAGGCTTCAGTTACCTCACAGACTTCGAATCATATTAGTTTGAGTGATCACACCGCTTTGTTTAATACAAGTTTATTGCTAGTCAGCAACGCCATGAACTAACAGGTACGATATGAATAGCAAACAGTTTGATATATTAAGAAAGTGGTAAATTTGGTATAGGCTTATCCAATGTTGTCCAAAATCGAATATACAGACTTTACCCAGTCAAAATCAAGTGATTAGGTATATGATATATTCCAATTCTGGATTAAATCAAAATGATTAGGCATGTTTGGACATCCGTTACAATTTTATCTAATTACATTAGCATTTTATATCTATTTGTAATTCCTTTTCTAATATTTAAATTTGAATATGTCAAAGGTTCTTGTACTCTTTCAAATTTTAAAATTTAGTCCCTATATTTTAAATTTACGTGTTTTTTTATTTAAAAATTTTAATCCCTTTGTTTAATTTTCCCGTTAAAGTTAGCATTGTCAAAGGTAAAATGACTTTTTTAGCCCTCAACATTTACAATTTTTTTTTGTCAATTTAGTTCTTACCCTTTAAAAGTACATAATTTTTTTTTAAAAAAATAATTTTTTTCTTCATATTCTCTGATTTTTACATTTCTAGCTAGAACAATGGCTTACCATTGGCTAAAGGCAGATAAGGAAGGGGTTTTCGTTAATGAGTGGACTTGCTAGGATGACTCAATCATATGTGTCCAATGTTGTTGCGTGGTTAAAACAATTTCAATGTTCGGTGGGATCCCCATGTAAAGGGAGCTTAGAAGTTTAATGTTGACGATTCTACTTTCGGGAAACTAGGGACTTCAGGTTGAGGGGGGTGTTGCATTATGATTGTGAGGCTGATATACAGACTTTATCGAATCAAAATCAAGTGATTAGGTATATGATATATTCCAATTCTCGATTAAATCAAAGTGATTAGGCATGTTTAGACATCCTTTCCAAATAGAAACTTCTTGCACCGATTAATGCTAGTACTTGCTTATGTTCCTATAGTTGAATCAGCTAAGGAATGGTTGTCGCTAAAGTGCTCAACAATTTTGCCTCTTAAGGGGCATACGGGTACATAATAAATATAGCTTAAAACACAAGAAAAGAACAAGTCAAATCATTAAGGAAACTATTTAAAAACATAAAAAATAAAAAGTATATATAAGTTTAAAAGCAAAAACAAAAAAATTAAAACTATTTAAAAATAAAAGACAAAAAGATGTTTTAAAAACTATTTTAAAAACATAAGAAATGCTAAAATTTAATGTTTTTTAAACTGGACCAGATCGATTGGGTCAAGAACTAATTAGGGTATCGATCCGATGAGAGGTAAAAAATTAATTGACCTGCGAGTTAGTATGAACTGGTTAAACCGGGCTAAAAAATCAGCTGAACTGGAGGTTGATTCATTTTTTTAATTTTTTAATAATTTATTTGCTTTGAGCCGGTCGGATTAGTTGTTCTGGAAATCAATTGGCTAGACCAATTAGAAATCAATTCAAATGATTTTTTAACTCAGTTCAAGCAGTCCATACCAACTTTAAGTCAATTGAGTTTTTTACGTCTTGTCGGCTAAATACCCAACTGGTTCCCACTCTGACCAGTCGGTCCAGTCCAATTTAGATAACATTAAATTTTAAATTTTTTATATTTAACATCATTTGAAAGAGTTTTTTTTTTTTGAATTTTTTATATTTAAAAAGCATTGAATCTACAGTACTACCATAAAAAAATGAAAATTGAAAACAAATTATTAATCAAACAAAAGAAAAAGTAAAAATAGCAATAACTAAAACAATAAATTTCATTACTTAACAAAGAAGCTTACAGCAACATAAGCAAATACTTTTTATATTTATTCTTTCCAAAAAAAAAAAATTATTATTGTAGAAAAGGAAACAAGTCAAAGATTATTGCAAACAAATTGTGAATTTGAATCCAAATTGAATTATATTTGGGCGCCCTAATTGTTAGCCCACCAGAATTTTGACTGAAGATTTTTCACCACATTCTTGTCCAATTGGAAAGCCTTGACGAGAACATCGGTATTGATGGGTGGATTTGATCCAAACACTGCATTGGCTACGGTAATAACACCAGGATTCTGGCTACTCAAAGCAGCGAAGGCAACGGCATTGGTTTTCCCCACATTGAATTGAAAGTGAATGAGACCAATTGGGAAAACAAATACATCTCCAGGGTATAAGACCTTGGTAATGAGACGATTATCGGTGTTGGATGTCACGAAGCCAACGTAGAGTGTGCCCTCCACAACGACTAGGATTTCGGTGGCACGAGGGTGAGTATGAGGGGGGTTTAGGCCACCATTTGGTGCGTAATCAATTCGAACCAATGAGATGCCAAGAGTGTTAAGCCCTGGTATTTGAGCAACATTAACTGGAGTAACAGTCGATCCCACTGGATTTGATGTGTTTCTGGGGATGTTGAGCCCTGAATAGTAAAAGTCTTGTGCTTTAGCAAGCTTTGGGTCCTTGCAGAACTTCCCATTAACAAACACTGGAGATGAGAAGAAGAATGTTATTTTCATGTACCATGCCATGAAGAGATTGTAGAATGTTTTATTTGAAGGTCAAGTTTAAGAAGAAGAGATAAAAACAGAACTTACCAGCATCCTTGGGGTCATTGATGGCTACGCAGAAATCTTGGAGAGGACTAGGATCAGATGCATAGGCAAATGGGGAAGCCAGAGCCAAGAGACAAAATACTAGGATGAAATGGGCAGTTTTCATTGTGATAAATGGAATTTTGATTGCTTTGGAGAGGATGAGGAACTCTGCTGCAGAACATGACTATTTATACATTACAGTCTTTGAGCTAGTCTATGCTTTTCCATTTCTGATGAATTGTTCTTCAACTACTACCCTCGTCTCTTCCCACTTCCAATGCTTACATCAGTATCTTTGTCATGGAAGTAGTCAAATATGTAATTAAATTATGTCTTTTGTAGTACTTAATACAACTTGATCCATTCGAACGTTGACTTTAGGAGATATCCAAGGTTGCTAAGGCTGCGGGCAGGCAACCCTGTTCATGCAAGATACAATGAAAATAATGTTAACAATAATCCTAGTTGGAAACATTTTGCCATTTGGCAGTGTTTAAACATAAAGTGCCAGCAGCTGGGCTTGGTTAAAGTGTGAAAGAGACTGCCACTGTGGGTTGGGGGAGATTAACTATTGAAACCTTTGACATGATCTTTTTCCCTCATTATCATCTCCTTTTGCAATTAGTGATCTCAATTTTATTTTATTTTTAAAAAAAATTAGAGGAACTGTTTTTCCAGGCCGGCTTATTAACCAGCTTCAACATCTATTAATTAATTCAAATAAAATTGCTTGATTAAGTAAGAAGTATTTGCAAGAAAAGCGCCTCGGAGTGATTCAATACTTGTGGTTTTATATCTCTCTGAATATACACGTGCATGGACATCTTCATAAAAGCCCGGTTGCATTAAATGTAATCTGCATATAGTTTTCACCGTTCTATGGATATATAGGAGCACTGCAACTTTGAAATACTGCTAGGGGCTAATCAATTGTATATATATATTATATATTTATATATATATATACACATTCAAAGTCAGTAGAGTAGTTAAGACGACACTGGGTATGTAAAAACGACCAGTTCGACGAGGTTGAAGGTGTAGAGTCGTTGAAGAATGATTCCTTCAGATTTCTTTAAAAACCAGTAATCACTTCAGACTTGGCAAACCTCTTTTCTTATTTTCCTTTTAAAATGGAATTGTTAAAAAAATAAAATGACAATGGACCTGTTCAGTGACTACTATCTATAAATGGACATGCTTTGAAACCAGATTTCTCACCCCTCATAAAGCAACAAATCCTAGAAGCTCAATTTGATCAGGTTCAGGACTGTTGCTTACAACAATGAAAGGTGTTCAATTTCTTGTAGCATTTGTCCTCTTGGCTTTGGCTTCCAAACTGGTCTCAGCTTCAGATCCCAGCCCTCTTCAGGATTTCTGTGTAGCAATTAATGATACTAAAGACGGTGGTGTGTTCTTTAATTCTTTGAAATTTCATCTTTGCAATATATTCGTTTTGACTCTGAAAAGTGGAGAAATATAGCAAGTACAAGTATTGGACAAGTGTCCAAGTAGTTAACTCTTTTCTTCCCATTTGTGCAGTTTTCGTTAACGGCAAGTTCTGCAAGGACCCCAACCTTGCAACCGCAGAAGACTTCTTCCTGCCTGGCCTCAACATTCCTGGAAATACATCAAACCAAGTAGGATCAATGGTCACTCCAGCCAATGTTCAACAAATACCTGGACTTAACACTCTCGGCATATCTCTTGTTCGAATTGACTATGCACCTTACGGTGGCCTAAACCCTCCTCACACTCACCCTCGTGCCACCGAAATTCTAGTCGTTGTGGAGGGCACACTTTCCGTTGGCTTTGTCACATCGAACACGGATAACCGTCTCTTCACCAAAGTCCTTTACCCCGGAGATGTATTCGTTTTCCCCGAAGGTATGATTCACTTCCAGTTCAACATAGGGAGTACGAATGCGGTTGCCTTTGCTGCTCTCAGTAGCCAAAACCCAGGGGTGATCACAATTGCAAATGCAGTGTTTGGCTCTGACCCGGCCATCAATTCTGATGTTCTTGCCAAGGCCTTCCAGCTGGATCAAAATATCGTTAAACAACTTCAGTCCCGGTTCTGGTGGGACAACAACTAGGGGATACTTCTAAACCCCGTGAACCTTAGTAGCTGATTGTTTGGATGATGTTTAACTTGTTTTTCACGTTGAATTTAGTTGAAAGAAAAATAAAAAAGATAAAAGAGGTTTCTCATGTACCTTAGCTTATTGTAACCTCTCGTAATATTATTTTCGTCATACAATATGGAGTCTTGCAATTACAATTTATTTTTATTTTGAAGTTTGGATTTCAGACCTTCGTTTAGGGAAATGAATGAATCACTACGATTGATTCTTATATTAATTTTTTGTTGGTTTTTTTTTTCCAACTACTGTTTACAAACAAAATTCAAGAATCATCTATACACCCTTCAAAGTTATAAACCCTTTGCAATTTCTCTGGCTTTTTCCTCTCCCCTCAAACGTATTAGAGATAGTGAATGAAATCTTTATTCTTAATTTTTTTTAAAAAAAATTTAGTTGTTGAATCTGTTTTAATTAAAATAAAATATATTATTATTAACATTAATATCTTTATTAAAATAAAATTCTTTAATTGATTATTTTTATTAAATTAAACATGGACTAGTTTATTCATTATTTCTGTATTTAAATTGATAGAACTAGTTGGTTTCTTATGACTTAAAAAAGTTAGTTTATGATAAAATTTAAATTATTTAATTTTTTATTAAAATAAAATTTATATTGTTTTTATTACCATTAAAATCAAAATTCTTATTAAATTGAAATTGCTTAATTAATTATATTTATTAAATTAAACATTGACTAATACTTTCTATTAAGTTTTTTTTCGATATTTAAATAGAATTGAAGTTTTTTATGGTTCCAACTAGCCTATCTCCGTTCTATTTATCATCAACAAAGATGTGCTTTCACAATCAAATGGCTAGACATTTTAACTTAGAATAAAGCGAAACACGTGAATGAGTTGAATAATATAAAAATTGGTTTGTTATGTCTCTCTATGTTATTTCTTTTATATATATATAACCAGTTTCCTGCACATTCAAGATGTATAATATCATGTTCAAGACACAAGGAATTGCCGAGAGAGATGAAGGAATGGTTAGACAAGGGTATGGAAGTTCAAATTATCCTGGCGTAAAGGCGGTTTATCTGTGTCCTAGGATCTTGTGCTTTGAAAAACATACATCTAGGGAATGATATGTTGAAAGTTATTGAGCAAAGCATTTCAGATCACAACCCGCAAGTCCAGATTGCTTATCTGGTATTTCTGACAAAATTTTACTTTAATTTTCTTTCTTTGAAAGGCTAATAACATTTTATAAAATAAACAAGGGGCACAGAAGCATATTAAAAAGTGTTATTCAGTTAAAAATATTTTTCCTCGACCACAAATGAACATTTTAACTTATTGGGAATCTGGAATATAGTTGTTTCCATTGAGCTTGTGACCTATGATAGGAGTATGAAAACTTTCAAATCCATCCTGATTCCCTTTGAACATTGTTTCATGTTTGGGGTGAGATATCGACCGATAACTCCATTGTTTTTTCTCTCCAGTCATGCAATTTCTAGTCATTGGAAAAAAATTGGATTAATGATATATGTTTTGGAATTGATACCTTGAAGAATTTGAAGAATGAAAAACTATTTTATTCTAATTGGAACTATTTAGATGCTAAAGTGGGAAAAAAATTAAGAAACTAATATACTATTTCACATAAAATCAAGGAAAAAATCAAAGGCTGATTTCACAAAAATAAGTTTCCAAGTAAATCAGATTCTCTGGTTTCAACATTTCCAACTAAAACGATGGCTTACTACTGGCTAAAGGCAGTTCAAGAGAGGGGTGTCGTTAATGAGTGCACTTTTTAGGATGACTCAAGCTTAAGTGTCCAAGACTGTTGTGTGGTTAAAAACAAATTCGATGTTCGGTGCGATCCCTATGTAGAGGGAGCTTTAAAGTCTAATGTTTTTTTTTTTTTTTGCTCAATCAAGATATTACAAATTTCAGCATTTGCAAGAAATGCTAACATTCAACAACATACAAAATTTCCCCCAATGAATACAAACCTAACCCAAGATCAGAAAACCAAACTCAAACAGATAACAGCAAACAAAAACCCACAAAACTCCAAAAAACCAAATTTGTTAAACAATCCTCAAAACAAAACAAAAACCTACACAAAGCACCCCATAAAACCACATAACAGCTTACAAACACACCAGTAGAAACACAACTACATCACACCAAAAAATCACCACCATGCCTTAAACATACCCGACCTTTTCAAACCTGCAACCGCCAGTGCAAATGCCATCTTATTACAGTGCTTATCCACTTTCGAGAAGGAAACATTGCCAACTCTAGACAACCTGATTTCAATTTCCTTAAAGAAAGTATACAGCAACCACGATCTCGAACCTTTGTTCTCAACCCAACTAAACACCTCAATGGATCCAACCTCAATGATTAAAGAACTTTTACCTTTCCACCCCATCGCTAAAAACACATCCAAAGCCATGCTAATCGCAACCACCTCAGCTGCGAAGGAGTCTTTCACTGCAAATGGACCAAAAAATAATGCCCTTGCCACCCCATTCGAATCTCTTAACACCCCTCCACACTCGACTTCAGCCTCAATCTCCACACCATAAACATTAAATTTTACCCAACCAACACTCGGAGGACACCAAAACCTGCCACTCAACCCAAATGTTCTAATATCACTTCAGTTTATATATGGACAAAACCACCAAATTCTCTCATCCACTCTTAATTCATCATGCACCGATCTAATCCACTTCAAAGCCCGCAAATTTGAATGAAAAACCAAACTGGACGTTGTAGGCCACTTTCTATCGAACACCAACTCGTTCCTTGTTAGCCACACTGACCAGCAAACTGCTCCATTCCACCTTCCACCATTTAAAAATTTTTCTCTAAAGTCCCTTAATGAATTTGCAATGGAAAAGAAGGTGCACCACTTTCTCCGGTTCTCTACTGCAGCAAGGGTATCCACTCCCTATTTGACTAATCTTCACACCTTTTCTAATCAGGAACTCATTAGTAGGAAGTTGATCTATTGAAACCAACCATAGGAAACTTCTCACTCTAGGAGGCACCTTTAACTTCCAAATCTTATTATAAGCGAAACTAATGTCAGCCATACCGTCTTTTATCAATAATTCTGTTAATTTCTTCACCTAAAACACCCCCTTGCTATCATGAATCAAATTAATCTATCATCCTCCTCAGGTATCAACACCTTACTGCTAATAACTTCCTTTAAACGGACAACCATAATCAACTCCTTATCCAATAACGGTTGAATAAAGAAATCAACCCAATTATCCTCATTAAACCTATTCGAAATAGAAAAAGTCTATTACCAGCCCTTTCTTATTTATGGCTAAACGAAACAACCTTGGAAATTCCACTCTCAAAGGCCTATCACCACACCAAATATCCTCCCAGAATAAAATCATATCATCGTTCCCCACCAGTCAATGAAAAGACTCATTCCCTATCCATTTAGCTACTTTTGAGTCTTTTTCATTCCCCACAATACCCCTCTAAACCACCAACATATCTTTTAAATTACTCGTTCTAAATCGCCAATGTTGTGTAGGGGAACCATACTTCGCAACAATAATTTTTCTCCACAAATCTTCTCTATCCATCGCGAATCTCTAGCTCTTTTGGCCATGAGTGACTTATTTTTTACCCTGATATCTACCACACCTGCGCCCCCTTTTTCCTTTGGCAAACAAATCTGTTTCCACTTTACCTGCGCCATTTTCCTTCACCCACCTACACTACCCAACAAAAAATACCTTGTAATTTTGTCAATCTTATTGACCACCACAACAGGCGCTTGAAATATTGACATAAAATAGATAGGCAGAGAGGATAGCACAACATTAATAAGCACAATTCTACCTGCCCAAGAGAGAGATCTACATTTCCAGCCCGATAGTTTCCTCTCTACTCTTTCCACAATTCCACTCCAAAAAGAAATCTTCCTTGGATCAGCTTTTAATGGTATACCCAAATAGTTGAACAGTAATTCCCCTATCTTACATTTACATACTGCAGCCATTCTAAACAAGAACTCCTCTTCAGTACCAAATCCCACTATGCATGACTTCCGAAACTTAATACTTAATCCAGAAAAAATTTCAAAATAGCGAAGAATGTACTTAGTATTCCTTACCACATCCTCGTCCGCCCTTAAGAATAAAATGGTATCGTTCGCAAATTGAAGATGTGAAACTGAAAGATTCCACTTTCAGAAAACTAGGGACTTCAGGTTGTGGGGTTGTGTTGCATTATGATTGTGGGGCTAATAGGAATTCAAGAATATGAATATACTAAAATTGTGACTGTTAAATGTGTGCTTGACTTAAACTACAAATTTTTTAATCTCCAATATCTTCTCGAATGAGTCCCTGAATTTTACTCGCCAAAATAGAAAGAATGTCCTTTAGAACAGTCGGACTGACATAATGTGCATTTTGAGGGACATTTTCTAAGACAATTGCCTCCACATCTTCATTATAAGAATCCAAGAGTTTTATTAGTTTAAGAAAGTTACCTAGATATCTTGAATCTTGTGCTTCATCTCGTCCCTTAAAGGCACAAGCTTAAAATACAAGTGACTTAGCAGCATCTATTGACACCTTGAGCTGTAGCCGATTTCTTGCAACGTGTTCAGAATTGTGTTTCTCAATAATCCTCTCAATATTTTGCAAGGAATAACAAAGATCGAGATAACTTTTCATAGTATTCTTATGTAAAGAATTTGCATCCTTACTCACATGAGTAACAAAAGGACATTTTCATCCTTCATTGGCCTTCTTCCATAATCAAAATCCTTGGCTTGTAAAAGTATTTCAATGATGCCTAAATGGCTTGTTGAAGAGAAAACAAGGAAGGCAATATCAAAATAGCATTTTGGAAATTCAAATTTTGATGAAGGTATCGATTGCTTATTTAGTATTATTGACAAAATTGTACTTTAATTTTTTTATTTGAAGGCTAATAACTATTTTAATCTAATTGAAATTATTTAGATGCTAAAGTGGGAAAAAAATTAAGAAACTAATGCACTATTTCACATAAAACTAGGGAAAAAACCAAAGGCTGATTTTACAAAAATAAGCTTCCAAGTAAATCAGATTCTCTGGTTCCAATATTTCTAACTAAAACGGTGGCTTACTAATAAATCGTAATTTATACATATTATTATCCCATGCTTAACACATTTATGAATGATTTCTCCTTAGATTTGATGAATTTGATGCTCCTAATCCTTTAATTTCATATCTTATACTTAGGTGAATATAGGAAAGTAAAAAGAACGAGAAACGGGCCAAAAATAGAGAAAATGGGCCAACATAGGAAATTAACACGGCCTGGAATTCCCCACACGGGTAGAACACACGCCAGTGCCATTCTAGCAGGATTGAACATTGCTTAAAAAGACATCAACGCGGGCATGTCTATTCCTCAGCGTTGACCACGGCCTAAAGTAATCACACATGGGCGTGTCACACGGGCGTGCCCTTATTGAGCCCAAGTTTAGTCCTATTCGAAAAAGGCCATTCTTGAGGGCTTTTAGGCATTTGAAGGCCTATTTAAACACCCTAGAAGAGGATTAGGAGGAGACGGAGAGTAGGAAGCAAGGAATTACTCGAAGGAAGCCGATTAATCTATCTCGAAAGCCGGATTTACCTCCAAGACTGAAGATCTCCCTTCAATTTCCTTCAGGGGTTTTTGGGTTTTCTTTATGTTTTGTTATCATTCTTCTAAGATGTTTTCTTTTATAGTTATGAACTAAATCCCCTAAATACCTAAGGGGGATGAAACCTAAGACGGATCTTATTAATATTTTCTGAAAGGTATGATAAATACTTGATTTGTTCTTAATTATGATTTTAACTCTTGTTTGAATATTCTAGGATATTGATTCAAGTATTGATGTGCTTATTTGGAGGATGAATAGTCCCTGTCTAAGAGTAGATCATTCATAATTAAGCGGAGTTGCATGCAATCCTAGAGATAGGACGACATAAATCTGTCGGATTAGAGTCAAATCTAATAAGGGAATCCATAGATCGAGTTAATGCAAAACTAAGGGTTTTAATTAGAAAGAGATTTCAATTAATCAACCTAGGGTTAGACGTTATTAGTCTTGAATAGGGATAATAACATAACTTAGGGATTTCTACTGATCAAGTCAAGTGAATAAATCGTCTGGTTCAGAGTCAGTTAACAAGAGAAGACTCGGTGGATTCTTCATTGAGTGTTGTCTAAAATCAATCAGTTTTCCCAAAAGTCTTTCCCCAATTTATTTTCTGTGCATTCTTAGGATAGTTAATTAGTTAGATAAAAAAACCTTCATTATTCTTAGGGTAGACAATAAAAAGAAAGTTTATACTAGTACTTTTAGTTCCTTTGGGTTCGACATCTGATCTTGCTAAAACTATACTACTGTTTGATAGGTGCGCTTGCCTTCATCGTGATAATAGTTAGTTCAAGTACGATCAATTCTAAATTTTAAAACTTATCACGAGTGACAATCAAGTTTTTGGCGCCGTTGCCGGGGAACTAAGATATTAGGAACACTCGATTTTTATTACTTTAGCCATTTACTTTTATTGCAATTTAGCTTTGTTTTTATTTACTAAAATTTCTTTTATTCTCTTCTGGTAGGTTTTTATAGTTTATGACTAGAAGAAACCCGTTAGGACCATTAATATTTGATAGTGAGATCGAGAACACAGCTCGCAGAAACCGGAGAGAAATTAGGAGAAGCTTAAGATACATACAGGAAGGGCAAGAGGAAGATACTCCAACTACAAAGGAGGAGATGGCTGACAATCAAGAAAATCTGCTACCTCCTGCGATTGCTGTTGATCCAGTAAATCAGATTCCTGCTCCTCGTACTATGTATGATTATGTTAAACTACTTTAACAGGAATTGAATCGAGTATAGTTAGGCCTGCTATTGCTGCAAATAATTTTGAATTGAAACCTAACACAATTCAAATGATACAACAGTTTGTTCAGTTTGATGGTTTGCAGGACGAAAACCTAAATACTCATTTGGCCAATTTTATGGAACTTTGCGACACATTCAAGATCAATGGCGTTTCTGACGATGCCATTCGCCTTCGGCTATTTCCCTTTTCACTGAGGAATAAGGCTAAACAGTGGTTGAACTCGTTACCACGAGGATCAATCACTACTTGGGAACAAATGACCGAAAAGTTCTTACTTAAATACTTTCCACCTGTTAAAACAGCTAAACTAAGGAATGATATTTCTTCTTTTGTGCAGATGGATTTAGAAACACTTTACGATGCATGGAAGAGATACAAGGACCTACTGCGAAGGTGCCCTCACCATGGGTTACCTCTTTGGCTACAAGTTCAAACATTTTACAATGGTGTAAACCCCTCGACGAGGCAGATAATTGATGCAGCTGTAGGTGGAACCATAAACAATAAAACACCTGAAGAGGCTTATGAATTTATTGAAGAGATGTCACTGAATAATTATCAGTGGCAAGTCATGACGACTAAGCCGACCAAAACAGCAGGTGTTTATAACGTCGACGCGGTTAATATGTTATCAAAGCAGGTGGAACTTTTGAATAAAAAGATTGATGGTTTACTTGGTTCTACGCAAGTACATCCAGTTATGCAATGCAATGCAAGTGGAGGTGGAATGAGCAACCCAGAATATCCAACCTATGGCCACAACATGGAGAACGAACAATTGAATTACATAGGTAACAACTCTAGACCTCAAAATAATCCTTACAATAACACTTACAATGCAGGTTGGAGGAATCGCTCGAATTTCTCATGGGGGGGCCAAGGAAATCAAATACCACCACCCTCTTCAGGCTTCTAATAACAACCTTACCCACTAGTGAAAAAGCTGAACCTTGAGGAGATAATGACAAAATTTATTTTAGTAGCAGAAACTCATTTTCAGAACACTGAAACTGCACTCAAAAATCAGCAAGCATCGATTCAAGTACGTTTACCTAGTAACACCGAACCCAATCCAAAAGAGCAGGTGAAAGCAGTTACACTAAGGAGTGGGAAAGTGTTAGCTGAATCTGAAAAGAAGCTACCACAAGAAGCCGATAGAAGCGAAAGAGAGGAGGTAAAACTCGAAAACAATGACAAACCAGTGCCAAAAGAATATAAACCACCAGTCTCATACCCAGCAAAGTTGAAAAAAGACTGCATGGATGCACAATTCGGTAAGTTTCTTAAACTTTTTAAGCAATTACATATCAACTTACCTTTTGTTGAAGCCATCTCGCAGATGCCTACATACGCAAAATTTTTGAAGGAGCTTCTAACAAATAAAAAGAAGTTTGAGGACTTATCTACAGTGGAACTCAACGAGGAGTGCTCAACCATACTCCAAAATAAACTGCCAACCAAACTGAAAGACCCAGGAAGTTTCACTATCCCCTGCTTAATTGGTAGTTTGAATGTTGAGAAAGCACTAACTGATTTAGGCGCTAGCATTAATTTGATACTATATAAGATGTTTAAACAACTTGGTCTTGGGGAACCTAAACCCACTAGGATGAGTATTTAATTAGCTGATAGATCTGTTAATATCCTAGGGGTATCAGATGTACTTGTGAAAGTAGATAAATTTATATTCCCTGTTGATTTTGTTGTGCTTGACATGGATGAGGATGTTGAAGTGCCTTTAATTTTAGGTCATCCATTTTTAGCCACTGCTAGGGCTGTTATTGATGTGGGAGATGGTAAACTTGTACTTAGAGTAGGTGACGAAGAGATTATTTTTAAAATCTATGATGCCATGAGATTTTCTAGGGAGCAAGATGACTCATGTTATTTTATTGACTCTATTAATCATGCCACTCAAGATTCTTTTCAAGAAATCATACATGAGGACACGTTAAAACTGTGTCTTGCCCAAAGCGAAGAGGTAGATGATGATGATTCTGAGATAGGTAAGGTAAAAACTGAACTGAACTCCAATAAACCAGTT
Organism: Gossypium anomalum; assembly: GCA_025698475.1. Taxonomy (NCBI): domain Eukaryota; kingdom Viridiplantae; phylum Streptophyta; class Magnoliopsida; order Malvales; family Malvaceae; genus Gossypium; species Gossypium anomalum. The sequence goes on along the minus strand of CM046966.1, from coordinate 79,886,603 downwards.
TCAAGACAAGTAGAATATGAGGGTATCAAGACAAACGATAAACTTAAGCAAAAACCTTCTATTGAAGAACCCCAAAAACTAAAACTTAAACAGTTGCCAAATCACTTGGAATACGCATTTCTTGGAAATAATTCTACATTACCAGTGATTATTGCTTCAAACTTGCAACCCAAGGAAAAAGAGGAATTACTCCAAGTATGAAGAAAACATAAAAGGGCCATAGCTTGGAAAATTTCTGACATCAAATGGATCAGCCCTTCTTTTTACACTCACAAAATTTTAATGGAAGATGAATATAAGCCATGTGTGCAAGCTCAAAGACGACTGAACCCCAACATGAAAGAAGTTGTTAAAGCTGAGGTAATTAAACTTCTTGATGCTGGAATTATTTATCCTATTTCTGACAGTTCTTGGGTAAGTCCAGTACAGGTTGTTCCTAAGAAAGGAGGCATGACGGTTGTAACCAACGAGAAGAATGAATTAATCCCGACAAGAATAGTCACAGGTTAGAGAGTTTGCATTGACTACAGGAAGCTGAATGATGCCACAAGAAAAGATCACTTTCCCTTGCCATTCATTGACCAAATGTTGGAAAGATTATCAGGGCACATGTACTACTGCTTTTTAGACGGACTCTCTGGTTATTTCCAAATCCCAATAGCTCCTGAAGATCAAGAAAAGACAACATTTACATGTCCATATGGTACGTTTGCTTATCGTAGAATGCCTTTTAGATTATGTAATGCTCTTACCACTTTTCAACGCTGTATGATGGCCATCTTTAACGAACTCGTAGAAGACATCATGGAGGTATTTATGGATGACTTTTTGGTATTCGGTAACTCTTTCCATCTTTTCCTTAAAAATTCAAAACGAGTTTTAATAAGATGTGAGGAAACGAACCTTGTGCTTAACTTGGAGAAATGTCACTTTATGGTTCAGGAAGGTATTGTATTAGGAAATAAAATTTATAGTAAAGGGATTGAAGTTGACAAATCTAAAATTGAAACAACCGAAAAATTACCCCCTCCTAGTTCGGTCAAAGCTATTAGAAGTTTTTTAGGACATGCTAGTTTTTATAGAAGATTTATTAATGATTTTTGTAAAATAGCTAAGCCTTTGATTAAATTACTAGAAAAAGATGTACCTTTTAATTTCGATTAGGAATGCTTAGAAGCATTTAATACCTTAAAGGATAAATTAATTAATGCTCCAACCATAATTGCACCTGACTGGAATTTACCTTTTGAACTAATGTGTGATGCGAGTGATTTTGCAGTAGGTGCGGTTTTAGGACAGCGAAGAGACAAGCATTTTCAGCCTATCTATTATGCTAGTAAAACTTTGACAGCTGCACAAGAAAACTATACCACCACGGAGAAAGAGTTGCTAGCTGTGGTTTTTGCATTTGATAAATTTCGATCATATCTAATATTGTCCAATGTTTTCGTTTACACTAACCATTCTGTCCTTCGCTACCTTTTAACTAAAACTGATGGAAAACCTCGACTCATTCGATGGATTCTGTTGCTGCAAGAATTTGACTTAGAGATTCAGGATAAGAAAGGAGCTAAAAATCTCACGGCTGATCATCTTTCTAGGCTTGAGAACTCAAATACCAAAGAACTAGATGAAGTTGAAATAAATGATTCGTTTCTTAAAGAACAATTCTTTGCTATATCTAATTCTGAGGTACCGTGGTTTGCAGACATTGTGAATTTTTTAGCCGTTAACATTATCCCAAAATGGTTGACACACCAGCAAAAGAAGCGATTCTTTAATGATGTGAAAAACTACTTTTGGGACGACCTTTTTCTTTTTCGCATATGTGCAGATCAAGTCATTAGGAGATGCGTTACAAGGTCAGAAGCATCGAAGATCTTGGAACATTACCACTCTGGACCGACTAGAGGACACTACAATGGAACTAAGACCGCACATAAAACACTTGAATCAGGTTTTTATTGGCCCACATTATTCAAAGATACCAACAGGTACGTTACTTCTTGTGACAGATGCCAACAGACAGGTAATTTCTCCAAACATGATGAAATACCTCAAAACTAAATGCTTTCATGTGAAATATTTGACGTTTGGGGTATCGACTTCATGGGTCCATTCCCTAGTTCATTTGGGAATAAATATTCTTACTAGCAATTGATTATATGTCCAAATGGGTGGAAGCCCAAGCTTTACCTACTAATGATGCTAGAGTGGTAGTACGATTCCTTAAGAAACTCTTCTCTAGATTCGGAACACCTAGAGCAATTATCAGTGACAAGGGTACTCATTTTTGTAACGCCCAATTTGAGAAAACCCTTAAGAAATATGGAGTTCATCACAGAACAGCCACCCCATACCATCCTCAAACTAGTGGACAAGTTGAAGTGGCAGACCGAGAGATCAAACGGATTCTTGAAAAGACAGTAGAATCAAACAGGAAGGATTAGGCGATGAAAGTAGATGATGCTTTATGGGCTTATAGAACTGCTTTTAAGACTCCCATTGGAACATCGCCTTACGGACTTGTTTATGGAAAAAGTTGTCATCTACCATTCGAACTAGAGCATAAAGCCTTCTGGGCTATTAAATTTCTAAACCTTGATCCCAAACTTGCAGGTGAAAACAGGTTGATGCAGTTGAATGAGTTAGATGAGTGGCGAGCCAATGCATACGAAAACTCACGCCTATACAAGGAAGAAACAAAGCGGCACCATGACGCTCGTTTAAAGCAACGAAAACAATTTGAAGTTGGAGATCTTGTCCTGCTATATAATTCGAGACTCAAATTGTTCCCTGGGAAACTTAAATCACGATGGTCAGGACCTTTCGTAGTTTAATCTATTTTTCCATATGGCACAATAGAGGTAAATCACCCATCACAAGGCCCTTTCAAGGTAAATGGACATCGTCTCAAACTTTATAACGGTGAGAATTTTAAAGATGATGGAGAGGAGCTACGACTCCATGAACCTCCCTAAATACACTGACAAGGTAAATTCGAGCTTAGACTATAAACAAGCGCTTCTCAGGAGGCAACCCGAGTACTAACGGTTTTAATTTATTTAAATTTTAAGTTTTAACATCTAAATCACTAACTGAGTCTTTGAACACAGGTCCCCAAATCCACACGGCCAGGCACACGGGCGTGCCCTAGGCCGTGTCCATAACACAAGAGGCGAAACGACCGTGTGAAAAGAGAGCAAAATTTTTCCCTAAAATACGGGATGCGACAAGTTGCCACTGCCGTGTGACATGGCTGTGGGCGATCTTGCCAAAATAACACGGGCGTGCGACACGCCCGTGTCTTAGAACCGTGGTTGAAACTGAGAAAGCATCATGGGCGTGCGACATGCCCGTGCCCAACTCCCGTGGTTGACACTGTCAAACTAACACAGGTGTGGGCCTACACGCACGGGCATGGGAGAAGCGAACGAAGCAGGACACGGCCGTGCGACACGGCAGTGTGCACCAAAACGCCAAAAATTTGAAACCCATGAAAAACATGAGCTAAATAAAAGGCACACGGGTGTGTCCCACGGCCGTGTGCCCCAATACCTATTTTTCAATTTCTATTTTTCTTTAAAACTATATTCATTTCATTTTTTAGGATTTTTATAATTTTTACGTACTCTATATTTTTTACTATTTCTTAATGAGTAATCCTATTTCTTTATATTTTCTAAAAGTTCATGATTTTATCACAGTTATGAAGAGCTCCAAAGCTCACTATTACTTAGGAACTTGAAACTCCACAGGAAAAGGTTCTGCACGACTGCCATGCCCTGCTCGACCATGATCATAGCCACCACAAGATATAATATTCTTTTGGCGCAGCACTTGCAGAACCCAACCTCTACCACCACCGGAGTATTCTCCTCCACTCTACATAACTCTAACCTAAGGATTTTATCCTTTTAACATTCAGGAAGTTTCACTTCTCTCCCTATCTTATGATCTTATATCTATAATTGCCACTAATTTTATCTTTTTACATTGAGGGCAATGTACATCTTAAGTGTGGGGGGTCAATTATATAACTATCAGAAAAATCCCTGAATTTCGTCTTGTTCTCTCGTAAATTCCTCATATCATTATTAGAATGAATTTTGATTAATTTATGATTTTTGTTGATATGTCTTGAATTAAAACATAGGCATTCGTACATTGATTATTTAAACTTTAAGACATTAGAGAATCAAGCATGATAAGTTGATTTTTGAAAATTGAAAATTTTTAGGTTGTTTTCCCCAAGTTTAGGTATTATCTTGAATTGAAATCAACAAGTTTAAACATCAAAAAGCCATAAATTTTGTGAGATTTTGAGCCTTTAGAGCATCTATTATTTCTTTCATGCTCACTTTTATTGTTGCTTTGAGTGCGTCAATATTGAATTGTTATTCTAGAAGTTGCTTGATTATGCATGTCAAGACCACACCATTTGATTTGATATGTCAAGATGATAGAGGAACTTAGGTCTAACCCATTCACTCCATAAAAGCCTACCTTCATAATTAACCCTTAGTAAAACCCCTTGAGCCTAACAAGCCATCCATTGATTTATCGCCAATATTAATCCATAACCCATTATTATTGAAATCCCCTAAATAAATTTGATCCCTATTTTTGTTGAGATTTGATTTGAATAAATTGTTTAGCTATGTTTTATTTCTGATAGTTAGCTATGTTACTTGATTTGTTCTAAAAAAAATGAAATTATGTAATGCTTGGGTTTAAATGATGTTATCCATGAAGAAAAGCTCAATTAGGAAGATAATCTGTCAGTTTTAGTATTTTTCTAGTTAGGCAACTTTTCAATTCAATCTTGATTCTAGCCTTCTCTTTCAGCTTGTGACCACACCCCCTAACCATAGCCACGTTACAACCCTCTAAAGACCTTTTGATTGATATATCATCTCAATATATAGTGGTGGAGATTTGATTTTCAAGCGAGCCTATGGTAATAACTTTTCATATTGACTATTGAGTGCTAATTTTATTATCCTTAAACACCTCGAGTGATTTGAATGAATCTTTAGTGAGGATGTTAAACTTTGTGATATTTTGAATCAAAGGTGATTACTTAGATGAGGGGAGATGCCTATGTTTTTTGTGATTAAATGCTTAACTTGGAATTTTTGAAACTTTAATGTTCTTCTAGTTGAATTCTCAATGTATGATTACTTATGGATTAGTTTGAGATATTATTGATAGGAATTATAAGTTGAGAAAAAGGAATTCTTAATTGTGAATTAAAGATTTTGCTTGAGGACAAGCAAACGCTTAAGTGTGGGGGTATTTGATAAACCGTAATTTATACATATTATTATCTCATGCTTAAAACATTTATGAATGATTTCTCCTTAGATTTGATGAATTTGATGCTCCTAATCCTTTAATTTCATATCTTATACTTAGGTGAGTATAGGAAAGTAAAAAGAACAAGAAACAGGCCAAAAACGGAGAAAATGGGCCAACATAGGAAATCAACACGGCATGGAATTCCCCACACGGGTAGAACACATGCCTGTGTCATTCTAACAGGATTGAACACAGCTTAAAACGACATCAACACCAGCTTGTCTATTCCTCAATCTTGACCACGGCCTGAAGTAATCGCACACAGGCGTGTCACACGGGCGTGCCCTTGTTGAGCCCAAGTTTAGTTCTATTTGGGAAAGGCCATTATTGAGGGCTTTTAGGCATTTGAAGGCCTATTTAAACACCCTAGAAGTGGATTAGGGGGAGACGGAGAGTAAAAATTAAGAAATTACTCGAAGGAAGTCGATTGATCCATCTCGGAAGCCAGATTCACCTCCAAGACTGAAGATCTCCCTTCAATTTCCTTCAGGGGTTTTTGGGTTTTCTTTATGTTTTGTTATCATTATTCTAAGATGTTTTCTTTTATAGTTATGAACTAAATCCCCTAAATATCTAAGGGGGATGAAACCTAAGACGGATCTTGTTAATATTTTCTGAACTGTATGATAAATACTTGATTTGTTCTTAATTATGATTTTAACTCTTGTTTGAATATTCTAGGATATTGATTCAAGTATTGATGTGCTTATTTGGAGGATGAATAGTCCCTATCTAAGAGTAGATCATTCATAATTAAGCGGAGTTGCATGTAATCCTAGAGATAGGACGACATAAATTTGCCGGATTAGAGTTAAATCTAATAAGGGAATCCATAGATCGAGTTAATGCAAAACTAAGGGTTTTAATTAGAAAGAGATTTTAATTAATCAACCTAGGGTTAGATGTTATTAGTCTTGAATAGGGATAATAACATAACTTAGGGATTTCTATGGATCAAGTCAAGTGAATAAATCATCTGGTTCAGAGTCAGTTAGCAAGAGAAGTCTCGGTGGATTCTTCCTTGGGTGTTGTCTAAAATCAATCAGTTTTCCCAAAAGTATTTCCCCAATTTATTTTTTGTTCGTTCTTAGGATAGTTAATTAGTTAGATAAAAAAAAACCTTCATTATTCTTAGGCTAGATAATAAAAAGAAAGTTAATACTAGTACTTTTAGTTCCTTTGGGTTCGACATCTGGTCTTACTAAAACTATACTACTGTTCGATAGGTGCGCTTGCCTTCATAGTGATAATAGTTAGTTCAAGTACGATCAATTCTAAATTTTAAAATTTATCGCGAGTGACAATCACTTACTACTGGCTAAAGGCAGTTAAAGAGGAGGGTGTCGTTAATGAGTGGACTTTTTAGGATGACTCAGGCTTATGTGTCCAAGACTGTTGTGTGGTTAAAACCAAATTTGATGTTCGGTGCAATCCTTTTATAGATGGAGCTTTGAAGTTTAATGTTGATGATTTTACTTTCGGAACACTAGGGACGTCAGGTCGTGGAGTTGTGTTGCAGTATGATTGTGGGGCTGATAGGAATTCAAGAATATGAATATACTAAAATTGTGACCGTTAAATGTGTGCTTCACTTAAATTGGAAAAGTCTAAATCTCCAATCTCTTCCCAAATGAATACTTGAATTTTACTCGCCAACATAGAAAGAATGTCCTTTAGAACAGTCGGACTGACATACTGTGCATTTTGAGGGAATTTTCTAATGTAATTGCCCCCACATTTTCATTATAAGAAGCCAAGATTTTTAATTGTTCAATAAAGTTACCTCGATTTCTTGAATCTTGTGCTTCATTGCGTACCCTAAAGGCACAACCTTGAAATACAAGCCATTTAACAGCACCTATTGACACCTTGAGCTGTAGCCGATTTCTCGCAACTTGTTCAGAATTTTGTTTCTCAATAATCCTCTCAGTATTTTGCAAGGAATTATGAAGATCGAGATAATTTTTCATAGCATTCTTTTGTAAAGAATTTGCATCCTTACCCACATGAGTAACAAAAGGACATTTAGATCCTTCATTGAATTTCTTCCATGATCGAAATCCTTGGCTTGTAAAAGTATTTCAATGACACCCAAATGGCTTGTTAAAGAGAAAACAATGAAGGCAATACCAAAATAACATTCAAGAAATTCCAATTTTGATAATGGTATCAATACCTTAGGCCTAGGTACCTTCAATATCGATACAGATGTTAAAAACGATACCAAAATCACATTCTATTTTGGAAATTTTGAGTTTTAAAGCCTAGGTATCGATACCTAAACCCTTGGTATCGATACATTGTGTAAATTTTGGGTAAATTTTGGTAAAAATCAGTTAAAAGTTTACTAAAACCTCCAACAATATATTGGATTCAACTCAACATTTAAGACCAATTCAAGATGTATTTAAACTACTTAAAACAACTCCAAATCAATCACAATTATCACGTTAACAAACCACATTTGCAGACATACTTATAACGTCAATAATTCATTTCATATAAAGCCAAAATCCTTCAAATAAAAACCAAAATAGATAGAGTTTCAAGAGTTTGCATTTTAGTCCCTAACACTTGGGCACGCATTTGGTCTGCTTATGTGCATGCCATTTTAACTCAAAATATAGTACCTACTTTTGTAGCTCTTGAAGATGTGATGAGATGAGAGATCTCCTAGCCTAACTCTAGCTCTTCAAGTCTAATTGTACCTACACCTTGAAATAAACTCGTTACGCTGGTGAAGGCTTAGTAAGCACTACAAGAATAAATAGGTAAATGAATCGTAACATAATGTTTAAAATTATTCAATTAATACATGCTTACACACATACTAAATCCATACAACTGTACGTTGCTTTAACAAAATTTAACTTACCTTTGAAAGTTACTAAACTTGCCTCAACACTTTGATGATTCACTTTTGTTCACATTTCATATCTTTAGCCCATAGTAGACTTTTTCTTATAAATTGAAAACTTGTTGGTCTTTATCTAACGAAGAACTCTTTCTTTGAACGGTTACCAAAGTAAAAATAATGTAATGGAAGGGAAAAGAAGAATGTAACGCCCCAAAATTTTAAGAACTTGTTTGTGAAAATCTACAGTAATTAATTTATGTATCTGTGGTTCTGTGTAGTGTGATTGAGTTTAAGGTCTAGAGTTTGAGTCGCATCATTAAAGGTTTTGTTGTTTTAGAATCAACCCGTAAGCACACACGACTCACTTAAATTTAATTCTTTGTAAAAGGGTGACAAGAATGAGCCTGCTAGTTCACTGGTTAAGCATCTGTCTGTATTCTATCTGGTTTCGAGTTCGAATCCCGTAGCATGCGTAAGGAAAATATTTTTGCTACATGCTGGAGGTCTGGATGGAAGTTAATTGATAATCAATTAACGTTAGTTCTTTCTTTTTCTTTTTCTTCTTTCTACACTTTTTTTTTTGACTTTTCTCTTTTCACTTTATTTGTCGTAAGGAATACGAGCTAGTTAAAGTTACGATGTTAGCATTCTCTGTTGGAAGGTTATCGAGTAAGTTTTTATATCGATTTGTTAAATTTCTAGTTTTCTCTTTTTGTTTTGCATAGTATACTTTGAAATGGTTGTTTGAGTGTGTTGCGTGAATATCTGGTAGTCACTTATTTGGTTCCCTATTAGGTAGAGATATTGGGAGTAGTGAACCTCAGCAAGTCAATTCAAGTAATCATCATTGATTTTCTGTAAGTTTTGGTTTCGTTGAAAGTTGTAGTTGAAATTTTCGACGTAGGTACTTTGAGTATAATTGTGCATTGTTGTTGATAAACTTGATTGATTGAGTTATTAAATGATCGTTTTAGGCTTTGGAACTTCTCTTCGTTGTCACTACTTTGAAATCGACACAGGTGCGTATCGAAAACCTTAGATTTTGCAAGTTTTGTCGCCGGAAATGGTGGTTGTCAACGCCACACGGCCAGGCATACGGGCGTGTGACTAGGCTGTGTGCTTCATACGCGCGTATGGTAGGCCGTGTGAACGGCCGTGTAACTTACTATTTATCGAATTAAGACCACATGGGCAGCCACACGAGCATGTGTTTGGGCCGTGTGCGGCCATTTTAGTGCAGGGTTCACACGACCAAGGACACGGGCCGTGTAACTCACTGTTTGGGGTATAAAACCACATGGCCAGGGACACAGACGTGTGTCCAAGCCGTGTGATTCACTGTTTATGCTTAGAAACCACACGGCCAAGGCACACGGGCGTGTGCCCAGGCTTTGTGGTAGGATGTTGGATCCGAAAACAATTTTTGTGGTCGAGAAGGATGCTAAGCTCTGATATTGGTTTCCTCGATATACGAATGAATGAATTTGCTTATATGGGACTGATCGGTGAATCACATACTTGAATATGCATTGTAACATCACTCTATTATTGAACTGTTTTATTAATTATGTATTGTATCAGAATTGCTAAACTTGTGTTACGGATTATTGTATTCTACATTAACATGTGGTGGGAGATTGTGAAGAAGAAAGGGAGTCTGTACTGAAACCGTGGCTATGCCACAATAAGCATCACTCTGGTTCTAACGCTTGTCGCACATTGAACTAGCAGCTAAGCTGTGTTTCTGTGAAAGTGTCATTGAACACTTTAAAGATGTGCAGGGATGGACGGGCATTAAATATCCATAGTAGTGTGTTGGGATGGCCAAAGTTGGTGTGTAGAGGATAGAAATAGGAACATTGCATCTGAATCTGATCTAAACTATGTCTGAACTGGACTAATACATATATACATATGTAACATCTCTGTTCTGAACCTAGATCAAACATGCTTCTAAGATAAACTGAATCTCAAACTTTAAATTTTCTATGAGTCACCGTTGTTGAGTTACATTGCTTTTTACGCACTGAGTTCATAACTCACCCTGCTATTGTTTGGGTTTAATTTGATTGCATTATGGTAGTATGGCTTTTAAAACGGTTGATGTAACTCTCCAACTTGGTCTAGACGTCCAGGTCAGGTTTAGGGTGTTACAAAGAACCCTACAATAACAACCTTACTTGTAAAGCTCACAACTCTCACAATAACTTACACATGGCTGACATGCAAAGTTGACTCACCACCTTAATGTGATCAACATAGTAATTTCTAGGAAAATGCTACCATAATTATTCGTTGCACTTTAGTTAATTTATAACTAGATCTTAACAAAAAATCAAATAAAATTGTATAGAAAACACACATGCTCAAACAAAAAATCTGAAGTCTACAACTCAACAATCCGCCATTGGCGGTCCCAAAAGATATAGGGAAATTTTGCACTCGCACACCCCTGATAGTTCCACGAGAAAACAGACAAATACAAATCCATATAGAATAAACGGTAAAGAAAAACCTACCTTTAATGCCGAATGACATCTTCGACTTCCAGTTGTTTTTCAACCACCTTCACTCCTCCTATATCACCTTTCTTTCCAATCTGAGAAAAGATACGTTCAACCATGTTTTTGACCAATTTTGATAGGGGCACTCGAGAGCTGCGTAACATCTTAAAATGGCTCCCCTGATCCCGTATTGTCCTATTAAGCTTTCTTCCATTTCTGCAAGCATCGACTTTTCCTCCAGGGATCTGCCCTTTGTAAGTCGAATCATTGCTGCCCAACACCTCTGCTCGGTCACCATCCGCTGACTCAATCGAATTTGGGTGATCATTTTCCTTAAAAACAATTGTCGAGTGCTTTGCTGGGTCAAGTACACCTTCTTTCAATGTCACCGCAACCTCCAATGGAGCCTCAAAAGTCGAATTAAAGTGAGTAATTGTCACGGAGCTATTACCTTCAAAAGGTTAATCTCTAGTTGCACTGCTAAACTCACCTGGGTCTTTTTCGAAAACTACAGAAACCCTTCAAAATTATATAAACCCTTTGCAATTTCTCTCGCTTTTTCCTCTCCCCTCAAATTTTACATAAATGTACGTATTAGAGATAGTGAATGAAATCTTTATTCTTAATTATTTTTTAGTTGTTCAATCTATTTTAATTAGAATAAAATATATTATTATTAACATTAATATCCTTATTAAAATAAAATTCTTTAATTGATTATTTTTATTAAGTTAAATATGGACTAGTTTATTCATTATTTCTGTATTTAAATTGATAGAATGAGTTGGTTTCTTATGACTTAAAAAAGTTAGTTTATGATAAAATTTAAATTATTTAATTTTTTTATTAAAATAAAATTTATATTGTTTTTATTACCATTAAAATAAAAAACTTATTAAATTGAAATTTCTTAATTAATTATATTTATTAAATTAAACATTGACTAATACTTTCTATTAATTTTTTTCTATATTTAAATAGAATTGAAGTTTTTTATGGTTCCAACTAGCCTATCTCTGTTCTATTTATCATCAACAAAGAGGTGCTTTCACAATGAAATGGCTAGACATTTTAACTTAGAATAAAGTAAAACACATGAATGAGTTGAATAATATAAAAATTTGTTTGTTATGTCTCTCTAAGTTATTTCTTTTATATATATATAACCACTTTCCTACACATTCAAGATGTATAATGTCATATTCAAGACACAAGGAATTACAGAGAGGGATGAAGGAATGGTTAGACAAGGGTATGGAGGTTCAAATTATCTAAGCGTGAAGGCGTTTTATCTGTGTCCTAGGATCTTGTGCTTTGAAAAACATACATCTAGTGAATGATATGTTGAAAGTTATTAAGCAAACCATTTCAGATCACAACCCACAAGTCCATATTGTGTAACGCCCTGACTTTCTTATTACTATTCCGTAAATATTTAACACAAATGTGTATCTGCTTTAGTGGTTAAGTGTTCTGAGTGTGTATGAGAGGTATTGGGTTCAAGCCTTGTCTTTGTTAAATTTTGTTATTTTTTATCCAAGCCTTATCCTTGTTCAGCAGGCTTATATAAAATTTTCTGTAAATTCATATTAGAATGAGTTTGCTGGTTCATGTGATAAGGGTGTTGGTGTGTTAAGGGTCTTGTGTTCGAATCCTTGCGCGAGCATAGGTATCATTTTTGCTCGATTAGCTGATAGAGTTTCAGTGGAGCCAAACTTCTGAGGTGGTTGTGTGTAGTGTGTTAGTGGGAGGGATATGGGGTATTTGGGGACATTATCTATAATTTTATTTTGTTTTTTGTTTTTCCAAAAATTCCTGGGTTCTGACGTTTTTTCTTTCTTTCTTTTACCAAATAGAAATTTCCCTTTGATTTTCCTTCTATTTTCTTTTGCTGTCTTTGACGAAATAGTAGTAAACCCTCCCTTCTTCGCTTTCTGATTCTGCCATTAAACCCAGCTTGTGGTTGTTCGAAACTTGGTTTTCGTGGAATTGGTAAATGGGGTTGTTTGTGTTCGTTTAGCTTCTGATTTCTGAAGGTTGAAGTTTTGTAATTTGTTGTGTAGGAGACAGTAGTGAAGCAGTAGTTCCACTCTAACGATCTGATTTGTGCGAGTAAACAGGCTTGATTGCGATGAGTGAGTGTGTTTAGCTTGATTTGGGTTTGAGGAATTCGTGATTTAATTGCTAATTTCGATGTTGGGTACTCTATTTTTTAGGTTTCAAAAGGCTCAAGGTCGTTTTATCATCAAAATCGTACTAGGTGTGTACCCAAAATGCTAAAAATCGAGCTTCTGCGAAAGCAAAAAAATTCACTATTGATGCTACAAGGGCGTGTGGCGCCTGTGTGGATGGCCGTGTGCAAAACACGACTGTGTGGTTTCCCGTGTAGATGGCTGTGTGCGAGACACGGCCGTGTGAACGATGAAAGCTTGGCCATGCGCAGGACACGGCAGTGTGGTGGCTTGAGTGTGGCCATGTGGGCCACACGGGCTAGGCCAAGTTGGGCGTGTGGGCCACAAGACATTCCACACAGGCTAGGCCAGATTGGGCGTGTGGGCCCATAATTCTAAAATTTTCCCTAAGGTCGTACGAGTCGCTCTGATCGACTGTGGACCTACTATAGGGTCGGTAAGGGCTATTAAACCCCTATTTGTGTGCTAAAATGTTCTGATAGTTTTATCTGAGAAGGATACTGAATGTATGCCTAACTGTACTGCTACACGTATAACTGTTAACTATATATAAGCATGTTGAGCATGTCTGATTTGTTATATCTATATCTGATTTTTCTGTATCTGTTATTGGGGTGGGATTTGTATATGAGGAAGTAGTATTCTGTTAGATGCTAATCGCCTATATTCTGGCAGCTTGGCTGCATATTTTCTGATATGTGTCTTAATGGTACAATATGGTGTGTAGGGATGGGTGGTTGTTTTAAACCCCACATGGTGTGATGGGATGGTCGGAGATAGTGTGTAGAGGATGGGGGTAGGATTTATGCATTTCTGCTTCTACAATCTAAATCTAGATCTGATTCTAAATCTGAAACTGTATCTGTTTCTGACTGTATATATATAATTCTATATGTTTGAATACTTAATTTTGATGGGTTACATACTGAGCTTTCGTAAACTCACATCTGTTGTCTGTTTTGTCAAGTAATCTACAGGCTTAGGTGGATTAGTGCGACAAAGACTCAACGGTGACCATACGTTCGTAAAATTGCTTAAATTTAATTAATTTAGTTTACATTAAAGAGTTGTAATTCTGGGACTCTTTGGACTTTATAGTTTTATAACTGTGGGTTTTGGTTTTCTCTATTTGATAAATTGCATGCTTCAGCAAAATGATTTTCTTAAAAATTGACAATTTATACACAAACAAAGGTTTTTCTAAAACACGACTATGTTTTCAAAATATAACTGTTTAAAGGCTTCCGCTGTAATAAGTTTTGGCAAATGAACTAAATAAATGGTCTTTTCGACTAAAAATGTGAATGTTCTGACGAGACAACTCTGTTTTCAAAACCCCTACCTTGTGACACATCCAAATTCAGCCATAACGTCTAGGCCGAGTTTGGAGTGTTACATATTGCTTATCTGGTATTTCTGACCAAATTACTTTAATTTTTTTCTTTGAAAGGATAATAACATTTGATTCAATAAACAAGGGGCACAGAAGCATATAAAAAAAATGTTATTCAGCTAAAAATATTTTTCTTCAACCACAAATGAACATTTTAACTGATTGGGAATGTGGAATATAGTTGTTTCCATTGAGCTTGTGACCTATGATAGGAGTACTTTCAAATCCATCCTGATTCCCTTTGGACGTTGTTTCATGTTTGGGTGAGATATCGACCGATAACTCTATTATTTTTTTCTCCAGTCATGCATTTTCTAATCATTGGAAAAAAAATTGGATTAATGATATATGTTTTGGAATTGATACCTTGAAGAATTTGAAGAATGAAAAACTATTTTATTCTAATTGAAACTATTTAGATGCTAAAGTGGGAAACAAAATTAAGAAACTAATATACTATTTCACATAAAATCAGGGAAAAAGTCAAAGGCTGGTTTCACAAAAATAAGTTTCTAAGTAAATCAGATTCTCTGGTTTCAACATTTCTAGCTAAAACGATGGCTTACTACTGGCTAAAGGCAGTTAAGGAAGGGGTTTTGTTAATGAGTAGAATTTTAAGGATGACTCAAGCTTATGTGTCCAAGACTTTTGTGTGGTTAAAAATTAATTCGATGTTCGGTGCGATCCCTATATAGAGGGAGCTTTGAAGTTTAATGTTGATTATTCCACTTCAGAAAACTAAGGACTTCAGGTTATGGGGTTGTGTTGCATTATGATTGTGGGGCTGATAGGAATTCAGGAATATGAATATACTAAAATTGTGACTGCTAAATGTTCACTTGACTTAAACCAAAAAAGTTTGAATCTCCAATCTCTTCCCGAATGAACCCTTGAATTTTTCTCGCCAAAATAGAAAGAATGTCCTTTAAAATTATTGGAATTACATACTGTACATTTTGAGGGACATTTTCTAAGCTAATTACCCCCACATCTTCATTATAAGAAGCCAAGAGTTTTATTAGTTCAAGAAAGTTACATATGTTTCTTGAATCTTGTGCTTCAGAGCGTTCCCTAAAGGCACAACCTTGAAATACAAGCCACTTAACAGCATCTATCGACACCTTGAGCTGTAGCCTATTTCTTGCAATTTGTTCAAAATTTTGTTTATCAATAATCCTCTTAATATTTTTCAATGAGTTATGAAGATCGAGATAATTTTTCACTGCATTCTTATGTAAAGAATTTGCATTCTTACCCATATGAGTAACAAAAGGACATTTAGATCCTTCATTGACCTTCTTCCATGATCGAAATCCTTGGCTTGTAAAAGTATTTCAATGACGTCTAAATGGCTTGCTGAAGAGAAAACAAGGAAGGTAATTTGTGACATTCTCAGTTGGTGAAAACTCGAGCCAATCCGGGAATAACTTGTACTAAGATGGGAGAAAGCAGTGTCCATTCTTACCAGTATACTGAGGAGATGTTGGGGCCTCACTTAGAGGAATCAGTTGATATGACCCAAGATTAATGTAAACTTGATGGAGTTCGTCCTATTGATTTGGAGGGTAATCCCAAATAGAATTTCGAAGTTTCGGATCATGCTTTAAAGAAGAAGCATAAAACTCCTTTATTTTGGCTCTTGACACCTTACAAGTACGTTTAGGAACTTGAGAAGACCTGATATCTCATTCAGGAGTTTGGAAAGACTCAATATATCATTTAGGATCTTGGGATTGAGAAGACTAGATATCTCGTTTAGGAGCTTGTGAAGACTCGATATCGTGTTTAGGAGCTTGGGATTAAGAAGACATGACATCTTGCTCAGGAGCTTAAGAAGATTTGATCTTTTATTTTTTCCACTAATAATAGTAGGTTTAGGAACCAATTGATCATTATTGCTTTCTGACACCCTTTTTTTGAAAAAAGGTTTGATCTTTTTGTTGACCATAATTTAATCGAAAAACCTAAAGATTGTAATAATATAATAAACAACAACATATTAGGGAAAGGAAAACAAATAATAAGTCAAATCAACAAAAAAAATATAATTTATGCAAAAATATTTACCGAGAGGTTTTTTTCGTAAGGAGCCGAGAGAAAGATAATTTGTATTTTTTTTTACTCTGTGTTCTCAATCTAGGCATCAAAATTCTTTCTTTTTGTCTCGGTAGTGTCGGCACCTTACCAGAGGAAGATAATTTCTTAGCAACACAAACAAATCAAAATACATGAAAGTCACTAACCTAATATGTATGGGTATGGGCCAAATCAATTAATTCTAGAATTCAGCTTTGAAGTCCATATGGAGCCTCTAAATTTAGTCTTTTAAGACCCATCATACATTAATATTTGATTATTATTAAAGTTATATAATTAAAAATTGAAACATACTTTATTAATATAAAGTATAACGTTTTGGCTTAAGGGGGCGAATTTTATGAAATACAATTTGGCCAAGGAGGCGAATTTTATACAATGCGGATATCCAATCTAAAATACATGATAATTTATATATAAATTAAAAAAATATAAAAATTCCAAAGAGGGACCGCCCCCTGGATCTATCCATTCTATGAAATAAATTTTGACCCAATTATGGCAGTTTCTATTTCGTTTATATAGGTTCCTATTAGCCATGTTCGCAGTAATTTGAGTAAAAATACTAGCATTTTATGTGATTTAGAAACATATTTTCATGATAGCAATGTTTCTTGTGAGAGATTGTATGGTAAATACAACTTCATTAATAATATATACTTCTTTCCTAGGCATTTGAACCACGTTCGAAATCTGGAGTCGTCATTGTTGGGAGGCTTTATCTGAATACTACCTTTAGCCTGAACAGGAACAGATTTAGATCGTAAAGCGAATGAGGACATTTGTGGTTATGTACCAAAAAAATGAATAATATATTCTAGAATATGACACACTTAGGATGTAGGTGAAAAAAAGAATTATATAACAAATATATTTATAAAAATTTGATATAAATAGCAAATAAATTTTTTGTTGAATTGGTGAAGTATAAAGGTTAAAAACCATTAAGGCTTGAGTCTAAATCCTATTATCTGTGTATTTTCTATATAAAAGATATAAAATGACAAAAAGAAACCATCAAAATACTTCAATTTACTTTGTAAAGTAAAGATATTTTGTTATTGTACAACTGAGTTAGTACCCAGTTGATTCACGACACCAATTGAGTCAAATGCTTATAGTTTAAATATGCCAAAGGTCTTATACCCTTTCAAAATTTAAAATTTAGTCCCTATACTTTAATTTTGAACATTGAGTCACTATACATTTTTATTTAGATAAAAATCTTTATCCCTCCATCTAATTTTGTGGTGAAAGTTAATTGTGCTAAAGGTAAAATAACTTTTTTAGCCCTCAACAATTACAATTTTTTGTCAATTTGGTCCTCACCCTTTAAAAGCACATAAAACAAAATTGAAAAATTATTTTTTCCATATTTTAAATAAAAACATAAAAAAAACTATGAAAAACAATAAAAATTCATTAAAATTAAAAAATATATAATTTTTTTTAAAATATAAAAAATTTCAAAATTCATTGTTATCTAAATCAAACCGATTGGACAGGGGATCGGCTAGGGTATCAATCCAATGAGAGTTAAAAAACCGATTGACCTAAGAACTAGTATGGACTTGTTGAACTGTGTTGAAAATTTTGGTTAATGGATAATTGAACCTATTTTGAACTAGTTTGACCAATTGGTTCCTAGAAGGACCGATCCGATCGGTTCAAAGGAAAAAAAAAATTCAAAAAAAATTATAAAAATCGGTTCAACTGGATTTTTAGACCGATTCAACTAATCCATACTAGTTCGTAGGTCATCCAATTTTTAAAAATTTTAAACTATTTTTGCCCTCAACATTTATAGTTTTTTCAATTTGGTACTTATCATTTTCAAAAGTATGTAATTTTAAAAAATATTTTCTTTACTCTTTTCATATTTAAAAATCTAAGCAAAATATAATTTTTAAAAATAAAAATATGAAAAAAAAAAACCCTTTAGAATTCCAAATTTTTAGATATAAAAATTCAATGTCATCTAAATTGGGCTAGATTGGTTGGATCAAGAATCGACTAAGATATTGGTATGATGAGAGGTAAAAAACTAGCTGACCCATGAATCAATACAAACTTGTTGAACCGAGCTAAAAAACTAGTTGAACTGACTTTTATAATATTTATAATATTTTATTTGATTTGAACTGGTAGGATTGGTTGTTCTGGGAACCAATTGGTTAGACCAATTCGAAATATGTTCAACTGTTGGTTGAATTAATCCATATCGTTTCGCGAGTCAACTTATTTTTTACTTCTCATCAGATTGAGTCCCATTGCTAGCCTAATTGGTCCAATTTAGATAACAATGAATTTTTGCAATTTTTTAATATTTTAAAAATCTTTTTTATTTTTTTGAATTCTAAACAGTTTTTATTTTTTCATAAATCTTTATTTTTTAAAAAATTATAAATTTTTATGTTTTTATTTAAAACATGAAAAACATAAATTTTAAAAAATTTTAAAAATTATTTTAATGTGCTTTTAAAGGTGAAGGACCAAATTGACAAAAAAATGTAAATGTTTAGGGAAAAAAGTTATTTTACCTTTAACATTGTTAACTTAGAGGAAAAAATTAGACGGATGGATCAATTTAAAAAAAAAATTAGAAGGACTCAATGTATTAAAATTAAAGTATAGGAAGTAAATTTTGAATTTTGAATAAATATAGTAACCTTTGGCATATTTAAACCAATACTTAACTATGTAGTATACATCGCATATATATTAAAAATAGTAGCATTTAAAGAGGTTTTTTTTTTTTCAAAGTAATTTAGCGTTTTTAGGTTAAAATACATTCCAAGTCCTTGCACTTTTCATGCATTTTGAATTCAATCTTTCTGCTTTTATTTCAAGAAAATTTAGTCTCTCTACTTTTTAGATTTAAAAATGAAAGTCCAATTATTAACACTGATAAAATTATCTTATTAAATTGATGTTCATTACAACATAGTTTTTTTTTTTTGGTTACATGGCTACTAAGTGGACATCTTTTTATTTCAAAGCATCACACCAACAAATTTAAAAGAATAGTTTTAATGGTGATAAGAATTGAACTTAAATTTTGGCATTTGAAAAGTAGAGGGATTAAATTCTCAAAAATAAAAGTAAAGGGACTGCATTTCAAAGTTACAAAGAGTACAAAGACATGTAACATATTTTAACCTTTTTTAAAGTATGTGATAAATTAAAAGACACGAATACCTTTATCTAGATCTTCCAGTAGATAGAATATCCTCTCGTTCTCATCTATCTAGAAGCATCAATTCTAGTGTAGAAAGCACTTTGATACAAATTAATAAACAATTAATCAAAAGCATGAACGTCAACTTAGATTAGCAATTAATATCACAACCAACCATCAAGCAAATTCAACACATCATTAAGCTTAATTTCCAAACAAGCATTTTAACAAGCAACTGATAGGTAATAATAAGAATAAGAGTTTAGAATGCTCATTCATAGATGTAGATCAATTTATGTGCAAGAGCGTAAATATTCTCCTTTTACAAATCCTCTAGCAAGAAGGAAGAAAATCTCTATATAGAAATGCGATGGGATAATGGTTTATATAGTAATTAAAAAAATAATTTCTATACTAAAAGAAAAAAATAGAAAATGCACTAAGAAAAATCTGTCAAAATGATTTAACTAATGAAAATAGTATGAAAAAGTCTATTTATAGAAATGCGATAGAGTAATGTTTTATATAGTAATGAACCAAAATATTATCATGCCCCTATTAAAAATCCTCTTTACAAAGGCTAAGGATTCAAAATCACATCAAAATGCCCCTTAAAAATAACTTCAAATTTGGGCAGTTACGACTAGAAATTTGTGCTTGACTTAAACTGGAAAAGTTTGAATCTCCAATCTCTTCCCAAACGAATCCCTAAATCTTACTCGCCAAAGTAAAAGAATGCCCTTTTGAATAGTCAGATTGACATACTGTGCTTTTTGTGGGACATTTTCTAAGACAATTGCCCCCAGATCTTCTTTAAGAAGCCAAGAGTTTTATTAATTCAAGAAAGTTACCTCGATTTCTTGAATCTTGTGCTTTATGGCATCCCCTAAAGGCACAAACTTGAAATACAAGCTACTTAACAGCATCTATTGACACCTTGAGCTATAGTTAATTTCTTGCAACTTGTTCAGAATTTTGTTTTTCAATAATCCTCTCAATATCTTGCAAGGAACTATGAAGATCAAGATGATTTTTCATAGCATTCTTATGTAAAGAATTTGTATCCTTACCCATTTGAGTAACAAAAGGACATTTAGATCATTCATTGACCTTTTTCCATGATTGAAATCCTTGGCTTGTAAAAGTATTTCAATGACGCCCAAGTGGCTTGTTGAAGAGAAAACAAGGAAGGCAATACCAAAATAGAATTATAGAACTTTGGTAATTCAAATTTTGATGAAGGTATCGATACCATATGCTTAGGTATCAATACGTAGCCTTCAATATCAATACCGATGTTAAAAATGATACCAAAATTACATGCTATTTTGGAAATTTTGAGTTTTACAGCCTAGGTATCGATACCTATACCCTTGGTATCTATACTTTGAGTAAATTTTTGTAAAAATCAATTGAAATTTCACTAAAACCCTCTTCAATATGTTGGATTCAACTCAACACTTAAGACCAATTCAAGATGCATTTAAACTATTTAAAACAACTCCAAATCAATCACAATTATCACATTAACAAACCACATTTGCAAACATACTTATAACCTCAATAAGTCATTTAATATAGAGCCAAAATACTTCAAATAAAAACCCAAATAGATTGAGTTTCAAGAGTTTGCATTTTAGTCCCTAACACTAGGAAACACATTTGGTATGACTATGTGCATGTCATTTTAACTCAAAATATAGTACCTACTCTTGTAGCTCTTGAGGACGTGATGCGATAAGAGATCTCCTACCTCGACTCTAGCTCTTCAAGTCTAACTGTACCTATGTGTTAAAATAAACGCGTTAAGTTGGTGAAGGCTTAGTAAGCATTACAAGAATAAATAGGTAAATGAGTCGTAACATAATATTTTAAAATTATTCAATTAATATCTGCTTACACACATACTAAATTCAACAACTATACCTTGCTTTAACAAAATTTAACTTAGCTTTGAAAGTTACTAAACTTACCTCAACACTTTGATGATTCACTTTTGTTCACATTTCATATCTTTAGCCCATAGTAGACTTTTTCTTATAAATTGAAAACATGTTGGTCTTTTTCTAACGAAGAACTCTTTCTTAGACTGGTTATCAGAGTAAAAATAATGTAATGGAAAAGAAGGGAAGAACCCCCACAACAATAGACTTACTTATAAAGCTCACAGCTCTCACAATAACTTACACATGGCTGACGTGCAAAGCTGACTCACCACCTTAATGTGACCAACATTGTAATTTCTAGGCAAATACTACCATAATTATTCGTTGCCTTTAGTTAATTTATAACTAGATCTTAACAAAAACCCAAATGATATTGTACCAAAAACACATATGCTCAAACAAAAAACTATCAAGTCTACAACTCAACAATCCACAATTGGTGTTCCCAGAAAATATGGGGAAATTTTGCACTCGCACACCCCTGATAGTTCCATGAGAAAACAGAAAAATATAAATCCATATAGAATAAAAGGTAAAGAAAAACCTACCTTTAATGTCGAATGACATCTTCGACTTCTAATTGTTTTTTAACCACCTTCAGTCCTCCTGTATAACCTTTATTTCCAATCTGAGAAGAGATAAGTTCAACCATGTTGTTGAACAATTTTGATAGGGGCACTCGAGAGCTGCCTGACATCTTGAAATGGCTCTCCTAATCCTATATTGTCTTATTAAGCTTTCTTCCATTTCTACCGGTGTTGACTTTTCCTTCAAAAATCTACCCTTTAGAAGTTAAATCATAGTTTCCCAACACGTCCATTTGGTTATCATCCGCTAACTCAATCGGATTTGGGTGATCGTTTTCTTTAAAAATAATTACCGAGTGCTTTGCTGGGTCAAGTACACCTTCTTTCAATATCACCGCAACCTCTAATAGATCTTGAAAAGTTGGATTAAAGAGACTAATTGTCACGGAGCTATTACCTTCAAAAGGCTGATCTCTAGCTGCACTACTAAACCCACCTAGGTCTTTTCCGGAAACTATAGAAATGAAAAAAGTGGACCTATCTTAGGTAGTCTCCAATTAGGCCTTTCCAGATCGAACTGATGCACCTTGGCCCTCCATAACATAATTGAGCCTAGAAGCCTTCGATTACTTGGCCAACTTAACCCAGTTTACAAACCCTAACTCATTCGCTTGGGCTGGTTTCCAACCTTCGGCCTTTGAGCTTACCCCGATCTCCCGCATAGTTAAGCTCCCCCACTCAGCCAACATTCCATCTTTGGACCCCATTATCTTATTCCTGTTTCGTTGGCCCATTAAAGTGATCTACCCAGACCTCTTTTGAACGGGACCAAAAAACTACTTATAACCACTAACCCTATCCCCGTCTGCGACCCCCTTCCCTTTAATGCTTGCCTTCGTAAAATCCTCACTCCTCGTTCCCTTTCCTTTCTCCTTTGCATTAAATGTGACCGGAACATTAAATCAGCAATCAACAATCATATCCCCTGATTTGCAGTTATGATTCTCTGGGAATCCCTAGAGGTAACCTTGGCTTCCTCTCAACTAGCATCCATGGTCTGTATATGCATATTTCCTTCGCTCTATCATCATCAACCATCACCACATCAACTATCAGAGATTCTTTACCACCTGGAGGCACACTACCATTTGCCTTTGGACAAGGTTCCATATTTGAACATATTTCCTTTAAATGTTCATATAGTCCATACAAGAAACAGATTGTTGGAAAATACTCATACTCAACTCGTTAGAGTATTCCATTAATCAAGACTTGGGAAACCAATAGTTTATCTAGATTAACATTCCATACGAGCGAAATGGCCGCATGTTCCATTATCGGTATTAAAATCCAGTTTCATGACTTTTTCCATCATCTCTTTAATCTCCCATAAAATCTTTTGTTTATAAAAATGCCTCAGAAGCCCTAGAAGATGGATCTAAGACATTACAATGTTTGGAAAATGTTGTGCAGGGTTAAAATCTATAAACCACGATTGCACTATCAAGTATTTTCCATAAATGATCCAAGGGCTCTGAGAGAGCACCTTTTCAAAATAATTGTTATTGTGAAACTTAGCCAAGAAATAACCATTCTCGAAGTATATAAGTTGGAATGGCATAGAGGGTCTCCAAATATTAGAAATCCTATTTTGGAGAGACATATACCCTATGTTCCGACCTAAAAGCTTAATCACTACTATAGTACCCATTGACTAAGAAATATAGAACCCTCTCTGAGAAATCAATCGAAGGAATGCCATTTATGATCGATCACGTGATGTCTTCCACAAAATCAAAGTCATCCTCCACTTCCACCCCTATTATTGCGATCTACCTCCTTGAGCCAACATGGCCTTTCCCCACCAATATCTCTTTCGAAGATAATGGTGAATTAGGGACCAAATCAACTGCCATCAGAACACTCAAATCAACACTCAAATTGGAGACAAGATACATGACCGAAGATGCTTTAAGAAAGAAATTTCTTGTCATTCGTTTCAATAATTATCAAATGGTTGATGGTCGTTCTGTTATGGAACAATTTCGTGATATTGAAAAAATGATGAATTAATTTAAGCAATATGGTATGAAATGGATGAAATGATTGTTGTATCCTCCAAAATAGACAAACTTCCTCCATTTTGGAAAGATTTTAAAAGAATTCTAAAATATAGGAAAGATCAAATATCTCTTGATGCTTTGGCAAATCATCTTCATATTAAAGAAGATTATTAAAAGCAATATCGAAATTTAGATTCTGAAAATGCCAAAGTGCATGTTATAGAGGAAGTACAAATTGCTAAACCATCCAAAAGAAAGTTCAAATAGACTGATATGGCACCTAAGTTCAAAAAGAAACAAAAAGGGTCCATGCTATCATTGTGGTAAGCCGGGACATTTTAAGAATGAATGCCGATTTTTAAAGAAGAAATCATCTTCTAAGGCTCATATTAATGAAAAGTTCATTGTAATGATATCTGAATTAATATGACACGAGATGATAATGCATGGTGGATTGATACCAGAGCAACGAAACATATGTGTAAAGACAAAAGCATGTTCACAAAATTCACACAATGTGAAAATGACAATGTCTTGTACATGGGAAATTCTTCCACCGCAACAATCAAAGGCAAAGGGTCTGTTGAACTACAATTCACTTTTGGAAATATTTTAGCCTTGAATGATGTATATTGTGTACCAGAAGTTAGGAAGAATTTAGTGTCTAAAAGTATGTCAAATAAGTTTGGTTTCAAAATTGTTTTGAGGTAGATAAGTTTATTCTGTTTAAGGGAGGAAATTTTATAGGGAAATGGTATATGTATGAGAGGATTTTCAAACTCAATATTATTAATAAGAATAAAAATATTATTTCTACTTATATGGTTGAATCTTCTTGTTTATGGCATTTTAGAAAATTGAATGACATATGTAAGTTAGATTTAATTCCTATTTTTAATAATAATATTGAAAAATGCAATACATGTATGTTAACTAAAATTACAATAAATCCTTTCCCTAAGATTAAAAGGAAAACAAAGTTGCTAGATTTGATACATAATGATTTATGTGACATGCATAATACTCCTACATTAGGTGGAAAGAAATATTTTGTGTTACTTTTATTGATGATTGTTCTAGATATTGCTATGTATATTTATTGCATTCAAAAGATGAAGCGCTTGATAAATTTAAAGTTTATAAATCTAAAGTTGAACTTGAATGTGAATAATTTATCAACTGCTTAAGATCGGATAGAGGTGGTGAATACTATAATCCAAGTTATTTTGAATCCACTAAGATTGTCCACCAAGTTTCAGCCCCTTACGCACCACAACAAAACGATGTAGCTAAAAAGAAAATAGAGTCTTGAATAAAATGGTAAATTCAATGTTATTATATTCAGGTCTTGCACAAGGTTTTTGGGGAGAAGTTGTTCTATGGCTTGTCATATATTGATTAAAGTTTCTAATAAGTAAACTAAAATAACCCCTATGAACAATGGAAAAAAAGGAAACCAAACCCTAATTATTTGAAGATTTGGGGTTGTAAAGCTATTATCAAAGTTCCAACATCTAAACATAAAAAGTTAGGTGAAAAAGGAATTAAATGCATATTTATAAGATATGCACATAATACCAAGGCATATAGGTTCATGGTAATTGAACCAAATGATCCAATTTCAATTAATATTGTTATTGAATCAAGAGATGCTATTTTTGATGAAAATAGATTTAATTCTATTTCAAGACGTTTACAGCCACAACAATTGATTCATTCTTCAAATGAGAATGATATTCCATTGGAACAAATTGATAATAATGATGAATCTTGTCAAGAATTAAGAAGAAGTAAAATAATTAAAAAGGTCATAAATTTTGGACTAGATTTAATTATGTTTCTTGTAGAAGGAAAAGGTGAAAGTATATGCAATAAGATACCCTATTATTATAATACGGAATCTGATCCTATCACATTTGAAGAGGCAATGAAATCTCAAGACTCTGCTTTTTGGAAAGAAGTAATAAATGATGATATGGATTCAATAAGGTCTAATCTTATCTTCCATGCAGGAAAGTGAACAAACAAGACTTCTTTCAAGAGCTTGCACCTTGGAGTCATCTGGTAGGTTACTCAAGTTCGATTGCCCTCGGTTTGATGGGGAAGACTTTCGCGGATGGTGGTCAAAATTGAAGCAATTTTTTGAAGTCGAGGAACTATAGGAGCAAGCCAAGGTTAGAACAGTGATCTTACACCTTGAGGGAAAGGCCCTAGATTGACATCATTTTTTTTTTTGCCAGAGGAATGGAGGACTCCATCAGATTCCATGGGAAACTTATGCACGAGGAATCAAGGAAAGGCTTGGTTCTGCAACCTACTTGGGCCCTATGACCGAGTTAGTATCACTTAAACAAGCAAGTACTATTGATGCATACCATGACCAATTTGTGAGTATACTGAACTAGCTACATCTTCCAAAAAGCTATGCTTTAAGTATTTCCATAAAAACTTAAAGATAGAGGTAGGTCAATACATAAGGCTATTAAACCCACAAACTGTGGTGGAAGCATTTTCGTTTGCTAGGGAAGTTGAGGGAATAATAACCATTACCCCTAGGAAAATGGCACCCGTGGGAAGTAGTGTTGGGTACTCTAAGCCCCTATTACCTAGCCTCAGATTAATTACCCCTATAGCTACCCATCCTACCACCATTGGCCCTTCTACAGTTCCAAGTGTTTGGATGATGTTTAACTTTGAATTTAGTTGAGAGAAAAATAAAGAGGTTTCTCATGTACCTTAGCTTGTTATAGCCTCTCGTAATATTATTTACGTCATACAATATGGAGTCTTGCAATTACAATTTGTTTTTAGTTCGAAGTTTAGATTTTAGACCTTCATTTAGGGAAATGAATGCATCGCTACAATTGATTCTTGTATTAATTTTTTTGTTGTCTTTTTCCCTTTTTGAAAATTGATTAGGATCTAACATAATATTATTTCATTAGTTTCTCAACTACAACTACTGTTTACAAACAAATTCAAGAATCATCTATACACCCTTCAAAATTATATAAACCCTTTGCAATTTCTCTGGCTTTTTCCTCTTCCCATCAAATTATACATAAATGTACGTATTAGAGATAGTGAATGAAATATTTATTCTTCGTTATTCAATCTTTTTTAATTAAAATAAAATATATTATTATTATTATTATTATCCTTATTAAAATAAAATTCTTTTAAGTGATTATTTTTATTAAATTAAATATGGACTAGTTTATTCATTATTTCTGCATTTAAATTGATAGAATGAATTGGTTTCTTATGACTTAAAAAAAGTTAGTTTATGATAAAATTTAAATTATTTAATTTTTTATTAAAATAAAATTTATATTGTTTTTATTACCATAAAATCAAAATTCTTATTAAATTGAAATTGCTTAATTAATTATATTTATTAAATTAATCAATGACTAATACTTTCTATTAATTTTTTTTTTATATTTAAATAGAATTGAAGTTTTTTATGGTTCCAACTAGCCTATCTTTGTTCTATTTATCATCAACAAAGAAGAGTTTTCACAATCAAATGGCTAGACATTTCAACTTCAAATAAAATGAAACACATGAATGACTTGAATAATATAAAAATTGATTTGTTATGTCTCTCTATATAACCACTTTCCTACACATTCAAGATGTATAAGATCATATTCAAGACATGACGAATTGTTGAGAAGGATGAATGAATTGTTAGATGAGGGTATGGAGGTTCAAATTATCCAAGCGTGAAGGCAGTTTATCTATGTCCTAGGATCTTGTGCTTTGAAAAACATACATCTAGTGAATGATATTGACAAGCGTCGTTTTGCCTATCAAAATAAAATAAACCTCTTCAAAAATAAAATAAATAAATAAATGGTAGAATAGTGGAAGAGGGTCGATCCACAGGGAGTTTAATGGAATTCTTGATTAAATTTCTTGTTCTCGACCTAGGAGCTGAAATAGAAAATAAAAAAAAGGTGATTTGAGAAGTAACAAGAAAATAAAATAAACAAGTAAAATTGCAAAGAAAGATGTATTAAAATAGAAGCAATAAAATAAAGAAGATGAAAGATTAAATTGAATAAACACGAGTATAAGAATCGCCTCGAGCTAGTTTCGTCAATTCCCACGATCATCGAAAATAGATTTTTGCTCCGGGATTCATGTTGATTACAGTCTACGAGGCCCAACCCATAGTAACTTGCTTTTCTCTCATGTAACCGATCTTCCCAAGTCTATCTTTGAAAGTCGGTTCTTAAGTAAATCAACCACGACTATCGCCGTTAAAATACTTAGTATTAAAACAGGAAAAGCCCAACTCAGAAGTTGTCTTATCGAGAATCATTTCCGATCTCGTCTTTCCTCAGCGGACCGCCGCTAAGAGTGTTCATAGGAAGTCGAAATGCCACAGGTCGATCCTTCCTTCCAACTGCAAAATTAAACGATTCCAGACAAAATGATCCTTTTTTATTTGAAAAATGTTTAAAAATTTTAGTAAGGCCGATTGCCAAACTATCTAAGTAGAAAGACGAAAATGTATCCTGAAGGGATTTAAGCAATATTCAATTCTCACGTGAGGAATTGATTCGTACTAGCTCTTGGCTTGAGAAAAATTAGCCAAGCATGATATCGATTATCATGCTTAACATGTTTTGGTAATGTAAAAATATAAAATAAAATAGAATTAAGTAGAAATAAAACAAAGAAGAAAATTTTATTAAAAATGAAAATAAAGTAGCAATAAGAACAAAGGCAAGAGATACCTTTAGCCTTACCCAAAAGTAGGTATTTACAGGCTTCAAATTCCCAAATCAACAAACTAATCAAAAAAAGATAAGATAATATCTTTAAAAGTATGAAAATGAAATCCAAAATCCCCCAAATCACGTCAATAGATCAAGATAAGTTGTTTCTGAATATTCCCGTGTTGACTTCTTTTGCCACGTCCGGATCCGTTTTCGTGCCAAATGTCGTGCCCACGACTCCAGCCGTGACAGAATAAAAAGAAAGAAAACTGCAGATTACGTCTTTTTGTTGCCATTTCTAGTATTGGATTCACTACACAAGAAATAAATCAAATACAACCAATTAAGTAGTGAAAACTTCATAAGATAAAAGAATTAACAAGCAAAAAGTGTCAAATATAAGAGTACATCAAATTCCCCCTCACTTGTCTCATACTTGCCCTCAAGTATGTTTGAAATAAATTAATCAAAAGCTTAATCATCTTTCTCCTAAACCGTTGCAAGTCTTAAACAAAGTTATGAGAGTTCAAGTGCACAAAAAAATGACGTGAATAAACCATGAATCAAAACGAACAGGTGCAAGTAAGAACAATCATTCAACCTTACCATTGTCTATCAATTATCAATCAAATTCTAACCTAAGCTTAATTCTTACCAAGATGCACTCAAATCACTCAAAGTGTTTCGGGTGTAGAAATCAAATTCACTCAAAGTCAAAATTTGAATAAGGGTCTCCATAGGCTTGAGGCAAGATCAATTCTCAACTACCTTAAAGAAATGAGATGCAAAAATCATTAGGACTTTTAATAAAGGGTGTAATGGGGCTTAGGTAAATTTGGGGAATAAGGCTAAAATGAGGCTAAAGAAAATCAAGACAAGAGTTTCCCAACAAGTAACTATATCATGTCCACAACCTTAGAAAACATAGACAACAAGAATAAGCAAACTAAACAAAGGTAGCTATAATGAACAAATCACCAAACTTTTTTTTTTTTGGAACATGATCTCACAACCTTAAACTTATGCTCTTTGTCTTGTCAAGGGTGGAAGGGAGGAATAAATGAAAAGGCTCGGGTTTAAAATCTTGGTGAAAACAAAGAAAACGGAATTAGGCTTCAACTTGGTTCATTAAGGGAAAAGAAAGGGTGAATCCTAATGCCTAAATCATATTAATGCATCAAATTCCAATGTAATCTCAAAATGCATACAAGCCACAAGTTCTAGATTCCAATGTCCAAATTGACACTTTCTGTAACACCCAAACATCCGTGTCGATTACTAAAGTAGGTTCATATAACATAATCTGCTCAATTCTTCAATAGAACACTTAAGATACAAAAGAAATTTAAAAGTGAAATATTAAACTTAACGAATATCATTACCCGATTAAAATCCTTCTATTCAATTAATGATTTATCCCCTATTGACCGAGTACACATACATAATATATACAATTCAATCATATCACAAATATGAAATTCTAATTCAAGATGATTAACTTTTTAGGATTTATAACCAAAACATTTCCAAATTCATACATAAAACTTTAGCCATATTCGTATGGCTTTATATACAAATATATCGGAATAGCAAACCTCCCAAAATTACTCTCCTATACATGCCATAATGTCTGCTAAAATTTTAAACAAAAGTACCAAAAAGTTTGACAAAAGTTGTGATGACTTGGTGATGGTTCCAAGCTTTCCTCGATAAGATGATCTA
Organism: Gossypium anomalum; assembly: GCA_025698475.1. Taxonomy (NCBI): domain Eukaryota; kingdom Viridiplantae; phylum Streptophyta; class Magnoliopsida; order Malvales; family Malvaceae; genus Gossypium; species Gossypium anomalum. The sequence goes on along the minus strand of CM046966.1, from coordinate 79,856,033 downwards.
TACCAAAACCAAAACACACCGAGTGAGTTATTAACTCAGTAAGCCCTAAGAAAATTTCAATATTACAATAATGATTTATCTTCAATTTAAATAATTAACTCAATACTATTCGAATTCAACCATGACATCACAAGGAAATACTATGTCACAAACGTACCCTATGCATTTGATACATACTTACCCGAATACACCATGTACTCCTACTCTAAATATTCACAATTAAAATACCATGGTGATATCATATACAACCATTGACGTGTATATATATATATATATATATATATGTATATATATAATATACAAAGCCTAAAAATTTAAAGCATAAACCTAGCCACTTCATTTATCAATCAAATCTCCAATTTAATGTTTAGTTGCATTCTTAATTGCCACAAATAATACTCCGTAATCGACATTGCACACTTAGTGCTCGATTTGAAAGTCTGCACACATAGTGCTCTTACTTATTCGCACACATAGTGCAATGTTTCTCGCACACATAGTGCCACACCTCACATACATAGTGCTGTATTTTCTTATCTTTAATCATCACATTATCATAGATTTATCAATAATTTCACATTCGATTCCCAAGAACTCATATATACTATGATATCTTATCTAACTTAATTTGTGTCCTCTATGTTCAAAGTTAACTATAACTTAAATTACCTAAGGACTTACCTTTTTTAATCGGATGAACAACTCCGATCGGCTGCTCCATTGCTTTTGTTTTCCCTTTTGCCGAACTTGGCTCCCTTTGATCTTGAGCTCCAACTTCGGCTAAACAAATAAAATAATTAAATCATCGTAGCCCCAATTTATACTTCTACCTCATAGACACACACACAAAGATTCGGTATTTGCTCAAACATAGATTTTAAATTTAATCTTTAAACTTAATGCATATCCAACATACTTCTCATCTACTCCAATAATTCAATACACTACAAGATCAATTTCGGCAATTCACATTTCCAAATTTTTACTAGCTAAGTTCATTTTTGGTTAGTATTCATTTAAAATCTATCAAACTCATATTTCTCTAATTTCATAAGCTCAACATCTTAATGCCCATTGTAATTACTCAAATAATTTCAAATACATAAATTATGTCACTCAAACTATCTTAATTTAAAATTGGCAAACACACACATATATCATATCAAGCTATTTTAACTAAATTCTACTTATCACTTAAACTAAAATATGCACTTAAACTACTATGTTTTCATTATGCTTTTCACTCCCAAAACATAAAAGTATCAATCTATTTCCTTCTTTCATATTTTGGTCAACTATTCATGTTACCTCATAATCTTGAATTTTGCATTTTAACTTACCTATTATGACTCATTCGGCTTACATTGAACCATTTCTCATACAAGAAAATAGCAAACAAAATGAATATTTCATTCAAATCCTCATATGGCCGAATACACAATGTACTACCCATCTAATAATTCAACAAGTTCAACTTCATTCTCTTATCTACAAATTTAAAACAACATGAAAAACAACCTCCAATTCTACTACATTGATATAAGGCTTAGTGCCCAAACTACCATACAACTTTGATTTCTTTTGACATGGCCAAGAGATGCATTTTCAATTAACTTAAACATTTAAAGGAAAAATTCCAAAAATACTTCAAATCTTACCTCCAACTAACCAAGAAGGTGCTGAATTGCCCTAATGAAATTTCCCTCTTCTTTTTTCTTCCCCTTTTGTTTCGGTTTTCTTGCAAGGAAGAAGATGAACACTTCCCTTTTTTTTTAATTCATTATGATATCAATATTTTATTCCCTTTCCAATTTAATATACTAATTAATTTAAATTAGTGGAAGGGCATCATTACTTTGCCGGCCACTTAGTGGAAAAATGGGAATTTTGACATGCAAATCCATGCCTTCTCACCTTATTGTTATTTAATCCTTACAATTTACCTATCATCTTTTCTAAATTTCTCAACTAAGTCCTTTCAAGAAAATTCACATGCCTAAGGCTAATTTTAAGCATTTAATTTTTCACACATACACTATCACACATAAATATACGCAATTAAAACAAAAATAATTTTTTGTGACTTGGTTTTGTGGTCCCTAAACCACATTCCGACTAGGGTCTAATTAGGGCTGTCACAACTCTCCCCCACATAAGGAATTTTCGTCCCTGAAAATCTTACCAGCGAATAAGTTAGGATATCGATCCTTCATAGTGTCTTCAAGTTCCCAAGTAGCTTCTTCGACCCCATGTTTAAGCCATAGTATCTTCACTAATGAGATTTTCTTATTTCGTAATTCTTTTACTTCACGAGCCAAAATACGAACTGGTTCTTCTTCGTAACTCAAATCAGATTGAATTTCAACCTCTGATGGATTAATTACATGCGATGGGTCAGATCTATAACGTCGAAGCATCGACACATGAAAAACGTTGTGAATCCTTTCAAGTTCAGGGGGTAAAATCAATTTATATGCGACCAGCCCAATTCGTTCAGATATTTCATATGGCCCGATAAATCTCGGACTCAATTTGCCCTTACGGCCAAATCTGAGCACTTTTTTCCAAGGTGATACTTTAAGAAACACTTTATCTCCAACCTGATATTCGATGTCTTTTCTTTTTAAATCCGCATACGACTTCTGACGATCCGAAGCTGCTTTCAATTTTTCACGGATCACCTTTACTTTCTGCTCAGCATCTTTAATCAAATCAACCCCGAAGATTTTACTTTCACTAAGTTCGGTCTAAAATAACGGTGTACAACATTTACGACCACATAAAGCCTCATAAGGTGCCATCTTAATGCTTGATTGAAAACTATTATTGTAAGCGAATTCAATCAAAGGCAAATACCTTTCCCATGAACCACAAAACTCTAGGATACAACATCTCAACATGTCCTCGAGTATCTGAATTGTTCGCTCAGATTGAGCATCAGTCTGGGGATGAAAAGCGGTGCTAAAATGCAACTTGGTACCCAATGCTTCTTGCAATTTCTTCCAAAATCGTGATGTGAATCTCGGGTCTCTATCTGACACAATAGAAATAGGTACTCCATGTAATCGAACAATTTGGGAGACATATAATTCTGCCAATTTATCGAGCGAGAAATCCGTACGGACAGGGATAAAATGAGCAGAATTCATTAATCTATCAACAATAACCCAGATTGAGTCTTTCTTACTTTGCGTCAATGGCAAACCAGATACGAAATCTATCGTGACTCGATCCCATTTTCATTCGGGTATCATGATCGGCTAAAGTAATCCCGAAGGCACTTGATGTTCTGCTTTCACTTGTTGACATATCAAACACTTCGAAACAAAGTTAGAAATGTCTCGTTTCATACCAGGCCACCAAAATTGACGTTTTAGATCGTTATACATTTTCGTACTACCCGGGTGAACTGACATTCGACTACTATGAGCCTCGTTCAAAATCATCGAAATAAGTTCCGAATTTCGTGGAACACATAATCGACTCTTGAGCATCAAACAATCATTGTCGTCAATCTAAAACTCTGATTCCACATTTGAAACACATTCAGCTCATTTAGCAACCAATTCATCGTCGACTTTCTAGGATTCAAGTATTTGATGAATTAATAATGGTTTGGCCTTTAATTCTGCTACTAACACATTATCGGATGAGACAGATAGGTGAACATTCATCGCTCTCAAAGCAAACAGTGATTTACGACTTAAAGCATCGGCAACCACATTAGCCTTTCCCGGGTGGTAATCAATGACGAGCTCATAATCTTTCAACAACTCAAGCCAACGTCTTTGTCGCAGATTCAAATCTCTTTGAGTCATCAAATATTTGAGGCTTTTGTGGCCCGAATAAACATGACACCTCTCTCCAAACAAGTAGTGTCTCCATATTTTCAAAGCGAAAACAATGGCCACTAATTCAAGATCATGGGTTGGATAGTTTTCTCATACGATTTTAATTGCCTCGACGCGTAAGCCACAACTCGACCTTCTTGCATTAACACACAACCCAGCCCAAGTAAGGATGCATCACTGTAAATAACAAACTCTTTACCGGACTCTGGCTGTACTAGCACTGGAGCTTGATTAAGCAGTTTTCAATCGGTCGAAACTTTTCGACATTTTTCGACCATTCAAACTTAACATCTTTTTGAAGTAGTTTCGTCATCGGTGTGGCTATCATCGAGAAACCCTTTACAAACCGTCTGTAATAACCGGCAAGTCCCAAAAAGCTCCTAACTTCAAGAACATTCCTGAGGCTTCCAATCAATTATGGCCGAAATTTTGTTCGGATCAACTCGAATACCCGATGCGGATATCACATGTCCCAAAAAGCTAACTTCTTTCAACCAGAACTCACATTTACTGAATTTCGCATATAACTGCTTGTCTCGTAAAATCTGTAATACCAATTTCAGGTGCTCAGCATGTTTAGATTCATCATGCGAATAAATCAAGATGTCATCTATAAACACCACTACAAACCGATCCAAATACTGTCTAAAGATTCGATTCATCAAGTCCATAAATACCGCAGGGGCATTAGTGAGCCCAAACGGCATCACTAAGAACTCGTAGTGACCATACCTCATTCTGAAGGCAGTTTTAGGTATGTCTGATTCTCGAACACGCAACTGATAGTAACCCGATCTCAAATTTATCTTTGAAAATACTGAGGCTCCCTTTAGCTGATCAAACAAATCATCAATACGTGGTAACGGATATTTATTCTTTATTGTCACTTTGTTCAATTGACGATAGTCGATGCACATTCTCATGGTTCCGTCTTTCTTTTTCACAAACAATACTAGTGCAGCCCAAGGTGAGAAACTCGGTCGAGCGAAACCTCTATCCGTCAACTCTTGCAACTGAGTTTTCAATTCCTTCAATTCCATTGGTGCCATATGATATAGAGCTATCAAAATTGGTATGGTACCAGGTACAAGCTCGATGCCGAATTTTACTTCCCGAACGGGTGGTAATCCCGGTAACTCATTAGGAAAAACATCTGAATACTCAAAACCACTGGTACTGATTCAATTTTTTTTTCTGACTCCTTGCTATCAAGTACGTACGCAAGATATGCTTCACACCCCTTTTTCACATATTTCTGAGCGATCATCGAGGATATTATTGATGTTATTCTGTTCAAGTCAGTAGACTCAACTCGGACTATCTCATTAGTTGCGCACCTCAAATCAATGGTCTTTCTTTTGCAATTCACAACTGCATCATGTACGGTTAACCAATCCATACCGAGGATAATATCAAATTCGTCAAAAGGTAAAAGCATCAAATCGGCCGAAAAACAGGAATCTCGGATTATCAGGGGGCATTTCTTACACACATTGTCGACAAGTATAAATCAACCCAAGGGATTCGACACTCAAATTACGAACTTAGTAGACTCAACAGGTAGAGTCTTACTAGATGCTAAAGTCTCACATACATAAGAATGAGTAGAGCCAGGGTCAATCAATGCAAACACATCAGTATTAAAAAGAGTAAAAGTACCAGTGATAACATCAGGGGAGGATGCCTCCTCTCACGCGCGGATGGCATAAGCTCTGGTAGGAGCACGAGTCTCAGATCGAACAGCCGTATCAGAAGTCCCTCTCTGACTACCACTCCTACCTCCTGTGTTTCTCGGTGGTCTACCTCTAGTCGCTGTACCACTCGATCTCGCACCTTGCATCTTATTTCTCTCGTCAGATTCTGTGCAATCTCGAATGAAATGATCCCTCGAACCACATCGATAACAGGCTCTGTTAATAGACTTACCCCAACGTTCACCTACATGTCGTCTTCCACATTGTGTACATTCAGGTTTTTCTTGTCGATTGTTACCAACACTAGCAACCGAAATAGCTCGAGAGTCTGTTGATGGTCGCTCCCTAATAGAAATACCTGCAGTCATCTTCGATTTATTAGTATCGTCTCTGAACCTTTTTGCAAATGAGAAAGAAGTTTTACTCCTACGATCTTTTCTTAAAGTCTCTGCTTGATTCACTTTCTTTTTCTCCTTTCCAAGCTCTTCAGCCTTGCAAGCCTGTTCCACTAAAGTTACGAATTCTTTTATTTCTAAAATACCCACCAGTAGCTTTAAATCTTCATTCAATCCTTCTTTGAATCTTTTACACATGGCGACTTCATCAGCTACACACTCTCGGGCATATCTACTGAGTCTTACAAACTCACGTTCGTATTCAGATACTTTCAAACGACCTTGTTTGAGCTCCAAAAATTCCTTACACTTTTGATCAATGAATTGTTGACTAATATACTTCTTACGAAACTCCGCCTGAAAGAAATCCCAAGTAACTCGTTCCCTCGGAATAATAGAAATCAGGGTTCTCCACCAATAGTAGGTCGAGTCCCGCAATAAGGATATGGCACACTTTAGACACTCATCAGGTGTGCAAGACAGCTCTTCGAAAACACGGATGGTGTTATCAAGCCAAAACTCGGCCCTTTCGGCATCATCAGTAGCTGTGGCTTAGAATTCCTCAGCCCCGCGCTTTCTAATCAAATCCACATGAGGTTTACTCGGCCTCAACGGATCAGTATTTACTGGTATTATGGGCACTTGAGGCGGATTATTTAAATTCGGGAATGGTTGAGTAGCCGGGTTAGTTCGGGCATATTGTGTGACCCACTCATTCATCATGGTAAATAAGGCTTGTTTTGCCCCATCATCTTGATGATTCGCAGATGATTGAGGTTCAACAGGCGGTGTCCCTTGCGCAGGAGCAGCCGCTACACTCTCGACGTAATCCGCTAAGGCTCTCTCTAAATTGGGTTCCATTTACTAATAAAAACAATAATTTCAACCGTTAGAAGTCATCACACTATCATATACTAACATTATGGAATGTATAGCTAAACTCATACGCGCTGCGGTAGTCCTAGAACCGACTAAACTGTAGCTCTGATACCAATAAAATGTAACACCCAAACATCCGTGTCAATTACTAAAGTAGGTTCATATAACATAATCTGCTCAATTCTTTAATAGAACACTTAAGATACAAAAGAAATTTAAAAGTGAAATCTTAAACTTAACGAATATCATTACCCGATTAAAACCCTTCTATTCATTTAGTGATTTATCCCCTATTGACCGAGTACATATACATAATATATACAATTCAATCATATCACAAATATGAAATTCTAATTCAAGTTGATTAACTTTTTAGGATTTATAACCAAAACATTTCCAAATCCATACATAAAACTTTAGCCATATTCGTATGGCTTTATATACAAATATATCGAAATAGCAAACCTCCCAAAATTACTCTCCTATACATGCCATAATGTCTGCTAAAGTTTTAAACAAAAGTACCAAAAAGTTTGACAAAAGTTGTGATGACTTGGTGATGGTTCTAAGCTTTCCTCGATAAGATGATCTATACCAAAACCAAAACACACCGAGTGAGTTATTAACTCAGTAAGTCCTAAGAAAATTTCAATATTCTAATAATGATTTATCTTCAATTTAAATAATTAACTCAATACTATTCGAATTCAACCATGATATCACAAGGAAATACTATGTCACAAACGTACCTTATGCATTTGATACATACTTACCCGAATACACCATGTACTCCTACTCTAAATATTCACAATTAAAATACCATGGCGATATCATATACAACCATTGATATATATATATATATATATATATATATATATATATATATATATATGTATATATATAATATACAAAGCCTAAAAATTTAAAGCATAAACCTAGCCACTTCATTTATCAATCAAATCTCCAATTTAATGTTTAGTTGCATTCTTAATTGCCACAAATAATACTCCATAATCGACATTGCACACTTAGTGCTCGATTTGAAAGTCTGCACACATAGTGCTCTTACTTATTCACACACATAGTGCAATGTTTTCTCACACACATAGTACCACATAGCCTCGCACACATAGTGCTTTATTTTCTTATCTTTAATTATCACATTATCATAGATTTATCAATAATTTCACATTCGATTCCCAAGAACTCATATATACTATGATATCTTATCTAACTTAATTTGTGTCCTTTATGTTCAAAGTTAACTATAACTTAAATTACCTAAGGGTTTACCTTTTTTAATCGGATGAACAACTCCGATCGGCTACTCCACTGCTTTTGTTTTCCCTTTTGCCGAACTTGGCTCCCTTTGATCTTGAGCTCCAACTCCGGCTAAACAAATAAAATAATTAAATCATCGTAGCCCCAATTTATACTTCTACCTCATAGACACACACACAAAGATTCGGTATTTGCTCAAACATAGATTTTAAATTTAATCTTTAAACTTAATGCATATCCAACATACTTCTCATCTACTCCAATAATTCAATACACTACAAGATCAATTTCGGCAATTCACATTTCCAAATTTTTACTAGCTAAGTTCATTTTCGATTAGTATTCATTTAAAATCTATCAAACTCATATTTCTCTAATTTCATAAGCTCAACATCTTAATGCCCATTGTAATTACTCAAATAATTTCAAATACATAAATTATGTCACTCAAACTATCTTAATTTAAAATCGGCAAACACACACATATATCATATCAAGCTATTTTAACTAAATTCTACTTATCACTTAAACTAAAATATGCACTTAAACTACCATGTTTTCATTATGCTTTTCACTCCCAAAACATAAAAATATCAATCTATTTCCTTCTTTCATATTTCGGTCAACTATTCATGTTACCTCATAATCTTGAATTTTGCATTTTAACTTATCTATTATGACTCATTCGGCTTACATTGAACCATTTCTCATACAAGAAAATAGCAAACAAAATGAATATTTCATTCAAATCCTCATATGGCTGAATACACAATGTACTACCCATCTAATAATTCAACAATTCAACTTCATTCTCTCATCTAAAATTTAAAACAACATGAAAAACAACCTCCAATTCTACTACATTGATATACGGCTTAGTGCCCAAACTACCATAGAACTTTGATTTCTTTTGACATGGCCAAGAGATGCATTTTCAATTAACTTAAACATTTAAAGGAAAAATTCCAAAAATACTTCAAATCTTACCTCCAACTAACCAAGAAGGTGCCGAATTGCCCTAATGAAATTTCCCTCTTCTTTTTTTTTCCCCCCTTTTGTTTCGGTTTTCTTACAAGGAAGAAGATGAACACTTCCCTTTTTTTTTAATTCATTATGATATCAATATTTTATTCCCTTGTCAATTTAATAGACTAATTAATTTAAATTAGTGGAAGGGCATCATTACTTGGCCGGCCACTTAGTGCAAAAATGGGCATTTTGACATGCAAATCCATGCCTTCTCACCTTATTGTTATTTAATCCTTACAATTTACCTATCATATTTTCTAAATTTCTCAACTAAGTTCTTTCAAGAAAATTCACATGCCTAAGGCTAATTTTAAGCATTTAATTTTTCATGCATACACTATCACACATAAATATATGCAATTAAAACAAAAATAAATTTTTGTAACTCGATTTTGTGGTCCCGAAACCACATTCTGACTAGGGTCTAATTAGGGCCGTCACACTCTCAGGCAAGAAAAAGAGCATAAAAATATAATCATACATGCTAAAGGCTCAAGTTCTCACAAAATGGGCTAATTAATTAAGCTAGATGAGAAATTCAACTAACAACATCAAGAGAAATTGTAAGGGTTGTCAAATTGGACTTACTCATATTATTCGATTATCAAGCATGCTAGAATTCAAGTATCTTTATGAACTAAAATAATCATAACATGCTTAGCGGCAAGCAACGGCAAAGGAGTTATTCTTCTAATCAATTCAAACAAACATATCATTAAACAAATATGACAAGCAAGGCGAAATTAATGTCATCCTTTACCCTCCTCACTTAATCGTATTGTCCCAATACAGAAAAAAATGTAAAGTACATTTAAGAACAAAGAAAGGTAAAGTATACTCCCCGTGATCAATGACGACGGCGTCCACGGCTGTGGTAAAGGAAGGAGAGTATTTCTGTGATGTTCTCTTGTAGGGCCTGGAGGGGTCTGAACAAACGACAAATTAAAAAAATTAAAATTGATGAAAAGTAAACAAATGGGTTGCCTCCCATTTAACGCTTTGTTTAACGTCGTTAAGCTTGACATTTTCCTGTCAGATTTTTGGCTCTTCCAACCCGATTTCTTCAATTAGTCCGATTGGTTTGCTCTCGAAGAAAGGTTTTAGCCGTTGTCCATCAACTTTAAACCATGCACCTGAGCTATCCTCAATTTCCACGGCTCCATGAGGAAAAACATTGATCACAGTAAATGGTCCACTCTACTTGGACTTAAGTTTTCCTGCAAAAATTTTTAATTTTGAGTTAAATAGGAGAACTTTCTGCCCAACAAAAAATGATTTAAATGAAATGCGCTTGTCATGAAATGCTTTTATTCGCTCTTTATAATTTTGTGCGCTATCGTAAGCGTTGCGACAAATCTCCTTAAGCTCTTGATATGAAGTTTCTGTGCTCTGCCAACAGCGTTCATCACCATATTACATTCCTTCACCATCCAAAAATGCCTTATGGTCGAGTTCGACAGGCAAGTGGCAAGGTTTGCCAAAAAATAAGTCGGTAAGGTGACATCCCGATAGGTCCTTTGTAGGCTGTGTGATATGCCCACAACGCATCAACTAACTTCAAGCTCCAATCTTTTCGGTTTGGTTTAACGGTCTTCTCTAGGATTGACTTGATTTCTCGATTTGAAACCTCTACTTGTCCCTTGGTTTGCGGATGATAACCTGTCGCTATCCGCTGAGTCACGCCATATTTCCTCATCAAAGCTTCGACGACTCGGTTAACGAAATGTGTTCCTCTGTCGCAAATGATCGCTTTCGGAGTTCCAAATCTTGAGAAAATAAAATCACGTAAAAAATTAGTTGTAGTTTTCGCATCATTTTCTCGGGTGGCTTTCGCCTCTACCCATTTCGAAACGTAATCAACGGCCAAAATAATGTATAAATTTCCAAATGATGAGGTAAATGGCCCCATATAATCGAGCCCCCACACATTGAAAATTTCACAGATGTGTATAGGATTTAATGGCATCTCACTCCTTCGACTTAGATTTCTGACTCTTTGGCACCTGTCACATGCTTTGCAAAAGTTGTAAGTGTCTTTAAACAAGGTTGGCCAATAAAATCCGCACACAAGAATTTTGTGTGCGGTTCGTTTAGGGCCGAAATGTCCACCGCAGGCGTAGGAATGACAAAACTCAAGTATGGATTTTACCTCGCTGTTACTTACGCATCTTCGTACGACTTGATCCGAGCAATTTTTCCATAAATATGGATCATCCCAAATGTAATATCGAGACTCTTTTTTTATGCGTTTGATCTCAGATTGAGATAGATTGTTCAAAAATTTACCCGTAGCTAGAAAATTCTCCAAATCGGCGAACCATGGGAATGATGCGTGTGCTTCCATCAATGTTTCGTCTGGAAATTGTTCTCGTAGGGGAGGTTCGACTGGTGAAGTAGTCAAACGGCTTAGGTGGTCAGCTACTAAGTTTTCGCTTCCCTTTTTATCCTTGATTTCAAGATCGAACTCCTACAGTAAGAGAATCTATCGTATCAACCTCGGCTTTGCTTCTTTTTTGTTCATCATTAGCGCTGACATGATCAGAAAAAACAAAAAATTTAGTTCCTAATAAATAAGAACGAAATTTTTCTAATGCAAAATGACAGTAAAAAGCTCTTTTTCTATTGTCGAGTAGTTGCGTTGAGCCAAGTCGAGCGTCCTAGAGGCATAGGCTACCACGTGTGGTCCTTCTTTACTCCTTTGGCCGAGAACGGCTCCCACGCTAAGGTCAGATGCGTCACACATAATCTTAAATGGTAAAGTCCAATTTGGTGGTTGTACAATTAGTGCGGATATAAGCTTTCCCTTAAGCTCATCGAACGAATCTTTGCAAGATTGATCAAAAACAAAATTCACGTCCTTTTGTAGTAATCGGCAAAGAGGTTGCGCCAACTTAGAGAAGTCCTTTATGAATCATCGGTAGAAACCTGCATGGCCAAGAAAACTACAAATTTCCCTCACCGAAGTGGGGTATGGAAGTGAGCAAATTACATCAATCTTTCCCTTATCAACGGTAATTCCTTGGGCCAAAACCACATGACCGAGTACCAATCCTTTACTTACCATGAAATGGCATTTCTCGTAGTTTAAAACCAATTTAAATTCAATGCATCGATTAAGAACATAAGAAAGATTGGAAAGGCATTAAGAGAATGAATTACCGTAAACAGTAAAATCATCCATAAATACCTCTATTCCTTGCTCGATGTGATCGGAAAAAATGCTTAACATGCACCGTTGGAATGTGGCCGGAGCGTTGCAAAAACCGAAAGGCATTCTCCTTTAGGCGAAAGTTTTAAAAGGGCAAGTGAATGTTGTTTTTTCTTGGTCTTCAGGTGCCACCGGAACCTGAAAAAATCTAGAAAATCCATCAAGACAACAATAATGTGTTTTTCCAGCAAGTCTTTCGATCATTTGATCGATAAATGGTAAAGGAAAATGGTCCTTTCGGGTTTGTGAGTTGAGTTTCCTATAATCGATACACATTCCCCAACCATTTTGTACTCTCTTCGGAATCATTTCTCCTTCGGCATTTTCGACCACTGTAATTCCAGTCTTCTTTGGCACAACATGGACCGGACTTACCCACTTGCTATCAGAAATAGGGTAAATAATGTCAGCATCTAGCAACTTTTGAATCTCCTCCTTCACAACCTCCATCATTGGTGGGTTTAAATGTCGATGGCCTTCTCTAGTTGGTTTCGCGTTCTCCTCTATTTTACTTTTATGCATGCAAGTGGATGGACTTAAGCCTTGGATATCAGCTAATGTCCATCCAATTGCCTTTTTATAGGTGCACAAAACAACAATCAATTCTTCCTCCTCCTGTTGTGATAATTCACTTGAAATGATAATTGGCAAGGTTCGGTTATCACCCAAAAATTCGTATTTGAGATGCGATGGAAGTTGCTTCAATTCTAGTTGTAGCGTCTGCAAAATTGGCCAAAACGAAACTTGTCAAAATTGGCACCGTTGCTGGGGAGTTTTTTTGGCAATTACTGATTATTTTGTTTGATTTTTATGAGCAGGAGAAATCCGGGGACTCTAGTTCAATATAATCCAAAAATTGAAGCAAGCGCTCTAGAAACCACGGTCAAACGCTTCGACGAAAGAAGCAGCAAGAGCAAAGAGAACGACAATCCAATCTGGAATCTACTTCTGCGACACCACCACGTGAATCGGAACAAACTCCCAATGAAGAACCATCTCCCAACACTGCTACTCAAATAACAAATCCCACGTTTGAACCGGAGCCAATGGCGAAACAAACCATTAGAGAGCTTGCCGCCGTCCCCGCCATACAACAACCGCTCTGCATTACCTTTCCTCAAGGCACTACCCCTTTTCAACTCAAAACAGGGTTAATTCATCTCTTCCCTACATTCAACGGTCTTCCTAGCGAAAACCCACATAAACATCTCGCTGAATTCCACATGGTGTGTAGTAGCATGAAGCCGCAAGGAGTCTCAGAAGACCAAATCAAACTAAGGGCATTTCCTTTTTCTTTAGTCAGAATGGCTAAGGAATGGCCATTTCACAGGAGAAATTCCAAAACCCAAACACAATCTCATCTCCAAGAAATTGACAAGCAAATAAGCCAACTAGCCCAAACCGTTGGTCGCCTTTGCCCTCTCAAACCGAAACAAATCCAAGGGAAAATGTGAGCGCGATTACTTTACGAAAGTGGTACCGTAATTTCACCAGTGCCGACAAAGGAGCCCGAAAAAATCGAGAAAGACAAAGAAGACATTTCTTTGAAGAGCCAAGAAGAAAAATCCCCGCCTACCTCAGGTAAAGTCATTCCTAGTCCTTCTTTTTCTACTTACGAAACTCTTCCTCCCTTTCCAGGAAGGCTTGCAAGGTGTGACAAAAAGGAAGAGGAGAAAGAAATTTTGGATATATTCAAAAAAGTGGAAATCAATATTCAACTCCTTGATGTCATTCGGAAGGTGCCAAAATATGTGAAGTTTTTGAAAGACTTATGCACAAATCGGAGGCGGTTATCCGGCAATGAAAGAGTTAACCTCAACGAGAATATTTCGGTCATTTTTCAGAGACGCCTACCACCAAAATACAAGGACCAAGGGATGTTTGCAATTTTCATGCAAAATAGGAAAATTCAGAATAAAAAGGGCGATGTACGATCTAGGCGCATCTATTAATGTCATGCCGCTAAGCGTCTACAACAAAATTTCAACAGAACCGTTAAAAGAGACGCGAGTGACAGTTCAATTAGCTGATCGGTCAGTTATCTACCCTGAAGGGGTACTAGAAAACGTGTTGGTAAAGGTAAACGATCTCATTTTCCCTGCTGATTTTTACATTATTGATATGGAAAATGACGGCAGCAACAACGGATCAGAAATCTTGCTTGGACGGCCTTTCTTGTCAACAGCGCATACAAAAATCGATGTCCGTAACGGCATCTTAACCATGGAATTTGACGGGGAAGTGGTTAAATTCGATGTGTACAAAGCTATGAAGTATCCTGATTCCATCGCAAGTTTAAATTTTATTGATATTATAGATCCGTTAGACGATGATTTTATCGAAACTGATTTATTTTATGATTTTTGCAGGGAATTGAAGGATCTCGATGATGAAAGCGAAATCATTTCAACTTTTTCCTCCATTTATGATTCTCGATTAATTCCATCTAAACCCCTTCCCTCAATTTTGCAACGGCGCCAATTTTGACAAGCGTCGTTTTGACTATCAAAATAAAATAAACCTCTTCAAAAATAAAATAAATAAAAAAGGGTAGAATAGTGGAAGAGGGTCAATCCACAGGGAGTTTAATGGAATTCTTGATTAAATTTCTTGTTCTCGACCTAGGAGCTGAAATAGAAAATAAAAAAAAGGTGATTTGAGAAGTAACAAGAAAATAAAATAAACAAGTAAAATCGCAAAGAAAGATGTATTAAAATAGAAGCAATAAAATAAAGAAGATGAAAGATTAAATTGAATAAACACGAGTATAAGAATCGCCTCGAGCTAGTTTCGTCAATTCCCACGATCATCGAAAATAGATTTTTGCTCCAGGATTCATGTTGATTACAGTCTACGAGGCCCAACCCATCGTAACTTGCTTTTCTCTCATGTAACCGATCTTCCCAAGTCTATCTTTGAAAGTCGGTTCTTAAGTAAATCAACCACGACTATCGCCGTTAAAATACTTAGTATTAAAACAGGAAAAGCCCAACTCAGAAGTTGTCTTATCGAGAATCATTTCTGATCTCGTCTTTCCTCAGCGGACCGCCGCTAAGAGTGTTCATAGGAAGTCGAAATGCCACAGGTCGATCCTTCCTTCCAACTGCAAAATTAAACGATTCCAGACAAAAGGATCCTTTTTTATTTGAAAAATGTTTAAAAATTTTAGTAAGGCCGATTGCCAAACTATCTAAGTAGAAAGACGAAAATGTATCCTGAAGGGATTTAAGCAATATTCAATTCTCACGTGAGGAATTGATTCGTACTAGCTCTTGGCTTGAGAAAAATTAGCCAAGCATGATATCGATTATCATGCTTAACATGTTTTGGTAATGTACAAACATAAAATAAAATAGAACTAAGTAGAAATAAAACAAAGAAGAAAACTTTATTAAAAATGAAAATAAAGTAGCAATAAGAACAAAGGCAAGAGATACCCTTAGCCTTACCCAAAGGTGGGTATTTATAGGCTTCAAATTCCCAAATCAACAAACTAATCAAAAAAAGATAAGATAATATCTTTAAAATTATGAAAATGAAATCCAAAATCCCCCAAATCACGTCAATAGATCAAGATAAGTTGTTTCCAGAATATTCCCCGTGTTGACTTCTGTTTTGCCACATAAGATCAGTTTCGTGCCCAGTGTCGTGCCCACGACTCCAGCCGTGATAGAATAAAAAGAAAGAAAACTGCAGATTACGTCTTTTTGTTGCCATTTCCAGTATTGGATTCACTACACAAGAAATAAATCAAATACAACCAATTAAGTAGTGAAAAATTCATAAGACAAAGGAATTAACAAGCAAAAAGTGTCAAATATAAGAGTACATCAGATATATTGAAAGTTATTTAGCAAATCATTTCAGATCACAACTTATAAGTCTAGATTGCTTATTTGGATTACTGACAAAATTTCACTTTAATTTTTTTCTTTGAAGGGCTAATAACATTTTATTCAATAAACAAGGGGCACAGAAGCGTATCAAGAAATATTATTCAGCTAAAAATATTCTTCCTCGACCACAAATGAACATTTTAACCGATTGGGACTATGGAATATATTTGTTTCCATTGAACTTGTGACCTATGATAGGAGTATGAAAACTTTCAAATCCATCCTGATTCCCTTTGGTCATTGTTTCATGTTTGGGTGAGCTATCGACCGATGACTATATTATTATTTTTTTCAATCATGCCATTTCTAGTTGTAAGAGCCCAAATTCGTTCGGGCCTTAAAAAACCAAATAAAAACATATAAATAAATAAATATTTATTTATTAAACAGTCCAAGTCTAGGTTACAAAGCCCAAACAGTAGGCCCAAAATCAAATACCTCATACCCATTACCCGGTTACTACCTAGCAAGCCTAAAACTACCCGGTAGACCCATTTACACCCTACCTAGCCCAATACTAAACCAGACCCAAATAACAAAGGCCCAAAACCTAAAATTACCAGCTAGGGTTTCCAACCCTAGCTCTTTCTCCTCGCGCCGCAACAAGTTCTGGAAGGTTCAGGAAGCGTCTGTCCAGCTCCCTAATCGAGGCTGCCATTCAAGGCTTTGCCCCCGTAATCAGCGCCGCACCGTCACCACGAGACTTTAGGCCTCCATCAACGCCAGCAACCTTTCCATCACCGAGATCTTCGGGGTAACTGCAAGAAAAGAAAAGAAATCACAGCAAGATTGCAGTAAATGGAGAAATCTTTCGATTTCTTTCCAAAATAGGTAGTAAATCAATGCTATAAAGCCTTTTTCTCAAGTCTGTAAAAAGGACAAATACACACAGAGACAGAGAGAAAAAACAGAGAGAGAGAGAGAAAATTTCAAACAGTTGTATTCATAAAAAGCAGAAGAAATAAAAGACAGTTTTTTAAAAAAAAAAGGTAATCGAATCGTTTTTTTTTTATTATTTCCCATTTACTTATTTGTTTTCTGTCGTAAATACACAAATCTGAGAATATAATCAAGGATAAATAAAAGAAAATGGGATTACCTTTTTGATTTACCGTGAAAAATAGGGTTTGGAAAACCCTAACCACTGTGCATGACGGCGCGTGGATGCGTGGAGGACCTATGACCGGAGCGTGGCCCACGGAGGCCAAAGCTCAAAGCTCCTCTCCTCCCTCTCTCTTTCAGAGAATTTTTTTTTTTTAAAACTTGGTTACAAATGATTTTAAAACTAAAGATTTAACTTATATGGTATAAATGAAACGACGCCGTTTTGGCTTAATCCAATAAGCATAAAACGACGTTGTTTCTATGCACAGGATCCGCGTGTTGACCCGATTACCCGGGGAGGATCCGCGTGTTTTTTGAGGATTGGGTTAATTGCCCAATTAATCCCTCCACCCTTTTTATGTTTACAATTTGTTTTATTATATTTATGATTTAGCCCTAATACTTTGTTTCAGTTTTAATTTAGTCCTCACAGTAACTGTTTTAAGCCCTAGATTAAAACGATGCCGTTTAGGGACAAGGGAAAATTTCCCGATGAGTCCCTAGGGTTTTAATGGCAGTTTAAATTAAGTCTGATCTCAGTTATTTTCTTATTAAATTAGCCACTGAGTTTTATTTGTGTTCAATTTAGTCCCTTTTATTCCTTTTAATCTATTTATGGCTTATTTATTTTAAATTTTATACATATACTATTATATTTTAATATGTATATATGTATTATATATCTTATAATTATTTACTTACATTTATTTATATTATATTACTTTATATCTTTTTATTATCATATTAATTAACATATATCATTACTTATTATTTTTATTTTTATCCCATAATGTTTATATATCTTTATATTATATATTATATGATTATTTTTATATTATTTATATTATTGTCATTTATTATATATCACTTTTCACAAAATATTATTATTTCACATTATTATTAATATATTATCATTATATTTTATTTGTATTATATATTATTAATTATTTATATATATATATATGTCGAGGCCATTTTTAAATCGAGTTTTGGAAAATGGGAATCAACTTTTAAAAACGAAAACGGGAGTCGCCACCAATCTTTTTAGGTGTGATTGGATCACCTTTAAAACATTTTGTTTTAAAATCATTAGTTTTGGTCTACGAAATAAAAAGAACGGGTTCGGGAGTCGGTTACGTACAAGGAAGGATTAGCACCCTTGTATCGCCCAATAATTGGTACCTAATTAATTATCAAATGTCTTTAAGGTCGGAAATTAGAAATTTTAAGATGTAGTCCTCTTTAAAATATTTTAATTTTGAAAATTGTTGTTCACTCGTATCAAAGTATGGACATTAAATGACCCCTTTTTTTTAAAATTCCTATCTTGAAACAACAAAGCGCTATATCCAATAAATTAGGACATATTGCTTTGAAATTTTAAGATAGTGGCTTACATTTGGAAAACCTTTAAAAAATTAGAAGGGTACTTGATTATTCGAACTCAACGAGAAAAGTCGCAACCCAATAAGTTAGGGCACTACTTTTCTCGAAGCTTCTAAACACCGAGCATTGCCTTTTATTTTTGGAAAGTTTGAAGTTTCGTTTTTTTTAATCGATGCATGAAGGTGCATATTAACATAACATACGAGATAACATGTTACAATGATAGGATAGTAAGAGTATAACGGCATAAATATCATACACTAATCAACATATATAAGAAATAAAACATGACAATTTTTAAATAAGAAAATATACATAAAATGGAATACATATTAAAGAAGAAATAGGTAAAAATCCCTAAACATATAATTCTACATATATTTAATCATATAAATGATGCATGATATATAATATAACAAAAAAATATGCATTTGAGAAAAAAATATAAAAGTCTAAGATATAATGTATAACATAACAATAATACATTAATACTAAAGTAAAAATAAATATTGTATAAAAAATATGTATAACATAAACAAATGATAAAATGTGATATTTAATAATAAATTTAAAATATAATAAAATGTATTTATAAAAGTAATAATTAAAAAAGGATATTGGTTTAGTAAAATAATGTATAGAATATAAAATATATAAAAGAATTTATATCTATAATGAAATAATTTTATAATATATATATATAAATATAAGTTTAAAATGAATAATTAATGATGAAATCTATGTATTATAATATTATAATATCTTCAAAATGTATAGTAATAGAATATAAATAAAAATAATTATTAACATATAAATAAATATAAATATAATACAAGTTTAAAAATCTTTAATGATAAAAATATATAGATAAAAATGTATAATAATATAAAAATGACTTAATAATATATGAAATAATTATAATACATAATATAAAAGCATATATATATAAGTAATATATAACATATAATAAACATATAAATTAATGTATAAATAATGATGTAAAATAATAATAACTTGTGAAAAATAATATATAATAAATAATAATATAAATAATATATAATAAAATAATTTTATAATATATAATATAAAAAATAAGGTTAAAAATAAAACGAATAACAATACAATAAATATATATAGGGTTAAATTTGAAGTTCAATAAAATCACAGGGCGAATTTAAAAGAAATAACAGTGAATTAAGGTCCTGATTAAAACGCGTGTAAAACAAAAGGGACTCATTGGGCAAATTACCCTATTCCTCAAAACGACAACGTTTCCCAGAATGTAATTTAAAAACTGTCGAGACTAAATTGAAATAAATGTCAAATATTAGGGCCAAATTTAAAATAAAATAATACGTAATTATAAATTAAAAGAGGTGAAAGGACCGATTGGATAATTAACCCAATTCTAAAAAACACGCGGATCCTCCCCGGGTAATCGGGTCAACGCGCAGATCCTATGGCTTAATACGGCACCGTTTTGAGCTCATTGAGTTAAGCAGAAACGATGTCGTTTCGAAGAGGCTATATAAGCCAAGTTTGCAGCTTTAAAGATCATTTTAACACTGATCTTAAAAAAAAACCAAAAAAATGCTCTGCAGAAGGGAAGAGAGAGGTCCCAGCTCTGACCTCTGGCCATGGTGCAGTGTTTACACACGCGCCTCACGCGCCGTCGTACACGGTGGTCTGAAGGCTTAAAAACCTTCGTCCTTCCACAGGTAATCTCTCCTTCCTCAGATCCTTACTCATGCAGGTTAGAATAGTTCATATATATTCAAAATAAAGTACAAGATATGTGATGTAAATCACCTTTTGAGAGACTATTGATATTTTTAAATGAATATCTGTGAATAGGTTTTTTTATTTCATCAAAATCCCTCCATTTTACAATGGTTTGATTTCGGGCTTTTATAGCCACTACTGTGATTACATAAACTGGAAAGAAATCAAAAAAATTCTTTCCATTTTTTGTCTGCTGTATCATATCCTTTAAATCTCTTTAGTTTCTCTTTTTTGTTTTTCGTATTTGTTGTGATTCTTTCTTTTCTTTGCAGGTGCTCGCGAAAAATCCGGTAATGGAGGGTTCGCTGGCATTGATGAAGGCCTGAAGTCTGGCGGTGGTGTCGGTGAGGTGCTGATTGGTAGCTGAGGAGTCATCCAGGCTGTGCTGAGAAGACTCATTAATGGCCTCGATTTTTGGGGAATTCAACAGACACTCCCCAAGGCTTCCAGAAGCTACTTGCAGCGCTGTAGTCCTCAGGAAACCCTAGGGTTTCCTGTTTCTTTAAAGTTACTTGGGCTTTTGGGCCATTTCTGATTTGGGTTTGGAGTGTAAATGGGTCTGTTGGGTAGTTTTAGGTCTGCTGGGTAGTAACTGGGTTAATGGGTATGAAATATTTGATTTTGGGCCCACCGTTTGGGCTTTGTAACATGAACTTGGACTGTTAAATAAATAATTGTTTATTTATTTATTTAATTTTTAGCCCGGTCAAATTTGGGCTCTTACAGCTGCCCCTCTTTGCTCATTGCTGTGTAACAGGAATCGAGCAAAGATTTAGAAAGACCAAATTTGATCGATCCTATTATGGTCTTCAATCTGCTTCTTGCAAACTCGGGATTGTCATGTTGATATCTTTGATCTGTTCTTCGTCCAACATATAGATGCCAAATCTGCTTCTTCGATTTGTTCTCTGGCAATACAGAGATGACAAATCATCTTAGATTTGCTTCATCGTAAGCACATGAAAGCCAAATCAGCTATATCTTCGATCTGCTCCCCGCTAAATACAGAGAGATAAGATATGTCATCTTGGATCTGCTTCAGCGTAACCATCTGAAGGTGAGATCTGCTATGTGTCTGCCTTCCATCAAAGTGGAAATGCCAGACTTCGATTTGTTCTCTGACAATACAGAGACGATAAATCATCTTAGATTTGCTTCATCGTAAACACGTGAAAGCCAAATCAGCTATATCTTTGATCTGCTCCCCGCCAAATACAGAGAGATAAGATCTATCATCTTGGATCTGCTTCAGCGTAAACATCTGAAGGTGAGATCTACTATGTGTCTGTCTTCCATCAAAGTGGAAATGCCAGAATTCGATTTATTCTCTGACAATACAGAGACGACAAATCATCTTAGATTTTCTTTATCGTAAACACGTGAAAGCCAAATCAGCTATATCTTCGATCTACTCCCCGCCAAATACAGAGAGATAAGATCTGTCATCTTGGATCTGCTTCAGCGTAAACATCTAAAAGTGAGATCTGCTATGTGTCTGCCTTCCATTAAAGTGGAAATGCCAGACTTCGATTTGTTCTCTGACAACACAGAGACGACAAATCATCTTAGATTTGCTTCATCATAAACACGTGAAAGCCAAATCAGCTATATCTTCGATCTGCTCCCCGCCAAATATAGAGAGATAAGATCTGTCATCTTGGATCTGCTTCAGCGTAAACATCTGAAGGTGAGATCTGCTATGTGTCTGCCTTCCATTAAAGTGGAAATGCCAGACTTCGATTTGTTCTCTGACAATACAAAGACGACAAATCATTTTAGATTTGCTTCATTGTAAACACGTGAAAGCCAAATCAGCTATATCTTCGATCTGCTCCCCGCCAAATACAGAAAGATAAAATCTGTCATCTTGGATCTGCTTCAGCGTAAACATCTGAAGGTGAAAGCCAAATCAGCTATATCTTCTATCTGCTCCCTGCTGAATACAGAGAGATAAGATCTGTCCTCTTCGATCTACTCCACTACTGCTTAGAGAGATAAGATCTGCAAATTTAACCTGTTACCCTACTGCTTAGGGGATTAAGGCGCTGGATTTTGTAATTTTCAATCAATCTTGCTACTTTGTCCACTGGGGAATCCACCTGTAGAATTGATTTCCTGGAATTTATGCTTATGCCAAATAATTAAGATGCCATGATCAAAATAAATCAAATGCTCCTAATTAGACATATTATGATGCAGAATGTTTATGAAAATAACTCCTATTTAAGACGTCATCACTCATTCATCTATCGAGCTTTCCACCTCGTTCTTCTCGACATATCAACCATACTCTGCTCGTATGCCTCGAATCTTCTCCATCAATTTAGTCTACCGTACCATTCCCCGGATGTTACGGCCCACTGAAGATGTTTATGAAATGATCCTTTCTTAAAATCAATATCGCTTAAAACGTCCAACCACCTTTTGGATTGAAGAAGAAAATCTCTCGAGTATCTCCAACCCATATATATGAGAATTCTTTAAACAATTGTCTTGTTTCAGTTTCTTGTATTATCTAGAAATTTTCAGAGTAATGCGCAAAACTTCATTTGTGAACATATTTAGTTCATCTATCATTATTTCAATGCAACATAGTGAAAGACGAAAAAATTTTTTAAGAATAATTGGACTTGAATGAATTATCAAAAGATACAAAAGGAAATTAATATGCTAGCCTATTTTCTAGAAGAAATAGAATCTAAAGATAGCGAACAAGATAGAAGTTAGATCCTCTAGATATCACCGCTTGAGTGCCTATACACCAGCTCCATGAAGTCTTTCTTGAATTCAACACGTGTTTAAAAGATCCCAAGTACTCTGTTGATGCCCCAGTTAGCAGCATTCTTTGCTCTTTGTTGCATCAAATATAGCAAGATCATTGTGTACTCTTCAAAATTTGAGCTGCCCTTTCGGGTTTTCAACTCAAAACCCCTTTGGTCACAAGGTGCCCTTTGTGGGTTTTTACCTTGGCCTCTCCGTTTTTTTTTTAAAATCTTAAGGCGCCCTTTGCGGGTTTTCACCTTAGATTCTCTTCTTCTTTAGACAAAGTATTTTTTAACTGAGTTCGAGTTCACTGGATTGGTAAACTTTTCCCATCCGTTTCTGCTAAGATCAATGCTCCACCGGAGAAAGCTTTCTTCACGACATACAGCCCTTCCCAATTCGGCATCCATTTTCTTCTAAAATCTTTTTAAATAGGAAGGATCTTTTTCAGTACAAGGTCTCCCTCCTGGAATTCTCTTGGTCGAACTTTCTTATCATAAGCTCGCATCATTTGTTTCTGATACATCTGACCATGTCGAATGGCTTTTAGCCTCTTTTCCTCAATCAAGTTCAACTGGTCATATCGGGATTGAACCCACTCAGCTTCATCTAACTTTACCTCCGTCAAAATTCGAAGAGAAGGTATTTCTACTTCAATAGGTAATACTTCTTCCATCCCATAAACTAGCGAGAATGGAGTTACCCCAGTAGAGGTTCTGACAGATGTTCAATAGGCTAGGAGTGCAAATGGCAACTTCTCATGCCAATCTCTATAGGTCTCAGTCATTTTCCCCACTATTTTCTTAATATTCTTGTTAGCAGCTTCCACTGCCCCATTCATCTTTGGACGATAGGGAGAAGAATTGTGATGCTTGATCTTGAACTGGTTGCAAACCTCTGCTATTGTTTTGTTATTTAAGTTTAATGCATTGTCAGATATGATCTTCTCAGGCATTCCATATCGACAAATGATCTCCTTCTTCAAGAATCGACTCACTGCTGACTTAGTAACATTCGCATAAGAGGCGGCCTCTACCCACTTTGTAAAGTAGTCAATTACCACGAAGATAAACCGATGTCCATTCAAAGCTTTTGGTGATATTGGTCCAATAACATCCATGCCCCACATGGAAAAGGGCCATGGAGAAGTCATAACATGCAAAGGTGAAGGTGGAACATGAATTTTGTCCCCATAAATCTGACATTTATGGCATTTCTTGGTGTAGTTAATACAATCTCCTTCCATAGTGGCCCAATAATAGCCAAACCTCATAATTTGCCTCGCCATCGTGAACCCATTTGCATGTGTCCCGCATACACCTTCATAAACTTCTTCTAAAATTAGCTTAGCTTCCACAGCATCGACACATCTCAAAAGTACTTGGTCTTTCCGTCTCTTGTACAGGATATCTCCATCTAAAATATAGTCGCAAGCTAACCTTCTTAAAGTTCATTTGTCATTTTTACTGGCCTGTTCAGGGTATTTTTGATCTCTCACATATCGCAATATATCTTGATACCAGGGGTTATTGTCATTTCCTTCTTTCTCAATATTACAACAATGAGCTGGAGCCTCATAAACACTCATTTGAATTGGCTTCATTTCTTCTTCTTTATTCGCCTTGATCATTGAGGCCAAGGTTGCTAAAGCATCTGCCATCTGATTTTCGTCTCGTGGGAGGTAATTGAAGGTGACGTCATCAAACTCCTCAAGTAACCCCAAAACTACCTTTCGATAACTGATCAATTTAGGGTCCCTTGTCTCCCATTTGCCCCTAAGCTGATAAACCACCAACGCTGAATCTCCATATACTTCTAGGGTTTTTATACCTCGCTCTATGGCTGCTTGAAGTCCCATGATGCATGCTTCATACTCAGCCATATTGTTCGTGCAATCAAAGTCTAATTTGCACGTGAAAGGGTAATGATCGCCATTCGGGGACACCAAGACTGCCCCAATTCCATTTCTGACTGCGTTAGAAGCCCCATCAAAATTTAGCTTCCAAGGAGAATTCTGGGTCATTGCTATGCACATTAACTCCTCATTTGAAAAATCGAAGTTTAATGGCTCATAATCCTCTAAAGCTCTACTAGCCAAGAAATCAGCTACCACACTTCCTTTTATAGCCTTTTGACTTACTTAGACTATATCAAACTCTAAAAGCAAAATCTGCCATCTCGCTATTCTCCCATTTAGAGCCGTTGACTCCATCATGTATTTCAATGGATCCAATTTTGAGATGAGCCAAGTGGTATGGTATAGCATGTACTGTCTTAATCTTAGGGTGGTCCAGATTAGTGCACAACACAACTTTTCAATTGGTGAATATCTCATTTCACAGTTAGTGAATTTTTTACTGAGATAATAAATTGCCTTCTCTCTTTTCCCCGACTCGTCATATTGACCAAGCACACATCCCATAGAATTACTGAACACTGATAAATACAGTATTAATGGTTTATCCGGGCTAGGTGGAGATAACACTGGAGCATTCAACAAATACTGCTTGACCTTCTCAAAAGCCTTCTGGCATTTTTCATCCCAAGTACCTTGATTGTGTTTTTTGAGGAGGCAAAAGATAGGATCACATTTCTCGGTCAATTGTGAAATGAACCGAGCGATGTAATTCAACCTTCCTAGGAATCCTCGAACTTCCTTCTGAGTACGTGGCGGAGGCAACTCTCGTATGGCTCTGACCTTGACTGAGTCAACTTCAATTCCTTTTTCACTGACTACAAAGCCTAATAACTTTCCCGATCTGGCTCCAAAGGCGCACTTTGCTGGATTAAACTTCAACTAAAATTTTCTCAACCTTAAGAACAATCATCTTAAGACCTTAATATACTCTTTTTCTGTTCTCGATTTAGCGATCATATCATCAACATATACCTCAATATCCTTATGCATCATGTCGTGGAATAAGTTTACCATGGCTCGTTGGTATGTTGCCCCTGCGTTCTTCAATCCAAACGGCATTACTTTGTAACAAAAGGTGCCCCACAATGTTATGAAAGTAGTTTTATCCATATCCTCTAGATGCATCTTTATCTGATTGTATCCTGAGAAGCCATCCATGAAGGAGGACAACGAATATCCCGCTGTGTTGTCTACTAAAGTGTCAATGTATGGCAGAGGAAAATTATCCTTTGGGTTTGCTCTATTTAGATCTCTATAATCAACACACATTCGTACCTTCCCGTCCTTCTTAGGAACAGGCACAATGTTAGCTACCCATTCGGAGTACTTCACTTCTTGCAAGAATCCTGCATCAAACTGCTTCTTGACCTCATCCTTTATTTTTAGAACAATATTTGGCCATATTCTCCGCAACTTCTGTTGGACTAGTTTGCAATCTTGTCTTATAGGAAGACGATGTACTACAATGTCGGTACTCAATCCGGGCATATCCTGATAAGACTATGCAAAAATATCCTTGAATCCCTGAAGCAACTCAATCAAGCCACGCCTTGTGTCCTTGGTGATCAGTGTTCCAATTTTTACTTCCTTCCCTTCCTCTAGGGCTATATTCTCTATTGCCTTTTTCTCATGTGGCATGATTTATTTCTCCTCCTGTTTTATCATTCTTAACAGACCAAGAGACACGTCACCATCTTCGACATCTTCAACATCCTGAGGTTCCTCTAAACACATGTCTTGCTCGCAAAAGAAATTAGAAGCAGCTGTATCAGTGCTCATATCATTGATAT
The DNA here is from genome assembly GCA_025698475.1 of Gossypium anomalum. Classification (NCBI taxonomy): domain Eukaryota; kingdom Viridiplantae; phylum Streptophyta; class Magnoliopsida; order Malvales; family Malvaceae; genus Gossypium; species Gossypium anomalum. The sequence continues at coordinate 79,829,057 of CM046966.1, read as the reverse complement.
CTAGAGACCTGTGGGGGTATGAAAGAATATACAAAGAATGAATGAATCTAAGAATGATCGTTTATGTGCTATGAATAAAAGAATAAGAATTGCTAGAATTTAAAGGAATATTGGTCGATAAAAATGAAACAATACTCGTTTAAATTGATAAAAGTTATGTTTTATTTAAATAATTATAGATGAACATAAGCCTATCACAAATATAATCTTACTACTTTTAGGCCCTAAAGTAACAGACATGTTTTGAGAATTACTCTGAAAAATTCCTAAAGACTACAGGAAGGTCTTCCGCAGTCCAATTATTCAGAGAGCTCCCCGGTTCGTAAGGGCGAATGCCCTCGAGGCTTCCTTGCTCTAATTCCTCATTGTGTATGGCATTAATTTGATGACTTTCCTCTGTCAGCAATCCTCCTAATTTAAAGGATTTGGATATAGGTGGGAATGTCATTGGTTCCCACTCCACTTCTCTTCCATTCAAACGTGCCTTTCTTCTCGCTTGGCGCTTCTCTATTTCCTGCCTCTTGTGCTTGTGGTCTGGCTTGAAGCCCAAGCCAAAGCGATCCTTCTTCTCAATCAGTTTTGGGATTTGAACCCTTCCTTGTAACTGTCTTCCTAGCCCTTTCCCTGGCAATGCTCCTTTCCCCATCATCATTTGCAGGGCCATCCTCGTGGCTCCCGACATTTTGGGTACCGGCACTTCGCTTCCTTCCAAAATGAAGGTGGCATTAATGACTTCTAAAAAGTGGAAAGAACATTCAATAGCCTCTTCATTTACCTCAACATAAGAGGCCTTGCTGGTAACTGCCGCTATGATGTCCTCTTCGGCATTGATGGTTATTAAGCGACCATCTGTCACTAACTTCAATTTTTGGTGCAATGAGGATGGCACCGCTCCTGCTGAGTGTATCCACGGTCTCCCCAACAAACAATTATAGGAGGGTTTGATATCCATCACCAGGAAATCAACTTCATACATATTCGGCCCAATCTCTAGAGGGATGTCAATTCGCCCTATTACTTTCCTTTCAGTTCCATCAAAGGCTCTCACCACGTTATGACATGTTTTCATATGCGAACTGTCAATGGGCAATCTGTTCAAGGTGGATAATGGTAGGACATTCAAAGCAGACCCATTATCCACGAGTACACTTGGAAGTGTGTACCCTTTGCACCGAGTAGTGATGTGTTGGGCTTTGGTTGACCCTATGCCCCCAGGTGGAATTTCATCATCATTAAAATAAATGAAATTGTCAACACTGATGGTGTTTACTAACCGGTCCAGTTTATTAACGGATATGTCATGGGTGACATATGTTTCGTTAAGCACCTTTAACAACGCATCTCGATGCAGCTCAGAATTCAAGAGTAGGGCTAATATCGATATATCGTGCGTGCTACGCTTACGCATGGCTTTCGACCACACTATACTCACTATGTTTCAGGAATTTTAGAAACTCCTTAGCTTCTTCCTCCTTTACCGGCTCATTGATGGGTACTTCAGTCTTCTTTTCCCTTTCAGCCTCGACATCTATTCCCCCCGTCATAACGTTTCCCACTTCGTGTATGGGAACCTTCATTTTGCATGCCCCTGGCCGTGCTAGCTATACTCTCCCCCTCAGGTATTGTTATATTGCATTCATAGCTCCATGGCACCCTCCTGTCATCCTTATAAGGGAAAGGATTGGGTTTATGGATGACTATTTTGGGCCCAGTTTGCGACCCCGCCTCATTATTCCCTGGCAAAGAAATAATAATTCTTGGTTGGCTGGTTCTTTGTCATTCATTCTCCAACACACATATTTGTCCTTCACAAGAACTACCCTCAGAAACCTATAGCTCTTTGTTAACCATAAGGCCTTGTACCATGGCCTTGAACTCTTCACAATTTTGGATCATATGACCCAGCTCTCCATGGAATTCACAATGGTTCTCTATTCCTTCTTCTCTTTTTCTAGAGGTCAGCATACCTCTCTTCACCATCTCTTCCCAAATTACCCTCATGGGTGTCTTCACCTCAACAATATCTTCCTTGACTTTCCCTTTTTTATTTCATCAATGGGATTTACTCCTTGATTTCCATGATCTGGTAATGGATTTTCAGTATTAGGCGTACTATCAAATTTCACAACCCCCATTTTAATGAGCCTCTCCACGACCTGCTTGAACCCATTACAATTTTCAATTGAATGCCCCGATATTCCCGCGTGATATTCATAGTTAGCATTCGCATCATACCATTTGGGGTACGGTGGCTGCAGTGGTTTCAAGTGAAATAGAGCAATGGCATGTGTATCGTATAAGCTTTGGTAAAGTTCACGATATGTCACAGGGATAGGAGTGAATTGCATCCTCTCTAAACTTGGTCTTGTACCCGATTCCTGTCTTTGAGTACTTTGCTGTTCACCCGTAGCTGCTTTAGGTTGCCCAACTGTGATTGCCCTGGAGTTGAAACTGTTCATGTTATTCACCTCATTGTCTTTTCTCCTTGGGGCTGATCTTTTAGCTACTTCCCTCTCGATTTTACTGCCCCTCACGGCATTCTCTATCATCTCACCCGCCATAACTATATCCGCGAAACTTTTCGTGGTACTTCCAATCATATGTGTGATGAATGGCGCCTTCAAAGTATTAATAAATAACATGGTAGTTTCCTTTTCCAGCAATGGTAGTTGTACTTGCATTGCCACCTCCCTCCATCGTTGTGCATATTGCCTAAAACTTTCATTAGGTTTTTTCTCCGTGTTTTGAAGTGTGATCCTATCTGGTGTCATATCAATCACATGGTTATACTATTGCATGAAAACCTGTGCAAGGTCTCTCTATGAACTGATTCTTGCACGGCTCAACTGATTGTACTACCTAGCCGTTGCTCCCACTAAGCTGTCCTGAAAATAATGGATCAATAGTTGATCGTTGTTCACGTAACTAGTCATTCTCCTACAAAACATTGTTATGTGTGCCTCTGGGCAAGTAGTCCCATTGTACTTTTCAAACTCTGGCATCTTAAATTTATGGGGAAGCACCAAATCTGGAACCAAGCTTAAGTCTTTGGCATCAATCCCATGATGATTGCCAGCGCCTTCTAAAACCCTAAACTTCTCCTCTAACCACCTGCAATGATCTTCCAATTATTTCGCGAATTCAGTGGCCATTCTTTCCTTCTCCATTAAATCCAGATCAGGAGTGATAGGGTTGATCAAGCTATCACCCAAATTATTTCCCATCCCAGATGGGAAATTTATGGGAATTCCAGCCTCTACTGGCCCATGTTGAGGCCTCACAGTAACAGATGGCCTTTTAGGAGGTGCCTCAGTTTGTAGTGGCACATGAGGCGGAGTAAAACCCGGAGGAGAACCTTCATTCTCCTCTTCAGTGATCACCATGGGAGCATTTCCTTTATCAGTGGCTCTCAGTAGCTGAGCCATTTCAGCCATCATATTTCTCTGAGCCTCTAGCATCTGCTCCCTCATTTCATTCTGCATTTTAGCCAACTGCTCTTGCATTTGATCTTGCATATCTTTTTGTAATTGCTCGAACCTTTGATCCATACTCTTAGTTTTTGTCCGAGTGCCGTAAAGGTGCGTGATTTCTAGATTTTCTTTTTTACTTTTTGAGAGTAAACTTTAACTAGTCAGGGTCTTTCTATAACTTTGAATGCAAATGATGTGATGAAATGCTATGAGATGCAAATGCATGAATGCAAAAAGAATATCGATTCTAATTCAACTTCATTTAGAAAATTTTATTTAGAAAAAGAATATCTTTACATATAAGAGGATTACAAATACGCCTTTGCCCTAAGGCCCAAAGCTTTAACTCTATCTAATGAAAGGGCTAACTCCCGTCCTACATCCGACGATGCTGAATACATCAGACTCAATACATCAGCTCGAACTACCAAGTCCTACACATACTCAGCAACCTCTCGAATCTGGGCTATGGCCTCCCCAATGACGTGATCCCTTTCTCTGACCTGTCCTCTAGCCTGATGTAGCTCTCTCTTCAGATAATCTTCTTGTGCCTTGAGCTGCTCGACCCGGAGTTCACCGTCATGCAATGCTATCTCCAAATCCTCAACCTTGCTTTTTAGCTCCTTTAACTCGACCGTAGAATTATGGTTTTAGTGCCAACGCAGAGATCTTCCAAGCTCAATTACCTTATTCTTTAATCCTTTATTCTCTTCCTCTAATGCCAAATTATGCACTTGCATCTCTTGGAACTTCCTCTCCCAATACTCAGCTCTAGCCTTGTCCTCTTGGACCTCTTTCTACAATTGCTCTGAAGATCCTCCTACTCTTGACCTCCTCAAGGATACTTGTGCCCTTTTGTAATGCTCCTTTAGATCGTCTCGATCTTCCTCAATCTTTCTCTTTTCTTTTCTCTCTTTTTCAACCTCCATCTTTTGAACCTCGACGTCTAAACTCAAGTACATCTTTTCTTCCTCGAGCCTTGCTATCCTCTTCTCGAACTCTAAGTTTTTTCTCTCGAACTCCTACTTCATAATTTCTAACTTTGAGGGCTTTACTCACAAATATTCCTCCATTGGTCGAGCTCCCTCTACACTTGGCTTAGGGATATTATCATTGATCCTTCTACCCCTCCATTCAATATATTCTGGCGTGGTTGCAGGGCTAATAGCTACTCTTTTCAACCGACAAGTCTTTTTCCAAGCACTAGAAACTTCACTAACCCTCTTCTTGTAATCAGATCCTCTATATATGAACTCACTTTGACCCAACCCCTGAGTCATCGGTATGAACTGTCTCAATCCATGCTGCCTCAGCACGAGTAAAGGGGCATAACCAATGGCACCCCAAATTTTCAATAGGGGTACCCAATCAAAACTGCCGCATCGGTAAAGAACCTCTCCAGGCATCATCCACGGAGCCCTCCACTCGACATCCTTCGACTGAAGGTTCTGAAGTAGAGCTATCCAATTCTCTTCGGGAACATCAACTCTCCTACTTGAAGCTACTATATCTTTCAACGATGAATAATCCTTGAAGAAAACCCGACAAACTACCCTATCTATCAACCGAAAATGACTGTGGAACCAAGCCAAAAGCAACTGAGCACACCCTATAAACCTGTCAGCACCAGCTATCCTACATGCACCTAAAGACCTGGATGTTTCTGCCAAAATTGCAGGGACAAAAGTGACATTTTTACTGAGTCGATGAAAAAGATCCGTGGTTGCCTCATCCACATATCCCAAAGCCCTAGGGAAAACCATCAATCCATACAAACTTAAGGCAAAAACATCTACCTTCTTTGTCTCATCAGGGTGTACCAGAATCAAATCTTTCAAGGCGTCCCACGAAATGCACTTGCACTCACCTTTTCCTTAATTCGGGCAGTGGCCCACTGCTTGCTCATCCCCGTAATAATCATCAATTTCTTCCAAAAAGTAGGGACACAAGCAGCTCATGAATAGATCCTATCATTCTGAAACCTAGGACAACGAAGCAAGGCGGTGTACTCCTCCATAGTAGGTACCATGTCTACTTCCCCAAAAGTGAAACAACTGTACGTTGGGTTCCAAAACTGAGGAAGGGCTCGGAATAAGTGCTCGTCTATCTGAACATCAAGCAAGTAAGGTAAGTCTCCGTAATTACCGTAGAATAACTGCTTAGTCTCTTTGCCCCACTGATCCCAAATTTCCTTAAGCTCTTGGAGATTATTCTGCGTGACGCTAATACGAGTGTAATCTGACAACTCTGACATGTATCCCTCAGCTATACTATCTCCCTTTTCTAGTTGAGTTTGTTCGGACCATCTATGGACGTTGGCGTTGCCTTCCACTCTATCAAGAAGTTTGTTCTCCATAATAAAACTTCCTAACTTAAAAACTGATCGTGAATCGATATCTTTGTAAATGCAAAATGACATGCAAACAAAAGAAAAGAAATAGTTAGTATGATATCAATAAATTTCAACGATAACTTATAAGGGTAATATCTAAAATTTAAAGCTAACTAAGTTGGGCTCTTACGGTTTTACTGTATGAGGTTGGTTCTAAAGTTTGAGGTACCTGAACCAGCAGATTCCTCGATCCTCACCCATTATAGGCTCATTTGAATCGAGTTCAGTTCAGGGGAATACATTTCCCTATGGCTACACGGAGATGAAAATCTCACGAAACCATAGGTACGGATGTATCCCAAAAGTGATCCACTATCCTGCACGGAGGCGAAAACCTCACGAAGGCATAGCTTTTCACTCCCACTTAAGGGTGTGACCACAACGGTCATGTAAATGCAATGCGTCTCAGAATATGGCAACACATGCAATAATACAAACACATGTAATGCAAAGAGGATTAAATTTTAAAAATTTTTAATTTCCGACAATAAGACAAGAGATGATCAATTACACGGCTTGACTCTCTTAAACGTCCCCAACGGAGTCGCCAAGCTGTCAAGGCCATTTTTAAATCGAGTTTTGGAAAATGGGAATCAACTTTTAAAAACGAAAATAGGAGTCGCCACCAATCTTTTTAGGTGTGATTGGATCACCTTTAAAACATTTTGTTTTAAAATCATTAGTTTTGGTCTACGAAATAAAAAGAACGGGTTCGGGAGTCAGTTACGTACAAGGAAGGATTAGCACCCTTGTATCGCCCAATAATTGGTACCTAATTAATTACCAAATGTCTTTAAGGTCGGAAATTAGAAATTTTAAGATGTAGTCCTCTTTAAAATATTTTAATTTTGAAAATTGAGGTTCACTCGTATCAAAGTATTGACATTAAATTACCCCTTTTTTTTTAAATTCCTATCTTGAAACAACAAAGCGCTATATCCAATAAGTTAGGACATATTGCTTTGAAATTTTAAGATAGTGGCTTACATTTGGAAAATCTTTAAAAAATTAGAAGGGTACTTGATTATTCGAACTCAATGAGAAAAGTCGCAACCCAATAAGTTAGGGCACTACTTTTCTTGAAGCTTCCAAACACCGAGCATTGCCTTTTTTTTTTGGAAAGTTTGAAGTTTCGTTTTTTGTAATCGATGCATGAAGGTGCATATTAACATAACATACGAGATAACATGTTACAATGATAGGATAGTAAGAGTATAACAGCATAAATATCATACACTAATCAACATATATAAGAAATAAAACATGACAATTTTTAAATAAGAAAATATACATAAAATGGAATACATATTAAAGAAGAAATAGGTAAAAATCCCTAAACATATAATTCTACATATATTTAATCATATAAATGATGCATGATATATAATATAACAAAAAAATATGCATTTGAGAATAAAATATAAAAGTCTAAGATATAATGTATAACATAACAATAATACATTAATACTAAAGTAAAAATAAATATTGTATAAAAAATATGTATAACATAAACAAATGATAAAATGTGATATTTAATAATAAATTTAAAATATAATAAAATGTATTTATAAGAGTAATAATTAAAAAGGATATTGGTTTAGTAAAATAATGTATAGAATATAAAATATATAAAATAATTTATATCTATAATGAAATAATTTTATAATATATATATATAAATATAAGTTTAAAATGAATAATTAATGATGAAATCTATGTATTATAATATTATAATATCTTCAAAATGTATAATAATAGAATATAAATAAAAATAATTATTAACATATAAATAAAAATAAATATAATACAAGTTTAAAAATCTTTAATGATAAAAATATATAGATAAAAATGTATAATAATATAAAAATGACTTAATAATATATGAAATAATTATAATATATAATATAAAAGCATATATATATATATAAATAATATACAACATATAATAAACATATAAATTAATGTATAAATAATGATGTAAAATAATAATAACTTGTGAAAAATAATATATAATAAATAATAATATAAATAATATATAATAAAATAATTTTATAATATATAATATAAAAATAAGGTTAAAAATAAAACGAATAACAATACAATAAATATATATAGGGTTAAATTTGAAGTTCAATAAAATCACAGGCGAATTTAAAAGAAATAACAAAGAATTAAGGTCCCGATTAAAACGCTGTAAAACAAAAGGGACTCATTGGGCAAATTGCCCTATTCCTCAAAACGACAACGTTTCCCAGAATGTAATTTAACAACTGTCGAGACTAAATTGAAATAAATGTAAAATATTAGGGCCAAATTTAAAAAAATAATACGTAATTATAAATTAAAAGAGGTGAAAGGACCGATTGGATAATTAACCCAATTCTAAAAAACACGCGGATCCTCCCCGGGTAATCAGGTCAACGCGCGGATCCTATGGCTTAATACGGCACCGTTTTGAGCTCATTGAGTTAATTCGAAACGATGTCGTTTCGAAGAGGCTATATAAGCCAACTTTGTAGCTTTAAAGATCATTTTAACACTGATCTTAAAAAAAAACCAAAAAAATGCTCTGCAGAAGGGAAGAGAGAGGTCCCAGCCACCTCCGCCGCCATGGTGCAAGAGTTTACACACACGCCTCCTCGCGCTGGTCAGACACGGTGGTGGTCCAAGGCTTAAAACCTTTCGTCCTTCCACAAGTAATCTCTCCTTCCTCGATCCTTACTCATGCAAAGTTAGAAACAGTTCATATATATTCAAAATAAAGCACAAGATATGCGATGTAAATCACCTTTTGAGAGACTGTTGATATTTTTAAATGAATATCTGTGAATAGGTTTTTTTATTTCATCAAAATCCCACCATTTTACAATGGTTTGATTTCGGGCTTTTATAGCCACTACTGTGATTACATAAACTGGAAAGAAATCAAAAAAATTCTTTCCATTTTTTGTCTACTGTATCATATCCTTTAAATCTCTTTTATTCCTTTTAATCTATTTATGGCTTATTTATTTTAAATTTTATACATATATTATTATATTTTAATATGTATATATATATTATATATCTTATAATTATTTACTTACATTTATTTATATTATATTACTTTATATCTTTTTATTATCATATTAATTAACATATATCATTACTTATTATTTTTATTTTTATCCCATAATGTTTATATATCTTTATATTATATATTATATAATTATTTTTATATTATTTATATTATTGTCATTTATTATATATCACTTTTCACAAAATATTATTATTTCACATTATTATTTATATATTATCATTATATTTTACTTGTATTATATATTATTAATTATTTATATATATATACATATACTTTCATATTATATATTATAATTATTTTAAATTATGTCATTTTTATATTATTATGTTTTATCTATACATTATTATCATTAAAGATTTTAAATTGTATTATATACTTATTTTTATTTATATGGTTAATAATTACTTTATTCACATTCTATTATTACACATTTTGAAGATATTATAATATTATAATAATATTTCATCATTAATTACTCATTTTATATTATTTTAAACTTATGTTTATATATATTATAATTATTATAAACATAAATTCTTTTACATATTTGGTATTTTATACATTATTTTTCTAAACCAATATATTTTTCTTATTTTATATAATTATTATCCTCTATTAAAATTTTTGTTATTATTTATATTGTATATTAAATACTATTTTTTTTAAAATATCATATTTTTATTTGTATATTTCGTTAACAATTATTCACTTTATTTTATATTTTTATATATACTAATTCTTTGTGTATCTTGTATATATCATTTATGTATTAAATGTTATGTTACAATTATTATTTAATGTTATATTTGATGAACATGTATATTGATACTATATTTCATTTTAATTGTGTATCATGCACCATTTCTTAATTATTACTATGTATGTATGTTTTGCTTATCCATTTTCAATATAAGCTATGTGTATCTTTGTATATTGATGTTGTGTAATTTTAAACATGTATGTATCTAGTATATGATTTTTGTATTATTGCCATTGTATCGTTTAAATGCATGTTTTGTTCACTTATTATTGCAATATTCTATTCCATAACGATAATGTGATTCCTCATGCATTAACTAAAACAAAATTCCAAAGTTTTCAAAAAACATAAAGGCAATGCTTGGTGTTTGGAAATTTCAAGAAAAGTAGTGCCCTAACTTATTGGGTTGCGACTCTTCTCGTTGAGTTCGAATAATCAAGTACCCTTCTAAGTTTTTAAAGGTTTTTTAAAATGCGAGCAACTGTCTTAGAATTTCAAAGCAATATGTCCTAACTTACTAGATGTGGCGTTTTGTTGTTTCGATATAGGGATTTCCAAAAGCTAACCTGGCGTCAATACTTTGATACAAGTGAATTCCAATTTTCAAAATCAAAATATTGTAAAGAGGATTACATCTTAAATTTTTGTTAAATTTTCGATATTAAAGACATTTTGATAATCAATTAGGTACCAATTTTTGGGCGTTACGAGGGTGCTAACCCTTCCTCATACGTAACCGACTCCCAAACCCATTCTTTTGATTTCGTAGACCAAAACAAATGACTTTAAAACATAATGTTTTAAGGGTGATCCAATCACACCTAAAAAGATTGGTGGCGACTCCTGTCTTCGTTTTTTTAAAAGTCGATTCTCATTTTCCAAAACATCGTTTAAAAAATGGTCTCGACAGCTTGGTGACTCCACTGGGGACAAATAAGAGAGTCAAGCCGTGTAATTAATTATCCCTTGTCTTAATGTTGGAAACTAAAAATTTTAAAATTTAATCCTCTTTGCATTACATGTGTTTGTATTATTGCATGTGTTGATTATATTCTGATACGCATTGCATTTGCATGACCGTTGTGGTCATACCCTTAAGTGGGAGTGAGAAACTACGCCTTCGTGAGGTTTTCGCCTTCGTGCAGGATAGTGAATCACTTTCGAGATACATCTGTACCTATGGTTTCGTGAGATTTTAATCTCCGTGTAGCCATAGGGAAATGTATTCCCCTGAAATGAACTCGATTCAAATGAGCCTATAATGGGTGAGGATCGAGGAATCTGCTGGTTCAAGTACCTCAAACTTTAGAACCAACCGCATATAGAAAAAACGTAAGAGCCTAACTTAGTTAGAGTTAAACTTTAGATATTACCCTTATAAATTATTGTTGAGACTTATTGATATCATGTGATACTGATTATTTCTTTTCTTTCGTTTGCATGACATTTTGCATTTACAAAGGTATCGATTCACAGTTAGTTTCTAAGTTAGAGAGTTTTATTATGGAGAACGGACTTCTTGATAGAGTGGAAGGCAACGCTAACGTCCATAGATGGTCTGAGCAAATTCAACTAGAAAAGGGAGATAGTATAGCTGTGGGATATACGTCGGAGCTGTAGGATTATACTCGTATTAGTGTCACGCAGAATAATCTCCAAGAGCTTAAGGAAATTTGGGATCAGTGGGACAATAAGACTAAGCAGTTATTCTATGGTAATTACGGAGACCTACCTTACTTGCTCGATGTTCAGATAGATGAGCACTTATTCCGAGCCCTTGCTCGGGCTTTTGGAACCCGCGCATCTGATTTGTTTCACTTTTGGGGAAGTAGACTTTGTACCTACCGTGGAGGAGTACACTGCCTTACTCCGTTGTCCCAAGTTTCAGATTGACAGGATCTATTCTCGAGCTACTTGTGTCCCTACCTTTTGGAAGAAATTAATGACTATTACGGGGATGAGCGAGCAGTTGATCACGGCCAGAATTAAAGAAAAAGGTGAGTGCAAGTGCATTTCGTGGGACGCTTTGAAGGATCTGATTTTGATGCACCCTGATGAGACGAAGAAGGTAGATGTTTTTGCTTTAGGTTTGTATGGACTGATGGTTTTCCCTAGGGCTTTGGGATATGTGGACGAGGCGACCACGAATCTTTTTCATCGTCTCAGCAAAAGGGTCACTTCTGTCCCTGCGATTTTGGCGAAGACATTCAGATCTTTAGGCGCGTGTAGGAAAGCTGGTGCAGGCAGGTTTATAAGGTGTGCTCAGTTAGTTTTGGCTTGGTTCTACAGCCATTTCTGACTAATAGATAGGGTGGTTTGTTGGGTCTTCTTCGAGGATTATTCACCATTAAAGGACATAGTAGCTTCAACTAGGAGAGTTGATGTTCCAGAAGAGAATTGGTAAGCGCTACTTCAGAACCTTCAGTCGAAAGATGTTGAGTGGAGGGCTCCGTGGATGTTTCTTGGTGAGATTCTTTACCAGTTCCGTAGTTTCGATTGGGTTCCTCTGTTGAAAATTTAGGGTGCCATTGGTTATACCCCTTTGCTCGTGCTAAGACAGCATGGATTGAGGTAGTTCGTACCAGCGACTCATGGATTGGCTCAAAGTGAGTTTTTATACAAAGAAGCCGATTACAAGAGGAAGGTTAGAGAGGTTTCTAGTGCTTGGAACAAGACTTGTCGGTTGAAAGGAGTAGCTATTAGCCCTGCTACGACACCAAAATATGATGAATGGAGAGGAAAAAGGATTAATGATAACATCCCTAAGCCAAGAGTGGAAGGAGCTCGACCGATTGAGGAATATTTGCGAGTGATGCCCTCAGAGTTAGAAATCATGAAGCAAGAGTTCGAGAGAAGGAACTTGGAGCTCGAGAAGAGGATAACAAAACTTGAAGAAGAAAAGATGTACTTAAGCTTAGATGTCAATGTTCAAAAGATGGAGGTTGAGAAAGAAAAGAAAGAAAAGAGGAAGATTGAGGAGGATAGAGATGATTTGAAAGAGCATTACAAAAAGCCACAAGTATCCTTAAGGAGAGCGAGAGTAGGAAGGTCTTCAGATTAGTTGCAGAAGGAGGTCCAAGAAGAAAAAGCTAGAGCTGAGTATTGGGAGAAAAGGTTTCAAGAAATGCAGTCGCAGAATTTGGCATTAAAGGAAGAAAATAAAGGGTTGAAGACTAAGGTAAATGAGCTTGGAAGATCCTTTCATTGGCACCGAAACCATGATCCTACGGTCGAGTTAGAGGAGCTAAAAAGTAAAGTTAAAGATTTGGAAGTAGCATTGCATGAAGGTAAACTTCGGATCGAGCAGCTCGAGGCGCAAGAAGATTATCTAAAGGGAGAGCTTCATCAGTCTAGAGGATAGGTCAGAGAAAGGGATCATGTCATGGGAGAAGCCATAGCCCAGATTCGAGAAGTTGCTAAATATATGCAGGACTTGGCAGTACGAGCTGATGTATTGAGTCTGATATATGGGTCGTCGTCAGATATAGGACGAGAGTTAGCCCTTTTATTAGATAGAGTTAAAACTTTGGGCATTAGGGCGAAAGCGTACTTGTGATCCATTTATATGTAAAGATATTCTTTTTCTAAATAAAGTTTTCTAAATGAGATTGAATCGAGATCGATGCCTTTGTTGCATTCATGCATTTGCATTACATAATATCATATGCATTCAAGGTTATAGAAAGCCTCTAATTAGTTAAAGTTTCTTTATAAAGGTAGAAAAGAAAATCTGGAAATCACACATCCTTACGGCACTCGCACTAAAACTAAGAACATGGATCAAATGTTTGAGCAGTTGCAAAAGGATATGCAAGACCAATTGTAAGAGCAGTTGGCCAAGATGCAGAATGACATGAGGGAGCAGATGCTGAAGGCTCAGAGAAATATGATGGCTGAAATGGCTCAGCTTTTAAGGGCCACTGATAAAGGGAAGGCCCCCATGGCTATCACTAGTGAGGAGGGTGAGGATCATCCTCCGGGTTTTACTCCGCCTCATGTCCCATTGCAAACTGAAGCACCTCCTAGAAGACCATCTGTCACTGTAAGGCCTCAACATGGGCCGGCTGATGCTGGTATCCATAGAATTTCTTGACTAGTTCAGAATTCAATTTGGGTGACAATCCTACCAATCCTCTGGTTCCTAATCTAGATATGGTGGAAAAGGAGGATTTGAGAGCCGAAGCTGCAAGGCAGTTGGATGAACGCTGCAGATGGCTAGAAGAAAAATTCAAGATTTTGGAAGGCACTGGCAATCATCATGGGATTGATGCCAAAGACTTAAGTCTGGTTCCAGACCTAGTATTGCCTCACAAATTCAAGATGCCGGAGTTCGAAAAGTACAATGGTACTACTTGCCCAGAGGCCCACATCACAATGTTCTGCAGAAGGATGATTGGGTACATAAACAATGATCAGCTGTTGATCAATTGTTTTCAAGATAGTTTGATAGGAGCGGTAGCCAGGTGGTACAATCAGTTGAGCCAGGCTAGAATAAATTCGTGGAGGGATCTTGCACAAGCCTTCATGCAACAGTACAATCATGTGACGGACATGACCCTTGATAGGATCACCTTGCAAAACATGGAGAAGAAGCCTAATGAGAATTTTAGGAAATATGCGCAGAGGTGGAGAGAGGTAGCAATGCAGGTTCAACCACCACTACTGGAGAAGGAGACCACCATGTTATTCATCACCACTCTAAAAGCTCCATTTATTACTCATATGATTGGAAGCACTACCAAAAGTTTTGCGGATATAGTTATGGCAGGAGAGATGATAGAGAATGCCATAAGAGGGGGTAAAATTGAGGGGGAAGCGACCAAAAGATCAGCCTCAAGAGAAAAAAAACAATGAGGTGAACAATACAAGTAGTTTCAATTCGAAAGCAGTCACGGTTAGTCAGCCCAAAGTAGCCATAGTTGGGCAACAGGCCTCTCAAAAGCAGGAATCTAGCACCAGGCATGAGAGGATGCAATTTACACCTATACCTGTGACGTATCGAGAGCTTTATCAAAACTTATATGATGCACATGCTATAGCCCCTTTCCACTTGAAACCATTACAGCCTCCATATCCTAAATGGTATGATGCAAATGCTAGATGTGAGTATCATGCTGGAATATCGGGGCACTCAATTGAGAATTGTACTGGATTCAAGAAAGTCGTAGAGAGGTTGATCAAGAATGGGGTTTTGAAATTTAAGAGTACCCCAAATAATGAGAATCCTTTGCCAAACCATGACAATCAAGGAGTGAATGCCACTGGTGAAGCTGGTGGAAAAAGGGGGAAGGAAAATGTTACTGAGGTAAGGATGCCTTTAAGGGTAATTTGGAAAGAGATGGCGAAGAGAGGGATGATAACTTCTAAAAAGGAAAGAGAAGAAACAGGGAACTACTGTGAGTTCCATGGGAAAGAGGGTCATGAGACCCAATATTGTGAAGAATTCAAAACCTTGGTGCAAGGCTTCATTGATAATAAAGAGCTACAAATTTTTGAAGGTAGCTCTTATAAAAGAGAAATAAATTCGCTGGAAGGTGAACAATAAGGAACCAACCGACCAAGAATTATTATTTCCTTGTCGAGGAATAATAAAGTGGGGATGCCAGCAGTGCCCAAGGTCATTATCCATAAACCTACTCCTTTCTCCTATAAGGATGACAAGAGGGTGCCATGGAGCTATGACTGCAGTGTAACAGTTCCTCAGGGAGAAAGTGTAGCCAGTGCGTCTAAAGGCATGCAAAACGACAGTTCCTATACACAAAGTGGGAAGCGTTATGATGGGGGGCATTAGAGTAGAGCCCACCAAAATAAAGGATGTTGAGATTGAGAAGGAGAAAAAGACCGAAGTACCCATTAATGAGCAAGTAAGGGAGGAGAAGGCTAAGGAATTTCTAAAGTTTCTTAAGCATAGTGAATATAGTGTGGTCGAGCAATTGCGTAAGCAACCAGCGCGCATATTAGTTTTAGCTTTACTTCTGAGCTCTGAGGTGCATCGGGATGCATTGTTGAAAGTACCAATTGAAACATATGTCACTCACGACATATCCGTTAACAAGTTGGATCGGTTGGTGAATAATATCAGTGCTGACAATTTCATCTACTTCAATGATGATGAAATTCCACCTGGGGGCATAGGGTCAACCAAAGCTTTACACATCACTACTCGGTGCAAGGGATACACGCTTCCAAGTGTACTCATTGATAATGGGTCGGCCTTGAATGTCCTTCCATTATCCACATTGAACAGACTACCCATTGACAGCTCGCATATGAAAGCATGTCACAATGTAGTAAGAGCCTTCGATGGAACCGAAAGGAAAGTAATGGGGCGAATTGACATCCCTTTAAAAATTGGGCCAAATACATATGAAGTCGATTTTTTGGTAATGGATATCAAACCCTCCTATAATTGCTTATTGGGGAGACCATGGATACACTCGGTAGGAGCGGTGCCCTCCTCCTTGCACCAAAAATTAAAGTTAGTGACAGATGGATGGTTAATAACTATCAATACGGAGGAGGATATCATAGCAACAGTCACTAGCAAAGCCCCTTATGTCGAGGCCAGTGAAGAGTCTATTGAGTGTTCTTTTCGCTCTCTAGAAATTATCAACGCAACCTTCATTCTGGAAGGAAGTGAGGTGCCAGTACCCAAAATGTCTGGAGCTACAAGGATGGCCCTGCAAATGATGATGGGGAAGGGAGCATCGCCAGGGAAAGGATTAGGAAAACAGTTGCAAGGAGGGATTCAAATCCCAAAATTGTTAGAGAAGAAAGGTCGCTTTGGTTTGGGCTTCAAGCCAGACCATAAGCACAAAAGGCAGGAGATTGAGAGGCGCCAAGCGAGAAGAAAGGTGCGTCTAAACAGAAAAGAGGTGGAGTGGGAACTGATGACATTCCCACCTATATCTAAATCTTTTAAATCAGGAGGGTTGCTGGTAGAAGAGAGTCGTCAAGTTAATATTGTATATGATGAGGGATTGGAGCAAAGAAGCCTTGAGGGCATTCGCCCTTACGAACCGGGGAGTTCTCTGAACAATTGGATTGTGGAAGATCTTCCTGTAGCCTTTAGGAATTTTTCAGAGTAATTCCCAAAACATGTCTATTACTCTAAAGCCTAGGAGTAGTAAGATTACATTTGTGAAAATAGGCTTATGTTCATCTATTATTATTTAAATAAAACATAACTTTTATCAATTTTAACGAGTATTGTTTCACCTTTTATCGACCAATATTCCTTTAAATTCTGGCAGTCCTTATTCTTTTATTCATAGCACATAAGCAATGATTCTTGGATTCATTCATTCTTCATTCTTTCATACCCTTCACAGGTCTCTAGATATCAATGATATGAGCACTGATACTGCTGCTCCTGATTTCTCTTGCGAGCAAGACATGTGTTTAGAGGAGCCTCAGGATTTTGAAGATGTTCAAGATTGTGACGTGTCTCTCGATCTGTTAAGAATGGTAAAACAGGAGGAGAAACAAATCATGCGACATGAGAAAGAAGCAATAGAGAATATAGCCCTAGAGGAAGGGAAGGAGTTGAAAATTGGAACACTGATTACTGAGGACACAAGGCATGGTTTGGTTGAGTTACTTCGAGAATTCAAAGATATCTTCGCCTGGTCATATCAGGATATGCCCGGATTGAGTACTGACATTGTAGTACATCGTCTTCCGATAAGACAAGATTGTAAGCCAGTCTAACAAAAGTTGCGAAGAATGAGGGCAGATATTGTTCTGAAAATAAAGGATGAAGTCAAAAAGCAATTTGATACAGAATTCTTGCAAGAAGTGAAGTACTCTGAATGGGTAGCTAATATTGTCCCTGTTCCTAAGAAGGAAAGGAAGGTACGAATGTGTGTTGATTACAGGGATCTGAACAAAGCAAGCCCAAAGGATAATTTTCTTTTGCCACACATTGACACTTTAGTAGACAACACAGCGGGATATTCATTGTTCTCCTTCATGGATGGCTTCTCAGGATACAATCAGGTAAAGATGCATCCAGAGGACATGGATAAAACTACCTTCATAACCTTATAGGGCACTTTTTGTTACAAAGTAATGCCGTTTGGACTAAAGAATGCAGGGGCAACCTACCAGCGGGCTATGGTGAATTTGTTCCACGACATGATGCATAAGGATATTGAGGTATACGTTGATGATATGATCGCCAAGTCACAAACAAAAAAAGAGCACATTGAGGTCTTAAGAAGATTGTTCTTGAGGTTGAGAAAATTTCAGTTGAAGCTCAATCTAGCAAAATGCACCTTTGGAGCCAGATCGGGAAAGTTATTAGGCTTCGTAGTCAGTGAAAAGGGAATTGAAGTTGACTCAGACAAGGTTAGAGCCATACGAGAGTTGCCTCCGCCACGTGCTCAGAAGGAAGTTCGAGGATTCCTAGGAAGGTTGAATTACATTGCTCGGTTCATTTCACAATTGACCGAGAAATACGATCCTATCTTTCGCCTCCTCAGAAAGCACAATCAAGGTACTTGGGATGAAGAATGCCAGAATGCTTTTGAGAAGGTCAAGCAGTATTTGTTGAATGCTCCAGTGTTATCTCCACCTAGTCCAGATAAACCGTTAATCATCTGTGCCTTGTCGTTGTTCAGCAGAATTCTATGGGATGTGTGCTTGGTCAACATGACGAGTCGGGGAAAAAGGAGAAAGCAATTTATTATCTCAGTAAAAAATTCACTGACTGTGAAATGAGATATTCACCAAATGAAAAGTTGTATTGTACGCTGATTTGGACCACCCGGAGATTAAGACAGTACATGCTATACCATACCACTTGGCTCATCTCAAAACTGGATCCATTGAAATACATGATGGAGTCAACGGCTCTAAATGGGAGAATGGCAAGATGGCAAATTTTGCTTTCAGAGTTTGATATAGTCTACGTAAGTCAGAAGGCTATAAAAGGAAGTGCGATAGCTGACTTCTTGGCCAGTAGAGCTTTAGAGGATTAAGAGCCATTGAACTTTTATTTTCCAAATGAGGAGCTAATATGTGTAGCAATGACCGAAGATTCTCCATGGAGGCTCAATTTTGATGGGGCCTCTAAAGCAGTTGAGAATGGAATTGGGGCAGTCTTGGTATCCCCTAACGGCGATCATTACCCATTTACGTGCAAGTTGGGCTTTGATTGCACGAATAATATGGCTGAGTATGAAGCATGCATCATGGGACTTCAAGCAGCCATAGGACAAGGTATAAAAACCCTAGAAGTATATGGAGATTCTGCGTTGGTAATTTATCAGCTTAGAGGTGAATGGGAGACAAGGGACCCTAAATTGATCAATTATCGAAAGGTAGTTTTCGGGTTACTTGAGGAGTTTGATGATATCACCTTTAATTATCTCCCACGAGACGAAATTCAAATGCAGATGCTCTATAAACCTTGGCCTTAATGATTAAGGCAAATAAAGAGGAAGAGATAAGACCAATTCAAATGAGTGTCTATGAAGCTCCAGCTAGTTGTTATAATTTTGAAGAGGAAGAAAAGGATCATAACCCTTGGTACCAAGACATATTGCGATATGTAAAAGATCGTAAATATCCAGAGCAGGCAACCGAAAATGACAAACGAACTTTGAGAAGGTTAGCTTGTGACTATGTCTTAGACGGAGATATCCTGTACAAGAGAAGGAAAGATCAAGTACTTTTGAGATGTGTTGATGCTGTAGAAGCTAAGTTAATTTTAGGAGAAGTTCATGAAGGTGTATGTGGGACGCATGCAAATGGGTTCATGATGGCAAGGCAAATCATGAGGTTTGGCTATTATTGGGCCACCATGGAAGGAGACTGTATCAACTATGCCAAGAAATGCCATAGTGCCAGATTTATGGGGACAAAATTCATGTACCACCTTCACCTTTACATGTTATGACCTCTCTATGTGGGGTATGGATGTTATTGGGCCAATATCGTTGAAAGTTTCAAATGGACATCGGTTTATCTTTGTGGTAATTGACTACTTTACAAAATGGGTAGAGGTCGCTTCTTACGCAAATGTTACTAAGTCAGCTGTAAGTCAATTTTTGAAGAAGGAGATCATTTGTCGGTATGGAATGCCTGAGAAGATCATATCCGACAATGCATTGAATTTGAACAACAAAACAATAGTAGAGGTTTGTGACCAGTTCAAGATCAAGCATCACAATTCTTCTCCCTATCGTCCAAAAATGAATGGGGCAGTAGAGGCTGCCAATAAGAACATTAAGAAAATAGTGGGAAAGATGACTGAGACTCATAGAGATTGGCATGAGAAGATATCGTTTGCACTCCTGGCTTATCGAACATCTGTCAGAACCTCTACTGGGGCAACCCTATTCTCGTTAGTTTATGGGATGGAGGCAGTGTTACCTATTGAGATAGAAATACCTTCTCTTCAAATTTTGACAGAGGTAAAGTTAGATGAAGCTGAGTGGGTTCAATCCCGATATGACCAGTTGAACTTGATTGAGAAAAAGAGGCTAAGAGCTATTCGTCATGGTCAGATGTATCAGAAGCGCATGATGCGAGCTTATGATAAGAAGGTTCGTCCAAGAGAATTTTGTGAGGGAGACCTCGTGCTAAAAAGATTCTTCCCATTCAGAAGGACTTTAGAGGAAAATGGATGCCAAATTGAGAGGGGCCGTATGTTGTGAAGAAGGCTTTCTCTGGAGGAGCATTGATTTTGACAGAAATGGACGGAAAAAGTATACCCAATCCAATGAATTCAGACTCAGTTAAAAAGTACTTTGTCTAAAGGAGAGAAGAATCCAAGGTGAAAACCCGCAAAGGGCGCCTTGAATTTTCGTTTCTAAAAAAAAAAAAAAAAGAGGCCAAGGTGAAAACCCAAAAGGGCGCCTTGTGACCAAAGGGGTTTTGAGTTGAAAACCTGAAAGGGCAGTTCAAATTTTGAAGGGCATACAGCAATCTTGCTATATTTGATTCAGCAAAGAGTGAAGCACGTTGTATATAAGGGCATCAACTAAGTACTTTGGATCTTTAAAACACATGTTGAACTCAAGAAAGATTTCATGGGGCTTGTGTATAGACGTTCAAGCGGCGATATTTAAAGCACCTAATTTTTATCCTGTTTGCTATCTTTAGATTCTATTTCTTCTTAAAGATATGCTCTCAGATTTATTTCCTTTGTATTATTGACAATTTATTCAAATCTAATTATTCTTAAAGATTTATTCATCTTCTGTTATTCTTTAAGTATGTTGCATTGAAATAATGATAGATGAACTAAAATATTTTCACGAATGAAGTTTTACACATTACTTTGGAATTTCTAGATAATGCAAGAAATTAAAACAATACAATTGTTCGAGAAATTCACGTAAGTAAGGGATGAAGGAACTCGAGGAATTTCTTTCCTCCAGTCCAAAAGGAAAATGGACAAAACCAATGATTCAATTCTTACAGACATTCTCAGTAGATCGTAGCATTAGAGGAAGCCTACAGGCTGAGAAAGAATGAAACTTTGAGAAAAGAAAAGATAAATGAAGGAATGAATGGTGGCGCCTAGGATAGGAGTCATATTCACAGCATTTTGCATCATAACATGTTTAATTAGGAACATTCGACTCACTTCGAGCATAGCATCCTAATTATCAGACATAATCATTCTACAGGTTATCGAAGACAGCGTGCTTTAAACCCCTAAACTATAGGGTAGTAGGCCGCAGCATAGCAGATCTTACCTTCAGATGATTAGACTAGAGGAGATCTAAGATGATTTGGCATTCTTGTGTTTACAAGAAACAAATCGAGGACATAGCAGATTTGACTCTCAGATGTTCTCAAACAGACCTAAGATGATTTGACATCCTTGTGCTTACAAGGAACAAATCAAAAACATAACTGATTTGGCTTTCACGTGTTTACGATGAAGTGAATCTAAGATTATTTGTCGTCTCTGTATTGTCAGAGAACAAATCGAAGTCTGACATCTCCATTTCGATGGAGAGCAGACACATAGCAGATTTACCTTCAGACGATTACTGGAGGAGATCCAAGATGATTTGGCATTGTTGTGTTTACAAGAAACAAATCGAGGACATAGTAGATTTGACTCTCAGATGTTCTCAAACAGACCTAAGATGATTTGACATCCTTGTGCTTACAAGGAACAAATCAAAAACATAGCTGATTTGGCTTTCACGTGTTTACGATGAAGCAAATCTAAGATGATTTGTCGTCTCTGTATTGTCAGAGAATAAATCGAAGTCTGGTATCTCCACTTCGATGGGGAGCAGATACATAGCAGATCTTACCTTCAGACGATTAGACTGGAGCAGATCTAAGATAATTTGGCATTCTTATGTTTAGAAGAAACAAATCGAGGACATAGCAGATTTAACTCTCAGATGTTCTCAAACAGACCTAAGATGATTTGGCATCCTTGTGCTTACAAGGAACAAATCAAGAACATAGCTAATTTGGCTTTCACGTGTTTACGATGAAGCAAATCTAAGATGATTTGTCGTCTCTGTATTGTCAGAGAACAAATCAAAGTCTGGTATCTCCACTTTGATGGGGAGCAAATACATAGAAGGTCACACCTTCAGATAATTTCGCCGAAGCAAGATCCAAGATGATTTGGCATCTCTGTATTGTCAGAGAACAAATTGAAGAAGCGGATTTAGCATCTCTGTATGGACAGAGAACAGATCGAAGATATCAACATGATAATTTTGAGTCTACAGTGAGCAGATTAAGGACCATGATCCGATAAGGCCGGACAAATTTGGTCTTTCTATGAGTCTTTGCTCGATTCCTGTTACACAAGCAATGAGCAAAGAGGGGCAGTTGTAAGAGCCTAAATTCGTCCGGGCCTTAAAAAACTAAATAAAAACAGATAAATAAATAAATATTTATTTATTAAACAGTCCAAGTCCAGGTTACAAAGCCCAAACAGTAGGCCCAAAATCAAATACCTCAGACCCATTACCCGGTTACTACCTAGCAGGCCTAAAACAACCCGGTAGACCCATTTACACCCTACCTAGCCCAATACTAAACCAGACCCAAATAACAAAGGCCCAAAACCTAAAATTACCAGCTAGGGTTTCCAACCCTAGCTCTTTCTCCTCGTGCCGCAACAAGTTCTGGAAGGTTCAGGAAGCGTCTGTCCAGCTCCCTAATCGAGGCTGCCAATCAAGGCTTTGCCCTCGTAATCAGCGCCGCACCACCACCAAGAGACTTCAGGCCTCCATCAACTCCAGCAACCTTTCCATCACCAAGATCTTCGGGGTACTTGCAAGAAAAGAAAAGAAATCACAGCAAGATTGAAGTAAATGGAGAAATCTTTTGATTTCTTTCCAAAATAGGTAGTAAATCAAGGCTATAAAGCCTTTTTCTCAAGTCTGTAAAAAGCGCGAATACACACAGAGACAGAGAGAAAAAACAGAGAGAGAGAGAAAATTTCAAACAGTTGTATTCATAAAAAGCAGAAGAAATAAAAAATAGTTTTTTTTAAAAAAAAGGTAATCGAATCATTTTTTTTTATTATTTCCCATTTACTTGTTTGTTTTCTGTCGTAAATACACAGATCTAAGAATATAATCAAGGATAAACAAAAGAAAATGGGATTACCTTTTTGATTTGCCGTGAAAAATAGGATTTGGAAAACCCTAACCGCCGTGCATGACGACACATGGGCGCGTGTAGGACCTATGTCTGGAGCGTGGCCCACGGAGGCCAAAGCCCGGAGCTCCTCTCCTCCCTCTCTCTTTCAGAGAATTTTTTTTTTAAACTCGGTTACAAATGATTTTAAAACTAAAGATTTAACTTATATGGCATAAATGAAACGACGCCATTTTGGCTTAATCGAATAAGCATAAAACGACGTCGTTTCTATGCATAGGATCCGCGTGTTGACCCGATTACCCGGGGAGGATCCGCGTGTTTTTTGAGGATTGGGTTAATTCCCAATTAGTCCCTCCACCCTTTTTATGTTTACAATTTGTTTTATTATATTTATGATTTAGCCCAAATACTTTGTTTCAGTTTTAATTTAGTCCTCACAGTAACTGTTTTAGGGACAAGGGAAAATTTCCCGATGAGTCCCTAGGGTTTTAATGGCCGTTTAAATTAAGTCTGATCTCAGTTATTTTCTTATTAAATTAGCCACTGACTTTTATTTGTGTTCAGTTTAGTCCCTTTTATTCCTTTTAATCTATTTATGGCTTATTTATTTTAAATTTTATACATATACTATTGTATTTTAATATGTATATATGTATTATATATCTTATAATTATTTACTTACATTTATTTATATTATATTACTTTATATCTTTTTATTATCATATTAATTAACATATATCATTACTTATTATTTTTATTTTTATCCCATAATGTTTATATATCTTTATATTATATATTATATAATTATTTTTATATTATTTATATTATTGTCATTTATTATATATCACTTTTCACAAAATATTATTATTTCACATTATTATTTATATATTATCATTATATTTTACTTGTATTATATATTATTAATTATTTATATATATACATATACTTTCATGTTATATATTATAATTATTTTATATTATGTCATTTTTATATTATTATGTTTTATCTATACATTATTATCATTAAAGATTTTAAATTGTATTATATACTTATTTTTATTTATATGGTTAATAATTACTTTATTCACATTCTATTATTACACATTTTGAAGATATTATAATATTATAATAATATTTCATCATTAATTACTCATTTTATATTATTTTAAACTTATGTTTATATATATCATAATTATTATAAACATAAATTCTTTTACATATTTGGTATTTTATACATTATTTTTCTAAACCAATATATTTTTCTTATTTTATATAATTATTATCCTCTATTAAAATTTTTGTTATTATTTATATTGTATTTAAATACTATTTTTTAAAATATCATATTTTTATTTGTATATTTCGTTAACAATTATTCACTTTATTTTATATTTTTATATATACTAATTCTTTGTGTATCTTGTATATATCATTTATGTATTAAATGTTATGTTACAATTATTATTTAATGTTATATTTGATGAACATGTATATTGATACTATATTTCATTTTAATTGTGTATCATGCATCATTTCTTAATTATTACTATGTATGTATGTTTTGCTTATCCATTTTCAATATAAGCTATGTGTATCTTTGTATATATGATGTTGTGTAATTTTAAACGTGTATGTATCTAGTATATGATTTTTGTATTATTGCCATTGTATCGTTTAAATGCATGTTTTATTCACTTATTATTGCAATATTCTATTCCATAACGATAATGTGATTCCTCATGCATTAACTAAAACAAAATTCCAAAGTTTTCAAAAAACATAAAGGCAATGCTTGGTGTTTGGAAATTTCAAGAAAAGTAGTGCCCTAACTTATTGGGTTGCGACTCTTCTCGTTGAGTTCGAATAATCAAGTACCCTTCTAAGTTTTTAAAGGTTTTTTAAAATGCGAGCAACTATCTTGGAATTTCAAAGCAATATGTCCTAACTTACTGGATGTGGTGTTTTGTTGTTTCGAGATAGGGATTTCCAAAATCTAACCTGGTGCCAATACTTTGATACAAGTGAATTCTAATTTTCAAAATCAAAATATTGTAAAGAGGATTACATCTTAAATTTTTGTTAAATTTCTGATATTAAAGACATTTTGATAATCAATTAGGTACCAATTTTTGGGCGTTACGAGGGTGCTAACCCTTCCTCGTACGTAATCGACTCCCGAACCCATTCTTTTGATTTCGTAGACCAAAACAAATGACTTTAAAACATAATGTTTCAAGGGTGATCCAATCACACCTAAAAAGATTGGTGGCGACTCCTGCCTTCGTTTTTTAAAAATCGATTCCCATTTTCCAAAACATCGTTTAAAAAATGGTCTCGACACTAGTCATTGGGAAAAAAAAAATGGATTAATGTTATATATTTTGGAATTGATACCTTGAAGAATTTGAAGAATGAAAAACTACTTCATTCTAATTGAAACTATTTAGATGCTAAAGTGGGAAACAAAATTAAGAAACTAATATACTATTTCACATAAAATCAAGGAAAAAAAACATCAAAGGCCGATTTCACAAAAATAAGTTTCCTAGTAAATCAGATTTTCTTGTTTCAACATTTCCAACTAAAAAAGATGGCTTACTACTGGCTAAAAGCAATTAAGGAAGGGATTTTGCTAATGAGTGGACTGGTTTCGTTAATGAGTGGACTTTTTAGGATGACTCAAGCTTATGTGTACAAGACAGTTGTGTGGTTAAAAGCAAATTTGATGTTTGGTGCAATCCCTATATAGAGGGAGCTTTGAAGTTTAATGTTCATGATTCCGCTTTCGGAAAACTAGGGACTTTAGGTTGTGGGGTTGTGTTGCATTGTGATTGTGAGGCTGATAGGAATTCAAGAATCTAAATATACTAAAATTGTGACAGTTAAATGTGCGCTTGAGTTAAACTGGAAAAGTAAGATAAAACTGATTATAGAGTAAAATTGGAGAAGTGTCTTTCTCTATGGTGTTTTGAGTGATTAATGAGATAACCGACTCTTTGGCAAAAGCAAGATGCTTTAGGGCTGTCATATTTTTTACTTGCTAGTAGTGATGGAGTGTTTCTTCTGTTATTTTTCGATTTATGTAATCCAATGTTGCTTTTTTAAGGTGTGTTAAACTTTATTGTTTACTTTATGGTGTAGTATATGACATTAAGGAAATTACCTTTTAGCCAAAAAAAAATGTATATTAAGGAAAAATAAACATTACCTTATATAGGACTGACCTAACTGTAACACCCTGAATTTGGGCCTAGAAGTTTTGGGCCTTAAGCATAGGAGCGGTTGAGGATAGCTTGTAATATTTTGTTATGTATGTAAATTTCATTAATGAAGGCTTGTTTTAGTGGTTAAGTGTGCTGAGAAGTGTTGGAGAAGTCTTGGGTTCAAACCTGGACTCTAGCAAAAATTTTGGTTTAAAGTGAATCAAACCCTGGGTGTAGTAGGTAGGCCTTAAGAATATTGTTGGAGAAGTTGTGACACAAAAAGCCTTGTGGTCTAGTGGCAAAGTAGCGCCACATAAGAGGCAGGAATGTAGCGTCATGGAGTTGGCAAGGAGGTCCAGGGTTCGAAACTCATGGCAAGCAAAGAGCATTTATTTTGCTAACAGGGGGCGGCAAGAGTTAGTGTTGAATTTAAACTCTGATGATGGAGGCATCCCACATCGGGAAGCTAGCATAAGAGTGGATGTGAAGCTGGCTTTAAATAGAGAGAACCATGAGGAGAGTAAATGTACCTTTCTTGGTGATCCTTTCGCTTTATGGCGTGCTCGTTTGGGTTGGGCGTCGGCTAAGAGTGCTCGGGCGTAGATTAACTCCGCCTCCCTATCGTGTGTGTATTTCTCACTACTTTAGTCAGTAGGATGGCTACTTGCCGCCGATGGGATGGGTAGAAAGGGGCTATGTAGGCCAATGGGCTGCATGCCCAATTGGATAAGTTGTTTGATTGTGTAGTAAATATTGGATTAGGCTAGGTGAATCTCATATTGTGGCTAGATTTGGGCTAAAAGGGCCACACAGTGTGTGGGCCCATTTGGGCCGAGAATAGGCTTTAGGCCCATTCGTATTGTTATCCCCTGTTTAGAATACTTTAGTTCACCAAATTACCGAAATACCTCGACTTGTAAAATTACCAAAGTACCCCGATTTATAGAATTACCGCTTTACCCTCAATTTAAAAATTACCAAAATACCCCGGTTTACAAAATTACCAAAATACCCCTGTTTGCAAAATTACCAAAATACCCTTGGTTTACAAAATTACCAAAATACCCCGGTTTGTAAAATTACCAAAATACCTTTATAGGTTAGAATTACCGAAATACCCCCGTAGGGTAGAATTACTGAGATACCCTTGTGGGTAAAATTACCATTTTGCCCTTAGGGTGTTAAATGACTGCTTTGCCCTCAGGGCAAGTGACCGACTTGGACCGTGTGTGGTGGTTGACTGATTGATTGTGAATGTATGTTGGTGATATAGACAACTTTGGAGGAGCGAGCAAGGTTTGGAGTATCGGTTTGGATAGCTTGGATCATCTGGAGTGATTAGATCTAGTCATCAATTTCGGCAAAGGTATGGAGTCTAAGGCCATTATGGATGGTGGCCAAATGTGTAAGTGTTGATAATAGATGGTTCTCATTTTGGTTTAATTAATGGAAGCTGATTTATTAACGGTTGATTATAGGAGAAATCGTGTAGGAGATCTCGTCGAGGAATATCGCCAAATGTGTGTGTTACGAACCTTCTTTTGTAGCTTAACTCAATAAATGCCGAAAAGCCAAATGTTTGAAATTCGCATTTTAAGGACTTGTGAGCAAGCAAACGCTCATCGCTTAATTAGATCCTCTATAACGATGATCGTGAACGTTGGAAAAGGTAAGAGCACGATGTTTGGCATTTACGGTAAGTTGGGCCTCGAGGGGTTAAAATCGGGCCTAATGGGCTTTCGGGCCCATTTGGGTAAATTTGATAGAAAAAGAAAACCTGTTAAATTGCGTGTTAAGACTGTTGACACCATTATGGATTATGGGCTAAATGGGCCTAGATGACAAAATCGACGACATAGGGCCCATTACGGGTTTTGGCCCAATAACACTGTTTCGCTAAAAGGGGCGAAATCGTAGTATAAAACCTATGTATTGATAGTAATCATTAATGAACATGGAAAACCCTAATACTTGGTAAAATTATGAAATTACCTTTATCATATGTAAATGACTATTTTGCCCCTAGGTAAAAGACCATTATACCCTTAGGGTTTAATTGTGAATTTGACCCATGGGATTTTGATATACATGATTAATATGACATGCACATGATATGTATGATATGCACACGATATGTATGACATGCACATGATATATATGATATGCACATGATGTACTCGTAAATGCATTGGGTTGGGTTTTTATATGGATGGAGGAAGTGCAAAAGGGGCTTATGCCCCAGATTTCACAAAAAGGGCTTATGCCCCGCCACCAAAAGGATTTTGCCCGAGCTTATTAAAAGAGGCTAGGCCTCCAAGATATGATAAAGCAATCTATGCCGATGGAGAGAGTTGGTTGGGTGGGTTGAGTTATTCCCACATGGAGAGCTTGGTTGGTACGGGTGGAGAGTAGCGGATGGTGGGTTGAGTAGTCTCCCAAATGGGTTTGCATTCTTGCATGAATGTTACATGTGATGTTGAAATGGGCCTATGGGCCATACTGTTTATAGAAAAAGGCTTCGGCCCAGTGATATGAATAATGAAAAAGGCTTCGGCCCAGTATATGAACAAATAAAGGCTTCGGCCCAGTATATGAACAAATAAAGGCTTCGGCCCAGGATATGTGGTAATTGAATTTGGGCTTAGGCCCAGTAGGCTGATATTGACTTGGGCTCTGAAAGGGGCTTGTTGCACACTGAGTTTTCCAAACTCACCCCCCTTTCTTTCTTATCTTACAGGTGAGCCTTGACTTGGGGACTTGGAGCTGGAGGGGATTCAGAGTGGCCACGGTGATCGCATTTGGGACTTTTCAATAAGTAATGGGTTTTCACTAAGCTTATTTATTTCATCATTTATTTTCGGGTTGTAACAAGGCCATTTTAACTTTAACTTTATTTCTTTTCTTCTCTGGATTATTTTGTTTAGTTTGGCTGATAATAAATAAATGGGCTAGACTTAGGACGCGTTTTCAAAACGATACCTATTTTTAAAATAACACAACGTCACACATAATTGGTTTAACAAAGATAACCACTTAAAGAAGATTACAACTCGTTTACCAAAGTGTGGCAATGGTTGTGGGCATGTCTAGGATTGGATCTATTCGGGAGCTTGGTACTTAAGCAGCCTTCATGGCTCACCTCCTCCGTTTAGGATACCTACCTGGTGCCCAGCCTCCATTCACTTTGGTTAGTCAGCTTTAGGCGGTTTTCTAGTCAATCTAACGAAACATGGATTTTTAAATACGTGTGACACGTCAGATTCGGCCATAGCGTCTAGGCCGGGTTTGGGGTGTTACACTAACCTTGCATTCCAAATAGAAATTTTTTGCACCAATTAATGCTCATACTTGCCTATGTTCCTATAGTTGAATAGGCTCTAAGAAATGGTTGTCGCTCGAGTGCTCAACAATTTTATCTCTTAACCAAGTGGCATATGGGTACACAAGAAATATAACTTAAAACATACGAAAAGAACAAGTCAAACCATTAAGCAAACTAAAAAACAAAAATAACAATAATGACTAATAATATTTTGAACTTAACAAGAGTCTAATGGGATAAACAAACCCTTTCTTTTTATTTCTTCTTTTTCCGAAAGAAAATAAAATTATTATTTTTATTTTGGTTAATTAAAA
The DNA here is from genome assembly GCA_025698475.1 of Gossypium anomalum. Taxonomy (NCBI): domain Eukaryota; kingdom Viridiplantae; phylum Streptophyta; class Magnoliopsida; order Malvales; family Malvaceae; genus Gossypium; species Gossypium anomalum. The sequence continues at coordinate 79,798,922 of CM046966.1, read as the reverse complement.
GAGGGTAAAACCCTAACAACAATACGACTAATGCAACACGAACCCAAACTACACTTAGAGTGGTGAAAACTCTAATCATCAAGTCAGCACACAGAAATTACTATTATTGAGTATTAACTATTAGAAGAAATAAATTACCATGAAATCATTGTTAGGTGCCTTAATTGTTAGCCCACCAGAACTTTGACCAAAGATTTTTCACCATATTCTTATCCAAATTGCAAAGCCTTGACAAGTACATCAGAATTAATTGATGGATCTGATCCAAATATGGGAATGATGATACCCAAATTCCGGTTGCTCAAAACAGCCAAGGCAATGGCACTCATTTTCCCCATGTTAAACTGGAAGCCTATGCGATGAAATGGAAAAACAAATATATCTTCAGGGTATAAAGGCTTCGGAATGAGACGTTGTCGGATGTCTTGAAGCCAATCTAGAATATAAATCAACAATAAGATTATATTGTTATCAGAGCCATGGATACAGATATTTCCATCACACCACTGAGAACTCAACCGTTTCAATACTATAAGCAATAAAATCCGGCCCCTTACTGCAAACTACAGGGCAATCCTATCTCGTCCCCATTAAAATTGTGTTGCTAACTCCAACTGTATTGAATCTAAACCGAACCATTCTATCCTCCTCAACACCCGGTTTGGTTTAAATTCAATATGGTCGGAGTTATCTACGCGAGTTCGATGGGCACCAGAGGGATTTACTATAGTTTGCAGTAAAGGGATTTGATTGCTAATAGTATTGAAACGGCTATGAGTGCTCAGTGGTATGATGGGAATATCTCTATTCCTGGTGCTGATAAATGTAATTTTCTAGCTTCAAATTTTTTTCTAAATTTGATTGCTTTGGAAGGGATGAGAAATTTTGCTGGAGAATAAAGCTTTTTTATACTTACAGTATTTGAAGTTGTCTTTGTTTATTAATTATCAGGGAGGAAATGGAAGACTTACCAAGTCTTTTGCATTTTTATTTTAAATTTATGATGAATTGTTCTTCAACTACTACAATTAACTTGTAGATAATTTAATTTCTTTTTGGTGTAAAACCAAACTTTGCCGAGCTAGTCTATCAAGTGGCAAGAAAGTAATTGGCACATTCACATAAGACTTTTTCTAAAGTGATTATGTAATTGTTTATGACAAGTGTGGTATATTCGGTTTCTAATATAAAATAAGTCTCAATTTCGATGTAAATTTCTACTTTGAACAGGTTTATTCATATTTTATTCTAAGAAAAGCTTCATATTTTTTTCATGGCTGAAGTCATTGGATGGAGCTATTGACAAGTATGGTGGAAACAAAGTGCTTTATTAATTATTATCAGAAATTAATCTTTAACTGGTGTCTAGTGGCACCATTAACATGTGCAAAAACCGATAGTGTTTCCTTTGTTTATAAAAAATAAAGAAAATTGATTGATGGATTCTCATAAGTAGGGATGAGCGTTCAATCGAATCGAATGAAAAATTTTTGAGTTAATTGAGTTGACGAATCATATTTTATCATCTTTATTTGATTTGACATTTTCTCGAATCAAGTCGAGTGAGATGAAATTTGAATCGAATCGAATCAAATATATTTGTTTGAGTTAAATTTTAAAAAATAATTTTGAGTCCTTATAACCACTGTCACCCACTGTAATCAAATTTGTTATTAACTTTCATCACCTCATAATTTATTTATTAATCTTTAGTTGCTTCAATTATCTTCTGATTCTTGTCACTATATAGAAATGTGATTTTTTAATAAAAGTTATTTTAAAAAATAAAATATGAAAATTGATACCAATATAAAATTTTAACATGAATATTTTATGACATCATTAATAATTCAATTTTAATATAAATATTTAATATGATTAAACAATTCAATAATATAAATAATACAAAATGTGAAATTTAATTTAATAATATAAATAATAGATATAGATAAAATTATTACTATTTAGGTTTAAGGAATTTTTTGGATGATTTTGATTTTTTTTGGGGGGGTAAAGGGTAAGAAGTAAAAGTTTACAGGGAAAATAAAAAGTCTTGGAGAGTAAAATTTTGAGGGAAAATAAATAGAGAGAGTAAAATTTTCGAGGGAAAATATTAAAAAATTGGGGGATGGGTTTGGGGTAGATGGGAATGGGATGGGAGCAGAGTAAAAGTTTTAGGGGAAAAGTGGGAGGGAGTAAAAATTTTGGGGGAAAGTAAAAAATTTTGACGATTTTTTAGAGTAAAATTTTGAGGGAAAGTAAATGGGGGAGTAAAATTTTGGAGGGAAAATATTAAAAATAAATTGGTGGGAAATGAATTTGGGTAGATAGGGGGTTGGGATGGGAGGAGAGTAAAAGTTTTAGGAGGAAAGTGGGAAGAAGTAAAAATTTGGGGGGAAAAGTAGAAAGGTTTGGAGGTTTGGGGTAAAAATGTAAAATATTATAGTTTTATATTTGATTTATTTGAATTATTCGAATTCGAAAACTCAACTCGATTCGAACTCAAAATTCAAAAAAAAAAAATTGAGTTGACTCAAATAATTCAGTTCATTTAACTCGAAATGCGACATTCTTTTCTATTTTTTTGTGTCGAATCGAGTTTTGCTCACCTCTACTAATCGGTCATGGCTAATGAGTTTTTGAAGATCATTCAACTTAGACAAAGAAAAATGGTTTAAGCAACCACAACTTTGAATTTGAAGAAGTGTATGAAAAATCAAACGTCGATAATGATAATGAATTGCAAAGAAAGAGAAAAAAATAGAATACATAGATTTTACATGGAAACCCTTTCGAGAAAAATCGCGGGCAGAGGAGAAGAAAAATTCACTAACTGTTGAATTCAAATGATACAAGAAGAGAGGCGACTACGTCTATTTATAAGTTTAAAAATCTTATTTTAATCAAAGTCAAATAGAAACAATGCAGTAAAGTTGGAACACCTTATTAAAATAAATATCAAATAGAGAACTCGGCCCTCAGCCTTCGCCCTCACAAATCCCCCTATCTTATCATTTTTTTAACAGAAATTTGTGTCACACAACTCTAACAAAATGAAATATAAATAAATTTCTAATATATAATACCTGCGGCAACAACAGCAGGGGCGTCTTCCATGGAAAAAGATTAGTGTTTTTAGTAGAGTGATGCAACATTGTGCAAATTAACGAGTCACGACATCCGGTCAATATAGCAAATTCACTTTTTTGGAAAATCCTGGCAAATATTTCAATTCTAGTTAAATGTCCGGGAATTTTTCACCACAAAGGGAGGATGTTAAGTATTGATCCAAAAGTTGTCTGAAAGAAGCAATGTAATAACATAATCATTGCATTTGAAAGATACAAATATATTTATTATCATCTTTGTCCTAAATTTTGAATTATTGTTTTACCTTAGTTATATTTTAAATGTAACAAACTATATTTATCTTTGAGGAATATGTTAATAAATTAAGTGGATCCATTTTATAAGCTTCTCATTACTTCGTTATGATATCCAAGCCTTTTGTTTAACGACATAGTTATTGATCTTAGCTTATTTACTCTCTTATATGTTCTTTTACCCTTATGAGCATATTATAGGATTTTTATATAGCTCAAACTATTTACGCCAACTCTTATTCAATAAAGTCAACCAATTGGCTTTCTTTATTACTAGCCAATCATCGGCTTCTATTTGAGACTTGGCTTTTTATGCATCATGATCATCATCAGGATGGTTTAATGGGATTAGAATACAATTATTGGTGGTTGATCTAGGTGATACATCTTTGATTTGTTTCTAAACCTCTTTATGTTATAGTTGCTGTCAATTTTCTTTCTCCCCTATAAGATTTCTTTTTGTAGATAGTGGAATTTTGTATAATAGTTTAGAGTGTTTTATTTATTATTTGTACTATCTGTCATGTTTATGTATTACTATAGTTCATGATTTCTATTAATGATAGTATTTTTCTTAAAAAAAAAAAAAAAGAGTTTGGCATCACCTACTAAGTTGAGAATTGACTTAAAAACTATTTTTATTGCATTATTAATTAATTTCCAAAAAAAATTATTAGTTAAGATAATACAAGTATTTGTGTCCTCTAATTTATCACATAAAAAAAATTTTAAAATAGGCTCCAAGTCTTTGTACTATTTGTAACTTTAAAATGTAGTCCCTTTACTTTTATTTCTAATAATTTAATTTCTCTACTTTCCAAATCTTAAGATTTAGATTCAATTCCTAACACCATTAAAATTATTCTATTAAATCTGTTGATGTGATGTTTTGAAATAAACAGATGACCACTTAGTAGCCATGTAACAAAAAAAAGAAAAAACTATGTTGTAATGAACATACATTTAACAAGAGAATTTTATCAGTGTTAACAATTAAACTTTTATTTTTAAATCCAAAAAGTAGATGGACTAAATTTCTTGAAATAAAAGGAGGACTAAATTCCAAATGTACGAAAAGTACAGGGACTTAGAGCATATTTTAACCTAAAAACACTTATTTTAACCAAATTAATGAAAAGTATTGGTTTAAATGTGCCAAAGGTTCCTATATTCTTTTAAAATTAAAAATTTAGTCCCTATACATTAATTTTGAGACATTGAGTCCTTGTACTTTTTATTTAAAAATATTGGCCCATCCATCTAAATTTGCCATCAAAGTTAATGGTGCTAACGGTAAAATAATTTTTTTATCCCTCAACATTTACAATTTTTTTTTTTTTTGTAAATTTGGTCCTTAACCTTTAAAAGCATTAAAAATTAGAATCTTTTGAATTTTTTTCATATTTTAAATAAAAACATAAAAAATATAATTTTAAAAAAGTAAAGTATTATGAAAAAACAAGAACTCTTTAAAATTCAAAAAAATAAAAAATCATTTTAAAAACATAAAAAATTTTCAAAATTCATTGTTATTTAAAATGGACTGGTTGGACTAAGAATCGATTGGGGTTCAGTTTGATGAGAGGAAAAAACCCGGTTGACTCATGAACTAGTATGGATTGGTTGAACTAACAGTTGAATAGATTTTGAATTAGTTTAACAAATTGGTTCCCGGAAAAACCAGTTCTACCAGTTCAAAACATATAAAATATTATAAAATTATAAAATTATAAAAATTAGTTCAATTGATTTTTTAGCTCGATCCAACAAGTCTGTACTGGTTCACGGGTCAACCAATTTTTTACATCCCATTAAACCAAGACCTCAACCGATCATTGGTCCAACCAATCTAGTCCAATTTAGATAACATTGAATTTATATATATATATATATATATATATATATATATATATATATATATATTTTTTTTGAATTTTAAAGGTTTTTTCATCCTTTTATTTAAAAAAGTTTATAATTTGTTAATTTTTTTAAATATGAAAGAAATGATAAATTTATGTTATTTTAATTACATAATTTTTAAAATGATAAGGGCCAAATTAACAAAAACTATAAATGTTGAGGGCTAAAATAGTCTAAAAATTTTAAAATTGGTTGACCCCCAAATCAATATGGACTGGTTGAACCGAGCTAAAAAATCAATTGAACTGATTTTTATAATTTTTAAATTATTTTGCTTTGAACTGGTTGGATCGGTCGTTTTAAGAACCAATGGGTCAGACTATTAGTAAAAAATTCCATTGAAGAAAATCTCGAACACACGAACGAAACTCAAACAGAAAATGAAGAAATAGGACAAGGCTCCAAGGCGTGTACCAAGCCACTATCTTTAAGGCTATATTCGCCCCCACCTATATTCGGTCTGCAAAAGAGTTTCAAGAAAATTAACCTCGAGTATACAATGAAGCCGATGACTATTTGCGTTTTGCACTAACGAGATTAGTCTACTAAGCACTGAGTAATGTATAACAAGAAATTCAATTTCTACAAAATTTCTACAAAGAATTTTTATAGTAATTCTTTATAGAATAATCTAATAATATTAAAAGAATGGAGGAAGGATAGAAAGAATATTAGAACTTGTTGGTGTGATTTCCAAATAAAATTTCATTCTTATTTATAGGAATTTTTATGTCTCTTCATAGAGACATCTTTCAATAGGTATCTTTTTTGAATAATTATGTCTTTAAAAAGACACATAATTATTCATTTAATATTATAACTATTCAAATAGTATTGTTTGAATAATTATAATTTTATAAAAAATCAAGTGATATGACTCTTGACCAATAATAAAAATATTTAACTTTTGATTAATTACACCATTTCATTTATAGTTATTGGAACACTATAAATATTTGAAAATGTTCCAACAATCTCCCCCCATTTTCAAAATATTTTAGATTTTGATATTCTTGGAAATCAATTTGTATAAATGAAGGCGTCTTACGATTGGACCTTTACTTAGTGAAAACATGTTAAAGTTAATCAAAATTGCATGGTAGACTAAGCTTTGAACCAGCTATTCCATTTGATTAACTAAACACATCTCACACAATGATTTCAACATCAGTCAATGCATAGTATCCAAGGACACTATTATGGCCATGTGTCTGTGTCCTCTTTTCATGCGTGCTGTTAGAGCCAAACCCTTGACCTCTTAGAAATGGCCACACTTCCACTCATATAGGTAGATTCCATCAAGAGTGTTCTCGTAATTATAACACTCTAACATATTTATGTTATAGATCCATTAAGAGTACATTACTCATCCTTCCCTTATCATTACGTGTACCCAACACTTTAATCTTATGATGGGTTCACTTATGGTGCTAACAGTTACATACTAATGATGTACTTTATCTCATTGAACTCAAAACTTAATTTTATACCAAGCATTGAGTCGAGTTTCGATCATAGGTGACTCTAATTAATGGGCTTGAGTCTCATCCCTTTTGAGGTATTGTTGACTACATCTCTAACAAGACTTTTTGTCCAAGGGTTAGCCAAATTTTCACTTGACCTCACATAATTAATAGTGATCACTTCATTAGAGATTAATTGTTAGACATAGCTATGTCTAAATCCAATGTGTCTAGACTTTCCATTATATACTTGGCTATATGCCTTTGCTAGAGTAGCCTCACTATCACAACGAATAGAAATAGGTGAAATTGGCTTAGACCATAAAGGTACATCATAAAGCAAATTTCTTAATCATTCTGATTCTTTAGATGCAACAACTAATGCAAAAAATTATGCTGCCATGGTGGAATTCGTAATATATGCTTGTTTCTTGGAACCCCAAAAAATGGCTCTTTGTAACACCCCTAACCCGTATCCGTCGTCAGAATAGGGTTTCGAAGCATTACCGAGTAATTATAATCTAATCATTCATTTCAAACATTTAAAAAAATCATAAAATGATTCATCATTAACATGCATAGAGTCCTTATTAAGCCTTTAAGAGTTTGAAAACACTTTAGAAATGATTTGAGACTAAATCGAGAACATTTGAAAATTTTAGAAAAAAAAATTGAAAAATTTTAACTGTAGGGTTCACAAGGTCATGTGGTTAGCTGTGTGACTCACATGGTTAAGTCAAACACCCGTGTGTCTAACCCAGTGGGCATTCGAAGTAGGGACACATGGCCATTTCCCAGCTCGTGTCTGTACCTGTGTAACTCTTTGACTTAGGTCACGGCCAAACCACACGCCCGTGTGCTAGCTGTGTATCTCACACGGCCAAGCCACATGTCCGTATGTCCGGCCGTGTGGACCTAAAATGTGCTTTAAACAACAAATTTACCATTTCCCACGAGCTTGGACATTGAACAACTCAAAAACTATTCGTTTAACCAGTTCAAAACACAATTAAACACATTCAAAACATGCCAAAACAATCATCCTAAATGCCTAACCAATGTACCATAATTGGTACTACATATATATCATCAAAACATATCATCAATGCATCATTCCAATTAAAATTATAAGCATGCCAAAATCCACCAATTTGGCCTAGCTCATATCTACCTAAAACATTAACTTGAATTCACATGCACATACTGTCGAAACCTCTTTTGTTTTTTTTAAAAAAATGGGTGTTTTGAAAAGACGGGAGTCGCCACCAACCTTTTTGTGTGTGATTGGATCACCTTATAAAACATTTTGGTCTACGAAAACAAGAGAAAACAGGATCGGGAGTCGATTACGTGTGAGGAAGGATTAGCACCCTCGCAACGCCCAAAATTGGTACCAAATCAATTTTCTGTCTTGATGTCAAAAGTTTGAAGGAATTTAGAAATAAGATCCCTTTTTAAAACTAGAATAATTTGCTGAAAATCGAGGTTCTTTCGCTCCAAAAGAGTATAAACATCACATCCAGCATGATTGGACACAATATTCTTAATCTTTCATAGTTGAAATCACCTCGTGATTTATGAAATCTATTGAGAAGGATACTTTAGACATTTAGATAGACGGGAAATCGCAACCCAGCATGTTAGGGCACTATTTTTCGAATTCCTAAATACCAAAACAATGCCTCTCTTTTTATAATTCGTTTGGATTAAATGAGATATAATTTTTTTAAAAACAATGATATATTTAACATATTATAAAAGATCAATATTAAGTAAACTAAATTACCTGATACACACTTTAACATTTCATGTAAGTATAGTATGGTAAATGATAAATAATAACAAAAATCACACAGTCTACATTAACATTTCATGCATATATAATTGTAGATAACGTAAATATACACATTATCATTCCATGCAAAATACAATAAAAAGAATAATGAATAAAATAATACAAATTACATAATATATACAATAATATTTCATGCGAATATAACTTAAAATAACAACATAAATTACCATGCAAATATATGAAATAATAAAATAAGAATAACAAGTAACTCATAAGATACAATTAACATATTAAAATAGTACTAAATAAACGCAAAATGATACGAAAGTAAATGAATTATATAACAAAAGTCAGAAGATAAAGAAAAAGATAAGATTGAATACAAATAAAAATTTAAAACAATATATAAATAATAAAGGATAATTCTTTAAAAATTATACTATATAATGTAGTAGCTTAAAATAATATGTTGAATAGGAACAAAAATTTATAATAAATTTTAAAAGTTTAAATACTAAATATTTAATAATGATATATATATATTATTTATTAATAACTTACAAATTTTAAATTACATAATTTATGAATAATAAAATAATACATAATTTATGATGGAATAATAATATATGGAATAATATATATATAGTAAAATGTATAACATATAATATAATATATGATAATATATGATAATATAAATAATATAATAAAGAATATATAAAGAATAATAATATATATACTATTTTACATATAACTAATGTTTATAAAAATATATATAGTATTTAAAATAAATTGAATTTATATAAAAAGGATTAAAATTAAATTTAATTAAAAAAAATCTAAGGTTAATTACAAATAAATAAAAAATTTGGGCCTAATTGAAATGCGCATTAAAATCAAAGGGACTCACTGGGCAATTAGCCCTAATCCCAGAAAAAGACGTCGTTCCTCAGAATAGGTTTTAATGGCCATTGGGACTAAATTGAAACAAATATAAAAGTTAGGGCAAATTTAAAAAATAAAAATAAAATAAAATTATAAATTAAAAAACGGAAGGATTGATTGGACAATTTCCCCTTTTAACGAAAACACGCAGATCCTATCCGGGTCACGGGTCAACATGCGGATCCTAGGCTTTGAAACGACTGTTTTGAAGCTATTTGTTTTAAGCAAAACGGCACCGCTTTCATAAGGCTATATAAGCCAAATTTTAACCTAAAATTTCATTTTAAGTTTGTCTTAAAAAAAATAAAAAATCCTCTGAAATAGGAGAAGGGGGAGAGCCTTCTGGGCTCCGGCCTCCGTCAGGCCAAGCCTCGGCCGTCGGGCACACGCGCCTACGTGCCATCGCTAACCCTACCGAGTACGGTGGCCGGAAGCTAAAAAGCTTCATTTTTCAGTGCGAATCCGTCGGTAAGCCTCTCATTTCATTCTTTTAGCGATATTTTCATGCATTCATAACAAAAAATAACCATAAAAAAGGTAAAAAATCACCTCTGTGTCTTCGATAATCTGTTGGTATTTTTTTGTTTATATGTGTGTATCAACTGTTTATATATTCCCCCCAAAAAATCGTACTTACAAATTAGAAAAAAAAAAGGTTTTTATAACCCTCTGTTACATTTTTAGGGAAAGAATCCTTTCATTTCTTTCCAAGTTTGTTTCTTTTACTGTTGTGGTTCTTTCTTTCTTTTGCAGATATCAGCGAGGATCTCACGGTGATGAGTGCGCTGACATTGATTTGTGCACCCATTGCGGCGTGGTACAAGGCCGGAGTCACGGCACCGGTGGAGACGTTGATGGGAAGTTACAGGAATGACGCGAGACGAAAAGGCGCGTCGGTTGAAGTGCTTGCGGCGCCTAGGGTTTCTGAAACCCTAGGTCTTCTGTCCTTAGTTTACAGTTTGGGCCTTTTGGGCCCCGTTCATTTTTGGGTTAAGGGTGTAATGGGTTAGTGGGTAGTTTAGGCTAATTGGGTCTTGGGTCATCAGGCCTTTAGGCCCGTTTTGTAAACTGGACATTACAGACCTTAAATTCATTTTATTAATTTTTGTTTTATTCTATTTCACGGGCCCGGGCAAATTTGGGCTATTACACATACCAAGCTTTGGTTCAATTTACCATATCATACTATAGCTTCAAACATAAACACATGTTTATATATATATATACCAAACCAACATTACACTTATAACCACATTTACAATCCATCAACAAAATAACTATCATTTAGACATCCTAGGTACATGCCGACATAAAAGATAAACAACACCACATTTGAGTTCGAGATCGTTGTTGGATGTTGAATCGGTGATCAAAAAGTGAAGTATCTAACCTAAGCACGGAAAAACAAAACCATACGATGAGTAAAACTCAGTGATATTTCTATAATCCGAATATTTAAAAACAAGAGATTACAAATGTATAATTGAAATATAAACACATTATTATTTAAAAATCACAACTACCATATGTCAACCCTTTGAATTCATACATAATAGCATATCATTTCATACTATATTCAACTTACACATGCTATCATATTTCATTTGTTTCACAAATATCTCAATTCTCATACTTGCTATATAAATAGCTTTTCACATATCAAACCACATTTCATTTTAACAATTGCATTATCCATTCCATATCCACTTCATGAGTACATAACTCATGTATCTCATTTTCATGTTTCAAATCACTATCCCATTTTCAATTCTCATAAAATATCATCCAATATCAATCATGGTATCATTTTATTTTATTACCCCTATTAACACTACTCAGACTCGGACGGATACATGGATCCAACCAACACACCAGTTTGGCACCCAGTTCCTCATTGACTCGAAGTCGAAGAAATCCCTAAACTCTTTCTATCCTATGGCATGCCATCTATATCCAACTCAGCCCGATACAGTTAATAGGGTTTAATTTCACATTTCAAAAACAACCAATATCCAATATAAATTTTTCATATAATCACATATACACATGAATTCAATTCAATATATAATAATCAATATCCAACTTTCATATTAGCACATATATTCCTTTCAATTCAATAATCAATACATTCATAATTTATATATCAATTCAATCCATTTCAATCAACTATCAAAATGTCAAATACTCAACTCAAATACTTACCATATGCATTAAATCGAATTACAACAATTAACAACTAGGTTTGGATTATAGAAATAAAAACCGTGAATTTCGAGCTATTTGACGTTAATTTTATCCTTCCCCTTTTTAGTCAAGGATTCTGGTACAACGTTACCTACGGAATTTAAAACAATTAAAATTCATCAATACAACACAATTCAATTTCATATTGAATATTAAAATTTTTACTCAATATTTGCCTAAATTTTAATTTAGTCCCTAAACCAATACCAATTTTTATTCTTTACAATTAATTTTATATTTTCATACAAATTTCAATCTAAACTAATTTTAACTCCATATTTTTACTTAAACCCCTATATTTTGAATTTTTACAATTTAGTCCCTATTACTCAAAATTTACAATTTATTCTACAATTTAATCCTTTTTCATTTCTAGCTTAAAAATCTATCAATTTAATCCCTAATACTTAAACTATTTAACAATAAAAACATTTAAAATCTTAATGATTGCTAAAATTTTGACATGGGTCGAGTTGCCGTAGGTACCGAGATTCCAAAAACATACAAATTACAAAAAAAAGGGACTAAATTGACTAACTAATTAAAGTTTGAACCCTAGAACTCCCTAGCTGTGCGTCTCCTTTCTTCTTTCTTTCTCTTTTTCTTTCTTAAATGTTGTATGTCTTCCTTCTTCTTTCTTCTATTCTTTCTTTTAATACTTATTTTGTTTTATTATACTTTAATTATTATTATATAATACATACATATACATTTACTTAATTATTAAGATTTCTTAATATTATAACATATTTAAATAACATAGGTATAATTACTACATTGGCCCTTTAATTAATTTTTAATCTATAATTCAACTTTCTCCCTATACGCAATTTAGTCCTTATACCTAATTACTTTTAATTCAAGTAAATTCGCTTAACTGAAACCTAATTAACTACACAACTAGCTTCGTAAATATTTATTAAAAATATTTACGAGTTCGATTTATGGGAACAGAGTCCCGGGAATGCACTTTCCGACACCCTTGACTATCGGGTCGTTACACTCCTCCACCAAGAATGGAGATCCATCTACTAGTAGATGCATGATCTTCAAACTTGTAATCCAACTAGCATCCGAATACCCTTCTAAAACTGAAGGATATCCATTATAACACAATCCATAGTTAATAGTTTTCTTTAAGTACCTAAGTACTCTATTCAAAGCTTGCTAATGCAAAATACTTGGATTACTTGTGTACCTACTCAATTTTCCAATAGCATATGCAATATTTGGTCTTGTACAAGTCATTATGTACATAAGAAAACCAATTAGACTTCATATTTCAATTAATGAATTTTTCTACTAGCATTAGATAATAATTTTATTTGAGGATCTATGGGTGCAGATGCTGGTATACAGTTGAAAAGATCAAACTTTTTAAGCACCTTTCAATGTAATGTGATTGTGATAAAGCTATTGTGCTTTTATCTCGGGTTATTTTAATCCTAAGAATAACATCTGCTACACCCATATCTTTCATAGCAAAGTTGTTTGTCAAGAATTTCTTTGTGTTTTCTATTTGTTCCAAATCCCTGCCAAAAATGAGCATGTCATCTACATATAAGTAAATTTTGACACTTTTTCCATTTTCAAAATTGCTATATATGCACTTATCAGATTCATTTATTTTATAGCCATTAGCTAAAACAACCTTGTCAAACTTTTGGTGCCATTACTTTGGTTCTTGTTTAAGTCTATATAGAGATTTAACAAGCTCACATACCTTATGCTCTTGTCCTGGAACAAAAAATCTTTCCCGTTTTTCCATATACATTTCCTCTTCCAATTCAACATTTAAAAATGCAGTTTTAACATCCATTTGGTGAACAACCAAATTATACATTAAGGTAAGTGATATTAAAAGTATAATTGTAGCAATTCTTTCTATTGGAGTATAGGTATTGTAATAGCCCAAATTTGACTAGGCTGAAAACCAAGATTAAAAATAACAAATGTTTATTTATTTAAAAAGTCCTTTTACAAAGCCCAAGTCTAAATAGCCCAAACTTATCAGACCCATTACCCGTTAGTCCTAACCCGCTACATTACAGACCAAGACTCAATTAAAAAGGGGCCCAATTGACCCAAACTCTCAGAGGCCCAAAACCTAAAATCATCAGCTAGGGTTTCTAACCCTAGCTCTCTCCCTACAGCGCCGCAACAACTTCTGGAAGCTTCGAGGAGCATCGGTTCAACTCCCCAGATCAAGGCCATCAATGCACACTGATGCGCCATCAATGTGTTCGTCCTTCTCGCGACCGTCTAGCACCGTGATCTCAGGCCTCCCCTCTGGCCTTGTTACCACCGTTAATGCCAAAATCGTCGGGGTACCTGCATAATGGAAAAGGAAACACAGCAGATGCAAACAAATAAAGCAAGAAGCTAAAACAAAGGAATCTCAACAGATCATGGTCAAAGATACAGTAGACAAGAAATAGAAAGAAATCAGAGATTTCTTTCCTTATGTAACAAATCAGTGGCTATAAAAAGCCCCTTTGTAATCCTTGTTAGGGACACACAGATACAGAAATAAAAAAGTGAATACAAACAGTTTCAAAAGTGATAACCGAGTGACTTGTTCTTTATTTTTTTTAGCGCATATATATGAACTGTTTAGCAAAATACTAAGGGTATTTAAAAAGGAGAAGAACTACCTGTTTTGGATCTGAAAAGACGAGGGTTTTTAAACCCTCCGATCTTCGTATACGTTGGCCCTTAGGGCGGCGTATGGGCGCGTGGGCCGGAGTATGGCCTACGAAGGCCAGAGCCCGGAGATCCCTTCCTCTCTCTCTTTCAGAGAGAATTTTTTAGTTTTTTTAAAAAAATCGGGGTTCAAATGAATTTTAAGCTTAGAAGGTAGCTTATATAGCTTGAACAAAATGGCGACGTTTTGTGACCCCCAGGATCTGCGCGTTGACCCGATTACCCGGGGAGGATCCGCGCATTTTTAAAATTGGGTTAATTTCCCAATCGATCCTTCTACCCCTTTTGTATTTGTAATGGCCTAAATTCAAGGTTATCGGAACAGTGGTTTCGTAACCACAAATCCGATCTAAAGAGAAATTTATTTCAATATTTTTGCATGAATATTTATATGATATAAAAATCGTATGAAAATATTGATAGAAAAATTTTATCGATTTAGTGATTAGTTAGAAAAAGAAATTATTGAAGAAATTAGGTAAAAATAAGTTATCGAGACATCTATCTCGTAAAACCGAGTCAAAAATAATTTTATAAATATTTATGAAATGTTAGTAATGTGGTATTAAAATTTCGTTAGGAAATTTTAATGTTTGGATAGTTAATTAAATCAAAAGGACTAAATTGTAAAAGGTGTAAAAGTGGGTAGGATTATTAAATAGCTTAAGTGTCTAATGAGAGAGGAGTTAAAAGGCAAATAGACCCAAAATTTATTTGGGCTGGACAGCAAGGGCATGAAAACGGCAGAAAAATTGATGAATTAAGGGTAAAATTGGAAAATTGCAAAATTAACTAAATAAAGCTAGGACTAAATAGGAAATATCTAGATTTCTCTTCATTTCTCTTCCATTCCAGCAGCTAAAAATGCCATAGAGGGTTCTCTAAGCTGGTATTCCATAATTTTTGCACCAAGTGAGTTAACCCTTGCCTTTTTCTTGTAATTTTTGTGTTTCTAAGACTTTTACAACTAGGTCCTACTATTAAATTCATTAGTTTTTGATTTCATGGATGAAATTGAAAGTCACTATGGTTGAGTTATGTAATTTTATGATGAAATAGAATGAAATTAAAGCTTTAAATTGTTTATGAGATGATTTTACTAGGTAATTTCAATGGAAATTGATTTTTAGGACCTAATTGTGAAAATGTTTGGAATTAAAGTATATTTCTGAAATTCTGATTCCTAAAGGTTGTAAACTAGTTTAAGGTGATATAATAAAGTGTTAATTGGGGAAAATAAGCTCAATTGAGAGGCTAATTGAGTAGGGACGAAATTATCATTTATTAAAAGTTTAGGGGAAAAATAGTAATAAACAGCTTGCACTAAAACAGTTTGGACAGCAGCAGTAGACTAAATTTGAAAAATCACCATAAATTTTAGAAATATAATTATAAGATGAAAAAAATATGGAATTAAAGCTTATTAAGTCTAGTTTCTCATAGAAGAAATAATGCAAGCAATGGATTTGTAATTTTTGAGATATAATGAATTTTGTGAGACAAGGTCAGAATGAATTCGGGTTCCCCTGTTCTGACTTTGAAAAATCATAAAAAAATGAATAAAAATAATTAGGGGTTTAAATTTATATGTATAGAATCCTGAATGAGTCTAGTTTTAATAGAAAAAAACTAGAACATAATTTGAACTATGTATAAGGAGATAATTAATTTTTAGTGAAGAAGAGTCAGAACTGTCAGACAGTAGAACAGGGGTGATTTTAAGGAATAAACCGTACTTATTGGATAAACCAAAAATTCTGAAAATTTTATGGTAAGAAGGTATATGAGTCTAGTTTTAGGAAAAATTAACGGATCTTAATTTGGAGTTCCGTATCTCAAGTTATAAATAATTTAGTGACTATGACTCAAGTAGACAGCTTTGAATGAACTATAAATAATAGTTGAATTATAGAGAATGTTGCATATGAACATGAAATGTATTAAATTGATAATTAAATTTATTTATTTAGATCCGGAAGATTCAAATACGAAGCTAGATAGAGGAAAGGAAAAAGTTCGGGATTAGTAGATTTTTATTGTTTACAAACAAGTATCAAGGTAAGTTCATGTAACTTGAATTATATTCTTAAATACTTGAAATGTATGTTATTGATGTGAATATGATTTGAATGTTCATTATATGAAAATTGATGAAACATTGACATATTTGATAAAAAGGGAAAGAAATCCCGGTTGAATAAAAGGAAAATTCGATGGATCTCTGAAAAGGAATTAACGGTAAAAAGGATCTAGCCCGGACGGGTGATCCTATCCTGATATAGCCCTCCCGAAGAATATGTGGAAAATGGATTTAGCCCAGACGGGTAATCCGAATTAGGTCCAATTTAGCTTTGGACTAGGAATTCGGATCCAAGCTCATTAGAGTAATTGTCGTTGCAGGGGATTTAGCCTGGACTGGTAATCCCGACAATACTTTATGAGTTTATATTGCAGGGGATTTAGCCTGGAATGGTAATCCCGCTGCAAGGTTGAGGTTCGCGGGAGTGTGCTCTCTGAAATGGAAATGTGCGCACATGAATATGAATTGACGGACCCGAAAATGTACACTAAAAGTGTACCTCTGAAAAATCCATCGAAATTCCGAGTAATTCAACGGGATAAATATGGAAAAACAACAAGGGAATGGAAATCATAGTATTGATGAGCTCATCAATCATGATATATATTATTGATACATGGAAATTATTGTACTAACTTGAATGTTGAGTTTGTACATGTTAGAGTAATAATGCATTAAATGGATATATGTAATGTTTATTGTATTGTACTGAAAATATTAGGTAAGTATAATTCTTGTTACATGAGCTTACTAAGCACACAAAGTGCTTACCCTGTTTCCTTTTCCCCTGTTTTGTAGTGTTAAGAGCTCGGAGGTCGGATTTGGTCAGAGACACATCACACTATCAATCTCAGGATTTCGGTATATAAAGAAACTTTATTTTGGAAATCAATGGCATGTATAAGCTAACAAAGTAAATGTTAACGTGAAATGAATGTAAAGTTAGCCATTAGTATGGTTAACAAACCTGATTTTAGATATGTGATGACGTTATCTTATAAATATGCATGAATTTATCTTGAAAATATGTTGAATTGATTTGGTTGATGTGGATTGGTTTCGATTTAATATTGCAGGGAAGGTTAGATAACTGTATAAGGGATTATATTGAAATTTTTTTTCAAAAAAAAAAATTCGTAAACTCCGGTAATGCCTCGTACCCTATTCCGGCAATGAGTACGGGTAGGGGGTATTACATTTATTGGTATCAGAACTACGGTTTAGTCGGTTCTAGGACCAATGTAGCAAACACGGGATTAGCTATACATGCCATTTAAATTATTATTGATAGTGTGATATCTCCTGACCATTTAAATGTGTTTTTTATAGTAAATGTCTACCGACCGAGCTCAATCTGAAGAAGCCGAGAGTCATGCTCGCTCCAACAGCACGCAGGGAGGCCAAGTAACTAGTAGTACAAGGCCCGTGTCCGAGGGCCAAGGGAGGAGGCAAAGCGAGCCTTCTTTCAAGTGATGAATGAATGGTTTGGTCAATATTTAAGAACTAACCTCAGAGTGCAAAGCAAGCTCAAGCTCCCCTCCCGCTCCTCCACGGCCCCCAGAGATCTCACAGGTGCAGTGCACTGAATCTGTCGAGAAAGGGAAAGCTCCAGAGATAAAATTAAAATATGGGGCCGAAGAATTCCGAGCAGCAATTGATGATGATTCCGAACGGGCTGAATTCTGGTTGGAAAACACTACTCGGGTTTTGGAGGAATTATCTTGTACACCAGAAGAATGTCTGAAATGTGCCGTCTCACTGCTAAAAGACACACGACTTACCATTGGTGGACTACTAAAGCTTGATTGTTCCAAAGAAGAAATTACATGGGAATTCTTTCGGACCGAGTTTAAAAAGAAATATATTAGTCAGAGGTTTCTCGATCAAAAGAGAAAAGAATTTCTTGAGCTGAAGCAGGGTAACAGATCAGTATCTAAGTATGAAAGAGAATTTATTCGCTTGAGTAAATATGCTCGAGAATGGGTATATCGGTGTTTGAAATGTGCAAACGATTCAAAAAGGGTTGAATGAAGACATTAAACCACCGATCGAATTCTTGAAATTCGAGAGTTTGCTACATTGGCGAGAGAGCTTATAAAGCGAAAGAATTGAGTAAAGAAAAGAAACAGTGAGAGGGAAGCTCGAATTTTTAGTAAAAGACCGATGGGAAAATCCCGGTTTTACTGCCTCAAAAAAATTGAAGAAATACCAAGATCGTTCTACCTCGTACCATCGGGTATTCGGGCAAAGAGCGAGGTTCTCAACGCACTAATCCAAGACCTTCTACTCCATCGGTGACCGATGTTGGCGGTGTGTGGCACTCCTGGCCGAGATCCCATCTTCGTAATAAAATCCATTTTGGTGAATGCCGATTTAAGAGTGGGGCTTGTTACCGATGTGGTTCTTTTGACCATTTCCTCAGAGATTGTCCAGAAAGGGTTGAAAAAGAAGTTGAACAGATATCGAAGCCGAGTAACCTAGTTTCAAGGGGCGCACCACCTCGACCATCCAAAGAATGTCGTGGTGAGTCGAGGAGCTACAAAAGATACTGCGCAGTAGGCACGAGGTACGAGCACTGCTAGGACATATGCCATTCGTGCGAGAGAAGATACCTCAACACCCGATGTTATTACTGGTACATTTTCTTTACTTGACACTGATATTACTGCATTGATTGATCCTGGTTCTACGCATTCATATATATGTGTTAAACTTGCAATTGTTAAAAATTTATCTGTTGAACCTCATCGAATTTGTGGTTAAAGTCTCTCGAACCCCTAGGCGATCTGTGTTAGTAGATAAAATTTGTAAAAATTGTCCACCGATAGTAAGAGGTTATTGTTTCTGGTGATTTGATGTTACCGCCATTTGATGAATTTGACGTGATATTGGGCGAGATTGGCTAACCCAAAGATGATGCAATAGTAAATTGTAGACATAAATATATTATGTTAAAATGTCGAAATGGTGAGTCGCTTGGTTAAATCTGATCGAATGAGAGAGGGTTATCTCGATGTGATTTCGATAATGGCGGCACAGCAGGTATGTTAAAAAGGGTATGATGCTTACTTGGCTTATGCACTTGACACCAAAGTATCTCGAGTCAAAAATACAGCGCCCAGCAGTATGTGAATTTTTCGTGTTTCAGGGAATTACCAGGATTGCCACGAGAAAGAGAAGTGGAATTTTCTATAGATTTGATTCCGGAACTACTCCGATCTCCATAGATCCATATCGTATGGCTCTGCCAGAATTAAAGGAGTTAAAGAAACAGTTGCAAGAACTTGTTGACAGGGGTTTTATCCGACTAAGTCATTCACCTTGGGGTGCTCCGGTTCTGTTTGTGAAAAAGAAAGATGGGTCTTTGAGATTGTGTATCGACTCACCGAAACGCTTAATAAAGTAACTATAAAGAATAAGTACTGCTACTTCCGAATCGATGATTTATTTGATCAGTTGAAAGGTGCTACCGTGTTTTCAAAGATTGATCTTCGATCGGGTTATTATCAGCTACGAATAAAGGAGTCAGATATGCCAAAAACAGCTTTTAGAACAAGGTACGGGCATTATGAGTTTCTGGTTATGCCGTTTGGGCTAACTAATGCACCTGCAGTATTCATGGATTTGATGAACCGGATATTCCGACCGTATTTAGACAGATTTGTGGTAGTATTTATTGATGATATTTTGGTTTATTCTCGGGATGAAGAAGAACATGCAGAACATTTAAGAACTGTGTTACAAATTCTGTGAGAGAAGCAATTGTATGCTAAATTCAATAAATGTGAATTTTGGCTTCGAAAAGTGGGTTTTCTAGGACATATTGTATCTGCCAGAAGGCATCGTAGATCCGAGTAAAATCTCACTATTGTCAATTGGAGTCCATCAAAGAATGTATCCGAAGTTAGAAGTTTCTTGGGTTTAGCTGGTTATTATCGGAGGTTTGTGCAGGATTCTCTATGATAGCTTCTCCAATGACTCGATTATTGCGAGAAAGATGTAAAGGTCGAATGGATGATGAATGTCGTGAGTTTCAACCGATTGAAAGATCTACTAACGAAAGCACTGTATTATTAGTGTAGCTCAACCGGGTAAGGAATTTGTTATTTACAAAGTGATGCCTCATTAAATGGTTTAGGTTGTGTCTTGATGCAAGAAGGTAGAGTAATAGCCTATGCTTCAAGACAACTTAAACCACATGAAAGAAATTATCCATTACATGATCTTGAATTAGTTTGCTATTGTATTTGCATTTGAAGATACGGCGGCATTACTTGTATGCGGTGAGAAATGTCATATTTATACTGATCATAAAAGCTTGAAATATTTGATGACACGAAAGATTTAAATTTGAGACAGCGCAGGTGTCTTGAACTGATAAAGGATTATGATTTGATTATTGATTACCATCCAAGTAAAGCTAATGTTGTAGCTGATGCTTTGAGCCGGAAATCTCTATTTGCTTTATGAGCTATGAATACTTGGTTATCACCGATCGATAATGGTTCAATCTTAATCGAATTGAGAGCTAAACCGACATTTTTACAAAGAAATATGTGAAGCTCGGAAGAATGATGAGAAGTTACAAGTTAAACGGGCACAGATGTGAGTCGTAAATGATTCTCGAATTTCGGGTTGGTTCGATGGTTGTTTATTATTCGAGGTAGGGTATGTGTACCTCGTAATTCGAGCTCATACGAGAAAGATTCTATGCGAGGCTCACAACGGTACTATGTCCGTACATCCGGAAGTAATAAAATGTATAATGATCTCAAAAGATGTACCGGTGGTCGGAAAGAAACGTGATATCTCTGAGTTTGTATCAAGGTGTTTAATATGTCAGCAAGTTAAAGCTGAGCATCAGGTACCTTCATGGTTACTTCAACCAATTATTATACCGGAATGGAAATGGGAAAAAAATCACTATGGATTTTGTATCGGGATTACCTTTGTCTTCGAGAAAAAAAAGATGCTATTTGGGTGATTGTTGACCTATTGACAAAGTCAGCGCACTTTATTCCGGTACGTATGGATTATTCTTTAGATAAACTAGCTGAACTGTATATATCTGAGATTGTCAGGTTACATGGAGTGCCTGTCTCCATTATATCAGATAAAGATCCCCGATTTACGTCTCGTTTCTGGAACAAATTGCAAGAAGCCTTGGGTACTCAGTTGTATTTCAGTACTGCATTTCATCCTCAGACAGATGGCCAATCTGAGCGTGTAATTCAAGTATTGGAAGATATGCTCCGATGTTGTATACTAGAATTTGAAGGTAATTGGGAGAGATATCTACCTTTGATTGAATTTGCTTACAATAACAGTTATCAGTCCAGTATTAAAATGGCTCCGTATGAAGCTTTGTATGGGAGAAAATGTAGAACACCGTTATATTGGATAGAGCTCAGTGAAAAGAAGATACATGGGGTTGATTTGATCCGGGAAACAGAAGAAAAAGTAAAGGTTATTCGGGATAGTCTAAAAGTAGCTTCCGATCGTCAAAAATCATATGCCGACCTTAAACGAAAAGAGATTGAATTTCAAGTCGGTGACAAGGTATTCCTGAAAGTGTCTCCTTGGAAGAAAGTCCTCCGATTCAGTCGAAAAGGTAAACTGAGTCCAAGATTTATCGGGCCTTATGAAATCATAGAAAGAATTAGACCGGTCGCTTATCGATTGGCATTACCACCGGAACTTGATAGAATCCATAATGTTTTCTATGTATCTATGTTACGACGATATCGATCAGATCCTTCACATGTTATTTCTCCGAGAGAAGTAGAGATTCAACCGGATATGACTTACAGTGAAGAACCATTCAAGATATTGGCACGAGAGACAAAAGAACTTAGAAATAAAAAGATAAATTTGGTGAAAGTATTGTGGCAAAAGCACGGGATTGAGGAAGCGACATGGGAATCAGAGGAGACAATGAGGAAACAATACCCAAACCTCTTTACCGGTAAGATTTTCGAGGACGAAAATCCTTAAAGGGGGGAGAGTTGTAATGGCCTAAATTCAAGGTTATCGGAACAGTGGTTTCGTAACCACAAATCCGATCTAAAGAGAAATTTATTTCAATATTTTTGCATGAATATTTATATGATATAAAAATCGTATGAAAATATTGATAGAAAAATTTTATCGATTTAGTGATTAGTTAGAAAAAGAAATTATTGAAGAAATTAGGTAAAAATAAGTTATCGAGACATCTATCTCGTAAAACCGAGTCAAAAATAATTTTATAAATATTTATGAAATGTTAGTAATGTGGTATTAAAATTTCGTTAGGAAATTTTAATGTTTGGATAGTTAATTAAATCAAAAGGACTAAATTGTAAAAGGTGTAAAAGTGGGTAGGATTATTAAATAGCTTAAGTGTCTAATGAGAGAGGAGTTAAAAGGCAAATAGACCCAAAATTTATTTGGGCTGGACGGCAAGGGCATGAAAACGGCAGAAAAATTGATGAATTAAGGGTAAAATTGGAAAATTGCAAAATTAACTAAATAAAGCTAGGACTAAATAGGAAATATCTAGATTTCTCTTCATTTCTCTTCCATTCCAGCAGCTAAAAACACCGTAGAGGGTTCTCTAAGCTGGTATTCCATAATTTTTGCACCAAGTGAGTTAACCCTTGCCTTTTTCTTGTAATTTTTGTGTTTCTAAGACTTTTACAACTAGGTCCTACTATTAAATTCATTAGTTTTTGATTTCATGGATGAAATTGAAAGTCACTATGGTTGAGTTATGTAAGTTTATGATAATAGAATGAAATTAAAGCTTTAAATTGTTTATGAGATGATTTTACTAGGTAATTTCAATGGAAATTGATTTTTAGGACCTAATTGTGAAAATGTTTGGAATTAAAGTAAATTTCTGAAATTCTGATTCCTAAAGGTTGTAAACTAGTTTAAGGTGATATAATAAAGTGTTAATTGGGAAAAATAAGCTCAATTGAGAGGCTAATTGAGTAAGGACGAAATTATCATTTATTAAAAGTTTAGGGGAAAAATAGTAATAAACAGCTTGCACTAAAACAGTTTGGACAGCAGCAGTAGACTAAATTTGAAAAATCACCATAAATTTTATAAATATAATTATAAGATGAAAAAAATATGGAATTAAAGCTTATTAAGTCTAGTTTCTAATAGAAGAAATAGTGCAAGCAATGGATTTGTAATTTTTGAGATATAACGAATTTTGTGAGACAAGGTCAGAATGAATTCGGGTTCCCCTGTTCTGACTTTGAAAAATCATAAAAAAATGAAGAAAAATAATTAGGGGTTTAAATTTATATGTATAGAATCCTGAATGAGTATAGTTTTAATAGAAAAAAACTAGAACATAATTTGAATTGTGTATAAGGAGATAATTAATTTTTAGTGAAGAAGAGTCAGAACTGTCAGACAGTAGAACAGGGGTGATTTTAAGGAATAAACCGTACTTATTGGCTAAACCAAAAATTCTGAAAATTTTATGCTAAGAAGGTATATGAGTCTAGTTTTAGGAAAAATTAACGGATCTTAATTTGGAGTTCCGTGTCTCAAGTTATAAATGATTTAGTGACTATGACTCAAGTAGACAGCTTTGAATGAACTATAAATAATAGTTGAATTATAGAGAATGTTGCATATGAACATGAAATGTATTAAATTGATAATAAAATTTATTTATTTAGATCCGGAAGATTCAAATACGAAGCTAGATAGAGGAAAGGAAAAAGTTCGGGATTAGTATATTTTTATTGTTTACAAACAAGTATCAAGGTAAGTTCATGTAACTTGAATTATATTCTTAAATACTTGAAATGTATGTTATTGATGTGAATATGATTTGAATGTTCATTATATGAAAATTGATGAAACATTGACATATTTGATAAAAAGGGAAAGAAATCCCGGTTGAATAAAAGGAAAATTCAATGGATCTCTGAAAAGGAATTGACGGTAAAAAGGATCTAGCCCGGACGGGTGATCCTATCCTGATATAGCCCTCCCGAAGAATATGTGGAAAATGGATTTAGCCCGGACGGGTAATCCGAATTAGGTCCGAAATTAGCTTTGGACTAGTAATTCGGATCCAAGCTCATTAGAGTAATTGTCGTTGCGAGGATTTAGCTTTGGTAGGTAATCCCGACAATACTTTATGAGTTTATATTGCAGGGGATTTAGCCTGGAATGGTAATCCCGCTGCAAGGTTGAGGTTCGCGGGAGTGTGCTCTCTGAAATGGAAATGTGCGCACATGAATATGAATTGACGGACTAAAAATGTACACTAAAAGTGTACCTCTGAAAAATCCATCGAAATTCCGAGTAATTCAATGGGATAAATATGGAAAAACAACAAGGGAATGGAAATCATAGTATTGATGAGCTCATCAATCATGATATATATTATTGATACATGGAAATTATTGTACTAACTTGAATGTTGAGTTTGTACATGTTAGAGTAATAATGCATTAAATGGATATATGTAATGTTTATTGTATTGTACTGAAAATATTAGGTAAGTATAATTCTTGTTACATGAGCTTACTAAGCACAAAGTGCTTACCCTGTTTCCTTTTCCCCTGTTTTGTAGTGTTAAGAGCTCGGAGGTCGAATTTGGTCAGAGACACATCACACTATCAATCTCAGGATTTCGGTATATAAAGAAATTTTATTTTGGAAATCAATGGCATGTATAAGCTAACAAAGTAAATGTTAACGTGAAATGAATGTAAAGTTAGCCATTAGTATGGTTAACAAACCTGATTTTAGATATGTGATGACGTTATCTTATAAATATGCATGAATTTATCTTGAAAATATGTTGAATTGATTTGGTTGATGTGGATTGGTTTCGATTTAATATTGCAGGGAAGGTTAGATAACTGTATAAGGGATTATATTGAATTTTTTTTTCAAAAAAAAAAATATTCGTAAACTCCGGTAATGCCTCGTACCCTATTCCGGCAATGAGTACGGGTAGGGGGTATTACAGTATTTACAATTAAATTTTATTTTATTTATGATTTGGCCCTATTATTTTATTTTAGTTTTAATTTGGTCCTGACAGTTGTTAAATTATATTACGGAAAACGTGGCGTTTTGGGAATAGGGCAATTTGCACAATGAGTCCTCTAATTTTACGCAGCGTTTTAATAGGGCCTTAATCCAGCTTTTGTTTCTTTGAAATTACTTACAATGTCATTTTGCTGGATTTTAAATTTAGTTCTATATTTATTCTATATATATATATATATGTATTTATATATATTGATTTTTTTTTTATCCTTATTGCTTATATTATATACTATAAGATTATTTTATTGTATATATAAATTATTATTCTTCATATTATCTAATATTTTTCAAATTATTTTACATCATTATTTTTTATATATATTATTATTATATTTTTACTTGTATTATATGTTAATTATTTATACATATCATTTTTTCATATAAACTTTCATTATTCTATATTATATCTATTATATTTCTTGTTTCCTATATATATTTAAAGAATATTTTATTTTATAACATCTATATATTTTCATTTTTATTCTATATTACTTACTATTTTTTATGTATATCATATAATACCTATTACATTATTTATATTATTCATTATATTATTTAAATTCTCAAAATTTGTAAATTAAATTATTTTTTTTACTCATATTATATATCAAACTATTAATTATTTATTGTGTATTATTTTATTTTAAATGATATTTTTATATTCTTTTACATACTTCTATTTATATATTTTTTAAAACCCAAAATATTTTACATATAATTATTATAAATATTTTGTTATTATATTTATATATTATATAGCAAATACTATTTTAAAATTATTTTTTTAGGTCTTTACTTGTGTTATATATATTTTGTTAATAATAATTCATTTCATTTTATTTTATTTTGTATATACCATGTGTTAAATGTTATTTTGTCTATTATTTGATATTACATTTCATGAACATGTACATTGATATTATATTACTCTTTTTTGTATATCATGCATTATTTAATTATTACTTTGTATGTTTGTATGTTTATTCATTCTTAATACATGCTATATACAACTTTGTATGCATATCGTTAATACATGCTATATATGTATTATTTTTATATGTATGTATCTAATGCACGATCTTTATATTGTTACCATTACTTTGTTTAAATGTATGTATTATTTACCTACTACAATAATATGTTATTATGTATGATTTATAATGCAATATAATTCCCCACACATCACTTTTAAAAAAAGGGGCACCAAAGTTTTCAAAAATACAAAAAGGCAGTGCTTGATGTTTGGAAATTCGAGAAAGTAGTGCCCTAACTTATTGGGTTGCGACTCTTCTCGTTGAGTTCGAATAATCAAGTACCCTTCGAAGTTTTTAAAGGTTTTCAAAATGTAAGTGACTGCCTTGGAATTTCAAAGCAATATGTCCTAACTTACTGGATGTGGCGTTTTGTTGTTTCGAGATAGGGATTTCCAAAAGGCTAACTCAGTATCAATATTTTGATACAAGTGAACTCCAATTTTCAAAATAAAAAATATTTCAAAGAAGATTGCATCTTAAAATTTCTAAATTCCGACCTTAAAGACATTTGATAATCAATTTGGTACCAATTTTTGGGCGTTACGAGGGTGCTAACCATTCCTCGTATGTAACCGACTTTAGAACCAAACTTTAGAACCAACCTCATATAGAAAAAAACCGTAAGAGCCCAACTTAGATAGAGTTAAACTTTATATATTACTCTTATAAATTATTGTTAGGATTTATTGATATCATGCGATACTGACTATTTCTTTTCTTTTGTGCATGTCATTTTGCATTTACAAAAGGTATCGATTCACGGTCAGTTTCTAAGTTAGAAAGTTTTGTTATGGAGAACGGACTTCTTGATAGAGTGGAGGGCAACGCCAACGTCCATAGATGGTCTGAGCAAACTCAATTAGAAAAAGGAGATAGTATAGCTGTGGGATATATGTCAGAGCTACCGGAGTACATTCGCATTAGTGTCACACAGAATAATCTCCAAGAGCTTAAGGAGATTTAAGATCAGTGGGGCAACGAGACCAAACAGTTATTCGACGGTAATTACGGAGACTTACCTTACTTGCTCGATGTTCAAGTAGATGAGCACTTGTTCCGAGCCCTTGCTCAGTTTTGGAACCTAGCGTACAGTTGTTTCACTTTTGGGGAGGTAGACTTGGTACCTACCATAGAGGAGTACACTGCCTTGCTACGTTGTCCCAGGTTTCAGGTTGATAGGATCTATTCTCAAGCTGCTAATGTCCCTACCTTTTGAAAGAAATTGATGACTATTACAGGGATAAGCGAGTAGTGGATCACTGCCAGAATTAAAGAGAAGGGTGAGTGCAAGTGCATTTCATGGGACGCTTTGAAGGGTCTGATTTTGACATACCCTGATGAAACAAAGAAGGTAGATGTTTTTGCCTTAAGTTTGTATGGATTGATGGTATTCCCTAGGGCTTTGGGATATGTGGATGAGGCAACCACGGATCTTTTCCATCGACTCAGTAAGAGGGTCACTTCTGTCCCTGTGATTTTGGCGGAGACATTCAGGTCCTTAGGCACATGTAGGAAGGCTGGTGCAGGCATGTTTGTTGGTTGTGCCCAATTACTTTTAGCTTGGTTCTATAGCCATTTTCGATTGATAGATGGGGTCATTTGTCGGGTTTTCTTTGAGGATTATTCGCCGCTGAATGACATAGTCGCTTCAACTAGGAGAGTTGATGTTCCAGAGGAGAATTGGATAGCACTACTTCAGAATCTTCAGTCGAAAGATGTTGAGTAGAGAGCTCCGTGGATGATTCCTGGTGAGATTCTTTACCGATGCGGCAGTTTCGATTGGGTCCCTCTATTGGGAATTTGGGGTGCCATTGGCTATGCCTCCTCACTTGTGTTAAGGCAATTCAGTTTGAGGCAGTTCGTGCTAGCAACTCATGGGCTGGCTCAAAGTGAGTTCGCATATAGAGGAGCTGATTACAAGAAAAGGGTAGATGAGATCTCTAGTGCTTGGAACAAGACGTGTTGGTTGAAAGGAGTAGATATTAGCCCTGCTACGACTCCAGAGTATGTTGAATGGAGAGGTAGAAGGATCAATGATAATATCCCTGAGCCAAGCGTGGAAGGAGCTCGACCGATGGAGGAATATTTGTAAGTGATGCCCTCAGAGTTGGAAATTATGAAGCAAGAATTTGAGAGGAAAAATTTGGAGCTTGAGAAAAGGATAGCAAAGCTCGAAGAAGAAAAGATGTACTTGAGTTTAGACGTTAATGTCCAGAAGATGGAGGTCGAAAAAGAAAGAAAAGAAAAGAGGAAAATCGAGGAGGATAGAGATAATTTGAAGGAACACTACAAAAAGGCACAAGTATCCTTGAGGAGAGCAAGAATAGGAGGGTCCTCAGATCAATTGCAGAAAGAAGTCTAGGAAGGAAAGGCTAGAGCTGAATATTGGGAGAAGAAGTTCCAGGAGATGCAGTCGCGGAATTTGGCATTAGAAGAAGAGAATAAAGGGCTGAAGTCCAAAGTAACTGAGCTTGGAAGAACCTTTCGTTGGCATCGTAGCCATGATTCTACGGTCGAGTTAAAAGAGCTAAAGAGTAAAGTTGAAGATTTGGAAGTAGCATTGCATGAAGGTAAACTTCGGATCGAGTAGCTCGAGACACAAGAAGATTATCTAAAGGGAGAGCTTCATTAGTCTAGAGGGCAGGTCAAAGAAAGGGATCATGTCATGGGAGAAGCCATAGCCCAGATTCGAGAGGTTGCTGAATATGTGCAGGACTTAGCAGTACGAGCTGATGTATTGAGTCTGATGTGTGGGTCGTCGTTAGATATAGGACGAGAGTTAGCCCTTTTATTAGATAGAGTTAAAAATTTGGGCATTACGGCGAAAGCGTACTTGTAATCCATTTATATGTAAAGATATTCTTTTTCTAAATAAAGTTTTCTAAATGAGATTGAATCGAGATTG
The DNA here is from genome assembly GCA_025698475.1 of Gossypium anomalum. Taxonomy (NCBI): domain Eukaryota; kingdom Viridiplantae; phylum Streptophyta; class Magnoliopsida; order Malvales; family Malvaceae; genus Gossypium; species Gossypium anomalum. The sequence goes on along the minus strand of CM046966.1, from coordinate 79,769,381 downwards.
ATGCCTTTGTTGCATTCATGCATTTGCATTACATCATATCATATGCATTCAAGATTGTAGAAAGACCCTAATTAGTTAAAGTTTCTTTATAAAAGGTAGAAAAGAAAATCTAGAAATCATACATCCCTACGGCACTCGCACTAAAACTAAAAACATGGATCAAAGGTTTGAGCAGTTGCAAAAGGGTATGCAAGACCAGTTGGCTAAAATGCAGAATGAGATGAGGGAGCAAATGATGGAAGCTCAGAGGAATATGATGGCCGAAATGGCTCAGTTATTGAGGGCCACTGATAAGGGAAAGGCTCCTATGGCCATCACTGAAGAGGAAAATGAGGGTCCTCCTCCAGGTTTTACTCCGCCTCATGTACCATTGCAAACTGAGGCACCTCCTAGAAGGCCATCTGCTACTATGAGACCTCAGCATGGGCCAATTGACGCTGGTATCCATATGAATTTCCTGGCTGGTTCAGGATTTAATTTGGGTGACAATCCTACGAATCCTCTCGTTCTCGATTTAGATATGGTGGAAAAGGAGGATTTGAAAGCCGAAGCTGCAAGGCAATTGGATAAACGCTGCAGATGGCTAGAAGAAAAGTTCAACGCTTTGGAAGGCACTGGCAATCATCATGGGATTGATGCCAAGGATTTAAGTCTAGTCCCAAACCTAGTGCTGCCTCACAAATTCAAAATGCCAGAATTTGAAAAGTACAATGGTACTACTTGCCCAGACGCCCACATTACAATGTTCTGTAGAAGGATGACTGGGTATGTAAACAATGATTAGCTGTTGATCTATTGTTTTCAAGATAGTTTGATAGGTGCGGCAGCCAGATGGTACAATCAGTTGAGCCGGGCTAGAATAAGTTCATGGAGGGATCTTGCACAAGCCTTCATGCAACAGTACAATCATGTGACGGACATGACCCCTGACAGGATTACCCTGCAAAACATGGAGAAAAAGCCTAATGAGAATTTTAGGCAATATACGCAGAGGTGGAGAGAGGTAGCAATGCAGGTTCAACCACCACTGCTGGAGAAGGAGACCACTATGTTATTCATTAATACTTTGAATGCCCCATTTATTACTCATATGATTGGAAGTACTACTAAAAGTTTTGCGGATATAGTTATGGCAGGAGAGATGATAGAGAATGCCATAAGAGGGGGAAGAATTGAGGGGGAAGTGGCCAAAAGATCAGCCCCAAGAAGAAAAGACAATGAGGTGAACAATACGAGTAGTTTTAATTCAAAAAGCGATCCACAGATTAGCCAGACCCAAAGTAGCCACGGTTGGGCAACAGGGGGCTCTCAAAGGAGAATCCAACACCGGGCATGAGAGGATGCAATTTACACCTATACCAGTGACGTATAGGGAGCTCTATCAAAATCTATATGATACGCATGCTGTAGCCCCTTTCCATTTGAAACCATTACAACCTCTGTATCCTAAATGGTATGATGCAAATGCCAGATGTGAGTATCATTCTGGAATATCGGGGCACTCAATTGAGAATTGTACGGGATTCAAGAAAGTCGTAGAGAGGTTGATCAAGAATGGGGTTTTGAAATTTGAGAGTACCTCAAATACTAAGAACCCTTTGCCGAACCATGACAATCAAGGAGTGAATGCCATTGTTGAAGTTGGTGGAAGAAGGGGGAAGGAAAATGTTGCTGAGATAAGGATGCCTATGAGGGTGATCTGGAAGGAAATGATGAAGAGAGGTATGTTGACCTCTAAAAATACGAGAGGAGGAACGAGGGACTACGGTAAGTTCCATGAAGATTGTGAGGAATTCAAGGCCTTGGTGCAAGGCTTTATAGATAATAAAGAGCTACAGATTTGTGAAGGTAGCTCTAATGAAAAGCAAATATGTGCGCTGGAAAATGAACAGCAAAGAACCAGTAGGCCAATGATCATTATCTCCCTGCCAGGGAATAATGAAGTGGGGGCACCAAAGAATGGCTTAAGGTCATTATCCATAAACCTACTCCTTTCCTTTACAAGGATAGCAAGAAAGTATCATGGAGTTACTGATCAGTAGCGTGATGATCTGGGAGGAAGGAAATATAGCCAGCGCATCTAAAGATGTACAAGTTGAAGGTTCCCATACGCGGAGTGGGAAGCGTTATGATACGGGGGGCGTCAGAGTGGAGCCCATAAAATCAAAGAGTGTTGAGATTAAAAAAGAGAAAAAGATCGAAGTACCCGTTAACGAGCCGGTGAGGGAAGAGGAGGCTAAGGAATTTCTAAAGTTCCTTAAGCATAGTGAGTACAGTGTGGTCGAGCATTTGCGTAAGCAACCAGCACGCATATCGGTTTTAGCCTTACTGCTGAGCTCTGAAGTGCATCGAGAAGCATTATTGAAGGTACTCAACGAGACATATGTCACCCATGACATATCCGTTAACAAGCTGGACCGGTTAGTAAACAACATAAGTGCTGACAATTTCATCTATTTTAATGATGATGAAATTCCACCTGGGGGCATAGGGTCAACCAAAGCCCTACACATCACTACTTGATGCAAAGGATACACACTTCCAAGTGTACTCATGGATAATGGGTCTGCTTTGAACGTCCTACCACTATCCACCTTGAACAGATTGCCCATTAACAGTTCGCATATGAAAACATGTCATAATGCGGTGAGAGCCTTTGATGGAACTAAAAGGAAAGTAATGGGGCGAATTGACATCCCTCTGGAGATTGGGCCAAATACGTATGAAGTTGATTTCCTGGTGATGGATATCAAACCCTCCTATAATTGTTTGTTGGGGAGACCATGGATACACTCGGCAGGAGCGGTGCCATCCTCACTACACCAAAAATTAAAGTTAGTGACAGATGGTCACTTAATAACCATCAATGCAGAAGAGGACATCATAGCGGCAGTCACCAGCAAGGCCCCTTATGTTGAGTTAAATGAGGAGGCTATTAAATGTTCTTTCCGCTCTTTAGAAGTCATTAATGCCACCTTCATTTTGGAAGGAAGCGAAATGCCAGTACCCAAAATGACTGGAGCCACGAGGATCGCCCTGCAAATGATGATGGAGAAAGGGGCTGTAACGCCCCCACTCCCGAGACCGACGCCGGAATCGAGCTTGAGGTGTTACCGAATATAATTTATCAATTTACGTACTTCGAATCATTTGTTTCTACATTCACAGCTTTCTAACTATCTGCGTCATAGTTACAAGAAAAATCATATCTCGAGTTACGAAACTCGAAATCAATATCTGTAAATTTTTCCTAAATCTAGACTCATATATTTATTTACTAATTTTTTTCTAGAATTTTTGGTTGGGCCAATTAGTACAGTTTATTAGTTAAATTCTCCCCTATTTTAGGGTTTGACTACTCTGACCTCTGTGTATTACGAATTAGATATCTCTCTATACAAAATTTCAATGACTATGAGATTTGTTTCTATTAAAACTAGACTCAATAAGGAATCTGTAAATGTAAATAAAAACTTCTAATTATTGTAAAATTTCTTATGAATTTTTAAATTCAGAAAAGGGGATCCAGAAATCATTCTGGCCTTGTTTCACAAAAGTTTAAATATCTCATAAACTATAATTTATATGCCTATTTTGTTTAATCCACATGAAAATAGACTCATTAATCTTCAATTTCATAACTTACTCAGCATTTAGTTCCAATTATACTATTTTTAGTGATTTTTCAAATTCATGTCATTGTTGCAGCAATATTCTGTTTTAAGGCAAGTTTCATCTTTCCATGAATTTTCTTTTTTATGAACTAGATAACCTATTAAACTTCCATGACATCAAACATGATCTAATTACCCATCACCATGACTTATCAATATCAAACATTTTCTCAACCAAACATGGCCATATCATAAAATTATTTACACAAAATAGGTACATTGCTATACATGCCATACTTAAGTTTTACAAGCCATTTACCAATAGAAATCCTTCGGATAGTGTGATCGAAACTTCGACCTGTCCTGATTCCCGAGCTGACTTGTTCAAAACTAGAATGAATAAGAAGGAGGGACTAAACATAAATGCTTAGTAAGTTCATATGCAAATAACAAGTAACATAACAATACAATTATACCAAACAACCTTAGCATGGCATCACCAAAACATATATCACATTAACATCATTCATCATCTTACCACTTTATCGTCGTTGTATCTATTTTCAACTCGAGGGTTAAGTACATACCTCTCCAAAGTGCCCATTTCACAACACTTACCAAAACGTCACTTGCATCTCGAGTATTCCTCCATTTGAGTAGAATTTTACCCGTTGAACACAACGGAATATAATTCGGATACACGAAAAGTTTGCACATAAGTGCCATATATGTAGCCAAGCTACCATGTAACCCGCCCATAAGTGAACTCGGACTCAACTCAACGAGCTCGGGCGTTCGCATCCATAAGTGAACTCAGGCTCAACTCAACGAGTTCGGATGCCTAGTTACATCTCACGAACTCGGACTAAACTCAACGAGTTCGAACATTCGCATCCATAAGTGAACTCGGACTCAACTCAACGAGTTCGGATGCTCAACCATCCTAGTGACATGTCACTTGTATCCTAATCTATTCCTAAGGTTCAAACGGGCTTTTTCTCTCGATTTGACATTAGCCGTCTTCCACAGAATATCGGAACCGATACTCGGTTGCAATTCAAATTTATCAAGTAGTAAACATAATTTGCATATTACTCAACATTAACCACAAAGCATAATATTTCACGATAAAAAATCAGCATATCATATAATTAACATCAATAACTTAAAAATAACAATTATGCTACATTATTTACACATGAACTTACCTTGGTACCAAAATATAAAGATTTTGCAATTTAGTCCACAATCTTTTCTTTTCCTCGATCGCGACTTGATTCCCGTTTCTCTTGATATATAATACCAAATTAATCTTATTTAATACATACATTCATCAAAACAGCATTTAATATGAACTTTGGAAAATTACACTTTTGCCCCTAAACTTTTGCATAATTACACTTTTGCCCCTAGGCTTGGGAATTAAACTTTATCCCTTATTCTTATGTTTTATGACATGCTGATCATTTTTCCATTCTATGACAATATCAAATTCACACTCTAACATGTACTTATGATCATAGGTATTTTTACTGGATTAAGCCCTTTTTCTCGTTTTCACTCAAAAACCGAGTAGCACAAGTTGTCTAACATAATTTAAAACCTCATATTCTATCATAAAACATCAAAATACACAAATTTCACCTATGGGTATTTTTCCAAATATAAACCCTAGGTTGAATTATTGCTAGCATAAGCTTAATCGAGCTTTCGGGATTCCAAAAACGTAAAGAACATTAAAAACGGGGCTTGGAATCACTTACTATGGAGCTTGGAAGCTTGAAACAAACCATAGCTATGGAGAACCTTTGAAATTTCGGCCTAATGAAGAAGATGGACAAAAATTGGCTTTTAATTTTGTTTTTAATTCATTTTAATAACTAAATGACCAAAATGCCCTTACTACTAAACTTTCAAAAATTCCTTCTATGTCCTAATTTTGTCCATGAACTTAAAATTGGTCAAATTTCTATTTAAGACCTCCTAATTAATATTTCAATGCAATTTCATACTAAAAACTTTTAGAATGCAAATTTTGCAACTTATTCGATTTAGTCCCTACTTTCAATTTAAACACTTTAGGCATAGAATTTCATCACGAAATTTTCACACAATCATGCAATCATATCATAATCATCAAAATAATTATAAAATAATTATTGCTATGTCGGATTTGTGGTCACGAAACCACTATTTCGATTAAGCCCTAATTCAGGATATTACAACTCTCCCCCCTTTTAAGGATTTTCGTCCTAGAAAATCTTACCGGTAAACAGGTGTGGTTATTAGTTTCTCATAGTTTCTTCAGGTTCCCATGTTGTCTCTTCTACCCCATGCTTTTGCCACAATACTTTCACGAGAGCGACACTTTTATTTCTTAGTTTCTTGACCTCTCGAGCTAAGATCTTAATCGGTTCTTCTTCGTAAGTCATTTCCGGTCGTAGTTCAATTTCTGTCGGTGAAATTATATGTGAAGGATCCAAACGATACCGACGTAGCATAGATACATGGAACACATCATGAATCCTCTCTAATTCAGGTGGTAATGCTAGCCGATATGCTACCGGTCCAACTTTTTCAATTATTTTATACGGCCCAATAAAACGCGGACTTAACTTGCCCTTCCGTCCAAATCTAAGGACTTTCTTCCACGGAGACACTTTCAAAAATACCTTATCACCAACTTGAAACTCGATTTCTTTTCGTTTCAAATCTGCATAAGATTTTTGTCTATCTGAAGCAGCTTTCAAACAATCTCGAATCACTTTCACCTTTTCTTCGGTTTCTTTTATTAGATCAACTCCATAAATCTGATTTTCCTTGAGTTGATCTAATACAAAGCGTTAAACACTTACGACCATATAATGCTTCATAAGGTGCCATTTTAAAACTCGTCTGATAACTATTATTATAAGTAAATTCTACCAACGGTAAGTACCTTTCCCAACTACCTTGAAATTCCAATACGCAACATCTGAGCATATCTTCAAGAATTTGAATTACTCTCTCTGATTGTCCATCGGTTTGTGGATGAAAGGCAGTGCTGAAATTTAACTTTGTACCTAATGCTTCTTGCAACTTTTGCCAAAACCGTGAAGTAAATCTCGGATCTTTATCCGAAATGATTGACAAAGGTATTCCATGAAGTCTAACAATCTCACGGATATACAATTTAGCCAACTTATTAAGAGAATAATCTATACGTACCGGAATAAAATGAGCCGATTTAGTCAGTCTGTCAACTATTACCCAGATGGCATCTTTCTTTCATGGAGTCAATGGCAACCCTAAAACAAAATCCATAGTAATCCGACCCTATTTCCATTCAGGAACCATAATAGGCTGAAGTAATCCTGAAGGAACTTGGTGTTCAGCTTTCACCTGTTGACAAATTAAGCACTTTGATACAAACTCGGAAATATCTCTTTTCATTCCACACCACCAATACATTTTCTTCAAGTCATTATACATTTTCGTACTGCTCGGATGAACCGCCAAACAGCCATTATGTGCTTCATGCAAAATCTTTTGAATTAACTCATCATTTTTCGAATACACAAATCGATTTTTAAACATCAAGTTACCATCGAACCGATTCTAAAATCGATCCCGTGACGACTTCACCTTCTTCTTCTCTTGGCTAGCAAATCTTGATCATTTTTCGAGCTTCAAATCTCTTGTAAAAACATCGGTCTAGCTCTTATCTCTGCTAGAATCGAACTATCATCTGACATTTTCAACTGAGTGTTCATAACTCTCAAAGCAAACAACAACTTTCTGCTTAAAGCATCGGCAACCACATTCGCTTTTCCGGATGATAATCAATAACAAGCTCATAATCTTTCAATAACTCCAACCATTTACCGCTGTCTCAAATTTAAGTCTTTTTGTGACATCAAGTATTTAAGACTTTTGTGATCAGTATATACTCGGCACTTTTCACCATACAAATAATGTCGCCAAATCTTCAAAGCAAATACCATTGCCAATTCCAAATCGTGAGTAGGATAATTCTTCTCATGAGGTTTTAACTGCCTCGAAGCATAAGCCACCACTTTTCCTTCTTGCATGAGTACACACCCCAAGCCATTTAGAGAGGCATCACTATACACCACAAATTCTTTACCTGATTCGGATTGTACTAACACTGGTGCTTCAGTTAATAACTTTTTCAATTCTTCGAAACTTTGTTGACATTCTTCCATCCATTCAAATTTAACATCCTTTCGGAGTAGTCTAGTCATAGGAGCAGCAATTATAGAAAATCCGTTTACAAACCACCGATAATACCCAGCTAGCCCCAAGAAACTTCTAACTTTAGCTACATTTTTCGGTGGTTTCCAATCAATAATGGCTGAAATTTTACTAGGATCAACCCGTATACCATCACCTGAAACAATATGACCCAAAAATCCAACTTCCCGGAGCCAAAATTCACTTTTACTAAACTTAGCATACAACTGTTTATTTCTCAAAGTTTGTAAAACTATCCTTCTTTTTCACAAATAACACAGGAGCACCCCAAGGTGAAAAACTCGGTCTTACAAAGCCTTTATCAGTCAACTCTTGCAACTGTGACTTTAATTCTTTCAACTCTTTTGGTGCCATTCTATATGAAGCAATCGAGATCAGAGCTGTTTCCGGTATCAAATCAATACCAAATTCTACTTCCCTGACTGGAGGCAAACCCAGTAATTCTTTTGGAAATACATCCATAAATTCACACACAACCGGCACTGATTCAACTTTCTTTTCAACTTCTTTTGTATTAATTACATACGCCAAATAAGCTTCATAACCCTTTCTCAAATATCTCTGAGCCGACATCGAAGAAATCACATTAGACAATGCCTCTGATTTATCTGATTCAACCCGTAGAGTTTCACCGCTTTCATACTTTAATTCTATAACCTTTTCTTTGCAATTTACTATAGCATCATGCAATGTCAACCAATCCATACCCAAAATAACATCAAATTCATCAAACGGCAACAACATCAAGTCGACCGGAAAGTAATGACCCCGAATCATTAAAGGACATTTCTTGCTTACTTTATCAACTATCACACATTTGCTTAACGGGTTCGACACTCTAATCATAAATTCTGTGTTCTCAATAGGTATATTCAGACTAGACACCAGCTTCATGCATACATATGAATGAGTAGAACCGGGATCAATCAAAGCAATAACATTAATATTATAAAGAGAAAATATACCGGTAATCACATCGGGTGAGGAAGCATCTTTACGCGCTTTAATAGCATAAGTTCTAGCCGGAGCTCTTCCTTCAGATCTAACTGCTGCATCTCTGGCTACATTCTTACTGCTTGTTTCACTTCCAGCTTTTCTCGGATACCTTCCCCTCAAGTCTGCACCACTAGCTTTTACATTCTGAAATTTTTCTTTCTCAGCTCTCTCTCTGGGCAGTCTCTAATAAAATGATCCAGAGAATCACATCGAAAACATTCATTTGCTCTGCACGAACCAAAATGATTTCTACCACACCGCTGGCACTCGGGTTTAACAAATCTCGAGTTTCCTACACTGGCTGTAGAAGTATTCTGAGATTTAGGATCCACATTCTGCTTTTTAAAATTTCCATATGATTGCCCAGCTGAAACTTGGGAACGAGGATTCATATTTCTTGACTTTCCAGGTTGCTGTGAATATGCCTTACTCATTGGCCTTTTCTTCCAATTTCGTGTCTCAGCCTCTACCTTTCTCTTCTCTTTAATTAGTTCTTCAGCCTTGCAAGCTCGATCAACCAGTACTACCATTTCTTTTAGTTCAAGGATCCCGACAAATACCTTAATGTCTTCGTTGAGCCCGTTTTCAAATCGTCGGCATATCTTGGCTTCTGTAGGAACATATTCCCTGGCATACTTACTCAATCGAACAAACTCTCTTTCATATTTTGAGACTGTCATATTACCTTGCTTCAACTCAAGAAACTCTTTACATTTCTGATCAATAAATCTTTCACTAATATATTTTTTCCGAAACTCTTCTTAAAAGAATTCCCGTGTTACCCTCTCTCTTCACTACCACCAAAATTAAAGTCTTCCACCAATTATAGGCTGAATCTCTCAACAAAGATGTAGCACATTTCAAACATTCTTCAGGTGTACAAGATAATTCATCAAATACCCGGATAGAATTTTCAAGCCAAAACTCTGCTTTCTCTGCATCATCATCAATATTTGCTCCAAATTCTTCAGCCCCTTGTTTACGAATTCTATCAACAGGGTTTCTGTGAAATTTTATCATATCCACTCCTTGAGGCATTGGAGGCATAGGTTGAGGAATTGGAGGAGGTGGGGAGGTCGTACATTTGGGTTCGTGCTGAGCGAACTCGGTGTACCATGCACTCATCATTTGGAGAAAGGCTTCCCCGATCCCTTTCTCCTCCTCCCGACCAACAGATGGGAGGTGGGTTTTCATCGTGCCGCCCCTTCAGCGGAGCTGGCGCATTACTCAGACTTCATCTCGCCACAACTGGATCGGGATCCATTTACTATATAAAAATCATTTAAAAAGGTCAGAAGTCGTCACACTATCACAATTTATACATATGGCATGTATAGCAAAAATTCGTACATACAACACGTAGTCCGAGAACCGACTAAACCTACTCTGATACCACCAAATGTAACGCCCCACGCCCGAGACCGACGCCGGAATCGAGCTTGAGGTGTTTCCGAACATAATTTATCAATTTAAGTACTTCAAATCATTTGTTTCTACATTCACAGCTTTCTACCTATCTGCGTCACAGATACAAGAAAAATCATATCTCGAGTTACGAAACTCAAAATCAAGATCCGTAAATTTTTCCTAAATCTAGACTCATATATCTCTTTACTAATTTTTTCTAGAATTTTTGGTTGGGCCAATTAGTACAGTTTATTAGTTAAAGTCTCCCCTATTTCAGGGTTCAACTACTCTGACCTCTGTGTATTACGAATCAGATATCTCTCTATACAAAATTTAAATGACTATGAGGTTTGTTTTTATTAAAACTAGACTCAATAAAGAATTCGTACATGAAATAAAAACTTCTAATTATTTTTTTAAAATTTATTATGAATTTTTAAAGTTAGAACAGGGGATCTAGAAATCATTCTGGCCCTGTTTGACAAAAGTTTAAATATCTCATAAAATATAGTTTATATGCCTGTTTTGTTCAATCCACATGAAAATAGACTCATTAAGATTCAATTTCATAACTTACTCATCATTTATTTCCACTTATACTATTTTTAGTGATTTTTCAAATTCATGTCATTGCTGAAGCAATATTCTGTTTTAAGGCAAGTTTCATCTTTCCATGAATTTTTTTTTTTTATGAACTAGATAACCTATTAAACTTCCATGATATCAAACATGATCTAATTACCCATCACCATGACTTATCAATATCAAACATTTTCTCAACCAAACATGGCCATATCATAAAATTATTTACACAAAATAGGTACATTGCTATACATGCCATACTTAAGTTTTACAAGCCATTTACCAATAGAAATCCTTCGGATAGTGTGATCGAAACTTCAACCTATCCCGATTCCCGAGCTGACTTGTTCAAAACTACAATGAATGAAAAAGAGGGAGTAAGCATAAATGCTTAGTAAGTTCATATGCAAATAACAAGTAACATAACAATACAATTTTGCCAAACAACCTTAGCATGGCATCACCAAAACATATATCACATTTCTAAACATCATTCATCATCTTACCACTTTATTGTCGTTGTATCTATTTTCAGCCCGAGGGTTAAGTACATACCTGTCCAAAGTGCCCATTTCACAACACTTACCAAAACGTCACTTGCATCTCGAGTATTCCTCCATTTGAGTAGAATTTTACCCGTTGAACACATCGAAATATAATTCGGATACACGAAAAGTTTGCACATAAGTGCCACAAATGTAGCCAAGCTACCATGTAACCCGCCCATAAGTGAACTCGGACTCAACTCAACGAGTTCGGATGCCTAGTTACATCTCACGAACTCAGACTCAACTCAACGAGTTCGAACATTCGCATCCATAAGTGAACTCGGACTCAACTCAACAAGTTCGGATGCTCAACCATCCTAGTGACATGTCACTTGTATCCTAATCTATTCCTAAGGTTCAAATGGGCTTTTTCCCTCGATCTGACATTAGCCGTCTTCCACGGAATATCGGAACCGATACTCGGTAGCAATTCAAATTTATCAAGTAGTAAACATAATTTGCATATTACTCAACATTAACCACAAAGCATAATATTTCACGATAAAAAATCATCATATCATATAATTAACATCAATAACTTAAAAATAACAATTATGCTACATTATTTACACATGAACTTACCTTGGTACCAAAATATAAAGATTTTGCAATTTAGTCCACAATCTTTTCTTTTCCTCGATCGCGACTTGATTCCCGTTTCTCTTGATCTATAATACCAAATTAATCTTATTTAATACATACATTCATCAAAATAGCATTTAATACGAACTTTGGAAAATTACACTTTTGCCCTTAAACTTTTGCATAATTACACTTTTGCCCCTAGGCTCGGGAATTAAACTTTATCCCTTATTCTTATGTTTTATGACATGCTGATCATTTTTCCCTATGACAATATCAAATTCACACTCTAAGATGTACTTATGACTATTATGTATTTTTACCGATTAAGCCCTTTTTCTCGTTTTCACTCAAAACTGAGTAGCACAAGTTGTCTAACATAATTTAAAACCTCATATTCTATCATAAAACATCAAAATACACAAATTTCACCTATGGGTATTTTTCCAAATATAAACCCTAGGTTGAATTATTGCTAGCATAAGCTTAATCGAGCTTCCGGGATTCCAAAAACGTAAAGAACATTAAAAACGGGGCTTGGAATCACTTACTATGGAGCTTGGAAGCTTGAAACAAACCCTAGCTATGGAGAACCCTTGAAATTTCGGCCTAATGAAAAGATGGACAAAATTGGCTTTTAATTTTGTTTTTAATTCATTTTAATAACTAAATGACCAAAATGCCCTTACTACTAAACTTTCAAAAATTCCTTCCATGTCCTAATTTTGTCCATGAACTTAAAATCGGTCAAATTGCTATTTAAGACCTCCTAATTAATATTTCAATGCAATTTCATACTAAAAACTTCTAGAATGCAAATTTTGCAACTTATTCGATTTAGTCCCTACTTTCAATTTAAACACTTTAGGCATAGAATTTCATCACGAAATTTTCACACAATCATGAAATCATATCATAATCATCAAAATAATTATAAAATAATTATTTCTATCTCAGATTTGTGGTCATGAAACCACTATTCCAATTAAGCCCTAATTTAGGATATTACAGGGGCATTACCGGGGAAAGGGCTAGGAAGACAGTTGCAAGGAGGGGTTCAAATCCCAAAACTGATTGAGAAGAAGGACCGCTTTGGCTTGGGCTTCAAGCCAGACCACAAGCACAAGAGGCAGGAAATAGAGAAGCGTCAAGCGAGAAGAAAGGCGCGTTTGAATGGAAGAGAAGTGGAGTGGGAACCGATGACATTCCCACCTATATCCAAATCCTTTAAATCAGGAGGATTGCTGACAGAGGAAAGTCATCAAGTTAATGCTTTACACAACGAAGAATTGGAGTAAGGAAGCCTCGAGGGCATTCGCCCTTACGAACCGGGGAGCTCTCTGAATAATTGGACTGCGGAGGACCTTCCTGTAGTCTTTAGGAATTTTTCAGAGTAATTCTCAAAACATGTCTGTTACTTTAGGGCCTAAGAGTAGTAAGATTATATTTGTGAAATAGGCTTATGTTTATCTATAATTATTTAAATAAAACATAACTTTTATCAATTTAAACGAGTATTGTTTCATTTTTATCGACGAATATTCCTTTAAATCCTAGCAATTCTTATTCTTTTATTCATAGCACATAAACGATCATTCTTAGATTCATTCATTCTTTGTATATTCTTTCATACCCTCACAGGTCCCTAGATATCAATGATATGAGCACTGATGCAGCTGCTCCTAATTTCTTTTGTGAGCAAGATATATGTTTAGAGGAACCTCAGGATTTTGAAGATGTCCAAGATGGTGACGTGTCTCTCAATCTGTTAAGAATGGTAAAACAGGAGGAGAAACAAATCATGCCACATGAGAAAGAGGCAATAGAGAATATAGCCTTAGAGGAAGGGAAGGAAGTAAAAATTGGAACACTGATCACCAAGGACACAAGGCGTGGCTTGATTGAGTTACTTCAGGAATTCAAGGATATTTTTGCATGGTCTTATCAGGATATGCCTGGATTGAGTACCGACATTGTAGTACATCGTCTCCCTATAAGACAAGATTGCAAACCAGTTTAACAGAAGTTGCAGAGAATGCGGCCATATATTGTTCAAAAATAAAGGATGAGGTCAGGAAGCAGTTTGATGCAGGATTCTTGCAAGAAGTGAAGTACTCCGAATGGGTAGCTAACATTGTACCTGTTCCTAAGAAGGACGGGAAGGTACGAATGTGTGTTGATTATAGAGATCTAAATAGATCAAGCCCAAAGGATAATTTTCCTCTACCACACATTGACACTTTAGTAGACAACACAACGGGATATTCATTGCTCTCCTTCATGGACGGCTTCTCAGGATACAATCAGATAAAGATGCATCCAGAGGATATGGATAAAACTGCTTTCATAACCTTGTGGGGTACCTTTTGTTACAAAGTAATGCCGTTTGGACTAAAGAACGCAGGGGCAACATACCAACGAGCCATGGTAAACTTATTCTACGACATGATGCATAAGGATATTGAGGTATATGTTGATGATATGATTACCAAATCGAGAACAGAAAAAGAGCATATTGAGGTATTAAGAAGATTATTCTTGAGGTTGAGAAAATTTCAGTTAAAGCTTAATCCAGCAAAGTGCACCTTTGGAGCTAGATCGGGAAAGTTATTAGGCTTCGTAGTCAGTGAAAAAGGAATTGAAGTTGACTCAGACAAGGTCAGAGCCATACGGAGTTGCCTCCGCCACATACTCAAAAGGAAGTTCGAGGACTCCTAGGAAGGTTGAATTACATCGCTCGGTTCATCTCACAATTGACCGAGAAATGTGATCCTATCTTTCGCCTCCTCAGAAAGCACAGTCAAGGTACTTGGGATGAAGAATGCCAGAACGCTTTTCAGAAGGTCAAGTAGTATTTGTTGAATGCTCCGGTGTTATCTCCACCTAGCCCGGATAAACCATTAATACTATATTTATCAGTGTTCAACAATTCTATGGGATGTGTACTTGGTCAACATGACAAGTCAGGGGAAAGGGAGAAGACACTTTATTATCTCAGTAAAAAATTCACTGACTGTGAAATAAGATATTCACCAATTGAAAAGTTGTGTTGTGCGCTAATCTGGACCACCCAGAGATTAAGACAGTACATGCTATACCATACCACTTGGCTTATCTCCAAGTTGGATCCATTGAAATACATGATGGAGTCAACTGCTCTAAATGGAAGGATGGCGAGGTGGCAAATTTTACTTTCAGAGTTTGATATAGTCTACGTGAGTCAGAAGGCTATAAAAGGAGGTGCGGTAGCTGACTTCTTGGCTAGTAGGGCTCTAGATGATTATGAGCCATTGAACTTTGATTTTCCAAATGAGGAATTAATGTGTATAGCAATGACTGAAAATTCTCCATGGAGGCTCAATTTTGATGGGGCTTCTAATGCAGTTGGGAATGGAATTGGGGCAGTCTTGGTATCCCCTAATGGTGATCATTACCCATTCACGTGCAAGTTAGACTTTGATTGCACAAATAATATGGCTGAGTACGAAGCATGCATCATGGAACTTCAAGCAGCCATAGAGCGAGGTATAAGAACCCTAGAAGTATATAGAGATTCGGCGTTGGTAATATATCAGCTTAGAGGTGAATGGGAGACCAGGGACCGTAAATTGATCAATTATCGAAAGGTAGTTTTGGGGTTACTTAAGGAGTTTGATGATATCACCTTTAATTATCTCCCACGAGATGAAAATCAAATGGCAGATGCTCTAGCAACTTTGGCCTCAATGATTAAGGCAAATAAAGAGGAAGAGATGAGACCAATTCAAATGAGTGTCAATGAAACTCCAGCCAGCTGTTGTAACCTTGAAGAGGAAGAAAGGGATGATAATCCTTGGTATCAGGATATATTGCGATATGTAAGAGATCGTAAATATTTAAAACAGGCAACCGAAAATGACAAACGAACTTTGAGAAGGTTAGCTTGTAACTATGTCTTGGACGGGGATGTCCTATACAAGAGAAGGAAAGACTAAGTACTTTTGAGATGTGTCGATGCTGTAGAAGCCAAGCTAATTCTAGAAGAGGTTCATGAAGGTATATGTGGTACCCATGCAAATTGGTTCACGATGGCAAGGCAAATCATGAGGTTCGGCTATTACTGGGCCATTATGGAAGGAGACTGAATCAACTATGCCAAAAAATGCTATAAGTGTCAGATTTATGGGGACAAAATTCATGTACCACCTTCACCTTTACATGTCATGACTTCTCCATGGCCCTTTTCCATGTGGGGCATGGATGTCATCGGACCAATATCGTCGAAAGCTTCGAATGGACATCGGTTTATCTTCGTGGTGATTGACTACTTTACAAAATGGGTAGAGGCTGCTTCTTACGCAAATGTTACTAAGTCAGCTGTAAGTCGATTTTTGAAGAAGAAAATCATTTGTCGGTATGGAATGCCTGAGAGGATCATATCCGACAATGCATTGAATTTGAACAACAAAACGATAGCAGAAGTTTGCGACCAGTTCAAGATCAAGCATCACAACTCTTCACCCTATCGTCCAAAGATGAATGGGGCAGTGGAGGCTGCCAATAAGAACATTAAGAAAATAGTGGGAAAGATGACTGAGACTTATAGGGATTGGCATGAAAAGCTACCATTTGCACTCTTGGCCTATCGAACATCTGTCAGAACTTCTACTGGGGCAACCCCATTCTCGTTAGTTTATGGGATAGAAGTAGTGTTACCTATTGAAGTAGAAATACCTTCTCTCTGAATTTTAACAGAGATAAGGTTAGATGAAGCTGAATGGGCTCAGTCCCGATATGACCAGCTAAACTTGATTGAGGAAAAGAGGCTGAAAGCTATCCGACATAGTCAGATGTACCAGAAGCGTATGATGCGAGCTTATGATAAAAAAGTTCGTCCAAGGGAATTCCATGAGGGGGACCTTGTGCTAAAGAAAATCCTTTCCGTTCAGAAGCACTTTAGAGGAAAATGGATGCCAAATTGGGAGGGGTCATACGTCATGAAGAAGGCTTTTTTCTGGCGGTGCATTGATTTTGACAGAAATGGATGGAAAGAGCCTACCCAATCCAGTGAACTTAGACTAGTCAAAAAGTAATTTGTCTAAAGGAGAAGAGAATCCAAGGTGAAAACCCGCAAAGGGCACCTTGAATTTTCACAAAAAAAAAAAATAGAGAGGCCAAGGTGAAAACCCGCAAAGGGCACCTTGTGACCAAATGGGTTTTGAGTTGAAAACCCGAAAGGGCAGCTCAAATTTTGAAGGGCATACAACAATCTCGTTATATCTTACTTGGCAAAGAGTGAGGCATAGTGTACATTGGGGCATCAACAAAGTACTTTGGACCTTTTAGACACATGTTGAACTCGAGAAAGATTTCATGGAACTAATGTATAGACGCTCAAGCGGCGATATTTAGAGCATCTAATTTTATCCTGTTTGCTATCTTTAGATTCTATTTCTTCTTAAAGTTATGCTATCAGATTTATTTTCTCTGTATTGTTGACAATTCATTACTCTTAAGGATTTATTCATTTTCCATCGTTCTTTAAGTATGTTGCATTGAAATAATGATAGATGAGCTAAAATATTTTCACAAATGAAGTTTTGCACATTACTTTGGAATTTCTAGATAATGCAAGAAACTAAAACAGGACAATTGTTCGAGAAATTCACGTAAGTAATGGATGAAGAACCTCGAGGAATTTCTTTCTTCCAGTCCAATGATTCAATTCTAACAGACATCCTCAGTAGATCGTAGCATTGGAGGAAGGCCTATAGGTTGAGCGAAAGTGAAAAGAAAAGACAAATGAAGGAATGAGTAGTGGTGCCTAGAATAGGGGTCATATTCACAGCACTTTGCATCATAATTAGGGACATTCAATTCGCTTTAAGCATAGCATCCTAATTATCAGGCATAATCATTTTACAGGTGATCAAAGACGGCGTGCTTTAATCCCCTAAACAATAGGGTAATAGGTCACAGCATGGCAGATCTGACCTTCAAACAATTAGACTGGAGCAGATCCAAGATGATTTGGCATTCTTGTATTTACAAGAAACAAATCGAGGACATAGCAGATTTGACTCTTAGATGTTGTCAAAAGGATCCAGTGTGATTTGGTATTCTTGTGTTTACAAGGAACAAATCGAGGACATAGCAGATTCAACTCTCAAATGTTCTCAAACAGACTCAAGATGGTTTGGCATCCTTGTGCTTACAAGGGACAAATCGAGGACGTGGCAGATATGACTCTCAAATGTTCTCAAACAGACTCAAGATGGTTTGGCATCCTTGTGCTTACAAGGGACAAATCGAGGACATGGCAGATATGACTCTCAAATGTTCTCGAATAGATCAAAGATGGTTTGGCACCCTTGTGCTTACGAGGGACAAATCGAGGACATGGCAGATATGACTCTCAAACGTTCTCAAACAGATTCAAGTTGATTTGGCATCTCTACAAATCGAAGAGGCAAATTCAACATCTCTATGTTCGGCAGTGAGCAGATCAAAGATATCAACATGGCAGGGCTGGTCAAATTTGGTCTTTTATAAGTCTTTGCTCGAATCCTGTTACACAACAATAAGCAAAGAGGGGCAGCTGTAATAGCCCAAATTTGACCGGGCTGAAAACCAAGATTAAAAATAACAAATGTTTATTTATTTAAAAAGTCCTTTTACAAAGCCCAAGTCTAAATAGCCCAAACTTATCAGACCCATTACCCCGTTAGTCCTAACCCATTATATTACAGACCAAGACTTAATTAAAAAGGGGCCTAATTGACCCAAACTCTCAGAGGCCCAAAACCTAAAATCATCGGCTAGGGTTTCTAACCCTAGCTCTCTCCTTCATCGCATATGTAACACTTCCGAAGCTTCGAGGAGCGTCGGTTCAACTCCCAGATCAATGCCATCAATGCACACTGACGCGCCATCAATGCGTTCGTCCCTCTCGCGACCGTCTAGCACCGTGATCTCATGCCTCCCCTCCGCCTTGTTACCACCGTTAACGCCAAAATCGTCGGTACTCCAAAATGGAAAAGGAAACACAAACAGATCACGAACAAATAAAGCAAGAAGCTAAAACAAAGGAATCTCAGCAGATCATGGTCAAAGATACAATAGACAAGAAATAGAAAGAAATCAGAGATTTCTTTCCTTATGTAACAAATCAGTGGCTATAAAAAGCCCCTTTGTAATCCTTGTTGGGGACACACAGATACAGAAATAAAAAAGCGAATACAAACAGTTTCAAAGGTGATAACCGAGTGACTTGTTCTTTATTTTTTTTAGCGCATATATATGAACTGTTTAGCAAAATACTAAGGATATTTAAAAAGGAGAAGAACTACCTGTTTTGGATCTAAAAAGACGAGGGTTTTTAAACCCTCCGATCTCCGTATACGGTGGCCGTTAGGGCGGCGCGTGGGCGCGTGGGCCGGAGTGTGGCCTACGAAGGCCCGAGCCCGGAGTTCCCTTCCTCTCTCTCTCTTTCAGAGAGAATTTTTTAGTTTTTTTAAAAAAAATCAGGGTTCAAATGAATTTTTTAAGCTTAGAAGGTAGCTTATATAGCTTGAACGAAACGGCGACGTTTTGTGAACCCCAGGATCCGCGCGTTGAGCCGATTACCCGGGGAGGATCCGCGCATTTTTAAAATTGGGTTAATTTCCCAATCGGTCCTTCTACCCCTTTTGTATTTACAATTAAATTTTATTTTATTTATGATTTGGCCTTATTGTTTTATTTTAGTTTTAATTTGGTCTTGACAGTTGTTAAATTATATTCTGGGAAACGTGGCCGTTTTGGGAATAGGGCAATTTGCCCAGTGAGTCCCTCTAATTTTACGCGCGTTTAAATAGGGCCTTAATCCAGTTTTATTTCTTTGAAATTCACCCTGTCATTTTGCTGGATTTTAAATTTATTCCTATATTTATTCTATATATATATATATATATATTTTATATATATTGATATTTATTTTTATCCTTATTGCTTATATTATATACTATAAGATTATTTTATTGTATATATAAATTATTATTCTTCATATTATCTAATATTTTTCAAATTATTTTACATCATTATTTTTATATATATTATTGTTATATTTTTACTTGTATTATATGTTAATTATTTATACATATCATTTTTTCATATAAACTTTCATTATTCTATATTATATCTATTATATTTCTTGTTTCCTATATATATTTAAAGAATATTTTTGTTTTATAACATCTATATATTTTCATTTTTATTCTATATTACTTATTATTTTTATGTATATCATATAATACCTATTACATTATTTATATTATTCATTATATTATTTAAATTCTCAAAATTTGTAAATTAAATTATTTTTTTACTCATATTATATATCAAACTATTAATTATTTATTATGTATTATTTTATTTTAAATGATATTTTTATATTCTTTTACATACTTCTATTTATATATTTTTTAAAACCCAATATATTTTACATATAATTATTATAAATATTTTGTTATTATATTTATATATTATATAGCAAATACTATTTTAAAATTATTTTTTAGGTCTTTACTTGTGTTATATATATTTTGTTAATAATAATTCATTTCATTTTATTTTATTTTGTATATACCATGTGTTAAATGTTATTTTATCTATTATTTGATATTACATTTCATGAACATGTACATTGATATTATATTACTCTTTTTTGTATATCATGCATTATTTAATTATTACTTTGTATGTTTGTATGTTTATTCATTCTTAATACATGCTATATACATTTTTGTATGCATATCGTTAATACATGCTATATATGTATTATTTTTATATGTATGTATCTAATGCACGATCTTTATATTGTTACCATTACTTTGTTTAAATGTATGTATTATTTACCTACTACAATAATATGTTATTATGTATGATTTATAATGCAATATAATTCCTCACACATCACTTTTAAAAAAAGGGGCACCAAAGTTTTCAAAAATACAAAAAGGCAATGCTTGATGTTTGGAAATTCGAGAAACTAGTGCCCTAACTTATTGGGTTGCGACTCTTCTCGTTGAGTTTGAATAATCAAGTACCCTTCTAAGTTTTTAAAGGTTTTCAAAATATAAGCGGCTGTCTTGGAATTTCAAAGCAATATGTCCTAACTTACTGGATGTCGCGTTTTGTTGTTTCGAGATAGGGATTTCCAAAAGGCTAACTCAGTATCAATATTTTGATACGAGTGAACTCCAATTTTCAAAATAAAAAATATTTCAAAGAGGATTGCATCTTAAAATTTCTAAATTCCGACCTTAAAGACATTTGATAATCAATTTGGTACCAATTTTTGGGCGTTACGAGGGTGCTAACCCTTCCTCGTATGTAACCGACTCCCGAACCCGTTCTTTTGATTTCGTAGACCAAAATCGATGATTTTAAAACAAAAATGTTTTAAAGGTGACCCAATCACACCTAAAAAGATTGGTGGCGACTCCCGTTTTCGTTTTTAAGTCGATTCTCATTTTCAAAAACCCGATTTAAAAATGGTCTCGACAGGTATCAAAGTAATTGATACCTTGTTTTTTTTTTTTTTTTGTAAAATCTTCAGCTACCAACCTTACTTTAAACTTATCAATGGTTCCATCAACTTTATTTTCTTTTTGAAGATCCATTTACAGCCTATTGGTTTGGAACCCGGTGGAAGACCAACTAAGATCCAAGTTTGATTTCCCATTATTGAATCCATCTTATCATTTATTACTTCTTTCCAAAAAGAAGAGTCTTGAGATTTCATTGCCTCTTCAAATGTAATAGGATTAGATTTCGTATTATAATAATAAGGTATCTTATTGCATATACTTTCACCTTTTTCTTCTACAAGAAACATAAAGAAATCTGGTCCAAAATCTTTGACTTTTTTAATCATTTTACTTTTTCTTAATTCTTGAAGATTCGTTATTATTATCAATTTGTACCAATGGTATCTCATTCTCATTTGAAGAATGAATCAATTGTTCTGGTTGTAATAGTCTTGAAACAAAATTAAATATATTTTGATCAAAAATAGCATCTTTTGATTCAATAACAATATTAATTGAAATTGAATCATTTGGTTCAATTACCATGAACCTATATGTCTGGCTAGTATGTGAATATCCTACAAATATGCATTTAGTTCCTTTTTCACCTAAATTTTTACGTTTAGATTTTGGAACTTTGACAATAACTTTACAGCCCCAAATATTCAAATAATTAAGGTTTGGTTTCCTTTTCTTCCATTTTTCATTGGGGTTATTTTAGTTTCCTTATTAAAAACTCTATTCAATATATGACAAGCCGTTAGAATAGCATCTCCCTAAAAACCTTGTCCAAGACCTAAATATGATAACATTGAATTTATCATTTTAGTGAAGACACTATTTTTCTTTTCAGCTATAATCGTTTTGTTGTGGTATGTAAGGAGCAAAAACTTGGTAGACAATCTCAGTGGATTCAAAATAACTTGGATTATATTATTCTCCACCTCTATCTAATCTTAAGCAATTGATAAATGATTCACACTCAAGTTCAACTTTAGATTTATAAACTTTAAATTTATCAAGTGCTTCATCTTTTGAATGCAATAAATATACATAGCAATATCTAGAACAATCATCAATAAAAGTAACAAAATATTTCTTTCCACCTAATGTAGGAGTATTGTGCATGTAACATAAATCACTATGTATCAAATCTAGCAACTTTGTTTTCCATTTAATATTAGGGAAAGGGTTTCTTATAATTTTAGTTAACATACATGTATTGCATTTTTCAATATTATTATTAAAAATAGGAATTAAATCTAACTTATGCATGTCACTCAATTTTCTATAATGCCATAAACAAGAAGATTCAACCATATAAGTAGAAATAGTATTTTTATTCTTACTAATAATATTGAGTCTGAATATACTCTCATACATATACCCTTTCCCTACAAAAATTCCTCCCTAGAATATACTCTCATACGTATACCCTTTCCCTACAAAAATTCCTCCATCGAATAGAATAAACTTATTTGTCTCAAAATAGGTTTGAAACCAAACTTATTTGACGGACTTTCAGACATTAAATTCTTCCTAACTTATGGTACACAATATACATCAATCAAGGTTAAAATCTTTCCAGAACTGAATTGTAGTTCAATAGACACTATGCATTTGATTGTTGCGGTGGAAGAATTTACCATGTACAAGACATTGTCATTTTCACATTGTGTGAATTTTGTGAACCTGCTTTTGTCTTTACACACATGTTTGGTTGCTCCGATATCAATTCACCATGCATTATCATCTTGTTCCATATTAATTTCAGATATAATTGTAACAAACTTTTCATTATTATCAGCATTAGAAGATGATTTCTTCTTTAAAAATCGACATTCATTCTTGAAATGTCTCAGCTTACCACTATAATAGCATGAGCCCTTTTGTTTCTTTTTGAACTTAGGTGCCATATCAATCTGTTTGAACTTTCTCTTGGATAGTTTAGCAGTCTGTACTTCCTCCGTAACATGTACTTTGGCATTTTCAGAATCTAAATTCTGATCTTGCTTTTGATATTCTTATGTAATATGAAGATGATTTGCCAAAGCATCAAGAGATATTTCATCTTTCCTATGTTTTCAACTTCTTTTAAAGTTTTTCCAATATGGAGGAAGTTTTTCTATTATGGAGGATACAATAATCATTTCATCCATTTTCATATCATATTGCTTAAATTGATTCAACATTTTTTTCAATATGACGAAATTGTTCATTTGATAATTATTGAAATGACTAACAAGAAATTTCTTACTTAGAGCATCTTCGATCATGTATCTTGTATCCAATTTGTCCCATAATTCCTTAGCGGTGACCTCGTTTTGGTAAGTGTCCAACAAACCATCGGATAAACCACTCAATATGTGGCCTATGCACAAGTAATCAACATTGTCCCATTTTTTTCCTTTCTCGTGTTGTAGCAGCCGATACATTTTCATTCTCTTCCAGTCTTGGTGTATCCAAAACATAGGCAACCTTCAAAGTTGATAATAAGAAGTGCATCTTTTTCTATCATCATTGAAAATTGGCACCATCAAGCTGATCGAGTTTGACAAAGTTGGAAGCCAACTCCCTTAGTGCTCCACTTTCTTGTGTTGTAGTAGTCATCATGAATTATAACCTTAAAATTGTTAGTACAAAACTTAAGCGAGGAAAATCTCGAACACATGAATGAAACTCGAACAGAAAATGAAGAAATAAGACAAGGCTCCAAGACGTGTATCAAGCCACTATCTTTAAGATTGTATTTTCCCCCACCTATATTTGGTGTGCAAAAGAGTTTCAAGAAAATTAACCTTGAGGATACAATGAAGCTAATGGCTATTTTTGTTTTGCACTGACGAGAATAGTCCACTAAACACTGGGCAATGTCTAACTAGAAACTCAATTTCTACAAAGAATTTCTGCAGTAATTCTGTATAGAATCTAATAATATTAAAAGAATGGAGCAAGGATGGAAAGAATATTAAAACTTGTTAGTGTGTAGTCTAAATGAAATCTCATTCCTATTTACAGAAATTTTCATGTCTTGTCATAGAGACATCTTCCAACAGGTGTCGTTTCTAAATAATAATGTCTTTAAAAAGACACATAATTATTCATTTAATATTATAACTATTCAAACAATACTATTTGAATAATTATAATTTTATCAAAAATCAAGTGATATGACTCTTGACCAATAATCAAAAGATTTAACTTTTGATTAGTTACACCATTTCATTTATAATTATTGGAACACTATAAATATTTGAAAATATTTCAACACAGACCAGTTCAAAATCAATTAATTTATCAATTAAACTGATTTTTTAGCTCAGTTCAACAAGTACGTACTAGTTCACAGGTCAACCAGTTTTTTAACTCCTACTGGATTGATACCCCAACCGATTCTCTATCCAACCGATTCGATTTACATAACAACAAATTTGGAACCTTTTAAATATTTTTAAAATTGTTTTTATTTTTAAATTTTAAATTTTTTTTATTGTTTCTCATAATTATTTTTATTTTTGAAAGTATTATATTTTTTTGAATTTTAATGTTTTTATTTAAAATATGAAAAATAATTCAAAATTGCTTTATGTTTTTTTAAAAGATAAACATCAAATTAACAAAAAATTATAATTGTTAAGGGTTAAGAATGTTATTCAGACCATTGCCTTTGTTGTTTTGAGCAACCAGAATTTGGGTATGATCATTACCATAGTAGGATCAAATCCATCAATTAAATTTGATGTACTTGTTAAGGCTTTGCAATTTGGTTAAGAATATGCTGAAAAATCTTTGGTCAATGTTCTGGTGGGCTAAGGAAAATCATGGGCAACTAAAAAAGAATAAAAATGAAAACATAGAGGATGGTTCGACCAAGAAAGTATACCTTAAAGAGCAATGTGTTGATTTGAGTGTTGTAATGGCAGTTGATTTGGTCCTTGATCCACCATTATCTTTGAAAGAGAGATTGGTGGGGAAAGGCCCTATTGGCTCGAAGAGGGAGATTGCAATAACAGGGGTGGAAGTGGAGGATGACTTTGATTTTGTGGAAGGGGACATCACAAGATCAATCGTAAATGGCATTCCTTCGATTGATTTCTCAGAGAGGGTTCTACATTTCTTGCTCAAATAAATGGGTACTACAGTAGTGATTAAGCTCTTAGGTTAGAACATTGGGTATGCGTCTCTCCAAAATAAGGTTTCTAATATTTGGAGACCCTCTATGTCGTTCCAACTATGGACATCGAGAATGGTTATTTCTTGGTTAAGTTTCATAAAAACGATGATTTCAAAAAGGTGCTTTCTTAGGGCCCTTGAATCATTTATGGACAATATTTGACGGTGCAATCGTGGTCCATAGATTTTAACGCTGCACAACCATTTACAAACATTGTAATGTCTTGGATCCGTCTTCTAAGACTTCTGGGGCATTTGTATAAAAAAAGATTTTATGAGAGATTGGAGAGATAGTGGGGAAAGTCGCAAAACTAGATTTTAATATCGATATGGAGCACGAGGACATTTCACTCGTATGGAATGTTAATCTAGATAAACTTTTGGTTTCCCATGTCTTGATTAATGGAATACTCCAACGAGTTGAGTGTAAGTATATTCCAACAATCTGTTTCGCGCGTGGACTATATGAACATGTAAAGGAAATATGTTCAAATATGGAACCTTGTCTAATGGAAAATGGTGGTGTGCCTCCAGCTAGTGGAGAATCTCTGATGGTTGATACGGTGATGGTGGACAACGATAGAGTGGAGGAAACATGTGCATACAGACTATGGTTGCTAGTTGAGAGGAAGCCGAGGCATAACTCTAGGGATTCACAAAGAAATGTGACTGCAAATAAGGGGGATATGATTGTTGATTCTTGACTTAATGTGCTGGTCACCTTTAATTTAAAGGAGAAAGGAAAGGGAGAGAGGAGTGAAGATTCTCCAAAGGCAAGCATTAAAGGGAAGGGGGTCACGGATGGGGATAGGGTTAGTGGTGGTAAGCAATTTTTGGTCCCATTTAGAGGAGGTCTGGGTAAACCACTTTAGTGGGCCAAGGGAATAGGAATAGGATAATGGGGTCCAAAGATGGAGCGCAGACTGAGTGGGGGGCTTAACGAATAGGGTAATGAGTTGGGGTTGGTAAACTCGGTTAAGTTGGCCGAGAAATTGAAGGCTTCTAGGCTCGATTGTGCTATAGAGGGCCAAGGTGCATCGGTCCAATCTAAAGAGGCCTAGTTGGAGACTACCTAAGATGCATCCACTTTTTTCGTTTCTGTAGGTTCCGAAAGAGACCCAGGTGAGTTTAGAGTGCAACTAGAGATCGACCTTTTGAAGGTAATAACTCCGTGACAATTACTCACTTTGATCTACATTTTGAGGCTCCATTGGAGGTTGCAGTGACATTAAAGAAGGTGTACTTGACCCAGCAAAGCACTCGAAAATTGTTTTTAAGGAAAACGATCACCTAAATCCAATTGAGTCAGCGGACGATGACCGAGCAGAGGTGTTGGGCAGCAATGATTCGATTTGTAAAGGGCAAATCTTTAGAGGAAAAGCCGATGCTGGCAAAAATGGAAGAAAGCTTAATAGGACAATACAGGATCAGGGGAGCCATTTTAAGATGTTAGGCAACTTTCGAGTGCCCCTATCGAAATTGGTCAAAAAAATGGTTGAATGTATCTTTTCTCAGATTGGAAAGAAAGGTGATACAGGAGGACTGAAGGTGGTTGAAAAGCAACTGGAAGTCGAAGATGTCATTCGACATTAAAGGTAGGTTTTTCTTCGCCTTCTATTCTATATGGATTTGCATTTTTTAGTTTTCTCATGGAACTATCATGGGTGTGAGAGTGCAAAATTTCCCCATATCTTTTGGGAACACCAACGACAGATTGTTGAATTGTGGACCTGATGGTTTTTTGTTTGAGCATTATGTTTTCTGTACAATTTTATTTGAGTTTTTGTTAAGATCTAGTTATAAATTAACTAAAGTGCAATAAATAATTATGGTAGAAATTGCCTAGAAATTACTATGTTTGTCACATTAAGGTGGTGAGTCAACTTTGCATGTCAGCCATGTGTAAGTTATTGTGAGAGCCGTGAGCTTTATAAGTAAGGTTATTATTGTTAGGGTTCTTCCCTTCCCTTCTATTACATTAGTTTTACTCTAGTAACCAGTATAAGAAAGAGTTCTTCTTTAGATAAAGACCAACAAGTTTTCGATTTATAAGAAAAAGTCTACTATGGGCTAAAGATATGAAATGTGAACAAAAGTGAATCATCAAAGTGTCGAGGTAAGTTTAGTAACTTTCGAAGGTAAATTAAATTTTGTTAAAGCAATGTATAGTTGTATGAATTTAGTATGTGTGTAAGCATGTATTAATTGAATAATTTTAAACATTATGTTACGATTCATTTACCTATTTATTTTTGTAGTGCTTACTAAGCCTTCACCAGCTTAACGCATTTACTTTAAGGTGTAGGTACAGTTAGACTTGAAGAGCTAGAGGCAGGCCAGGAGATCTCTCATCTTATCACATTTTCAAGAGCTACAAAAGTACGTACTATATTCTGAGTTAAAATGGCATGCACATAAGCAGACCAAATTTGTTCCCAAGTGATAGGGACTAAAATCCAACCTCTTTAAACTCTATCTATTTTGGTTTTTATTTGAAGGATTTTGGTTATATATGAAATGAATTATTGAGGTTATAAGTATGTCTGCAAATGTGGTTTGTTAATGTGATAATTGTGGTTGATTTAGAGTTGTTTAAAGTAGTTTAAATGCATCTTGAATTGGTTTTAAATGTTGAGTTGAATCCAATAGATTGCTAGGGGTTTTAGTTAACTTTTATGTAACGCCCCAAACCCAGCCTAGAATTTATACCCGAATCTGGCGACGTCACATGGAATGGAATTTTGAAATCAAATTAGAAAGTCAAAACCGTTCTCGTTTATTATCTTCTATTTATATCTCATCAAATTCAAAATCATTTTCTCATTAATTTAGTTTGTTCAAAACCTATTTTGTAGCGAAAATTTTCAAAACCATGATGTTTACAGAAAATCGTTTGCTTTTAGGAAAAATGTCACGCTTAATAAAATCGAGTTTCGATACAGTTCAATAGTTCGTGAAAAACAGTTAAAATCCTAAAACAATGGTAAACAATCCAAAAATTCCCAAATTACATCAAGAATACCCAGAAAAACAAATAGGAATTAAAACCATTAAAGAGATAAGAACCATTCAATAAACTTGTGGTCACCATTGAGTCTCCAACTGCACCGAACCGTCTAAGTCTGGGGATTACCTGTATAGATAAAATAAAAAGGGGTGAGTTTACGTAAACTTAGTGAGTAATCCCCACAGAAAACATATATACAGTCAACAACAGTTATTAGTCAAATGCAATCTGGGCCTAAGCCCATTTTAGTCTCAGTAGTAGTTCGGGCCTTAGTCCATTTCTGTTTCAGTATCAGATATGCATCAATCAGTAAACAGAGTCCTACCCAACCAGCCTCTACACAACATCTCCGTCCATCCCTACACTCCATGTAGGGTTTAAAACATCCACCTATCCCTACACTCCAAGTAGTACCGAATGCGGCACATAACCAATAATTTGCAGCTGAGATGCCAGATAATAGGCTTAAGAGCCTTTCAGTACATTTGCTCCAAATATCAACATCCTAACCTAATACAATGCAACATACAATATATGACATGCTAATACACGAATTCCAATTGTACATACAGTTTAGTATTCATGCATATAACCATCATACACCCAATTCACTCATTTAGGGTCTAAGTAGTGCTTACCGAACCTACAATAGGTTCACAGTCAACTTGCGCGACCCGTGCAACCTTAGAACACATTTCAGTTAAATGGGCTCACATGCCCTTGCGGCTTGCCCGTGTGGATCACACGGCCTGGCCTATAATTCCACATGCCCGTGTGGACTCCCCGTATGGGCCCACATGCCCTTGTGGCCCACATAGCCCAAATCAGTCTAGCCCGTGTGTCGCACACGGCCTACCTGGCCATTACACAATCGTGTCTTGCGCGCATGGCCTGGCCTGGTCGATCACACGCCCATGTTATGGCACACGGCTTACCACACGGGCAACCACAGGCCTGTGTGACGTCGAAGTGGGGTTTTTGGATTTTCACTGAAACCCCATTTTCTGTGTTTTTGAGTACACACTTGGTACGCTTTGATGCTAAAACAATCCCTGAGCACTCCAAAACCTAAAAATCATCATTCCAACACCCAATTTCAGTAACATTAACAAAACCTAAACGGGATTGCAATGAGATTCATCATTTAACTATCGAAACCCATACCTTCGATCGAAACGAGAATCCTACGCACTTAACTTGTCAAAAGGGAGTGATGCTCAGTCCCTTGGTTACTTCCTAGACATCAAAATGAACCTCTTTTAGACAGAATTCAGAAAGTGTTTAGAAAAGCAAGCATTGGAACTTACCAACCTACCGTTAACTTACAAACAATATGGGGATGACAGAATATCGATTCGGTTATCAAAAAGAAAGCAAAGAAGGAAAAAAAAATAAAAGAATCAAGAAGGATGAAAATAGCTAAAGGAAATCGGCAGAGAAGGGTAGGGGAGACATAAAAAAAAAACGGTGGAATAGAGAGGAAGAGAATGCTGAAAATTTCCCCAAAAGAATCCCAACTAAGCCGATAACTTCTACATCCCTCGATTTTCTCCCACTTATCCCTCCATCACAACCACGTCAGAATTCCAATTTCAATTAAACTCATCCACATGCCACATGCCCCATGCAAAAAGAATTCCCTTGTCCCGCAGGGATTCAAACACATCCCCCCAGCACTCCACTTATCCACCAGATCAACATGCCCATTCTGATGTAAACTTACAAACAATTACTTAAAAGCCTACTAGCCGGAAATAGGGGCTAAGTCAGAAAAATACTAAAATTTGTCAAAGTCTGGTCTTAAACTTGGGACCACTCACACACACTCAAAGCACTTAACCACTGAAGTAGATACACAATTGTCACATTTTCACAATAACAAAAATAAGAATTTTAGGGAGTTACAATTCTACCCCCTAAACAAAAATTTCATCCTCGAAATTTACTTGATCAGAATAGACGAGGATACTACTGATGCATCACATCCTCAGGCTCCCACGTGGCCTCCTCAGTGCTATGATTCTGCCACAGTACCTTCACTAATGGGATAGACTTCCTCCAAAGAACATTTACATCGCGATCCAGAATTCAACCTAGCTCCTCCTCGAAGGTCAGATCTGGCCTAACCTTAATCTCCTCAACAGGGACAATATGAGTAGGATCAGAGTGGTAACGCCTTAACATCGAGACGTAGAGGACATCATGAATACAGTCTAGCTCTGGAGGAAGCTCCAATTGATAAGCGACCGGTCCCACTCGTTTCAGAATCTAGTACGGCTCAATAAACCTAAGGCTCAGCTTGCCTTTACGACCGAACCTAAGAATTTTTCTCCATGGTGAGACCTTGAGAAATACGAAGTGTAACACCCTTAACCTGTATCTGTTGCTGAAATAGGGTTATGAGGCATTACCGATCAATACACATCATTCACATACATTCAACATACATTACGTATTTCCATATAAACATCAATCATACATAACCACATCGTCCCTTAAGAGGGCCTACGAGGCCTTAAAACATGCTTAAAAGAGGTTCGGAACCAAACTGATAACATTTGCAAACTTTACAAGCATATCATCAACTCACTAGCCTATACATGCCATATACCATATTTACAAGCATCCAAAAGTACCAACAAGATGATAGATAGTGTGATAATGTATTCTCGGCGATCCTCGAGTCTGAGCTAGCTTTGATACTCTATAAAACAAAGACAAATAATACACAGCAAGCTTCATAGCTTAGTAAGTTTGTACCAACAATACTCAACAGTTCATAAAATACAAATCATCAATTAATAAACACTTAGAAGTTCTCATATCATCATTCAATTCTAATTTATGACCATTTATCGTGTATATACAAATTCATCAGCTTCATACACATTGTATTAACTACCACATAGGTATAGTATGTACTTGTACTTTCCTGTATTTATTTATCTCATTCTCACCTCTCTGTTCAATACATTAAATCATTCAGAAATATTTCAATGCTTTAAGAACTCACACACTTAGTGCATAAATGTTTAGCCGAAGTTACAACGATATTGCGCACTTAGTGCCATCACATTAAACCGAAGCTATGTCAGCACCGCACATTTAGTGCAACATAAAGCCAAAACTATTCCAATTCGCACACTAAGTGCTGTATATAGCCGAAGCTATCTTGAAACGCACACTAAGTGCCAAATATAGTCGATTTGTCGTCGTACGCATTCATAGTCACATATATCCAATTTATGCATTATTAAAGCATTAAAAACATAACCGTAACAGTATTTATCACGTACGAACTTACCTCGTACTCAGAATTGACGAATCGGATCGATTATTCGATAACCTTCTATTTTCCCCAATCTAAATCTGAATTCTTCCTTTCTTGATCTATATGTATTCAAAATTAACCCATTTAATCACCAATTCATTCAATTTAATCCACAAACACATAAGTTTAGCCAATTTGCACTTTGGCCTTAAACTTTCACATTTTAACAATTTAGTCCCTATTTCATTAAAACACAAATTACTCAAAATTCAATAAGACCCATGCGTGGCTGAATTCTCTATAGGTCCCTAGCAGCTGATATTTTTCATTTAGTTCATAATTTAACCCCTCAATTTATACTTTTCTCAATTTAATCCCTAATATGCATTTTTACTCAAAATCACTTTACAAAATATGTATATCAAACACCAAGCTTTCATATTTCATCATCAAACATCCAAAAACACATGAATTCATCAATGGAAACTTTCAAAATCATCAACACTTTTAAAAATTGAGACATGGGTTACCTAGAGCACGAAGCAACAATAATAAAAAAGTAGAAATCATCAAAAATTGAGCTAGAATCATACCTTAATCGAGCCAAATACTTGTCGAACCCTAAAACCTCTCCCAACCCTTATTTCTTTCCTTAGTTTCGGTCAAAAAGATGAATAAAGATGAACATTTGGTTTTGTTTTACTTTAATTATCATTTAATTAACAAATTACCAATTTAACCTTAAAATTAATTCAATATTTCAATAATGCCAAACCAAATATCATCCACTAACTAAAAATAGGGCTATTTACCTCATAAGGACTTTAACTTTGAAGTTCTATAGCTATTAGACATCTTTAGCTAATAAAACAACACTTTTGCATTTTACGCGATTTAGTCATTTTTCTCAAATTGAGATTTTAAACGATAAAATTAGCTCACAAAATTTTCACACATACATACTATTATGCTGTAAATACCAAAAATAATATTAAAATAATTTTACAAACTCAGATTTTTGGTTTCAAAACCACCATTCTGATTTGGCTAAAATTGGGCTGTTACATTCGTCCCCCACAGAATACTCAATCTCACCTCTCTTTAGATCAACATAGGGCTTCTATCTATCAAAAGCCGCCTTTAAACGATCCCTGATCAGTCGAACCTTATCCTCAGTCTCAGAAACCAACTCAGGACCCAGAAAACGTCATTCACCCAACTCAGTCCAACACAAGGGAGTGCGACACTTACGACCATACAGAGCCTCGTAAGGTGCCATCTGAATGCTAGACTGGAAACTGTTATTATAGGTGAACTCTGCTAACGGCAGATAATCCTCCTAACTACCTTAGAATTGATAGCACAGCTCCTCAACATATCCTCCAGTATTTGAATCATCCTCTCCGATTGACCATCGATCTGAGGATGAAATGCAGTACTGTAGTCCAACCTTAAACCCAGAGCCTCATATAGCTTTTTCCAAAACTGAGATGTGAAGCGAGGATCCTTATCATAGATGATTGAAACCGGCACCTCATGCAGTCTCACTATCTCGAAAATATAAAGCTTCACCCGCTTCTGCAAAGAATAATCTGTCCTAACTGGGATGAAGTGCGCAAACTTGGTCAATCGATCCACGATGACCCACATTAAATCCTTCTTAGTGGGTGTTAAAGGCAACCCACTAACGAAATCCATCGTTACTCGTTCCCATTTCCATAACAGAATCTTAACCAGCTACAACAAACCCGAAGGTAACTGATGCTCAGCCTTAACCTGCTGGCATGTCAGATATCTAACAACAAAATCAGTAACCTCTCGCTTCAATCCTGGCCACCAATACAACTCTCGAAGATCTCGGTACATCTTATTCCCACCAGGGTGCATTGCGTAAGGGCTACTATGCGCCTCTCTCAGTATAGACTGTCTCAAATCAGAATCATTCGGTACACATATTCAGCCTCGAAAACACAACACACCCTTAAAGTTCAACCCAAAGTCCGTAATGTTACCACTCTAAATCTATAGGAACTGAAGACCCAAAGACTCATCCTTTAGCTATTTACCCTTAATCTTCTCAATCCAAGTTGGTTTGACTTATAGCTCAGCCAACAAACTGCCATCGTCGAACAAGCTAAGTTAAGCAAACATCGCTCTCAGATCAGTCATCGCCCTACAGCTCAACGCATTGGCCGCCACATTGGCCTTGCCAGGATGGTACTCAATAGTACAATCATAATCCTTAAGCAACTCAACCCATCTATGCTACCTAAGATTCAACTCTTTCTGAGTAAAGAGGTACTTGAGGCTCTTGTGATCAGTATAGATGACACACTTCTTACCATACAAGTAGTGCCTCTAGATTTTCAATACAAAGGCTACAGCAGCCAACTCCAAATCTTGCGTCAGATAGTTTGCCACATTTGTCTTAAGCTGACGAGACTCATATGCTACCACCTTACCATCCTGCATCAACACACATCCCAAACTGACATGTGATACATCATTGTAAACCATGAACTCTTTTCCAGGTTCAGGCTGTATCAGAATAGGAGTCTCTGTTAGTATAGTCTTGAGCTTCTCGAAGCTTTCTTACTGCTCATCAATCCAGACAAACAGTATACCCTTACGTAGCAACTTAGTTAAAGGTGCTACAATCAATGAGAAACCTTCCACAAACCATCGGTAATAACCTGCCAGCCCCAAAAAGCTATGGATCTTTGACACATTCTTAGGCTACTTCCAATCTAATATAGCCTCAATCTTTCCTGGATCCATACGAATCCCCTCAGCAGAAACCACGTGTCCTAGAAAAGTTACTTCACTTAACCAGAACTCGTACTTGCTAAACTTGCCATAGAGCTGCTTTTCCCTCAAAGTCTGAAGAACCACTCTGAGGTGCTCATCATACTCATCCTCAGTCCTCAAATAAAATAATATGTTGTCGATGAACACCACCACAAATCGATCCAGATAGGGCTGAAACACTTGGTTCATCAGATCCATAAAAGCTGCCGGTGTATTAGTTAGTCCAAATGGCATCACTAAGAATTCGTAGTGACCATAACTAGTCCTTAACACCGTCTTATGTACGTCAGCCTTTTTAACCCTCAACTGATGGTATCCAGACCAGAGATCAATCTTAGAGAATACCGAAGCTCCTCAAAACTGGTCAAACAGGTCATCGATCCTCGGTAACGGATACTTGCTCTTGATGGTTAGCTTATTCAATTGTCGGTAGTTAATACACATCCTCATGGACCCATCTTTTTCCTTAAAAAATAGTACCCCGTGCTCTCCATGGAGACACACTAGGGCGGATGAACCCACAATCCAACAACTCTTGAATCTGAGCCTTAAGCTCCATAAGCTCTTTCGGTGCCATTCGATAGGGAACGATAGACACTGTAGCTGTACCGGGGAAAAGCTCAATCCCAAACTCCACTTTCTGATTTGGAGGTAAACCCGATAGCTACTCATGGAAGGCGTCCAAAAAATCCCTTACAGTGTGAATATCCTTTACAGTAGAGTCCTCAGAAGTGGAAACACTTACGTAGGCCAAGTACACCTTACATCCCTTGCTAACTAGTTTCTTAGCTATTAGTGTAGAGATCACATTAGCCAAATAATTTCGCCGTTCTCCAATCATGACTACCTCATTATCGTCCTCAGTTCTCAAAACGACCCTCTTAGTTATACAATAAAGACTAACATAGTGCTTGACCAACTAGTCAATACCTAGAATTATATCGAACTTCTCAAATGGAAGCTCCATTATATCCATCAGAAAAACAGTTCCTTGCACCCCTAAGGGTACATCCCTATAGAGTTACTAACCCAAATAGATTGTCCACGGCCCATACCGTTACCACCCCTATCTTGACCATGGCCCCTCGGTGGCTACTGAACTACCCTCTGAAGTTGTGCAGTACCAGAACCCGTAGCTTGCACCTGATCAGCTCTCAGCAGATACTCTCGAATACGGTGCTCTAATGACCCACACCTCAAACACGCTCCAGTCTTCCTCCAACACTCTTCCTGATGGCGTCTACCACAATCTCCACATAACTACAACCCAGTAGGAGCAACAGAGGGCCCAGCTCTAATCAGCCCATCAGTTTTGGCCTTTTTCTTAGGTGTTTGTATTGAACTCGAGGACTCCGAATCACGCTCCCTCTACGGAGCTATCAAGACTCTCAAGGTATCCCTAAGGCCATCTTCAAAGCGGACATATTACTCATACTTAGTCGCCACCATACCTCGTGCATAGCGGCTCAGTCGCAGGAATTTGGCCTCATACTCGGTTACATATTGATCTCCCTGAGTAAGGTTCAGGAACTCCCTCCCACGGGAATCTACATAGCTCGCCCCCACATACTTCCCTTGGAAGGCAGTCTTAAAGAACTCCCAAGTCAAATGTTCGGGCTGAGTGCCCTCTTTAACAGTCAGCCACCACTGATAAGCCTTATCCCGCAGTAGTGAGACTGCACCCTTTAAGTTCTATTTGGGGGTGCAATCTAAATCATCCATGATCCTCTCTGTGGCTTCAATCTAGTATTCAGCCACATTAGGGGCAACTCCAGTAACCGACCCAGCTTATGTCTAGTCAAATTTATTTGTTTTACTAATTTTACGAATTAATTATGGTTTCAGTATTTATTAATAGATATTTTATGTAAACACTTTTAGTAATTCAGGGTGATTTTCGTAAATCGCAGTCTCTATCAGTTTTGCTATAGTCTCAGTTTTACTACAGTTTCAGTATACACTATCTAGAGTGTTTTCACAGTATACGACCTACAGTAGTTTCAGAATACTTACAGGATTGGCGCCGGAGACTCGGTGTCCACTAAATGTAACGCCCCAAACCCGGCCTAGATGTTATGGCCGAATCTAGCAATGTCACATGGAATGGAATTTTAAAATCGAATTACCAAGTCAAAATCGTTCTCGTTTATTATCTTCTATTTATCTCTTGTCAAATTTAAAATTGTTTTCTCATTAATTTAGTTTGCTCAAAACCTATTTTGTAGCGGAAGCTTTCAAAATCGTGATGTTTACAGAAAATCGTTTGCTTTTAGGAAAAATGTCACGCTTGATAAAACTGAGTTTCGATGCAGTTAACAGTTCGTGAAAAATAGTTAAAATCCAAAAACAATGGTAAACAATCCAAAAAGTCCAAAATTACATCAAGAATGCCCAGAAAAACAAATAGG
This sequence comes from Gossypium anomalum, assembly GCA_025698475.1. NCBI lineage: Eukaryota > Viridiplantae > Streptophyta > Magnoliopsida > Malvales > Malvaceae > Gossypium > Gossypium anomalum. The sequence continues at coordinate 79,732,183 of CM046966.1, read as the reverse complement.
AATTAAAACCATTAAAGAGATAAGAACCATTCAATAAACTTGTGGTCACCGCTAAGTTTCCCACTGCACCGAACCATCTAAGTCTGGGGATTACCTGTACAGATAAAATAGAAAGGGGTGAGTTTACGTAAACTCAGTGTGTAATCCCCACAAAAAACATGCACACGGTCAACAACAGTTATCAGTCAAATGTAATTTGGGCCAAAGCCTATTTCAGTCTCAGTAGCAGTTCAGGCCTTAGCCCATTTCTGTTTTAGTATCAAATATGCATCAATATGTAAACAGAGTCCCACTCAACTAGCCTCTACACACCATCTTCATGTGACCTAAAAGATATCGTAAAACAGAGTCTGAATCTGGCGATGTCACACTGAAGTTTTTTTCGTAAAGGATGATATCGTTTGCAAAGTCCAATCTTTATTAAGCCTCTTTGTGTGACCTAAAAGATAATTTTAAAACTTGTGTCACTATCAACAGTATTTACTTTAAAACGTTATTAATTCTAATATCTCATTTGTAGTGGAAGCTTTTTAAAATAGTTGCGTACTAGTGTTTACTTGTAAAACATTGTTTTCTTATGGTAGCTCTTAAAATCGTTTACGCATTCATGGTATTTTTTAAAAACATTTATCTTTTGAAAACCCGCTTCCTACTACTAGAAGTTATAGCTCAAAACAATAAAACCCCAAATTAAAGATAAATACTTAAAGAGGCCTTATTACATCAAAATACCCATAATTTAAAATCAAACAAGAAAGTACGTGCGGTTTTGTGGTCACCTTTGAGTCCCTCGCCACACCGATCCGCCTTGGGGATTTCCTGTATAGATAAACAGATGGGTGAGTTTATGAAAACTCAGTGTGTAATCCCATATTTGCAAACAGTCAGTCAAGCAGTGCAAAAACAGTCTGGGCCCAAGCCTTTATTAAAAACAGTGATAATATCAGTTTGGGCTTTGGCCGATCTCAATACAGAAGTAGTCATATGTTCGAGCCATTGCCCATTGCGATGCTGAAGAAATGGTGCGATGAATGGCTTAAAACAGAATGCAAGTCCTACCCATCCAGCCTCTACACTCAATATCTGTCCAACCCTACACTCCATGTGGGGATATAAGCAACCCACCCATCCCTACACTCCAAAATTAGCACCGATTGTGGCACTAAACAGTATTTGCAGCTGAGCTGCTAGTATAATAGGCTTAGAGCCATCAGTGATTTGCAGCAGAGCTGCCAATACAGTACACTTCCTCCAATCTTATATAAACCCACCCCCATGCAATGCATCATGCCACATGTCATAACATAGCATAATATTAAACATGTACTCAACACAGTTACAATAGCATGCTAAAATATAGATATATATCACATAGGGGAAAAACAGTCAATTTACCATGTGGGGGCATTTCAGTCATTTTACCACATAAGGGCAAAATAGTTATTTTATCGATTAAGGGTCCAGGTACGCTTACCAACCCAACAGAAGGTTCACAGTCGTCTCAGGCGACCCGTACAACCTTAACAGTCAAATAGTGAAAATGGCCCACGGTCCATATTACGAGCCCATGTGGGCCCTCACGCCCGTGTGGCCCAAAAAGCCCAAAGATGGCCTTGGCCGTGTGGACTACACAGCCTGGCCCAATATTCTCCACACGTCCGTGTGGTTTACCTGTGTGGGACCCACAGACCCATGAGGCCACACGACCCATTTTGGCCTAACGAGGCCCAAAACGACCTAAGCCCATAAAATCGCTCATGGTAGTCTTTACGATCAAACGCCCACATTTTACGTGTTCGGATTACTACATGAGCGAGACCACGCTCGTGTAGCGTCAATAGTCATGTCTTCCAGCTTTTGTCGATTTGCGATTATAGTAGTGTGGTTACACACTTGTTCACGAAAACATGCGAATAGTCCACGAGTACTCCCACCTACATTCAATCACAAGATCCAGTTAATCGCATACCAATTGACCTATCCAAGACCCCCACCAAAATACTTATCCAAAAGTGTACCTCCCACTTGATTAGATCAGTCGATTATGACTTGCTCATTGAATCCGTTTGCAAGAGACCAATCAATAGGCTTAAGGGGTTATCTGCATTCCAACCAACATTTATCAACCATAAAAAATTGAACAGTTTAAATCAAGACGAAAATTCACTTACCAAAAATGCATAGTCCAGATTAGAAGGAAAGAATAATCGGCCACACCCACACAAGGCCAAAAGTACAGAGAATGATAGAGGCAAAGACTAACAATTGTACCCCTATCAGTAAACGGCAAGCAAAAAGAGATGGTAGAAGGAAAGATCCTAACAATAGAGAGAAACAGAAAGGGAACCATGAGTACTTACCGATGTTAGAGAATTCTTACAAAACCAAAAACAAGACACAGTAATCTACCAGAGAGGAGATATACAGCAACAGTACCCAACTTGGAAGGATAGGGAAAAGTTGATAGAAGAAAAAGGAAGGAAGGTATTTAGCCCAAAGCATAACCAGTTTGAGAAAGAGATGCAGAGAAAAGAGGAGATGAGAAACATTCAGCAAAAACAAATTAAAGTAAAGAGAGGGGAAAGAGGGATATTCGGTCAGTAGGGCATTGCGAAAGAGTAAGACAGACCAAAAATGAAAGGTACCCGAGATACACTAATCGGCCTTAAAGAGGAAAACGCAACAAACCGAGAGAGCAACAAAACTTGTAACACAGATTTGGCACCTAAAGAAAGTGACAACCACCGAAAATGAAAAGACAAAAAGCCAACCCCAAAACCGAATTCATTGGGGACCTATAATCCCAATTCGGCACCAACACTCCTTTCGCTTCAAATCCCCTTCATTTCCTCCTAAAATCCCTCCATCAATATCTCATCAACAACTCAACCACTTAATTTGAAATTGATTCAAACTTTTCAGTGTTCTGGTCAAACCACAACACATCCCACCATTAGCAACAAAATAAAATACTCCACTGCCTTCCCCAAGATTCAAACCTCAACCCTCTTGCATAGGTAACACGCCACTTATCCCCTAAACCAGTAGGCTCTTTATGCCAAGCTTTACCCATTTTAATTTAAAAGTCTACTGCCTAGAGACAGTGCTTATTCCTTTAAAAACAAAGCTTTTTGCACCTGCCCAAGCTTGAACCCAAGACCTCTTAGACATTTCCCAGAGTATTAACCACTAAAGCAGAAATGCATTTGTGTCACTTTCTTGCACAACTAAATATTTATGTGCAGCCTCCTAACTGTTCCCAAGCTCAAGACCTAATACTTCTAAGGCCAAATTCTGGGCGTTACAAAGTTGTATTGGTTCATGGGTCAGCTAGTTTTTTTACCTCTCATCATACCAATATCTCAGTCGATTCTTGATCCAACCAATCTAGCCCAATTTAGATGACATTGAATTTTTATATTTAAAAAAATTAAATTTTAAAGCAGTTTTTTTTTATATTTTTAATTTTTTAAAATTATAATTTGTTAAAATTTCTAAATATGAAAAAAATTAAAAAAAATTATATTTTTTAAAAATTACATACTTTTAAAAATGATAAGGACCAAATTGAAAAAAACTATAAATGTTGCGGGCAAAAATAGTTTAAAATTTTAAAAAATTGGATGACCCACGAACCAGTATGGATTAGTTGAACCGATCTAAAAATCAAGTTGAACCAATTTTTATAATTTTTTATTTTTGAATATTTTTTTTATTTTGAACCAATCAGATCGGTTATTCTGGGAACCAATTGGTCAAACCAGTTTAAAATAGGTTCAATTATCCATTAACCAAAATTTTTAGCACAGTTCAATAAGTCCGTACTAGTTCACAGGTCAACCGGTTTTTTAACTCTCACTGGATTGATACCCCAACCGATCCCCTGTCCAACCGGTTTTATTTAAATAACAATAAATTTTGGAATTTTTTTAAATATTTAAAATTATTTTTATTATTTTTAATTTTAATGAGTTTTTATTTTTTTTCAAAGGCTTTTTATTTTTTATGTTTTTATTTAAAATCGGGGAAAAATTAATTTTTCAAATTTGTTTTATGTGCTTTTAAAGGGTGAGGACCAAATTGACAAAAATAGTAACTGTTGAAGGCTAAAGAAGTTATTTTACCTTTAACACAAATAACTTTAACCACAAAATTAGATGGAGGGATCAAGATTTTTATCTAAAAAAAAGTATAAGGACTCAATGTTCAAAATTAAAGTATAGGGACTAAATTTTAAATTTTGAAAGGGTATAAGACCTTTGGCATATTTAAACTATAAGTATTTGACTCAATTGGTGTCACAAGTCAACTGGGTATAATAACAAAATATCTTTACATTTTCAAAGTAAATTGAAGTATTTCGATGGTCTTTTTGTCATTTTATATCTTTCATATAAAAAAATACATAGATAATAAGATTTAGACTCAAGCCTTTATGGTTTTTTAACATTTATACTTCACTAATTCAACCAAAAATTTATTTGTTATTTATATCAAATTTTTATAAATATATTTGTTATATACTTCTTTTTTTCACTTACATCCTAAGTATGTCATATTCTAGAATATATTATTCATTTTTTTGGTACATAACCACAAATGTCCTCATTCGCTTTACGATCTGAATCTATTCCTATTCGGGCTGAAGGTGGTATTCAAATAAAGCCCTCCCAACAATGATGACTCCAGATTTTGAACGTGGTTTAAATACCTAGGAAAGAAGTATTGACAATCTCTCACAAGAAACATTGCTATCATGAAGAATAAGGAATCATATGTTTCTGAATCACATAAAATGCTAGTATTTTTCCTCAAATTACTGCGAATATGGCTAATAGGAACCTATATAAACAAAATAGAAATTGACATAATTGAGTCCAAATTTATTTCATAGCAAGGATGGATCCAAGGGGTGGTCCCCCCTTTGAAGTTTTTAGATTTTTTTAATTTTATATATAAATTATCATGTATTTTAGATTTGATCACATTGGATAAAATTCGTCCCCTTGGCCAAATTGTATCTCATATAATTCGCCCCCTTAAGCCATAAGGTTATACTTTATATTAATTAAATATTTTTCAGTTTTTAATTATATAACTTTAATAATAATCAAATATTAATACATGATGGGTCTTGAAAAACTAAATTTAGATGCTCCATATGGACTTTAAATCTAAATTCCAGAATTAATTGATTTGGCCCATACCCATACATATTAGGTTAGTGACTTTTTGTATTTTGATTGGTTTGTCTTGCTAAGGAATTATCTTACTTTGGTAAGGTGTTGATACTGCCAAGAGAAAAAAGAAAGAAGTTTGATGCCTAAGCTAAGAACACAGAGTAAAAAAAAAATACAAATTATCTTTCTCTCAGCTCCTTACGTTTTTGCATAAATTATGTTCTTTATTTATTTGACTTATTATTATATTTCCTTTTCCTAATGTGTAGTTGTTTAATATATTATTACAGTTTTCAGGTTTTTCGATTAAATTATGGTTAACAAAAAGATCGATTCTTTTTTTCAAGAAAAGGGTGTCAGAAAGCAATAATGATCAATTGTTTCATTTACCTTCTATTATTAGTGGAGAAAAATCAAATATCAGATCTTCTCAAGCTCCTAAACAAAATATCATGTCTTCTCAATCCCAAGCTCCTGAATGCGATATCAAGTCTTCACAAACTTCTGAACGAGTTCTCTAGTCTTCTCAATCCCAAGATCCTGAACGAGATATTGAGTCTTTACAAACTCCTGAACAAGATATCCGGTCTTCTTAAGTTCTTGAACATCATCGTAAGGTTTCAAGAGTCGAAACAAATGAGTTTTATGCTTTTTCTTTAGAGCATGATCCTGGACTTCGAAATTCTATTTGGGATTACACTCCAAATCAACAGGACGAAGTTCATCAAGCTTACATTAAGTTTGGGCCATATAAATTGATTCCTCTAAGTAAGGTTCCAACATCTCCTCAGTATATTGAAAAGAATGGATGCTAATTTCTTCCATCTTAGTACAAGTTATTCCCGGATTGGCTTGAGTTTTCACCAACTAATAATGTCGCATCATTTGGATGTCATTGAAATACTTTTACAAGCCAAGGGTTTCGATCATGGAAGAAGGAAAATGAAGGATCATGGACCTAAGATGTGTCTACTTCTTTCGTTTCTGTAGTTTTAAGAAAAGACCTAGGTGAGTTTAGCAATACAACTAGAGATCGGCCTTTAGAAGGTAATAGCTTTGTGACAATGAGTCACTATAATCTAACTTTTGAGGCTACATTGGAGGTTGCGGTGAAATTGAAAGAAGGTGTACTTGACCCAGAAAAGCAGTCGACAACTGTTTTTAAGGAAAACAATCACCCAAATCTGTTTGAGTCAGCGGATGATGACCAAGCGAAAGTGTTGGGCAACGATGATTTGGCTTCTAAAAGGCAGATCGCTGGAGGAAAAGTCAGTGCTGGCAGAAATAGAAGAAAGTTTAATAAGAAAAAAGGGGATTGGGGGAGCCATTTCAAGATGTCAAGCAGCTCTCGAGTGCCCCTATTGAAATCAGTCAACAACATGGTTTAACTTATCTCTTCTCAAATTGGAAAGAAATGTGATATAAGAGGACTAAAGATGGTTGAAAAGTAACTAGAAATCGAAGATGTCATTCGACATTAAAGGTATGTTTTTCTTCACCTTTTATTCTATATGGATTTACATTTTTTTGTTTTCTTGTGGAACTGTCAGGGGTGTGCGAGTGCAAAGTTTCCCCATATTTTCTGGGAGCGCCAATGACGGATTGTTGAGTTATGGACCTGATAGCTTTTTGTTTGAGCATGTGTTTTTTATACAATTTTATTTGGGTTTTTATTAAAATCTGGTTGTAAATTAACTAAAGTGCAACGAATAATTATGGTAGAATTTTCCTAGAAATTACTATGTTGGTCACATTAAGGTGGTGAGTCAGCTTTGCATGCCAGCCATGTGTAAGTTATTATGAGAGCTGTGAGCTTTATAAGTAAGGTTATTATTGTAGGGGTTCTTCCCTTCAATTCCATTACATTATTTTTACTCTGGTAACCAGTCAAAGAAAGAGTTCTTTATTAGAGAAAGACCAACAATTTTTTGATTTATAAGAAAAAGTCTACTATAGGCTAAAGATATGAAATGTGAACAAACGTGAATAATCAAAGTGTTAAGGTAAGTTTAGTAACTTTCAAAGGTAAGTTAAATTTTGTTAAAGCAAGGTACAGTTAAATGAATTTAGTATGTGTGTAAGCATGTATTAATTGAATCATTATAAACATTATGTTATGATTCATTTACCTATTTATTCTTGTAGTGCTTACTAAGCCTTCACCGGCTTAATGCATTTATTTTAATGCATAGGTACAGTTAGACTTGAAGAGCTAGAGTCAGGCTAGGAAACTTTCATCTCATCACATCCTCAAGAGCTACAAGAGTTGGTGCTATATTTTGAGTTAAAATGGCATGCACATAGGCAGGCCAAATGTTTTCCCAAGTGTTAGGGACTAAAATGCTAAATCTTGAAACTCTATCTATTTTGGTTTTTATTTGAAGCATTTTAGTTCTATATGAAATGAATTATTGAGGTTATAAGTATGTATGCAAATGTGGTTTGTCAAAGAGATAATTGTGATTGATTTGGAGTTATTTTAAGTAGTTTAAATGCATCTTAAATTGGTCTTAAATGTTGAGTTGAATCCAATATATTGTAGGGGGTTTTAGTGAGCTTTTAACTAAGTTTAATTGATTTGGGGCTTTTAACTCAAAATTTCCAAAATAGAATGTGATTTTGGTATCGTTTTTAATATCGGTATCGATACCTACGCCTAAAGTATCGATACCTTCATCAAAATTTGAATTTCTAGAATGCTATTTTGGTATTGCCTTTATTGTTTTCTCTTCAACAAGCCATTTGGGCATCATTGAAATACTTTTACAAGCCAAGGATTTTGATCATGGAAGAAGGTCAATAAAGGATCTAAATGTCCTTTTTTTACTCATATAAGTAAGAATCCAAATTCTTTACATAAGAATGCTATGAAAAGTTATCACGATCTTCGTAATTCCTTAAAAAATATTGAGAGGATTATTGAGAAACAAAATTCTGAACAAGTTACAAGAAATTGGCTATAGCTCAATGTGTCAATAGATGTTGTTAAGTCACTTGTATTTCAAACTTGTACCTTTAAGGGACGCGATAAAGCACAAGATTCAAGATATCGAGGTAACTTTCTTAAACTAATAAAACTCTTGGCTTCTTATAATGAAGATGTGGGGGCCATTGTCTTAGAAAATGTCCCTCAAAAAGCACAATATGTCAGTCCGACTGTTCTTGATTGCACTTGCAATAAGTTTTAATATTTAAGATTGATCATTCTTGAAAACATACTATTATCACGATGAAGGCAAGCAGACCTATCGAGCAGTAGTATAGTTTATAGCAAGACCGAATGTCGAACCCACAAGAACTAAAAGTACTAGTGATACTTTCTTTTTATTATCTAGCCTAAAAATAAGGGGATTTGTTTTATCTAAACTAATTAATTAAACTAAGAATGTACAAAAAGTAAATTGGGAAAAAATTTTGGGAAAACTGATCGATTTAGACAATACCCAAGGAAGAATCTACCTAGACTTCACTTGTTATTCGACTCTGAACTAGACGATTTATTCACTTGACTTGATTCGTAGAAATCCCTAATTTATATTATTATCCCTCTCGAGACTAATAATGTCTAACCCTAGATTGATTAATTGAAATCTCTTTCTAATTAAAACCCCTAGTGTTGCATTAACTCGATCTATGGATTCCCTTATTAGAATTGACTCTAATCCGGTAGATTTATTTCATCCTATCTCTAGGATTGCATGCAACTCCACTTAATTATAAATGATCTACTCTTAGACAGGGACTTTTGCGCATCTGAATAAGCACATCAATACTTGAATCAATATCCTAGAATATTAAAACAAGAGTTAAGAACATAATTAAGAACAAATCAAGTATTTATCATATAATTCAGAAAATATTAACAAGATCCGTCTTAGGTTTCATCCCCCTTAGGTATTTAGGGGATTTAGTTCATGATTATAAAAGAAAACATCTCAGAAGAATAATAATGACAAAACATAAAGAAAACCTAAAAACCCCTGAAGAAAATTGAAGGGAGATCTTCAGTCTTGAAGGAGAATCCGACTTATAAGATAGATCAATCAGCTTTCTTCGACTCAATCCTTGCTTCCTACTCTGTGTGTCCCTTTTAATCCTCCTCTAGGGTGTTTAAATAGACTTTAGAATGCTTCAAAACCATTAAAATTGCCCTTTTCAGAATAGAATTAGACTTGGACTCGACAGGGACACGGCCGTGTGCAACGCCCGTGTGCAAGTGCTTCAGACCGTGTTCAAGAATATTAAATAGACACGCCCGTGTGGAGGGTGATTTAGGCAGTGTTAAAGTCTGCTAAAAAGACACGGGCGTGTGGTCTACCGGTGTGAGGAAGTCCAGGCCATGTTGATTTTCCACGTTGGCCCATTTTCTTCGTTTTTTGCCCGTTTCTTGCTCTTTTTACTTTCCTATGCTCACCTAAGTATAAGATGTGAAATTAAAGGATTAGGAGCATCAAATTCCAAAAATCTAATGATAATTCATCCAAAAATGTGCTAAGCATGGGATAAAAATATGTATAAATTATGACTTATCAAATACTCCCACACTTAAGCGTTTGCTTGTCCTCAAGCAAAGTCCTCAATTCACAATTAAGAAATCATTTTTCTCAACTTATAATCCCTATCAATAATATCTCAAAATAATCCATAAGTAATCATACAATGAGAAGTCAACTAGAAGAACATTAAAGTTTCAAGCATTCCAAGTTGAATATTTTATCACAAAAAACATATGTGTTTCCCCTCATCTAAGTAATCACCTTTGATTCAAAATATCACAGAGTTTAACATCCTCACTAAGGATTCACTCAAATCACTCAAGGTGTTTAAGGACAATAAATTTAGAACTCAACAGTCACTATGAAAAGTTATTACCATAGGCTTGCATGAAAATCAAATCTCCACCACTATATATTGAGATGATACATCAATCAAAAGGTCTTTGGAGGTTGTAACGTGGCTTTGGTTAGGGGGTGTGGTTACAAGCTGAAAGAGACGGTAAGAATCGAGATTGAATTGAAAAATTGCCTAACTAGAAAAATGCTAAAATTGAAAAATTAAATTCCTAATTAGAAGATCTAGAATTGAGTTTTTCTTCATGGACAACATCATTTTAACCCAAGCATTACATAATTTCGTACGTTTTCTTTAAAGAACAAATCAAGTAACATAGCTAACTATAAAAAATAAAACATAGTTAAGCCATTTATTCAAATCAAATCTCGATAAAAATAGAGATTAAATTAATCTAGGGGATTTCAACAATAATGGGTTATGGGTTAATATTAGGGGTAAATCAATGAATGGTTTGTTAGGCTCAAGGGGGTTCATTAAGGGTTAATTATGAAGGTAGGCTTTTATGGAATGAGTGGGTTAAACCTAAGTGCCTTTATCATCTTGACATATCAAATCAATGGTGTGGTCTTGACATGCATAACATGCATAATCGAAGCAAGTTCTAGAATAACAATTCAATATTGACTTACTCATAACAACAATAAAAGTGAGCATGAAAGAAATACTATATGCTTTAAAGGCTCAAGATCTCACAAAAATTATAGCTTTTTGATGTTAACTCTGTGAATTTCAACTCAAAGATAATACCTAAACTTGGGGAAATAACCTAAAATTTTAATACTCAAAAATAAACTTATCATGCTTGATTCTCTAATTACTTATAGTTTAAACCATCAATGCATAAATGCCTATGTTTTAATCCAAGACATATCAATAAAAATCATAAATTAATCAAAATTCATTCTAATCGTGATATGAGTGATTCACATGAGAATAAGATAAAATTCAGGGATTTTTCTGATAGTGATATAAATAACCCCCCACACTTAAGATGTACATTGTCCTCAATGTACAAAGAGAGATTTATTGGAAAATATAAATATAAGATCATAAGATAGGGAGAGAAGTGAAACTTCCTGAATGTAAAATGGGTTCCTTGAATTGTAGTTATGGAAAGTAATCAGCTAAAGCAAGTAGGAGGATACTCCGGTGGTGGCAGAGGTTGGGTTCCACAACCATAGTGTCTAGCGAAGAGGTTATCAAGGTGGTCGGGCAGGACATGGCAGTCGTGGATGACCTTTTCCAGTGGAGTTGTAAATTCCTAAGTAATAGTGAGCTTTGGAGCTCTTTATAACTGTGATAAAATCAATCATTCTTTAGGAATATAGAGAAACATGATTACTCAGAAAGAAATAGCCGAAAACATAAATTACTTAATAAAATTGTAAAACCTAAATATGAAATAAAAAAATAGTCTTAAAGAGAAATAAAATTAATAATATAGATATTGGGGCACACGGCCGTGGGGCACACCCGTGTGCCTTTATTTTAGCCCGTGTTTTTCATGGTTTTCAAATTTGGGCATGTTGGAGCACACGGCCGTGTTGCACGACCATGTTAATTTGACAGGTTTGACCACAAGTGGTGGGCACGATCGTGTCGAACGCCCGTGTTGATTCCTCATTTCTACCACGGCTTACAGGCATGGGCATGTCGCACGCCCGTGTTGATTTGGCAGGATTGCCCACAGCCATGTCGTACGGCCGTGGCATATTATTGAATCCTGTATTTTGAGAAAAAATTTTGCTCTGTTTTTACACGGTCGTACCATACGGCCGTGTCGCCTCTCATGTTATAAGCACGGCCTAAGGCACGCCCGTGTGCCTGACTGTGTGGATTTGGGAAACCTGTGTTCAAAGACTCAGTTAGTGATCTAGATGTTAAAACTAAAATTTAAATAAATCAAAACCATTAGTATTCGGGTTGCCTCCCGAGAAGCGCCTGTTTATAGTCTAAGCTCGACTTTACCTTGTAAGTGTATTTAGAGAGGTTCGTAGAGTCGTAGCTCCTCTCCATCGTCTTTAAAATTCTCACCGTTATAAAGTTTGAGACGATTTCCATTTACCTTGAAAATGCCTTGTGATAGGTGACTTACCTCTACTATGCCATATGGAAAAATAGATTGAACTACGAAAGGACCTGACCATCATGATTTAAGCTTCCCAAGAAACAATTTGAGCCTCGAATTACATAACAGGACAAGATCTCCAACTTCAAATTGCTTGTGTTGCTTTAAACGAGTGTCGCGGCGGTGCTTTGTTGCTTCCTTGTATAGGCGTGAGTTCTCATATGCATTGGTTCGCCACTCATCTAACTCGTTCAACTGCATCAACCTATTTTCACCTGCAAGTTTGGGATCAAAGTTTAGAAATTTAATAGCCCAGAATGCCTTGTGTTCTAGCTCGAATGGTAGATGACAACTTTTTCCATAAACAAGTTTGTAAGGCGATGTTCCTATGGGGGTCTTAAAAGCAGTTCTATAAGCCCATAAAGCATCATCTATTTTCATCGCCCAATCCTTCCTGTTTGATTCTACTGTCTTGTCTAGAATTCATTTGATCTCTCGATTCGCCACTTCAACTTGTCCACTAGTTTGAAGATGGTAAAGGGTGGTTATTCTATGGTGAACTCCGTATTTCTTAAGGGTTTTATCAAATTGGGCGTTACAAAAATAAGTACCCCTATCACTGATAATTTTTCTAGGTGTTCTAAATCGAGAGAAGAGTATCTTAAGGAATCGTACTACCACTCTAGCATCATTAGTAGGTAAGGCTTGGGCTTCTACCCATTTGGACATATAGTCAATGACTACTAAGATGTATTTATTCCCAAATGAGCTAGGGAATGGACCCATGAAGTCGATACCCCAAACATCAAATATTTCACATGAAAGCATATATGTTTGAGGCATTTCATTACGTTTGGAGATATTACCTGTCTGTTGGCATTTGTCACAGGAAGTAACATACCTGTTGGCGCCTTTGAATAGCGTGGGCCAATAAACACCTAATTCAAGCATTTTATGTGCGGTCTTAGTTCCACTATAGTGTCTTCCAGTCGGTCTTGAGTGGTAATGTTCCAAGATCTTCAATGCTTCTAACCTTGTAACACATCTCCTAATGACTTGATCTGCACATATACGAAAAAGAAAAAGGTCATCCCAAAAGTAGTTTTTCAGATCATTAAAGAATCGCTTCTTTTGCTGGTGTGTCAACCCTTTTGGGATAATGTTAGCGGCTAAAAAATTCACAATGTCTGCAAACCAAGGTACTTCAGAATTAGATATAGCAAAAAATTGTTCTTCAGGGAACGAATCATTTATTTCAACTTCATCTAGCTCTTTGGTACTTGAGTTTTCAAGCCTAGAAAGATGATTAGCTGCGAGATTTTTAGCTCATTTCTTATCCCGAACCTCCAAGTCAAATTCCTGCAATAATAGAATCTATCGAAAGAGTCGAGGTTTTGCATCAGTCTTAGTTAAAAGATACCAAAGGGCAGAATGGTCAGTGTAAATGACAACTCTAGACAATATTAGATATGGCCTAAATTTATCGAAAGCAAAAACCACAGCCAGCAACTCTTTCTCCATGGTAGTGTAGTTTTCTTGTGCGGCTGCCAAAGTTTTACTTGCATAATAGATAGGTTGAAAATGGTTGTCTCTCCGCTGTCCCAAAACTGCACCTATAGCAAAATCACTCGCATCACACATTAGTTCAAAAGGAAAATTCCAATCAGGTGCAATTATAATTGGAGCATTAATCAATTTATCCTTTAAAGTATTAAATGCTTCTAAACATTCCTGATCAAATTTATAGAGCACATCTTTTTCTAGTAATTTAGTCAAAGGCTTAGCTATTTTAGAAAAGTCTTTAATAAATCTTCTATAAAACCCAGCATGTCCTAAAAAGCTTCTAATAGCCTTAACCGAACCAGGGGGAGGTAATTTTTTGATGCTTTCAATTTTAGATTTGTCAACCTTAATCCCTTTACAAGAAATTTTATGTCCTAACACGATACCTTCTTGAACCATAAAGTGACATTTTTCCCAGTTAAGCACCAGGTTCGTTTCCTCACATCTTATTAAAACTCATTTTAAATTTTTAAGGTAAAGATGGAAAGAGTTACTAAATACCGAGAAATCATCCATAAATACCTCCATGATGTCTTTTACGAGTTCATCAAATATGGCCATCATACAGCGCTAAAAAGTAGCAAGAGCATTACATAATCCAAAAAGCATTCTACGATAAGCAAACGTACCATATGGACATGTAAATGTTTTCTTTTCTTGATCTTTGGGAGCTATTGGGATTTGGAAATGACTAGAGAGTCCGTCTAGAAAGCAGTAGTACATGTGCCCTGGTAATCTTTCCAACATTTGGCCAATGAATGGCAAGGGTAAGTGATCTTTGCTCGTGGCATCATTCAACTTCCTGTAGTCAATGCAAACTCTTCAACCTGTGACTATTCTTGTCGAGATTAATTTATTTTCTCTGGCATACTGCAATCATCATTCCTCTTTTCTTAGGAACAACTCCGACCGGACTTATCCAAGAACTGCTCGAAATAGGATAAATAATTCCAGCATCTAGAAGTTTAATTACCTCAGCTTTAACAACTTCTTTCACGTTGGGGTTCAGTCATCTTTGAGCTTGCACACATGGCTTATATTCATCTTCCATTAAAATTTTGTGGGTACAAAAAGAAGGGCTGATCCATTTTATGTCAGAAATTTTCCAAGCTATGGCCCTTATATGTTCTCTTAATACTTGGAGTAATTCTTCTTTCTCCTTGGGTTGCAAGTTAGAAGCAATAATCACTGGTAATGTAGAATTATTTCCAAGGAATGCGTATTCCAAGTGATTTGGCAACTGTTTAAATTCTAGTTTGGGGGGTTCTTCAATAGAGGGTTTTTGCTTAAGTTCATCGTTTGCCTTGATACCCTAATATTCTGCTTATCTTGAGACAGGTTCATTGGAGTTCAGTTCAGTTTTTACCTTACCTATCTCAGAATCATCATCATCTACCTCCTCTCCTTGGGCAAGACACAATTCCAATGTGTCCTTATGTATGATTTCCTGAAAAGAACCTTGAGTAGCATGATCGATAGAGTCAATAAAATAGCATGAGTCATCTTGCTCCCTAGAAAATCTCATGGCATCATAGATTTTAAAAATAATCTCTTCGTCACCTACTCTAAGCACAAGTTTACCATCTCTCACATCAATAACAGCCCTAGCAGTGGCTAAAAATGGACGTCCCAAGATTAAAGGCACTTCAACATCCTCAAACATGTCAAGTACAACGAAATCAACAGGGAATATAAATTTATCTACTTTTACAAGTACGTCCTCTATGATACCCTTAGGATATTTAACAGATTTATCAGCTGATTGAATACTCATCCTAGTGGGTTTGGGTTCCCCAAGACCAAGTTGTTTAAACATCTTATATGGCATCAAATTAATGCTAGCGCCTAAATCAACTAGTACCTTCTCAACATTCAAACTACCAATTAAGTAGGGAATAGTAACACTTCCTAGGTCTTTCAGTTTAGTTGGCAGTTTATTTTGGAGTATGGCCGAGCACTCCTCGTTGAGTTCCACTGTAGATAAGTCCTCAAACTTCCTTTTATTTGTTAGAAGCTCCTTTAAAAATTTTGTGTATGTAGGCATCTGCGAGATAACTTCAACAAAAGGTAAGTTGATATGTAATTGCTTAAAAAGTTCAAGAAATTTACCGAATTGTGCATCCATGCGGTCTTTCTTTAACTTTGCTGGATATGGAACTGGTGGTTTATATTCCTTTGGCACTGGTTCGTCATTGTTTTCAGGTTTTACCTTCTCCCCTTCATTTCTGTCAGCTTCTTGTGGTGGCTTCTTTTCAGATTCAGTTAACACTTTCCCACTCCTTAGTGTAACTGCTTTCACATGCTCTTTTGGATTTGGTTTGGTGTTACTAGGTAGACTTCCTAGTGGTCTCTCTGAAACCATCTTAGCCAGCTGTCCAATTTGATTCTCGAGCCTTTGAATTGATGCTTGCTAATTTTTGAGTGCAGTTTCAGTATTCTGAAAACGGGTTTCTACTACTAAAATAAATTTTGTCATCATCTCCTCAAGGTTCGACTTTGTCTCTTACTGGTAAGGTTGTTGTTGGAAGCCTGGAGAGGGTAATGGTAGTTGATTTCCTTGGCCCCCCATGAGAAATTTGGGTGGTTCCTCCAACCTGCATTGTAAGTGTTACTATAAGGATTATTTTGAGGTCTAGAGTTGTTACCCATGTAATTCAATTGTTCGTTCTCCATGTTGTAGCCATAGGCTGGATATTCTAGATTGCTCATTCCACCTCCACTTGCATCGCACTGCATTACTGGATGTACCTGCGTGGAACCAAGTAAACCATCAATCTTTTTATTCTTGAGTTCTATTTGATTTGATAGCATAGTAACCGAGTTGACGTTATAAGCGCTTGCTATTTTGATCAACTTAGTCCTCATGACTTGCCACTAATAATTATTCAGTGACATCTCTTCTATAAACTCATAAGCATCTTCAGGTGTTTTGTTATTGATGGTTCCACCAGCGACTGCATCAATCATTTGTCTTGTTGAAGGGTTCACACCATTGTAAAATGTCTGAACCTGCAGCCAAAGAGGTAACCCATGGTGAGGGCACCTTCTCAGTAGGTCCTTGTATCTCCCCCATGCATCGTAGAGTGTTTCTAAATCCATCTACGCAAAAGAAGATATATCATTCCTTAGTTTAGCCGTTTTAGCAGGTGGGAAATATTTAAGTAAAAATTTTTCGGTCATTTGTTCCCAAGTAGTGATTGACCCTCGTGGTAACGAGTTCAACCACTGTTTAGCGTTATTCCTCAATGAAAAGGGAAATAATCGAAGGCAAATGGTATCATCAGAAACGTCATTGATCTTAAATGTGTCGCAGAGCTCTAAAAAATTCGCTAAATGAGTGTTTGGGTCCTCGTCCAAAAAACCATCAAACTGAACAAACTGTTGTATCATTTGAATTGTGTTAGGTTTCAGTTCAAAATTATTTGCAGCAAAAGCAGGCTTAATTATATTTGATTCAGTTCCTGTTAAAGTAGGTTTAGCATAATCATACATAGTACGAAGAGCAGGATCCTGATTTACTGGATTTGCAGCAACCACAGGAGGTAGCGAATTATTCTGATTATCAGCCATCTCCTCGGTCGTAGTGTGAAGATCGTCCTCTTGCCTTTCCTTTATGTATTGTAGGCTTCTCCTTATTTCTTTTTGGTTTCTACAAGCTGTGTATATCACTATCAAAAAGTAATGGTCCCGACGGGTTTCTTCTAGTCATAAACTATGAAAACCTATCAGAAGAAAATAAAATAAAATTTAGTAAGTAAAAATAAAAAAATAAAAACAAAATTAAATAAAATAATAAATAATGGCTAAAGTAATAAAAATTAAGTGTTCTTAATATTTTAGTTTCCCGGCAACAGCGCCAAAAACTTGTTTGCACTTGCGATAAGTTTTAATATTTAAGATTGATCATTATTGAAAACTAACTATTATCACGATGAAGGCAAACGTACCTGTCAAGCAGTAGTATAGTTTATAGGAAGACCGGATGTCGAACCTATAGGAACTAAAAGTACTAGTAATAACCTTCTTTTTATATCTAGCCTAAAAATAAGGGGATTTATTTTATCTAAACTAATTAATTAAACTAAGAATGCACAGAAAGTAAATTGGGAAAAACTTTTAAGAAAACTGATTGATTTAGACAATACCCAAGGAAGAATCCACCTAGACTTCACTTGTTATTCGACTCTGAACTAGACGATTTATTCACTTGACTTGATCTGTAGAAATCCTTAATTTATATTATTATCCCTCTTGAGACTAATAACATCTAACCCTAGGTTGATTAATTGAAATCTCTTTCTAATTAAAACCCCTAATGTTGCATTAACTCAATCTATAGATTCCCTTATTAGATTTGACTCTAATCCGGCAGATTTATGTCGTCCTATCTCTAGGATTGCATGCAACTCCGCTTAATTATGAATGATCTACTCTTAGACAGGGACTTTTGCTCCTCTGAATAAGCACACCAATACTTGAATCAATATCCTAGAATATTAAAACAAGAGTTAAGAACATAATTAAGAACAAATCAAGTATTTATCATATAATTCAGAAAATATTAACAAGATCCGTCTTAAGTTTCATCCCCCTTAGGTATTTAAGGGATTCAGTTCATGATTATAAAATAAAACATCTCGGAAGAGTAATAATGACAAAACATAAAGAAAACCTAAAAACCTGAAGGAAATTGAAGGGAGATCTTCAGTCTTAAAGGAGAATCTGGCTTCTGAGATAGATCAATCGGCTTTCTTCGAGTCAATTCTTGCTTTCTACTCTGTATGTCCCTTTTAATCCTTCTCTAGGGTGTTTAAATAGACTTTAGAATGCTTCAAAACCCTTAAAATTTGCTTTTTCTAAATAGAATCAGACTTGGGCTCGACAGGGACACGACCGTGTGCCACACCCGTGGGCAAGTGCTTCAGACTGTGTTCAAGACTGTTAAATAGACATGCCCGGTGGAGGGTGATTTAGGCCGTGTTAAAGTTTGCTAAAAAGACACGGGCGTGTGGTCTACCCATGTGAGGAAGTCCAGGCCGTGTTGATTTTCCACGTTGGACCATTTTCTCTGTTTTTAACCCGTGTCTCGCTCTTTTTACTTTCCTATGCTCACCTGAGTATAAGATGTGAAATTAAAGGAATAAGAGCATCACATTCCATAGATCTAATGGTAATTCATCCAAAAATGTGCTAAGCATGGGATAAAAATATGTATAAATTATGACTTATCAGTTCTAAAGGACATTCTTTTTATTTTGGCGAGTAAAATTCAGGGATCCATTCGAGAAGATATTGGAGATTTAAAATTTTCCAGTTTAAGTCAAGTACACATTTAACAGTCACAATTTTAGTATATTTATATTCTTGAATTCCTATCAGCTCCACAATCATAATGCAACACAACCCCACAACCTGAAGTCCCTAGTTTTTCAAAAGTTGAATCATTCAGTTTCACATCTTCAATTTGTAGACGATACCATTTTATTCTTAAGGGCGGACGAAGATGTGGTAAGGAATACTAAGTACATTCTTCATTGTTTTGAAATTTTTTTTGGATTAAGTATTAATTTTTGAAAGTTAAGCATAGTGGGATTTGGTACTGAAAAGGAGTTCTTGTTTAGAATGGCTGTAGTATGTCTTATTTAGAATGGCTACAGTATGTAAATGTAAGATAGAGGAATTACCGTTCAATTATTTAGGTATACCTTTAGGAGCTGATCCAAGGAAGATTTCTTCTTGGAATAGAATTGTGGAAAGAGTAGAGGAGAAACAATCGGGATGGAAATGTAGATCTCTCTCTTGGGCAAGCAAAATTGTGCTTATTAATGTTATGTTATCCTCTCTACCTATCTATTTTATGTCAATATTTCAAGCACCTGTTGTAGTGGTTAATAAGATTTACAAAATTAGAAGGAATTTTTTGTTGGGTAGTGTAGGTGGACAGAGGAAAATGGCGAAGGTAAAGTGGAAACAGATTTGTTTGCCAAAGGAAAAAGGGAGCGCGGGTGTGGTGGATATCAGGGTGAAAAATAAGTCACTCATGGCCAACTGGAGCTGGAGATTCGTGATGGATAGAGAAGCTTTGTGGAGAAAAATTATTGTTGTGAAGTATGGTTCCCCTGTGCAATATTGGCGATTTAGAACGAGCAATTTAAAAGAAATGTCAGTGGTTTGGAGGGGTATTGTGGAGAATGCAAAAGACTCAAAAGTGGCTAAATGGATGGGGAGTGAGTCTTTTCATTGGTTGGTGGGGAACGATAATATGATTTTGTTCTGGGAGGATATTTGGTGTGGTGATAGACCTCTGTGAGTGGAATTTCCAAGGCTGTTTCGTTTAGCCATGAATAAGAAAGGGCTGGTAAAAGACTTTTCGATTTCGAATAGGTTTAACGAGGATAATTGGGTTGATTTCTTTATTTGACCATTATTGGATAAGGAGTTGAATATGGTCATCCGTTTAAAGGAACCTGCTAGCAGTAAGGTGTTGATACCTGAGGAGGGGGATAGATTACTTTGGATTCATGATAGCAATAGGGTGTTTTTGGTGAAGAAATTAACAGAATTATTGATAAAAGAAGGTGTGGTTGACATTAGTTTTGCTTATGATAATATTTGGAAGTTAAAGGCGCCTCCTAGAGTGAGAAGTTTCATATGGTTGGTTTCAATAGATCGACTTCTTACTAAGGAGTTCCTGATTATAAGAGGTGTGAAGATTAGTCAAATGGAGAGTGGATGCCCTTGGTGCTGTAGAGAACCGGAGAAAGTGGTGCACTTTCTTTTCCATTACAAATTCATTGAGGGACTTTAGAGAAAAATTTTTGAATGGTGGAAGGTGGAATGGAGCGGTTTGCTGGTCAGTGTGGCTAGCAAGGAACGAGTTGGTGTTCGATAGAAAGTGGCCTACAACGTCTAGTTTGGTTTTTCATTCAAAGTTACGGGCTTTGATGGGATTAGATCGGTGCATAATGAATTAAAAGTGGATGAGAGAATTTGGTGGTTTTGTCCATATAGAAGCTGAAGTGATATTAGAAAATCTGGGTTGAGTGGCAGGTTTTGGTGTCCTCCGAGTGTTGGTTGGGTAAAATTTAATGTTTCTGGTGTAGAGATGGAGGATGAAGTCAGGTGTGGAGGGGTGTTAAGAAATTCGGATTGGGTGGCAAGGGCATTATTTTCTGGTCCATTTGCAGTGAAAGACTCCTTCACAACTGAGATGGGTGCGATTTGCAGAGAATCTGATTTACTTGGAAACTTATTTTTGTGAAATCAACCTTTGATTTTTTTTTTCCATGATTTTATGTGAAATAGTATATTAGTTTCTTAATTTTTTCCCACTTTAGCATTTAAATAGTTTCAATTAGAATAAAATAGTTTTTGATTATTCAAATTCTTCAAGGTATCAATTCCAAAACATATATCATTAATCTTATCTTTTTCCAATGACTAGAAATTGCTGAAGAAAAATAAACAATGGAGTTATCAGTCGATATCTCACCCAAACATGAAACAATGTCTACAGGGAATCAGGATGGATTTGAAAGTTTTCATACTCCTATCATAGGTCACAAGCTCAATGGAAACAACTATATTCCACATTCCCAATCAGTTAAAATGTTCATTTTTGGTCGGCTTAGTCCTCATGACTTGCCACTGATAATTATTTAGTGACATCTCTTCAATAAATTCATAAGCCTCTTCAGGTGTTTTATTGTTTATGGTTCCACCTACAGCTGCATCAATTATCTGTCTCGTCAAGGGGTTTACACCATTGTAAAATGTTTGAACTTGTAGCCAAAGAGGTAACCCATGGTGAGGGCACATTCGCAGTAGGTCCTTGTATCTCTCCCATGCACCGTAAAGTGTTTCTAAATCCATCTGCACAAAAGAAGAAATAACATTCCTTAGTTTAGTTGTTTTAGCAGGTGGAAAGTATTTAAGTAAGAACTTTTCAGTCATTTGTTCCCAAGTAGTGATTGATCCTCGTGGTAACGAGTTCAACCACTGTTTAGCCTTATTCCTCAGTGAAAAGGGAAATAGCCGAAGGCGAATGGCATCGTCAGAAACGCCATTGATCTTGAATGTGTCGCAAAGTTCCACAAAATTGGCTAGATGAGTATTTGGGTTTTCGTCCTGCAAACCATCAAACTGAACAAACTGTTGTATCATTTAAATTATGTTAGGTTTCAGTTTAAAATTATTTGCAGCAATAGCAGGCCTAACTATACTCGATTCAATTCCTGTTAAAGTAGGTTTAGCATAATCATACATAGTACGAGGAGTAGGATTCTGATTTACTAGATCAGCAGCAATCGCAGGAGGTAGCGAATTTTCTTGATTTTCAGCCATCTCCTCGTTTTTAGTTGGAGTATCTTCCTCTTGCCCTTCCTTTATGTATCTTAAGCTTCTCCTAATTTCTCTCCGGTTTCTGCGAGCTGTGTTCTCGATCTCACTATCAAATACTAATGGTCCTAACGGGTTTCTTTTAGTCATAAACTATAAAAACCTACCAAAAGAGAATAAAAGAAAATTTAGTAAATAAAAATAAAAACAAAGTTAAATTGCAATAAAAGTAAATGGCTAAAGTAATAAAAATCGAGTGTTCCTAATATCTTAGTTCCCCGACAACGGCACCAAAAACTTGATTGTCACTCGCGATAAGTTTTAAAATTTAGAATTAATCGTACTTGAACTAACTATTATCAAGATGAAGGCAAGCGCACCTATCAAACAGTAGTATAGTTTTAGCAAGACCGGATGTTGAACCCAAAGGAACTAAAAGTACTAGTATTAACTTTATTTTTATTATCTAACCTAAGAACAATGAAGGTTGTTTTATCTAACTAATTAACTATCCTAAGAATGCACAGAAAATAAATTGGGGAAATAATTTTGGGAAAACTGATTGATTTTAAACAACGCCCAATGAAGAATCCACCTAGACTTCTCTTGTTAACTGACTCTGAACCAGACGATTTATTCACTTGACTTGATCCATAGAAATCCCTAAGTTATGTTATTATCCCTATTTAAGACTACTAACGTCTAACCCTGGGTTGAATAATTGAAATCTCTTTCTAATTAAAACCCCTAGTTTTGCATTAACTCGATCTATGGATTCCCTTATTAAATTTGACTCTAATCCGGCAGATTTATGTCGTCCTATCTCTAGGATTGTATGCAACTCCGCTTAATTATGAATGATCTACTCTTAGACAGGGACTATTCATCGTCCAAATAAGCACATCAATACTTGAATCAATATCCTGGAATATTCAGACAAGATTTAAAATCATAATTAAGAACAAATCAAGTATTTATCATACAGTTCAAAAAATATTAATAAGATCCGTCTTAAGTTTCATCCCCCTTAGGTATTTAGGGGATTTAGTTCATAACTATAAAAGAAAACATCTTAGAAGAATGATAACAAAACATAAAGAAAACCCAAAAACCCCTGAAAGAAATTGAAGGGAGATCTTCAGTCTTAGAGGTGAATCTGGCTTTCGAGATGGATTAATCGGCTTCCTTCGAGTAATTCCCTGCTTCCTACTCTCTGTCTCCCTCTAATCCTCTTCTAGGGTGTTTAAATAGCCATTCGAATGCCTAAAATCCCTCAAGAATGGCCTTTTTCAAATAGGACTAAACTTGGGCTCAACAGGGGCACGCCCGTGTGACACGCCCATGTGCGATTACTTCAGGCCGTGGTCAAGGCTGAGGAATAGACATGCCCGTGTTGATGTCGTTTTAAGCAGTGTTCAATCCTGCTAGAATGGCACGGGCGTGTGTTCTACCCGTGTAGGGAATTCCAGACTGTGTTGATTTCCTATGTTGGCCTATTTTCTCCGTTTTTAGCCTGTTTTTCATTCTTTTTACTTTCCTATGTTCACCTAAGTATAAGATATGAAACTAAAGGATTAGGAGCATCAAATTCATCAAATCTAAGGAGAAATCATTGATAAATATGTTAAGCATGGGATAATAATATGTATAAATTACAGTTTATTAGTAAGCTATCGTTTTAGTTGGAAATGTTGAAACCAGAGAATCTGATTTACTTGGAAGCTTATTTTTGTAAAATCAGCCTTTGGTTTTTTCCCTAGTTTTATGTGAAATAGTACATTAGTTTCTTAATTTTGTTTCCCACTTTAGCATCTAAATAATTTCAATTAGATTAAAATAGTTATTAGCCTTCAAATAAAAAAATTAAAGTACAATTTTGTCAGTAATACCAAATAAGCAATCGATACCTTCATCAAAATTTGAATTTCCAAAATGCTATTTTGGTATTGCCTTCCTTGTTTTCTCTTCAACAAGCCATTTAGGCATCATTGAAATACTTTTACAAGCCAAGGATTTTGATTATGGAAGAAGGTCAATGAAGGATGAAAATGTCCTTTTGTTACTCATGTGAGTAAAGATGCAAATTCTTTACATAAGAATGCTATGAAAAGTTATCTTGATTTTTGTTATTCCTTGCAAAATATTGAGAGGATTATTAAGAAACACAATTCTGAACAAGTTGCAAGAAATCGGCTACAGCTCAAGGTGTCAATAGATGCTGTTAAGTCACTTGTATTTTAAGCTTGTGCCTTTAAGGGATGAGATGAAGCACAAGATTCAAGATATCTAGGTAACCTTCTTGAACTAATAAAACTCTTGGCTTCTTATAATGAAGATGTGGAGGCAATTGTCTTAGAAAATGTCCCTCAAAATGCACATTACGTCAGTCTGACTATTCTAAAGGACATTCTTTCTATTTTGGCGAGTAAAATTCAGGGACTCATTTGAGAAGATATTGGAGATTAAAAAATTTCCAGTTTAAGTCAAGCACACATTTAACAGTCACAATTTTAGTATATTCATATTCTTGAATTCCTATCAGCCCCACAATCATAATACAACATAACCCCACAACCTGAAGTCCCTAGTTTTCTGAAAGTGGAATCTTTCAGTTTCACATCTTCAATTTGCGAACGATACCATTTTATTCTTAAGGGCAGACGAGGATGAGGTAAGGAATACTAAGTACAGTCTTCGATGTTTTGAAATTTTTTCTGGATTAAGTATTAAGTTTCAGAAGTCATGCATAGTGGGATTTGGTACTGAAGAGGAGTTCTTGTTTAGAATGGTTGCAGTATGTAAATGTAAGATAAGGGAATTACCGTTCAATTATTTGGGTATACCTTTAAGAGCTGATCCAAGGAAGATTTCTTCTTGGAGTGGAATTGTGGAGAGAGTAGAGAGGAAACTATTGGGCTGGAAATGTAGATCTCTCTCTTGGACAGATAGAATTGTACTTATTAATGTTGCGCTATCCTCTCTGCCTATCTATTTTATGTCAATATTTCAAGCGCCTGTTGTAGTGGTCAATAAGATTGACAAAATTACAAGGAATTTTTTGTTGGGTAGTGTAGGTGGACGGAGGAAAATGGCGCAGGTAAAGTGGAAACAGATTTGTTTGCCAAAGGAAAAAGGGGGCGTAGGTGTGGTGGATATCAGGGTAAAAATAAGTCACTCATGGCCAAATTTGCGATGGATAGAGAAGCTTTGTGGAGAAAAATTATTGTTGCGAAGTATGGTTCCTCTACGCAACATTGGCGATTTAGAACGAGCAATTTAAAAGATATGTCGGTGGTTTGGAGGGGTATTGTGGGGAATGAAAAAGACTCAAAAGTGGCTAAATGGATAGGGAATGAGTCTTTTCGTTGGCTGGTGGGGAACGATAATATGATTTTATTCTGGGAGGATATTTGGTGTGGTGATAGGCCTTTGAGAGTGGAATTTCCAAGGTTGTTTCGTTTAGCCATAAATAAAAAAGGGTTGGTAATAGACTTTTCGATTTCGAATAGGTTTAATGAGGATAATTGGGTTGATTTCTTTATTCAACCGTTATTGGATAAGGAGTTGATTATGGTTGTCCGTTTAAAGAAAGCTGTTAGCAGTAAGGTGTTGATACCTGAGGAGGAGGATAGATTAATTTGATTCATGATAGCAAGGGGGTGTTTTGGGTGAAAAAATTAACGGAATTATTGATAAAAGACGGTGTGGTTGACATTAGTTTCGCTTATAATGAGATTTGAAAGTTAAAGGTGCCTCCTAGAGTGAGAAGTTTCCTATGGCTGGTTTCAATAGATCGGCTTCCTACTAAGGAGTTCCTAATTAGAAGAGGTGTGAAGATTAGTCAAATGGGGAGTGGATACCCTTGGTGTAGTAGAGAACAGGAGAAAGTGGTGCACCTTCTTTTCCATTGCAAATTCATTAAGGGACTTTAGAGAAAAAAATTTAAATGGTGGAAGGTGGAATGGAGCAGTTTGCTGGTCAGTGTGGCTAGCAAGGAACGAGTTGGTGTTCGATAGAAAGTGGCCTACAACGTCCAGTTTGGTTTTTCATTCAAAGTTGCGGGCTTTGAAGTGGATTAGATCGGTGCATGATGAATTAAGAGTGGATGAGAGAATTTTGTGGTTTTGTCCATATATAAACTGAAGTGATATTAGAAAATCTGGGTTGAGTGGCAGGTTTTGGTGTCCTCCGAGTGTTGGTTGGGTAAAATTTAATGTTTGTAGTGTAGAGATTGAGGCTAAAGTCGAGTGTGGAGGGTGTTAAGAGATTCGGATGGGGTGGCAAGGGCATTATTTTTTAGTCCATTTGCAGTGAAAGACTCCTTCGCAGCTGAGGTGGTTGCGATTAGCATGGCTTTGGATGTGTTTTTAGCAATGGGGTGGAAAGGTAAAAGTTCTTTAATCATTAAGGTTGGATCCATTGAGGTGTTTAGTTCGGTTGAGAACAAAGGTTCGAGATTGTGGTTGCTGTATACTTTCTTTAAGGAAATTGAAATTAGGTTGTCTAAAGTTGGCAATATTTCCTTCTCGAAAGTGGATAAGCACAGTAATAAGATGGCATTTGCGCTGGCGGTTGCAGGTTTGAAAAGGCCGGGTATGTTTAAGGCATGGTGGTGATTTTTTGGTGTGATGTAGTTGTGTTTCTACTAGTGTGTTTGTAAGCTGTTATGTGGTTTTATGGGGTGCTTTGTGTAGGTTTTTGTTTTGTTTTGAGGATTGTTTAACAAATTTGGTTTTTTAGGGTTTTGTAGGTTTTTGTTTGCTGTTATCTGTTTGAGTTTGGTTTTCTGATCTTGGGTTAGGGTCTTATTCATTGGGGGAAATTTTGTATCTTGTTGAATGTTAGCATTTCTTGCAAATGCTGAAATTTGTAATATCTTGATTGAGCAAAAAAAAAAAAAAATTAGACTTCAAAGCTCCCTCTATATAGGGATCGCACCAAACATCAAATTTGTTTTTAACCACACAATAGTCTTGGACACTTAAGCTTGAATCATCCTAAAAAGTGCACTCATTAACGACACCCCTCTCTTTAACTGCCTTTAGCCAGTAGTAAGCCATCGTTTTAGTTGGAAATGTTGAAACCAGAGAATCTGATTTACCTGGAAACTTATTTTCGTGAAATCAGCCTTTGATTTTTTCCCTAATTTTATGTGAAATAGTATATTAGTTTCTTAATTTTTTTCCCACTTTAGCATCTAAATAGTTCCAATTAGAATAAAATAGTTTTTCATTCTTCAAATTCTTCAAGGTATCAATTCCAAAACATATATCATTAATCCAATTTTTTTCCAATGACTAGAAATTGCATGACTGGAGAAAAAAAACAATGGAGTTATCGGTCGATATCTCACCCAAACATGAAACAATGTCCAAAGGGAATCAGGATGGATTTGAAAGTTTTCATACTCCTATCATAGGTCACAAGCTCAATGGAAACAACTATATTCCACATCCCCAATAAGTTAAAATGTTCATTTGTGGTCGAGGAAAAATATTTTTAGCTGAATAACACTTTTTAATATGCTTCTGTGCCCCTTGTTTATTTTATAAAATGTTATTAGCCTTTCAAAGAAAGAAAATTAAAGTAAAATTTTGTCAGAAATACCAGATAAGCAATCTGGACTTGCAGCTTGTGATCTGAAATGCTTTGCTCAATAACTTTCAACATATCATTCACTAGATGTATGTTTTTCAAAGCACAAGATCCTAGGACACAGATAAACCGCCTTCACGCCAGGATAATTTGAACCTCCATACCCTTGTCTAACCATTCCTTCATCCCTCTCGGCAATTCCTTGTGTCTTGAATATGATATTATACATCTTGAATGTGCAGGAAACTGGTTATATATATATATATAAAAGAAATAACATAGAGAAACATAACAAACCAATTTTTATATTATTCAACTCATTCATGTGTTTCGCTTTATTCTAAGTTAAAATGTCTAGCCATTTGATTGTGAAAGCACATCTTTGTTGATGATAAATAGAACGGAGATAGGCTAGTTGGAACCATAAAAAACTTCAATTCTATTTAAATATCGAAGAAAAACTTAATAGAAAGTATTAGTCAATGTTTAATTTAATAAATATAATTAATTAAGCAATTTCAATTTAATAAGAATTTTGATTTTAATGGTAATAAAAACAATATAAATTTTATTTTAATAAAAAATTAAATAATTTAAATTTTATCATAAACTAACTTTTTTAAGTCATAAGAAACCAACTAGTTCTATCAATTTAAATACAGAAATAATGAATAAACTAGTCCATGTTTAATTTAATAAAAATAATCAATTAAAGAATTTTATTTTAATAAAGATATTAATGTTAATAATAATATATTTTATTTTAATTAAAACAGATTCAACAACTAAATTTTTTTTAAAAAAAATTAAGAATAAAGATTTCATTCACTATCTCTAATACGTTTGAGGGGAGGAAAAAGCCAGAGAAATTGCAAAGGGTTTATAACTTTGAAGGGTGTATAGATGATTCTTGAATTTTGTTTGTAAACAGTAGTTGGAAAAAAAAAACCAACAAAAAATTAATATAAGAGTCAATCGTAGTGATTCATTCATTTCCCTAAACGAAGGTCTGAAATCCAAACTTCAAAATAAAAATAAATTGTAATTGCAAGACTCCATATTGTATGACGAAAATAATATTACGAGAGGTTACAATAAGCTAAGGTACATGAGAAACCTCTTTTATCTTTTTTATTTTTCTTTCAACTAAATTCAACGTGAAAAACAAGTTAAACATCATCCAAACAATCAGCTACTAAGGTTCACGGGGTTTAGAAGTATCCCCTAGTTGTTGTCCCACCAGAACCGGGACTGAAGTTGTTTAACGATATTTTGATCCAGCTGGAAGGCCTTGGCAAGAACATCAGAATTGACGATGGCCGGGTCAGAGCCAAACACTGCATTTGCAATTGTGATCACCCCTGGGTTTTGGCTACTGAGAGCAGCAAAGGCAACCGCATTCGTACTCCCTATGTTGAACTGGAAGTGAATCATACCTTCGGGGAAAACGAATACATCTCCGGGGTAAAGGACTTTGGTGAAGAGACGGTTATCCGTGTTCGATGTGACAAAGCCAACGGAAAGTGTGCCCTCCACAACGACTAGAATTTCGGTGGCACGAGGGTGAGTGTGAGGAGGGTTTAGGCCACCGTAAGGTGCATAGTCAATTCGAACAAGAGATATGCCGAGAGTGTTAAGTCCAGGTATTTGTTGAACATTGGCTGGAGTGACCACTGATCCTACTTGGTTTGATGTATTTCCAGGAATGTTGAGGCCAGGCAGGAAGAAGTCTTCTGCGGTTGCAAGGTTGGGGTCCTTGCAGAACTTGCCGTTAACGAAAACTGCACAAATGGGAAGAAAAGAGTTAACTACTTGGACACTTGTCCAATACTTGTACTTGCTATATTTCTCCACTTTTCAGAGTCAAAACGAATATATTGCAAAGATGAAATTTCAAAGAATTAAAGAACACACCACCGTCTTTAGTATCATTAATTGCTACACAGAAATCCTGAAGAGGGCTGGGATCTGAAGCTGAGACCAGTTTGGAAGCCAAAGCCAAGAGGACAAATGCTACAAGGAATTGAACACCTTTCATTGTTGTAAGCAACAGTCCTGAACCTGATCAAATTGAGCTTCTAGGATTTGTTGCTTTATGAGGGGTGAGAAATCTGGTTTCAAAGCATGTCCATTTATAGATAGTAGTCACTGAACAGGTCCATTGTCATTTTATTTTTTTAACAATTCCATTTTAAAAAGGAAAATAAGAAAAGAGGTTTGCCAAGTCTGAAGTGATTACTGGTTTTTAAAGAAATCTGAAGGAATCATTCTTCAACGACTCTACACCTTCAACCTCGTCGAACTGGTCGTTTTTACATACCCAGTGTCGTCTTAACTACTCTACTGACTTTGAATGTGTATATATATATATATATATATATATAAATATATAATATATATATACAATTGATTAGCCCCTAGCAGTATTTCAAAGTTGCAGTGCTCCTATATATCCATAGAACGGTGAAAACTATATGCAGATTACATTTAATGCAACCGGGCTTTTATGAAGATGTCCATGCACGTGTATATTCAGAGAGATATAAAACCACAAGTATTGAATCACTCCGAGGCGCTTTTCTTGCAAATACTTCTTACTTAATCAAGCAATTTTATTTGAATTAATTAATAGATGTTGAAGCTGGTTAATAAGCCGGCCTGGAAAAACAGTTCCTCTAATTTTTTTTAAAAATAAAATAAAATTGAGATCACTAATTGCAAAAGGAGATGATAATGAGGGAAAAAGATCATGTCAAAGGTTTCAATAGTTAATCTCCCCCAACCCACAATGGCAGTCTCTTTCACACTTTAACCAAGCCCAGCTGCTGGCACTCTATGTTTAAACACTGCCAAATGGCAAAATGTTTCCAACTAGGATTATTGTTAACATTATTTTCATTGTATCTTGCATGAACAGGGTTGCCTGCCCGCAGCCTTAGCAACCTTGGATATCTCCTAAAGTCAACGTTCGAATGGATCAAGTTGTATTAAGTACTACAAAAGACATAATTTAATTACAGATTTGACTACTTCCATGACAAAGATACTGATGTAAGCATTGGAAGTGGGAAGAGACGAGGGTAGTAGTTGAAGAACAATTCATCAGAAATGGAAAAGCATAGACTAGCTCAAAGACTGTAATGTATAAATAGTCATGTTCTGCAGCAGAGTTCCTCATCCTCTCCAAAGCAATCAAAATTCCATTTATCACAATGAAAACTGCCCATTTCATCCTAGTATTTTGTCTCTTGGCCCTGGCTTCCCCATTTGCGTATGCATCTGATCCTAGTCCTCTCCAAGATTTCTGCGTAGCCATCAATGACCCCAAGGATGCTGGTAAGTTTTGTTTTTATCTCTTCTTCTTAAACTTGACCTTCAAATAAAACATTCTACAATCTCTTCATGGCATGGTACATGAAAATAACATTCTTCTTCTCATCTCCAGTGTTTGTTAATGGGAAGTTCTGCAAGGATCCAAAGCTTGCTAAAGCACAAGACTTTTACCATTCAGGGCTCAACATCCCCAGAAACACATCAAATCCAGTGGGATCGACTGTTACTCCAGTTAATGTTGCTCAAATACCAGGGCTTAACACTCTTGGCATCTCATTGGTTCGAATTGATTACGCACCAAATGGTGGCCTAAACCCCCCTCATACTCACCCTCGTGCCACCGAAATCCTAGTCGTTGTGGAGGGCACACTCTACGTTGGCTTCGTGACATCCAACACCGATAATCGTCTCATTACCAAGGTCTTATACCCTGGAGATGTATTTGTTTTCCCAATTGGTCTCATTCACTTTCAATTCAATGTGGGGAAAACCAATGCCGTTGCCTTCGCTGCTTTGAGTAGCCAGAATCCTGGTGTTATTACCGTAGCCAATGCAGTGTTTGGATCAAATCCACCCATCAATACCGATGTTCTCGTCAAGGTTTTCCAATTGGACAAGAATGTGGTGAAAAATCTTCAGTCAAAATTCTGGTGGGCTAACAATTAGGGCGCCCAAATATAATTCAATTTGGATTCAAATTCACAATTTGTTTGCAATAATCTTTGACTTGTTTCCTTTTCTACAATAATAATTTTTTTTTTTTGGAAAGAATAAATATAAAAAGTATTTGCTTATGTTGCTGTAAGCTTCTTTGTTAAGTAATGAAATTTATTGTTTTAGTTATTGCTATTTTTACTTTTTCTTTTGTTTGATTAATAATTTGTTTTCAATTTTCATTTTTTTTATGATAGTACTGTAGATTCAATGCATTTTAAATATAAAAAAATTTAAAAAAAAAAACTCTTTCAAATGATGTTAAATATAAAAAATTTAAAATTTAATGTTATCTAAATTGGACGGGACCGAATGGTCAGAGTGGGAACCGATTGGGTATTAGGCCGACAAGACGTAAAAAACTCAGTTGACTTAAAGTTGGTATGGACTGCTTGAACTGAGTTAAAAAATCATTTGAACTGATTTCTAATTGGTCTAGCCAATTGATTTCCAGAACAACTAATCCGATCGGCTCAAAGCAAATAAATTATTAAAAAGTTAAAAAAATTAAAAAAATGAATCAACCTCCAGTTCAGCTGATTTTTTAGCCCAGTTTAACCAGTTCATACTAACTCGCAGGTCAATTAATTTTTTAACTCTCATCGGATCAATACCCTAACTAGTTCTTGACCTAACGATCTGGTCCAGTTTAAATAACATTAAATTTTAGCATTTCTTATGTTTTTAAAATAGTTTTTAAAACATCTTTTTGTCTTTTATTTTTAAATAGTTTTAATTTTTTTTGTTTTTGCTTTTAAACTTATATATACTTTTTATTTTTTATGTTTTTAAATAGTTTCCTTAATGATTGGACTTGTTCTTTTCTTGTGTTTTAAGCTATATTTATTATTTACCCGTATGCCACTTAAGAGGCAAAATTGTTGAGCACTTTAGCGACAACCATTCCTTAGCTGATTCAACTATAGGAACATAAGCAAGTACGAGCATGAATCGGTGCAAGAAGTTTCTATTTGGAAAGGATGTCTAAACATGCCTAATCACTTTGATTTAATCGAGAATTGGAATGCATCATATACCTAATCACTTGATTTTGATTCGGTAAAGTCTGTATATCAGCCCCACAATCATAATACAACACCCCCCCTCAACCTGAAGTCCTTAGTTTCCCGAAAGTAGAATCGTCAACATTAAACTTCTAAGCTCCCTTTACATGGGGATCTCACTGAACATTGAAATTGTTTTAACCACGCAACAACATTGGACACATATGATTGAGTCATCCTAGCAAGTCCACTCATTAACGAAAACCCCTTCCTTATCTGCCTTTAGCCAATGGTAAGCCATTGTTCTAGCTAGAAATGTAAAAATCAGAGAATATGAAGAAAAAAAATTATTTTTTTAAAAAAAAATTATGTACTTTTAAAGGGTAAGAACTAAATTGACAAAAAAAAAATTGTAAATGTTGAGGGCTAAAAAAGCTATTTTACCTTTGACAATGCTAACTTTAACGGGAAAATTAAACAAAGGGACTAAAATTTTTAAATAAAAAAACACGGAAATTTAAAATATAGGGACTAAATTTTAAAATTTGAAAGAGTACAAGAACCTTTGACATATTCAAATTTAAATATTAGAAAAGAAATTACAAATAGATATAAAATGCTAATGTAATTAGATAAAATTGTAAAGGATGTCCAAACATACCTTATCATTTTGATTTAATCCAGAATTGGAATATATCATATACCTAATCACTTGATTTTGTCTGGGTAAAGTCTGTATATTCGATTTTGGACAACATTGGATAAGCCTATACCAAATTTACCACTTTCTTAATATATCAAACTGTTTGCTATTCATATCGTACCTGTTAGTTCATGGCGTTGCTGACTAGCAATAAACTTGTATTAAACAAAGCGGTGTGATCACTCAAACTAATATGATTCGAAGTCTGTGAGGTAACTGAAGCCTTGAAGTTTACTTTTCTGTACTAAGAAAAATTCAAGTCATTAATTAGGCTTAAAAATATTTTATTACAAAGTTGGCAACGAATTGGATCAGTGATTAATTCAAAGCTCATTTTTGGGTAATTGAAGTGATCAACAGACTTGGAAAGTTTCGCTCTTGCATGCATGCTTCATTGAACTTGCAAGAAATTGACAATGTTGTGGATGTGATAAGCACAGATGTCAGAACAAATGAACATGCCAGAATAGACTATGTCAACTGACATCGTATAACATGTTGATTACAGACAAAATCAGAAGCCTTTAATCAAGCTTAAGTTTTTGTCTCCACAGCATTTCCTTGATCATGCTAACTAAAAGAATGACCGAGTTTAGTTTTACATGCAAAACTGCCGGCTGCTTGCAGCAACTCCAAATCTAAATTAAATTATTCCCACTATCTGAATAAAAAATTACATATATATATATATACATATATATATATATATATTTATGTATATTTATTTGCCTAAGGCCAGATGGAATTATTTTTGAGTTCATATTTGATGCAATATATATATATTTGAAAGAAGTATTTTACAAGAAAACTTTCTTGTCACTAGCAAATTATAAGATAATAATGTATTTTCAGCACCTCCTTTTCCCCATCAACTTTAGTCTGAGAAGGAAAAGTCAAAGCCTGGATAAGAAAATGTTAAGAACTGAGAGTGAATTAAGACCAATTCCACGACATATATTGAAATGATGTACGAGGAGAACAGAACTAGAAAGTGTAGTGGTTGAAGAATGATTCACCTCCTAATAAGAAATAACTAATTGTGAAGGCAAACGCCTAGTCTTCACGTCCTTGATGAAAGGCAAATTAGGACGAGTTCTTTTGTTTCAATGCCTACATATAGACCTGTTTGCCATGCAGGATTTCCCACCCCTCTCCCAAGTAGTAGCATACATTTCGTGCTTGCACATCAATTATGATGAAACGACTTCAACTTTTCGTTGCAGCTTTTGCCATCTTGGCCTTTAGTTCCTTATTAGCTTCAACTTCTGATCTGTTGGGGATTTGAGACACTTTATCCGGATGAAGTATGCATTTCAGTCTGGAGCTTCAATAACAATGTAATAAATCCGGATGAAGAATGAAGTAAACTTGGAAATTCAAGTTAGAAGATTTGAGCTTGAAAAATAGAATGAAATTGAAGGCAAGAAAAGATAGAGTATTTTGGATGAAATTCTAATGAATTTTCATTAACTTGAATGGAGACTAAAAGCCAATACATATACCAGACACAAGCTGGTCAAAATAAACAATTTTCACCTAAACAAACACCTACTACCACTAAGCAACATTGAAACTTGTAAAACATTGCTTGTACACAAAGATAAACTGATTTATCAGCAGTACCTAATTACATAAAAAACAATGTCAACTTAGTTCATATCTAACTAAATTACAAAACAATATTTAAGGTAACTAAATAGAATGAAATACGATAGCAGTAATGTTTTTCATCTGCTTCTTCATACTTCATCCGTATAACTTATATTGCATGGTCTGCTCATTGGTTGCTGGTGTTGCATGGAGGCCAACTTCAACACTCCTCCTTGGCTTCCATGTTGCATACTCCTATTTCAGTTCTCAAATGAAGGAATTGTGTCACACCAAGTGGTTTTGTAAAAATTTCAGCAAGTTGCTTCTCTGAACTACAATGAATCAGTTTCACTTCATATGCTTGCTCCATTTCTCTCACCACATGAAGCTTAATGCTGAAATGCTTTGTCCTACCATGAAAAACTGGATTTTTTGCAATTGCAACAGCAGATTGGTTATCGCAATAGATCTTTGTTGCTCCTTCTTGGTGTAAATTTAAATCTGTTAAGATTTTTCTCAGCCATATGGCTTGATTCACAGCCCCAGCAGCTGCTACATATTTAGCTTCAACAGTTAACTGAGCAACCACATTTTACTTCTTCGAACTCCAGCAAAAGATTGCTGAACCAAGGGTGAAAGCATGCCCTGATGTACTCTTCATGTCATCTCTTGATCCAACCCAGTCACCATCAGTATAGCTAATAAGTCTTAGCCTTTCAGCCTTTCTATACTACATGCCATAACTTAGAGTGCCTTTCATGTACCTGAGCACCCTTTTTGCTGCTCGAAAATGCTCCTCATTGCAACAGTGCATAAACCTTGACAGCAAACTCACTGCAAACATGATATCTGGTCTAGTGGCTGTTAAATATAGCAAGCATCCAACTAGACTTCTATAGGTTGTTTCACAAACCTTTTTTGAGTTGCTTTGGCTTGTTAATTTTTCTCCAATAGCAACTGGAGTATTTATTGCTTTGCAATTCTGCATGGAAAACTTATTCAAAATCTTCATAGCAAAGGCTCTTTGACTTAGAAAGAATCCTTCCTGTGATTGTATCACTTCCATGCTTAGAAAATAGGTCATTCTCCCAAGATCAGACATCTCAAACATTTGCTACATTTTAGTTTTGAAATCAGCAAGTATTGTTTGATCTCCTCTTGTAACCAGCAAGTCATCCACATACACAGACATAATAAGCTGTGTTTTATCATGTTCCTTTTTGACATACAAAGTAGGCTCACTGATACTCCTTTCAAAACCCAAACTGATCAGATAGCTATCAATTCTACTATACCAAGCCCTTGGTGCCTGTTTCAAGCCATACAAGGCTTTCTTCAGCTTGTAGACCATATCTTACTTGTCTGGCACTTTGAAGCCTTGAGGTTGCTCTACATAAATTTCCTCTTCAAGAAAACCATTAAGAAAAGCAGACTTCACATCGAGCTGATGGATTTTCCACTCCATCTAAGCTGCTAAGGCAACCAGTAGCCTAATGGTGTCTAGCCTGGCCACTGGTGCAAAGGTTTCCAGGTAGTCCAGGCCATACTTTTGGCTAAAACCTTTCATAACTAGCCTGGCCTTCAGCTTGTTCAAACTCCCATCTGTATTATGTTTGGCTCGATAGACCCATTTCACCCCAATGATCTTCCTGTTAGCTGGTCTTGCAACTAACTCCCAAGTTTGGTTCTTCTCAATCATAGCAATCTCATTAGCCATAGCCTGTTTCCAGCCTTGATGTGCTTCAGCATCTTCAAAACTACTTGGTTCAGCTATTGCTACTTGAGCCCTTTCATAAACTTCAGCTAAAGTTCTTGTCCCCCTGACAGGTTCATCATCAACATCCATCTCTGGACCATTTTGATCACTATCAATTTGATCAGCAACAAGTTCATCAGAAACTGCCTCCTGTTCATTTTTTTCCCAATTCCAGCATGTTTTTTCATTGAACACTACATCTCTGCTAACTAGCACTTGGTTTGTTGAAGGATCAAGGATCCTATAGCCCTTTTTAACTAAGCTATAGCCTACCAGAATGTCTGCTTGAGCTTTTTTGTCCAGCTTGCCTCTTTTTATAGCTGGTACTTGTGTATAACACAAGCAACCAAAGACTCTCAAGTGAGCCAATGATGGCTTGAACCCGAACCAGGCCTCAAATGGAGTCTTGTGTTCAAGTGCTTTGGTTGGCAGCCTGTTCTGAAGGTACACAGCAGTGTTAACTGCTTCAGCCCACATGGTCTTGGGAAAATTATTCTGAAATAGCAAACATCTGGCCATATCCATCAAGCTTCTATTTTTCCTCTCACTTACACCATTTTGTTCAGGTGTATAAGTGTTGGTGAGCTGGTGTTTAATGCCTACTTCATCACAAAAGGTATTAAACCCGGATGAAGTATACTCAGTCCTATTGTCTAACCTCAAGGTCTTTAGCTTATAACCTGTTTCAGTCTCTACAGTAGCTTTAAACTTCAAAAATACAAAAGCTACCTCTGACTTGTTCTTCAAGAAGTAAATCCAACAGTATCTTGAAAAATCATCAATGAAAAGAATGAAATACCTGCTGCCATTCAATGACTGAGTCTTCATGGGGCCACACACATCAGTGTGTACTAGCTGTAGCTTATCTGAAGCTCTCCAGCTTGATTTTGCAGGAAATGGCTGTCTGGCTTGTTTTTCAATCTGGCAAATTTCACAGACTTCATCATTTTCAACTGAACCAATGAAATTTTCAGCCAAATTTTCTCTGACCATCTGATCCATTGATTTGAGGTTTGCATGACCAAGTCTTTGATGCCAAAGCTTGGATTTATCAATAGAAGTTGTATAAGCTGAGTTTGAGGCTTTGTTCCAGTAAACAACAAAGCTCTTATCTATCATGGCTACTGTCATGAGTATGGATCCACTTGGATCACAGATTTTGCACTCACTGCCTTTGAAAACAACTAAATAGCCCTTCTCCAGCAGTTGAGCTATACTCAGCAGGTTTCTATCAATTTCAGGAACTAGCAACACATTTGAGATGAGCTTGTTACCTATGGGAGTGCTTATTAGAACATCACCATTGCCTTCTGCCTTGATGAAGTGACCATTGCCAACTTTAACTTTGGTTCTACATCTTCTGTCTAAGGACTTGAAAATGGCAGCATTTGGTGACATATGGTTGGTGCAACCACTGTCTAGGAGCCAACCATTTGAAACTTTCTCCTGAGCAGCTGAGCAAGAGACTGCACAGACTTGCTAATCATTGTCACTGCCTTCTTCAGCTACCCGTGCTTCAACCTTTAGCTGCTGTTGATTTTGCCTTGGTTTGCCTTTTTCCTTGCAAACACTTTCAACATGACCTATGTTCTTGCAGTATTGGCACTGCACATCTGGCCTAAACCTGCCACGCCGCAATCGGCGCATGGATTATAACCCACCGTCGAAGATTACGCCATTAACCTGCAAGAAAAGGAAAGAAGCAAGCAAACCAAAAATCAGAATCGGGGTTTTGTTTTTTTAGATTTATTTGTAAACAGTATAAATGGACCAATTTTGGTGATAAAAAAGGAGAATAAAAATACATACAGATATTAAAAAAAGGTTCAAGCAGTTTGTTTAGAAAAGGTGATTTGAGTTTATATTCTGTTTTTATTTTTCAACAAATATATGTATTAATCTTCGGTAAAAATTGATAAATACTGTAAAGCGAAGGAGTTACCTGAGTTTTCGCCTTGAAAGAACGAGGGTTTTAACCCTCTGACCACCGTGTGTGGTGGCGCGTGAGCGCGTAAGAGGATCGAAAATGGAGGCTCGACAGAACCCCTAGACCGAGCCCCAAATCCTCTTTTTTCAGAGGATATCTTTCTTCTTTTTTTTTTTTGAAGCTAATCTAAACTGATTTTTAAGGCTAAAATCGAGGTTTATATAACCCTATCAAAACGGTGTCGTTTAGCTTAATTCAATAAGCATTAAAACAACACCGTATTAAGCAAAGGATCCGCATGTTGACCCAATTACCCGGGAAGGATCTGCGTGTTTTCATAAAATGGGTTAATTGCCTAATTGGTCCTCTCATAATTTTTTATATATTTAATTTCATTCTATTTATTTGTAATTTAGCTCTAATGTTTCAATTCCGTTTCAATTTAGCCCTCACAGTGTTTTAAAACCATATTAAGGGAAACGGTGTCGTTTTGGGATTAGGGCAAATAGCCCATTGAGTCCCTCTTTTTTAATGTGCATTTCAATCAGGCCCAGAATTTTATTATTTTACGAATTAACCCGAAATTTTGTAATTAAATCCAATTTAGGTCCTTTTTGTATATTTTTTTTGTTACATTATTATTATTATTATAACCATATTATATTGCATTATAATTATTTATGTATTTCTTTTATAAACTATATTATATTATTTAATATTTCTTATAGTATTTATCTTACTTATATATCTTTATATTTTATTATGCAAATATATTTTTTATGTTATATATCATATATTAATTATTTTACCATATTTTTATATTATTATTATTTTACATTATATTTCGTTATATTTTATTCATATTATATTGTTATACATAACTTATTTTAAATATTATTTTTAATTTTAGGTATATTTTATTCATAATTGCTCACTTTATTTTTAATACGAATTAAATCTTTATATAACATTATATTTTATGTCATTTATATATTAGATGATTGATTTCTTAATATTATTAAATGTTGTTTGATTAATATGTATATGTTGCTTCATTTTATTATCGCATTTGTTTTATTTTTATATGTATGTACATTGATATATTGTATTATATGCATCATTTCTTTTATTAATCCATTCATGTGTACATTAAATTATTAGATTGTATATTTTATATTTTATGCAGATTCTATTCATCCATTTTCTATGCATGACATCTATTTTTACTTATACATATTTTACACATTAATATTTACCATGTTTCTTATATTTTACTTATGATATATTGTATAATTAGTGCATTTATTATGTTTTCTTTTGGGTATATTCCTATTTGCTTAGCATGATTATTTTTATTATTCTATTTTGCCCTCTATATATAGTGACTCATTTGTATAAAATGTTATAAATACTTTGTAATATACATTATTTGAATGTATATGTTTTGTAATACAGAATTGTCACTCT
This sequence comes from Gossypium anomalum, assembly GCA_025698475.1. Taxonomy (NCBI): domain Eukaryota; kingdom Viridiplantae; phylum Streptophyta; class Magnoliopsida; order Malvales; family Malvaceae; genus Gossypium; species Gossypium anomalum. The sequence continues at coordinate 79,692,092 of CM046966.1, read as the reverse complement.
AAAAGGTCGTTTAAAATAATATTTAAAAGTTTTATAAAAATAAATGTAATGCTTGATGTTTGGAAACTTCGAGAAGGTAGTGCCCTAACTTACTGGGTTGCCACTTTTCTCGATTGAATTCAAATAGTCAAGCACCTTCCTAAAATTTTCTAAAGGATTTCAAAATACGAGCAACTGTCTTGAAATTTCAAAGCGTTGTGTCCAAACTTACTGGATATGACATTTTGACGTCTCAAGATAGGGATTTTCAAAATTGATTAGCTTAGTCTCGAGTATCCTAAAACAATGCATCCTAACTTATCGGATGTAATATTTTGATTCATTTGACACAAATGAACCCTAATTTTCAAAATTAAAATATTGTAAAGAGGATTACGTCTTAAATTTTTGTTAAGTTTCCGACGTTAAGGACATTTTGATAAGCAATTAGGTACCAATTTTTGGGCGTTACGAGGGTGCTAACCCTTCCTCGTACGTAACTGGCTCCCGAACCCCTTTTTTTGATTTCGTAGACCAAAACTAATGATTTTAAAACAAAATGTTTTAAAGGTGATCCAATCACACCTAAAAAGATTGGTGGCGACTCCCGTTTTTGTTCTTCTTAAAGTCGATTCCTATTTTCCAAAACTCTATTTAAAAATGGCCTCGACAGCTTGGCGACTCCACTGGGGACAATAAAAGAGTCAAGCCGTGTAATTGATTATTTCTTGTCTTAATGTCAGAAATTAAAATTTTTAAATTTTAATCCTCTTTGCATTACATGTGTTTCTATTATGGCAAGTGTTACTATATTCTGATACACATTGCATTTGCATGACCGTTGTGGTCACACACTTAAGTGGGAGTGAGAAACTACGCCTTCGTGAGGCTTTCGCCTTTGTGCCGGATAGTGGATCACTTTCGGGATACATCTGTACCTATGGTTTCATGTGATTTTCATCTCCATGTAGCCATAGGGAAATGTATCCCCCTGAACTGAACTCAATTTAAATGAGCCTATAATGGGTGAGAATCGAGGAATCTGCTGGTTCTGGTACCTCAAACTTTAGAACCAACCTCATATAGAAAAAAACCGTAAGAGTCCAACCTAGTTAGAGTTAAACCTTAGATATTACCTTTATTATCATTGAGATTTATTGATATCATGTGATACTAACTATTTCTTTTCTTTTGTTTGCATGACATTTTTGTATTTACAAAGGTATCGATTCACGGTCAGTCTCTAAGTTAGGAAATTTTGTTATAGAGAATGGACTTCTTGATAGAGTGAAGGGCAACGCTGATGTTCATAGATGGTCAGAGCAAACTCATCTAAAAAAGGGAGATAGCATAACTATGGGATACGTGTCAGAGTTGTCAGATTATACTCGTATTAGTGTCACACAGAATAATCTCCAAGAGCTTAACGAAATTTGGGATCAGTGGGGCAATGAGACTAAGCGGTTATTCTACGATAATTATGGAGATTTACCTTACTTACTTGATATTCAGGTAAATGAGCACTTGTTCCGAGCCCTTGCCTAGTTTTGGAATCCGGCGTACAGTTGTTTCACTTTTGGGGAAATAGACTCGGTACCTACCATGGAGGAGTACACTGCCTTACTTCGTTGTCCCAGGTTTCAGAGTGACAGGATCTATTCTCGAGATGCTTGTGTCCCTACCTTTTGGAAGAAATTAATGACCATTACGGGGATGAACGAGCAGTGGATCACAGCCAGAATTAAAGAAAAGGGTGAGTGCAAGTGCATTTCATGGGATGCTTTGAAAGATTTGATTTTGACACACCCCGATGAGACAAAGAAGGTAGACATTTTTGCCTTAAGTTTGTATGGAGGTTTTCCCTAGGGCTTTGGGATATGTGGACGAGGCGACCACAGATCTTTTTCATTGATTTAGTAAAAGGGTCACTTCCGTTCCTACGATTTTGGCAGAGACATTCAGGTCCTTAGGTGCGTGTAGGAAGGCTGGTGCAGGCAGGTTTATAGGGTGTGCTCAGTTACTCATGGCTTGGCTCTATAGTCACTTACGATTGATCGATGGGATTGTTTGTCGGGTTTTCTTCGAGAACTACTCCCCGTTGAAAGATATAGTAGCATTATCTAGGAAAGTGGATGTGCCAGAAGAAAATTGGATAACGTTGCTTCAAAATCTTCAGTCGGGGGATGTTGAGTGGAGAGCTCCATGGATGGTTCCCCGTGAGATACTTTATCGATGCGATAGCTTTGATTGGGTTCCCCTATTGGGAATTTGGGGTGCCATTGGTTATGCCCCTTTGCTCGTATTGAGGCAGCATGGATTAAGACAGTTTGTACCAGCAACTCATGGGTTGGCTCAAAGTGAGTTTATATACCGAGGAGCCGATTATAAGAAGAAGGTTAGTGAGGTTTCTAGCGCTTGGAACAAGACTCGTCGATTGAAGGGAGTGGCCATTAGTCCTGCTACAACCCTAGAATATGTCGAGTGGAGGAGTCGAAGGATTAACGACAATGTCCCTATAACAAAAATGGAGGAAGCTCGACCAATAGAGGAATATTTGCAAGTAATACCCTCGGAGCTTGATATCATAAAGCAAGAATTTAAGAGAAAGAATTTGGAACTCGAAAAGAAGATAGAAAAGCTAAAGGAGGAGAAGATGTACCTGAGTCTAGATGTTGACCTACAAAAGAAGGAGGTTAAAAAAGTTAGGAAGGAAAAAAGGAAGGTGGAGGAAGACCGAGATGATTTAAAAGAGGAGTATAAGAAAGCACAAGTATCTTTAAAGCGAGTGGGGTTAGGAAAGTCTTCAGAACAGTGGCAGAAAGAAGTTCAAGAGTAAAAAGCTAGAGCCGAGCATTGGGAGAGGAAGTTCCAAGAGATGAGGGCGTAAAATTTGGCATTAGAGAAAGAGAATAAAGGGTTGAAGACTAAGGTAAATAAGCTGGGAAGATCCCTTCGTAGGCACCGAAACCATGATCCTACGGTCGAGTTAGAGGAGCTAAAAAGTAAGGTTGAAGATTTGGAAATGGCATTGCATGATGGTGAACTTCGGATTGAGCAGCTCGAGGCGCAAAAAGATTGTATAAAAGGGGAGTTCCATCAAGTTAAAAGTCAAGTCATGGATAGGGATTACATAGTTGGAGAAGCTATAGCCCAGATCCGAGAGATTGCTGAATATGTTCGAGACTTAGCGGTATGAGCTGATGTGTTGAGTATGATGCATGAGTCAGCATCTGATAAAGGTCAAGAGTTAGCCCTATTATTTGATAAAGTTAGAACTTTGGGCACTAGGGCAAAGGCGTATATGTAATCCATTTATATGTAGAGATATTCTTTTTCTAAATAAAGTTTTCTAAATGAGATTGAATCGAGATCGATGCCTTTTGCATTCATGCATTTGCATTACATCACATCACATCATATGCATTCAAAGTTATAGAAAGACCCTAATTAGTTAAAGTTTACTTCTAAAGGTAGAAAAGAAAATCTGGAAATCACATATCCTTACAGCACCCGCACTAAAACTAAGAGTATAGATCAAAGGTTCGAACAATTGCAAAAGGATATGCAAGACCAATTGCAAGAGCAATTGGCCAAGATGCAAAATGACATGAGGGAACAAATGTTAGAGGCTTAGAGGAATATGATGGCTGAAATGGCTCAGCTTCTAAGGGCCACTGATAAAGGGAAGGCCCCCATGGCTATCACTGATGAGGAGGGTGAGGATCGTCCTCCGGGTTTTACTCCGCCTCATGTGCCACTACAAACTGAAGTACCTCCTAGAAGACCATCTGTCACTGTGAGGCCTCAACATGGGCCAGTTGATGCTGGGATCCATATGAATTACCCAAATGGCTTTGGGTTCAATTTGGGTGATAACCCTACTAATCCTCTCGTTCCTGATCTAGATATGGTGGAAAAGGAAGATTTGAAAGCCGAAGCTGCAAGGTAGTTAGATGAACGCTGCAGATGGCTGGAAGAAAAATTGAAGACTTTGGAAGGCACCGGCAATCATCATGGGATTGATGCCAAAGACTTAAGTTTGGTCCTAGACTTAGTGTTGCCTCACAAATTCAAGATGCTAGAGTTTGAGAAGTACAATGGTACTACTTGCCTAGAGGCCCACATTACAATGTTCTGTAGAAGGATGAATGGGTACGTAAACAATGATCAGCTATTGATCCATTATTTTTAAGACAGTTTAGTGGGAGCGACAGCCAGGTGGTATAATCAGTTGAGTCAGACTAGAATAAATTCATGGAGGGATCTTGCGCAAGCCTTCATGTAACAGTACAATCATGTGACTGACATGACCCCTAATAGGACCACTCTGCAAAACATGGAGAAGAAGCCTAATGAGAATTTTAGGCAATATGCATAGAGATGGAGAGAGGTAGCAATACAGGTTCAACCACCACTGCTGGAGAAGGAGACTACCATGTTATTCATCAATACTTTGAAAGCTCCATTCATTACTCACATGATTGGAAGCACTACCAAAAGTTTTACAGACATAGTTATGGCAGGAGAAATGATAGAGAATGCCATAAAGGGTGGCAAAATTGAGGGGGAAGCAGCCAAAAGATCGGCCCCAAGGAGAAAAGACAATGAGGTGAACAATACAAGTAGCTTCAACTCGAAAGCAGTCACGGTTAGTCAGCCCAAAGTAGCCACAATTGGGAAACAGGGCTCTCAAAGGCAGGAATCTGGCACCAGGCATGAGAGGATGCAATTTACACTTATACCTGTGACATATCGTGAGCTTTATCAAAACTTATATGACGCGCATGCTATAGCCCCTTTCCACTTGAAACCATTACAGCCTCCGTATCCCAAATGGTATGATGCAAATGCTAGATACGAGTACCATGCCAGAATATCGGGGCATTCAATTGAAAATTGTACTGGATTCAAGAAAGCCGTAGAGAGGTTGATCAAGAACGGGGTTGTGAAATTTGACAGTACCTCAAATACTGAGAACCCTTTGCCAAACCATGACAATCAAGGAGTAAATGCCATTGGCGAAGCTAGTGAAAGAAGGATAAAGGAAAATGTTGCTGAGGTAAGGATGCCTTTGAGGGTAGTTTGGAAAGAGATGGTGAAGAGAGGGATGATAACCTCTGAGAAAGGAAGAGAAGAAATGGGGAACTACTGTGAGTTCCATGGAAAAGAGGGTCATGAGACCCAAAATTGTGAATAATTCAAAGCCTTGGTACAAGGCTTCATTGATAATAAAGAGCTGCAAGTTTTTGAAGGTAGCTCTTATAAAAGAGAAATAAGTGCATTGGAAGATAAACAACAAGGAACCAGCTGGCCAAGAATTATTATTTCCTTGCTGGGGAATAATGAAGTGGGGGCGCAAAACAGGCCCAAGGTTGTCATCCATAAACCCACTCCTTTCCCTTACAAAGATGACAAGAGGGTGCCATGGAATTACAACTATAGTATAATAGTACCCAAGGGGGAGAGTATAGCCAGTGCATCTAAGGATGTACAGAATGAAGGTTCCTATACAAGAAATGGGAAGCGTTATGATGAGGGGGTATCAGAATGGAGCCCACAAAAACAAAGAATGTTGAAAAAAAGAAAGAGACCGAAGTATCCATCAATGAACCAGTAAGGGAGGAGGAGGATAAGAAATTTCTAAAGTTCCTTAAACATAATGAATATAGTGTGGTCGAGCAGTTACGTCAGCAGCTAGTGCGTGTCTCAGTATTAGCCCTACTTCTGAGTTCTGAGGTGCACCGGGATGCATTATTGAAAGTACTTAACGAAAAGTATGTTACCCACGACATATCCGTTAACAAGTTGGACCGGTTGGTGAATAACATCAGTACTGACAATTTCATTTACTTCAATGATGATGAAATTCCACCTGGGGGCATAGGGTCAACCAAGGCTTTGCACATCACTACTCGGTGCAAATGATACACGCTTCCAAGTGTACTCGTTGATAACGGGTCGACTTTGAATGTTCTTCCATTATCCACATTGAACAGACTACCCATTGATAGCTCGCATATGAAAACATGCCATAATGTGGTAAGAGGCTTCGATGGAACTGAAAAGAAAGTAATGGGGCAAATTGACATCCCTTTGGAAATTGGGCCAAATACGTATGAAGTTGATTTCTTGGTGATGGATATCAAAACCTCTTATAATTGTTTATTGGGGAGAGCATGGATACATTCGGCAGGAGCGGTGCCCTCCTCATTGCACCAAAAATTAAAATTAGTTATAGATGGACGGTTAATAACCATCAATGCGGAGGAAGACATTATAGCAACAGTCACTAGTAAGACCCCTTACGTCGAGACAAATGAAGAGGCTATTGAGTGCTCTTTCTGCTCTTTGGAAATCATCAATGCAACCTTCATTTTGGAAGGACATGAGGTGCCGGTACCCAAAATGTCTAGAGCCACAAGTATGGCCCTGCAAATGATGAGAGGGAAAGAAGCATTGCCAGGAAAAGGACTAGGAGGATAGTTGCAAGGAGGGATTCAAATCCCAAAATTGATTGAAAAGAAAGATCACTTTGGTTTGGGCTTCAAGCCAGACCATAAGCATAAGAGGCAAGAGGTTGAGAAGCGCCAAGCGAGAAGAAAGGCGCGTTTGAATGGAGGAGATGTGGAGTGGGAACCGATGTCATTCCCACCTATATCCAAATCTTTTAAGTTAGGAGGGTTACTAGTAGAAGAAAGTCATCAAATCAATGCTGTACACAATGAGGGACTGGAGCAAGGAATTCTCGAGGGCATTCGCCCTTATGAACCAGGGAGCTCTCTTAACAATTGGACTGTGGAGGATCTTCCTGTAGTCTTTAGGAATTTTTCAGAGTAATTCTCGAAACATGTCTATTACTCTAGGGCCTAGGAGTAGTAAGATTACATTTGTGAAAATAGGCTTATGTTTATCTATTATTATTTAAATAAAACATAACTTTTATCAATTTAAACGAGTATTGTTTCATTTTTTATCAACCAATATTCCTTTAAATTTTGGTAATTCTTATTCTTTTATTCATAGCACATAAACAATCATTCTTAGATTCATTCATTCTTTGTATATTCTTTCATACCCCCACAGGTCCCTAGATATCAATGATATGAGCACTGATACTGCCGTTCCTGATTTCTCTTACGAGCAAGACATGTGTTTAGAAGAACCTCAGGATTTTAAAGATGTTCAAGATTGTGATGTATCTCTCGATCTATTAAGAATGGTAAAATAGGAGGAGAAACAAATCATGCCACGTGAGAAAGAGGAAATAGAGAATATAGCCCTAGAGGAAGGGAAGGAGTTGAAAATTAGAACACTGATTACCAAGGACACAAGGCATGGTCTGGTTGACCTACTTCGAGAGTTCAAAGATATCTTCGCCTGGTCATATCAGGATATGCCCGGATTAAGTACTGACATTGTAGTACATCGTCTTCCGATAAGACAGGATTGTAAGCCAGTCCAACAGAAGTTGCGAAGAATGAGGCCAGATATTGTTCTGAAAATAAAGGATGAAGTCAAGAAGCAATTTGACGCAGGATTCTTGCAAGAAGTGAAGTACTCCGAATGGGTAGCTAACATTGTGCCTGTTCTTAAGAAGGATGGCAAGGTACGAATGTGTGTTGATTACAGAGATCTGAACAAAGCAAGCCCAAAGGATAATTTTCCTTTGCCACACATTGACACTTTAGTAGACAACATAGAGGGATATTCGTTGTTCTCCTTCATGGATGGTTTCTCAGGATACAATCAGATAAAGATGTATCTAGAGGACATGGATAAAACTATATTCATAACCTTGTGGGGCACCTTTTGTTACAAAGTAATGCCGTTTGGACTGAAGAACGCAGGGGCAACATACCAACGAGCCATGGTGAACTTGTTTCACGACATGATGCATAAGGACCTTGAGGTATATGTCGATGACATGATTGCCAAGTCCTGAAAAGAAAAAGAGCACATTGGGGTCTTAAGAAGATTGTTCTTGAGGTTGAGAAAATTTCAGTTGAAGCTCAATCCAGCAAAGTGTACCTTTGGAGCCAGATCGGGAAAGTTATTAGGCTTCGTAGTCAGTGAAAAGGGAATTGAAATTGACTCAGACATGGTCAGAGCCATACGAGAGTTACCTCCACCACGTACTCAGAAGGAAGTTCGAGGATTCCTAGGAAGGTTGAATTACATCGCTCGGTTCATTTCACAACTGACCGAGAAATGCAATCCTATCTTTCGCCTCCTCAGAAAGCACAAGCAAGGTACTTGGGATGAGGAATGCCAGAATACTTTTGAAAAGGTCAAGCAATATTTGTTGAATGCTCTGGTATTATCTCCATTTAACCCAAATAAACCATTAATACTGTACTTGTCAGTGTTCAGTAATTCTATGGGATGTGTGCTTGGTCAGCATGACGAGTCAGGGAAAAAGGAGAAGGCAATTTATTACCTCAGTAAAAAATTCACTGACTGTGAAATGAGATATTCCCCAATTGAAAAGTTGTGTTGTGCGCTAATTTGGACAACTCGAAGATTAAAACAGTACATGCTATACCATACCACTTGGCTCATCTCAAAGCTTGATCCATTGAAGTACATGATGGAGTCAACGGCTCTAAATGGGAGAATGGCTAGATGGCAAATTTTACTTTTAGAGTTTCATATAGTCTACGTAAGTCAGAAGCTATAAAAGGAAGTGCGGTAGCTGACTTCTTGGCCAGTAAAGCTCTAGAGGATTATGAGCCAATGAACTTTGACTTGCCAAATGAGGAGTTAATGTGTATAGCAATGACTAAAGATTCTCCATGGAGGCTCAATTTTGATGGGGCTTCTAATGCAGTTGGAAAAGGAATTAGGGCAGTCTTGGTATCCCCCAATGGCAATCATTACCCATTCACGTGCAAGTTAGACTTTGATTGCACGAATAATATGGCTGAGTATGAAGCATGCATCATGGGACTTTAAGCAGCCATAGAGCGAGGTATAAAAATCCTAGAAGTATATGGAGATTCTGCGTTGGTAATTTATCAGCTTAGAGGTGAATGGGAGACAAGAGACCCTAAATTAATCAATTATCGAAAGGTAGTTTTGGGGTTACTTGAGGAGTTTGATGACATCACCTTCAATTATCTCCCACGAGATGAAAATCAGATGGTAGATGCTTTAGCAACCTTGGCCTCAATGATTAAGGCAAATAAAGAGGAAGAGGTGAGACCAATTCAAATGAGTGTCTACGAGGCTCCAGCTAACTGTTGTAACATTGAAGAGGAAGAAAAGGTTGATAACCCTTGGTATCAGGATATATTGCGATATGTAAGAGATCGTAAATACCCAGAACAGGCAACTGAAAATGACAAATGAACTTTGAGAAGGTTAGCTTGCAACTATGTCATGGATGGGGATATCCTGTACAAGAGAAGGAAAGACCAAGTACTTTTGAGATGTGTCGATGCTGTGGAAGCTAAGCTAATTTTAGAAGAAGTTCATGAAGATGTATGTGGGACGCATGCAAATGGGTTCACGATGGCAAGGCAAATCATGAGGATTGGCTATTATTGGGCCATTATGGAAGGAGACTGTATCAACTATGCCAAGAAATGCTATAAGTGTTAGATTTATGGGGACAAAATTCATGTACCACCTTCACCTTTACATGTTATGACTTCTCCATAGCCCTTCTCCATGGGGGGGCATGGATGTCATTGGACCAATATCACCGAAAGCGTCAAATGGACATCGGTTTATCTTCGTGGTAATTGACTACTTTACAAAATGGGTAGAAGTCATTTCTTATGCGAATGTTACTAAGTCAGCTGTAAGTCGATTTTTGACAAAAGAAATCATTTGTCGGTATGAAATGCCTGAGAGGATCATATCTGACAATGCATTGAACTTAAAAAAGAAAGCGATAGCAGAGGTTTGCGACCAGTTCAAGATCAAGCATCACAATTCTTCTCCCTATCGTCCAAAAATGAATAGGGCAGTAGAGGCCACCAACAAGAACATTAAGAAAATAGTGGGAAAGATGACTGAGACCTATAGAAATTGGCATGAGAAGTTACCATTTGCACTCCTGGCCTATCGAACATCTGTCAGAACATCTACTAGGGCAACCCCATTCTCGTTAGTTTATGGGATGGAAGCAGTGTTGCCTATTGAAGTAGAAATACCTTCTCTCCGAATTTTGACATAGATAAGATTAGATTAAGCTGAATGGGTTCAATCCTGATATGACCAGTTAAACTTGATTGAGGAAAAGAGGTTGAGAGCCATCCGACATGGTCAGATGTATCAGAAGCGTATGATGCGAGCTTATGATAAAAAGGTTCGTCCAAGGGAATTCCATGAGGGTGACCTAGTGCTAAAGAAGACCCTTCCTATTCAGAAGGACTTTAGAGGAAAATGGATGCCAAATTGGGAGGGGCCATACGTCGTGAAGAAGGCTTTCTCTAGAGGAGCATTGATTTTGACAGAAATGGATGGGAAGAGTCTACCCAATCTAGTAAATTCAAACTCAGTCAAAAAATACTTTGTCTAAAAGAGAGGAGAATCCAAGGTGAAAACCCACAAAGGGCGCCTTGAATTTTCAAAAAAATAAAATAAAATAGAGAGGCCAAAGTGAAAACCTGTAAAGGGCACTTTGTGACCAAAAAGGTTTTGAGTTGAAAACCCGAAAGGGTAGCTCAAATTTTGAAGGGCATACAACAATCTTGCTATATCTGACTCCATCCAAGAGTGAAACACGTCACATATTGGGGAATCAACAAAGTACATTAGATCCTTTAAACACATGTCGAACTCAAGAAAGATTTCATGGAGCTGGTGTATAGACGCTCAAGCGGCGATATCTGGAGCATCTAACTTTTATCCTATTTGCTATCTTTAGATTCTATTTCTTCTCAAAGATATGCTATCAGATTTATCTCCTTCGTATTTTTGACAATTCATTCAAATCCAATTATTCTTAGAGATTTATTCATTTTCCATCATTCTTTAACTATTTTGCATTGAAATAATGATGGATGAACTAAAATATCTTCACAAACGAAGTTTTGTGCATTACTTTGGGAATTTCTAGATAATGCAAGAAACTAAAACAGGACAATTATTCAAGAAATTCACATAACTAAGAGATGAAGGAACTTAAGAAATTTCTTTCTTCCAATTTAAAAGGAAAATGGACAAAACCAATGATTCAATTCCAGGAAAATTATCTTGCAGACGTCCTCAGTGGATCATAGCATTTGAGAAAGGGTACAGGCCTACAGGCTGAGCAAGAGTAATACTTTGAGAAAAGAAAAGACAAATGAAGGAATGAGTGATGACGTCTAGGATAGGGGTCATATTCATAACATTTTTGCATCATAGCATGGTTAATTAGGAACATTCGACTTACTTCGATCATAGCACCCTAATTATCAGGCATAGTCATACTACAGGTTATCAAAGATGGCACGCCTTAATCTCCTAAGCAGTAGGGTGATAGGCCGCAGCATAGTAGATCTGGTTGAAGCAAGATCCAAGATGGTTTGGCATCCTTGTGCTTACAAGGAATAAACCGAAGACATAGCTGATTTGACTTTTACGTGTTTACTTTAAAGCAAATCTAAGATAATTTGGCATCTCTGTATTGTCAGAGAACAAATCAAAGTTTGGCATCTCCATATTCGACGGAGAGCAGACATATAGCAGATCTAACCTTCAGATGTTTATACTGAAGTAGATCTAAGATGATTTGGCATTCTTGTGTTTACAAGGAACAAATCGAGGACATAGCAGATTTGACTGTCAGATGTTCTCAAATAAAACCCAAATGATTTGGCATCTTTGTGTTTACAAGGAACAAATCGAGGACATAGCAGATTTGACTCTCAGATGTTCTTAAATAGATCCAAGATGATTTGGCATCCTTGTGCTTACAAGGAACAAATCGAAGACATAGCTGATTTGGCTTTCACGTGTTTACGTTTGAGCAAGTCTAAAATGATTTGGCATCTCTGTATTGTCAGAGAACAAATCAAAGTTTGGCCTCTCCATATTCAACGGAGGGAAGACACATAGCAGATCTAACCTTCAGATGTTTATACTGAAGTAGATCCAAGATGATTTGGCATTCTTGTGTTTACAAGGAACAAATCCAGGACATAGCAGATTTGACTCTCAGATGTTCTCAAATAAAACCCAGATGATTTGGCATCTTTGTGTTTACAAGGAACAAATCGAGGACATAGCAGATTTGACTCTCAGATGTTCTCAAATAGATCCAAGATGATTTGGCATCCTTGTGCTTACAAGGAACAAATCGAAGATATAGCTGATTTGGTTTTCACGTGTTTATGTTAGAGCAACTCTAAGATGATTTGGCATCTCTGTATTGTCAGAGAACAAATCAAAGTTTGGCATCTCCATATTCGACGGAGGGCAGACACATAGCAGATCTAACCTTCAGATGTTTATACTGAAGTCGATCCAAGATGATTTGACATTCTTGTGTTTACAAGGAACAAATCGAGGACATAGCAGATTTGACTCTCAGATGTTCTCAAATAAAACCCAGATGATTTGGCATCTTTGTGCTTACAAGGAGCAAATCGAAGACATAGCTGATTTGGCTTTCGCGTGCTTATGCTGAAGCAAATCTAAGCAGGTTTGGCATCTCTGTATAGTCAGGGAACAAATCGAAGAAGCAGATTTGGCATCTCTGTGTTCGACAGAGAGCAGATTGAAGATTTCAACATGACAGTCTTAAGTTTGCAAATAAGCAGATTAAGGACCATGATCTAATAAGGCCGGACAAATTTGGTCTTTTTATGGGTCTTTGCTCGATTCCTGTTACACAGCAATGAGCAAAGAAGGGCAGCTGTAGTAGCCCAAATTTGGTCGGGCTGAAAACAGAATATAAAAATTAAATAAATAAGTATTTATTTATTTAAAATGTCCATTTAAAAAGTCCAATTACAAGTCCCTACTCAGCAGCCCAAATACAATTACACCCGATAGCCCATACCGGTTACAACTTAAAACCCAATTAGCCCACTACCCGTGTACCCAAAAACACCCGTAGCCAAACTTAAATCAGACCCAAACTCTCAGAGGCCCAAAATTTAGAAGCATTCTGCTAGGGTTAGAAACCCTAGCCCTCTCCTCGCGCCGCAAATCATCTCAAAAGACGTGCCTTTTCGAATCACGCCATTCCAGTGGCCACCATCAGTGCCGTGGTTCCAGTTCCCATGCCACGCCGCAATCGGCGCATGGATTATAACCCACCGCCGAAGATTACGCCATTAACCTACAAGAAAAGGAAAGAAGCAAGCAAACCAAAAATCAGAATCAGGTTTTTGTTTTTTTAGAGTTATTTGTAAATAGTATAAATGGATGTAAAATACGATGTAAAGAGGACCGATTTTGGTGACAAAAAAGGAGAATAAAAATACATACAGATATTCAAAAAAGGTTCAAGCAGTTTCTTTAGAAAAGGTGATTTGAGTTTATATTCTATTTTTATTTTTCAACAAATATACGTATTAATCTTCGGTAAAAATTGATAAATATTGTAAAGCGAAGGAGTTACCTGAGTTTTCGCCTTGAAAGAACGAGGGTTTTAACCCTCCAACCACCGTGTGTGGTGGCGCGTGAGCGCGTGAGAGGATCGGAAACGGAGGCTCGACAGAACCCCTAGACCGAACCCCAAATCCTCTTTTTTCAGAGGATTTCTTTCTTTTTTTTAAGCTAATCTAAAATTATTTTTAAGGCTGAAATCGGGGTTTATATAACCCTATCAAAACGGTGTCGTTTAGCTTAATTTAATAAGCATTAAAATGGCACCGTATTAAGCAAAGGATCCGCGTGTTGACCCGATTACTCGGGGAGGATCCGCGTGTTTTCATAAAATGGGTTAATTGCCTAACTGGTCCTCTCACAATTTTTTATATTTTTAATTTCATTCTATTTATTTGTAATTTAGCTCTAATGTTTCAATTTCGTTTCAATTTAGCCCTCACAGTGTTTTAAAACCATATTAAGGGAAACGGTGTCATTTTGGGATTAGGGCAAATAGCCCAGTAAGTCCCTCTTTTTTAATGTGCATTTCAATCAGGCCCAGAATTTTATTATTTTACGAATTAACCCCGAATTTTGTAATTAAATCCAATTTAGGTCCTTTTTGTATATTTTTTTTGTTACATTATTATTATTATTATTATACACCATATTATATTGCATTATAATTATTTATGTATTTCTTTTATAAACTATATTATATTATTTAATATTTCTTATAGTATTTATCTTACTTATATATCATAAATATTTTATTATACAAATATATTTTTTATGTTATATATCATATATTAATTATTTTACCATATTTTTATATTATTATTATTTTACATTATATTTCCTTATATTTTATTCATATTATATTGTTATACATAACTTATTTTAAATATTATTTTTAATTTTAGGTATATTTCATTCATAATTGCTCACTTTATTTTTAATACGAATTAAATATTTATATAACATTATATTTTATGTAATTTATATATTAGATGATTGGTTTCTTAATATTATTAAATGTTGTTTGATTAATATGTATATGTTGCTTCATTTTATTATCGCATTTGTTTTATTTTTATATGTATGTACATTGATATATTGTATTATATGCATCATTTCATTTATTAATCTATTCATGTGTACATTAAATTATTAGATTGTATATTTTATATTTTATATTTTATGCAGATTCTATTCATCCATTTTCTATGCATGACATCTATTTTTACTTATACATATTTTACACATTAATATTTACCATGTTTCTTATATTTTACTTATGATATATTGTATAATTAGTGCATTTATTATGTTTTCTTTTGGGTATATTCCTATTTGCTTAGCATGATTATTTTTATTATTCTATTTTGCCCTCTATATATAATGACTGCATTTGTATAAAATGTTATAAATACTTTGTAATATACATTATTTGAATATATATGTTTAGTAATATAGAATTGTCACTCTAAAAGGTCATTTAAAATAATATTTAGAAGTTTTATAAAAATAAAGGCAATGCTTGATGTTTGGAAACTTTGAGAAAGGTAGTGCCCTAACTCATTGGGTTGCCACTTTTCTCGATTGAATTCAAATAGTCAAGCACCTTCCTAAAATTTTCTAAAGGATTTCAAAATACGAGCAACTGTCTTGAAATTTCAAAGCGTTGTGTCCAAACTTACTGGATATGACGTTTTGACGTCTCAAGATAGGGATTTTCAAAATTGATTAGCTTAGTCTCGAGTATCTTAAAACAATGCATCCTAACTTATCGGATGTAATATTTTGATTCATTTGACACAAATGAACCCTAATTTTCAAAATCAAAATATTGTAAAGAGGATTACATCTTAAATTTTTGTTAAGTTTCTGACATTAAGGACATTTTGATAATCAATTAGGTACCAATTTTTGGGCGTTACGAGGGTGCTAACCCTTCCTCGTACGTAACCGGCTCCCGAACCTGTTTTTTTGATTTCGTAGACCAAAACTAATGATTTTAAAACAAAATGTTTTAAAGGTGATCCAATCACACCTAAAAAGATTGGTGGCGATTCCCGTTGTCGTTCTTCTTAAAGTCGATTCCCATTTTCCAAAACTCGATTTAAAAATGGCCTCGACAGAAATGTTAGAATATTTTGTACATCTATGCTTCATGATGCATTAATTTGTCATCCTAAAACGTCATTTAAAATAATATTCCAAGGTTTTTTTTTAAAAATAAAAAATAAAAGGCAATGCTTGATGTTTGGAAACTTCGAGAAAGGTAGTGCCCTAACTTACTGGGTTGCGACTTTTCTCGTTGAATTCGAATAGTCAAGCACCCTTCTAAGTGATTTTGAGTTTTCAAAACTTAAACGATTATTTCGAGATTTCAAAACATAGTGTCCTAACTTACTGGATATGGCGTTTTATTGTTTCGAGATAGAAATTTTTGAAAGACAGTTTAGTTTCGAAGGTTTTAAAATGTTGCGTCCTAACTTACTGGATGTGATGTTTTGACTCGTTTGAAATAAGTGAGCATTAATTTTCAAAATTGAGACATTCTAATTAAAAGAGGTTTGCATCTTAAAACTTTCAAATTTCCGACATTAAAGACACTTTCAAATCAATTAGGTAGCAATTTTTGGGCGTTACGAGGGTGCTAACCCTTCCTCGTACGTAACCGACTCCCGAATTCGTTTTCTCGACTTTCGTAGACCAAAATTAATGTTTTAAAACAAAACATTTTATAAGGTGATCCAATCACACCTAAAAAGATTGGTGGCGACTCCCGTTTTCATTTTTCTTAAAGTCGATTCCCATTTTCCAAAACTCGATTTAAAAATGGTTTCGACAAATGATATGCAATCTTAGATGTGATATGCAATCTTAGATATGATACAATCTTAGATATGATTGCAATCTTAGATATGATATACATTCTTAGAAGATATGATCTTGTAATCTTGGAGATTTAATTTGTAGATATCCTTTAATCTTAACCGTTGATGTAATTGATCTGTACGGTTGGATTTGGGGAGGCTCAACTATAAATAGAGGCCTCTCCCTTCATTGTAAATCACTACTGGAGTTTTGGGAAACAATAAAAATTCTTGAGAGCTTTCACTCAAATTTCTCTCCCTCTTATGTTCTTATTTTTTACGGTTTGTTTTTATTTTATTCTTTGTTCATCTTCGTTTTTCAACCCTTTCTATTTTGATTTAATCCATGTTTCCCTGATTTTTTTTATATTTTAATTTTTTTAATAATTTTTTTAGTATTACTCTTAGTAAATTTTTTTTTTAAATTTTACTCAAATCATTATTTTAAAAAATATATTTCATTTAATTGTCATATTTTATCCAAAAGTTTTTCTAAAATGAGGCAATGTTTTTCGTATTTAGGAATTCGGGAAATAGTGCCCTAACATGCTAGGTTGCGATTTCCCGTTTGTTTAAATGCCTAAAGTATCCTTCTAAATAGATTTTGTAAATCACGAGATGATTTCAGTTATGAGAGTTTAAGAATATCGTGTCCTATCATGCTGGATGTGATGTTTGTAATCTTTCGGAGCTAAAGAATCTCGATTTTTCAACTTAAATAATTCTGGTTTTAAAAAAGGGATCTTATTTTTAAATCCTTTCAAATTTTTGACATTAAGACAAAAATCTATTCAATTTGGTACCAATTTTGGGCGTTGCGAGGGTGCTAATCCTTCCTCGTACGTAACCGACTCCCGAACCTGTTTTCTTAATTTTCGTAAACCAAAACGTTTTATAAGGTGATCCAATCACACCTAAAAAGGTTGGTGGCGACTCCCGTTTTCGTTTTTTAAAAGTTGATCCCAGTTTTTCAAACATCCCTTTAAAAAATGGTTTCGACACCCATCATGTATTAATATTTGATTATTATTAAAGTTATATAATTAAAAACTGAAAAATCTTTATTAATATAAAGTATAACCTTATGGCTTAAGGGGGCGAATTATATGAGATACAATTTGGCTAAGGGGGTGAATTTTATACAATGTGGATATCAAATCTAAAATACATGATAATTTATATATAAAATTAAAAAAATCTAAAAATTTCAAAGGGGGACTGCCTCTTGGATCCATCCTTGCTATGAAATAAATTTGGACTCAATTATGTGAGTTTCTATTTTGTTTATATAGGTTCCTATTAGCCATGTTTGTAGTAATTTGAGGAAAAATACTAGCATTTTATGTGATTCAGAAACATACGATTCCTTATTCTTCAAGATAGCAATGTTTCTTGTGAGAGATTGTCACGGTAAATACAACTTCATTAATAATATATACTATTTTCCTAGGCATTTGAACCACGTTCAAAATCTGGAGTCGTCATTGTTGGGAGGGTTTTATCTGAATATCACCTTCAGCTCGAATAGGAATAGATTCAGACCGTAAAGCGAATGAGGACATTTGTGGTTATGTACCAAAAAATGAATAATATATTCTATAATATATTCTAGAATATGACACACTTAGGATGTAGGTGAAAAAAAGAATTATATAACAAATATATTTATAAAAATTTGGTATGAATAAAAAATAAAGTTTTGGTTGAATTGGTGAAGTATAAAGGTTAAAAAACCATAAAGGCTTGAGTCTAAATCCTATTATCTGTGTATTTTTTATATGAAAGATAGAAAATGAAAAAAAAAACATCGAAATACTTCAATTTACTTTGAAAATGTAAAGATATTTTGTTATTATACCCAGTTGACTTGTGACACAAATTGAGTCAAATACTTATAGTTTAAATATGCCAAAGGTCTTATTTTTAAATCCTTTCAAATTTTTGACATTAAGACAGAAATCTAATCAAATAGGTACCAATTTTTGGGCGTTACGAGGGTGCTAACCCTTCCTCGTACGTAACCGACTCCCGAATCTGTTTTCTCGACTTTTGTAGACCAAAATTAATGTTTTAAAACAAAACATTTTATAAGGTGATCCAATCACACCGAAAAAGATTGGTGGTGACTCCTGTTTTCATTTTTCAAAAGTCGATCCCCATTTTCCAAAACTCGATTTTAAAAATGGTTTCGACAGCTTGGCGACTTCACTGGGGACAATAAGAGAGTCAAGCCGTAAAATTGATTGATTTCTGTCCTTTCTCGAAATTTGAAAACTCGATTTGAAAACTATGATCTTTGTTTTATGTTTGCTGCATATGTTTGTTATTTTTCTCGCACACATTGCATTTGCATGACCGTTGTGGTCGCACCCTTAAGTGGGAGTGAGAAGCTAAGCTTTCGTGAGGTTTTCACCTCCGCATGAGTTAGTGGATTACTTCTGGGATATATCTTTACCTATGTCTTCGTGAGATTTTCATCTCCGCATGGTCATAGGGAAATGTATCCTCCTAAACCGAACTTGGTCCATATGAGCCTATAATGGGTGAGGATCGGGGAATCTGCTAGTTTAGGTACCCTTGCTTTAGAACTAAACTACATATAGTGAACTTTAAGTGCTTGCTCTAGGTAGTATGGTGATGACATTTAGTACCTACCTTTATAAGTGCTTGTTTATTACATCTTTTTATATGATACTGCCTTACTTTTTTATTTTGTCATCATCGCATATCATTCATCATTAAAAGGTGTCAATTCCCGGCTCGATTTCTAGATTAGAAAGTTTTGTAATGAGGAACGAATACCTTAATAAAGTGGAGGACAACTCTTCCGTTTGTGCGTGGTCAGAGAAAACCCAGTTAGAGAAAAGAGATAGTGTCACCGAGGGATATACATCAGAGTTGTGGGACTTTACTCGTATCAGTTCGACATAGAATATCTTTAGGAGATGAAGGACATTTGGGCCCAATGGGATGACGAGGCTAGATAGCTTTTCTTTCAGACTTATGGAGATCTTTGTTATTTGCTAGACATTAAGGTAGATAAGCATCTGTTTCGAGCTATGGTACAGTTCTGGAACCCTGCTTATAGTTGCTTTACATTTGGAGAAGTACATGTAGTGCCTACTTTGGAGGAGTATACAACTTTGCTTCGTTGTCTGAGAATTCAAGGTAACAAAGCTTATGTTAAGCCTGCTAGTCTCCCAATTTCCGTGAGGAAATTAGTGATGATCACAGGGATAAGTGAGCAGTGGGCTATAGCTCGAGTGCAGCAAAAGGGCGATAGTAAGTGCATTCCGTGGGCCATTTTGAGGGATCTGATATTGACACACCCAGATGTGAAGAAGAAGGTCAACGTTTTGGCATTAAGTATTTACGGCTTGGTGATTTTCCCGAAGGCGATAGGGCACATAGATGAGGCAGTCGCAGATTTGTTTGATCGTATTGGTAAATAGAACATGTCAGTGCTAGCAATCCTAGCTGAGACGTTTAGATCCTTGAAGTACATGTCGGAGAGCCGGTGAAGTAGATTCATTGCATGAGCATAATTGTTGGTAGTATGGTTCCATAATCACTTTTGGAAGCTTGAGAAGGTTCCTTGCCGAGTGTTCTTTGAGGGTTATTCCCCCTTAAAGGAAGCAGCAATTACACTAAGAAGAGACGATATTACAGAAGAAAGGTGGATGGATATTCTTTAGAAACTTTGAGAGGAGGAAGTTTTGTGGAAAGCACCTTGGATGACTCCTAATGAAGTCCTTTATTGCTGCGGCAGTTTTGATTGGGTACCTCTTCCTGGGATTTGGGGAGTCATTGGCTATGCACTGTTACTCGTCCTAAGGCAATATAAAGCGGGCGATTCGGATAGAGGTCGAGGGTTAGCTTTGTTATCAGATAGGGTTAAGACTCTGGGCCTACGAGCGAAAGCGTATTTGTAATCCATTTTATGAAAAGACTTTTGTTCCTTAAATAACATTTTCTAAAATGAAACTGAATCGAGATCGATAAGTTTTTGCATTCATGCATTTGCATTACATTACATCAAAGAAAAGAAGGTGTTGATTCGAAATTCGATTCCTAAATAGGATAGTTTGTCATAAGGAAACGAATTTCTTGATAAAGTAGATTATAGTGCGATCGTCTGAATATAGTCCAAATAAACACGACAAGAAAAAGCTGATAGTCAACGGAGGAATACATGATGTAATTGCCAGAGATTCAAGCCAACAAAGGTTATCCAAGAGCATGACGAGAGAAAGCCGGAAGTCTACGAAGGAATACATGACTTGATTTAATTGCCAACGAAGATTATCCAAGAGCCGGCACTTTTTGATGAGTATCATAGAGATAAGTGAGCAAGAGATCGAGGCTCAGATTAAGCAGCAAGGAGCTAGTAAAGGCATCTTTTAGAGAATTTACAGGATTTGACCATGAAGAAGAGATCAATGTTTACTTGGACTATGAAGGGCAAGACCACATATCTAATCTATTTTCATGTAAATAAATCTGTTTTCTAGAAAAGTTATTCTAATGGAATTGAATTCGAGATCAACATCTCCTTTTCTTTTGCATTCATGCATTTGCATTGCATCACATCACATGCATTTAAATCCATAAAAAGACTCTAATTAAGGTTAAAAAGAGAAAGAAAGAGAGAAAGAGAGAAGAGGGTCACGGCTAAGTGAAAAAAAGTTGGATGGGAATTAACGAAGTTCCCTTACATATCCCTGACTTTTGTGTCAGGAGGGATAGCTTACCCGGAGAAGGGGGTGTTTGGAAATGAAAATCATCCCATCAATGTCATACATGAGGAAGGGACTAAACAAAGAAACCTTGAGGGCATTCGCCCTTACGAACCGGGAAGTTCTTTAAACAATTGGACTGCAGAAGAACTTCCTGTAATCTTTAGGAATTTTACGGAGTAATATTCAGAACACTTTCATTGCTCTAAAGCCTAGGAGTAATGAGATTTCTTTTGTGAAATAGGCTCATGTTCGGACATCATTGTTAATTTGAGCAAATGTTTCATCATTCTTTATTCTTGGATTTCCATCAAATTTCTTCATTCATAACATGTAAATAGTCATTCTTGAATTTATTTATTCCTCGTATATTCTTTTGTGTGCCTATCATAGATCCCTAGATATCAATGACACGGGCAATGATACTACAGATTCAGAGTTCCTTTTGAGTGTGATATGTGTTTAGAGGAACTCAGTACTTTGAAGGTGACAGAAATTGTGACTTGTTTCTGAATTTGTTGAAAATGGTTTACCCCATGAAGTGGTGGTAGGAAATATAGCCTTAGAGGAGGGAAAGATTACGAAATTAGAATTAGCTGAGGAGACAAAACAAGACCTTGTTAAGACTACTATGGAAATTCAAAAATGTGGTCCAAAGACGCATGTAAGGGGATTTACAATTGCCAGGATAAACATGAGGTTTTAGGGCACTGTTGGTCCACCATGGAAAGGGATCGCATTAGTTGTACAATGAATGGCAAATTTAAAGGAGTCAAGACTTGTGGGGCATGTATGTTATGGGCCCGAGCTCGTCAAAAGTTTCAAGCTGACAATGACTCATCTTTGTGGACGTCAACTACTCCATTAAGAGGGGAGATAGCTTCATATGCCAATATTACAAAGTCAAAAGTCATCCATTTCAAAAAAAAAAAAAAAACATTATATATAACTGCACAACGCCAAAAGTTTGCAGTCTTTTCAAAGATAATGCGTCATACCACAGTTCAACAAAGGTTGACAAAAAAAAAAAAAAAAAAAGAAAAAAAAACAAATTACAGAAGATGACCGAGACTGGTAAAAATTGGCATAAGAAACTACCGCCTACTCTCTATGCTTACGCTGGGGCAAACACCTTCAATTCCAGTTGTTTCAAAGGTTTCAACCATCATCCTTGGAATAGGTGCATTGTTTGGCTTTCTTGAGCAGTCTGATGTGCCGTCAAAAGCTGCGATGGTTAGCGCCAGGCGGTGGCCATTGATTTCTAGCTATGGGGCATCAGGCCGTACACAGTCTCTGAAGCTTAAAATGGTAAATTCTTTCTTCAAAACCAGTTTTTGACAAAGTGGATGACGTTATCATGAAGGAAGCTCTCTTAGACTTCTATACAAGTTCAGGGAAGAGGAAACCTGATCAAATCATTATTTTCAAGGATGGGGTTAGCAAGTCTCAATTCAATCAAGTTTTGATCAAGTTATTGAGGTTTGCAAATTCCTTGACGAGAAGTGAAACCCTAAATATTGTGGTTATTGTTGTACGAAAAACCATCATACGAAGTTTTTTCAGCAGGGATCTCCTGACAATGTGCTACATGGTACTGTCATGGATAACAAAGTATGCCATCCAAAGAACAATGATTTTTACCTTGGTACCCATGCTGGAATGATTGGAATCACGAGGCAGACCCACTATCATGTTCTCTTAGACCAGGCTGGGTTTTCGGCTGATGATAGCAAAAGTTTGTTTATTCTCTATCCTATATGTATCACAGGAGCACCACAACCATATTTGTTGTGGCTCCTATTTGCTACGCTCATTTGGCAGCTTCACAGTTGGGAGCAATATATGAAGATTAGGGATGCTTCAGAAACATCATCAAGTCATGGTAGGATGTATGCTCCGGGAGTAACCTCTATACCTTAGCTTTCTAGGTTGAAGGATAAAGTCAGCAACTTCATTCTTGTCTGCTGAAAATCATTGAACCATCTTTTTATAGGGTTTGCAAACAACAACCAGGACTGCTGTTGGGGCAATCCCCTTTCTCATGGGCTTATGAATCAAGATTTTTCCTCTAAGCTTTTGATGGAGTCAAGAATTGAATACCTCTAGTAAACTTGAAAGTATTCATCCTAAGCAAATGTACCAAGAATGGATGACACAGACTTATGAAAAAGAAGGTCCGTCCAAAAGAATTTCATAAAGGAAACCTTGTGCTGAAAGAGATCCTTCCCATGCAAAAGGATGCTGAATTGGGAAGGGCCATATGTTGCGAAGAGGGCTTTCTCTAGAGGTGCACTGATTTTGACAAGAAATGGATAGGAAGAATTTATCTGATCCAGTGAATTCGGACTCGGTCAAGGAGTACTTTGTCTGAAGGAGAAGGGAAGCCAAGGTGAAAACCCACAAAGGGCACTTTGGGACTTCTATTTAAAAAAAAAAGGAAAAAAGAAAGGAAAAAGAAAAAAGAGAAAAAAAGAAAAAAAATGGAGAGGCCAAGGTGAAAACCCGCAAAGGGCGCCTTGAGACCAAAGGGGTTTTGAGTTGAAAACCCGAAAGGGCAGCTCAAATTTGGAAAGTCATGCAGTGACCTTGCTATACCGGATTTGACGAGAAGTGAAGTATGTTACAAATCGAGGCATCAACGAATTACTTTGGATCTTTTAAACACATGTTGAACTCAAGAAAGTCTTCATGGAGCTGGTGTATAGACGCTCAAGCGGCGATATCTGGGGCATCTAATTTCTGTCCTATTTACTATCTTTGGATTCTTTTTCTTCGCAAAGATATGTTCTCAGGTTAATCTTTTTTCATTCCTTCCAATAATTTGTCCAAATCTAATTATCCTCTGGATCAATTTATCCGTCCTCCATTATTCATAAAATGTGTTGCATAGAAATAATGATTGATGAACTAAATATCTTTACAAACGAAGTTTTGCATATTACTCTAAAAATTTCTAGATAATACAAGAGACTGAAACAAGACAATTGTTTAAAAAATTTCCATATTTGAGGGTCAGATGTACTCAGGGAAATTTCTTCTTCAGTCCAAAAGGTTGTTGGACGTTTTAAGCAATATTAATCTTAAGAAAGGCTCATTTCATAAACATCTCCAGCGGGTCACAACATTTGGAGAATGGTACAATAAGACTAAGTTAATTCAAAGCATACAAGTAGAGTATGATTGATACATCAAGAAGTATAAAGATAAAACTTCGATGAGGGAATGAGTGATGACATCCGAAATAGGGGTTATATTCATAACATTTTGCATTATAACATGTTTAATTAGGAGAATTTGACTCACTTCGATCATAGCATCCTAATTATTAGGCATGAACTCATACGCATTCTACAGGTTATGTCTTTTATGGGACAATGTAGATCAAAGAAACAAGATTTGGCATCCCGGTTTTTATAGGGAACAAATCGAAGATAGCAGATCTGACATTCCTGTGCTTACAGCGAAGCAGATCGAAGACATAGTTGATTTGGCTTTCACGTGTTTACGTTGAAGCAAATCTAAGATGATTTGGCATCTCTGTGTTTGACAGAGAGCAGAACGAAGACACAGCAGATCTGACCTTTATTGAAGCAGATCCAAGATGATTTGGCATCTCTGTATTAAATGGGGAGCAGATTGAAGACATAGCAGATTTGACCTTCATGTGTTTACATCGAAGCAGATCCAAGATACCAGATTTGGCATCTCTGTATTGTCAGAGAGCAGATCGAAGATAACAGATTTGGCATCTCTGTATCATCAGAGAGCAGATCGAAGATAGCAGATTTGGCATCTCTTTATTGGCAGAGAGCAGATCGAAGATAACAGATTTGGCATCTCTGTATTGTCAGAGAGCAGATCGAAGATAAACTGATTTGGCGTCTCTGTATTGGCAGAGAGCAGATCAAAGATAACAGATTTGGTGTCTCTGTATCGTTAGAGAGCAGATCGACGACAACAGATTTGGCACCTCTGTATTGGTAGAGAGCAGATCGAAGATAACAAATTTGGCATCTCTGTATTGTCAGAGAGCAGATCGAAGACAATAGATTTGGCATCTCTTTATTGGTAGAGAGCAGATCGAAGATAACAGATTTGGCATCTCTGTATCGTCAGAGAACAGATCGAAGACAGCAGATTTAGCGTCTCTGTATTGGCAGAGAGCAGATCGAAGATAACAGATTTGGCATCTCTGTATTGTCAGAGAGCAGACCGAAGATAAACAGATTTGGCATCTCTGTATTGGTAGAGAGTAGATCAAAGATAACAGATTTGGTGTCTCTGTATCGTCAGATAGCAGATCGAAGACAGCAGATTTGGCGTCTCTGTATTGGCAGAGAGCAGATCGAAGATAACAGATTTGACATCTTTGTATTGTCAGAGAGTAGATCGAAGATGATAGATTTGATGTCTCTGTATCGTCAGAGAGCAGATTGAAGATAATAGACTTGGCGTCTCTGTATTAACAGAGAGCGGGTCAAGGATACCAACATGGCGTCCCTGAGATTGCAAGGAGCAGGTTGAAGATAGTAGATATCGCCTTCCTGAGTTGCAGTGAAGCAGATTGAAGTCGTCAAGAGGCCATTTAAAGAAGATCAAGGATCAAGAACTCAAGATTCGACGAGCCCGGGCAAAATTGGTCCTTTTATAGTCTTTGCTCTATTCTCACCTACACAAAGAATGAGCAAAGAGGGGCAAACAGAGACACTCAATTTTGCCCGGGCCCAGAAATAAGTCCAAAAACAAAAATAATAAACCCCCCAAAAAAAAACACGAAGTCCAAATTTCAGTCCAGAATTGCAAATATAATTTGGCCTGATCGGAATGGCCCATTACTTGAAAAGATTTAAGGTCCATCTACAAGCTTGACTCACATGGAAATATAATCTTCAATGATATGCAATCTTAGATGTGATACGCAATCTTAGATATGATTACAATCTTAGATATGATACAATCTTAGATATGATTGCAATCTTAGATATGATATACAATCTTAGAAGATATGATTTTGTAATCTTGGAGATTTAATTTGTAGATATCCTTTAATCTTAACAGTTGATGTAATTAATCTGTACCGTTGGATTTGGGGAGGCTCAACTATAAATAGAGGCCTCTCCCTTCATTGTAAATCACTTGAGTTTTGGGGAAGCAATAGCAATTCTTGATAGCATTCACGCAAATTTCTCTCCCTCTTGCGTTCTTACTCTCTTTGGTTTGTTCTTATTTTATTCTTCGTCTATCTTAGTTTTTCAACCTTTTTTTTATTTTAATTTCTTCATTTTTCAAATATGTATGTTTATTCCTATCTTTTATACATTTGATTACGTATTTTATATATTATAATATTTAACCTTTTTATATAGTTTATTTTCAAATATATATTTTCAATGCATGTATATATATTATATTATATTATCGTTTTTCAACCCTTTTTTCTTTTGATTTAATCCATGTTTCCCTAATTTTTTTATATATTTTATTTTTCTAGTAATTTTAGTATCATATCAAACTATTTCATTTTTAATATATATATTTTTAGTATTATTCTTAGTAAATTATTTTTTAAATTTTATTCAAATCATTATTTTAAAAAATATATTTCATTTAATTGTCATATTTTATCCAAAAGTTTTTCTAAAATGAGGCAATGTTTTTCGTATTTAGGAATTCGTGAAATAGTGCCCTAACATGTGTCAAGTTGCGATTTCCCGTTTGTCTAAATGCCTAAAGTATCCTTCTAAATAGATTTTGTAAATCACGAGACGATTTCAGTTACGAGAGTTTAAGAATATCGTGTCCTATCATGTTGGATGTGATGTTTTATTCTTTCGGAGCTAAGGAATCTCGATTTTTCAACTTAAATAATTTCGGCTTTAAAAAAGGGATCTTATTTTTAAATCCTTTCAAAATTTTGACATTAAGACAGAAATCTAATCAATTAGGTACCAATTTTTGGGCGTTACGAGGGTGCTAACCCTTCCTCGTACGTAACCGATTCCCAAATCTGTTTTCTCGACTTTCGTAGACCAAAATTAATGTTTTAAAACAAAACATTTTATAAGGTGATCCAATCACACCTAAAAAGATTGGTGGCGACTCCCATTTTCGTTTTTCAAAAGTCGATCCCCATTTTCCAAAACTCTATTTTAAAAATGGTTTTGACATAAGTGCTTCTTGTATCTTCTATAAATATGCGTGTATATTTGTTGTATATCTCTAAAAAAAAACCCCCTCTTTTACATCGTATTTGATTTAGGCTTTTATAGCCACTATACATAGCATTGTTTACATATTTAAAATTATTCCTTGCCATACTTGTTTCCTTTATGTTTTTTTTCTTTCCATTTTGTAGGCGATCAAGAAGAGTAAACCACCGGCATTGATTCGGCCATAGATCACGGCACGATACGAGTCACTGCGAGATGAACAGTCACGAGTCGAAGGGTGTGACTCTTGGGCTGATTGCGGCGCTAGGTTTTCCGTCGCTTGGTATGATTTGGGAGTTACGGTGCAAACCCTAGCTAGGGTTTCTCGAAACTGGAAACAAGTTGGGTCGATTGGGCCAACTAAGTCTTGGATTACCGGGCTAGTTTAGGAGTATTGGATGTTGGGTTGTAACCAGTATGGGCTATTGGGTGTAATTGTATTTGGGCTGCTGGGTTTTAATTTTTTTGGACTATGTATATGGACTTTTAAAATAAATATTTATTTTGTTCTACCCTTTTAAAGCCCGGTCAAATTTGGGCTACTACAATATAAATAAAATATAATGAAATAAAAATACTATCATATAAATAAGGATAATATATATATATTTAATAAAAATTTAAAATTTACACAATTAATGAATAATGATACATAATTTATAAATAAATTTTTTTTTTTCAAAATGAGAGGAATAATATATAGTAAAATATATAATGTATAATATAATTTATAAACAAAATGTATAATAATAAAAAATAATATAATGGATAATATAAAAATAATATATATTATTTTTATATAACTAATATTTATAAAAATAAATAATATATATAAGGTATTTAATAAATAAATTATGTAAAAAATATTTAAAAGGATTAAAATTAAATAAAACTAAAGCTCTAGGGCTAATTTTAAAATAACAAAAAAAAGTTTAGACCTAATTGGAATGCGTTCAAAACTACAAGGGACTCAATGGGCAATTTGCCCTAATCCCAAAACGACGTTGTTCTTCAGAATGGATTTTAATAGCCCTGAGGATTAAATTGGAACATATATAAAAGATTAGGGCCGGACTAAAATAAAAAAAATGAAATTATAAAGATTAAAAAATGCGGAAGAACTAATTGGGCAATTAGCCCATTTTCCAAAAACACGCGGATCCTTCCCGGGTCACTGGTCAACGCGCGGATCCTCAGCATTGATACGATGCCGTTTTGGAGCTTACTGTTCTAAGCTAAACGACGTCGTTCTAATAAGGCTTTATAAGCCAAATTCTAACTTAAAATTCATTTTGAAACCCGTTTAAAAAAAAAGAAATAAATCCTCTGAAACAGGAGAAATGGGAGCCTTCCACCGCCTCGACCTCAAACACCTCATCTCATGAAGTCCACACGCTATGCACGCGCTTGCCCGTACATGGCAAATGATTGGAAGGGTAAAAGCCTTCATTCTTCTCAGTGAACCGTAGGTAATACCTTCTCCCTTTTAAACTTTACTGTTTAAAAAAAAAGAAATGATTTATATGTGTTGAACGGAGAAGAACAAGATATAACAAAATCACCTTTTTAAGTAAACAACTACTTCTTCTTTTTTTGTGAATATATGTGTGTATATCTTTTATATCTGTAAAAATCCGTCCCATTACAACGATAATATTCGGGCTTTATAGCCACTGTTTACATTTGGTAAGAATAATTTCCTTTGGTTTCTTCCTATTTTTGTGCTGCTATGCTGCTTTTCTTTCCATTTGTGTGCAAGTGAGCGCGGAAATCACGGCGGTGATGAAGGCTTGACGATGGTGGTGACAGACCAGGCATTGACTGCGCACTGGTGCTTGCGGTGCGAGATTCTTTGACGTTTGGTATGGCTTGGGAGCTGCAGCGCAAACCATAGCTAGGGTTTCCCGAAGCTGAAGATAGGTTGGGCCAATTGGGCCAATTAAGTCTTGGGTTACTGGACTAGTTTAGGGTATCAGGGGTATTGGGTATTTGATTGTAAATGGGCTGCTGGGTTAAGCGGGTTATTGGGTTAGTGTTTAGCTGGGTTATGGGTGTAACGGGTTATGGTATTTGGGTTCTGTAAAAAGACTTAAATAGACTATTTAATTTTTATTTTTTGTTTAATTTCATTTTTTAAATTTTTGTAAGCCCGGGCAAAATATGGCTTATACAGCTACCCCTCTTTGCTTATTGCTGTGTAATAGGAATAGAGCAAAGATATTAAATAACAAATTTTACCTGGCCTCGCCGAGTCTTGAGTTCTTCGATCTGCTTCCCGTTTAATACAGAGATGCCCAAATCTGTCATCTTGGATCTTCTCTCTGACAATATAGATTTGCCAAATCTGCTCTCTTCGATCTGCTCTCTGACAATACAGAAACACCAAATCTGCTATCTTCGATCTGCTACTTGTAAACGCAGGGATGCCAAATCATCTTCGATCTGCTTCGATGCAAAAACATTTGAAGGTTAGATCTGTTATGTCTTTGATCTGCTCTCCGTCAAATATGGAGATGCCAAATCATCTTCTTGGTTTTGCTCCCCGTCGAATACGGAGATACCAAATCTGTTATCTTGGATCTGCTCTCTAACAATACAGAGATGCCAAATCTACTATCTTTGATCTACTCTCTGACAATACAAAGACGCCAAATCTGCTTCTTGGATTTGCTCCTCGTCAAATACGAAATGCCAAATCTGCTATCTTCGATCTGCTCTCTGACAATACAGAGATGCCAAATCTGCTATCTTCGATCTGCTCTCTGACAATACAGAGATGCTAAATCTGCTATCTTCGATCTGCTCCTTGTAAATGCGAGGATGCCAAATCATCTTGGATCTGTTTCAGCGTTAACACCTGAAAGCCAGATCTACTATGCTTTAGCTTGTTACCCTACTGCTTAGGGGGTTAAGGCGCATCAATCTTCATTGTCCCTTGAAGGACATAACCTATATTATGTGCATGAGTTCATGCCTAATGATTAGGATGCTATGATCGAAGTGAGTCAGATGCACCTAATTAAACTTGTTATAGTGCAAAATGTTTATGAATATTACCCCTATTCCAGATGTCACCACTCGTTCCTTCGTCAAAGTTTTATCTCAAAGTATCATTCCTACTCAGCCTATGGATTTGTACTATTCTCCAAATGCTATGACCCACCAAAATGTCTGTAAGATGATCCTCTCTTAGGATCGAATCGTTTGATTTGTCCAATCATCATTTTGGACTAAAGAAAGAATTTCCTTGAGTTCTTTCAAACCTCACTTACGTGAATTCCTCGAACAATTGTTCTGTTTTTGTTTATTGTATTATCTAGAAATTTCCAGAGTAATGAGCAAAACTTCATCTGTGAAAATTATTTAGTTCATCTATCATTATTTTAATGCAACATACTTTAAGAATAATGGAAGATGAATTTAATCTTGAGAATAATTAGATTTGAATGAATTTGTCAAAAATACAAAGGAAATTAATCTGATAGCCTATCTTTGAGAAGAAAGAGAATCTAAAGATAGTAAACAGGACAAAAGTTAGATGCCCTAGATATCACCGCTTGAGCGTCTATACCCCTGCTCCATGAAGACTTTCTTGAGTTCAACATGTGTTTAAAAGATCCAAAGTACTTTGTTGGTGCCCCGATATACAACGCGCTTTGCTCTTTGTTGAATCAGATATAGCAAGATTACCGTGTGCTCTTCAAAATTTGAGCTGCCCTTTCGGGTTTTCAACTCAAAACCCCTTTGGTCACAAGGCGCCCTTTGCGGGTTTTCACCTTGGCCTCTCCGTTTTTCTTTTTCTTTTTTTTTTCTGACAACTCAAGGCACCCTTTGCAGGTTTTCACCCTGGATTCTCCTCTCCTTCTAGAAAAAGTACTTTTTGATTGAGTCTGAATTCACTAGATTGGGTAAACTCTTCCCATCCATTTCTGTTAAGATCAAGGCACCCCCAGAGAAGGCCTTCTTCACGACATACGGCCCTTCCCAATTCGGCATCCATTTTCCTCTAAAGTCCTTCTGAATGGGAAGGATCTTTTTCAACACAAGATCCCCCTCGTGGAATTCTCTTGGTCGTACTTTCTTGTCGTAAGCTCGCATCATTCGCTTCTGACACATCTGACCATGGCGAATAGCTTTTAGCCTCTTTTCTTCGATCAAGTTCAACTGGTCATACTGCGATTGAATCCATTCTGCTTTATCCAGCTTTATCTCTGACAAAATTCGAAGAGAAGTTATTTCAACTTCAATGGGCAATACTGCCTCCATCCCATAAAACAACGAGAAAGGGGTTGCCCTGGTAGAAGTTCTGATGGACGTTCGATAAGCTAAGAGTGCAAACGATAACTTCTCATGCCAATCTCTATAAGTCTCAGTCATCTTCCCCACTATCCTCTTGATGTTCTTGTTGCTGCTTCTACTGCCCTGTTCATCTTTAGGCGATACAGAGAAGAGTTTTGATGCTTAATCTTGAACTGACTGCAAACTTCTGCTATCGTTCTGTTTGTTCAAGCTCAATGCATTGTCTAACATAATCCTTTCAGGCATCCTATACCGATAAATGATCTCTTTCTTCAAAAATTGACTTACAACCGACTTAATAACATTTGCATAAAAAGCAGCCTCTACCCACTTCGTGAAGTAATCAATGACCACAAAAATAAAGTGATGCCCATTTGAAGCTTTTGGTTATATTGGCCCAATGACGTCCATACCCCACATGGAAAAAGGCCATGGAGAAGTCATAACATGTAGAGGTGAAGACGGTACATGAATCTTGTCTCCATAAATCTGACATTTATGGCATTTCTTGGCGTAATTGATATAATCCCCTTCAATAGTACACCAATAATATCCAAACCACATGATTTGTCTAGCCATCGTGAAACCATTAGCGTGCGTCCCACAAACACCCTCGTGAACTTCTCCCAGGATTAACTTAGCTTCCACGGCATCAACACATCTCAATAGTACTTGGTCCTTTCTTATTTTATACAAGATATCCCCATCCAAAATGTAATCGCAGGCTAATCTCCTTAAAGTTTGCTTATCATTTTCAGTTGCCTGTTCGGGGTATTTACGATCTCTCACATATCGCAATATATCTTGATACCAAGGGTTATTATCATTTTCTTTTTCCTCAATGTTACAACAGCGAGTTGGAGCCTCAAAGATACTCATCTGAATGGGTCTCATCTCCTCTTCTTTATTCGCTCTAATCATTGAAGCCAAGGTTGCTAGAGCATCTGCCATTTGGTTTTCATCTCGTGGGATATAATTAAAAGTGATGTCATCAAACTCCTTAAGTAACCCCAAAACTATCTTTCAATAATTGATCAATTTAGGATCCCTTATCTCCCATTCACCTTTAAGTTGGTAAATTACCAACGCAGAGTCTCCATATACTTCCAAGGCACTCTATAGCCACTCGGAGTCCCATGATGCACGCTTCATACTCAACCATATTATTTGTGCAATCAAAATCCAACTTGCATGTGAATGGATAATATTCGCTATTTGAGGATGCCAGGATTGCCCAAATTCTATTTCCCACCGCATTAGATGCCCCATCAAAGCTCAACTTCTAGGGATAATCCTTTGTAGTTGCTACACACATCAACTCTTTATTTGGGAAATCAAAATTCAACGGCTCATAGTCTTCTAGAGCTCTACTAGCCAGAAATTTCGCTATCGCACTTTCTTTTATAGCCTTCTGGCTCATATAGACTATGTCAAACTCTGAAAGCAAAATTTTCCACCTCGCCATTCTCTCATTCAACGCTGTTGACTCCATCATATACTTCAAAGGATTAAGTTTTGAAATAAGCCAAGTAGTATGATATAGCATGTACTGTCTTAACCTTCGCGTCGTCCAGATTAAAGTACAACATAATTTCTCAATTGGCGAATATCTCATCTCACACTCTGTAAATTTCTTACTGAGGTAGTATATCGCCTTCTCCTTTCTTCCTGACTCGTTATGTTGACCAAGCACACATCCCATGGAATTACTAAACACCGATAAGTACAGAATTAATGGTTTATCTGGACTAGGTGGAGATAGTATTGGAGCGTTTAACAAGTATTGCTTGACTTTATCAAAAGCATTCTGACATTCCTCATCCCAAGTACCTTTGTTGTGTTTTCTAAGAAGACGAAATATAGGATCACATTTCTCAGTTAATTGTGAAATAAACCGAGCAATATAATTCAATCTTCCAAGAAAACCCCGAACTTCCTTCTGAGTACATGGTGGAGGCAATTCTCGTATGGCTCTAACTTTGTCTGAGTCAACTTCTATTCCCTTTTCGCTGACCACAAAGCCTAATAACTTCCCCGACCTAGCTCCAAAGATGCACTTTGCCGGATTAAGCTTCAACTGAAATTTCCTTAATTTCAGGAACAACTTCTTCAAAACTTCAATATGCTCCTTCTCTGTTCGAGATTTAGCAATCATGTCATCAACATACACCTCAATTTCTTTGTGCATCATAACGTGGAATAAACTCACCATAGCCCTTTGGTATGTTGCCCTTGCATTCTTTAGCCCGAAGGGCATTACCTTGTAACAAAAGGTACCCCACAATGTTATAAAGGTGGTCTTATCCATGTTTTTAGGATGCATCTTTATCTGATTGTACCCTGAGAAACCATCCATGAAGGAGAACAATAAATATCCCGCTGTGTTATCCACCAAAGTGTCTATGTGCGGCAGAGGGAAATTATCTTTTGGGCTAGCTTTGTTTAGATCTCTGTAATCAATGCACATTCGTACTTTCCCATCCTTCTTAAGGACTGGTACAATGTTAGCTACCCATTCAGAGTACTTTACCTCTTGTAAGAATCCTGCATTGAACTGCTTCTTGACTTCGTCCATTATCTTCAATACGATATCTGGCCTCATTCTTTGCAACTTCTGTTGGACTGGCTTACAATCCTGTCTTATTGGAAGACGATGCACTACAATATCGATATTTAACCCTGGCATATCTTGATAGGACCGTGCGAAGATATCCTTGAACTCACGTAGCAACTCAATCAGTCCTTGCCTTGTGTCCTCGATAATATGCGTGCCAATTTTCACCTCTTTCCCTTCCTCTAGGGCTACATTTTCTATTGCCTTTTTCTCATGGGGCATGATTTGTTTCTCTTCCTATTTTACCATCCTCAAAAGATCCAGAGACACATCACAATCCTAGACATCTTCAAAATCCTGAGATTTCTCTAAACACATGTCTTGCTCGCGAGAGAAATCAGGATTTGTAATATCAGTGCTCATGTCGTTGATATCTAGGGATCTGTGAAGTATAAAGAATATACAAAGAATGAATGAATTTAAGAATGATTATTTATGTGCTATGAATGAAAGAATAAGAATTACAAAATTTTAACGAAATATTGGTTGATAAAAATGAAACAATACTCGTTCAAATTGATAAAAGTTATGTTTTATTTAAAAAAATAATAGATGATCGTAAGCCCATTTCAAAAATGTAATCCTATTACTCCTAGGCCCTAGAGTAACAAGAATGTTTTAGAAATTACTCTGAAAAATTCCTAAAGACTACAGGAAGTTCCTCCGCAGTTCAATTGTTCAGAGAGCTTCCCGGTTCGTAAGGGTAAATGCCCTCAAGGTTTCTTTGCTCCGATCCTTTGTCACGTATAGCATTAATCTGATGACTTTCTTCTATAAGTAACGCTCCCGATATGAAGGTTTGGGATATTGGAGGGAATGTCATCGGCTTCCACTCCATTTCTCTTCCATTAAGGTGCGCCCTTCTTCCCTCTTGGCACTTCTCAACTTCCTTCCTCCTCTGCTTATAGTCTGGCTTGAAGCCCAGACCAAAGCGATCTCTCTTCTCTTTCAGTTCTGGGATTTGAGTTCCTCCTTGCAGGTATTTTCCTAACCCTCTTCCTGGTAAGACTCCCTTTCCCATCATCATTTGTAGAGTCATCCTCGTGGCTCTTGCTATCTTTGGCATTGGTAGCTCACTCCCTTCTGAAATGAAGGTTGCATTCACAAATTCTAAAGAGCGAAAGGAGCACTCAATGGACTCTTCGTTCGTCCCGACATAAAGGGCCTTGTTAGTGACTACGACTATAATGTCCTCTTCCGCATTGATGGTTACTAACTGTCCATCCATCACTAACTTTAATCTCTACCGCAACGATAAGGGCACCACTCCCGCTGAGTGTATCCATGGCTTACCTAATAAGTAATTGTAGGAGGGCTTGATATCCATCACTAACAAGTCTACTTCATATACTCGGCCCACTTTCCAAGGGGATGTCAATCCTTCCCATCACCTTCCTTTCTGAACCGTCGAAGGCTCTTACCACATTTTGACATGTCTTCATGTGAGAATTGTCAATGGGTAATCTGTTTAATGTAGACAATGATAGAATATTCAAGGCCGATCCATTATCGACGAGTATGCTTGGGAGTGTGTACCCCTTACATCGAGTGGTGATGTACAAGGCCTTAGTTGACCCCGTGCCCCCGGGTGGGATTTCATCATCATTAAAGTAGATGAAATTATCCGCACTTATGTTATTCACCAACCAGTCCAGCTTGTTAACAGGTATGTCATGGGTGACATATGTTTCGTTGAGCACCATCATCAATGCATCCCGATGCACCTCAAAACTCAAAAGTAGAGCCAATACTGATATGTGAGTTGGTTGTCTACGCAACTGCTCGACCACGCTACACTCGCTATGCTTAAGGAATTTTAAGAATTCCTTAGCCTCCTCCTCCTTTACTGGCTCCTTGACAGGCACTTCAGCCTCTTTTTCCTTCTCCGCACAAACATTCTTTGTTTTTGTGGGCTCCTCTCTAACGCCTACCGTATCATACCACTTCCACTCCGTGTATGAGAACCTTCAACTTGTACATCCTTAGATGTACTGGCTATACTCTCCTCCTCCGGCACTGTCACACTGCAGTTATAACTCCATGGTACCCTCTTGCTATCCTTATAAGGGAAAGGCGTAGGGCTTATGAATAATGACCTTAGGCACCATTTGTGCTCCCACTTCATTATTCCCCAGCAGGGAAATAATAATCCTTGGCCGGCTAGTTCCTTTCTGTTCATCCTCCAGTACACATACTTGTTTTTCACAAGAACTACCTTCAAAAATTTGTAGTTCTTTGTTGTCTATAAAGCCTTGCACCAAGGCCTTGAATTCTTCACAATCTTGAACTTTATGTCCTTCTTTCTCATGAAACTCACCATAGTTCCCTATTTCTCCTCTCTCGTTTTTAGAGGTTAACATACTTCTCTTCATCATCTCCTCCCAAATCACTTTCATAGGCATCCTCACCTTAGCAACATCTTCCTTCATTTTCCTTTCACTGACTTTGCCAATGGCATTTACTCCTTGATCGCTATGATTTGGCAACGGGTTTTCAGTATTAGGGGTATTGTCAAACTTTACCACCCCCATCTTAATAAGCCTTTCTACGGCCTTCTTAAAACCGGTACAGTTTTTGATCGAATGCCCCAGTATTCCAGCTTGGTATTCGCATCTAGCGTTTGCGTCATACCATTTGGTATATGGGGGCTGCAGTGGTTTCAAGTGAAAAGGAGAAATAGCATGTGCATCGTATAAGCTTTGATAAAGCTCACAATACGTCACGGGGATATGTGTAAATTGCATCTTTTTAGAATTCTGCCTTGTACCTGACTCCTGCCTTTGAGAACTCTGTCGCTCAACCGTAGTTATTTTAGGTTGACCAACTATGATTGCCCTCGTGTTGAAGGTGCTTGTGTTATTCACTTCACTATCCTTTCTCTTTGGGGCCGATCTTTTGGTCGCTTCCCCCTTGATTTTGCCCTCTTATGGCATTCTCAATCATCTCTCCCACCATGACTATATCTACAAAGCTTTTAGTGGTGCTCCCAATCATGTGAGTGATGAATGGAGCCTTTAGAGTGTTGATGAAAAACATGGTAGTCTCCTTCTCCAACAACGGTGGTTGAACTTGCATTGCCACCTCTCTCCATCTCTGTGCATATTGCCTAAAATTTTTGTTAGGCTTTTTCTCCATGTTTTGCGGTGTGATCCTATCCGGAGTCATGTCAGTCACATGATTGTATTGCTGCATGAAAGCTTGTGCAAGATCCCTCCATGAACTTATTTTGGCCTGGCTCAGCTGATTATACCACTTGGCCGCTGCCCCAACCAAATAATGGATCAATAATTGATCATTGTTTACATAACCAGTCATTCATCTATAGAAATGGTAATATGGGCTTCTGGGCAAGTAGTCCCATTGTACTTCTCGAATTCCAGCATTTTGAACTTTTAGGGAAGCACCAAATCTGGGACCAAACTTAAATCCTTAGTATCCATTCCCTAACGATTATCAGCATTTTCTAGTGCCCTAAATTTCTCCTCTAACCATCTACAACGTTCCTCAAATTGCCTTGATGATTCGAGTCTCATTTCTTCCCTCTCAGCTACATCTAGATCGGGGATAACCGGATTGGCAGGATTGTCTCCAGGATTGAATCCCGA
This sequence comes from Gossypium anomalum, assembly GCA_025698475.1. Taxonomy (NCBI): domain Eukaryota; kingdom Viridiplantae; phylum Streptophyta; class Magnoliopsida; order Malvales; family Malvaceae; genus Gossypium; species Gossypium anomalum. The sequence goes on along the minus strand of CM046966.1, from coordinate 79,654,241 downwards.
ACCAGTTTGAAAGTTTATGGGTATTCCAGCATCGACTTGACCCTGTTGAGGCCTTATTGTGATAGACGGCCTTTGGGAATATGCCTCAGGTTGAGTTTGTACATGAGGTGGAGTGAAACCAGGAGAATGAACCTCATTATCCTCTTCAGTGATAGTCATAGGGGCTTTTCCTTTATCTGTGGCCCTCAGTAGTTGAGCCATTTCAGCCATCATGTTCCTTTGAGCCTCCAACATTTGCTCCCTCATGTCGTTTTGTATTTTTGCCAATTGCTCTTACAATTGGTCCTGCATGTCCTTCTGTATCTGTTCAAATCTTTGGTCCATATTCTTTGACTTAGCGTGTGTACCGTAAGGATGTGTTGCTTCCAGATTTTCTTTCTCTTACTCTCTTTCTCCCTAATAATTTTAACTAATTAGGGTCTTTCTATAAACTTGAATGCATATGATGCGATGAGACGCAAATGCATGAATCGATTCTGATTCAGTTTCATTTTAGAAAATGTTATTTAAAGAACAAAAATCTTTTCATAAAACGGATTACAAATATGCTTTCGCCCATAGGCCTAGAGTCTTAACCCTATCCAATAACAATGCTAACTCTCGTCCTCTGTCTGAAGATGACTCATACATTATACTCAGCGTTCTAGCTTGTATTGCCAAATCCTGCAAGTGTTCAGTAACCTTTCGAATTTGAACTAAGGCCTCTTCCATAACATGATCTCTATCTTCCACTTTATCCCGAAGATGGTGAAGTTCTCCCTTCCACTGTTCTTCTCTTGCCTCGAATTGCTCAATCCGTAACTCACGGTCCTGTAGTGCTGCTTCCAACCCTCCAATATTGTGTTTCATTTCCTCGATCTTATCCAAGCTTGCCTTTAACTCGATCGCAGAGTTACGACTTTGGTGATGATGAAGAGATCGTCCAAGCTCAGCCATCTTAGTTTTTAATTCTTGATTTTCCTTCTCTAGGGTCTGATTACGCGGCTGCCTCACTTGGAACTTCTTCTCCTAATACTCAGCTTTGGATCTTTCCTTTTGAATCTCTTGCTGCCACTGCTCTGAAGATCTCCCTAATCTGGCTCTTTTCAACGTTACCTGGGCCTTCTTGTAGTGCGTCTTTAAATCATCTCGATCTTCCACAATCTTTCTCGTTTCTTTTTTCACCTTCTCGACTTCCATCTTTTGAACATCGATGTCGAGAATCAAGCACATTTTTTCCTCTTCGAGCTTCTCAATCCTCTTTTCAAGCTCTGAATTCTTTCTCTCGAACTCTTGCTTCATAACCGCCAACTCTGATGGAATCACTCGTAAGCTCTCCTCTAATGATCGAGCCACCCCAAAATCGGCCTAAGGACATTATCATTGACTCTCTTACTAAACCACCCTTTATACTCAAGGGTTGATGTCGAACCTTCGGTCAAGATCTTCATACAAAAAGGCTTCTTCCAAGCCTCAGAAATCTCTCGCATCCTCTTCTTATAGTGATCTCCTTTATAAAAGAAATCACTCTGAGCTAAACCCTGTGTAGCCGGTATGAACTGCCTCGCTCGATATTGCCTTAGAACCAGCAATGGTGCATATCCAACAACTCCCCAAATTCCTGGCAGAGGGACCCAATCAAAACTGCTACAGCGGTAAAGGACTTCACTAGGAACCAACCAAGGAGCCTTCCACATAACATCTTCCTCTTAAAGATTTTGAAGAATGTCTATCCACCTCTCCTCTGAAATGTCATCTCTCCTAGGCATGTCTACTGCTTCCTTTAGTGGAGAGTAGTCTTTGAAGAACACTCGGCAAGGAACCTTATCAACCTTCCAAAAATGACTATGAAACCAAACCAACAGCAACTGTGCACATCCAATGAACCTTCCTTCACCAGCTCTTCGACTTGCGCTTAAGGATCTAAACGTCTCAGCTAGGATTGCAGGCACAGGTGTGTTCTGTTTACCAAGTCGATCGAATAAATCAGCAACTGCCTCATCTATGTGTCCCAAAGCCTTTGGGAAGATCACTAAACCATAAATAATTAAAGCCAGGACATCAACCCTTTTCTTTACGTCTGGATGTGTCGATATCAAATCCCTCAAAACGGCCCATGTAACGCTCTTACTATCACCCTTTTCCTGCACACGAGCTACAGCCCACTGCTTACTCATCCCAGAATCATTACCAGCTTCTTCATAAAATCTGGAAGGCTAGCAGGCCTAACATAAGCCTTGTAACCCTGAATCCTTGGGCAATACAGTAAAGTCATATAGTTCTCCAAAGTAGGCACAAGATCAACATCACCAAATGTAAAGCAACTATAAGCAGGGCTCCAAAACTGTACTATAGCTCGCAACAAAAGCCTATCTACTTTGACGTCTAGCAAATAGGGAAAGTCTCCATAATTCTGATAGAAAAGCTGTTTAGCCTCGTCATCCCATTGGGCCCAAATGTCTCTCAACTTCTGAAACTCATTCTGTGTTGAATTAATACGAGTGAAGTCCAATAACTCTGATGTATACCCTTCGGTGACACTATCTCCCTTCTCTAACTGGGTTTTCTCTGACCAGGTACAGACAGAGGCGTTGTCCTCCACTTTTTTAAGATATTCATTCCTCATTACAAAACTTTCTAATCTAGAAATCAAACCTTGAATCGACACATTTAAATGTTGAGTGACATGCAATAACAATAAAATAAAACAGGTCAGTATCATATATAAAAAAATGATAAACAAGTACTTACAAGGGTAGCTTACTAAAGGCTATCTCTATTTCCCTAGGGTAAACACTTAAAGTTCACTATATGTGTTTTAGCTCTAAAGTAAGGGTACCTGAACCAGCAGATTCCTCGGTCTTCACCCATTATAGGCTCATATAGACCAAGTTTAGCTCAGGGGACACATTTCCCTATGGCCATACGGAGATGAAAATCTCACGAAGACATAGGTACAATATCCCGGAAGCAATCCACTAGCCCATACGAAGGTGAAAACCTCACGAAAGCGTAGCTTCTCACTCCCACTTAAAGGGTGCGACCACATCGGTCATGCAAATGCAATGTACGGAAATAGAATAACAATCATATGCAACAAACACATGTAAAGAGGATCAAATTTTAAATCTTCTAAACTTCCGACATTAAGACAGAAAATAATCAATTTCTTGGCTCGACTCTCTTAAGTCCCTAGTGGAGTCGCCAAGCTGCCAAAACCTCTTTTAAATGGAGAGGGTATTTTGAAAATGGGAGTCGCCACCAACCTTTTAAAGTGTGATTGGATCACTTTATAAAACATTTTGGTCTACGAAATTACGAGAAAAACAGGTTCGGGAGTCAGTTACGTACGAGGAAGGATTAGTACCCTCGTAATGCCCAAAATTGGTACCAAATTGAGTAATTTTGTCTTAATGTCAAAAGTTTGAAAGAATTTAGAAATGAGATTTCCTTTAAAACTGTAGTGTTTTGAATTAAAAAGAATCAAGATTCCTTTGCTTTAAAAGAGTACAAACATCACATCCAGCATGATTGGACAAGATATCTTTAAACTTCCGTAGCGAAAATCATCTTGTGATTTATGAAACTCGTTTAAAATGATATTTTTAGATATTCAGACAAACGGGAAATCGCAAACAAGCATATTAGGGCACTACTTCCCGAGTTCCTGAATACCAAAAACATTGCCTCTTTTTAAAATTCCTTTTGAATCAAATGAGATATTTTTTGTTTTGAAAATAATGATGTATTTTACATTTTACAATAAATTAATATTAAATAAACCTAGCTACATAATACATGCTTTATCATTTTATGCAAATATAGTATAGAAAATAATAAATAATGGCATAAATTACACAATATACATTATCATTGTTGAAACCTCTTTAAAACGGGTTTTTAAAAAAAACGAAAACGGGAGTCGCCACCAATCTTTTAAAGTGTGATTGGATCACTTTATAAAACGTTTTGGTCTACGAAATTATGAGAAAATAGGTTTGGGAGTCGGTTACGTATGAGGAAGGATTAGCACCCTCGTAACGCCCAAAATTAGTACCAAATTGAATAATTTTGCCTTAGTGTCAGAAGTTTGAAAGAATTTAGAAATGAGATTCCCTTAAAACCGTAATATTTTGAGAAAAGAATCAAGATTCATTCGTTTTAAAAGAGTACAAACATCACATCCAGCATGATTGGACACGATATCTTTAAACTTTCATAACTAAAATCATCTTGTGATTTGTAAAACTCGTTTAAAAGGATATTCTAGATATTTAAACAAACGAGAAATCACAACCCAGCATGTGAGGGCACTACTTCCCGAATTCCTAAATATCAAAACATTGCCTCACTTTTTAAAAAAAAATCCTTTTGAAATGAGATATTTTATTTTGAAAATAATGATGTATTTTACATTTTACAAGAAATTAGCATTTTAATAAATCTAACTATATGGTACATGCTTTATCATTTTATGCAAATATAGTATAAAGGGTAATAAATAATGGCGTAAATTACACAATACATTATCACTTTATGCATATATCATCGTAAATAACATAAATGTATATGCATTATCGTTACATGTAAAATGGCAAAATATATCAATACAAAGTAAACATACATAATAATATTTCATGCAAATATGTAAAAACAACAACATAAAATAACAAATAATCTATGAAATTTAAATCTACTAAAGCAATAGCAAAATAAAAGAAAAAAAAATGAGTAAGCGAATTAAAATGTAAAAATATAAAATAAATAAAAATGAGATATTTAGGAATATATTGAATAATATAAGAATAATAAAAAAGAACCCCTTTTTTTTAAAAAAAAAGATATATACATATATGTTATACTATAGAGTATAATAACTTAATATAAAAATGTATTAAATATTGATATAAACTATATAATAGATGAAATGTAAAATAATAATAATAATGATATATTAAGTAAATTTACATACAAAGATATAATAAAATAATTAATATATATATATATATAATATAAAAATCTATAGTAAAATATAAATGGAATAAGTAACAAATAATAAAAATATAACATATAATAAAATTTATATAATATTATAAATAATATAAATAAAATAATATATTATTATACATATAACCTATGTTTAAAAATATATATATATATAAGGTATTTTAGATAAATTAAATTAAATATATAAAAGGATTAAAATTGAATTTAATTAAGGAATTTAGGGTTAATTACAAATAAGTAAAGAAAACTGGGCATAATTGGAACACGGACTAAACTCGAGGGACTCACTGGGCAATTTGCCCTAATCCCAAAACGACCGTTTCTCCGAATACCATTTTAAAGTTATTGTGAGGACCAAATTGAATCAAAATTAAAGTATTAGGGTTAAATTAAAAATAAACAAAATGAAATTATAAAGATTAAAAAATGCAGGAGGACCAATTGTGAAATTAACCCATTTTCCAAAAACACGCGGGTCCTCCCCAGGTAATCGGGTCAACACGCGGATCTTAAGCCTTGAAATGACGCCGTTTTATACTTATTAGATTAAACCAAAATGACATCGTTTCATCTGGGCTATATAAGCCAAATTTTAAGCTTTAAAATTATTTTTGCACTCTATTTCAAAAAAAAAAACGGAGAAAAATCCTCTGAACGAGGGCCTGGGGTGAGTTCTCGGAGTGCTATCGTGCCTCCGTCCGGGGTTTGTACGCGCTCACACGCCCTCATCCATTCCGCCACATGCGGCGGTCAAAAACTGGAAAATTTCCTTTTTCTGACACGAATCAGAATGGTACGTTTCCTTTTCCCCTTTTATTGTTCGCAATATATATATACATATATTTTTAAAAAATCACTTTTGTGTATTTCGATCGACTGTGGTACTCTTTTTCGTATATGTGTATAAAAATAAACTTTTTATTGGATCTGTGTATCTTTTCCTTCAATAAACTGCTGTATTTTTTATATATGTATGCTTCCCAAAACCCCCACTTTACAGATTAGAAAAAAGGTTTTTATAGCCCTTCTGCAAATCATTACATTTTGGGGAAAGAAATCGAAGATTTCTTTCTATGTTTGTTTCTCCTTTTGCTGTGGTTTTTTCCCTTTTTGCAGGTGTTCGCAAGAATATCACGGCGGTGATTGCACTGTTGTTGATTCGTATGCAGATTGCGGCATGGTTCGAAGGTAGAGTCACGGCGCTGACGGAGGACCACTGGAACTGCACGAGTCGAAGGGTCAAGACGATTGGGATGGTTGCAGCGCGAAGTTTCTGGAAACCCTAGGGTTTCCTAATCCAGTTTAGATTTTGGGCTTTCCTAGGCTTCGCTGCTTTGGGTCTACTTGGGCCGTCCACTTGTGGGTTGGGTGTAACCGGGTTTTGGGTAGTTTTAAGTATTCAGTTGGGCTAAGAAATGTAATCGGGTCTTTGGGTTTTATTGAGTTGGGTCAAAGGGTGTAACGGGTATTACATTGTAATTGGGCTTTATACATGGACTGTTTAAAATAAATAAACATTTATTTATTATTTTTTGTTTTATTTATCTAATTATGTATGGGCCCGGGCAGAAACGGGTTATTACAGCTACCCCTCTTTGCTCATTGTTGTGTAATGATAATAGATCAAAGACTATAAAGGGACCCGTTATGCCCGATCTAGCCCAGTCTTTGAGATCTTCAAATGGTCTTCAACCTATCTGTAACTTCAGAAGTATTGGACCATAAATATGATAGCTTCAATTTGTTTCACTTATAACTTCAGGAAAGCAATATTTGCTATTTTCAACCTGCTCCCTGCAACCTCAGGAATGCCATGTTGATATCTTTGATTTGCTCTCTGACAATACAGAAATGCCAAATCTGTCATCTTTGACTTGCTCTCTGACAGTACAGAGACGCCAAATCTGCTATCTTCGATCTGCTCTATGACGATACAGAGACGCCAAATCTACTATCTTCGATCTGCTCTCTGACGATACAGAGACACCAAATCTACTATCTTCGATCTGCTCTCTGATAATACAGAGATGCCAAATCATCTTAGATTCGCTTAGCGTAAACGCGTGAAAGCCAAATCTGCTATGTCTTCGATTTGCTCCTTGTAAACGTAAGGACGCCAAATCATCTTGGATATACTTCGATATGGGAACATCCGAAGGTTAGATCTGCTATGTCTTCGATCTGCTCTCTGTCGAATACAGAGATGCCAAATCTGTTTCTTCGATTTGCTCTCTGACAATACAGAGACGTCAAATCTGCTTCTTCGATTTGTTCTCTGACAATACAGAGATGCCAAATCATCTTGGATCTGCTTCAGCGTAAACACTTGAAGGTCAGATCTACTATGCTTTAGCCTATTACCCTACTGCTTAGGGGGTTAAGGTGCATCAATCTTCATTGTCCCTTAAAAGACATGACCTGTATAATGTGTATGAGTTCATGCCTAATGATTAGGATGCCATGATCGAAATGAATCAAATGCTCCTAATTAAACCTGCAAAATGTTTATGAATATGACCCCTATTCCAGACGTCACCACTCGCTCCTTCGTCAAAGCTCATCCTGATTTCTCTCGAAATATCATTCTTACTCAGCCTATGGGTTTGTACCATTCTTCAAATGCTATGACCCATCAAAGATATTTGTAAAATGATATTCCCTTATGATCGAATCATTTGATTTGTCCAATCATCATTTTGGATTAAAGAAAGAATTCCCTCGAGTTCTTTCGAACCTCACGTGAATTCCTCGAACAATTGTTCCGTTTTAGTTTCTTGTATTATCTAAAAATTTCCAGAGTAATGAGCAAAACTTCATTTGTGAAAATTGTTTAGTTCATCTATCATTATTTAATGCAACAAACTTTAAGAATAATGGAAGATGAATTTAATCTTGAGAATAATTAGATTTGAATGAATTTCTCAAAAATACAAAGGGAATTAATCTGAAAGCCTATCTTTAATAAGAAATAGAATCTAAAGATAGCAAACAGGATAAAAGTTAGATACTCTAGATATCGCCATTTGAGCGTCTACACACCAGCTCCATGAAGTCTTTCTTGAGAATAATTAGATTTGAATGAATTTCTCAAAAATAAATCAAAGTACTTTGTTGATGCCCCGATATGCAGCGCGCTTCGCTCTTTATTGAATCAGATATAGCAAGATTACTGTATACCATTCAAAATTTGAGCTGCCCTTTTAGGTTTTCAACTCAAAACCCCTTTGGTCACAAGGCGCCCTTTGCGGGTTTTCACCTTGACCTCTCCATTTTCTTCTTCTTTTTTTCGAAAACTCCAGGCGCTCTTTGCGGGTTTTCACCCTGGATTCTCCTTTCTTTTAGACAAAGTACTTTTTAACTGAGTCTGAATTTACTGGATTGGGTAAACTCTTCCCATCCATTTCTGTCAAAATCAATGCACCTCCAGAGAAAGCCTTCTTCACGACATACGACCCTTCCCAATTTGGCATCCATTTTCCTCTAAAGTCTTTCTGTAATATCCCGAATTAGGGCCTAATCGGAATAGTGGTTTCGTGACCACAAATCCGAGATAGAAATAATTATTTTATAATTATTTTGAGGTTTATGATATGATTACATGATTGTGTGAAAATTTCGTGAAGAAATTTTATGCATAAAATACTTAATTTGAAGTTAGGGACTAAATCGAATAAGTTGCAAAACTTGCATTCTAGAAGTTTTTAGTATGAAATTGCTTTGAAATATTAATTAAGAGGTCTTAAATAGCAATTTGACCAATTTTAAGTTCATGGACAAAATTAGGACATGGAAGGAATTTTTTGGAAAGTTTAGTAGTAAGGGCATTTTGGTCATTTTGATATTAAATGAAATAAAATGGGAAAAATAACACAAAATAGTCATCTTCCCCATTTAGTTGCTGCTGAAACTTCACTCTCACCATAGCTAGGGTTTCTTCAACTTTCAAGCTTCATAGTAAGTGATTCTAAGCCCCGTTTTTAATGATTTTTACGTTTTGAGATCCCGATAACTCGATTAAACTTATGTTAGCAATAATTTAACCTAGGGTTTATATTTGGAAAAATACCCATAGGTGAAATTTGTGTATTTTGATGTTTTATGATAGAATATGAAGTTTTAAATTATGTTAGACAACTTGTACTACTCGATTTTAAGCAAAAAGCGAGTAAAAGGGCTTAATCGGTAAAAATACCTAATAGTCACAAGTACATGTTAGAGTGAGAATTTGATGTTTCCATAGAAGAGAAAAGTGATCAGCATGTTGTAAAACATAAGAATAAGGAATAAAGTTTAATCCCGAGCCTAGGGGCAAAAATGTAAATATGTAAAAGTTTAGGGGTAAAATTGTAATTTTGCCAAAATTTGAGTTAAGGATTAATTTGATAATGTGAGTATTAACTAAGCTAAATGTGTTATTTTAGATCAAGAAAGACGTGGAATCGACCTCAATCGAGGAAAAGAAAAGATTGTGGACTAAATTGCAAAATCTTTGTATTTTGGTACCAAGGTAAGTTCATGTGTAAATAATGTAGCATAATTGTTATTTTTAAGTTAGTGATGTTAAGTATATGTGATGCTGAATTTTATTATGAAATGTATGCTTTGTGGTTAATTTCAAATAATATGTAAATTATGTGAGCTACTTGTTAAATATAATTGTTACCGAGTATTGATTTCGGCATTCTACGGAAGACGGCAAGAATATGTGTTCGAGGAAAAATCCCGTTTCAACCTTAGGAATAGATTAGGATACAAGTGACATGTCACTAGGATGGTTGAGCATCCGAACTCGTTGAGTTGAGTCCGAGTTCACTTATGGATGCGAATGTTCGAACTCGTTGAGTTGAGTCCGAGTTCAAGAGATGTAACTAGGCATCCGAGCTCGTTGAGTTGAGTCCGAGTTCACTTATGGATGCAAACGCCCGAGCTCGTTGAGTTGAGTCCGAGTTCGCTTATGGGCGGGTTACATGATTGCTTGATTGCATATATGGCACTTATGTGCAAGTTATCCATGTATCCAAATTATATTTCGATGTGTTCAACGGGTAAAGTTCTACTCAATTGGAGGAATATTCGAGATGTAAAGAGACGTATTGGTAAGTGATGTGAAATGGATATTTTGGACAGGTATGTATTTAACCCTCGGGTTGAGTATTGATACAATCACGATAAGGTAATAAGATGATGAAAAATGATTAGAAATGTGATATGTGTTTTAGTGATGCATGCTAATGTTGATTGGTATGAATGTTTGTTATGTTACTTATTATTTGCATATGAACTTACTAAGCATTTATGCTTACTCCTTCCTTCTTACTCATTGTAGTTTTGGACAAGCCAACTCAGAGTCGGGATAGGTCGAAGGCTCGAGTCACACTATCCTAGGAAGACTTTTGGTAAATGGTTTGTAAAATTAAGTATGGCATGTATAGCAATATACCTATTTTGTATAAATGATCTTATGATATGGTGATGGAATGGTTGAGAAAATGTTTGACAATGATAAATTATGAAAATGGTTAGTTTAGATTATGTTTGAGGTTAAGGAAAATTATTAAGATACTTAGTGCATAAAAACTCATAAAAGGGATGAAATTTGCCATAAACAGAATACTACAGCAACACTGACGCGAGTTTGAAAATTTATTAAAAATCATAGAAATTGAATCTGGTGATGGATTATGTATCAAATTTAGGCTTATTATGTCTAGTTTCACATGAAACAAATGATACAGGTAAAGGAATTATATGTTAAAATATATTTGAATTTTAGTGAAACAGGGTCGTAGCAGTTTCTGAATCCCCTGTTCCAACTTTAGAAATTCACCATAAATTGTAAAGATATAATTAGGTGGTGTATTTTATATCCTCAGAATTCTTATTGAGTCTAGTTTTAGTAGAAACAAACCTCATAGTCATATGAATTTTTTACAGAGATAAATGTGGTTCGTAGTAAACAGAGGTCAAACCAGTCAAGTCCTGAAACAGGGGTAACTTTAACTAATAAACTGTACTAATTGGCTCAACAAAAAATTCTAGAAAAAAATTAGTAGATAGGTATATGAGTCTAGATTCAAGGAAAATTTACGGATCTTAATTTCGAGTTTTTTAACTCGAGATATGATTTTTCTTGTGACTGTGACGCAAGTAGCTTAAAAACTGTGAATGTAGAAACAAATAATCCAAAGTTCTAAAAATGTTAAATTAAGCTTAGTAACACCTCATACTCGACTCTGGCGACGGTCTCGGGCGTGGGGGCGTTACACTTTCTGAATGGGGAGGATCTTTTTCAATACAAGATCCCCTTCATGGAATTCTCTTGGACGTACTTTCTTATCATAAGCTCTCATCATTCGCTTCTGATACATTTGACCATGATGAATAGCTTTTAGCCTCTTTTCTTCAATCAAGTTCAATTGGTCATATCGCGATTGAATCCATTCTAACTCATCCAGCTTTATCTCTGACAAAATTCGAAGAGAAGGTATTTCAACTTCAATGGGTAATACTGCCTCTATCCCATAAACCAGCGAGAAAGGAGTTGCCCCAGTAGAGGTTCTGATGGACGTTCTATAGGCTAAGAGTGCAAATGATAACTTCTCATGCCAATCTCTGTAGGTTTCAGTCATTTTCCCTACTATCTTCTTGATGTTTTTTTTAACAGCTTCCACTGCCCCATTCATCTTTGGGTGATATGGAGATGAATTATGATGCTTAATCTTGAACTGACTACAAACTTCTGCTATCATTTTGTTGTTCAAGTTCAGTGCATTGTCTGATATGATCCTCTCAGGCGTCCCATACCGACAAAAAATCTCTTTCTTCAAGAATCGACTTACAGCTGATTTAGTAACATTTGCATAAGAAGTAGCCTCTACCCATTTCGTGAAGTAATCAATGACCACAAAAATAAAGCGATGCCTATTTGAAGCCTTTGGTGATATTGGCCCAATGACATCCATGCCCCACATGGAAAAAGGCCATGGAGAAGTCATAACATGTAGAGGTGAAGGTGGTACATGAATTTTGTCTCCATAAAACTGACATTTATGGCATTTCTTGGTGTAGTTGATACAATCCCCTTCCATAGTAGACCAATAATATCCAAACCTCATGATTTGTCTAGCCATCGTGAAACCATTAGTGTGCGTCCCACAAACACCCTTGTGAACTTCTTCCAAGATTAACTTAGCCTCCACGGCGTCAACACATCTTAACAATACTTGGTCTTTTCTTCTTTTGTACAAGATGTCCCCATCCAAAACGTAATCACAAGCTAATCACCTTAAAGTTTGCTTATCATTTTCAGTTGCCTGTTCTGGGTATTTACGATCTCTCACATATCGTAATATATCCTGATACCAAGGATTATTATCCTTTTTTTCTTCTTCAACATTATAACAGCAAGCTGGAGCCTTAAAGATACTCATCTGAATGGGTCTCATCTCCTCTTCTTTATTTGAAGCCAAGGTCGCTAGAGCATCTGCCATCTGGTTTTCGTCTCGTGGGATATAATTGAAAGTGATGTCATCGAACTCCTCAAGTAACCCCAAAACTACCTTTCAATAATTGATCAATTTAGGATCCCTTGTCTCCCATTCACCACTAAGCTGGTAAATTACCAACGCAGAGTCTCCATATACTTCCAAGGTTCTTATCCCTTGCTCTATGGCCTCTCGGAGTCCCATGATGCATGCTTTATACTCGGCCATATTGTTTGTGCAATCAAAATCCAATTTACATGTGAATGGATAATAATCGCCATTTGGGGATACCAGGACTGCCACTATTCCGTTTCCCACTGCATTGGATGCCCCATCAAAGCTCAACTTCCAAGGATAATCCTCTGTAGTTGCTACACATATCAACTCCTCATTTGGGAAATCAAAATTCAATGGCTCATAGTCCTCTAGAGCTCTATTGGCCAAAAATTCCGCTAATTCCTTTTATAGCCTTCTGGCTCACATAGACTATGTCAAACTCTGAAAGCATAATTTGCCATCTCGCCATTCTCCCATTCAATACTGTTGACTCCATCATATACTTCAAGGGATCAAGTTTTGAAATAAGCCAAGTGATATGATATAGCATGTACTGTCTTAACCTTCGAGTTGTCCAAATTAAAGCACAGCACAATTTCTCAATTGTCATCTCACACTCTGTGAATTTCTTACTGAGGTAGTATATAGCCTTCTCCTTTCTTCCCGACCTGTCATGTTGGCCAAGCACACATCCTATAGAATTGCTAAACACTAATAAGTACAGGATTAATGGTCTACCTGGACTAGGTGGAGATAACACAGGAGCATTTAACAAGTATTGCTTAACTTTATCGAAAACATTCTGGCATTCCTCATCCCAAGTACCTTGGTTGTGTTTTCTAAGGAGGCGGAATATAGGATCACACTTCTCAGTTAATTGTGAAATAAACCGAGCAAAATAATTCAACCTTCCAAGAAAACCCCGAACTTCCTTCTGAGTATGTGGTGGAGGCAAATCTCGTATGGCTTTAACTTTGTCTGAGTCAACTTCTATTCCTTTTTCGCTGACCACAAAGCCTAATAATTTTCCTAGCCTAGCTCCGAAAGTACACTTTGCCGGATTAAGTTTTAACTGAAACTTCCTTAATCTCAGGAATAGTTTCCTTAAAACTTCAATATGTTCCTCTTCCGTTCGAGATTTGGCAATCATATCATCGACATACCCCTCAATTTCCTTGTGTATCATATCGTGAAATAAGGTCACCATAGCCCTCTAGTATGTTGCCCCTGCATTCTTCAACCCAAAGGGCATTACCTTGTAACAGTGGGTACCCCACAATGTTATGAATGTAGTCTTATCCATGTCCTCAGGATGCATCTTTATCTGATTGTACCCTGAGAAACCATCCATGAAGGAAAACAATGAATATCCCGCTGTGTTGTCTACCAAAGTGTCGATATGCGGTAAAGGGAAATTATCTTTTGGGCAGCTTTGTTCAGATCTTTGTAATCAACGCACATTCGTACCTTCCTATCCTTTTTAGGGACTGGTACAATGTTAGCTACCCATTCAGAGTACTTTACCTCTTGTAAAAATCCTACATCAAACTGCTTTCTAACTTCATCCTTTATCTTCAATACGATATCTGGCCTCATTCTTCGCAACTTCTGTTGGACTGGCTTACAATCCTGTCTTATTGGAAGACGATGCACCACAATATTGGTATTTAACCCTGGCATATCTTGATAGGACCATGCGAAGATATCCTTAAACTCATGTAGCAACTCAATCAGTCCTTGCCTTGTGTCCTTGGCAATACGCATACCAATTTTCACCTCTTTCCCTTCCTCTAGGGCTACATCCTCTATTGCCTCTTTCTCATGGGGCATGATTTGTTTTTCCTCCTATTTTACCATCCTCAAAAGATCCAGAGACACATCACAATCCTGGACATCTTTAAAATCCTAAAATTCTTCTAAACACATGTCTTACTCGTGAGAGAAATTAGGATTTGATATATCAGTGCTCATGTCATTGATATCTAGGGATCTGTGAAGTATAAAGAATATATAAAGAATTAATGAATTTAAGAATGATTATTTATGTGCTATGAATGAAAGAATAAGAATTGCAAAAATTTAAAGGAATATTGGTTGATAAAAATGAAACAATACTCATTCAAATTGATAAAAGTAATGTTTTATTAAAAAAACAGATGATCGTAAGCCTATTTCACAAATGTAACCCTATTACTCCTAGGCCCTAGAGTAACAAGAATGTTTCAAAAATTACTCTGAAAAATTCCTAAAGACTATAGGAAGTTCCTCCGCAGTCCAATTGTTCAGAGAGCTTCTCGGTTCGTAAGGGCGAATGCCCTCAAGGTTTCCTTGTTTCGATTCTTCATCTTGTATAGCATTGATTTGATGACTTTCTTCTATGAGTAACCCTCTCAATATGAAGGTTTGGGATATTGGGGAGAATGTCATTGGCTCCCACTCCACTTCTCTTCCATTAAGGCGTCCCCTTCTTCCCTCTTGGCACTTCTCAACTTCTTTCCTCCTTTGCTTATAGTCTGGCTTAAAGCCCAGACCAAAGCGATCTCTCTTCTCTTTCAGTTCTGGGATTTGAGTCCCTCCTTGTAGGTATTTTCCTAACGCTTTTCTTGGTAAGGCTCCTTTTCCCGTCATCATTTGTAAAGCCATCTTCGTAGATCTTGCTATCTTTGGCACCGGTAGCTCACTCCCTTCTAAAATGAAGGCTGCATTTACAAATTCCAAAAAGCGAAAGGAACACTCAATAGACTCTTCGTTTATCTCGACATAAGGGGTCTTGCTAGTGACTGTGGCTATAATGTCTTCTTCCGCATTAATGGTTACTAACCGTCCATCCGTCACTAACTTCAATTTTTGGTGCAATGATGAGGGCACCGCTCCCGCTGAATGTATCCATGGCCTACCTAATAAGTAATTGTAGGAAGGCTTGATATCCATCACCAAGAAATCTACTTCATATATATTTGGCCCAATTTCCAAGGGGATGTCAATCCTTCCCATCACTTTCCTTTCTGTACCATCAAAGGCTCTTACCACATTTTGACATGTCTTCATGTGTGAATCATCAATGGGTAATCTGTTCAATGTAGACATCAGTAGAACATTCAAGGCTGATCTATTATCGACAAGCACGCTTGGGAGTGTGTACCACTTGCATCAGTGGTGATATGCAAAGCCTTAGTTGACCCTCTACCCCCTGGTGGGATTTCGTTATCATTAAAGTAGATGAAATTGTCCGCACTTATGTTATTCACCAACCGATCCAGTTGGTTAACAGATATGTCATGGGTGACATATGTTTCGTTGAGCACCTTCATCAATGCATCCCGATGCACCTCAGAACTCAGAAGTAGATCCAATACTAATATGTGAGCCAGTTGCTTACGTAATTGCTCAGCCACGCTATACTCGCTATGCTTAAAGAACTTTAGAAATTCCTTAGCCTCCTCCTCTTTTACTGGCTCCTTGACAGGTACTTCAGCCTCTTTCTCCTTTTTCGCACTTGCTTTCTTTATTTTCGTGAACTCTTCTCTGATGCCCACCGTATCATACCGCTTCCTACTCCGTGTATGGGAGCCCTCAACTTGTACATCTTTAGATGTACCGGCTATATCCTCCTTCTTCGGTATTGACACCTGGCAGTTGTAACTCCAAGGTACCCTTTTGTTATCCTTATAAGGAAAGGAAACAGGTTTATGGATAATGACCTTTGGCACCATTTGTGTCCCCACCTCGTTGTTCCCTAACAAGGAAATCATAATCCTTGGCCGGCTAGTTCCTTTTTGTTCATCCTCTAGCGCACATACTTGTTTTTCATAAGAGCTATCTTCAAAAATTTGTAGCTCTTTATTGTCTATAAAGCCTTGCACCAAAGCCTTAAACTCGTCGCATTCCTGGATCTTGTGCCCCTCTTCAGCATGGAACTCACAATAGTCCCCTGCTCCTTTATTTCCCTCTTTAGAGATTATCATATCTCTTTTCACCATTTCTTCCTAAATTACCTTCATAGGCATCCTCACCTCAGCAACGTCTTCCTTCATTCTCCTCTCACTGCCTTCACAAATGGCATTCACTCCTTGGTCGCTATGATTTGGCAACGGGTTTTCTGTATTAGGGGTATTGTCGAACTTTACTACCCTCACCTTAATAAGCCTCTCTACGGCTTCTTAAAACCAGTACAGTTTTTGATTGAATGCCCCGGTATTCCAGCATGGTATTCGCATCTGGCGTTTGCATCATACCTTTTGGGATATGGAGGTTGCAATGGTTTCAGGTGAAAAGGAGAAATAGCATGTGCATCGTATAAGCTTTGATAGAGCTTATGATACGTCACGGGGATAGGTGTGAATTGCATCCTTTTAGAATTCTGCCTTGTACCCGACTCCTTCTTTTGAGAACTTTGTTGCTCAACTGCAGCTGTTTTAGGTTGACCAACTGTGATTGCCCTCGTGTTGTAGGTGCTTGTATTATTCACTTCACCATCCTTTCTTCTTGAGGCTGATCTTTTGGTTGCTTCCCTCTCTATTTTTCGACCACTTATGGCATTCTCAATCATCTCACCCGCCATGACTATATTCACAAAACTTTTAGTAGTACTCCCAATCATGTGAGTGATGAATGGAGCCTTTAGAGTGTTGATGAACAACATGGTAGTCTTCTTCTCCAAAAACGATGGTTGGACTTGTATTGCCACCTCTCTCCATCTCTGTGCATACTGCTTAAAGTTTTTATTAGGCTTTTTCTCTATGTTTTGCAGTGTAATCCTATCTGGAGTCATGTCAGTCACATGATTGTACTGCTGCATGAAGGCTTGTGCAAGATCCCTCCATGAACTTATCCTGGCTCGGCTCAATTGATTGTACCACTTGGCTAGTGCTCCAATTAAACTGTCTTGGAAATAGTGGATCAACAGTTTATCGTTATTCACATACCCGGTCATCCTCCTACAGAACATCGTAATGTGGGCTTCTGGGCAAGTAGTACCATTGTACTTCTCAAATTCTGGCATCTTGAATTTGTGAGGAAGCACCAAGTCTAGGACCAAGTTTAGATCTTTGGCATCAACTCTATGATGCCCATCAGTATTCTCTAAAGCCTTGAATTTTTCCTCCAACCATTTGCAGCGTTCTTCCAACTGTCTTGCAGCCTCAGTCCTTAAATCATCTTTTTCAGCCATGTCTAAGTCAGGAATGACATGATTTGCAGGATTGTCGCCCAAATTAAATCCTGAGCTAGCTGGGAAGCTTATGGGGATCCTAGCATCGACCTGCCCTTGCTGGGGCCTTATGGTGACAGATGGCCTCCTAGAAAGTGCCTCAGTTTGGGTTTGTATGTGAGGTGGACTGAAACCAGGAGGATGACCCTCGTTATCCTCTTCAGTGATTGCTATGGGAGCCTTTCCCTTATCAGTGGCTCTCAGTAGTTTAGCCATCTCAGCCATCATGTTTCTTTAAGCCTCCAACATTTGCTCCCTCATGTCATTTTGCATTTTTACCAATTGCTCCTGCAATTGATCCTGCATGTCCTTCTGTAGCTGTTCAAATCTTTGGTCCATATTCTTCGACTTAGCGCGTGTACCGTAAGGATGTGTTGCTTCCAGATTTTCTTTCTCTTACTCTCTTTCTCCCTAATAATTTTAACTAATTAGGGTCTTTCTATAAACTTGAATGCATATGATGTGATGAGATGCAAATGCATGAATGCAAGAAGATGTCGATTCTGATTCAGTTTCATTTTAGAAAACGTTATTTAAGGAACAAAAATCTTTTCATAAAACGGACTACAAATGCACTTTTGCCCGTAGGCCTAGAGTCTTAACCCTATCCAATAACAATGCTAACTCTCGTCCTCTGTCTGACGATGACTCATACATTATACTTAGGGTTCTAGCTTGTATTGCCAAATCCTGCAAGTGTTCAGCAACTTCTCGAATCTGAATTAAGGCCTGTTCCATGACATGATCTCTATCCCCCACTTGATCCCGAAGATGGTGAAGTTCTCCCTTCTACTGTTCTTCTCTTGCCTCGAGCTGCTCACTCCGTAGCTCACAGTCCTGTAGTGCTGCTTCCAACCCTCCAATATTGTGCTTCATTTCCTCGACCTTGTTTAGACCTGCTTTTAACTTGGCTGCGGAATTACGACTTCGATGATGATGAAGAGATCGTCCAAGCTCTGTCACCTTGACTTTTAATCCTTGATTTTCTTTTTCTAGGGCCTGATTACGCGACTGCATCTCTTGGAACTTCTTCTCCCAATACTCAGCTTTGGTTCTTTCCTCTTGAACCTCTTGTTGCCACTGCTCTGAAGATTTCCCTAATCCGACCCTTTTCAACGTTACCTGGGCTTTCTTGTAGTGCGTCTTTAAATCATCTCGATCTTCCTCGATCTTTCTCTTTTCTTTTTTCACCTTCTCGATGTCCATCTTTTGAACATCGACATCGAGACTCAAACACATTTTTTCCTCTTCGAGCTTCTCCATCCTCTTTCCAAGCTCTAAATTCTTTCTCTCGAACTCTTGCTTCATAACCTCCAACTCTAATGGAGTCACTCGTAAGCTCTCCTCCAATGATTTAGCCACCCCTAAAATTGGCCTAGGGACATTATCATTGACTCTCCTACTAAACCAACCTTTATACTCAAGGGTTGACATTGAGCCTTCAGTCAAGATCTTCATACAGAAAGGCTTCTTCCAAGCCTCAGAAATCTCTCGCATCCTCTTCTTGTAGGGATCTCCTTTATAAGAGAAATCACTCTGAGCTAAACCCTGTGTAGCCAGTATGAACTGTCTCGCTTGATATTGCCTTAGAACAAGCAATGGTGTATATCCAACAACTCCCCAAATTCTTGGCAGTGGGACCCAATCAAAACTGCCACATCGGTAAAGGACTTTACTAGGAACCAACCAAGGAGCCTTCCACATAACATCTTCCTCTAGAAGATTCTGAAGAATGCCTATCCACCTCTCCTCTGAAATGTCATCTCTCCTAGGCATGTCCACTGCTTCCTTTAAGGGAGAATAACCCTCAAAGAATACTCGGCAAGGAACCTTATCAAGCTTCTAGAAGTGGCTATGAAACTAAACCAACAGCAACTGTGCACATCCAATGAACCTTCCTTCACCAGCTCTTCGACATGCACTCAAGGATCTTGTCGTCTCAGCTAAGATTGCAAGCACAGGTGTATTCTGTTTACCAAGTCGATCGAATAAATTTGCAACCGCCTCATATGCCCCAATGCCTTTAGGAAAATCACCATGCCGTAAATACTCAAAGCCAAGACGTCGACCCTTTTCTTCATATCTGGATGCGTCGATATCAAATCCCTCAAAATGGCCCATGGAATGCATTTACTATCACCCTTTTGCTGCACACGAGTTACAGCCCATTGCTCACTTATTCCAGTAATCATTACCAATTTCTTTGTAAAAGTTGGAAGGCTAGCAGGCCTAACGTAAGCCTTGTGACCCTGAATCCTTGAACAACGCAACAAAGTCGTATACTCCTCCAAAGTAGGTACAAGATCAACATTACCAAATGTAAAGTAACTATAAGCAGGGTCTAGAATTGTACCATAGCTCGTAACAAATGCCTATCTATTTTAAAGTCTAGAAAATAGGGAAGGTCTCCATAATTCTGATAGAAAAGCTGCTTACCTCGTCATCCCATTGGGCCCAAAGGTTTCTAAGCTCCTGAAACTCATTCTGCGTCGAATTAATATGGGTGAAGTCTAATAACCCTGACGTATACACCTCGGTGACACTATCTCCTTTTTCTAACTAGGTTTTCTCTGACCAGGTACAGACAGAAGCATTGTCCTCCACTTTATTAAGGTATTCGTTCCTTATTACAAAACTTTTTAATCTAGAAATCGAGCCGTGAATCGACACCTTTAAATGCAAAATGACATGCAATAATAGCAAAATAAGAATAGGTTAGTATCATATATAAAAAATGATAAACCAGTACTTACAAGGGTAGCTTTACTAAAGGTTATTTATATTTCCCTAGGGTAAACACTTAAAGTTCACTATATGTGTTTTAGCTTTAAAGCAAGGGTACCTGAACCAGTAGATTCCTCGGTCTTCACCCATTATAGGCTCATATAGACCAAGTTCAGTTCAGGGGAACACATTTCCCTATGGCCATACGAAGATGAAAATCACACGAAGACATAAGTACAGTATCCTGGAAGTAATCCACTAGCTCATACGAAGGTGAAAACCTCACGAAAGCGTAGCTTCTCACTCCCACTTAAGGGTGTGACCACAACGGTCATGCAAATGCAATGTACGGCAATAAGATTACAAGCATATGTAGCAAACACATGTAAAACAGGATCAAATTTTTAAATTTTCCAAACTTCCAACATTAAGACATAAAATAATCAATTTCTTGTTTCGACTCTCCTATTTCCCCAGTGGAGTCGCCAAGCTGTCGAAACCTCCTTAAAACGGGTTTTTTAAAAAAATGAAAATGGGAGTCACCACCAATCTTTTAAAGTGTGATTGGATCACTTTATAAAACGTTTTGGTCTACGAAATTATGAGAAAATAGGTTTGGGAGTCGGTTACGTACGAGGAAGGATTAGCACCCTCGTAAGGCCCAAAATTGGTACCAAATTGAATAATTTTGCCTTAGTGTTAGAAGTTTGAAAGAATTTAGAAATGAGATTCCCTTAAAACTATAATATTTTGAGAAAAGAATCAAGATTCATTCATTTTAAAAGAGTACAAACATCACATCTAGCATGATTGGACACGATATCTTTAAACTTTCGTAACTAAAATCATCTTGTGATTTGTAAAACTCGTTTAAAAGGATATTTTAGATATTTAAACAAACGAGAAATGGCAACTGTAATAGCCCAAATCTGATCGGGCTGAAAATCAAAATTAAAAAATAATAAATAAATGTTTATTTATTAAATAGTCCTTTTACAGAGCCCAAAAGTTAAAACCCAACTGGCCTACCAACCCATAACCCAGCTAATTACCCGGTGCCCATTACACCTTACCTAGCCCAGAACTAAAGTGGCCCAATTGACCCAAACTCTCAGAGGCCCAAAATTTAGAAGCATTTGGCTAGGGTTAGAAACCCTAGCCCTCTCCTCGCGCCGCAAGGAGTTTCTAGAAGCTTCGGGCACTTCAAACGACGTGACCTTTCATCTTAATCGTCGCCACCAAGCACGCTGTCATTTTTTGACTCTACCGTCATACATCGCGCCACTATCGATGAGTAAGACACGCCAGAATCCGGCGTTGGCTCTATCAGCGCGCAGACATCAGTGATCGAGCAAGATTCTCGTGGATTACCTGCGAATAAAAGAGGAAACAAGGACAGAAAACCAAGGCAAATATGGAAAGAAATCCTTGATTTCTTTCCTAAAACATAACAGCCTAAGGCTATAAAACCTTTCTGTAAAAAAGAAAAAGGGACAAAAAAAAAAGGAGACAGAGATAAAAAACACAGAGTCATAGGAAAAATAGACCACAAAAGATATTGTACATCGAGTATTTTTGAATAATATACCAGAAGGATTTCGAGAGAAACAAAGGTGACTCATTATTCTTTTTCTATTTTTACTTCATTTTTTATCGCAAACAATCAAAATATAATACATTAAATAGACAGAGGAAGAAAATACCTTGAGAATCACCCTGAAAAGCGAAGCTTTTAGGTTTTGACCGTCGTGTGTGGCAGAGTCTGTGACGGTGCGTGGATTTGAACGCGGAGGTCCTATGAACAGAGCAGATCGGCCTAAGGTCGGAGCTGAGAGGGCCGGGGAACCTTTTAGAGGACTTCTTTGATTTTTTTTTTTTTTAGAACCAGGTTTCCAAATGATTTTAAAACTAAGAAGTTGGTTTATATAGCCTTGATGAAACGGCGACGTTTTAGACCCCCAGAATCCGCGCGTTGACCCGATTACCCGAGGAGGATCCGCGTGTTTTCTGAGGATTGGGTTAATTACCCAATTAGCCCCTCTACCCTTTTTATGTTTACAATTTATTTTTATTTTATTTATGATTCAGCCCTGATATTTTGTTTTAGTTTTAATTTAGTCCCTACAGTGACTGTTTGAAGTCCAAGATTAAAACGTAGTCGTTTTGGGAATAGGGTAATTTGCCCAATGAGTCGCTTCTGTTTTATGCACGTTTTAATCAAGACCTTAATTCAGTTTTATTTTTAAATTCACTCCTGTAATTTTGCTGAACTTTGAATTTAACCCTACATATTTATTTTTATTATTATTATATCTATATAAAACTTTTTATATTGTTATTTGTTTTATTTTTTTAAATCTTATTTTTATATTATATTATATAATTACTTTATTATATATTATTGTTATTTATTATATATCACTTTTCACAAATTATTATTATTGTTTTACATTATTATTACATTTTACTTGTATTATATATTTATTAATTATTTATACATATTGTTCTTACATATATACTTTCGTTATTTTCTATTATATCTATTATATTTCTTATTTCCTATATATTTAAATTATATTTTATTATATAACATTAATTATTTTTATATTACTTATTATTTTTATTTTTATACGTGTTATTATCTATTATATTATTTATGTTTATATTATATTATTTAAATTTTAAAATTTGTAAATTAAATTATATTTTTAATTCATATTATACACATATTAAATTATTAATTATTTATTTATTATGTATTATTATTTTAAAATGATATTTTATGTGTTATTTTATAAATTCTTTTACATGTTTTTATTTTGTTTTTACCCGATATATTTTATATGTATAATTATTATTCTCTTATAAATATTTTGTTATTATATTTCATATATTGTATAGCAAATACTATTTTAAGATTATTATTAAATATTATGTCTTTATTTGTGTTATATCTATATTCTGTTAACAATAACTGATTTCATTTTTTTTATATTGCATATATCATATGTTATTTTGTATTTGATATTATATTTCATGAATATGTACATTGGTATTATGTTACTCTTTTTGTATATCATGCATTATTTAATTATTACTTTGTATGTTTGTATATTTATTCATTCTCAATACATGCTATATATATATATATATATATATATATCTTTGTATGCATATTGTTAATATTTGCTATATATATATTATTTTTATATGTATGTATCTAATGCACGATCTTTATAGTATTGCCATCATTTTGTTTAAATGCATGTATTATTTACCTACTACAATAATATGTTACTGTCGAAACCATTTTTAAATTGAGTTTTGGAAAATGGGAATCGACTTTAAGAAAAACGAAAACGGGAGTCGCCACCAATCTTTTTAGGTGTGATTGGATCACCTTATAAAATGTTTTGTTTTAAAACATTAATTTTGGTCTCTGAAAGTCGAGAAAATGGATTAGGAGTCGGTTACATACGAGGAAGGGTTAGCACCCTCGTAACGCCCAAAAATTGGTACCTAATTGATTATCAAGTGTCTTTAATGTCGGAAATTTGAAAGTTTTAAGATGCAATCCTCTTTAGAATATTTTAATTTTGAAAATTAGGGTTTAAGTTAGGAAGCAATATTTTTTAGACATTCGAAGCTAAGCTAGCCCCTTTTGAAAATCCCTATCTTACAATGACAAAACGCCATATCCAGTAAGTTAGGACACAACGCTTTGAAATTTCAAGACAGTTACTCGTATTTTGAAAACCTTAAAACCTAGAAGGGTGCTTGACTATTTGAACTCAACTAGAAAAGTTGCAACCCAGTAAGTTAGGGCACTATCTTTCTCGAAGTTTTCAAATACCAAGCATTGCCTTTTTATTTGAAAATTTTGGAATCTCATTTTTTATTGATGTATGAAGAATCATATAAAATAGAATATTGCAATAATAAGCAAATAAAACATGCATTTAAACTAAAAGAAAAACATAATACATGCAAAAATTATACAACAATATATATCATAAAATAGCACATAAAAGAAATAATTAAACATAGCATATAAAAAAATGATCCTAAGACACTAAAAAAAATGAATGAATAGAACATTTAAAAATTATAAAAATATAATGCAATAGTTCAAAATACATGAAATGATAAGATAATATACATACATTCATAGAAAATATATATTTGAAAATAAACTATATAAAAAGGTTAAATATTATAATATATAAAATACATAATCAAATGTATAAAAGATAGGAATAAATATACGTATTTGAAAAATGAAGAAATTAAAATAAACAAAGGCTGAAAAACTAAAAAATAAACAAAGGCTGAAAAACTAAGATAGACGAAGAATAAAAATAAGAACAAACCATAGAGAGAGTAAGAACGCAAGAGGGAGAGAAATTTGAGTGAATGCTCTCAAGAATTCTTATTGCTTCCCAAAAATCAAGTGATTTACAATTAAGGGAGAGGCCTCTATTTATAGTTGAGCCTCCCCAAATCCAACGGTACAGATCAACTACATCAACGGTTAAGATTAAAGGATATCTACAAATTAAATCTCCAAGATTACAAGATCATATCTTCAAGATTGCATATCATATCTAAGATTGCAATCATATCTAAGATTGTATCATATCTAAGATTGCATATCACATCTAAGATTGCATATCATTGAAGATTATATTCCATATGAGTCAAGCTTGTAGATGGACCTTAAATCTTTTCAAGTAATGGGCCATTCTGATCGGGCCCAATTATATTTGTAATTCTGGACTGAACTTGGACTTCGTTTTTTTTTTGGGTTTATTATTTTTGTTTTTGGACTTATTTTTGGGCCCAGGCAAAATTGAGTGTCTACAGCTGCCCCTCTTTGCTCATTGCTGTGTAACAGGAATAGAGCAAAGACTATAAAAGGACCATTTTTGCCCGAGCTCACCGAGTCTTGAGTTCTTGATCCTTGATCTTCTTTAAATGGCCTCTTGACGGCTTCGATCTGCTTCACTACAACTCAGGAAGGCGATATCTGCTATCTTTGATCTGTTCCCCTCTAATACAGAGACGTCAAATCTGTTATCTTGGATCTGCTTCGATGTAGGTCAGATCTGCTATGTCTTCAATCTGCTCTCCGTCGAATATGGAGATGCCAAATCTGTTTCTT
Organism: Gossypium anomalum; assembly: GCA_025698475.1. Classification (NCBI taxonomy): domain Eukaryota; kingdom Viridiplantae; phylum Streptophyta; class Magnoliopsida; order Malvales; family Malvaceae; genus Gossypium; species Gossypium anomalum. The sequence continues at coordinate 79,628,620 of CM046966.1, read as the reverse complement.
CAATTTGTTCTCTGACAATACAGAAATGCCAAATCATCTTGGATCTCCTTCAGCATGAACACCTGAAGGCCAGATCTGCTATACTTTAACCAGTTACCCTACTGCTTAGGGAATTAAGGCGCATCTTTGATCTGTTCCACTACTGCTTAAGGAGATAAGATCTGTAATTTTAGCCTGTTACCCTACTGCTTAGGGGATTAAGGCGGGTCTTCGATCTGCTCCACCACTGCTTAGGGAGATAAGATTTGCAAATTTAACCTGTTACCCTACTGCTTAAGGGATTAAGGCGAGTCGTCATCGATCTGCTCCGCTACTGCTTAGGGAGATAAGATCTACGAACCTATTACCCTACTGCTTAGGGGATTAAGGCGAGTCTTCGATCTGCTCCACCACTGCTTAGGGAGATAAGATCTGCAAATTTAACCTGTTACCCTACTGCTTAGGGGATTAAGGCGAGTCTTCGATCTACTCCACTACTGCTTAGGGAGATAAGATCTGCAAATTTAACCTGTTGCCCTACTGCTTAGGGGATTAAGGCGAGTCTTCGATCTACTCCACTGCTGCTTAGGGAGAAAAGATCTGCAAATTTAACCTGTTACCCTACTGCTTAGGGGATTAAGGCGAGTCTTCGATCTGCTCCACTCTTTGCTTAGGGAGATAAGATCTCAGAATTTAACTTTGTTACCCTACTGCTTAGGGGATTAAGGCGAGTCTTCGATCTGCTCCACTCATCGCTTAGGAGATAAGATCTGCAGATTTAACTGTTACCCCTACCGCTTAGGGGATTAAGGCGAGTCTTCAATCTGCTCCACTCATCGCTTAGGAGATAATATCTGCAAATTTAACTCATTACCCTCATGCTTAGGACATTAAGGCGAGTCTTCGATCTGCTCTACTATTGCTTAGGGAGATAAGATCTGCAAATTTAACCTGTTACCCTACTGCTTAGGGGATTAAGGCGAATCTTCGATCTGCTCCACTACTTTGCTTAGGAGATAAGATCTACAAATTTAACTCACTACCCTCTTTGTAGCATCTGATTAAGGCTAGTCTTCGATCTGCTCCACTACTGCTTAGGGAGATAAGATCTGCAAATTTAACCTCTTACCCTACTGTTTAAAGGATTAAGGCGAGTCTTCGATCTGCTCCACTACTGCTTAGGGAGATAAGATCTGCAAATTTAACCTGTTACCCTACTGCTTAGGGGATTAAGGCACCGAATTTTGTAATTTTCAATCAATCTTGCTACATTGTCCACTGGGGAATCCACCTGTAGAATTGATTTCCTGGAATTTATACTTATGCCAAAATATTAAGATGCCATGATCGAAATGAGTCAAATGCTCCTAATTAGACATATTATGATGTAAAATGTTTATGAAAATAACTCCTATTTTGGACGTCATCACTCATTCATCTATCGAGCTTTCCACCTCGCTCTTCTCGACATATCAATCATTCTCTACTCGTATGCCTCGAATCTTCTCCATCAATTTGGCCTACCGTACCATTCCTCAAATGTTGCGACCCACTGAAGATGTTTATGAAATGATCCTTTCTTAAGATCAATATTACTTAAAACGTCCAACCACCTTTTGGACTGAAGAAGAAAATCTCTCGAGTATCTCCAACCCAAACATATGAAAATTCCTTAAACAATTGTCTTGTTTCAGTTTCTTGTATTATCTAGAAATTTTCAGAGTAATATGTAAAACTTCGTTTGTGAAGATATTTTAGTTCATCTATCATTATTTCAATGTGACATGCTTTATGAATAATGGGAGATAAATAAATTGATCTTGAGGATAATTAGATTTATCAAAAAAAAAAAACAAACAAAGGAGGTTAATCTAAGAATCTATCTTTGAGAAGAAAGAGAATCCAAAGATAGTAAACAGGACAAAAAATTAGATGCCCCAGATATCGCCGCTTGAGCGTCTATACACCAGCTCCATGAAGACTTTCTTGAGTTCAACATGTGTTTAAAAGATCCAAAGTAATTCGTTGATGCCTCGATATGGAACATACTTCACTTCTCGTCGAATCCGGTATAGCAAGGTCACTGCATGACTTTCCAAATTTGAGCTGCCCTTTCGGGTTTTCAACTCAAAACCCCTTTGGTCTCAAGGAGCCCTTTGCGGGTTTTCACCTTGGCCTCTCCATTTTTCTTTTTTCTCTTTTTTTCTTTTTATTATTTTTTTCTCTTTTTCTTTTCTTTTTTTTCTTTTTTTTTTTGAAATAGAAGTCCCAAAGTGCCCTTTGCGGGTTTTCACCTTAGCTTCCCTTCTCCTTCAAACAAAGTACTCCTTGACCGAGTCCGAATTCACTGGATCAGATAAATTCTTCCTATCCATTTCTTTTCAAAATCAGTGCACCTCTAGAGAAAGCCCTCTTCGCAACATATGGCCCTTCCCAATTCGGTATCCTTTTGCACAGGAAGGATCTCTTCCAGCACAAGGTTTCCTTTATGAAATTCTTTTGGACGAACCTCCTTTGTCATAAGTCTATGTCATCCATTCTTGGTACATTTGCTTAGGATGAATACTTTCAAGTTAAGTTTACTAAAGGTATTCAATTCTTGACTCCATCAAAGCTTGGAGGAAAAATCTTGATTCATAAACCCATGAGAAAGGGATTGCCCCAGCAGTAGTCTTGGCTGTTGTTTGTCAAACCCTATAAAAAGATGGTTCAATGATTCTCAATGAGACAAGAATGAAGTTGCTTGACTTTATCCTTCAACTGGAAAGTGAGGTACGAGATTACTCCCGGAGCATACATCCCACCATGACTCGATGATGTTTCTGAAACATCCCTAATCTTCATAAATTGCCCCCAACTGTGAAGCTGCCAAATGAGCGTAGCAAATAGGAGCCACAAAAAATATGGTTGTGGTGCTCCTTTGATACATATAGGATAGAGAATGAACAACCTCTTGCAGATCATCACCAAAACCCTAGCCTTTGGTCTAAGAGAACATGATAGTGGGTCCGCCTCGTGATTCCAATCATTCCAGCATGGGTACCAAGGTAAAAATCATTGTTCTTTGGATGGCATACTTTGTTGTCAATGACAGTACCATGTAGCACATTGTCAAGAGATCCCTACTGAAAAAACTTGGTATGATGATTTTTCGTACAACAATAACCACAATCTTTAGGGTTCCACTTCTCGTCAAGGAACTTGCAAGCCTCAATAACTTGATCAAAACTTGATTGAATTGAGACTCGCTAACCCCATCCTTGAAAATAATGATTTGATCAGGTTTCCTCTTCCCTGAACTTGTATAGAAGTCTAATGATACCGTCATCCACTTTGTCAAAAACTGGTTTTAAAGAAAGAATCTATTATTTTAAGCTTCAGAGACTATGTACGGCCTGATGCCCCATAGCTGGAAATCAATGGCCACCGCCTGGAGCTAACCATCGCAGCTATTGACGGCACATCAGACTGCTCAGGAAAGCCAAACAATACACCCATTCCAAGGATGATGGTTGGAACCTTTGAAACAACTGGAATTGAAGGTGTTTGCCTCAGCGTAAGCATAGAGAGTAGGCGGTAGTTTCTTATGCCAATTTTTACCAGTCTCGATCATCTTCTGTAATTTGTTTTTTTTATTTTTTTTCTTTTCTTTTGGCAACCTTTGTTGTACTGTGGTATGGCACATTATCTTTGAAAAAACTGCAAACTTTTGGCATTGTGTAGTTATATATAATCTTTTTTTTGTTTTTTTTTAAATGGATGACTTTTGACTTTGTAATATTGGCATATGAAGCTATCTCATCCTCTTAATGGAGTAATTGACGTCCACAAAGATGAGTCATTGTCTGCTTGAAACTTTTGACGAGCTCGGGCCCATAACATACATGCCCCATAAGTCTTGACTCCTTTAAATTTGGCATTCATTGTACAACTGATGCGATCCCTTTCCATGGTGGATCAACAGTGCCCCAAAACCTCATGTTTATCCTGGCAATTGCAAATCCTCCTGCATGTGTCTTTGGACCACATTTTTGAATTCCCATAATAGTCTCAAAAAGGTTTTGTTTTGTCTCCTCAGCTAATTCCAATTTCGCAACCTTTCCTTCCTCTAAGGCTATATTTCCTACCACCACTTCATGGGGTAAAAACCATTTTCAACAAATTCAGAAACAAGTCACAATTTCTGTCACCTTCAAAGTACTGAGATTCCTCTAAACACGTATCGCACTCAAAAGGAACTTTGAATCTGTAGTATCATTGCCTGTGTCATTGATATCTAGGGATCTATGATAGGCACACAAAAGAATATACTAGGAATAAATGAATTCAAGAATGACTATTTACATGAAATGAAAATTTATAAAGAATGTTAAAGGTCAAAAGAACCAGAATGAAAGAATATTTTCTCGGATAAATAATAAAAGTATGTTTTATTGAAAATAAAAATGTCTGAACATGAGCCCACTTCTCAAAAGAAATCTCATTACTTTTAGGCTTTAGAGCAACAAGAGTGTTCTGAATATTACTCCGTAAAATTCCTAAAGATTACAGGAAGTTCTTCTGCAGTCCAATTGTTTAAAGAACTTCCCGGTTCGTAAGTGCGAATGCCCTCAAGGTTTCATTGTTCAGTCCCTTCCTCATGTATGACATTGATGGGATGATTTTCATTTCCAAACACCCCATTCTCCGGGTAAGCTATCCCTCTTGACACAAAAGTCGGGGATATGTAAGGGAACGTCGTTAATTCCCATTCAACTTCTTTTTCACTTAGCCGTGACCCTCTTCTCTCTCTCTCTCTTTTCTTTCTCTTTTTAATAACTTTAACTAATTAGGGTCTTTTTATAATTTTGAATGCAAATGATGCAATGAAATTCTATAAGATGCAAATGAATGCAAAAGGTATTGATCTCGATTCAATCTCATTTAGAAAACTTTATTTAGAAAAAGAATATCTTTACATATAAATGGATTACAAATACGCTTTCGCCCTAATGCCTAAAGTTTTAACAATAAAACAAACTCTTGGCCACGATCAGATTGTAGCTCATATTGGTGCTCAATATGTCAGCCTGTGTCGCCAATGTCTGTAAATAATCAACTGCCTCCTGAATTTGAGTTATGACCTCACCTGTGGGGTAATCCGTGCAGCTAAAGGCACCTCCTCTAATAACTATGAATTTGTTCTGATTATTTTGAGATAGATTAGCGAACAGGTAGGTATCCCGTTCTTCAATGTGCTACCCTAAAATAATATCCTATATCTTCAATGTTTCTTGAGAGCTTTTAGATTTCTACCTACGCAGAGCATCCTGCCTCGGTACCTTCGCAGCATAGCTAATCTCTAAAGGTCTTTGTATGATACGGTCTTCTTTAATCGCTTTCTTTCACGCTTACTTGAGCTATCCAGGCCATCGGGGCTTGCATTTCCATTGTTTCTGATAAGTACAACAGTAAATTCAAGCTTGTTGTTTGGTAGCGGTCCTATAGTAAACGAGCTTTTTACCATCATAGGCAAAATTCTTTCCATCCAACTCATTTTTGTAGGTCTCATGCACTCTATCAATCACTTTCCTTCCAATACCCTTACCATCCACATGGCAACCCTCTTCATATGAAAAAAAAATGCTATAATGGTAGAAGTGTCCATCAATACTCTCACACTCACTTTGAATTGGTCATCTATCCTCCTGTCAATTAAATACTGCAAGTCCCCTTAGTTATTGTAGAACAACTACTTGGCTTCATTACTCTATTGATCCCATATTTCCTTTAACTCCTGGAGATTATTTTGGGCCACGCTGATGCGAGTGTAACCCCATAATTCTGATGTGTATCCTTCAGCGTTTCCTTTGACCATTTATGGACGTTAACATTTCCCTCCATTCTATCAAGAAGTCCGTTCTCCATAATAAAACTTTCTAACTTAGAAACTGATCGTAAATCAATACCTTTTAAATGCAAAATGACATGCACAAAAGAAAGAAAATAGTCAGTATCATATGATATTAATAAACACAAAGATAACCTAAGTATAATTCTATCTATATTGAGCTCTTACGGTTTTTCTATATGTGGTTTGTTTCTAAAGTTTGAGGTACCCCAACCAGCAGATTCCTCGATCCTCACCCATTATAGGCTCATTTGAATCAAGTTCAGTTCAGGGCAATACATTTCCCTATGGCTACACGGAGATGAAAATCTCACGAAATCATAGGTACGGATGTATCTCGAAAGTGATCCACTATCCTGCACGGAGGCGAAAACCTCAAGAAGGCGTAGCTTCTCACTCCCACTTAAGGGTGTGACCACAACGGTCATGCAAATGCAATGCGTATCAGAATATAGCAACACATGCAATAATACAAACACATGTAATACAAAGAGGATTAAATTTTAAAATTTTTAATTTCCGACATTAAGACAAGAGATAATCAATTACACGGCTTGACTCTCTTATTAGTACCCAATGGAGTCGCCAAGCTGTCGAAACCATTTTTAAATTGAGTTTTGGAAAATGGGAATCGAATTTAAGAAAAACGAAAACGGGATTCGCCACCAATCTTTTTAGGTGTGATTGGATCACCTTATAAAATGTTTTGTTTTAAAACATTAATTTTGGTCTACGAAAGTCGAGAAAATGGATTCGGGAGTCGGTTACTTACGAGGAAGGGTTAGCACCCTCGTAACGCCCAAAAATTGGTACCTAATTGATTATCAAGTGTCTTTAATGTCGAAAATTTGAAAGTTTTAAGATGCAATCCTCTTTAGAATATTTTAATTTTGAAAATTAGGGTTTAAGTTAGGAAGCAATATTTTTTAGACATTCGAAGCTAAGCTAGCCCATTTTGAAAATCCCTATCTTACAACGACAAAATGCCATATCCAGTAAGTTAGGACACAACGCTTTGAAATTTCAAGACAGTTACTCGTATTTTGAAAACCTTAAAACCTAGAAGGGTGCTTGACTATTCAAACTCAACTAGAAAAGTTGCAACCCAGTAAGTTAGGGTACTATCTTTCTCGAAGTTTTCAAATACCAAGCATTGCCTTTTTATTTGAAAATTTTGGAATCTCATTTTTTATTGATGTATGAAGAATCATATAAAATAGAATATTGCAATAATAAGCAAATAAAACATGCATTTAAACTAAAAGAAAAACATAATACATGCAAAAATTATACAACAATATATATCATAAAATAGCACATAAAAGAAATAATTAAACATAGCATATAAAAAAATGAACCTATGCACAAATAAGATAAATGACATACACTAAAAAAAATGAATAAATAGAACATTTAAAAATTATAAAAATATAATGCAATAGTTCAAAATACATGAAATGATAATATAATATATATACATGCATAGAAAATATATATTTGAAAATAAACTATATAAAAAGGTTAAATATTATAATATAAAAAATACATAATCAAATGTATAAAAGATAGGAATAAATATACATATTTGAAAAATGAAGAAATTAAAATAAACAAAGGTTGAAACACTAAGATAGACGAAGAATAAAATAAGAACAAACCATAGAGAGAGTAAGAACGCAAGAGGGAGAGAAATTTGAGTGAATGCTCTCAAGAATTCTTATTGCTTCCCAAAAATCAAGTGATTTACAATGAAGGGAGAGGCTTCTATTTATAGTTGAGCCTCCCCAAATCCAACAGTAGAGATCAACTACATCAACGGTTAAGATTAAAGGATATCTACAAATTAAATCTCCAAGATTACAAGATCATATCTTCAAGATTGCATATCATATCTAAGATTGCAATCATATCTAAGATTGTATCATATCTAAGATTGCATATCACATCTAAGATTTCATATCACTGAAGATTATATTCCATATGAGTCAAGCTTGTAGATGGACCTTAAATCTTTTCAAGTAATGGGCCATTTCGATCGGGCCAAATTATATTTGTAATTCTGGACTTAACTTGGACTTCGTTTTTTTTTGGGTTTATTATTTTTGTTTTTGGACTTATTTCTGGGCCCGGGCAAAATTGAGTGTCTACAGTTACTATGTATGATTTATAATGCAATACAATTAACCACACATTATTAAAAAAGCAAGACTCCAAAGTTTTCAAAAAATATAAAGGCAATGCTTGATGTTTAGAAATTTCGAGAAAGTAGTGCCCTAACTTATTGGGTTGCGACTTTTCTCGTTGAGCTCAAATAATCAGATACCCTTCTAAGTTTTTAAAGGTTTTCAAAATGTAAGCAACTGTCTTAGAATTGCAGAGCAATATGTCGTAACTTACTGGATGTAGCGTTTTGTTGTTTCGAGATAGGGATTTCTAAAAAGCTAACTTAGTGTCAATACTTTGATACAAGTGAACCCAAATTTTCAAAATCAAAATATTTTAAAGAGGATTATATCTTAAATTTTTTAAAATTTCCGACATTAAAGACACTTGATAATCAATTAGGTACCAATTTTTGGTTGTTACAATGGTGCTAATCCTTCCTTGTACGTAACTGACTTCCGAACCCGTTCTTTTGATTTCGTAGACCAAAACTGATGATTTTAAAACAAAAATGTTTTAAAGGTGATCCAATCACACCTAAACAGATTGGTGGCGACTCCCATTTTCGTTTTTCTTAAAGTCAATTCCCATTTTCCAAAAACTCGATTTAAAAGTGGTCTCCATAGCTTGGCGACTCCACTAGGGAATGTTAAGAGAGTCAAGCCGTGTAATTGATTATCTCATGTCTTAATGTTGGAAATTAAAAATTTTAAAATTTAATTCTCTTTGCATTACATGTGTTTGTATTATTGCATGTATTGCTATATTTTGATACGCATTGCATTTGCATGATCGTTGTGGTCACACCCTTAAGTGGGAGTGAGAAGCTACGCCTTCGTGAGGTTTTCGCCTCCGTGCAGGATAGTGGATCACTTTCGAAATACATCCGTACCTATGGTTTCGTGAGATTTTCATCTCCGTGCAGCCATAGGGAAATGTATTCCCCTGAACTGAACTCGATTCACATGAGCCTATAATGGGTGAGGATCGAGGAAACTGTTGGTTCAGGTACCTCAAAACTTTAGAACCAACTTCATATAGAAAAAAAAAACCGTAAGAGCCCAACTTAGTTAGGGTTAAAACTTAGATATTACCCTTATTATCATTGAAATTTATCGATATCATGTGATACTGACTATTTCTTTTCTTTTGTTTGCATGACATTTTGCATTTACAAAGGTATCGATTCACGGTTAGTCTCTAAGTTAGGAAGTTTTGTTATGGAGAACGGACTTCTTGATAGAGTAGAGGGCAACGCCAACGTCCATAGATGGTCTGAGCAAACTCAACTAGAAAAGGGAGATAGTATAGCTATGGGATATATGGCAGAGCTGTCGGAATATACTCGTATTAGCGTCACGCAGAACAACCTCCAAGAGCTCAAGGAAATATGGGATCAGTGGGGCAATGAGACCAAGCAGTTATTCTACGGTAATTATGGAGATTTACCTTACTTACTCGATGTTCAGGTAGATGAGCGCTTGTTCTGAGCCCTTGCCTCGTTTTGGAATCCGGCATATAGTTGTTTCACTTTTGGGGAAGTAGACTTGGTACCTACCATGGAGGAGTACACTGCCTTACTTCGTTGTCCCAAATTTCAGATTGATAAGATCTATTCTTGAGCTGCTAGTGTCCCTATCTTTTGGAAGAAATTGATGACTATTACGGGGATGAGCGAGCAGTGGATCACTGCTAGAATTAAAGAGAAGGGTGAGTGCAAGTGCATTTTGTGGGACGCTTTGAAGGGTCTGAATTTGACACACCCTGATGAGACAAAGAAGGTAGATGTTTTTGCCTTAAGTTTGTATGGATTAATGGTATTCCCTAGGGCTTTGGGATATGTGGATGAGGCAACCACGGATCTTTTCCATCGACTCGATAAGAGGGTCACTTCCGTCCCTGCGATTTTGGCGGAGACATTCAGGTCCTTAGGCACATGTAGGAAGGCTGGTGTAGGCAGGTTTATTGGTTGTGCTCAGTTACTTTTAGCTTGGTTCTATAGCCATTTTCAATTGATAGATAGGGTCATTTGTCGGGTTTTTTTTGAGGATTATTCACCGCTGAAGGACATAGTCGCTTCAACTAGGAGAGTTGATGTTCCAGAGGAGAATTGGATAGCGCTACTTCAGAATCGTTAGTCGAAAGATGTTGAGTGGAGAGCTCTGTGGATGATTCCTGGTGAGATTCTTTACCGATGCGGCAGTTTTGATTGGGTCCCTCTATTGGGAATTTGGGGTGCCATTGGTTATGCCTCCTTACTTGTGTTGAGACAATTTGGTTTGAGGCAGTTCGTGCTGGCAACTCATGGGTTGGCTCAAAGTGAGTTCGTGTATAGAGGAGCTGACTACAAGAAAAGAGTCAGTGAGATCTCTAGTGCTTGGAACAAGACTTGTCGGTTGAAAGGAGTAGCTATTAGCCCTGCTACGACTCCAGAGTATGTTGAATGGAGAGGCAGAAGGATTAACGGTAACATCCCTAAGCCAAATGTGGAAGGAGCTCGACCGATGGAGGAATATTTACAAGTGATACCCTCGGAGTTCGAAATTATGAAGCAAGAATTTGAGAGAAAGAATTTGGAGCTCGAGAAGAGGATAGCAAAGCTCGATGAAGAAAAGATGTACTTGAGTTTAGATATTGATGTCCAAAAGATGGAAGTCGAGAAAGAAAGAAAAGAAAAAAGGAAGATCGAGGAGGATAGAGATGATTTGAAGGAGCATTACAAAAAGGCACAGGTATCCTTGAGGAAAGCGAGAGTAGGAGGGTCTTCAAATCAGTTGCAGAAAGAGATCCAAGAAGGAAAGGCTAGAGCTGAGTATTGGGAGAAGAAGTTCCAGGAGATGCAGTCGCGAAATTTGGCATTAGAGGAAGAGAATAAAAGGTTGAAGTCCAAAGTAACTAAGTTTGAAAGATCTCTTCATTGGCATCGAAACCATGACTCTACGGTCGAGTTAAAAGAGTTAAAAAGTAAGGTTGAAGGTTTGGAAGTGGCATTGCATAATGGTAAACTTCGGATTGAGCAGCTCGAGGTGCAAGAAGATTATCTAAAGAGTGAGCTTCATCAGGCTAGAGGACAGGTTAGAGAAAGGAGCATGTCATGGGAGAAGCCATAGCCCAGATTTGAGAGGTTGCTGAATATGTGCAGGACTTGGCAGTACAAGCCGATGTATTGTGTCTGATGTGTGGGTCGTCATCAGATATAGGACGAGAGTTAGCCCTTTTATTAGATAGAGTTAAAACTCTGGGCATTAGGGCGAAAGCGTACTTGTAATCCATTTATATGTAAAGATATTCTTTTTCTAAATAAAGTTTTCTAAATGAGATTGAATCGAGATCGATGTCTTTGTTGCATTCATGCATTTGCATTACATCATATCATATGCATTCAAGGTTATAGAAAGACCCTAATTAGTTAAAGTTTCTTTAAAAGGTAGGAAAGAAAATCTGGAAATCACACATCCTTACGGTACTCGCACTAAGACTAAGAACATGGATCAAAGGTTTGAGCAGTTGCAAAAGGATATGCAAGACCAATTACAGGAGCAGTTGGCCAAAATGCAGAATGAGATGAGGGAGCAAATGTTGGAAGCTCAGAGGAGCATGATGGCCGAAATGGCTCAGTTACTGAGGGCCACTGATAAAGGAAAGGCTCCTATGGCCATCACTGAAGAGGAAAATGAGGGTCCTCCTCTAGGTTTTACTCCGCCTCATGTGCCACTTTAAAACCGAGGCACCTCCTAGAAGGCTATCATCACTTTGTGAGGCCTCAACATGGGCCTATTGATGCTGGAATCCCTGTGAATTTCCCATCAGGATTGGGAAATAATGTGGGTGATAGCCTGATTAATCCTATCACTCCTGATCTAGATCTGATGGAGAAAGAAGGAATGGCAATCGAATCTGCAAAACAATTGGAGGATCGTTGTAAGTGGTTAGAAGAGAAATTTAGGGCTTTGAAAGGCACTGGCAATCATCATGGGATCGATGCCAAGGATTTAAGCCTAGTCCCAAACTTAGTGCTGCCTCACAAATTCAAGATGCCGGATTTTGAGAAGTACAATGGTACTACCTGCCCAGAGGCCCACATCACAATGTTCTGTAGATGGATGACCGGGTATGTAAACAATGATCAGCTATTGATCCATTGTTTTCAAGACAGTTTAGTGGGAGCGGCAGCCAGGTGGTACAACCAGTTGAGTCGGGCTAGAATAAATTCATGGAGGGATCTTGCGCAAGCCTTCATGTAGCAGTACAATCATGTGACTGACATGATTCCCGATAGGATTACTCTACAAAACATGGAGAAGAAGCCTAATAAGAGTTTTAGGCAATACGTGCAACATTGGAGGGAGGTGGGAATGCAGGTTCAACCACCACTGTTAGAGAAGGAGACCACCATGTTATTTATCAATACTTTGAAAGCACCATTCATCACTCACATGATTGGAAGCACCACGAAAAGTTTCGCAGATATAGTTATGGCAGGGGAGATGATTGAGAATGCCATAATAGGCGGTAAAATTGATGGGGAAGTGGCCAAAAGATCGGCCCCAAGAAGAAAAGACAATGAGGTGAACAGCACCAACAGCTTCAATTTGAAAGCAGTCACGGTGAGTCAGCCCAAAGTAGCTACATTTGGGCAACAGAGCTCTCAAAAGCAGGAATCTAGCACCATGCATGAGAGGATGCAATTTACACCTATACCTCTGACGTATCGGGAGCTTTATCAAAACTTATATGATGCGCATGCTATAGCCCCTTTCCACTTGAAACCATTACAGTCTCTATATCCTAAATGGTATGATGCAAATGCCAGATGTGAGTATCATGCTGGAATATCGGGGCACTCAATTGAGAATTGTACTGGATTCAAGAAAGCCGTAGAGAGGTTAATAAAGAATGAGGTTTTGAAATTTGAGAGTACTCCAAATACTGAAAATCCTTTGCCAAACCATGACAATCAAGGAGTGAATGCCGTTGGTGAAGCTGGTGGAAAAAGGGGGAAAGAAAACGTTACTGAGATAAGGATGCCTTTAAGGGTAATTTGGAAAGAGATGGCGAAGAGAGGGATGATAACCTCTAAGAAGGAAAGCGAAGAAACGGGGAACTACTGTGAGTTCCATACGAAAGAGGGTCATGAGACCTAAGATTGTGAAGAATTCAAAGCCTTGGTGCAGGGCTTCATTGATAATAAAGAGCTACAAATTTTTAAAGGTAGCTCTTATAAAAGAGAAATAAATGCGCTGGAAGGTGAACAACAAGGAACCAGCTGATCAAGAATTATTATTTCCTTGCTGGGGAATAATGAGGTAGGGACGCCAGCAGTGCCCAAGGTCATCATCCATAAACCCACTCCTTTCTCCTATAAGGATGACAAGAGGGTGCCATAGAGCTATGACTACACTGTAACAGTTCCTCAGGGAGAAAGTGTAGTTAGTGCGTCTAAAGGCACGCAAGACGAAGGTTCCCATACACAAAGTGGGAAGCGTTATGACGGGGGGAGCATTAGAATAGAGCCCACCAAAACAAAGGATGTTGAAATTGAGAAGGAGAAAAAGACCAAAGTACTCGTTAATGAGCCGGTAAGGGAGGAGGAGGCTAAGGAATTTCTAAAGTTCCTTAAGCATAGTGAATATAGTGTGGTTGAGCAGTTCCGTAAGCAACCAGTGCGCATATCAGTTTTGGCCTTACTTCTGAGTTCTGAGGTGCATAGGAATGCATTGTTGAAGGTACTTAACGAGACGTATGTCACTCACGACATATCTGTCAATAAGTTGGACCGGTTGGTAAATAACATTAAGGCTGACAATTTCATCTATTTCAATGATAATGAAATTCCACCTAGAGGTATAGGGTCAACCAAGGCTTTGCACATCACTACTCGGTACAAGGGATATACGCTTCCAAGTGTACTAGTTGATAATGGGTCGGCTTTGAACGTCCTTCCATTATCCACATTGAACTGACTTCCCATTGACAAATCACATATGAAAACATGCCATAATGTGGTAAGAGCCTTCGATGGAACCGAAAGGAAGGTGATGGGGCGAATTGACATCCCCTTGGAAATCGGGCCAAATACATATGAAGTCAATTTCCTAGTGATGGATATCAAACCCTCCTATAATTACTTATTAGGGAGGCCCTGGATACACTCGGCAGGAGCGGTGCCCTCCTCATTGCACCAAAAATTAAAACTAATGACAGATGGACGGCTAATAACCATCCATGCGGAGGAGGACATTATAGCAACAGTCACTAGTAAGGCCCCTTATGTCGAGGCAAATGAAGAGGCTACTGAGTGTTCTTTTCGCTCCCTAGAAATTATCAACGCAACCTTCATTCTGGAAGGAAGTGAGGTGCCAGTACCCAAAATGTCTGGAGCTACAAGGATAGCACTGCAAATGATAATGGGAAAGGGAGCATCACCGGGAAAAGGACTAGGAAAACAGTTGCAAGGTGGGATTCAAATCCCAAAATTTAGGGAGAAGAAGGATCGCTTTGGTTTGGGTTTTAATCCAAACCATAAACACAAGAGGCAATAGATTGAAAAACGCCAAGCAAGAAGAGAGGCACGTTTGAATGGGGGAGAAGTGGAGTGGGAACCGATGACATTCCTACCTATATAGAATCCTTTAAATCAGGAGTATTGTTGATGGAAGAAAGTTATCAAATCAACGCTGTACATGATGAGAGATTGGAGCAAGAAAACCTTGAGGGCATTTGCCCTTACGAACCGGGGAGCTCTCTGAACAATTGGACTGCGGAGGACCTTCCTGTAGTCTTTAGGAATTTTTCAGAGTAATGCTTGAGACATGTCTATTACTCTAAAGCCTAGGAGTAGTAAGATTACATTTATGAAAATAGGCTTATATTCATCTATTATTATTTAAATAAAACATAACTTTCATCAATTTAAACGAGTATTGTTTCACTTTTTATCAACCAATATTCTTTTAAATTTTGGCGATTCTTATTTTTTTTATTCATAGCACATACACAATCATTCTTAGATTCATTCATTCTTTGTATATTCTTTCATACCCCCACAGGTCCCTAGATATCAATGATATGAGCACTGATACTGCTGCTCCTGATTTCTCTTGCGAGCAAGACACGTGTTTAGAGGAATCTTAGGATGTTAAAGATGTTCAAGATTGTGACATATCTCTTGATCTATTAAGAATGGTAAAACAGGAGGAGAAAAAAATTATGCCACATGAGAAAGAGGCGATAGAGAATATAGCCCTAGAGGAAGGAAAGGAGTTAAAAATTGGAACATTGATTACCGAGGACACAAGGCGTGGCTTGATTGAGTTGCTTCGAGAATTCAAAGATATTTTTGCATGGTCCTATCAGGATATGCCCGGGTTAAGTAGTGACATTGTAGTACATCGTCTTCCGATAAGACAAGATTGCAAACCAGTCTAACAGAAGTTGCAGAGAATGCGGCCAGATATTGTTCTGAAAATAAAGGATGAAGTCAAGAAGTAGTTTGACGCAGGATTCTTGCAAGAAGTAAAGTACTCCAAATAGGTAGCTAACATTGTGCCTGTTCCTAAGAAGGATGGGAAGGTACGAATGTGTGTTGATTACAGAGATCTGAACAAAGCAAGCTCAAAGGATAATTTTCCTTTGCCACACATTGATACTCTAGTAGACAACACAGCAGGGTATTCGTTGTTCTCTTTCATGGATGGTTTCTCAGGATACAATCAGATAAAGATGCATCCAGAAGACATGGATAAAACTACCTTCATAACCTTGTAGGGCACTTTTTGTTACAAAGTAATGCCGCTTGGATTGAAGAACGTAGGGACAACCTACCAGCAGGCCATGGTGAACTTGTTCCACGACATGATGCATAGGGACTTTGAAGTATATGTCGATGACGTGATTGCCAAATCCCAAATAGAGAAAGAGCACATTGAGGTCTTAAGAAGACTGTTCTTAAGGTTGAGAAGATTTCAGTTGAAACTCAATCCAGCAAAGTGTACCTTTGGAGCCAGATCGGGAAAGTTATTAGGCTTCGTAGTCAATGAAAAGGGAATTGAAGTTGACTCAGACAAGGTCAGAGTCATATGGGAGTTACCGCCACCCTGTACTCAGAAGGAAGTTCGAGGATTCCTGGGAAGGTTAAATTACATCGCTCGGTTCATCTCACAATTGATCGAGAAATGCGATCCTATCTTTCGCCTCCTCAGAAAGCACAATCAAGGTATTTGGGATGAAGAATGCCAGAATGCTTTTGAAAAGATCAAGCAGTATTTGTTGAATGCTCCGGTATTGTCTCCACCTAGCTTATATAAACCGTTAATACTGTACTTATCAGTGTTCAGTAATTCTATACGATGTGTGCTTCGTCAACATGACGAGTCGGGAAAAAAGGAAAAAGTAATTTATTATCTCAATAAAAAATTCACTGACTGTGAAATGAGATATTCACCAATTGAAAAGCTGTGTTGTGCGCTAATTTGGATTACCTGGAGATTAAGACAGTACATGCTATACCATACCACTTGGCTTATATCAAAGCTAGATCCATTGAAATACATGATGGAATCAACGGCTCTAAATGGGAGAATGGCGAGATGGAAAATTTTGCTTTCAGAGTTTGATATAGTCTACGTAAGTTAGAAGGCTATAAAAGGAAGTGCAGTAGCTGACTTCTTGGCTAGTAGAGCTCTAGAGGATTATGAGCCGTTGAACTTTGATTTTCCAAATGAGGAGTTAATGTGTATAGCAATGACCGAAGATTCTCCATAGATGCTCAATTTTGATGGGGCTTCTAATGCAGTTGGGTATGGAATTGGGGCAGTCTTAGTATCCCCTAATGGCGATCATTACCCATTCACGTGCATGTTGGACTTTGATTGAACGAATAATATGGTTGAGTATGAAGCATGCATCATGGGACTTCAAGCAGCCATAGGGCAAGGTATAAAAAACCTTAGAAGTATATAGAGATTCGGCGTTGGTAATTTACCAGCTTAGAGGTGAATGGGAGACAAGGGACCCTAAATTGATCAATTATCAAAAAGTAGTTTTGGGGTTACTTGAGGAGTTTGATGATATCACATTTAATTATCTCACACGAGATGAAAATCAGATGGCAGATGCTCTAGCAACCTTGGCTCAATGATTAAAGCAAATAAAGAGGAAGAGATAAGACCAATTCAAATGAGTGTCTATGAAGCTCCCGCTAGCTGTTGTAACCTTGAAGAGGAAGAAAAGGATGATAATCCTTAGTATCAGGATATATTGCGATATGTAAGAGATCGTAAATATCCAGAGCAGGCAACCGAAAATGACAAATGAACTTTGAGAAGGTTAGCTTGTGACTATGTCTTGGACGGGGATGTTCTGTACAAGAGAAGGAAAGACCAAGTACTTTTGAGATGTGTCGATGCTGTGGAAGCCAAGCTAATTCTAGAAGAGGTTCATGAAGGTGTATGTGGTATGCATGCAAATGGGTTCATAATAGCAAGACAAATCATGAGGTTTGGCTATTACTAGGCCACTATGGAAGGAGACTGCATCAACTATGCCAAAAAATGCCATAAGTGTCAGATTTATGGCGACAAAATTTATGTACCACCCTCACCTTTACATGTCATGACTTCTCCATGGCCCTTTTCCATGTGGGGCATGGATGTTATCGGACCAATATTGTCGAAAGCTTCGAATGGACATCGGTTTATCTTCGTGGTGATTGACTACTTTACAAAATGGGTAGAGGCTACTTCTTACGCAAATGTTACTAAGTCAGCTGTAAGTCAATTTTTGAAGAAGGAGATCATTTGTCGGTATGGAATGCCTGAAAGGATCATATCCGACAATGCATTGAATTTGAACAACAAAACGATAGCAGAGGTTTGCGACCAGTTCAAGATCAAACATCACAACTCTTCACCCTATCGTCCAAAAATGAATGGGGCAGTGGAGGCCGCCAATAAGAACATTAAGAAAATAGTGGGAAAGATGACTGGGACTTATAGGGATTAGCATGAAAAGCTACCGTTTGCACTCTTGGCCTATCGAACATCTGTCAGAACCTCTACTGGGGCAACCCCATTCTCGTTAGTTTATGGGATGGAAGCAGTGTTACCTATTGACGTAGAAATACCTTCTCTCCGAATTTTAACAGAGATAAAGTTAGATGAAGCTGAATAGGTTCAGTCCTGATATGACCAGCTAAACTTGATTGAGGAAAAGAGGCTGAAAGCTATCCGACATGGTCAGATGTACCAGAAGCGTATGATGCGAGCCTATGATAAAAAGTTTCATCCAAGGGAATTCCATGAGGGGGACCTTGTGCTAAAGAAAATCCTTCCCATTCAGAAGGACTTTAGAGGAAAATGGATGCCAAATTGGGAGGGGCCATACATCGTGAAGAAGGCTTTTTCTGGTGGTACATTGATTTTGACAGAAATGGATGGAAAGAGCCTACCCAATCCAGTGAACTCAGACTCAGTCAAAAAGTACTTTGTCTAAAGGAGAAGAGAATCCAAGTGAAAATCCGCAAAGGGCACCTTGAATTTTCAAAAAAAAAAAATAGAGAGGCCAAGGTGAAAACCCGCAAAGGGCACCTTGTGACCAAAGGGGTTTTGAGTTGAAAACCCGAAAGGGCAGCTCAAATTTTGAAGGGCATACAGTAATCTTGATATATCTGACTTGGCAAAGAGTGAAGCACAGTGTACATTGGGGCATCAACAAAATACTTTGGACCTTTTAAACACATGTTGAACTCAAGAAAGATTTCATGGAACTGATGTATAGACGCTCAAGTGGTGATATTTAGAGCATCTAATTTTTATCCTGTTTGCTATCTTTAGATTCTATTTCTTCTCAAAGATATGCTATCAGATTTATTTCCTTTGTATTTTTGACAATTCATTCAAATTCAATTATTCTTGAAGATTTATTCATCTTTTATTATGTTGCATTAAAATAATGATAGATGAACTAAAATATTTTCACAAACGAAGTTTTGCACATTACTTTGGAATTTCTAGATAATGCAAGAAACTAAAACGGGACAATTGTTCGAGAAATTCACGTAAGTAAGGGATGAAGGAACTCGTGGAATTTCTTCCTTCCAGTCCAAAAATAAAATGGATAAAACCAATGATTCAATTCTTACAGACATCCTCAGTAGATCGTAGCATGGGAGGAAGGCCTACAGGCTGAGCAAGAATGAAATTTTGAGAAAAGAAAAGAAAAATGAAGGAATGGATGGTGGCGCCTAGGATAGGGGTCATATTCACAGCACTTTGCATCATAACATGTTTGATTAGGGACATTTGACTCACTTCGAGCACAGCATCCTAATTATTAGGCATAATCATTCTACAGGTAATCGAGGACATAGCAGATTTGACTCTCAGATGTTTTCAAACAGACCTAAAATGATTTGACATCCTTGTGCTTACAAGGAACAAGTCAGAAACATAGCTGATTTAGCTATTCACGTGTTAACGATGAAGCAAACCTAAGATGAATTGTCGTCTCTGTATTCTCAGAGAACAAATCAAAGTTTGGCATCTCCATTCCGAAACGCATAGCAGATCTAACCTTCAGATGTTTATACTGAAGCAGATCCAAGATGATTTGGCATTCTTGTGTTTACAAGGAACAAATCGAGGACATAGTAGATTTGACTCTCAGATGTTCTCAGACACATAAGCAGATCTAACCTTCAGATATTTATACTAAAGCAGATCCAAGATGATTTGGCATTCTTGTGTTTACAAGGAACAAATCGAGGACATAGCAGATTTGACTCTCGGATGTTCTCGGACACATAGCGAATCTAACCTTGAGATGTTTATACTTGAAAGCATATCCAAGATGATTTGGCATTCTTGTGTTTACAAGAACAAATCAAGGACATAGCAGATTTGACTCTCGGATGTTCTCAGACACATATAGCGAATCTAACCTTGAGATATTTATACTTGAAGCAGATCCAAGATGATTTGGCATTCTTGTGTTTACAAGGAACAAATCGAGGACATAGCGATTTGACTCTCGATGTTCTCGGACACATAGCGAATCTAACCTTGGATGTTTATCTTTGAAGCAAGATCCAAGATGATTTAGCATTCTTGTGTTTACAAGAAGCAAATCGAAGACATAAGCAGATTTGGCTTTCACTTGTTTACACTGAAGCAAATCTAAGATTAACTTAGCATTTCTGTATCATCAAGAAGCAAATCGAAGAAGCAGATTTGGCATTTCTGTATTCGGCGAAGAGGAGATCGAAGATATCAACAGGACAGTCATAGTTTTACAAGAAGCAGATTGAAAGAACTGGTCAACTTTGGTCTTTCTATGAGTCTTTGCTCGATTCTGTTACAAGATGTGAGCAAAGAGGCAAGCAATAATAATAGCCTAAATCGACCAAGCTGAAACCAAAATTAAAAATAATAAATAAATGTTTATTTATTAAATAGTCCTTTTACAGAGCCCAAAAGTTAAAACCCAACTGGCCTACCAACACATAACCCAGCTAATTACCCAGTGCCCATTACACCCTACCTAGCCCAGAACTAAAGTGGCCCAATTGACCCAAACTCTCAGAGGCTCAAAATTTAGAAGCATTTGGCTAGGGTTAGAAACCCTAGCCCTCTCCTCACGCCGCAAGGAGTTTCTAGAAGCTTCGGGCACTTCAAACGACGGGCCTTTCATCTCAATCGTCACCACCAAGCATGCCGTGATTTCTCGACTCTACCGTCATACATCGCGCCACCATCGACGTGCAAGACACGCCAGAATCTGGCGTTGGCTCCATCAGCGCGCAGACATCAGTGATCGAGCGAGATTCTCGTGGATTACCTGTGAATAAAAGAGGAAACAAGGACAGAAAACCAAGGCAAATATGGAAATAAATCCTTGATTTCTTTCCTAAAACATAACAGCCTAAGGCTACAAAACCTTTCTGTAAAAAAGAAAAAGGGACACAAAAAAAAAGGAGACAGAGATAAAAAACACAGAGTCATAGGAAAAATAGACCACAAAAGATATTGTACATTGAGTATTTTTGAATAGTATACCAGAAGGATTTCGAGAGAAACAAAGGTGACTCATTATTCTTTTTCTGTTTTTACTTCATTTTTTATCGCAAACAATCGAAGTATAATATTAAACAGACAGAGGAAGAAAATACCTTGAGAATCGCCCTGAAAAGCGAAGCTTTTCAGGTTCCGACCGTCGTGTGTGGCAGAGTCGGTGACGGCGCATGGATTTGAACGCGGAGGTCCGATGAACAGAGCAGATCGACCTAGGGCCGGAGCTCAGAGGGCCGGGGAACCTTTCAGAGGACTTCTTTGATTTTTTTTATTTTTAGAACCAGGTTTCCAAATGATTTTAAAACTAAGAAGTTGGCTTATATAGCCTTGATGAAACAACGACGTTTTAGACCCCCAGGATCTGCGCGTTGACCCGATTACCCGGGGAGGATCCGCGTGTTTTTTGAGGATTGGGTTAATTACCTCTACCCTTTTTATGTTACAATTTATTTTTATTTTATTTATGATTCAGCCCTGATATTTTGTTTTAGTTTTAATTTAGTCCCTACAGTGACTGTTTGAAGTCCAACATTAAAACGCAGTCGTTTTGGGAATAGGGTAATTTGCCGAATGAGTCCCTTCTGTTTTATGCACGTTTTAATCAAGACCTTAATTCAGTTTTATTTTTAAATTCACTCTTGTAATTTTGCTGAACTTTGAATTTAACCCTACATATTTATTTTTATTATTATTATATCTATATAAAACTTTTTATATTGTTATTTGTTTTATTTTTTTAAATCTTATTTTTATATTATA
This sequence comes from Gossypium anomalum, assembly GCA_025698475.1. Classification (NCBI taxonomy): domain Eukaryota; kingdom Viridiplantae; phylum Streptophyta; class Magnoliopsida; order Malvales; family Malvaceae; genus Gossypium; species Gossypium anomalum. The sequence continues at coordinate 79,606,762 of CM046966.1, read as the reverse complement.
TTATATAATTACTTTATTATATATTATTGCTATTTATTATATATCACTTTTCACAAATTATTATTATTGTTTTACATTATTATTACATTTTACTTGTATTATATATTTATTAATTATTTATACATATTGTTCTTACATATATACTTTCGTTATTTTCTATTATATCTATTATATTTCTTATTTCCTATATATTTAAATTATATTTTATTATATAACATTTATTATTTTTTATATTACTTATTATTTTTATTTTTATACGTGTTATGTATATCATATATTATCTATTATATTATTTATGTTTATATTATATTATTTAAATTTTAAAATTTGTAAATTAAATTATATTTTTAATTCATATTATACACATATTAAATTATTAATTAATTAATTATTATGTATTATTATTTTAAAATGATATTTTATGTGTTATTTTATAAATTCTTTTACATGTTTTTATTTTGTTTTTTACCCGATATATTTTATATGTATAATTATTATTCTCTTATAAATATTTTGTTATTATATTTCATATATTGTATAGCAAATACTATTTTAAGATTATTATTAAATATTATGTCTTTATTTGTGTTATATCTATATTCTGTTAACAATAACTCATTTCATTTTTTTTTTATATTGCATATATCATATGTTAATTTATATTTGATATTATATTTCATGAATATGTACATTGATATTATATTACTCTTTTTGTATATCATGCATTATTTAATTATTACTTTGTATGTTTGTATGTTTATTCATTCTCAATAGATGCTATATATATATCTTTGTATGCATATTGTTAATATTTGCTATATATATTATTTTTATATGTATGTATCTAATGCATGATCTTTATATTATTGCCATCATTTTGTTTAAATGCACGTATTATTTACCTTCTACAATAATATGTTATTATGTATGATTTATAATGCAATACAATTCCCCACACATTATTAAAAAAGCAAGACTCCAAAGTTTTCAAAAAATATAAAGGCAATGCTTGATGTTTAGAAATTTCGAGAAAGTAGTGCCCTAAATTATTGGGTTGCAACTTTTCTCGTTGAGCTCAAATAATCAGGTACCCTTCTAAGTTTTTAAAGGTTTTCAGAATGTAAGCAACCGTCTTAGAATTGCAAAGCAATATGTCCTAACTTACTGGATGTAGCGTTTTGTTGTTTCGAGATAGGGATTTCTAAAAAGCTAACTTAGTGTCAATACTTTGATACGAGTGAACCCAAATTTTCAAAATCAAAATATTTTAAAGAGGATTATATCTTAAAATTTTTAAAATTTCTGACATTAAAGACACTTGATAATCAATTAGGTACCAATTTTTGGGCGTTACAAGGGTGCTAATCCTTCCTTGTACGTAACCGACTTCCGAACCCATTCTTTTGATTTCGTAGACCAAAACTGATGATTTTAAAACAAAATGTTTTAAAGGTGATCCAATCACACCTAAACAGATTGGTGGTGACTCCCATTTTTGTTTTTCTTAAAGTCAATTCCCATTTTCCAAAAACTCGATTTAAAAGTGGTCTCGACAGCAACCCAGCATGTTAGGGCACTACTTCCCGAATTCCTAAATATCAAAACATTGCCTCACTTTTTAAAAAAAATCCTTTTTGAAATGAGATATTTTGTTTTGAAAATAATGATGTATTTTACATTTTACAAGAAATTAGCATTTTAATAAATCTAACTATATGGTACATGCTTTATCATTTTATGCAAATATAGTATAAAGGGTAATAAATACTGGCGTAAATTACAGAATACATTATCACTTTATGCATATATCATCGTAAATAACATAAATGTAAATGCATTATCGTTACATGTAAAATGCCAAAATATATCAATACAAATTAAACATACATAATAATATTTCATGCAAATATGTAAAAACAACAACATAAAATAACAAATAATCTATGAAATTTAAATCTACTAAAGCAATAGCAAAAGAAAAGAAAACAAAAATGAGTAAGCGAATTAAAATGTAAAAATATAAAATAAATAAAAATGAGATATTTAGGAATATATTGAATAATATAAGAATAATAAAAAAGAACCCCTTTTTTAAAAAAAAAAGATATATACATATATGTTATACTATAGAGTATAATAACTTAATATAAAAATGTATTAAATATTGATATTATACTTATTTATAAAAAAATTTAAAAATATATATAATTATTGATATAAACTATATAATAGATGAAATATAAAATAATAATAATGATTATTAAGTAAACTTACATACAAAGATATAATAAAATAATAAATATATATAATATAAAAATCTATAGTAAAATATAAATGGATTAAGTAACAAATACTAAAAATATAACATATAATAAAATGTATATAATATTATAAATAATATAAATAAAATAACATATTATTATACATATAACCTATGTTTAAAAAATATATAAGGTATTTTAGATAAATTAAATTAAATATATAAAAGGATTAAAATTGAATTTAATTAAGGAATTTAGGGTTAATTACAAATAAGTAAAGAAAACTGGGCATAATTGGAACATGGACTAAAGCTGAGGGACTCACTGGGCAATTTGCCCTAATCCCAAAACGACACCGTTTCTCCGAACACCGTTTTAAAGTTACTGTGAGGACCAAATTAAATCAAAATTAAAGTATTAGGGTTAAATTAAAAATAAACAAAATGAAATTATAAAGATTAAAAAATTCAGGAGGACCAATTGTGAAATTAACCCATTTTTCAAAAACACGCGGATCCTACCTGGGTAACCGGGTCAACACGCGGATCCTAAGCCTTGAAACGATGCCGTTTTATGCTTATTGGATTAAACCAAAACGAAACCGTTTCATCTGGGCTATATAAGCCAAATTTTAAGCTTTAAAATCATTTTTGCACTCTATTTCAAAAAAAACGGAGAAGAATCCTCTGAACGAGGGCCTGAGGTGAGTTCTCAGAGTGCTATCGTGCCTCGTCCGAGGTTTGTACATGCTCACGCCCCCTCGTCCATGCCGTCACATGCGGCAGTCGGAAACTGGAAAATTTCCTTTTTCCGACACGAATCAGAATGGTACGTTTCCTTTTCCCCTTTTATTGTTCGCAATATATATATACATATATTTAAAAAAATTCACCTTTGTGTATTTCGATCGACTGTGGTACTCTTTTCCGTATATGTGTGTAAAAATAAACTTTTTATTGGATTTGTGTATCTTTTCCTTCAATAAACCGCTGTATTTTTTATATATGTATGCTTCCCAAAACCTCCACTTTACAGATTAGAAAAAAGGTTTTTATAGCCCTTCTGCAAATCATTACATTTTGGGGAAAGAAATCGAAGATTTCTTTCTATGTTTGTTTCTCCTTTTTGCTATGGTTCTTTCCCTTTTTGCAAGTGTTCGCGAGAATATCACGGCGGTGATTGCACTGTTGCTAATTCATGCGCCGATTATGGCGTGGTTCGAAGCTAGAGTCACGGCACTGACGGAGGACCACTGGAACGGCACGAGTCGAAAGGTTGAGACGATTGGGATGGTTGCGGCGCGAAGTTTCTGGAAACCCTAGGGTTTCATAATCCAGTTTAGATTTTGGGCTTTCCTGGGCTTCGCTGCTTTGGGTCTACTTGGGCCATCCACTTGTGGGTTGGCTATAACCGGGTTTTGGGTAGTTCTAAGTATTCAGTTGGGCTAAGAAATGTAATCGGGTCTTTGGGTTTTACTGAGTTGGGTCAAAGGGTGTAACGGGTATTACATTGTAATTGGGCTTTATACATGGATTGTTTAAAATAAATAAACATTTATTTATTATTTTTTTGTTTTATTTATCTAATTATGTATGGGCCCGGGCAAAAACGGGTTATTACAATCATTTTATGCATATATTATCATAAATAACATAAATGTTCATACATTATTGTTACATGCAAAATACAATGTAGTGCATAATGAACACAACAAATATAAATTGCAATATACATATATGATAATATTTTATGCAAATATAGCTTAAATTAACATAAATAATTAATTTCATTCGAATATGTAAAAACAATGACATAAAATAACAAATAATCTATGAAAATTTAATCTACTAAAACAATATCAAAATAAAAGAAAACAAAAATTAGTAAGCAAATTATAAACACATCAACTAAAATAAAAAATAAAGATATTTAAAAACATTTAGAATAATATAAGAATGAGAAAGGAGAACCCTTTAAAAAAATAATTAATATGCAAATCATGTTATAGGATATAATAACTTAATATATATATATATATATATATATATATATATATATATAAATGTACTAAGTAGTAATATTACACTTATTTATTTAATAAAAAAACATATATAGTTAATGAGTAATAAAATAATGTATATTTTATAATAAAATAAAAGTAATGTAAGGAATAATATATGGTAAAATATATAGTGTATAATATAATTTATAAACAAAATGTATAATAATATAAACTATATGATAAATAATATAACAATATATATAATAAAATGTATACAATATAATATATAATAAAAGGAAGATATTGTAAGGAATAATATATAATAAAATATGATGTGTAATAAAATATATAAATAAAATATAATGAAATAAAAATACTATCATATAAATAAGGATAATATATATTATTATTTAATTAAAATTTAAAATTTACACAATTAATGAATAATGATACATAATTTATAAATAATTTTTTTTAAAAAAATGTAAGGAATAATATATAGTAAATATATATAATGTATAATATAATTTATAAACAAAATGTATAATAATAAAAATAATATATATTATTTTTATATAACTAATATTTATAAAAATAAATAATATATATAAGGTATTTAATAAATAAATTATGTAAAAAATATTTAAAGGGATTAAAATTAAATAAACTAAAGCTCTAGGGCTAATTTTAAAATAACAAAAAAAAGTTTAGACCTAATTGGAATGCGTTCAAAACTACAAGGGACTCACTAGGCAATTTGCCCTAATCCCAAAACAACGTCGTTCTTCAGGATGGATTTTAATAGCCATTAGGATTAAATTGGAACACATATAAAAGATTAGGGCCGAATTAAAGTAAAAATAAAATGAAATTATAAAGATTAAAAAATGCAGAAGGACTAATTGGGCAATTAGCCAATTTCCAAAAACATACGGATCCTCCCCAGGTCACGGGTCAACGCGCGGATCCTCAGCATTGATACGACGCCGTTTTGGAGCTTACTGTTCTAAGCTAAACGACGTCGTTCTAATAAGGCTTTATAAGCCAAATTCTAACTTAAAATTCATTTTGAAACCCGTTTTAAAAAAAAAAGAAATAAATCCTCTAAAAGAGGAGAAATAGGAGCCTTCCGCCTGAGGCCTCCGACCCACTTTATCATGAGCGCCACGCTATGCTGTGCGCCATGCCACATGGCGGTTGGAAGGGTAAAAGCCTTCGTTCTTCTCAGCGAATCGCAGGTAATACCCTCTCCCTTTTAAACTTTACTGTTTTTTTAAAAAAAGAAATGATTTATATGTGTTGAACAGAGAAGAACAAGATATAACAAAATCACCTTTTTAAGTAAACAACTGCTTCTTCTTCTTTTTTTTTTTTTTTTGTGAATATATGTGTGTATATCTTTTATATCTTTAAAAATCTGTCCCCATTACAATGATAATATTCGGGCTTTATAGCCACTGTTTACATTTGGTAAGAATAATTTCCTTTGGTTTCTTCCTATTTTTGTGCTGCTATGCTGCTTTTCTTCCATTTGTGTGCATGTGAGCTCGGAAATCACGGCGGTGATGAAGGCTTGACGATGGTGGCGACAGACTAGGCATTGACTACGCACTGGTGCTTGCGGCGTGAGATCCTTTGACGTTTGGTATTGCTTGGGAGCTGCGGCGCAAACCCTAGCTAGGGTTTCCCGAAGCTGAAGATAGGTTGGGCCAATTGGGCCAATTAAGTATTGGGTTACTGGACTGGTTTAGGGTATCAGGTGTATTGGGTATTTGATTGTAAATGGGCTGCTGGATTAAGTGGGTTATTGGGTTAGTGTTTAGCTGGGTTATGGGTGTAACGGGTTATGGTATTTGGGTTCTGTAAAAAGACTTAAATGGACTATTTAATTTTTATTTTTTGTTTAATTTCATTTTTTTAATTTTTGTAAGCCTGGGCAAAATATGGCTTATACAATATGTAAATATATTGTATGGTTTAATAACTTAATATAGCTATAAAAATATTAATATGTCAAATAAGAACAAAATTTCATATAAAAATATTACATACTAACTTCTAAATAATAATATATAAAAATATAATTTGTAGTAATAATTTATAGAATTTAATTATAATAAATAGTTAATAATAACATGATATGAAAATAAATAATAAAAATGGTATAATATATAATAATGTACATATATAAATATAGTAAAATAAGTAATATATAAAGTAACATGTATATAAAATTTATAAGAAACATATATAATAAATAATTTACATAAATAAAATAATATTATTATTTCTATATTTAACTAATGTTTATAAAAAAAATAATACATATATTATTTTAAAACCAATTAAACATATATAAAAAAAAGCCTAAATTCGAATTTAACTTAAAAAAACTAGGGCTAATTACAAATAAATGAAAAATTTTGGGCGTAATTGCAAGGCGCGTTAAAGGTGAGGGACTCATTGGAAAATATTCCCTAATTCCCAAAACGACGTCGTTCCATTATTAGCCTTTAAAATGGCTTCGGGACTAAACTGTGATTAAAACAAAAGTTGAAGGCTAAATTAAAAAAACAAAAGAAAATGTAATTGGACTAAATTACACAAACATAAAAATGCAGAAGGACCTGGAAGGGAAATATCCCTTTTAATAAAACGAGCGGATCCTCCCTGGGTAAACGGGTCAACGCGTGGATCCTTTGCTTAAACGGCGTCATTTTGGTGCTTATGAATTAAGCAAAAATGACGTCATTTTGGTAATATTATATAAGGTAATTTTAAACCTAAAATTCATTTTAACATTTATTTTTTTTAAAAAAAAACTCCTTCAAAACCTCTGAAGGCCTTCTGAGCTCCGGCCAGTGATCAGCCCAGCTCCGATGTTACGCACCACCGTATGTACGGACACACAAGGCGGTCAGTAGGCCCAAAAACTTCTCTTTTTTTAGTAGAAACACAGGTAATCCTTCTCCTTCTATTTTTTTAAAAAATATTTTGTAGGAAAAAGAATAATAACCCAAAAACCTTTCGGTATTTCTTTGTTTCGTGTATATATGAAAAAAATAAAAATAAAATAAAAGTGCAGTTCTAATCCAAATAAAGTAGAAAAATAAACCTTTATTTTCTTTCAAAATCTTTGTCTCCTCTTTTTAAACTGTTTTTTTACACCCATTTATACTATTTACAAATGAATCTAAAAAATTAAACCCTGATTCTGATTCTGATTTATTGGCTGATTGCTTGCTTCTTTTCCTTTTATTGCAGGTTAACGGCGCAATCTTCGGCCGTAGGGCACGATCTATGCGTCGATTGCGGCGCAACATGGGGCCGTGTTGCTTGCTGCGGCGCGAGGGTTTCCCAGGAAACCCTAGGTCTCCTGAAACTATTTGGGCGTCGGGCCAAACACCGTTATTAGGACATAGGGTCTAACTTGGGTCTGGTACGGGTTATTGGGTTTAAGTCTTAGTTGTAACACCCCCTACCCGTATCCATTGCCAGAATAGGGTACGAGGCATTACCGGAGTTTACTGAACATTTTCAGATAATTCTAAGTCATTTATTATTCAGATTTTGAAAATAATCATAATGTCTCTCTATTGGGCCCTCGAAGCCCCAACATACACTAGAAACCAAATGGAATTAAATCGAGATTATAAAAAAAAATTTGCAAAATCTTAAATTTTATTTTCATCTCAGTACTTACCATTTCAAAATTTCTTGTAATTAAACATATTACCATTCAATCAATAGCTTGTCCTTTGTCTAAGTGTCAAGCCACATCATTGTTAGTATACTTGCATTTATTTCATATAAATTCAACATTGATATACTTATTTTCTCGACATGTCACACTTAAGTTTAATAATTGTCTTTACTTCATAATTTCCTTGTATCAACATATCAAAGATAATCATATATATACATGCCATGAAACATATCATTCTTTTACCGTTTCTTCATAAGCATATATCATTCATTTCATTATATCAATATTTCATACTCCATCATTTCCATATATTTTATGTATATTTATTCCGGTAATAGCTTATATCAAACTTAACATAAATTATATTCCATGTACTTATACTTATTTCGTTTATCTATCTTCATAATTATTTCATATAACCATTCGTCATCTGATACATATTACCTGAATATCAATTGTTCAACAGATGTCATAGCGTCTCTCATCCACGGTCTTATTTATCTTTGACATGATGCCATAGTGTCTTTCAACTATGGTCTTACTCATTTTCTGTCATGTTGCCATGGTATCTTTCAACCATGGTCTTAAACATTTAATATCAGGTTGCCATGGTGTCTTTCAACCATGGTCTTACACATTTCATATCAGGTTGCCATGGTATCTTTCAACCATGGTCTTACACATTTCATATCAGGTTGCCATGGTATCTTTCAACCATGGTCTTACACATTTCATATCAGGTTGCCATGGTGTCTTTCAACCATGGTCTTACACATTTCATATCAGAGAGCACACTCCCGCGAACCTCATCCTTACAGTGGGATTACCAGTCCAGGCTAAATCCCCTGTAATATAAACTCATAGAGTATTGTTGGGATTACCAGTCTAGGCTAAATCCCCTGCAACGACAATTACTCTAATGAGCTTGGATCTGAATTACCAATCCAGGCTAAATTCAGACCCTAATTCGGATTACCCGTCCGAGCTAAATCCATTTTCCACATATTCTTCTGGAGGGCTATATCGGATAGGATCACCCGTCCGCTAGATCTTTTTACCGTCAATTCCTTTTCGAGAGATCCATCGAATTTTCCTTCCATTCAACCGGATTTCTTCCCTTTTATCAAATATGTTAATGTTTCATCAATTTTCATATAATGAATATTCAAATCATATTCACATCAATAACATACATTTCAAGTATTTAAGAATATAATTCAAGTTACATGAACTTACCTCATTGATTGTTCGTGTTTATGATTATATTATTCTGATATATTTTCTTTTCCATGATCAAGTCTCGTATTTGTATCGTCCGGATCTTTATAAATAAATTTGATCATCATTTTCATTCATTTCATATTCTAATGCATTTAATTAATGCTCTAAGCAAAATTACCAATTTGCCCCTAAACTTTTAATTAATGACGATTTCATCCTTAGGTCGAGAAAATAAAATTTTTGCAATTTAATCCTTATTTCCAGCTATTATTATCATAAATATCGATAACAATCCATGAATTCTATAAATATCAAAATTTTTCACAATTTCAACACTTTTCAATTTAATCCCTAAAACATGTTTTCCCCCGATCTTGAACTAAATTGATAATTTCATTAAATTTTGTAATTTAAATAATAAAATAATCTATTTCATGCAATTTAGTCATTTTTGACATTTTTACAAAATTGCCCATAAAGTTTTACCTTTATTCAATTTAGTCCTTAAGCTTAAAACATGCAAATTAGTCATGCTTGCTGAATATTCATATATTTTCCCTCCTCCTCCTCTCCATTCCACATCCTTAAATTTATATAATATGCTTATAAGTAACATTATCAATAATTTCACTATTTACTTATATGTATATTCAAAGCTATCCATTTGAGTCATAGTCACTAAATTATTTATTTCTTGAGTTACAGAACTCCAAATTAAGATCTGTAAATTTTATCTGAAACTATACTCACATATATTCTTACCATAAAATTTTCAGGATTTTTGGTTTAGCCAATTAGTACAGTTTATTCATTAAAGTCACCCCTATTTTGCTGTCTGATAGTTCCGACCCTTCTTCACTAAAAATTAATTATCTCCTTGTACAGAATTCAAATGATGCTCTAATTTGTTTCTAATAAAACTAGACTCATTCAGAATTCTATACATATAAATTTAAGCCCCTAATTATTTTTCTTCATTTTTTTATGATTTTTCAAAGTCTAAAAAGGGGAACCCGAATTCATTCTGACCTTGTCTCACAAAATTCATTATATCTCAAAATTTACAAATCCATTCTAACACTGTTTCTTCTATGAGAAACTAGACTCAATAATCTTTAATTCCATATTTTTTTAATCTTTTAATTCAATTTCTACAATTTATGGTGATTTTTCAAAGTTAGACTACTGCTGCTGTCCATAACTGTTTTAGTGCAAGATATTAATTACCATGTTATAACACCCTTATTTTCTTTTTCTACACCATTTCTCATCACTTTCTCTTATTTTCTCTTCACTAACATATCAAGAACATAGGACCTTATGTAATAAAACTTACTATAACATTATTTCCATGCTTTATCAACAATAACAAACTTAAAAACATATTGAAATTTTGATGTACTTACCTTGTTCTCTTGATACCAATCTTTAACTTGATTTTCTCTCTCCTCCAGCTTCTATTTCTTGAATCCAACTTGATATTCTAACTCCCCATGCTCTCCTTAACATTTTTCTCTCTTGGTAGCTATGGAAATTCATTTGATTTTTGGGTGAAAATGGTGAATTTTTGGTAGAAGGACCAAATTGTAAAGAAAAGAAAGTTTTTTTCTTCCTATTCTCTTCATACGTTGGGTGCATGGGAGAGATGAAGATTCTTCATCTTTCTTTCTATATATATACTAAATAAAATAATAATAAAATAATAAAATATCATTTAAAAAAATTAAATTAAAATATTAATAAACTATTATTTATTTATTTAATCTAAAATATCTCCAACATCATCATTGCTTTCTAGATTTCTCTCTCTTCCAATTGACCATTTTGCCCTTTATTATATTTTAAAATTCCATCCTTGAGTCATAATTTAATTTGGTAAAATTGCAATTTAGTCCCTCATAGTTCTTCACCTATTCAATTTGGTCCTAATCCATCCATTTTTCTTAGTTTCTAGATCATTCCACTCTTAAAATATTTACACTATTGGTCCTTCAAATTTTTCATATTTACACTTTAACCCCTCAAATTTTGAGTATTTACTCTTGTGCAACAAAACTTATCTCACTTTTACAATTTAGTCCTTTCTTGAATTAATATATCATTATACTTCTCAATTTTGACATAACTCAAAATTTCCCTTTTTGTCACTTTATTTCCTTATTTTACTATATCAAGGATAATATCTTACTGTAAAAGTTTTCGGGGTATTACATTAGTGGTTTTGGGTTAGTTTGAATTTGCATTTTAAATGTAACTGGGTAATGGATTGTGATTGTGCCTCGGGCGTACAAAGGGGGTATAGGGTTTAAGTATTTGGGTCAATAAACTGTAATTGGGCTAAATGTAATCTAGATTTGTAAATGGACTGTTTAAAGGACCTTATTTAATGGACTGTTTTTTATTTTAGTTTCGGCAAACTTTGTTTATTTATTTTACGGGCCCGGGCAGAAATGGGCTACTACAGCTGCCCCTCTTTGCTCTTTGTCGTGTAACAATAATAAAGCAAAGACTATAAAAGGACCCATTTTGCCCGGTCTGGCCCAGTCTTAAGATCTTTCTTCAAATGGCCTTCAACCTATCTGCAACCTTAGAGGTATTGGACCATAAATATGATAGCTTCAATTTGCTTCACTGTAACTTCAGGAAGGCAATATCTGCTATTTTCAATCTGCTCTCTGACAATACAAAGATGCCAAATCTACTATCTTTGATCTGCTCTATGACAATACAGAGACACCAAATCTGCTATCTTCAATCTGCTCTCTGACAATACAAAGACGCCAAATCTGCTATCTTCGATCTGCTCTCTGACAATACAGAGATGCCAAATCTTCTATCTTCGACCTGCTCTCTGACAATACAGAGACGCCAAATCTGATATCTTCGACCTGCTATCTGACAATACAGAGACGCCAAATCTGCTATCTTTGATCTGCTATCTGACAATACAGAGATGTCAAATCTGCTATTTTCGATCTGCTCTCTGACAATACAGAGATACCAAATCTGCCATCGGTGATTTACATTATCCCTTAGGGGACATAACCTGTAGAATGTGTATGCACTTATGCCTCATGATCAAAATGAGTCAAATGCCTCTAAATAGAACTATTATGATGCAAGATGTTATGAAAATGATTTCTATTTCGGATGTCTTTACTCATTCACCTATCAAAAATTCCTATCTCAGAATATCAATCAAACTCTGCTCTTATGTTTCGAAAGGTTGGTCCTACTGTACCATTCTGCTGGAAACAATCCTCTCCTAAGATTGAATCATTTCAATTATCCAAACATTCTTTGGACTGAAGAAATTTCCCCGAATACCTTCGACCCTGACTTATGGGAATTCTTCAAACAATTGTTCTGTTTTAGTTTCTTGTATTTTCTAGCAATTTCCAGAGTAATATGCAAGAATTTCGTTTGTAAAAATATTTATTTCATCAATCATTATTTCAATACAACACACTTTAGGAGACAAAAAAAAAATATGATCTTGTGAATAGTTAAATAAATCATTAGGATATAACAAGAAATTAATCTAAAAACATATTTTTGAGAAGAAAAAGAATCTAAAGATAGTAATCAGAACAAAAATTCGATGTTCGACACATCATAGCTTGGGCTTCTGTATACAAATTCCATGAAGACTGCTTTGAGTTTAACATGTGTTTAGAAGATCAAAAGTACTTTGTTGATGCCCCAGTATGTAACACACTCTATTTCTCGCTAGATCTAGCATAGCAAGGTCAATACATGCCTCCCGAAATTTGAGTAGCCCTTTCGGGTTTTCAACTTAAAACCCTTTGGTCTCAAGGCGCCCTTTACGGGTTTTCGCCTTGGCCTCTCCATTTTTTTTTAGAAGTCTCAAAGCGCCCTTTGCGGGTTTTCACTTTGGATTCCCCTTTCTTTTAGAGAAAGTATTTCTTGACTGAGTCTGAATTTATTAGATTAGGTAAACTCTTCCCATCCATTTCTGTCAAAATCAGTGCACCACCAGAGAAGGCCTTCTTCACGGCATACGGTCCTTCCCAATTCGGCATCCATTTCCCTCTAAAGTGCTTTTGTATGGGGAGGATCTTTTTCAACACAAGGTCCCCTTCATGGAATTCTCTTGGACGAACTTTCTTGTCATAGGCTTGCATCATTCGCTTCTGATACATCTAACCATGGCAAATAGCTTTTAGCCTCTTTTCTTCAATCAAGTTCAATTGGTCATACCGGGATTGAATCCATTCCGCTTCATCTAACTTTACCTCCGACAAAATTCGAAGAGAAGGTATTTCAACTTCAATGGGTAACACTGCCTCCATCCCATAAACTAACGAGAAAGGAGTTGCCCCAGTAGAGGTTCTGACGAATGTTCTATAGGCTAAGAGTGCAAATGGTAACTTCTCATGCCAATCTCTGTAGGTTTCAATCATTTTCCCCACTATTTTCTTGATGTTTTTATTAGCAACTTCTACTGCCCCATTCATCTTTGGGTGATATGGAGATGAATTATGATGTTTAATCTTGAATTGGCTGCAGACTTCCGCAATCGTGCTGTTGTTTAAGTTCAATGCATTATCTGATATGATCCTCTCAGGCATTCTATACCGACAAATGATTTCCTTTTTTAAGAATCAACTTACTGTTGACTTGGTGACACTAGCATAAGAAGCTGCCTCTACCCATTTTGTGAAGTAGTCAATGACCACGAAAATGAAATGATGCCCATTCGAAGCTTTTGGTGATATTGGCCCAATGACATCCATGCCCCACATGGAAAAGGGTCATGGAGAAGTCATAACATACAAGGGCAAATGTGGTACATGGATCTTGTCCCCATATATCTGGCATTTGTGACATTTCTTAGCATAGCTGATACAATCTCCTTCCATAGTAGACTAATAGTATCCAAACCTCATAATTTGCCTTGCCATCATAAAGCCATTAGCATGTGTCCCACAAACTCCTTCATGTACTTCTTCCAGGATTTGTCTAGCTTCTACAGCATCAACACATCTCAAAAGCACCTGATCTTTCCTTCTTTTGTAAAGGATATCCCCATCTAGCACATATTCACAGGCTAACCTCCTTAAAGTTCTTTTGTTGTTTTCAGTTGCTTGCTCAGGATATTCACGATTTCTTACATACCGTAATATATCCTGATACCAAGGATGGTCATCCTTTTCCTCTTCTTCGATGTTACAGCAATGAGTTGGAACCTCAGAAATGCTCATCTGAATGGGTTTCATATCCTCTTGTTTATTTTCTCTAATCATAGAAGCCAATGACGCCAAAACATCTGCCATCTGATTTTCATCCCGTGGGAGATAATTGAAAGTGACGTTATCAAACTCTTCAGGTAACACTAAAACTACCTTTTGATAATTAATCAATTTGGGCTCCCTTGTCTCCTATTCACCCCTAAGTTGGTAAATTACTAACGCAGAGTCTCCATATATTTCCAAGGTTCTAATTTTTCACTCTTTGGCTGCTCGAATCCCCATGATGCATGCTTCATATTCGGCCATGTTGTTTGTACAATCAAAATCCAATTTACATGTAAATGGACAATGATCACCATTTGGAGATACCAAAACTACCCCAATCCCATTTCCTACCGCATTGGATGCGCCATCAAAGTTCAACTTCCATGGATATTCTTCAATAGCTACTACGTACATCAACTCATCATTAGGGAAATCAAAGCTCAACGGCTTGTAAAATTCTAGAGCTCTGGTAGCTAGAAATTCTACTATCGCGCTTCCTTTTATAGCCTTTTAACTCACATAGACTATATCAAATTCTGAAAGTAGTATCTGCCACCTTGCCATTCTTCCATTTAAGGTTGTTGACTCCATCATGTACTTTAATGGATCAAGTTTTGAAATTAGCCAAGTCGAATGATATAGCATATATTGCCTCAACCTTCGAGTTATCCAAATCAAAGCACAACATAATTTTTCAATTGGCGAATATCTCATTTCAAACTCAGTGAATTTCTTACTAAGGTAATATATCACTTTCTCCTTTCTTCTTGACTCGACATGTTGACCAAGCACACATCCCATGGAATTACTAAACACCGACAAGTACAAAATTAATGGTTTATCTGGACTAGGTGGAGATAGTACTGGAGCGTTTAACAAGTATTGCTTGACTTTATCGAAGGCATTTTGGCATTCTTCATCCCAAGTACCTTGGTTGTGTTTTCTAAGGAGGCGAAATATAGGGTCACATTTCTTAGTTAATTGTGAAATAAATCGAGCAATATAATTCAACCTTCCAAGAAAACCTCAAACTTCCTTCTGAGTACGTGGTGAAGACAAATCTCTTATGGCTCTAACTTTATCTGAGTCAACTTCTATTCCCTTTTCGCTGACCACAAAGCCTAGTAATTTCCCCGACCTAGCTCCGAAAGTGCACTTTGCCAGATTAAGTTTTAACTGAAATTTCCTTAATCTCAAGAATAGCTTCATCAAAACTTCAATATGTTTCTTTTCCGTTCGAGATTTGGCATCGACATACACCTCAATTTCCTTATGCATCATATCGTGAAATAAGGTCACCATAGCCCTTTGGTAAGTTGCCCCTGCATTCTTCAACCCAAAGGGCATTACCTTGTAACAGAAAGTCCCCCACAATGTTATGAAGGTGGTTTTGTCCATGTCTTCAGGATGCATCTTTATCTAATTGTATCCCGAGAAACCATCCATAAAGGAGAATAATGAATATCCTGCTTTATTATCTACCAAAGTGTCGATGTGAGGTAAAGGGAAGTTGTCCTTTGGGCTAGCTTTGTTCAAATCTCTGTAATCTACGCACATTAATACCTTCCCATCTTTCTTAGGAACAGGCACAATGTTAGCCACTCATTCTGAATACTTAACCTCCTGTAGGAATCCAGTATCAAATTGCTTCTTTACCTCATCTTTTATCTTCAACATAATATCAGGCCTCATCCTTCGTAATTTTTGTTGAACTGGTTTGCAATCTTGTCTTATAGGAAGACGATGTACCACGATATCAGTATTCAATCCTGGCATATCCTGATATGACCATGCAAATATATCTTTGAATTCACGTAGCAGCTCAACCAGACCTTGTCTTGTTTCTTTAGCAATATGTGTGCCAATTTTCACCTCCTTCCCTTCCTCTAAGGCTACATTCTCTATTGCCTCTTTTTCACGGGGTAGGATTTGTTTCTCCTCTTGTTTCACCATTCTTAACAGATCTAGAGACATATCACAATCCTTGTCATCTTTAAAATCCTGAAGTTCTTCTAAACACATGTCTTGCTCAAAAGAGAATCTACGATTTGTAGTATCAGTGCTCATGTCATTGATATCTAGGGACCTGCGGGGTAAGAGAGAATGTACAAAGAATAGATGAATTTTCGGAATGTTTTTTATGTTATGAATGAAATGAAAGAATGTAAAGGTCCAAAGAATATTGAACGATATAAAAGAATATTTACTTGAATTGATAACAAAAGTTATGTTTTATTGAAATGTAAATATCTGAACATGAGCCTATTTTACAAATGAAATCTTACTACTCCTAGGCTTTAAAGCAATAAGAGTGTTTTGGAAATTACTCTGAAGAATCTTTAAAACTATAAGAAGTTCTTCTGTAACCCAATTGTTCAAAGAGCTTCCTAGTTCATAAGGGCGAATACCCTCAAGTTTTCTTTGTCCAAATTCTTCATCATGCACAGCATTAATGTAAAAGCTTTCTTCTTCAAGCAACCCTCCTTTAGAGTGAATTATCCCTCCTGATACAAAAGTTTGAGATATATGGGGGAACGCCATCGATTCCCACTCTACTTCTCTTCCATTTAAACTCGCCCTTCTTCTCTCTTGACGCTTCTCTATTTCCCTCCTCCTTTGCTTTTGATCTGGCCTATAACCCAAACCAAAACGGTCTCTTTTCTCCTTCAACTCTGGAATTTGAATCTCTCGTTGAAGATATCTTCCCAATCCTTTTCCCGGTAAGGCTCCTCTCCCTATTTTCATTTGTAAACCCATCCTTGTAGTTCTGGATATTTTGGGCACCGGTACCTCATTACCCTCTGAGATGAATGTTGCGTTGACGAACTCTAATGAACGAAAAGAACACTCAATTGCCTCCTCGTTTGCTTCTACATAGGGTGCACTACTGGTAACTGTCGCTATAAGGTCCTCCTCTGCATTTATAGTGATCAACCGCCCATCAGCTACTAATTTCAATTTGTGGTGCAAAGATGAGGGCACCGCTCCTGCCGAGTGTATCCAAGGTCTCTCCAACAGGCAATTGGAAGAGGGCTTGATGTCTATCACTAAAAAGTCCACCTCATAGGTATTTGGCCCAATCATCAAAGGAATATCGATTCTGCCCATGACCTTCCTTTCTGTGCCATCAAATGCTCTCACTATATTATGAAACGTTTTCATATGAGAACTATCTATGGGCAATCTGTTCAATGTTGATAATGGCAAGACATTTAAAGCCGATCCATTATCAATAAGCACACTTGGTAGTGTATACCCTTTACAACGAGTGGTGATGTGTAAAGCTTTAGCTGATCCCATGCCACCAGGTGGAATTTCATCATCATTGAAATAGATGAAATTGTCAGCACTTATGTTACTAACCAATCGATCCAACTTGTTGACGGATATATCATTAGTAACATAAGTCTCATTGAGCACCTTCATTAATGCTTCCCGATGTGCTTCTGAACTTAGAAGCAAAGCCAACACTGATATACAAGCTGGTTGTTTGCGCAATTGCTCATATAGACCAAGTTAAGTTCAGGGGGACACATTTCCCTATGGCCATACGAAGATGAAAATCTCACGAAGACATAGGTAAAGTATCCCAGAAGCAATCCACTAGCTCATACGGAGGTGAAAACCTCACGAAAGCGTAGCTTCTCACTCCCACTTAAGGGTGCAACCACAACGGTCATGTAAATGTAATGTACGGCAACAAGATAACAAACATATGCAGCAAACACATGTAAAAAGGATCAATTTTTAAAACTTCTGACACTAAGAAAGAAAATAATCAATTTCTTGGCTCGACTCTCTTATGTCCCCAGCGGAGTTACCAAGCTGTCGAAACCTCTTTTAGTAAATAGGGAGGGTATTTTGAAAACGGGAGTCCCGTCCAACCTTTTAAAGTGTGATTGGATCACTTTATAAAACATTTCAGTCTACGAAGTTATGGGAAAACGGGTTCGGGAGTCGGTTACGTACGAGGAAGGATTAGCACCCTCATAACGCCCAAAATTGGTACCAAATTGAATAATTTTTGTCTTAATGTCAAAAGTTTGAAAGAACTTAGAAATAGGATCTCTTTTTAAAACCATAATAATTTCGAGTAAAAAAATAAAGATTCCTTCGCTTTAAAAGAGTACAAACATCACATCCAGCATGATTGGACACGATATCTTTAAACTTTCGCAACTGAAATCATCTTGTGATTTGTGAAACTCATTTAAAAGGATATTTTTAGACATTTAGACAAACGGGAAATCGCAACCCAGCATGTTAGGAAACTACTTCCCGAATTCCTAAATACCAAAAACATTGCCTCACTTTTTAAAATTCCTTTTGAATCAAATGAGATATGATTTTTTTTGAAATAATGATGTATTTTACATATTACAAGAAATTAATACTAAATAAACCTAGCTACATAATACATGCTTTATCATTTTATGCGAATATAGTATAGAAAATGATAAATAATGACATAACTCACATAATATACATTAATATCTTATGCATATAAAAACACAAATATACATACATTATCATTTCATGTAAAGTACAACGTAGCGAATAATAAATAGAACAATATAATTTCTTAACATATATACAATAATATTTCATGCAAATGTACGAAAACAATAAATGATATAAAAATAACAAATAATTTATGTGATAAGGTTATTGTATTAAGACAGTGTATTAAGATAAATACGAACAGGATGCTAAAATAAGTTAACAAATTATGTACGTAAAAAAAAGGGGAAAATCTAAATACAAATTTTAAAAGAATAAATGAGGTAAAGAAAAAAGACTTAAAACAATATATAAGTAATAAAAAAAATTTAAAAAAAATGATTGATATGTAATTATATTGTATGATTTAATAACTTAATATATCTATAAAAATATTAATATGTCAAATAAGAACAAAATTTCATATAAAAATATTACATACTAACTTCTAAATAATAATATATAAAAATGTAATTTGTAGTAATAATTTATAGAACTTAATTATAATAAATAGTTAATAATAACATGATATGAAAATAAATAATAAAAATGGTATAATATATAATAATTTACATATATAAATATAGTAAAATAAGTAATATATAAAGTAAAATGTATATAAAATTTATAAGAAACATATATAATAAATAATATACATAAATAAAATAATATTATTATTTCTATATTTAACTAATGTTTATAAAAATAAATAATACATATATTATTTTAAAACCAATTAAACATATATAAAAAAAAAAGACTAAAATCGAATTTAACTTAAAAAAACTAGGGCTAATTACAAATAAATGAAAAATTTTGGGTGTTATTGCAAGGCGTTTAAAGGCGAGGGACTCATTGGAAAATATTCCCTAATTCCCAAAACGACGTCGTTCCATTATTAGCCTTTAAAATGGCTTCGGGACTAAACTGTGATTAAAACAAAAGTTGAAGGCTAAATTAAAAAAACAAAAGAAAATGAAATTGGACTAAATTACACAAACATAAAAATGAGGAAGGACCTGGAAGGGAAATATCCCTTTTAATAAAACGCACGGATCCTCCCTGGGTAAACGGGTCAACGCGCGGATCCTTTGCTTAAACGGCGTCATTTTGATGCTTATGAATTAAGCAAAAACGACGTCGTTTTGGTATCATTATATAAGGTAATTTTAAACCTAAAATTCATTTTAACATTTGTTTTTTTTTTTAAAAAACTCCTTCAAAACCTCTGAAGGCCTTCTGAGCTCCGGCCAGTGATCGGCCCAGCTCTGACATCATGCACCACCGCATGCGCAGGCACACACAGCGGTCAGTAGGCCCAAAAACTTCTCTTTTTTAGTAGAAACACAAGTAATCCTTCTCCTTCTATTTTTTTAAAAAATATTTTATCTGAAAAGAGTAATAACCCAAAACCTTTCGGTATTTCTTTGTTTTCGTGTATATATGAAAAAAATAAAAATAAAATAAAAGTGCAATTCTAATCCAAATAAAGTAGAAAAATAAACCTTTATTTTCTTTCAAAATCTTTGTCTCCTCTGTATATATTTGTCTCCTCTTTTTAAACTGTTTTTTTACACCCATTTATACTATTTATAAATGAATCTAAAAAATTAAACCCCGATTCTGATTCTGATTTATTGGCTGACTGCTTGCTTCTTTTCCTTTTCTTGCAGGTTAACAGCACAATCTTCGGCTGTGGGGCACGATCCATGCACCAATTGCGGCATGACATGGGGCCGTGTTGCTTGCTGCGGCGCGAGGGTTTCCCAGGAAACCCTAGGTCTCCTGAAACTATTTGGGCGCCGGGCCAAACACCGTTATTGGGCCATAGGGTCTAACTTGGGTCTGGTACGGGTTATTGGGTTTAAGTCTTAGTGGTTTTGGGTTAGTTTGAATTTGCGTTGTAATAACCCAAATTTACCCGGGCCTTAAAATCAGAAACAAAAATAAGTAAATAAAGGTTTATTTTTTACAGTCCATTTACATTCACAAGCCCAAAATTAATTTACAGTCCAATTACATTTGACCCAAATACCAAAAGTCTTTAACCCGAGACCCAAACACCTAAAACTACCCAGCAGACCCATTTATACCCTACCCCTGATACTTTGAACCCAAAACTGAACTGACCCAATTGGCCTAATTTGTCTTCAGCTTCAGGGAACCCTAGTTAGGGTTTGCGCCGCAATCAAAATGACGATTCATCTCGCAATGTACCAGCTGGTCCTCATCAATGCTGGTCAGATTGACGGTCACGAGATCCTATGGGCACTCTAAACGTCACTGCTGTTGGTTTCACATCAGTGCACCGATATCTCAGGCCTCACCGATGACCTTTGCGCCTCCATCGGTGCTGAAATCTTCGCAACAGAGGCCGTTCTGTGGTCATCAGACAAGATTTGCATCCTCAACGCAATCTTAGCTGGATTTTTAGTACCTACAAAGAAAAAGAAGAAACCAACAGACACGGGAAAGAAAATGGAGTAGAAAAGGAAACCAAATAGGCCAATATGGAAAGAAATAATAGTAGATAAATTAAAAACAAACAAGGAAAGAAATCAAAGACTTCTTTCCTAAACATGCATAGTTTTAGAGGCTATAAAGCCTTTCTTCATATTTGTAAACAGGACCGATTCTTACAGTTTTTGATATATACAAAAAGATTCAAAAAGAAACAGAGTATTTTATATATAAAGCAATCAACAGTCATCGAAGAAAAAAGGTGAATATATTTTTAAATATATTGTAATAATAAAAAATAAAAGGATAGATTTATTGTTTTGATTTCTCGTTAAAAGGGAAGATTTCCTGCTTTCGACCACCGTACGAAGTGGTGTTGACGGTGGCGCGTGGGCACGTGGGCGCGCGTGTGCCCGATGACCGGGGCTCGGCTCGACGGAGACCGGAGCCCGGACCCTTCTCTCCCCTCTCATTTCAGAGATAATTTTAAAGTCTTTTTTTTAAAACTCGGGTTTCAAATGAATTTTGAGCTAAAAATTTGGCTTATATAGCCCTAACAAAATGATGCCATTTTGGTTTAATTCAATAAGCACAAAACGGCGTCGTTTCAAGGCCCAGGATCCACGCGTTGACCCGAAAACCCGAGGAGGATCCGCGTGTTTTTGGAAAATGGGCAAATTGCCCGATTGACCCTTCCGTGTTTTTAAATTTTTAAATTTCATTTTACTTTATTTTAATTTAGCCCCAATCTTTTATATTTATTTCAATCTAATCCCAACAGTGGCCACTTTAAGGCCTGTATTGAAACGATGCCGTTTTGGGGATAAGGGAAAATTTCCCAATGAGTCCCTGGGATTTTAAGTGGAATTCCCATTTTTCAAATTTCTTTAAATTAGCCTCTGATTTTTATTTTAATTCAATTTTAGTCCCTTTTTTTAAAAAAAAAACTTTATTTATATATTATTATTTACCTATATCTATTATATTTTATTACATAATATTTATAATACTATTTTATATTTTATTATTATATTATTTTACACTTTAATATATGTTATTTTATATTATTATTACATCATATTTATTATATATTTTTGTATATTATTATCTATCTTATTATTTTGATAGATTTTTGTAAAAAATTGGTATTATATGTATTATTAATTATTTATTCATGTTTTTTAAAAATTTTATACTTTATGCCATGTACTATAAATTTTTTTTATTACATATATATTATCTATATTATTATCATGCATTATTAAATATTGTATTTTAATTTAATTATATATGTATTTTTTTTAAATAATTACTCACTTTACTTTATACGTATTAAATCTTTTATATATTGTTATATTTTATATCATTTAGTGTTGTTTGTTTGATATATATATGTTACTACATTATTATTTTTTTATATATTATCACATTTGTTTTATATATATTTATATGTCTAATTGTATATTATGCATCGTTTTTAAAAAAAAATTAATTATTACTTTGTATGTTCGTATATTTCACTTATTCATCTTCAATTTATGCTATGAATGTCTTAATATAGATATTGTTATGTAATTGAGATTTGCTATATCTATGTATGCATATAGTATAGGACCTTCATATTATTGCTATCATATTATTTAAATGCATGTTAGCTACTTATTATTGTAATATGTTATCTTACATGTTATAATGTATATATATGGTTCTTCACGCATTAATTAAAAATGAGATTCAAAAGTTTTTTTAAAAATCAAAAGGCAATGCTTGGTATTTGGAAACTTCGAGAAAAATAGTGCCCTAACTTATTGGGTTGTGACTTTTCTCGTTGAATTCAAATAGTCAAGCACCCTTCTAAGCTTTTAAGGTTTTCAAAATACGAACAACTATCTCGGAATTTCAAAGCGTTATGTCCTAACTTATTGGATATGGCGTTTTGTCATTCTGAGATAAGGATTTTCAAAAAGGGCTAGCTTAGTTCGAATATCTTAAAAATATTGCTTCTTAACTCATTGGATGTAATAATTTGATTCATTTGATACAAGTAAACCCTAATTTTCAAAATTAAAATATTCTAAAGAGGATTGCATCTTAAAAATTCTAAATTTTCGACATTAAAGACGCTTGATAATCAATTAGGTACCAATTTTTGGGCGTTAAAAGGGTGCTAACCCTTCCTCGTACGTAACCGACTCCCGAATCCATTTTCTCGACTTTCGTAGACTAAAATTAATGTTTTAAAACAAAACATTTTATAAGGTGATCCAATCACACCTAAAAATATTGGTGGCGACTCCCATTTTTTGTTTTTCTTAAAGTCGATTCCCATTTTCTAAAACTCAATTTAAAGATGGTCTCGACAGCTTGGCGACTCCACTGGGGACTAATAAGAGAGTCAAGCCGTATAATTGATTATCTTTTGTCTTAATGTCGAAAATTTGAAAAATTTTAAAATTCAATCCTCTTTGCATTACATGTGTTTGTATTATTGCATATGTTATATATTCTGATATGAATTGCATTTGCATGACCGTTGTGGTCACACCCTTAAGTGGGAGTGAGAAATTACGCCTTCGTGAGGTTTTCTCCTCCGTGTAGGATAGTGGATCACTTTCGGGATACATCCATACCTATGGTTTTGTGAGATTTTCATCTCCATGTAGCCATAGGGAAATGTATTTCCTTGAACTGAACTCGATTCAAATGAGCCTATAATGGGTGAGAATCGAGGAATCTGCTGGTTCAGGTACCTCAACTTTAGAACTAAAACCTCATATAGAAAAATCGTAAGAGCTCAACTTAGTTAGAATTATACTTTAGATATTACCCTCACATATCATTTTTGAGTTTATTAATATTATGTGATACTGACTATTTCCCCTTTTCATTGCATGTCATTTCGCATTTAAAAGGTATCGATTCACGGTCAGTTTTTAAGTTAGAAAGTTTTATTATGGAGAACGGACTTCTTGATAGAGTGGAGGGCAACGTTAACATCCATAGATGATCTGAGCAAACTCAGCTAGGAAAAGGGGATAGCATAACTGTGGGATATATGTTGGAGCTGTCAGACTACACTCGCATCAGTGTCACACAGAATAATCTGCAGGAGCTTAAGGCGATTTGGGATCAGTGGGGCAATGAAACCAAGCAATCATTCTACGGTAAGTACAAAGATTTGCCCTATTTGTTTGATATTTAGGTTGATGAGCACTTGTTTCGAGCTCAAGCCCAGTTTTGGAACCCAGTATACAGTTGTTTTACCTTTGGGGAGGTAGATTTAGTGCCTATTGTGGAGGAGTACACAGCCTTACTTCGGTGTCCTAGATTTCAGTGTGATAAGATTTATTCTCGAGCTGTTTGTGTCCCAACCTTTGGTAAGAAGCTGATGACCATTACGGGGATGAGCGAGCAGTAGATCATGGCTAGAATTAAGAAGAAGGGTGAGAGTAAGTGCATTCCATAGGGAGCTTTGAAAGATCTGGTCCAGACACATCCAGACGAGGTGAAGAGGGTAGACATTTTTGCCTTAAGCGTATACAGATTGATGGTTTTCCCTAGGGCCTTGGGGTATGTGGACGAGGCGACCATGGATCTCTTTCATCGACTTAGCAAACGGGTCACTTCTGTTCCTGCGATTTTAGCGGAGACATTCAGGTCCTTGAATGCATGTAGGAGAGCCAGTGCAGGCAGGTTTGTTGGTTGTGCTCAGTTACTTTTAGCTTGGTTCTATAGTCACTTCCGATTGATAGATAGGGTGGTTTGTCGGGTCTTCTTTGAGGATTACTCCCCGCTGAAAGACATAGCAGCTTCAACTAAGAGAGTTGATGTTCCTGAGGAAAATTGGATAGCGCTACTTCAGACCCTACAGTCAAAAGATGTGGAGTGGAGAGCTCCATGGATGATTCCTGGTGAGATTCTTTACCAGTGTGGCAATTTTGATTGGGTCCCTTTGTTGGGAATTTGGGGTGCCATTGGTTATGCCCCTTTGCTTGTGTTGAGGCAACATGGATTGAGACAGTTCATACCGACAACTTATGGGTTGGTACAAAGTGAGTTCGTGTATAGAGGAGCTGACTACAAGAGGAAGGTCAGTGAGATCTCCAGTGCTTGAAATAAAACTTTTCGATTAAAGGGAGTAGCTATTAGCCCTGCTACGACTCCGGAGTACGTCAAGTGGAGAAGTAAAAGGATTAATGATAACATCCCTAGGTCAAGCGTGGAAGGAGCTCGACCGATGGAGGAATATTTGCAAGTGGTGCCCTCAGAGTTAGAAATTATGAAGCAAGAGTTCGAGAGAAAGAACTTGGAGCTCGAGAAGAGGATAGCAAAGCTCGAGGAATAAAAGATATACTTGAGCCTAGACGTCGACGTTCAAAAGAGGGAAGTTGAAAAAGAAAGGAAAAAGAAAAGGAAGATTGAGGAAGATCGAGATGATTTAAAGGAACATTACAAAAGGGCACAAGTATCCTTGAGAAGAGCGAGAATAGGAGGGTCTTCAGATCAGTTGTAGAAAGAGGTCCGAGAGGAAAAATCCAAAGCCAAATATTGGGAGAGGAAGTTCTAAGAGGTGCAATCACAGAATTTGACCTTAGAGAAAGAAAATCAAGGGTTAAAAATTAAGGTGACTGAACTTGGGCGATCCCTTCATATGTAACGAAGTCGTGATTCCATGGTAGAGGTAAAGAAGCTAAAAGGTAAAGTTGAGGAGTTAGAATTAGCGTTGCAGGATAGTAAGCTTTTTATCGAGCAGCTTGAGGCATGAGAGGATTATTTAAAGGGAGAACTGTGCCAGTCTAAAGAACAAGTCAGAGATAGAGATTACCTTATTGGAAAAGTCATAATTCAAATCCGAGAGGTAGTAGAACACGTTCGAGACTTGGCAGTACGAGCTAACGTATTGAGTATGATGCATGAGTCATCGTTGGATGTAGGTCGAGAGTTAGCCCTTTTATTAGATAGAGTTAAAACTTTGGGCATTAGGGCGAAAGCGTATGTGTAATCCTCTTATATGTAAAGATATTCTTTTTCTAAATAAAGTTTTCTAAATGAGATTGAATTAGAATCGATGTCCTTTTTGCATTCATGCATTTTCATTTCATAGCATTTCATCGCATTGTTTGCATTCAAAGTTATAGAAAGACCCTAATTAGTTAAAATTACCACAAAAGTAGAAAAGAAAATCTTGAAACCACGCATCAGTACGAAACTCGTGCAAAATCTAGGAATATGGATCAAAGGTTTGAACAGTTACAAAAGGATATGCAGGACCAATTGCAAGAGCAATTGGCCAAAATGCAAAACGACATGAGAGAGCAAATGATGGAGGCTCAAAGGAACATGATGGCTGAAATGGCTCAACTGCTGAGGGCCACAGATAAAGGAAAGGCTCCCATGGCAATCATTGAAGATGAGGGTCATCCTCCTGGTTTCACTCCACCCCACATGTCTACACAGACTGAGGCATTTCCCCGGAGGCCATCTGTCACTATAAGGACTCAACATGGGCCAGTTGATGCTGGGATCCATATGAATGACCCAACTGACTTGGGATTTAAATTGGGTGATAACCCTACCAATCCTCTCATTCCTGACTTGGAAGATTTGAGAGCCGAAGCTGTAAAACAGTTGGAGGAATGTTGCCGATGGTTAGAGGAGAAATTTAAAGCTTTAGAGAGCGCTGATGGGCATCATAGAGAAAGATCTAAGCTTGGTCCCAGATTGGTGCTTCCTCACAAATTCAAGATGCCGGAGTTCGAGAAGTACAATGGTACTACTTGCCCATAGGCCCACATCACGATGTTCTATAGAATGTATGTAAACAATGATCAGCTGTTGATCCATTGTTTCCAAGATAGTTTAGTGGGAGCGGCAGCTAAGTGGTACAATCAGTTGAACCGGGCTAGAATAAATTTATGGAGGGATCTTATGCAAGCCTTCATGCAGCAGTACAATCATGTGACTGACATGACTCCTGATAGGATCACTTTGCAAAACATGGAGAAAAAGCCTAATGAGAGTTTTAGGCAATACGCGTAGAGGTGGAGAGAGGTGGCAATGCAGGTTCAACCACCACTGTTGGAGAAGGAAACCACCATGTTATTCATCAACACTCTAAAAGCTCCATTCATTACTTACATGATTGGAAGCACTACTAAAAGTTTTGTGGACATAGTCATGGTAGGAGAGATGATCGAAAATGCCATAAGGGGTGGCAAAATTAAGGGGGAAACGACCAAAATATTGGCCCCAATGAGAAAGGATGGTGAAGTGAATAACACAAGTACCTACAACACGAGAGCAATCACAATTGGTCAACCTAAAACAGCTACGGTTGAGCAACAAAACTCTCAAAAGAAGGAGTCAGGTACAAGGCAGAATCCTGAAAGAATACAATACAATTCACACCTATACCTATGACGTATTGTGAGCTTTATCAGAGCTTATATGATGCACATGCTATTTCTCCTTTCCACTTGAAACCATTGCAGCCTCCATATCCCAAAGGGTACAACGCCAACGCTAGATGCGAATACCATGCTGGAATGCCAGGGCATTCGATCGAAAATTGTATCGGTTTCAAGAAAACCATAGAGAAGCTTATTAATATAGGGGTAGTGAAGTTCGACAATACCCCTAGTACTGAAAACCCACTGCCAAATCATGGTGACCAAGGAGTGAATGCCATTGGCGAAGCCAGTAAAAGGAGAAGGAAAGAAGATATTGCTGAGGTGAGGTTGCCTATGAGAGTGATTTGGGAGGAGATGATGAAGAGAGGTATGTTAATCTCTAAAAATGAGAAAGAAGAAACAAGGAACTATGTTGAGTTCCATGAAGATTGTGAAGATTTCAAGGCCTTGGTGCAAGGCTTTATAGATAATAAAGAGTTACAAATTTTTTAAACGTAGCTCTTGCGAAAAATAAATATGTACGTTGGAGGATGAACAGAAAAGAGCTAGCCGGCCAAGAATTATTATCTCCCTGCCAGGGAATAATAAAGTGGGGACACCAATAGTGCCCAAAGTCATTATCAATATGCCTACTCCTTTCCCTTACAAGGATAGCAAGAGAGTACCATGGAGTTATGACTATAGTATGGCACTGCCGGAGGAAGAAAATATAGCTAGCGCATCTAAAGACGTGCAAGTTGAAGGTTCCCATACGCGGAGTGGGAAGCGTTATGATACGGAGGCGTTAGAGTGGAGTCCACAAAAATAAAAGGTGTCGAGGTTGAGAAGGAGGAGACCAAAGTACCCATCAATGAGCCGGTGAAGGAGGAGGAGGCTAAGGAATTCTTAAAGTTCCTCAAACATAGCGAGTATAGTATGGTCGAGCAATTGCGTAAGCAACCGGCCCACATATCAGTATTGGCGCTACTTCTAAGTTCTGAAGTGCATAGGGATGCATTAATAAAGGTGCTCAACGAGACATATGTCACCCATGACATATCCGTTAATAAGCTGGACCGGTTGGTGAAAAATATAAGTGCTGATAATTTCATCTACTTTAACGATGATGAAATCCCACCGGGGGGCAGGGGGTCAACTAAGGCCTTGCATATTACTACTCGATGCAAGGGGTATACACTCCCAAGTGTGCTTGTTGACAATGGATCAGCTTTGAATGTTCTACCGTTATCTACTCTGAATGGATTACCCATTGACGATTCTCACATGAAGACATGTCAGAATGTGGTAAGAGCTTTTGACAGAAGAGAAAGAAGGGTGATAGGACGAATTGACATTCCTTTAGAAATTGGGCCAAACATATACGAAGTAGACTTCTTGGTAATAGATATCAAGCCTTCCTACAATTGCTTATTAGGTAGGCCATGGATACATTCTGCGGGAGTGGTGCCCTCATCATTGCACCAGAAATTGAAGTTAGTGACAGATGGACTGTTAGTAACCGTCAATGCAGAGGATGACGTTATAGCTGCAGTCATTAGCAAGGCCCCTTATGTCGAGACAAATGAAGAGTCTATTGAGTGTTCCTTTCGCTCTTTAGAATTCGTAAATACAGCCTTCATTTCAGAAGGGAGAGAGCTATTTGTGCCAAAGATAACAAGAGCTACGATGATTGCTTTACAAATGATGATAGAAAGGGGAGCCCTACCAGGAAGAGGGTTAGGAGAATATTTGTAAGGAGGGACTCAAATCCCTGAACTTAAAGAGAAGAGAGATCGCTTTGGTCTGGGTTTCAAACCAGATTATAAGCAAAGGAGGAAGGAAATTGAGAAGCGCCAAGAGGAAAGAAGGGCACGCCTCAATAGAAGAGAAGTGGAGTAGGAGCCGATGACATTCCCTCCAATATCCCGAACCTTCATATCGAGAGGATTACTCATAGAAAGAAGTCATCAGATTAATGTTGTACAAGAGGAAGGATCAAGACAAGGAAACTTTGAGGGTATTCATCCTTACGAACCGGGAAGCTCTTTGGATAATTGGATTGCGGAGGAACTTTCTATAGTCTTTAGAAATTCTTCAGAGTAATTCTCGAAACATTCTTGTTACTCTAGAGCCTAGCAATAATAGAATTACATTTGTGAAATAGGCTTATGATCATCTATTATCTTTTAATAAAACATAACTTTTATCAATTCAGCGAGTATTGTTTTATTTTTATCAATCAATATTCCATCAAATTTTGACAATTCTTATTCTTTCATCCATAGTATATAATCATTCTTAAATTCATTCATTCTTTGTATATTCTTTATACTTCTCAGATCCCTAGATATCAATGACATGAGCACTGATATATCAAATCCTGATTTCTCTCAAGAGCAAGACATGTGTTTAGAAGAATCTCAGGATTTTGAGGATGTCCAGGACTGGGATGTGTCTTTGGATCTTTTGAGGATGGTAAAAGAGGAGGAGAAACAAATCATGCCACATGAGAAAGAGGCGATAGAGAATGTAGCCCTAAAGGAAGGGAAAGAAATAAAAATTGGCACGTATATTACTGAAGACACAAGGCATGGACTGATTGAGTTGCTACGTGAGTTCAAGAATATCTTTGCATGGTCCTATCAAGATATGCCAGGGTTAAATACTGATATTGTGGTGTATCGTCTCCCAATAAGACAGGATTGTAGGCCAGTTCAACAGAAGTTACGAAGAATGAGGCCAGATATCGTGTTGAAAATAAAGGATGAAGTCAAGAAGCAGTTCGATGCAGGATTCTTGCAAGAGGTGAAGTACTCCAAATGGGTAGCTAACATTGTACCAGTTCCTTAGAAAGATGGGAAAGTACGAATGTGCGTTGATTACAGAGATTTGAACAAAGCTAGTCCAAAGGATAATTTTCCTCTACCACACATAGACACTTTGGTAGACAATACAGCAGGATATTCGTTGTTCTCCTTCATGGATGGTTTCTTAGGGCACAATCAGATAAAGATGCATTCTGAGGACATGGACAAAACCACCTTCATAACATTGTGGGGTACCTTTTGTTACAAGGTAATGCCTTTTGGATTGAAGAATGTAGGGGCAACATACCAGAGGGCTATGGTGACCTTATTTCATGATATGATGCACAAGGAAATTGAGGTGTATGTTGATGACATGATTGCCAAGTCTCGAACGGAGAAGGAACATATTGAAGTTTTAAGGAAACTATTCTTGAGATTAAGGAAGTTTTAGTTAAAACTTAATCCTACAAACTATACTTTCGGAACTAGGTCAGGGAAATTACTAGGCTTCATGGTCAGCGAAAAGGGAATAGAAGTTGACTCAGACAAAGTTAAAGCTATACGAGATTTGCCTCCACCACGTACTCAGAAGGAAGTTCGGGGTTTTCTTGGAAGGTTGAATTACATTGCTCGATTTATTTCGCAATTAACTGAGAAATGCGACCCTATATTTCGTCTCCTTAAAAAACACAATCAAAGTACTTGGGATGAGGAATGCCAGAATGCCTTCGATAAAGTCAAGCAATATTTGTTAAACGCTCTAGTGCTATCTCCACCTAGTCCAGATAAACCATTAATTCTATACTTGTCAGTGTTTAGTAATTCCATGGGTTGTGTGCTTGGTCAACATGACAAGTCGGGAAGAAAGGAAAAGGCAATATACTACTTCAGTAAGAAATTTACAGAGTGTGAGATGAGATATTCGCCAATTGAAAATTTGTGCAGTGCTTTAATCTGGACAACTCGAAGGCTAAGACATTATAGGCTATATCATACTACTTGGCTTATTTCAAAACTTGATCCTTTGAAGTATATGATGGAGTCAACAGCTTTGAATAGGAGAATGGCGAGGTGGCAAATTCTGCTTTCAGAGTTTGACATAGTCTATGTGAGCCAGAAAGCTATAAAAAAAACTGCCATAGCGGATTTTCTAGCTAGTAGAGCTCTAGAAGACTATGAGCCGTTGAACTTTGATTTCCTAAATAAGGAATTGATGTGTGTGGCAACTACAGAGGATTGTTCTTGGAAGCTGAGTTTTGATGGGGCATCCAATGCAGTAGGAAATGGAATTGGGGCAGTCCTCATATCTCCAAATGGCGATTATTATCCATTCACATGCAAGTTGGATTTTGATTGCACAAACAATATGACTGAGTATGAAGCATGCATTATGGGACTCCGAGCAGCTATAGAGCGAGGAATAAAGACCTTGGAGGTATATAGAGACTCTGCATTGGTAATTTACCAGCTTAGAGGTGATTGAGAGACAAGGGATCCTAAATTAATTAATTATCGAAAGATAGTTTTGGGGTTACTTGAGGAATTTAATGACATCACTTTCAATTACATACTACGAGACGAAAATCAGATGGCAGATGCTCTAGCAACCTTGGCTTCACTGATTAGAGTGAATAAAGAGGAAGAGATAAGGCCCATTCAGATGAGTATCTTTGAAACTCCAGCTAGCTGTTGTAACATTGAGGAGGAAGAAAAGGATAATAACCCATGGTATCAGGATATATTGCGATATGTGAGAGATCGTAAATATCCAGAACAGGCAACTGAAAATGATAAGCGAACTTTAAGAAGGTTAGCCTGTGATTACGTTTTGGATGGTGACATCTTGTACAAAAGAAGAAAAGACCAAGTACTATTGAGATGTGTTGATACCGTGGAGGCTAAATTAATCTTGAAAGAAGTTCACGAGGGTGTCTATGGAACGCATGCTAATGGTTTCACGATGGCTAGACAAATCATGAGGTTTGGATATTAGTGGTCTACTATGGAAGGGGACTGTATCAACTACACTAAGAAATGCCATAAATGTCAGATCTATAGACATAAGATTCATGTACCACCTTCACCTTTACATGTTATGACTTCTCCATGGCCTTTTTCCATGTGGGGTATGGATGTCATTTGGCCAATATCGCCAAAAGCTTCAAATGGACATCGCTTTATTTTTGTAGTCATTGATTACTTTACAAAGTGGGTAGAGGCTGCTTCTTATGTAAATGTTACTAAGGCAGCAGTAAGTCGGTTCTTGAAGAAAGAGATCATTTGTCGGTATGGGATGCCTGAGAGGATCATATCAGACAATGCATTGAACTTGAACAACAAAAGGATAGCAGAAGTTTGAAGTCAGGTCAAGATTAAGCATCATAATTCATCTCCGTATTGCCCAAAGATGAATGGGGTAGTGGAAGTTGCTAATAAAAACACCAAGAAGATAGTGGGGAAAATGACTGAAACGTACATAGATTGGCATGAGAAGTTACCATTTGCACTCTTAGCCTATCGAACGTCCATCAGAACTTCTACTGGGACAACTCCTTTCTCGTTGGTTTACGAGATGGAAGCAGTGTTACCTATTGAAGTTGAAATACATTCTCTTCGAATTTTATCAGAGGTAAAGTTGGATGAGGCAGAATGGATTCAATCGCGGTATGACCAGTTGAACTTGATCGAAGAAAAGAGGCTAAAAGTTATTCACCATGGTCAGATGTATCAGAAGCGAACGATGCGAGCTTACGACAAGAAGGTTCAGAGAGTTCCATGAGGGGGACCTTATGCTAAAAAAGATTCTTCCCATTCAGAAGGACTTTAGAGGAAAATGGATGCCAAATTGGGAAGGGCCATATGTCGTGAAGAAGGCTTTCTCTGGAGGTGCATTGATTTTGTCAGAAATGGATGGGAAGAGTTTACCCAATCCAGTGAATTCAGACTCAGTAAAAAAGTACTTCATCTAAAGGAGAGGAGAATCCAAGGTGAAAACCCGCAAAGGGCGCCTTAAATTTTCGGAAAAAAAAAGGAAAATAGAGAGACCAAGTTGAAAACCCACAAAGGGCGCCTTGTGACTAAAGGGGTTTTGATTTGAAAACCTGAAAGGGAAGCTCAAATTTTGAAGAACATACAGTAATCTTGCTGTATTTGACTCAACAAGGAGCGAAGCGCGTTGCATATCGGGGCATCAACAAAGTACTTTGGATCTTTTAAACACATGTTGAACTCAAGAAAGACTTCATGGAGTTGGTGTATAAATGCTCAAGCGGCGATAACTAGAGTATCTAATTTTGTTATGTTTGCTATCTTTTGATTCTATTTCTTCTTAAAGATAGGCTTTCAGATTAATTATTCTCATGATTAATTTCATCTTCCATTATTCTTAAAGTGTGTTGCATTAAATAATGATAGATGAAGTAAATAATTTTCACAAATGAAGTTTTGCTCATTACTCTAGAAATTTCTAGATAATACAGGAAACTAAAACAAAATAATTGTTCGAGGAATTTACGTAAGTGAGGTTCGAAAGAACTCAAAGGAAATTCCTTTTTTTGGTCCAAAATGATGATTGACAAATCAATCGATTCGATCCTAAGTGAGGATCATTTTACAAACATTTTGATGGGTCATAGCATTTGAAGAATGGTACAACCCCACGGGTTGAATAAGAATGATATTTCGAGAAAAAAAAAAGATGAGCTTTGACTAAGGAATGAGTAGTGACATTTGGAATAGGGGTCATATTCATAAACATTTTGCATTATAGCAAGTTTAATTAGGAGCATTTGATTCATTTCGATCATAACATCCTAATCATTGGTCATGAAATCATACACATTATACAGGTCATGTTCTTCAAGGGACAATGAAGATTGGTACGCTTTAACCCCCTAAGCAATAGGGTAATAGGCTGAAGCATAGCAGATCTGACCTTCATGTGTTTACATCAAAGTAGATCCAAGATGACAGATTTGGCATCTCTGTATTGGCAGAGAGTAGATCGAAGATAGCATATTTGGCATCTCTGTATTGGCAGAGAGCAGATCGAAGATAGCATTTGGCATCTCTGTATTGGCGAGAGCAGTCGAAGATAGCGATTTGGCATCTCTCAGATCGTCGAGAGAGCAGATCGAAGATAGCGATTTGGCATCTCAGTATTGGCGGAAGAGCGGTCGAAGATAGCGATTTGGCATCTCAGTATTGGCGAGCAAATCAAAGATAGCGGTTTTGCATCTCTGTATCGTTAGAGAGCGGTCGAAGATAGCGATTTGGCATCTCTCATTGGCGAGAGCGGATCAAAGATAGCGATTTGACATCTCTCAGATCGTCGAGAGTAGATCAAAAATAGCGATTTGGCATCTCTATTGACAAGAGCAGAGCGATCGAAGATAGCAAATTTGGCATCTCTGTATTGGCAGAGAGCAGATCGAAGATAGCAGATTTGGCATCTCTGTATTGGCAGAGAGCAGATCGAAAATAGCAAATGAGGCGTCTCTATATTGTCAAAGATTAGATCAAATATGACAGGTTTGGCGTCTCTGTATTGGCAAAGAACAGATCGAAAATAACAGATTGGTGTTCCTGAGTTTTCAAGAAGCAAGTTGAAGATAGCCAATTTGACACTTCTGAAGATATCAGAATACATTTGAGGAAGATGAGGGTTAAGATTTGAGATTTAGTCAGACCGAGCAAATTTGGTTCTTTATAGTCTTTGCTCAATTCCTATTACATAGCAATAAGTAAAGAGGGGCAACTGTAATAACCCAAATTTACCCGGGCCTTAAAATCAGAAACAGAAATAAATAAATAAAGGTTTATTTATTACAGTCCATTTACATTCACAAGCCCAAAATTAATTTACAGTCCAATTACATTTGACCCAAATACCAAAAGTCTTTTAACCCGAGACCCAAACACCTAAAACTACCCAGCAGACCCATTTATACCCTACCCCTGATACTTTGAACCCAAAACTGAACCGGCCCAATTGGCCCAATTTGTCTTCAGCTTCAGGGAACCTTAGTTAGGGTTTGCGCCGCAATCAAAATGATGATTCGTCTCACAATGTACCAGCTGGTCCTCATCAATGTTGGACTTGATATAAGTATGTCTACATATGTAAGTTGATTGTTAAAATTTTCTTGTCACCTTAAATCATGATTTTTTTATTAATATTTGCATAGAAGCATGTTTTCTATTATATTGTAATGTTAATTCTTG
Source organism: Gossypium anomalum (assembly GCA_025698475.1). Lineage (NCBI taxonomy): Eukaryota > Viridiplantae > Streptophyta > Magnoliopsida > Malvales > Malvaceae > Gossypium > Gossypium anomalum. The sequence continues at coordinate 79,570,935 of CM046966.1, read as the reverse complement.
TATTTATATCTTAAATCCTAAATGTACCACTAAGCCTTATTACTCAGTGTATAGTTTGTTTTCTTCGTGTGCAAGTTCTGGTGATTCTCGAAGTGTCGAGATTTAAAGCTAGCATTCAGACTATCGTTTCCAACCCAACAAAGTTTGTATAAAGTGACTCATTTTGGTCTTTTGGGCATGTACCTAGGAACCTTAGGCTAAAAGTCTCAAATGTTAAGTTACATATGATATGATTTTTTGTTAATGATTTGAACTTGTGTTGAAATGAATTCTAGTTGGTGCGGGATATATATGAATTGCTTGTATGAAAATGTATATATGTGATCTTAGGTCCCTTTTAACTTGTAAACAAGTTGATTTTGGAAGAAACAGATTGTCACATTGCGACGATGAACTTCTGACATCACGACAAGATACAAAGCAAAGTTCTTGTGGTGACGCCATTGCTTTGAAGTCATAATGAGCATCAAACAAATATTTACGCCGCGACGAGGAACCCTCGGCATTGTGATGTCAACCCAAATTTTTGGAATACTTACAATTAGATTCTTTTTCGACCTTGGGTTAGGAAAAGAGCTTTCATAAGCCCATATAAGATTCAGAAATGATGATGTATCGTGTTATACACATGTTTTAGTTAAATTTGAATGCTTAACAATTTGTAATTTGATCGTAGTTACTCTGAAAATGAATGTGGCACCTTATAACTCAGACTCAGCGATCCGATTGGGTATCGGGTTGTCACGTCTCTCAAATACTCAGTACATAAACCTATTCAAGTCTCTCAAATATATAAGATTTTTGGAGACTTGCTAACATACTAAAGATTGACCACAATCCCTTCTAAACAACAACTAAAATAGCTAAATAGAATATTATAATAATGACCAAAGTAAGTTGGGTAGTTGGAAGATAAGTTTTCAAGTTGTTGGAAGATAAGTTTTCAAGTTTTGTCTCAATCTAACATCCTTAATTCAAGGAATTTGGTACACTCGATCTGATATGATCCTTAGGATATGTTTCTTTAAGTGAATTGATCTTCATTGATGGGCTTGAATAACCCCACAATATAACACAACCTAAAGATTTGTTTCAATAAATTGACAACTTTCAAATATGGCAAGTTGCTTTCTCTGATGCAATGGTGATGGAAGTGGGCATTTCCATTGGCAATGGTAGAGTTAAGTAACTCAAATCCTTATTTAAATAAAATACAGTGGTAAAATAAAATAAAAGAAGAATCCATATAGAATTACACTTTTTTTATTTTATTTTAGAATAAGGTTTTTTAAACTTTATTAAATTCCATCTATTTGATATTGATTAGAATAAGGTGTTTCAGTCTTACTAGAATATGGCTTTACAAGCCTATAAATAGATATAGTCTATACCTCTTGTAATCATTCGAATTTGACATAGTAAATTTTCTTCTCATCTGCCCATGGTTTTTTCCCGACAGGGTTTCCATGTAAAAATCTATGTGTTCTTTATTTTTTATTTTATTTTATTTTTTCACAAATTGGTATCAGAGCTTCCGGGTTGTTCATCTCGATCACGGTAATGGAATTTTTGAAGTATAAAATTTCGCTGTTAGATCGCAACACCAGATTTGTGTTGTGGCAGATTAAGATGCAAGCAGTTCTTGTGCAGATGGATCTGAAAGATGCCCTACTGGGGATAGATAAGATGCTTTCGACTTTAACAGATGAAGAAAAGAAGCGTAAGGATCGAAAGGCGTTAACACAATTACATTTGCATTTGTCCAACAAAATTTTGCAGGATGTGATGAAAGAGAAGACCACTGCTGCATTATGGAAGAGGCTAGAACAAATATGTATGTCAAAAACTGTAACAAGCAAGTTGAATATGAAACAGTGTCTTTATGCTCATCATTTGGAAGAAGATGCATCTGTACACGAACATTTAATAGTGTTTAAAGAAATCCTCTCAAACTTGGAGGCCATGGAGGTTCAGTATGATAAGGAAGATCTAGGGTTGATTTTACTTTGTTCATTGCCCCCGTCTTATTCAACCTTTAGAGACACGATTTTATATAGCTGCGAGTCTCTCACAGTTGATGAGGTTTATGATTCTTTGACCTCGTATAATAAGATGAAGCATCTTCTGGTTACACCCGACTCTCAGGGAGAGAGTCTCATTGCTCATGGGAGACAAGATCAGAATGCTGATAATGATCGCGGAAGGACACAGGAATGGAATCCTCGCAGTAAATCTAAGGGTAGATCAAAGTTTTCAAACAGAGGTAAAACTTGTAACTTCTGCAAGAAGAAAGGGTACATTAAATATGAGTGCTATAAGCTACAGAACAAGATTAAAAGGGAGGCTGTGAATCAAAAGGGAAAACAACCAAAAAATTTCGGTGAAGCTGATTTTGTAGAAGACTATAGCGATAGTGAACTTCTAGTCGCTTCTGTCTATAATTCTAAAGTAAGTGAAGAGTGGATACTTGATTCAGGCTGTACCTTCTACATGAGTCCCAATTGGGATTGGTTTACAACTTACGAAACAGTGTCTAAGGTGTTGTTTTGATGGGAAATAATGCTTCGTGTAAAATCGTAGGTGTTCGAACAATTAAAGTTAAGATGTTTGATGGAGTTGTCAGAACACTTAGTGATGTGCAACATGTTCCAGAATTGAAGAGAAATTTAATTTCGTTGAGTACTCTTGATTCAAAAGAGTACAGATACACAGCTGAAAGTGGGGTTTTAAAGATTTTCAAAGGTTCCCTTGTTGTGATGAAAGGGCAAATAAAGACTGCCAAGTTATATGTTTTGCAGGGTTCTACTATTATTAGTGATGCAGCTGTCGCTTCCTCTTCCTTGTCAGATGATGATATTACTAAACTTTGGCATATACGCCTAGGGCATATGAGTGAGAATGACATGGTAGAATTGAGCAAAAGAGGACCTCTTGATGGGCAAGGAATTTGCAAACTAAATTTCTGTGAGCATTGTGTTTTTGGGAAGCAAAAGAGAGTTCGATTCACTAGAGGAATCCATAACACGAAGGAAACGTTGGAGTATATTCATTCTGATCTATAGGGGCCATCCAGAGTGCCTTCGAGAGGTGGAGCTAATTATATGCTAATCTTTATTGATGATTTTTCCAAAAAATTTTGGGTGTTCTTCCTAAAGCAGAAAAGCCATGTGTTTTCCGCATTTAAGTCTTGGAAAATTATGATTGAAAAACAGACGGGAAAACAAATAAAATACCTCCGCACAGACAATGGCTTAGAGTTCTGTTCTGATGAGTTTAATAGATTGTGCAAGTTAGAAGGGATCGTGAGACACATGACAGTTCGTCATACTCCACAGCAAAACGGTATTGCAGAACAAATGAACAGAACGATCATGGAGAAAGTTCGATGTATGTTGTCAAATGCCAACTTACTGAAGTCGTTTTGGGCAGAAGCAGTAGAGGCTGCATGTTTTTTGATCAACCAATCTCCATCCACTGCCATTGAGAAAAAGACTCCACAAAAGGTATGGTCTAGTAATCCTGCTAATTATTCTAATTTAAAGATCTTTGGGTGTCCTGCGTATGCTCATGTTGATAATGGAAAATTGGAACCGAGATCTATTAAATGTGTTTTTCTTGTTTATAAAGCTGGTGTAAAAGGGTATAAGTTATGGTGTCCTGAAAATAGAAAAGTTGTGATTAGCAGAGATGTTGCTTTTGATGAAACTGCTATGCTACCTAACTTATCTCTTAAAGACTCCTCCAATAAAGAAAATCAAAAGCAGATGGAGCATCAGATTAATACAGAGTCGACTCCTTAAGCCAGTACAAAAATTGAGAATAGAGTTGCTTCTTCACTGCAATACTCTATCGCCAAAAACAGAACTAGAAGAGAAATTAAACCTCCAAAGAAGTATGCCGAGGCTGATCTAGTTGCTTATGCTTTAAATGTGGCTGAAGATATAGATGCAAACCGAGAGCCATCTAATTATTCTGAGGCAATTAGTTGTGAAGACTCAGAAAAGTGGATGTTTTCTATGCAAGAGGAGATGGAATCACTTCACAAAAAAAGAACATGGGATCTTGTGAAACTTCCTAAAGGTAAAAAGGTTGTTCATTGTAAATGGGTATTTAAAAAGAAAGAAGGGACTCTAGGAGTTGAAGAACCTAGATATAAAGCAAGGCTTCTTGCAAAGGGTTACAGTCAAATTGCAGGAGTAGACTTCACAGATGTGTTCTCCCCAGTTGTGAAGCATAGTTCGATTCGAGCTTTACTTGGTATTATGGCCATGCATGATTTGGAGCTTGAGCAGTTAGATGTAAAAATTGCATTTTTTTTGCATGGAGAACTTGAGGAGGACATTTACATGCAATAACCAGAGGGTTTTACAGTCTTAGAAAAAGAGGACTATGTTTGCTTGCTGAAAAAGTCCCTTTACGATTTGAAACAGTCACCAAGACAGTGGTACAAGAGGTTTTATTCCTTTATGGTTTCTCATGATTTGAAAAGAAGTAGTTTTGATAGTCAGTTTACTTTAAGAAAAAAAATGATGGTTCAGTTGTGTATCTACTTCTGTACGTTGATGACATGTTGATAGCAGCAAAAGATAAAGGAGAGATAAGAAAGGTCAAAGCCAAACTAAGTGAAGAATTTGAGATGAAAAATTTAGGACCAGCAAAGAAGATACTTGGTATGGAGATTCTCAGAGATAGAAAAACAAGTAAATTGTCCCTAAGTCAAAAAGGGTACATTGAGAAAGTTCTTTGCAGGTTCAATATGCAGAGTGCTAAGCCTGTTAGTACTTCTTTAGCAGCCCATTTCAGACTTTCATCAGCTTTGTCTCTACAATCAGATGATGAGATTGAGTAAATGTCACATGTTCCATACTCTAGTGCAGTGGGATCTCTCATGTATGCTATGGTTTGTTCTCGTCCAGATTTATCATATGCAGTCAGTGCTATTAGCAGATATATGACAAATCCCGGTAAAGAACACTGAAAAGTAGTTTAGTGGATTTTAAGATACTTACGAGGTACTACTAATGTTTGCTTACAAGTTGGAAAAACTGAAGATGGAATCATTGGGTAATCCTGATTTTGCTGGAGACCTGGATAGAAGAAGATCTCTCATAGGTTATGTGTTTACAATCGGAGGTTGTGTAATCAGTTGGAAAACCAGTTTGCAAACTACAGTCGCTTTGTCTACCACTGAAGCTGAGTACATGGCAATTACTGAGGCTTGTAAAGAAGCTATTTGGTTTAAGGGACTCTTTAGTGAACTCAATGAAGACCTTCAAATCAAAGACACGATATTTTGTGACAATCAGTGCCATCTTTCTTACAAAAGATCAAATGTTTCATGAGAGAACAAAACACATTGATGTTCGGTATCACTTTGTTCGTGATATTATTGCTCGTGGTGATATTGTTGTGAGCAAAATTAGTACTCATGAAAATCCTGCAGATATGATGACTCACTTTCTATAACCAAGTTTGAGCATTGCTCAAACATGGTTAGTGTTCATTGTTGAAGTTAAACCCTTAAGGGGTTTTATGGAAGAGGTGGAGAACTTGTTCGTTGAGAGTTCGCGATGAAGAACTTGTTCATTGAGAATTTGTGTCAAGGTAGAGATTGTTAGAATTAAGTGACCCCGAATCCTTATCTAAATAAAATACAGTGGTAAAATAAAATAAAAGAAGAATCCATATAGAATTACACTTCTTTTATTTTATTTTAGAATAAGGTTTTTTAAACCTTATTAAATTCCATCTATTTGATATTGATTAGAATAAGGTGTTTCAATCTTACTAGAATATGACTTTACAAGCCTATAAATAGACATAGTCTATTCCTCTTGTAATCATTCGAATTCGACATAGTGAATTTTCTTCTCCTCTACTCGTGGTTTTTTCTCGACAGGGTTTCCACGTAAAAATCTGTGTGTTTTTTATTTTTTTTATTTTTTTCACAGGAAAATTGCAACAATGTTAAATATTTACCTCAACACCACTGTTAAATGGTAAAAAAATTAATGGTGAATTTCCACGTTGGTCACACTGAATTTTAAGTAAACTACTTTTTTTTACAATGAAAGGGCCCAGAGGCCACTACCTCAAATCAAATTGTATAAGAAATTAAAAGGTTATAGATATCACTAGAATAATCCATCTGAAAAGACAAATTACAACAATTAGGCAGTGACCAATTACAAAGAGAATCAGGCACTTTATTACATTCGCGATCCATCCATTTGACTTTGACTTTAGAGAAAGAGTCAAGCATCTTACGAGCCTCCTTAATACGGTAGCCAAAAATAGTGATATCATCCTTGTGCTTACAAAATTGATTAACGATACAAGCACAATCCGTTTCAAAGATAACCTTGTCAAGATTGAGTGACTGATTAAGCTGAATACCTTCAAGAAAGGCATCCAATTCCGCCTACTCGGAGTTAACAATCCTATTAATGAAAACCGCTTTACCACTAAGAGCAAAGCCATTCGAATCTCTAACAATAATTCCCAAGCCCATTCTATTCACGTTCACGGATGTATCAACATTTACTTTAATAACACCCACCTGTCATTTTTCCTATTTACAAGTTCTAGGAGCCCAAAGTAAGATCGGCCGAATAGTGAAATTATGAATGCGAAAATCACCATTAAGTTTGCGGGCTCTTTCCCAAATCATGCGAGTGTCCTCCTCCTTGCCCCTAAAAATGGCATTATTTCTGTAGTTCCAAATATTCAAAAGGGTAGTAATGAAGTCCTCGAAAGCTTTTTTGTCCAAGAGACGTATAGAGTCTTCAAGCCAATCAATGCTAAACTCATATTTATTAATCAAAAATCTATTATCAAAACCACTAGCAACAAGGACATCCTGATATTTAGGGTAATCTCTTAAAGCATGAATCACCGTTTCATCACCGTCCTTACACTTCGAGCAAACTGGATCAACATTATGCTTAATAGTCGATATCTTAAGATTAGTAGGAAGCAATTCATCACCGATCCACCATGCAAAAAAAATTTCAGAAAGGACTCTCATCTTCCAAATGAACTTCGAAAAGAACCAATGCAGGCCAAACCCAATGCCTTTAAGTAGCAACCAAGAATATGCCGATTTGGCCGTGTAAAGTCCATGGACATTATGGAACCAAACCATCCTATCATTTTGCTTATGAGGTAAAATCGGGATGTCACAGATTCGGCTAGCCATAAAATCACTGTACAGCTCATGCACACGACCCATGTTCCAACCACCATAATGCGATAACCAAAGATCACGGACACAAACTCTGGAAGAGAATCGATCGAGATATGTAAGGCATTTCCATCAAGACCCTCAAAGCCCAATTTGTCCTTGTCAAGCCAAATTCTATAACCATCCCCCATATGCCAGCCAAACCCCTTATCAAGAGCTCTTATAGCCTCCCAAATGCTTGACCAAGTAAAGGAAGGTTTATCAATCTTTTTGGGATGGAATAAATCACCTTCAGGAAAATATTTCAAGCTAAGAACATAGAAGCAAAAAGTGTCCCTATGTGGGATAAGCCTCCATACTTGCTGACCAAGTAGGGCAAAGTTAAATAGCCGAAGGTCTCTGAATCCAATTCCACCCACCCCCTTTGATAAACAAAGATTATTCCAAGTGAGCATAGCTCAATCACGTCCCTTCTCTTTGCTTTCCCACCACAAACGACGAATTTTAGAAGTCATCTCCTCCATCGTACCCCTAAGAGCAAGGAAAACATACACAACATAAGTAGGTAATGATTGTAGAATAGATTTGATAAAAAATCTCTTCACCACTATAAGAAAGCAAGTGTTTAGAGCAACTATAAATCCTGTTGGAAAAACGATCCAGAATATGCTTAAAAGCTCCCCTTTTTTTCTTTCCAATAAACAAAGGAAGCCCAAGATAATGATCCAAATTCACCACCACCTACATCCCTAGCTTGTCACTAAAAAGCTATTTTTGATCCCTCGGTATATTGGGACAAACCAAACCATTGATTTAGAAAGGTTAATTTTTTTTCCCAGAGACTCTTTCGAAATTGTCTAAGGATCAACCTCCTTATTTTTGTTCTTGACAAAGAGAAACACATCATCAAAAAAAAATAAGTGATTAATCCTATGGACATTTTGGCTTGCCCTAATACCTCAAATACTCCAACAGTCTTGATTGTCACAAAGCAAACGTGAAAATACCTCTATACAAAAAAGAAATAGGTATGGCGATAAAGGGTCTCCTTGACGCAGGCCACGCTCCGGGATAATCTCCTCAGATAAAGACATGTTGCATTTGATAACATATTTTACTGAACGAATGCACTTCATAATCTTTACAACCCATTCATCTGCAAAGCCCATTTTAAGCAAACCCTTTTAAGGAAGTCCCACTTGACCCTATCGTAAGATTTACTCATACCAAGCTTAATCACCAAACCCTTATTCAGCCCATTCTTGAAACTCTATAAATAATGTACAAACTCATGAGCAATTAATACATTATCATGAATCATACAACCCAGGACAAAGGCACTCTGATTATGGCTAATGCAAGAGTGGAGAACCATTTTAAGTCTATTAGCCAAAACTTTAGAGATAATATTAAAAATGGCCCTGCAAAGGCTAATAGGCTGAAAATTCGTCATATCCTTGCGATCCTTAACTTTAGGGATAAGCACAACCACCGTGTCATTGATCTCTTCAAAACATCATGACAATACCGAAGAACATCCTTACCAACCACATCCCAATTTTCAAAAAAAAAGACTGGAGAGACTATCAAACTAGGGGCCTTGCGAGGATCATTTGAGAGAAAGCATCCATAATTTTTTTTGTCAATGACACGACATAATAGAGCCTCATTCATCTCCGAGGAAATGCACCTCCTAACATGACTCATGACCCTATCATCATTCACGGTCTTAGACTTAAACAAATTGTTGAAATAATTCCAAGCCACCCTACCAACATTAGTCATCCCCTCAACCCGATTGCCATCTGTATCCGTGATACTATCAATTCTATTTTTTTAAACCTTTCCGTCACACGAAAATTGAAGAATTGAGTGTTTTTGTCCCCCTCTTTAAGCCGCATGATATGAGACCTCTAAGCCCAATAAGATTCTTCCTTAGCATACAGGCGATCCAATTTAGAACGACAAGTTATTAGCATCTTGGTATTCGACATCACATTAGGCCCATCAACAAGTATATCGATCCACTCAATTAAGCGACGCATGCGACTCCTCAATCTATTGAACCGAGAGTGCTTCCAAGGACCAACCACCAAACGAATCTTCTCTATGCACTAGATGAAATTGTTGTTATTATTACCTTCCTAAACTTTTCTGACAAGATTCTTGTGTCTTTATCCTTAGCCCAACAGGCCTCGTACTTAAAAAACAATCTAGGATCCTTATAAGCCAAAACCACAAACCTATCCAATCTCTCTTTTACAAAGCCAGAGCCATCCCTATTGTTGGACCACATAAACCAACCCTTATCAGGTTTAATATCTATCAAAGCCAACTCATCCAAGGACTTAACAAACTCTTCCATAGCCACTATGAATTTATGTCTACCACCAACCTTTTCTGCATCATTCAAGATGGCATTAAAGCCCCCTCCAACAATCCAATCTTCCATGACCAAATTACCCACTCGTCTCAACAATTCCTAAGGCTGGTCACGATAGTTTAAATCAGCAAAGCCATAAAAACTCATAAAGCTAAAACAATCCATCCCATTAACAGATACCAATGAATTGATATGATTATTAGAGAAATTCTTGATAGTGATTTTATCCTTGTTTTTCGATAAGAAAGCCAAGCCCCTGCGACGTCCCTCAGCCTCAACCACGAAACATCCATCCATATTACACTTAAGTCTAATACACTCTATCTCCCTAGACCTAGCCTTTGTCTTCCTCAAAAAAATAATAAGGGGATTTTTAACAATAAAATGTTTCAAACCACGAACTGTCGTAGGGTTTTTGAGCCCACGATAGTTCCAACATAAAATTTTCATGACTCTGGGCAGGGCTGTTCGCTAGCCACTGCCTTAAATGGTGAAACACCATCCGAGAGTTTTCGCCTAACCAAACGAATTGGACTTTCCTCTTCTCTCTCACCATTAGACCCCCTGATCTTCTTTTGCTTACTCCTCACACTACTCCCTCCTTTTTTGGGAACCCTCTTCAGCCTTATATCAGTTAATGAGCTAGAATCCAAGGCTTCTTCATCCATTTTAGCCTTACCTTTCCCTATTTCTAACGATGGTTCTCCCTCCCCATCATGCCCCCTTCTCATCATCTATCTTATTCGCATCATCATTCCCTACCAAAATTTCCACTCCATTTCTCCACTTACCTCAATTAACATTTGGTTGTCCCAATTTTACCTTGGAGATTTGAGTCATTTGTATCATTATCATTCACTTGAGTTGGACATTTCTGAGTCTTGTGTCCAATGCAGCCACATTTAAAACAAAATATGGGGAGCCTTCCATACTTTACCGTGTACAACAGCTCAGTCCCATCCACTCCCATAATTTTTACAACACGTTGAAGAGGCTTTTGGATATTAATTTTAACCCGGATCCTTATATATTCGATCCAACAACCATCCTTATCCCTTCAATCAATGGCCATCGATTCCCCTAAGATACCTCCAATGTCAATTGCCACTTAGCAATCCATCTATTCAAAGGGAATATTGTAGATCCGTATCCAAAAAGGAGCTAAGTGGAAATCATAATCCGACAACGCTTGTCCCTTAACAAACAGAAGCATAGAAAAGAGGCATTGATCAAATAACCAATGAGACATATTAAAAATTTTGGTTCTATCCTCCAAGCTACTAAACTTAATAAGGAAATAACCCTCCGGCATTGAGACGAAGCACACTGGCTCTATAGTGAACCAAATCAATTTTAACACCCTGTACATGGCTTCCCTGTTGTTTTTCTCCATCGACATAACCCTTTCAACAACCCAGGCTTTATGTCCTTAAAAATTCGATGAAAGCTTGTTCATCCCTACCACCTAATTAGCCTCATCCTCAGTAAATGTTAATTAGGCAAGTAGGTTATTAATATCTTTAGCCATCGCAAAAACTTGTAACCCCACCCAGCTGACCAAAGAAGGACCATCCAACAAAGATACCTAAAGTCAAGGCCACCAAAACCAGGAGTAGCCACGCAGGCAAGAAAACACAACCTCTAAAACACACTCCGACATGACCAGGACACCACCCTAGAACCATAACACAAAGCAAAACAAACATGAAAAGAACTACCGAATCTTCTCACAAGTAACTCAAAAATTAGAAATCACCAAACGAAATAAAGCCAGAGAAACTAGGATCAAATCCAACAAAACAATAACAAGACAGGAAAACCAACAGCAATTAAATCCAATAAAAGCAAAACAAATAATTAGAATAACAAAACCCAATTACACAATCCTTTTACAACCTAGGGAAACAAACTAAACTTACAAAGGACAAAGAAAACAAAAAAAAAAAAGAAAAATCAAAAGAAAAACCTCCAATAAATCTTTGAAGGCAGATTCCGTCAAAAATAAAGACACCATCCCAAAGCACGAACAAAAGCTTCACCCTCACTCTTATGGTATCATTGGATCAGGTACCAGCAACAGAAAAAGAAAATGATAGAAATCTACATGCCCACTCTCATGTCACCCTCAGACCAGAAACCACTCTTTGTTGTAGATTAAAACAGTCCAAGAAATTGTCAAAGATAACAACATCTATTCCATCACCTTTAAGTGACAAACAGCCAGCTTGGAAGCAAACAAGAGCAAAACCCAATAGAGAAGACTTGATAGCCTTGTAAAGGAACAAAACTTCAACTCAAAGAACCACAAAATATGAAGGAAATAAAAATAAATAACAAGAAAAATAAAAATAAGAGCAAAGGAAAACGCTAAAGAAACTACCTAAAATTAAAATGATAAAAGAAAGAAACAGTTGCCAATAACTACAACAAAGAAATAATAACTGCCAAACTAATTAATGAGACGCGAATAATGGCAAAAATAGAAAAAAGACTTAAAAAAAAGCAAAAAGGTGATACCATGCGGAGAATTAAAGAAAAAGCACAAGGCACCACTCATGACCGTCATCGCCAAGAAATAGGTGTCGAGGCTTGATAATTTCAAATAACCTTCCCACAGGAAATGCCAAAAGGTACCGAATCAGAATAATGACAGCAACCCCACCACCGCATGATCACAAACACAATGTATCCCGAGGATAGACCACGAACCCACAAAACCTTACCCAACTGTCCAATTGTTCATAAAGATGAACAGAGACGGACCAAAAGAACCAAAGCAAGAACATGAAAGAAAATAGCCTGGATCTTGGAGAAAAAACGCTACTGAGTAGGCTACCTATTAATCACTCTAAATAGGAGTCGTTCCTATTTTGGTGACTCCAAAATTTTTCGTATAAATACACTATTAGTCTTCCGTTACAATTTATTAGTGCAGTGACCAATTTGATAAATTTATTTCTTGGGTGACTAAATTAACAAAAAAAAATTAGGGTAACCAAAATAGAGACGAGGCCTATTTAAAGTGACCAATGATATAATTTACTCTAAAATTTTTGACATACAATAACCAAACATGCAAATATAATAATTTAATTGATTTTAAGGTTTGAGCCTAATTTTACATGGGTTGGGGCAAGTATTCAAGTAAACTTTCCCAACAATAATGGCCTTAGGGTTGAAACTCAATCCAAATTCTTAGGGAAAAAGTCGAGGGCTACTTTTTCCAACCATTTGTTAGTATAATTTAATTGACCAATATGATATATAATATTCACCCATGATTTATTAACCAATAAAGATTAATAATTATAAATTATAATGAGTAAAAATTGGTTAATTATAAAATGTATAATTTTTTAATAAATAAAAAATGAAAAAATTAGTAGAAAAATGATTAAGTTAATTATAAATTTACAATGACGAGTCATAATTCTCGTACTAAAGTATACATAATTCTTTTAGAAATATAACTTACAAAATGACCTAATATGATAGCTTACAAGAAAGTATTGACACTGAAAACACCACGTGATATGTTAGCTGGGAGGTTGTAACACCAATTTAAAATAATTGCTATCAAAAAAATAGCAACTATCGAAAGCAAATCTTGATACAAAATGCAAGACAAAAAAAACTTAACATGGAAACATAAGTCACTAGCTCTTAGCATTCCAAGTACACTAGCAAGCTAGAAACCATGCCATAACCATCAGATTAGGCACATTATTAAAAAGCACACACATTATTTAGAGCAAAACAATCACAACTTCTAATGATTTAAGAAAATTTTTTTCCCATATATATAAATAAACTAATTTTTCCCACCAAAATTTGGATTGGAGATAGGTAACAATAGTGTATCTCCATTCTTGGTGTCATTGATGGCTACATAGAAATCTTGCAAGGGGCTGGGGTCAGAAGCTGAGGCTAATAAGGAACTGAAGGCCAAAATGGCAAAAGTTGTAACGAAAAGTTGAAGTCGTTTCATCATTATTGATGTGCAAGCACAAAATGTATGCTACTACTTGGGAGAGGGGTGGAAAATCCTGCATCCAAACATGTCTATATATAGGCATTGAAACAAAAGACCTCATCCTGATTTGCCTTTCATCAAGTACGTGAAGACTATATCGCCTCAAAATTTGAGTTTTAATATAAAGTTGTATCAATGAAAATGTGTCTGCTTCTGTGGTTGTGTGTTTCGCTTGCTCACTCGAGATTTGAGGTTTGAGTCACATAAATTTTGAAATTTTGTTAAGTTCCTTACTTGAACCCTTAACTTAGGATTCCTTGTTTAAGTTTAATTATTTGCATTTTATGTCAAGAATGAGTCTATTGATTCACTGGTCAAGCATCTGTCTACTCTCTGGTTTCGTATTTGGGAATTTTATTTTTCCTATTTTTTGTAAAACTGATTTGAAATTTAAATGTCCTTCCCTCTTCTGTCATTTGACGTTCTTATTCAATTTGTCCCAATTTGTTTTTTTTCTTTCTTTCTTTCCATTCACATCTTACTTAATTCTCTTTTTGTTTACTCTTCCTGTGTAAATTGCTTCATTAGATCATGTTATCGCTTGTTCAGATGTGCTTCAAGGTAAGTTGATTCGATTGTTTCATAAAGTTTGTTATTGCGCATTTTAGGGTTCTTCAAAATCTTGAGGTTTGATAAATTGTTGTGCGTTGTGTTTCGATGCGTTAGAGTGGAGATTCATGAGATTCCTAATGCCTTCTGTTTTACTTAGAATTGAAAGATTATTGGGAACCCACACTAAGTAGTTTTTCTCCTATTCGTGTATCGAGTCAGAATTTTTGACGAAGTTTGATTATCGTTACTTGCGTCTTTTACGAAAGTTTGTTGAATTGAATGTTTGAAAGTTGTTTTAGGCTTGGAATTCGCAATTGGGCGCCCTACAGCATTGGGTAACAGGTGGGTACTGAAGCCCTTTCTTTTTCTACATTTTTTTCCGTAAAAAATGTTACTGTTAATGACATACCAACGTATCAGCTTTCGATTGCTTATCTATTTGAACTCAGGCTTTTACTTACATCAAAGAATACAAGTCACGCATACATAGTCTGTCATCCACTTAGGATTGAGAAATGTCACACTATGAGTGTCACAAGTGAATAAATCTATAAACGAATTCAAGATCTATTCTTCTTGACTCATGTCCATTGTATTGTTAGTCCAATATGTCACATCTATGTTTCCATCTCCTGAGAGTCATCTGCTTCGATGCCTAAGATAAAACATCTCCCCAGTTGGACCTGGTAGACAGCATATTAATTTTTCAACCGGTTTGCTCATTTTCGATTAGAAAAAGACATGTTTAGGTTTATCTACTAACATAAGTTGTCTTTTTGTATTATGATTCAACCACGTGATACCGCTTAGTATTAGTTTAAACATTAGACAACCAGTGAGCAACATTTGCTTCTATTTTGCTTTGCGTACAAAAACCATATGAGGACAATGACATAAAATATATTAATATAATCAATGAATTTATTTTATTAACCAATTTATTTGAAAAAATTACAAGTTTACAAATGAATATATTACACTTAGGGCACCAAATACAATAGTCTCTCACTTTCCCTAGTGAAGTAGATAAGTCATATTTTGCATTCCCATGCTCTCCACGTGTTTCTCAAAATTCCTAGCTAGTAAAGTCTCGGTAAATGGGTCCACAAAGTTTTCCTCGGGTGTGACCTTGACTACATCCACTATTTTGTCTACAACTACCTCCCTCATAATATGATACTTTCGATCAATATGTTTTGTCCTTTTGTGGTTTCTCGTCTCCTTGATATTAGCTATTGCTGCATTGTTGTCTCAATATAGTGAACTTTCAAAGCCATATTTCTTCTTTGGTAGCCGTAGAAGCAGCCATATATTCAGCCTCCATAGTGGAGTTAGCAATACATCTCTTCTTTACACTTTTCCACACAATAGACCTGTTGCCTAGGACAAAAACACAACCTGATGTCAATTTCCTCGAATCTGAACATGTTTGGAAGTCAGAATCAGTAGATCTGATAGGAGTAAGATCTCCTTTGGAATACACAAGCATATAATCCATCGTTCTCCGTAAATACTTGAGTATATGCTTAACTACTTGCCAGTTTCTTTGTCCTAGATTTGCCTGATATCAATTCACCAACTCCATTGCAAAACATATATCTAGGCATGTGCATAACATATCATACATGAAACTTCCTACTTCCAAAGCATAATGAACCTTTCTCATGTTCTTTATTTCTTTCTTTGTCCTAACAGTCCTCCAAAAAGAGATGAAATCCCAATATAGAAGGTTGATTTCCCTTATTTGAATCGGTCATTGCATAACAGTCTAATATCTTGTCTATGTATGAAGCTTGTGATAATGTTACCAGTTTTTTCTTTCGATCCTTTAGGATTTGAATGCCTAGAATAAAATTAGCTTCTCCAAGTCTTTCATGCTAAATTGTTGGGTTAACCATAGTTTAATCGATGATAATGTCGCTACATCATTCCCAATGAGTAGAATGTCATTGCATATAGAACAATAAGGATCACCTTTCCATCCCCTAAATATTTATAAACACAAGGTTCATTTATATTTTGCTCAAATCCAAAAGTCTTGATCACTTGATCAAATCTTTGGTCCCATGAGCGGGATGCTTACTTAAGTCCAATTATGGATCTAAGCAGTTTGAAAAAAAATTTCATGTTTCCTTTAGCTATATATCCAGTGGGTTGCATCAAATAAAGACTCTCTTCAATATAGTCATTTAAAATCATTGTCTTGATATCCATTTGCCAGATCTAGTAATCGAGAAAAATCGTAATGGATAGTAATATGAGGATTGACTTGAGCATGACTAAAGAGAAGGTTTTTTTGTAATCGATAACTTATTTCTAAGCTACAAGTCTAGTGATGATCATTTTATGAACACTAAACTAAACTATGATCACGACTAAGGCAAGCGCACCTATCGAATGGTAGTATAGTTACGGTGAGTCCAGAGTATCGTATCCACAAGGACTAAAACTACTATAATTAACTATTTTTCTATTATTTAGCCTAAAGTATAAGGGATTTGTTTTAATCTAAAATTAACTAACTAATTAACTACTGAATGCGACAGAGAGTGAAGAAAATAATCGAATAAACCAATAATAAAGATAATACCCAAAGAAGAATCCATCTATACTTCACATATTATTCTGATTCTGAATCAAACGATTTATTCACTTTTCTTGATCCGTAGAAATCCCTAAATTATGTTAATATCTCTTTCGACACTAAGAACAACTAACTCTAGGTTGATTAATTAAAATCTCTTTCTAATTAAAACCCCTTTTGTTGCATTAACTCGATCTATGGATTCCCTTATTAGATTTGACTATAATCTAGCAGATTTATGTCGTACTATTTCTAAGGTTGCATGCAACTCCGCTTAAATATGTGAGATCTACTTTTAAATAGGGACTTTTGCTCCACTGAATAAGCACATCAAACTTGGATTAGTATCCTGAAAATATTAAGGCAAGAATTAAGAACACATAATTAAGAACAAGAAAAAGTATTTATCGTGTAATTCAGATAATTAAACTATAAAATCCATCATAGTTTCATCCTCCCTAGATATTTAGGGAGTTTAGTTCATAATGTAGTAGGAAAACATCTCAAAAATAGAAAAACAACAAAACATAAAGAAACCCAAAAACTTCGAGAGAAATTGGAGGGAGATCTTCAGTCTTGAAGGAGATCCTACTTCCGATCTGAATCCGTTGGTGTTCTTCGAGTAATTCCTGTGTTTTACTCTGCGTGTCCTTAGGTTTTCCTCTGGTATGTATTTATAGACTTTAGACTACTCAGAAACCTTAAAAATTGGCTTTTTTTCGCGTATTTGGAAAACCTGGAGTGATATCGACACGGGCTGCCACATGGGTGTGTGGCCAGCCCGTGTGGGTCACACGGGCATGTGCTCAGCCCGTGTAGAATTTATGGATATTTAATCAGCCTATTTTGTCCTTTTTGGCCCGTTTTCTACTCCTTTTGTTCCCCTATGCTCTCTTGAGTATTAAACATGAAATTAAAGGATTAAGAGCATCTAATTCACTAAATTATATGATAAATCATCCAAAAATATGCTAAGTATGGGATTAGAATATGTTACTTTTATGGTTTATCATCTAGCCTTATAAGTTTCCACTTTTCCATCCACATTTCTTTTCCTCTTGTAGATCCATTTACACCCTATGGGTTTTATCCCTTCTAGTAAGTCGACAAGTTCCCACACTGAGTTGGAATCTATAGAAACCATCTTAGCTTTCATAACTATTTCTCAGAGCTTGGAATCAATACTTTATAACCATAATGAAAGAATTTAAAAATGAAAAGGTTGATTCTCCAACCATAGTGGAGGGATTAGAAAATGGTGATTAGCCTAGTTAATTAGGTTGATTCTCCAACCATAGTGGAGGTATTAGAAAATGAATTGGTTCCAACTTAAAAATCATTGAATACATAAGAACCACTTCTAGTTACATGGTGAAGGAAAGAAATCCATAAACCTATTCGTTTTGCTGATATGGTGGCTTGGATATTCCCAGTTATAGATGATGATATTCTTGTCACTTATCAAGAAGCATCGCACTACTTAAAAAGTAACAAGTTGAAAAGTGGCATGGAAAGAGATGTAATCTCTTTGGTAGAACAATACTTGGGAGTTGGTGCAATTATTGAAGGGTAAGAAGGTAATTGGATAAAAGTGGGTGTATTAAAAAAAAGAGGAATTTCCTAGCAAGAAATATTTTTTTTACAAAGCAAGGGTGGTAGCTAAAGGCTACACTCAGAAGGAAGGAATTGACGATAATGATTGTAATAGCCCAATTTTCCTGGGCCCGTGAAATAGAGTAAAACAATAAAATTAATAAAATAAATTTAAAGTTTCTAATGTCCAGTTTACAAAACGGGCCTAAAGGCCTGATGACCCAAGACCCAATTAGCCTAAACTACCCAGTACCCGGTTAAACCCAAGCCCAAGTACCTAAATGCTGCCCAAAATTTATACACGGGGCCCCAATGGCCCAATAAGTTAACAGAAGGCAGAAGACCTATGGTTTCAGAAACCATAGGCGCCGCAAGCACCCCAACCGTCACACCATTTCATCTCGCGTTGTTCTAGTCTCCATTGGCGCTGTGACACCAACATCGTTTTACTCCGTAATCGGTATGCCAATCCCGCCACCGACAGATCCGTGTCGTCAGTGCACGATCGTCGCCTATATTCTCGTCATCACCTGCAAAAAAGGAAAGAAAAGCACAGCAAACATGGCAAGAATCAAGCAGAGAATATACAAACTTGTAAATAGAGGCTATAAAAGCCGAACGATTTCACTGTAACAGGGGACCCCCTTTTTTGAATATATACGAAATAGATACAAAAAAGAGACAAACATATATATGCATATACAGTGAAGAAAGAAATCAAAGCATTTTTTTAAAGGTGATTCAGTTATCTATTCGTTTCTGTTATTTTTTTTAATGCTTATGAATTATTTTTTTAAAAAAAGGGGCTGTTAATATTTAAAAGGAAAAGGTTACCTTTGTTTTGCCTGGAAAGATGAAGGTTTTTAACCTTCCGACCACTGCATACGGTGGCGCATGTGGCGCATGGGCATGTGTTGCCAGAATTGCAGACCGGAGTCTTGGATCGCTTCTCTCTCTCCCCATTCGAGAGTTTCAAAGTTTTTTTTTAAACTGTTTCTAAAAATGAGTTTTGGGCCAAAAAATTGACTTAACTAACATAATAGAAACGAAGTCATTTTTGCTTAATCTGATAAGTACCAAAACGGTGACATTTAAGCCCAGGATCCGGGTGTTGACCCGTGACCCGGATAAGATCCGCGTGTTTTCGTTTAAAGGGCAAATTACCCAATCGATCCTTCTGCATTTTTTAAATTTACAAATCCATTTTATTTTTATTTTAAATTGACCCCAATCTTCTACGATTAATTCAATCTAGTCCTATTGGCTATTAAAGCCTATTCTGGGAACGACGCCGTTTTTTGGGATTAGGGCTAATTGCCCAATGAGTCCCTCTGAATTTAACGCGCATTTCAATTAGGCCCAAAATTTTTCATTTATTTGTAATTAACCCCAGATTAATTTAATTAAATTCAATTTTAATCCTTTTCATATATAAATTCAATTTGTTTTAAATACTATATAATTTTTAGGTTATATGTAAAATAGTATATATTATTTCTCTTTTTATATTACTTATTATATTATTTATATTATTATATATTATTATATATATTATTATATGTTATACATTTTATTATATATATATAATTCCATATATTATTTTTATTATTCATAAATTATGTATAATTTAAAATTTGTAAGTTATTAATAAATAATACATATATCATTATTAAAAATTTAGTATTTAATCTTTTAAATTTTTTTGTAAATTTTTGTTCCTATCCAACATATTATTATTTTTATAAATATATATTAAGCTACTACATTATCTAATATAATTTTTGAAGAATTACCATTTATTATTTATATATTGTTAAATATTTATTTGTATTTAATCTTATCTTTTTCTTCTCTTCTGACTTTTTTTCTCCTAATTTATTTTTGTATCATTTTTGTGTTTATTTAATACTATTTTAATATGATAATTGTATTTTATGAATTGCTTGTTATTCTTATTTTTATTATTTTATATATTTGCATGGAAATCTATGTTATTATTTTTATTTGCATGAAATATTATTGTATATATTATGTATTTTGTTTTGTTCTATTCATTACTCTTTATATTGTATTTTTCATGGATCGATAATGTATATATATATTAACATTATTTACGATTATATAGGCATGAAATGTTAGTGTATTTATGTGATTTGTGTCGTTATTTATCATTACTATATTTGCATAAAATGTCAAAGCATGAATCATGTAGCTAGGTTTATTTAGTATTGATCTTTTGCAAGGTGTTAAATACATCATCGCTTTAAAATTTTATATCTCATTTAATCCAAGGGAATTTTAAAAAGAGAGGCAATGTTTTTGGTATTTAGGAAATCAGGAAGTAGTGCTCTAACATGCTGGGTTGCGATTTCCCGTTTGTCTAAATGTCTAAAGTACCCTTTTAGATAAATTTTGTAAATTACGAGATGGTTTCAGTTACGAAAGTTTAAGAATATCGTGTCCAATCATGCTGGATGTGATGTTTTTACTCTTTTGGAGCAAAAAAACCTCGACTTTTAGTAAATTATTACAGTTTTAAAAAGGGATCTTATTGCTAAATTCCTTCAAACTTTTAAGACAAAATTATTCAATTTGGTACCAAATTTGGGCATTGCGAGGGTGCTAGTCCTTCCTCGTACGTAACCGATTCTCGAACCTGTTTTCTCATAACTTCGTAGACCAAAATATTTTATAAGGTGACCCAATCACACCTAAAAAGGTTGGTGGCGACTCCCGTTTTCAAAAACCTCGTTTTTACTAAAAGAGGTTTCGACAGCTTGGCGACTCCACTGGGGACATAAGAAAGTCAAGCCAAGAAATTGATTACTTTCTGTCTTAATGTCGGAAATTTGGAAATTTTAAAAAAATATTGATCCTTTTTACATGTGTTTGCCGCATATGTCTGTTATCTTGTTGCTGCGCACTGCATTTGCGTGACTGCTGTGGTCGTACCCTTAAGTGGGAGTGAGAAGCTACGCTTTCGTGAGGTTTTCACCTCCGTATGAGCTAGTGGATTGCTTCCGGGATACATCCGTACCTATATCTTCGTGAGATTTTCATCTCCGCATGGCCATAGGGAAATGTGTCCCCCTGAACTGAACTTGGTCTATATGAGCCTATAATGGGTGAGGACTGAGGAATCTGCTGGCTCAGGTACCCTTGTTTTAGAACTAAAACACATATAGTGAACTTTAAGGGAGTACAGTGATAGCCTTTAGTAAATTACCCTTATAAGTACTTGTTTATTATACTTTTATATAAGATACTAACTTATTTTATTTTGCTATCATTGCATGTCATTCAGCATTTAAGGGTGTCGATTCACGGTTCGATTTCTAGATTAGAAAGTTTTGTAATGAGGAACGGATATCTTGATAAAGTGGAGGACAATGCCTCTGTCTGTACCTGGTTAGAGAAAACCCAGTCAGAGAAAGGAGATAGTGTCACCGAGGAGTATACATCAGAGTTATGGGACTTCACTCATATTAATTTGACACAGAATGAGTTTCAGGAGTTGAGAGACATTTGGGCCCAATGGGATGACGAGGCTAAGCAGCTTTTCTATCAGAATTATGGAGATTTTCCTTATTTGCTAGACATCAAGGTGGATAAGCATCTATTTCGAGCCATGGTACAGTTTTGGAACCCTTCTTATAGTTGTTTTACATTCAGAGAGGTAGACTTAGTGCCAACTTTAGAGGAGTATACAACTTTGCTTCGTTGTCCGAATATTTAATGTAACAAAGCTTATGTCAGGGCTGCTAATCTTCTGACTTTCATAAAGAAATTGATGATGATCACAGGGATGAGTGAACAGTGGGCCGCAGCTCGAATCCAATAAAAAGGTGATGGTAAATGCATTCCGTGGGCGAGTTTGAGGGATTTAATATTGGCACACCCAGATGTGAAGAGGAGAGATGATGTCTTGGCCTTAAGTATTTATGGTTTGGTGATTTTTCCAAAGGCTATGGGACACGTAGATGAAGCAGTCGCGGATTTATTCGATTGATTAAGTAAGCAGAATACACCTGTGCCTCCAATCCTAGCAGAAACATTTAGATCCTTGAATGCATGTCGGAGAATTGGGGAAGGAAGGTTCATTAGATGTGCACAGTTGTTGTTAGTTTGGTTCCATAGTCACTTTTGGAAGGTTGATAAGGTTCCTTGCCGAATGTTCTTTAAAGACTATTCTCTGCTAAAGGAAACAGCAGCTACACCGAGGAGGGATGACATTACAGAGGAAAGGTGGATAGAAATACTTCAGAACCTCCGAGAAGAAGATGTTATGTGGAAAGCCCCTTGGATGACCCCTAGTGAAATTCTTTATCGTTGCGGAAGCTTTGATTGGGTACCTTTTCCTGGAATTTGGGGAGTTGTCGGTTATGCACCATTACTCGTCCTAAGGCAATATAAGGTGGAGCAGTTTATACCGGCAACACAAGGGCTAGCTCAGAGTGACTTCTCATATAAAGAGGATCATTATAAGAAGAAGATGCGAGAAATTTTCGAGGCTTGGAGGAAGGTTTGTTGTGTGAAGATTTTGACTAAAGGATCGACGACAAATTTTGAATACAAAGGGTGGTTTAATAAGAGGGTTAATGATAACATCCCTAGACCGAGTTTAGGGGCTGCTCAATCGATGGGGGAGAATTTACGAGTGATTCCATCAGAGTTAGAGGTCATAAAGCAAGAGTTCGAAAGGAAGAATCTGGAGCTTGGAAGAAAGATAGAGAGGCTCGAGGAAGAAAAGATGTACTTAAGCTTCGACGTCGACGTTCAGAAAATCGAGGTTGAAAAAGTAAGGAAAGAAAAGAGGAAGATTGAGGAAGACCAAGATAACTTGAAGACGCAGTATACGAAGACACAAATATCATTGAAGAGAGCTGGATTGGAGAAGTCTTCAGAGCAGTGGCAACAAGAGGTTCAAGAAGAAAGAGCCAAAGTCAAGTATTGGGAGAAGAAATTCCAAGAGATGCAAGCGCAGAACCAGGCCTTAGATAAGAAGAATCAATGATTAAAAGCTAAGGTGACAGAGCTTGGAAGATCTCTTCATCATCATCGAAGTCGTAATTCTGTAGTCGAGTTAAAAGTAAGTCTGAAGAAGATCGAGGAAATGAAGCACAATAGTGGAAGGTTGGAAGCAGCATTGCAGAACTATGAACTATGGATAGAGCAGCTCGAGGCAAGAGAAGGACATTGGAAGGAAGAGCTTCACCATCTTCAGGATCAAGTTAGAGATAGGGATTATCTCATGGGAGAAGCCATAGTCCAGATTCGAGAGGTTTCTGATCATTTACAAGACCTAGCAGCACAAGCTAACGTATTAAGTACAAAATATGAATTAGTGACAGATAGAGGTTTAGAGTTAGCTTCGTCGTTGGATAGGATTAAAACTCTGGGCCTGAGGGCGAAGGTGTATTTGTAATCCATTTTGTGTAAAGATTTTTGTCTCTTAAATAACGTTTTCTAAAAAGAAACTGAATCAGAATCGATATCTTTTAGCATTCATGCATTTGCATCTCATCGCATCATATGCATTCAAGTTTATAGAAAGACCCTAATTAGTTAAAATTATTAGGGAGAAAGAGAGAGTAAGAGTAGTTGCAGGAGCAATTGGAAAAAATCCAACAAGAGATTAAGGGTCAAATGTTGGAGGCTTAAAGGAATATGATGGCTGAGATGGCTCAGCTGCTGAAGGGGACGACGGATAAAGGAAAGGCCCCTATGACCATTACTGAAGGAGATAATGAGGATCATCCTTCGGGTTTTACTCTACCCCATATGCAAACTCAATCTGAAGCATATCCTCGAAGGTCGTCCATCACAATAAGGCCTCAATATGGGCAAGCTGATGCCGGAATACCCATAAACTTTCAAACTGGCTCGGGGTTCAACCCAGGAGATAACCCTACCAATCCAGTCATCCCTGATTTAGATGTAGCTGAGAGGGAAGAGATGAGGCTTGAATAATCAAGGAAATTAGAAGAGCGTTGTAGATGGTTAGATGAGAAGTTTAAGGCATTGGAAAATGCTGATAATCGTCAGGGAATTGACGCCAAGGACTTGAGTTTGGTCCCAGATTTGGTGCTTCCCCATAAGTTTAAAATGTCAGAATTTGAGAAGTACAATGGGACTACTTGTCCTGAGGCCCATATTACCATGCTCTGTAGACGGATGACTGGCTATGTAAACAATGATCAATTTTTAATCCATTATTTTAAGGATAGTTTAGTTAGGGCAGCGGCTAGGTGGTATAATCAATTGAGTCACGCAAGGATCGGTTCTTGGAGAGACCTAGCGCAAGCCTTTATGCAGCAATATAATCATGTGACTGACATGACTCCTGATAGAACCATGTTGCAAAACATGGAAAAAAAGCCTAATGAAAGTTTTAGGCAATATGCACAGAGGTGGAGGGAGGTTGCCATGCAAGTTCAACCACCGCTCTTGGAGAAAGAAACTACTATGTTGTTCATTAACACTTTGAAGGCCCCATTCATTACTCACATGATTGGAAGTACCACTAGGAGAAATGATTGAGAATGCCATAAGAGGTGGCAAGATAGAGGGGGAAACTGCTAAAAGATCGGCCCCAAGAAAGAAAGATAATGAGGTGAATAATACGAGTAGTTATAATCCAAAAGCGGTTATGGTTAGTCAGCCCAGAGTAACTACAGTTGGGAAACAGGATTCTCAAAAGCAGGGATCTGGTTCGAGACAAAATTCTGAGAAGGTCTCATTCACGCCTACCCTAGTGACGTATCGGGAGCTTTATCAAAGTTTATTCAATGCGCATGCAATAGCTCCTTTTCATTTGAAACCTCTGTAACCTTCATACCCTAAATGGTATGATACAAACCCTAAATATGAATACCATGCAGGGATATCGGGGCATTCAATCAAAAATTACACTGGCTTTAAAAAAGTAGTGGAAAGACTTATCAAGATTGGGGTTGTAAAGTTTGACGACACCCCTATTAATGAAAACCCATTGCCAAATCATGGTGATCAAAGGGTAAACACGGTTGGGGATACTAGTATGAGAAGGATTAAACAGGGCGTGGCTGAAGTGAGAATGCCGATGAAAGTGATTTGGGAAGAAATGATGAAAAGAGAGATGATAATCTCTAAAGAACGGAATAGAGGAGTAAGGGACTACTGCGAGTTCCATGCTAAAGAGGGATATGAGATCTAGGAATGTAACGAGTTTAAGGCCTTGGTACAAAGCTTTATGAATAATAAGGAGCTGGAATTTTATAAAGCTTGCTCAGATGAAGGACATATATGCACATTAGAAGGTGGACTGAAGAATCAAAACCGGCCAAGGATCATTATTTCTTTACTAAGAAATAATGAAGCTGAAATACCAACGATACCGAAAGTCATTATTCATAAACTCGTTTCCTTTCCTTATAAGGATAACAAGAGGGTACACTGGAATTATGACTGCAATGTGACAATACCGGAGAAGGAAGATATAGCTAGTGCTTCTAAGGACGTTCAGGGATAGGGTTCTTACACGCGTAGTGGGGAGCGTTATGATGCAGAAGGCGTTAGAGTTGAGCCCGCAAAAGCAAAAGCCTTTGAGAAAGGAAAGGGGACTGAAATACTGGTTAATGAGCCAGTGAAGGAAGAAGAAGCCAAAGAATTTCTAAAATTCTTAAAACACAGTGAGTACAACGTGTTTGAACAACTGTGCAAACAACCAGCTCGCATATCAGTGTTGGCCTTGCTTCTGAGTTCAGAGGTACATCGGGAAGCATTAATGAATTTGCTCAATGAGACTTACGTTACTAATGATATATCCGTCAATAAATTGGATCGATTGGTTAGTAACATAAGTGCTGACAATTTCATCTATTTCAACGATGACAAAATCCCACCTGGTGGCATGGGATCAGCTAAAGCTTTACACATCACCACTCGCTGTAAGGGGTATACATTGCCGAGTGTGCTTATTGATAATGGATCAGCCTTAAATGTCTTACCATTATCTACATTGAATAGATTACCTATAGACAGTTCTCACATGAAAACACGCCATAATATAGTGAGAGCATTCGATGGTATAGAGAGAAAGGTCATGGGAAGAATTGATATTCCTTTGATGATTGGGACAAATACTTATGATGAAGAATTTTTAGTGATGGACATCAAGCCCTCTTACAATTGCTTGTTGGGGAGGCCTTGGATACACTCGGCAGGAGCGGTGCCCTCATCTTTGCACCAGAAATTGAAGTTAGTAGCTAATGGACGGTTAGTCACCATAAACGCGGAGGAGGACATTATAGCAACAGTTACCAGTGACGCACCCTATGTAGAAGCAAACGAAGAGGCAATTGAATGCTCTTTCCATTCATTAGAATTTGTTAATGCAACATTCATTTCAGAGGGGAGTGAGGTGCCAGTGCCTAGGATATCCAGAGCTACAAGAATGGGTTTGCGAATGACAATGGGAAAAGGAGCTTTGCCAGGAAAAAGATTGGGAAGATATCTTCAAGGAGAGATTCAAATTCTAGAACTAAAGGAGAAGAGAGACCGTTTTGTCTTGGGTTACAGGCCAGATCATAAGCAAAGAAGGAAGGAAATAGAGAAGCGTTAAAAAAGAAGAAGGGCGCGTTTAAGTGGAAGAGAAGTAGAGTGGGAATTGATGACGTTCCCCCATATATCTCAAACTTTTATATTAGGAGGGATAATTCACCCGAAGGGAGGGTTGCTTGAAAAAGGAAGCTATCACATAAATGTTGTGCATAATGAAGAGTCTGGACAAGGAAACCCTAAGGGCATTTGCCCTTACGAACAGGAATCTCTTTAAACAATTGGGTTGCAGAAGAACTTCCTGCAGTTTTTAAAGATTCTTCAGAGTAATTTCCAGAACACTCTTATTGCTCTAAAGCCTAGGAGTAGTAAGATTTTATTTGTAAAATAGGCTCATGTTCAGATATTTACATTTCAATAAAACGTAACCTTTGTTATCAATTCAAGTGAATATTCTTTTATACCGTTTAATATTCTTTTGACCTTTACATTCTTTCATTTCATTCATAACATATAAAAAACGTTCCGAAAATTCATTTATTCTTTGTACATTCTTTCGTACCTCGCAGGTCCCTAGATATCAATGACATGAGCACTGATACTACAAATCCTAGATTCTCTTTTGAGCAAGACATGTGTTTAGAAGAACTTCAGGATTTTGAAGATGACAGGGATTGTGATATGTCTCCAGATCTGTTGAGAATGGTGAAACAAGAGGAGAAACAAATCCTACCCTGTGAGAAAGAGGCAATAGAGAATGTAGCCTTAGAGGAAGGGGAAAGAGGTGAAAATTTGCACACATATTGCTAAAGAAACAAGATGAGGTCTTGTTAAGCTGCTACGTGAATTTAAAGATATTTTTGCATGGTCATATCAGGATATGCCGAGGTTGAATACTGATATCGTGGTACATCATCTTCCTATAAGACAAGATTGCAAGCCAGTTCAACAAAAATTGCGAAGGATGAGGCCGATATTATGTTGAAAATAAAAGAGGAAGTTAAGAAGCAGTTTGATGCTAGATTCCTACAAGAAGTCAAATATTCAAAATGGGTGGCTAATATTGTGCCTGTCCCTAAGAAGGATGGGAAGGTACGAATGTTTGTTGCCTTCAGAGATTTAAACAAAGCTAGCCCGAAGGATAATTTTCCTTTACCGCACATCGATACTTTAGTAGACAATACAGCGAGATATTCGTTGTTCTCCTTTATGGATGGTTTCTCAAGGTACAATCAGATAAAAATGCATCTTGAAGACATGGATAAAACTACCTTCATAACATTATGGGGCACCTTCTGTTACAAAGTAATGCCCTTTGGGCTGAAGAATGCAGGAGCAACATACCAAAGGGCTATGGTGACTTTGTTTCACGATATGATGCACAAAGAGATTGAGGTATATGTTGATAATATGATTGCCAAATCTCGAACAGAGAAGGAGCATATTGAAGTCTTGAGGAAGTTCCTGAGATTAAGAAAGTTTCAGTTGAAGCTTAATCTGGCAAAGTGCACTTTCAGAGCAAGGTCAGGGAAATTACTAGGCTTTGTAGTCAGCAAAAAGGGAATAGAAGTTAACCCAGACAAAGTTAGAGCCATACGAGATTTGCCTCCACCACGTACTCAGAAGGAAGTTCGGGGTTTTCTTGGAAGGTTGAATTATATTTCTCGATTTATTTCACAGTTAACTGAGAAATGTGATCCTATATTTCGCCTCCTTAGAAAACACAACCAAGGTACTTGGGATGAGCAATGCCAGAATGCCTTTAATAAAGTCAAGCAATACTTGTTAAACGCTCCAGTACTATCTCCACCTAGTTCAGATAAACCATTAATTCTGTACTTATCGGTGTTTAGTAATTCTATGGGATGTGTGCTTGGTCAACATGATGAGTCAGGAAGAAAAGAGAGAGCAATATATTACCTCAGTAAAAAATTTACTGAGTGTGAAAGGAGATATTCACCAATTGAAAAGTTGTGTTGTGCTTTGATTTGGACAACTCGAAGGTTGAGGCAATATATGCTATATCATACGACTTGGCTAATTTCAAAACTTGATCCATTAAAGTGCATGATGGAGTCAACAGCCCTAACTGGAAGAATGGCAAAGTGGCAAGTATTGCTCTCAGAGTTTGATATAGTCTATATGAGTCAAAAAGCTATAAAAGGAAGCGTGATAGTAGAATTTCTGGCTAGCAGAGCTTTAGAAGATTATGAGCTATTGAGCTTTGATTTCCCTAATGAGGAGTTGATGTATGTGGCAGTCACTGAAGAATATTCATGGAAGTTGAACTTTGACGGTGCATCCAACGCGGTAGGAAATGGGATTGGGGCAGTCTTGGTATCCCCAAATAGTGATCATTATCCATTTACATGTAAATTGGATTTTAACTGTACAAACAATATGGCCAAGTATGAACCATGCATCATGGGGATTCGAGCAGCCAGAGATTGAAAAATTAGAACCTTGGAAGTATATGGAGACTCTGCGTTGGTAATTTACCAGCTTAGGGGTGAATGGGAGACAAGGGACCCCAAATTGATTAATTATCGAAGGGTAGTTTTAGAGTTACTTGTAGAGTTTGATAATGTCACTTTCAGTTATCTCCCACGGGACGAAAATTAGATGGCGGATGCTTTGGCGACATTGGCTTCCATGATCAAAGCAAATAAACAAGAGGATGTGAAACCAATTCAGATGAGCATTTCTGAGGTTCCAGCTCATTGCTGTAATATCGAAGAAGAGGAAAAGGATGACCATCCTTGGTATCAAGATATATTACGGTATGTGAGAAATCGTGAATATCCTGAGCAGGCAACTGAAAATGACAAAAGAACTTTGAGGAGGTTAGCCTACGAATATGTGCTAGATAGGGACATCCTTTATAAAAGAAGGAAAGATCAAGTACTTTTAAGATGCGTTGACGCTGTAGAAGCTAGACAAATCCTAGAAGAAGTACATGAAGGAGTTTGTGGTACACATGCTAATAGCTTTATGATGGCAAGAAAAATCATGAGGTTTGGATACTATTGGTCTACTATGGAAGGTGATTGTATCAGTTATGCTAAGAAATGTCATAAATGCCAGATATATAGGGACAAGATCCATGTACCACCTTCACCCTTACATGTTATGACTTCTCCATGGCCCTTTTCCATGTGGGGCATGGATGTCATTGGGCCAATATCACCAAAAGCTTCGAATGGGTATCGTTTCATTTTCGTGGTCATCGACTACTTCACAAAATGGGTGGAGGCAGTTTCATATGCTAGTGTTACCAAGTCGGCAGTGGGTCGATTCTTGAAAAAGGAGATTATTTGTCGGTATGGAATGCCTGAGAGGATTATATCGGATAATGCATTGAACTTGAATAACAACATGATTGCGAAAGTTTGCAGTCAATTCAAGATCAAACATCATAATTCATCTCCATATCACCCAAAAATGAATAGGGCAGTGGAAGCTGCCAACAAAAACATCAAGAAGATAGTGGGGAAAATGACTGAAACTTGCAGAGATTGGCATGAGAAATTACTGTTTGCACTCTTAGCCTATCGAACGTCTGTTAGAACCTCTACTGGGGCAACTCCTTGCTTGTTGGTTTATGGGATGGAGGCAGTGTTACCCATTGAAGTAGAAATACCTTCTCTTCGAGTTTTGTCAGAGATAAAGCGGTATGACCAATTGAACTTGATTGAAGAAAAGAGGCTAAAAGCTATTCGCCATGGTCAGATGTATCAGAAGCGAATGATGAGAGCCTATGACAAGAAAGTTTGTCCAAGAGAATTCCACGAAGGGGACCTCGTATTGAAAAAAGATTCTCCCCATACAGAAGGACTTTAGAGGGAAATGGATGCCAAATTGGGAAGGACCGTATGTTGTGAAGAAGGCTTTCTCTGGTGGTGCATTGATTTTGACAGAAATGGATGGGAAGAGTTTACCCAATCCAGTGAATTCAGACTCAGTCAAGAAATACTTTGTCTGAAAGAGAGGAGAATCCAAAGTGAAAACCAGCAAAGGGCGCTTTGAGACTTTTAAAAATATATATATTTTGGAGAGGCTAAGGTGAAAACCCGCAAAGGGCGCCTTAAGACAAAAGGGGTTTTGAGTTGAAAACCCGAAAGGGCTGCTCAATTTACGAGAGGCATCCAATAACTTTGCTATACCAGATTTGACGAGAAGTAGAGTGTGTTACATACTGGGGCATCAACAAAGTACTTTTGATCTTCTAAACACATGTTAAACTCAAAACAGTCTTCATGGAATTTGTATATAGAAGCCTAAGCTGTGATATGTTGGATATCAAATTTTTGCTCTGATTACTATCTTTAGATTCTTTTTTTTTTCTCAAAGATATGTTTTCAGATTAATTTCTTGTTGTATTCTGATGATTTATCTAACTATTTTCAAGATCAAATTATTTGTCTTCCAAAGTGTGTTTTATTGAAATAATGATTGATGAACTAAAATTTTTACAAACGAAGTTTTTCATATTACTCTGGGAATTGCTAGAGAATACGAGAAACTAAAACAGAACAATTGTTTGAAGAATTCCCACGAGTGAAGGTCGAAGGTATTCGAGGAAATTTCTTCAGTCCAAAGAATTTTTGGACAATTCAAATGATTCAATCTTAGGAGAGGGTCGTTTCCAGCAGGTCGTAGCATTTGGAGAATGGTACAATAGGACCAATCTAATTCAAAACATAGGAGCAGAGTTTGATTGATATTTTGAGGTGGAATTTTGATGGATGAATGAGTAAAGACATCCGAAATAGGAATCATTTTCATAACATCTTGCATCATAATATGTCTATTTAGGGGGCATTTGACTCATTTCGATCATGGCACCCAAATCATTAGCATAAGTACATACGTATTCTACAGGTTCTGTCCCTTAGGGGATAATGTAGATCACCGGTGACAAATCTGGTGTCTCTGTATGGCCAGTGAGCAGATCAAAGATAGCAGATTTGGCGTATCTGTATTATCAGAGAGCAGATTAAAGTTAACAGATCTGGCGTCTCTGTATTACCAGTAAGTAGATCGAAGATAGTAGATTTGGCGTCTCTGTATTGTCAGATAGCAGATCAAAGATAGAAAATTTAGCATCTCTATATTGTTAGAGAGCAGATTGAAGATAATAGATTTGGCGTCTCTGTATTGTTAGAGAGCAGATCGAAGATAGCAGATTTGACATCTCTGTATTGTTAGAGAGCAGATCACTGATAATAGATTTAGCGTCTTTGTATTTCCAGAGAGCAGATCAAAGATAGTAGATTTGGCGTCTCTTTATTGTCAGATAGCAGATCGAAGATAGCTGATTTGGAATTTCTATATTGCCAGAGAGCAGATCAAAAATGATAGATTTGGCGTCTCTGTATTAGACGGGGAGTAGATCGAAAAAGTTGATTTGGCGTCTCTGTATTGTCAAAGAGTAGATCGAAGATAACTGATTTGGCGTCTCTGTATTGACAGTGAGCAAATCAGAAATGATAGATTTGGCATCTCTGTATTAGATGGGAGCAGATCAAAGATAGCAGATCTGACATTCGTGTGTTCACATCGAAGCAGATCGAAGATAACAGATTTGGCGTCTCTGTATTGTCAGAGAGCAAATCAAAGATAGCTGATTTGGCGTCTCTGAATTAGGCAGGGTGCAAATCAAAGACATCAGCATGGCGTCCTTAAGTTTGTGGAAAGCATATTGAGGACCATGAGGTCAGGATCCGATAAGACTGGGGAAAATTTGGTCCTTTTATAATCTTTGCTTTATTCCTGTTACACAATAATAAGTAAAGAGGGGCAGCTGTAATAGCCCAAATTTGCCTGGGCCCGTGAAATAGAGTAAAACAATAAAATTAATAACATAAATTTAAAGTTTGTAATGTCCAGTTTACAAAACGGGCCTAAAGGTCTGATGACCGAAGACCCAATTAGCCTAAACTACCCAATACCCGGTTACACCCAAGCCCAAGTACATGGAGAACGGACTTCTTGATAGAGTGGAGGGCAACGCTAACGTCCATATATGGTCAAGAGCAAACTCAGTAAGTAAAGGAAAATAATCTAGCCATGGGATATGTGTCAAAGCTGTCAGACTACATTCGTATCAGCGTCGCACAGGATAATCAGCATGAGTTGAAGAAAATATGGGATCAATGGGGTATCAAAGCCAAGAAGTTGTTCTACAACAACCATGGGGACTTGCAGTACTTGCTAGACTTGGGAATAGATGAGAATTTGTTCGGGCCATCACTCAGTATTGGAATCTTGTATACAGTTGCTTTACGTTTGGAAAAGCCGATATGGTACCCATGGTGGAGGAATATTCGATTTTGTGGCATTGTCCTATGATTCAAGTTGATAAAGTTTACTCAATGGCTGACTGTATTCCAACTTTTATGAGGAAGTTGATGAACGTCATGAGGAGAGGGAGTAAGCTAAAATGGAAAGAGCAGGAAGGAAAATGGACAGTCTTGGAATTCCTGCCTCTTCCACCACTGGTGCGTCTTAATATTGTTTCCAATCAAAGTAAAATTGGATACGAAGAAGATTGTTCGACACTCTATGGCAAGGCATGCTAAAGGGCAGAAGGTAATATACTCACCAATCATTTCAAGGAGAACAAGAAGAATACTGATGGACATTTCCACCATTACAACATTTCTCTTACATATGAAGATGGTCGACGGTAAGAGTGTTGGAAGAAAAGTGATTGACAGAATACGTGGACCGACAAAGGTGAGTTGGATAGAAAGAATTGTGCCTATGAGGGTAAAAGGTTTATTTATTATAGGACTAAACAACAAGCATGAGTTTACTATGTTACGCTTATCAGAGACGATGGAAATGCAAGCCCTGATGGTCTGTCAAAATGGACGCAAAAGAATGAGATTAAAGAAGTCTGTATTATTTAAAGACCTTTAAAGTAGAGATTAACTATGCTGAGAAGATACCCATGTAAGTATTTCAAAATGCTTTGCGTGGACAGGAATCTGAAAGCTCTCAAGAAACACTAAAGGTGCTGGACATCATTTTATGGCAGCATGTTAAGCAGGAATGCCTACTTGTTTGCCAACCTTTCTTTCAAGATAATCAGAACAACTTCACAGACGTTGGAAGAGGTGTCCATGGATGTAGGGATTATCTCATGGGTGAAACCATAGACCAAATTCGGGATGGTAGTAGATCAGTTACGGGCCATGAAGGTACAAGCTGATACATTGAACACGAAATACAAGCTACAGTCAGATCATTGTCAAGAGTTAGCTTTGTTGAGTTAAAACTTTGGGCCATAGGATGAAGGCGTATTTGTAATCCATTTATATGTAAAGATATTGTTTTTCTAAATAAAGTTTTCTAAATGAGATTGAATCGAGATCGATACCTTTTGCATTCATGCATTTGCATCTCATAGCATCTCATCGCATCAATGCATTCAAAGTTATAGAAAGACCCTAATTAGGTAAAATTACTATGAAGTTAGGGAAAATCTGGAAGCAACACATCCCTACGGTACACGCGCTAAGTTGAAGAATATGGACCAAAGATTTGAACAGCTACAGAAGGACATGCAAGACCAATTGCAAGAGCAATTGGAAAAAATGTAAAACGACATGAGGGAGCAAATGCTGGAAGCTCAGAGGAATATGATGGCTTAGATGGCTCAACTACTAAGGGCTACTGATAAGGGAAAGGCTCCTATGGCAATCACCAAAGAAGAGAACGAAGGTCATCCTCCTAGTTTCACTCTACCTTACGTACTAACTCAACCTAAGGCATATCCCCGAGGGCCGCCTGTCACAATAAGGCCTCAACAGGGTCAAGTTGATGCTACAATCCCCATAAATTTCCCAACTGGCTCGGGGTTCAATTTGGGGGACAATCTCGCAAATCCTCTCGTTCCTGACTTAAATATGGCTGAAAGGGAAGGTACAAGAATCGAATCTGCAAAACAGTTAGAGGAACGTTGCAGATGGTTGGAGGAGAAATTCAAGGCCTTAGAAAGTGCTGAAGAGCATCTGAGAGTTGATGCCAAAGATCTAAGTTTGGTCCCAGATTTGGTGCTTCCTCACAAATTCAAGATGCCAGAGTTTGAGAAGTACAACGGAACTACTTGTCCAGAGGCCCACATTACGATGTTTTGTAGAAGGATGACGGGTTATGTGAATAATGATCAATTGTTGATCCATTGTTTCCAAGACAGCCTAATTGGAGCAGCAGCCAGGTGGTACAATTAGTTGAGCTGGGCCAGAATAAATTCATGGAGGGATCTTGCACAAGTTTTCATACAGCAGTACAATCATGTAACTAACATGACTCCGGATAGGATCACGTTGCAAAACATGGGGAAAAAGCCTAAGGAGAGCTTTAGGCAGTATGCACAGAGATGGAGAGAGATTGCTATACAGGTTCAACCACCGCTCTTGGAGAAGGAAACCACTATGCTCTTTATCAACACCTTGAAGGCTCCATTCATTACCCATATGATTGGAAATACTACAAAAACTTTCGTAAACATAGTTATGGCAGGGGAAATGATTGAAAACGCCATAAGGAGGCGTAACTTGACAAGTTTAGTCATTCCAGTCATTTCGGTCAGTATAGTCGGAATTGGGATAAATGAAATAAATCTCGGTCGGAGTTTGGGCGGTAAGATAGAAGGGGAAACTGCTAAGAGATCAACCCCAAGGAGAAATGAGGTGAACAATGCAAGTAATTATAACTCGAAATCAGCTACGGTTAATCAACCAAGAGTAGTAACTGTAGGGCAGCAGGGTTCGCAAAGGAATAAATCTGGTACGAGATAGAATTCTAAAAAGATCCAGTTCACACCTATTCTAGTAACGTACAAGGAACTTTATCAGAATTTATATGATGCACACGTAGTAGCTCCCTTCTACTTAGAACCAATGCAACCTCCATATCCCAAATGGTATGATGCAAATGTTCAATGTGAGTACCATGAGGGATAACAGGACATTCTATAGAAAATTGTACTACCTTCAAGAAATTGGTTGAAAAATTCATCAAAATATGTGTTATAAAGTTTGATGATAAGCCTGGTACAGAGAACCCATTGCCAAACCATAGCAATCAGGGGGTAAATGTGATTGGGGAAGATGAGGCTGAATAAGGAAATCTGGAGGGTATTCATCCCTACAAATTAGAAAGCTCCTTAAACAATTGGAAGGCAGAGGAACATCTTGTAGTATTCAGAAATTATATGAAGTAATATTCAAAACATTCTTGTTGCTCTAAAGCCTAGGAGTAATAAGATTTCTTTTGTGAAGTGGGCTCATGTTCAGATATTTTTATTTTCAATAAAACATACTTTTATTATTTATCCGAGTAAATATTCTTTCATTCTAATTCTTTTGACCTTTGACATTCTTTATAAATTTTCATTTCATGTAAATAGTCATTTTTGAATTCATTTATTCCTTGTATATTCTTTGGTGTTCCTACTATAGATCCTTAGATATCAATGACACAGGCAACGATACTACAGATTCAGATTTCCTTTTGAGTGCGATATGTGTTTAGAGGAATCTCAGTACTTTGAAGGTGATAGAAATTATCACTTGTTTCTGAATTTGTTGAAAATGGTTTTTACCCCATGAAGTGGTGGTAGGAAATATAGCCTTAGAGGAAGGAAAGATTGCGAAATTGGAATTAGCTGAGGAGACAAAACAAGACCTTGTTGAGACTATTATGGGAATTCAAAAATGTGGTCCAAAGACGCATGCAGGAGGATTTGCAATTGCCAGGATAAACATGATGTTTTGGGGCACTGTTGGTCCACCATGGAAAGGGATCGCATCAGTTGTACAATGAATGCCAAATTTAAAGGAGTCAAGACTTATGGGGCATGTATGTTATGGGCCCGAGCTTGTCAAAATTTTCAAGCTGACAATGACTAATCTTTGTGGACGTCAACTACTCCATTAAGAGGGGGAGATAGCTTCATATGCCAATATTACAAAGTCAAAAGTCATCCATTTCAAAAAATATATATATATTATATATAACTGCACAATACCAAAAGTTTGCAATCTTTTCAAAGATAATGTGCCATACCACAGTACAACAAAGGTTGCCAAAAGAAAAGAAAAAGAAGAAAAAAATAAATTATAGAAGATGACCGAGACTGGTAAAAATTGGCATAAGAAACTATCGCCTACTCTCTATGCTTATGCTAGGGCAAACACCTTTAATTCCAGTTGTTTTAAAGGTTCCAACCATCATCCTTGGAATGGGTGCATTGTTTGGCTTTCCTGAGTAGTCTGATGTGCCGTCAATAGCTACGATGGTTAGCTCCAGGTGGTGGCCATTGATTTCCAGCTATGGAGCATTAGGCCGTACACAGTCTTTGAAGCTTAAAATGATAGATTCTTTCTGCAAAACCAGTTTCTGACAAAGTTGATGACGATATCATGAAGGAAGCTCTCTTAGACTTCTATACAAGTTCAGGGAAGAGGAAACCTGATCAAATCATTATTTTCAGGGATAGGGTTAGCGAGTCTTAATTCAATCAAGTTTTGATCGAGTTATTGAGGCTTACAACTTCCTTGACGAGAAGCAAAACCTTAAAGATTGTGGTTATTGTTGTACGGAAAACCATCATACCAAGTTTTTTCAACAGGGATCTCCTGACAATATGCTACATGGTACTGTCATTGACAACAAAGTATGCCATCCAAAGAACAATGATTTTTACCTTGGTACCTATGCTGGAATGATTGGAATCACGAGGCAGACCCACTATCATGTTCTCTTAGACCAGGCTGGGTTTTCGGCTGATGATCTGCAATAGTTTGTTCATTCTCTATCCTATATGTATCAAAGGAGCACCACAGCCATATTTGCTGTAGCTCCTATTTGCTACGCTCATTTGGCAGCTTCATAGTTGGGGGCAATTTATGAAGATTAGGGATGCTTCAGAAACATTATCGAGTTATGGTGGGATGTATGCTCCGAGAGTAACCTCTATACCTCAGCTTTCCAGGTTGAAGGATAAAGTCAGCAACTTCATTCTTATCCGCTGAGAATCATTGAACCATCTTTTTGTAGGGTTTGACAAACAACAGCCAGGACTGCTGTTGGGGCAATCCCTTTCTCATGGGCTTATGAATCAAGATTTTTCCTCCAAGCTTTTGATGGAGTCAAGAATTGAATACCTCTAGTAAACTTTAAAGTATTCATCCTAAGCAAATATACCAAGAATGGATGACACAGACTTATAACAAAGAAGGTTCGTCCAAAAAAATTTCATAAAGGAAACCTTGTGCTGAAAAAGATCCTTCCCATGCAAAAGGATGCCGAATTGGGAAGGGCCATATGTTGAAAAGAGGGCATTCTGTAGAGGTGCACTGATTTTGACAAGAAATGGATAGGAAGAATTTATCTGATCCAGTGAATTCAGACTCGGTCAAGGAGTACTTTGTCTAAAGGAGAAGGGAAGCCAAGGTGAAAACCCGCAAAGGGCACTTTAAGGCTTCTATTTCAAAAAAAAAAAGGAAAAAAGAAAAGAAAAAGAGAAAAAAAGAAGAAAAAATGGAGAGGCTAAGGTGAAAACCCGCAAAGGGCGCCTTGAGACCAAAGGGGTTTTGAGTTGAAAACCCGAAATGGCAACTCAAATTTGGAAAGTCATGCAGTGACCTTGCCATACCGGATTCGACGAGAAGTGAAGTATGTTACATATTGAGGCATCAACGAATTACTTTGGATCTTTTAAACACATGTTGAACTCAAGAAAGTCTTTATGAAGCTGGTGTATAGACGCTCAAGTGGCAATATCTGGGGCATCTGATTTCTATCCTATTTACTATCTTTGGATTCTTTTTTTTCGCAAAGATATGTTCTCAGGTTAATCTTTTTGCATTCCTTCCATTAATTTGTCCAAATCTAATTATCCTCAGGATCAATTTATTTGTCTCCTATTATTCATAAAGCATGTTGCATTGAAATAATGATAGATGAACTAAAATATCTTCACAAACGAAGTTTTGCATATTACTCTGGAAATTTCTAGATAATACAAGAAACTGAAACAAGACAATTGTTTAAGGAATTCTCATATGTATGGGTTGGAGATACTCGAGAGATTTTCTTCTTCAGTCCAAAAGGTGGTTGGACGTTTTAAGCAATATTGATCTTAAGAAAGGATCATTTCATAAACATCTTCAGTGGGTCGTAACATTCGAGGAATGGTATGGTAGACCAAATTGATAGAGAAGATTCGACGTATACGAGCAGAATATGATTGATATGTCGAGACGAACGAGGTAGAAAGCTCGATAGATGAATAAGTGATGACGTTCGAAATAGGAGTTATTTTCATAAACATTTTGCATCATAATATTTCGAATTAGGAGCATTTGACTCATTTCGATCATGGCATCTTAATTATTCGGCATAAGCATAAATTCCAGGAAATCAATTCTACAGGTGGATTCCCTAGTGGACAATGTAGCAAGATTGATTGAAAATTACAAAATTCAGTGCCTTAATCCCCTAAGCAGTAGGGTAACAGGTTAAATTTGTAGATCTTATCTCCTTAAGCAGTAGTGGAGCAGATCGAAGAGTAACAGGTTTGCAGATCTTATCTCCCTAAGCAGTAGCGGAGCAGATCAATGACAACTAGCCTTAATCCCCTAAGCAGTAGGGTAACAGGTTAAATTTGCAGATCTTATCTCCCTAAGCAGTAGTGGAGCAGATCGAAGAGTAACAGGTTCGCAGATCTTATCTCCCTAAGCAGTAGCGGAGCAGATTGATGACGACTTGCCTTAATCCCCTAATCAGTAGGGGTAACAGTTAAATTTGCGCATCTTATCTCCCTAAGCGGAGTGGAGCGGATCAAAGACCCGCCTTAATCCCTTAAGCGAGAGTAATGCTGAGTTAAATTTGTAGATCTTATCTCCTTAAGCAGTAGTGGAGCAGATCGAAGACCCGCCTTAATCCCCTAAGCAGTAGGGTAATAGGTTAAATTTGCATATCTTATCTCCCTAAGTAGTAGTGGAGCAGATCGAAGACCTGCCTTAATCCCCTAAGCAGTAGGGTAACTGGTTAAATTTATAGATCTTATCTCCCTAAGCAGTAGTGGAGCAGATCGAAGAGTAACAGGTTCGCAGATCTTATCTCCCTAAGTAGTAGCGGAGCAGATCGATGACGACTCGCCTTAATCCCCTAAGCAGTAGGGTAACAGGTTAAATTTGCAGATCTTATCTCCCTAAGCAGTAGTGGAGCAGATCGAAGACCCACCTTAATCCCCTAAGCAGTAGGGTAACTAGTTAAATTTACAGATCTTATCTCCTTAAGCAGTAGTGGAGTAGATCGAAGACCCGCCTTAATCCCCTAAGCAGTAGGGTAACAGGTTAAATTTGCAGATCTTATCTCCCTAAGCAGTAGTGGAGCAGATCGAAGACTCGCCTTAATCCCCTAAGTAGTAGGGTAACAGGTTAAATTTGCAGATCTTATCCCTAAGCAGTAGCGGAGCAGATCGAAGACGATGCACTTTAACCCCTAAGCAGTAGTGCAATAAACCAAAGCATAGCAGATCTTGTAACATCCCGAAATAGGGCCTAAACGGAACAGTGGTTGCGAAACCACAAATCCAAGGTAGAAAAATTTATTTTATTATTATTTTGAGGTCTATGATATGTTTGCATGATTGTGTGAAAAGTTCGTGAAGAAATTCTATGCATAAAGTACTTAATTTGAAATTAGGGACTAAATTGAATAAATTGCAAAACTTGTGTTCTAGAAGTATTTTGCATAAAATTGAATTAGATTATTAATTAGAGGTCCTTAAAGAGTAATTTTACCAATTTTAAGTTCATGGACAAAATTAGGACATGGAAGGAATTTTTGAAAGTTTAGTAGTAAGGGCATTTTGGTCATTTAGTTATTAAAATGAATTAAAAACAAAATTAAAAGCCAATTTTTGTCCATCTTTTCATTAGGACGAAATTTCAAGGGTTCTCCATAGCTAGGGTTTGTTTCAAGCTTTCAAGCTCCATGGTAAGTGATTCCAAGCCCCGCTTTTAATGTTCTTTACGTTTTGGAGTCCCTTGCTCGATAAAGCTTATGCTAGCAATAATTTAAGTTAGGGTTCATATTTGGAAAAATACCCATAGGTGAAATTTGTGTATTTTTGTGTTTTATGATAGAATATGAGGTTTTAAATTATGTTAGACAACTTGTACTACTCGGTTTTAAGCAAAAACGAGTAAAAGGACTTAATCGGTAAAAATACCTAATAGTCATAAGTGCTTGTTAGAGTATGAATTTGATGCTGCCATAGAAGGAAAAATGACCAGCATGTCATGAAACATAAGAAAATAGGCTGAAGTTTAATTTACGAGCTTTGGGGCAAAAGTGTAAATATGCAAAAGTTTAGGGGCAAAATTGTAATTTTGCCAAAATATGATTTTGGGTCAATTTGAATAATTTGAGTCCTAATTAGACTATATTTTAAATGATAGAGCAAGGAAAACTGAAATTTAAGCTAAAATGGAGAAAATACCAAGTTGTGGACGAAATGGTAAAAGTAGCTATTTTTGCATACGAGGTAAGTTTACAAAGAAATAAATGCAATATTCTTTTATTTTACATTATTATTGTAAATTTCAGCATTTATATACTTATTTTATGAGAATATTTGAAGTCGAATTAAAGGCTAAGTGACAGAGAAAAAGCATTAGGAAGCCCGATTGAACCTTAGGAATGTTAGGATATTGGGGTTGACAGACAGACAGACACAGGAATGAGCCATGTAAGTCCATATCAGATATATGGCTTTGGAGACAGGAATGAGCCATGTAAGCCCATAT
This sequence comes from Gossypium anomalum, assembly GCA_025698475.1. Lineage (NCBI taxonomy): Eukaryota > Viridiplantae > Streptophyta > Magnoliopsida > Malvales > Malvaceae > Gossypium > Gossypium anomalum. The sequence continues at coordinate 79,529,238 of CM046966.1, read as the reverse complement.
TAGACATATATATGGCATTGGAGACAGAATAATTCATGTAAGTCCATGTCGAAGACATGGCATTGGCGTGATATTGATCGACAGAACGACCCAATATCCTTAGTATTCCGAGTGATTCAATGGGTCATTGTACACGTTAAATTACAGTGAATTATCAGCAAAAGGGAAGGTAGATTATATTTATGAATAGTGAAAGGTCGTAAGTAAGAAAGAAGGTAAGTAAGTAAAGAAGAAGGTAGAAAATGAGAAGTAAAGAAAGTTTATGAGGCTAGGTGACATTATGTATAATCATTCATTATGCTTTGAATGTTGTAATTTATTTGCTTGTAAGCTTACTAAGCCTAGTGCTTACTCACTTTATTTTCTTTTTCTTATAGTTTTTATCAAGCCACTCGGGATCGAAGGAAACGTCGGAGACCCGATCACACTATCGAAGAAATCACATTGGTATAGTTAGACGTTTAGTTTTGTGTATGGCATGTATAGGAACTTGGTTTCTTTTGATATGATATGATCAATGAATGATGTGTAAATACTTGCTAGTGATTAGTTAATAGAATGGCTGATGATATACATGTTTAATTGTATGTATGAATAAGTAGTAACTATCACATGAAAACTAAGAAAATGTGAAAGTAACTTAAAAACAGATTCAAGTATCAAAAATAATGTGATTTTGAAAAATCACTAAAAATCGTAGAGACATGGTTTGATGGTGAATAATATATGAAATTAAATCTTATTATGTCTATTTTCTTATGGAATAAGCAAAACAGGCAAAGGTATTATATTTTATGAGATATCTGAGTTTTAGTGAAACAGGTCGAGAGAAAATTCTAGATCCCCTGTTTCAACTTTGGAAATTCACCATAAATTGTACAAAAATAATTAGGTGGTTTAATTTATATGTTTAGAATCCTTATTGAATCTAGTTTTAATATAAATAAACGGTATAGTTATATTAATTTTTATAGGGAGAAAAGTGGTTCGTAGTAAGTAGAGGTCAGTGCAGTTGAATTCTGAAACAGGGGTAACTTTAACTAATAAACTGTACTAATTGGCTAAGTAAAAATTCTAAAAAAATTAGTAGATAGATATATGAGTCTAGTTTCAGGAAAAATTTACGGATCTTAATTTCGAGTTTTGAAACTTGAGAAATGAATTTTAAGCAGCTATGACGCAGAAAAAGCAGTTTGTTCAAAAATTAAAATAAGTGGTTTAGAGTTGTTTAAAAGGTAAGATAAGTTTAGTAACACCTCAAGCTTGACTCGTGACGGTTTCGGCGTGGGGGCGTTACATTTATTGGTATCGAGCAGGTTTAGTCGGTTCTCGGAGCGAATAGTGTGAGTAAATGTCTAGCTATACATGCCATACCCGTATTTTGATAGTGTGACGACTCGACGATTTTTAAATATTTTGTTTTATTGTAATGGATCCCGAGCGAGCTGGTGATGATGATGTAGAAAGTAATGCGCTGCTCCCGTGGAAGGGGTAGCGCCATCCGAGAATAGGCCAAGAATGCTTAATCGTGAGGAGTGACTCGAGAAGCTCTCTTCCAAGCTTTGAATAATTGGTTTGCCGAGTTCGTTCGCATGCGAATCCCAGTAGTTAGACCTCCACCCCCTCATGACTCTCAAAGCTACCCATGTAGCTCAAGCTTCCCAATCCACAGTACAATGATAAGAGAAAAGCCACCAGCTTGATAGAATCGGGAAACAAGGGGCGTAAGAGTTCCGAGCAACAAAACATGATGATGCGAAAAGAGCAAAATTTTGGTTAGAAAATACTATCGAGTCTTTGATGAATTATCTTGTACACCCGAGGAATGTATGAAATGTGTAATATCACTTCTTAGAGACTCACCTACTACTGGTGGAAGACACTTGTATCGCTTGTACCAAAGGAGAGGATCACTTGGGATTTCTTTCAGGGAGGAATTTCGTAAAAGTACATCAATCGTGGTTTATTGACCGTAAGAGAAAGGAATTCTGGAATTGAAACAAGGTAATATGACGAATCGATGAGATTGTGCATAAATTATCAGCAACTTAACAAGGTAACAAAGATAAGAACAAGTATCCATTGCCTAGAATTGATGATCTGCTTGATCAATTGAAGGGAGCTACTGTGTTCTCCAAGATAGATTTGAGATTCGGATACTATCGGTTCTATGAGTTAAAAAGAGTTAGATGTCCCAAGACTGCTTCCTGGACTAGGTATGGTCATTATGAGTTCCTTGTGATGCCATTTGACTTGACTAATGCTCCTGCCATTTTCATGGACTTAATGAACCGAATTTTTAGACCGTACTTGGATAAGTTTGTAGTTGTGTTCATTGATGATATCTTGATTTATTCTCATGATGAGACCGAGCATGCAGCATTTTAGAAACAGCTTTACATATTCTCGAGAGATAATCGGTTGTATGCCAAGTTCGGAAAAGTGAATTCAGTTACGAGAAGTTGGTTTTCTAGGACATATTGTCTCGTAAAGGTATTAAGGTTGATCCGAGCAAGATTTCACCATTGTTAATTGGAAGCCTCCTAGAAATGTATCGAAGTTAGAAGTTTTCTTGGTCTTGCCGGATATTATAGGCGATTTGTAGAGGATTTTCCATGATAGCTACCCCAATCGATAAAATTGCTGCGAAAGGATATCAAGTTTGAATGGACTGAGAAGTGTGAACAGAGTTTTGACAAGTTAAAAGCATTATTGACTAAAGCTCCTATTTTAGTACAACTAGAACCAGTGTAAGGAGTTTGTGATTTACTGATGATGCGTCCATGAATGGACTTGGTTGTGTACTTATGCAGAAGGGAAGGTAATTGCTTATGCCTTTAGACAGCTAAAGCCACATGAGAAGAACTATCCGATACATGATTTAGAGCTAGTTTGCCATTATTTTTGCGTTGAAGATTTGGAGACATCATTTGCACGGTGAGAAGTGCCACATATTCACTGATCACAAAAGTTTGAAATTGAAGCAAAGAAGATGGCTAGAGTTGATTAAAGATTATGAGCTAGTGATCGATTATCACCCGTGGTATGTGTAGAAGAATGATGAGCTTATTCGAAAGATCTTACAGGAAGCACATAGTAGTTTTTGTCTATTCATCCGTGTAGTACAAAGATGTATAATGATTTGAAGAAATGTACTTGGTGGGTAGGAATGAAAAGGACATTTCGAGTTTGTTTCTAGATGCTTGATCTCATCAAAAGAAGATTGCCATTTACATCGAAAAGAAAGATGCGGTATGGGTTGTGATTGATAAGTTAACGAAGTCGGCTCATTTTATCCCGGTTCGTATGGATTTTTCACTTGACAAGTTGGCCGAGTTGTATATTTCGAGATAGTCGACTACATAGGGTAGACGAGGCTACATGGGAACTCAAAGAGGCTATGCGAAAACAAGACCCAAATCTCTTCACAGATAAGATTTTCGGGGACGAAAATCCCTAAAGGGGGGAGAAATGTAACATCCCGAAATAGGGCCTAAACGGAACAGTGGTTGCGAAACCACAAATCCAAGGTAGAAAAATTTATTTTATTATTATTTTGAGGTCTATGATATGTTTGCATGATTGTGTGAAAAGTTCGTGAAGAAATTCTATGCATAAAGTACTTAATTTGAAATTAGGGACTAAATTGAATAAATTGCAAAACTTGTGTTCTAGAAGTATTTTGCATAAAATTGAATTAGATTATTAATTAGAGGTCCTTAAAGAGTAATTTTACCAATTTTAAGTTCATGGACAAAATTAGGACATGGAAGGAATTTTTGAAAGTTTAGTAGTAAGGGCATTTTGGTCATTTAGTTATTAAAATGAATTAAAAACAAAATTAAAAGCCAATTTTGTCCATCTTTTCATTAGGACGAAATTTCAAGGGTTCTCCATAGCTAGGGTTTGTTTCAAGCTTTCAAGCTCCATGGTAAGTGATTCCAAGCCCCGCTTTTAATGTTCTTTACGTTTTGAGTCCCTTAGCTCGATAAAGCTTATGCTAGCAATAATTTAAGTTAGGGTTCATATTTGGAAAAATACCCATAGGTGAAATTTGTGTATTTTGGTGTTTTATGATAGAATATGAGGTTTTAAATTATGTTAGACAACTTGTACTACTCGGTTTTAAGCAAAAGCGAGTAAAAGGACTTAATTGGTAAAAATACCTAATAGTCATAAGTGCTTGTTAGAGTATGAATTTGATGCTGCCATAGAAGGGAAAAATGACCAGCATGTCATGAAACATAAGAAAATAGGCTGAAGTTTAATTTACGAGCTTTGGGGCAAAAAGTGTAAATATGCAAAAGTTTAGGGGCAAAATTGTAATTTTGCCAAAATATGATTTTGGGTCAATTTGAATAATTTGAGTCCTAATTAGACTATATTTTAAATGATAGAGCAAGGAAAACTGAAATTCAAGCTAAAATGGAGAAAATACCAAGTTGTGGACGAAATGGTAAAAGTAGCTATTTTTGCATACGAGGTAAGTTTACATAAATAAATGCAATATTCTTTTATTTTACATTATTATTGTAAATTTCAGCATTTATATACTTATTTTATGAGAATATTTGAAGTCGAATTAAAGCGTAAGTGACAGAGAAAAAGCATTAGGAAGCCTCGTTTGAACCTTAGGAATGTTAGGATATTGGGGTTGACAGACACGGGACAGACGAGAATGAGCCATGTAAGTCCATATCGAGATATATGGCTTTGGAGACAGGAATGAGCCATGTAAGCCCATATTAGACATATATATGGCATTGGAGACAGGAATAATTCATGTAAGTCCATGTCGAAGACATGGCATTGGCAGGATATTGATCGACAGGAACGACCCCAGTATCCTTAGTATTCCGAGTGGTTCAATGGGTCATTGTACACGTTAAATTACAGTGAATTATCAGCAAAAGGGAAGGTAGATTATATTTATGAATAGTGAAAGGTCAGGTAAGAAAGAAGGTAAGTAAGTAAAGAAGAAGGTAGAAAATGAGAAGTAAAGAAAGTTTATGAGGCTAGGTGACATTATGTATAATCATTCATTATGCTGAATGTTGTAATTTATTTGCTTGTAAGCTTACTAAGCCTAGTGCTTACTCACTTTATTTTCTTTTTCTTATAGTTTTTATCAAGCCACTCGGGGATCGAAGGAAACGTCGGAGACCCGATCACACTATCGAAGAAATCACATTGGTATAGTTAGACGTTTAGTTTTGTGTATGGCATGTATAGGAACTTGGTTTCTTTTGATATGATATGATCAATGAATGATGTGTAAATACTTGCTAGTGATTAGTTAATAGAATGGCTGATGATATACATGTTTAATTGTATGTATGAATAAGTAGTAACTATCACATGAAAACTAAGAAAAATGTGAAAGTAACTTAAAAACAGATTCAAGTATCAGAAATAATGTGATTTTGAAAAATCACTAAAAATCGTAGAGACATGGTTTGATGGTGAATAATATATGAAATTAAATCTTATTATGTCTATTTTCTTATGGAATAAGCAAAACAGGCAAAGGTATTATATTTTATGAGATATCTGAGTTTTAATGAAACAGGGTCAGAGAAAATTCTAGATCCCCTGTTTCAACTTTGGAAATACACCATAAATTGTACAAAAATAATTAGGTGGTTTAATTTATATGTTTAGAATCCTTATTGAATCTAGTTTTAATATAAATAAACGTTATAGTTATATTAATTTTGTATAGGGAGAAAAGTGGTTTGTAGTAAGTAGAGGTCAGTGCAGTTGAATTCTGAAACAGGGGTAACTTTAACTAATAAACTGTACTAATTGGCTAAGTAAAAAATTCTAAAAAAAAATTAGTAGATAGATATATGAGTCTAGTTTCAGGAAAAATTTACGGATCTTAATTTCGAGTTTTGAAACTTGAGAAATGAATTTTTAAGCAGCTATGATGCAGAAAAACAGTTTGTTCCGAAAATTAAAATAAGTGGTTTAGAGTTGTTTAAAAGGTAAGATAAGTTTAGTAACACCTCAAGCTTGACTCCGGTGACGGTTTCGGGCGTGGGGGCGTTACAGATCTAGCCTTCACGTGTTTACACTTAAGCAGATCCAAGATAATAGATCTGGCATCTTCATTTCGACTGAGAGTAGATACATAGCAGATCTAACCTTCAGATGATTTTACTGAAGTAGATCCAAGATGATTTGGCATCCTTGTGTTGTCAGGGAACAAATCGAAGAAGCAAATTTAGCGTCTCTGTGTTCGACAAAGAGCAGATCAAAGATAGAAGATATCGCCTTCCTGAGTTGCAGTGAAGCAGATTGAAGCCGTCAAGAAGAAGATCAAGGATCAAGAACTCAAGACTCGGCGAGCCCGGGCAAAATTGGTCCTTTTATAGTCTTTGCTCTATTCCTGTTACACAAGAATGAGCAAAGAGGGGCAGCTGTAATAGCCCATTTTTGCCTGGCCCATTTCAGTATTTAAAATAATAAACCCCCAAAAAATAAAAATAAAACAAAGTCCAAGTCCAGTACAAAATTACAAACATATAATTTGGCCCTATCGGAATGGCCCATTACATGAAAAGATAATCTTTAAGGATATGCAATCTTAGATATGATATGCAATCTTAGATGTGATATGGAATCTTAGATGTGATATGGAATCTTAGATATGATACAATCTTAGATATGATATAATATGATATGCAACCTTGAAGATATGATTTTGTAATCTTGGAGATTTAATTTGTAGATATCCTTTAATCTTAACCGTTGATGTAATTGATCTGTACCGTTGGATTTGAGGAGGCTCAACTATAAATAGAGTCCTCTCCCTTCATTGTAAAACACTTGAGTTTTTGGGAAGCAATAAGAATTCTTGAGAGCATTCACTCAAATTTCTCTCCCTCTTGCGTTCTTATTTTCTGTGGTTTGTTCTTATTTTATTCTTCATCTATCTTAGTTTTTCAACCTTTTTTTTTATTTTAATTTCTTCATTTTTCAAATATGTATATTTATTCCTATCTTTTATACATTTGATTATATTTGATTATGTATTTTATATATTATAATATTTAACCTTTTTATATAGTTTATTTTCAAATATATATTTTCTATGCATGTATATATATTATATTATTATTTCATGTATTTTGAACTATTGCATTATATTTTTATAATTCGTAAATGTTCTATTTATTCATTTTTTTTAAAGTATATGTCATTTATCTTATTTGTGCATAGTTTCATTTTTTTTATATATGCTATGTTTAATTATTTCTTTATTGTGCTATTTTATGATATATATTGTTGTATAATTTTTGCATGTATTATGTTTTTCTCTTAGTTTACTCATGTTTTTATTTGTTTATTATCTTATATTTACCCTAGTATGATTTTTTTTTCATTAAACGTATGTTCATGTTATTTAGTTTTGTCTTAATGATATTATTTATGTTTGTATGGAAATGTTAGAATATTTTGTACATCTCTGCTTCATGATGCATTAATATGTCATCCTAAAACGTCATTTAAAATAATATTTCAAGGTTTTTTTTAAACAAATAAAATAAAAGGCAACGCTTGATGTTTGGAAACTTCGAGAAAGGTAGTGCCCTAACTTACTGGGTTGCTACTTTTCTCGTTGAATTCAAATAGTCAAGCACCCTTCTTAGTGATTTTGAGTTTTCAAAACTTAAACAATTATTTTGAGATTTCAAAACATAGTGTCCTAACTTACTGGATATGGTGTTTTGTTGTTCCGAGATAGAAATTTTCGAAAGACGAGCTTAGTTTCAAAGGTTTTAAAATGTTGCGTCCTAACTTACTGGATGTGATGTTTTGACTCGTTTGAAATAAGTGAGCCTTAATTTTTTAAATTAAAACACTCTAATTAAAAAAGAGGATTGTATCTTAAAACTTTTAAATTTCCGACATTAAAGACACTCGATAATCAATTAGGTACCAATTTTTGGGCGTTACGAGGGTGCTAACCCTTCCTCGTACGTAACTGACTCCCGAATCTGTTTTATCGACTTTCGTAGACCAAAATTAATGTTTTAAAACAAAAAAATTTATAAGGTGATCCAATCACACCTAAAAAGATTGGTGGTGACTCCCGTTTTTGTTTTTTTAAAGTCGATTCCCATTTTCCAAAAACTCGATTTAAAAATGGTTTCGACACTCCAGAGTCGTAGCAGGGCTAATAGCTACTCCCTTTAATCGACAAGTTTTGTTCCAAGCACTAGAGATCTCACTGACCTTCCTCTTGTAGTCGGCTCCTCTATACGCGAACTCACTTTGAACCAACCCATAAGTTGCCGGTATGAACTGTCTCAATCCATGTTGCCTCAACACAAGCAAAGGGGCATAACCAATGGCACCCCAAATTCCTAATAAAGGGACCAATCAAAACTGCCGTATCGGTAAAGAATCTCACCAGGAATCATCCATGGAGCCCTCTACTCCACATCCTTTGACTGCAGGTTCTGAAGTAGCGCTATCCAATTTTTTTCGGAAACATCAACTCTCCTAGTTGAAGCTGCTATGTCTTTCAACGGGGAGTAATCCTCAAAGAAGACCCGACAAACCACCCTATCTATAAATCGGAAGTGACTGTAGAACCAAGCTAAAAGTAACTGAGCACAACCAACAAACCTACCTACATTAGCCCCCCTACATGCATTCAAGGACCTGAATATCTCCGCCAAAATTGCAAGAACAGAAGTGACCCGTTTGCTAAGTCGATGGAAGAGATTCGTGGTCGCCTCATCCATATATCCCAAGGCCTTGGGGAAAACCATCAATCCGTATAAGCTTAAGGCAAAAATGTCTACCCTCTTCGCCTCGTCTAGATGTGTCTGGATTAGATCTTTCAAAGTTCCCCACGGAATGCACCTACTCTCACCATTTTTCTTAATTCTAGCCATGAACCACTGCTCACTCATCCCCGTAATGGTCATCAACTTTTTACCAAAGGTTGGGACACAAGCAGCTCGAGAATAAATCCTAGCACACTGAAATCTAGGACACCGAAGTAAGGCCGTGTAATCCTCCATAGTAGGCACTAAATCTACCTCCCCAAAGGTAAAACAACTGTATGCTGGGTTCCAAAACTGAGCGAGAGCTCGAAACAAGTTCTCATGAACCTGAATATCAAACAAATAGGGCAAATCTCCGTACTTACCGTAGAATGATTGCTTCGACTCATTGCTCCACTGATCCTAAATCACCTTAAGCTCCTGCAGATTATTCTGTGTGACACTGATGCGAGTGTAGTCTGACAGCTCCGACATATATCCCACAGTTATGCTATCTCCTTTTCCTAGCTGAGTTTGCTCAGACCATCTATGGACGTTAGCGTTGCCCTCCACTCTATCAAGAAGTTCGTTCTCCATAATAAAACTTTCTAACTTAGAAACTGACCGTGAATCGATACCTTTTAAATGCAAAATGACATGCACAAAACAAAGAAAACAGTCAGTATCATATGATATTAATAAACACAAAGATAACCTAAGTATAATTCTATCTATATTGAGCTCTTACGGTTTTTCTATATGTGGTTTGTTTCTAAAGTTTGAGATACCCGAACCAGCAGGTTCCTCGATCCTCACCCGTTATAGGCTCATTTGAATCGAGTTCAGTTCAGGGGAATACATTTCCTTATAGCTACATGGAGATGAAAATCTCACGAAACCATAGGTACGGATGTATCCTAAAAGTGATCCACTATCCTGCACGGAGGCAAAAACCTCACGAAGGCATAGCTTCTCACTCCCACTTAAGGGTGTGACCACAACGGTCATGCAAATGCAATGCGTATCAGAATATAGCAACACATGCAATAATACAAACACATGTAATGCAAAGAGGATTAAATTTTAAAATTTTTAATTTTTGACATTAAGACAAGAGATAATCAATTACACGGCTTGACTCTCTTATTAGTCCTCAGCGGAGTCGCCAAGCTGTCGAAACCATTTTTAAATCGAGTTTTGGAAAATGGGAATCGACTTTAAGAAAAATGAAAACGGGAGTCGCCACCAATCTTTTTAGGTGTGATTGGATCACCTTACAAAATGTTTTGTTTTAAAACATTAATTTTGGTCTACTGAAGTTGAGAAAACAGATTCGGGGATTGGTTACGTGCATTTGAGGAAGGGTTAGCACCCTCATGCGCCCAAAAATTGGTACCTAATTGATTATCAAGTGTCTTTAATGTCGGAAATTTGAAAGTTTTAAGATGCAAACCTCTTTTAATTAGAATGTCTCAATTTTGAAAACTAAGTCTCACTTATTTCAAACGAGTCAAAACATCACATCCAGTAAGTTAGGACACAACATTTTAAAACCTTCGAAACTAAGCTCGTCTTTTGAAAATTTCTATCTCGAAACAACAAAACGCCATATCCAGTAAGTTAGGACACTAAGTTTTGAAATCTCGAAATAATTGTTTAAGTTTTGAAAACTCAAAATCACTTAGAAGGGTGCTTGACTATTCGAATTCAACGAGAAAAGTCGCAACCCAGTAAGTTAGGGCACTACCTTTCTCGAAGTTTCCAAACATCAAGCATTGCCTTTTATTTTTATTTTTTAAAAAAAACCTTGGAATATTATTTTAAATGACATTTTAGGATGACATATTAATGCATCATGAAGCATAGATGTGCAAAATATTCTAACATTTCCATACAAACATAAATAATATCATTAAGACAAAACTGAATAACATGAACATACGTTTAATGAAAAAATCATACTAGGGTAAATATAAGATAATAAACAAATAAAAACATGAGTGAACTAAAAGAAAAACATAATACATGCAAAAATTATACAACAATATATATCATAAAATAGCACATAAAAGAAATAATTAAACATATCATATAAAAAAATGAAACTATGCACAAATAAGATAAATGACATACACTAAAAAAATGAATAAATAGAACATTTACAAATTATAAAAATATAATGCAATAGTTTAAAATATATGAAATGATAATATAATATATATTCATGCATAGAAAATATATATTTGAAAATAAACTATATAAAAAGGTTAAATATTATAATATATAAAATACATAATCAAATGTATAAAAGATAGGAAAAATATACATATTTGAAAAATGAAGAAATTAAAATAAAAAAAGGTTGAAAAACTAAAATAGACGAAGAATAAAATAAGAACAAACCACAGAGAGTAAGAATGTAAGAGGGAGAGAAATTTGAGTGAATGCTCTTAAGAATTCTTATTGCTTCCCAAAATTCAAGTGTTTTACAATGAAGGGAGAGGCCTCTATTTATAGTTGAACCTCCTCAAATCCGATGGTACAGTTTAATTACATCAACGGTTAAGATTAAAATGTATCTACAAATTAAATCTCTAAGATTACAAAATCATATCTTCTAAGATTGCATATCATATCTAAGATTGCAATCATATCTAAGATTGTATCATTGAAGATTATATTTCCATATGAGTCAAGCTTGTAGATGGACCTTAAATCTTTTCAAGTAATGGGCCATTCCGATCGGCTAAATTCTATTTGTAATGCTGGACTGAACTTGGACTTCGTTTTTTTTTGGGTTTATTATTTTTGTTTTTGGACTTATTTCTGGGCCCAGGAAAAATTGAGTGTCTTCAACAATCACCCATATTCGTTTGGGTCAGCGGACGATGACAGAGCGAAGGTTTTGGGCAACGATGATTCGACTTCTAAAAGGTAGATCGCTGGAGGAAAAGTCAATGCTGGCAGAAATGGAAGGAAGCTTAATAAGACAAAACGAGATTGGGGGAGCCATTTTAAGATGTCAAGCAGCTCTCGAGTGCCCCTATCGAAATCGGTCAACAACATGGTTGAGCTTATCTCTTCTCAGATTGGAAAGAAAGGTGATATAGGGGGACTGAAGGTGGTTGAAAATCAACTAGAAATCGAAGATGTCATTTGACATTAAAGGTAGGTTTTTCTTCGCCTTTTATTCTATATGGATTTGTATTTTTCTGTTTTCTTGTGGAACTGTCAGGAGTGTGCGAGTGCAAAAGTTCCCCATATTTTCTAGGAGCGCCAATGGTGGATTGTTGAGTTGTGGACCTGATAGTTTTTTGTTTAAGCATGTGTTTTCTGTACAATTTTATTTAGGTTTTTGTTAAGAGCTAGTTGTAAATTAACTAAAGTTTAACGAATAATTATGGTAGAATTTTCCTAGAAACTACTATGTTGGTCACGTTAAGGTGGGGAGTCAGCTTTGCATGTCAGCCATGTGTAAGTTATTGTGAGAGCTGTGAGCTTTATAAGTAAGGTTATTATTGTAGGGGTTCTTCCCTTCTATTCCATTACATTACTTTTACTCTGGTAACTGTTCAAAGAAAGAGTTCTTCATTAGAGAAAGACCAACATTTTTTTTGATTTATAAGAAAAAGTCTACTATAGGCTAAAGATATGAAATGTGAACAAAAGTGAATAATCAAAGTGTTGAGGTAAGTTTAGTAACTTTCAAAGGTAAGTTAAATTTTGTTAAAGTAAGGTATAGTTGAATGAATTTAGTATGTGTATAAGCATGTATTAATTGAATAATTTTAAACATTATGTTACGATTCATTTACCTATTTATTCTTGTAGTGCTTACTAAGCCTTCACTGGCTTAATGCGTTTATTTTAATGCGTAGGTACAGTTAGACTTGAAGAGCTAAAGTCAAGCTAGAAGACTTTCATCTCATCACATCCTCAAGAGCTACAAGAGTAGGTACTATATTTTGAGTTAAAATCGCATGCACATAGGCAGGCCAAATGTGTTCCCAAGTGTTAGGGACTAAAATGCTAAATCATGAAACTCTATCTATTTTGGTTTTTATTTGAAGTATTGTGGTTCTATATGAAATGAATTATTGAGGTTATAAGTATGTATGCAAATTTGGTTTGTTAAAATGATAATTGTGATTGATTTGGAGTTATTTTAAGTAGTTTAAATGCATCTTGAATTGGTTTTAAATGTTGAGTTGAATCCAATATATTGTAGGGGATTTTAGTGAGCTTTTAACTAAGTTTAACTGATTTGGAGCTTTTAACTCAAAATTTCCAAAATAGAATGTGATTTTTGTATCATTTTTAACATCAGTATCGATACCTAGGCCTAAAGTATCGATACCTTCATCAAAATTTGAATTTCCAAAATGCTATTTTGGTATTGCCTTCATTGTTTTCTCTTCAACAAGCCATTTGGGCATCATTGAAATACTTTTACAAGCCAAGGATTTTGATCATAGAAGAAGGTCAATGAAGGATCTAAATGTCTTTTTGTTGCTCACATGAGTAAGGATGCAAATTCTTTACATAAGAATGCTATGAAAAGTTATGTCGATCTTTGTAATTCCTTGTAAAACATTGAGAGGATTATTGAGAAACAAAATTCTGAACAAGTTGCAAGAAATCAGCTACAACTCAAGATGTCAGTATATTCTGTTAAGTCGCTTGTATTTCAAGCTTGTGCCTTTAAGGGACGCGATGAAGCACAAGATTCAAGATATCGTGGTAACTTTCTTGAACTAATAAAACTCTTGGCTTCTTATAATGAAGATGTGGGGGAAATTGTCTTAGAAAATGTCCCTTAAAATACACAGTATGTCAGTCCAACTGTTCTAAAGAACATTTTTTCTATTTTGGCGAGTAAAATTCAAGGATTCATTGAAGAATATATTAGAGATTCAAACTTTTCCAGTTTAAGTCAAGCACATAATTAACCGTCACAATTTTAGTATATTCATATTCTTGAATTCCTATCAGCCCCACAATCATAATGCAACACAACCCCATAACCTGAAATCCATAGTTTTCCAAAAGTGGAATCATTCAGTTTCACATCTTCAATTTGCAGACGATACCATTTTATTCTTAAGGGTGGACAAGGATGTGGTAAGGAATACTAAGTACATTCTTCGCTGTTTTGAAATTTTTTTTGGATTAAGTATTACTTTTCAGAAGTCATGCATAGTGGGATTTGGTATTGAAGAGGAGTTCTTGTTTAGAATGGCTACAATATGTAAATGTAAGATAGGGGAATTGCCGTTCAATTATTTGGGTATACCTTTAGGAGCTGATCCAAGGAAGATTTCTTCTTGGAATGGAATTGTGGAAAGAGTAGAGAGGAAACTACCAAGCCGGAAATGTAGATCTCTCTCTTAGGCAAGCAGAATTGTGCTTATTAATGTTGTGTTATCCTCTCTGCCTATCTATTTTATGTCAATATTTCAAACGCCTGTTGCAGTGGTCAATAAGATTGACAAAACTAGAAGGAATTTTTTGTTGGGTAGTGTAGGTGGACGAAGGAAAATGGCGAAGGTAAAGTGGAAACATATATGTTTGCCAAAGGAAAAGGGGGGGCGCAAGTGTGGTGGATATCAAGGTCAAAAATAAGTCACTCATGGCCAACTGGAGCTGGAGATTCACGATGGATAGAGAAGCTTTGTGGAGAAAAATTAATGTTGCAAAGTATGGTTCCCCTGCGCAAACTTCGCAACATTGGTGATTTAGAACGAGCAATTTAAAAGATATGTCGGTGGGTAAGAGGAGTATTGTGGAGAATGCAAAAGACTCAAAAGTGGCTAAATGGATGGGGAATGAGTCTTTTCGTTGGCTGGTGGGGAACGGTAATATGATTTTATTCTAGGAGGATATTTGGTGTAGTGATAAGCCTCTGAGAGTGGAATTTCCAAGGCTATTTCGTTTAGCCATGAATAAGAAAGGACTGGTAATAGACTTTTTGATTTCGAACGGGTTTAATGAGGATAATTGGGCTGATTTCTTTATTCGACCGTTATTGGATAAGGAGTTGAATATGGTCATTCGTTTAAAGGAAGATGTTAGTAGTAAGGTGTTGATACCTGAGGAGGAGGATAGATTATTTTGGATTCATGATAGCAAGGGGGTGTTTTCGGTAAAGAAATTAACTGAATCATTGATAAAAGAAGGTGTGGTTGACATTAGTTTCGCTTATGATAAGATTTGGAATTTAAAGGTGCCTTCTAGAGTGAGAAGTTTCCTATGGTTGGTTTTAATAGATCGACTTACTACTAAGGAGTTCCTGATTAGAAGAGGTGTGAAGATTAGTCAAATAGGGAGTGGATGCCCTTGGTGCAGTAGAGAACCGGAGAAAGTGGTGCACCTTCTTTTCCATTGCAAATTCATTGAGGGACTTTGGAGAAAAATTTTTGAATGGTGGAAGGTGGAATGGAGCGGTTTGCTAGTCAGTGTGGCTAGCAAGGAACGGATTTGTGTTCGATAGAAAGTGGCCAACAATGTCCAGTTTGGTTTTTCATTCAAAGTTGCGGGCTTTGAAGTGGATTAGATCGGTGCATGATGAATTAAGAGTGGATGAGAGAATTTGGTGGTTTTGTCCATATAGAAGCTGGAATGATATTACAAAATTTGGGTTAAATGATAGGTTTTGGTGTCGTCCGAGTGTTGGTTAGGTAAAATTTAATGTTTGTGGTGTGGAGATTGAGGATGAAGTCGGGTGTGGAGGGGTGTTATTGGGTGGCAAGGGCATTATTTTCTGGTCCATTTGTAGTGAAAGACTCCTTTGCAGCTGAGGTGGCTGCGATTTGCAGAGAATTTGATTTGCTTGGAAACTTATTTTTGTGAAATTAGCTTTTGATTTTTTCCCTGATTTTATGTGAAATAGTATATTAGTTTCTTAATTTTTTCCCACTTTAGCATCTAAATAGTTCCAATTAGAATAAAATAGTTTTTCATTCTTCAAATTCTTCAAGGTATCAATTCCAAAACATATATCATTAATCCAATTTTTTTCCAGTGACTAGAAATTGCATGACTGGAGAAAAAAAAAAAAACAATGGAGTTATCGGTCGATATCTCACCCAAACATGAAACAATGTCCAAAGGGAATCAGGATGGATTTGAAAGTTTTCATACCCCTATCATAGGTCACAAGCTCAATGGAAACAACTATATTCCACATTCCCAATCAGTTAAAATGTTCATTTGTGGTCGAGGAAAAATATTTTTAGCTGAATAACACTTTTTTATATGCTTCTGTGCCCCTTGTTTATTTTATAAAATGTTATTAGCCTTTCAAAGAAAGAAAATTAAAGTAAAATTTTGTCAGAAATACCAGATAAGAAATCTGGACTTACGGGTTGTGATCTGAAATGCTTTGCTCAACAACTTTCAACATATCATTCACTAGATGTATGTTTTTCAAAGCACAAGATCCTAGGACACAGATAAACCGCCTTCACGCCAGGATAATTTGAACCTCCATACCCTTGTCTAGCCATTCCTTCATCCCTCTTGGCAATTCCTTGTGTCTTGAATATGATATTATACATCTTGAATGTGCATGAAACTGGTTATATATATATAAAAGAAATAACTTAGAGAGACATAACAAACCAATTTTTATATTATTCAACTCATTCATGTGTTTCGCTTTATTCTAAGTTAAAATGTCTAGCCATTTGATTGTGAAAGCACATCTTTGTTGATGATAAATAGAACGGAGATAGGCTAGTTGGAACCATAAAAAACTCCAATTCTATTTAAATATCGAAAAAAAACTTAATAGAAAGTATTAGTCAATGTTTAATTTAATAAAATTATTAATTAAGCAATTTCAATTTAATAAGAATTTTGATTTTAATGGTAATAAAAACAATATAAATTTTATTTTAATAAAAAATTAAATAATTTAAATTTTATCATAAACTAACTTTTTTAAGTCATAAGAAACCAACTAGTTCTATCAATTTAAATACAGAAATAATGAATAAACTAGTCCATATTTAATTTATTAAAAATAATCAATTAAAGAATTTTATTTTAATAAAGATATTAATGTTAATAATAATATATTTTATTTTAATTAAAACAGATTCAACAACTAAATTTTTTAAAAAAAAACTTAAGAATAAAGATTTCATTCACTATCTCTAATACGTACATTTATGTATAATTTGAGGGGAGAGGAAAAAGCCAGAGAAATTGCAAAGGGTTTATAACTTTTAAGGGTGTATAGATGATTCTTGAATTTTGTTTGTAAACAGTAGTTGGAAAAAACAAACCAACAAAAAATTAATATAAGAATCAATCGTAGTGATTCATTCAATTCCCTAAAGGAAGGTCTGAAATCCAAACTTCAAAATAAAAATAAATTGTAATTGCAAGACTCCATATCATATGACGAAAATAATATTACGAGAGGTTACAATAAGCTAAGGTACATGAGAAACCTCTTTTATCTTTTTTATTTTTCTTTCAACTAAATTCAACGTGAAAAACAATTTAAACATCATCCAAACAATTAGCTACTAAGAATCATGGGGTTTAGAAGTATCCCCTAGTTGTTGTCCCACCAGAACCGGGACTGAAGTTGTTTAATGATATCTTGATCCAGCTGGAAGGCCTTGGCAAGAATATCAGGATTGATGGCCGGGTCAGAGCCAAACACTGCATTTGCAATGGTGATCACCCCTGGGTTTTGGCTACTGAGAGCAGCAAAGGTGTAGTAGTCCATTTCTGCCCGGGCCCATAATTAGATAAATAAAACCAAAAACAAAAAAATAAATAAATGTTTATTTATTTTAAACAGTCCATGTACAAAAGCCCAAATCAATCATAGTTTATTGACCCATTTAGCCTAAGACCCTATGCCCGGTTACAACCCAGTAAGCCCACACCCGGTTATACCTAAGGCCCTATACCCGTTACACCCTTGACCCAACTCAGAAGAAGCCGAAGTGGTCCAAACTGTAAACCAAGGATGGAAGACCTAGGGTTTCAGAAACCCTAGGCGCCGCAATTAACGCGTCTGTTCATCTCACGACGTTCCAGTTGCCCACCGTCAGTGCTGTGCTTCCAGGCCATGATTCCAGGCCTCGAATCTGGCCGTGGTTGACGCCCGAATCAACGCCGGTGTGCCGTTGTTAGCATTCTTCCATGATCGCTAAATCTCCTCGCTGGTACCTGCAAAAGAGGAAAGAAAATAGCAGCGAACAAGGCAAGAAATCGAATAGGGATAAACCAACTTGTAAATAGAGGCTATAAAAGCCGAATCATCTCACTGTAACGAGGGACGGATTTTTACATAGAATAAAAAGGATACACACAAATATTCACAGAAGAAATAAGAAACTGTTGTTCATGTTCTAAAAGGTGATTTAAATCTCATATTTTGTTATTTATTTTTTTATATACAAGCATACGAATCGTTTTTTTGCAAAAACTGATAATATTTTAAAAAAGGGGGGAGGTTACCTGAGTATAGCTTGAAAGGATAAGAGTTTTTGACCCACCGACTGCCGCACGTGGCAGCATTCGCGGTGGCGCGTGGGCGCTTGAGAACGGTAGCTCGACAGAGCTACGAGGCCGACCCCAAGTCCTCTTTCAGAGGATTTCTTTCTTTTTTTTTTCTAACCGGGTTTTAAAATGATTTTTAAGTTAAAAATTGGCTTATATAGCCTTATTAGAACGACGTCGTTTAGCTTAAAGCAATAGGCTCTAAAACGGCGTCGTTTCAGGGCTTAGATCCGCGTGTTGACCCGATTACCCGAGGAGGATCCGCGTGTTTTTGTAAATCGGGCTAATTGCCCAATTAGTCCTTCCATATTTTTAATCTTTATAATTTCATTTTATTTTTATTTTTAATTCAGCCCTAATCTTTTATAGTTGTTTCAATTTAGTCCTAGTGGTCATTAAACTCCATTCTGAGGAACGACGTCGTTTCCTGGGATAAGGGCTAATTGCCCAGTGAGTCCCTCTGGTTTAATGCGCTTTTCAATTAGGCCCAAAAATTTTATTATTTTGTAATTAATCCCAAAATTCTTTAATTAAATTCAATTTTAATCCTTTTTTTATATTTTTGATATATTTTAAATACCTTACATATTATTTATTTTTATAAATATTAGTTATATAAAATAATGTATATTATTTTTATTATCCATTATGTTATTTTTATATATTTTACTTATAAATTATATTTTATTATATATATTATTTTTTTTTTTTATAAATTATGTATTATTATTCATTAATTGTGTAATTTTTTTATAAAAATATTATTAAATAATAGTATATATAATTTTATTTATATAATAATATTTTTATTTCATTATACTTTATTTATAATTTATTACATATCATGTTTTATTATATATTATTCCTTATAGTATTTTTTTATTATATATTATATTATATACATTTTATTATATATTTTTATATTACTTATCATATGGTTTATATTATTATATATTTTGTTTACAAATTATATTATGCACTATATTTTACTATATATATTATCTCTTACATTACTTTTATAAAATATATATTATTTTATCACTCATTAATTATATAGGTTTCTATTTTATTATTAAATAAATATGTGTAATATTAATAATTAGTATATTATTTTGTTAATATATTAAGTTATTATACCCTATAATATGGTTTTTGTATATATTTATCATTTTTTTTAAAAAAAAAGAGTTTTCCTTTGTTATTTTCATATTATTCTAACAATTTCTGAATATCTTTTTTTATTTTTGATTTATATTTCATATGTTTATAATTTGCTCATTTATTTTTGTTTTCTTTTACTTTATTATTGTTTAGTAGGTTAATTTTTCATATAATATTTGTTATTGTCTTTACATATTTGCATGAAAATTAATCATTTACGTTGATTTAAAGTACATTTGCATGAAATGTTGTTGTATATATGTATTATGCAATTTATATCATTGAATTCATTATGTTCCACGTTGTATTTTGTATGTAACAATAATGTATGTATATTTATGTTATCTATGACCATGCATGAAATAATAACATATTATGTAATTTAGATCCTTATTCGTCATCTTTATTATATTTGCATGCAATGTTAAAGTAGGTATGGGTTAATTTATTTAATATTAGTCCTTTATAAAATGATAAGTGCTTCATCACTTTAAAGAATCTTTATATTTCATTCGATCCAAAAGATTTTGAAAAAATAAGGCAATGTTTTTGGTAGTTGGGAATTCGGGAAATATGCCCTAACATGTTGGGTTTGCGATTTCCCGTTTGCCTAAATATGTAAAACATCCTTTTAAACCAGTTTCACAAATTACAAGATGATTTTAGTTACGAAAATATCATGTCCAATCATGCTGGATGTGATGTTTGTACTCTTTTGAAGCAAAGGAATCTTGATACTTTTAACTTAAAATATTATGGTTTTAAGGAAATCTCATTTCTAAGTTCTTTCAAATTTCTGACGTTAAGACAAAATTATTCAATTTGGTATCAATTTTGGGCATTACGAGGGCGCTAATCCTTCTTCGTACATAACTGACTCCCGAACCTGTTTTCTCGTAATTTCGTAGACCAAAATGTTTTATAAAGTGATCCAATCACACTTTAAAAGGTTGGTGGCGACTCCCGTTTTTGTTTTTTAAAATACCCTCCCCCATTTTAAAAATGGTTCCGACAGATTGGCGACTCCACTGGGGACTTAAGAGAGTCAAGCCAGGAAATTGAGTATTTTCTGTCTTAATGTCAGAAGTTTGGAAAATTTAAAATTTGATCCTTTTTACATGTGTTTGCTGCATATGTTTATTATCCTATTGCCGTACATTTCATTTGCATGACCGTTGTGGTCGCACCCTTAAGTGGGAGTGAGAAGCTACGCTTTCGTAAGGTTTTCACCTTCGTATGAGCTAGTGGATTGCTTCCGGGATACTCTACCTATGTCTTCGTGAGATTTTCATCTCCGTATGGCCATAGGGAAATGTGTCCCCCTGAACTGAACTTGGTCTATATGGGCCTATAATGGGTGAGGACCGAGAAATCTGCTGGTTCAGGTACTCTCGCTTTAGAACTAAAACTCATATAGTGAACTTTAAGTGTTCACCCTAGAGAAATAGTGATAGCCTTTAGTAAGCTACCCTTGTAAGTACTTGTTTATCATTTTTTATATGATACTGACCTATTTTTATTTTTCTATCATTGCATGTCATTCGGCATTTAAAGGTGTCGATTCACGGCTCGATTTCTAGATTAGAAAGTTTTGTAATGAGGAACGAATACCTTGATAAAGTGGAGGACAATGTTTCTGTCTGTATCTGGTCAGAGAAAACCCAGTTAGATAAAAGAGATAGTGTCACCGAGGGGTATACATTAGAGTTATGGGACTTTACCCGTATTAATTCGATGTAGAATGAGTTTCAGGAGCTGAGAAACATTTGGGCCCAATTAGATGATGAAGCTAAGCAGCTTTTCTATCAGAGTTATGGAGATATGCCATATTTGCTAGACGTCAAAGTAGATAAGCATCTGTTTCGAGCTATGGTACAGTTCTGGAACCCGTGCTTATAGTTGCTTTACATTTGGTAATGTTGATCTTGTACTTACTTTGGAGGAGTATACGACTTTACTGCGCTTCCCAAGGATTCAGGGTCACAAGGCTTTTGTTAGGCCTGCTAGCCTTCCAACTTTTACGAAAAAGTTGGTAATGATTACTGGGATGAGTGAACAGTGGGCTGTAGCTCGTGTGTAGCAAAAGGGTGATAGTAAGTGCGTTCCATGGGCCATCTTGAGGGATTTGATATCAACACATCTAGACGTGAAAAAAAGGGTCGACATCCTGGCTTTAAGTATTTACGGCATGGTGATTTTCCCAAAAGCATTGGGGTATATAGATGAGGCAGTTGCGAATTTATTCGATCGACTTGGTAAACAGAACACACCTGTGCCCGCAATCCTAGCTGAGATGATAAGATCCTTGAGCGCATGTCGAAGAGCTGGTGAAGGAAGGTTTATTGGATGTACACAGTTGATGTTGGTGTGATTTTATAGCCACTTTTGGAAGCTTGATAAGGTTCCTTACCGAGTATTCTTTGAGGGTTATTCTCCCTTAAAGGAAGCAGTAGACATGCCTAGGAGAGATGACATTTTAGAAGAGAGGTGGATAGACATTCTTCAGAATCTTCGAGAGGAAGATGTTATGTGGAAGGCTCCTTGGTTGGTTCCTAGTCAAGTCCTTTACCGTTGTGGCAGTTTTGATTGGGTCCCTCTGCCAGGAATTTGGGGAGTTGTTGGATATGCACCATTGCTTATTCTAAGGCAATATCGAGCGAGGCAGTTCATACCGGCTACACAGGGTTTAGCTCAGAGTGATTTCTCTTATAAAGGAGATCACTATAAGAAGAGGATGCGAGATATTTCTGAGGCTTGGAAGAAACCTTTCTGTATGAATATCTTTTCCGAAGGCTCAACATCAACTCTTGCGTATAAAGGGTGGTTTAGTAGGAGAGTCAACGATAATATCCCTAGGCCAATTTTGGGGGTGGCTTGATCATTAGAGGAGAGCTTACGAGTGATCCCATCAGAGTTGGAGGTTATGAAGCAAGGGTTCGAGAGAAAGAATTCGAAGCTTGAAAAGAGGATTGAGAAGCTCGAAGAAGAAAAAATGTGCTTAAATCTCGACGCTGATGTTCAAAAGATAGAAGTCAAGAAGGTGAAAAAGGAAAAGAGAAAGATCGAGGAAGATCGAGACGATTTAAAGACGTACTACAAGAAAGCTCAGGTAACCTTGAAAATGGTCAGATTAGGGAGATCTTCAAAGCAGTGGAACCAAGAGATTCAAGAGGAAAGAGCCAAAGTCGAGTACTGGGAGAAAAGGTTCCAAGAGATGTGGTCGAGTAATCAGACCCTAGAAAAGGAAAATCAAGGATTAAAGGTTAAGGTGACAGAGCTTGCACGATCTCTTCATCATCATCGAAGTCGTAATTCCAAGGCCGAGTTAAAAGCAAGTCTAAACAAGATCGAGGAAATGAAGCACAATATTGGAGGGTTGGAAGCAGCACTATAGGATTGTGAGCTATGGATTGAGTAGTTTGTGGCAAGAGAAGAACAGTGGAAAGGAGAACTTCACCATCTTCGGGATCAAGTGAGAGATAGAGATCATGTCATGGAAGAGGCCTTAGTTCAAATTCGAGGGGTTGCTGAACACCTGCAGGATTTGGTTATACAAGCTAGAACACTAACTATAATGTATGAGTCATCGTCAGACAAAAGATGAAAGTTAGCATTGTTATTGGATAGGGTTAAAACTCTAGGCCTACGGGTGAAAGTGTATTTGTAATCCGTTTTATGAGAAGATTTATGTTCCTTAAATAACGTTTTCTAAAATGAAACTGAATCAAAATCGACATCTTTTTGTATTCATGCATTTGCATTTCATCACATCATATGCATTCAAGTTTATAGAAAGACCCTAATTAGTTAAAATTATTAGGGAGAAAGAGAGTAAGAGAAAGAAAACCTGGAAGCAACACATCCTTACGGTACACGCGCTAAGTCAAAGAATATGGACCAAAGGTTTGAACCACTACAGAAGGACATGTAGGACCAATTGCAAGAGCAATTGGAAAAAATGCAAAATAACATGAGGGAGCAAATGTTGGAGGCACAAAGGAGCATGATGGCTGAGATGGCTCAACTACTAAGAGCCATTGATAAGGGAAAGCCTCTCATGGCAATTACCAAAGAGGATAACGAGGGTCATCCTTCTAGTTTCACTCCACCTCACGTACAAACCCAACCTAAGGCATATCCCGAGGGTCGTCTGTCACAATAAGGCCTCAACAGGGCCAAGTCGATACTGGGATCCCCATAAATTTCCCAACTGCATCAGGATTCAATTTGGATGACAATCCTGCAAATCCTGTCATTCCTGACTTAGACATGGCTGAAAAAGATGATTTAAGGACTGAGGCTACAAGACAGTTGGAAGAACGCTGCAAATGGTTGGAGGAAAAATTCAAGGCTTTAGAGAATGTTGATGGGCATCATAGAGTTGATGCCAAAGATCTAAGCTTGGTCCCAGACTTGGTGCTTCCTCACAAATTCAAGATGCCAGAATTTGAGAAGTACAACAGAACTACTTGCCCAGAAGCCCACATTACGATGTTCTGTAGGAGGATGACTGGGTATGTGAATAACGATAAACTGTTGATCCACTGTTTCCAAGATAGTTTAATTGGAGCAGTAGATAAGTGGTATAATCAACTGAGCCGAGCCAGAATAAGTTCATGGAGGGATCGTGCATAAGCCTTCATGTAGCAGTACAATCATGTGACTGACATGACTCCAGATAGGATCACGCTGCAAAACATGGAGAAAAAGCCTAATGAAAATTTTAGGCAATATACACAGAGATGGAGAGAGGTGGCAATGCAAGTTCAACCATCGTTGTTGGAGAAGGAGACTACCATGTTATTCATGAACACTCTAAAGGCTCCATTCACTACTCACATGATTAGGAGCACCACTAAAAGTTTCGCGGATATAGTCATGGCGGGAGAAATAATCGAGAATGCCATAAGAGGTGGTAAAATAGAGGGGGAAGCAACCAAAAGATCGGCCCCAAGGAGAAAGGATGGTGAAGTAAATAACACAAGCACCTACAACACGAGGGCAATCACAGTTGGTCAACCTAAAACAGCTGCGGTTGAGCAACAAAGTTCTCAAAAAAAGGAGTCGGGTACAAACCATTACAGCCCCCATATCCCAAATGGTATGATGCAAACGCCAGATGTGAATACCATGCTAGAATACTGGGGTATTCAATTGAAAACTGTACTGGTTTTAAGAAGGCAGTAGAGAGGCTTATTAAGATGGGGATAGTAAAGATTGACAATACCCCTAATATGGAAAACCCGTTGCCAAATCATAGCGACCAAGGAGTGAATGCCATTGGCGAAGCCAGTGAGAGGAGAATGAAGGAAGATGTTGCTAAGGTGAGGATGCCTATGAAGGTGATTCGGGAGGAGATGATGAAGAGAGGTATGTTAACCTCTAAAAATAAGAGACGAGAAATAAGGAACTATGGTGAGTTCCATGAGAAAGAAAGACATGAAATTCAAGATTGTGAAGAATTCAAGGCCTTGGTGCAAGGCTTTATAGACAATAAGAAGCTACAAATTTTTGAAGGTAACTCTTGTGAAAAATAAGTATGTGTGCTGGAGGATGAACAGAAAGGAAATAGCCGGCCAAGGATTATTATTTCCCTGCTGGGGAATAATGAAGTGGGGGCACAAACGGTGCTTAAAGTCATCATTCATAAACCTGTTTCTTCTCCTTATAAGGACAACAAGAGGGTACATTAGAATTATAATTACCAGGTGTCAATGCCGGAGAAGACGGATATAGCCAGTACATCTAAGGATGTACAAGTTGAGGGTTCCCATACACAGAGTGGGAAGCTATATGATACGAAGGACGCCAGAGAGGAGTCCACAAAAACAAAGAATGATAATGCAGAGAAGGAGAAAGAGGCTGAAGTACCTATTAAGGAACCAGTAAAGGAGGAGGAGGCTAAGGAATTTCTAAAGTTCCTTAAGCATAGCAAGTATAGCATGGGTGAGCAGTTGCGTAAGCAGCCGGCTCGCATATCAGTACTGGCTCTACTTCTGAGTTCTGAGGTACATCGGGATGCATTGATGAAAGTGCTCAACGAAACATATGTCACCCATGACATATCCGTTAACAAGCTGGACCGGTTGGTGAACAACATAAGCACGGATAATTTCATCTACTTTAATGATGATGAAATCCCACCGGGGGCAGGGGGTCAACTAAGGCCTTGCACATCACAACTCGATGCAAGGGGAACACACTTCCATGCGTGCTTGTTGATAATGGATCGGCCTTGAATGTTTTACCATTATCTACATTGAACAGATTACCCATTGGCGATTCTTACATGAAGACTTGTCAATGTGGTAAGAGCCTTCGACGGTACAGAAAGAAAGGTGATGAGAAGGATTGACATCCCTTTGGAAATTAGGCCGAATATATACGAAGTAGATTTCTTAGTGATGGATATCAAGCCTTCCTACAATTGCTTATTAGGTAGGCCATGGATACATTCAGTGGGAGCAGTGCCCTCATCATTGCACTTTAGAATTTGTAAATACAACCTTCATTTCAAAAGGGAGTGAGCTACCGGTGCCAAAGATAGTAAGAGCTACGAGGATGGCTCTACGAATGATGGCGGGAAAGGGAGCTTTACTAAGAAAAGGGTTAGGAAAATACCTGCAAGGAGGGGCTCAAATTCCAGAATTGAATCAGAAGAGAGATCTCTTTAGTCTGGGTTTTAAACCAGACTATAAGCAAAAGAAGAAGAAAGTGGAGAAGAGCCAAGAGGGAAGGAGGGCGCGCCTTAATGAAAGAGAAGTGGAGTGGGAGCCGATGACATTCCCTCCAATATCCCAAACCTTTATATCATGAGGGTTACTTATAGAAAAAATTCATCAGATTAATGCCATACACAACGAAGGATCGGAGCAGGGAAACCTTAAGGGTATTCGCCCTTACGAACCGGGAAGCTCTTTGAACAATTAGACTGCGGAGGAACTTTCTGTAGTCTTTGGGAATTTTTCAGAGTAATTTCTGAAACATTCTTGTTACTCTAGGGCCTAGGAGTAATAGGATTACATTTGTGAAAAAGGCTTATGATCATCTATTATTTTTAATAAAACATGACTTTTATCAATTTGAACGAGTATTGTTTCATTTTTATCAACCAATATTCCGTTAAACTTTTACGATTCTTATTCTTTCATTCATAGTACATAAATAATCATTCTTAAGTTCATTCATTCTTTGTATATTCTTTATACTTCACAGATCCCTAGATATCAATGACATGAGCACTGATATATCAAATCCTGATTTCTCTCGCGAGCAAGACATGTGTTTAGAGGAATCTCAGGATTTTGAAGATGTCCAGGATTGTGATGTGTCTCTGGATCTTTTGAGGATGGTAAAATAGGAAGAGAAACAAATCATGCCTCATGAGAAAGAGGCAATAGAGAATGTAGCCTTAGAGGAAAGGAAAGAGGTGAAAATTGGCACGCACATTGTTGAGAACACTAGGCAAGGACTAATTGAGTTGCTATGTGAGTTCAAGGATATCTTTGCATGGTCCTATCAAGATATGCCAGGGTTAAATACTGATATTGTGGTGCATCGTCTTCCAATAAGACAGATTATGGCTTGATCCAACGAAGTTGCAAAGAATGAGGCCAGATATTGTGTTGAAAATAAAGGATGAAGTCAAGAAGCAGTTTGATGCAGGATTCTTACAAGAGGTGAAATACTCTGAATGGGTAGCTAACACTGTACCAGTCCCTAAGAAGGATGGGAAGGTATGAATGTGCGTTGATTACAGAGATCTGAACAAAGCTAGCCCAAAAGATAATTTCCCTTTACCGCATATTGACACCTTTGTAGATAACACAGCGGGATATTCGTTGTTCTCCTTCATGGATGGTTTCTCAGGGTACAATCAGATAAAGATGCATCCTGAGGACATGGATAAAACTACATTCATAACATTGTGGGGTACCTTCTTTTATAAGGTAATGCCCTTTGGGCTAAAGAATGCAGGGGCAATATACCAAAGGGCTATGGTGACTTTATTTCACGATATGATACACAAGGAAATTGAGGTATATGTCGATGATATGATTGTCAAATCTCGAACAGAGGAGGAACATATTGAAGTTTTAAGGAAACTGTTCTTGAGATTAAGAAAGTTCCAGTTAAAACTTAATCAGGCAAAGTGCACTTTCGGAGCTAGGTCAGGGAAATTACTAGGCTTTGTGGTCAGCGAAAAGGGAATAGAAGTTGACTCAGACAAGGTTAAAGCCATACGAGATTTGCCTCCACCACGTACTCAGAAGGAAGTTTGGGGTTTTCTTGAAAGGTTGAATTATATTGCTCGGTTTATTTCACAATTAACTGAGAAATGTGATCCCATATTTTGTCTCCTTAGAAAACACAATCAAGGTACTTGGGATGAGGAATGCCAGAATGCCTTTGATAAAGTCAAGCAATACTTGTTAAACGCTCCAGTGCTATCTCCACCTAGTCCGGATAAACCATTAATTCTGTACTTATAAGTGTTTAGTAATTCCATGGGATGTGTGCTTGGTCAACATGACGAGTCAGGAAGAAAGGAGAAAGCGATATATTACCTCAGTAAGAAATTTACTCAGTGTGAAATAAGATATTCGCCAATTGAAAAATTATGTTGTGCTTTGATTTGGACAACTCGAAGGTTGAGACAGTACATGCTATATCATACTACTTGGCTTATTTTGAAACTTGATCCTTTGAAGTATATGATGGAGTTAACAGCTTTGAATGGGAGAATGGCAAGGTGGCAAATTCTGCTTCCAGAGTTTAACATAGTCTATGTGAGCCAGAAGGCTATAAAAGGAAGCGCGATAGCAGAATTTCTGGCTAGTAGAGCCCTAGAGGACTATGAGCCATTGAATTTTGATTTCCCAAATGAAGAGTTGATGTGTGTAGCAACTATAGAAGATTATCCTTAGAAGTTGAGTTTTGATGGGGCATCCAATACAGTGGGAAATGAAATTGGGGCAGTCCTGGTATCCCCAAATAAAGATTATTTTTCATTCACGTGCAAGTTGGATTTTGATTCTACAAACAATATGGTCGAGTATGAAGCGTGTATCATGGGACTTCGAGCGGCTATAGAGCGAGGAATAAGAACCTTGGAAGTATATGGAGACTCTGTGTTGGTAATTTACCAAGTTAACGGTGAATGGGAGACAAGGGATCCTAAACTAATTAATTATCAAAAGGTGTTTTTGGGGTTACTTGAGGAATTCGATGACATCACTTTCAATTATATCCCACGAGATGAAAACCAGGTGGCAGATGCTCTAGCAACCTTGCTTCAATGATTAGAGCGAATAAAGAGGAGGAGATGAGACCCATTCAGATGAGTATCTTTGAGGTCCCAGCTCGCTGTTGTAACATTGAGGAAGAAGAAAAGGATGATAACCCTTGGTATCAGGATATATTGCAATATGTGAGAGATCATAGGTACCCAGAATAGGCAACTGAAAATGATAAGTGAACTTTAAGGAGATTAGCCTGCGATTACATTTTTGATGGGGACATCTTGTATAAAAGAAGAAAGGACCAAGTATTGTTGAGATATGTTGATGTCGTGGAAGCTAAGTTAATCTTGGAAGAAGTTCATGAGGATGTTTGTGGGACACACGCTAATGGTTTCAAGATGGCTAGACAAATCATGAGGTTTGGATATTATTAGTCCACTATGGAAGGGGATTGTATCAACTACGCCAAGAAATGCCATAAATGTCATATTTACGGAGACAAGATTCATGTACCACCTTCACTTCTACATGTTATGACTTCTCCATGGCCCTTTTCCATATGGGGCATGGATGTCATTGGGCCAATATCACCAAAAGCTTCAAATGGGCATCGCTTTATTTTTGTGGTCATTGATTACTTAACGAAATGGGTAGAGGCTGCTTCTTATGCAAATGTTACTAAGTCGGCTGTAAGTCGATTCTTAAAGAAAGAGATCATTTGTCGATATAGGATGCCTGAAACGATCATATCAGATAATGCATTGAACTTGAACAACAGAACGATAGCAGAAGTTTGTAGTCAGTTCAAGATTAAGCATCATAATTCATCTCCATATTGCCCAAAGATGAATGGGGCAATGGAAGCTGCTAATAAAAACATCAAGAAGATAGTGGGGAAAATGACTGAAACCTACAGAGATTGGCATGAGAAGTTACCGTTTGCACTCTTAGCCTATTGAACGTCCATCAGAACTTCTACTGGGGCAACCCCTTTCTCGTTGGTTTATGGGATGGAGGCAATGTTACCCATTGAAGTAGAATACCTTCTCTTCGAATTTTATCAGAGATAAAATTAGATGAAGCGGAATGGATTCAATCGTGGTATGACCAATTGAACTTGATTGAGGAGAAGAGGCTAAAAGCTATTCGCCATGGTCAGATGTATCAGAAGCGAATGATGCAAGCTTATGATAAGAAAGCACGTCCAAGAGAATTCCACGAAGGGGATCTTGTATTGAAAAAGATCCTCTCCATTCAGAAAGACTTCAGAGAAAAATGGATGCCAAATTGGGAAGGGCCGTATGTCATGAAGAAGGCTTTCTCTAGAGGTGCATTGATCTTGACAGAAATAGATGGGAAGAGTTTACCCAACCCAGTGAATTCAGACTCAGTTAAAAAGTAATTTGTCTAAAAAAGAGGAGAATCCAGGGTGAAAACCCGCAAAGGGCGCCTTGAGATTTCGAAAAAAAAATTGAGAGGTCAAGGTGAAAACCCGCAAAGGGCGCCTTGTGACCAAAGGGGTTTTGAGTTGAAAACCCGAAAGGGCAGCTCAAATTTTGAAGAACACACGGTAATCTAGCTATATCTGATTCAACAAAGAGCGAAGTGCGTTGGATATCGGGACATCAACAAAGTACTTTGGATTTTTTTAAAAACACATTTTAAACTCAAGAAAGACTTCATGGAGCTGGTGTATAGACGCTCAAGCAGTGATATCTAGGGCATCTAACCCTTATCCTGTTTGCTATCTTTAGATTCTCTTTCTTCTCAAAGATAGGCTATTAGATTAATTTCCTTTGTATTTTTGACAAAATTATTCAAATCTAATTATTCTCAAGATTAAATTCATCTTCCATTATTCTTAAAGTGTGTTGCATTAAATAATGATAGATGAGCTAAATAATTTTCACAAATGAAGTTTTGCTCATTACTCTGGAAATTTCTAGATCATACAAGAAACTAAAACGGAACAATTGTTCGAGGAATTCACGTAAGTGAGGTATGAAAGAACTTGAGGAAATTCTTCCTTTAGTCCAAAATGATGATTGGACAAATCAAACGATTCGATACTAAGAGAGGATCATCTTACAGACATTTTCAGTGGGTCATAACATTTGAAGAGTGGTACAAACCCCGGCTGAGTAGGAATGATATTTCGAGAGAAATAAGGATGAACTTCGATGAAGGAATGAGTAATGACATCTGGAATAGGGGTCATATTCATAAACATTTTGCATTATAACAGGTTTAATTAAGAACATTTGACTCATTTTGATTATAGCATCCTAATCATTTGGCATGAACTCATACACATTATACAGGTTATATCCTTCAAGGGACAGTGAAGATTGATGGGCCTTAACCCCCTAAGCAGTAGGGTAACAGGCTAAGACATAGCGGATTTGGCATCTCTGTATTGTCAGAGAGCAGATCGAAGATAGCAGATTTGGTGTCTCTGTATTGTCAGAGAGCAGATCGAAGATAGCAGATTTGGTGCCTCTGTATTGTCAGAGAACAAATCAAAGAAACAGATTTGGCATCTCCATATTCGACGGAGAGCAGATCGAAGACATAGCAGATTTGGCTTTCACGTGTTTACGCTGAAGTGAATCTAAGATGATTTGGCGTCTCTGTATTGTCAGAGAGCAGATCGAAGATGACAGATTTGGTATC
The DNA here is from genome assembly GCA_025698475.1 of Gossypium anomalum. NCBI lineage: Eukaryota > Viridiplantae > Streptophyta > Magnoliopsida > Malvales > Malvaceae > Gossypium > Gossypium anomalum. The sequence goes on along the minus strand of CM046966.1, from coordinate 79,497,860 downwards.
TCTGTATTGTCAGAGAGCAGACCAAAGATAGCAGATTTAGCGTCTCTGTATTGTTAGAGAGCAGATCGAAGATAGTAGATTTGGTGTCTCTATATTGTCAGAGAACAAATCGAAGAAATAGATTTGGCATCTCCATATTCATCGGAGAGCAGATCAAAGACATAGCAGATCTAACTTTCGGATGTTTTCATATCAAAGTAGATCCAAGATGATTTGGCATCCTTGTGTTTACAAGAAGCAGATCGAAGACATAGCAAATTTGGCTTTCGCGTGTTTGCACTGAAGCAAACCTAAGATGATTTGGTGTCTCTGTATTATCAGAGAACATATCGAAGATAGCAGATTTGGCATCTCTATATTGTCAGAGAGCAGATCGAAGATAGCAGATTTGGCATCTCTGTATTGTCAGAGAGCAGATCGAAGACAACAGATTTGGCGTCTCTGTATTATCAGAGAGCAAATTGAAGATAGTAGATTTGGCATCTCTGTATTGTCAGAGAGCAGATTGAAGATAGCAGATTTGGCATCTCTGTATTGTTAGAGAGCAGATCAAAGACAATAGATTTGGCGTCTTTGTATTGTCAGAGAGCAGATCGAAAATAGTAGGTTTGGCATTTTTGTATTGTCATAGAGCAGATCAAAGATATCAACATGGCCTCCCTGAGTTTGCAAGGAGCAGGTTGAAGATAGCAGATATTGCATTCTTGAAGTTACAATGAACCAAATTGAAGCTATCATATTTTTGGTCTAATACCTCTGAAGTTGTAGATAGGTTGAAGGCCATTTGAAAAAAGGTCTCAAGATTGGGTCAGACCGGGCAAAATGGGTCATTTTACAATTTTTTCTCTATTACCGCTACATGACAATGAGCAAAGAGGGGCAGCTGTAGTAGTCAATTTTTGCCTGGGCCCATAATTAGATAAATAAAACCAAAAATAAATAAATAAATAAATGTTTATTTATTTTAAACAATCCATGTACAAAAGCCCAAATCAATCACAATTTATTGACCCATTTAGCCTAAGACCCTATGCCCGATTACAACCCAGTAAGCCCACACCCGGTTATACCTAAGGCCCTATACCCGTTACACCCTTGACCCAACTCAGAAGAAGCCCAAGTGGCCCAAACTATAAACCAAGGATGGAAGACCTAGGGTTTCAGAAACCCTAGGCGCCGCAATCAACGCGTCTGTTCATCTCACAACGTTTCAGTTGCCCACCGTCAGTGCCGTGATTCCAGGCCATGATTCCAGGCCTCGAATCTGGCCGTGGTTGACACCCGAATCAACGTCAGTGTACCGTTGTCAACATTCTTCCATGATCACTAAATCTCCTTACTGGTACCTGCAAAAGAGGAAAGAAAACAGCAGCGAACAAGGCAAGAAATCGAATAGGGATAAACCAACTTGTAAATAGAGGCTATAAAAGCCGAATCATCTCACTATAACAAGGGACGAATTTTTACAAAGAATAAAAAGGATACACGAAAATATTCACAGAAGAAATAAGAAACAGTTGTTCATGTTCTAAAAGGTGATTTAAATCTCATATTCTATTATTTATTTCTTTATATACAAGCATATGAATCGTTTTTTTGCAAAAACTGATAATATTTTAAAAAAGTGAGGAGGTTACCTGAGTATAGCTTGAAATGATGAGGGTTTTTGACCCACCGAATGCCGCACGTGGCAGCATTCGCAGGGGCGCGTGGGCGCGTGGGCGCCTGAGAACGGTAGCTCGACAGAGCTACGAAGCCGACCCCAAGTCCTCTTTCAGAGGATTTCTTTCATTTTTTTTTCTAACCGGGTTTTAAAATGATTTTTAAGTTAAAAATTGGCATATATAGCCTTATTAGAACGACGTCGTTTAGCTTAAAGCAATAGGCTCTAAAATGGCGTCGTTTCAGGGCTTAGATCCTCGTGTTGACCCGATTACCCGAGGATCCGCATTTTTTTGTAAATCGGGCTAATTGCCCAATTAGTCCTTCCATATTTTTAATCTTTATAATTTCATTTTATTTTTATTTTTATTTCGACCCTAATCTTTTCTAGTTGTTTCAATTTAGTCCCAGTGGTCATTAAACTCCATTCTGAGGAACGACGTCGTTTCCTGGGATAAGGGCTAATTGCCCAGTGAGTCCCTCTGGTTTAATGCGCTTTTTAATTAGGCCCAAAAATTTTATTATTTTGTAATTAATCCCAAAATTCTTTAATTAAATTCAATTTTAATCCTTTTTTTATATTTTTAATTTATTTTAAATACCTTATATATTATTTATTTTTATAAATATTAGTTATATAAAATAATGTATATTATTTTTATTATCCATTATGTTATTTTTATATATTTTACTTATAAATTATATTTTATTATATATATTATTTTTTATTTTTTTATAAATTATGTATTATTATTCATTAATTGTGTAATTTTTTTATAAAAAATATTATTAAATAATAGTATATATCATTCTTATTTATATAATAATATTTTTATTTCATTATACTTTATTTATAATTTATTACATATCATGTTTTATCATATATTATTCCTTATAGTATTTTTTTATTATATATTATATTATATACATTTTATTATATATTTTTTATATTACTTATCATATGGTTTATATTATTATATATTTTGTTTACAAATTATATTATGCACTATATTTTACTATATATATTATCTCTTACATTACTTTTATAAAATATATATTATTTTATCACTCATTAATTATATAGGTTTCTATTTTATTATTAAATAAATATGTATAATATTAATAATTAGTGTAGTAACCTCTTTAAAAACGGGTTTTTTAAAAACGAAAACGGGAGTCGCCACCAATCTTTTAAAGTGCGATTGGATCACTTTATAAAATGTTTTGGTCTACGAAATTATGAGAAAATAGGTTCGGGAGTCGGCTACGTACGAGGAAGGATTAGCACCCTCGTAACGCCCAAAATTGGTACCAAATTGAATAGCTCTGCCCTAGTGTCAGAAGTTTGAAAAAATTTAGAAATAAGATTTCCTTAAAACTGTAATGTTTTGAGAAAAGAGTCAAGATTCATTCGTTTTGAAAGAGTATAAACATCCAATCCAGCATGATTGGACACGATATCGTTAAACTTTCATGACTAAAATCATCTCATGATTTGTAAAATTCATTTAAAGGATGTTTTAGATATTTAGACAAATGGGAAATCACAACCCAGCATGTTAGGGCACTATTTCTCGAATTCCTAAATACAAAAGACATTGCCTTGTTTTTTAAGATTCCTTTAGGTTAAATGAAATTTAAAAATAATAAAAAAACAATGATGCATTTAACCTATTATAAAGAGTCAACATTGGATTAATTAAACTACGTATTTAGTACTTCATACAAATAAATGGTAATTACGACATATGTCACATAATACTTTGATATTTCATGCATATGTAATGACAAATATTAATAAGCACATTATTATTTCATGCAAGCTAATATAGAATGGCAAATGTAATAACCTAAATTTGCCCGGGCCCATAATTAATAAAACCAGGAATAAAAGATAAACAAATAAATGTTTATTACAGTCTATTTACAATGCATGGCCCACTAACCCGCAGGCCCAAAATCAATTGGCATGAACCTTATGCCCGGTTACAACCCAGCAAGCCTAAAACTACCTAGTAGACCCATTTACACCCTTGACCCAAAGCACATAAAGCCCAAACGGCCCAAGACGTTAACAGAATAAGGAGAGTCCTAGGGTATCAGAAACCCTAGGCGCCGCAACCATCCTAAACGACACGCCTTTTCGAATCGTGCCGTTCCAGCAGCCACCATCAGCGCCGTGGTTCCAGTCCCCATGTCACACCGCAATCGGCGCATGGATCATGACCCACCACCGAAGATTGTGCCATTAACCTACAAGAAAAGGAAAGAAGCAAGCAAATCAAGAATCAGAATCGGGGTTTATTTTTTTAGATTTATTTGTAAATAGTATAAATGGATGTAAAATGCGATGTAAAGAGGACCGATTTTTTTAGAGAGATATACAAAGAGATATAAAAAAGAAATCAAAGAGTTAACTGGAAAACAGAGGTGATACTTTTAATTTTCTTTTCATTTTCTTTTTTGATACAGCATATAGTAAAATACATTATAAAGATAGTAAAGAAATTACCCCTTTGATTCGCTGTAAAAAAAAAAAAAGAACTTTGAAAGCCCTAACCGCCGGGTACGGTGGCCCAAACGGTGGCGCGTGAAGCGCATGTGGCCAAAGGCGGTGGTGCTCCGGGACGAGCCAAGACGGCCACTGGCCAGAGCTCTGAGAGAATTTTAGAGCTTTCTCTCTCTTTTTTTCTGTTGAATGTTTAAAATGAGGGTTTAAATTTTTTCTTTTACTTTTATAAAATCAGTAAAGCGACGTCGTTTTACCTTAATTCAATAAGCCTAAAACGACGTCGTTTCAATAGAGGATCCACGCGTTGACCCGATTACCCGGGGAAGATCCGTGTGTTTTTGTAAATTGGGATAATTTCCCAATTGGTCCTCTAGCATTTTTCAATCTTTATGATTTCATTTTATTTATTTTTTAATTCAGCCCTAACCTTTTATAGTTGTTTCAATTTAGTCTCAATAACTATTGAACTCATTCTGAGGAACGACGTCGTTTTTAGGATAAAGGTTAATTGCTCGATGAGTCCCTCGATTTTAATGCGTTTTTCAAATAGGCCTGAATTTCTTTTTTAAAAAAAATAGCCCAAAATTTTAACTGCTTTTAATTTTAGTCCCATTACACTTATAAATTTACTTATTTTAAACTTTGTTATTTATTTGATGTATATTATTATTTTATATTTTATATTATTATTCAAAATACTGGAAATCCATTTATTTTATTATATTATATATTATATTATGGTATACATATTATTAATTATGAATAAATATAATAAAATTATTTTATTTTTGTATATTATGCATTATTATATTATTTTATATGGTATATGTATTATTTATATTTTATTGATTAAATATTTTATATATATGTATTATATTTTTAAATATTTCCTTTAATATAGGCTGTACATTATATATGTTTTTTTTTAAATTTTATTATATGCTATATATATTTATTATTATTTATTTTACTATATGTAAAATATTTGTTATATTATTTTTTTTTTTCACATATTATCATATTTGTTTTGTATATATATATTTATATGTCCAATTGTATGTCATGCATCGTCTTTAAAATTAATTATTACTTCGTATTTTCGTATATTTTGCTTATTCATTTTTAATATATGCTATGTATATTTTAATATGCATGTTGTTATAAGATTTGCTATATTTATGTATATATCTAGTAAAGGACCTTTATACTATTGCTATCATATTATCTAAATGCATGTTGGCTACCTATTATTGTAATATTCTATCTTACATGATATAATTTGGTTCTTCATGCATTAATTAAAAAATGAGATTTCAAAGTTTTCAAAAATAAAAAGGCAATGTTTGGTGTTTGGAAGCTTCAAGAAAGATAGTGCCCTAACTTATTGGGTTGCGACCTTTCTCGTTGAGTTCGAATAGTCAAGCACCCTTCTAAGTTTTTAAGGTTTTCAAAATACGAACAACTATCTTGGAATTTCAAAGCGTAGTGTCCTAACTTACTGGATATGGCGTTTTGTTGTTTTGAGATAAGAATTTTCAAAAGGGGCCAACTTAGCTTCAAATGTCTTAAAAATATTGCTTCCTAACTTATTGGATGTAATATCGTTATTCATTTGAATACAAGTAAGCCCTAATTTCCAAAATTAAATTATTAAAAGAGGTTTGCATCTTAAAACTTTCAAATTTTCGACATTAAAGACACTTGATAATCAATTAGGTACCAATTTTTGGGCGTTATGAGGGTGCTAACCCTTTCTCGTACGTAACCGACTCCCGAATCCGTTTTCTCAACTTTCGTAGACCAAAATTAATGTTTTAAAACAAAACATTTTATAAGGTGATCCAATCACACCTAAAAAGATTGGTGGCGGCTCCCGTTTTCGTTTTTCTTAAAGTCGAATCCCATTTTCCAAAACTCAATTTAAAAATGGTTTCGACAGCTTGGCGACTCCACTGGGCACATCATAAGAGAGTTAAGCCGCGTAATTGATTATCTCTTGTCTTAATGTTGGAAATTAAAAATTTTAAAATTTAATCCTCTTTGCATTACATGTGTTTGTATTATTGCATGTGTTGCTATATTCTGATATGCATTGCATTTGCATGACCGTTGTGGTCGCACCCTTAAGTGGGAGTGAGAAGCTACGCCTTCGTGAGGTTTTCGCCTCCGTGCAGGATAGTGGATCACTTTCGGGATACATCCGTACCTATGGTTTCGTGAGATTTTCATCTCCGTGTAGCCATAGGAAAAGTTATCCCCCTGAATTGAACTTGATTCAAATGAGCCTATAATGGGTGAGGATTGAGGAATCTACTGGTTCAGGTACCTCAAACTTTAGAACCAACCTCATATGGAAAAACCGTAAGAGCCCAACTTAGTTAGAGTTAAACTTCAGATATTACCCTTGTAAATTATCATTGAGGTTTATTGATATCATGCGATACTGACTATTTCTTTTCTTTTGTTTGCATGACATTTTTGCATTTACAAAGGTATCGATTCACGGCCAGTCTCTAAGTTAGGAACTTTTGTTATAGAGAACGGACTTCTTGATAGGGTGGAGGGCAACGCCGATGTTCATAGATGGTCAGAACAAACTCAGCTAGAAAAGAGAGACAGTATAATTTGGGATATGTGTCGGAGTTGTCAGGTTATACTCGTATTAGTCACACAGAATAATCTCCAAGAGCTTAAGGAAATTTAGGATCAGTGGGGCAATGAGACCAAGCAGTTATTTTACAATAATTACGGAGATTTACCTTACTTGCTTGATATTCAGGTAAATGAGCACCTGTTCTGATCCCTTGCCCAGTTTTGGAACCCGGCGTACAGTTGTTTCACTTTTGGGAAGTAGACTTGGCACCTACCGTGGAGGAGTACACTGCCTTACTTCGTTGTCCCAGGTTTCAGAGTGACAGGATCTATTCTCGAGCTGCTTGTGTCCCTACCTTTTGGAAGTAATTAATGACCATTACGGGGATGAGCGAGCAGTGGATCACCGCCAGAATTAAAGAAAAGGGTGAGTGTAAGTGCATTTCGTGGGACGCTTTGAAAGATCTGATTTTGACACACCCCGATGAGACGAAGAAAGTAGACATTTTTGCCTTAAGTTTGTATAGACTGATGGCTTTCCCTAGAGCTTTGGGGTATGTGGACGAGGCGACCACGGATCTTTTTCATCGACTCAGTAAAAGGGTCACTTCCGTCCCTGCGATTTTGGCGAAGACATTCAGGTCCTTAGGTGCGTGTAGGAAGGTTGGTGCAGGCAGGTTTATAGGGTGTGCTCAGTTACTCATGGCTTGGTTCTACAGTCACTTCCGATTAACTGATGGGATTGTTTGTCGGGTTTTCTTTGAGAACTACTCCCCGTTGAAAGATATAGTGGCCTCATCTAGGAAAGTGGATATGCCGGAAGAGAATTGGATAGCATTACTTCGGAATATTTAGTCGGGGGATATTGAGTGGAGAGCTCTATGGATGGTTCCTGGTGAGATACTTTATCGATGCGGTAGCTTTGATTAGGTTCCCCTGTTGGGAATTTGGGGTGCCATTGGTTATGCCCCTTTGCTCGTGCTGAGGCAGCATGGATTGAGACAGTTCATACCAGTAACTCATGGGTTGGCTCAAAGTGAGTTTGTATACAGAGGAGCCAATTACAAGAGGAAGATTAGTGAGGTTTCTAGTGCTTGGAACAAGACTTTTCGGTTGAAGGGAGTGGCCATTAGTCCTACTACGACCCTAGAATATGTCGAGTGGAGAAGTCGAAGGATTAATGATAATGTCCCTATGACAAAAATGGAGGAAGCTCAACCAATGGAGGAATACTTGCAAGTGATACCCTCGGAGCTTGATATCATAAAGCAAGAATTTAAGAGAAAAAAATTTGGAACTCGAAAAGAAGATAGAAAAGCTTGAGGAGAAGAAGATGTACCTGAACCTAGATGTTAACCTGCAAAAGAAGGAGGTTGAAAATTTTAGGAAGGAAAAGAGGAAGGTTGAGGAAGACTGAGATGATTTAAAAGAGGAGTATAAAAAGGCACAAGTATCTTTAAAGCGAGTGGGGTTAGGAAGGTCTTGGAACAGTGGCAGAAAGAAGTTCAAGAGGAAAAAGCTAGAGCTGAGTATTGGGAGAGGAAGTTCCAAGAGATGCGGTCGCAGAATTTGGCATTAGAGAAAGAGAATAAAGGGTTGAAGTCTAAGGTAACTGAGCTTGGAAGATCCCTTCGTTGGCACCGAAACCATGGTCCTACGGTCGAGTTAGAGGAGCTAAAAAGTAAGGTTGAAGATTTGGAAGTGGCATTGTATGATGGTGAACTTCAGATTGAGTAGCTCGATGTGCAAAGAGATTATATAAAAGGAGAACTCCATCAAGTTAAAGGTCAAGTCATAGATAAGGATTACATTATTGGGGAGGCTATAGCCCAGATTCAAAAGATTGCTGAATATGTTCGAGACTTAGTAGTACGAGCTGATGTGTTGAGTATTATGTATGAGTAAGCGTCCGATAAAGGTCGAGAGTTAGCCCTTTTATTGGATAAAGTTAGAACTTTGGCCATTAGGGAAAAGGCGTATATGTAATCCATTTATATGTAAAGATATTCTTTTTCTAAATAAAGTTTTCTAAATGAGATTGAATCGAGATCGATGCCTTTTTGCATTCATGCATTTGCATTACATCACATCATATGCATTCAAGGTTATAGAAAAACCCTAATTAGTTAAAGTTTCTTTAAAAGGTAGAAAAGAAAATCTGGAAATCACACATCCTTACGGCACCCACACTAAAACTAAGAGTATGGATCAAAGGTTCGAGCAATTGCAAAAGGATATGCAAGACCAATTGCAAGAGTAGTTGGCAAAGATGCAGAATGACATGAGGGAGCAAATGCTAGATGCTCAGAGGAATATGATAGCTGAAATGGCTTAGCTTCTAAGGGCCACTGACAAAGGGAAGGTCCCTATGGCTATCACTGGTGAGGAGGGTGAGAATCATCCTCCGGGTTTTACTCTGCCTCATGTACCACTGCAAGCCGAGGCACCTCCTAGAAGGTCATCTGTCACTGTAAGGCCTCAACATGGGCCGATTGAGGCTGGAATCCCCGTGAATTTTCCATCTGGATCCAAAAATAATTTGGGCAATAGCCCGATCAACCCTATCACTCCTGATCTAGATATGATGGAGAGGGAAAGAATGGCAACTGAATCCTCAAAACAATTGGAGGATCGTTGCAGGTGGTTGGAAGAGAAGTTTAAGGTTTTGGAAGGCGCTGGCAATCATCATGGGATTGATGCCAAAGACTTAAGTTTGCTCCCAAACTTGGTGCTTCCTCACAAATTTAAGATGCCGGAGTTTGAAAAGTACAATGGGACTACTTGCCCAGAGGCACACATAATAATGTTTTGTAGAAGAATGACTGGGTATGTGAACAATGATCAACTATTGATCCATTGTTTTCAAGATAGCTTAGTAGGAGCAGCGGCTAGGTGGTACAATTAGTTGAGCCATGCAAGAATCGGTTCATGGAGAGATCTTGCACAAGCCTTCATGCAACAGTACAACCATGTGACTGATATGACGCCAGACAGGATCACGCTTCAAAACATGGAGAAAAAGCCGAATGAAAGTTTTAGGCAATACGCACAACGATAGAGGGAGGTAGCAATGCAGGTTCAACCACCACTGCTGGAGAAGGAGACCACCATGTTATTCATCAACACTCTGAAAGCTCCATTCATTACTCACATGATTGGGAGCACTACCAAAAGTTTTGCAGACATAGTTACGGCAGGAGAGATGATAGAGAATGCCATAAGGGGTGGCAAAATTGAGGGGGAAGCGGCCAAAAGATTGACCCTAAGAAGGAAAGACAATGAGGTGAACAACACAAGTAACTTCAACTCGAAGGCAGTCACAGTTAGTCAGTCCAAAATGGCTATGGTTGGGCAGCAAAGTATTCAAAGACAGGAATCGGGATCAAGACAAAATTTGGAGAGGATGCAATTCACGCCTATCCTTATGACGTATTGTGAACTTTATCAAAGCTTATACGATGCACAAGCCATTGCTCCATTTCACTTGAAACCACTACAGCCACCGTATCCCAAGTGGTATGATGCAAATGCTAAATGCGAATACCATGCAGGAATACCGGGGATTGAAAATTGTACTGGATTCAAAGAAGACGGTAGAGAGGCTTATCAAGATGGGGGTTGTGAAATTTGACAGTACCCCTAATGCTGAAAATCCTTACCAGATCATGGCAATCAAGGAGTGAATGCCATTAACGAAACTAGGAAAGGAATAATTAAAGAAGATGTTGCTAAGGTGAAGACACCCATGAAAGTAATATGGGAGGAGATGGTGAAAATATGTATGTTGACCTGTGGGAAAGGTGGAGAAGGAATGGGGAACTACTGTGAGTTCCATGGAAAAGAGGGCATGAGACCCAAAATTGTGAAGAATTCAGAGCCTTGGTGTAAGGCTTTATAGATAATAAAGAGCTACAAATTTTTGAAGGTAGCTCTTATAAAAGAGAAATAAGTGCGTTAGAAGGTGAACAACAAGGAACCAGCTGACCAAGAATTATTATTTCCTTGCCGGGGAATAATGAAGTGGGGGCGCAAACCAGGCCCAAGGTCGTCATCCATAAACCCACTCCTTTCCTTTACAAGGATGACAAGAGAGTGCCATGGAACTATGACTGCAGTGTAACAATACCTGAGGGGGAGAGTATAGACAGTGCGTCTAGGGGCGTGCAAAAGGAAGGTTCCCATACACGAAGTGGGAAGCGTTATGATGAGGGGGCATCAGAGTGGAAAGGATATTGACATTCAGAAGAAGAAAGGGGTGGAAGTGCCTGTCAAGAAACCGGTAAAGAAGGAGGAGGCTAAGGAGTTTCTAAAATTCCTTAAACATAGCGATACAGTGTGGTCGAGCAGTTGCGTAGGCAGCCAACGCGTATATCAGTATTAGCCCTGCTCCTAAGTTCTGAGGTGCATCGAGATGTATTGTTGAAGGTACTTAACGAAACATATGTCACCCACGACATATCCGTTAATAAGTTAGACCGGTTGGTGAATAACATCAGTGCTGACAATTTCATCTACTTCAATGATGATAAAATTCCACCGGGGGGCATAAGGTCAACCAAGGCCTTGCACATCACTACTCGATGCAAGGGATACACGCTTCCAAGTGTACTCGTTGATAACGGGTCAGCTTTGAATGTCCTTCCATTATCCACATTGAATAGATTACCCATTGATAGTTCGCATATGAAAACATGTCACAATGTGGTAAGAGCTTTTGATGGAACTGAAAGGAAAGTGATGGGACGAATTAACATCCCTTTGGAAATTGGGCCAAATACATATGAAGTTGATTTCTTGGTGATGGATATCAAGCCCTCCTATAATTGTTTGTTGGAGAGACCATGGATACACTCTGCAGGAGCGGTGCCTTCCTCATTGCACAAAAAATTGAAGTTAGTGACAGATGGAGGGTTAATAACCATCAATGCGGAGGAGAACATTATAGCAACAGTCACTAGCAAGGCCCCTTATGTCGAGGTGAGTGAAGAGGCTATTGAGTGTTCTTTCCGCTCTTTAGAAATCATCAATGCAACCTTCATTTTGAAAGGAAGTGAGGTGCCGGTACCCAAAATGTCTAGAGCCACAAGGATGGCCTTGCAAATGATGATGGGGAAGGGAGCATTGCCAGGAAAAGGACTAGGAAGACAGTTGTAAGGAGGGGTTCAAATCCCAAAACTGATTGAGAATAAAGATCGCTTTGGTTTGGGCTTCAAGCCAGACTATAAGCACAAGAGGCAAGAAATTGAGAAGCGCCAAGCGAGGAGAAAGGCGCGTTTGAATGGAGGAGAAGTGAAGTAGGAACCGATGACATTTCTACCTATATCCAAATCTTTTAAGTCAGGAGGATTATTGATAGAAGAAAGTCATCAGATTAATGTTATACACAATGATGGATTCGAGCAAGGAATCCTCGAGGGCATTTGCCCTTACGAACCAGGGAGCTCTCTGAACAATTGGACTGTGGAGGACCTTCCTGTAGTCTTTAGGAATTTTTCAGAGTAATTCTCGAAACATGCCTGTTACTCTAGGGCCTAGGAGTAATAAGATTACGTTTGTGAAAAGGCTATTGATCATCTATTATTATTTTAATAAAACATAATTATCAATTTAGACGAATATGATTTCTTTTTATCAATCAATATTTCGTTAAACTTTTTCTTTCATAGCATATAAACAACCATTCTTTGATTCATTCATTCTTTGTATATTCTTTCATACCCCACAGGTCTCTAGATATCAATGATATGAGCACTGATACTGCAACTCCTGATTTCTCTTGCGAACAAGACATGTGTTTAGAGGAATCTCGGGATTTTAAAGATGTTCAAGATTGTGATATGTCTCCTGATCTGTTAAGAATGGTGAAACAGAAAGAAAAATGAATTATACCGCATGAGAAAGAGGCAATAGAAAATATAGCCCTAGAAGAAGGGAAGGAGTTGAAAATTGGAACACTGATTACCGAGGACACAAGGCGTAGCTTGATTGAGTTGTTTCGAGAGTTCAAAGATATCTTCACATGGTCATATCAGGATATGCCCGGATTGAGTACCAACATTGTAGTACATCGTCTTCCGATAAGACAATATTGCAAACCAGTCCAGCAGAAGTTGCGGAGAATGTGGCCAGATATTGTTCTAAAAATAAAAGATAAGGTTAAGAAGCAGTTCGATGCAGGATTCTTACAAGAGGTCAAGTACTCCGAATGGGTAGCTAATATTGTGTCGGTCCCTAAGAAGGACAGGAAAGTACGAATGTGCGTTGACTACAGAGATCTGAATAAAGATAGCCCAAAAGACAACTTTTCTTTGCCGCACATCGACACTTTGGCAGATAACACGGCGGGACATTCGTTGTTTTCCTTTATGGATGGTTTCTCGGGGTACAATCAGATAAAGATACATCCAGAAGACATGGATAAAACTACCTTCATAACCTTATGGGGCACCTTTTTCTACAAAGTAATGTCGTTTGTACTGAAGAATGCAGGGGCCACCTACCAGCAGGCCATGGTGAACTTGTTTCACGACATGATGCATAGGGACATTGAGGTATATGTTGATGACATGATTGCTAAGTCCCGAACGGAGAAAGAGCATATTAAAGTTTTGATAAGACTATTCTTGAGGTTGAGAAAGTTTCAATTAAGGCTCAATCCGACAAAGTGCACCTTCGGAGCTAGATCGAGAAAGCTATTGGGTTTCGTAGTCAGTGAAAAGGGAATAGAAGTTGATTCAGACAAAGTTAGAGCAATACAAGAATTGCCTCTACCACAAACTCAAAAAGAAGTTCGAGGATTCCTAGGAAGGTTGAATTACATTGCTCGGTTCATTTCACAACTGACCGAGAAATGCGATCCTATCTTTCGCCTCCTCAGAAAGCACAATCAAGGTACTTGGGATGAGGAATGCCAGAATACTTTTGAAAAGGTCAAGTAATATTTGTTGAATGCTCTGGTATTATCTCCACTTAACCCAAATAAACCATTAATACTGTACTTGTCAGTGTTCAGTAATTCTATGGGATGTGTGCTTGGTCAGCATGACGAGTCAGGAAAAAAGGAGAAGGCAATTTATTACCTCAGTAAAAAATTCACTGACTGTGAAATGAGATATTCACCAATTGAAAAGTTATGTTGTATGCTGATTTGGACTACTTGGAGATTAACACAGTACATGCTATACCATACCAGTTGGCTCATCTCAAAGCTTGATCCATTGAAGTACATGATGGAGTCAACAGCTCTAAATGGGAGAATGGCGAGATGGCAAATTTTGCTTTCAGAATTTGATATAGTCTACGTAAGTCAGAAGGCTATAAAAGGAAGTGCGGTAGCAGACTTCTTGGCCAGTAGAGCTCTAGAGGATTATGAGCCATTGAACTTTGATTTTCCAAATGATGAGTTAATGTGTATAGCAACGACTAAAGATTCTCCTTGGAAGCTCAATTTTGATGGGGCTTCTAATGCAGTCGGAAATGGCATTGGGGCAGTCTTGGTATCCCCCAATGGCGATCATTACCCATTCACGTGCAAGTTGGACTTTGATTGCACGAACAATATGGCTGAGTATGAAGCATGCATCATAGGACTTCAAGCAGCTATAGAGCGAGGTATAAAAACCCTAGATGTATATAGAGATTCTGCATTGGTAATTTATCAGCTTAGAGGTGAATGGGAGACAAGGGACCCTAAATTGATCAATTATCGAAAGGTAGTTTTGGGGTTACTTGAGGAGTTCGATGACATCACCTTCAATTATCTCCCACGAGATGAAAATCAGATGACAGATGCTTTAGCAACCTTGGCCTCAATGATTAAGGCGAATAAAGAGGAAGAGACGAGACTAATTCAAATGAGTGCCTACGAGGCTCCAGCTCATTATTTTAACACTGAAGAGGAAGAAAAGGATGATAACCCTTGGTATCAGGATATATTGCGATATGTAAGAGATCGTAAATATCCAAAACAGGCAACTGAAAATGATAAACGAACCCTGAGAAGGTTAGCTTGCGACTATGTCTTGGATGGGGATATCTTGTACAAGAAAAGGAAAGACCAAGTACTTTTGAGATGTGTTGATGCTGTGGAAGCTAAGCTAATTTTGGAAGAATTTCATGAAGGAGTATGTGGGACGCATGAAAATGGGTTCATAATGGCAAGGCAAATCATGAGATTTGGCTATTATTGGGCCACTATGGAAGGGGACTGTATCAACTATGCCAAGATATGCCATAAGTGTCAGATTTATGGGGACAAAATTCATACACCACCTTCACCTTTGCATGTTATGACTTCTCCATGGCCTTTCTCTATGTGGGGCATGGATGTCATTGGACCAATATCACCGAAAGCTTCGAATGGACATCAGTTTATCTTCGTGGTAATTGACTACTTTACAAAATGGGTAGAGGTCGCTTCTTATGCGAATGTTACTAAATCAGCTGTGAGTTGATTCTTGAAGAAGGAGATCATTTATCGGTATGGAATACCTGAGAAGATCATATTTGACAATGCATTGAATTTGAACAACAAAACAATAGCAGAGGTTTGCGACCAGTTCAAGATCAAGCATCACAATTCTTCTCCCTATCATCCAAAAATGAATGGGGCAGTGGAGGCCGCCAACAAGAACATTAAGAAAATAGTGGGGAAGATGATTGAGACTTATAGAGATTGGCATGAGAAGTTACCATTTGCACTCCTGGCCTATCGAACATCTATCAGAACCTCTACTGGGGCAACCCCATTCTCGTTAGTTTATGGGATGGAAGCAGTGTTACCTATTGAAGTAGAAATACTTTCTCTTCGAATTCTGACAGAGATAAGGTTAGATGAAGCTGAATGGGTTCAATCCCGATATGACCAGTTGAACTTGATGAGGAAAAGAGGCTAAGAGCCATTCGACATAGGCATATCAGGAGCGACTGATGCGAGCTTATGATAAGAAAGTTAGACCAAGAGAGTTCCACGAGGGAGACCTTGTACTGAAAAAGATCCTTCCTATTCAAAAGGACATTAGGGGGAAATGGATGCCGAATTGGGAGGGGCCGTATGTCGTGAAGAAAGCTTTCTCTGGTGGTGCATTGATCTTAACGAAAATGGATGGGAAAAGTTTACCCAACCCAGTGAACTCAGACTCAGTCAAAAAGTACTTTGTCTAAAGGAGAGGAGAATCCAAGGTGAAAAACTGCAAAGGGCGCCTTGAATTTTCACAAAAAAAAAACAAAAAAAACAAAAAAAAATGGAGAGGCCAAGGTGAAAACCCGCAAAGGGCGCCTTGTGACCAAAAGGGTTTTAAGTTAAAAACCCGAAAGGGCAGCTCAAATTTTGAAGGGCATACAGTAATCTTACTATATCTGATTCAACAAAGAGTGAAGCACGTTGTATACTGGGGCATTAACAAAGTACTTTGGATCTTTTAAACACAAGTTGAACTCAAGAAAGATTTCATGGAGCTGAAGTATAGATGCTCAAGCGGCGATATCTAGAGCATCTAACTTTTATCCTATTTGCTATCTTTAGATTCTATTTCTTCTCAAAGATATGCTATCAGATTTATTTCCTTTGTATTTTTGACAATTCATTTAATTGTTCCCAAGATTGAATTCATTTTCTATTATTCTTAAAGTATGTTGCATTAAATAATAATAGATGAACTAAATATGTTCACAAACGAAGCTTTGCGCATTACTCTGGAATTTCTAGATAATATAAGAAACTAAAACAGGACAATTGTTCGAGAAATTCACATAAATAAGGGATGAAGGAACTCGAGGAATTTCTTTCTTCCAGTCTAAAAGGAAAATAGACAAAATCAACGATTCAATTCTAAGGAAAGATTATCTTACAGACATCCTCGGTGCATCATAGCATTTGAGGAAGGGTACAGGCCTACAGGTTGAGCAAGAATAATACAAATGAAGGAATGAGTGGTGACGTCTAGGATAGGGGTCATGTTCACAACATTTTGCATCATAACATGTTAATTAGGGACATTCGACTCACTTTGATCATAGCATCCTAATTATCAGGCATAATCATTCTACAGGTTATCAAAGACGACGCGCCTTAAACCCTCTAAGCAGTAGGGTAATAGGCCGCAGCATGGCAGATCTAACCTTCAAATGTTTATACTGAAGTAGATCCAAGATGATTTGGCATTCTTATGTTTACAAGGAGAAAATCGAGGACATAGCAGATTTGACTCTCAGATGTTCTCAAATAGATCCAAGATGGTTTGGCATCCTTGTGCTTACAAGGAACAAATCAAAGACATAGCTGATTTGGCTTTCATGTGTTTACGTTAAAACAAGTTTAAGATGATTTGGCATCTCTGTATTGTCAGAGAACAAATCGAAGTCTGGCATCTCAATATTCGACGGAGGGCAGACACATGGCAGATCTAACCTTCAGATGTTTATACTGAAGTAGATCCAAGATGGTTTGGCATCCTTGTGCTTACAAGGAACAAATCGAAGACATAGCTGATTTGGCTTTCACGTGTTTACGTTAAAGCAAGTCTAAGATGATTTGGCATCTCTGTATTGTCAGAGAACAAATCGAAGTCTGGCGTCTCCATATTCGACGGATGGCAGACACATGGCAGATCTAACCTTTAGATGTTTATACTGAAGTAGATCCAAGATAATTTGGCATTCTTGTGTTTACAAGGAGCAAATCGAGGACATAGCAGATTTGACTCTCAGATGTTCTCAAATAGATCCAAGATGATTTGGCATCCTTGTGCTTACAATGAGCAAATTGAAGACATAACTGATTTGGGTTTCGCGTGCTTACGCTGAAACAAATCTAAGATGATTTGGCATCTCTGTATGGTCAGGGAACAAATCAAAAAAGTAGATTTGGCGTCTCTGTGTTCGACGGAGAGCAGATCGAAGATATCAACATGACAGTCTTGAGTTTGCAATGAATAGATTAAGGACCATGACCCGATAAGGCTGGGCAAATTTGGTCCTTCTATGAGTCTTTGCTCAATTCCTATTACACAGCAATGAGCAAAGAGGGGCAGCGGTAATAACCTAAATTTGCCCGAGCCCATAATTAATAAAACCAGGAATAAAAGATAAACAAATAAATGTTTATTACAGTCCATTTACAATGCATGGCCCACTAACCCGTAGGCCCAAAATCAATTGGCATGAACCTTATGCCCGGTTACAACCCAGCAAGCCTAAAACTACCTAGTAGACCCATTTACACCCTTGACCCAAAGCACACAAAGCCCAAATGGCCCAAGACGTTAACAGAATAAGGAGAGGCCTAGGGTATCAGAAACCCTAGGCGCCGCAACTATCCTAAACGACGCGCCTTTTCGAATCGTGCCGTTCCAGTAGCCACCATCAGTGCCGTGGTTCCAGTCCCCATGTCACGCCGCAATCGGCGCATGGATCATGACCCACCGCCGAAGATTGTGCCATTAACCTGCAAGAAAAGGAAAGAAGCAAGCAAATCAAGAACCAGAATCGGGGTTTATTTTTTTAGATTTATTTGTAAATAGTATAAATGGATGTAAAATGCGATGTAAAGAGGACCGATTTTTTTAGAGAGATATACGAAGAGATATAAAAAAGAAATCAAAGAGTTAACTGGAAGACAGAGGTGATACTTTTAATTTTCTTTTCATTTTCTTTTTTGATACAGCATATAGTAAAATACATTATAAAGATAGTAAAAAAATTACCCCTTTAATTCGCTGTAAAAAAAAAGAAACTTTGAAAGCCCTAACCGCCGGGTACGGTGGCCCAGACGGTGGCGCGTGAAGCGCGTGTGGCCAAAGGCGGTGGTGCTCCGGGACGAGCCAGGACGGCCACTGGCCAAAGCTCTGAGAGAATTTTAGAGCTTTCTCTCTCTCTTTTTTTTTGTTGAATGTTTAAAATGAGGGTTTAAAGTTTTTTTTTTACTTTTATAACATCAGTAAAGCGACATCGTTTTAGCTTAATTCAATAAGCCTAAAACGAAGTCGTTTCAACAGAGGATCCGCGCGTTGACCCGATTACCCGGGGAATATCCGCGTGTTTTTGTAAATTGGGATAATTTCCCAATTGGTCCTCTAGCATTTTTCAATCTTTATGATTTCATTTTATTTATTTTTTAATTCAGCCCTAACCTTTTATAGTCATTTCAATTTAGTCTCAATAGCTACTGAACTCATTCTGAGGAACGACGTCGTTTTTGGGATAAGGGTTAATTACTCGATGAGTCCCTCGATTTTAATGCGTTTTTCAAATAGGCCTGAATTTCTTTTTTTTGAAAAAAATCCCAAAATTTTAATTGCTTTTAATTTTAGTCCCATTACACTTATAAATTTACTTATTTTAAACTTTGTTATTTATTTGATGTATATTATTATTTTATATTTTATATTATTATTAAAAATACTGGAAATCCATTTATTTTATTATATTATATATTATATTATGGTATACATATTATTAATTAAATATTTTTTTATATGCGTATTATATATATATTTTTTAAAATTTTAATTATGAATAAATATAATAAAATTATTTTATTTTTGTATATTATGCATTATTATATTATTTTATATGGTATATGTATTATTTATATTTTATTGATTAAATATTTTATATATATGTATTATATTTTTAAATGTTTCCTTTAATATAGGCTGTACATTATATATGTTTTTTTAAAATTTTATTATATGCTATATATCTTTATTATTATTTATTTTACTATATGTAAAATATTTGTTATATTATTTTTTTTTTCACATATTATCATATTTGTTTTGTATATATATATTTATATGTCCAATTGTATGTCATGCATCGTTTTTAAAATTAATTATTACTTTGTATTTTCGTATATTTTGCTTATTCATTTTTAAAATATGCTATGTATATTTTAATATGTATGTTGTTATAAGATTTGCTATATTTATGTATATATCTAGTAAAGGACCTTTATACTATTGCTATCATATTATCTAAATGCATGTTGGCTACCTATTATTGTAATATGCTATCTTACATGATATAATTTGGTTCTTCATGGATTAATTAAAAAATGAGATTTCAAAGTTTTCAAAAATAAAAAGGCAATGTTTGGTGTTTGGAAGCTTCAAGAAAGATAGTGCCCTAACTTATTGGGTTGCAACCTTTCTCGTTGAGTTCGAATAGTCAAGCACCCTTCTAAGTTTTTAAGGTTTTCAAAATATGAACAACTGTCTTAGAATTTCAAAGCGTAGTGTCCTAACTTACTGGATATGGCGTTTTGTTGTTTTGAGATAAGAATTTTCAAAAGGGGCCAACTTAGCTTCGAATGTCTTAAAAATATTGCTTCCTAACTTATTGGATGTAATATTGTGATTCATTTGAATACAAGTAAACCCTAATTTCCAAAATTAAATTATTAAAAGTGGTTTGCATCTTAAAACTTTCAAATTTTCGACATTAAAGACACTTGATAATCAATTAGGTACCAATTTTTGGGTGTTACGAGGGTGCTAACCCTTCCTCGTACGTAACCGACTCCCGAATCCATTTTCTCGACTTTCGTAGACCAAAATTAATGTTTTAAAACAAAACATTTTATAAGGTGATCCAATCACACCTAAAAAGATTGGTGGCGGCTCCCGTTTTCGTTTTTCTTAAAGTCGATTCCCATTTTCTAAAACTCGATTTAAAAATGGTTTCGACAGCTAAGATAATAATATTTCACGGAAGAATACGTCATAATAAACAATGAGGATAAAATTTATAACCATACTTTATGACAATAACCTACATAAATAAATAATTTTCATGTAAACGTATAAAATCAATGATAACAAATAACTCGTATAATGAATTTACATTTTAAAACAATTAACAAAAATGTATTAGTATCATATTAACATAAAATAAATCTTAAAAAGAATCATATATTTGACACAATAAATAAATAAGGGAGATCTTAAAGCGTTTAATAAATACTAAAACATAATATAATATATGAAAATAATAAAACTTTATGATAATATACATACTACATGTTTAGTACACATAAACATAATACTTAATAATAATAAAAAATTCATAATGATATAATATATATATTAATAAAATAACATATAAAATATAAAAATAATAAAATAATGTAATGATAAATGAATTTTAAATAGTTAATAATATATAAAAATAATATTTAATAGCAATTTATAGAATTTTAAAACTATACATGATGATATATACTAAGATATAAATATACGATAAAATATAAAATAATATAATATAATGTATATAAAATTTATAGGAAACATATAATAACATAATAACGTAAAAATAATTTATTTATATATAATTATCATTTTTAAAAGAACATAATACATATATAAAAAAATTTAATTAATAAAATATAAATAATACATATACCATATAAAATAATATAATAATACATAATATACAAAAATAAAATAATTTTATTATTTTTATACATAATTAACATTTTAAAAATATATATAATACATATATTAAAAAAATATTTAATTAATAAAATATAAATCATACATATACCATAATATGATAATATATAATATAATAAAATAAATGGATTTCCAGTATTTTTAAATAATAATATAAAGTATAATAATAATATACATCAAATAAATAATAAAGTTTTTAAAAAAATAAATTTATAAGTATAATGGGACTAAAATTAAAAGCAGTTAAAAAATTTTGGGGTAATTTAAAAATAAAAAAGAAATTTAGGCCTATTTGAAAAACGCATTAAAATCGAGGGACTCATTGGGTAATTAACCCTTATCCCAAAAACGACATCGCTCCTCAGAATGAAGTTTAATAGCCATTGGGACTAAATTGAAACAACTATAAAATATTAGGGCTGAATTATAAATAAAATAAAATGAAATTATAAAATTTAATAAACCGGAAGGATCAATTGGGCAATTTGCCCATTTATCAAAAACACGCGGATCCTCTCCGGGTCATCGGGTCAACGCGCGGATCCTCTGTTTAAACGACACCATTTTAATGCTTATTGAACTAAGCCAAAACGACGTCGTACTTTAGGGGCTATATAAGCCAAATCTTAGCCCTGAAATCATTTTTAAACCTATTTTTAAAAAAAAAAAAACTAAAAGAAAACTCTCTGAAAGAGAGTTGAGGGCTGACCCTCGAAGCGCCGTTGTGTCTCCGTCATCGGGTTCCCCACGCGCCCAAGCGCCGCCCTTGACTCCGTCACGTACGGTGGTTGGGGCCCAAAAACTTTGCCTTTTTCAGCGAATCGAGAGGTAAACCTCTTTTTACTCGTTTTAGTTTTTTTATATGCGTATATTCATGACAAAACAGAAAAAAATGAATCACCTCCGTACCTTGATAAACTGCTCGATTTTTTTATATATGTGTGCTGCTTTTTTTGTGTAAAAATCAGTCCTTTATACATTGTATTTTACATCCATTTATACTGTTTACAAATAAATTACAAAAAAAAGTCCCCGATTCTGATTCTGATTTATTGGCTGATTGCTTGCTTCTTTTCTTTTCTTGCAGGCTAACGGCACAATCCTCGGTGGCGGGGCATGATCTATGCGCCGCTTGTGGTGTGACATGGGGACTGGAACCACGGCACTAATGGAGGGTAGCTGAAACGACGAAAGTTGAAGTGGCGTGACCCTTAGGCTGATTGCGGCGCGAACCCTAGCTAGGGTTTCTCAGCTACTGAAAATAAGTTGGGCCAATTGGGCCAATTAAGTCTTGGGCTAGTTTAGTGTATCAGGGGTAGGGTGTAAATAGGCCTGCTGGGTAATTCTAATTTTGGGTCTACCGGCTATTGTAAATGGACTATAAATGGACTGTTTAATTTTATTTTTTAATTAATTTAATTCTTGTAAGCCCGGGTAAATTTGGGTTATTACAATTGCCCCTCTTTGCTCATTGTTGTGTAATAGGAATCGAGCAAAGACTATAAAAGGACCAAATTTGTCCGGTCTCGCCAAGTCTCAAAATCTTGAACCTCATCTTCCCCAAGGGTATTCTGACGTCTTCAGGAGTGTCAAATTGGCTATCTTCAACCTGCTTCTTGAAAACTCAGGAACACCACTTTGTTATTTTCGATCTACTCTCTGCCTATATAGAGACACCAAATCTGCTATCTTTGATCTGCTCTCTGCCAATACAGAGACGCCAAATCTGTTATCTTCAATCTGCTCTCTGCCAATACAGAGACGCCAAATTTGCTATCTTCGATCTGCTCTCTGATGATACAGAGACGCCAAATCTGTTATCTTCGATCTGCTCTCTGCCAACACAGAGATGCCAAATCTGCTATCTTCGATCTGCTCTCTGACGATACAGAGACGCCAAATCTTTTATCTTTGATCTGCTATCTGCCAATACAGAGATGCCAAATCTGCTATCTTCGATCTGTTCTCTGCCAATACAGAGATGCCAAATCTGCTTCTTGGATTTGCTCCTCGTCGAATACGAAGATGCCAAATCATCTTAGATCTACTTCGATATGGAAATATCCGAAAGTTAGATCTGTTATATCTTCGATCTGCTCCCTGTCAAATACAGAGATGCCAAATCTGTTTCTTCGATTTGTTCTCTGACAATACAGAGATGCCAAATCTGCTATCTTCGATCTGCTCTCTGCCAATACAGAGATGCCAAATTTGCTTCTTGGATTTGCTCCTCGTTGAATACGAAGATGCCAAATCATCTTAGATCTACTTCGATATGGAAATATCCGAAAGTTAGATTTGCTATATCTTCGATCTGCTCCCTGTCGAATACAGAGATGCCAAATCTGTTTCTTCGATTTGTTCTTTGACAATACAGAGATGCCAAATCTGCTATCTTCGATCTGCTCTCTGCCAATACAGAGATGCCAAATCTGCTTCTTGGATTTGCTCCTCGTTGAATACGAAGATGCCAAATCATCTTAGATCTACTTCGATATGGAAATATCCGAAAGTTAGATCTGCTATATCTTCGATTTACTCCCTGTCGAATACAGAGATGCCAAATCTGTTTCTTCGATTTGTTCTCTGACAATACAGAGATGCCAAATCTGCTATCTTCGATCTGCTCTCTGCCAATACAGAGATGCCAAATCTACTTCTTGGATTTGCTCCTCGTTGAATACGAAGATGCCAAATCATCTTAGATCTACTTCGATATGGAAATATTAGAAAGTTAGATCTGCTATGTCTTTGATCTGCTCCCTGTCGAATATAGAGATGCCAAATCTATTTCTTCGATTTGTTCTCTGACAATACATAGATGCCAAATCTGCTATCTTCGATCTGCTCTCTGCCAATACAGAGATGCCAAATCTGCTTCTTGGATTTGTTCCTCGTCGAATACGAAGATGCCAAATCATCTTAGATCTGCTTCAGTGTAAATACTTGAAGGTCAGATCTGCCATGCTTCAGCCTATTACCCTACTGCTTAAGGGATTAAGGCGCCTCAATCTTCATTGTCCTTTGAAGGAGATAACCTGTATAATGTGTATGAGTTTATGCCTAATGATTAGGATGCTTATGATCAAAATGAGTCAAATGCTCCTAATTAAACCTGTTATAATGCAAAATGTTTATGAATATGACCTCTATTCCAGACGTCACTACTCATTCCTTCGTTAAAGCTCATCCTTATTCCTCTCGTAACATCATTCTTACTCAGCTCGTAGGTTTGCACCGTTCTTCAAATGTTACGACCCATCAAAAATGTTTGTAAGATGATCCTCTCTTAGAATCGAATAGTTTGATTTGTCCAATTATCATTTTGGATGAAAGAAGGAATTTCCTCGAGTTCTTTCAAACCTTACTTATGTGAATTCCTCGAACAATTGTTTCATTTTAGTTTCTTGTATTACCTAAAAACTTCCAGAGTTATAAACAAAACTTCATTTATGAGAATTATTTAGTTCATCTATCATTATTTAATGCAACACACTTTAAAAACAATGGAAGATGAATTTAATCCTGAGGATAATTAGATTTGAATGAATTTGTCAAAAATACAAAGGGAATTAATCTGAAAGTCTATCTTTAAGAAGAAATAGAATCTAAAGATAGCAAACAGGATAAAAATTAGATATTCTAGATATCGCCACTTGAGCGTCTATACACCGACTCCATGAAGTCTTTCTTAAGTTCAACATGTGTTTAAAAATCAAAGTACTTTGTTGATGCCCCGATATGCAACGCACTTCGCTCTTTGTTGAATCAGATATATCAAGATTACTGTATGCCCTTCAAAATATGAGCTGCCCTTTCGGTTTTCAACTCAAAACTCCTTTGGTCACAAGCTGCCCTTTGCGGGTTTTCACCTTGGCCTCTCCACTGTTTGACTGAGTCTAAATTCACTGGATTGGGTAAACTCTTCCCATCCATTTTTGTCAAAATTAATGCACCTCTAGAGAAAGCCTTCTTCACGACATATGGCCCTTCCCAATTTGGCATCCATTTCCCTCTAAAGTCCTTCTGAATGGGAAGGATTGTTTTTAGCACAAGGTTCCCCTCATGGAATTCTCTTGGACGAACCTTCTTGTCATAAGCTCGCATCATTCGCTCTGATACATCTGACCATGGCGAATAGCTTTTAGCTTCTTTTCTTCGATAAAGTTCAACTGGTCATATCGCGATTGAATCTATTCTGCCTTATCCAACTTTATCTTTGACAAAATTCGAAGAGAAAGTATTTCAACTTCAATAGGTAACACTGCCTCCATCCCATAAACCAACGAAAAAGGAGTTGCCCCAGTAGAAGTTCTGACAGATGTTCTATTGGCTAAAAGTGCAAATGGTAACTTTTCATGCCAATCTCTGTAGGTTTCAGTCATTTTCCCCACTATCTTCTTGATATTTTTATTAGCAGCTTCCACTGCCCCATTCATCTTTGGCCGATATAGAGACGAATTATGATGCTTAATCTTGAACTAGTTACAAACTTCTGCTATCGTTTTGTTGTTCAAGTTCAAAGCATTGTCTGATATGACCCTCTCAGGCATTCCATACCGACAAATGATCTCTTTCTTCAAGAAACGACTTACAGCTGACTTGGTAACATTTACATAAGAGGCAGCCTCTACCCACTTCGTGAAGTAATCAATAACCACGAAAATGAAGCGATGTCCATTTGAAGCTTTCGGTGATATTGACCCAATGACATCCATGCCCCACATGGAAAAAGGCCATGGAGAGGTCATAACATGTAGAGGTGAAGGTGGTACATGAATCTTATCTCTGTAAATCTGACATTTGTGGCATTTCTGGGCGTAGTTGATACAATCCCCTTCCATAATAGACCAATAATATCCAAACCTCATGATTTGTCTAGCCATCGTGAAACCATTAGCGTGTGTTCCACAAACACCCTCGTAAACTTCTTCTAAGATTAATTTAGCCTCCACGGCATCAACACATCTCAACAGTACTTGGTCTTTTCTTTTTTTGTACAAGATGTCCCCATCCAAAACATAATCGCAGGCTAATCTCCTTAAAGTTCGCTTATCATTTTCAGTCTCCTGTTCTGGGTATTTACGATCTCTCACCTATCACAATATATCTAAATACCAAGGATTATCATTCTTTTCTTCTTCCTCAATGTTACAACAGCTAGCTAGAACCTCAAAGATACTCATCTGAATGGGTCTCATCTCGTCTTCTTTATTCACTCTAATCATTGAAGCCAAGGTTGCTAGAGCATCTGCGATTTGGTTTTCATCTCGTGGGATATAATTGAAAGTGATGTCATCAAACTCCTCAAGTAACCCCAAGACTATCTTTCGATAATTGATCAGTTTAGGATCCCTTGTCTCTCATTCTACTCTAAGCTGGTAGATTACCAATGTGGAGTCTCCATATGCTTCCAAGGTTCTTATTCCTCGCTCTATAGCCGCTCGGAGTCCCATGATGCATGCTTCATACTCAGCCATATTGTTCGTGTAATAAAAATCTAACTTGCATGTGAATAGATAATAATCGCCATCTGGGGATATGAGGACTGCCCCAATTCCATTTCCCACTGCATTAGATGCCCCATCAAAGCTGAACTTCCAAGGACAATTCTCTATGGTTGCTACACACATCAACTCCTCATTTAAGAAATCGAAATTCAACGGCTCATAGTCCTCTAGAGCTCTACTAGCCAGAAATTTCGCTATAGCGCTTCCTTTTATAGCCTTCTGGCTCACATAGACTATGTCAAACTCTGAAAGCAGAATTTGCAACCTCGCCATTCTCCCATTCAAAGTTGCTGACTCCATCATATACTTCAAAGGATCAAGTTTTGAAATAAGCCAAGTAGTATGATATAGCGTGTACCGTCTTAACCTTCGAGTTATCCAGATTAATGCCCAACATAATTTCTCAATTGGCGAATACCTCATCTCACACTCTGTAAATTTCTTACTAAGGTAGTATATCGCCTTCTCCTTTCTTCCCGACTCGTCATGTTGACCAAGTACACATCCCATGGAATTACTAAACACCGACAAGTACAAAATTAATAGTTTATCTGGACTAGGTGGAGATAGTACTGAAGCGTTTAGTAGGTATTGCTTGACTTTATCAAAGGCATTCTAGCATTCCTCATTCCAAGTACCTTGGTTATGTTTTCTAAGGAGGCGAAATATAGGGTCACATTTCTCAGTTAATTGTGAAATGAACTGAGCAATATAATTCAACCTTCCAAGAAAACCCTGAACTTCCTTTTGAGTACGTGGTGAAGGAAAATCTCGTATGGCTTTAACTTTGTCTGAGTCAACTTCTATTCACTTTTCGCTGACCACAAAGCCCAGTAATTTCCCTGACCTAGCTCCGAAAGTGCACTTTGCCGGATTAAGTTTTTACTGAAACTTTCTTAATCTCAAGAATAGTTTCCTTAAAACTTCAATATGTTCCTCCTCCGTTAAAGACTTGGCAATCATGTTATCAACATACACTTTAATTTCCTTGTGCATCATATCGTGAAATAAGGTCACCATAGCCCTCTGGTATGTTGCCCTTGCGTTCTTCAACCCGAAAGGCATTACCTTGTAACAAAAGGTACCCCACAATGTTATGAAGGTGGTTTTGTCCATGTCCTCGGAATGCATTTTTATCTAATTGTACCCCGAGAAACCATCCATGAAGGAGAACAATGAATATCCTGCTGTATTATCCACCAAAGTGTCTATGTGTGGTAGAGGAAAATTATCTTTTGGGCTAGCTTTGTTCAAGTCTCTGTAATCAACACACATTCTTACTTTTCCATCCTTATTAGGAACTGGTATAATGTTAGCTACCCATTCGGAGTACTTCACCTCTTGCAAGAATCTGGCATCAAACTGCTTCTTGACTTCATCTTTTATTTTCAATACAATATCTGGCCTCATTCTTCGCAACTTCTGTTGTACTGGCTTACAATCCTGTCTTATCGGCAGACGATGCACCATAATATCAGTACTTAACCCCGACATATCTTGACAGGACCATGCAAAAATATTCTTGAACTCACGTAGCAACTCAATCAGTCTTTGCCTTGTGTCTTTGGCAATATGCGTGCCAATTTTTACTTCTTTCCCTTCCTCTAGGGCTACATTCTCTATTGCCTCTTTCTCATGGAGCATGATTTGTTTCTCCTCCTGTTTTATTATCCTCAAAAGATCCAAAGACACATCACCGTCCTGACATCCTCAAAATCCTGAGATTCTTCTAAACACATGTCTTGCTCGTGAGAGAAATCAGGATTTGATATATCAGTGCTCATGTCATTGATATCTAGGGATCTGTGAAGTATAAAGATTATACAAAGAATGAATGAATTTAAGAATGATTATTTATGTACTATGAATGAAAGAATAAGGATTGTCAAAATTTTAACGGAATATTGGTTGGTAAATAAAAATTAAACAATACTCGGTCAAATTGATAAAAGTTATGTTTTATTAAAAATAATAGATGACCATAAGCCTATTTCACAAATGTAATTCTATTACTCGTAGGCTCTAGAGTAACAAGAATGTTTCGAGAATTACTCTCCTAAAGACTACAGGAAGTTCCTCTGCAGTCTAATTATTCAAAGAGCTTCCTGGTTCGTAAGGACGAATACCCTCAAGGTTTCTTTGTCTTGATCCTTCCTCTTGTACAACATTAATCTGATGACTTCCTTCTATGAGTAACCCTCTCGATATGAAGGTTTGAGATATTGGAGGGAATGTCATCGGTTCCCACTCCGCTTCTCTTCTATTGAGGCGTGCTCTTCTTCCCTCTTGGCGCTTCTCCACTTCCTTCCTCCTTTGCTTATAGTCTGGTTTGAAACCTAGACCAAAGCGATCCCTCTTCTCTCTTAGTTCGGGTATCTGAGTCCCTCCTTGTAGGTATTTTCCTAACCCTTTTCCTGGTAAGGCTCCCTTTCCCGCCATCATTTGTAGAGCCATCTTCGTAGCTCCTGCAATCTTGGGCACCAGTAGCTCACTTCCTTCTGAAATGAAGGTTGTATTTACGAATTCTAAAGAGTGAAAAGAACACTCAATAGACTCTTCGTTTGTCTCGACATAAGGGGCCTTGCTAGTGACTGTAGCTATAATGTCCTCCTCTTGGTTACTAACCGTCCATCTGTCACTAACTTCAATTTCTAGTGCAATGACGAGGGCACCGCTCCTGCAAAATGTATCTATGGCCTGCCTAATAAGCAATTATAGGAAGGCTTAATATCTATCACCAAGAAGTCTACTTCGTATATGTTCGGCCCAATTTCCAAGGGGATGTCAATCCTTACCATCACCTTTCTTTCTGTGCCGTCAAAGTGTCGACATTTTCTTCATCTCAGCCAGTGTAGGTTTGCTCTACATAGGCTACATCTCGGCCCACATTTTGACATGTCTTCTTATGAGAATCATCAATGGGTAATCTATTCAATGTGGACAACGGTAGAACATTCAAGGCTGACCCATTGTCAATAAGCATGCTTGGGAGTGTGTACCCTTGCATCAAGTAGTAATGTGCAGGGCCTTAGTTGACCCCCTACCCCCCGGTAGAATTTCATCATCATTAAAGTAGATGAAATTATCTGCGTTTATGTTGTTCACCAACCGATCCAGCTTGTTAACGAATATGTCATGGGTGACATATGTTTTGTTGAGCACTTTCATCAATGCCTCCCGATGCGCCTCAAAACTCAAAAGTAGAGCCAATACTGATATGCGAGCCGGCTGCCTACGCAACTGCTCAACCACGCTATACTCACTATGCTTAAGGAACTTTAGAAATTCCTTAGCTTCCTCCTCTTTTACTGGCTCCTTAATAGGTATTTCAGCCTCCTTTTCCTTCTCGGTACCAGCATTCTTTGTTTTTGTGCACTTCCCTCTAATACCCACCGTATCATATCGCTTCCCACTCCGTGTATAGGAACCCTCCATTTGTACATCCTTAGACATACTGGCTACGTTCTCCTCCTCTAGCACTGTCATACTACAGTCATAACTCCATGGTACCCTCTTGCTATCTTTATAAGGGAACAGCATAGGTTTATGGATAATGACCTTAGGCAGCATTTGTGCCCTCACTTCGTTATTACTCGGTAGGGAAATAATAATCCTTGGCCGGCTAGTTCCTTTCTGTTCCTCCTCCAGCACACATATTTGTTTTTCATTAGAGCTACCTTCAAAAATCTGTAGCTCTTTATTATCTATAAAGCCTTGCACCAAGGCCTTGAATTCCTCACAATTTTGAATTTCGTGGAACTCATCATAGTTCCTCTCGTTTTTAGAGGTTAACATACCTCTCTTCATCATCTCCTCCTAAATCACCTTCATGGGCATCCTTACCTCAGTAACATCTTCTTTGATTCTTCTCTCACTGGCTTCACCAATGGCATTCACTCCTTGGTCACCATGATTTGGCAACGGGTTTTCAGTACTAGGGGTATTGTCAAACTTTACTACCCCTATCTTAATAAGCCTCTCTACGGCTTTCTTGAAACCGGTACAATTTTCAATCGAATGCCCCGATATTCCAGCATGGTATTCGCATCTAGTGTTGGCATCGTACCATTTGGGATATGGAGGCTGCAATGGTTTCAAGTGGAAAGGAGAAATAGCATATGCATTGTATATGCTCTAATAAAGCTCACGATACATCACGAGGATAGGTGTGAATTGTATCCTTTCAAAATTTTGTCTTGTACCCGGCTTCTTCTTTTGAGAAATTTATTGCTCAACCGCAGCTGTGTTAGGCTGACCAACTGTGATTGCTCTCGTGTTGTAGGTACTCGTGTTATTCACTTCACCATCCTTTCTCCTTGGGGCCGATTTTTTTGTCGTTTCCCCCTCAATTTTGCCGCTCCTTATGGCATTCTCGATCATCTCTCCTGCCATGACTATGTCCGCAAAACTTTTGGTAGTGCTTCCAATCATGTGGTAATGAATGGAGCTTTCAGAGTGTTGATGAATAACATGGTGGTCTCTTTCTCCAGCAGTGGTGGTTGAACCTGCATTGCCACCTCTCTCCACCTCTGCGCGTATTGCCTAAAATTCTCATTAGGCTTCTTCTCCATGTTTTGCAGAGTGATCCTATCAGGAGTCATGTCAGTCACATGATTGTACTGCTGCATGAAGGCTTGCGCGAGATCCCTCCATGAATTTATTCTAGCCCAGCTCAACTGATTGTACCACCTGGCTGCCGCTCCCACTAAACTGTCTTGGAAACAATGTATCAACAGCTGATCATTATTTATGTATCCGGTCATCCTTCTACAGAACATCGTGATGTGGGCCTCTGGACAAGTAGTACCATTTTACTTCTCGAACTCTGGCATCTTGAATTTGTGAGGAAGCACCAAGTCTGGGACCAAGCTTACATCTTTGGCATCAACTCCATGATGCCCATCAGCACTCTCTAAAGCTTTAAATTTCTCCTCTAACCATCAACAACATTCCTCCAACTATTTTGCAGCTTCAGCTCTCAAATCTTTGTTTTCAGCTATATCCAAATCAGGAATGAGAGGATTGGTAGGGTTATCACCCAAATTGAACCCCGAGCCAGTTGGGTAATTCATATGGATCCCAGCATCAACTGGCCCATGTTGAGGCCTTATATTGACAGATAGTCTTTTAGGAGGTACCTCGATTTGTGTAAGCCCGTGGAGTGGAGTAAAGCCTGGAGGATGGTCTTCTTCCTCCTCACCAGTGATTGCCATAGGGGCTTTTCCTTTATCAGTAGCCCTCAGCAACTGAGTCATCTCAGTCATCATATTCCTCTGAGCCTCTAGCATTTACTCCCCCATATCATTTTGTATCTTGGCCAATTGCTCTTGCAATTGGTCCTGCATGTCCTTTTGTAGTTGTTCAAACCTTTGATCCATATTCCTAGATTTTGCACGAGTTCCATACTGATGCGTGGTTTCCAGATTTTTTTTTCTACTTCTGTGGTAAGTTTAACTAATTAGGGTCTTTCTATAACTTTGAATGCAAACGATGCAATGAAATGCTATGAGATGCAAATGCATGAATGCAAAAAGATGTCGATTCTGATTCAGTTTCATTTTAGAAAATGTTAATTAAGGAACAAAAAATCTTTTCATAAAACGGATTACAAATACACTTTTTCCCGTAGGCCTAGAGTTTTAACCCTATCTAATAATAATGCTAACTCTCGTCCTCTGTCTGATGATGACTCATACATCATACTCAGCGTTCTAGCTTGTATTGCCAACTCCTGCAAGTGTTTAGCAACCTCTCGAATCTGAACTAGGGCCTGTTCCATGACATGATCTCTATCCCTCACTTGATCCCGAAGATGGTGAAGTTCTCCTTTCCACTGTTCTTCTCTTGCCTCGAGCTGCTTAATCCGTAACTCACAATCCTGTAGTGCTGATTCTAACCCTCCAATATTGTGCCTCATTTCCTCGATCTTGTTTAGACTTGCTTTTAACTCGGCTGCAGAGTTACGACTTCAATAATGATGAAGTGATCGTCCAAGCTCTGTCACCTTAACTTTTAGTCCTTGATTTTCTACTTCTAGGGCCTGATTACGCGACTTCATCTCTTGGAACTTCTTCCCCCAATATTCAGCTTTGGCTTTTTCCTCTTGCATCTCATGTTGCCACTGTTCTGAAGATCTCCCTAATCCGACCCTTTTCAACGTTACTTGGGCTTTTTTGTAATGTATCTACAAGTCATCTCGATCTTCCTCGATCTTTCTCTTTTCCTTTTTCACCTTCTCGACTTCCATCTTTTGAACGTCGACATCGAGACTCAAGCACATTTTTTCCTCTTCGAGCTTCTCCATCCTCTTTTCAAGCTCTGAATTCTTTCTCTCGAACTCTTGCTTCATAACTTCCACTTCTGATGGAATTACTCGTAAGCTCTCCTCTAATGATCGAACCACTCTCGAAATTGGCCTAGGGATATTATCATTGACTCTCTTACTAAACCAAGTTTTATATTCAAGGGTTGACGTTGAGCCTTCAGTCAAGACCTTTATATAGAAAGACTTCTTTCAAGCCTCAGAAATCTCTCGCATCCTCTTCTTGTAGTGATCTCCTTTATAAGAGAAATCACTCTGAGCTAAACCTTGTGTAGCCGGTATGAACTGCCTCGCTTGATTCTGCCTTAGAACAAGCAACAGTGTATATCCAACAACTCCCCAAATTCCTGGCAAAGGGACCCAATCAAAACTGCCACATCGGTAAAAGACTTCACTAGGCACCAACCAAGGAGCCTTCCATATAACATCTTCCTCTCGAAGGTTCTGAAGAATATCAATCCATCTCTCTTCTAAAATGTCATCTCTCCTAGGTCTGTCCACTGCCTCTTTTAAGGGAGAATAACCCTCAAAGAAAACTCGGTAAGGAACCTTATCAAGCTTTCAGAAGTGGCTATAAAACCAAACCAACAGCAACTGTTCACATCCAATGAACCTTCCTTTACCAGCCTTTCGACATGCATTCAAGGATCGTATCATCTCAGCTAGGATTGCGGGCATAGGTGTGTTCTGTTTACCAAGTCGATCGAACAAATCTGCAACCGCCTCATCTATGTGCCCCAACGCCTTTGGGAAAATCACCATGCCGTAAATACTCAAAGCCAGGACGTCGACCCTTTTCTTCACTTCTGGATACGTTGATATCAAATCCCTTAGAACAGCCCATGGAATGCACTTACTATCACCCTTTTGCTGCACACGAGCTACAGCCCACTGTTCACTCATCCCAGTAATCGTTACCAACTTCTTTGTAAAAGTTGGAAGACTAGCAGGCCTAACATAAGCCTTGTAACCCTGAATCATCGGGCAACATAGTAAAGTTGCATACTTCTCTAAAGTAGGTACTAGATCAACATTACCAAATGTAAAGAAACTATAAGCAGGGTTCCAGAATTGTACCATGGCCCGAAACAAGTGTCTATCTATTTTGACATCTAACAAATAGGGAAAGTCTCCGTAATTCTGATAGAAGAGCTGCTTAGCCTCGTCATCCGATTGGGCCCAAATATCTCTCAACTCTTGTAACTCATTCTGTGTCGAATTAACACGAGTGAAGTCCTATAACTCTGACATATACCCCTCGGTGACACTATCTCCTTTTTCCAACTGGGTTTTCTCTGACCAGGTACAAACAGAAGCATTGTCCTCCACTTTATTAAGGTATTCGTTCCTCATTACAAAACTTTCTAATCTAGAAATTGAGCCGTGAATCGACACCTTTAAATGCCAAATGACATGCAATAACAGCAAAATAAGAATAGGTTAGTATCATATATAAAGAAAATGATAAACAAGTACTTACACGGGTAATTTTCTAAAGGTTATCACTATTTCCCTAGGGTAAGCACTTAAAGGTTCACTATATGAGTTTTAGCTCTAAAGCAAGGGTACCTGAACCAGCAGATTCCTCGGTCCTCACCCATTATAGGCTCATGTAGACTAAGTTCAGTTCAGGGGGACACATTTCCCTATGGCCATACGGAGATGAAAATCTCACGAAGACATAGGTACAGTATCCCGGAAGCAATCCACTAGCTCATACGAAGGTGAAAACCTCACGAAAACGTAGATTCTCACTCCCACTTAAGGGTGTGACCACAACGGTCATGCAAATGCAATGTACAGCAAAAAGATAAAAAAACATATGCAGCAAACACATGTAAAACAGGATCAAATTTTTAAATTTTCCAAACTTCCAACATTAAGACATAAAATAATCGATTTCTTGGCTCGACTCTCAAATGTCCCCAGTGGAGTCGCCAAGCTATAGTAACCTCTTTAAAAATGGGTTTTTTAAAAACAAAAATGGGAGTCGCCACCAATCTTTTAAAGTGCGATTGGATCACTTTATAAAATGTTTTGGTCTACGAAATTATGAGAAAATAGGTTCAGGAGTCGGTTACGTACGAGGAAGGATTACCACCCTCGTAACGCCCAAAATTGGTACCAAATTGAATAGTTCTGCCCTAGTGTCAAAAGTTTGAAAAAATTTAGAAATGAAATTTCCTTAAAACTGTAATGTTTTGAGAAAAGAGTCAAGATTCATTCGTTTTGAAAGAGTATAAACATCACATCCAGCATGATTGGACACGATATCGTTAAACTTTCATGACTAAAATCATCTCATGATTTGTAAAATTTATTTAAAGGATGTTTTAGATATTTAGACAAATGGGAAATCGCAACCCAGCATGTTAGGGCACTATTTCTCGAATTCCTAAATACAAAAGACATTGCCTTGTTTTTTAAGATTCCTTTAGGTTAAATGAAATTTAAAAATAAAAAAAAACAATGATGCATTTAACCTATTGCAAAGAGTCAACATT
Organism: Gossypium anomalum; assembly: GCA_025698475.1. Lineage (NCBI taxonomy): Eukaryota > Viridiplantae > Streptophyta > Magnoliopsida > Malvales > Malvaceae > Gossypium > Gossypium anomalum. Next base: position 79,462,308 of record CM046966.1, on the reverse strand, counting down.
GGATTAATTAAACTACGTATTTAGTACTTCATACAAATAAATGGTAATTACGACATATATGTCACATAATACTTTGATATTTCATGCATATGTAATCACAAATATTAATAAGCACATTATTATTTCATGCAAGCTAATACAGAATGGCAAAGATAATAATATTTCACGCAAGAATACGTCATAATAAACAATGAGGATAAAATGTATAACCATACTTTATGACAATAACCTACATAAATAAATAATTTTCATGTAAACGTATAAAATCAATGATAACAAATAACTCGTATAATGAATTTACATTTTAAAACAATTAACAAAAATGTATTAGTATCATATTAACATAAAATAAATCTTAAAAAGAATCATATATTTGACACAATAAATAAATAAGGGAGATCTTAAAGCGTTTAATAAATACTAAAACATAGTATAATATATGAAAATAATAAAACTTTATGATAATATACATACTACATGTTTAGTACACATAAACATAATACTTAATAATAATAAAAATTCATAATGGTATAATATAGATATTAATAAAATAACATATAAAATATAAAAATAATAAAATAATGTAATGATAAATGAATTTTAAATATTTAATAATATATATAAAAATAATATTTAATAGCAATTTATAGAATTTTAAAACTATACATGATGATATATACTAAGATATAAATATACGATAAAATATAAAATAATATAATATAATGTATATAAAATTTATAAGAAACATATAATAACATAATAACATAAAAATAATTTATTTATATATAATTATCATTTTTAAAAGAATATAATACATATATAAAAAAATTTAATTAATAAAATATAAATAATACATATACCATATAAAATAATATAATAATACATAATATACAAAAATAAAATAATTTTATTATTTTTATACATAATTAACATTTTAAATATATATAATACATATATTAAAAAAATATTTAATTAATAAAATATAAATCATACATGTACCATAATATGATAATATATAATATAATAAAATAAATGGATTTCCAGTATTTTTAAATAATAATATAAAGTATAATAATAATATACATCAAATAAATAATAAAGTTTTTAAAAAAATAAATTTATAGGTATAATGGGACTAAAATTAAAAGCAGTTAAAAGTTTTTGGGGTAATTTAAAAATAAAAAAGAAATTTAGGCCTATTAGAAAAATGCATTAAAACCGAGGGACTCATTGGGTAATTAACCCTTATCCCAAAAACGATGTCGTTCCTCAGAATGAAGTTTAACAACCATTGGGACTAAATTGAAACAACTATAAAATATTAGGGCCGAATTAAAAATAAAATAAAATGAAATTATAAAATTTAATAAACCGGAAGGATCAATTGGGCAATTTGCCCATTTATCAAAAACACGCGGATCTTCCCCGGGTCATCGGGTCAACACGTAGATCCTCTGTTTAAATGATGCCGTTTTAATGCTTATTGAACTAAGCCAAAACGACGTCGTACTTTAGGGGCTATATAAGCCAAATCTTAGCCCTGAAATCATTTTTAAATCTATTTTTTTAAAAAAAAAACTGAAAGAAAACTCTCTGAAAGAGAGTTGAGGGCTGACCCTTGAAGCGCCGTTGTGTCTCCGTCATCGGGTTCCCCACGCGCCGCCCTTGACTCCGTCACGTACGGTGGTCGGGGCCCAAAAACTTTGCCTTTTTCAGCTAATCGAGAGGTTCTCGTTTTATTTTTTTTATATGCGTATATTCATGACAAAAGAGAAAAAAATGAATCACCTCCGTACCTTGATAAACTGCTCGATTTTTTTTTTATATATGTGTGCTGCTTTTTTTGTGTAAAAATCGGTCCTTTATACATTGTATTTTACATCCATTTATACTGTTTACAAATAAATTACAAAAAATTAGTCCTCAATTCTGATTCTGATTTATTGGCTGATTGCTTGCTTCTTTCCTTTTCTTGCAGGTTAACGGCGCAATCCTCGGCGGTGGGGCATGATCTATGCGCCGATTGTGGTGTGATATGGGGGCTGGAACCACGGCGCTGATGGAGGGTAGCTGAAACGACGAAAGTTGAAGAGGCGTGGCCCTTAGGCTGATTGCGGCGCGAACCCTAGTTAGGGTTTCTCAGCTACTGAAAATAAGTTAGGCCAATTGGGCCAATTAAGTATTGGGCTAGTTTAGTGTATCGGGGGTAGGGTGTAAATGGGTCTGCTGGGTAATTCTAATTTTGAGCCTACGGGCTATTGTAAATGGACTATAAATGGACTGTTTAATTTTATTTTTTAATTAATTTAATTCTTGTAAGCCCGGGTAAATTTGGGCTATTACAATTAGTATATTATTTTGTTAATATATTAAGTTATTATACCATATAATATGGTTTATATATATTAATCATTTAAAAAAAAAAGAGGTTTCCTTTGTTATTTTCATATTATTCTAACAATTTCTGAATACCTTTTTTTATTTTTGATTTATATTTCATATGTTTATAATTTGCTCATTTATTTTTGTTTTCTTTTACTTTATTATTGTTTAGTAGGTTAATTTTTCATATAATATTTGTTATTGTCTTTACATATTTGCATGAAAATTAATCATTTATGTTGATTTAAAGTACATTTTCATGAAATGTTGTTGTATATATGTATTATGCAATTTATATCATTGAATTCATTATGTTCCATGTTGTATTTTGCATGTAACAATAATGTATGTATATTTATATTATCTATGACCATGCATAAAATAATAACATATTATGTAATTTAGATCCTTATTCGTCATCTTTATTATATTTGCATGGAATGTTAAAGTAGGTATGGGTTAATTTATTTAATATTAGTCCTTTATAAAATGATAAGTGCATCATCACTTTAAATAATCTTTATATTTCATTCGATCCAAAAGATTTTGAAAAAATAAGGCAATGTTTTTGGTAGTTGGGAATTCGGGAAATAGTGCCCTAACATGCTGGGTTTGCGATTTCCTGTTTGCCTAAATATCTAAAACATCCTTTTAAACCAGTTTCACAAATTACAAGATGATTTCAGTTATGAAAGTTTAAAGATATCGTGTCCAATCATGCTGGATGTGATGTTTGTACTCTTTTGAAGTGAAAGAATCTTGATACTTTTAACTTAAAATATTACGGTTTTAAGGAAATCTCATTTCTAAATTCTTTCAAATTTCTGACGTTAAGACAAAATTATTCAATTTGGTACTAATTTTGGGCGTTACGAGGGTGCTAATCCTTCCTCGTACGTAACCAACTCTCGAACCTATTTTCTCATAATTTCGTAGACCAAAACGTTTTATAAAGTGATCCAATCACACTTTAAAAGATTGGTGGCGACTCCCATTTTCGTTTCTTAAAATACCCTCCCCATTTTAAAAATGGTTCCGACAAAAGGCAACTGCATTTGTACTCCCTATGTTGAATTGGAAGTGAATCATACCTTCAGGGAAAACGAATACATCTCCAGGGTAAAGGACTTTGGTGAAGAGATGGTTATCCATGTTCAATGTGACAAAGCCAATGGAAAGTGCGCCCTCCACAACGACTAGAATTTCGGTGGCACGAGGGTGAGTGTGAGGAGGGTTTAGGCCACCGTAAGGTGCATAGTCAATTCAAACAACAAATATGCCGAGAGTGTTAAGTCCAAGTATTTGTTGAACATTGGATGGAGTGACCATTGATCCTACTTGGTTTGATGTATTTCCAGGAATGTTGAGGCCAGGCAGGAAGAAGTCTTCTGCGGTTGCAAGCTTGGGGTCCTTGCAGAACTTGCCATTAACGAAAACTGCATAAATGGAAAGAAAAGAGTTTACTACTTGGACACTTGTCCAATATTTGTACTTGTTATATTTCTCCACTTTTCAGAGTCAAAACGAATATATTGCAAAGATGAAATTTCAAAGAATTAAAGAACACACCACCGTCTTTAGTATCATTAATTGCTACACAGAAATCCTGAAGAGGGCTGGGATCTGAAGCTGAGACAAGTTTGGAAGCCAAGCCAAGAGTGTTAAAGTTAATCTCCATGCAGCTCATGCAAATTCATGCACGTAAGAATTTATGCACATAAGTTTTCCGGGTGAAATACATGCATCTGAAGATGTTAATGCTACTGTTTGATCTTAGTTTCATTTTGTTACTTTTTAACAATGTTTTTGTAATTTAGTTCATTTTGAATTATGTTTGGATGACAAATTGATGTAACTTGATAGTCAAAGAGCTGGTTACCAGCTTTGTTCTAGTGTACAAGTTAACATCACCTAGTTTCAATGTATTAAGTGGAGTTAGGTATTGTTTAGGTGATGAATTTGTTGATTTTGACCAGCCAATGTCTGGTATATGTAATGGCTCTTGAGCCAAAGTTTCTTTTGAATGAAATCATCAGATTTTACTTCCTTATGCTCTATTTTTTCTTTGTCTTCTAAATTCTGTTCTCTATTCCTACAAGAAGCTCAAAGCTTGAACTTCAAGCATTTTTCCTTTATTCTTTATCCGGGTATAATACATTGCTGTTGAAGTCCAGGTTGAAGTTCTTACTTCATCCGGATAAAGTGTGTCTATCCCCAACAATTGGTATCAAAGCCTTCATCTTAGAGGACCTGTTGTAGTAAATTGAATGGCTTCATCAAGTTTTTCACCTGCAGCACCACCAGTCTTTAATGGTGAGGGATTCCACATATAGGTTGTCAAGATAAGGACTTACCTGCAGGCCTTTGATCTGTGGGAAGTTATCAATACAGATGCTGAGCCAGCTCCATTTAGAGCCAACCCTACAGTGGCTCAAATCAGACAGCACGCAGATGAGAGGACCAAAAGACACAAGGCCATGTCATGCATTCAGAACTATGTTTCTGATGTCATCTTCACCAGAATCATGGCTTGTGAAACTCCCAAGCAGGCCTGGGACAAGCTTAAAGAGGAGTTTCAAGGCACTGAAAGAACAAGGCAATAGCAGTTGCTAAATTTGAGAAGAGACTTTAAAAATCTCAAGATGAAGGAGGAAGAGACAGTGAAGCAATACTCAGACAGGATAATGGCTGTGGTCAACAGCATAAGATTGCTAGGAGAACAGTTCAGTGAGGCAAGAATTGTGGAGAAGGTGCTCTCAACATTGCCTGAAAGATATGAGGCAAAGATCTCATCCCTAGAGGATTCGAGAGACCTGGAAACCATCTCCCTAACTGAGCTTATTAATGCCCTCTATGCTCAGGAACAAAGGAGAGCTAGTAGAATAGAGGAGCACCAAGAGGGAGCTTTTCAAGCCAAGGCCAGAGCAATCTCGAGCACCTCAGCCTATAAAGGCAAGAAGAACTGGAAAAACATGCCTAAGTAGGATGCTGCAAGAGAAAGAGATCGACTTTGCAGATTTTGTAAAAGACCTGGTCATCCAGAGGCCAGATGCTGGTTCAGACCAGATGCCTTGTGTCAACATTGTAAGAAGAAGGGCCATGTTGAAAGGGTCTACAAAGAAAAAGGCAGACCTAGCCAAAACCAATCACAATACAAGGTTGAAGAAGCTCGAGTGGCTGAAGACAGCAGTGACCATGAAGAACAGGTCTTTGCTATGTCATGTCTAGCTGGTCAAAGCAAAGGCTCAAAAGGGTGATTGCTGGACAGTGGTTGCACCAACCACATGTCACTAGATGTTAGCATCTTCAAAACCTTGGATAGATCTTGCAAAACCAAGGTAAAAATTGGAAATGGCCAGTTCATCAAGGTTGAAGGAAAGGGAGATGTGCTAATAAGCACTTCTACAGGACACAAAGTCATCACAAATGTGCTGCTGGTACCTCAGATTGACAGGAACCTTCTCAGCATTGCTCAACTGCTTGAAAGGGGCTACTCAATTATGTTCAAGGGCCAGGAGTGCCAAATCACTGATCCAAATGGATTAAGCCTCATGACAGTCACCATGAGTGACAAATACTTTGAAGTCAACTGGTCAGGTGACTCACACTCAGCTCATATTGCTTCAACAGAAGACACCAAGCTTTGGCATCAAAGACTTGGTCATGCCAACTTTAAATCTATGACTCGGATGGTCAACAAGGAAATGGTTGAAAACTTCACCAAGACAGTTCAGATTGAAGATGTTTGTGAGGTTTGTCAAATGGGAAAGCAAGCCAGGCTTCCATTTCCTGCAAACACCACTTGGAGAGCATCAAGCAAGCTGGAACTGGTGCACAGTGATGTTTGTGGCCCCATGAGGACTGAATCACTTAGTGGCAACAGGTACTTTATTCTCTTCATTGATGATTGCACCAGATATTGCTGGATTTATTTTTTGAAGCATAAGTCTGAGGTTGTTCAAGTGTTTATGAAGTTTAAGGCTACAAACAGAAACAGGCTGTAAATTGAAGACCATCAGGTCAGATAATGGAGCTGAATACACCTCAGCTCAGTTCCAAGCCTTGTGTAATGATGTTGGCATCAAACATCAGCTTACAAATGTTTACACAGCTCAACAGAATGGGGTGAGTGAAAGAAAAAATAGAAGCCTCATGGATATGGCTAGGTGTCTCTTATTTCAGAAGAATCTACCTAAAACAATGTGGGCTGAAGCGGTCAACACTGCTGTTTACATTCAGAATAGGCTGCCAACTAAAGCACTTGAGCACAAGACTCCATTTGAAACCTGGTTTGGATTTAAACCTTCATTGGCTCACCTGAAAGTCTTTGGTTGCCTATGTTATAACCATGTACCAGTAGTGAAGAGAGGTAAGCTGTCAAAAAGAGCCAGACCTGGTATTCTGGTAGGCTACAGGTCAGTCAAAAAGGGTTATAGGATCTTAAATCCTTTAACCAACAAAGTCTAAGTGAGCAGGAATATGGTGTTTGATGAGAAAGCTTATTGGAATTGGGAAAGAAATGAACCTGAAGCCATTTTTGAAGAACTCATGATAGATCAGTTTGAATCTGATCAAAATGATCTTGACATGGATGTTGATGATAAACCAGTCAGGGGTACAAGAACTTTGGTTGATGTCTATGAGAGGGCTCATGTTGCACAAGAAGAACCAAGCTGCTTTAAAGATGCTGAAATACATGAAGGCTGGAAACAGACAATGTCTGATGAAATTGCAATGATTGAGAAGAACCAGACATGGGAATCGGTTCTTAGACCAGCCAATAGGAAGGTCATTAGAGCAAAATAGGTCTATCGAGCCAAGCAAAATGCTAATGGGAGCCTGAATAAACTGAAGGCTAGGCTTATTGTCAAAGGATTCAGTCAGAAATATGGCCTGGATTACCTGGAAACATTTGCACCAAAGCGGGCTAGACACCATATAAGGCTTTCGTTTGCCTTGGCACTTCGATTGCGATGGAAAACCCACTAGCTTGATGTGAAGTCTGTATTCCTCAATGGCTTCCTTGAAGAAGAGATCTACATTGACCAACCTCAAGGCTTTGTTGTGACAGACAAAGAGAACATGGTATACAGGCTCAAAAAGGCCTTGTATGGCCTAAAACAAGCCCCTAGAGCCTGGTATACAAGAATTGACAGCTATCTGGTCAGTTTGGGATTTAAGAGAAGCATCAGTGAGCCAACATTGTATGTCAAGAAGAAACAAGCAGAAACACAGCTTATTGTGTCCCTCCATGTTGATGACCTTTTGGTGACAGGAGGAGGCCAATGTATATTGGCTGATTTTAAGGCCAAAATGAAAAACATGTTTGAAATGTCTGACCTGGGATAGATGACGTACTTTCTTGGAATGGAAGTGCAACAAACTCATAGTGGAATCTTCTTGGGGCAAAAGACATTTGCTACAAAAATTCTAAGCAAATTCTCTATGGAAAACTGTAAGCCAACAAGCACACCTATGGCTATTGGAGTGAAACTATCAAGTCAAGAAGGGTATGAATAGGTCAGTGAAGCTGATTATAGAAGTCTTGTTGGTTGCTTGTTGTATTTGACAGCAACCAGACCAGACATCATGTTTGCTGTTAGTATGCTGTCAAGGTTTATGCATTGCTGTAACAAATAACACCTTCAAGCAGCAAAGAGAGTGCTCAGGTACATCAAAGGCACCTTGAGCTATGGATTGAAATTCAGCAGGAGTGAATACCTGAAGCTGATAGGTTACACTGACAGTGATTGGGCCAGTTCAATAGATGACATGAAGAGCACATTAGGGTATGTCTTCACTCTTGGCTCAGCTATTTTTTGCTAGAGTTCGAAGAAACAAAGTGTAGTTGCTCAGTCCACTGCTGAAGCTGAATATGTAGCAGCTGCTGCGGCTGTGAATCAAGCCATATGGCTAAGAAAGATCTTAAAAGACCTCAACTTGCATCAAGAGGAAGCAATAGGGATCATGTGTGACAATCAATCCGCTGTTGCAATTGCAAAGAATCCTGTCTTTCATGGAAGAACAAAACACTTCAACGTAAAGTTTCATTTTGTTAGGGAGATGGAACAAGCTCGGGAAATTGAGCTGATTCATTGCAATTCTGAAGATCAAGTCGCTGACATTTTAACAAAACCTTTTAGTACATCAAGATTCATTAAACTAAGAGAGTTAATGGGAGTTAGCAGCATGGAAAGCAAGGAGAAGTGTTAAAGTTGGTCTCCATGCAACTCATGCAAATTCATGCACGTAAGAATTTATGCACATAAGTTTTTCGGGTGAAATACATGCATCTGAAGATGTTAATGCTACTGTTTGATCTTAGTTTCATTTTGTTACTTTTTAACAATGTTTTTGTAATTTAGTTCATTTTGAATTATGTTTGGATGACAAATTGATGTAACTTGATAGTCAAAGAGCTGGTTACCAGCTTTGTTCTAGTGTACAAGTTAACATCACCTAGTTTCAATGTATTAAGTGGAGTTAGGTATTGTTTAGGTGATGAATTTGTTGATTTTGACCAGCCAATGTCTGGTATATGTAATGGCTCTTGAGCCAAAGTTTCTTTTGAATGAAATCATCAGATTTTACTTCCATATGCTCCATTTTTTTCTTTGTCTTCTAAATTCTGTTCTCTATTCCTGCAAGAAGCTCAAAGCTTGAACTTCAAGCATTTTTCCTTCATTCTTTATCTGGGTATAATACATTGCTGTTGAAGTCCAGGTTGAAGTTCTTACTTCATCCGGATAAAGTGTGTCTATCCCCAACAAAGAGAACAAATGCTACAAGGAATTGAACACCTTTCATTGTTGTAAGCAACAGTCCTGAACCTGATCAAATTGAGCTTCTAGGATTTGTTGCTTTATGAGGGGTGAGAAATCTGGTTTCAAAGCATGTCCATTTATAGATAGTAGTCACTGAACAGGTCCATTGTCATTTTATTTCTTTAACAATTCCATTTTAAAAAGGAAAATAAAAAAAGAGGTTTGCCAAGTCTGAAGTGATTACTGGTTTTTAAAGAAATTTGAAGGAATCATTCTTCAACTACTCTACACCTTCAACCTCGTCGAACTGGTCGTTTTTACATACCCAGTGTCGTCTTAACTAATCTACTGACTTTGAATGTGTATATATATATAAATATATAATATATATATACAATTGATTAGCCTCTAGCAGTATTTCAAAGTTGCAGTGCTCCTATATATCCATAGAACGGTGAAAACTATATGCAGATTACATTTAATGCAACCGGGCTTTTATGAAGATGTCCATGCACGTGTATGTTCAGAGAGATATAAAACCACAAGTATTGAATCACTCCGAGGCGCTTTTCTTGCAAATACTTCTTACTTAATCAAGCAATTTTATTTGAATTAATTAATAGATGTTGAAGCTGGTTAATAAGCCGGCCTGGAAAAACAGTTTCTCTAATTTTTTTTAAAAATAAAATAAAATTGAGATCACTAATTGCAAAAGGAGATGATAATGAGGGAAAAAGATCATGTCAAAGGTTGCAATAGTTAATCTCCCTCAACCCACAATGGCAGTCTCTTTCACACTTTAACCAAGCCCAGCTGCTGGCACTTTATGTTTAAACACTGCCAAATGGCAAAATGTTTCCAACTAGGATTATTGTTAACATTATTTTCATTGTATCTTGCATGAACAGGGTTGCCTGCCCGCAGCCTTAGCAACCTTGGATATCTCCTAAAGTCAACGTTCGAATGGATCAAGTTGTATTAAGTACTACAAAAGACATAATTTAATTACAGATTTGACTACTTCCATGACAAAGATACTGATGTAAGCATTGGAAGTGGGAAGAGACGAGGGTAGTAGTTGAAGAACAATTCATCAGAAATGGAAAAGCATAGACTAGCTTAAAGACTGTAATGTATAAATAGTCATGTTCTGCAGCAGAGTTCCTCATCCTCTCCAAAGCAATCAAAATTCCATTTATCACAATGAAAACTGCCCATTTCATCCTAGTATTTTGTCTCTTGGCTCTGGCTTCCCCATTTGCCTATGCATCTGATCCTAGTCCTCTCCAAGATTTCTGCGTAGCCATCAATGACCCCAAGGATGCTGGTAAGTTCTGTTTTTATCTCTTCTTCTTAAACTTGACCTTCAAATAAAACATTCTACAATCTCTTCATGGCATGGTACATGAAAATAACATTCTTCTTCTCATCTCCAGTGTTTGTTAATGGGAAGTTCTGCAAGGACCCAAAGCTTGCTAAAGCACAAGACTTTTACTATTCAGGGCTCAACATCCCCAGAAACACATCAAATCCAGTGGGATCGACTGTTACTCCAGTTAATGTTGCTCAAATACCAGGGCTTAACACTCTTGGCATCTCATTGGTTCGAATTGATTACGCACCAAATGGTGGCCTAAACCCCCCTCATACTCACCCTCGTGCCACCGAAATCCTAGTCGTTGTGGAGGGCACACTCTACGTTGGCTTCGTGACATCCAACACCGATAATCGTCTCATTACCAAGGTCTTATACCCTGGAGATGTATTTGTTTTCCCAATTGGTCTCATTCACTTTCAATTCAATGTGGGGAAAACCAATGCCGTTGCCTTCGCTGCTTTGAGTAGCCAGAATCCTGGTGTTATTACCGTAGCCAATGCAGTGTTTGGATCAAATCCACCCAGCAATACCGATGTTCTCGTCAAGGCTTTCCAATTGGACAAGAATGTGGTGAAAAATCTTCAGTCAAAATTCTGGTGGGCTAACAATTAGGGCGCCCAAATATAATTCAATTTGGATTCAAATTCACAATTTGTTTGCAATAATCTTTGACTTGTTTCCTTTTCTACAATAATAATTTTTTTTTTTTTGGAAAGAATAAATATAAAAAGTATTTGCTTATGTTGCTGTAAGCTTCTTTGTTAAGTAATGAAATTTATTGTTTTAGTTATTGCTATTTTTACTTTTTCTTTTGTTTGATTAATAATTTGTTTTCAATTTTCATTTTTTTATGGTAGTACTGTAGATTCAATGCTTTTTAAATATAAAAAATTCAAAAAAAAAAAAAACTCTTTCAAATGATGTTAAATATAAAAAATTTAAAATTTAATATTATCTAAATTAGACTGGACCGACTGGTCAGAGTGGGAAACGGTTGAGTATTAGGCCGACAAAACGTAAAAAATCAGTTGACTTAAAGTTGGTATTAGAGGTGTGCATGGACCGGGCCGAGCCAGGCCCATAAAAAATTTTTGGCCCGTTTTCAAGGCCCGAGCCCGGCCCGGCCCAAAATATGGGCCTAGAATTTTGTCCAAGCCCGGCCCGAGAAAAAAATGATAGGCCCGAGCCCGGCCGTGTCCGCCCGCCCGCCATATTAAAAATTTTTTACTTTTTTATTAAATAAAAAACTTTAAAATATAATAAATCAAATGCATTTAAAACATAAAAAATATTAAAAAATGGGAGTAAAATAATTCTTAAAATAATATATAAATTAAAAATATAATAAAAAATAATTATATTAAAATTAAAAAATTGAAATAAATTAGAACTAAATTAAGAACTAAATTATATTAATAACAAAAATTTTACAATATCAAAATAACATTAAAAACAATAAAAAAACCTAAAGCAAAAAAAACTAAAGTTACTTAAAATTTAAAATAAAAATAATTTAATATTAAAATCGGGCCTGGCAGGTCCGGGCCCGGGCCAAAAAAATCTTGCCCGAGGCCCGGCCCGTTTTCTAAACGGGCTTCTTTTTTTTGCCCAAGCCCATTTTTCGGGCCTATATTTTTACCCAAACCCTCCCATTTTTCGGGCGGGCCTTCGGGCCGGGCCGGGCCGCCCGGCCCATGCACACCTCTAGTTGGTATGGACTGCTTGAACTGAGTTAAAAAATCGTTTGAACTGATTTCTAATTAGCCTAGCCAATTGATTTCCAGAACAACTAATCCGACCGGCTCAAAGCAAATAAATTATTAAAAATTAAAAAAAATTAAAAAAAATGAATCAACCTCCAGTTCAGTTGATTTTTTTAGCCCGGTTTAACCAGTTCATACTAACTCGCAGGTCAACTAATTTTTTACCTCTCATCAGATTGATACCCTAACTAATTCTTGACTCAATCGATCTGGTCCAGTTTAAATAACATTAAATTTTAGCATTTCTTATGTTTTTAAAATAGTTTTTAAACATCTTTTTATCTTTTATTTTTAAATAGTTTTAATTTTTTTGTTTTTGCTTTTAAACTTATATATACTTTTTTATTTTTTATGTTTTTAAATAGTTACCTTAATGATTTGACTTGTTCTTTTCTTGTGTTTTAAGCTATATTTATTATGTACCCGTATGCCACTTAAGAGGCAAAATTGTTGAGCACTTTAGCGACAACCATTCCTTAGCTGATTCAACTATAGGAAAATAAGCAAGTACGAGCATTAATTGGTGCAAGAAGTTTCTATTTGGAAAGGATGTCTAAACATGCCTAATCACTTTGATTTAATCGAGAATTGGAATATATCATATACCTAATCACTTGATTTTGATTCGGTAAAGTCTGTATATCAGCCCCACAATCATAATGCAACACCCCCCCAACCTGAAGTCCCTAGTTTCCCGAAAGTAGAATCGTTAACATTAAACTTCTAAGCTCCCTTTACATGGGGATCCCACCGAACATTGAAATTGTTTCAACCACACAACAACATTGGACACATATGATTGAGTCATCCTAGCAAGTCCACTCATTAACGAAAACCCCTTCCTTAACTGCCTTTAGTCAATGGTAACCCATTGTTCTAGCTAGAAATGTAAAAATCAGAGAATATGAAGAAAAAAATTTATTTTTTTAAAAAAAATTATTTTTTTAAAAAAAATTATTTTTTTAAAAAAAATTATGTACTTTTAAAGGGTAAGAACCAAATTGACAAAAAAAATTGTAAATGTTGAGGGCTAAAAAAGTTATTTTACCTTTGACAATGCTAACTTTAACGGGAAAATTAAACAAAGGGACTAAAATTTTTAAACAAAAAAGCACGGAAATTTAAAATATAGGGACTAAATTTTAAAATTTGAAAGAGTACAAAAACCTTTGACATATTTAAATTTAAATATTAGAAAGGGAATTACAAATAGATATAAAACGCTAATGTAATTAGATAAAATTATAAAGGATGTCCAAACATGCCTAATCACTTTGATTTAATCCAGAATTGGAATATATCATATACCTAATCACTTGATTTTGACTGGGTAAAGTCTGTATATTCGATTTTGGACAACATTGGATAAGCCTACACCAAATTTACCACTTTCTTAATATATCAAACTGTTTGCTATTGCATCATATCGTACCTGTTAGTTCATGGCGTTGCTGACTAGCAATAAACTTGTATTAAACAAAGCGGTGTGATCACTCAAACTAATATGATTCGAAGTCTGTGAGGTAACTGCAGCCTTGAAGTTTACTTTTCTGTACTAAGAAAAATTCAAGTCATTAATTAGGCTTAAAAAATATTTTATTACAAAGTTGGCAACGAATTGGATCAGTGATTAATTCAAAGCTCATTTTTGGGTAATTGAAGTGATCAACAGACTTGGAAAGTTTCGCTCTTGCGTGCATGCTTCATTGAACTTGCAAGAAATTGACAATGTTGTGGATGTGATAAGCACTGATGTCGGAACAAATGAACATGCCAGAATAGACTATGTCAACTGAGATCGTATAACATGTTGATTACAGACAAAATCAGAAGCCTTTAATCAAGCTTAAGTTTTTGTCTCCACAGCATTTCCTTGATCATGCTAACTAAAAGAACGACCGAGTTTAGTTTTACATACAAAACTGCCGGCTGCTTGCAGCAACTCCAAATCTAAATTAAATATTCCCACTATCTGAATAAAAAATTACATATATATATATATATATGTATATTTGTTTGCCTAAGGCCAGATGGAATTATTTTTGAGTTCATATTTGATGCAATATATATATTTGAAAGAAGCATTTTACAAGAAAACTTTCTTGTCACTAGCAAATTATAAGATAATAATGTATTTTCAGCACCTCCTTTTCCCCATCAACTTTAGTCTGAGAAGGAAAAGTCAAAGCCTGGATAAGAAAATGTTAAGAACTGCGAGTGATTTAAGACCAATTCCACGACATATATTGAAATGATGTACGAGGAGAACAGAACTAGAAAGTGTAGTGGTTGAAGAATGATTCACCTCCTAATAAGAAATAACTAATTGTGAAGGCAAACGCCTAGTCTTCACGTACTTGATGAAAGGCAAATCAGGACGAGTTCTTTTGTTTCAATGCCTATATATAGACCTGTTTGCCATGCAGGATTTCCCACCCCTCTCCCAAGTAGTAGCATACGTTTCGTGCTTGCACATCAATTATGATGAAACGACTTCAACTTTTCGTTGCAGCTTTTGCCATCTTGGCCTTCAGTTCCTTATTAGCCTCAGCTTCTGATCCCAGCCCCCTGCAAGATTTCTGTGTAGCCGTCAATGACACCAAGAATGGTGGTACGCTATTGTTATATTATGTTTTGTTTCTCAGTACTCTCTTGTTGACTAGTATCTTTAAGTCCATAATTATGCAAGACGCTAGAGCCTTTTATCTGAAGTAACAATTTCTTCATAAGAATTCATATTTTTGCATGGATTCACGATATTGACTAACCTTACTTTATTTCATGCAGTGTTTGTAAATGGAAAGTTCTGCAAGGACCCAAAGCTTGCCAATGCAGAAGACTTCTTCTATTCAGGGCTTAATATCCCTAGAAACACCTCAAATCCGGTTGGATCAACTGTGACTCCTGTCAATGTGGCACAGATACCGGGACTTAACACTCTCGGCATATCTCTAGTTCGAATTGACTATGCTCCATATGGTGGCCTAAACCCTCCTCACACGCACCCTCGTGCAACGGAGATCCTTGTGGTTTTGGAAGGCACACTTTATGTCGGTTTCGTTACATCCAACACAGATAACCGCCTCATCACCAAAGTCCTAAACCCTGGTGATGTGTTTGTTTTCCCCGTCGGTCTCATCCACTTCCAATTCAACATCGGGAATACCAAAGCAGTTGCATTTGCTGGTCTCAGCAGCCAAAATCCAGGAGTTATCACGATTGCAAATGCAGTATTTGGCCCTAACCCTCCCATTAATCCTGATGTTCTCACTAAGGCCTTCCAGTTGGACAAGAATATTGTTACCTATCTCCAATCCAAATTTTGGTCGGACAACAATTAGTTCATTTAAATATATGGGAATAAAATTTCTTCAATCATAAGAAGTTGTGATTGTTTTGTTCTAAATAATATGTGTTTTTATTAATAATGTGCCTGATCTGATGGTTATGGCATGGTTTCTAGCTTGTGTTATGTTTTTTCTTTGCCTTCTCAAGATTTGCTTTCAATAGTTGCTATTTCTAGAATGTTTGCTTCGATAGTGGTTATTTCTACAATGTTTGATTCGATAGTGGTTATTTAATTAAAAGATTTCCTAAAATATACTCAAAGTATACTAAGGCCTTAATATATAGAGATGGAAAGGCAGCATAAAACTATCTCTTATCAATGTGGGATTTTAAAGAGCCAAAAATTAACAAATCTCCACCTTTGGCCCCTTTATCAATCCCACTGAATTTCCCCAATCTTCCACTCCTCAATTTTGTCGAAGTTATCTTTAATTGTGCCTCCAAATGCATTCTTAAACGCCATACACTTCAAGGTGTTCAAACTTGTAAGATATTAATCAAGTTCAAAACTATGATTGAACTCACTTATTTTTATCATCTTGGTTATCATATCTATAAGATTTTCAACTTATGTAATCTTTTGAAGTAAAATATATCATTCTTCAAGGATTTCCTACACAAAGTGGTACTTCACGTCTATTTGCTTAGTTCTTTAATGATAAACTTGTTTTTTGGCTAAATGAATAGCACTTTAATTGTCAAAGTAAAGGCTAATGTAATTTTGAACAAGTCTCAAATCTTCCAACAACCCATTAAGCCAAATAGTCTCTTTAAAAACTTTGGAAATTGCCATATACTTTGGCTCTAACTGAAGCAAATAAATACCCAGTAGTAAATCAATGTTTATCCAAATCACCAGTATAATCGAAATCAACATATACCAATGACCAAGCATTTTATCCTGCTCAAAGTTAAACGAACATCTATAGTTTTCATAAGATACCATAGAATCTATTTCAAAGCTTGTCAATGTCCTTTACTAAGATTGTTCATATACCTGCTCACTACTCTAACTGTTTGTGAAATGTTTGGCCAAATACACACCACCACATACATCAAGTTCCCAACTGTATTAGCTTATGGAACCTTTGTGATATATTCTCGTTCCTCATCACTCTTAGGAGATAATTGAAAACTAATTTTCAAGTAAGAAGCAAGTGGGATATTTGCATGTTTTGTATATCATTCAAGCCAAATTATTGTAAGACCTTTTCCCAGATATTACTTCTGAGCCAAACAAAGCTTACCTCTTTTTCTATCTCTATGTATCTCTATACCGAGAATGTTCATAGCTTCACCTAGGTCTTTCATCTCTAACTCTTGATTTGAATGAGTCTTAAATTCATCTATTTCTCTTTGACTTTTTGAAGCGATCAACATATCATCAACATACAAGAGGAGATAAATATAAGACTCATCTTGTAGCTTTCGCAAATACATACAATGGTCATATTTTCTTTTGGTGTATTTCTTCCTTCCCATAAAACCATCAAATCACTTATACCATTGCCTTGGGGATTGCTTCCAACGATACAATTATCTTACAAACCCAATTTTCTCCACCAACAACCTTGTATCCTTTTGGCTGAGTTATATAGAACTCCTCTTCTAAAAGAAAGTCGTCTTCACATTAAGTTGAGCTAGCTCCAAATTCAACTATGCTACGAAGCCAACGTAATTCTAATGGAAGAATGCTTCACAATAGGAGAAATTACTTCATCATTATCATCAATTCCTTCCTTCTAAGTGTAGCCTTTAACTACCAACCTTGCTTTGTAGCAAAAATATTTCTTACTACGAAATTCTTTTTTTTTTTTTTTGTATACACCCACTTGTATCAAATTGCCTTCTTACCCTTCAATAATTGCGCCAACTCCCAAGTATTGTTCTTCCAAAGAGATTACATCTCTTCATCCATGCCACTTTTCAACTTGTCACTTTTTAAGTAGTGCGGTGCTTCTTGATAAGTGACAAGAATATCATTATCTATAACTGGGAATGTCTAGGCCACCATATCAGCAAAACGAATAGGTTTATGAATTTCTCTCATTCGCCTTGTAATTAGAAGTGGTTCTTATGTATTCAATGATTCTTGCGTTGGAATCAATTAATTTTCTAATTCCTCCACTATGGTTAGAGAATCAACCTCATTAACTAGGCTAATCACCATTTTCTAATCCCTCCATTATGGTTAGAGAATCAACCTTTTCATTTCTAAACTCCTCCACTATGGTTATAAAGTGTTCATTCCAAGCTCTGAAAAATAGCTATGAAAGCTAAGATGGATTCTATAAATGCCAACTCAGTGTGGGACCCTGTAGACTTACTAGAAGGAATAAAACCCATAGGGTGTAAATGGATCTACAAGAGGAAAAGAAATGAGGATGGAAAAGTGGAAACTTATAAGGCTAGACTTGTAGCAAAATGTTATACTTAGAAAGAAGGTATCGATTACGAAGTAACCTTCTCTCCGGTCATGCTCAAGTCAATCCTCATATTACTATCCATTACAGTTGTTCTCAATTACTAGATCTGGCAAATGGATGTCAAGAAAATGTTTTTAAATGGCTATATTGAAGAGAGCCTTTATATGATGTAACCTACCGGATATATAGCTAAAGAAAACATGCATAAAATTTTCAAACTGCTTAGATCCATAAATGGACTTAAGTAAGCATCCCGCTCATGGGATCAAGATTTTAGCAAGTGATCAAGACTTTTGGATTTGAGAAAAACATAAATGAACCTTTTGTTTATAAACATTTAGGGGATGAAAAGGTGGTCTTTCTAACATTCTACGAATTGGGAATGATGTAATGGCATTATCATCGGTTAAACTATGGTTAACCCAATAATTTAGCATAAAGTACTTGGGAGAAGCTAATTTTATTCTAGGCATTCGAATCCTAAGGGATCGAAAGAAAAAACTGAAAACATTATCACAAGCTTCATACATAGACAATATATTGGAGTGTTATGCAATGACTAATTCAAATAAGGGAAATTAACCTTCTGTATTGGTATTTCATCTCTTTTTAGAGGACTGTCCTAGGACAAAGGAAGAAAAAAAGAACATGAGAAAGGTTCCTTATGCTTTGGAAGTAGGAAGTCTCATGTATGCTATGTTATGCATATGCCTAGATATATGTTTTGCAGTGCGGTTGGTGAGTTGATATCAGGAAAATCTAGGACCAAGAAACTGGCAAGTAGTTAAGCATATACTTAAGTATTTACGGAGAACAAAAGATTATATGCTTGTGTATTTCAAATGAGATCTTACTCTTATCAGATCTACTGATTCTGACTTCCAAACATGTCGAGATTCGAGGAAATCGACATCAAGTTGTGTTTTTGTCCTAGGCAACAGGTCTATTGTGTGGAAAACTGTAAAGAAGAGTTGTATTGTTGACTTCACTATGGAGGCCGAATATATGGTTGCTTCTAAGGCTACCAAAGAAGAAATATGGCTTCAAAAGTTCCGTACAGATCTTGAAGTCGTTCCTGGCATGGGAAAAGTTACTACACTATATTGTGACAACAGTGTTGTAATAGCTAATACCAAGGAGCTGAGAAACCACAAGAGGACAAACCTTATTGATCGAAAGTATCATATCATGAGAGAGGCAGTTACAGAAAAAATCATGGATGTAGTCAAGGTCGCACCCGAGGACAACTTTGCGGACCCATTTACCAAAACTCTACTAGCTTGGAATTTTGAGAAACAGCATTGGAATGCAAAATATGACTTTTCTACTTCACTAGGGAAAGTGAAAGACTATTGTATTTGGTGCCCTAAGTGTAATATATTCATTTGTAGACTTGTAATTTTTTCGAACAAATTGGTTAATAAAATAAATTCATTGATTACATTAATATATTTTGTACAATTGTCCTAATATGGTTTTTGCACGCAAAGCAAAATAGAAGCAAATGTTGCTCACTGGTTGTCCAATGTTTAAACTAATACTAAGTGGTATTACGTGGTTTGATCATAATACAGAAAGACAACTTATATTCGTAGACGAACCTAAACATTTTATTTTTCTAATCGAAAATGAGCACACCGATTGAAAAACTTATATGTTGTCTATCGGGTCCAATTGGGGAGATGCTTTATGTTAGGCATTGGAGCGAATGAATCCCAGGAGATAGAAACATAGATGTGACATATTGGACTAACAATACAATGGACATGAGCCAAGAAGAATAGATCTTGAATTCATTTATAGATTTATTCACTTGTGACGTTCATAGTGTGACATTTCTCAATCCTAAGTGGATGACAGACTATGTATGCGTGACTTGTATACTTTGATGTAAGTAAAAGCCTGAGATCAAATAGATAAGGAACTGAAAGTTGGTACATTGGCTATACGACTTCTGTAGTATGTAGAGTCATTCACAACAGTGGAATTCATAGCCTGAGACATGGGTAAATGATATTCTCTCATTGGCATTACATGGTTGATGAAAAGTAAACGTGGTCACGTGTCAGTCGTCTTTGTGATGAATGACTTGATTATTATTTTATAGTAATTGACTTTTTATGATGAAAGATGTAATTGTTACCATGAGATAAAATAGAATAATATTAGGAGAATGAACATTATCCCAAGGACATCAAAGATATCCTATGAGGGTAACACACTTACAACAAGGTTATTGGACAAGCACTGATCGAGTTGGTTTCGTAATGGTATGCCGTTAGGGAGAGCTCAGTCATGATATTATAGTGGAATGACTTCTTGACTAAATGAGTTTATAATTAATAGGCGAAAATCTGGAACTTAAATATAAATAATTTTATCTTTAATTGCATATGTTCAATCGGTCCCTTTACTAGCTCGTTGAAACCAAAAATGAATTACATGTTCAATCAAATGAACATAAATGAATAGAAATGGTGAAAATGGTGAAATGTGAAACATTTGTAAATAATTATGATTTTCTCCAAAATGACAATGAAAATGGAGAAATAAAATCATTTGGAAATGATTATGGTTTTCTCCAAAAGTAAAATGAAAATGAACTAGAAATGAATTTATGTTTTTCAAATTTAATGAAGTTTGAAAATGGAAATAAACTATTTGGTCATACTTGTCGCCTCCTAAACCCGGCCTAGACGTTATGGCCAAATCTCGAAGATCACATTGGCCATAATAATGGCACGAAAAATGTTTAGCTATTTCTTTTCAAAAAATGTTACCTCTTTTATTTAAAAAAATTAGTGTATTGATTTGCTTGAGAAAAACTAAAGTAACTCTTTGAATTTCTAGTAAAGATATTTTTAGAAATCGAATAAGCTTGAAAAGTCCAAGTTTGAGTAATTAAAGTAAATGTCTTACTTTGGAAATGTCGCAATAGAAGATTTAACAAAAATCTTATTTGACTAAAAACCATTACTTGATTCATTTCATAAAATATTGAAAATTTAAGCAATAAGGTTTAATTTTTGTAAAAACATATACTTGAATTTATAATAAAGTTTCTAAGTCAAAATCGCAATTCTGTTGAAAAATCTGGTTTTTCATATTGATTTGATAAACCATTTTAATTAATGTTTTCAAACCAAATCATGCAAAATGTCCCAAAAATCCAAAATCAACATCCATACCACAATCTATAAATAATAATTAAACAGTCCACAAAATATCGAGTAATAAAGTTTAAAAATGCATACATAAAATATCCGAGTACTCTTCCGTAAGCCCAGCCCATGTCCTAACCTCGAGGGTTATCTAAAAAATCAAAAAATTGAAGGGATGAGCTTTCAAAGCCTAGTGTGAATTTAAAACAAAAGAAACAATATTTAAGCCATACATTTCATATATATAGCAACATTTATATTTCAACATAGTATCACATATAGCAAGGTGCATGAGGATGTCAATTTAACATCTCTTCGAATACATGTGTATTCTCAATACTTCACAACATTTAGATCTTTATCAAATTTTTAATCTAAATAAACATTTATATTTTATTTGACGATAAGTCCATAAATAGATTTTTCTAATAAGTTAAACCCACACCTTGATTGGTAGATCTGATAACTCGATTCTAATTTCAAGTCCAAAGGAAGAAATCCGATCTTGAATCTTATCTAACTTCCAAGTGAAAATGCTTTTTTTCCTAAGGTGGGAATATAGATCCAAGCAGTATGAAGAAGAATAGAAAAATTCCAAGGAAAAGATGAGTCATTGATCCCGCAATGCTTCATTTACAACAAAAGATCATTTAAGGAAACCATCATTCAAAAATAAAAAGAATAAAAATTAGAATCATAAACGATCTATGAAAAATAAGAGAGGATAATTAGTAGCTCGGATTTTACAAAAAAAAAATGAAGAGGAGATGAAAATCGGTGAAAAATGGTGACTAGTGGCAGTGGTGGAGCAAAGGATTGAACCTAGCATCTCTAGGAATTTAATTAAGCTCCTTAGTGACTAAAAACTTGGTTGCTCATGAATTGACGAAATAATTAATAAAAACTATGGGGTGTGACAATACTAAACCGTTGAATATAAAAATATTAATTATATTTTCTAATAGATTCTTTTACGGTAAAGTCATCATGATTTTAATGGAATTAGAATTGGGTTGAGAAGATTATTTAATTAGAAATATATTATAATTTTTATTTTGAGAATTAATTATCAACTATTAAATCTAGTTTTTAAGAATAACAATTCTACCTGTTTCTATTTGAGAAGAGATTTTTCGTTTTTACCCCAAAAGAAAAGAAAACTATTTCTAGTTCTCTATTTTGATCTGAATCGTTTGAGCCCACACTCGAAGCATTTCGTGGTATAAGAATAGCAGATAAAATTGTTCGATTAAAATTCAGGAACATAAGGATCCGTCTATCCAAAAATACAGGTGCGAATTTAGTTTAGGGTTTATTATAATAAATATCACAAATCGGATCGATTTTCAAAATTTTTCTTTTTCACTGTATAAGAAAATCATTTTCAAACCAGATTTGTTCCAACAATTGGTACCAAAGCGCCAGATTGTTCTATATTTATAGTATAAACCGAGACCGAAATGCTCTTTCTTTTTCATGTATGATTATATTTGATAAAATGTGGCATTCTTATAATTGTATGCATGTTTAGGCAATGTATACGAACAAATGTATGATATTATTTTATTATGGATGGTAAAATAATTTTGCCAAAATTGTGATTCCTAGAAAATAAAATGTTATTTATTATTTTCTCGTGCATGTATATTTTAAATCATGGACTATCATCTCCTCGTAGGGTTTTAATTTTATTATTTGAGAATAAAATGAGCCAAAAATAGACATAAGAATTTTGTAATATTATTTTTCGACGAAAACCAAAGAATTAGACGTATCCAAACAGATCGAGATGACGGAAACCCAGCCCTGCCAAACTAACAAGTGACCGAGAGTGGTCAGGCAGTAGGAGGCTGGCGGTGGTCCGTCTATGGCTAGCAGCGACAACACGTATATTAAAATAATTTTGCCAAAATTATGATTCTTAGAAAGTTAAATGTAATTTATTATTTTTCAGGCATGTATATTTTAGATCGTGGACTATCATCTCCACGTAGAGTTTTAATTTTATTATTTGAGAATAAAATGAGCCAAAAACAGACATAAGAATTTTGTAATATTATTTTTTGACGGAACCCAAAGAACTGAGATGCATCGAAACATATCGAGACCATGCAAACCCAACCCTGCCAAACTGACAAGTGACCGACAGTGGTCTAACAGTAGGTGGTTGGCGGTGGTCGGACAGTAGGAGACTGGCGATAGAAAGATGACGACGACGGAAACGTGAACCAAAGTATGCTTTAAGGTGAATTTTGTATTTTTTTTATTTTTTCTAGGATGAAATTATGGAAACTTTGGCTATTCAAAGTCTTTAAATTTTTATACTTTTATTTATGAGATAAGAATGATGATATTTATATTACTGTGAATTTATGTCCATGCATATGTATGATAAGCATGCCATATAGTTTAGGGAAGAATGTCACATGTACTTACCATGCATATATTGACCATTTATGTTGAAACCGGGCATTAAAACACATACATGATTTTAAAATATTGAATGGGAGAAGGTCGCCAAACAAGACCTACGGTCTCCATCCACTACAGGAAATTAAGCTTTTAGCGGCATTTTTAGTGGCGTTTGGACCAAAAACTTCGCAAAAGTTATATATTAGTGGCGCTAATTGAAAAACGCCACAAAAGGTTAGAGCTATAGCGGCGTTTATAAGAAAAATACCGCAAAAGGTCAAGCAGTAGCGGCATTTATGAGAAAAATGCCGCAAAAGGTGTAGCATTAGCGGCATTTTTCTCATAAATTCCGCAAAAGGCCTGGCAGTAGTGGTAGCAGCGTTTTTGAAACGCCGTAAAAAATCATTAAATTTTAAACAAAACGGCGCCGTTTTGCTTCCTATATTCTCACCCATGCATACACTCTTTCATCATTTTCTATTTATTATTTAACTAGTTTCTTTATATTAATTAAAATACAATTTTTTTAAATTTAATATTTAAAATATTCAGAAAAAATTAATGACACGTAGAAAAATTTTGAAAGTAAAAACATAGAAAAATATATGGTAAAAATGAAAAAAAATTAAAATACTATTATTTAAAATAATTTTAAAGTTTTTTTGGTATATGAGTGATTGTTTTTTAATTTATATATTAAATAATTTCTTATATAATTGTAAAAGATAATATTAATTTTAATATATTAAAATTATCATTACAATTTAAATTATTTAAGAGATAATAGATAAACTTTATATATATTAAAATTAAAAAAATTGTTAACCCATGCATCTTCAGAGAAACAAAATTAACTAGTAAATTGAAAAAGTTATTTAAATTTCCTAAAATATTGAAAGAATATATAATTACGGAAGAGAAAAAAATTTTTAAAGCTTTTTGTTTTTTTTTTTTCATATTTTGAAATTTTTTGTTTTTGTTTTCTTACATAAAAAATTATATAAAAATTTCAAATTTTTATCTAATTATTTTAAATTATTTCTGAAATTTTAAAAAATTATTTATTTAAAATTGATATGAAAGATATAATAATTCAACATAAAAACTGCTCAGATGTCATTAAAAAAGTCAAGCATTAGTAGCTTATGAGAAAAAAGCCACAAAAGGTAAGCAATAGCGGCGTTTTTTTAAAAAGTGCCGTAAAGATTCATTTTATTTTAGGGTTTAGGACATATGGTTTAAGGTTTATAGTTTGGGGTTTAAAGTGTATGGTTTATATTTTTAGGGTTTTAGGATTTATGATTCAAGGTTTGGGGTTTGAGGTTTGGTATTTAAAATTTATGGTTTATAGTTTATGTTTAGGGATTTTGATAAAAATGCCGCAAAAAATTATTTTATTTTAAACAAAACGTTGCCGTTTTGCTCCTTGTATTCTCACCCATCATCCAAGTGGCCATCATGTATTTTTTTCGACAACTCATGCACTCTTTCATCATTTTTGTTTTTGTTTTCTTACATAAAAAATTATATAAAAATTATAATTTTATCTAATTCTTTTAAATATTACTTAAATTTTTAAAAAAATATTTATTTAAAATTTATATGAAAGATACAATAATTCAATATAAAAATTGTAAAAAAGTCAAGCGTTAATGGCGCTTATAAGAAAAACACCGCAAAAGATAAGCAATAGTAGCATTTTTGTTCCAAACGCCGCAAAATGTTAAGCAATAATAGTATTTTTATCCAAACACTGCTATTATGAATTTTTTACAAAACGACATTGTTTTGTTACCCCAAACCCCAATTCGAAATAGTGTGAGAAGGGAGAGGGAACAACCCACGTTGGGCTTGTTTGGAACAAAGAGGCCCGCCCCCCCCGGGAAATCCCACCTGAAAACTCTTCTTTGCCTTTCCCCCTTATTTTTCCCCAAATTGGCTCCCCCTACCCCTCAAATCCCATCTGAAATCTCTTCTTTTTTTTCCCTCTTCTTTTTCCCAAAATCGGTTCCCCCCACCCCTTGAAATCTCTTTTTTTTTTTTCCCATTTTATTTTTCCCAAACTGCTTTTCCCCTACCCTGATTCCCTTTATTTTTTCCCGCAATTTCCCCAAATTGGTACCCTCTGCATCTCCGTCGGCAGCCCTCTGCTGTTTCTTCGTCAGCAGCCTGCTACTGCCTCTCCTTCGATAGCCCGCTGCTGCATCTCTGTCGGCAGCCTCCTGGTTTTGTTTTGCATATTTCTTTTAAATAACCGAAAGCTGGGAGTTAACTTCAAAATTCAAAGGGACAAAAATGGTACGCCAATGATCTTTCTCTCTTTCTCTCGTTTTACTTCATGTGCTGGTGCATTTTAATGTAAATTTAGTGGCAATTTTTTCCCCAATTTCTTAGTAATTTAGCCTGGTTGGGCATAAAGGATTTGAGATATAGCTGCAATTGGTGGAATTGGATGAATTGTGATGGACTTGATAGCTTATAGTTACCGTAAATTATTATTACAAGGATGAAAGTGGTATGAGAAAATGAAAACAATTTATAGATCTAAATTAGTTTTAGTTGTAGTATTTGATGATTGATGACTTCAAGGTCTAGTTGAAGGAGAGTGAAATAGGCGAAAGGCTCGACCTGTGAGGGACTTCGTAGTGGTGAATGGAACGGAGAAATTCTAGACTACATGTTTAAAAAACTGGTTTTGTTACTCCTCGTTAAGTGGAGACCAAATGTTTCTAGACTACATAGCCTAGTCCCAATGTTTATTCACTTTTTCAGGTGTTACTTACAAAGAAAGATGTAGTTCCAATCTGGCTGGTTTTTTATCTGAAAATTATCTGTCTAGTTGGAGTGTGGGATTTACTAAAATTCAGGATTGTTTTCTTGAATCCTTGTGGTTGATTTCGGCTTGTTCAAATAGCAATTAACATTTATCATCTTGTCAAATAGTGAATATATCCAATAGCAGCTTTCTTGTGGTTGGTAGTGACCACTGAAAAGTGTCGTGAGCTGGACTGTCTTGTGAACATAATGATCAGATTATTAGATAAAGGATTTATTTGTGTTGTTGAAAAGCTTTGAAGCAAAATAGATTTGTTTGAAGCAAAAATTGAGACAAAATGGGTTTTATTCCAACATAAAAGTAATATGATTTTCAATTAGTTATTTTAATTTCTTAATATAGAAATAAATATATTACTATATTTTTAAATTACTGAAAATTAATATAAGATTTTAAAAATGGAACCAAAACCATGCTAAAAGTGGAATATTATTTAGAGATTTAACTTGGTTCATCATTCTACTATACTTTACTCAATACTTTGACTTGGTCTTCTTTTCAATGGTCGTGAAGCAATTAGGCGCTTAAGTAAAAATCAATGTGTTGCATTTCTTACAAAATCTTGCGAAAGATAAAGATTGAGGAGGACTCAAAATTGTGAAATAGTTGTTAATTCTTCAATTACAAGTTATGCTAGTATTAGGGACAGTAATCCTGTTGAGGGAAATGTGGAGTATTACAGACTTCTTACTGACATTATTGAGTTGGATTCTTATGGCAAACGGAAGGTTGTCTTATTTCGATGTGATTGGGCTGACGTTAATACTGCTCGCGAAATTAAAAAAGATCAATTTGATTTTACAATGGTGAACTTTTCTCTATTAATTCACACTGGACAACAATTGATAGATGGGCCGTATGTATTATCTTCTCAAGTGAAACAAGTTTTTTACTCGAAAGATCCAATTGATGAGAGTTGGTACGTTGTACTCCGTAACATCCCTAGAAATTTGTTTGACATGGGCAATGGAAGTAGAGATGACATCGACGAAAGATCAGAACAAAACTTAAATGAAAATATCCCTAGTACTAGTACACAATTCCAATGGGTTCACCAGGATATGGATGAAGATATTTACGAATTATGATGTAGTAAGATTTTACGATTTTTTAATTATATGTAATATTATTATTTAAATCTTGATCTTATTAAATATTTCAACTATTTTATATGTCATATTATTTTTGTAATTAGTTACTAAAATTTCAACTGTTTTATGTGTATTGCAGATAAAATGGCCAGAAGAAGACTGCAAAATCTAAGTATTATTCAAAATACTCCAAATTCGGAAGAAACAAATAGTGAACAACAAACTGGTATTGGATCTTTGAATGTTCCGAATACAGCTGACGAACCTGCAGAAGTTCAAAATAATGTTAAACTTTAATTTACATGCGTGTTGACTTTTATTATTGATTTCTGTTTCAAATTCTTATATTATAATATACCATTTTTCAGCTGAAAGCGATGGGACGCGCAGAACTCGAGGACGTAAGCTACTAAAAGATTTATACAAGTTAAATTTTTTTCGAGCGTGTCAAAGTAGCTAGAAACAGTCTTGGTCAGCCTGTTGGATCAGAAACTTGATTTATTGAAATAAGTTAAATTCATTCGTATAGATCCTGCCAGATCTCGTACAAAGTTAGATTGAGGCAAAGAGAAAATATCTGATTAGTCGCCTTCAAATCTACGTACACTTGTTGAGGTAAGTTCGTGTAATAAATTTTACATTTATATGTTTTAAATTGAATTATTTGTTTGTAATTTGTATAATTTTCATGTATAAATACCGATCACATATCCGACGATTACTGAGTCCCGTTTGAACCTTAGAAATTCGTAGGATACAGATGACATGTCATTAGGATTATCGATTTGGTTTGGGTCCTGCATGTGTTGCAGACA
Source organism: Gossypium anomalum (assembly GCA_025698475.1). Classification (NCBI taxonomy): domain Eukaryota; kingdom Viridiplantae; phylum Streptophyta; class Magnoliopsida; order Malvales; family Malvaceae; genus Gossypium; species Gossypium anomalum. The sequence continues at coordinate 79,433,932 of CM046966.1, read as the reverse complement.
CACTATAGCTCACATGAGCTTCTCGTTATTCAGCTCGCATGAGCTTCCCGTTATTCAGCTCGCATGAGCTTCCCGTTATTCAGCTCGGAAGAGCTTCCCGTTTACAGCTTGTATGAGCATACATGTACATGAATTGACGGATTACAATTAAGTACACTTTGTGTGTACTACCTGTGTATCCTACGCTATTTTAAATGGTTCAACGGGCACAGTTCTGCTATAAGATTATATGAGTTCGATATGGACTATTACTGGTATTTATATGAAATATATGAAATATGATTATTTGATGAATTCAACCTCGTGTGTTGGATCTTATATGTGATTTTTATGACTAATATGTTGGTGATCATGTGTTTAGGCTTTTGGCCAAATTGGTTGAGATATGCTTTGTTTACTTACCTATTTTATGGATATATAGTAAGTTAAATTCTGTGTTATACGAACTTACTAAGCTTAAATGTTTACTTTGTGTTATTTTCCATGTTTTATAGTAATTCGAAAGCTCGTACGGGTTGGAAGCTAGTTTGAGCTATTTCACACTATCCATCGGTCCTTTTGGTACTTTCGGTGGATTAATTTCGATTATAATGGCATATATAGGTTAATTTGGCCAATGTTGGCATATAATTGTTTTGTTAAGAGTAGTCAGTTATATGGCTTATGTTTGGTATATTTTGATGGTTATATATAGGTGACCTTATCATGTTTGATGTGTGATTGATATGGTAGAATCAAGGAAGCTAAGTTCCAAAGATCATCGGGAATGACATCTTCAGATAATCTGCAACTTTCAAGACTTAATTTTACCAAAGAGCACGGTAAAAATGCCCCAGAGAAACCCAATTCTTTGCTTCTTTTTGATAAAAGCCAAGGAAACCACAATCTAGCTTCATATATGGCAGTTTCATCTAAATTAAGCACCTTCAATGATTTCATATTACGCAGCTCTTTGGAAACATCATCAAGTCTTGAACAACCAGATAAATTAAGCTCTTCAATTGATATTAATGAACCAATTGTCCTAGGAAGTTTCCTAAAACTTTTACAATCTTTAAGGTTCAAGAAAGTAAGCATCTTTAGCTCACCAATGGACTGATCAACCTTCTCCAATTTTATGCAATTTTTGAGCATCAACTTCTTAAGACTAGGGAGTCTTGAAAAGTTTGGGGTTTTTGATAAGGCTATGTGAATGGTTGAAATTAAGTATCTTTAAATTTGGGAGACGTTGCAAAAAAGAGGAAAAAGAAAACTGTGTTCTTTTACAAAATGTATTATGGTTTCAAACCCAAAAAAAGGGAAAATTAGTAGGTAACATACCTTATTATCCTTCCAAACCTTTTTAAGGTTATTGTTCCGTATATCGAGAACAACTAGTCTTTTGATATCAAAATTTACCAGAAAAGATTGTTTAAAAAATCAATGCCAACATATCCATATTAAGCTTATCAGAAAGTTTTTGAAGTCTCTAAGTTTTCCATAATCCAACTGAAGCAATTTAAGTCTCTTCATCTTTGCAAATGATTGAGTTTCCATACCATCATCGAGAAACTGAATTTTAGAATGCTTTGGAAAATGTAGACTTGTAGTTGTCCTTTTAGACTTGCCTTCTAGCAATCCTCGTAAGTTGAGGGTGAGGCACTTGATTGTTTTTGAACCCTGCATTAGAAACAATAACAGTTTAATAAAATTTAGATACATATAAACAAGAAAAAAAAATAAAGTAAACGAAGTTTCTTACTATTTTTTCTCTTATTACATCAAATGCGTCCTTATGCCACAACCTACTTCGTTTTCCAATATCAGGAGATTCTTGACGAATAATTTCTCATCCCATATCTCTAATCATTTAATGCATCATTAGCTTGTTTTTTTCATTAATAGTTAGGAGAGACCTACTTATTAGATTTTCAATTTCGAAAATCACAACCATCTAGAATTATAGTCATGTAATTTCTATCCTTCCTAATGAATAAACAAGCTATGTCAATAAATATATTTTTGTCATGATCGTCTTCCAAAGAATCATAACTTATCCTTAAAATCTTTTGAATTTTGTTATTAGGCATTGCTTCTAATTTCTCCAATGCACTTTTCCATAAGCTCATACTTTTGTTGTACAGTGAAGAGCCCAAAACTTGAAGAGTTAATGGAAGCCCACCACAGTGTTTCACTAAATTTATTGCATACTCCATAAAACTTTTAGGTATAGAGTTGCAACCAAAGGCATGCCAATTAAAAAGTTGAAGGGATTCACTTGAAGCTAATTCTTTCACTTCAAATAACTCGATTAAGTCTCCATAATTGGATGATGCTTCTAAATGAAACAGTTGGCTTATGAAATGAGCATTCAGTAAACATCGGTGCCTGCTAGGTATGATTATTTTACTTTCAGGATGAAAAGGAATTTGAGTTCCTATCAGTTTTCTTATTTTTTCCACATCCTCAACATCATCAAAAACAAGAAGAACCCTTCTACAACATATAACTTTAATCCTGGTAATTCCATTATTTGTATTGTATATTTTGTGTGTTTTCCCTTTAAGGATATCTGAAATAAGTTGTCTTTGCAAATGAACTAAACCGTCACACTCTTAACTCGCTTCTCTAACATCAGCAAGGAAACTATAACCTTCAAACCTTTGGATGTTTTGATTATAAACGACTTTAGCAATGGTCGTTTTCCCCATGCCTCCAATCTCACAAATTGTTGTAATACCAACTTTTTTTGCTCCATCTTGTTTTAACCACCAAGCGTGTCACCAAAGAATCTATTCCAACTAAATAAAGAGGGACATATAAAGCAATGGGATGAAGTTTATTTTGAACTTGTTTAACAATGTTGAAATCTCAGGTAAAAAGCTAAACTATACTAAGTATTGAAAAATAGAAACAATAGAATTGAAAATTGTACTGCATTATTTTTTGATCTATTTGAATAGTACAACTATGGTATTTATAGATGAATGAGCTAACTGCTATTTAGTAACTGCTACTAACAGCATAACAGTTTGGATAACAAATTAACAACTTAAAAATAACAGAGTTTCATCTCTATATTCTAACATTCACCTATCTTCCCAACAGGCAAGACCTGAAGAAGACTATGAAACCGAGCGAAAGACGAAACAGAGAGTGGCTTGGTAAGAATGTCAACAACCTGATCACATGCAGGTACTTCACCAACGACAATAGAACCATCAGCAACTTTCTCACGCAAAAAGAACAGAACAAATTCGACATGTTTGAACTTGAAATGTAAGACAGGATTAGCAACTACTGCAACTGCACTAGAATTGTCATACCAAATAGTAGGTGGATCAACATTTTGAAGTTGTAACTCTTGTAGTAATGAGACCAACCAAGCAACATCACTAGTAGCGGCAGTAAAACTACGATATTCAACTTCAGCCGTAGACCTTGAGATGACTTGTTGCTTCTTGGAACACCAGGAGACAGACATGTGACCAAAATACACAAAGTAACTTTTTGTAGATCAACGATTATCAAAATCCAGTCCCCAGTTAGCATCGGCATAATCAACTAAAGAAAGTCGAGCGGACGGTCAAAAAATAATCCCATAATCAAGGGTAACACATAAATATCGCAAAATTCATTTTAACGCAATCAGACAAACAATAGTAAGTGCATGCATGAACTAATATATACGATTTACAGTGTAGGCAATACCAGGTCGAGTCAGGACGACATACTGTAGAGCACCTGCCAAGCTTTTATACTTAGTAGGATCATGAAGACGTTCTCCGTCATCCTTAAATAGAAGAGATGAACTAATCATTGGAGTATGAACACTCTTTTCATGAGTCATAAAGCTTCTATAGAGCAGATCACGAATGTACTTCTATTGGCATAGATGAAGACATCCTTCAGAAGAACGAGTAACCTCGATCTCAGAAAATAATAGAGATTACCCATATCTTTAAGGGAGAACTCCTCATTCAACTGTTGAACAAAACTATTTATACAAGTAGGCTCACTTCCAGTAATGATAATATCATCGGCATACACAAGAAGATAAAGAGTGATGGAAGGCGTAACTTTAACAAACAAAGATGCATCAGATTTGGACAGAAAAAAACCAGCAGAAAGGAGAAAAGACTTCAATTTCTCGAACCAAGCACGCGAAGCTTGAAGTAGTCCATACAAAGCCTTCTTCAGACGACAGACCAAAGGTTTGCCATTAGAGTCGTACTAAATGTACCCAGGAGGTTACTGCATAAACACTTCATCAATAAGAACGCCATTTAAAGAAGTATTATTTACATCCACCTGACGAAGCTACCAGCCTTTGGAAACAGATACAGATAATATGATTTGAACAGTAGCAGGTGTTATTACCGGACTAAATGTTTCTTTGAAATCACACCCAGGTACCTGAAAACATCCTTTAGCTACTAACCTAAATTTACAATAGGCAACCTTGCCATCAGGATTTTTCTTTACTTTAAAAAACCATTTACATCCAATCACTTTGCAATTATTAGGTACTGGAACAAGTTTCTAGGTGGAGTTATTAATGAGGGCATCGTACTCAGCTTGAGCAGCAGAACGCCATTCAGTCGTAGAGAAGGTTTCCTCAATCGTGTGAGGCTTAACAGCTTCAACAGGTATAGCCTTGGTGATAAACCATAAGTTATACATATTTTTACCCCATGCTTGGCATATTTATGGATGATTTTTCCTTAGTTTCAGTGAATTTAATGCTTCTAATCCTTTAATTTCATGTTTGATACTTAGGAAAGTATAGAAAAGAGAAAAGAACAAGAAACAAGACAAAGATGGACAAAATAGGCTAATTTCAGTGTTCCACATAGACTAGGTGTTTCCACACGCCCGTGTGTGACACACGGGCAGGCCACACGCCCATGTGTCATGGCTATGTCGATAGTAAATCAAGTCAAAATTGCACACGGCCTGAGCACCTTCGCACGGGCGTGACACACGGCTGTGTCCCTATTAAACACAAGTCTAATTCTATTCAGAAAAGGCTAATTTTGTGCTATTTTGGGCATTCCAAAGTCTATTTAAACACCATAGAAGAGGATCAAAAGGGGACACAGAGTAGAAGCCAGAAAATACTGAAGGACAACCATTGGAATTAGCTCGAAAGCAGGATTTACTTCAAGACTGAAGATCTCCATTCAATTTCCTTAGAAGTTCTTTGGGTTTCTTTATGTTTTGTTATTTTCTCAATTTTGAGATATTTTCCATTATTATGAACTAAACTCCTTAAATACCTAAGGGAGATGAAACCTACGATGGATCTTATTACTATTTGAATTATATGATAAATATTTGTTCTTATTCTTAAATGTGAGTGTTAATCCTTGCTTTAATATTCCAGGATATTAATTTAGGTTTTGATGTGCTTATTCAGTGGAGCAAAAGTCCCTATTTAAGAGTAGATCTTCCATAATTAAGCGGAGTTGTATGCAATCCTAAAGATAGGACAACATAAATTTGTAAGATTAGAGTCAAATCTAATAAAGAAGTCCATAGATCGAGTTAATGCGACAATAGTGTTTTAATTAGAAAGAGATTTCAATTAATCAACTTAGAATCAGTTGTTTTTAGTTTCGAGAGAGATCTTAACAAAAATTAGGGATTTCTACGGATTAAGTCAAGTGAACAAATCGTCTAATTCAAAAGTAATAAGTAAAGTCTAAGTGAATTCTTCCTTGGGTATTGTCTTCTTCATCGGTTTTCCAAAAGTATTTTTCAACTTTAATCTCTGTCGTAATCTTAGTTAATTAAATAATTAGTCTTAGTTTAAAACATCCCTTAATTCTTAGGCTAGATAATAAAAGGATAGTAATTACTAGTATGTTTAGTCCTTGTGGATACGATATTTTCAGTCTCACCATAATTATACTATTGTTCGATAGGTACGCTTGTCTTAGTCAAATTTTTAGTTAGTTTAGCGACCATCACTTGGGCTTAAAACTGCCAGCTTTAGAGTGTATAACCATCGGATAAGTATTTGTTAAGGGCAAAGATAGTGACGGAATAGTAGGAGAAGCTGCAATATTAAAAGGAGCCGTAGGTGGACTGACAGCACCGTCATCGTTAAAAAGAGAACGGGGCTCAGGAGTTGAACCCAAAATATCCTGAGGAGTAGCAAATGTTGAGGGCGAGAGCCGAAAACTAGGAGGTGAGGACAACTTAGGGGTTTGAGCAGATGAGGGCTCCAAGGGTCGAGAACAAACAGGCTTGACAATAGGAACATATGTTGAGGTGAAAGATTGACCAGACGAAGATGAGGATCTACCCATAGCAGACAGAGGAAATAAAAATTGATGTTTATTAAACACAACATGACGAGAAATGATGATTTTACCATTCAGTGTGAGGCATTGATACCCTTTTTGTTGAGAACTATATCCCAAAAATGTACAGGGTTGAGACCGAAAATCCAACTTGTGATGCAGAAAGGAGTGTAGACATGAAAAAAACAGCACCTAAACACTCACAAATGATCATATGTGGGATCTTGGTCATGCAGAACCTTGTATGGAGATTGTCCTTTTAAAACCGCAATAGGAAGACGATTGATAAGATGAACAGCACAACAAAATGCATAACCCCAATAATCCATAGGAAGATTTGCTTGGGCCAAAAGCGTAATGCACATGTCGACAATATGCCAATGTTTGTGCTTAGCCATCCCGTTCTGTTCTAATGTGTGTAGACACGACAGTCCATGAATTATCCATTGAGTTGCCAACACAGACGTGAAAGCTTGAAACTCTCCTCCCCAATCACTCTGAAACTATTTGATATTTTTTCCAAATTGATTTTTGATTTATTGCTAAAATCGAACAAAGCAATCCACTACCTGAGACTTTTGACGAATAAGATATAACCAAGTAAATTGAGTGCACATGTCAATAAACAAGACATAATACCAATGGCGTCCATAAGGAACTGACGCAGGTACCCATAGATTAGAGACAACCAAAGCAAATGGATCATTGTATTCAGTAGTAGATAGTGAAAAGGGGAGTTTATGAGTCTTTCCTTTTTGGAATGCAATACAAACAGTATGAAGACAAACTTTATTGGAAACAATATTACACATATCTAGAACAAACTTAACAACAGAAGCAGAAGGATGACCAGGACGCTTGTGCCATAGAGTAAAAATATCATAGCTATCAGCTTAAGTCGGAAGCCCAATGTTAGCAGTAGAAGAAGTCACAATAGACAGAGCAGTTGTCGTCCGCGGAGAAAAATGATAGAGCCCATCACGAAGTGGCCCTTCAGCAAGATTTCCTGAGTTTTGATGTCTTTAATAACACAATAAGTTGGATGAAATTTAAAAAATTACGTCATTGTTAGTGGCAAATTGAGATATAGGCAGGAGATTCTTCCATATGGTTGGTACACAGACATTAGATAAACGAAGCAATTTATGCGAAGTAGGTAATACTGAATTTCCAACAGACGAGATCTTGGTAGGAGTCCCATTTCCTATTAAAAGAGAAGATTTACCTAAGAAGGGTATAGAGGCATTCAATGCAGAAGCATCGTGATATACATGGTGTGTAGCCCCAGAATTTGGATACCATGACGCATGTAAATCAAGTATACGAGGAAGCCCAATGCAAGGACCGAGGCCAGTGTAAACCTGAGCTCTCGGTTTGGTTTGCCAAGGAACGGACGACCCAGACTTATTATACGCACCAGCACCAGAAGTTCCAAGCTTGCGTCCAAACCCACAATAAGGTGTAACTTCCACATGATTTGAATTCGACCCATCTGGTAATGAATTACCATACGATCCAAATGAATTATAAACACCCCTAAAATCTTGATGCGAGCCAGATTGCTTACCACACATGTGCATCCCATTAGAAAATTCACACCCATTCGGTTAAATTGCACCTACAGCCGCAAATGTGGACTCTCGGCCAAATTTAAAGGGTGTTTTTGACCCACAATGGGGCTCAGCAAACATGTTCTGTCATCATAGGCAACAAATGGGTTAGAAACCTTATTATTCATGTGCGAAAAATGTGGCACAGTAGATGGCCAGTGACTTCCACCATGAAAAAAACCTTATTGCACAATCGAAGGAGACCCGACAATGGACCGAGGGCCGACGACGGAATAGAGAAGCCAGTAGCCAAACCCAGACTAGGACAATCGACCCTATTTGAACCCCGATCCATCAACAGTGGGCCATCATAATCTCGATTATATCGGTAAAAGAATCTTTCAGCCACGTGTCCAAATCACCTGCAAATTTGACACTGTATGCAGGACCAAAACCCTTTCCCGTGGTCTCCAGACGGTGGGCGACCACCACGCACCAAATCAACTAGTGGCAGCAACGGACCAGATTCCAGAAGGTTGGAATGAAGAGACATGTTTTGTAACACACGCATCTGGCAGTTTTCATACTCAATCAACACGTTAACTAGATGTTGGAGTGGTAGAGGTTCTGACGAGAACGACGCTAAGGTGAGAACGGTATCAAACTCCGGGGGTAAGCCTGCAAGAACGATTTTTACGTTCTCTACCTCTGAGATCTGAGATCCAAAGGCTTCTATCAAGGCACTTGTGTTTTGTATCTTTGCTATATTGTCTTTGATCAAAATGTTACCTTTCTTAAGAGAGTAGAGATCGTGACGGAGGCGAGAGAGCTTCGCACCGATGAGTGCAGCGAAGAGGCGCGTGGTGGTAGTCCACACATCACACGCCGTTCGAACCTCTGTAAAAGAAGACAACAATAAGGGAGAAATGGTGGAAAGTAGCCAGGAAGCAAGTAACCTGTCTTGTTGAACGAACGCCGAGACATTCAGATTTGAAATGAGAGAGCCTTCTGGAGACGACAGAAAATGCGGCGGAGCAGGTACAGTACCATCCAAAAAATCGGTTAATTCGTATCCTTCAATGATTAATCTAACATGCTACTACCACTGAACAAAATTGCCATCGTCCAACTTTACAGTTTCATGGCGAGGAAACGATTGAATCAGCCAAGCGCCAGTGAACGCCGGATAGCCATGCTCGACAGAAGCAGAATCAACAGAAGCCATGGTAGTCTTGGAAATAAACGTGAATCAAGTCTCCAGCACCTTACGCATCTGATAGCATGTTGTAATCTCAGGTAAAAAACTAAACTATATTGAGTGTCGACACCATTTTTTTTTAAAAAACAGGGTTGTCGACTTTTTATTTTGGAAATGAAAATAAAAATGGGAGTCACCACCAATCATTTTTATTTAGATGTGATCGGATCACCTGGTAATTCAATCATTCTAACAAAATTTTAAATTTAGAACAATGATTTTTGGTCTACAAAATCTAGAAAACTGGATCGGGAGTCGACTGCGCACGAGGAAGGGTTAGCACCCTCGATACGCCTAAAATCGGTACCTAGTTGATTAATTAATGTCTTAGTGTCGAAAATTGAAAACCCGTAAAGAATTTAAAAAATATGATCCTCTTTTTTATTAATGTTAATTTTACAAAAAAATATTTGGATAAATCGAAAGCGGTAGCTAAAGACCTTCTTGTCCGAAGTAATAAAATGTCACATCCAGTACGTTAGGACACGACATTTTAAACCCTCGAAAATAAGCTTGTCTTTTGATTTTCAAAACTCATGCATTTTAATTTTAAAAGGATATTCGGTCATTTGGGTCAAACGAGAAAAATCGAAACCCAATACGTTAGGGCACGATCTCTCGAGTTTCTAAATACGGAACATTGCCTTATTTTAAAAATTTTCTTTTTTTGAAATAATAGAAAATATGAAATTTAAAATGATGTATATTTATTTTGTTTGAAGTATAATAAAACTACTCATTATGAATAAATGTGTTGGGACCTAATTCTCGATATGATTTGAACGAAACAAACTAAAATGGCAATATGAACATGGAATAATAATGTACGAATAAAATGTTATGTTAATGAATGTCTATAATATGGAAATACTAACAAATCCTAGTATACATAATGCAATAATAACGTACTATTACTTTAATACCGACATGAACAATCGAAGGGAGATAAGATAAAATAAATAACAAATAATTTCAATGATAACAAAAATAAAATAGGCACTGAACAAGACAAAACTAATTTTTATGGTACAATAAGGACTAGTGAATACATAAATAGATATACAAACAGATATTGAAGAAAGTAGTTTGTAAAATATTGAAAATAGAAGAGTAAATTAAAATATAAAGTAAAACTAAGGGAGCAATATTTGAATAAATATACTATAAATAACAATAATAATAGAAAATAATAATAGTACTAATAGTAATAATAATGATAATAATAATATATAAAAAATAAAAAAATAATTATATTAATACATAAATAGAAATAGAAATATAATACATAGGAATATAATAATAATAATAATAATAATAATAATAATAATAATAATAGTTTTAAATCATATAAGAGGACATAAATAAATAAAGAACAACACGATATAAATAAATAAATAAAATGTTAATAACAAGAGTAAAAAAAACATATATAAGAAAAATAATAATGAAAATAATATTAGTATATAAATAGAAATAGAAATATAATAATAGTAGAAATATAAATAGATAAATAATAATAGTATTAGAATAACAAAATAAATATAAATAGAAACGTATAATAATAGCAATAATATATTAAATTAGTTAATTTGATAATGAAATAGCGAAAAATAAAAAAAAAGGATTAAATCGAACCTTAAAGCAAAATTTTGGGGCAAATCAAAAATAAATAAAAGGAAATGGACCAATTTGAACATGCGAATAACAAGGAGGGACCAAAAGGGAAATAATCTCCACCTTCCAAAATGCACAGCTTCAAGGAGGACCAAAATGCAATCAAAACAAATTTTAGGGCCAAAATTAAAAATAATAAAAACTTAATTGCAAAACAATAAAAAAGCGGAAGGGCTAAAAGCAATTGGACGGATTTAGAAAAAAAAACAAAGAAATTGAAATGAAATGGACAAAATTCTCACGTCAAATTGAAAGAGAGAAGAAAATAATTCAATTCCAATGAAAATAGGAAAAGAGAGAATAATCCAATTTCAAATTGAAGTAGGAATACAAAAGTAATTGATCCTTTTCAAAGAACAAAATACCCCTATTTATATACATGGGATTTACTAAAAATAGCCTAACTAATTTAATAAAATAAAATAAAATAATATCTTCCTATTTTTGGCTTTTTACAAAGTCAACAAAATTTGATAACTCCTTGATTTTCTTCATCTTTTTTATTTGGCCCCAATTTAATGATTGTCTTTCAATTTGGCCCTTTTTAGCTTGTTTTCGACCGCATCCTTTGGCTTTATTTATTCGGTTATTATTTTTTTTCCGGGCCCAGGCCAAAATTGGCCTATTACAATTGCCCCTCTTTGCTCATTGTCATGCAATGAGAATAGAGCAAAGACTATAAAAGGGCCAATTTTTGCCTGAAGCTGCTGAATCCCGGCGCTTTTTTTCTTCCTCTTCAAGTGACCTCGTTCCAATCCACTGTATCTTCAGAGGTATAGGAATTGGTGTTTCGATCTGCTCTAATGTAATTTCAGGGGGAAGAGATTTGTAGCTTCGATCTACTCTGCTGAAATTTCAAGGAGGTAAGAGTTGGTAATTTTAACCTGCTCCACTGCAACTTCAGGGAGATAAGGTTTGTGGTCTTCATTCTGCTCCATTGCAACTTCAGGGAGATAAGACTTGCTACTTCAACCTGTTCTACTACAACTTCAAAGAGATAAGGTTTGCTATCTTCGATCTATTCTGCTGTGACATTAGGGAGATAAGATCTGCTATCTTTAGTCTGCTCCACTGCAACTTCAGGGATATAAGTCTTGCTACTTCAACCTGCTCTACTGCAACATCAGAGAGATAAGGTTTGCTATCTTCGATCTATTCCGCTGCAACTTCAGGGAGATAAGATCTACTATCTTCAGTCTACTCCACCGCAACTTTAGGGAGATAAGACTTGCTACTTCAACCTGCTCTACTGCAACATTAGAGAGATAAGGTTTGCTATCTTCGATCTATTCCGCTGCAACTTCAGGGAGATAAGATCTATGGATTCACCGATCTTGTTACACTGTTCTCTGGGGACATGACCTGTAGAATCGATTTCATGTGCCTATGCTTATGCCAAATGATTAGGATGCTATGATCAGAATGAATCGAATGCTCCTAACTAGGTGTGTATGAATAATATTTGCACGAAATGAAAAATGTCGTGAGAATGATCCCTTTTAATATTTGGGTTGTCATTGCTCATTATTCATCAAAGTTCTGTCACTGGTGTGCTATCCTGCTTTCTTTGCTCAGCTGGTATCTTTGACAGAAAATTCGAAGAAATAATCACCATTTGCTCAGCCGGTTTGCTCCACTGCATCTTCAGGGAGATAAAATTTGTGGTTTCTTCTATCCATCCTACTGCAACTCAGGGGTATAGGATTTGTACCATCTTCAATCTATCCCACTACAACTCAGGGGTATAAGATTTATGGCTTCTTCAATCAACTAAGGGTAACATGACCAGATGTGCATGCAGGAATGTAGAATGTCATTTTTCGAGAATGATCCCATTTTAATGCTTGGGTTGCTCATTATTTGTCGAGGTTGTACCACCGATACAATATCTTGTCTCTTCGTTCAACTGATATCTTTGACAAAAAATCCGAAGAGATAGTCACAATTTAGACTCCTCTTTCTCAAACATTTCCAACCCTTAGGTTTGGTGAGTTCTAAACAACAGTCCTGTTTTAGGTTCTTGTACTATTTAGAAACTTTTCAGAGTAATATGCGTAACTTCTTTTGTGAAAGCTTTATTAGTCCATTAATCATTATTTCAATGCAAAATGCTTGAAAAAGATCATAACAATGGATAAGAAAGAAAATAATTGAGAGCATAGCTCGAAACAAATAAGTTAATCAAAGATAGTAAATACAATGAGAAAGAAATTTATTGGGAGCGTATCTTGAAATGAATAAAGTAATCAAAAATAGTAAATTCAATATGGGTAAGATGAAGACTAGCTGCCCCAGATATCGCAGCCAGAGCTTCTCTGTACGAACTTTTTGAGGACCATTTTGAGCTCGACATGTGTTTAGGAGATCTAGAGTACTTTGTCAATGCCCCAAGATGTAGCATACCTCCTCCTTATTAATTCAGGCATAGCAAGACTACCGCATGCCCCACTTTTTTTTTGAATTGTCATTTACGGGTTTTCAATTCAAAACCCCTTTGGCCTCAAAGTACCTTTTGCGGGTTTTCGCTTTGGCCTCTCCTTTATCTTTTTTCTTTTCTTTTTTTTTTGTGTTTTTTTTTGAAACTACTAACTGTAACTGAATCTGAATTCATCGGATTGGGCAGGTCCTTGCCATCCATCTCGGTCAATATTAATGCTCCTCCAGAACAGACAGTTTGGCATCTACTTTTCTCTAAAGTCCTTTCGTACAGAAAGGATCTTCTTCAATGTCAGGTCCCTTTTGTGGAATTCTCTAGGACGAACCTTTCTATCATATGCTCGCATCATTCATTTTTGGTATGTTTTGACCGTGACGGATAACTTTTAACCTCTTTTCTTCAATTAAGTTCACTGGATCCTTCTGTTTCATCCAATTCTTGACTCAATCGAAGCTTGGAGAGAAGGAATCTCGATTTCAATAGGTAAACCGCTTCTATTCCATAAACTAATAAAAAAGGTGTTGCTTTGGTGAAGGTTCTGGTCGACTATCGATAAGCATAGAGGGTGAATGATGACATCCTATGCCAATATTTACTTGTCTCGGTCATTTTCCCCACGATCTTTTTTTTTTGCTGCCTCTGCTGCACCATTCATTTTGGGGTGATATGGTGTCTGGTCTTGAACAAACTGCGAACTTTGATATCATGCTGTTGTGCATTATTAGATATGATCCTTTTTGGCATTCATTGTTGGCACATGATCTTTTTCTTTCTTTTCTTTTTTTTTTTTATTTTTATAGAATTTGATAACAGTCGACTTTGTAACATTGGTATATGAAGCGACTTTCACCATTTAGTAACGTAAAGATGGCGATGTCTGCTAGAAGCTTTTGGTAAGATCGACCCAATAACATCAATGTCCCACATAGAGAAAGTCTATGAAGGAATGAAGGAAGCACATGAATCTTGTCTCGATAAATTTGGTATTTATGGCATAACTGATGCAGTCCCCTTTCGTGGTGGACCAGTAGTACCTGAACCTCATGATTTGCCTGGCCATTGTAAAACCATTAGCATGTGTTTTTTAGACAACCTTATGGACCTCTTCTAAGCTTTTTTTAACCTTAACAGCATCCACACGTCTTAGTAGCCTAAGCGTATCTTGATACGATCATGCGAAAACATCTTTAAATTCTTGGAATAACTCAATGGCGTCTCGCTTTGTCTCTGTGGTGATATAGGCTCCGATCTTCACCTGTTTCTCTTCTCCTAGGCTCGCGCTGTTCATTGACCAAGGTAGGATCTATTTTTTCATCTTGTTCTACCATCCTTAACAAATCAGAAGATATGCTACAATCTCTATCATCTTCGAAGTCTTGAGATCCCTCTAGACACATATCTTGCTCAAAAGGAGATTCTGGGTCAGTAGCAATGTCTCTCATGTCGTTGATATCTAGAGACCTGTTGTAGGTACAAAAGAATATTCCAAAGAATAAATGAATCTAAGAACAATTATTTGTATGGTATGATCATGAATGAAGAATAAAAGAATGGTTGAAAAAAAGTCCAAAGAAAAAAAGAATCTAAGAATAATTGTTTGTATAGAATAAAAGAATATTTGAAATGATAGCAAAGATGCATTTTTTTGAAATAAAGATTTTGGACACAAGCCTATTTCACAAAAGGATTCTTATTGCTTTTAAGCTTAAAGCGACAAACGTGTTTTGAATATTAATCTAAATTGGCTCTAAGAAATACAGGGATCTCTTCCACAGCCCCATTGTTCAAAACACCCCAAGTACGTAAAGGCAGAAGCTTGGAAAATTCTATTCCCCGGTTCCCTCTTCTGATATGTCGTTAATGTTTAGATTCCCCAACATCCCCACTGGGCCTTTAATATCTTCATAAAATTCCATTTCTTCATTGTCCATCATGTCCTACACCAGAGCCCCAAACTCGATGCATTCTTGGATTTCATGCTCCTATTCATTGTGAAACTTCTGCCCCAAACTTCACAATCCCCATTTTAATAAATCTTTCAATTAGTTTTTTGAACGCAGTGCAATTTTCGATTGAATGCCCAATGATTCTAGCATGGTATTCGCACTGAGCATTTGCATCGTACCATTGGGAAAAGAGGTTGCATCGGTTCTAGGTAGAAAGAGGACACCATGTGTGCATCAAATAGGTTCTGATACAACTCTCCATATACCATGGGTATAGGTGTGAACTGTAACTTTTCTGCTTGTCTCGGGAGGGCTGATGGTTAGTGGTTATTGTCTTCGGCTGGCTCACAGTAATTGACTTTGAATGACCCTTGTTGTATATGCTCATGTTATTCACCTCATTCTCCGTCTTTCTTGGGGCTGATCTTTCGGTGCTTTCCCCTACTTCTATTTTTCCGCACGTTATAGCATTTTCTATCATTTCACCAGGCATTACTATGTCCAAGAAACTCTTGGTTGTGCTCCCCAGCATGTGATTAATAAATGGAGCCTTCAAAGTATTAATAAAGAGTATGGTTATTTCCTTTTCTAGTAGAGGTGGTTGGACTTGTGTGGCAACTTCTCTCCACCTTTAGGCATACTGCCTAAAGCTCTCGCTTGGTTTTTTCTCCATATTTTGTAAGGTGATTTTGTCAGGGGTTATATCCGTCACGTGACTATACCGTTTCATGAAAGCTCGAGCTAGGTCCTTACATGAGTTGATCTTGGTACGGCTCAATTGGTTGTACCATTTGGATGATGCCCCAACCAGACTGTCCTGAAAGTAGTGAATCAATAGCTGATCATTGTTGACGTACCCAGTCATTCGTCTACAAAACATGGTAAGATGAGCCTCGGGGCAGCTAGTATCGTTATACTTCTCGAACTCAGGATTTTGAACTTGGGGGGAAGCACCAGGTCTAGAACCAAGCTCAAATCTTTAGCATCGATCCCACAGTGATAATCAGCACTTTCCATTCTTTGAACTTCTCCTCTAACCACCTGCATCGGTCTTTCAATTGTTTTGGGAGCTCCACTCTCGCTCTTTCGACTTCCACCATGTCATCCAGATCAGGGACTACGGGATTAGTTGGGTTATCCCCTGGATTAGAGCCTGCTTGATAGTTAATTGGCATTGAAGCACCGGCTTGAAATTGTTGGGGCCTGATTGTAACGGATGGCCTTCGTATGTACACCTCGGGTTGTGTCTGAGCGTTTTTCAGGGTAAAACCAAGGGGCAGAAAGGATCTTCATTGTCATCCCCAGAATTGACCATAGGGATTTTTCCTTTTTCTTGCCCCCCAGTCAACAACTGGGTCAAGTGGTTCATCATGTTCCTTTGGGACTCCAGCACTTGGTCCCCCATATCCTGTTGAATCTTTGCCAACTGTTCTTGTATCCGTGTTTGCATCTACTCTTACATTTTCTTCTGCATTTGTTCCAATCTTTCCTATCTTTTATCCATCGCTTTAGTTCTTCTTCGTGTACCGTAAGGATGCATACTTGGTAGATTTTTGTCAGCTTCTAGATTACTGAAATGACTTTTTAATCAGGGTCCTTTTGTGAAAATCTAATATATGTGATGCAATGTAGTGCAGATGCATGGGATGAATGCAAAAAGAAAGAGAGACGTTGATTCTGGATTATTAGAACAACTTTTCTAGAAAATAAATCTCTTTACATAAAGCGAAAACATATACGGCCTTGCCCTCATACTCCAGGCGAAGGCATCAATCTCTTTCTTCATATCCAGATGTTAAAATCAAATCTTGCGAACTTTCCAATGGATGCCTCGCTTGATCTGAGCTGCGACCTATTGCTCACTCATCCCTGGGAGGCTTGTTAGCTTCCTTAAGAAAGTCGATACATTGATAATCTTGGTTGGCTTGAATCCTAGGACAATAAAGTAAAGTCGTGTATTCTTTCACGGGCTATCACCCTTCTCTCATTGTGCTTACTCGGACCATATTCAAACGGTCATGTTGTACTCCACTTTACCAAGAAATCCATTTTCCGTGACAAGCTCTCTATTTAGCAACTAAACGTGAATCAACATCTCTTTTCTATGATGATGCAATGCAATGCAATCATAAACAAAACAGAACACATCAGTACAGAAGAAATAAACAACAAATAGAGCACCTATTCGGGTGACCTCTAGGGGTTTGGTGGTTCTACCTAAGGTAGACTCCTAAGGCTCACTATATGTGGTTTGGTTCTAAAGAAAAGGGTACCCGAACTAGCAGATTCCTTGATCCTCACCCATTATAGGCTTATACGGACTGAGTTCAGTTTAGGGGAATACATTTCCTTATGGCTACACGGAGATGAAAATCTCACGAAGACATAAGTACGGATGTATCCCGAAAGTGATCCACTATCCTACACGGAGGTGAAGACCTCACGAAGGAATAGTTTCTCACTTCCACTTAAAAGGGTAAGATCGAACGGACATGCAATGCAATATGCAAAAACGTTCCAAAACTCGAACTGATAAAGCAAAGATCACAAAAAATGATGAATGAAATGCAACGAGAGGAACGTAATTTTAAACTAGTTTTTTAATTTTCAACAAAAAGACAGAAAATTATGGTTCTACCTAGGGGTTTGGTAGTTCTACCTAGGGTAGGCTCCTAAGGCTCACTATATGTGGTTTGGTTCTAAAGAAAAGGGTACCCGGACCAGTAGATTTCTCGATCCTTACCCATTATAGGCTCATACAGACCGAGTTCAGTTTAGGGGAATAATTTCCCTATGGCTACACGGAGATGAAAATCTCACGAAGACATAGTTACGAATGTATCCCGAAAGTGATCCACTATCCTACACAGAGGTGAAGACCTCACGAAGCAATAGTTTCTCACTCCCACTTAAGAGGGTAAGATCAAACGAACATGCAATGCACTATGCGAAAACATTCCAAGACTTGAACTGATAAATCAAAGATCACAAAAAATGACGAATGAAATGCAACGAGAGGATCGTAATTTTAAACCGGATTTCTAATTTTCGATAAAAAGACAGAAAATAATCAATTTGCGACTTAACTCTCTCATGTTCCCCAGTGGAGTCGCCAAGCTGTTGAAACTATTTTTTTTGAAAAAACGGGGTCGCTGACTTTTTATTTTGGAAATAAAAATGAAAATGGGAGTCGCCACCAATCCTTTTTATTTAGGTGTGATTGGATCACCTGGTAATTCAATCATTCTAACAAAAGTTTAAATTTAAAACGATGATTTTTTATCTACAAAATCCAAAAAATAGGTTCGGGAGTCGGTTGCGCACAAGGAAGGGTTAGCACCCTTGATACGACCAAAATCGGTACCTAGTTGATTAATTAATGTCTTAGTGTCAAAAATTGAAAACCCGTAAAGAATTTAAAAAATATGATCCTCCTTTTTATTAATGTTAATTTTACAAAAAAAAATGTTTGGATAAATCGAAAGCAGATGCTAAATACCTTCTTGCCCGAAGTAATAAAATGTCACATCCAGTACATTAAGACACGACATTTTAAACCCTCGAAAATAAACTTGTCTTTTAATTTTCAAAATCATGCATTTTAATTTTAAAAGGATATTCGGTCATTTGGGTCAAACGAGAAAAATCAAAACCCAGTACGTTAGGGCACGATCTCTCGAGTTTCTAAATACGGAACATTGCCTTATTTTAAAAATTTTCTTTTTTTGAAATAATAGCAAATATGAAATTTAAAACGATGTGTATTTATTTTGTTTGAAATATAATAAAACGGCTCAGTATGAATAAATGCGTTGGGACCTAATTCTCGATATGATTTGAACGAAACAAACTAAAATGACAATATGGACATGAAATAATAATGTACAAATAAAATGTTATCTTAATGAAAGTCTATAATATGGAAATACTAACAAATCCTAGTATACATAATGAAATAATCACATACTATCACTTTAATACCAACACGAACAATCGAAGGAAAATAAGATAAAATAAACAACAAATAATTTCAATGATAACAAAAATAAAATAGGTGCTGAATAAGACAAAACCGATTTTTATGGTACAATAAGGACTAGTGAATACATAAATAGATGTAAAATATTGAAAATAGAAGAGTAAATTAAAATATAAAGTAAAATTAAGGGAGCAATTTGTGAATAAATGTACTATAAATAACAATAATAATAATTATAATAGTAATAACAATAGAAAATAATAATAGGTACTAATAGAAATAATAATGATAATAATAATATATAAAAAAATAATGATTTTAATACATAAATATAAATAGAAATAGAATACATAGAAATATAATAATAATAATAATAATAATAATAATAATAATAATAAAAGTTTTAAAATCATATAAGAGGACATAAATAAATAAAAAACAACACGATATAAATAAATAAATAAATAAATAAAATGTTAATAACAAGAGTAAAAAAAAATATATAAGAAAAATAATAATGAAAATAATATTAGTATATAAATAGAAATAGAAATATAATAAATAGAAATATAATAATAGTAGAAATAAAAATAGATAAATAAAAAATAGATAAATAGTAATACTATTAGAATAACAAAATAAATATAAATAGAAACATATAATAATAGCAATAATATATTAAATTAGTTAATTTGATAATGAAATAGCGAAAATAAAAAAAAGGATTAAATCGAACCTTAAAGCAAAATTTTGGGGCAAATAAAAAATAAATAAAAGAAAATGGACCAATTTGAATGCACGAATAACAAGGAGGGACCAAAAGGGAAATAATCCCCACCCTCCAAAACGCACAGCTTCAAGGAGGACCAAAATGCAGTCAAAACAAATTTTAGGGCCAAGATTAAAAATAATAAAAACTTAATTGCAAAACAATAAAAAAGCGGAAGGGCTAAAAGCAATTGGACGGATTTAGAAAAAAAAACAAAGAAATTGAAATGAAATGGACAAAATTCTCACGTCAAATTGAAAGAGAGAAGAAAATAATTCAATTCCAATGAAAATAGGAAAAGAGAGAATAATCCAATTTCAAATTGAAGTAGGAATACAAAAGTAATTGATCCTTCTCAAAGAACAAAATACCCCTATTTATATACATGGGATTTACTAAAAATAGCCTAATTAATTTTAAAAAATAAAATAAAAATAAAATAAATAAAAAACAAAAATAAAAATAAAATAATATCTTCCTATTTTTGGCTTTTTACAAAGTCAACAAAATTTGATAACTCCTTGGCTTTCTCCATCTTTTTTATTTGGCCCCAATTTAGTGATTGTCTTTCAATTTGGCCATTTTTGGCTTGTTTTCGACTGCATCCTTTGGCTTTGTTTATTCGGTTATTTTTTTTGGGCCCAGGTCAAAATTGGTCTATTACATTGAGTATTGAAAAATAGAAACAATTGAATTGAAAACTATACTATATTATTTCTTGATCTATTTGAATAGTACAACTATGGTATTTATAGATGAATGAGCTAACTGCTATTTAGTAACTGATGCTAACAACATAACAGTTTGAATAACAAGCTAACAACTTAAAAATAACATTCTTTTATCTCTATATTCTAACAAACAATATCTTGAATGAATTGTGATTCATGCCGGCAAATATATGTTAAGATTAAGTTCAAAATATAATTCAATGGTGAAACATTAAGTAAAAGTTATTTGTAATAGGCCAATTTTGGCCTAGACTAAAAAACCAAAAACAGAGCCTAACTAAAAAGTCTATCAGTCCAAATATTACAAAACAACCCATTTACAATG
Organism: Gossypium anomalum; assembly: GCA_025698475.1. Lineage (NCBI taxonomy): Eukaryota > Viridiplantae > Streptophyta > Magnoliopsida > Malvales > Malvaceae > Gossypium > Gossypium anomalum. The sequence continues at coordinate 79,412,976 of CM046966.1, read as the reverse complement.
GGGCCCAATGGCCCAAAACCTAAACCTGGGTTTAGCCAAACAGCAAACCCTAGCAGCAAGGAGCGCCACAGCCCTAGCCTCCAACACCGTACGACCTCCAGCACACCTCCGTACGCCTACGCACAGCCTCCGTACACCTAGTGCCACGCTCTTCAATGCCTGCAAAAAAAACGAACAACAACAGCAAGCAAAATGAAAGAAAAAAAAACAAAAAACAAAAGTGGAAATATTGTAACAGAGATTGGCTATAAAAGCCCCATAAAAATGAATGTATTTTCGTTACAAAAAAAAATGAATACAGAAAAACAATCAAAGATTAGAAGGTGATTTCAGATATATTTTTTTGTGTTTCGATTTGTTTTTTTTCTCTTTGTTCCCGCATATAACACTTTTGCATGAGAATGAAAAAGGGAAGCGGTTTACCTTCACGGATACGCCATCAGGGTCCTTCTCCTTCGTCGAAATCGGAGTTGAGATGGGATCTCGTAGTTGGAATAGGCCTTGAGCCTTGGTTTCGGCAGAGATAAAAGAGGCCCCCACCATCCACCGATTACAATGGTGAACTGGTGGTTGAACGGCGGTTTCTTGATAAACCGAATGGGAGGAGGCCTTAGGGCTTTTCATTGTTTTTTTCTTTTCTTTATAAAATGGTTAAGTGTTTGGGTTTTTAGGTTTTTTTTTTCCTTTTATATACATCATAAAACGACGTTGTTTAGAGCCCTTTGCAATGGCTTCAAAACGGTGCCGTACGGGCCAACCCGCTTCAACCCGACCGGATACCCTTAGGATCCGCGCGTTTTTGCGGTGAAGTGATATTTGCGCTAATGGTCCCTATATTTCACGCTGCTATTTGATTAGATCCTTTTCGAATTTTCTTTTTTTTTAAAACTTCCCTGAAATTTGCGCATAAATGTAATTTAGTCCACGCCTAAACGCCATGTTTTGGGATTTGGAATATTTCTAGTTTTAATCCTTGCACATTTACGCGTATTGCGCTTTAGTCATTATTTCAATTTCTATAGTTTACTTCGTTTATTAATTAGCCCTTTAGTTTGATTTTATTTCAATTGAGGTTTTTTTCTTCAATTTTATTTCTAAATTCATTTAGCACTCATCTTTTAAATTTATTTATATACATTTTAAATTACTTTGATGATTTACTTTGTTTTTTAAATTATAAAATTATTATTTTAAAATTACCTTTTATATCATATTGTTTTTAAATTTGTGTATAATCTTTAATTAAAAATTACCCTTATATTAATATATATAGTTCATGTTAAAATGAGTTTTATTATATATACATTATTAAATCCATGTTATTTTATATATATAATTTCTTTTAAATCTATTTGTATATATATATATATATATATATACATATATATATATTATGTATATAGTTCATTCCTTATGAGCATATTTTATTATATATTTTTGTTATTTAAAAACCTTTCATATTTTATATATTATTTAAATTATTTTTTATTGTATATATATTGTCAACTTTAAATAGATGTTTCATTTTTAAAATATTTTGTACATTGTTTGATCCAAAATTTTTCTTTCATAGCATCTATTTTAATAATCATTTATATATTATTAGTTTTTTTTATTTTATACATGTAAATTATTTCAAATTCTAGCATGTATTATTCGTTTGTAAATTTTTCATATAGTTTTTTTTAAAATTGCTTTGTATCAAATTGGCTCCTAGTTTCCATATTGTTTTGTATATTATGTGTGGTTTTTGGTTTTCATATTGTTTCATATATTATTATTTCATATTGTCTATTAGTCTTTTGTGTTACTATCTTAATTTTATTCATCTATGTTTGGAAACTTGTTATAGTTTGTTCTGATTTATTTCTTTAATTAGTTATATTTCTAGTTTTCATTATTTTGATTATTAATGTTTGGATGAGAGCTCATTGTTATTGTGTGTTTGCTAACTTGTTCTTTCCATTTTTACGTTTATACTATTTTCACTCATTAGTAAAATACTTATCCATGTATGTTGTTCCATGTTTATAATTTCACCTTTCATTCACGAGCGTTGCATTGTAATTTTCAACTTATTGATCCAAAATTAATTATGCCATTTTATTTCAAGTCAAGCTAATGTGTTTTGAGCTGGATTTATAATTGTTTATTTGAAAATTTCCCAAAACAAAGTCAAGGTTTGATGTTTGAAAATTCAGGAAAATCGTGCCCTAACGTGCTGGGTTTCGATTTTTCGTTTGTCCAAATAATCAAACATCCCTTCAAAATTTCATCCATGTTTTCTAAATTTTAAAACAAGGCAATGTTCTATGTTTGGAAATCTGAGAAATCGTGCCCCAACGTATTGGGTTTCCATTTTTTGCTGGACCAAGTAATCAAACATCCTTTTGTAATTTTCAAATGTATGAACGTTTGGAAATTAAATCATGGTATTGAGGGTTTAATATATCATGTCCTAATGTGCTGGATGTGATATTGTATTCCTTCGAAACAAGAGAATTTTAACATCCAATTCAAGTTATCCAAATGTTTTAAAAGAACTCATATTTCAAATTTTTTTTAATCTTAGACATAAGGACATTATTTAATCAATTAGGTACCAATTTTGGGGTGCTAATCCATCCTCGTACGTAACCGACTCCCGAACTCGTTTTCTTGAACTTTGTAGGCCAAAATTGATATTTTAATAAAATAAAATGTTTTACTAGGTGATTCGATCACACCTAGACAAAAAGGGTTGGTGGCAACTCTATACCTCGTTTTAAAGTCGATCCACGTTTTTCAAAATAAAAAATGGTTTCGACAGCTTGGCGACTCCACTGGGGATCATTAGAGAGTTGAGCCACAACTTGGTTAATTTCTGTCCTTTTGTTGAAAAATTGAAATTTTATCTGAAAAATCATGATTCTTTTGTTACATTTGTTTGTGATTCGTATGATTGTTGTGGTCTGAGTCCTATAGAATACTTTTGCATTGCATTGCATGACCGTTGTGGTTACAACTTTTATATGGGAGTGAGAAGCTATGCCTTCGTGAGGTTTGTAGCGACGTAAAAATTTCGCTTTGGTCGCTAGTTGAGGCGATTATTTGAAAATTTGAAAATGGAATTTTGGTTTTAAAGAGAAAAGGAGTCGCCACTGATCTTTTTTCTAGGTGTGACCGGACACCTAATAAATCCTCTCTTTTTTTAAAAAGAAAATTTATTTTTGAACAAAAATGAAGGCCGAATTTGGGTCTACGAGAATATCCAGAGAAAAATAGGGTTCAGGAGTCGGGTACGCACGAGGAAGGTATTAGCACCCTTGCGACGCCCAAAATTGGTATCTTGTTAAACACGCGTTGTCTTAATTCTCAAAAATACAAGTTTAGTTTAATATTTAATCGCGATCCGATTGAAATACGAGAATTTGAAATTTTTGGTATTTTAGAGGGACATCTCATTTTCAACACGAGCTAATGATATCCACCCAACATAGCGATGAAATCAGCGACTTAGTGTTGAAAACGATACGTTGCCTTATTTATTGAAATTAATAAAAAAATAATAATATCATTTGCAATAGAAATTTGTAAATAATGCAAACAATGATACAATTAATGAAATATTAAAATACAATATTAGAATAAAAATAACAATAATATTCACAATAAAGAAATTAATAATAAAAAATAATGTTCTAATAATATAATAAAAGAAATAATATATTTGTAATAATAGTAGAAAATACTAATATGTACATCAAAAATACACATGTATATATATGTTAATAATGATGATAATGATAATATGAAAAATATAACAATAGTAAAATAATGATATTAATACATAAATATAAACATAGATATAGTACCTAAAATATAATAATAATGAAAATGTAAATAGATAAGAAATATAATAGATGAGTAATAAGAAAATAAATATAGATGAAAATATAATAATAGTCATAATACAATAGCAATAGTAATTACAAAAATGATGATGATGATGATGATGATGATGATGATGATGATGATGATGATGATGATAATAATAATAATAATAATAATAATAATAATGAAATACAAAAAGCAAATATAATATAATAATAATATTAAAATAAAGTAATTAAAAATAATACTATATATAAATATATATATACATATATAATAAAAACATACACTAATAATAATAATAATAATAATAATAATAATATGTATTAAATGGTAAAAGAATAATAGTAACAATAATTTAAAAAAATGATAATAGTAATAAAATAAGATTATAATAATGATATTAATAAAAATAAACGAAAAAGATAGTAATAATAGTAACAATAAGAGCGTTAATAATAGTAATAATATAAACAATAATATATATATATATATATATATGAAAATAATAATAATAATAATAATAATAGAAGTAGTAATAATAATGGTATTAGAATAAAATAAATATAAATACAAGTATAATAATAATAGTAATAATATAATAAAACAACAAAAGTAATGAAAAGGACGAAATTGAATCTAAAAACAAAGTTTTGGGGCAGATTTAAAAAGAAATAAAGGGAAAAGGATCAAAATGAAACACGCGTGTAACCTGGAAGGACCGAAACAGAAATTATTCCTTCCCCTCAAAACGCAGCGCAACACGAGGGACCAAATTGTAGAGCATAACGAATTTCGGGGCCAAATTAAAATAAATAGAAACTTGATTGCAGAACATAAAAAAAGCGGAAGGGCCTAATGCGCAATTAGCCCTTCCGTTAAAAACACACGGATCCTAAGCCAGAACGGGTCGGATCGGGTCAGGCTATGGTAAAACGACGTCGTTTTGAGGCTTATGAGCTTAAGCCAAAACGACGTCGTTTTATTTTACTATATAAGACAGAATTTTTTTTAAACTTCATTTTTCTCCCCTCCTCTTCAAAAAACAAACAAAATTCTCTCTCAAACTCTCTCAACTCCCCAAAGCTCCGGCCATAGTTCCGTCATCGTCTGCCGCCGTCATCCGCCGCCGGCCACCGCGTGCGGTGGCTGGAATCCCCAAAGGTACTTTTTTTTATTATTTTTTTGTATTATTTTTTTATGCTTTAAATATATGTATATATATGAGGGAATAGACTCAAAAATAGGAAAGAAATAAAATAAAAATCACCTTAGGCTTTCGGTTTTGATTTTTGATATTTTGGTTTTCCGATTTGGGACTGTTCTCCTGCTTTGGTTTGCTAGATTCACGGTTTTGCTCTAAAAAAAATCGAATGCTTTTGTATTTCAAAAGTTGTCGAATGTTACAATGGTTTTAGATTTGGCTTTTTATAGAAATTTACATATATTTCCTATTATTTTCACTGTTGTTTGCGTGTTCCTTTTGCAGGAGCAGTTGGGGCGGTGCTGAGACTAAGTCAGTGGTGTCAGAAGGGTGGTGGCAGACCATAGGGGCGACGGCTAGCTAGGCTAGGGTTTCTTTTGTTTTTTGTTTTTTGTTTTAGGTATTGGGCTAGGGTTTGAAATTGGGCTTAGTTGGGTTTCATTTTTTTTAGGTTTAGTTTAGGGTGGGTTTAATTTATTTGGGCCGGGCAAATTGGGCTTGTAACAAGGTTTTCACCTTCTCATGGGCTAGTGGATTACTTACATCCGTACCTATGTCTTCATGAGATTTTCATCTTCGCATGGCCATAGGGAAATGTATTCCCTTGAACTGAACTCGATCCATATGAGCCTATAATGGGTGAGGATTGAGGAATCTGCTGGTTCAGGTACCCTTTCTTAAGAACCGAACTACATATAGAAAGCCCTAGGAGCCTACCCTTGATAGAGCCACGCCAAACGTTAGTGGTCACCTAGATAGATGCTCTATGTTGTTTATTTCTTCTGTACTGACGTGTTTTGTTTTGCTTTGTTTATGATTGCATTGCATTGCATCATCATAGAAAAGAGGTGTTGATTCACGTTCGGTTGCTAAATGGAGAGTTTTTCATGGAAAACAGATTTCTTGATAAAGTGGATTATAATATGGCCGCTCGAATATGGTCCAAGTAAACACAACGAGAGAAAGTTGATAGTTCGTGGAGGAATACATGACTTTGTTTCTTTGCCCGGGGATTCAAGCCGACAAATATTATTCTAGAGCCGTCAACTTCCTTAAAGAAGCTAACGAGCATTGTGAGGATAAGTGAGCAATGGCCCGTGGCTCGGATCAAGCAAAAAAGAGCTAATGGAGTTATCTATTGGAAGTTTATGAGATTTGAATTTAAAAAAGGGATCGATGTCTTCGCTTGGAATTTGAGGGCAAGGCCGCATGTGTAATCCATTTTGTGTAAAGAAATTTGTTTTCTAGAAAAGTTCTTCTAATGGAATTGAATTTGGAATTAAAGCCTCTCTTTATTTTTGTATTCATCCCATGCATCAGCATTGCATTGCATCATTTGCATTAGAATTTCACAAAAGGACCCTGATTAATTAAAAATCATTTCAGTTAATCTGAAAACCGACAAAATCTACCAAGTACGCATCCTTACAGTACACGAAGAAAAACCAAAGCAATGGATGAAAGACTAGAAAGGTTGGAACAAATGCAGAAGGAGATGCAAGAACAGATGCAAGCACAAATGCAAGAGCAATTGGCTAAAATCCAGCAAGATATGAAAGACCAAATACTAGAATCACAAAGAAACATGATGGACAAGTTGACACAACTACTAACCAGTGGGCCAGACAAAGGAAAGGGTCCTATAGTTAATACTAGGAATGATAATGAAAATCCTCTCTACCCCCCTGGTTTCGCCCCGACAAATGCTCAAACGCAACCTGACGTGTACCTACAGAGACTATCTATTACAATTAGGCCTCAACAGTTTCAAGATGATGTTTCAGTGCTGATGAATTTCCAAGCTGGCTCAGGCTCTAATCCAGGGAATAACCCAATTAATCCTAGTGTTCCCAATCTGGATGATGTGGCAGAAGTAGAAAGAACAAGGGAAGAACTCCCAAAGAAGCTAAAGGATCGATGTAATTGTTTGGATGAAAAATTCAAGGCGATGGAATATATTGATGATTATCGCAGAATTGACGCCAGTAACCTGAGTTTGGTTCCATACTTAATACTTCCCTACAAGTTCAAAATGCCTGAATTTGAAAATTATAACGGGACTAGCTGTCCCGAAGCTCACATCACCATGTTTTACAGACGAATGACTGGGTATGTCAATAATGATCAATTATTGATTCACTGTTTCCAGGACAGTTTAGTTGGGGCAAAATCTAAATGGTACAATCAATTGAGCCGTACTAGGATCAATTCATGGAAGGACCTAGCACAAGATTTCATGAAGTAGTATAGTGATGTGACAGATATGTCTTCTGATAGAATCACCTTACAAAACATGGAAAAGAAACCAAATAAGAATTTCAGGAAGTATGCGCAAAGATGGAAGGAAGTTGCCATACAAGTCCAACCATCTCTTTTGGAAAAGGAAACCACTATACTTTTTATCAACACTTTAAAGGCCCCATTCATCACTCACATGTTAGGAAGCGCCACAAAAAGTTTTGCAGATATAGTGATGACTGGCGAAATGATTGAAAATGCGGTAAGAAGCGGTAAACTAGATGCGGGAGAAAGCACCAATAGGTCAGCCCCGAGAAACAAGAAAAATGAAGTGAATATCCTAAGCACGCATTCCAAATCGATCATCGTAAGCCAATCGAGGGTCGTAACCTCTAGCTATCAAGGTTCTCCAAGGCAGGAATCCAACGCGAAGCCAAATACAGAAAGGCTCTAATTCACACCCATCCCGATGACATACAAGGAGATGTATCAGAATCTGTTTGATGTGCATGTGGTGTCTCCGTTCTACTCTGAACCAGTGCAACGTTCTCAAAATGGTATGATGCGAATGCCCAATGCGAGTACTACACGGGAATAATGGGGTACTCAATCAAAAACTACACTACATTTAAAATGTTGATCGAAAGGTTTATTAAAATGGGAATTGTGAAGTTCGACGATTTATCAGAACCTAATCGCTTTGACGAGGCAGTAAATGTGATAACTGAAGGAGGTGGCAAAAGAGTTGCGATCCCTTGAAAAAGAAAAGCCTGGAGGAAATATTGGGGAATCTGGACCTTAATAATGTATCCGAAGAGAGAACCAAGGAATAAAAGTTTCCAGGCCCTTACATATTTGGGAGAGTTTTAAACAATGGGTCTATGGAAGATATCCCTGTATTTTTAGAGCTAATTTAGTGTAATATTTAGAACACGCTTGTTGCTTTAAGCCTAGAGACAATAAGAATCCTTTTGTGAAATAGGCTTGCGTCCAAAATCTTTATTTCAATAAAATGCATCTTTTTGAACAAATATACTTTTATTCTTTCTATTTATGTATTCTTTTGTTATCTGGACTCTCTTTCAAATATGCTTTTATTCTTTATTCATGATCATACCATACAAATAATCATCCTTAGAATCATTTATTTTTGGAATCACATCAGACTACCTACAACAGTCCCCCCGGATATCAATGACGTGAGAAACACATCACACCGACTCGTAGTCTCCTTTTGGGTGAGATATGTGTTTAGGGGGATCTCAGGACTTTGAAGATGATAGAGATTGTAACTTATCTCCTGATTTGTTAAGAATGGTAGAACAATATGAAAAACAGATCCTACTCTACGAAGGGTCAATGGGCATTATGAGCCTAGGAAAGAGGTGAAGATCGAAGCCTAGCTCACCACAAAGACAAAGCGAAGCATCATTGAGTTATTCCCAATTCAAGGATGTTTTCGCATGATCGCATCAAGACGTGAAGATGCTATAGGGTGTTCGAAAAGCACATGATAATGGTTTTTTGATGGCCAGGTTAATCATGAGGTTCGGGTACTGCTGGTCCACCATGGAAGGGAATTGCATCGGTTATGCCATAAATGTTGAATTTAGGGAGAGAAGATCTATGTGCTTAATTCATTTCGTCACAAATTTTCTCTATATGGGGCATGGATGTTATTGGGCCGATCTCGTCAAAAGCTTCTGACCGACATTGATTCATCTTTGTCATCGTCGATTACTTTACTAAGAGGGTGAAAGTAGCTTCATATGCCGATATTACAAGGTCGACAGTCATTAAAAAAAAGAGAGATCAGATACCGACAAAGAATGCCAAAAAGGATCAGGTCTAATAATGCACAACTGCACAATGTCAAAAGTTTACAGTCTGTTCAAAGATCAGACGCCATATCACAGTGCAGCAAAGGCAGCCAAAAAGAAAAACAAAAGTACAAAAAAAATAAATAAATAAAAATAAAAAGAGAAAGAAGAATAAAAACAAAAAAACAAAGGTCATAGTGAAAGGCGACCGAGACTTGTAAAGATTGGCATAAAGAAGTTACCATTTACCCTCTATGCTTATCGAACGTTAGCCAGAACTGTCACCGGGGCAACACATTGCTCATTGGTTTATGGGATAGAAACGATTTTGAAGACGAGATTCCTTTTCTCTGAGTCTTGTCAGAGCTGAAGTTGGATAAGGCAGAATGGATCCAATCCCGATAAGGTCAGTTGAATTTGAAAAGAGGAGGTTGAAAGTTATCTGTTGTGGTCCAATGCACCAGAAATGAATGATGTGAGCTTACGATAAAGAGGTTCTTCCTAGAGAATTTCACGAGGGGAACTTGATATTGAAGAAGATCCTTCCTATACAACAGGACTCTAGAGGAAAGTGGATGTCAAACTAGGAAAGACCTTATGTAGTAAAGAAGGCCTGTTCCAGAGGGGTATTGATATTGACTGAGATGGATGGGAAAGATTTGCCCAATTCGGTGAATTAAAATCCAGTCAAGGAGTATTCTACCTAAAAGAAGAGAGGCCAAGGTGAAAACCCGTAAAGGGTGCCTTGAGACTAAAAAAAAAAAAAGAAAAGGGAGAGGCCAAGGCAAAAACTCGCAAAGAGCGCCTTGAGACCAAAAGAGATTTGAGTTGAAAACCCGAAAAGGGCGGCTCAAATGTGGATCAAAGTGGGGCATACGGTAGTCTTGCTATGCCTGAATTAATAATGAAGAAGTATGCTACGTCTTGGGGCATCGACAAAGTACTCCGAATCCCCTAAACACTGATTGAGCTCAAAATGATCCTCAAGAAGTTGGTATAGAGAAGCTTAAGCTGCGATATCTGGGGCACCTAGTTTCCCATTTTACCCATTTTGAATTTGCTTGATCTTTTCAAGATACGTCCCAATAAATTTCCTTCTTAATTGCATCTGCTATCCTTGATTAACTTACTTGCTTCGAGCTATGCTCCTAATTAATTTCATTTCGGTCCATTGTTATGATCTTTTTCAAGCATTTTGTATTGAAATAACGATTAGTGGACTAATAATACTTTCGTAAAAGGAGTTTCGCATATTACTCTGGAAGCTTCTAAATAGTATAGGAACCTAAAACAAGACCATTATTTAGAACTCATCAAGCCTAAGGGTTGGAAATATTTGAGAGGGAGGAGTCTAAAATTGTGGCTATCTCTCCGGATTCTTTGTTAAAAGATATCAGCTGCACAAAAAAATAAGATATTGTGTCGGTGACGCAACCTCGATAAATAACGAGCAATGTCAACCCAAGTGTAAAAGAGGTCACTCTCGGGAAAAGAAAAATGATACTCTACATTCATGCAAATATCAGACATATACATCTAGTCATTACACCCAAGGAATGGTGTAATAGATCAAATTGATTGAAGATGATACAAATACTATATCTCTGAGTTGCAGCAGGATGGATGGAAGAAACCAAATGTTATTCCCCTGAAGATTGCAGTGGGAGGTACAAACTTTATGTCCCAGGAGGTACAGTGGAAGGGGCTCTGAAATTACAGTGGGGCAAGCTTGCTGAGCAGAATATGATTGTTTCTTTGGGTTTTCTGTCAAGAATACCAGGTGAAGGGATATTTGCGCTGATGGTCCCTATATTCCACGCTGCTATTTGATTAGATCCTTTTCGAATTTTCTTTTTTTTTTTTAAATCTTCCCTAGAATTTGCGCATAAATGTAATTTAGTCCGCGCCTAAATGCCATGTTTTGGGATTTGGAATATTTCCAATTTTAATCCTTGCACATTCGCGCGAATTGCGCTTTAGTCATTATTTCAATTTCTATAGTTTACTTCATTTATTAATTAGCCCTTTAGTTTGATTTTATTTCAATTGAGGTTTTTTTCTTCAATTTTATTTCTAAATTCATTTAGTACTCATCTTTTAAATTTATTTATATACATTTTAAATTACTTTGATAATTTACTTTGTTTTTTAAATTATAAAATTATTATTTTAAAATTACCTTGTATATCATATTGTTTTTAAATTTGTGTATAATCTTTAATTAAAAATTACCCTCATATTAATATATATAGTTCATGTTAAAATGAGTTTTATTATATATACATTATTAATTCCATGTTATTTTATATATATAATTTCTTTTAAATCTATTTATATATATATATATATATATATTATGTATATAGTTCATTCCTTATGAGCATATTTTATTATATGTTTTTGTTATTTAAAAACCTTTCATATTTTATATATTATTTAAATTATTTTTTATTGTATATATATTGTCAACTTTAAATAGACGTTTCATTTTTAAAATATTTTGTATATTGTTTGATCCAAACTTTTTCTTTCATAGCATCTATTTTAATAATCATTTATATATTATTAGTTTTTTTTTATTTTATACATGTAAATTATTTCAAATTCTAGCATGTATTATTCGTTTGTAAATTTTTCATATAGTTTTTTTTAAAATTGCTTTGTATCAAATTGGCTCCTAGTTTCCATATTGTTTTGTATATTATGTGTGGTTTTTGGTTTTCATATTGTTTCATATATTATTATTTCATATTGTCTATTAGTCTTTTGTGTTACTATCTTAATTTTATTCATCTATGTTTGGAAACTTGTTATAGTTTATTCTGATTTATTTCTTTAATTAGTTATATTTCTAGTTTTCATTATTTTGATTATTAATGTTTGGATGAGAGCTCATTGTTATTGTGTGTTTTCTAACTTGTTCTTTCCATTTTTACGTTTATACTATTTTCACTCATTAGTAAAATACTTTATCCATGTATGTTGTTCCATGATTATAATTTCACCTTTCATTCACGAGCGTTGCATTGTAATTTTCAACTTATTGATCCAAAATTAATTATGCCATTTTATTTCAAGTCAAGCTAATGTGTTTTGAGCTGGATTTATAATTGTTTATTTGAAAATTTCCCAAAACAAAGTCAAGGTTTGATGTTTGAAAATTCAGGAAAATCATGCCCTAACGTGCTGGGTTTCGATTTTTCGTTTGTCCAAATAATCAAATATCCCTTCAAAATTTCGTCCATGTTTTCTAAATTTTAAAACAAGGCAATGTTCTATGTTTGGAAATCTGAGAAATCGTGCCCCAACGTATTGGGTTTCGGTTTTTTGCTGGACCAAGTAATCGAACATCCTTTTGTAATTTTCAAATGTATGAACGTTTGGAAATTAAATCATGGTATTGAGGGTTTAATATATCATGTCCTAATGTGCTGGATGTGATATTGTATTCCTTCGAAACAAGAGAATTTTAACATCCAATTCAAGTTATCCAACTGTTTTAAAAGAAATCATATATCAATTTTTTTTTAAATCTTAGACATAAGAATATTATTTAATCAATTAGGTACCAATTTTGGGCGTAACGAGGGTACTAATCCATCTTCGTACGTAACCGACTCCCGAACCTGTTTTTTTGAACTTCGTAGGCCAAAATTGATATTTTAATAAAATAAAATGTTTTACTAGATGATCTGATCACACCTAGACAAAAAGGGTTGTTGGTGACTCCATACCTCGTTTTAAAGTCGATCCATATTTTTCAAAATAAAAAATGATTTCGACATTATTAATGTATTTGCTCTTTTCCTGTGTTATTTTAAAAAAAAATTATCAGATACGTTCAAGTAACTAAACAATCTAGAGTGATAGAATTAATACTTTAGAAATAAAAAACAAATAAATCAACGAAGTCACTTGAAAGTTAGGCAAAAATCTCCGATGTCATCTAATTGCATTGACGAAACTGTGATCATAAAGTTAAACGATTGAAAAATTGGACATAGTCTATCTTCAATCTGAGTTGAGTTGGAAAATTAGGGGTATGGATAGTTGGGGTAAATTTGTCGCTTGAAACTTTTGATTAGCTGGGTAGGATTTGGGTACAGTTGCCTTACAAGATACGATGATTGTCAGTGTCAAGGAGGAGAAAATTGTGTTTTGGGGGCGGTTCAAATTTTGGGTAGTGTCCTTGTCCAGGAAAAGGAAATTTAGGTTCTTATTGTTGGATGGAATATGGACGAAGTTGAATATCATGATTGGGCAGTTCAAATACTCCTGGTTTAGGTGGCTGCTCGATAATGGAAGGGATATTCTTACCTAGTGGGATCTGTTTGAATCCAAAATATTTTTTTATCGGGATCAAAATTTAATTATAATTTTTTTATAAATTAAAATATAAATTTATTATGTATTAATTTATAATTTCATCAATTTGAGGGGCTTAAACATGATTTTTGTTCATCTTAGGGGTTAAAATACAATTTTACTATATATTAATTTGTAATTTCTCTATTTATAATAGGGTTGAATTGAAAATTTTTTATTTTGAGAAGGTCAAAATTCAATTTCACTATATATTAATTTATAGTTTCTCTACTTATAAGAACTAAATTAAAACTTTTTTCATTTTGGGGCCAAGCCCCCTACTTGCCCCTCAAATCCACCTCTGAGTAAAAAAATTGCTACCTCTCACTTTCCTATAATTTATATTATTATATATAAATAATATTCTTTCTCATAAATTTCTTCAAAAGAATAAACTCTAGACAGCTTATGAAAATAGTAAAGAAACTTACCCTTATTTATAGGGTAAGCTATGTGAGTATTCTTTAATTGATGTGGAGTTAAAAATTAGTTGTGTAATAGCCCAAATTTGACCGGGCTTAAATAAACCAAATAAATAAATAAATAATTGTTTATTTAACAGTCCATAAAGTCTAGATTACAAAGCCCAAACAGTAGGCCCAAATACAAAAGAGCTTACCCAGTTACAATACCCAACAGGCCCAAACCTAAACTAGACCCAAACAACTAAACCCAAAACCTAAAATTTCCAGCTAGGGTTTCCAACCCTAGCTCTGCCCCCTCGCGCCGAAACTGCTCCTGGAAGGTTCGGGGAGCATCTGTCTAGCTCCCGAATCAAGGCCACCATCAATCATCAAACGTTCCATCTACCCCCATCAACGCCGTGTTTCTCGGCCTCGAATTTGGCCACAGTTGAAGCCAAATGAAAGCAAATTAGCGCCAGCACTGTCGTCATCAGGGCCTAATCATCTTGGCTCCCTGATTTCCTCGTGAAGACAGCTACAAGATGAAAAAACAACAGCAGAAAACGCGACAATAGAAATAAGGAAAGAAATCAAAGATTTCTTTCCAAGGCTGTAAATCCTTTACATCAGGCTATAAAAGCCAAATACTTTCATTGTAAAAAGGACACGATTTTTGAGAGAGAAATATACACAAGAATTTTCCAGAGAAACATACACAAAGATTCAACAAGAGCATAGTATTTCCGAGTTACAGTACCAGTAACCAATCGAATACAAAGGTGAATATTTCTTTAATATATATTACAAAAAAATAAAAGAAAAGGATTACCTGATGGATAACGAGAAAAAAGAGGGTTTTTTTTCGAACCCTAGCCACCGTGTACGGTGGTCCTCAGGGCGGCGCGTGGGTGCGTAACCGGAGCGTGGTTAACGGAGGCCCGAGCCTGGAGCTCCCTCTTCTCTCTCTCTTTTAGAGAGAATTCTTAAGTTTTTTTTTTAAAAAATCGGGTTTCAAATGATTTCAAAGCTGAGAAGTTGGCTTATATAGCCTTGACAAAACGACAGTGTTTTAGACCCCCAGGATCCGCGTGTTGACCCGATTACCCGGGGAGGATCCGCGTATTTTTTAAAATTGGGTTAATTGCCCAATCGGTCCTTTTACTCCTTTTTGCGTTTACAATTAAACTTTATTTTATTTATGATTTGGCCCTATTGATTTATCTCAATTCTGATTTAGTCCCTACAGCAGCTGCTTTAAGTCCAAGATTAAAACGCAGTCGTTTTGGGAATAGGGCAATTTGCCCAATGAGTCCCATCTGTTTTACACGCGATTTAATTAGGACCTTGATTCAGTTTTATTCCTTTTAAATTCGCCCCGTAATTTTACTGAACTTTAAATTTAGTCCTATATTTATTTTGTTTATTTCTATATATATATATTTTTATATATTGTTATTTGATTTATTTTTATATTATACATCATAAGATTATCCTATTATAAGTATTATTTTCATTATATGTATTATTATTTATTATATATTATTTTTCTCAAATTATTATTATCATTTTTATATTATTATTATATTTTCACATATATATTTATTAATTATTCATATATTGTTTTACATATTACTTTCATTATTTTATATTATATCTATTATATTTCATATTTCCTATAAATTTAAAGTATATTCTATTATATGACAATTAAATATTTTCATTACTTATAAATTTTTATGTATATCATACAATATCTATTACATTATTTATATTATTCATTATATTATTTAAATTCTTAAAATTTGTATATTAAATTATATTTTTTTAAATCATATTATTTATTATTTATTATGCATTTTAAATGATATTTTTATATTCTTTTTCATACTTTTATTTATATATTTAAAAAAAAAACAATATATTTTTCATATGATTATTATAAATATTTTGTTATTATATTTTATATATTATATAGCAAATACTATTCTAAATTTTTTTTTTTAAATTTTAGGTCTTTATTTGTAGTATATGTGCATATTTTGTTAACAATAACTCGCTTCATTTTTTATATATATTGCATATATCATATGTTGTTTTATATATTATTACATTTCATAAATACGTACATTGATATTGTATTACTCTTTTTGTATATCATGCATTATTTAATTATTACTTTGTATGTTTGTATGTTTATCCTTTCTCAATACATGCTATATATATCTTTGTATGCATATTGTTAATATTTGCTATATATATTATTTTTATATGTATATATATCTAAGGTGTGATCTTTATCTACTTTGTTTAAATACATGTATTATTTACCTACTACAATAATATGTTACTATGTAGAGTTTATAATGTAATTCGCCACATATCATTTCTTAAAAAAAAGGGCTCCAAAGTTTTTCAAAAATAAAATAAAGGCGATGCTTGATGTTTGGAAATTTCGAGAAAATAGTGCCCTAACTTATTGGGTTGCGACTTTTCTCGTTGAGTTTGAATAATCAAAGTACCTTCTAAGTTTTTAAAGATCTTCAAAATGTAAGCAACTGTCTTGGAATTGCAAAGCAATATGTCCTAACTTAGTGGATGTAGCGTTTTGTTGTTTCGAGATAGGGATTTCCTAAAGGCTAACTCAGTGTCAATATTTTGATACGAGTGAACTCTAATTTTCAAAAATCAAAAATATTTTAAAGAGGATTGCATCTTAAAATTTTCTAATTTCTGACCTTAAAGACATTTGATAATCAATTTGGTACCAATTTTTGGGCATTTCGAGGGTGTTAACCCTTTCTCGTGCGTAATCGACTCCCGGACCTGTTCTTTTGATTTCGTAGACCAAAACCGATGATTTTAAAACAAAAATATTTTAAAGGGACCCAATCACACCTAAAAAGATTGGTGGCGACTCCCGTTTTCGTTTTTCTTAAAGTCGATTCCCATTTTCCAAAACACGATTTAAAAATGGTCTTGACAGCTTGGCGACTCCACTGGGGACGTTTATGAGAGTCAAGTCGTGTAATTGATTATCTCTTGTCTTAATGTCAGAAATTAAAAATTTTAAAATTTAATCCTCTTTGCATTACATGTGTTTGTATTATTGCATGTGTTGCTATATTTTAATACGCATTGCATTTGCATGACCGTTGTGGTTACACCATTAAGTGGGAGTGAGAAGCTACGCCTTCGTGAGGTTGTCGCCTCCGTGCAGGATAGTTGATCACTTTCGGGATACATCCGTACCTATGGTTTCGTGAGATTTTCATCTCCGTGTAGCCATAGGGAAATGTATTCCCCTGAACTAAACTCGATTCAAATGAGCCTATAAAGGGTGAGAATCGAGGAATCTGCTGGTTCAGGTACCTCAAACTTTAGAACCAACCTTATATAGAAAAAACCGTAAGAGCCCAACTTAGTTAAACTTTAGATATTATCCTTATAAATTATTGTTAGGATTTATTAATATCATGTGATACTGACTATTTCTTTTCTTTTGTTTGCATGACATTTTACATTTACAAAGGTATCAATTCACGGTCAGTTTCTAAGTTAGAGAGCTTTGTTATAGAGAACGGACTTCTTGATAGAGTGGAGGGCAACGTCAACGTCCATAGATGGTCTGAGTAAACTCAGTTAGAAAAGGGAGATAGTTTAGATGCGGGATATACGTCTGAGCTGTTGGATTACACTCACATCAGTGTCACACAAAATAATCTCCAAGAGCTTAAGGAAATTTGGGATCAGTAGGGCAATGAGACCAAACAGTTATTCTACAGTAATTACGGAGACTTACCTTACTTGCTCGATGTTCAAGTAGATGAACACTTGTTCCGAGCCCTCGCTCAGTTTTGGAACCCAGCGTACAGTTGTTTCACTTTTGGGGAGGTAGACTTGGTGCCTAACGTAGAGGAGTACACTGCCTTGTTACGTTGTCCCAGGTTCTAGGTTGATAGAATCTATTCTCGAGCTACTAATGTCCCTACCTTTTGGAAGAAATTGATGACTATTACAGGGATGAGCGAGTAGTGGATCACTGCCAGAATTAAAGAGAAAGGTGAGTGCAAGTGCATTTCATGGGATGCTTTGAAGGGTCTGATTTTGACACGCCCCGATGAAACAAAGAAGGCAGATGTTTTCGCTTTAAGTTTGTATGGATTGATGGTGTTCCCTAGGGCTTTGGGATATGTGGATGAGGCAACCACGGATCTTTTCCATCGACTCAATAAGAGGGTCACTTCTGTCCCTGCGATTTTGGCGGAGACATTCAGGTCTTTAGGCACATGTAGGAAGGCTGGTGCAGGCATGTTTGTCTGTTGTGCCCAATTACTTCTAGCTTGGTTCTATAGCCATTTTTGATTAATAGATAGGGTTATTTGTCGGGTTTTCTTCGAGGATTATTCACCGCTGAAGGACATAGTCGCTTCAACTAGGAGAGTTGATGTTCCAAAAGAGAATGGATAGCACTACTTCAGAATCTTCAGTCGAAAGATGTTGAGTGGAGAGCTCCGTGGATGATTCCTGGTGAGATTCTTTATCGATGCGCAGTTTCGATTGGGCCCCTCTATTGGGAATTTGGGGTGCCATTGGTTATGCCCCCTTACTCGTGTTGAGACAATTCGGTTTGAGGCAGCTCATGCCAGCAACTCATGGGCTGGCTCAAAGTGAGTTCGCATATAGAGGAGCTGATTACAAGAAAAGGGTCGGTGAGATCTCTAGTGCTTGGAACAAGACGTGTCGGTTGAAAGGAGTAACTATTAGCCCTGCTACGACTCCAGAGTATGTTGAATAGAGAGGTAGAAGGATCAATGATAATATCCCTGAGCCAAGCGTGGAAGGAGCTCGACCAATGGAGGAATATTTGCAAGTGATGCCCTTGGAGTTAGAAATTATGAAGCAAGAATTTAAGAGGAAAAATTTGGAGCTTGAGAAAAGGATAGCAAAGCTCGAAGAAGAAAAGATTTTCTTGAGTTTAGACGTTGATGTCCAAAAGATGGAAGTCGAAAAAGAAAGAAAAAGAAAAGAGAAAAATCGAGGAGGATAGAGATGATTTGAAGGAACACTACAAAAAGGCACAGGTATCCTTGAGGAGAGCAAGAATAGGAGGGTCCTCAGATCAGTTGCAGAAAGAAATCCAAGAAGGAAAGGCTAGAGCTGAATATTGGGAGAAGAAGTTCCAGGAGATGCAGTCGTAGAATTTGGCATTAGAGGAAGAGAATAAAGGGCTAAAGTCCAAAGTAACTGAGCTTGGAAGAACCCTTCGTTGGCATCGTAGCCATGATTCTATGGTCGAGTTAAAAGAGTTAAAGAGTAAAGTTAAAGATTTGGAAGTAGCATTGCATAAAGGTAAACTTCGGATCGAGCAGCTCGAGACGCAAGAAGATTATCTAAATGGAGACCTTCATCAGTCTAAAGGGCAGGTCAAAGAAAGGGATCATGTCATAGGAAAAGCCATAGCCCAGATTCGAGAGGTTGCTGAATATGTGCAGGACTTAGCAGTACGAGCCGTTGTATTGAGTCTGATGTGTGGGTCGTCTTCAGATATAGGACGAGAGTTAGCCCTTTTATTCGATAGAGTTAAAACTTTGGGCATTAGGGCGAAAGCGTACTTGTAATACATTTATATGTAAAGATATTCTTTTTCTAAATAAAGCTTTCTAAATGAGATTGAATCGAGATTGATGCCTTTGTTGTATTCATGCATTTGCATTACATCATATCATATGCATTCAAGATTGTAGAAAGACCCTAATTAGTTAAAATTTCTTTATAAAGGTAGAAAAGAAAATCTAAAAATCACACATCCCTACGGCACTCGCACTAAAACTAAAAACATGGATCAAAGGTTTGAGCAGTGGCAAAAGGATATGCAAGACCAGTTGCAAGAGCAGCTGGCTAAAATGCAGAATGAGATGAGAGAGCAAATGATGGAAGCTCAAAGGAATATCATGGCCGAAATGGCTCAGTTACTGAGGGCCACTGATAAGGGAAAGGCTCCTATGGCCATCATTGAAGAAGAAAATGAGGGTCCTCCTCCAGGTTTTACTCCACCTCATGTACCATTGCAAACTGAGGCACCTCCTAGAAGGCCATCTGCTACTGTGAGGCCTCAGCATGGGCCAATTGATACTAGTATCCATCTGAATTTCCCGGCTGGTTCAGGATTTAATATGGGTGATAATCCTACTAATCCTCTCGTTCTCGATCTAGATATGGTGAAAAAGGAGGATTTGAAAGCTGAAGCTGCAAGGCAATTGGATGAACGCTGCAGATGGCTAGAAGAAAAGTTCAAGGCTTTGGAAGGCGTTGGCAATCGGCATGGGATTGATGCCAAGGATTTAAGTCTAGTCCCAAACCTAGTGCTGCCTCACAAATTCAAAATGCCAGAATTTGAAAAGTACAATGGTACTACTTGCCCAGAGGCCCACATCACAATGTTCTGCAGAAGGATGACTTGGTATGTAAATAATGATCAGCTGTTGATCCATTGTTTTCAAGATAGTTTGATAGATGCGGCAGCCAGATGGGACAATCAGTTGAGCCGGGCTAGAATAAGTTCATGGAGGGATCTTGCATAAGCCTTCATACAGCAGTACAACCATGTGACAGACATGACCCCTGACAGGATTACCCTACAAAACATGGAGAAGAAGCCTAATGAGAATTTTAGGCAATATGTACAGAGGTGGAGAGAGGTAGCAATGCAGGTTCAACCACCACTGCTGGAGAAGGAGACCACTATGTTATTCATTAATACTCTGAAAGCCCCATTTATTACTCATATGATTGGAAGCATTACTAAAAGTTTTGCGGATATAGTTATGGTAGGAGAGATGATAGAGAATGCCATAAGAGGGGGAAGAATTGAGGGGGAAGTGGCCAAAAGATCAGCCCCAAGAAGAAAAGACAATGAGGTGAACAATACAAGTAGTTTTAATTCAAAAGCAGTCACGGTCAGCCAGCCCAAAGTAGCCACAGTTGGGCAACAGGGCTTTCAAAAGCAGGAATCCAACACCAGGCATGAGAGGATGCAATTTACACCTATACCTGTGACGTATCGGGAGCTTTATCAAAAATTATATGATGCGCATACTATAGCCCCTTTCCATTTGAAACCATTACAGCCTCCATATCCTAAATGGTATGATGCAAATCCCAGATGTGAGTATCATGCTGGAATATCGGGGCACTCAATTGAGAACTGTACTGGATTCAAGAAAGCCGTGGAGAGGTTGATCAAAAATGGGGTTTTGAAATTTGAGAGTACCTCAAATACTGAGAACCCTTTGTCGAACCATGACAATCAGGGAGTAAATGCCATTGGTGAAGCTGGTGGAAAAGGGGGGAAGGAAAATGTTGCTGAGATAAGGATGCCTATGAGGGTGATCTGGGAGGAGATGATGAAGAGAGGCATGTTGACCTCTAAAAATACGAGAGAAGGAACGAGGGACTAAGGTGAGTTCCATGAAGATTGCGAGGAATTCAAGGCCTTGGTGTAAGGCTTTATAGATAATAAAGAGCTACAGATTTGTGAAGGTAGCTCTAGTGAAAAGCAAGTATGTGCGCTGGAAAATGAATAGCAAAGAACCAGCAGGCCAAGGATCATTATCTCTCTGCCAGGGAATAATGAAGTGGGGACACCAGCAGCGCCCAAGGTCATTATCCATAAACCTACTCCTTTCCCTTACAAGGATAGCATGAAAGTACCATGGAGTTATAACTGTAGCGTAACAGTGCCGGAGGAAGGACATATAGCCAGGGCATCTAAAAATGTACAAGTTGAAGGTTCCCATACGCGGAGTGGGAAGCGTTATGATACGGGGGACGTCAGAGTGGAGCCCACAAAATCAAAGAGTGTTGAGATTGAAAAAGAGAAAAAGATCGAAGTACCTGTTAACGAGCCAGTGAGGGAGGAGGAGGCTAAGGAATTTCTAAAGTTCCTTAAATATAGTGAGTACAGTGTGGTCAAGCAGTTGTGTAAGCAACCAGCACGCATATCGGTTTTAGCCTTACTACTGAGCTCTGAAGTGCATCGAGAAACATTGTTGAAGATACTCAACGAGACATATGTCACTCACGATATATCTGTCAATAAGTTAGACCGGTTGATAAATAACATCAGTGCTGATAATTTCATCTACTTCAATGATGATGAAATTCCACCTGGGGGCATAGGGTCAACTAAGGCTTTGCACATCACCACTCGTTGCAAAGGATACACGCTTCCAAGTGTACTCGTTGATAATGGATCCGCTTTGAACGTCCTTCCATTATCCACATTGAACAGATTACCCATTGACAGTTCGCATATGAAGACGTGTCATAATGTAGTAAGAGCCTTAGATGGAACTGAAAGGAAAGTGATGGGACGAATTGATATCCCTATGGAGATCGGGCCAAATACGTATGAAGTCGAATTCTTAGTGATGGATATCAAACCCTCCTATAATTACTTGTTGGGGAGACCATGGATACACTCGGCAGGAGCAGTGCCCTCCTCATTGCACCAGAAATTGAAGTTAGTAACAGATGGACGGTTAATAACTATCAATGCAGAGGAGGATATCATAGCAACAGTCACTGGCAAAGCCCCTTATATCGAGGCCAATGAAGAGTCTGTTGAATGTTCTTTTCGCTCTCTAGAAATTATCAACGCAACCTTTGTTTCAGAAGGAAGTGAGGTGCCAGTGCCCAAAATGTCTGGGCTTACAAGGATGGCCCTGCAAATGATGATGGGAAAGGGGGCATCGCCGGGAAAAAGACTAGGAAAATAGTTGCAAGGAGGGATTCAAGTCCCAAATCTGATGGAGAAAAAGGATCACTTTGGTTTGGGTTTCAAGCCAGACCATAAACACAAGAGACAGGAGATGGAAAAGCGTCAAGCAAGAAGGAAGGCGCGTTTGAACGGAGGAGAAGTGGAGTGGGAACCGATGACATTCCCACCAATATCTAAAACCTTTAAGTCAGGAGGGTTGCTAATAGAAGAGAGTCATCAAATCAATGTTGTACATAGTGAGAGGTTGGAGGAGGAAAACCTTGAGGGTATTCGCCCTTACGAACCGAGGAGCTCTCTGAACAATTAGACTGCGGAGGATCTTCCTATAGTCTTTAGAAATTTTTCAGAGTAATTCTCGAAACATGTCTATTACTCTAGGGCCTAGGAGTAGTAAGATTACATTTGTGAAAGTAGGCTTATGTTCATCTATTATTATTCAAATAAAACATAACTTTTATCAATTTAAAAGAGTATTGTTTCATTTTTATCAACCAATATTCCTTTAAATTCTAACAATTCTTATTCTTTTATTCATAGCACATAAACGATCATTCTTAAATTCATTCATTATTTGTATATTCTTTTGTACCCCTCACAGGTCTCTAGTTATCAATGATATAAGCACTAATACTGCCGCTCCTGATTTCTCTTGTGAGCAAGACATGTGTTTAGAGGAGCCTCAGGATTTTGAAGATGTTCAAGATTGTGACGTATCTCTCGATCTATTAAGAATGGTAAAACAGAAGGAGAAACAAATCATGCCACATGAGAAAGAGGCAACAGAGAACATAGCCCTAGAGGAAGGGAAGGAGGTGAAAATTGGAACACTAATCACCAAGGACACAAGGCGTGGCTTGGTTAAGCTGCTTCAGGAATTCAAGGATATCTTCGCCTGGTCATATCAGGATATGCCCGAATTAAGCACCGACATTGTAGTACATCGTTTTCTGATAAGACAAGATTGTAAACCAGTCCAACAGAAGTTGCGGAGAATGCGGCCAGATATTGTTCTAAAAATAAAAGATGAGGTCAAGAAGTAGTTTGATGCAGGATTCTTGCAGGAAGTGAAGTACTCCGAATGGGTAGCTAACATTGTACCTGTCCCTAAGAAGGACGGGAAGGTAAGAATGTGCATTGATTACAGAGATCTAAACAAAGCAAGCCCAAAGGATAATTTTCCTCTGCCACATATTGACACTTTAGTAGACAACACAGCGGGATATTCGTTGTTCTCCTTCATGGATGGCTTCTCAGGATACAATCAGATAAAGATGCATCCAGAGGATATGGATAAAACTACTTTCATAACCTTGTGGGGTACCTTTTGTTACAAAGTAATGCCGTTTGGACTGAAGAACGCAAGGGCAACATACCAATGAGCCATGGTAAACTTATTCCACGACATGATGCATAAGGATATTGAGGTATATGTTGATGATATGATTGCCAAATCGAGAACAGAAAAAGAGCATATTGAGGTCTTAAGAAGATTTTTCTTGAGGTTGAGAAAATTTCAATTAAAGCTTAATCCAGCAAAGTGCACTTTTGGAGCCAGATCGGGTAAGTTATTGGGCTTCGTAGTCAGTGAAAAAGGAATTAAAGTTGACTCAGACAAGGTCAGAGCCATACGGGAGTTGCCTCCGCCACGTTCTCAGAAAGAAGTTCGAGGATTCCTAGGAAGGTTGAATTACATCGCTCGGTTCATCTCACAATTAACCGAGAAATGTGATCCTATCTTTCGCCTCCTCAGAAAGCACAATCAAGGTACTTGGGATGAAGAATGCCAAAACGCTTTTAAGAAGGTCAAGCAGTATTTGTTGAATGCTCCAGTGTTATCTCCACCTAGCCCGGATAAACCATTAATACTATTGTAACAGCCCAAATTTGACCGGGCCTTGAAACCCAAAACCCAAAATTAAAAATAAATAAATGTTTATTTATTTGACAGTCCAGGTTACAAAAGCCCAAATCATGAGCCCAAAACCAAAACAATTCAGCTAAGCCCGTTACACTTATAACCCAATCAGGCCTAAGCTACCCAGCAGACCCACAAACACCCGTGACCCAATTAAACTAGCTAGCCCAAATTCAAAAAGCCCAATTGGCCCAGCTTGCTACACCAAGGCAGGAAACCCTAGGGTTTCTGCCTTTCTCCTCGCGCCGCAAATAGAAGCTTCCAGAAGCAATTTCAAATGGACGCCTCTGCTCGTCTCTCATGACGTTTCAGTAACCCTCCATCAGCGCCGTGATTCAACCTCCTTGATCAGTGCGCAGCAAGGTCATTACCAGATCCCTCACTCGATTGCCTGCAAGAAAAGGAAACAAATAGCAGATATGCGAAAAAGCAGAGCAGAAAAGGGCAAGAAAATCATAGCACATCAGTCAGAGATTACAAAAGACACAAAATAGAAAGAAATCTTAAACTTCTTTCCCCGAATATGTAAGGGACCAAGGCTATAAAGCCTTTCATTTCACTTGTAAAGACACGTTCAAGAAAATACGCATACAGAAATAAAAAAACGGATACAACAGTTTCAAATGTGATTTTTGTTTTATATTTTTGTCTTTCATTTCTCTATTTTCAGTGTAGAAGCATATGAATATTTATATATATATGTACACAAAAATAACTTAAAAATAAAAGGAAAGGGTTACCTGACGGATGACACGAGAAAGGAGAGGTTTTTCGAACCCTAGCCACCGTACACGGTGGTCTTTAGGGCGGCGCGTGGGCGCGTGGGTGAAGCGTGGCCAACGGAGGCCAGAGCCCGGAGCTCCCTGCCTTTCTCTCTTTTCCAGAGAGATTTTTTTTTTGTTTTTTTTTAAATTCGGGTTTCAAATGAATTTAAGGCTGAGGAATTGGCTCTTATAGCCTTGACAAAACGGCATCATTTTGTGACCCCAAGGATCCGCGCATTGACCCGATTACCAGGGGAGGATCCGCGCGTTTTTGCAAAATGGATTAATTATCCAATCAGTCTTCTTAATTTTTAATTTCTCATGATTTCGTTATAATGTTTTTTTAATTTTACCCCAGTATTCTAATTTTAATTCGATTTGGTCCTAATGGCTATTAAATTGTATTACGAAAAACGTCCACCGCTTTGGGAATAGGGTAATTTGCCCAATGAGCGCTTTGGATCTGGTGTGCGTTTTAAATAGAGCCTTGATTCAGTTTTACTCATTCAAATTACCCCATAATTTTGCTAAACTTTAAATTTGGTCCTATATTTATTATCCTATATATTTTTTTATTATTTGCTTTATTTTACTTCTATATTATACATTATAAGATTATATTATTATAAGTATTATTCTTATTATATGTATTAATATTATTTATTATTATTTTATAATTTATTTTATTATTATATTTTCACAAATATTATATTTTTTATACATATTATTTTTACATATAAACTTTCATTATTTATTACATTTCTTATTTTCCATATATTTTATTATATAATAGTTATTATGTCTGTTTTTATATTACTTATTATTTATATTATATATCATATATTACTAATCATATTTATGTTTAAAACATATATATTATTATTTAAAACTTGAAAATTATTATTATTAAATCATGTTTTTAAAACTCATATTATATATACATTTCATTATTATTTATTTGTTTATTATATAGTATTTCATTTTAAATTAATATTGTTAAATTATGAAATCTCTTACATACTCCTAAACCAATATATTGCCATATGATTATTATTCTTTTGTAAATATTTTTTATTATATATTATATATACTATTTTAAAATTGTTATGAAATATCTTATTATATGTATATTTTGTTAGCAATCAATCATTTTTATTTAATATAGTAGTTCCTTAGATATTTTTATATTGTATGTATCATGTATGTGTTAAAAGTTTTTTTTTATCATTAGATGTAATATTTTGTGAACATGCATATTGACATTATATTTGTATATCATATATTATTTGATTATTGCTTTTTGATATCATGCATTATTTAATCATTATTTTGTATGTTTGTATGTTTATTCTTTCTCAATCCATACCATATATAACTTTGTATGTATATTGTTAATGTTTGCTATATATTATTTTTATATGTATGTGTTTAATGCACAATCTTTATATTATTATCATTATTTTGTTTAAATGCATATATTATTTACCTACTACAATAATATGTTGTTATGTATAATCTATAATGTAATACAATTCTCTACACATCATCTTTAAAGAAATAAGGCTCCAAAATTTTCAAAAAAAATATAAAGGCAATGCTTGGTGTTTGGAAATTTCGAAAAGGTAGTGCCCTAACTTATTGGGTTGCAACTTTTCTCGTTAAGTTCGAATAGTCAAGTACCCTTCTAAGTTTTAAAGGTTTTCAAAATATAAGTGACTGTCTTGGAACTGCAAAGTGATATGTCCTAACTTACTGGATGTAGCATTTTGCTATTTCGAGATAGGAATTTCTAAAAGGCTAACTTATAGTCAATACTTTGATATAAGTAAACCCAAATTTTCAAATATTTCAAAGAGGATTACATCTTAAAATTTTTAATTTTCGACATTAAAGACATTTTGATAATCAATTAGGTACCAATTTTTGGGCGTTACGAGGGTGCTAACCCTTCCTCGTACGTAACCGACTCCCGAACCCATTTTTTTGATTTCGTAGACCAAAGCCAACGATTTTAAAACAAATTTTTTAAAGGTGATCCAATCACACCTAAAAAGATTGGTGGCGACTCCCGTGTTTGTTTTTAAAGTCAATTCCCATTTTTTAAAACTCGATTTTAAAAATGGTTTCGACAGCTGTATTTATCAGTGTTCAGCAATTCTATGGGATGTGTACTTGGTCAACATGACAAGTCAGGGAAAAGGGAGAAGGCAATTTATTATCTTAGTAAAAAGTTCATTGACTGTGAAATGAGATATTCACCAATTGAAAAGTTATGTTGTGCGCTAATTTGGACCACCCGGAGATTAAGACAATACATGCTATACCATACCACTTGGCTTATCTCCAAGTTGGATCCATTAAAATACATGATGGAGTAAACTGCTCTAAATGGAAGGATGACGAGATGGCAAATTTTACTTTCAGAGTTTGATATAGTCTACGTGAGTCAGAAGGCTATAAAAGGAAGTGTGGTAGCTGATTTCTTGGCTAGTAGAGCTCTAGATGATTATGAGCCATTGAACTTTGATTTTCCAGATTAGGAATTAATGTGTATAGCAATGAATGAAAATTCTTCATGGAGGCTCAATTTTGATGGGGCTTCTAATGCAGTTGGGAATGGAATTGGGGTAGTCTTGGTATCCCCTAATGGTGATCATTACCCATTCACGTGCAAGTTAGACTTTGATTGCACAAATAATATGGCTGAGTATGAAGCATATATCATGGGACTTCAAGCAACCATAGAGCGAGGTATAAGAACCCTAGAAGTATATGGAGATTCGGCGTTGGTAATATATCAGCTTAAAGGTGAATGGGAGACAAGGGACCCTAAATTGATCAATTATCGAAAGGTAGTTTTGGGGTTACTTAAGGAGTTTGATGATATCACCTTTAATTATCTCCCACGAGACGAAAATCAGATGGCAGATGCTCTAGCAACCTTGGCCTCAATGATTAAGGCAAATAAAGAAGAAGAGATAAGACCAATTCAAATGAGTGTCTATGAAGCTCCAGCTAGTTGTTGTAACCTTGAAGAGGAAGAAAAGGATGATAATCCTTGGTATCAAGATATATTGCGATATGTAAGAGATCGTAAGTATCTAGAGCAGGCAACCGAAAATGACAAACGAACTTTGAGAAGGTTAGCTTGTGACTATGTCTTGGACAGGGATGTTCTGTACAAGAGGAGGAAAGACCAAGTACTTTTGAGATATGTCGATGATGTGGAAGCCAAGCTAATTCTAGAAGAGGTTCATGAAGGTGTATGTGGTACGCATGCAAATGGGTTCATGATGGCAAGACAAATCATGAGGTTTGGCTATTACTGGGCCACTATAGAAGGAGACTGCATCAACTATGCCAAAAAATGCCATAAGTGTCAGATTTATGGGGACAAAATTCATGTACCACCCTCACCTTTACATGTCATGACGTCTCCATGGCTGTTTTCCATGTGGGGCATGGATGTCATTGGACCAATATCGCCGAAAGCTTCGAATGGACATCAGTTTATCTTCGTGGTGATTGACTACTTTACAAAATGGGTAGAGGCTGCTTCTTACCCGAATGTTACTAGGTTAGCTGTAAGTCAATTTTTGAAGAAGGAAATTATTTGTCGGTATGGAATGCCTGAGAGGATCATATTTGACAATGCATTGAATTTGAACAACAAAACGATAGCAGAGGTTTGCGACCAGTTCAAAATCAAGCATCACAACTCTTCACCTTATCGTCCAAAGATGAATGGGGCAGTGGAGGCTGCTAATAAGAACATTAAGAAAATAGTGGGAAAGATGACTGAGACTTATAGGGATTAGCATGAAAAGCTACCGTTTGCACTCTTGGCCTATCGAACATCTGTCAGAACTTTTACTGGGGAAACCCCGTTCTCGTTAGTTTATGGGATCTATTGAAGTAGAAATACCTTCTCTCTGAATTTTAACAGAGATAAGGTTAGATGAAGTTGAATGGGTTCAGTCCCGATATGACCAGCTAAACTTGATTGAGGAAAAGAGGCTGAAAGCTATCCGACATGGTCAGATGTACCAGAAGCGTATGATGCGAGCTTATGATAAAAAGGTTCGTCCAAGGGAATTCCATGAGGGGGACCTTGTGCTAAAGAAAATCCTTCCTATTCAGAAGGACTTTAGAGGAAAATGGATGCCAAATTGGGAGGGGCCATACGTCGTGAATAAAGCTTTTTCTGGTGATGCATTGATTTTGACAGAAATGGATGGAAAGAGCCTACCCAATCCAGTGAACTCAGACTTAGTCAAAAAGCACTTTGTCTAAAGGAGAAAAGAATCCAAGGTGAAAACCCGCAAAGGGCGCCTTAAATTTTCAAAAAAAAAAATAGAGAGGCCAAGGTGAAAACCCGCAAAGGGCGCTTTGTGACCAAAGGGGTTTTGAGTTGAAAACCTGAAAGGGCAGCTCAAATTTTGAAGGGCATACAACAATTTGGCTATATCTGACTCGGCAAAGAGTGAAGCATGATGTACATTGGGGCATCAACAAAGTACTTTGGATCTTTTAAACACATGTCGAACTCAAGAAAGATTTCATGGAACTAATGTATAGACGCTCAAGCAGCGATATTTAGAGCATCTAATTTTTATCCTGTTTGCTATCTTTAGATTCTATTTCTTCTTAAAGATATGCTATCAGACTTATTTCCTTTGTATTGTTAATGATTCATTCAAATCCAATTATTCTTAAAGATTTATTCATCTTCCGATATTCTTAAAGTATGTTGCATTGAAATAATGATAGATGAACTAAAATATTTTCACAAACGAAGTTTTGCATATTACTTTGGAATTTCTAGATAATGCAAGAAACTAAAACAGGACAATTGTTCGAGAAATTCACGTAAGTAAGGGATGAAAGAACTCGAGGAATTTCTTTCTTCTAGTCCAAAAGGAAATGGACAAAACCAATTATTCAATTCTTACAGACATCCTCAGTAGATCGTAGCATTGGAGGAAGGCCTACAAGCTGAGTAAGAATGAAATTTTGAGAAAAGAAAAGATAAATGAAGGAATGAATGGTGACGCCTAATATAGGGGTCATATTCACAGCATTTTACATCATAGCATGTTAGGGACATTCGACTCACTTTGAGCATAGCATCCTAATTACCAAGCATAATCATTCTACAGGTTATCAAAGACGGCGTGCTTTAGTCCCCTAAATAGCAGGGTAATAGGCCGCAGTATAGCAGATCTAGACTTCAGACGTTTATACTGAAGCAGATCCAAGATGATTTGGTATTTTTGTGTTTACAAGAAACAAATCGAGGACATAGCAGATTTGACTCTCAGATGTTCTCAGGTATAGCAGATCTAACCTTCAGATATTTATACTGAAGCAGATCCAAGATGGTTTGGCGTCCTTGTGCTTACAAGGAACAAATCGAGGACATAGCAGATTAGACTTTCAGATGTTCTCAAACAGACTCAAGATGGTTTGGCATCCTTGTGCTTACAAGGAACAAATCGAGGACATAGCAGATTAGACTCTCAGATGTTCTCAAACAGACTCAAGATGGTTTGGCATCCTTGTGCTTGCAAGGGACAAATCGAGGACATAGCAGATACGACTCTCAAATGTTCTCAAACAGACTCAAGATGGTTTGGCATCCTTGTGCTTACAAGGGACAAATCGAGGACATAGCAGATACGACTTTCAAATGTTCTCAAACAGACTCAAGATGGTTTGGCATCCTTGTGCTTACAAGGGACAAATCGAGGACATAGCAGATATGACTTTCAAATGTTCTCAAATAGATCAAAGATGGTTTGGCATCCTGGTGCTTACATGGAACAAATCGAGGACGTAGCAGAATTGACTCTCAGATGTTCTCAAAACAGACTCAAGTTGATTTGGCATCCCTATAAATCGAAGAAGCAGATTTGACATCTCTATGATCGGTGGGGAGCAGATCAAAGATATCAACATGACAGTCATAAAAATTGGATACCATGATTTGATAGGGCCGATCAAATTTGGTTTTTCTATGAGTCTTTGCTTGATTCCTGTTACACAGCAATAAGCAAAGAAGGGCAGCTGTAATAGCCCAAATTTGACCGGGCTTAAATAAACCAAATAAATAAACAAATAAATGTTTATTTGATAGTCTATAAAGTCCAGATTACAAAGCCCAAACAGTAGGCCCAAATACAAAAGACCTTACCCAGTTACAATACCCAACAGGCCCAAACCTAAACTAGACCCAAACAACTAAGCCCAAAAACTAAAATTTCCAGCTAGGGTTTCCAACCCTAGCTCTGCCCCCTCGCGCAGCAACTGCTCCTGGAAGGTTCGGGGAGCGTCTGTCTAGCTCCCGAATTAAGGCCACCATCAATCATCAAACGTTCCATCTACCCCCATCAACGCCTTGTTTCCCGGCCTCGAATGTGGCTGCAGTTGAAGCCAAATGAAAGCAGATTAGTGCTAGCACCGTCGTCATCAGGGCCTAATCATCCTGGCTCCCTGATTTCCTCGTGAAGACAGCTGCAAGATGAAAAAACAACAACAGAAAACGCGACAATAGAAATAAGGAAAGAAATCAAAGATTTCTTTCCAAGGCTGTAAATCCTTTACATCAGGCTATAAAAGCCAAATACTTTCATTGTAAAAAGGACACGGTTTTTGAGAGAGAAATATACACACGAATTTTCCAGAGAAACATATACAAAGATTCAACAAGAGCATAGTATTTCCAAGTTACAGTACCAGTAACCAATCGAATACAAAGGTGAATATTTCTTTAATATATATTACAAAAAAATAAAAGAAAAGGATTACCTGACGGATAACGAGAAAAAGGAGGGTTTTTTTTCGAACCCTAGCCACCGTGTACGGTGGTCCTCAGGGCGGCGAGTGGGCGCGTAACCGGAGCGTGGTTAACAGAGGCCCGAGCCTGGAGCTCCCTCTTCTCTCTCTCTTTCAGAGAGAATTCTTAAGTTTTTTTTTTTAAAATCGGATTTCAACTGATTTCAAAGCTGAGAAGTTGGCTTATATAGCCTTGACAAAACGATAGCGTTTTAGACCCCCAGGATCCGCGTGTTGACCCGATTACCCGGGGAGGATCCGTGCATTTTTTAGGATTGGGTTAATTGCCCAATCGGTCCTTTTACTCCTTTTTGCATTTACAATTAAACTTTATTTTATTTATGATTTGGCCCTATTGATTTATCTCAATTCTGATTTAGTCCCTCAGATGAGCTTTAGTCCAAGTCCAAGATTAAAACGCAGTCGTTTTGGGAATAGGGCAATTTGCCCAATGAGTCCCATTTGTTTTACACGCGATTTAATTAGGACCTTGATTCAATTTTATTCCTTTTAAATTCGCCCCGTAATTTTACTGAACTTTAAATTTAGTCCTATATTTATTTTGTTTATTTCTATATATATATTTTATATATTGTTATTTGATTTATTTTTATATTATACATAATAAGATTATCCTATTATAAGTATTATTTTCATTATATGTATTATTATTATTTATTATATATTATTTTTCTCAAATTATTATTATCATTTTTTATATTATTATTATATTTTCACATATATATTTATTAATTATTCATATATTGTTTTACATATTACTTTCATTATTTTATATTATATCTATTATATTTCATATTTCCTATAAATTTAAAGTATATTCTATTATATGGCAATTAAATATTTTCATTACTTATAAATTTTTATGTATATCATACAATATCTATTACATTATTTATATTATTCATTATATTATTTAAATTCTTAAAATTTGTATATTAAATTATATTTTTTTAAATCATATTATATATTATTTATTATGCATTTTAAATGATATTTTTATATTCTTTTACATACTTTTATTTATTTATATTTTAAAAAAAAACCAATATATTTTTCATATGATTATTATAAATATTTTGTTATTATATTTTATATATTATATAGCAAATACTATTCTAAATTTATTTTTTTTTAAATTTTAGGTCTTTATTTGTAATATATGTGTATATTTTGTTAACAATAACTCGCTTCATTTTTTATATATATTGCATATATCATATGTTGTTTTATATATTATTACATTTCATAAATATGTACATTGATATTGTATTACTCTTTTTGTATATCATGCATTATTTAATTATTACTTTGTATGTTTGTATGTTTATCCTTTCTCAATACATGCTATATATATCTTTGTATGCATATTGTTAATATTTGCTATATATATTATTTTTATATGTATATATATATAAGGTGCGATCTTTATCTACTTTGTTTAAATACATGTATTATTTACCTACTACAATAATCTGTTACTATGTATGGTTTATAATGTAATTCCCCACATATCATTTCTTAAAAAAAAGGGCTCCAAAGTTTTTCAAAAATAAAATAAAGGCAATGCTTGATGTTTGGAAATTTCGAGAAAATAGTGCCCTAACTTATTGGGTTGCGACTTTTCTCGTTGAGTTCGAATAATCAAAGTACCCTTCTAAGTTTTTAAAGATTTTCAAAATGTAAGCAACTGTCTTGGAATTGCAAAGCAATATGTCCTAACTTAGTGGATGTAGCGTTTTGTTGTTTCGAGATAGGGTTTCCTAAAGGCTAACTCAGTGTCAATATTTTGATACGAGTGAACTCCAATTTTCAAAAATCAAAAATATTTTAAAGAGGATTGCATCTTAAAATTTTCTAATTTCCGACCTTAAAGACATTTGATAATCAATTTGGTACCAATTTTTGGGCGTTTTGAGGGTGCTAACCCTTCCTCGTGCGTAATTGACTCCCGGACCTGTTCTTTTGATTTCGTAGACCAAAATCGATGATTTTAAAACAAAAATGTTTTAAAGGTGACCCAATCACACCTAAAAAGATTGGTGGCAACTCCCGTTTTCGTTTTTCTTAAAGTCGATTCCTATTTTCCAAAATATGATTTAAAAATGGTCTCGACAACTTGTATAAAAAAAATTATCACGTATTGACAAAATGGGTATGATACATGTCAAAAAATTACACTGTCCATGTCAACTGGGACCTTAAGATCTTATAATATAATATATATAATATATGATTTGTAAATTAAAAAAATTCTTAGACTAGAAAAAATAAATAGCAATTCTAAGTTATTCTTGAATCAATAAAAATGGGGCAAATCCAAAAAAAAAAATTAGCAGAGGACGAAATTTAATTATAATTTTTCTATAGATCAAAATATAAATTTATCATGTATTAATTATAATTTCATCATTACTGAAGGGACTAAATATATATATTTTTTATTTTTAGGGGACTAAAGTGCAATTTTGTTATATATTAATTTATAATTTAAGATAATTAAATTGAAAATTTTACATTTTTGAGATATATTATTATTTTTTAATATTTATATTAGTAATTAGTAAAATAATATTGGAAAAAATTGTACCATCATAAAGTAATTGTAAATTAGCCTTTCTTACATAAGTATAGCTGCTTTTTCTTTTCTTTTCTTTCTTTCCGTTAGCGAAAAAACAAATCATTATCATGTAACGTGAAAGAAGGGATTGGATATTCATTCATTTTTTTTCATATTCCTAATATTGCATTGTATTTAATGTTGGGGAAGATACAACCATAGAGTGAAAAGAATATTATAGGGATGGTGGTGTAAACACCAGGGGTTTATTTATTTATACAAATATAGAATTAAATTTGTTGTATACATTTTAATAATTTCATAGAATATTATAAAGAATTCTAATTCACTGGGAATTTGTTTGGACAACACAAAGTAATTGAATGTAAATATAATTATTAAGATAGTAATTACATTCTTATGTAATTACAAAGAATTTGCAATTACCTAGACGTGTTTTGCTGGTCGAGTATAATTAGATCGTAATTCTTTATGTCATGTTTGTAGTACAAATTGAAATTACATAGTTACATAATTTATATTTATAAAAAAATATATTAGTATGATAAAAATATTTTTTAAACGAGGAAGGAAAGTTAAAATCAAATAATTTGCATTATGTTAGTCTAATACGATTATTAATAAAAATAATAAGAATAATAAACATGACATCTTTGTGCAATTACAAATAATTACATTTAAATCCAATTATTAGGTGGCTTTCTAAATACTATACCTAAATGGTTTAACTAATAGAAGGTAATTACAACATAATTTAAATTTTAAAAAATATTAATTATTATAAAAATATGATTAATACTTGATAAAAGAACACTAAATGTAACCTCCTAAACCCGGCCTAGATGTTATGGTCGAATCGGGAAGGCCACATTGGACACCTTAGTGTCGAACTTACCCTAATGATAGTTAAAAACCTTCAAGTACTTCTTT
The DNA here is from genome assembly GCA_025698475.1 of Gossypium anomalum. Classification (NCBI taxonomy): domain Eukaryota; kingdom Viridiplantae; phylum Streptophyta; class Magnoliopsida; order Malvales; family Malvaceae; genus Gossypium; species Gossypium anomalum. Next base: position 79,377,251 of record CM046966.1, on the reverse strand, counting down.
TTATAAAACCGTGGTTTCTATTGTTAGCTTTGGAAAACGTCCATTTACTTAGTCCAGCCATGCTTAGGTCAAATTAGCAAATTAGGTGAGTTTTTGCAAAACCTTACTGATGGTGTTGCCTTTGAAAAATCATTTTGTTATCTTCTTAGCAGCAGAAATGTACCATTACTAGTCAAATTATTAATTTAGTCATATATCATGCATAGTCCATTTCAACATATTTATAAAAACCATGTATCTATACCAAATATCTGTGTCATGCATGCATAAAAAACTCAAAAATCTCGAACAGTCCCAAACCACAGTTTAAAGAAACTTTACAATCCAAAACTGAATAGTAACAATAAAATAACCTAAAAATATAATTAAATTTAAATAATATGACGAAGTAAAGTCCAAAGTCCGTCGTACGTCCGCATGCCAATTCTGATCCTAAGTTCGATCATTACTTGAGAAGTTGAGATAATGGGGTAAGCTTAACAAGCTCAGTGTGAGACTAAACGAGTATTAAACATTCATACAGGCAATTTCATAGAGGTATCAATAACACAATCAAACATTAACATTAACAATTTTCAAATGCACATATTATGAAAAATACACATGTGAGATCTTACCCATACTATCCGCTACACACACGAGTTTCCCAGAACCCGTCTACCAAACTCCAACGTATGTGAGCAATGCTCGATGTGATAAAACCACCAATAATCAATAATGCAGTGAAACTGCCAAATAAATAATGCGATATAATCGTCAATCCCCTCGGTACTCCAAATGCAGTGCACTAACTAAAAATATATGCGGACTTAATATGCCGCCGTTACTCCATGGAACTCCTCCGTCAACCACAAATCACATCCCAATGCACATGCAATATGTCATACAAATTCATAAATAATCACATTTCAATACTTTTCACATTTATTCGACATGCTCAACATGTCCTTATAATCACATACTTTCAGGGAAAGGAAGCAGTGTTCCAATTTTCAAATTACCATTAAGATGGTATCTATTAATATCGTTTAATTCACAAACTTTACGAATTTCATTGTGCACCAATAACAACCTCACTTATATATATCATAGTAAATATTTCATGCATTTAAATCATGCATAAAAGTAATATCCAACATATCATACCATTCAATCAAACAGTCTCATATCACATAATATAACTATGCATAACAATCTCAATTACACATTCATACAGTCAAACTAGCAATTTTGCTAACACATCAATCTTTTAAGGCTCGAAACGTAACTAGTTTAGCCACTTGCAAAACTAATATTTTGGCTATTATGCCAAACCAATCAGCAAGCTAATTTATCAAATATAATATGACATTTCTCATTATCAAAAAAATTTACAAGTTTAGGACCCACACCTTATTTTTCACTTTCTCGCAACACCTTAGTGAATCCCAATTACCCACTTATGGGTTCAAACCAATTGTCGAATTAATAACTATTTTACGAATTTAACTAGTTCGATTCCTTACCTTGTATCGATGTGAACTGTATGTATGATCCTTCGGCTTTATGGTTGATTCAAGGTGTTTGAATCAGCACCTAATTCCTTAATATACTGGAAAATCAGTACCTAATAATTATTCAATTCTTTCATTTAATCAATCCATAACATTTACCCTACAACTATGTCGAAACAACAATTAAATTTACACTTAACTACACTTACGCTTCCCGATTTGTGAGTTTCGAATGCCCAAATGATCAAAAACGTTTTTTCCCTAATTGGCATGGGTTTAATAGATGATTAGGAGGGTTCAAGAACTTAGATTAAGGTTGGAATTAATTAAGCAAGATTCAAGAAACAAAATAGCCCCCTTATTCTACACATATGCACACGCACCACTGCCCATGGTGGCCGAAATTGGGGCTGAATTTTAAAACGATTTGAAAACTCATTAAAATCTGGAAAAATACATTTAAAAACATTTAAAATCCCCTAAATTCCAGATCTGGAAATTTAGGTTTTTAATGGACAAGATTAATTAAGAAATTGAAGAGAGAAGAGACCTTACACAAGCTAGTCGAGAGAAATGGCAATGGCACTTTCTAGGCAATGTTTGGGATCACTCTTGGAGTTCAAAATTTCAGATTTAGGGCTAATTTAATTGAGGAAAAATTGCAGCAATATAACAAATGAGATGGTGCACAATCTTGATGCAAAAAGAAGAAGAAGAAGAAGAAGAAGAAGAAGAAGATGGTAAAAGCAAAGGTGTAGGCAACAATAACAATGAAGAAAAAAAGAAAAAGAAAAAAAAATAGAGATGAAGAGAGGGAGAGGGGGTTAGAGACAGCTAAGGTAGAAGAAAATGGGTTAAAAGGCTGATTATTTTGATAAAAAATTGTATTTATACCTAGGTTTACTAAGCTTGGATGCCAACACATAAAAAAAACAAGGAAATTTGCAAAAAAAGAATTTATTTTGTAAAAGTTAAGACTTGAACTTGGGACCTCCAACTAACCCTCAAGCTTTCACATTTAATGACTAACCATTGGGTTAATTCTCTATTTTTAATATATTTCTAAATTTTATGGAGCTAAATTTGGGATGTTACACTAAACAAATAACAAATAAAACCAAATCATTGTATGTAATACGTTAGTCTAAAGTTCATAGGAAAGAAGAAAATTTCATGCAATAGAACTAGAGATTAGATTGAGCTAATTCTATATTATGTCTAGCTTTAGAGGCAAATTCAAAAAAACTTTGAGGGCTGAAATTGAATTATAAATTTTTGAGAAGTTAAAATATATAATTTTATCATGTATTGTACTTTATGATTTCATCAATTTTAAGAAATTAATCATATTTTTTTATTTGTTTATAGGGTCAAAGTGCAATTCTACTATATATTAATATATCATTTTATCATTTTAAAAGAGATTGAATCGCAATTATTCCTATATTATCTAGTATGTACAGATCTATAAAAAATTTAAACAATCTGTCCATCTATCTTAATTATGACGTGGATTATTCTCTAAAAAGATTTTTTTTTTCCCTTTAGTGACAAGAGACCATCATTATCATGTAACGTGAGAATGCTTGTAGAAAAGAAAAGTGAAGTCAAGTGGATTTATCTTTCAATTTTTCCATGGAGAATACAAACTCAAGACTTCTAAAGAAATATTAGGTAGTCTAATTACTTTTGGCCCAGTCTTTACTTAAAGGGACACGTATTCATACATTTTCTCATATTAGTATTGCTTTGCACTTAATGTTTAGGAAGATACAGTTATAGTGTGAGCAAAATATTCTAGGGAAAATGGTGTAAATACAAGGGTTTTATTTATACAAATATAGATTTAAATTTGGTGATTTTTTGGCTTAGTGTTTTGTCTTTTATGTTTTAATTTTGGGTGGTTTGTTTGTATTCGACGTGTCTCTTGCTTGGGGTTTTTGCTCCTTGTTGGTGTGGCTTTGTTTTGGTTGAGGATATCCTGTGATATAGATAAAGGTGCTTGTAAGGGTGTTGGGTTTTTTTAATTGGGGGTTGTAAAGGGATCTTGTTGTGGTCTTGTTGAGGTGCTCCTTGTTAGGGTCTTCTTTTGTATTTAGGCAATGCTGCTTATAATTAGCAATATAACAATTATGATGATTCAATTTTAGTTCGATTGACACTTTTAATATTATAACAATTAAAAAGACTTAAATTCGAATATACTTAAATATGTGATTACGAATAAATTTAAAAATTATATAAAAAAATGAATGTAATAATTACACTCAAAGTACACGTAACATTTTTCATCTGTTAATAATTTATCCTATTGAAAAAATATTAACTTTTGCAATATATGTTTAATGGGGTCCAAAAAAAAAAGTAATTAGGGAAGACTGGAAATCACCATTGCCATTCCGTTGTCTATACTTTATAGTCTTACTCACATTTAGCCACAAATTTTGTTGACAAAATTAGCAATAAGATTGGACTTTTCCAATCATTGTCGCTTTGTATTCGTTGGTGTGGGGGATTCAATTCTCAAGCTTTAGGATGACTTTTCTGGTTAGCTAAGGATGGATTCGCCAAGGTGTGCGATTATGCATCATCTATATATGTAATAAATATTTACATTAAATATGGCGTAATAATTTTTAATTTATTTACATATCCATGAGGTGAGTTTAAGGGAGTTTATCATTCGATTTTAAAAATTAATCAATTAAAATTAAATTCGATTTGGCTTAGGATTTTAGGTTTCGGAATGTTTTTGTTCAAGATTACAGATTTAATTATATGACTTTTTTTTTGCGTGTGAAATAAGAAAGAACTACTAAAGATTAAATTTAAACTCTCATGTAACACAAAACAATAATCAATAAGCTAAGAGTTGTTGGGTAATCATATGAACTTAATTAATTATGCATGTAACGTACCTATCTTGTAGAACCATGCCTCCCAAACCCGCGACTTCTTTTAAAGCAGCCCTCCATCTTTGTACCATGTTCACTTCGGACTCGAAGCTTTCTCATGTTTGGCAAATGCTTCTGCATAACTCCCTGTTTGCTTTTTTACTTACTTGGATCCACATAGTAGAAAATTGGCAAAATAATGTGCTGAGAGGATCGCCTGTATGTTCTTCCCTCTCTCGATCTCTTCATCGTCTTTAAATGCATGAATACCTGCTTGCACCAAAGCCATGTAAAGATGATCCGTAAAACTTTTACGTGTATCAGTTCCTCTAGAACTCAAGAACACATAAGACTTTCGGAAATTTTGACACTGCCATTGAAGAAAAATTAAACAGGGAGAATTTAACTGGCGGACGAGGCTGTTATCAAAGGAAAGAGCATTGTAACAAAAATGAAGTCCTCTTGTATTTATAGTAACAAAGTTCCGCCATAATATACATATGATGAGTAGTTCAGAATTTGAAAATTAAAATCCCCGAATGCAATTTTTGCAATATCGGTCTCAGTTTTGCAATTTTTGGGTGTTGTTATGTCCCTCTCAGTGTACAGAAGGGGTTAAAACTTAAGACACGCTTTGTAATAGAATCAGTCGATACTAGAGGTGTGCATGGGCCGGGCCGGGCTGGACCCATAAAAAATTTTTGGCCCATTTTTAAGGCCCGGGCCTGGCCCGGCCCGAAATATGGGCCTAGAATTTTGTCCAAGTCCGGCCCGAGAAAAAAATGATAGGCCCGAGCCCGGCCCGGCCCGACCATATTAAAAAAATGTTTTTACTTTTTTTTATTAAATAAAAAACTTTAAAATATAATAAATCAAATGCATTTAAAACATAAAAACAAATATTAAAAAAATGGGACTAAAATAATTCTTAAAATAATATATAAATTAAAAATATAATAAAAAATAATTATATTAAAATTAAAAAATTGAAACAAATTAGAACTAAATTATATTAATAACAAAAATTTTACAATATCAAAATAACATTAAAAACAATAAAAAAACTAAAGTTACTTAAAATTTAAAATAAAAAAAATTTAAAAATAATTTAATATTAAAATCGGTCAGGCAGGGCAGTGCCGTAAAAAAATCTTGCTCGAGGCCCGCCCGCTTTCTAAACGGGCCTCTTTTTTTGCCCAAGCCCATTTTTCGGCCTATATTTTTACCCAAACCCTCCCATTTTTCGGGCCTTGGTGGGTGTCGGCCGCCCGGCCTACCTATGCACACCTTTAGTCGATACTAAGCGTTTTGTAATAGCATTATTCAAAAATTGAGCATTCCATCCCCCTTCTCAATTTGATACAAAGTAGACTTGCAACCATTTTTTCTTTTTTTCCGTTATCCCCTGTTGTCAATTTGATACCACAGACTTGCCCTTTTCCACTCTCTTATTTTCTAGATTTTGGGTTTTCTCATCTTTCTTTTACATCTAGGATGTATTGATTAATTGTATTTTTTAATTAAATTATTTTCATTTTTAAAAATTTAGGTTTTCTAAGCTTTTTTTACTTGTGAGATGCATCAATTAGTAAACTACCCGCAAATTTTAATTTTAATTTGGGTCTATGGGTAACGTAGGGATTAAAATTGAAAATTTACCACTGTTTTAAATACCGGAAAAAAAAAGTGACTAGGACCAAAACTGAAAATTTAACATTTTATAAAAATAAAGAAAACTGTCACACGTGTCAACCAAAGAAAATTTTTTGGACCTTACTTTTATATACAAGTACTAGTGTCACGGGGCTAGACCTTTCGTCTCGCAATCCGTGCGGCCTTAGGCAATTTGCTCGTCCAAAGTCGCCTAAGTCAGCCTTTTTTACCCACAATGAGGATTCCTCAAGAACTCCTCCAAGGCACCAATTTGTATAGCGGAAGCGTTTGTGCCAAAAGAAGCTACAAACAAGCAAAAGAAAGCCAAAGAAAGAATGCACACAAGGTGTTTGAGTAAACGCCCAAGAATTCTATTACTCTTAAAAATTCAACATACAATGGATGATTTACAAATGAGGGGGAGGCTCTCTATTTATAGTTGAGCTCCCCCAGAACCGACGGTCAAGATACGTTTACATCGATGGACGAGATTAAGGATATCCCATGATTTAAGGGATTTACAAGATTTGCCTTATCAAATCTAATCTAATCTTTACAAGATATGATTCCCTCTATCTTCTAAGATTAGTTACCCAAAATAACCTAGGTTGCCATATCTTTGCTATCGGGCCACCTAGGTTTTAATCTGGCAGGCTTCTCCAACAATTCTTGGAATCGGGCCAGTTCTCATGGGCTGAATGATCCCCATCTAATCGATCGACCTCCATGAGGCGCATCTTGTGCCATGGTGACGGGCTTTGAACTTTGGCCCGTGACATTCTCCTCCACCCATTCTCGCAACGCCCTCGTTGTGACTTCTGAATTACACTGGCTTGATTCATCTTGGAACTCTCTCGTTGCCTTGGCTTCTTCCCGACTTGCCTTGCAATCGGGTTGTCCTTTTCTTCGGAACCTTTGCCTCAGCTTCTGTCGCCTCTTTACTTGAACCATTGCACTCGTTGGTACATAACGTTGGCAAGAAGTCTCCACCTTAACTTGCCCAAATTCTGAATTAATCCCATTAGAATCCCCTCGATTCACACATCTTGGCTTCGTTCCGCCCACAGTCCCTCGACCTTCTTGCTTACGAACTTTGAAAGGGCCCCTACGATCTTGCCAAGCCAATAAGTCAGAATTCAAAACACTATCAGAGTGTTTGTAATGTACCTTACTCGTGGCATTTACTCGTTTCGACTATTTTTGCATCGCTTCTTTCCCACGAAATCTGATGCCCCATCCACCTTCCTCAAAGGCGGCAACTCCACAGTCGACTCCACAGGTCTCATATCAGACTCACGCTCCACTAACTTTTCCGAAGGGGCCTTCGTGGTATCCTGTTCTGTCGAGTTAATACTTCTCCCATACGAAGCATCTTCGACTAGTTGGATTGACGACAACACCTTGGTCCCAACTTTCATATCCCGATGCACTGACACAACAATCTTCGATAACGGACCAGTGACAATATGGATTTCATCGGCCCATGGAAACAAAACTGTCTGAATCCTGTCAAGGAAGTCTAAGCCAAGTACATAATCGTAATCATCTAACTGGATTACCTCAAAGTCTTCCTTGCCTTTCCATTCGCCGATTTGTAGCTCCACATTACGAGCTACTCCCACAGTTGGGGCTTCCTCTGAATTTACTGTCTTGATCTTCTTATTCGATTTCCTAATTGACAGATCAAGCTTCTTGGCAGCCTTTTCTGATATGAACAAGTCCGATGCTCCCGTATCAATAAGAGCACTCCGTTTCTGACCCGTAATGTTGATGTCCACAAACATCAACCCTCCTCTATCATTCCTTTTTTTTGGAATGAGCACCATCGAATTCACTCTCGATGGCTTTCCCTCAATAGGCTTAGCCTCTTCATTCAGCTCATCTTTCTTTTAGATAGCCAACATCATTGATCTCTTCGGACATTTTCGCAACATGTGTGGTCCTTGACAAAGGAAGCATTTTATCTTCTTCCCCTTGTCCCTTAGGTTGTTGGATCTCCGCTTCGCATCTCGTGGTCTCTCATTGCCACTTGAGCTATCGGTTCCCCGCTTCGCATCTCGTGGTTTCTCATTGTCACTTGTGCTATCAGTGCTATGGCCATCATCGCTATGTCCCTCTTCATTTTCCTCATGGTTTCTCTCACCATTGCCCTTTCCATTGGGCTGAGACGATTCGAACTTGTCTTTCGTTGGACCAAGTTCAACAAAGGACTCTGCTTCTGCCATGGCTATAGTAAGTTCAGTGATCCCTTGCCAAGCATTTTATCTTCTTCCCCTTGTCCCTTGGGTTGTTGGATCTCTGCTTCGCATCTCGTGGTCTCTCGTTGCCACTTGAGCTATCGGTTCCCCGCTTCGCATCTCGTGGTTTCTCATTGTCACTTGTGCTATCAGTGCTATGGCCATCATCGCTATGTCCCTCTTCATTTTCCTCATGGTTTCTCTCACCATTGCCCTTTCCATTGGGCTGAGACGATTCGAACTTGTCTTTCGTTAGACCAAGTTCAATAAAGGACTCTGCTTCTGCCATGGCTATAGTAAGTTCAGTGATCCCTTGCCTGCGCAACTCATGCTTTGCCCACGCTTCAACCCATCCTCGAACCAATAGAATGCTTCTTTCTCGCTTAAGTCAGAGATTTGAAGCATCAACTCGCTAAATACCCGAACATACTCCCGAACAGTACCCTCTTGCGTGAGGCGACGCAACTTAGCCCGAGCCTCCTTCTCGGTATACTGTGGGTAAAACTGCTTCCTCAACTCTCTTTGGAACTCCTCCCAAGTCCTAATTGCGTTCCCACCATGTTTCTCATCCATGGACCTACGATGCCACCACAAGAGAGCCACATCAGTAAAATAGATTAAAGCAATGTTTACCTTAATTGCATCATCCTCGATGCCCATCGCTAGGAAGTATTGCTCCATTTCCCATAAGAAGTTATTCACGTCTCTTGCACACCTTGCACCTTTGAATTTCTCCAGTTTGGGAACATCCATTGCTTGTTGCTTCGACTTTGAAGACAACATCCCATTACTCAAAGCAACTTTGTAAATCATGAGCTCCCCCTTAAGCTCTTCAATTTCTTTCTTCATGGCTAACACCATCTCCTCGAGATTCTCATCTCTTTCTGCCAGCTTCTCCGTAGTGGAATTGACTAAATCATTTAGTTTTTCTACATTGGCACCGAGGGAATCCAACACAAAATCTCTAAGTTGCTCTTCCATTGAGTCAAACCCATCTGTGCGTCCCTCGACCAACTCCAGCGTCTCTTTCATGTTCCTTACGGGCTCCTCGAGATTAACAACTCGATCCTCCAAAGCTGTCAGCATTTCCCTCGAGTGAATTGCTTTTCTGACCCTCCCACGGGTCTGCATTGGCTCATTCTAATCAACAACTTCTTTCGACATCCCAACAGTGCCTTTGAACCAATGGCTTGGATACCACTTGTCATGGGGCTAGACCTTTCGTCTCGCAATCCGTGCGGCCTTAGGCAATTTGCTCGTCCAAAGTCGCCTAAGTCAGCCTTTTCTACCCACAATGAGGATTCCTCAAGGACTCCTCCAAGGCACCAATTTGTATAGCGGAAGCATTTGTGCCAAAAGAAGCTACAAACAAGCAAAAGAAAGCCAAAGAAAGAATGCACACAAGGTGTTTGAGTAAATGCCCAAGAATTCTATTACTCTTAAGAATTCAACATACAATGGATGATTTACAAATGAGGGGGAGGCTCCCTATTTATAGTTGAGCTCCCCCAGAACCGACGGTCAAGATACGTTTACATCGACGGACGAGATTAAGGATATCCCATGATTTAAGGGATTTACAAGATTTGCCTTATCAAATCTAATCTAATCTTTACACGATATGATTCCCTCTATCTTCTAAGATTAGTTACCCAAAATAACCTAGGTTTCCATATCTTTGCTATCGGGCCACCCAGGCTTTAATCTGACAGGCTTCTCCAACAATTCTTCGAATCGGGCCAGTTCTCGTGGGCTGAATGATTCCCATCTAATTGATCGACCTCCATGAGGCACATCTTGTGCCATGGTGACGGGCTTTGAACTTTGGCCCGTGACACTAGTATATAGTTCACTCACGCTTCACATTGGGTTGGTTTTTTTTATGTCAAATTATAGAGTAAAAATTTGAAGATTAAAATATATTCTAAAATAGTGTTTGGAAAGTCATCTAAGCAAAGTTTTCAAAAATGGATAAGTGGTCAAACTAGTTAGACCATTGGTTTGTATGGAAGGATTAAAAAATCATAAAAATAAAAAATAAGTTCAATCGGTCCATATTAGTTCGCAAATCAACTAGTATAATGCCTCTTTCGAAATTGATACCTCGGTCTATTCTTGGTCCGACCAACTAGTCCAGTTCAAACAACTATAACTGTGAGTCTCTATATTTTGTACATTTAGAATTTAATTTCCCTCATTTATTTTTAAGAATTTAACTTCTATCTTTTTAGATTTTAAAATCTGCTTTCAAATTATATATAACCTTATAACATTTTAATTGAAAAGTTAACAAAATTAATTATTTGAATTAATTAATAACATTATAAAAATACAGAAATAATATTCAATTTAAATATATTAAAAGGACTAAAACATGATATATTGCCACGTGTCAGCATGGGACCTTCCTTGTATAGATATAGATAAAAATGTGCATTGTTAAATGTTTAATTAAAAATATTCTTATTTATGGTGGGGAAAGGAAAAATTGAAAATTCTCGAGAGTTGTAGGGAAAAATATTGAAAGTAAAAAACAAATGAATGTTTGTAAGAATGCGATAAGCCATATGATTTTGAAAGTAATTGCTTCCGTCTTCAATACAAATTTTAATTATTTATTATACAAATTCATTGAATACATGAATCATAATCTTATTTATAAGTACGGTATTTTTTTTTTATGATTATTTTGGTAATGTTAGTTTTTAATGTTAAAAGTGTTGTGTGTGATTTTATTAAATATACTAATAATTCTATTTTACCTCAATAAAATTGAAACAATTTTAAAAAAGAATAAAATAAAATTAGCATCTATATTTTTTAAATTTAATTAATACTTGTAAATTAAATTATAATTATCACACCTTTTTTTACTATGTTTAGAGTTCTATCCAAGTAATAACTCTATCTTAAAATTAGTACAACATTTCTTTAACTAATAATTGTAAACTACATTATAATATTTTTAAATGTGTAATAATTATCACAACTTCTATTAAATTATAATTATTTTTAAATATATAATTATCCCAACTTCTAATTTTCTTCAACTTTTTTATTTTAAAATGTGAATTTAGTAATATGAAGAAAAATAAAGGATATTCTCACCATTCAATTTCTTTTTTCAAATTGGACCTTATATATATATATAGATTATAGATTAAAGCTCTTTTTTTATAAATAAATAAAAAACTATTTAAAATGAAAAATCAATAATATAATAAACAACAAAAAGTTATATTGGTCGGTCTCAACCTTTGATATATATATATAGATTATAGAAAAACAGTTAAATTTTAATTTTGGTCCCTCTATTTGGCCTAAGTTTGAGATTTTATTTCTATACTTAATTTTTAACATAATATAATCTCTATATTTTTATAATATTATTTATTAGTCCAAATAATTAATATCATTAACTTTTTATTAAAATATTATATGGTTATATAATTTGAATGTCTTTAAGGGTTTTAAAAATTAACATGTGGCTTTTCATTTCTTTCGAGTTTGCCATATATTTATATATATATATATATATATATATATATATATATATATATATATATATATATTATAAGACAATGGTCAAATTTTAGTTTTAGCATTCATTATGTTGAAACTTGAGATTTAATCTATATACTTTAATTTTAGACATAATTGATTCATTTACTTTTATAATGTCATTAGTTAGTCTAAAAAGTTAATATTGTTAACTATTTCAACCAAAACGTTGATGCCAATTGTTCATAAGAATTTCATTCCAACCAAAAAAAAAATATATTTTATCATGACGAGTTCGAATGAGTGCTTTTAAGAAAAATTCACATAAGTATTTTCAATGTTATTTTTATTGTTACATGACTACAAAGCGAATATTTTTTTAATTACAAATTTTCACACCAATGAATTTAATAGAAGAACTTTAACAGTGGAAACAACTTGATCTAAGTTTTTAAATTTAAAAAATAGAGGAACTAAATTCCTGAAAATAAAAGTAAGGGACCAAATTCTAAATTTAGAAAGTGTATAGAGAATTAGACATATTTCAACTTTCAAAATTTTACTCTATAATTTAATATAAATAAAATATCAACCCAACGTGAAGTGTGGACTGAGAACCATACTAGTAGATATTAAAAGGACGATACGAAGCAAACAATTGATGCCAAGTAGAAGTGTTTTCAAGCTAACGAAGAGTTAGAGCTTGTTTGATAACCCATTAAAAAGTTAAATAGATAGAAAATTAATATTTTCAACATTTTAATTTCTTAAGCATGTATGATAATTTAAAATAAAAAGAATGTTCAAATGTTGAGGGCTTGTTTAATAACCCATTGAAAATGTTAAATAAATTGAAAATTAATTGACATAATATATAAATATTAAGGGTTAAATCTGTTGAAAATTATAAAATTGGGATCAAATTGATAAAATATATAAACATTAAAAGTTAAATTTATTATTATACCAATTAAATTTATATAAAATTAACAAAAAAAAATATTACCCTCATGATTAATTATATTTAATTACTCAATTTAAACGTGATGTTAAAAATTAAGAGGGATTAAATGTAAAAAGAATGTTAAGAGAACGGGCATGAGGACACCTGACCGGGAAGAAAATGACATGGGTCTTGGCGTGTAAGGGAAGTTGAATAATGCAGTAATTGCAGCTTTGCTTAATTAATTTTTGTATTGTTAAATTTATAACAAAAAGGGCTATATTTGCTCCGCTCCAAATAATAAAATATTATGTTTGAATACACAATTCATTATTTCTTTACAACGATAATAATTGAAAAACAATTTATTAATTTGATAACTTAAAATTAAATTTCTAATTTAAGAAAAATAATATCAGCTTGAAAATGTCGAAACCATTTTTTTGAAATCGACTTTTTATTTTGAAAAACGAAAATGGGAGTCACCACCAATCCTTTTTGTGAGGTGTGATCGGATCACCTCGTAATTTGATCGGTTTAAATAAATGTTTGATTTATTAAAACAATGATTTTTTTTGTCTACGAAGTTCAAAAAACATATTCGGGAGTCGGTTACGCACGACGAAGGGTTAGCACGCTTGATACGCCCAAAATTGGTACCTAATTGATTACTTAATGCCTTAGTGTCAAAAATTGAAAACTCGAAGAGAATTTAAAATACGATCCCTCTTTATGTTAATGTTAATTTCAATTAAAATTACTCGAGTAAATTAAAATGTATAAAACGCCTCCTTCTCTCGAAGTAACAAAATATCACATTTTGTAAGTTGGGACACGACATCTCGTATTCTTGAGAATAAGTTTGCCTGTTATTATTTTTATTTAAATCTTGCGTATTTTAAAAGAAGAGTCGGTCATCTAGCTTCAATAAGAAAGTTGAGACCCCGTAAGTTAGGGTACGACTTCTCGAGTCTCCAACTACTGAACATTGCCTTTTTTTTAAAAAAAATCAATTTTTACAAATTCGGGTAAAAATTAATATAATACTTAAAATGATACGCACTTAAATTCATTTGAGTATGGCTTAAAACATGAGCTAGTGTTTAATAACGATGATGCAACATGAACTTATAATGAACGAATAAAGCATAAAAACTAATGATAATAAAAAAAAATACTTATTAGTACAATGACAAAAAGATAATTGTGATAGTAGTAATAATAATGGAAGCATAAATAAAATAAATAAAGAAAATAAAGAGTTAAAAAGAAAAAAAAAAGAACATAATAAATAAATATATACGAGGATATAAAAAATATGTATGTATATATATATATAAATGAAAGAATGAACAAAACACAATATATAAGTAAAAGAACAAGCGAACAAATAAAATAAAAGGAATAAATAAATAAACAAGTAAATAAATAAAGATGATAAAATAATTAAAATGAAAAGGGCTTAATTGTAACTTAAATAAAATTTAAAGAAAAAAAGGAATAAAATGAAACAGGGGGGCCATATTGCGATGCGCAAATGGAATGGAGGGACCAAAAGGGGAAATATTCCCATCCTCCAAAACGTTGCGCTTTACACAGGACTAAAATGAAGTAAAAGTAAAAACCACGGGGTAAAATTAGAAATAATAAAAATAAAATAGGTCCACATTAAAAACAACCTAAAAAACGTAAGGACTAAGGGCGCAAATAGACCATTCGGTTCGAAAACACGCGAACCATGGGCGGAGCGGGTCGGGTCACCCATTTCACACCAAAACGACGCCGTTTTGTGTTAATAGGCACCAAGCCAAAACGACACCGTTTTGTACTGCTATTTAAGTCAAGAAATTTTCAAAAAAAAAAAAAAACATTTCAGCCTCTCCTAAAAAAAAAAATTGAAAACCCTTCCTATTTTCTCTGAATCAGTCCTTTGCCCAGGCACAATCTCCGGTCTAGGTCCAGCCGTCCGTCTGCCACCGTGCACGGTGGTCGGAGTTCAAAAAAGGACCCCCTTTTTTGTTTTTTGTTTTATTCTAGATTTCGAATCTAAAGGCGACAATATAAAAAGAAAAGAAAATCTTAGCCATCGTTCCCCCTTTTCGCCTCGTGACCCCTCATATACCTTTCGAACGAAGCCCGAACTAAAACCCAAAAGGGGTCTCACGGCTTTCGCGACGAGGAGGAGCTTCGATGGTGATGAGGTGCGGAGAAACAAAGGTAAAAATCAAACTCTTTTTTATTTTATGATCTTTTAAAAAAACAAAAAATACATAATAGAAAAACAAATCACCTTTTCTTTTTTACTTTGAATTCTTTTTTTGATAAGTATTGTCTGTAAAAAAAAATACATCTATCATGTTCGTGGCTTTTTATAGCCGATTACACTGCTTTGTTCACTGTTTTGACTACTGTTTCGCCACTGTTCACGTTCATATCTACTACAGTTCCTTTGTCTTGTTTCTGCGCTTTTCTGGTCTTCTTTTGTAGGTTTTTGGAGGATCAACGAGCAAGGAACTTGCCATTTTGGAGCAAAGCAGTGCCAGGGGAGCCTACCCTTGAGCGGTGTGTGCGCTAAGGGTGCACATGAAGGTGCGGCGCGAGGGAGGTTTAGAAACCCTAGAGTTTCTGAGTTGGTTTAGCTCTTGGGCCTTTCGGGCTCCTCGGTTTGGGCTAGGTTTTTTAGCTTTGGGTCTACTGGGTTTGGTTAATTTTGTTTTTAAATTAGGCTACTGTAACTTGGGCTCGGTTTGGTTATAAATAGACTGGATTTTAATGGATTTATTATTATTTTTTGGCTTGGTTTTATTTATGTCTGTTGGGCCTGGGCTAAAATTGGGCTTTACAGAAAACATTTCTTTATTTCATTAATTTATTATCATTTATTTCTCAAGCGAAACGAGGCAATTATATTAGTAGGGATAAATATTAAGCCATACCAAATTCACACGAAATGGAAAATCAATATGATGTGTAATATATATGACTGTGTGTTAACATGCATGCATATGGACGTCTAATTCATTATTTTTTCAATTTCATATCTGTTAGCGAGTCAAACGGTCTGCTCAGTCAGCACCAATTCATAGGGCCGGCCGGAAGAAGAAGTTTCAGACAAGTTCATTTCCCAGGTGTTACCTATAATCTCTTGGGAAAATTAAGATGATTAACTTATTATACAAAATGTTAAATTTCTTTTTCACTAAACACCGGCTTGAAAAAGTCAGAAACAGGCCTTACCAACGAGATCCCATTCCTGTGCTTCTAGCGACTCTATCAGCTAAGAAAATTGACTTCTCTAACCATGACAAACAAATCTCGTACAAAAATAATGAACAAATCTTTATTAAAATAAGCTTTTCACAAGGTAATGAACAAATCTTTATTAAATAAGCATGTATTGGCTTGTCAAAACAACAATCGACGCGGAACGCACGGAATAGTTTTGTCTTTAACAAGGGCCAGTATAGAGTTGAGTAGATCTTATCACATAGCAGAAGCTAGACCAAGGTCATTAAGTAGAATAAACAGAGTCGGTTGGACACAGATTTACAACAAGCACCAACTAGCTACTTGGAAACCACCTGCACATGGGTGGATAAAGGTGAATTCTGATGGGGTTGATAGTCAGTTGTCAATAGCAACGACTATTGGGGTATTGCGTAATAAGGATGGTGACTAGATCCTGGGTTACTCTCGTAGTATTTGTATTTGCAATGTTCTAACGACTGAGATTTGGGCTACCTATGACGGTCATTCCTTGGCGTAGACAAATGGCTGTTGTACGGGCCTAAATTTGTCTGGACCCGATATAACAAAACCAAAACAGTCCAAATTCATAAAAAAATTTCCATTTACAAGGCCCAAATAATCTGTGGCCCAATGCACTACCCAATTTCACAAACCTAACAAAATAAAGCCCGATAGGCCCAATCCTTTTAAAATTTTTGGAAAACCCTAACCCTAGCCCTTCTGCTTTGCGCCGTACCACTTATGTGCCCCCCTGCTGCCACCAGCGTGCACACCGCTCGAATCTGCAAACAGAAAAGAAAAGACAACACGCAAGCAAAGAAAAATAGATAACAGTCGCAAAAACAAAGCAAAACAGCAGCAGATGACAAAAAAAAGCCTTTGTATTAGGCTATAAGAAAGTCAGAAATTCACAATGTATTTTTTACAGAGACTCTTGAATAGAAAAAAAATCAGAAACTAAAATCTCAAAGGTGCCTCTTTTATTTTATTTTTCTTCATTTTTGTTTGAAATAAAGCATAAATAGTAATAAAATCTTACCGTGGTTCGTTCTTCGTCGTGGTTGTGAATCTGCGGTGACCCAAATGTCACAAAACCCACTCAGGTTCCGACGAGGGTCAGGGAAGCAACGAAGACGAGAGTTTTCTCCCCTTGCGATTCAACCGCTATTTCATTTTGTGTTGTGTTTTCTTCTTAAAATATATAAATATATATATATATATATATATATATATATATATATATATATATATAGTGTAAATCTACTTAAAAAAAAAAGAGAGAAGGAGAGAAAGCTTACCCGAACACGGCTTTAAAACAGGGTTGAAAGACCCATTTTCAGGCGTTGTTGGCCACCGAATGTGTCGTGTTTTGGTATTGCGGCAGAGAGAAAGACCAATCGACGAAAGGGGATTAGAAGGAAGCCCTAGCAGAGGAAAGATTGAAAAACTCTTTTAGATTTCGTCAGATTGGTTGCAAATGGTTTTGGCAAACAAAATTAATTATTTTTTTAGATATAATGAACGGCACCGTTTGGGTAAAAGGGGTAAGGGTCTGTGCATTCCCTCATAAAATGGGTGATTTGCGTGGCCAGTCCTCCCCTTTTGCGCCGCTGTTGGAATAGACCCTTGTTCTTTTTTTATTTTTATTTTTTTTTTAAATTTGGCCTAGGAATTTTATGCCAATTTCACTTTAGTCTGCATGTAAACACTTCATTTTTGGATCTGGTTTATTTGCATTCTTAATCCTCTTTGCTTTATGCGCATTCCACTTTACTCCCAACCTATTTATCGGTTTATTACGATTTAGACCCAAAATTTCGTCTTAATCCCGGTTTAATTCTTTGCTTAATTTTAACCCCTTTTATGAATCCATTTTATTTTAATATTATTTATTTATCTATTATTACTAGCTTTCACTCTTTCTAAAATATATGTCGTGTATATATACATTATTATATTGTCATCTTATTTTCATTATATTGTATTCTTTTTTTTGTTTTCTTTTTATTTTATTTATTATAAATCTTTCATAATATTTATTGTGAACAGTTTTATTATTATTTGTTTTAAAATTTTTTTTACATGGTATTTGTTTTAAATTGTTTTACCATATTATTTATTTTGAGTTTTTACATACATTATTTATTTTAAACTTTTACGTATTATAAATTTATATACATTATGTAGTTTAAACTATTTTATATATTATTTATTTTAAACCTTTTATATTAGTTATTTTAAACTGTTTTGTATTGTTTATTTTAAATATTTTTTTGTGTTATTTTTTTAAAACTATTTTATATATTACTTACTTTAAATTTTTTATATAATATTTGTAATAACCCAAATTTGCCCGGCCCAAAAAAAATATAGAAAAATAAATAAAAATAAAAATAGTAAAAAGTTCCTTATAGTCCATGTACAAATCATGCTAGTAGCCCATTACACTTGTAGCCCAACTGGTCTAAACTAGAATACCTAAAACTACCCAATACCCGGTTACACCCAACCCACAAATAGACGGCCCAAGGAGACCCAAACTAGCGAGGCCCAATGCCTAAACCGAATCTGGAAACCCTAGGGTTTCCAAAAACTTCGCGTCGCAAGTATCCCAAGAGCCGTGCTTTTCGTCTCGTGTTGTTCCGGTTTCCACCGGCGCCGTGCCTCCAGCCTTGTACCACGCCGCAATCGGTGCACGAATCAGTGACAGTGCACTCACCGCCGTGATATTCTCGCTGGTATCTGCAAAATGGAAAGAACGACAGCAGAAAAATAAGAGAAAAATATGGAAAGAAATCAAAAGATTTCTTTCCCAAATTGTAATGATTTACAAAGGGCTATAAAAGCCTTTCTTTTTTAATCTGTAATGACATGGTGGAGAAAATAAAAAATAGGACAAGAGAAACAGATTACAGATTCACAGTTTACAGTTTACAGATTTTTTTTTACCAGAAAGCAAAGGTGATTTGTTTTATATTTTTTATTTTTCTCTTAAATATCTGCATTTCATACATGTAAAATATTAAAAATAAATAAAAAAACGGATTACCTTTTCGATGCGGGGTAAAAGGTGAAGGTTTTCCAGTTTTCGGCCGCCGTATGTGGCGGTGTTGACAGAGGCGCGTGAGCACGTGAAGACCACTGGACGGAGGCTCGATAGAGCTCTGAGAACCCCTCAAACCCTCTTGCAGAGGGTTTCTTTGTTTTTTTTTAAAAAAAATCAGATTTCAAAAATGATTTTTTAGGTTGAAATTTAGCTTATATAGCCTTATGAAAACAGTACCGTTCTGCTTAAAACAAATAGCTTTAAAACGACGTCGTTTAAGCTAGGATCCGCGTGTTGACCCGAAACCCGAATGAGATCCGCGTGTTTTTATTAAAAGGGTAAATTATTCAATCGATCCTTTCATAAATTTTATATTTACATTTACATTTTATTTTTATTCAAAATTGACCCCACTATTGTACAATTAATTCAATTTAGTCCTGATGACTATTAAAGCCTATTCTGGAACGACGTCGTTTTCTGGGATTAGGGCTAATTGCCTAGTGAGTCCCTCTGATTTAACGCGTCTTTCAATTAGGCCCAAATTTTTTTATTTATTTGTAATTAGCCCTATTTTTTTAGAATTAAATTCGAATTTAGTCCTTTTTATATATTTAATTGGTTTTAAAATAATATATGTATTATTTATTTATTTTATATAAACATTAGTTATATATAAAAATAACAATATTATTTTTATTTATGTATATTATATTATTAAATATGTTTCTTAAAAATTTTATATACATTTTACTTTATATATTACTTATTTTGCTATATTTATATATGTAAATTATTATATATTATATCATTGTTATTATTTATTTTTATATCATTTTATTATTAACTATTTATTATGATTAAATTTTATAAATTATCACTACAAATTACATTTTTATATATTATTATTTAGAAGTTAGTATATAATATTTTATATGAAATTTTGTTCCTATTTGACATATTAATATTTTTGTAGATATATTAAGTTATTAAATCATACAATATGTTCATATATTAACCATGTTTTTAAAATTTTTTTATTACTTATATATTGTTTTAGGTCTTTTTCTTTACCTCATTTATTCTTTTTAAACTTGTATTTAGATTTTACCCCTTTTTACGTACATAATTTATTAACTTATTTTAGCATCCTGTTCGTATTTATTTAATACTGTCTTAATATAATAACCTTATCGTAAATTATTTGTTATTTTTTTATATCATTTATTATTTTTGTACATTCTCATGAAATATTATTGCATATATGTTAAGAAATTATATTGTTCTATTTATTATTCGCTACGTTGTACTTTACATGAAATGATAATGTATGTATATTTGCATTTTTATATGCATGAGATATTAATGTATATTACGTGAGTTATGTCATTATTTATCATGTTCTATACTATATTCACATGAAATGATAAAGCATGTATCATGTAATTAGGTTTATTTAGCATTGATCTTTTGTAATGCGTAAGGTATAAAATTATACTTCATTTAAAAAGAT
This sequence comes from Gossypium anomalum, assembly GCA_025698475.1. Classification (NCBI taxonomy): domain Eukaryota; kingdom Viridiplantae; phylum Streptophyta; class Magnoliopsida; order Malvales; family Malvaceae; genus Gossypium; species Gossypium anomalum. Next base: position 79,356,722 of record CM046966.1, on the reverse strand, counting down.
TTTAAAAAAAGAGAGGTAATGTTTTTGACATTTAGGAATTCGAGAAGTAGTGCCCTAACATGCTGGGTTGCGATTTTTTGATTTTTTAAATATCTAAAGTATCCTTCTAAAGTAGATTTCATAAATCACGAGATGATTTCGACTACGAAAGTTTAAAAATATTGTGTCCAATCATGCTGGGTGTAATGTTTGTATTCTTTTAGAGCGAAAGAATCCCGATTTTTAGCAAATTATTATGGTACCAAGAAAGATTTTATAAAGTGATCCAATCACACTCTAAAAGGTTGGTGGCGACTCCTGTTTTCAAAATACTTCCCCCATTTTAAAAAAAACAGGTTGCGACAGCTTAGCGACTCCGCTGGGGACGTAAGAGAGTCAGGCCAAGAAATTGATTATTTTCTGTCTTAATATCGAAAGTTTGGAAAATTCTAAAAATTGATCCTTTTTACATGTGTTTACTGCATATGTTTGTTATCCTATCGCTGTACATCGCATTTGCATGACCGCTGTGGTCATACCCCTAAGTGGGAGTAAGAAGCTACGCTTTCGTGAGGTTTTCACCTTCGTATGAGCTAGTGGATTGCTTCCGGGATACTGTACCTATGTCTTCGTGAGATTTCCATCTCCGTATGGCGATAAGGAAATGTGTCCCCCTGAACTGAACTTGGTCCATATGAGCCTATAATGGGTGAGGATCGAGGATGCTAGTTCAGGAACCCTTACTTTAAAACTAAAACTCATATAGTGAACTTTAAGTGCTTATCCTAGGGAGTATAGTGATAATCTTTAATAAATTACCCTTATAGGTACTTGTTTATTATACATTTATATATGAAACTAACTTATTTTATTTTGTTATCATTACATGTCATTCAGCATTTAAGGGTGTCGATTTCGATTTCTAAATTAGAAAGTTTTGTAATGAGGAACGAATATCTTGATAAAGTGGAGGACAATGCCTCTGTCTGTTCCTGGTCAGAGAAAACCCAGTTAGAGAAAGGAGATAGAGTCACCAAGGGGTATACATCAGAGTTATGGGCCTAATGGGATGACGAGGCTATCTGGGCCCAATGGGATGACAGGGCTAAGTAGTTTTTCTATTAGAATTATGGAGATCTGCCTTATTTGCTAGACATCAAGGTAGATAAGCATCTGTTTCGAGCCATGGTACAGTTTTGGAACCCTGCTTATAGTTGTTTTACATTCGGCGAGGTGGACTTAGTGCCTACTTTGGAGGAGTATACAACTTTTCTTCGTTGTCCGAAGATTCAAGGTAACAAAGCTTATGTTAGGCCTACCAATCTTCCTATTTTCGTGAAGAAATTAATGATGATCACAGGGATGAGTGAGCAGTGGGTTGCAGCTCGTGTCCAACAAAAGGGTGAGGGTAAATGTATTCTGTGGGCAAGCTTAAGGGATCTAATATTAGCACACCCAGATATGAAGAGGAGGGTTGATGTCCTGGCCTTTAGTATTTATGGTTTGGTGATTTTTCCAAAAGCTTTAGGACACATAGATAAGGCAGTTGCGGATTTATTCGATTGACTTGGTAAACAGAACACACCTGTGCCTGCAATCCTAGCTGAGACGTTTAGATCCTTGAGCGCATGTCGAAGAGCTGGGGAAGGTAGATTCATTGGATGTGCACAGTTGTTGTTAGTTTGGTTTCACAGTCATTTTTGGAAGGTTGATAAAGTTCCTTGCTGAGTGTTCTTCAAAGACTATTCTCTGCTAAAGGAAGCAGCAGCTACACCGAGGAGGGATGACATTACAGAAGAAAGATGGATAGAAATACTTCAGAACCTCCGAGAGGAAGATGTTATGTGGAGGGGAAGATGTACCTAAGCTTAGATGTCGACGTTCAGAAAATCGAGGTCAAAAAAGTGAGGAAAGAAAAAAAGAAAATTGAGGAAGACCAAGATGACTTGAAGACGCAATTAAGAAGACACAACTATCATTGAAGAGAGCTGGATTGGGGAAGTTTTCAGAGCAATGGCAACAAGAGGTTCAAGAAGAAAGAGCTAAAGTCGAGTACTGGGAGAAAAAGTTCCAAGAGATGCAAGCGCAGAATCAGGCCTTAGAGAAAGAGAATCAAGGATTAAAAGCTAAGGTGACAGAGCTTGACAGCCTCTTTATCATCATCGAAGTCGTAATTCTGCGGTCGAGTTAAAAGCAAATCTGAACAAGATCGAATAAATGAAGCACAATATTGGAAGGTTGGAAGCAGCACTGCAGAACTGTGAACTACGGATAGAGCAGCTTGAGGCAAGAAAATGGCACTGGAAGGAAGAACTTCACTATCTTTAGGATCAAGTTGGAAATAGAGATTATCTCATGTGAGAAGCCATAGTCCAGATTCGAGAGGTTGCTGATCATTTACAAGACCTAATTGCACAAGCTAATGTATTAAGTACAAAGTATGAGTTAGTAACAGATAGAGGTTTAGAGTTAGCTTCGTTGTTAGATAGGATTAAAACTCTGGGCCTAAAGGCAAAGGCGTATTTGTAATCTATTTTGTGTAAAGATTTTTGTCTCTTAAATAACGTTTTCTAAAAGGAACTGAATCAAAATCGATATCTTTTAGCATTCATGCATTTGCATCTCATCGCATCATATGCATTCAAGTTTATAGAAAGGCCCTAATTAGTTAAAATTATTAGGAAGAATGAGAGAGTAAGAGAAAGAAAATCTGGAAGCGACACATCCTTACGGTACACGCACTAAGTCAAAAAATATGGATCAAAGACTTGAGTAGATTCAGAAAGAAATGCAAGAGCAGTTGCAGGAGCAACTGGCAAAAATCCAACAAGAGATGAATGATCAAATGTTGGAGGCTCAGAGGAATATGATGGCTGAGATGGCTCAGCTACTGAAGGGGGCGACGGATAAAGGAAAGGCCCCTATGACTATCACTGAAGGGGATAATGAGGATCATCCTCTAGGTTTTACCCCACCCCATTTGCAAACTCAATCTGAAGCATATCCTCGAAGGCCGTCCATCAGGATAAGGCCTCAACATGGGCAAGTGGATGTCGGGATACCCATGAACTTTCAAGCTGGCTCGGGGTTTAACCTAGGAGATAACCCTACCAATCCAGTCATCCCTGATTTAGATGTAGTTGAGAGGGAAGAGATGAGGCTCAAATCATCAAGGCAATTAGAGGAACGTTGCAAATGGTTAGAAGAGAAGTTTAACGTATTAGAAAATGCTAATAATTGTTAGGGAATTGATGCCAAATACTTGATCCCAGATCTGGTGCTTCCTCATAAGTTTAAGATGCTAGAGTTTGAGAAGTACAATGAGACCACTTGCCCTGAGACCCATATCACTATGTTCTGTAGACAGATGACTGGCTATGTAAACAATGATCAGTTATTGATCCATTGTTTTCAAGATAGTTTGGTTGGAGCAGCAACTAGGTGGTATAATCAATTGAGTCGTACGAGGATCAGTTCTTGGAGAGACCTAGCGCAAGCCTTTATGCAGTAATATAACCATGTGACTGACATGACTCCTGATAGAATCACGTTGCAGAACATGGAAAAGAAGCCTAATGAAAGTTTTAGGCAATATGCCCAAAGATGGAGGGAGGTAGCCATGCAAGTTCAACCACCGCTCTTAGAGAAGGAAGCTACTATGCTGTTCATTAATACTTTGAAGGCCCCATTCATTACTCACATGATTGGAAGTACCACCAAGAGTTTTGCTGATATAGTTATGGCAGGAGAAATGATTAAGAATGCCATAAGGGGTAGCAAGATAGAGGGGGAAACCGCCAAAAGATCGGCCCCACGGAGGAAAGATAATGAGGTGAACAATACAAGTAGTTATAATCCAAAGGCAGTTACGGTTAGTCAGCCCAGAGTAGCTGCAATTGGGCAACAGGATTCTCAGAAACAGGGATCTGGTTCAAGGTAAAATTCTAAAAAGATCTCATTTACTCCTATCCAGTAACATATTGGGAGCTTTATGAAAGTTTATTTAATCCACACGCAATAGCTCCTTTTTATTTGAAACTATTACAACCTCCATACCCTAAATGGTACGATGCAAATGTCAAGTGTGAATACCATGCAGGGATATCAGGGCATTCAATCGAAAATTGCACTGGCTTTAAAAAAGCAGTGGAAAGATTTATCAAGATTGGGGTTGTAAAGTTTGACAATACCTCTAGTAATGAGAACCCGTTGCCAAATCATGGTGATCAAGGGGTAAACGCAGTTAGGGATATTAGAATGAGAAGGATTAAGGAAGGCGTGGCTGAGGTGAGAACGCCGATGAAAGTGATTTGGGAAGAAATGGTGAAAAAAGAGATGATAATCTTTAAAGAAAGAAATAGAGGAGTGAGGGACTACTGCGAGTTCCATGCTGTAGAAGGACACGAGATCCAAGAATGTGAAGAGTTTAAGGTCTTGGTGCAATGCTTTATGGATAACAAGAAGCTAGAATTCTATGAAGCTGGTTCAAATGAGGGACATATATGCACATTAGAAGGTGCACTGAAGAATCAAAACTAGCCAAGGATCATTATTTATTTACCAGAAAATAATGAAGTTGAAATACCAACGGTACCGAAATTCATCATTCATAAACCTGTTTCCTTTCCTTATAAGGATAACAAGAGGGTACCCTGGAATTATAACTGCCATGTGTCAATGCCGGAGAAGGATGATATAGCTAGTGTTTCTAAGAAAGCTCAGGGTGAGGGTTCTTATACACGTAGTGGGAAATGCTACGATGCAGAAGGTGTTAGAGCTGAGCTACAAAATCAAAGGCTTTTGACAAAGGAAAAGGTACCGAGACACTGGTTAATGAGCCAGTGAAGGAAGAAGAAGCTAGAGTATTTTTAAAATTCTTAAAGCATAGTGAGTACAGCGTGGTTGAACAATTACGCAAACAACCAGCTTGTATATCAGTGTTGGCTTTGTTTCTAAGTTTAGAGGCACATCGAGAAGCATTAATGAAGATGCTCAATGAGACTTATGTTACTAATAATATATCCGTCAACAAGTTGGATCGATTAGTTAGTAACATAAGTGCTGACAATTTCATCTATTTCAATGATGATGAAATCCCACCTGGTGGCATGAGATCAGCTAAAGCCTTAAATATCACCACTCATTGTAAGGGGTATACACTGTCAAGTGTGCTTATTGATAATGGATCAGCTTTAAATGTCTTGCCATTATCAACATTGAACAGATTGCCCATAGATAGTTCTCACATGAAAACATGTCATAATGTAGTGAGAGTATTTGATGGCACGGAAAGGAAGGTCATGAGAAGAATCGACATTCCTTTGATGATTGGACCAAATACCTATGAGGTGGACTTTTTAGTGATGGACATCAAGCCCTCTTACAATTGCCTGTTGGGGAGACCTTGAATACACTCGGCAGGAGCGGTGCCCTCATCTATGCACAAAAAATTGAAGTTAGTAGCTGATGGGTGGTTGATCACTATAAATGCAGAGGAGGACATTATAGCGATAGTTACCAGTAGTGCACCATAAGTAGAGGCAAATGAGGAGGCAATTGAATGCTCCTTCTGTTCATTAGAATTCGTCAATGCAACATTCATCTCAGAAGGGAATAAGGTACCGGTGCCCAAGATATCCAGAGCTACAAAGATGGGTTTACAAATGACAATGGGGAGAGGAGCCTTGACAGGAAAATGATTGGGAAGATATCTTCAAGGAGGGATCCAAATTCCAGAATTAAAGGAGAAGAGAGATCGTTTTGGTTTGGGTTACAGGCCAGATCAAAAGCAAAGGAGGAGGGAAATGGAGAAGCGTCAAGAGAGGAGAATGACGCGTTTAAGTAGAAGAGAAGTAGAGTGGGAATCGATGACATTCCCCCATATATCCCAAACCTTTGTATCAGGAGGGATAATTCACCCTAAAGGAGGGTTGCTTGAAAAAGAAAGCTTTTACATTAATGCTGTGCATAATGAGGAATTTGGACAAGGAAACCTTGAGGGCATTCGCCCTTACCAACTGAGAAGCTCTTTGAACAATTGGGTTGCAGAAGAACTTCCTGTAGTTTTTAAAGATTCTTCAGAGTAATTTCTAGAACACTTTTACTGCTCTAAAGCCTAGGAGTAGTAAGATTTCATTTGTAAAATAAGCTCATGTTCAGATATTTATATATCAATAAAACGAATTTTTTTCTCAAGAGAATATTCTTTTATACCGTTCAATATTCTTTTGACCTTTACATTCTTTCATTTCATTCATAACATAAAATAACATTCCAAAAATTCATTTATTCTTTGTATATTCTTTCATACCCCGCAGGTCTCTAGATATCAATGATATGAGCACTGATAATACAAATCATAGATTCTCTTTTGAGCAAGACATGTGTTTAGAAGAACCTCAGGATTTTAAAGATGACAGGGATTGTGATATGTCTCCAGATCTGTTGAGAATGGTGGAACAAGAGGAGAAACAAGTCCTACCCCGTGAGAAAGAGGCAATAGAGAATGTAGCCTTGGAGGAAGGGAAGGAGGTGAAAATTGGCACGCATATAGCTAAAGAAATGAGACAAGGTCTTGTTGAGCTACTATGTGAGTTCAAAGATATATTTGCGTGGTCATATCAGGATATGCGGGGATTAAATATTGATATCGTGGTACATCGTCTTCCTATAATACAAGATTGCAAACTAGGTCAACAAAAATTACGAAGGATAAGGCCTGATATTGTATTAAAAATAAAAGAGGAAGTCAAAAAGCAGTTTGATGCTGGATTACTACAAGAAGTAAAGTATTCAGAATGGGTGGCTAATATCTGCCTGCCCCTAAGAAGGATGGGAAGGTACGAATGTGCGTAGATTACAGAGATTTGAATAAAGCTAGCCCAAAGGACAACTTTCGTTTACCGCACATCGACACTTTGGTAGATAATACAACGAGATATTCATTGTTCTCCTTTATGGATGGTTTCTCGGGGTACAATCAGATAAAGATGCATCCTAAAGACATGGATAAAACCACCTTCATAACATTATGGGGCACCTTCTGTTACAAAGTAATGCCCTTTGGGTTGAAGAATGCAGGGGCAACATACCAAAGGGCTATGGTGACCTTGCTCCACGATATGATGCACAAAGAAATTGAGGTGTATGTTGATGATATGATCGCCAAATCTCGAACGAAGGAGGAACATATTGAAGTTTTGAGGAAGCTGTTCCTAAGATTAAGGAAGTTTCAGTTAAAACTTAATCCTGCAAAGTGCACCTTTGGAGCTAGGTCAGGGAAATTACTAGGCTTTGTGGTCAGCGAAAAGGGAATAGAAGTTAACTCAGACAAAGTTAGAGCCATACAAGATTTGCCTCCACCACGTACTCAGAAGGAAGTTTGGGGTTTTCTTGGAAGGCTGAATTATATTGCTCGGTTTATTTCACAATTAACTGAGAAATGTGATCCTATATTTCGTCTCCTTAAAAAACACAACCAAGGTACTTGGGATGAGGAATGCCGGAATGCCTTTGATAAAGTCAAGCAATACTTGCTAAATGCTCCAGTACTATCTCCACCTAGTCCAGATAAACCATTAATTCTGTACTTATCAGTGTTTAGTAATTCTATGGGATGTGTGGTCGGTCAACATGACGAGTCAAGAAGAAAGGAGAAAGCAATATATTACCTCAGTAAGAAATTCACTGAGTGTGAAATGAGATATTCGCCAATTGAAAAGTTATGTTGTGCTTTGATTTGGACAACTCGAAGGTTGAGGCAATATATGCTATATCATACGACTTGGCTAATTTTAAAACTTGATCCGTTAAAGTACATGATGGAGTCAACAGCCCTAAATGGAAGAATGGCAAGGTGCCAAGTATTACTCTCAGAATTTGATATAGTCTATGTGAGTCAAAAGGCTATAAAAGGAAGTGCGATAGCAGAATTTCTGGCTAACAGAGCTCTAGAAGATTATGAGTCGTTGAGCTTTGATTTCCCAAACGAGGAGTTGACGTATGTGGCAGTCGTTGAAGAATATCCTTGGAAGCTAAATTTCGACGGTGCATCTAACGCGATAGGAAATGGAATTGGAGCAGTTTTGGTATCCTCAAATGGTGATCATTATCCATTTACATGTAAATTAGATTTTGATTGTACGAACAACATGGCCGAATATAAAGCATGTATCATGGGGATTCGAGCGGCCAAAGAACAGAAAATTAGAACCCTAGAAGTATACGGAGACTCTGCATTGGTAATTTACCAGCTTAGGGGTGAATGGGAGACATGGGACCCTAAATTGATCAGTTATCGAAGGGTAGTTTTGGAGTTACTTGAAGAGTTTGATGATGCCACTTTCAGTTATCTCCCATGGGACGAAAATCAGATGGCAGATGCTTTGGCAACATTAGCTTCCATAATTAAAGTAAATAGACAAGAGGATATGAAACCGATTCAGATGAGCATTTCTGAGGTTCCAACTCATTGCTGTAACATTGAAGAAGAGGAAAAAGATGACCATCCTTGGTATCATGATATATTACGGTATGTGAGAAATCGTGAATATCCCGAGCCGGCAATTGAAAATGACAAAAGAACTTTGAGGAGGTTAGCCTGTGAATATGTGTTAGATAGAGATATCCTTTACAAAAGAAGGAAAGATTAGGTGCTTCTGAGATGTGTTGACGCTGCAGAAGCTAGACAAATCCTGGAAGAAGTCCATGAAGGAGTTTGTGGGACACATGCTAATGGCTTTACGATGGCAAGACAAATCATGAGGTTTGGATACTATTGGTCTACTATGGAAGGAGATTGTATCAACTATGCTAAGAAATGTCACAAATGCCAGATATACAGGGACAAGATTCATGTACCACCTTCACCCTTGTATGTTATGACTTCGCCATGGCCCTTTTCCATGTGGGGCATGGATGTCATTGGGCCAATATCACCAAAAGCTTCGAATGGGCATAGTTTCATTTTTGTGGTCATCGACTACTTCACGAAATGGGTAGAGGCAGCTTCTTATACTAGCGTCACCAAGTCAGTAGTAGGTCAATTCTTGAAAAAGGAGATCATTTGTCGGTATAGAATGCATGAGAGGATTATATCAGACAATGCATTGAACTTGAACAACAGCACAATTGCGGAGGTCTGCAGCCAATTCAAGATTAAACATCATAATTCGTCTCCATATTGCCCAAAGATGAATGGGGCAGTGGAAGCTGCTAACAAAAACATCAAGAAGATAGTGGGGAAAATGACTGAAACCTACAGAGATTGGCACGAGAAGTTACCATTTGCACTATTGGCCTATAGAACATCCGTCAGAACCTCTATTGGGGCAACGCCTTTCTCGTTGGTTTATGGGATGGAGGTAGTGCTACCCATTGAAGTTGAAATACCTTCTCTTCGAATTTTGTCAGAGATAAAGCTAGATAAAGCAGAATGGGTTCAATCGCGGTATGTCCAATTAAACTTGATCGAAGAAAAAAGGCTAAAAGATATTCGTCATGGTCAGATGTATCAGAAGCGAATGATGCGAGCCTATGACAAGAAAGTTCATCCAAGAGAATTCCACGAAGGGGACCTTGTATTGAAAAAGATTTTCCCCATACAAAAGGACTTCAGAGGAAAATGGATGCCAAATTGGGAAGGACCATATGTCGTGAAGAAGGCTTTTTCTGGTGGTACACTTATTTTTGACAGAAATGGATGGGAGGAGTTTACCTAATTCAGTGAATTCAGTCTCAGTCAAGAAATACTTTGTTTAAAAGGGAGGGGAATCCAAAGTGAAAACTCGCAAAGGGCGTTTGAAAAAAAAATGGAGAGGCCAAGGTGAAAACCCGCAAAGGGCGTTTTGAGACCAAAGGGGTTTTGAGTAAAAACCCCGAAAGGGCTGCTCAAATTTCGAGAGAAATACAGTGACCTTGCTATACTAGAGAAGTGGAGTGTGTTGCATACCGGGGCATTAACAAAGTACATTTGATCTTCTAAACACATGTTAAAACTCAAAATAGTCTTCATAGGATTTGTATACAGAAGCCCAAGCTGTGATATGTTGGGCATCAAATTTTTGTTCTGATTACTATCTTTAGATTCTTTTTCTTCTCAAAGATACGTTTTTAGATTAATTTCTTGCTGTATCCTGATAATTTATTTAAACTATTCTCAAAGATTTGATTATTTGTCTTCTAAAGTGTGTTGTATTGAAATAATGATTGATGAACTAAATATTTTTACAAACGAAGTTTTGCATATTACTCTGGAAATCTCTAGAGAATACAAGAAACTAAAATAAAACAATTGTTTGAAGAATTCCCATGAGTAAATGTCGGAGGTACTCGAGGAGATTTCTTTTTTCAGTCCAAAGGATGATTGGACAATTCAAATGATTCAACCGTGGGAGAGGATCGCCTTCAGCAGGTTGTAACGTTAGGATTTAAAACGCATGAGCGGAGTATGATTGATACTTAGAGTAAAATAAAAGTGAAAAGACGTCTGAAATAGGAATCATTTTCATAACATTTTGCATAATTAGGAGCATTTGATTCATTTCGAGTATGACATTTTAATCAACAGGCATGAGTACATATGCATTCTATAGGTTATGTCCTTTAAGGAACAATGTAGATCACCAATAGCCGATTTGGCGCCTCTGTATTGTCAGAGAGCATATCGAAGATAGCAGATTTGGCGTCTCTATATTAACAGAAAGCAGATCAAAGATGACAGATTTGGCATCTCTGTATTAACAGAGAGCAGATCGAAGATGACAGATTTGGCGTCTCTGCATTAACAGAGAGCAGATCGAAGATGACAAATTTGGCGTCTTTGTATTGACAGAGAACAAATCAAAGATAGCAGATTTGGCGTCTCTGTATTGTCAGAGAGCAGATCAAAGATAGCTAATTTAGCATTTCTGTATGGTCAAAAAGCAGATCAAGGATAGCAGATTTGGCGTCTCTGTATTGTCAGAGAGCATATCGAAGATAGCAGATTTAGTGTCTCTGTATTGTCAGGGAGCAGATCGAAGATAGCAGATTTGACGCCTCTGTATTGTCAGAGAGCAGATCGAAGATAGCAGATTTGGCGTCTCTGTATTGTCAGAGAGCAGATCGAAGATAGCAGATTTGGCATCTCTGTATTGTCAGAGAGCAGACCGGAGTTAACTGATTTGGTGTTCTTGAGTTTGCAAGAAGCAGGTTGAAGATAGCTAGTTTGACCTTCCTGAAGCTATCAGAATACCTTTGAGGAAGATAAGGATCAAGATTTCGAGATTTGGCCTGGCCGGGCAAATTTGGTCCTTTTGTAATCTTTGCTCTATTCGTGTTACACAGTAACAAGCAAAGAGGGGCAGCTGTAATAACCCAAATTTGCCCGGCCCAAAAAAATAGAAAAATAAATAAAAATAAAAATAGTAAAAAGTCCTTTATAGTCCATGTACTAATCATGCCAGTAGCCCATTACACTTGTAGCCCAACTGGTCTAAACCAGAATACCTAAAACTACCCAATACCTGGTTACACCCAACCCACAAAAAGACGGCCTAAGGAGATCCAAACTAGCGAGGCCCAATGCCTAAACCGAATCTGAAAACCCTAGGGTTTCTAGAAACTTTGCGCCGCAAGTATCCCAAGAGTCGTGCCTTTTCGTCTCGTGTTGTTCCAGTTTCCACCGGCGCCGTGACTCCAGCCTTATACCACGCCGCGATCGGTGCATGAATCAGCGACAGTGCACTCACCGCCATGATATTCTCGCTGGTATCTGCAAAATGGAAAGAACGACAGCAGAAAAATAGGAGCAAAATATGGAAAGAAATCAAAGATTTCTTTCCTAAATTGTAATGATTTACAAAGGGCTATAAAAGCCTTTCTTTTTTAATATGTAATGACACGGTGGAGAAAATAAAAAATAGGACAAGAGAAACAGATTACAGTGTCAAAACCTCTTTTTAAATTGAGAGGGTATTTTGAAAAACGGGAGTTGCCACCAATCTTTTAAAGTGTGAATGGATCACTTTATAAAACGTTTTGGTCTACGAAGTTATGAGAAAATAGGTTCGGGAGTCGATTACGCACGAGGAAGGACTAGCACCCTCGTAACACCCAAAATTGGTACCAAATTGAATAATTTTGTCTTAATGTCAAAAGTTTGAAAGAATTTAGAAATAAGGTTTCTTTTAAAACCATAATAATTTGAGTTAAAAAGAATCAAGATTCCATTGCTTGAAAAGAATATAAACATCACATCCAGCATGTTTGGACACGATATTTTTAAACTTTTGTAACTAAAATCATCTTGATATTTTCAAAATCTATTAAAAAGGATACTTTAAATATTTAGACAAACGGGAAATCGCGACCCAGCATGTTAGGGCACTATTCCCCGAATTCCTAAGTACAAAAGGCACTGCCTTGTTTTTTTAAAAAAATTCCTTTGGATTAAATGAAACTTTTTAAAAAAAAAAAACGATGATGCATTTAACCTATTACAAAAGATCAATATTGGATTAATTAAACTACGTACTTTAACATTTCATGCAAATATAATATAGTAAATGGTAATTACGACATAAATCACACAATACTTTAACATTTCAAGCATATATAATCACAAATAGTATGAATATACACATTATTTCATGCAAAAATACAAAATGGCAAAAATAATGAATACATCAGTACAAATTAAACATATATAGTAATATTTCATGCGAGAATACAACATAGTAAACAATGAGGATAAGATGTATAATCATACTTCATGAAAATATAACTTACATAAATAAATAATTTTCATGTAAACATATAAAATCAATGATAACAAATAACTCGTGCAATGAATTTACATATTTAAACAATTAACACAAATATATTAATAACATATGAACATATATAAAAGAAAAAAAACTTAGGAAGAATCACATATTTGGCACAATGAATAATAAAGGGAGATTTTAAAGTGCTTAATACATACTAAAACCGATGTATAATATACATATATATATGTAAAATAATAAAACTTTATAATAACATACATACTACATGTTTAATACACATAAATGTAATACTTAATAATAATTTATAAATTTCATAATAGTGTAATAATATATATTAATAATATAAAGAAAATAACGTATAAAATATAAAATAATAAAATAATGTAATGATAAATGAATTTTAAATATTTAATAATAATATATATAAAAAAACAATGTTTAATAATAATTTATAAAATTTTAAAATTATACATGATAATATGTAATAAGATATAAATATATGATAAAATATAAAATAAAACAATATAATATATAATGTATATTAAAGCATAAGATAATATAACATATATATAATAATATAAAAATATAAAATAATATATATTAATAAATAATATAATATATAAATATACTTGAAAATAATTAATATATAAATAAATAAATTTTTATATGTATAAATAAATAATAAATAATATTTAAAATAAATAAATTTAAGAAAAAAGAATTAAAATTAGCAATGATCAAAACTTTAGGGCTAATTCAAAAATAAAAAAAAATGAATTTTGGGCCTTCTGGAATGCGTGTTAAAAGTTGAGGGACTCATTGGGTAATTAGCCCTAATCCCCAAAACGACATTGTTCCCAAAATAGGCCTCAAAAGAGCTGCTGGGACTAAATTGAAATAAAATCAAAATGTTAGGGTCAAATTATAATAAAATAAAGTGAAATTGAAAAAAACAAAAAACACGGAAGGACTAATTGGGAAATTATCCCATTTTACGAAAACACGCGGATCCTCCCCGGGTAATCAGGTCAACACGCGGATCCTGGCCTAAACGATGACGTTTTGAAACTTATTGTTTTAAGCTATACGACGTCGTTTTCTTTAGGCTATATAAACCAAATTTTAACTTTAAAATCATTTTACAACCCGGTCTTTAAAAAAAGAAGAAAGAAAACTCTCTGAGAGGGTTGGGGAAGATGCCTCCGGAGTCCTATCGAGACTCCGTCTGGGGCTTGCACGCACTCACGCGCCCCTGCCAACGCCACCACGTACGGTGGTCGGGAACTGGAAAAATTCCCTTTTCCGACACGGATCAAAACGGTGCGTTCCCCTTTTCCATTTTATTTTTTATTGTTACAATATTTGTATATATATTCAGAAAAGAAAAAAAATATTCACCTATGTGTTCCTTGATCGACTGTGATTCTCTTTTCTATATAAAAGGGTACTCTATTTTATTGAATCTCTCTGTAAAAAAAACCGTCCTTACAAATTGGAACAAAAAAAGTTTTTATAACCCTATGTTACATTTTTGGGAAAGTATCCTTTGATTTCTTTCCATGTTTGTTTCCTTTGTTGTTGTGGTTCTTTCTTTCTTTTGCAGGTATCAGCGAGAAATCTGGCAGTGAATGCACCGATTACGGCACGATATGGCGCTGGAGTCACGGCACTGATGGAGGGCCACTGGAACGGCGCGAGTCGAAGAGGCGTGACGTTTGGGATGGTTGTGGCGCCTAAGGTTTCTGAAACCTTAGGCCTCTCTGTCTTCCGTTAACAGATTGGGCCACTTGGGCCCTGTGTATCTTGGGTAGCATATGGGCTTGGGTGTAATTGGGCACTGGGTAGTTTTAGGTATCTAGGCTAAGGGTTTTAGGCCTTTGGGTGCAAATGTAAACAGGTAATGGGTTGTAAATGTTAATGAGTTTTGGGCTTTGTACATGGACTGTATAAACTTTATTATTTTTTAAATTTATGTTTTTGTTTTTATTTATTCATTTATGGGCCGGGCAAATTTGGTTATTACATACAGATTCACAAATTACAGATTTTTTTTTACCAGAAAGCAAAGGTGATTTGTTTTTATTTTTTATTTTTCTCTTAAATATCTGCATTTCACACATGTAAAATATTAAAAATAAAAAAAAAACGGATTACCTTTTCGATGTGGGGTAAAAGGTGAAGGTTTTCCAGTTTTCGGCCGTCGTATGTGGTGGCGTTGACAGAGGCGCGTGAGCGCGCGAAGACCACTGGACGGAGGCTCGATAGAGCTCTGAGAACCCCCCAAACCCTCTTGCTGAGGGTTTCTTTGTTCTTTTTTTTTAAAATCGGATTTCAAAAATGATTTTTTAGGTCGAAATTTAGCTTATATAGCCTTATGAAAACGGTACCGTTCTGCTTAAAACAAATAGCTTCAAAACGACGTCGTTTAAGCTAGGATCCGCGTGTTGACCCGAAACCCGGATGAGATTCGCGTGTTTTTATTAAAAGGGTAAATTGTTCAATCGATCCTTTCATAAATTTTATATTTACATTTACATTTTATTTTTATTCAAAATTGACCCTACTATTGTACAATTAATTCAATTTAGTCCTGATGACTATTAAAGCCTATTCTGGAACGACGTCGTTTTCTGGGATTAGGGCTAATTGCCTAGTGAGTCCCTCTGATTTAACACGTCTTTAAATTAGGCCCAAAATTTTTTATTTATTTGTAATTAGTCCTAGTTTTTTTAGAATTAAATTCGAATTTAGTCCTTTTTATATATTTAATTGGTTTTAAAATAATATATGTATTATTTATTTATTTTATATAAACATTAGTTATATATAAAAATAACAATATTATTTTTATTTATGTATATTATATTATTAAATATGTTTCTTATAAATTTTATATACATTTTACTTTATATATTACTTATTTTGCTATATTTATATATGTAAATTATTATATATTATATCATTGTTATTATTTATTTTTATATCATTTTATTATTAACTATTTATTATGATTAAATTTTATAAATTATCACTACAAATTACATTTTTATATATTATTATTTAGAAATTAGTATATAATATTTTATATGAAATTTTGTTCCTATTTGACATATTAATATTTTTGTAGATATATTAAGTTATTAAATCATACAATATGTTCATATATTAACCATGTTTTTAAAATTTTTTTATTACTTATATATTGTTTTAGGTCTTTTTCTTTACCTCATTTATTCTTTTTAAACTTGTATTTAGATTTTACCCCTTTTTACGTACATAATTTGTTAACTTATTTTAGCATCCTGTTCGTATTTATTTAATACTGTCTTAATATAATAACCTTATCGTAAATTATTTGTTATTTTTTATATCATTTATTATTTTTGTACGTTCTCATGAAATATTATTGCATATATGTTAAGAAATTATATTGTTCTATTTATTATTCGCTACGTTGTACTTTACATGAAATGATAATGTATGTATATTTGTGTTTTTATATGCATGAGATATTAATGTATATTATGTGAGTTATGTCATTATTTATCATGTTCTATACTATATTCACATGAAATGGTAAAGTATGTATAATGTAATTAGGTTTATTTAGCATTGATCTTTTGTAATGCGTAAGGTATAAAATTATACTTCATTTAAAAGGATTTTAAAAAAAGAGAGGTAATGTTTTTGATATTTAGGAATTTGAGAAGTAGTGCCCTAACATACTGGGTTGCGATTTTTCGATTTTCTAAATATCTAAAGTATCCTTCTAAAATAGATTTCGTAAATCACGAGATGATTTCGACTACGAAAGTTTAAAAATATTGCGTCCAATCATGCTGGGTGTAATGTTTGTATTCTTTTAGAGCGAAAGAATCCCGATTTTTAGCAAATTATTACGATTTAAGAGAGAGATCTTATTTCTAAATTTTTTCGAACTTTTGACATTAAGACAAAATTATTCAATTTGCCAATTTTGGGCGTTATGAGGGTGCTAATCCTTCTTCGTGCCTAACCGACTCCCGAACCCGTTTTCTTATAACTTCATAGACCAAAATATTTTATAAAGTGATCCAATCACACTCTAAAAGGTTGGTGGCGACTCCCGTTTTCAAAATACTTCCCCCATTTAAAAAAAAAAAGCAGGTTTCGACAATATTTATTTTAAACTATTTTTTAATACATGTCATTTTGAATTGTTTTATTTATATATTAACTACTTCACATTGTTTTTATTTATTTATTTATTTTAAATTCTTTTTATATATTATTTTTGAACTATTTACTATTATAAATTCATATAATGTTTATCCTTAAACTTCCTTTTTATACGAATTATTTATTTTCAAATTTTTTATATGTTGTTTATCTTAAACTCTTTGTACATTATTTTTTTTATATACATTATTTATGTTAAACTTTTTTTTATTTTATGTATATTATTTATTTAAATTTTTTTACATATTATTTATTTTAGACTTTTTATTAATGATTTTAAATTGTTTTATATTATTTGCTTTAAATTGCTTTTATGGTCTTTATTCTAAACCTTTTATGTACATATTGTTTATTTAAAATTATCTTATTATTTGTTTTAAGCTGTTTTTTTATTATTACTTCATTTCTACGTTTATTATTATTGATATTAAAAATGATGTACGTTATGTGAATATTGCCATTAGATGTTATTGAAATTGTTTATTTAGCATCCTCATATCGTTAACACTCATTAACCTAACATATTTATCCAACTTGGGTCGCTTGGTTCTTATTCCAAACAAAATAAATGCACGTCGTTTAAATATCGTATTCGCTATTATTCAAAGATAAATTTCAAAATAAGGCAATGTTTCGCGTTTTGGAACATGGAGGAATTGTGCTCTAACTTACGGGGTTTCAATTTTCTCGTTGGTCTTAAATGGACAAACATCCTTTTGAATTTTAAAATACATAAAGTTGCAATGAAAATTAAAGACAAACTTGCGCTCGGGAGTTCATGATATCGTGTCCTAACTTACGGGATGTGATATTCTGATATCTCGAGACGAGGAAAACTTTAACGATCGTTTTGAGCTAATTCAAGCTTTTTTAAATCGATGTTAATAAAAAAGGATTGTATTTTAAATCCATTCCCGATTTTCAACTTTCGACATTGAAACACTAACTAATTAATTCGGTACCAATTTTTGGGCGTGTCGAGGGTGCTAATCCTTCCTCGCATGTAACCGACTCCCGAACCCATTCTCTCGAGTTTCGTAGACCAAAAACACCGTTTTAACAAACTAAAACGTTTTATTAAAGCAAAGGTGATCCGATCACACCCAATAAAGACCGGTGGCGACTCCCGTTTTAATTTTCGCTTTATGGTTGAGTTGTTACAACAAGGAAGATCGAAAACTAGCAATTTGGCGTTAGTAAGACAAACTAATAAGCTTCTGCGACAAAACTAGGAAGTAACTATATAGCATGTTTAGACAAATTTTAATGCTCCGAAGACCACGTGGCTCACCTACAGGAGGTTGTAAGTTGAACTTCATCAATTCTTAACTCCCCCATCAAGCATTCAGAATATCTTACTTTCTGATAAAATGAACAAATGATTGGAATGGTCTCCATTTGGGTTAGAGTTGATGGAATAATATTCTTCATTTTACCCAGCAAAAAAAAAAACCACGAAGTTCAATCTCCTTGAATTTAGCTTGAGTAGGTCTTCAATTTAAGAACAAATGAAAAAAAAATTTTTAGGAATAAAATTTATTTTTAAAGAGTATCTTTTTTTTTCGATATTCTTCATCATTGTTTGTTTTATGGTTTATATCCAAGATTCGTGGTTGCACCAACTAATAATATCGTCTTCAAGATTCGAATCTGGATCTTACCTTTAGTAGTGCAATGTACCTTACCATTATACTCAATCATTTGTTGGTACAATCTCACATTTTAACATCTTTAATAATAATAATAATAATAATAATAATAATAATAATAATAAACAACATTTTCAAATAAGGTAAATATGATCTTCAACATAACACTTCCTCTTAATCCATCCACTCAATTATGTATAAAAACTATGAAATCAATTATTGATGTAAAATAGTAAAGAAGAATTAACAAAAGAAAACCACGGTAACATAGCAAAGTAATAAAATCCAACTCTCTTAAGTACATGACCAACCAATAAAATCCAACAAGCAAAAGTAAGTATCATAATCACCCGCAAGAAAATTAGCAAAATCCACCGCACTCCCTTTAGCATGAATACCGACGCTCGAGGTCAGATACAGATACTTATCTTCCTTATTTCAAAATTTTAGCTACTAACTTATGAAGTACTGGAACTTGGGGTATGAGTACCGACACTCAACTTAAAAGGTACCGACACACAAGTCCACAAATATAAGAAAAAAGCAAAAATTTGCTGCAAACAATCCCCAACAAATGCTAAAGCGTATACAACCAAACCATATCCAACGCATTTGACATTCAAAAGCATGTCCAAAAAGCCTATGGAAGCTTTCAAACGTCAATAAATATTCAGCTATCTCAGTTCTTTTGCGTGCAATACATCAATAATTTGTAAAAAAAATTTATCAAAATTGAAATCAAAACCATAGAAACCTAATAGACCAAAGCACATATGTAAAATTTGTGTTCAAGTAGAATAACCCGATACCAAAAATTCCCTAGGTATTTGCCACAACTAGCCACTTTAAGAAATAATATTTTACAAAATTGAAGCGAAGATTTTTGAGACGATGTTGCTCCTCACGTACTCTTCGCAATCTATTTAAGGCATGTGCATGGAATGAAACTTGAATGTTGAGCTTTTTTTGCGTTCAGCAGTGTTCTACCAAAGATCCTAACTTAATGCATTTAAAACTTAAAATGCAAGCATGCTATCCAATTACATAACATTATCCCTTAATTTAACTCAACTTCAAGTTCATCATTTAATCCAATTAAATAAATATTCAAAGTGACTAAATAACCTCATATTATTGTAATCATTAAACTAATAAAACACCTATTAATCCAATTATTAAATCCAATGAATCATTTTTCCTTGTTCAATCGTTTACATTTCCATGCAAGTGTACATGTTAAATGCAATTCGTTAAAGAGTTGTGGTTAGACATATATAATTAGGGTTTAAATAATTTGTAATTAAGTTCTGACTCTTCAATTATTAATACAAATTATTTAGTTATGGATTCATTCCACTAAAGTACCATGATCGAACTCCTTGTTATATACCATTACGAAAGCTACTAATTTCAAGCTTTATTCCAATCACCTTGTCATATGTGTATTACCCTCAAATGATATTCATGATCCCTTTAGGTTAAATTCGTTCACATAATTTGATCCATTTTATCTCATGGTCACCATTGTATCTTTCGCAATGAAAATGATCATAACTCAAATTAGTAATGATGAAATCATCTATTTCAAATTCTCCAAATTTGTGCTTCTTTGAAAATATATCTTTCACAAATTTCATGTAGTTGGGCATTTGCTTAAAAGCTTCAACCAGTGGTATGTTGAATGGAGTTGCTTCAAGACCTCTAAAAATATTTTGAACTGAATGTCCTATTTAGAATTATGGAATCACTGAGGAAAAGGTAGAGGTTGACTCCCTTTAGGTGCTGATATTGTTTTGCTATGGCATTTTTGTTGGCAACATGATCTGGGTCTGCCACAGCATTTTGTTGCTTACCCTTTTCAGGTGTTGTCTATCATTTAGTAGGTTCTGAGATCCTTCCCTAATTGCAGTTGGATTTTTCTTTTTCTATCGTGGCATCTTGAACACTTCATCCAACTGAGTCCCACTTCTAAGAGTGATGGCCTTGCCCTGCTCCTTCCCTTGGGTTTGCAATTTTCAGTATCACTTGGCAATGCTCCTTGTCATCTTGAATTTAGAGCATTCGCTATTTGCCCCACTTGATTTTCAAGAGCTCGAAGAGACGTAGCCTGACTCTGAATCATAGCATCATTTTTGGCCATATACTCCTTCAACAAAGATTCAATAAAATTAGAAGATGATACCTGACCTTACTGAGCATTTTGCCTCGACATAGGTTGATTATAACTTATTGGTGCATTAGGGATATTTTGTCCAACGGTCCAACTAGTGGCTAGATCAGACCGGTCAAGTCTTCATTGACCCAAATCGAACCAGCAGCAACTGAACCAGCTTAGGGTGCCATAAGGGTGTCGTACCTACATCACCAGACACTGCGGTGCCGGTGGCTGCGATGGCAGCATCCTGATGATTGGCGGTGGTTGGTCATTGGTGGTTGAGAAGTGGAAGAGTTACACTCATATTGGGACTCTACCATAGAATTTGATTTCAGATTAATTATTCCAAAAATAATATTATTTTAATAGTTTAATATTAAATTTATTTTAATACTTATCTTACTAGTATTTTATTAATTTAATATTAAAGTGATTATCTTAATATTAAATTTAATTTAATGTTTATCTTGTAGATAAACATTCTATTATTTTAGTAAAGACGCAATCACTTCGTTGACATCCTAGGCATATTCTCTAGCTAATACGATTAAACCAATGAAAAATCTAGAGTCCATGAGATGAAATCAGCCAAGTTGTCATGTGTTTATTGCGGTGAAGACCATATGTTTGAAAAATGTCCATTAAACCCATCGTCAGTGTACTACATGGTTAATTTTAACCAGAATAATAACCCCTATTCCAACACTTACAATTCAGGGTGGAACCAACATCTGAATTTTAGTTGGAATAATCAAAAGTGCAGGGAGTTCATCATGTAATCCCAACCCGATGAAATTTAGCTCATGGGTTGGCACATAAAATTCAAAACCAAAATAACATCCAACACCATTTTCATTATTCAATTCATGAAATAAAAAAAATAAGAAATACGAAAGACTTCGGGAAGACAACTTTTGCGTGTCCAGTTCACACTCCAGCAGCACAATGTCTTGTGATGGCTGAGAGAAACTGCTTTTGCCTTCCTCTTCCTGTCACTCCTCAACTACTACCCTCTATTCTTGCCTAAGGATCTCTCCCTCTTGTTCGTCATTAAAGGTTTCCTCCTTTGGCTTTTTATAGCTTTTTCCTTAGGGTAAATCCAACAACCTATGTTTATCTACTTCTCTTTTTAAATTGTTTTTCAACAACCCAAGATTATCTTCTCATTTTTTTTTAAATCCTTTTTTTAAATTATTTTTTCAACAACCCAAGATTACTTTTTAAATTCTTTTTTATAGGATGAAAACCACCAACCCAGGATTTTTTTCCCTTTTTTTTAGGCAGATTTTTCTGGTACAAGTATAGTTGGGTTGGGACTAATATGCATAAAGTGCTGACTCAGTCTTCTTAGAGTTGCCATGACATTCGTTCTGACAAAATGTCCAACCTTTTACCTCGAAAAACCTTCACTCTTTTATTTCTCGTTCCTTAACCTGCACCTGCCAGACCACCAAAAACAGTCCTACCACAAACAATAAAAAGTACCTAATATTTAAACACAGTCCAAGCTCCTAATGAACTGATGAAAATACGAATGAAATGTCTTAAAATGCAACTAAATGTAACTAAGTACAAGCAATAAGCTAGGTCTAAAGGCATGAAATATAACTCTTTTCAAGAGATATCATAAAGCCATGCTATACACAAGTCATGTACCCAACATACCGACTATGGGTTCGATTATCTTTAGAGCATAAGCTTTCACTTATATTAAAGCACATGAGTTGCATATGCATGGTCAGTGACTAACTTAGGATTTAGGTAAATCACATCATAAACATCACAAGTGAATTAATTCACAAATGGATTTAGAATTAATTCATCTTGGGTCTAATCCAATGTATCATTCCACCAATGAATACATCTCTGTCTCTGCTCATGGAGTCAACTGCTTTGATAGCTAAGACTAGCCATCTCCCCAATTGGAATTGTAAACAACATAATAATCCTTCTCAATATTTGAATCAAATGCTCACTTTGATTCTTTTACGAGATTACAAACTCATTTAGATTATCTACTGAACTAAGTTATCTTTCTCACAATGTAAACGTTCTTTACAATGCCATTTATCTTTAGTTTAAACTTTAGACAATTAATGAGCTAATATTTGCTTGTCACAATTGCTATATGCATGCAAAATATAAAAGATATAAATACAAAAGACATAATAATGAAATATGAAATTAAATTTATTTATTTATTCATTGTTCAAATAAATAGAAAACAATTACATGTTTACTACAATATATACACATTTCCTAAAATAGACAGCTATCAGAGTGGGTAGTACGCATGGAGACATACTTGGAGGCTTTGGATATTTGAGAAGCATTGGAAGAGGATTATGAGATTCCTGTATTACCTACCAACTCTACCATGGCACAGTTCAAAGCACAGAAAGAGAAGAGGACAAAGAAATCAAAGGCAAAATACTGTTTGTTTGTTGTAGTTTCATCAATGATTTTTGCCTGAATTATATCTCTAAAGTCAGCAAATAAGATGTGGGATTATCTCAAGACTGAGCACGAAAGAGACGAAAGGATTCGTGGGATACAAGTGTTGAATCCTGTACATGATTTGGAGCTGCAAAAGATGAATGAGACTTAGACAATTAATGAGTATTTTGACAAGCTCCTTAGCATAGCCAATAAGGTCAAGTTGCTAGGTTCGTCTCTGGTAGATTTAAAGATTGTAGAGAAAATCCTTGTAATAGTGCCTGAGAGATTTGAGGCTACCATCACCACCTTAGAAAATACGAAGGGTCTATCAAAGATTACTTTGGTAGAACTCTTAAGTGCTTTGCAAGCACAAGAGCAGAGGCATGTAATATGAAGCAAGAAGGAGTTGTCGAATGAGCTCTACTAGTCAAGCTTCAAGATAATAGAAAGAATAGGAGGCCCAAAAATAAGAGGTTTCACGCTGCAAGTGGAGAAAGCTCTGCACCTAGGAACAGAAGCAAAACTAAAAATAAAAGATCAGGAGTATAGAAGGTTTACCCTCCACATCAACATTATGGTAAGAAAGGTCACCCTTTTTTCAAATACTGGAGAAGACCAGATGCAAAGTGCAGCAAGTGTAATCAAATGGGACATGAAGCTATCATTTGTAAGAATAAAAATCAGCGGCAAAGGGATGAAGCATAAATGGAAAATAAAAAAGAAAAAGACCAGTTTTTCATTGCAATTTGTTTCAAGAGTCATGAAACAAGTGAAAGTTGGCTCATTGATAGTGGTTGCACTAATCATGACACATGACAAGGATTTGTTCAAAAAATTAAAGAGCACCAAGTCCAAGAAGGTCAAAATTGGGAACAACAAATATGTTGCAGTCAAAGAAAAGGGCACTATAACCATTGCAAGTTGTTAAGGAACCAAGTTGATCACTGATATTCTCTATGTACTAGATATTGATCAAAACCTGCTCATTGTTGGTCAATTAATAGAGAAGGGATATAAAGTGATGTTCATGGAGAAGGCATGTGTGATAGAGGATGGTACAAGTCGAAAGATGTTCGAAATTAAGATGGCAAGGAGGAGTTTTTCACTTAATCCAATACAGGAGGACCAATCAACTTTTCTAATCAAAGAAAGCATATTAATGGTATGGCAGAAGAGGGTCAGGCAGTATCACCACCAAGGGATACTATAGATGAAGTCCAAAAGGATGGCAATTGATCTTCTAGAGTCTAATGATCACATATTGACCTAAAAGGCTTCTCAATTTGGAAAGAAAAACAGAAAGTCATTTCCCAAGTCAGCATAAAGAGCCACCTATAACCTGCACTTAGTCCACACAGACATTTTTAGACTTAGAGAACTTCCTCATTAGCAAGTAGTTGATATTATGTTGCTTTTATTGATGATTTCACAAGAATGTGTTGGATTTTTTCTTAAAATTCAAGTCAGAAGTGGCTGGAGTATTCAAGAAGTTCAAGAAGATTATGGAAAATCAAAGTGGCAACCAAATTCAAATGTTGGGGTCTGATAGTGGCAAAGAGTATACCTTTGAAAATTTCAATGCATTTTGTGAAGAAACTGACATTGAGCATCAGTTAACAGCCCTTTACACTCTGTAACAAAATAGACTTAGTGAAAGGAGAAACAAATACATCTTAGAAATGACTAGATGTGTGTTGCATGAGAAGAATCTACCTAAACAGTTTTGGGCAAAGGCTGCTCATACTACAATTTTTGACCTGCTACAAATCCTAATGGCAATTTAAGTACTTTTCGGTATTGAATGAGCTTATTTTCTAGCCATTTTAGTATTATTTATTATATTTTCAATTTTATTAGTCTAGAATCAAATTATTGCAAAATAAAAATTTTTACATATGTTTCAGTGTTTCGACAACCTTCTAGGGTAACTTGGGCCTCGAAAATTATTCATACACTTTTTGAGTGTGTAGGATGTCATTTTAGGTCAAGAATCACAAGGGACGATAGTTGTGTCACAACATAAGGGTTTCCATGTCACCACACAGAACTTCGAAGCTTCCAGGGTTGAAAACCACTCTATGTCGTGACGAGGTTTCTCCCATGCCACGACGACTGGACAAATTATGGAAAGATTCAACCGTATCTTGACGGTGATGTTACGACAAGGGATTTCCCGATGTCACGACTATGCGAGAAAACTTGGGAACATACAACCAAATTTTGGATGGCCACTTAGCGTTATTTTCCCTAATTGAACCCTAATCACTCCAAGGGTATTTTAGGCACCTAGCACCCTAATGTTTGCCTATATAAACAAATTTATAACCTCATTTGTGGGGGGTTTTTGGACATGGTAGAATAAGATTTTTTTTAGTTTACAGTTTTAGTTTTTTTTATGTTTTCGTAGTTGGAATCTTTTCTATTTTGATGTAAAGATAATTGTGAACGAAGATTGCTCCTAAACCTTGCTTATATATTTATTCATGAGTAATTTATTTATCCTTTTTTATTCTTTTATTTATAATTTGTTAACCTGATCAATTAATTGTTGTATGGATATTAGGATAAATTCGTGTGCTTTATTTATATATTGCATGATTCGATTATAGAACTGATTAACTGATTAGGGAATCATTAATGGAAGAATGAGGGTTTTTTATACAAATTACTTTGCTTAAATTTAAGTGTGCTTAAACCCTAGGATTGACGACCTAGGAAGTAATTTAGGTTAAACGAGGTAGAGAGATAAGTTTGCTAAGTAAATTGTGATTTATCTCGACCAATAAAGTGGGGTCAAGAGATAAATAAGTATTGGTCAAATAATTAATAAGTAGAGGCTGAGAGGTAATATTGGTTAGTTAATAATTAGTTCACTAAAAACAACCCGAGTTCTGGAGTTAAGTACAACCACTAAATCAAGTTGATCTTTTGTCTGTTAATCGATCATAGACCTAGAGCTTGCATCGTTGACATTAGGAAAATGAAATTTCATTAGGTTAATTTAGGTTAATTAATTTAATTAGTTTTAAAAATATTTTAATTTGGATTCACACTACTATTTCACGACTCAATTAGCTTAGTAATTATTTTATGTAATTAGTTTAATAATAAAATTCTCCAATCTGCAATCCCTTGGGTACTGTAGTAGCCTATTTCTGCCCGGGCCCGTAAAATAAATAAACAAAGTTTGCCGAAACTAAAACAGAAATCAGTCCATTAAATAAGGCCCTTTAAATAGTCCATTTACAGCCAAAACTCGGTTAGCCCAAAAGCTCTATGCCCGGTTACACCCAAAACCCGATTAGCCTAAACCCTTGGCCCAAAATCTATTAACCCAATACACCTTTAACCCAAAACATACAAGGCCTAAATGGCCCAAATTGTTAACAGAACAGGGAAAGGCCTAGGGTTTCTAAAACCCTAGGCACCGTAGGAACACCAAAAGTCACGACCTTTCGTTTAGGCGCCGTTCCAGTGACTTCTCATCATCCTCCATCGACGACGTGACTCCAGCCTTGTACCACGCCACAATCAGTACATGAATCAGTGATAGTGCAATCACTGCCGTCATATTCTCGCTGGAATCTGCAAAATGGAAAGAACGACAGCAGAAAATAGGAGCAAAATATGGAAAGAAATCAAAGATTTCTTTCCCAAAATGTAATGATTTACAAAGGGCTATAAAAACCTTTCTTTTTTAATCTGTAATGACTGTTTTTTTCACGGAGATTCAATAAAAACAGAACGTGTTTTACACTAAAAGAAATAAACAATCGACCAGAGACTACATAGGTGATTACTATATTTCTTTTTCTCTCTAAATACATATTAAAAGCACAAAAATAGAACAAAGGGACGTACCGTTTCGATTTACGGTGAAACAGGAAGCTTTCCAGCTTCCGGCCACCGTACATAGTGCCGTTGACAGTGGCGCGTGGGCGCGTGCAAACCTCTGGCCAGAGGTTCAAGAGAACTCCGGGAACCCTCCCTCAGCCCTCCTTCAGAGGGTTTTCTTTGTTTTTTTTTTTAAATCAAATTTTAAAATGATTTCAAAACTGAAATTTGGCTTATATAGCCCTAACAAAACGGTGCCGTTTTGCTTAAAACAATAAGCTTCAAAACGGCCTCGTATTAATGCTGAGGATCCGCGTGTTAACCTGTGACACGGGAAGGATCCGCGTGTTTTTTGGAAAATGGGCTAATTGCCCAATGGGTCCTTTCGCAGTTTTAATCTTTGTAATTTTATTTTATTTTTATTTTAATTCGGCCCTAATCTTTTATAGTTGTTTCAATTTAATCCTAACGGCCATTAAAATTCATTCTAAAGAACGATGTCGTTTTGGGGTTAGGGCAAATTGCCCAATGAGTCCCTTGTAGTTTTGAATGCATTCCAATTAGGCCTAATTTTTTGTTGTTATTTTAAAATTAGCCCTAGAACTTTAGTTTTATTTAATTTTCACCTTTTAAATATTTTTGCATAATTTATTTGTTAAATACCTTATATATTATTTATTTTTATAAATATTAGTTATATAAAATAGTATATATATTTTTATTTATATATTATCCATTATATTATTTTTATTATTATACATTTTATTTATAAATTTTATTATACATTATATTTTACTATATATTATTCCTTGCATTTTTATTTTTTATAAATTATATATTATTTTATTATTCATTAATTATGTAAAATTTTAATTTTTTTTAAAAAATTTCATTAAATAATAGTACATATATATTTTATCCTTACTTTTATAATATTTATCATATTATTTATATTTCATTATATTTTATTTATGTATTACATATCATATATTATTATATATTATTCCCTATATTATCTCCCTTTTATTATATATATTATTTATTATTTATTAGTATATAAAAATTAAATTTGTAAATTATTATAAACTAATACATATATTGTTATTATATATATATTTAATGTCTATATTTAAAATTCACTACAAAATTTTGTTCTAATTTAACATCCCTTTTTTATATATATATATCAAGCTACATATTAAATGATATGTATTTTTTTTATTTACTTATATTGATTAAAATTTTTTGTTTTCATTTTGTTTTTTATTAGATATTGTCTTAACACGCTAATTTCATCTTTTAAATTATTTGTTATTTATCATGTTATTTATTTATTGTTATGTATTCGTGTGCAAATTGATCATTTTATGTTATTATCTTAAAAATATATTCGCATGAAGTATTATTATATGTTTAATATTCATTATTCTTGCTGCTTGGCACTTTTGTATGAAATGATAATGTGTATATTCATGTTATTTGTGATAATGTACGTATGAAATGCTAAAGTATATTGTGTGATTTATGTCATGTTTACCATTTTCAACATTATATTTGTATGAAATGTTAAAAGAGGTAGCTTAATTAATCCAACATTGATCTTTTGTAATAGGTTAAATGCATCATCGTTTTCTTATTTCATTTAATCAAAAGGAATTTTAAAAAACAAGGCAATGTCTTTTGTATTTAGGAATTCCAGAAATAGTACCCTAACATGTTGGGTTGCGATTTCCCGTTTGTCTAAATATCTAAAGTATCCTTTTAATAGATTTTACAAAGCACGAGATTTTTTTGTTACAAAAGTTTATGAATATCGTGTCCAATCACGCTGGATGTGATGTTCGCATTCTTTTGAAACGAAAGAATTTTGACTTTCAACTCAAATTATTATGGTTTTAAAAGAGATCTTATTGCTAAATTTTTTTCAAGCTTTTGGCATTAAGATGAAAATATTAAATTTGGTACCAATTTTGGGCGTTAAGAGGGTGCTAATCCTTCCTCGTGCGTCATTGTCTCCCGTTCCTGTTTTCTCGTTATTTCGTAGACCAAAATGTTTTATAAAGTGATCCAATCACACTTTAAAAGGTTGGTGGCGACTCCCGTTTTCAAAATACCCCTCCATTTTTTTAAAGAGGTTTCGATAGCTTGGCGACTCCACTGGGGAATTAAGAGAGTCGAGCCAAGAAATTGATTATTTTCTGTCTTAATGTCAGAAGTTTGGAAAATTTAAAATTTGATCCTTTTTACATGTGTTTGCTGCATATGTTTGTTATCCTATTGCCGTACATTGTATTTGCATGACTGTTGTGGTCGCACCCTTAAGTGGGAGTGAGAAGCTACGCTTTCGTGAGGTTTTCACCTTCGTATGAGCTAGTGGATTGCTTCCGGGATACTGTACTTATGTTTTCGTGAGATTTTTATCTCCGTATGGTCATAGGGAAATGTGTCCCCCTGAGCTGAACTTGGTCTATATGAGCCTATAATGGGTGAGGATCGAGGAATCTGCTGGTTCAGGTACCCTCGCTTTAGAACTGAAACTCATATAGTGAACTTTAAGCGCTTACCCTAGGGATTATGGTGATAACTCTTAGTAAACTACCCTTATAAGTGTTTGTTATACTTTTATACGATACTAATTTATTTTGTTTTGCTATCATTGCATGACATTCAACATTCAAAGGTATCGATTCACGGTTCGATTTCTGGGTTAGAAAGTTTTGTAATGGGGAGCGAATATCTTGATAAAGTGGAGGACAATGCCTCTGTCTGTACCTGGTCAAATAAAACCCAGTTAGAGAAAGGAGATAGTGTCACTGAGGGGCATACATCAGAGTATGGGACTTCACCTATATTAATTCGACGCAGAATGAGTTTCAGGAGTTGAGAGACATTTGGACCCAATGGGATGACGAGGCTAAGCAACTTTTCTATCAGAATTATGGAGATCTGCCCTATTTGCTAGACATCAAGGTGGATAAGCATCTGTTTCGAGCTATGGTACAGTTTTGGAACCCTACTTATAGTTGTTTTACATTTGGAGAGGTAGACTTAGTGCCTACTTTGGAGGAGTATATATCTTTGCTTCGTTGTCCGAAGAATCAAGGTAACAAGGCTTATGTTAGGCCTGCTAGCCTTCCAACTTTTACGAAGAAGTTGGTAATGATTACTGGAATGAGCGAGCAGTGGGCTGTAGCTCGTGGACAGCAAAAGGGTGATAGTAAGTGCGTTCCATGGGTCGTTTTGAGGGATTTGATATCGACACATCCAGACATAAGCTTTAAATATTTATGGTTTATGGATCTTCCCAAAGGCTTTGGGACACATAGATGAGGCAGTTGCAGATTTATTCGATCGACTTGGTAAATAGAACACACCTGTGCCTGCAATCCTAGCTGAGACGTTTAGATCCTTGAGCGCATGTCGAAGAGCTGGTGAAGGAAAGTTCATTGGATGTGCACAGTTGCTGTTGGTTTGGTTTCACAGTCATTTTTTGAAGGTTGATAAGGTTCCTTGCCGAGTGTTCTTCAAAGACTACTCTCCGCTAAAAGAAGCAGTAGACATGCCTAGGAGAGATGACATTTAAGAGGAGAGGTGGATAGACATTCTTCAGAATCTTCGAGAGGAAGATGTTATGTGGAAGGCTCCTTAGTTGGTTCCTAGTGAAGTCCTTTACCGCTGTGGCAGTTTTGATTGGGTCCCTCTGCTAGGAATTTGGAGAGTTGTTGGATATGCACCATTGCTTGTTCTAAGGCAATATCGAGCGAGGCAGTTCATACCGGCTACACAGGGTTTAGCTCAGAGTGATTTCTCTTATAGGGGAGATCACTATAAGAAGAGGATGCGAGAGATTTTTGAGGCTTGGAAGAAGCCTTTCTGTATGAAGATCTTGACCGAAGGCTCAACGTCAACCCTTGAGTATAAAGGGTGGTTTAGTAGGAGAGTCAATGATAATGTCCCTAGGCCAATTTTGGGGGTGGCTTGATCCTTAAAGGAGAGCTTATGAGTGATTCCATCAGAGTTGGAGGTTATGAAGAAAGAGTTTGAGAGAAAAATTCGGAGCTTGAAAAGAGGATTGAGAAGCTCGAAGAGGAAAAAATGTACTTGATTCTTGACGTCGATGTTCAACGTATGGAAGTCGAGAAGGTGAAAAAGGAAAAGAGAAAGATGGAGAAAGATCGAGATGATTTAAAGACGCATTACAAGAAGGCCTAGGTAACGTTGAAAAGGGTTGGATTAGGGAGATCTTTAGAGCAGTGGCAGCAAGAGATCCAAGAGGAAATGATCAAAACTGAGTATTGGGAAAAAAAGTTCCAAGAGATACAGTCGTGTAATCAAGCCCTAGAAAAGGAAAATCAAGGATTAAAAACTAAGGTGGCTGAGCTTGGACGATCTCTTCATCATCACTGAAGTCGTAACTCTGCGATCGAGTTAAAGGCAAGCTTAGATAAGATCGAGGAAATGAAGCAGAATATTGGAAGGGTGGAAGTAGCACTATAGGACTGTAAGCTACAGATTGAGCAGCTCAAGGCAAGAGAAGAACAGTAGAAGGGAGAACTTCACCATCTTTGGGATCAAGTGGGAGATAGAGATTATCTCATGGGAGAAGCCATAATCCAGATTAGAGAGGTTGCTGACCATCTGTAAGATATGACAATGCAAGCCAATGTATTAAGCACAAAGTATGAGTCAGTGTCAAACAAAGGTCAAGAGTTAGCTTTGTTATTAGATAGGGTTAAAACTCTAGGCCTGAGGGCAAAGGTGTATTTGTAATCTGTTTTGTATAAAGATTTTTGTTTCTTAAATAACGTTTTCTAAAAGAAATTGAATCAGAATCAATATCTTTTGTATTCATGCATTTACATCTCATTGCATCATATGCATTCAAATTTATAGAAAGACCCTAATTAGTTAAAATTATTAGGGAGAAAGAGAGAATAAGAGAAAGAAAACCTAGAAGCAACACATCTTTACGGTACACGTGCTAAGTCAAAGAATATGGATCAAAGACTTAAGCAGATTCAGAAAGAAATGCAAGAGTAGTTGCAGGAGCAACTGACAAAAATCCAACAAGAGATAAAGGATCAAATGTTGGAGGCTCAGAGGAATATGATAGCTAAGATGGCTCAGTTGCTAAAAGGGGCAACGGATAAAGGAAAGTCCCCTATGACCATTACTGAAGGAGATAATAAGGATCATCCTCTGAGTTTTACCCCGCCTCATGTGCACTCCCAACTTTGAGGCATATCCCCGAGCCGCGTCACACAATAAGGCTTCAACAGGGTCAAGTCGATACTGGAATACCCATAAACTTTCAAACTGGTTCGGGATTCAATCCTGGAGACAATCCTGCCAACCCGGTTATCCCCGATCTAGATGTAGCTGAGAGGGAAGAAATGAGACTTGAATCATCAAGGCAATTAGAGGAACATTGCAGATGGTTAGAGGAGAAATTTAGGGCACTAGAAAACGCTGATAATCGTCAGGTAATAGATTCTAAGGACTTAAGTTTAGTCTCAGATTTGGTGCTTCCCCATAAGTTTAAAATGTCAAAATTCGATAAGTACAATGGGACTACTTGCCGAGAAGCCCATATTACCATGTTCTGCAGACGGATGACTGGTTATGTAAACAATGATGAATTATTGATCCATTATTTTCAGGATAGTTTGGTTGGGGCAGCGGCCAAGTGGTATAATCAACTGAGCTGGGCCAAAATAAGTTCATGGAGGGATCTTGCACAAGCCTTCATGCACCAGTACAATCATGTGACTGACATGACTCTGGATAGGATCACGCTGCAAAACATGGAGAAAAAGCCTAATGAAAATTTTAGGTAATATGCACAGAGATAGAGAGAGGTGGCAATGCAATTTCAACCACCGTTGTTGGAGAATGAGACTACCATGTTGTTCATCAACACTCTAAAGGCTCCATTCATCACTTACATGATTGGGAGCACCACTAAAAGCTTTGCGGATATAGTCATGGCGAGAGAGATGATCTAGAATGCCATAAAGGGTGGCAAAATCGAGGGGGAAGCGACCAAAAGATTGGCCCCAAAGAGAAAGGATAGTGAAGTGAATAACACAAGCACCTTCAACATGAGGGCAATCACAGTTGGTCAACCTAAAATAGTTGCGGTTGAGCAATAGAGTTCTCAAAGGCAGGAGTTGGGTATAAGGTAGAATTCTGAAAGGATGCAATTCACACCTATTTCTGTGACGTATCGTGAGCTTTATCAAATCTTATACGATGCACATGCTATTTATCCTTTTCACTTGAAACCACTGTAGCCCCCATATCCCAAATGGTATGATGCAAACGCCAGATGCGAATACCATGCTGGAATACCAGGGCATTCGATCGAAAACTATACCGGTTTTAAGAAGGCCGTAGAGAGGCTTATTAAGATGGGGGTAGTGAAGTTCGACAATACCCCTAATACTAAAAACTCGTTGCCAAATCATAGCAATCAAGGAGTGAATGCCATTGGCGAAGCCAGTGAGAGGAGAATGAAGGAAGATGTTGCTGAGGTGAGGATGGCTATGAAGGTCATTTGGGAGGAGATGATGAAGAGAGGTATGTTAACCTCTAAAAATGAGAGAAGAGAAACAAGGAAATATGGTGAGTTACATGAGAAAGAAGGACATGAAGTTAAAGATTGTGAAGAATTCAAGGCCTTGGTGCAAGGCTTTATAGACAACAAAGAGCTACAAATTTTTGAAGGTAGCTCTTATGAAAAATAAGTATGTATGCTGGAGGATGAACAGAAAGGAACTAGCCGGTCAAGGATTATTATTTCCCTGCTGGGGAATAATGAAGTGGGGGCACAAACGGTGCCTAAGGTCATTATCCATAAGCCTACCCTTTTCCCTTATAAGGATAGCAAGAGGGTACCATGGCGTTATGACTGGAGTGTGACAATGCCGGAGGAGGAGAGTATAGCCAATACGTCTAAGGATGTACAAGTTAAGGGTTCCCATACACGGAGTGGGAAGCGATATGATACGGTGGGCGTCAGAGAGGAGCCCACAAAAGCAAAGAATGTTAGTGCAGAGAAGGAGAAAGAGGCTGAAGTACCTGTCAAGGAGCTAGTAAAGGAGGAGGAGACTAAGGAATTTCTAAAGTTCCTTAAGCATAGCGAGTATAGCGTGGTCGAGCAGTTGCGTAGGCAGCCGGCTTGCATATCAATATTGGCTCTACTTCTGAGTTCTGAGGTGCATCGGGATGCATTGATGAAGGTGCTTAATGAAACATATGTCACTCATGACATATCCGTTAACAAGCTGGACCGATTGGTGAATAATATAAGTGCGGATAATTTCATTTACTTTAATGATGATGAAATCCCACCGGGGGCAGGGGGTCAACTAAGGCCTTGCACATTACCACTCGATGTAAGGGGTAAACACTCCCAAGTGTGCTCGTCGATAATGGATTGGCCTTGAATGTTCTACCGTTGTCTACATTGAACAGATTACTCATTGACGATTCTCACATGAAGACATGTCAAAATATAGTAAGAGCCTTCGACGGTACAGAAAGGAAGGTGATGGGAAGGATTGACATCCCCTTGGAAATTGGACCGAGTGTATACGAAATAGACTTCTTGGCGATGGATATCAAGCCCTTCTATAATTGCTTATTAGGGAGACCATAGATACACTCAGCGGAAGCGGTGCCCTAATCGTTGCACCAGAAATTAAAGTTAGTGACGGATGGACGGTTAGTAACCATCAATGCAGAGGACATTATAGCCGCAGTCACTAGCAAGGCCCCTTATGTCGAGACGAACGAAGAGTCTATTGAGTGTTCCTTTCGCTCTTTAGAATTTGTGAATGCAACCTTCATTTCAGAAGGGAGTGAGCTACCGGTGCCAAAGATAGCAAGAGCTACGAGGATGGCTCTACAAATGATGGTGGGAAAGGGAGTCTTACCAGGAAGAGGGTTAGGAAAATACCTGCAAGGAGGGACTCAAATCCCAGAACTGAAAGAGAAGAGGGATCGCTTTGGTCTGGGCTTCAAGCCAGACTATAAGCAAAGGAGGAAGGAATTTCAGAAGTTTGGAGATGTCCAGGATTGTGATGTGTCTTTGGATCTGTTGAGCATAGTAAAACAGGAGGAGAACAAATCATGCCCCATGAGAAAGAGGCAATAGAGAATGCAGCCCTAGAGGAAGGGAAAGAGGTGAAAATTGGCACTCATATTGCCAAGAATACAAGGCAAGGACTGATTAAGTTGCTACGTGAGTTCAAGGATATCTTCGCATGGTCCTATCAAGATATGCCAGGGTTAAATACCGATATTGCGGTACATCGTCTTCCAATAAGACAGGATTGTAAGCCAGTCCAATAGAAGTTGCGAAGAATGAGGCCAGATATCGTATTGAAAATAAAGGACGAAGTCAAGAAGTAGTTCGATGCAGGATTCTTACAAGAGGTGAAGTACTCTGAATGGGTAGCTAATATTGTACCAGTCCCTAAGAAGGATGGGAAGGTACAAATGTGCATTGATTATAGAGATCTGAACAAAGCTACCCCAAAAGATAATTTCCCTCTGCTACACATAGACACTTTGGTAGACAGCACAGCAGGATATTCATTGTTCTCCTTCATGGATGGTTTCTCAGGGTACAATCAGATAAAGATGCATCCTAAGGACATGGATAAAACCACCTTTATAACATTGTGGGGTACCTTTTGTTACAATGTAATGCCCTTCAGTCTAAAGAATGCAGGGGTAACATACCAAAGGGCTATAGTGACTTTATTCCACGATATGATGCACAAAAGAATTGAGGTGTATGTTGATGACATGATCGCTAAATATCGAACAGAGAAGGAACATATTGAAGTTTTGAGGAAGTTGTTCCTAAGAATAAGAAAATTTCAGTTGAAGCTTAATCCGGCAAAGTGCATCTTTGGAGCTAGGTCGGGGAAGTTATTAGGCTTTGTGGTCAGCGAAAAGGGAATAGAAGCTGACTCAGACAAAGTTAGAGCCATACGAGAATTGCCTCCACCACGTACTCAGAAAGAAGTTTGGGGTTTTCTTAGAAGATTGAATTATATTGCTTGGTTTATTTCACAATTAACCGAGAAATGTGATCCTATATTTTGCCTCCTTAGAAAACACAACCAAGGTACTTGGGATGAGGAATGCCAGAATGCTTTTGATAAGGTTAAGTAATACTTGTTAAATGATCCAGTGTTATCTTGGCCTAGTCCAGATAGACCATTAATTCTATACTTATCAGTGTTTAGTAGTTCTATGGGATGTGTGCTTGGCCAACATGACGAGTCGGGAAGAAAGGAAAAGGCGATATACTACTTCAGTAAGAAATTCACGGAGTGTGAGATGAGATATTCGCCAATTGAAAAATTGTGTTGTGCTTTAATCTGGACGACTCGAAGGTTAAGACAGTATATGCCATATCATACGACTTGGCTAATTTCAAAACTTGATCCATTAAAGTACATGATGGAGTCAACAGCCCTAAATGGAAGAATGGCAAGGTGGAAGATACTGCTTTCAGAATTTGATATAGTCTATGTGAGTCAAAAGGCTATAAAAGGAAGCGCGATAGCAGAATTTCTAGCTAGCAGAGCTCAAGAAGATTACAAGCCATTGAGCTTTGATTTCCCTAATGAGGAGTTGATGTACGTAGCAGCTATGGAAGAATTTCTATGGAAGTTGAACTTTGATAGCGTATCCAATGCGGTAGAAAATGGGATTGGGCCAATCCCGGTGTCCCCAAATGGTGATTATTATCTATTCACGTGCAAGTTGGATTTTGATTGCACAAACAATATGGTCGAGTATGAAGCGTGCATCATGGGACTCCGAGCGGCTATAGATCGAGGAATAAGAACCTTAGAAGTATATAGAGACTCCGCGTTGGTAATTTACCAGCTTAAAGGTGAATGGGAGACAAGGGATCCTAAATTGATCAATTATCGAAAGGTAGTTTTAGGGTTACTTGAGGAGTTTGATGACATCACTTTCAATTATATCCCACAAGACGAAAACCAGATGGTAGATGCTCTAGCAACCTTGGCTTCAATGATTAAAGCGAATAAAGAGGAGGAGATGAGACCCATTCAGATGAGTATCTTTGAGGCTCCAGCTCGCTGTTGTAACATTGAGGAAGAAGAAAAGGATGATAACCCTTGGTATCAGGATATATTGCGATATGTGAGAGATCGTAACTACCCAGAACAAGCAACTAAAAATGATAAGCGAACTTTAAGGAGATTAGCCTGCGATTACAGTTTAGATGGGGACATCTTGTACAAAAGAAGAAAGGACCAAGTACTGTTGAGATGTGTTGACACCGTGGAAGCTAAGTTAGTCTTAGAAGAAGTTCACGAGGGTGTTTGTGGGACACATGCTAATGGTTTCACGATGCCTAGACAAATCATGAGGTTTGGATATTATTGGTGTACTATGGAAGGGGATTGTATCAACTACGCCAAGAAATGCCATAAATGTCAGATTTATGGAGACAAGATTCATGTACCACCTTCACCTCTACATGTTATGACTTCTCCATGGCCTTTTTCCATGTGGGGCATGGATGTCATTGGGCCAATATCACCAAAAGCTTCAAATGGGCATCGCTTTATTTTTGTAGTTATTGATTACTTCACGAAGTGGGTAGAGGCTGCTTCTTATGCAAATGTTACTAAGTCGGCTGTAAGGCGATTCTTAAAGAAAGAGATCATTTGTCGGCATGGGATGTCTGAAAGGATCATATCAGACAATGCATTGAACTTGAACAATAGAACGATAGCAAAAGTTTGCAGTCAGTTCAAGACTAAGTATCATAACTCTTCTCCGTATCACCCAAAAATGAATGGGGCAGTAGAAGCAGCCAACAAGAACATCAAGAGGATAGTGGGGAAGATGAGTGAGACTTATAGATATTGGCATGAGAAACTACCGTTTGCACTCTTTACCTATCGAATATCTGTCAGAACCTCTACTGGGGCAACTCTTTTTTCGTTGGTTTATGGGATGGAAGCAGTGTTACCTATTGAAGTGGAAATACCGTGGAATTCTCCGAATCTTGTCGAAAATAAAGTTGGATGAAGCTGAATGGATACAATCGCGATATAATCAGTTGAGCTTGATTAAGGAAAAGAGGTTAAGGGCCATTCATCATGGTCAGATGTATCAGAAGCGAATGATGCAAGCTTATGACAAGAAAGTGTGACCAAGAGAATTCCACGAGGGGGATCTTGTGCTGAAAAAGATCCTTCCCATTCAGAAGGACTTTAGAGGAAAATGGATGTCAAATTGGCAAGGGCTGTATGTCGTGAAGAAGGCTTTCTGTGGGGGTGCATTGATCTTAACGGAAATGGATGGGAAGAGTTTACCCAATCCAATGAATTCAGACTCAGTCAAAAAGTACTTTGTCTAAAGGAGAGGAGAATCCAGGGTGAAAACTCGCAAAGGGCGCCTTGAGTTTTTGAAAAAAAAAATAGGGAGGCCAAGGTGAAAACCCGCAAAGGGCGCCTTATAACCAAAGGGGATTTGAGTTGAAAACCCGAAAGGGCAGCTCAAATTTTAAAGAGCACACGGTAATCTTGCTATATCAGATTCAACAAAGAGCGAAGCGCGTTGCATATCGGTGCATCAACAAAGTACTTTGGATCTTTTAAACACATGTTGAACTCAAGAAAGTCTTCATGGAGTTGGTGTATAGACACTCAAGCGGCGATATCTAGGGCATCTAACTTTTGTCCTGTTTGCTATCTTTAGATTCTCTTTCTTCTCAAAGATAGGCTATCAGATTAATTTCCTTTGTATTTTTTACAAGTTCATTCAAATCTAATTATTCTCAAGATTAAATTCATCTTCCATTATTCTTAAAGTATGTTGCATTAAAATAATGATAGATGAACTAAATAATTTTCACAAATGAAGTTTTGCTCATTACTCTGGAAATTCCTAGATAATATAAGAAACTAAAACAGAACAATTGTTAGAGGAATTCACGTAAGTGAGGTTTCGAAGAAATTCTTTCTTTCTTTCTTTAGTCCAAATGATGATTGGACAAATCAAACGATTCGATCCTAGGAGAGGATCATCTTACAGACATTTTCGGTAGGTCATAGCATTTGAAGAATTGTACAAACCCACAGGCTGAGTAGGAATGATACTTCGAGATAAACTTCGAAGAAGGAATGAGTGGTGACGTCTGGAATATGGGTCATATTCATAAACATTTTGCATTATAACAGGTTTAATTAGGAGCATTTGACTCACTTCGATCATAGCATCCTAATCATTAGGCATGAACTCATACACATTATACAGGTTATGTCCTTCAAGGGTAACAGGCTTAAGCATAGCAGATCTAACCTCTGGATGTTTTCACATTGAAGTAGATCCAAGATGATTTGGCATCCTTGCGTTTACAAGGAGCAAATAAAAGATATAGTAGATTTGGCTTTCACTTGTTTACGCTGAAGCAGATCTAAGATGATTTGGCATCTCTGTATTGTCAGAGAACAAATCGAAGAAGCAGATTTGGCATCTCCATATTCGACGGAGAGCAGATCGAAGGCATAGCAGATCTAACCTTTGGATGTTTTTGCATCGAAGCAGATCCAAGATGATTTGGCATCCTTGCGTTTACAAGGAGCAGATCGAAGAAGATTTGACATATCTGTATTGTCAGGGAACAGATCGAAAATAGCAGATTTGGTATCTCTGTATTGTCAGAGAGCAGATCGAAGATAGCAGATTTAGCGTCTCTGTATTGTCAGAGAGCAGATCAAAGTTAGTAGATTTGGCGTCTCTGTATTGTCAGAGAGCAGATTGAAGTTAGCAGATTTTGCGTCTCTGTATTGTCAGAGAGCAGATCGAAGATAGTAGATTTGGCGTCTCTGTATCGTCAGAGAGCAGATCGAAGATAGTAGATTTGGCGTCTCTGTATTGTCAGAGAGTAGATTGAAGATAGCAGATTTGGCGTCCCTGTATTGTCAGAGAGCAGATCGAAGATATCAACATGGCGTCCCTAAGGTTGCAGGGAGCAGCTTGAAGATAGCAGATATTGCCTTCCTGAAGTTATGAGTAAAGCAAATTGAAGCTATCATATTTATGGTCCAATACCTCTGAAGTTGCAGATAGGTTGAAGACCATTTGAAGAAAAGATCTCAAGACTGGGCCAGACTGGGCAAAATGGGTCCTTTCATAATCTTTGCTCTATTATCGTTACACCACAATGAGCAAAGAGAGGCAGCTGTAGTAGCCCATTTCTGCCTGGGCCCGTAAAATAAATAAACAAAGTTTGCTGAAACTAAAACAAAAACAGTCCATTAAATAAGGCCCTTTAAACAGTCCATTTACAGCCAAAACTCGGTTAGCCTAAAAGCCCTATGCTTGGTTACACCTAAGACCCGATTAGCCTAAACCCTTGTCCCAAAATCTATTAACCCAATACACCCTTAACCCAAAACATACAGGGCCCAAATGGCCCAAATTGTTAGCAGAACACGGAAAGACCTAGGGTTTCTAAAACCCTAGGCGCCGCAGGAACACCAAAAGTCACGACCTTTCGTTTAGGCGCCGTTCTAGTAACTTTTCATCATCCTCTATCGACGACGTGACTCCAGCCTTGTACCACGCCGCAATCAGTACATGAATCAGCGATAGTGCAATCACCGCCGTGATATTCTCGCTGGTATCTGCAAAATGGAAAGAACGACAGCAGAAAATAGGAGCAAAATATGGAAAGAAATCAAAGATTTCTTTCCCAAAATGTAATGATTTACAAAGGGCTATAAAAGCCTTTCTTTTTTAATCTATAAGGACGGATTTTTTCACGGAGATTCCATAAAAACAGAACGTGTTTTACACTAAAAGAAATCAACAGTCGACCGGAGAATACATAGGTGATTACTATATTTCTTTTTCTCTCTAAATACATATTAAAAGCACAAAAATAGAACAAAGGGACGTACCGTTTCGATTTGCGGTGAAACAGGAAGCTTTCCAGCTTCCGGCCGCCATACATAGCGCTGTTGATGGTGGCGCATAGGCGCATGCAAACCTCTGGCCAGAGGTTCAAGAGAACTCCGGGAACCCTCCCTCAGCCCTCCTTCAGAGGGTTTTCTTTGTTTTTTTTAAAAATCAGATTTTAAAATGATTTCAAAACTAAAATTTGGCTTATATAGCCCTAACAAAACGGTGCCGTTTTGCTTAAAACAATAAGCTTCAAAACGACGTCGTATTAATGCTGAGGATCCGCGTGTTGACCCGTGACACGGGAAGGATCCGCGTGTTTTTTGGAAAATGGGCTAATTGCCCAATGGGTCCTTTCGCATTTTTAATCTTTGTAATTTTATTTTATTTTATTTTTAT
Organism: Gossypium anomalum; assembly: GCA_025698475.1. Classification (NCBI taxonomy): domain Eukaryota; kingdom Viridiplantae; phylum Streptophyta; class Magnoliopsida; order Malvales; family Malvaceae; genus Gossypium; species Gossypium anomalum. The sequence goes on along the minus strand of CM046966.1, from coordinate 79,315,314 downwards.
TTTAATTCAGCCCTAATCTTTTATAGTTGTTTCAATTTAATCCTAACGACCATTAAAATTCATTCTGAAGAACGATGTCGTTTTGGGGTTAGGGCAAATTGCCCAATGAGTCCCTTGTAGTTTTGAATGCATTCCAATTAGGCCTAATTTTTTGTTGTTATTTTAAAATTAGCCCTAGTACTTTAGTTTTATTTAATTTTAACCTTTTAAATATTTTTGCATAATTTATTTGTTAAATACCTTATATATTATTTATTTTTATAAATATTAGTTATATAAAATAGTATATATATTTTTATTTATATATTATCCATTATATTATTTTTATTATTATACATTTTATTTATAAATTTTATTCTACATTATATTTTACTATATATTATTCCTTGCATTTTTATTTTTTTATAAATTATATATTATTTTATTATTCATTAATTATGTAAAATTTTAATTTTTTTTTAAAAAAATTCATTAAATAATAGTACATATATATTTTATCCTTATTTTTATAATATTTATCATATTATTTATATTTCATTATATTTTATTTATACATTACATATCATATATTATTATATATTATTTCCTATATTATCTCCCTTTTATTATATATGTTATTTATTATTTATTAGTATATAAAAATTAAATTTGTAAATTATTATAAACTAATACATATATTGTTATTATATATATTTAATGTCTATATTTAAAATTCACTACAAAATTTTGTTCTAATTTAACATCCGTTTTTTATATATATATCAAGCTACTATATTAAATGATATGTATTTTTTTATTTACTTATATTGATTAAAATTTTTTGTTTTCATTTTGTTTTTTATTAGTTATTGTCTTAACACGCTAATTTCATCTTTTAAATTATTTGTTATTTATCATGTTATTTATTTATTGTTATGTATTCGTGTGCAAATTGATCATCTTATGTTATTATCTTAAAAATATATTCGCATGAAGTATTATTATATGTTTAATATTCATTATTCTTGCTGCTTGGCACTTTTGTACGAAATGATAATGTGTATATTCATGTTATTTGTGATTATGTATGTATGAAATGCTAAAGTATATTGTGTGATTTCTGTCATATTTACCATTTTCAACATTATATTTGTATGAAATGTTAAAGTAGGTAGCTTAATTAATCCAACGTTGATCTTTTGTAATAGGTTAAATGCATCATCGTTTTCTTATTTCATTTAATCAAAAGGAATTTTAAAAAATAAGGCAATGTCTTTTGTATTTAGGAATTCCAGAAATAGTACCCTAACATGCTGGGTTGCGATTTCCCGTTTGTCTAAATATCTAAAGTATCCTTTTAATAGATTTTACAAATCACGAGATTTTTTTGTTACGAAAGTTTATGAATATCGTGTCCAATCACGCTGGATGTGATGTTCGCATTCTTTTGGAACGAAAGAATTTTGACTTTCAACTCAAATTATTATGGTTTTAAAAGAGATCTTATTGATAAAATTTTTTCAAGCTTTTGACATTAAGATGAAAATATTCAATTTGGTACCAATTTTGGGCATTACGAGGGTGCTAATCCTTCCTCGTGCGTAACTATCTCCCGAACCTGTTTTCTCGTAATTTCGTAGACCAAAATGTTTTATAAAGTGATCCAATCTCACTTTAAAAAGTTGGTGGCGACTCCCGTTTTCAAAATACCCCCTCCATTTTTTTAAAGAGGTTTCGACAGGTACTATCCTCGAAATACTTATTGGTGTTTTATTGTAACACAAAACTATATTACAAATTGACATACTTGCTTGTAGATACCATACTTTAATTATATATATTTTATTTCCATGATTCTTACTCTAAACGGTTTCAATTTTAACCAATCCGTAGTTGATAGTCAAGGTCGTGTAATTAATACCTGGGCTAATATTATTAACCGTGCTAACCTTGATATGGAATATCATGCTAAGAATAGCTAGGATTTCCGGAAGAAGATGCCATTCATTTGATGAGAAATAAAAAGGAATATAAAAAATCTGAGTGGCTGAAGCCGAAGCAGCTACTTTCGAAGTAACAGAAAGAAAAGCAACGACTGAACTAAAGAACTAAACAAGTGGATTTCTTTCTTATAACATAATGATAAACGTAATGATAACTTTCCTGTTTTTTTTTGTCACTCATTTTTTATCAGCATAATATTTTTCCTAATTTTTTTTTTCAATTAGTGCTGGACTCTAGACTATATATAGTTTAGATAACCCGCAAAAATTTTTGACAAAAAAGACAGTTCTTTTCTTTCTATTATATTAGTATTTTCTATTATATTAGTATTAGATTAGTATTCTATTCTATTAGTATTAGATTAGTATTAGTTAGATTATATTAGTATTAGTTAGTGATCCCGGCTCAGTGAGTCCTTTCTTCCGTGATTAACTGTTGGCGCCAGTGGGGCAAAGTTCCTTTGTTACCTATTCCATTAGGAACCGCAGATTTTTTGGTCCATAACATTCATGCATTTACGATTCATGTGACGGTAATGATACTCTTGAAAGGTGTTCTATTTTCTCGCAGCTCGCGTTTGATACAACAAAGGATGTCGAGCAAAAAGCACCTTCATTTCTACATAACGAAAAGTGGTGGGTTTTGACATCTACAGCCGATCATGTCCTTCAAGTCACACGTTGCTTTCTACCACATCGTTTCAAATGAAGTTTTACCATAACATTCCTCTAGTTTGGATTGCGCAAAGGGTTAAACAAACCTTACAGCGTTACAAAGAACTTCAGGACATTATAGCTATACTTGGGTTGGACGAATTGTCTGAAGAGGATCGCTTAACCGTAGCAGGAGCTCGAAAAATTGAGCGTTTCTTATCACAACCCTTTTTCGTAGCGGGTTCGCATGTTTGGAGGCATTTAAGTTGTTGGCGCTGTTGCTGGGGATTGCAATAGTGAAAATTGTTATTAGATTGATTACTTTGTAAAATAATATTAGTTGATAGACGAATGAACTAGATAATGTTCTAACTTTTAATTTTTTTTCTAGATTATTATTATTTTATTATTACCTTTTTGACTTGCACATTTAATCATAGATGAATTTGATTACATGTGGTTTAAGGATGATAAAACTTCTTAGGATGATGAATGGAACTACGTAATAGGTTAGTTAAACGGGGCTTTGATAAACCAATGGAGTCATGATAGAGCATACGAGGAAGAAGTATATAATCAATGGGAGATTATGGAGAACCAAAGTTTGCTTATGATAGAGCTACTCCAATGAAGAAACAAAGCAATAACTCTATTGGAAGAGGTCGTGCATGATGTTCCCAACTCTAATTGCAAAGACCATTATATTATTGTCATCCGTGCTAACCTAGATTGTAAAAGTCAGCAAGAGTTGGATGTGATCATGGATAATGTACATAGATAGATACATGAGCAACATTTAAGGATGTAATGATGATGGGTAAATTAACAGGAAATCTAGTTGGTCGAACGCAGCCTTGACAAACCAAGAGCTTGCCTTATGCAACACAATGCTGTTGTCCGTCACCAAAACATGTTTAGACATATTAAATATGATGGTGCAAATGATAAAAATGCTTAAACAAATATCCGAGGCGCTTCCTCCATTGGAAGAGGTCGTGCGTGATGTTCCTAACCCTAATCATATGGACCATAACATTGTCATCGATCATCCTGAATTCAATGATAATAGTCAGCAAGAGTTTGGAATCGAAGATGAGAAAGAATTGAAAATGATCGAAGAATTTTTTGATCCAATTAACTTAGTTGTAGACATAATAGTATATCTAGCTATAGATGTAGTAGTAGATGTAGAAGTCGAATTGAACACTAACATTAAGCTTTAACCATTTCTCAGTGAAAGTGTAGACATGCCAATACACTTTCTGGCCGGAGTTAAGGAGATGCCAACTGAAGAAGTCAACAAGTTCATCTTGTTCTTACTTGACGATAAAGTTAAATTTTAGGTTAGTAATTCCTCACACGACATTGAAGTGAAAATGCTCGATGTAATAATACCCTGAAAATAACTTGGGTTGGCTCAGATTTAGTGTCAAATGGCTCGTAATGTGGATGTCACGCAGGTTGAATATAAGGTAACATCAATGGCATCGACCGATGGTGTTGGTTTGCATATCTCAATGGAAAAACAAACGACGGATCAAAGTTTTGAGGGCCAACTGGAAGTTCTTTTACAAGGGCGATATAGATTGTCCGGACTCTGAAAAAAGATTTCTTGTTTAAATTTTTTTAATTTTAAAATTTAAAATTAAAAATTTTCATTTAAGTTATTTTTAATTCTCTTGTGAAATGTTTTAATCCAAGTATTTTTTTCGTATTTTCTATATGGGTTACTAAGCTCGTGAAAGGGGAAAACAAAAAAATCGAGGAAAAGGAAATTTCACACACGAGAGGGCCAAAATAGTCATGATATCATGATAAGAATCATCATGGCATCATGATGAGCTACCCGCGTCCCGACGAGGAAATTTGATTCATCACGATGAGCATCCCCCACGTCTCAATGTGACCATCTAATGTTGTGACGAACCGACCCAACGAAGGGCCAAACAGACGATGACATCGTGATGAAGGATGTCTTTTCGTCACAATGAGAGACTTCACATCGTAATGAGAGGTAGAGGACATCGTAATGAGTCGTGACGAAACGGCCTTAGAAGTTGAGCCAACAAGGCGGTGTTGTGACAAGCCAAAACCCATGTCGTGACAAGATGATAGATATAAAAAATGCCTCGTCACAACCACTAAATGAAATCGATCTTCTATCTGTTAATCAATCATAGGCCGAGAGCTCGCATCATTGACACTAGGGATATGAAATTTCATTAGGTTAATTTAGGTTAATTAATTTAATTAGTTTAAAAAATATTTTAATTTGGATTCACACTACTAATTCGTGACTCAATTATATTAGTAATTATTTTCTATAATTAATTTAATGATAAAATTCTCCAGTTTGCAATTCCTTGGGTATGATCCTCAGGATACTTATCTGTGTTCCATTGTAAAACAAAACTAAATTACAATTTGACTTGTTCACTTGTAGATATCGCACCTAAATTATATGTATTTTATTTGCATGGTTTTTACTCTAAACGTTCACACGTTTGGAGGCGGTTAGTTTTCTTGTAGAATAGACTGCCCATAAAAGAAGTCAAGGATCAAACACCCTATGAGTCTTGGTATGGTCATAAACCATCTCAGTTTTTTCAAAATATTTGGTTGTTTGTGATTTACTCATGTTCCACAAATCAAGAGAGACATGTTAGACAAAAGAGCATTTCCAAGCATCCTTATGCAAGGTGCAATATTGTTGTGTGTGAACCTACAAATTTTGAAGCAGCAATGAAAGAAAAAAATTGGATGGTTAATGAAGGAGGAATTGTACATAATTGAGAAAAAAAAAATATGAGAGTTGGTTGATCGACACCAAAATGGGAACATGATTGGAGTCAAATGAGTGTACGAAACCAAGCTTAATGCTGATGGATCAATCAACAAGCATAAAGCAAGACTTTTGGTGAAAGGCTATGCTCAAGTTTTGGCGTGACTACTCAGATACCTTCGCACCAGTTGCTCGTTTGGACGTCATAAGCTTTTTGGCTGTTATAGTTGCTCAAATGAATTAGAAAGTGTATCAGCTTGATGTAAAATCAACATTTTTAAATGGCGTTTTGCAGGAGAAATTTATGTTGAGCAACTTAAAGGTTTTGTGAAGAAAGAATAGGAGGACAAGGTGTTTCTTCTCAATAAGGCTCTTTATGGGTTGAAACAAGCTCCAAGAGCTTGATACAGCTAGATAGATGATGATTTGTTAAGCTTAGGCTTTAATAAAACTTGTCTAAGGCCTCTCTTTATGTCAAATGTCAGAGTAATAATGTTTTGATAATTGCTCTTTATGTTGATAATCTTTTAATGATAGGAAATAATGCACAGTTGTTTGATAAATTCAAATAAGAAATTATGAAGTTTCTTGAGATGATAAATCTCATGTTAATGACCTTCTTCCTTGTAATGAAAATTAAGCAAGTTGAACATGAAGTCTTCATCTATTAGAAGTATGCCAAGGATATTCTGAAGAAGTTCAATCTTGAAGAATGCAATGAGGCAAGCACTCCTATGAATCAAAAGGAGAAGTTGTGTAAGGAAGATAGAGTTGATAAAGTTGATGAGGGATATTTTAGAAGTTTGATTGGTTACTTGATGTATCTTATAGGACCACGTCCTGATATTTTAAATGTTGTAAGTATCTTGTCCAAGTTTAAGCATTGTGCAAGTGAATTGCATTTCAAGGCTACCAAGAGAGTGATTAGATATGTCAAAGGCATAAGTGATTTTGGTGTTTAATGCAGAAGAAGTAAGGAGTTCAAACTAGTTGGCTTCTCTGATAGTGAATGGGGAGGTTCCATTGATGATATTAGGAGTACCTCAAGCTACTGTTTTATTCTTGGATTTGGTGTTTTCTAATGGAGCTCGAAGAAGCAAGAAACTGTGGCTCAATCCACTACTGAAGCAAAATTCGTTGTTTGTGGGAGAAAGATATTAATTGATCTAAAATTCGAACAAAAGGAGAGCACAAAGATTTTAGTTGATAACCAAGTTGCCATTGCAATTTCTCACAATCTAGTGTTTCATGGGAATACCAAGCATTTCAACATTAAGGTTTTCTTCTTGAAGGAAGTACAGAAAAAAGGTAATGTTGCGCTAGTTCATTGTAGAATAGAGGAGTAGGTTGCATATGTCTTCAACAAGCCACTGCTAGTAAGCAAATTTGACGTTTTGAGGACAACACTTGGTGTTTGTAGCTCCTAAAGCAAGGAGGAGTGTTAGATGATGTGTTTATGGCTGCTAATGAGGATTTCAATGTTGTTTAGTTGTGTTTCAAGTAGCTGATATTTTTTAGGCATTTTTTATTCAAGTTTATTTTTTCTTAGTTTAAATTTTAAACATTGCTGAACAAAATTGCAATCCAGTTTTCTTCCTTTCAACGTGACTCCAAAGAAAACACATTTTAGTAACTTTGAACCTTTCAATTTTTTTCTGATAAAATATCAACAAAAGATCATACAAATGTAAGTGTGAGTGTTAATGATAAGGTTAACTTAGGAGGGAGTTTTATGATGTTTATAGAGAAAAGGTCGTGGAAGTCAAAAATATTAAGAGTGTTAAAAAGAAAGAGATCCTTGGAGAAGTGAAACTTGAATTCCTTATGGTTAAGAGTATCATTGAGATCCAAAATGAAGAGACTGAAGTTAGAAAGTGACCATAAGTAGTATTAGTATTGAACCTATTGGAGTTGAAATTGTGAATGTGGGAAAGCAAGAAAAAGTTTCAATTTAAAAGGTGGTGCAAGTAAATAGTTAATGTTGTGCCTATTTTTTTTTCTATACATAGTGATAAAGCGGGATTGTTGGATGTTTTCCTAATAACATTTAGTTCCAACACACAATTTCGATCATGGATATATGCATCACGTTGTAATATTCATTTTGAGTTCCCCATCCCTTTTATAAAAACTCAAACCCACACTTTTCCAAAATTAGACATGGTTAAGGGTGGCCAATAAATTACTTGAAAGGCCAAGACACTAAAGTGAACATGGTCAGGATTGGATTTTGATAGAACAACGATCTATTCCAGTCTTTTAGTTCAGAAACAGCATTAAGAAAGTCTTACCGAGGGCTATACTCGTGTTCTAAAACTTAGTTTCATTCACTTTACTATTTTTTTTTGTTTAATTTATTTCTTTATATTTTTTGCCACTATACTTTATTGTAGTTTAAATTTGCCATTACAGTTTAAGAAAATGATTGAATTTTCCATTTAATTGAATTTTGCCACTAAAATTAGAATTTTATTGAATTTTTCCACCAAAGTTTGATTTGTTTCATTAAATTTTACCACCCACTACTAATGACTTTAAAACAAATTTAACAAGAAATTTATTATTTCAAATATTTTAATTTAATATTTAATATGAAGTTAATTTATAAAATTAAAAAAAAACTTAGAATTCTAATTTAATGGAAGAAAGACTTGAAAATTTTAAAAAAAGTTTATTTTTCTTATAAAATAACTATTTTATCATTTTTAATATTATATTACTTAATTTATTAATTTTATCTATTAAAATAAAATATTAAAAATAATTTTTAATTTAATTTTGCTTTCAAATCTTTTCTTTTTGATACAAAAATGAGGGAAGACCCCTAGACTAATTATTTACAGCCATTCGCGGGAACCAACGCTCGTCGCATCTGCCAGTAGAATGCTACCAAGACTCAAACTAGGCTCATAAAAAATAAAGAGCCCTTCATCACTCGAAATAACACTCCATTTCGCCAACCAATCAGTAGCAAAATTCTTTCACGTTGAACTTATGAAATCTTCAAACATCAATCCCAAGTCAACATCTCCCGTATTGCTTCAGTAAGGCAAAAATGAGGATGAAATTTACTAACACCCTTAAGAATAGACTGTACAGAAGAATGTGAGCCAGATTCTACTACCACATTCCGAAACCCAACATTCCATGCGGCCTGAACCCCATAAGAAAGAGTCCATAGTTCAGCCAAATCTATATTGCAATTCTCACTTTGTATCACAAAGCCTAAGACCCATGCACCACAGCTGTCACGTAAAACCCCAGCAGCTCCCGCGACCACTCACCCTTGATCCCACCTACCATCTGTATTCAACTTAATCCATCTCACCTTTGGCTTTTAATTGAAAGATAAAATTAAGAGAAATATTTTGAAACAAGTAAATTTAGATTTTGACTTTGGGTTTTAATTAAGGACGTCGTTGAAATTCTGCCAAATATTAACTTACCTTTGGGTCAATTAATAAACGCATGAATCACAAAAATATATAATCATATTTATATTTTAAATAAATTAATCTACGGAAAAGATGTCACTTTTGCGACATTTTGTTTCAACTAATCTATTTAAAATGTGAGCAATATGTTATTCCTAGGATTGATTCATTGTTTGACATAATTTATTGTCAATATTTGATTGCTCTTATAAGAGTACCGTTTACTGTTAATATTACTGTCCAAAGACTGGATATTAATGTTGTGTTTGGTATCTTGAGATGAGATTAGTCATTATCTTGAATTTACTGTTTACTTATGAATATTAATGTGAGCTTGTTTTTATTTATTTTTGTTCTATATTTAGCAAGTTCATCTTTTGTCCCTGCAATATCTGCTAACATAAATTCTGTACTCATGTTTAATGAGGCTAATTTCAAGGAATGGAAAAGACACTTACTTATAGTATTTGGTTGTATGGACATAGATCTTACACTAAAGGATTAAAAATATGCACCTTTCACTGCAACAAGCAACCTTGATGCAAAAAGGGATTTTGAGAGGTGGGATCGTTCAAACCAAATGAGTTTAATCATCATGAAGCATAGCATTTGAGAAGCCTTTAGGGGCACAAAATTCGAAGAGATTACTCAAGCCAAGTGTTTCTTTGATGAAATTGAGAAATGTTTTGCCAAAAATGTTAATATTGAGATGACATCACTTCTGACCTCTTTGATGTCTATGAAGTATAAGGGTTAAGGAAACGTGAGGGAGCACATTATGGAGACGTTCAATGCTGCTTGTAATGCACCAAACTGGACCCGATGATTGGATCCGAATGTGATGTGTTACATCATTAAATTAGGAAAATATTTAAACAAATCATTCAGAGGAAGCTTTAGTAAAAATTTTAAAGGTTTATGAGTTTAAATCATATGGAGAACTATTACTTCGGAAGGGTTTAAATTTACATCATTAGCAATTAAAAATAATGTTCAATTCCTTTTGTGAATAGATTCAAAAAGGTAGTTTAATGCATTAAAATATATTATCTTAAATCCAAGCATTTAAATACAGTAATACTCTTAATAAACAATATCTTGACAAAATAGAAGTTTGCTATACATATTGATTTCAAAATAATTTACATAATAAGCCCACTAGAGTTCGCAGAACACATATAGACTGAATACACCAACTTACATAACACATGGGCAAATATTGTCCGCGAACTTAAAACGACATAAACAACCCATATTCATGCCAACCACGTACCCAGAATTTAGAGTCAGAAGCATATCGTACAATTTCATTCATATACATACTCCCCCTTAACTCCTCATATCATTTATTCAGAACAATATGTTTTCTCGTAATCTACCAGTCTAGTTTGCAATATAGCTGCCCTATTGGAGGTGTAATAGCCCAAATTTGACCTGGCCTTAAAACCAAGAAATAAAAAATAAATAAATAAGTGTTTATTTAAACAGTCCATATACAGGGCCCAAAAGCTAAGACCCAGTATCCCGTTTACAACCCAACTAAACTAACCCATCTAAAACCCGGTTACACCCAAGCCCAATACCCTTTAGTCTAAACCCCTTTTGACCCAAGTATCAAATTCTAAATTACCCATTACCCTAACCCGATTTCAGTAGCCCAAATATTAACCAAATTAAACCCTTTAGACCAACCCAATCCTAGGCCTACCCAAACCCAATAAGCAACAACCCAACAGGGCCCAAATTTGAAACACTAGGGCAGAAACCCTAGTGATCCTTAGCTCCGAAAACAGCAGACAAGAGCCCTGCCCAGCACAACCTTCAATCACGCTGCCATCATCGCAATCAGCGCACCAATCCACCGGAGATCTCGCCACAGACCTGCAAAAAAGGAAAGAAAGACCGAGCAGAATAAGAAAGAAATCAAAGATTGTACTTTCTATATATGTATTCAGGCTATAAAATCAAGAATAAAAAAACATTATAAAGGGGGGGAATACAAAGAGATCAGAGAATAAAATACAGCATTTTAAGTCAGAAAAGAGGTGATTTATTTTTGTCATTCAAACATTCTTCGACTTTATTCGTTTCATTTCCTTATCTTTTACACATGCAAAACGTAGTAGACAAAAAACAGATTTGAAAAATCAAAAGAAAAGCAGTCCATTTTTTTAAAAAAAAATTTTATACGCGAATACTTAAAAATGAAAATATAAGATTTTACCTGTGATTCAGCTGGAAAGGGGAGGAATTTTGAACCTTCGACCACCGTGTACAGCAGTGCGTGAGGCGCCTGGGCACCTGGAGCGGTGGCCATCGGTCATTGTTGGAACTCAGGCCAGAGGATGGGGAAGGGGGTTTCAGAATTTTTTTTGGTTTTTTTTTTTAAACGGGGTGTTAGAAATGAAATTTAGAATTAAAATTTAACTTATATAGGGCCCAGGATCCGACCCGATCCGACCCGGAGGGTCCGCATGTTTTAAGAAAATGGGATATTTATGCCTTTAGTCCTTTCGTCTTTTCATCTTTTAAATTAAGTTTATCGCAATTTTTAATTTTTGCCAACTATTTTTATTTCGGTTTCAATTTGATCCCTGACCCTTTTAAACACAGAATTAAAACGCTGCCGTTTTGGGAATAGGGCGTTTTGCCCAATGAGTCCCTTTCGTTTTATGCGGGTTTTAATTAGGACCTTAATTCAGCTTTATTTTTTTTTAAATTCGCCCTGTAATTTTATTAAACTTCAAATCTAACCTTATATATATTTTTTTATTATTATATATATATTATTATATTGTTATTTGTTTTATTTTTAACCTTATTTTTATATTATATATTATATGATTATTTTATTATTTATATTATTATTATTTATATATTATTTTTCACAAATTATTATTATGCATTTTTATCTATATATTATTATCATTAAAGGTTTTAACTTGTATTATATACTTATTTTTATTTATATGTTAATAATTACTTTATTTATATTCTATTATTACACATTTTGAAGATATTATAATATTATAATTTGTATAATATGTATATTTCATCATTAATCACTTAAGTTTATATTATTCTAAACTTATATTTATATATATATATTATATAATTATTTCATTATAAATATAAATTCTTTTACATATTTGATATTTTATACATTTTTTTTCTAAACCAATATATTTTATATTTTTTATATAATTATTATTCTTATAAATATATTTGTTATTATATATTATATATTAATTTTATTATTAAATATCACATTTTTTTATTATATGCTCATTCTATTTATCAATTGTTTATATTATACATATATTTTTAAAACTTATGTTTTTTATTATTATACAATACTTGTTTTTACTTTAGAATTAATGTATTTTATATGTTATGTAATATCTTAGACTTTTTAAATTTATTTTCAAATGCATATTTTTATATATATGTACATTGATATATTGTATTATATGCATCATTTCATTTATTAATCCATTCATGTGTACATTAAATTATTGGATTGTATATTTTATGTTTTATGTAGATTCTATTTATCCATTTTCTATGCATGTCATCTATTTTTACTCATACATATTTTACACATTAATATTTACCATGTTTTTTATATTATTTAATGTTTTATTTATGATATATATTGTATAATTAGTGCATTTATTATGTTTTCTTTTGCTTATATTCCTATTTGCTTAGCATGATTATTTTTATTATTCTATTTTACCCTCTATATAGTGATTGCATTTGTATAAAGTGTTATAATACTTTGTAATATACGTTATTTGAATATCTATGTTTTGTAATACATAATTGTCACTCTAATAGATCATTTAAAACAATATTTAAAAGTTTTATAAAAATAAAAGCAATGCTTGATGTTTGGAAACTTCGAGAAAGGTAGTGCCCTAACTTACTGGGTTGCCACTTTTCTCGTTGAGTTCAAATAGTCAAACACCTTTCTAAAATTTTTTAAAAGATTTCAAAATACGAGCAACTGTCTTGAAATTTCAAAGCGTTGTGTCCAAACTTACTGGATATGACGTTTTGACGTCTCAAGATAGGGATTTTCAAAATTGGTTAGCTTAGTCTCGAATGTATTAAAATAGTGCATCCTAACTTATTGGATGTAATATTTTGATTCATTTGAACCCTAATTTTCAAAATCAAAATATTGTGAAGAGGATTACATTTTAAATTTTTGTTAAATTTCTAACATTAAGGACATTTTGATAATCAATTAGGTACCAATTTTTGGGCGTTACGAGGGTGCTAACCCTTCCTCGTACGTAATCGACTCTCGAATCCGTTTTCTCGACTTTCGTAGACCAAAATTAATGTTTTAAAACAAAACATTTTATAAGGTGATCCAATCACACCTAAAAAGATTGGTGGCGACTCCTGTTTTCGTTTTTCTTAAAGTCGATTCCCATTTTCCAAAGCCCGATTTAAAAATGGTCTCGACAGCAGGTATCACAAACATAACTCCTATTCTCTATCAGCACAAATCATATCTCATATATCACAGAAAAATGATACTAGCTTAACATGAAGGATGGTGTATACTTTGTAACACAGACTAACTGAATTCATACTGACAACACCAGATTGTCATTATCCACACAAATACCACTCATACGGTTCTAAGAATTTACTTACCTTACACAGAATATATATTTAATAATTTACAACACATAGAAGTAAGAAAGAACTCACCAGAAAACTCACCAGAAACTATAGCAAAAAATCTACAAAACAAGTCTTTTGCCTTTATCATTAAGACCCTCATTAGTTTCTTAAACTAAAAGAAAGATAATTATTATCATTAATCTATCAAAACTTGGCATGGATGCAAAAATAAGTAATACTTAATCTAAAATCAGGAAGTTTCCTTCCTTTTGAGTAATCCTAATGCTTATGCATGTAGTAGAACAACATGTAAATTACTTCCATATTAACCTAAGGGTTCATTAGAAATTACAAAGGGAATTCAAGAAAGAAGAAGACGATGCAAAGGTGTTAACTAACTGTGAACCTTCTCTTCAAAGAAGTTTTTCTAACTTAGATTTTTAGAGAATTAAAAAGGAATTCAAGAAAGAAAAATTCGGTGCAAAGGTGTCTCAGAATAGCCATCAGTACATTTATATACTCATGCAACGAAGACAAGGTTTAGTGGAAATATCAGATAATTCCACTAACTCCCTTGATTCCCGTGATTAGCGCACTTAATAAGTTTATGTCTAATTATCTACAGTGGTCTAGTTCAAATCCAACTAAGTCCAAACTTTTCCTCAATTTAACAAACTAAATCATCATACACTTAACGAGTGAATGAGTTCGCCTAACATGTCTGGAATGGGCAAATACTTAATAGAAGTGTTCACCGAAATTAGGAGTTTGCCAAACTAAAATTTTGCCAATTGGTGAATCACACACAAAATACTCTACTTAGCCAAAACAAATATTCACTTACTCAATTCTACCCTTAACTTTACCAACTTCACACTAAACATTGGCAGAATACTGAGTTTCCACCGAACGGGCTGTTACATTGCTTCAAGACTTAAGGCATTTAAGATTGAGCTTTTTAAGGAATTGCTTGTTCTTATGGTTTTGGTATCGCTTCTTGCACAATTTAACCAATTTAAAATGTCCATAGATCACATTGGGACAAACTTTCTCATAGCGGATCTGCTCAAAAAAGGTTTACCACCCAAGATCTTTCATGAGCACATTACTCATATGGGTGTTATATTATATGAGGACATCATGGTTTAATGGGAGTTTGTATTTTATTTTCTTTATATTTGTTTCCAGAAATTTATGTATTTCATTTTTTTCTAATAAAAAATGAAGTATTTAGTTTATTCACTCTGTTTGATACTGACCTCACTTAAGTTTAAGGAAGACCAGTAGGAAATAGGCATGTTTGATTCACGTTGCATGTAATTTCCATGCTACACATCCATACTTGATGTATGTCATTTAGTTCTGTTAATATATGTAATCAGGAATGAATTTAATTATGATATATGTAATGAAAGTCGCATGGTTCTTTGTTAACATAATTAATGGATGAGATTGTTTGAAATACTTTTTAGGTATGATAGAAAAGTTTTGAGCTCATAAGGTTATATAATGACATGTAATTATAAAGTAATTAGTATATATATGTGGTCCAAGTGGGAAATTATTGGAAAATATGAACATCATATATATAATAAAAGTAATTACATGTTATTATTATTTACTATCATAATAGGTTAGCCCAAACTAAAAATGATCTAATTTGGTTAAGGTTTATTAGGCTTTAATTATTGATAACTCCAAAATATATATACTTTTATAATACTTTCTATCTAATAATTCTTGCAAATTCCGAGTGATTTTAGTAGATTCTTTTAATTTTATTACAAATAAGTTGGACAAAATTAAAGACAAATCTCTATTTTTAATTATTTATATGCTAAACTTACACAATTTTGCCAATTTGAAGCAATTTGGTGCATTTGAATAAAGGGCAATCTTAGAAGTCACCTTTTAGAGCTCAAAATAACTGTAACATCCCTATAGCAAAAGCCATGCAGAGGAGGACTAATTAAAAATCAGCCTTGGACACCCCAATTAAGGGGTTAATGGGTCACGAGACATGCTTGACCTACCTTAGAAATTGGGCAGAAAAATTAGACAGTCTGCTAAGGAATAAAGAGCCTAAAATTACCCACTAAGGGAGAGTGGCCTAACCGTCCATCAAAGAGCCCAAATCAGCCCTCTGAATCTAATTTAAATTATTCAAAAAGCAGCCACAAACTTCCTCATAATTTCGTTAAACCCCTTCCTCTTTTCAAGCTTTTTTCTTTTATACCCCAAGTTAAAAATAGCAAAGCCATCAACACCCTTTCCTTAAAGCAAGGGTCGACCATGGGGGGAGATGTTTTCAAGGATTCAATTTGCTAAAAATATCCACTCCCCTCATGTATAAATAGTCCCCTTTCTGATCACTCAAATAACTCAATTCACTCATCCATCTCTTTTAATTTCCTCTCTTATTTGTTCTCTCTTTTCTCCATTCCCTATATTTCTCCTCTCAAAAGAGTGTTTGCAAGGTTTGAGAGCAGCCCCATTTGGCCACAGTGAGAGCTTCTTTACTTGGTTGTTTGGCAAGAAAGGAAGAGCAAAGGAAGGAGCAAGCGAGTTGTTCTTCGAAAAGCTACCAAAAACGACTTAGAGTTTCTTCTTTCCTTTAAATCTTTCACTTTTGCTCATTTTTATGAACATCTAAGTGTTTTGTTTTCAATAAAATCATGATTGCTTAAATCTTTTGGTGTTAAAATGATTTGATTTCCATAATTTAGTTTATGTAATTTTTTTAAAGGTGTTTTATGCTTTCGATCTATTTACTCATTCAAGTAAAATCATGACTATGTTTCTTATGCATTATGAATGTAAAGAAATGACTAGATTATAAGGTTTTAATTAATTGAAAAAATACGTGTATTGTGTATGTTTAATCAATTAGGGATTAAAATTTTAATAATACCAAAACTATTATTACCTTACATAACCTTGTAAAATGTTTTGTTTATGAAATTATAAGTTTATTAAACATAAAAACATACTAGATAGACTTAGTAATTAAATAATTTTAACATTTTTACCCCATTAGATAAAGGTTAGTAAATGATCGACTTGCCACGGAGTCTCCATAACATCTATTGACAATGTCTAAATAAATTTAAGCTAGGAAATAAGATTATTCTACCACAAGCATGCTATTGTGATAACTCTTAAAAACTTGCATATTTTCTGTGTTTATTTTGTTTTACATACTTAGGTAATTTTTTAGTTAATTAAATTATTTAGGTAATATACTCTTAGTTTTTTGCACCATACTTTAATCTATATTAGTTTTCACCACCAATTTGTTCAAGTTTTAATTTTTCACAAAGAATTGCTTATACAATCCTTATGAAGACAATACTCTATATTTATAACTTTATTACTTGTTAACGAATGTGTACAATTGCACATTTTCGTTGAACCAATTATTAAATAAAGTATGAGTCAAATGATGGGCTAATTAAAAATTAGGATTAATGTGCAAAAGTTATATATTAGTGTTATGGTCTCCAAATTACACATAAATAAATTTTCTAATATTTCATTTTTAGAAAAGAGAGTCACCCTCTCAAAATTACTTTTGTGCTAATTTGGAAGATCAAAACCATAAGTTTTGAAGATTTCAAGAAATTGATGGGTTCAGGTACACTTCCACATCTAGTTTTGTTATTTTTTGTTCTTGATTATTTGATATGATAGATCCTAGTTTATGGTTTATTAATTTTATACCATATCTTATTTTACGGTTGGAACATATTTAAAAGATATAGTTGAATGAATATGTTTACTTTAAAGATGTGATTATTCAGAAAAGACACCTATTGAAAGTTATGTCTCTTGAGAATTTTTATAAATAGGAGTGAGATTTCATTTGGAAATTATACCAAAAACTTCTCAAAATTTGTTTCTATTCTTCCTCAAATTTCTATTCTTAGATTGATTTTCTTGTTATATTTTGCTCAATGCTTAGTGGACTATTCTCGTCAATGCAAAACGCAAATAGTTATTTGGCTTCATTGTTTCTTCAAGGTTTATTTGCTTGAAACTCATTTGCACACTGAGTATAGGTGGAGGTACCATCTTGAATAGCATAAAGCCAAATTTATTAGTGAACATACAGTTGAGGTACCATCTCAAATCAACACATCTAGATGTATTAATTTGAGCAGGAGCCACTTTAATCTTCCTAACCAAATGAGTAAGGAAACACGAAAAAACGAAGAAAGCAATGCATCATACTTATTAAAGAAATTCTGAACCGACCAACCTACCTTCCATGCATCCAAATCACTAGAATGGTATCGAATTAGTGGCCTATCAAACAACCACTTGTCCACCCAAAACCTAACATTACCACCATCCCTAACCCGCCGATGCAAACCTTTCTCCAAAAGACACATACCAGCAAGACTACCTTTCCAAAGATGTTACGAGTTAAGTGGATATTCAATTAAAAATAAATTCTTATAAGGAGATAAGTATTTTAAAATACCTATTTGATCCCACAAACTATCAAACTCAGTAATCAATCTCCATCTAAGTTTCCTAAGGAGAACTAAGTTCCAATCATGCATAGGCTTCAGACTCAACCCACCCGCCTCTTTTGGCAACCAAAGGGACTCCTAATTGACAAGATGGATTCACTATGCCAAAGAGGTAGACCCCCAAGGAAACCACCTACTCAACTTATCTACTTGATCACAAACCCTTACAAGTAAATAAGTTGTTTGCATGGTATAGGTTGGAATTGCCTCAATAACTGACTTCAGTAACTTGAGTCTCCAAACCAAAGAGAGTTATTTCACCTTCTAATTGGCAAACCGAGGTTGAAATTTCTCAACAATATGCCAGTAAGTGCTCTTAGTAACTCACCCATGAACCAATAAAACTTTGAAATACCAACCAAAATCGTCTATAAAAGCGATGCCAACTGCTAACTCTAGTTGCACCATACCGGGAAAGATTTCTCAACATATAAATCTTTGACTTCTCAAGAATTACAAATTGACCTAGGAAAATAGAATGGTCACAGATGATCCCACTTAAAACCCAATATCCTAGATAGAATCTCCTTCACTGTAATTTAGTAACATAATATATCATTAAAATTTTACCCTACAAAATATTGAAAGAAAAACAATATAATGAGGCTTGGAAAATTATGCTTACGTTCTTAGACACTACCAAATATATTTCACTAAAAAATACAAGTGAAAACTACAAATAGGGAGAGAAATTTTGTCTTATGGAGAAAGTGGAAAACTTTGGAATGATTTAAAGGTGAAGAGATCACATCTATTTATAGTAGTACAAGCACTCCACAACCTTGTATTTTTTAGATGCGGGATTGTGCTATTTCAACACTTAAACATTCGTGGAACATCTGAATCTAAGCATCCTTACTAAATGAGAAAATTAACAGATCATCATGAAATAAAACATTAGGATTACTTAGCCCACCCCTACTCGAATGAACAAGAAATAAGAAACCTTCACAATCTTATCCTGAAGAATATGAGTTAAATGTTCTATACCCAGAATAAACAAGTACGAAGAAAGAGGATCCCCTTGCCTTAGACTACGTGATGGCACGAAGGAATAAGTTGCCACCCTATTCCATAGCACCTGAAAAGAACTAGACTCAACACAACTCATAATGAGAAAAATTAGAGTACTGCTAAGGCCAATGTCCAACAAGATCTGACAGATAAATACCCAATTCTTCTTGTCATACACCTTCTCCAAGTTAATGTTCCAATCCACTATCCCCTCCTTCCCCTTATTTCTCTGCATGGAATGAAACATTTCTTGGAAAATGACTATGTTATTAGTAATTAGTTTATTGGGAACAAAGTTAGTATGGCTCAATGCAATTAACTTTGAAAGGACACCTTTAAGCCAATTAACAACCACCTTGGAACTTACTTTAGAAGCAACATTGCACAAACTTATTGGACGGAGATGCTTTATTTGCCTCCACTTTTGGAATAAGGGTAATAAATGTTAAATTGATCCCCTCTGACATTAATCCAGTTTGAAAGCCTCTTTAACCAAGTGAACAACTTAAAACCCAATAACCTCTTAGTTACATGGAAAGAACACCCTTAAAACCTATCAGGGCCTGGTATTTTAAAGGACCCCATCCCAAATACTGCCTCCTAAACCTCAATATTCATTACCATCTTATATAACTCCTCTAAGTCCGCAACAGACAATAGAGGGAAATTAACCTGCATGCTAAGCCTACAACTATACTCCATGGTCTTAGTAAACAAATTCCAGAAAAAGGTTACCACTGGATCTTTCTATTCTTCTTAGTCTAATACCTAATTGTTGTGCTCATCCTTCAGAGCCTGAATCCTTTGCCTGCTTCTCTTAACCAAAGCTAAAATGTGAAAATAAGAAGTGTTTCTATCCCCTGACAGAATCCACTTAGTACGAGCCTTCTAAAACCACATCAACTCCTTTGCTTTTAAAGAGCTTCATATTCCTACCACAACTCATTCTCAAGACAAGCCAAATGTAGCAAAGTAAAATAAAATGACAAATTTATTATTTTAATATAGAGTTAGTAGTTGTGGTAAATTTACCTTTAACTCAAAAGTATGAAGATAAATATCAATCAAAGTAAAATACAATGACAAATTTCAAATTTCACAAGTGAATAATAGTTCTTAAAATAAAAACCCTAATTTTGTTATCTAAATCCCCAATTCTTAAACCTTTTGCTTCATACATAAGTTTTATTTTGGGAGCAAGTTACTTATTTTAAGTCTCACAACTGTAACAGCCTATTTTTAGTCAAATCGAAACAGTGGCTTCGAGACCATAAATCTGAGGTCAAAATAATTATTTTTTATTATTTTAATGTCTACAATATGATAATATGATTGTGTAAAAAATTCGTTAAGAAATTTTATCGTTTGAATGTTTGATTTGATAAAAAGGACTAAATCACGTAAAGTGTAAAAGTGGAGTTCTATTAGCTAAAGCTATCTAATAGCTATGGAAACTTAAATTAGAGGTATTTATGTTGTAATTAAACCATGGTTAATGTGAGTGGACAAATATGGACATGATTAAATGAATTTTAATGAATTATAACAAAGGTTAATATAGTAAATTAATAAATAACTTAACTAAAATAAGGAATAACATAAAAATATCATCATTTTCTGTTCATCACCACCAAATTTAGCAAGGAAGAAGCCAAGTTTATAGCTTGAAGGTTTCGGTCACTTCTCTAGCTAACATGTAAGTGATTTTGACTCGATTTTTTTAATGATTTCTATGGTTTTGAGATCGTTGCAGCTTAATCTAGCTAGCCCGGGGACTAATTTGCAAAAATGTTAAAGGTTTAGGGTTTTTCCATTGATGAATATGTGTGTATTTTAAAGTTTGATGATAGCAAATAAATGGTTGTTGTTAGATAAACAACATTTGTAAAGTGATTTTTGACAAAATTATCATTTAGGTATTTAATTGAGAAATGTTAAAATTTTGTGGTCAAATTGTGAAATAAATGAAAAATATTGGCTTCTATGGCAATAATAGAAATTTGGCTAGCATGATTAGGGACCAAATTGCATGAATTTGTGTTTTTATGAGATAAGGACTAAATTGTAAAAATGTTGAAATATTAGGGGCAAAAGTGTAAAGTCACCTTAATGTGTTATTTGGACTAAATTGGATAGAATGATAATTAAATAATTTAATTTTGACTACATTTAGATCAAGAAAAGTGAAATTCAGATTTAGATCGAGGGAAAAACAAGGTTTTGGACTAATCGATCCATTCCGTCGTTTTAGCGATCGAGGTAAGTTCATATGTTAATGAACATTAATATAATTATGTTTTAAATGCTTTATTATTGAATTATTTGTGTATACGAATTGCGAATATAATCAACAAAGATTCGGCATTGAGAAATCCCAGTTGAACCTTAGGAATAGATGAGGATACGAATGACATGTCATTAGGGTTTATGTGATTTGGGTGCTGGTCCGTACGTCCTACCGGTGGTTGAGTTATTTGGCATGTGTTGTAGATTCTTGTCAGCTTGTGTGAGTAGCACCGTGTAGCTTCATCAGGACTGTCAGTTTGTGTGAGCAGATTCGTTGATAGCTCGAGAGCGACATTATATGTAATATGAGATTGAGATAGCTTTGGCTATGTATTTGGCACTTAGGGTGTGAGATTCTCGAGTATCCGATAGTATTTTGAATGTTTCAACGGGTATATCAAAGATATGAAATGGTGAGAAATATATATATATATATATATCAGTACAGGTATGTACGAAAACTATATAAGCATTGAATCTATGGAAGTTGTGAATTCATGATTAATTGTGTGATTGAATATATGTTAACATTGTGATTAAATGTTTTGTAGTATGTTATGTTCATACTCTTGAATGGTAATTGAATGGTGAGCTTTGCTTATTATTTCATATGAGCTTACTAAGCTTTATAGCTTACTTTGTTTACTTTTCTATGTTTTATAGTGAATATCGAAGCTAGCTCAGATTCGGGAATTATCGGAGACCTCATCACACTATCAAGCTATCACTTTGGTACTTTTGAATCTATGTTTTTTTGGATATATGGCATGTATAGGAGCTTTGGTCATTTTGGTATATGTTAGTAGTGGATTTAGCCATTTGTGTTGACTTGTAAATGTTAAGTATTTGGTTTTGTATATAACCATGAGAGTTGGTTTATTTTGGCATATTTGGTGATGTATATATATGTGCATATGGCTTTAGTTATGTGATTGTTGATGGAAATGTGATGCTTATTGATAATTGGCAATTAACGATACTAAATGGTTGAGTTTTGATTTTGAAAATGTATGTGAAATGTATGGTTATTTGCGAAATAAGTCAGGTAATGTTCCGTAACCCTATTCCGGAATTGAATACGGGTAAGGGGTGTTACAACAACCATATCAGATTCGCTTTGTCAGCAGCTAAGAAAATGAAATCTGAGTATAAAACACTAGGATTTTTTATATTGCTAAGTTAAAATGTATTATTGATAGAGAGATACGCCAATGATACATTATTGTGCTTACAAATTGAATCTACATTATTATATTAACTATAGAGAAATGCATGTAGCTTTCATTTATAGATATAGCACACGAGGTAATCAATTGGATGTTCCTTTCTTTCATATTTTATTTTCCAAGTCAATAGGATAGTTAAATAAACAAAGAAGACATTTTCATGTCAAGGGGCAATCATTGCAATATTATATTCTAATGTGAGTGTGGGAAGATTAGACTTCGACAATGATAATGGGAAGAGCATTTTAATAATAATTCATTTTGATTTTTTAAGAAAAAAATCACTACATACTTGGCACATCTTTATTTATTTTTCTTTTCTTTTCTGCAAATGGAAATAAATAATGAAAATGATAACGGGACTGTTAAGTGAATGTTATCTATAAATAGACATATCTTAGAGGAATTTAATCAACTTCAAGAGTGCTACTTACAACAATGAAATGTGTTGAATTCCTTATAGCATTTTCCCTATTGGGTTTGGCTTCCAAGTTTGTCTTAGCTTCAAATCCCAACCTTTTTCAAGATTTCTGTGTAGCAATTAATAATGCCATAGATGGTGGTATTTTTTCTGTGGAACTTTGTCTTTGCAATATATTCATTTGGACACCTAAAACTAAAGAAATATGGTAAACAAAAGTATTTGGTGTTGCGAAATGACCATCCCTGTGAACTGTGAACTGCGAGCTCACTAGAATAGCTCACCAAAATGTGCAAGCTCACCAAATGTGCGAGCTCACTGAAACCACTAGCTCACCAAGACCTGCAAGCTCACCAAACTTGAGAGCTCACCTACGAGCTCTTCACTCTACAAATTAGCAATTTGCACTAAAACGGTGATAATTTTGATTAGACATATTGGCAAGTGATTAGACATAAACTAGACAATGAAAAAGAAAGTTATATGAATCTAGTCACTAGATTAAAGTTAAGTTGTATATTTTATTATTATTTTCTACTTATTTAGGCATATTTTTTTCATGTAAACTAAGTATCAATTTTTTAATGAAACAGTTCACAAAAAATTACCTCTCCATTTTTCATCCTTTTGCTTCTATTTCAACCTCTCATTCATAAAAAAATCCAACAATTGGTATCGAGAGCCATTTATCTTTGAGGCCTATTTTTATAAAAAAAATGTCTTCAGCAAACTTTACACTACCACCCTCTATTTTTATAGGTGAAAACTACCACATCTGGGTAGTAAAATGAAAAACTATCTTCAAGCCTTTGATCTTTGGGAAGTTGTAAATTTTAAAATACAACCATCAGTGTTGAGGCCAAATCCCACACTTGCTCAAATAAAACAACACAGTGAGGAATGTGCAAAAAAACACAAGGCGATGTCATACCTACAAAACGGTGTTTCAAACATGATCTTTACAAGAATCACGGCCTATGAAACTCCCAAAAAAGCTTAGGATAAGCGAAAGGATGAGTTCCAAGGATCACAGAAGACAAGGCAGCAACAGATGATCAATCTCAGATGAGATTTTGGAAACTTAAAGATGAAAGAAGCTAGGATTGTGAACTAATATTTAGATAGAATCATGGAAGTGGTGAACCAGATAAGACTGCTAGGTGATCAGTTCCCTGATAATCGAGTAGTTGAGAAGGTGGTTACCACACTTTCTGAGAGATACGAAGCAAAGATATCCTTACTAGAAGATTCAAGGGATCTATCAACCATATCACTCTCAGAGCTAATCAATGCTCTATATGCTCTGGAATAAAGAAGGGCAAGCAGAGAAGAAGGACATGCTAAAGGAACTTTCCAAGCCAGAAACAGAGATGTTACTATCTCCTCAAGTCAGAAAGAATAGAAGAAATGGTCAGATAATGTAAAGTTCTGTTAGTTTAGGCCTAATGCTCAATGCAAAAATTACAAGCAGTTTGGCCATGTAGAAAAAGTATGCAAAAACAAAGGGCATACATAACAACAAGGTATTGAGGCACGATAGTAGAAGTAGAAGAATTGATGTTCACAGTTTCCTACGAAGCCCAGCTCACAACACTATGTGAATTCTTCAACAGAGTAAGAAAGAATTATCTCGTAGATAATAGGTATGCGAGTCATATGACAGCAAATGCGAGCATCTTCAAGAATGTTGACAAAAGGTTTCATTCCAAGGTGAAAATTGGAAAGGAAGATGTTTTAATCAAAACTCCATCAGGTACTAAACTTGTCACAGATGTATTTTTAGCTCCTGACATAGATCAAAACCTGCTAAGTGTAGGACAACTGTTCGAGAAAAATTACTTTGTAGTATTCAAAGAAAAAAATGTATAATTCTTGATCCAAGTGGATGCGAGCTCATATCAACAAAAATGACAGACAGAAGTTTTGTTGTTAACTAGAACTTAGCAACTTTAGTAGCATATACTAGCTCACTAGATGAAACAAAACTGTGGCACAGAAGAATGGGACATGTTGACTACAAATCCTTAAGTCTAATGCCCAAGAATAACCTGGTCGAAAATTTATCAAATATAGCTGAACATGAAGATGTATAAAAGGTGTGTCAGCTTGGAAAATAGGCGAGGTCTCCATTTCTTGCAAACACAACATGGCAAGCCACTGAAAAATTACACTTAGTATATGCTAACGTTTCTGAGCACATAAAAACAAGTTCGCTAAATGGAAGTAGGTACTTTATGTTGTTCATAGATGACAGTACAAGGTTCTATTGGGTGTACTTCATAAAGAACAAGTCTGAGGTGGCTGAAATCTTCTTCAAGTTTAAATCCATGGTTGAAAAACAAAGTGATTGCAAGCTCAAAATGATAACATCAGACAATAGGGTAGAATACACCTTAGAAAGGTTTGAAAAATTTTGCGAAAAAGCTGGTGTCCATCATCAACTAAGCAATGTGTACATTCTACAATAGAATGGTGCAAGTGAAAGAAAAAATAGAATTGTGATGAACATGGCTCACTTCTTGTTGTTTGAAGGCAAATTGCCAAATGATTTCTGGGCAGAAGCATTAAACACTACTGTTTATCTACTGAATAGACTACCTACTGTAGACACTCAATTTTGCCCGGGCCCATAAATAAGTCCAAAAACAAAAATAATAAACCCAAAAAAAAAAGAGGAAGTCCAAGTTCAGTCCAGAATTACAAATATAATTTGGCCCGATCGGAATGGCCCGTTACTTGAAAAGATTTAAAGTCCATCTACAAGCTTGACTCATATGGAATATAATCTTCAATGATATGCAATCTTAGATGTGATATGCAATCTTAGATATGATACAATCTTAGATATGATTGCAATCTTAGATATGATATGCAATCTTGAAGATATGATCTTATAATCTTGGAGATTTAATTTGTAGATATCCTTTAATCTTAACCGTTGATGTAATTGATCTGTACCGTTGGATTTGGGGAGGCTCAAATATAAATAGAGGCCTCTCCCTTCATTGTAAATCACTACTGGAGTTTTGGGAAACAATAAAAATTTTTGAGAGCTTTCACTCAAATTTCTCTCCCTCTTATGTTCTTATTTTCTACGGTTTGTTTTTATTTTACTCTTTGTTCATCTTCGTTTTTCAACCCTTTTTATTTTGATTTAATCCATGTTTCCCTGATTTTTTTATATATTTTAATATTTTAATAATTTTAGTATCATATCAAACTATTTCATTTTTAATAATTTTTTTAGTATTGCTCTTAGTAAATTATTTTTTTTAAATTTTACTCAAATCATTATTTTAAAAAATATATTTCATTTAATTGTCATATTTTATCCAAAAGTTTTTTTCTAAAATGAGGCAATGTTTTTCAGTATTTAGGAATTCGGAAATAGTGCCCTAACATGTTTAGTTCACGATTTCCCGTTTGTCTATATGCCTAAAGTATCCTTCTAAATAGATTTTATAAATCACGAGATGATTTCAGTTACGAGAGTTTAAGAATATCACGTCCTATCATGTTGGATGTGATGTTTGTATTCTTTCGGAGCTAAGGAATCTCGATTTTTCAACTTAAATAATTCTGGTTTTAAAAAAGGGATCTTATTTTTAAATCCTTTCAAAATTTTGACATTAAGACAGAAATCTATTCAATTTGGTACCAATTTTGGGCGTTGTGAGGGTGCTAATCCTTTCTCGTATGTAACCTACTCCCGAACCTATTTTCTTAATTTTTGTAGACCAAAACGTTTTATAAGGTGATCCAATCACACCTAAAAAGGTTGGTGGCAACTCCCGTTTTCATTTTTCAAAAGTCGATCTCCCTTTTTCAAACATCCCTTTAGAAAATGGTTTCGATAGCTTAGCGACTCCGCTGGGGACAATAAGAGAGTCAAGCCGTAAAATTGAATGATTTCTGTCCTTTATCGAAATTTGAAAACTCGATTTGAAAACTATGATCTTTTTTTTTCATGTGTTTGCTGCATATGTTTGTTATTTTTCTCGCACACATTACATTTGCATGACCGTTGTGGTCGCACCCTAAAGTGGGAGTGAGAAGCTAAGCTTTCGTGAGGTTTTCACCTCCGCATGAGTTAGTGGATTACTTCCGGGATATATCTGTACCTATGTCTTCGTGAGATTTTCATCTCCACATGGTCATAGGGAAATGTATCCTCCTAAACCAAACTTGGTCCATATGAGCCTATAATGGGTGAGGATCGAGGAATCTGTTGGTTTAGGTACCCTTGCTTTAGAACTAAACTACGTAAAGTGAACTTTAAGTGCTTGCTCTAGGTAGTATGGTGATAACCTTTAGTACCTACCTTTATAAGTGCTTGTTTATTACATCTTTTTATATGATACTGCCTTTTTTTTTTTTGTCATCATCGCATATCATTCATCATTAAAAGGTGTCAATTCAAGGTTCGATTTCTGAGTTAGGAAGTTTTGTAATGAGGAACGAATACCTTAATAAAGTGGAAGACAATGCTTCTGTTTGTACCTGGTCAGAGAAAACCCAGTTAGAGAAAGGAGATAGTGTCACCGAGGGGTATACGTCAGAGTTATGGGACTTCACCCGTGTTAATTCAACGCAGAATGAGTTGCAGGAGCTGAGAAACATTTGGGCCCAATAGGATGACGAGGCTAAGTAGCTCTTCTATTAGACTTATGGAGATCTTTCTTATTTGCTAAACATTAAGGTAGATAAGCATCTATTTCGAGCTATGGTACAGTTCTAGAACCCTGCTTATAGTTGCTTTACATTTGGAGAGGTAGATGTAGTGCCTACTTTGGAGGAGTATACAACCTTGCTTCGTTGTCCGAGAATTCAAGGTAGCAAAGGTTATGTTAGGCCTACTAGTCTCCCAATTTTTGTGAGGAAATTAGTGATGATCACAGGATGAGTGAGAAGTGGGCTGTAGCTCGAGTGCAGCAAAAGGGCGATTGTAAGTGCATTCCATGGGCCATTTTGAGGGATCTGATATTGACACACCCAGATGTGAAGAAGAAGGTCAATGTTTTGGCCTTAAGTATTTACGGCTTAGTGATTTTCCCGAAGGTGATAGGGCACATAGATGAGGCAGTCGCATATTTGTTTGATCGCATTGGTAAACAGAACATGTCGGTGCTAGCAATCCTACCTGAGACATTTAGATCCTTAAAGTACATGTCGGAGAGCCAGTGAAGTAGATTCATTGGATGCGCACAGTTGTTGTTAGTATGGTTAGATAGTCACTTTTGGAAGCTTGAGAAGGTTCCTTGCCGAGTGTTCTTTAAGGGTTATTCCCCCTTAAAGGAAGTAGTAACTACACCAAGGAGAGACGATATTACAGAAGAAAGTGGATGGATATTCTTCAGAATCTTTGAGAGGAAGAAGTTTTGTGGAAAGCACCTTGGATGACTCCTAATAAAGTCCTTTATCACTGCGGCAGTTTTAATTGGGTACCTCTTCCTGGGATTTGGGGAGTCGTTGGCTATGCACCGTTACTCGTCCTAAGGCAATATAAAGCGGGGCAGTTCAGATAGAGGTCGAGAGTTAGCTTTGTTATTAGATAGGGTTAAGACTCTGGGCCTACGAGCGAAAGCATATTTGTAATCTGTTTTATGAAAAGACTTTTATTCCTGAAATAACATTTTCTAAAATGAAACTGAATCGAGATCGATACCTTTTTGCATTCATGCATTTGCGTTACATTACATCAAACAAAATAAGGTGTTGATTCGAAATTCGATTCCTAAATAGAATAGTTTGTCATAAGGAAATAAATGTCTTGATAAAGTGGGTTATAGTGCGATCGTCTGAATATAGTCCAAATAAACACGACGAGAGAAAGCTGATAGTCCACGGAGGAATACATGATGTAATTGCCAGAGATTCAAGCCAACAAAGATTATCCAAGATCATGAAGAGAGAAAGCTGGAAGTCCACGAAGGAATACATGACTTGATTTAATTGCCAACGAAGATTATCTAAGAGTTGGTACTTTTTGATGAGTATCATGGAGATAAGAAAGCCAGAGATCGAGGCTCAGATTAAGCAGCAAGGAGTTAGCAAAGGCATTTTTTAGAGAATTTACAGGATTCGACCATGAAGAAAAGATTAGCGTTTACTTGGACTATGAAGGGCAAGACCACATATGTATCTATTTTCATGTAAAGAAATCTGTTTTCTAGAAAAGTTATTCTAATGGAATTGAATTCAAGATCAACATCTCCTTTTCTTTTGCATTCATGCATTTGCATTGCATCACATCACATCACATGCATTTAAATCAATAAAAAGACCCTAATTAAGGTTAAAAAGAGAAAGAAAGAGAGAAGAGGGTCATGGCTGAGTGAAAAGAAGACGCTCCCTTACATATCCTAGACTTTTGTATCAGGAGGGATAGCTTACCTGGAGAAGGGAGTGTTTGGAAATGAAAATCATCCCATCAATGTCATACATGAGGAAGGGACTGAACAAAGAAACCTTAAGGGCATTCGCCTTTACGAACCGGGAAGTTCTTTAAACAATTGGACTGCAGAGGAACTTCCTGTAATCTTTAGAAATTTTACGGAGTAATATTCAGAACACTCTTGTTGCTCTAAAGCCTAGGAGTAATGAGATTTCTTTTGAGAAGTGGGCTCATGTTCAGATATTTTTATTTTCAATAAAACATACTTTTATTATTCATCCAAGTAAATATTCTTTCATTCTAATTCTTTTGACCTTTGACATTCTTTATAAATTTTCATTTCATGTAAATAGTCATTCTTGAATTCATTTATTCCTTGTATATTCTTTTGTGTGCCTATCATAGATCCCTAGATATCAATGACACGGGCAATGATACTATAGATTCAAAGTTCCTTTTGAGTGCGATATGTGTTTAAAGGAATCTCAGTACTTTGAAGGTGACAGAAATTGTGACTTTGTTTCTGAATTTGTTGAAAATGGTTTTTACCCCATGAAGTGGTGGTAGGAAATATAGCCTTAGAGGAAGGAAAGATTATGAAATTGGAATTAGCTAAGGAGACAAAACAAGACCTTGTTAAGACTATTATGGTAATTCAAAAATATGGTCCAAAGACGCATGCAGGAGGATTTGCAATTGCCAGGATAAACATGAGGTTTTGGGGCACTGTTGGTCCAATATGGAAAGGGATCGCATCAGTTGTACAATGAATGCCAAATTTAAAGGAGTCAAGACTTATGGGGCATGTATGTTATGGGCCCGAGCTCGTCAAAAGTTTCAAGCTGACAATGACTTGTGGACGTCAACTACTCTATTAAGAGGGGGAGATAGCTTCATATGACAATATTACCAAGTCAAAAGTCATTCATTTCAAAAAAAAAAAAAAAGAAAAAAAAGATTATATATAACTGCACAATGCCAAAAGTTTGCAGTCTTTTCAAAGATAATGCGCCATACCACAGTACAACAAAGGTTGCCAAAAGAAAAGAAAAAGAAGAAAAAAAAACAAATTACGTAAGATGACCGAGACAGGTAAAATTGGCATAAGAAACTACCGCTACTCTCTCTATGCTTACGCTGGGGCAAGCATCTTCAATTCCAGATTGTTTCAAAGGTTCCAACCATCATCCTTGGAATGGGTGCATTGTTTGGCTTTCTGAAAGCGATCGATGTGCCAGTCAATAGTTTGCGATAGTTAGCTCCAAAGCGGTGGCCATTGATTTCAAATATGGGGCATTAGGTCATACACGATCTCTAAAGCTTAAAATGATAGATTCTTTCTTCAAAACCAGTTTCTGACAAAGTGGATGACGGTATCATGAAGAAAGCTCTCTTAGACTTTTATACAAGTTCAAGGAAGAGGAAACCTAATCAAATCATTATTTCCAGGGATGGGGTTAGCGAGTCTCAATTTAATCAAGTTTTGATCAAGTTATTGAGGCTTGCAAGTTCCTTGACGAGAAGTGGAACACTAAAGATTGTGGTTATTGTTGTACGAAAAACCATCATACCAAGTTTTTTCAGCAAGGATCTCCTGACAATGTGCTACATGGTACTATCATTGACAACAAAGTATGCCATCCAAAGAACAATGATTTTTACCTTGGTACCCCTGCTGGAATGATTGGAATCACGAGGCAGACCCACTATCATGTTCTCTTAGACCAGGCTAGGTTTTCGGCTGATGATCTGCAAGAGTTTGTTCATTCTCTATCCTATATGTATCAAAGGAGCACCACAACCATATTTTTTGTGGCTCCTATTTGCTAAGCTCATTTGGCAGATTTAAAGTTGGGGGAAATTTATGAAGATTAGGGATGCTTCAGAAACATCATCGAGTCATGGTGGAATGTATGCTCCGGGAGTAATCTTTGTACCTCAGCTTATGCTCCGGGAGTAATCTCTGTACCTTAGCTTTCTAGGTTGAAGGATAAAGTCAGCAACTTCATTCTTGTCTATTAAGAATTATTGTACCATCTTTTTGTAGGTTTGATAAACAACAGCTAGAACTATTGTTGGGGCAATCCCTTTCTCATGGGTTTATGAATCAAGATTTTTCCTCCAAGCTTTGATGGAGTCAAGAATTGAATACCTCTAGTAAACTTAACTTGAAAGTATTCATCCTAAGCAAATGTACCAAGAATGGATGACACAGACTTATGACAAAGAAGGTTCGTCCAAAAGAATTTTATAAAAGAAACCTTGTGCTGAAAAAAATCCTTCCCATGCAAAAGGATGCCGAATTGGGAAGGGCCATATGTTGCAAAGAGGGCTTTCTCTAAAGGTGCACTGATTTTGACAAGAAATGGATAGGAAGAATTTATCTGATCCAGTGAATTCGGACTCGGTCAAGGAGTACTTTGTCTGAAGGAGAAGGGAAGCCAAGGTGAAAACCCGCAAAGGGCACTTTGGGACTTCTATTTAAAAAAAAAGGGAAAAAAGAAAAAGAGAAGAAAAAAATATAAAAAGAAAAAAGAGAAAAAAAGAAAAAGAAAATGGAGAGGCCAAGGTGAAAACCCGCAAAGGGCACTTTGAGACCAAAGGGGTTTTGAGTTGAAAACCTAAAAGGGCAGCTCAAATTTGGAAAGTCATGCAGTGACCTTGCTATACCAGATTCGACGAGAAGTATGTTACATATCGAGGCATCAACGAATTACTTTGGATCTTTTAAACACATGTTAAGCTCAAGAAAGTCTTCATGGAGCTAGTGTATAGACGCTCAAGCGGCGATATCTGGGGCATCTGATTTCTGTCCTATTTACTATCTTTGGATTCTTTTTCTTCACAAAGATATGTTCTCAGGTTAATCTTTTTGCTTTCCTTCCAATAATTTGTCCAAATCTAATTATCCTCAGGATCAATTTATTTGTCTCCCATTATTCATAAAGCATATTGCATTGAAATAATTATAGATGAACTAAAATATCTTCACAAACGAAGTTTTGCATATTACTCTGGAAATTTCTAGATAATATAAGAAACTGAAACAAGACAATTGTTTAAGGAATTCCCATATGTATGGGTTGGAGATACTCAAGAGATTTTCTTCTTCAGTCCAAAAGGTGGTTGGATGTTTTAAGTAATATTGATCTTAAGAAAGGATCATTTCATAAACATCTTCAGTAGGTCGTAACATTCGGGGAATGGTATGGTGGACCAAATTGATGGAAAAGATCCGAGGCATACGAGCAGAGTATGATTGATATGTCGAGAAGAACGAGGTGGAAAGCTCGATAGATGAATGAGTGATGACGTCCGAAATAGGGGTCATATTCATAACATTTTGCATTATAACATGTCTAATTAGGAGAATTTGACTCACTTCGATCATAGCATCCTAATTATTAGGCATGAACTCATACGCATTCTACAGGTTATGTCTTTATGGGACAATGTAGATCAAAGAAACAAGATTTGGCATCCCTGTGTTTATAGGGAACAGATCGAAGATAGTAGATCTGACATTCCTGTGCTTACAGCGAAGTAGATCGAAGATTTTAGCATGGCATCCCTGTGTTTATAGGGAACAAGTTGAAGATAGCAGATTTGGCATCCCTGTGTTTATAGGGAACTGATCGAAGATAGCAGATTTGACATTCCTGTGCTTACAGCGAAGCAGATCGAAGATTTCAGCTTGGCATCCCTGTGTTTATAGGGAACAAGTTAAAGATAGCAGATCTGACATTCCTGCTCTTACAGTGAAGTAGATCGAAGATTTCAGCATAGCATCCCTGAGTTTATAGGGAACAAGTTGAAGATAGCAGATTTGGCATCCCTGCATTTATAGGGAACAAATCAAAGACATAGCAGATCTAATTTTTGGATGTTCTCACAGTAAAGCAGATCCAAGACAACAGATCTGGCATCTCCATTTCG
Source organism: Gossypium anomalum (assembly GCA_025698475.1). Classification (NCBI taxonomy): domain Eukaryota; kingdom Viridiplantae; phylum Streptophyta; class Magnoliopsida; order Malvales; family Malvaceae; genus Gossypium; species Gossypium anomalum. Next base: position 79,282,009 of record CM046966.1, on the reverse strand, counting down.
ACGGAGAGCAGATACATAGCAGATCTAACCTTCAGATGTTTATACTGAAGCAGATCTAAGATGATTTGGCATTCTTGTGTTTACAAGGAACAAATCGAAGACATAGTAGATCTGACTTTCGGATGTTCTCACATCAAAGCAGATCCAAGATAGCAGAGCTGGCGTCTCCATATTCGACGGAGAGCAGACACATAGTAGATCTAACCTTCAGATGTTTATACTGAGGCAGATCCAAGATGATTTGGCATTCTTGTGTTTACAAGGAGTAAATTGAAGATATAACAGGTCTGACTTTCAGATGTTTATACTGAAGCAGATCCAAGATGATTTGGCATTCTTGTGTTTACAAGGAGCAAATCGAAGACATAGCAGATCTAACTTTTAGATGTTTTCACATCAAAGCAGATCCAAGATAACAGATCTGGCGTCTCCATATTCGACGGAGAGCAGATCGAAGACATAGTAGATCTGACCTTTGGATGTTTTCACATCGAAGCAGATCTAAGATGATTTGGCACTCTTGTGCTTACAAGGAGCAAATCGAAGACATAGCAGATCTGACCTTCATTGAAACGGATCCAAGATGATTTGGCATCCTTGTGTCTACAAGAAGCAAATCGAAGACATAGCAGATATGACCTTCAGGTGTTCACGCTGAAGCAGATCCAAGATGATTTGGCATCTCTGTATTGTCAGATAACAAATCGAAGAAATAGATTTAGCATCTCCATATTCGACGAAGAGCAGATCGAAGACATAGCAGATCTGACCTTTGGATGTTTTCACATCAAAGCAGATCCAAGATGATTTGGCATTCTTGTGCTTACAAGGAGCAAATCAAAGACATAGCAGATCTAACCTTCAGATGTTTTTACTGAAGCAGATCCAAGATGATTTGGCATTCTTATGTTTACAAGGAGCAAATCGAAGACGTAGCAGATCTGACTTTTACATGTTTTCACACCAAAGCAGATCCAAGATAACAGATCTGGCATCTCCATATTCGACGGAGAGCAGACACATAGAGATCTAACCTTCAGATGTTTATACTGAAGCAGATCCAAGATGATTTGGCATCCTTGTGTCTACAATAAACAAATCGAAGACATAGCAGGTCTGACCTTTAGATGTTTATACTGAAGCAGATCCAAGATGATTTGGCATCCTTGTGTTTACAAGGAGCGTATCAAAGACATAGCAGATTTGGCTTTCACGTGTTTACGTTAAAGCAAATCTAAGATGATTTGGCATCTCTGTATTGTCAGGGAACAGATCGAAGATAACAGATTTGGCGTCTCTGTATTAGACGGGGAGCAGATCAAAGATAGTAGACATCGCCTTCCTAAGTTGCAGTGAAGCAGATTGAAGCCGTCAAGAGGCCATTTAAAGAAGATCAAGGATCAAGAACTCAAGACTCGGTGAGCCCGGGCAAAATTGGTCCTTTTATAGTCTTTGCTCTATTCCTGTTACACAGCAATGAGCAAAGAGGGGCAGCTGTAGACACTCAATTTTGCCCGGGCCCAGAAATAAGTCCAAAAACAAAAATAATAAACCCAAAAAAAAAAACGAAGTCCAAGTTCAGTCCAGAATTACAAATATAATTTGGCCCGATCAGAATGGCCCATTACTTGAAAAGATTTAAGGTCTATCCACAAGCTTGACTCATATGGAATATAATCTTCAATGATATGCAATCTTAGATATGATACAATCTTAGATATGATTGCAATCTTAGATATGATATGCAATCTTGAAGATATGATCTTGTAATCTTGGAGATTTAATTTGTAGATATCCTTTAATCTTAATCGTTGATGTAATTGATCTGTACCATTGGATTTGGGGAGGCTCAACTATAAATAGAGGCCTCTCCCTTCATTGTAAATCACTACTGGAGTTTTGGGAAATAATAAAAATTTTTGAGAGCTTTCACTCAAATTTCTCTCCCTCTTATGTTCTTATTTTCTACGGTTTGTTTTTATTTTATTCTTTGTTCATCTTCGTTTTTCAACCCTTTTTATTTTGATTTAATCCATGTTTCCCTGATTTTTTTTATATATTTTAATTTTTTAATAATTTTAGTATCATATCAAACTATTTCATTTTTAATAGTTTTTTTTAGTATTACTCTTAGTAAATTATTTTTTAAAAAATTTTACTCAAATTATTATTTTAAAAAATATATTTCATTTAATTGTCATACTTTATCAAAAAGTTTTTTTTCTAAAATGAGGCAATGTTTTTCGTATTTAGGAATTCGGGAAATAATGCCCTAACATGCTGGGTTGTGATTTCCCGTTTGTCTATATGCCTATAGTATCCTTCTAAATAGATTTTGTAAATCACGAGATGATTTCGGTTACGAGAGTTTAAGAATATCGCATCTTATCATGTTGGATGTGATGTTTGTATTCTTTCAGAGCTAAGGAATCTCGATTTTTCAACTTAAATAATTCCGGTTTTAAAAAAGGGATCTTATTTTTAAATCCTTTCAAATTTTTGATATTAAGACAGAAATCTATTCAATTTGGTACCAATTTTGGGCGTTGCGAGGGTGCTAATCCTTCCTCGTACGTAACCGACTCCCGAACCTGTTTTCTTAATTTTCGTAGACCAAAACATTTTATAAGGTGATCCAATCACACCTAAAAAGGTTGGTGGCGACTCCCGTTTTCGTTTTTCAAAAATTAATCCCCGTTTTCAAACATCCCTTTAAAAAATGGTTTCGACACCTACTAAAGCAGTTGAAGGGAAGACACTATTTGAAGCATGGTATGGTTTTAAACCTTCTATTTCATATTTAAAAGTATTTGGTTACACATGTTTTGTTCATATTCCAGAAGAGAAAAGAAGTAAGTTGGACAATAGATCGTAGCTAGGGATATTTGTTGGATATTTGTTACGTGTAAATAACTAATACAGTTGTGCAAGTGTACACGTCATTCAAGTAATAAAGTGATAAATAGGTATCATCTCCACAGGGATCGAAAATTGGTAAGAGATTGATTAAGTTATTATAATGTTGTTAACTATACTAAATAGCAAGAAATACTGTTAAATTGAGTAAGATGTTGGTACAATGAATTAATGTAATTTAATGCTAAAAATAGAGGATTGATATGACAAATAAAATGTAGTGGCAAATTATAGAGAAAAACAAGAGTAATTCTATTGTTGAATGAATAGGGCTAGAATTATTCAGCTGAAATGCTCATATCAAAATAATATCACGGTAAAATATTGTCTAATCAACTGCTCGGAGAATTACTATTGTAAACTGCCTCTTTCGATAGCTAGATTTTAAGCTAAAAATTTAAGTTACTATATGTCTACAGAACTCTGGAGTAAGAATTGCAATGAATGTTTTTCTCTACACAACTCGCAACATATGTCTAGAGTGCTACGAATATTCTGTCAAATATTTGCTTGCATCAAACGATTCTAGATCCAGTATATTTAGCCTTTTTAGAATTAAAAATACATCTATGAACACAGCATACAATCATCTATGTTTAGAGCTTGTAGGCATGTATTTAAAATATGCATAAATCGAATGAAGCAGTGATATATGCAATCTCAAATCATGAGCATTAAAGATGATAAACATCCACCCAAATAACTCCAACCCAGAAAAGATTTAGTTCATGGGTGGAAAAGTAAACACCAAATTTAAATCATTCATCAACATTAAAGAAGTTTGAATCACAGAAATCAAGAAAACTAAAGGCAGAACTGCAGGATTTCTCGCCACACTCCAGCTTCTCTTTTATCTTCCGATCGTACATGAATCCAGGATAGATGTCTCTTCCCCTTCTTCATGTCTGTATTCTACTTTTTGTAGCTACTACCCTTTCTTTCTCTGAAATCCTCCAATAAAGTTTTTCTCTGTGCAGAGAGAGGATTGTTGTCACTAGTCTTTTTCTCACACATATTCTTATCCCTCTTTTTTTTCTTCTTCTTTTCTCTCCTTCTTTTCTTGGGTAGATCCGTCTCACCTTAGCACACTTTTTCATTCCTCTTTTTAGGTTGGATTTTCTGGTACACACACAGCTGGCTGAGAATGACGTGGATAAAGTGCTAAGTCATCTTCTCGGAATTACCATGGTAAATTTGTTGGCAATCAATTTCACCATTTGCTACGGCAATATTTTGCTTCATTTATTTTTCCCTCTTCATCTTCTTGCTCTTCCTACACCTCTATTAATACAAAACTACACCCTTCCTCCCCAAGTGATAAAAGTAACAAATAATGACCATTATATCACAACCTAAACTTTATTATGCAATGTTCTAAAATATCCTAAAATTGAAAATGTATTCACTTAATTACAACCAATTATTTCTATTTAGAGGCCTTAAATATAACTCTTTTCAAGAGTTATCAATATTCCTGTGTTAAGAAAGGATACAGAATCTATAATCCTTTCACCAAAAAGGTGATCATAAGCAGAGATGTGAAGTTCGATGAAACAAAATTTGGAATTGGATTGCAATAGATGAAGAGATATGTGAACAAGGGAGTCTAAGACCAGATGTGTAAAACACTGTAAATGAAACCGAAAATGATGTTGTTGATGAACAACTTGTGCGAGGACATCATTGAAATCTATCAACACGCAACCTGGCGAAGTAAGAACCAATCACTTTTGAATGGGGAACAACTATGAAAGATGGTATCACCATGATTAACAAAAATGAAACATGAGAGCTTGTGGATAGACTAGTTCATAAGAAAGTAATTGGTGTTAAATGGGTGTTCAGAACCAAGATGAATCCAAATGGATCAGTTAACAGATATAAAACGAGGTTGGTTGTGAAGGGGTTTAACTAGCAATACGGAGTGGACTTCACTGAAACTTTTGCCCCTATTGCGAGGTTAGACACCATAAGGCTGCTTTTGACTCTTGCTGCTCAAAAAGATTAGAGAATACATCAAGTGGATGTAAAGTCAACCTTCCTAAATGGTTATTTGAAGGAAAAGATTTATGTCGAACAACCGTAAGGGTTCATAGTCCCTGGATGCAAGGCCAAGGTGTACAAACTGCACAAAGTGTTGTATAGTTTGAAGCAAGCACCAATAGCATAGTATGAAAGAATTGGCAATTATCTGATAGAAATGGGTTTTGAAAGAAGCATCAGCGAGCCCACTTTATATGTGAAGAAAACTGGTAATGAAATACTCCTCATTATTTCATTATATGTTGATGATTTACATATGATTGGCAGCAACAACAAATTGATGATTGTATTTAAGGATCAGATGCAAGACAAGTTTAAAATGTTAGGCCTAGGTGAAATGACATACTTCCTTGGTCTGGAGGTGAACCAAACTCACAATGCAATCTTCATAAACTAGAAGGGGCTCGTAATAAAAATCCTATGAATATATAGCATGGAGAAGTGTAAACCTTTGAGCACCCCTATTGCTCAAGGTGAGAAGCTCACCAACAATGAAGATGTCGAAAAGGTTGATGAAACAAGCTATAGAAGCTTGGTGGGATGTCTGCTTTACCTGACAGCATCTAGACCTAACATCATGTTTGTTGTAAGCCTGTTGTCAAGGTTCATGAATTGTTGTAATGTGAACCACTACAAAGCAACAAAAAGAGTTCTACGATACATAAGAGGAACACTCGATCATAGAGTGAAATTTATGACTGAAAAGGTCAAGCTACTTGGGTGTTCAGATAGTGATTGGAAAGACATGAAGAATACCTCAGGTTATTTCTTTACTCTAGGATCAAGTATATTCTGTTGGAGATCAAAGAAGCAAGAAACAGTGGCACAGTCAACTATAGAAGCTGAGTATGTCACAGCTGCAGCTGCTATAAATCAAGCCATTGGGTTGAAGAAATCGCTGAATGATTTAAATTTGAAGCAAGAAGAAGCAACAAAGGTTAAGTGTGATAATCAATCTGCTGTCGCAATTGAAAAATATCCAGTGTTCCATGGTAGAACAAAACATTTCAAAATCAAGTATCACTTTGTGAGAGAAGTGAAGCAAGCCAAGGAAGTCACACTAGTTCACTGCAGTTTACAAGATCAATTACCTGACATCTTAACAAAACCTCTTGGGAAAATGAGGTTTGAAAAGCTAAGTTATGATATTGGAGTTCAAAGCATGGAGGTTAAGGAGGAGTGTTGTGAAATGACCATCCATGCGAACTGCAAGCTCACTAGAAGAGCTCACCAAAATGGGCGAGCTCACCAAATGTGCAAGCTCACCAAATTTGAGAGCTCACTTACGAGCTTTTCACTCAGCAAGTTGGCAATTTACCAACTTGCACTGAAGCAGTGATAATTTTGATTAGACATATTGGCATGTGATTAGACAGAAACCAGCCAATGAAAAAGAAAGTTATATGAATCTAGTCACTAGATTAAAGTCAAGTTGTAATATTTATTATTATTTTCGACTTATTTAAGCATATTTTTCCATGTAAACTACATATCAGTTTTTTAATAAAACAGTTTACCAAAAATTAACCTCTCCATTTTTCATCTTTTTGCTTCTCTTTCAACCTCTCCTTCATAAAAAAATCCAACAGTTGGTAAGTGTGAAAGTAGTGAAGTAATTTTCTTTTCTTTCTATTGATGCAGTTTTTGTTAATTGCAAGTTCTGCAAAGACCCAAAGCTTGCAACCCTAGAAGACTTCTTCCTTTCAGGGCTCAACATTCGAGGAAATACATCAAACCGAGTAAGATCAGTGGTCACTCCAGCCAATGATGAACAAATACCAGGACTTAACACTGTAGGCATTTCTATAACTCGAGTTGACTATTCATCTTATGGGTGACTAAGCCCTCCTCACACTCACCCTCGTGCCAACGAAATCCTAGTCGTTTTGGAGGGCACACCCCGCGTTGGCTTCACTACATCGAACCCGGATAACCATCTCTTCACCAAAGTCTTAAACCTTGGAGATGCTTTTGTTTTCCCAATCGGTTTGATTCACTTCCAGCAGAACATAGGGCAGACTCATGTTGTTGCCTTTTCTGCTTTCAGTAGCCAAAACCCAGGGACTACTACCATTCCAAATGTACTGTTTGGTTCAGACCCTGCCATCTATTCTGATGTTCTTGCCAAGGCCTTCCAGATGGATAATAATATCGTTAACCAAATTCGATCCAATTATGGTGGGATAACCAAAAACTTGTCTAATTGATGATCGTCTTGTCTGGATAACGTTTCATTTGTTGCTTTGAATTTTGGTATTTCATGGATTGAAATATAAAAATAAAAAATAAAGAAGTTTTGCTTGTGTACTTTGGCTTAATAAAACCTTTCTGCATGTTATTACGATCATATGATATGGAATGTTGTCAATTACAATTACTGTCACACAAATCAAGATTCAAGAATCATCCGTACACCCCATTAAAAGTTTTTATATAAACCCTCAATAGTTTCACTGCCTCTCCTCCATGCGTTTCAAACACGAAACAGTGTCTCTCAAATAAAGATTGAAAGCTTTGAAGAATCAACAAAGGCAGAAGCAATGGGTGAAATGACCCAAGAACCAGGCTTTGAAATTCCAAACCAGGAAGAAGATGACCTTAAACTCCAAGAACCCATCAATCTATCCCTCCTCCACCTTGATAACTTCAAGAACAACCAGCAAAACCGCCATTCATGCACAACCTGTGCCTGCAATGTCACCGCTTCCAACCCAATGAAACGTCCTTCTCCTGAATCAATCGCTGAACACAAGTCCAAAAAGCCTTTGCTCGAGAATCACTACTCCCTTTCTGGCTTCTCCAAGATCCCTCTTCCACTGCTTCAACGCTCTACTTCTGACCCTTATACACCTACAAAACCTAGCCCTTCGGACACTGCAAAGGCCTTAGAAGATACCCCACTGTCAAAAGGAAGTGCTTCTTCTTCATTGCCTCCAAGAGCCCCTGTCTTAAGCAGGTCTATATCTGATCCCATTTTTTCTCCTGCCAAGTCCTTGTCAAGGTCTTCAAGCTCCTACGAGATGGGGGTGGAATTGATCAAGGAAGAGAGTCCCAGTGCCAAGGTTGGTTTTCTCTTTCATTTCAAACTGCTTTTTTGGTCCATGGCTTATTTATTATACATGCGAATGGCAGAGATTGAAGAGAATGAAGGAGCGCATGAAAGAAATGAGCAATTGGTGGGGTGAGGCTATGCGAGAAGTTGAAGATGTACTGTGCACCACTGAGGCAATCAAGGTTTGCTTTTCTAATTTCTGTGGGGTCTTTGCTTATTGGTTGCTGTTTGATTTCCAAGAAAATGGTGCAACTAAAAGGATTTTTAATTCTTGGTGTTAATATGTGGAGCTTGTTATTATAGGATAATGGTGAGCCAGATTGTGAAGAAGCTGTGAGAGTGGAGAAAATTGGGGAATGTTTGGACCTTCATTTCAAGTGCCCTTGCGGAAAAGGCTATAAAATTCTTCTATCTGGAAAGAACTGCTATTACAAGCTCATCTAGATTTGGTTCTTACCATCAACTGTTGAGTGCTCATCAATCATTATATTTCAACTTTAGTTCTTTTGTTAGAATTTATTCTTCTGGTACCTGCACCAGTTTGAGGAATTGTAGCTTTGATTTTCTTTTTGGCACATCTTTGAACGGAGTAACCCGTTCCCGACTTCAACTTGCTTACTCTGATTCTTTAGACCACATCAATCATTCTTTTAGGTGAATTCAGATATACTTGTGGCTTCAATCCTGCAAATAATTAGTGTATGAATGAATGTAAGGTCTTGCATTTCTTCTAGAGATCTGTAATGGAATAGATTTCTTTTGTCCATTGAGCAACTTGCAACTTCATCATATGCTATAATTCAAACAGACAGGCTTACATAAGTAGAGAGAGTCTATAAGGAATGTTTGCATTAACAAGGGATGTCAATCATTCAACATTGCAGTATCATCAGAATTTGGATTGGAGACTTTTCACCATACTTTTGTCCAATTTAAAGGCCTTGGAAAGAACATCGGGATTAATAGATGGATCTGATCCAAACACTGCATTTGCTATTGTAATAACACCAGGATCTTGGCTGCTCAAAGCAGCAATAGCAACAGCTTTACTCTTTCCTGGATTGAATTGGAAGTGAACGAGACCAACTGGGAACACAAAAACGTCCCCCTTGTTTAAGACTTTGGCAATTAGACGATTATCTGGGTTGGATGTAACAAAACCAACATAGAGCGTGCCTTCCAAGACCACAAGAATCTCCGTGGCACGAGGGTGAGTGTGAGGAGGGTTTAGACCACCATTAGCTGCATAGTCAATTCGAGCCAAAGATATCCCGAGAGTGTTTAGTCCTGAGATTTGCGCAACATTGACAGGAGTGACAGATGATCCAACTGAATTTGATGTGATTTTTCCGATATTGAGTCCAGAAAAGAAGAAGTCATCTGCTGTGGCAAGCTTTGCGTCTTTGCATACTTTTCCATTTACAAACACTGCATGAGAGTAAGAAATGTCAGTAATATCATACCATCCATAAGAAAAGGGGTTCCATTAAGGTTGAAAGCAGCAATATTCTAGGTCCATAGACTGAAAGCTAAGGAAGATGGAACATACCAGCATCATTGGGGTCATTTATGGCTACACAAAAGTCCTGAAGAGGGCTAGGATCAGAGGCATAGGCCAAAGAGGATGCCAGAGCTAAGATGAAAAGGGCTTGGAGGAAATGAAAGCCTTCCATGGAGGTTAAGGTAGCTTTTTCTAGTTTAGATGCTTACAAGTTTTATTGATCGATGAGATATGAGAAGCGTTGCATGGAAGGACTAGGTATTTATAGGTTGAATACGATTGAACTGGTCTATGATGTTGGCTGTTTTTCTCTTAGTTTTATAATTTTTGTATTTTCAAATCACTCTGTGAACCATTCTTCAGCAGGCTAATTTAATTCTTCTTCCATCTCATACACCAGTACATCTTGAAACAGATGATATCATTTTCAGCTATCCCATGTTCCTGTCTTTTTTTTAGTTATGCTTCCGTCTTTTCTTTCATAACTTTTTCTGTTGAATTATAGGTGTGGGACGGTTGGATTTTGACATCTGGTTTTCTATTTTTATTTTCTAATGGTGGAAATAGTCCACTTAAAACTCAATCAAGATAACTATAGAGATTTTTTATATATACAAGTAAACAATCACGTTATAATAGAGAAGGAGAAAAGGTTTACAAAAACAGGATTAAAACCTTATATCGTATAACAATCAATTTTGAAACCCACATATATTTGCCACTGAGCCATCGGCAAAAATAAACCAACTTCTCAACTACCACTGCACTTCTCCACATAATAATTATAGAAATTTTGCTTCAAGCAAGTTACGCACTTAGATGATACCAATTCAAATTATATCATTCTCTTTCTCCTCTTGCAATATTTTAATCTCAATATTGTAATGATAAAAAATTTATAATTAAATCTGTCACCGTACTATAAATGAATATTAATTTTTTTTTTCCTATATATTAATTGACAGTTTTTTAGGGTATATTTTAATTGACATTTATCTATACTTGAACAAGGTAACTTTATCACTTTAACATTTATATGATTCAACTTTGACATCAAACTTTAAATCTTATTAAATTCTCTCACCAACTTTAAATTTTAACTATAATTTAACATTTGATATCGATTTTGATAGTTTAAAAACAAAAATATAATGAAAAATATTATTCAAATAATTTACTTTAATAGTTAATAATAAAATCAATAATTTATAGACAACTAAAACTTAATCAATTAACTTCGAATTTGATTTAATAAAAGAAAGGCTTGAAAAAACTTAAAATATAAAAAAAGAAAATTAATTTATTATTATTATTATTATATTATTATTATTATAATAATAAAATAAGAGGCTTTTTTAGAGATATAAATAAGAGTTTAGTTTAATATTTAACATTATATTAATTTATTAATATTTTATTAAATTGTCCTCAAGTTATTTAAAAGTTAAACTTCGGATAGTAAAATTCAATCCAAGTAAATTGGTAAATTTTAATATAGAGTTAAAAGTAGAGTGGTAAATTTACCTTTAGTTCAAAATTATAAGGGCAAATTTTAAAAAATAAATTAAAATATAGAGGCAAATTTCAAATTTTACCTAAAGTATAATGGTAAATTTGTGCATTAACCCCAAAAAAGATAATTTATAGTGCTTTTCTACATTAATATTACCCACTAGCTTTGGTAATAATTTACTTTGGTAATAATAAATAAAGTAAACTACCCTATTAGTCACTCTAAATATAAGTCGTTCTATTTTAGTCCTTCCATTTTTTTTTTTGTTAATTTGGCCACTCCACCGTTAAATGGTAACGAAAATTAAAAGTGCATCTTCACATTAGCCACTCTAAAATTAGGGTAAACTACTCGTCAGTCACTCTAAACAAGGATTATTTCTATTTTTGTCACCCCAATTTTATTTCCTACAAATGCATTGTTAGTCTTCCGTTACTATTTAACAATGGGATGATTGATTTGATCAATTTCTTTTTTGGGTGTCCAAATTAACCAAAAAATTATTTTGTGGGTCACCAAATAATAATGACCCCTTTTTAGGGTGACTGACGATGTAGTTTACCCTAAAATATAATATAATTTCTCCAATGAAACCTTGGTGTGTTGGTTAAGATGGTTTTTGAGTATCTAGGTTCAAGTCCCACTATGTGCAATTTTGGTCTAATTTTTTTTCGATTCTTCGTCCACCTTGCTTTTGTATTGGTTTGATATTCTACATTATAGTTGGTTGGACATTATATTTGTAATTTTATTATACCTCTAAATGTACTATATTTGTGATAGTGAAACTTAAAAAAAATTATAATTTTATTTCATAAAATTTATTTTTTACATTTTTATATAAATTATTGATTAAGTAGCTTTCGTAATGATATGTAATCAAGAAAAGCTCAGTCACAATACTATAGTAGAATGGCCCCATGACTAAATAAGGTTATAATTAATAGACGAAAAGTTAGAACTTAATTATAAATTATTTGAGCCCTAATTACATGTGTCTAATCGGTCCCTCCACTTGCCCGTTCAAACCAGAAATGAATTGCATACAGAACCAAATGAATAAAAATGATAAAGTTAGAGAAATATGTCACATTCACAAATGAATATATTTTCTCACTTAGTATAGAAATGACTTGAAATAAATTTAATGTTTCCAAATTTTTATTTAATTAATTATATTTAAATAATTGAAGTTTGAAAATGGACGTAAATTAATTAGCCATTATGAATTCATTGAATATGAAAATTAAATATATTTTCTCGTACATTCTTTAACGGTAAAGTTGTCATTGAACGAAATTAGAATTGGATTGAAAAAATTATTCAATTGGAAAATTAATTTAATTAATTAATTAAATTAATAATATATATTTTAGAAATAAAAAAATATTATGCTAGATTAAATTATAAAGTACTAGGTCAAAAGTTTATGAAACACATATAATTAGATTCAATACATAAGAGGTCCAATTCCCCTCATTTTACATGTGAGGGACAGTAACCCTAATGTTTTTTTATCTAGGGTGTGCTTCATATATTGTTATTATGTCAAAAAAAAAAAATAGTAGAAATTTATTTCATAGAATAAATTTTATTTTCTGGAAATAAAAATTTCTATTAGTTTCTATTGAGAGAATTACTTTACTACTAAAAGCAATAAATTTCTTTTGATTTTGTGTTTGGTTCTTATTGTTCGATCCCACACACGATACAATTTGGGTAAGAGGAGAGCGGAGAAAGTCGTTCGGTTGAAAGTCGGGAATGTTTCAAATTTGTCTCGCACAAAACACAAGTAACTTTTAGTTTTCAATAGAATGTTTATTACTATAAATATCACAAACTGGCTCGATTTTGAAAATTTTTAAACTTTCATTGTAACAATAAACCTTTAACACATATTACTTTGTTCACCTGAGTTGAGATTTTCAACTAAGGTCTTTAGACCATATAGATTCATATCATGTTTATTTACATTACCATAGTCACTTATATTAAGATGATACTATGTTTTACATAACATGTTCATTTACAAACCTTGACACTTTGTTTGATACTCAAATCTTAGCAATTCATCACTTGGTCATTTAACATATTGCTTAACATGGTTTACCAAAGTTTATTGAGCATGATCCTTAACCATCCATTCTATTAATAGTCTTAGCATATCAAATTCATTAAGTATCAACTTTTTTTATACGTTGTCGAGCCATCTAACAAAAAAGAAATAGACATTATACTATTGACACAAAGTAAGCAAGCATAATAAGTCCCAAAGTGAACTTACCTATCAACATGACTAAAATAATTGAAAGCTCATCCAATAATCATCACTTTAATCTTTACATTTTCCTTTGCTTGAGTATCCTACGATTACCTCTTTTTCTACTCAAAATATGCACTACACATAGAAACACTGAATTAATAATTTGAAGTCAAGATTAGATAGTCATGTAATGACCATTACACTTGTTGAAAATCCATAAATGTTTAGCTTTTATCAATTAGGCTTTCATGTCCGAAATTGACATAATTCATAATCCTTAGAATTTCACTCTAAAGACTTCAATCTCATAAAAAATCTATACAACCTAAAGTTCCTTTCAATTCTCATACTAAGGTTCCTTAAACCCATCCATGGCCATATATAAAACTTAACCAAACTTTGTTTTCAACACAATCCACTTACATATAAACTTGAAGTCACATAATTCATGCTTAAAACAACTTAATATTCATGATCAAAACCTCATCTCTCTAAGTTTCCAAGCATAAATCAATAACCATCTTAAGCTAACACCTCAATAATACTCATATCTAATCAATGGGTCTCATTTATCTATCAATTTACACTAAACATCCATAAAAAAATTAAAGGAAAAACCATCCTTACCATGGCAATTGATATACTGCAATGGTGAAGAGAGCTTGAAGAATTTCCCTTTCTTTCTCCTTTGGAGGGTCTAAGAGAAGAAGATAACATGAATGTTTCTAACTCTCTCTCCCACTATCTCATATTGATATATACTTAACTAATTTTATTTAATTTTAATTATAATTTTGTAAGGTTATGATTTCTTCTCAAAATAATTAGTGGCCGTCAATGGCATGAATCAAGAGCGCACCCACTAAGCTTATAATAAATTCGGTTTAATTGCTTTCAAGAGCTCCGTTTAATTATTCTTTACATTCCTAAAATTTTGCTACTTTCTCAATTTAATCCTTTCACATTAATTGCTAATTATTCAATTTAAATTTCTTAATAATTCTCGTCTCTATTTTCATATTCTTTTTGTAACCCGTTGATTGTATAACAAATTTTTTTCTAACGATTCTATTTGACAAATTACGGTCCAAAACCAAATTATTAGATAATGATGAATAGTGGATCGTTATAATTCTTGTTTTCTTACGAATCCATCCGTAAATTATTTTACTATTAGCACATCATTTAATTCTCGATATCTTTCCTGTTGTCGTATTTAATTAATAAATGTTTTACATTTAACCCACACTCACATTCGAAATTTCATTTACCTGATCACACCATATCGACATAGTAAATTTTGGGCATTACACAAATAGTTGAAAATTAATTACAAATTATTAGAAACTTTAATTATATATGCTTAATCGGTTACTCTACTAACTCAACATAACCTTAAACGAAGTGCATTTGAATTTATATATTGATTGAATAAAAATGGACGAATAGAGAAATAGATTACATGTATGACTATCCACATGAAATGCAAAAGAACAAGAGATGACTTAATGATTAATTTAATTTCTTTGAATTATTATTTAATTGTCTATAATTAAATAATTGGAGTTTGAAGTAAAAATTAAATTAAGTAGACATCATAGTTTTATGGAATGAGACAATTATATTTATTTACTTATAGATTCTGATATGCATCATGATTTAACGAAATTAAAATTGTATTGAGAAAATAATTTAATTGAGTTAATTAATTAAATTTACTTTAAATAAATAATATTTTAGGAATGAGTTAATTTAAAAACCAGATAACACATATAATTATTCCCAATACATGAAAAGGTCAAACATGCCCATTTAACACATGATGGGTGGCATTGCTACTGTCCTAGAAGGGATGGATGCTGCCACCCTATGTAGTCCTAGTAGAACTTAGTGTTTTCTATTAAAATATCAGTATTTTGCCTTTCGTGTTCTAGTAGAACTCGTGTTTTCTCCCTATAAATAAGGGCTTTGGGCTAAACCAAAAACATATCATCTTGAGCATTATTCTGTCGAATTATAGTGATGTATTTCCCAAGTAAAATTCTATTTTTTGTTAGAACTCCAGTTAGGTTTCTATCTCATAGAGAGATTTAATTTTCAGTGGTGATCAGCTTGTATGATTAGAATCCACTCTCTGAGCAAATCGAGGGTTCAAGAGCAACAAAGAAAATTTTGTTAGTTGAAAGTTAGGAAATTGACAAAACGACTTAGTTGAAAATACAGATATTAATTTGATAAAATTTAAGGTTATAAATAACTCAAAAGAACGGTTTTAGAAAAAAAATTTTAAATTCCTACTGTGCAACAAAGTTGATTTCGAAATTAAAAATTTCCAACATCAAATTTTGACACAATTGACAAAATATTAATTAAATTTAATATTTTTCCTATTCTTTTTCTCTCTCCTTTACCCACATATTTTTCTTTCCTCTTCTTCCTCCTCCTCTCCCCGCCCTTTTCTCTCCCATTAAAACCCTCCAAAAAAGCAATCAGATTTATTGATACAATGATCGAATATTGAATTGTCATCACCAATGCACCCCTCCAAAGAGAAATCTTTGCTGCAGCTATCACCTTTATCAATTAGTTTCCCCAAGGGAACTAGCACAACTAGATTTAAAGGCTCTTTTCCATTGGCAACAATCAGAGTAGCAATGAGACTTGTCTTGAATTTCTGATGAAACAAAATAGCTTGAACTTTATACGTAAACCACCCATTTTAGATGAAACAAACATCTTTAGCTTTTTCCATTATTTAGATTTATTTATTTTAATTATTTTTGAAATTCTTTTAATTATATGGAAACCACTCATTTATTATGCTAAACCAATAGTTTGTAAACCACTAATATTTTTAAATAACTTTAGATGAAGAAGTATTGACCTCTACTCTCCAAAATTCGTAGCAATTTGTCAGTGGATCAATACCATCACTACACAAACACTTGTTAATGGTAACCACCTTTAGTTTTTAGCAACATATTTGCTGTCAATGCATGTTGTTTTATCCTTGATTTCTTGAGTTAAAAGCTTCTCATTGCTTTTCTCATCATCCTTAAACCACTTTAAAGCTATAAGATTGTTGATCTTAATCTTTTAAATGTCCCGTTGGTGGTGTAGGAGCTTCAATTTTAGTGGTGCTTTGCTCCCCGTCCCCGCGCATATTCAACATAACTATTTTTCTAGTAACTAAGAATGTTAGATAGTATTGTAATGAGCTCAACTCTATACTCACTCAAATAAAACTGTAATTTTGAGTTGCCTAAGCCTGAACTAGAACCATCTACGAAATTCCTAAAATACCAAAAATAAGTCAGGCGTTAATATAATATTTAATTTAAATAAAATTAATGATAATACTTCAAAACTACATACTTTTATGTGTTAATTGCATATATATTTTGAATATGATCCTACTAATTTGGGCTTTTTATGGTTTTTAACTTGTAGGGACTAAATTAAAGGCAAACGGAAGTTTGGAGGCAAAAAGCGTGAATTTAAAGACAAAATGAGTTAGCATGTGAAATAGGGAAGAAATGGTGTCAAAAATACAAAGTGCAAAAAACTTGGGGCAAAAATTCAAAGAAGAGATTTATGAATAGAAGACTCTATTTAAATTTAAATTTTATTTTTTGGATTATTGGTAGCATTATTATGATGTTATTTAGATTTAATTTCAGATTGTATTTTTATTTATCTTTTAAGAGTTTAAATAGGAACAAACTAGGTTTTCTATATACTATAAATTAGGGATGGAGTGACATGAATATTCACTCATCACTTTCTATAAAAAAAAAAAAAACTCCTTCTCTCTAAAGCTCTTAGCCTTTTGTTTATTTTATTTTTCAATAAAATTTTGTTGCATTAAACTTATTTCTTTTTTCTCGAGAAGCATGAGCCACTAAACTCATCTAGCCAAAGGTTATCAAGATTCCTCAAAACAGGTTCATGAGGCTTAGAACCCGCACTTAGCCTTCTCAACGAGTATTCATCGTTTCTTTACATACGGGACTGACGCTTCCGTCCATGTCTTCCAAAAGTGATATTTTCGTCTTGTGCAAGAAACAACCGCTTTGTATATATTGGGAAGGTTGCACATTTAGTTCGTTAACTTACTGCATCAGAAGTTTTCGAGCACAAGAGACAAAAAGGCGTAGCATTTGCCATTAAGAAATGATGATCTAGTGTAAGACGGTCCCATAAAAGTGACGGTTGGCTAGAGTCAGATTCCTCTAAATTGTAAGGCTAAAATCTAAATAGAGCTGTGGTCATAGGCATCCTCTTCAACTAAAACTGGCTTATTCTGTCATGAAAAGGATCGCCTAAAAGCTTAGGATTGAACCTAAGGAGGATCGAGATAATCGGTGGTTGGAACCCCTCAAATTGAAGAATCTCTTTCCTCAATTCTGTTTCTTTTTACAATTACAATTTCAATTTATACAATTTTTAACTTGTCCATAATTTTAATTCTATTTTTTTTATTTTTCTCAGGTACGTCATTTTTCTTAGGCACGATTGTGCCCAAGATTCCAAGGAATAAGAAGTTGTAGCAATCCAGTCCCTAAAGATTTTACCCTATTCCCCTTATACTATTCTTTTTGTTATTTCATAGGGATAAGTTATTTTTTTTTCCTTTCAACAACACACCAAATTTTGGCGTCGTTGCTAGGGACTAGCAACATACTAACCTTGTTTCTTTTTCTTATGACCAGATCTGCTCCAGGAAATCTTGCGTTCGATTCAGAGATAAAAAAGACTACGAGAGTTAGTCGCAAGGAAATGAAGCTACGGAAAAAGTAGTCAAAGGTGGTAGGAATTCATAGTAACCCACCGTTGGAAATAGAAGTAGGAGACAAACTTGAGTTTAGGGTTGAAAACCCTACTCAAACACTAAAGAACGAAAGAATAGGAGCCCATCCACCTAAAGAAGTGCCTAACGCTAGGGTTAATGTAAACCCGAATCTAGCACAAAACCCTATAGCTCAAACGATTGTGTAATTGGTCAAAGCTCCTGCAGAACAATAATCGTTATGTATTGCGTATCCTACTGTGGATACTAATTTCAAACTGAAGTCAGGAGTAATCCAATTGTTGTTGACTTTTCATGGGTTACAAAATGAAAATCCACACAAACATCTAAAAGAGTTTCATATGGTTTATCTTAGTATGAAACCTTAAGGTGTAACTGAGAATCAAATCAAATTACGTGCTTTCCCTTCTTCCCTAGCAGATTCTGTTAATGAATGGTTATTTTATCTACTTTCTAGATCTATCACAACTTGGATTGATCTTTCCTGTTTGTTTCTCAACAGATTTTTCCCAGCATCGTGTGCAGTTGAGTTAAGGAGGGAGATTGTTGGGATAAGGCAAAGAGATGTGGAGTCTCTTTATAACTATTGGGAGTGATTTAAGAAGTTGTATGCAAGTTGCCCACAACATGGGATAACAGAACAATCTCTGCTCCAATACTTCTATAAGGGCTTGAAGCCTATAGAAATGAATATGATAGATGCCGCCAGTCAAAGGGCATTAGTTAACATGAGCCCCCAACAGGTAAGGGACTTGAACTCCACGATTGTTGCAAATACTCAACAATTCCAAACCAATCTTGAACCCACTAAAAGGGTTCACCAGCTAAGTAATTCAACTTTAAAAGATAAAGTTGATAGACTTACTAATATCATGAATTCTCTTTTTGCAGTAAAAACAGGAATGACCCGACTATGTGGAATTTGTGCAACACCCGAACATACAACAGACGCATGCCTTTGTGTGACGATACTATGACCCATTTGGATGTTGTGGGGAACTTTCCTGGACCACCCCACAAGCGTTATGATCCTTACACTAATACATATAACCCAAGATGGAAAGACCATCCTAACTTGAGTTGTGAGGCTAACCTACGATATAACCAACCATACCAAAATTGGTTTCCACAACAAATGCGAGATTCAATTACCTCTCTAGAAACCATAGTCAATAAATTAGCAGCTAATATGCTTGATTTTCAAAAAGAAAACCAATGCATCTATAAGAGAGTTGACCATATCAATTGAGAAAATGAACTCACAAGGAAAGCTACCATCACAAACGGAACCTAACCTAAGACAAAATGTAAATGCAGTGACGTTGCGAAGTGGAAAAGAACTGGAACCAAATCTTAGTAGAAATCTTGATCAAAATTTCGCCCAGGAAAAGCATAAGAATGATGAATATGTCCAAATGAAACCTCCATTGCCCAAAATTCAACCCCCATTTCCAAAACGGTTGAACCAACATCGAAAAGATAAAGAGGACAAAGAGATCCTCGAAACATTTAGAAATGTCGAGATTAACATATCGTTATTGGATGCCATCAAACAAATTTCGTGATATGCCAAGCTCCCTAAGAAGCTCTGCACCAACAAGTGGAAATTAACTGGAAATGAAATAGTAAGTGTTGGTGAAAATGTATTTAGGGTGTTGTAGCAGAAGATGCTAGTAAAGTGTAAAGATAGGGGCATGTTTGTAATACCATTCAAAATAGGCCACTTAGGAATCAAAAAGTTTTGTGTGATTTAGGGCCTCCTTAAATGTAATGCCTTCTTCCATTTATGAATCACTTAATGTGGGTTTTTTGATGAAAACAGGTGTTATTATTTAATTGGTAGACAAGTCTATTGTGCATCCCGAAGAAGTCCTTGAGGATGTATTAGTAAAAGTCAACGGACTTATCTTTCCTATAGACTTTTATGTAGTGAAAATGGAAGAGAATAACACTCCTGGGTCTTTAGACATCTTGATGGGGTGACCTTACCTTAGTACCGCTAGCACTAAGATTGACATGCGTAGCAAAACCCTCACGATGGAATTTGACGAGGAGATCGTGAAGGTTAACGTTTACAACACACCCAAGTGAAATCTTGAAAGTAAATAGTGCCGACATAATTGACTCATTAGTATGAGAAACTTTTGAGTCACCTTATGAAGATAAACTTGAAATGTTGTTTGATGATTTTGATTCAGGATTTATTTACGAATCTGTTAATGAATCATTGTCTCCTATGAACACTAAACTTCTACCTTCTGTTGTATAGACACTAGATTTGGAATTGAAACCACTTCCCAAGCATCTCAAATAAGCATTTTTGGAGGAAGACAATACCTTACCGATCATAGTTTTAAATAGACTCTCCAAGCTCGAAGAGGAAAGTTTGATACAAGTACTAAAAAACCATAAGCAAGCAATTGGTTGAACCATCACTGACTTAAAAGGGATAAGCCTCTTGACATGTACACACAAGATTTACTTGCTGGAAAGCACGAAACCAAAGCGAGAGACGCAAACATGATTGTAACAGCCCGTTTTAGTCAAATCAGAATAGTGGTTTCGGGACCACAAATTTAAATTAAAAATATTTATTTTATTATTATTTTAAGGTCTACAACATGAATATATGATGGTGTGAAATTTTCGTTAAGAAATTTTAGCATTTGGTTGCTCAATTTGATAAAAAAGACTAAATCGCGTAAAGTGCAAAAGTGTTGTTCTATTAGTTAAAGGTGTCAAATAGCTTTGGTTTTTAAATATGGTGGCCTTAAATGGTAATTAAACCACTTTAAACTTGAGTGGACATTCTTGGACAAGGTTTTGTAATGTTTAAAGGTTATTATTAAAGGTTAAAATGGTAAAATGGTTAATAAATGATAACATAATTAAAAACAAATGGCTCTAATCTTTTATGTTCTTCTTTAACTAAAATTGAAGAAGAAGAAAACCATTCTTAGGTTTTAAAGCATTCGCCCAACTTCTAGCTCAATTGTAATCCCTTTTTGCTTGGTTTTTAATGAATTCGATGTTTTTGTGATCATTGCAACTAGTACTAGCTACTCTAGGGATTATTTTGTAAAAATGTTAAAGATTTTGAATGATGCTATTGATGAATACATGTGTATTTTGAAGTTCTTGATAGATTATGAATGCTTGTTGATAGATATACAAGTTTTGTTAAGTGATTTTTGAGAAAAAATGCAAAATAAGGATTAAATTGAGAAATATGTAAATTGTGTGGTCGAAATGTGAAATAAATGAAAAATATCGACTGATAGGGGTATAATGGTAATTAGGTTAGCATGGGTTAGTCTTGAATTTCATATAATTGTGATTTTTGTGTAATAAGGACTAAATTATAAAAATGTGAAAGTTTAAGGGCTAATGTGTAAAATACCTCAAATGTATATTTTGGATTGAATTGAATAAATAGAGGAATAAATAAGCTGATTTTGATTACTTATAGATCGAGAAAAGATGAATTCAAACTTAGATCGAGGAAAACGCAAAGTAATTGAATAGTTGGTCCATTTCGTCATTTCCGTACATGAGGTAAGTTCGTATAATTGAATTTAAATGGGTATTTATTTAATTGATGGATGGAATTGAGATTGTATTTATCCTATTACTTAATTTGGAGACCTTAAATTAAATGTACTGTTAAATAAGACGAGTTGTTGAATAAGACCCTAGCTGGGCTATTGCAATCAGAAAATAAGACCATAACCGGGTTATGGCATGTGAATGTAAAACCACGGTAGGGCCATGGCAATGTATATGTAAGACCATAGTTGAACTATGGCATCGAAAAATTAATGTACTCGTAACATAAGCATTTATAAGCCTGGAGTGATTTGGTAAGAGAATTGGTGTGAAATAAATATGTATCGATAAAAGTATGTACATAAAACTGTCAAGTAACGAGATAAAATAAGTTGAGAACTTATGAGTTATTATGTGGTTAAACTTTGCGTTAACTCATTGATTGATGTTTAAAATGCAATTTATGTTATTTATTTTGAAATGCTAATGAATGATGAAATTATTTCATAATTAAATACGAACTTACTAAGCTTTATAGCTTACTTTGTTTATTTTTCTATGTTTTATAGTATTTCGAAGCTAGCTCAGATTCGGGGATCGTCAGAGACTTTATCCGACTATTAGACACCTATTTTGGTACTTTTGAGCTGTGTATATATGGTATATGGCATGTATAGGCTTTGGTCATTTTGGTGTGTTTGATGGAAATATATTTTGGCCATTAGAGGTAGCTTATGAAAGTTATGTAGTTTGTTATAAATATTGCCATGTGATATGGTTGATGTTGAAGTATGATTCTCAAATGTTTATTATGGAATGAGATATTTATTTGGTTGAGATATGTTTGTTGTGGATTGATTTTGGATGATGAACTAGATGAATTATGGTACATGATATATATATATATATAGGTAAGCTATGTGACCCAAGTTAGAGAGTTGGCCATTTTTAGGGTACACGGGCTAACTATACAGGCGTGTGTGTTGGCCATGTGACCCAAGTTAGAGAGTTACACAGGTTGGACACGGACTGGGACACGGCCATGTGCTCCCATTTCGAATGTTCACACGGCCTATGACACGGACGTGTCTGGTGGCCGTGTGAGACACGTGGCCTAGCTATACGGGCATGTGTCCCTTGTTTTGAGAAAAATTTTAAAAGTTTTGTAAAAGTTTCATAAGTTATCGATTTAGTCCCGAACCACTCCCAAAGCATGATTAGGGCCTTGTAGGCTCGTTTTAGGGATAAATTGATTGAGATTGAATGATGAATGTTTGAATTGATTAAATGTTTGTGAAAAGGATTTATAATTGTGCTGTAAGTTCTGTAATGCTCCGAACCCTATTCCTGCGTTGAATTCGGGTGAGGGGTGTTACATTTATTGGTATCAAAGTTACAGTTTAGTTGATTCTAGGACTAACATAGCATGTGTGAGACTCTAGCTATACATGCCATATATAACCTGTCATAGTGTGATGATTCCTGACTTTATAAACTATGTTTTCGTATAGTAATGGATCCCGAACGAGCTATAGCAGATGATGTTGAAAGTAATACGTCAGCTCCTGCTCAAGAGACAATGCCTTCAGAATCTAGACCCGTGTCGAGTAGTCATGGAGGTGAGGCTAAAGAAGCCTTTTTTTTCCAAATGATGAACGAGTTGTTCACTCTATATGTCCAGACAAATCCGGCTGCTCAACAACCTCCACCCCCGCCAATTCCTCAACCAATCCCCGTAGTCCCTTAAGTTATTGATCCTATACGATTGAACTAGCAGCCAGTTGATAAAATTCGTAAGCATGGGGCTGAAGAGTTCAGGGCTATAGTTGATAATGATCCTGAGAGAGCTGAATTCTGGCTTGAAAATACAATCAGAGTATTTGATGAGTTCTCATGTACACCCGAAGAGTGCATTAAATGTGTTGTATCCTTGTTGAGAGACACTGCGTATCAATGGTAGAATACTTTGACATCAGTGGTACCGAAAGAACGGGATACGTGGGATTTCTTTCAATCTAATTCAGAAAGAAATATATCAGCCAGAGGTTCATTGATCAGAAATGCAATGAGTTTCTAGAATTAAAACAGGGTTGTATGTCTGTGACAGAATATGAACGAGAATTCGTGAGGCTTAGTAAATATGCCCGAGAATGTGTTTCAACGAAAGCTATTATGTGCAAAAGATTTGAAGACGGATTGAACGAAGATATCAGATTGCTAGTTGGAATTCTGGAGTTGAAAGAGTTTGTGGTACTCGTCGATCGTGCTTGCAAAGCTGAAGAACTGGGCAAAGAAAAAAGAAAGGTTGATTCTGAAGCTAGAGATTCGAGAAAGAGGTTGATGAATAAACCTTATTATTCATTATCCAAGAAATCACGAGATGTTTATAGTCGATCAAATGCATCAGTGGAGTATTCTAATAAAGATCGTGGGAAGCAATTTATGAGTTCAAATTCTCCAACTACATCA
Source organism: Gossypium anomalum (assembly GCA_025698475.1). Taxonomy (NCBI): domain Eukaryota; kingdom Viridiplantae; phylum Streptophyta; class Magnoliopsida; order Malvales; family Malvaceae; genus Gossypium; species Gossypium anomalum. The sequence continues at coordinate 79,257,896 of CM046966.1, read as the reverse complement.
ATGGCAAGTATAGGTAATGTTAGACAAAATAAACCTGAATGTGGACGATGTGGAAAACGACAGTTTGGGGAGTGTAGAATGAATGAAAAAGCCTATTTTAGATGTGGCTCGCACAAACATCTCGAGATTGTCCTAAGTTAGATGAGAAAGATAAATATCAGAATACAAGACCAAGCAACACGGCTACAAGAGAAAGACCATCCCGTAATGTTGGAAATGTAAGTGGTAGTAGAGGTGCAACACGAGATACTGCTGTAAGATCTGAAGCTAGAGCACCTGCCAGAACTTATGCTATTTGCGCTCGTGAAGAAGCATAATCTCCAGATGTTATTACTGGTACATTCTCTCTTTATGACACTGATATAGTTGCACTGATAGACCCCGGATCAACTCATTCATATATATGTGTGAACTTAGTGTCTAGTAAGAATTTACTTGTTGATTCTACTGAGTTTGTTACAAAAGTGTCAAACCCCTTAAGCAAATATGTTCTGGTTGACAAAGTTTGCAAGAATTGTCCGTTAATGACTCGGGGTTACTGTTTTCTGGCTGATTTGATGTTGTTGCCGTTTGATGAGTTTGATGTAATTCTGGGTATGGACTGGTTGACATTGCATGATGTAGCAGTAAATTGTAGACGAAAGACAATTGAGTTGAAATGTCAGAATAATGAGATTATGATCTGAGTGGTTTACCAGCTGTAATTTTGTCAATGTTAGCTCAGAAATATGTGAAAAAGGGCTGCAACGCATATCTTGCATATGTAGTTGAGACAAAAGTGTTAGAATCAAAGATTGAATCAGTACCAGTTATTTGCGAATATCCAGATGTGTTTCCAGAAGAGTTACTGGGTTTGCCACTGATCAGAGAGGTTGAATTTGCTATTTATTTAGTACTAGGAACTTTACAGATATCTATAGCTCCGTATAAAATGGCTCCCACAGAGTTGAAATAGTGGAAAGTTTAGTTGCAAGAGTTAATAGATAGAGGTTTTGTACGACCGAGTTTTTCACCCTAGGGTGCACCAGTATTGTTTGTTAAGAACAAAGACAGGTCAATGAGAATGTGTATTAACTATCGTCAACTCAACAAGGTTACGATAAAGAATAAGTATCCGTTGCTGAGAATAAATGATTTATTTGATCAGTTGAAAGGTGCAACAATTTTTTTAAAGATTGATTTAAGATCTAGTTATTATCAGTTGCGAGTTAAAAACTCAGATATACCGAAAACTGCATTCAGAATGAGGTACGGACACTATGAATTCCTTGTTATGCCTTTTAGATTAACTAATGCTCTTGCCATTTTTATGGATTTGATGATCGTATATTTAGACCATATTTAGACAGATTTGTTGTTGTTTTTGTTGACGACATTCTGATATATTCTCGAGATGAGTTTGAGCATGCTGAGCACTTGAGGATTGTATTGCAAACCTTGAGAGATAAGCAATTATTTGCAAAATTCAGTAAATGTGAGTTTTGGTTCTGAGAGGTTGGATTTCTGGGACATATCGTTTTAGCTGAAGGTATTAGAGTTTACCCGAACAAGATTTCTGCAATTATAGGTTTCCACTAAATCGCATAAAGTGTAAAAGTGTTGTTCTATTAGTTAAAGGTGTCAAATAGCTTTGTTTTTTAAATATGGTGGCCTTAAATGGTAGTTAAACCATTTGAAACTTGAGTGGACATTCTTAGACAAGGTTTTGTAATGTTTAAAGGTTATTATTAAAGGTTAAAATGGTTAAATGGTTAATAAATGATAAAATAATTAAAAACAACTGGCTATCGTCTTTTATGTTCTTCTTTAACTGAAATTGAAGAAGAAAGAAAACCATTCTTAGGTTTTAAATCATTCAGCCAACTCCTAGCTTAATTGTAAGCCCGTTTTGCTCGGTTTTTAATGATTTCTATGTTTTTGTGATCGTTGCAACTAGTACTAGCTACCTTAGGGACTATTTTGTAAAACTATTAAAGATTTTGAATGATGCTATTGATGAATACATGTGTATTTTGAAGTTCTTGATAGATTATGAATGCTTGTTGATAGAAATACAAGTTTTGTTAAGTGATTTTTGAGAAAAAATAGAAAATAGGGATTAAATTGAGAAATGTGTTGTGTGGCAGAAATGTGAAATAAATAAAAAATGGACTGCTAGGGGTATAATGGTAATTTGGTTACCATGAGTTTGTCTTGAATTTCATAAAATTGTGATTTTGTGTAATAAGGACTAAATTATAAAAATGTGAAAGTTTAGGGGCTAATGTATAAAATAGCTCAAATGTATATTTTGGATTGAATAAATAGAGGAATAAATAAGCTGATTTTGATTACTTATAGATCAAGAAAAGAGGAATTCGAACTTAGATCGAGGAAAAAGCAAAGTAATTGAATAGTCGATATGTTTCGTCATTTTCGTACATGAGGTAAGTTCGTATAATTGAATTTAAATGGGTATTTATTTAATTGATGAACGGAATTGAGATTGTATTTATCCTATTACTTAATTTGGAGACCTTAAATTAAATGTACTGTTAAATAAGGCGAGTTATTGAATAAGACCATAACTGGGCTATGGCAATCAGAAAATAAGACCATAATCGGGTTATGGCATGTAAATGTAAGACCACGGCAGGGCTATGGCAATGTATGTGTAAGACCATAGTTGGACTATGGCATCAAAAAATTGATGTACTCGTAACATAAGCATTTATAAGCCTGGAGTGATTTGGTAAGAGAATCGGTGTGAAATAGATACGTATCGATACAGGTATGTACGTAAAATTGTCAAGTAACGAGATAAAAGAAGTTGAGAACTTATGAGTTATTATGTGGTTAAACTTTGCGTTAACTCATTGATTGATGTTTAAAATGCAATTTATGTTATTTATTTTGAAATGCCAATGAATGATGAGATTATTTCATAATTAAATACGAACTTACTAAGCTCTATAGCTTACTTTGTTTATTTTTCTATGTTTTATAGTATTTCAAAGCTAGCTCGAATTTAGGGATCGTCAGAGACTTTATCCCACTATCGAACACCTATTTTGGTACTTTTGAGTTCTGTATATGTGGTATATGGCATGTATAGGCTTTGGTCATTTTGGTGTGTTTGATGGAAATGTATTTTGGCCATTAGAGGTAGCTTATGAAACTTATGTAGTTTGTTATAAATATTTCCATGTGATATGGTTGATGTTGAATTATGATACTCAAATGTTTATTATGGTATGAGGTATTTATTTGGTTGAGATATGTTTGTTGTAGATTGATTTTGGATGATGAAGATGAATTATGGTACAGGATATATATATATATATATATATATATATATATATATAGGTAAGTTATGTTTAGTAAAGCAAGTTGAGTTGATAGGTATTTGAATAGGTAAATGGCATTGAATTGAGTATTGAAATGGTTAAAATAGATATGGCATGATTTGTATATTGGTTGATGACTTTTGGCTGCATATTTGTGTCTTGAAATGGTACCATTTGAGTTATGTAAGTACATGCAAATTTGGGTGACAAATTGGCTTAGTAAATAACCTATTTTTGTCCACACGGATAGATACACGGGCGTGTGTCTCAGCCGTGTATAACACACGGTCATGTTACACAGTCGTGTGTCCTCTAGTGTTGAATATGAAATCAAGTCAGTATGTTCCACACTGTCTCACACACGGGCGTGTGACTTGACTGTGTGGCATAAGTCAGTATACCCTATAGGATTGGCACAACCTAGCACATGCCTGGTACACGGGCATGTATGGCCATTTTTAGGGCACACAGACGTGTTTGTTGGCCGTGCAACCCAAGTCAGAGAGTTACATGAGGTTGGACACGAATTGGGACATGACCATGTGCTCCCATTTTAGACGTCCATACGGCCTCTGACACGGGCTTGTCTGGTGGCCGTGTGAGACATACGGCCTGGCCACACGGGCGTGTGTCTCTTGTTTTGAGAAAAATTTTATAAGTTTCGTAAAAGTTTCATAAGTTATCTATTTAGTCCCGAACCACTCCCAAAGCATGTTTAGGGCCTCGTAGGCTCGTTTTAGGGACAAATTGATTGAGATTGAATGCTGAATGGCTGAATTGATTAAATGTTTGTGAAAAGTATTTATAATTGTGTTGTAAGTCAGGTAATGCTCCGAACCCTATTCCTGCGTTAAATACGGGTGATGGGTGTTACAACAATTGAACCTGAATATGATGGATGTGGTAAAAAAGGAAATAATTAAACTATTGGATGCTAATGTAATTTACCCCATTTCTGACATTAGATGGGTAAGTCTAGTGCAAGTCGTGCCCAAGAAAACAGGCATGACAATAAAGAAAAGTGATGAGGGTGATTTGGTACCAACTCGTGTGCAAAATGGGTGGCGTGTCTGCATTGATTACAGAAAGTTGAATTCTTATAATAGAAAAATTTATTTCCTTTTTCCTTTTATAGATCAAATGCTAGAACATTTAGCTGGAAAAACTCACTTTTGCTGTCTTGATGGATACTCAGATTTTTTCCCAAATCCCAGTTGCACCAGAGGACCAAGAAAAAACCACTTTTACATGCCCATTCGGCACATTTGTGTATAGGAGGAAGCCATTTGGGCTTTGTAACGCACCGGCCACCTTCTAAAGATGCATGATGAGTATATTTTCTAAATATGTAGAAAACATTACTGACGTTTTTATGGATGATTTTATTATGAATAGGAACTCTTTTGATGAATGCCTTAAAAACCTCACAATAATTTTAAGTAGATGCATAGAATTTAATCTTGTCTTGAATTACGAAAAGTGTCATTTTACGGTAAACAAAGGTTTAATTCTAGGACATATAGTTTCAGCTAAAGGGATTGAGGTCGAAAAGGCCAAAACTGACATTATTAATTCTTTGCTATATCCCTCAACTGTAATGGAAATCAGTTCTTTCCTTGGCCATGTAGGGTTTTATAGGTGCTTTATAAAGAACTTCTCAAAAGTTACTGAACCACTGTACGAATTGTTGTAAAAAAGATAAGAAATTTGAGTTTAGCCCAAAATGCAATGAGGCTTTTGATATACTCAAACAGAAGTTGGTTTCTGCTCTTATAGTACAAGCACCAAATTGGAATATCCCTTTGAAACTATGTGCGATGTAAGTGAATGAAGTGTGGGGGTGGTGTTGGGGCAAAAGATAAACAGCGAGCCCCATGCCATTTGTTATGCCTCAAAACCCCTAGATGTTGGACAAAGCAACTATACCACCACAGAAAAAGAACTTTTGGCTATTGTATTTGCTTTGGATAAATTTTGGTCTTATCTATTTGGATATAAAGTGATTATTTTTTCTGACCATGCAGCACTTAGGTATTTGATCGCGAAGAAGGAAGCAAAATCGAGGCTCATTAGATGGATTTTACTGCTCCAAGAATTCAACATCAAGATTCGAGACAAAAAGGGATGCAAAAACTTGGTGGCCAACCACTTGAGTAGGTTAAAAACACCCTGTGACGATACTCCTATAAAGGATGAGTTTCCTAATGAGGGCCAATTTTTGGCTAAAACATATTTCCCATGGTATGCGGATTGATAAACTTCCTTGCTACAGGTTCATTACCCACTAGGTTAGCTCATCCCATGAGAGAAAAGTTTAGAAGAGAAGCTCGATATTATATTTGGGATGACCCATACCTATGGAAACATTGCTCGAATCAGATAATAAGACGATCTGTTCCAGAAACTGAGGTAGCTTTTATACTCACTTTTTGTCATATTGAAGCTTATGGAGGACACCTTGGCCCTAAACGAACTGCTCATAAGGTATTGGAGTGTAGGCTATACCAGTCCACAATTTTTCGATATGCATATGATTTTTGTAAATCATGCGATAGATGCCAACATACAGGTAACATAACTAAATGAAATCAAATGCCCCTATCCCTAATTCATGTATGCAAGATTTTTGACGTGTGGGGCATCAACTTCATGGGTCTGTTTATTTCCTCATTTAGAAATGTGTATATAATTCTTGCGGTAGACTATGTTTCTAGATGGATAGAAGCAAAGCGTACTAGCAATGACAATGCTAAAATTGTCGCGGAGTTTCTAAAACGAACTATTTTTTTCTAGGTTTGGCACACCTCAAGCCTTGATCAGCGATCACGGAACCTATTTTTGCAATAGATGTAACACCCCTTACCCCTCTCCGTTGCCAGATTAGAGTCACGAGCATTACTAACACATCATACAATTAATCAATCATAAGATATATACTAGCCATTAACAATATAATATACAGGGGCAGGTCACAAACAATCAAATTGTATCATACTAGAATATTATAAATTCGAATAATGATTCATGCTATGCAATGTTAAACTTGGTCTTCCACTCTCTTATCACTATTTATACATTGCTAAACTTAGTCTTCCACTGTCTACACTCTTATCACTATTTATCCCTTCTTGAATGTCAGAAGTCGGATACATACAAGAATATTCCAATTATTAGCATCAGAATATCTGTCTAGACTCCATATACGATTATCTTTTTAATTTATCTTCGATAATGCTAGTGGAATGCACTTAATTTAGGTTTGTTAATCCACCCCAATTTAGAGTAAAAGTTACTCTTACTGCCCCTATTACGAGACTACGGGACCCTAAAAGTAGTATAAAGATATGCAGTGACTAATTTGAAACAATTTTGGAAGTTTAGGAAATAATTACAAAAATTCTGATTTCAGGGGTCACACACCCGTGTAGCCAGGCCTTGTAACTCTCTGACTTGGGTCACCACCTGTGTGTGTTGCCCGTGTGTGACACACACCCATGTGGCCAGGCTGTATGCACCCAAAAGTACCTTAAAACTCAAGTTTATTATTTCCTATTTACATGGGCACTAAGCAACTCAATTATCAATCATTTAACCTATCCAAAACACGATTAAACATACCCAAAATACATAAAATTCATCACCTAATACGTCTAACCAGTGTACCCTCATTGGTACCACATTTTATATGTTCAAATACATCAACAACACATCAGACATTTAAGAATTTCATTCTTTCAACTTCTAAAGTTACCAAATATGAAGCTAAGCACATACCAAACATTATGCTAAGCTACCAAACTTTAAACTATCACATACCAGAATATAAACTAGGCTAACATACCAACATAGCTTCAACCACAACCATATACACATTTAACCATCATTTCACTAACAACAAAGTTAACAACATTTTATAAACTATATCAACAAAAGACTCCAAAGATACATGCCATTACAAAATGAAATATCACCACACTTGAGCTCGGGATTCGTTATTTGATGCTAAGTCAGTGACATATCGAGCAGTACCTAGCTTGCGCATGGAAAACAAAACCACATGTTGAGTAAAACTCAATGGTATTTCTATAATTCGAATAATATAAACTTGATATAAGTACTTGAAATGCAAAATGCAACAAGTAAGCTATGTTCATGTGTTTCAATTCAATAGTATAATTTTTGCTCATTCTTTATTCATATCTACTAAGATTTTCACATGTTCAAATATATAAGTATATATCAATGGCATTTCATTTAACATTTGAATACATCATCTCATGCAATGGCATGATTCATATCTTTGACCAATACTTGAATTCATTCAAGTTTCACATCTCAATTCATCATTTCATATTTCATTTATCATCTCATAATCATTTCTCATATTTTCCATTTCAATATTTTCTCATCTCATACTCATTTCTCATCTTTGCCTTTTCAATATCAATCACATAAGTTGTTATTTTACTTTCCCCTATTAACATGACACGGACTCGGACGGGTACATGGATCCAACCAATACACCAGTTTGGCACCCGGTGCCTCATTGGATACATCCGAAGTAATAACTGCACCCAGCGTTATATAAATTGACACCTGGTGCCTCATTGGTTAAACCGAAGCAAATTGAAACCGAATGCCTCATAAAGTAATCCCTGAACTCTTCCTATCCTATGGCATGCCATTTATATCCGGCTCAGCCCAAAACCATTAATAAGGATTCATTTCACTTTTCAATACAACCAATGTCTCAATTTCATGAATGTATATCATCACATATAAACATATATTCAATTTGATAATAATCACATTTTTCTCGATACACATATATTCATAATCAATATATTTCAAAATATACAAAATCAATCCATTTTATTTCAATTATGAATTTAATTCAATCCCGAAGTACTCACCTCAAATGCTTACCATATGCAAACAATTATATAAGCAATAATCTACTATTTAATTCGGATTATAGAAACACAAACTATGATTTCCGAGCTATTCGACATCGATTTTATCCTTCCCCTTTTTTATTTGAGGATCTCGGTACAACGTTAGCTACGGAAATAAACAATTAAATCACATTAATATTACACATTTCAACTTCAAATTAAATTTCAAAATTCACACTATATTTTACTTATTCTTCAATTTAGTCCCTAAACCAAGACTAATTTTAACCTTCATAATTAACTTCATATTTTTATACTAATTTCACTCTAGACCACATTTAGCTTCCTTTTTCCAATTCGACCCCTTAATTTTAATTTTTTCACAATTTAGTCCCCTATTGTTCAAAATTAACAATTAATTCCACAATTTAGTCCTTTTCCATTTCCTAATACTAAAACTATTAAACATTTACAACATTTAAAGTCTTAGTCAATACTAAAATTTCAACATGGGTTGGGTAGTACTTAGCACCGTGATTCCAAAAATATAAAAATTATAAAAAAATGGGCTAAATTGACTAACCAATTGAAGTTGAAACTTAGAAACCCTTATGGTCGTGTGTCCTTCCTTCTTTTCTTCTTTCTTTTTCTTTCTTTTATTTTCTATTTTATTTGTATGTCTTCTTTCACATTTCTCCACTTTCTATCTAATATAATTTCATTTATTATATATTATATATTATATAATACATATACATGCTTTTAACTTTTAATCTATTATAATATATATAATAAGTTTACATATAATATATATACTTCGTTAATACCATCCACTAAACAAGGTAATTGGGTAATTACTACTTTAATCCCTCTATTAATTTTAATCTTATAATTCAACTTTTACTCTGTACACGATTTAGTCATTATACTCTAATAATTCTTAATTAATGCAAATTCACATAACCAAAGTCTAATTAATTACACAACTAACTTCGTAAATATTTTTAAATATTTATGAGTCTGATTTATGGGAATTGAGTCCCGGGAATGCACTTTTCGACACCCCTAACTATAGGGTCGTTACAATAGGGTTATAGAGGCACTTATGAAAAAATATAGAGTTCAACACCGTATAGCTACAACCTATCACCCCCAAACGAACGACCAAACAGAAATTTCAAACCGAGAAATCAAGAGCATTTTAGAGAAAATAGTTCGGACTAATCAAAAGGATTGGAGTCTTTGGCTAAATAATGCACTTTGGGCTTATCGGATGGCATATAAGGGACCAATTGGTATGACCCCATATTAGCCTGTTTTTGGCAAGGGTTGCCACCTTTCGGTAGAATTGGAACATAAGGCCTACTAGGTTGTACGACAATGTAACATGGAATCGGAACCTGCGAGAAGAGCAAGGAAATTAGACATCCAAGAATTGGAGGAAATTCTTAATAATGCCTACGAGAATGCTCATATCTATAGGGACAAAACAAAATTGTTCCATGACAAGAAAATATCCCAAAAGCATTTCTCAATAGGACAAAAAGTGTTGCTTTACAACTCCTTGCTAAAATTGTTCCTCGATAAGCTTCAGTCTTGCTGGTAAGGACCCTTTATTGTAACCAAATTATTCACACATGGTGTAGTTGAAACAGAAAGTGAAGAGTCGGGGAAATGGTTCATAATTAATGGTCAAAGATTGAAGCCGTTTTATGAGAATTTTCAAGCCCATACGGTTGAAAAAATTCAGGTGAAACCTTCATAATACTAATCAGGACGTCAAGTTAATAACGTAAAACAAGCGCTTGAAGGGAGGCAACCCAATTTTTATTTATTTATTTTTAATTTATTTATTTATCTTTTATTTTTATTACTTTTTACTTTTTTATTATTACTTTCAGGTTAATAAATTTCTCTTCTTATGTCTAGGAGAACCGATGAGAAAAAAATTAAAATTGGAACGACATCTTGAAGGAATGGGCATGCTTTAGCAAAACCGCATATTCTACCCTAATCCAGGTTTTCTATGTACTATAAGAAACAAACTAGGTTTTCTATGTACTATAAATAGGGGATAGAGTGACATGGATATTCACTCATCATTTTCTGTAAAAAAAACTCCTTCTCCCTAAAGCTCTTAGCATTTTGTTCATTTTATTTTTCAATAAAATTCCATTCCATTAAACTTATTTCCTTTTTTCCCAAGAAGCATGAGCCACTAAACTCATCTAGCCAAAGGTTATCAAGATTCCTCAAAAAAGGTTCGTGAGGCTTAGAACCCGCACTTAGCCTTCTCAATGAGTATACATCGTTTCTCCGCATTACGGAACTGACTCTTCCGTCCATGTCCTTCCAAAAGTGATCTTTTCATCTTGTCCAAGGAACGGCCGCTTTGTATGTTTTGAGAAGGTTGCACAGCCGGTTCGTTAACTTACTGCGTCAAAAGTTGTTAAGCCCAAGAGACGAAATGGCATGGCATTCGCCACTAAGAAATGATGACCTAGTGTAAGACGGTCCCACAAAAGTGACGATTGGCTAGAGTCAGGTTCCTCTAAATCGTAAGGCTAAAATCTAAGTGGAGCTGGTGGTCGTAGGCGTCCTCTTCCACTATAACTGGCTTATTCTGTTATAAGAAGGATCACCTAAAATCCTAGGATTGAACCTAAGGAGGATCGAGATAACCGGTGGCTGGAATCCCTCAAATCGAAGAATCACTTTCCTCAATTTTGTTTCTTTTTACAATTACAATTTTCAATTTATACAATTTTCAACTCGTCCATATTTTTAATTATTTTTTATCCCAGGTATGTCGTTTTTCTTGGGCACGACTGTGCCCAAGATTCTAAGGAATAAGAAGTTGTAGCAATCGAGTCCCTGAGGATTTGACCCTACTTCCTTTATATTATTCTTTTCGTTATTTCATAGGAATAGATTATTTTTGGTGCTTTCAACTACACACCAATTAAATATTAAATAAATTATTCAAATAAAGGGATGTAAAATATTAATAAAATAAAGCAAACCTACTTTAAGATTTTCATCATTTTCTCTTCAACTAAATTGCTCATATCTAGTGACCCCCCTTTTAACTTAAACCTCGGAAATATTTTTTCCTATTGGTCAATAATACTTCTTGTATTTGTTTCAAAATCATTATCGTACATTTTCAGAGAAAATCTTATAATTTCAACGTGAAATGTGATAAAATATAACGCAAAAGCCAAAACCATATAATACTTATTCTATTACTTATAGAGGTGGAATAATTAGAATTAGTTTTATGCAAGTTTACGTCCAACTATGATATGGGCTTTACATAGTCCTAATTCAAGTTAACTTAGGTAAGGGTTTATATTTAATGTTGAAATTTCATGTTTATCTATTGAAAGTTCAAGTTGTATCTTGTAAAATTCTCTTTAATGGTGAAAAGCACAGTGCGATCGTAGACATAACAGCTTTTTCTTCGAACTACACAAATTCGGTGTCCTTGTGTGTTGATTAGCAGCAACCTTCTCTCCCTCCACCCCCAAAACAAGCTAGCTGGAAATAGAGCTAGTGGCACTTTAATTCGTTAGAGATTTTTGGTCCCACTTCTTGGTGATCTTTAGACGTACTACAAGCACATTTGCAGAACTGTTTTAAATTTGTCTTGATATTTATGCTACCATCTTTGCTGTACAAGGTCAGGTTGATTTAAATATGAAGGTGCCCGAGGCTGGTGAAAAGTTTTCAAAAACTTTTAATGCTTTCATTTCTTATCATAACTTTGATATGCTTAAACAATTTTTGCCAGATATACAAACATTTACAGTACGTTTGGTTCACTGTAATGGAATAGAGCTGTAATAAGTAATTCAACTGTTTAGTTGAATGGAATGGAATAGAACTGTAATAGTATTCTTGTGTTTGGTTGAATGGAATGGTATTGTAATAGCATAAGGAAAAAAACTAAAATGACCAGAATACCCTTAGCAGAATTTTTGTTAAGTTAGATGATTATTGTTATTGTTATTAAATTTTAATAAGATTATTATTGAAAATAATTTAATAAAAATAATAAATAGTTTAACCATATTTTAACATAATTATTATTAAATATATTTAATAAAAATATAATTTAATAACATTCATTATATAATTATTATTTTATGAATTAAAAAATCAAAATATATAACACTATAAAAAAATATAATCTACTTTATTATTGTTAAACTGCAATACATATTTAGACTCCGTTTGTTTGCCAGTAAAATATTTTTCGAAAGATGATTTCTGGAAAATGATTTACTTTTCTGGTGTTTGGATGAATCTATGTAAAATATTTTCCGTTATTTGGTAGATTTCCTGAAAATATTTTATAAAAGCTGTTTTAAATTAAACAAATATATATATTTAAGAATTTATTATATTTTCATTATTTATTTGAGTGTATTATATATATACATTAATAAATTTATATTTTAAATTGTTTTTACATATATTGCAATATTTTATTTATGGGTAAACTACAAAAATAGTCACTTTTGTTTGCCTCGGGTTACATTTTAGTCACTTATATTTGAAATGTTACGTTTTAGTCATTTATATTATTATTATCTCTCTAATGGTAATCCTACGTGGCAGTCCAACTAGATTTTAAGTGCCAACTAGATCTTAAGTGTATCTGTTAATACATACTTTATCTGGATAAATTATATAGTTTTCTGTTAATACATACTTCATCCGGCTAAATTATATAGTTTTCACTCAAATGCATAATTTAGCCGGATAAAGTATGTATTAACAGAATATAGTGAGAGTAGAGGAAGATTTTCCGGAAAATGTCTTACCGATTAAAAATCTGTAATGAGTTCGATGCATATTGTGGTTTTTTCTTAGTAAAACAGAGATTCACAAAGATCATTTTACTAATCTAAACTGTAACCATTTTAATAAACTTTAAAAAAAAAGCAACTTGTCTAACCTTTTTTAACAGTTGCTCAACTGATTATAATTCCATAACTTCAAACAAAAACAAATTATAACTCCATTAAAATTAAGAGTCAAAGTTAGTAACTTGCAGAACCCAATCCACAATATTAGCAGGTTTTCTGCATGGACAAAACCCAATTTCTATATTTAGTTAACTTGTTGAAAAAATATTAGAGAGAGGGAGAGAGCAAATCTGCAGAAACCCCTTTTTTTTTTTGTTGATTTCTTAGCCAACAAAAATGTTTTCTTTTAGCATGGAAATTCAGACATCGAATCATCAAACATATATCCACTGCAAAATTTGTCATTGCAAGACAGCTTAAACACAAAAGAATCCTTAGATATGTATGTTTTTTTTTTTTTCAGTAAATGAGTTACAAAAACACATAGTCAAGAACCACTGACAAATGCAAACAGCTTTAACAATCTGACCTTACCCAACAACAAAACACATCACCCAGGCAAATGCATCATGAAAACTACTCAATTCCCATCAAAAAACCCTTATAACAAAATCTATTCAAACATATGAGCAGTAATAAATCCCAGCAAACGCATGTAAGTGCTTAATAGGGTTCGATTAAAACAATATTCTTGGGGATCTGGGATAGTTAACGAAAAGGGGGGGTTTTAATTTCGATTGAAGAAGGTCAAAAGCTTACATTGTTAGCGAACTGCTTCACTCGATTCAGTACCGATTTAATATCTGGGTGTTGGATCGATAGCCTTTTCCTCTCACACCGAAGTCGGATTTTCTCGAGAAAACTGAGAAATCTGGATTCCAAGCTGCATTTTTGTTGGGAGGAAATTGAAACTGTTGACCTTTTAACCGGAGCTTGAGGATGAATTTGTGGAGGCTAAGAGGGCTGTTGGAAGGAAATGGGAACCAGAGGTGAAAAAAAAGAAGAAAATGAGCAGATGAAAAAGAAATGAGAAGGGTAAAGATGAAAACTTTTAACGCTGAATTGGTATTACGTGGGGGGAGGCATGAATTGTAAAAGGTGATTTTGCCTTGAATAAGGCTGTAATGCATAGGGCTGTAATAGCCCATTCGACCAACCAAACAATGTAACTGAATAAGGCTATAATGGTTTAGCATTACAGCCAACCAAACAAGCTGTTAGTAATAAGATTTAGGTTCATTCACAGGGTTCTTCTATTGGCAATAACTGCAGAGATTATAACTAAAGTAAGAATTCAAAATTAGAACTCAAAGCAGGCTATATTACTGATATAAACTCAAATTTTCCACTGATGATAGAATTCCTTGGTATTTGCTCATCCTAATTTGGACAAAAACTTGCGTGATATGAATATATGAAAATTTGTATAGACGTGCCTAGTCTTTAAAATTAAGCATGAAATCCTAAAGAAGCAGTACTAAATCTTGCAATGATGCCATCACCTGTCTTTCTGCCCGAAGTCTTCTTTCAGAAGTTAGAGTACCCTCTTGAATTTCTTCTGCCTTGATCATCTCCAGCAAAGTCCGGTTTTTCCAGCACATATTATACAGGATGGCTGCGCAGTTCTCAATAGCACGTTTGGAACTGCTATTTCTTATGATCCGAAATAAGCCTCGGATTGTACGAAGATCCCCAAGTTCAAAAATGGTATCTTTATGTGTAGATAGAACTGCAAGAATGCCCAATAGCTCATCAACAAGTATACCATCATTGATCTTCTGCAGCATTACGTACCTTTACAGCCCCCACTGCTATGAACTTTGCTTTGTTCTCATGTACTGTACAAAAGCTGAGTATTGCTGACGCAGCATCCTTCATTGTCAAAGGATGCCCCATACGCAAAAGTTAAGAGTAGAGGCACAAGAGCCAGGGATATTCCGATGATGAACTTGTTTGATTCAAGTGCGAATAATGATGAGAGAACAGCTGCTGCATTTCTCCTTATTTGAATGGTTCCGCTACGAGTTTGTAACCAGTTGAAATGTTTAAAGCTGATGACTCCCCTTTTTCAGCAATTGAAGATGTTTCTTCCCCTCCTCCACCAATCTCTTAATAAAATAAAGTGGAATTCTTTGCGTCATATATATACTTACGATTATATCTATACGTGAGCTATCAATTAAAGCGAGTGTTGATTGACGTAGAGTTCTTATGTCAATCTAAAACTTGAACGGGTCTTTTTTTATTTATAAATTATAATTTTTTTTAATTTTTCCTTAAAAATATAGTTTAAAGTTCAAATTAAAAAATAAAACTTAATAAAATATTTATCGTAAATAATATTTATCTTAATATTAAAATTATTTTTAATATTTTTCATAAAGATAAATATTATTATAATAAATAAATATCATTTAATTATCATAAAAATAAATATTATTTATTTTAATATTTAAATTTATTTATCCTTTCATAAAAATTCATAACACAATTGCAATCTCATTGATAATATGACAAAATTTCAAGTTAAAAGAACATGAATACTATATATATTTGAAAACTATATGAAAACAAAATAAGAAAAAAAAGATAATTGGTATGATAAACATGATTTGATAATTTATATATATTTATAAAACTTTGAAAAAATATTTTACAAATATTTTGAATTTTTTGTAATTTTGTTAAGAGTGACTAAATTGCACATACTTGAAATTGTCAAGGAATCAATGGGTATTTGCATCAATTTGCTATTTGAGTTTTTTAAACTATTCAAATTGTAAAATTCAACTTAATTTAAATTCAAAAAATTAAATTATTTATTCAAATTGATTCAAGAAAACCAAATAATTTGAGTAACTCAATTAAGTTAACTTAAAATTCGAAAAAAAATAATTTTTTTAATCTAATTGAATTTTTTCACCCCTATTCATAATATAACTTATAAAATCAATTGCAAGAAATTCTCAATCCAAAACTTGCGCCGATGGGGACTTTGTAGATGGTGAATTTATGGAACCATCAAAGCTGCAAGAAATGATAAATATAATAATAATTGCTATAAACCTCGGTGTTTTTTTTTTTTTTGATAAATTAAGGTTCAGTTTACTTTTAATCTAAAAAATATTTTTAGGTAAGAAACACTTTTGGGGAGATGTTCAAATTTTCCGCTTCCGTCAAAAGTACTTTTTCTCTTAAAATTTTTTTTTTTAGTAATGCTTTTACCTCACATTATTTTGTCTTAAAAATTTTTTTTTAGAAATAATACTAAACTGACCCATATTCAATTTCCTCAAATCTCAAAAAGAGCACTTAAAAAACACTAAACCCCATTTATATGTATAAGAAGGATGGATGTAATGGTCAAACACGAAACAAGACTGCAACATCATGGGGTGAATGTTTAAATTTCATAAAGTCAGGAATGAATCTCAAATCTAGCACACTTGATGACCTTTGAAACTGATCACTTCATCATAAGTTTCATACAAGTAATTTGTTGGTGCACTACAATCGCATTATACAACTGCAAAAAGCATATAGAAGGAAAATAAATAACAAATATAAACAAAGAACAAAGCGAATTGTAAAACATCAGTTTGTAATACATACATGTCCATTTGAAGAATAATAAGCACAATATCATATTGAAGTTAAAACAACAAATAAACACAATCTGAGTTTAAAATAAGCATACTTTCCATAACAATAAAAGGGGAAGAGAGGGAGGAGAAACAGAAGAGTCGATTACCATTGGAAGTTGCCACCAAAGAACCTCCGGTGACCTCACTGCCAACCGACGAGGGGGTAGGGGCAAAAAGAAGGCAGAGAGAGAACAAGGCAAAGGGGAGGAAGGAGGAAGAAAGGGGCCAAAACCGAGTTCAAGAGGGATATTAATTATTGTGATTAATTATCTTTGATTATTTACCTTCAAAATTGATTAGTTGATTAAATTATTCCATTTTTTTAAAGAATTTAATTCATTAAATATCGAAATTGAAAAAAATAAAAAAACTTTCTTTTACCAAATATAGTCCACTCAGCTTTTGCTTTTTAAATATCTCCTACTCTTTTTCAATTATAATAACGATGTTAATTGCAGGTAACTTGAATAGAGATGGGAGAAACAAAGATTCCATTCAAAGCTAAATAAGGCCGTTGAGTACTTGAGAGCCAACAATTTGAGAATGATAGTTTACCACAATGTTCACTAACCAAGGAGGATTTATTGCGAAAAGAAAATTCCTGAATCTCATCGTATTCATGTATATTATCATATCATAATGAATTTGTTTGTAGGTTGGATTGGGGGACCGAGTTTGAGTCCAACTCATACAAAATATCTATATTCATTTTCTTTACATCAAACTGATACAATCCAAAATATAGGTTAAAGCCAGCCAGCAATAGCAAAACATATTAGCTACCGCGTAGCATTTGCATCCAAAAACACAGAAATTATTTTAGCATTTAAAGTCTAGTAAAGCAAACGCGCCGTACATATCGGTAATTCATCAAATTCCAAAATATAGGCATGGCAAATACATCATCTTCATCCATTTCATCAGTTTCTTAAAGATTGTATCTATCATTTATGAATATCCATTTTGTTCCCTGGATCCTGAAGTATGATTATAATAACAACTTCTTTGCCATGACCACCTCTCTACAGTCTACACGACAGCCGCCTCAAGAATTAGAAATCGAATAAGATGATTTGTAATCCTTATATTTAGTAATAATAAATCACTTCCGCTCTCATAGTGCGTGGCTCTGGTGGATTCTGCATCATTACCTTCCCTTCTATGACTTCTTCGCTCATCAGACTGCCCACCATCTTTTTCGCTTGTTTGTAAATAATATATAGCTAGTTACATAAGATTATGATACCAAAAAATAATATCAATACCACATGATACAGAGACTGTTGTTTTTAGTTATGGACATGAAAGACATAAAATTCAGATGAGAACTTCCTGAGTTATCCATGTACATTCAGAATTTTCACTAGAAACGAAAGCTGAAATTTTGAAGAGGAAGACCAGTGTTAAGTGTGTCAACTTTTCACTCGGGATTCTAGATAAGGCTGCTTTTTAAGTCAATTTTGTTTTAAATTATTATAATAGGCATTTCATATTGTACTTACCACTTATCTGTGAGGTCTTTTTTTATTTATCACCAAAAAAAAAAAAAACAGCTCTGGATTAGCAACAAGGCACCCAAATGAAATGCATCCACTTGATGTCAAAGCTAAGGGAAAGGCAATTAATAAATGTGCCTCGGTTGGAGGAGGAAAGAGATATGAGATAACCTTTGAAGAATTGGCAAATCCCACATTTTCCTTGTGTGTGTGTGTGTGTGTTTTTTAATGTGCTGGTTTCAGTGACTCCTATCTATAAATAAGCCTGTAAGCCATGAAGAATTTGTATCTCATCTAGAAGGATTTAAGATTAGCTTAAGTCAAAATGAAAGGTCATTGTAGTTTCCTAGCAGTTTTTGCCTTATTGGCGTTGGCTTCCATTTTGGGCACCTCAGCTTATGACCCAAGCCCTC
Source organism: Gossypium anomalum (assembly GCA_025698475.1). Lineage (NCBI taxonomy): Eukaryota > Viridiplantae > Streptophyta > Magnoliopsida > Malvales > Malvaceae > Gossypium > Gossypium anomalum. The sequence goes on along the minus strand of CM046966.1, from coordinate 79,239,248 downwards.
TCCAGGATACCTGTGTAGCCATCAATGACCCCAAGACTGGAAGTATGCTCTCTTTTTTTTTTTTTGTAATCTTTGAATTAATGTCTCAAAGGAAAGTTAAGTCAACGTTTAAGCTAATGCTCTCTTTGGCTTGCTATAAGCTTTTAACCAGCACTTTTTTTTATTTATTGCAGTATTTGTCAATGGAAAGTTCTGCAAGGACCCAAAGTTTGTTACAGCAGATGATTTCTTCTTCTCAGGGCTTAACATCCCAAGGGACACATCAAATCCTGTTGGATCAGTTGTGACTCCTGTGAATGTTGACCAAATACCAGGCCTTAACACTATGGGCATATCCTTGGTTCGTATCGACTACGCACCCTATGGAGGGCTCAATCCACCTCACACTCACCCCCGTGCAACCGAGATCTTAGTTGTCTTGGAAGGCACACTCTATGTTGGTTTCGTTACCTCCAACCCCGATAATCGCCTCGTATCCAAAGTCCTTTATCCGGGAGACGTTTTCGTCTTCCCTATCGGCCTCATTCACTTCCAGCAAAATGTGGGAAAGACTAATGCAGTCGCCTTTGCTGGTTTGAGTAGCCAGAATCCTGGGGTGATTACCATAGCAAATGCTGTTTTCGGATCGAATCCACCTATCAATCCTGATGTTCTTACTAGAGCTTTCCAGCTTGACAACAATGTGGTGAAGTATCTCCAGTCTCGTTTCGGGTGGAAAAACAATTGAGGGGATAGGCTTTCACTTAGTAGCGATGAACCGGTAGCTTGTTTGCAATCGCCTCATCATACTAAGCAAGAATAAAGGCATGATTATATCTTAAATTAAGTACAACATCAATCAAATAACATGTATCCTTCCTGTTGGGGATTAACCCGATTATGCAGCAAACAAGTAAAAATAGCGAATAAAATTAATAAATTGAACACAAATTTAAAGTTAAAAAAACTCCTTCAAAGAGGATAAAAACCCACAAATAAAGATAATTTTACTATAATGACAAAAGAACAAAGAGTACAAAAGATGAAGATAAAAACTAAACTCCGAAAACAAAACTCTCAAAACATAAATATAAAATTCTCTAAATGTGTTATTAATGCTAATCTCTAATGGATATATATTTTCTAAGGTTGTTAAGGAGCCTATTTATAGGCTAAATTCATAGGTCAAATAATAATAAAATAATCTAGACTAATCAGAGTTTGATTGAAACAAATAAACAGAATTTAACTCGAAGATTATTTCTCAAATTTGACTGAAATAGGAGTCATACTTAACAAATCTCCACCTTGACTCATATTTCTACATTGCTATCTTCGCCAAAAACCACCACAGGCCAATCTTGAACTATGTAGGGAATTAACTAAGTCGAATTTGTGCTTAGAAACTGGAAGACTTCTAACCTTCGACTTGTACACTGCCAAATCAAAACTAACACGGGTCTAATTTTCACGAACACAGTGCCTTAGCTTTGCAAAACCTGCATCCAAAAGAGAACCTCTCTTCAACGAAATAGTCATAACTTTTTCCCTCTTATGACCAAATTGCCTCTACTCCAAACGAGTTGACTTCAACTCTGTAACGGATAAGGGATGTCCGATTTCATTAGTCACTGTAGAACCTTCTAGAATATAAAGACTGTCGATCCTATTACCTTTTAACAAAATGAGAGTTCCACGAGATACCATAAGTCTGCTCCACTCGATGTTGATTTTGCATCCTTTCAAGTTTAAAATACTCAAGGAGATGAGATTCTTTCGTAAATCAGGTGCATACCTGACATCTGAGAGTGTCCTAATTATCCCATCATGCATCCTAATTTTAACAGTACCAATACCAATTACCTTATTGGATGAATCGTTTCCCATGCGCATAACTCCACCTTCAACATAACTGTATATAGAGAATCATTCTCTGTTGGGACACATGTGGAAAGAACATCTCGAATGTAGGATCCACTCGGACGTAAGCTTGGAGTTATCGCTCGTTGACACTAATAAGAAATCATCACCACTTTCATTAGCCAAATTATCGCCAACTACATCTTTCTCGTTACTCTCAGCAACTCTTGTATTTCGTAGTTTATAACAATCTGTTTTAATGTGAACTAACTTTTTAGAATAGCGACACATTTTGTCGCTTCTTTGATGCTACCAAAATGGAAGCTTGCTTGTCTACCTTGCTATCGGAACCAAACTTATTGTCATGTTTGTCTCTATTTAATAAATGACCCTTCACATCTTCGAACGAGAGTTTGTCTCTGCCATAAATTACAGCCTCTCTAAAAGACTTGTATGAAGGGGGTAAAGAGCACAAAAATAGCATAGCCTGATCTTCATCGTCAATTTGAACCTCAATGTTTTTTAAATCATTCAAAAGAGTAATGAATTGACTGAATTTATCTCTAAGAAGTTCACATACATTCATGTGAAACGTAAATAGATGTTGTTTCAACACTAAATTGTTAGCCAGAGACTTAGTCGCATAAAAATTTTCTAACCTTTTTCATAAAGCGGATGAGGTCTTTTCCATCAATACCTCCTGCAATACCATATTCACAAGGCATAACTAGATTGCAGACGAGGCCTTTTCATCAAGCTCTTTCCATTCTGTTTGATTAAAATTCTCAGGCTTTTTCCCGGTAACAACCTTTTTTAAGCCGATTTAAACTAGAATTGCCATCATCCAAAGTTGTCACAGATTGAAATTTGTGACACCATCGAACTTCTCAATTTCAAACCTTGTTGCTGCCATATTTGAATAGGCTGATCTATAAAAATTGAACTAGCTTTAATACCACTTGTTGGGGATTGATCAATTAAGCAATGAACTAGTAAAAATAGCGAAAGAAATTAAGAAATTGAACACACAAATTTAACGTGGAAAACCCCCTCCAAAGAGGATAAAAAACCATGGGCAAAGATAATTTTACGATAATGGCAAAAGAACGAAGAGTACAAAAGATGAAGATAAAAACTAAACCCCGAAAACTCGAAAACAAAGAACCCTCAAAATGTAAACACAAAATTCTCTAAATGTGTTATGAGTTCTAATCTCTAATGGGTATATATTTTTTAAGGTTGTAAAAGAGTCTATTTATAGGCTAAATTCATAGGTCAAAAAATAATAAAATAATCTAGACTAATCAGAGTTTGATTGAAACAAATAAATAGAGTTTAACTCAAAGATTATTTCTCAAATTTGACTAAAATAGGAATCATACTTAACACTTCCAAAGAAACACTCACATGCATGTTAGAATAATTTATCGTGTATTAAAAAAGAGATAATAAATGAAATAATCTCATTTAATATAATATTCCATGGCTTCTCCTAATTAACATGGCATAACCTTCATAGAAGTTATTCTTGATTACATCGAGAAAGTAATTTGTTCCTTTGGGAGGAAGGTGCAAAGCTATAAATTTCAATCGATTGGAATTAATGACGTTCCTTCCATTTTTTTAACTACTTATCAATAATTAATTTTATTGTTAACTATTGACCCAAGTTTTGAAGTGGTGATCTATGTGCCAATAGAAATGTCCACTTTTATTATCAATGGCTATACACATATTTGTCTTATTTGTTGTTATGTTCAATCAAAATATTTGATGACTTGTTTTCATCTTTTTAAGGATCTTGTGCAGCTAATCTCGTGTTTATCATTGGACAAAAGATTAATCAAGCAAGATTATTTTTCAAGCATTTTTATGTGGTCTACTTACCATATATATTGAGATACGTAATCAATTAAGATATAAGTTGATTTTATTAAGGGTAATTGATTTGATGAGATTTAGTAGATCAAGATGGATTAAAGGTTACCTTGTTCCAAATAGGGAGGCTTGTTCAACATTAATTAAGGTTTTATTGTCAAGGCAAGTGCTTTTTAAGTGGTTGTCAATATGCCAAGGGAAGTGGCCACTTTCGCTAGCAACTCGACAAGCAATATAACTTACTTTATTTGGTGTTAGAAATCTTTTCAACTAAATCAGTTCAGGAATGACTTAAGTTAGTGTTTGGAAAGCTGCCCAGTAATTACACAAAAGTGACAAGTTTAGATAACCATTGTAATTGGTAGATCCCATTGAATTGGGTGTATTTGAAGCACCCAAATTACATTTTCCAATTCGTAGGAGTGTGAGGATTTGAGCAATCGCACTATAATTACACCTAAATTCAATTTAAAAAATTACTTTTATATAAGTTATAATTTTTTTTATATTTTAAGCATGAACATGTATGAATGTTTGGGATGGTTATGACCAAAGATTTATTATATTATAAATCCTAAAAAATATATTATAAAAATAATTTATGCGTATTTTATAAATTTATAACAACAAATTATATTATTTAAGTTTTAACTTTTTTGGCCAAAAAATTTATTATAAAAATAATTTACATGTTATAAAAGTGTTATAGTATATTTATTTATAAAAAGTTATGGCCAAAAAGTATGGATATTATTTATTTATGTGTCATGCTAGATATTATAAAAATAATACGCCTATTTGTAAAAAAATAAAATAAAAAATAGAAGTGTTATAGTTTTTTGTCATAATTTATTTGTAAAAAATAACTTTCTAATTATGAAAAAATTATATTATTTATAATAATTTTTATGAAAGTTATTGGAAAAATATTTTTCTATAAAAGTTATAGATTATAAATTATATATTATGTTTTACTTAATTTACATATTATAAAAAGAAGTTATAACCTAGCATAATTCTTTCTCCAAATTAAGCTTATATAAGTTATTTTGATTAAAGCTACAACTATTTGCATCGTGAACCGAAATATTATATGGTTGACAAGATATTTGTTGTTTTAAAATTTTTTTCATATATTCACAACATTACCTTAGTATAACATAAAAAAATAAGGAAGGATCGTACTAGCATGTTGCATACTTCATAACATAGGTGGATTTGGGATGATTCATACTTCGAAGAGTACATGAAAGAAAGAGATCTTGATAATCTTAAGAATACAATTTAAGATTCAAATGATGATGAACTCGGTCAAGGACCAACATTTAATGAAAAGGAGCTTATGTTAGATATTAAAGAGGCAATAACTCAACAAATATGGAACACTAGAACAATTAAATTAAATTACATATGATGTTTATTCTTCTTATTATTTTATTAGTTATCATATTACTAAATACTTTCTTGAACTATCATAATACATATGATGATTTTATTTGAAGTTTTGGTACTTGTTTAGAAAAAAAAATTATTGTGCTAATAATTTTTATAGTAATTCGTATTTTTTAAAATATAAATTATGTAACTGTGTAATTACAATTTGTACTACCAAACATGACATAAGGAATAATAATGTAATTACTCTCTATTAGCCAAACACATCTAGGGAATTAAAATTCTTTGTAATTATAAGAGAGTGTAATTACTATTCAATTACTCATTGTTGTCAAAAATAGACCCTAAATGATTTTGTGGACGTGTTTTGGCCCATATTTGAATATCCTTCTTGTGGAGCAACAAATCTTTGAAGATTCAATTAGATCGAATCAAGCAATTGAATCTCGTGAAATATGGAAATTGAATCAGGACTGGTTAGAAGACTTATCTTAAATATCTTTGATTTTTTCTAGACTCTATTAGGATATTTGTAAAGCCTTTTTATGAGGCTATTTGTAACGCCCCATACACGCATTCCACACTGAAATAGTGTACGACGTATTACCAGAACATAACACATACCATTAAATAAAACCGAAACAAAAATATGGCATCCAATTGGATCATGAAACATTATAACATATGCCTTTAACAATATTAGCCAACTTCAATGGCTTTGTACAAAATACTCGATCACATACTGTAGCCAATATTTTTAGCCTAGGAAATTATGACACGTAACAAAATAACTAAGCCTACTATACATGCCATAATTCAAAATGTTTAGTTCAAATACCCAAAAATATTGATAGTGTAGGCAGATCTTTAACGATCCTTGACTCCTGTGCAAGCTGGACGACACTATAAGACAAAAGAGAGAAAAGAAAGTAAGCTTATAGCTTAGTAAGAAAGTATATAAATAATGAATAAAGAATTTAATACGATTACATAATAACTCAAGTGTATCTACTTTTAATTTCACTATTTACTCCACTTTGGTCAAGATGTCTCTCCTGCATCATGTTCACTAAATAAATTATAACTCGAGTTACAAAACTCGAAATCCAATTCCGTAAATTTTCCTTGAAAATAGACTCATATATCTACTTACTAATTTTTTTTCTAGAATTTTTAGTCAAGCCAATTAGTACAGTTTATTAGTTAAAGTCTCCCCTGTTTCAGGGTTCAGCCACTCTGACCCCTGTATATTACGATTCATATATCTCTCTATTCAGAGTTTCAATGACTATGCCGTTTGTTTCTTACAAAACTAGACTCAATAAGGATTTCATACATATAAGATAAAAATCCTAATTGTTTCTTTACAATTTATGGTAAATTTTTAAAATCTAAACAGGGGATCATGCAGTCATTCTGAACAGGTCTTACGAAAATATAAATTTATCAAAATATAAGATTCCTTTACTTGCTTTGTTTCTTTTACATGAAAAGAGACTCATTGAGCTTTAAATTCATATCTCATTCAGCCTCTAATTAAATTCCCATTATTTTTGGTGATTTTTCAAATTCACGACACTGTGTCTGTCCAAAACAGTATTATTGCTAATTCACTCTTTCACACTTTCTTTATATTAATCTCATTTTAACATGCATATCACAATTCATTTTCACCACATTTCATACATCACAAGTATAGGTCCATGATTACAAAGTCACCATAAAGCCATCCCGTTGAATAATTCGGATCAATTCCCGATACTTGATGGTTTCAGCACACAACTCCACCATCATATTTCATATTATTCGGCTCTCTTGTACACATGGTGAACACTTAGTACCACCCATGTGACCTAGCCAATTTATCTCGTAGCTCTCTTGTCTACATGGTGTCCTTCACTTGGAATCACACATGCGACCAATCTACATTTATCTCTCCCGTAGCTCTCTTGTCTACATGGGATACTTCCCGTATCACACATGTGACCTAGTTACTACATAGTATCGCGTAGCTTTCTTGTACACATAATGTGCACTCGGCATCATACATGTGACCTAGCTACACTCCATGTATATTATTCAATCTTTCCGAATGTTCAACCGAGATTTCTCTCTCTATTACTTATTTCCATTCTTCCAATAGTAAATTTATGCTTCAAAATCGACTAATATATATATATATATATATATATATATATATATATATATATATATATAGGCTAAAAAATATAAAAATGTAAATGAAGTTAATGTATTATTTACATACAAACTTACCTCGGTGCAAAATATGAAAATTTTGCAATTTAGTCCAAAACCTTTTCCTTCCCCTGCTCGAGATCGATTCCGCCTTTCTTGATCTATAACAACACATTTAGCTCATTTAACACTCATACTATTTATTTCAATCCAAAAATCACATTATGGAAAAATTACATTTTTGCCCCCTAACTTTTACAAATTTACGATTTTACCCCTAGGCTCGGAAATTTAATTTCAGCCCTTATTCTTATGTTTAATGACATGCTGATCATTTTTATCTTCTATGGCAACATCAAATTCTCACTCTAACACATAGTTATGAACAATAGGTATTTTTACCGATTATGCCGTTTTGCTTGTTTTCGCTAAAAATCACTTAGAAAAGATCGTTCTCCTAACTTCAAACATTCATATTCTACCATCAAACATCAAAATACATGCATATCATTCATGGGTAAATTTTTAAACATAAACCCTAACTCGAAATAATGGTAGAAATAGGTAGACCGAGTTACGAGGATTTCAAAAATGTAAAGAACATTAAAAACGGGGCTTGAATGCACTTACTATTGAGCTTGAAAGCTTGGGAAAAACCCTAGGTATGGAGAACATGCAAATTTTGGCCAAGCTTAATGAAGATGAACACATTTTTGTGTTATTTTTCCCATTTTATTTCATTTTATATGCAAATGACCAAAATACCGTTACTACTAAACTTTCTAAAAATTCCATCCATGGCCTAATTTTTTTCCATATAAAAGATAATGGTCTAATTGCCATTTAAGGACCTCCACTTAAAACCACCATTTCAATCTAGTACTTTATGAATTAGTCACACACATTTTTCACCTATTTCAATTTAGTCCTAAACGTCAAATTAAACATCCAATCGATAAAATTTCGCAACGAAATTTTCACACAATTATGAAATCATAATATAAACACTAAAACTTAATCATAATAATAATTTTTAATTTTTTTTAAATCTCAAATTCGTTGTTTCGAAACCATTGTTCCGTTTTGGCCCTAAATCGGGCTATTACAACTCTCCCCCCTTTTAGGGATTTTCGTCCCTGAAAATCTTACCGGTAAAGAGATTTGGGTACTGTTTTCTCATGGCTTCCTCCGGTTCCCACATAGCTTCTTCTACTCCATGTCTTTTCCATAACACTTTTACTAAAGCCATACTTTTCTTTCTCAACTGTTTTACTTCTCGAGCCAAAATCTTAATCGGTTCCTCATCACAGGTCAAGTCCGATCGAATCTCAATTTCTGTTGGAGAAATCACATGTGAAGGATCAGAACGATAACGTCGCAACATTGATACATGAAACACATTATGAATTCTTTCTAACTCTATCGGTAAGGCCAACCGATATGCCACTGGTCCAATCCTCTCAGTAATCCCGTACAGCCCAATAAAATGTAGACTCATCTTGCCTTTCTGGCCAAATCTTAGAATCTTTTTCCATGGTGATACCTTCAAGAACACTTTATCACCCACTTGAAATTCAATCTCTTTTCTTTTTAGATTTGCATATAACTTTTGTCGATCTGAAGCAGCTTTCAGGCAATCACGAATTACTTTTACTTTCTCCTCGGTTTCTTTAACTAGATCAACCCCATGAATCTGTTTTTCACTAAGTTCAGTCCAATATAAAGGAGTCCGATACTTGCGATCATACCAGGCTTCGTACGGTGCCATCTGTATACTTGACTGAAAATTGTTATTGTAGGCAAATTCAACCAAAGATAGATATTTCTCCCAACTGCTTTCAAATTCTAAAACACAGCATCTAAGCATATCTTCGAGTACTTGGATTACTCTTTCCGACTGACCATCTGTTTGTAGATGAAACGCGGTACTAAAGTTCAATTTTTGTGCCCAAAGCTTCTTGTAACTTTTTCCAGAATCTCGAGGTAAATCTCAGATCTCTGTCTGTTATTATAGACATAGGTACCCCGTGCAACCTCACAATTTCAGCAATATATAATTCAGCTAATTTATCAAGTGAGTAATCGGTATGTACCAGTATAAAGTGAGCTAACTTTGTTAACCTATCAACCACTACCAAACAGCATCCTTCTTTTTAGGAGTCAGAGCCAACCCAGTTACAAAATCCATGGTAATCCTATCCCATTTCCATTCAGGCACCATTACCGGTTGGAGTAATCCTGAAGGCACCTGATGCTCAACTTTTACTTGTTGATAGATTAAACACTTGGTTACAAATTCAGAAATGTCCCTTTTCATGGCTGGCCACCAATATAACTTCTTTAAATCATTATACATTTTTGTGCTACCAGGGTGAACTGACAAACAGCCACTGTGTGCCTCATGTAGTACTTTCTGAATCAATTCATCATTTTTCGGTACACAAATCCTATCTCGAAACATCAAACAGTCATCTGGTCCAACTCAGAAATCTGAGTCGTAACCCGATTTGCACTGAGTTCTCTTGGTTCGCAACTCACTATCGTTCTTTTGAGCATCACAAATTAGCTGGAGAAATAACGGTTTAACCCTCATCTCTGCCAAGATTGACCCATCATCAGACAATGCTAACCTCGTATTCATGGCTCTCAAAGTAAAAAGAGATTTCCTGCTCAAGGCGTCAGCAACTACATTCACTTTTCTCGGATGATAATCAATCATTACCTCATAATCCTTCAATAATTCAAGCCATCTCCGTTGTCGTGGATTCAAATCCTTTTGATTCATCAAATACTTCAAACTTTTGTGATCAGTAAAAATTTGACATTTTTCACCATACAAATAATGTCGCCAGATCTTCAACGAACTCCTTCCCGGGCTCGGGCTGTACTAAAATTGGTGCTTCAGTCAATCGTGCTTTCAGCTTTTCAAAACTCTGCTGACATTTATCAGTCCATTCAAACTTAACATTCTTTTGCAGCAACTTAGTCATAGGAGAGGCAATCATCGAAAATCCCTCGACAAAACGTCTATAATACCCGGCCAAGCCTAAAAAGCTTCTAACCTCGGATACATTCTTTGGTGATTTCCAATCAACGATCGCAGAAATTTTGCTTGGATCCACCCGAATACAATCACCTGAGACTATATGTCCCCAAAATCTGACTTCACGAAGCCAAAACTCACTTTTTCTAAACTTAGCAAACAATTTCTTTTCTCTTAAGATCTGCAATATGGTTCTCAAGTGTTCGGCGTGCTCAGACTCATCTCGAGAATAGATTAGGATGTCATCTATAAACACTACCACAAACTTATCCAAATATGGTCGAAAAATTCTGTTCATCAAGTCCATAAATATAGCTGGATCATTTGTTAAGCCGAAAGGCATCACAAGGAACTCATAATGTCCATACCTTGTCCGAAAGGCGGTTTTCGGCACATCCGACTCCTTAACTCTCAACTGGTAGTAACTGGACCTCAAATCGATCTTTGAAAACACTGTTTCCCCCTTCAACTGATCGAATAAATCATCAATCCTTGGTAATGAGTACTTGTTCTTTATAGTCACCTTATTGAGCTGACGGTAATCAATGCAAAGCCTCATTGAGCCATCTTTCTTCTTTACGAACAATACAGGAGCACCCCAGGGAGAGAAACTCGGTCTCACAAACCCCTTGTTTGTTAACTCTTGCAACTGAGCCTTCAATTCTCTTAATTCCGTCAGAGCCATTCTATATGGAGCAATCGAGATCGGTGTAGTCCCCGGCAACAAATCAATGGCAAACTCTATCTCTCTGTTCGGAGGCAACCCAGGTAATTCCTCTGGAAACACATCTGGAAATTCACAGACTATCGGCACTGCTTCAAGCTTCAATTCAGACATTTCAGTATTCATTACATAGGTAAGATAAGCTTCGCACCCTTTCCTTATGTATTTCTGTGTAGACATGCGAGAAATCACCATAGGCAATTTATTTGATTCATCTGTTTCAACCCACAAAATGTCACCGTTTTCACATTTCAACTCTAATGTTTTCTATTTACAATTTACCTTGGTATCATACAATGTCAACCAATCCATTCCCAAGATAGCATCAAACTCATCAAATGGTAACAGCATCAAATTAGCCGGAAAGCAGTGACCTTGAATCATTAATGGGCAATTCTTGCAAACCTTGTCAACTAGCACATATTGGCCTAAGGGGTTCGACACTTTAATCGCATACTCAGTAAACTCAACAGGCAACTTCTTATTAGACACTAAATTCACACAAATATAGGAATGAGTAGACCCGGGATCAATCAATGCAACAATAATAGTTTCATAAAGAAAAAATACACCAGTGATCACATCGGGAGATGATGCATCCTCTCGGGCACGTATGGTATAAGCTCTAATAGGCACTCTAGCCTCTAATCTCGCTGTTTCTTTCATTACAGTTTTACTGCTACCTCCACTTCCGGTATTTCTCGGTGGTCTACCTCTGCTAGCGGTAGTACTCTGTCTAGCACTCTGAAAATTTTCTTCTTTAACTTTCTCCGGACAGTCCCTGATAAAATGCTCGATAGAACCGCACCTGAAACAAGCTCGCTCATTTCCCCAACACTCACCATAATGTTGCCTGCCACATTGTTGACATTCGGGCTTTCTAGATCGCACATTACCCACACTTGCCACTAAAGTAGCTTGAGCTTTAGACCCCGAGTATGCCCTACCACGATCTCTGTGTGAATCCCCAGCTGAAACTGTCATTTGAGGATTTGTCTCTTTGGACCTCTTTGATTGAGATTGAAATGACTTGCTTATCGGCCTCTTTCTGGCATCTCGAGCCTCAATAGTAGCTTTTCTTCTTTTTTGGTTCAATTCTTCGGCTTTAACAGCTCGATCAACCAGTATTACAAATTCTTTCAGCTCCAAAATTCCCACAAGCACTTTAATGTCCTCATTTGGCCCATCCTCAAACCTTTTGCACATAATGGCCTCGGTGGACACACATTCCTGGGCATACTTGCTGAGTCTTACAAATTCGCATTCATACTCTGCCACAGACATCTTGCCCTGCTTCAATTCGAGGAACTTCTTCCATTTTTGATCAATAAATCGCTAACTTATGTATTTCTTTCTGAATTCTTCCTGGAAGAAATCCCAAGTAACTCTTTCTTTTGGCACCACTGCTACCAAAGTCTTTCACCAGTGGTAGGCTGAATCTCTCAAAAGTGATACAGCACACTTTAAACACTCCTCGGGTGTACATGAGAGCTCATCAAATACATGGGTAGAATTTTCAAGCCAGAACTCCGCTTTCTCGGGACCATCATCGATTTTTTGTCTAAATTCTTCGGCCCCTTGTTTTCGAATCTTGTCAACCGGAGGCTTGTTCATTCTTACCAAATCTATGCCTTGAGCAGCTATAGGAACCGTCTGAGGTATGAGAGGGGTGAAGGAGGTTGAGCATTTGGGTTTGCTCGAATAAACTCAGTATACCAATTGTTCATCATTTGGAGAAAGGCATCCCGAGCCTCATCTCCCTATCTCAACGTCTCAGGTCTACTTTCTACAGGCGCGGTCCCTTGTGCGAGAGCCGGTGTATTTCTAGCAGCATCATCAGCCGTAGTTCCGTCGGGATCCATTACTATATTAAAACAAAACACAGTTTAAAATAATCAGGAGTCACCATACTATTATAATATATTTATGGCATGTATAGCTAGACTTTTACACACACCATTTAGTCCGAGAACCGACTAAACCTTGGCTCTGATACTACTAAAAGTAACGTCCTATACACGCATTCTACACTAAAACAGTGTACGAAGCATTACCAGAACATAACACATACCATTAAATAAAACCGAAACAAAAATATGGCATCTAATTGGATCATGAAACATTATAACATATGCCTTTAAAAATATTAGCCAACTTCAATGGCTTTGTACAAAATACTCGATCACATACTGTAGCCAATATTTTTAGCCTAGGCAATTATGACACGTAACAAAATAACTAAGCCTACTATACATGCCATAATTCAAAATGTTTAGTTCAAATACCCAAAAATATTGATAGCGTAGGCAGATCATCAACGATCCTTGACTCCTGTGCAAGCTGGACGACACTATAAGACAAAATAGAGAAAAGGAAGTAAGCTTATAGCTTAGTAAGCAAGTATATAAATAATGAATAAAGAATTTAATATGATTACATAATAACTCAAGTGTATCTACTTTTAATTTCACTATTTACTCCACTTTGGTCAAGCTGTCTCTCCTGCGTCATGTTCACTAAATAAATCATAACTCGAGTTACGAAACTCAAAATCAAATTCCGTAAATTTTCCCTGAAACTAGACTCATATATCTATATATTAATTGTTTTCTAGAATTTTTGGTTAAGCCAAGTAGTACAGTTTATTAGTTAAAGTCTCCCCTATTTCAGGGTTTGGCCACTCTGACCCCTGTATATTACGATTCATATATCTCTCTATTCAGAGTTTCAATGACTAGTCTGTTTGTTTCTTATAAAACTAGACTCAATAAGGATTTCATACATGTAATATAAAACTCCTAATTGTTTCTTTACAAGTTATGGTAAAATTTTAAAGTCTGAACAGGGGATCATGCAGTTATTCTGAACAGGTCTCACGAAAATATAAATTTATCAAAATATAAGATTCTTTTACTTGCTCTGTTTCTTTTACATGAAAATAGACTCATTAATCTTTAAATTCATATCTCACTCAGCCTCCAATTAAATTCCCATTATTTTTTCTGATTTTTCAAATTCACGACACTGCGTCTATCCAAAACATTATTATTGCTAATTCACTCTTTCACACTTTCTTTCTATTAATCTCATTTTAACATGCATATCACAATTCATTTTCACCACATTTCATACATCACAAGTATAGGTCCATGATTACAATGTCACCATAAAGCCATCCCGTTGAACAATTCAGATCAATTCCCGATACTTGATGGTTTCAGCACACAGCTCCACCATCATATTTCATATAATTCGGCTCTCTTGTACACATGGTGAACACTTAGTACCACCCATGTGACCTAGACAATTTATCTCGTAGCTCTCTTGTCTACATTGTGTCCTTCACTTGGAATCACACATGCGACCTAGCTACATTTATCTCTCCCGTAGCTCTCTTGTCTATATGGGATACTTCCCGTATCACACATGTGACCTAGCTACTACATAGTATCGCATAGCTTTCTTGTACACATGATGTGCACTCAGCATCAGACATGTGACCTAGCTACTCTTCATCTATATTATTCAATCTTTTCGAATGTTCAACCGGGATTTCTCACTCTATTACTTATTTCCATTCTTCCAATAGTCAATTTATGCTTCAAAATTGACTAAAATATATATATAATAGGCTGAAATATAAAAATGTAAATGAAGTTACTTTATTATTTACATAGAAACTTACCTCGGTGCAAAATATGAAAATTTTGCAATTTAGTCCAAAACCTTTTCCTTCCCCCCGTTCGAGATCGATTCCACGCCTTTCTTGATCTATAACAACACATTTAGCTCATTTAACACTCATACTATTTATTTCAATCCAAAAATCACATTATGGAAAAATTACATTTTTGCCCCCTAACTTTTACAAAATTATGATTTTGCTCCTAGGCTCGGAAATTTAATTTCAGCCCTTATCCTTATGTTTAATGACATGCTGATCATTTTTATCTTCTATGGCAACATCAAATTCTCACTCTAACACATAGTTATGAACAATAGGTATTTTTACCGATTATGCCGTTTTGCTCGTTTTCGCTAAAAATCACTTAGAAAAGATCGTTGTCCTAACTTTAAACATTCATATTCTACCATCAAACATCAAAATACATGCATATCATTCATGGGTAAATTTTTAAACATAAACCCTAACTCAAAATAATGGTAGAAATAGGTAGACCGAGTTATGAGGATTTCAAAAATGTAAAGAACATTAAAAACGGGGCTTGAATGCACTTACTATTGAGCTTGAAAGCTTGGGAAAAACCCTAGGTATGGAGAACATGCAAATTTCGGCCAAGCTTAATGAAGATGAACACATTTTTGTGTTATTTTTCTCATTTTATTTCATTTTATATGCAAATGACCAAAATGCCCTTACTACTAAACTTTCTAAAAATTCCATCCATGTCCTAATTTTTGTCCATATAAAAGATAATGGTCTAATTTCCATTTAAGGACCTCTACTTAAAACCCCTATTTCAGTCTAGTACTTTATGAATTAGACACACACATTTTTCACCTATTTCAATTTAGTCCTAAACGTCAAATTAAACATCCAATCGATAAAATTTCGCAACGAAATTTTCACACAATTATGAAATCATAATATAAACGCTAAAACTTAATCATAATAATAATTTTTAATTTTTTTAAATCTCAAATTCGTGGTTTCAAAACCATTGTTCTGTTTTGGCCCTAAATCGGGCTGTTACAACTCTCCCCCCTTTAGGGATTTTCGTCCCAGAAAATCTTACCGGTAAAGAGATTTGGGTACTATTTTCTCATGGCTTCTTCCGGTTCCCACGTAGCTTCTTCTACTCCATGTCTTTGACATAACTCTTTTACTAAAGCTATACTTTTCTTTCTCAATTGTTTTACTTCTCGAGCCAAAATCTTAATCGGTTCCTCATCGTAGGTCAAGTCCGATAGAATCTCAATTTCTGTTGGAGAAATCACATGTGAAGGATCAGAACAATAACATCGCAACATTGATACATGAAACACATTATGAATTCTTTCTAACTCTATCGGTAAGGCCAACCGATATGCCACTGGTCCAATCCTCTCAGTAATCTCGTACAGCCCAATAAAATGCGGACTCAACTTGCCTTTTCGGCCAAATCTTAGAATCTATTTCCATGATGATACCTTCAAGAACACTTTATCACCCACCTAAAATTCAATCTCTTTTCTTTTTAAATTTGCATATGAGTTTTGTCGATCTGAAGCAGCTTTCAGGCAATCACGAATTACTTTTACTTTCTCCTCGGTTTCTTTAACTAGATCAACCCCATGAATCTGTTTTTCACTAAGTTCAGTCCAATATAAAAGAGTCCGACACTTGCGACCATACAAGGCTTCATATGGTGCCATCTGTATACTTGACTAAAAACTATTATTGTAGGCAAATTCAACCAAAGATAGATATTTCTCCCAACTGCCTTCAAATTCTAAAACATAGCATCTAAGCATATCTTCGAGTACCTGGATTACTCTTTCAGACTGACCATCTGTTTATGGATGAAACGCGGTACTAAAGTTCAATTTTGTGCCCAAAGCTTCTTGTAACTTTTTCCAGAATCTCGAGGTAAATCTCAGATCTCTATCTGTTATTATAGACATAGGTACCCAGTGCAATCTCACAATTTCAGCAATATATAATTTAGCTAATTTATCAAGTGAGTAATCGGTACGTACCGGTATAAAGTGAGCCGACTTTGTTAACCTATCAACCACTACCCAGACAGCATCCTTCTTTTTAGGAGTCGGAGGCAACCCGGTGACAAAATCCATGGTAATCCTATCCCATTTCCATTCAGGCACCATTACCGGTTGGAGTAATCCTGAAGGCACCTGATGCTCAACTTTTACTTGTTGATAGATCAAACACTTGGTTACAAATTCAGAAATGTCCCTTTTCATGCCTGGCCACCAATATAACTTCTTTAAATTATTATACATTTTTGTGCTACCAGGGTGAACTGACAAACAACCACCATGTGCCTCATGTAGTACTTTCTGAATCAATTCATCATTTTTCGGTACACAAATCCTATCTCGAAACATCAAACAGTCATATGGTCCAACTCGAAAATCTGAGTCGTAACCCGATTCGCACTGAGTTCTCTTGGTTTGCAACTCACTATCGTTCTTCTGAGCATCACAAATTAGCTGGAGAAATAACAGTTTAACCCTCATCTCTGCCAAGATTGACCCATCATTAGACAATGCTAACCTCGTATTCATGGCTCTCAAAGTAAAAAGAGATTTCCTGCTCTAAGCGTCAGCAACTACGTTTGCTTTTCTCGGATGATAATCAATCACTAGCTCATAATCCTTCAATAATTCAAGCCATCTCCGTTGTCGCAGATTCAAATCCTTTTGATTCATCAAATACTTCAAACTTTTGTGATCAGTAAAAATTCGACATTTTTCACTATACAAATAATGTCGCTAGATCTTCAAGGCAAAGACAATACTGGCCAATTCCAAATCATGCGTAGGATAGTTTTTCTCGTGCAGTTTTAACTGTCTCGAGGCATAAGCTACCACTTTACCCTCTTGCATTAGTACACATCCAAGGCCTGTCAATGATGCATCACTATAAATTACGAACTCCTTCCCTGCTCTGGGTCAGTACTAAAATTGGTGCTTCAGTCAGTCGTGCTTTTAGCTTTTCAAAACTCTGCTGACATTTATCAGTCCATTCAAACTTAACATTCTTTTGCAGCAACTTAGTCATAGGAGAGGCAATCATCAAAAATCCCTCAAAAAAAGTATATAACACCCGGCCAAGCCTAAAAAGCTTCTAACCTCAGATACATTCTTTGGCGGTTTCCAATCAACGATTGCGGAAATTTTGCTCGGATCCACCCGAATACAATCACCTGAGACTATATGTCCCAAAAATCTGACTTCACGAAGCCAAAACTCACTTTTTCTAAACTTAACAAATAATTTCTTTTCTCTTAAGATCTGCAATATGGTTCTAAAGTGTTCGGCGTGCTCAGACTCATCTCGAGAATAGATTAGGATGTCATCTATAAACACTACCATAAACTTATCCAAATATGGTCGAAAAATTCGGTTCATCAAGTCCATAAATATAGCTGGAGCATTTGTTAAGCCGAAAGGCATCACAATGAACTCATAATGTCCATACCTTGTCCGAAAGGCAGTTTTCGGCACATCCGACTCCTTAACTCTCAACTGGTAGTAACCGGACCTCAAATCGATCTTTGAAAACACTATTGCCCCTTCAACTGATCGAATAAATCATTAATCCTTGGTAACGGGTACTTGTTCTTTATAGTCACCTTATTGAGCTGACGGTAATCAATGCAAAGCCTCATTGAGCCATCTTTCTTCTTTACAAACAATACAGAAGCACCCCAGGGAGAGCAACACAGTCTCACAAACCCCTTGTCTGTTAACTCTTGCAACTGAGCCTTCAATTCTCTTAATTCGGTTGGAGCCATTCTATATGGAGCAATCGAGATCGGTGTAGTCCCCGGCAACAAATCAATGGAAAACTCTATCTCTCTGTTCGGAGGCAACCTGTAATTCCTCCGAAACACATCCGAAATTCACAGACTATCGGCACTGCTTCAAGCTTCAATTCAGACATTTCAGTATTCATTACATAGGCAAGATAAGCTTCGCACCCTTTCCTTTTGTATTTCTGTATAGACATGCAAGAAATCACCGTAGGCAATTTATTTGATTCATCTGTTTCAACCCACAAAATGTCACCGTTTTCACATTTCAACTCTAATGTTTTCTGTTTACAATTTACCTTGGTATCATACAATGTCAACCAATCCATTCCCAAGATAACATCAAACTCATCAAATGGTAACAGCATCAAATTAGCTGGAAAGCAGTGACCTTGAATCATTAATGGGCAATTCTTGCAAACCTTATCAACTAGCACATATTGGCCTAAGGGGTTCGACACTTTAATCGCATACTCAGTAAACTCAACAGGCAACTTCTTATTAGACACTAAATTTACACAAATATAGGAATGAGTAGACCCGAGATCAATCAATGCAACAATAATAGTTTCATAAAGAAAAAATGTACCAGTGATCACATCGGGAGAAGATGCATCCTCTTGGGCACGTATGGTATAAGCTCTAGCAGGCACTCTAGCCTCTGATCTCGCCGTTGAATCTTTCATTACAGTTTTACTGCTAGCTCCACTTCCGGTATTTCTCGGTGGTCTACCTCTGCTAGCAGTAGTACTCTGTCTAGCACTCTGAAATTTTTCTTCTTTAACTTTCTCCGGACAGTCCCTGATAAAATGCTCGCGAGAACCGCACCTGAAACAAGCTCGCTCGTTTCCCCAACACTCACCATAATGTTGCCTGCCACATTGTTGACATTCGGGCTTTCTAGATCGCACATTACCCACACTTGCCACTGAAGTAGCTTGAGCTTTAGACCCCCAGTATGCCATACCACGATCTCTGTGTGAATCCCCAGCTGAAACTGTCATTTGAGGATTTGTCTCTTTGGACCTCTTTGATTGAGATTGAAATGACTTGCTTATCGGCCTCTTTCTGGCATCTCGAGCCTCAATAGCAGCTTTTCTTCTTTCTTGGTCCAATTTCTCGGCTTTAACAGCTCAATCAACCAATATTACAAATTCTTTCAGCGCCAAAATTCTCACAAGCACTTTAATGTCCTCATTTAGCCCATCCTCAAACCTTTTGCACATAATGGCCTCGGTGGACACACATTCCTGGGCATACTTGCTGAGTCTTACAAATTCGCGTTCATACTCTGCCACAGACATCTTGCCCTTCTTTAATTCGAGGAACTTCTTCCGTTTTTGATCAATAAATTGCTGACTTATGTATTTCTTTCTGAATTTTTCCTAGAAGAAATCCCAAGTAACTCTTTCTTTTGGCACCACTGCTACCAAAGTCTTCCACCAGTGGTAGGCTGAATCTCTCAAAAGTGATACAGCACACTTTAAGCACTCCTCGGGTGTACATGAGAGCTCATCAAATACACGGGTAAAATTTTCAAGCCAGAACTCCGCTTTCTCGGGATCATCATCGATCTTTGCTCTAAATTCTTCGGCCCATTATTTTCGAATCTTGTCAACCGGAGGCTTGTTCATTCTTACCAAATCTATGCCTTGAGCAGCTATAGGAACGGTCTGAGGTATGGGAGGGGGTGGAGGAGGTTGAGCTTTTGGGTTTGCTCGAATGAACTCAGTGTACCAATTGTTCATCATTTGGAGAAAGGCATCCCGAGCCTCATCTCCCTGTCTCAATGTCTCAGGTCTACTTTCTACAGGCGCGGTCCGTTGTGCGGGAGCCGGTGTATTACTAGCACCATCATCAGCCGCAGTTTCGTTGGGATCCATCACTATATTAAAACAAAACACAGTTTAAAATAATCAGGAGTCACCACACTATCATAATATATTTATGGCATGTATAGCTAGACTTTTACACACACTATTTAGTCCGAGAACCGACTAAACCTTGGCTCTGATACCACTAAATGTAACGTCCCATGCACGCATTCCACACCGAAACAGTGTACGAAGTATTACCAGAACATAACACATACCATTAAATAAAACCGAAACAAAAATATGGCGTCCAATTGGATCATGAAACATTATAACATATGCCTTTAACAATATTAGCCAACTTCAATGGCTTTGTACAAAATACTCGATCACATACTTTAGCCAATATTTTTAGCCTAGGCAATTATGACACGTAACAAAATAACTAAGCCTACTATACATGCCATAGTTCAAAATGTTTAGTTCAAATACCCAAAAATATTGATAGTGTAGGCAGATCTTTAACGATCCTTGACTCCTGTGCAAGCTGGACGACACTATAAGACAAAAGAGAGAAAAGAAAGTAAGCTTATAGCTTATTAAGCAAGTATATAAATAATGAATAAAGAATTTAATATGATTACATAATAACTCAAGTGTATCTACTTTAAATTTCACTATTTACTCCACTTTGGTCAAGCTGTCTCTCCTGCGTCGTGTTCACTAAATAAATCATAACTTGAGTTACGAAACTCGAAATCTAATTCCGTAAATTTTCCTTGAAACTAGACCCATATATCTACATATTAATTGGTTTCTAGAATTTTTGGTCAAGCCAAGTAGTACAGTTTATTAGTTAAAGTCTCCCCTATTTCAGGGTTCGACCACTCTGACCCCTGTATATTACGATTCATATATCTCTCTATTCAGAGTTTCAATGACTATGCCGTTTGTTTCTTATAAAGCTAGACTCAATAAGGATTTCATACATCAAGATAAAACTCCTAATTGTTTCTTCACAATTTATGGTAAATTTTTAAATTCTGAACAGGGGATCATGCAGTCATTCTGAACAGGTCTCACGAAAATATAAATTTATCAAAATATAATATTCCTTTACTTGCTCTGTTTCTTTTACATGAAAATAGACTCATTAAGCTTTAAATTCATATCTCATTCAGCCTCTAATTAAATTACGATTATTTTTGGTGATTTTTCAAATTCACGACACTGTGTCTGTCCAAAACAGTATTATTGCTAATTCACTCTTTCACACTTTCTTTATATTAATCTCATTTTAACATGCATATCACAATTCATTTTCACCACATTTCATACATCACAAGTATAGGTCCATGATTACAATGTCACCATAAAGCCATCCCGTTGAACAATTCAGATCAATTCCCGATACTTGATGGTTTCAGCACACAACTCCACCATCATATTTCATATAATTCGGCTCTCTTGTACACATGGTGAACACTTAGTACCACCCATGTGACCTAGCCAATTTATCTCATAGCTTTCTTGTCTACATGGTGTCCTTCACTTGGAATCACACATGCGACCTAGCTATATTTATCTCTCCCGTAGCTCTCTTGTCTACATGGGATACTTCCCGTATCACACATGTGACCTAGCTACTACATAGTATCGCGTAGCTTTCTTATACACATGATGTGCACTCGGCATCATACATGTGGCCTAGCTACACTCCATCTATATTATTCAATCTTTCCAAATGTTCAACCGGGATTTCTCTCTCTATTACTTATTTCCATTCTTCCAATAGTCAATTTATGCTTCAAAATCGGCTAAAATATATATATAATAGGCTGAAATATAAAAATGTAAATGAAGTTAATGTATTATTTACATACAAACTTACCTCGGTGCAAAATATGAAAATTTTGCAATTTAGTCCAAAACCTTTTCCTTCCCCCGGTCGAGATCTATTCCACGCCTTTCTTGATCTATAACAACACATTTAGCTCATTTAACACTCATACTATTTATTTCAATCCAAAAATCACATTATGGAAAAATTACATTTTTGCCCCCTAACTTTTACAAAATTATGATTTTGCCCCTAGGCTCGAAAATTTAATTTCAGCCCTTATTCTTATGTTTAATGACATGCTGATCATTTTTATCTTCTATGGCAACATCAAATTCTCACTCTAACACATAGTTATGAACAATAGGTATTTTTGTCGATTATGCCGTTTTGCTCATTTTCGCTAAAAATCACTTAGAAAAGATCGTTCTCCTAACTTCAAACATTCATATTCTACCATCAAACATCAAAATACATGCATATCATTCATGGGTAAATTTTTAAACATAAACCCTAACTCGAAATAATGGTAGAAATAGGTAGACCGAGTTACGAGGATTTAAAAAATGTAAAGAACATTAAAAACGGGGCTTGAATGCACTTACTATTGAGATTGAAAGCTTGGGAAAAACCCTACCTATGGAGAACATGCAAATTTTGGCCAAGCTTAATGAAGATGAACACATTTTTGTGTTATTTTTCCCATTTTATTTCATTTTATATGCAAATGACCAAAATGCCCTTACTACTAAACTTTCTAAAAATTCCATCCATGTCCTAATTTTTGTCCATATAAAAGATAATGGTCTAATTTCCATTTAAGGACCTCTACTTAAAACCCCCATTTCAATCTAGTACTTTATGAATTAGACACACACATTTTTCACCTATTTCAATTTAGTCCTAAACGTCAAATTAAACATCCAATCGATAAAATTTCACAACGAAATTTTCATACATTTATGAAATCATAATATAAAAGGTAAAACTTAATCATAATAATAATTTTTAATTTTTTTAAATCTCAGATTCGTGGTTTCGAAACCATTATTCCATTTTGGCCCTAAATCGGGTTGTTACACTATTTTAGTGGGATCTTGATTGTCATTTATCTTACCTTAGCAAGCCATTAACTCTTATATATTAGAGGCTTGTGTAAGTTAGAATTATGTGAAAAGAGCACTTATCAATTCATGGAGGAATTTTGTTATTATGAGAGACTGTAAAATCTTTTGTTGTTGGTTTCACAAACTAAGTTCTTAATGGGAGAATGTAGTGGTGAAAGATATAGTATTCGAAGTACAATAGTGAGGATTCTTCACTGTGGTGTGTTTGAACTAGGACTAGTGGTTGTATTGGTTGAAAGATAGTTGATTCATCTCACTAAGCTAGGCTCCATAGATGTAGGAAAACTGATCTGCATAATTAATTCATTGTCCCTTGTTTTTTATTTTGTTTTTCATAGTACTTATAAAAGTGTCCACTTTCATAGTCGCTTTTGCTCATACTCAATTTTTTGTAATTATCATATAGTTCAAATCAACAATTGGTATCAGATCCTCCAACTTAACATAGCTAGTGGTGTTCCTAGTGTCTATACTCGCTTGAGATGGAAAATTCTTTATTACCCCTGTGTTGGATGGAAAAAATTATGCTTATTGGAAAGCAATAATGAAAGCTTTCATAAAGTCTACTAATGGAAAGACATAGAGATCAATTCTTAATGGTTAGGAGCCCCTTATTGTTGATGTTGTTAATGTCAAAACTCCAAAAGTTGAAACTACTTGGACAACAACGAAGAGAGGCCTGCAAATGCGAACTTAAATACCTTAATAAAATCATTTGTGTTGTTGGTAATCAGAAATTTAAAAGGATTTCTAAATGCACTATTAGAAAGGAAGCTTGGTTAATCCTTGAGACTGCCCATGAAGGAACCAACACGATGAAGCAATTAAAACTATAGATTTTGACCACCAAATTCGATAGTTAATTAAGTGAAAAGGACTAAATCATAAAAGTTGAAAAAGTCAATCGCTATTAGTTTAAAGGTGTTATTTGATTAAAAAAATCATAATTTGATGGACTTAATGGGTAAATTATCGATTCTTAAGATGATGGATGGTTTAAGTTTTAATTTCCTTTAATTTTATATATGTTTTATACTTTATTTTTAATATTGAAATAATATAATAATGTTAAAATAAGAAAACATATAGTTTTCTTCTTCATTTTGGTTGTTCACCATTGAATTCACCATGGGAAAAGCTTCAAGATTCGGTTCTTCTTTAGATGATGCATGGTAAGCCATTTTTCATCCATATCTTTTAATTTTTATGTTTTTGATATCATTGAGATTAGGTCCAGCTAGCCCATACCTTCTATTTTGAAATTGTTAAAGATTTTGAATGTTTCCATTGATGAACCTTGTAATTTTAGGTGTTAAATTATGAATTTGAGATATTATTTGTTATTTAAAAGTATTTCATTAAGTGATTTTGATGAATTTTCTGATTAGGCACTAAATTGTTAAAATAGTAAAAATGCAAGGATTTAATGTGAAATTATTGCATGAGCAGGTTGTTTTGGATACCATGAGTATTTGAATAGGCTCAATTTTGAGTAAAAATGGTTAATTTGTATGTTTTGGGCTTAGGGACTAAATTGAATAAAAGTAAATTTTTAGAGGCAATTTTGTACAAATGTCAAAAATGACTAAAATTACCAAAATGCCCCTGAACTTTGGTATTTCTACAATTTATCCAAGTAAGTTCGTATGAACTATACTATGTATATTGTTGATTAAATTAAATGTTATTATATGAATTTTATTAAAAATGAATCAATATATATATGTTATTATACAGTTTATCTTGTAATGAAACGAGGGAAATTCAATGACATATGATGACTATCGAGTCCCATTTGAACTTTAAGAATATATAGAATATGAATGACATGTCATTAGGTTACCGTGTTTTAGGTGTTGGTCCTGAACGTCCTACCGGTGGCTGAGTTTCTGGCATGTGTTGCGGTTACTTGACAGCTTGTGTGAGCAGCACCATGTAGCTACGTTCTAACTGATAGCTTGTGTGAGTAGACCTAGGTTACCATGTTTTGGGTGCTAGTCTTAAATGTCCTATTAATGGTTGAGGTCCGGCATTAGTTGCAGATACTCGACAGCTTGTGTGAGTAGCATCGTGTAGCTTACATTATGACCGATAACTTGTGTGAGCAAACCCATTTTACAGCTCGTGTGAGCTACGACTACATGTTTAGCACACTTTGTGTAAGCTTTCTCGCGTATCTAGTATTATTCTAAGTGGTTAAATGGGCATGAAAAGGGATGAACCGGAAAGGTTTCCAATTGATTTCAGTACGACAATTATGGAGAGGTATGATGTATCATGATTCAAGTAAGAACATTCATGATTATGAAAAGTGTGATTTAAGTGATACTATATTTATGTCTTATGTGTTATGCAAATGAAATGGTAAAGAAAATGATATGAATTAAGACATGAAACTATATGGATATCCTTGATATGGTGATACGTGGAAATTATGTAAGTTAAGATGAGTAATAGATTCAAGTGATACATGATGAGATTAAATGGCTATTCATGTTAATTTGCTTATGATTTGTATCATGTATGTTAACATGTTTGGTGTGAATGCTTAGACTTTGGCGAAGCTTTCGTTTGATCATGCCATGTTAATTTATAGGTTATGCATTGTAATGGTAAGTGCGCAAATAGAAATATGCTTGTGTTCATGAAAGAGTGGTAAGTTTAAATTATGTAATTTCTTATGAAATGGTTTATCATGTGGTTAATTCCAAAAGAGCTATGTTTAAATGCACTAATTTGTGGCTATGGTTGATGATATGCTTATTTCTTGTATGTTATGCATAAGGAACGGGTGTCGAAAGGTAATGAAATAGTAAGTTCATACTTGAAGTGTTAAATGATGAAAAAGGGAATGATGAATTGAAATGATGTTGTTATTTAAGTTAAAGAAAGTAAATGCAATGGAAAGTAATGAAACGCAAATGAAAATAAGAAAATCTGAAAGGGTTTAAAGTTTTATAAAATCCTATTATGCTAGGGATGATATGTATATGTGATGTTCTAGATTTATTCACTTTGTGAGTTGTTGAATATGGTTTCATGAATCTTGTGGTATCGATATAGGATTATTCTTGATATGTATAAATTTCATATTTGAAATGGATTGATATAACTAAATTTCATACGAGCTTACTAAGCATTCATTGCTTACATAGTTGTCTTTCCTTTACTTTTCAGATTATCGGAAGCTCGATCAGGTTGGAAGGCCGTCGGAGATCTATCAGACTATCTAGCAGTTATATCAGTATTTTTCGATGTCTTCATTAAAGTTATAATGGCATGTATAGGTGGACCATGCCTAATGTTTAACTTAAGAGTTTGGTATATATGTCATCTTGGTTGATGATTATGGCATGAAATGTTGCCTTGGATTGAGGTACTTAAGGTACTATTGATATACTGTCGGTATGTGTTAATGTATCCTGAAATGGCCAAATTGGTATGCTTTTTATGTACCAATTATGTTATATTTTGGCATGAAAATAAGTTAAATGAAAATTTTTTAAATATGCACATGTATTGGTGATTTGGTTGATATTATAACCATTATGATTTGGCTTGTAATTATGGTGTTTTGAGTGATTGAAATGGTTGTTAAGTTGATATAGGTTTATGGCCTTATGGTGGTTGATTTTGTAATCTTTATGATGCTTAAATTGTATTTAAAATATATGTAATGGTATATTCTTTGACTGGGTTAAATGTGGTCATTTTGGCATATGGAATGTAGTTGGCTTTTATGGCTAATGGTGCTAATTGTTAAATGATAAATTTGGCACATATGAGTATGGATTTGATATGTGTACAAAATGGTAAGTTTTAGCTAAACTAAGCATTTAGTTATACATGTATCATTGTTGTGATTTGAGGTGCCCATTGGGCTTATTGGTTGTGTGATTTGAATGCTTGATTACATGTGGAAAAATTGGTTGTAGGTGTGTGCATGATTGGGGAAGAAAAAAGTCTTGGAAATGGCCTATTTTTTCGTCTACACGACCAGAGACACGGGCGTGTGTCTCAGCCATGTGTGACACACGACTAGGCGACACGGCCGTGAGTCCCTTATTGCTTACTAAGGGTTGCAAGTCAGGCAGTTACACGGCCTAACACATGACCTATCACACAGACATGTGAGGCCATTTCGAAGGATACATGGCTTGACACACGGGCGCGTGGCTTGGCCGTGTGACCCAATTCAGAGAGCTACACGGGCACAGACATGGGCTAGGACACGATAGTGTGTCCCTACTTCGAATGTCCCAGGCCGTGTGTCTTCGCCATGTGAGTCACACAGCCTAGCCACACAGCCGTGAGACCTTTGTAGTTTAAATATTTTCATCTTTTCTCGAAAATTCTAAATGTTTCGATTTAGTATCGATTTGTTTCTAATGTGTTTTTAGGGCTTCGAGGGCTTGTATAAGGGACAATATGTATGTTGTTGATGGCATTTTCTATGATAGATGTTGTGAAGTAAATGATTTATATTTTAAATAGTTTTGAAATGTAAACTCCGGCAATATTCCGTAACCCTATTCTGATGACGGATATGGGTTAGAGGTGTTACATTTATTGATATCAGAGCTACAGTTTAGTCAGTTTTCAGGTTGAACGTAGCATGTATGAAGTCTAGAAATACATGCCATTATATAACATGTGATAATGTGATGTCTCCTGACTCTAATAAGATTTGTTTCATTTTAGACAGAGATACTTTCCAACCGAGCAAATTCCGATAATGCAGGAAGTGATATTCATGTGTATGAGTAAAAAATTGCTAAGGATGAGTAGAAAATCATAAAGGTATGAATAAATGTTTTCAATGTTATGTTACATGTACATATGAGAGTCAATTTAGAGGCTTTACGATTGCCAACCCCTTACCCTCAAAGTCTTATACAATGGAATTTACAATAATTATGTTGATTAAGTAGGCAAAAGTGACGCTAAAGAATTTAGTGATTGAATTAGAAATAATGTGGTCAAAGCCAAGAATTGGTTAGCAAGTAAAGACAGTTCTAGAAGAGATATTAGATTTTTCTGAAGATCATTTGGGATAAGCAATGTCACTGTTAAAGAAGAAGTCATTACGTGTAATCGACTTATTCAGGTATGGTATTTAAAGAACAGATTAACCAGAATTTCTTCTGAATTGATTTCTTTAGTTAATGGGATAATGTGGGATTATTGGTGACTTTAGTAGTTAATGGAATAGTGTTGAAATAGTAAAGATATCTGAATGCAGCTGTTTTAGTAGAGTATCTTACAGTGACCTCTTCTGGGTATTCTATATGTTCATTTATTCTCAGAGGTATATGTAAATGTGATTATTATCATAAGAGAATGCTAACTAACCATAATCTTAGATGGAAGTATTGTTAGGCTGGTTGATTTATGATCGGCATTGCTCTATCTTTCTTTGGCATTCTATTCCATTATGTTTGGTAGAAAATTTGATGATAAAACTCATATGATGCTATTATTTTGTTTCTGCTGGTTGTTGTTCTGCTTTATATAAATGCAAATTTGTTGTCTCTGTCACAACTGATTCCAGTGTGTATGAGCAGTGTTCTTTTTCTGGATTTTCTCTAAGGAATCATCGAGCTCTTTATCATTCAATATGGGTTGTATTCTCAAAAATTTAGTATAGCTTCACATCTTGGATTTCATTATCTCAGTTTTCTTATCATTTTTATTTTTTAATCTATCAAACATGGTTCCTCTGTAAAGGATACTTATTGGCTGGAGATAATTATATCTATTACGGTTATGATTCCTAGTGCGATCATGGGGGCACGTTGATACAGATCTCAGTTTTTTAGAGGTTGTGTTTCTGCACTAGTTGTTACTAGAACTACATTTGGTTTTTCTCTTTTGTTTCGAAATGGACTATTGATGTTGAGGTATTGTTCTATTTGTACGGTTGAAACGTCGGTCTTATTATAGCACTATGGTTTTAATTCATCTGATGGTTATGGCTCCGATATGGTTCAAAGCTTCGATGTTAATAATTGAAATAACTTTATTATATATCCCTTTTCTAGCTTTCATGAAGGAGTAGGCATCAGCAAAAGTGTAGATGGTGAAAGATCAAGCTCAAACTTTATATTGGTTCTCATTCCTCAGGTAATCTCGATTTATGTCAACGAGTTACAATGGGATGTTATGTTTCGTTTGAGTTAATGCAGTTTGTGGTGATCTTTGATTTGTATTCTCTAAACACATTCAAACATTAACCAACCATTAATTACAACTATATGGCATCCAATCATGAAATTTAACACCTTATCTAATACTAAGCCAATACTTTATCACCTAACAGCTATCTAACTAATTCAATCCATTCAAAACATTCACATTCTTACTTAATTTACTAAGTTTATCCATATTTATAGCATCCCATACCATTTCAAACCACATTTAAGTTTATTTACAAGCTATATTCACTTAACCAAATAAATGCATTAACCTTTTAAAACAAAAGTGACATAAACATAGTTTTGTATCAAAATTGACTCAACCTAGGTACATGTCGTATAACCAACAAAGTAAACTATACAAACATTGTTGAGTTCAGAATCTTTGATAGGATGCTGAAGTTGATGCTCGGGATCTCGATTGAACCTTACCTGAGAACGGAATACAAAGCGTACACTGAACGATAAAGCTCAGTGGTAATTATATAATGCAATCAATATAACAGGATTGTTATTCAAATGCATGTAAACAATTAAAGTTTAATGTTCAACCTATTCATATACCAAATTGAAATATAACTTAGTGATCAATTCATTTGATTATTTCATATCTTATTTTCTAACACGTATCCAATCATTTTTCTATATGTTTTACATCATACATATTTAATCATCTCCTATAACCATTTATAATATGTATACTTTCATCAATTTCATATTTCTTTTCATCTTAAAAATTCAATAATTTTCGAGCGTATTGACCCATAAATACTCGGTCGACCCCAAGGCTCGTCTAATTGATTTCCATGCTATTAATCACCAAATATCATATATATATGTACCTGTAGCACAATTCTATAACATTTAAGAATTTCTAATTATCATTGTAACACTTTATACCTGGCCCAGTCGCCGAGCCTAAATATCAGGATGCCACACCACCATGTCATGCCATACACATTACAAATAAGTTCATTGTTAAAAATGCATCTTCCATTTTAGCATTTGCACAAGTTTTAAGTCAAATAAATTCCTAATTATCATTAAGACATGCTACACACACTTTGACAGATCATATAATAACATTTAAGCATGCATTAAAACCACTTAGCAAAATTTCCAATACAAGTACGTATGTATCGATACTAGCACATAAGTATCGATATTTTCCTAGTATGGTATCAATATCGTATGGAAAATTGATACCAAATCGGCTTATTGATACCAAAATTGATACTCATGGCATGGTATCGATACCAAATTGCCATTCTACCTTCTTGCACGATTGAAACTCACAGAGGTATCGGTTATAAAACCTGAATATCGATACCTCTGCTCCAAACCACAAAAATATAGTCTACATAAGCATATAATCCATTCTATCATGCATCTATTCAACACAAAACTTTTACCACGTCAAATAATCATCAAAACGGCTAAGATAACAATTCAAAAATGTCAAAAACGTGTCCGAGTAGGATTTAACAAACCAACATCAATGTTCATAAAATCGAGCATAATATAAACATGTAAACCTCTTAAAACTAAAGCAAAAAACAGTAAATAGTCCAAGAACATCATGGCAATAATCAACCATAGTCTACCACATTGTCTTATTCCCTAATACGTAAATAAATAAATGAACACCTATGAGAATTAACAAGTCTTCCTTGGATCACTCCATCAGAAAACCACACCACCTACACTGAAACATCACTAGTCTGCTTATGTTGAAAAGAGTGGGTGAGCTTTAATAAGTTCAGTGAATGAGTAGAATAACCACAACACAAACATGCCACCATGCATCCTCTAACAACCATATACTTACAATTATGTTTCTATTAAGTCTAGTAACTTATAGAACTTTAACATGCATTATCTAATTGTTCGTTTACATAGCATTTACATACTCATTCAAGCATATAACACATAACATATATCCCAGAAATCATGTATCACGTTTCGCACAATCACTTATAAGAATAGTTTGCATAGGAACTATATACTCATTTAGGAATACATCATATAACACACACATATATATACATACAAGATAATTTGGCATTTGAGTTATGAAACTTATAGTGAGCTCTATCACACCACATAGACTCATAGAGTCAAACATGTCCCAAAAGTGAAGCATACAGCTAACACTCTCCTTATTTCCCCTCACATGTCCCGTTGAATGGAGCTTAGCTCACATTACCTTATCCCTCCAAACATGTCCCAGGGCCTCAATTCCCAAAATCACTATACATATAATAATCCTATGGCATGGTAACTATATCTAACGGTTTCAAGATCAGAAGGCCAAAATATCTGAAAACAATCACATATCACTTAACGATTATCCTTGCATTATCACTACATGTTAGTATCTTTTGCAAAACACTGTCACTGTCATAAAACATATATATCATGCATATATTTGCACTTTTCGCAACAGTTACCAGATCCACATATCACATATTTGAGCTTTTCATCACTCTGCACAATTTCATAATCATAGAAGTAGAAAACCACAAAGTAAATATAGATACAAGAAAATTTACACTCGGAATTTAGAGTAGGGGTTTAAGCTACTATTAATTTCCCAAATAACACATGACTCGTGTCTACAAGTAGTGATCCTAAACACTCACAAATTTATATTTTCATCGAAAAGCCGAAAGCTTAACTAACTCTTCCTTAAATCGTGGTAGGCTCTAATGAGTCCGAGGCTTCACACGTAATAATCATCCAATAAACACAGTCAAATAGTAACCAAGGACTCACAAACCAACCAAAACACAAGCCTAAGCTAAGTTCTCATGTAACCAAAACTTTTAACATAACAAACTTTAAATTCAAATGTCTTGGTTTATACTCAATCTTTACGCCTAAAACCAATTTCGTTCATCTTATAATTCACCTATGACTAATTCCCAACCTTTAAACTACAATAAAATGCTCAATTCATGGTATTGACTTTTTCCGACATGTTTATGATTATTTTTCGAAAATCCATTTAAAACTCAATAATTCTTTAATGAAACTTCACAGTAAGTTTAGAAACCTTCTAATTATATAAAAAAATTAAAAAATACTTTGAAACCACGTTTTTACTCAAAGTCCCGAAATCCACCATTAATGACCCAATTTTTTACTTTTATTTGAAACCTGTGATTTGAGGGCTAATCATTCAGTTTTAAGGACTAGATATCATGAAAAACTCATAAGGACTCAAAATATTACCTTTGATTGACAAAAATCAAACTTTTGACGCAAACTCGAAAAAACCCAATAACTTAAAAATGGTGAAACCGATGGAGTTTTGGGTGTTTTTAAAGAGATTCTATGGATGTTTAAGGCTTAGATAATAGTAGAAATAAAAGAATCACAGTTTGGGAGTCAAATTTGAGTAGGGAGAGCTAGAAAAATCAAAGGGACGACAAGCACAATGAAAGACGAAAACTAATGTGAAAACATGTTGATGGAGGAAGAAATAGGTTCAATTTTAAAAATTGGCTAAACTGCAACATAAATGCTCACAATTCTGACTCTGTTACAAATCAATCCTTTTTCCAAACTTAATGGTTTCGAAAGCACATTTCCAAAAATTTATTTAACAGCTAAGATGCCATAGTCGAATAAAATTTCGGTTTACTATACTATGAAATTTCGAGCATTTTCGAGCTAAAATTCTTAAAATACCCCTAAAACTCTTAGGCCCTATTTTGGGATGTTAGAATTCTCCCCCTCTAAAAAGAATTTCATCCTCGAAATTACCTAAACTAAACAAATAAGGGTATTGCTGCCTCATCGCCTCTTTAGCTTCCTAATTAGGCTTTTCAAAACTCTCTTATTACGTAAAACCTTCTCTTCACGAGCTAAAATCTCAACTGGTTCTTCCTCATAAGTAAGATAATCTCAAACTTCAATTTCCTCAACTGGAACTACATGCGGTGGATCTAAACAATACTTCATTAACATAGACACATGCAAAATATCATGAATTCACCCAAATTCTGGCGGCAACTTGAGACAGTAAGTTACCAACCTATCCTCTCAACAACTTCATAAGGTCCAATATATCTTGAACTGAATTTATCCTTCCTTCCAAATCTAAAAACTTTCTTTCATGGTGAAATCTTTAAGAATACCTTATCACCAACTTGAAATTTCATATCTCGACGTTTGAAATCCACATAAGATTTCTACCTATCAGACGTTACTTTCAAATGATCACAAATCAATTTTACCTTCTCTTCAGTTTCAAGAACTAAATCCGGTCCAACAACTCGCTTTTCAACCAATTTTGTCCAACACATAGGAGTTCTACACTTCCACCAGACAACCCTTCAAACTGTGCCATATGAATACTAGCTTGAAAACTATTGTTGTAAGCGAACTCTCCCAACGACAAATATCACTCCCAATGACCACTAAACTCAGTCACACAGCTTCGTAACATATCTTCTAAAACTTGAATTACCCTTTTAGACTGGCCATCTGTTTGGGGATGATAAGTCATACTGAATTTAAGCTTCAACTCCAAAACCTCTTGCAAACTCTTTCAAAACCTTAATGTAAAACATGAATCCCTTTCAAAAATAATCGAAATTGGAACTCCATGAAGACGAACAATCTCAGTAATATACAACTCAGCTAACTTTTACAAATAATAGTTAGTACGCACATCTAAGAACACTCTTCAAAAATCGATCAACTATAAGTTTTACGGAAACTTTCTTCAACGAAGTCAAAGGCAAACCCGAAACAAAATCCATAGTACTCCTTTCCCACTTCCATTTAGTAATGGTAATCAGTTGCATCAAACTCGAAGGAAACTGATGTTCAGCATTTACCTTTTGACAGACCAAACATCGAGTCACTAAATTCGTACCATTACGCTTTAAACCAAGCCACCAATAAACTTTTTTAAGATCATGATACATTTTCCCACTACCGGGATGCATAGAGTAAAAGTTACTATGCGCCTCGATAAGAATCGCTTGCCTTAAACCTACATCATGCAGCACATACAATCTACCTTAAAAATTCAAGATACCATCACTTTCAACATCAAAATCTCCTTTAATAACTTGCTCAAACTATCAAATCCTCTTTAATGACTCCCTATCTACAGACTGCTTCTCCTTAATTTGTTGCGACAAGTCAGCCTCACTTGAAGCTCAACTAACAAACCAACATCACTACCCAAACTTAAGCGTGCAAACATAGCTTTCAACTCTGCCATCGACTTCCTACTCAAAGCATCAGCAACTACATTCACCTTGCCAGTCTAATACATTATCACACAATCGTAATCCTTTAACAGCTCAATCCAATTGCTTTGCCTTAAATTGAGATCCTTTTTGGTGAGAAGGTACTTAAGACTCTTATAATCCGCGTAAATTACGTACTTTTCTCCATACAAGTAATGGAGCAAAATCTTAAGTGCAAAACGCATAACAGCTAGCTCCAAATCATGAGTAGGATAATTGCGCTCATGCGTCTTCAACTATCTTGAAGAATAAGCCACAACTTTTCCCTCTTGCATCAACACACAACCAACTCTCGAATACAAAGCATCATTATGGACCACAAAATATTTTCTAGGTTCCGGCTGAATCAACACTGGTGCTTCAGTCGAAACTACCTTAAATTGATCAAAACTCTTCTGCCTACCATCAGTCCATTCAAACACCACATATTTTTGAAGTAGTTTCGTTAAGGATGCAGCAATAAAAGAAAACCCTTCAAAAAACATATGATAATAACCAGCTAAACCCAAGAAACTACTAACTTCGATAACGCTCCTAGGCGACATCCATTCTAAAATCGCCTTTATCTTCTTAGGATCCACTCGAACCCCTTCTACCAATACAACATGTCCTAAAAACGCAACTTCCTCAAGTTAAAACTCACACTTGCTTAACTTCACATACAATAACTTATCTCAAAGTATCTACAAAACAACCCTCAAATGTTCGTCCTGATCCTCTTCAAAACAAGAATACACCAAAATATCATCTATAAAGACAACCACAAATTGATCCAAATACGAGTGAAACCCACGATTCATCAAATCAATGAATGCAGTGAGGGCATTAGTTAATCTAAACAGCAACATCAAGAACTCATAATGGCCATATCGAGTCCTAAAAGCAGTTTTCAACATATCATACTCCTTCATCTTCACCTGATAATACCAAGATCTAAGATCAATTTTCGAAAACATCGTTAGACCTTGAAACTGATCAAACTGATCATCAATTTGAGGTAAAGGATATTTATTCTAAATGGTCAACTTGTTCAACTATCTATAGTCAATACACATCCACATCGTACCATCCTTCTTCTTTACAAACAAAATCGGTGCACCCCACGGAGATACACTCGATTGGATAAACCCTCTATTAAGTAACTCTTACAACTGAATCTTTAACTCCTTGATCTCTTTTACTGTCATGCAATAGGGTGCAATGGACACCGGAGTAGTACCAGGATAAAGCTCAATTTCAAACTCAACTTCTCAATCTGGTGGCAAAGCAAGTAACTTTTCAGGAAACACGTCAGGAAAATCCCTAACAGTGCGAATATCCTGAACTCTTAACTCTTTACTAACAAAATTCATCATATAAGCTAAATAAGCCTCACAACCTTTTACTATCATCTTTTCAACCTTTATAGCCAAAACCATGTTAGACATCAAACTCAGTCTTTCGCCAACAACAACAATTTCCAACCCATCACTATCACTCAAAGTAATTCGCTTAGTCTCAAAATCTACCCTAACCTTATGCTTAGTTAACCAATCCATACCAAGTATCACATCAAATTCGTAAAGCAGTAATTCCATAAGATCAACAGAGAAAACATGTTATTAGGTTGTAAAAGGGCATCCACGATAAACTTTATTCACTACTACACTATCACCAAAAGAACTAAAGACAGCCATGCCCAAACCAATAGTCTCAACAAGAATCTCTAACTTACTTTCTAATTCACTCAAGATATATGAATGCGTTGATATAGAATCAACTAAAGAAAATAATGAAGTAGATTATAAAGTAAAAGTATTTGCGATAACATCAGTCAGATCCTGATCCTCTGGCTCCCCAACAGCATAAACCCGTGTTGAACCTCTAAACTCAACCTATGTAGCAACAATATGAGCAACAATCCGCTGTCCAACCAGTCTCCCATTATGTCTATCGAGACCACGGTCTCTAGTAGGCACAGAAACAGGTGCCGAACTCTAAGTCTGTGACACCTTAATCCTATTCGGACAGTCCTTTAGGAAATGTTCT
Source organism: Gossypium anomalum (assembly GCA_025698475.1). Lineage (NCBI taxonomy): Eukaryota > Viridiplantae > Streptophyta > Magnoliopsida > Malvales > Malvaceae > Gossypium > Gossypium anomalum. The sequence goes on along the minus strand of CM046966.1, from coordinate 79,202,404 downwards.
TTTGAACCATATTTAAAACATCCACCTGTCAACTTATGACACTCTTTACAATACCTACGCTCATAGTGTGCACAAAGCGGCTATCCAGAACCACTCATCCAACCATTAGCACTAACTACAGTTCTACTTTACTACCTAGACTGACTCGATTGAGACCTATGTCTCGCACCCTTATTGAAACTATGACTATCACACCTCCTCTTAGATGGCCGACCCGATGTACCATCAGAAGCTCTCTTACCAGAACCAGTAACCATCGAACGAGACGGTTCAGCTAAAGTCTCCTTAAATGCTTTACCTCTCCTAACTAACTCATCAAACATCTCTACGTTCTGAGCTACTAAGTAATCCTAAATCTCATGGTTAAGCCCAAAACAGAACCACTTACAATGATCCCTCTTAGATGGTATCATCTCAGAAGCATACTGAATAAGTCACACAAACTCAGCCTCATAATTAGCCACAGATAAGTCACCTTGAACCAAATTTAGAAACTCACACTTACGAGCCTCCATATACTGCTAAAAAATTTCAAGAACATAGAGAGTTTTAGACTTATAACTTTTCGAACACGAAACACACAATAATCAACTAGGTCCGAGCGTAATGAACTTAGGGATCTAATACCACCAAATGTAACACCCTATACTCGGTCCTATTTTCGAGCTGGAATATCAGGATGCCACACTATTATCTCATGTCATACACATTACAAATAAGTTCATTATTAAATATGCATATTCCATTTTAGCATTTGCACAAGTTTTAAGTCAAATAAATTCCTAATTATCACTAAGACATGCTACACACACTTTGATGGATTATATAATAACATTTAAGCATGCATTAGAACCATTTAGCAAAATTTCCAATACAAGTACGTATGTATTGATACTAGCACATAGATATTTATATTTTCCTAGTACGATATCGATACCATTGATAAGCTATAAAAGTAACATATTTTAATCCTATTCTTAATGCGCTTTTGGATGATTATTTATGCAAAATGGTGAATTTGATGCTCCTAATCCCTTTAATTCATGTTCTTACACTTAGGTGGGCATTTGGGAGCAAAAGGAGTGAAATCAAAGAAAAATAGCAGATTTTAGGAGCCACACGGGCTAGACACATGCCCATGTGACTCACACAAGCTAGACACACGTCCATGTGCTAGCCTGTGTCCATTTCTCACCTTGCACCCTGAATAGGTGAAAAAAACACAATTTTTAGGCTTTCTAAGCATTCTAAAGTCTATAAATGCTAATTAGAAGAAGAGATAATGGGGCCATCGGAGAAGATTGAAGAAAACACTCGAAGAACACCATCGCAGCCAACTCAGATGTAGATCTCCATCAAGATCGAAGATCTCCTTTTAATTTCTTTCAAAGTTTTATGAGTTTCTTTGTTTCTTGTGGTTTTTCTGACTTTGAGATGTTTTTATTCAAGATTATGAGCTAATTCCCTAGATACCTAGGGAAGATGAAACCTGTGACTAATTCTATTATTTAATTTTTGTTTTACATGATAAATACTTCATTCTTGTTCTCAATTATGTGTGCTTATTTCTTGTTTTAATATTTCTGAGATATTAATTCATGTTTAATGTGCTTAATTCAATAGAGCAAAAGTCTCTGTCTAAGAGTAAATCTAGCATAATTTAGTGGAGTTGCATGCAATCCTAGAAATGGGACGACATAAATCTACCGAATTAGAGTCAAATCTAATAGGGGAATCAATAGATTGAGTTAATGCGACGATAGGGGTTTTAATTAGAAAGAGATTTCAATTAAGCAACCTAGAGTCAGTTGTTTTTACTCTTAAAAGATATATTAACATAATTCAGGGATTTCTATGGATCAAGACATCAAGTGAATTAAAATCGTTTAAATCAAATTAATAATAATAGGAGTCTAGGTGGATTCTTTCCTGGGTTTGTCTGTCTCATTGGTTATCTTTCGATTATTTTCTTGATTCATTCTCTGTTGCATTTGTAGTTAAATTAATTTAGTAAATTTAGATTAAAAACACATCACTCCAATTTTTCGGCTAAATACTAAGAAAACGGTAATTACTAATAATTTTAGTCCTTGTGGATACGATATCATTACTCACCATAGCTATATTATTGTTCGATAGGTGCACTTGTTGTTGTCGTATTTATTGTTAGTTTTATGACCATCAAGTTTTTGGCGCCATTGCCAGGGACTAAAATATTAGGATCACTTTATTTTTATTAATTTAGCCATTTTTTATTTATTTATTTTTTAGTTTAATTTTTACATTCTAATTTTCTCATACTTCCATTAGAATGATTTTTTTTTTCGATTTGACATTTTTGTTGATGTGTTTTGGATTAATTTGTAGATATTTGTGCATTGGTTGATTTAAACTTTAAGACATGAGAGAATCAAGCATGGTAATTTTTTTTTTAGAATTAAAAATATTAGGTTGCTTCCCTGAATTGAGGTATTATCTTGAAGTTTTAAATTTGCAAGTTTGACATCAAAAACCATGATTTTTTGTTAGATTTTGAGCCTTTAGAGCATACATTTTTCATGCTAATTTTATTATTGGTTAAGAGTTTGTCAACCTGATTTGTTATTCTAGAACTTGCTTCGATTATACATATCGAGACCACACATTTGATTTGACATACTGAGATGAAAAAGGCACTTAGGTTTTAACCCACTTTTCTTGTAAAAAGCATTCCTTTTAAATTAATCCTTAGTGAACCCAGTTGGGCCTAACACACCATTTCTTGATTTACCCATTAATGTTAACCCATCGCTCATTTTTTTCATTGAAACTTTTTCCTCTTTTATTGACTCCCCTTTTTTTCAAGATTTGATTTGGTTAGTTGCCTAGCTATGCTCTTCTAGTTGATTTGCTGAATTATTTCTTATTGTTCTTGTAAAAAAATGATCGAAAAGAAAAAAAATATTGATTATTAATTAGTTTTATTTGCTGATTGAGCTTGAACAGTTAAATTCATATTTTGAGAAGAAGCTTGTTTTTAATTCAACATTTGTTTTTTTTTCTAGTTTGGTAATTTATCAACTCAATCTCGATTATAACCAATTTTTTTGGCCTTTATCCACACCCTTAACCTAAGCCCCATTACAACCTCTTAAAGACCTTTTGATTAGTGTATCATATCATTTGTTTAGTGGTGGAGATTTGGTTTTCAAGCAAGCTTATGGTAATGACATTTCTTATTCAACTGTTGAGTGCTTATTCGTGAACATTAAACACTTTGAGTGATTTGAGTGAATCTTTAGTGAGGATGTCAATTATTGTAGATTTTGAATTAAAAATAATTACTTAGATAATGGGAGATACCTATGTTTTCGTGCTTTAAAAACTTTCGACCTGATTTGTTTGAATCTTTATTGCGTTTTTAGTTGAATTGTCAAAGCATGATTATTTGCAAATTATCTTGAAAGATTAATGATGGGAATTACAAGTTGAGAAATTTTAACTTCAATGTGAGTTGAAGATTTTGCTTGAAGGTAAGCAAACGCTTAAGTGTGGGGATATTTGATAACCTATAAAAGTAACATATTTTAATCTCATTCTTAATGCATTTTTGGATGATTATTTATGCAAACTGTTGAATTTGATGCTCCTAATCCCTTTAATTCATGTTCATACACTTAGCTGAGAATTTGGGACCAAAATGAGTAAAAATCAAAGAAAAAAGCAAATTTTAGGAGCCACACGAGATAGGAACATGCCCATGTGACCCATATGGGCTGGGCACATACCCATGTGCCAGCCCATGTCGATTTTGCACCCTCTTTCCCAAATACGCGGAAAAACACAATTTTTAGGCTTTCTAAGCACTTTAAAGTCTATAAATGCCAATTATAAGAAGAGATAATGGGGTCATCAAAGAAGATCGAAGAAAACACTTGAAGAACACCGAAGCTAACTCGAATATAGATCTCCATCAAGATCTAAGATCTCCTTTTAATTTCTTTCGAAGTTTCTATGAGTTGCTTTATTTCTTGTGGTTTTTTTGACTTTGAGATGTTTTTATTCAATATTATGAACTAATTCCTTAGATACCTTTGGAAGATGAAACCTGTGACGAATTCTATTATTTAATTTCTGTTTTACATGATAAATACTTGATTCTTGTTCTCAATTATGTGTGCTTATTTCTTGTTTTAATATTTCTGGGATATTAATTCATGCTAATGTGCTTAATTTAGTGGAGAAAAAGTCTTTGTTTAAGAATAGATTTAACATAATTGAGTGGAATTGCATGCAACCCTAGAAATAGGATGACATAAATCTACAAGATTAGAGTCAAATTTAATAGGGAAATCCGTAGATCGAGCTAATGCGACGATAGCAGTTTTAATTAGAAAGAGATTTCAATTAATCAACCTAGAGTCAGTTGTTCTTACTCTCGATAAATATATTAACATAATTTAGGACATCGGGTGAATAAATCGCTTAAATCATATTAATAATAATAGAATGAGTCTAAGTGGATTCTTTCCTTGATATTATCTCTCACATTGGTTATCTTTCGATTATTTTCCTGATTCATTCTCTGCTGCATTCTTAGTTAAATTAGTTTAGAAATTTTAGATTAAAAACACGTCACTCCAATTTGTCAGCTAAATACTAAGAAAACGGTAATTACTAATAATTTTAGTCCTCGTGGATACGATATCTTTACTCACCGTAGCTATACTATTGTTCGATAGGTGCGTTTGCCTTTTTCGTATTTAAAGTTACTTTTGTGACCATCAACCGTATGGAAAATTGGTACCAATTCAGCTTACTATCTCTCGGCTAAAATCAAAACTCAAACAAATATCGGTACTTTTCGAAAGTTATTGGCAAAATTATCTCGAGTATCGATACTCATGGCATGGTATCGATACCAAATTGACATTCTGCCTTCCTATAAGATTGAAAATCACAAAGGTATCATTTATAAAACTTGAATATCAATACCTCTGCTCTAGGCCACAAAAATACAGTATACATAAGCATATAATCCATTCTATCATGTATCTATTCAACACACATTTTTTACCGCATCAAATAATCATCAAAACGACTAAGATAACGGTTCAAAAATTTCAAAAATTTATCCGAGTAAGATTCAACAAACCAGCATCAGTGTTTATAAAATCGAGCGTAATATAAACGTGTAAACCTCTTAAAACTAAAGCAAAAATCAGCAAATAGTCCAAGAACATCATGGCAATAATCAACCAGAGTCTACCACATTTCCTTATACCCCAATACGTAAATAAATAAATGAACACCTACGAGAATTAACAAGCCTTCCTTGGATCACTTCCTTGAAAAAACCACACCGCCCACACCGAAACATCACTAATCTGCTTATGTTGAAAAGAGTGAGTGGGCTTTAACAAGCTCAGTGAATGAGTAGAATAACCACAACGCAAACATGTCATCATGCATTCATAACTAGCCATATACTCACAAATACGTTGCTCTTAAGTCTAATAACGTATAAAACTTTAACATAAATTATCTAATCGTTCATTTACATAACATTTACATACTCATTCAAGCATAAAACGCATAACGTATATCCCAAAAATCATGTATTACGTTTCACACAACCACTTATAAGAATAGTTTGCATAGGAACCACATACTTATTTAGGCATATATCACATAACACACATATACAAACATACAAGATAATTTGACACTTGAGTTTTGAAATTTAGAGACCTCTATCATCACACATTGGATACACAGATCTACATCACACCACATAGACTCATCGAGTCAAACATGTCCCAAAAGTGAAGCATATAGCTAACACCCTCATTATTTCCACTCACATGTGTCGTTGTATGAAGCTTAGCTCACATTCCATTATCCCTACAAACATGTCCCAGGGCCTCAACGCCCAAAATCACTATACATATAGGTGAGCACTTACAATCCTATGGCATGCTAACAATATCAAACAGTTTCAAGATCACAAGGCCAAAATATCTGAAAACAATAAATATCACTTACCGATAATCCGTGCACTACCACTACATGTTAGAATCTTTTGCAAAACACTATCACAGTCATACATGTATATAATCTATACATTTGCACTTTCTATAGCAGTTACCATAATCATATAAGCACTATCACATATTTGAGCTTCTCATCACTATGCATAATTTCATAATCATATAAGCACAAAACCATAAAATAAATATAGATACAAGAAAGCTAACACTCGCAATTTAGAGTAGCGGTTTAGGCTAAATGTTGGAACATTTTCAAATATTTATAGTGTTCCAATAACTATAAATGAATGGGTGTAATTAATCAAAGGTTATATTATTTAATTTTTTGAAAAAGAATTATAACTATTTAAATAATATTATTTGAATAGTTATAATATTAAATGAATAAGTATGTGTTTATTTTAAAGACATTATTATTTAGAAAGACACCTATTGAAAGATGTCTCTATGAAGAGACATGAAAATTACTATAAATAGGAATGAGATTTAATTTGGAAATCACACCAACAAATTCTAATATTATTTCTTTCCTTCCTTCATTTTCTAATATTATTAGATTATTCTTTAAAGTATTACTGCAGAAATCCTTTGTAGAAATTAAGTTTCTTGTTATACATTACTCAGTGCGTAGTTTCATCAGTGCAAAATGCAAATATGCATTCACTTCATTGTATCCTTGATGCTAATTTGCTTGGAACTCATTTACACACCGAAGATAGGTAGGGGCGAATATAATCTTAAAGATAGTAGCTTGATACATGCCTTGGAGCCTTGTCTTATATCCTTTTTTTTCTGTTCGAGTTCTATTTGTGTGTTCGAGATTTTCCTCACCAGAGATTTGTACTAACAATTTTAAGGTTATAATTCATGATGTCTACCACAACACATGAAAGTAGATCACTAAGGGAGTTGGCTTCCAACTTTGTCAAACTCCATTGGTTTGATGGTGGCAATTTTTGATGATGGCAGAAAAAGATGCATTTTTTATTTTCAACATTGAAGATTGCTTATGTTTTGGATACTCCAAGACCTGAATAGAATGAAAATGAATCTGTTGCTGCAATCCGAGAAAGACAAAACTGGGACAATGCTGATTACATGTGGATGGGACACATATTGAATGGTTTATTTGATGGTTAGTTCAACACCTACCAAAACAAGGTCACCGCTAAAGAATTATGGGACAAATTGGAGACAAGATACATGATCGAAGATGTTACAAGTAAGAAATTTCTTGTCAGTCGTTTCAATAATTATCAAATGGTTGATGGTCGTTCTGTTATGGAACAATTCCAAGATATCGAAAAGATGCTAAATCAATTCAAGCAATATGATATGAAAATGGATGAAATGATTATTGTATCCTCCATAATAGACAAGCTTCCTCCACCTTGGAAGGACTTTAAAAGAAGTCTAAAACATAAGAAAGATGAAATATCTCTTGAGGCTTTGGCAAATCATCCTTGCACTGAAGAAGAATATTGAAAGCAAGACCAGAACCTAAATTCTGAAAATGCCAAAGTGCATGTTACAGAGGAAGTACAGACTATTAAAAAATTCAAAAGAAAGTTCAAACAGACTGATAGAGCACTTAAGTTCAAAAAAAAATAAAAGGGCTCATGCTATCATTGTGGTAAGCCGGGACATTTCAAGAATGAATGTCGATTTTTAAAGAAGAAATCATCTTTTAAGGCTGATAATAACGAAAAGTTCGTTGCAATGATATCTGACATTAATGTGGCACAAGATGATAATACATGGCGGATTAATACCGGAGCAACCAAACATGTGTGCAAAGACAAAATCATGTTCACAAAGTTCACACAATGTGAAAATGACAATGTCTTATACATGGGAAGTTCTTCCACCGCAGCAATCAAAGGCAAATGATCTATTGAACTACAATTCACTTCTAGAAAGGTTTTAACCTTAAATGATGTATATTATGTACTAGAAGTTAGGAAGAATTTAGTGTCTGGAAGGCTGTTGAACAAGTTTGGTCTCAAACTAGTTTTTGAGGCAGATAAGTTTATTTTGTCCAAGGGAGGAATTTTTGTAGGGAAAGGGTATATGTATGAGAGTATGTTCAAACTCAATATTATTAATAAGAATAAAAATAATATTTCTGCTTATATGGTTGAATCTTTTTGTTTATGGCTGTAACACCCTTTACTTGTATTCAACGCCAGAATAGGGTACGAGGAACAACCGGACTTATACACGAACAAGCATACATTTTCGAGCCACAAATATCTATCCAAATTAAAACTTTTTACTTTCAATTATAAAGCCTTTAATACGAGCCTACGAGGCCCAAAACACACTTTGGAAGTAATTTTGGACTAAACTGGGAACTTTAGAAAATTTTACAAAACTTAGAAAATTTTTCACTAAACAGGGGTCACACAACCGTGTGAATATGGGACATGCCCGTGTGGGCAGGCCGTGTGGTCACACACGCCCGTGTCCCAAACCTTTGTAACCCTCTGTTTATCACCCAAGAACAAATTAAAGACACACGGCCAAGTCATACGACCGTGTGCTAGGCCGTGTGGTCGATTTAAAATTCATGATTTTTCATTAAATAGGTGCAAACTTCACACGGCCGGGACACACGCCTGTGTCCAAGGCCTTGGCCCTCACACGGTTGAGACACGCGGCCGTGTCTCTACCTGTGTACTCAGTATTGGGCATTCTATTTTGCAAAAATTATGGTGCAGGGGACACAAGGCCTAAACACATGCCCGTAGGGCAAGCAGTGTGTTGCACACGGCCTAGATACATGTCTGTGTGCCTACCCGTGTGGACAAAAATAAGGCTATTTACCAAGCCATTTTGCCACCCTTTAATACACACACCTACACAACATAACATAGCACCAATCCAAGCATATACATACAATTAACATCCACAACCAAGACATCAACACATCATTCATGAAAGGCATCTTTTTATAAATATACTTATAACCAATATTGGCTCATTTCAAATGGCCTTACACAAAATGAACTTCCAAACATTATAAGCCAACAAATTTGGCCAAAATAATTATCACACATATCAAAATAACCAAGTCCCCTATACATGCCATAACTCAATATGTTGAATTCATTGGTACCAAAATAATTGTTGATAGTGTGAGTGGATCTTCAACGATCTCTGAATCCCGAGCTAGCTTGGTGACACTATAAGACAAGGGAAAAGAAGGGGAGTAAGCTATATAGCTTAGTAAGTTCCTATGCAAATAATAAGCATCAAAACACCACAATTAACATACAATTAACATGAAAAATATTAGCATGAACGTTATCAAAATCTCGTAGCCATAACTTACTCAATCATAATCCTACCAAGAGTTCATCACATATCGAGCTCATTACTTATGAGTTTTACGTACATACCTGTACCAACTCGCAACATAACCACATCCTTTCACAACTTTGACATTCCCGTTCAACACTCGAAATATTAGCAGATACTCAAAAATCTTGCACATAAGTGCCACATATGTAACACCCTAAACTCAGTCTAGAAGTTAGACCCGAATCTGGCGTGTCACATTGAAGTGTTTTTCGAAAACCATGTTTTCATTAGAAACCCTTCTTATTTAAAACGTAGTGTATTGAAAACTTCTTAATTTTATTTCCAAAATTCCTTTTTACTTTGTGGAAGCTAATTCTAAAAGTAACTGATTTACGAAAACGTGATGTTTAAAAGTTAAATTGCAAAAATGTAGTGTTTTGAAAACCGCGATCTACTTCTAACAAATATCAAACGTAGTAAATAAATTTTCCCAAATGAAAAGTTAAGAAAAAAAATAAAGAGGCCCTATTACAACCCAAATCAAAAACCAAAGGGCTTAACTAAATAAACGAAATATAAAAACATGTGTAGATGTGTGGTCCTCTTCGAGTCCCTCTGCGACATCGATCCACCTAACACTGTGAATTACCTGCACAATTAATAAACGGGGTGAGTTTACGAAAACTCAGTGTGTAATCCCCTTACTAGAGTAACAGTCAGTATATAGAAACAAAAACAGAAACAATCTCGGCCAGAGCCCTTTAACGCTAACAGTACAACCCAGTTCAGAGCATACGTGGGCCACAGCCCATTAAAAATCACTTCGGTCTCATCCCTTGTCAGAATCAAACCATATGCATAATGCAAAAATGTATGCTAACCCATCCCATCCAACCGCTATACACCAACTCCATCCCCTGGTATAAATCATGTGGGGATATAACTATCGACCCACCTATCCGATACACATCAATGGTAGCTCGGTTGAGGTACTACCTTCATTGCAGTAAGCTGCTAGCATATATATGGCTTTAAGCCTTCAATAGCGGTATTATAATTGGCACAAAGCCATCGGTAACTGTAATATGTTTGGCACATAGCCATCAACTAGAGTAACATAATCGGTACACAGCCCTAGGTAAATGTAATTGTCACCGAGTCGTCAATAATCATATATTGGCACATAGCCTTAGGCAAATATGTTTGGCACACAGCCATAATCAGGTTGGCACAGAGCCATATGTAGGTTGGCACAAAGCCATAATCAGAATAATTGGCTTTAAGCCATCGAGAGTCAGATCATGTTAGGCACATAGCCATCAGTGACGGTAATATAGTCGGCACACAGCCTCGGGTAAATATGATCGACATAGAGTCGTCAGTAATCATATATTGGGCTTAAAAGCCACCGGTGGATCCACGGTCGTCAAGCAACCATGCAATCCTCATATACTTTCTCCGTTCCATAATTCCCACCCATGTGCAACATAATATTATATGAATGCAACAAATATACACACAGCATACAAAATCATACCAATCACAGTTACAACAGTCCAATCACAGTCATATATTCTCAGTCAGAACATATTTAAATCAATCAAATTGTATTAACAGTGAGTCATATACCCTAGAGGGGCAAAACGGTCTTTTTACCTATTAGGGGTATTTTAGTCATTTCACCCTACAAGGGTGTTTTGGTAAATCTCAAACCAAGGGTATTTCAGTAATTTTACAAATCAAGGGTATTTCTGTAATTTTGTAAATAAGGGGATATTTCTATATTTTTCCAAATTAAGGGTATTTTGATAATTTTCTAAATCAGGGGTATTTCGATAATTTTACAAGTTGAGGGTATTTTGATAATTTCACAAATCAGGGGTATTTTGGTAATTCTACCCTACAGGGGTATTTTCGTAATACTAGCCTACAGATATGAGATTCACATAGTCCAATCCAATATTTACTACACAATCATACCATGGGCCCATTGGGCCCACATGGCCCATCCCGTCCCAAAGCAGCCTAACCCCGCGAGAGCATTCATGATGGCCTCAATCATCACGTCAAAGCTCCCACACATGCGCTCGCACTCTCGTGTGGCTACCATCGCCGTGTGACCGACATTTTGGCATTCCGGCATTTGCCTTCTACAACTAGAGTAGTTCGAAATACACACTTGTTTACGAGCACGTGCCGAAGTCCACGATCACCAACCTTGGCACATCCTGCACTGAGACCTCCTCCCAACTCATCTGGTTCGCTCTAATTAAAGCCAGCTTCTCATCAATTCTCATGTTAGCTTCTCGATGTGGGATTACTTTCAAACATTAGGAAAATTCCTCATTTTTATGACTACTTCAACCACAGAGTTTCAGTCCAACTCCACATTAACTTTAAAACATATGTGCCAGCATCCAGATTCACTTAAGAGAAACACCAAAATGAATTGTAAGAGCCAAGGCTTGAACCCAGGCTCCCTTGCAACCTTAGGGACGCCACAACCACTAGACCACATGATTCCTTGTGTCATTTATTTAACATAATAATTTAAAAGGCCATCATTCAAGCATTCAGGGTTTTATTCACTTAATATCAAAATTTTTGCTAAAGCCCAGGTTTGAACCTAAGATTTCTCCAACACCTCTCAGGGCCATTAACCACCAAAGTAGACATTTAATTGTGTCATTTCCTTACACAATTAAATACTTATATACAACCTCCTTACGGACCCATTCTCAAGGCCCAATACTTTTAGGCCCAAATTCGAGGCGTTACAACATATGTAGCCAAAGCTACCTAATATCTCATAATACATATGGGCTCGTTTTCGACCTACTCACGGACCTGCTCACACAAGTTGTTAATCAGGACGTAGCTACACAGTGCTACTCATACAAGCTGTCAGGTAACAGCAACACTTGCCGGACTACATAGCCACTGGTAGGACGTACGAGACCAGCACCCAGATTACATAATCACATATACACATGGGTTCCTAGTGACATGTCACTCGTATCCTATTTTATTTCTAAGGTTCAACCGAGATTTCTTGCTTGTCAAAACTTTGTCGAATACATCCAAAGATTAAATCACAATTCATACAATATTAACGCATTTAAAACATAATAATAACAATGCATTATATACATACGAACTTACCTCGGTACAAAAATAATAGAATTAGACCTCATCATCAAACACGTTGTTTTTCCCTCGATCTAAGTCTGAACCTTGTTTTTCTTGATCTATAATAACAAATTTAACTCATTTAATACTCAAATTATTCAATTTAGCTCAAAAATCATATTATTGTAAAATTACATTTTTACCCCTAATGTTTCACATTTTTTATGATTTAGTCCCTAGGCTCGTAAAATGAAATGTATTCAATTTCTTCAAAACCCAAGCCTAGTCGAACCGTTTTCATACTTATACCAGTCCATATTTTCCACTTAATCACACTTTTACTACTTATTTTATAACTTTTACAAATAAGTCATTTTTGACATTTTTACTGAAAATCACTTAGCAAAAGTTGTTTATCTAACACCAAACATGCATTTTCTACCATTAGACATCAAAATACACAAATATCTAACATGGGTAAAATTTTAAACTTCATCTTTCTTTCAAATTAGTCCTTGAAATAGCTAGATTAGGTTACAAGGATCTCAAAAACATAAAAATCATTAAAAACGGGACTAGAACAGACTTACAATCGAGCTTGGAAGCTTGCAAACCCTAACTATGTCTTCCTCTTGTAAATTTCAGCCAAGGGGGACTAAATTGATGAAGATGAAGACTTTTATTTAGTTATTTTGGCTTTATTTAACAAATGACCAAAATGCCCCTAATGTATTACTTTAAAATTTCACCTTATCATGTCCATTTTTGTCAATCATGTCCATTTTTGTCAATCTAATTAACAAATGGTCTAATTACCATCTAAGGACCTTTAATTTAAACTTTCGTAGCAATTAGACACCTCTAGCTTTTAGAACACACATTTTGCACCTATTGCAATTTAGTCATTTTAGCTAAAATAAGTGCCCAGTCGATAAAATATTCGAACGAAATTTTTACAAAACAATTCCATGAAACTGTAGACCATAAAAATATAATAAAAATAAATCTTAATTCGTTGGATTCGTGGTCTCGAAACCACTGTTCCGACTAGACCCAAAATCAGACTATTACAACTCTCCCCTTTTAGGGATTTTCGTACCTGAAAATCTTACCGGAAAAGAGGTTTGGGTACTGTTTTCTCATCACTTACTTGGGTTCCCATATAGCCTCTTCAAACCCATGACTTTTCCACAAAACTTTCATTAGGGCTATATTTTTATTTCTCAACTGTTTAGCTTTTCGAGCCAAAATCTTGATCGATTCCTCACCATAAGTCATATCGGGTCATATCTCAACCTCTGTTGGTGAAATCACATGTGAAGCATTAGAACAATATCGTTGCAACATCAACACAAAACACATTATGAATCCTTTCCAACTCTATCAGTAAAGCTAACTAATATGCCCAATGAAACGTGGGCTTAACTTGCCTTTAAGGCCAAATCTCATAATCTTCTTCCACGGAGAAACATTCAAAAATACTTTATCACCGATCTAACACTCAATCTCTTTTCTTTCCAAATCCACGTACGATTTTTATCTATTCGAAGCGAGTTTCAAACAATCATGAATTACTTGCACTTTTTCTTCGGTTTCTCTAACCAAATCAACCCCGTGAATCTATCTCTCACTGAGCTCAGTCCAATATAACGAAGTTCGACACTTGCGGCCATACAATGCCTCACACGATGCCATCTTTATACTCGACTGAAAACTACTGTTATAAGCAAATTCAATTAAAGGTAGATATTTTTTCCCAACTACCTTCGAACTCTAAAAACACAACAGCGAAACATATCTTCGAGAATCTGGATTACTCTTTCGGATTGACCGTCAGTTTGTGGATGAAAAGCGGTACTAAAATTTAACTTCGTACCCAAAGCTTCTTGTAATTTCTTCTAAAATCTCAAAGTAAATCTCGGATCTCTATCCGAAATAATATAAATAGGCACTCCATGCAATCTAACAATTTTAGCAATGTATAGTTCATCTAGCTTATCATGTGAACAGTCATTACATACCGGAATAAAATGGGTCGATTTCGTCAATCTATCAACAACAACCCAAATGACATCTTTCTTTTTTGGAGTCAAAGGCAAACCCGTTACGAAGTCCATCGTACTCCTATCCCATTTCCATTCGGGTACCGTCACTAGCTGGAGTAAACCCGAAGGCACTTAGTGTTCGGATTTTACTTATTGAAAAATCAAACATCTCAAAACAAACTCTGAAATATCTCGTTTCATACCTGACCACCAATACAATTTCTTCAAATCATTATACATTTTTGAACTACTTGGATGAACTGATAAACAACTACTGTGTGCTTCGTGCAAAATTTTCTGGATAAGTTTATCATTTTTTGGTACACATACTCTATCTCAGAACATTAAACAATCATCTGAACCGATCCGAAAGTCTGAATCACTGTCCGATTCACAATGAGCTCTTTTAGCTTACAATTCACTATTATTTTTCTGAGCTTCACAAATTTGCTGAAGAAATATCGGTCTAGCTCTCAACTCGGCCAAAATTGAGCCGTCATTATACAAATTCAATCTCGTACTCATAGCTATCAAGGCAAACAAGGACTCTCTGCTCAAAACATCTACTACAACAGTTGCCTTTCCCAAATAATAGTCAATCACTAGTTCATAATCCTTCAGTAACTCGAGCCATCTCCGTTGTTACAAGTTCTGATCTTTCTGAGTCATCAGGTATTTTAAACTCTTATGATCAGTATAGATATGGCATTTCTCACCGTACAAATGATGACACCAAATTTTCAAAGTAAAAACGATGACGGCCAGTTCCAAATCGTGCGTCGGATAATTCTTCTCATGCGGTTTCAACTATCTTGAGGCATAAGCTATCACTATGCCCTCTTGCATCAACACACATCCCAAACCATTTAATAAAGCATCGCTGTAAATTACAAATTCTTTTCCCAATTCAAGTTGTACTAAAACTGGTGCCTCAGTTAGTAATGCTTTCAATTTCTCAAAACTTTGCTGACATTTTTCGAACCATTCAAATTTATTATTTTTTGTAACAACTTAGTCATAGGTGTTGCGATCATCGAATATCCTTTGAAAAATCATTAATAATACCCGGCTAAGCCCAAAAAACTTCTAACCTCAGATACATTCCTCGATGGTTTCCAATCAATAATTGCTGAAATCTTACTTGGATCAACCCAAATACCATCTCCTGAACGATATGTCCCAAAAATCTGACTTCTCAGAGCCAAAACTCACTTTTACTAAATTTAGCAAACAATTGCTTATCTCTCAAGGTCTACAATACAATTATTAAATGCTCGGCATGTTCAGACTCATCTCGTGAGTAAATCAGAATATCATCGATGAACACAACCACAAACTTATCTAAATACGGTTAGAAAATTCTATTCATCAAGTCCATAAAAACATCAGGAGCATTAGTTAATCCAAAAGGCATAACAAGAAATTCAAAATGCCCATACCTTATCCTAAAAGCAGTCTTTGGCACGTCCGACTCTTTAACTCTCAACTAATAGTAACCAGATCTCAAATCATTCTCTGAGAATACCGTTCCTCCTTTCAACTGATCAAACAAGTTATTAATTCTCGGAAAGGGATATTTGTTCTTTATAGTCACCTTGTTGAGCTGTCGGTAATCGATACAATGTCTCATAGATCCCTCTTTCCTCTTTACAAATAACACTAGAGCACCCTAGGGAGAAAAACTAGATCTCGCAAAACCCTTATCTGTCAACTCTTGCATTTAAGCTTTCAATTCTTTTAATTCAGTCAGAGCCATCCTATACAGAGCAATCGATATCGGTGAAGCCCCAGGTACTAAATCAATAGCAAACTCAACCTCTCTAATTAGAGGTAATCCAAGCAACTCTTCTGGAAACACATCTGGATATTCATAGACTACTGATATTGATTCAATTTTCAATTCAGACATTTTTGTATTCAACACATAAGTAAGATAAGCTTCACAACCTTTCCTTATGTACCTATGAGTAGACATAGATGAAATCACAATAGGCAATTCACTTGATTCATCGATTTCAACCCGAAGAACCTCACCATTTTCACATTTCAATTCAATAGTTTTATGTCTACAATTTACTATGGCATCATCTAGTGTCAACCAATCCATACCCAAATAACATCGAATTCTTCAAACAGCAACAACTTTAAGTTAGCTGAAAAATAGTGACCTCGAATCATCAAAGGAAAATTCTTGCAAACTTTATCAACTAGCAAATACTTGCCTAAGGGGTTTGACACTTTAATCACAAACTCAGTAAACTCAACAAGAAAATTCTTACAAGATATCCAATTCACAGAAACATAAGAATGAATCGATCCAGGATCAATCAATGCAATAACATTAGTATCATAAAGAGAAAATATACCAGTAATCACATTGGGAGATGACGCATCCTCATGAGCACGAATGGCATAAGCTCTAGCAGGTGCTCTAGCTCCAGATCTCACAGCTATATCTTTTGTCACACCTTTACTACTAGTTCCATTCCCGATATTTCTCAGTGGCTTACCCCTATTGGTAGTATTACTCAGCCTTGCACTCGAAAATTGTTCTTTCTCAGCCATATCATGGCAATCTCGAATAAAATGCTCTTGAGAACCACACTTGAAACAAGCTCGGTCATTCATCCTGCACTCGCCAGTGTGTCTTCTTCCACAATGCTGACATTTAGGTCTGTTAGACCTATCATTACCCACACTTGCCATTGAAGTAGCTTGAGTTTTCAGACCCGAATATTGTTTCCCGCTGAAACATTTGAATGAGAATATATTTCTCTAAATTTCTTTGACTGAGATTGAAATGACTTACTCATCGGCCTTTGTTTTGCATCTCTAGCCTCACTCTCTGCCTTTATTTTCTCATTGCTTAGCTCTTCAACTTTGCAAGCTCGTTTAACCAATACAACAATTTCTTTTAGTTCCAAGATTCCAACTAACAATTCAATGTCCTCATTCAGTCCATCTTTGAACCTTTTACACATAATAGCCTCAGAGGAAACACATTCTCGGGCATACTTACTGAGCCTGACAAATTCTCGCTCATACTCTGTCACTGACATTCGGCCCTGTTTCAGCTCAAGAAATTCTTTATGTTTCTGATCGATGAACCGCTAACTGATATATTTCTTTCAAAATTCCTCTTGAAAAAATTCCCATATAACCCTCTCTTTCGGTACCACAGATACTAATGTCTTTCATCAGTAATATGTTGTGTCCTTCAATAATGATATAGCATATTTCAAGCATTCTTCGAGTGTACATGATAAATCATCAAATACCATAATAGTATTCTCAAGCCAGAACTCGGCTCTCTCGGGGCTATCATTTACATTAGCCCTAAATTCCTTAGCTCCTTGCTTTTGAATCTTATCAATCGGAGGCTTATTTAGTCTTACTGATTCCACACTTTGAAGAGCTGAGGGAATCGATTGGGGATAAAGAGGGGGTGGAGGATGTTTTTCATTTATATTTGTTCGAACAAACTCCGAATACCACTCGTTCATCATGTGGAGGAAGGCTTCCCTGGCCCCTCCACTTTGACTGATCGTGGGAGGTCTATTTTTAGATAACTCTACCTCTTGAGCTGGAGCCGGCGTATTACTTTCTACATCATCAGCTGCAGCTCGGTTGGGATCCATTTACTATATGAAAACACAGTTTAAAATTGTCAGGAGTCATCATACTTGTAACAACCCGCTTTTGGGTCTAGTAGGAATAGTGGTTTCGAAACCACAAATCCAACGCAGAAATATTTTTTTCTTATATTTTTATGGTCCACAATTTTATGGAATGATTCTATAAAAATTTCGTTCAAAAATTTTGACGTTTGAGCGCTTAATTTAGTAAAATGACTAAATTGCAATAGGTGCAAAATGCGTGTTCTAGAAGCTAGAGGTGTCTAATTGCTATGAAATTTTAAATTAAAGGTCCTTAGATGGTAATTAGACCATTTTTTAATTATATGGACAAAAATGGACGTGATTAGGTGAAATTTTTTAAAGTTATGCATGAAGGGCATTTTGGTCATTTGGTAAATAAAGCCAAAATAACTAAAGTAAAAGATATCATCTTCTTCAAATTAGTCCCTTGTACCAAAAATTGAAGGGGTCTCCATAGCTAAGGTTTGTTCATCTTCCAAGCTCAATTGTAAGTCCGTTCTTACCCCGTTTTTAAT
The DNA here is from genome assembly GCA_025698475.1 of Gossypium anomalum. NCBI lineage: Eukaryota > Viridiplantae > Streptophyta > Magnoliopsida > Malvales > Malvaceae > Gossypium > Gossypium anomalum. The sequence goes on along the minus strand of CM046966.1, from coordinate 79,183,724 downwards.
GCTCTTTACATTTTTGAAGTCGTTGTAACCCAATCTATCTATTTCTACCACTAATTTAAGAAATAATCAAAGTCTAAATTTTTAACCATAATAGATATTTGTGTATTTTGATGCCTAATGGTAGAAAATGTAAGTTTGGTGTTAGATAAACAACATTTACTAGGTGACTTTTTATGAAAATGTCAAAAAGGACCTATTTGTAAAAGTTACAAAAATGAGAGGTAAAAGTGTGATTAAATAAAAAAGGAGGGATCGTATGAGTGTTAAAATGGTTTGGCTAGGCTTTGGTTTTGAAGAAATAGGAAACATTTCTTTTTACGAGCCTAGGGACTAAATTGTAAAAATGTGAAACATTAGGGGCAAAAATAAATTTTTTTCATAATATGATTTTTGGACTGAATTGAACAATGTGAGTATTAAATAAGCTAAATTTGTTATTATAGGTCAAGAAAAATGAGGTACGAACCTAGATCGGGGGAAAAACAAAGTGTTTGACAATTAGGTCTCATTTCTACTATTTTTGTACCGAGGTAAGTTCGTATGTAAATAATGCATTGTTATATTTATGCTTTAAATGCTTTAATATTGTATGAATTGTGATTGACTCTTTGGAAGTTTCGACAAAGTTTCGACTAGCGAGAATTCCCACTTAAGCCTTAGGAATAGAATAGGATACGAGTGACATGTCACTAGGAACCCATGTGTTTATGTGATCCGGGTGCTGGTCTTGTATGTCCTAACAGGTGGTGGTATGCCAAAGATATGATGCAGTGTACTGACGACTTGTGTGCGAGCAACATCAGTATAGCTACGTCTTGATCGACAAACTTGTGTGTGAGCGGGCCGTTAATAGCTCGAAAATGAGCCTATATGTATTATGATATGTGAGGCAGCTATGGCTACATATATGGCACTTATGTGCAAGATTTTCGAGTATCCGTTAATATTCTGAGTGTTCAATGGGAATGTCAAAGTTGTTAAAAACTATGGTTATGTTGTGAGCTAGTACAGGTATGTACGTAAAACTCATGCGTAATGAGCTCGATATGTAATGAAACCTTGGTAAGGTTGTGGTTGAGTAAGTTATGACTATAAGATTTTAATAAAATTCATGCCAATTTTCATTATGTTAACTGTATGTTAAATGTGTGGTTATGATGCTTATTATTTGCATAGGAACTTAGTAAGCTTTATAGCTTACTCCCCTTTCTTTCCCTTATCTTATAGTGTCACCCAGCTAGCTCGGGGATCGAAGACTGTCGAAGATCCACTCATACTATCAACAATTATTTTGGTATCAATGAATTCAACATTTTGAGTTACGGCATGTATAGGGGACTTGGTCATTTTATTATGTCTCATAATTGATTTGGCCAAATGTGTTGGCTTATATTAGTTGAAAGTTCATTTTGTATAAGGCCATTTGAAATTGGCTACTATTGGTATAAGTAATTTATATGATGTTGCCTTTCATGGATGTGGGAATCTACATGATTTAAATTGATGAGTACGTGATGTTTGTGCATAATAGATGGTAGCATGTGAATGATGTGTTAATGCCTTGGTTGTGGCTGATTTGGTTGTCTGTATATGCCTGGATTGGTGCTATGTTATGTTGAGTAGGTGTGTGCATAAAAGGGTGGAAAAAAGGCTTGGTAAATAGGCTTATTTTTGTCCACACGGGTAGACACACGGGCGTGTGTCTAGGCCGTGTGTGACACACGGTCTGCCCCATGGGCATGTGTTCCAGCCGTGTGTCCCCTGTACCTTAATTTTGAGAAACATAATGCTCAGAATTGAGTGCACAAGCAGATGCATGGGTGTGTGTTTCGACCGTATGGATGACACGACCTCAGGCACAGGCGTGTATCCTAGGTGTGTGAAGTCTGCACCTATTTAATGAATATCATAAAATTTAAATCGACCACACGGCCTAGCACACGAGTGTGTGGCTTGGCCGTGTGTCTTCAATTTGTTCTTGGGTGACAAATAGAGCGTTACACGGGTTTAGGACACGAGCATGTGCGACCACATGGCCAGCCCGCACGGGCGTGTCCCATATCCACACGGGCGTGTGACCCCTGTTTAGTGAAAAATTTTTTAACTATTTTAAAATTTTCTAAAGTTCTCGGTTTAGTCCTGAACCACTTCTAATGCATGTTTTGGGCCTCGTAGGCCCGTAATAAGGACTTTAGGATTAAATGCAAAAACATTTAAATTGGGACAAAAATTTACAGCTCGAAAATGTATGTTTAATTGTGTTTAAGTCCAGTAATGCCTCGTATCTTGTTTCAGCTTCGAATACGGGTAAAGAGTGTTACAAAACTATCACAGTTCATATATGGCAAGTATAGCTAGAGTCTTACACATGCTATGCTAGTCTGAGAATCGACTAAATTGTAGCTTTGATACCACTAAATGTAACACCCCTTACCCGTACTCAATGCCGAAATAGGGTACAAGACATTACCGAACTTATCACACGAACAAACATATATTTCGAGCCATAAATTTCCATCCAAATTAAAACTTTTGACGTTCAATCATAAAGTCCTTAATACGAGCCTATGAGGCCCAAAACACGCTTTGGAAGTGGTTTGGGACTAAACCGGGAACATTAAAAAATGTTACAAAACTTAAAAAAATTTTCACTAAACAGGGGTCACACGCCCATATGGATATGGGACACGCCTGTGTGGGCAGGCTGTGTGGTCACACACGCTCGTGTCCCGAACTCATGTAATTCTCTGTTTGTCACCCAAGAACAAATTGAAGGCACATGGCCAAGTCACACGCCCGTGTGCTAGGCCGTGTGGTTGATTTAAAATTCATGATTTTTCATTAAATAGGTGCAGACTTCACACGCTCAAGACACACGCCCGGGATACACGCCCGTCTCCAAGGCCGTGGCCCTCACACGGTTGAGACACACAACCATGTCTCAGCCCGTGTACTCAATATTGGGCATTCTGTTTTGCAAAAATTATGGTGTAGGGGACACACGACCTAAACACATGCCCATAGGGCAACGCTTGTGTGTCGCACACGGCCTAGACACACGCCCGTGTGTCTACCCGTGTGGACAAAAATAAGGCTATTTACCAAGCCATTTTGCCACCCTTTAATACACACACCTATACAACATAACATAGCACCAATCCAAGCATATACATACAACTAACATCCACAACCAAGACATCAACACATCATTCATGAAAGACATCTTTTTATAAATATACTTATAACCAATATTGGCTCATTTCAAATGGCCTTACACAAAATGAACTTCCAACCACTATAAGCCAACACATTTGGCCAAAACAATTATCACACATAACAAAATAACCAAGTCCCTTATACGTGTCATAACTCAAAATGTTGAATTCATTGGTACCAAAATAATTGTTGATAGTGTGAGTGGATCTCCGACGATCTCCGAATCCCGAGCTAGCTTGGTGACAATATAATACAAGGGAAAGGAAGGAGAGTAAGCTATATAGCTTAGAAAGTTCCTATGCAAATAATAAGCATCATAACCATACAATTAACATACAATTAACTTGAAAAAGATTACCATGAATGTTATCAAAATCTTGTAGCCATAACTTAATAAAAATCCTACCAAGAGTTCATCATATATTGAGCTCATTACTTATGAGTTTTACGTACATACCTATACCAACTCGCAATAACCACATCTTTGCACAACTTTGTCATTCCCGTTGAACACTCAAAATATTAACGGATACTCGAATATCTTGCACATAAGTGCCATATATGTAGCCGAAGCTACCTCATATCTCATAATACATATGGGCTCGTTTTTGAGCTACTCACGGGCCTACTCACACAAGCTGTCAGTCCGGACGTAGCTACACAATGCTGCTCACACAAGCTGTCAGGTATCCGCAACACATGCCGGACTACCCAGCCACTGGTAGGACGTACGATACAATCACCCGGAGTACATAATCACATATATACATGGGTTCCTAGTGACATGTCACCCGTATCCCATTCTATTCCTAAGGTCCAACCGGGGTTTCTCGCTTGTCAAAACTTTACCGAGTACATCCAAAGAGTCAATCACAATTCATACAATATTAATGCATTTAAAACATAATTATAACAATGCATTATTTACATACGAACTTACCTCGGTACAAAAATAGAAGAATTGGACCTAATTGTCACACACTTCGTTTTTCCCCCGATCTAGGTCCGAACCTCATTTTTCTTGATCTATAATAAAAAATTTAACTCATTTAATACTCAAATTATTCAATATAGCCCAAAAATCATATTATGGAAAAATTACATTTTTGCCCCTAATGTTTCACATTTTTTTACGGTTTAGTCCCTAGGCTCGTAAAATGAAATGTATTCAATTTCTTCAAAACACAAGCCTAGCCGAACCATTTTCACACTTATACTAGTTCACATTTTCCACTTAATCACAGTTTTACTACTTATTTTATAACTTTTACAAATAAGTCATGTTTGACATTTTTACTGAAAATCACTTAGCAAAAGTTGTTTATCTAACACCAAACATGCATTTTCTACCATTAGACATCAAAATACACAACTATCTAACATGGGTAAAATTTTAAACTTCATCTTTCTTTCAAATTAGTCCTTAAAATAGCTAGATTAGGTTACAAGGATATCAAAAACATGAAAATTATTAAAAACGGGACTAGAACAGACTTCCAATCGAGCTTGGAAGCTTGAAAAACAGTAGCTATGTCTTCCTCTTGTAAATTTCAGCCAAGGGGGACTAAATTGATGAAGATGAAGACTTTTATTTAGTTATTTTGGCTTTATTTGACAAATGACCAAAATGCCCTTAATGCATAACTTTAAAAATTCACCTAATCATGTCCATTTTTGTCCATCTAATTAACAAATGTTCTAATTACCATCTAAGGACCTTCAATTTAAAATTTCATAGCATTTAGACACCTTTAGCTTCTAGAACACACATTTTGCACCTATTGCAATTTAGTCCTTTTAGCTAAATTAAGAGCCCAATCGATAAAATTTTCGAACGAAATTTCATGAAAAAATTCCATGAAACTGTAGACCATAAAAATATAATAAAATTAAATCTTAATTCGTCTAATTCGTGATCCCAAAACTACTGTTCCGACTAGACCCAAATTGGACTGTTATAATAGCATTATAAATTAGGTCATTTGAAATATAGAAAATTGAATGACATGTATAAGTTAGATTTAATTCCTATTTTTAATAATCATATTGAAAAATGCAATGCATGTATGTTGACTAAAATTACAAGAAACCCTTTCCCTATGGTTAAAAGGAAAACAAAATTGCTTGATTTGATACATAGTGATTTATGTAACATGCATAATACTCCTACATTAGGTGGAAAGAAATATTTCGTTACTTTTATTGATGATTGTTCTAGATAGTTTTATGTATATTTATTGCATTCAAAAGATGAAGCACTTGATAAATTTAAAGTTTCTAAATCTGAAGTTGAACTTTAGTGTGAATCATTTATCAAGTGCTTAAGATCGGATAGAGGTGGAGAATACTATGATCCAAGTTATTTTGAATCCACTGGAATTGTCCATCAAGTTTTGGCCCATTACACACCACAACAAAATGGTGTAGCTGAAATGAAAAATAGAGTCTTGACTGAAATGGTAAATTCAATGTTATCATATTCAGGTCTTGGACAAGGTTTTTGGGAAGAACCTATTCTAACAACTTGTCATATATTGAATAGAGTTCCTAATAAGGAAACTAAAATACCCCCCTGTGATAATGGAAGAAAAGGAAACCAAACTTTAATTATTTCAAGGTTTGGGGTTGTAGAGTTGTTGTCAAAGTTTTAGCACTAAACATAAAAAGTTAGGTAAAAGATGAATTGAATGCATATTTATAGCATATGCACATAATAGCAAGGCAGATAGGTTCATGGTAATTGAACCAAATGATTCAATTTCAATTAATATTGTTATTGAATCAAGAGAAGCTATTTTTTTATGAAAATATATTTAATTCTATTTCAAGATAGTTACAGCCACAAAAATTGATTCATTCTTCAAATGAGAATGAGATTCCATTGGAACAAATTGATAATAATGATGAATCATGTCAAGAATTAAAAAGAAGCAAGAGGATTAAAAAGGTCAAAGATTTTGGACCAGATTTCTTTATGCTTCTTATCGAAGAGAAAGGTGAAAGTATATGCAATAAGATACCTTATTGTTATAATACGAAATCTGATCCTATTACATTTGAAAAGGCAATGAAATCTCAAGAGTTTGCTTTTTGGAAAGAAGCAATAAATGATGACATGGATTCAAATTACAGGAAATCAAACTTGGATCTTAGCTGATCTTCCACTGGGTTCCAAACCAATAGGTTGTAAATGGATCTTAAAAAAGAAAATGAAGGTCGATGGAACCATTGATAAATTTAAAGCAAGGTTGGTAGAGAAAGGTTTTACACAAAAATAAGGTATTGATTACTTTGATACCTATGCTCTAGTAGCAAGAATTGCTACAATTAGACTCTTAATATCACTTACCTCTATATATAATTTGGTTGTTCACCAAATGAATGTTAAAACTGCATTTTTAAATGGTGAATTGGAAGAGGAAGTGTACATGGAACAACTGCAAGGATTTGTTGTTCCAGGACAATAGCATAAGGCATGTAAGCTTGTAAAATCTTTATATGGACTTAAACAAACACCAAAACAATGGCACCAAAAGTTTGACAAGGTTGTTTTAGCTAATGGCTATAAAATAAATGAATCCGATAAGTGCATATATAGCAAATTTGAAAATGGAAAAGGTGTCATAAATTGCTTATATGTAGATGACATGTTCATTTTTGGCACGAATTTGGAACAAATAAAAAACACAAAGAAATTCTTGTCAAACAAATTTGCTATAAAGGATATGGGTGTAGTAGATGTTATTCTTGGGATTAAAATAACCTGAGATGAAAGCACTATAGCTTTATCACAATCACATTACATTGAAAAGGTGCTTAAAAAGTTTGATTTTCTAACTGTATACTAACATTTACACCCACGGATCCTCAAATAAAATTAGTATCTAATGCTGGTAGGAAAATTGATCAATTAAAACATGCAAGTCTAATTGGTTGTCTTATGTACATAATGACTTGTACAAGACCAAATATTGCATATGTTGTTGGGACATTGAGTAGGTAGACAAGTAATCTAAGTAGTTTGCATTGGCAAGCTTTGAATAGAGTACTTAGGTACTTAAAGAAAACTATTAACTATGAATTGTGTTATAATGGATATCCTCCAGTTTTAGAAGGGTATTTGGATGCTAGTTGGATTACACGTTTGGAAGATCATGCATCTACTAGCGGATGGATCTTCATTCTTGGTGGAGGAGTCATTTCTTGGAGTTCCAATAAACAAACATGTATTACTGATCCTACCATGGTAGAAGAATTTATTGCATTAGCCGCTGCATCTAAAGAAGCGGAATGGTTAAGAAATTTTCTTTATGATGTACCTTCATGGCCTAAGCCAATTTCACCTATTTCTATCCGTTGTGATAGTGAGGCTACTCTAGCAAATGCATATAGCCAAGCATATAATGAAAAATCTAGACACATTGGATTACGACATAGTTATGTTCGACAATTAATCTCTGATGGAGTGAGCACTATTAATTATGTGAGGTCAAGTGAAAATTTGGCAGATCCTTTGACAAAAATTCTTGCTAAAGCTGCACTAAAAAAGACCTTAAAAGGGATGGGACTCAAGCCCATTAATTAGAGTCACCCCTGATGGAAACTCGACTCAACGCTTGGTATAATGTCAAGTCTTGAGTTCAATGAGACAAAGTACATTATTAGTATGTGACTATTAGCACTATAAATATATCCATCCTAAGATTAAAGTGCTAGGTATCTGTAATGATAAGGGAAGGATGACTAATGTACTCTTAATGGACCCATAACATAAATATGTTAGAGTGTTATAATTACGGGAACACTTTTGATGGGATCTACCTATATGAGTGGAAGTGTGGCTGCTTCTAGGAGCTCAAGGGCTTGGCTCTAGCAGCACTCATGAAAAGAGGACACATACACATGGTCAAAATAGTGTCCCTATATACTATGCATTGACCAATGTTGAAATCATTGTGTGAGATGTGTTCGGTTAATCAAATGGAATAGTTGGTTTAAAGCTTAGTCTACCTTGCAATTTCGATTAACTTTAACATGTTTTCACTAAGTAAAGGTTCCATTGTAATATACATTTATTTATGCAAATTGATTTCCAAGGATATCAAAATCTAAAATATTTTGAAAATGGAGGGAGATTGTTGGAACATTTTCAAATATTTATAGTGTTCCAATAACTATAAATGAATGGGACAAATTAATAAAAATTTATATTATTTGATTTTTTGAAAAAGAATTATAGCTATTTAAATAATATTATTTGAATAGTTATAACATTAAATGAATAATTATGTGTTTATTTTAAAGACATTATTATTCAGAAAGACACCTATTGAAAGATGTCTCTATGAAGAGACGTGAAAATTCCTATAAACAGGAATGAGATTTCATTTGGAAATCACACCAACAAATTCTAATATTCTTTCTTTCCATCCTTCATTTCCTAATATTATTAGATTATTCTATAAAGTATTACTGTAGAAATCCTTTGTAGAAATTGAGTTTCTTGTTATACATTGCTCAGCACGTAGTGGACTATTCTCGTCAGTGCAAAATGCAAATAGTCATTGGCTTCCTTGTATCCTCGAGGTTGATTTACTTGGAACTAATTTGCACACCGAAGATAGATAGGGGCGAATATAACCTTAAAGATAGCGGCTTGATACACGCCTTGGAGCCTTGTCCTATTTCGTTTTTTTTCTCTGTTCGAGTTCCATTTGTGTGTTCAAGATTTTCCTCACCAGAGATTTGTACTTACACTAAATTCCCAAATAACACACGACTCGTGTCTACGAGTAGCGATCCCAAACACTCACCGCTTTATGCTTTCGCCAGAAAGTCGAAAGCTCAACTAACTATTCCTTAACTTATAGTAAGCTCTAATGAATCCGAGGCGTCACAGGCAACAATCATACAATAAACACAGTCAAATAACAACCAATAAGTCACTTACACCAACCAAAACACAAGCCTATACTTAGTCTTTTCACCTAAAACCAACCAAACCAACCAAAACCTTTAACATAACAAACTTTAAATTTGAATATCTCGGTCTATACTAGTCTTTTCGCCTAAAACCAATTCTGTTCATCTTATAATTCACCTCTAACTAATTCCCAACCTTTAAACTACAATAAAATACTCAATTCATCGTATCCACTTTTGTCAACATGTTTATGGCTATTTTTCAAAAATCCACTTAAAACCAAAGAATTCTTTAATGAAACTTAAAAGTAAGTTTAGAAACCATCTAATTATCTTGAAACTAATTGAAAAATCCTTTGAAACCACATTTTACTCAAAATCTCGAAATCCACCATTAACAACCCAATTTTCAGATTTTAGTTGAAACATTCGATTTGAAGGCTAATAATTTAATTTTATGGACTAGATATCATGAAGAACTCATAAGGAATCAAAACATTACCTTTGATTGATGAAAATCAAAATTTTTTTGCAAACCCAATAAAAAAACCCAATAACTTGACAATGATGAAATCAATGGAGTTTTGGGTGTTTTTAAAAAGTTTCTATGGATGTTTAAGGCTTAGAATAGCAGAAATCAAAGAATCGAAGTTTGGGAGTCAAAATTGAGTGCGGAGAGCTAGGGAAATTAAAGGGATGGCAAGCACAATGAAGGGGGAAAAGTTGACGTCAAAACGTGTTGGTGGGGGAAAAAATAAGTTCAATTTTAAAAATTGGCGAAACTGTAACATAAATGCTCACAGTTTTGACTCTGTTACAAATCAGTCATTTTCTAAAATTAAAGGTTTCCAAAGCACATTTCCAAAAATTTATTTAACAGCTAAGATGCCATAGTTGAATACAATTTCGATTTACCATGCTACGAAATTCTGAGCATTTTAGAGCTAAAATTCCTAAACTACCCCTAAAACTCCTAGGCCCTATTTTGGGATTTTACAATCATTCAACGATTCACAATTTATATGCCCTATTAACTTGACTTGAACTCAAACAGATACATGGATCCCAACCAACACACATATTCGACACTAAATGCCACATTAGAATGTTTGGAATAAGTAAATTATGCCTAGCACTGATCGGTCTAACCGCAGTAATATTCATGTCGAGCACTTATTAGGACATATGAAGGAAAATATGCCCAACGTTCAACATATAGTCGAAGTAACCCGTCTTTCCTTTTCCTCTCAACAGTCCTATGTTTTCTTTAGCTACAAATAATAATTCAGCAACATATAATATCAGTTTCCAGCTCAAATCACAATCAATTACAAAGTCACACATATTTTTTTCTTTATTAGATTTAGTCCCTAAAATTAAAACAATAAAAACTTTTAATCTAGGCCTTCAGATTAAAGTTCAATTTCACATTTATTCATTAAGGACCTCTTACTTTCTATTCAGACTAACATTTTATCATAATTTTGCATTTTATTCAATTTGGTCCTTAATGTACAAAATCAACAATTAAGCTTCACAATTTAGTCATTTTAATCTACTAAGCTTAATTTCTCTCAATTTAACACTCAAACCTTCAAGAAATCAACATTGACAACTTTCAAAATGTAACAACCTGATTTTGGGTCTAGTCGGAATAGTGGTTTTGGGACCACAAATCCGACACAGAAAAATTTATTTTTCTTATATTTTTATGGTCTACAATTTTACGGAATGATTTTGTGAAAATTTTGTTCAAAAATTTTGACGTTTGAGCACTCAATTTAGCAAAAAGAACTAAATTATAAAAAGTGCAAAACTTGAGTTCTACATGCTAGAGGTGTCCAATTGCTATTAAATTTTAAAGTAGAGGTCCTTAGAAGGTAATTAGACCATTTCTTAAGTTGGTGGACAAAAATAGACATGAAGTAAGAGAATTTTAATGTTTTAAGAAAAGGGCATTTGGGTCATTTGGTAATTAAATGAATTAAAAAGCCAAAAATCAAACCAAAATCTTGTCCATCTTCTCCCCCTTTTTTCAAAATTTATAAGGAAGACATAGCTCGGGTTTTTCCAACTTTCCAGCTCAATTATAAGTCCGTTCTTGTTCTGTTTTTAATGCTCTTTACATTTTTTATGTTGTTATCACTCGATCTACCTATTTCTACCACTAATTTGAGAAATGATTGAGGTCTAGGGTTTTACCCATTTTAGACATGTGTGTATTTTGATGTTTAATGGTATATTATGCAAGTTTCATGTTTGAAAAATAACTTTTGCTAAGTGATTTTCGATGAAAATGCCTAACAGGACCTATTTGTAAATACTCATAAAATGAGTAGTAAAAATGTGAGAGAATGGAAAATGTGGGCTGTTATAAGCATGAAAGAGGTTTGGTTAGGCTTGGGAATCGAATAAATTGAATCCATTTCATTTTACAAGCCTCGGGACCAAAGTGTAAAAATGTTAAAGTTTAGGGACAAAAACATATTTTTTTGTAGTTTAATTTTTGGGCTGAATTGAACACTGTGATTATTAAATGAGTTAAATTTGTTATTATAGATCAAGATAAAGAAGGTTCGAACCTAGATAGGGGGAAAAATATAGTGTTTGACGATTAGGTCCCATTTTTACTATTATTGCACCGAGGTAAGTTCATATGTAAATAATGCATTGTTTTAATCATGTTTAAATGACTTGTTATTGTATGAATTGTGATTGACCTTTAGATGTATTTGAAAAAGTTTCGACAAGTGTGGAATCCCGGTTGAACCTTAGGAATAGATAGGATACAAACGTCATGACATTAGGGTTACTAAGACCACGTGTAAGACCATATCTGGGATATGGCATCAATATGAGACTACGTGTAAGACCATATCTGGGATATGGCATCGATATGAGATTTCGTGTAAGACCATAGCTGGGCTATTGGCATCGATACGAGATTACATGTAAGACTATATCTAGGATATGGCATTGGTACGGTACTGTATGTACGGGACTCTCGAGTATCCTTTAGTATTCCAAGTAGTTCAACGAGTAATTTAACAAGTATGTCAAAGATGAATTGTGTGTAAATCCAATTCGAGATGACTCAGGAATGTACGTAAAACTCATACGTAATGAGCTTGTTATGTGATAAACCCTAGGTAAGGTTATGAATGAGTAAATTATGATTATAAGATCTTAATAATATTTATGTCAATTATCATCATGTTAATTGTATGTTAAATGTTTGGATATGATGCTTATTATTTGCATAAGAACTTACTAAGCCATATAGCTTACTCCATTTTATTTTCCCTTGCCTTATAGTGTCACCAAGCTAGCTCGGGGATTGGAGATTGTCGGAGATCCACTCACACTATCAACTTATTATTTTGGGTACCAATGAATACAACATTTTGAGTTATGGCATGTATATGGACTTGGTCATTTTGTTATGTGTCATAATTGAATTGGGCCTAATGTGTTAGCCAATATTGGCTGGTAATTCATCTTGTAAATGGCCATTTGAAATTGGCTAATATTGGTATAAGTATATATATATATGGTGATGCTTTTCATGGATGTCAGAATTTGCATGATCCAAATTGATATGTGAGAAAAGTTTGTGTATAATAAATGGGTGTTGTATGTTATTGTGTAGGGTTATGCATGGAAGGGTGACAAAATGGCTTAGTAAATAGCCTTATTTTTGCCCACAAGGGTAGACACCCGGGCGTGTGTCTAGGCCATGTATGACACACGGCCTACCCCACGGGCATGTGTTAGGTCGTGTGTCCCCTACACCCTAATTTTTGGAAAATAGAATGCTCAGAATTGAGCACACAGGTAGAGACATGGGCGTATGTCTCAGCCGTGTGGATGACATGGCCTCAGGCACGGACGTGTGTCCTGAGCGTGTGAAGTCTACACCTATTTTATGAAAAATCATAAATTTTAATTTGACCACACAGCCTAGCATATGGGCGTGTGACTTGGCCGTGTGTCTTCAATTTGTTCTTGAGTGACAAACAGAGAGTTACACGGGGTTAAGATACGGGCGTGTGTAAGCACTCGGCTTGCCCATACGGGCGTGTCCAATATCCACATGGGCGTGTGGTCCTTGTTTAAGGAAAAATTTTCTATGTGGTGTGAAATTTTTTAAAGTTCTCGGTTTAGTCCTGAACCAATTCCAATGCATGTTTTAGGCCTCTTAGGCTCGTGCTAGGGACCTTATGACTGAATGTCAATGGTTTTAATTTGGACACAAATTTATGGCTCGAAATTATATGATTGTTGTGTGGTAAGTCCAGTAATGCCCGTACCCTGTTCCGGAGTCGAATATAGGTAAAGGGTGTTACACAAAAACATTAACAGTTTTACAAACTAGTACATAAGCTAGCTAAATCAAACTCTCATAACCTCAAATTTATAAAAATTACAAGAAAATGACTTGATTTTGTTTACAAATTGGTGGCTGAATGTAAGGTTTCAAAATTTGCTTCTTTTCCTTTGTTTTCTATCTTTGGATGGTGTGAGTACAGAAGAAGATGATGATTTTCATCTTTTTCCACTAAAATATATATACCTAATTTAGTTACTAATTAAACTTTATTAATAAAATAAATTTTGATTAATTTAAACATAAATATTTAATTAACTAACTAATGATACATTACATCACCATCCACTAACATGCATTTTACTTTGTTCTAATTGTCGTTTTAGTCCTTTCGATAATTATTATTTAAGTTCTTAAGTCTTTTTCTAATTAAAAATCTATAGCGATTACAATTTTACAATTTAGTCCCTAATTCTTAATTAATCACAATTTTAGCTAAATTATTTATCAAAAATTTAATTTATCAATACACTAGATCCATACATATCTCTATTAAATAGTTACGAACTCAGTTTATGGAAATGAGGTCTTGAAACTGCATTTTTTGGCACCACTAAAAATCGAGTCATTCTAGAAGGAGTGGCCATTAATGAGAACCCTAGAGAAAAGAAGAAAGGCATTCAATGTTACCTGTGTGAAAGGAACGGTTATGTACAAGTTGAATGTGCAAACTTGAAAAAGAAGTCTTTCAATATAGATTGGAAAGATGAGGATTCCTTAAGCAACTCAAATATCCATATGAAAGGTGTTTGAATAATTATACGACCTTCACTGCAAAGGTTATTTTTCTTAATGTGACTGACTCATACAAAAATAGTGAATCAGATGGAGAGACAAACACAGAGTTCCTACAAACTTACAAGACGATGTTGGAAATATAGAAGGAAGTATGTCATGTGAATGCAAAGCTAATAAATGAGAACTCCAGCCTCAAGAAAACAAAACATTGGGTAAGCAAATGGAATTGAAAGATTCTCTACTTGTTGAGAAGAATGCTACTTTGGATAATACATAGACGGGTCTTACAATACTTTGGAGAATACTTTGGAAAAAAACTTCAATGCTAGTAGTGGAAAACTTGATGAAATTCTTGTTGCTGGAAAAAGGGGTCCAAGAAAAGATGGCATTGGATATGTTAAGAAGAAAAAGAAAGTTGTGATGCAAAGTCCAACAATTTTTGTCAAAGCCACAAATAGTGTTAATAAAGGTGAATTCTTCGAGAATCCTACTTTGATCCATATTGAAAACAAGGAAAGCTCAAATCATCAAGTTATTTGTTATTATTATGGAGCTCCTAGTCATATTATACCCACATGCTTCAAGATATTGAAAAATAAATATGGAAAAAAGAAGTGTGAGCAGAAGCTCCCAGTTCCCATGGCACATTGCAAGGCCAGAAGCAAGAATTAGTTTGGAGTAAAAATGAAAGGCCATTACATGAAATGGAGGAACATAGGAAGAGAATAATTTTTTTTTTGCCATTATTTTAGCATAGTTGTTCATATTAGACCACATTGTTAGAAAATGTTCAAAAATCTAAGGGGAAATGGTAGAAAACAAGTTACAACTTAGCCAAGTTACAACTGAAAACACATATGGGTGAGAAAAGATCAATGATTGATTGATACACTAGTGAAACGTGAAGTGGCAACTAATGCAACAAATTTTCAAAATCAACATGAAAATATTTCTACTATCTCAAGACTTCATGGTAAAAAACCTTGTTGTTCTTTGAGTTACATCTCCCACATACAGAATAGTTGATGAGTTAGCATCTATTGCACCCCCTACTGAAACATTTTATTGAAAGGAGTGTCTTAATGCTACAACTAAGGGAGAGTGTGTTGATGCTATCACTAAAGGGGATTTTTTCTTTTTTATGCTTCGTGTTATTATATGTTTTGTTTTTTTATGATGTTGTCTACATGTTATCACTTTTTGTGGCCAGCAAAACTTCAATTTATGGATATGTTTCTTTAGTTTCAACTGCTTGAAGTTCCTTTGGATTTTTTTTCCAAAAAATAGGGAGAATAAGATGACCTTGAGAGGGAGTTTCAGACTTGATTTTTTTTATTTTTGTGTTATATTTCTTGCTTGAAGAATTCGCTACTGTTTCTTCGTCAAAATTTCCAAAGAAGGATATTTTTAACCCAAAAGTGGGTGTCTATGTGCCAATGGAAGTTCCCACTTCCACTACGCCAGACACATAGCTTGCCTTAATTTTTAGCATGTTTGACCAAAATATTTTGATGATTTGCTTGTATCTTTTTAAGGATCTTGTACAACCAACCTCGTGTTTATCAAGAAAAGATTGAACAAGCTAGATTATTTTTCAAGGATTAATCCATGAAGATATGAGTTAAATTATGATATTTTGTATCCTTATATTAAGGAAACCTTATTTTCTGAGATTTGGTAGATAAATATGGATTAAAGGTTACCTTGCTCTAAATATGGAAGGCTTGTTCAATCTTGACTAAGGTTTTAATGTTAAAGCAAATGTTTTTTAAGTGGTTGTCATTGTCCCGAGGGAAATGGCCACTTCTACTAGGACATTGATAGGCAATATAACTTGCCTTATTTTGACTTGGAAACCTTTTCAACCAAATCAGTTGGGGAATGACTTAAATGATTTTATGGACTTGTGTTAGCCCATAGTTGAAGGTCTGTAACAACCCGATTTTGGGGCTAGCCAGAACAGTGGTTACAGAACCACTATTTCGAAGCCGTAGAAATTATTTCAATATTATTTTATGTGATGGCATGATTATAAAGGAGCATGAAAAATTTGGTGAATTAATTTTAGCGTTTGAGAGCTTAATTGCGAAAAAGGACTAAATCGCATAAAGTGCAAAACACTTATTTTGATAGCTAAAGGTGTCAAATAGCTAGAGAATTAAAATTGGGGGTCTTTAAAGGGAAAATAGACCCTAGGATGGCGCTTGGCCGACCATGGGACAAGAAAATTAGATAGTCAAAGTGTTAGGTGAAATTGGGTGGCTAATTTGATTAAAAAGAAAGATGATATCATCCCTTTTTCATCTTCTTCTCCACTGAAAAACACCAGCAAAATAGGGGTTTGAAAGCTTGAAAATTTTATCAACTTGTAACTCTCACAAGTAAGTGACTTTGATGGCTTTTCTTGAAAATTTTTACATTTTTAGAACCCTTGTAGCATGAGCTTTCAAATGAGGGGAGTATTTTGCAAAATGGTTGAAAGTCTAGGGTTTCACCATGAGAGTGTTTATGAGGTTAGCTAAAATTTTATGGAAGAAAACGAATCATGGTTGTCAAATAAATAACTTTTGTGAAAGGATTTCTCATGAAAACCCTTATAGGACCATTTTGTAAAGTTTGTAAAATAGATAGTAATGTTGTGAAATATTGGGAATTTGGGGTTGTCATACAAGTAATAAATGGTTGGTTAGGCTTGGCTAATAAGGAAATTTAATAAAAATTGATTTTCGGGTCTAGGGGTAAAATGGTCATTTTGTGAAAGTCTAGGGGCAAAATGACCATTTTGCCAATTACAAATTGTTGAGTATCTGGATCGATAAAGTGATTTAAACTTGTGAATTTTTATCATTATAGATCAAGACTTACAAAATCTGAACCTAGACCGGGCGAAGGCCAAGCAAGTAGACTAAAACCGACTAGTCGTCGACATTTTGTAATCTGAGGTAAGTTGTGTGTAAATAATGCAACTACATTGTTTTCATGTATGAATAAATTGTTTAGCATAAATTATTTGATTTTGGAAATGACTAAACATGATGATAATTGAGGTAGTAAAACTCTCGGTTCAGCCTTAGAAATCATCGGATATTCATGCCAGGACATTTGGGTCAATTGTGTGCTAGTGTAAGACATGTCTGGGACATGCATCAGCTACAGTATGAGAGCCAGCGTAAGACATGTTTGGGATATGCATCGGCCTCGAGATATTTAAGCCAGTGTAAGACATGTCTGGGACTTGCATCGGCCTCGAGAAATTTAAGCCAGTGTAAGACATGTCTGGGACATGCATCGGTATTGAGACGAGAGCTAGTGTAAAACATGTCTGGGACATGCATCGGCTTACAATATACAAGCTAATGCAGGACTTGTCTGGGACATGGCATCGGCCTCGCTATATTAAAGCTAGCATAAGACCATGTCTGGGACATGGCGTTGGCATCTTAACCCATGTTAGGGCTATTGAGTATCCAGTAGTATTCCAAATGGTTCAACAAAAGGTTTATGATTTATATCGAAATGAGAAAAGTTATGATCATGTGATGAGTGGTACAGGTACCTAATTGAAATGTATGAGATATGGGCTTAATGTTTGCAATATGAGTTGTATTGGATGGTGATGAGTAAGTTGCACTTACGTCTATTTATGGTATTCATGAATAAGCTATGAAAAGTTACGAACAAATTGTTACATGATAATTAGTTGATGTTTATTTTCATGCAACTTACTAAGCTTTATGCTTACCCTATCTCCTTTCCATTTTCTTATAGTGCTGTCAAAGTAACTCGAGTATCATCGCTTACGTCGGAGAAGCCAGTCACACTATCAACTGAAGTACTCGGTATAGTTAGATCTTTTATTTTTTATTATGGCATTTATAGGATCCTGGCTTTGAGTTTTGTGTCATTGTTAATTGGCCAAATGTGTTGGCTCACTTTAGCATTCGATTCATTTTGTATAAGGCCATGGAAAATGGCCAACTTTGAAAGTTAATATATGAATGCAAGATAGTCTTTCATGAATGTGAAATTGTTGGAATGGTTGGATATATGAAATGTATATAGGCCTTAGCTATGGTTGTTTGATTGAGAGATCATATTAAGTTAGACTTTGATATGTTGGTTGGTGCTAGATTGTGTTTCAGAGTGGCAAAAGGCTTGTTAGATAGCCTTATATTGTCCACACAAGTAGACACATGGGCGTGTATCTAGGCTGTGTGTGACACACGGCCTGCCCCATAGGCGTGTTGTCTAGCCGTGTGTCCCCTACACGTAAAAATTGCTAGTCAATATGCATGCTAGTAAACATACGGGTAGAGACATGACCGTGTGTCCCAGCCATGTGGAGGACACGGCCTCTGGCCACAGACATGTGCCTTGGCCGTGTGCCCTAAATTGGATGCTGACGTCAGAAATAGAATGTCAAGGTTTTTAGACACTGGCGTGTCATGGCCGTGTGAGAGACACAGGCCATGGACTCGGGTGTGTGTCAGGCCGTATGAAAAACCCTATAGGTTTGAATTTAGAATTTAATTCATACGGGCTCGGGCCACGAGCATATCCCTCATGCTTAGGCCGTGTGAACCACACAGGCCATTAGCACGGCCATGTCATAATGGCCTCACGGGCGTGCTGCCACTTCCACACGGGCGTGTGCCCTACTTAAAGTGGTATTTTTCAAAAGTTTTCTAAGATGTTGGGATTAATCCCGGGATATTTCTAAAGCGTGATTTGGGTCTCATAGGCCCATATTATGAGCTTTTAGATCAAAATGGAAAAGTTTTTAAATTGGACTTAATTCTTATAACTCGAAATTGATCGTATACTTGTGTTTAAGTATGGTAACACATTGTATTTCGTCCCAGCATAGGGCTCGAATGTGGAGTGTTACAAGATCCATCTTGTAGAGCAACAAATCATTGAAGATTTGATCAGATTGAATCAAGCAATTGAGTCCCAGTGAAATATGGAGATTGAATCATGACTGATTAGAAGACTTGTAAGACCTCTCACCTATCCCAATGTACGGTACGAATGGGAAGTGCAACAGCCCATTTTCAGTGGTGTCGAAAACAGTAGTTTCTGGACCACAAAATTTGATGCATAAGTTCGTAATAATTATTATTTAATTCGTATGAGTCAATTAGAGCTTGATATTGATTTTTGATCTGGTGAATTTTATGCTAATTCAATAAATAGTTAAGTATAATTGATTGTCCTGAAAGTCAAGTGGTTTCGAGAACTGAGGTATTGAGAGATCGTTTTTTTAAAACCGAACTCGTAAATATTTTCATTAAATATTTATGAAGTTATTGTATTATTAGGTGATAGTTCAATTCAAAAATTTTATATTTGGTTTCTTCATTAAAGAAAAGGACTAAATTGTGAATGTTCTAAAATTTAGTTATATTTTAATTATTAGTGACTAGATGGTTTAAATCAGATAATTGGAATGTTTTAAATGGAAATTATACCATTCTTATTTTGCATGGACAATTAAGACATGAAAAATGCTAAAAATGAATGTTTAATTGAAGTGCAATTTTGTAATTAAATAAATTTAACTTAAGTAAAATAAAGTAAAAAATAAGGCATTGTCTTCCTTAGTGTTTCTTACCACCGAAATTTAGAAGAGCACAATCACCATAGTCATGTTCAACCTTCAGTCTTAATCTAACTAACCCAGGGATTAATTTATAAAATTGTTACAGGTTTTGGAATTTACCATTGATGAATTCTAGGTATTTTTGAAGTTAAATGATGAATTTGTAGTCTTGGTTGATGTTTAGGATTATTTTGTACAGTGATTTTTTTTAGTTTTTTGTTAAAGGATTAAATTGATAAAATATTAAAATTCAAATAAAAATTTTATGAATTGTGAATGATTTGGGACTATACTAGTTTAGAAAGAAATTCGGCTAGCATGGAAAATTCTAAAATTTTGATAAGTTTGGAATTTTGGGTTTAGAAACTAAATTGTAATATATGTAAAAGTTTTGGGAATATGTGTAAATAATGAAAACTTAATGGTCACATGCATAGAAATAGTTTGATAATGTATGTGGATTTAATAATTTGAGTTTAATTACTATATAGATTAAGAACCAAGACAAAAAGACAATAACTGAGGAAAAGGAAAAATTACGGAGTAGTCCCTACGAAGAAACTAGTAGCGAATAGTAGGTAAGTTCATAGTATAAATAAATATATGTATTTATTTATAACTTGTGTTAGTATGTTTTGGTTCAATTGTAATTGATGTTGAATTACGCTATTAAGTTCTTAATTTTAAAATGCTTACAAATAAGTACAGTTGAGAAAATGGATATATGATATTGTCAATCCTTAGGGATAATATGGTTATATGATTTTAAAATGAATTTAACCAATTGATACCATATGTGCGAGTGTGTTTCTGGAAGTGCCTTTGAAATATAATTATGTAAACTCTGTTAAAAAGCCCGTTTGAACGTAGTAAACGCTTAGAATATGATTGGCATGCCAATAGGGTTTGAACGCACCTTGTATAGGTTTGCAGTTCAGTGTCTCTGTTATGCATCATTGATGCCTTTGGTGTGGTGTAGTACCCCGAGTATCCAATTCAAGTTTTGTGGCTTTGAAGGCATGGGATCCTGGGGATGATGTTTTGCATAATATTGACACTTTTTTCCAGTTCAGTACAGGATTGGAATAAAATCGTGTTTAGAAATATTTTTGATACGAAAAGAATGAAGTTGAGAGGATTGGAACGTGTTCAGAGCGCACTAGAAAGAAGGTTTAGTGAGAGGCTTAGTTCGCGAGAATCAAAAATCTGACTTGAATTGGAACATATTTTAAATCAGGAAGAATTGTTTTGGTGTCAAAAGTCTCGAAGCGAGTGGTTATTAAAAGGGGACCAGAATACTGCATTTTTATATAATTGCACCTTGAAGCGAAGGAGACATAATAAAATCGAAGCTTTACTAATCGAAGGGGTTGGGTGGTTTTTTAAGAAAGATGTTTTACAAAGACATACGGTCAATTATTTCTCAACTTTGTATACAGTGGAGAATTATTCGCCGGGGAGGTTTCTTATGGGTGGACGTTTCCCACGGCTGGAGGATAACAATCTTCGTAAATTAGTGGCTGATGTAACTCTTGGGGAGGTTCGTAACTCTGTTTTCAATATGAACCCCTTTAAGGCTCCTAGGTGGATAGCCTTCATGCTAAATTTTACCAAGCATATTGGGAAGTTATGTGGGGCAATGTTTTTAATTTGGTAAGGCGTGTATTCTTAGAGAAGTGCCTGGACCCTAAAATTAATAAAGCTCTTCTAGTCCTAATACCCAAGACTGCTGGTGCTGAATCTATTAATCAATTTTGCCTTATTAGCTTGTTTAATGCCTTGTACATAATATTACCAAAACAATTCTTTTTAGACTTCGACAAGCTATGCAATATTGGTCAAGCAGAATCAATCAAGCTTTGTTGCTTCGCGGAACATATCGGATAACATTATCATTGCTCAAAAGGTTATTCATACTATGAAGACAACAAAAAACAATAAAGGATGGATGGCAGTCAAGGTAGATCTTGAGAAAGCATATGACAAGGTTCGTTGGGATTTTCTCCAAGATACTCTGGTTGATGCTGGGATACCTGGGTCACTGGTATACACTATTATACAGTGTGTTTCATCATCTTCAATGCAACTGCTTTGGAATGGAAATATTTTAGAGGAATTTGTTCCATTTAGAGGAGTTAGGCAAGGGGATCCCCTATATCCTTATTTATTTGTTCCTGGAATTGAAAAACTTAGGCATCTAATTGAGTCCTCAATTGAAGAAGGGCTGTAGGAGCCTATTATGCTTTATTGTAGAGGGCCAGTATATCACACCTCTTTTTCGCTGATGATTTATTGTTATTTGGTAGAGCAACTCTGAAAATTGTTGATTGTCTTAGAAAGGAATTGGATAGATTCTATTGGGTTTCCAGGCATAAAGTTAATAGATAGAAAACTCAAGTATTTTTCTTGAACAATGTAAAGGACGATGTAGCCACTGATCTTTGTACAAAATTGGGGTTCCTTCGAGTGGATGATTTGGGAAAATATCTAGGTATGCCATTATTTCATCACTGATTCAGGAGGGGAACTTTCTCCTGTGTTTTGGATAAAGTTCGAGATCATTTGAATAGATGGAATGCTCACAAACTCTCTTTTGCTGGAAGACTAACGCTAGTGAAATTGGTACTTTTGTCCGTTCCCAAATATTTTATGGCCACAGCAAGAATTGCAGTTATAATTTTTAAGGAAACTGATAAGCTTGCTTGGGGGTTCCTATGCGAGTCCACTATTGAAGGGAGAAATATGGCTTTAGTAAAATGGGCAGATGTGTGTCAACAAGTGGATAAAGGTGGCATTGGTGTTAGGAGGCTGCAAGATCAGAATTTCCTTTTTTATTAAAGTTGATGTTTAAGTTGGTAGCTGATACAGATGTACTGTGGATAAGGATTCTTAAGGAATAAATACAATATTCATGGAGTTATCCCCGAGACTTTACATCATAGTAATTGTTCTTATGTTTGGCGATCAATTGCAAATATTTGGGATGTAGAAAATAAGGGTATTATTTGGATGATTCGGAATGGTCAATTGGTTAACTTTTGGAATGATGTTTGGATAAGTGATAAATGATAAAACTAACATATTTTAATCCCGATCTTAATGCCTTTTTGGACGATTATTTATGCAAACTGGTGAATTTGATGCTCCTAATCCTTTGAATTTATGTTCCTATACTTATGTGAACATTTGGGAGCTAAAGGAGCAAAAAACAAGCAAAAATCAAACAAAAAGATCAGATTTCAGGAGCCACATAGGCTGGACACACGACCATGTGCCAACCCTTGTCTATTTCACAACCTGCTTCCCAAAGACATAGAAAAACACACTTTTTAATCTTTATGAACATTCTAAATTCTATAAATACCAATTAGAAGCAGAGATAAGGGAGCCATTGGAGAATATTGAAGAAAACAACTCGAAGAACACCATTTGAGCAAACTCTGAAGTAGATTACCATCAAGATTGAATACCTCATTTTAATTTCCCTTGAAGTTTTTATGAGTTTCTTTATTTCTTGTGGCTATTCTGCCCTTTTAGATGTTTTTATTCAAAATTATGAACTAATTCCCTAGATACCTAGGGAGGATGAAACCTATGATGAATTCTATCATTTGATTTTATTTTTACGCGATAAATACTTTATTCTTATTCTCAATTATGTGTGTTTATTTCTTGTTTTAATATTTATGGGATATTAATTCATGTTTAATGTGCTTAAATTAGATGAGCAAAAGTCTCTATATAAGAGTAGATCTAGCATAATTGAGTGGAGTTGCATGCAATCTTAGAAATAGGATGACATGAATCTACCGGATTAGAGTCAAATCTAATAAGTAAATCCATATATCGAGTTAATGCGACGATATAAGTTTTAATTAGAAAGAGATTTCAATTAATCAACCTAAAGTTAATTTTTCTTACTCTCGAAAGAGATATTAGCATAATTTAGGGATTTCTATGGATCAAGATACCAAGTGAATAAATCGTTTAATTTAGATTCACAATAATAAATGAAGTCTAGGTGGATTCTTTCCTGGATATTGTCTCTATCATTGGTTATTATTTGGTTATTTTCCTGATTTACTTTTTGTTCAGTTCTTAGTTAGATTAATTTAGTAAATTTAGTTTAAAGCCTATCACTCCAAATTGTCGGCTAAGTAATTGAAAATTGGTAATTACTAATACTTTTAGTCCTCG
This sequence comes from Gossypium anomalum, assembly GCA_025698475.1. Classification (NCBI taxonomy): domain Eukaryota; kingdom Viridiplantae; phylum Streptophyta; class Magnoliopsida; order Malvales; family Malvaceae; genus Gossypium; species Gossypium anomalum. The sequence goes on along the minus strand of CM046966.1, from coordinate 79,159,662 downwards.
TATTTATCAATAGGTGCACTTGCCTTCGTCGTACTTTTAGTTAGTCACATGAGACACATCAATAAGCGAGTTGGGTCCACTAAAGTTACATTTTACTGGTAATGGTTCTCTTGATGAATCCATTTGCATATGTGATGTGGTTAATGCGGCTGGAGAATGGAATCTCACTTGGCTCCTAACTATTCTCCCAAGAGGTGTGGTCGATTATTCATGGGCTTGTAATCCTCCTACACAGGAACTAGGGACAGACCATTTATCTTTGAAATTGATGTTTGCTGGGAATTTTTCTATGTGCAAGTCTTATAACCATCTTTGTTGTAGAAATCATTCTTCTCTATACAGGAGTGAAAAGGTAACACCCCACACCCATATTCAACGCCAAATTATGGTTATGGAGCATTACCAGACTTATACTACAAATAGATATACATTTCACAAACATTTTTCGATTTCATATAATCATCATTCAACATCAATCACATTATCCCTAATACAAGCCTACGAGGCTCAAAACATGCATTCAGGGTGGTTCGAAACTAAACTGATAACTTTGAAAACTTTTAGAACACTTGGAAAAAAATTTCCAAAAACAGGGGCCACACGCCCGTGTGGCCCGGCCAAGTGTCTTACACTGCAAAAGACACGCCCGTTTCACAGGTCGTGTAGACATTCGAAATGGGATCACATAGCCATGTCTCAAACCATGTCCGACCCCATGTAACTCTCTGACTTGGGTCACACGGCCAACACACACGCCCGTGTGGCCAGCCCGTGCGCCCTAAAAATGGCCACACACGCCTATGTACCAGGCCGTGTGCTAGGCTGTGCCAAACCTGTAGGGTATACTGACTTATGCCACACGGCCAAGTCACATGCCCGAGTGTGAAACCGTGTGGGGCATACTGACTTGGTTTCTATTTCAACACCAGGGGACACCCGGCCATGTAACCTGGCCGTGTATCACACACGGCTGAGACACACGCCCGTGTCTCCACCCATGTGGACAAAAATAGGCTATTTACGAAGCCATTTTTCCACCCAAATTTACACACACATACATCAACCCAAATGGCACAAAACATAGCAATATAGCCATCTAAAACAACTCCAATCAAGCTCAATTCATACCATTCAATGCCAATCAATACATAATACAACAATGACATAATATACTATTCAATTTCATAACGAATCTCATAATTTCAAACATCAATATGAACACTTTCAAATTTTGCATCATTAAGCTTAATCTCACAAACGTACTAAATTCAATTCTCAACCAACTAGAACCCCCAATTGCCAAATATCAACAAGCATAACATATTCTTCATTAATCACATAACCAAAGCCGTAAGCACACATATATACACAACCAAACCAGCCAAAATAAGCCAAATATCATTACTACATACAAAACCAAAATATTTAACATTTACAAGCCATTTCAAATGACTAAACTCACTATCAAACTACATATCAAAATGACCATAATCCTATACATGCCATATAACCAAAACATAAGCTCAAAGTACCAAATTGATAGTTGGATAGTGTAAAGCAATCTCCGACGAACTCCGAATCCGAGCTAGCTTTAAAATCACTATAAAACACGAAAAAATAAACAGAGTAAGCTTTATAGCTTAGTAAACTCATATGATTAATAAGTATAATTTGCCAACTCATTTACAATTTAAAAAACATGAGTAAATATAAATAATACAATCAATTCAACAATTTGCACATTGTCGTAAATCTGTGTAACATGTATAAATTTATCAACTTTCATTTACTTTTCATATAAACTTATCAATTATCACTTACTTGCCAAACTTAACACGAGTACCTGAACTGATCCGTATCATTGCTTACATCCTCATACCATAATATTTTCCCATAAAACCATTCGGAATACTATCAGATACAAGGGAATCTCGCACCGAAATGCCACATACATAGCCAAAGCTATCTCAATCTCATATCACATATATGCTCACTCTTGCGCTATCAACGGGCCTGCTCACACAAACTGTCAGCCAAGACATAGCTACACGATGCTACTCCCACAAGCTGTCAAGTAACTGTAACACATGCTGATATACTCAGCCACCGGTAGGAAGTACAGGACCAGCACTCGGATCACATTCATCACAGTAACCCCTAATGACATGTCACTAGTATCTTATCCATTCCTAAGGTTCAACCGGGATTCTCACTGTGTCAATGCTTTGTCGATAGATTTTGCAGTGTTGTAATATCACAATTATAATATTTTAGAATATAAACACATATAACATTAAGCTTATTAATCATACAAACTTACCTCGGATGCAAAAACGGCGAATTAAGTCAATTAATCCGAAACTTTGTTCTTTCCCCGATGTAAACCCGTATTTCTCCTTTCTTGATTTAAATGTAATCAAAATTAACTTTTTTAATAATCTCCCTATTCAATTTAGTCCAAAATTCACATTAAAGCAAATTTACATTTTTGCCCCTAACATTTTAACATTTTTACAATTTACTCTTTATTTCATAAAATCACAAATTCATGCAATTCCACCTAAACCCATGCTAGTCTAATTTCAATTAGGTCCCTAGCAGCCCATATTTTTCATTTACTTCACATTTTAACCACAAATTTTCCACATTTCATAATTTAATCCCTAATTTACATTTTCACTAAAAATCACTTAACAAAACTTGTATAACTATCATCAAACATTCATATTCTATCATAAATAATTAAAGCTCATACATTCATTAATGGAAATATCCTAAACATTTAACCATTTTGTAAATTAGTCCCTAGGCTAGCTAGATTAAGTTGCACGATCTCAAAAACATAAAAATCATTAAAAACGGGACAAAAATCTTATCTAAATGAGCAATACTAGCTTGTTCGAATGATAACCCTAAAAATAGTGCTTTCTCCCTTCAAAAATTTTAACTTAATAACTCATTTACTTTTTTAACCTTATTACTAAATCATAATTTCAATAATACCAAACCATTAACATCCACTATCTAATTAATGGGTTATTTACCATATAAGGACCTTTACTTTAAGGTTCTATAGCTATTTAATACCTTTAGCTAATAGAACACCAATTTTACACATTATACGATTTAGTCCTTTTTATTTCTTAATAAAATTTTCACACAAATACACTATCATGTTGTAAACATTAAAATAATAATAAAATAATTATTTCGACCTCAGATTTGTGGTCCCAAAACCACTGTTCCAATTTGACTAAAAACCTGCTGTTACAACTCTCCCCATAGGGATTTTCGTCCCAAAAATCTTACCAGTGAATAGGTTAGGGTACTATTTTCTCATAGCTTCCTCGGGCTCCCATGTGGTTTCTTCAACACCGTGTCATTGCCAAAGTAGTTTCACTAAAGCTATGCTTTTATTTCTTAACTCTTTAACCTCTCGAGCTAAAATTCTGATCGATTCTTCATTATATGTCATATTAGGTTGAATTTCAATCTCTGTCGGAGAAATTACATGTGATGGATCTGATCTATATCGGCACAACATTGACACATGAAACACATTTTGGAGCTTTTCTAATTCTAACGGTAAAGCTAGTCGATATGCCACTAGCCCTATTCTCTTAATGATCTCATATAACTCGATGAATCGAGGACTCAATTTACCTTTACGACCAAATCGAAGAATTTTCTTCCACAGAGATACTTTCAGAAATACTTTGTCACCGATCTAAAATTCAATGTCTTTTCATTTCAAATCCACATACAATTTCTGTCGATTTGAAGCTGCTTGCAAACAGTCATGAATTACATTCACTTTTCCTTTATTCTCTCTAATCAGATCAACCCCGTGGATCTTTTTCTCACTAAGTTTGGTCCAATACAATGGAGTTCGGCATTTATGGCCATACAAAACTTCATACGTGCCATCTTCATACTTGATTCAAAACTATTATTATACGCGAATTCAACTAATGGCAAATAGTTCTCCTAGTTGACTTCAAATTCTAAAACACAACAACGAAGCATATCTTCAAGAATTTGTATTGCTCTCTCAAACTGACCATCAGTTTGCGGATGAAATGCAATACTAAAAGTCAACCTCTTACCCAAAGCGTCTTGCAATTTCTTCCAAAATCGCGATGTAAACCTCAGATCTCTATCGGAAATAATCGAAATTGGTACCCCGTGCAATCTAACCATCTCATAAATGTACATCTCAACCAATTTATCAAGTGAAAACTCTGTACGTACTTGAATGAAATGTGCTGATTTTGTCAGTCGATCAATGACAACCCAAATAGCATCTTTCTTTTTCGACGACAAGGGCAAAATCGATACGAAATCTATCGTAACTCTATCCTATTTCCATTCTGGTATCATCACCAGTTGTAACAATCCTGAAGGTACTTGATGTTCTGCTTTAACTTGTTGGCAAACCAAACATTTCAACACGAACTCAGAGATGTCTCATTTCATGCCCGACCACCAATATTATTGTTTCAAATTATTATACATTTTGGTACTCCCCGAGTGAACAGATAGACAACCACTGTGTCCTTCGTGCAAAATTTTCTGAATGAGTTCGGAATTCTTTGGTACGCAAATTCTATCTCGGAACATTAAATAATCATCGGATCCGATATGATAGTCCGAATCGCTAATCTACTCACACTGCATTCTTTTAGCTTGCAACTCGTCACAACTTTGAGTTTCACAAATTTGTTGAAGACATACCGGTTTAGCTTTCAACTCCACTGGAATCAAACCATCATCAAACAGACTTAGCTGAGTATTCATCGCTCGTAAAACAAATAAAGATTTTCTACTTAGAGCATTCGTGACTACGTTCATCTTCCCTGAATGATAATCAATCACTAACTTATAATCTTTCAACAACTCTGGCCATCTTCGTCGTCACAAATTCAGATCTTTCTGAGTCATTAAAATATTTTCAGCTTTTTTGATCGGTAAAGATGTGGCACTTTTCACCGAATAAATGATGTCACCAAATTTTAAATGCAAATACAATAGCGGCCAACTCTAAATCATGTATCGAATAATTCTTTTCATGCGGTTTCAACTATCTGGAGGCATAAGCTATCACTTTACCCTTTTGCATCAAAACACAACCCAAACCGTTTAATGACGCGTAGCTAAAAATTACAAACTCTTTACCCGACTTAGGTTAAACCAAAACTGGTGCCTCAGTTAACAATGCTTTCAACTGATCAAAAATCTGTTGACATTTCTCGGACCACTCCAATTTTACTTTTTTTGTAGTAATCTAGTCATCGGTGTAGCAACAATTAAGAATCCTTTAACAAAACGTCAATAGTAACCAGTTAGTCCCAGAAAGCTTCTGACTTCAGATACATTTCTCGGTGGTTTCCAATAAAAAACTACAGAAATCTTGCTTGGATCAACTCGTATGCCTTCAGCTGAAACAATATGTCCCAAAAATCTGACTTCTCGGAGCCAAAACTCACATTTTCTGAACTTAGCGAACAATTGCTTATCTCTCAAGGTTTGTAACACAATCCTCAAATGCTCGGCATGCTCAGACTCATCTCGTGAATAGATCAGAATGTCATCAATGAATACAACCACAAATCTGTCTAAATACGGTCTAAAAATTTGATTCATCAAATCCATAAAAACTGTAGGAGCAGTAGCCAATCCAAAAGGCATAACAAGAAATTCATAATGCCTTATAATAGCCAGATCTCAAATCAATCTTCGAGAACACTTTTGCCCCTTTCAACTGATCAAACAAATCATCAATTCTCAGTAAAGGATATTTGTTCTTTATCGTAACTTTGTTGAGCTATCTATAGTCAATACACATTCTCATTGGTCTATCTTTCTTCTTTACAAACAACACTAGCGCACCCTAGGGCAAAAAAATAGGTTGTCTAAACCTCTATCTGTTAACTCTTGCAACTTAGCTTTCAATTCTTTCAATTTTGTTGAAGCCATTCTATATGAAGCTATTGATATCGGGGATGTTCCCGGTACTAATTCAATAGCAAACTCAACTTCTCTGATCGGTGGCAATATCGATAACTCTTCTAAAATCACATCCGGATACTCACAAACCACTGGCACTGATTCAATCTTCGATTCAAATACTTTGGTATCTAAAACATAAGCAAGATAAGCTTTGCAACCTTTTCTCACACATCTCTGAGTTGACATAGATGAAATCACAACAAGCAATTCACTCAACTCACCTGATTCAATTCAAATGATTTCACTATTCTGACATTTCAATTCAATAGTCTTTCGTCTACAACTCACAACAGCATCATGTAGCGCTAACCAATCCATACCCAGAATTACATCGAATTCATAAAATGGTAATAGCATCAAATCAGGTGAAAAACAATAACCTTGAGTCATTAAAGGATAATTCTTGCAAACTTTATCAATTAGAACATATTTGCCTAAAGGGGTTCGATACTTTAATCACAAACTCAATAGACTCAACAGGAAAACTCTTACTAGACACCAAATTCATACAAAAATATGAATTAGTCGATCCAAGATCAATCAATACAATTACATTAGTGTCATAAAGAGAAAATGTACCGGTGATAACGTCAGGTGACGACGCATCTTCGCGAGCGCGAATAGCGTAAGCTCTAGCAGGTGCTCTGGCCTCGGATCTCACAGTGGAGTCCTTAGTCGTTCCTCAACTACTAGTCACATTCCCCGCATTTCTAGGTGGCCTCCCTCTGTAGTTGTGATGCTCGGTCTTGCATTCTGGAATTTTTCTTTCTCATCTAATTCGGGACATTCTCGAATGAAATGATCTTACGAGCCACATCTGAAACAAGCCCGGTCATTCATTCTACATTCACCAGGATGTCATCTTCCACATCGTTGACATTTAGGTCTATTATTTCTCACACTGCCGACACTCGATATTAATGTAGCTTGAGCTTTAGAACTTGAGTATTATTTTCCACAATCTCAGTTTGGATACCCGATTGAAGCATTTGGACAAGTGTACTAACAGAGTGATATGGGTTATTCATCGATCTTTTTCGAATCTCTAGCTTCAAAATTTGCCTTTCTCTTTTCTTTGCCAAGTTTTTCGACTTTACAGGCTCTGTCAACCAACACAATGAATTCTTTTAACTCTAGAATTCTGACTAACAGTTTGATGTCTTCGTTTAACCCATCTTCATCTCTTTGCACATTATGGCCTCAGTTGAAACATATTCTCAAGCATATTTACTGAGTCTCATGAATTCTCGCTCATACTCTGTCACAGACATACGGCTCTGTTTCAATTCTAGAAACTCTTTTCACTTCGGATCAATAAACTATTGACTAATATATTTCTTTCTGAACTCAGCTTGAAAGAAATCCCAAGTAACATGTTCTTTTGGCACCACTGATACTAAAGTATTCCACCATTGATATGTTGTGTCTCTCAAAAGTGATACGGCACACTTTAAACACTCGGCTGGTATGCAAGATAATTCATCAAATACTCTGATAGTATTTTTAAGCCAAAACTCAGCTCTCTCAGGATCATCGTCAACTGCAGCTTTGAACTCTTCGACCCTGTATTTTCGAATCTTATCAACTGGAAGCTTATTTAATCGTAAAAATTCCACATTTTGAGAAGCTACGGGAACTCGTTGGGGATTAGGTGGGGTAGAGGTTGTTGAGCAGCCGGATTTGTTCGAACAAACTCTGTGAACCACTCGTTCATCATCTAGAAGAAGGCTTCTTTTACCTCTCCTCCCTGGCTACTCGATACGAGTCTAGACTCCGATTGCGCTACTCCATGAACAGACGTAGGCGCATTACTTTCTACATCATCAGCTACAGCTTGATTGGGATCCATTTACTATACAAAAACACATTTTAAAATTGTCAGGAGATATCACACTATCATAGGTTATATATGGCATGTATAGCTAGACTCTCATATAGCTTAGTCATAGAATCGAGTAAATTGTAGCTCTGATACCAATAAATATAACACCCCTCACCCGTATTCAATGTCAAAATAGGGTTACAGAGTATTACTGAACTTATATTACAAATAGATATACATTTCACATCCATTTTTTGATTTCATATAATCATCATTCAACATCAATCACATTGTCCCTAATACAAGCCTACGAGGCTCAAAACATGCATTCAGGGTGGTTCAAAACTAAACCGATAACTTTGGAAACTTTTAGAACACTTAGAAATTTTTTTTTCAAAAAATAAGGACACACGCCCGTGTGGCCCGACCGTGTGAGACACGCCCGTTTCACAGACTGTGTGGACATTCGAAATAGGATCACATGCTTGTGTCCCAGCCCGTGTTCGACCCCGTGTAAATCTCTAACTTGGGTCACATGGCCAACCCGTGTGCCCTAAAAATGGCCACACACGCCCGTGTACCAGCCGTGGTGCTAGGCCGTGCCAAACCTATAGGGTATACTTTCTAATGCCACACGGTCAAGTCACACGCCCTTGTGTGAGACCGTGTGGGGCATGCTGACTTGATTTCTATTTCAACACCAGGGGACACACGGTCGTGTAACCTGACCGTGTATCACACACGGCTGAGACACACGCTTGTGTCTCTGCCCGTATAGACAAAAATAGGCTATTTACCAAGCCATTTTGCCATCCAACTTTACACACACCTACATCAACCAAAATGGCACAAAACATAGCAATACTAGGCATATAAAACAACTCCATTCAAGCTCAATTCATACCATTTAATGCCAATCAATACATAAAACAACAATGACATAATATATCATTCAATTTCATACCAAATCTCATAATTTCAAACATCAATATGAACACTTTCAAATTTTGCATCATCAAGCTTAATCTCACAAATGTATTCATCATTAATCACATAACCAAAGCCATAAGTGTAACATATTCATCATTAATCACATAACCAATTAGTACCCCTAATTGCCAAATATCAACAAGCATAACATATTCATCATTAATCACATAACCAAAGCCATAAGTGTACTAGCTCGTTTTTAGTCAAATCAGAATATTGGTTTCGGGACCACAAATCTAAAGCCAAAATATTTATTTTATTATTATTTTAATTATTTTAGCATGATTTCATGATTGTGAAAAAAATTTCGTTTGATTAGTCAATTTGATAAAAAGGACAAAATCGCGTAAAGTGTAATAATGGAATTCTATTAGTTAAAGGTATCTAATAGCTATAGAACCTTAAAGTTAAGGTCCTTATATGGTAATTAGACCATTACTTATTTGAGTGGACAATTAACAAGTGAATTAATGGTTTATTATAAAGGTTAAATTGATAATTAGTAAATATAAGCTAATTAAATAAAACAAACCAAAATTTTTTGTTCATCTTCTTGCTATTGCCGAAATTTCAAGAAAAACGACACTATTTTAGGGCTTTGAACATTCGATCACTTCTCCCTGAGCATGTAAGTTCGTTTTTGTCCCGTTTTTAATGATTTCTATGTTTTTGAGATCGTTGCAACTTAGTCTAGCTAGCCCAGGGACTATTTTGCAAAAATGTTAAAGATCTTGAATGATTCCATTGATGAATACATGAGTGTTTTGATGTTTGAAGATAGATAATGGATGTTTTTTGTGAAATATGCAAGTTTTGTTAAGTGGTTTTTAGTGAAAATGTATAATAGGGATTAAATTGAGAAATGTTGAAACTTTGTGGTTAAAATGTGAAATAAATGAAAAATATGGGCTGTTAGGGGCATAATAGTAATTCGAATAACATTGGTTTATTTTGAATTTCATTAATTTGTGATTTTGTGTAATGAGGATTAAATTGTAAAAGTTGTAAAATTCTAGGGGTAAAAGTGTAAATGTGCTTAAATGTGTGTTTCAGATTAAATTGAATAGAGAGATTATTAAATAAGTTAATTTTGAAAATATTTAGATCAAGAAAAGTGAAATTCGGATCTAGATCGGGGGAAAACTAAAGTTATCGACTAATCAACTTATTATCCGAGGCAAGTCCGTATGTGATAAATTTCATTATAAATGTATTTTAAATGCTTTGTCATTGAATAAGTTGTAAAACGAGACTTCAAATAAGTTTGACAATGACTTGATGGTAATTCAACATTCGAAATCTTGGTTGAACCTTAGGAATAGTTTAGGATACTAGTGACATGTCATTAGAGGATACATTGAGTTGGCTTCAGGCCATGATATTTGCACTTCGGGTGCGAGTTATACCGATTTGGCTTCAAGTCATGAATATCGGCTGATTTTTTTTGGACCATGATATCAGTGCTTCGGATATAAGTTACCTTGATTTGGCTTCGGGCCATGGTATAGGTACTTAGTGTGTAAGACTACTGAGTATCCGACTTCTATTCTGAATGGTTTAATGGGTAAATGAATGATGTGTTTGAGAATAAGATTGGTACGAGATGGTACAGGTATGTGCATAAACCATATTAGTTTTGAATCGAAGTAATGGTGAAGAAAGTATATAGTAATGTGAATGAGTATTTGAATGGTTTGTTAGTTGATGTGAATTCATGAATCTATAATTAATTATTGAATTATATGGATATGATTATATCGAGTTTATTTCATACGACCTTACTAAGCTTTATAGCTTACTTTGTTTATTTTTCTCATGTTTTATTGTGTTATCAAGCTAGCTCAAATTCGGGGATCGTCGAAGATCGCTTCACACTATCCACCTATCATTCGGTACCTATGAACTTTGGTATTTTAAGTATATGGCATATATAGGGACTTTGGTCATTTTGGAATATGTGTTGTTATGAATTTGGCCATTTGTGTTAGCTTATAAATGTTATGTATATAATATTGTATATGGCCACGTAAATTAACCTATTTGGCTTAGTTGGTGATATATATATGTGTGTGAGCTAATGCCATTTTAAGATGTGGTTTATATTGCTTGGTGAAAGATTGATTGTGGATTTTTAGTTTGGGTAGTTAATGGTTGAATTTGAGATTGGTATGCTTGTGGTTCTAGGCAAAGGAATGTTTAGATGGAATAGTGCATGTAGATGTGTTGTGTAGTTGAGTTTTGGTATGAAATTGAATGGTATATTATGGTATTGAGGTGTTTGTATTAGTTGGTGCTGAGATGGTTTGTATTAGTTGATGTTGAGATGGTATGAATTATGCTTGAAAAATGTTAACAGAATGCTTATTTATGCATTGTGTTGGTGCCAATTGGTTTGACGTAGGTGTGTACCAAATTGGGTGGCAAAATGGCTTGTTAAATAGCCTATTTTTGTCCACACGGGCGTGTGTCTCAGCCGTGTATGACACACAGTCATGGTACACGGCTGTGTGTCCCCTGGTGTTGAATTAAAAACCAAGTCAGTATACCCCACACGGCCTCACACACGATCGTGTGACTTGGCCGTGTGGCATAAGTTAGTATACCCTACAGGTTTGGCACGGCCTAGTATACGTCTGGCAAACGGGCGTGTATGGCCATTTTTAGGGCACACGGGCATGTGTGTTGGCCGCGTGACCCAAGTCAGAGAGCTACACGGAGTCGGACATGGGCTGGGACACAGTCATGTGCTCCTATTTCGAATGTCCACATGGCCTGTGACACAGGCGTGTCTGTGGCCGTGTGAGAGACACAGCCAGGCCACACGGGTGTGTGTCCCCTATTTTGTGAAAAAAAATTAAGTTTCGTAAAAATTTCTTGAGCTATCGGTTTAGTTCCGAACAACTCCCAATGTATGTGTAGGGCTTCATAGGCTCATTGTAGGGATATTATCCTTGAATTTAATTAATGTTTGTATGAAAAGTGAAATTATATGTGAATTGAATGTTTAAATGTTTTGTAAGCTTGGTAATACTTCGAAACCCTATTCCAGCATTGAATCTGGGTGAGGGGTGGTACAAAAAGCACACATATATACACAACCAAACCAACCAAAATAAGCCAACTCTCATGGCTATATACAAAACCAAAATATTTATCATTTACAAGCCATTTCAAATAACTAAACTCACTACCAAACTACATATCAAAATGACCATAATCCTATACATGCCATATAACCAAAACATAAGCTCAAAGTACCAATTTGATAGTTGGATAGTGTGAAGCAATCTCCGATGAACCCTAAATTTGAGCTAACTTTGAAATCACTATAAAACACAAAAAAATAAATAGAGTAAGCTTTATAGTTTAGTAAGCTCATATGATTAATAGTGTAATTTGCCAACTCATTTACAATTTAAAGAATATGAGTAAATATAAATAATACAATCAATTCAACAATTTGCACATTGTCATAATTCTATGTAACATGTATAAATTCATCAACTTTCATTTACTTTTCATAAAAATTTATCAATTATCACTTACTTGCCAAACTTATCACGAGTATCTGAACTGATCCGTATCATTGCTTACATCATCATACCATATTGTTTTCTCATTGAACCATTAGGAATACTATCAGATACTCGGGAATCTCGCATCGAAATTCCACATACATAGCCAAAGCTATCTCAATCTCATATCACATATATGCTCACTCTAGAGCTATCAATGGGCCCGCTCACACAAGCTGTGAGTCAACACGTAGCTACACCGTGCTGCTCGCACAAGCTGTCAAGTAACCGCAACACATGCCGGTGTACTCAGCCACCGGTAAGACGTACAGGACCAGCACCCGGATCACATAATCACAATAACCCCTAATGACATGTCACTAGTATCCCATCTATTCCTAAGGTTCAACCAGGATCCTCACTATGTCGATGTCTTTTCGATAGATTTCGCAGTGTCGTAATATCATAATTATAATATTTAAGCATATAAAAACATATAACGTTAAGCTTATTATTCATACAAACTTACCTCGGATGCAAAAATGGCGAATTAAGTCGATTAATCCAAAACTTTGTTCTTTTCCCGATCTAAATTCGTATATCACCTTTCTTGATCTAAATGTAATAAAAATTTGTATTTCGCCTTTCTTGATCTAAATGTAATAAAAATTAACTTATTTAATAATCTCTCTATTTAATTTAGTCCAAAATTCACATTAAAGCAAATTTACATTTTTACTCCTAACATTTCAACATTTTTACAATTTACTCCCTATTTCATAGAATCACAAATTCATGCAATTCCACCTAAACCCATGCTAGCCTAATTTGAATTAGGTCCCTAGAAGGCCATTTTTTCATTTATTTCATATTTTAACCACAAAGTTTCTATATTTCACAATTTAATCCCTAATTTGCATTTTCACTAAAAACCACTTAACAAAACTTCTATAACTATCATCAAACATTCATAATCTATCATCAATCATTAAAGCGCATACATATTCATCAATGAAAATATCCTAAACCCTTAACAATTTTGCAAATTAGTCATTGGGCTAGCTAGATTAAGCTGCAACGATCTCAAAAACATAAAAATCATTAAAAACGGGACAAAAATCTTACCTAAATGAGCAATACTAACTTGGCCAAATAATAGCCCTAAAAGTGGTGCTTTCTCCCTTCAAAAATCGATGGATGATGAAGATGAAAGAAAAGAATTTGTTTTTGTTTATTAAACTTTAACTTAATAACTCATTTACCTTTTTAACCTTATCACTAAATCATAATCTCAATAATACCAAACCATTAACATCCACTATCTAATTAATAGGTTATTTACCACATAAGGACCTTCACTTTAAGATTCTATAGCTATTTAATACCTTTAGCTAATAGAACACCAATTTTGCACTTTATGCTATTTAGTCCTTTTTATCCAATTAAACACTCAAACGATAAAATTTCTTAACGAAACTTTCACACAAACACACTATCATGCTATAAACATTAAAATAATAATAAAATAATAACCTTAGATTTGTGGTCCCAAAACCACTGTTTCGATTTGATTAAAAACGAGCTGATATAGATAAAGTCATCTGGAATTTGAGGTCTCCACAACGAGTCTAGACATTTTTATGGTTGCTCATTCAAAATAAGCCTTTGACAAATGCAAAACGTATGCAAAGAGGTATGTCTTCCTGTCCTTTTTTAGAGCAATGTGGTAATTCGTTTGAATCAGCCATACATGTTGTGTGGGATTGAGGAGTTGCCCAAACAGTCTGGAAGTCTTTGTTACCTAGGCATGTTTGGAATGTCTGTTTTAGTTTATAGTTGGAGGATTGGGTACACTGGAATGTTCGGAATATAGGGAGGCTACTTGTTGATAGTGGGGAGTAGTCGACTTTTTTCTCTATAGTGGCTTGGTTTATTTGGAAACATCGTAATGCCTTTATTTTCAAAAGTTCCAGTAGTAGTAGCCATGAGATCATTGCCTCATCTCTTGCTTGGACAAAAGCTTGTGGATGTAGGGACAGGATGAGTTCTTTGGCCCGTGTTTCTCAAACTAAAAAATTTTGGCAACATCCTGATCCAGGTTGTTAAGCTTAATGTTGATGGTTCTGTTTCAAAACTTAATGATAAGGAAAGAATTGGAGGAGTTGTAAGGGATGCTGATGGGAGATGGTTGGTGGGGTTTGCTATAGCAACAAGAATAGCTGAAATATTGCAGGTGGAAGCAAGAGCTATAGTAGAAGGTATGAAACTGGCTTGGATGAAAGGATATAAACAGGTTGAGATTAATTGTGATAATGTGTTGCTTATAGATACTATTTGTAATGGTTTTGCCTCTGTTAGCAACATTGAAGAAGTTCGGTCAATTCATGAATGGTGTAATAAGGAGTGGCAGATTAAATTCAGACATGTACTGCGATAAAGTAACAAAATTGTTGATTGTTTGGCGAAAGCAATATTCGAGAGCTTAAACCATTTGGATCTACTTGATGATCCACCGCAATATATTTTACGACTACTTGAGGAAGATGCACATGTTTCAATGACTGAAGGGGTCACTAATGTTGTTCATTCCTAACCAGTAGGAGTGTTTATTTTTTTTATTACCAAAAAAACTTATTTTAAGGAATTAAAATTCAAGTTGTTATATTCAATTATGCTGTAACAAAATTCAAAAATAATTTTGACAAGGAAAAAGACTTTACCATACAAATGCACGTTTTTAACTCTTCAAATCGTGCCAAATTATACATGAAACATACCTAAACATTACACCAATTCAAATCCATCAATTTTGCATAGGAACACATAATCGAACACCATCAACGACTTTAGCTTTTCCTTTGTTTTGAGAATATCCTACATCATATTTAACTACAAAATTAAATCCGAATACAAAAACTTATTAATCACACAATTTAAACATAAATCAACACAATATAAACATGAATACATTTTATTCATTTTAATCCCTATAAGCTTTAATATTCGAAATGCTCGTAACTTTCTGTTTTCTTTATTGAATTGAAAATCGATTTCATATTTCTTTATTAGGGATATCTAACTTTCAATCTATGATATAATTTTCTAACAGCTTTCATTTTATTAAATTGATCCCTAATGCGATGATATTGACTATAGCACTTAGTTGAATTTCTAATAATATCCAATACTTTTCTCTAATTTTCAAGTTAGTCTTAACATAATCTAAACTCATTATTCATAATTTATCTCTACCAAACTTAAACTCAACAATATCCATTAATGATAACTTGATAAAAACTTAATAATTAAGGAATCAAATTTACCTAGTCAATTTTAGACCGAATGGCCAAATGAAGTAAAATAAGGGTCAGTTCTGCATTGCTTTTTAAAAGCACTTCTGGCTCCAAAAGCACTTCTGGAAGAAAAGCTATGCAGAACAAGCTACTTTTGGTAGCTTTTCCTCTCCCAAAAGCACTTTTAGTACTTAATTAATTTTTCACCCCTCCAATAACATAGTACTTCCTCTCTCTTTTTTCTTGGTACTTAATTACAAATGTGTTAAAATCATTAATTAAAAATAAAAAATATTTTTTAAAATACTAATTACAAATATTTAATAGTTATATTTAAATATTTAAAATATAGTTTATATATTCTAATTAAATTTTATAAATAATTAATATTTATTGCTTAAAAATATTTAAAATTTATATTTTATATATTAAAATATTAACAAGAAGTTATAATAATTTTTTTAATATTCTTACTAAAATATAATAATATTAATTAATTTAAATATTATTTAAATGCATATTTGTTATTTGATAATAACATGTCTAAAATGGACATTTTATTTCTCAAAAGCACTTTTTGACAGCAATGCTAAACACTCAAATTTTAAATCAAACTTCTCAAAAGCACTTCTCAAAAGCACTTCTTAAAAGCACTTTTCCACAGCACTTTTCCACAGCACTTTTCAAAAGCACTTTTCAAAAGCATTGCCAAACTAGCCCTAAATCTTCTTCCTTCTTAATTGTTGGACGGCAAGACTAAGGAAGAAGATAAGCTTTAACATTCTCTCTCCCACCTTGAAAAACGTACGTATACCTAGATTAATGATAAGATTAAACTTAATTAATCTTAATTAGCTAATAAATATAAGACAACTTAATGATATAAATCATGTTAATAATGATGGACGGGTCTATTCATTCCATTCCACTAACTTAACCTTTATTTGGTTTAATTATTTCATGGTGGTTTAATTTCTAACTAGGTCTTTTTTTTCATTTACTAAATTAAAACTTAATAATGATCATATGTTTACAATTTAGTCTCTATATCATAATTACTGATTTATAATTTAATTCTATTTAATAAATTAACCATACATTTTTGTACTCGATACATAATCATTCAATTCTAAATTAAGATTATCTTGATTTTAAAAAATTCAGTCTTAAAATTGAATTTTTTGATGTTGTTAAAGTTCGAGTTGTTTCAAAAATTCTTATTATAAGTTTATTAATGTTAATAATAAATATAAATTGTCATTTACTTCCTATACCACGGTTAAAAGAAGCAATTTTTTGAATCCACAAAAGTATTTTGTTTATATAAAAATATGTATAATTTTATTATTAACTAAAATACATTATTATTTTCACTTGGTATTAATTATTTTTTTGTTTTATATACTTTACATTTTTTTTTGGTCTTTTTCCTGGATATTAATTATATATTATTTTGTAAACTATTTTGGTAAATTTATTGACTAATGAAATAAAAAATAAATAGTGAAAAGTGAAAAGTTTAATTTACAATATTCATTTTGTTATGGCTTGTACTAATGCTTTAGTAATAAAAACTTTTTTTTAAAATTATATTTGGATTATCAAAATAATTAATATATTTTAATAACATATATTAGTTATCATTTTAAATAATTTTATTTTACATTAATTATATGAAGTAAAACTATATAATACATTAAAAATTGTACACATGTTTTAATTATGATTTAATTTTTTTAATATTATTAAAATATTATTAATTTATAAAATATTAATCTTTTAATAGGTTATATAAAAGTTTCTTCTTATTATATTTGAATTATTAATTAAGATATATTTAACAATTCGAATAATAAATTATAATTATAATTATAATAATTAAAAATACATTATTTATTAAATAATTAAAAAATAAACACAAAATCACATGTAACTGACATTAAAAATTAATAATTTTAAAAATAAATAATAAAATAGACTGTTATTTCTTCAATCAAATAAGATATATGTTTTAAATCAAATAAAAAATTGAAAAAACACTTGCCACACTCCTTTGGGTGTTTTCTTTTTTTGGGGGCCAGTGTTAACCTTTGAGATGTTATCAATTTTGACAAGTGTACAGGTTGGATAGCACATAAATTGAAATGAAACAACTTATTTTTATGCTTTAAAAAAAATGAGTCAATCAGAATAAAAGCTTTAAATATCATTTGACAAATTGATTTATGATTCACCAACTCCAGGTATAATTTTGTAACACCTCAAAAATTAGAAGGTTAGAATTTTAATATTTACATAAATTAAATTCTAGTATTAATGTTAAGAGTTTTTTTAATAAAATCTCTAGAGAATCAATGTTCAAATCTCACATTTTTCACTTTTTTTCTTTTATTTTTTTGCACTTAAGGAATCAAGGTTAAAAGTAGCTTATGTTTTATTTGTGGTAAAGTATGACCTTAGGATGGGTATTAGCCTAATGGCTAAGTTTTATCCTTTCTATTCCCTTGGTCTTAGGTTTAACTTATGTTGGTTTCACTTCTTTTTCTTTAGTTTTTTTTCCTTAATTTTGGCCAAAAAAGGTAATTTCCAAATAATTTTTATTCTTTCCAAAGTCCAACTAATAAACTACTTCCTAGCACAATTAGGATTTCCTATTTGATTCTAACCCAAATTGAAACCCCCATTATCTCTATTTATTCTCAATTTTCTGTACAAACCCTCTTTTGCAAAATCCTTTCGAAGTTCTTGTTGGAAATTTAGTTCTTGAATCTCAACTTTGCAATCAAGTCTAAACCGAATCATTTATCATCAACTGTTGAATTTCGTGCCATTAATTTCTAAATTTTTATAAAGGTCAATAAGTTGTTCTCGTTTCCCAATAGCTAGATCTTATCAATTCTAGAAAATCATAGTTTTGGTTAGATCTTTCGTCTGTTACAAATCTTTTACGATCTTGTCGAGAAACTCCCTAAATATTGAAGTTCATCATTAATTATTGCGTTTTGTCAATAGAAAGACCCGTATAGGTAATCCAAATCATACATAGACGTAGGGACCATCGTACAAGACCCTGGAAGTCAGGTGTGTGCTCTTTTACAAAAAATCAAGTTAAATTTTGAAACTGCCTAGTCACACACAACCTACCACACGGGCGTGTGGCCAACCCATGTGGATCACACGACTATGTCCCCCTATGATCCCTCACATCTTCACTTCACACACAACCTGGGGCTTCGTACACGGTCCAGTCACACGACCGTGTAGCCCCAGAAACTCAAAAAATACATTTTCATCTTAACTTTTATTATTCTATTCAAATCAGTCCCTGATTAGGTTTTTAATGACATTCAGAGAACTAGATTATGCAATTCGATCCTGGATTAGGAATAGAACAATGAGATATATGGATGATTGAATTTATATATGTGGTTACTCTTGATTGATTGATTGATTGAACCGTGAATAAATTTATGTATTATTTGTATAAATACCACATTAAATTGATCCGTGAATGCTATTGATTTGCAAAGAGATAGAATATTGAACATTACAATGTTTGAATGCTTTTGAATTAATTGTAATGCATTTGTATGGGTCGGGTTGATATGATTGGAGGAAGAACCGGCAGTATGCCTTCAATTAATTGTTCGTTGTGTACTCATAGTTACAGCAAATTCCAACTACGATGGTATTGCTATGTACTACAAATATAGCAGATATTAACTGCGACATTTTTACTGTGCTTGCACCGTCCCTCTGACAACTCTTACCTATGAGATGATCGCATTTCCGCAGTTACCGACAACTTTTATCTACAACTACCCAAATCCGAATGTGGTATTAAGTCCACGAATTTGAATGATGGTGGAGGGAGTTCTGGGGAACTCCCAATTTTGGAGCGCTTGTGGTTTGGGGTAGGACAGCCGATTTTTAAACTAATTTTTTTATGGCATATTTGACAATTTATGCATACATGACTAAATTTACTTGATGATACGATTGAATTGATCTATGTGCATATAACTTTCATAAACGGTGTGAATAACTTTGAATTTTATTCAGTTGATTGTCTATGTTTAAGAATATTTTTATTTCTTGACTAAAGTAGCAACACCGAATTATGGTATTTAAAATTGACAGATATTTATAACCAATTGTCATTCTTGATAATGATGTATTATGTGTATTTAATGTTTAAAAGTATAGCTATATGATTTGGTTTATTGTAAAGGAGCTCACATGGAGCCTCTATAGCTCACTCCCTCTAATATCCATCTTTATAGATAATCTTTCAGGCTAGGATGCAAACACAACACTCGGAGGGTCTCGGCTTTTGTTTCATCTTTATTTTCGTTAAAGTTACTATTTTTAATTCCTTAAGAGGAAGAGTTCTTTTATGTTTTCTTTTATTATGAATCATGGTTTGGAATTTAGTTTTAATTTCTTTTTTAGATGCATCTCATTTAGTATAGGTTATAAAATTAAGGTTATTATTTGTTAATATTTGATTAACCGAATTGTTTATTAAAAAGACTTACGTTTTAATTTTGCTACTAATGCTAATAAGTTAAACTAAAGTATAAATTGTAAATCACCTAAATAAACTTGAATTTTAAAGGAAAAATTGATTTTGATAAAGACCGAGCCACTTCAATGGTTAATGTAATCTCCAGAATTCGGGTCTACTGTCTATGTCAGGTTGGGGAGGTTACAAATTTTCACTAAATAATGGGTAAAATCTTCTATAATGACTTAAATACACGACATATCACACCCCAAAATATAAGGGGTTAGTTGTAAAAAATAAGCAAGACATAAGCCTTAGGCTTGATGGTTAAATAGTTTATACATTTCTTAGAGGACCTAGGTTCAAACTACATCTCACTCATTCTTTCTTTTTTAATTTTCAGTAACCTAGAATTAAAATTACATTAGAATAAATAATATTTAAACTGAAAACATGATAAGTATGGGCAGTAACCCAAATGGTTAAGTCTTTACACTTTTCCCTTGTAAACTAGGTTCAAGTCACTTTCGCTAAACTCAACATTTCGATTTTAATTTTAGCCAAAATTGGATAATTTACCATGTAACCCTTTAAAATTTGAAACCCTAAGTATTTAGTCCTCCTTTTCCTAATTCCCTTTTAAATTTATTTTTTCTTTTCTCTTCCTTTTTCTTTTCATCAAATTGGTCATTCCATTGCTGAAATTATTTTTGTTCTCAAATATCAAATCAATCCCTGATAAATCAATTGTCTACCTTTTGTTGAATTCATTGTTTATAGCCTCTGTAATTCCATCAAGTTCAAACTCATTATAGGTGCATTGAACCAGACTTGAACGTGAGAGACATCACTTGGAATCTCGGTGAAAGTTTCATGTTATTTTACAAGCAAATCGGGGTAAAATATGCCTCGAAATAGGGCCACATAGGTGTTTGGGCCACCTATGTGGACCACACGGTCATGTCCCCTTTAAAACCCTAGGTTTTTCAATTCTCACATGGCCTAGGACCCTCCTTACAACCTACCATCGGTCGTGCCCCCTGTAGGTTAATTTTTCAATTTTTGGACGACATCAGTCTGTTACACAACCCGACTACACAGCCATGTACCCCTCTACACAGTCAAGGGCTTTCCACACGATTCGGTAACACGGCCGTGTGTCCCTTATTTTTTAGATTTTACAATTTTACCCATATTTTTTAGGTTTTATAGTTTTTGCCCCCCTTTTTTTAGATTTTTATAGTTTTACCCAGAATTTTATGATTTGTTTAGTTTAGTCCCTGATTGATTCTTGAACTGTTTTAGTTTATTATATTATTTAATTAAGTCCATGATATTATGAATTATGTTAGAATCCATGTATTAACTTAGTGTATTAATATGATGTTTATCTATTTGCATGAACTATGAATAATACGTATAACTATTGTTTCGGTGTTTGTGATTGTACGTGTAACAGCCCGTTTTTAGGTCAAATCAAAACCGTGGTTTCGGGACCACATATCTGAAGCCAAAATATTTATTTTAATGTTTTAATAATGCTTATAGCATGATAGATTAATTATGTGAAGGTTTCGTAAAGAAATTTTATCGTTTAAATGCTTAATTTGGTAAAAAGGACTAAATTGCGTAACGCGTAAAAGTTGAGTACTATTGTTTAAAGGTATTATATGGCTATAGCTTGAAATGTGGGAGTCCTTGCATGTCAAATACACCTTTATAAGGGTTAGTGGAAGTTGTTAGTTGGTAATTTTGAAATTATTAAAGTTTATTAAGGTTAATTTAATAAATAGGTAATTATGTTATAATAATAATAATAAAACAAAAACAAATTTTAAGGTTGTCATCTTCACCTCGCCGAAATTTAGCAAGAAGAAAAGCCATTCTCATAGCTTCCATATTCAGCCATGGTGTTTTGAGTGCATGAGTCATTTTTGAGATCAAGATAAGCAAATACCGGAATTAGATCGGGGGAAATGAAAAGTAGACGAATACGGCGGATATTCGAACAACTCGAGGTAAGTTCATATAATTAGAATCTAACGATACTATAATTTCAATGGTTGAATTGAATGTATATAATTGAATTATTTGAGATACGAATGCTTTGATAATATATTGAATCTGTTACCGAGCTTTAGTTGAACTATGAGAATTCATTGGATACGAGTGACGTGTTACTGTACTTATCGAAATGGTCAAGCTCTTGCATTTTTTGTGGACTCACCATAGCTTGTATGAGCTTACTGATTCAGCTCGAAAGAGCTTACTGTTCAGCTCAATAGAGCTTTCCGTTTTCAGCTCAATAGAGCTTACTGTTATCAGCTCATGAAGAGCTTACTGGCCATATCTCGAAAGAGCATGTATGATGATGAATTAACAGATTAATGACATTGTTCACTCAGTTATCCTTTGAAGTTCTAATAGATTCAACGAGCCTAAATAATGTTATATGAACAAGTTATGGTTTATGTATTAGTTAAATGACTAACATGTGATAATTATGTATGACTAGGTGATTGTTATATTGAATTTTTGGTATGTTATTATCGCATTTGATTACTTTATATGGTAAGTTTAATTCTGAATTATACGGGCTTACTAAGCTTAGAAGCTTACTCTGTTTCTGTTTCTATGTCTTATAGAGGTTTGTTAGCTCGCTCGTTCCAGACAAGTCGGAGTTGCACGTCACACAGCTTAGACACACGGCTTGTTCACACGGGCGTGTAACCTTTGAAAAGTTAAAAAATTTTCTAAGTTTTCGAAGCTTTCATATGTTATTAGATTGGTCCCGAATGCATGATTTAGGCTTTGTATGTCTGATTTAAGTTCATATTGAATGTGAATGAATGACATTTATTGTAATGAGATGTTATTTGATATGTAATTATTCTGAATTGAATTACAAGTCCGGTAATGCCTCTTAACCTATTCCGGTGACGGTTACGGGTTAGGGGTGTTATAGTACGTATAGTATGCTTTATGGCACGGTTAAACTGAAAACTTAATAAGCATGATTTTTTTTATTGAGTTGATATGTTATAAGCATATTAATTGTTACGTACTATTGTGTTACAAGCATATTAAATGCTACTGTATTGATCTCTTTAGGCATGTCGTGTTGCATTGCATGGGGTGGGACAGTATGCACGGATGAAGAAGTGGCAGTTTATTTGCAAATTTTCTGTGCACCCACAGCCCAATGACAGTATTTATCTTTTAACTGCAAATATGTTGTACATCCACAACCCATCGACAACTTTTACTTGTATATATGTTGTGCATCTACCAGCAAGTGGCAAATTTTATCTGTAATATTTTGATGTGCATCTATAGCCCAATGGTAGGTTTCATCTTTGAATTTTTGTTTTTATCCATAGCCCAATGGTAGATTTTATCTGCAAAACTAGTGGTGGTTAAACCACAATCTAGTGTGTAGGTGGTTGGAGTTCAGGGGAACTCTCATTGTGAGTGTAACGGTGGGGTAGGAACTTTTCTGTTAAATCGAAATTGTATGGCATCTATAAAGCATGTGCATAAAAACTGGATTTACAAAGATAATAGATATATTTATATATATACATTGTGGAAGTGGTCCGAAATATCAAAATTTTGAAATTGCTATTATGTATGGTTCTATGTGTTGTGTTTCTATATACTTAAGTGTTTGTATTGGTTTACTTATGATGGAACTCACATTGAGCTTCATAGCTCACTCTCTTTTTATTTCCATCTCTACAGATAACCTACTAGAGTAGGATGCGGACACGACATACAGAGGGCTCGAAAACGTTTTATTTTTATGAAAGTACTATTAGGCTTAATTTTATAATTTATGTTATTTTGAAACTGTACTATTTTAATTTTTTGTGGTATGGGACTCATATTTAGGGCTTATTTAGCATGCATAACATTTAACTTAATTTTAAAATATGGTTTTTATTTAATTAAGGCATGAAATATAGTTTTATTAAAACCAAGTAGAAATCACTTTTTCGCTGCTAGATTGTAGATGAATTTTGAATAAGAAATAAACTAGAAATTAACTAAGTTTTCAACGGTAATCACCTTCTGCAAGAAAAATATTAAATCAATCGTATCTTACAACTCTTGAGTTTTTCTAAAAATTAGGCTAATTTTTCTTCTAAGATACACAAATGTTTTAAAATAACTATTTTCAAAACTCCATTAGTTCTCTAGGTCATTTTGGTGACTAATATAATCTTTCGAATTCTGGTCTAACGTCTAGGTTGGATTGGGGAGTTACATGATAAGATATTGTAAATGGCAAAGTGACCTTGCTACCACGATCCACTAAGATTTAGCCCTTTTTATAAGCTAGCCTTGGGGTCAACAAGTTGGGAACTTATGCAATCCCCACGTCCGCTCTACCAAGTTTGGAACTTGCGATGGAACTTTGTAAGCAGAAAACTATTCAAATTGTCCTCCCCTAAAAACTAGGTTATAATGAGGTGACATATGCACCTTTTTTCAAGCTTGGTTACATAGTAAATTCAAGCACTTTCTTTTGAGCTCCTCCACCAAGACTAGATAATCTTGTGGTCGATTGATGTGGGACCCTCAATAAACATCTACACTGGTTTTGTTCGTGGGGGAGTCTTGTACACCATTAGCACCAAGGGGTCTTTAGTCATGCAGGAGTCGCACATCAACAAATGTTTTTAGGCAAATTTTCAATTTCCTATCATT
Source organism: Gossypium anomalum (assembly GCA_025698475.1). NCBI lineage: Eukaryota > Viridiplantae > Streptophyta > Magnoliopsida > Malvales > Malvaceae > Gossypium > Gossypium anomalum. Next base: position 79,134,816 of record CM046966.1, on the reverse strand, counting down.
CCAATGCCAATTTTATGGATTGTAAATTCATAATATTATCCTGGGATACTTCACGCTAAGTTTCGTGGCCATCTAACTTGTATCCTAATTTTAAGGATTTTTTAATATTTTTTTATTCATGAAATTTCTAAATTTTTTTCTTGGGAATTTGAGCCCCAAATTAATATGCATGCTACTTGTATTTTTTTTCCTCCAAAAAAATTCTTCTCAAGATTCAAAGTGGAATCTACAAAAAAGTGTCCTCATTTCGAACAAAGGAATGTCTACGTCTTGGAAAAAGGTAAATCATGACTAGTCCATGATCTATTTTAGCCCAAATACTTGCATAAAACACAGGGGTTTGATAGTAATGGTTTTACAAATAAGGTTTCTAGGCCTTCTAGAAGTCTATCTTGGGCTTTCACTTTTGATTGGGAGAAAAAAAATACATGGCTTTTCAAGGTGTGCTTGGCAGAGTCAATAAGTGGACTCAGAGTTGGTCCAAAAGGCTTCTATTGTATGGTGGTAATGAGGTGTTCATCAAGTATATTATTCAATCTTTGTCAACATATTTTATGTTTGTGTTCTTGATGCTGAGATCAATTTTGGATGGGATCTTGAATGCTATTTGTCAACTATGGTGGGTGGGTGATAAGGAGGGAATAGGGTGTGCAATGTTGGTATGGGAGCATCTATGTAGGCCTGAAAGAGGTGGGCTTGAGCTTTCACAATATGTAGTTATTTAATATTTCTTTTTTGGACACAAGTTTTGTAACAACCCTCACCCATCTCTGTCGCCAGATTAGGGTTACAGGATGCTACCACACATAACAAAACATAATCATGATATAGCGATGTAAAATTTATCTAAACAATCCTTAGTCATCAAACATAAAATCAAAAACATGTTATTCTTATTTTATTAGGGTTAAATTGAGCTTATGGAATCTCTAAAAAAATTTAAAACGAAGTATGGACTCAATTGAAACATTTCAGTAAAAGAAGGAAAAATACAAAACAGTGGTCACATGGCCGTCTGCCTAGGCCATGTGATAGGCTGAGGTCGTGTGTAGCAGAACCACACAGTCGTGTCTCCAAACCTGCTACAAACTAATACTGTGTAATCCAGGGTCACACAACCGTATAGCTAATTGTGGTTGTGTATGCCAATTGACACCTAAATCACACAGACCACATGCCCATGCCATATGTTCGTGTATAGAACACGACCATGTGTCAGGTCGTGTATCAGCCCGTGTACAGTCAAAAGTCTCTTTTTCAACAGGTTACCTATTCCTAGTTCACTTAAGTTACAAGCTATTTTATACCATCATTCAAACCTATTCAAAAATCATTAAAATATATACTCAAAACAACACTTAATTCATTCATCCTATGTGTCAAACCAATATGCCACAATTGGCACCTCAATTCAAAGTATTGCAATTCAACATTCATCACCATTTCAGCATCATTTCACATACCATACACAATTGCACAAACTCAACTTCACATACCAAAACAAATCTTAGGCAAGTTAACCAAATGACCTAATCATATTGTCACTTCATCTCAAAAATATCATTAACTAGAACTTATCATTACATACCATTTCAACCACAACTTATACTTACACACTTATAATCACAATACCTATTTACATGCCACTTATAACCTATCACAAAATTATCAAAAATCTATCAAGTCATTCAAAGGATAGTGTAAGCTCTAACTTGAATTCCAATCAACTGTAAAACTTTCGTTGATCTTCAAGAAATCAAATAGAATAAACGTAAGCAACACAATGCTTAGTAAGTTCGTACATAAACTTAACATAACTTCCTCGAGATTAATATACATATGCATTGAACATAAAATTTGTACATTTAAGAAACATGGTGATCATCGATGGCCTATTCAAACCACAAACCAACAAGGTTAGTTGCTTCACATAACAAGCATAAAACATTGCCATGCTTATAAACTATATACAAATGAACATACTTGGTAAATAAATCACCATTCACTTGTAGCAAATTATACAATCATCTCCAATTCAAATAACCATTTTCCATTTCATATAACCATTTTTCATTCCATACATCTATTTTCCATTTCATACATCCATTTTCCATGCAATGAACCATAGTGAAATAACATTGGATATACGGGATAACAATGCTCACACGAGCTGTGAAAAATAGGGCTGCTCACACGAGCTGTGGGTCAGGATGATAATGCTACACGATGCTGCTCACACGAGCTGTAAAGAATCTGCAACAAATGTAACATCTTAGCCATCGGTAAGACATCCAAGACTAGCACCCGAAACGATAACTCTAATGACTTCTCATTTGTATCCTAGTCGTTCATTAAGTTCATATGGGCCTCGATTCACAACCATACCGTTTAATTATTTAAACATTATCACCTTCACATGCATTCGACCATATAATTTCTACTTTCAATCATGTACCTCAATTATAATATCAGTACATATTGATCCATTCAATGATTAAAATTATTATACAAGGTAATTCAATCACAAACATACTCAAACATATTAAATCACAAAGACAACAATTAAACTATTTTATACACTATACAGATTTACCTAAACCGAATCAGCAGCAAATATGACATCGAGGACTACTCAGTAATTTTTCTTTTATCGCATTTGTCTATCAGTTGATCTATTTCTTGATCTATATGATAATTTAATTCAACTAACCATTCAAATACATTAAAAAATTTAAACTCGTGCATATGACCCCTTATTAATATTTTGCAATTTTACCCTAAACTTTGCCTTTTATTCAATTCAGCCCCTAAAATCGAAACTGACATATTTTCATAATTAAACCAATAACCTTAGTGTCAAATTCAATATAGTCCCTTAACAACACTAAGTAACTATATTTCATGATAATTCCTTGTAAATTCAATAGTTAATCAATTTAGTCCCTAAGGTCAAAACTAAGTAAAATTACTTTACAAACTGATCATATTTTAACACCAAGCTTATAATCTATCAACCAACCTCAAGAACACTTAAAAATCATTAATATAAAGTCTCAATACCTTTAATAGTTTTACAAAATAGTCCTTAAGTTAGCTAGATTAAGCTACAACGATACTAGATTAAGCTACAATGATCTCAAAAATATAAAATTTACTAAAAACGGAAGCAAAATTCACTTACATGCAAGATGAATGCTTGGTCGAAACTAACAAGGTCTTCCAACGGTGGTTTTGGTTGATAAAATACAAATGGAGAAGATGATAGCTTGTTTTCCTATTTTGATTATAATTTTATTTATTTATTTACCATTTTACCCTTGTAATTTAATTAAAATTTCAATAAAAAATTGTATGAACTGTCCATCTACATCCAAAATATAGCTAATTTCCATTTAAATCCATCTATCATGCTTCTATAGTCATTTATCACCTTTAAATTAATAGCAATTAACTTTTTCAACTTTTACGATTTAGTCCTTTTACCAATTTAACCAACCAAACATCAAACTCACCGAACCAAATTTTAAAAAGACACTCTAGTAGACTTGTAAATATTAGATATATAATATTTACAAATTCACTGATTAAAATTATAGTATCAAAACCACCATTTTCGACATCACTAAAAAACAATTTGTTACAAGTTTGGTGCTTGGTGCACAATAAAGATATCATGTGCTTTCAATTTTTTAGTGCCAAGTACTTTATGTCTTCCGATTGAAGTATGTAGAAAAGCCATCCTATGCACGGGAAAGTATATTGCCAACATTGTGTAAGCTTGTGGGTAAGGTTTTTCGGTAGGAAGGGATAGTGCATCAAATAGGGTATAGGATGTGAGGTGGGGTAAAATAGTTCTTAATGGTGTGGATTTTAAATTTAATGGTTCTTTTCCAAGGAAAACAATGGTGAGATACCTAATGTTCCATTGTAATAGGGGATGGGATAGGAAAGTATTAAGTGCGGCTTTCAACAACGATAAAGTGGAGGCCATTATTTCCATCCTGTTAATATGCCCCAGCCCACCTGACATATTGGTTTGGGGGCATTCCCCTAACTGGTGTTATTTGACCAAGACAGACTACTCCTGGCTATTGTTGAAATCTACTGATTTTGGGCTTTTTCGATTCTTTTGGAAGTCTCCATAAAATATTAAGACTCTCCTAAAGATGAACATTTTTGCATGGTACATTGGCCATAAGTTGTTACCAATAGTAGCCAAGATCGCCCCAACGCCTTTGTCTAATGATGATCAGTGTAAGAGGTATGGTGCGCTAGTGGAGACTATCTTACTTGTCCTGCAAGATTGTCAAGTATCACGTGAAACCCTTATGCTAGCTGGTATTAATGATGGTTTGCTTAACGTAGATTTGGTTAGTTGCATTGATTGGCTAGAAATTAGAACGAGTTTTCTAGACAAATAGGCCTTTACAAATTTGCTATTATTGCTATGGCATCTATAGAATTGCATAATAACTCTATTTTGAAGGGTAAGCTCATAAATCCCCATTTGGTGCTAAACTTTGCACGCAAGCTTCACCGCGATTTCAGAGTGCAATATTCATTACATTGGCCTATGATTCCTATAAGACCACACCAAGTTGGTTGGTAGCCGCCACAAGGACGAAACTTTAAGTTAAATGTTGATGTGGCCTTACATAATGCGCATAGATAGACGAGGCTTAGAACAATGGTGCATAACACAAACAAGCTAGGGCATGATGGATTTCTGAAACATTCAGATGGATTAGATGACCCCACTTGGGCGATGGTGTAACACCCCCTACCCCTGTCCGACACCGGGATAGGATAAGAGGCATTATTGGACTTAAACGTAATCAATCATGTAAATCCGGCCATAAAATTTCATTCATATTTCAAAATATTCAATCATATGTACATAGTCCCTTATTTAGGTCTAAAAAACTCAAATCATACTTTAGAAGGGGTTCAGGACTAAACCGAGAACCTTCGAAAGTTTTACATCACTTAGAAAATTTTTCATGTTTTGGAGAGTCACACGCCCGTGTGGGTAGGCCATGTGGTCTCACACGCCCGTGTGGCTCTGGACACGCCCGTGTCCTCAGCCCGTACAACTCTCTATTTATGATGTCAGCAAACAAATAAGGGTCACATAGCTAAGTCACACGCCCGTGTCTTCCACACGGCTGAGACACACGGCCGTGTCTCTGCCCGGGTGGCCAGCACATAGGCTATTTTCCAATCCTTTTTGTCACCCTTTACATGCAGACACACAAACATGGATCCAGAAGCATTCAACATCCTCAACTATGATGCAGACGTTTCATTTACTTATCAACATACATGTGTTACACATTCTCACATTAAATCAAGTCTAGACACACCATATCTTATTCATTTGGCTGTATCAATACCTTACCACTTATACCTTTATACCATAGTTATCTTCATGTCTATTTAATTCCAAATTATCATCATAACCTTCTAGCCAAGTCATAACTTTATATAATGTCCACATTTCACATGCATAAAATAATATGCTTGACTAAGACATTCTACACCAATTCCATATTCAATTTAACATTATTACTATTTCTCACTTTATACCATTGTTCCATGGTTACCAAACTATCCATCAATCATCCATGTCCAAGGCCTTATCATTTTATTTCTACATTACACATTTAATTCATGGTCATGACTACCTCGATTGGTCATAAAACATGCATTCAACACACATGACATATTACCAACCATGCATGGCAAACAGGCATATTCACATCACAATTATTAGACACAACATGAATAGCTAGATTTACAAGTCGTAATCAATAGCTCAATATAGGCCAATACATTTGGCCAAATTATAATAACACATGTTATAAAACTAAGTCCCTATACATGCCACTCACTTGATATTTCTAACTTATGTATAAATACTCCAAAGGTATTGGCTTGATAGTGTGATGCTGCCTCCGACGATCTCCAACCCCGAGCCGACCTGAGAACACTAAGGAATGGAAAGGAGGGAGTAAGCATTATGCTTAGTAAGCTCGCATGAAAAATAATAAGCAATGCATTAACATGCTATTTTCAGATTCTTTATATTTATTCAAAGTCCAGTCAAGCTATTTTTTCGAGTAACAGTGATTAAATTATTTATATCTGGAGCTACAGAACTCCAAATTAAGATCTATTAATTTTTCCTAAAACTAGACTCACATATATTCTTACCATAAAATTTTCATAATTTTTGGTCTAGCCAATAAGTACAGTTTATTATTCAAAATCTCCTATGTTATGCTATTCGATAGTTCCGACCCCTCTACACTAAAAATTAATTATCTCTTCATAAAAAAATTTTATGATGTTTTCATTTATTTCTTTTGAAAATATACTTATTAAGGATTTTAAGCATATAAATTATAACCCATAATTATTTTTGTACAATTTTTAATGATTTTCCCAAATTAGAACAAGGGATTCCAAAATCATTCTGACTCTGTCTCACAAAAATTCAAATATCTCATAATATGAAATTCTTTTGCTTACACCGTTTCCTTTATATGAAAATAGACTCAATAAGCTTTTATTTCATATCTTATATTTTTGATGATTTTTCAAAGTCACACAACTGCTGCTGTCCAAAACTGTTTTACTACTAAATTTCACTCTTTCATGTTTTCTTTGTAGTAACTTTCATTATAACACTTACTCCATATCAATCTTACCAAAGTTCAATCACATATCGAGCACGTCGCTCATAAGTTTACACACATGAACCTTCACTTATTCATTACATAGTCATGTTCATATGTATTTTCACTTACTAAATTTCCCGTTGAACTCATCGGAATAATAACAGATACCCGGTGGCCTATACATATTACCACCCTTGTAACCGAAGCTCTCTGGTACGCATAGTGGCCTGCACTTAGTACTACTCATGCGACCTAATAATCTGGTACACGTAGTAGCCTGCACTTAGTACTACACACGTGACCTAACCATCTGATACACGTAGTAGCCTGCACTTAGTACTACACACGTGATCGAAGCTATTAGGTACGCATAGTAGCCTGCACTTAGTACATACATGCGACCTAACAATCTGGTACACATAGTAGCCTACACTTAGTACTACACACGTGATCGAAGCTATCGGGTACGCATAGTAGCCTGCACTTAGTACTACACATGCGACCTAACAATCTGGTACATGTAGTAGCCTGCACTTAGTACTACACACGTGACCTAAAACCTTCTTAAACACATAGTAGTCTGCATATAGTACTACACATGTGTTCTCACAACGGATCATTCATATCTTTTCTATTCCAAAGGTCCAACCAGGAAATTCTTCACTTTTCAACATTTTACTAATTCATTCTTAGTCAATTTCGATTCGTAATTTACATCAAATTATCATTCTATAGGTAGCTACATCTCATATAATAACAAAAGATAATAGCATAAAAAAAAAAGAATTGATATATTATTTACATACAAACTTACTCATTTCAAATAAATATCATGTTTCATCAAATTTCCATTATATTCAATCATCCAATCACATGTTATCGACATTTGAGCTATCGATTACTTCATGGGTACATCACGTTCCCATACACAATATCATTAACATATATACAACCATAGAAAAATAGATTTCAAGTCTAAAAACAATATCATGAATATCATGCTTATTTAATCACATGAACTTACTTGTCAAAATCTCGTCAGGAACAACCGTGTAGCAATTCACACAACTCATGTAATAGTAATTTAACATTCATCACATTTTTCACATCATATTCATCATCCATAAATTCTTCTAATTTATTAAATAATACATTTTATGTCACAATAATAGATAATTCAATTCAAGCATGATATTGCATTATTATTACCATACGAACTTACCTCATGACCAGAATAGCAAAAAGGAACTTAACTGTTGATTTTCTATTTTTCACCCGATCTAGATCCAATCCTCGTTTTCCTTGATCTATAATATCACATTTAGTCTAATTATTAGTCAAATTATTTAATGTGATCCAAAAACCATATTTTGGAAAAATTACATTTTTGCCCTAAACTTTGTTAAAATTACACTTTTGCCCCTAGGCTCGTAAAATGATTTTTATTCAATTTTCTCACTCTATAGGCCTAGCCGAACCATTTTTATAACCATATCAAACTAAAATTCTCATCAAAACAACCTTTTATACCACTTTTACAACTTTTACAAAATGGTCCTTTCGGACGTTTTCATCGAAAATCGCTTAGTTAAAGTCATTTATTTAACACCCAACACTTATTTTCTACCATTAGACATCAAAATTCATGCATGTCACACATGGGTCAATTTTTAAACATGAACCCTAACTCAAATTAATGGTAGAAATAGATAGATCTTGTTATAGGGATTGTAAAAACGTAAAAATATTAAAAACGGGGCTAAAACGGACTTACGATCGAGCTTGGAAGCTTGAAAAACCCTAGCCATGGTTTTTCCATGCAATTTTTGGCTAAGAGGTTGAAGATGGACAAAAATTAGCTTTTAATTTTGTTTTTAATTCATTTTAATAACTAAATGACCAAAATGCCCTTAATGAAAAAACTTTGGAAACATGCCTAACCATGTCCATTTTTCCACCAATTTAACCAATGGTCTAATTACCATATAAGGACCTCCAATTTAAAATTTCATAACAATTGGACACCTCTAGCATGTAGAACTCAACTTTTGCACTTTTTACGATTTAGTCCTTTTGACTAAATTGAGTGCCCAAACGTCAAAATTTTCGAACGAAATTTTCATGAAATCATTCTGTAAAATCTTAAACCATAAAAATATAATAAAAATAAAATTTTCCTCATCGAATTTGTGGTCCCGAAACCACTGTTCTGACTAGGCCCAAAATCGGGATGTTACAGATGGCCTATACGACCATTCATGGCTTGCAATTTGCCCACTTTATAAGTCTTAGATATGTTGTTGTTGAAAGTGACTCTGTTTTAATTATTTCCAAACTTTATTTGCATGGTTTGGATTTTTCACTTTTGGGCCTTACATTGAATGAGGCCAAGAAATTTATGTTTTTATTTGATTCATTATGTTTTTGTTATGTAGCTCGTTCGGGCAATAGAACTACTAATCATATAAGTCGTGTTGGTCTAGAGAGTGAGCATCTAAACGCGCTTAGATTTGTAGACTTATCACAAAAGAATAAGAAATCTCCGGAAACACTTTTAAAATTAAGATTTGTTTTTGATAAATTCTCAAAGAAAAGGTTTGTTTTTTATAAGTGATGTGTAATTAATTAAATTTGAAATTTAGAAAAGTGAGGCTTATTTAAATTAAAATTTTGGTGAATTTCCCTAACATTAACCTCTTGTTTTCTCTCTCTTGTAGGGAGCTACGATTCACATACAACTATTTTTGCAAACAAAGTTAGAACATGTACCAAGTTTTTTTTTTTTAAAATTTAGTCTTGATAATCACAACTCTTATAGATATATATTTTTCAATCTTCAAATACATAAGAAATACTATATCTCTACTTGTTTTGTTTAATCTATGGTTTATGATCATTTCTAATTTCCCTATGTTATTGCCTTGTTGGTTTCATTCCTTGGTATATGGAAAATTTTCCTAAGGTTTTAATTACAAATTCAACTTGACACAAGCAAAACCTTGTTAAATAGATAGAATGCACATCTTAATGCGGCTAAATTATGGTTCTTTATTTGAAAAGGTTATTGGTAATTATTTAAAATGGCAATATTTTCATGTTTCAATGATATTGGTAGATTTAGAATTATTTTTTTTGTTATATATATATGGAACTATATATTGCATTTCGATCAAATAATATGTGACGTCGCAACGAAGAGAAGCTCTTTGTCTTAGCGAGTAGTTTATGTCACTACGAGCGGAAAGCCCTCATCCCGCCAATGCAATCCTTCTTCGTCTCAACGACCAAACGTCACGTCACGATGTGGCGACGTGCTCCTCAAGTTTCTCGATTTTCTTCTCTCAATTAAACTCTGTTTTTAATTTCCCACTTGAACTCTGATTAACTTAGGGATATTCTAGTCATATATGCTACAAATTTCAGCCTATAAATAGGTTTTAGTTACTCTAAGTTTTACATAATAGAAATATTTAGATTGAGAAAATTTTTGTTCTTTGTTTTGAGGGTTTTTCTTTTTGTGTTTCGGGTTTTGTTCTGATTCTCTCCTTCTCTTGTACTCTTTTATTATTATAATGAAATTTTCTTTTACTCATGGTCTTTTATTCTCTTTTTGAAGAGTTTTTTCAAGATAAATTTGCATGTTAATTTTTTTAATCTTTTAATTATTTTTCATTGTATACACAGATTAATTCCCTACCCCATATATATTTGATCTCTTGCATTTTCCTTTAGCTTTACAAATCTCTTTGTGGTTATATCAGCCATTTATTTCGACAATAATTGACTATATATTGGTTTGTTGTTTATTTATTTGACATAATTTTATTGGTATATATAATAATTTCATTTTAAAAAACAATAAACAAATATAGACCGCAGCATGATGGACTGTAAATTGAAAAAACAAAATGGTGGATGAGTTGGCTTAAAATCTAAAGGAAGGATTTCATTTAGACGTTTCAAAAATTATAAAAGAAAGATTATGTCTGCGTAAGGTAATTTGTAATAGTCCAGCAAATAATTCCTCCTATTAATTGCTTCTATTTTATAATGTATTGTAAGTATGCTGAAAGAAGCAGTTGATGAAGATGAAGATGAAGTAATGTTTGGTGTGAAAGATAATGTGAATGCGAAAGAACCTATGCCTTGTATGCGAAAGAAAGGCTCGCGTGTACCTGTATAATCATTTATCTACTGCTTCCTTATTTCATAAAATGAATTATCTTTTATAATTATTACACTTATTCACCCCTCGAGAAATTGCACAACTTGTTTGCAAGTGCTGCAGAACCTGTTGATAGGTCGTTTGCAACTCTTGCAAGGTCACCACCACGGGTAATAAGGATTATAGTGAAACCATGCAATGTAATGCTCTCTTTTATATATAATTTTATTATACAACTGTCAAAATTGCAACATGTATCGGCAGAGGCAAATCTGAAGTGGCAGGTAGGAGGCTTGACTCCCAAAAACAGTTTTTTCAATTTAATCTCTTATAAATAAAGAAATTATAAATTAATATATATAGTAAATTTACACTTTAACCCCCATAAATATGAAATAATTTATATTTAATCTCTTCAAAAATAATGAAAATATAAATTAATACATAATAAACTTATACTTTAATCAATTAAAAATTATAATTAAATTTTGTTACAACTAAAAAAATTTTAGATTCGCCCTGTACCGAAATTCATTCGAACAGTTCAAAGAGCTGCTGACAGGTCCTCTACTGCGGGCCGTGCGAGACAGTCCATACTTTGAATAAACTTAACCAACTTCGAAAATCTATGTACGTTTGCTTCTATGATCCAATGATAGAAATTTATATTGTTTATTACGAAGCTATCAACCTTACTCTCTCTTTTTATATATATATATATAATAGTATTGTTCTGAAATTTGTCTCTTCTTTTTACAGCATCATGAGCTTCATATTGCATGGTATGGAGAAATTAAGATAACGTTTGGTTGGTAACTTTGTTTTTAATTTTATTTTTGAACTAAATATTTGTTAAGAAGGTTTTCTTTTATGGACATTTGAGTTTTGATTATGGTATCGAAATAGATAATCATTGTCCTATTCTCAAACGTGTGTAGTTGACATGATTGTTGGTATATATTTTAGGGATAGATCACATGATTATTGGCCAGTGCTATAAATTCTAAATTCATTGGTTTTTAAATTTAGAAAGGAGAAATTGATACTATTCGTGAAATCAGAAGTCGAAATTGTGGTTTTTGGTGACCTATAATAGTCCCTATCAATTGGTATTTGTTTTGCCGAGCGCATTTAACTTTGAAAGACTTATAGTTACTAAAAACGACAATTCTATTTTATACTTTTAAAATACAAGAAGTGTAACGCAAAGTCTCCATATGGTGTAAGTTCGTTGGTAGACAAGGGACAAAATCTCCATTTCATAGTCATTTCTCATTGCTAGTCAAAACATTTTTTGATGGAACAAAAGGAAATAAATCACTAGACTAACTACATATCTTTGTCTATATAAACATGAAATTCCTTCCTTTTAAAACACAAAGCGATAAGAATTTCATGTTGCACAAGCTGGTACCAAGCAGCAAAAGAATCCTGGCATCTTCTTCTGCATTCCATAACAAAATAAACATGTAAGAATAGAGCATAACCAGATAGGTCATAGTTAAGAGTTTAAATTTTAATATACGTGACCCTTCTTTATCATTAGAAGAAAAGAATGAATGGCTCAAGGAAACCATGGGTTGGGTAATACAACAAATTAGAAAGAGATGAGCAACCTTTCAGCTACTAAACCTTGGCCCAAGGTTTTAAGGAATTAAAAAAAAAAAAACAACCCCCACAAATATTTCTTTATGATTAATTAATTTATAGCGGAATTTGAGGGGGGTTTTCAAACTTGGAATGGGATGACAAAGACTTGTGTGTTGACAAGAAATCAATGTTCCCCTCATTATATGTCCATGTGAACAGATTCAAGCCGGTGACCTTTGAAAGAATTGGCCTATCATGTGATTTTTTTTATACAATGGAATCTTAAATTTATTTAAACTATCACACAGGCATAGCCTGTAAATCCATCCCATTACTTCAGAGATATAGTAAACATTCTTGACCAATAAATTAAATGTTGGATTCAAAGTGATATATTTAATTTATTTACCTACTTATACTCACATTAAAAAAATAAAGATAAAAGAAGAGATCGGGAAGAGGACATACTCGCTTGGAAGAGTGAAGGAGCTCAGGGGGGATTTTGTAGAGATCTTCATCAACAGGTTTAGGAGGTCGAACAGATAATCTCTTGGGAATAGGAGGTGGAACGGCATCGTATTTGAGGTGCTTACTATTGCTGCTTGTAGTGTTGTCATTATTAATTGACAAAGACAGATGGTGGTGGGGATGTTGGTAGTATTTCCTTGGCGGTTCAGTCACGTCACATACTCTCCCCGCCTTCTTTTGCTCCTTAACATGCGCTCCTCCCTTTTCCCTTACCCTACTCGCCTGCTGCATACCACCGCCCATCTCCATTATTATCAGTGCCACTAAATCATATTTTCATATTAAATAATAATAATAAATTCTGCAAGATGCAAGGTAGACTTCTGGAAAAGGTTGCAGTGTTGTGTACTAACACTGTTGCCTAGATAAGAAAGGTTCCCAGAAAAAGGCTTGAAGACAGATTAGTGCTTTATTACTTCTCCATGTCCCCACTGTACAAAGTTTCTGTGGATATTTCAGAAATAATTCATTTTTTTTCTTTTGTTCAAACTTGGGGTTTTCTACATCAACAAACATGACAAATTCTACAACTTTATTAAAATTTAATTAACTGACCTTTCTAGTAGGAGCAAGATTACGAGAATGTTTCCTTGAATCAGCTGTTTCATACAAGTCATGAGCAGCAACATAAGGGTTAGATTCTCCAGATGAAGAGCTGAAACGAATCAAACCCGCTTGTCTAGCGCATTCGAAGTACTGAGTTATAGGCAGCTCATTTGCATTGTCCCAGTCTCCAAATGCTGGTATCTGCCCGCTTCTCTTGCAATATTCCTAAAAACAAACCCAATAAGAGAATTAGTTAAACAATAGATCCATTCAAGATTCAAAGACTTGTTTAAGAAAAAGGAAAGAACAACTTACATCCATTGTTGGGGGTTGTGAGTGACAGTTGGTTAATGACGAAGAGTGAAGCTTGAAAGGGTTGTGTTGTTTAAAAGAGAATAAAGAGAGCAAAAAGGTAAATAAAAGATATAGGGATTCTGAAGAAAGCTACAGCAGATATAAATTCTGCTTCAGAATTACTTACTTAGAAGAAGAGAATCTGCAGATAAAAGATAAGAGTTTCTGAGCCTTTGAAACACATTTATATCATAAAAAGCAGCTAAATAAATCAATAAATGGAAGGAGAGTATAGCTTAAAAAATAATAATAAGACCGAGAAATCTACAATTAGGGGCTTTGTTTGTCAACTTTTTCGCATTATAATAATGGGTTTTTTTGTTTGTTTAATAGTTTCACGCGGCAAAGTCAGACAAATGGGACCCTTAACAATGCAGGCTGAGTGTGTTCACAGTTCACTTGGATATAGGGGAGTTGTTAAACTGTTATAAAAAGTTGGTGAGGTTGCAGATTGCAGTGTCCTGTAAAGCCAATTTTTTTGGGTTATCAAAGATTGGTTTTCTTTTTATATTCATATATATTGGACAAATAAAGATCTGAAAAAGCTTAGATTTTGCATAATGATGCCAACATCTTTGAGATGCATAATAATAGCTGTAACATATAAAAATTACAAATATGTTATGTTAATTGTTTTAAACATGTCATGTTATTATTATATTTTCAAACTCATTAAATAATAAAATGTTGTGTGAAATGGGGAAACACTGTTTTGCTGAGAAGCCGTATGAGATGGTCAAAGTTATATCCAACCTAATTCTGAGACCTTTTTTCTTCTGAACGAATGGTATGGAATTTTATTGGAAACTTTTGGCCAAAGTTTGAATTTGCTAAGACATTAGACCTTTTTTTTTTTTTTTTTTTTTTTCAATACTACTTGTAAAACTATGTTTCTGTCGTGATAAAGACTGATATCCACTCCATTGAAAGCTCTTCCAGTTTGGTACATTTTTTGGTAAGATTTTTGGATATACTTTTTCATATTAACACGTAACAAACTTAGATGTCAAAATTATACTAGTATGAATGTGATAGTGTCTTGGACAAGAGCTACAAAATGAGAGATGTTTATCTTCATTTTAATCATGAAATGGCGAGTTCTTTGAGGCATAGACAAACTAAAGTTTGTAGATTAGTTAGGTAGATTCCACCTAAGGATGGATGGCATAAGGTGAACATTGATGGTACTATTAGTAATGTACCTGAGAATGCTTCAATTGGTGGTTTAATCCGTGACTAACACGGCAATTGGATTGCTGGGTTTTTTTTATATATATTTGTTGTTGTTCTGTACTCAATGTCGAAATTTGGGGTGCTGTAACACTCCTTACCCGTCTCCGTTACCAAATTAAGGTTACAAAATGCCACCATTCAAAACAAAACAGAAACAAGCCACCACAATTCAAATTTTCTTTAAATAAAAATTATTCATTAAACATATAATCATAAACATGATATTCATACATAATCAAGGTTAAATTGAGCTTACGAAAGTCCTAAAATAATTCGAAACGAAGCAAAGACTAATTTGAAACATTTAAGACAAATATGGAAAAATGCAAAATAGGGGTCACACAGCCGTGTAGCCAGGCCGTGTGACAACATGAGGCCATGTGGTGCAAGGTTACACGCCTATGTCCTCAAACCATGTAACAATTTGATGTTGTGTGATAAAGGGTCACACGGCCATGTCGCTAAGCTGTGTAACAAACTGTGGCCATGTGAACCATCCTGCACCTAAATTGAACAAACCACACGGCCGTGTCCTGCAACCATGTATGGCACACAACCGTGTGGCAAATCATGTCACAGGCTGTGTGTGCCTAATATACCTTGAACAACAAGCCAAATTTGACCAAGATCCCTTAAGTCATAAGCCAATGCATTAGACCCTTGAACAACATGATATAAGACACCAAAACATACCAAATTCAACTTAATTCACTCAACCTAAGTGCCTAAGCAATATGTCACAATTGGCATCACAATTAAATTATGAAATAACAACCATTCATGCCAAGATTTTTCATGTCCAAACATACTCAAACATTCATCATTTTCTTAACTAAGATATCAACAAGCAGAGCTCAGTAAGTGACCTAAAACATGAGTACCTATTTTCACAATTTAAGCATACTTCATTCAACCATGCCTTTAAACATTTTATACCATTCAAGCTAATCATTCCAAACATGAACAATTACCAACATTCATTATCAAGTCATGCTAATACCTAAACATACACATAATGTCATTCAAATCTTGGATAACATCATTAACTTACTAAGTATTAGGTAGCTACCAAGTACTTAATACATCAAGGTTATTTATAATCTTATTCACAACCAAAGTACCAAAGCATGATCATTAACTTGCATAGTAAACATCCTATATACATGCCACAAGTAACCAACTTTCAAACTTCAAAAGTCTATCAAATCAAGTGACGGTAGGTGTGAGCTTCTCACTGAACCGATCGGTATGTTCCGAACATCCAAAATCTATAAGAAAGTTATAACACGAGTAAGCTTATACATTATAAACATTCACTTACCTCAATTTCTATTCACATATAAATCACTATAAATACAATATACCTATCAAGATTCAAATCATAACAGTAATATACAAAGCTTTGAGTTCAATCACATAAATAACCATAATCATCTCTATTTCCAATTAAGCTAATTTAGATATCAATAGCAAAACAAAACTAGTCACATAGCCAATCTCAAATGGCATATCCCTCATGCTTCAATCACAGATTTACCCAATGAAACCTCGTAAAAGATCTCAGTATATAGTTGGAAATAATAGTGTCTTGTCACCTATTAAGGTTAAACCTACACGATAATTAACCTGGTCAGAGCTTAATATTCCTGTATTCTCGAGTCCGCAACATATGCAGAAGCTCGAAACCTATTCATGTATTCTCAAGTCCGCTACATATACAAGAGCTCGAAACCTGGTCGAACGCATTAGCTTGCATACTGTAACACCCCTAACCTGTATCCTTCGTCGGAATAAAGTTTCGGAGCATTACCAAAACTTTCAGAACATTTTACAAATAAATCATATCAATTATTGTTCTTTTTCCGAGATTATTCATAACATCCCTTAAATGGACCCTCGAGGTCCAATACAAGCATTAGAATCGAGTCGAGACTTAATCGGAACCTCTAAGAATTTTTTACGAAATTTTAAAAATTTTCCAAGGTGCACGGCTCACACGTCCGTGTGGCCCAAGGGACATGCCCGTGTGACCCTAGAACACGCCCGTGCTATAGGCCGTGTTCGACCCCGTGTAACTCTCTGACTTGTGCACACGGCCATGCCACATGCTCGTGTGCTAGGCCGTGTGGTCAATTAATTCAATTCGAAATTTGGTGCAGGTTTCACACGGCCAAGACACACGCCCATGTTCTAGGCCATGTAGCACACACGGCTGAGACACACACCAATTTTTTTCCCCCCATGTGTTCAATTCTGAGCATTTTGTTTCTCAAAATTAGGGTGCAGGAGACACACAGCCTAACCACACACCCATGTACCTAGCCGTGTGTCACACACGGTCTAGACACACGCCCGTGTGTCTGCTCGTGTGGACAAAATAAAGCCATACCTAGCTTCATTTCTCACCCAAAATCACACCCAAATCCTGCACTAAAACTCACATCCAAATACCAACCAGCCCAAGCATTGAATTCAATCAAACTCCACCATTCATCATGGCATATCATTTCATGTATACATGTTCATAATCTTGTCTTATTTTAGTCCATATGTTAGACATAATTTGGTAACACATATGTATTTACCAAAGTATAACATTACAAATATATCAAAACAAAACATCATTAGTCATTCCAATAGCTAGATTACAAGCATCATTTACATTTACATGCCAATATGGCCAATATATCCTATACATGCCATTACAACCATAATTGATTTACCATATTGTGCCGACATGGGCCGATGGATAGTGTGAGTGATCTTCGCCAAGCTTCCAATCCTACAAGCTTTCGATTTACTTTAAAACGAGGAAATAAAACTAAGTAAGCATAAAATGATTAGTAAGTTTGTATAACATGGTACTTAACTTGCCATTCATTCTATTTTGAGGTAACTATGTAAGGCATATTCAATCAATTTGACCTTAAGCCCTACACACACAACCTCATTTCCATTGTTAGTCATATAATCCATAATAACATCAAAACATATATGGGCTCAATAACAATCAAGATTCCAAGCACATATACTTTCCACAACATGTATTTATTTAACATGTATAAATCATCTCTTTATATCTCAAGTATAATTTCATTATAGTTCATCTCGAGTTCAGATCATTATATATCAGAACTTTACCCATATTACTTGGAATATCAAGGTCACGATTAGTACACTCAAGGTGTACAAGTCTATAATCAAAATTGTACATACTCATCAAGTAAATTCCATGTACAATATCATCATTTCATATTTCCATATATTAATTATCACGTATCATCATTTTCATGTATTTCAGGCCGATATGTGTAATAACTCATTTCTTATTCATATATTCTCATGTCAAGAACTTTTACCAGTTGAATTTATCTGAAATATCGATGGATACACAGGTAGTACACTCGTGGTGTACAAATCGGGATTTGTCAATTCATATTCAATGGTACTCATAGGGTACTATTTCAGAGAGTACACTCTCGAGCCACATATACATAAACAACAGGATTACCAGTCTAGGCTAAATCCTTTTCATGACATATGCTGTAAGGAGCTTGATCTGGATTACCCGTCCGGGCTAAATCCAATCCATAACATATGCTAGAGAGGACTTATATCAAGATTACCCGTTCGGGATAAATCCTTTCTGTAACGAGGTCAATAGGACTACTCATCTGAGCTAAATCCCGTCAATAACAAATATAGGACCTCATTCATTTTGGGAAATCATATATCCATCGAGTTTCCATTTTATTCAATTGGGATTTAAACATTTTTCTCAAGCATTATTGGACATGTGATTGTTTCATACATCCACAACATTTATATAATTCAAATAAACACATTCCGCATTCATTTCAAGCATATAAGTAACATTCTCATCATTTATCCTTTATCATCTATCGAGTATTATCATTTAATTCAAACATTTTTTTTATCGGGCTTGATTGGATATGAAATCATTTTCACATATTTATGACATTTATACAATTTACATAAACACAATCAATGCAAGCATGTAAATAAACACAATTTAGTTACACGAACTTACCTCGACAATGTTCGTGTACATAAAATCTACTAATCTAACATTTTCCTCTTTCCTCGTTCTAACTCCGAATTTGGTCTATCCGGATCTATACGAGTAAATTTTACATTAATTTCTCACATTTCATACTCATTTAGACTAAATTGATATCCTAGGCAAAATTACCATTTTGCCCCTAACTTTTCCCTAAATTTCCATTTCATCCTTAGGCTCGGAAAATAAAATTTGTGCAATTTACTTCCTATTCCAAGCCTAAACAAAATCCCATTACAAAAGTTATAGCACATGTATTCATAAAAATTCAGTATTTTTTCTTCAATTTTAAAACTTTACATTTTAGTCCCTAAATCATGTTTCCATCAAAAATCACTTTGTAAAAGTTGTTTATCTATCAACAACCTTTCATTTTCGACCATAAATTTTTAATTTTCAGCATGTATGTCCATAACCCATTTTCCATACTTTGATAACTTTTCAAATTGATAGATAGTTTAGGCTATCCCGTTTTCAAAAATATCAAAATTACTAAAAACGGGACAAGGAAACTTACCCAATTTGGCCATGAAAGTTTCTTCTCTCTCTCCTAAGGTTTCCATGTATTTTTATCATCTTTTAATTAATTAAATTATTTCACTTTCCAATTTAATTCTTGCCCTTTTTCTAAATTTCCATGGATGAGTCACTAAATTATCTACATACTTTCTTTAATGGTCTAATTACCATATAAGGACCTTAAGTTTTGAATTCCATAGCTATTTGATCCTTCTAGCTACTAGAATTTAACTTTTACATTTTATGCGATTTGGTCCTTCCCGTAATTAAACACTTAATCGATAAAATTTTCATATCAAAATTTTCACACAACATGTTTATCATAATACGAACCATATAACAAAATAAATATAAACTTTATTTTCGGCTCAGATTTCTGGTCCCGAGACCACTGTTCCGATTTCATCGAAATTGGGCTATTACACATATGAGAATTTACTAATTTCATTGGGACTTGTCTCATGTTATAACAAGGTTCCAATCCACAAACATTAAATATTAACAATCCTAATATAACATATAAGAATAAACAATTTGAATTATAATACACGAACTTACTTGAAGAAATGGTAACAGTTTAACCATCAGGGACTAGTCGACAAAATTTTTTCCTTTACCTCATACGTCCTCTGGTCGTTGAGATTCTTGATCTAAAGTATAATTTCATTTAATTAACAAATTCAAATAACATATAACAACATATAAAAACCATACCTTAATTCAATTTCATCTATACTAAAATTCCTTAACTTTTGCATTTATCACGATTTAGTCTGTAAAATCGAAACTATTATAATTCTCACATTTGAGCTTCGATTTTGAAATAAATATCAATTCCATCCTCCAACAATCCATTATAACACATAAATTCAGAATTTTCATACAAATTTTAGACTTATTGCATTTTAGTCCCCTAGTTCAAAACTAACAACTTTTACTTTACAAATTACTAGTCCATTAACATATCTAAGCTTCAAAACTAACCAAATAACCACAAAAGCTTCAAGAAAACATCAATGAAAACTATAAAAAAACTTTAACAATTTCACAAAATAGTCCATAGGTTAGCAAAATCAAGCTCCCGGGATTCCAAAAACATAAAAATTACAAGAAAAGGACTTGAAAAACTCACAATTGGGGACTTTAAGCTCAAACCCTAGTGATCGATTCTTCTTCTAGCTAAAATGGTGTTTTTGAATGGAGAAGGAGATGGAAAATG
Source organism: Gossypium anomalum (assembly GCA_025698475.1). Lineage (NCBI taxonomy): Eukaryota > Viridiplantae > Streptophyta > Magnoliopsida > Malvales > Malvaceae > Gossypium > Gossypium anomalum. The sequence goes on along the minus strand of CM046966.1, from coordinate 79,113,901 downwards.
CATTTTCTCTTTCTTTCCATAAATTTATCATCTTTTGTAACACCCCTAACCCGTATCCGTTACCGAAACAGGTTTACAGAGTGTTACCAGTACATACAGAACATTTACAGATTAATCAAAACATTACTATTCACTTTCTGAGATCATATATATATATAACGACATTTATTTGGGCCCTCGAAACCCAACATGAACATTAAAATCAAGTCGGAGCTCAATTGATTTCTCATCAAATTTTTCGCTTAATTTTTTTCTTTTTTTCTTTTTTTTTTCATTTAATGATTAAACATTCTCAATTAAACTACAAACATAGCATTTGTATGTCATCATACATGTATCTCTCATACTCATTTTACCTTGTCTATTATGGTGCCACTTATACTTTTATACCATGATTATCATCTTACCAAATATTTTCAGCTTAATCATCAAACATTTATATTTAAAGTTGGATCATATCTTTATAAAATACTACATTTCAGATGCGCGGAATAAAATACTTGCCTTAGACATTTCAATCCAACTTCATACCCAACAAGCATCATATTGAAACTAGTCATATATATACATATCATGATATGTATCGTTCTCATACTGTTTTCTTATAAACATATATCATTTGTTTTCCTCCTCCTCCTCTCCATTCCACATCCTTAATGTATATAACATTCTTGTAAGTACAATTTCACAATTTACTTATTAATGCTCATATCAAGCTGTTCACACGAGTCATAGTCACTCAATTATTTATAATTCAAGCTACAGAGCTCCAAATTAAAATCCGTAAATTTTCCTGAAACTAGACTCACATATCATTCCACCATAAAATTTTCAGAATTTTTGGTCTAGCCAATTAGTACAGTTTATTCATTTAATTTTCCCTGTTTCACTATCTGACAGTTCTGACCTCTCTTCACTAAAAATTAATTATATCACAGTACAGAACTCGGATAATGTTCCCGTTGATTTCTATTGAAAATAGACTCATTAAGGATTATAAGCATATAAATTTGAGCCTCTAATTAATTTTATACAATTTTTAGTGATTTTCCAAAGTCGAAACAGGGAACCTGAATTCATTCTAACCTTGTCTCACAAATTTTATTATATCTCATAATTTACAATTCAATTGCTAACACCGTTTCTTCTATGAGAAACTAGACTCAATAAGCTTTAATTTCATATATTATTCATCCTCTAATTCGATTTTTACAATTTATGGTGATTTTTCAAAGTCAACTTACTGCTGCTGTCCAAAACTGTTTTAGTTCAAGATGTTTATTACCATTTTTCCTCTAAATTTCACAAGTCATACAAGTCAGTCCTTGCTCAATTAGCCCATCTATTAAGCTAATTTTTATCAATTAACATTTTATTCCATCATTCTAAACTATTACACAACTTTTGAAAATCAGAATTTTAACACTAAACCTTAATTCACAACTTTTTCACAATTAGGTCCTAAAATCAATTTCTATTGAAATTACTTGATAAAATCATCAAACAACAAAATCAAAGCTTCAAATTCATTTTATTTCATCATAAACAGCCAATACTTATCAATGATAGCTTTTAATTTTGTTCATAAAATAAAAACTAATGAATTAAACACTTGGACCTAATTGTAAAAGTCACAAAAACATAAAAATCTCAAAGAAAAGGGCAAGAATTGAACTCACATATGTCAAAGTATGAAAAACCAACAGCTTTCAGACCTCCCATGGCGTTTTTGCTGAAGAAAATGATGATATCTCTAGATTTTTCAAATTTGTCTTGTTTTATATGTTTAATTTGCAAAATTTCCCATTTTGCCCTTGTTTCTCCTTGTCTTTTTTTGCTGATTTTCTTGCCCAACCGTCCAGCCCATACAATTTGGGTCCAATTGCCTTTTAAATCCTCTCCTTTTAATTACTTAAACTATTTAATCACAATTTAATAAATTTTGCACTATTTTCAATTTAGTCCTTTTTAATTAATTGACTAACTAAACGTTAAAATTTTCTAACGAAACTTTAATACTAACTTAATAACACTCCATAAATATTTATAAAATTATTTATGGCTCGGTTTATGAATCGAGGTCTCGATACCTCGTTTCAACCCAATTTACTCGATTAATTCTTTTAAAATCGCAAAATTCACTAATTAAAAATAATTCTTTTAAGTTTCGCTTTGGCCTATAATTATTATTCGTTAAAATTTCTAAACTTACTCGTCGGATTTAGTGATCTCAAATCACTATTTCCGACACCACCAAAAAAATTTGGTCATATAACTCTCCCCCCCTTTGGGGATTTTAGTCCTCTAAAATCTTACGAAAAAAGTTGCTTTCAACTCTCATGAAAAACTTCCACAATTTCTCGAATCACAACCGAATTAATCTCAAACATCTCATCCCAATAACCTTTAGATCAGTAGCATACAATGTCTGAGCATATCATCAAGATCTCACTTATTCTCTCATAATTACTTATACTCAATTGATTCATTCAATGAAAATTTTGTACATACCGAAATGATCATACGAATCTTTCTTTGTCGAATGATCAACCACAATCAAATAACATCTTATTTTTTTCAGAAAGAATGACAATCCCGATCACGAAATCTATGGCAATTCTATCTCATAACTTACTCGTCTCATCACCGACTTTATTAGTACTAAATACACTTGGTTTCTCGTCTTTTACTCATTAACAAATCAATGTCCGAATACGAATCCAAAATATCATTAAACAAATACAATCACTAGCACAACTAACTCACATAATCGCACACCTTATCTCTCTTGGATGAGCGGACTAACTACTACCGAGCCTTGTGCAAAAACTTCTATATAAACTTGATTCATCTATACATACATTCTATCTCGAGATAACAATAATAACAAAAATCATGTTTGACTGAAATTCAACATCGAAAATAAATTAAGCTCCAAACTTATTTAGATTACCACTCATTATCACATTTCGAGCTTCTCGGTTTCACAAAGAAAACCCCACTTTGGCTTTTAATCGGGTTGGAATAAAATCATCATCAAATAAAGCCAACATGTAATCAACATTCACAAAATAATCAAGATTTTCCAATACGTATATAATGCGAGTAACAACCCGTAAAAATGCAATAATAGCTTCACATGAATCTCACCATTTACTTTTATCTCAAACATAACAAAATAGTTTAACAAAGAAAAATGAAGAAGTCCCAATCATAATTTAATTAGACCAACGTTGCTCTCATCAAACATTTTAGTTAACTAGCATTCTTATACAATGAAAATTTCATCAGAAAATGAACAGCCACATATTCATCCGACTAATTCTGTCATCCCTAATCCCATAATATTTCATTCATTAACAAAAATCAATTCAAAATAATTTTTCGGTAAGTACACTCTTTAGACATCATATCTGAATAAGTCAATTTACCGAAATTAGTTTCTTCTCTAACCATGACATTGCATATCTCGAATGATCTTTAAAACATTCTAATACCTTTTTCCAGAACTGTATTTACTTTTCAAACTATTCTCGTCTCTGTATGCCTTACTAATCACTTCACCACTATACTCTCCAGTTCTACACATGTGACTTTATTAACATAATTCTCATAAAATTTTGTCATAATTACAACTCTAGTAAAGGGGTGAGGTCGTAAAGCCTCTAACTTAACTCTCATAATTACACACATATGACTTGACATTCATCATTAACATAACATCATCGTTTTCACATAATTCACTTCAAGCAAAAATTAATACACTTATATAATCTATCAATATATTTTACGCCATCTACAATTTCAAACAATGAATTCACTTAATTCAACTCAATATCAACAATTAATCAATTTCAATCTCTTAAGTCCATTTATCACTTACCTTTCTTAATCAATTTAGGGAACAATTTTGGAATTGAGTACTTCCGTTTTCACCATGCTATAGTAAAACTATGGTCTTGCACATAGTCATATATCACACACTCAAGTCATAGCCCGACCATGCTCTTACACAGTTACATATCACACTCGATGCCATATCCCGGATATGGTCTATATTGAATAATATAAAATTGATAACATCTCGAGAGAGTCCGGAAGAATAACATTGCATATTCACCATTCAAAGTTTCCACCAATGAAAATAAAAGATAATATCATGTGAATCTTAGTATAAAGTATTCTATCACATATATTGACTTGGATAACCAAAGAAAGATAGAGTAATACCACTTGTGAATCAATCGGACTTGCGACAATTTCTCTGCACATAGCATATTTATCTAACCTTTTCCATATAATGATTATAGCATCCAAACATGAACAGTTGCATATACTATTGAAAATATTAGTACATATAAGACACCTATATAAAATCCCAACAAATTTTTTTCTTTTTAATATATATACCTATTTATAATAGCTATATTCAAATATTTTTGCAATTTATTTACCAATTCATTGATCTGTATAGTCATCAATAATTTCACATCATTCCGTTCATTCAAGAAATTAATTCGGAAGAAATTTTCATTAATCATTACAGAAATTCCATATTTGAACAAATCGATTTTCCTATAAATAACTTCTTTATTTAACAGTGGTACTGTATATCCCAACTAGTTTTCAAGAAAAATTTGATGTCTCTATTCGAACTCATCTTTACCTATTAACTCATTCTCGCCTACATCAGTATTATCAATTGTTCAACCATTGAACTTTTTCACTTTCCACTTTTGAAATCAATATAAATCTCATGAATTCCATTATATATAACTGTACTAGTAAAGGGGTATAAATCGTAAAGTCTCATAATTTAATTTTCATATATTTTCTCATATAACATTTATTATTCTCAAGTATTATAAAATATTTATCCGTATTTTTATGAGTTACCTTTATCATAACTAACATTTTTTTTTTTTTACTCAGAGATAATCCTTTATCTTGTAACGAAAATTTCTTTACTTTTTACTTAGCAGAGGCCCAGTAGACTAGATAGAACACTTCGGATTTACGGGACTTATACAGAGGTGCATTATTATGCACTAATGAACAGAGAGCACTGAAGTGCTATACAGAGAGCACAAATGTGCTAATCAGAGAGCAACGACGTCTTTGAATATCGAGAGAGCACTGGCGTGCTAATATTCAGAGAGCACCGAGTGCTAATATTCAGAGAGCACCGGAGTGCTAATATTCAGAGAGCACCGGAGTGCTAATATTCAGAGAGCATGCTGAGGTCCCTTAACATCCTAGTAGTTCTAATCTTGTCTACTTGGGCAAATTATTTCATACATGTATATCACTTTTACACCTTTCGCATAATATTTTTACATGCTTTACAATTTAATCCTTGTACCAATAATTCATATACTTATATCTTCTGTATCTTCAATACATGTAATATATTTCAAAATTCACTATTCATTCATAATTCTCTAATAATCCTTATCATGTACTTCATATATCACATTTATATATTTTGTAATTTAGTCATCAGCATAATATTTCATGTAGTAATATAATTTGCTTTTAATAATACATATAACATAATATTCATCATCGACATGTATTATAAAACATTTATTCATGCTTTTTTTTTTTATACCGATTCTTCATAATCAACTTTCTACTCGTATATTTGAGTATCGCTTTTAGCATTATCAGAATTAGCTTGGTTGAAAAACATCTCTTTCTATAAGTAAAACAAATTTCATTAGAGTCGAGAGATATCACACTATCACATATTTTAATGACATGTGTTTTTAGACTTTACATATACTACGTTTGGTCCGAGAACCGACTAAACCATAGCTCTGATACCATTAAATGTAACACCCCTAACCCGTATCCGTTACCGAAACAGGTTTACATAGTGTTACCAGTACATACAGAACATTTACAGATTAATCAAAACATTACTATTCACTTTCTGAGATCATATATATATATATATAACGACATTTATTTGGGCCTCGAAACCCAACATGAACATTAAAATCAAGTCGAGCTCAATTGATTTCTCATAAAATTTTTCGCTTAATTTTTTTTTTTTTTCATTTAATGATTAAACATTCTCAATTAAACTACAAACATAGCATTTGTATGTCATCATACATGTATCTCTCATACTCATTTTACCTTGTCTATTATGGTGCCACTTATACTTTTATACCATGATTATCATCTTACCAAATATTTTCAGCTTAATCATCAAACATTTATATTTAAAGTTAGATCATATCTTTATAAAATACTACATTTCAGATATCGCGAATAAAATACTTGCCTTAGACATTTCAATCCAACTTCATACCCAACAAGCATCATATTGAAACTAGTCATATATATACATATCATGATATGTATCGTTCTCATACTGTTTTCTTATAAACATATATCATTTGTTTTCCTCCTCCTCCTCTCCATTCCACATCCTTAATGTATATAACATTCTTGTAAGTACAATTTCACAATTTACTTATTAATGCTCATATCAAGCTGTTCACACGAGTCATAGTCACTCAATTATTTATAATTCAAGCTACAGAGCTCCAAATTAAAATCCGTAAATTTTCCTGAAACTAGACTCACATATCATTCCACCATAAAATTTTCAGAATTTTTGGTCTAGCCAATTAGTACAGTTTATTCATTTAATTTTCCCTGTTTCACTATCTGACAGTTCTGACCTCTCTTCACTAAAAATTAATTATATCACAGTACAGAACTCGGATAATGTTCCGTTGATTTCTATTGAAAATAGACTCATTAAGGATTATAAGCATATAAATTTGAGCCTCTAATTAATTTTATACAATTTTTAGTGATTTTCCAAAGTCGAAACAGGGGAACCCGAATTCATTCTAACCTTGTCTCACAAATTTTATTATATCTCATAATTTACAATTCAATTGCTAACACCGTTTCTTCTATGAGAAACTAGACTCAATAAGCTTTAATTTCATATATTATTCATCCTCTAATTCGATTTTTACAATTTATGGTGATTTTTCAAAGTCAACTTACTGCTGCTGTCCAAAACTGTTTTAGTTCAAGATGTTTATTACCATTTTTCCTCTAAATTTCACAAGTCATACAAGTCAGTCCTTGCTCAATTAGCCCATCTATTAAGCTAATTTTTATCAATTAACATTTTATTCCATCATTCTAAACTATTACACAACTTTTGAAAATCAGAATTTTAACACTAAACCTTAATTCACAACTTTTTCACAATTAGGTCCTAAAATCAATTTCTATTGAAATTACTTGATAAAATCATCAAACAACAAAATCAAAGCTTCAAATTCATTTTATTTCATCATAAACAGCCAATACTTATCAATGATAGCTTTTAATTTTGTTCATAAAATAAAAACTAATGAATTAAACACTTGGACCTAATTGTAAAAGTCACAAAAACATAAAAATCTCAAAGAAAAGGGCAAGAATTGAACTCACATATGTCAAAGTATGAAAAACCAACAGCTTTCAGACCTCCCATGGCGTTTTTGCTGAAGAAAAATGATGATATCTCTAGATTTTTCAAATTTGTCTTGTTTTATATGTTTAATTTGCAAAATTTCCCATTTTGCCCTTGTTTCTCCTTGTCTTTTTGCTGATTTTCTTGCCCAACCGTCCAGCCCATACAATTTGGGTCCAATTGCCTTTTAAATCCCTCCTTTTAATTACTTAAACTATTTAATCACAATTTAATAAATTTTGCACTATTTTCAATTTAGTCCTTTTTAATTAATTGACTAACCAAACGTTAAAATTTTCTAACGAAACTTTAATACTAACTTAATAACACTCCATAAATATTTATAAAATTATTTATGGCTCGGTTTATGAATCTGAGGTCTCGATACCTCGTTTTCAACCCAATTTACCTGATTAATTCTTTTAAAATCGCAAAATTCACTAATTAAAAATAATTCTTTTAAGTTTCGCGCTTGGCCTATAATTATTATTTGTTAAAATTTCTTAACTTACTCGTCGGATTTAGTGATCTCAAATCACTATTTCCGACACCAATGAAAAAAATTTGGCTGTTACATCTTTTCTTATGTTAATGTTTAATTTAAACATAAAAAATTTAATTTCTTAAGCTTAATTATCTTAATGACATCCACTAATTATCAAGGTGGTCTAATTTCCATTTAAGGCCTTTTTTTTCAATTTAATTAATCATTTTAGCAAGTAAAAATCAATAGAGATAGACTTTTATGACTTTTACAATTTAGTCTTTTTTTCTTAATTAACTATTCAAATGACAAAATTATTGGGTCAACCCTTAATACAACACTTATATAACTTCATAAATATGAAATAAATAATATTTATGGACTCACACGTCAGAATTATGGTCCCGAAACCACTGTTTTCGACACCACGAAAAAATGGGTTGTTATAAGTACTCTTGAAGGACTGCAAGTAGCTTGGAATTTAGGGCTAAAAAGGATGGTCCTTGAGATAGATAGTACTGCAGCTATTCATTTGATGCAAACATCTTCAGTAGAACAACATCACTCAGCTGTGTTACAAGTTATTAAAGATTTACTCCAACTATCTTGGATGGTTCGGGTTACACATGTGTATAGAGAGGGTAATCAGGTAGCCGATGGTTTGGCATCATATGACGTCCTCAAGGACTCTGGGTAGAGGTATATCTATATGCAACTGCCTGATGAAGTTTTTAAACTGCTACGCGATGATTGCTCTGGAATAGCTTGACCTCGCCTAACCTAATTATGGTTTTTATCCTTCTTCTTGTACCAAAAGAAAAATTAGATTAGCAAATTCAAAGAGGATTATATCTTTTAAAATTAGAATAATTTTGGGTTTTTCTTTTAATGTAATGATAAAACCTATTGTATCTATAAAAGAAAATTCTATCATAAAACTAACATGAATAATATATCTTGATTTCACTAAATATATATTCATATTAAATATATATTTAACTCTCTCTTTTTTGAATAATCTCAAAATAGATTCCGATCATATCTGTTCTTTTTGACACAATGCCTAGAATTGCCCATAGTCCCTCTCCAACCCAAAAATAGTAGGATAATATATTTCAATGCACTCGAACCCACGTCCTCCTGTATTGACAATAATATCCATGCCAATTGATAATATTTAATTCTCATTTAACTCATATATTTAACAATTTCAAGTATTTTAAACATAGTTTTCTTGGATATAAACTCAAATAATATTCTAATAATAAAAAATAAAAACTAATTTAAATTTTAATCAAATATTTTTAAAATACATAAAAATTTTCATTAGAAATAATAAAATGCGCACTCCATTTAAGGTCTCTCCCTTCTGATTTTGGCATCCAATGAGGCAACAACTCATTGCAATATTTGACTACCATCATTTGAGGCAAAAGGCTTAAAAAGATAAAAAGCAACGTTTAGGTTTTGAATTTGCTAATTTTCTCAAGTTGATTTTTATTTTTATTCTACGATAATTTTTGAATTTAGTAATTATTTCTCATTCAATTCAAGAACTTAAATTTTATTAAGGTGTGATAATATGATACTTTAAAATATATCACGTCATCATACTTTGTCGAAATTCAAGTTTATGAATCAAATTAAAAAAAAAATTACCAAAGCCTAGTTCTCCATTGTTATTGGTTGAAAAGTGCTTTAAAAGATTCTTTTAGAAAAAAATGTTTTTGAAAAGTGTGTTTGTTAGTTTTTATTTTTCTCCATTGCTAGAAAATATATTAAAGTCAAAATATTTTTTTTAGACATGACAGTAGAAACTAAAAAAATAATTAAGTTATATGATATTTAAATAGTTTAATGTAATGATATATTAAATATAAAATTTAAACACCTATTAAGTAATTAGTATAAATTATTTGTAAAATTTATATATAATTTTTTAAATATTTAAATATAATAATAAATAATAATTAAATAATTAATACTATAATATATAAAATATAAATTAATCTATTTTTATATACCTTTTAAATAATTATTATAAAGAAAGGTATTTTTAATAATTTTTACTTCCAAATATAAAAACTAAAAACATCTAAATCTCTAACTCTTGATCAGTTTAGATAAAAAATACCTTTTCACGTCAATTTTGACTCCAAAAACTAACCACGTGTTAGTGCGAAAGCACTTTTGCACAGCATAAACATTGAAGAACAAGCTGTGTTTTCAAAGAGCTTTTGGATTTTACTTTTGGCTTTTGGTTAATCAAATTACCAAAACACCCACTTAATTGTAATATTTTCCTTTTTAAATTTACTTAAGTATAAAATATTTAAAATTGTGAGAGAATATTACCACCAAAATTAATTGATAGATTTCGGACTTACATTTAGTTTTGCAATAATAAAAAATAATTGGATCATTCATTGTATATAAATTTATTAAATTTAATTAGTAAATTATTTTAATTTAAAATTTCGCAAGTAATTTATATTTAATTTAAAATTTAACAAATAATTTAATTATTTAAAAGTTATTTAAATTTTTTAAATGTATTTAAATGCATATATTTTTTATTTTTCAAGATTATGTCTAAAATAAACATTTTAACTTCTCACTACAATTTATGACACCAACGAAGAACACCACATATTAACAAACCACATTTTTTGTTCACAGTATTTTTCTACAACACTTTTCAATTTTCAAAAGCATTTTTGAAAAGGACTTTTCAAACGCAGCAGTAATGAAGAACTAGCCCTAAGTATTTTTCGTTACTTTTGCGGTGGAAAGTGCTTTTTCATCACAATGAAGAACATACTGTACCTTGTGGAGTGTGTCTCATATTTTCAAACCTTTTCAGACACTTATCATTACCCGTATCGCGACATGAGGATGTCAGAATCACAACATCTCCAATAGGTGACGACGTCACGACAAGAAGTTTCCCGACGTTATGATGACGGATGAAATCATGACGAGACAATTCGGGACATTGCAACGTGGTGACGTGTTCCCACATAAATTAGGTTTATTTTCTTAGTTAAACTCAATTATTTTTTCCCATTAAATTCTAATTATTCTAGGGATATTTTAGTCATATATTCACACAAATTTCAACCTATAAAAAGGTCTTTGCACCCTAGAATTGATATCATCATCACATTAAGATTAAGAGAAGATTAAGAGAATTTTGAGAGAGTTTTAAAGGAATTTTGTGTTTTTAATCAAGAGAGTCTTGTTTTCAAAGTTTAGGGTTTGTTTGCTTTTGAGTTATCTCCATCTTCTACTCTTTCAGATTATTTGTAGTTTTAATAAAGTTTTATTTACACGTGATTTTTATTCTCTTTCGATGAATTTCCCACATAAAATGTAAATAAAAATAATTCACGGGCCAAAATAAAAAATATTAAAGTTAAGGATTAAATGTTATTCTATCTCAGAAATAAAAAAGGTACTTCCACTTGTTCGTAAATGCAGCTTGTACGAAAGAACAATCAAATTTTCCATCATGCCAAAACAAAACTCACTTTCTATCTTCCTTACCTATTGCAATCCCCTTATCAAAAGTTTATCTAACATTTCATACTTTAATGGTCAAAGTGTTTAATTTTATAAGTGATATTAAAAATCTATCACACTTTTTAAATTATTTATAAAATAAATTTAAAAGCCATGTTTTAATGAATCCGATTTATAAATTCTAAAGTTTTGTTATAAAGCAATAATCATAATATAAGACATTTGGAAAGGTAAATAATTGCTTAAATTTATTGGGTGAGCAGAGATAAGATGATTGTACAAAGTTTGCATTTAAAACCATCCAAACACTGCACAACACTGGGACCTTTCACTTATAAATCTTACTTACTTTTGAGCTCCTTTTAGTGTATCCACTACACAATGTCTTAGAATATTCCAATCCCTAAAGCACTGCCCAGAAAAAACCCCCTCAAACACAAAACCAATCCCAATTAAGGTATTTAGTTGATTTATAACATGTAAATTAAAAAATTATGGTTACTTAAAATTGAATTAAATTCTATTTTTTTAATATCTAATTAATTTTAATCTTTTATGATATGTAAATAAATATTTTATATTTAAAATGGTGAAATAATTTAAAAATTCTTAAAAATTATTATTTTGTAGAAATATTTATGAAAAAAACTTGAAATTTCGTCAAATAATATTTAAAAACCATAAAGTAAAGTTCATTTTATCAAAATAAGTCTAAAAAATATCAATCAAAGCTATTACAACGTCAGTGAAGTTTTAGAAAAGCTTTTCATTCCGCCAAAAAAGAAAATTTTAATATATAAAAATGGAGATGGTAGGAAGTGTTTAGGGATGGAATTAAAAACTTGATGTAACCTAAAACTTTGTTTAATGTCATTAGATCATGACCAAAGTTCAAGACCCGAAGAAAAAGGAAATTTTCTTGTAAATGAGTATTTCAATTCCCTCACTTTTTTTTTTTAATTTTTATTTTCTCATATTAGGACTTCATTTTCCCATGGAAAAATGGGAAAACAAGGAAAAAAGCAAAAGTCTTTTTTATTGGCTCAAGCTGCACTAGTAGCCTAACCTCGTGGAGTGATATAAGGTTTACTATTTTCCAAGTGCTTAATTAAAGAAAAGGGAAAAAAAAGCCCACCCTAGGGGCTTGAGCTCGAGCAAGGACCAAATGCCACCTGGAACAAAGGGTCAAAAATGCCACCCGTCTTGGCTTGACTTTGGAGGTGAAAATCTCCCCAATAACAACAAATTACAGAAGGCTAAGTTTGACAAGGAAGTTTAGTAAGTCAAAGTAGTGAGGGGAAATATATATATATTGTATTATATATAAATAAAATAGGGCGTAAAATCAGATGTATAGTGATAGCTGAGCTGACCATCCCTTGCTGTTTGGCTTGAAAGAAAATGACGACGATGGGGGGACCGACACTGGGAATGAGAACATGGGATTCATGGTGGAAAATCAAAATTTGTTCACGTGATCTTCCAAAGAAATTAAGTTGTAGGACAGATAATATAAGAGGACCAAATTAATTTCTTCAATTTCATCATTACATGGAACTCGTATTTTATTTATTTATGATATATAAATAGATATTCATATAGGGAATGTTTATTGATAAGCTGTGAATTTTATTTATATAAGATCAGTAATTTGAGATGAAAGGCTAATTAATGTTTCCCTTTCTGGTATCTGGATTGATCAAAGTCGGTCGGCTTGCGTGATTTATTTATTTATTTTTGGCTGCAAACGGGCGTGATTGTTTGTGCCTTGTCTATACTGATATCGCTTTTAAACTTCAACAATAAGACGTGCTTTTCCTTTTGTCTATATTTCTTTCTTTTTCTTATTAATTTTCTTTACTGAGTTGATTTTAGCTTTATTTAAAAAAAAAAAAGAAAAGAAAACCTGCGGATCTCAAATATTAATTATCTAACCAATATTCTCAACCAATCTCTAAGTTTTTTGTTTACCTAGAAATGTTAGGTAATTACACTTCCAGAAACAAAATGTAAGTTGGGATTTTGGGATGGTATTATTGAAAAATCTCGAAACCATAATCTTTGTCTAAACTACTTATATCTTTAAGTTGAAAAAAGAAACTCAATTAACCTCCTATTGTTCTCAAACAAAAATAGGTTTGCATCTAAAATCCACCCCCAAAATGAGTTTACAAAATAGTAGGCCCAAACTTAAAGTGGCAGTTGGACCCAAGTTTTGAAGCATGGATAAGTAGTTTCTTCGGCTGTTCCTTTGACACTGATATTATGCCTTGCAACTTTCAAAATCTGGAAAAATAATGAAGTAAATTACACGGCCAGTTTATGTTTCTTCTTTTCTTTTTTACCCGATCTTTAAAAGTTTTAAGATGATGATCATTCAACTAATTCTTTTTGTTTTTGTTTTTTTTTATCTTTATCCATTTCAGTTAAGTGTATTTAATGCGTAAAATCACATTTCAAAAATATAATAATAAATTTAACATTTAACTTTATTCATAATTTTAAAAAGTAATAATTCTCAACATTACAAATTATTTTAATTTAATTTTAACTCTAAAAAATAAAAATACATAAATATTTCAAAAAATTATAAAAAAATTATATATATGAAATAAAAAATTACATTGTATTTTAATAAGATAATGAGTTAATCTGTTGAGGATCAACTCGTATAAACAATAATATAATAAAAGTGGAGAAGAACGAACACAAATATTGTACGTGGAACATCCTCAAAGAGGAAAAAACTACAGGCAAAGAAGGTATCGACTTTTTACTAAATGAGTAAACAAACAATAGTATAATATAAAAAAATAAACCTAAAAGTATTGAACGTACAAATCCAAACCCCGAAAATAAAGTCCTAACTCATGAACAAAATTCTCTCCATAGTTACCACGAAACTCTCACCAAGTCATATGCAACTACTTCTTGTCGTTCTCAAAAAAAGTCATTGTTGATTGACATGTTAATTTTTGGCCACTCAAAATAAGGATATAATGGACTTTTTAAATAGGCTAAGATTAGAGCTCTAGTCATACTAAAATATCCCTAAAATAATCAGGGTTTAACTAGGAGAAGCAGTCCTACTTGAAGTCTACAACGCAACTGCCAAATAGAACACGTCATGACATTGTGACATCAAGAATTGCCTCGTCGCGACGTTGTCTCTACTTCACCGTTTCAAACATTGTCGTGTCATCTCGACGCTCCTCGTTGTGATGTCGGGCTTGTTTTGGACCTTCTTTGGTTGTTAGTTGATTGTTGTCTTAAGTGCCTGTAAACTTTCCAATAAATGCAAGGTACACCCCACATAATTTAATAAAAATACATTACTGACTCTTGTCTCTCATCCTCGTCCCAAACACACTTTTGATTAAGAAAAAAAAAAAACTTTTAAAATTCCCTTTTTTTTCTTTGTTTGATATATTGTGTTTGCTGTCTTCCTTGAAAAAAGTTCAAAACTTTAGTTAAAATTTAACTTCTTCTAATGTGTACTTGAATACACATTTTTCAAATCTCAAGAATTTCACTAGTAACTTTCATTTCTTTTCATCCATTTCATGAAATTCTAGCTTCTAGCACTACAAATTATTTGGCATATATCAACACTTATTTTTACCGTAAATATAAATAGGTCTATATAACGGATTATTGATCCGTCATGATAAACCTACACCAACACATTTTATTATTGTTAATATAAGAGTATCTATAATGACAAACTAAATTATTCGTCAATATAGGTCTTATAAATACTGACGGTTTTATGATATATTCTCAAAAGGTTAAAACATTCATAGGTCTCAATCCTTTTTCTAAAAGTAAAATTTAATTATTATATTTTAATTTCTAGAAATATAATCCATCTACTTTGGTATCACCCAACTATTGTTACATTGAGGATTATTTTTTGGGTAAATCCCATCAATTAAATTTTCATTTAACATAGCAATTCTAAAAAAAAAAAACATCATCTGGATTAAAAGATATAATCTCAAACATTGAAGGACTTTTGAAGATGTAAAGGTAGTATCTTGTGGCGATTGAAGATCATTTACTTTAAACTCGAACCTTAATCCAATGGTTTTATGTAAAAAATTCATTGAGTTTGTAATTTGATTGTATAGGCCCTTACTTTTTTCATGGTAAAAATATCTCTCCAATACCTTTCAATTACAAAATTGAGTAAATTAGTCTCTCTTAAAAAATCAAAGTAATTTAATCCCTATGAATTTTAAATTTGAGCAAATTGGTCCACTAAGCTTCAGCTTGAAGCAATCTTATGTGTTGCCAAATGCTCTCTTCTGAACATTTTTTACGAAAAATATTTATCTGGCTTATTCTTGAAACGTCTTTGTAATTCAGTGTCAGGATTTTATTTCATGCTTGAAGCAGAGGGACCGTTCAGAGTTATCAAGATTCCAGCAATGAAATCCATGTGATCAAGGCTTCTTTTTATTCTTCCATACTCGCAAGATGCATGTTCCATGCTTTCTGTTGCACCACCAAATGCATCTGACTGCCTCATTGCCCAAAGAAACAAACTTTGTGTGGGTTTGAGCTTTGTGGCTTACTTCCAGAGAAACCGTTGTTCTAGTTTGGATCTTTGGGGATGGATGGATGGTACTCGTGCATCACCAGCAGTGGTAAGAACCCAGGGAAAAACCATGTTGCTTTTCTCCATTATCCATTGTACAAAAAGCCTTTTTTGTCCGCTAATGGCTTATTAGTTTTGTTAGGTACTACATGACAGAATGAACGCTATATTTTTTTAACTTGGATTAATAAAAAATGGTCATCCTAGATTTGTTATAGTTACTATTGGTACTGTTTGATTTTGAATCCTGTACGTAAGCAAGTCCTGATAAACACCCAAATGTGCGATTGCATAACTG
Organism: Gossypium anomalum; assembly: GCA_025698475.1. Lineage (NCBI taxonomy): Eukaryota > Viridiplantae > Streptophyta > Magnoliopsida > Malvales > Malvaceae > Gossypium > Gossypium anomalum. The sequence continues at coordinate 79,097,508 of CM046966.1, read as the reverse complement.
ACTTTCATATATATCTTGATGAATTTCAATATCATGTATGTAAGCTTTTGTTTGCATCTTTAAGCATTTCTTTTAACTTGTTCCTAGAGAAATCCTATGCTCTTTAAGCTTTGCTTTTAACAAAATTTGGCTGGGGCAAACAAAATTGATATTATCTAAGCTAGTATGTTGCTGTCGTTGTTTTTGAGCTTTATTATTATTATTATTATTACGAGAGAATTATTTAGAGACTTTGAGCTGGAAGATATCAATTAATATTATAGACAAATCAAAATATTAGTAATTGGATTTGATATGATGGTAAATTTATGTTAACAAAAACCTTTATTGCAATTAAAACTGTTGCTATATGTTTAAGGGTAAATTGGAGATTCCATTCATACAACATTTATTGACAGTTTATACTGTTAATATAAATCGAAAGAGATAATTGTAAATTCACTTATATGACTCTTTATTGATAGTTACTAACATCGCTATATGTTAAGCATGCACCTTGATACTTGAAACCTATACCAATGGAATAAAATGTTGGTATAAGTACTAGCAAATCAACTATAAGGTACGGTATTTATATCGACAATTTTTGCTTTTGCTAAATTTGGACTGCCAGTATAGAAATTTAGACAAATTTCGGCTGTCCCATTTTTTATTTTATAAAGTCTATACTGACGTTACATGTACCAACGGTTTTTTTATTTTATTTATCAAAATAGCATTTTTGACCGTTGGTATTGGGTTTCTAGACCTATATCAATTGAACTTTTATTTTTAGTGACAGTTATTGAATTGTCACTATATAACAATTTGTTTGTAGTGTAGGTACATCTCCTCCTCCATATTTCTTATTTAGGATGTGTTTGATAAATTGAAAATTTAAGTAGTGAATTTTTACTGCTAAATTTTATAAGTGTTGAATTTATATTAGAAAATTGTTTGGTAAATTAGTAAAGGGTGAGCATTTGGTATAATGATAGTGTTTTGTTTTATTCTACAAGCAGCCTTAAAATAAACTTGATATTCATGTAACCAAAAAATAACATTGTCACAAACTTGAATTTAATAAATAATTTTAACGGTGCTAACAATTCTTAAAAATTCACATCATTTTAATTAGAATAAAGTATTTAGACAAACTAATGGCATAATAAAAGTTGAGACATCAAATCATGTCAGATTTAAAGTATATAGATTAAATCTCAAATTTGAGTGAAATGTAGAGATCAAATTGACATTTAACTATTTTTATAATCTAAAAATAGAGGGATCGGAATTAAAATTTACCCATAATGTTATTATGTTAAAAAAAGGAAAAAAAAAGGGCTGGAACTTCCTTCTATAAGCAGTTGTATAGATAAAGGCTTGCGGCAATTTCATTCATCATAAGGTGTTTGCAATAATAAGATCGTGGAGCCTATGGGGGCAATTCACACCAAAACAGGTCTTATGTACATATAATAAGCCCATGCGACTACTCCTATGGGCAACATTATTACCTGCCCTATTAACAAAATGAAAATCTAAAGAATTAAAATTCGAATACAAAATACGGGCCTTAGAAACAAATTGACCCAAATGAGTAAAGTCCAAAGTATCATTTAAAAATTTCGAAATAACAAAGCAAGAGCCAGATTCAATAACAATATTTATAAAGTTCATATCCTGCGCATATTCAAGCCCCAATAAGCGCCCCAGCATGAGGAAACATGCCGCGCAAGGCCTTTAAGACCAAGCTATCCTTGTGGCGTGCTACACAACCAATATCAGCCTCCCGTGATTCCACATCCCAAGCCGCGGCCACATTTATCTTCACAGTCCCCATGCTTGGCGCACGCCAGCGCTCCTCTCGCGGTTGTCTTGGCAACATGGGCCGGTTGAGTAAATTAAGAAGTCTAAATTCCTCATGCAAGGAACGAGCAAAATTGGATGTCATGTGTGGTGGGGTCAGGTACCCATTAAGAACTTCATTAATTGCGAACATTTCATGGTTCCCATAAAAGCATGTATGGACATGAGATGTAAGGCAGTCCCCCAGCGCATGCAAGGCTGTCTTGCGCTCATTATCGCACCGCCTACACACCAGGTTAGGGAGGTCATTAAAGGTAGCAATCTTAACATAAGTCAGAAGAATTTCATCTGATACACGCCAAACGAACAAGCGCACTTTCAGTAACATTGATAACTTCTAGAGTACTCTCCAAAGGGCCCTATGCAGGCCATATCCCAACGATTGCAACAAAAGCCAAGAGCAACCACTTTTAGTATAGTACACCCTCGTTGGTGAGTGCCCCCATACTAAAACATCCCTCGAAGCACAATGGGGCAATAGGATATCAAATCCGCTTCATTCGATTGAAATAATTGCCGCAAAAGCCCCTCATTCCACCAACAGCCATCAAGAAATGAGCTCCCTAAAGCCTCACACGGCAAGGTACTATCACAAGATAAACCTGTACCATCCAAGCCTTTTGGCAACCACTGATCTTTTCTCTTTTAGTTTGGGGGGGGGGGGACTTTGGTTTATGAGCAAAAATTTAGTTTGATTGCGAAGAAGAAGAAATGCATTGAACATGGAAATGGAAAATATGATAAAGATTTAATACCGGGAAAAAGAGAAACAAAAAAGATCACGATTTGCTTCTCTTTAGAGAAACAAAAATAATTATTTGGTATATGTATTTTTATTAGATTAACTTATTATTTTATATGAAATACAATGTAAATTTTCTTTTATATATTTCAATTTATATGATTTTTTAAAAATATTTTTATATTTTTAGAACTTGCTAAGTTTTTTTGTTACTATTGGCTGTGGGCACTTTGATTATGACTAAGAAAATAATCTTGATTTTTAAGTTTTTTCTACTTAACTTGATATCCAATTAACTTATGATACCAACACATTAATGAAGTTTTAACCTTATAATAGAAAGTAACTTTACTAACATAATTTTAAAACTAGTTTACGTACCCATAAGATGTACGGATTTATTTTATATATAAAGTAAAGCATCTTGTATGAGTTGTTCAAAATTTGTATTAATATTTTAATATTTAATACAATGTGACTAGAAAATTAACACATAACAATTTAAATTAAAAAACGTAAATATTCAATATATTATCAAATTAAACATCATATATATTATAAAATAATTAAAATAACAATATTCATCAACCCAACAATATCAAAAGATTTCAATTTTCAAACACCTCATTTTCCGCCCAACAATTTTTGGAACCTATTAATAGAAGATTTGTTGAATATATTGAAATTTATTTATTAATTATTTTCATACTAAATTACATTTGAATCTAAGGATTATATGTTTATTTCAACCTCTACAACTAAGTGTATGAGTTTGAACTGCTTTTTGTATAAATTTACGTACATCTCTATTTCCTTATCTATAATCTAACAATCACTAATATCTAAAGTGTATTTATAATTTTCAAAAAGTTCGGGCATTAGTTATTTCTTGAATATCTATAGTCTAACAATCATAGTTTATAGTTTATCTAAAGTTTCAGAAGTAACTGTAATTATAATAGGATTAACATCGGAGTCTCGAATTCAATCTCCTCTAGAAAATCAAATTTTCAAAAACTTGTGACATGATTTTTCCAAAATACCCCTTTTTATGGCATGTATGCAAGCTCTTACAAAAACCCACAATCCGAGTTTAAAAAACATGGTTCTGATACCAAAAATGTAACCTCCTCAACCCAACCTAAATGTTAAGCTTGAATTCAGAAGATTACATTGGCCATCTAAATGACCCAGTAAGTAATCGGAGTTTCAAAAATAGTCATATTAAAATATTTGTTTATTATTATAAGAAAACTTAGTCTATTTTTTAAAAAACAACTCATGAGTTAATAAAAACCGATTTTTCTTGTAACAATGATTACCTTTTGAAAACCTAGTTAGTTTCTAATTTAGTTATTATCCAAGATTTAGTTATTACCTAGTAGTGGAAATATGATAATGAACTCATTTTAAATAAATACTATATTTCATGCATAAATGATTAAATTCCATATTTCAATATCCTAAAGTCAAATTAAAAGTCGTGCATGCTTTAATAAATCCAAAACCCAAGTCCCATGCCACAGTTCAAAAATAAAGTAATACCGTCTTTGAATATTAAATAATAAATTTAAAATAATTTATATAAAAAATATGTAAATTCGAGCTGAGACCCTTCGAATGTCGTGTCCACACCCTAACTTGGTGGGTTATCTGTAAAGATGGAAATAAAAGAGGAGTGAGCTATAAAGTTCAGTGTGAGTTCCATAATAAAGAAACTGGTGCAAACAGTAGACAAGTCATGCAGAATATCAATTCATAGAATAAATCCCAATTAATAGCAATATAGAATATCGGTAATTCAGATAAACTAAATCAACATAATATCTCAATGTTTATAGCTATGTAATGTCTTATGAAAGCAATGCAAATCCAATTTATCAGAAAATGTTCCTACCCTACCGTTACACACCACAATAGGAGTTCCCAATAAATCCTCTACCTTTACACTATGTTGTGGATGAACTGCTAATGATAATATATATTGGTGGATGAACCAACCATTTGCGCAAATAAAAGCTGCTAATATGTTGTGGATAAACCACTGTTCAATTGGGTAAACTGTCGACAAAAATATTTTTCACACCCTAAGTCTAGCAAACCTAAGATTTTGATGTATAGTGACAAAATAATTTGTTTGGCAAAGTGTAATCCACCCATATGTTTCTTTTGGCGCATAGGTGTGGGCATATATTAACTGTCGTATAAGCAAATGAAGATTTTATTTCAAGATATTTTGCTATTTAAAGGAAAAGATTATGTTAAGTAATAATGAGTAAGTATGATTTGAATTATTGCCAAAGATATAGTACGCATTGCTTGTCTAAAGTACTATGCTAGTTAGGTTGTAAAGTAACCTAGTTAAGAACCAACTGGATAGACTAGTCTGATATTTATAATGCGAGATTCTCATTTATATTTCTCTTGGAAACTCTAGACCATTAAGAAGGAAAATTTTTAAATGTGTGACACTTTTTAAGTTCCATTAGGTAGGATGGGTCATATTTATATGGGTGAGAAGGGTTTTGAGAGAGGTTCTTTTTCTTCCTTCGAGAGTACTTTCAGATTCTTTTTCTTAAATCCAATGGTATCTTTTTCTCGTTAAGCTGTAAGTTAATGATTCTTGGTTTAATCAGTGATCATTCTATCTCTATACAAGTATTACAACTCTACATGCTAGATGTTTTTGAAAGAGTGAGTTTGTATGTGGTATATGAACAGTAAGTTGTAAGTATAAGGCTTTGCATAAGGGTTATTAGAATTTGTGATTACAATAAATTGTATGTAAATGAGTTTTAATGGTGGTCCTATGTTCTATAAGCAGTTGTTGCTGCTGGTTCGAGAAGGATGGTTGAGTTGGGAACCTTGAAATACAGTAGGTGAATATCAGGTGAGTCTTTACCATGACTCTTTAATGTGAAATGTTTAAGTACAAGTATACATATATGCATATATAAAGGATAATGATATCTAAAGTAATCGATAAGCGTATGAGTATAGTAAATATGAGATATGTGATATGATGATCAGTATAAGGTTCTGTTAAAAAGAATAATATTTGGTAAACATGGAGGTAAGGTTTAAGATACGAGAAGTATGAATTAGTAAAAGGTGAATATCTAGGTGAGTAAATGTTGGATAATGTCCCTTTGTGACGCCTCTAGTAGGGAAATTATATTGCTAACCAAACTCGAAGATCATGGTATGAAAACAAGCATAATCTATTGTTTTCTTTTGTGCTATTTCGTCTATACATTGTTGAACCTCTATTATTTCTCTAGGTAAATGTTAGTTGTTTGTTTTTCATAGATGTGGTGTTGGGTTAATCTTGTAAGTGATTGATGGTTTCTAATGTGATCTTTACGATGTGCTGTTAGGAGTAGATTGAGAGACTCATGGATTGCCTCTAGTGATTTGGAGATTTTCGTTGGGCTGCTTTTCTACTGGGTAAGTAAATAACGTTTTGGTTAGGGATTGATTTGTTTGATTAAGTTAAATGCTAGTTTTTGCGATTAATTAGTGAATAGAATTTGGGGTATATGGGTTATTCCTCACATTCTAAAATGTTGGTTTAGGTACTAAAATTCTCACTGAGGTGTTTGCATCGAAAACTAACTAGGTGTGTGACTCGATCTCGTAGAAACAACGAATGGTGGAAAGTCGAAAAACCCACTGTCGATGTCACACGGCTATGTGCCAGTCCGTGTGAGCTACACGAGCTGGGTCATTTGTGTCATGTGGGCCACACGAGTGTATGGGCCTTTTTTTAGAAATTTCCCCAGGTTCGTATTTATCTGTGATGCGTATTTAGCCACTCCGTAGAATCTATACTGTATAAATATGACTTGAAAATATGATATCTGATAGTATAATATTGTAAGTAATGTGGAAAAGGTATGTGAAATATATATGCATAATCTGTAAACTGATAATTCTGGTGACATGTCTGATTTGTTATGTTTTTATATAAGCATATAATTTATGATTATGTTAATTTGTATATATCTGAATCTGCTATATGACTATGCATGTGACTTTATGGTGAAACTGATTTACTTTTGTTGAAATTCGTGACACATCTATTCTGCAAAGCATGGAATTCCATTCCTTTTGATTTCTTTTATTGTACAATTGCATGTCTTACATGTTTTTCATTCAAATTTTATTTATGCAAGCCATGTCACATTGCATGGCGTTGGGATAATGTAGGATGCAGGAAGTTTTGACAGTTTAATGATCTACATTATTTGGTGGTTTAACCATATTTCTATTTTGGCAGCTTGACTTTAATTATAGTGACTCAACCATACATATCTGTTCTGGCAGCTTGGCTGCAATATAATGGCTTGATCACATATATTTGATATGATAGTTTTAGTTGTAACTTTGGTGACATTGTCTACAATTATCTGTTGGTGTGTTTTCGGATGACGAGTTCTGAGGAACTCTAATTTGGTGCGGAGTTGGATAGGAAGTTTTTAGAAAAATTTGCATTCTGTTTTCTAAAAATATTACACCGACATAATCATGCATGCACAAATTTTGTAATTTGAGTTTGGTGAAATTCTTTGTGACATTTTGATCTGTTTATTATCTTATATGTGATTTTGTTTGAGCTAAGTTATACACTAAGCTTGTTAGTTCACCCTTTTGTATTTGACTTTTCAAGTAACTAGTAAATTTAGGACTGGACGGAGTGTGGAAGCTCAAATTGTGTTTCTCGATTTATTAAATAAGATGGTTTATGTTTTTAACTATTTTGGACTTTAAATTTGTTTGTAGACTTTATTTTTTGTTTTTGTTTTGTTCGTTGGTTTTTGGTATTTTTAACGTAAAATTGCAAAATCATTCAAGTTAACAAATTGAAATTCGGTTTTCAAAATTAAAACTCTAAAAATTTCAACTGCCAAACTAAATATGTGATTAGGTGACTTTATTGTAAAATAAGTGTTTTCGAACACAAGATTTTCTAAAAATATATGTGAGAGTATTGCCAAAATTTTATACTTTTGTAACACACTGTGTTAGACGAAATCAAAAGTTTTTAAACGAGTTGATGTAATTCCTCAAGATTCGATCATAACATTTAGGCCGAGTTTAGGGTGTTACATAGTAATTTCTTGAAAATAAGTGTATATCTGTATGTTTAGAGGAAGTATCCGCCGTGATGATCTGTTAGTTTGGGATTTGGGCGTATTCATAGATATGAATGAGATAAGTATCTATTACTCTAGTTTGCCTGAAAATGGTAGAGTTGGATCTGAAGTTATCTAGAATTTTGCCATATCTGAGTTGTATTATATCTTCTTCTAAAACCATATGGAATCAAAGTTATTGTTATCCTAAGTATCTGGGGTTTTGAAATAAAGTTGTGTGAAATTTATTGGAATGATCTGTATAGTTCATTATTAGTAAGAGATTGTATGGTATTGATTAAGAATATGATTTGATTAGTAAACTGATAGTATTCAAATCTGTGTGAGTATCCGCCAAAAGTGTATGTATCCTCTAGTGATCATTATTTGTGAATAACCATTATAGGTTAAGAGTAAGAGTGATGGGATGATTTGTATGAAAGGATTTCTAAGGATATATTCTTTAAAAAGTATTTTTGTATATGTAAAAAAGAGAATTGGTGTGTTAAGCATGGAAGTTGATGCAGGTGTGAGCCTGATATTGAAAGTATTCGCCAAAACATAAGTAAAATATTTAGGATGGTAGCTGTGTACGGATATTTACCTGATGTTATAAAAGTATTCGCCAAGGAAATTCTGAGTTAACTCTCACTAAATTCTTCTAAACTTACAAAGGTTATGTTTGTGTTTTAGGTAGTGTTGTACAAGATTACACCAGGAGGGACGACGCTAGGAGTACGCCAAGAAAGCAATGGATTGAGTTATTATGCATACAGTGGAAAAGTGGCGTATTATAGCATTCCAACTTAAAATTTAGTCGTAAGAAAATGTTTGAAAATTAATGAATTGTAAAAGTTCTAGAAAAAAGGTTTGATGTAATATTTTATTTTATTTTAATACTTTCTTTTGTTTTTAGTTATTAAATCTTTCAGTTAAACTAATAAGAATAATGTTTTCATTAAAGAGTATTTGTCAACTATTTCAATTGTTTCAACTAAAATACGTTGTGGATAAACCACTAGTTGAGCAGATGACTGCCGATTACTTCCTCCGTACAATTCGTCCCACCCCATGCAATGCAACATGACATGCTATAACAGATCAATACGACAAAAATAACATGCTTATAACAAATATATATATACATACAATAGCAATTATCATGCTTATAATAGATCATGACAGCAGTAATAAACTTTGATTAACATGTATTTAGTTTAACAGTAGCAGTAGGCATGTATCTTACGCAATTAGTAACACTGAGGTATGAATAACATTATTAGATCATCAGAATTACAATGGTAGTAAACATGTAATATTTTCATATTATGTATATATAGTAATAATTCAATAAATTAGATCATGGATTCCAACATTATTCATATTTTTAGGGACTCAATTGAATGGAATAAAGTACTAAAAATAGTTTAGGGTCTAACTAGGGACTAAACTAATCAATTCATAAAATTCTGGGCAAAACTATAAAATTTGTAAAATAAGGGTAACACGGCCATGTGGAGGGCTATTGGCCATATGGAAGGGTTAAATGATCGTTTGGCCAGACCGTGTAACAGGTTGTGGTCGTGTGGCAAGTGCAAAAATAACCTACAAGGGAGTCACGACTATATGGAAGGGTTTAGATTGTGTGGTTCACAAACTACACTAGGGTTTCCAGGGCACATGGTTGTGTGGTGGAATGTGTGGTCCACACATTTGTGTGGCAGAGCGTGTGACACTAATTCTAGCCACATTTTTCCCCGATTCACTTTTAAAAGAATACACACTTTTCACCGCGTTGACGATCGACGTTCTTCACACCGGATCTAATCTGGTTCACCTAAATCAAGTCCTTTAAATGTCATTTAAACAGTAATTATTTTTTTGTTTCAATATTTGACAAGATTTGTAAAAGATTTATCAAGATTTCAAATGGATTGATTGATCAAATTAAAGATTAAAGTTTTGAGGTTCGAATGGGAAAATTACTAAATCGAATCATAGGAATGAAGTGTACTTATCGATTCTTGGCAAGAAAAGGAATTCTATTGACGGCGATTATTAAACCAGTAGAAAAACGACGAATGCTTTTTATTCGGGTAAGCAAAATAGTTAACAGTAAAATGATGAAAAATATGAGGCAAATGAGAGGAAAGAAAAGAAAAGGAGAATAAGTTGAAAGATGGAGAGCAAATTCTATTAGGATTTGAAAAGGGGAAATATGAAAATATAATTAGGAAAAGAAGAGAAAAAAATAGTAGGCTTATAATTCTTTTGGAATTTTGAGGAAGGCCAAGATTTGAATTCTAATTAGGAAAGAGTTGATTAAATTCCTAGGATTTGTAAACCTTAGGGACGTCATATGCAAATTACCCAAATTAGGAGCAAGGGGTTGAAATTTGGAAATTTCCCCTAGCCTTGTGAAATTAAAATGAACAGTGGGAAAGAGGGGGCTTGAACCTTGGCTTCTAAGGAGGATGATGCCTTAACCATTGAGCCTTTCCTTATATATATATGTTTATTTTTTACGCTTAATCATATATATATATATGTTTTAGGGTGTATCTAGTCAAATTTTATAAGAAAAAAGAAAGGAAAGGTGTGGCTCAAACTTGGTAAAATGATATTGGAACTTAGCGTGCTAACCATTAGACCTAAGCCTATTTCTTATTTAATTTTTACTCCAAATAATATTTGTTTTAGTGAGGCTTTTATCCTAGGTTGCTGAAAATCGAAAGAAAAAAAATGAGAGAAATGAAGCTTGAACCTAAGACCTCTAGGATAGGAAAATAACACTTAAACATCAAGCCTAAGGCTCATTTCTTGTCTATTCATTACGATTAATCCCCTATATTTTGGGGTGTGAAATTTCCAAATAATGTTCAAATGTATAAAAACAAAGCGAATTGAACTATCATGGATGATTCAAAAAAAAATCTAAAAAACTCGATTGAATCGAACCTTATATGGTCCTACTATGAATAGTGTAAGAGTAATTATTTGTCAATTATAGTAATTTTCTCAAGTTAATCAACGGTAACCTTTATTGGTTGTATACATTTTTTTTCTATTTTTCTATTATTGATTGTATACTTTTATACTTTGATGGCCTAATTATAAAAAAATTCTACCCTTGAGGTTTTAGACAACAATATTATTTTATTTCTTATGACTAAGTTTGTGATTCCATCTCATGAACAAATACCGAACACAATTCTATAGTGTTAATTCAAACTCAACAACGGTATGCTTTATGCATATGGTTTTTTTTTATCACACTTCTGTTTTTACCAATTTAAACTCTGAAATTATGGACTTGAGTTATTAACTAAGTTTTTTTTTATATAAATACTAATTGATTAGGTACATTTCCTATAAAGGGTAATTGGAAGTGAATGGTTTGATATATTTTGCATGTGGCTTATAAGTAATGTTAACTATATCCTTAATCATCTTTAAGGTAGTGTTTGGAAAGCCACCTAATAATTGGATTTGAGTGTAATTGTTTGTAATTACACAAAGGTGGCATGTTTGGGTAACCATTTTAATTTGTAGATCCCATGGTTTGATATATTTACGTGTTTAAATCTTAAATTCCTGGAGAATTTTTATCCACGTTAATTTTACAAATGGTTAAACGATTTTTTAAGAATCTTGCCAAAAATCTCCTGAAATCTTAATTTGTCTTATGATACGTTACTAATTCTTGCGTAAATATTGTAACATCCCAAAAATTGGGTTAGAAGAAATTGAATTGTGAAATCGAAAGTGGTTATCTCTTGACTTTGAGTCTAGATTTCGAAAATTTTGATAAGTGATTTGTTCTAGTTCAGTGGCTTAATGTTGTATTTGTGTGTACGAGATTTTGGGTTCGAATCATGTTTCTTAAAATTTTATTATTTTTTATTAATGCCCTATATTTGAACAATCAGGTTATAAGACATTTCCGATCAACTAATGTCAAGAATGAGTCTGCTGATTCAATGGTTAAGCATCTATATATTTTCTGGTCTCGTTTTTAAGTCTCTACGTAAGCAATAAGGAAACGTTTTATTATTTTTATGCGGTCATGTGAGTTAGTTTTAAATTGTTGTAATTGTTTATTTTCTTTAAAAACTTCCTCTCTAGAAGGTCATCTTTTTCTTTTTTGTTTTCGACCGTTCTTTTCTTTATTTTTCTTTTTGTTAGTAATTCTTCTTCCACCTTCAAATTGTTGTTTAATATGTTCGTAGCTGTTGCTCTAAGTTTCGTTGTGCAGTCAATTATTCAAATAAATTATGTAAGTGATCTTTATTTAGTTGTATATGCGTAAGTTTGATAATAGTCGAAGTTCTGTTCTTTTCAGTTGGATTGAATTTCTGATTTGTATAAGTCTTTGCCAGACGAAGTTCTTACGAGTAATTTGTTAGACGAAGTTCTTAAGAGTAATGCTTCTCCTCAATGATTTAAGTTTCGTGTTTTGATTTATGAGCAAGGTTAAGCATTTAACTCTGTTTAAGATTTGGTGTCAAAGTTCTTCGATGTACTTCGGTTTGGGATGTTAGTTTTAGCAGTTTGACTGTGAATTAATCGTTTGTTAGACAATTGCTTGTTGTTTTTAGGTTCCTAAATCATCTCTATTACTTCCCTATTAAAACCGCATTAGGTGGGTACCAGAAACCTAAATATTTGCGAATTGCGTACATCGAAAAACATGGCCTTTGACACCACACGACCGTATGCTAGGCCGTGTGAGGCACTGTTTAGGGTCACACGAACTAGGAACACAGGCTTGTGTGCAGACTGTGTAACTCACTGTTTAGGACCATACGGTCGTGTGTGAGGTCGTGTAACTCACTATTTGGGACCATACAGTCGTGTGTGAGGTTGTGCAACTCACTGTTTGGGACCACACGACCATGTACGAGGCTGTGTGAGTCACTAAGAGGGTGACAGGGGTTTGTGCTAAGTCATGTGGGCTTCATGAGCCAGACTCCCAAGTCGTGTGGATCCACATGGGTGTGTGGGTCAAAATTTTAAATTTTTTCCTAAGGCCGTGAATGTCAACTGGTTCGAATGTAGGCCTTCCGTAGGGTCATATGATTTGTTTTAAGCTATAAAACTCAAGAATTATTGATCTATTAGTGTATAATCTGCTATCTGTACGTATATCTATTTTGAGTTAAGATAAGTAAATATGACTGTTACTGTATAAGGTACCTCTATTTGGATGTGTTTAGGTAGGTGACTTATCTAGGTATCATCAGTATTCTGTTAAGTCTGATGGTATGCCCTGTGTTACTTTGTTGATTAATAAATGTGATATCTGAATATGTTGAATTGATTGGTATTGATTCTAATATATAACCATGCATGTGACTTCATGGCAATTTGATGCAATCTATCGAGGTTTGGTAAATCTATTTTACAAAGCATGGACTCCTCCCATTCGTACTGATTTTGTTATGGTTTGATAGCATTATCTACAAGCTTATTACTCTAACTATGTATATGCATACCATGACATATTGTATGGGATAAGGGATAATGTGAAAGGAGTAAGTTTTTGATAGTTTAATAATCTGCATTATCTGGTAGTTTATCAACAATTCTGTTCTAATAGTTTGACTACAATATTGTGACTTGACCACGTGTATCTGATCTGGCAGTTTTACCTGTAAATTCAGGTGGCACTAGCCATAGTTATCTATTGGTGTGATTTGGTTAGACAAGTTCTGGAGAACTCTATTTTGGTATGTTGTGGAGTTGGGTAAGATGTTTTTTTGATAAATATGTACTCTGAATGGTTTTGACAAATAATGTAACGACATAGACATATATTTGTTGTTCTGTTCTACTATGTTCTGTTAGGTTCTGCTTTGTTCTGTTTAAGTTTGTTCTGCTCTATTCTATTGTATTCTGCTCTGTTCTATTTTGTTCTGTTCTGCTTTGGTTTTGTTCTGTTCTATTGTGCTACTATTGTTGAATCTTTGTGATACTCTAGGGCTGTTCTGTATTGGTTATATAACTATTATTAAATTCTCTACATTACTATGTTTTAGACGTTATGACCTATTTATTTGTATTTGAGTTTGGATAAACGTCAAATTTGGGAGCTCCCCCTTGTCTCATCTTTATTTGTTCAGGTAAACATTTGACTGAGGATTGGACAGCGTCTGGGAGCTCGGATTGTGTTTGCACTAATGTATCTATGATTTGATATTTTGGGTTTGTAATTTGTTTCTGAACCTGCCTTTCTTTTTGATAATCTCGTCAGTATCTAAAAAAAATTCTAAAATGAAACTATAAAATCACTTAAATTGATTAAAATGGATTTTTGGTTTTCAAAATTAAACTTCGAAAAGATTTCCCCTACAAATCAAGTGATGATTTGAATGGTTTCTGAATACTATCTCGAATCAGTTTTCAATACATTGGTGTAACTCTTCCAGATTTGACTTAAACTTCTAGGTCAGGTTTAGGGTGTTATATTTAGTGGTATCAAAGCCAATTTTGCAAAACTTGGGCTGTGGTTTTTGGGTTCAAAACTTTCTTGAAAACTGTTTTAAATAAGTGAAACTTTTGACTGACTTCGAGAATTGAGGTTTTTGAAAAGTGTGTGTTCAGATTGTGATTATTTTTTAGTATGTAAATAGAGAATCCGAGACTTTGACGCCAATCCTATAAGTATCTCTAGTTTAGCTGTATTTAATGAAATAACACAAATCGTAGTGTTTTGGTTACTCTGTCCTAGTGAATTCATAAAATTTTTGAAACGGTAGATTAACATAATGAGCATACGTATCCTTGTTATGTGAGGGTGTGTTGGACATAGTCGAGTGACTCGAGTCGAGTCCTCTTCTCAAGGCAGTGAGCCCAATCTAAGAATTTATGAATTTGTTAGGACACTCAAATCTAAGGGCATTATTTAGGAATCGTAGGGCGCTGTGGTGCCGGGTTATGTCTAGTAATTCACAAGGGTCGATGAGACTCAATTTGAAACTATGGGTAAAAAGTCTATGGTTGAGCAGCCCCAAACCATAATAGGAGTGCGTGCTACTGATTCAAATCTGCAACCTAAGAGTCTTTAGCGATTCTTTTTGTGTTGTGTTACTGTGATACTTGCGTTTAGGAATGGAAAGTTGTTGGAAATATTGGCTGGTTTTGTATTTACTCTAAGTTGCGGAGCAATAGCATGGTGGCTCGTATGAATGAGAACATTTCAAATTCTATGGCTTAAGGACTAATGAGACTATAGGAATTATGAGCACAGAATTATTTGAGGAGGGAAGAGTTGTAACATCCCAAAAACCGGGTTAGAAGAAATTGAGTTGTGAAACCAAAAGTGGTTATCTCTTGAATTTGAGTCTAGATTTTGAAAATTTAGATAAGTGATTTGTTCTAGTTCAGTGGCTTAGTTTTGTGTTTGTGTGTGAGATTCTGGTTTAGTGCCATATTTTATTGCATGAGATGAGACATTTTGAAAGGAAGAAGTTTTGCCAGAGTATTACTCTGCAATTCTAGTGATTCATCCCCATATTATCTAGCAGCTTCTATCTGCAATTAAGTTGTGTATTCACAACCATCTGGCAGCATATTAACCTGCAACTCTAGTGGTTCGCCCACCTATTATTTGGTAGCTCTGATCTGTACTAATGTTGTGTATTCACAACCATCTGACAGCGTATTAACCTACAAATTTTGCGGTTTAATGTAGGGATGAACAAGTTCTACGGAACTCCTATTATGGTGTGTAACGGTGGGGTATAATCCTTTTTGTTAATTCCGAAACTGTGTTGCATTCACAGAGTATGTGCAAACGATTCTAAGATTTCTAAGATGATATATATGTTTATATGTGTATGATGTTGATATGTTAATTTGATATTCTGAGACAACTATTTTGAGTTATTATATGTGGTGTGATTTTGTTTCTTAATCTGTTGCACTGATTATCTTGTGATGGAACTCACATTGAGCTTCATAGCTTACTCCCTTTTATTTTTCATCTTTTCAGATGACCCACCAGGTTAGGGCACTGGCACGACATCTGAAAGTTCTCGGCTCGGTTTTTATTTTATAAAATTCTTTTAGACTCATTAATTAATTTAGTTTAATTAATATTATTCAAAGACTATATTATTTTACTACGAATTGTGCCATGGGATTTAGGACTTGCATTTATTTTTATTTTGCTTAATATTTAATCTAACTTGTAGGATATGGAGTTATGATTATGAATTAGTTATGCATAAACCCCAGTTTTTATCAAAAGCATAAGTAACTATCATTCTTTTTCGTTGGTAAATTGTAATAAAAAAATTTTAGTGAATAATAAATTTATATTTAGCTAAGTTTCTACTAAATTAAAACAAATGTTTTAAAATGATTGTTTTTAAAACTCCGATAAGCTTTCTAGGTTAGTTCGATGGCTAATGTAATCTTTTGAATTTCGAATCTAACGTCTAGGCTGGGTTGAAAAGGGTACATTTAGTGGTATCAGAGTCTTGGTTTTCTAAACTATGATTATGAAAATTTAAAATATGTTTGCATGTATACATTAAAGGAGTATTTTGAGAAAAATCATGCCACAAGATTTTTGAAAATTGATTTTCTACAGGAAATTGATTCCGATACTCCGATGCCGACCTACTTTAGTTATTGTTATTTTTGAAACTTTAGATAGACTATAAACTCTAGATTGTGAACATTTAGGATAATGACTAATGCTTGAACTTTTGAATGAAAATTGTAGATATACTCTAAATTCTAAAATTTTGAAAGATTAGCTATGAACACTCAAGGTAGACGTGGTAGGGGTATGACGCATAGGGCTGCACTTGTAAATCCACCCATTATTTAGAGAAATAATTCGACTTTTGAGGAGGAGTACATCGAGAATTCAACTGCCAATGGCGGTGGAGGTTATGAAAAGAATGATGGCGTTGTGATGCAGGCAATGCTAAGGGTGTTGCAAAGTATTGGTTGGAGCCCAAATTGGATCGAGAAGCTATATATCTGTTGCAGAGAGAATCCAGCTGAGTGGGGTGGAAACATTCAAAGGCGTTGCTGGTATGAATTCCACTGTGGCTAAATATTGGATGGAGTTGACAGAAAGGATTTTGGACGATTTGTGTAACACCTCTAACCCATCTTCGTCATCGTATTAGGGTTATGGAGTATTGCAAAAGTTAACAAATGCAATAATAATATAAAACAATTCAAAAATAAATTTAAATATCAAATATTCATAAATAATCATTATTCATAGCATATATACGAACACAGACTTTAAATCGAGTTTACATAGCCTTATGATCATTTATTTTCCGTGTGATAAGTTTTATAAATTTGTAATGACTCGTTCTTGAAACTAACTATGATCACGACGTAGGCAAGTGTACCTATCGAACAGTAGTATAGCTTTATCAAGACCGAATTGTTAAACCCAAAGGACTATAAGTACTATTAATGACCATCTTTTTATTATCTAGCCGAATAAAAGAGGATTGTTTTGACTAACTAATTAAACTACGAACTTACAGAAAATAGAAATTGGGTAATTAGTGTTGGGGAAAACGATTGATTGAAACAATACATAAGGAAAAATCCACCTAGACTCTTACTTATTATTCTGGCTCCGAACCGGACGATTTATTCATTCAACTTGTTCCGTAGAAATCCCTAATGTATATTATTATCCCTTTCGAGACTAACAACGTCTAATCCCTAGGATGAATAACCGAGAGTTATCTCTAATTAACACCCTAAGGTTGCATTAACTCGATCTATGGATTCCCTTATTAGGTTTCACCCTAATCCGGCAAAATCTTGTCACCCTATCTCTAGACGCGCAATCAACTCTGCTTAATTACGACAAAGTTACTCTAAATCAGGGTCTATTCCTCCTCCAACTAAGAGTAGTAACTTGAAGTGATATCCTGAAATACCAAAACAAGAATTAAGAACACGTAATTAAGAACAAGTTAAATATTTATCATACGATTCAGAAATAATAGCAAGGTTTAGTCATAGGTTTCATCCCCCTTAGGTATTTAGGGGTTTAGTTCATAACTAAACAAGAACACATCTCAGAATAATAAAAATTAAAAAACATAAAGAAAACCCAAAACTCCTGAAGGGGAGGTTGAGGAGAGATCCTCAGTCTTGATGGAGGCTTCGGTTTCTGAGATGGATCAATCGGCTTACTTGGAGTAATTCCTTACTCCTTATTCTCCGTCTCACTTTTCTTCCTCCTTTAGGGTGTATTTATAGGCTTTGGAATGCCTAAGAAGCCCTAAAATTTGGCCTTTTTCGAATGAGGCTTAACTAGGGTTTGGCAGGGACACGTCTGTGTGGCACGGCCGTGTGCGATTACTTCAGGCTATGTTCGAGCCTGTTAGATTGGCACGGGCGTGTGAGCTGCCTGTGTGAATCGTGCTTCAATTTTGCCAGATTGACACGGCCGTGTGATCTGCCCGTGTAAGGAGGTTCAGGCCGTGTTGATTTCATGCTTTGCCCATTTTCTCCATTTTTGGCCCATTTCTCGTTCCTTTCGTTCTCCTATGCTTACCTAAGGATAAAACATGAAATTAAGGCATTAGGAGCATCGAATTCACCAAATCTAAGGAGAAATCATTCATAAAATGCGTTAAGCATGGGTTATAAATATGTATAAATTACGGTTTATCAAATACCCCCACACTTAAGTGTTTGCTTGTCCTCAAGCAAAGTCCTCAGATCATAGTTAAAATCTCCCTTTTCTCAACTTATAATTCCGATCAATATTATCTCAAATCATCTCACAAGTAATTATACATTGAGAACTCAACTATAAGAACATTAAAGCCTCAAACATTCCAAGTTTAATATTTAATCATGAAAAACTTAGGCATCTCCCTTCATCTAAGTAGTTATCATTGATTCGGAACCTCATAGAGTTTATTATCCTCACTAAAGATCCACTCAAATCACTCGAAGTGTTTAAGGATAATGAAATTAGCACTCATTAGTCAATATGAAAAGTTATTACCATATGCTTGCATGAAAATCAAATCTCCACCACTATAAATCGAGATGATACATCAATCAAAAGGTCTTTAAAGGGTTGTAATGAGGCTTGGTTAGGGGGTGTGGTCACAAGCTGAAAGAAAAGGTTAGAATCGAGATTGAACTGAAAAATTACTTAACTAGAATAATATTTAATCACCACTTGCGTACAACATAGCTTCTTTTATGACTATGGAATTTGAATAATGAAGCTTATAACAAAAGATAACTGCTAAAATGTATACATATTTTTTTTAATTAAGAATAAGTTAAATAATCATAACTAATTATTAAGAACAAGACATAGCTAAGCAATTTATCCAACTCAATTCTTGACAAAAAATGGGGATCGAATTAATTTAGGAGATTTCAACAATAATGGGTTAAGGGTTAATATTGAGGGTAATGCAAGGAATGGCTTGTTAGGCTCAACGGGGTTTACTAAGGGTTAATTGTGGAGGTAGGCTGTTCATGGCATGAGTGGGTTAATCCTAAGTGCCTTTATCATTTTGATATATCAAAGCAAATAGTGTGGTCTCAACACATAATCAGGCAAGTTCTAGAACAATAGTTCAATATTGGCACACTCAAAGCAATAATAGAAGTGAGCATGAAAGAATTAATAGATGCTCAAAGGCTTAAAAATCTCACAAAAATTATGGCTTTTTGATGCTTAAATCTGTGGGATTCAATTCACGATAATACCTAAATTTGGGAAAACAACCTAAAATTTAAATTCTTAAACATCATCTTATCATGCTTGATTTTCTAGTGTCTTAAAGTTTAACAATCAATACATGAATGCCTATGTTTTAATTTAAGATATATCAATCAAAATTATCAGTCAATCAAAATTCATTTTAAACATGATATGAGAGATTCACAAGAGAACAAAGCACTATTCAGGGATTTTCATATAATGAAATGATTACCATCCTACACTTAAGATGTATATTGCCCTCAATGTACAAGGATAGATATATGGAAAAATATAAAATCATAAGAGAGGGAGAGAATTGAAACTTCCTAAGTACTGAATGAATGTCCTGGTTTGGCATTAGCGAGAATTGACAATAGAACTGAAGGTAAGGCTTGATTCGGAGGAAGAAATAACATGATAATAATCATAAAGGTAAGCCGCGTGAATCAAATAAAAAAAAAAATAAGAATAATAATAAAAATAAGGGAAATAGTCTAATTTTGCAGGTGGCACGGTCTCCTTACACGCCCGTGTGGGTCGTGTCCAGTCAGTGTTTTTCGCGAGTTGAAAGTTCGTCGCACGGCCTTGAGACACGCCCGTGCGTCTTGGTCATGTGGCTTTATGATCGTAACGCATGACCGTGTGCGATGTGGCTCGCTTCGTCCATGCCCGTGTATGCAATCCCCACGCCCGTGTTAATTTGGCAGGTTTGCCCACGGGTGTTAGGCACGGGCGTGTCGCACGCCCGTGCTGTTTTGGCAGGTTCGCCCACGGTCATGTCCCACGGCCGTGGCGGTTTATCGTCACCCGTGTTTTGGAAAAATCTTGCCCTGTTTCCACACGGTCTTACACACGCTCCTGTGCTCGGCCATGTGAGTTTTGTGGACCTGTGTTCAAAGATTCAGTTAGTGGTTTAAATATTAAGAATTTTGAAATTTAAATAAAATTTAAATAAATGAAAACTATTAGTACTCGGGTTGCCTCTCGAGAAGCGCTTATTTATAGTCTAAGCTCGACTTACCTCTCTGTTGAATGGTCAAGGTGGTTTAAGGAGTTCATACTCCTCATTCCTGCTATCACTCTTACCAAAATAAAGTTTAAGCCGGGAATTGTTTACCTTAAAGGTGCCGAACTTGGGATGACTTACCTCCACTATACCGAACGGGAAAATAGTAAGTGCCGTAAGAGGGGTTTCCTCATCCGGTTTGGGAGTGACAATGTGAGGGTCTGCGGCATCTAATAAGACTTGATCTCCAATCTTAAGTTGATGTAGAGAGGTATCGAGCTTATTTTGGCATAGTTTCTATTTATCGGGTGTTCTCGATTTATGTGCTCACCATTCGTCTAGCTCCTTTATCTGTAGCCTTCGTTCTTCATGAATGAGTCTTCTAGTGTTGTTGGAACATGGCTCGTGTACTTCTTTCAGGCTCAATCTCTGCATAGTAGGTTACGTCATATTGTCAGTTTTAGTAATATGATGTGGATCATTACCTTCCATATTCGATGTGATGCTAGAACTACTAGCTTGAAGGGTGATCGTCTCGTCTCCTACACGAAGGGTGAGTTCACCTTTGCCAACATCAATAATTGTTTTAGTAGTTGCTAAAAAGGGCCTCTCTAAAATCAAAGGGGTGTTGGCTAATGCATTATTCACATCTAAACTACCAATTAAGCAAGGAATTGTAAAACTCCCTAGATCTTTCAATTTATTGGGTAGCTTATTCTGTAGAATAGCCGAGCACACTGCGTTTAGCTCCACGTGTGACGCTTCATCCAACTTCTGCTTGTTTGCTAGAAGCTCTTTTAGAAATTTCATTGCATTTGACATATGTGATAGAGCTTCAATAAACGGTAAGTTAATATGTAATTTTTTCAAAAGTTTAAGGAATTTACCGAATTGTTCATCTGAGCGGTCTTTCCTAGTTGCTTTAGGGTATGGCACACGAGGTTTGTATTCTACGTTCACCATTTTTTTATGACTTACCTCACCATCACCTTTGCTTTCCACATTTTCTTACCTTGGTTCTGGCTCAGTCGTAACGCATCCTTCTTGAGCATCAATTGCATTGAGCTGTTCCCTTGGGTTTGGTTCAGTATTGCTTGGCAAACTACCTTATGGTCATTCAGATATTAACTTGGACAGCTGACCTATCTGTGTCTCGAGCCCTTGAATTGATGCTTGTTGATTTTTGAGTGCTGTCTCGGTATTCTGAAAACGAGTTTCTGACACCGAGATGAATTTGGATAGCATCTCCTCATGGTTCGGCTTCTTTTCCTGTTGATAAGGTGGCTATTGGAAACCCTAAGGATTCTATGATCTTTGATTTCCTTGACCGCCCCAAGAGAAATTTGGGTGGTTTTTCCAACCTGCATTGTAAGTATTACTATATGGATTATTTTGAGATCTAAAATTATTGTTACCCATATAGTTGACTTGTTCCTCTTCGGTTGTAGGATTGAATGGTGGGTATTCTATAGGCACACCTCCTCCACTTGAATTGCACCTCATCGCTGGATGTACCTGCGTAGAACCAAGTAAACCATCAATTTTTTATTCAGAAGTTCTACCTGATTTGACAACATGGTGACCGAATTGACGTTATAAACGCCTGCTGTTTTCGTTGGCTTAGTCCTCATGACTTGCCACTGATAGTTATTCAGTGACATCTCTTCAGTGAATTCAGAAGCCTCTTTAGGTGTCTTGTTATTGATGGTTCCACCGGCAGCTGCATCAATCATTTGTCTTGAAGGGTTTACACTGTTGTAGAACGTTTGAACTTGCAGCCATAGAGGTAACCCATGGTGTGGGCACCTTTACAACAGGTCCTTGAATCTCTCCCATGCATCGTAAAGCGTTTCTAAGTCCATCTGCACAAAAGAAGAAATATCATTACGCAATTTAGCTATTTTTGCCGGTGGAAAATATTATAATAGAAATTTTTCGGTCATTTGCTCCCAAGTGGTAATGGACCCTCGTGGTAATGAGTTTAACCATTGTTTAGCTTTATTCCTTAGTGAAAACGGGAATAACCGAAGGTGAATGACATTATCAAAAATGCCATTAATTTTGAAAGTGTCACACAGTTCTAGGAAATTTGCCAAGTGAGTGTTGGGGTTCTCATCCTGCAACCCATCAAACTGAACAAATTGCTGTATCATCTGAATCGTGTTAGGTTTCAGTTCAAAATTATTTGCACCAATAGCAGGCCTAACAATACTTGACTCAGTTCCTGTAAAATTAGGTTTAGTATAATCATACGTGAGTAATGCGAGGAGCGAGGATTACGATTTGCTAATTCAAATGGTATGGTGGAGGTAGCGGATTGTCTTGATTTTCAGCCATCTCCTCGGTTGTAGTTGAGATATCGTCCTCTTGCTCTTTCTCTGTGTATCTTAAGCTGCGTCTAATTTCTCGAGGGTTTCTACGAGCTGTACGATTAATTTCCTCATCAAAAAGCAATGGTCCTGACGGGTTTCTTCTAGTCATAAACTATAAGAACCTGCTAGGAGAAAAACGAAAGAAAATTAGTAAAATAAAAATTGAAAGAAAATTAGTAAAATAAAAATTAAAGTTAAATTGTAAGAAAATAAATGGCTAAAGTAATAAAATTGAGCGTTCTTAATATCTTAGTCCCCGCGCCAAAAACTTGATCGTCGATTTTCCGTGTGATAAGTTTTATAAATTTGTAATGACTCGTTCTTGAAACTGACTATGATCACGACGTAGGCAAGTGTACCTATCGAACAGTAGTATAGCTTTAGCAAGACTGGATTGTCGAACCTAAAGGATTATGAGTACTAGTAATGACCGTCTTTTTATTATTTAGCCGAATAAAAGAGGATTGTTTTGACTAACTAATTAAACTATGAACTTGCAGAAAGTAGAAATTGGGTAATTAGTGTTGGGGAAAACAATTGATTGAGACAATACCTAAGGAAAAATCCACCTAGACTCTTACTTGTTATTCTGGCTTCGAACCGGACAATTTATTCATTCAAGTTGTTCTGTAGAAATCCCTAATGTATATTATTATCCCTTTCGAGACTAACAATGTCTAATCCCTAGTTGAATAACCGAGAGTTATCTCTAATTAACACCTTAAGGTTGCATTAACTCTATCTATGGATTCCCTTATTAGGTTTCACCCTAATCCGGAAAAATCTTGTCACCCTATCTCTAGGCACGTAATCAAGTCTGCTTAATTATGACAAAGTTACTCTTAGTCAGGGTCTATTCCTCCTCCAACTAAGAGTAGTAACTTGAAGTGATATCCTGAAATACCAAAACAAGAATTAAGAACACGTAATTAAGAACAAGTTAAATATTTATCATACGATTCAGAAATAATAACAAGGTTTAGTCATAGGTTTCATCCCCCTTAGGTATTTAGGGGTTTAGTTCATAACTAAACAAGAACACATCTCAGAATAATAAAAATTACAAAACATAAAGAAAACCCAAAACTCCTGAAGGGGAGGTTGAGGAGAGATCTTCAGTCTTGATGGTGGCTCAGGCTTCTGAGATGGATCAATCGGCTTTCTCGGAGTAATTCCTTACTCCCTATTCTCTGTCTCACTTTTTTTCCTCCTTTAGGGTGTATTGTAGGCTTTGGAATGCCTAAGAAGCCCTAAAATTTGGCCTTTTCCGAATGAGGCTTAACTAGGGTTTGGCAGGGACACGCCCGTGTGGCATGGCCGTGTGTGATTACTTCAGGCCGTGTTCGAGCCTGTTAGATTGGCACGGGCGTGTGAGCTGCCCGTGTGAATCGTGCTTCAATTTTGCCAGATTGACACGGCCGTGTGATCTGCCCGTGTAAGGAGGTCCAGGCCGTGTTGATTTCGTGCTTTGGCCCATTTTCTCCGTTTTTGGCCCATTTCTCGTTCCTTTCGTTCTCCTACGCTTACCTAAGGATAAAACATGAAATTAACGCATTAGGAGCATCGAATTCACCAAATCTAAGGAGAAATTATTCATAAAATACGTTAAGCATGGGTTATAAATATGTATAAATTACGGTTTATCACTTTAAGATCAGTGTGAAAATAAGTAGGGACTAATTTGAAACAAAAAAGAGAAATGTGAAAAAAAAAACTAAAAATAGGGGTTACACAGCTGTGTGACAAAGCCCAGACTCTGTGGACAAATCGTGTAACAACCTGAGTCCATGTAACTTAGGGTCACACGGTCGTGTCGCTAGGCCATGTCACTCCCTAGGGCCGTGTAGGCAATCCTGCACGAAAAATCAAATAGGCCACATGGCCATATGAAGTGACTGTGTCTAGCACACGGCCGTGTGCACCTAAAATAACTTCAAAAACAAGTCATTTTCTGAACCACTCCTTTGGACCCTAGCCAAACCATTTCCAACCATTTTTACTTATTCAAAACATATTTAAACATGCCAAATATATCATTTCACATACAACCTATGTGCCTAACCAACATGCCACATTTGGCACCATAGCTCAATGTGAAACATAAACCATTATGTCATTCATTCAAACACCAACAATTACCATAACATATATTTACCTAAACACATAATAAGCTAACCAAAACTTGTGCAAATTCACCTCATTACCATATATCAAAGAGGTTCTAACATTTGATGCATTTAAGTTTCATACAATCTCATTCACAACCAAAATACCAAAACATGATTTTTAGCTTACACATAAACATTCTTTATATATGCCATAAGTAGCCCAACAACAAAACTACAAACATGTACCGAGTTAAGTGACAGTAGGTGTGAGCTTTTTGTTGATCCAATCGACATGTCCCAAATGTCCACGATTTACAAAAAAATAAGAATACAGATAAGTATATCAAACACTTAGTAAACTCATACAATTTAAACTTCACTTAGCTCAAAGTCCTATCATATACAAAATTCAATTTGAGATACAATTAAACTTATAAAAATCCAATCCACATCATTAATAAAGACAACATACTTGAGCTCAATCATATGAACATTCCTAAATATTTTCATTACCAAATATGCCAATTATAATCCCAAAACCAATTCAGAAGAGTTCTATAACCAATTTCACATATAAGTCTCCAAGACTTTAATAGCGAACCTTCCTACTGAAATTTCATAAAAATACCTTAGTATATAGATGGAAACAGTAGTGCCTGGTTACCCAATAGGGGCAACCTACACAAATAATTGCCTAGCCAAGGCTTAAGATTCTGTATTCTTTAGTTCGCAACATATGCAAGAGCTAAGAACCTAAATTCGTATTCTCCAGTCTACAACATATGGAGGAGCTAGGAACTTAGGCGAGAACACAAACTTGTAATAAGCCCCTTAAGACAATTCATTGTTGTAAACAAAATCTATATGAGATGTCTGTTGGAGGTTCCAGGGGTAATGTTTGTCGCAGATCTTATGGAGTTTCCTTGTAGGGAGTTTGACTTAATTCTGAGTATAGATTGGTTAGTAGAACACCAAGTTAGCCTTGATTGTGCCTTTAAGAGGGTAACTTTGAAAAAAACTGAAGGTGGGGAAATTTTTATGGTTAGGGAGCGACGAGATTATTTGTCAAATGTAATTTCTTCTATGGTTATCGAGAAGTTAGTGCGCAAGGGGTGTGAAGCTTATCAAGCTTATGTGATGGATGAGACTGTCGATAGTACCACTTTAGGTAGCATTTGAACTGTTAAAGAATTCTCAGATATGTTTCTCGAATAGTTACCAAGATTACCTCTAGATTGTAAGGTAGAATTTAGGATTGAACTGCTGCTACGAACCGCTCCAGTATCCATTTCTCCCTAACACATGGTGCCCAAGGAGCTACAAGAATTGAAAATCCAACTATAGGAGCTTTTGGATCATGGGTTTATTAGACCCAGTGTTCTCCATAGGGAGCTCTGGTTCTATTCGTAAAAAAGAAATATGGTTCCCTAAGACTGTGTATTGATTATCGTTAGTTAAATAAGCTAACCATCAAGAATAAATATCCTCTGCCCTGAACTGATGACCTATTTGATCAATTCCAAGGTGTTATGATGTTTTCAAAGATAAATCTAAGGTTAGGGTATTATCAACTAAAGGTGAAGGAGGCGGATGTACCTAAAACCATATTTAGAACTTGATATGGCCACTATGAATTTACTGTAATGTCATTCAGTTTATCCAACTGTCCTGCCACTTTCATGAATCTGATGAACTGAGTGTTTCAACCCTTTCTTGACCACTTCATTGTTGTGTTTATTGACGATATCTTAGTTAAGTCCAAAATCAAACTCGAACATGATGAGCACTTTAGGAAGGCTCTATAAGTCCTCTAAGAGAAAAAGTTATTAGCCAAATTAAGTAAATGTGTATTCTGGCTTAAGGAGGTTATGTTTTTGGGTCACGTGGTATCCGCAAAGGGTATTTGAGTAGATCTAAAGAAGATAGAAGCTATCCTTGAATGGAAACAACCAAAAAATGTTTCCAAAATTTGAAGTTTCCTTGGTTTAGCCAGGTATTATCGTAGTTTTTTCAAAGGATTTTCTTTAATAGTCGCCCCTAACTAAATTGTTAAGAAAGTAGGTTTCATTTAAATGGATGGATGAGCAACAATCTAGCTTTGAAAAGCTTAAGGCGATGTTAATGCAAGCTCTCGTGTTGATTCAACATGAATTAGGGAAAGAATATATGGTGTACAGTGATGCATCCTATATCAGTCTTGGATGTGTATTGATGCAAGGCGGTAAGGCAGTGGTTCTCCATATATTATCTGATAGCTTTTGTCTGAAATTAAGTTGTCTATTCACAACCATATAGTAGCGTATCAACCTGCAACATAGGTGGTTTACCCACCCATTATCTGGCAACTCTAATCTGCATTTATGTTTTGTATTCAGAACCATTTGGCAGCATAATAACCAGCAACTTTTGTGGTCCAACCACAACCCAGTGTGCAGGGATGGACGAATTCTGTTAATTTTGAAACTGTATTGCATTCACAAAATATGTGCAAACGATTTTGTAATACCCCAATATATGAGGGTTAATTGTAAAGAATGACTAAGTAAAGGATTAGGCTTGATGGTGAAGTGTTTAGTGTACTACCTAAAGGTCCTAGGTTCAAGCCATATTTCTCCCAATTTTTTTCTTTATTTTTCAGATACCTATGCTCAAAACCTTACTTGAATACACAGTAAATGGAGTAGAAAATAACCAAGTGTGGGCAGCAACCCAATGGTTAAGCATCATTCCTTTCTCCCTTGAATCTCAAGTTTAGGTTACACCACCTTCCCTCAATGTTCTTTTAATTTTGGTAGAAAATGGGAAATTACCATGTAGCCCCCTAGGATTTCCAAACTCTAAGTGTTTACTCGAATATCTCATAATTAGACATGGATTTTAATTTCTTTCCAACCTTAAGTAGGATTTTCCCTCTCTTTTCTTTATATTCTTCTTTTTCTCTTTTCTTTTAACAGATTTTACATATTTTGCTGAAAATTATTTTTCTATCCCGACTCAAAATCGATTTCCATTAACTCATTTTCTTCACCAGTTTCCTAATTTTTGATAATCACATATCGTAATTTCATCAAAAGTTAGGTAACTACTCTCGTTTCGATTTGTAAGAACTCGTACATTCAGAAAGAGCGTCAAATCTCACTAATCTTTCAATTCGATTATGATCCATTACAAATTTTGCCAAAACTCTTGATAATATTATTTAAATCTTGGAATCCGTTATTAGTTCTTAAGTAAATATCATTTGAATGACCTAATTTAGGTACTCCGAACTAGATTTGAACGGAAAGACGTCACTCGAGATCCCATAAAAAGGTGTGTGTTCGTTTACAAAAAAAATCAAGAAAAACAGAGCCTAAAATAGGGCCACACAGCCAGCCAGACGGGCATGTGGGCGCACGCTGTGGACCACACGACCTCCTCAGAAAACCATGTTCCCTTGAAACCTTAGATTTTTCGATTCTCACACAGCCTCAATTTGTTACACGGCCTAAACACTCGATTGTGTACCCTCTCCACATGGTCCAATGCTTTCCACACAGTCGTGTGTCCCCTATTTTCCAGATTTTATAGTTTTTCTCTTATTTTTTAGAATTTATAGTTTGCTCCTATTTTTTAGATTTTACAGTTTTCCCCTGATTGATTCCCGAACTATTTTTAATTTTTTATTTTATTCAATTAAGTCCCTAACATAATTATTTAGGCTAGAATCCATGATTGATTTATTGAAATTATTAATATTATGTAAAAGTAGGATATGTTCAATTTAATCCCTGAATATTACTTGAATTGTTTTCTGAGTTTATCCTTGTTCAGTTTGGTTCCTGATATTGGGTGAATTCTGAAATTTGTATTTAATGCCTTAAGTGTCCTTATTACATCACATCATACATGAACGTTATGTGTTTCCTAATAAAGTGAAACTGTTAAATTGAAAGTGATAATATTATTTCCTCCCTCTGATGAACTTGATAAACTTGTTAAGTGTTAGTGATGAATTGAGTATCTGTTACATGTTTACTACTAGTGTTGATTTTTTACATAGCATGACATAGTGCATTGCATGGGTGGGACATTGTACGAAGGAAGAGTGGTATTTTATTAAATCTGCAAACAAGTGGTGGCTCGTCCACAAAACTCAATGGCAGTTTGTTTAATCTGCAAATATGTTGTGCACTCACAACAAGTGGCAAAAACTATAAATATGTGCCTTGTCCACAAACATAGTAGTAGTTTGCTTAATCTGCAACCATATTGTGCACTCACAACAAATGGCAGTAATTGCAAATGTTTCATCTAAAATACTAGTGGTTTACTTACGTTTTTCTCTACAAAATTACAGTGTATCTGCAAACCAGTGGTGGCTTGTCCACAATCCGGCGTGATATGGTAGATGAGTTCTAGGAAACTCTAAGTGAGGTGTGTTGCAGAGTTGGGTAGGACTTTTCTGTTAATTTGAAACTACATTGCACTCATTAGCATGTGCATATAAAATTGTAATTTCTGAAATATTGTAGGAAAGTGATGACATGGAAAACTATTAATCTGAAGTGTTTTATGATTATGATTATTCTTAGAATTTTTAACTCATGTGTTTTGTCTACTGTTTTGTTTCGATTTTCTTGTGAACGAAATCACATTGAACTGCATATCTTACTCATCTTTTATTTCCATCTTTACAGATAACCCACCAGGTTAGGATGTGAACTCAACATACATACGGTTCGACTCGGATTGATTTAATTTTCCAAAATATTTTTAAGTTATTTTTTGATATCTTATTATTATTCAAAGATTGTATTATTTGATTTTGAACTGTGGCATGGGACTTAAGTCTCAATTTCAGGTTTATATACCAAGGATAGCATTTAAATTGTCTTTTATTTTTTTACTTTTCCTAAATATTGAACATTGGATTTTAGTTTCTTATGCATAAAATATGTTTTTCATTAAATTATAGGTAAGTTGAATATCACTTTTCTGCTGTTAGGTTATAATTAAATATTGGCTAGTAAATAAACTAGAAATTAACTAAGTTCTCAAAATAGTCACCCATATATAGGAAAGTTAAACTAAATCGATTTTTGATAACTTGCAAGTTTTATTGAAAATGGACTAAGTTTTCCTCTAAAGTAAAAAAAAATGTTGTAAAAATGAATGTTTTATAAACTCCAATCGTACTAGGCTATCTCGATGGTCGATGTAATCTCCCAAATTCGAATCGAATGGCTAGGCCGAGTGGAGGAGTTTACATTTGGTGGTATTAGAGCCATTTTTACAAAACTAGGGTAGTGAAAATTTGAGTGAGTCTGCATGCATGCATTAAGGGGTTATTTTGGAAAAAACCATGCCATAAGATTTTTGAACAATTAATTTTTCTATAGGAAATTTAAATTTGAGACTCCGTTGGCGATTCACCTTAGATACTGTTATTTATGAATGTTAAATAAACTATGATTGTTGGACTGTAAATACTCAGGAAATAGCTAATACTTGAACTTTTACTTTAAAAACATAGATAAACTTTAGACTCGAAGAAATAATAGTATTTTTGTTAAATCGAGATTTTAGGGTAAAGGAAACTGTTAGTGAAATTACTATAGTTAATCCTTTAGATTAGCCCGTTATAATGAATAGGATTTTCAAGAGAAGTCCATTGGAGATTTAAAGAGAAGTATTGTTTAGAATTGCATAGTAATCAGAGTTGCACAATGGAAGTCTAATGGTTGGTTTAAAAGGAGGAATGATGGATTTTGTGGCTAAGTGATTGGTGTGTTAGTAGGGGAATTTCAGGGATGAATTTTTTTTAAATAGGGGAGAACTGTAACACTCTAAAATATAGGGGCTTAATTGTAAATAATGATCAAGTAAATGATTAGGCTTGATGGTTAAGTGCTTAGTGTACTCCCTAGAGGTCCTAGGTTTAAGCCACACTTTTCCCAATTCTTTTCTTTATTTTTGAACAATCTATGATCAAAACCATACTTGAATATATATTAAATGACCTATAAAATAACCAAGTGTGTTACATTTCAAAAATCGAGTTAGAAGAAATTGGGTTAGTGAAACCAAGAGTGGCCATGTTCTGTTTTTGAATTCAAGTTGTAGGAATTTTGTCAAATGAATTGATTTGTTGTAGTGGTTAAGTGTCATGCTTGTGTGTATGAGGTTCTGGGTTCGAATCATTTTCATTGAATTTTTTCTACTTTTGTCCCAACTCTCATATTTGAACATCTGGTTAATAAATTGTTTTCACTCAATTGTTGACAAGAATGAGCCTGCTAGTTTAGTGGTAAGGTTTTAACTTACAAGAGGTTTTCTGCTAGTTTAGTGGTAAGGTTTTAACTTACAAGAGGTTTTGTATTCGAAACCCCGTGTGTACAAAGTGGAAATTGTTTTTATTTTGAACTCTGAGGGAAACCTGATAGGTGGTTTGTTCATGGGGTTTATTGGGATATGGGTTGTTTTGAAATTAACCCAAAATATCTCTTTCACTTCCCACTCTCACGTTCCTCTCTCCAAATTCCCCTCTTCTCCAATTTTTCTTCTTTCTTTTATTTCTTCCCTTCTTCCCTTTCTTTCCTTCTCTTTTTTTGTTAATTTTGTTTTGTTGTCCTTAGGTCATTGTAAGACTACCTTTTTTACTCTTCATTTTTTATCATAATCTAAGATTTTTCTAAGTAATGTCGTTTTATTTTCTATTTTTAAGTTTTAGTTCATTCTTGAGCAAGGTTTGAGTTGTTAATGCTTAGTTTCCGTTCTATTCATGGTGTTTGATTAGGTGAAGGGTGTAAGAATCGAAACCCTCCAGTGGAGTAGCAATTATTTCTGTAAAGTAAGTGCCGTACGTTGTTTTTAGGGACTATTTTCCTTTAGGAAAGGAGTGTGTTTCAGTGAAATTTTGGGTTAATTTGTGTTTGTAATCGATGCATTTTTATGCCATATATAGGATTTGATAGTGTTCTATGTGTGGTCAAAAAGAAATATCATCAGGTGTGTGATTCTAACCCGAAACGTCGTTTAGAACTTGGAAAATCTAGGAAAATAGAAGTTGTTTTCGAGATTGTTGTTCGTCACACGGCCGGATGGCTGGTCGTGTACTTGGCCGTGTGCGCGACACAGGTGTGTAGTTGGTCGTGTGTCTGGCCGTGTGAAGCACACAAGCGTGTGTGATTACAGAAGCAATTTAGATAGGCTGTTTGGTGTACACAGGCGTGTGTGATCACACGGGTAGATCAGGTAGGCTATGTGGGCCACACAGTTATGTAGGCCCATTTTTTGGAAATTCACCTAGGCCTATTTGACTCCGAAACTCGTTATTAGACCTTCTATTGGGTCCATCTAGCTTAAATAAGACTTGAAATGTGACATATGTTGATATGTGTCTGTATATGATACAGGTATGGTATGTGAAAAATATATGTACGATTTGTGTTCTAATAACTCTGAAAGCATGATTACGTATGAAAAGTATACATGACATCTGTTTATGGAATATGTTAGTTTATTTATGCATGTGCATAGGGACGGGTTTGATATGTGAAAGAGGAAGTGTATTTTGGCAGTATTATGTAATTTTGGCGGTTAAACCGTAGTGTTTGTCTGGCTGCCTAATTGCACTTGTATGCGTGGCATACCACCACGACCCGGTGTGGTTGGATCGATGGAATCTTGTAGTCTTAATTGGTGTCATTAGTTGGATGAAGTTGGTGTGTAGCAGATAGGGGTAGGATATGTGATTGCATCTGTATCTGAATTTGAGTTTGAATTTGTTTCTAAATCTGGATACGCATTTGTATCTAACTATGAAAATACATCTGAATTTGTATATGAGAATATGCTTGAATCTATATTGAAAAACGTATATGTTTATTTATGTATATCTGATTTGTTGCTCGGGATGTGTTATACACTGAGCTCGTAGAGCTCACTCTTTCTTTGTTATCCTCTCAAGAAACTAACAAGTTTAGGGCCGAACGTCGAGTGGGAGCTCGGATTGGTTTTCCACATAAGATGGTTCGAATTATTTTAATTAAGATTTCTGGAGTTCTGATTTTTGGACTAAGTTTTCGAATTTGGTTTTGTTTTTGGGATTTTGATCTGTTCGTTGGTTTTGGGTGTTCTTAAACATAAAACTACAAAATCTTACAAATTTTACAAATTGGAATTCAGTTTTCAAAACTTAAAAACTCTAAAAATATCCCTTGCAAAAATTAAGTATCAAACTAAATGCTTTTCTGTAAAATTAGTAAGTTTTGTGCATGAGTTTTTCTAAATAACAATGTAAGAGTTTTGCCAAAAATTATTATTTTCAAATCACGGGATTACTAAAGTTAAAGTGAAATTTCTGAAACTTCCTGCTGTTTTTATAAGTAAATGTTTAAGAGATCATGTTGTGAAATAGGTGTTTTCAACCTTGAGAATTTCCTGAAACTCGTACGAACTTAGTTAAATTAATATTTCAGATTACACAATTTCTAAGCTAGATTTTAGTTTTTCAAACAAGTTGATGTAACTTCTCTAGATTTGACCATAACTTCTAGCCCGAGTTTGGGGTGTTATAAAGTGTGGGCAAAAGCCTAATGGCTAAGCACCATTCATTTCCCCATTGAATCCCAAGTTCAAGTCACAAAACACTCCCTCCATATTCTTTTAATTTCGACAAAAAAGGGGGAAATTACCATGCAACCCACTAGAATTTCCATAGTCTAAGTATTTACTCCAGTCTCTCCTAATTAGACATGGATTTTATTTTCTTTCCAACCCTAAGTAGGATTTTTTCTCTCTTCTCTTTATATTTGTCTTTTTCTCATTTCTTTTATCAAATTTTAAATCTTTTTGCTAAGAATTATTTTACTATCCCAACTCAAAATCAGTTTCCATTAACTTATTTTCTTTATCGGTTTCATAATTTTTGACAATTGCATCCGTATTTTCATCAAAAGTTAGGTAAGTACTCTCGTTTCGATTTGTAAGAACTCGTAAATTCTAAGCTTCAGATCTCACTAATATTTTAATTCGACTACGATTCATTGCGAATTTTACCGAAACTCTTAATAATCTTGTTTAAATCTTGGAAACCATTATTAGTTGTTACGTAAATATCATTTGAAAGACCCAATTTAGGTACCCTGAACCAGATTTGAATAAGAGGGAAGCTGTTCGAGATCTTGGAAAAAGGTGTGTTCTTTTACAAGAAAATTGGGCAAAAAAGAGCCTAGGATAGGGCCAAATGTGGGTTGCCTGTGTGGACAACACAACCATGTTCCCCTGAAACATTAGATTTTTCGATTCTCACACGACTTCAGTCTGTTATACGGCCCAACTACGCAGTTTAGGGCTTTCCACATATTCGTGTGTCCTCTGTTTTTCAGATTTTATAGTTTTGCCCCTATTTTTTAAACTTTAAAAATTTTCCCCTGTTTTTTAAATGTTACAATGTTGCCTTATTTTTTAGATTTTAAAATTTTTCCCTTATTTTCCAAATTTTACAGTTTAGTCCCAGATTAATTCTTGAACTATTTTCAGTATTTTATTTTGTTCAATTAAGTCCCTAATAAAATAATTTAGGCTAGAATCCATAGTTGATTGATTGTAATTTTTAATATTATGTATTAGTAGGATATGTTCAGTTTAATCCCTATACATTGCCTATACATGTGAGTTTATCCTTCTTCAGTTAAGTCCCTGTTATTGGGTGAATTCTAAAATTTGTGTTTAATGCCTTAAGTGCCCTTATTACATCACATGATACGTGAATGTTGTGTTTCCTGATAACGTAAAATTGTTAAATTGAAAGTGATAATGTTGTTACCGCCTTATGAAGAACATGATAAATATATTAAGTGTTAGTGATGAATTGAGTACATGTTACATGTATACTCTTAGTGTTGATTTGTTGCATAACACGACATAGTGCATTGCATCGGTTGGGACATTGTTCGGAGGAAGAGTGAAAATTTATTAAAATGGAAAACAAGTGGTGTCACGTCCACAAAACCTAGTACCAGTTTGTTTAATCTGCCAATATGTTGTGCACTAACAACAAGTGACAGTAACTTTAAATATGTGGCTCGTCACAAACCTAGTGCCAATTTGTTTAATCTGTAACCATGTTGTGCACTCACAACAAGTGTCAGTAACTACAAATGTTTTTATCTAAAATACTAGTGGTTTACCCATGTTTTTCTCTACAAAGTGGCAATTTATCTGCAAATCAGTGGTGGCACGTATTAGATCTGGTGCCCTAAGTGTAGTATATTCGTTTGTAAGTTTGTATTTTTTTTGAACAGATTGGTTAATAAAACAAATTAATTTATTACATTAATATACATTGTATAATTTTCCTCACAGTTTTTTTATGCAAAGCAAAATGGAAGCAATGTTGCTCATTGGTTGTCTAAATGTTTAACTACTACTAAGAAGTATTATGTGATCGGATCGTAGTAAGAAAAGATAGCTTGTATTAGTAGGCAAACATACAAATGTCCTTAGTCTAATTGGAAATAAGAAAATTGATTGAAAGACTAATATGTCACCTATCAAGTCCAATTGGGGAGATGTCTTGTCTTGGCTATTGGAGTAGATGACTCCCAGAAGATAGAGATATAGATGTGATTGACTGGACTGATAGTACATCAGACTAGACCTAGATAGAATAAATCATAAATATGTTTAGGGATTTATTCACTTGTGATGTTCATAGTGTGGCATACAAATCCTGAGTGAATGGCGGACTATGTATGCGTAACTCGTACACTTTGATGTATGTAAAAGCCTGAGTTCAAATAGATAAGGAATCGAAAGTTGGTGAGTTGGGCATATGACTTCTGCAATATGTAACATCATTCACAATAGTAGAATTCATAGCCTAAGACATGGGTAAATGATATCCTCTCATAGACATTACATGGTTGATGAAAAATAAACATGGCCACAAGTCGTTCGTATTTGTGATGGATGACTTGATCACTATTTGATAGGGATTGACTTTTCATGAAAGAAGATTTAATAGTTACCACGAGATAAAATAAGATCATATTGGGAGAGTAAATATTATCCCAAAGAGATAAAGGATATCCTATAAGGGTAACACACTTATGACAAGGTCATTGGATAAACACTGAGTAGTTGCTTTCGTAACGGTATGTAGTTGGGGAGAGCTCAGTCACGATACTATAGTGGAATTGCTTTGTGACTAAATAAGTTTATAATTAATAGGTGAAAAGCCAAAACATAATTATAAATCATTTGAGCCTCAACTACATATGTCTAATAGAAGTGAACGGAATGAATAGGAAAAGAGAAATGGAAAACATTCAAAAATGATTATGATTCTCCCCCAAATGGAGAAATGAAATCATTTGGAAATGAATTTAGGTTTCCAAAAATGGAAATGAAAATGGAAATGATCCATTTAAAATTCTATATGGGTTACTTAAAAAATGATCGGAAGAATGAGTTTATGTTTTTGGACTATTTTGAAGCCCGAAAATGAAAATAAATCATCCAGTCATAGTGAAAATGTTGAGTTGTGAAATATTAAACATATTTTCTTGAAATTTTACTAGGGATAAAATTGTCAAAATTTTACTGAGGGTAAATAGGGATGAGAAAATTATTTTTTATATAAAACATTAAAGTTTTATTTTGGAAAATAAAAAAGCTTAATCAGGTTAGATCACATTATAAAGTACTTGGTCAAAAAGGCTTATAAAGTACTTGTAATTGAACCCGATGTGAGAGAGGCCCAAAAACCTTCATGGACATGAAAAGGCCGACAACCTAGTAGGAATACTAAGGTTTGCCATCCACCCTATTCCTATTCTAAATAGGATGTTGTTTTTCTATTTGAAATAAACTACTACAACTCAACAAGGGTTCTACCTTCTCTTCCTATAAATAGATTATTCTGCCAAAAAATAGTGAGAATTTATTCTCGACTATTACATATATTTTTTCAGAGTAACAATTCTACCAATTTCAATTAAAAAGAGAGAATTTTCGTTTTCACCCCAAAATGAGAGAAAATTTTTTCTAGTTCTATGGTTTGATTTAATTAATTCAAGTCTACACCCGAAGCAGTTTGTTGTAACACCCCAAACTTGGCCTAGACGTTATGGCCGAATCTGGCGATGTCAAATGATAGGGTGTTTGAAAACTAAGTTTCTACTATAAATCCTTTTTCGTTTCATTACTCTTGTTAACACCAAATCGCTTACTAATTGCTCAATTGTGTTAAAACTCAATTCGTTGCGTAAGCTTTAGAAATCATTTAATTTATGAAAAACCAAGTTAATTAGATAAATTCATCCATCTTAAAAAAAACCTTTTGTTTTAGTGAAAACCATTTGTTCGTTGAGTTTGTGTAGTTATCAAATCCATGAAAATAGACTAAAATCTGAAATAAAAGCAAAAAGTCCAATTTACATAAAAAATAACTCAGAAAATAATTAAGAAATAAATAACAAAACTGAAATTAAAACAATTTTAAATATATGTGGCCACCGTCGAGTCCTCCGCTGCACCGATCCATCAAATCTAGGGATTACCTATGCACATTAAACAGAGAGGGGTGATTTTACGTAAACTCAGTGTGTAATCCCACAGATAACAAACAACAGTAAATCACAACGCCCAATTAAAACAGTCTTGGGCCTATGCCCTTTTTCAGTACCAGTAACAGTTTGAGCCTTAGCCCATTTTAGTACAGTATTAAGTATGCAATAGAGCCTTAGCCTATCATAGTATCAGTAACAGTCATAAAAATTCAGTAGCAAAGTCCTACCCAAACAACCTCTACACACCATCTCTGTCTAACCCTGCACTCCATATGGGGATTAAATCAACCCACCCATCCCTACACTCCAGATAGTACCGAATGCGACACATAAATAGTAATTTGCAACTGAGCTGTCAGATATTAGGTTTAAAGCCTGTCACTACACTTCCTTCAAATAACATCATCCCAACCCAATGCAATGTAAACATACAATATGTCATGCTTTTATGCAACCATCAGTCATATGTATACATACATATATCAGAAATCAAGCATAATTTATCATGCATCACATACACTCAGATCATACATTTAGGGGTCTAGGTAATGCTTACCGACCCTATAGTAGGTTCACAATCGATTGGGCGACCCGTGTAACCCTAGGAATCATTTCAGATCAATGGGCTTACAAGCCCATGTGGCTTGCCCGTGTGGGCCCAGACGCCCATGTGGCCCACACGGCCCAAACTTGCCTTGGCCGTATGGATCACACGGCCTGGCCCAGAATCTTACATGCCCATGTGGACCAAACCACCCGTGTGGGCCACACGGTCCAAATCAGTCTAGCCGGTGTGTCGCACATAGCCTACTGGCCATTACACGGCCGTGTCTTATGCGCACGGCTTGGCCTCATCGATCACACGCCCATGTTATGTCATACGGCCTACTACACGGGAGACCACACGCCCGTGTGGTGTTGACAGTAGGGTTTTTAGCTTTCGTAGAAACCTTATTTTCTGCGTAACCGGGTACACACCTAGTTTCGATTGATCCTAAAACGATCACTGAGCACTCCAAAACCTAAAAATTGATATTCCAACGCCCAAAATCAGTGTTAAAATAAACCTAAATTGAGATGTTAAACCCAATATCTTCAAAAACCCTACCTTAAATTGAGTAACAGCATTTCCACACCAATTCAACGCCGACAGAAACACTACAGCCCTTTAACCTTTACCATAACAAACGAATCCCTAAAATCACTAATCCAAAATCAAAATAAATGTACTTACTACACATACCGAGACTTACCAAACACGCATGAGCACTAACTACGTTGCAAAACAAGAATGGAAGGAACGAATTCAAAAAAAAAAAAAGAAAAAGAGAAGAGGGGGACATCAGAGGGTTGGGAGAAAGAGAGAAAACCAAAACTTGTTTTTGTTGGGGAGAGGAAAAATGAGCAAATTTTTTTGATAATTGATAATACTCTAGAGTGACATATATTTATATGCTAATTACATGATTATTTTAAGTATGATCCTACTAATTTGGGCTATTTATAATCTTTTATCTTTTAGGGATTAAATTGAAAGTAAATAGAAATTTGGGGGCAAAAGCGTGAAATTAAAGATGAGTTGGGCCAACACACAAAGAAAGAGAGAAGTGGTGCCAAAAATGCAAACATGGAAGACCTAAGGACTAAGATGCAAAAGAAGAGATTTTATAGCACAAGACTCTATTTTAATTTCAATTATATTAGGATAATTATTAAGGATTTTTATTTAGATTTAATTTTAGGATTTATTTTCATTTATCTTTAATTATCTTTAGTTATTTGTATTTATCTTTTAGAATTTCATTAGGAATAGACTAGGTTTTCTAGTACTATAAATAGGGGATGGAGTGACACATATTGAACATCTCTTTTTCCTGAAAACACTCATTCTCCCAAAAGCTCTGTCTTTTTGTTCTCTCCATATTTTCTTCAATAAAAATCTCATTTATATTATATTTATTTCTTTCCCAAAAATCATGAGCCACTAAACCAATCTAGTCGAAGGTTGTCCCTAAAAAGGTTCATGAGGCTTAGAATCTGCGCTTAGCCTCCTCAACAGGGTATTCATCGCTTCTCCGCATTACGGGGCTGACACTTCCATCCATATCCCTTAATAGGTGATCTTTTCAACTTGTGCAAGGAATGACCACTTTGTACATTTTGGGAAGGTTGCACAGTCAATTTGTTAGCTTCCTGTGTCATAGGTTGGCGAATCTAAGAGACAAAATGGCGTGCTATACGCCGTTGGGAAGAGGTGATCTAGCAGAAGATAGTCCCACGAAAGCGATTATTGGCTAGAGTCAGGCTCCGCCAAATCTTAAGTCCAAATCCTTGGAGCTGGTGGTCGTAGGCATCCTCTTCCACAATAACTGGCTTATCTTGCTCGAGAAGGGTTACTTAAAAGCCAAAGATTGAACCCAAGGCGGAATGAGACAACCGGGGGGCTGGAATCTTGCCACATAAGAAACTTTCTCTTTTCCCAACTCTATTTATTTTTATATTCCTCATTTTAATTTCTACAATTTATTTAATTTCGCAATTTTAATTCACTTTAAATTCTGTTTTTATTTTTCCAGATTCTTAATTATATTTTTTATTTTTCAGGAACGCAGGTTTTCTTGGCAAAGAAATTATCTAGGATTTCAAGAAACGAGCATTCGTACAATCTGGTCCCTGAGGATTCGACCCTACTTCCTCTTTACTGTTATTTTTACTATTTTACAGGGAATAGGATATTTTTCGTGCTCTCA
The DNA here is from genome assembly GCA_025698475.1 of Gossypium anomalum. Classification (NCBI taxonomy): domain Eukaryota; kingdom Viridiplantae; phylum Streptophyta; class Magnoliopsida; order Malvales; family Malvaceae; genus Gossypium; species Gossypium anomalum. The sequence goes on along the minus strand of CM046966.1, from coordinate 79,057,265 downwards.
ACGACACATCAAATTTTGGTGCCGTTGCCAGGGATCGGTAACGTACTAATCTTGTTTTTTGTTTCTTATGACCAGATCTGCTCCAGGAACTCTTGCGTTTGATTCAAAAATTGAAAAGACTGCGAGAGCTAATCGCAAGGAAGCAAAGCTAAGAAAAAAAAGTCAGCAGTGGTTGGGACTCAAAGTAATCCACTGCCAGATATTAGAATCGACGATGAAGTAGAGTTTAAGGTTAACGAAAACCCTACTCAAACTTTTGAAGGCGAAAAAGTAGAAGTTGATTCCCCAAAAGAAGTGCTTAATGCTAGGGTTGACGAAAACCCTAATTTAGCACCTCAATCTATGGCTCAGACAATTCGGTAACTGGCCGAAGCGCCGACGGAGCAACCGCACTATGCATCACGCATCCTACTATGGATACTGATTTTGAATTAAAGTCAGCCTTGATCCAGCTACTGCCAACTTTTCGAGGGTTACGGAACGAAAATTCCCACAAGCATTTGAAAGAATTCCATATGATTTGCCTTAGTATGAAACCTCAAGGGGTAACTGAGGACCAAATTAAATTGCGTGCTTTTCCTTTTTCATTAGCAGATTCTGCTAGGGAATAGTTATTTTATTTACCTCCTAGATCTGTAATGACTTGGGCTGATCTATCTCGTTAATTTCTCAACAGGTTTTTCCCAGCATTGCGTGCAGCTGAGTTAAGAAGAGAAATCGTGGGTATAAGGTAAAAAGACGCAGAGTCTCTGTATTACTATTGGGAGCGATTTAAAAAGTTATGTGCAAGTTGCCCACAACACGGTATAACAGAACAGTCTTTGCTCCAATACTTTTATGAAGGCCTGAAACCCATGGAGATGAATATGGTAGACGCCGTGAGTGGAGGAGCGTTGGTCAACATGACTCCACAGCAAACAAAAGACTTAATCTCCACGATGGCTGCAAATTCTCAGCAATTTCGAGCCAATCCTGAACCTTCTAGAAGGGTTCACCAGCTAAGTAATTCAACCTTAAAAGATAAAATTGATAGACTTACTAATATTATGAGCTTTCTTGTTGCAGAAAAAGCCAAACCAGCCCGAGTATGCGGAATATGTGCTACACCTGAACATACAACTGATGCATATCCCAGTTTGAATGATGATACTATGACTCATTTAGATGCTGCGGGAAATTTCCCTGGGCCACCACAAAGATGATACGACCCTTACGCTAACACCTACAACCTAGGGTGGAGGGACCACCCTAACTTAAGTTATGGGGCCAATCCATAATATAACCAGCCATACCAAAATCCGGTTCCACAACAGCCACAAGATTCAGGTAATTCTCTAGAAACTTTGGTCAATAAATTAGCAACTAATATGCTTGATTTTCAACAGAAAACCAAGGCATCTATAAGAGAATTGACCATATCAATTGAGAAATTGAACTCTCAAGGGAAGTTGTCGTCACAAATAGAACCTAATCAAAAACAACACGCAAATGCAGTGACGTTGTGAAGTGGAAAGGTACTGGAGCCAATTCCTGACAGAAATCTTGGCCAAGAAAATGCCCAGGAAAATCTCGAAAACAATGAACAGGTCCGAGTGAAACCTTCATTGCCAAAAATCCAACCTCTATTCCCAGGACGATTAAATCAGTGTCGAAAAAGTAAGGAAGACAAGGAGATCCTCGAAACATTCAGGAATGTTGAGATCAATTTACCACTATTGGATGCCATCAGACAGATTTCGCGGTATGCCAAGTTCCTCAAAGAGCTTTGCACCAATAAACGAAAATTAACAGGTAATGAAAAGGTAAGTGTTGGTGAGAACGTATCTGCAGTGTTACAGTGGAAAATGCCAGCGAAATGTAAAGACAGGGGCATGTTTGCAATACCATGCAAAATAGGCTGTTTAGGAATTAAGAAGGCTATATGTGATTTAGGGGCCTCCATAAATGTCATGCCTTTTTCTATTTATGAATCGCTTAACGCAGGTTTTTTGACAAAGATAGGTGTTACCATTCAGTTGGCAGACAGGTCCATTGTGCATCCCGAAGGAGTCCTCGAGGACATATTAGTCAAAGTCAATGGGCTTATCTTCCCTGCAGATTTCTATATGATAAAAATGGAGGAGGATAATGCTCCTGGGTCTTCAGACATCTTGTTGGGGCGACCTTTCCTTAGTACTGCAAATACTAAGATTGACGTACGAAGCGGAGCCCTCACGATGGAGTTTGACGGGGAGATCATGAAGTTTAACGTTTATGGTACTATTAGTCACCCATGTGAAGTCTTGGACGTAAACCGTGTCGACATAATTGACTCATCAGTAGAAAAAAACTTTTGAGTCATTTTATGGAGATAAATCTAAAATGATGTTTGATGATTTTGAATCTGTTAATAAAATATTGACTCCCATGAATACTAAACTTCTACCTTCTATTGTGCAGGCACCAGATCTGAAATTAAAACCACTTCCTGAGCATCTCAAAAGCATATTTTTGGAGAATGATGAGACCATTGCTGACTTAAAAGGGATCAACCCCTTGGAGGAAAATATGAAACCAAATAAAGAGGCGTAAGGACGATTAAACCCAAATATGATGGATGTGATAAAAAAGGGGAATTTCCAAACCCATACGAATGAAAGAATTCAGTTGGAACAGCCTCAATACTAGTTGAGGCGTCAAGCTAGCGACGTTAAACAAGCGCTTATTGGGAGGCAACCCAATTTTTTTATTTTTTATTTTATTTATTTTACTATTTATTATTTTATTTTATTTTATTTTTTTGGATGTTGATAAAATTCTCTTCTTTTGTCTAGGTAAACCGAAGCAACAATAGGAATAACTCATTACCATAATACTCGAATGATAGTAACTACACGGGGAGTTCTTCTAAACTTTTCTTCTACCTATTTATTTATTTATTGCACATCAAGGACTATGTGTTTTAAGTAGGGGGAGGCATTCCTCATTATTTTTGTCGTTTTAGATGCTTAATCTTTGTTGTTGCTATTGATTCAGTTGTTGCTGCACATATAATTTTTTTAAGAATATTTTGCCTCTTGTCATGCCCAAGAATTTGACCACGATTTACCCACTGTTTGACCCACATGCATGATTTTTGTCTATTGAGTTAGTTATGATTTTGCCTGTTTGATTGCATCTCCATTGTTTTATTTCTTTTAGTCTAAATAATTATGATTAATAGAGTTAACCCTATCTTGATTTTCGTAAATTTGATTAAGTCTAAATACAAGAGGACACTTAATACAATTGTATGCTTAAAATATGTTCATGACTATTAAGGTAGTTACTAAAACTTATTTTTGACACTTGATTGTTTTTCCTAAGTCCTACAAAATTAAAATTTCGTTTAATAATAATAATGTTTCCGTGGTTATAAGTGCAGCTTAAGACGTGACTAGCTAAGTAACCGAGGTAGGGTGCTTGGGTTGTCATCCTATTTCGCGTCAAAAGGTTGTCTGACGTGTTAGGTAAAACTCCGCTAACCGAAATTAATTTTTAAGAATGTGTTGGGCTGAGTAACCGGGGTGAGGTGCTTGGCTTTCATCTCTTTTCGCGTCAAAAGGTTCGATATGTTCTTAAGAAAAATAATAGTTAGGAGTATGTTGGGCTGAGTAACTGGGGTAGGGTGCTTGGCTATCATCTCTCTTCGCGTCAAAAGGTTCAATATATTCCTAAGTAAAAATAAATAAATTAAATTAAAAAAAGAAAAAAAAAGAGGAAAAAAAAGAAAGAAAAAAGACATATTAATAAAGTGTGAGGACTAAAGGTAGAAACGAATAGGGTGTCTTGATAGGTTTGGTAAATTACCTAATTTTCATGAAATAATCCAAGTCGATCCTAACTTTTGTGTGTGTTAATTGGAACACTTTTTCAATTTTACTTCAATCAAGTTAAGGGTTTTCTTTATTTTTCGTATGCATTTTGACTAATTTTTATAAAACTTTGGAGCAGTATTTCTTTCATGGCAAGATCTAATTTTCACAGTGGACAGGAACCATACTTGAGGGCAAGCATGGGTTAAGTAGGGGGGATTTGATAATACTCTAGAATGACATATATTTATATGCTAATAACATGATTATTTTGAGTATGATCCTACTAATTTGGACTATTTATGATCTTTTATCTTTTAGGGATTAAATTGAAGGTAAATGGAAATTTGGGGGCAAAAGCGTGAAATTAAAGATGAGTTGGGCCAACACAAAAAGAAAAAGAGAAGTGGTGCCAAAAATGCAAACATGGAAGACCCAAGGACTAAGATGCAAAAGAAGAGATTTTATAGCACAAGACTCTATTTTAATTTCAATTATATTAGGATAATTATTAAGGATTTTTATTTAGATTTAATTTTAGGATTTATTTTCATTTATCTTTAATTATCTTTAGTTATTTGTATTTATCTTTTAGAATTTCATTAGGAATAAACTAGGTTTTCTAGTACTATAAATAGGGGATGGAGTGACACATATTGAACATCTCTTTTTCCTGAAAACACTCATTCTCCCAAAAACTCTGTCTTTTTGTTCTCTCCATATTTTCTTCAGTAAAAATCTCATTTATATTATATTTATTTCTTTCCCAAAAATCATGAGCCACTAAACCAATCTATTCGAAGGTTGTCAAAATTCCCTAAAAAGGTTCATGAGGCTTAGAATCTGCGCTTAGCCTCCTCAACAGGGTATTCATCGCTTCTCCGCATTACGGGGCTGACACTTCCGTCCATATCCCTTAATAGGTGATCTTTTCAACTTGTGCAAGGAACGACCGCTTTGTACATTCTGGGAAGGTTGCACAGTCGATTCGTTAGCTTCCTGTGTCATAGGTTGGCGAATCTAAGAGACAAAACAGTGTGGTATTCGCCGTTGGGAAGAGGTGATCTAGCAGAAGATAGTCCCACAAAAGCGATTATTGGCTAGAGTCAGGCTCCGCCAAATCTTAAGTCCAAATCCTTGGAGCTGGTGGTCGTAGGCGTCCTTTGCCACTATAACTGGCTTATCTTGCTCGAGAAGGGTTACTTAAAAGCCAAGGATTGAACCCAAGGCGGAACGAGACAACCGGAGGCTGGAATCTTGCCACATAAGAAACTTTCTCTTTTCCCAACTCTATTTATTTTTATATTCCTCATTTTAATTTCTGTAATTTATTTAATTTCGCAATTTTAATTCATTTTAAATTATGTTTTTATTTTTCCAGATTCTTAATTTTATTTTTTATTTTTTAGGAATACAGGTTTTCCTGGTAAAGAAATTGTCTAGGATTTCAAGAAATGAGCATTCGTACAATCCGGTCCCTGAGGATTCGACCCTACTTCCCCTTTATTGTTATTTTTACTATTTTATAGGGAATAGGATATTTTTGGTGCTCTCAACGACACATCAATAATCCCCTATCATCTCCCCAAATCTCTCCCTACTAACCCACACAAACTCCAATACTTAGAGTCCCACCACGACACAACTCCTAGCCGGAACTTAGAGCAAAAACATCACCCACGCTCACGTAGGGATTTGAACACAAGATCTCTATCATACTAAAACTCCATTTAACCACCAGACCAATAAGCCCATTCTGATATGTTTTTACAAACAATCAAATAAAAACCTATTGATTAAGGTTAAGACTTTATTTAGAAAAATAACAAAATTTACCAAAGACAAGGCTTGAACTTGGGACCTCCCACACATACCCAGAACGCTTAACCACTGAAGCAGATAGATATTTTTGTCATAAATTCACATACTAAAAAAGAAATTTGGGGCGTTACAATTCCACCCTCTTAAAAAAAAATTTCGGCCTCGAAATTTACCTGATCAGAATAGATGAGGATACTATTAACGCATTGTATCCTTAGGTTCCTACGTGGCCTCCTTAGTGCTATTATTTCGTCACAGAACCATTACCAAAGGAATAGACTTCTTTCGCAGAACATTGATGTCACAATCCAGAATCTGAACCGGCTCCTCCTCAAAGGTCAAGTTTGGCCCAGCTTCAATCTCTTCCATAGGGACAATATCAGTGGGATTAGAGCAGTAGCGCCTCAACATCGAGACGTGGAATATGTCATGGATACAATCCAGCTTTGGAGGTAGCTCCAACTGATAAGTAACCGGTCCCACTCGTTTCAAAACACAGTAAAGGCCAATAAACCTAGGGCTCAAATTGCCCTTACGACCAAACCTCAGTACCTTCTTCAATAGTGAGACCTTGAGAAATACGAAGTCCCCCACAGAATACTCGACCTCACACCTCTTCAAATCCGCATAAGATTTTTGCCTGTCAGAAGTCACTTTCAAACGATCCTGAATCAGTCTAACCATATCCTCTGTCTCAGAGACCAACTCAGGACCCAGAACACATCGCTCGCCTAACTCAGTCCAACATAAAGGAGTGCGACACTTACGACCATATAGGGCCTCGAAAGGGGCCATCTGGATGCTAGATTAGAACTATTATTATAGAGAAACTCCGCTAATGGAAAATAGTCCTCCCAATTGCCTCGAAAATCAATAACACAGCTCCTCAACATATCCTCCAACATCTAAATCACCCTCTCAGACTGACCATCGGTCTTTGGATGGAACACAGAACTGAAGTCCAACCTTGAACCCAAAGCCTTATGAAATTTCCTCCAAAATCGAGACGTGAAACGAGGATCCCTATTTGAGATGATCGAAACCGATACTCTATGCAGTCTCACTATCTTAGAGATGTAAAGCTTTGCCAACTTTTGTAAAGAATAGTCAGTACGAACCGATATGAAGTGGGAAAACTTGGTTAATTGATACACAATAACCCATACTGAATCCTTTTTAGTGGGTGTTAGGGGCAACCCACTAATGAAACCCACTAATGAAATCCATAGTCACTCGCTTCCATTTCCAAAGAGGAATCTTAATCGACTGTAACACACCCGAAGGCAACTGATGCTCAGCCTTAACCTGCTGGCATGTCAGACAACGAGCAACAAAATCAGTAACCTCACGCTTTAACCCTAGCCACCAATATAACTCTCGAATATCTCGGTACATCTTATTCCCACCGGGTGCATGGCATAAGGGCTACTATGCGCCTTTCTCAGTATAGACTGTCTCAAGTTAGAATCATTTGGCACACATATCCAGCCTCAGAAACACAATATGCCCTCAGAGTTCAACCTAAAGTCCGTAGTGCTACCACTCTCAATTTGTCGGAATCAAAGACCCAAAGACTCATTCTCTAGCTGTTTACCCTTAATCTGCTTGATCCAAGTTGGTTTGAGTTGCAGCTTAGCCAACAAACTCCCATCATCGAACAAGCTAAGTCGAGCGAACATCGCTCTCATATCTATCACAGCTCTACGGCTCAATGCATCGGCCACCAAATTGGCCTTGCCAGGAGGTACTCAATGGTACAGTCGTAATCTTTCAGCAGCTCAATCCATCTATGCTGCTTAAGATTCAACTCCTTCTGAGTCAGGAGGTACTTAAGGCTTTTGTGATTAGTGTAGATAATACACTTCTATCGTACAGATAGTGCCTCCAAATCTTTAGAGCAAAAACCACGGTGGCCAATTCCAAATCATGTGTCAGATAGTTAGCCACATGCATCTTGAGTTGGCGAGATGCATATGCCACAACCTTACTATCTTGCATCAACACGCATCCCAAACCTACATGTGATGCATCATTATAAACCGTAAACTCCTTTCCAGGTTCAGGCTATATCAGAATAGGTGCTTCAGTTAGTACAGTATTGAACTTCTCGAAGCTCTCTTACTGCACTCGCACTGCACGAACAAGCGATGCTCTCTTACATAGCAACTTAGTTAAGGGCGCTGCAATTAGCGAAAAACCCTCCACAAACCATCGATAATAACCTGCCAGTCCTAGAAAACTATGAACCTCAGACACATTCTTAGGCTGTTTCCAATCCATTACAGCCTCAATCTTTCGAGGATCAACTCTAATCCCCTCAGCAGACACCATATGACCCAGAAATGTTACTTCACGTAACCAGACCTTGCACTTGCTAAATTTAGCATAGAGCTGTTTTTCCCTCAAAATCTGAAGAACAATTCTAAGGTGCTCGTTATGATCCTCCTCAGTCCTCGAATAAACCAATATGTCATCGATGAACACCACCACAAATCGGTCCAGATAGGCTGAAACACTCGGTTCATCAGATCCATGAAAGCTGTCGGTGCATTAGTCAGTCAAAATGGCATCACTAGAAACTCGTAGTGACCATAACGAGTCCTAAACACCGTCTTATGTATGTCAGCCTCCTTAACCCTCAACTGATGATACCCAGACCGCAAATAAATCTTAGAGAATACAGAAGCCCCTCGGAACTGGTCGAATAGATCATCAATCCTCGTAAATGAATACTTGTTCTTAATGGTCAGCTTGTTTAGCTGACGGTCCTCGTAAATGAATACTTGTTCTTAAAGGTCAGCTTGTTTAGCTGACGGTATTCGATACACATCCGTATGGATCCATCCTTCTTCTTTACAAATAGCACTGGTGCTCCCCACGGAGACATACTAGGGCGGATGAACCCACAATCTAACAAATCCTAAATCTGAGCCTTAAGCTTCGTAAGCTCTTTCGGTGCCATTCGATAGGGAACGATAGACACCAGAGCTGTACCAAGAAGGAGCTCTATCCCAAACTTCACCTCACGATTCGGAGGTAACCTCGGTAGCTCTTCAGGGAAGACGTCTGAAAAATTCTTTATCGCTCTGATGTCCTTAACAGCAGAGTCCCTAGAATCAAAAACACTTACGTAGGCCAAGAATACCTAACATCCCTTACGAATGGACTTCTTCTCCATCAGCGCGAAGATCACACTAGATAAATAATTTCGGTGCTCCCTAACCATGACTACCTCATTATGCTCCTCGGTTCTCAAGACGACCCTCTTCGTCGCACAATCTAGACCACCACCCTCGAAGCAAACACACCACCCATGCTCAGTCGCCACCATAGCTCATGGATAGCGGCTCAGTCGTAGGAATTCGGCCTCATACTCTGCCATAGATCGATCTCCTTGAGTAAGGTTCAGAAACTTCCTCCTACAAGCATCCATATAACTGGCTCCCTAATCGTGATTTTTCGTGATAAGTTTTATAAATTTATAATTAATCGTTCTTGAAACTAACTATTATCACGATGTAGGCAAGTGTACCTATCAAATAGTAGTATAGCTTTAGCAAGACCATATTGTCGAACCCAAAGGACTAAAAGTACTAGTAATGACTGTCTTTTTATTATCTAGCCTAAGAATAAATGGGTTTATTTTAACTAACTAATTAACTAAACTAAGAAGTTGCAGAAATAGAATTGGGGAACTACTTTTGGGAAAAATGATTGATTTAGGACAATACCTAAGGAAAAATTCACCTAGACTTCACTTGTTATTTTGGCTCCGAACCGGACGATTTATTCATTTAACTTGTTCCATAGAAATCCCTAAGTTATGTTATTATCCCTATTCAAGACTAATAACATCTAATCCCTATGTTGAATAATTGAGACTTTTCTCTCATTAACACCTTAGGGTTGCATTAACTCGATCTATGGATCCCCTTATTAGGTTTCACCTTAATCCGACAAAATCTTGTCACCCTATTTCTAGGCGCGCAATCAACTCCGTTTAATTATGACAAAGTCATTCTTAGCCAGGGACTATTCATCCTCCAACTAAGAGCATTAACTTGAATCGATATCCTGAAATACCAAAACAAGAATTAAGACCACATAATTAAGAACAAGTCAAATTTTTATCATACGATTCAGAAAATAATAACAAGATTCGTCTTAGGTTTCATACCCCTTAGGTATTTAGGAGTTTTAGTTCATAACTAAATAAGAAAACATCTCAAAAGAGTAAAGAATACAAAACATAAAGAAACCCCAAAACTCTTGAAGGGAAATTGAAGAGAGATCTTCAGTCTTTATGATGAATCTGGCTTCTAAGATGGATCAATTGGCTTCCTTGGAGTAATTCCTTACTCCTTATTTTCCCTCTCCCTTTTAGTCTTCCTCTAGGGTGTTTAAATAGGCTTAGAATGCCTAAAAGCCCTCAAACTTACCCTTTTCTGAATGGAACTTAGCTAGAGCTCGGTAGGGACATACCCGTGTGACACGTCCTTGTGCGATTACTTCAGGCCGTGGTCGAGGCTGAGATATCAACACGCCTATGCTGAGGTTGAATTAGGCCGTGGTCGAGCTTGTTAGATTGGCACGGACGTGTGTTCTACCCGTGTGAGAAAGTCCAGGCCGTGTTGTTTTCTCCTGTCAGCCCGTTTTCTCCGTTTTTGGCACGCTTCTTATTCTTTTCGTCCTCCTATGCTCACTTAAGTATAAAACATGAAATTAAAGGATTAGAAGCATCAAATTCACCAAATCTAAGGAGAAATCATTCATAAACGTGTTAAGTGAGGGATAAAAATATGTATAAATTACGGTTTATCACTCCCACATATTTCCCCTGAAAGGCAGTCCTAAAGAACTCTCAGGTCAAACGTTCGGGCTAAGTGCCCTCCTTAACAGTCAGCCACCACTGGTAAGCCTCATCCCGCAGCAGTGAGACTGCACCCTTTAATTTCTTCTCGGGGGTGCAATCTAGGTCATCCATGATCCTCTTCGTGGCCTCAATCCAGTATTCGGTCATATTAGGGGTGACCCTAGTGCCACCCCTGAAGAGCTCAGCTCCATTGGACCGGAGTCATTTCGTAACTGACCCTCGGCCCCCAGATCCAGTTTGAGTTCAGCGACCCTTGCCAATATCCTTAGCATGGCTTGGGACAATGTGTCGTCCCCAGCTGATCGACTCTGAGACCCAGTCTCAGTAGCAGGCGACACTGGCGTCTCACTCGTATCCAAATTAGGCATACTGCCCGATGACAAAGACTCAGCTCAAGCCCCTCTACGACCTCTTCCACGGTCTCTAGTACCCCGTTCGCGGATACCTCGTGTGCTCATGTCTAGTCGGATTTATCAATATTATCAATTTTATGAACCAGTTACAATTTTAGTATTTATTAACAGATGTTTTATGTAAACAGCTTCAGTAATTCAGTGTGGTTTTTTTGTAAATCGCAGTCTCTATCAGCTTTGCTATAGTCTTAAGGTACACTAACTAAAGTGTTTTCACAGTATACTACCTACAGTAGTTTCAGAATATACTATCTACAGTATTTTCAGTTTAAACTTATCGCAGTTTCAGAAAACTTACTAGATCGGCGCCGGAGACTCAGTGTACCACATTCTCAGTCAAATATTTCAAATCATTTAAAAATCAGTTCTCAAAATCCAAAGTTTAAAACTCAAATCCATAGCCGAGTTTTGCAACCTGACTTTGATGCCACTAAATGTAACACCCCAAACCTAGCCTAGACGTTATGGCCGAATCTGGCGATGTCACATGATAGGGTGTTTGAAAACTAGGTTTCTACTATAAATCTTTTTCCGTTTCATTACTCTTATCGACTCCAAATCGCTTACTTATTTACTCAGTTGTTTTAAAACTCAATTCGTTACAGAAGCTTTAGAAATCATTTAATTTATGAAAAATAGAGTTAATTAGATAAATCTGTCCATCTTAAAAAAAACCTTTTGTTTTAGTGAAAACCATTTGTTCGTTGAGTTTGTACAATTATCAAATCCACGAAAACAGTCTAAAATCTGAAATAAAAGCAAAAAGTCCAAAAAATCCAATTTACATAAAAAATAACCCAGAAAATAATTAAGAAATAAATACCAAACCTGAAATTAAAGCAGTTTTAAATACGTGTAGCCAACGTCGAGTCCTCCTGTAACAGCCCATTTTTAGGGTTAATCGAAACAGTGGTTTTAGGACCACAATCCGACAAAAAAAATTATTTCAATATTATTTTAATATTTACGAGTTAATTGTGATTTTAAAAAAAAGTTTTTGATATTGTGATTTTTTTTGGTTATAAGCGATTTATTAAGTTCAAGTGGTTTTAGAAAATAAGGTATCGGGACCTCGTTTCTATAAACCAAGTCGTTAATATTTTTATAAATATTTACGGAGTGGCAATAAGATGATATTAAAGTTTCGTTGAAAAATTTTATCGTTTCGATAGTTAATTGAGCAAAAAGGACTAAATCGCGTAAAGTGTAAAAGTTGTGTTCTATAAGTCAAATATGTCTAATAGCTATGGAATATTAAAGTGGGAGTCCTTATTGGATAATTAGGCCACTATTTTGGTGAGTGGAAGATTTGGTTTGGCATTGTGGAAATTTATTTTATTTTTAAAGGTTAAAGTTGGTATTTAGTAAATAAGTTAATATTAAATAAAACAAAAGAAAATTTTGGTTCATTATCACCTTCCACCACCGAAAATTCACATTTAGAACAGCCATAGAAGCTTGAGCATTCGGCTATACTCATTTCTCATGCATGTGAGTATTTTCTTATTCGTTTTTAATAATTTTTACGTTATTGAGATTGCTGCTTTGTGTTCTAGCTAGCCCATGCTTGAATTTTTGAATTGGTTGTGTATTTTGTGATTTTCCATTGATGAGATCTTGCTGTTTTTGTTGTTTGATGATGAAAAATAAATATTTAATGCTAGATTACCATGTTTTATTAAGTGATTTTTCTGATAAAAATGCTTATTAAGGACTAAATTGAGAAATTTGTAAATTAAGGGGTCAAAATGTGAAATAAATGAAATTAATAGGCTGCTAGGGACCTATGGTAAATTCGGCCTAACATGGGCATAGTGAAATTTTGAGTATTTTGTGTTATTTTGAAATAGGGACTAAATTGCGAAAAATGTGAAACGTCAGGGGAAAAATTGTAAGTAGCCTATTTATTTTTTTTGGATGAATTTGATTGAAATAAGTTGAATTTGTATTGAATTAGATCAAGAAATGTAGAAATCGAATTTGGACCGGCAAAAACCAAAGTTGTCGACTAGTTATCCTGTCCCGATTATCGTTGTCCAAGGTAAGTTTATAAGCAAATAGACGTATTTAATTTTAATTCAATGCAAAGTATATATGCTAAAATGAAATATATGAATTACTATATGCTAATGCCGAATGTGTTTAAGCATGGTAACTATGTTCATGCATTCGTTTCGATTGAGTTAAAATATTTGAAAGTTCGTATGAACTATATGGAGTATCTGGAATTTTTGATATATAAATTGTTTATGAGACAACTTTATAATAGTGATATTCGGGCTTTGAGCCTAGCAAGCCTTGTGCTGGTGAATTAAATCAGGCTTAATGCTTAGCAGGCTTATTGCCGGTGTATAAAAATCAGACTTTGAGTTTAGCGGGCCTTGTACCGGTGTGAGATTCAGGCTTAGGCTTAGAAGGCTTTATGCCAGTGAATTAGTATAAGTTTATGCTTAAAAGACTTTATGCTGATGTGGTAATCGAATACGTTAAACGAGCTAAATGATTTGGTATGAGTTAGCTTATTGTTTCCTTGAAAATAAGGTAAGCTGATTATTTGATATGCGATACAAACATATATATGATGTTAGTTTGAATTTGTGAGTAATTGTGAAGTATATTCAGCCATAAGTTAAGTGTAATTATGTGGTATTAAGGTTTAATACATGAGTATATGTAAACAAATGTTTAAAGATTCGGCTTTATGCATTGATAATATGATTTTAATAGTGTATGATACATTGATATAGACATATGTATATTCGACTACATGATAAGTATAGGTATGAGATATTAAAGTTTCATTCAAGAATATATGTTTATGGGTATGAATATATTCGATCTTATAATGGTACTATGGTTTTGAAATTGAATGTCACCATGATAATAGATACAATTAGATATCTGTCCAAAGGTTAAGTATCCTGATATCATATTGTGACCTGTGTGCAAACTTATATAAATGATTATGTACGGCCTTAATGATATAAAGTAAGAATAGTTATGAAATGATCTATGAATATATGTATATGAATTTATGTATATTCGGTTAATTATTGATATTGTGGCTTTGGGAGTTTGAATGATATATTAATCTTAAATGTATGGATATTTGGTAAAATGAAAGTATATGTATTATAAGAAATTATAAGTTTGAAATTAAACATGATCATGATAGCATAAATTGGTTTGGAAATTGAATTGTTATTGTCATTGAGTTATTTATTTGCTTATAGCTTACTAAGCTTTCAAAGCTTATTCTGTGTGTTTTTCCTATGTTTATAGATTTTCGGAGATCTGCTTAGGTTGGAAGTCGATGGAGACGACATCACACTATCCGGTTATCATTTCAGTAAATAATGTTTCGAGACTCGGTTATGTAGCTTTTATAGATTAGTTTTGGAGTTACTTATTTTGAATGAGTATGTATTTAAAGCCATGCGAAAATGGCTTGCTTATTATGCTTAAGTTTGGTTTTACATGTTCTTAATTAAAATGTTTAATGAGTTTGGTTTTGGTAGTCATTTTAATAGTTAGCTCATTTTGGAAATATGAAATGTGGTATATTAACTTAACAGGTTCAGTTGTTAAGTGGTAAGTAATGAATATGTTTTATGATTGTTTTGGTTGGTTGTTTTGGTATGGGTTCAAATGGTAAATAATGGTAATGATTAAGTATGTTTTGGGTTAATTTTAATGGGTAGTTAAAAATGTCAAGTTGTTGCTAACATCAATATAGGTATATGTTCATGTGTGGTTGTAAATCCGAATATGATATTTAATTTAATTTGGTATGCTTATGATATTGATAATGGTATGAATTAGATGCACACTGGAGTGTTATTTGTGTTCAAGTGTTAAGTATGGCTTTTATTTTTTTTGGATGAATTGTGCACTTGTATATATACATCATTAGTATGTTTGACCATGTTATAATGTATTTAAGTTTCATATGTGATTACATAATAATTTATGTAATATGATTCAATTGGTTTTATTATGAGCTTGTGCAGAAGTTATCAAATTATATGTTTGATATATGATTAATGAGATAGAAATTGGCATATATTCGAAGTATGAAGTGTAATGATTTATAATGGAATATGATTTAATTATGAAAATGGCATTAATATGATGGATATAGAGAATTGGATATTAGAAGTATTAAATATGTGAATATGTTTTTGATATATACAAGTTTGGTTTGAATTTAGTAATTATGGAACATGATCAGTTCGGTTTTGATATATGTTTGAAATGTGCTTATTTGCGATACATGTTCAGTAAGGTATGATTATTTCTAAATTGGAATTATGACTCATGTATTCGAATTTATAATAAGTGAATTGTGGATATTCAATTTGATAAGGTTTAAATGTTTATTAATTCTTTGGTGTATGAAAGGTGAGGAATGATTGTGCTGAACTGTGTTTTATACAATAATGCCTCA
This sequence comes from Gossypium anomalum, assembly GCA_025698475.1. Lineage (NCBI taxonomy): Eukaryota > Viridiplantae > Streptophyta > Magnoliopsida > Malvales > Malvaceae > Gossypium > Gossypium anomalum. Next base: position 79,041,878 of record CM046966.1, on the reverse strand, counting down.
TAACCCTAATCTAGTAACGGATACAGGTTAGGGGTGTTACACCTCTGCTGCACCGATCTGTCAAGTTACCGATCTGTCAAGTTTGGGGATTACCTGTGCACTTTAAACAGAGAGGGGTGAGTTTACGTAAACTCAGTGTGTAATCCCACAGAAAACAAACAACAGTAAATCATAGCGCCTAGTTAAAATAGTCTTGGGCCTATGCCTTTTTTCAGTACCAGTAATAGTTTGGGCCTTAGCCTATTTCAGTACAATATTAAGTGTGCAGTAGAGCCTTAGCCCATCATAGTATCAGTAACAGTCATAAATATTCAGTAGCAAAATCTTACCCCACCAGCCTCTACACACCATCTCCGTCCAATCCTACACTCTATGTGGGGATTAAATCAACCCACTCATCCCTATACTCCAGATCGTACTGAATGCGGCACACAGTAATTTGCAGCTGAGCTGCTAGAAATTAGGCTTAAAGCCTTTCAGTACACTTCTTGCAAATAACATCATCTTAACCCAATGTAATGCAAACATACAATATGTCATGCTATTATGCAACCATCAGTCATACGTATACATACATATATCAATAATCATGCATAATTTATCATGCATCACATACACTCAGATCCCACATTTAGGGGTCTAGGCAATGCTTACCGACCCTACGGTAGGTTCACAGTTGACTTGCGCAAGCCGTGCAACCCTAGGAATCATTTCAGATAAATGGGCTCACGCGCCCATGTGGCTTGCCCATGTGGGCCCACAAGCCCGTATGGCCAAACGGCCTAAACTTGCCATGGTCATATGGATCACACGGCCTGGCCTAAAACCCTACACGCGTTTGTAGTTTACCCGTGTGGACCACACGGCCCAAATCAGGCTAGCCCGTGTGTCGTACACGGCCTACCTGGCCATCACACGGCCTCGTCTTGTGCACACCGCCTGGCCTCATCGATCACACATCTATGCTATGTCACACGGCGTACTACACGGGCAACCACGTGCCTGTGTGGCGTCGATAGTAGGTTTTTCAGCTTTCATAGAAATATCATTTTTTGTGTAATCGGGTACACAACAGCTTTGGGTTGATGCAAAAACGATCATTGAGCACTCTAGAACCTAAAAATTGATATTCCAACACCCAAAATCAGTGTTAAAACGAAACTTAAATGAAACTAAATCGAGATGTTAAACCCAATACCTTCAAAAACCCTACCTTAAATCGAATAACAACATTTCCACACCATTTCAAAGTCGCCCGAAACACTCCAGCCCTTTAACCTTTACCATAACAAACGAATCCCAAAAATCACTAATCCAAAATTAAAATAATTGTACTTACTACACATACCGAGACTTACCAAACCGACATGAGCACCAACTACATTGCAAAACAAGAAAGGAAGGAATGAATTCAGGAAAAAAAAGAGAAAGGGGGACAACAGAGGGTTTGGAGAAGGAGAGAAAATCAAAACTTATTTTTTGGGGGAGAGGAAGAATGAACAGAATTTTTTGATAATGCGCCTATCATCTCCCCAAATCTCTCCCTACTAACCCACACAAACTCCAATACTCAGAGTCCCACCATGACACAACTCCTAGCCTAAACTTAGAGCAAAAACATTATCCATGCTCACGCAAGGATTCGAACACAAGATCTCCAGCATACTAACACTCCACTTAACCACCAGACCAACAAGCCCATTCTAATATGTTTTTACAAACAATCAAATAAAAGCCTATTGATCAAGGTTAAGGATTTACTTAAAAAAATACCAAAATTTACCCAAGACAAGGCTTGAACTTGGGACCTCCCACACACACCCAGAATACTTAACCACTGAAGCAGATAGATATTTTTATCATAAATTCACAAAAACAAAAGTAAGAAATTTGGAGCGTTACATTTGTGGTACAAGAATAGCGAAGAAAATCGTTTTGGTTGAAAATCGAGAACAACGAACGTCCACTAAGTAAAAAACATAAGTACAAATTTAGTTAAGGTTTATTGCTATAAATATCACAAATTGGGCCAATTTTCAAAATTTTAATTTTTTGTTGTGCAAGAAAAACGTTTTGAAACCAAGATTTTTTGAGATATATGTGTATATGTATATATGTGTATGATGTTGATCTGTTAATTCAATATTTTGAGATTGCTATTGCGAGTTATTATATATGGTGTGATTTTGTATGCTAATTGGTTGCACTGATTACCTTGTTATAGAATTCACACTAAGCTTCATAGCTCACTCTCTTTTAATTTCCATCTTTTCATACAACCCACCAGGTTAGGACGTAGGCACAACATTCAGCGAGCCTCAGCTCGATTTTTACTTTATAAAATTCTTTTACGCTTATTATTTGATTTATTTTAATTATTATTTAAAGATTATATTATTTTACTATAAATTGTGGCATGAGACTTAGGATTTTAGTTTGTTTTTATTTTACATAATATTTAATTTAACTTGTTGGATATGGAGTTATGATCATGAGTTAGTTATGCATGAACCCTGATTTTTATTAAAAACATAAGTAACTATTGTTCTTTTTTGCCGCTGAATTATAATTAAAATTTTTGGTGAATAATAAATCGTTATTTAGCTAAGTTTCTACTAAATTAAAACAAATTTTTTAAAATGGTTGTTTTTAAAGCTTTGATAAGCTTTATGGGTCACTTCGATGGCTAATATAATCTTCCAAATACAGTTCTAATGTTTTGGTAGGATTGTGGAGGTTACAATTATAGTTTTTCATGATAACTTGTTTATAAAAAAATATATAACCTTCTAAAGTTATAGAAAATATATATATTATTTGTAAGAAGTGTAATGAAAGTTTTGGACAATTTATAAAACTTTTTTTATAAAGATTATATATTATAATTATTATATTATTGTTTTACTTAATTTACATATTATAAAAATGGATATAGTCTAACATAAGTTTTTCTCTAAATTAAATTTATATAAGGTTTTATAATTAAAGCTACAAATTATTTAGGTTGTGAACCCAATATATAAAGATGATGCTAATTATGCAAATAGAAAATATTTTCTTTTAACATATCATGGGGTATGATACCCTTTGAAAGAATTTTGTTAAACACAAGCACCATAGACAGCTTGCGAACTCTTTAATTTAAGACATTCAATACTTCAAAATGTGGTTGAGAAGACATTTATTATTCTAAAAAATTATTTCCAATGTTAGGGTGGGTTTGGATGGGCGTTGCGTTTACCTGCAGTTAGTGTAAGAACAGCAATGGCGGTGAGATTACATACTGTATCAATAATATAACGTGAGACAAAAAGTAAGCTAAATGCACCACATCGCACCTAATCACCTATCCAAATCCACCCTTAGCAACATCACTTGTAACATCCCAAAAATTGCGGATTAGTAGAATCGGATTTGTGAATCGAGAGAGAGTGATCATAAATTAATTTTTTAAATTATCTATGCATTTTTAGGAAATAAATGAGGTATTGGTTTGTTGGTTAAGTGTTAGTGTAACGTTTCTTAAAACCCAAGTTCAAATCCCTTCTCTCGCATCATTTTTACTATTTTGCAAATTTTGCCTTAAACCCTAGTATGTGACATGCCTTGTTTTTTAAAATAAATATTTCAAATTATATCAAGAACGAGTTATTGATTTGATGGTTAAATATTATTGAATTTATCCTTGAGGTCCTAACTTCAATTCCCTTTCCTGTAAATAATTTAATTTTTTAACAAAAACCCTTATTTTAATGTGTGGGCCATCCAAGCCTAGTTAACCTAGGTATAAATATTAATTTTTCACTAACAATCAGCCTTTAATCCTCCTCCTCATTGCCCTAGCCATTCCTCTCCTCCTCTCCTCCTCTCTTTCTCTTTGATTTTAATTTTTTTTTCCTTTCCTCCACTGTTGTCGTCGTCTACACCTAGTTTTACCATCTCTTTCTTTTCTTTTTCGTTTTCTTTTTGCCACAAGATTTGTTAACATATTTTCCACCATATTTCTATAATTTTTCCTCATTAAAATCAACCCCAAATCTGAAATCTTGAACTCCAAGATTGATCCCAAACATTGCCAAGAAAGTGCCATTGTCGTTTCTCTCGACTAGCTTGGGTAAGGTCTCTTCTCTCTTCAATTTCTTAATTAATCTTATCCATTAAAAACCTAAATTTCAATATCTGGAATTTTGTGGATTTTAAATTATTTCAAAGGTATTTTTCTATAATTTAATGAGATGTCAAACCGTTTTAAAATTCAGCCACCATGGGTGGTGGTGCGTTCGCCTATGTGCAAGAAAGGGGGTTGTTTTGTTTCTTGTTCTTGCCTATATTTTTCCAGAATTAATTTAAGTTCTTGAACCCTCCTTTTAAACCCATTTCAATTAGGGAAAAATGTCCTTGATCGATTAGCCATTCGGATCCCACAAATCGTAAAGCGTAAGTGTAATTAAAGATAACTAGTTTGTTATTTCGACATAGTCGTTGGGTAAAGGTTATGAATTGATTAAATGAAGAAAATTAATCATTAATTACCTACTTATTTCCCAATATATTATTGAATTAGATGCTGACCCAAACACCCCAAATCATCCGTAAAGGCGAAGAACAATTGTACGTACGGTTTGCATCGATACAGTGTAAGGAATCTAACTAGTTTGGATTCATAAAATAGTTATAATTTTAACGATTGGTTTGAACTCATAAGTGGGTGTTTGAGGACTGGTTTAATGGTAAGTGGATTGAATTTATACTGAATTTTGGTTTAGGTTCGTTTAAGGAAAAATTAAGAAAAATTGGAAGATTTGCTAGTGTGCTGCGAGGAAGCGAAAAATAAGGTGTGGGTCATAAACTCATAAAATTGTTTAAAAATGTTAAATATCATGTTATATTTGATAAATTAGCTTGCTGATTGGATTGGCTCAATAGCCAAATTATTGATTTTGTGAGTGGTTGAACCAGGTATGTTTCGAGCCTTAAAAGATTGACATGTTGGCAAAATTGCTAGTTTGATAGTATGAATATTTGATTATGTAATTGCATATTTGAGTTATAAGATATGAGAATGTTTGAATGAATGATATAATGTGTTGAGATATTAAGCATATGTATGATTTAAATGCATGAGATATTTGTTATATTTTGTACTGAAAAGGGTGCTATTTATGCACAACGAAAATTAGTAAAGTATGTGAAATTTAACGATATTGATTGATACCAACACAATGGTAATTTGAAAGATTGGAACATTGTTCCCATTTACTGAAAGTATGTGATTATTGAGGACATGCTGAGCATGTCAAATGAATGTGAAACGTATTAAGATATGATTATATATGAGATTGCGTGACATATTACATATGCATTGGGTTAGGATTTCGTGGTCGACGGAGGAGTTCTGTAGAGTATCAGCGGCATATTAATTCCGCATTATTCGTAGTCAGTGCACTGCACCTGGTGTACCGAGGGGATTAGCGATTTTCTTGCATATTATATGTTATTGGCGATTGTATCACACTATTTGATATCTGATAGATTTTCTGCATTATTGATTATTCGGTGGTTTTACCACATCGAGTTATGCTCATAATGTTTTGGAGTTTGGCAGATGGGTTCTGGGAAGTTCGTGGTGTATAGTGGATGGTACGGGTAGGAACCTTTTTGCATTGCATCATGTGCATGACATATTCGAATGTTATTGATCTATGCTATGTATTGTATTTTGTCGTACTGAATGGTGATTGTTACTCAAATAAATGATGTCTCATGCTCATACACCATATGACATCAATTTGATAATGACTATGTAATGATATGAAATTCCAATGATGGTTTTATGTTCTTCTGTTAATGCTAATATGTTTCAATGTATTCGATATTTATGTTTTTGTCCATTTAAATAATTATTCGACTCACACTGAGCTTTTCATAAGTTCACCTCCCAATAGTGTTTAACTTTTCAAGTAAACCTCAAAATTAGGACCGGACTCGGCATTTGAAGAATGAACTTGGACCTCGAATTATTATTATTTAATTAAGTATTTTAAGTCTTTATTGGTTTTGGCCTGTAATTTTTAATTATTTCTAGTCTGTGGCTTGGTAACTTTTCTTTTGAGGATTTTTGCATGCATGAATTACTCAAGCATCATAACAGGACAATGCATGATATCAGGCTTAAGTAAAATTTGATATTGTTCCCTAGTTTTCACTACATTGCAAAGGAACTGTTTTTGAAAAACAAATCGATAAAGCAACTAATTTTTCAAAATGACTTGAAAAATAGTTTTTCGTTGCATTAGTTTAACTTTTAGTTTTTATTTTTTTAAAGAAGAGCAACAAGCAAACGGTTTTTCTACAATAACACTCTCAACAATAAAATGAATTCTAAGCATACACGACTTACTGAATGAATGCTTTTAAACTAACTCAAAGTATCACTACGGTTTTCTCTAAAATGAGTTTTTAAAAAGTAACGTAAGTTAGCTTAGCCATTTCGGTGGCTAATGTAGCCTTTTCAATGTAGCAATAACGTCTAGGCCGGGTTTGGAAGTTTACATCACTAATAATTTTTGTGATTATAATACATGTGGTTATTTTATTTGAACTTTTGTTACTTGTTTAAAAATTATTTTTATCATATTAATAATTTTTATACTAATATATAAATGTGTAATTACAATTCATACCGCCAAACATGACAAATAGAATTACAATGTAATTACACTCTATCAGCCAAACACATCTAAAGAATTACAATTTATTGCAATTACAAGAGAGTATAATTACTATCTAATAATTATACTTTCATCCAAATACACTTTGATATCCAAACAAACCTTTATTAAGTTGTAACTTGATATTTTTATTTTTGATAATAATGCAAGCTTAAATCAACCTCCTTTTCCATGGAAAAAGATTAAGTGCTTATGAGTATCTTTATTATTTATAAATTTAGTAGAATAAGTTAGCGTTGAACTCAATGCAAATTAATTAATTAAATTCGACTTAGTTAATTAATTAGTTCGTACATAATTTTATAGAGTGAAACATGAATTTGTTCTCTCAAAATTCCAAAACCTCAATCAAAGCTTTATAATTAGCTCAATCCAAAGTTTTATAACGTAAAATATATTTAAATGATTGTAAGCTTTCAAAATTAGCTTTAAAAGGATGTAAAAGACTAAAATTAAAAATATATATATAATGTTGAGCAAATATTTGTTAACGAATATGACTTTTTTCACTGGTAACCATAGTAAGTATTTATATTATTTATAAAAAAATTTATTGACTTTATGTTATCAATCAATCGGGTTTTAATTTAATTAAAAATATATTTTAATATCCCTTCTCATTTAAAATAAATTACATTATTTGAGGATATTTTAATCTTTTTCTTTATTTTTAAAAATAATAAAAATATGCGTATGATTGAATTTGAACTCATACCAATTGGGTTAGCAAAACATTAAATTTACTATTCAACTAAAGTTTTAATTTAATATTTTTATACATTTCAATTTTATTATGCACATTTTTTTTACCTCCATCAATTGTATATATCAATAATGTTGTTGATTGAGATGATGTCATAAATTAACTCGAAACAAACTTAAGATTGATGACAATACCATGATAAATAATTTTGTTCATTTAATAATCTTAACATGATATATTCATGTGTTTATGTAACTCCTCAAATTTTAGGGAGTTAGAAAAAATGAGTAATTAAGATTAAGCCTTAGGCTTGATGGTTAAGCAGTTAGGACACACATTGGAGATCTTACGTTCAAATCCCATTTTTCTCATTTCTTATCTTTTTTATTCAACAACCTAGGATAAAAACCACACTATAATAAATATTAAATAGAGTAGAAAATAAATAAGCGTGGATAGTAACTTAATTGGTTAAGCATTCTCTTTTTCTCCTTGGATTCTCAAATTCAAGTCATGCCAACCTGACCTCATTTCCTTTTTTATTTTTTAGAAAAAAGGGTAAATTACCTTACAGTTAGAGGTGTGCATGGGCCGGGCTACCCGGCCCGGCCCGAAGGCCCGCCCGAAAAATGGGAGGGTTTGGGTAAAAATATAGGCCCGAAATATGGGTTTGGGCACAAAAACGAGGCCCGTTTAAAAAATGGGCTGGCTCGGGCAAAATTTTTTGGCCTAGGCTGCACTTGCCTGCCCTACTTATATATATAATAAATATATATTTTTATTTTTAATTATATTTATATTTTAATTTTAATTTTAATATAATCAATTTTTATTATATTTTTCAATTTGTGTATTGTTTTAAGAATTGTTTTAATATATTTTTTATTTGTTTCTTGTTTTAATATTTGTTTTAAATGTATTTGATTATTTAATATATTTTAAAATTTTTTATTTAATAAAATAAGTTAAAAAAATTTAATATGGGTCGGGCCGGGCCGGGCTCGGGCTTAACAATTTTATTTCGGGCCGGGCTTGGGCAAATTTTTAGGCCCATATTTCGGGCCGGGCCGGGCCCGGGCCTAGAAAACGGGCCTAAAATTTTTTGTGGGCCCGGCCCGGCCCATGCACACCTCTACTTACAGCCCCTTAAAAATTTGAAAACATAGCTATTTAGTCACCTTTCCTAATTACATTAGGATTTTGATTTATTTCTTTCATTCCAATTAGAATATCAATTTACCATTTTCAAATTCCTTTACAATTTTGCTTCCGTCTATTCTATTTAATCCCTCTTTCTTTTTTTCCCCTTTTAGATCATTATTTTATTCCATTGTTGAAAATTATATTTACTTCCCGAATCAAAATCTATCCCCGATTCAAGTCGTTTTTCAACCGGATTCATAATCACCACTAGAAACATTCTTAAATTTTGCCATGAAGCGATAAGTATGCCTCAAATCCCGAAGTTTGATATTGAATCTTTACAGATTTTCTATCTAACAATAATCTTGCGATCAATTAAATGATCTTTCTCAATTTTTCATCAAATCTTTCAATAATCTTGACGAATCTTGAAATTCGTTATTAATTCTTACTTAAATGTCGTTTGAATGACTCAATTTAAGTACCCCGGACCATATCTAAGCACAAGAAACAACGCTCGAGATCTCGGAGCTAGGTGTATGTTCTTTTACAAGTGAATCAACGCAAACTATGCCTAAGATTAGGGCCACACGGGCATGTGGGCCACCCATGTGGACCACACAGCCCCCTCACATGGTCATGTCCCCCTGAAACCCTAGGTTTTTTGCTTCTTGCACGGTCTAGGACCCTCTACACGGCCTACGACATGGTGTGTCTACCTTGTAGATCGATTTCACAAATACCATACAGGCACAGTTAGTCACACAGCCTAGCCATACGACTATGTACACCCCTCTACACAGTCCAGGGCTTCCCACACAGTCCGGTCACACAACCGTATGTCCCCTATTTTTTAGATTTTACAATTTTGCCCTTTATTTTTAGATTTTATAGTTTTGCCCCTATTTTTCATATTTTATAATTTTGTCAAAAATTTTATATCTTATTCAAATTAATCCCTGAGTTATTACCAAACTATTTTTAGTATTTTATTTTATTCAATTAAGTTCCTGACAATACAAGTAATGTTAAAATCCATGATCTAATTGATTGAATTATTAATATTATGTAAAAGTGTGAAATGTTCAATTTAATCCCTGTACATTCTTTGAATTCTTTTTAAAGTTTTTCCTTGCTCAATTAAGTCCCTGATATTTGATCAATTCTGGAATTTTTGTTTAACACCTTAAGTGCACTTATTACATCGCATGATATGTGAATGTTATGTGTTTTCTAATAAAGTGAAAATGTTAAATTGAAAGTGACAATATTATTATCACTCTGCAAAGAACATGATAACCATGTTAAGTGTTAGTGATGAATTGAGTAAATGTTACATGTCTACTACTAGTGTTGATTTGTTATAATACAAAGCATGACATAGTGCATTGCATGGGTCAAGACATTGTACGAAGGAAGAGTGGTTGTTTATTAAATCTACAAACAAGTGGTGGCTCATCTACAAAACCCAGTGGTAGTTTGTTTAATATGTGAATATGTTGTGCATTCACAACATGTGGTAGTTGTCGAAACCATTTTAAAATCGGGTTTTGGAAAATAGGAATCGACTTTAAGAAAAACAAAAACGGGAGTCTCCACCAATCTTTTTAGGTGTGATTGGATCACCTTATAAAATGTTTTGTTTTAAAACATTAATTTTGGTCTACGAAAGTCGAGAAAATGAATTCGGGAGTCGGTTACGTACGAGGAAGTGTTAGCACCCTCGTAACGCCCAAAAATTGGTACCTAATTGATTATCAAGTGTCTTTAATGTCAAAAATTTGAAAGTTTTAAGATGCAAACCTCTTTTAATTAGAATTTTTTAGTTTGAAAAATTAAGGCTCATCTATTTCAATCGAATCAAAATACCACATCCAATAAGTTAGGACGCAATATTTTTGAGACCTTTGATGCTAAACATGCTTTTTTTTGAAAATTTCTATCTCAAAAACAATAAAACGCCATATCCAGTAAGTTAGGATACAATGTTTTGAAATCCCGAGATAGTTGCTCGTATTTTGAAAATCTTAAAATTTAGAAGGGTGCTTGACTATTCGAACTCAACGAGAAAAGTTGCAACCCAGTAAGTTAGGGCATTACTTTTCTTGAAGCTTCCAAACACCAAACATTGCCTTTTTATTTTTTTAAAAACTTTGTAATATCTTTTTTTAATTAATGCATGAGAAATCATATTAACATTATAGAATAACATACAAGATAGCATATTATCATAATAGGTAAGTAAAAGCATGAATTTAAACAAATTTTAAACAATAAACATGGCAAACTTAAAACATGTAAAACATACATACAAAAATATACGACATATGTTAAAATGAATAAATAAGCATATAAACATATAAGGTATAACTTTATATACATTTTAATAAGTTAATAGACAAAAGATGATGTATGGCATACAATTTAACATAAACATGCCCAAAATAATATCAACATTCATGTCAATTCTAAAATACGACCTTTAATAATCATAAATATATAAATGATATATTCAACATATATAAAAGAATTAGTGTATATTAAAATGTAATATAAAGTGAGTAATTATTGATAAAATATACCTAAAATATAAATTAAAGAACAGTGTTTAAAATAAGTTATGTATAATAATATAATATAAATAGAATATAAGGAAATAATAATAATATGATAAGTATTTTGCATATAAAAATATGGTAAAATAAATAGTATATAATATATAACATATAAAAACAAAATAGATATATATATAAAATAAAATATATAATAAAAATATATATATATAAAAGAAAGATAAATATTATAAGGAATATTATATAATAAAATATGGTATGTAATAAAAATACATAAATAAATATAATGAAATAGAATATGATATATGTATAATAAAAATAATGTAACAAATATTTTACATATAGTAACATGATTAAATAAATAATAAAATAAAAATATACAACATATAATGAAATTTATAAACATATATATAATGTTATAAATAATATAAATAAAGTAATATATTATTAAATATAACTAATATTTATAAAAAATATATATACATATAAGGTATCTTAAATAAATTAAATTAAAGGTATACAAGGATGAAAATTAAAATTAATTAGAAAATTTAGGGTTAATTTTAAATTTTAAAAAAAATTTGGCCTGATTTGAAAGAATTAAAAAAAGACAAGGGACTCACTGGGCAATTTGCCCTAATCCCAAACGACACCGTTTCCCGAATACTGTTTTAAAATCACTGAGAGGACTAAATTGAAACAAAATTAAAACATTAGAGCTAAATAAAAAATAAATAAAATGGAATTATAAATATTAAAAATGCAAGAGGACCAATTGAGTAATTAACCCAATCTTCAAAAACACGCGGATCCTTCCCGGGTAATCGGGTCAACGCGCGGATCCTTAGTTTTAATACGACGTCGTTTTAAGCTTATTGGACTAAGCTAAAACGGCGTCGTTCCATTAAGGCTATATAAGCCAAATCTTAAGTTCAAAAAGCATTTCCGTTGTCCTTTAAAAAAAATAAAGAAACTCTCTGAAAGAGAGTTGGGGTGGGGCTCTCGGAGTGTCACCGAACCTTAGACCTGGGGTTTGCATGCGCTCACACGCCACCGTCGTCTCCACCGCATACGATGGTCGGAGGTTGAAAAACCTCGCCTCCTAACGCCGATTAAAGGTATATCCTTTTCCTTTTTCTTTTCTACAATATTTACACGTATTTAAAGAGAAAATCACCTGAGTATTCTTTCTTGACTGTCGACTTTTCAGTATAAAAAAATGAGTTCTCCTCTTTATTCAGTCTCCCTCTTTTTACAAATCAGAAGAAAGGCTTTATAGCCTTTAGATTACATATGTTAGGAAGGAAATTAAAGATTTCTTTCCTTGTTTGTTTTAGTTTAATGTACCGCTATTTCTTGCCATCCTCTGTCTGTTTAGTTTCCTTTTCTGCTTTGTTCTTTCTTTCCCGTGTCTGTTGGTTTCCTTTTTTGCCCTACAGGTACCAAGAATCCGGCGAAGATCACGTTGTGGACGCTAATCTTGCCCGATGACCACAGGGACGACCTCTGCTGCGCGAGATCTCGGCGTCGGCAATGAACGATCGGTGGGTGGATGATACGCCAAAGGTCGCCGGAGAGGCATTGATAGGGGCACGATCGCTGGCCTCGATTTCGGGGAGTTGCAACGTTCTCGATACAGCGTTGAAGGGGCCTTGATTCGGGCTAGACAGACACTCCACAGAATCTTCCGTAAGCGATGGCGGCTCGAGAGAAAAAGGCGAAACCCTAGGGTTTCTCGCCTTGGTGTAATAGGCTGGGCCAGTTGGGCCACTTTAGTCCTGGGCTAGGTAGGGTGTAATGGGTACCGGGTAATGAGTTATTTAGGTTTTGGGTTGTAACTGGTCTTGCTGGGTCTTAGGCATTTGGGCTTATCAGGCTTTGAAGCCTGTTTATTGTAAATGGACTGTATAAATGGACTTTTATCAATTTATCATTTTTGGTTTTAAGGCCCAGGCAGATTTGGGCTATTACAGCTGCCCCTCTTTGCTCATTGCTATATAATAGGAATCGAGCAAAGACTATAAAAGGACCAAATTTTCCCGGCCTTATCGGATCATGGTCTTTAATCTGCTCATTGCCAACTCAAGACTGTCATGCTGATATCTTCGATCTGCTCTCCGTCGAACACAGAGACGCCAAATATGCTTCTTCGATTTGTTCCCTGACAATACAGAGATGCCAAATCATCTTAGATCTGCTTCAGCGTAAACACGTAAAAGCCAAATCTGCTATGTCTTCGATTTGCTCCTTGTGAACACAAGGATGCCAAATCATCTTGGATCTGCTTCAGTAAAATCATCTGAAGGTTAGATCTATTATGTATCTACTCTCCATCGAAATGGAGATGCCAGATCTGTTATCTTGGATCTGCTTTGGTGTGAGAACATCCGAAAGTCAAATCTGCTATATCTTCGATTTGTTCCTTGTAAACACAAGAATGCCAAATCATCTTGGATCTGCTTCAGTATAAACATCTGAAGGTTAGATCTGCTATGTATCTGCTTTCCGTCGAAATGGAGATGCCAGATCTGTTATCTTGGATCTGCTTTAGTATGAGAACATCCGAAAGTCAAATCTGCTATATCTTCGATTTGTTCCTTGTAAACACAAGAATGCCAAATCATCTTGGATCTGCTTCAGTATAAACATCTGAAGGTTAGATCTGCTATGTATCTGTTCTCCGTCAAAATGGAGATGCCAGATCTGTTATCTTGGATCTGTTTTGGTGTGAGAACATCCGAAAGTCAAATCTTCTATGTCTTCGATTTGTTCCTTGTAAACACAAGAATGCCAAATCATCTTGGATCTGCTTTGGTGTGAGAACATCCGAAAGTTAAATCTGCTATGTCTTGGCCTATCGCCCTACTGCTTAAGGGATTTAAGGAGCACCAATCTTCATTGTCTTTTGAAGGACATGACCTGTATAATGTGTATGATTTCATGGCTAATGACTAGGATGCTATGATCGAAATGAATCAAATGATCCTAATTAAACCTGTTATAATGCAAAATGTTTATGAATATGACCCCTATTCAGACGTCACTACTCATTCCTTTATCAAAGCTCATCCTTATTTCTCTCGAAATATCATTCTTTACTCAGCCCATGGATTTGTACCATTCTTCAAATGCTATGACCCATCAAAATGCTCGTACGATGATCCTCTCTTAAAATTGGATCGTTTGATTTGTCCAATCATCATTTTGGACCAAAGAAGGAATTTCCTCGAGTTCTTTCAAACCTCACTTACGTGAATTCCTTGAACAATTTTTCTGTTTTAGTTTCTTGTATTATCTAGAAATTTCCAGAGTAATGAGCAAAACTTTATTTGTGAAAATTATTTAGTTCATCTATCATTATTTAATGCAACACACTTTAAGAACAATGGAAAATGAATTTAATCCCGAGAATAATTAGATTTGAATGAATTTGTCAAAAAAAATACAAAGGAAATTAATCTGAAAGCCTATCTTTAAGAAGAAATAAAATCTAAAGATAGCAAACAGGACAAGGGTTAAATTCCCTAGATATCGCCGCTTGAGCATTTATACACCAACTCCATGAAGTCTTTCTTGATTTCAACATGTGTTTAAAAATCAAAGTACTTTGTTGATGCCCTGATATACGACACACTTCGCTCTTTGTTGAATCAGACATAGCGAGATTACTGTATACCCTTCAAAATTTGAGCTGCCCTTTTCGGGTTTTCAACTCAAAATCCCTTTGGTCACAAGGCGCCCTTTACGGGTTTTCACCTTGGCCTCTCCATTTTTCTTTTTTTTTCTTTTTTTTTTGTTTGAAAATTTTTTTCACCTTGAATTCTCCTCTCCTTTAGACAAAGTACTTTTTGACTTAGTTTGAATTCACTGGATTGGATAAACTCTTCCCATCCATTTCTGTCAAAATCAATGCACCTCCAGAGAAAGCCTTCTTCACGATATACGGCCCTTCCCAATTTGGCATCCATTTTCCTCTAAAGTCTTTTTGAATAGGAAGAATCTTTTTTAGTACAAGGTCCCCCTCATGAAATTTTCTTGGACGAACCTTCTTGTCGTAAGCTCGCATCATTCGCTTCTGATACATCTGACCATGGCGAATAGCTTTTAGCCTATTTTCTTCGATCAAGTTCAACTGGTCATACCGCGATTGAATCCATTCTGCTTCATCCAGCTTTATCTCTGACAAGATTCGAAGAGAAGGTATTTCAACTTCAATAGGTAATACTGCCTCCATCCTATAAACAAGCGAAAAAGGAGTTGCCCTAGTAGAGGTTTTGACAGACGTTCTATAGGCTAAGAGTGCAAATGGTAACTTCTCATGCCAATCCTTGTAGGTTTCAGTCATTTTTCCCAATATCTTCTTGATGTTTTTGTTAGCAGCTTCCACTGCCCCATTTATCTTTGGGCGATATGGAGATGAATTATGATGCTTAATCTTGAACTGACTACAAACTTCTGCTATTGTTTTGTTGTTCAAGTTCAATGCATTGTCTGATATGATTCTCTCAGGCATCCCATACCGACAAATGATCTCTTTCTTCAAGAACCGACTTACTGCCGCCTTAGTAACATTTGCATAAGAAACAACCTCTACCCACTTCATGAAGTAATCAATGACCACAAAAATAAAGCGATGTCCATTTGAAGCTTTTGGCGATATTGGCCCAATGACATCCATGCCCCACATGGAAAAAGGCCATGGAGAAGTCATAACATGTAAAGGTGAAGGTGGTACATGAATCTTATCTCCATAGATCTGACATTTATGGCATTTCTTGGCATAGTTGATACAATCCCCTTCCATAGTAGACCAATAATATCCAAACCTCATGATTTGTCTAGCCATCGTGAAACCATTAGCATACGTCCCACAAACACCCTTGTGAACTTCCTCTAAGGTTAACTTTGCCTCCACAGCATCAACACATCTCAACAATACTTGATCATTTCTTCTTTTGTACAAGATGTCACCATCCAAAACGTAATCGCAAGCTAACCTTCTTAAAGCTCGCTTATCATTTTCAGTTGCCTGTTCTGGATATTTACGATCCCTCACACATCGCAATATATTCTGATACCAAGGGTTATCATCCTTTTCTCCCTCCTCAATGTTACAACAGCTAGCTGGAGCTTCAAAGATACTCATCTGAATGGGTCTCATCTTTTCCTTTTTATTTACTCTAATCAATGAAGCCAAGATTGCTAGAGCATCTGCCATCTGGTTTTCATCTCGTGGGATATAATTGAAAGTGACGTCATCGAACTCCTCAAGTAACCCCAAAACTATCTTTCGATAATTAATTAATTTAGGATCCCTTGTCTCTCATTCCCTTCTAAGCTGGTAAATTACCAACACAGAGTCTCCATATACCTCCAAGGTTCTTATTCCTCGCTCTATAGCTGCTCGGAGTCCCATGATGCATGCTTCATACTCAACCATATTGTTTGTGCAATCAAAATCCAACTTGCATATGAATGGATAATTATCACCATTTGGGGATATCAATACTGCCCCAATTCCATTTCCTACTGCATTGGATGCCCCATCAAAACTCAACTCCCAAGAACAATCCTCTGTAGTTGCCACACACATCAACTCCTCATTTGAGAAATCAAAGTTCAACGGCTCATAGTCTTCTAGAGCTCTACTAGCTAGAAAATCTACTATCGCACTTCCTTTTATAGCTTTCTGGCTCACATAGACTATGTCAAACTCTGAAAGCAGAATTTGCCATCTCGCCATTCTCCCATTCAACGCTGTTGATTCCATCATATACTTCAAAGGATCAAATTTTGAAATAAGCCAAGTAATATGATACAGCATGTACTGTCTTAACCTTCGAGTTATCCAGATTAAAGCACAACATAATTTCTCAATTGGCGAATATCTCATCTCATACTCTGTAAATTTCTTACTGAGGTAGTATATCACCTTCTCTTTTTCTCTCGACTCGTCATATTGACCAAGTACACATCCCATAGAATTACTAAACACCGACAAGTACAGGATTAATGGTTTATTTGGACTAGATGGAGATAGTACTGGAGCGTTTAACAAGTATTGCTTGACTTTATCGAAAGCATTCTGGCATTCCTCATCCCAAGTACCTTGATTGTGTTTTCTAAGGAGACGAAATATAGGGTCGCGTTTCTCAGTTAATTGTGAAATAAACTGAGCAATGTAATTCAACCTTCCAAGAAAACCCCGAACTTTCTTCTAAGTACGTGGTGGAGGCAAATCTCGTATAGCCTTAACTTTGTCTGATTCCACTTCTATTCCCTTTTCGCTGACCACAAAGCCTAGTAATTTCCTTGACCTAGCTCCGAAAGTACATTTTACCGGATTAAGTTTTAACTGAAACTTCTTTAATCTCAAGAATAGTTTCCTTAAAACTTCAATATGTTCCTCCTCCGTTCGAGACTTAGCAATCATATCATCGACATACACCTCAATTTCCTTGTGCATCATATCGTGAAATAAGGCCACCATAGCCCTCTGGTATGTTGCCCCTACATTCTTCAATCCAAAGGGTATTACCTTGTAACAAAAGGTACCCCACAATGTTATGAAGGTGGTTTTGTCCATGTCCTCGGGATGCATCTTTATCTGATTGTACCCTGAGAATCCATCCATGAAAGAGAGCAACGAATATCCCGCTGTATTGTCTACCAAAGTGTCTATGTGTGGTAGAGGGAAATTATCCTTTGGGCTAGCTTTATTCAAATCTCTGTAATCAACACACATTCGTACCTTCCCATCTTTCTTAGGAACTGGTACAATGTTAGCTACCCATTCGGAGTACTTAACCTCTTGCAAGAATCTTACATCGAACTGCTTCTTGACTTCATCCTTTATTTTCAACACGATATTTGGCCTCATTCTTCGCAACTTTTGTTGAACTGGCTTACAATCCTATCTTTTTGGAAGATAATGCACCACGATATCAGTATTTAACCCTGGCATATCTTGATAAGACCATGCGAAGATATCCTTAAACTTACGTAGCAATTCGATCAGTCTTTGCCTTGTAACTTCAGCAATATGCGTGCCAATTTTCACTTCTTTTCCTTCCTCTAGGGCTACACTCTCTATTACCTCTTTCTCATGTGGCATGATTTGTTTCTCCTCCTATTTTACCATCCTCAAAAGATTTAAAGACACATCACAGTCCTGAACATCCTCAAAATCCTGAGATTCTTTTAAACACATGTCTTGCTCGTGAGAGAAATCAGGATTTGATATATCAGTGCTCATGTCATTAATATTTAGGGATCTGTAAAGTATAAAGAATATACAAAGAATGAATGAATTTAAGAATGATTATTTATGTACTATGAATGAAAGAATAAGAATTGTCAAAATTTGACGGAATATTGATTGATAAAAATGAAACAATACTCGTTGAATTGATAAAAGTTATGTTTTATTAAAAAGATGATAGATGATCATAAGCTTATTTCACAAATGTAATTCTATTACTCCTAGGCTCTAGAGTAACAAAAATGTTTCGAGAATTACTCTGAAAAATTCCTAAAGACTACAGGAAGTTCCTCCGCAGTCCAATTGTTCAGAGAGCTTCCCGATTCGTAAGGGCGAATGCCCTCAAGGTTTCTTTTCTTTGATCCTTCCTCTTGTACAACATTAATCTGATAACTTCTTTCTATGAGTAACCCTCTTCGACATGAAGGTTCGGGATATTGAAGGGGCCTTGATTCGGGTGCTAGACAGACACTCCCCGAATCTTCCAGAAGCAGTGGCAACTCGAGGAGAGAAAAGGCAGAAACCCTAGGGTTTCCTGCCTTGGTGTAATAGGCTGGGCCAGTTGGGCCACTTTAGTCCTGGGCTAGGTAGGGTGTAATGGGTACTGGGTAATGAGTTATTTAGGTTTTGGGTTGTAACCGGTCTTGCTGGGTCTTAGGCATTTGGGCTTATCAGGCTTTGAAGCCTGTTTATTGTAAATGGACTGTATAAATGGACTTTTATCAATTTATCATTTTTGGTTTTAAGGCCCGGGCAGATTTGGGCTATTACAATAGTAATTGCAAATATGTGGCTCGTCCACAATTTGGTGTGATATGGTATATGAGTTCTAAGGAACTCATAAGTGAGGTGTGTAGCAGAGTTGGGTAGGACTTTACTGTTAATTTGAAATTGCATTGCATTCATAATCATGTGCATATAAAATTGTGAATACTAAGACAGCAAAGTGAAGCATTTTACATGAAAAAACCATTAATCTAAGGTGCATTATGGTTGTGTTTAATCATAGAATTGCTAATTCATGTGCCTTGTTTGTTGTTTTGTTTCGATTTTCTTGTGACTGAACTCACACTAAGCTTCATTGCTCACTCCCTTTTTAACTTTCATCTTTTCAGATAGCCCACCAAGTTAGGATGTGGACACGACATTCTGTGGGTCTCAACTTGGATATATTTTTTTATATAAATATTTTATATTTATTACTTGATAATTTATTATTCAAAGATTGTGTGGATTTACTTTTGAACTGTGGCATGGGAATTTAGGATTTTAGTTTGCTTTTATATTGCATGACACTTAATATAATTTCTTAGAACATCATTTTGTGATTATTAATTAGTATGCATGAACCCGATTTTTATTAAAAACGAACAGATAATACCTTCCCGCTGCTAAATTAGAATTAAGAT
The DNA here is from genome assembly GCA_025698475.1 of Gossypium anomalum. NCBI lineage: Eukaryota > Viridiplantae > Streptophyta > Magnoliopsida > Malvales > Malvaceae > Gossypium > Gossypium anomalum. The sequence continues at coordinate 79,022,058 of CM046966.1, read as the reverse complement.
TTTGAGGAATGATAAAACTGTTTGTAACTAAGTTTTCTACTAAAACTAACAAATGTTTTAAAATAACCGTTTTCAAAACCCCGATAGTTCTCCGGGTCACTTCAGTGACTAATATAATCTCCTGAATTCAGGTCTAACATTTAGGCCGGGTTGGGAGGTTACAATTTAAATTTCTTTTTACTTATAATTTAATTTATTTTTATTTTAATATTGTACATATTTCAGATGTCATTAATTAGCTTCAAATCATACATTTCATTATTTATTATATATTATGTTTAAACATAAATCTATATTCTAAATACTTGATTTATACATGTGTGTGATAATTTTTTTTATTTTAAGTTATTTTATTTCTATTTAAAGTACTAATTTAATTTAACCCTAACCTAAGTGATTGACTAGGCCTTGGTAACAAAACTAATCAAAATTCTTTTCGTCAACTAGTTTCTTCCCACCCTTTTAAATGCCTTTCTATTGATTAATTGATTGAATTGCTTTTTTTTTTAAATTATATGTAAAAGAATTAATTAACCCTTGTATTAAATTCATATTCAATTAAGTCTTGAATTAAATTCGTACTCAATTAAATCTTTATTGTTAACTAAAATAATCAATTAAGTTCTCCCGTTGAAGTTTTCATCATTGATCACGTTGACTGTTAAAATAAATTGACGGACCAATTAGATAAAGACATGTGACAGGTTTTGGTTTAATCTAATATTTTTCCATCAAAAATTATAAAAAAAATAAAAATATTAAATATTATTAAAATTATTAAAATTCATATAAAATTATTAAAATTATAAAAGAATTTATAAATATTGTAAAACTATAAAAATCTAATAAATTGTAAAAAAATATAAAATTAATAAAAATTTATTTAAAATTAAAGAACGGATTAGAATTCTTAAAAATAATAAAAAATTGTAAAAAAATATTAAAAATAGATATAAATTTATAAAAATTATTAAAAAATCATAAAAACTTGAACTGGACTAGTTAGCCTAAAATAAGAAAGGGTACTAGTTTGAGTAAAGCCATTAAATCAATTGACCTAGAAATCGAGCGGTTGAACCGATTATTTTATTTTTTAAAATATTTTTTATCAAACCAAAATTTTATTAACCAAACATTAGTAATAGTACATATCAAAATGAAATATTCTAACTAATATTTTTAGAATAAAAAATTTGGCACAAGTGAGAAATAGTAATAAAAAAAGAAGATAATAATGACAATAGTGCTTTATAATAAAACAACAATAATCTACCTATAAAATTAATCTTTTAAAATGAAATTGAAATAACGACTTAAAAATAATAGAAACTTATCACGTATACATGTAAAATTATTTGTGACACTAATTCAATCGACAATTTTTTTTTTTTTGAAATAAATCTTTCGGTTGGGCTTTATTAAAGATGAACCAAAATACTAACATAAACCTAAAGTATCAAAAATAAAAGGACAGCAGACCCAGATATATCTCTTGGACCTTACTAGATCCTATAGAACAAAAATTAAAAATAAGCCTAATAATTGAAACACAACATAATACTCCTAAAACAAGCCCGTCTACTTTAACTCCTAAAACACATTAGAATACTCTAGAACCAAATTAAAAAAAACCCCCCATTTTTCTGCCCAATCAGAAAATCAATCTGTTGCCCATCCTGTCTTATCATCTCCCGTTTCTTCTTCAAGGCGCTTCCAGATCTCTAAGGAGAGCTCTTCCACCGAAGCTATTGATTGATGTTTCCTTCTCTCCAGTTCTCAACCTTTCCTTCATTTCTACATTTTCCTCACCCTTTCCTCAAAACCATTTCTAGATTTCCACAGAGAGCTGTATTCACCCCGTCTTTTCCTTTCCATTTCAAAACTCTCCAGGGTCTCATCTGGCCTTCATGTTCAGTCCAGTTCTCGCACCCTCTCCTTTTCAGCTTGCTTCTCAGCAAATTTAGGGACCCGTCCTACCAAGTAAAACTCCTTCTTTTCCTTCATCGATGCAGTAGTTATACTATGTGCTAGTTCATTTGCTATTCGTGGGATAAAATCAAATCTAAAATTTCTGGAAATTGACAGTGACCTCTGGATGTCATAAATATAAGCCCCTACTTGTGATGATCTATACTATCCATCTTGCACTTTTTTATTATCGATAATAAATCGCCCTCAATGATAACTGATGTCCATTGCATGTCAATACCAAGTCGAACTGTTATGCGACATGCCAGGGCCTCGGCAGCAAAGGTCGATGCGACACGTTGATGAATCTCTGAGCACGAAATTAGAACCCTACCTTCACTATTTCTGGCCACTAGTCCCACTATCAATTGCCACGATCTATCATCAAAAGCTGCATCGAAATTGATCTTCATAATCTGTCTAGGTGGAGGCTTCTATTTACTAATAACTTTACAATGTTTCGTCCTTCTTAGTTCTATCGCGCTTAGCTCTGAGATGTAATTTTGTACAAAACCTGCTATTTCTTTTCCAGATTTCTTGGCCTTCTTGTGAATCCTATTATTTCTGTCGCCCTATATTGCCCATAATGCACAACAAACAACCTTACACTGAGATGGAGAACTCTGCACAAACACCCAGGTGAGCCACTGTGCGAACTCCAAATTCGATTCTTGTAGTACATACTGATATGATAACCTCTCTATACTATTTCTGAAACTGAACATTCCCTGAACAGATGATCCATACTCTCTGATTCTCGTCCACATCGGGGGTATTCTGTGATATTTGATACTCTCCGTTGATGCATGTTGACCCGTGTAGATAGATAATTTTTTGAAATTTTCCAAATTGTAATTTTTATCTTTGAGGGTATATCTAGAAGCTATAGCTTTTTATAAAATTCCTTGTAGTTGGTTTGTAAAGCGTAAGCTCTAGGCTTTTCTTCCATGCTTTGTAATAGTTTGTAGACGCTGCGCACTGTAAACTCTCCCTAAGGTTCACCACTCCAGGCCCAAAAATCTTCATGGGGTTCCTCTGCCAACGGTGTTCGAAGGATCTTCTCAACTACTTCCTCTGAAAAGGTAGTTTCTATCAGCTCTTTTTTCCATGATCTACTATTAGTATCAATTAACTCAGCAACTCTAAAATCGCTCAAGTCATTAACTAAAGACGCTAATCTGATATTTTGCAACTCTGGTACCCACGCATCATTAAGTACTGAAATATCCAAACCCCTGCCTACCTTCTAGCATAATCCCTTTTCAACAGTACTCTGAGTGGCCCATATACTTTTCCATATGTATGAAACATTATTCCCCAACTGCACATTTAAAAAATTATCATTTGGGAAATATTTTCCTTTGAGAACTTGTGCTACTAAAGAGTCCTGATTGTTTAGAATTCGCCAACCTTGTTTTGCAAGCAAAGAGATATTAAATTTTGCCATACTTCGAAATCCCATTCCACCCTCCTCTTTAGAATGACACAAATACTTCCACTGACACCAATGAATTCCTCTTTTGCCCCATGCTTTTTGCCACCATATTTTAGTAAAACTACTTTCTAACTCGTTACAAAGAGAAGCTGGAAGAAAGAAATACGACATAGAGTAAGTTGGGATAGCCTGAAGCACTGATTTTATAAAAACTTCCGTACCTCCTTGTGATAATAGTTTAGTACTCCACCCGTCAATTCTTGATTGAACCTTCGTTTTGAGATTTTCAAAAGACTCTTTTTTTTCCTACTAACCACATTGGGAAGGTCGAGGTATTTCTCTAAATTTGTAGAGCTTCGTACCCCTAATATTGCTGAGACTTCAGCTTTCCTCCTTTCTGAAGTATTCGAACTATAAAAAATAGTAGATTTGTTGAAATTTACACATTAACCTGAGCATTTCTCATACTCCTTCAGAATACCCTTTAGGATTGTCACTCCCTTGTCTGATGCCTCACCAATCAGTATACAATCATCTGCAAAAAGCAAATGTGATATTGTTGGTCCTCTCCTACTAGCCTTTGCACCTGTTAACACTCCCTCTTTTATTGGTAATCTTATCAGCGATGAAAAGCCCTCACTGCATAAGAGAAAAAAGAAAAGGGCTAAGTGGGTCTCCTTGCCGTAGGCCTCGAGATGATTGAAAAGTTCTTCCTCTACCCCCATTTATATTAACTGCAAAAGATGCTGTGGATATACACTTCATAATCAATTCCACCCATTTATTAGCAAATCCCATTCGCAACATAACTTCCTGAAGAAAACCCCATTCAACTCTGTCATAGGCTTGGCTCATATCGAGTTTTACCGCCATGTATCGCTTTTGTCCTATGCGCTTTTGTCGAAAAGAATGCAAAATCTCATAAGCCAATATCACATTGTCAGATATTAATCTCCCTAGTATAAAAGCACTCTGTGCCTCATCAATACACCTCCTAATTACTCCTTGAAATCTGTTAGAAATTATCTTTGCCACTATTTTGTAAAGCGCCGAACACAAACTAATAGGTCTAAAATTGACTAGACTTGTAGGATTTGGAATTTTTGGGATCAACACAATATCTGTTCGATTTAGAGGGCCAAAATTCTAGACTTTATTTAAAATTCCCAAACAAAAATTTGTGACGTCTTCACCTACTATATGCCAGTATTTTTGAAAAAATAATGCGAGAAAACCATCCGGTCCTAGTGCTTTTGTAGGCCCCATACCTTTCAATGTCGAATACACTTCTTCTTCTTTAAAAGTTGATAATAAAGCATCATTGACTTCTGCCGAAACCTTACTTTTAATACCCGCTAAAAGATGAGATGAATCCCCAACACCATTTGTCTTGAATAATTTCTGAAAAAATAAAGTAGCCACTTCATTAATCTCGTTAACATCCGTAACCTCTCCTCCCCCCTCTGTCTCCAACGTAGTGATTGTGTTCACTCGTCGACGAAATGAAGCAAATCTATGAAAAAAGGCTGAATTCTTGTCCCCTGCTTTAAGCCAGTTTGCTCTTGCCCTTTGTTCCCAATACACCTCATCTTTGTCAATTTCTAAATTAAGAGAAATCTTAGTATCTATAATTCTGGCCATCATTTCATCACTTCGTTCTTCCGCCAATATCACCTCAATGTCCCTTGTAAGCTTTTTCTTTAATCCATCCCTCCCTTCTTTAATTGTCCTTTCCCAATTTTTCAGATCTTTTTGTAACCGTTCCAACTTCTCCATTAATGTGCCCGTGGTTGACTCCCATGAATCTTTAACTACTTTCTCCATCGTCTCCTCCAAGGTCCACCATACCTCAATTTTAAACCTTAGAAATCCCATATACTTATTTCCCCTCCTTATATTTAAAAGAAGTGGACAATGACCAGATATCGAATGAGGTATATGTTAAATAATACATGTTGGAAAGATATGCCGCCATTTTCCATTTGCAACTCCTTTATCAAATCTTTCCCTTACATTAGTTTCTGGCAAATTCCCTCTTTCCTATGTATACCAAGTCCCCAGGTATCCCAAATCTTCTAGTTGGCAATCTTCTAAAGTTTCCCGAAAAACCTCTATTCTTCGTTCCTCCCTTGGTATCCCTCCACTTTTTTCAAACGAGTACAATATTTCATTAAAATCACCACATACTACCCATGGATGATTTTTATCTTGTCCTAGTTTCCTTAGTAAGTCCCAAGAAACACTCTTATCTTGAACGTAAGGAGAGCCATAGAAACATGTCAATCTCCATTCTTCTTTATCATCATCCTCCTTAACCATGACATCAGTATGGTGTTTAGAAAAACTCTTCAAAGTAACTACAATATCTCCTTTCCATGCTAAACTTAATCCACCTCTCGAACCTTTCACTTCAACATGAATACCATTTAAAAACCCAGCCTCTTCTGACCTTCTCCATGCGATGCTTGTCAATTTTTGTCTCCATTAAGAAGACCATATGGGGATTATGTTGCTTTAGAAAATACCGCAGCCTTCTTATTGTCCGTGGACTCCCCAATCCACGGACATTCCAACAATATGTTTCATAGCGTCCGATTGGCTTGCCAATTGGCAGCCGCCGATCTTATGCTTTCAAAAAAATTATTCTCCTCTATGGTCTCACTCATTTCTTGAGACCAGACTTCCCCACCTTCCTCTAAACTCTTTTTTTTACTCCATCTTCGTATCCACTCTCCATATTCCAGATTACGTATTCTTCTTCCAGGAATTTCCTCTTTCTCATATTACTATCCTCCTTGCTGTGTGTCATTGTAGCCACTAGACTGATTCTTCTCCATCTTTTCTTCTTAGTTGAACTTAACTCAGTAACCAGCTGATTTTGGTTGACCACCAGCTGGTCAACATCCTTTACTATTAATGTGTCCCCCTGTTGCTTGTCGTCCTCCTTTCCATCCACTCTTAAATTTGTTAGTTGCATCCCACTCATATTCATTTCTTCTTTATGAGTCCTACCCCTCACTAAAACTGATCCTTCCTCTTCTATATACTAGCATTGAGTCTCCAGTTTCCTTAAAAATGCTCTAAATTTCACATACTCCTTCCCAATTAAATTAGATTCTGCTTTCAAGGCTAACGTGTAGGGTGGATCATCATCTATTTTACTTATTGCTGCTGGATTTAACACCGAACATTTTTTAAAACTATGCCCCATTCGTCTACACCCAAAACAAAACATCAGTAAATTCTCGTACTTAAAAGGGATCCATGACTTAGTCAAATTATTAATTGAGACAAAAATACCTCGTTGAAGCGGCTTCTGCACATTTAAATTGATCCTAAGACGACACAACTCACCATTGATCTCAGATCTGATTAAACCTCCAAACGTGACCCCAATTGCATGCAACAGATCTTTTTTGTCGTATTCTGGTCAACATGCCCCTATTTTTATCCAGAATGGTGAAGAAATAAGCCGAATCTGAGCTCTTTCTACCGGTTGAGATAACCTATCAAATAAAATAAGACTCTTGCGGAAAAGCCATGGTCTCCCCTCCATTATTGTCTCTAAATCCTCTTCGAGATCAAATTCAATTAAGAATAAATTCAGCCCTACCGTCTGAATCTCAAATTTCTTTCGCGTCTTCCATATACTCCTCATTTGTGCCTTGAAGCTATCTTGATTATACAATTTTTCAGTCCAAATTGTGCAGGTCAGGTTAGGCTTCTCACTAGGCACCACCATTGATCCTTTGACTAAGAGTTGAAGGAGTTCTTCACCTAAAAGGCTGATCTCTTCTAATATTCTAATATTCTTAGAGATAAATTTTTATTGATTTATAAAAATATGAAAACCGAAAACATTTTCAAAATCATTTAACTTACTTTGTAAATAAATAAAAAAATTAATGATTTTCGAGCAGGGTTGGAACTTGGATGATGGGTGACACCAATTTAATATTTAGTATAGATAATAAAATCAATATAAATATTTATTGTATTTTTATATATTATAAAAAATTATCACGTGCACCCCCGACAAGGGCGTGAGGTGTCTCTATTAATAATCAGGACCGCAGATTTCAATCTAACCAAGCAAGCAACCAAATGATGGCATCTCGATATTTAAGATTGTCACATATTATAAGGTCTTAAAAACTGTCGTTGACGTTGCGTTGCGGTCCATGCAATTACATAACTTCTACTTTAAAAGGCTCTTTTACTAAATTAACCCAAAAAATTTTAATATTTACAAAAATGACCCAGGTTCAAAAACAATCACAAAAATAACCTGAAATAAACAGTAAAATTGAGTTTTGGCCTGTCAATGGCCGGCACCAACTCGTATTTTGCACCTATGATTGCCAAATGATTCTGTCAGGCTTTAAAAATTTTTTTTTTTTTAGTTCTGGCCTATCAATGGCCGGCACCAGGGTATTTTTTTTTAAAATCGTATCATATTGGTATACAAAATACAAGTTTTAAAAAAATTTTGGGTGATACAAGTTTTAAAAAAAAATTTTTTTTTGGGTCTTCACAATGGCCTACACTAAGTACAAAAATTCAAATTTTTTTAAAAAAATTTTACTCTCGAAAATAAGAGTTTTAAAAAAAAAAAAATTAGGTGTCTTTGTCAATGGCCTGGCACCCAATAAAAAAAAATTCAAATTTTTTTAAAAAATTTTTGTATTGGCCACAATGGCCACAAGACTATAGATAAAAAAATTCAAAATTTTTTCAAAAAATTTTTACTTTTATAAAATACGAGTTTTAAAAAAATTTAAAACTCAGATTTTCGAGAGCAAAAAAAAAATTTTTTGTACTGGATGCCGGCTATTGACAGGCCAGCAACCAAAAAAAAATTTTTTTTTGTAAACTCGTATTTTCGGAGACCAAAAAAATTATATAAAAAAATTTTGAATTTTTTTTTGTACTGGGTGCCAGCCATTGATATGCCAGTATCCAAAATTTTTTTTTTAAAACTCGTATTTTTGTAGAGAAATTTTTTTAAAAAAAAATTTGAATTTTTTTTTTTGTATTGGTGCCGGCCATTGACAAGCCAGCACCCAAATTTTTTTTTAAAAACTCGTATTTTCAGAAAGAAAAAAAATTTTAAAAATTTAATTTTTTTTGTACTGGGTGCCGGCCATTGATAGGCCAGCACCCAAAAAAATATTTTATTTTTAAAACTCGTATTTTCGGAGAGCAAAAAATTTTTTTTTTAAATTTGAATTTTTTTTTGTACTGGGTGCCGGCCATTGACAGGCCAGCACCTAAAAATTTTTTTTTTTAAAACTTGTATTTTTGGAGAGCAAAATTTTTTTTAAAAAAAATTTTAAATTTTGTTTTTATACTTGGTGCTGGCCTGTGTGCTGGCCATTGACAGGCCAGCACCCAAAATTTTTTTTAAAACTCGTATTTTGTATACCAATATGATACGATTTTAAAAAAACTCTCTGCAATCTTACGCCATTGATGAGCCAAAACTAAAAAAATTAATTTTTTAAAACCTGAAACAATCATTTGGCAATTATAGGTGTAAAATACGAGTTGGTGCCGCGATTGACAGGCCAAAACTTAATTTTACTGTTCATTTCAGATTATTTTTGTAATTATTTTTAAACCTGAGTCATTTTTATAAATATCAAAACTTTTTAGGTTAATTTAGTAAAAGAGCCACTTTAAAACTTTGGTCCAACCTTGTGACCAATCACTACTCCTGCCTACTTTTTCTTTTCCGAGAGCTGACACTAGCTAAACGACTTACTAAATTTCTATATTTTTTAACTTTTTTTTAATGATAATTTGATATATCAAAAATTGATTATACAAGCCTATATCAATATTTTCTAATCAAAACTCTTTTCAATCAATTTTCTTGTATTGGTTAATTCTTAACATTTTTAAATATATTTTAATTAATAATAAATTGAAATTTTAATAAATGTTATTAAGATAAATGCTAATTTTTACAATATAAAAAATTCTTAATATGAAAGAAAAATGGTACGACACAATTATAAAATATCAAACTTTAGAAATTGTGGCATGTATCAAAATATTTAAGGATCTATATTTATAAATTTTAGTATACCATTGCTTTAGAAATTTTGGTTCAAGCTTGGGTAACATGATTTTAGTTCCACATAAATATTGATATTTCCTTAAAATTTGTGGTATATACCAAAAAATTAAGAATATTTGCTTAAAATTTTGGCATACCATAATTTTTAACCATTATGCAACTCTTTAAAAATTTGAACTTCTACCTGATAAATCTTGTCATTAAATGTGTGTATACGCCAATGGTTTAGTGCTTTAAGTGTGTGTTTGAGATCTCGGCACTTGTAAAAAACTTTACTATTCTTTTCACTCAATCTTTATCTGTGAAGTGCATTACGGATGTATTTTTTTTATGTTATTTCGTAAAATTGGTGATTTTCTTTACTTAATTAAATTGTTTAGTTTTCTCTCTGTTCTTCCTCTTTTCTTTTTGTTCCTTCTTCCTTCTTCTTTTTTTTTTTTTCAATTTTCTTTTTGTCATATTTTTCTTCTTTATCAACTGCTTCTTTACCTTTTACCATTACTGTTATTTTTTCGGGCGAATTGCTTACTTCGTTCTTTCGACTGAAAAGTAACCGCGTAGGTTCGTTGTTGAATTTGATTAATGTTTGATTTTGTTTGCTAAATTGTTGAAATTGGGTTTTGCTTAAATTGTTCAAATTCTAGGTCTGAATGTCCGATGGGCTTTCCTTTTAGGCGAAGATCGGGAGGGTAACATTCCTCCAATGGGTTAAGTCCATGTATTGTTGTTTCGTTTGAGGGTGAGTGTTCAGTTTTCGAGTTGCGATTTTGTGTTGAAATTTTTGACGCATTTCGATTTTTGATGTGGATTTAGTGTTGTGTTGGTGAATAAATCGTTTGATTGGGCAATTCGTTGTTGTTTTTAGGTTCCAGAATTGTCTAGGTTGCTCATACATCAAATCTGTATCAGGTGTGTAACGAAAACTCGAAGTTTTAAGAACGACAGAGGCCGGAAACCATGGTTGTCGACGCCACACGGCCGTATGTCAAGCCATGTGGTAGGCTGTGTGGGTCATCATTGTTTTGAAGTTAGAGTCACATGGGCCAGAGACACGGGCATGTGTCCAGGTTGTGTAACTCACTGTTTTGGATTTAAAGTCATACGAGCCAGAGACACGAGTGTGTGTCTAGGCCGTGTGAGGGATATTTTGAGTTTTGAGTCACACGGGCGTTTGTCAGGCAATGTGACAGACCGTGTAACTCACTATTTTAGGTCACAAGGTTGTGTGCTAGGCCGTGTGTGACAAAAAGTGGCCGTACGGGAGTGTGCTAGACCGTGTGGACCACAGAGTCGACCATTCAGGCTGTGTAAATCCACACGGACGTGTGGGCCAAAAAATCAAGATTTTTCCCTAGGAATGTAAACGTCGTTTTAATCGAACATGGGCATACTGTAGGGTTCATATGATTTGAATTAGACTCTCTAACTCGACATGTGATAATCTAATGATGAATAACTGTTATCTGTGTTTGTTTTCACTGTGATAATATCTGTTAATCTGAATATGATCTGTTTAATCTGAATCTGTATAACGATATGTGCATCCTCTGATATTTGACATTTATGCATTTTCATTGGGCTGGGATTGTGAAAAGGAGGAAGCATGGAAAGTTTAATAATCTGCCGAACTTGGTGGCTAAGCTACAAATATATATCTAACTCTGGCGATTTATCGCATTTTAATCTAGCAGCTAGACTATAATTATTTTGAAATGTGACACAATCATTATGCAATGTGTAGGGATGGATGGGTACTTAATACCTTCTGTGGTGTAGGGATGAACAGAGAAGGTGTGCAGCGATTGGGGTAAGGAATTTGCATATGTACTTGAAATTTCCTGCAACTGTATCTAATATCTTTTGTTTCTGTTTATTTATCCGATTCTGAGTACTTACTAATTAATGGAAAATTGAGATCATATATGTTCTATTACTAATTAATTGAAAATGTAAGTTACACAATCGTTTAGTCTGTTTGTTTGAATTGCAGGTAATGTAACACCCCAAGCTCGTCTCCATCGCCAAATTAGGGTTACGGAGCATTACTGAACAATCAGAAAACATTTATCATCATAACATTAAATAAATTAAACTTATTAAAAACCAATCAAAAATTTGCATTTGGTCCCTAAATCGAGCCTTTGAGGCCCTAAAAATAGTTTAGAAGCAATTCAGGACTAATTTGAAACAAAATAGGAAATTTGGAAAAAAGAAGCAAAATTTGGAAACAGGGGTCACACAGCCGTGTCGCAGGTCGTATGCTAGGCCGTGTAACTCACTGACTTAAAATAATAAGATTTTACAAATGACACACGATCGTGTAGCCAGGCTGCATATGTCACGTGGCCGTGTGACAACCCGTGTCCCAAGCCATATGATCTAAAAATTGAAATCAAACTATTTCAAGACCAAATCAAACCTAACCAACCATTCCATTCCATTTGGGCAGATATTCAAGGGATTTAAATATCATTCTATTACACCTAAACATACCAATTCAAACATTCTAATTCATCTAACCAATATGCTATTCAAAGACACCACATATATATATACCAAAACATTATTAATTAACAAATCAATATCACCATACTTCAAGCACAAAACCTAGTTCAATTATCTATCAAATCATATCACAATTGACCATTTCCATGCCATCACAAACAACCAAAATACCATGCATTTCAATTACCTAAAAGTGGTCAAAATGACCTAACTTAACAAGGCATTATAAGTCCATCAGGCTAAACATAAACTTCAAAGGCATAAACATACTAAATCAACCATTTACACATCCATGATCTACCATTACAAAAGGTCCTATACATGCCATTTATAACCTTGGTCAAAATACACAAAAACTACCGAAATGATTGCTGGATAGTGTGATTGATCCCCGATAAGCTTCTAACCGATCGAGCTTCTAATAATATATAAAAACAAAGGAAAATAACTATATAAGCAATGAGTGCTTAGTAAGCTCGTATAAACTTAAACATAACTTACAATTTCATTAGCACAATTTATAGAATAAGCATTATATCATGACCAAGACCTTAAGCTTAGCATGGGCCTATACAATCACCATCAATCACAAGTTAGTATACTTATCCATGATACAAATGAATTCAATCACATAATAAGTAAGTTTCACATACACATCATTTAATTCATCAGCCTTTTCATATTATTACAAACTATTTCATTTGTATATTTACCATGTCATTTCCTTTTCTTACCCGTTGAACCATCTAAAATTACATCAGATACTTGGGAGTACTCACACACATAGTGTGCCTTTCCATATAACCGTAACCTTTCATTTTCAATAATGCTCACACGAGCTGTGAAATGGGCCTGCTCACACGAGCTGTGGGTCAAAATGTTAGCTACACGATGCTGCTCACACGAGCTATGGAGAATCCACAACAAATGTAGGACCTCAACCACCGGTAGGACATTCAAGACTAGCACTCGAAACATGAAATCCCTAATGACATGTCATTTGTATCCTAAGAATTCTTAAGGTTCAAACGGGATTCATTATCCATCAATTACTCAGTCATCGATATATATGCAATTTCATATCCGTTTATGTTAATATAACATAGCAAATAATCAATTTAAATAACATTAATATGATCATAATTCATATGAACTTACCTCAATAACTAGGGTCGTAGAAGTAGAGTTTAAACTAATCTGAAGCTTTAGCCTTTCTGCGATTTAAGTCTGATTGTGGTTTATCTTGACCTAAATAAATAATTTCATTCAATTAAGTACTTATAGTATTCAATTTAATCCATAGTTCATATTTATGTAAAATTACAAAATTACCCCTAATACTTTAACTTTTCACAATTTAGTCCTTAAACTCATAACTTGAATATTACTCATTTTAACATAAATCCATGTTAACCAATGTTACAAGGGACCTTGAAACAACCCATTATTACCAAAATTTCACAATAAAACCCATAGATTTACATTTTCAACAATTTAATCCCTATTTACAATTTCATCATAAATCATTTAACAAATCATGTTTATTTTACAAACAAGATTAATAATTTATCAAATAAATTCAAAACCTATTCATAAACAACCATGGCAAGTTCCTCAACCTTTAACATTTTTACAAATTAACCCCAGGCTAGCAAGACTAAGTTAAAACGAACTCAAAAACATAAAAATCATTAAAAACGGGGCTAAAAAAACCTACCATGCATGAAGAACTCAAAACCAAAGCTCTCTCCCCCTTCAATGGCTAATTTCGGTTCAAAAATGAAGAAAGAAAGAAGATGATAACTTTGTTTCATCTTTTCTTTACTTAAATTTTCTTTTAATTACTAATTTACTACTTTACCTCATCATTAATAAAAAAAATGTCAATAAAACCTATCTATATTTGTCCACTAACTCTTTAAATGGTATAATTACTATCTTAGCCCATTAGCTTTCCTTTCCATGGCCATTTAGCCCTTTTAACTAATAGAATTCAATTTTTACACCTTTTACTATTTAGTCCTTTTTACCTGATTAACGATTTAAACATCAAAATTTCCTAATGAAATTTTAATACAACCTTGATGTAATCCTGAAGACACTAAATAAATAATAAAATAATAATTCACTTATCAGAATTGTGGTCCCCAAATCGCTTTTTTCGACACATTGAAATTGGGCTATTACATGAAACCCACAAATTTAGGTGGGGTGGCGAAGCAGGAGCTCGGTCATCTCTTTTTTAGTTATTTTACTATTTTTTTAGACTTATATTATTTTGTGTTTCATTTCGAATTACAGGTTTTAAGCTTGGATTTCCACATTTGGTTTAACTCTTTAAATGATTCCCGACTATTAAACTTCAAATAGTTAAAGGTTGGACTTTTCTGAAATGTTTTAATGTAGCTCTCCAGACTTAGTCTTAACGTCTAAGTCGAGTATAGGATGTTACACATTACCTTAAAAATTTTTCTATCACCTTAAAATTTATGATATTTACTAAAATATCTATGGATATTTGTGTAAAAATTTCACAATCTACAAAAATATTTAATTATAAAATTTTTATGTCATATTTTGGTAATATTAATTTTTTTTCATATTATGATATTTCATTATATTTATATCTAACTTTTAATTAAATTATCATTTTCCTTGATAATAATAATTTAACCAAAACCATATAATTTTCTTTGTTTTGTTGTAAATGCAAAAATTTTAATATTTTAAAATATAAAAAATTATCTAATTAATGAATAATGTTTTATAAGTTTCGAAATTTGGTGTTTTTGTTACAAATTTTAAGTAACCTATACCAATATTTCTCATATTACAAATTTTGTTATTTTGTTAAAATTTTAGATAAAAGCTTATAAATCTCGATTCGTGTATATCAAAATTTTTAAGGAGATTCCATAGAAATTTCGGTGTCCTTTATAAATGTTGGTATATACCAAAATATATTAGGATGTGCTATTAGATAATTAGCATTTTGTTAGAAATATTGGTATAGGCTCGTAAATCTAGATTTTGATATGTCAAAATTTCTAACGAGGTTCCTTAAAAATTGTGGTATATACCAAAATATCTTAGGATATGTACTTGGAAATTTTGGTATTTCATTAGAAATATCTTAAGGTAACATGATTTTGGTATTCCAAAATTTCTAACGAGATTCCATAGAAATTCCATAGAAATTATGGTATATATCAAAATATCTTAAGATATGCACTTAAAATTTTTGGTATTTCATTAGAAACCATGGTAAAATCTTGGATAACATGATTTTGGTATACCAAAATTGGTTAGAAAAATATTTTAATTGTTATTAAAGTAAATTATAGATAGCAATATATTCTAATATGATCATACATTAAACATAATGTATTTTTCAATTAATATAAGGAATTATTTTTGGAAGTTACACGTACTGTCACAATTACAATTGCAATTACAAAGGATACGCTCGAAAAACTACAATTAGATTTAATCATTATAAAAATAGATCAAACTAATAACTATAATATAACCAAACATATATCATAATAAATTTATACAGGGTTTGCATATAGTGAGATATAAATCATGATAAATATAGATTGAAAACCCACACATGTTTTTACATAGAGTGAGACTTGAATATGAAATCTTAAAGTTACTTAACCCTTTACCTTTCCACTAAATTAACACCTCATTAGTTGTAAATATATTTTAAAAAAATTAATATAAATGATAATTATGTTTTGTCTTTATCTTCTCTTTTATATTGTATTTCTTTTTTCATAAGTTGTTTATGAATATTTAAATTTTAATTTAATTATAATATTTTGAGATAATTCTTTTCTTTTCTTTTTTTGACTTTTTCCATTAAAAGATTTTAAATAATGGTAAATAAAAACATTTAAAGAATTCATTTCAAGATCATATTGAATTAAATATAAATTTAAAATATTTAATTTTAATTGAAGTCAAAATATTTTTTTATGAAAGAATTGAAATATAATTAATTTTATAGCATGTAATTAATTTTTTATTATTTTGTAATTTAAAAAAGGGAAATGAATTAGCTAAATAAAATTGCATAGATAAATAATAACAATGGTATAATTATTATTATTTATTTAAATTTTGTTTAGTATAGATATCAAGGGGATTTATGGTATTTTCTTCAAACTTGAGGCTAGGGACGATGCATTGGGTAGGCAGGAGCTTTGGCCCTCCTAAAATTACAAATTTCATTTTAGTCCCTTTAAGTTTTTAAAATTATAAATTAGTTTAGTAGTAAAAACACTTAACATAGAAGACACTTACCCCTCAATTTAGTATAAAATACACTTACCTTATGATTTCAAGAATTCCCATTTGCCCGTTGACCTCTCAAGTTTAAAGATAATCGCATAAACCCCTTGAAATCTATTGCCAAGCAAATTTTAAATAAAAAGACAATTATACGCTTGTTATTATTTATTTATGTAATTTTCATTTCGTTAACTCATTTTCCTATTTTAAATTATAAATTAATGAAAATTTAATTATAAAATTTTTTGACTTCAATTAAAATTAAATATTTTAAGTTTAGATCTATTTTTGTTGTATATTGAGTTTGAGATGAATTCATTAATTTATTTATGTAAAATTAATTAATTATCATTATTTAGAAGGTTCTAAATAGAAAAAGAGATCGATTAAAATAAAGAATAAAAGAATAAAATCATCTCAAAATTAATATTATAATTGAATTAAAATTTAAATATTTAACATATATTTTCATAAAAATTAAAAAGTAAAAAGTAAAAGAGAAGAAAAACAAAATATTATCATTAATAACAATTTCTTAAAAATATACTTACAATGGGGCATTAATTTAATGGCAAGATTAAGGCCTTAAGAACTTTAAGATCCAATGATTGAGTCTCACTCTGTGTAAATTATGTGAATTCTTAGTTTATATTTATTTTGGTTTATGTCTCACATTATGTGGACCTATATAGATTTATTCTGATTTAGGTTTAAATATATTTTGTTTTTCAATCTAATCACACTTTGTAGCGATTTAATTTGATTATAGTTTTTTGGATGTATTTTTTATAATTGCAATTGTGAATGTACATGCAACTTCCAAATAAAACTTACATATATTAATTGAAAAATGTATTACGTTAAATATAATGCAATTAATTTAATTTAATTTGATAATAATTAAAATATTTTATAACTAACTAGATATTTATTATTTATAATTTAAAAACATTGAATATAAAAATAAAGGATAACAAAAATAAATAGAATAATGATTAATTAATAAAGGGTAAATGTTTCCTTTTATTTAAAATTCTTTAATAAATAAACTTTAGTAGGTTAATGTACTTTCCGTCGGACCTTATAGGGATAGGTGGGCATTTTTCATACCTTATAAAGGTGAGTAAATTATTATCAAATTCGAAGGGGGTTTGAATTTTTTGGGGACATTCAAGGGGTTTGAATTTTTTTTCTCAATGTTTTTTTATATAAGATACATAATTGAATTAATCAAGCCATCGGTCCAATTAAAAAATTATTAAAATTTTAAAGAACTTTGGTTTAAGTGGTTTGACTATCAATTCAACCAGTTTTTTAGTCAATTCATATCAATCTCCAATTTAACTAATTCAAAAGTACTTTGTGGACCAATACTCCAACCGGTTGGTCTGATCCGATTCAAATAACATTGCCTTTCCTAATAAGTAATAATAATCTTATACGAAGTGATGGTATTTAAATTTTAAGAGCTTATTTGAGTAGTATTTAAAAAGTATAATAGCATATTTAAATAGAGTGACAAAGTTGATATTAGAGAGAGTTTTAGTTTAATGGCTTGGACTTTTAGAATAGGCAGTAGGGAAAAAGACGTTGGGGTGAACTACGTACACATAAATATGAATGGATGGTTAAAGAAAAAGGGGAAAAAACCAAACATTTAATACGACATTGCATAAAGCACAAATTGTTCTTTTACTTTTTTGAGAACATGTAAACTTTTAGTCTAAAAAACAAACGGAAGTAAATATGAGAAAGAAAATGAATAATTTGAGATATGGAGCCCACAGATATAATCATAATGCCTCGTCATAAACATGTAGAAACAATAGGACAATGCTAGAAAGGGGAAGGGACAGTTTTCCAAATGTTTTTAGGCTGAAATAATGGGGTATTGCTTAGATCTCGCAATATTTAATAGGATACAGGAAAATAAATTAAAATATTTAAAAAAGTAAACAGAATGTATGAAAATTTATAATATTATGAACAATTAATTGACCAATATTTATATAAATAATATATATATATAACACTTTAAATGCTATTATTAAACAAAAACACAGGAATACAGCATGGACCATGAGCAATTACGGGGTATAAGTTGAGCAAGGAGTGTATGATGAATAGGTAAAGGAGGGAAATAATTAGAAAGTATGGGAGGCGTTGCTTGGACCGAAGAAGAAGATCAGTTGCTCAAGAAATGCATAGAGCGTTATGGAGAAGGGAAGTGGCATCGGGTACCTCTTTTGGCTGGTAACTATCACAAGTCTCATTTTACCCTCTCTTTTTTCAAATTAAAAAAAAAAAAAAGTTTCAGTTGAATGAAGATGAGCAAAATAATGGGTTTGGTTCATTGTATTAGGCAAATTTGATGAAATTATTAGATAATTTTGTATTTTGTTACCAATTATTGGGTAATTTAAAACAGTTTTTCTCACTGTAGTCCCGTCATAGTTGAAAGTTTTGATAGTTTGAAGGTGGCTTTCATCTTTCCTCTTCAATCTTCATCGTGGCTCAAATCATCAGCATCTTTTGGTATAAAAAATTACTATAATTTCTAACTCTAAACTTGTTGGATGTAGCATTTTAAAATTTGTTAAATGAACCAAATGAGTTAAATCTTGAGCTTGCAAAATACCATGTGAACTTGACCTCGGCACAAATCTTCATTTGATTTTTTTTTTTAAATTAATTTGAATGCTAAATCATATATTATGCTTAAGATTTCAAGACCCTCAATGATTACTATGAATTTTCTTTTGAGAAAATTTTCATATGAACTACAAAGGTCTCTATTATTACTAACACAAAATTAAGCTCAACAAATTTCAACTGAATGCTTGTTTTAAGATTCACATACAAACCCTTGAATGTGTGCCACATTCTGTTATAATTGCAGACAATCAGGTTACCACAAGCATGTTTCAGGGTCGTTATTGGCCTTTCTTTTTCTTTGTTGATGAGTTAATTTTGGAGTATAGTCACTTTCAAATCGTAAATGAAGTCCTTAACTTTTGTACGTTCAATCGATAGATGCATGGAAATATATGTATATATTTTGTAAATGGTTGTTGAGTTTTCCAAGAAGAAATCATCAAGGAAAAATAAGGCTTGAATGTGTGAATGAATTTAACTTGTGTACCTTAGTTGATGTTTCATTGATTAATGCACGGTGTACTTAATTTGGTGTCTGTTTAGGTCTAAACAGGTGTCGTAAAAGCTGTAGACTGAGATGGCTAAACTACCTACGCCCAAACATCAAACGAGGAACCTTTGCAGAAGATGAAGTTCAGCTCATCATTAAGCTTCACAAGCTCCTCGGAAACAAGCAAGTTTTTTAGTCCTTTTTGTTTAACTGTTAACTTAATTTTATTTTAGATGGCGTATAATCATTTGATTCACGTGTATTCAATGCATCGAATATGAATTTGTATATATAATTGTTTCTTTGATCAAGAAAACTTATAAACTGGTTTGTGTTTTATATACTAATAGGTGAATAATTAGTACACTGTTACATTATACATTCATATGTGTGGTTTATATATATGTTGCTGATCTCAGATGGTCATTGATAGCTGGGAGACTCCCAGGAAGAACAGCAAATGATGTAAAGAATTATTGGAACTGCCACCTGAGCAAAAAGCTCAACAATGCTCAAGAAACCAAAGAGGAATATCAAAATGGCATGAAAATGGAAACCCTAAAACCCCAGCCACGATGCATTGCAATGACGGGCTCAATTAAACCAAGAACCCAAGATCATTTTGCTCCTAAGAACCAGCCAACAATACAAGAAAGCACCATGCCCACACCTTTCAACTTCGCTGAAGTTGATAAACAACAAGGCCAGGAAATTGTGAAAGAAGAAGAAGACATCAGAGAGGAAGCTGCAGGTGGTGTGTTTTTTTGTGATTTGGCAACGGAAGATCATCAGTTTGGGCAGCTTGATGAAGTTAATGTATTGAGTAGTACTGATGAAGGATGCAGCAAATGGGATTGGGATGATTTGATGTTAGACATGGATTTATGGACTGATTCATTGTGAAATGTGATTTTCCTTAAGTGGTAACAATCAGAATATTTCAACCTCATATATGAACGCATCGTTATGTTATTTGGGTTTGAAGGATTTAGCTGCATGAACATTAGGAAAATATAAATAAAATCCGAATGTTGCCTTTCAAATTATTGAATTCTTGTGTATCCAATTAAAAGAGAACCACATTGATAAACAAAAAATTATTTATGTAAAGTGGGGATGAATGTTAAGCTGGACATCGTTTCATGCTAAGAAAAAGGTTAAAGTAGTTGGTACATCCTAAATTATTTAAAATTGACCTTTAAAAAGTAATTTAATCTTATATTATCAAATTTTAAATTTAATTTTATTTAATTCTTTTCAATAGTATGAAATTAAGTTAATTTATATAATTGTAGAGAAATTTATTTAAATAAATATGTTATAGAGAAACTTAACAATCAATCTCACCATGAGAAATGTGTTAATAAACAAACGATAAAACTGATCTAATACTTAAACCTATCAATTTTCATGCTAATATGAATAAGATTAAGATAAATAATTAAGGAGAAAGATGAACATACAATAGAAAGTCCTCTAATTTTCAAGAAAAATATGGGGAAGGTGTCAAGTCTAAATGCTTCAAATTTTTATTTGCTTATGGATGCCGTGGTTCTATTGTAAGCTTCCCCCCCCCCCCCAAAAAAAAAAAAAAACCAAATCAATCAGTTTATACTATAATTTTTAAAAGTATTTCCTTAAAGTATTTTGGTATAAGCATATAATAAAGGAAATTTTGGTATTCCTTTAAATAATTTTATCCATTCAGAAATATTGGTACCCTTTAGAAAAATGTTACTATTGCATAAAAAATATTGGTATCTCATCTTCAAAAATGTTCGTATTTAATTATTATTCATTTAAAGTATTATGATAATCACTCTCGACTAGAAATTAAAATAATTGGGGAACACGAGAAAGTCTGAATGAATGGAGCGCTGTTTGTGGCGGATTTTGTGGTTAGAGCGAGTCAAGCAAGGTCGAATAGTGGTGTTGGTCACGCTACGAAGAAGGTTCACCAGAGATCGGACCTGCCATCGGATATTAAGGATCCAACTGTTGATAAGAATGGAAGGCAGATACCGGTGGCTACTATGGACAAGGCATCTTATAAGGCGACTTTGATGGGATCGTCTATTTTTTCCGATGCTATGCTGAAAGCGGAGGAGTTTGAATTCCAAGTGAGGGATATTATGACGAAGATGGTGGATGGAATTCCATCGATTACATTCTTGGAATGGGCTTATAAGTTTATTGAACAGAAAATGGTGAAAACTCTTATGACGAAATGTAACACCCCTCACCCATCTCCGCCGCCAGATTAAGGTTACGAAGCATTACCAATCAATCGAAAAGCATTTATCATTATAACATTGAATAAATTAAACTTGTTATAAACCAATCAATCATATGCATCTTATCCTTAAATCGAGCCTTCGAGGCCTTAAAAATAGCTTAGAAGCAATTTGAGACTAAATTGAAAGAATTCAGAAGTTTTAAGAAAAAGATGAAAAAATGTGAAAATAGGAGTCACACGGCCGTGTGATATAGCCCAGGCTATGTGACACTCGAACAAAGGGACACACGGCCATGTCTCAGCCCCTGTCCTCACCCGTGTAACTCACTGAGTAGGGCCACATGGCCGTGTTGCAGGTCGTGTGCCAGGCCGTGTAACTCTCTAAGTTTCCACACACAGCCGTGTGTCAGGCTGTGTAACTCACTGACTTGAAACACTAAGAAATTTCAAATGACACATGGCTATGTCGCCAGCTCGTGTGTGTCGCCAGGCCATGTGTATCACACGGCCGTGTGAAAGCCTGTGTGATCCATAATTTGATCCTAAAATTAGGCCCTTTCAAGTCCAATTCCTACCTAACCATTTATATCATTTGGGCAAACATACAAGGGATTTAAACATCATTAAAACACACATATCATGCCATTTCAAACACCCTAATTCATCTAACCAATATTCCATTCAAAGGCACCATAATTGTATCAAAACGTCATTTACCAAAACAAGTCAATATTGCCATATTCCAAGCATACCAACCTAGTTCATTAACTACCAACTAACATCCCATATGACCATTTGCATATCACCACAAACATACCAACAAGGAACTTATACACAAACACATAAAAGTGATCAAAATGACATAACTTGGCAATGTATTAAGGTTTATCAAACCAAACATAAACTTCAAAGCATTTACATACCAAATCACCATTAACACATTCATAAACTACCATTACAAAAGATCCTATACATGTCATTATTAACCTTGGCCAAAATACGCAAAACTACCAAAATGGTTGTTGGATAGTGTGATAGGACTCCGAAGAGCTTCCAACAGATCAAGCTTTCAATAATCTATAAAAAAAAGGGAAGTAACTACGTAAGCAATGAGTGCTTAGTAAGCTCGTACAAACTTCAACATAACTTACCATTTCATTAGCACAATTCATACTTTAAGCACAAAATCATTATCAATGCCATAAGCTTTGTATAAGCCTATACAACATCATCAAACTCACAAGTTAGTGCACTTGTCCATGATACAAATGAATTCAACCATAAGATAAGTAGGTTTCCATACATAAACACATCATTGAATTCATCCATGTTTACATAAGATCATGATTCATCCCATTTGCATACTTACATTTTCATTTCCTTTTCTTACCCATTGAACCATCTAGAATTACATCGGATACTCAAGAATGCTCACACATAGTGTCTCTTTCCATATAACCATAACCTTTCCTTTACATTAATGATAACACGAGCTGTAAAATGGACCTGCTCACACGAGCTGTGGGTCAGAATGTAAGCTACATGATACTGCTCATACGAGCTGTGGAGAATCCTCAACAAATGTAGGACCTCAGCCATCAGTAGGACATTCAAGACCAGCACCCGAAAACATCAAATCCCTAATGACATTTCATTTGTATCCTAAGAATTCTTGAGGTTCAAACGGGACTCGTTATCCGTCAATTCATCATAGCATTGATACACTTATGTTCAAATTCATTTATATTAAAATAACATAGCAAATAATCAATTTAGCTAACATTAAAATGATTACAGTTCATACGAACTACCTCAATAACAAGGGTCATAGAAGTAGAATTCGAACTAATCCGAAGCTTTAGCTTTACCTCGATTTAAGTCTGATTGTAGTTTACCTTGATCTGAATAAATAATTTCATTCAATTAAGTGCTTCTAGGATTCAATTTAATCCATAATTCATATTTATGCAAAATTACAAAATTACCCTTAATATCTTAACTTTTCACAATTTAGTCCTTGAGCTCATAACTTGAAATTTAACTATTTTAATCCTTCATACTAGCCAACCCACTTAAACCAACATTTCATAATAAAACCCATGGATTTACACTTTTAACAATTTAATCCCTATTTCAAAATTCATCAAAAATCACTTAACAAAATATGTTTATTTAACAACCAAAGTTAATAATCTATCAACTAACATCAAAAAATATTTAAAAAATCCATGGCAAGTCCTTCAACCTTTAACAGTTTTGCAAATTAATCTCCAGGCTAGCTAGATTAAGATAAAACAAATTCAAAAACATAAAAATCAATAAAAATAGGGCTTGAAAACTCACCATGCAATCACAATATGTTGGCCGAACCTAGGTCACTTCTTTAATGGTTAATTTAGGTTTTTTAAACAAAATGAGGAAGACAACATCTTTCTTTTGTATTTTATTAACTTGAATTTTCTTTTATTTACTAATTTACCATATCAACCTTATTACTAATTAAAAATTTCAATAAAACCTTGCCCATGTACATCCACTGACTCTTTAAAAGGTATAATTACTATCTTAGTCCATTAGTTTAAAATTTCATAGCCATTTAGCCCTTTTAACTAATAGAATTTAACTTTTACATGTTTTATGATTTAGTCCTTTTCACCAAATTAACCATTTAAACATCAAAATTTCTTAACAAAATTTTAATACGACCTTAATATAATCTTATAGACATTAAATAAATACTAAAATAATAATTCACTCATCAGAATTGTGGTTTTGACACCACTGAAAATAGACTATTACACAAAAATTGGTTTTAATGTCTTGTTGAATAAGATCACGACATTACGAAATCCCAAACATCCTCTCCAACTTATGGATTTGGAAAACAACTATTACCTTGTTCATTTCGATGATGATGAAGACTATAATAAGGTTTTGACGGGTGCCCTATGGGTGATTTTTGGCTAATACTTGCCTGTTCGTCCATGGTCGCCTTTGTTCGCAACTTCTCAAAATGAGATTGATGTCCAAGTTGTTTGGATAAGATTGACAGTTTTATCGAAAAGCTACTACTTGGATTTTCTCTTAAAAGCTATTGGTCAAGCTATCGATCTGGTGTTGAAGATAGATAAACACACGAATAGTGCAAAAAGGGTTCGTTTTGCTCGAATGGCTATTTGCGTTGATATGAGGAAACCTTTATTGTCGAAGGTCAAGATAAATGGTAGAATGCAATGAATCGAGTATGAGTCGCTGCCCAATATTTGTTTCAATTGTGAACTTTATGGACATAGCTCGAAGGTGTGCTAAAAAAATCGAATGTCCTTGCCGATGAATGGGCACGATCATGTTTCCCTAAAGTTAAAGAACGATGGTATCCAACGACGAGTAGAGGAGGAAAACTACAGGCCTTGAATGATCATTGAATGACGGCATTGGCGTAATGGCTGAAGTATGGGAGACAAGCTGACTAGTAATCAAGGTAAGAATATTGGTGTATCTTGTTTTAATGTTTTAGACAAGATTCAATGAGAGATTGGAACAGAAGAGATTGCTTACAATAAGAAGATGCAAATTGGAAAGCTTGTAAATGTAGAGAATTTCATGGGACTGGTTAAAATCCAGAAGGATAAAGGTACTAAGAATAGTAATTTTCCAAAAAAGAATAATTCAAAGGCAAAAAGGAAGGGCATTCATGTGGCTAGTGGGCCCAAAACGGGCTTTAATGTACTTAAGTTGGTTAATGGTACTAATGGGTCGTCATCTAATAGTGGACATTTGGTTTTTTATGATGGGTCAAAAATGGGCAAGAATACAGTAACGGATAGGGATGAGCCACTTTCTTTTTAACCAATACAAGTTTGGCCCTTGTTGGATTCCATGAAACATAAGGTAATGAAAATATGGACAAGAAGACTTCAATTTTGGTTTTTGGTAAGGAGAATGGTAGTTTCAAATTTGGTGAGATGAGTCAGTCAAGTGAAAATTCAAGCTAACAACCTATGGGCATGAAGGAGTTTCAGCCAACGCGACCACCGGATAAGGAAGTTAGAAACTCTTATTAGGCTGCTGTGGAGGTGGCAACGGCGTTGGAGAAAATTGTTACTGCGATTGAACAAGATTCACAAACTGCAAATGTCGGGGTTGATGATAATGACTTTGTGGAGGTAATTGATGTTTACTCTAGTCGCAATGATGAGAATATATAACACCCCTAACCCGTATCTGTTGCTGGAATAGGGTTACGGAGCATTACCGAACTTATCTCTTAAACAATCATACATTTCACATTCATTTCTCAAATCCAAACAAAAGTCATTCAAATACAGTCATATAGTCCCTAACATGAGCCCTCGAGGCTTAAAACAAGCATTAGAAGTGGTTCAGGACTAAATCGAATACTTAATAAATTTTTAGAAAAGCATAGAAAATTTTTAAAGTGCAAGGGACAAATGCGCGTGTGGCCAGGCCGTGTGTCTCACACAGCCAAGAGACACGCCCATGTCACAGGCCGTGTGGACATCTGAAATGGGATCACATGGTCGTGTCCTAGCCCGTGTCTGACTCCGTGTAACTCTCTGACTTGGGTCACACGGCCAACCACACGCTTGTGTGACTAGCCTGTGCACCCTTCAAAATGGCCTCACACATCCGTGTGCCAGGCCGTGTGCTAGGCCGTGTGAAAACTAGAGGGTATACTGACTTGTGTCACACGGCCAGGCCACATACCCGTGGGTTTGGCCGTGTAAAGCTACTGACTTGATTTCTAAATAAGTACCAGGGGACATACGGCCATGTCAGACACATAGCTGAGACACACGCCCGTGTCTCTGCTCGTGTGGACAAAAATAGGTCATTTTCCAAGCCTTATTTCTCACCCAAAGTGGCACCAACCTACACATACCCAAATAGCATATGACCATATCATCAATAGGATTCAAACCAATCTCAAGTCCAAATCATGCTATACCAATACCAGTGACCATAATACTCATAAACGTCACGATTTGCCACTTCAAAACATACCAATATCACTTTCAAGTATTCACCTAAATGGTCATTTTCATATATGCATAATCTTGTCTTATGTCTAGCATGCTAATACATTCTCAATTTCACTATTTGGTACCAAAACACAATCTCACAAGAAAGGCAATCATATAGCAACTAAACACCACATTTAACAAGACCATATATACATATATTCATTTCAAAATATATGACTTCTTACAAGCCAATTCAAATGGCCAAAATTCATCAAGACATAAAGGCTACATTAGCCAAAAGATCTATACATGCCATATAACCAAAATACATTAAGTCCAAAAGTACCAAAACAACTGTTGGATAGTGTGATGAGATCTCCGACAACTTTCAATCCGAGCAAGCTTCGAAATTACTATAAAACATGAAAAAGTAAACAGAGTAAGCTATTAAGCTTAGTAAGCTCGTACAGCTAAAAAGTACATCTTACCATTCATTCATAATTTAAGTAAATAAACATAGCATAATGCAACTCAAGTTGAATCCAAAAGCCTAACACATATTCAATCAAAAGGTTAGACATGAATTCACCAATCTCATAGATTCAATGCTTATACAATTCATAAACATACATGTACTGGTACATATCAATCTCTTACTCTTGCATATTATCAATATACCCGTTGAACCATTTGGAATAATATCGGATACTTGGGAATCTCGCACACTAAGTGCCAATACATGGTCGAAAACACCTAAATCTCATATCTCATATAAATGCTCACTCCGAGCTACCACTGGGTCTGCTCACACAAGCTGATAATCAAGACGTAACTACACTGTGCTGCTCACAAAATCTGACGAGTAACCACAACACATGCCAGAAAACTCATCCATCGGTAGAATGTATAGGACCAGCATCCAAAACACGGTAACCCCTAATGACATGTCATTTGTATCCTATCTATTTCTAAGGTTCAATCGGGATCTCATATATTGCAAAATCTCCATTAAGTATTTTCGTAAAGTCGTATTCATCAATAATGAAATGATAAAGCATTTAAAACACAATTAATTTAATGCTTATTAACATACTAACTTACCTTGATCACAAAAACGACGAAATAGGATTGACTAGTTCAATATTTTATCTTTCCCTCGTTCTAGATTCGTACGAGGGTTAACTCGACCTAAATAATCAAATTCAATCTATTTAGTATTCATTCTATTCAATTCAACCCAAAATACATATTTTTACAAATTTATACTTTTACCCCTAATATTTTAACTTCCTTACAATTTAGTCCTTAAGCCCGTAAATCGAAATTTATGCAATTCCATCCACATAATAAGCTAGCTAAATTTCATACAAGCTTATAGAAGCCTACAGATTTCATTAATTCACATATTTCACCACATAATTTTCACATTTTATAAATAAATCCTTATTTGACAATTTCTACCAAAATCACTTTACAAAACTTGTTTATCTAACAACAACCACTCATTTTCTATCATCAAACATCAAAACACATACAAAATAATCAATGGTAAAACCTAGACTTTTAATAGCCTTGCAAATTAGTCTCTGAGCTAGCTAGATTAAGCTACAACGACTCCAAAAACATAGAAATCATTAAAAATGGATCGAAAATACATTTACATGCAACGGGACTATGGCCGAATCTTCAAAAGCACAACAATGGAGGTTTTTTCTTCTTAATTTCAGTTGAAAAAATACACTTAGGAAGATGAAAACTTTTGTTTTTATTATTTCACTAGACTTAATTAATGAATTACAAATTTAACCTTTGTTTTTAACTTAAAATTCACCTATTTAATGTCCATCTTTGTCCACTCAAATAAAAAATGGTCTATTTACCATTTAAGTACTCATACATTTAAGTTTTTTAGCTATTTAGTGCTTTTAGCCTATAGAACTCTAATTTTGCACCTTTTGCAATTTAGTCCTTTTTACTAAATTAAGCATGCAAACGTCAAAATTTCTTAACGAAATTTTTATACGACCTTGCTAGCATACCGTAAACATTAAAATAATAATAAAATAAAAATTTTGACTTCAGATTTGTGGTCTCAAAACCACTATTTCAATTTCACTAAAAACGGGCGGTTACAGAATATGTGCTAATTTTGTTGTTTTCCCTCTAGGTATAAGAGTTATCTTGCTTCTTATTTATTTCTTACCTATGAATATGAATTTGATTTCTTAGAACTACCAAGGAATGAGTCATCCCCGATTCCAGAATTTTGTGAAAGAATAGAAAAATGAGTTTGCACCGAACTTATGTTGCTTTTTAAATACTCAAGTAAATGGAGCTCGGGCTGATGAAATCATTGGAAAACTTAGTTTTTCGAATTCTTTTAAAGTTAAGGCTATTGAATTTTATAGGGGCATATGGGTCTGCTGGAATGATAATATTCAAGTTTAGATTCCAGAACTACACCCTCAAATGATCCATATGCGAATTTGAAGTACACAAGAATGTTTCAATTTTTTGTGTTCAGTTATTTATGTAGCCCGCAACCAATGCAATGTCGTCTGTTGTGGCATTTTTTGGATTCTATTGCAGAGATAATTGAGGAATCGTGGGTACTTTCCAGGGATTTTAATTCGATCTTGGACATCTTGGATAGGGTAGGGGTACGCCTCTTTCTCAAATAGGTTGTGTTTGGTTCTGATCTTTTTTATTCAAGAATGGGTTTCGCGACATGGGTTTTGTAGTTCTCTGTTTACCTGAAATCGATGTAATTTATTACAACGACTTGAGTTGGGATTCTTTCACTCCAAAATACTCTATCAAACACCTTTATAGACTAAAATTAGACCACCAATCGATTATTGTATCTTTGAAGCCTTATTCTTATAACAGGGGGTGTCAACCCTTCTATTTTTTAGCAATTGCACTTAGAATTCAAAGACCTCATGCAAAATCACTAGAAAAATGATATTGAGATTGGCTCAAACCTGGAGCAATTTCAGAGTGTTGTTCAGGATTGGAACAAGTGTGTATTTGGTAATATTTTTTTGAAAAAAGAAATTGGTTGATGAGCTTGCATGGATATAACAAATTTTGGAGTTACGCTCTTTAAATAGACTTCAAGCTCGAGAGTTGTGATTGCGCTAGGAAGTTGAGGATATCTTAAAGCATGAAGAGCTATTGTTGCTTCAGAAATCCCGATCTACATGATTTTTGAATGGTGACAAGAATACAAATTACTTCCACAGTCGTACTTTACTAAGGAGGAAAAGAAGCAGGATATAGGGGTTTAATATCAGTAAAGTAGGCTAGTGTTTTGATAATGAACTTCTGTAGCAACATTTCATGGATTTTTTTAGGAAACTATGCTCGGCCGGTTATAAGGTGAATAGTATATTCGTCTCGATCTCAGCATATGAATGAGGTCATCTTTTGATGGTGACATTTAATGAAGAGATTCGTAGGGTCGCGTTTAGTATGTCACCTCATAAAGCTCCAAGGATTGACAAGTTCCACACCAAGTCCTATCTATCACAATGGGAAGTAGTTGGTGGCTCCATTTGTAATCTTGTTTGAAATATCTTGGAGGGCATACTTTGGATGCCTCGCTAAATAAAACTCCTTACAAGGCTCGAAAACAATTTCTCTGTTCCATCCTATTAGCTTATGTATTGTTTTGTACAAGATTATTATGAAAACTATTGTCAATTGTCTTAGGCCGCTGATGGTTAATCTTGTTAATCAAAACCAAGCAAGCTTTATTGCGGGGAGAAATATTTTGGATAACATTATTATTGCGTAAGAGGCAATTCATTCTATGAAGGAAACCAAAGGAAAGAAGTGTTGGATGGCACTGAAGGTTGACTTAGAGAAAGCGTATGATAGGATTCGTTGGGATTTTTTGGAGGACACATTGATGGAAGCTAGTTTTCCTTCCTTGCTAGTTAATGTTATCTTAAACTATGTATCTTCCTCTCTGTTACAAATTCTTTGGAATAGTGCAGTTACAGATGCTTTTCATCCAAAATATGGAATAAGGCAAGGACATCCTTTATCACCAAATCTTTTTGTTTTATGCATGGAGCGGCTTGGCCATCTAATTGATCAAGTTGTTGATAAGAAATTATGGCATCCTTTGTTGTTATCAAGGAAGGGACCGATCTTCTCGCATCTTTTCTTCGCTAATGATTTAATGTTGTTCTATAAGGCAGATAAGGATCAAGTGGCAACTATCAATCAGGTTCTCAATGTTTTTTGTTTTTTATCCAATCAGAAAGTTAATAGAAGTAAGACACATGTATTTTCTCTCATAATACCCTTGTGGACTTAGCTAATGATATAGGTGATGATCTTGGTGTTAGAAAAGTTGATGATCTTTGTTATTATCTTAGCATGCCTATTTTTCATAACAGAGTTAAAACAACCACGTTTGATTTTGTTGTGAATAAGGTTCAAAATAAGCTTAAAGGTTGGGAGGCAAAGAAACTTTCGATGGCAGGCATAATTACTTTGGCGAAGTCAGTTCTTTTAGTCATTCCAAATTACTTTATGTCTACGGCTTGTATTCATGTTTCTATTTATAATGAAATTGAGAAAAATAGCTCGAAATTTTATATGGATCTACCATAGAATCAAGGAAGCTTGCACTTTTGAATTGGAATGACTGTTGTCTACCTTTAATAATGGAAGGCTTAGCATTAAAAATACTGTTGATCAAAATAAGGTTTCTTATTAAAGCTGGGGTTCAATATAATTGATAATTCTATAGCCTTATGGGTATGTGTCTTGAAAAACAAGTATAACGTATCAATGTTGCTGCCGAAATCAATTTCAAAGAGTCGATGTTCTTTTATTTGGAGGTCTCTAATGAAGGTTTGGCCAGAAGTTATTAGTAATGTGTATTAGTCCATAGGGGATGGTCGTTTATGAAACACCTCTAACCCGTATCCATCGCCGAAATAAGGTTACGGAGCATTACCGTAAAAACGCAACTTTAAAACATACATTTCAATTCAAAACATAAACATATCAATCACTGTTCAAGTACATGCATAATGTCATTAAATCGAGCCCTTGAGGTCTGAGAAACACTTTTGAAACAATTTGGGAGTAAATAAAAAATGTTTGGAACATTTAAGAAAATTTTAGAACATTTAAACTGTAAGGGTCACACGGCTGAGACACACGCTCGTGTCTTAGGCCGTGTACCCGTGTCTATGTTCGTGTAACTCTCTGAGTTGGGTCGCATGGCCAAGCCACATGCCTATGTGCCAAGCCGTGTAACATTCAAAAGGGCTTCACACGTCCGTGTGTCAGGCTGTGTAACACTCAAAATGGCCTCACACGCCCATGTGCCAAGCCGTGTGCTAGGTCGTGTAACTGCTTGACTTGAATGCCTTTAAAACCTATAGGGGACACATGGCCGTGTCACGTGGCCATGTGTCACACAAGGCTGAGACACATGCACGTGTCTCAGGCCGTATGGACATGAAATTGGCCAAATTCAAGTCATTTCCATCTCCAACTCAAATATGTACCTACAAGCATTTTGTTCCCACATTCAAGACCTTAAAACATACCAATTCATGCATGAAAAAATCAATTCAACAGACCATAATTTCATCCAACCAATATTTCCACAAGGCACCTCAATTTCATTCAACCAAATATTATCTAAACATGTCAAAAACCTATCACAATCAAGTATCATAATCGTTATATACTAAGCTGCTACACACCACATATTTGAAGTCTTCAAGCACCAACACTTTGCACCAAAAATATTTGTACATCAACTACATATATGTGGTCCAAAAGGTTTACCTAGTTATGCACAAAAGTTCAAATGCCATTCACTAGCAATAAGCATAAACATATCAACTTTTAATATTTACATCTTCACAAAAATATTATAATACTATAAGACCTTTCCTAATACATGCCACTTTAACCAACTATAGCAACAACCAAAATGACTACCGAAATGATGATGATAGTGCGTGAGCTTCTGAGTCGATCCAATCAAAGCATCGATTCCAAAAGTCATACAAAAATAAACAAATTAATATGCACAAGAGGGCTTAATAAGTTCGACAATAGATTCATTTGTTATCAACTACAAATGTTCAATTTGATGTTAACTTTCAATACACCGGCACAAGCTTGTTAGGCAAAAAGCCCAAATAACACCGGCACAAAGCTTGCTAGGCATAGAGCCCGAATAACACCGGCATAAAGTCTACTAGGCACAGAGCCCGAATAACATTATGCTTTTATTTCTTTAAACATAGTTAAATGGGATTCAAAGATTATCCAATAATGAAACATTATGAAAATTCAACACAACTAAAAATAACCATATAACGAACGTACAAGACTAGATTGTAGTAATTAAAAAACACAGTGATTACTCCAAAATCTTCCCTTTTTCGCGATCGTCAATCCGTTCGTGATCTAAAACAATAGTTTCATTCAATTGAGTACTTAATAACATCAATTTAATCCATAATTCATTTTTATGAAAACTTACCATTTTGCCCCTAAAATTTTGATTTTTCATAATTTAGTTCTTAATCTCATAAATTGAAATCTAAGCATTTTAATCCCCCATTCAAGCTAACTGAAATTATTAGGGATTTATATCAACCCAAATAAACCGTTAATTCATAAAATTAACATGAATTTTACAACTTTTTACAAATCAATCCCTAAATGCAAATTTCATCAAAATCACTTTACAAAACTTGTTTACTTTAAACCAAAGATTCATAATCTACCATTAAATATCAAAAATCATTCAAGAACATTCATGAAATAACCCTCAAAATTTAATAGTTTTACAAATTAATCCCCGGGCTAGCTAGATTAAGCTAAAACAAACTCAAAAACATAAAAATCATTAAAAACGGGGCTTGATAACTCACCATGCAATCTCAATATGTTGGCCGTTTAATGGATAATTTTAGGTTGTCAAACAAAGATGAAAAAAAATGAAGATGTCATCTTTCTATTATCTTTTGTTTACTTATTTTTTTCATTTTATTTACCTATTTATTAAATTAACCTTTATAATTCATTTAATCTACCATAAAACCTATTCATCACTATCCACTATCCTAATTATAGTATAATTACCTTATAAGTCCATTAGCTTTCCTTTCCATAGCCATTTAGCCCTTTTTAACTAATAGTATTCAAATTTTACACTTTTTTACAATTTGGTCCTTTTTACTTAATTAATCATGCAAACATCGAAATTTCATACCGAAATTTTAGTACTACCTTACTAACATCCTATAAACATTAAAATAATATTAAAATACTAATTTACTAATCAAATTTGTGGTCCCAAAATGACTATTTCGGTTTCACTGAAAATGGGTTGTTACAACTCTCCCCTTCTAAAGGAATTTTCGTCCTTGAAAACCTAACCAGAAAATAGATTTGGGTACTATGATTTCATTAATTCTTTTGTCTCCCACGTAGCCTTTTCAACCCCGTGACGATTCCACAAGACTTTAACCAACTGTACTTTTTTATTCTAAAGTTCTTTTACTTCACGCGTTAAAATCTTGATCGGTTCTTCAAAATATAACAAATCATATTGAATCTTAACCTTACAAGGGGTTATTATATGTGAGGGATCGGACATATAATGCCTTAGCATAGAAACATGAAAAGCATTATGGATCTTTTCAATTTCTGAGGATATGGCCAACCTGTAAGCCACAGGACCAACTCTTTCGGTGATCTCATACTGCCTGATAAACCTCGGACTCAATTTCCCTTTTCTACCAAAACGTAGTATATTTTTCCACGGAGAGACTTTTAAAAACACTCGATCACTGTCAGCAAACTCAAAATCCTTACACTTCAAGTCTGCATAAGATTTATGATGATCTATCGTGACTTTCAAGTTATTTCGGATGGTTCTAACTTTATCTTCAGTATCACGAATTAAATCAACTCCCTCCTCTCACTCAACTCTGACCAACATAACGAACTTCTACATTTACGCCTATATAGAGCTTTATACGGTGCCATTTTCAAGCTCACTTGATAGTTGTTATTGTAAACAAACTCAACTAATGACAAATATTTCTCCTAACTACCCTCAAACCCAATAATGCAACACTGAAACATGTCTTCTAAAATATGAATCACTCGTTCAGTTTGACCATCTGTTTTAGGATGAAAATCCATTCTAAACTTCAATTTTGTACCTAACGCATTATGTAACTTACCTCAAAATCTTGAGGTAAACCTCGGATCACGATCTGAAATGATGGATAACGAAACACCATGCAATCTAACAATCTCACTAACATAGAGTTAGGCTAATTTTTCCAACGAATAATCCATTCGTAAGATATGAAATGTGCAGATTTCGTTAGTCGATCTACAATAACCCAAAATGCATCTTTCTTTCTTGGCGTTAATGGCAATCATGTGATGAAATCCATTGTAACTTGTTCCCATTTCCACTCTAGAATCATGATCGATTATAATAACCCAGACGGGACTTGATGCTCAGCTTTTACTTGCTAACACACCAGAAATTTTGATACAAAATCACAAATTTCTCGTTTCATTCTTGGCCACCAATAAAATTGTTTCAAACCAGCATACATCTTCGAACTTCCCGAATGAATAGAGTACACACAAACTTTTTCAAAAATATAGATTACCATCGTCTCAAAGGTTAAATTTAGTATTTTGACTAGTCTCAACTATCTTCCGTTTGGCTACCAACTTTGGTTCAACAAGCTGTAATTCTTGTATGCTCTAAAAAAAAGGTTTAACCTTGAGCTCAACTAAGATAGAATTGTTGCACTTCATCTGTAACTCAGTATTCAATACTCGAAAGGCGAAAAGAGATTTACGACTCAGAACATCAACAAACACATTTGCTTTACCAGGATGGTAATCAATCACAAGTTCGTAGTCCTTTAACAATTCTAACTATTTACACTATCTCAGATTTAATTCTCTTTGAGTCATCAAATATTTCAAGCTCTTGTGGCCAATATACACAACACATTTTTTTCCATACAAATAATGAAGCAAAATTTTTAAAGCAAACACAATCACCACTAATTCCAGATCGTGCGTTTGATAATTCTTTTCATGAACTTCTAGTTGCCGAGAGGCGTACACGATAAGCTTTCCTTCTTACATTAAAACACACCCCCAAGCCATTTAGAGAGGCATCACTATAAACAACAAATTCATTTCCTAATTTAGGTTGTGGCAATATTGGAGCTTTTGTCAATAAACTCTTTAATCTTTCAAAACTTTGCTGACGCTTATCCGACCACATGAAACAGACATCTTTTTGCAACAGTTTAGTCATAAGTGAAGCTATAATCGAAAAATTCTTTACAAAACAATGATAGTAGCCAGCTAACCCAAGAAAGCTTCATACTTCAGATACATTTCGTGGGTTTTTCCAATTCAAAATGGTCAAAATTTTGCTCGGATCTACTCTTATACCATCTCTCGAAACTACATGACCGAGGAATCCAACTTCAATAAGCCAAAATCCACATTTAGTAATTTTAGCATACAATTTCTTTTCTCGCAAAGTTAGCAACAAAATCTTCAGATGCTGAGCGTGTTTAACTTCACTTTTAGAATAAATCAAAATGTCATCAATAAAGACAACAATAAATTGCTCAAGTTAGGGCTGAAAAACCCGATTCATTAAATCCATATGTAACACCCCTAACCCCTATCTGTCGCTGGAACAAGGTTACGAAACATTACCAGAGTTTACAGATCAATTACAGAAAATTTCATATCGTTTCCTATTTATATCTGAAATCAATCATATCGTCCCTTATTTGGGTCCTCAAGGCCCAAAACACACGTTAGAATCAAATCGAGACTAAACCAGAAACTTAGAAAAATTTTTGAAAAATTTCAAAATTTTTCTTAGGTGCAAGGGACACACGCCTGTGTGGTCAGGCCATGTGGCTAACACGGCCAGGTGACACGCCCGTATCTTAGGTTGTGTGGGCATTCGATGTGAGGCACATGGCTGTGTCCCAGCCCATGTTCAAATTATGGTAGCTACTGACTTGAGTCACACGGCCAGCCACATGCCTGTGTGCTAGGCCATGTGGACAATTCAATTTTCAAAAATAGGTGTAGGATTCACACGGCCAAGACACACGCCCGTGTATTGGGCTGTGTGTTTCACACAGCTAAGACACACATCCGTATCTTTACTCATGTGATCAATTCTGAACATTCTGTTTCTAAAATTTTAAGATGCAGGGGACACACGGCCAAACCACACGCTTGTGCGCATGACTATGTATCACACACGTTTGAGACACACGCCCGTGTGTCTACCTGTGTAGACAAAATAAAGCCATTTTCAAGCCTTATTTCTCACCCAAAATTTTCCTTGTACCTACATTAATACTTGCATACAAATTCCAACCAATTCAAGATGATAAAATCAAGCCAACATTAACATTATATTTGATGTATCATCACATGTATTCAAACTTACCTTTTGAAAGACATATATGTTTACCATAATTCAATCTGACCATACCAAACACACATGTATTAACCATATTATAACCTCAAGTATATATTCACTAAATATACCATTACTAGCCATTCCAATGGCTAGATTACAAACAACCATTTACATGTCAACATTGGCCAAGTTAGCCTATACATGCCATTATACCAAAATAAGTTTGCTATTTATTCCAAAACGTGCTGAAGGATTGTGTGATGATGCTCCGACTGATTCCAACCTTTACGAGCTTCTGAGCACTATAAAATAGAGAAAAGAAAACCGAGTAAGCATTTCAAATGCTTAGTAAGTTCGTATAACAAGAATTTAACTTACCATTTATATTTATTTTAAGTAATCATGTAAATATCATGCATCCCAACAAATTTACCAATTGCCTAATCACATATACTCAATCAAGCAAGTTAGTCATGAATTTCTAAATACTTTTAGATGAGCTCATCATGTAATAACTTTCATAAACATGAGCTTTTCATATCATATTTCTATATAACATGTGCATTTCCATAATCAATCTTCTTAAATTCAATTCAACCACGACAAAACTATTCATGTTGAATTTATTTGAAACATTGATGGATACACATGTAGTATACTCCAAGTAAACAAAACTGTAAATCGTCAACTCATATTTAGGGGTACCCGATTACGGTACATAATTAGGAAGTACTCTCTCGAGCCATATAACATGATGCTGATGTGAGCCATGTAATAGGAAGCTTATCCGGTCTAAATCAGGAAACTTATAAGAGTTTAGAACAGGAAGCTCATTGAGCTTAACATGTAACTCTGAAAAGCTATTATCAGGTAGCTCCGGATAGCCATATAATAGGATGTTCAAGCGAGCCATATCAGTAAGCTCAAAAAGAGTCTATATCAGGACGCTCATAAAGAGCTGCGTTTGTGCCCGCAATATATGCAGAATCACAACCAATCATATACCAGAACGCTCACAAAAAGCTACGGTAGTCCGCAACACATGCAAGATTACTATCGATTAGGATGCTCGCAAGAACCATATAACAGGAAACTCGAGAAGGCTTATAACAGGATGCTCGTAAGAGCTATGGTGTGTCCACAACATATGCAGGACTACAACCAATTCAGGAAATCTCGTATCCATCGAATTCCATTATTCAAACAGGACTTATCATGTACCGAGCTCTGTTGAATATAACATTTATTTCAAATTCATGAAAATGATGCAATTTACATGATATTATTCAATTTAAAACATATAAATACACAATTTAGTTACACGAACTTACCTCGTCACTTGTTCATATACGAAAATCTACTAATTCGACACTTTTTCTTTTCCTCGATCTAACTTTGTATTTGAGTTATTCGGATCTATATAAATGAATTTAACGTCAATTTAATCCATTTCATATTCAATTTAATTCAATTCACATCCTAGGAAAAATTATCATTTTTCCCCTATACTTTTTATAAATGACGATTTCGTCCCTAGGCTCAAAAAATGAAATTCGTGCAATTCAATCATTATTCCAAGCCTAACTGATTTTTACATATAACATTTACTGCACATATATTTCATAAAAATTAGAAATTTTTCATGAATTTTACG
Organism: Gossypium anomalum; assembly: GCA_025698475.1. Lineage (NCBI taxonomy): Eukaryota > Viridiplantae > Streptophyta > Magnoliopsida > Malvales > Malvaceae > Gossypium > Gossypium anomalum. Next base: position 78,983,260 of record CM046966.1, on the reverse strand, counting down.
TCTTTACAATTTAGTCCCTAAATCACAATTTCATTAAAATACACTTTACAAAAGTTGTTCATCTATCAACAACCTTTAATTTTCTACCATAAATTTCAAATTTTCAACATATTTATACATGGAAAAATTTTAATACTTTAATATCTTTTCAAATTGATCTCCAAAATAGATAGATTAGGTTATTCCAATCTCAAAAATATAAAAATTACTAAAAACGGGACAAGAATGCTTACCCAATTAAGCTTGCTTGATTTTCTTTCTCTTTCCTAGGGTTTCTATAGAATTTGGGGAAGAAGATGACATAAAATAATGATATTAGTTATTTATTTAATTTATCATCTTTTATTTATTTCAATTTCCAATTTAGTCCTTTTCTTTTTCTTTTTCTTTTTCTAATTTTCCATGGATGAAACATCAAAATATCTATTAACTTTTCTTAATGGTCTAATTAACCATGTAAGGACCTGAAATTTTGAATTTCATAGCTATATGATACTTATAGCTACTAGAACTCAACTTTTGCATTTTATGCAATTTGATCCTTTACATAATTAAACATGAAATCGGTAAAATTTTCTTATTGAAATTTTCATATGTCTTTCCTATCATATGAAAACCATGCAATAATTTTAAAATAAATTTTCTTTCTAACTCGAATTTGTGATCCTAAAACCGCTATTCCGATTTCATTGAAAACAGGCTATTACACCATAAATGTTGTTAGAGCATTTGTCAACCCAAACGGCATAACCAAGAACTCATAATGTCCATAGCGAGTTTTGAACGCTATCATTGGTACGTCGATATCTTTTACCCGCAACTAATAATAACCCGATCGAAGATCAATTTTTGAAAATACTAAAGCTCTTTTCAATTGATCACAAAGGTCATCTATATGAGGTAACGGATACTTATTCTTTTTAGTCATACAACCTCAACGATCCATCTTTCTTTTTAACAAATAGCACCGGTGCACCCCAAGGCGATACACTCAGTCTAATAAAACCTCTAGCTATAAGTTCCTACAACTATGTTTTAAGTTCTTTAAGTTCAGCTGGAGCCATTCGATATGGCACAATCGAAATTGGAGTGGTACTAGGCACTACTTCAATGATAAATTCAACCTCTCGCTCTGGTGGTAAACATGGTAATTCTTCAGGGAAAACATCTGAAAATTCACAAACTATCGGTACTTGATCCACTTCTTCTCTAACTCTTTAGAATCGAAAATATACACCAAAAACGCTTCATAGCCTTTCCTTACTAACTTGTGTGCTTTCATTGCTGAGAATATATTTGAAACACTATCTGATTGACCAGACTCAACAAAAATCACTTCACCATTTGAACCTTTCAACTCAAATCTTTTCTACTAGCAATTAACCACAACATTATGAATATTTAACCAATCCATACCCAAGATGACATCTAACTCATTGAAAGGTAACAACATTAAATCAGTAGGAAAGTTGTTGCCCTAAATTTTTAATAGACGTTGTTTGTAAACCAAATCAACAATAACACTATGGCATAAGAGATTCGTGACTTTAACAACACAATCAGTTGATTCTACATGTAATTTCTTTTTTGACTCTAACGTAGTGTATATATATGAATGTGTCGACCCCGGGTCAATTAATGCATACACACTAACATTAAAGATAGAAAAAGTACCCACTATAATGTCAAGAGTTGAGGCCTCCTCTCATGCACGAATGGCATATGTTCTAATAAGAGCCCTAGCTTCAGATTTGATTGTTGACTCTTTAACACCACCTCTGTTGACTCCAGTTGAAGTGCTATTCTCAGGCCTTCTACCTCAGGTATGAGTGGTCACTGATTTCTCATTATGCTTTTTAATAGACTCTTTTCGATTTGGGCACTCTCTTTTAAAGAGATCTAGAGATCCACAAAAAAAGCACGTCCCATCATTAACCCTACAAACACCAAGGTGAAACCATCCATATTGCTTGCACTCTGTTCTATTTGTATTCTTCACATTGCCCACACTAGCTACTGAAGAAGTCGAAGCCTTCTTGCTACTTTGTTTCAGTTGATCCCTTTTAGAAAACCCTGATGGAGCGAAAAAAATTTTACTAGATTCCTTCATCTTCTTCTGTGGAGAGCTCGAGAAAGCTTTAAACCCACCATATTTGCCGAATTCATGTATTTTGTCTTCGTTCCATCTTTTACTTTTGCCGATCTCTTCCATTTTCTGGGCTCGATCAGACAACACCACAAATTCAACGATCTCCAAAGCTCTTACCAATGTTTTAATCTCATCTTTCAGTTCATCCTCAAAACGTACACACATATCTTCCTTGATAGGCACTATCTCACGAGCTATTTACTAAGTTGAATAAACTGTCTTTCATATTCTGCCACTATTCTACCTCATTTCTTTAACTCAAAAAATTCTCTCTTCTTCCTTTCCAAATAGCACTTACTAACATACTTTTTTCTAAATTTAGACTTAAAGAAGTCTCAGTTGATTCTTTCTTTCTGTATGACTGCCGTTAATGTGGACCACCATTGAAATGCCTCCTTCTTTAATAATGATACCGTACACCGTAGACAATCTTCAAAGGAACACAATATTTCATCAAGCACTCTTTGAGTATGTTCTAGCCAATACTCAACCTTGGTTGGATCGTCACTCACATTACCATAAAATTCAACGGCTCCACGCTTTCTAACTTTATCTATATTCACTCTATGAACACGTTGTTTACTCAAACCTTGAGGGTGAGAAGATTGAGGTTGTGGAACTGTGGAGTTTACTTTTAAGTATGCATCGTACATGTCGTGCATCATATGAAGAAAAACATTAAGTGCTACCTCCCTATATCCTTACGGTCTATGTTCGTTCCACGTACTTTCCTTATTAGTGGGTGGAATAAAACTTCTATCTCATCAGAACCTGTTCAATTGGATCTCGATGAAATCTTTTAACTATATACAAACATTTCAAAACTTATCAAAAGCTATATCACTATTATCAGTTAGTCAAGTGGCATGTATTTCTAAACTCTATACATGTTACATTCAGCCTGAACACTGACTAAATAATAGCTCTGATACCACTAAATGAAACACCCCTAACTCATATCCATCACTGAAATAGGGTTACGAAGTATTACCGTAAAAATGTAACTTTAAAACATACATTTCAATTCACAACATAAACATATCAATCACCATTCAAGTACATGCATAACATCCCTAAATCAAACCCTCGAGGCCTGAGAAACACTTTTGAAATGATTCAATACTAAATCAGAAATGTTTGGAACATTTAAGAAAAATTTAGAAAATTTGAACTATAGGGGTCACACGACCGTGTGACTCACACGGCTGAAACACACAGCCGTAGCTCAGGCTGTGTAACAATTGAAATAGGGACACACGGTCATGTCCCAGCCCGTGTCCATGCCCGTGTAACTCTTTGAGTTAGGTCACACGGCCAAGCCACACGCCCGTGTGCCAGGCCGTGTAACACTCGAAATGACCTTACACGCCCGTGTGTCAGGCCGTGTAACACTCGAAATGGCCTTACACACCTGTGTGCTAGGCCGTGTAATTGCCTGACTTGAATGCTTTTAAATCCTACAGCAGACACACGACTGTGTCGCATGGCCATGTGTCATACATGGCTGAGACACACACTCGTGTCTTAGGCCTCGTGGACATAAAATTGGCCAAATTCAAGCCATTTCCATCTCTAACTCAAATATGTACCTACAAGCATTTTTTTCCCACATTCAAGACCTCAAAACATACCAATTTATGCATGAAACAATCAATTCAATAGACCAAAAATTCATCCAACCAATATGTCCACAAGGCACCTCAATTTCATTCAACCAATATTATCTAAACACGTCAAAAACCTATCACAATCAAGCATCATAACTCATTCTACACACCACATATTTGAAGTATTCAAGAACCAACACTTTGCACAAAAAATATTTGTACATCAACAACATATATGTGGTCCAAAAGGTTTACCTAGTTATGCACACAAGTTCAAATGTCATTCACTAGCAACAAGCATAAACATATCAACTTTTAATATTTATCTTCACAAAAATATTATAATACTAAAAACCCTTCCTAATACATGCCACTTTAACCAACTATAGCAACAACCAAAATTACTATCGAAATGATGATGATAGTGTGTGAGCTTCTGAGTCGGTCCAATCAAAGCAATGATTCCAAAAGTCGTACAAAAATAAATCAAACTAATAAGCACAAGATGGCTTAGTAAGTTTGATAATAGATTTATTTGTTGTCTAATACAAATGTTCAATTTGATGTTAACTTTCAATACACCGACACAAGCCTGCTGGGCACAGAGCCCGAATAACACCGGCACAAAGTCTTCTAGGCATAGAGCCCGAATAACATTATGCTTCTATTTCTTTAAACATAGTTAAATGGAATTCAAATATTATCCAATAATGAAACATTATGAAAATTCAATACAGCTAAAAATAAGCATATAACAAACTTACAAGACTAGATTGTAGTAATTACAAAACACAGCGATTACTCTAAAATCTTCCCTTTTTCGCGATCTTCAATCCGTTCGTGATCTAAAACAATAGTTTCATTCAATTGAGTACTTAATAGCATCAATTTAATCCATAATTCTTTTTTATGCAAAATTACCATTTTGCCCCTAGAATTTTAACTTTTCATAATTTAGTCCTTAATCTCATAATTTAAATTTAAGAATTTTGATCCCCCATTCAAGCTAACCAAAATTATTAGGGATTTATATCAACCCAAATAAACCATTAATTCATAAAATTAACATGAATTTTACCATTTTTTACAAATCGATCCCTAAATGCAAATTTCATCAAAATCACTTTACAAAACCTGTTTACTTTAAAACAAAGATTCATAATCTTGCCTTAAATATCAAGAATCGTTCAAGAACATTCTTGGCATAACCCTTAAAATTTAACAATTTTACAAATTAATCCTCGGGCTAACTAGATTAAGCTAAAACAAACTCAAAAACATAAAAATCATTAAAAACGGGGCTTGATAACTCACCATGCAATCTCAATATGTTGGCCGAACCAAGCTTTTTATTTGATGGAAAATTTTAGGTTTTCAAACAAAGATAAACAAGATGTCATCTTTCTATTAACTTTTGTTTACTTATTTTTTTTCATTTTATTTACCTATTTATTAAATTAACCTTTATAATTCATTTAATCTTCCATAAAACATATCCATCACAATCCACTATTTTAATTATGGTATAATTACCTTATAAGTCCTTTATCTTTCTATTTTGTAGCAATTTAACCCTTTTTTAACTAACAGTATTCAACTTTTATACTTTTTACAATTTGGTCCTTTTTACTTAATTAATCATGCAAACATCGAAATTTCATATCGAAATTTTAAAACTACCTTACTAACATCCTATAAACATTAAAATAATATTAAAATAATAATTTACTAATCAAATTTATGGTCCCAAACCACTGTTCTGATTTTACTAAAAATAGGCTGTTACAATTTAGTGAATTTCAAGAACAACGTATGGGTTTCGCAAATCAGTTGTCTGAAAAATTTTTATATTGGACGGGGAAAACTAGATGAAGCCCTTCTTGTGTGGGATATGATCAATCATGCTGGATAGTGATATTGGGGTCGACTTACCTATATGCTTCCCAATCATATTTTCAATCACTTAGCAAACATTTTACCTCTTCTATTGATGTAGGGACCGATCAAATAGCTTGGAAATGGGCGAACAAGGATTCATTTTCTATAGTTGAGACATACAAGAATATGTTCCCTTTTGTTGATAAGGACTTGGCAACAAACTGGAAGATAATTTGGAAACTCAGATCCCCACAGCTAGTTCGTGTTTTCATTTGGTTATGTTGGAAAAACTGTCTTTTATCCAATGGTGAGCGAGCTAGGCGATACATGACAAATGAGGGTAATTGTTCCTCATGCAGTTATGTTTTTTAATTTGGTATTCGTGCAATTCGTGACTGTGATTTCTCGAAAGTTGTTTAGTAAATTGTTGTCCCTAGTAATGCTAGAGAGTATTTTTTTTCTCGATGTCTTTAAATGATTGGTTGAAGTGGAACTTGACAAATCATGGTGGTTTTGATAGAAAAGATATTGATTGGGCGAATCTTTTTTTCTATTTTATGCTAGCTTTTATGGAAGACCCGTAACAATTTTATCTTTTCTAGAAGACATAGTTCTACAGGAGTTTCATGGGCAATAAGTTGTACAAGTTCAAATCCTATTCAGATTTTGATCGCTTCTATGGTCATGTCTACACATTGGTGTCCATTTGAGATAAAATGGGTCAAACTTAACACAGATGGGGCGAGTTTGATACATGGTTCAAATGCTTCGATTGGGGGAGTCTTTAGAGATTCATCTACGAGTTGGTTATGTGGTTTCTCTATGAGCACCAGTAAGGATTTTATTTTCAAAATTGAGTCAAGAGCTATTTTAGAGGGACTTTTTATAGAATGGAAGTCGAGTTTTAAGTAGCTGGATTTAGAATATGATAACATCATTTGGTGAAGACTCTCCTAGCTAGAATTGCGGTCAATAGCAGATTACAGGATTTTCAACTAATTCATCAACTCCTATCTCGTAATTGGAAGTTGCAAATTCATCATATCCCCCAGTCCCAGAATAAAGTTATTGATCATATAGCAAAGATTGCAAATGACTATAGCAATAATGTGTAAATATTTAAGGATCCTCCAAGTTCGGTTCTAGGGTTGTTTTTGATGATTAAAATAATGTTGTCGCTGCTATGTTTTAGTATTTTCATTTTTCTATAATTGCAATATGTTGTTTCTTTCTATCAATAATAATAATAATAATAAATAAATAAATATATTTAATTCGTATTTAAATATTATTTAGGATTGGAAACTAATTTTAGTTTATTTAGAATATAAATTCATTTATACTTATTTTGGCATTTTACTAATACGAATTAATTTAAAATACTGAAATTAAAATAAATAATGAAAGTTAATTTAAAAAAACAAAATTTTGAGTATCATTTCAAAAGAATTCTAACAATATTGAAATTTCTAACCAAATACGACAGTTTCTAAGAGTAACTTGTTAAATATTTTGGTAATATCAAAATTTCTAATGCTATCCCCAAATTCTAAAGCAAAATCAATATTTCTAATGTTTTACCATACTTTCTAAGAGATACTATTAGATATTTTGGTATACCATAATATCTAACAAAATACCAAAATATATAAGGCAATACTAATTTAGGGGTCGACATGCATTGTTTTTGTTAGTGCATGTTTCCCCCTAAATTTATCATAAAAAATTTTTAATATCCATTTAGAAATTTTTGTATCCCTTCAAAAGTATTGGTATCACTTCAGAAATTTTTGTATTTTCAAATATTTAGTGCCACACCCGATTTTTAGTAAGTCCCAAAATTAATGGAGAGTTGGGAGTCAATTGAATAAAGTGGTAAGTTGGCAGGCTCTACTAGAAAACTTGAAATTTTTGGTGGCTGATTGGTATTATTTAAGATCTAATTCTGGTTCAATTAAGATGGAACTGGCTGGTTCCTTAGTGAGAGACAAAATTATTGTTGATGGATGACTTAATTGGGGCTTTGGTGACCATGTAAGAATGACTATATATAAGTGAGAAGCCTTAACCAACAGAGGAAAAATTCTTTACAATTCCATTTACATTTTCTTCCCTTCTGCATCGTCTTTTTTGGTTGCTTTGAAGAAGAGAAAGTTAAGGAAAGCTTTGCATGGGCGGTAAATGTGAGACTTGAGTTTGGAAAGTAGAGAATCCAGTAACCTGGTAAGCTCCTAAGTCTCTCTAGACTCGTAAATTAGAGGAAAAGAGTAGTAAGGATTCTTGAAAGCTTCTGTATAGTAATGGATTTGAGGTTTTAAGGTTTGAACACGTTTGGTTTAATCGGTATTTCTAGTTGCAATGCTTAACTGCTAGGACGAAAGAGGCTTTGGCATCTGGACAAGCTAAGCTAACGAGGACGATGGAGTTAAGGTGAGTTTCTAACTTCATTCAGTGTATGTTTGTGTTGTGGTGCTCGAATGTTTGCTATGAGTTCTAATTGAATTCCATGAATGTGTGTGATCACAGTGAATGAGTTTGTTATACATGCATAAAGTTGTGAAAATATATGGATGTTTGCAAGTATGTTCTTTGGATGACAAATGTGGTTGTACATTGATGGATTGATAAATGGCATATTGTATGTTAAAGTAATAAGTACACTGACTTGCATAAAATATATGATTATAAAATGTAGAGTTCGGAGGGAATTATTTTGATGGGGTAGATGAAGAGAGGAAAATTTGGCGTGACGGAGGAATAGGCGGATTGTTATGGGATACAAGAGAGTTTGGCGGCATCATGGAACGGATATCTACTGGTCTTTTGAAGCAGCACCTCGAAAGGGGTTTACTAATTCTTCGAAATCAAAAGTTCATGGTTAACCATGGCATGATCTAGCAGTGAACAAGCACACGTTATGGCAAAAATGGAATCCATTAGGATACTAATTAGGGAAGCCTGTCAGGGCATAAAAAGGGAAACACAATATGACTTACGCAGCGAACAGTCTAATATAATGATCATGGCGCGTTGAAAACGTAGGCAATAGTGTTAAAAAGAGGATTTTCCAAATTACAAAGGTAAGAAGAACTAGTGGAAGCGTCTTAAATACAGGTATATGTGAAAGGAATGGGGCATTTCCTTCAAGGCATTAGTAATTAGGTATTCGCCATAAGAGTCCGCCAAAGTTGGATGAGTAAACCAACTATGGCTATAATAAAGTGAGATGATTATGCAAATAATAGTCCTAAGTATTTATAGGTAAAGAAGTCGCCAGCATAGGAGGGAAGTTTACTGGAGACTCTCTCAAGAAGGAAGTCCGCCAATTACTATATTGGGTAGAAAGTATGTTGGGAATTAACTAAAAAAGAGGATGCCTGTCAGGACTATTTAGCTTGGGGAAGTCCACTTGGGACTAGCAGATGTGGAAGCCAACCAAAGGAAATTTGAGAAAGAAATAGTCCGCCGGGAACTAATTACTATTGGAAGCGTCTTAGTAGTATAGTCTGAAGTGGGAAAAGCCTTGTAGGGCAATCTTGCAAGTACGAGTTCGCAAAGAAAGAGGGGTGTTTATCAATCAGCCAAATCTTATATTCAAGCCCGCAAATAAGGATGTTAGATTGGGTCTTTCTTAAGGAAGGGTTTATGCAAAGAATAAGTCAAAAGAAGATAATCGTCGGGGTAATATGGTAAATATATATTAAGTTCAGTGTAGAATGAATAGATCAAGGTAATGATCCATTGTTGTGGCGAAGTCAATCACAAGTCTGCCAGTAGTAGTAGTCGACAATCCACATATATACATGTATGGTTATCTTTGATGGGTTGAGCCAGAAAGGTAAAATGGAAGCCCAAGATGGAGCTAAACAAGGTTAAGTCCTAAAAAAGGGTTGCTGAAAGGATGCACCTATGATTAAGTCAACCAATATGTCCGACAACAGTTGGCTTAACGAATGCAAGGCATCGGCTACACCAGAAAATCAATGAAACTTCCCAAGATACTCAAGGAGTTTTAAATTCTGTGTCTTACTTTATTCCCAAAAATATAGAGCATTTTTTAGTACTGCTATACAGAATCTCACTAAGTTCATCTGAACTTATGATTGTACTGTCTTGTATGCAAGATCAAATATTGTTGGAGTCATTATGGGAAGGGACCGAGCCAAACAATGCCAAAATATCGCGAAGGGCACTATAGTTGTTTCATGCATATCGAGGGACACCCTTAAAGGCTACACCTCGGGTAGTAAAAGTCTCAAGTCACAAATTGTAAATAATTATTCATGCTTAATATGGTAGAATGTCAGTAATGACTCACTACTTGTATGTTAAAGAATATAATAGGAGTTAAACTTTGAAATTGTGTTGTCACCCATGGAATTAAGGTTGAATAGTAGAAATGGATGTATAAATTGGTATTGTACAAGTTTGTAAGTAAACCAGGTTAATTAAGACACTTGATATCCGAACCCGACAATTGGGTTGAGTATAAGGTGTTACATTTAGTATTTCTTCATAAATTTTGATATCCCTTCAAATTTATCTTCAAAAAGAGTTATTTTACCTTTTTTATAATATCCACATCACTAACTCTAACGAAAAAAGTGGCAAAAGAATCAATTTTTAATTAAAAAATAATATAAGGACTCAATGTCACAAAATTAAAGTATATGGATTAAATTTTAAATTTTAGAAGAGTACAAGTAACTTTGGCATATTTAAACTAAAATAAATTGATTAAAAATAAATTGGGTGCTTACACCCATAAAATAAAATAATTAAAAATTATTGAAATGGATCTTTGATACTGAACTTTGGGGCTTTTTTGAGGGCCTCAAGCTTATTCAACGTAGAGGTCGTGATCAAGTTATTTAAACTGATAGTTTGAAAGTTGTTAAAGCCATCCTTGGAATCATTTCCTCCTTATCGAACTCAGCCTTGATTAGACGAATTCAAAGTATCTTATTTCAGAAAAACTAGTGGTTATTGCGGTACATCCCGAGAGAACAGAATCAAGCTACAGATTGCTTAGCTAAACAAGCCTTGACCAAAAAAGATGGCTTGCAGGTGTTTGAATTCCTCCCCACGATGGTTCACACTTTTATTGAAAAGGATAGTTTAAGGATGGTTCTTCTTTACAAAATGTTGTTATGTAATTAGTTAGATATTATCTTATTGTCACAAAAAAATTATTAAAAATTATTATTTTAAATTTAAATATTAATTTTAATTTATACATATTAAATACTTTATAATTAAATATATATAATCTATATATCTTAAAATTTTGTAAATATATTTTTATTAAAATAATTTAAAAATATTTCATAATATTATTGTTCTTTTAAAAATAATATTTTTTAAATACAATGTTTAAAACTATCCATAATCTCACCCCCAACCCCTTAAATAAGAAGATAAAAACACTTGAACATGCTCGAACTCACGTCTTCTTATATTGATAACAATGCTAATATCAGCCGAGCTAAAATTCCGTAAGCTTAAAAATAATATTTTTAAATATAATTTACTAATTTTTAAAAATTACATAAATTATTATTTGTGGATAAAAAATTATTTTACATTTATTACTAAACTATTATTTTATCACTATTTATATTAACCAAGTAACAATTCATTATTCTTTATTTATTACATTCATGTCTACCAAGCACTGTAGTACATAAAATTTTCAAACTGGATTGGTAATTAGACTATGAATTTTTAGTTCAATCGATTCAACTATTGAATTAATCGATTTGTTATGTAAAAATAATAATTTAATAAAATATAAACTCATTTAATGTCATAAACATCAATTATACATTATAAACTTAATTTAAAAAATTAAAAAATATATAAAATAAGACCCTAAATTACTTTTTAGGGATGAAGCAGAACAGCGGGTTAAACGACTAAAGGAAGGGAAGAGGGTTTGAGAGTTTTTAGTAGTCCACAGTTGCTTTTTTTCTAAAAAATATTGCATTTTCTTTTAAAATTTTTGGGCTGAAACTGTTTTGGGCTGATTGGGATTTTCGTAATTTTCGGCTAGTCCCAAGCTAATCTAGTCCAAATTTTCAAAAAAATCAGTCCACTAGTTTTTTCGGTTCAGTTCAACTGCAGTTTTTTCTAGTTGTCTATTCAAGCTAAGGGTGAGCAAAACCCGATTGACTCGAAAAATTAAAAAAATTTAAGTTTCGAGATAAACGAATCGAGTTATTCGAGTAAACTCGAATTTTTTTTTTTAAATTTCGAGTTCAAATGAAGTTGAGTTTTCGAATTCGAATAACTCGAATAATTCGAATATCAAACTATAATATTTTATATTTTTACCCCAAACTCCCAAACCTTTTTACTTTTCTCTTAAAACTTTTATTCCTTCCCACTTTCCCCCCAAAACTTTTACTCCCCTTCCATCCCAACCCCCAATCTACCCAAAATCCATTTCCCACCAAAATTTTACTCTCCCATTTACTTTTTTTCAAAATTTTACTCTCAAAAACTCTCAAAACTTTTTATTTTCCCCTAAAATTTTTACTTCCTTCCCATCCCACCTCCCATCTACTCCAAATCCACCCCCCTAATTTTCTTTTAAATATTTTCCCTCCAAAATTTTACTCCCCTTATTTACTCCCCCTCAAACTTTTATTCCCCAAAACTTTTTATTTTCCCCCTAAACTTTGACTTCTCACCTTTTACTCTCAAATAAAAAATCAAAATTATCCAAAAAAAAATCACTAAACATAAATAGTAATAATTTTATTTATATCTACTATTTATATTATTAAATTCAATTTCACATTTTATATTATTTATATTATTGAATTGTTTAGTCATATTGAATATTTATATTAAAATTAAATTATTAATTATGTCATTAAATATTAATGTTAAAATTTTATATTGGTATCAATTTCACATTTTATCTTTAAAATAACTTTTATTAAAAAATCACATTTTTACATTTAATATATTTTTTAATTCCAAAATATATAGTGACAAAAATCTGAAGATAATTGAAAGTAACAACTAAGCAAACAAAGAAGCTAACCCGTATATAAAAGATTAATAAATAAATTATGAGGTGATGAAAGTTAATAAAAATTTTGATTAAGGTGGACAATTTTTATTACGAAAGGTGACAGTGGTTATAAGGACCCAAAATTATTTTATAAAATTCAACTCGAACAAATATATTCGATTTGATTCGATTCGAATTCCATCCCACGCGACTCGATTCGAGAAAATTTCAAATCAAATTAGGATGATAAAATATGATTCGTCAACTCGATTAACTCGAAATTCTTTCATTCGATTCGATCGAACGCTCACCCCTAATCCAAACAATTTTCTATTATCATTGGAACTGATCTAAATGTTGATTCTCGATCCGGTCGGACCGATTCCAACATCACTAGTAACACTCTTCTTTATTCCATTCCAGAGAACAACTATTACATCTCTTCTCTATAAATCAAACATACCTTGAGATTTTGATTTGGCTTTAAATTTTTTTACATATATATTTAATTTTTAATTTTTAATTTTTAATTTCTTATATATTTTTATGTACTTTTATAATATTTTTTTATACTTTTGCATTTTTTGTAATTATAATTTTTTAAAAATTTTGAATCATGATCAATTTGATAAAATATATGAACATTGACAATTTAATTTTTAAAAATTATGACTAAATTAATAAAAATATATAAATAATAATAAAGGTTGAATTTATTAATATATCAATAAAAAGGTGACCAAATTAATAAAAAGAATCGATCATGAAAATAGAAATGTGATAAAAAGTTGGGTCACTTATACTGTGGAGGAATTAGAAAGATTTTAGGCGGAATTAAATGGTATAATTTTATTATAGTAAAAAATAATTTTATCACTTTAATAATTTATTATTTTTATAATTTTTAAAAGATTAAATAAAATTTATATTATTTTAAAGGATTAAGATATAATTTTATTATTTTTAATTTAAAATTTTATAAATTATAAAAAATTTAGATAACATAAGATGATCTCTACAAGGCTCCGCGACTGCATTTTATCTAATGAGTTTTTCAAAAAAAAAAAAAAAAAAATTATAACTTCAGATGTAAGCACTTTGCTTTTACTTTTTTTGTCTGTTCTTTTTTGGTTCGTTAGGGAACTTCTTCCAACTTAAGTACTTGAAATCAAGTTTAAGAATATAAGGACAATGCTCCATTACAATTATTTACAAACCCCATTCTTAAGCCATCAATCAAACATTCCCTCTCTCTTTGATTTTCAAGAATCAAGATCCTTTCTTTTTCTTTCACTAAATTGACGTTAACCCAATCTTCCCAGCACAATCAGGCCATTGAATTCTCTGGTAACGGCTCATATAAACCCATTTTCTTTGTTAGTTTCCAGAACTATGAAATTATGCTTCTTTTTTATATGCGTCTCTTTTATACTCTTTCATTTTTGTGTTTTTCTTTGATGGGTTGGTGTGTTAAAGAAAGAATGAAGATAGTTTTTCTTTATGGTTTTCTTAGAGTTAGTTACCTTAGGCTGTTTGTAGACTGTAGTTCAGGGACTAAATTAATTAAAGTGAAGGTTTAAGGTATTTCTTTGATTTTTTCTGCTACCAAACACTGCTTTAAAGTATTTTACATTTAGTTTCTAAAGAAAGATGAGTTTTGATGGTGATGCTTTGTTTTTTTTGGTTGATCACGTTAGAATTTTAGTCTCGCAATCTGTAGGATTTTAGACGATTTTTTGGGTTTAAATTCGCTTAAGTTTTGTGAATAGAAAAGCTACAAAAAGTTAGCGCACATAAAGTATTTGAATAAATGATCTCAAAAGTATTCTATTAATTAGTTAAGACTTGTGTTATTAATTAGTAACTTTGCCTTGAAACTCCTTTGATTATGGAGTTTTTTCTAGTAGGTGTTTGAATTGAATATCTCATATATGGCTTACATCCCTCCACACAAGCGACATTCGAAGGATGCGGAGAGTCCAACGCCAACACCAACTCCAGAGTCCCTTATTCCCAAATTTAAAAGAAATGTACAGTTAAGAGCTTCAAACACCAAAGCTGATAGGAGTGGAAGAATCGTATATTCAAACTATGCCATCTCTAGATGGCTTGCTGTTGGTTTGGATGATGGAAACGGGGACACATCTTCCGTTCATCTTAAGCCAGTTTCAGTTGAATCTATTGAGAGGAAAACAGGTGAGAAACCTGCAATCTTGGGGAAAAGTAATTTAAATAAAGGTTAGTGATACATCATTTCCTTAAATAATGTCCCTTTTTTGCCTCCCTTCTATTGCTTACATTGTAGAAAGTTGTTCTTAACTATTTGTTTTCCAATTGTCGTAGAGAATAACGAAGTAAAAGGGAGCCCGTGGTCTTCTATTGCAGAAAATATTCTGCCAGACCTATTATCTTCCTTTGAGAAAGTGAGGGCTGAAACTGAGTGCAAAGATTTGAAAGATGTAAAGCCAGGAATGGTTGCTCGGTTTGGCAAAATACTTTTTCAAGGGTAAGCGTTGATTACTTTGCTATTGCTTCATCAATTGTTGCTCTTAAAAAAGTGTACATAAAGTAACAATTTTTCCTTGAAGGATATCAAAGCGATCCCGGATATTGGTGGCTACTGCAATATCTAATTGATGACCAAAATACATTTATAGATTAAGTATATTGTCCAAATTCCAACAAGTTTATGTTAAAATACTTGGTGCAGGAGCCCTTCCATGAACCTGGGAAGTGTTAGTAAAAGTTGCATTACAGAGACAATATTGAGTAAATTGAAAAGAACCTTTTACACGAGTCTTCCTGCTTCATACACAGGAAACATTATGGCTGAAGTTGTCTCAAAGATTGGAGTTGATTTCGCAGAGGTGAAAGATGTATTCCAAGCGAAGGTGTATTTGCCCACTAAACTCTACTTTTTAGATCATGATTCTCATCTGATTGATTATGTTAGCTATTGAATGTTTTTAATCTATTAACATTTTATGTAGTTGTCTGATAGCACGCAACCAGATTCAACCATTTCATGTAAATGTAGCATAAAAGATGATAAAAAACTCCGGCTATACAAGGCAAGTCTTCTTCTACCGCTCTCTCTGTCTAATTTTTAATCTCTCATGCTGTCACTAACCATCTTAATGGTCTGCCCCTTACTCGGATATTAGTTAGCATTTAACAGTTGAAAATTTTGAACTACCTGTTTCCATATCTCCCCCTGCTTTTTTCCCCTTATCTGTTAATCTTGTGGAGGCATACCATGAAACATAATATTTTCTCGTGTAGGTAGAACTAAACCCAGTGCGTGACATGTTTATAGACATATCATGCCTGGATATGGATCTCGATTTGAGGCTGGCACTGTCCCACAAGAGAATCTTAACTTCTATGACTGTGAGTTAATTTGAATCCTTTTGGTCTCTAAGGACATTAGTTTTAGCCATTGAGATGATTCGCAACTAAACATCTAATCATCAAAACTTATTTCGTTCACACTTCTCAGGAAGATGAGATGCAAAGCATTAAAAATCTGATTGATTCAGCGGTCCTAGACCCAGATGTGAAAGGTGGGTTGAGATGGCCCTTTGGAAAAGCAACGAGTGGGGATAGATACAGTGTCGTTGGTGTTTGGCACACAATGTCTACTGCTTATCAAAACTCATCCATAAGACTCAAGGTTCGATATGCTGACCGATTTGATTTCAAAACAACATATGGGGAAGATTCCAAGGAAGTTATCTTGAAGTTGAAAGGCATTGTTTCAGGACTGCTGGTAAGTACTTTCTTTCTGTCTTCCCAAGTTTATTAAAGGACCCGGTATTGTTTTATGCAGCTTACATACGTATTGTGCGAAGAGTTTAATGGGTTTTAGCTGTACTTTAAAGTTTTGGAATCGAAATGTTCCATACTTGCAGGACATTGTTTAACTTCCACATCATGCAAAAGCCTTTGGTCTGTGCAGAGTTTCATGAGCAAATATAGCTTTGGAATTTTATACGATCATGTAACATACTTTTTCTTTTAATTTTCAGGAGCAGGATGTTGTAACACATGCAATCTCTGACATGCTGAAAGACAACTTAAGTTTGATATGGCAACACTTCTTGCGCTGCGAGCCTTTTCTAACATAAAAACAAAGCCCCCTTTCATTGCACATCATGATGATGATGATCTACCTGTCTTCACTTCAATGCTCACTTTGTCTTAGTTGTGTGTTTTTGGATTTTGGTGTAAAACGGTAGTTATAGTTGATCGTGGCCAAGCATCAAGTAATGTGATATGCCACAATGTGAAATCTATGTATGTATGTATATATGTATGTGTGTGTGGGTGGGTGCATGCATGCAATTATAAAGCTTTAAGGAAAATGGCAATTCTCTGGTTTTGTTTTCTTATATATTGTTCACTTCGTTTTCCCTCTTTGGATTGTAGCTCATACGGGTCGAATTGTAACCTAAGTTGGGTTGGGTTGGATCATTTAACTAAAAAAGTCTAAATCACAATTATTACATTTTACTAAAAGAATAACGTTATAAAATCCTTAATTAACGTGGATGGAAGTAAATAACTATAAATAAATAAATAAATGCATGTAAAAGGTTAATAAATGACACAAACAAAAGGAAAACTGTGTTTGCTGTTGTTCTATCTACAATTTTCTTCAGTTTTGCAACATGTTATGTTCTACAAATTCAATGAGTTCAAAGAATTTTTTTTATTAGTTTGATTTCAACCTTAGGTAAGAGTTTCGTCGTTTATTTAAACTCTAAATATATTGCCTAAGAAATGGTTTTATGGATTCATCATTCATTGTCCCTTTCTAATTATTTAATAACATTTTAATAAAAAATTTTCATGCCATTAATACATAATTTTGACCATTTTTTTATCCATAATCTCAAATCCTAAATTTCAAACTTGAACCCCAAACCTGAACATAAACCTTGAACCGCAAACCCGAATATTAAACTTTAAATCCTGATTTGAGATTTGGGGTTTAGGGTAAAAAATTATCAAAATTATGTATGAATGATAAGAAAAAAATTACTAAAATGTTATTAAATAATTGAAAAGGGATCATGAATGATATAATGGGAAGGGTGTATAAAGTAATTTCTCTTTTATATGATATTGATCATTTATTTTTATTTATCTTTACTTCTTGAAATTTTTAAAAATAATATTATGAATTTTATTGTTGAATATTATGGCTGAGATATCACATTGTATGGAACTTATGAGATGTTATAATGTTACAAAGTGAAGCTTGTAAGTGACCCCAAAGGAAATTGTTAGCTCTTGTTTTATAACGAATAATAATTTTTTACTTAAAAACCAATTTAAAATCTTGAATTATTTTCATTATTTTGTTCGGACATAAAACCCTAAACCAACTCAGCCATTGGATCTGGACTAATCGTGAAACCTGAGCCCAAACTAGAATCCAACTCGAACAAGCTCAGCTCAGCCCATTCAACCCCATTGGGCGCAAATGTGACGTAAAACAACTACTGCAACGACCACCGTATAGACCGTTGGTGCAGAGATACAGAGACACCATTAGTAACCTCGACTTTTTCACTTTGAAACCTTTCACTCTCTTTCATTTCTCTTCTCCCAGATTTCCCTCAAATGAAACTCAATCTCTCTTTAAACGCAAACCCCACAGCAAATACTTCAACCCCATTCCTGTCTTTCCCTTCAAAGTCAAAAATCCATTTTTTCTTGTTAAAATCGCCCACTTCTGTTTCCTTCTCTACAAAACCCTCTCCTTCTTTCATCCAATTCTGCTCTTCCAATCGATTTACCATTTCGAATTTGAAAATATCAAGTTTGGAGGCCAATGGATTGCCCCAAACTTCAAAGTTCAGTCTTGGGGAAGAATCTAATCAAAATTACAACGTGGGAATTGGGAACCCAGTTCTCCCAACTTTCATTTCAACTCAAAAGATGAGCTTGAGTGATCAGGCCTTCTATCTGATGGCCTTTATTGCTTTCACGGTATGGTTTTTAACGTTGTTGAGCTTATTGGGTTCTTTGGATAGTTCTTTTTAGAGCTTTTTATTGAATGGATTTTCTGCTCTATATGTTAGTGTAGTTTTCTTTATGGATTTTCTAGTGATTATGGCCATGGGTTTAGTATGAGTTAGTTAGAAGTTGAATTTGAAGAAATATCATCTTATATTACCTTAAGTTTGAAATGATTGCATCTTCTTTACAGTGGTGTTTATAACTTGCTTAGTGTACTTGTCATTAGGTGCATTTTCCTATTGCTAATGGTTGAAAATTTAAATAGATTCTTTTGATGCATATTAGGAAAAATTTAAGTGTTTGGTGCTGAAATTTTCCATTTTGACATGTTCATTACATTGTCTTCAAGCTTTGGTACAAACAAATATGTTTGATATTTAGGTTTTATATTTTCTGATTGATTAATTGCAATGAAATGTATACATGCAGACATCTGTGGCGTTTACAAGTATGGTCATTGCAGCTGTTCCAACTCTCTCTGTAAGTTTTCACAAATTGTATCTGAAACTTTGACCGACTTAAAGATTGTTTCGATATTCTGGATTCTTTTAATCATTTCATTTACAATAATTTTTAGTTATCTTGTATTATGAATGTCATGAAATTTGGCAATGGCTGTAATGTATTGTGAACAATAATGTTAATATTGCATATTTTCAAGCTTGCTCACCCAGATTGTGATATGCTGTTTTAAACTTGTTCTGTAGCATTATGTGATCATAAGTAAATCTATATCAACCTCAATTAAAGAAAGGAATGCTTTTCTGGGTGATACTATTGAAAATAAGTTTTTCTCATAAATATAATGATAGATCTAATTTGTATTTTATATTTTTATGTTTATTTATTTTCCCCCTGTTTTGCAGGCGATGGGAAGAGCTGCGGTTTCTCTTTCCAAGCTAGCAGATACGGCACGAGAGGAGCTTCCTGGTACTATGGCTGCAATTAGGCTTTCAGGCATGGAGATCAGTGATCTTACACTGGAACTAAGTGATTTAAGGTTACAACTGAACTCCTATTTTCATCTTTTTGTTGCATGCATATGATTGTTTCTCCAGTATCAAAAGCAGTTAGTCATATCCGTCATGTAAATAGAAGAGAAGAACATGTTTTGAAATGAAGACTGATGCACTCTTGCAGGAAAAACTTGATTTTGTCATAGAAGGTTTTTTTCTCTAGAATTTGTTATATCATGGGACATTTAGACAGACTACCGGGATCAATATTTCAGTTCTAAAACCAAGAAATTTTGTTTCTCTGGGTTATTTTTGTGTATTGCTGGAAAAGATACTGTATATTTTCTTGTACCGAGTTTCATAGCATATCGAAATCATGCCATCTAGAAACTGAGACTTAACTTTTACAACTCATATATTTATAATTGTTTCAATAGCTTTCATGATTTTGTGCATAATGCTTTGAATTGCTACTTGATACTTTAGCCAAGAGATTGCCGATGGTGTCAACAAATCAGCTAAAGCTGTGCAGGCCGCTAAAGCTGGGATTTGGCAGATTGGTTCATTTGCTCGCCAGCAGACAATGTGTAAGTTCCAAGGCTATAAACCAATTTCTTCTTTTATCCAATTTACTTATTAGAACTTCACCCTGTGTGGCATCTCTATCCAGCAATGATTCAAGAAAGGGCTAGTTTGCCAGTCATCTCTTTACAACCAGTTGTTTCCGGAGCTGCTAGAAAAACTTCTCATGCTGTTGGCCAAGCCACAAAGACTATCATGAATATCATAAATCAAGGAGAAATGAGCTCAGAGAACAACGATGAAAGTGGCGCTGATAGGCTGGAAATGTAAGGAGTTCATTGCTTCCCGATGCCCCCATGGATGGCTAGTGTTAGGCTTTACTAGTATACAATGGGAACACACACTCCCACGCCATAAACCCCAGCTTTCTCACTTATTTTGTACATTCTGCAACATCTTGAATCATGAACTTCTGGGCTCTGGCTGCACTTGCTAGATTCATTTATTTTGAAGATGGCAAACCAGCAAATTTGATAACTTTTTTGACAGATTACTTGTTTTTTTTTTCTTTTTCTATGTTATTTGGACTAAGGTCTAAGAATATTATTCGAGTACCAATCCAATTGCTATATGTTAAATATTTTTAAAGTCTTCTTGTATATGTTTTTTTTTCCACCAAACTACTTCCATTTTTTTCCTTTCCAGATCCATCTTTATCCTGAAAGCTGAGATCACTTAAAACGATACTAAAAGAGGGTGTTTCTGATGAATTTTTGTTCCATTCTCTGCTCCCCATACATAATGCCGAAAAATATAGGTTGTATTATACCTCAAAGTGATTAGAATTAGAAGAAAGTGTAATACTTGGCTCTCTTCCGATTCCATCCCAAAACAGCGAGTTTCAGCTCAAGATTCTCAGTTAAAAGAATGTTAGTAACCTGCAACATAGAAGATTAAACAAGAATGGAACTAAAACTACAGAATTTCAATTGCTTTTACGGTAAGAAATTTCACATAGTTTCGTGAATGGTCCAGGAGCCATTGTACCTTTGTATCTCTATGAACAATGCGTCCATCCATATACTGAAGGAGATACCTCAACGCAAGCTGTCTCTTAGGATCTTAACTCGTTTTCCCCATTTCAAAAACACTGTCTTATCCAGAACAATGATAAAAACCAAGAAGTTTTCTAAATGTGATGAGAGAATAAGATTAAAGGAGAGCTATATGTTGTCTGCAGTCGAACATCCTAAAAGGTTGCACCGTACAACCTTTTCTCTAGCATGGCAAGCCTCACTGTGAGTTAGGGATGCTCAATCCTTGCCATATGAGATATAGATACATCACTTTCCACTAGCCTAAGGCAAGCTTGACTTCAATGAGTCTAACTAAAACTGCATAACAAAAACGATTTCAGGCAAGAATTACTTAGGACAATATTCAAATACCAGATATTGCTAATCGTCTTCGATTCAGCGACCAGACATTGAAACAAGCTTCAGATGTTGAATCCAGGGAAGACCTGCAAATTTGCTTTTGAAAGAATCAGGAGAGTTGCTTCTGTTTATCTGCTTGATGGCCACAAGATGTCCACTGGAAAGAATGCCTTGATAAACTTCACTTGTAATTCCCCTGCCTAGACTCTTCTGTTTTCTGCTAAAGCTTATAGTATTCTCAATCTCACCCTTGGAGTAACTTTAGAGACTGGAGCACCTATTATAATTATGTTTTGATTTAACATGTTTATGAAGTTGTTTCTTGAGCTTGTTCCTCTTCATCCTTATGGTCACATACTTTACCAGGTCAAGGGTGAGCACTAGTACTATTACCACTATAAGAACCTTAACTAAGTCTTTTAGGCTAGACAAAACATAATTCTAAGCAAGGTTGATTCAAGAACATATGTGGGTTCTACTACTGTAATTTCTTTTACTTGTAACTTAAGAAATGTAAGGTTTTAACCCGGAGTAACTTCCATGCTCTTTTCCAGTTATTATTGGATGAGCAGAAAAAATCAATGTCTGCAAAATGTGATTATATAATGGAGAAATGGAAGTTAATTTCACGGGAAAAAACGCCAACCAGAAATATATTTATAGACCGTGTTTTTCTTAGTGATTATCACTGATATAACGTTTCAAGAAGTCATTTTTTATTATTCAACAACCATAAAAGCTTTGAAACAAGGAAAGGGTTATCATGAATTTTCAAGGTTTTACGGCTTGATTAATTTGGTGTTAAAAGATGCAGCAAAATTCATCGTTTGGAGGAGCTAAATCCTGTCTTGTCGTTTCAACACTAATTACTTGTATGGTTCCCAAAGCTTTTCGATGCTACATTAATTACGTATACAAAAAATTGTTCTTAAAATGATACATCTTTATCAGACTTGTAGAGTATGGATCGAACTGTCATCTTGTACATTTCACATAACATCACACTCACTTTGGAATTTCAACATGAAAATAAATAAATAAATATGGTTACTCTAGTTTTTTCAGCATGGATGAGAAAATTAAGTAAATCAAGTTTTTCTACTTTTTTAATGGATAAATTTTAGTACCCATAAAAATTCAAACTGTGGGCTAAATGTATCATTTACAATATTTTCGGGTCAAATCACAAATTCTTTTTTTGTTGTTGTCGTAGAAGTGAAATTTTGACAAAATGAAGCTAGTTTCAAATTGTACTTGGTTAAAGACAGGGCCCGACATTCCCAAATATAAATGAATACGTAAAAGGTCTGGTTTCCACACATTGTCTTATCCTAATTTCACTTATCGACCAACTTGCTGTTAGTCACACGTTGTTGTTGGCTTCTTGCCGCCTTTTTTTTTCTCCCCAAGTGTTAACAATCCATTGCCTGTCTGTCTGCAATCTCTCTTTTATAACCATGCCTAACATTTAAAAAACATTAAGAAGAAGAAGAACCCACCATTTTATTTTCCTGCTCCATTCAATTAAGGTCTGTTCTTTTCTCCCTTTCTCTTTAAAATAAATAACCTTTTTCTTGTATTTATAGCTGTTAATTGACAAAAAAAAAAGGAGAAAAAATCTTGGTTTGTAAACTAGTAAAGTTTGGGAATTTGATGCTAAGTTTCATTCTGGCATTTCTTGGTGGGAAATGGATATAATTCATTAAATGATAAAATTTATAATACAGTTTTGCTCTTCCTTTTTATTTTTATCTCGAAATTGAGCATCTTTTGCTTAATTTTTCTATGGAATTTGTTTGTTAGGAAAATGGGTTTTATTCCTTAGTTGATAATTTGTTCCCGAAATGGTAAACGAGGCAACTAAATGCTCTTGTTTTGATTGTTTTGCTCCGTTTTTTCATTTCCTTTTACAAATGCTAGTAGATGATTGCTTTTTTATATGTGCTGAAAGTTTGGTTTAGTGAATGATGCAAAAATTATATATTTAGATCACATGCATATATGGAAAGTTAGATTCTGACATTTCTACTGAAAGAATTGGACTCTATTCCTTCGAATTTCTCCAGTAACAACATTTATACTGATATATTGTAGATAATCAGGCTGTATGTGAAGTTGAGATACTGGAATATGGCAGAAGCTGCTCGTCTAATATGTTTTTCCCATGTTAAAAGTGTTAAAGTTCCATGTAGAACATCCGGATTTACTCGTAAAGAGAGGTTTCACCGGAGACTAGTAGCTCATTTTCATGGCATGATGCTACTGAAACTTCAATCTAGTTGCAGAAACTCAAGGTATTCTCAGTTAATTAAGCCGAATATGAATTATTCTGCATCGAAGTTAAGATGTTCACATCAGCTTTCAAGAAGAAAAGAGAGAAAATTTTCATCAAGTAGCAGCAACGAAAGAACACCTAAGGTAGTATTGGCGTATATATGGCGTATATATGCTGCAGATTTTCTTACTAATTAACCACATTCCTTCGTATGTTAATGTTCGTATTTTTGTACTTACATATCTTCTTCTTTTCCTTTTTCTCTTTGGGGTCTTCTTTAAGGCAGAAGAGGTATTTTCATTTCAGATGCCCATCATATCAAATCTCTTAGAACAATGGAGCCAGTCACAGACTGTGAAATTGGTTGGACTACTTGCATGTGCATACTTGGTGATTCCATCAGCTGCTGCTGTTGATGCTCTAAAAACATGCACTTGCTTGTTGAAGGAGTGCAGGTATTCAATCAAATAAAGTGAAAATGGTCTTTAAATTTAGTACTCGTCTTACGGTTTTAACTTTAGCTCAGTAAAACATGACAACAAGCTGTACTATCGCACCACATCCTACTAATAGTAGTTCCTGTTTACTTATTTCTACCCTGTCAAAAGCTGCTTGCAAGGGTAACTGAGAAGCTGCCTTTACTGTATAAGTGGTTCATGGAAGGCCTACAGTTCCCCACATTTTGTAATCTATATACCCATTAGTAATCTATAGATTGTGTGAAACATTAATACGTAAAGAGATCAATCCAGAAACCATCACCAATGAGTATAACTACCAATTTTCAATCATCAGATATCTTATACAACTCTGGAACAGAATCCAATCTTTTGTATGTTTTTTGTTTCAGCTTCATAAACGAACCTCCTACATCCCTGATTACTTTACATTGCATTCTTAAGTATATAAAGATAAAGGTTCTACCATCATCTAACTCAATGTGCAATGTTATTCTTGCCAGGATAGAACTTGCTAAGTGCATTGCCAACCCGTCATGTGCTGCGAACGTTGCTTGCCTCCAGACCTGCAATGATAGGCCAGATGAAACCGAATGCCAGGTTAGTTCTTTATGTTTCTTGCAAATGATTTATGTTGAATGATGGGGCAGCTTATGCCTGAGGGGGTGCATATTATGCTTTTTATCAGCACTTTTGCAGATTAAATGCGGGGACCTGTTTGAGAACAGTGTTGTAGATGAATTTAATGAGTGTGCCGTCTCGCGCAAGAAGTGTGTGCCCCAGAAATCTGATATAGGGGAATTCCCTGTCCCAGATCCTGCTGTTTTAGTTGAAAACTTCAACATTGCAGATTTTACTGGGAAATGGTTCATAAGTAGTGGTCTAAATCCTACATTTGACACTTTTGACTGCCAACTACATGAATTCCATACAGAAGGTGGCACACTTGTCGGGAATCTGTCTTGGAGAATAAGAACACCAGATGGTGGCTTTTTCACTCGATCAGCTACGCAAAGATTCGTGCAAGATCCAAACCACCCTGGGATTCTTTACAATCATGACAATGAGTACCTTCACTATCAAGATGACTGGTAACATCCATTCCTGTATATATCTTTTAAGTTAGCATTCGCTGGTTAAGTATATCCTGAATATTAAACATTCAATCATATTTGAGGGAAGCATTTCACTTGTATGTGCTTAAAATTTATAATCTGGTGCTATCTTAAGGCAAAGTGTTTTGAGTTTCGAAACCCCTGGTGATGATTGTCCCTTTTTTCATAAGATTCTTGCTTTTGTACTCATTGGTTAATATAACATGCAGGTATATTATATCATCCAAAATAGAAAACAAACCAGATGATTATGTATTTGTATATTACCGGGGTAGAAATGATGCATGGGATGGATATGGTGGTGCTGTTGTCTACACAAGAAGTGCAGTTTTGCCCAAAACCATTGTACCTGAACTCGAAAAAGCGGCTCAAAATGTAGGCCGAAATTTCAACAAATTTATCAGAACAGACAATTCTTGTGGTCCAGAGCCTCCCCTTGTAGAAAGACTTGAAAAGAAAGTAGAGGAAGGTGAGCAGACACTGATTAGAGAAGTCGAACAGATAGAAGGGGAGGTGGAGAAGGGGGTCGAGAAGGTTGAGAAGACGGAACAGACATTGTTTCAGAGGTTGGCTGAAGGTTTTAAAGAGCTGCAACAAGATGAAGAAAACTTCTTGAGAGGACTAAGCAAAGAAGAGATGGAACTTTTGAATGACTTGAAAATGGAAGCGAGTGAAGTCGAGAAACTATTCGGGGAAGCACTTCCGATCAGGAAACTAAGATAGATTGTTTCACAAGTAATTCACCACAGTTAAATTACATCGTTTTGTTTTAGAAACTGTATAGCTTATATCTCCGTAATTCACATGGAGGCTCAAATCAGTTCAAAAAATATTCATTCAGCTACTTGTTTTTCTAAACATATGCATATTCATAATATTAAATAAGATCTAAGTAAAGATCATCAAGAATCAATTATCAAACAGCTCAAAAGAATAAAAATACAACATCATAAATATGTATACATGTAATATGCAAAACATCAACCAAGATCGAAAAGAGTCGATCTAAACGCAACAACTAGATATCTATAGATCAAAACAAATAGCAACCCCAAACCTTGGGATTCGATTATTGCAAATCAAAGATGAGAAGTCTGATCCGAGTGAATTATTCAAGATTTCATAAAGATCACAAGTAGCTTAAATGATCTGCCTCTAACGATGGTACACAGATGCGAGTCGGGTCCTTGTAAAGACTTTCCAGTATTAGTAAAAGGATTGACATTCTTCAACAAAATATCCAATTTTTATAATCACTCCACTAATCATCTCAATCAAGATCCAATCCGAATTAAGCATTCAAGTTCAACAATTTTTACATATTAATGCATTTATTAATTTTAATTATTTGTAAAATATTGTAGAGGTTTCTTATAAAGTATTGAAATAAAGTAGACAAAATGTATTGGAAGAAGGCAAAAAGAAATATTGGAGAAGATCTTGTAACACTAAAGGCAATAATAAGTGATGGTTTGTAAGGTGGAGGAAGGCTGTGAGTGGCTGAGAATAAAACTTGGTAAGGGAATAAGAAGAGAGTTTTAAAGAGAGATTTTGGGATTCAAAATGTCAGAATGCCAAAAAAATCTTTCACCAGTTGTGAAAGGCTCATATATATTATGTCTCAAGACAGGAGTTACAAAGCTGACATTAAATAAGAATAAAGAGGGAGTTTTCAGTTACGAAGGCATTAAGACTCTTTCCATAATAAAGAGTTTAAGTCATAATGGTGATGGTGAAGAGTGAGTAAAAGTCCACTACATTTATGAAAGAAGAAGGGGAATGTGATTCATGTTACAAGAAAAGGTTAAGAGGAAACTTACGAACTATCTACATATTTGTTCTACCAAATCAAGTTCTCCGGAACGTCTCCAAAGTGAAGATAACCTCATAACCTTGTCATATTCCGAAGTTACTTCTATAACACCCCTTGTTCGACCCAATCGTCGGTCCGAGCTACGGGGTGCTACATCTGTTGTCGAAAAAATTACTATCATAATATTGTAATTTAAATCGATTAAACATTCAAACGTTCCATTAAATACAATCATTACATGCTAAATAAACAATTTCGAGATTCATTCGACCTTAGGAAAGCTCAATCGATAAACCATTAATTGCCAAAATTATTAGCAAAAAGAAGGGTAAACTACTAAAATAGTCACTTTTGTTTACCTCAGGTTACTTTTTAGATATTTATATTTGAAAAGTTACGTTTTAGTCACTTGCGTTAACGTGTTGTAACATTTTATTACCAAGCCATTAATTGTCGTTAATGGTGTAACGGTAACCTGATGTGACATGTTAAATCATCATTTCAAACAAAAAATTTAAGTTAAATTATACAATTGGTCCCCATATTTTTTCGTTTTAAACAATTTAATTTTTTTCTTTTATGTTCTTTTAACTTTCTTTTTTTTTTTTCATTATCTTCTGTTTCTCCCTCTATTTTCCTCCATTCTCCGTCTTTTTAACATAGTTTTTCTAGGGTTTAGTACTAATAAAGACTCATTTTCGAAATTATTTACAGAAATGGGTTGTTTCTAAAATTAATAACGGATTTAGTCCGTTAAAATCCAAAAATGCGCTGACGTGGACGCGTTTTTAGGGGATAACCTAGAAAAATGCTTCCATGACAACGCTTTTTTCCTTGTGTCAGGTAAAAGCGCTCCGAAGTGGACGCGCTTTAGTAAAAAGCGTTGACAAGGACGTACTTTTGGCCGTGTTTTCCCCCAACGATCACCTCCAACGGCCGTTTAAAAATTTGACTGTCAGGCCTTCAACGGTAAGGAAAAAAGTATAAAACACCCCCAACCCATTTTTTCACACCAAATTTTATTATTCTTCCAAATTTCTCTCTAAATTTCTCAAAAAAGCTCTCAAAGGTCTCTAAATTTTTTATTTTTGTCTGAATTAGTTTTTTTTATTATAATTGTGAAAAATAAAATAAAAAAATAAAGAAAAAACACACAGATTTTTTACGTGGAAACTCTTTCGGGAAAAAACCATGGGTAGAGGAAAAGAAAATTCACTATGTCGAATTCGAATTGATTACAAGAGGAATAGACTATGTCTATTTATAGGCTTGTAAAGCCATATTCTAGTAAGACTGAAACACCTTATTCTAATCAATATCAAATAGATGGAATTTAATAAGGTTCAAAAAACCTTATTCTAAAATAAAATAAAAGAAGTGTAATTTTATATAGATTCTTCTTTTATTTTATTTTACCACTGTATTTTATATAAATAAGGATTCGGGTCACTTAAATCTAACAATCTCCACCTTGACACAACAAACAAGTTTTTCATCGCGAACCCTCAACGAACAAGTCCTCCACCTCTTCCATAAAACCCCTTAAGGGTTTTACTTCAACAATGAACACCAACCAAGTTTCAGCAATGCTCAAACTTGGTTATAGGAAGTGACTTAGTCATCATATCTGCAGGATTTTCATGAGTACTAATTTTGCTCACAACAATATCACCACGGGCAATAATTTCACGAACAAAATGATACCGAACATCAATATGTTTTGTTATCTCATGAAACATTTGATCTTTTGTAAGAAAGATGACACTCTGACTATCACAAAATATTGTGCTGATTTGAAGGTCTTCATTGAGTTCACTAAAGAGTCCCTTCAACCAAATAGCTTCTTTACAAACCTCAGTAATCGCCATGTACTCAGCTTCAGTGGTAGACAAACGACTGTAGTTTGCAAAGTGGCTTTCCAACTTATTGCACAACCTCCGATTGTAAAGACATAACCTGTGAGAGATCTTCTTCTATCAAGGTCTCCAGCAAAATCAGCATCAACATACCCAATGACTCCATCTTCAGTTCTTCCAAACTGTAAGCAAACATCAGTAGTACCTCGTAAGTATCTTAAAATCCATTAAACTGCTTTCCAATGTTCTTTACCGGGATTCACCATATATCTCGCTAATCGCATTGACTCATCGCATATAATAAATCGAGCGTGAACAAACCATAGCATACATGAGAGATCCTACTGCACTAGAGTATAGAACATGTGACATGTACTCAATCTCATCATCTGATTGTGGAGACAACATCGATGAAAGTCTAAAATGGGCTGCTAAAGGAGTACTAACAGGCTTAACACTCTGTATATTGAACCTGCAAAGAACTTTCTCAATGTACCTCTTCTGACTTAGGTACAATTTACTTGTTTTTCTATCTCTGAGAATCTTCATACCAAGTATCTTCTTTGCTGGTCCCAAATCTTTCATCTCAAATTCTTCACTTAGTTGGGCTTTGACCTTTCTTATCTCTCCTTTATCTTTTGCTGCTATCAACATGTCATCAACGTAAAGAAGTAGATACACAAAAGAACCATCACTGTCAAAACTATTTCTTTTGAAATCATGAGAAGTCATAAAAGAATCAAACCTCTTATACCACTGCCTTGGTGACTATTTCAAACTATAAAGGGACTTTTTCAGCAAGCAAACATAATCCTCTTTTTCTGAGACTGTAAAACCCTCTGGTTGTTGCATGTAAATATCCTCCTCAAGTTCTCCATGCAAAAATACAGTTTCTACATCTAACTGCTCAAGCTCCAAATCATGCATGGCCACAATACCAAGCAAAGCTCGAATCGAACTATACTTCACAACTGGGGAGAACACATCTATGAAGTCCACTCCTGGAACTTGACTGTAACCCTTTGCAACAAGCCTTACTTTATATCTGGGTTCTTCAACTCCTGGAGTCTCTTCTTTCTTTTTAAACACCCATTTACAACGAACAGTCTTCTTACCTTTAGGAAGTTTTACAAGATCCCATGTTTTGTTTTTGTGGAGTGATTCCATCTCCTCTTGCATAGCAAACATCCATTTTT
The DNA here is from genome assembly GCA_025698475.1 of Gossypium anomalum. Classification (NCBI taxonomy): domain Eukaryota; kingdom Viridiplantae; phylum Streptophyta; class Magnoliopsida; order Malvales; family Malvaceae; genus Gossypium; species Gossypium anomalum. Next base: position 78,952,951 of record CM046966.1, on the reverse strand, counting down.
CTGAGTCTTCACAGCTAATCACCTCAGAATAATTAGATGGCTCTTGATTCGCATATATCTAGCTTCAGCCACATTTAAAGCATAAGCAACTAGATCAGCCTCAGCATACTTCTTTGGAGGTTTGATTTCTCTTCTAGTTCTGTTTTTGGCGATTGCGGCAAAGAAGTAACTCTATTCTCAATTTTTGTATTGGCTTGAGGAGTCGACTCTGTATTAATCTAATGCTCCACCTGCTTATGATTTTCTTTATTTGAAGAGTCTTTAAGAGATAAGTTAGGTAGCATAGCAGTTTCATCAAAAACAACATCTCTGCTAATCACAGCTTTTCTATTTTTAGGACACCATAACTTATACCCTTTTACACCAGCTTTATAACTAAGAAAAACACATTTAATGTATCTCAGTTCCAATTTTTCATTATCAACATGAGTATATGCAGGACACCCAAAGATCTTTAAATCAGAATAATTAGTAAGATTATCAGACGATACCTCTTGTGGAGTCTTTTTCTCAATGGCAACGGATAGAAATCGGTTGATCAAAAAACATGCAGTAGAGGCTGCTTCTGCCCAAAACGACTTCGGTAAGTTGGCATTTGACAACATACATTGAACATTCTCCATGATCGTTCTATTCATTTGTTCTGCAACGCCGTTTTACTGTGGAGTATGATGAACTGCCAAGTGTCTATGATGAACCGCCAAGTGTCTAACGATCCCTTCTGACTTGCACAATCTATTAAACTCATCAGAACAGAACTCTAAGCCATTGTCTGTGCGGAGGTATTTTATTTTTTTTCCCGTCTATTTTTCAATCATAATTTTCCAAGACTTAAATACAAAAAACACATCACTTTTCTACTTCAGGAAGAACGCCTAAACTTTTCTAGAAAAATCATCAATAAAAGTTAGCATATAATTAGCTCCACCTCTTGAAGGCACTTTGAATGGCCCCCACAGATCAGAATGAATATACTCCAATGTTCCCTTCATGTTATGGATTCCTCTGGTGAATCGAACTCTCTTTTGCTTCCCAAAAACACAGTGCTTACAGAAATTTAGTTTGCATATTCTTTGCCCATCAAGAAGTCCTCTTTTGTTCAATTCTACCATGCCATTCTCACTCATATGCCCTAGGCGCATATGCCAAAGTTTAGTAATATCATCATCTGACAAGGAAAAGGAAGCGACAGCTGCATCCCCAGTAAAAGTAAAACCCTGCAAAACATATAACTTAGCAGTCTTTCTTTGCCCTTTCATCACAACAAGGGAACCTTTGGAAATCTTTAAAACCCCACTTTTAGCTGTATATCTATACCCTTTTGAATCAAGAGTACTCAACGGAATTAAATTTCTCTTCAATTCTGGAACATGTCGCACATCACTAAGTGTTCTGACAACTCCATCAAACATCTTAACTTCAATTGTTCCAACACCTGCGATTTTACGCGAAGCATTATTTCCCATCAAAACAACACCTTCTGACACTGTTTCTTAAGTTGTAAACCAATCCCGATTGGGACTCATATGGAAGGTGCAGCCTGAATCAAGTATCCACTCTTCGCTTACTTTAGAATCATTGACAGAAGCGACTAGAAGTTCACCATCGCTGTAGTCTTCTACAACATCAGCTTCACCGAAATTTTCTAGTTGTTTTCCCTTTTGATTCGCAGCTCCCTTTTAATATTGTTCTGTAGCTTATAGCACTCAGATTTAATGTGCCCTTTCTTCCTGCAGAAGTTACAAGTTTTACCTCTATTTGAAGACTTCGATCTACCCTTAGATTTACCGCGAGGATTCCTTTCCTGTGTCCTTCCATGATCATTATCAGTATTCTGATCTTATCTCCCACGAGCAATAAGACTCTCTCCCTGAGAGTCTGGTTTAACCACAAGATGCTTCATCTTATCATACGAGGTCAAAGAATCATAAACCTCCTCAACTGTGAGAAACTCACGGCTATATAAAATTGTGTCTCTAAAGGTTGAATAAGACGGGGGCAACGAACAAAGTAGAATCAACCCTAGATCTTCCTTATCATACTAAACCTCCATGGCTTCCAAGTTTGAGAGAATTTCTTTAAACACTGTTAAGTGTTTGCGCACAGACGCACCTTCCTCTAAACGATGAGCATAAAGACGCTGTTTCATATGCAACTTGCTTGTTAGAGTTTTCGACATACATATTTGTTCTAGCCTCTTCCATAATGCAGCGGCGGTCTTCTCTTTCATCACATCCTATAAAATTTCGTTGGACAAATGCAGATGTAATTGTGTTAACGCCTTTCGATCCTTACGCTTCTTCTCTTCATCTGTTAATGTCGAAGGCATCTTATCTATCCCTAGCAGGGCATCTTCCAGATCCATCTGCGCAAGAACTGCTTGCATTTTAATCTGCCACAACGCAGATCTGGTGTTGCGATCCAACAGCGAAATTTCATACTTCAAAGACGCCATTACCGTGATCGAGATGAACAACCCGGAAACTCGGATACCAATTTATGAAAAAAACTAAAAAAATAAAGAAAAAACACATAGATTTTTTACGTGGAAACCCTTTCGGGAAAAAACCACGGGTAGAGGAGAAGAAAATTCACTATGTCGAATTCGAATTGATTACAAAAGGAATAGACTATGTCTATTTATAGGCTTGTAAAGCCATATTCTAGTAAGACTGAAACACCTTATTCTAATCAATATCAAATAGATTGAATTGAATAAGGCTTAAAAAACCTTATTCTAAAATAAAATAAAAGAAGTGTAATTCTATATGGATTCTTCTTTTATTTTATTTTACCACTGTATTTTATTTAAATAAGGATTCGGGTCACTTAATTCTAACAATAATTTTTAAGAAATTTGATCGTATTAACAATGACCCAGTAACTAATTTGTCTCAATGATAAACATATCTCCGTCAACCAAATGAAAATGGTAAGGTTTAATTTTATTTTTTCAATATTGTTTAATTTTTTATTTCATTTTTATAATTAATTAATTTTTTTATAATTTTTTATAATAGTCTGTAGATCAAGTGTTACAATGTTTTATTCGTAATCTACCTGGTCCTCTATCACCGTTGATTGAAAATACTTGAGGGATGCAGGTTTTTGGCATGTGGCTAATATAGGTCGGGGGTGCAAGTTGGATCCGAAACTCATCAACGTGTTTGTGGAGAGGTGGAGACCCGAGACGCACACATTCCATCTTCCATGTAGGGAGTGTGCCATCACTTTAGAGGACATGTAGTTACAGTTGGGGTTACCAGTGGATGGGTCTGTACTCACCGGGTCCGCTCAATCTGATGATTGGGGAGCCATATATTACGATTTTTTTGGTGCGATTTTGAATATTATTTACGGAGGTCAAATCGATATGGGCTGGTTACAAGAGATATTCCCAGTGTTGGGGGATGATTTGACTAAAGTATAAAGAGTACGATAGCTCGAGCGTACATCCTTTAGATCATCGGAGGTTATCTGATACTGAACAAATCATGAAACCTTGTACATCTAAGGTGGCTGCTAAAATTCATCGATTTTAAAGTAGTTGATGAACTTAGTTAGGTGCCTGCCATGTTGGAGACATTGTATCGAGAGATCTGTCGAGCGACGCAACCTAATAAAATCAAAATCAGAGGTTGCCTCTCACTGCTACAATCATAGGCTCAGTTTCGCTTTCTATTTTTACGTCCTCGAGTGGATCACCCGTATACATTCTCACTCGTAATAAGGTAAAATCTATATTATATTTTACAATTATTAAATAGATTTAAAATAAAATTTTATGCTAAAATTTTATTTAAATAGGTGGAACCATTCTTCGAGTTACGAGGGAATACCTACCGTTCTTAAAGATATACAGTTTCTATTAGACCAACGGTCGGAAGCGCATGTAAGTTTTTATTTCATTTTGAACTATATATACATAACATAGTTGATTTTGTATTTAGTATTATGTATTATGTATATAACTAATATTTTTATCACATTCATATAGTTTCAATGGACACCATATAAGGATCCGACAATTCGGGCAGTAATTCCAGATGAATTCCTACATAATCCGAACATCTGGCACGTTAAGGTCCTATTGGTCAGCTATGCTACTATCGAGATGCACCAGACAGATAGAGTATTCAGCAATTCAGATTTCGATAACCGATTCTCGTGGCACCTGAGGCGCTCGATGATGAACACAAAATTGACTTATGGCGATCGGATACGCATTGGCTGTGCTTCCAATCGGAATGTATCAAAATGTAGGTAAATCGATACGATAATATATGTACTCGCGAACCAATTATTGTTTCAGAGTTAGTGTACGATCCGAATTACATGCCATGGTATAGGATCCATGGCAAGCCATATTTACTCTCGAAAGAGAAGAGGCGTCAACAAATCCTTGTCAAAAGGGTACGACAGGGCCCATTAAATCCAAGGACAAGGGATGGCGAAGCGAGCCCATCAAAAGTGCCCACACAATCACCGACCCCAACGGAGCAAGCGACAATGCCCACACCACTACACCTTCAAATTATACAAGGTGCGTATCCTAACTCTCATGTGTATCCTAACCCTTATATGTATATTTTTTCCACTCTTATGCCAGGTTGGAAAGTATGGCCCAGTGTATCTCATTTCTAGATGACTCCGAATCAACCGACAATATATAAGCCATTGTCATAGGAGGTATCGCACGAGGCACCGTTAGGGAGCTCAACTCATTTCCAATCTCTATCGCCTTATGGGATTCAAGCCAGTTACGTTTATTCGCCGTGGGTGATGCAAACATATCTGTGATCTTTGTTCTATTAAAGTGGGTCATCTTCCTAACACTCACAACCAGAAGCTGATCTAGAACAACTACAACCTCGGCCGGAAGCTGAACCAAGAAGGAATCCAGCATGTAACTGTCAACCACCTCCATGTGGCACTGATTCCGACTGGCACATGCATTGGTTTATTTTTGAATATTTTTGTACAAATTATTTTTAGATTGTTTCATCTAATAAAATAGAAGTTGTTTTGGAATATTTTTGTACAAATTATTTTAATATTGTTTCATTTAATAAAATAGAAATTCTTTTGAATATTTTTGTACAAATTATTTTAATATTGTTTCATTTAATAAAATAGAAGTTCTTTTGAATATTTTTGTACAAATTATTTTTTATTGTTTCATTTAATAAAATAGAAGTTCTTTTAAATATTTTTGTACAAATTATTTTTTATTGTTTCATTTAATAAATTAAAAGTTCTCTCGATGTGGACAAGTTGGCATTGTATGACTTGGGTTCCTACACCATCCGCATAATGTCTATTGGCTCGTTCTTTCCTGGATATCCATATTATCACGTATTCTAGTCGAGAATGATCGACCTTTTGGTTTGCGATGCAATTCTCTATCCAGTAATAACTTAAACGGAGTAAGCAATACAGACGACCACTTACGTTCATCTGGGATTGGTGGGAATACATGTCTCCATATGTTGTATATGTATTCTAATTTGTACACTACATCGACATAGCTCATGGGATCCAAAGGGAGATTCTGACAAGCTGCAATTACATGAGCGTATGAATAACGAAATGCGTCAAACCTCCCGAAGTCGCAAGTCCTGTAATACTCCTAACCCGTATCTGTCACCGGACTAAGGATTTGAGGCATTACTGAACATAACATATTCACACAGGTCTTATTGCATATAAAAAGCAAAAGACTAATTGAATATTAAATATATAAAAAAATACATTATTAATCATATTGCAATTACGAATCATAATTCAAATCTATCTGAATCTCTATCAAACATAAAATCATATTCACACATTAATAAGCATGCCTCAAAGCCAAACATAACATATTTTAAAAAATATATATAAACACAAATCATATGCTCATTATTAAAATGGTATTTGAATACTTAATAAATAATAAAAAAATTTAATTCATATTTATACACGTGCACTTAATAAGCCAAACAAATCATATCACAAAACTTTATGTCCAATATCAAGCGACATTGGTAATGGTCTTACATTTACATATAATTCAATTAAACAAATATGATTTGAGACTAATCATACCTCTTTTCTAGTCACAAAACCATGCGCATATGACCATAATAATTTTAACCATTTTGAGAACAAATAACAACTAAGAGTACACTCAATTCACATGCCAATTACCATACCTAAATTACAAAAGTATAACCAAAACACCAACCAAATTTACATCATAATTCTCGTCCAACATTAGCCATTAACTATGTACCAAAGTAACCATCAGCTTATCCATCAATTCACATCCATTTTACTATTATACCAATCACCATTTTTAATCACAATTAATAAGTTCATAGTATACTTAGTTTACTAGCATGTCATTTTAACATGGCATACCAAACATATACATTTGTACATATACGATACATAAAAAAAAACTTTAAAACTAAACCAAATATACATCTTTTATTATTACAACTTTATGCATATAAGACCATATCTATTTGGGCCATTTTAGAACTTTTATACTCAAACAATACATGCCAAAAACTAATTTTTGCATACCCGTTAACTTGAACCTAAAACCATTGCCGAATACTCATATACATATTACCTATCATTTCCAACACATAAATCATGCCATAAAACACTTCTAAAACAATTTATCATCATGGCCAAATATACATTTAATGAGCATTATTCCTTTACCAAATCAACTAACAACTATAACAAATACAAAACATATCAATATGTCAAACTCATTACCTTACCTTTTTAGTCAAGCCGAATAATACAATCATCCATATTTAATCTATACCACTATCCAATTTTTTTTTTTTAAAATGGACTAACCATAATGTCGATTGTATTTTATACCTAGCAGTTCTCATTGCCAAATCACAAAACCAGACACCACAAGCATATTCACCATAAAACATACCTCCAAAATGAGTTGAAAACACAACCAAATAAACACAAACATTGGCATTATGCTCTAGCCATTTTTGCATGGCTAAATATAAATACACATTTCAAGTTCAAACATACTATCTAGTCTATACATGCCATAAGTTCAAGGTTCAAACTTATAGAATACCGAAAAGCGATCGATAGTGTGACGGATTTCCTTGACGATCCCCGAGCTCGTAACCAGCTTCCAAAATCTATAAAGCATTAAACGAACACACACTGTAAGCTTGAATAGCTTAGTAAGTCATAAGCAAATAATTTATCAAATGAACATTAGCATTAAAATCAACTAGGCCGAATATGAACAATCTCAAAAACATATATAATTCACCCTTGTATTAAGCATATTTCATAACTTTATCACTATTACTTTACTTACCTTACTTTCATAATCATTTAACTTCATACGTACCTGAACCATTTAGCTCATTTTCACATTCGATCTTAACTCAATATTGCCCGTTGAACCATTCGAAATCAATAAGGATACTCAGATAGTCGAAAAGCTAGTACAATGCCAACGTCCCAGACGTGATCTTACATGTAATCACATATTGATGCCACTGTCCCAGATAGGGTCTTACACGAAATTATATACGATGCAGATGTCCCAGACATGGTCTTACACATAAATCTCAAATCGATGCCAATGTCCCAGACGTAGTCTTACACGAAATCACATATCGAAATCCTATGTCATGACATATGTATCCTAACTATTCTTAAGGTGTACGGGGCTTTCGGACGTCGTAACTCGATCGATTCAAGCTTGTAAATATTGCTACCATGCTTAATTCAATTCGACATATACATATACATAAGTAATAATTTAATTCGGCACTACTAAAATATATACAATCGAATTCAATGACATTTATTTACTTATGAACTTACCTCGGACAAAGACGAACGAATCGAGACGACTATTCGACAATTTTAGATTTCCCCCGGTCCAAATTCGATTTCCTCTTTTCTTGTTCTAAATCAATATAAATTAAACTTATTTAATCACAAATATACTCAAATTCACCCAAAAACACATAAAAGGGCAATTTACACTTAAGCCTCTAATATTTCATTTTTTTACAATTTAGTCCCTATTTCACAAAACAAAAAATACACATAATTTCACTAAACTCTAGTATAGCCGAATTTTACTAAGGTTCATGTCAACCCATTTCTTTCTTTTATTTCACATTTTGACCCCTCAATTTACAAAATTTATAATTTAATCCCAAATAAGCATTTTTACTAAAAATCAGTTAATTAAACATGAAAATCTATTAACACATACTTATTTTTCATCATCAAACACAAAAATCATCAAGCTTTCAACAATGGCAAAACACAAAATCATCATCAAATCTAAAAATCAAGGCATGGGCTACCTAGTACTCAAAGCAACGATTTCAAAAACTTAAAAATTATCAAAAATCGAACAAATTACATACCTCAATCAAGGAAAACAATGGCCGAACCTAGCTTATTCTTCTTCTTTCTTTTTCTTTGTTAAATTCAGTCAAAAGATGAACAAATGCATGGCTATTTTAATTTATGTTTTATTATAATACATATTATTTCATAATTTACCATAATAACCTTTACAAATTACTATAAAAACTTAATAATGGTTTTCTACTTTCGTCCATACTATTATCTATTGGCCTAATTTAATTTTAAGGCCTCCATATTAAAAGAACATAGCTATAAAGCACTTTAACAAATAGCAAGCAAATTTTACAATTTACGCGATTAAGTCTATTTATAAAATTAAACAACCAATCGGTAAAATTAATTCACGAAAATTTCACACATGCATTCTAATATACTGTAAACACATAAAATATAATTAAAATATTTTTTTGACTCAAATTCGTGGTCCGAAAACCATTATTTCGACTAAGTTCTAAATCGGGCTGTTACAAGTCTTATTTCTGAAGTATACATGATATTGTCCGCCAGTAATACCTTGGTTTGATCTGTCAAACTCTGTCACCCGAAACCATAGGTTGTCACTATCGTGACACACTACGTGCATGGAGTTGGCTCGCACCTTAGCCTTATTCATTTCTTGCAGTACCTTTCGGCACCATACATGGCCTCCCTGCATTTAGCCTTTATAACTCGTTGCTCACTTTGGGAATTGTGCTGCCAAAGGGAAGTATTTCTCCTTCACAATCAAGGTTATCGGCTAATAATGCGTTCCTTTTAAAACATAATTGATGCATTCTGCCAGGTTTGAGGTCATCTGACCATATTGTAAGCCGTTGTCATATGATTGTGTCCATTGATCGAAAGGTATGTTATAGAGGTAGTTTGAACCTTAATCGTTAATTGACCATAAAATCACCAACATATCATGAAAACAGTCCTTATTTATCTCATACCCTGTCAGTATAAGTGGATAGTGATAATTACATACCACTTTTTCATTCAAAACAAATTGAATATTACAAACCAAAAAATATTGGTGGCGATTAAATACCTATGTTGGTCACTTGTTGCCGTTCAGCGTTAGACTGATATTGCTCGTAGTAGTTAGACGCAACGTGCCTTAGACAATACCGATGGTATGTGCGATCCCAGAGGCTTCCCTGTCATTCAATTGTGGTTAGTATTCTAGGGCCCCGATCTAATATGGCGTAGATATCAGGTTGGGGTCAGACATGCCTCCTTAACCTAGAAAGAAAGAAATCTCAGTCGTCACCTGACTCTCTCGATATTATTGCAAACATAATTGAAAGGATCCTCCCATCACCATCCTGTGCCACAGCTAGCAATAGCCGATGGGTATATCTACCATACATAAAGGTACCGTCAATTTGTACCAATGGCTTGCAGTACTAAAATGCGTCTTGACATTACTTAAAACTCCAAAACAGATGCTTGAACGCTTGGCATCCATGGAGCAAGCGCCCATTTTAGTACGCAGAACCTGTTTCAAGGTTTATTACGCAACATGAGACGTACCTCTCTAGCACCTGACACCACTACCACACCTAATTGTATGAAGTGTTTCACCCACTATGCATCTTCTCCAACGACTTCTGCTTAGCTATTTAAGCCTTGTGGTAAGAAGGCATATAGTTGAATTTGCTACGAATATTGACAATTAAGACCGGCACAACAGTCTTGGGATTTACTTTCACTATCAGTAGTATTAAGCCCGCTATCATCTCTGAATCTAGCTTGGGATGATATTGTGAAACACCTGTCACCCCACGAGTACGTTAAATAATACAATATTAAATAATAACCGTAATATTCAAAAACCCCAAACACCCAATGATATTGTACCAAAGGCAACGTATACGGACTGGTGAACTTATTTATCTCCCACAACCCTGTGATCTTCTTAACCGAATCCATGATTTTTCATGAAAATATATTGTCTTATATTGCACACTTGGCCTCGAACTTCTCAAATTTGAATTTAACCATGTGGTAGTTAACCCCGTTCTTGATGTTATATTGCTTCAATGCACCAAGAAAACCATTTTTACTGAAAAATCCTTACCAATTTCTAAGTCATCTGAATCCAATGACGAACTTGTGTGGCCACGCATCCTGTTTGGTAGATCTAGAAACTCCAATGCATCATCTGCCAATAGATCGACATTATGCATGTGGGCTTGAGGCAAGTACGTCGTGAATTACGAATCTTCTTCTTCATTTGAATCCCTTTCACTGTCTTCAGGTTTGGTTGGAATAGACTCCAGTTCAGAAAATAATGCAACGTCTGCACCATCAGCACTGGGCGCTCGGAGTGGATCCACATCAGACTTATCATCTGACCCACCAACATTTATCATGTAAGAGGTCCCCTCACCGATGGACGTCGTAAGGAGTACATCATCCCTTCTCATACATGTTTCAGAACGTCTCAATCAGATATGGATTGCCAACCACCAGAAGTTGATGCCATTTAAGTATTTCCAGTATTGAACATCGACCTACCGAGCTGCATGTCCCATCCATTAACGAAGTGTCATGCGGGGGTGGTGTATTTCGTCCTGCCAGAAAAAATAAATGGTTTTGTATTCTGCCTCTCATTAACAGAGTGTCGGACATGGGTTGTGTATTTCTCTCGAATAGTAGTAGATGTTGAAGTCACAAGTGCTTCATTTGGCCTTGAAAATTCCACATATAACTCAAGATAGGGTGATCCACTAACAAGGTGCATCTGTACCATCGCCTCCAAGCCATGAGCACCTTTGATATCAAATGAGTCATTTGTCACAGGAGCAACCGAAGCACAAAGTCGATACTTAATAGACGAAACTCTCATTGGCATCGTTCCGAAGATTTTGTGCCTAATTCTTTTACAAAGTTCTGTCAATTCTATGTTCTAGTTAAAAACCAGTCATGTTATGTTCTCCGATAAAAAAATAACATCGTTCTTGATGTCACGGACCTCACCGTCGTAGTAAATAACAGCACTAATACGTCCACTCATTTTCAACCAAATTATTAGTCGAAAAAAATTCAAAGCAAAAAAACATTATGCAAAAATATAATGATTCGTATAAATATTAACATGAAAAATCAACTTATACCTTCTCATCTTCTTCAAATTTATTCTTCTGAACTTTTGCAATTTCTCTTGTTGTAACTTATGCAACCAGAGAATAAAATTTAGGTCATTTATAGCCTAAGGGATAGTGAGATGCTCATTTCTGTATAATTCTCCAGATAGTGGGGGTTGAAATTTGTAGGGAAAAACGCTCCAAGGAGGATGCACTGTCACCAGCACTACTAAAAAGGGCGTCCAGCTGGGAGCTTTTTCAGTACTTTTGCTGACAGTGCATCCTGCTTGGAGCGTTTTTCAACCTCCATTATCAGATTTTCGGGGAATTTCAAGATACTTTTCAAACCCATCTTCTCAAATTTATTTTTTTAGAATCATCAATACAAAAAAAGCGTCCAATTGGAAGCTTTTTCTGTACTATTACTGAATGTGCATCCTACTTAGAGTGTTTTAAAAAAGAAAAAAAAAACAAAATCCATCTCGTCAAAATAATTTTTCAGAATACATCATCTCAAATTTATTTTTTCAGAACCCATCTTGTCAAAATTATTTTTTCCCAGAACAATACTTAGTAATTAAAAAAATTAAACCCTAAAACCCTAAACAATTAAAAACCCAATACCCTAATTTAAATTTTTTAAAACCCTAATCAAACCCAAAAATCTTAAACCTAGGCCCTAATTTACAAATAACCCACTAGGGATTACATGGCCAAAAGTTCGTCCACGTTAACACGCTTTTGCCTAACACAAGGGAAAAAATGTTGACGTGGAAGCGTTTTTCTAGGTTATCCCCTAAAAATGTGTCCACGTTAGTGCGTTTTTGAGTTTTCGGTCCATACCCATTAATACTTTTAGAAACAACCCGTTTCAATAAATAATTTCAAAAATGGGCCTTTATCGGTACTAAACTTATTTTTCTATGTTTTTCATTTGTTAAAACTAGTCCCTATACTTCTATTTTTTTGAACAATTTATTTTTCTTTCTTTTTTCTTTATTTTCCTTTTCTTTTTCACCTTTATTTTTCTCTCTTCTCATATTCTTCACTATAGAAACATAATCTTTGCCCACCAAATAAACCAAGTCCTTGTTTATTTCACATGATTTCTAAATTAATTTTCACTGAAAACTAAATATCAATCATTCTTAATCAAATCTCGATTTGAATATAACCTGATTTTAAATCTAAAATTTGATCTAACTAATCAATATAAAAAACCGCATCCTTAATAAAATCTAAACATAAATTGAATTCTTTATATTTGATAAACCATAATATATACATATTTTTTATGCCATGCTTGGCATATTTTTGGATGATTTATCACTAGTGAATTTGATGCTCCTAATCCTTTAAATTCATATTGTATACTTAGCTGAGCATAGGAAGGCGAAAAGAGCAAGAAACGAGCCAAAAAGGGACAAAATGGGCCTAATTCAGTGTTTCACACGGCCTAGACACTTCCACACGGGTAATCCACACGCCCGTGTGTGACACACGAGAAGGCCACACGTCCGTGTGTCATGGCCATGTCAACCTTAGACCAAGTCAGAACCTTACACGGCCTAAGCACCTTCACACGGACGTGGCACACGGCCGTATCCCTGTCGAACCCAAGTCTAATTCTATTCGGAAAAGGATAATTTTGGGCATTCCAAAGTCTATTTAAACACCCTAGAAGAGGATCAAAGAGGGAAACGCAAAGTAGAAGGGAGAGAATACTAAAGGATAACCATCGGAATCAGCTCAGAAGGAGGATCTACTTCAAGACTGAGGATCTCCATCCAATTTCCTAGAAGTTCTTTGGGTTTCTTTATGTTTTGTTGTTTTCCCAATTTTGAGATATTTTCCATTATTATGAACTAAACTCCCTAAATACCTAAGGGAGATGAAACCTAATACGGATCTTATTACTATTTGAATTATATGATAAATACTTGTTCTTATTCTTAATTGTGAGTTTTAATCCTTACTTTAATATTCCAGGATATTAATTCAGGTTTTGATGTGCTTATTCAGTGGAGCAAAAGTCCCTGTTTAAGAGTATATCTCCATAATTAAGCGGAGTTGCATGCAATCCTAGAGATAGAACGACATAAATCTGTCGGATTAGAGTCAAATCTAATAAGGGAATCTGTAGATCGAGTTAACGCCACAATAGGGGTTTTAATTAGAAAGAGATTTCAATTAATCATGTAACACCCCCTAACCCCAAGCCGTTACCGGAATAGGGCTACGAGGTATTACCAGACTTATACACTAACATTTATACAAAACTGAGTCGTAAACTTTACATTCTAAATTAGTATTCACCAAACTACATCATAAAGTCCCTAATATGGGCCTACGGGGTCCAATACATGCTTTAGAAGTAATTCGGGATTAAACCGGTAACTTTGGAAACTTTACCTTGAAGATAGGGGCACACACCCGTGTGGCCTGGAACATTCCCGTGTTGCCTGCCCGTGGGGCTCAACATGGCCGTGTGGCCTGGGACATGGCCGTTGGGCGAACCATGGGCGATTCTCGCAAAATTCACGGCTCGGGCACGCCCATGTGACTTGGCCGTGTGAAAACATGGTTTTTAACCATTTTTGAGCTATTTTCACTTGCTAAACACATCTATTTCATGTCCAAACATTTACTAATAGTTCTTAAATCAAATATCATTCATTATGCCCTTCAAACTTAGCAAATACTCATTCATTCACTTAAATACCCCTTAAGAATTATGTACCATAATTCATATCAAAATTATACAACATTATCATACCAGTCAAACTCAGGTAAGTTTAACTTCCAAAATATGCATATTTCATACCATGCTTCAACAACTTTCATGTTTATACACTATTATAAACAAAATAACATACATGCCATTTTACCAAAAGAAAAGTATTCACCACTTTGAGCCCAGAATTGGCTTGGATGCTGAGTCCTTAACTTTCTTTGTATACCTAACTGCGCGCGCACTAAACAACCAATGCACGAGGATGCACTCAGTGGTATTTCTATAAACTGAATACTTAAAAGTATAAAGAAAATAGCATTTACTTAAGTCATATAACAATCATAGTAAACTTATAAATCATTGAAATAACAATATTCATCATTTATACTTGCATTCGAGCTTTAAACTTGTAACTTCGTGATCTTTATAATTCAATCACTCACTTTATTTCATAACTTATGAATCTTACCATTTAATTCGGTCTACATTCATTGTTCATTGATACCTTTCATTTCAACAGTCCACAGTCAATATAACATTCAGTAACGTCAATATTCAATAAATCATAACTTAATAACAGTCATTCTTTAACAATTTGGTTACCCCTATTAACATAACTCGGACCTGACGGATACACGGACCTAATCCAACCCACACACCAGGGATATAATACAGTGTTTCATCGGTTGAAGCCGAAATACACCGTAAGGGTAACAGTCTCAGTCACAGTACACATAGTACCTTATCGGAACAAATCCGAAACAGTCACAGTCATAGTTAGGTACAGAGTACCTCTTCGGAACAGTCATAGTCTGGTGACACATAAAGTGTCTCATCGACACAGAGTCGGAATATCCCTAACTCCACTGATCCTATGGCATGCCAACTATATCCGAATAGCCCGACAATGTTAATAGGGATTTCAGTCAACTTTCAAATTTTCAAATTTCCATTCTTAATTTAATTTTACTTCATTTCAATACTTTTCCATAATAATTCACATGTAATTCAATTTCAATACAATAGTAGTAACAGTTTCCACCAAATTATTCATATATATTCTAACTATAAAAATAACATTTACATTGTATTAAAACATTAAGCATAGTTTATAGAAATACAAATCGAATTTCTCGAGTTTACTCGATATCCTCGTTCACTTTCTCCTTTCCCTTTTTTGATGATGTTTCCGGTAAATTATCAATATATATTATTTAACAACACATTCTCTAATTTCCATGTATCTTTTACTTAAATTCCAATTTAGTCCTTCCACCATAAGCATTCTTTTTCTTTAAAATAAATCCTATATTTTCATTCAATTATCATTTTAAACTATTCCAACTCTTAAAATTTCAGCATAAAACACTAATTATAACATTTTTTCAATTCAATCCCTCTTATTACAAAACCTATATTTTCTTTCATAATTTAATCTTTCTCCCACTTCTAGCTTGAATTCCTATCAATTAAACCCATATTTCTCCCATTTATTCAACTTAATCAACATCTAAAAATTCAATAACTTTCTAAATTTCAACATAACTGAAGTAGCATTCTTTCCTAGAATTCCATAGACACCAAAATTACAAGAAAATGGATCAAATTGACTTACCAATCAAACTTGAACTCCAAAACCCTAAATTTTCCTTTTCTTTTTTTTTTTCTTTCTTTCTTTCCTTGCTCTGTTTCGTTTTCATTCTTTCTTTTTCTTTTATTTTAATTACTTTATTATATTATATTAATATAATATACTTTAATTGTTATTATTTTACTTATATAATAAGTAAATACACATGTATAATACATGTGCACCATTTATATTTGTACACATCTAACCTATTTTAACCATACATTTGTCACCCCTTTTTGGCTTATTTGCCTATTCAGTCCCTTCACTTGTCTTTATTTTATAATTAAACATTTACACTTTATTCAATCTAGTCCTTTCACTAAATTAGCCTTAATTCAAGCTAATTCACTTAACCAAAGTCTATTTAACTACACTACTAGCTTCGTAAATATTTCTAATAAATATTTACGAATTTATTTTACGAAAATTATAACCCAGAACTCAATTTTCGATGACCTTAAAATTTGGGTCGTTACATTTCTCCCCCCTTAATAAATTTCGTCCTCGAAATTTACCTGTAAAGAGATGGGGGTACTGTGATCTCATTGTATCTTCCGGTTCCCATGTTGCTTCTTCAATATTGTGACTTATCCATAACACTTTTACTAAGGGAACTTATTTATTAAGTAATTCCTTTACATCATGTGCTAGCATTTTAACCGGTTCTTCTTCATATGACAAATCTGGTCGAATCTCTATATCTTCAGTTAAAATCACATGAGATGGGTCTGACCGGTATATTTTTAACATAGAAACATGGAAAACACCATGAATTTTCTGTAATTCAGGAGGTAGAGCTAAACGATATGCCACTGGTCCAATTCTTTCTATAACCTCATACGGTCCAATGTATCGCGGACTCAATTTACCCTTTCGACCAAACCTTAAGATTTTCTTCCAAGGAGAAACTTTAAGAAATACTTTGTCTCCGACTGAGTACTCAATGTCCTGTCGTTTCAGATCTACGTACGATTTCTGCCTATCAAAAGTTCCCTTCAATCTTTCACGAATCTTTTTAACAGTACTTTCTGTTTCTTGAATCAATTCTGGACCAACCACTTTTCTTTCATTCAATTCTGTCCAACACACTGGTGATCGACATCTCCGACCATACAAAGCTTCATACGGTTCCATTTGAATACTTGATTGGTAATTATTGTTATATACAAACTCAGCCAATGGTAGATAACGTTCCCAACCTGATTCAAAATCAATGATACAAGCTCGGAGCATGTCATCTAAAATCTAAATGAACCTTTCTGACTATCCATCAGTCTGTGGATGAAAAGCTATACTAAAATGAAGTCATGTACCGAGAGACTCATGCAATTGTTTTCGGAACCTCGATGTGAATCATGGATCCCGGTCAGAAATTACTGATACAGGAATACCATGTAACCTTACAATTTTCCGGATATAAGTTTCTGCCAACCTTTGAAGTGACCAATTGGTTCTAACTGCTATAAAATAAGCTGACTCTGTGAGCCGATCAACAATCACCCAAATAGCATTTTTCTTACTTGCTGACAGTGGTAACTCGGTTACAAAGTCCATCGTGATGCAATCCCATTTCCATTCAGGAATAGTAATAGGCTGAAGTAATCCAGTCGGAACCTGATGTTCAACTATAACTCGCTGACATGTTAAACATTTAGCCACATATTCCACTATATCTCTTTTCATTCCTGGCCACCAATACAGTTCCCATAAATCACGATACATCTTCGTTCTTCCGGGATGTAATGCAAAAGGACTGTCATGTGCTTCCCGTAGTATTAACTCTTTCAACTCTGAAGTAGTTGGAATACAAATTCGATTCTGATATTTCAAAAAATCATGCTCATCAATGCTAAAATTCCCTATTGTACCATTTTGTACCGTCTCCCTCTTCTTCATTAACTTTTCATCTTCTAACTGTGCTATTCTGATTTGATCAAACATTACCGATTTTACTCTCAATTCAGCCAAAATACTTCCATCATCAACAATACTGAGCTGTGTAAACATTGCTGTCAACTCAGTTACAGCCTTCCTACTTAATGCGTCAGTTACCACATTAGCATTACCCAGATGATAGTCAATAACACAATCATAATCTTTTAGAAGTTCTATCCACCGACGCTGTCTCAAATTCAATTCTTTCTATGACAGAAGATACTTGAGACTTTTGTGATCAGTGTAGATATAGCATTTCTCACCATATAGATAATGTCTCCAAATTTTTAGAGCAAAAATCACCGCTGCTAATACCCGATCATGAGTCAGATAATTGCGTTCATGCAGTTTCAATTGCCGTGAAGCATAAGCAATTACCTTTCCATTTTGCATCAGTACACATTCGAGACCATTTAAAGAAGCATCATTGTACACGATGAAATCTTTTCCCGACTCTGACAAAGTCAATACTGGTGCTTCTGTCAACATTTGCTTCAACGTTTCAAATATTTCTGACACTGCTCACTCCAAAAAAATGAAACATTCTTTTGCAGTAACTTTATCATCGGTAAACCTATCTTTGAAAATCCATTTACAAACCTTCGATAATATCCAGCTAACCCAAGAAAACTACGTACCTCTGACACATTTCTGGGAACTTTCCACTGAAGTATGGCTTCAATCTTCTTTGGATCTACTCTTATCCCATCTGCTGATACTACATGACCAAGGAATACAACCTCCGTTAACCAAAACTCACACTTACTCGATTTTCCATATAATTACTTCTCTCGCAATATTTGCAAAACCATTCGAAGATGTTGTTCATGCTCAGTTTCAGACTTCGAGTATACCAATATGTCATCGATAAAAACCACTACAAACCGATCAAAATACGATTGAAAGATCTGATTCATAAGATCCATAAAAGCAGTCGGAGCATTTGTTAACCCAAATGGCATCACCAAAAATTCATAATGTCCATACCGTGTATGGAATGCTGTCTTCGGTACATCACTCTTCTTTACCTTCAGCTGATAATATCCCGACCTCAAATCAATTTTTGAAAACACGGAAGCTCCTTTTAGTTGATCAAATAAATCATCAATACAAGGTAATGGGTATTTATTCTTAACTGTCACCTTGTTTAACTGTCGGTAATCAATATACAACCGCATCGAACCATCTTTCTTTTTAACGAATAATACTGGGGCTCCCCACGGTGACGTACTAGGTCGTATAAACCCTCGATCCAATAAGTCTTGTAGTTGTACCTTCACCTCCTTTAACTCAGTTGGTGACATTCGATATGGAGGTATTGACACTGGATCTGTACCCGGGTATACTTCAATCGCAAATTCAACTTCCCGATCAGTAGGTAATCCAGGCAATTCTCCAGGAAGCACATTAGGAAATTCACATACAGTCCAAATTTTACTACACTGACACTCAGCTGAATAGGAGTTGATAACATATGCTAAGAAAGCAGCACATCCTTGGTAAAGAAGCTTACTAGCTTTAACTGCAGAAATGATTCGAGCTAAACCACTAGTCATTATACCATTTCCTTCAATCAGTTTACCATCTTCATTTTGGATAGTAAATTTTTTTTTATAACAGTCCAAAATTACTCCATGTTCTGACAACCAGTCCATACCCAGTATAATGTCAAAATCACCAAATGGCATAATCAACAGATCAACAGAAAAGATTCTTTCTTGAATCATCAACGGACATCTTCGACATATTTGATTTACTAACATAGTTTGCCCCAATGGACTAGACACTTCTATCGTTATTCTAGACATTTCAGATTTTAAATTTCCCATCTCAACTAAATTTGTATTAACATAGGAATGTGACGATCCTGGATCTATTAAAGCATATACGGGTTCTGAATGTAATAAGAATATACCTGTCACTACATCATAAGCATCCCCCTCGTCTCGTGTTCTTACAACATATGCTCGGGTCGGAGCTCTTACTTCAGATTTTTGGGTAGCATTTTCACTAGTTCTTCTAGTACCTCTTCTAGCAACTGGACCACTTTGGCCTGATTCTAGACTTCTAGAAGCTGATTCAGATCTTTGTGATACCATTGGTGCTGACTTACCAGTCTTTGGACAATCCTTAAAAAAATGATCAGTGGATCCACATCGGAAAAAACCCCCAGTTAACTTTCTACATTCATCTCAATGCCTGTTTCCACAATACTCACATTCTGGAATTTTAGTGTTCTGAGCTGAGCTTCTGATACTGCCAGTAGATACAGTAGTTTGTCTTTTTCGACTTTTGTCTCTTTTTTCTGATTTTGAACTGAATCTTCCACCACCATGAGATTCACTCGATCATTTGAATCGCTGATTTGAATTAGCAGTTCCAGGATGTTTTTCAGCTGAATAGACAGTTTCAGACTTTTTACTCTTCCCCAGTACTTGCTCAATCATTTTAGCTCTTTCTACTAGATCTGCAAACTCTGTAATCCGTAGAGGCTCCAATTGCAGTTGGAATTCATCTCACAGTCCTCTTAGAAATAGCCTGCATTTGTCAACTTCAGTCGGTACAAATTCAATTGCATATCTGCTCAATCTAAAAAATTCCCGTTCATAATCCACTACAGTCATATCTCTCTGTTTAAGCATCAAAAACTCCTGTTTTCGGTCTTCCATATAGGTCTCTCCCAAATAATTTTTCTGAAATTCCTGTTGAAAGAATTCCCAGTTTACTTATTCTTCCGGTATATTCTGAATCACTGATTCCTACCATATATAAGCCTCCTCTTGTAACAAAGAAACAACACATTCTAAACTTTCCTGTGGCGTGCATTCTAATTGCTTCAAAATTCTCTTGGTAGTCTCTAACCAATTTTCAGCTGTTGTTGAATCAATTCCCTTTGATCCCATAAATTCTGTAGCTCCATACTTTCGCAATTCCTTAATAGGGGCTCTTCGAGTAATGGGGGTAGAAGTAGTAGCAGGCATACTTCCTACTGCTCTTTGAAAAGCTTTGGTAATCATTATAAATATCTCCGTATTATCCCTTCCAATATTCGGTGGTTGGTTACCTACCGGGTTTACACTTGGGGTTGCAGATTCAGATTCATTTACATCATGTGATTCATCTCTACTGTACATTTCCTGATCAGTACCCTCGATACTTTCGTCAGACATCCTTTTTACACTATAAAACAAATTAATTTATCAGCATATATAAATCAGCATCCAATCCCGACTCAAAGTTAACATAATAATGGCATGTACCTCTAGACTCAATTTCGAACCTTATCTAGTCCTAGAATCGACTAAACCTAAGTAGCTCTGATACCACTAAATGTAACACCCCCTAACCCCAAGCCGTTACCGGAATAGGGCTATGAGGTATTACCGGACTTATACACTAACATTTATACAAAATCGAGTCGTAAACTCTACATTCTAAATCAATATTCATCAAACTACATCATAAAGTCCCTAATATAGGCCTACATGCTTTAGAAGTAATTCGAGATTAAACCGGCAACTTTGAAAACTTTACCTTGAAGATAGGGGCACACGCTCGTGTGGCCTGGAACATTCCCGTGTTACCTACCCGTGGGGCTCAACATGGCGTGTGGCTGGAACATGGCCGTTGGGCCAGGCCATGGGCAGATTCTGCCAAATTCACACGGCCCGAGCACACGCCTATGTGACTTGGCCGTGTGAAAACATGGTTTTTGACCATTTTTGAGCTATTTTCACTTGCTAAACACATCTATTTCATGTCCAAACATTTACTAATAGTTCTTAAATCAAATATCATTCATTATGCCCTTCAAACTTAGCAAATACTCATTCATTCACTTAAATACCCCTTAAGAATTATGTACCACAATTCATATCAAAATTATACAAGATTATCATACCAGTCAAACTTATGTAAGTTTAACTTCCAAAATATGCATATTTTATACCATGTTTCAACAACTTTCATGTTTATACACTATTATAAAAAAATAACACCTTAACAACCTAGGTACATGCCATTTTACCAAAAGAAAAGTATTCACTACTTTGAGCCTAGAATTGGCTTGGATGCTGAGTCCTTAACTTTCTTTTGTACCTAACCTGCGCACGGAAACAACCATACGCTGAGTATGCACTCAGTGGTATTTCTATAAACTGAATACTTAAAAGTATAAAGAAAATAGCATTTACTTAAGTCATATAACAATCATAGTAAACTTATAAATCGTTAAAATAACAATATTCATCATTTATACTTGCATTCGAGCTTTAAACTTGTAACTTCATGATCTTTATAATTCATTCACTCATTTTATTTCATAACTTATGAATCTTACCATTTAATTCGGTCTACACTCATTGTCCATTGATACCTTTTACTTCAACAGTCCACAGTCAATATAACATTTAGTCTTAATTCAAGCCAAAAAGTAATAAGCAAAGTCTAGTCCTAATTCAGTCTTAATCCAGTCCATTGATACCTTTTTACCACTTTTCTTTAATCTATAATTAAACCCTCACACTTTATTCAATCTAGTCCTTTCACTAAATTAGCCTTAATTCAAGCTAATTCACTTAACCAAAGTCTAATTAACTACACTACTAGCTTCGTAAATATTTCCAATAAATATTTACGAATTTATTTTACGAAAATTATAACCAAGAACTCAATTTTCGATGACCTTAAAATTTGGGTCGTTACAAATCAACCTAGAGTCAATTATTTTTAGTCTCAAGAGAGATATTAACATAAATCAGGGATTTCTACGGATTAAGTCAAATGAATAAATCGTTTAATTCAGAAGTAATAAGCAAAGTCTAGGTGGATTCTTCCTTGGGTATTGTCTTCTCCATCGGTTTTCCAATAGTATTTTATCTCTGTCATAATCTTAGTCAATTAGATAGTTAGTCTTAGTTTAAAACATATCTTAGTTTCAAACATCCCTTAATTCTTAGGCTAGATAATAAAAAAGATAGTAATTTCTAGTACTTTTAGTCCTTGTGGATACGATATTTCCGGTCTTACCATAACTATACTACTGTTCGATAGGTGCGCTTGCCTTAGTCGAATTTTTAGTTAGTTTAGCGACCATCAAGTTTTTGGCGCCGTTACTGGGGACTAAGATATTAGGAACATTTGATTTTTATTACTTTAGCCATTTTTACTTTTATTGCAATTTACTTTTTTTTTAGTTTAATTTTACTTTTCTAATTTTTCTTTTGTTTTCTTCTGGCAGGTGTCTCTAGTTTATGACTAGGAGGAACCCGTCAAGACCTTTGCTTTTTGACAGTGAGATAGAGAGCACAGCTCGCAGAAACTTAAGAGAAATAATGCGAAGCCTATAATACATAAAGGAAGAGCGAGAGGACGATATCCGCTCTACAACCGAGGAGGTGGCTAATAATCAGAATAATCCGTTACCTCTTGAGGTTGCTGCAAATCCAGTAAATCAGAATCCTACTCCTCGTACTATGTACGACTATGCTAAACCCAATTTAACAGGAACTGAATCGAGTATAGTTAGACCTACTGTTGCTGTAAATAATTTTGAACTGAAACCTAACATGATTCAAATGATACAACAGTTTGTTCAGTTTGATAGTTTGCAGGACGAGGATCCAAACACTTATTTAGCAAATTTTCTGGAATTCTGCGGCAGCTTTAAGATCAATGGCGTTTCTGACGATGCCATTCGCCTTCGGTTATTTCCCTTTTCATTACGAAATAAGGCTAAACAGTGGTTGAACTCGTTACCATGAGGATCAATCACTATTTGGGAACAAATTACTGAAAAATTTTTGTTTAAATACTTTTCGCCGACTAAAATGGCTAAATTGAGGACTTCTTTTGGGCAGATGGATTTAGAAACACTATATGATGCATGGGTTACCTCTCTGGCTACAGGTTCAGACTTTTTACAACGGTTTGAAACCCTCAATAAGGCAACTGATCGATGCAGCCGCCGGTGGAACTTTAAACAACAAAACACCTGAAGAGGCTTACGAATTTATTGAAGAGATGTCATTGAATAACTATCAATGGCAAGTCATGAGAACGAAGCCGACAAAAGTAGTTGGGATTTTCAATCTCAACTCGGTCACTATGCTATCTAACCAGATAGAACTTTTAAATAAAAAGATTGATGGTTTGTATGGTTCTACTCAAGTACATCCAGTGATGAGGTGTGATTCAATTGGAGGAAGAGTGCATAACATAGATTATCCATCCTTCAACCTTGGCACCGAGGAGGAACAAGTCCACTATATGGGTAATAATTCTAGACCTCAAAATAATCCGTATAATAACACTTACAATGCAGGTTGGAGGAACCATCCCAATTTCTCGTGGGGTGGTCAAGGAAATCAAAAGCCACAACATCCTTCAGGTTTTCAACAACCACCTTACCAACAAGAAAAGAAACCAAACCTTGAAGAGATGCTTACAAAATTTATCTCGGTGTCAGAAACTCATTTTCAGAATACCAAAACAGCACTTAAGAATCAGCAAGCTTTGGTTCAAGGGCTCGAAACTCAAATAGGATAGCTTGCTAAGTTAATCTCTGAACGACCACAAGGTGGCCTACCAAGTAACACTGAAACTAACCCAAGGGAGCAACTTCATGCTATTACTGTGCACAATGATGAAATGTTAGTTGAAGATGAACCGAAACCGAGGCAAGACAATGTGGTAGATAAAGGTAAGGTTGATGTAAGTAAGGTTAAACAGAAACTGGTAAACAAAGAGTATATGTAACACCCCTTACCCGTATCCGTCGCCGGAACAGGGTACGAGATATTAACAAATTATAATACATACTATTAAACAAAACCGAGACAAAAATATGGCGTGCAATTTGATCATGAATCATTATAACATATGCCATTAACAATACAAGCCAATTTCAAAGACTTCGTACAAAATGATTAGTTTGATACTATAATTAATATTTTAGACCTAGGCAATTATGACATGTAAAAAATAACTAAGTCTACTATACATGCCATAATTCAAAATGTTGAGTTCAAATACCAAAAGTATTGATAGTGCGGGCGGATCTTCAACGATCTCTAACTCCTGTGCTAGCTGGATGACACTATAAGACAAAAGAAAGAAAAGAAAGTAATCTTATAGCTTAGTAAGTAAGTATATAAATAACAAATAAGGAATCTAATATATTTACAACATAACTCAATTATATCATATTTTTAATTTCACTATTCACTCCAATTTGATCAAACTGTCCCTCCTGCGTCATGATCACTAAATAAATCATAACTCGAGTTACGAAACTCGAAATTCAAATCCGTAAAATTTCCCGAAATCTAGACTCATAAAAATTCTTACTATTTTTTTTCTAGAATTTTTGGTTCATCCAATTAGTACAGTTTATTAGTTAAAGTTTCCCCTGTTACACAGCTCGACTGATCTGACCTCTGTTCACTACGAATTTAATTTCTCCCAGTACACAATTCAAATAACACGAAACCTGTTTCATTTAAAACTAGACTCAATAAGGAATTTATACATATAAACTATGTTTATTAATTTGTTTTGTACAATTTTTAATTATTTTTCAAATTTGGAACAGGGGATAACATAGTAATCCTGGGCAAGTCACACACAATTATAAATATCTCAAAATATAGAATTCCTTTGCTTTCTCTGTTTCTTTTATATGAAAATAGACTCATTAAGCTTTAATTTCACATCTTATTCAGCCTTTAATTAAATTCCTACAATTTTTGGTGATTTTTCAAAATCACGTTACTGCTACTGTCCAAAACAATTTTAGTGCTAATTCACTCTTTCGCACTTTCTTTGTATTAACCTCATTTTAACTTATATATATATCACAAATCATTTTCACCACATTTCATACATCACGAGTATAGTCCCATGATTACAATGTCACCACAAAGCCATCCCGTTGAACAATTCGGATCAATCCTCGATACTTAATGGTTTCAGCACACAGCCCCACCATCATATTTCATTTAATTCGAGTCTCTTGTACACATGGTGAACACTTAGTACCACCCATGCGACCTAGCCAATTTATCTCATAGCTCTCTTGTCTACATGGTGTCCTTCACTTGGAATCACACATGCGACCTAGCTACATTTATCTCTCCCGTAGCTCTCTTGTCTACATGGGATACATCCCGTATCACACATGTGACCTAGCTACTACATAGTATCTCGTAGCTTTCTTTTACACATGATGTGCACTCAGCACCATACATGTGACCTAGCTACGCTCCATCTATTTTATTCGATCTTTCTCAATGTTCAACCGGGATTTCTCTCTCTATTACTTATTTCCATTCTTCCAATAGTCGATTTATGCTTCAACATCAGTTAATATATATAATATAGGCTGAAATATAAAAATGTAAATAAAATTAATGTATTATTTACATACAAACTTACCTCAGTGCAAAATATGAGAATTTTGCAATTTAGTCCAAAACTTTTTCTTTCCGCCGCTCGAGGTCGATTCCATGCCTTTCTTGATCTATAACAACACATTTAGCTCATTTAACACTCGAACTATTTATTTCAATCCAAAAATCACATTATGCAAAAATTACATTTTTGCCCCCTAACTTTTACAAAATTATGATTTTCCCCAAGGCTCGGAAATTTAATTTCAGCCCTTATTCTTATGTTTAATGACATGCTGATCATTTTTCTCTTCTATGGCAACATCAAATTCTCACTCTAACACATAGTTATGAACAATAGGTATTTTTATCGATTATGTCGTTTTGCTCGTTTTTGCTAAAAATCGCTTAGAAAAGATCGTTCTCCTAACTTCAAACATTCATATTCTACCATCAAACATCAAAATAGATGCCTATCATTCATGGGTAAATTTTTAAACATAAACCCTAACTCGAAATAATGGTAGAAATAGGTAAACCGAGCTACGAGGATTTCAAAAATGTAAAGAACATTAAAAACGGGGCTTGAAATCACTTACTATGAAGCTTGAAAGTTGAAGAAACCCTAGCTATGGAGGAGGGCAAATTTCGGCAGCAACTAGTGAAGATGATGACCAATTTTATGTTATTTTTCCCATTTTATTTCATTTAATATACAAATGACCAAAATGCCCTTACTACTAAATTTTCCAAAAATTCCCTCCATGTCCAACTTTTGTCCATAACTTAGAAATTGGTCAAATTGCTATTCAAGACCTCCTAATTAATATCCCAAAGCAATTTCATGCTAAAAACTTCTAAAACACGAGTTTTGCAATTTATTCGGTTTAGTCCCTAATCTCAACTTAAGCGCTCAATGCATAGAATTTCATCACGAAATTTTCACGAAATCATGAAATCATATCATAAACCTTAAAATAATCATAAAATAATTATTTCTATCTCGAATTTGTGGTCATGAAACCACTATTCCGATTAGGCCCTAATTCGGGTTGTCACAATTCTCCCCCCTTTTAGGGATTTTTGTCCCCAAAAAAACTTACCAGAAAGAGGTTCGGCATCGTTTCCTCATAGCTTCCTCAGTTCCCACGTAGCCTCTTCTATCCCATGTCCGTGCTACAATACTTTCACTAATGCTATACTTTTATTTCTTAACTGCTTAATTTCCTGAGCCAAAATCTTTATTGGTTCTCCTCATAGGTCATATCCTGGTCCGAATCTCAATTTCGTTGGAGAAATCACATGTGAAGGATCGAACGATAACGTCGCAACATTGATACATGAAACACGTTATGAATTCTTTCTAACTCGCTGGTAAGGCCAACCGATATGCCATCGGGTCCAATCCTCCCAAAGAATCTCGACGCCCAATAAAACGCGGACTCAAC
This sequence comes from Gossypium anomalum, assembly GCA_025698475.1. Taxonomy (NCBI): domain Eukaryota; kingdom Viridiplantae; phylum Streptophyta; class Magnoliopsida; order Malvales; family Malvaceae; genus Gossypium; species Gossypium anomalum. Next base: position 78,925,313 of record CM046966.1, on the reverse strand, counting down.
TTGCCTTTTTTCTGCTAAATCTCGTAATCTTCTTCCATGGTGACACCTTCAAGAACACTTTATCACCCACCTGAAACTTTTTAAATCTGCATATGACTTTTGTCGATCCAGGCGACTTTTAAGCAATCACGAATTACTTTTACTTTCTCCTCGCTTTCGCTTTAACTAGATCAACTCCGTGAATCTGTTTCTCACTAAGTTCGGTCCAATATAAAGGAGTCTGACATTTGCGACCATACAAGGCTTCGTACGCTGCCATTTGTATACTTGATTGAAAACTGTTATTATAAGCGAATTCAACCAAAGATAGATATTTCTCCCAACTACCTCCAAATTCTAAAACACAGTATTTAAGCATATCCTCGAGTACCTGGATTACTCTTTCCGACTGACCATCTGTTTGTGGATGAAACGCGGTACTAAAGTTTAATTTTATGCCCAAAGCTTCTTGTAACTTTTTCCAAAATCTCGAGGTAAACCTCGGATCTCTATCTGATATTATAGACATAGGTACCCCGTGCAACCTCACAATTTCAGCAATATATAGTTCAGCTAATTTATCAAGTGAGTAATCGGTACGTACTGGTATAAAATGGGCTGACTTTGTTAACCTATCAACCACTACCCAGACAGCATCCTTCTTTTTAGGAGTCAAAGCCAAACCGGTTACAAAATCTATGGTAATCTTATCCCATTTCCACTCAGGCACCATTACCGGTTGGAGTAATCCTGAAGGCACTTGATGTTCAGCTTTTACTTGTTGACAGATCAAACACTTGCTTACAAATTCCGAAATGTCCCTTTTCATACCTGGCTACCAATGCAACTTCTTTAAATCATTATACATTTTTGTGCTACCAGGGTGAACTGACAAACAGCCACTGTGTGCCTCATGTAATATTTTCTGAATCAATTCATCATTTTTCGGTACACAAATCCTATCTCAAAACATCAGACAGTCATCTAGTCCAACTCGAAAATTTGAGTCGTAACCCGATTCGCACTGAGTTCTCTTGGTTCGCAACTCACTATCATTCTTTTGAGCATCACAGATTAGCTGGAGAAACAACGGTTTAACCCTCATCTCTTCCAAGATTGACCCATCATCAGACAATATTAACCTCGTATTCATGGCTCTCAAAGTAAAAAGAGATTTCCTGCTAAGGCGTCAGCAACTATATTCGCTTTTCCTGGATGATAATCAATCACTTGCTCATAATCCTTCAATAATTCAAGCCATCTCCGTTGTCGCAGATTCAAATCCTTTTGATTCATCAAATACTTCAAACTTTTGTGATCAGTAAAAATTTGGCATTTTTCACCATACAAATAATGTCGCCAAATCTTCAAGGCAAAGACAATAGCGGCCAACTCCAAATAATGTGTAGGATAGTTCTTCTCATGTGGTTTTAACTATCTCGAGGCATAAGCTACCACTTTACCCGCTTGCATCAATACACATCCAAGGCTGGTCAATGATGCATCACTATAAATTACGAACTCCTTCCCTGGCTCGGGCTGTACTAAAATTGGTGCTTCAGTCAATCGTGCTTTCAGCTTTTCAAAACTCTGCTGACATTTATCAGTCCATTCAAACTTAAAATTCTTTTGCAACAACTTAGTCATAGGAGAGGCAATCATCGAAAATCCCTCGAAAAAACGTCTATAATACCCTGCCAAGCCTAAAAAGCTTCTAACCTCGGATACATTCTTTGGCGGTTTCCAATCAACGATCGCAAAAATCTTGCTCGGATCCACCCAAATACTATCACCTGAGACTATATGTCCCAAAAATCTGACTTCACGAAGCCAGAACTCACTTTTACTAAACTTAGCAAACAGTTTCTTTTCTCTTAATATCTGCAATATAGTTCTCAAGTGTTCGGCGTGTTCAGACTCATCCCGAGAATAAATTAGAATGTCATCTATAAACACTACTACAAACTTATCTATATATGGCCGAAAGATTCGGCTCATCAAGTCCATAAATATAGCTGGAGCATTTGTTAAGCCGAAAGGCATCACAAGGAACTCATAATGTCCATACCTTATCCTAAAGGTAGTTTTCGGCACATCCGGCTCCTTAACTCTCAACTGGTAGTAACCAGACCTCAAATCGATCTTTGAAAACACTGTGGCCCCTTTTAACTGATCAAATAAATCATCAATCCTCGGCAACGGGTACTTGTTCTTTATAGTTACCTTATTGAGCTGACGGTAATCAATGCAAAGCCTCATTGAACCATCCTTCTTCTTTACGAACAATACAGGAGCACCCCAAGGAGAGAAACTCGGTCTCACAAATCCCTTGTCTGTTAACTCTTGCAACTGAGCCTTCAATTCTTTTAATTCAGTCGGAGCCATTCTATATGGAGCAATCGAGATCGGTACAGTACCTTGTAACAAATCAATGGCAAACTCTATCTCTCTGTTCGGAGGCAATCCAGGCAATTCCTCTGGAAATACATCTGGAAATTCACAGACTATCGGTACTGATTCAAACTTTAATTAAGGCAACTCATTATTCATTACATATGCCAAATAGGCTTCACACCCTTTCCTTATGTATTTCTGTGCAGACATGTGCGAAATTGCCATAGGTAATTTATTTGATTCATCTGTTTCAACCTACAGAATTTCTCCATTTTCACATTTCAACTCCAGTGTTTTTTGTTTACAATCTACCTTGGCATCATACAATGTCAACCAGTCCATTCCTAAAATCACGTCAAACTCATCAAATGGTAACAGCATCAGATTAGTTGGAAAACAGTGACCTTGAATTATTAATGGGCAATTCTTACAAACCTTGTCAACTAGCACATATTGGCCTAAGGGGTTCGACACTTTAATCGTTAACTCAGTAAACTCAACAGGCAACTTTTTATTAGATACTAAATTCATGCAAATATAGGAATGAGTGGACCCGGGATCAATGAATGCAATAACAATAGCATCATAGAGAGAAAATGTACCAGTAATCACATCGGGAGATGATGCATCCTCTCGGGCACGTATGGCATAAGCTCTAACAGGTGCTCTAGCTTCTGATCTCGCCACTGAATCTTTCATTACAGTTTTACTGCTAGCTCCACTTCCAGTATTTCTCGGTGGTCTACCTCTGCTAGCGGTGATATTCTATCTAGCACTCTGAAATTTTTCTTCTTTAACTTTTCCCGGACAGTCTCTGATAAAATGCTCGCGAGAACCGCACCTAAAACAAGCTCGCTCGTTTCCCCAACACTCACCATAATGTTGCTTGCCACATTGCTGACACTCGGGCTTTCTAGATCGCACATTACCCATACTTGCCATCGAAGTAGCTTGAGCTTTAGACCCCGAATATGCTCTACCACGATCTCTGTGTGAATCCCCAGTTGAAACTGTCATTCGAGGGTTTGTCTCTTTAGACCTCTTTGATTGAGATTGAAATGACTTGCTTATCGGCCTCTTTCTGGCATCTCGAGCCTCAATAGCAGCTTTTCTTCTTTCTTTGTTTAATTCTTCACCTTTAAGAGCTCGATCAACCAATACTACAAATTTTTTCAACTCCAAAATTCCCACAAGCACTTTAATGTCCTCATTCAGCCCATCCTCAAACCTTTTGCACATAATGGACTCGGTGGACACACATTCCTGGGCATACTTGCTGAGTCTTACAAATTCACGTTCATACTCTGCCACAGACATCTTGCCCTGTTTCAATTCAAGGAACCCCCTCCGTTTTTGATCAATAGATCACTGACTTATATATTTCTTTCTAAATTCTTCCTGGAAAAAATCCCAAGTAACTCTTTCTTTTGGCACCACTGCTACCAAAGTCTTCCACTAGTGGTAGGCCGAATCTCTCAAAAGTGATACAGTACACTTTAAGCACTCCTCGGGTGTACATGAGAGCTCATCAAATACACGGGTAGAATTTTCAAGCCAGAACTCTGCTTTCTCGGGATCATCATCGATCTTTGATCTAAACTTTCAGCCCCTTGTTTTCGAATCTTGTCAACTGGATGCTTGTTCATTCTTACCAAATCTATGCCTTGAGCAGCTACAGAAATCGTCTGAGGTATGGGAGGGGGTGGAGGAGGTTGAGCATTTGGGTTTGCTCGAATAAACTCAGTATACCAATTGTTCATCATTTGGAGAAAGGCATCCCGAGCCTCATCTCCCTGTCTCAATGTCTCAGGTCTACTTTCCATAGGCAGGGTCCCTTGTGCAGGAGCCGGCGCGTTACTAGCAAAGATTATCACCATTGATTACTGTGGGGATCCATTACTATATTAAAACAAAACACAGTTTAGATTAATCAGGAGTTACCACACTATCACAATATTTTTATGGCATGTATAGCTAGACTTTTACACACTCTTTATTAGTCCGAGAACCGCCTAAACCATAGCTCTGATACCACTGAATGTAACACCCCTTACCCGTATCCGTCGCCAGAACAGGGTACGAGATATTAACAAATTATAATACATACTATTAAACAAAACCGAGACAAAAATATGGCGTGCAATTTGATCATGAATCATTATAACATATGCCATTAACAATACAAACCAATTTCAAAGACTTCGTACAAAATGATTAGTTTGATACTATAATTAATATTTTAGACCTAGGCAATTATGACACGTAACAAAATAACTAAGTCTACTATACATGCCATAATTCAAAATGTTGAGTTCAAATACCAAAAGTATTGATAGTGCGGACGGATCTTCAACGATCTCTGACTCCTGCGCTAGCTGAATGACATTATAAGACAAAAGAGAGAAAAGAAAGTAATCTTATAGCTTAGTAAGTAAGTATATAAATAACAAATAAGGAATCTAATATGTTTACAACATAACTCAATTATATCATATTTTTAATTTCACTATTCACTCCAATTTGATCAAACTGTCCCTCCTGCGTCATGATCACTAAATAAATCATAACTCGAGTTACGAAACTCGAAATTCAAATCTGTAAAATTTTCATGAATCTAGACTCATAAAAATTCTTACTATTTTTTTTCTAGAATTTTTGGTCCATCCAATTAGTACAGTTTATTAGTTAAAGTTTCCCCTGTTACACAGCTCGACTGATCTGACCTCTGTTCACTACGAATTTAATTTCTCCTAGTACACAATTCAAATAACCATGAAACCTGTTTCATTTAAAACTAGACTCAATAAGGAATTTATACATATAAACTATGTTTCTTAATTTGTTTTGTACAATTTTTAATTATTTTTCAAATTTGGAATAGGGGATAACATAGTCATCCTGGGCAAGTCACACACAATTATAAATATCTCAAAATATAAAATTCCTTTGCTTTCTTTGTTTCTTTTATATGAAAATAGACTCATTAAGCTTTAATTTCACATCTCATTCAGCCTTTAATTAAATTCCTACAATTTTTGGTGATTTTTCAAATTCACGTTACTGCTACTGTCCAAAACAATTTTAGTGCTAATTCACTCTTTCGCACTTTCTTTGTATTAACCTCATTTTAACTTATATATATATCACAAATCATTTTCGCCACATTTCATACATCACGAGTATAGTCCCATGATTACAATGTCACCACAAAGCCATCCCGTTGAACAATTCGGATCAATCCTCGATACTTAATGGTTTCAAAGACACAAATTTCACCATCATATTTCATTTAATTCGGCTCTCTTGTACACATGGTGAACACTTAGTACCACCCATGCGACCTAGCCAATTTATCTCATAGCTCTCTTGTCTACATGGTGTCCATCACTTGGAATCACACATGCGACCTAGCTACACTTATCTCTCCCGTATCTCTCTTGTCTACATGGGATACATCCCGTATCACACATGTGACCTAGCTACTACATAGTATCTCGTAGCTTTCTTTTACACATGATGTGCACTCAGCACCATACATGTGACCTAGCTACGCTCCATCTATTTTATTCGATCTTTCCGAATGTTCAACCGGGATTTCTCTCTCTATTACTTATTTCCATTCTTCCAATAGTCGATTTACGCTTCAACATCAGTTAATATATATAATATAGGCTGAAATATAAAAATGTAAATAAAATTAATGTATTATTTACATACAAACTTACCTCAGTGCAAAATATGAGAATTTTGCAATTTAGTCCAAAAATTTTTCTTTCCCTCGTTCGAGGTCGATTCCACGCCTTTCTTGGTCTATAACAACACATTTAGCTCATTTAACACTCGAACTATTTATTTCAATCCAAAAATCACATTATGCAAAAATTACATTTTTACCCCCTAACTTTTACAAAATTATGATTTTCCCCAAGGCTCGGAAATTTAATTTCAGCCCATTCTTATGTTTAATGACATGCTGATCATTTTTCTCTTCTATGGCAACATCAAATTCTCACTCTAACACATAGCTATGAACAATAGGTATTTTTATCGATTATGTCGTTTTGCTCGTTTTTGCTAAAAATCGCTTAGAAAAGATCGTTCTCCTAACTTCAAACATTCATATTCTACCATCAAACATCAAAATAGATGCCTATCATTCATGGGTAAATTTTTAAACATAAACCTTAACTCGAAATAATGGTAGAAATAGGTAAACCGAGCTACGAGGATTTCAAAAATGTAAAGAACATTAAAAACGGGGCTTGAAATCACTTACTATGAAGCTTGAAAGTTGAAGAAACCCTAGCTATGGAGGAGAGCAAATTTCGGCAGCAACTAGTGAAGATGATGACCAATTTTATGTTATTTTTCCCATTTTATTTCATTTAATATACAAATGACCAAAATGCCCTTACTACTAAACTTTCCAAAAATTCCCTCCATGTCCAACTTTTGTCCATAACTTAGGAATTGGTAAAATTGCTATTTAAGACCTCCTAATTAATATCCCAAAGCAATTTCATACTAAAAACTTCTAAAACACGAGTTTTGCAATTTATTCGGTTTAGTCCCTAATCTCAACTTAAGCGCTCAATGCATAAAATTTCATCACGAAATTTTCACAAAATCATGAAACCATATCATAAACCTCAAAATAATCATAAAATAATTATTTCTATCTCGGATTTGTGGTCACAAAACCACTATTTCGATTAGGCCTTAATTCGGGTTGTCACAGTATAAACCTCGTGTGCCATACCCCAATGCGACAAGGAAAGACCTCACGGACGAATAATTCGATAAATTCCTTATATTATTAAAAAAATTACATATTAACTTACCGTTTATTGAAGCTCTTTCGTAGATTCCAAACGTAGTGAAATTTTTAAAGGAGCTCTTGGCTAATAAACGAAAGTTAAATGATATGTCGCATGTGGAATTAAACACAGTTTGCTCAGCCATTCTACAGAATAAGCTACCCAAAAAGTTGAAAGATCCAGAGAGTTTTACGATTCCTTACTTAATTGGTAGTTTAAATGTTAACAATACTTTGGCTGATTTAGAGGCGAGCATTAATGTTATGCCCTATAAAATGTTTAAACAGCTAGGTCTTAGGAAACCCAAACAAACTAGGATGAGCATTCAATTAGAAGATAAAACCATTAGATTTCCTAGGGGTATTATTGAAGATATGCTCGTAAAAATTGATAAATTCATATTCCCAATTGATTTTGTTGTTCTAGACATGGAAGAGGATAGTGATATCTCTTTAATTTTAAGACGCCCTTTTTTAGCAACTGCTAAAACTATCATTGATGTTGGTACAGGTGAACTCACACTCCGTGTAGGAGAAGATACGACCACGCTCTAAGCTCGTGATTCGGTCAAGATAGCAAGTCATGAAGATGATTCTATAAAACCTGTTAATGAGACTAATCATGTGGTTCAACCTTCTTTGTAGGAAACACTTCAGAAAAAACATAAACGACCCACGTTCTAGTACCAACAATGGAATCATCCATGATGAACAAACACTACAGATAGATGAATTAGATGAATGGTGAAATTATGTCAAGGAGGAACCGAGGCAACACCATATCGAGCTTAAGGATAGAACCAATCACTTCAAAGTCGGTGATCAAGTACTGATAGATAAAATGGACCCTCGAGTTGTCACTTCAAAGTCTAATGCAGACAGAGCAACTCCCTTCACGGTACTAAATATCTTTCCGCACGGCATAGTCGAGGTAACACATAATGAATTTGAAACTTTCAAGGTAGATAATACTCGACTCAAACCTTATTTTGATAGAATTGATAGCAGGAATGAGGAGTTTCAACTCCTCAAACCACCGTGACCATAGGAAATTGAGGTAAGTCGATCTTAAACTCTAAATAAGTGCTTCTCGAGAGGTAACCTGAGCACTAACACCACTAACCCGTTTATTTTATCTAATTTTCATTTGTTAATACAGGTACAGTGACCCACACGGCCAGGACACATGGGCGTGCCCTTCGTCGTGTGGAAATAGGACTAAAAATTCCCAAGTATCGAGCCACACAGGTGTGCGACACGGCCGTGTGGATCACACGGCCTGGACACACGGGCGTGTTCCCGGTCGTGTGAAAATTGGAGCTCAATTTTCAAATTCCAAAAAAGTCAGAGAGCTCCAAACATAGAACGTGGCCGTGCGATACGGCCGTACACACGAGCGTGTCCTTGGCCGTGTAATAAATGGCCATAAAAATTTTGCGACAAACACGAGCTAACCATGAGCCACATGGGCGTGTGACACAGCCGTGTAGCCTAACACGGGCCTCACACGATCGTGCCCCCATTTAACCTTAATCCCCTTTTAATCTTTTTCCTAGTTTGTCTTTTTCTTATATCTTCTTCCCTAAACTGTCGTAACCCTAAAACCCCATCACTCCGGCCACATTTAACCATCACCCACACCAGCAGCCCATCCCCCTCGCTACACACACCACCCCCACGCCCCACGCACATCGAAACGCCCATTCTTCTTAACCCACGTGCTTCTCCAAGACCGACGTCAACCCTCAAAACCGACCCCCTCCCCTCCTGTACAAAACGCCAACCCACACAGACCCCACCCTCCTCCGTTCAGCCATCACTCCCCGTTGATCATCTGTGCCTCCGACTACCGCCCATCGGTTTATTGTTATTTCCTAACTTTTTCTTTATTATAGTTTCATTTTCATTCTTTGTTCCTTTATTTTCTGTTCTTTCTCATTTGTTATTTATTATTTTGTTTTATGATCTTCAGTTATTGATAATTAGTTGTCAAAGACGTTACCTTTCACTCTCATGCTTACCATATTGTTTATCTCACTGTTTGATTTACTTTTGATTATTATTTTGATTATTTATTTTTTTCACTCCTTGCTCACGAGTTATTTATTCTTTGGTTATATATTCTTTATCCATTATTCTTTCTCTATTGTTCTTTATCCTTAGCTTAGAATAATCTATTTAGTTGTTTGTTTTTTTATTATTTTACTTTCCAGGTTTTTATGTTTCTTTATCGTTTAGGAGTATATTGTTATTTTAGGCCTACTTGAATTTTTGGGTGCTACTTTATTTTTTTTTAAATACCTTCTTTTATTTTCAGGTATACCATGACAAATACACGAGGTAAGAAAATTACCGTCCCCACTTCAAAAAAATAGAAGGGCCTAGGCGTAACCCCTTCGAGCGCTTCGGCCGTAACTCGACACCCTTTGCTTTAATTTCCATCTAGCAACCTGGAGGATTTATATCAACTTCTCAGCGTACGACCCCTCGGTGTGGGTCGTTGCATTGATTGGGCCGCGCTAGAGCGGGTCCGTTTGGCTGATGATGTGCGCGCGATTATTACCACAACCCCGTTGGATAGGTTCTTCACCATCATCGAGCCCACATACTCGGATCTCACCTTAGAGTTCGGTGCCACATTTTTAGTCCAGCAAGTCATGTTAGTCCATGACGAGCCCGACACTATCACCTTTCGCCTTGGCGGGATGGTACGACACATGAACGTCCTAGAGCTTGGTGCTGCTTTAGGACTTTACACAGAGGAGTTCATGAGTGCCGAGGACTTCCTTCAGCTTCATAGAGATATTTATTACTCATCTTTGCAATGTTGGACTGAACTCACGGGCAACCTAACTAACTATGACGCGAGTCACTCGAAGGCGACGCAACTCTCTCCGGCCCTACGGTATATTCACGCCCTGCTAGTTCAGACTTTGACAGGTCGGAGAGGGAGCACAGGAGTGGTTAGTACTTATGACGCCTATTTCTTGTGGAGCATGACTACCGGACATGTGTTTGATTTGGCGTATTTCATAGCACTCGCTTGCCGCAACCAAATTGAATGCCATAAGAAGGGCCCCATCTTTCTCGGCCCTTATGTGACTCGTATCGCTCGGCACTTCGGCCTCTTCGACACTCCAAAGATATTATCGACACTCACACTAATAGGCCATATGTCTTCTCAAGAAATTTCTAGTATGATCCACATGAGGATGATAGAGCAACGTCGTGGATTCGACCCCCTCAGTACAGACTCATTCAATCTGATGACCAGGATGAGCCAGAGGACATTACTGATGATGTCCCTCCCCCTCACGAGGACCCACACCCACCATTACGACAGAGTCACCGACCTCTTGTTGCCACTTTGACCGATATATCAGAGCGACTCACTAGCTTCGAGCAATAGTATTTTGCGAGGTTCGACAGCATCGAGGCGACTCTGCAGCAGATCTGTCAGCACTTCAACATATCGCCTTAACCACCATCACCCCGAGATCCATCTACCGATGAGGACTTTTGAGTCTATTTATTTTTTTATTTTTATCTTTTATTTTTCGCTTTATTTTTATTTTTATTTTATGTTTATTTTAAAGACTTGTCATTTATACTTTTAAACTATGTTTATCTTTATGACTATTATCGAGTAACCCTTTAATTCTCTTCACAGTTGTGTTTATTTTCTTAATAGTAGCTCAGACTCATGCACATCATTGGCCATATCTACGATTTTCGCTTTCATTATTCTAAGGATTTCATCCAAAAATTCAAGGCAGTTTCGCTTCTCTCCCTCTCTTCTGATATTATGCTTATATTGTTATTATCTATCTTTATACATTGAGGACAATGTACATCTTAAGTGTGGGGAGGTTATTTATATGATTATCAGAAAATCCCCGAATTATATCTTGTTCTCAAATAATTTTCTCATATTACTATTAGAATGAATTTTGATTGATTTATGATTTTTATTAATTTATGATTTTTATTAATATGTTTTGTATTAAAACATAGGTAATTGTGTATTGATTATTTAAACTTTAGGACAATAGAGAATCAAGCATGATAAGTTGACTTCTGAGAATTAAAATTGCTAGGTTGTTTCCCTGAATTTAGGTATTATCTGGAAGTTTCAAATTTATAGGATTAACATCAAATACCCATAATTTTTATGAGATTTTGAGCCTTTAGAGCATACATTCTTTCTTGCTCACTTTATTATTGCTTATGAGTATGTCAATATTGAATTGTTATTCAAAAACTTACTTAGATTATACATGTCAAGACCACACCTTTGATTTGATATATTGAGATGATAAAGGCACCTAGGTTTTAACCCACTTACCCCACAAAAAGCCTACCTTCATAATTAACCCTTAGTGAACCCCTTTGAGCTTAACAAACCATTTCTTAATTTACCCTAAATTTTAACCTTATATCATACTTTTTGATTCGTTGAGAATTTTTCCTATTTTATTGATTCTCTTTTTGTCGAGATTTGATTTGGTTAATTGCCTAACTATTTTCTTTCATTTTAGTTGTATAATTCTCTCTTATTAGTCGTTCACTAAAAAAAATTTATATATATATATACATATATGTTGATTATTATTAGTTCTTTGTTTGAGCTTAAGTATTTAATTCCATATTTTGAGAAGAAGCTCATGTTTATCTTTAATAAATTCGATTGATGTAATTATTTAGTGTTAGTTTATTTTTCCAGTTAGGTAATTTATCAATTCGATCTCGATTCTAACTTTCTTTTTCAGCCTTTATCCACACTTTTAACCCAAGCCCCATTACAACCCTGTTAAAGACCTTTTGATTTGTGTATCATTTCATTTATAGTGGTGGAGATTTGATTTTCATGTAAGCCTATAGTAATAACTTTTCATGCTTGACTATTGAGTGCTTAATCATTGAAAACACTTTGAGTGACTCTTTAGTGAGGATGCCAACCCTTGTCGATTTGGAATTAAAGATAATTACTTACATAAAGGGGGATACCTATGATTTTATGATTAAAATGCTCAACTTGGAATGTTTGAAACTTTGATGTTCTTTTAGTTGAATTCTCAATGTATGATTATTTATGGATTATTTCAAAACATTACTAATGAGAATTATAAGTTAAGAAGAATTAATTTTAATCGTGAGTTGAGTATTTTGCTTGAGGACAAGCAAATGCTTAAGTGTGGGGATATTTGATAAACCATAATATATACATATTTTTATCTCATGCTTGGCATATTTTTGGATGATTTATCACAAGCTTTAGTGAATTTGATGCTCCTAATCCTTTAAATTCATATTTTATACTTAGGTGACATAGGAAGGCGAAAAGAGCAAGAAACGAGCCAAAAAGGGACAAAATAGGCCTAATTCAGTGTTTCACATGGCCTAGGCACTTCCACACGGGTAATCCACATGCCCGTGTGTGACACACGGGAAGGCCACACGCCCATGTGTCATGGCCATGTCAATATTAAACCAAGCCAGAACTTCACATGGCTTAAGCACCCTCACACGGACATGGCATACGGCCGTGTCCCTGTTGAACCCAAGTCTAATTCTATTCGGAAAAGGCTAATTTTGGGCATTCCAAAGTCTATTTAAACACCCTAGAAGAGGATCAATGGGGGAAATGCAAAGTAGAAGGCAGAGAATACTAAAGGATAACCACCGAAATCAGCTCGGAAGGAGGATCTACTTCAAGACTGAAGATCTCCATCCAATTTCCTAGAAGTTCTTTGGGTTTCTTTATGTTTTGTTGTTTTCCCAATTTTGAGATGTTTTCTATTATTATGAACTAAACTCCCTAAATACCTTAGGGAGATGAAACCTAATACGGAACTTATTACTATTTGAATTATTACTTGTTCTTATTCTTAATTGTGAGTTTTAATCCTTACTTTAATATTTCAGGATATTAATTCAGGTTTTGATGTGCTTATTCAGTGGAGCAAAAGTCCCTGTTTAAGAGTAGATCTCCATAATTAAGCGGAGTTACATACAATCCTAGAGATAGGACGACATAAATCTGCCGATTAGAGTCAAATCTAATAAGGGAATTTGTAGATCGAGTTAATGCGACAATAGGGGTTTTAATTAGAAAGAGATTTCAATTAATCAACCTAGGGTCAGTTGTTTTTAGTCTCGAGAGAGATATTAACAAAAATCAGGGATTTCTATGGATTAAGTCAAGTGAATAAATCGTCTAATTCAGAAGTAATAAGTAAAGTCTAGGTGGATTCTGCCTTGGGTATTGTCTTCTCCATCGGTTTTCCAATAGTATTTTCCAACTCTTATCTCTGTTATAATCTTAGTCAATTAGATAATTAGTCTTAGCTTAAAGCATCCCTTAATTCTTAGGCTAGATAATAAAAAAAATAGTAATTACTAGTACTTTTAGTCCTTGTGGATACGATATTTCAGGTCTTACCATAACTATACTACTGTTCGATAGGTGCGCTTGCCTTAGTCAAATTTTTAGTTAGTTTAGCGACTATCAATATTCAAAATAAATATTTTCAGTTTCCAAACTTTTGTAGAGCTGCGTAGATTATTCATTTCATTTTCTTTTATTTTCTGACGAATAAAAGTAAGCAAACGATAAAATTGATCTAAACCTTCTTGGATATTCTTAAGCAAGCTTGATTAGAAGTCGAGCATGGATGAACCGAAGAGAGAAAGGGAGCATGGAACCAAACTGGTTTGGGTAAAGTTGAGGGTAAGTTTCGCATGGTGGTCGTTTTAGTCATTGAGAGTGTAGAGCTCATTTGAAGAATTAATAAAACAATGTAGTTTCGAGAAGGTGAGCATGTTGTAGGTAAGATAGATAATGTGGTCGTGGGGGTTGATTAGGAGGTTAAGGGAACATGTTTGGGAAACTTTGTCGATGGTGGGCTACCATAAGTCACGACTAGCGAGGTCTTCGAGTGAGACAAGCTTGTGGACTAGGTCATTGAGAGATCCAAATTGGTTCGTTAAAGTGATGATAGATGATTATGGCTTGTAGCTGTGAGGTGAGAATATGCGAAATAAGTTTTATTTTGATTTCGCCTTTCGCCTTTTCTTTTTTCATAAACATAAAAAAGTTTTAACAAATGGAAAATATAGAAAAACTACTTTAAAATAGATAGAGAATGGAGGAAAACAGAGGAAAAACAGGAGAATGAAAAAAAAAAGGTTAAAAGAACATAAAAGAAAAAAATTAAATTGGTCAAAACGAAAAAAAATAGGAACTAATTGTATAATTTAACCTAAACTTTTTATTTGAAATGATGATTTAATATGTCACGTCAGTTTACTGTTATACCGTTAACGACAATTAACGGCTCAGTAATTAAAATGTTACAATGTATTAATATAAATGATTAAAACGTAACATTTTAAACATAAATAACTAAAATATAACTTGTGTTAAAAAATTTGAATATTTTAATAATTTATCCCAGATAAAGAAAAAAATTGAAAGGCTCTAGAAAAATGAATATTTAAATAGGATTAAGACAAATACTAAAAGCTGACCTTTTTTTTTCCTTCTTTTTTAAAGGGCAAGAAGTAAAAAAGACAGAACAGAGCAAGTAAATAAATAAAAACTGCGTATATTTGGAAACATCTTCTGTCTGTGATTTGGCAAAGAAAAAAAAAAAATCCCACACTAATACCAATCTCGGCTCTACTTCTCTTCTCTCTCTCCACACATTCAACAAACCAAAGTTCTCTTCTGAAATTCCCTTCTTCCATTTGCTTGTTAGTAGAAAAAAGGATCCATCAAAGCCAACATAATAAAACCTTAAACCATGGGTCCAATAAAGATTGCATTTGGTGATATGTTGATTACTTTCATGTGGGTTTTCTGCTCATCAATGTTTGGTTTATTTACTTCTTGGATAGCCACCGCCATTGGTGTCCAAACCATTTCTTGGGCTCCTATTGTTATCATCACCTTCATTATTTTCGTTTTCGTTTTCATCTTTAATATTATTGGTGGATTTCTTGGTGGGGCTAGCTTTAATCCTACTGGAACTGCTGCCTTCTATGCTGCCGGGGTCGGTGAAGATAGCCTTATCTCAATGGGCCTCCGGTTCCCAGCTCAGGTAATTATGTATTTGTAATCTATTTTTTGAGTTTTTTTTATGGAATTCTATTTGATTTGATCTGGGTTCTGCTTTTTTGGTCATCTTTTCATGTTTTTCTGTATTATTTTTTTAAATTGAACTCTATTTGGTTTGATCTGGATCTGCTTTTTTATTATCTTTTTAGATCAAATTATATGATATTTTTGTGGTGTTACTGATAATATTTTAACTTTTCGATAGGTTCATTCTGTAGTCTTTTCTTCATGCGGATCAAAATTAAATTCCTTTGAATTTCTTAATTCTGCATATGCTTTTGAAAAGCAAAAAAGTTTGCCTTGCCTAGCACGACAGTACTTTACTTATTCAAGTGATAGAATCTTAATTGTTATAATTTGTAAAATCATCTTTCAGTTCAATAACAATATGCATTGCTTGCTAGCTCAAGAAGTGACAGTAGTCTATTTTTACTCTGTTTTTTTAAAGCTTTAGTTACTTTTTTTTCCCTTCAAATATTCTTCATTTTTTGTAACTTTGTTGTTTGTCAGTCTTTTTTATATGTGTGCTTTTTTATCACATGGTTTTGGCATTATTTTTCACTTTATAGCTCAATTAAGCTGTAAATCTGAGATCTTGCCATGTTTATTTCCTTTTTAAAAATGAACTAAGTACTTCCTATACTGTTGAATAACAATATTAAACAGTTAGCTAAATATTTGAGATACATTATTGACAATAAAATATCCAACTGACAGGCCGCTGGTGCTGTGGGTGGTGCCCTGGCAATCACAGAGGTGATGCCAGAACAGTACAAGCACATGATGGTAGCACCATCTTTGAAAGTAGATACACACACAGGAGCCATTGCTGAGGGGGTTTTGACTTTTGTAATTACTTTAGCCGTTCTTTTTATCATTCTTAAAGGTCCAAAGAGTGAAATTTTCAAGACATGGTTGCTCGCCATTGCGACTGTAGCAATAGTTATGTCTGGTACTGCTTACACTGGACCTTCCATGAATCCAGCCAATGTAAGTTGCATTTCCTTTTCCATATATTGTTCTGCTTTTCGTTGT
This sequence comes from Gossypium anomalum, assembly GCA_025698475.1. NCBI lineage: Eukaryota > Viridiplantae > Streptophyta > Magnoliopsida > Malvales > Malvaceae > Gossypium > Gossypium anomalum. The sequence goes on along the minus strand of CM046966.1, from coordinate 78,908,970 downwards.
ATCTAACCTACGTAGGGTGTTGTGATATTGTTTCCTTTGTTACTTTAAATTGCTACTTGAGCGTATTCCTTTTTCAAGCATCTGTAGTTGTTTGACTTCCCAACTAGGGATATGTCTGGCTTTCTTGTTACTACGCTGGTTTGGATTCCTTGGAATATAATTGACTCTGCCTCTCTCACTTGTTGTGATGTTTTGTAATATTTGTTTATATTGGACTGTCATGCATTATGCCCAATTTTAAAAATTGTTGGTACTTGAAAAGCACTTCATTTGTTTTTTACTTTCATATTAAGTAGGTAATAAACTAATAATTGACTAGAGGATAGTGGTCTGCAGTCCTAGGACATCTAAGATATGGGTGGTACAATGATGATGACCTAAGCCATATTAAACTAGTTAGGTTGAATAAGTACATTTAGATCTCTGTTACGGTCTCAACTGATGGATCTTGTCACCAACAATTCACAGACAAACTGTCTGTCTTATCAGGGTTTTTTCCTTGAATTTTACCTCTTCCTCGCGAATGACCTATGATGAACAAGTGGAACTCGTCGAAGGGAATTCCAAACCTTAAGACTTGTTAGAGAGAATCTTAAGTCTCGTAAAATTTGTTTAATTTGACTTAATTTTATTGCTACCAATTGACCTCTTAAATAGAGGTTGCATAGGTTTACTTATCTGAATAAAAAACTAAAGGAAACTAAAATAAAGACTTTAAATAAAGGACTCCTAATATCTATCTAAACTACTTTTAATTAAAAAAAAATCTCCTAAAGACATAAAATACTCATAAATAAAATCTCTTTATACTTCTAATAAAATAATAAACTAATCTAATAATTAATTAACGTCTAACATTACTCCCCTCCTAAAAAAGAGCTTGTCTGCAAGCTCGAGATTGAATAGCTCGTGCATTTTTTTGCCCAGTATTGCATGAAAACAAATTTTAGTTTCTGTACGTTCCTCTTGATTTTGCTTAACATCATTGGTGTTTGAAGGGCTATGGTTCATCACAATTGTAACAAAGACTCTTGTCTCTTCATTTTGTTATCTCTACATGAGTCAACTTTTTAATAAAAGGAGGATCTTTCTTGTTAGCACTAGAGTCTCTTGTTGATTCCCAATAAGCTGGTCGGCAACTTGAGTTGGTTGATCTTTTGTCCCAAAAGTTCGCTCTTGATTCATAGCCTGAACCAAGTTTTTAGGTTTTTGCATCTCCACATCCATTCAGATAATAAACAAATTAATTTGTTGATCCAGTCTTATGGAATCTGCACGGGCTAACAGTTCCTGAAATTGGCAAAAATGGTCTTCCACCAATCCTCTTTGGTTCAATTTTGCTAATTCCCCCAAAGGGTTCTTGCGCATCTATGGTCCAAACCAAAGAGTTTAGTATCCTTCAAATGCCTTCCACAAATGATTAGGCTTTTCCTACTCTATTTGATAATATCTCAAGCCTTTCCGATGAAGTGAAAAGCAGCTAGACTCACTTTGTCTATTTCAACTATCTTTTGATTCTCAAAGAACTTTCCACATTAGTGCAACCAAATTAGAGGGTTCTCTTCCCATTAGAAGTCAGGAAATCCAACTTCGTGCATCGTTGAACCACAACAAATCTTGTCGATGTCTCAGATCAGTTTTCCAGCTTCTCTAGTCGACTCTCACGTTTGTCAACACTGCTATTACTGCTGTCAACCCCTTTCCCTTATCAAAGTTTTTGTTGGAAATCATCAAATCTCTCATCTGCAGCATGAACTGATCAATCTTCGATTCTATTCTTGCTTTAAACGACTTAAACTCCTCTTTGGTAATGGAATCACCTATTGTTTCTAGCTCTGATACCAAATTGTTATGGTCCCTACTAATGGGTCTTGTCACCAGAAGATTCACAAGCAAATCATTTATCATTTTAGGATTTTTTCCTCTTCCTCCCGAATGACCTATGATGAACAAGATGAACTTGTCGAAGGGAATTCCAAACCTTAAGACTTGTTAGAGAGAATCTTAAATCTTGTAAAATTTGTTTAATATAACCTAATTTTGTTGCTATCAATTGTCCTCTTAAATAGAGGTTACATAGGTTTACTTATTCGAGTAAAAACTTATAAGCTAAGGAAGCTAAAACAAAAACTCTAAATAAAGAAAAACTCTTAATATCTCTTTAAAATATTTTTAATTGAAAAGAAAATCTCTTAAACATATAAAATATTCATAAATAAAATCTCCTAATACTTGTAATAAAATAATAAACTAATCTATGTATGAGGTTCCTTCTACTGAACTTGGTGTTTGTGATTCATTCTTGGAAAGCTAGTCTCCTTTAGTTTTTCATGCACCATAGACAATCTCCGTGATAATTAATGTAGGATTAGAGTCATTGTTAGAAGTTGTGTGACCCAAATTCCTGTTAAAGTAAAATACAAGTGGCAAGGTACGGTACAGGCTGCACAAGTGAAATCCGTATATTATTTGATGTTGATTAGAATAAGGTGTATTAATCTTACTGTATTACTTCTATTCGACTTTGATTAGAATAAGGTTTTTTAAACCTATAAATAGATGTAATGATCTCTCCTCTCATGTTATTCGAATTCGACATAGTGAATTTTTCTTCTCCTCTGTTCGTGGTTTATTCCCTATAGGGTTTCAACGTAAAATTCTGTGTGTGTTTTATTTTTCTCTTTTTCTTATTGACGTTCAATTTTAACAGTCATCTGGTCCTATATTGTATTTAGACTCAAGTGTCTGCTATTTTCTCAGTCATAGTGATTTGAAGTCCTACTAATGTTGTTATTTGATTTGTGTATAAGCAATTGCCATTCTCCATATACTCTTTCAAGCATGACAGTTAATGTGTACCGGTCTTTCAATTCAATTGCATGTGCTGGTAGATTTATGTATAAAGCAGATAGATTAGACTCTTTTTTTGTGGCTTTCTTTTTTATTTGCCTTAAATCTTAATCCTTTTTGCTGACTTCAGACTTTATTTTTCCCTTTTGTTATTGCATCTTTGACTTGAGTACTAATTACACTTTCTATCCAATAAAGTTATTCTCTAATATAATTTATGTATACTATCATGTTACTAGGACTTGGGTGTGAGTATCCAAACGTTATGTTTGATTTTCTTCAGTTTTAGAGGGTCATATCTCCCATACTCATATTCGAATACTATTTGGGCTTGAATATTTCAAGGAAAATGAAAAGTCTGAGTGGAATAACTTAAGTACGCATTTTCCTACTTTTCAATGATTTTATAGATTTTATAGTTCATAACTGATTACGTCCTACTTTTCTTATCGAAAAAGTAACGATTTCTTACTGGTGAAGACATCATTTAAAGCTTAGTAATGGTGAATCATGTTGCAGGCCTTTGGTTGGGCATACGTAAACAATTGGCACAACACATGGGATCAGTTTTATGTTTACTGGATCTGTCCATTCATCGGAGCTATATTAGCAGCATGGGTGTTCCGACTTTTCTTCCCCCCACTGCCACCAGTGAAGAAAGCAAAGAAAACAAGGAAACCAAAGAGAGCGTAAGGTGGCATAAAAAGTTTGCATGGCTGCCATAACGACAATAGATAAGCCCAATGTTTATGCAAAGAACATTTTATATATTTTTGTTCTTTTTCCAATTGTTCAATTCCGATGGCATCCATTTATCTCCAACATTTCTATGGATTATATGGACGAAACATTCTTCTCGTGTACTATCTTTTTCTGCTTTCTTATGTTTGGTTGGATCCATATGTTAAACGTAGCCGATTGAATGCATGCTCATTCATCATACACAACTTATCCCAGGATTGCATGCATTGTTTTTTGGAATTAATATAACCCTGACATCACTGGTAGAGTAAGAAATTTTTTTGAGGTTGAAATTAAATTGTATATTTTTATGATAATAAAAATGTAATTTTATCATTTTAATAGTTTATATTTTTATAATTTTTAAAAAATTAAATTAAATTATTATTATTTTTTGAGAATTAAAGTATAATTTTATTATTACTAATTTAAAATTTTATAAATTATAAAAGCTGCTGGATATGACGACAAAATTTTCATTTTAGGACAGGTGTTTTCCAGTCACCGCCTAGCATTTCTCATATAAATTGTTAGATTCTATCCATAAAATGTTGCAGGCGTCAAAAAGTTTGGTTATCTTATACACGAATTTCAGAGTTAATATTAGTTTGTTTTGTGGTTTCTTATTTCCTGATATTTGATTTTTTTGACAAACGATTAATATTTAATTATGATTAAAGATGTTTAAATGATTGATTTGATTGATACCAAGCAAATCGAAAATTATTTTTAAAATTTATTATGCAATCAAATAAATCTGGTTAAATTTGTATAGGTTTCTTACATACAAGTAAGAACAAAAAATTACTATAAGAGCTTAAACTCGTTAATGCATATATGGCTTAAAATTATCAAAAAATAATAATTATTAAAAAATATACTAAATATTCAACAAGTGGTTATATACAATGATAAAACACATTATATTATCAAGAAAAGAATGTAAGTTCTATTATTGAAGATAATATTATTAGGAAAAATAGTCACAAAATTTGAACTTATCATAAAAGAAATTTAAGTTCAGGAATATTTATAAATTAATTAATTTTTTATGTATTGAGTTTTTATAATATATAAGTATTTAAAGTGGAGATATATATTATATTATTAATTTTGATTAATTAATTAATTCAGTATAAAAATGAAATATCAAATCCAGTTTCAAAAATAAATACACGTGTTTATGTAAACCAAAACAAACGTTTCGTTTGGCATCACCTGATAATATTATACTACTAATTACAGAAAAAATAAAAAAATGCCTTAAAGAATTCTTTACCGACAAAAATATTGAACCCAAAAAAGGGACATTTCAGTTTTCATTACCTTTTTTAAATTTCATTTTATGGAAATTCAGTTTCTATTACTTGGTGAATGGTGGACGTTTACTAAAAGTATAAATATCGTAAATATAAAAATAATACATTCTATTAAAAACATAAATTTGAAATATAAAACAATAGTGTTAAAACACTGAAATATGTCTCTCTTTTTTTTATTTTGAAAATTTCCAATATTGTCTAAATTCAACTTCTAAATTCTTTTTATTTCATATAGAACAAAATACACATGCAGTGATTGATATACGGCTGGGCCTGGATCTAGCTTAGCAAATAATGAATCCTCCTCTTTACGTTTAATTTCTTTCTCCCTCCCTCCCTCCCTCCCTAATCTCTCGCCTTCCCTTTCCTTCCCCTCCCTTCCTCCCAAAGTCACTATCACTACATTAGCTCCTTCCTTTTCTCTTTTTTCTTTCTCATTCACATTCTCACCCCCCTTTTGTTTTTCTTTTTTCTTTTTTTCCATGTGATCCACATTTCTTTTCCTCTTCCAATCCTTTCAATATCAATAACTTATTTGATCGGCTAATTCTTTTTTTTTTTTTCATTTCATTATAAATTTGAAAATACCCCCAATCCAGAAAACTGGAAGATCTGGAGTCATTACCGACTTCTTCCGGGAACGGAAAGATCCGGTACAGAACACCATCCTCGGCCGAGTTATTCGAGTCCTTTACAAACGGAGGCGCAATATCCCCCACCGGAAACGGGACCACGGATCACCCTGAAAAGATGAAGCGTTCATTGGCGAGACACGACTCCATCTCCGACAAGATCCATAGATATCGAGGCGTTTTGCTGGTGATCGCCATCCCTATCTTGCTCGTAACCTTTGTTTTGTATGTCATGCCGGGGAAATCTTCTACGGATACGGCCGTGATGGAGGAGATCGAGATCAATAGCAGGAAAGTGGGGGCGAATTCGAGAGGAAATAGGAATTATGCGGTGATTTTTGATGCGGGGAGTTCCGGGAGTCGAGTTCATGTTTATTGTTTTGATCAGAATTTGGATCTTGTTCCAATTGGCTCTGAATTAGAGCTTTTTGAACAGGTAAATTATTTTCCTACAATTCTACAATATTTTTTAAAGCTGAAAAATATATTGGCCTGTAATGCAGGTTTACAAAACGATAATTTGAGTGCTAATGTAATTGTAGTATTTTGTTGATAGATTTGCTAGGAATTAGAGCCTTTTGAACTGCCAATTTTTTTCAAAATATATATTCTGGCCAGATTTTACGTTTTTAATTATTCTTTTTAGTTTTTAAGAAACGCAAACTACTTATTCTTTTAGAATGTGGATTAACGTAAGGGGGAATTTTATTATCATTTATTTTTCTCTTTAATCGTTTTGGTGACATTATTTATATATTTAAAGATGAATTTGTTCGAATTTTTAAAGTAGATTTGATTTTCTATGTTCTAATTATATGTTTAAATTTAGAAGCGAAAGATTAAAATTTGGAATTTTGAGAGTAAAATAAAGCTTTGAAATGATAATTCAAGTGCTTTAATTATGTTAGTGGATTTTATTTAATATATACTGTTATTTTTTACCCCAATTTTTGTTGTCATTTAGAAATGAATTAGATTCCTAGGAATTGACTTCTAGGATATAAATATATTGTCAAATCTGGAGTTTTAGTGAAAATGCACCTTTAAAATAATACTTTTTGTTGCATGTGTTCTTTTTAGCTTTTTTAAGAAGAAAATGTACTTTACGGGCATATTTTAATGTAAAATTTGAATTTGCATGCTTTAAAAGAGGATTTTACTATTGGGACTAAAGGAGAATTTTCTAGCATCAGTTAGTTGGTATTTTTAAAATTTCCATTTATTTGTATGTTCTAGACGAAGCTTTCTTGAATATCTGCTATTGTATTCCATGCATTAATTAATTTTATGTGGTTTGTTTTGTTGCAGCTTAAACCGGGTTTGAGCTCCTATGCAAAAGATCCACAGGCTGCAGCGAAGTCTTTACTTTCTCTTCTAGACAAGGCAGAAAGTGTTGTGCCACTAGATTTGCGATCAAAAACTCCTGTTAGAGTTGGGGTTGGTATACTTAGATGCTTAAGTCATGCGTATTTTTGAATTCTAAGTCCTTTGAATTGCTGAAGACTGGTACTTTAAATGTTGCGTAGGCAACTGCAGGTCTGAGGGCACTAGAAGGAGATGCAGCTGACAGAATTTTGCAAGCGGTAATTCTATATTTGGAAGCATGTTGTCTATGTTCACGTTATTTGTCCATTTCCTCATGCGAATGACTTTTTAAATACTTATATAGGTTAGAGAACTTCTGAAAGATAGAAGTACCCTCAAATCTGAGGCAAACGGTGTTAAGATTCTGGATGGCACCCAAGAAGGTTCTTATGAGTGGGTATGTTTTGCTGAATTTCTTTACTTTTATACTTTGCTTTTATTTTGAGCTTAAAGTAATTTTCCTTCACAAGATTGATTGTAGGGAAAATATGTCAAGCGTGCTGTACAATGCATTTTGTTGCATGCTTGATCAGGCTCCCTTTTGTTGTGGTAGATTGTCATCAAATTTCACTTTGTTCCTATAAATATTTTCCTAGAGGACGCTTTTACATGCTATAGCTGGTCAGCATTTATCAGTCTTACTCAAGATGATTACATGATGATAGTCAATTTGAAGGGGAGATCCTTGAGGTCTTCTCTGTGGTAACAAACAAGAATGCTCTAAAGCTTGGGTGATATAGATATATAAATGGACACATACATGGCTATAGTTTGTGGTTTTTTCCGTATGAGCAAATATTTACATTTTGTAATGAAGCTAGACTCTACTGTATCTATAGGGAGGAACATCCCGTCAAAGATCTGGATCCACTGCAAACTTTCCTACTGGTTGAAACTGTGACCTAATTCTGAGTTTCTTAACTGCCACCTTCTATTTCAGGTTACAATAAATTACCTATTAGGGAAGTTGGGAGGGACATACAAAGACACAGTTGGCATAATTGATCTTGGTGGCGGATCTGTGCAAATGGCTTATGCCATCTCCAAGGAAGCTGCTTCAAATGCTCCAAGTGTACCAGCAGGACAGGACAATTATGTAAATGAAATGTATCTGAAGGGATCAAAATATTACCTCTATGTTCACAGGTTTCTCTCTTTCATTTTGATAAGTTGGTTTTATGATTCTATTAATGATTTGAAATGGAGAAAAAGGGGATTTTATGGTTGTGATCCCAACAGCAATCAATTTTCATCGGACATGTTTTTTTCAGTCATTTGTATAGCTCTGTAGAATAATGAAACCTTTATATTTTAATTATAAGCTTTAGTTAAATATTCTTTTGGATTTTTTGCATACAGTTATTTGCGCTATGGCCTATTGGCAGCTCGAGCAGAAATTTTGAAGGCATCTGATGATTCTGGCAACCCTTGCATCTTGGAGGGTTTTGATGGTATGTCTTGATTTGTTTAACAGTGACGTAAAACTATTCAGTAGCTAAATTTTTTTTAATGCTTTAATCACTGGAAATGTAATCTTGGCAGCCAGCTTCCTACTTGGAACTGTAAATTATCTCTCTATTCCTGAATTTTGAAATGCTCTGAATGATGAAGGAGTTTTGAGTTGTTTGGAGTTATAGCATTTTTTGTTCTATGGTTGACCGATTTGTGACATTTGAATTACTAAACATGTTCGGCAAAAATATTTACAAGGTACTTATGCATATGGAGGAAATCAGTATAAAGCATCAGCGCCTTCATCGGGTGCAAGCATGGAAGAATGCAGGAGGGTGACTCACAAGGCTCTTAAAATAAATGACACATGCATGCATATGAAGTGCACATTTGGTGGTATATGGAATGGGGGAGGCGGAGATGGACAGAAGAATTTGTTTATTGCTTCGTTCTTCTTTGACAGGGCTGCTGAGGTATTGCTCATTAAGAATCATATTGCCTGAAACAAACTATGGAATAAACTGATTTGCCATTCTAACTAAATGTTCATGGATACAGGCTGGTTTTATCAAAGCTGCTGATCCAGTTGCAACAGTTCAGCCTCATTCTTTTGCAGAAGCTGCTAAACGAGCTTGTGGAACCAAGTACACAGATATTAAAGCAACATACCCAGCTGTGGATGTGGGTAACCAGGCTTATCTATGCTTGGATCTAGTTTATCAGTACACCCTGCTCGTAGATGGATTCGGTAAGCCTATACTTGATCATTTCAGTTATACAATTTCATAGTTGCAGAATGCAGATCCTATAAAGAGTGGAATCTTTTCATGGACAGGCCTTGATCCCTACCAAGATATTACATTGGTAAAGAAAGTGAAATTTCGCAATTCCTTTGTTGAAGCTGCTTGGCCACTAGGCAGTGCCATCGAGGCTGTATCATCTTGAAGTAAAGTTCCAGGTAATGCACAGCTTTAATCACTCCCTGGATATTTCCATGGTCAGTGGGTCTAAAGCATCGGCATTTCTTAATTCAAACCAGTGAATGAAAATAACGTGCGGATGTCCAAGCTTGAAATCAGATTTTGGTGGGAATAATGGAAGAGGAGTCATTTGTAATTACATTATTACTAGGTTTTGTGAGATTTAATTGAACTTGTTCATTTATTTTGTCCTACGGAACTAAACAAACAGATTACGATACCAATGTGATTTGTGTCGCTAATATTTTGTTAGTTTTAAAGAAACAAAAGAGGCAATTTTCTTTGATTTTGTTTGAGTTCCTTATAACTTAGGCTTTATCAAAGGGAAGGACAGTTTTGGAGTTAACCTTTTTGTATAACGCGGGCTTAAGTTGACATATTTATGTTGGATACACTTGTAATACAAGTTATGAAACAAAAATTGTTCACGGTATATAATAAAAATGAAAAATATGGAAGCTTATTCAACATTTTAGCCTTTTTAAAAAACTCCCGCCTTAATTTTCTTCCATGGTTAAAACAGGCAAACCCAGGAGTTTTTTAATATTACAAGACATTGGTCCAGCTTCCGTTTCGCTCAATGTCTCCGCCTCCTTGCTTCATATCCCATCCCATTGACCTCCATTTTCCCCATTTCACTTTGTAAATTAGGGTTCCCAATTACCAACTGCCTTGCTCCTTTCCCCTTACTCTTCATAGCCATGACAGTAATTCAAGGATAAATTATTTGAGGCTTGGAAGGGAAATAATGACACAGGGATTGAAGATGATATTGTACTACTGCATCAGGGAGGTAAGATTATAGGCTTTGAAGATGGAGTTCCTCCTATTAAATTTTCGAAGAGAGTCAGTAGTCTCAGGGAGAGAATTATGGCTCGATGATTCTTAAAGTTATTGGCATGATTATTGGAACTAGACCTGTCAATTAGACTGGTTAGATTAGGAATCGGTCTTGACAAAGGGTTGAATCGGTTTTGGAGTGAATCGTTTAGAATGGGTGCTTGAACCGATTTTCTTTTCTATTTTTAAATTTTTATGTTTTAATTTTTTATGAGTTCTTAATAATTTATTTAATTAAAATTGAATCAGACAATTAAACCGGTCGAATCGATCGAATTAAAAATTGGTGGTTTAATCAATTCAACCATTAGTTTGGTTTTAAAAAACCTTGGTTCTTGTGCAAGAAAATTGGCTTTAATGCACTTTTAAATAAGTTCTTCGCAAATTGAAAGTCAAGCCATACTTTTTAGTTGATTGATTTAGAAAATGACTATTGTCTGGCAAAATTTCAGGAAGATTACATGAAGGTTTTGTCTGAAGGTCCTTAAGGTGTCTTTGAGCAGCATCGTATTGTCCAACTATAATCTTCTTCAATTAGTACTTGTATGGAGTATCCTAAGTATCCTAACACAATGATGACATGGATCCAACTACCAAGTCTTTCGAGTGCAATGTACAAAAGGAGTAGCCTTATGGCTATCAATGAAATAATGGGTAAGGTGGTCAAAATTGATTCTAATACTAATAGTGGATCCCCGGGGAGGTTTGCGTGGATGGTGATATACATAGATCTGCGACCACCTCTAATGTCGAAGATATGGATTGAAGGAAAATTGCAAAGGGTGGAATATGAATCACTACCCAATATTTGTTTCAATTGTGCTAAGTAAGGTTATGTGAAGGAGTAGTTGTAACAACCCGATTTTCAGTGGAGATGGAACAGTGGTTCGAGACCACAAATTTCTATCGTGTTGACTTGTAAATATTATTTTTAGAATATTTATAGTCATTAGAGTCGTTTTAAAATTTAGTTTAGAAATATTAACGATTAGGTAATTAATAAAAGAAAAAAGGCTAAATTGTAAAAGGTGCAAAACTTACAAATTAAAGCAAATAGGTGATGAAATGGTTTAATTAATATTGAAGGAAGGACTTACATAATAATTATGCCTAAATTAATATAGTGGGACGGCATGTTAATGCAAAACAATAAAACGAAGTAATTATAATGGCAAAATTATAAATTACTTGAAATTACAACAAAACAAATTGAAATTTTAAAGCTTCCTATGCATTCTTCTTCAAAATTTGGCCGAAACCACCATAGGAGGGAGCTCTAAGTCGGTTTCTTCATTTTTATTTCATGTGATTTCAATTTTTACTCGTTTCTTACAATTTTTATGTTTTGAGACCCTTACAACTAGGCCCAGTTAGCCCTTAACTTCGTTTTCAATTCTATTAAAAATTTTGGAAATTTCCATTGATGAATATTAAGTGTTTTTGATGAATACTAGGTATTTGGAGCCTTTATTATGCTATTTGATGAATTTATGAAGAGATTTTTGTTAAATCTTAATTTCAGGATTAAATTGTGAATATGTCAAAATATTAGGGTTTGATAATGAATTTGATGTTTATTAGGGGCTGTTTGAAGGCTTATAATATTTGGATAAATGATTAATTTGATAAAATTAGTTAATTTGATGAATTTCGAGTTAAGGGACTAAATAGCAAAAATTTGTAAAAGTTTAGGGTAATTGTGTAATTTTGAATAATAAAAGGGTATTAAGTGTAAAATGGATTTGAAATGAAATATATGCTAATAATTAAGGGATTTTACATTATAGATCAAGAATCCGTAGATATTTGGGAAAAAGGAAAATTAGCGGAGTAGTCGCTGAACTTTCGTAATTTTTGTGATTTAGTCCAGGTAAGTTCGTTACATGGTTACTATAAATTGTATTGAATATTCCATACTATTCATTATTGGTTTAATTATGGATTTTATTGAGTTATGCTTATCGAAATAGAAATACGGTGATTATTCGGGCTAATTGCCTAGCAGGCTTTGTGCTGGTGATTGTTCAGGCTAAGTGCCTAGCAAACTTTGTGCCAGTGATTATTCGGGCTAAGTGCCTAGCAGGCTTTGTGCCGGTGATTATTCAGGCTAAGTGTCTAGCAAGCTTTGTGCCGGTAGTCATTTTTGGTGCTTATTAGTTTGATTTATTCTTGTAGGACTTTTGGAACCGTTGCTTTGATTAGATCGACTCGAAACCTAGCACACTATCAACAACATCTCGGTAGTCATTTTTGGTTCTTAATGTTGGTTTAAGTGGCATGTATTAAGAAGGGTCTATAGTACTTGAATATGTTGTATGGATGTAAAAATGGGAAGCAAATTACTGTACTTGTTTTTAGTAAAAATAGTTGAACTTGTGTGCTTAATTAGGTAGACCTTTTTGGAACATATATATGAAGAAATTGTATAAATATTTTGGTTTCGAATGATGATGATTGAATACTTCAAGTATGCTAAGTGAATTAGCTTGGTTATAAGTAGTTATGATGCTTAATTTTTTATAAGTGCTTAGTATGTTTGAATATATGGTAAATTGGTATTTGGTTGTGAATGACATTTATGAATATTAATGTTAGTAGTTGAATGGCATGATTTGCACCATTTGGTATGTTTTGGTAAGGAAATTGAATAATAAGTATTGATGAAAATATGTTTAGAAGTTAGTGAATATTTTGACCAAATTTAGTACTTGTCATTTGAGGTGCTTAAGGGCATATTAGTTGTATGTTCTTATACCATGATTGATTAGCTAAAATATGCATGATTTTGGTGCCTCATTAAAACTTGTATATATTTGAAATTTTGGTTGTAGGTGCATGCCAAAATGGGTGAGAAAAATGGCTTGTAAAATGGCCTATTTTGGTCCACACGGGTAGAGACACGGGCGTGTGTCTCAGCCGTGTGTGACACACGGGCAAGTGATACAGCCGTGTGTCTCCTGTAGTTTTAAAAAGGGTTGCAAGTCAGGCTGTTACACGGCCTAGCACACGGGTTGGCACACGGGCGTGTGGATTGGCCATGTGACCCAAGTCAGTGAGTTACACGGGCATGGACACGGCCGTGTGTCCCTATTTTGAATGTCCACACGCCCGTGTGATCCCTGCAGTTTAGAAAATTTTCCTTATTTTTTTGAAATTTTTTTTGAATTTCCTATTTAGTCCCAACTTGATTCTAATGTGTTTTTAGAGTATCGAGAACTCGTTTAGGGAACAATATGTATGATTTGGATTGCTTTTAAAATGATTATTGATATGATTTGAAATGTTTGAAAATTATGTTCGTTTGAATTGTAAACGATGGTGATGCTTTGTAACCCTATTCTGGCGACAGATACGGGTTAAGGGTGTTATAGTCATGTATAAAAAAAAATTTGACAGAGGAACAGGAAATTTTGGTAGGGACAAGACAAAGCCACCAAGTATAGTGGTGGAACACATAGTGGCCTTGGGTGGTGGTGGAGAAGAGATTGAAGAGTAAGTAGAAAGTAAACAACGTGAAGTCCACTTTTCAATGAGATAATTCAAAAGGGTCGAGATTTGATTCCCTTACTAATTTAGAGGTGACAAAAATGGAAGAAAACAAAACCATGAATGGAAATAAAATTGACCATACTTTGTCCTTAAGATAAATTTAAGTATTGTTTACAAAGGGTTGGAGTGGACCACAAAAGCCCAAAGGTGACAAACAACACCCATCATAACATGTACTATGAATGAGTTGTTGTGGGATAATCTCATCAAGTAACTTGCACAACTAGTTGTCCTTTTATATGAAATTTCCTTAGTGAAATCCATATGATAATACCCACATTAGGAAATCCATATGATAATACCCACATTAGGGTCGACAAATTATCATACCATTACATGAAGGTCACTGATGGAGGCCGTAGGTATTATTTAGGGACTTTCTCCCACATAATTTTTTAAAAAACATGCAAGATTTTCCAGTTTCAATCATGAATGATAAAAAGGAAATGACAAATACATGTGACAGGCAATGACAAATACATGTGACGTTCTTTTCCTAAGCTATATCTCATACATATGCATGAACATACTTTTGTCAATTTCAATTTCATCATAGAATATATGAGAAAAAAATCAATTGACTCTGACCAATCAAATTTTTCCATAATTTCATCCTAAGAAAAATAAATAAATTTAAATTAAATTACAATTATTATTCACAAAGCATTCTTTGGGTCTTTTAGGTAAAAGTAAAATATCCTATTTTAGGTTTCCCAGAAACTCGAAAGACTCGAACAGTCACTTAAGGGGTCTACCATTGAACCACTATCACTACCACAGGTCATCGCTATCGCCGATAATCGTCACCACCATTGTCCCCGCTAGCCACTTTCCGTCAGCCACCCTACCACCGTTAGTTGGCCCATTATCGGTCTCTTGCCAATTAATTTCGTTGAGTTTGTGTCGTCTTGATCGGTTTAGGATATGTCTCATTTCTCTAGGTTTCACAAAAAAAAAAAAAATTAGTTTACAAAAACCCTAAGCCCATTTTCGGCTTACATGAATTATTTTAAAATTAATAAAATCTGCGTAGAGATGATAATTCACGATCTAATCACAACCCAAAATTTATAATAAAAAAACCTAAATTACGTCCAATCTAATTTCTAAGAATCACAACGTTCGGTAAAATTATTTTATCATAAAATAATATCCATACATTCAATCACATACATATATTCCAAAAAAATAAATATATTATAAAGAATGACACACCTTATCTAATTTATTCAAACATGAAAGATAGAGAGAAAATCTGGTACTGACTTATACTATGAATATAGCACAACTTGGCTTTGATACCAATTGTTAAAAAAATCAGTTTAGAAATATTTTTAAAACGGAAGTTTAAAAATTTTCATAAAAATCGATCCCATTTGTGATATTTATTGTAATAAACCCTGAACCGAAATTATACTTGTGCTTTTATGTAAGTTGGATTAAGTCGATCCCGACTTTCAACCAAATGACCTTCTCCGTTATCCTCGGACCAAAAATTGTATTGAGTGTGGACTCGAGTAACACAAACCAAAAACATAAGAAAGAAACGATTTACTTACTTTCAATAGGAAAGTAAGTTCTCTTTGCAATCCAATTAAACTTGTAATTCCCAGAAAATAGAATTTACTTTTAGTAAATAAATTACCACTACTTTTTGGCATAATAACGATATATGAGTAATGTATAAAGTGTATTTGTAGGTCAACCGTTGCTCTCTGTTTATAGAGGGAAGTACAATAGTTTTTGTTGAATAAGTCACTGACAAATAATATTAGTTAAATAGAAAATACAATCCTACTTCAACTAGAGTAGGGGGCGGCACACCTTTATATTTTCTACTAGGGTTGCCACCCCTCATACGTTATGTAACAGGCCGATTTTTCAGTGATGTCGGAAACAGTGGTTCGAGGCCACCAAATTTGACAAGTAATGTAACAGCCTAATTTTCAGTGGTGTCAGAAACAGTGATTCGAGGTTACTAAATCTGACGAGTGAGTTTAAAAATTTAATAAATTAATATTTATGAGTCAAGTATGATTTTAGAAATACTTTTGAATTAGTGAATTTTGTGAATTAAAAGAATATATTAGGTAAATTGGGTCAAAAATGAGGTACCAAGACCTCAGTTGCATAAATTGAGCCGTAAATATTTTTATAAATATTTACGGAGTGTTAGTGAATTAGAATTAAAGTTTCTTTAGAAAATTCTAACGTTTTGATAGTTAATTAATTAAAAATGATTAAATTGAAAAATGTGCAAAATTTGCTAATTAAAGGAATAATGATTAAATAGCATAAGTAATAAAAAAAGAATGACTTAAAGGGCAAATTAGCCTAAATTGAATGGCTGAAACGGTTAAGGCAGAAAAAAACAAAGAAATTGGATGATTAAAGGGCAAAATGGGAAATAAAGAAAATTTTAAATAGGTAAAAAGGGGCTTAATAGAAATATAGACATTTCTTCATTTTTCTCCAGCAAAAAACAGCCATTAAAGAGTCTCTTTAAGCTAGTTTTTCATTTTTTTTCTACAAGTATGTTCAATTTTTGATTATTTCTTGTAATTTTGATACTTTTACAACTAGGTCCAACTATTGAATTCATTAGTTTTCAATTTCATAAGTGACATTGAAAGTTACCATGAATGAGTTCTGGAATTTTATAATGAATAAGCATGGATTTTAAGTTCTAATTTTGTTATGTGATGATTTTATTAAGTGATTTCAATAGAAATTGGTTTTTAGGACCTAATTGTGAAAAAGTTAAGAATTAGGGTTTGGTGTTAAAATTATGAATATCAAAGGCTGTGTGGTAGCTTAAAATGATTAGATAAAGTGTTAATTGAGAAAAATTATCTAATTTATGGGTTAATTGATTAGGGACTAAATTGTAAAAACTATAAAATTTAGGGTAAAAGTGTAATTTTGAAAATTAAAGGGTATAAATTGTGAAGTGAAATAGAATTGAAAAGATGCTAATGAATGGAAAATTTATATTATAAACCAAGAGCTCAAGGAAAGTCGTGGAAAAGAGAAAATAGCCGATTAGTCCCTGCATTTTCTACAACTTCTGCAAACTACCCTAAGTAAGTTCATATGGTTAAAATTTCATGATAAATTGATGATTTAGGAATGATACATTGTATTATTTCATATCTTTTTTATTGTTGATTTATGATTATTGTAATAATATGAAGATCAAATTGAATGTTCAAATTAAGTGGAACGCAGGATTGAGTACGATCGTTCTGTGTTACAAGATGAATTTGACAGATAAGACCATGGTTGGACCATGGCAAAGTGTTAAATGTAAGATCATAGTTGGGCATTTTAGTGAAAAGACCATAACTAAGTTATGGCACCATGAACGTAAGACTATGGTTGGACCATGGCAGTATGTGTATAAGTGTAAGACCATAGCTGGGCTATGACATCTTGATGATAAGACCATAACTAGGTTATGGCATTACGAATGTAAGACTATGGCAATATACGTGTAAGACCATAGTTGGACTATGGCATCAAGAAAATAATATACTCAAGTCCGTAAGACGTTCACTAATTTGACAAGTATTAGTAAGTGTCATATGAATTTATAGTGGAAGAATATAAGAAGTTTTTGATATTGAGCTCAACCAAGTGAATTTTATTAATTGAATTATTGATTGGCAGGCAATATTAGTGAAATACTTGTTTAATGATTTATTATAGCATGTTCGGTAAGATTTACATTCAAAACCTATGAACTTCAATTTTCTTTGTAGATTGATGTGAGTTTGAAGGATCGGATCAACACATCGGACCACACTATCCAGATTTCTTTGATAGATTTTGTAATATAACCTATGGTTTATATGGCATGTATAGGATTAGTATAGGAAAGAGTTAAACTTAAAATATGGTTGTGAATGATACATATATTTATGTTTCTATGCATATACTTAGTAATTGATTTTGGCATAACAATGAATGAGATTACTTTGGTAAGTTTAGGTAAATGGTTTTGTGATGATATATTTTGTGTAAATCATGATTTTTGACTTGTATTGGTTGCTTGGTTGGGATATATTAGTATATGAAAGTGTTGTATGCAAGTGGTTATCATAAAGGGTGAGAAAAGTGGCCTATTTTCGTCCACACGGGTAGAGACACGGGTGTATATCTCACTCGTGTGAGGTACACGGTCTAACACATAGGCGTGTGACTTGACCGTGTGAAACCTGCACCTAATTTTTGAAAAAAAAATAAATTGACCACACGGCCTAGCACACGGGCGTGTGGTTGGCCGTGTGACCTAAGTCAGAGAGTTACATGGGATAGAACACGGCCTAAAGCACGGGCATGTCAAAGGGTCACACGGGCATGTCCCTTGACCACACGGGCGTGTGTGTCTTGTACCAAGGAAAGATTTTGAAATTTTGCAAAAAAAATTCTGAGTTTCCGATTTAGTCTTGACTTGTTTCTAATCCTTAAATTGGGCTTCGATGGCCCATTAAAGGGACAATGTGATTAGTTTCGATTATGAATAATAAATTATATGATTGTGTATTATTGTTCTGTAAATTTAGGTAATACTCCGTAATCTTGTTCCGGCGATGGACACAAGTTAGGGGTATTACAAGTAAGTTCGTAAATATTATTATTTAATATTTACGAGTCAAATGTAGTTTTAAAAAGGTTTTTGAATTGATCATTTGTGTTTTGTAATGATTTATTAGGTCAAGTGGTTTTAAAAAGTGATGTATCTGGACGTCACTTCTATAAACCGAGTCATAAATATTTTTATAAATATTTATGGAGTGTCATTAAGGTGGTATTAAAGTTTTGTTGGAAAGTTTTAACGTTTCGATAGTTAATTAATTAAAAAGGACTAAATTGAAAAAGGTGTAAAACTTGTTAAATATAATTACTAAGTGATTAAATGGCTTAATTAATAAATGAAGAAGGAATTAAGAAATAAATAAACATAAGTTAAAAGATGAGGTGGCATATGAAGAGAAAAATAATAAAAGAAAACCATTCGATGGCA
Organism: Gossypium anomalum; assembly: GCA_025698475.1. Classification (NCBI taxonomy): domain Eukaryota; kingdom Viridiplantae; phylum Streptophyta; class Magnoliopsida; order Malvales; family Malvaceae; genus Gossypium; species Gossypium anomalum. Next base: position 78,890,213 of record CM046966.1, on the reverse strand, counting down.
AAATGGTAATTTGCTTGAAATTAAAATGAAACAAATTGGAAACTGAAAGTTTTCTAGACATTTCTTCTTCAATTTTCAGCCAAAATCGACATAGGGAGAGAGCTTTAAGCTGGTTTTTCATATTTTTGCTTCATGTGAGTTCAATTCTTTCCCCTTTTTTGTAATTTTTATGTTTTCGAGATTATTACAATTAGGTCCAACTAAACCATACCTTTGTTTTTGATTTTATTAAAAATTTTGGAAGTTTCCATTGATAAATACTAGATGTTTTTGATGAATAACATGGATTTAGAGCTTTGATTATGTTGTATGATGATTTTAAAAAATGATTTTGTTAAATATTAATTTTAGGATTAAATTATGAAAATGTCAAAATATTAGGGTTAAATAGTGAATTTTTGGTTTATTAGGGGCTGTATGATGGCCTAGAATATTTTGATAGATTATTGAATGAGAAAATTAGTTAATTTGATAGATTAACTAATTAAGGGATTAAATTACAAAAATTGTAAAAGTTTAGGGTAATTGTGTAAATTCAAAAAATAAAAGGGTATTAATTGTAAAATGAATTGGAAATGGAATATAAGCTAATAAATGAATAATTTTATATTTTAGATCAAGATCTAGTAAATACTTGTGAAAAAAGAAAAATAGCGGAATAGTCCCTGAACTTCTACAATTACTACAATTCAATACAGGTAAGTTCGTATGGTTAAAAAATTAACTTTTGTATAAATTGATGATTGGTGTTATGTATATATATATTCTATTATTGGAAATAATTTATTGTTTAAATTATAATATTAAATTGGATATTTGGTCTGAATTGAACGGGGAATTTGAGTACATTCGTGTTTTGGTGTATGATGGTATTGGAAGGAGATAGAAACATTTTACCCAAGTAAACCGGGGTTCAACATTTGTTGCGAACTCTCGTGTTTTACTTCTGTTTGGCGTGATTGGGTGGATCAGCTCTTACGAGCTTCTGTTCAGCTTTCGAGCTTCTGTTGGCGTATTTGGGAGGACTAGCTCTTATGAGCTTCTATTGATGATGTATTCTTATCCGTAAGTCGTTCTTCGAATGAAAAAATTCGGTAAAGTGATTTATTAAATGAATTTGAAAGACATGTTATTCATTTTTATATTGATTTAAATACTGATGTATTTATCAATAGAAGTTATGAATGACAGAAAATTGTTAGTGAATAATAGGGAATTGACATGAATGATTTTATTTATTTGACTTGTTATAGTAGATTCGGTAAGATTTTGTTTAACCCGTCAAACTTACTAAGCTTTTTGCTTACCCCGTCGAACTTACTAAGCTTCATTAAGCTTATATATGTTGTTTAATGTCTTTGTAGATTTTTAGAAGGTTGGACAATCAGATTAGCACTCAAGTCACACTATCCAACTTATCTCGTTAGTTTTTGAAACGTTAAATACAGTTTATATGGCATGTATAGGCTTTTGTTCGATTTTGGTCAAAATTTAGCTTATGAAAATATTATGAATAATATTTTGTTTATATAATCAACTTACACATTAGTATGAGATTAATGTATAATTGTGATGTTAATATAAGTGATATATGTATGTATGTATGTATTTGAAATATAGTGAACTTTGGTAACTTGGTTAGGTAAATTAAATGGGTAAGTTTGGATATTGGTGGACATATTTTCAAATTGTCATTAGAGGTACCTATGGGTATATTGGTTGTACGTGATAAAAATTCATGTTTAAAACTTGATTTTAGCTTGTATTGAATGCCTTGTCATGGCTTGTTGATGTGTAAATTGTTGAGGCTAGGTTGGTATGAGAAATGTGGCGTAGAAAATGGCCTATTTCGTCCACACGGGTAGAGACATATATGTGTGTCTCAACCGTGTGTGACACGCGGCAAGGTGACACGGGCGTGTGTCCCTGTATCTTTTAAAAATGCAAGTCAGTATGCTCACATGTCCTAGCACATGGGCTTGTGACTTGGCCATGAGACTTAAGTTAGAGAGTTACATGGGTATGGACACGGCCGTGTGTCCCTATTTCGAATGCCAACACAGTTGTGTGTCCCCTGCAGCTTTGAAAAATTTTAATATTTTTCGAAAAATTCTTTGAGTACCCGATTTAGTCCTGACTTGTTTCTAACACGTATTTTGGGCCCTGAGGGCTAGTATAAGGGACAATATGTTTGATTTCGATTGGTTTCTAACATGAATGTGATATTATATGAAATATCTGTTTATTGATCTGTAAACTCTGGTAATGCTCTATAACCCTGTTCTGGTGATAGATACGGGTTAGGGGTGTTACACTTCATGTGGGCTAATTTAGGCTTCTTATAGGGGTCCAATTATATGTGCTTCGTAGGCTTTTAACTCAAAACTCAATACTTATTTTCTATTTCACAAAATAAATATTATTCAATCAATTAATTTAATTAACTAAATTAATTTTTCAATTAAATAATTTTTCTCAATCAAATTCTAATTCCATTAAAGTCATTACAACTTTATTGTAATAAAATTTATGAGGAAATATTTTTAATTTCAAAAAATCTCATAATGACTAATTAATTTAATTTCATCTTTGAACTTCAATTATTTAATTAAAATTAATTAAATAATGATTCAAAAAACCTTAATTAATTCTTTAATCATTTCTGTAATTAGCGAGAAAACACATCCACTGCGGATAGTGATTTGTGTGATCTATTTTTTATTACTTTATCGTTTTTATTTATTTCCATTTGATTCGTGTGATCTATTTTTGTTACTTTATCATTTTTATTCATTTTCATTCATTGGTTCTACATGCAATTCACTTTTGGTTATTTCGAGCTAGCGGAGGGATCGACTAGACATATATAATTAAAGCTCAAATAAATTATAATTAAGTTTCGACTTTTTGCTTATTAATTATAAATTTATTTAGTCACAAAGCCATTCCACTAAAGTATCATGACTGAGCTCTCTCTTATTATGTACTATTATGAAAGGTACTTAATAAACGTTCGTCCAATGAGTTGTCATAAGTGTTTTAACTTAATAGGATATCTTTAATCTTTTTTGGATAAATTCGTTCTCCCAATATGATCTTATATTATCTCATGGTAACCATTACATATTCTTTCATGAAAAGTCAACTATTATCAAATAGTAATCAAATCATTTATCACAAAGGCAAATGACCCATGATTACGTTTAATTTTCATCTATCATGCAATGCTGATGAGAGAATATCATTTACCCTTTAGTTGGGTTATGAATTCCACTGTTTTGGAATGATGCTACATGATGCAGAAGTCATATATCTAATGAACCAGTTTTTGATTCCTAATTTATTAGAACTTAGACTTTCATTTACATCAAAGTATACGAGTAACGCATACATAGTCTATCATCCACTCATGACTAATGTATGTCACACTATGAACGACATAAGGGAATGAATCCATAAATGAATCTAGGATTTATTTTACTTGGGTCTTGTCCGATGTACTATCAGTCTAGTTAATCATATTTATATATTTATCTTTTGAAAGTCATATGCTCTAGTACCCAAGAAAATGTATCTCCCCAATAGGACTCGATAAATGCCATATTAATCTTTCAATTGGTTTGCTCGTTTTCGATTAGACTAAAGAAATATTTAGATTATCTATTAATACAAGTTGCCCTTCTGTGTATTATGATCCGACCACGTAATACTGCTTAGTAATAGTTAAACGTTAGATAATCGTGAGCTAATAGTTACTTTTATTTTGCTTTACGTGCAAAAACCATTGAGGACAATATAAAAATGATATTAATATAATTAATGGATATTTTGTTAAACTAATTTGTTCAAGAAAAACAAGTATACATAAAAAAAAGTACTACAATGAGGACATTAGATCCAACATTTTTCTTTTTTTTTTTCTCTTCAAATCTTCCAAATCAGGCTCTTGCGGTAGCCGACCTTTTCACTGTCGGTGATTGGCTAGCCCTCCCTATTTCTTTTTACCCTTCTCGTCTCTTCAGTATTTTCCTTCCCTTCTCACCAACATAATAACCTTCCTTCTTTAAGGAACAATATGGAAGTGATCTCTTAAGGTGACTTCGATGGTGAGAGCGTTTGGAAGCCTAGTGAGATCATACGATGTTCCCACTCATAAGAAGCTTGACTGAGCCTTGTGGCTCGTCTCCTCCATCCTTCATTGTTGGACATGTTTTTGAGAAGGGTCAATGTTGAGTAGAGGCACTGAAAGTTTTTGCAACGAATGGACTTTGTAGCGGTCTAGGGTGGTGAATAGAGACAACACTATTTTGACAGCCATTGGTTTTTCCTTCCCTATTTCTATTTCTTTTTTGTTCTTTTCTATTCTTTTCCTATTTGGTTTGGTTGCTAGAGCCAGTAGATCCCACGCCATCGTGTCTGATTAGGATCATTCTCCAGATCTCAACGCTCTTTAGAGCTACTTTAGCACCTTTAGGATATTGAGATCTTTAAAGTGTAACAATGGCTAGGGGGAGATCCATGGTTGAATTCTCTTCAACTTTGAAAATAAGAAATTTAAAGATATTAGATGGTATTTGTAATGATATGTTGTATTGTTAGAATTAAGTGACCCTAATTCTTATTTAAATAAAATACGATGGAAAATAAAATAAAAGTAAAATCCATATAGAACTAGACTTCTTTTATTTTATTTTAGAATAAGGTTTTTTAAACCTTATTAAACTCCATCTATTTTATATTTACTAGGATAAGGTGTTTCAATCCTACTAGAATATGGCTTTACAAGCCTATAAATAGACATAGTCTATTCCTTTTGTATTGATTCAAATTTTCGACATAGTGAATTTTCTTCTCCTCTGCCCGTGGTTTTTTCCCAAAGGGTTTCACGTAAAATTTTGTGCTCTTTATTTTTATTTTATTTTATTTTTTTCACAATTGGTATCGAGCTTCCGGTTGTTCATCTCGATCACGGTAATGGCGTCTTTGAAATATGAAATTCGTTGTTGGATCGCAACACCGATTTGCGTTCTCAGCGATTAAGATGCAAGCGCTTCTTGCGCAGATGGATTTGGAGGATGCCCTGCTAGGGATAGATAAGATGCCTTCGACATTAACAGATGAAGAGAAGAAGCGTAAGGATCGAAAGGCATTATCACAATTGCATCCGCATTTGTCCAATGAAATTTTGCAGGATGTGATGAAAGAGAAGACCGCCACGCATTATGGAAGAGGCTAGAACAAATATGTATGTCGAAAACTCTAACAAGCAAGTTGCATATGAAGCAGCGTCTTTATGCTCATCGTTTGGAGGAAGGTGCGTCAGACACGAACACTTAACAGTTGTTTAAAGAAATTCTCTCAAACTTGGAGGCCATGGAGGTTCAAAGATGATAAGGAAGATCTAGGGTTGATTCTACTTTGTTCGTTGCCTCCGCCTTATTCAACCTTTAGAGACACGATTTTATATAGCCATGCGAGTCTCTCACGCTTGATGAGGTTTATGATTCTTTAACCTCGTATGATAAGATGAAACATCTTGTGGTTAAACTCGACTCTCGTGGAGAGGGTCTCATTGTTCGTGGGAGACAAGATCTAATCATCGATGATGATCGTGGTAGGACACAGAAAGAAATCATCGTGGTAAATCTAAGGGTAGATCAAGTCTTGAAATAGAGGTAAAACTTGTAACTTCAGTAAGAAGAAAGGGCACATTAAATCTGAGTGCTATAAGCTACAAAATAAGATTAAAAGGGAGGTCGCGAATCAAAGGGAAAACAACCGAGAAAATTCGGTGAAGTGATGTTGTAGAAGACTACAATGATGGTGAACTTCTAGTCGCTTCACAATGATTCTAAAGTAAGTGAGGAGTGGATACTTGATTCAGCCGCACCTTCCATATGAGTCCCAATCGGGATTGGTTTACAACTTACGAAACAATTGTCCGAAGGTGTTGTTCTGATGGGAAATAATGCTTCGTGTAAGATCGCAGGTGTTTGAACAATTAAAGTTAAGATGTTTGATGGAGTTGTCAGAACACTTAGTGATGTACGGTATGTTCGAGAATTGAAAAAAAATTTAATTTCGTTGAGTACTCTTGATTCAAAAGGGTACAGATACACAGCTGAAAGTGGGTTTTAAAGATTTTCAAAGGGTCCCTTGTTGTGATGAAAGGGCAAAGAAAAACTGCCAAGTTATATGTTTTGCGTGGTTCTCTCATTCTTATCGTGATGCAAATTGCCGCTTCTCTTCCTTGTCGATGATGATATTACTAAAATTTGGCATATGCGCCTAGGGCATATGAGTGAGAATGGCATGGTAGAATTGAGCAAAAGAGGACTTCTTGATGGGCAAGGAATTTGCAAACTGAATTTCTGTGAGCACTGTGTTTTTAGGAAGCAAAAGAGAGTTCGATTCACTAGAGGAATCCATAACACGAAGGAAACGTTGGAGTATATTCATTCTAATCTATGGGGACCATCCAGAGTGCCTTCGAGAGGTGGAGTTAATTATATGCTAACCTTTATTGATGATTTTTCCAGAAAAGTTTGGGCGTTCTTCCTGAAGTAGAAAAGCGATGTGTTTTCCGCATTTAAGTCTTGGAAAATTATGATTGAAAAACAGACGGGAAAACAGATAAAATACCTCCGCACAGACAATGGCTTAGAGTTCTGTTCTGATGAGTTTAATAGATTGTGCAAGTCGGAAGGATCGTGAGACACTTGACAGCTCGTCATACTCCACAAAGAAAACGGCGTTGCGAACGAATGAACGAACGATCATGGAGAAGGTTCGATGTATGTTGTCAAATGCCAACTTACCAAGTCGTTTTGGGCGTACGACCTCATCGCATGTGTTTTTTGATCAACCGATCTCCATCCGCTGCCATTGAGAAAAGACTCCACAAGAGGTATGGTCCGTAATCCTGCTAATTATTCTCGATTTAAAGATCTTTGGGTGTCTCCATGCGATGCTTATGTTAATAATGGAAAATTGGAACCGAGATCCATTAAATGTGTTTTTCTTGGTTATAAAGTCGGTGTAAAAGGGTATAAGTTATGGTGTCCTCAAAATAGGAAAGTTGTGATTAGCAGAGATGTTGTTTTTGATGAAACCGCTATGCTTCCTAACTTATCTCTTAAAGACTGCTCCAATAAAGAAAATCAAAAGGTGGAGCATCGACAATACAGAGTCGACTCCTCAAGTCAAGACAAAAATTGAGAATAGAGTTGCTTTTTCGCCTCAATACTCTATCGCCAAAAACAGAACTAAAAGAGAAATTAAACTCCAAAGAAGTATGCTGAGGTGATCTAGTTGCTTATGCTTTAAATGTGGTCAAGATATAGATGCGAATCAAGAGCCATCAAATTATTCTCGAGGTGATTAGTCATGAAGACTCGAGAAAAATGGATGTTTGCTATACAAGAGGAGATGGAATCACTCCACAAAAACAAAACATGGGATCTTGTGAAACTTCCTAAAGGTAAGAAGACTGCTCGTTGTAAATGGGTGTTTAAAAAGAAAGAAGGGACTCCAGGAGTTGAAGAACCTAAATATAAAGCAAGGCTTGTTGCAAAGGGTTACAGTCAAGCTCCAGGAGTGGACTTCACAGATGTGTTCTCCCAGCCAGAAGCATAGTTCGATTCGAGCTTTGCTTGGTATTGTGGCCATGCATGATTTAGAGCTTGAGCAGCTTAGATGTAAAACCGCATTTTTGCATGGAGAACTTGAGGAAGATATTTACATGCAACAACCGGAGGGTTTTACTGATTTGAGAAAAAGAGGATTATGTTTGCTTGTTGAAAAGTCCCTTTACGCTTTGAAACAAATACCAAGGCAAGATGGTACAAGAGGTTTGATTCCTTTATGACTTCTCACGATTTCAAAAGAAGTAGTTTTGACATTGTGTTTACTTTAAGAAAAACAATGATGGTTCTTTTGTGTATCTACTTTTTACGTTGATGACATGTTGATAGCAACAAAAGACAAAGGAGAGATAAGAAAGGTCAAAGCCCAACTAAGTGAAGAATTTGATATGAAAGATTTGGGACCAAAGAAAGAAGATACTTGGAATGGAGATTCTTAGAGATAGAAAAACAAGTAAATTGTACCTAAGTCGGAAGGGTACATTGAGAAACTTCTTTGCGAGTTCAATATGCGAGTGCTAAGCTCATTAGTACTCCTTTAGCAAATTTTCATTTTAGACTTTCTCATCGGCTTTGTCTCTACAATCGGATGATGAGATTGAGTACATGTCACATGTTCCATACTCTAGTGCAATGGGATCTCTCATGTATGCTATGGTTTGTTCACGTCCGCATTTATCATATGCAATCGATGCGCTTAGCGCGATATATGGCGAATCCCGTAAAGAACACCGAAAGCGATTCAGATGGATTTTAAGATACTCACGAGGTACTATCGATGTTTGCTTACGCTTTGGAAGAATCAAGATGGAGTTATTGGGTATGTTGATGCTGATTTTGCTTTGAGAGACCTTGATAGAAGAAGATCTCTCACAAAGTTATGTCTTTACAATCGGAGGTTGTGCAATAAGTTGGAAAGCCACTTTGCAAACTACAAATCACTTTGTCTACCATCAAGCCGAGTACATGGCGATTCATCGAGGCTTGTAAAGAAGCTATTTGGTTGAAGGGACTCTTTAGTGAACTAAATGAAGACCTTCAAATCAAAGACAAAGATTTTGTGACACGTCAGTGCCATCTTTCTTACAAAAGATCAAATGTTTCATGAGAGAACAAAACACATTGATGTTTGGTATCATTTTGTTCGTGATATTATTGCTCGTGGTGATATTGTTGTGAGCAAAATCGGTGACTCATGAAAATCCTGCGCAGATATGATGACCAAGTCACTTCCTATAACCAAGTTTGAGCATTGCTTAGACTTGGTTGGTGTTCATTTTTGAAGTTAAACCCTTAAGGGGTTTTATGGAAGAGGTGAAGAACTTGTTCATGATAAAGAACTTGTTCATTGAGAATTTGTGTCAAGGTGGAGATTGTTAGAATTAAGTGACCCTAATTCTTATTTAAATAAAATACGATGGAAAATAAAATAAAAGTAAAATCCATATAGAACTAGACTTCTTTTATTTTATTTTAGAATAAGGTTTTTTAAACCTTATTAAACTCCATCTATTTTATATTTACTAGGATAAGGTGTTTCAATCCTACTAGAATATGGCTTTACAAGCCTATAAATAGACATAGTCTATTTCTTTTGTATTGATTCAAATTTTCGACATAGTGAATTTTCTTCTCCTCTGCCCGTGGTTTTTTCCCGAAAGGGTTTCCACGTAAAATTTTGTGTTCTTTATTTTTTATTTTATTTTATTTTTTTTCACATGTATTTTGTTTTTTTGTAAGTTTAGTTTTGTCCATATTATTATTTTCATTAAAGAAGATACTTTATAAGTCAACATAACAGTTTGACATAAAAGATGCCTAGTTCCTGGTAGCAGAGTTTCAAATACCTACAAATCTCTACTTTTTGAACATTTCAACAGCGTTCACATAGATCCTTCATATTTCGAACCAAAGCCAGATTATTAGAGTAGGCCATACCATCCTTCACGAATTCAACAATCTGGAGATGGTCACATTCTTCTAATGCTTTATTTTTCTTATATAAAGTTATACCTTTAGCTAATCATCAGTAATTATATTTTTAATTATTTGACTTTTTTAAACAATAAAACATTACTATTTACTAACATTATTACTTCCTAAAAAAACTACATTATTTTAAGTATTTAAAAATTGCATACTAAGAATTCCTTTAATAAGTTTAGGAGTTGTATAAAAAAAGTTAGGTTAAAACATGCTCAAATTTTTTTTATTTTTTTGTATATTTAAAATTTATTTATTTATTTTTTACTTTTTAGATTTCAACATTTGAGTCCAATTGTTAAATCTATTAAAATCTTATTAACTTTATTGGTGCAACATTTTAAAATAAAAAAAATAATACTCACTTAATAATGAATTTGAATTTAATGAAAAAAATATTAAATGTGTCGGCATTTGAACTTGCATTTTTTAAATTTGTAAAGTAAATAGGCTAAATTCATTGAGATAAAAGTAGAAAGATTAAATTTCAAATGTATAAAAAGTACATAGACCTAGAACATATTTTAACCAAATATTTAAAATTGTAGACGACTTTAAACATTTATTAGAAAAAATATGAACAAATACCTTGGCACGGATGTCAAGATGTGAGTCATCATCTAAGAATATATGATGTTAAAACACAGATTAAAAGGAAAGTGGCAGACTCAGAAAAACGATAACAAGCTTGATTCAAAGCAACTGAATTTTATTTCACTTCCGGAGTTAGGCTGCCTTTTGGGCTACCAACCTCACTGGCAACCTGTTTGGTTGAGCATTTCAGTGCAACTAAAATCAATTTTCACTATACTGATATCTCAAAAGCTAACTGAAGCTGAAAGCAGTAATAAGTTCACTGGTACAGCAGAGGCATTCCTCTTATTTATTAATTTATTATTTTATCTTTGAAAGTTTCTTACAGCCAAATTCTGCTGATAACTTGGAAGAAGTACCTCTGCAGCAAGTTATGTCAACTCCTCCTCAATCGACGATCGATAAGCCTATGATTGTAAGGGTTAAGCTCAAATTTATCCCTTTGGTTTCTTCTTGATGCTTTCCGTGTGTCATTTCTTTTCATTCTTTCTTTTCTTTACCCTTTTTTATGTTTTTATTTCTACTGGAATGTTGGGGGTTTATACCTAACATTGAGATTTCTACTTGTATGGGTTGCAAGCTGAGATTTCTACTTGTATGGGTCTGTACTTAACATTGAGATTTCTCCTTGTATAGGTACCAAACCCCCCTTGTCTCCCAATCTGCTTTCCCCCCTATGGCTTATGCCTTTAAGTAAAAATCCCTCATTTTTTCCATTCTTAATACAGACTTCATTCATTGACCCAATTTTATCATCTTTCTTTGACCATGGCATTAGTTAGTTCTTCTTTTCTTTTCCTTTCTTTTTTTAATTGATTTCTCCATTTGCAATATGATTTTTGTTCATAGTTTCTTTTCTGCTGTTTCTTTTGTTCCAAACTTTGGGTTTTCTTCATTTCTTTGTTGATCCAACAATTGGTGTAACTTTCTGCTTATTCTAAGGCTGAGGTTAATTGGATCCTTGGGAAGTACTTAATTAGTGATGGATTTTTTTTATTAATGAGCTAATACTGCTGAAAAAATTGACTGTTATATGTTTGATAAAGAATGGAGACTTGAATTTATGGGAAAAAAGACAAAGAAGATTGATTGTAGTTTGCCAACATTAATAGCAAATTAGCAATTATAGCTTTTAATCCTTTAGGTGTTTCATCTTTCGCTTAGGCAGCAGTGTTGTTAAGGCTTAAGGGTGTTGCGTATGTATAACTTTTAGTTTAATCTCCCGTTTTGGGGTTTTAATAAAACTTTTAATTTGCCAAAAAAAATTAAGGTTTTTGCTTCCATTATAAATTAATGCAATTTTGAAACTTTAAGGAATACTCCTGTTGTCTGTTGCAGGGCTGGAAATCAATAGAGACCTTTGAAACTCCCCTTTTCTGATTTTAAGAAACTATCGATATCTGAATCGTCCCAAAGAGGTATTTCTTTTCCCGATTAAATTCTGTTAAGAATAGATTGCATGTTCATTCCTGGACTTTATACTAAGTGTCTAGCTTAAAGTTGATGTTGAAACAAAAACAGACTCCAGGTATACAATGTGATTAAGCCCATGTGCATTGGATCATTACAAGCAATAAGTTATAAGCATGAATAACTAGAGTTTCGAACCCCATCTCTTGGCCTAGGCACTGTGTTCACCCCAAAAACCCATTTCGTGGTGAATCACAGGGGCAGTAGTCATGTTTGTGGTGTGTGAGTTGGTAGTGGTTTACTTACTGGTATCACTATTTCTTCATAACTACATCTTTCTACTGATGATATATTTTCTAAAGTTTATGTCATACTTGGCTTATATCTAATAATCCATCAATACATCAACATGTTCCTTGGGCTAGTTTGGAGCTAAATGAACTCAGGTAACTAGATTGGTGAGATTTCTATTAATGGACTTTATTAGTTACTTTTCTTAAAACATAATGCAAAAGGAATATCAATAGAGGGGACAGAGTGAGGAACTAGATTCTTATTTTTCCTAGAGCTATTAATTTAGAGTTTGCACTGTGATTTACTTGTAGCACTGCATAAATTTTAGGTATCATCCTTCTAAGGTTTTGCTATCATTAAAGAAAAAGCTTCTTTTAGGAATTTTATGGCTCTTGATCAGGACTACCAGAAAAATAAGAGGGGGGGAGACTATTACATTTAAAGAGAAAGCAATGGGCAGATAAAACAAGATGGTTATAATTAATGGTCATATTGAGAATCCAAATCCTGAGTTGATTCCGGTGACGCGAGCCAGCCAGCAAATGGCTACAATTAAAGGGAATATAGAGAATCCAGATCCTAATTTTATCACTACAGAATGATGATTAGGGGTGAGACCCTAAAATCTAATCGAAGTAGCTGATAGGAATAGATAGGAAGTTGTTTAGTTTTTTATTTAAGAACATCAGAAATCAACCTCTGCTACATGAAAATTGAATTAAATATGAAATGAAAATTGATTGCAGAGATTTTAGATAAACATCTAATCTAATCTAATGATTGTAGCTTAAGAATTGAATTGAATATTCCAGGTTTCAATTAATAAACAATCCCAGCATTGTATCTTCCTGTGCTAAATGATCAAGAAAATAATAAAGGGATCAAGAAAATAATCTATTTACCATGGAATATTCCATGAAAATAATAAACAATCCCAGCATTGTACTTAAACCATCTTTCTTTTGATACAATATAATTTTTTTTCATTACAATTTATATTAAATATAGAGTGTTGAAATAAATTTATAAACAATAGTTATATTAGCACATGAAAATATAATTGCATCACCAACTATAATTGCAACTATAATCATAATTAACATGCTAATAATAAATTATTAGAGTAAATGTAATAATTTTAATTTTAATGTATGACCTCTATTGTTTCATTATTAAAAAAAGAGAGATTTATGTTTTTTATTATACTTCTATTTTATTTGGTAAAAAAAATAAAGACTAAACTAATTAAAATAATAAAAACAAAAAATTAAATCGATCCAAAATTTAAGATTACTCAAAGAATGAGTTAATTGCACTAGAAATCTTTAGACCATGACATTTATTCTAAGTTGGTCCTCAAATTTTAAAATATTCTATTTACATGTTTGAATTATTTATATTATATAAATCAAATCTTTTCGTTACTAAAATTAAATGTGACATAATTTAAAATAAAAGCTTTAAAGAAGATTGATATTGTAAAAGTGAATGTTATGAAAATCTTTATTATGAGGTTTTTTGAAGTTTTTACAGAAAGCATATTTCACTCTCTTTTTCTTAACTTCATTTTTAGTTATAAATTTTAAAAATTAAGCAACATTTTACTTTTATGTCATATGATTTTGCATGTCATTTAATGATTAAATTAAAAAATAAAAAAATGAAAATACCTAATTGATATAACATAAATAGTTTGAGAATGTAATTAAAATATTTTAAAATTTAAGAACCAATTTAAAGAATGCTTTTGTGCAATTAGGTCTTTAAAGAAAATTGTCTGAAACCCTATATGTTAAATACTATATTTTAACTTTCTTTTTTTGTGTGAAACCCTCCTATATCTAGTAAATTGAATCAAGTTGAACCTTTAAACGAGATAAATATTTTTTTTTACAATCTCCACCTATCTCCCAAATACCAATCATCCATTAAATAATAAATTCAATTATCAGCTCAATAGCAATTGACACTTAAAACATAGCCGTCAAATAGACTATAGGTTATAGCTCATAATCAGTTATCTGTTGGTCATCACATTTGTTTCAAGAAAAGAAATCAAGACTTTATCTTTGGTTATAATTTTATCACATTGATGTATTGGACAAAGCAATTCTTGATGACTAGTGTTGCTAACACAAACATAAGGAATGAAGTTTGCTTACACTTTTGAAAAGATAGTCATAATCAATTATCTTTTCTATATCCTCGTTATTGTTTACCATGGATCTTTAAGAATTTTTTCTTTAGTGTTCATCTTATGGCTTTCATCTTTTTGTAATGTGTTATTCTTAATTTTTTATGAAATTATATTATTTTATCTAATTATATATTTATGATTTTATGTCGGTTGACATTTAAAATCAAAATAATAATAATAGATGGTAAAGACACGAAAATTTGTGGAGGGAGATAGTACCTTAGCAGCAAAAGTTGTTTGGGATGATGAGCTGACGTTGATATTTTGTGAATTTTGCGTGAATGAAGTCAATACTGGTAATAGACTGACAACTCATCTAAACTCAAAAGGATGGGAAAATATTGTTGCTCTTTTTCAAACAAAAACACAAAAAAATTATGAAAAACCGCAATTGAAAAATAAGTGGGATACATTAAAAAAAGGAATAGAGCTTATGGAGAGAGTTGCTTAAAGAATCTATGGATGGTGTCCATCTAAAAAGATGGTCGATGCTACCGAAGAATGGTGGGCTGAAAAAATACATGTTAGTGTTAACTTTATCATTATTTTAATGCATAAAGTTTATTGAAATTAATAATTTACAAATATAAAAATCTGAGTATAACATTTAACACTTAACATTTAACATGTTTTGTAGGAAAATCCTGATTTTAAAGGATTTAAGAAGAAATGAATTGAACTACGATTGAATGATTTAATGTGGCAAATGTTTGGTGGCATTGTAGCCACTGGAGAGAATGCATGGGCACCTTCGTCTGGTGTTCTTCCAAGTGGGGTTCCTATGGGAGATGATACATCTAATGAGGGATTTGGTGATTCAGATGAAAATAGTAATGAGAATGAAGGTATCCCTCCTAATGAGGTACCATCAAACCCTTCTCATGAAACTCTTAATCGAAGAACGAAAACACTTGGGGTTGTACACGGTAAAGGAAAAAAATTAAGTTCAAGTAGAAAATCATCAAGAAATTCATTAGCTACTCATATTGAGGAATTGTGTGAGAGTATGGCTAGTCTAAGGAAGTCAGTGAATGAAATTATTTTTTCTCACTCTCAATATACTATTTCAAATGCAATGGATGCTTTGCGTGATTTGGGAGATGAAATTCCAAAAAAAGATGAACTGTACTATTTTGCCATCAAAATGTTCCAAATACCGGTGAAACGAGAAGTATTTTTGAACTTAGATCCAGATGTTAGGGTTTGGTGGCTTCGACGTGAGTATGTTGAACAAAATCCAATTGCATCATTTTCATCCTTGGTAGCAACATCCTCATTTCCCTTCCAACCGTACCATCCACCACCTCCATCATAAGCTCCTTAGAATTATTATTGAAATATAACTATACTACTTTTTTTTATATGCAAAACTAATGTATGATCAACTTTTTTATATGTAAACCTAATGTATGATCTACTTTTTTATATGTAAAACTAATGTATAATATTTTATATGTTTGGTATTTTTATGCTATGCTTTTATTCAATTTTTTGTGTTGTATAGAATATCACAAGTTATTAATTTATTTTCATTTGATTACTTTTTCAGGTTATGGATGAATTTAACAATATGTATAATAATTTTTATATGAATTATGATACTCATGAATTAAGTGAAGAAGCTAAACGAAGAATAGCCACAATTGTTATACAAGTTGAGCACAACAATTATCATGAAGAGGAAGAACAAGTGTTAAGTAGTGTATTGGTACACCATGAAACTTATTTCACTATGCAACCGTGTATGGATTCAAATTATACAGGTCAAATGTGGGTGGATGAAGTATGGGCATGATGATCGTTGCATGAATAGGTTTAGGATGCCAAAAAATATATTTCACAGTTTGTTGCATGATTTGCAAACAAATTATGGTTTAAAGCATGGGAAGGTATCTGCGATGGAGAAGTTAGTATTATCATTATATATTCTTGGAAATAGAGAATCAAATTCAAATGCAGCAGAGCGATTTCAACGATCTGGGGAAACTGTTAGTTGAATTTTTACCGGTATGTTGCATATATTTGCTTGAATGGGAATAGACACGATTAAACCCACTGAAGGTCAATTCGAGGAAGTACCGAACCATATTCGACATGATACAAGATATTGGCCTCACTTTAAGGTAAAATTTACACAATCTTTATATTTTTAAAATATAAATTATTTCTAACTTTTTTCTCATTACTTGTATTTATTTTAAAGGATTGTATTTGGGCCATAAATGGAACACACATAAAAGCATGCATTTCGCCTTCTTGTCAAATACCTTATATCGGACGGAAAGGTGAACCAACTCAAAATATTATGGCAGTTTGTGACTTTAACATGTGCTTTATTTTTGCATTTCTTGGTTAGGAAGGAACAACACATGACAATAGAATTTTTTTGCAAGCACTTAGAAAACAAGAGTTAAAGTTTCCACACCATTCACCAGGTTGAACTTTAAGTTTTTAATTAATCTTTACATAAAAACAATATTAAAATTTTTAATCTATTTTTAAACTTGATATTATGTTTTACTTTTTTGTAGGAAAATTTTATCTTGTGGATTCAGGATATCCACAAATGGTAGATTTTCCAGGTCCATATAGGGGGGAACAATATCATTTACCTGACTTTCGTCGAGGTAATCATCGAGCATCTGGAAAAAAAGAAATCTTTAATCATACCCATTCTTCGTTACGCTCTGTGATTGAACGAACATTTGGAGTGTGGAAAAAAAATTGCCAATATTAAGAGATATTCCAAGCTATTCATTCGACAAGCAAGTTTTAATAGTTACTGCAACAATGGTTTTGCATAATTACATTCGAAGACATGCTTGGTCAAATGATGAGGATTTTCGACAATTTGAGAATATACCCGACATGCCAATCTCTTCAGGCCATTTTGATAGAGGTGAATCGAGTTCTTCTAACAGTGAAAGTGACTTTGAAATTGCAATGTTAAGGGAAACCATTGCAAATAGTTTAATGAATCAATATTTGTAAAAACAATTTTGTATCATAACCTAATTTCTAGTAATAATGAAACTTGTTATGTCTTATGTTACTATATATTTTTTTATTAAAAACCATTCATTTAGATACTTCAAAATTTGATCCAAGTATAATATTACTATTTGCGAAAATAATATTTATCATTGTTATAAAAGAATATTTAACTATAAAAAATTAAAAATAATTATCATTTTATCTAAAAAAAATTTAAATTGATTATATAATTCATTAAAATATTTATAATAAAATATTGGAAGATAAATTTTAATATTTTATTAAATAAATTTATAAATTCTTTAATAATTTTATATAAGTAAAATAATTTAAAAACTTCTATTATATATCAATTCTAATCTGATATCCTTAATAGTCATTTTTTATTTTCACTTCACCGCTACAGCTACGTTTGAATCTAAATACACACTCCACCATTGTTTCTAATCTCACAGCTACAGTAACTAATCTCACCGCCACCACTGTTTTTAACCTCCGGTGCCTATCCAAACTAAGCCTTAAATTGTTGAAACAGTCAGTACAAATATATCGTTCACAGACATGGCTACAGCTACGTTTGAATCTAAATACACACTCCACCATTGTTTCTAATCTCACCGCTACAGTAACTAATCTCACCGCCACCACTGTTTTTAACCTCCGGTGCCTATCCAAACTAAGCCTTAAATTGTTGAAACAGTCAGTACAAATATATCCTTCACAGACATGGCAGTTTTCTTTTTGTTCAGTCATTTCGTCAAACACTTCCTATGCAATCTAGAAATGCGGGAATCAGGTTTACAAGATAAAAGATTTATGCTGTTTCAGTTCGGCAAATACCCGCTTGAAACCAGTCAGTCTCAAATTCCCATCTTTGAAACCGGGTGGAACAACAGAGAGAACGATAGTTGTAACCAACCCTTTGAAGTTTCGCTCCCGGTTTCTGTTAGCTTTCTCTTTCTACTTCAAGTATTGATTTCACAAGTGAACCAAAGGTTTAGACATTTGATGGAAATAGTGATAATCATAATGATGATGGTTGATGATTTTGATGGCAATCGCTTAAATGGATTGAGTTTAAGCAATAAACGCGCAGTTCAGGACGTTAAGAAACTTATGGACATGATACGTGGAACAGGTAGATGTTGAAACAGCAATGGGGTGTAAGGTTTCCTCTGAGTTGGCGGTGGAGGTGTTTTCTTGGGTTCTAAAGGATTGGGAAGTGTTGTTTACATTGTTTTTATTGGCTGGGAAACAGCCAGATTATGCTCAGTCATTGTGTGAACATCATTCAATGATTTAATTGGGAAAATGAGGAAGCTTGATACTGCATCAGCATTGGTTGATGAAATGAGAGAGAGAAGGGTGAGAAGGCCCTGTTCTTGCGACATTCGACTCTCTTGAGTTTAGCCATCTGATGTTTTGTAACAAGGATGCCTTCCCGTTTGATACCTTAAGTTTTAATATCATATTGAAGTATTGAATAGATACCATGATATGACTGGTAGTCGAGATGAGGCAGAGATGGTTGGGAAGGAGATGAGCAAGAGATGTGTTTAACATGATGTTGATTCATAAAAAAGTGTCATATCCTGCTACTCAAAAGCTTGTGATCTTAACAAGGTACTTGAGCTCTTCAGCCACATGAAATGAATGGGGGTTGAACCAGATAGGAAGGTTTACAATGCGGTAATCCAGTCACATGCAAATGCCAGGCATGTATAAGAAGCTATTAGTCTCCTGAAATCTGTGCAAGATAAGGGTATTTTTCCAACTGTTGATACTTTTAATTCACTGATTAAGCCTCTACGCAAAGCCCCAAAGATAGACAATGCTAGGCAGGTCTTTGACAAGATGTTGAAGGGTGACCTCTAACCTACAATCCTGACTTATTGTGCTTTCTTTTGTATTCTAAGATATAAGGAAGAAGTGTTTGAGCTCTTTGAGAAGATGAAACAGATGGGATGTCAACCAACCAATGGTACTTATATCATGATGATAGAAAGTTTAGTCAATGGTGCCACTTTGATAATGTCTTCAGGCAATGGAATGAAATGACTGAAAAGGGGGGGTTGGCGGTGATGGTTGTAGCTCACATATTGTGTTGATTCATGGGCTAATTTTAAATGGAAAGCTGGGTGAAGCATACAGGTTCATGGAGATGAAGGAAAAAGTAAAAACAGTTACTGCCTGAACTAAAGATAGATGAGGCTTAATGCTTAAGTTTCTGGTAAGCAATTTGCAGGGCAAAAGATGGTTGATTTTAAGAGAAATCAATTGCAAAATAATCAGTTGGACAACCAGATCAGAGTTGAAACTAAGTAATTTGATCAGAGAAAGATTTTCTCAAGCAACCTAAAGCCAAAACGGTTGTCTGAGAAAGAGGCTTTTCATTTTGGCAGCAATAGGTCTGCATGATATCACCAACAATCATACTATTTGATAATACTATCTAATATTGTGGTTGAGAACATGCTATCTGAATCATGAATAACCAACTCTAAACTTGCATCAAATCAATTGAGTGGTACCCATGAATAGCATCTATCTGTCTAGATGGAATTGTGCTGCTCATCACAACTTTTCTGGATCGAAAACCATACCTGACCTGGTTTGAATGATTATTTTTGTGTAGCTAATGTACAAGATTTGGCAACTTAGTCTTATGGGCATAGAGAAAGTGGGCTAGCAAAACTACGGCTCCTGACAAAAGAAGAAATAGATACTGTTCTCTACATATCTTAGCTCTACTTTGCAATATTTTCTCCACAAGTACCAAGCGTCAATTGTTTGCACTCTTTATTGTGAGCTCATCACTGCCTTGCTGATCATACTGCTCCTAGTAGTTCAACTTTCTGTAAGACATTCTTGGCACTAATTTGAGTTGCATTTACATATTTTATGTTTGATGATATAGCATTAGACAGGCAATTAAACCTATATATCTTTTTGTCATTTTGTTTGGCCTTGGAAGAAAATGTTTCTGAAAGTATTGGTGGTACGGAAATTAGAACTACGATGGAAGGTTGCACAGCTTTTTAACTTGGAACTATGATCAGTGTGAAAGATCTCTAGAACTTGTGAAATTCTTTGTACTAAACATTGTATATAGTGGCCACTCTGCAGGATCCATGAGATGCCTACTGTACATAGTTCAGTATCTCTATGATATCTTTGAATTAATATAATTTCAGAGATATCTGAGGAAAAAAGGGAATATAGATGAAGAAACCTTTTTCGAGATGAGCTATTAGATTTTTGATGATCCTATTGTCTTATATGCTATATGGCCAGGATCTGTTCTGTGTACCTAAACAGTCATTATGGGAGTGGAAATATTCATAAAATTTGTTTTCTTTCAGCATCAACTGACTGAAATTCATGAAACTGTATTTCTATGTTAGCTATAGCTCTCCTATTGAGAATCAGATATATTGTTGTGTTTGTGTACATTGTAACCTTACTTTACCAATCAGTAGAGAGCTTTGATAGATAAGATATAGATGTCAATTCTACCGTTTGTGAATCCACTAGTTGTACCTGAAAATCAAGATGATATGTAAAAAGAATTTATATGCCAATTTATGAATGGACGTGATCTTTTACCAACTTACACTTCCATCTTGTGACAATACTCTGTTTTCATCTGGGACCTCAATTCTGATCTCGTGCTTCTAAAATTTTACTGAATATTAAAGAATACCTTTAAAAACTCCAAGACATCGATATTTTAGGAAGAAGATGTAGGAATAGATACTTTAAGGAGATTTGTGGACTGCTATGATGAATAACTAAAAAGATACAACAACATTTTATTATTGCCTGATTCTATATTGCTTGGACTCTTCATTTTTCATGAAGTACCTGTGTCCGACTTTCGTTTCTGACACACGGATATGGGGATATGACCTCTGAGGATCCTTCAAATACATGAAAACACTTAGAAAAACTAACCACACCCATGTGGAATGCATACCCATATCTGAGATTCACACCCAAATCCGAGTAATATAGGCCTGATTGACTTCTTGGCGTTCCTGGTTTCTTTTTTAAATAAAATGTCTTTATCTCTTGCTAATTGGTAAACTGGACTGCTAATCGTTTCAAAGATTTGGCCAGTGATCATTCTTGGTGTTGATTTGGCATCAGGATATTACTTTATACACAAACAGTGGTGGGATTTTTTAACTCTACGAGGCAAGTTAGAATATTGCAACATCTCTTATTAGTATGGGGCAACCCTTTAATCTCATTGGTGGTGTTGAAAACCTCCTTTGATGGTGGTGTATTGCATAATTTTCCTTCTGCATCTTGTTATCCGGAGACTAATTAGAGCTCTTCTCATTCCTTTCTTCCTCTTTTGGCTTTGACCTAGTTTTATGTCTGTCATCATGAATTCTTAGTCTCCCTGGCTTTTCTATGTGCCTTTCTATGAGTCAGATTACTTTTTACCATTAACTACTCATTGCATTGAAGGAAAAATTATAATGATTGCACCCAATCTCCTCTGGCTCATGTGCATCCGTACTTTTAATTAGTTGTTTTAATGGGGACTAATTGAGATTGCTCTGTTCAATTATATTAAATAATATGTTCTTTTGTTTATGCTAGGATATAGGGATTTAAATATTCATTAGTATGCATATTCTCACAGCGTTGACAAGATCTATTTTACTCAAACTGTGTCGCAGCCTCTTTCAGATTGGCAATTTATGCTCTTCCTGTTTGCACTCGTGTGTGCTGCTTCACCAAATTCTTGATTCACCAACTTGCATATTATAGGTGTGTAATTTCTTGACAGTTGACAATGAACATTCTTATACTGTTAATAGCGACTGTCGACTGACCTCCTAGCCATTTGCAAATCCTTGGTTTGAAAGGTCTTCATCCAGCATGGCATGAACTACGGAATCTGATTAGTCAAGCTTAATACAGTTTAAGACGTCATATATGCTTTGCTCTAGTGTAAGCTGAGGAATCCAATCTCTGCTATGGGGAAAGTTTCTTAACTATGTTACCCCAACTATTTTATTATTATTATTGTTATTATTATTTTTTTGAAGTATTCATGTCTAACACACATTTGGATATTGAAATGGAGATATGACCCTTAAAAGTTCCTCCAAATAGATGAAAAATATTGGAAAATATAAAACATGCATATGTTGGGCTCATATCCATATAGGATACTCACACCCGAGTGTCTATAGATTAGCAATATCTTGATGAGATCAAGTTGATCTAATAATACTAGCGTTTAGTTTGTATTGCTGTTGAGCTTGGTTGAAAAATTAAATGCTCATCAAAACTACTTTGACATTTTGTAGGTTTCACAATGGCAGAGTTCACAAGTTTCCCCTAAATTCTTCCATTTCAAGGCAACTCTTTTTTTTTTATTTGTCTTCGCAGCTCCAACATAAAATAAATTCAATTAGTGAATATGAACAAGAGTGATGATGAAGCAGCCTTCCATGGTGCAAGGAAAATGGATAAAAATGAGAGAGAGAAATTGTGCAAAGAAAACTCTAGATTTGAATTTTTTAACATTTAACACTTTGGAAATTCAAAGCATCTCTTCTGCTAAGATGCTTTTGGCCGAGAGAGAGAGAGAGAGTAGATAATGGTCTGTGAATTCTTGACTTTATATTTAGTTCCAAGTTAGGCCTAACTCATTATTCAGTTGGGTGCCTCAGATGGGCAAAGCTGGTGTATTTCCATTTGACATGAGATAACTACTAAGCATATAGATTAGGTGAACTACACGTGGAAAACTACAGGGTGTCATTTTCATGACTTTTTCACACATGGAACCTAGCTAGCTGATGCGTATTCTTGCATGCCATCCATGCGTTTGACTAGTCTAACTTGTATGTTTGTATGATCAACCTTTTCTCAGTCAAATATCCCCTAACAGCTTGATGTAATGATTGATTGCACGTTCATCCGGGGTAGGAGTTAAAAGATACCCTTGGCATTATGATAAGCTAAGGATTAGCTTTGAAAAGGTGGAGATGACCATGTGAATTGCTCATCTTATTTTCCACCAATTAGTTTTCTTGTGTTAGTTTTTTTGGTTCATATTTTTTCCACCAATTAGTTAGTCTGAACATTTTCTTCTCTCTACAGGTAAATCAAAAGTCAAGGTTCCCACAACTAAGTAAAGAAGATGTTTTTGACCATATTTACTATCAACCAAAGTATAACACCTTTGGTTTCTTTCATTGGCCTGGCTTGAGGTTTCCCACTTTTTCTTTGATGTCTATCTGCAAGCTGATAAAATGCAAACTTTAAAGAAACTCATTGGCTACTTAATCAAGGAATGATATTATTGTATGCACTGACATTTTGACATGTGAGCATTTGAATTTCAGCTGAACAAGTTACCTAGTACATGGAAAGTAAAGGAGTTTGAGAACAAGAAAGCTTGAAATCCCAGGTGCTTTTGTTTTTCATCATACATGACATAAGATTCAAGGCATGAAATCCTATACTTTTGCATGATAACAAACTGAACGCAAGGCTTATGACCCCAAAAACAAAAGCATCTTTGAAAGATAAATTATATCAGTGTCTCGAAACAAAAATATGTTTGTGGATAATCATAAAACCTTAACTTTACAAAATTCATAGTATTCTTCAGCATATACTCCAAGACCCCATCTCTCAAATCTTTTGTCTTATTCATCTCCCTTTTGTTTAATTTTGGCACCTTTTCAATTGAACACAACTACCCTTTGGCTCATTTTACTATAGATGGAGCCCTAGAAGTCTTCACCCCACAAATATGAATATATATATATATATATTCCTTGTCATTTTTCTTGAACTCTGCCGTGCTAGGTTTGTTTGCCAAAAAGTCTTTAAGGAATAACTAATAGCCACAAATCTATTCTTATTTTATTATAATCTTCTCTCATGTCTACCTTAATAATCGGACAAAAATACATATATAGTTTTAAACTTAGCCTCTCTTGTAAAAAATTAATGCAGTCATTTCCCTAGTCCACAAAATACGCTATATTTAGCTACTTATGACATTTAATTTTCAGCTCGTCTTCATAGGGGAAGCAAACTACACTTTGTCTACCTCATTAAGAAATGGGATTAGGTCCCAATGAAGGAAATTACCATTGACTTTTCTCCCACGTGATGATAATTAGCCACTTACTTCGTCAAGTTTTGCATGTAAAAGTTGTTTTATGGAGGTTGAAAAAAAAATACGCATGTGCTTAGGTAATATACTCGTATACTTGACCGCCATTGTCAGGAATGAAGGAGTCATAGCAATGACCATACTTTGTTTTGGCTATGGAGATTTTGAATGAGGGGAATTCTTGTTTGATACAATAAGTTTTATAACTAAATCAATAACTTACCAACCAATAATGCACGTAGCCTCACACCCATGCAGGAAGATTTATTCCATGACTTTACCTTTGATTTACTATTCAATTTTATTAGGATAAATATTTGATATACTGATAATAATTTTTTAATAAAATTAATAAATTTTATTATTAACTCAAAAGATCGAAAATCACATCATCATGAGTTACATCAGTAATAAAGAAAAATATATGCTCTAGAAAAAAATATAACTAGTAAAAAAACTAATAACAAAAAATACATCGTTATTTTTTTAATTAATAAGTGAAGTTAAAAAATTATCAAGTGCACTTATATATTTTTATATTTAAAAAATTATTTAATACATTACAAGTGAAATTTTTAAACTCGGAAAAAAATAACTTAAAAAGTTAAAACATATAAAAGTATTTAAAATCAGTTGATGGAGTGAAAATATTTCATTTTAATTTATTTTCTCTAAATTTCTGTGAAAGAAATATAAAACTATGTGTATGTCATTGATGTCATTTTCACATTCACATTTATATCAAGTTTTCACACCATATAAGAAAAAAGGATTGGATAACATAGGAAGGAAATGGAAGTAGCTATATGGGTGATTAGACGTGTGCGCCACACGCATTCATCACTATTTAAGTTTGATTAAGTCGATGCTTCAATCACTAGTTAACCTGGATTAGGATCATGATGACATTAGCAATAGCATTAAAAAGCCAAATAAACAACCATTAGTGGACTTTGGGGGCGCAAATCTTCTTTCCTAATTGCATCCTACAAATGAAGCATTGGGAATATAATAATTAAAAATGATCTTTTGGAAAGTCCAGAACAGACATCATAATTAAGTTTCTAATTAAGCTTAAAAAGAAAATGCTTATAATGAAAAGGGTTCTCTTAGAAATGAAATTTTATTTATTTATGGATGGGTATTCATATACAGTGGAATTTGTTTTAGAAAAATAAAGTGATTAACAAAATTAGCAAAATGGAATGGTAGAAAGTGTTAAATGGTTGAATGGGGGGTATTTTAAGTAATTAATTAATAATAAGGAAAAGTATAAGGTAGCATGTGGGATGTGGATAAACATGGAGCATCTACTGAAATTATTCTTACTTTTCACTTCCAGTTTAAACGTATTAAACACTCAATTCCTCGGTCCAAGTATCATTGAATCTAGTTCTTCCAAAAGTTGTGATTATGAAATGCTCTTTTGTTTTTTCCTATGAAATAAATAGGTTATTTTAAGATTTGGGATTTAAATTTGGAATTTTATTCATCTATAATCTCAACTAAATAAATGTTGGGGAAACTAAAAGAAAAAGGTGATGGAGCTTGACATATGGCAAGTATCTAATTAACAGAATAACATTCAATCTAACACTGTAACCCACTAAAAGACTCATTTTTGACCAATCTTATCATCTCGTAACTATCCTTTCGTTTCCATCTCCTTTTGCCTTATCTCCAAACTCCTTTTTTGTGTGTGTGTGGGGTTTTGTTTTTCACCTTACCTTTAGTATCCATTGGAAGGGGATGAGGTCCCCATTGGCCCCCATCCCTCCATTCCTCACCAGCCACCATCTAACTCCTAAAAAAACAAAAACCTCCCCTTAAATATTGAAAAATTAAATAACAATTTAAGATATACACACATTTACGGCAGTCTGACTAGGACTGCCATAACAATAACAATCTTCTTGTCCTTTTGCATCCCAATATTTATTCTTATTATTACATATCTAATATCAATTGTAATTAAACTTTGGTTTATATCATCAAGTTTACATGACACAACTTCAAAATCCTATCATATCTCTCCTCCTCTCTTAATATTAAAATGATGAAAAAACTTCAAAAAAAAAAAGGGAAAAAAAAAACAACCTTGATAACATTGCAATCTATTCATCTCTCGAGTTATTTGCATGGTTGAGAATTATGTTTTTTTGTTATATTAGCCCAAGGAAATAAGCTTCAAGCCAAAGTAAGCAACTATCTAAGACACCTAAGCTTTAGGAACATCCTGTTAGCATGCAACATTTAAATAACAAGCAGCTATTAATCCAACAACAGTTTTGATATGTCAAGGGACAAGATCAAGAAAAGGGTTGAGGGCACGGTCTCATTAAACCAAGGACACTTGCTCCTGTCAATCACATGCAAAGGGTAATTTCATAATCATGTAGGTGATAATCTTATGGCAGCTGGAGGCATATTTCCTTGATCATTCTCTCCTCACTACTCCTATCATTATTTGACAAAAATCTCCATAACCTTCATCACATCCATTATGATGACCGGTGACGAAGATAGGATTTGTTTCTTCTACATAATGAGAGTGATGTCTTAGGCCCATTGATAAAATTATAATAGAAATGTGTTTTCATGCTCAAATGATTCGATATGAGATATTAGACTCATTTGTATATCTTAGCCTATTCGAGATTAATGAAATAAAAGAGTAAAGTATACAAGTGTAACTGTTCCAAGGCGTGTTCTATCTAAATATCATGGAGAAAGATAGATTGCACGATAACATTCTCACAAAAAGGTTATGTTAGACCACAACTTCTTACAACCTTGGTAGCTGTAATGCATTATTAAATATTACTCATTATTTGTAATATTAAAAGTGCTTTAATATTACTATCAACGTTACAAGATTATATAGAAATATTTATGTAATTAAATTTGGACACAATACATGCATGATGCATATATTAAAAGGGTTTTAGTGATTTTAATAGGGTAAAAATCTTACTAAACTTATTTATATAAGATATTGAGAATGTGGGATTATTCAAAAGTGTATTGAAAAAGCAATATCGCAATCATATTGTTAATTTAGCCAACACTCTTTGACTAGTACACAAAGAGATTTTTTTAGAAAACTCTAAAAAGTTCACAAAAAAATTTCCAGTTATGTTCACCGGATGGATTAAGTAGATGTTAGAACGAAAGGTTGTGACTATGGTTTGCAACATACTATTAGGAACGTTATCACCATTTGTATCAAATTAAAAGGCACAAGTTTATCTACTTAGATAAGAGAAGGTATATTTTAAACCATCTTTAATTCATATTCATTATCATGTACATGGATCCATGGTGTGGGGTCGTCATAATTTTAAATTCCTTTGTGCTACTGCTCTTTGTTAAACCAATCGAGTGCTAGCTTGAATGCTCCAAACATACCAACATTCATCAACCCAGCTCACTCCACTCTTAAATGAAGACATCTACCTCCATAGGGGTTTATCAAAATCCTACCTTCATTTATTATTACAATCTACAAGCACCATTCTCTTTTGAACCTCACAAATACTACCTAAACCTCTTACACTTTCCTCAAACACCCACCATTTTACCTTTCACCATATTGTTTGCTTCTGTGATTAAGTCACCATTATTGAATCTTTTACTTTATATTTTTAACCTTTTACACCATTTTCAATTGCTAAGGCAACACATGCTCTACAAGTCAATCCTACTTATGTTATCTTAGCCTACCAAATATGTTTAGCCATACTTATGAAACCTACCAACCATCTTACGCTTTTACTGTGTTCTTTTCAACCTTATCATACCAACAATTGGACTACAATCCTCAAAATATATTGCTCAACTATAACTTCTCACTTGTACTATTGTTACTTAACAAGAAGCTTAGAATCAAACAAATAACTAGATATAACAACTTTGGCAAAGCAAATAAAGTAAATAGACTAATCATGAGCAACCACAATATGCTCCCTAATACTATCCTGAAGCTCCGGCTCCACAACTGAACATGAAAACTAAAATCGTGAAAGCCAAACTTTTAGAACAAAAAAAAAATGTAGATTAGAAAACCCTTAATCCTCATGTATTAAACATAAAGCTTGAATACTCTGGACAATGCTGACAATACACAAAATCATAATGTGCAAACTAATATGCTCAATAACCTTATTTGATCTTGATTTGGCAAAATTGGTTGTTGCATTAATAGAATTGAAAGACCTCAAATAATCTCATCAAGATGATTATGAATGGTTGGATACATAGCATAATCCTCTTTTTCTAGTGAATTGACAGGTTGAAGTTCCAATTTACATCAAGTTGTCTCTAGACACCTAAGATGGCACTATAGATCTAGTTGGTCATCTTAATCAATTTTGTTCGTTTCATGGCCTTTTAGGCATTTTTGTTCTAGTGTAATATCAGGGTTTCCCCTTAACTCTCAAAGGCCTCAATAAGAACTTTTTGGTATTCTTTGATACTAGGTTCCATTATTAACTTGGGTTAGCTCAATTATAATTTTTTAAAACATTTTGGTAGTTGTACAACCATAACTTATACATCGACGAGTTTGATGTCTCTTAAATAAAACCCTAATGTGACTATTTGGGAATTTATCAAAATGTTTAATGCTACTATATTATAAGTGAAAAATCTTAATGTTGAATAGGCCATTACTGCCTTAATTGTAGGCATCTACTTTAGGCCTTTGAGATATGCTCTCATAGGCACCTTGTTTTTCACATATTTCATATTATTTTAGTTGGATTCTCTCTCTATATATATGTATTTTTGTACTGGATGTGTCACACCTTGTTTAATTTTTAACCTTGTCAAATTAAATTAATTAATGAAAATATTTTTATAAGTAATTTGTGTAACAAAAATTATCCCAACTTTCTTTGGATTCCAATCATTCCAACCATAGGTTTGATCCTGTAGGATCTTGTCATTTGGCAATAGTGTTAAAACACTTTCAATATTACAAATAGTGAGTGGTATTTAGTAATGCATCATTACTACCCAAGTTGCAAGAAGGTGTGGTCCAACATAACATTTGTGATAATATTATTATGTAGTTTATCCTTTTGTCCATGATATCTAT
This sequence comes from Gossypium anomalum, assembly GCA_025698475.1. Classification (NCBI taxonomy): domain Eukaryota; kingdom Viridiplantae; phylum Streptophyta; class Magnoliopsida; order Malvales; family Malvaceae; genus Gossypium; species Gossypium anomalum. Next base: position 78,860,847 of record CM046966.1, on the reverse strand, counting down.
ATTGAACACAAGTGATTGAACAATCATAATTGTATAGTCTAATATTTTATTTCTTGATTCTTGAATAGATTAAGATATATAAATGAATCTGATATCCCATATCAACTTATTTGATCAACTTATTTGTGCATGGTTATGCACTTCTAGTCTAATCTTACCAAGGGCCAAAGACATCACTCCCATTATGTAGGAGGAGAAAATCCTATCTTGATAATACACATCTTACTACATACTTTGTGGTATATCTAGAAACAACTTTTATAGTATATCCAATTATGGAAGATGTTTGACTGCATCAAAATATACAACTCCAAATATTGGAACTATGATGACTTCAAGCCTAAGGATCACATACACCATTATCTATGAGAATTGGTGTGACTATTACTTAATATTCCAAAAAGCATTATCATAGCGAGCCAGTCCAATACACTATTTTGCTAACAAATACCCATGCATTGACTTGATATCCCATATTTATGAGAATAGCTTGTCATCAATCAACCATACATTGTCTCAACATATTATTGTTGCCCCAACCCTATATAATATTTGACCAATGATAGTTTAATAACAATTATATTATCCTTATAAGTTTATTATTAATCAATTTATTTAACACACAAAAATAAAGATTAAAAAAATAACGTCAATTTCTTTAATTAATAAACAATATGAGTAAGAATATTATTATAATTATCTCATGATTGGTCTTTGGGCATACTCCAACACGTCCAACCTATTAAATTGTATCAGTTGTACAAGAAATCTCAAAAGTATGTAGAAGTTAAAGAGATAAAAGAATATTATATCGTAAAATACAATGTCCAAAGAGAGATTAGAGGAAAGGCAACAACAAATCCACTAGAACAAATACAAAGTCAAACCATTAAAGTCGCAAGTTCTACTCAAGGTCTAATCAACACAAAGACAAGCTACAACACGATCAAAAACCAAGAATGGGCCTGACCTCAATCAGAATTTGAATAATACATTCATCTTAACACCACTCACACAAATATTATGCACACTATAATTAAGGAAGGCTTAGTGAAATGACTACCTCCTATGAAAACTGATTGTAGCAACAAAACTTTAAAAAGCATTGTGAATTCTAAAATGACACTATGCACTCCACTAAAGAATGCATCAGTCTTAAGAATATAATTGAAACATTAGTCCAAAAAGTGAACTTAAACAATACGTGAAGTGAAACTCTCCTACTATAGATAATGCCCTCAAAAGAGGAAACTTTAAAATTAGTTTGTCTCGTTTGATTAGAACTATGATGAATTATTCATTAATAATGGACACGACCAAATGGTGGTTTCTACAATGATTGTAAACTATACAATTCAGTGAGTTCTTACTGATAATGACAGTATAATGGACCTTCATCAATTGTAGGCTTCCCTAAAAAAAGACTAACCTCAACAACACTAATTAATCTTGTAAAATACCAACACATAATAAGACAAACAACAAAATAGTAATAAAATAACATGACATGGCACTTATCTCTCATAAGTTTCTTAGCAACAACACATACATACTACCATTCTCTTTCAACCTTAATGGTAGGTCATAATAGATAGGATCAAAACTCAAGTCTTTGGTGCCAAGAGAAATCGAATCAAAAAAGGAAAACTCCTCCTCAATGAGAAGCAACCTAAAATGCAAGAAAGCCAAGAGAAAATTAGAAGGAGTTGACAATAATAAAATCTATTGAAAGATGAAATTCAAGAAGGATTAAGTAAATATCCAATTGATTCAAAGTGTGGAAAGCTTGGATCTTAAATGGAAGTCTGATCTACCGTAATTTGATTTGTCAAATTAGTAACCTGTTATACTTAAAGAGCTTGTTTTCGAGCAAATTAGCATATTTCTTGTAGTTTAGTGCAGATTTTAAATTTCCAAGTTAGTAAGTGAAAATATCTTTTTTTACCCATTTTTAGACCCAAATTCGCCAATTGTGTCATTAGGGGCTCTAACGTATGATTGAGTGTTGTAGGTACTCAACGGTGGCCCAAAATTGTGCGAAAACATCATTGAAAAAAGGGGTACCACGACATCAAATCATGCGAATTGTGATACCCCAAACAAGCCCAAGATAAAGACCACTTACAGTGGTATCGCAATATCCATTTTCCAAAAGGGACCCCATTTCAAGACTAATTATAGTATCGCGATATCCTACTTTGGGTATCACGATATCCATATCGAGAAGGGGACAAAAAATGACACTAGGGGTAATCTTTGTCCAACCAAAGCACCAATCAGAGAAAACTCGTTCAAAGAAATTTTGGTCACAAAATAAGGGTTAGAAATTGCTGCTAAAATAACAAATTTTGGCTGAGGAGAGAGATACACACATTATCTTTAGTTTAGTTTGCTTTTCTCTTTAATTCTCTTAGACTTTCTTCTTCATTGTTAGGGTTTCATAGTTCTCAAATTCCTTAGATGTAGAGTTATTTCTCTGTAACTTCTCTTCTTTTTCTTGTTGTTCTTTAAGTTAGTTATCATTGTAGGTAGGGTTTATTTGCATTTTAATTTGTTTCCTTTGTCTGTAATGACATTTCACCCTTTAGTTTAATATATTTAAGGTTTTTTAGTTTAATCTATTAAAGACTTCAAATTTTATGTTTCTTGTACTTCATTCTATTATTGAATGTTCATTTACACTTTTCTTTTAAAGTTTTATAGATGAAAAATCCAAACTTTCATCTTTTTCTCAAGCTTTGTGTTAATGGCTGCCATTTCCTTTTCTTGTACGTTTGTTAGCTTAGTTTTTTATCATGGATAACTAAACTCTAAAGGTATTAGTTGATGGAGATATGGGTAAGTTGATTTTTGGATAAGGGACTAAGTTGCAAATAAATTGGACTAAATTGAATAAACTAAAAACTTAGGACTGACGCCCCTAAGGGAATATTTAGGCAATGAGACCGAAAGGTAATCTTTTTGAGCACCAATTTGTTAGTTCTAAGTTAGTCAGTGAGATCGAGAGATAAATCAGACTAATTTGTCTAATTTTGTAAAGTTGAGATCGAAAGGTAAAACGAAACCACTTTAGGAGTTTAAGCACTTTAGATCCCTAATTCAAAGATTAGTGAACCACACCAAAATCAATTAAACACCGTTTGTTATTCATTGGTTAATTTAGTAACTTGTATATTTTACAATTTAGTTCTTGTGTTAATTAGTTGATAAATTAGTGTAATTATTCTTGATTTTATGGCTTTCCATACTATAGTGTCTTGCGATTAGTTAGTTAGACTCTTTATTTTGCATGTTTGTAGCTATAACTTGCTTGATCATTGACTCTCTTGGGTTTGATCCTCAAATTACTTCGTACCTCGTTTACAATTATATTACAATTGACCTGTCACACTTGTAGACACCGCACTATAGTATAGTTTTTGATCCTTTGTTGTTTTTAGTGTTGATTTCTCTCTCTTGTCCTTTGTGAGGGCGACGAGGGAGGCAGCCAAATTCATGTTCTTGAAGAGAGCATGAAGAAACAAAGTCGCCAAAAATTCCAAATTGAAGTTAGAAAATAGATTCAATCCAAAATAGTATAAAAACAAATGAAAAATAATGGAAAGAACAAAGAAGAAGGGTTCAGTTCAAGAGAGGAGTCCAAGATTGGATTGATAACAAGTTTCTTGAAGGCTAATAAGCTGATCTTATAACGAAAGGAAGCATTGATCCATATATAGAAATTAAAAACAAAACATATTAGTAATCAAGCAAAAAGAAAAGAAAACAAAGAGATAACTAAAGGAAAAGTAATTTGTTTTATAAGAAAGGGGGATATCATAAAAAAAAATCATTCTTAGTAAAAACAACATAAAACGAGGTTGTTCTTAATGATTTCTTGATTTAAAAGTAACTAGCATCAAGAAATTTGTTAGATCTCAACAATCGAATAGTACAGAAAAGAAAAGAAAAGCTCAATCGAATTTGAATATTCAAGGATTCTTGAATTTTAATTCACGTTTCGAGAAGGGGAAACCTTAGATCTTGAAACCTAAAATTAAAGCATCGTAAAAGTACATTAGAAAAAGATTTGATTAAACATAATAAAGATAGAATGTTTAATCAAGATAGAAAAAGACTATGGAGAGATGGAAAAAGATTCGATAGAAGATGGAGAAAGGCAATGTCCTACCCTTGGAAGAATAAACTTCAATAAGCACCACAAATGGCTCAATCGACCTCTAAGTCGGCCAACTAGTAAATGGAAGGATGAAGAGTGAATTCTCATGATTATTGAAGAAACCGAGATGAAAAAAACTACTAAAAATCATAAGAAAGAAATCTTGCAAAGATATAACTCTAAGAGATTTCTTGAATCAAAATAAAATAGGTGTGTACAAATCAGAAGTGGAATGCCTATTTATAGAAAAAATTTGAGGTAAAACTAAAAAAAGTGACATTCTTCATACGTAAAAGGTAAAGACCTACTTAATGAACAAGGAAAATAAACATATAACTACTTAACTTACTAAGTGATATTCAGCCAGCTTATTAAGGGATAGGCATGGAGCAAATTTAACAAGTAAAAAATAGCCTTATTGGACTTAAATAAAAGCTATACATAAAACCTAATTAATTAAGGTTTGAATTAAAATAATTAAGTCCTAATGATAAAAATAATACTCCTAACACAATAGGCTTCATGGGCTAGGCATGTATGCTTTATTTGCACAATGAGCCTTAATGCCTAGGCTTGTCATCTTCTTCAAAATGGGCTTCTCTTCATTAATTGTGTTCTTAAGTCCATGAATAGTATTGTATCCCTCTAATTCATTCTTGATATTTAATGTATTAATTTTCCATATTTATATACATTAAGTTAAGCTCTTTAAATACTTAAAGACTTATTCTGGAGTATTTTGTAGCATCTTTTATCATTTTTCACATTTATTAGGTTTCATACTTAATCTTATTTTTTACAGTGTTTTTATGTTTTTTAGAATAAATGGTAAGTTTACGTCATTTAAAACTTAATCTCAGAGCTGAACTTGTTTCAGACACTTGGTTGATGTGAAAATAAGGAAAAGAGTTTAAACTAGAGCCAAAGATGTGACACCAAGATGTTGAGGTCACGAGACCAAACCTTTTGTCATCAACTAAAGAGAGGGACTTCAAAAATTTTCACTATATAATGGATTGTCTTCAAGGTCATGACACTAAGGAGTTGAGTCGCGACATGAGCACTCATGGTCACAACATTAGGCCAATGATGTTGCAACACTGACCACAACCCTACAGATGAAAAAGTTAAGTTGCCTGATGATGATGTCACGACACGAAAGGGTTGTTTTCGCGACACTAAATACCAAAAGCATCAATTCAAGAAGGCTATTAAGGATGTCGTGACATCGACCTCTAACGAGGCAAATTGGCTTAGGGGTATTTTGCAGTCAAACAAGCTTCAAATTAGATTTTAAGTGAGGGTTTACTTGTCTTTTATAGGTCAAACATTACCAGAATATAAATAAAACTTTATGAATAGATTTTTAAGGAGGTAGAAAATTAGGTTAGATAATTAGCCATTAGATATTTTTCTTCTCTTTTAGAATAAATTTTTATTTTTATTTTATTTCTTCTCATTTCTTGAAAACGTTGCAAATGATAGGCGGTCAAGTTGTTGCACTTCATTGGAATTCCATCAATTAAATGATCATTTTCTTAAACTCTTTATTTATTTCATGCCTACCATATGTTTGATAAAATGCTTACTTGAAATTAAAGTTTAATTATGTGATAAATTGGTTTTTGGTTGATTTATTAATTATTTATTAGATTAATTTGATGCTTATTATTGATTAATTGGTTTTTCTATTATATCAAAGTACTTAATAATCTAGAATTGACACCTCTAATGGAAAATCTAGATAAATGAGACTAAGAAGAGAGTTTATCCTTCATAGTTCGATATAATTGTACCAGGTAGTACGACCGAGAGGAAAAATACTTGTATAAGTGAGACCAATAGGAGAACTTAGTTGGTAATTCCAAAGGTGAGACTAAGTGGAGATTCCTAGTGAGGAGTGGGAAGTGATCTAATCGGGATAGGTTATTGGCTTAGTTAGCAAACAACTAATCAATCAACCATCATTTTTATCATTTTCATAGTCAAAGGTAATAGGAAGAAAGCTTAGATTAAATAGTTTAATTGATAATTTAGAGTTAGTCTCAATATACTTTCATATTTGATTTGCACTGATAATTTCCTACTCGATTAGATTAGTAATTGCTTAACTTGTAACTAACTTGATAAACACATTTACCAATTTGAAAATCCTTTGGGTTTGATCTTTAGAATATTTTGTGTTCCATTATAACACTTATAAATATTAAAACTGACCTTTCACACTTGTAATAAAAGCCACTTTTTAATTATCGATTTTTTTTTTTGCAAAATTCTCTACTCAACGTACGTACACCATGGCGCAATCATGAACTACAAAGTCTACCATTTGGAAGCTTCAACCCTTTTTCTTGTTATCTCTTAGTTACGAAGTCTTGTACAAATAGGTTGAGTTTCGAATTCAATTACTTGGATTTGGATCTCGTGCTTGGTGTAATGCCCTAACCTCGATCTGGTTTACTAGAACTGGATCTCGGGTGTTACATTTTCCGTTACAGACTTTTTATTGACTTACAAAATTTTACAACTCAATTGAAAAATCTTCTAACTGAATTTGCATCTAAGACACAATATATAATTACATTGACCATGATGGGCTTTACATTATAATAGTATGACTTAGTTACATAGTTCTAATCATTTATTTCTAGGTGCTATCACTCGCTCGGTCGTATTACTAACATGGTTTGTATATAATCCTAAGCCTAATAGACGAATCTCTTTGTTGTTTACATTGTACCCATCAGACTTGATCACACCAACCTAAGCTCACTCTGTATGCATAATAGTCAAACTCGCTAAACCTTTGGCATAATCCTGGGTCATCCTTCTTGGTGTGGCTTTAGATCAACTAACCTATGACATAAAATACATTGAGGTAAGTTCACGAGAACTTAGTGAGTAAACCCTCCTTTACCTATGTCCTGTTCGAGAACTCCATTTTCTATACCTATGTATTGTTCGAGAACTCTATTTTCTATCTCCTTGTTCCCATTCTTCAATTTGACTTTGGCAGATACCTCTAAGGTTTCATTCGTTATGCCATAGGTGTCAAGCCTCACTCAGATATCATAACTTGCTTTCCATAACTTTGATATCTCATCCACGTTATTCATTTTGTCCTTTCATGGTTCCTTAACCACTCCTGTTATAAAGGGCCTTACAAACAACCTTACTTTAATACTATACGGGGTTCACCTTAATAGTTCATACTAAAGTTTTCTTTCAGAGTTTGCCATACACAAGGTTTCTTACGAAGTTAATTATTGTACTCTCTGAATACCCCATAAGTCGTTTTGTCAGAATTCCTTATAGGTTCCTTATTTTCATTCAGGATCTGCCACACAAGCGTTCCCTTATGTAATAGCCACAAGGGTCGTTCTTTAGAATATGCCACAAAGGCGTCTCTTTTTAGAGATAGCCATAAAAGCTTCTGTGTCTAGAGATTTGCCATAGAGGCATTTCCTTTCAGAGGTTCGTCAGATAGGCTTACCTTTCCTGGGTTTTGCCACAAAGATGTCCTATACATCCAGTACTAACCACAAAAGCTTTCATGTTTAGAGTTTTGCTACAAAGGTTGTCCTTTAACTGGTGTTTTAAATGATAGGGATTTGCCTAAACTGACACTTAGTGAGGTTTGCCTCTCATCATTTTGGGACATACAAAGAACCACATTAGGTAATAACCTTCCTTAAACGTCCCTATATGATGCCATAACCCACCAATTATGGTCTTACACGATATGGTCTTCAATGTCATTCTATAAACTTCCTTAAACTCTGGAGACAAACGCAAACTCATCATACATCGACTCGCTCATGACAGATATTCTTATGCTTATTAGACACACATGCACTTCTTATCAGACTCTCGTTCTTTCTTTCAGATATAAACACATCATAGTCATTCAGATTCATAAGTCTTACATTTCTTATCATATTAGTCACATCATACTTTACTAGTTTCTATCTCAAGCTTTGGTCACTTAGCATAAAAGTTTCTAGAAGGCACATTATGTATGCACGAGTCAGTTTAGGAGCTCAACTGACATCTATGTATAACAGGTTGATTTTGAGGCTCGTACATGCATTCACGAACTCTCAGAAATCACTGCCCATAAGATATAGGAATATTGTCAAAACTTCATTTGAATAGCCTTTATTTTGTCTGAAACCTAATCAACCTCTATTCCAGTCTTTACCCTTATATTTTTTCATTTAAAACCATAGGCTAGCTTACTCTAACAGAAAGCCACATATGAGACTAGAATACTCATCCTGGGTGAGGAAACCATCCTATACATTAACTCTGATCCTTAGTTTTAGCGTAGCAAGAAATTCTTGATCAGCTTTTATAGCTAAGCATCGCTTGTTGTTATCAAATAGAAGGGAAAAGATAACTTATTTCCTTTTAAACTAAGTTACAATACTTTATAGAGAAAACTTATGTTATTCTAGTAGAATTTGACACACGACTTTAACTTTCAAGGTTGCTCTTATTAGTGGCTTACAGTTGTAGAGAAACGTATTCTAAAACCCAGAATCTTTTCATATATTTGATTTTACCCATCGTTCCATCCTAACTATTTTTTTAGTACATAACTTATACCTTAACTAGACAAGCTGGGCGTACATTAACTTGGTGATGTCTTCTTATAACTCAAAAATCCTTAATATCTTTACCAATCTTTCCCTTTTCACAATTATACACTTTTCAAAGATCATTCCTTTCCTTACATCCTATCGTTGCCTATGCGCCCTACTAGTGTGCCAGAAACGTCATCTTAGCGGATAAGATTGGGCCCATCAAATTTCCTTTAGGGCATTCGTCCAAACTCAGGACTCGCTAATTTTGGGTGTTACAATTGGGCCCTGAGGAAAAGTGAGCACATCTCTATTATGGGCTTGAGATTTGGCCTTAGAGGTCGCATCACCTAAGCAAGTATTGCCTTACGATTTTTGGAGGAATTCACTTATTACATTAAAAAAAACCTTCCCTTAGAATTGGCTATGATTTTGTTTTTTTCTTTATTAAAACCCTCTCAACATATCATTCGTCTTCTTCACCAAAATTATTCTCTCCTCTCATTTACCTATCATGCCTCACATTAACAAACGTTACACGATGATGAGGTTAGAAGTAATACCAACATTTTCCCTTAGTTTTGCATATTACCACGTTTGATAAAGCATTTACTGTCAAAACCTAACCTTGTGAACCATTGATTGTAAAGATAGTCGTCAAAACAACCCTAGCACCATGTAATAACAAATTGAGGTTTACATTGAACTTTCCAAACAAGGATGTGAAGATTAAACCAAGTATACCATAGGATAAAAAGGATGTTTATTCCTTACCACTTTAGCTACATTTGACTATTGTTCCTCAGTGTACCTAAACTCATTTCTAAACTCCCTACCTAGACTTAACATGGAAACTATAAGAGACCCATCATTATCACAAGCTTTTGTACATCAACACCCATGGAAGCTTCTCTTTTATTTTAATTCACCATTTTTATAAGGATGCATGAAAAGAAGATGACACAATTAACACAGAAAACGAGAACCAATAAAATAAAAAAACAAAAACAATAACCTATAGAATGTAAAATCTAAAAATTTCATGGAAATACCCCTCAATAGTTTTCCAAGAAGAAAAAAATTAAGGCAAAGCATTAAATAGGTTTAAAAAGTCTCTTTAAATTTAAAAGATTACTCCTTATCGAATGATCCCTTTTCAATTGTAGGCAAGTCTTTTTAGGAACAACTAAACACGTGACACATGCCCCAAAAAACATCTAATACATTTGAAACTTTACATTCCATAAGTTAATGTGCTACATGGTGTCTCCTTATCTTTTCGCACATCATTATTGCAATTGATGGCTTATTATTTTTCCTAGAATAGCCTATCACTAATATCTCTAATTCTTTTCAGAATTTGCTGCCTTAAAGGCTTATACTTTTTACTAGCATTTTTCCATAAAGACCTAATTAAATCTTTAAAGCCTACAATAGGGTTGTTGTTTGAAATGCTCCATTCAAAAGGTTACATAATAAATCCCTTAGGAGATTCAATCAAGTGTAACAACTTGAATTCTATAGATTTGCTCCCACTTAATTGATAGAGAAGCTTTATTTGATAATATGTTTTGATATAACAAATTAAAGTGTTTTTGAATAAAATTTAAAATTGAAGAAAATTGGCAAAATGATATTTAAAATGAAGTATGAGAGATAAAATTTTGAATCTTATACTTTAAACTCTTAGAAATTTTTTGAATCAAAATTTTAAATCAAGTTAAAATGATTTCAATCAAGTTGAATTGTTTTTAAACAAGTCAATATAGCTCCGGGCCAAAAAGTATCAATATTTTTTGGCAAATTATAGATAGTTTTCAAAATATCTCTACCACTTCAAAAATTGATACCAAATTGACATTATGTTTCTCAACCATCCAGTTAAGTATCGATCCAATATTGATACTTTTTCATATGATATCAATAAAAGACCACTGGTATCGATATCTTTAGCTCCAGGGTCCACTAAATTTTGTATTAAGTGAAAAAAATATCGATACCTCTTTAGCTAGTATTGATACTCTTAGTTGTAGGTGAATTAAATGTATTAGTTACTTCATCTCCAATGACTGTCTTCATGTCTCCAACAACCACAACGATTGGAAATCAATTAGCGAGTATAAATATTAGCTTCCAAAGATCTTACAATAACAAGAGAGATTATCAACCTAAAAGATCAATAAAAAACAACATTGTACTTAATACTCTTAACAATTTTCTCTAAACACTTGTGAGCTTCCATTGTTTTCTTTCAGCTCAAGTGTTTCTCTTTGTAATTGAGTTTAACTTGCAAACATTCTTGTCTTGTAAGGGTTCTTTCTTTGTTTGCTCGTTTGTTTCTATTTAAGAATGGTTTCTGTCTTAAGGCTTGGGTAGAAACCTTAACAAAGTTTGTAAGGTTAAACATTGTCCTCAAAGGTTATCAAATTAGTGAATTTTGGAAAATCCTTAGTAGCGGAAAGATAAGGTAGTGGGGTAGACAATTGGGACTGAACCATGTGTCAAATTTTTCTATCCTTATTCTCTAGCTTCCACAAGATGTTAAAAGCCAATTCACCCCTCCTCTTGGCAATTTCAATTTGATTATTTGATCTAATAATTGGTATTAGAGCTAGTCTCTTTTAGACAATTTAACAACCAAAGAGGAGATCCTTAAGGTAGCTCAACTTTCAGCCAGTCAATCTACAAGAGATGATATCTACATCCGATTTAGTTTTTCTTGGAGAATCACAATATATCTCCAAGCCTCTTTACTTTAACAGTGCCAAATATTCTTTTTGGAAGAAAAGAATAATGCTGCTCATACAAGCAAATCATCTTGTTGTATAGGGCATCATCATGGATGGTCCCTCCATACCTCTCAAGCAAGGAGAGCTTCTTATTCTAAAGAGTAAAAAAGAGTGGAATGAGGAAGATAGAAGAAGTATTCAATTAAATGTCAAGGCTATACTCACCTTGTTTTTTGCACTTTGCCCAGAAGAATATAGTAGAGTTTCATCTTGTTCCAACGCCAAGGAGATATGGTATAAGCTTAATGTCATACATGAAGGTGTCAACCAAGTAACGAAGTCTAAGGTTGGAATTCTTGCTCTAAATTATGAAACCTTCAAAATGAAGCCCAAGGAAGATATCAAGGCGATGTTCAATGAAGACATATCCAAATGGATTAAAGTCTTATGGGAAGACATATCCAAATGAATAGGTGGTAAGGAAGATGCTTCAAAACTTGCATAAATCATGGGAAGCCAAGTTGATTGCAATTGAAGAAGCAAAGAATTTAGAAAAGTTGACTTTGGATAAGCTCATCAGTTCTTTACTTACACACATGATGAGGCCTAATGAAAGGGTTGCAGAGTTAAAATTGAGAAGAAAAATGTTGGTGTTGCTCTCAAATCCACCACTAATGAAGATAATGAATCAAGTGAAGAAGTGGATAAAGATAAAGAAATGACAATGTTTATTAGACGATTCAAGAAGTTTATGAGGTCTAATAGAGGTAGAAAATTCCAAAAGAAAGAATAATTCAAGCTTAAATCTACTAAGGAGAATGATTCCATAATATGTTATGAATGCAAGAAGCCGGGACATATCAAGTTTGATTGTCCCTAATAGAAGAAAAATGGATCAAGTAAACAAAAGCTCAACGCTCATACTGCTACTTGCAGTGATGATGATTCATCCAATAATGAAGATCAAGAAGTAGTCAACCTTTTCCTTATGGCTATTGATGACCCTAAGGTATCTTCTAACTTTTCTCATTCAATTTCTTGTTCATTTGATGAGTTACAAGATGCTTATGATGAGTTGGGTTTGGTGTTTGAAATTATGGTTTCAAAATATAAGAAAAATATTTCAAAATTAAAAGATGAAAATAGTTCACTCTCCAAAACCAATCATGAACTTGAAAGTAAAATTCATGATATGTAAGCTATTATAAATGATTTTTAGAAAAAGAAATAAGACTTGCATAGTAGACTTGCATAATTTGCTTTTAAAAGTTCATGATGATCATAAAAAACAACTTGAGTTGCTTGGAAAAGAAAAAGGAAGAGAACTCAAAATCAAACTTTGTTGGAACAAGCTTTCATTTCTATAAACATAGAGGTCCCTCAAGACACTTACATTTTGAAGAATGGATTTTTGTATTTAAACTTGTGTTCATGAAACTTAAGTGAAATCTTTATGTTCTTAAAATCTACCATTTCGTTTAGCCTTGAATGGTAAACTATTTACATTCTATATTAAATTAAACTGTAGTTTAAGTTGGTTTACGCCAAATATGGTTTTAAAAATATCAATTTTATATTAGTGACATGATATTTCCAGATCCTCTTTACGGGTCTAATTTGGAGTGTTACAAGTTTGGTATCAAAGCCAAAGTTTAGCCGATTCTCGAAAAAACCAAAGGTAGTGTCGTAACCCTATCATGCATAGTACACCTTTGGCTTAGTCTTTAATGTTTTGTACTAAGATAACTCTTCTTTTATAGCGAGATAAGAAAACGATAGACAGTTCCAGAAAAGACACCAGTGAGGAAATGGAAAGCCATGTCTCCACTCAAGAACAATGCAAGAAATGCATTTAGAAATATCATCTTCCATAGTGTCCGATAGAGATCTGAGGTTTACCTCAAGGTTCTGGAATTAGTTATAAAAATATTTAGGGACTAAGCTACTGTTTAGTATGGCATTTCATCCTCAAACTGATGGTCAATCAGAAAGAGTTATTCAAGTTTTGGAAGACATGTTGAGGAGCTGCGTACAGTGGCAGAGCCAGGATGTTAATCTTGGGGGCAAGCTAAAATTTAACGTGCTACGTAACAATCGATTTAAACATATAAACGGTCGATTCAAAAGAGGCAGTATTCCAACATAACTAATGCAATTGTGCAAGTGTACATGTCATTCAAGTAATAAAGTGATAAGTAAGTATTGTCTCCACAGGGATTGGAAATTGGTAAAAGATTGATTATGTTATTTTAATCCTATTAACTATACTAAATAACAGAAAATATTCTTAATTTGAATAAGATGTTGGTATAATGAATTAACTAATTTAATGCTAAAACAAAAAATTGATGTGGCAAATAAAATGTAGTGGCAAATTGCAAAGAAAAGCAAGAGTAATTTTGTTGCTGAATGAATAGGGCTGGAATTATTCAGATGAAATGCTCACATCAAAATAATGTCACGGAGAAATATTATCTAATCAACTACTCATAGAGTCACTACTGTAACCTGCCTCTTTTGATACTTAGAGTTTAAGCTAAAAATCTAAGTTACTATACATCTACAGAACTCTCGATTAATAACTACAATGAACGTTCTTTTCTATACAACTCACAACATCTATGTCTAGAGTACTATGAAAATTCTGTCGAATATTCGCTTGCCTCAAACAATTTAAGATGCAGTATATTTAACCTTTTCAGAATTAAAAATACATCAAAGAGAACAACACAATCAGTTATGTCTAGAGCTTGCATGCATGTATTTAGAATAAGCAAAAAACAAATGAAACAGTGGCATAAACAACCTCAAGTCATGAACATTAAATATGATAGAATATTCACTCAAATAACTCCAACCCAAAAAATATTTAGTTCATGGGTGGAAAAGTTAACACCAAGTTAATATCATTTGTCGAAACCATTTTTAAATCAAGTTTTGGAAAATGGGAATCGACTTTAAGAAAAACGAAAACGGGAGTCGCCACCAATCTTTTTAGGTGTGATTGGATCACCTTATAAAATGTTTTGTTTTAAAACATTAATTTTGGTCTACAAAATTCGAGAAAATGGATTCGGGAGTCGGTTACATACGAAGAAGGGTTAGCACCCTCGTAACGCCCAAAAATTGGTACCTAATTGATTATCAAGTGTCTTTAATGTTGAAAATTTGAAAGTTTTAAGATGCAATCCTCTTTAGAATAGTTTAATTTTGAAAATTAGGGTTCACTTGTTTCAAATGAGTCAAAACATCACATCCAGTAAGTTAGGAAGCAATATTTTTTGGACATTCGAAGCTAAGCTAGCCCCTTTTGAAAATTCCTATCTTACAATGACAAAACGCCATATCTAGTAAGTTAGGACACAACGCTTTGAAATTTCATGACAGTTACTCGTATTTTGAAAACCTTAAAACCTAGAAGGGTGCTTGACTATTCGAACTCAACTAGAAAAGTTGCAACCCCGTAAGTTAGGGCACTATCTTTCTCGAAGTTTCCAAATACCAAGCATTGCCTTTTTATTTAAAAATTTTGGAATCTCATTTTTTATTGATGTATGAAGAATCATATAAAATAGAATATTGCAATAATAAGCAAATAAAACATGCATTTAAACTAAAAGAAAAACATAATACATGCAAAAATTATACAACAATATATATCATAAAATAGCATATAAAAGAAATAATTAAACATAGCATATAAAAAAATGAAACTATGCACAAATAAGATAAATGACATACACTAAAAAAATGAATAAATAGAACATTTACAAATTATATAAATATAATGCAATAGTTCAAAATACATGAAATGATAATATAATATATATACATGCATAGAAAATATATATTTGAAAATAAACTATATAAAAAGGTTAAATATTATAATATATAAAATACATAATCAAATGTATAAAAGATAGGAATAAATATACACATTTAAAAAATGAAGAAATTAAAATAAAAAAAAGGTTGAAAAACTAAGATAGACGAAGAATAAAATAAGAACAAACCACAGAGAGTAAGAACGCAAGAGGGAGAGAAATTTGAGTGAATACTCTCAAGAATTCTTATTGCTTCCCAAAACTCAAATGAAGTCAAGTTGTTTTACAATGAGGGGAGAGGCCTCTATTTATAGTTGAGCCTCTCCAAATCCAACGGTACAGATAAACTACATCAACGGTTAAGATTAAAGGATATCCACAAATTAAATCTCCAAGATTACAAGATCATATCTTCAAGATTGCATATCATATCTAAGATTGCAATCATATCTAAGATTGTATCATATCTAAGATTGCATATCACATTTAAGATTGCATATCATTGAAGATTATATTCCATATGAGTCAAGCTTCCAGATGGACCTTAAATCTTTTCAAGTAATGGGTCATTCCGATTGGGCCAAATTATATTTGTAATTCTGGACTGAACTTGGACTTCGTTTTTTTTTTGGGGTTTATTATTTTTGTTTTTGGACTTATTTCTGGGCCCGGGCAAAATTGAGTGTCTACATCATTCATCAACGTTTAAACAATTTTTTGAATCACAAAATCAATAAAACTAAAGGTAGAACTACAAGATTTCTCTCCACACTCCAGCTTCTCTTTTATGTTCCAATCGTTAATGAACCCAGAAGAGATGTCTCTTCCCATTCTTCACGTTTGTATTCTGCTCTCAGTAGTTGCTACCCTTTCTTTCTCTGAAATTCTACAATGGAGTTTCTCTCTATGCAAAGAGAGGATTGCTGTCACCATTCTCTTTCTCACACAAATTCCCCTCTCTTTTTCTTCTTCTCTCTCCTCCTTCTATTGGGTAGATCCATCCCCCCTTAGCACACTTTTTTCATTCCTCTTTTCAGGTTGGATTTACTGATACATGCACAGCTGGTTGAGAATGATGTGGATAAAATGCTGAGTCATCTTCTCGAAATTGCCATGACAATTCTTTTGGCAGTCAATTTCACCAATTTCCATGGTAATATTTCACTTCCCTTATTTTTTGTCTTCATCTTCTTGCTCTTCCTACACCTATGTTCACACAAAACCACACCTTTCTTCCCCAAGTGATAAAAGTAACAAATAATGACCATTATCTCACAATCCAAGCTTTGTTAGGCAATGTTTTAAAAATATCTTAAAAATGCAAATGTATTCACTTAATTACAACCAATTAATTCTATTTAGACGCCTTAAATGTAACTCTTTTTAGCAATATTCCAACATAACAACCGATTTAAACATATAAACAATCGATTCAAAAGAAGCAATATTCCAACATAACAATCGATTTAAACATATAAACAATCAATTCAAAAGAAGCAATATTCCAACATGACAATCGATTTAAACATATAAAAAATTGATTCAAAAGCAGCAATATTCCAACATGACAATCGATTTAAACATATAAAAAATTGATTCAAAAGAAGCAATATTCCAAAAATTAAGAAGAAATAGCATATCATTAGTAAAAATTGTGCATAATGTTCTTTCAAGTAAATAAAACTACTAAATATAGAGTCTGAATCAAAAGTTTCAGCAATCTCTCTCAATATAAACAACAAGATTATATGTAAGAAACTCATTTTCCACTTTGTTGTGAAGCCTTGTTTTGACAATTTTCATTACCGAAAACGCTCTTTCTATAGTTGTAATTGAAATAGGAAGAGTCAACAGAAGATGAATTAATCTATCAATAAGAAAATATACCTTTGAATTTGTATCTTTCCTAATCCTTGACCAAAATTAGAAATTGTGGACAGATTCTGGAATTTCGGATAATTTGGAATACTTTTCTTATAATGCTGCAATTCATACTTCAAGATTACTTTCTCTTGCTCAGTGAAATTAAGAGGATAATATTTTTCCATAATACAACAAACATCATCCATGTTGAAGGATTTATAAGCATCTTTAGGATCCAAAGCGGACTTAAGGGTAAGAAAATCAATTGTTTGTTCATTAAATCTACTATTTAGCTCAAGAAGTCGAGAATCTATAGCAGCATTGAATATCTCAACCCGATAATGGTGCTCCATATTGAAATCAACATGTTGGTGACAATCATTTTTTACCATATATGGAGAATCCATATCAGGAACCTCGATATTGTGTTTTTCACAAAATTCTTTCACAACTTCCAACAAATTGTCCCAACCATCTTCTCTCAACTTCTGTATCAAAGTTTTGGTGCTTGAGACTAAGTACATAGAATTTACTATATCTTGGGACTTTTGTTGTAGATTTTGGCAAAAAAATATCTATAATACCCATTATCGCTTTCACTAGATGTAAGATAAAAACAAAATCAAAGGATGTAATCTTTTTATATGTTGCAGCTACATCCTTGCGGATAGAATAATTAGAGTTACTTTCAATAACATTTTCTAAAATAGAACAAGTAGCATTAAACATCCTTATCAAGCTACAAACAGAACTAAAATGAGAGCTTTAACGAGTTTCTCAAGCTTACTTCAAAATGCCAATTTGGTTAAGTCTTTTACCACTTTGAAGTTCATCAATTGCCAACATATTTGCAATTTTAATTGCTTGGGCAACTTGCAATTGATCATGATGTTTGCAAGAGGCACTAATTATATTTAGCAATGAAGTTCAAATCAGAGAAAAAATATTATGAATAGGAATTACCTCTCGATAAGCAACAAGTAATGCTTACTGGAGTTGATGAGCCGAGATATGCATATGGACAACCATTTAAAAATAATGCTTGCAAATTGTTCCATTCACCCCACATGTTGCTAGCACCATCACATCCTTAACCTTGGATATTTTGAACATCAAAACAATGTCAAGAAAGAACAACACATATTTCCTCTTTCAAAGTTATTGCTAAAGTATCTTGGACATGTACAAGATAAGAGAAACGCTCTTTTATAAATCATTTCTTATCAACATATCTCAAAACAATAATCATTTGCTCCTTTTTAGATTTATCGTGTGCCTCATCAATAATGATACAAAATTTAGAATCTCCAATGTCTTCACGAATCTTATGATGCGCTTTATTTGCAAGAATATGTAAAATCTCCTTTTGGGTCATATGAGAAGTATATTTAGCATTTCTTGGAGCATTGTGCAAAATAACTTTAGACACTTTATCATTATAAGAAGCTAACAATGTAATCAATTCAAGAAAATTACCTTGATTTCTTGAATTAAAGGTTTCATCATGACCTCTAAAAGCACATCATTGCAAAGTTAACCATCGAACAATATCAATTGAAGTATTGACTCATAAGTGGTTACCTTCTTTTTTATTTAAACTTTGTGCATTGATAACCCTGTCAATGTGTCGAGATTGATTTAACAAATCGTGACAACTATTCTTAACATTGTTATGTGGAGAGCATGAATATTGGCCAACATGATTCAAGAAAGCACACATTTTTTCCATCATTAATTTTTTTCCAATTATTAAAACCATTAACAGTGAATGCATCCGTTCCATGACGAACAATATCTTTTGAGAACAGATGGCATGAGAAATAATATGTTGCATCTTTATTAAGGGAATACTCCAACCAAGGAAATTTGCAAAACCAAGAAGTCTGAAATCTTCAAGGATGCTTGTCACTAGAATGTGGGTACTCAGACAAATGTATTCGGTATGGCCTCATTTCTAAATATGCTACTAATTAACCAGATATTTCCATATTTGAGGATGAAATCCTGGATCTCACTCTAGATTATTAATATCAAAAGAAAGATTTGGATGATCTTCACTTCACATTTAGAAGTATTAACTTTGATAGTTGGAGAATCTTTATTGTTCATTGGTCTACTAGCATCACAAGTATCACTACTTTTCCTCTTAAAAAAGTATCAATTGTCTTTACCTTCTTCATTTTTTTGCAATCAACTTGAAATTTAATTTTATAAAATTATAAAAAAGTAAAATGATTGTAACATCCTACAACAATGAAAATTCCAAAAAATGGGAAGAGTTCACTGAGAATAAGTAAAACAAGGCATAGCAAGTCACAGAAAATGTAAAGACTCTATGACATGCCATATGTATCCGATTTAGTCTAACTTTGTGTAACAGAATAAAATCAAATTCTATAATCCATTTCATTTCCATTTTCATATCATTATCATTCTCATTTCAATTTCATTTCATATTCAAATCATAAATCGCATATATAAAATTTTTACTTTAAATCAAACATACTCGTGCTTGTTCAACCATTCAAAACCATAATATCAAATTCAACTTAAAATAAAAAACATACTAATTTTACAATTGAAATCATAGTTTTCAATTCGAAACATAATCTTTTAAATACTAATTATATCATTCAAAATTCATAAAAATACAATTAGTATAGCTAGATATAGTAAATCAACTACTAATGATAAGCTTGAATATACATGATTTATCAAGTTGACAACTTAAGTTTCATTATCCGAAATTCACATAACTTTTGACTCGATTAACCATTTTTTATTCCGTTTTCACCAGAATACTCACTACTTCACAAGCTATCATTTGACATAATTTTAAACAAAGTGACCAAGGTTTTCTTCCTCCTCTTCACTTTGATCGAAACTTACTATAACATTATCTAACTATTTTTGTTTCGTTTTTGCACTTCTAACAAGTTAGAAACCGTTTCCTAGTCATTTTCCATCCAAAAACATACACATTTCACTTAATTTTATATGCTTCCATCAATATCCTTTAATTGCAACTTTTAATACACTTGATAAAATAAAATAAAATAACTTTTGGTACATATATGTAAAACAAGCTTCAAAGATTTAAAATCTATGAAAAATTTGAAGAAAAACATACCCTATACTTAAAATTTAGAGGGGAAATGATGAATAATTTTTTTCTTCTTTTCTTGCTAGGCACCAATATAAAGAAGAAACATGATAAAAGTTTGTTCATCTTTTCTTTTCTTTATATATATTATTATATTACTTATAAAATATTATTATTTTAAGTAAAATATTAAATAAATATTAATTTATTATTTAACAAAAATATCATTCAAAAGTCATCATGAGTAATTTAGCTTCTTCAAGAAATTTTCCCTTTGTTTTTATCAAGAATAAATTTTTTAATATTATTTTTAATACTATAAAAATATTGGAGGGGCCTACTTATATTTTTAGGAGGGCTATAATATTTATACAAAAGGGGAAATTACAAAAATCTTAAACATTGGGGTTCTATTTATATTTTTAGGAGGGCCATAGTATATTTACAAAGGACTAAATTGAAAAAAAATAAACTTTATGGAGGCCGTGGCCCTTTGGGCCTCTACTTGGCTCCATTGTTGGCTGCATAATTGATTTTGGAATTAATTGGGAGATGTATGTTCTTTTGGTCGAGTTTGCCTATAATAACAATTATCACGACAGTTTGAAGATGTCTCCATTTGAAGCATTATATGGTAGGAGGTGAAGAACACCTCCTTTTTGGATGGAGCTTAGTGAAAGAAAGATAGTGGGTCCAGATCTGATACGTGAAAACGAAGAGAAAGTTGTTATCATTCACAATCGCTTTAAAGCTGCACAAGATCAACATAAAACATATACAAATTTGAAAAGAAAGGAAATTTCCTTTGAGGTTGGAGATAAAGTATTTTTGAAAGTCTCTCCTTAAAAAAAGATCATCAAGTTTGACTAGAAGGGAAAATTAAGTCCAAGGTTTGTAAGGCCTTATGAAGTTTTAGAGAAGGTTGGACCAGTGGCGTACAAGCTAGCTCTGCCTCCTAAGTTATCAAAGATCCACAATGTGCTTCACGTATTCATGTTAAGAAGGTATAGATCCAATCTTGATCAAGTTGTGCAAATTGAAGAACTAGAGGTTGAACCGAACATGTTCAATGAAGAAGAACTTGTTTGTATTCTAGCCAGAGAAGTAAAAGAGCTGAGAAATAAAATAAGTCCCTTGGTTAAAGTTTTATGCAGGAATCATAGTACTGAATAAGCTACTAGGGAAAGAGAAAGCCTAATGAGAGATTAGTATCCTAAATTATTCTCAGGTATGAATTTCAGGGATGAAATTTTCTAAGTGGGGGAGAGTTGTAACATTCCGCCTGTCGAAGTCCTAATGTTCGGTTACTATTTATCGAAGTATGGTATGTAGAGTAAATTATGAGTAAGGAATTAATTGTGGCTAGGTACGTAAGTTTGTGATTGTGCCTATGGGCGAAGTCTATGCTTGGCGAGCTTTGTGGTTAGGTGGACTCCTCTGTAGAGAACACGCCACCCCAGTTGCTAAACGTTTAGATTAAATCATAAGTTTGAAAGGACTAATCATTATTTTATTACTCTGGTTGGATAACTTAATTGGTCTGATGAGAACCGTTTAGAATGGAACTAAGTTACCATAGTTGAAAAGACTCATACTTATAATGAGAGAGAAACTTTTTAGTCATGAGAATTGAGGAAGTTAGTGGGATAATTTGACTTATCCACTAAACCTAGATTTTGTGTTTAGTTTATCAAAGTTAGTATTGGCTTCTTGGGCAAGTTTTACGTTTTTCTTTGCATCCATTCTTCCTTTCAAATGTTCTTTGCACTTTCTTTTAGAAAACCTTATACTAGAAACTTGCTTGAAGATTTGGGTTCACTATACTTAGCCAACTCCTTTGTTGTTTAGCACCTGGTAAATATCAATGAACCTTAGGTTATATTCATAGTTATTTATGTGACCTTAGAGTTGCTTGCTTTAATGTCAGTTTAGGGTGTAAGGAAGGAAACTTCCTGAATCTGGGTTTTGTGATGATGTTTCTTGCAAGATTGTTTCGTTTTTTTTTTTTGGTATAACAACCTGATAAGTTTAACTATTTATATTATAGCTGAAGACACTCTTGAAGGTTCTCGTGATAAGGGCAAAGGACTTGTTGTGTTTTCTGGTGAGTTATTTCTTACTTCCATGTGTGTTTAATACCTTGTTATTATTGTTTAAGGTAATTATTCCAATTCTATAAAGATGGAATGTCTGTACAAGATCGTTGGACGTTCGTAGTTATTGTCTGGTTTGGTTTGTCTGTGTTAAAGGTGTAAGAACCTTTCCTCATGTTTAAGCCACTACCTTTTTACATCTAACTAGGATGATATGGACTGGAAAATGGAAATGAATTCATGGGTTTCTGTAACACCCCTAACCCGTCTCCGTCGCTGGATTCGGGTTACAAAGCATTATCGTGCAATCAAAAAACACTTAACATCATAACATTTAAATAAATTAAACATAGTATAAATCATTCAATGAAATGCATTTTGCACCTAAATCGAGCCATCGAGGCCCTAAAAATAGCTTAAAAGCAATCTGGGACTAATTTGAAACAAAATCAGAAGTTTAAGAAAAAGATGCAAAAATTGGAAAACAGGAGTCACATAGCTGTGTGGCCAGGCTGTGTAACATTTGAACAAGGGACACACGACCGTGTCCCAGCCCGTGTCCTTACTTGTGTAACTCACTACGGTGTCGTACACGCCCGTGTGCTAGCCATGTGCTAGGCCGTGTAACTCTCTGAGTTGCCACACACGCCCATGTGTCAGGTCGTGTGCTAGGTCATGTAACTCATTGACTTGGAACACTAAGAAATCTCAAATGACACACGGTCATGTCGCCAGGCCGTGTGTGTCATACAGTAGTGTGACAGCCTGTGTCCCAGGCCATGTGAACCCAAAATTTACATAAAGTTAAACCATTTCATAAACAAATCATGCATAACTAACAAATCCATTTATGCACACTTTTAAGGGACTTAAGCATCATTCAAATACACATAATCATACAATTTCAAACAACCTAATTCACCTAACCAATATGTCATTCAAAGGCACCACAATACATATGCCAAAACATCACTAACCAAAATTAAAGCAATATATCCACATTTCAAGCACAAAACCTAGTTCTTTTAACTACCAAATGACAATCAATTTAACCATTCACATTTCACTTCAAACATACCAAAAGGGTCATATATTCCAAGCACCTAAAAGTGACCAAAAGACATAAACTTATCAAAGCATTTAAAGCCCATCAAACAAGACTTAAACTCCAAAAGCATATTTGTACCAAAGTGATCATTAACACATTCATGAACAATCATTACACAAAAACCTATACATGCCATATAACCAAGATATCCAAAATCTACCAAAGTAATCCTTGAGATAGTGTGTTTCTTTGAGCTTGATCCAATCTCCTAGCCACAAAACAAAATCTACAAAAAAAAAAAAAAAGGATAAACAGAGGTAAGCCTACTTGAAACTTAGTAAGTTCATAAAATAACGATAGAGCTTACTATAATTTAACTTAACAACACAATTGAATAACAACTAGAAATTCCTTGTCGTTCATAATTCACCACAGGTAAGTGCTACAAATTTCATTAAATCAATTTGCTCAGATATCATAGTTCGTCATTTCAAAAATGCAGAGTATCACTCATTCGTGCTAGTTCCAGAACATGGACCATTTATCAATGCTGCTCATACAAGCTAACGAAGGTCTATAACGTATGCATGACCTCAACCATCGCTATGGTTCATTCATCAGAAGAGAGCATTTAGTCGTTTCACTAGATATCGATGCTGCTCACACAAGCTTTCAAGAATCTGCAACTTATGCAGGATTCCCAACCATCGGAACAGTCCATATCATCATAACAGAATATTTAATCATTTCATCACTTCACGTCCCGACCCAAGGTCGAATCACTTTAATTGTTCATATTACCAACTCTCAATTGATCCAGTATGCTTAGAAATTCCAAAAATTAAATATAGAAATTATATGAAAAGAAACACTAGTTATAAAATTTAAAAATGCGAACTTACCTGACTGATTTGTAGTAGCAAAAGTACAGTGACTATTCTGCTACCTTGTCTTTTCCTCAGTTATCAACACGTTTGTGATCTAAAACAATAATTTCATTAAATTAATTGAATTAACATAAATTTTAGTTCATTTATGCAATTAAGCCCATTTTTGACACTTTACAAAATTACCCTAAACTTTTATTTATATTCAATTTAGTCCTCAAGCCCAAATCATGTAATTAACCAAATTTTCCTCGAAACCCAATATAGTCGATTGGTAACCATCACCATATCAGCCTTTACTTGTGATTATTTCACTTGAAATCCTTGAAATTTTAGCACTTTAACAATTTAATCATTTAACCTTAAAATCATCAAAAACCACTTTACAATATAGTCCTATCTAACAACTAGAATTAATAATCTATCTCAAAATTTCAAGAATAGCTAAATCTCAACAATGACATAATTCAAAGCACTTAACAGTTTTAAAAATTAATTCTCGGGCTTGCTAGATTAAGCTAATACAAGTTCAAAAACATAAAAATTACTAAAAACGAGCATCAAAACTCTTACCAATTGAAGCTTTAAAAATGAAAGCTTGAAACCCTAAATTTTCTCTCCTTCTCATGGAGAAGATGAAGAAAAGGCTAAAATTATTATTTTTTCTTTACTTTAATATATATACGTAGGTTATTTTGTAAATATTTCAAAGTTCTTAATTAAACATTAATTATTCACAATTAACCTTAATTAAACTTATTCATTTAAATAAATAACCATGTTGATCCACCCATTAAAAAATTATTGGCTAATTTATTCATTTATCCCTCTTAATTTAGTAAACTCTACTTTATAGTTTTTACAATTCAGTCCTTTTCACCAAATTAACTATCTAAATGATAAAATCTCATAACCAAATTTTAATTTTACAGTAATGACCTCGTAATATTTAAACTAATAAATATTTACAAATAGACACGTCGAATTTGTGGTTCCGAAACCACTGTTTCTGACACCACAAAAAAAACAGGTTGTTTCAATTTCCTTCAATGGAATAAGCATTGAACTGGCAGATTGTGATACATGAAAATGGTCGTGTAGCCTCTGGTAGGGCAGAAGTTATGTTGCATACCAGATTGGCAAATCACAACAAAGGAATATGAATGTAGTGAACGACATGGCTTGACTATGGACTAGGGTACGTGGCTAACATGAAAAAGGTTGTTTGTATGGTCATATTGGCATGATGTACACACCAAAGGAAATAGTATTTGGCGTATTGTCTGTCTGTGATTTGTACCCGCCAACTGGCAAACTGTGTATCTGTGTTGAGTTGGAAAGGTTTTGTTGAATCATGTATAATCGATGTAATTTCGACTTCTAGAACTCATTAAGTTCTTTGAACTTACTTATTTTTCTTTCCTTATCAGGCCTATTAACGAAGAAAAGGAATTTTTGAAGACTACGCCAGAGGACAATCGTTGTCGTGAGACTTCTAGTATTGAGTAATATGCATAGCATGGGGGTAGTGTCAAGACGCTTACATTTTGAAGAATGGATTTTTGTATTTAAACTTGTGTTTATGAAACTTTAGTGAGTCTTTATGGTTATTAAAGTGTACCATTTTATCTAGCCTTGAATGACAAACTGTTTACATTCTATATTAAATTAACTTGTAGTTTAAGTTGGTTTACATCAAAATTGGTTTTAAAAATATCAATTTTATGTTAGTGACACGATATTCCTGGATCCTCCTTAAAGGTAGGGTTTGGAGTGTTACAGTTTGAACTAATAGGAATATAATCAAGTCAAATAATTTAACTTTCATAAATTTGCTCCCATTTAATCGATAGAGCTAAATTCTTTAGGAGATGTAATCAAGTTAAACAATTTGAGTTTCATAGATTTGCTTGCACTTAATTAGTAAAGTTAAATCTCTTAAGGGTTTTAATCAAGTTAAACAATTTGGCTTCCACAAATCTGCCCCCACTCAGTCCGTAAAGCTAAACCTAGTAGAGGATGTCATCAAGTCAATAATTTAACTTCGACATATTTGCTCCCACTTAATCGATAAAACAAAATACCTCAAGAGATATAACCAACTCAAACAAATTGTTATGCATATTTGCTCCCTTTAATCGGTAGAGCTATATTCCTTAGGGGATGCAATCAAGTCAAATTATTTGGCTTCCATAAAAAATTTCCTAATTAATCGATAGAATGAGGAATAAATCAAGTCAAACAAATTGTATTCCATAGATTTGCTCGTACATAATTTATATTGCCACCCTCCCCTAAGATACAACCTAGTCAAATGAACTAATTTTAACAAATATGTTGTTTGTAAGTGCTTAAATAGCCATAACTTGATAGCTCAATGATAGCGTGGTCCTTAGGGGGCACATTGTTATACTAGTCCAAGAAAACAGGCCTCATGCTTAAAATAACCAATAATTCAACACACCCAAGCTTTAAGATCATCCAACTAGCACACAATGTTTAAGCAATAATAAATTATTAAGTGCAACAATTATAATGTGACATAAATCAAGATGCAGGATCAACAAAAAGATCGGAGGTACAACCTTGCCAAACAAAGATGCTTGCTCATATCAATCACATGAAAGAAGTAGCTGGAAACCTTTACATAAGGCCCCTATATGCTTTCCTTAATCATTCTCTCCCAATTACTTACTATTACTTGATGGAAATCAAAAGGGAAACATCTCTAAGTACAAAACACAAATAACCTCCAACCTATTTTTTTTTTTTTTCCTTCAAGAAGACATTAGCAATTTTAGTCAAATTTGATATAATATAAAACTTTAGTAATTTAAATTGACTCGGTTAAATCTAAACAACTAAAAGATATTTCTTATTCAAACCGAACCTCAATAACACTAATGGTAAAGGAATATATCCATTGAGGCCAAAAAATTGGAAAGTGGACACGTGGCAAAGATAGATGTCAAAGAAAATGATGTCATTTCGTTGAGCCGCCATCTTTAAGGTGCAGACAAAAATTGGAAAGCAAAACCAATAATCTTCAGTTTCAAAGCTCTCAATAGCTGGCACTTGGCGTGGGAGTAGGACCCTCTCTCAAATAATCAATAAAAAATACTAACAAATAACCAAAGTATTGCCTTGGCCTAATCCCCTCCTTTGATTTCATTTTCTTTTTTTTCTTTTTTTTAATTATTCTCTCTCTTTTTTTCCGCATAACGACAAAAATCCTACATCCATAAAATGCCAACCCTTCCTCCCCTCCCAAAAATTTCAATCCCCTTCTTCCTCTTTGAGTTGCTTTTGCTTCAATTCATCTCCCTTTCGTTTTGCTGCGCTTCATCTCTACTTCCTTTGTTTCAGTTCATCTTCAGCTTTCTTTTAAGTTATATATATGAACATGAAGCATCCACAATCGAGTTTGCCTCCAGGGTTTAGGTTCCACCCTACAGACGAGGAACTCATCCTTCATTATCTAAAGAAGAAAATCACTTCCTCTCCTTTCCCTGTTTCCATCATCGCCGACGTTGATATTTACAAGTTTGATCCCTGGGATTTACCAGGTCAGAACCCTTTTTCATGTTTATCTTCATGCCATGTTTCAAAGCTTTTTTTTTTTAACGTTGTGTTTTTTTTTTTATCAGATAAAGCTGCGTTTGGTGAGAAAGAATGGTACTTTTTCAGTCCTAGAGATCGTAAGTACCCTAACGGTGCAAGGCCGAACAGGGCAGCAGCCTCCGGCTACTGGAAAGCAACCGGCACGGATAAGGTTATAGTTACCTCTTCAATGGCAGATAGAAGAGGAGAAGTGCAAGAGAATATTGGTGTGAAGAAAGCTCTGGTTTTTTACAAAGGAAGGCCTCCTAAGGGGATGAAGACCAATTGGATCATGCATGAATATCGACTTGCAGATAACCCTAATTCCAACTTCAACAATAGACCACTCAAGTCCAAAGATTCCTCCATGAGGGTGAGCCTCATCTTTTAAACACTCCATTTATTTTGGCTTCCAAAATTGAATTTTCATTTCAAGAAAATGAAACCTTTTATCATATACAAGAGTGTGTCTTTTTTTTTTTTTTTTTTTTTTTTTTTTTTTTTGGAAAAAGGAATATCTGAAACGAAGTATACAAAATTAGGACAGTTTTGTAAGATCTTGAAATTTCAACTTATGCTTTGATAAGTGTGATGGTGACATTGATTTTTTTTCCCTTTTTCTTTTTCAAATAAAAGGAAAAAAAAAAAAAAAAAACAATGATTGCATTTTGCATAATGGATTTATAACTTCTTCATGGCTGGTAATGTGGTGTAATTCCATTTGAAGTCTACCCCTTACATTTAAATATACTCTCACATTCATTATTTTCTTATTAATGTACTTAAAAATCATGCCTGCAAATGATGAAATGATTGAAATTTCTCTGTGGCTGACATACATGAGTTCATTTTTCTCTGTTTTTTTCCTTTCAGTTAGATGATTGGGTTCTTTGCCGGATCTACAAGAAATCCAATGCTTTATCTTCAACAACAGCAATAGAAGCAGCAACAAGTGATCAAGATCTAGAGGAAGAAGAAGCAGAACAGTTCATTAAAGATGCCCTTTTACCAGCAGCCATTAAAAGCCCTCCAAACACCAATGCCCTTCTGCCTCAGAAATCTTGTTCCTTCTCCAACCTGTTAGACGCCATGGATTACTCAATGCTCAGTAGTTTCCTGGCAGACAACCAGTGCAATGGATCCGGATATGATCCCACTTCATTCACCTTTGAGCAGCCACTCGTGAATAATTACACCATTGGAAACAACAGCAGCAGCATGATGGTGCAAAAGCTTCCCCAGTTGAGCCCTTCGATCCCAAACATGGAAAACAAGCTCAAGCGCCAATACTCAAGCATTGATGAGGATCACCCATCAAAGAAACTTAACAGTTCTTGCAGTTACAGTAACAGCAGCGCCCAATCTGATATGACTCACTACACCTTTCTAAACCAGTCGTTGTTCAACCAGAGTTTACTCCTAAGTCCTCACATTCAGTTCCAAGGATAAAAAAGAAAAAGAAGAAAGATTCTAAAATTCAAAAAAAAAATGGAAAAGAAAAGAAAACAATGATTGTCTAGGGCCCTTAGTGCAGGGTGTGTAAAGAAGGAAACGTGTGTGGGTTTTCTGTAGGAAGAAAAACATGGTTAGAAACATTGAACTCCTTAGTATGGTATCAAAAAGCTGATACCATATTACATAGTCAAAAAGATAATGAAAAGAAAAACCAAACTAAAAAAAGGAGTTAAAAAGGGAATCAATCATACATAATTTTTGTAGAAAATTTATGTAGTGGTGGAATTGGCAGATCAAATTCACACTTTGTAAACAGTGTGTTGCTTGAACTTGATGATTTGATTTTTTTTTTTATGGGAATGAAAAAAAAAAGTTTATTATTATTCTGAAGCTAATCAATAGTTTGCATTATTTGTTAATCACCAACTTTCCTACCACAAAGACAAAAGGAATCAAGATTGTCATTTCCTCCTTTTTAGTAATGACACATAAACAAATTTAACATATATTAACGGGAATTGGATGCTTAGATTGTAGATATGGATCTTAATAAAATAATCAGGTACAGTACTTATTAGTTCTTGTAATGTTAATTATTATGGTTTGGTGTTTCATTTTGATGGTGGGATAAGAGACAAGTGAGGAAGCTGTTTCATTACTAAAAAACAAATGCAATATGGGAGCAATAAAATAATAAACAAAATTTTCGAGTACCTAACGAGAATTGAAGAATTACAGGAATATCCTCTAATCATGTTTCTTTATTTGCTAATCTTGTCATTAGCTGACATTAAAGAAATGACATATAATGTCACATGATTGGTGCCTAAACCATATAATTAATTTTATAGTGATCACAAGTAGAAATCGTGTCACAATCAACACTAATCCTTCACATTATTAGCTTGGGTTTTTCGAGAAGATAAGAGTTCAATTATGCTTGTAATTTAAGAAATGTTTAAATTATTCATGAGGGGCCCTTCCCAATATATTTTGTGTAGAATAATTGAGGGACACTGATAGTTTTGCTGTAAAATATTCATTACAGCTTACTTTCCCCCTAAAACCCCACTCTCCAAACCATTACTTTCTATTAAACTATAATTAATATTATCGTGAAAAATTTTCTATTAAATTAAATTATAAAACTATTTCTTTGAATCCATGTTGAAAAACCCTAGATTTAGAATTAAAAAAATCCTACAATTTCATATTTATTTATTTAGTTTTTTCCCTCTGTAATATTGAACATGAGTGCAAAATTTTTAATGTTAAAAATTGGGAAATATCTCAAAATTATATATGAATTTTGATTCAATGTGTAATTTGATACACGAGTTTTAATTTAGTGCAATTTTACACACGGAACTTTAATTGTGGTTCAAATGCATACATGAAACTTTAATTTTGATTCAATCATACAAATTTGAAGAAACAAATACATCAATTTATTTTTATATTAGATAAATATAATAACTTGTGTATCTAATATATAAATATAAAATGATCCTATCTCAATAATTGTGTTAATATTTTGTGAGAATGGAATCAAATAACAAATGTTATGTATAAAATTGCACAAAATCAAAATTCATGTATATTTTTAAGATTTATCCCTTAAAAATTCTACATAATCTAATTTAACCAAATTTCTTTGATGATATTAAACTTTAATTATTAAATCAAATGTTCGTATGATAAAAAATAAAAGGTTAAATTTTAAATCTACAAAGAAAATAAGAATTGGGAGGATAATTAAACTTAAATATTACTTTTTCATATTATTGAAGAACATAAAAATTAGTCTAATTCTCGTATGCTAGAAATAGGAAATTAAACAAGAACTCTGCCACAAAAAATTCAAATAACATCAATCAATCGAGTGGTAGTAAAGTCTATTTAAGTCTTAAGAAATGTTGTTAGGTACTTAGAAACTCGACAAATACAAAATCTAATTGATTTGTGATACATAATTAATATAACATATCGTGAAGGCGAGAAGTTTGCATAAAGTTAAATGGGTTATGAAAGCTTGAAGGTTATATATTACTTAAAAGAGTTAGAGTTGATAGGTAGAGTTTGGCAGTAGTTGCAGGCAGCAGCTTGTTTTAGTAAAATTTTATCTGTTCCACTTTTCTCAACTTGTATTCAAGGTTCATTGCACTTTCATGATTGAACATCAACAAGTTTTTGAGTAGTAGCTTCAATGTACGTTACGTAAATTCGGATATTTATCGAATAAGGACATCTTATATTCATCAAACTTATATTTTAATATCCAACATCAATTTTGTTTTTGTTTTTGTTTCTGTTTTGGTTTTCGTACATATTTTTGAGGACCCATGCACACAAATTTATCTTTCGAGTATCAAACATTATTTTTTTATTAGTTTTATACTATTCAAGATTGATTTTTTTACACACAAACATATAAATATTAATCAATATTAAGAAAATACATTAAAAATATTGTTTTTTTAAAAGAGAACCCATCGAAACACTAATTCAAGAAATTACTAATTAATCAAAGTTGGTTTTATCAAAAGGAAAAAAAGAAATCAAAATTAGCCCTACAATTGAAAACTTAGATATATAAAACAAATAACTTAGAAGCCCCAGTAAGGAATATTTTAAAGACTGGGCCTTACCCACAATTAGTACTCCAGACCTTTCAAGAGATGATGGTGCCCAAAGTCCAAACCAAATAAAATTAATCAAAAGTAAAATTTTTCCCGTTAGACATGTTCATCGCTGGGCTATTCGTCTAAGTCTGAAAGTTCACCCGAAATTTAGAAGAGTTTGGGCAAAAATATTAAGTCCAAAAAATAAGCTTAAGCAAAAAAAAATTAATTGCATTTAAAATATAAATCAAGCTTAAATATTTAAGGTCCGAGTCTAACTTGACCCAATCTATTTTAAGTTTATAATAAACTATATTTAACAAATTAAATACAAAATGAATTAAATTTACAATTAACGCTGAATTTATTTTATTAACAAAATCATAAAAATTCAAATCTAACAATGTTATCAATTAACTTTAATTAAATTAACTTTAAAATTCAAATTAAATACTAAAAAATTAATATGATTATATTTACATATATAACTTTTGCTAAATTAGATGGAAGTCCATATATATACACCATTAAAATATATTTTAAAAAGAAATAAATTTATTTTCTGCCAAAAAAATATATAATAAATAAAAAATGTGATAAATGATAGTATTCTAATGCTATTTTTGTAATTTGAAAAATCCAATCGAACAACATGTATTAAATATTAGTGTCAAGTAAAATCCTCTAAATACGAATCAATTTTGAGTTGATTGAGACATTTGTGATTTTGCATGTTAGGGCTCCAACAATATGTTTCTTGAAACTAAGAGGGTTAAAACACCCAATTCAAACTTTACTTTCTTATATTTCTAAAATTACATTAAAACAATACTTATCAACAAATTCTCAACATATTTACTTAATTTATACTAAATTACGACCTACTTATTTTGTAAGAAAAAAAAATTGCATTTGAGAGAAATTAATGCCATATTTTTAAAAGTAAATTATAGTAGAGATCATTCAACTATGATTATTTTTCTTTTTTGTCATCCAATTATGAAAAATTACACAATGAATACTCAATTATGGTTTTTTTTTTTTTTGTCACCTAACTATGAAAAGTTATAACATAATCATCCAACTATTCAATTTTTTTTTCACCAGTTGGCTAAAGTAAAAAATGAAATCACTCAAAAATCTAAGATAGTTGAGTGGCCAAAACAATAAATTAAATAGTTGAGTGACCTTTTTGTAATTTTTCATAGTTGAGTGGCCTAAAAAGAAAATTATTAATAGTTGAGTGACCATTTTATAACTTTTCATAATTGGGTGATAAAAAAATACTCATAGTTGTTGAATACTAATGTAGTTTATCCTTCTTTTTTTCACTTCAAAAATTAGATTAGAGCATGATTGATAAATATTTTTCCAAAAATAAAATTAGGTTTCGTGTTATAAAATAAAAAGACAAAAGGAAAAGAACAAAGAAAATAGGAGAGAAAAAGAGAGCATATTTTATTGATCAATTGGAATATTTACAAAGCTTCTCTAATGTCTCTATTTATAAGCATAAGAAATATAAATGAAGTAGAGATCTATTTCTAATGACTATTAGAATTTAAAGTACATCAAAATTTATCTTGATCTTGATGGACATCCACTTAATAAGATATTCATAACACTTCCCCTTGGATGTCCATTGGTAGGTAATGTGCCTCGTTAGAACCTTACTAAGATAAAAACCTTGTGAGAAAAAAATTCCTAGTGAAGGAAAAAGAGAACACATATTTAGAATACATATAATATGCTGCCTAATTAAAAACCTTATCAGAAAAACCCAATGGGACAAAATCTCGGTTAAGGGAAAAAGAATACATCGTGTATTTACTCTCCCTCATGAAAACATCACATACTTTCTCATATTCTACATATTCAATCTTGAATACTAATTTTCAAATCACTATTTAAATGTATTTGCTAAACATTTATATCACCATTCTTTTAAAAGTCATGAATGAAGGAAAATTTCGGAGGAAATATATTCTGATTTGTTCAGGAGTTTCAACAATAATTATAACAAACTTCATGTAACGCCCCAAAATTTAAATTTTTGTTTTTGCGAATGTGTGATACAATTGTGTATCTGCTTCAGTGGTTATGTGTTCTGGGTGTGTGTGGGAGATCCCAAGTTCAAGCCATGACTTGGGCAAATTTTGGTATTTTTATGAATAAAGCTCAATCTTTGGTTGATAGGCTTTTAAATAAAAAATGGTAAGTAATTAATAGAATAGGCCTGTTGGTTTGGTGGATAAGTGGAGTGTTGGTGAGATGGAGGTCCTGTGTTTGATTCTCTGCGTTGGTAAGGGATAATATTTTTTTTGACTAATTTTCGGCTAGAGTTGTACTGTGGTTGGACTCTGAGCAGTGGGGTGTTGGACGGAGAAAAGTAAGGGGAATTGGGATGGGGATTATCAGATAAGGAGATGATAGTGGGTTATCAGAATATTTCTGTTCAATTTTCTTTTTACAAAATTTTGTTCTCTTCTGCCCCTCTCTCTACTGAAATTCACCTCTCCCTCTCTCTCATCTTTTTCGTTGTTTTACTCAAGTTCACCTCTTTTGTTTTGTGCTGCGCGTAATCCTGATCGTTCGGTAAGTTGTGTTCTGTCATAAGTCTTAGCGATTTTCTGGTTGGGTGATTAACAAGACGATTTGTTTTACTCTCAGTTTAGGTGTAGCCCAAGAATCTATCGAAATTTCGCTTCTTTTCTCTTTTCTGATCTTCTTTTTGCTTTCTTCTTGTACAACGTTTCTTATCACTCGTTCGGTAAGTACTCATTTTATCACTATTCTATTGTTCTAAAATTAGTTTCTAAAAGAGGCCTATTTTGGTTCTGTCAATTTAGGCGAGGATTAGGAAATGATTAGTACCTCGATGGAGTCTTGAACGACAGGGATATTGGTTCGTTATTCGATAAGTGACCGTGTTTACTTTTTGATGATTCTAAGATGATGTTGTGAATATTCCCGAGTTGGTTTGCGAATGTGTTGCTAAAATTGGCTTTGGTAATGTCAACCATAGGTTCTGGAAATACAGGATTGTGTTTAGGAGCGAAAATAATACAGGTGTGTGCTCGATTGTACAGAAAACGAGGTTTCAGCAAAAGCCAAAAACCTCACTGTCGACACCACGCGGACATGTGGTTGCCCTTGTGGTAGGCCGTGCACCCTAACATGGCCGTGTGATCGACGAGGCTAAGCCGTCACGGCCAAGGCCAATTTGGGCCGTGTGGGCCCACATGGGCAGGTCATATGGGCGTGTGAGCCTATTTCTACTAAAATGACTGTTAAGGTTGCACGGGTCGCCCAAGTCGACTGTGAACCTTTCGTAGGGTCGATAAGCACTACTTAGACCCTAAACTGTGTGATATTGATTGTGTGGATTATGTACTGAGCATGTTATATACAAGCATGTACACTGAACTGAATGTGTATCTAACAAACCTGTGATAGCATGACATTTCATTGTATGTTGCATTGCATTGGGTTGGGTTGATATTATTTGGAGGAAGTGTACTGAAAGGCTCTTAAGCCTAATATACTGGCAGCTCAGTTGCAAATTACTGTTTTGTGCCGCATTCGGTACTACTTGGAGTTTAGAGATGTGTGGGTTGATTTAATCCCCACATGGAGTGTAGTGTTGGACGGAGATGGTGTGTAGAGGCTGGTTAGGTAGGACTTTGTTACTGAATACTGTATATCTGTTACTGATACTGTGATAGGCTAAGGCCCTTGTGCGAACTGATATTAATACTAAAAAAGGGCTTAGGCCCAAGACTGCTTCTGACTATGCATTATGATTGCTGTTTGTTTGTTTCTGTGGGATTACACACTGAGTATACGTAAACTTACCCCCTTCTGTTTAATGTGCATAGGTAATCCCCAAACCTAGATGGATCGGTGTGACGGGGGACTCAACGGTGACCACGGTTCTGGATTTTCATGGTTTTATTTTATTTTATGATTTATGGTCTAATTATTATGGATTTATTGGGTTTTAATTTAAGGACTCTCTGGGAATTTTTCATAATTTTGGGTTTTTATTTACTTATTTATGCATTTTATGGATTTATACCTGCTAGTGGAAGGAAAATCAGTTTTCAAAAAGTTAAAGTATTTTTTTAAAACTCACGATCACATAAACTGTTTTTATTTAAGCTTCCGCAATGAGAGGTGTTTAAAACAAATGATTTAGATGAGGAAAACAATTTTTTTTAGATCCGATAAAAGTTAAAGAAATATAATAACATGGAAATGATTTTATCGCAACAATTTAGTTTCAAACACACTATCATGTGACATTACTAGATTTGGCCATAATGTCTAGGCCGGGTTTGGGGTGTTACACTTTAATCATGATTTTTCTATAAAAATGCAAATAGGTATTTTAGATCATTTTATAATCCTCTTTCAACTACTATTGACTAAGTCAAATTTACCACATAGGTTCAATTATTTCAATTCATATAAATAAACAATTTTTTGAGAATTTCAATATGCTTTTAGCATTCTAAATCCTTCAAGGATTTTAATATAAACTTTACACTATATAGTGATTCATAAAAGGTTGTAACAACAACCATTAGGCGCAAGTTAAATCTTTTATGAACTGTCACTTTAGTAATATATCTAAAGGTTATTGTATTCACGTATCGCCCAGGAATTCAAGTAATTGATTTGTTGGATTTAATCAATAAATAAGTGTGTGTCTCAATGGTTGTAAGCCTTGATTAGGAGGGTGATGATTGGGTTCGAGACTTGTGGGGGAGTCTATTTATTTTGTTTCCACGTGGGTTGGCCATGTCGTAGAACTGGGGTCATGCTGGGATTCTAGTTAGTGGGAGGTGGTTAATAACGGGGTGCTAATTTTACTCTTAAAACCCCTTAACTTTATCCCCAAGCCTCTCATCTTTATTTTTTTTAAATATTTCCATTATTCCATTTTGTTTCCTGACGTTCTTTTCCTCTTTTGTTGTTGTCTGTTGACTTTTTTTTTTAAAAAAAATCTCTTTTTGATACTTGGTTGTAGGACACTATTTTTGTTTCATTAATTCCTTCAATGGTGGTTTTTAGTGCAAGGTAAGGTTTAAGTTTTAATTCTGCTTGTGTTTATTGTGTTTCGATGGTTGGTGGCAAAAAGGTGTTGGTTAGAAATTTGATTCTATGTCTGTGTTTTTTAGGAAATGATAGAGAATCATTGGGTTTCCCTTCGTCGACCGAAATTTCGTTGGTGGGCTGCTGTTTTTGTTTGAAGGTAAGAGGTTAATTTTAGATGTTAGGTTGATTATAACAACTTTGTGAGTCAGATTTGATCATGATTAAAGTGACTGATTTGGTGAGCTAATGCTCATTTTTTAGGTTCTGGACGACTCGTGTGAGTTTTGGCATCGAAATTGGGTCAGGTATGTGACGAGAAACTCGAAAAACAGCGAACAACAAAAACTAAAATTAAGGCCTATCGACACCATACGGTCATGTGCCAAGCCGTGTGGTGGGCCATGTGTGATATACTACAGTGTGATAGGCCCTGTGGAAGCTGTGTGTGTCATACGATCTAGGCCATTTTGGTTCACGTGGGCCACACAGGTAAGGCTAGTTTGGGCCATGTGGGCCATACCGGCGTGTGAGCCCAAATTTTAAAATTTTTCCTTATGGTCATACATGACGTCCTGATCGACTGTGGGATTTTTGTGGGGTCGGTATGTGTTATATAAACCTTAAAGTATGAAATCTGTTATTCTGTTAGTATGAATTCGACGTGAATAACATCTAAATGCATATAATGTGATGCGATATGTGTGATCTATCATGTATAAGCATGTTCACTATATGTTATATGAGCATGCATGATATATATATTCTGGTATCTGTTATTCTGTTATATCTGGTATTCTGTTTGTTTTTTGCTATGGGGCGGGTCATGTATTATGTGGAGGAAGTGTTTTGTGTAAGGCGTTAACTCACCATTATACTGGCAACACTACTATGATATTTCTGAAAAGTGTCATAAGGACACCAAGTGGTGTGTAGGGCTGGGTGGGTGTTTTATACACCACATGGTGTGTTGGAATGGTTGGAAATAGTGTGTAGCGGATGATGGTAGGATTGTAATTTGCGTGTGACTCTGATTCTGCATAAGACATTCATCAGTAATTGTTCTGTTATGTACTCATTCTGTGATTCTGTTTCTGTTAGTTACACACTAAGTTATAAAACTCACTCTCTGTTTGTCTGTCACATTCAGGCAACTCTCAGGCTTAAACATGTCGGTGCGACGGAAGCTCAAATATGTCTACAATTTCGTAAAACTTTATTTACATAAATTTGGCTTATTTAAAATTCCGTTTTGAAAGTTTTGTAGTTTTTGGACTCTCTGGACATTTGGGTTTATTTTTGGATTTGGACTTTTAATTTGGGTTTTGGCATGACATTTAAGAAAACAAACTCGATTTTTCAAAATGTAACGCCTTAAGAACTTCCGCTGCAAATTATTAAATTTATTTAGAAAATGCAAACAATTAACAGTTTTAAGTATGACAAACGTTTTCATATAGAACGGGTTTTAATGAGCTAAGATATGCAAAGTCTTTCAATAGGCAAGAGTTAGATTTATAACTACTTTACGTAACATTTCCAGATTCGGCCATAACGTCTAGGCCGGGTTTGGGATGTTACAATCCACCACAAAAGAATATTATATCTTTTCATAATTAATACCATGACTTAGCAAAAACTTCATTTTTTATTCCGTTTTTGCAAAACTATTTCATTTGTACCCTTACTAGCTTTATATCTTTAGATATTTGGACTACTGATCCAAAAACTCCACGAATTTAATTGTACTTCAGTTGCGTCTTTCTATTTTGACCAATTTATTCCATATCTATATTTCTCAATAGATTTATTCAATATTCTTCTTTTATTTCATTATTTCAATAATAATATTACATGCAAAACCATTGTTGACCACTTTTATTATCGGTTCGATATTTTCTCGAATTGACATAACTTATCGAGATCTCTTATTTCACTATTCTAATCTTCAATTTGAAGTACCTGAATCTCTTCTGGAGTTTTACTTATTAGTTATGTCTTGGGTTTCTTCTGGAGCACCCTCATTCACTATATGATCATCTAGATTTATTATTTTCTTTTATGAGAATTTCATATTTGGAACTTGTAATGAGTTATCCTAGTTGAACTTTTGGTCCAAATTACTCTCACCCCTAACCCCTAGTTGAATCCACATGCCCGTGTGGCTAACACGCCCAACTCGGCCTAGCCTGTGTGGCCCACACGACCGTGTGCTACACACGACCATGCCATCGTCAACCACCACACACCCGTGTAGTGTCGACAGTGCAGATTTTTAACTTTTGTCAAAACCTCGCTTTCTGCATTTCGGGTACAAACCTGGTATCGATTTGATACGAAAACTATCTTGAGCCTTCCAAAACCTAAAAGTCGATATATCAATGTTCAAAATTAGTCCTAAAACACGATTAAATCGAAAACTCAAACCAACGATAACTCAAACCAAATATCTATCACTTACCCCAAAACTTTAAACCTTTCGACTACTGTTTTACAAGAGGAGAGCCCCGTTTTTTGCGATTTGTTGCTGCCAAAATCCAAAAATTAGACTAATGAAAACAAGCCACCAACTTTGAAACAGCACTACATGAGAATCCCTTTCGTAACTCGAGCAAAACTTACCACCACTTACCACAGTATACGAAATCCAAGAGCTGAAAGTTCCAAGATTAGTGGGAAGATGAAAAAAAAAAGGAAAACTAGAAAAGAGAGTTGACAGAATGGTCTAGAACAATAATTGACGTCAAATTTTAGAAGAATTCTAGGGAAATTTAACAAAAATAAAAAAAATAATAAAAATAATAACAGTTATCCCTTAATCCCTCAAATTACTCCCCACTAACCTACTAACAACCAACCTATCAGAATCCCACTCCATCAAGACTCTAATAAGAAACCGAGCAAAAATAACACCCACACTCACACAGAGACATGAACACAGGACCTCCAGCACACCAACTCCCTTAACACTTGAACCAACAGGTTCATTCTATTATAAAATTACAGACAATTAAATATAAGCCCACAGAACAAGGATAGGGCTTAATTCCTAAAATAACAAAATTTGCTAAAGCTAAGGCTTAAACTCAAGACCTCTCAAACACACCCAGAACACTTAACCACTGAAACAGATACACAGTTGTCAAAAAAAACTTTCAAAAGTAAAAAAAATTTATTTGGGGTGTTACAACTCTACCCCCTAAAAGAAATTTCGACCTCGAAATTTACCTTATCAGAACAAATTAGAATACTGCTGACACATCGAGTCCTCAGGTTCCCACGTGGCTTCCTCAGTGCCATGATTTCGCCACAGAATCTTCACTAATGGAATAGACTTCCTCCTCAGAACCTTAACATCCCGATCCAGAATCTGAACCGACTCTTCCTCGAAAGTAAAATCTAGCCTAACATCGATCTCCTCAACAGAGACTATGTGAGATGGATCCGACCGGTATCGCCTCAACATTGAGATGTGAAACACATCGTGGATACGGTCTAACTTTGAAGGTAGCTCTAACTAATAAGCGATCGGTCCTACACGCTTCAGAATCCGATACGGCCTAATGAACCTAGGGCTCAACTTACCCTTACGGCCAAATCTCAGAACTTTCTTCTATGGTGAAACCTTAAGAAAGATGAAGTCCTCTATAGAATACTTAATATCACGTCTCTTCAGATCTACATAAGAATTCTACCTATTAGAAGTTGCTTTCAGACGATCCCGAATCAGTCGAACCTTATCCTCAGTCTTAGAAATCAACTCAGGACCCAAAACCCAATGTTCACCCAACTCAGTCCAACATAGTAGTGTATGACACTTACGACCATATAGAGCCTCGTAAGCTGCCATCTGAATACTAGACTGGAAGTTGTTATTATAAGCGAACTCTGTTAACGACAGATAATCCTTCCAATTACCTCAGAAATCAATCACGCAACTCTAAAGCATGTCCTTCGGTATCTGAATCACCCTCTCTGATTAACTATCTATCTAAGGATGAAACGCAATACTGAAGTCCAACCTTAAACCTAAAGCATTATGTAACTTTTTCCAAAACTGAGATGTGAAGTGAGGATCTCTATCAGAAATGATCGACACAGGAACCCCATGCAGTCTAACTATCTCAGATATGTAGAGCTTTGCTAGTTTCTACAGGGAATAGTCCGTCCGAACCGGAATGAAGTGAGCAAACTTGGTCAATTGATCCACGATGACCTAAACAAAATCTTTCTTAGTGGATGTCAATGGCAACCCACTAACGAAGTCCATCGTCACATGCTCCTATTTCCATAAGGGAATCTTAACGGGTTGCAGCAAACCCGAAGGTAACTGATGCTTAGCCTTAACTTGCTGACACGTCAGACATTGGGTAACAAAATCAGAAACCTCACACTTCAAACTCGGCCACCAGTACAGTTCACGGAGATCTCGATACATCTTATTACCACCAGGATGCATAGCATAATGGCTACTATGCGCCTCCCTCAGAATCGATTGTCTCAAATCTGAATTATTCGACACACAGATCTGCCCTCGAAAACACAAAACCCTATCATTATTCAACCCAAAATCAGAAGTAATACCACTCTTAACATGTCGGAACCGTACGCCCAGAGTCTCATCCACTAACTGTCTATCTCGAATCTAATCAATCCAAGTCGGCTTAACTTACAACTCGGCCAACAGAATCCTATCATCAAATAGACTAAAGTGACTGAACATTGCTCTTAAATCAGACATTGCTTTACAACTTAGAGCATCGACCACCATATTAGCCTTACCAGGATGGTACTCTATAGTGCAGCCATAATCATTGAGCAGTGTAATCCAACGACGCTGTCTAAGGTTCAACTCTTTCGGAGTAAAGAGATACTTGAGG
Organism: Gossypium anomalum; assembly: GCA_025698475.1. NCBI lineage: Eukaryota > Viridiplantae > Streptophyta > Magnoliopsida > Malvales > Malvaceae > Gossypium > Gossypium anomalum. The sequence goes on along the minus strand of CM046966.1, from coordinate 78,818,905 downwards.
CTATTGTAATAAATGTAGATGATACACCTCTCACTATACAGATAATGCCTCTAGATTTTTAACGCAATGACTACAACAGCCAACTCGAGATCATGCGTAGGATAGTTTCCCTCATGTGTCTTAAGCTACCGGGAAGTATAAGCTACAACTTTACCATCTTGTATTAGAACACACCCCAAACTAACGTGCGATGCATCACTATATACCACAAACTCCTTACCAGATTCAGGTTGTATCAGAATAAGAGTTTGAGTCAATACAGACTTCAGCTTATTGAAACTCGATTTTTGCGCATCAGTCCAAATAAACAGAATACCCTTACGCAGAATCTTAGTCAACGGAGTCGCAATCAGAGAGAACCCATCAACAAACCACCTGTAATATCCTGCCAAACCTAGAAAGCTACGGATCTCAGATACGGTCTTAGGCTATTCCCAATCTAGCACAACCTCTATTTTTCTCAAATCCACTCGAATCCCCTCAACAGATACTACATATCCCAGAAAAGTTACCTCTCATAACCAGAACTCACACTTGCTCAACTTAGCGTAGAGCTACTTTTCTCAGAGAATATGAAACACCACTCTAAGATGTCCATCATTCTCATCCTCAATCTTAGAGTAAACTAGAATGTCATTGATGAAGACTATGAGAACTAATCCAGATAGGGCTGAAACACTCGGTTCATCAGATCTATGGATGCGGCCAGAGCATTCATCAAACCAAAAGACATAACTAGGAACTTGTAATGTCCATATCGAGTCCTAAATGCAGTTTTATACACATCAGCTTTCTTAACCCTCAACTGATGATACCTAGAATGAAGGTCTATCTTAAAGAACACTGAAGCCCCTCGGAACTGATCAAACAGGTCGTCAATCCTTGAAAATAGATACTTATTCTTCACAGTCAACTTATTCAACTATCGGAAGTTAATACACATCCTCATGGTCTCATCCTTTTTCTTAACAAATAGAATTGGTGCCCCCAAAGAGACACACTAGGACGGATGAAACAACAATCCAAAATTTTTTGTAGTTGAGCCTTAAGTTCTGTAAGCTCTTTCAGTGCCATACGGTAGGGAGTGATGAACACTGGAGCTGTACCTAGAAGAAGCTCAATCCTGAACTTAACCTCTCAATTCGGAGGTAAACCCGGTAACTCCTTAGGAAAAATATTCGAAAAATCCCTTACAATTTTGATATTCCCAACAGATGAGTCCCCAGAACCAGAAACACTTACATAACCCAAGTATGCCTCACACTCTTTCATAACCAGCTTCTCAGCCACAAGAGCGGAGATCACATTGGACAGATAGTCTCGACGCTCACCAATTATGACCACTTCCCTATCATCCTCAGTCCTCAAAACGACCCTCTTAGTCGCGTCGCCCAAACTAACTCAGTGCTTGACTAACCAATCCATGTCCAAAATTAAGTCGAACTCCCCAAATGAAATCTCCATCAGATTCGCCAGAAAAATAATACATTGCACCTCTAACGAAACATCCCTATATAGTTTACTAACCCGGATAGACTGCCCCAATGGACTCAGTACAGTGATCTCAATATAAGTGCTCTCAACAGTAACCCCCAAGTTTTCAAATACAGTGCTAGCTACATAGGAGTGTGTAGAACCTATGTCTATAAGAGCAGTATAAGGCACATTAAAAATTAAGAACGTACTGGTGATAACATTTGGAGCATCTATGTCCTTTCAGCATCGAGCAGCATAGACAAGTGCAAGCTACCTCACCTCTGTCTGATTAACACATCTGTCCGGTGCTCTCTGCCCACGGCCCATACCATTATCACCCCTAGGTAGCTGCTGAACTGCCCTCTGAGCTTGTACAGAACCCGGTATTGATGCTTGCATCTGATCTACCCGTTTTTGACATTCTTTGATACGGTGCTCTAACGACCCACACCTCAGAAAAGCCCTAATCTTCCTCCAGCACTCGCCCGGGTGGCATTTACCACAGTCACTACAAAGCTGAACCCCAGAAGAAGCAACAAGAGCCCCCACTCTAACAGGTCCATCGGGTCTGACCTTTTTCTTAGGCCTTTGAATAGAACTAATGGGCTCTAAATCCCTCTTGTTCTTGCCTCTCTCACGGTCTCTATTCTGGTGCTTCACACGCTTAACATCCTCGGTGATTTTTGCCTTCTCTACCAGAACAACAAACTCTCACTCCCTCTGTGGAGCAATTAATAACCTCAGACTGTCTTTTAACCCATCCTCAAACCGAACACACCTCTCGTACTCAGACGCCACTATGCCTCGAGCGTAGTGACTCAATCTCAGAAATTTAGCCTTATACTCAGCCACAAATCTATCACCTTGCGTGAGATTCATGAACTCACACCTACGAGCATCCACATAGCTTGCTCCTACATACTTACTTTAAAATGTGGTCTTAAAGAAATCTCAAGTAAACGATTAGACTGAGTACCCTCTTCAACGGTTAACCACCACTGATATGCCTCGTCACGAAGCAAGGAGACTGTACCTTTAAATTTCTCCTCGAAAGTGCAATTTAAGTCGTTCATGATCCTCTCGGTGGCCTCCAACCAATACTCGGCCACATTAGAGGTGACTCTAGTGACACCCCTAAACAACTCTGTACCGTTAGACCGGAGTCGTTTAGTTACCGACCCTCGACCCTCAGCTCTAGAATGGGGTCCAGCGACCCTTTCCAAGATCCTTAACATGGCTTGGGACAATGCGTCATCCCCAGCCGAGCGACTCTGAGACCCAGTTTCAGTAGCAGGAGAAATTAGTGTCTCGCTCGTATCAAAATTTGGCATATTGTCCAATGAGGAAAACTCAACTCGAGCCCCCCACGGCCACGAGTACGACATCCGTGAGTTACACGAGCACTCATTGTCTAATTCAAGTTTTATCTACATTAAACGTTTTATGTATTAGTTTCAGTATTTTATTAACAGATGTTTTATGCATAAATTATCAGATGTTCAAGAGTGTTTTCAGAAGTTTCAATCTCTAACTATTTCAGTATAGTTTCAGAAAGTGCTAACTACAATGTTTTAAAATAGTTCAGTTTAAGTACAGAATTACTTACAAGATCAGTGCTGGAGACTCGATGTACCACATACTTTCTTAATTATTCAAATCATTTTAAATATAATATTTTTAAAGCAAAATTTTGGAACCCAAAATTCATAGCCGAGTTTTGTAACTTGGCTCTGATATCACTATATGTAACACCTCAAACTCGACCTAGACGTTATGGCCAAATCTAGAGACGTCACAAGGAATGTGTTTTGAAAACATGTTGATTCTATTAACAAATCACTAAGGTAAAACTCACATTCCTTCATGTTTATTGCAGAAAACATTATTTTAACATTTTATTTGCCAAAACACTTATTACAACGAAAGTTTAAACAAAACCAGAACATTTTAAAAATCTGCTTCGTATTTTTAGAAAACCTATGTTTGGCGTAAAATCTATTTCCGTAAAATATTTTATCAAGTATGCAACATATCGAGCATATCAAACCAAAACAAGTTAAAAACCAAACAATCCAAAAAGTCTCAAAAATTACAAACTCTCAAAATTAAATTCCAAATTATTAAATACCATAAAATAATAAATCTAAACAGTTTTACGGAAGAGTAGTCACCGCCGAGTCCCTGCTGCACCGATTCGCCTAAGATTGTGGATTACCTGACAGTATAGACAAGCAGATGTGAGTTTATGTAAAATCAGTGTGTAATCCAGCAGAATTAAGCATGCAATCATACAAAATCATATATACAGTCAGAAACATATACAGATACAGATTCGAGCTCAAGCCTATTTCAAATGCAGATACGGTAAACAGAATTAGACAATCAGAATCCTACCCCCATCCTCTACACACCATCTCTGACCATCCCAACACACCATGTGGGGTTAAAAACATCCATCCACCCCTACACACCAGGTTGTGCCATTACGCCACGTATCAGATATAGTGTAGCCAAGCTGCTAGATAATAGGCGATGATCGTCATATTGAACACTTCCTCCATCAATACAAAACCCATCCCACAATCATATACAGAACATATACAGAATAACATAATAGACATGCTCAACATGCTATGTACAAATATCAGAATAATCAAATATGCATGGATTAATCATACTCAGAACAGATTATCAGTCTATCAGATCTACAGTTTTGGGGTTTGGTTGGCCCTTACCAACCCTACAGTAGACCCACAGTCGATTGGGACGACTCGTGCGACCCTAGGAGAAATTTTAGAAATTTGGGCCCACATGCCCGTGTGGGCCCACACGGCCTAACCCAAGAATCCACACGCTCGTGTGTATTACCCGTGTGGACCCACAAGCTCGTGTGGCCCATATGTCCAACTCGACCTAGCCTGTGTAGCCCACACGGCCACATTCGAACCATTACACGGTTGTATACTGCGCACGGCCATGCCTTCGTCGACCACACAATCGTGTCTCACACACGGCCTTCCACACAGGCGACCACACGCCCGTGTGGCATCGACAGTGTAGTTTTTTAGCTTTTGTCGAAACCTCATTTTTTGCGTTTCGGGTACAAACCTGGTATCAATTTGATGCGAAAACTATCCTGAGCCTTCCAAAACCTAAAAGTCGATTTCTCAGTGTTCAAAATTAGTCCTAAAACACGATTCAATCAAAAACTCAAACCAACGACAACTCAAACCAAATGTTTATCGCTTACCCCAACACTTCGAATCTTTCGACTACGGTTTCGCAAGAGGAGAACCCCGTTCTTCACGATTTGTTGCTGCCAAAACCCAAAAATTAGACTAATGAAAACAAACCACCAACTTTGAAACAACACTACACAAGAATCCCTCTCGTAACTCGAGCAAAACTTACCACCATTTACCACAGTATACGAAATCCAAGAGTCGAAAGTACCAAAATTAGTGGGAAGACGGAAAAAAAAAAAAAACAAGAAAAGAGAGTTGGCAGAATGGTGGAGAACAACAATTGACGTCAAATTTTGGAAGAATTCTGGGGAAATTCAAAAAATGAAAATAGAAAAAAAAGAATAAAAATAATAACAGTTATCCCCAAATCCCTCAAATTACTCCCCACTAACCCACTAACAACTAACCTCTCAGAATCCCACTCCATCAAGACTCTAACAAGAAATCGAGCAAAAATAACACCCACACTTGCACAGGGACTCGAACACAGGACCTCCAACACACCAACTCCCTTACCACTCGAACAAGGATAGGGCTTAATTCCCAAAATAACAAAATTTGCTAAAGCTAAGGCTTGAACTCAAGACCTTTCATACACACCCAGAACACTTAACCACTGAAGCAGATACACAGTTGTCAAAAAAACTTCCAGAAGCAAAAATAATTTATTTGGGGCGTTACACTTTATGTTTGTATTCACTTCGGCGAATGCAACAAATCTAGTAAGACAGACTTCTAAACACCTTCATTGATTCTTTATTTCATAATCACCATCGCAAACATACGTGGATTTCAAATCAGAATCTTTCTACTCATGTTGTCTTGATTAGTCTCCAATTATAATAGACATAATATAATAAATAAATTATAGTAAAATATATCTGAATCTTTAACATCATCGTCATCACCCATGTAAGAATTATATAAAGTTCTTTGGTTAATGATTACCCATAGTGTGCAAGCCCTAGTCGAAGATTGAAATAGTAGTCGCTCTAAAAGGCAATTGGCAATAGCTTGAGCAGCAAATTTGAAGTGATTAGCTATTGCGTTGGTTGTTGCTTGAAAGGGGTAAAACTTGGTGGAAGGGAAAAAAATTGTGACTTATGGAGAAAAATAATTAAAAGAGAATCGTGCTGATAACGTATTATAAAATAAAGAGATATAGAGAGAATAAATAACAAATAAAATATGGGAAACAATAGAGAATGTATTTTATTTATCAATGAGATATTTACAAAGCTTCTCCAAGGTCTCTATTTATAGGCAAAAGAAATATAAATGAAGTAAAAATCTACTTCTAATGACTATTAGAATTTAAAGTACATCAAAATTTATCCACTTAATAAGATATTCATAACACTTCGTACTTTTTTGTTTTCATTTTTTATTTTCATTTAAAAAATTGTTTCCAATTTCTATTTTTTAAAATTGAAAAACACATTTGATAAATGATGATTTATTTTTAATAATGAAAATACGAAAACATATTTAATACACCATTTTTTTTATAATAGAAACATGAGAAATAAAATTAAAAAATTACTACATTTATATGGATTTAAACTAGGGTAAAATATTTTGATATTTGAAGATTGTTGAGGGAATTTTTTTTTTTTTTTTTTTTTTTGCGTTTAGGGCTAATTCCTTAGTTAAATTTAAAGTAAAAAATTTCAGTTTTACAATAAATTTTTATTGAAATCAATTAAAACAACTTATTATTGTTTTCTAATTTTCACATATTTTTATTTTTTGAAAATCATTTTCAAAATTTTTAATAAACACATTTTCTTTAATTTTTTTTTTGTTTTCCATTTTTCAAGAAATTGAAAATGAAGAAAAAATAGGAAGTTATAAGTGAAGTGGGTAATTTTATAAGGTAGGGATCCACTTACACAATGTAAAAATTAAAATAGTTTTGCACACTTCATTAATAATATATATGGTTAATATTTTAATGATCTAACCTTTGAATTTATTAATATAAATGTACTTGTCATGCATATAAATTTCAAACTGATCTGATATCTCTGTCATATTAATTTAAGGCACTCAATATATTAATATATATATTCAACGGTTGAATTTTTTTTTTTACATAAAACAAATAGTTAGAAGTTTTAAATTTACACCAAATTTGACATGCATGATCTACATGACTAGATCATAAAATATAATGGTTCTTCCTTAAAATATTAATCATATAAATAGTTACGGAAGTGTGTAAAACTACTTTAGATTTTACACTGTGTAAGTGGATCCCTCCCAATAATTGTAAAATTTGAACATCTATATTATTATTGAAGCCCTTTATTAAGTTAATGTCACGAGTTAGCCAAGTATCGACTCGATTGCAGAAATTATGGAAATGACATTTCATTATTACAATAAGTTATATTACTCGATGATGCTTTATTATTTATATTTTAAAAGACCAACAAAAGAATGCATATAGTGCGATTTGGAATAACCATGTCAATTGTATTAGTAAAACATTAAATTTACTACTAGACAAAAGCTTTACTTTAATGTGCACATTTTATTACATCCATCAATAAAATTACAAAAATTTAACAATGTTGTTGATTAAGTTGGTGTCAGAATTCAATCTAATTTTTTTTCATTTTAATATCGTAAAAATTTCATGTGTTATTATTAATTAGTTTCAGACCATATATTTCATTATTTATAAGTAATGTTATTGATTGAGTGGGTGTCATAAACGATTGTATTCATTTAGTATTCTTAATATGATGTATTTATTTATTTAAATTTTATTTTACTTACTTACTGTAATTTTTTTAATATTGTAATATTTCATGTGTTGTTAATAAGTAATTTCAAACTATACATAGAATTTTTTGTTATTAATAAAAATATTTTAAATTTTATGTTAAATAATATTTGCATCCTTCATCTCATTTTTATGAAAAATAAAAAGAATAAATTGAATTAATGTCTAACTTATGCTGTTAAACTTAATCAGAAGAAATATATTCAACTACAAATTTTACAACACATTGGAAATTATATATTTAGAATATAATGGTGTGTTTAAAATAAAACAAAATAGATAACGAAATGTATTGTTTGAAACAAATTAATAAAAGCACATGCAATATGTATAATATTAAAATGAAAATATGAAATTAAATTGTGAGTAAAACAAAATTTAAATACGTAAATATATTTGATTAAGAATATTAAATGCACTACAATTGTTTATTATGATGTTGTCATCAATATTGGATGATGTCGAGTTAACTTAATTTTGACACCAACTCAATCAATAACATTATCAATAAGAAATTTCATTGCATGTGTATGTGTGTAAAAACTAAATATTTTACACAATATATGTGTTTAAAAATAACATACAATAAATAATGATTCGTAAAATTTGGGACTAATTAATGATAATACATTAAATATATAATATTAAAGTAAAAAAAAATGATCAAATTGTGAGTAAAACGAAATTGAAACACATAACTACATCAGGTTAAGAGTACTAGATACAATACAATTGTTTATAATGATATTATCAAACTTGAGTTCTTAAAATTAAAAATACATGGGCTAAATTTTAAGTTTTTTAATAAAATTTGTTGGTGTGATATTTTAAAATTATATGATAGCTATGTAATTAAAAAAATTAAATCAACTAAATTCTACTAAAATTTAAACTTTTAAAGAGTAAGTAGACTTAATTATAATATATTTTAACCAAAGGAATTGGTTAGTATTAACGTTGGAGTGAAAGAAAGGAAGGAAAACCGTAAAATGTAATTGAGCTAAGAAAATAAGAATGAAAGATATTTTTATTTTGGGCTTTGTTTTTTTGTTTAAAGAAGGGAGGGTGATATTAGTACAAGGGGCGTACCCAGCCCTCTAAAATGAAAAAAAAAAATTCATTATAAAATTTAAATTAATAAAGGTAAAATTATACTTTAGTCCCCTTTAAAATAATAAAAATTTGATTTAATCTTTTAAAAATTATAAAAATATTTTATTATCATAAAAATATACCATTTATTTTCAACCCCTAAAAAATTGAAACGTACAGAAAGTATATATGAAAAAAAGGACTAGAATGATAATGACAAGCTTCATAGGAAAAGAAATTAAATGGTGTTTTGAAGAGCTCAAGAAAAAAGAAACGACTCTTGCAAATAACAAGAGAAAGAAGAAGAAGGGTTGGCCTTATTTAAAGAGCTGACGCAGCTGGCAGTAATTTAAAAAAAAAAGCAGGCTAAAAACAGCCAAATTAACAATCTGCCTCATTTGTAACAAACCGAAGTTTATGTGAAATAACAAATTAATTAACTAATTTAAGGTAAGATTTTCTAAAAACATGCTGTCAAAATCAAGATTTTGAGAATGAAATTGCAACTTTCTTATATATTCACGAGGTTACTACAAAAGGATTTCTTACTCTCCTATTCTTTAACTTTTAATCCAGATGGACTACTCATATGGTGGAGAACACTCTCACACTGCCCATCATCTAACTAATTCCCAGGATAATGAAAGACAACGCAATGACTTTGCACCGCCGCACCAACCTGGACATGGTGCTGCACCGATGCACCAACCAGGATATGCTGCTGCATTGCCTCTCCAACCTGGATATGTTGCTGCACCCATGCACCAAGCTGGATATGGGGCAACACTACCACACCAACCAGGATACGGGGCTGCACCACAGCACCAACCAGGATATGGGACTGCATCATTGCACCACCTTGGATATGGGGCCCCACCGTCGCACCAAGCCGGATATGGGGCTGCATTATCACACCATTCAGGATATGGGGTTGCACCTCTTCACCAACTCGGATATAGAGCTGCACAACCGCACCAACCTGGATATGGAGCAGCACCGATGTACCAACCAGGATATGGTGGTAACTACCTACCGCCTGAATATGGTTCATACAACTACATAACAACACCAGGACATGTTCAACCTTGCGGCCATGGAACTAGTGAAGGGAGGTTTGATCATCATGGTCATAACCTTCCATATTCCCCATCTATAACTCACCATTCATCCTATCCTGGTTCTGCTTCCAACCCCTCCATGAAACCTACAGTCAAAATATTTTGCAAATCTGATCCAAATCTTAATCTTTCAGTTAGAGATAACAAGGTTGTTCTTGCTAAAGCTAATCCCTCCGATGAACACCAGGTATGTAACTGGAACCTATATCAGCAAAATAGTTTTTGATTATGTATCATTTTTGTCCCTCTTGCATATAGTTCTAAAGCTTGTTTACTTCATATTCAACAAATTAGTTAACAACCCGAATGTCCATTTTGATTCTTAAAGCTTAAAAGGAACGCAAAGAAATTGATCTTATTTTGATTTGCATTTTCCTTTCTTTGGTTGCTATTTTAGCTTTGGTACAAGGACGATAAGTTCGGGTCCAACGTGAAAGACGAAGAGGGTTTTCCTGGCTTTGCTCTGGTTAATAAAGCCACCGGTCTAGCCCTCAAATATGCTAGTGGAGCTACTCAACTGGTAAGAATTGTCCATTGCCTTTTTATTTTTCATTGCTTGAAAACTTTTGTTGATACATGCAAGAAGTAGTAGGCATCTACATTAAAATATGCGATACACTGTTTGCTCATTCATCATTATTTTTTTTTATTTTAAGCTAGTAAAAATGAACAACATTCTTTATATATTAACTTCAAATTTGCATTGAAAAATGTTTTCTTTACTCTACAGGTGCAATTAGAACCTTTCAAGCCATACGAATTTGATAAGTCCCTGATGTGGAGTGAGGGCAAGGTGATCGATAATGAAGGCTATAGAGCTATAAGAATGGCTAATGACATTCACCTAAATATGGATGCATACCTAGGTGATCGCCCTCAAGTCCAAGATGGCAATGAGATTGGGCTTTGGGAATGGAACTCTGGAAATAACCAAATATGGAAGATATCACCACATTGTAAGTTTCTTAAAAACTAAAAAGAAAAGACAACATGGTAAAAAAATCCAGAAATGTCACTAAGTCTTCACTCGGTTCATCCAACTACTTGTCAGCACCAGGACATGAAAAACAAGGTTGTCATGCAAGTAGTGAAGGAAGGCTTGAACATAATGGTCACGATGGTCCTTATTCCTCATCTGACACCCACCATTCCTCCCACTTTGATTCTGCTTCCAGCCTCTCCAAGAAACCTGCAGTAAAAATATTTTGCAAATCTGATCCAAATCTTAATCTTTCAGTTAGAGATAGCAAGGTTGTTCTTGCTAAAGCTAATCCCTCCGATGAACACCAGGTATGTAACTGGGAACTATATCAGCAAAATAGTTTTTGATTATGTATCATTTTTGTCCCTCTTGCATATAGTTCTAAAGCTTTTTTACTTCATATTCAACAAATTAGTTAACAACCCGAAAGTCCATTTTGATTCTTAAAGCTTAAAAGGCAAGCAACTAATTTGATCTTATTTTGATTTGCATTTTCCTTTCTTTGGTTGATATTTTAGCTTTGGTACAAGGATGATAAGTTTGGGTCCAACGTGAAAGATGAAGAGGGTTTTCCTGGCTTTGCTCTGGTTAATAAAGCCACCGGCCTGGCCCTCAAACATGCTAGTGGAGCTACTCAACTAGTAAGAATTCTTCATTGCCTTTTATTTTTCATTGCTTGGAAACTTTTGTTGATACATGTAAGAAGTAGTAGTGGGCATCTACATTAAAATATGCGATACACTGTTTGCTCTTTTGCTCATTATTATTATTATTATTTTAAGCTAGTAAAAATGAACAACATTCTGAATATATTAACTTCAATTTTGCATTGAAAAATGTTTTCTTTCCTCTACAGGTGCAATTAGAACGTTTCAAGGCAAACGAATTTGATAAGTCCCTGATTTGGAGTGAGGGCAAGGTGATCGATAATGAAGGCTATAGAGCTATAAGAATGGCTAATGACATTCACCTAAATTTGGATGCGTACCTAGGTGATCGCCCTCAAGTCCAAGATGGCAATGAGATTGGGCTTTGGGAATGGAACTCGGGAAATAACCAAATATGGAAGGTATCACCACATTGTAAGTTTCTTAAAAACTAAAAAGAAAAGACAACCTAATAAAAAATCCTAGCAAATGTCTCTTACTCTTCACTCGGTTTATACAACTAATCAGCAGTGTCAGGGCACGAAAAACATGGTGGTCATAAATTTGGTGAAGGAAGGTCTGATTGTCATGGTGATGATTGTCCCTACTCATCTCACACTCACCATTCCTATCATTCTGGTCATGCTTCCAACCTCTCTAAGGAACCTACTGTCAAAATCTGCTGTAAAGCTGATCCAAAATTAAATCTATCGGTTAGATTTGACAAGGTTGTTCTTGCTAAAGCCGATCCCTATGATGAACACCAAGTATGTATCTGTCAACTATATTAGCAAAATAGTTTTAGATTATGGGAATCTTTTTTATTTTGTTTAGATTTACCTTGTTTATCCACTTTTCCCCTCTTGCATAGAATTATAAGTTTTTTGACTTTGTATTTAACAAATTAGTTAACAGCCAAAAAGCCCATTTTGATTGTTAAAACTAAAAAGGAGGGCAAAGAATTTGTTCTTATTTTGATTTTCATTTTACTTGCTTTGTTCGCTATTTTAGCACTGGTTCAAGGATGATAAGTTCGGGTCGAACGTGAAAGATGAAGAGGGTTTCCCCGGCTTTGCTCTGATTAATAAAGCCACTGGATTAGCCCTCAAGCATGCTTGTGGAGCTACTCAACCAGTAAGAATTATTCATTGCCTTGTATTTTTCTTTGCTTATTAAGTTTTGCTGACATCGGTAAGAAGCAACAAACATCCTCATTCAAAAATGTGATAAAATTTTCCTCTTTTTTATTCATTTTTTTCTTGAGTCAGTAAAAATGAACAATATTTTGAATATATTAACTTTACATTTGTGTTGAGAAAAAGTTTTTTTTTTTTTTTTCTTTGTAGGTGCAATTGGCATGTTTCAATTCAAATGATTTATCCCTAATGTGGAGTGAGAGCAAGGTGATTGATAGCGAAGGCTATAGACGTATAAGAATGTTTAATAACATTCACTTGAATATGGACGCATACCTCGGTGATCACCCTGATATCCAAGATGGCAATAAAATTGTGCTTTGGGAATGGAAGAATGGAGATAACCAAATATGGAAGATATCATCGCATTGTAAGTTTTAGCAACCGAGAACTTGGATAAACATGATCATCAGTCAAATGGTGTAGCCAATTAAGCTCGATTACCTTCATTTCTTTTATGTTTCTTCCAGTAATCAGTGATATATGCAGGATTGTTGCAATGTGGTGGAGTCAGTTTCGTGATCCAATAGCTTGAAAGGACCGATCGCTACTTAATATAAATATATGTTGGAAAGTACTAAATATCTGCTGGCTGCATAGTTTCTGTGAATGCCTGCAAATTTATTCTATTCAAATATGCTTCTTTTTTTCTTTTTCTTTTTCTTTTTTTGTTGAGCTCATTAGTGGAGAAAATGAATACCAACCCAAAACAAATCAGTTGATGAAGGGATTCAAATGAAAATTTCTTCATTTGGCAAAACAATGAAGATTTAATAACATTTTGCCATTGCTACAATATGTTCTGCCATCATTTTGTATGCTTCTGCACACTATAATTAGTTCTGAGTTTCTGAGATCAACATTTCCAAACAAAACCTGAAAACTCTCTTTCAGATATAATATTAAAAAATCAATACAAACTTAAACTAATCCTATACATGGCCTGCCTAAGTTGATGCCAACTAAAAGAAAGGCACGTTGAGTACCCAAACATAAGAAAAGGTTCTCCTTGTCTCACCTTTTCTCTTAAAGAATCTTTATTAAAAGATATAGATTACAAATCATAGGAGTTAAAGTGAGATGGCAAGGTTAGTCTTACTTTAACTAGTTATTGAATATTCGATTTTTGTTCTAGATATGGTATGGAACAATTTAAAATTCATGAACAGTATCTACTTATAAAACGCAAAAGATTAAAGATTGATTATTGGACTAAATATCTTTAAAAAAAAAAACTTATATTATTTTCTTGTCATTTTACTGTGCAAATATATGAACCTTCAGCATCAAAATACTTTAGTTGATATTGCCAAGAATGACATCAACGCGGATCATCTGTTTAATTAAACAGTAAATAGATTGAGTATATTGTGTTTTTTTCTGTCTGTAATAATAATATTCCATAATGATTAATGTGTAAAGAAGGGTGTTCACATTATTCATATTGTGATTTAACCTTTATATATCATAAGTTGGATTGATTTATCTTCACACCTCATTATTACATTTACTATTTCGCTCATCAAAACAATCCCATTCACAATTCACAAGTTAACTCTAAATTAATATTTTCATTTTAAATTATCCTTAAAATTTAAATCCTTCTTATTATATTCTTGAATTATTGAAATTATATTAATTAGGCATTTTTATTGTTAAAATTATTAATTTAATTGTTAAATGACACATCAGATCTTATATAACATATTTTAAAACGAAAAAAAATTAAAAATAAATATTTTGGAGCGACAACATTCTATTTTTCTTTAAAATTTTCATTTTAAATTTAGCTAGATAAGATTTGACATATCATTTAACATGTTAAATTAACGGTTTTAATAATGATATAACATCAATAGTTTAGAAATGTAATTAGAACATTTTAAAATTTTAAAACAAATTTAAAAGTGCCTATTACAATTAACTCTTAAAATAAATACTTTATTCATAATCATTTTATATTCATCTCAAAAGTTATTTAAAATGTCAGTGAGTTTGAAGTTTTAAATTTGAAGATTAATGTAAACTCAAGTGCATATTGACTTATTTTCAATCTAATATAATAATTATTTTTAACAAATCTGATGTTTAAAATTAATCATGATTGAAATGTAGCTTAATCATTTACAATATCCTCTTCTTTTAATTTCTTGACTTTTGACTAATTATACTCATTTAAGGAAGATATTATCCACAGTCTACCAAAATTAATTTTCAACCCATCTAATACCATCTCATAATCATTCAGTGTTCTAAAAATTAAAAAACTAATTGAAATTGAAGAAAATTTTGTTAAATAAAATATGTCCTTGTAATTTCACATGGATAACTATAATTATTTTATTTATTTTTAATTGATTTTTTGAAATTTTAACATTCAACCAATTTATATATCATCTCAACACAAATTCTTGAAATTTAACCCTTCAAATTCTCACTAACTAAATTATGTAAATAGTCACCTAATTATGAGCATGTTTGTATGTTGGTCATTCAATAATGGAAATTTCAATTTGGTCACTAATGTTTACGAAATTTAATTTTTTTTATTACTCTCTCGCTAAGTCACGAAAGGAAGTTTAACATAACTTTTTTATTGATACAATAACAAAGTTAATCCCCAATATTTACATATTCCATCAATTACTTCACAACTCCAAAAAAATAAAATTTTAAATTCTACAAAATTATCATTCCTAGACAATTCTCCATCATTGCAAAGGTGTCCGCGACAACTCCTTTATGTTCTTTTTTTTTCCTTTAACCCATATTGGAACTTTTAAAGAGCTCTTTTTTTTTTTTCTTTTAAATATGTTTCTTTGTGTCTACTATGACTATATTGCCTTTGTTTATATATTTCTTTTATAAAAAGACATCTATAAAAAATTAGTTGTTGATGAAGTTATAAGAGCAACTCCAACCACACTTGGCCGTGCTGTTGGAAAAAATGGGTTTGAAAAACATAGCAAAAAATAAATTTAGGGAAAAAATAAAGTTTTAAAAAAAATTTCAAAATAAAATATTGGTTATGATATCTAAAGTAATAACCAATTAATCAAAATTGTATCTTTTTGATTTGTTTAGGATGAGCGCTTCAACCAGGTAGTCTTCACCGCTATCTTCAAGCTCAAGTCTGCCGAGTGTGGGCTCACTTCAAATCAAATAGAAAATTCACAAAAATTATTAAGGGGTAATTTTGTAATTTCTCTAAACTTTTGGGTCAAATTGTAAATAAAAAATATCTCTAAAAATTTTCTGAAATAATCTCTTCAGATAATTTTCTCTCAACAACTTTCTATTTAATTCAAGTGTGTGTAAATAATAACCCAAGGCACTCTTTATATAAGAAGAGTTTAGAGAGTTCAACTATGATTAAACTTAATCACTTTAATATTAAATTAGTATAATATTTATCTTGATAAATATTATACTAATTTAATATTAAATCTTATCAAAATAATAGAATGTTTATCTACAAGATAAACATTAAATTAAATTAAATATTAAGATAATCATTTTAATATTAAATTAATAAAATACCATTTAGATAAGTATTAAATTAAATTTAATATTAAACTATTAAAATAATATTATTTTTGGAATAATTAATTTGAAATCAAATTTTCTGGTGGAATTCTAGTAGGAATATAATTTTTCCATCGCTCAACCATCGACGACCAATCGCCGGCGGCCATTGGGACACTGCCATCGCAGCCACTAGCACCGCCATGTCCAATAATGTAGGTGTGACACCCTTCCGACACCTAAAGTCGGTTCGGTTCGGGCCAATGACAACCCAACCAATTTGGTCTAGCCACCGATTGGACCGTTGACCTAGTTTCACGTACTGGGTCCGGTTCGACCAGTTTTTAGGTATTGGTCTCGATTTTGGGCTCCCAGACCCAATCACGATCTCAGGTCCCATTTTCAAGTCCCATTGGGCCAATTGTCTGACTTGAAAATTAATTTCCAAAAATATCATATTAATTTTAATTGATTTGATTAATTTAATTTTACTTAATTAAAATTAATTTTTTCGAAAATCACTTAAATTTTTCAAATTTTTTTTCTAGAAAATTCTTTAATCAAATTCTTTAGTTTAACAATTCTCACGACCATTTAATTTAATTCCACATCAAATAAATCAACTCAATTAAATTATTCTCAAAGTCGTAGAATTTTCTTCTGATTCAAATGCAGTCCATCGAGCTTTTGTTAAGCTAGCCGAGGGACTAATCAGACATATACAATTAGGCTCTAGTGATTGCAATTATGTCCAAAAACATTGTTCCGATAATTCGTAATTACTTAACCATTGAGTCAGTCCACAAGAAGTACCATGATTGAAAACTCCTTATTGTATGCTCTTTACGAAAGTAATTCATCTAACTGCTTTGTCCAATGACCTCATTATGTGTATGTTACCCTCATATGATATCCTTGATTCCTTTGTGTTAAATTCGTTCACTCAATACAATCATATTTTATCTCATTGTCACCATTATGTCTTCTTAATGATTAATATGATCACTGTCAACAAATGACTGTGATAAATTACTCGTTTGAGAACGAGCAACCCGTGGCCACGTTCCATATTCATCAATCCACACAATGCCAATGAGAGGATATCATTAACTCTTTAAATGAGCTATGAATTCCACTATTGCTACTAACTTCATGCCATACACAAGTTATGTACCTAACATATCGGCTATGGGCTCTATCATCTTTAGAGCATAAGCCTTCACTTATATCAAAGCACATGAGCTGCATACGCATAGTTAGTGGCTAACTCAAGATTTAGGTAAATCACACCATGAATGTCACAAGTGAATTAATTCACAAACGGGTTTAGAATTAATTCATCTTGGCTGCAATCCAATGTATCATTCTACTAATTAATACATCTATGTCTCTACTCGTGGTGTGAAAAATAAAATAAAATAAAGAACACACAAATTTTACGTGGAAACCCTTTCAGGAAAAAACCACGGGCAGAGAAGAAGAAAATTTACTATGTCAAATTCGAATCAATTACAAGAGAAATAGACTATGTCTATTTGTAGGCTTGTAAAACCATATTCTAGTAAGACTAAAACACCTTACTCTAACCAATATCAAATAGATGGAATTTAATAAGGTTTAAAAAACCTTATTCTAAAATAAAATAAAAGAAGTATAATTCTATATGAATTCTTCTTTTATTTTATTTTACCACTGTATTTTATTTAAATAAGGATTGGAGTCACTTAATTCTAACAATCTCAACCTTGACACGAATTCTCAATGAACAAGTTTTTCATCGCGAACTTTCAACGAACAAATTCTCCACCTCTTCCATAAAACCCCTTAAGGGTTTAACTTCAACAATGAACACCAACCAAGTCTAAGCAATGCTCAAACTTGGCTATAGGAAGTGACTTAGTCATCATATCTGCAAGATTTTCATGAGTACTAATTTTGCTCACAACAATATCACCGCGAGCAATAATATCACGAACAAAATGATATCGAACATCAATGTGTTTTGTTCTCTCATGAAACATTTGATCTTTTGTAAGAAAGATGGCACTCTGACTGTCACAAAATACTATGCTGATTTGGAGGTCTGCATTGAGTTCACTAAAGAGTCCCTTCAACCAAATAGCTTCTTTACAAGCCTCAGTAATCGCCATGTACTCAGCTTCAGTGGTAGACAAAGCGACTGTAGTTTGCAAAGTGGCTTTCCAACTAATTGCACAACCTCTGATTGTAAAGACATAACCTGTGAGAGATCTTCTTCTATCAAGGTCTCTAGCAAAATCAGCATCAACATACCCAATGACTCCATCTTCAGTTCTTCCAAACTGTAAGCAAACATCAGTAGTACCTCGTAAGTATCTTAAAATCCACTGAACTGCTTTCCAGTGTTCTTTACCAGACTTCATCATATATCTACTAACTGCATTGACTGCATATGATAAATCTGGACGTGAACAAACTATAGCATACATGAGAGATCCCACTGCACTAGAGTATGGAACATGTGACATGTACTCAATCTCATCATCTGATTGTGGAGACAAAGCCGATGAAAGTCTAAAATTGGCTGCTAAAGGAGTACTAACAGGCTTAGCACTCTGCATATTGAACCTGCAAAGAACTTTCTCAATGTACCCCTTCTGACTTAGGTACAATTTACTTGCTTTTCTATCTCAGAAAATCTCCATACCAAGTATCTTCTTTGCTGGTCTCAAATATTTCATCTCAAATTCTTCACTTAGTTGGGCTTTGACCTTTCTTATCTCTCATTTATATTTTTCTACTATCAACATGTCATCAACGTAAAGAAGTAGATACATAAAAGAACCATCACTGTTTTTCTTAAAGTAAACACAACTATCAAAACTACTTCTTTTGAAATCATGAGAAGTCATAAAGGAATCAAACCTCTTGTACCACTGCCTTGGTGACTGTTTCAAACCGTAAATGGACTTTTTCAGCAAGCAAACATAGTTCTCTTTTTCTGAGACTGTAAAACCCTCTGGTTGTTGCATGTAAATATTTTCTTCAAGTTCTCCATGCAAAAATTTAGTTTTTACATCTAACTGCTCAAGCTCCAAATCATGCATGGCCACAATACCAAGCAAAGCTCGAATCGAACTATGCTTCACAACTGGGAAGAACACATTTGTGAAGTCCACTCCTAGAATTTGACTGTAACCCTTTGCAACAAGCCTTGCTTTATATGTGGGTTCTTCAACTCCTAGAGTCCCTTCTTTCTTTTTAAACACCCATTTACAACGAACAGTCTTCTTACCTTTAGAAAGTTTCACAAGATCTCATATTTTGTTTTTGTGGAGTGATTCCATCTCCTCTTGCATAGCAAACATCCATTTTTCTGAATTTTCACAGCTAATCGCCTCAGAATAATTAGATGGCTCTTGATTCGCATCTATATCTTCAGCCACATTTAAAGCATAAGCAACTAGATTAGCCTCGGTATACTTATTTGGAGGTTTAATTTCTCTTCTAGTTCTGTTTTTGGTGATAGAGTATTGCGGTGAAGAAGTAACTCTATTCTCAATTTTTGTACTAGCTTGAGGAGTCGACTCTGTATTAATCTGATGCTCCACCTGCTTTTGATTTTCTTTATTGGAAGAGTCTTTAAGAGATAAGCTAGGTAGATAGCAGTTTCATCAAAAACAATATCTCTGCTAATCACAACTTTTCTATTTTCAGAACACCATAACGTATACCCTTTAACGCTAGCTTTATAACTAAGAAAAGCACATTTAATGGATCTCGGTTCCAATTTTCCATTATCAACATGAGCATACGCGAGACACCCAAAAATCTTTAAATCAGAATAATTAGCAGGATTACCAGACCATACCTCTTGTGGAGTCTTTTTCTCAATGGCAACGGATGGAGATCGGTTGATCAAAAACATGCGATGAGGTCGCTTCGCCCAAAACGACTTCGGTAAGTTGGCATTTGACAACATACATCAAACCTTCTCCATGATCGTTCTGTTCATTCGTTCTGCAACGCAGTTTTGCTGTGGAGTATAACGAACTGTCAAGTGTCTTACAATCCCTTCTGACTTGCACAATTTATTAAACTCATCAGAACAGAACTCTAAGCTATTGTCTATGTGGAGGTATTTTATTTATTTTCCCGTCTGTTTTTCAATCATAATTTTCCAAGACTTAAATGCGAAAAACACATTGCTTTTCTGCTTCAGGAAGAATGCCCAAACTTTTCTAGAAAAATAATCAATAAAGGTTAGCATATAATTAGCTCCACCTTTCGAAGGCACTCTGGATGCCCCCCACAGATCAGAATGAATATACTCCAACGTTTCCTTCGTGTTATGAATTCCTTTGGTGAATCGAACTCTCTTTTGCTTCCCAAAAATACAGTGCTCACAGAAATTTAGGTTGCAAATTCCTTGCCCATTAAGAAGTCCTCTTTTGCTCAATTCTACCATGCCATTCTCACTCATATGCCCTAGGCGCATATGCCAAAGTTTAGTAATATCATCATCTGGCAAGGAAGAGGAAGCAACAGCTGCATCACCAGTAATAGTAGAACCCTGCAAAACATATAATTTGGTAGTCTTTCTTTGCCCTTTCATCACAACAAGGGAGCCTTTGGAAATCTTTAAAACCCCACTTTCAACTGTGTATCTGTACCCTTTTAAATCAAGAGTACTTAATGAAATTAAATTTCTCTTCAATTCTGGAACATGTCACACGTC
Organism: Gossypium anomalum; assembly: GCA_025698475.1. Classification (NCBI taxonomy): domain Eukaryota; kingdom Viridiplantae; phylum Streptophyta; class Magnoliopsida; order Malvales; family Malvaceae; genus Gossypium; species Gossypium anomalum. Next base: position 78,798,116 of record CM046966.1, on the reverse strand, counting down.
ACTAATTGTTCTGATAACTCCATCAAACATATTAACTTTAATTGTTCCAACACATGTGATTTTACACGAAGCATTATTTCCCATCAAAACAACACCTTCAGACACTGTTTCGTAAGTTATAAACCAATCCCGATAGGGACTTATGTGGAAGGTGCAGCCTGAATCAAGTATCCACTCTTCGCTTACTTTAGAATCATTGACAGAAGCGACTAGAAGTTCACCATCCCTGTAGTCTTCTACAACATCAGCTTCACCGAAATTTTCTGGTTGTTTTCCCTTTTAATTCGCAGCCTCCCTTTTAATCTTGTTCTGTAACTTATAGCACTCAGATTTAATGTGCCCTTTTTTTCTTGTAGAAGTTACAAGTTTTACCTCTGTTTGAAGACTTCGATCTACCCTTAGATTTACTGCGAGAATTCCGTTCCTGTATCCTTTCACGATCATTATCAACATTCCAATCTTTTCTCCCACGAGCAACGAGACTCTCTCTCTGAGAGTCAGGTTTAACCACAAGATGCTTCATCTTATCATACGAGGTCAAAGATTCATAAACTTCATCAACTGTGAGAGACTCGTGGCTATATAAAATCGTGTCTCTAAAGGTCGAATAAGATAGGGGCAACGAACAAAGTAGAATCAACCCTAGATCTTCCTTATCATACTGAACCTCCATGACCTCCAAGTTTGAGAGAATTTCATTAAACATTGTTAAGTGTTCGTGTACAGACGCACCTCCCTCCAAACGATGAGCATAAAGACGCTGCTTCATATGCAACTTGCTTGTTAGAGTTTTCGACATACATATTTGTTCTACCCTCTTCCATAATGCAGCGGCGGTCTTCTCTTTCATCACATTCTGCAAAATTTCGTTGGACAAATGCAGATGTAATTGTGTTAACGCCTTTCGATCCTTACGCTCCTTCTCTTCATCTGTTAAAGTCGAAGGCATCTTATCTATCCCTAGTAGGGCATCCTCCAGATCCATCTGTGTAAGAATTACTTGAATCTTAATCTGCCACAACGCAAATATGGTGTTGTGATCCAACAGCGAAATTTTATACTTCAAAGACGCCATTACCGTGATCGAGATGAACAACCCGGAAGCTCTGATACCAATTTGTGAAAAAAATAAAATAAAATAAAGAATATACAAATTTTACGTGGAAACCCTTTCGGGAAAAAACTACAGGCAGATGAGAAGAAAATTTACTATGCCGAATTCGAATCAATTACAAGAGGAATAGACTATGTCTATTTATAAGCTTGTAAAGCTATATTCTAGTAAGATTGAAACACCTTACTCTAATCAATATCAAATAGATGGAATTTAATAAGGTTTTAAAAACCTTATTCTAAAATAAAATAAAAGAAGTGTAATTCTATATGAATTCTTCTTTTATTTTATTTTGCCACTGTATTTTATTTAAATAAGGATTCGGGTCACTTAATTCTAACATATCAAATCAAAATATTAAAATTTAACCATTGATATGTTATCTTAAACACTTTATATATGTTTTTTTAATTACCAATAATTTATCAAACAATAGTTTAGTTAAGGGCTTTTTCTTTTCTTTTTAGAATGATTCTAACTAAAATAACATCGAATTAAAAGTAAAGATGAGATGCTTAAAAGTGGAGAAAATTACATTAAAACCAAATTTGTGACTTAACCAATAGTTTCATTTTATCATTTATCAAAATTAACAACTAATTAATAATTTTGAATTTGAATATCTATAAATACAACCCCTATCTACAAAAAAGAGTTTTTCTTTCTCAAGGTTGTGGGGTATATGTATGTATGTATATATATATATATGAAGTTCTTGGTCCCCAAGCTAGAAATTGCCTTTATTTTTTTCTATAAGACATTGAATTAAGAAGTCAAATTAGTTTGATTAAAAGTGCTGTGATGTTAGAATTACTTTTAGTTAAGCTTCATAAAGACGATTATGTAATCCAACAGTTGTGATTAGGTTCTCCAATGGTTAGAAAACATCATTTTATTCATAAGAATTGCATATATATCTTCTCATTTCAACTTTTCTTTTGGTCAATTGTTAGACACATATGACAAGATTTGGTTAGTAAAAACCTTTAAAATAGATTATTTTCTACAGATTATATTTTTTCAATTTTTATAAACCAAATATATATTCAATTGAACCATACTTAACACAACAATATCTCCAACGCGAAGGATGAATATCACTGTTCAAATATTCTAGAATACTAGTATTTGGTATATTGTTAATATATTTTTTTTATTCCACAAACAGTCTTAAAAATTGTAATATATCTTTTTTTAATATTTTATTACACCCTATAGGACAGTTGTCAATCCTCTAGCTCTACTTAAACTTAACAGATAGTGTACCAAATATTTTACTGTATAAATAATTACTGAAGATGAAAGAAATTTATTTTCCTAAGAAACTTGAAAGAATTTTCCCAACCTTAAAGAGTATTAGCCCCCATGTAGGATGCATGTTTTTCCTGCAGCTTCTAGAATTTTTTTTATTATTAAAATATAGATTTCTTTTTTCAACTTTAACTATTTATTTATTAAATCCAAATAAACCTTTCAAAGTTTTTTTATTTGTACCAAGATAAGCTCTTGATTTTGAATTTATTTGGGGATAAATTGTTTGCATAAACCATACTTTTACTTAAAATAAAAGCTTAATTAGATATAAGATGAAATGGTAAGAAAAATAAAATAATTCAGAGATTAAAAAAAATAAAAATATGAATAGTGGAAAATGGAATTATATGGGTTTCCTATAGGGTTTCATTCAATCAAAGATTAGGTTGAAGGTGTGTTATATGAAATTTCCGTGAGTTTTAGTTGCAGGAAATATCTTAGGTTTGAATTTGAGATAATAATAATAATATAGGTTGAATCCCCTCCATTATTCATAGGTAAACTGAAATTAGATTTGGAATTGATGAATGAAACAGTAAAAATGATGACTTGTGAAAACCCAAATTTGCACGTGAACATACTTAAAATTTGTCCACATGATTCAGGAATTAATTAGAATATTGGGTTGAAATTCACAAATTTATATGTCCTGTTCCTGTTTGTATTTAAAATGTTGATCAAATTTTAGATAGATGAAATGATAGTCAATTTTTGTTTACACATAAAAGAATGTGCTACCAGGTTTAATCACCAAATAAATGACTTGAGGAAGAAGATTCATATCAAATCTAGAAGTTCAGACTAAATCTAATCTAAATATATTTAGCTATGTTCAATTATTAAAACAAAATACACATTAGATCTCAAAGTTAAAATTTCCACAAATTTCACTTCATCAAAATTCCAACTATAATTTAATGTGGGGTTTACTCATTAAACCAGAATTTTTAAGTTAATTTAAAATCTAAATCCAAGAAATTCTTTAAAAAAAGCAAGTGAAGGCCATGTGACTTAAGCAGCAATGTTGTAACAACTAAATCAAAAATCACAATAAAAAAGATAAAAGAATTTTTTTTTCTTGTCTTTAATCTAATTTTTTACCCTTTTCCTTTAAAATAATAATAATAATAATTATTATTATTATTATTATTAATTGTGATTTAACCAAATGTTACAAAAAGACTGAACAGTGTCCAACCAAAGAAAGTGGTGAAGAAAAAGAAAAACCCGAGATGGCGGATAAGATGATGATCGCAATACAAAGGAAGAAAAAGAAAGGAGGTCTCGTTTTTCAAAAGCTGACAACGATTTAGAAATCTACGCGGTGGAGGCTGGCAATTGGTTGGTATCCCCATGTTTTCATGCAACAAATCAGGGCTTCATTTTTTTTTTCCTTTCTTAATACAATATTCTCTCCGCCAATTTTTGTTTTTATTTTTTTAAAAAAAAATATTCATAACTTAAACACATATTGTGTTGCTTGGTAAAAGGAGATGTATATATAAAATAGGGTGTTAAAACTTTCCTGAAAGCATGAATCTCCCAAGGGTAGACGGAAGCTTTGGTTTGAATAGAAAGTAAAAAACAAAAATGGAGGGTTCAATGTATATCCACACAATCACATGAACCTTTCTTCTCTTTCAATAACCGATTCCCTATCAATCATCTCTTTTTTTCCTTTTCTCGTCATGTTTTTTTCCTGCTGCCTTTCTGTTACATTTATATCTACATTTTCATCTAATCCTCTTTTGCTTTTTTTCCTAACAACTTCATTCACGTCCCATGTCATCAAATCAAAATAACAGATATTAAAACATGTTTTAAACATTAATATCACATTATTATTATTATTATACGTTTCTTTTAGTACGTTGTGTAAATTCAATACATTAGCTTATAAATAGAGTTTCTTGTACTAGGATTCATTGTACATCAGATCAAAAAGTAAAGTGGTCTTTTCTGTAAAAAATTTCATCCACTTGGCATTCTTGACAAAATAATCCATTTTGCCTGTGTCCCTCGTTCTGACATACATTGACCAGTTTTTAACAATAGAATCAAATATATGCAACTAGGAATAAGGGTATTAATTAGTTGAAAATTTATTGGAAAAAAGAAAGAAAGAAAAAACAGCTAAGCTGATGAAAGCGTATATTAATTGAAGGTTTAAGGGAGGGGCACATGTAATAATTAATTATTAAAAATGAGAGTACTTAAGACAGAAGATTAAGTTGAAGCATTGCTGTTTATGAAAACATTGCGGGATTGTTATTGTCAGCAGTGATTAAAGGTAATTAATTAATTAAGTGATTCACAATCTGGTTCATCTCATGCAGGAGGTGGTTAAACTGACATTTCAGTGAACATCCACTTATTATGGCTTTCTTGAAATCTAATGTTAATTATTCCTTTTTTACAATTATTGTAAGTTTTAACAGCGACAATATATTTCATTTAACAGACAGTTGAAAACAAGTAACTAAAACAAATCAACCTTAAATGTATGTTTGGTTTTAAGTAGGAAATCTGATCACAACATTAGAACATGGAATCAATGAGAATTTATAGCTAAAATGGAAAGGTCAAAAATAAGAAGAAAAAAATTCCACTACCATAAGAAAGAATTCATGTACATAAACCTTTCTCAGACATATATATCTGTTGATAAAAATGTAATGAAGTGAAAAATATTTTCAACACCATGAATCTACCTATACAAATTGTATACCCGTTTTTCTTTTCCATCCAAATACCAAGAAACTTTCCAATCTAATAAAAATAAATAATTTACCTAGTGGAGAAAAAAAAAAAAGACTGTTTCAAATCATATATTCCTAGGAAATTTCAACAAGCCAACTTGGTGATGATCGTCATCAAATAGTACCCATCATATGATTCTTAATAATCCCATAAACATCTCAAATCTTCAAAAGATTTGCTGATTCCAAATTCCATATCGTTCTTGGAAACCACCGATGAAATCTCATTGTTGTTAATTTCAGTGCTGAGACCGGTATCTTGTGAGAGACTGACCATTGATTGATTTGATGAAAACTGCTCCACCTTGCACCGCCTGTTAGCAGGATCATTGCCTGCGAAGCCAGTTCCGGCAGTGGTCCTCCCTTGGTGCAAGTAGGTGGAAGTGGGAGTGGCTTGATGGAAGAAGACGGGATTTTGGATTGGGATTTGTGGGTTGAAAATATTGGAGCTTCCGTAAGGATGATTTGGCGGAACCTGAAGGAAGGTTTGATTGTTGATGGCGGCCTTGAATTCGTTATCGCCGCCGTCCATGAAAGTGCAGGAGGAGCCAGGCTTGTTGGAATTATAAGTAGGGTCCATGAGAGGAGGCAGTGAAGCATAATCCATAAAATCATCACCATAAGAATTCATTCTCAACAGCTGATGATGATCAGGGATTGGACTTTTCTTGGTCCCTGTATTATTCTTATCAAAAACCCTACAAACAACCCATTCATCCTGCAACAAGAAACAACAAAAGTTAACATACAACTGCATAGATTCTTCATTTGCACAAAAGCAAAGAAAAAAGAGACCCCATGAAAAGATACCCCTCAACCAACAGAACAGTAAAAAGATGATGATGATGATGATGATGATGATGATGATGGTGATAAAAATAGAAAAGAAGAAAAAGGGGGTTTTAAAAGTGTAGCTTTAGTTGAAAAATATGTTACCTTTGCACCTTTGGGGAGATTATAGTAAGAGAATTTGCCTTCAAGTCTGTATTCATGCATGACCCAATTAGATTTCTCTCCTTTGGGAGCTCTCCCTTTGTAGAAAACAAGAGTCTTCTTCATCCCAACAAGGCAACCTTTCCCTTTGAAAATCTCTTTGTCTTTGCCAGTTGCCTTCCAATAACCAGCTTCAGTTGCTCGGTTTGTTCTCATCCCCGTCGGGTATTTCCTGTCTCTCTGACAAAAGAAGTACCATTGCTTCTCTCCCATCTTAGCTTTCTCTGCAAATTTAAGCAAAAGATTAGATGCAAATACAAGGCAGCAAAGCAGTAATAAACAAAACTAAACACCCAAGCAAAGAAAACTAAAAACACACAGTTGGCTTAAACAGAAAGCTTACTAGGTAAATCCCAAGGCTCACACTTGTTCAAATCAACATCACCAATAGCGCTTGCACTGAAGTTGCTGTTCATCACCTTCTCTGTGAGATAATGAGTTATGATCTCCTCATCAGTGGGATGGAACCGAAACCCAGGAGGCAAATCGATGAGTTCGTCTCCTTTGTTCACAACAATAGCTTCTTCCATGGAAATATTAAACAAAAAACAAACCCAGAAACAAACAAGTATAAATAACACAAAAGGGAGCTGTTATAGAGAGCAGAAGAACTATAGAATATGTGAAGCTAGCTTGCAGAAGATGAAATGAAGGGAAGGCCGTTAAGAAAGTAGAACAAAGGGGAAAAAGGGAGCTTAAATAGAGGAGCTTGTTGAAGAGCTAATGTTGATTGAAGATCCGTAGGCTGCAAGGCACTTGTCAAGGAAGCCTTGATTCGGTATTTCTCAAATTAAAATTGGTTTGCTTTTCTCTCTGTTTATTTTATTTGTTTTTGTAATTTATGTAGCTTTCTCAGCCATATCTACCTGTTTGAAAAATACAAATTAGTATGAAAATTCATTTATTTAAAATGGTAAAATGAAGCTAGTTGGGGACCCATGTTTCCAGCACTCTTTTCACATTAAACTATGTGACTTTTCTCTGTTTTAAATTCCCAGTAAACCTCATCTATTTGATAAGAGGAGGAGGGCTTTACTTTCAAAGGTTTACAAAAATGGGGTGCTGTAATTCATGATTTTATCTTAAAATAGTAACAAATTTAGGTTGGGTTTTGCTGGGAATGGATATGGTCATACTTGACATTGTAGACTAATTGGGTATTTTGGTCTGACTTGGTATGTTATACAGGTAATTGCAAGAATTAAAAGGTTGAATCCTCCAATCGAAATTATTTTAGCCTTCCGTTTAATTTTTCGGTTGGATGTAAAATTTATAATAAATTTGTTGATAAATTCAAAGGGAGCCATCCATTTGGTTAGAATCTGAGGGGGCTGTAGGCACTGAAAAAGTCAAAAAGATAAAGAATAAGGGCAATGAAATTTCATGGAATTTTCCATTTCACACGATAATTAGGTGGCATATTCAAGGATTATTACTGTATTTTACTATTAATATGTGTAAATAGTTTTGAGGTGGAATGTGGATTAATAAACATGAAACGGTGAGAAATGAAAAATAAATGCTTAAATAAGTAATTTTGTAGGGACCTATTAGCTCTATTTGCTAATATTTGGAAGTTCAAATTTCTTTTGTCAATTGCACTTTTGTTTTATATGTAAAAAAATCCCAAGCCTTTTTTCGGCTCTCTTTCAAGATATTTCATGTGGAAATCCTATATGCAATGAATCAAGTACTGGAAATTCTTGGCCAAAATATATACACATAAATGCTAAATTGATAAAGACGTATAATTATTTCTTGTCAATAGAATAGACAGATTTCTAAATCCATCCCTCACTTTCTTATTTTCATTTTTTTTATCAATCTTAAATTGATTTAAACCACACTTGTATCCTTTGTACACACTTGAGATTTGTCTTTATCTCAACCGTCAATTACCAAAAATGTTGAAAACGAAAATTCACTAGTAACTATTACAAACTTAATATGTACTCATTTATCAAAAAAATATTAAAAATCAAAAACAAATTTCATCTCACTTACTACGGGTGTTCAAACAGTTAACCGGCCGATTAATCAAACTGAAATAGTATGAACCGAATTAATTAAAATTTTTAATCCTTTAACTGTTAACTGTTAATTCGGTCGGTTCTCACTTACTAAACTTTAAATGTTTTATTTTTTGGTTAAAACAAGTATAAAACATATAAAAAAATTAGTTGATAATATTCATTTGATCAAATTAACCGAATGAGTAATAGCCTAATACATATAGTATATAGTATTATTTATTAAGTTCAGTTAATCGAAATTCTAAAAAACCTTTAACCGACCTCCGATCGGACTAGATCAGTTAATCAACCGATTAACCGAATTAAATCGGTTCGGTCGGTTAATTCAGTTTTAACCAAAATTTGAACACCCCTAATTTAATATTGTTGATACAAGAATGTGGTGCAAAGACGTCCAATGGGAGTGAAGAGTTGTAAAATGGAGGTAAAAGCCATGAAGGAGAGAATGGATTGAAGAAGAATAAATTCAGGAAAGCTTAGTTTGGAACAGAGGAGAAAGTCAATATCAAATTAAGAGTGAAAAGTGTCCCCTTATTGAGCAGAAAGAAAGATATAAATAGGTTGACTCCTTATGCCATGCGATACTTTCTAATGGACCAACCTATCATTCATTGGTTCTTTGTTAGGTTCGTAATTTGATGAAACGTGACTATGCTATAAGATATGTAGGTGACAAATAATAGATATCTTGTCAGAATTGTTAGGTTGTCAAGGGTAATAGATTTGCATACTCCTAACAACATAGCGGAACATTTCTTGTGGCAAAAGGAATAAGCCAGTGGCAAACAAGTTTAGACGGTAAAACTAGTGGTCAAGTAGAGTCAAGCGATGAAGGTATCCTTGACAAAGGTGTCTCTAGTGGGCTATGTGTAACAATTGCCCCCTAGTCAAATGGGAGGTTACAAAGTGGCCTTTCTTGAGACGAGAATGTGCATTGGGTGAAGGTTGCTTGTTTTTATTTGTGGATTTTTCTTTCAGTGTAGGTTTCAAAAATTCTGAAGTTCTATTTTTTTTTTAATTGGGTAAACTACATCCATGGTCAGTCTAAAATGGGTCTGTCATATTTTGGTCACTCTATTTTTTTTTTTCAATTTAGTTACTTTAAATAAGATAATTGTGTGAATTAGTCTCTATTGTTAAAATTTTCATTTTTTAATAAATTACTGACATGGCATATTAGCTCATTGAGTGGTTGACATGTGGCATTCTTTTGTTGACTTTTAACTAAAGTTTACGGACCCATCTATAAAGTTTAGGGGGAAAAATTTTTGGACTAATTATAAAGAGGTCCCTAAACTTTAGTCAAAAGTCAACAAAAAATGTCACATGTCATTCACTTAATGTGTTAATATGTCACATCAAAAATTCGTTAAAGGAGAATGAAAATTTAAATGACGGTGATTAATTTATACGATTATCTTATTTAGAGTGACTAAATTGAGAAAAAAATTGAAGTGACCAAAATAGGACAAACCTTATTTTAGAGTGACCATGGGTGTAGTTTACCCTTTTTAATTTTGAATTTTATAACTAAAAACTTGTTGGTGAGTTGTGACAGGAAAACACTACTTGAGCTATTACTTAAGTTGTGTAGATTATTAGAGTTATGATGAAGCATAAGATAAGTTGTAATGTCTGATTGGTTGTTGTGGTGACTTCTTAGGGAATGTATGTGAGAGTCATGCACTTAGGTATAAAGGGGATGAGATCATTTATAAGTAGGAGCTTTGTTTTTACTATTCTGTATTTTGAAATTTTCTTAGCTATTTGAGAGTTCTCTTGTTTATGTATTTCCTCGTTTTTTTTCTCTATCTTCTACAATAATTTATCTTTTCCTTCCTTCTTTCTTATTAGGTGTTCTGCTTATTATTCATTTACTGTCTCTATTCTTGATCTTATCTGAGTATGTTAAGTGAGATTTTCATATTTTTCTCTAGCTTTTTATCTATGTTTTATCTTCTTTTCTTAGTTGGTGAGATAGATGGTGGTAGTAAGGAGAAACATGTTACTAAGAAGAAAATGAAGAAGAAGTGGGGGGTAGGGGGAGAGGTCAATCAACTAATTCGTTAATAGTGAGAACTTTGAGTGCACAATTACCACAGAGGAGATGAAAGCCCTATTGGAGTGTCATGACATATAAGTGGATAATTATCACTATGAATTCTTGATCCCAATAAGGGAGAATGCATTGAGATGGCTATAAAAAATAAAGGTAGGCTAGCCTATTTTATACCCTTATATTCCCACGAAACTAGAATCCATTTTCCTATTCATCCCTTCTTTGTGGAGGTGTTAATTGCATATAGGATCACACTAGGATAATTAATTGGGACCTCCGAATGGGCGCTTGTGACATATGTTATTGATTGTTGTCTATGAGGTGAACAATCGCTAAAGGTAATGTTGCACAAGAATTGTATCATTTCCCCCATCAACGAAAGATTCTAGAAGTTTTGGCATCATTATTAGACCAAGGCTAAAAATTTGTTGCATAAAAGGAATGCATTGAAGGCTTTCATTGATAAAGCCATGGTGGATGCTACAAAGTTTAAGAAATTAAACATAGAAATTTCCACCAAAGAGGTCTACTTAGGATTAAGGTATAACACACTATGAATGTCACAAGTGAATAAATCCATAAACCGGTTTAGGATTTTTTTAACTTATGTTATATCCGATACATTGTCAGTCCAAACAATGACCTTTATGTATCTATCTTCTGCGAGTCATCAGTTTCGATGCCCAAGACAATGCATCTCCCCAATTAGACTTGATAGATAATATAATAGTCTTTCAATCTATTCGCTCAAATTTCATTAGACTATGACCTATTTAGATTATCTACTAATATAAATTTCCTTCTTAAATTATGAACTGAACACATAATGCAACTTAATATTAGTTAAATACTAGATAATTAATGAGCCAATATTTACTTATATTTTACTTTATATGGAAAAATCATCAAGAACCAATACAAATGATATTAATGTATAATGAAATTTTTTTAAAACTAATTTGTTCAAAAAGTTACAAGTACAAAATGACGAATACACTACACTTAAGGAATTGGATCCTAACATAACCACCAAGAATTCTACTATTTTTTATTATGGTATATTGCGTATCACCTAATGTAATTGACTAATCCTCTCACTTATATTGGTTGGTTGGTGAAACCATAAATAAGGCTCCCACTTTTGAGTATTGATTTCTTTAAACCCACATGTTCAAATGCTTACCAATGTAAGACTTCCACCACAGTTCCAATATCAGATGATATCTATTTCACTCAAAAATTACTATAGTTGTTACGACCACTAAAGGATCATTATCATTTGCATATAAGAGTTGATCTTCATTTATCTCATCAAACTTAAGTTTCCATCACTCCCTAAGTGGGGCTTGGATTAATAAACACTAGACTCTTTAAATATGTCTTTCTTTTAGCATTGGATCTTGTCCAATCTTCGTTACTGCATACAATTACATTTATAAATCCTATGAATGGTTTGCTTACCTCTTGCCTTGTCCACTCTGAACTCTCAAGAAAATCTTCTTCTCAATTACAATATTATATTGTTCTAATTTTAAAGGGGTTAAGCTACATACTACTTTAATTGCCCTCTTCACGCCACGAATACTACTATAACTTTCAAGTGTATGCAGTCCTCAATCATGTTGCCAGAAGTGTTATGAAATTAACACTTTTGGCTTGATTGGTTTCTAAATTGAATGAAACTATAAATTGGCAAAACAAAAACGGGTGTATAAGTTTCGAACATGTTATAATGACTTCTTTCAATTTACCTTCTCTACTGATGTCATTGCCTATTATCTCCCTCTATTTTTTGATGATGTGGAAAGTTGACAGGATTAGATAAAGTTGCCTCTCAAATTGTATGCTCGTAATGGGATTTCATCTTTGGTAACCATGTAATAGTAGAGGCCCTTGTACAGGTTATTATAATTTCACGTTGAAGGCTTGGCATTAGACTTGGATAACTGAATGTTGGCTACTTGAAGTTCTTTTTCATTTCTACATACCTTTATGCCTTTTGTAACACCCCAGTCGTTTAGCTAAACGATTAGCCAAAAGAGGATGCTACTCATAGACTGAAATCAACTTAATATGTTAATGTGTGATTTCTACTTGCTTGCAAGCTAAAATGCACAATCCACATATCCATAAGGGTAAGTTAAAAGAATTTCATACTCATAAGCGAATTAACCAAATGTCAACCAATATAATACGACATTCTTATAGCATTAGACCTACACAACGTCTTGTAGTTCAATTACATAACCAATTATGACCTTGAGCTTAAATCCTACAACTCACCCCAAATGTACGAATGTTATCATGAAGGGAATCAAACTCACACTAACTTTAAGGATCCTGACTTTGTCATTCCTCTAAGTGTCATCTAGCTCAGTATACCTAGAAAAATAAGGAAACGTGGTAAATTCAAGTGAACTTAGTGAGTTTGTGAATGCCAACTACTCTATCATGATATTAAGTTTGATAAATTTCTGCTAGATTGGTTAGATTGAATGCTTATCACCACTGGCACGGGTAGGTCATGCCTTAACATAGGGCTTTTATTGACATCATTTGTACATTATCTAGGCTTGCAGGTTGACACATTTTGCGGATTGGAATTCACACTTAAAGATTTATTGTAATCATATCCCGCGAATAAATTATATGCAGAGAATCTTAACATATGTCTCCATTATAGATTTATATGTAAGGACTAATCCCAGTAAACTCACACTTGAAAAATAATTTTTGTGAATTCTTGTTTGATGGACTTTTACGTGTGACTCCATGTCTTATGAACTTGGACATGCGGAACCATGTTTTGGTGGTCTTAAACATGCCGATTCATACCTTTCAAACAGATGCTTGAAGGCAGTCATTGTAGACACGTACTTGTACACATGCTCGGGAGATAGTCTCTGTAGGCATATGCTTGGAAAACAAAATGTCTTGTGGACTATTTTAACTTGTAAACTTGAGGACAAGTTCTATGGACTTATATACACGAATTCATACTTGATAGATACATACATACAGATTCATTCTTGTTAAGAAATCTTGTAGGCTCATACTTGATAATAGTCCTTGTGGACTCATGCTTAAAATAGTCTCTACGGACTCATACATGGAATAGTCCTTGTGGACTCATGCATGGAATAGTCCTTACGGACTCATGCTTGAAATAGTCCTTACAAACTCTTGCTTAAAAGATAGTCCATATGGACTCTTGTATGAAGATTCATAGATACAGATTCATATATGATGAATTCATCCTTGATGGGCTAAAATGCGAGAAATCATTCCATACGGATTCAAACGTATGAATTCAATAAACAAATAGTCTTGCGAATTTTTATATGGCGGAGTCCAGCGTATAGCCTTAGCATGAAAACTTGAGGACATCTCCAACAAATTGTCATAACTTGAAACATGTGGGCAAGTCTAGCAGATCGTCATAACTTGAAAAATGAGGGCAAGTCCAGCAGACCGTCATAACTTGAAACATGAAGACAAGTTCAATAAACTGTCACAATTGCGTATGTCAATGGCCGTGGGACTTGTATACATATATGAGGTTTAGAGCCTTAGACTTTGTAGAACCTTATACTTGAAAATAACCCTCGTAAGGTCATCACATACTTGTGCGCATAAATCCCTGTACAATCCAACCGAACCTCGATAAAGCCAAATAACATGTGGCACAAAGTGCACAACATGGCATCTCCTTGTTCATTCATCCACCATTACATCCTTCCATACTTCGCATATCATTCATTTTCACCAAAACAACACATATCAAGCATTCATCAACATAACATAATCAATAGTACTTTACCCAGTAACAACTTATCAATATAATAAGTTATGTTTATAATTGGGCATGCATTTGCACACCAAACTTAACATGTATCAACATTATACCAGAAATCTCACCAAAACAACAGATATGCAAAGTAACTAGAGGACAATTTAGAAATTAAAATACACCATAACACTGTACTCATCAAACCATTCATCAATACCATAACTCAAGCTCACAACCAACATGCACCTTATCTCATAACATACATACACGATCGTGGTAACTTTCTCACAACAATGTAATACTTCCTCGTCAGTATAACATACAACCTAAACATCACAGTACAAAGCATGCAAGACAAACATTGAAGATTTCAGTTCAAGAACTAACCAACAAGAATACCTGGAAATCGATACCACTTTTTCTTGCTTAGTTTCTCCCTTTTCACTCAGTCATTGTCCTTTATTATTAGCAGCTTGCCAAAATCTCCATTACTCAAGCTAAAATTTTCATTTCTACCTACATAAAAACTGTTCCCTTATTCCATTTTCTATCACTTACAAAACAAATCAGAGAAGAAATGGAATAAAGAAAGTGAATGTGAGAATAAGAGAGTCCTGCAAAAAGACAACGCTGATTCTCTCCCTTTTATAACCCTCCTCCTACTCTGATCTCTAAAACTTAATAAATATTATAAAATTTTATAACCTCATCATTATTTTTTCCATTAAGAAATCATGTAGTTACATATCAACCATTCGGTTTCACTCCAAATATTTCCCAACTGACCACATAAGTATTCCATAATTACTCTAAGGCTTGCTTCAACCCAAATATTTACAACTTGATATTAAATAATTTTCATAGGGAAAAATTAAATAATAATAAGAAATTAAGTAATCCAGGGATTTCAATTCAAATATATACAGGCTTTATTTCTAGACTGGAAGGTGATACCTTCTCAGATAAAATTAATAATTTTTTTTGTTTGGTTACTTATCAACACGTACTTTAAGTGTTTTTGTGCTACCCCCTCAATAAATGCATGCATCACTCATTCATCTGTCAACCCCTTGATCTTCATTGTTGTAGTATTAACAGAGACAAAACCTTACTAGGGCCTAAAGCGTCCCCCCAAAAAAATAGTTTTTGAAAATTTTAGTATACCCTTAATTTTTTTTTTTGAAAAGTTCAATTATGCTCCCAAATTTTTTGAAAATTATTATTAAACCTTTAACTTTTTTTAAAAAAATTTCAACTAGACTCTTCAATTTTATTTTATTTTTTTTGCAAATTTCATAAAACCTCTAACATTTTTTTAAGTTTTAATTAAACCTACCAAAATTTTGAAAAATTCTCACTAAAACCCTCAAAGTTTTTAAAATTTTTTGTTAGGCCCTCCTAAAACTTAATGCCAAGATTCACCACTGGGTATTAAATTCACGAATGAACTCTTTGAGGAGTTAAGCTAAACTTTGTTGTAATGTTTTGTTGGTGAGGAACCTACTTATGAATAAGTTTTCCAACCTATCAAATGAATATGTAGAGCCCTTTGGCAAAGATAAATGCCAAGCCCTTACACTATTTTTTAAGGCCATTAAAAAAGTGTGTCATTGCACGGTGTCTAAAGTAACCAATATATTCATGGTGTTGTTGTAGTGCACCAAAAAGACTTAAGGGTTGGAAGTTATACATCTCCTTGGGCAATTTGAAAGTTAAAGACATATATTCTTTTACTACCTTGAAAAACCTGTATTTTTGCGGAAGGACTGCATTTATTTTTTGAGGTTTTTTTTAATTAAAAGGATTAGCTTGTCGTTGAGGATCTTGCATTGCATTTGTAACTAATACAAAGGGTTAACATTTAGGTTTCTATTGGTTCTTGGGCTCCTTCTTCTATTGGGGAAGGGTTGAGATGTCTCTTCCTATTGTTCTTCATGTTAAGGGTTCTATAGTTAAGGGTTTTTTTGGGTTTGTTGGTTTAAATACTGAGTGTAATATTAGGATGAAGGATATGCATAGTTTGTACGGTATGGATAATGGGGACATATGGATTATATGGGTCATAATTGCTATTTGGTTGTGATTGTTGTTAAGGTTATTGTTACCTTGTGCTAGTCTGAGGTTGGCCTTGAGTTGTTAGGGTTGAATCTGAGCTTAGAAGTCTTTTTCTCGTTCTTTTTCATTCACAGGAACACTTGAGTTGAGATGAGACACGTTTATCCATGCTTACTGCACTGACTGTTGATATAAGAATATTGTGTAGAGGCTAAAGACGGATCACCTAGTGGGATGGAGAGTCATAAGACAGAGATAGAAGTGCTAGAGGAGAGAATGGTTTGAGGAAGAAGGGAGGAGGAGGAAGAGGAAAAGGAAAGCTTAGGTTCAAAGGAAAAAGAAGGAAAGAATCGATTCCAAAGAGTAAAAGGGGTATATAAATGGGTTGACCCCTTTATGCCATGTGGTGCTTCCTAATAGGTTGGTCTGTCACTCGTTAATTCTTTATTAGGTTGGCAATGTGATGTAAAGTAAATAGGTTGCAAAGTATGTGAGTGTTAAATGATAAATGCCTTGTTGGAGTGACTAAATTATTAGGAGATAGTGATTACACAATTTTTGTGACAGAAGTAGAACATCCCTAACAAATGTGTGTTTCATGTTGTATGTGTGTAATAAAATATTTGATGAACAATATTAACATGTGACTGTGACGATAATTTAATATTTTTAACGTAATTCAGAGTGTATTTTTTTTTCCATAAACATGAAAAACATAATTCACCCTTTAGAAATTCAAATTGTGATGTTATAAGCATGTGTTAAATTTGACTAGCAAGCCAAAATAATAAAAAAAAAAAAAAAGAAGAAGAAGAAGGAGGAAATAATGATAGGTGAGTTGGGTGAAGCCACGCATATGTTTCCCAATTTATAACACAAATAAAACCAACGCGTGGGAGTAAACACTAAATAGGTTGAAAAAGTTAACAGTTCCGGCGCCGACAAATTGAAAATAGAAATTAAAATTAGGAAACAGAAGTAATTCCAATTGGCATTTGCATAGAAAGGGTACCAAAAAAAATCTTGTTTACCAATAAAACTCAACTACTCAGCAAAGCTTATTGACCTTTTAAAACAAGATTAGGTTTAAGATTAGGAACAAATTTGAGTTCAACACTATTCTCGATTACGTACAAAACATTATGTACACGTACACTTGATCATCCAAATTATTGTATTACTACTTAATTAAGCATAAATTATCCAGAGATTTCTAGGACTGAAATTGATGACTAAAAAAGGATTATTTTTTTTAATTTCGAAAACAACACTTTTCAACAATAATGAAAAATAAATGTAAAAAGAGAATAAACGTAGGTGAAAAATAAAAATGTGATCTAGGGCACAAGATTCTTATGGGTTACATTGTGTTAAAGGTTTGATTTTAAAAAAAAAATTCTAATTTCGAACTTTATATTTAGCATGTTTAGACTCAATCAAATAACTACATTTATAGTTTAAAAAAAATAAAAATTATTTCTATTTTAAATTTAATTATAAAATATATAAATATTAATATACTTTTTTATATTTCTAAACAATAAAATATATAAACTTAAGTCTGACTTAAAATAGCTCAAATCGATTGAACCAAACGGATTACTCGATCTATAAACACTTTTAATCTAATTAATTTTTTAATAATATTTTATTGGAAATTTTTCGAAAGAGATGAGGAAAAAAGAGACAAAATGTTGGAGTTTGAGGTTTATTATGATTGGGCATAAACAGAAAGAAAGAGAAGGATTAGAGTAGATGAAAA
Organism: Gossypium anomalum; assembly: GCA_025698475.1. Lineage (NCBI taxonomy): Eukaryota > Viridiplantae > Streptophyta > Magnoliopsida > Malvales > Malvaceae > Gossypium > Gossypium anomalum. The sequence continues at coordinate 78,780,237 of CM046966.1, read as the reverse complement.
TGAAGAGAAGAAGTAATGGTAGTTTAGAAGATTAGGTGGTGGGCCAAAACCAAGCAAAAACCATGCCAATGCCATATATATTATTGACATTATGAAGCTTAAGCATGCTGAGGTGGACACTCACTTTCCACATTTGATTTAGTTATGTGTTCATATTTTGGTGGCTCTATCTTACCACCTCATCACCCCTTTTTTTATTAATTAATTTTGTATTAATCCAAAATTGATTAATTATAGAAAAGACTTTTTTGGATTGTGGAAACGCAAGATACGGAATATAATAAAAATGAGTTTCTTTTAATCATTTAAAAGAAGAGAGAGTTTGTCAAACAATAACGTGTGGACCTATGAAAAGAGACGGCTTCGGAAAGTGTTACCCTAACTCTCATAACTTAAAACTATTTGACTTTTGAACCCTATAAACGAAGCTGCAAAGCAAAGAACCCTTTCGCCATTGGTGACGGTTCCTGACGCTCTACACCTCATCATCCTTTTGTGCTCACCTGTCAAATTTCTGTTGCTCCTCATCTTGCACTACCATGTGGTGCAATCTACTGGATCCCATTTTCAGTCTTTGGAAATTAATTTTAGAATTTCCGTTAATATTCAAGGCTGAATACACAGTGTTTTGTCTATTTTAATTTACACAAAAAATGGATTATTCTTATTTTTTGCACACACACATATGGCTCATATCTACTCTACTTTTGAGGTATATGTGTATAATATTGGGATTCAAATAACTTTGTAATTACTCATGTGAACATGAATTGCTCCACACTTATGTGATAATGTAAAGTGTACAAATGGAATCCATTTCTCTCTCACTTTGAGGCCATTCATATATAAACTATAATTAAAAGAATACCCATGATGTCATTCAATTTTGCTCATATGTCATGGTTAGTACCAATAATATAATCATCCCTCAACCCCCCACTATATATCTTGGTCTTTTAATATATATCTTCAATTTTTTTAATATCCCATTTTAATTAGTTTAACAACAAAGGTAAACAGAATTAAGTGGGCAACTAGAATATATATTCAATAAATTTTAAGACGCGATTAACACGACTCGAACCCAAATCACATTTAAATCGATGAAACCATAGCATATTTATTTGTAGAAAAAAGAAAAAGAAAATAGTATTGTAATAAAGTTAGAGATGAGCCACTGTTTCAGATTTTGAAACAGTTGGCTGGCAATGAGACAGATAAGGAGATCAGATTTATATTAATTAATAATAATATATATAAAGATGAGTAAGCAGTAAGGTTTTTAAGGCAATGTTCATTTATTCACTCACATGTCAGCTTGAAAATGATAAGATTTTTTAATCCCATATTTACTTTTTTTTAATCGCTTATTAATTAAGGTGAGTTTGGGTACATAAAAAAGAAAGTCAAGATAATGGACTTTTTTTTTTTTTTATATATATTGTGTTGGGTTGGAGAAAGTTCTACAGTGGACTTTTCTTTGTAAGCTAATCAATCCCTTCTCCACTAATTAAAATCAAACTGTCCTAACCATCAAATTAACTAACAAATGATAAAACTGTAGTGGAAAGTAACATATATATGATCCAACTACATGTGACATATCTGTCTTTGTCTGTGATTACTGCCCAGAAGACTTGCCATGCTCATAAATCTTAAGGAATTAAGATGCAATTGTTTATGATTAAGATGACAATTATTTATTCCTGTTCTTTCATTTGTGTATTGTAACGATTGTTTCTAGCTATAGTTATAAGGATGTATTGATTATAATTATACTTTTATTGGTGTATTGTATTTATTTGATTTTGGTTTTTCTTATACAGATATACGATAATTGTGATTGTAACTTTAACTTTAAAAAACTATCCAATGATTAGGAAAAACAGTTTGATTGAAACCAAATTTGTGATTCATTTGTTGGTCATGTTAAGCATCACACATATGGTATTGTATTTTCTGGATGCTCTTGCCCTAACGAGTAGGAGTGAATATAGAAAAAAGAATTTGGAGAGCAAAATTGAATTACAAATTTTTGATATGTCAAAATATAAATTTTATCATATGTTAAATTATGATTTTATCATTATTGAAGAGACTAAATTGAATTACAACTTTTTTAATTTTGGGGGACCAGTGCTCGTGCCCCTGCTTGTTCTCTTGTATTTGCCCTTGCTAACGAGGGGCTTTAGTCCCTCATCCCTTAAGAGGATCATGAGGGCTTCTTATTGATTACTGAATAGATAAAATCATGACTTTTAAAAAAAGTTTCGAAAAAGAGAGAAAATTTTAAAATTTAGCTTCTATAAAATCCTTTTATAGAAAAAAAATAAAATACTGGATATGGAGTTGGCAGATTTACAAATATATAATGTTTGTAAAAACACAAGTTGATTGTGAATCTTGAAGATTCATCAAAATAATTTAGAAGGCAATAATTAGAGATATCCAAGGTTTGTGCAAAATAATTGGTGAATGGAGCTGTTTGAAGGCCTCGATAAAACCAGACAGCTTGCTTTTAATTGGGGAATTCGACAAATGATTCTGTAATAATTGAATGGAGAGTTTAAGATAAGGAGAGTGAGAGTTATGAATCCCAATGTCCCCAAATATCAACTTCATAAAGCAATTCTTTTCCGTTTTCTTTTTCCTTTTTAAAAGACAAAGTGGGGTCTCCAACTTCTTTATCTTTTTCTATTACACTAACTACACCCATTTTGTTTATCTCATACATAACATTGCTTTTTATCATATACCTCAATTAAAACCTAATAATAAAAAAACAAATTAAGTGAACACCCTTTATTTCATTACTTAATAAAAAGCATCTATATTCAAAGAGAGACAATATGGTGAAACCTAGTACCTAAAATATATGTGCTTTTGTTGTTGAACTAATGTCCAAAGTTTATTATCCTTTTCTTCTTAGGAAAACAAAATGGAGTAGAGTCAGCTTCATACTCATCAAAGAAAGGAGTAGAAATAAATCTGCATATGCAAGCATTATGTCAACTTAATTCAATAATTTGAGAGTAAAGGATCTTCCACTTAATCATACCATCAAACACATCCTTTTGATTCTATTTCATATTTTTCTATGTTACTACCAATAAAATGTTTTAAAATATCTGTAATTCATCCTTAAATTTTTAATTATTAATTTTAATATAACTCCAATTTCATCGTTAAAATAAATATTGAAAATAGATAACTACACCTAAGGTCACTAAACTATTCGTAATTTTATTTTTTGATCACTCAATTTCAAAAAGTTATAAAATGATTATTGAATTATTTAAAATTTTTTGTTTGAGTCATTGGGTTTTTTCTAAAGCCCAGCCAGTGAGCTTCAAGTAACGATTTGGTGATTGGTACTATGGATCAGTACTCATTGACAAGTAGAAGAACATACCTTAAATTAAAATCAATCTGGCGGCCTATGTCGGAGATCGGAGAAGAAATTTGTTTAGATTTTGGTTCACAGATCCGTGATATTCAAAGTTATTTCATGAAAAAACTAAACTATAGAAAAGAAAGAGAAGAAAAGCTTTGATTGATGCAAGCAGTGCAAACGAAGAAGGTCATGTAACAATGACTTTAATAGTTCAGTGACTTAAATGAAAATTTTTAAATAATTTAATGAGTATTTTTTAACTTTTTAAAGTTAAATTACCGAAACGTAAACCCACTAATAGTTTAGAAAACTTGATATGGTTTTATAAAATCAAGATTTATAAAATGGTCTTCATCAACTGAAAACAAAGCCCAGACATTATTAGAACCAGAAAGAAAAGCCCAGGCATCACTAACAAACCAGAAAATTTGGATCTCAAAAGCCCATTATGAAACCCCAAAGCCCTATATATCATTAGATTAGATCCATCCTCATAAACCCATCAATTCTTCTTTTAGAACCCTCCCTGGGGACGAAATTTTTTCAGAAAAAGAACAAGCTAGCAGCAACAAGCAAATTAATACCCAAAACTCAAAGGTGCAATTTTTATTTTACCTTATAATGTGAAATATATATACCGAAACTAAGAAATCACATTTGGGTTTCTGAAAAGTTCTCTCTTTTTTTTTTCTGAAAAAAATTTGATTGTAAGAACTGTATTTCTTGTTAATTTTGTATGGTTTTATGTTTCCATGCTGGCAGTGTTTTGTTGTTGTTGTTATTTTTCATTTCTAAGTTTGGAGTCCTTTTACTATATTATGCGTTTTGGTCAAAATTCAATTCAAGAAATTATGTGTGTTAATTTCTTTTAGTCATCTACATTTCAATGGCTTTGTTTTCTGATAAGGTGTAATCTTTGGATTTTATTATTATTTTTAGGAAACGAAATAAGGTACTGTGATGCTTTAATGGCCGCTATTCCATCGTCACAGCCTTTTAGCAGTCCTCAAATACAGCAATTTGGATATCAAGGTGTTGAAGGAGCAACGTCAAACCCTCTAGGAGCGGATTCTGTGGCTACCCTTTTGATTCGGCATCTTCCCGAGGCCATTCCTCCCGAAACCCTCTTGCGGCTTTTCTGTCACTACGGCGCGTCATCTGTTCGACCTTGCTCTAGTGGAAAGTAAATGAATTTTAAACTTTTGATGGTTCCTTTATAAATTTTATTCAATTTGAAATTAGTTTCCAAGGCCTTGTATATCTTTGTTTTTATTATGCATAATCATTTTTCCTTATTTGGTTAAATAGGTTGAGAAACTGTGCATTTGTGGATTTCAAAAATGAAGCATTGGCTTCTCAAGCGCATCGTCAATTAAATGGGTAAATATCTTGCTTATGTTTGTTCTCCCATGTTAGGCACTTGGTTTATCAAACATTTGAGTTATCTCTCACTGGCATTAGATGGGAACCCCTGTATTATAGTTATATTTCATGATTTGTGTATTAATTATGTTTTTATTAGTTGACATCGATACAACATCAGAAACCAGTATCTGACTATCGTATTTATTTGGTGTCCCAGCCTGAGGTTTCTTGGTAAAGTCTTGTTAGTGGAGAGAGCTAGTAAGCCAGCTGAACATAATAAACCTCAACAAACTGGAGTTCAGCTTGGAAAGGATTTTTCACAATCTGCATCTTTGCTGAAAGATGCCAACTTGACCAGAGACCCGAATCTAGGTTCAAGATCGGGATCAATACCTGCTAGTGAACCAATTGCTCCTAGACTTGGTGTAGACTATCCATTTCCTCCTCACCTTGAGTGAGTCTTTCCTCCTATACTTTTAAGTTTCTTTCTACTCTTTATCAGTAGATGCTTGAAATATAAAGGTCCTAATATAATGTCAAGTATTATGCACGCATTGTATACAGTTATTGGCATAAAGTTGGGTTTTTTTTTTGCCACCAGTGGATAAGGATTTTTTCAATAATGATTTTATAGTTTGAATAGAGTACCCTGCTTTCTTTCTAAATGCAATGAACATGTCAGATATGAACAAAAGCTTATGCATATTTGTGGTGCAGATATGCTTACCCTCCACCAGATGGAAATATTTTGACTAATATTGTCAATGCACTTATTGCTGTTCCCCGCTTCTATACTCAGGTTTTTCTTTGTTTCACTTTATTGTAAACCTACTTAATTATATCATAATCTTTCCTTTTGGGTTCTTGTAACCATAGTTGGAGATATGTCCCTTACCAACACAGTATCTCAATTTCAGGTGTTGCACCTAATGAATAAAATGAATATTCCAGCTCCATTTCGTATGGCTTTGCCCACACCACCTCTGCCACCTCCAGTACCTGCACCACAACAACCACCCCCACCTCCTGCTTCCACACCTGCTCAGCCTCATTTGGAAAATGCATCTTCTAGTGAATCTGAAATGGAGTCTTCGGATGAGGCAAGATACTGCTGCTAAAATAAAATGCTGAAAATCAATAACAAAGATCTAACCATATTTATGAATTCTGTAGTTGTTGATTGTTTGTTGACTAACAATGTTGTAGGAGGTCAATGACAAAGGTGTGCCAAAATTTGCAAGGAAGCGTGCAAGGCGAGAAGTTATTGTAGGCCCTGCAATTGATAAAAGTGTAGTTCATGAAGCTGTTGGAGTGAAACCTGCCACCTTGATCCCAAAAGAAATCCCATTGATTAAAAAGAAGAACCCTTTACTACAGGTCATACTATTATCTAATGGGACTACTTTAGGGTAAGCTTTACTCTCTGAAGTTTGACGATCTTCTCGGTGTTTTCACAGATCAAAATTGCCCCCAAACACATTCCATATGAGCAGAAAGATGATGGTGCTGATGATGACCATAAACAGATTTTAGAGGAACCGAATGAGGAGGGCTTAGATGCTAAACAATTTGCTTCTGCCGACGAGTTGGAAAAGGGAAAATTGCCTCCAGAAGAAATCTTATCACTTCCAATGTTTAAGGTATTGGATCTTTATCTCAGCAGATGCTTTTAGACTGTAGATTAAATCAAATATGCAATGAACCTAGTTTCCATTTACTCATCTCTTTAAGTATGAAAGCTTTTCGTACATGTGCATCTGAGAAAACTTAAACTGAACTGGGACTCTTGGTTTGTGCAGAACTATACAGCTGGTAATCCTGCTTCTGTGTTGTATATAAAGAACTTGGCAAAGGATGTTGTTCCTGAAGATTTCTACTTCATATTTGGTGAGACTAAATGGATTTATTCTAACTTTACACAAATAGTAACCTTGAGCACTTAGTGCCCATGATAAAATGGGAAAAGAATATAATAGTTAACTTTATAACTTTTCCAGCTAAAACTGCTCTTTTTAAGTACTTGGAGTTTAAATGCCTCTTTACTTTGTTCCTTGTTGGTATTAGCAAAAAGATTTTGGCTGATTAAATGTTGTTGTAATGTAGGATCATTATTTGGAAGCATTGATGCTGCTACATCCGGTCTTAACGTGAAGCTAATGCAGGTTACCTTATTTCTGGATTGCTCTCTGTAGCATTATTTCTAATGTGCACTGGCTTCTTTAAATTTCTTCTCCCAACTTTATTGCTGAACTTTTTGTTGATAAAATGTCTTGCCGTTCAGAGTTTTTCACTTGCATGCAAATAAAAAGGTGCTGTGATTATCTAATTGTGAAGCTGAAAGTGATCTTTTGATTTCAGGAGGGAAGGATGAGGGGTCAAGCGTTTGTGACATTTCCATCAGTTGAACTTGCCCATCGTGCTTTGGTATGTTTATCTCGGGTTTTTGGTTTTCCTGTTACAAGGGAGTTTGTCCACTTTGTTTATCTTGTAATAGTAGCTGCATAGCCTGCTCAGCAGTATCAGTTGTCCTCAATGTTTAAAAGAACAGACTGAAGTTGAAACCAGTGTGAACAAAATTAGATACTTAGCCAGACCAGCTAGAAATATCTTGGTAGTAAACAATAACATACAAAAGTGAGGCAGGATGAATTAGCTCTCTTCTTTAGAAGTAATCATCTCAACATTATGTTTCTTTTGCCTAACCTGCTGACCTGGTCCCCTTTCACAGTAAATCTTTTTCTTGTGACAAAGTTAGCAAAGTTAAACACATCTTTGAAGCTCAGAACAACGTTCTTTAGACTCTCCTGTTTGTATTTCTACTATACAATAATTATTAACTTGTAAAATTTGTGCAAATCACAAACCTTCATTAGCAAGTGTTTAGTCTTATTAGCAAGCGACTTTAACCATCTTCTTAGAGGTAATTCTTAGTACACAAGCTATTCATGTTTAGTTCTTAATTTCTTACCGGAGTAGTTACTCCCAGTGATTACTGCTTTATTTTAGGTCTATCAATTCTTTGTTATCTTCGGTAGCAGTGATGGACTTCTCATGCAGTATTCAATTGGATTCTCCTTCCTTGCAGAACCTTGTAAATGGATATGTGTTCAAAGGCAAACCAATAATTGTCCAGTTTGGCCGGAATCCTGCTGCAGCAAAAGGAAATTAAATTGATATGAGGCGGTAGGAGCAAGCCTCCATATATTGTTGATTAGGCCTTATTAAGTCAGGTGGTCTTACCTTCATAATGTTATAATCCCAAGGATGCACCAAGCTATGTGTGATACGGTTTGTGAAATGATATATCTTGCAACTAAAATTTTCATGTAGCAAAGCAAAGCGGGATCTTGCAACTTGGCTTCCTTGAAGGCCCACTCCAAAAGTCATGATTTGTACCTTCATTGGTGAAAGGAGAGCAAAGCAGAGCAGGGTCTTGCAACTTGCCGATACAGAATTTAAAGGTGCAGAGTCTCGGGGGTAAACCTTTATCGTTCCAGAGCTCTAATGTGAAGCCGTTGCATTGCCCTCAGTTTTTCTTGGTCGATCATAAACTGGGCACAAGCATGCTGTGCTGAAGTAGAACTTATTTTTAGGCTTGGTTTAGGCTTGGTCTCTTGATTGTGATTTGGAATTTGGATCAAATAAATTAGATACTGAGTAGGAAAGCTTACACTTATTTGGAGCCTTTCGATACTTCAGGTTGTAATATTTTTATTATTATAATCAATGGTTTCAAACTCTCCTTTTTCATCATTTTCTCCGCTTGGTTCAAACAAATTATCATGCATAATTGAATCAAACCAAGCTCAAGCTATAACAATCTCAAGTTGCACTTGATTCAAACAAATTCTTTTCCTTTGTTGCTTTCACTTCAGCAAACCCAAACCCATCTCTCCCATTCTCCTCGGTAAAATACACAACCATCAAAAGTACTTCCAATTTCTCATTCTTAATAAGAAACCCAAACAAACCAAAAAGTCCCAAATAAGTCCACTTTCACTCACAACTGCCTTCATTTTCCCACTCTTACACTCTCAATGCTTTATTTTGATGCTATCCTGTAATGAAAATCTCAACGATGCTATCTTTCTTTACCATCATCTATTAACGGTTACAATTAATTTGTAAGGTAAACTTTCTTATTGCTGGTCCAAGCAAAAATTAATCTGATATATTGATATGAACAAGAGCAACAAGAGACTGAACTTATTAGTTCAGATTTCAGGGATTCTGTATCTTCCTTACCATAGATGTTGCCTTGTTGGTGATGGTTCATCCATAGAGGGAGAAAAAAATTATCTTTCACTGACATTTTGCAGGAAGCATGGTCTGAATTTAGTATCAAAATGAAAATGTTGTATCATTTTGATTCCTTAAGATGAAAATCTTAGTCCCAAAGGATCTCAACTTCTTAATTTTAGGAGATCTGCCTCTTCAGATGAGACAGATTGTTCAAGTATCTGTAATAAAGATATGAAATAGAAATCAGATGATTAACACCTGCTGAGACATTCAATTTAATATGATTTCTATTCATTGTTTGCAGTTTAAATAACACAATATTGCTATCTGAAAGACTTTCAATATTAGAATTCATTTCAACTAATGAATAGATCTCAACTACATAGAAGATATCTTTCATGTCAGTCTGAAAAGACAATCTTTTTTTCTGTCAGAACTACCTGTTAGTCATCTAATGCCATATCCCCAAAACAACCGCGACGCCAAAGAGTAGTGCAAGCGCCGCATCTCCTCCCGGGAGGATCGAGAACCTGTCAAATTGAAGATGTTAATCAAGAAATGGGGAAAATGCAGTGCACATATTTATTTTTGTTATGTCAGGTATATGCAGTACATTGGTATATTTAGGCAAATACCTGAGCTTCTTCCTTGACTGCTGTATATATGCCATTGCAGGGGGAAGGATGCCAAAGAGGAAACAGTTTGCATAAACCCCAGCAAAATCAAGGGCTTTTGAAAAAGTTGAGCGGAAGAAGGAAGCTATAAGAACTGGAGCACTGAGCACTAGTGGCATTACAAATATTTCTAATGATTTAAGGTCAGTTGTTCTTAACAGTTGTTCATCTTCTGAAGCAGATCGAAATGAAACTTTCCCCAACTTTCCGCATTCTTGCCGACTCGAATAAATCACAAAACCAACTTTGCCTGAACCATTAGAGACCAACTGAGATTGATAAGGAATTTGCTTTTGCAAATTTGTTTTCCCTAGAATCAGTTCCAGAGTATCAAGAAGTTGCTTTGGAAAGCTTACAGCATATCCTATCAGGCTAGTTGCCAAAGCAGAAAATGCAAAGCCTTGAACTGCAGACAAAGCAGAAGGATTCACTGAAAGTAAAAGGGATATAGGGTCTTTCGGGGAGGTATTTCCAGCCAGTCCTAAAACAATCAAATTCCATGACACAACCATAACTAAAGGAACAGCCCCTCCGATCAGTATTGCTTTTCGAGCCTCGGATACTGAATTTCCAGCAATCTTGCAAATAAAAGGAGTGATAACATGGAATCCTAATGTGAGTACAGTAACAGGAATTGCAGGCAAAATTGATGATAGACTCCATGAGGCATGGGCAAAGGAGCCTAATACATTTCCTCTGGCCACAGATAAACCAATGGCCACCAATGCAGTAATGGAGAAAAGCATGAGGAAGCATAAAAGCCTGTTTGAAACATCAATGACCTTGAACGGAAAGAACATAATAACAGTCCCAGCAGCTAGTGGAAACAAAGCATGAGCCAAAAACAAATTCATCCAAGGAAACCATTGACACACTATTGAACCAATGCCTGAAACACAAGCCACTAATAAAGAAAAACTAAGGGAGGCATAATTGACCGCAACAAAAGCACCAAAATGACTTCCTAATGCCTTTGTTGCAAGGCCAGTAAAGCTCACTTCCGCTACACCCTCTTCTTCCATTACTGCAAAACTTAGTTCTGCAACAAGAATGATGGAGGAAATAACATAAATCCAAGAAAGAATAATGGCAATGGTTGATGGAAGTGGACCTGATTTTATCGTTGCAGCGGGTAAACCCAACATTCCAGGCCCTACAGCCGTACCAATAATCAAACTAACAGCACCCCAGAAGCTCTTGTCTTCTTGTTGGGATCTTTCTGGTAGCTGATTGTTCACTGTTTCAACATTATGTTCCTCATCATCAAGGGGAACAACAGGAAGTGCCGAATTTTGGGGTGTAGATTTAAGGAGCGGCTGGTGATTCTTGGAGGGTAATGTAGAGAAGAAATGTTGGGTTATGGCAAAGAATGGAAGAGGCTTATTCTTGAATGCTGGTGTGTAGGGAATGGACAGCCTGTGAGGCTGAGTGTAGAGATATGGAAGACTGAGTCTTGACTTCAATGGCGAGATGAAAGATGGATGGTGAGAAAGTAACATATTGGCAAGAAAAATTTGTTAGCAAAAGAATCTTAGAGAATCTTGTGTACTTTAAAATTTTTCCCCTTTCTAGAGTGACGGGAATCTTTGAATGGAAGCTGATAGGCAGGGAAAGTTTCAGCGGAAAAACTTAGCTTCTATCTTGTCAGAGTGGAAGTATAAATAACCTTATATGGAGGAGAACATGGATCTATATAGACCGATTAGAGGGGCAAGAATGAAGAATGGGACTGGTCAATATTAAATGTGTGTCACAAAGGCAGCATGAAGAAAAAGAAGAGCAACCATTCAAAGCTATATTTCATGGGCCACGTTAAAAGTGGGCTTACACTCATAAAATATTTGGTAATATACATTTTTATATTTTTGGTATTTATTATCTTCAAAATAATTAATTTTTAAAACAGATATGGAATCAATTTTTTTATTTTATTTTATCCCTATTTCTTTTTTCAAAATGATTTAGAGAAATACTACATTCATATTTTTTATTTGCAATATTGGCACTCAACAACTTATGAAGCATGCGTTTTATTTTCGGATTATTTTTTATAAGAATTTTTCAAAAAGTATTTATTAAAAAAATAGGTTAAAATTTAAGTGTTTAGTATTATTGTTAAAACCTGTTTTTAAGAAAGAACATTAATCTTAAATTTTAAGTATTTTTAAGGAATTAATGTTAATTATTTGTACATTTTGTTTTGAATATATAAATTATATTTTAAATATTAAAATATAACCATTACAAATTTAAATATATAAATATTAATTATTTAAAATAAATTTAAATAATGAAATAATTATGTATTCAATATAAATATTAAAATAAAATACATTAAATTATAAAAAAGGATTAAAAATGTTTATTTTCTCAACTGCAAAAGCTAAAAAAATTATTGCTTTTGTTTTTAGATTCAAAAGCAATTTTAATTTTAAAAGTTGTCTATTTAACATCACTTATAAATCCAAAGGCACATTTTAAAAATAATGAGAAACAATACTAAATCAAACTTGTTACTATCTATGAGAAAATTAAACATTTTTTTCTTTTACAAATTATTTTCTAAATCATACTTCGAGCCGTAAATCAAAAGATAAAATAATTTTCTAAACTATTTACATTTCTATTCGCAAATTATTTACATATATATTATAGGTTGATGATATGAACTCAATTAGAGGTATTTATGGTTGGGTCTTGTTCAATTCTAGATTAAGTATAATAGTAGCACACTTTATATTTATTCAAGTTCAACTCGACCAAAAATATGGACCTAAATTTTTGTTTAACCCCGCCCATATTTATAAATAGTTAAACCCAAGGTAATTTTAAGTTAATTTTAATTTAATATGTAATAAATTTATATATTTTATTTATTGAACTTTTATATGTATTCATTTTAATATTTTTAATATTTATATTATAATAGTAGTCATTTAATTTGGAAAAAATTACAATAGAAATCACTTAATTATGGTCAAATTTATTTTTTAGTCACTTAACTATAAAAAATTTTAAATTGGTCAACAACTTATTGGGTTAATCTCTTTTCGTCTTTTTCTGTTAATTGCTGATAAGACTTGGACAGGAGGATGACATGGCGGTTTTAAAGTTGGTATAATTATAATTTAGTCCTTAACAATTACATATTTTATCAATTTAATTCTAATTCTAATAAAATCCACAGATTTAATCTCAACTTTTACTTATTATATTGATTTATTCATAATTTTATGTTAATATATAAAAAAATTATTTTGTATTAATATTAAATAAAAATAATTATATTAATATTAAAAAAATATTTTTTCCCTTCCCCTTCCTCCTTCCCCTCCCCCAGGGACGGTGGAGGAAAGGGAGGGGACAATGGGAGGGAGAAGAGGTATTTTTTTAAATATTAATATAATTATTTTTATTTAATATTAATATAAAATAATTTTAAATATATCAATATAAATATTATGATTAAATTTATATAATATGTAAAAGTTGAGGGTTAGACTTACAAATTTTATTAGAATTAAGATCAAATTTATAAATTATATAATCATTAAAAACTAAATATGTTATTATACCAATTTTAAACTCCCCACTTTATAAGGGTGAGTTTGGATGGGTGGTGCGTTTAGCTGCGGTTAGTGTAAAAATAGCGGTGACGGTGAGATTAGATATTATAACAATACTGTAGCGTGAGATAAAAAGTAAGCTAAACGCACCGTACCGCAATCAATCGTCCATCCAAACGAAGCCTAAGTCTTAAAACAAGGAACAGAAGATGACAAAAAAAAAAAAAGATAACTCAATAAAATGGGTGACAAAAAAAATGATAAGCTCTACTGAACAAAAATAAAACTCCGACCAACTTAAAACTTTTTAAAAATTGACCCCAAAAAGAAAACCATAATTAGGTTACTTCACTTAAAAAATTAGGGTAGACAAGATCAGGCCTGAGCCTTAAATGAAAGCGCGGAGCCCTATATTTTAAACCAGGCTAAATTTTTTCTCCAAACACGGAACTCGGGCGGTAGCCCGGCCATGAAACACACGATACCCCGCGGCCAAACAAGCTTCTCACCACTATAGTCCACTACTGTGCCGGCCTCCTTCAGTGACTTGACCAAAAGCCCTCTCCTTCCGACAGACAAGGAAATTAAATGAGGTCATTTTTGACAGCCTAAACTTCACTTACAACATTTCTTCTTCTCGAGTCATGAGATATTGTCTGCTCTCTTAGCGGTGGTGCGAACTGGCGGCTGCTCCACCGCTATTTGAAACCATTTTTCCGCGCTGCACATCCGAGCCTCGACTCTGGATTTTAGGTACACAACTCGACTTTGTTTGATGTTCGGCTTTCACTTATGTGCATATGATTGATTTCATTTTATTGGAGCTCCATAGCTGATAAGGTAGAATAGAATTGACTAACCCAATTTATCATTGACATCATTTGTTTTTTGAATTGGTGTTTACCAGTCTGCAAGAAATACAGCCAAGTGGGAAGCAAAAGCAACATGAAGGGCATAGCTAACCTTTTGCAAACTTGCATAGACAACAAATCTCTTCTGCTAGGCAAAGTCCTCCATGCTTACATTCTTCGCACCAACCTTTTAACCAATACTTTCCTATGCAACCGTCTCATTGAACTCTATTCCAAATGCAACGACCCATCATATGCTCATCGTACATTCCACAATACCCCTCAGAAGGACATTTATTCCTGGAACGCCGTTTTGAGTTTCTATTGCAAAACTGGGAACTTAACTTTTGCCCGTAAAGTGTTCGAACAAATGCCTGAAAGAAACGTTGTTTCCTGGAACAACCTGATTAGTTTAATGTTAAAAAATGGGTACCAGGAAAAAGCTTTGGATGTTTATAAGCTTATGGTTTTGGAAGGTTTTTTGCCCACCCATATTACTTTTGCTAGCGTTTTAAGTGCCTGTGGAAGTGTTTTTGATTTGCAGCTTGGGAAGAGATGTCATGGTCTTGTCATTAAGATTGGTCTTGATAAGAATATCTTTGTCTGTAATGGGTTATTGTCTGTTTATGCTAAATGTGGGGTTATGAGGGAAGCTGTTCAAATTTTTGCAGACATTGATGAACCTAATGAGGTTACGTTTACTTCAATGATGGGTGGGTTAGGAAGGATTGACGGGGTCGTTGAGGCTTTGGAGATGTTTAGAATGATGTCTCGGAAAGGGGTTCGGATTGATTCCGTTTCATTGTCTGCTGTTTTGAGTGTTTGTGCAAAGGGGGGAGAGTATGATGAATTTGGCTGTTACGAAAATGGAGATAGATTATTACGTAATGTTGTACTTGGAGAACAAATACATGGTCTTTCATTTAAGCTTGGATTTGAACATGATCTTTATTTGAGCAACTCATTGCTTGATATGTATGCTAAGAATGGGATTATGAAGAGTGCTGAGATGGTTTTCCATACTTTGGGAAAACCCAGTGTTGTGTCCTGGAATATAATGATTGCTGGATATGGCCAGAAAGGAAATAGTGGGAAAGCTATTGAGTGTTTTCAAAGAATGCAGTTTAGTGGTTTTAAACCTGATGAGGTTACATATATTAATATGCTTGCAGCGTGTATAAGGTGTGGAGATGTTGAAACTGCACGTCAAATGTTTGATAACATGTCATGCCCAAGTGTTATTTCATGGAATGCTATAATCTCTGGCTATTCCCAGAATGAGAATCACAGAGAAGCAATAGATCTTTTTAGGGAAATGCAGTTTCAAAGTGTAAAACCTGATCGGACTACTGTGACTGTCATCCTTGGCTCATGTGCTGGAATGGCCTTTCTGGAGGGTGGAAAACAGGTCCATGCTGCCTTGCAAAAGGCTGCTCTTCATACTGACAATTATGTTGCTGGTGGGCTGATTGGCATGTACTCAAAGTGTGGGAAGATAGAAAGGGCAGAGCACATATTTTCTTCCATGCCAGAGTTAGATATTGTCTGTTGGAATTCTATGATTGCAGGTCTTACTCTTAATTCTCTAAACAGGGAAGCTTTCATGCTCTTTAAGCAAATGCGACAGGGTAGAATGTTGCCTACTGAGTTCTCTTATGCCACAGTATTGAGCTGTTGCACAAAATTATCTTCTTTATGTCAAGGTAGGCAGGTCCACTCTCAGATAGTAAAAGATGGTTATGAGAGTGATGTGTTTGTAGGCACTGCTCTTGTTGATATGTATTGTAAATGTGGTGACATAGATGGGGCACGGAAGCATTTTGATATGATGCCTGTCAGAAACATCGTTACATGGAATGAGATGATACATGGATATGCCCAGAATGGATATGGAGATGAGGCGGTTCATCTATATGGAGACATGATTGCATCAGGTGCGAAACCTGATGCTGTAACCTTTATTGCTGTTTTGACTGCTTGTAGCCACTCAGGATTAGTAGACTTGGGGTTCAGAATTTTCAACTCAATGAAGAGTGAGCATGGAATTGACCCAGAATTGGATCATTATACTTGCATCATTGACTGTCTCAGCCGAGCTGGTCATTTTCATGATGCAGAGCTCCTTATGGAAAAGATGCCATATAGAGATGATCCAATTGTATGGGAAGTTGTGCTTAGTTCTTGTAGGGTCCACGGTAATGTCAGTTTAGCTCAACAGGCAGCAGAGGAACTCTTTCGTCTGGACCCTGAGAGCTCTACCCCTTATGTGCTTTTAGCCAATATCTATTCATCTTTAGGAAGATGGGATGATGTAAGAGTTATAAGAGAGCTGATGAGTGAAAAGCAGATTGTTAAGGATCCTGGTTATAGTTGGACTGAACATAAGGAGCAAGATACATGTCTATTTGTTGGGTGATACATTTATGGATGGTCAATGAGACTTTTGACTACATTACTCTCTATGTTAGAAATGAGTCATTTGGGTTTTGTGGGCTGTGCCGAAGATGCAACTAAAATCACTCAATAGAAGGCCAAGAGAATGACATGGGAAACCAATGATCTTCGCTACCAAAATGATTTGGCCATAGTTTGCTTATTGTTTAACTTATTTATTTTTGTAAAAAGGTGGAGAATGTTGCAGAGTTTTGAAGTGGAGCTTCAGTGGCGAATCACCCAAGAACCCACAAAAGAGCCCATGTTGCCATCCCCTGCCGTTCACAGGATGGTAGTGCCTTTCTGAAGTGGTAATAAATACCTATATTCCCCTAGTCATATATATACCTAAAAACTATTACTTTGCCTATTGTTTTCCTTTTTCTGGTGGGGTGATCATTGATCAATGATCATTAGGATTTTTCTATGCTTCACCTTTTTTAGTGATATTGAGGTTTGGGTTTTTTATATTATCACGTACTGTTGAAATGTCATTTGTGGTGAAATGGTGGCAATTGCGTTGACTGACATGCATGACTGTTGTGGGCAGAAAGAGAATGAGTTGAAAAGGTTTAAGGGCATAGCTGGAAATCAAAATGCTGTCAAACCAATAATTTCTTTGCAACACAGGTTGCCTTTAATATTTTCTTGTAAACTTCTCTTTTCTGATTCCTCACATTACATTCTTCTATATCATCCATTTATTTACATTTTCAAATTGTTTAAGTTTTGGTAGGTTTGAGAAATCCTAATGAGGGGGAGGAGGGATTGGAACCTTAAACCTCAAATCTTGTAGAACTCTTGGCCGTGCATTTATGTCTTTTTTTTCTTATGGCATTTTATTCTTTATTGATGGTATACAGTGAACATTCTGTCAAACTTGGGTCTTTTTGTTTGCATATTCAATTATTTTGTAGAAGGTACAACTTTGTGGGAAGCATGAACTTGAGTCCCAACTCTTTTAATTAGGAGAAACATGTAATTGGTCAAGCACCTAGGAGCTTTCTTTATTTGTATGTCCCTAAAATTGTTTATGACCTGATTTTACATGCAACATGTTAACCACATTTTGAAATTCATCTTGGTTGGTGAGAAAATGGAAAGAGATGGAATTGAAAAAAGGAATTAAACTGCACCTTCATGACCATTCTTGAGTTGAGGGTTTGTACAAACTAAACTGAATTATGCATTTCGTTTGGTGTGTTTCCTAGGAAAGCTTTATGGAAACCAAGAAGAAAGGAAATTTGATTGATATTGACGTGAAGGGGTTTTGGACTTGGAGAAACATGTACGAGGAGGTAATGGTTATCCCAATACGTGGTTTCTTTTTGTAGGAAGTTTTCTGTTGGTATCTCATGATGAATATCATCGGTGTATTTTTCTTCTTAGGAGAGAGAACCATATGTTACTCAAGCTGGAAACATGAACTCAGCCTACATCAAGGGTGTGATTGAAGAGGAGAAAAATATTATAAAGGTAACGGGGTTCAGAGTTTATGAATGTTAATTCTTTTAAACTATGTATAGAGCGACTTAATACGTTCTTGGCATGATTGGTGAAATCAAACGTTGTGCTTTCATAGCATTGTGGATGTTAATCATAGAACTTGTGTAGATTCTTTAAATCATGAGCTGTTTGTGAATTAAGTTGTTCTCCGTTATCATCTGATGAATAAGAGAGAGGTCTTAAGGCCTGATTATTCTGAAGATACATGATTCTGGTTTCCTTCCTTAACATTGTCAGTACAATTGCTTCTGAATTATAAAATTTTCAAGCAAGAATTCACAAGAATAAGAATCAGCATATGATTGCAGTGATGTCTTGATAAATTAATTTCTTCCATGTGGATTCTTGAAATGTTTGAAGTTGAAAGTTTTCATGTTGATTGTTCAAAATGGAGCATATGATTGAATTTATATAGTTGTGTGATGGTGTGAGCTATACCCAAATGAATTAAAAAAATAGTTAAGTGTGAAAATCATTTATTAATCTTTAAATTAATGCATAATTAAAAATTATATTTATATCTAATTTCGTGACAATAATTAAATATAAAATAAAAATTATAAGAATATGTCAAGTAGCATTTTTTACAGAACTTTTTGGTATTTATGCAGTGTTTTATTTTCAATTAACTCATAATAATTATATAATAATATTGTTAGTCTCCTAAATAATTACACCAATTAAAAACTCAAAACTCAAACCTAAATTTTTTTTAAAATCATTTCAATTAAACAAATAGGGCATAAATTATACAGACTTAATAATAATTAATATCCAATTAAAATTAAATTTGAAGTTATATATTATATATATGAAAGTAGATAATGACACATTAGAATTAAAAGTGATAAATGAAATTAAGTAGGATTTAAATAAATATTTATATTCATGTTATTAACATATTCATATTTTTATATCATATTATATTATGTGTCATTCAAATATGCTTAAGTTTCTCTTCTGATCACTCAACTGTAAAAAGTTATAAAATGATCGTTCAACTAATTGTGCTCATCTTTTTTGGTCATTGGCGGCTAACTCGGTAATGAAAAGATGATGCGATAGTTATCAAAATTGACATAATAACAAAATTATCTCCCAAAATTCACATATTTATATTAATTTGGTCTTAATTTAAAAAAAATTAATTCTTAATGTCTACATTGCGTAATTTCTTATGACTATGAAAAATATAGCTTTTCAAGAAATAATTTTAAATCTAAAAAATTTTAAAACTTAGATTTTACCTAATTTATTCATGAATTATTAAAAATAAAAATATATTTAAAAATCAATGATTTATATAAATATAAAAAAAATATTTAAAATATTAATTTCCTCGTTCATAATTTTCATTGTTAACTAGTATGATTTTCGATCCACGCTTTGTGTAGGGTTAATTATTTGTTTGTACCAAATTATAAAGTAAAAATTCGAAGGTTAAAATATTATCTAAGTCCCTATATACTTTGTACATTTGAAATTTAGTCCACCTACTTTTATTTTTAGAAATATAGTCCTCTACTTTTCAAATTAAAAGTTTAGGTCCAATTGTAACCACTGTTAAATTTCTTCTATTAAATTTTCTGGTCTGATATTTGAAATTAAAAAAAAAATTCATTTGATAGTTATGTAACAATAAAAATGACGTTGAAAATGTTGATTACGGTTTTTTTCTTTAAAATGACCATTCGAAATTGTCATAATAGAATAATATTTTTTGTTGGAATAGTGTTTTGATGTTAGCATTTTGATTGAAATATTTAACAATATTAACTATTCAGACTAACTAATAATATCATAAAAGTAGGGGATTAAATTATGTCAAAATTAAAGTATATAAATTAAATGTCAAGTTTCAACATGGTCTTGGGGCCAAAATAAAAATTTGACTATTGCCTTATAATATCAAAAAAAGCGACACAAACCTAAAAAATGGGAAGCAACATATAAATTTCTAAAATTCTTAGGGTATTCAAATTATATATAACTACGCAATCTTTCAATCGAAAAGCTAACAACATTAATTAATAAAATTATACAAAAATAATGATCAGTTTATGTTAGAAATTAAAGTATAAATATTAAATTTCTAATTTAAATATGTTATAAGGACCAAAACCAAAATTTAACCATTTTTCTAAAATGTAAAGAGAGAGCATAATGAATGTGTCACGTGTCAGGAGAAGGGAGAAGCTTTGGACCTTCATTATCTATATAGGTATATAAATTATTCTCACCACCAATCCATCAATAACATGTTTATATTTTAGGTGATGTTTATCGTTTTTGCATATTTAACTACCTGTATTTAACCGTTGGATTAACTGAATTAAATTAATATTAATTGACTTAATAGAATTTTTTACTCCTTTAACAATTAACCGAATCAAATTTTTTAAAAAAAAAAATAATTAAATCGAAATATTTCAATTAATTTAGTCGGTTAACCGAAATTTATATATTTTTATTTTTATTTTTGATTAAGACAAATATAAAATATATAAAAATAAATAAATTGATAACATTCATTTGATCGAATTAACCGAATTAAAACTATATATAATTTGTATTATTAATTATTAAGTTCGATTAATTATCGGATTTCAAACTGAATTAACTGATAACTAAACTTCTAAAAAATCATTAATTAACCTCCAACCAAATTAGATCGAATAACTAAATGATTAACAGAATTAAATCGGTTAGATCGATTAATTTGGTTTTAATCAAAATTTGAACAATAAAATTATTAATATTAATTAAAATATACATATGAAACATTCATTAGGCTACATGATACGATTTGATTTAAGTATAAATTCTTTAAGTCAAATTTAAATATTAAATTGAAAAAAAAAACTCAAATAATATGAAATTATATTGATGATTTTAACTTATTTTATTTCTTTAGTCTTTTTTTTTTCATAAATAAATTCACTTAATTCAATTAATTAAGATAATACGGAATAAGTTAAAAATATTTCTTGAGAATTGCTTTACAGATGGCAAAAGTGGTCAGCAAGTATAAGCCTATTTGACATGAAATCCATATCTCACCTCTATATATAGTTAAAGTATCAACATGCACAACTAACAAAGGAAGAACGCCAAGAAAACTCACTCCAAATTACGATCTTTTTCTTTCATTTATCTCTTTGCTATTAGAACGCCAAGAAAGCTTTGATCCCTCTAATTTCAGCACTTACATGTTCGTTTCTGTTCATTGGGCGTTAAGATCTTGTTCCTTTCTATTTCAAAAGAACCTATTATTCTTTTCTTCTTAAATGGCTGAAAAAGGGGACTCATCAGCAATAGGGGCAGAAACAACTTCAATGGCTGAAAAAGAAACGCCTTCAATAACTGAAAAAGAAGCGTCATCAGCAACAGGGGAAGAAACATCTTCAATGGCTGAAGAAAGAAAGTCATTAGCAGTAGGGGAAGAAACAGATTTAGAGAAAGTAGTGGAAAGAGTGGTGACAACGAGTCCTGAAGATGATGCCACCTACAAAACTGATATAATGAATGAATCTAAAAGACTCTTGTCTCTTTTAAAAGAGATGAAGCTGAATCAAACGGTTGGTCTTGGAAGGGGTGACGGAGATAGAGCATTCTTGGATGAGCAACCCGTGATCTTGGGTTCAGGCCAGGTTAGACTTTTAACCTTTCTGTATTGGTAAATTGGGTTTTGTTTAAGCATAAACTTATTATTTTGGTTGGTTTGTTGCGTAATAAGGTTTCTTGTCTATCAGTAATTCATTCTTTAAAGCTACTGGTAAATGTTCTAATTCTTGGCTTTATTGAAGAATCTTTTATAGATAATAAGTTGCATTATGCATGTAAAGCTAATTTTGTTACAAACGGAGCTACATTGTTCGATCTTTGACCATGCCAATGTTAATGAGATTAAAGTTCAATAGGTAATGGAGATTGCTCTCTCTCATGATTGTTGATGAGCTTGAACTTCCAAAACTATAGAGCTTCAACATTTTGCCTTTTTTAGCGTATAAAAATTGGTTTTTATTCTTCTTAATCATATGTGGTGACCGCATGTTATCAATTTTCAGAACTGGTTGAATGATGGTAACCTAAAATGCGCTATGGTGGATCGAGTTTTAGTAGAGTTGTTGCTTGAAAAGTTGTCGTCTTCACTTCCTGATCAGAACGAAGCTGCTAAAGACCTTCAAATGCTGACAAAGGCAAAACCATCATGTAGGGAAGCTTTTTCCAAGCTCAATGATGCCATCTCTAGATTGCTCAGTCCGCTATCGTTAACCAAGGTCGAGGCAAATCCAGAGCTCCAGGAAGATTTGATCACAACAGTTTTAAACATTTTGACTGATGACCACAATAAGCACCTCGTAGGGGGACACCCTCGTGCCATCCCTCTGCTTACTGAATCTATGAAGTATGGAACCGATGAAACAAGAAGAAATGCTATAGCTGCTCTCGTATCATTATCGGCACTCGACTTAAACAAGTTCATCATTGGAAGTTCCGGTGCTCTTGCACCTCTACTTGAAGTAATATGTGTAGGACATCCATTGGCAATAAAAGAAGCTGCCTCTGCAATATGCAGCCTTTGTAAAGTATATGAGAACCAAGACAAGTTTACTAAAATAGGAGCAGTGAAGATAATCCTACAGAAGATCAAAGAGGGTATACTTGTTGATGAGCTATTGGGTGTTCTTGCAGTTCTATCTACACATAATGATGCCGTTGAAGAACTTGGGGATCCTGATACTTTCCAATACTTGATTGATATCAAAAGAAATACCGCTTCCGAAATTGCTAGAAAGAACTGCATCGAGATCCTGTTTAATGTGTCTATGTTAGAAAAACCTTCTTTTGGTGATGAGAAGAAGAAATCAAGGAGAGTAGTCTAAAGGCACTTGCAGAAATTAAAGGTCGGTTGCATCATTGCATAAATAAATAAAGCTGTTTCCAGCTTGATAAGCTGCTTGATAGGGAAACAATACTTGTACATTTTCATTGTTGTTCTGAAACAAATTCAAGCTCAGTTACCACCTGCCAGCGTAAAAAACTAGGGCATGTGTATACAAAACTTCCATAAACCAATTATCAGGCAATTTTTGGTCCAAATGAGCAAAGGGCAAAGAAAAATTCTATCAATAGTGGAAGTCAGACCCTTTATATCAGCAATATAGTAATGTTAGGTCTCATAAATGTATGGACAATGGAACATGCGTAAATTGAAAAATATTTGTTCACAGCAAACCAAATACCAAGTCTTGTGCGGAAAAATATCGGAGTTTCCAAATAGCTGTTCGATATATGTGACATTAATAGGGTTAAACTCATCTTAAAGTTTGTTACAGTGAGGGGAGCGCTATTTTGTTGTCTTATATTTTTATGTGGCTTAGGATATCCTGAATATATTTGATTTGTGACAAGAATAGATCATATGTAATTGGTATTACTTTAACCCAAGAAAAAAATTTAATGAATAAGTTTTGCATCTACTGCTCTCAGTATAATATTTTCGTTTATTGTTTAAACAAATTGGTTTAATAAAATATTTATTAATTACATTAATATTCTTTATTATCATTAAACCCTTAAAAACCAATTTTATAGATAGAAAATAGATTTAAAAAACTACTAAATAATAGTATTAATTAAAATTTTATTTTTCCCGTATTGTCTATATTTAATCTCAATAAAAGTTATTCAAAAAAATTAAAATCTCAATAAAAGTATTTATTGAATTGAACATCTAATTAACACTTAATAATAAATTAACTTTTTATTACCCAAATTGGCTATATTTAATCTTAATAAAAGTATTTATTTAATTTAAAATCTAATTAATTTTTCCAAAACACCTAATTTACCCTTATTAAAATTGTAAAATAACTAAATTACCCCTATTAATTTCAGCGACTCCCAAATGGAGCTAGTTTTATATTATATATAAATTTATTCAGAAAGTAAATAAATTTCCTAACTAATTAAAATATTTAAATAAGTAATAATATAAAAATAAATAATTAAGTTAAAAAAGAATCTTATACCCTCAATTATTGTACAAAATATTAATGTTAAATTAGATAAAATAATAATAGCATATAAAAATGAAAAATAGAAGGTAAGGTTGCTTTTAAAAAAGAAATGTGTTAATTACATTAAACATCTCAAAACTATGATTTTCTTTTTAAATTGGTACTCGAACTTTATAATATTCTAATAATATCCTTAAACTATTAATATTATATCAGTTAAGTCCTTCAATTATTAAAGCCATTAATTTAACCGTGGAATGGCAGGTCAAAATCTTATGTGATATGATTTAAAATGAAAATTAAAGAAAGTAAAATATTATTGCACAGTAAAAATTAAAAATAAAATAAAACTGAAAATAAATAGTAAGTAATAAAACTTTTGTAAAAGCTTTGGAAACCTTAAAACCAAGATGTTTATAACATCTTTTTTTTTTTAACTTTTCATTTAAACTATGCCATATAAGATTTGACATTTCATTTATTGGTTAAACTAGTGGTTTTAGTAATAGAAAGACATTATTGATATAATCTCAATAGTGTGAGGATGTAATTAGAATATTCTAAAGTTTCAAGACCAATTTAGAATGAAGGTTATAATTTGGGGATATATGGTGCAATTAACTCAAAAGAAAATAAAAAAAAAGTTGAAAAGGAAAATAAGTAGAAAAAATGGGTAAACTACACTCGAGGTCACTAAACTATTAACAAGTTTACATTTTGGTTGCTCTACTACAAAAAGTTATAAAATGGTCATTAAACTATTCAAAAATTTTCATTTAAGTCACTAGGCTATTAAAATCGTTGTTGTATGGCCTTCTCAGTTACACCGCTTGTACCAATTGAAAGCTTTCATTCCTCTTTTCTTTTATAGTTTAATTACTTTCATGAAATAGTTTTGAATATCACAAATATGTGAACCAAAATCCAAACAACTTTCTTCTTTGATCTCTAACACTGACTGTTAGATCGATTTGGGTCTAAAGTATGTTCTTCTACTCATCGATGGTACTGATCCACTATATCGATTCTCAAATTGTCGCTTACAGCGCGATAGCTAAACTTTAAAAAAAAAAATTAACAGCCCGGTAATTTAAATAAAAATGTTTAAATAGTTAAGTTACTTAAATGAAAACTTTTAAATAATTCAATAATTATTTTGTAACTTTTTAAGTTGAGTGACCAAACCAAAAATTTACTGATAATTTAGTAACATTTGATGTAATTTATCAAAAAAATGTAAGCTGGCCCACAAAAGTAATGAATGACGTGTCAAAGAACCTACCTTTTATCCATTGTATATCCGAAACTGCCCTTTACTTTTGTAATATCTAAAGTCTGATTCCACGTGTCACAAAATTCACTTATCACGTGCATCTCCTTACCACCATAAAAACCGACCAATATTAAAAGCAAAAAAAAAAGCAAGACAAAGAACCTTATCCAATACGTTTTGACATGAAAATTTTCCAGTCACAACATATCATCAAGCGTTAGATTCACATCAAGACAAACCAGATCTACGGTTAAAGTCCATCCTTAGACCTTAAAATAACCAACAGAACCGGCAATGCTACTCAACAAAGAAAGAGAAAGATAAAAGGAGCAACTTTTGCTTAAAAACGCTTCATTTTCATATTCGGTATTTTAATTTCCGTTCGGGAATAAAGCTTAGAGTTTCAATTTTGAATCTGAATTTCTGTTCCTGTTGTTAGAAAAAAAATATAGAAATATTAAGCATGGCTGAAGTTTTGGGGAAGTCAAATCTGTTTACAGCTTGTAACAGTAGTCAGAAGAAGAATCAAGAAGGTGGCGTTCCTTTGTTTTCCAGGAGAATCTCTGCGTTTTGTTTGAGAAAGAATAGTTTTCCTTCTTTGAAGTTGGAACCTCAAGCTTTGAGGAGTGGTTTTAATGGTCAAAGAGTGGTTTTTTTAGAGAAAAGAAGTCTAAATGAGAGAAGGTTCTGTCGATTTCCCATTAAAGCACAGGTTGGTTTAATTAACTTTATTTTTTTTTTTAAATTTTAGAACTCTCTTTTTGGTCCAAAGGTGTGGGTATTTTCTGATTTATTTTATGAACTTTCTTATTTTCAATTTCTCTGTAATTTTAGCTATGGGTAGTTCTTAGTTTAGTTTTCAGATGCCAAAGGTCAAATCTTCATATAGAAATTTTACTTCTATTCCCAAATAGACTTTTCCTTTTTTGGAAGGGTTAGTATGATTTTTTATGTTTAATACTCCTTTTTCCCTGTACGTTGATCTGTTGCAGAGGATCAAAACGAAACATTCTAATTGGTTTCTCTCTTTTATTTTTCTGGTATTGTTCAATGAAATTAGATGCAAACTGGGCTTCTTGGTAAAACCCAAAAGTGGTGGGAGAAGGGGAATCAACCAAATATGAAAGAAGTGACATCTGCACAAGACCTGGTGGACTCACTTTTGAATGCTGGGGATAAACTTGTTATACTGGATTTCTTCTCTCCTGGTTGCGGTGGCTGCAAGGCTCTTCATCCCAAGGTATAAGAATATAGACTTTTGAATTTTTTTTTTTTTTTATCTATTTTCTTTTGCATAGTTGTGTTAATGGTGGATTTGGATGTTGTGATTGCCAGATTTGCCAATTGGCAGATATGAATCCGGATGTGCAGTTCCTTAAGGTGAACTATGAGGAGCATAAATCCATGTGTTATAGCCTTAATGTACATGTGTTGCCTTTCTTTAGGTTCTATAGAGGAGCTCAGGGTCGTCTATGCAGCTTTAGCTGCACCAATGCCACGGTTAGTCTTGTTTCTATCCCTCCTTTGTGATGCAAAATTTATCAGATACGTTTTAGTAATTAGAATGAAATAAGCCCACTGGTCCCTTTCGATCATTTGATTTTGATGGCCATGGTGCATCTTAGCTATCAGTTGGTTGTGTTATTGATGAGGCTTTGCTAGTTTTGCTCCTTCAATGCAACTGGTTTTGTATCTTAACTGTTTGTCAATTGTTGTGCATGTTTTACCATCATATATGTTCTAACCACAATGATAATCCCACAGATCAAAAAATTCAAAGATGCATTGGCCAAGCACTCACCAGACCGATGCAGCCTTGGGCCGACAAAAGGTCTTGAGGAGAAGGAGCTTTTGGCATTAGCTGCCAACAAAGACCTTTCCTTCAACTACACACCGAAACCAGTTCATCCTGCACCGGAAGAAATTCTGGTGCCTAAAGAAGTTCCATCCGGTTCATCCTTCAGGCCAAAAGAAAGGGAGGAGAAGACCTTGGTTGGTGTGGGGAGATGATCGTCAGGGATAGTTTTTGCCAACCCCGTTCCCACTGTACAGTTACTATAGTACTATCTACATGTTCGGTTTTCATGTTCTAATATATATAAATATATATATATATGTTCATGTAAGAAATGAACAACATAGTAGAGGTGAAGCCATTAGGTATCGTCTTCCTTTTGGAGTTGCAGGCTATTGGATTTATTTTTTCTGGATCCCAGCCTGCTTGATAGAAGCATGTTTGAAGAGCAACTAGCTTTATGTGTATGTTATGGTGGTTGTCATTTTTAAGGATAAACCACTTATGTGAAAGTAAAATATATGGTTCATATTGTATGTTTTAAAATATTATAGAAAAGTAAAAGCAGTTTTATAAATTTCATTGCATTTATGTGTTGTTACTTTTTTGGATATGGTTGAAGAAGTGGGCATCCCTGAAAAGGACTACTCAAGGGCAATGCATTTACTCTCTTTGTGTACTCAGGTATCAGATCTTGTACTGAAAAACGAAGCTGTCCTCGGCCACTTATCCTCTGTCATAAACCCAAAAATATCCGGTTGGTTTTGGATGGTATAGGACTCGTGGAAGCTTCAAGAATTGTTTGGAGAATTGCCAAGTCTGTTCGCATCATCTTCAACCGCTGTTTAATAATTTGTAGGAAGTTTGTCTGATTTATTACGAGGCCATAAACATGTCCAGGATCCTATCCTCAAAAACATTAAATGAAGCATAGATTATAGAAGTTCATTTGCATGGATTGGATTTGTTTTACCCTCTAAAAAGAGAGGTAAAAGTAGTAAATTGATTTTTTTTAAAAATTTATTATTTTATATTGTTAAGAATTAATGTGGTTGATAGAATAATTGTATCATGTGTATTTTTTATTAACATATATAAATTAATTTTTAACAGTAAAATTGAATAAAATTTTTAATAACAATGATTTACAAAAATTCTTATTTTTTGACAATTCAATTTCTATTACAGATGCTACACTTTACTTTCATTATCATTAAGACAATTACAGCAAAAACCAACAGAAAAATTCAGGGTTTTGATTAGTAATGCAAAGTATCCAACCTGTCTCCCATGTTGTTCCATGATGAACAAATTAATTGCTTGAAAGCAACAAAGTTATGGTTTGAAAGTAATACAAAACTCTTCTCTTGCGTTATGTTCACAGGTGTCGAGGGGCATATCCACAGAAATGTTGTCATGGTGTGCTTGGTTGATCGGGTTGAAAGCAAATCCTAGAGGGATGGCCGACAGCCCTTTTCTTTGTTACTATTTGGGGTAGTAGGAATTAAGTGGAAGTTATTGGGTGTGAAAATAACGGAAGTTGATTTGAGTGAAAGGTGAAAGGGTGATACGTGTATTCCTCCCTACGCAATACACGGTTTATGTGACACTGACACCACTAACTTTTCTGCCTCACTAAGCAAACATTACATCTATAAACCACAATTCTTAAAATCACCAATTAAATTTACTATATATATATTTAAAAAACTTAAAAAAGTAAATTTATTCAATCAACTTAATGGGTTTTATCTATTAACAAATAAATTATTTACCCATATCTATGCATTTATAAACTTTTTCCTGACCCGGTGTATTTGATTAACAACATTAATTTAGCAATGAATTAATAAAAAAAAGTCATACTATGATTATAATAAATTTATTTATTTTATATAATTCTTCAAACTATTCATAATTTTACCTTACTATTAAATAGAAGTATAAGCACGTTTTAATGCATTTAAACTTACATCTTTTTGTATTGATAATAATATCGATACTAATTTAATTAAGAATCAATTAACAATTATAATAAATTTATTAAATAAAGATAAATATGCCATTTATTATATAAAATTTAAGTACTTTTATTTTTGTGACTATATTAATAAATAACTACCCCTGAAATAAATAAATAATCCTTCACTTAAAAATTATTATGGATTCCTTCATAAATTATTCTTAGTTTAAGTCTCATCATGTATGGTTGTTATTCAGATTTATTTTGGTTTAGATTCAAATATATTTAAGTTTGTAATCTCTTTTGCTTTTTATTGAGTTGGTTCTATTCTAGTTGACCAGACATGTATTATTTGTAATTTTTATTATATTTGAACTTATAAACTCCTTAAATAAATATATTTTTATTTTTCAATTTTTTCAAAATTTAATTAATTTTTGTAAATATTATTGTATTTTTTAAAAAAATTCCACTCCTTAAAGAATGTGATGAATTATAATATAAAATTAAGATAATCATTTAGGTCTTCAAATATTAAAAGTACTAAACGTCCTTATACTAGTAGTTAGATTGCATTTTGTCCCCTTTACTCGAGAAATAGGCAAAATAGTCCTCGTACATTAGATCAAAGAGCAAATTGGTCATATATTTTAAAAATATCATCCAAATGTATTGTTAAAAACTGGGATGGTTAGCAGAATAACCATACAATGACATGTGGTGTGTCAAGTGTACATCATGCTGACGTACAGTGACTAATTTTAATAGTAGAAATGGATGAATTTTTTATCAGAATGATTGGTTTACTTTTTTTATCTAACGTACAAGGACTAATTTGCCCTTTTTTGAGTAAAGGGAACAAAATGCAATTTGTCTCTTAGTACAACGGCTTCCATGCTACTTTTACCTCTTTAAATTTAACTAATCGAGCTATAAATAAAATTTCATATATAAGTAGTTTTAAAAATAAGTAGTTTCTCTAAGTCTTCAAATGTTACTGGTTTGGTTGCTTTAGTCCGGGACATGAATGGCAAGTTTCTAAGGGATTTTACACGTTGTTTCTCCTTACTAATATGGAACATTGGCTTGCGGAGGCTATGTCTATCCATGAGGCCTTCTTTAGGTTCAAAGCTTCAGGCATGGATAACATTGAGGTGGAGTCAAACTGCCTGGAGGTCGCTATTGCTTTAAGTTCTTGACAGTTTTACTCCTTCAAGTATGGCCTGATTTTACACAATTGTTACCTGTTGTGGCTTTGGTTTCAACATCTGTCCTTCTAGTAGACTTGTTGAAATGCAAATAAGGCGGCTCATAATCTCACTCGAGTGGCCTTGTCTTCTGCAGATTGGTCTTGCTTCAAGGTTTGTCCTTTCTTATTATTCATATTCTTACTATTGATTGATAAATGATAAAACTAACGTATTTTAATCTAATTCTTAATGCCTTTTTGGGTGATCATTTATGAAAATTGGTGGATTTAATGCTCCCAATATTTTTAATTCATGTTCTTATACTTAGGTGAGTATTTGGGAGCGAAAAACGAGCTAAAATCAAACAAATAGAGCGGATTTCAAGAGCCACATGGGCTGGACACATGCCTATGTGCCAGCCCGTGTCGATTTAGCACCTTGCTTCCCAAACACGCGAAAAAGCATAATTTTTAGGCTTTTTGGGCATTTTAAAGTCTATAAATACCAAATAGAAGAAGAGATATGGGAGCCATCAGAGAAGCTTGAAGAAAACACTCGAAGAATACTATTGGAGCCAACTTTGAAGCAGATTTCCATCAAGATCGAAGATCTCTTTTTAATTTCTTCTGAAGTTTTTATGAGTTTCTTTATGTCTTGTGGTTCTTCTGACTTTAAGATGTTTTTTTCAGGATTATAAACTAATTCCCTAGATACTTAAGGAAGATGAAACCTAAATTCTTTTATTTGATTTATATTTTACATGATAAATACTTGATTCTTGTTCTCAATTATGTATGCTTATTTCTTGTTTTAATATTTCTGGGATATTAATTCATGTTTAATGTGCTTAATTCAGTGGAGGAAAAGTCTCTGTTTAAGAGTAGATCTAACATAATTGAGTGAAGTTGCATGCAATCCTAGAAATTAGACAACATAAATCTACCAGATTAGAGTCAAATCTAATAAGGGAATCCATAGATTGAGTTAATGCGACGATAGGGGTTTTAATTTGAAAGAGATTTCAATTAGTCAACCTAGAGTCAGTTGTTCTTACTCTCGAAAGAGATATTAACATAATTTAGGGATTTCTACAGACCAAGACACCAAGTGAATAAATTATTTAATTCAGATTCATAATAATAGATAAAGTCTAGGTGGATTCTTTCTTGGGTATTGTCTTGCTCATTGATTATCTTTAAATTATTTTCTTATTTCATTCTCTGTTGAGTTCTTAGTAAATTAGTTTAGTAAATTTAGTTTAAAACACAGCACTCCAATTTTTTGGTTAAATAATAGAAAAACAGTAATTACTAATACTTTTAGTCTTCGTGGATACAATAACTCTACTCACCATAGCTATACTATCTATCGATAGGTGCACTTGCCTTTGTTGTATTTTTAGTTAGTCACGTAAGATACATCAAGTTTTTGGCGCCGTTGCCAGAGACTAAAATATTAGGAACAGCTTATTTTTATTAATTTAGCCTTATTTTATTTTATTTTATTTTTGTTTTTAGTTTAATTTTTACATTCTATTTTTTTTCTTTTGTTTGTTTTTGGCATGTTATTTTAGTTTATGATTAGAAGAAACCTGTCAGGACCATTACTTTTCGATAGCGAAATTGAAAGTACAGCTCCCAGAAATCATAGAGAAATAAGGCAGAATCGACAGAATTTAGTAGACGAATAAGAGGGCATTATTATTACTGAGGAGATGGACGATAATCAGAATATTCTCCTACCTCCTGTAGCTCCTGCTCCTACTCCTGTTCCTTGTATTATGTACAATTATGCCAAGCCCACTTTGACTGGGCCAAATCGAGTATTGTGAGACTTACCATTACTGTAAATAATTTCGAACTGAAGCCAAACACAATTCAGATGGTACAATAGTATGTTCAGTTCGATAGTTTGCAAGACGAAGACCCAAATACTCATTTGGCTCATTTTTTGGAAATTTGCAATACTTTCAAGATTAATGATGCCACTGACGATGCCATTCGTTTACGGTTGTTCCCATTCTCGTTGAGGAACAAAGCTAAACAGTGGTTAAACTCTTTACCACAAGGTTCCATCACTATATGGGCTCAGATGACTGAGAAATTTCTGCTAAAGTGCTTCCTATAGGCTAAAACAACCAAGTTGAAGAATGACATCTCTTCCTTTGTTCAGATCGATTTAGAGACTCCATATGATGTATGATAGAGGTATATGAACTTATTGAGAATGTGTCATCGTCATGGTTTACCTCTATGGTTATAAGTTCAAACCTTTTACAACGGTTTGAATCCTTCAGCTAGGCAACTAATCGACGTAGCAGTCGATGAAACACTTAACAATAAAACACCCGAAGTGACTTATGAATTTATTGAGGAGATGACACTGAATAATTATCAATGGTAAGTCATAAGGACAAAGCCGATGAAAGCAGACAGTGTCTTTAATTTAGATGCAGTCACCATGTTATCAAATCAGGTAGAACTATTAAATAAGAAAATTAATGGTTTATATTTTTCTACACAGGTACATCCGGTGATGCAATGTGATACAAATAGAGGTGGGATAACTAATCTAGAATGTTTATCCTATGGTCTTAGCATAGAGAACGAGCAAGTCAATTATATGGGTAATAATTCTAGGCCTCAAAATAACCCTTATAGTAACAATTATAATGCAGTTTGGAGGAACCATCCCAATTTCTCTTGGGTTGGTCAAGGAAATCAAAGAACACAACCACCTCCAGGCTTCCAGCAATCTTACCAGTAAGAGAAAAAGCCAAACTTTGAGGAGATATTGATCAAGTTTATCTCGGTGTCAGAAACGCGCTTTTAAAACACTGAGATAGTATTAAAAAATCAACAAGCATCGATTTAAGGGCTCGAGAATCAAATACATCAGTTTGCTAAACTAATTTCAAAACGACCACAAGGTAGTTTGCCTAGCAATACTAAAACTAACCTAAGAGAGTAGTTTCATGCAATTACTGTTCGAGACGAAGGAGAGTTAGTTGAATTTGAACAAGAATCGAAGTAAAAAATTGTTGTGAATAATGATAAGGTTGTGGAAGATAGGAAAGAACAAAAGTCGGTTGTCAATGAATATAAACCTCGAGTGCCATATCCTAATGCGTCAAAGAGAGCACACATGAATGAACAATTTGGTAAATTCTTCAAGCTTTTAAAAAAATTACATATTAACTTACTGTTTGTTGAAGCTCTTTCACAGATGCCAAATTATGTTAAATTTTTAAATAAGCTGTTGGCAAACAAAAAAAGAAGTTAGACGACTCATTGACTGTGGAGCTCAACGCAATTTGCTCGGCCATTCTTCAAAATAAACTACCTAACAAATTAAAAGATCCAAGGAGTTTTACTATTCTTTGCCTAATTGGTAGTTTAAATATTGATAATGCTTTGGCTGATTCAGGGGTTAGTATTAATGTCATGCCCTATAAAATGTTTAAACAACTAAGTCTTGGCAAAATCTAAACAAACTAGGATGAGTATTTAACTAGCAGATAGAACCATTGGATATCCTAGGAGTATTATTGAGGATGTGCTTGTAAAAATTGATAAATTCATATTCGTCGTTGACTTTGTTGTGTTAGACATCGATGAGGATAGTGACATACATTTGATTTTAGGTCACCCCTTTTTAGCAATTGTTAGGACTATTATTGATTTTGGTACGGATAAGCTTGTACTTCGTGTAGGTAATGAGACAATTATTCTCTAAGCAAGTGATTTTTTGAGTCTCTAGTGAATGAAATTATATTAAAAGTTCTGTTAATGTGAGTAACCATGTGGCTCAACCTTCTTTGCAGGAAATCCCTCGTGAAACTATGTGGAGCCATGTTTCAGTCAAAGTGAAAAAACAGAACAACTTATGGAGAACGAATGGTACAACTCGATGAACTAGATGATTGACGTATACATATCAAGGAGAAATTAGGAAAATACGATGAAGAGCCAAAACGATGCCATGAGGAGCATATGAGTGGGACGAGCCAATTTAAGGTTGGGGACAAATTACTACTAGACAAAACTAATCTAGAATTACCCTTTCAGAGCTCAAATCAAACGGATCGAACACATTTATGGTACTAAACGTATTTTCATACAGTATAGTTGAGGTAACTCATTCAGAGTTCGGCACGTTTAAGGTAAACAATACTCGACTCAAACCTTATATTGGTAAAATAATTGATAACAAGATAGAGTAGCTTCGGCTCCGAGAACCACCGTAACCATGCACAAGGTAAAGTCGAACTTAGAATCTAAATAAGCGCTTCTCAAGAAGCAACCCAAGTGTTTAACTTATGCTAACTCTTTTAATCTTATTGCATATTAATTTAAAATTAAACTAAAAAAATTATGTTTTTGACCTACACGACCTGGACACATGGGCGTGTCCCAGGCCGTGTGTATAAGGGAACAATCGACAGTGAGTCACACGGCCT
Source organism: Gossypium anomalum (assembly GCA_025698475.1). Lineage (NCBI taxonomy): Eukaryota > Viridiplantae > Streptophyta > Magnoliopsida > Malvales > Malvaceae > Gossypium > Gossypium anomalum. The sequence goes on along the minus strand of CM046966.1, from coordinate 78,745,503 downwards.
AGCAGCATGGCCATATGACACACGGCCTAGACACACTGGTGTGTTCTTGGCCGTGTGAGTCCTGAGACTTAATTTTTTAAAATTTCGAAGGTTACACAGCTTGAGGTGGTCCACACGGCCTGGAGACACGAGTGTATCCTAAGTCGTGTGAGTACTAGAACTAATTTTTCAAATTTAATTTCAAGTTAGTGAGTTACATAGGCAAGAGACATGGTCAGGTCATATGGGCGTGTGGCACGAGTGTGGGAAAAGTGAAGGTGCAGCATACATGGCCTAGACACAATAACATGTCTGAGGCCGTGTGAAGACTGGGCTCGATTTTTAAATCGAGCAAGGGCTAAGAAAGCCCCACATAAATGTGTGGCCCAACACGGGCCTCTACACGATTGTGTCATCCTTTTAAAAGCCTAATCCCCCCTTCATTTTGTTTTTTGTCTTCTTTCTACCCTAAGGCCCCGACATCGTCGCTCTACCTCTACCCATTTCAACTACTATTCTAGCCATCATCGTTATCTCCCCTCCGCACCAAACGCCGTCGTCGTTCTCCTCACCTTTTCCCTTTTTCCCTCCCTTTCCCCTTTCCCTTCCCAGCCGTCCCTAAACGAACCCCCTTCCCCTTTCCCCTTCTCTTTTCCCCTCTTTTTCTTCCCCCACGCACACCCTTACCCGCATTCCCATTTGAACCTCCATTCTTCTCCCTCCCTTCAAAACAGCCTCCACCATTGTCATCCCTCTCCTCGTCGACCTACCGTCGCGCATCTCCACCCATAACCACCACCGTCGTCCAACTTCAATCCAATTGGCCCCTTCATTTACCCCATTATTTATTTATTTGTTTGTTTTTCTTTTTATTATCTTATTTAACTTATTATTGATTTTTATTTATATTTTTATTATATTATCTTTAGTTGTTTTATGGTTATTGATCATTTTCTTCTTAATATTATTCCTTTTTAATACATTTATATTTTTTTATTCATCTTATTTTTATTAATAGGCATTATTTTTTTCTTTAACTTTATTTGTACTGTTATGTTATTATTATAATGTTGAATGTTGGTTAGTATTGTGGTTTAGATTTTCACTTTACTTCGGTATCTGTCGTACCATCTATTAAACTTCTTATTTATTATTTTTACTTTTATATTAATACTACTTATTTTTATTTAAGTATTCATTCAATCATTTTGCCTATCTATGTTCAATCTTGTGGTTTTAACTTTAGTTTGCTTCAATTTTTGATTTGATTAAAGTTCATGATGTTGATTTGTGTTTTTACCTTAATTCTTCTATTGAAATTTATCTATTATCTTTTTTTTTAGGCAGTATGATGAACATTAGAGGCAAGTCTAAGGATACCGTCCCCGCTTTGAAAAAGCAAAAACTCCTGGCACGACCTCATCATCGGGTGCTTCTACCATAGCCGCCATTCATGCCTCCGGTTCTCACTAGGCCCCCAAGAGGACCTCTATCAGCATCTTCGACAGCGACCGCTTGGTTTAGGTCATTATATTGATCAGACAACTTTAGAGCAGGTCCAACTAGCTAATCGAGTCTGTGCACTGATTGCCACAGCTCCTTCGGACCTGTTCTTCTCCATAGTCGAGCCCACATACTCTGAGCTTACTCCCGAGTTCTGTTTGACATTTCTATTACATCAAGTGATGTCGACACACGATGAGCCGGACACTATTACTTTCAGACTTGGCGGCACGACACGTCATATAATCGTTCTGGAGTTCGAAGCTGCATTAGGACTCCACACTAGGGAGTTCATGAGTACCAAGGGCTTCCTCATTTTATACCGGTACATCCATTACTCGTCTTCTCTATGTTGAATAGACCTCACTACAAGTACGATGCCCAATGGTGGAAGTCAGTTGAAGGCGACTTCCCTAACTCTGCCTTTACGCTATAATCATGCCATCTTGGCTCACACTTTGATCGGTTGGAGGGAGAGCACTAGCGTTGCCGGTACAACTGACGTTTATTTTTTATGGAGCATGGCCACAGACGCATATTTGATCTTACTTATTTCATTACCCTAACTGTCTATCATCAGACAACACAATAGGAAGGGTCCTAGCTACTTAGACTCTTAGTAACTCGCCTCGTACGACATTTTGGCATATTCGGCACTTTGGAGCAGTCCTCCTCCTTCACCCTTGTTGGACAGATGACCCTGCAGGGGTTATCCAGTATGAGTCACTTGAGAATGATCGAGCGACTTCGTGGAGTGGATCCTCTTCGATACCGATTATCTCATTCTGACCCTCGGGATGAACATGAGGACTTCACTAATGATGTCCCTTTCCATCACGAGAATCTACCTCATCCTCTAACTAAAAGTCACTGTCCTGCTACTTCTGCTGCTACCTTAGCGGACCTTTCTGAACGGTTCACTCGTTTCGAGCAACACTATTTTGAGCGGTTCGACAGTATTGATGCGACATTGCAGCAGATCTGTCAGCACTTCCACATCTCATCTTCAATGCCGACGCCTCATAATCACGATGTCTCCGACAATAAAGACCATTGATTTTATTTTAATTTTAATTTTAATTTTATTTTTCTTTTAGTTGTTTTATTTTTATCTTCTTAGACTTATTTCGTTTATTATCTTTTGAACTATATTTTTACTTTTATGGTTGTTTCTAGTCGAGTTTGTAACCTCTTAATCTTCTTTATTATTTGTGTTTATTTTCTTATTAGTTTGCTCAGAATCTTGCACTACATTTAGAATTGCCTATAATTCCGGTTTTCACCATTCTGGTGATTTCTTTCAATATTCAGGGCAGTTTCAGTTTTCTCCCTCTCTTATGATATTCTGCTTATACTATGCTTCTATCTTTTTGTACATTGAGGGCAATATACATCTTAAGTGTGGGGAGGTTATTTATATAATTATTAGAAAATCCCTGAATTATTTCTTATATTTAAGTAAATTTCTCATACTTTCATTAGAATGATTTTTTGTCGATTTGAGATTTTTGTTGATGTGTTCTGGATTAATTTGTAGACATTTGTGCATTGGTTGATTTAAACTTTAAGACATGAGAGAATCAATCATGATAAGTTATTTTTCAGAAATTAAAAATTTTAGGTTGTTTCCCTAAATTGAGGTATTATCTTGAAGTTTTAAATTTACAAGTTTGACATAAAAAACTATGATTTTTCGTGAGATTTTTGAGTTTTTAGAGTATACATTTTTTGTGCTCTTTCTATTATTGGTTATGAGTGTGTCAACCTAATTTGTTGTTTTAGAACTTGCTTTAGTTATGCATGTCGAGACCACACCTTTCATTTGATATACTGAGATGATAAAGGCACTTAGGTTTTAATCCACTTACCCCATAAAAAGCTTACATTTGTAATTAACCTTTAGTGAACCCCGTTGAGCCTAACACACTGTTTATTGATTGACCCATTAATGTTAACCCATAACCCATTTTTTCGTTCGTTGTGACTTTTTCTCGTTTTATTGACTCCCTTTTTGTCGAGATTTGATTTGATTAGTTGCCTAGCTATGCTCTTTTGTTTGATTTGCTGAATTATTTCTTATTGTTCTTGATAAAAAAAAAAGAACAAAAAAAATACTGATTATTAATTAGTTATTTTTGATTGAGCTTGACCAGTTAAATTCATATTTTGAGAAGAAGCTCGTTTTTGTTCTTGAATAATTCTTGATTGATGCGCTTGTTTTTAATTCAACATTTGTTTATTTTTCCTAGTTTGGTAATTTATCAACTCGATCTCAATCATAACCAACTTTTCTGGCCTTTCTCCACACCCTTAACTTAAGCCCCATTACAACATCTTAAAGACATTTTGATTAGTGTGTCATATCATTTTATAGTGGTGGAGATTTAATTTTCAAGCAAGCTTATGGTAATGACATTTCTAGTTCGACTATTGAGTGCTTATTCGTGAACCTTAAACACTTTGAGTGATTTAAGTGAATCTTTAGTGAGGATGTCAATTCTTGTAGATTTTTAATTAAAGGTAATTACTTAGATAAGGGGAGATACCTATGTTTTCATGCTTTAAAAATCTCGACTTGGATTGTTTGAATCTTTAGTGCCCTTTTAGTTGAATTGTCAATGCATGATTATTTGCCAGTTATTTTGAAACATTATTGATGAGAATTATAAGTTATGAAAGATTAATTTTAGTATGAGTTGAGGATTTTGCTTGATGACAATAAAATGCTTAAGTGTGGGGATATTTGATAAATGATAAAACTAACATATTTTAATCTCATTCTTAATGCGTTTTTAGTTGATTATTTAAGCAAATTGGTGAATTTGATGCTCCTAATCCTTTTAATTCATGTTCTTATACTTAGGTGAGCATTTGAGAGCTAAAGGAGCAAAAACGAGCTAAAATCGGACAAATAAAGCATATTTCAAGAGCCACACGGGCTGGACACACGCCTGATGGTCGTGAAACTAACTAAAATTTCGACTAAGGCAAGTGCACCTATCGAGCAATAGTATAGTTCTGGTGAGACCGAAAATATCGTATCCACGAGGACTAAAAGTACTAGTAATTACTATCTTTTTATTATCTAGCCTAAGAATTTAAGAGTGTTTTTAAACTAAAACTAATTATTTAATTAACTAAGATTATGACAGAGATGAAAATTGGAAAATACTTTAGGAAAACAAATTGAGAAGACAATACCCAAGAAAGAATCCACCTAGACTTCAGTTATTATCTTTGAATTAGACGATTTATTCAGTTGACTTATTCCATAGAAATCCCTGATTTATGTTAATATCTCTCTTGAAACTAAAAACAACTGACTCTAGGTTGCTAAATTGAAATCTCTTTCTAATTAAAACCCCTATTATTGCATTAACTCGATCTATGGATTCCCTTATTAGATTTGACTCTAATCTGGCAGATTTATGTCGTCCTATCTCTAGGATTGCATTCAACTCCGCTTAATTATGAATAATCTAATATTAAACGGGGAATTTTGCTCCACTGAATAAACACATCAAAACTTGGATAAATACCCTGGAATATTAAAATAAGAATTAAACTCACAATTAAGAATAAGAACAAGTATTTATCATATAAATCAAAGGAAAAAAAGACTCGTCTTAGGTTTCATCTCATTTAGGTATTTAGGGAGTTTAGTTCATAATACTAATTGAAAACATCTCAAAATATGAAGAGCAACAAAACATAAAGAACCCAAAGAACTTCTAGGAAATTGGATGGAGATCTTCAGTCTTGATGTAGATCCTTGCTTCCGAGATGATTCTTTGATGGCTGTCCTTAGCTATTTTCTGCTTCCAACTTTGTGTGTCCTTCTAATCCTCCTCTAGGGTGTTTAAATAGACTTTTCAATGCCCAAAATAGCGCAAAATTAGCCTTTTCTGAGTAGAACTAGACTTGGGCTCGATAGGGACACGACCGTGTGCCATGCCCGTGTGAAGGTGCTTAGGCCGTATGCTATTCTGACTTGGATTAATGTTGACATAGCCATGGCACAGGGGCGTGTGGTATACCCGTGTGTCACACGCGGGTGTGTGGATTACCCGTGTGGAAGTGCTTAGGCCATGTGTAACACTGTTCTAGGCCCATTTGGTCTGATTTTGGCCTGTTTGTTACTCTTTTTGCTCTCCTAAGCTTTCCTGAGAATAAAAATGAATAAAAAGGATTAGGAGCATCAAATTCAATAAAATCAAGGAAAAATTATCCATAAATATGACAAGCATAGGGTAAAAACAGGTATATATTACGGTTTATCAAATATCCCCACACTTAAGCATTTGCTTGTCCTCAAGCAAAATTCTCAACTCACAACTAAAATAAATCCTTCTCAACTTATAACTCTCATCAATATTGTTCGAAATAATTCACAAGCAATTATACATTAAGAACTTAACCAAAAGATCATTAAAGTTTCAAACATTCCAAGTTGAACATTTTAATCATAAAATCATAGGTATCCCCCTTTATCTAAGTAATTACCTTTAATTCCAAATTGACAAGGGTTGACATCCTCACTAAAGATTCACTCAAATCACTCAAAGTGTTTAAGGTTTTAACAATTAAGCACTCAATAGTCAAACATGAAAAGTTATTACCATAAGCTTGCATGAAAATCAAATCTCCACCACTATAAATGAGATGATACACAAATCAAAAGGTCTTTAATAGGATTGTAATGGGGCTTGGGTTAAAGGTGGGGATAAAGGCTGAAAAGAGGGTTAGAATCGAGATTAATTTAATAGCTTACCAATTTTAAAAAAACAAATCTAATCACTGAATTACAAACAAGTGCCAGAATTAACACTACCCAAAACTAATGAGATGAGCTTTTCTCTCAATAAAATGACTTTAACTTATCCGAGCTCTTTAGAACAATATGTAACTAAATATAATAATATGTTTTTTTAAGAACAAGTATTTAAAGTACATAATAAGAAATAATTTAGGGACTGAAATAAACGAACATAGCTAAGTAATTAATCAAATTAAATATCGATAAAAATGGGTCAATAGAAAGATAAAAATTCTTGATGAATCAAAAAGGGTTTAGTTATGGGTTAATATTAAGGGGAAAATCAAGAAACAATAGTCAAGGCCTAGCGGGATTCACTAGGGGTCAATTGTGTGGGTAGGATTTTTATGGGATAAATGGGTTAACACTTAAGTGCCTTTATCATTTTCGTAAATCAAGGTCTTGACATGCATAATCGAAGCAAGTTCTAAAATAACAAATCAATGTTGACACATTCATAACCAATGAAATCAGTGAACAAGAAAGATATATGCTCTAAAAGGCTCAAAATCTCACGAAAATTATGGGTATTTGATGTCAATCCTGTAAATTCAAAATTTCAAGGTAATACCTCAATTCAGAGAAATAACATAGTAATTTTACTTCTCAAAAGTCAACTTATCATGCTTGATTCTCTAATGTCTTAAAGTTTAAACAATTAATGCACAATTACCTATGGTTTAATTCAAACCATATCAATAAAAGATCATAAGTAAATCAAGATTCATTCTAACAGTAATATGAGAAAATTATTTGAAACAAGATAAAAAATTTAGGGATTTTCTGATGATCATATAAATGATCTCCCCACACTTAAGATGTACATTGTCCTCAATGTATAAAAATAATTACTAACAATATAAGCATAATATCAGAAGATAGGGAGAAAAGTGAAACTGCCCTGAATTGGAATGTAATCCTTGAAAGAGCGGAAACAAGTTTAGAGGCATTGATGGTGATGTGTATGTAGATAGAGGTGAAGATGGTGGTAGAGGTTGGGTTCTACAACCACAGTTCCCAGCGAAGAGGTTATTGTGGTGGTCGGTGTCGTAGTGGCTATGGTCGTGGTTAAACAGGACATGGCAGTCGTTGAGGGGTGTTTAGTTATTCCTGAGCAGCTTCCATCGACTGAACCTTTGGAAGCTGCGATGCCATCAGTAATGTTTAGGGTATTTAAATTTATAGGGTTATAATAGTTAGTAATAAATAAATAACTAGATAAAATAAAATTCAAATTAAACTAATTAAAGTCTTGGAGGTAATTGATAAAAAAGTTCAAAATAAATGCAAAAATAAAGATAAAAGAAAAAGAAAAATAATTTAAAAATTAAATGGACTTAAAAGTCCTCGTCGACAGCTGAATCCTAAGGTGGTGGTACTGGAGGCGATATGTGAAAATGTTGACAAATTTGTTTCAGAGTCACCTCGATGTTGTCGAATCTCTGCATGCAGTATTGCTTAAAGCGATGAAGGTAGTCTAAAACTTAAGACACTGAAGCAGTCCATGAACTGGCCGGTGTCGCGGTGGTGGCTGAGAAGGCGGCCCGTCCTGAACTGGAGGAATATCATCAGGAATATCCTCGTCGTCATCCTCATCGGTGGCTCGTGTAAGTTGATACTGAGGAGGGTCGTACCCATGTCGACGCTCAATCATTCGCATATGGAGCATACTTTGGATGCCTTATGGGGACATGTGACCAATGAGCGTGAGTGATGAGGACTGTGCCGCTGTATCCAGGAGCCCAAAATAGCACTCTAGACAAGTCACATATGGGCTGGTACTGATGAATCCTTTTCGGTGTCGTTCGGTCTGATGGCGAATAGCAAGGGCGAAGAAGTACGCGAGATCAAAGATGTGCCCTTTCCTCATGCTCCAAAGGAAGTATGTGTCATGAGTGTTGATGACACCAGTGCTCTCTCGCTCCCCGTTAATGTGTGTACTAAAAGGGCATAGAGATAACGCAGAGCTGGAGGTAGTGTCGATGCTTTCGAGCGGCTGGCATCACAAATTCCTGTAGTAGGTTGGAGTTCGTTCCAGCATACAGAGAGTGAGCGATGGATGTGACGGTGGAGGTCGGGGAAGATGTCGGCATCCATGAACTCGTCCGTATAGAGTCCCATGGTAGCTCCAAATTCAGGGACATTCATCTGACGTACTAGGCCGCCAAGGCGGAATTGAACTGTTCCTGGGTCGTCGTGCTCCACCATCACCATCTGTAATTGAAAAGTTGAGCCTAATTCCAAGGTGAATTTTAAATATGTTGGCTTGATGATGTCAAAGAACCGGTCCCACAGAGCGGTGGCTAGGAGGGCCCGAACTGAGTCAGCTAGGTCGACCTGCTCTAGTGTGGCCCAATCAATGCAATGGCCCACACCAAGGGGTCAAGCACGTTGAATCTGAAATAATTCTTCTTGATTTCCTGGTGGAAATTGGAGGAATGGGTGTCGTATCTCTGTAGTAGGACCCAATGAGGATGTCGCTCTTTTTCGTTTTTTCGTGGCGGGAACTGCAACTTTCTTTCCTTTCGGGTTTGTCATAGTGTTCCTACAAAAGCAATTATAGAATTCAGTTGGAAGAATCACATAATAGGTAAACGAATAAGAAATAAGCATCCAAATTTAGTTCTATCAAACAAACGAAACAAGTAAAATAGTAATGCCTAGTAGAAAACTAAATAAATGACCACTAGATAAATATATATATATATATATATATATATATATAAATGAGGAAACAGTATATGAATGACATCAAAAGACTAGGATCCTAAGAAAAATTGTAAAATAGTGCTAATGTCTAAGACGAAATGGAGCATGAAGTTAATAGCACTAACCAAAATAAGGATCAACTAAGCAATAATACTAAGACAGAAAAATAATAAGAAAGAAATAGTAACATAATAAATGAATAAATAAGAATAATAATAAATAATATAAGAATGCAATAAATAAGTAAAAATAGAGAAAAATAGTGACCGACGATGGTGGTGGTCGAAATGTGTGGGCCTGCCGACGGTCGGTCTAGGGAGGGGAATGAGGCTGGTGCGGGCAGTGGGGCTAGGGGGTGGTTTAGTTTGGGCGACAATAGGGGTGAGGGGGAAAAAGAGGGAAGAAGGAGAAGGAGAAGGGAGTTTATGGGTGAAGGGAAGAGGTTTAAATGGTGAATAGGGGGAAGAAAGGGGAAGAAAGATGAAGAAAAAGAAAGGAGGAGGGGTGGCTGGAGGAAGAAGATGATGAATAGTGAAGGGAATAGGGAGATTTAAATAGGAAAGGGAGAAATTAGGGTTTGGGGGGTTTAATTGAGGGCCACGATTGTGTAAGCCCTGTGTCAGGCCACACGGCCGTGCCCTACTCCCGTGTGGTATGCTCTCAGCCTGTGTTTTTCGTATTTTCGTGATCAGGTTCGCACACGGCCCCTTGGCCACGCCCGTGTGTCAAGGGCGCGTGGTGTGCACGGCCGTATTACACAGTCGTGTGCACATTCGTTCGCTTCTCCCACGGCTGTGTTAGGTTCTCTACGCCCGTATTCCTCATTTTATGCTATGTGTTGGTGTTTCTAGTATCGCATACGGCCTACAGACACGCCCGTGTGGCCTACACGGCTGCATCGCACGGCCATGTAGTGCTCTATTCGTTTCTCCCACGCCCGTGTGGCCTACACGGCTACATCGCACGGCCATGTAGTGCTCCATTCGTTTCTCCCACACCCGTGTTAATCAATCAGTATTGCACACGGCCTAAAAGTACGGCCGTGGCATAATCTCGTGTTCTATTCTGACTTTGTTAAACGTTTTGATCTTTGGGGCGAGTTCGCGCACGGTCTTGGGCACGCCCGTGGTGAAGGCCGTTTGTCTCCCATGGTCGCCTCACACGGCCGTATGGATTTATTGTAGGCCGTGTCTCTGCTGATATTTTTAGAAATTAAGGTGCAGTTTTCCCACGGTCTGGGACACGCTTGTGTCTCGTACCCGTGTGGATCACACGACCGTGTCGCACGGTCATAGCTATTTATAACAGCCCGTGTCTCATCCTGTTTTGGGGAAAATGTTCGTCCTGTTTTAGCACGGCCATGGCGAAGCCCGTGTTTCCTGCCCGTGGGGAGCCCATGACCTCAAGCACGGCCGTGTGTGCCAAAAATATCTGCAATTAGATTGTAAAACAAAAGAAAAAATAAACTAAATTATTTAGTGGGGTTAGTGCTCGGGTTGCCTCCCGAGAAGCGCTTATTTAGAGTCTAAGCTCGACCCTACCTTGTAGGTATATTCAGGGAGTTCATGGAGCCGTAGCTCCTCTCTATCGTTTTTAAAATTCTCACCATTATAAAGTTTGAGACTGTAACATCTCGAAATAAGGCCTAAATAGAATAGTGGTTACGAAACCACAAATCTGATATAGAAAAGTTTATTTTGATTAATTTTTATGATTTACCAAGTGATTAGATGCATGTGTTAGAGTATTGATAAGAAATTTTATAGATTGCATGTTTAATTTGCCTATTAGGGCTTATTTGCAGAAGTTGCTGTAACAGCCCGATTTAGGGCCTAAACAGAATGATGGTTTTAGAACCACGAATTTGAAGTCAAAAAATTTATTCTGATTAAGTTTTAAGGTTTATTTATTGATTAAAATATTGTGTAAAAATACCGTTAAGAAATTTTACTAATAAAGTGCTTAATTGGGCTTTTAGGACTAAATTGCAAAAGTTGCAAAATATATGTTCTAATTCATAAGTACTTGATTGAAATGGGAGTTTAAAGAGGAGGTCCTTAAATGGAAATTAGACCAGTATATTTTGTTTGGACAAAAATGGGCATGAATAGGACAAAATTTTAAAGAAAGGCCTTAAGGGCATTTTAGTCATTTGGTAATTAAAAGAAATAAAAGGGAAAATAAAGCCAAAATTGACTCATCTTTTTCATGAGGCCGAAATTAGCATGGGGGAAGCCATGGCTAGGGTTTTCAAGCTTTCCAAGCTCAATAGTAAGTCCGTTCTAGCCCCGTTTTTCAAGTTCTTTACATTTTTGGAATCTCGGTAACTTGATTAAGCTTATTCTAGCAATAATTTAAGCTAGGGTTCATATTTGGAAAAATAAAATGTGTTTATTTTGATGTTTTATGGTAGAATATGAAGGCTGAAATTATGTTAAACAACTTTTTCTAAGCGTTTTTAAGCAAAAATGAGTAAAACGGCTTAATCGGTAAAAGTTGTTATTGTTCATAACTATGTGTTAGAGTGAGAATTTGATATTTCCATAGAAGGGAAAAATGACCAGCATGTCATGAAACATAATAATAAGGGATGAATTTTAATTCCCGAGCCTAGGGGCAAAAGTGTAAATATGCAAAAGTTTAAGGGCAAAATTGTAAATTTACCAAAGTTTGAGTTAAGGACTGTTTTGAATAGTACGTTAATTAAATAAGTAAAATATGATGTTTTAGATCCCGGAAAATGATATTTGAACCTAGAATGGGAGAAAAATAAAAAATCAGAAAAGTTGGTAAAATGGCCGTTTTAGTATCGAGGTAAGTTCATATGTATGATAAGCATTAAGTTATGCATGTTTCAATGTAATATTGATATAATTACTATGATTGCCGAGGTGTTGAAAGTAAATGTAATTATGATGAATTAAATGTTCAAAATTAATTCGACATGGAAATGAGAAAGTATGTAAGTTTGTATGTAAATATTACATTATCTTTATTTACGTTTTTATATTTCAGCATATTTTATGTATTATAGCTGATTTTTGAATTATAATTGACTATTGGAATAATGGAATAAAGTATTAGATGGTGAGATACTTCCCATTTGAACCTTCAGAATCTAAAGATACGGATGGTATGTAGCTAGGTCACATGTGTAATACGGGATGTATACCATGTGTACAAGAGAGCTACGGGATATATGTAGCTAGGTCGCATGCGTGGTTCCAGGTGAAGGATACCATGTAGACAAGAGAGCTACGAGATAAACTGGCTAAGTCACATGGGTGGTACTAAGTGTTCGCCATGTGTACAAGAGAGCCAAAATTATGTGTACAATCGAGCTAGGTCACATGAGTGGTGCTAAGTAAAGGCCACTATGTGTACAAGAGAGCTTCGATTTTAAAGGTGGGCTATGTGCGATACCATTGCGTATCTGTTATTATTCTGAAGCGTTCAACTGGGAAATTAATTAAATGAAATTGTGTATGACTTTGTGATAATAAATGTAAGCATATATGTGTGTAACTTAGGAGCAATATGCTCGATATGTGATTGGAAATTAGAAAGATTGTTATGGGTAAGTGATGAATACAATTGAAGTGTGAAAGATCAAAATTGACAATAAAACTATTCGGGATAGTTGCAGTGACGGAAATCTAAAAATTTACCAAAAATAGTGGAAATTGAATCAGAGACTGAATGAGATATCAAATTAGATATTAATGAATCTATTTTCATATAACAGAAACAAAGTAAGCAAAGGAATTCTATATTATGAGATATTTAAGTTTTTAAGAGACTGGTTCTGAATGACTATGTGATCCCCTGTTCTAACTTGGAAAAATCATTAAAAATTGTACAAAAATAATTAGGGGATATAGTTTATATGCTTGAAATACTTAATGAGTCTAGTTTCAAATGAAATAAATGAGAACATCTTTTGAATTCTGTACGAGGAGAAAATTGATTCGTAGTGAAGAATGGGCAGGGCAGTTGAGCAGTGAAATAGGGGTAACTTCAATTAATTAACTGTACAAAATTTTATGGTAAGAATATACGTGAATCTAGTTTCAAGGAAAATTAACGATTTGTAATTTGGAGTTCTGTAGCTCCATAAATAAATAATTTAGTCATTGGTACTACTGCTAGACAAACTTATTTTGAACCTCGTTTATGATTGTAATAGTGAAAGTATGTGTGTTTGTGATGGTAATATTCCGGGAACATGTTGTGACTTTGTTTAAAGTATTATAATGTATTGTTTATTAATATTTACATATTTACTTACTAAGCTATAATGCTTACTCTCTTCCTTTCCTTTTTCCTATAGTGTCACAGATGTTAGCTCGAGTTGGAGGTCGCCGGAGATTAAATCACACTATCAAACTATTGATCGATATATAAAGGTTTTAAAGTATTTTTTTTTAGTCTTTGGCATGTATGGGGACTCGTTTAATTGTTATTAAGTTGCTAGGAGTTGGCCTAAAATACTGACCTATGTTAATTGAAGGTCTCTATTGTATAAAGTCATTAAATAAAGATAGTCTTGTTTATGTTATTAATTAAATGATGCAATTTATGAATGTGCATGCTTGCATATGTGTGCGGTTGAATTAAAGCATGATATGGGCCTTGTAAGCTCTTTTTAAGGGACAGCGAAAAAGTTTTAAATTAGAGTGAAATTATGAATCGATATTTATACGATGATTAGTGATTAAGTTCGGTAATGCCTCGTACCCTGTTCCGGCGTCGAACACAGGTAAGGGGTGTTACAGAGACGATGTCCATTTACCTTGAAAGTGCATTGTGATGGGTGACTTACCTCTAATGTGCCATATGGAAAGACAGTTTGAACCACGAAAGGACCTGCCCATCATGATTTAAGCTTCCTAGGAAACAATTTGAGCCTTGAGTTATATAACAGGACAAGATCTCCAACTTCAAATTGCTTGCGTTGCTTTAAACGAGCATCGTGGCGGCGCTTCGTTGCTTCCTTGTATAGGCGTGAATTCTCATATGCATTAGTTCGCCATTCACCTAACTCGTTCAACTGCACCAACCTGTTTTCACCTGCAAGTTTGGCATCAAAGTTTAGAAATTTTATAGCCTAGAATGCCTTGTGTTCTAACTCAAATGGTAGATGACAACTTTTTCCATAAACAAGTCTGTAAAGGGATGTTCCTATGGGGGTCTTAAAAGCAGTTCTATAAGCCCATAAAGCATCATCTACTTTCATCGCCTAATCCTTCCTGTTTGATTCTACTGTCTTTTCTAGGATACGTTTAAGTTCTCAATTTGCTACTTCGACTTGTCTACTAGTTTGAGGATGGTAAGGGGTAGCTATTCTGTGGTGAACTCTGTATTTCTTAAGAGTTTTATCAAATTGTGCATTACAAAAATGAGTACCCCTATCACTGATAATTACTCTAGGTGTTCCAAATCGAGAGAAGAGTTTCTTAAGGAATCGTACTACCATTCTAGCATCATTAGTAGGTAAAGCTTGAGTTTCCACCCATTTGGACATATAATCGACAGTTATTAAGATGTATTTATTCCCAAATGAACTAGGGAATGGACTCAAAGTCGATACCCTAAACGTTAAATATTTTACATGAAAGCATATATGTTTGAGGTATTTCATCACGTTTGGAGATATTACCTGTCCGTTGGCATTTATCACAATTAGCAACATACCTGTTGGCATCTTTGAATAGTGTGAGCCAATAAAAACCTGATTTAAGCGTTTTATGTGCGGTCTTAGTTCCATTGTAATGTCCTCCAGTTGGTCCTGAGTGGCAGTGTTCTAAGATTTTTGATGCTTCTGACCTTGTAACGTATCTCTTAATGACTTGATCTGCACATATACGGAAAAGAAAAGGGTCTTCCTAAAAGTAATTTTTCATATCAGTAAAGAATTGCTTCTTTTGTTAATGTGTCAACCCTTTTGGGATAACGTTAGCGGCTAAAAAATTTACAATGTCTGCAAACCAAGGTACCTTAGAATCAGATATAGCAAAGAATTGTTCTTCAGGGAACGAATCATTTATTTCAACTTCATCTAGCTCTTTGGTACTTGAATTTTCAAGTCTGGAAAGATAGTCAGCCGCGAGATTTTTATCTCCTTTCTTATCCTGAATTTTTAAGTTAAATTCCTGCAATAACAGAATCCATCGAATGAGTCGAGGTTTTGCATTAGTCTTAGTTAAAAGGTAGCGATGAGTAGAATGATCAGTATAAACGACAACTCAAGACAATATTAGATATGACCTAAATTTATCGAATGCAAAAACCATAGCTAGCGGCTCTTTCTTCGTGGTGGTGTAGTTTTCTTGTGCGACTGTCAAAGTTTTGCTAGCATAATAGATAGGTTGAAAATGCTTGTCTCTTTGCTGTCCCAAAACTGCACCTACTGTAAAATCACTTGCATCGCACATTAGTTCGAAAGACAAATTCCAACCAGGTGCAATTATAATTGGAGCATTAATCAATTTATCCTTTAAAGTATTAAATGCTTCTAAACATTCCTGATCGAATTTAAAGGGCACATCTTTTTCTAGAAATTTAGTCAAAGGCTTAACTATTTTAGAAAAGTCTTTAATAAATCTTTTATAAAACCCAGCATGTCCTAAAAAGCTTCTAATAGCCTTAACCGAACTAGGGGGAGGCAGTTTTTCGATGGTTTCAATCCCTTTATTAGAAATTTTATGTCCTAACACAATACCTTCTTGAACCATAAAGTGACATTTTTCCCAATTAAGCACAAGGTTCGTTTCCTCACATCTTATTAAAACTCGTTTTAAATTTTTAAGGCAAAGATGGAAAGAGTTACCGAATACCAAGAAATCATCCATAAATACCTCCATGATGTCTTCTACGAGTTCGTCAAAAATGGCCATCATGCAGCGCTGAAAAGTAGCAAGAGCATTACATAATCCAAAAGGCATTCTACGATAAGCAAGCATATCGTATGGACATGTAAATGTCATCTTTTCTTGATCTTCAGGAGCTATTGGGATTTGAAAATAACTAGAGAGTCCTTCTAGAAAGCAGTAGTACATATGCCCTGAAAATCTTTCCAACATTTGATCAATGAATGGCAGGGGAAAGTGATCTTTTCTCGTGGCATCATTCAGCTTCCTGTAGTCAATCAAACTCTCCAACCTGTGACTGTTTTTGTTGGGATTAATTCATTTTTCTCGTTGGCTACAACAGTCATGCCTCCTTTCTTAGGAACAACCTGCACTGGACTTACCCAAGAACTGGTAGAAATAGGATAAATAATTCCAGCATCTAGAAATTTTATTAGCTCATTTTTAACAACTTCTTTCATGTTGGGGTTCAGTCATCTTTGAGCTTGCACACATGGTTTATATTCATCTTCTATTAAAATTTTGTGGGTGCAAAAAAAATGGCTGATCCCTTTAATGTCAGAAATTTTCCAAGCTATAGCCCTTTTATGTTCTCTTAATACTTGGAGTAATTCCTATTTCTCCTTGGGTTGCAAGTTACAAGCAATAATCACTAGTAATGTAGAATTATTTCCAAGGAATGCGTATTCCAAGTGATTTGGCAATTGTTTAAGTTCCAGTTTGGGAGGTTCTTCAAGAGAGGGTTTTTGCTTAAGTTCATTGTTTGCCTTGATACCCTCATATTCTGCTTGTTTTGAGAAAGGTTCATTGGAGTTTAGCTCAATTCTTACCTTACCTATCTCAGAATCATCATCATCTACCTCCTCTCCTTGGGCAAGATACAGTTCCAACGTGTCCTTATGTACGATTTCCTGAAAAGAATCTTGAGTAGCATGATCAATAGAGTCAATAAAATAGCATGAGTCATCCTGTTCCCTAGAAAATCTCATGGCATCATAAGTTTTAAAAATAATCTCTTCGTCACCTACTCTAAGCACAAGTTTACCATCTCCCGCATCGATAACAACCCTAGCAATGGCTAAAAATGGACGATCTAAAATTAAGGGCACTTCAACATCCTCATCCATGTCAAGCACAACAAAATCAACAGGGAATATAAATTTATCTACTTTTACAAGTACGTCCTCTATAATACCCCTAGGATATTTAACAGATTTATCAGCTAGTTGAATACTCATCCTAGTGGGTTTAGGTTCCCCAAGACCAAGTTGTTTAAACATTTTATATGGCATCAAATTAATGCTAGCGCCTAAATCAGCTAGTGCTTTCTCAACATTCAAACTACCAATTAAGCAGGGAATAATAAAACTTCCTAGGTCTTTTAGTTTGGTTGGCAGTTTATTTTGGAGTATGGCTGAACACTCCTCATTGAATTCCACTGTAGATAAATCTTCAAACTTCCTTTTATTTGTTAGAAGCTCCTTTAAAAACTTTCCATATGTAGGCATCTATGAGATATCTTCAAAAAAAAGGTAAGTTGATATGTTATTATTTAAAAAGTTTAGGAAATTTACCGAATTGTGCATTCATGCGGTCTTTCTTCAACTTTGCTGGTGGATCGGTGGTTTATATTCCCTTGGCTCTGGATTGTCATTATTGTCGGGTTTTACCTCCTCTCCTTCGTTTCTGTTAGCTTCTTGTGGTGGCTTCTTTTCAGATTCAGCTAACACTTTCCCACTCCTTAGTGTAACTGCTTTCACATGCTCTTTCGGATTGGGTTCAGTGTTACTAGGTAGACTTCCCGGTGGTCTCTCTGAAATCATCTTAGCCAGCTGTCCAATTTGATTCTCAAGCCCTTGGATTGATGCTTGTTGATTTTTAAGTGCAGTTTCAGTGTTTTGAAAACGGGTTTCTGCTACTGAAATAAATTTTGTCATCATCTCCTCAAGGTTTGGCATTTTCTCTTACTGGTAAGGTTGTTGTTGGAAGCCTGGAGGGGGTGATGGTCTTTGATTTCCTTAGCCTCTCCATGAGAAATTTTGGTGGTTCCTCCAACCTGCATTGTAAGTGGTACTATAAGGATTATTCTGAGGTCTAGACTTGTTACCCACGTATTCAATTGTTCATTCTCCATGTTGTGGCCATAGGCTGGATATTCTGGATTGCTCATTCCATCTCCATTTGTATCGCACTGCATTACTGGATGTACCTACGTGGAACCAAGTAAACCGTCAATCTTTTTATTCAAGAGTTCTACTTGATTCGATAGCATAGTAACCAAGTCGACGTTATAAACTCCTGCTACTTTGGTCAGCTTAGTCCTCATAACTTGCCACTGATAATTATTTAGCGACATCTCTTCTATAAACTTATAAGCATCTTCAAGGGTCTAATTATTGATGGTTCCACCAGCGGCTGCATCAATCATTTGTCTAGTCGAGGGATTCAAACCGTTGTGGAACGTCTGAACCTATGGCTAGAGGGGTAATCCATGGTGAGGGCACATTCTCAATAGATCCCTGTATCTCTCCCATGCATCGTATAGTTTTTCTGAATTGATCTGCATAAAAGAAAAAAATATCATTCCTTAGTTTAGCCGTTTTAACCGGTGGGAAATCTTTAAGCAGAAAATTTTCGGTCATTTGTTCCCAAGTAGTGATTGACCCTCATGGTAACGAGTTCAACCACTGCTTAGCCTTATTCCTCAATGAAAAGGGAAATAACGGAAGGCGAATGGCATCATCAAAAACGCCATTGATCTTAAAAGTGTCGTAGAGTTCCAGAAAATTCGCTAAATTAGTGTTTAGATCCTCGTCCTGCAAACCATCAAACTGAACAAACTGTTGTATCATTTGAATCGTGTTAGGTTTCAGTTCAAAATTATTTGCAGCAACAGCAGGTCTAACTATACTCGATTCAGTTCCTGTTAAACTAGGTTTAGCATAATAATACATAGTTCGTGGGGCAGGATTCTGTTCTACTAGATTTGCAGCAATAGTAGGAGGTAGCAGATTATTCTGATTATCAGTCATCTCCTTGTTTGTAGTATGGATATCATCATCTTGCCCTTCCTCTATGTATTGTAGGCTTCTCATTATTTTTCTTCGGTTTCTGCAAGCTGTGTTTCGATTTCACTATCAAAAAGTAAAGGTCCCGACGGGTTTCTTCTAGTTATAAACTATGAAAACCTATCAGAAGAAAATAAAAGAGAATTTAGTAAATAAAAATAAAAACAAAATTAAATAATAAATAAAAATAATAGCTAAAGTAATAAAAATTAAGTGTTCCTAATATCTTAGTCCCCGCAACGGCGCTAAAAACTTGATGGTCGTGAAACTAACTAAAAATTTGACGAAGGCAAGCGCACCTATTGAACAGTAGTATAGTTCTGGTGAGACGGGAAATATTGTATCCACAAGGACTAAAAGTACTAGTAATTACTATCTTTTTATTATCTAGCCTAAGAATTTAAGAATGTTTTTAAACAAAAACTAATTATTTAATTAATTAAGATTATGACAGAGATGAAAATTGGAAAATACTTTAGGAAAAGAAATTGAGAAAATAATACCAAAGAAAGAATCCACCTAGACTTCACTTATTATCTTTGAATTAGACGATTTATTCACTTGACTTATTCCGTAGAAATTCCTAATTTATGTTAATATCTCTCTCGAGACTAAAAACAACTAACTCTAGGTTGATTAATTGAAATCTCTTTCTAATTAAAACACCTATTATCTCATTAACTCGATTTATAGATTCCCTAATTAGATTTGACTCTAATCCGGTAGATTTATGTCATCCTATCTCTAGAATTGCATTTAGCTCTGCTTAATTATGAATGATCTAATCTTAAACAAGGACTTTTGCTCCACTGAATAAGCACATCAAAACTTGGATTAATACCCTGGAATATTAAAACTAGAATTAAACTCACAATTAATAATAAGAACAAGTATTTATCATATAAATCAAAGGAAAATAAGAGTCGTCTTAGGTTTCATCTCCCTTAGGTATTTTGGGAGTTTATTTCATAATACTAATGGAAAACATCTCAAAATATGAAGAGCAACAAAACATAAAGAACCCAAAGAACTTTTAGGAAATTGGATGGAGATCTTCAGTCTTGATGTAGATCATTGCTTCCGAGATGATTCTTTCATAGTTGTCCTTAGGTATTTTCTGCTTCCAACTCTGTGTGTCTTTCAAATCCTTCTCTAGGGTGTTTAAATAGACTTTTCAATGCCCAAAATTAGCCTTTTTCGAGTAGAACAAGACTTGGGCTCAATAGGGACACGGTCGTGTGCCATGCCCGTGTGAAGGTGCTCAGGCCGTGTGCTATTCTGACTTGGATTAATGTCGACATGGCCATGACACACGGGTGTGTGGATTACCCGTGTGGAAGTTCCTAGGCCGTGTGTAAAACTGTTCTAGGCCCATTTGGTCCGATTTTGGCCCGTTTCTCGCCCTTTTTGCTCTTCTAAGCTTTCTTGAGAATAAAAATGAATAAAAAGGATTAGGAGCATCGAATTCAATAAAATCAAGGAAAAATTACCCATAAATATGCCAAGCATAGGGTAAAAACATGTATATATTACTGTTTATCACGCCCATGTGCCAACCCATGTCGATTTCGCACCTTGCTTCCCAAACATGCAGAAAAACATAATTTTTAGGTTTTTTGGGAATTTTAAAGTCTATAAATACCAAATAGAAGAACATATATAGGAGCCATAAGAGAAGATCGAAGAAAACAGTTGAAGAACACCATTGGAGCCAACTCTGAAGTGGATTTCCCATTAAGAACGAAAACCTCTTTTTAATTTATTCTGAAGTTTTTATGAGTTTCTTTATGTCTTGTGGTTTTTCTGACTTTGAGAAGTTTTTATTCAGGATTATGAAGTAATTCCCTAGATACCTAGGGAAGATGAAACCTATGATGAATTCTATTATTTGATTTCTATTTTACATGATAAATACTTGATTCTTGTTCTCAATTATGTGTGCTTATTTCTTGTTTTAATATTTTCGGGATATTAATTCATGTTTAATGTGCTTAATTCAGTGGAGGAAAAATCCTTGTTTAAGAGTAGATCAAGCATAATTGAGTGGATTTGCATGCAATCCTAGAAATCAGACGACATAATTCTACCGGATTAGAGTCAAATCTAATAAAGGAATCTATAGATCGAGTAAATGCGACGATAGGGGTTTTAATTAGAAAGAGATTTCAATTAATCAACCTAGAGTCAGTTGTTCTTACTCTCGAAAGAGATATCAGTTGTTCTTACTCTCGAAAGAGATATTAACATAATTTAGGGATTTCTACGAATCAAGATACCAAGTGAATAAATCATTTAATTCATATTCATAATAATAGATAAAGTCTAGGTGGATTCTTTCTTGGGTATTGTCTCTCTCATTGGTTATCTTTCGATTATTTTCCTATTTCATTCTCTGTTGAGTTCTTAGTAAATTAGTTTAGTAAATTTAGTTTAAAACACATCACTCCAATTTTTTGGCTAAATAATAGAAAAATAATAATTACTAATACTTTTAGTTCTCGTGGATACTATATCTCTACTCACCATAACTATACTATCTATCGATAGGTGCACTTGCCTTCGTCGTATTTTTAGTTAGTCACGTGAGACACATCATTGATATTAGCTCTTTTAGTACCAATGAAGTTGAGAGATATTTGGACTGGGTGTACGGGGCAAGCCTATTGGCTTGGGGTTTAGTTAGTTTCCTTGTTTCTTTGGCCGTTGCTTTGTTTGGTTGAAAAAACAGGCTTAATGACAAATTTGACTACTAACATTTGCATGTCTTGTCAATATGGCTCTAATTTTTTTTTTTTAGCTTTTTTGGCCATCAACGTTGTTCTTTTTTTTCAATATGCTTTTTCTAACAGATTCAATAAAAGTACCATTAAAAAAGTTAACAGGGATGAGGTGAAATTTTTTATGTGAAATATTTTTAATGAGATGTAATTTATTACTTAGATAACCCAATAAGATAATTACATGTGAAAATAATAAAATAAATAAATAATACATTAAATTAAAAAATAACTCGTAATTTAAACAAAATTAACGTAATTATCTAAAAAAATTAACTCAGTAAAAAAACTTCTTAGTAAACAAACATATAAAAGATTGAAATATTTTGAAAGAAAAGAAAAATTGAAACATTGAATTTATTCATTAAATCTGTTAGAAAATATAGTTTGAAAAAAAAAATTAAAGGTTGATAGCCAAAAAGACTCAAAAATACAATTAGGGCCAGTGGCCAAATTTATTATTAAGCTGAAAAAAAAAGAAAGAAAAAGAAGATGAAGGATGCAGATCTATACTTTCTAGTCTTCAATCTTTATTGTTTTCGATCGCTGAAAAAGATATATAAATAAATTAGTTATATTATAAATGTATTAAATAATAGTGTTATTTTGAGTTTTAAAATAAAATAATTTGGGTGTTGTAAGCACTGACTAATATTTTTGCTTCGACAGAGTCATAACTAAAGTAATTTTTAATATGTTAATTATTAATAGTATGTAATGTTTAAGGCTTTCAGGATTAGTCGGGTGGTTGAACTGATCAAACTATCGATTTTTGGTTCGATCGGTTTGTTTGGATTAATTGAATAAATTATTAAAAGTATTTAAAAAATAAAGGAAACAGTTCAGCTAAATTATAACTAATTCCTAATCTAATTGATCCGTCTAATCGATCTGGTTCATAAAAAATGGTCTTGCTAATTTGTTTAAAGTTTGTGCTTATGTTATATACTTACTTAATGTTGTATTAATTTTAAAACATTGATCCCCATCATTTAAAAGGTTCATAACACCATATATATGGTAGGGATCTTGGTTTACACTTCGTGTTGGGTTGATTATTTGTTAGCATTAAATTATAAAGTAAAAATTTGAAGGTTAAAATATGCTCTAAATCCTTGTATACTTTGTACACTTGAAATTTAGTATCTCTACTTTTATTTTTAAGAATATAGTCTTTTATTTTTCAAATTTAAAAATTCAAGTGTAGTTGATACCACTGTTAGAATTCTTCTATTATAATCTTTGGTGTGAAATTTTTAAAAAATAAAAATAAAAATTAGTTGATAATCATATAACAATAAAAAAGTCATTGAAAATACTTATTATGATTTTTTTCCTTAAAAACACTTATACGAAATTATCATGATTTTTTTTTTGTTGAAATAGTATTTTTGAGAAAAATTGAGGTTAACATTTTGGTTGAAATAGTTAATAATATTAACTATTTAAACTAACGAATGACATTATAAAAGTAGATGAATCAAATTATGTCAAAAATTAAAGTATATAGATTAAGTCTCAAGTTTCAAAACCAAAATTGAAATTTGACCATTGTCTTATAATATAAAGAAAAACATGCAAACTTAAAAGAAATTGAAAATCATGCAAACTTAAAAAAATTAATTGATTACGTAAATGACCTATTTTTTTATTAAATATGCAAATAACCTAAAATCTACAGTAAAACTAGGTGGAACCAAAGTGTTTTGCGCTACCAACATGCTACATTAGCAATCAAGATAAAAAAAAAATCATTTTTTTGGTGGAGCCATGTAAAATGGCACAACCTGTATAAATACTAGAGAAATATTACGATTTTTGACAAAATAAAGGGGGCTTTAAACAAATTTTCCTTTTTCTGGTGGAGCCAAACACTAGACTCCAATGCCTCTGCTACCTTTTGTTCTTTTTCTGTTTTATTTTATTTGTTTATTATTTATTTTATAATATTTTATGTATATTTTTTTTGGTGGAGCCATTCTATGGCTCCACCAGTACGTTTTGAGAAAAACAGACCAAAAAATTAAAGGGACATTTTTAATAGAAATAAAAAAATGGAGGACCAAAAAACTAAAAAAATTGAAAAAAATGAGAAAAAAAGTGAAAGTTGAATTGATTAAAAAAAAATAAAACAAGAATTTATTTGTTAAAAAAACTATAGCTTTTTCTTAAAAATATATATATTAAAAAATTAAAAATACATATCATGACTGGTCACATCATGTTTGTGATATTAGCAACGTGATTGGTCAATAGGTTTATAATGTTAATAATTGTTAGTGTAGGGCCCAATTTTAGCCTGGGGCCCAAACCAATACCAAAACTAAGAAAAAATTAAATAAAATTTAAACAGTCCAAAATACAGCAGCCCAATTACAATAGGCCCAAAACCAAAGCCCAATCCAAACACCTAAACCCTAGCCTAAATTTCTAGCCCAAAACCTAAAGCATTTTCGGCAAACCCTAACCCCAACCCCCTTTGCGCCGTTTCAGCAAGCAACACACCTCCCTCGCATGCCGGACGCCACCACCCCTCGACGTGCGCTGCTCCACCACGCCACGTCAGTGGCGTGTTCGCCCACGTACTTGCAACATGCAAAAACATGGTGTAAAAAATAGCTATAAAAGCCAATATACGATTTTGTAAAAGGGGACCTTTTTTTTCACGAATATACAAAGAGATTCAAAATAAAAAAACACAGAGAATCTACAGAGAGAATTCAAATAGGTTTTAAAGGTGGTTTTATGTTTTTTGTACGGACATATACACAAAGAAATCAAAGTACAATGTGACTTTTTTTGTATTATTTTCGAGTATTTCTTTTTTATTTTTTATTTTTGAAACTTTTTACTACTAATGTTTTTCATTCTTATTTACATATATTTCATAAAAAATTTTCAAAAAAATGGTTTTTTTTACCTTCGGCGATGGCGACCGGCGGTGGTCGATGAACGGAGCTTGGCCGGACCCTCACGCCTGCAGAGAGAATAAAGGGGAGAGGATTTTTTTTTTTTTTCAAAGAAGGTTGAAAGTGTTTTTTTTTTTAAGATTTTGGCCTTAAATAGGCCCCCAAAACGATTTTTTTTGGGACTGGCCTTAAATGCCCAAAACGACGTCGTTTTACCCTTGACCCATTCGACTCCACCCGACCTGCTCCAGCCTAAGATCCCCGTGTTTTTAATTGGAAGGGCTAATTGCGCATTTAGCCCTTCTGCTTTTTATAGCTTTGTAATTAAAACTTTCTTTATTTCTGATTTGGCCCTATGATTTATTTCGATTGCACTTTGGTCCTCTCTTGTGCGTTTTGGAGGAGAAGGGATTATTACCCTTTTGGTCCCTCCTTGTTATTAGCGCATGCAAATTGGTGCTTTCGCCTTATTTTTGTTTCGGATTAGCCCCAAAACTTCTATTTTAAGTTCAATTTAGTCTTTTTTTTTGTTATTTTTTTCTATTTATTTTAAAATTAATTAATTTTTATTATTATTATTTTTAAAATTTTTTATTATTATCTTCTAAATTTTTATTATTAGTGTTCTTTCATAATTATTACATATTACTATTACATTCATTATTTTTTTTATATTCTTTTTATTAATATTATCACCACTATTATTATTATTTTATACTATAATTATATTTACTTTTTATGGTTATTAATATTATTATTATTATTATATTTTCTTTTTTTACTTACTATATTTGTTTTATTATCATATTAATTATTTTTGCAATATTATTGCTGCTATTATTCTATATATATATATATATATATATATATATGTATATTTATATTTATAATAAGTTTTTCATTTCATGTATAGTATTTTAGAATTACATTATTTTGTATATTATTTCTAAAGAGTTTTATATATTATTTTATCTTGAATGGATACTAGTTTTTTTTTTTAAATATTTCATATACTTTAGATAGCTTTTATAATATCTGTTTTAAATTATTTTTATGTATTATTTGCTTAGAATTGTTTCATATTTTATTCTAGATTTTCTTACTATTTATTTCATTTTTATATTAATGTGGATATTGGGATAACATGTTACGTGATTATTGCTATTATGTGTATTGTAATTTTTCTTTGTATTTATTTGTTATCTGTGATTTGTTATTATAGCATTTTGTTTATGAATTATTATTTAGCGTTGTACATAATTATTCCATCACATTTTATTTGCTTAAAAGGTCGTGTTTTAATATCGTTTAAGATTTAAAATTATTTCATTCCAAAGTTTTCAAAATAAGGCAATACTCGGTATTTGGCATCTTCGAAAAGATTGCGCCCTAACTTACTGCGTTCCGATTTTCCTTGTCGAATCTAAGTAATCGTGTACCCTTTCTTAAATCAAAACAAATAAGTTTCAAATAAAAGCTTATTCTCGGGAATTCGAGATGTTGTGTCCTAACTTATTGGATATGACACTTTGTTTTCTCGAGGTAAGGATTTCTAAAAATAAAGGCAATATTCTGTATTTGAAATTTTGAGAGATTGTGCCCTAACTTACTGGGTTTCGATTTTTCGTATGACCCAAATAACCGAATATCTTTTTTAAACTTAAATGCATGAGTTTTGAAAATTAAAAGACAAGCTTAATTTCGAGGGTTTGAAATGTTGTATCCTAATTCACTGGGTGTGACATTTTATTTCTTCGAGCTAGGAGGGTCTTAGCATTCAATTTTATTTATTCAAATGTCTTTTTTAAAAAATAAAAGGATCATATTCTAAAATCTTTTCAAACATTCGACATTAAGATATTAATTAATTAATTAAGTACCAGTTTTGGGTGTTACGAGGGTGCTAACCCTTCCTCGTGCGTAACTGACTCCTGAACCTTTTTTTTGAATTTCGTAGACCCAAAATCATTGTTTTAATAAATCAAAATATTTTATCAAAATGATCAATCGCAAGGTGATCCGATCACACCTCGGAAAAAGATCGGTGGTGACTCCATTTTTGTTTTCAAGTTGGCTCATGTTTTTCAATTTAAAAAATGGTTTCGACAGTTAGTTAAAAAAAAGATAGGGAGAAGAAGAACCAATATCTCTATTTAAAAAGTCAAGGAAGGAAGGTGGGGTTTTGGTCCCCCTTCAAATATTTTGTATTTTGTAGAAGAAGAGAAGGAAGAAAAGAGAAAAAAAAAAAAAAACTCGTAAGGTGGTGTTCTCACTCCCAGTCGACCACCAGATTTCCATCATAATGCCCAAGTCATCATCATCTATAGTTGCATCTTACAAAATTTCAACAGATCTGTAGAGATTGGAAACTTGTAAAATAATCTGGACATCGCCCTTCCACAATGGATAACTATTTTTGTACTGATCTTCCTTTTCATTTCTACCAGCTTCACATTACTTTTGAATTGCAACCCTACTCTTTGTCGACTTTGAAATATACAACCAACATCACCTTCTACAATTTCACCATGAAAAAGAACATACACCAAAAACACCTTGTTATTCATCTTCAACAGAATTTTTGAACTCTCCTACTAAACACAACAATTTCACCATTCTACATATGTTAGGGAACCAAGTGGTGGAGCCATTAAAATATCAAATTTAAAATTTTTATATTAAAAAAAATACATTTAAAAAAATTTACACTTGTAATAAAGTGGTGGAGCTATTTAGATAAAATATTGCTTTTTTAAAATTTTAAATATATATTTTTAAAAAAATATGAATAAACAAATATTATAAAACATTTAAAATATTATAAAAAAATAAAAAAATAAAAAAACATTTGAGTAAACAAATATTATAAAACATTTAAAATATTATAAAACAAATAATAAATAATTAAATAATAATAATAAACAAATAAAGAAAAGCAAATTAAAAAAATAGAAAAAGGACAAAATGTAGCTGAAGCGTTGGAATCTAGTGGAGCCAAATAAGGCTCCACTAGGAAAAGGAGAATTTGTTTAAAACCCTCTCTATTTTTTCAAAAATCATAGTATTTCACTAATATTTATATATGTGGTGCTATTCTATATGATTTTACCAAAATATAAATTTTTTATCCCGATTACTGACGTGACATGTTGGTAGAGCCAAATATTTTGATTCCACCAAATTTTACTTTAAATTTTAAATTATTTATGTATTTTATAAAAAATAAATCATTTATGTAATTAATTAAAATTTTTAAATTAATTTTATAAAAAAGCCAAATCCAATACACATATTAAAGTAGGATACTTTAAACGTTTGACATTTAAAAATTGACAGCTGGGTTGGTTGGTGCGCGCGGAGAAAGAGAGAGAGAGTGAATAACAAGTAAACGGAAAGGGCAAAAGAAAAGGAAATTTTACTTTTTTTTTCTGTGTTATCCTTTTATTTTTAAAGTGTTATTATAGATCCATAATAAATTTTATCTAAATTTTTATTAGTTAATAATTTATTTTATTAATCTTAGGTTACGGTATAGTTTGGGAGAAAAATATGTAAAAGAATATATTTTAAAATTGATCTAAAAATTAAATGAAGAGTGTGAGTTTTACCAAAAATGTTTATTAAAAATGTTTTATTTTTTGTGTTTTCTTTTTTTTTTTAGAAAATATTTGATTAACCGAATATGACTCACTTATCAATGTAAAATAAGTTTTTTTTTTTTAAAATTGACTTCTTCTTTTAAAAATTACAAGTCATTTTTTAGAAAATTTCTTATGAGTAACTTGAATTTTACATAAGATTTAATTTGAATAAAGTAAATATTATTATATTAATAATAAAAAATTTTAAAAAATAAAAATTAATATTAGTTTTTAATATTGTTAAGAGAAAATATTTGGTACACTGCAAGCGGAGTTTTTAAACTCCACAAACAGTGTCAAACGGTTGACAAGTGTCTTATAGAGGTATAGTAATTTATTTTAAAAAATAAATATATGTTGAAAAAGAGAGACATATTTTAAATTTTTAAGACTGTTTGTGGAATAAAAGAAGTACATTGCCAATACCAAATACTCACCCTATTATTAAACGTATTATATATATATATATATATATATATATATATATATATATTGATATAATGCTTACAATTACCGATAATCCTAATCTTGCCCCAACTCTTAAATAGGAGAATAGATGTGCTTGAGCACACTTGAACCAAGCTACGACTCAATCAACAACATAATTATTTATAGTTAATCATTAATAAATCATTAATATAATCATTATTATTTATTATTCCAATAAAATTATTTAATACTAAATCATGTCACACTCACAACGTGGATGAAAAACATAAATATGTAAAAATAAATATGTAGTAAATTATATTATTATGTTCTTTTATATTTCTATTTTTCTATATAAAATGGCAAAAACACCCTTAAAATAATATGATTCACTATATAAAGTAAGAGAATTTTTGTTATAACTCAACTGAGTTGGTGCTCAATTGACTTGTGACACCAATTAGTAGGGATTACAATTTATTTTAATAATAAACTTTAACATTAATAATAATTTTAAATTTTAAGTAATATTCTTAATATTTTATTGAAAGATTATATTAATATTTTTTGATAAACTACAATGCAAATCATGCAAATATGTTTAAGTTTATTTTTTTGTCCCCCAACTATCGAAAGTTACAAAATAGTTACTCAACTAATCACATTTGTTTTTTGGTCATCAATTGTTGATTGAATAATGGAAAACTAATGTGTCAATTATAAGAATTGACATAGTAACAAATTTAGCCCACAATTATTACAAATTGTGTAATTTAGATTTCATTCTAAAAATATATATATTAAAAATAAAAAATAAAAAAATATTTTTAAAAATTCAAAAATTATTATAAAAAAATACAAAAATATTTATCCATGTTCATCATATTTCTTGATTCTTAATTATCCTCGTTCCATCAACTTGTTGATATTTTAGTTGGTATTTCTGGGTTTATTTTTCTACAAATTCATCATCAATGTTGGAGGTTGTTTGGTGATGGGAGAACACTACCCATGAAATTGGCTTTGGTTTTGTTTGGATGGAATAAGAATTTCCTTGGAGAACACTACCTATTGTTTTATTTTGTGGGTAAGTGTTAGAATTTCATTATTCAAAAGAAGCATAGTCTACATATACCAAACAAATAACAAATCAACATATACCCTATACAATTTCCCTAATTATCCTAATAAAAACAAACACAATATCAACTCTATAAATATGTTTCCCCAAAAGTCTTAAATATATATAATATCTTTAATGCCACTCAATATGTCTTGCTCATTA
Organism: Gossypium anomalum; assembly: GCA_025698475.1. Lineage (NCBI taxonomy): Eukaryota > Viridiplantae > Streptophyta > Magnoliopsida > Malvales > Malvaceae > Gossypium > Gossypium anomalum. Next base: position 78,715,518 of record CM046966.1, on the reverse strand, counting down.
CCACATAGTCCTTGTAATTGCTTCTATTTCCTCTACCTCCAAAATCATATAGATGTGAGCTTACCAAGCAATCTTCATAATCAGTGTGATAATACATTTACTCTTCAGCTTGGTATATGTAGTAGGCTTGCTACCAATTCAAAACTTCTTTATCAATCTTCAATAGCCCAACCACTTCAGGCCAAACTTTCTTAAAAAACATACACTCAGAAAACAGATGATTCCTACTTTAAAAATCTTTTTTAACCGTACTAACTGCACGTGCCAACTTCAGTAATGGAATCAAAGTTTAGGTATTCGGATTGACCAAAATATAGTTTAGGTACCTCCTGTTAAATTAAACCAAAATAATTGTAATGAATGACGTGCCTGTATATCCGAAACTGCCTTTTTACTTTTGCAAAATCTAAAGTCTAATTTCGAGTGTCACAAAATTCACTGATCACATGCATCTACTTACCACTCTAAAAACCAACCAATGTTAAAAACATCAGAAATCCGTAACATGTCAAAAAATTTGCTATGTTCTGAAATTTCATATTGAGAAGTTTTTCAGGAATGGATATCGAGTTATTGAATAATTTGATAAAAGTGAATTTCCATTTTCAATTTCCAGTAAATTAGTTAAAAGTGAGGAATTAGTAAATTGGGATATGAGCTATTTTGTAAGAAAATGGAAATTTAGTGGCCAAATGTCTTAGGATTAGATTTTTAATTTAGGATAGAAGAGAGAGGTTTAGGAGGTAATTTTCTCAAGGAATAAATAGCTAATAGAGTTTAAGGAAAACAGAGGTAAGAGTCAGTTAATTTCATTTGGTTTTCACGTCAAAGCTAGAAGAAAAAAAGAAGAAGAAAGAATTGGAGGAAATTTTCTCTCAAATTTCTTCAATCTTGGAATCAAAATTCATTTAATCAAGAAAGGTAAGAGAGATTTTACTTGTTTCCTTTATCAATCAAATGGAAATCTTAGATAATTGAATGAAATTTATGCTATTTTTCTTCCTCTTTGTTGTTGATATTATTTTTTTTGAGAGGATTTAGTTAGTGTTGAGATTTGTATCAGCATTAAATCATTAGAAATTAGATTATTAAAGATTAGGTTGAATATTGATAGGATTTAGTTGGGTTCGAGAGTTTCATCATATCGAATGCATTCATTTTAGTTGATTTAGAATTTTAGATGTTTAGCCTTATTAATCTTATTAGATTCAATGTTTTGAATGTGTTGTTGAAGTGAAAGAAGTACTGAAAGCTCAAAAGTAAAAGGAAAGACGAAAGTGGTTGAAGAGTAAACAAACTCTTCACAATTGTGGTTTAGGTGGTTAATTTGTGTTCTCTAATTTTTTGAAATACTCTATATTCTTGTCTAATTTATTTTCTTAGGTTTGTATGTTGATTTTCATTAGCTAGATTTGATTTGCATAGATTGATTGAGAATATGGCATGATAGTTGATGTTAAATTTACTAGTTTCATGTGTATAATTTTTAAATAAGACGATAAATGTGTTGTTAAAAGCAATATGTTGTTATTTAATTGGTATTGAAATGTTCTTCATGATAGTTGCTTTGGAAAATTGAATGTGAACTCTTGTAAACAATAATAGAAAACTTTCAAGTATAGTGGCATGCCTTAGAATATAGAGCTTTTAAAAGATATGATATATGCAGGTTTGCTTATTGCACTTGGGAGTATATAAATGTTGTGCTTTGCACTCTCATGAGGTTTGGTTGATTAAGTCATGTTTTATACGCAATGAAGTATAACTTATTGTTTTATAGTAAAGTATTAGATTTGAATGGATATTCGTATATCGAATGATTATTTTGATAGTCAATTATTTGATATGAATCTTTTAGAGAAAATGTTTCTTGATGAAAATGTTTAATGCATGACTTGTAAAACAATAATTGCTACCCATTTGTTTTATATATGCAAATGTGTTATGTGAACAAGTAGATGTTGAGATCTTGAATGTGCTTGATTGAATTATGTTTGTCGAAACAATTTCTATTTTGAAAAATGGGGATCGACTTTTTAAAATGAAAATATGGAGTCGCCACCAATCCTTTTTGGTTAGGTGTGATCGGATCACCTTATAAAACACTTTTTGAAAATATTAATTCTGGCCTACGATATTTAAAATGGGTTCGGGAGTCAGTTACGTACAAGGAAGGATTAACACCCTCGTCACGCCCAAGATTGGTACCAGATTGATTAAGTAATGTTCTAATGTCAAAAATTTGAAAAGTCTTAAAACACAATCCTTTTTAAAGGGTGTTTGAATAACTCGAGTTGCAATTTAAGACTCACTCGTTTCAAAGGCATAAAATACTACATCCAATACGTTAGGATGCGACATTTTAAACCCTTACAAACTGAGACCATCTCATAATTTCCAAAGCATGCAATTAGAAGGATATTTAGTTATATGGTCAAACGAAAAATCAAAACCCAGCACGTTAGGGCACGATTTCTCGAATTTCTAAATACGAAATATTACTTTTATTTGAAAAAAACCTTTTATGTGTTTGGGTAAAAATCGATACAACACAAATTTGTAGTATAAGAATGAATCGTGGTGTTAGTGAACCAATACATAAGTAAATACTATGTAAAATAGTTAAAAATAATAATGATTAAAATACTAATATGAATAATAGGTAATCAAAAACTTGAAGGATGTAGATAAATGAATAATAGGATAATAAAAATGTTTTAAAAAAATGAAAAAAAATAAAATGAATAAATAAATACAAAAAGGAAAAAAATAATATAATAATAATATAAATTGATTAGTTTTGTAATAGGATAGTAATAATAGTAATAATACAGTAATAAAGTAGAAAATAATAATGGAATATTAATAAGCATGATAATATGTTAATGATAAAAATAGAAATGATATGTTAATAATAATAATAATAAAATAAAAAATAGTAATAATAATATATTAATAGTAATAGGAAACAATAACGATAAAGGAAAATAATAGTAATAATGGTGACAATTATGAAAATAATAATACTAAGAACAATAATAAGTATAATAGTAATGATAGTAGTAATATGTTAATACTGGTAATAATATTAAAAAATAATAATAAGAAGAAGAATATGTAATAATAATAGTAATAATAAAAATTAGTAACAACAATAATAATAAATACAATAATAATATTATTAAAATAATAATAAAAATGTCCAATTAATCAATTAAATGATAAAGTAGCAAAATAGCTAAAAAAAGGGACCGAATTGAATTTAAAACGAAAGTTTGGGGCGAAATCGAAAATAAATAAAAGGGAAAGGATCGGATTGTAATGCGTGAACGAAGTGGAGGGACCGGGAAAGTAAATATACCCTCCCTCCAAAACGCATCACCTTGCGCGGGGCCAAGTTAAAACAAAAGGAAAATTATAGGGCCAAGTTAGAAATAAATAGAACTTAATCGTAAAGCTATAAAAAACAGAAGGGCTTAATGCACAATTAGCCCTTCCGATTAAAAACACGCGCATCCCAGGCTGGAGCGAGTTGAGTTGGACGGGTCAAGGGCAAAACGACGCCGTTTTGGAGTTTAAAGACCCACGCCAAAACGACGTCGTTTTGGCCCTCTATTTAAGCAACATTTGCAACAAAAATTTCACTTTTGCACCTGTTTCAAAAAAAAAACCTTCAAAAATCCTCTCAACCCTCTCTTTTAGCTCCGATTCCTGGCCCGAGGTCCGCCATCCTCTGCACTGTTATTTGTAAATCTGCCAGTGCAGTGCACGCCACCACCACGCCAAAAGGTAAAACTTTTTTTTTTATGTATTTGTATATATACATATATTTTTTAAGGAAAAATAAAGAATAAATAAATAAATAAAAAGAAAAACTAAAAAACATAACATACGTTTTCTTTGTTTCTCTTTTCGATTCTGTTTTGCTATTTGATTCTTGATTTGCGATTGAAATTATTGTTTTCTTATTGATCTCTTTGTATCCAAAAAAAAAAGATCCCTTTTACACGGTTGAGAATGGCTTTATATAGCCTAAATTACAATCGTTTTTGAACTATTACAGGTTGTGGGTGGCGTGGTAGATGTGGGCACTGACGTGGTGCGGACGTGGTGTGGTGGACCAGCGCACAACGCTGAAGGGCGCGCAATGTGCGATTCCTGGAGCTGACTTGTGGCACAAAGGGTGTTTGGGGATAGGGTTAGGTTTTGGTTGGGTCTGATTAATTTGGGGTTTGGGTAGTGATTTGGGCTTGGGCAATTGGGTCGAATTATTTTGTAATTTATTTTGGGCTTTTACTTATTAAGGTCCAATCAAATTTGGGTATTTGCAGCTGCCACTCTTTGCTTATTGTCGTGTAACAAGAATAAAGCAAAGACTTTAAAAAAATAAATTTGTTGGGTCTTACAGAACCTCGACCTCCTTGGCACTTCTTTTTCAAGTAGCCTCCTTCCAATTCCCTGCATTTCGGGGTATAGGCATTGTTGCTTCGACTCACTCCACTGTAACTTCGGGGGAATGAGATTTGTGGCTTCAATCAACTCCTGTACAACTAAATTCGCAATCTGATTTGATCCGACCTATGGCAACTTCAGGGGTATAGGATCTACAACTTGTAACTTGATCTATTCCACTGTAACTCAGGGAGATAAGATCGACAACCTTCAGTCTGCCCCACTGCTGTTCAGGAAGATAAGGCTAATGGCTTAAATCTGCCTCCCTGTTACCTCGAGAAGATAAGATTCACCGTCTTCGATCTACTCCGCTACTGCTTAGGGAGATAAGATCCACTATCTTCAGTCTGCTCCACTACAACTTCAGGGAGATAAGACTTGTAACTTCAACCTGCTCTCTGCAACTTCAGAGAATAAGGTTTGCTATCTTTGATCTGCTCTGCTGCAACTTCAAGGAGATAAGATCTGCTATCTTCAGTTTGCTCTACTGCAACTTCAGGGAGATAAGACTTGTATCTTGAACCTGCTCCACTGTAATTTCAGGGAGATAAGGCTAGTGGCTTAAATCTGCTCTATTGCCGCTACATGGAGATAAAATTCGCCATCTTCGATCTGCTCCACTACTGCTTAGGGAGATAAGATTCGTTATCTTCAGTCTATTCCACTGTAACTTTAGGGAGATAAGACTTGTATCTTGAACCTGCTCCACTGTAACTTCAGGGAGATAAGGTTGGTGGCTTAAATCTGCTCTATTGCCGCTACATGGGGATAAGATTCGCCGTATTTGATCTGCTCCACTCCTGTTTAGGGAGATAAGATCTGTGAATTCACCGATGTCGCTACACTGTCCTCTAGGGGACATGTCCTGTAGACTCGGTTTCATATGCCTATGTTTATGCCAAATGATTAAGATGCTATAATCAGAATAAATCAGATGCTCCAAACCAAATGCGTTATGAATGATATGAATGCAGAAATGTCATGAGAATGATTCCTTTTAAAATGCTTAAGGTGTCATCGCTCGTTGTTCATCAGAGTTTTATCACTCACGTATTATGCTACCCTCTTGCTCAACTGGTATTTTTCTACAGAAGACCCGCAGAAACAATCCATTTTGCTCAACTGGTTTGCCTCATTGTAACTTCAGGGTCTATTTCATTGTACCTCTGGGACCTAAGGTTTGTACCATCTTCAAACCCTCCCCTGCAACTCAAGAGTATAGGATTTGAATCTTCCATCAATTTGGTCTATTACACTATTCTCCGGGTGTCATGACCAGATGTGTACACTTGATATTTGCATGAATGAGGAATATCATTTTTCTTTTTTAGCGAATGATCCCTTTTTATGCTTGGGTTGACATCGCTCGTTTCCGTTATTGACGCGATATCTTGTCTTCTTGTTTGACTGAAAATCCGAAGAGATAATCTCAATTTGGATTTAAATATTTCCAACCCTTAAGTTTGGTAAGTTCTAAACAATAATCCTATTTCAGGTTCTTGTACTATTTAGAAACTTTTAAAGTAATATGCAGAACCTCTTTTGTAAAAGTATTATTAGTCCATTATTCGTTATTTCAATACGAGCGCTTGAAAAAGATTATAAAGATAGACAAACTAAAATTTATTAGGAACAAAATTCAAAAAGAATGGATTAATAAAAAAAAACAAATATTGCCGGAGTACAAAAATAGGTAAAGGGGGAAAAAAATGAGTGCCCCAGATATCGCAGCTTGAGCTTCTCCGTACGAACTCTTCAAGGACTATTTTGAGCTTATCATGTGCCTAGGAGATCTAAAATACTTTGTCGATGCCCCAAGACGTAGCATACTTCCTGTTTGTTAATTCAAGCATAGCAAGACTACCACATGTCTCATCTTCGGTCGAAATTTGAATTGCCTTTTTCGAGTTTTCAATTCAAAACTCCTTTGGTCTCAAGGCGCCCTTTGCGGGTTTTCACCTCAGCCTCTCCTCCCCCTTTTTTTAAGGCGTCCTTTGCGGGTTTTCACCTTAGCCTCCTTTTAAGTGAAGTACCTTTTAATTGAATCTGAATTTACTAGGTTAGACAGGCTCTTATCATCCATCTCAGTTAATATTAATGCTCCTCTAGAAAAAGCCTTATTTACCATATAAGGTCCTTCCCAGTTTGGCATCCATTTCCCTCTAAAATCTTTTTGCATTAGGAGGATCTTTTTTAATAGCAAGTCTCCCTAATGGAATCCTTTAGGGTGAAAGCTCGCATCATTCGCTCCTAGTACATTTGACCATGACGGATAGCTTTTAGCCTCTTTTCTTCAATCAAGTTCAGCTGATCATACCGGGATTGGATCCATTCTACTTCGTCTAGCTTCAACTCAGATTAAACTCAGAGAGAAGGAATTTCGACTTCAATGGGCAAAACTGCCTCCATCTCATAAACCAATGAATAAGGTGTTGCCCCGATAGAAGTTCTAACAGATGTTCGATAGGCATAGAGAGCAAATGGTAACTTTTCATGCCAATCCTTGTAGGTCTCAGTCATTTTCCCCACGATCTTCTTGATATTTTTATTAGCCGCCTCAACTGTACCATTAATTTTCAGGCGATATGGTGACAAGTTGTGGTGCTTAATTTTGAACTGACTGCAGACCTCCACTATCACACTGTTATTCAAATTTAACGCATTGTCAGATATGATCTTTCCTAGTATGCGATATTGACATATGATCTCCTTCTTCAAAAACTTGCTAACTGCCGACTTTGTGACATTGGCATATGAAGCAGTCTCTACCCACTTGGTGAAGTAACCGATGACCATAAAGATAAATCGATGTTTATTAAAAGCCTTCGACGAAATTGAACCAATGACGTCCATGTCCCAAATTGAGAAAGGCCATGGAGAAGTCATAACATGAAGAGGTAAAGGAGGCACATGGATCTTGTCTCTATAAATTTGGTACTTATAGCATTTCTTGGTGTAACTGATGCAATCTCCCTCCATCGTGGACCAGTAATACCTGAATCCAATGATTTGACTGGCCATTATGAACCCATTGGCATGCTTCCCGCAGACACCTTTATGGACTTCTTCCAATATTTTCTTAGCTTCAATAGTGTTAACACATTTTAGCAACACCTGATCCTTCCTTTTTTTATATAGGATCTCTCCACTTAAGACATAGTCACTGGCCAGCCTCCTCAGTGTTCTTTTATCACTTTCTGTTACCTGATCAGGATATTCATGGTTCTTCACATATCGTAGAATATCATGATACCAAGGATAATCATCTCTCTCCTCTTCTTCGTTGATATTGCAGCAATGAGCTGGAGCCTCACAAATACTCATCTGGATCAGCTTCATATCCTTTCGTTTATTTACTCTGATCATAGAAGCTAATGTAGCCAAGGCATCAGCCATCTGGTTTTTGTCTAGCAGGAGATAATAGAAAGCGATATCATCAAACCCCTCAATTAACTCTAGGACCAGCTTTCGGTAACTAATTAGCTTAGGGTCTCTTGTTTCCCATTCACCCTTAAGCTGATAGATCACTAGCGTAGAATCCTCATACACCTCCAGCACTGTGACTTTCTGTTCGATGGCTGTACGGATTCCCATGATACATGCTTCGTATTCTGCCATATTGTTTGTACAATCAAAGTCTAATTTGCAAGTAAATGGATAATGATCTCTATTTAGGGATATCAGGACTGCCCCAACTCCGTTGCCAACGGCATTCGATGCTCCGTCAAAGTTCAATTTCCAAGGATGATCTTCTGGAGTGCTTTCTTCAGCAGCTGCCACAAACATTAGATCTTCGTTAGGGAAATCAAAGTTCAAAGGCTCGTAATCTTCTAGAGCTCTACTGGCTAGAAAATCTGCTATTGTACTCCCTTTCACAGCCTTCTGGTTCACATAGACAATGTCAAATTCGAAAAACAAAATTCGCCATCGGGTCATTTTTCCACTTAAAGCAGTTGATTCCATCATGTATTTTAGAGGGTCTAGTTTCAAGATTAACCAAGTCGTATGGTACAACATCTACTGCCTCAATCTCTAAGTTATCCAAACCAAGGCGCAACATAATTTCTCAATTGGCGAGTATCTTACTTCACACTCAATGAATTTCTTACTATTTTCTCATTTGGCGAGTATCTTACTTCACACTCAATGAATTTCTTACTGAGGTAATATATCGCCTTTTCTTTCTTTCCTGTCTCATCTTGTTGGCCGAGTACACATCCCATTAATTTGTCAAATACTGTCAAATATAGTATTAGTGGCCTAGCAGGACTAGGTGGCGTTAGTACTGGGGGATTGGACAAATACTGCTTAACCTTGTCAAAGGTTTTCTGACACTCATCATCCCACACATCTGGGTTGTGTTTCTTGAGAATACGAAATATGGAGTCACATTTCTTAATCAGTTGTGAAATGAACCGGGTGATATAATTTAGTCTTCTCAGGAAACCTCGAACTTCCTTCTAAGTACACGGTGGAGGCAATTTCTGTATAGCGTTGACTTTGTCGGAGTCGACCTCAATTCCCTTTTCGTTGACTACGAACCTGAGAAGCTTTCATGACCTAGCCCCAAAAGTACATTTTGTTGGATTGAGCTTTAGCTGAAACTTTCTCAGCCTCAAGAACAATTTCCTCAAAACCTGTACATGTTCTTTTTCTATTAGGGATTTTGCGATCATATCGTCAACGTAAACTTTAATTTTCTTGTGCATCATGTCGTGAAACAAGGTTACCATGGCTCTTTGATACGTTGTTATCACATTTTTTAACCCGAATGGCATCACTTTATAGCAAAATGTTTCCCACAGGGTTATGAATGTGGTCTTTTCTATGTCTTCAGGATGCACTTTATCTGATTGTATCCAGAGAAACCATCCATGAAGGAGAACAGTGAGTAACTTACCGTGTTATCCACCAAAGTGTCGATGTGAGGCAGTAGGAAGTTGTCCTTTGGGCTGGCCTTATTTAAGTCTCTGTAATCTACACACATCCGTACTTTCCAATCTTTCTTAGGGACGGGAACAACGTTGGCTACCCATTCTGAGTAATTAACTACTTGTAAGAACCCAGCATCAAATTGCTTCTTGACCTCTTCCCTTATTTTTACTACAACATCGGGTCTTATCCTTTGGAGCTTCTGTTGAACTGGCTTGCACTCTTCTTTTCTGGGGACACAGTGTACCACAATATTGGCGCTCAACCCAGGCATATCCTGATACGACCACGCGAAGACATTTTTAAACTCTTGCAATAATTTAATGAGGTCCCGTCTTGTTTCTTCAGTTATGCAAGTTCCAATGTTCACCTCTTTCCCTTCTTTCAAGGTTACATTCTCTATCATCTCTTTATGAGGTAGCATCTGTTTCTCTTCCTGCTCTACCATGTTTAACAAATCCGGAGATAAACTACAGTCTTTGTCATATTCAAAATCCTGAGATCCATCTAAACACATATCTCGCTCAAAAGGATATTCTGGGTCCGTAGCAGCGTCGCTCGTGTCGTTGATATTTGGAGACCTATTGTAGGCATGAGAGAATATCCAAATGATGAATCTAAGAGTGACTTATTTGTATGGTATGATTATGAATGAAATGAGAGAATAAAAGAATATTTTCCTAGAATGAGACACTAAAGTGTATTTTTTATTGAAAATAAAGACTTTTAAACATGAGCCTATTTCACAAAAGATTCTTATTGTTTCTAGGCCTAAAACAACAAGTGTGTTTTGACCATTACTCTGTATTAGCTCTAAAAACTACAGGAATTTCTTCCACAGTCCAGTTGTTCAGAACACTTCCAGGCTCATAAGAACGAATGCTTGCTAAGTCTCCTTCCATCACTCCCTCTTCAAATATGGCATTGATACTCAGCTTTTTCATCATATCTTCAGTCGTTCCTTCTCTTGTCATCTTTGGTTCAGGATGGATAATTCCTCCTGACACGAATGTATTGGTATATGAGGAAAATTCATTGATTCCCACTTGACCTCTGCCCCACTCAATTGTGCTCTTCGTCTCTCTTGCTTCCTTTCCACCTCCTTTCTCTTTTGCTTTACGTCTAGCCTATACCCTAAGCCAAAGCGATCCTGTTTGTTTGCCAAGATTGACACTTCAACCTGACCATAGAGATATTTCCCGAGTCCCCTTCCAGGAAATGCCCCTTTTCCAACTGTTAGTTGCAAGCTCATCCTCGTAGTTTCGAATATTTTTGACATTGGGACCTTGCTTCCTTCGATGATGAAAGTTGCATTTATGAATTCTAATGACCGAAAGGAACACTCTATTGCCTCACTATCATTTTCTATATACAGTGCATCACTGGCAACAGATGCAATAATGTCCTCCTCTGTATTTATCATTATCAGTCGACCCTCCGTCACCAACTTTAGCTTTTGGTGCAATGATGATGGTGCTAACCTCGCCGAGTGAATCCATGGCCTCCCCAATAAACAAGTATAAGAAGGCCTGATGTCCATCACTAGGAAGTTTACCTCGTATGTGTTTGGTCCGATCAAAAGAGGTACCTCTATCCTTCCCATTATTTTCTTTTCGGTGCCATCAAATGCCCTCACTATATTCTGGCATGTCTTCATATGAGAGCTGTCTATAGGCAACCTATTCAATGTGGACAGGGGCAAGACGTTCAGTGCCGATTCATTGTCAATTAATACCCCCGGTAATGTATACCTTTTGCAGTGAGTGGTGATGTGCAGAGTCTTAGTGGATCCCATGCCCCCTGGTGGTATCTTATCGTCACCGAAGGAGATGAAGTTATCGGCGCTTATGTTACTGACAATGCGGTCTAGCTTATTTACCGAGATGTCATCAGCGACATAGGCTTCGTTCAACACTTTCATCAGCGTGTTACGGTGTACCTCTGAGTTTAAGAGCAAAGCCAGTATCGATATGTATGTTGGCTGCTTGTGTAATTGTTTCACAATACTATACTCGCTATGTTTTAGGAATTTCAAAATTTCATTACCGGTTCTTTAACCAGTGGTTCTAACCTTTCTCCCCCTTGTTCGATCACCAATGATTTCTTTTTTATAGGTTCAGCTTTTGTGTTTGGTGTGATGTTCGGACTTTCCTCTCCTGGGACCATTACATTGCAGTTATAATTCTAAAACACCCTTTTGTTATCCTTATAAGGAAAAGCCACGGGTTTCTGAATTACAACGCTTGGTGCCATTTTTACTCTGGCTTCATTAATTCTCAGTCGTGAAATGATCACCACCGGATGATTAACCTTAGGGACCTTCTCTATCGCCCCCTTCTGAGGTACATACATCTTCTCATTCGGTAAATTCAAAGAACTCCAACTTTTTGTTATCCATTAGACCCTGTACCAGGGCTCTGAATTCATTGCATCTTCCAATCTCGTGATCTCCCTCATTGTGGAACTCACGATAGTTTCTTGCATCTCGAAATTTGCTCCCCAAATCCTACGTGATTAACCCTCTTTCCACCATTTTCTTTCAAACCGCTCTCAACGGGGTTTTCCCTTCTGCAACATTCAGCTTGATTCTTTTTCCTGCATTCTCGACTATTGCATTTACCCTATTATCAGTATGATTAGGTAACGAATTTCCTACACCAGGTGGATCATCGAATTTCACAACATCCATTTTGATGAGCCTTTCGACTAACCTTTTGAAAGAGGTGCAGTTCTCTATCGAGTGTCCCATGGTTCCCGCATGGTATTCACATTGAGCTCTTGCATCATACCACTTGGGGTATGGGGGTTGCATCGGTTTCAAGTAGAAAGGGGACACAACGTGTGCATCAAATAGACTTTTGTACAACTCCTGATATGTTATTGGAATAGGGGTAAACTGGGGTTTCTCCGTGTTTTGCTTTGTATGTGGCTCCTGTCTTGGCGAGGCTTGTTGGCCCATGGCTACTGTTCTTAGTTGGTTTACCATGATTGATTTTGCATAACACGTGCTCACATTGCTGACTTTATTTTCTCTTTTCTTCGGGGCCGACCTCTTGGTGCTTTCCCAAGCCTCTATCTTTTCACACCTTATCGCATTCTCTATCATTTCACCGGACATCATTATGTCCGCGAAACTCTTAGTTGCGCTTCCCAGCATGTGATTAATAAAAGGTGCTTTCAAGGTATTTATGAAAAGCATGGTTGTTTCTTTTTCCAGCAATGGGGGTTGGACTTGTGTAGCGACTTCCCTCCACCTTTGAGCATATTGCCTGAAACTTTCACTCGACCTTTTCTCCATGTTCTGTAACATGATCCTACCAGGCACTATGTCCATCACATGACCATATTGCTTCATGAAGGCCTATGCTAAGTCCTTCCATGATTTAACTTGGGCGTGATTTAGCTGATTGTACCATTTGGCCGCAGCCCTAGTCAAACTGTCCTGGAAATAGTGAATTAACAACTGATCATTGTTAACATATCCCGTCATCCTCTAATAGAACATTGTAATATGGGCCTCAAGGTAATTAGTCCCATTATATTTTTCAAACTCTGGTATTTTAAACTTTAGAGGGAGTACCAAATCTGGGACCAGGTTCAACTCCTTAGCATCAACTCCACAATAATAATCAGCGCTTTCCACGCCTTAAATTTCTCTTCTAGCCATTTGTATCGGTTTTCCAGTTGCTTTGGGAGTTCCTCTCTTGCCCTTTCTGCTTCCACTACATCATCGAGGTCAGGGACTATAGGATTTGCCCGATTGTCTTCGGGGTTAGAACACGAGCCCGTTGGGAAATTTATCGGTGCTGAAGTACCAGTCTGACATTGGGGTCTGATATTGACAGACACCCTTTGAGGTGGTACTTAGGTATTCGTTAGGGTGAAACCTGAAGGATAAGTAAGGTCCTCATTGTCGTCCCCAATATTGATCATGGGGCTTTTCCCTTTTTTTGGCCCTCCAATCAGTAACTGGGTCAATTTGTTCATCATATTCCTTTGAGATTCCACCATTTGATCCCTCATATCCTGTTGAATTTTGGCCAACTGTTCTTGCATCTGTACTTGCAGTTGATCCTGCATTTCCTTCTGCATTTGTTCCAGTTTTTCCAACCTTTGATCCATAGCTCTGGTTTTTCTCCGTGTGTAATAGTGATGTTCCAGGGTATCTATAATACGAATTCTAATTAATTAGGGTTCTTTTGTGAAATTTAATGCACATGATGTGATGAAATGGAAATGCATGAGATGAATTCAAAACTAAAAAAAGCATCGATTCTTATCCAATTCTATTTAGAATAACTTTATTAGAAAATAAAATCTTTTACATAAAACAGATCATATATACAGCTTTGCCTTGATGCTCAAAGTTTTAACCCTCTTAAGAAGCCAAGCCAGCTCACGACTCCGGTCTGACTCTAACTCATATTTCACACTTAGCATGTCAGCCTGAACTGCCAAGGTCTGTAAATGATCAGCCACGACTTTGCCCATGATGTAATCCCTATCCCTGACTTGGTCTTGCGATCGACAAAGCTGCTCCTTCCACTGCTCATTATTCGACTCAAAGAATTCAATTCGAAGTTTGTAGTTCTGCAGTGCAATTTCGAGTTCTTCAACTTTTCCTTCCAAATCCTTGATCCTGCTCAGGCTGGCCTTTAATTTAATGTTAGAGTTATGACCACAACGCTAATGTAGTGCCTTTTCTAGTTCCGCTACCTGAGCTACTAACATCTCCTTCTTATTTTGGCTCTCAACCAAGCTCTTTTTTAAAGCGTTTTCTCGAGCTCGAGCATTATGGAACCTCTTCTCCCACTAATCAACTCTAGCCTTTTCTTCTTGGATTTCTTGTCGCCACTGTTCTGACGTCTTTCCCAATCCGACAGTTCTCATCGACATACGCAGCTTCTTGTAATCAGTCTTCAAACTGTCTAAGTCTTCTTTAGCCTTTCTTTTCCCTTTTCTCAACTTCTCGGCCTCGAGTTTTTGAACATCAGCATCTAACCTCAAATGTATCTTTTCCTCTTCTAATTGTTCTATCTTTTTCCCTAACTCTGAATTTCTCTCTTCGAAGTCCTATTTTATGATTTCTAGCTTGGAGGGGATTACTTGTAAGTATTCTTCCATTAATCGAACGCCTTCTAAAATCGGCCTAAGGATATTATTATTGATCCTTTTATTCAACCACTCCTTGTATTCAGGGGTCGTCATTGAACCTACAGCCAATCTCTTCATCCGGTGTGTCTGTTTCTAAGCATTGGAATTTTCTCGAACTTTCTTATTATAATTGTCCCCCTATACGAGAACTCACACTGAGCTAGCCCATGTGTCATCGGTATAAACTGCATTGATCTGTATGGTCTTAAAACGAGCAAAGGAGCATATCCAACGGCTCCCTAAATTCCAGGCAGAGGTACCCAATCAAAACTCCCACACCGATAGAGGATCTCCTCGAGAACCATCTAATGGGCTCTCCACTCAACATCTTTCTCTTGGAGATTTTGAAGAATTACTATCCACCTTTTCTCTGATATGTTGTCCCTTATCGGCATAGCTGCTACTTCCTTTAATGGGGAATAATCTTCACAGAAGACTCGGTAAGAAACTTTGTCGACCTTCCAGAAATGACCATGGAACCAAACCAACAATAATTGCACGCATCCAATGAATCTACCTTCACCTGCCCTCCGACATACACTCAAAGATCTGAACGTCTCGATTAGAATTACCAGTACTGGTGTGACCCGTTTGTCAAGTCAATTAAATAAGTCAGTAACTGCTTCATCTATATGTCTTAAAGCTTTGGGGAAAATTACCAAACCATAAATACTCAAGGCGAAGACGTCAACTTTCTTATTTATATCTGGATGTGCTACAATCAGGTCCTTTAAACTTACCCAATGAATGCATATACCATTATCTTTTTGCTGAATTCGGGCTATAACCTACTGTTCACTCATCCCGGTGATACTCATTAATTTCTTTACAAAAGTTGGGACATTAGCAGCCCTAGAATAAGAGTTGTCGACTTGAACCTTTGGACAACGAAGCAAAGCTGTATACTCCTCCACAGTAGGTACCAAGTCCACCTTCCCAAAAGTGAAACAACTATATGCAGGGTTCCAAAATTGAGCCATGCTTGTCCACCTTGATGTCGAGCAGGTAGGGTAAGTCATCATAATTTTGATAGAACAGCTACTTAGTGTCATCATCCCAACGGGCCCATATATCCCTCAATTCTCGAAACTCATTATGCGTCACACTGATACGAGTGAAGTCCCACAACTCTGATGTGTATCCCTCAGCTAGGCTAACCCTATTCTCAAGTTGCATCTTCGCTGACCACATACGGACAACCGTATTATCCTCCACTTTATCAAGAAATTCGTTCTCCATGACAAGCTTTCTAATTTAGTAACTGAATAAGAATCGACACCTCTTTAATATGAAATGACATGCATTCATAGCCACAACGAAACACAACAAGTCAGTATCGAATAATAAAAATCAAAGCAAATAGAAAATAGCTAAACACCTATCTGGGTAACCGCTAGGGTTCAGCATAGCTTTACCTAGGGTAGGCTCTTAGAGTTCACTATATGTGGCTCGGTTCTAAGAAAGGGTACCCGAACCAGCAGATTCCTCAACCCTCACCCATTATAGGCTCATGTAGATCGAGTTCAGTTCAGGGGAATACATTTCCCTATGGCCATGAGGAGGTGAAAACCTCACGAAGACATAGGTATGGATATATCCCGAAAGTAATCCACTAGCTCATGCGAAGGTGAAAACCTCACGAAGGTATAGTTTCTCACTCCCACTTAAAAGGTGTAACCACAACAGTCATGCAATACAATGAAAGAGTATTCTAGCAAACATAGGGATCGCAAACAAATAAAACAAAAGAATCATGATTTTTCAAATCAAATTTTCAATTTTTGACAAAAGAACAGAAAATAATCAATTTTACGGCTTGACTCTCTTATGGGTCCCCAGCGGAGTCGCCAAGCTGTCGAAACCATTTTTATTTTGAAAAACGGGATCAACTTTTTAAAACGAAAATATAGAGTAGCCACCAATCCCTTTTGGTTAGGTGTGATCGGATCACCTTATAAAATATTTTTTGAAAATATTAATTCTGGCCTACGATATTTAAAACGAGTTCGGGAGTCGATTACGTACAAGGAAGGATTAGCACTCTCGTTACGCCCAAGATTGGTACTGGATTGATTAACTAATGTCCTAATGTCGAAAATTTAAAAAGTTTTAAAACACAATCCTTTTTAAAGCGTGTTTGAATAACTCGAGTTGGAATTTAAGACTCACTCGTTTCGAAGGCATAAAATACTACATCCAATACATTAGGATGCGACATTTTAAGCCCTCACAAACTTAGACCATCTCATAATTTCCAAAGCATGCAATTAGAAGGATATTTAGTTATTTGGCCAAACAAAAAACCGAAACCAAGCACGTTAGGGCACGATTTCTCGAATTTCCAAATACGAAATATTGCCTTTATTTGAAAAAAAACATTTTATGTGTTTGGGTAAAAATCGATACAACACAAATTTGTAGCATAAGAATGAATCGTGGTGTTAGTGAACCAATACATAAGTAAATACTATGTAAAATAGTTAAAAATAATAATGATTAAAATACTAATATGAATAATAGGTAATCAAAAACTTGAAGGATGTAGATAAATGAATAATAGGATAATAAAAATGTTTTTAAAAAAAATGAAAAAAATAAAATGAATAAATAAATACAAAAAGGAAAAAAATAATATAATAATCAAATTGATTAGTTTTGTAATAGGACAGTAATAATAGTAATAATACAGTAATAAAGTAGAAAATAATAATGGAATATTAATAAGCATGATAATATGTTAATGATAAAAATAGAAATGATATGTTAATAATGATAATAATAAAATAAAAATAGTAATAATAATATATTAATAGTAATAGGAAACAATGACAATAAAAGAAAATAATAGTAATAATGGTGACAATTATGAAAATAATAATACTAAGAACAATAATAAGTATAATAGTAATGATAGTAGTAATGTGTTAATACTGGTAATAATATTAAAAAATAATAAGAAGAATAATATATGTAATAATAATAGTAATAATAAAAAATAGTAACAACAATAATAATAAATAAAATAATAATATTATTAAAATAATAATAAAATTGTCCAATTAATCAATTAAATGATAAAGTAGCAAAATAACTAAAAAAAAGGACCGAATTGAATTTAAAACGAAAGTTTGGGGTGAAATCAAAAATAAATAAAAGGGAAAGGATCAGATTGTAACGTTCGAACGAAGTGGAGGGACCGGGAAAGTAAATATCCCCTCCCTCCAAAACGCATCACCTTGCGCGGGGCCAAGTTAAAACAGAAGGAAAATTATAGGGCCAAATTAGAAATAAATAGAACTTAATCGCAAAGCTATAAAAAAGCGGAAGGGCTAAATGCGCAATTAGCCCTTCCGATTAAAAACACGCGCATCCCAGGCTGGAGCGGGTCGGGTCGGATGGATCAAGGACAAAACGACGCCGTTTTGGGGTTTAAAGACCTAGGCCAAAATGACGTCGTTTTGGCCCTCTTTTTAAGGAAATTTTTCAACAAAAATTCACTTTTACACCTCTTTCAAAAAAAAAAAAAAAAAACTTCAAAAATCCTCTCAACCCTCTCCTTCAACTCCTATTCCGGTCAGAGGTTCGGCCATCCTCCGGCGTCATTCGCCGCCGTCTGCCGTCGCGCACGGCGGCCGGCGCCCAAAAGGTAAAACTTTTTTTTAATGTATTTGTATATCTACATATATTTTTTAAGGAAAAATAAAGAAAAAAATAAATAAATAAATAAAAAGAAAAAATAAAAAACATAACCTACGTTTTCTTTGTTTCTCTTTTTGATTCTGCTTTGCTATTTGATTCTTGATTTGCGATTGAAATTGATGTTTTCTTATTGATCTCTTCGTATCCAAAAAAAAAGGTCTCCTTTACACTGTTGAGAACGTCTTTATATAGCCTAAATTACAACCGTTTTTGAGCTATTGCAGGTTGTAGATGGCGTGGTGGACGTGGGCACAGATGTGGTGCGGACGTGGTACGGTAGAGCAGCGCACAACGCGGAAGGGTGCGCGACGTGCGGCGCCTAGAGCTGACTTGGGGCGCAAAGGGTGTTTGGGGTTAGGGTTAGGTTTTGGTTGGGTCTGATTAATTTGAGGTTTGGGTAATAATTTGGGCCTGGGCAATTAGGCCGAATTATTCTTTAATTTATTTTGGACTTTTACTTATTAAGGCCCAGTCAAATTTGGGTATTTACAATGTTGACATATGATGCTGATCTCATAGTATGTTTTTAATTTAGCAATTCTATATAGCATTGTTAGAAAATAGTTTAGTACTATTGAGCTTTAAGGAAGTTCAACGTGTAGATTTGTATTTCGTGCGCAAATTATGGGTGATTTGAGAGGTTCGTCGGCTGGGCAAGAATCTCAGGGGTCTTAATGGATCTTCTATTTTTCATATAAATTTCTACTCTTTAATAGTCCGACATGTACCTAGAATCTTATAAAGACTAAATTGATGTTTACTTAGTTTTTATGAATGTTGATATTTTGACCATATGGTGCACTTTTGTATGGTATATTATGTTGGTTACTGTGATTTATTTTATTGAGGCTAATTGATAAGCATATTTGTGTTGAGTAATTTTTTTCTCATATCTTATTAATGGGAACATTCGAATATTTATACATACTATCACTGTTCATGACATGACCTTATTGTTCACGACTTGACCCCACTATTCCTAGGACTGACCTTCTGAGTGGATCTCGAGCATGTTGGACATGTACTCCATTCTGGATCGCCTACCAGAGCATGCGGTCTCCATCATGCAGGCTCCTTGGGTACATGCGAACAAAGACTGCGAGCTCCCTTTGCTATCCTTTCGCTGTTCGCCTTAAATTTATCCATCTGGCGGGTCACTGGTCGGCGACCTAGATCCTATTTGGATTTTGGGTCAATGATTACTGATGCATAACAATTTGATTTACTATGGTAGTCAATTTTTGAATTAGACTATGTGTATTCAAATTTGCATATTTTAATTATGTTTGGAATTTTAAATATGTTAAAGATTAGTTTAGTTTTATGTATTGTGTGTTTAGATATATTTTGAAGAATGTTTAGTTGATTTGTTTTAGTTTATTTTTTTGCATTTATGAATTGAAGTATTAGTGCCTCATGTCCTAGTATCGCTACTTCTTTGAATAGAGTATTGATACTTAGACCCAAGTTCTGATGCTTTTGAAGTAAGTAGTCAATTTTGAAATAGGAGAAGCATGTATCGGTACTTGACCTCGAGTATTGGTACTTGTCATTAGGTACAGATACATCCCTTAGTAGTATTGATACTTTGAAACATCAAAGCTAAATAATTGAGAATTTGACCCAAGTATTGATACCACAGTCCTAGGTATTGGTACTAGGCTTGCAATTTGTATAATTTTGTCTCCAAGTAAATGTTTTAAGGTTTGATTAATCTTGATTTTTGTTCATATTGATTAAAGAGATGTTGCTTTGGCAATTGATGCAGTGCTTATTGTCCGACTAGACCATTGAATCGGGTTTTAATTTAAACATATATTAATAGTATTTTATCATACAAAATGAAAGTAGAAAAATATCTATTTGGAAATTGAAATAAAATAAATAATTGCTGCAATAAGTTGATGACATTTTCTAGAGAGAAAATTGAGTTATTTTTTCTTTTATGTAAAATATATTTAATGATTTTATGCAATTAAACTTTTAATAATTAATAACAAAATAACAAAATATTTTAAAAATATGTAAATGAATAACCATTTCGTCTTTTGATAAAAAATAATTACTATGTTATATTAAAATAAAATTATAATTTTTATGAAAAACAAATTTAAAATTTTACTAGTTTCAAACCAAACCTAAATTTAGAACTGAATTATAATATATAATTGAAGTTTTGAAAAAATTCCATCCAACGGAACTCAGCCTAACCTCTGATTTGATTATGGAGATTTTAAACCTATTAGTAATCCATAATATAAAAGTAATATATTTTAAATAATAAAATGAAAGTTTAAATACCGAAAAAAAATCCACTCTTGAGCACCTTCACATCCTCCTTTTGACCGCAATCATTTGAGGGTTAGTTTAACAATATTTTTGAAAAATACTTTGAAAAATGCTGTGGAAAATTACTTTTGAGAATGTTTTTGAAAAGTTTATTTTAAAATTTGAGTGTTTAGAATTACTGTCAAAAAGTACTTTTCAGAAATAAAATGTCTATTTTAGACATATTATTATCAAGTAACAAATATGCATTTAAATAATATTTAAATTAGTTAATATTATTATATTTTAGTAAGAATATAAAAGAATTATTTTAACTTATTGTTAATATTTTAATTTATGAAATATAAATTTTAAATATTTTTAAGTAATAAATATTAATTATTTATAAAATTTAATTAGAATATATAAACTATATTCTAAATATTTAAATATAACCATCAAATATTTGTAATTAATATTTTAAAAAATATTTTTATTTTTAATTAATGATTTTAATACATTTGTAATTAAGTATCAAGAAAAAAAAGGAAAGTACTATGTTATTGGAGGATGAAAAAGATATTAAGCACCAAAAGTACTTTTGAGAGAAGAAAAGCTAAAAATTTTAACTTCAAGCAACTTCTTTAGCATAACTTTTCTTCTAAAAATGTTTTTAGAATCAAAATTTTTTTTAAACACTACTAAACTGAGTTTAATTCAGACATTTGTCTGGTTTTTCATAATCCAACCAAACTGTTGGTTTTAGCATCTTATCCTGGGCTGCTCCACTGAAAACTCTTCAAGCCCACAACTTTTTGCTGAAAAGGACCTGATATAGAGCTATGGGTACCCAAAACTTTTGGTTATAATTGATTCAACGGAGTATGATATAACAAACTAACAAAACATTAATTTATGAAAGATTAATAGCAACAACTAGTCACCACGTACAATACTTTTAACTTTACCAAACAAAATAATATTAATATATATTTGATTGGATATTCATTGTTGACGATAATGATTAATCTTTTCCTTACATGTATTTAAAAAAAAAAAAAATACAAATATATTTCGGAATCACCACATTTTATGATTTAATAATTTTATATTAAAAATAAATAACCACCTATATATATAGTGAGTATATAAAACAAAAGAGCTTCTGGAATGAAAAAAATGGATAAATTGAATTCTATGTAATGAATCTAGCTATTTATGTAGATTGGAGATTCTTTAGATAACAGTAATAAATATGTTGAGATAGAGATAGAATCACCAAAAGCCTAGCATGAGGAGCAGAAAGAAAAATGTAGCCAAAGACAACCTGCCGACGACCACTTATCATGATGGGAGGAGGAAGAGTCGGCAAGTCATCCTTGGCTACACCATCCTTTCTAGGCCTAAACGCTAGGCTGCTGGTGAATATAACATAATCACAAAGATATATAAATATATATATATATACATTAAAAGGCAAAAGGAAATAGAAAAGGAGGATGGTGACGAAACAGTGAGTGAAAGGAAGATCAGGGGGGATGAGGTTGATGAGCTGAGGCTTATATATATATATATATATATATATATATAGAAAATGAAAATGCTGAAATGGGGGATGATGTTGATATTTGGGGTTTTGATTTTTTTTGGATAAAAATCGTAACAATAATTGTCTAGGATCGAGGTGATGAGGACAGCTAGCTGAAGGGGAGATGTTATATATTTGGTCCCAGTAGTCGTAGAATTTTGTGATAAGGTTTCTTCACTTTTGTCCCCTTCTTTCACTATCCCATACTCAGCTAGCAAATATTTATATCACCCTGTTAAATCGTTTTCTCTACTCCGAGTTGGGACAGCTTTAATCCCAACTAAATTTTCCATATTAAATGTAAATATTAATTTTAAATTTAGTAAAAGTAAAATGTTCAAATTCCAAAAAAGAAACAAATATTTATAAACATTAGTTAAGGGACCTAATGTTTGGTTTAAGTAATTTTAGATCCTTGGGACTTTCTAATCTACATTTTCTCATCATCTTACATTTCCATTCATGTTAAAAGATTACCACATATTCCTTAAATTCTCATCATAATTTCAGATTTTTTATTTTTTATTAACTTTAATTCATTTTGCTTAAACTGAAACAAAATAATAATAATAATAAAATTAATGAATTAATTTCTTCGGTTATTTGATATATATTTTTAAGTAACATTTTAATTATATTTATCATCATCATTATTATAAGTTGAGAAAAAAATAATATTTTATTTGTTATATATATTTTGTCTATTTCGTTGTGCTTATAATGTTAAATTTATAATATGCTACCATTCTTTTTTTATTTTATTTTATAAATTTGGTCAATTTTGCCCTAAAACTATAACAATAACATGTCTTAATATTTAAGGATGCTTTGGATTTGCTGCTTTGCCCTAAATGTCTTAATATTTAAGGATGTTTTGGATTTGCTGACAAGGTTGAGGTAATAGAATATTGATTTCTAGGTTTGAATTTTGTTATACACAAATATCATGTGTGGTTTTTTTTTTAGTTATTTTGGGTTTACGTTTTATCATGTGTAAGTTTTATCTAGATTTATTTTGGTTTAAGTCCATATATATTTTGATTTCAATATGTTGTTGTTTGCATTGAGTTAATTCTAGTTCTAGTTGATTAAACATTGTATTATTTACAACTTGTAATTTACTTGTAAAATCCTTAAAAAGTGTTTTAATATAAAAATATTTTCTTAATTTCTTCCTTTCTTTTTTTTTCCGTGTCATTTTGATCAAATAAAAGCCTTAGCTACTTATTGCTCTTCCTCAATTTTAACTTATTTATTTGAAAAGGAACAAAATGCATTAATTTATTAGTAAAATAAAATACTATAAGCTTAAACCATTGTGTAGTAAAGAATAAAAATGTAAGTAAATTTTATAAGGATAATTTAATAAAATGTGTTTTTAGGTATTTTCTCAACCAAACAACAAAATTTTATATTCCAATTATACGAACTAAAAAAAGTAATATAATATATTTGGTAATGTGATAAATAATCCTACGTTCTAGTAATTCTATTCAGGTGCGGAGCTAAGACGGGCCCCCTAAAATAAAAAAATTCACCTTTAATCCTTTTATAAATTATAAAATTTTAAATTAGTATATGATAAAATTACACTTTAGACCCTAAAAAGAGAAATTTTGATTCAATCTTTTAAAAACTATAAATGTATAGGCTATTAAAATAGTAAAATTATAACTTTGCTCTTGTAAAAATATATAACTCAATTGCAGCCTTCTCAAAACTTTTTTTGACTTCACCCATCATCCTATTACTTCAGAGATAATCTTATATTCCGTGAACTAAATATTCCTTTAATCTTATTATTATTTATGTTGAGATTTGTTTTAATCTCATTCATGGATGAAGAGAATGTTGAAAATTGAAAGGCTGATTATTCTATTTTTTATTTTATCTTAAATGATGGGAGAATTATTTCAGTTAAATTAATTAGTTTATTGGATACTATAAATAGCTGCAATCATGTTAGGACTGATTAGGCTTCTTTAGGCTTTAGAAGTGTTGCAATAACCTAAAGATTGGCTGCTCTTAAATTGGTAGATATGTTGTTGGTTTAGTAGTGGATATTTTTTGGGCGTAAAGCAAAATATTCGTATATTGCAACATCCTTAACAACTTTATTTACACCGACACGCACAATGGTTTCTATTGTTCAGAATGGGCATAATAATATGATTGAAAGAGCTATCATTGCTCAAAATTTTAGCGGCTTCCAACTGTTGTCTATTTATACCTTCAAATTTGTTGCCAAACTTCACACTACGATTCTCATATTCTTCTCTTGCTTAAATATTAGGATATTGCTTCTTTTAGGCGGTTGGATTATAATAAGAAATGGATTAACATCATTCATTGACGCACCAAAACAGGATGCAAGTTTTAATCAGTTTTTGAAGACGTCAAACTCCTCCTTCAATATGTTAACATTGGGCATCGAAATCAAGGAAAGAGGCAAGATAATAGACTACGAGTGCCTCCAAAGCTTTCATTAGTTTTTGGCAAAAAAAAAAAAAAATTCAAACTTATCAATAACACAATTTCATTAAATAGTAGATTTTCCTATTGAATCTTAGCTTGATTGGTATAAACATTATTATCAATGTAAGAGGACGTGAGTTTAAATGTGCTTTTTATTAATAATTTCAAGTCTTGTTCAAAAATAATAATTGTTTTTTCAATTTTAGATTTTAAACAGATACTTTATATTCTATCATGGTGTGTTCAATATATGAAAATTTCACTACAAGCCTAAAAAATTTGAAAATCCTATATCATATATTTTTTTTATGTTTTAACCCTAAGTCACATTTTCTAAACACACTTTTTGCTGTCTAATTACATTCAACCTAAGCTTTCTTCATATTTATTTTCTGTCAGAAATGGTAAATGAATCCATAGTTTTGATTCTCTAATCTACCGCCCCACTTTATCTTGGCTTCCTAAAAGAGTCTTTCCATTGTCTGCTCTTACAACCCTTCCACCCTTTCCAGGCTGAAATCTTAGCTTTTACTTAAAGTTACACTGTACTCTTACCATTATTATACCACGCCAAATATTTATTTGATATTTAAAAAAGGGACAAAATTATTTTAGTAAAATCTGTGAAAAATACACAAAGAAATATTATTGGAGGCATAAATGAGAATTGTTTTCTACCAAAATGAAGTAGAAGCAAATGGAAACATTTATTAAATATCATCACTTAGTTGATAATGATGGAGGGATAGAAACCATGATTCCTTTATGATTCAACAATTTCTTGATGGGGCAATAATTTGCTTTATATTTTTCTAAAATTGAAGTCTATTTTATCAATAAGGGTCCATTTCAAATTTTATTTAAGGAAATGAGTCATTTTTTATTATTTACCAGAATGAGCCGAAAATACTAAAACGCGTCTACGTAGGAGTGTTTTAAGGAGAAATTCTAGCAAAACGTGTCCCTGAGGGAGCGATTTTGCCATGTCAGCACAAAACGCGCTGACATGGCAAAGTTGCTCCCTCGGGGACGCGTTTTAGCTCGTGTTTTTGACCCCCAATGGTCATTTAAAATTTTGACCGTTAAGGGGTCCAACGGTAAAAAAAATAAAAATTAAAACCCCCTCCTATTCTTTTCACACAAACATTTCTTCTAAATTTCTTAAAAATGCTCTCAAATTTCTCCCTAAATTTCTCAAAACTCTCTTTAATTAATTGTTTCCTTTAATTTTTTTGCTAAATTAGTATTATTTTTTATAATTTCAAATATATTTGATTATGTTAGCAATGGCCGGAGAAATAATTCGTCTCGTTCATAAACATATCTCCGTCGAACAAATGAAAATGGTAAGGGTTAATTTCAAATTTTGAATATGATTTAATATTTTTTTCATTTATGTAATTTTAATTATTTTTATTTTATAATTTTTTAGAATAGCCTGTAGATCGGGTGTTACAATGTTAAATTCGTAGTATATCTGGTCCTCCATCACCGTTGATAGAAAATTACTTGAAGGAAGCGGGTTTTTGGCACGTGGCTAATATAGGCCATGGGTGTAAGTTGGACCCGAAACTCATCAGCACGTTCAAAGAGAGGTGGAGACCTGAGATGCACACATTTCATCTTCCATTTGGAGAGTGTATCATCACTTTGGAGGATGTGCAATTACAATTGGGATTACCGGTGGATAGGCCTGTACTCACCGGGTCCATTTAATATGCTGATTGGGGAGCCATATGCTACGATCTTTTGGGTGCGATTTCAGATAATATTTACGAGGGTCGGATCGAGATGGGCTGGTTACGAGACATATTCCCTGAGCCAGGGAATGATTCGACTGAAGTAGAAAAGAATACGATATGATCGGGCATATATCCTTGAGATTATTGGAGGTTATCTGATGTCGGACTTGTTACGAAACCTCGTACATCTGAGGTGACTGCTGAAACTTGTAGATTTTAGAGCAGTTGGTGAACTTAGTTGGGGGTCTGCCGTGTTGGCAACATTGTACCCGGAGATGTGCGAGACGACGATATTAAATAAAGTCAAAATCGGAGGTTGTTTATCACTATTACAATCATGAGTTCGGCTTCGCTTTCTATTTTTACGTCCTCAAGTGAACCACCCATATACATTCCCACTCATAACGAGTTAAAATTTATATTAGATTTTATAATTATTACATAGATTTAAAATATAATTTTATGTTAAAAATTTATTTAATTAGGTAGAACCATTTGGTGAGTTATATTGGAATACCTACCGTTCTTGAAGATATATGACTTCTATTAGACCAACGGTCGGAAGTGCATATAAGTATTAAATAAAATATATATACATAACATAGTTGTTTCGTATTTAGTATTTAGTATTATGTATATAACTAATATTTTTATCACGTTCATATAGTTTCAATGGACACCATACGAGGATCCGACAATTCGGGCAGTAATTCCAGATGAATTCTTTCAAAATTCAAACATTTGGCTTGTTAAGGTCCCATTGGTCAACGATGCTACTGTCGAGATACACTAGACGGATAGAGTGTTGCAATAATTGGATTCTAACAATTGATTCTCATGACACTTGATGTGCTCGATAATGAGCTCAAAATCGACTTACGGCAATCAAATACGCATTGGCTAGTTTCGAAATATATCAAAATTTAGAAAAATCGGTATGATTATATACCTACTCGTGAACTGATCATCGTTCTAGAGTTAGCATGTGCCGGATTACATGTCATGGTTAGGATCCATAACAAGCCATATTTGCTATCAGAAGAGTAGAGGCGTCAACAATTCCATGTCGAAAGGGAATGATGAGGCCCTTTAAATCTAAGAAGGGATGACATCACGAGCCCATCAACAGCACCCACACAATCACCGGGCCCAACGCCTCAAGTGATAACACCCACACCACAGCCCCTTCAGATTATGCCAGGTGCGTATCCTAGCACTTATATGTATTTTAACCCTTATATGTTTCCTTTTGCCAGTCCTATACCAAGTTGGAATGCATAACCTGTTACATCTCCTTTCCCAATGACTTTGACTCAACCGACGATATATAGGCCATCGTCATAGAAGGGATAGCATGAGGCACTGTCGGGGAGCTCATCTTATTTTCAATTTCTATCTCCTTATGAGATTTAAACACCTCTACCGTGGGTAATGCAAATACCTACGCATTCTTTATTCTATCAAGGTGGGTCATCCTCCCAACACCCACAACCAAAACAACCATAACCCCGCAGGAGTAACCACAACCCTTGCCGGAAGCTGAACCAAGAAGGAATCCAACGCATAACTGTCGACCACCCCTATGTGGCACTGATTCCAACCGGCACATACATTTATTATCCGGGTTCCTACACCATCCGCACAACTTCTGTTGTTTGTTCTTTCCCGGATATCCATATTATCACGTATTCTACTCGAGCAAGATCAAATTTTTAGTTTGTAATGTAATTCTCTATCTGATAACAAATTAAAAGGAGCAAGCGATACAGACAGCCACTTACGTGTCTCCACACATTGTACATGTATTTTATTTTGTACACTTCATCGACATAGCTCATGGGATCCAACCAGAGATTCTGACAAGCTACAATTGCATGAGTGCATGAATAACGAAGTGCGTCAAACGTCTCACAATCGCAAGTCCTATTTCTTAGGTGTACACGATATTGTGTGTCGATAATATCTTGGTTCAGTCTGTCGAACTCCATTATATGAAACCATAGGTTGTCGCGATCGTGACACACTGTATGCATAGTGTTGGCCCGCGCCTTCGCCTTGTTAACTTATTGCAATACCTTCAAGCACCATACATGGCCTCCCTGTATTTGGCCTTTATAACTTGAAAATAGTGCCACCAAACAAAAATATGTCTCTTGCACAACCTAGGTTATCAGTAAATGACGCGTTTCTTTTAGAATAAAATTTATGCATTTAGCCAGGTTTGAGGTCATATGACCATATCGTAGGTCGCCGTCGTATGCTTGTGTCTACTGATCGAAACATATGTTACAGAGGTAGTATGCACCTTGATTGTTAACTGACCACAAAATTACCAACATCTCATGAAAACGATCCTTGTTGATCTCGTACCCTATCAATATAAGTTTATAGCGAAAATTACATGCTACTCTTCCATTCAGAATAAATTGAATATTACAAATAAAATTATATTAGTAGAGATTAAATGCCCATGTTAGTCACTTGTCATTGTTCAGCGGTCAACTGATATTACTCGTAGTAGTTGGATGCAACATGCCTTGATAATACCGATGGTGTGTGCGATCCCATAGGCTTTCTTATCACTCAATTGCGACTAATATTCCAGTGCCCTGATCCGATATAACGCAGATGTCATGTTAGGGGTAGACATGCCTTCTTAACATAGAAAGAAAGAAATCTCAGTTATCACCTGACTCCCTCGGTGTTATTGCAAACGCAATTGGAAGGATTCTCCCACCGCCATCCTGTGCCACAGCTAGTAGTAGCCGATAGGTATATCTACCATACATAAAGGTACCGTCAATTTGTACCAATGACTTGTAATACACAAATGCGTCCCAGTATTGCTTAAAGCTCCAGAATAGACGCTTGAACACTTGGCATCCACGGAGCAAGCGGCCGTTGTAGTACGCAGGGCCCATTTTAAGGTCTATTATATAACCTGAGACGTACCTCTCCAGCACCTAACACCACTGCCACACCTCATTATATGAAGCGTTCTACCCACTATGCATCTTTTCCAACACCTTCTACTTAGCTATCCAAGCCTTACTGTAAGAGGGTGTGTACCTCAATTGGCTAGGAATATTGGCTATTAAGACTGACACAGAAGTCTTGAGATCCACTTTCACCATCGGTAATATTAAGCTAGCTATCATATCTGAATCTATCTTAGGATGATCGTATGAAACACCTTTCAACGAAGTACGTTAAATAATGTAACATTAAGTAATAATAGTATTATTCAAAACTCTAAACACCCAGTGATACTGTACCGGTAACATAAGTATGTGGACATTTATACTTTTTTATCTCCCACAAGCTTGTCTTTTTCCTAACCGAAGCCATGATTTTTCATGAACATATATTGTCTTGCACTCCACACTTGGCCTCAAACTTATCAGATTTAGATTTAACCATGTGGTAGTTAACCCCGCTCATGATATTATGTTGTTTCAATGCACCAAGAAAACTATCCTTACTGGAAAACTCCTTACCAACTTCCAATTCACCTGAATCTAATTACGAACTTGTACGGTCACGCTTTCTGTGTGGTAGATCTGGAAACTCCAACGCATGATCTGCCAATAGATCGATATTATGCATGTGGGCTGGAGGCAAGTAACCTCTGGATCGCGGATCTTCTTATTCTTCTTCATCTAAACCCCTTTCACCATCTTCAGGTTCTGTTAGAATAGGCTTCGGTTTAAAAAATAATACAACTTTTGTATTATCGGGGTCGGGCTCTCGACGTAGATCCACATCGGACTCATCATCCAACCTACCATTATTTGCAACGTATGAGGTCCCCTCCCCGGTGGACGTCGTAGGGAGTACATCATCCCTTCTTGTGGATATTTCGTAACGTCCTCAATCAGATGTGGATTGCCAACCACTAGAAGTTAATGTCATTCCCAGTACGTATTTCTAGCATCGAACATCGACCCACTGAGGTGCATATCCCATCCACTAATCGAGTGTTGCGTAGAAGTTGTATATTCCATACTGCCACCAAACACGAGGGCTTCCATGTTCTGCCTCCTACTAACAGAGTGTCGGGTAGGGTCGTGTATTCCTCTCGAACAACAGTAGATGTTGAAGTTGCAAATGCTTCATTTGGCGATGAAAATTGTACATATAACTCAAGATAGGGTGACCCACTAGCGAGATAAGTCTGCACCATCACCTCTAAGATACGACCACCTTTGATATCAAATGAGTCATATGTCACAGGATCAATCAAAGCACAAAATTGATACTTAATAGATGAAACTCTCATTGGCGTCGTTCTGAAGATTTTACGCCTGAGTCTTTTACGAAGTTCTGTTAAATCTATGCTCTGGTTTAAAACCAGTCGCGTTGTGTTCTCCAATAGAAAAACAACGCTGTTTTTGGTGTCACAGACCTTACCATCATAGTAAATTACAACACTAATGCATTTACTCATCTTCAATTTCTATTCTACTTAGCCTCTCTAATTTTTCTTACTGTAACTTATACAACATGAGAATGAAATTTGACTCATTTATAACCTAAGTCCAAGCAAGAACTACTGTAGAAAAAGAACATCCACGTGAGAGTTTTTTTCAATAATTTTACTGACAGTGCATCGTGCTTGAAGCGTTTTTGACACTATTTTTCATTACCGTCTTCTTAAAATTATTTTTTCAGGAACTATTGTAGAAAAAGAGCATCCATGTGGGAGCTTTTTTAGTAATTTTGCTAACAGTCCATCTTACTTGAAGTGTTTTTGACTCTATTTTTTTAAAACCGTCTTCTCAGAATTATTTTTTCGGGAACTACTGTAGAAATAGAGCGTCCACGTAGGAGCTTTTTTTAGTAATTTTGCTGACAGTGCATTTTACTTGAAGCATTTTTGACATTATCTTTTCAGAACCATCTTCTTAAAATTAATTTTTTTGAAACTACTGTAGAAAAAAAATAAAATCTTTCTTGTCAATATAATTTTTTCTAAACCTTTAATTTAAACCCTTTTACAAAAATCCTAAAAACTAAACACAAAACTTATTTTTTTTAAAAACTAAACCCTAATTTAATTAATTTTGTTAAAAACTTAGAACCCTAATTTAATTAATTTATTTAAAACTCTTAAAACCTAATTTAATTAATTTTTAAAAAAACTCTAAACATTGATTTATTTTTTAAAATTCTTAAACTGTAAACCCTAAACCCTAAATTATTTTAACAAAACACTAACATTATAACTTTAAAACCCTAAACCCATAAATCTTAGGCACTAAACATGCAAATAGCCCTAACTCTAGAAAAACACAGGCTAAAACGCATCCTTGAGGGAGCGATTTTGCCACGTCAGCAAAGCACATCCATGTCAGCGCGTTTTATGCTGGCATGGTAAAATTGCTCCCTCAGGGAGGCGTTTTGCTGCAAATTTCCTCTAAAATACTCTTATATGGACACGTTTTAATATTTTCAACCTATTTCAATAAATAATAAAAATAAATGACTCATTTTCGTAAATAAAATTGAAAATGAACTTTTATTGGTAAAATAGTCAAAATTGAATAATAAATAAGGTGAGAGGCAGAGGATCTCATAATGAAGAACTACTTTTACATGGAAAAAAGTGCCCTACTTTGTTAATGTGATGCAGCATGCAGTATGCACCTCCATATATATCATATACAAGACAAACTACAAAACGGTCAAATCCTTATTATTTTTTGTTTCGGTGGTTTTGCCCTCCATTCTATGCTCACACAAAATCATTCCATTTTTCTTAAATTTCAAACCCAAAAAAAAAAGAAAAAGAAAAAAAAGAGTGCTCTCCTTTTTGCAGTTTTTAAGGCAATTACGAAACCTATTTTTTTCTGCTCACCGACTTTCTTGGTTTCTATTCATCTCACTCGTGGATATTAAAATATTTATTATTTATAATAGCTTTTATTGACTGCTATGTATTGCTTGTTTTTATTAGTTTATAAAGGATTAATATTTAGTTTAAAAATATTTGAATATTTTATTTAGTCGGTACTCGAATTTATATTCTGTCAGTTAGATTAGTATTTCTGCACTAATATCGTTAGTTTGTGCTGATGTGGTATTTATAGTCAATTTTATAGTGGCAACCTCTCAGTATGACATATGATGGATATAAATTAAAAAATTAAAAATATTTTTAAAATGTTAATTAATTCAAAAGAGTATAATTTTTTAGATAAGTTCAAGTACCAACATATACTGATTAATTACTTTTGGACAAGTTCAATGAACAAACAATATAGTAAGTTTTAAAAAGTTAACGATGTTAAGAAATTGGGGTAATAAGTGTGATGAAATACAAATTTAGTTACCAACTAAATGAAAATAAAAAAAATTAAATATCAACTAAATGTTTTTGGACAAATTCAGGGAATAAACTACACATTAACTATTTATTAATAGTTTTGTTAACTTAGTATTAAGAAATATACATTGATGTTTATTTATCTATAATTCTTTAATATATAGGAAGTCTATATGTATACATAGTATATTAAAGTATACTAAAATACAATATTTATTATTTTTAAAATTTTTGAGAGCAAAATTTTTAAATCCAAAAATATAAAAAAAATTAAGTAATTAGTTGTTTATTTTTGGATAAAAGAAAAAAGTGAAGGGAGTAGTGACGAAAGAGATTTAATATATGATTTCTTTTAATACAATGAAATTGTTATTTTCATTTTGAGGAAAGTATTTTATTTTTATTATTTTTATTTGTGTTTTTAGTATTATTTTAGTCGAGTTGATGAAATAAAAATTAAATTATGTGACACAAAAGAAAAAAAAATATTATAATATATATAACCCTTCTTAAAGCATTTGTTTGAAGCTTTTAAACCTTTTGTATTGTATTTTAAAATAATTCTTTTCTAAAATTTTATATTAACTATAAAAAGATATAAATGCCATTGTAATAATAACTTTTAGGGATAAATTTTAAAGTTACACATGAATTTTGATTTAACGTGTAATATTATACATAAATTTTAATTTTGTATAATTTTATACATAATATTTTGATTTGATTCAATTTTCATAAATAACTAACATCATTATCGATATAACACTATTTTACATTTACATATTACATGCACAAATAACTATACTTATCCAATGTAAAATAAATTGATGTATCTATTTCTGTAAATATGTACAACTAAATCAGAAGCAAAATTTTATGTACTCATTTGAACCAAAATTAAAGTTTCATGTGATTATTGCATAAAACTAGCGTTCATGTATAATTTTAATATTCATCCCTATATTATTTGATTAAAATAAGATTTTAACCATTTTTTTAATTGAATTGTTACTCGATTAACTTGTGACACTAACTTACTTAAATTTATTATAACATAGATAAAACAATAATTTTAAAAGGTTGGAAAACAAAAGGATCAAATATTTATGGAAAGAATATATATTTGAATATTTGATTAAAATAAAATTTTAAACATTTTTTAATTGAATCGTTACTCAATTAACTTGTGACATTAATTTACTTAAATGATTATTATAATAGAGATGAAACAATAATTTTAATAAGTTGGATAGCAAAAGGATGTTATTTATGGAAAGAATATACACAATTTTTTGAATAATCGTAGTTGTATTCATTTGTTTTATAGTTGGATATTAATTCTATTCAAATCGAAATAGTATTTAAATAAAACCTTTTTTTGTTTAAAATTAAAATATCTATTATCAATAAATGTGATTAATCTCCTCACTATACGTATTTTTTTAAAATAAAATAACTGACCATAAAATATACTCCATTTCTATTAATGGAGATCAAATCCTTAATCTCGTGATTAAGAAATAAAATAAAAACATATTCCCTAAAGAGTAAAACCCTTTCCATAATAAGCGAAAAAAAAAAAATCACTCTACTCCTTCCAAAATCCAAACACATGAAAAAGCAGTCTTTTAGGTATCTGTGCCTCCCCCACACGCACCGCTGTATGTGCGTTAAATCAATGTTCGAAGCGAAGCGAAGCGAATCGATAGAAAATACAGTCAGGTAGCCGCAGTCAAAATTGTGTTTTTCCCACTAATATTCCTAAACTTAAAGAGTCATATAGGAGGATACAATCTAGAAAAGCTAGAGGTGGGGGGGGGGGGTTGTCGTTCTAATTATAAGCACTTGTGATAAATTAGCATGTTACATTGTTACTTAATCTAGCAATGCGGATCAACAATGGCGGAAATATGTCGGCTTTTGGTCGCCTCATAAGGTAGGCAGGCCAACAGGGACCCCACCCATCAATCAAAGTGATTCTGGTACCATACTTTAGAATTGGATTCATTACCCCTACCTGTTCTGATTTGAAAGAAAAAAAGTGCTTTCATTTCATGTTTCTCTTTTCTTACAAATCCCCCCACTTTATGTTCTTCCCCAAACCCAAGTTGTCACCGTGCTTACATGTTGAAATCATAATGCCACCAAGGTGTATTATTAGCCCCTTCACTGTTTTTTTTTTCAAGTTAAAAGACTGTAAATCAAAGATAGAATAAATAAGAATTTAATATTTGAATTTATTAAATTATTTTTTAGAAAATGATTGTATTATTAATCAATAAGTTATGTGAGCAATAGAAAATCATTAAGGGAACAAGCCGGGAATTTCTTAAAATACAAGGTTACGAAAGAGAGGTTTCTTCAGAGGTGGGTTTGTTTATGTAAGATATCTCTTGGAACTCGCATTGTGCTTAACTAAATGTGCTCCTAGTAACTCACGGCTTGCTGGGGATGTAAAATGCTTGAATTGAGTTGAATTACTTTTTATTTTATTTATTAAAAAATAATAAATTAGTATATTTACGCTAGATCGGAGAATAAATTCATCTTTCTATTAATAATGTTATCTATTTTTACTATTAAAAGTTAGTACATATATGTCAACATAAAGTACATGTGGCACACTATGTGTAATTGTCTCATTATTTTTTTAGTCACATTAATTTGTAATAGTAGACATGAGTGATTTTTTTAATAGAAAGGACTAGTTTGCTCTTTGATCTAACGAATAAAAATTAATTTATCCATCTTTAAATATAAAAGATAAAATATAATTTAACTCCTAATATAAAGATTTTTATACTACTTTTACCTTCAACCATCTCAATAAAAATATGATTATGACTTTAATTCAATCCAAGAATAAATGTCCTAAAAGAGGGTTAAAAAAGCAAACTTTTTAATGGTATTCATATTTAAGTCTTTAAACCATGCTTTTTAACACATATAATGGAGCAAACCCAAAAATTTTGTGAATCTTTTAAGCTTTTTAACTCCACGATCTTTGTTTAACTTCACTTCAAATAATTAATGTCAAGGAGTGCAATTGTTGCGTGCCAAGGAGCACTTCATTATAAAGAACGCTTCGCCAAGGAGTGTTGTTAGGAAGGGATAAAATGATGGAGTCAGTGGCGTTGGTAGGTACTCTCGTTTCTACTAAAATGGAAATTTTTTTATTTAAATTTTTTATAATTTATAAAATTTTAAATTAATAATAGTAAAATTATACTTTGACCTCTTAAAAATGATAAAAATTTAATTTAATTTTTTAAATGTTATAAAGATATAGACTATTAAAATAATAAAATTATATTTTTACTATCATCAAAATATACAATTTAATTTCAACTCTCTCAAAATAATTTTCTGACTCATCTACAGTTTTTAAGCATCACTATTAACATTAGAATTAATAATAAAAAATAGTATATATAGATATATATATTGTTACCAAGATGAGAATTTTCTATTGATAACAGAGATTCTTGCGCATTGAAATAAAATAAAATAAAAAAAGTAATGAAACATAGACGAAAACACATGAAATTAAATTAATATGACATTCCGTGAGTTGCATACGGAGCTTAACGACGTACCGATCTATTGCTCCGTGCAAGCCATTTTAGCGGAAACTACGTAGGCTGCCTATTCTAATTAGAAGAAAAAGAATGTTTCAATCTTTAATTTTCTTTTATTTTTCATTTTTTACCAAGTTGCAACACATGTTGCAATAGTTATTCACAATGATACAATGATACAATGATACGAGTATGGGTTCAAATTCTAGCTCAAGAATATTTATGTTGTGCTTAACCCTTTACAAGGTAAGCCTAAAAGATCATAAAAATTAAAGCCCAACTTTGAATGTGATGTATGCATGAATAAGGTAAATTTTATTAATTTAAATTCATTGAAATTGTTTTTCAACATCAATTGATTTGTGTTAAGTTTTTGGATGAGAGTTAGGTATTTCTGGATCAAGATGTCTTCGAAATGCACTTTTAATCACGTAATTTTGAGTCCAAAAACTCAAATTATGACCATTTTAGTGAGGACTGTGCAAGCAAAATTTTTATACGAGATTATTACAAGAAATTATGAATTTTAGTCCCATCTAAAAATAATTTGAATTCGACCTTGGTCCGTTGTTTCGTATCATTTGGTGTCAAGTTTGGACACTTTTTTGATTGTTTCTCTTTGTGCTAAAAATGATTTCACCGTTGTTTTGAAAAGCCTAAAAAACATTGTTTTATCTAGAAAATTTTCAAAGATTTAATTTTTGAGTCGGTAAACAATCTCGTTTTGAGCTAAGATTTTATATATAGATCCATGGCACTATTGTACAGTGAAAAAATATTTCCACAGATAAAATTAAAAAAAATTGAAAAATAAAAAATACGAAAAAAGAGAAAAAATCATAAAATATTCCATGGGCTGAGTTTTGTGCCAAAAATTACTAGATGTGTTTTTCATCATTTGAGGAGGCTATAGATTTAATTTTGTAATTTTAGCATATCAGGAACACCTAAAATGAAAAACACCAAGTTGTTTTCCATTGTTTCGATTTGTCTGCTGAGTAGTTTTATTTTAATTTACTCTAACCTTATGATTTTTCATCTGTTTTAGCGTTTCTTGCTCCATTAAGTATTCTAATACATTC
This sequence comes from Gossypium anomalum, assembly GCA_025698475.1. Classification (NCBI taxonomy): domain Eukaryota; kingdom Viridiplantae; phylum Streptophyta; class Magnoliopsida; order Malvales; family Malvaceae; genus Gossypium; species Gossypium anomalum. The sequence continues at coordinate 78,678,223 of CM046966.1, read as the reverse complement.
TTGTTTCTTATGTTAGTGGGTATGAAAGAGTTTCCTTTCCTTTCTCCGCGCAACACAATTTCTATTGGAGTCGAGTTTTTCTTTAGCTTCTTAGAGCTCTAAATCAGCCTTGCTAAAGAGTGATCCCAACGAATTCTTAAAGAAATACTAAGTTTAATTACTTTTTAAAATTTACAAGCAAGAATTTATTTTAATTTTTGCCTTTTAGAGTTGGTTTTATTGCAAATGCATAACAGTGAAACTTAATTTTGCTTGATCAATTTTCTTGTTTGAGTGTTTTTGTTTTCAAATTCTCATCATAGTGCACACATGTAGTATTAAAGAGGAGAATGATAAACCTATAGCTAAGCATAAATGTCGTATGTGTTCCAAACATGCATGAACATGTTTCCAATGCCTAAAAATATTCTATTATTCACGGATTTGTCAAGAAATACATTTGAACAAGATTCATAGCGAGATACACACACTTAAATGACTTATGGAGAAGCAAAGAGAACGAGTTAGCAAATACATGTATTGTGGTGAGGACTTGTAACGACTTGAAATTCAGTGGTGTCGGAAAACGCAGTTTTGGAATCCCACTTCTGTAAATTGAGTCCATAAATATTAATTAAAATTATTTACATAGTTATTATGAAAATATATTGAAGTTTGAGTAAGTAATTTAGTAAAAAATGTGGTTAATTAAGGCTTAGGGACTAAATTGTAAACGTCCAATCGCTATTGAATTTTAATTAACAAAAGACTTGAGGGCCTAGATAACAATTATACCAAGGACCAAAATGGTTATTTAACCTTTTTTCCATTATGAATTAACGGATGATGATATAGAACTTCACTTTGTTAAGTTAATGGTTAATAAAGTAAAATAAAACATTAATTTAACTAATTAACTAAGCTTAATTAGTAATTAACTAAGTATAAAAAGGGAGATAGTGGGAAGAAAGATGAGAATACTCATCTTATTCCACTGTCCAAAGAAGAAAAACATAAGAGAAAGCTTCAAGCTTTCAACCATTTGGCTATCTCCAAAATTATAGGTAATTATGTTAATTTTCATGTAATTTTTATTAACTTATTACCATGAGAGCTTGACTTAGTTAACTCATGTATCAATTTTTCCAATTTTTGATTTTTTTAGCAAGTTTCCATTGTTGATAAATTGATGACTTGGACTTGAAATTGATAAATTTGAAGCTTAGATTATGAAAATGACTAAATTGTAAAGTTGATTTAGCTTGTTTGTTAACTTTATTACATTAGGGACCAAATTGAATAAATGTAAAATCTATCATGTAATTTTTATATAAATAGAAAATATAGAATTTGAAATAATTTGAAACCGAATTTTAATTCAAAGCAAGGAAACGAAAGATATGCTTGTCTTAAGTTTAGGACTAAATTGAATAAAATAAGAATATGTGTCTTTGTATTTGGATTTGGATTAAATGAAATTTGATATTATCTTATTTACTGAATTATCAATCGTAGCGGATGACGACGCCATGAGAGTTGTTGCGTCACACCCTCACCCGACCCGGTCTCCAAATCCGAGTATGAGGTACCACAAATGAACTGAATTGTGTAACACAAATTTTTGACTTAACAATTTTAAAGACTGATTTTATTTCTTAACAATAAATCTTCCCACAACAAAAACCTTAAATTAAATAAAAATTTACTATCTCAAAATTTCTAAGCTCTAAAGAGGTTTACTCAAATACAATGTAATTGACCCCGAGGTGAAGCCTCTGAAGGTACACCCCCTGATGCGAGTCTCAAGGCCCAAAATTAGGCTTATGAACGTGATGGGCTCAAATTTCCTTAAGGCCTGGTAACGAGGTCAAAGGCTAAGCAAATCTGAGAAAGATTGAACGAGACCATCCAAGACTTCATTACCAAGGCCCCAGATGTGTACACGATCGAAAAACAAAATCAAGATTCACTTTCTTATTTTCAAGAAAATCAAGAAACCGAATCTTGATCCAATTTTATTGTTTTAGATAATTTCAAGAATCAAGAAAATCAAGATTTCAAATCTTGGAAATCTTGGTCCAAGAAACTGAATATTGTAGCCAAGGCGCATTGGATTTCATGTACGAGCTTGAATGAGCCAATTTTGAGAGCAAACAGATCACAAGACCAAGTTCTTGAAAAAATGACCCATTAAGATGTCTATAAGCCCATCCTGAGGTTTGAAAAGTAATTTAATTGAATATGAGGCCAAATTATCAAAGTGACCTAAATTGTAAAATATTTAAACTATAGATTCAATTTTATTTTAATAGGTGGATCATCATGTAAGATTCAGCCCAAGGAGCCAATTTAATTCCTTTGGCTGAATTTCCATTAAAAGTCCACACTTAGAAATTTTTTTTATTTGATGAGTTGTCATGTTAGTTATTCTATTAGGGTTAGGAAAACTTATTTAAAGGGTCTATAAGTAGCGTGGACGTCTACCCTTATAGAAGAACAATTGATTTAATTTTTTTTGAGTTAATAATAATTCTCTTTGAGTTTTTCTTTAAGGATTACTCTCAAGTTTCTTTTAGAAGCTGTTTTAACAATCTTTCAGGTTATTGGAATCATCTTCAAGCTTTTTCTTGCCAATATCTTTTTCTTGGAGGGAAAATTAGAGCCACTGAAAGGAGTTGTGAATTTTTAATGTTTCTAAGTCTTTTTAGGACGTCATCTTCTCTTTTCTATCCTTAATTTATTGTTTCTTGCTTATTTAAGATTGTTCTTGCTATTTTGGCTTGTTGATTTTATTGATTTTCGTTCTAGGTTAAAGTTGCTTCAAGAAAGACGTTCTCTTATCTTATTCCATCAAGAAAAACATCAAAATTAGGAGTTTTAATCTTTTCTTATTGTTTCAAACTTTCTTGCGCAAAACAATTTACTTTTGTCTTAAAAATCACTTCTAACAAATTTGTTTGTGCTTTGTTTTTTTAGATCTGGTTGGGGCATTTTCTTGAGGTCCAAGGATTATTTATTTCCATCTAAGAAACCCTAATTTGTTCTCTATTGGAGTCTTTACCAACTAGTTCATCTTTCTTTTGTTTTAATTTTGTTTGACTCTCATTTGTGACAACTTATCTGTTTTCGTTGTTTCTCATTTTAGTTTACGTTCGTCTAGAGATTTAGGATAAATCTGAAACTTAGACAAGCTATGATCCTATTCCACGCATTTTTTATCACCCCCTTTCTTATGTCCATGACACTAAACTGACATTGATCTTCAATCTAACACAATCTGGCTTGGTCTCTTCCCAAGTTCAATAATCACCCACAAGTCCTGCAAGCACAAGCCAAAATCATATAAGTTCAAAAGAACTTAGCGAGTCTCTTTACTGAACTACTCGAACATAAATCTTGTCTTCTAAGGGTAGTAAAAGAAAAGAATTCAAATATGTTTAACTTCTTTCTCATTTTGGGGACAATTTCCATCATCTTGAAATGACTATCTTTGATATAATTACTGAGTCTATCTATTTGTGTTTAGACTATTAAGTGATTTTCCTTTAGTAAATCATATCATATTTTGACAACTTTCTACGTTCCCTCGGGTGTCACACTATATTCACAGACTTTGTTCTTCTGTACTTACATTCTTTCATTCATTTGTCCCCAGTATTGGATTTTTCTTTTCACCATGTGCTTATAAGGTAGTTTTTTAGCCTAGCCTCCTAATGTCCCCTTTTGTTTTGTCTACATTGGCAAACATTCCACAATTGATTAGTCCTTGGTGAACTCCTTTTTCTTATCGCAGTCCTAGAGGACTTACTGACATTTTATCCGCTAGGTTATCTAATAAGGACCCACACCACACTGGCGGACTAAGTCCTACTTGGTTTGAATAGTGGTAGGATTACTTCCTATAACTCGCCTTGTTTGTAATACCTTACTTTTAAGATTAACATGCCCGTTTGCTGTAGACTGCTTTGACCTACAGTACCTAGTAGACTGTCATTTGAGTTCACAATTTCTCTTATATGCTGGTTCCTTACGAAACTAGCCATTTGGCTAGTACTTTTGCAATAGTTTTCCCTTGATGGGAAATAGTCTTGATAAACATTTATTGTAACACCTCTAACCCGTATCCATCGCCGGAACAGAGTTACAGTAAAAACGTAACTTAAATAATTTATTTCAAAACATTTTATAAATCATATCATAGTCTATTCCAATGTCTGCATATCATCCCTTATTTGAGCTCTCTAGGCTTTAAAAACACTTTAAAAATGATTCGTGACTAAATCGGAAACATATGAAACCTTAAGGAAAAACTTGGAAAAATTCAAACTCAGTTATGGCTTCTTAGTGCCTTTTTTTTGTCAGTAGGTTCTTACTAACCTCTCTTTATCAATTAGTCTATCCAGAGTACAGACGATTAACCCTTCCTGCATGAACCACATGTTTAATGAGTTTTACGTTGGAAGCTAATCTCCCCATAACCTTCCAAGGTTTTTCACTAGCATGTTGATCTTCTTTGAATGCTTCTTGGTGGTTCTTAATAGCGGATCCTTACCTGTGATCTATGGATAAATCCCCTCCTATTGCCTATTTTCAAGGCATTAATGACACATTATTCCCCCAACAGATCCTAGTTGGTTTAACACCGTATGCCCTACTAGAACTATAACGCCCTCAACCAACCCGATTTCACCAGACCAAATCTTAGGTGTTACTTCTCATAACATAGAAAAATTTAAAGAAAACAGTAAACTTGAAATCATGACATAAAACATTTTTTTTAACATTTTGTCAAAGATGTCACTATTAAAGAAACATAAAAAAGTATTTAAAATTAAAATATAATATTACCTCAAATTGGTCACAACTTATTACAATACAAGGTTTATAATAACATACTCTTTAAGGCATAATCTTACTAAGCGCCACTTACCTTTCTTAACATATCATCATTAACTAATTGGTTGACTTTAGATCTTAAAAGATGCTACTACCTTTTTCTTTTCTCTTCATATAATTTTCAATGATTGCTTTACAACAGTTACTTACAAGCACTATTTTCTTGGAGGATACTATTTACTGTTTACACTTTTGGCGGATTCCCATGCTGAGTTTGCTAAATCAAATCACCAATCAAATCATATCCTGATTCAACCTAATACATACTCATATTGATGAGGAACACTCCAAATCATTCAAAAGAATTTCACACATCTTTGTTACAGGGGACAAGACACCCAAGATAATGAACGACTCAGTTTCTATCATATCCCAAAATGAGACATGATACTATTCAAATATAATTAATACTAGATGACTCAAAATTTCACCTTACGTAATAAAATCAAACCGACTTACTCTTATATCAAATACGCCTATATTCTAAACTGACAGCTAACCATGGCGGATACCCATTTTGAGCATATTGATTCATACTTCTTTTCAAGACTTATTTGATTACATCACAAAACTTTTCAAATAAAAAAATTCAAACAAATTATGTCTTTAACATAGACTTATCAAAATATGCCACAAAGGCTAATTAGAATGCCACAAAGGCAAAATAGAATGCCACATAAGCCAAATAGATCATGCCATAAATGTCAGACAAAATACTCCATAAAGGCATTACTGAAAACACCACAAAGGCTCTGTTTGGATGCCATCCAGGCACCACAAGTGAACTGTCGTGTTTACGATATAGATTTTCCTAAACTCATAATTGCGTGAGGTTTTCCCATCATCGCCCCAAGACACGTAGAAACCTTAATCGATAAATACAACTCATCTGCCTTTTTCAGAATGTACCATAACCATGGAATTTTTTCATATCAGTCATATCAAAATTCTTGTTTACTGTCTCATGGACTTCATCGAATATCACGGCGGTGTCAAAAATCACGTGACATAATCTTTTTGAATCACACATATATCTGGCATACATACATATCCAAGTATGCTAAACTCATTTTCTTAACCAAATCATACTTCAATACATGTTTCACATGCATCAACACGATCACGTATCTTAATATGCATCCTAAGCGCACACACATAGTACATCACAAAGTCACATACACCCATACATACAATTCATTACATACTAGACTCACAATGATAATATACCAGGATTTACATACATATTTTTAGCAGTCATACAAGTATCCATATGCTATTTCTGGAACATCTATCACACGAGAACTATCTAGAAGGATTTGTAGGAGTCGATTGTAGAGAATCACCTGAGCTTCTAGTTTAATAAAGTAGATATAATATTTAAACTTTAAGAAAAGAATCAAAAAGTAATGTTGAAGAAAAGAACCTTTCTTAGAACCCTTCTCACGCATATATATAACCCTATCCTACTTAGTGGAACTTGACAAGTGTCATGAAATTTTAGAATTTCTCCTTCCTAATGGCCTACAGATTTTAGCGGAAACATAAATTAAAGTCCTATCTATAAGCGACCAATCAGTTCAGTTGGTTTCTAAGCAGATCTAGTTACCAAAACCTGCTTTTCACAATGCTTGCACAAACTAGACATATTATACCTTTGATTATAACCTACCCAAGGCTTACTTTTCCTTTGTCGAATTCTTTATTTCATTAAAGAATATGTCAAGAATTAATTTGTGATATACTGCCATGGGCAGATACTCAATTCGCCAAAAATTTAGTTCACCAGAAACTTATAAATTGGTAGACTAACTACCAAAGTGCGCCAAAACAGACAACTTCACATCTATGTACCTTCTATTCGGATAAGCTAGATTCAGGGTGTGACAGGTCCCCTTGTTTACCATTAGGTAGACTTTTCCCATTTCTATTACATTTTTTTCCTATTTGGCAGTTTCCTCAAATCTGCTGGTTGGCTATTGCCTGCCAATACTTGTAATTCTCCTTATTTGCAGGACTTTCCCTAGTCATAGTCTTGGCAGACTACCTGCGTTTATTATCCTGGCGCATTATCCCATATTTGATATAATGACAAACTGTCTCTCTATTGCTATAGTCGAGCTATGGTCTCACACACTCTACCATGTGTTTATTATCCTAGCGAATTACCCTGTATCTTCTATCTCGGCGGGCTATATTAGTTTCCATAGCCGAGCTATGGTCTTATGTATTAAATCTCTTTTGAAATGTTGCCCTGTAGGACCTTACTGTATTTGCTGTGTCACTTTATAGAGCGTGCTGACAATCGTCACGGTGTTACTCTATGGTACCTAATAACTGTTGTCATGAGGTCATCCCGAAGGACCTATTTCACATTTCACCTTGATGCTCGAACACCGAAGTGTCCCCTTTGCAAGGCTCGAAGCTTCGCATATCACAGTTTGCATTCAGTAATACCATATAACAATATCTTAACAGAATTCCATTTTTCCTATTCCTCCATCCATTCCTCTATTTCACCATTCCTAACTTTAATTCTCGAACACCGTAGTGTCCCTTCTGTAAGGCCTAGAGCTTTACACATCACAGGTTGCACTTAGCAACACCATATGGCAGTATCTAACAGAAATTCTCATTCCCAAATTTTAACTTCATCTAACCCATCATGATTTCCCTCCGCACTATTCATGCGTTACTCAAACATATTAGCCAATTTATCATTGAATATACATCACGTCAGATTATCTATCATCAACTATCTACCAGAAAACAACTAGCAGACAACTGGTAAAAGCTCACACAATATTGTGCACATACATGCAACTTACTTTTTCTTCAAGTACATACGCACCATAACTTAGGCAACCTCGGTACAACATCAATGTGATACATGCAAGTCACCCAACATCATCTATCGTCCAGAATACAAGGTGTAAAAACTCACTTGATGCATCTTTGCCTTATCAACTTAGCTTTTTTGAACATTAGAGCTTCCATTCTCCTGGAAGCTAAGCATTACAACTAAAATAATGAGTTAAACTTAATATTCTCAGCTTAAAACTCAGTTTTCCAAAAACACGTAAAACCCTTAGAAAAGTTTTTGGAAATTATTATCTTCATTTTCTTAGTCTTACGTATACAGAAAGACTAAAAACCTTACTACCTTACTAGATTCTTTACATTTTTGACTCAAACCTCATGATCACTGCTCCATGCAAAGCTTCCCATAACTATTTCCTATTCGAAGCAACCAAGGAAGAAGATGAAGAAGAGAAGAAAGTGAAACAGATTTGAGAAGAAGTCTCCCCGGGAAGTTATTTCTCTGCTATTTATAGCCCTTCAAGCTCGATTATCAACCATATGGAAACCATCCGTTGGTAATCATTTTGTCTCCTTCTAAGGAACCAATCGGTTTTAATCCAACCGAACCAAAATTGGATCTCAACCATGTCCAATCTCGTCACTAAATTTTCTTGATTTTTTAGTAGAGACCGCCAGCTGATTATTTTTTTTTCAATTTAGCCCGTAAATTGTTCCTAATTTTCAGATTTAAAGGAAACCGGGTGTGGCATTCAAGTTATAAAAGTGTTGAGTTATGAAAATTGAAGACTTAGCTTAGAAGAAGAAGAAGAATAATTTTCCCAAGACTTAGCTTATGGGTTATTGGTTGTCTTCCCAAGAATTTCCTTGGGGGTTTCTTTACGTTTGTGTATTTAATAAGCTTTAATAATATATTTATTTTATTATTCTTTTAATGATTGACTTTTAAAATAGAATGTGAAAAATTTAGCAAGTATCTAAAGTTTTGGTTGTTTTGCTTTTCCATGTCTCGTGTTACTCTATTATTGATCCACGTGTTTTTTTATATCATAAATTAATATTATTAGATTGAAGTATCAATAGACGGAAGAAAAATACATCTACTTAATTAGACAAATTGAAAGTATAGGTATCACATTGACAATTTTATTAATATACAGAGGTAAATTTTGCCATTATCCCTAAAGAAATTAGCAAACCATCACGATCATCAAAAACCCAATCCCAACCTATTGTCTCTCGACAGCTCACCTGTTTACGACGATTCTTCAATTGGAAAGGCCAACAAATCTTTGAGGATGCTTCCTACTTAGATTAAGGCTTTTTTATTCTCAAAATACTCAAATCATCTTCTACCACACCCAACAACATTAACTTCAGAAAACGCTTAGAAATTCATATTTGGGTAACACTGGAAGGTTGTTTAGCAAAATAATCTTGTGTAAACTACAAACATGGCCATTAAACTTTGCTGAAATTTTTTCCTTTTTTATTGAACTGTGAAAAGTTACATTTTGGTCGCTAACGTTTTGGTTACTCGTTCATCAATGATCTTTACAACCTTAATGGAAAATTATGGTGAGACATTAATTCAAGGGATAACATCCAATTTGATCCTTGAACTATAACTAAAATATTCAATTTAGTACTTTTATAACATTTTTAACAGTACTTCTGAAAAATATTAAAATTCTAAAATTCTAAAAAAATTCTAAAAAATCATTATTTATTATTTGAAATTTAAAAATAATTTTTAAATTTTAATTATGCAAAAAATAATAAAAACTCTAAAAATTATATAATAAACAAAAACACAAACTTACAGATTAAAAAATAAATAAATACATGTTTTAAAATTAAATACAAAAACACATGTTTTTGTTTAAGATATAATTTTTTTAGATTTTTTTCAATTTTTCAATTTTTTTAAATAATTATAAATTTTAAAAATATTTTATAATTTCAAAAAAAAATGAATTATTAGATTTTTTTATATTTTTTAAATAAATTTTCAGAATTGTTGTTAAAAATGTTGTAAAAATATCAAATTGGATGTTTTAGCTATAGTTCAAGAATCAAATTGGATATTAACCCTTAAATTAATGTGCCACATCACTTTTATGTTACGGACAAGTAACCAAAATGTAACTTTTCATAGTTCAATAGCAAAAAAGGAAATTTCATCAAAATTTAGTGCCATTTTTGTAGTTTACCCAATAATCTTAATCTTAGTGACTCTTGTGGATTTTTTTCAGTGTTTTGGTGTCAGATTTTTTTGTTTTTTGCATTTGTAGAAATTTTTCTAGAGTTGAGTGTTTTGGTGGGTTCCACATAAAAAAAGTTAAGTTTTGTAACATCCCAAACTCAGCCTAGAAGTTTAAACTGAGTCTGGATGGGTTACATCAATGTATTGAAAACTGATTTCAGTAATTATTTAGAAAACATTTAAAACTTTACTTGATTCGTGGCGGAAAATCTTTTTGGAGTTTAACGTTGAAAACTAAAATCCATTTTGTCAACTTGAGTGGTTTTGTAGTTTCGCGTTAAAAATTATCAACTATTGATGAGTTTAGCAAAAACCAAGATGAGCTCAGAAACACACTACAAACCCAAAAGATCAAAAACATTTTTACATTATTGCAAAACAATCCGAGCTCCTACATGCCGTCCGATCCTAAGTCACAGGCTTACCTGAACACACAAATATAAAACCAAAAGGTGAGCTAATAAGCCTAGTGTATAACCATCATCAGTTACAATTAACAAAACATAGTATATAAATCAAAGTAACACTGTAACAACGCGTTTTTTCAGTGGTGTCGGAATCAAAATTCTGACGAATAAGTTCGTATTATTTTTATTTAAGATTTTGAATCAATTATATAATTATATAGAACTCTGGCTTAATATTTTATTTTTATAAATTGAACGAATAAATAAATATAAGTGGTACAATTTAAAGATCAAGTGATTTTTGAAAATGAGGTATTGGGACCTCGTTTCCCTAATTTAAGGCTGTAAATATTTTTATTAAATATTTACAGGGTTGTATTATAGGTAAATTGAAGTTTGGTCTGGTAATTTTGATGATTGGTTGCTTAATTAAGTTAAAAGGATTAAATTGTAAAAGATGTAAAAGTTAATTGCAATAGATTTAAAACATAAAGAGACCAAAATGGTGATCAAACCTTGGTAAAAAAGTCCAAGCGGTGGTGACATGATTAAATCCACTAACTTTTGGATTGAAATAAGGTTTAGGGTTAAATTGAAATAAAGTTTAATTAGTTAAAATTTTAATAAAATTGAAGGGCCAATTGTGCAATTAAACATACCTTAGTTGGTAATTATACCATACATTTATATTATGGACAATTTTGGATGTATGTTAATGATATTTTAATTGTAAATTAAAGGTGAATTTTGTAAATAAGTAAATAAGTTAATCAAATTAAAAGATTTCTAAGTAAGTCATCATCTTCAGTTCTTTTCTTTTGGAACTGGATAGCCATGAATATCGGGAAGCAAGCTTTCGGCCAAGCTTGTGATGCATAATAGTTCCTGTACTTTGTCGTTGTTGCAGTTTAGTCTGGTAAGTTCGTTCGGTTTAATTTTAGTACATTTATAAATGTATATATGAACCTAATTTCATAATGTTGAATTAAATTGATGTGTGTAATTGAAAATGGAAATATCGAATTGAAATAACGTCGATCACTAATTGAGATACTCTGAGCTGTTATTGCAAACCAATCCTATAAGTTTGTACGGTTAATTATATTTCTATTGATTCTTATATATTTTATGTTAATATAATGTTATAATTGATATATTGAACATAGTCTGGGTTTGAAAATGAGTAAAGTGGAATACAAATTTTCTATCAAGCTTTGTGCCGGTGATTTACTGTCAGGCTTTGTGTCAGTGATATATTGTCAAGCTTTATGCCAGTGATTTACTGTCAGGCTTTGTGCTGATGATTTATTGTCAAGCTCTATGCTGATGATTTACTGTCAGGCTTTGTGTCGGTGATTTACTGTCAGGCTTCATGTTGGTGATTTATTGTCAGGCTTTGTGTTGATGATTTACTGTCTAGCTCTGTGTCAGTGATTTACTGTCAGGCTTCGTGCTAGTGTTTTGCTGTCAGGCTCTGTGCCAGTGATGTGGACCATAACTATGGCTTGAGATCCTGCATGTGTTACGAACTCTCTGAAGGTTGAGTGAGCGGCATCGTGAAATGGTTAAAATACTGAATAAAGCTCAAACGAGCGATATCTACTGATTTACTGAATGATGCTCAAACGAGTGATACCTATTGATTCTACTGAAAGTTGCTCAAATGAGAATTATTCACTAGATATACTAAAATTCTTTACTGATTTTCACTTCTTAGACGAAAGTTGCAATTTACGGGAGTTTCATTATTTAATTTTAAATTGATTACTACGTATAGTTGAAAAAGCTTACCGATTTATTAAACGAACTTACTAAGCTTTATTCAAGTTTACCTGTATTTTGATTCATTTTGTAGATTACATTTTGTGGGCTCGGAAGATCGGATCAACATAAGAAATCACACTATCCGAGAATATTTGGTAGACTTTGATTTTAGTTAGTATATATGGCATGTTATAGAACCCTTTTGTATGTGTGTTATTGGTTCCTAGTTTTTGAGCAAGTTTCACTTGAACTTGTGTTGTGTGATTGAACAAAAAATGGAATTATGCACGTTTTACTATGTTAAGTTTGTTGATCAAGAATGAAAATATTGACATTATGATGAACTATGGTATGAAATGAAAATAGATGTTTTTTATGTAAGAACTATATCTTGTATATGCAACTTTGAAAGTGAAATGTCGTGGAATGCAATTGTGGTGTCAATGATGGCACATTGGTTAGGTACATAAGATGATCTATTTGGTATGTTTGAGTGTTTTTTAAGATGATTGATAGCTTATAAAGTTGTGTATTTGAATGTGTTTCGGCACCTAAGCAAATGGGTGAAATTTGATCTTGAAATTAGCCATTTTTGGGCACTACGGCCTGGGACACGGGTTGTCACACAACCATGTGATGCACATGGACAACCCACACTGGTGTGTGCCCTGAACGTGTCTAAGTGAAGTTTTCACATGGGCTGACATAAGGTTGGCGACATGACTATGTGACTCAACATCGAATTGAACATGATCTAGCACACGACTTGCGACACGATCGTGTGAGGGTATTTCGAAAGGTACATGGGCTATCACACAGTTGGTCACATGGTTGTGCCATCGCACCACACGGTCTAGGCTGTGTCACACGGCCTGGCTACCTGGCCGTGTGACCCCTGTTGATGAAAATTTATAATTTTTCCTAAAATATTCTATTTTGTTTTGATTTGGTCCTTGAATGTCCGTAACTTATTTTCAGGGCTTCAAAAGCTCAAGTTAAGACCCATAATTGAATATTTTATTTCATTATGAATATCAAATGTATTGATGAAATTTATTTATTATTGAATGCTAATTGTTTAAAAATGTTCTGACGTATTCGGTAATTCTTCGTAACCCTTCTGGTGACGAAAAAGGGTCATGGTTGTGACAAACACATAGAACTTAATAGCTAGTATAAGATAAGAACGAAATAGACCAGAGTATCACGAAGGTTTCCATCATGCTAGTATAACAAAACAACACAAACCCACTAGAATAGGGTAGAGCGAACATGTGAGCAGGCAGGCGAGCGAACTAAATGCAAGCAGAGCAGAGGAGCGAGCAAAACGAAACAGAGTAGAACTAAATAGAACAGAATAGAGCAGAGCAGAACTAAACAGAGCTACGCAGAGTATGTTTGTTTATGGGGATGCGATATTTTTCAAAACAAATTAGAATGCAGATTTATCAGAAAACATCCTACCCCACTCTGCTATACACCAAAATAGAGTTCCCCCGAGAAATCGTCCAGCCAAATCACACAAACAGATAACTATGGACAGTGCCACTAGAATTTTATAGTTAAAACTGCAAGATTGGATACATGTGGTCAAACCACTATATTGCAGCCAAGCTGCCAGAATAGAAACGTGGATAAACCAGTAGATAATGCAGATAATCAAACTACAAGAGACTTCCTCCTTTCACATCATCCCAAGTCTCATGAAATGTATCATGGCATGCATATACAGAAGTAGAGTGATAAGCATGTAAGTCATGCTATCGTACCGTAACAGAGTTAGTAGGCATGGGAGTCCATGCGTTATAAAGCATATTTATCAAAACTTAACAAATAATATCAGATTTGCCATGAAGTCAAGTGCATGGTTATAAATTAGAATCAATACCAATCAATTCAACATATTCGGATATCACATATTCTTAAGCAACAGAGTCACGTAAAGGCGTACCAACAAACTTAACAAAATACAGATCGTACATGGATAATTCATAATAATTCATACACAATAGACAATAGCACATTACGTTCTGAAAGCTCCTACTTACTTAGATTCAAACATAGCAGACATACATACAAGTCACAAGTTGTTCATCATCAAATCATTAGATATCAGGTTATATAGCCTAATTCAGATCATACAGACCCTATAGTATGCTTGCGTTCATTTCAAACGATGCTTGTGGCCTAAGGGAAAAATTCCAAATATTGGTCCTCACACCTGTGTGGTTTCACACGGCCTGGGCAGCTGGTCCGTGTGCCTCTACATAGTCTAGCACACGCCCGTGTACTTGCCCATGTGTCCCACACGGCCTGACACATGCCTGTGTGGTCTTAATCCGCAATTAGTGAGTTACACAACCTAGACATACTCATTTGTCATTGGCCCGTGTGCCTCTAATTTTCAGGAACCGTGAATTTCATGGCCTAGCAGACGGCTGTGGCATTGATAGTCAGTTTTCTGACTACTAAACTTGAAACGAAAGTTGGGTTATTGGTACCCACCTGATACGGTTTTGACATGAAAGTAACAGAGATGATTCCCTAGCTTAAAATAACATTACAATATGACGACTAAACTTGAAACGAAAGTTGGGTTATCGGTACCCACCTGATACGGTTTTGACATGAAAGTAACAGAGATGATTCCCTAGCTTAAAATAACATTACAATAACCAAATCAGATAATGAAATCAAACTAGATTGGTTGAATAACATCTAAACCAAATCTATATTGAATAACTTTCGACACAACTCTTCAAATTGAAACTTACCGGCAACAGATAATAGAAACACGATCCCTACATCATTGAAGGAACGCTACATATTTCTCCAACCTCTCCTGATTTTAAACAACCAATTAACAAACTCCTAAGGAAAAATCGTCCCTTGCTATGAAACTCAAAAACTGACAGAAAACCACATACTAGCAAAATAAATGATTGAATTTTACCGACACTAAAAACAGAAGCACGAGAAAAGGGCTAGCCCCGCATAGAATCTAATTCATGCCCAATAATAAAAACAAATGTAATTCGAAAGCAAAGCAAAACCAAAAAGAAAAAAAAAACAAAAGGAGAGGGATAACGTTTTCTTTTTGTCCCAGAAACAAAGAGGAGGGAGTTACCAAACTTTTAATTAACTAAATAAATTAAAAAGGAAACTAAACTGATTTACGGATTAGTATAAAAATATTCTCATTATGAACGCAGAGATTCGAACACAAGACCAAAGGGTATATAGAAGCTTAACCAGTGAACCAACAAGCTCATTTCTTTTATATCATTTGACTGAATTTAACTTAAAACCCACATGTCTAAAGATAGAGATTTAGTCAAAAGTAGCAAAATTTCAAGTGATAGGATTCGAACCCAGAACCTCACATACATAACCAGAACACTTAACCATTAAACCAAATCAATTTACTTATCAAAATTTTCCAAAATCAAAACTCAAAATCGAGAGATTTCCATTCTTGGTCTCAAAACTCAATTTCTTCTAACCTGTTTTTTAGGATGTTACGATTTTTCTATCTTGTTACCACAAATTCTTTTTCATTTTTTAAATAATCAGCCCTTTATTTTGGTTGTGACTTCTATTCAATCTTCCCTTCCTTATTTCCATTAAGCTCACTTAATGATGGATATTAAACATTTTTGGTGCTATACATCAAATGATCCTCCAACTTTTTTTTCTTTTTACCCTTTTTACAGCGTCAACAAACATGCTAATAAGGTTAGAATTTCTTTTATCACTTCTATACTTCTTTCTGTCGGAAAATATGGATATCACATATAATAAGGGTAATTACATATTATTTTTTACTATCATAATAGGTTAGCCAAAATTAAATTTGATCTAATTTGGTTAAGGTTTATTGGACCCTAATAACTAATTTCTAATTAATGATGGGCTGACTAGAAGTTAGTATTAATGTGTATATATTAGGGTTATGGTTGCCAAATTATACATAACGTAACTTTTCTAATATCCTATCTTTTGAAAAGAGAGAGTCATTTTCTCAAAATTACTTGTGTGATAATTTGGAAGATCAAAACCATAATATCAAAAGATTTCAATAAATCCACAGATTCAGGTATGCTTCCACATGTAGTTTTATTCTTGATGATTTGACATGACAGATCTTAGTTTATGGTTTGTTAAGTTTCATATCAGATACTATTTTACGATTCTATCAAGTGGCATACGAGCATCGTCATGTTGAATCATTGAGAACAAATTGATTCTCTATTATTCTTGGGTTGATTCGTTTTTTCAAATTTTATGATTTGATATTGTAATTAATATTTATTGAAACTTTTGAGATTTATCATAAGCTTTTGAGTTTTGATTATTTATCGAATTTAAAGATTTGTGATTTATTATAGGCTTGAGATTTTTGGTTCAATGCTCGTAAATTCATCAAAGAGCAGGTATGTGATTTTCTTTTCCTTATAAAGCTAGCTTTTCTTTGGGGTTAGTCTGGTATCTAGAAATAACTTTGCAATTTGGGTTTTTTTTCTTTTTTTAATATGGTGGCTATGAATTTTCCTAAGTAGTTTCACATGTAACACCCCAAACCCGGCCTAGATGTTATGACCGAATCTGGTGATGTCACATGATAGCGTTAGAAACTAAGTTGTTACAATAAAATAATTCTCATTTGTTTACACTTGTTGACCCAAAATCGTTACTTATCTAGTCAATCGTTTTTACACATTTTCGTTGCAGATGCTTTTAAAATTCGTTTGAGTAAATTACGTGTTTAAAGAAAACTTTGTTTTTTTGAAAACCGCGTCCTTAAACGTCTTAACAGTTGTAAATCCATAAAAATAAATAATAGCCCAAATTAAGTAAAAGCCCCAGAAATTCTACAATTTACAACATAAATTATCCCAGAAAATAATTAAGAATTAAATACCCAAAGTTGAAGTCAAAATAGTTTAAGTACGTGTAGCCATTGTCAAGTCCTCCGCTGCTCCGATTCATCAAGTCTGGGGATTTCCTGTACAGATTAAGCAGAGGGGGTGATTTTACGTAAACTCAGTGTGTAATCCCCATACAAACAAATAGACAGTAAATAGATAATCACAGTCTGGGCCTAAGCCCTTGACAATATCAATATCAGTATCAGTTTGGCATTAGCCTATTACAGTAACAATAAGCGTTAGGGCCTTAGCCCATCTCAGTAACAAATATGCAGATACAAAAATCCTACCCATCCAGCTTCTCCTTAGCCCATCTCAGTAACAAATATGCAGATACAAAAATCCTACCCATCCAGCTTCTACACTCTATCTCTGTCCACCCTACACTCCATGTGGGGATATAATCAACCCACCCATCCCTACACTTCAAATAGTACTGAATGCGGCATTAGACAGTGATTTGCAACTGAGCCTTTCAGTACACTTCCTCCGATCAATATCAAACCCCAACCCGATGCAATGCAACATACAATTATGTCATGCTATCTCATAGTAACTGTTCATACAATATCAGTTCAATGAAATATTATCATACTCAAACACTTATATACATGTAACAGTCATTCAGTCGATTCATACAATTAGGGGTCTAGGTAACTTACCGACCTTATCATATGTTCGCACTCGTCTCGGGTGACCTGTGCAACCTTAGCAACAACCGTGTGGCCTATATAGCCCAATTGGCTGAGCCCGTGTGTCACACACAACCTCGTCCAGCCCTTACACGGCCATTTCGTGCACGCACGGCCCGGCTCGTCGATAACACGCCCGTGTTTCGTCACACAGCCTACCGCACGAGTGACCACACGCCGGTGTGGCGTTGATAGTAAGCTTTTTTGACTTTTTGTCGAACCCCGTTTTCTGCGTTTCGGGTACACACTTGGTTTTATTTGATGCTAAAATAATCCCCGTGCACTCTAAAACCTATAATTGAACAAACAACTCTAATTTAATCGATTATAACGCGATTCCAAATTAAACTCGTATCGAGGTTTGAACCCAAAAGCGACTAAACCTTACCTTTAGCGAATCAACGGCGATTTCCCACTACTAAAGTGCCGATTAACAGCCTACTAATCTTTGATTAACCTCTAATCACATAATGAACTTTTATCAATCCATTCAATAAAGCAAAACGAAAACACACCTCTTAACTTACTGATTACGCACGCAAAACACAGAAGTAAAGAGTCGTGGGATAACGATAATAGGTAAAAGGCAAAAATTGAAAAACAAAATAGCAAGAGGAGAGTATGAAGAAAACGACAGCAATGAGGGAAAGGAAGAGGGGAAAAATGATAGAGAAAGACTTTTGAAAAGAAGAGGGAAATTAGAATATTTCTGATAACTACCAATTCCCCCAAATCACTCCACTTACCCCACTACATCACAACTATTCAGAAATCCAGTTTTGCACAACTCTTAGCCAAAAATTTGGAGCAAAAACATTACCCATGCTCGTGCAAGGATTCTAACACAAGACCTCTAGTATATTAACACTCTACTTAACCACTAGACCAGTAGACCCATTCTGACATATTTCACCAACATTTATCTATAAGCCTACAGATTAGAGATATTGGTTTATTCGCTTAAAGCAAAAATTTTGCCCAAGCTAAGGCTTGAACTTGGGACCTCTCATACACACTCAGAACACTTAACCACTGAAGCAGATACGCAGTTGTGTGTCATAACTTAACAGAACATAAATATGAAATTTTTGGGGCATTACAACTCTACCCTCCTAAAAGAAAAATTCAGCCTCGAAATTTACCTGATCAGAATAGATGAGGATACTACTGACGCATCACATTCTCAAGCTCCTACGTGGCCTCCTCTAAACTATGATTACGCCATAGAACCTTAACTAGTGGGATAGATTTTCTCCTTAGAATCTTTATATAGTGATCAAATATCTAAACAGACTCCTTCTCAAAAGTTAGATCTGGATTAACCTCGATTTCCTCCACAGGAACAATATGCATGGGATCAGAGCGATAGTGCTTTAACATTGATACGTGAAAAATATTGTGAATTTGGTCCAACTATGGAGGTAGCGCTAACTGGTAAGCAATCGGTCCCACTCATTTCAGTATGCGATAGGGGCCAATAAATCTAGGGCTCAACTTGCCCTTACGACCAAATCTCAGTACTTTCTTCCATGGTAAGACCTTATGAAAAACGAAGTCTCTCACAAAAAACTCAATCTCACTATGCTTCAAGTCTGCGTAAGAATTTTATCTATTGGATACCAATTTCAATCAGTCTCGAATTAACCTAACTTTATCCTCGATATCAGAAACCAGTTAAGGACCCAAGATTCGTCGGTCGCCCAACTCAGTCCAGCATATAGGAGTGCGACACTTACGACCATAAAGTGCCTCGTAATGTGACATCTGTATACTAGACTGGTAACTATTATTGTAAGTGAACTCTGCCAACGACAAATACTCCTCTCAACTGCCTCGGAAGTCAATCACATAGCTCCTCAACATATCTTCCAGTATCTGAATCACCCTTTCGAATTGACCATTTGTCTGAGGATGGAAAGCATTACTGAAGTCTAACCTTGAACCTAGAGCCTCATGTAGCTTTTTCTAGAACTGAGACGTAAAGCGAGGATTCCAATCAAAGATGATCGAAATTGATACCCTATTCAGTCTCACTATCTAAGAGACATACAGTTTAGCCAGCTTTTACAGCGAGTAGTCAGTACGAACCAGTATAAAATAGGCACACTTGGTCAATCGATCCACGATGACCCATATAGAATCCTTTTATTGGGTATAATGGGTAACCCATTAACGAGGTCCATAGTCACTCGCTCCCACTTCCAAAGTGGAATCTTAACTGGCTGCAACAATCTCAAAGGTAACTGATGCTTAGCCTTAACCTATTGGCAAGTCAGACATTTACCCAAAAAATCGGTAACCTCCAGTTTAAGTCCTGGCCACCAGTATAACTCTCGAAGGTCGCGATACATTTTATTTCTACCACGATGCATAACATAAGGGCTACTATGCACCTCTCTCAGTATTAACTGTCTCAATTCAGTATCCTTTGGAACACAAATTCTCTCATGGAATCAGAGCACCCCTTCGCTATTCAGTCCAAAATCCACAGTATCCCCACTCTTAACATGTCAGAATCGAAGACCCAATAACTCATCCTTCAACTGTTTACCTTTAATCTGCTCAATCTACATCGGTTTAACCTGAAGTTTGGCCAACAACCTACCATCATCAAATAAGCTGAGGCGAGCATACATCGCCCTAAGATCAGTCACAGCCTTATGGCTCAGTGCATCAGCCACCACATTAGCCTTGCCTGGGGGATTATAGTCGTAGTCCTTAAGTAGCTCAATCCATCTATGCTGCCTAAGATTTAGCTCCTTCTGAGTGAGGAGATACTTAAGGTTCTTGTGATTCATGTATATGATTCACTTTTCACCATATAGGTAATGCCTCTAGATTTTTAATGTGAACACCACTGCGGCCAACTCTAGGTCATGCGTCGGATAATTCGGCTCATGAGTCTTAAGTTGACAAGGCGCATATGCTACCACCTTACCCTCTTGCATCAACACATATCCCAAACTGACAAGTGATGCATCGCTGTAAACAGTAAACTCTTTTCCAGACTCTGGCTGTATTAAAACAAGGGCCTTAGTTAGTACGATTTTGAGCTTCTCAAAGCTCTCTTGCTGTGCATCAGTCTAGTTAAATGGCACACCCTTACGTAGTAGCTTAGTCAAGGGTGCTACAATCAGTGAAAACCCCTCTACAAATCGTCGGTAATACCCAGCCAGTCTCAGAAAACTACGGATCTCAGATACAGTCTTAGGCTACTTCCAATCCAAGATAGCCTCAATCTTTTGAGGATCGACTCTAATCCCCTCAGCAGAACCACATGTCCCAGAAACATTACTTCATGTAACCAAAGCTCACATTTACTAAACTTGGTGTACAATTATTTATCTTGCAGAATCCGTAAAACCACTCTGAGGTGTTCATCCTCAGTCCTCAAATACACCAGTATATTATCAATAAATACCACTACGAACCGATCCAGATAGGGCTAGAACACTCAGTTCATCAGATCCATAAAAGTTACTGGTGCATTCGTGAGTTCAAATAGCATCACTAGAAACTCGTAGTGACCGTATCGTGTCCTAAATATTGTCTTATGCACATCAGCCTCATTAACTCTCAACTGGTGATACCCTAATCGAAGATCAATCTTAGAGAAAACTGAAGCTCTTCAGAACTGGTTAAACAGATCATCTATCCTCGGTAGGGGGTACTTATTCTTAATGGTCAGCTTATTCAGTTGCTGGTAGTCGATACACATATGCATAGATCCATCATTCTTTTTCACAAACAGAACTGGTTCTCCCCACGGAGACACACTAGGGCAGATGAACCCATGATCTAGTAACTCTTGGATCTATGTCTCAAGCTCCACCAGCTCTTTCGGTGCCATTGTATAGGGAGCGATAGACACCGGAGCTGTACCAAGAAGGAGTTCAATCCCAAAGTCCACTTTTCTGTTCGGAGGTAACTCCGGTAGCTCTTCAGGAAAAATGTCTGAAAAGTTCTCAACCATCCTGATATCCTTAACCGAAGAATCCCCAGAATCTGAAACACTGATGTAGGCCAAATACGCTTCATACTCCTTACGAACCAACTTTTCGGCCCTTAATACAGAAATCACATTCGATAAGTAATTTTGACGCTCCCCAATTACGACTACCTCGCTGTCCTCTGTAGTTCTTAGTACAACCCTTTTTATGGCACAATCTAAACTCACTCGGTGCTTGACCAACCAATCCATCCGTAGTATCATATCAAACTCTCTAGAAGGAAGTTTAATCAAATTCTCTAGAAAGATAACCCCTTGAACCTCTAAAAAGACATCTCTAAACAATTTATTTACCCTTACTGATTGCCCCAACAGACTCAGTACAGTTACCTCACTTGCAGTGCTCTCAACCAAGATACCCAAGATCTCAAACACAGTACAAGCTATATAGGAGTGAGTGGATCCTATATCTATCAGTGCAGTATAAGTTATATTATAAATAAAGAAGATACCCATGATGACGTCCGGAGCATCTCCATCCTTTTGGCGACATGCAGCATAAACTAGAGTCGGCTACCTCGCTTTAGTATGACCAACACCTCTACCCGGTACTCTCTGACCACGACCTAACCCAATACTACCTCTAGCTTGACCCTGGCCTCTCAGTGGCTTCCGAACTGTTCTCAGTGGTGGTGCAGTACTAGTACTAGAAGCTTGCATCTAATCGGACCTCAGCAGATAATCCCTAATACAGTACTCTAAAGAATCGCACCTCAAGTATGCCCCAGTCCTTTTCCAACACTTGCCCAAATGGCGCCTACCACAGTCAGTACACGACGACTATCTAGTAGCAGCAATTGAAGCCCCAATTCTGATCAGCCCATCCACTCTGGCCTTTTTCTTAGGCCTCTGAATGGAACTCGAGGGCTCCGAGTCCCTCTTGTACCTACCTCTCTCTCGGTTCTGGTACTCAGCGCGCTTCACTTTCTTAATGATCTTTGCCTTATCAACTAGTGAGCAAAGTCTCGCTCCCTCTGTGGAGCTATTAGAACCCTCAGATTATCTCTAAGACCGTCCTCGAAGTAAACACATCGCTCACACTCAGTCGCCACCATACCTCGCGCATAGCCGCTCAGTCACAGAAATTCGGCCTCATACTCGGCTACCGATCTATCCCCCTGAGTCAAATTCAAGAACTTTCTCTTAAGGGTATCCACATAACTGGCACCTACAAACTTCCCCTGGAAGGCTGTCTTGAAGAACTCCCAGGACAGTTGATCAGGCTGAGTGCCCTCCTTAACCGTAAGCCACCACTGGTAAGCCTTATCTCTCAGCAGTGACACATCGCACCTCGATTTACTGCCGAGTGCGATCTAAATCTGCCCATAATCCTTCTCGTGGCCTCAATCCAGTACTTAGCCACGTTAGGGGTAACTCTAGCAATACCCCTAAAAATCTAGGCTCCACTAGATCGGAGTCGTTCTGTAATCGACCCGCAGCTTCTAGCTCCAGTATTGGGCCCAGTGACCCTCTTTAAAATCCTCAACATGGCCTGGGACAGTGCGTCGTCCCCAACCGCTCGATCATGAGACCCAGACCCAGACCCAAACCCAGACCCAGTCTCTGTAACAGGCGACATCTGCGTCTCGCTGTGTTTAAATTTGACATACTGCCCAGTGAAGAGGACTCAGCTCGAGCCCCTCTACGGCCTTTACCACGGCCTTTTGTACCTCGTCCGTGAGTACCTCGTGCACTCATTATCTAATCACGTTTATTCGTATTAATAGTTTTATGCATCAGTTTACAGTTTCAGTAATTATTAACAAAATTTTTATGCAGAACAGTATCAGTAATTCGGAGTTTGTTTTCGTACAACGCAATGTCTATTAGTTTAGCTACAGTCTCAGTGTAAACTATTTTGAGTGTTTTCAGTACAGTCCATCTATAGTAATCTCAGTATATACTACTTATAGCAGTTTCACTCAAAAACATATAACAGTTATAGAGAACTTACAGAATCAGCGCCGGAGACTCGATGTACCACACGTTCAGTAAAAATATTGCAGTATTAAAAAAATCAGTTAAAAACAAGTTTTTCTTCTTTTTTTTGTCAAAACCCAAATCCACAGTCGAGTTTTGTAACTGGCTTTGATACCTCTAAATGGAACACCCCAAACTCGGCCTAGACGTTATAGCCGAATCTGGCGATGTCACATGATAACGTTAGAAACTAAGTTGTTACAACAAAATAATTCTCATTTATTTACACTTGTTGACCCAAAATCGTTACTTATCTAGTCAATCTTTTTACACATTTTCATTGCGAAAGCTTTTAAAATTCGTTTGAGTCAATTGCATGTTTAGAGAAAATTTTACCTTTTTGAAAACCGCGTCTTTAAATGTGTTAACAGTTATAAATCTATAAAAATAAATAATAGCCCAAATTAAGTAAAAGCCCTAGAAAGTCTGCAATTTACAACATAAATTATCCCAGAAAATAATTAAGAGAACATAAATATGAAATTTTTGGGGCATTACATCGCATTTAAAGGCTTTTATGCAATTCGAGATTCTTTTTATATTTGGTGGTTATGGATTAAATTTTTTTTTCAAGTATTTGTGCATAGAAAGAAGTTTTATAATAATATCTTTAGTCATGAATATAAATTTGAGTTTGTATGAAATATGTAAGGTAAGTCAGTATTATTTTTCTATTATTATAATTGTGTGTATATATATTATAAGCATATCAATGGTTTTGAGGATTAATGCATGATTACAGTATGCGTGAATAGATGTTTATAACCATTATTCAATAAAATATATTTTATAGTTTAATTGGTGAAATTAAGTTTTGATGGATATCGTTGAAGTTGTTAATTTTTTTGTATGGTTATATATTAATTTTTTTGAGTGTTTTGGTGCAAACTCATGTCAGCTATAATATATGTTTAAAGAATTTGATTTTAAGTTGGTTATATAATATCAGGTTTTGGCATCTTATGGTTTCAAATATTTGGTTAAATTATGATGATATGGTTTATTGTATGAATTGTGGGACATGCCAACTATTATGATTTTGTTTTTGAGATTTATTGGCTTGAAAATATTTTTCAAGTATTCATACAAATCTCTATTTAATCATAAATACAAATTTTGATTTACATGGTATATGTAGAGTAAGGTTTTATATTTGAATGCATGTGCTTGTTAATTATTTGACCTTGAATCAATACATTATTTTTGTTTGGTTTTGACGTATTTGATTTTGGAACAAAAAAAATCAATCTAAGATTAAGGTTTTCGTTTTTTTATTGCTACAATAAGACAACCTTATTTTGGATTATTTGGGAAACTGTAGTGAGATAAAAAAAAAACTTGGTTGTCCGTGACTGTTATGGAAAATTTTAAATTTGAATATTGGTATATTTATATATATTTATTTAAAATAACTTAATTAAAATAATAAATTATCAAAGTGACTTCTTTTATTGAAATTATTTTGTTTTAAAATATAAAAGATTGTATGCATGTAACTTAAGCTAAGTTAATGTTGATCAGCCCAAAGGAAGATTTATTTTTCGACAAGTTTTTTATTGTCAATATTTGCTTACTACATTAAGATGTCACTTACAAGTTAATATTTTTATCCAAAGATGAAATATTAATGGAGTGTCCGATATCTTGGGATGAGAAACTTTATCCAAATTATTTTAGTTTAAATTTGAAATATTTTGAAACAAATAAATTCATATTTTGGCTTTGGGATTTAATTAAGGATGTCTAATATTTTAAATAGATTAATTGAAACAAAATGCCACCAAAGTAACCTCTTTTACTTAGATTAATTTATTTAAAATATCAAGATAATTATACGTTTTTGTGATTCATGTGTTTATTAATTGACCCAAAGGTAAGTTAATATTTGACAGAATTTCAACGACATTTATGGTGATAAATGTGTGACAATTATAAGGTACTTTATGTGACCAATAAGTTTGATTGATTGATTGACATAATTTATTGTCAATGTTTGATTGCTACAATAACAGTATCATTTACTGTTAATATGATTGTCCAAAGACTTGATATTAGTGTAGTGTTTGGAATCTTGATATGGGAGCCACTATTTTGAATTTATTGTTTACTTATGAATGTTCATGTAAGCTTGTTTTTATCTATTTTGTTCTATATTCAGCTAGTTCATCTTCTGCTACCATAATATATGCTAATATCAATTTTATATCCATGCCTAATGAGACAAATTTCAAGGAATGGAAAAGGCATTTATAATGCTTGGTTGTATGGACATAGACCTTGCAGTAAGGGAAGAACCACCTGCACCTCTCAATATGGAAAGCACCCCTAATGCTAAAAGCGATTTTAAGAGGTGGGATCGTTCAAATCGCATGAGTCTAATGATCATGAAGCACAACATTCCAGAAGCCTTTAGGGGTATAGAATTTGAAGAGATTACTAAGGCCAATGGTTTCCTTGACGAAATTGAAAAAAGTTTTTCTAAAAATGGTAATGTTGAGATGACGTCACTTTTAACTTCTCGTCAATTGTATTACAAATTTTACCAAATGAGTATCTCATTCGATTTAGATATAAATTTAGTCGATAATTGTATATACCACAAGTTCAGTCGGAGTAAGGTTCTATACTTGGTTTTATATGTTAATGACACACTTCTTGTCAATAACAAGTGAAGTCTTGACCAATACCCCAAATATGATCTTCAGATTAAGGAAATGCATAAGATTCCTTACGCCTCAAGAGTGGGGAGTCTGATGTATGCTCAAGTATGTACGCGTTTGAACATTGCATACATTGTTGGGATGTTAGGCAGATTTTTAAACAACCCTGGTGTGGACCATTGGATAGCAACCAACAGGGTTATGAGGTATATTCAGAGAACAAAAGATTACATGCTCACATATCGGATGTCTGATAAGTTAGAGATCATTAGGTATACAGACTCCAATTTTGATGGAATATTGATGCAAAATATTGTCACTAGGGTGCAAAATGTGACAATAATTGGTAGTTATTTATTCTAATAACAACAGGAGCACCTCAAAGTCAAAGCACATAGACTTTAAGTTTCTGGTTATTAAAGTAAAAGTTCAGAGTGGTTAGTTGCCTATAAATCATATTGGGACAAACTTCATAATTATGGACCCACTTACTAAAGGACAACCACCCAAGGTTTTTCATGAGCACACTGCTCATATGGGTGTAATGTCATTTAAGGATATTTGGTTTTAGTGAGAGTTTGTTCTTTTGATTGCTTTTATGTTATAGACACATTTTCAGTTATTTCAGTTTACGGATATTAAGTTTAATTTCTGCAGAAATAAAGTTTATTTAGTTTATTCACACTCTGATTCTGGTAAAGTTTGATGTCACTAAGGTTAAGGAGAATTGGTTGGAAATAGACATGTTTAGATCATATTACCTGTAATTTTCATGCTACACATCCATACTTGATCTATGTCATTTGGTTGTGTTAATATGTGTGATCAGGGATGGATTTAGTTACGATATATATATAACGAAAGTCTCCTTGGTTCTATGTTAACATAATTAATGGATGAGATTGTTGGGAATACCTTTTTGGATATGATAGTAAAGTTTCAAGCTCATAAGGTTATATAATGACATGTAATTATAGAGTAATTAATATGCGTGGTCCAAGTAAGAGATTGTTAGAAAATATGGACATCACATATAATAAGGGTAATTACATGTTATTTTTTACTATCATAATAGGTTAGCTCGAATTAAAAGTGATCTAATTTGGTTAAGGTTTATTGGGCTTTAATTATTAAATAAAGTATGGGTCAAATATGTATAGATAGTTTAGTAAATTTTCTAATTAACGATGGGCTGATTAGAAATTATGGTTAATGTGCAAAAATTATATATTAGGGTTATGGTCCCCAAATTACACATAACGTAACATTTTTAATACCGTATCTTTAGAAAAGAGAGAGTCACCTTCTCAAAATTAGTTGTGTGCCAATTTAGAAGATCAAAAGATTTCAATAAATGTATGGATTCAGGTACACTTCCGCATCTAATTTTGTTCTTGATAATTTGACATGATAAATCCTGATTTATGGTTTGTTAAATTTTATATTAGATATTATTTTATGGTTCTATCAGCTTCAAATCACTAATTATGTTGTACTGTTCAATACACATTTTGGTGCTCATTTCCCCTGTTTTGATTCTTCTATTATGTTAAAATTTGAAATTTAGTCCATATATTAATTAGGGATATGATCATGCTTTGCGTGGTTGGACTTTTAATGATATAAAATTTTAATAAATTATTAATTGATTATTTAATTTTTAATTATATAAAATTTTTAATAAGTCTTATCGTATAATAGATATTAATATTTAAACTTTTTAGATTTTTAATTCAACATTTATAAATGATTTATTTGATTTTTAAACATCTAATGTATAACACTTCACAAAATAAATCTTGAATTTTCATTTTATTTGAGTGAAATAAAAAATAAAAGTTAAAAAGATATAAAAACTGTCTTATTCTCAATCTTGCACTCCAGTAATTGTATGCATTTCTACTAATTTTATTTACGAAAATAGCACTGCTATATGCCTTCTTCTTTTGTCGAAGTATAATTTAAGTGTTTTCTACTAATTTTAATTTTTGAAATCTAAAAAACTCAATAATTACGGGTGAGATCATTTTCATTCCATTGCCTTGTGTTCTGTATAACATAAGAACTATGATACTTGAAATTATAAATTAATATTGCTTATAAAGAGAATTAATTTTTTTAATATAAGATAGTATATACAAATTTAATCAAATATATAATAAAAAGTTTTAAATACAATTAATAAAATTAAGCTTGAACTAATAACTTATAAACAAAAAATAACTATAGTTGTTATAAGTTGTATAACACCAAATTACCACTAAGATTGGCGGGGGAATATTTGAAATATATAAATGTCTTTTTTGTTTATGTGGAATTTGAAAGTAATTTAATTTGCGGGGAAAATGATGACACCGAAGCAAGGTGACCAGCGGAGGAGAATCTTGATGGGTTTTCAAGGAGTTATCTGTGAAAACAAATCAGAGGAAATGGAAGAGCAAGAGGAAAAGAGTTGACTAGTGCCGTTATTTGGGCCGAAGAATAATCGTTGGTAATATCGTCGAAGTGTGGCTTTGGTGCATGCTGATGGCGGCAAGGGTTGGGAAAGAAAAGAGGAGAATAAGAAGAAAAGAAAGAAACAAAATGGAAATGCGAAAGAATAAAAGAAAGAGGAAAAATGGAAAGAATAAAAAAAGAAAAGGGAAAGTGAAATAGAAGGGATAAATTAATTAAATATACGGCTTTTTACCCCAATAATATCGAAAAACAATTAATTATCAAAATAGGCACATTAAAATTATTTACTAAAATAGGCATCCATTACAATGTACTATTGGTGCCATCGAACCAACCGGAGGCATCACCCATTTTCCCTCAATCATTCGATCATCATTATATTTTTAAAAAATAATTTTTTTGTGTCGCCACTAGTTAGACGGCATCAACATCTGAATTTTGAAAAATATCCGAAAAATAAGAGTACATTGGATTTTCAAAATAATATTTTTTTATTGATGCCATCAACCTGTCAGGCAGTACAGGAAAAGTGTTAGCAAAAAGCGGTCTGAAAAAAAAAAAAAGAGGAAAACTAAAGAAAAAGGTTAGAATAAAAAAAAAGGGAGCCCATGACTGTCCGTTCACATCCGTAGTAGGCCATCAGACTGTTGTTGGTCTAATTAAAAAAAGGGTAAATGATGGAATCAGAGCCTTGAAGGAGATAGGCTTTGTAGTGGATGCAATGACGACAAGGTGAATCGTTGGTTGAGTGAAACAAAAAAATGACAACAGGAAGCAATGGGTCGGTTCGATCATATAAATGGACGTTGGCTTGCTCGCAAAATAAGATCTGGAGTTAGGTTATTAAATTTTTAGAGAAAAAAATAGAGAAAAGAGGGGGAAGAAAAGAAGGGAAAAAAAGAACGATACAACTCTTTAGAAAACTAATATAGTTTAGGGAATAATTTCATGTTAAGCCTTTATTTTTAAACGGTTCATCTCTTTTATATTTTTTAAAAAAAGTCTTTCGATTTCATTAAATAATATATTTATATAATATTTCAAAAAATGTCTTGTAAAGCAAAAAAAAAAATTATCTTGGAAATCAAAATATGTATGCTAAAGCTTTTATAATACTTTTAAAAGTTGTTTCAAGAATCTAACTTTGCTTTCACTTATTTCTTCTTCTTTCTATGTTGCATTCGTCCCCTCTTTCTTCTCTTTAAACTTTCATATTCTCCCTCTTCTTTCTTTGTTGCATTTATCCCTTCTTCTTCTCCCAAACTTTCAAATTCTCCCTCCCACTCTCTCATCATTGTTCCTACTTCCTGATAATCATTCCTCCTTCCCAAGATCCTTTCCACCTCTTTTTGTTTTTAGATCATCACTTCCTTCCCCCTTCCCCATCACTTTCCATGACCTAACATCATTGCAAACACCAGAAAACTAGCATGCATTGCACTGGTTTGACAGCTTATCGCAGACATGACTGGACAGTCACGGGTTCCCCTTTTTTTCTAATTCCCAACCTCTTTTTTCTGTTTTCGTCATTTTATTATTATTAGACTTGACATTTTTCAGTGTCGCTTGACTAACCATCAACACCAATTAATTTTTTTTTCCTTTTTCCATTTGTGTACTTGTATTTTTCAAGTATTTTTCAAAATACAGATACCGATGCCACCGATAGGTCAAGCCGCATTGGTAGTGCACTGTAGCTGATGCCTATTTTGGTAAATAATTTTTGGTGTACCTATTTTGGTAATTAATTTTTTTCAACTTTATTGTGGTAAAAAAGACAACATTGGAGTGCAACTGTGGTGCATGTTGGCGACAGCTAGGGTTGGGAAAGTGAAGAGGAGAATAAGAAGAAAAGAAAGAAATAAAATGGAAATGGGAAAGAATAAAAGAAAAAGGGAAAATGGAAAAAGGGGGAAAGTGAAATGGAGGGGTAAATTAATTAAATATGCTGAAATTTTTTAATATTTATGCAAATACGCTATTTTTATATTTATTGGGATGTACTATTTTTGGAGAGAGAAATGAAAACACGTTTTCACTTTGTTAAAAAATATATTTTTATTTTTTCACGGTTGGAAATTAGAAGTTTATAGATTTATTTTTCTTTGTGTTTAAGATAGACATTATTATAGTTTTAAGGTATTTTTGAATTTACGGTGATGCCGTAGAGCGTGGTGACCTAAAAATTTCATCTTCCATCTGAGGATGGAGCCATCACCCAAGAAGTCAGAATTACATTGCAACTAAAGGTCCCAGTTGGCACAGATTATACGGTCATGAGTTGACGTGTATCTAGGGCTTCAAGTTTACAAAGGTTAAGCTATCAAGGGATGGAGTATAACTGGAGGCCCAATTGACAATGGTTGTAACAGCCCCTTTTTAGGATTAACCGGAATAGTGGTTTTGGGGTCACCAAATCCGACGAGTAGGTTTGTAAATATTATATTTAATATTTACAAGTTAATTGTGATTTTAAAAATGTTTTTGATATTGTGATATTTGTTTTATAAGTGATTTATTAAGTTCAAGTGGTATGACCCTAAGGTCAAGTGGGTTTAGGAAATGAGGTATCGGGACCTCATTTCTATAAACCGAGTCGTAAATATTTTTATAAATATTTACGGAGTGGCAAAAAGATGGTATTAAAGTTTCGTTGAAAAATTTTATCGATTCGATAGTTAATTAAGCAAAAAGGACTAAATCGCGTAAAATGCAAAAGTTGCATTCTAATTGTTTAAATGTTTATTTTCCATGTTTTACTAAAGTAGAAGTCCCTATTTATCAATTAAACCATTATTTTATGATAGTGGAGATTGGTGATTTGGCATATATGAAATTATGTATTATTATAAAGGACAAAAAGGTAAATGGAATATTAAAATGTATTAAAAAAAATTAAAACATAAAATGGCCATGCAAATTTTATTTCTTGGCCGAATATGGAGGAGGAAAAGAAAGCCATTGAAGCTTCCTTAGTTTCGGCACTTGCATGAAGTGATTTAGGTATGTTTTGTGTTCGGTTTTTGATAATTTTTATGTTTTTGAGATCGTTGCTTCGTATTCTAGCTAGCCCGTACCTCTAATTTTAAAATTGTTAAAGTATTTGGATGATGCCATTATTGAATGTTTGACTATCTTGATGTTTAATGATAGAAAATAAATCTTTGATGTTAGATTAATAAGTTTTGTTAAGTGAATTTTGGTAAAAATGTCAATTTTGGATTAAATTGTGAACTGTGGAAATTTAGTGGTTAAAATGTGAAATTTTGAAATATATGGGTTGTTTGAGTGTCTTTGAAGGTGTTATATGAATTGAGTTTTATGGTTTTGGATTTTTAAGTGTTGTTAAATACTTTGAATAATATATATAAGTGACTTTGATATGTGAAATTCGACCAAGTGGTTATAAGCATGATTTTAGAAATTCAATGATATTCGGCCAATTTGAATAATTCATGGCACCTCAAGCAAATTAGTTTTAGATGTTATTAAATATTGAAGATTATTTAAGCATATTACCAAATGTGATTTTAGTTAATGATTCGGTTATGAGTGCTGATTTTGTTTTATAATTAGTCGAATGTGTATATGTATGCTATGAGGTGGTTTAGCTTAAAGAAAAAGCAAGGTGCTCGGAAGGTGATTGCCGTGGATAGTTTAAGTAATGAAATTTAATTTCTGTTATGTAAAGTGATGACATTGTCGTTTGCAAATTGAAGTTAAAAATTGTTGATTGAGCATCAAGAGCTTATGGGGACAAACTCGGATCGAGGAAAAAACGAAGGTAGTCGTGTAGTCGATATAGTCGTACAATAACTTTTGAGGTAAGCTCTTAAATGATTAAGTTGAATTTATGTGTGTAAAGATTAAATAAATATAGAATAAAGTTTTAGTATATGTGATATATAAATATATATATTTTCGAATGATTAATAATGTTCATAATATGAGCCGAAAATGGCTAACTTTCTCGATTGAATTGTACATGGAAATGAGGTATATGCTAAAAGAGTTTTAGAGAATGATATATGATCTCTATGTTTCGGTTAAGTAATGGTAAATAGAATGGGTATGAATTTAGTGAGGACTTTGTGTGATAGCCAAATGTCTTATGGACTAATATGTGTGAATGGTATTTTGAATATATGAAATAAGATGGAATAACCAGAAGCATCATGAGTTAAGACGCGAATAAAATACTATGAATTTCTTGTAAATGCTGAATAGTGATTACATTTGGCTATGAAATTATGCTTCAAATTCTTGAATGTATTTGAAATCCATATAAGGAAATGGTATTTTAATAAATTATGTGATGAAATTACCGAATGAATTATGAGATGAATTGTGGATTAATGTTACAAAGTAAGTGAAACTACTAATGTGATTAGAAAATTGAAGAAGGGAAGTTGAGATCTTAGTAAGTTCTTAAGTGTTTGAACTTTTGGAAATTTAAGAGTAAATTGTAATAGATCTGCTTGGGACAGCAGCAATAGCGTGATTTTAGAAAATCACCATAAATTGTTGGAGTTGAGTTAGAGGCTAAAAAAATTATGTAGTTAAAGCTTAATGAGTCTAGTTTCAAATGAAATCAACAAAAACATATTTTGAATTCTGTACAATTAGAAATTTGATTCGAAGTGAAGAGTGGTCAGATTAGTCATACAGTGAAACAGGGGAAACTTTAAGAAAAATCTGGTATTGATTAGCCAAACCAAAAATTCTGAAAATTTTATGGATGAAAGATATATAAGTATATTTTCAGGGAAAATTAACGGCACTTGATTTGCAGTTTCGTAGCTCTAGTTACAAATAATTTAATGACTGTTGCTCAAGAAGACAGCTTGTAGTGAATTTGTGATTATGTTGTAAACATTGATAAAACTGTTTGAGTTGCTTATAAGATATTGATTAAAACCATATGTGAATTTTGAATTGTGACATTAGGAAATGATATATAAGTGGTTTTGATATGATGAAATTGATGTACAAGATATGTATATGTGGTGAGGCCGAAATGACTAATATTAAATGTGTGCAAGTTATCTGAATGGCCTTTATGAAAATGTGTGCTATCTTAGTTGTATAGTGAGGCCGAATGGTTACTTAGAAATGTAATATGGCTGAGTGGTTATTTAAATGAAAGCAAAGTATATGATGTATTAGCAAGTAATGATAAAAGCATTATCTTATATGTGCTTATGTGTATATAATGTGGCCGAATGACCAATTGTGAAAAGTGGGTATTATTAGATATTTGATGAGGCCAAAGTTAGTAAAAAGTATATAAAATAAATTGTGCTGAGATTGTATCCGGGTTTAAAGTCCCGTAGGCTTCGTGCTGGTGTTATGTTCGGGTTTTATACCTCGCAGGCCAAATGCTAGTGAATTCAATAAAGTATATGACTACGAGATCCTATGCTAAGATGATAAATTGAACTCATATTACACATTAAGTGATTCAGGTATGTGATATATATATTATATATGTGAGATTGATCTGACGGGAATTAAGAATGTGTAATGAGAAGCATATGAAAAGATGTTGTAAATTCATATGTATATTTGTATATGTGTGCATTCAGTCATTATGCAAAGTTACAAGATAGTTTTCGATATGCCATTTAACTATGAATGTTGAAAGTAAGTGTGGGTAAGAAATGGTACACTAGTGAAATTTGAAAGAATTAAAGTTAATCCGGAAGCTTGTAAATACTATGTTTATATGAGTTTGATTATAAACGGAGTAAAATGATATGTGTTTGTGCATAATCGGCCAAATAGTATTGTACTCAGAAAGTGTTATGTGATTTCGAACATTTGGTTTGTTTTTAAGTTCAACTGTTTGACTTACTAAGCTTATGAAAGCTTACTTTGAATGTTATGTTTCTCTATTTATTTTTGTAGATCGTTGACTCTTACTATTATCTCGGGGATCGTCAGCACTTCGTCACACTATCTACTATTGTGGTAATCTTGTGATTTGGACTTAGCTTATGGCATGTATAGGTTAGACTATAAGTAGAATGATATTTTGACTATTGTATATAAGCCATGCGAATATGGCATCTTATAGAAGTTTACTTTTATAAGTTTTAAATTCGATCTTTGTTTGTGTCTATTAGTTATATAAATAAATGATCTTTTATTTAAGAAAATTTCAAAATTTTACTGTTCTAATCTGATTCCTAATTTCTGGTAACGTCTCGTCCTATTCCGGCGACGGTTACGGGATAGTGGTGTTACAATGGTTATGCGGGTACAAAAACAAGTTTTGTAACCCTCCCAAACACGGCCTAGGCATTTTGACCAAAATTTGAAAGCTATATCAATCATAAAGAAAGGACTTTCAAATTGATTGTGCTTAACTCATCTTTTTGGAAAACATTGCTTGTTTTAAATAAGAAAGTTGTCAATGAAATTTTTTATTAAAACATGTTTAGTTTAAGTAAATTTTCGTAGTAGTTCAAATTGTTACTTTTTGATAGTTTAAATAGAAAAATTGCCTTGAAAATTTTAAAATGTTATTTTACAAAAATTCTGTTTTCAAAATTCGCAACGGAATAAATGATAACTTTGTTATTTTCTTAAAAATTATTCCCATATGATAAAACATTTTATCTTCTAGAATAAGTAATTAAATTATTTAAAAAAATCCCAAAAGTTTATGCATGCAATCCAATTATCAAATTAAAATTCACATCTCATAGTTTAAAATATTTAAAATAGTCCAAAATCCAAAACAAACCCAAATGAGTTTTTATATGTTTTTATTTAAATATATTCAAAAACCTCCTGCAGATGCTACATCCAAGTCCTATCCATGAGTGTTATCTAAAAAATTTAAAGAAAACTAAAGGGGTGAGCTAACAAGCTTAGTTTAAGTCTCAATTCAAGCATAATAGTAGAAACTATACTAAATAGAACAAAGTCTCACAAAGAGTTTAACATTCAATTGTACATATTTCTATATGCATGTTTATAACAATGCAATATTTTTCATAAAAACATATATGTAGATTTTTCAAAAATTTCCTACCCATCTCTGCCACACACTAAATAAAGTTTCTTAGAACTCATCTATCCAAAACACACCAACAATAAATGTGGACAATGCCACCAGAATCGCAAACAAACTGCCAGAGTAGATGAATGTGGTCAAGCCACTAGAATCGTTGTCAAGCTGCCAGAATAGATATGTGGTTAAACCACTAGATAGTGCAAATCATGAAACTTCCAAAACTTCCTCCTTACCATATAATTCCAACCTCATGCAATGTGACATAGCAGATGTCGAAACCTTTTTGAAAATCTACTTTTTATTTTTAAAAACAAAAATGAAGTCGCTACCAATCCTTTTTATTAGATATGATCGAGTCACCTCGAAATTTGATCATTTTAATAAAATGTTAGATTAACTAAAACGATAATTTTTGGTCTACAAAATCCAAGAAATGGGTTCGGGAGTCAATTACGTACGAGGAAGGATTAGCACCTTCATAACGCCCAAAATTGGTACCTAGTTGATTACTTGATGTCTTAGTGTCAAGAATTGAGAATTCAGAAAAAAATTAAAATACGATCCCCTTCTTGTATGATTTGATTAAAATATCACTAACAAAATTAAATTTTATGGAAAGGGCATTCTTATCTCGAGGTAATCAAAATGAAAAGGTCATGTCCCGTAAGTTAGGGCACGACATCTCGAATCCTCAAAAATAAGATTGCTCATTATTTAATTATTACCTAAATCTCTTACATCTTTTAATTTTGAATAGGATACTCGATTACTTTGGTTCGAGGAGAAAGTCAGACTCTATAAGTTAGGAGTATGATCCCTCGGATTTCCCCAAATAAAAAATATTGCCTCGGTATTAAATTATTACTTATGCGTCATGTAAAAAACGAATATAACATTTAATGAGATGTGAGATTAATTTATTTGAGTATAGTACAAAAATGGATAAATATAATGAAGCATAATATGTATTATGGTAATGGAAAAAATTGAACAACATAACTATGTGGTAAAAACGGAACTATAATATAGCAAAATAATAATAAGAATAAAATAATAGTGATCATAATAATAATACATCTATAATAGTAATAATAATATTAATCAATGATTGTAACAATAAATAATTATGACATAATTAATATCGTATTTAATAAAAATAGAAAAATAAAAATGTAAATTAAAGGTGCAAAAATGTAAATGACAAAAATTAGAAATATTGAAAAATAAAAAAATAAAAAAAGGGAGGGCTGAATTAAATAAATGAAGGACTAAATTGAGTTTTAAACAAAAATTAAAGCATGAATTGCAAAATAAATAAAGAAAGGGCAAATAAAGGACTAAATTGAAAATATAACAAAATTTGAAGCCTAAATTATAAGAAAATAGAACATAAATGATTAAATTAAAATGAAATATAAAAGTTTAGGGACTTAGAGGGCAATTAATCCAACCTAGTACACGTGTCACTCCCCACAGGGTCAACAGTTTGAGGACCAAACTCAAAACAAATCAAAATAAAATGGTATAATTTTAAAAAGAAGAAGAAACGAAATTAGGACCACATTGAAAACTGCCTAAAGGCGGAAGGA
Source organism: Gossypium anomalum (assembly GCA_025698475.1). Lineage (NCBI taxonomy): Eukaryota > Viridiplantae > Streptophyta > Magnoliopsida > Malvales > Malvaceae > Gossypium > Gossypium anomalum. Next base: position 78,640,758 of record CM046966.1, on the reverse strand, counting down.
CTTGGAAAGCAATTTGACCTTTCCTTTGAAAACACGAGAATCTCAGGGGATCCGGATAAGGTCGAGCTTGAAACGATATCATTTTCGGAATTTGAAACTAAGCCCAAAATGACATCATTTTGGGGGGCCCATAAAAATTGAAAAATTCTAAAAAAAACTCTTTTTGTTTCTGTAAACAAAACTTTCTTCTCTCTTTTTTCTCGAAAATCCTTCACTGTCCGGCGAAGGGGGCCGCCGTACGCCACCGCGGCCACCGATCATCGGCGTCAGTAACCATTGCCTTTGGTGGTCGAATTTTTTTTTTAAATCTTTTCAAAACCCTAGAGTTAGATCTAGGGATAAAACACCCAAAAAAGGCTGAGATCGGTGAAAAAAGAAAAAGGAAGACGATTTCTTCCCTCTTCGGCAAGGCCCTCAATAGAGCCCCAAGGGGTTCTAAGGCTTCTCAAATAGGAGGTAGTTCTCGACGACAGCTCTTAATAGGTAAAAATTTAAACTTTGTTTTTATTCTTATTTTTTCGAAATAAAAAAATAAATAAAATGAACTATTTTTTTGAACTTCGTTGTTTTTTTTTTTTTTTGTATTCGATTTCTTCTTCTTTTTTTGAATCTGTTCGATTTCTTGTAAAAAAGTTACATGTGGTGGATGTGGCTTTTATAGCCAAACTACAGTGTTTTTTTTTGTTTCTTTTCTATTTTTCTGCTCTATCTTTTGCTCCTTTTTTGTTTTTTTTTTCTTTTTGCAGGTGTTTGTGGCAAAGTCAACAGTGCTGGGGAGCCACGCCTTGCCATTTCAGTGAAAGGAGGGGGGAGACTTCAGGTAGCGTGCTTGTTGACATGGCAAGGGAGAAGCACTGGAGGCCTTAGGGAAGCTAACGTGTCTGCTATTTTTCATGTTTTGGACTGTTAGGGTTTTTTTTATTTTGCCTTTTTGGGCTTGTAATTAATGGACTTTTATTATTCATTTATTTATTTGTTTGTTTCTTGTTTGGGTTTATTTGTTTCTATTGGGCCGGATTAAATTGGCCTGTTACAGCATGCAATTACAAATTCAGAACAATAAGTATGTTGGAGATGCAATCATATATTACTCAGAAATCAATAGTCATGAAAATCCATGCTTTACAGAATAGATATGTCAAATCTTAGTAAGTAAAGATCATTTTAATCTGATTCACCATGATGTCACTTGCCCTGAGAATTAGAACAGATCACATAATATCAACAATAAACATATCAAGCAATAGGGATTCAAACTGAGATATATGTGTTAAGTCCAATTAATCACACACCATGATATTTTCAGCCTCTAGATTATACTTACAATAATATTTAATCTATTATATATATTATGATCAAAATCATCTTTTTCACACAGTGTTTAAATAAGACACACACCTTTAATTTTTGTCTAAAACGCAAAATCCTAAATCGAACTCGAACTTTTCAGATCCAAGTAAATCGAAACTAGATTTGTATCCTTATTCCACTTCAATTGGAAACTCCAATTTTGAAAACATAAAAGGTCTACGGTTCTTGAATTAAATCCTTCAATCCAAAATAATCTCTTAGAAAGTATTCAACCACTCCCAATTATCAAAATTTCACAAAACGAAATAGAGATTACTTCTCCATAATACTTACTCTTTTAATATCCAAAAGTTTTGAAAATAATAACTAATATTGATGGTGATCTAATTTGGTATAAGGATCTAGTCATCAAAGGAAAATAAAAAATTAATCAAAGAGAATTTATTATTTCAAAATAATAAGATGAAAAGAAAAAAAGAAAAGAGAAAGAGTAATTAAAATATGGTGGTTGTCGGTGGTGGTTAGTGGCGACGAACGGTGGTGCACGGTGGTTGAAAAAGGTGGTAATCCAAAAATATGTTGAGTAAAAAATGAAAAATGATTGATTATTTAAATCAAAAGAAGAGAAATGAAATGAAAAGAAGAAGAGAAAAGATAGAAAAGAAAAAAAGATTATATAAGAGTGGTGGTGCAAAATGAAAGTTGGTGGAGAGTGGTGGCGCAAGATGGTTTTTGTGGTGGTGGTATGGTGGTTATAGGTGGGAAGTGGTGGTGATATGGTGGAGGAAAAGTGTTGGTTGACACAAAACAATAGAAAAATAAAATATAAATGGTGTAGAACTTCCAAAGGATGGTGGCTTAAAGTGGTTGATAGGAAGGAGAAAAAAAGAGGATTAAATGATAAAAACAAAGAATATGATAGCAAAAAAGATACTAAGAAATGACACCACCTTGCAAACCAATTAAAAAACCAAAATTCAAATTCCCAACATCCCATTCATGAGGAGTCAAGGGAGTTAAAATGAATTGATGGTGAATAGACATAGGAGTTTCAAAAACGTAACATGAATGGCTTTGAAAATGGATGTTACAAACTTGAATAGGAGTTACATGCATGTATGGACGGTTTTCATGGCAAGGTTGACCAACTTTTGTTCAAAATTTAGAAAAAAAATGAAAGTATGGAGACTTGAACTTAGTTCACTAAGGAGTTACTTAAGATACTTAACCATTAAGCCAAATATTTTACTTGTTAAGGTACCAACATAAACAATTAAAAAAAATTGGGATCTGAGAACTCTACCCTTATTAAAATAAATTTCATCCTCAAAATTTACGTGGTTCGAACAAATGAGGGTATTGCTATCAAAAAGAATATTCTTGCTCCCACGTGGCCTCTTCAGAACCCTGATTCTACCATAGAACCTTAACAAAAGGAATTTGCTTCCTTCTAAGAACCTTAATCTCATAATCTAGAATCTTCACAGGCTCCTCCTCAAAAGACAAGTCCGGTTTCACTTCAATCTCCTCAACCTAAACCACATGAGATGGATCTAAACGATACCTCTTCAACATAGAGAATGAAAAATGTCATGGATATGATCCAACTCTGGTGGTAACTCCAATTGATACGCTATTGGTCAAAATCTTTTTAGAATCCGATAAGGCCTAATAAACCTCGGGCTGAATTTTCCATTCCATCCAAATCTCAATACTTTTTCTCTACGGAGACACCTTTAAAAAAACTTAATCCCCAACACAGTACTTGATATCTTTCCTTTTTAGATTTGTATATGATTTATGCTTGTCAGAAGCCACTCTTAATCTATCTTGAATCAATTTGACCCTACCTTTAGTCTCTGGAACTAACTTAGGACCCAAAATTTTCCTGTCACCCAACTCAATCTAGCACAAATGAGTCTGACACTTACGATCAACAAAGCCTTGTAAGGTACCATCTGAATGCTTTACTGAAAACTGTTGTTATATGCAAACTCAAGTAAAGGTAGATGATCCTTCCAACTGTTAGAGTATGCCCAACGACCAATCATGAGGTGATTGTAAACACATACTCGTTTTACCTTGTTTGTTAATATAAGGCATTGTCATTGTTATTTTAGTTTCTTTTTCTGTGTATAAAATAAACTGTTTAATAATAAAGTCTTAAGAATAATATGATTATTCTTAAAAAGTCCTTAGTCAAGTATGATTGTGGGCTTGGACAATAACAATGCATTGAGACTAATGTGTAGTTGATTGATGACAAAGTATTGTAATTGACATAGGGATGTCAAAATCAATACATGAGTACGTGTTAGAGAACAACATACTGGACTGACCCGCCATAAGTATGTTTCTTGGATTATTATGTAATAGTCACAAAAATTACTCATAGTGATTACTATGTATTTGATCCTCAGACTTGAGATCATCATTGTCCCAACATCTCGAGTGATATATTTTGATACAGTCAAACATCTACCTTAACAGGTTGTACTATAAAATATTGATGTTGGATATACCACAATCCATGTAGTAGGATATGATTGATCAAGATAGGATTTATCCCTCCCAAATAATGGGAGTAATATCTTGGGCCACTTGATCGAGTGAGACTAGAAATGTATGGTCATGCTCAAATAAGTTGATATGAGATATTACACTTATCTGTTTAACATAGTCCACTCAGATTATCAAGAAATATGAGATTAGACTATACAAGTGTGACTATAACATGACTTGTATCCAATCTAAATATAAAGGATAAAGGATATCAGACATGAAAAATTTTATCACAGAAAGGTTATGTCGAATCATGACTTTTTGTAACTTGGGTAGAAATGATGCATTGCTAGACGTCACTCATTTCTAGTAACATTAGAAATGTTCTAGTATTATAAACAATGTTACAATAACCTATAGGGCCACACCCTATGGTTAAAGTGAATAGACTTCGTGCCAATATAATGGGCGTATACCCTGCTACACATGATATGGTGATTCTTATAATTAGCAGATAAGTATTACCTGCCGAAAAATTTCTCCTGGTGGACAATATCGTCTGGCGAACATTATCGCCCGATGGATAGTATCGTGTAGCAGATAGTATTGCCTAGCGAATAGTATAGCTTGGCAGATAGAATTACCTGTCGGATACTATTTGGGTACATTTTTCAGAGTTATTATTTATGGAAGTTAATATTCTTTTGGAAAGAATATAATTTCAATATCTTCCATGATTTTCTCTGTGAAGTAAAAGGGGAATTATTCCGTTGTAATATATGGTATTAATAAATGGAATATAATCCCTAATATCATGGCCTGAAGTGAACTCAACGTGTCACTTACTGACATGTCAATAGTATCCAAAACTATTCTTAAGGTTCAACCGGGCTTTCACACTTTTCGTTTCTATCATCGAATGCATTCGTAGAGTCATTTTCACAATTCATACATTATCCATAATCTCATTTTAACAAATTATTCAATATTAAAGCATTTTAACATACATTTATAATGTAATCATCAAATACGAACTTACCTGGTATTCAGAATTGACGGATCGGGTCGACTACTCGATAACCTTGTTTTTTCCCCGATCTAAATCTGAATTCCTTCTTTCTTGATCTATATGAATTCAAAATTAACTTATTTAATCAACCACTCATTCAATCTATTCCAAAACATACATTTAGGCCTATTTGCACATTAGGCCCTAAACCTTCACACTTTTAACAATTTAGTCCTTATTTCACAAAACACAAAATTCACATAATTTCAATAAACCCAAGCTTGACCGAATTATTTATAGGTTCCTAGCAGCCCAAAACTTTCATTTATTTCACATTTCAAACACACAATTTGCACATTTCACAATTTAATCCCTATTATGCATTTTCATCAAAAATTACTTTACAGAACATGAAAATCTATCATCAAGCTTTCATATTTCAACATTAAACATCAAAGAACACATAGATTCAATAATGGAAACTCTCAAAATCTTTAACGGTTTCTAAGTTAAAGGTACGGGCTAGCTAGATTGAGTTGCAACGATTACAAAAAACATAGAAATCATCAAAAATCGAGTTAAAACCGTACCTTAATCAAGCTAGGAATGTGCTGAACCTTTTAAGCCCTTTTAATGGTGTTTTATTCCTTACTTTCGGCTAAGTGAAGAAGAAAACAAGATGATATCTTGTTTTTCTTTAATTTAATTCGTCATTTAATACTAAATTACATTATTAACCTTATTATAAACCATTTAAAATCATCATATTAATGTCCAATATTGTCCACCCACCATTTTAATAGTCTAATTACCATTTAAGGCCACCATAATTAAAATCCAAAGCTATTTGACACCTTTAACTAATAGAACATGCATTTTACATTTTACGCGATTTAGTCCTTTTTACCGAATTAAGCATTCAAACAGTAAAATTTCTTTACGAAACTTTCACGCATACATGCTATCATGCTGTAAACACATAAAATAATATTAAAATAATTTTCTAATATCAAATTTGTGGTTTCAAAACCACTGTTTCGATTTAACCAAAACTGGGCTGTTACAGGTCAAGTAATTTTAATGTTTGATAGGTTAATTAAGGAAAGAAGGACTAAATTGTAAAAGGTGCAAAATTCAATCGTTAATATTGTTTTAGTATCAATTGTATATTTAAGTGAAATCAAGTTGTCTTATATGGCAATCAAGTCAGTTCCTTATTTAGTGGATGGTAGGCATATAGAAATTAAAAGAAAATAGTTAGTAATGGAAATTTTGTAAATAAAGTAAAATTAAATAAAAGTAAAAGTAACAATTTCATCATCTTTTTCATTTTGGTGAGAGTGAAACCTAAACACCACTGTTTTATGAAGAAAAATTTTCGCCTTGCTTATCCCTTTGCATATAAGTTCATTCCTAATCTGTTTCTAATGAATGTTATGTTTTTGTGATCGTTTTATTGATATCTAGCTAGCTTAGGGATTAATTTGTGAAGTTTTCAAATTTTAGAGAATTTACCATTGATGTTCTTGAAGTATTCTTGATGATTGTTCTTGAGCATAAAGCTTGATGATAATTTTGATCTAATTTTTAAACAGATTTTTTTTAATTTTCATGTTTAGTGATTAAATAAAAAATAAACTAAAATAAACATGGTTCTTCTTGATAAATTTAGAATTATAGGGCTGTTTTAGAATGGTTAAAAATTAGGTTCAATGGGTTTAAAGTTTAATTGTAAGATATAATCTTGTTTTTGTTTAAGGACCAAATTGAATAAAGTGTAAAAGTTTGGGACAAAAGTGAAAATTTTTAAATAGTAAATACTTGTACTAAATTCAATATTAAATAAAATTGAAGCTAATAAATTTAAATAAACTGTTTTATAGATCAAGAACAAGTAGATAACCTAGGAAAAAGGAAAGTTGCTGACTAGTTCCTAAACTTTTACAAACTCTGCAGTTTAGCCCTGGTAAGTTCGTTCGGTTTAGTTTAATTTATTTTGAAATGAATATTGAATAATAAATTTTTTGTTGAAGGTTTAATGTTAAATTAGTATTAATTGAATTGGTAAATTTTTAGAACACTGTATAGCGATGATATTTTTTGGGCCGAATGAACGTATGATAGAGTACGATTGGCTTGCCAATAGGTTATAGTGTGCACTGTACAGAATTGATATGTGATGAGGTGATGATTCATGATTTGTGTTTATACATTGAGTATAATGAGGTTCAATATTTGTTGTGAACTGTCGTGTTATATTATAATGATTCTAGTGTGTTACTGGGGTGGATGTAAAGCCTTTGGGTTTTCGAAGGGATGTTAGCCTTTGGGCTACACACTTGGTCCCAAGGCGTGTTTTTGGTTGGATTGGCTCATTGGGGCATTTGACATGTTTCGGATGGATAATTGTGTCCTCCTATCCGTATATTATTCATCAGGCAATATTTCTAATGTTAAATGACTTGTTATTAAATTGTCGGAAGGTTTTTTATGAATTCATGTTAGCATTATGGCTTGGTGTTGAATGATCTCGTATGATTATATTCAAATGTAACTTGTATTCATGTTTGTATAACTCACATGTTATGGATTACAGTTGACAGGAAACACTAACCATTAATCTTGTTATTTAAGTTTTCATGTTATTTTTGTAAGCTTTATTGTTTTAATTGTCGAACTTACTAAGCTCTATAAAAGCTTAGTCGTGTTATTTATCTTATTTCCTTATAGATTGCATTTCGTGGAAATTGGATGATCGATTCAACTCAAAGAAATCACACTATATGGCTATCTTTTGGTAGTTTTGAACGTTTTCTTTTGGTTATATGGCATATAATAGGTGATTTTTAAATATTTTGGTTACTTGTTACTTGTGGTGTGTGTTAAATGATGGTGGTCATGGATGGATTCTTGGTACATGTGTATATACTTTTAATGTTTGGGTTGTAAGTGTTCATAAGTATGTGATTTGGTCTTATTGTTCTATACTATTAAAGAATGACTATACTATAGTGATATGGACTTGAATGTTGTGAATGAGTGGTAAATTTTGCATCAGTTAATGTATGTTTTTATAGCTTAAATACAAACTATATGTTAAATGATTTTAACATGAGAACATAGCTTTGATTTTGTATTGTTTAGGTGTTAGCTTTGATTTTGTATTGTTTAGGTGTTTGAATTGTGGTGTAATTGAGGGCACATTGGTTTGGCACATAGATTAATTGTTTTTGGATGTTTTGAGTCTATTTCAATGTGATTTGAAGGTTTGTAAACATGTGTTTTTGGTATGTCTTGAAACCTAAGAAAATGGATAGAAAGTGGCTAGTTTTAGAGGTAATCTATGTAGCATACGGCCTGGGACACGGGCTATTACACGGCCACCCTACATGGTCGTGTGTCATTATTGTTTTAGGTGTAGGTTTCACATAGTCTGAGACATGACCTGCAACACGGTCGTGTGTCTCAAGTCAGTATATAACACAGTCTGGTACACAGCCTATGACACAACCTTGTGACTCATCATCGAATACACACATGGGCTGTGACATGACCGTGTGGCCATACTTTGAACATGCACACGGTTCAGCACACGGCCTGTGACACAATTGTGTGGTCCTATTTCAAATACTCACACAAGTTGGGACACGGTTGTTTCGAGTACTCACATAGTCAGGGTTATGTCAGACGGTCATGTGACCCCTGGTTTCCAATTTTTCCAAATTTTTGTGTTTTGTTTGTAAATAACCTCTGAATGTTTTCAAATTATTGTTAGGACCTCATAGGCTATATTTAGGGTCCATAAATGTATTTCCACCTTGATTTATATAAGTTTTGTAACCCTAATTCGACGATGGAGACAGGTTAAGGGTGTTACGCACCATCCTCACATGGCAAGTGAAATTTTTAGGTCACCAAGTTCCACGACATCACCATGAACCGAAACACAACATAAAACTAGGACTATGTCTCCTTTAAAGAAAAATAGAAATAAATCTTTAAACCCAAAAATTTTATCACTCAAGAAAAAAGAACAAAATTTAAAGAAGACAATGGGTGAGAGACATGATAGAGTAGGGGGATAGAAACTCCCATTTATATAGGCGATGTACCACCCCTCACCTGATTCGGTCGTTGGACCCAATCTATAAGGTGCTACAACAATTAACAGAGTAGTACATATACATTTCAGGAACATAGTAGTACACATACATTTTAGGCTTTAAAATTTAATTAAACAATAAAAACATTACATAACCCATGAAAAATATAAATTACAACTAATTTGAGTCTTAATTGAGGTTATGAAAACTTTAAAGTTTACCCGAAAACAAATAGGAATTAAATTGCAACACTTCTAAAATATAAAGACAAACATGTCAAATAGAGGTTACAAAACCGTGTATTCGGGCCATGAAACTCTCTAAAGTTGTGTGCATCAAGATACAAAATTTCAACGAATGTCACATGACCATATGATTGGATTGTGTTTCAACCAATAACCGTGTAAAGTTGGAGTTACATGACCATGTGACCTAATCGTGTAACTCACTATGGTCATGTGGGTAAAATTTTCAAACCTTCAAATAAGCTCACTCGATCGTGTGGTTAGATCATGTAACAAATTGAAACCGTGTAGAAATCTAAATAGCCAAAGCTACAGTAATCACAGGGGCATGTGGCCAACCCGTATAACAATCAGAGACCGTGTATATAATTGGTTCATTATTTACAGTGCTCACACGTTCGTGTCACTTGTCCATGTGTGACACATAGTCATGTACTAGACCGTGTAATGCAAAAATATGTCATTTATGCATAATACAGTCTTACGTTTAAAAATGACCATAAATGCAACTTTTGGCAATTAAGTTTCTATTCAAAGACATGGTAACAATCTGCCATTTAATACATCCTTAATCTACTAACCAATATGCCAAATAGTGACACCTTTTCACAGATAAAACATAGTCAAAACACTTTCCCAATATATATACATAAATTTTCATAAGCATATATCTTGAACATAAGCATTTCTTAATTTCATTTACTTCTTTCAAACTAACACAACATTACTTAACCATGGTGTAACCATTCACTAGAACTCATATTTACAACTTCAAAATACATAAACAACACAAAGTCCAAAATAACATCCCTATGTACATGCCAAGTTATATAGAAGAAGGAGCACAAACATTAAGGAGTTTGCAATCTCGGCTGGATGCTGAAGTAAAACATAAATGTAGTTAAAACCTATCCTGCATACAGAAAGTGAATTACACGATGAGCAATACTTTTTTTAAAATTAGAATAGTATTGAGAAAATGAACATGGATTAAGATTTAAAATTCATGCTACTAAGTTTCAACGTGAATCATTGGTCACTTATCATTTCCTTTCATATTTAGGAATGTCATATCGGATTATATCGTCACTGAAATTCTGAACTTGTGAATTTGATTGAACTCCTTTCATTCTATCATCCTGAATTGCATGACAATGATGACTTGCCACCCCGGATTACCTGACGACGATGAATTACTAACCTGGATTGCCCGAGAATAATGGTTCCTTGATTCTTTTATGTCATACTGGGTTCCTCAAAAATAATGACTTGCCACCCTAGGTTGCCCGGTGATGTTGGCTTACCACGCCAAATTGCCTAACAAGGATGGTTTCTTAATTCATTTATGACATCCTGGATTGCTCGACAACGATGACTTGCCACCTTAGATTTCCCTAGGACGATGGTTAATCAATTTCCATAGCTTGTAAATATTGTCATATTGACTTCACTGAATACAATTTAATAAACTTCTATTTTGTTTTGTTAAAACTAATCCACATCCCTCAATCCATATCCATAGTCAGAATAGACGTAAAATCAATATAAAGATTGGTGGGAGAATTTGGACGAAAACTCGGAAGGAAGTAATGGAAATATTGGAGGAATTCAACATTAATGAATCTACCTGGGAAGAATATCATAAGGTGGAAAGTGGGGGACTAGAAGATGTAGGAAGCAAAGAAAAAGAATGTAACTAGTTGGAGTTAATTGTAGAAGAATCAAATGATTATGAAACGAAAGAAGAAGGGGGTGGTGTTGAGCAAAAAGAATGATCACGTGGTATCTCAACTTGATTTCTTGAGGCAAAGCAAAGGGCAGTTTAAAAAAATTATCCCAAACTTAACAAAAATGGTTGATCTACCGTAATTTGGTGTAGCAGATTAAACTAATTTTCGCACTTTAGGAGCTTGAAAACAAGTACTTTTGTCAAGTTTTAATTATATTTTCTTAAGTTTTCTTTAAGTTAATAAAAATGAGCAAATTGAGTCTTTTGTTGACCTTAGAGGCCGAATGAGACCTAAGGGCGAGCTGATGGTGTAACACCCCCTAACCCCAAACTGTCACCAGAACAGGGTTACGGAGCATTACCAGACCTATCGGACAATTTACATAAAATACCTATGTTCAACCCATCTAAACACATTTAAGTATGCTCAAAACTTGCTAAATTTAGACATTTTATATATTATCCAGTACTCAATTCCAATCACTTATCATATATTATCAATACGATTCAAAGTCATACTAAATTAATTAAGTCCTATTATATACCATTACCAAGCTTAATTCTACTTATTTCATCAATAAATTAACAATCCAAAACGACACATACATAAAACATCCTAGGTACATGCCATTACCAACTATTAACACGCTTTACCTCATTGAATTCGAGATCGGCCTGGGATGCTGATTCAAAGATTTAGCTTTAATTTAACCCGCGCACGGAAACAACCGTACGCTGAGTATGAACTCAGTGGTATTTCTATAATCTGAACACTTAACAAAATGAAAATATAACAAACACCTAAAAATCGTATGTCATATACAATTGTATAATTATTCAATTCATAGATAAATCATGTATAACTCATTCGATTTTTATCATCTATTAACCTAATTAGCTTTCAAAAATAAATTCACAATCGTTTAAATAATAATATTTTCCATTCATATGTCTCATTTATACTTCTATTCACTATTCAATATTAGTAAATAATTTTCAGTATCAATCAATTTTTCAGTTTCATTCAGTAACATTCAATCATTCAATAACAATTAGTTGTTCAATAATATTCAGTCACTTTTTAACAGTCTGTTATTTAATAACGATAAATTATTCAGTAATAATCAATTATTCAGTAACAATCTTTTATGCAGTAATGGTCATTTATCCAGTAACAGTCAGTTATTCAGCAGCAGTCAATTATTCAGTACCTTATTTACCCTTATTAACATGACTTCGACTCGGACGGATACACGGATCGAACCCACACACTAGGATAACATATAGTGTTTCATCGGTCGAAGCCGGAATACACCGTAACGGTAACAGTAACAGTAGTGGTACACAGAGTACCTCATCGGAACAAATCAAAAGCGAAGAATAATAATGATGAGTGCGGAGTACCTCTTCGTAATGAATCGGAATCAGAATGATGAAGGTGACACTTATAGTGTCTCATCGACACAAAGTCGGAATATCCCTGAACACTTCCAATCCTATAGCATGCCAACTATATCTGACTTAGCCCGATACTGTTAATAGGGTTTCTAATTCATTTTCCAGTTTCTAATCATTACACATCTCAACAATCATATATATTCATAATTCGATATAATTCATTTCACTTTTTCAATAACGAATATTCAATTTTCACATCAATCACATATATCTATATAAATTCAATAAATTTATCACATACCAAATCAATCCATTTCAATTGTAAAACACAATACAAATAATTCTAACCTAAATTACTTACCATAATACTTAAACAAAATACAACAATTAATAATTAAATTCATTTTTCAATTTCAACCAATATTCACTCCAATTCAAATAATCATCTCGATGCACTTACCATACAATTAAATAATAATTTCAACAATTAAATATTAAGTTCGGATTATAGAAATACAAACCGTAGTTTCCGAGCTAACCCTCGTCGACTTTGCCTTTTTCTTGCTTATCCGAGGTTTCCGGCACAATGTTAGCTATTGAAATTAAAACAATTAAAAATTCATCAATATACAATTTCATTTTATTTATACCAATTTCAACTCAATATTTACATAACTTCTAATTTAATCCCAATTCAAACTAACTTGTTTTCTTTACAATTTATTCTCTATTTTTCACTCAACTATCACTTAAAACCAAATTTCAACTCTCTAATTTCTCCATAAATCCCTAATTTCAAATTTATTTCAATTTAGCCCCTAAAGCACAAAACTTATGAATTACTTTACAATTCAATCATTATTTCACTTCTAACTTGAATTTCTATCAATTTAATCCTTAATTCATCATTTTATTCAACATGAACCATATTTAGAAAAATCTAATAACTTTCAAAATATCAATTTAATTTCATCAAAACCTTATTCCAAAACTTCTAAAACATCAAAATTAAGTACAAAGGGCTAAATTGACTTATTAAACTTCCAAACCTTCAAACCTTAATTCTCCCTTTTTCTTCTCTTTCTCCTTTCTTTCTTTCGTTCCCCTGCTTTTCGTTTGCCTATTCTGTTTCTTTTCTTTGTTTCATTTCTTTTTTTTCTTTATTTACTATATATATATATATATATATATATATAATATAATATAATAATAACAATAAAATATCTATATTAAAAATCTATTTAATAACAAATATTTATTTAACACTTGTATGCATATAAATTATTACACTTGTACCAAATCATTTTTATACACTTGTATTTCTTTTATTTATTTTATTTATTTCATATAAAAATCTATTTACTTAAATAAAAAGTAATTAAACAAAATATACTACAATTGTACAAATACATGTATTACATTTGTATATTTTATTTACCATACATTTGTCTTTATTTAATTTATTTCATACAATATAATATCAATTTAATAATAACAATAACATTAATATTTACTTAAATAATAAGTAAATACATACATATATTACAAATGTATGTATAATATTTATTACACATGTATTTTATTTTTATCACACACTTGTCACAATTTAATTTATTTATCATATAAATATCTTATAATATAATTATAACAAATTAATTTAATATCATTTATTACTAATAAATATATATTTTATAATTAAAATCTAAAGTAAAAATATATGCCACCTCACTTATGCTAAATGGCATAATTACCATTTTGGTGCTTTTTATTTTCTTTTAATCTATAATTAAACTTTCACACTTTATTCAATTTAATCCTTTTATCCAATTATCCTTAATTAAGCTAAATTCACTTAATTAAACTCTAATTAACCACTCAATTAACTTTTTTAAATATTTTTTATAAATATTTACAGATCCATTTTTCAGTAACGGAGACTCGAAAATACACTTTTTCGATAACCGTAAAATCCAGCTGATTACAAATGGACTTTATAAGTGTGTAGGAGACCATTAAAAAGTGTAATAAACTGATACTGGTCGCTATGTTGCCATACAGAGTGCTCAATGTCACAACATAAGGAGCAGAATGGAGTATTTATGAAACTCATTCGATGTCGCGACACATCCCAAAATATATCCTAGGAGAATTACATTACTGCTATCTCACAACACAGGTTCTAGTGTGTCGTGACATCAACACTGGACGGAATAAAACACAAGCCAATGGGCATTTTGGTCCGCACAATCAAACTTAAAGCTCAAGAATGTCAGCTAACTTAGGGTTAAGGACAACGGCCACCTGAAATTTATAATTAGGCTTGTTTGTCACATATAAAAGGCACCAATTACTTAGTATAGAATTTCACTCTTAATTTTAGTTTAGTTTTATTTCTTTTTAGGTTTTTAGATTTATTTTCAGTATTCTTTGCTCTTCCTCAAGAGACCTTATTTGTAGAGACTTTCAAACTTGTAGATTCACTTCGTTCTTAATACAAATCAGGTGATTTCCTGAAATCTATATTTCAATTCATTCTTCATGTTCTATATTTATATCGTTTTTATATTCTTCATGAAAAACATGAGGAACTAATCTCTCTATGGGGGATTAGCAAGTGGGGGTATGATCCATTAACTATTTTGTAAGGTTATTCAATGGTCAACTATTTAGGAAAGGAAGAACTTAAAACCCTAGGCCTGACAACCCCAGGAAGTCATCAATGTGGGAATTAACGCAAAATTGGTATCATAACATCCATCGTATCATAACATATGGGATACTCCAAAAGAAATAAATATGTATTGGTACATGGATATACAAAAATATAGTTGAATGTGCAAGAAATTTAGGAAAGGGAATATTTTCCCCCATTTAATTACAGAATTGTGTAAAGGAGCAGGAGTTCCTATCGAGCGGTTGGATAAGACCATTAATCCCCCAAGGAGTTCCTATCGATCAATCAGGTAACTTTTTTCTTTATCTTTTTACGAGCTACATATTGAGGACAATGTGTTATCTAAAGTGTGGGGGGTAACATAGAAAATTTGTCTAAATTTTTGTGTTTTTCTTTCGATTTTTCTTGTCAATTGTGTGCTTGAGCTTGTAGAAATACAAGTGATTGGTTAGGAGCATGTACATAGGTTGCTTGTGTTTACAAATAAATTTGGCATGATGATAGGTGATTTTAATTTTTTTTATTATTAAACTACTACGTTATATATGTTATATTATAAATAGGCATTAAGCAATCAACTATACCAAATGATATAGAAAATACAAGGAAATGAGCATGCTAGTATGAGTGATAAATGGTTGAATTTGAGTTTGAGTCTATTTGGTTAATTAAATTTGTGCATATAGAGATATTTAAGGGATGACCTAAGACATTGTTTGGAACATATCCAGAGCCAAAAAGCTTACCTATATTTATTCACCTTTAATACCAATTTTTGAGCCTGTAAACACTTCTTGATGAACCTATTACAAAACCCAACCTTGAAACGTTAATTTGTATTTTTCCTTTTTTCTTTGGTCATGAACTACATGACTATAGATGTTTGGCCATACATATTAATGGTTAAGTAGATACATCGCAACAGATTTTATAAAAAAAGAGTGAAATAGGAAAGATTAGTGTGATATAGGAACTATAGGTTAGCGTAAAGTGCAGAACAAAAGAAAATTTCAAAAAGAAAATCAATATAAGTAGAAAAATTTGTTGAAAAGCAAAAAGCATTTGTGAGTGAGATGGATTGAAAAAAAAAGTGACAAAGTCACGAAAATAAGAAAAACTCGTTCATTAGTGCACAAAAACTCATAGGTTATTTATAGTTACTATGTTATGCTATGATTTCCTATGTAGAAAAACAATGAAGGTGAAAGAAGGAGAAATAATGTGGTGAGAAGGTAAGGGTCACTAAGGGGGAAGAATAGGGATCGATACGATATGTCAAACTATTTTTGTGTTTGTAGCCCTTTTGACACTTACTATTTTTAAATTCCATACATGTCCTAAGCCTCAAAAGGTTACAAGCCGAAAAGTCCTATGTGACCTAAATATTCTTCTGCATAAATGGACATTATATTAAACAATTGCATAAACTACTATTTGTATTTTGCTAGGATAATTAAATTACTTGTATGATTTGTTGATGGATTCCTATAGGTGAGGCCTTTAATGTTTGTTAGATGTTTGAGGTCAAAAGTGGTAAATCAATTTTTCATCATGGCAAAATTTTTTGTAAAGATAAAATGCCTACATTATGAGCTCCAAAGTCAATACTGGTATCATATTTGCTCAATGGTCTTCTTTTTTATTTCTTATTTTTGTTTGTGTTGCTTAAGGACAAGTAATAACTTAAGTGTGGGGGAGTTTGATATGTCGTAATACGGTGTAGCAGATTAAACTAATTTTCACATTTTATTAGTTGGAAAGTAAGCATTATCATTAGGTTTTAATTAGGCTTTAGTAAGTTTAACTAAATTCAATAAAATGTGCAACTTGAGTATTTTATTAACCTTAGCGGTCGAAAGAGGCCCAAAGGTGAGCTAATAAACTTTGTCAGTGTGTAGGAGACTATGAGATAGCGTGCTAAATCGATACTGGTCACTATGTCACAACATGGAGGGTTCAATGTCACAACATATAGAGCAGAAAGGAGAATTTCCAAGATTGCCTTCGACATCGTGACACAGCCTAAGGGTGTCACGACTATCTCTAAAGACATCTTGAAAAGGAGTATACTGACTTTTATGTCGCAACACAGGTCCTGATGTGTTGCGACATCGACTCCGGATGGGAATTAACACAAGCCAGTGGGCATTTTGGTTCGCACAATCAAACTTAAAGCTCGGGAACGTCAGCTAACCTAGGGTTAAGGACGACGGCCACCTAAAATCTATAAATAGGCTCCTTTGTCACACATTATGGACATCAATTATTTAGCTTAGAATTTCTCTTTTAATTTCAGTTTAACTTTTTCTTTTCTTACATTTTAGATTTATTTTCAGGTTTTTCCTTATTTTATTTTCGAGAGATTTGATTTATGGATACAATCAAACTTTATGGATCCGCTTTCATTCTAAATACAAATCAGGTTTTTTCCAAGTCCCTCTACTTGATTTCCAAGTCTTTATTTACCTTGCATCCAAGTAGTAATATTAGTTGAAAGTGACTTCCTGATGAGCTAATGTTAGGATGACCCATTTATGTACTCACCAAGATTACGAGCCCATATTCAGGAACTGGACCTCTAATGTTCATCTTAATAGAAAAAAATACATTCAGGTGAGGAGCAAGTTAAGGAATTGATTTGAGTTCCTAACACAATGGTCCATTCCTCTCGAGTTTGTCTGTACCCGTAAACAACCGCTAGATAATGAGCCTGCGGAGAAACAATTTGATGGCCTAAAGTTAGACTACTCCCTTGTGTTGGAAAATCTTATTACTGTAAGAAATGTTTTTCATTTCTGCATGAAGAATCATAGCCCAAATGGTTATAGGCCCACAGATATTGCTGTTGGGGTTGATCTCCAGGTCATACACCCCTCTGATACAATGTAGCCTTACAACGCTTCTGATGACCTGGCTGTTTTTTTAATTGAGAGGAAGAAAGAACCCCCCACACTTCTTCTACACCTTCTGCAAGCTATGCATGCACCGCTAGTTTACTCCACAAGCATCAGCCACTAGTGAGTTCTTTGATAGTTATTTCATTCCTCGTATGGCTGACCCTAACTCTTTTTTGCAAGTTCTGCCCAATCTTCCACTCTGTCTCATATTTCTAATAGTATGAACGTGGTTGCTATCATGGAAAGAGGGCAGAAGGTTATTGATACAACTGATGCAATGGTACAGACGGTGTAACAACCTATTTTTAGTGGTGTCAAAAATAGTTTTTGGGAATATAATTTCAAATATTTTATTATTTTTTAATGTCTAAAAGATCATATTAAGGTCGTATTAAAACTTCGTTAAGAAATTTTAATGTTTAAATGGTTAATTGGGTGAAAAGGACCAAATTGTAAAAGGTGTAAAAGTGAGTGCTATTAGTTAAAGCGGTCAAATGGCTATGGAATTTTAATTTAATGGAATTGAATTATAAATATACCATTTAATGAGTTATTGGATAGCTATGGATAGGTTTTATTTAAATTTTAATGGTTTTAAAAGGTTAATTAAGTTATTTGATAATTAAGTTAAAATGTTAGTTAATTAAAAGATAAAAAAAACTATCATCTTTCTCAGTTTTCTTCAAGCCATATTTGTTTCCATCATTAGAGAAGAAGGTTAGGTTTGGCCAAGCTCTTTTTGTTCAATATAAGTGAATTCAAGCCCCATTTTTAATGATTTTTATGTTTTTGAGTTTCTTTTACATTAATCTAGCTAACTCGGGGGTTAATTTGCAAAAATTTTAAAGGTTGAGGGACTTTTCATGAATGCTTTTGAATAAGTTTAGATGTTAGTTGATAGATTATTAATCTTTGTTGTAAAATAAACATATTTTGCTAAGTGATTTTTGATGAATTTTAGAACTAGGGATTAAATTGTTAAAAGTATAAAATCATAGGTTTTATTGTGAAATGTTTGTAATCATGGGTTGTTTCAAGGTTTCTTTTAACTTTGGTTAAGTTGGATTTAGGTTAAAATGGTTAGATTTTAAGTTATGAGCTTAAGGACTAATATGTTAAAAGTTAAAGAATTAGGGGCAATTTTTTTAATTTTGCATAATTATGGATTAAATTGAATTCTATAAGTATTTAATTGAATGAAATTATTTATTTAGATCAAGATAAACCATAATCAGACTTAAATCGAGGAAAAGATAAAGCTTCGGATTAGTTCGACTATGCTTCTACGCCCTAATTATCGAGGTAAGTTCGTATGAACTGCAATCTCTTTAATGTTAGCTAAATTTTATTATTTGCTATGTTGTTGTATTATAAATGAATTTATATATAAATGTATCCGTGCTATGATGAACTAACGGATATCGAGTCCCGGTTGAACCTTAAGAATTCTTAGGATACAAATGACATGTCATTAGGGATTTCATGTTTCCGGTGTTGGTCTTGAATGTCCTATTAATGGCTGAGGTCCTACATTTGTTTTGGATTCTCTACAGCTTATGTGAGTTGCATCGTGTAACTTACATTCTGACCTACAGCTCGTGCGAGCAGGCCCATTTCACAGCTTATGTGAGCCTTGATATAAAAGAAAGATTATGGTTATATGTAAAGGCACACTATGTGTGAGCTTTACCGAGTATCTGATGTAATTCTAGATGATTCAACGGGCAAGAAAAGGAAAGGAAATGGTAAGTATGCAAATTGAATGGATCATGATCTTATAATGTGATTTATGAGCTAAATGATGTATTTACATATGGAAATTTACTTATCTTATGGTTAAATTCATTTGTATCATGAACAAGTGCACTCAATTGATGTTATTGTTAGGCTTATACTAAGCTTATGGCATTGATAATGATTTATGTTTAATCTATAAATTTTAAAAATGAAATGGCAAGTTATGTTTAAGTTTATATGAGCTTACTAAGCACTTATTGCTTACGTAGTTATTTTCTTTCGTTTTATAATTATCGGAAGCTCGATCGATTGGAAGCTCGTCGGAGACCTATCACACTATCCATTAACCATTTTGGTAGTTTTTATGTATTTTGGACAGGGTTAATAATGGCATATAGGTATTTTGTATTGATAGTTTATGGATGTGTAAATGGTTACTTTGATATGTTTAAACTTTTAAAGTTTATGTTTCGTTAGTGAACCTTAACACCTCACTAAGTTGTGTCTTTTTGGTCACTTTCAAGTGCTTGTAAAAAAGGTTCTTTTGGTATGTTGATGATGGCTTGAAAATGGTCGTTTGTGACATGTTTTGGCACATATTTGAACTAGGTCTTTATGCATGACATGAGGCAATGTTAACTTAATTTGGCAAATGATGTTTTGATGCAATTATGGTGTCTTTAGATGGCATATTGGTTAGGTGATTTAGGATGTTTGAAATGGCATGTTTATATGTGTTTGAATGATATTTAAACCCCTTATTTGTGTGCCCAAATGGAATGGTTAGTTATGCATGAAATTGACTTAAAATGGCTTGATTTTAGGTAAATTTTTGTATTCGCACAGCCTGGTGACATGACCGTGTGTCATTTGAAAGTTTCTTAGTGTTTCAAGTAAGTGAGTTACACAACCTAACACACGGCCTAGCAGACGGGCGTTTGTGGCAACTCAGATAGTTACACGGCCTGGCACACGAGCTTGTGGGACAACCCAGTGAATTACACGGGTTTGATCTTTATGTGCATATTGGGTTTGATCACCATCTTTATCTCCTTCCTTCATGGTTGACTAGTCTGGGTCCTAATCGCCTATCGTACATCCCCCATGTATGATTCAATGGTTGCGAGGATGTCCCACCTTAGTAGAAAAATGGTGTTAGGGGTGTTTGCGACACTATCGACGGATAGTTGTATGGTGTCGCATGGGACAATTCAGATAAAAGGTGAGAATTTTCAGCAATACCAAATGCATCAGTATTGCTAGCGGCATTGCCATGTAATATGGTACGGTGGGTGGCGGTTATGCAAAATATACCCCTAGAGAAGGTGTTGATGCAGGGAATGACTGTGCGTATTGTGGTGCTTGTGTAAAATAAATTGGTGCTAAAAGCGTTGATGTAGGGAATAATTGTGTGTGCTGTGGTGCTTGCGTAAAATGAAATGGGTTAGCACTAAAAATATATTAACCATACTAATCGGGAGGTTGCAAGATAATCGGGTCCTCTTGTGGAGCTAGAGCAAATGTTGATCTCCTTGCGTCATCTTCTCCCGACCTAGGATTGATGGGCCTTATTTTGGCCTCCTACGGTAACGTTGCCTACTTTTGTCTGAAACCAGTAGTAGATACGACTTGTCATTATGCCTGAATTAATCAATGTAATCCGGAGATGTCGCCAATGTATTCTCACACTAGAGTTGATGACATGGTTCACGTATTGGCAAGTAATCGTACCTACACTGCTAAATCTCGATATACTTCTTGTGGAATGTTGGCCAATCTTCCTCGCATCTCCCCTCACAAGTTGATATTATGCAAGTCATCGAGCTCCTAGGGTGGCGGCAGAATACATTGCGTGCGCCTAAACTATCGCATTACTCGGTCAGATTCATGTATCTCGAGCATTGCAAAAATGATCAATGGCACTTTGATATTCTAGATGTTACGATTGGCCAAAAATTCAGTCAGGATGCATTCTTGAATCCTCGGATCCACATATGGCATCCATACAAACTGCAGTATGAATTTATAAATTTTAGCACATGCCTAATATTTAATTTCAAATCTTGGAATAAAAAACTGATAACTTTAAAATTCATAAACTAATCTCCTCTTCAGTTTGTTGATCTAAAGCTAGTCATTTATCATTGAACTCGGTCGGTATACCAATGTGTTTCATAGGGTTGTTCCACCTATTAAAATAATATGTGATTTCAAAACTATAAAAATTAAAAATTAAAACGATAGTGATATTATCAAATGAATTTTACCATATTACCAGTGGGCACTCATAGGGGCTCTACTCGATGGCATAAAAATGGTAGTCGATACCATGCCCACAATTGAAGAAAGAGCATGCAACTACCGATTTTAACTTTTCTTGGTTTCGTCATTTGACACATTTCTCGATACAATGTCGTCAGCATCGATAATCTCTAACTAAGTCGTCCCGCTTCTTTCAAGTTGGCTAGTAGTAGAGCCACCTTAAATATACCAAACTTCGAGATTTATCTAGCATGAGCAGACCCCTGATTAACCTTAAGATGAATGCGCGCGTGAATTGTTCTTTTTCAACATCACTTGGGGGAAGCCTTGATAGTTTTGAAGTTGTCCTTCAACCATCTCATCTTGATCTGACTATCCCTAAACTTGTTCGGCACCTTCCCTAGTAATTACTTGCATGTTGCACTCAATCAGCTTTATGCACTGGCCCCGTAACAACTTCCCTATCGATTGATAGACTGAGTTGTAAACTAACGTCCTTGAGTGTAATTGTACACTCAACACATGGAAGATGGAATGTATGCGTCTCTAGTCTCCATCTTTCGACCAAACACTGATAAGTAGGGGGATCCAATTTAGGGCCAGTTCTTCATTGCTTTTGAGAAGTGCTTTTGAGAAGTGCTGTGAAAAAGTGCTTTTGAGAAGTGCTTTTGAAAAGTTTGGTTTAAAATTTGAGTGTTTAGCATTGCTGTCAAAAAGTGCTTTTGAGAAATAAAATGTCTATTTTAGACATGTTATTATCAAGTAATAAATATGCATTTAAATAATATTTAAATTAGTTAATATTATTATATTTTAGTAAGAATATAAAAAATTTATTATAACTTCTTGTTAATATTTTAATATATAAAATATAAATTTTAAATATTTTAAGCAATAAATATTAATTATTTATAAAATTTAATTAGAATATATAAACTATATTTTAAATATTTAAATATAACTATTAAATATTTGTAATTAATATTTTTAAAAATATTTTTTTATTTTTAATTAATGATTTTAACATATTTGTAATTAAGAATCAAGAAAAAACGAAGAATACTATGTTATTGGAAGGGTGAAAAAGTAATTAATCACTAAAAGTGCTTTTGGGAGAGGAAAAGCTAAAAATTTTAACTTCTCCTTTTGTAAGTGCTTTTGAAAAGCACTTCGAAAAGCTAAAAATTTCACCAAAAAAGCAAATTGTCTCGCATGCCTTTTCTTCCAGAAGTGCTTTTGAAGCCAGAAGTGCTTTTGAAAAGCAATGAAGAACTGGCCCTTAGTGTCTTCGAGCATGCGAGCCACGTATAAAAATCATTCATCTCACAAGTGTCCATAAATGACATTCAATGCCCCTTCACTTAAATTATTTATGTACGTATCCAAAATATGATCTTTGGCCTGAGTATATAAACATAAAAAACTAATAATGTTAACAATATAATAATTGACTATTTAAAATTAAATAATTTAATAATATTTTCTTACTATTTGTAATTGAACGTCGAAGATATGCTTGTCATCCAAACAAATAAACTGATTTATCATTTAAAACTTATAAGGAATAAAATAAAATCGAAGAGAACAAAATTCAGAAAAAGATTCTAAAAAATAATTGAGAATTGAAGATTAAAATTTGAAATTTGAAATTTGAAAATTGAAAATTGAAAATTGAAAATTGAAAATTGAAAATTGAAAATTGAAAATCGAAAACCGAAAATTGAAAATTAAGTATTGAAAATTTAAGATTGAGGATTGAGTATTTAGTTGAAAAGAATGAATTTTGAAGTGGTTTATATAGGAAAAATTATAGTTGTTGAACTCCTTTTAGCGATTTGAAAAATTACTGTTGGAATAGTTACCGTTGAAAGGAAAATGCATCCTGTAGGATGCGTTTTTATTCTCTCCCCTAAAAATGCGTCCTATTTGGCGCATTTTCATTTCATTGCTAGATCAATGAAAACGTACCTTTTAAGACATGTTTTTCTTTCTTTCTCTAAAAACAACGTAGATTAATAAATTTAAAAAAAAGGTACATACTTTCTCAAATATTTTTATTTTCAAAATATTTCTAAAAATTAACCGAATAATTACTGTCGTCAATTTAAACCTAAATAATAACATTATTATAAATTTAGAATAATAGTGCTAAATTAAAATATAAATATCAAACCTTAAATATATATTAACATAGAGGAATTAAAATTAGATTTAACTTATATATATTAATTATATACCCCCATATACACATTGTTTGTGGAATTAGAAGTTCGTGCATGCCACTTGTATGTTTTTAAGAGATCAACCTTGAAAGTTGTAGTGGGAGGCTATTAATTATGTTGTGGAATTTATCTCTTTATCATCTGTTCTTCAACCTCAATAAAGAAGAGAAGAAAAATCCTTTAATGGTAATATCAATCATTATGAAGAGAACATAGCTAGCAATGGCTTCCCCTAAGGGATGCCATACAACAAGAATCCACCTTTCCTATAAATGACAAAAGATGTAAGGTTTTTTCACATAGATTCTCTTTTAGCTACTTTTCAGTATATGATAGAGCTAACCTACTTTATTCTTCTTTCTCAACCCATTTTATTAGCCCACCACCATCCCTCCTCTTTGCCCTCGTATACCCATTTGACCTCTTACCCCCTTTGTTGATTCACCATGGTCTCCATTAAGTTTCAGGCAAACCCAGTCTTCGTCTATGTTTTCTTCCTTCTGTTTCTCGGTAGCCATTACTCTTTTTCCCAAAAAACTTGTCCAAGATGTGGTTCAATGGAGGTCCCTTACCCCCTTAGCATCCATCCTAGTTGTGGTGACCCTAGCTATTCTCTTCGTTGTGATTCTCAGACTCATAAGCTTTACTTTGATGCCTTAAATGGAAGTTCTTACCCTGTTATTAGAATCATGGCTTCAGTTTACCGCATGGTGGTTCAACCATCGCCATGGTTGACTGGTAAGTGTGTGACTCAAGATATGGGTGTAAGTGAAGGCATATGGTTAAACCAAACACTCCCTTTTAACATCACTTCTTCAAATACTATCTTTCTCCTTAACTGTTCCCCACGCCTTTTGATGTCTCCTCTAAATTGCACTCCCACCAGTCTTTGTCACCATTATTTGGAGAGCTCTGGACATGTTGAAGCCAAACGAGCATTGCAGTGTGCTGAGGGGGTCAATCCATGTTGCACCTTCGTAGCCGGAGGGATGCCGTCGGCATACAAAATACGGCTTCACAGTTCGGGTTGTAAAGCTTTTAGAAGCATCCTTCATTTGGATCCAGAAAAGGCCGCTTATGAATGGGAAGAAGGGTTGGAAATTGAATGGAGGCCTCCCCTTGAGCCTGTTTGTAAAAGCCAACTTGATTGCTTTGGGGCTTCAAATTGTTCACCTACTAGTTCAAATGGCCTCTCTCGTTGCCTTTGCAATAAGGGATACAAATGGGACACTGTCGTTGGGTCTTGCTTGAGAAAGAAGAAAAAAAGTAGAGTCAGCTTAATGGTGTCCATTGGAGTGATCTCCTTTTTCACTCTAGCTATGGCGATTGTTGCAATTACTTCAAGGAAACGATGGAGAAATTATAACCAGGCAAAGCTCATGAAGGCGAGGGAAGACATGTTGAAGTCAAGCAATGGAGGGAAACCAGCTAAGATATTCCGTTTGAAGGAGGTGAAAAAGATGACAAATGATTTCTCTAGAAACAGGTTCTTAGGGAGTGGTGGGTTTGGGGAGGTTTACAAAGGCGAGCTTCCAAATGGGGATATTGTGGCAGTCAAGTCGGCCAAAGTTGGGAACATTAAGAGCACCCAACAAGTTCTCAATGAAGTTGGGATTCTCTCACAAGTCAACCATAAGAACCTGGTTAGACTCCTAGGTTGTTGCGTGGAGGCTGAGCAACCATTGATGATCTATGAGTATATCTCAAATGGGACCCTAAGTGATCATTTGCACGGAAAGTACTCCACCTTTTTGGACTGGAAAACAAGGCTGAAAATCGCTTTGCAAACGGCTGAAGCGTTGGCTTACCTACATTCTGCAGCATACACCCCTATTTACCATAGGGACGTTAAGTCAGCAAACATACTTTTAGACTATGAATTCAATGCAAAAGTTTCGGATTTCGGGTTATCCAGGTTGGCTAGCCCGGGTTTGAGTCATGTCTCAACATGTGCTCAAGGAACCCTTGGGTACATGGACCCCGAATACTATAGGAACTACCAGTTGACTGATAAAAGTGATGTTTATAGCTATGGAGTGGTGTTGCTTGAGTTACTGACTTCCCAAAGGGCCATTGATTTCTCAAGAGATCAAGATGATGTTAATTTAGCCATTTATGTTAATCAACGGGCCACCAATGGTGCGATCATGGAAGTTGTGGATCAACAGCTACTTAAGGAGTCCTCAGCTGATATGTTGAAGAGTTTTAAACTTTTCTCAGACCTTGCATTTGCATGTTTAAGGGAGAAGAAATCAGGTAGACCCGCCATGAAAGATGTTGTCCAAGAACTCCATTGCATCATTCAGATTATAGATCAAGAAAATGTTTCTAAAGAAGTTAGCCAGGAGATTATATAAACGAACAGTAATATAATATATATGTATATGTACCTTGTTGTTGATGTCTGTAATTTTTGAATATTCATGTATATGATAGCAAAGGAAAAGTTGGAAGAGCTATGGGGAAAATGATGCTGAGAAGGACATTGGTTTTGAATATTGCACACAAAGGGAAAGTGGATTCCAAGGATGGATTTGAGTGGATGGAAAGATGTAAAGAAAAGATCTGGGATCAGATTCTTGCTTTTTCAAAAGTATTAAATGACCAAGGACTAGGCGAGACTTAGAAGTTATGGAGGAAACTGGAATCTGTAAGGTTTTAGTAAGAATTTAAGGCTGTGTGTACTTAAAACCAAAACAAGAGAGAGAGATATACATATTTATATATAGCTTTTATTGAAGGTAGTAGCTAGGTTTGTCATACTAGAAATGCATTACCTAGATTTCTTATGAATAATAAATGTTCTCTCTCTGGTCTCATAATGATGTTGGAAATATATTTGATATTATATATTTGTATAGTTTCTATTGCTTATTTTAATGTGAGTTTTGGTTAATTGGTACTGTCTCAGTGAATTATCCAAAGGAAAATCATGCATTATTTCTAAAATTTTATACTTAAAAAATAAAGTTAAGTTATTATATAAATAATTAAAATTTAGTATTTAAAATAAAAGTGATATATTTTTTTAATAGAAACATTATGATTTAAATGTAAAATGATTCAATATAAAATTTGATTTTTTTATTCATTATTATATAAGTTTATTTATTCATATTTCATTATAGATAATTAAAACATGCTTATTTTAGCTGCTTGAGTCATAACTCGATTGGTATAGACATCATTATTAATACAAAAAAATATGAGTTTAAATATACTGAAACGCATCATCTTTTTATTTATAGGTTCAACCATTGCTGTATATATATTATGGAGGCTGTTCAAACGATGATAATTCACATATTATGTGATCAACAACTTCGATTCGTTAATTGACTGTGGCTTTAGTATTTTTGGCTCTTTGTGATTCTGTAATTTAATAAAGACAAAATGCAAGAGCAATCTTAAATCCTAAAGAAGCATTTTGGACATTGATATATCATGCTTTTTCTTTACTTTGGCCAATAGAATATGGCCAACACCAGGCTAATGAACATGCAAATTTACATAAAAGGTAACATTTTTTTATTCTTTTTTATTTTGGAAAATGGGATTAGTCAAAAGCAAAAATAATTGCTTCCAATATTTTTGTTTATGATATATGTTCCCTGTTATTTTCCCCAATGCTCCCTAATGGTGGCGATTAGCAATCAATGCTCAATTGAACTTTAATTTTATAGCCAAAGTGTTGTTTAAAATCCCTAGTCAACTCAACACAATTCTCATCAATGCACTTAAATATTATAAAGCGAATAAATTAATATAGCTAATATGATATAGGTGAACATATCATCTTTTTATTAATACTGTAGTATTGGTTTTAGTTTATTTGGATTAGAGATGTTCATAAAGTCTGATTTTATATTTTTTTTAACTTCGGTCCATTTTACTGTTTAGAAATAAAAATATAAAAAATAATTTTATATTTATTTTAATATATTTATGATTTATTTTAAAATAAAAATATTTTTATCATTTTTAATTGTAAAACGACTAATTT
Source organism: Gossypium anomalum (assembly GCA_025698475.1). Taxonomy (NCBI): domain Eukaryota; kingdom Viridiplantae; phylum Streptophyta; class Magnoliopsida; order Malvales; family Malvaceae; genus Gossypium; species Gossypium anomalum. Next base: position 78,612,666 of record CM046966.1, on the reverse strand, counting down.
GGACATGCCAAGCTCGAACTCGAGCCTGAAATTTTTTAGAATCAGATCCCAAGTTGACTCATGAACACCTATAGTTTCAATAAATTATTTTAGGTTTTTCACTATTTTCTATTTATTTATATATGTATATAAAAATATTTGCAAATATCTAATAATGGAATTAAATTAGTCTCAAATATAAAATACTTATTAATCTTCAATAAACTTCACACATTGAATCCATCATTGAATAAATATAAAATAAAGAAATGTATGAAATTTTCGGATAAGTAGTATTTCATACATTAAACAATAGGATCATCTTATACTAAGGATGTAACAATTCATCATTCAACAAATCCAAAATAATAAAAAAAATTAAAAATTATTTTCTTTCATTAGTTGATATACCATATTCTAACCAATACAAGCTAAATCGACTGATATAAATAGATAAGTCGTTATCAACCAAATTTTACACTAGAATAGAATCTAAAGATTGTTGTTTTACTTCCGAATGTGATACTTTAACTCAGTGGCGGAGTCAGGAAATTTTTTTTGGGAGGGCTAGAATTAAATTGTATATTTTTACGATGGTAAAAATGTAATTTTATCTTTTTAATAGTTTATATATTTATAATTTTTAAAGGATTAAATCAAAATTTTATCATTTGGGGGGCAAAATGTAATTTTACTATTATTAATTTAAAATTTTATAAATTATAAAAAGCCTAAATTAAAATTTTACTATTTTAGAGGGGTCATGGCTCCCCTGGGTCTCTTAGTGGCTCTGCCACTACTCTAACTGGTATATGGGTGTCAGTTTAAAATTGACCAACTTACTAAAAAGCCTTTGAGATGTTTACAAAAAATTATATTTACCCTTCAATAATAAATATTTATCTCTTTAAAATTTGGAAAGAAAAACAAATAAAACTCATTTAAATCTATTTATAAAGTAAATTTAAATAAATAATATTTTTTGTGTTATTTATCATATATTTTACATCTAGTTTATTTTTCTTTTAAATTATAAAATGTTAGGCCAAAAATATCAAGAGGGGGTGAATTGGTATTTTAAAATTATTTGTGAATTTTTCTAAATGATAAGGAAATAAAATAAAAGCTTGGATACTTCAATTTATAGTGATTCAATCCTAGTTGTCTACCTCCACTATTCTAACTATCCACCACTAAGGATTTCCCAATTCATTATTAGAATTGATACTTTTCAAGAAGAAGGTATAACTTTTACAATCCCTTCTTTTTCACAAAGTTTAGATATAACAGTTCCTACTAACTTTTATGGCTAATTAGAACCCTTCTTCGTTTTTATGGTTCAACTAAAACCCTCCAAAATGATATGAAAGAGAGTAAACAAAGAAATTTCTACAAGGTATGTGTTTACAAAAATTAAGCTTTCAAAGAAATGAAATGAGAAGGATAAAAGATCTAACAATAAGCTCCTAGAGAATTTTTACAAGAGAAATGAAAGAATAAGATTAGAATACTTTTCTCTTGATCTTGATGCTTGGATTTTTCTCTCTTAAGTCTTGAAGTGTATTTATATCAAGAAACAAATTTGTGGACATTTATGACTGTTAGGGATGAATTCTAGTCGTTGGAAGCATTAATTTCGTGCCTAAAAACTGGCCCTGCAACGTATGTCTCAAGATACCAGAAAAGTAGTTAGCACAATCATTAGGTTCATTTTCCATTCCTTATAGTTATTTTCATTGTACTTTTCTTAATAAATATATTAAGGGAGTTCGTGTCATTTTCGAATTGTACAATAAAATCATTCATTTATTAATATTTTTGTATTAAGCAAATATTTTGAAAATTTTTGCAACATACGATATGCATTAAAATATATATGCATCTTACATTAAACCTAAAAACATTTGTAAGTCGTTGCAACGATATTTCCTACACCCATTCAATTAAATTACCTTGGGGTAATCTTAAGCCAACTAGTAAGAATATATATTTCCATTCAATTAATACGTGAATCTAATCCCTTAGGTATTCACACGTATTAATAATTACTTCATGTTTAGCCATCATTTTAACTTACGTAAAGTTTCGTGGAAAGTTACTTAACTAGAATGCTCTTGAGTATATAACCATAAACTCAACATATATCATAACATGTACAATGAATGAATTGTCGGGGGACAATCTCAACAAATAACATGTATGACTAGTTGCCCTATTAAAGAAAATCTCCTAAGTGGAATCCACATGATAATACCTACCTCAAGGTTGGCAAATTATCATGTCATCACAAGAGACCATTGATGGAAACCATAGGTCTTATTTAGGGACCTTCTCCCACTCAATCTTTTAGAAAACATGCAAGATTTTTATTTCTAATTTCAATCATAAATGTTTAATATGTTGTGAGAAGTACATGCGACATTTTTTCCTTAAGCTATATGACATGCTTATCGTAATATGCATGAACATTCTTTACATAAAAGTAGAAAACAAATTGACTCTGACCAGCCAAAAGTTTTCATGATTTCATCCTAAAAAAATAGATAAAAAGATTTACTATTATCATCCCAAAGCATTTTTTGGAAATTTTTAATTTTGAAGTTTTTAAATGTATTTTTAATATTTTTATTTTATTTTTGAAATTTTTATGTATTTTTAAAATTAGGATCAAATTAGTAGAATGTTTAAACATTGAATTTTTTTTTTTTAGAATTAAGACTAAATTGATAGAATGTGTAAAATGTTAAGAGGTTAAATTTATTATTATATCCGGCCATGTCAATATTTCGTCTAGTGACCAAAGGCATTTTAACAATAGAGTTATTAAAAATTGCAATTGATCTAACGAGAGTTGTTAAATTAACAATAACTATTCAATGACCAAAATAAAAACTTATTAAAACTTGGGTGATTGTCTGAGTAGTTTACCTAAAAGCCAAAAACAAAGTCATGAGAAGAAATCGACACATTAAAACCACGGTGTAATTTTCCCTTGAAAAAAATTTGTATGACTACTATAGAGATATCAATGAGCGGAGCCAAGTTGAGTCCCGATTCCAAAAAAAATTCAAATCTAAGTTTGTTTTCGGCTTGGTTCACTCAAAAAATTCAATTTACTATTCGAAATTAGTAAAATATTAAAAAAATAATTTATATTATATATTTTAATTAAATTTAAAATTTTATTTTTCAAATTGAATTGATCCACCCGAAATATAAAAATATTTATTTAAACCCAACCCAAATTGAACTGGGGTTATCGAGTTGGGCGGGCTACCATGGAAAGCTCTAGACAATTGGTGGGTGTAAAACAAAGAATCCATTTAGGTAGTAAATATATTGTTTTTTTCCAACGGGAAAAGAAAAAGAAGATGATTACATGCTTGGGGCAGTGCCGAAAAGTGGGATTTTAGTGGATGACTACTAAGGTAAGGTTGTGATGGAAAATGTGCAGAAATGATATGGGGTTAAATGTGCTGACTGATTATGCTATGGGCTCCTCTACTTTCCAAGCCCATCTTTCTCACACAGCCTACCCTATAAGTGAACCCCTATTTCGTGGAATCTAATTTAATTTCATTCTTCCTTATAAATCAAACCAGCAAAACAATTTACATGTTCATATTTTTATTTTATTTTTTAATTCTTTTTCATAAAAATAAAGAAGAAGAATAAGATAAAAAAGAAGATATGTTTTTTTCCATTTTAATCTTTTTTAATTAAACTTCCTAATTTTAGAATTTATGGCAAAGCTATGACTTTAGAACAGGAATAGGAGACTTTTGTCTGGTGTGACATCATTGTAAGGTACAATGATTCACTCTTTTTTTTTTCTTACATCTCCTAAAAGTAGTAATTCAAAAATAAACCCCAAAAATAAATATTACTGCAAATCCTTACAAATTTTCATTTTCGACATGATCGTAATCTAACGTTGTTGTAGAAACCAAAATGTGATGCCCCCATCGCTTTCACTTCTCATTAGCCTCCCTCTCTTTACCTTTTTCTTCATTCACTTTCTCTTTGTCTCATTTCCTTTTTCCCCATTTTATTCTACACGATACTGCTCAAAACAGCTTAGGGTTTCTTTTGTTTTTCCTTGACATAAAATCCCCAGATTTCTTCATAATCCAGTTCAGATTGGGCTCTTTCTCAAGGTACCCTGTTTTTCTCTCTTCATTTTGATTCATGGGTTTTCCTTTTTCTTTTCTTTTTTAATTTTCAAAAATTTCTTTTTGGATCATGGTTTCTGTTATTAGCTGATTTAGAGATAAGATGATGAACTTTCCTAATTTTTTTAGTTTGGGTATTTCTCCCTTTTTGATATTTTAGAGTAATTTTCTTTTCTGGGTAATTGCTATTTTTGATGGGAAGTTCGATCTTTTATTTTTTTCAGTTTTGCATGTATTATTTTTTGGGGACCATTGACGTATTTGAAGTGGGAGGGACAAGATTATCATTTCCTTCTATGATGTTTTAGGAGTTTGAAGTTGAGAATTTTTTTTTTGACCAATGATTGATTATGCAGTTAGATTTGCATACTGTTGGGAACATAATCTTAGGTTTGAAAGTGTTGCACATAATTATACTACTAAATGTTTATTTGCAATCTTTACACTTTTGAGATACTTCTTCAGAAATTCTTTCTGGTTTTATTGCCAACAATGACACTTGTCTGCATTGTTCTGTGATTTTCAATCTCTATTATTGCCTTTTGGAAATAATCTTGATTTCACCTGTTTATAACTATGGAAAAGTGCAACATGTTTGTTCTAGGATTCTTCAAACAAAAACGCATCTAAAAAGAGAAAGGGTATAAAAGAGTCTAACAATGTGCAAAAGATGTGAAAAAAAAAAACTTGGCAAATTGTGGCTCCATTTATATAAAGGCCAAAAATAAAAAAATTGTGAAGCTTGTATAATCAACAACATTTTCTTTGTACTTACTTGTCTCAGTGATTCACATTGCATTCTTTCTGTTGTACAACTTACTGATTGTCTTTCCTATTGAATGTGAATGTTTAGATATATTATTTGGTGAACTTATGAGGGATGCTCACTTCTAAATAATGCCTTATTAATATTATATTCTTTGCCTAGTTATCCTTAAATTCATTTTGTTGGTTATTATATTATTGTTTATTTTTCCTTCTTTTTTTTGTTAATTCTCTATTCTTATTTTGTGATCTATAGCAATTCGGTTGTTTTTTTTCTTCCTCTGAATAAGATCATAATATTATGCTGAGTCACTAATTACATTGCTCAAATGGATTATTGCAGCCAGGAAAAGCCGAGTTTTAAGGAATCCTAGTTCAAGTGGCTTATTGGAGTTGAAAGTTGCTTAAGTGCATTCTTGTTTACCATTATTATTCCTCAAAAGATGGGAATGTGATATGCCTTCTGCTTTGGTTCAAGTCTAGGGTGGATAACTGTGGGCTTCAATAATTTCTTTGGTTTAGTTTTGTTGAGATTTGACTATGCTTGGTTCCTGATAAGCGTGTGGAGTTTCATACTTCGATGAAAATCTTAAACTAGATTACTGAACAACCTTAGTGTGCCAACAGAAAATAGCTAATACGGGTGCGCTTTGTTGCGTGGCCGCTGGGCCACATGGAACAAAATCACCCACTAACAGAAGGGACTGTTCCATGGATTGTAACGAACCACATTGGAGGACAAACACTAGTTTTTCTCCTCCTCCATTGAGGATATGGGACTGTAGGTTACACTCAGATGGTTTGTCACATGGGTCGCATGCTGCTGGTTTACATGGTTCATCGCTGTCTTCAAATAGCAGAGGTAGCAGAAGCAAGGTAGGCAGTGAAGGGTACATCAATCATCACCACTCTGTTTCTGATGGTGCACTCTCTTATTCTGGCAGCCCACCTTATAATGCTCAGGTGCCACGATGGACTTCGCCCATTCAAAGGTTCAATCCAGAGGAGCTTCTTGGCTCTAATGTTGGAGGTAATCTTAGGTTGATTCTTATTGTTCTTGCTGATTGAGATGTATGATATATCACATGCCACTTTCTTGTATTAATCGCATTCAGTTAGCTGCATGTCTTAATGCATTTTTTGTTTGAACAGAACGTCAAATGTCATGTACTTTCTTTAAGTTTATTAGTTTTTATATGGTCATTGGTCACGGTTAATTGCCTTTTCTGAAATGAAAGGTTGGTGAAATAAGTTCTTCTAAGTATAATCAGTTAATACTGGAACCGATGTGTGGCATGATATTGTAGATTCTTGGAAGTCTTTACTTTCTGCAAGCCATAATACAATGAATACTTTGACTGTTCATTACTGATTATTTATCATGGTTTCTCTTATCTCTTTCATGATTTCCATTTTGATGTGTTGCCTTACCATGCCAATTTCTTTCCATAATGGCATGTTGTCTTGTCATTTAGTGAGTTATTCAGGAATGTATAATTGCGATATTGGAAAAAGATATGAGCTCCAAAATTAGAGGATAGATGGAATGCTTTTCTGATTAGGGTGATGTGTTCTGGTCCATTTAAATTAATAGTTTGTTAGAACTATAACTTTATATTTAAACTGCAAGAATGTCAGAATGGTCTCTTAGACTGGCATATTTCTCTTCAAAGTTTTTGTACTTCTGTCGATGAAACTAATTCCCTCATTCCTATTGGGGATATATTTAAAATGTTAATCTTCTGGTTCAACCCTGAGTTTTGAGAGAACCTGCACTATGGAATTCATTGAACATTTCAGAGGTCCTCTATCAGTGATTACTTTTTGGCCATTGAGCTCCTTTGCTACCTGTGATGTAGCCAATTCTCCTTCACGATTACTGTTGCTACTTAATCGTAGGGCAAAAAGTAAATAAAGCAAGCTTTCGCTTTTGCTGCAGAATCACCTCAGTTGCCCTGATTCTATCCAGTAGTTTGCCGTGACATGATTTATTTCCAAGCTTCTATTTGGAAATGATGGTGTCTGGGGTTGATAATTCAAATGCTTATATCTTATTATTGGTTTTGAGGGATAGGCTGATCAATCTGTTGAGGATTGTTAGTTGAAGCTATCCCAATTCAATCCCTGGGATTGTTGCATAAATACTTAAATCCATGATGTCATGCTTATTAAAGGCATTTAGATATTGAACTCAGTAGTAGATCCTGTTACATCACAACAGCAAAAGCTCATCATAATATGTTGATCATGATACCAAAAATTAAAACATTTTGCAAAATTGCCTAAAATGATGGATGTTTCCGGAGCAATCACTTGTACCGTGAAGATAAAACTATAATAGTTAACAGAATTGTATGAAGTGAGGGCTGTCACACTAGTCAACTAGCTTGTTTCATTATTGCTAAATCGAATTCTCTATTTATCTTTCCTTCCCTCTTTTATAAGACTACATCTAGTTTTCTAATGCCCTTTTCCCTGAATTTTATACCAATCAACCAAAATGAAGTTCATTATATATAATTTAGGCTGGAATGATTGGATTTTCATATTTATGATTCAGCTATCGGCTACATTTTCCTTTTATAGATTTTCTATCATTTGAACTATCATATGTTTGTTTTCTTAACCAAATTTTAATTGTCAGGACCTGTGCCCCAGACCTCTTGGTTCCCTCGCTCAACTGAGGTGACTTGTGTTTCAACTTGGTCCGTTTTGTAGCATTTAAATAAGAACAAATTTGATCATTTAAATATTTCCGCTTTTTGTTCATGCAGCAGCGATATGCTGTTAAAGCAGCTACAGGATCCCCTAGCTTTGGATCCCCTTCGTCCTTCTCTGAATCTAGTCACTGGGAATCCACTAGCAAGCAACCCTTCTCTTTTCCCAATCGCAACTTCTCTGGTAGACGTTCTTACATGACAAAAGCTGTTTACCCTCTAGTGTTTCGCAACCCTGTCTCAGATTCCGAAGGCTTTGGTGATGCCGACATTAACAGTATTGGCAAGTTAACACCTAACGAGGATCGCTTCTCACCATTTCACTGGCATGAAAACAGTTCTAGTGTTGAGCACAGGTTTCACAAAACACTTTCTGAACTTCAAAGGTCTGAAGCATCACCAGACCCCAGTGCTAGCTCTAGAAGAGAAGGTTTTAGGTGGAGCAGTGCTAGCAGTTATGATCTAGGGTTAGATGGAGAAAAGTTTGACATTGCAGAGCATGTTGATGTAGAGAACCTGAGGTACCCTATTGGCCCTGTGGTAGACCACAAGTGTGGAGTTTGTGGAAAACTTTTGTGGCAGAAGTCACCCTGGAGCTCACATCGAATAATTAGAGGTAGTGATATGCCAACTGCTGGGATTCTACCCTGCAGCCATGTGTTCCACGCTGAATGCTTAGAGCAAGTTACTCCGAAGTCCCAGATTCATGATCCTCCATGCCCATTGTGCCTCAAAACCATTGGACCACTAGAAGAATCTGCATCAGTTTCAGAACCTTTGCAAGTGGCTTTGAGATCTTTACGAAGGAGCAGGGGTGCCATGATATCTGAAGACCAGGAAGATGATGAATTCTCAAATCACATCAAGGAAAAACTGAGAAGCAGGTCTCGGTCAGGCCCAAGAGGGAATGACAATGGTTCTTCGATTAAAAATCGTCTTAAGAAGCATTTTACTTTTAAAGGAAAAAGTAAAGATATATTTAGCACAAAGGTATTCCAGAGGATTGGATCATCTTCTTCTTCTAGCAGGGAAGCAGTTCGACGTCAAGTATCTATTCTGTAGCTTATGTAATTCACTTGCAAATAGATAGATTTAGTCATTTTCTGGACTCTTGCTACTTTCAATACATTATCTTTTCCTATGGTCATTCTCAGGTTAGTAGCAAGGACATCTCGAATATCTTATTGCTTGCTTAAGCACATTATGAGTTGCAAGCAAGTCTGATAAGTTTGTTTCTATTGTATTACTAAAATGAGCTATCAAGATGATTACACTGCAACATACAGGTTTACTTTCCCTGCTTAAATTGGAAAGTATTCCATTTTGTGTTCGTAGTGCAGATGTATGAATGGTGGTGTTTGCTTTGAAAGCGCATTATTTGTAATTGTAAGTTTAGTATTAATATGCAATGGGGTCAAAGGCCCACCTATATGGCTTTCGTACTCTAATTTTATGCTTAATCAAGTTGTTGGGCGCTTAATAGTGCTTGTTTTCTGGGGCCTTGTCTCTAAAGCGATAGCTGAACGACAAGCACAAGACCTTTAGTTGCTCTATACTTAGAATACTGTTTCATCACATTGCAAAGAACCGTTTAGTCTATGATCCATTTCTTATTGGAGACAATAAAAAAGCATAAAACTTAAATATCATGGACTCCACTAGATGTCGATTTTCAGTGCATGCCAGTGTTTGAGACGTTGCTGTTTGAATTATGCGTTCACATGTTGTTCTCTGTTTAAAAATATTGTGCACGCGGGGCCTCGAATTTAAAGTGGCAAATACAACAAAGAAGTGAGCAGGGAAATCCCAGTGGAGTCTCCATCATATAGATGGGTGGCTTCCACAAACCAAAGCTACTTTCTGGCTTTCATGTGGCTTAGAGTTGATCTGTAAGTTGTTAGTCTCTCTGAACCTTGACAACCCTTTTTAAATTTGGATAAAATGTGGGGTTAACTGTATGTGTAAAGGGTATTCAACTAGGTCTTTTAGGCTTTTATTTTTCATCTTATTCTATTGCTTGAACAAGTTGGCCATGTGATCCCATGTGCAGTTTGGTTTACAGAACTTTCTAACTTTAAGTCTTTGGCATGCATGGCCTGCTTTGATTTGTTGTTACCATTCTTTGGGACTTAACATCTGGTTGTGGGGTTGATTTCTTCTTTATTTTGTGGCAAATTCAAACTACCATGATCTGGTTGTTAGTACATGAAATAAGAACAATATTCTTCATTAATTTGGAAATTGATGAATGATGACTAAGAAAGAATATAATAATAAAATATTCAATCTTATTGTTTGTTCTCTGCAATGGAATCAAAACCCTTAGCATTGAACTTTTAACTTGTCCTCAAAAGAGTGAGTGAAAATAACCTTTTAATTTGGTAGAATTTATCCAGTCGGAATCTACTTTTATCAATTGTAAATTATTATTATTATTATTTGACCAAGAAGTGGTTTACTGGTAACATGCATGCATTAGGTGAAACTGATGTAGTCATTTGTCACCTTTGATTTATTTTTTAATCAATGTTTTGTCAGGATTCTATCAAGTAAAAATATTTTCCCACCGCCATTGATCAATTCTCAGAAGATATGGAATTTTCCTCTTTAGAAGGTTTGATTCTAAATTCCAAAGCTTATCTAAGCAGAAGAGAGGTGTCTAGGTGCTATTGGAAAGACAACTGTATAATAAAAACTAAAGGCATCTAACTGTTTCTCTTTAGTTTCATTTGAATATGTATTATGTTTTCTATTTTATGAACAAGAAAGTATTCATCAATGATGAATAGCTGCACGAGTGTTTGGCTGATTGCCCTTCATTAATGCATTCAATGATTAATACTCCTAGAAATCCAAATGATGAGATTTTTTTTGCATGAAATCCCACCAAGCAAGTTAAATAGCTATGAAGGAGATTTGCAGGAAAAATCCAGATTTGTTTTTGGAATATTAACATACACAAATCTGTAATGTCCCACATAAAGAGTGGTTCAATTTTAAATATAAGTTCTTCCAAGCTGTAAAGATTATATTAAGCTTCATATTCAAAAGTGAGTTGCAGCATGGAGACAATGTTAGGGCTGTCAACTTGGCACAGCTAAGATGATTAAAAGCAAAGAGAATGGAATTGAAGTATATTGAGGAAGGAAGAGGGGAAAAGGATAAACATTCCTTTTAGTAAGATGGACGGTAATCCACATGCATTGATTATGACTTTTCATAGCCTATATTCTATAGATGTGATTCTTTACCAGAATTTCTTTCATTGATATCTTAATGTAAGACATGAAGAGGAATTGAAAATCACCAATGATTTTAAGTTAAACATGACTGATGAACTTGGACAGTATTAAGAGGTATACTGTGCATTTTTCTGTCCAATAGAAAGTTAAACCATATGCTGCACAAAAAGCTGGAAAACATCAGACTAGTAATAACTCTAATTTTTTTGGTTGCACTGTAACATCATCACAGCATCTTCTCTTATCAGCATAAAAGTAGAGATTCAAACCATTAAGTCGGCACGATGCTCTTGCATCTCTTTTTATCTTTACTATTTTCATGGTACTAAATCACTTCTCTGATAATTTTCTGTCAAATATCTTTAACCCTTTTCCAAATATCTTTTAACCTTTTGCCATAAGATTCACAATCCTGGAAGGATTCTTTAGGTTCTTTAATGATAAGCCACGAATGTGCATAAAAAAGACATTGTAAAAAGTAAGTTAGGCCATCAATCGATGCAGAGAACCTTTTCCTTAACTTTTTTTTTCTTTTCTTTTCAGGTTCAAGTCCAAAAAGAATGTCAACAAGAACATGGGTCCAAGCCAATTGAGTATCCTGTTCCAGGTTTACACATTATTTTCCACTCTCTTTTATATGAAGGGTGCAAAAGTAGCACTGATATCATTGCAAATGTCTTTCAAAAGATAAGGGTGCCAATTATTATTTTTTATAAAATGTTAGTTAAATAAATCTCCATGAACCTTGGTAGCGTCTACGTTACATCACCTTCCCCTGCTAACCCCTCCCTCCTCGTCAATTTGTCCCTAGTCACACACATCTATAAATAGAATTTGATCCCCTCATCGCTTCCTTACCTTATTTCTCATTAATTCTATCTTCTCCAAGTCAAAGTTTCAAAGTTAACTCTTTGCTCTGTAGGTACAGGAACATCATCTCTCTTGTACAAACTTATCAGAGTCTTTCTGTATTAGTACATCTACAAAATTCTGACATTTGGATGTCAATTGGTTTTGCAGAAAATGGATTTTCTTGGAATTTTTCTTTTGTCTTCTCTTGCCATGTTGAAGACCATTCATGGACATGGAGGTGGATGGTCTAACGCTCACGCTACATTCTATGGGAGCAGTGATGCGTCTGGTACAATGGGTAAGAACTAAGCAATACGAACTGTATAGCTGCCATCTGTCCTTTTCCATGGTTCCCGTCTCAGTTACCTTTTTCCATATGATGTAGGTGGAGCATGTGGCTATGGAAATCTTTACAGCCAAGGCTATGGCACAAGAACTGCTGCATTGAGCACTGCTCTATTCAACAAAGGGCTCGCTTGTGGGGCATGCTTTGAGATCAAGTGTGTTAATGACAATAGATGGTGTCTCCCAGGCTCCATTATAGTAACAGCAACAAACTTCTGCCCACCAAACAACGCTCTCCCGAATAATGCAGGCGGGTGGTGTAACCCTCCTTTACGACACTTTGATCTCTCCCAGCCTGTTTTCCAACATATAGCTCACTATAAAGCTGGAATAGTGCCTGTTGCATACAGAAGGTGAAAGCCAAAAAAACCAGTGTCCTTTTCAGTCTAACATAGCTCTATAACCTCAAGAATTTCTACTTTGCAAGTCATGTTTCATTTAACGCTCATGTCAATTCATTGCTAAAACGAATCAACATATAACTAAGTTCTAGTCAATAGTATAATTTTCATGGCTGAGGACGTTCCGAAAACCATCATTTTATTTGCAGGGTTGCTTGTAGGAAATCTGGTGGCATCAGGTTTACCATAAATGGACATTCATACTTCAACCTTGTATTGATAACTAATGTTGGAGGTGCTGGAGATGTGGTGTCTGTCTCCATTAAAGGCTCTAGAACTGGTTGGCAAGTGATGTCTCGCAATTGGGGCCAAAACTGGCAAAGCAACTCTTACATGAATGGCCAAGCACTCTCTTTTAGGGTCACAACAAGCGATGGCCGCTTTGTCACCTCCAATAACGTGGCTCCTGCGAATTGGGCATTTGGCCAAACTTTCACAGGAGGGCAATTTTAATTGTTTCGATCTTCACCCCCAAAACTAACCAACATTAAAAATTTAAGTCATCTCATCCCAACAAGACCAAGCCCCTAAGGCTTAAACAACCATTAACCAAGTAGTTTTAGTTTTCTAGTTAGTTGCATCTGATATATAGATACCATTTATAGGTTTGTAATACGAGGACAGAAGTTGTCACCATGGGGTACTTTTACAAATGCCCTGACTGCTGCCGTTGTGTTTCTTTTTTTACTATTTTTTATTTTGGGATGAATGCTTTGTCATGGAATTTGATGTGAAGATGCATCAAAAAGTGATAAAAGTTTGTGTGAATTTGGTCTCTATGGGGGCATAGAGGCCTGTCTGCATATCGTAGTAAATAATGTTGAAGAGTAGTCTTAGTTTTTCCAGCCAGGACTGCATGTTTTATGTAATCTTTTGGAGTGGAATGTGCTTTGAAGACATCATTTTCATTTTCATCGTCTTGTATAAGATTTACCCTTACTAATAATGATATAGCCTGCATTTTCTGCGAAGTTCAGTTGCTTATGTATATTTTTGGCAATGATTTTTGTTAACCTTGAGCATTTGGGGGAATCAAATCTCGAGTTTTATGATCAAACAAGTGTTGGGGGATAATTGTGAATCCTAACGCAAAAAATTAACAGAACAAATTTTGCTCAAACCAACAATTGATGGCAGAGAGTTATCCCAGATAAACCCATGGAGAAAATCATCTCCAATTAAAGTCAATCTCCCTCATAAATGGGTGTTTTTTATTTTGAATTTTGAAGTCTTTTTCAACTTAATCATACAAGAATCGCCTGTATAATGAAAGGCGTTCAGCCTTGGTTTCAGAAGCAACTTGCAATGAGGTTGCGGATACTATATTGTGTAAATCCCACACCGCTAGAACAAAAAGACGTGAAGCGAGAAGCTGATTAGAAAAGAAGCGAGCTTCCATAGGCAAGGTATACCTTTCTCGGCCTTTTGGCTAAGATCAAGTGTAGTATCTGTTCTTATCAGTTTAATATCTGATACGTGGGCCATTGGCCCACACGATATTAAATTTATTTTTCTAGGGGGAAAGCTCACCGCAGTAGCTTGCTACTAGAGCTTTTGCTCGTCGCCAAAGCGTTGCACTAAAGCTTTGGCCTGGCGCACCCCAACCACTACAAGTTCTGAACCGTTATTTGCTCTTCCAGGATTTGGTTGAAGGTAATGTCATTCTTTTGTGTACCTGTTGATCCTGAAGTTTGTTTTGGACAACTATTGAAGCAATTACCACCACAAAAGTCGTCCTTGTTGCAATGGGAAGTGTTCAGATCCTCTTACCAATGTTGTGGTTTGCTTTGCACAACTATTTCAATCTTTTTGCAATGCATGGTGTATCCGTGTATTTCAATCATTCATGCAATGTTTGTTGATGGGAACTAAAACAGCATATTCAACATAAGAGGTGAATCCTCATTGAGGCCTAGGGGTCTTGGCCCCAAAATATTGAAAAATATTATTAAATTTTTGAAAATTTTTAAAAATTTTAATTGGATCTATCAATTTTTTTTAATATTCTCACTAAAACCCTCATTGTTTTTTAAAATTAGTTAAGTCCCTCAAAACTTAATGTCAAGATCCATCACTGGTTTTGATAAGATATAAAGTGACTTTAACACTCTTGAGTTTGGTTGGAATTGATAATGCACCTCATTGCCAAAAATCCTCCTCAAATTTACCCTCGAGTCATACAGATTCTAGTACTCCTCACTCTATGCCCTACATGATTATCTCATCCCTAAAATGCTATAGTTTAGGGATATTTTGTTTTCCCTCGGTTCAACATTGAGAAAACTAATGCAATTGCCTTTGTTGTTTACCATTGCTGTAACAGTCCGTTTTCAGTAAAATCAAAACAGTGGTTATGGGACCACAAAATCTGATTTGAGAATGTTTATTTATTATTATTTTAGTGTTTAGGACATACTAGCAGGGTCGTAGAAAAAATTCGTTAAGAAATTTTATTATTTGCATGTTTAATTTAGTGAAAAGGACTAAATCGTAAAAAAATGCAAAATTAAAATTATATAAGCTAAAGGTATCAAATGTCTATGAAATTAAATGGTTAAGGGATTTAATTGGTAATTAGACCATTAAGTTAAATAGTGGACAAAGATGAACTATAAATGGGCGAATTTTTAAGTATTAAACAAATGTTAAAGATGTAATTTAATAAATAATTAAATTAAAACTAAGAATAACAAAAGCTATCATCTTGCTTTGTTATTCTTCCACAGAAAATAGACCTAAGAACTCCATTAAAGAATCTTGAAGGTTCGGTCAAGCTCTTTGTTGTGCATATGAGTGAATTTTCATCCCGTTTTTAATGATTTCTATATTTTTGAAGTCGTTGTAGCTTAATCTAGCTAGACCAAGAACTAATTTGCAAAATTCTTAAAATGTTAGGGTTTTTCCATGAATGTATTCATGTGGTTTTTGATGTTTGATGGAAGAAAATGAATCCTTATTGATATATAAACAACTTTTGTAAAGTAATTTTTGTTGAAAATGTCAATTAGGGATTTATTTGTAAATTGTGTAAAATTCAAGGTGAAATTGTAAAATAATGAATTTTATGAGTTGATGTGCATGTATATTGAATTCGGCTAGCTTGGGTTAGGGATGAATTTGCATGAATTTCAATTTACGAGCTTAAAGACTAAATTGTAAAGAAATCAAAATAATAGAAGCAAAAACATAAATTTTCAAAAATATTATTTTTGGATTGAATTGAATAGAATTATTATTGAATGAATTGAATTTGATTATTCAGATCAAGTTAAGCCTCGTACGGATTTAGATCGAGGGAAAGATAAAGTGTCGGACTAGTCGTTCCTATTTCATCATTTTGTGATCGAGGTAAGTTCACACGTTTAAATAGCATTTTAATGTATTTGATTTAAATGCTATTATATTAATTTTCATATCATGTCACGACGAAAAATCCAACGATGATACAACAACTATTAAGCCCCGTTTGAACCTTAAGAATTTATAGGATACAAATGTCATGTCATTAGGGTTACCATGTTTCGGGTGCTGGTCCTGAACGTCTTATCAATGGCTGAGTTTTGGCATTTGTTGCAATACTCATCAACTTGTGTGAGCGGCATCGTGTAGCTACATTCCGACCGTCAGCTTGTATGAGCAGGCCTATTTATGGCTTGTATGAGCGTTTACGTAAAGGAAAATGAAAGGAATAGTTTCGACCATATGTTAGCACACTTTGTGTGAGCTTCCCATGTATCCTACATTATTCTAAATGCTTCAACAGGCATATAAAGGGATGGACTGATAAGGTTCCGGATGAATACACGATGAAGTTTTGGAAAGGTATGAAGTATTAATGAACAAAGTATGTATAGCCATGATATGAGAAGTATGAGTTCATATGTATTCTGTTCATGAAATTTACCTTACCATGTGATGATGTTGTTAAGTTATATGTTTAATCACTAACTTGTGTTGTTGATAATGCTTAGGCTTGTGCCAACCTATGTTGGATTGATTCAAGTTCCTTTTTAAGCTTATGCATTGAAATGGTAAGTATTGTTCATGATTTACAATCTTACTAAGCATTATATGCTTATGTTGTGTTCTTTTCTATGTTTATAGATTATCGGAAGCTCGATCGGTTTGGAAGCTTGTCGAAGACCTATCAAACTATCCAACGGCTATATCGGTAGATTTTAATGTTTTGAGTCATGGTTATAATGGCATGTTTAGGTGAATTGTGTTTGATGAGATGATCATTATGTTTGGCTTGTAAATGTGGTATTTTGATTGATGAAATTTTGACATTTTAATGCTTTGATGGTTAATGTTGAAATGGTCAAGTGAATGTATGTTTTGAATGATCAAATTGTTATGTATAGATGTGGTTTGGCATATGGTCAATTGTGTTATAGCTTGGCATGAAAATAGGTAGTTGTGTGTGGTTGATTTATGCCCAAATATGTTTATGTTTAGGTTAATTTAATGACTTGTGATTGAGGTGCCTTTTGACATATTGGTTATATGGATAGATACCATATTGAACTAGCTTTATTATGCATGTTTTAGGTGTGTTTTGTAGCTTGACTGTATGTGAGATTGACTTGTAAGTGTGAGAATGGTTTGGGTGAAAGAAATACTTGAAATTGACCTATTTCTTGTCCATATAGCCTAAGACACGAACGTATGTCTCAGTCGTGTGTAACACAAGGCCATGCAACACGGCCATGTGTCCCCTGTAGGTTTCAATGGGTTGCAAGTCAGGCAATTACACGGCCTAACAAACGGGTATGTGGCTTGGCCGTGTGACTCAAGTGAGAGAGTTACATGGGCACGAGCACGGGCTGTGACATGATCGTGTGTCCCTACTTTGAATGTCCACACAGCCTGAGACATGGGCGTGTGTCTCTTTCGTATGAGTCACACAGCCTGGCCACACAGCTGTGTGACCCATGCAGTGTGAAAATTTCTATCTTTTTCTATGAAATTCTAAATATTTCTGATTTAGTCCTAAATCATTTCTAAAGTGTTTCTAAGGCTTCGATGGCTCAAATTAGAAACGATATGCATGTGATTGAATGAATTATGCTATGGATTATATAATGTTCAAATTTGAATATTTTAAGTCACAATTTTACGGTAATGCTCCGTAACCCTATTTTAGTGATGAATTTGAGTTAGGGGTGTTACATTTAGTGGTATCAGAGCTATGATTTAGTCGATTCTTAGACTGAACGTAGCACGTAAAATTCTAGAAATACATGCCATTATATAACATGCAAAAGTGTGATAACTTCTATTCCGTTTTAAAATATGCTTTCATATAGAAATGACATCCAACCGAGCCGACTCTGATGAAGTTGAAAGCAACGCGCAAGCCTCTGTTCACAGAGTAATGTCAAGTGGCACTAGGCTTGCATCTGAGGGTCGTGGAGGAGAGACTAAGGAAAACTTATTTCATATGATGAATGAATGGTTTACCGAGTTTGTTCGAATGAACCCAGTGGCTTAACGACTTCCACCCCCACCTGTTCCTCAACCAGTCTCCATAGTTCCTCAAGGTTTAGAACCACTACGAGTTAGTAAGCCGCCAGTTGATAAAATTCGTAAATATGGCGCTAAAAAATTTAGAACTATAGCTGAAGATGACCCAAAGAGAGCCGAGTTCTGGTTAGAAAATACTATTAGGGTTTTCGACGAGTTGTCTTGTACTCTAATAGCCTATTTTTTGGTTAAATTAGAACAGTGGTTTCGTAACCACAAATTTGATGTCAGAAAATTATTTTAATATTATTTTTGGTGTTTATAGCATGAAAGTATGAAAGTGTGAAATTTTCGTGAAATAATTTTATCGTTTTATTGTTCAATTTGAAAAAAAGGACTAAATCGTGTAAAATGTAAAAGTTGCATTCTATTTGTTAAAGGTGTTTAATTGCTATAATATACTAAATTAAAGGTCCTTATTATGAAATTAGACCATGGATAATGATGATGGACATGTATGGACATATATTAAGCATGTTTTGATGTATTAATAAAGGTTAAAATAGTAAAATATAAAATAAGTAAAGATTAAATAAAACAAACCAAATTTCCTTCTTAATTATCATCTTCTTCACCGATTCATAAAAAAAGAAAATCCATTAACAAGCTTTGAAGGTTCCGCTCTTGCATGTTTTAATAGTAAGTCTGCTTTTGCTCGGTTTTTAATGATTTTTACGTTTTTGTGATCGTTGCTTTGTAATCTAGCTAGCCCGTACCTTTAATTTTAAATTTGTTAAAGATTTTGAGAGTTTCCATTGTTGAATATATGTGTTCTTTGTTTAATGTTGAAATATGAAAGTTTGATGATAGTTTTACATGTTTTGTAAAGTGATTTCTGACAAAAATGTCAAAAATGGATTAGATTATGAAATGTGCAAATTGTGTGGTTGAAATGTGAAATAAATGAAATTTTTGGGCTGCTAGGGACTTATGTATAAATCGACTAAGCATGGATTAAGTTGAATTGTGTGAATTTTGTATATTTGTGAAATAGGCACTAAATTGATTAAATGTGGAACTTTAGGGGCTAAATTGTAAAAATGCCTAAATATGTGTTATGGGCTGAATTGAATGAATTTATGAATAAATGAGTTAAATTTGAATGTATATAGATCAAAAAAGAAAGAAATCAGATTTAGATTGGGGAAAATCAAAGGTTATCGAATAGTCAATTCGGCCCGTCTATCCCGAATACGAGGTAAGTTCATATGCAAATAAATGTCTTTAAATTGAATTATATATGTTTGTTTGTCATTGAACTGCATTGAATATCGAATGATCAAATATGAGCAAGGATCAACAGGGTTACAATATCTGAAAGTCCCGTACGAACCTCAAGGATAGTATAGGATACAAATGTCATGACATTAGGATTACCGAGATGAGATTACGTGTAAGACCATGTCTGGGAAATTGACACCGTTATTTGATTTCGTGTAAGACCATAGCTGGGCTATCAGAATCAATATGTGATAATATGTAAGACCATATCCGGGATATGGCATTGTATAAGTTATATGTGATTTTCGAGTATCATTAACGATTCCAAAAGGTTCAACGGGCAATGTCAAGATGAGAAAGAATGTGTGATTGAATTAAGTGATACAAGCACGTATGAGATTTATACGAGTATTGAAAAGAGAAGTATTTGTTGAATTTACATGTCTTCCTTGAATAGATATACAATGAGAAAGGTTTGTGAATTTATATGTGCTTATTCATAATTTGTCTATATGATGAGAATGATGTTGTTTCAAAAGATAATTTATTTGTTTATGGCTTACTAAGCTTTTTAAGCTTACTTTGTGTGTTCTTTCCCTATTTTATAGATAATCGAAGCTAGCTCGGACTCGGGGATCATCAGGAAACATCGTCACACTATCGATCAACTTGTTGGTACTTTTAATACTTTGTAAATATGGTATATGGCATGTATAGGCTAGTGATATGATGATATGTTTTGAGTAATGATATTAGTCATGAGAGTTGGCTTGTAAATGATGTAAATGTTGGTGTGTATTTGGCCAATTAGGTTGGCTTAATTTATGAGTTTGGTAAGTGATATGTGATGTATAAATTGCCTTGTGTTTTGGCATGTTTGGTATGGCATGTTGTGACTTGGTTTTAAGATGATGAATTGGTTGTTGAATGGATGGAATTTTACATGGCATGAAATGTATATGAAATAGCATGTTTTGGCTGCCTATAAATGTATTGAAATGGTACAAAATGATGTGGTTTAGGTATGCTTGAGTAAGGGTGAGAAATGTGGTTTAAACCAAGCCTATTTTCGCCCCACACAGTTGAACACACGAGCGTGTGACTCGACCGTGTGCCTGCTGTAACTTAGTTAAAACAAGTCAGTGAGTTACACGGCTTAGACATACGGGCGTGTCTACTGGCCGTGTTTGGCACACGGGCTAACACATGGGTGTGTGGCCAGCCGTGTGACCTAAGTTAGTATACCCTCCTGATTTTACACGACTATGTCACACGAGCGTGTCTGTGGCCTGTGATACAAGTCAATATGTATGCCTTGTTTCCACACGGCCTATAACACGGGTGTATTCGTGGCCGTGTTAGGCATACGGCCTGTTCACACGGGCATGTAATCCTTGTATGCATGAATTTTTTTTAAGTTTTTCCAAAGTTTACAAATGTTATCAGTTTAGTCCCAAATCTCTTCCAAGCATGTTTTAAGGTCTCGTAAAGCCTTATAAGGGATAATGTGATTATGTTTGATCGATGTTTATGTGATAATGGATTCATGTATGAGAAATGTATGTTGTGTGCTATAAGTTGTTTGGTAATGCCTCATAACCTTATTCTAGTGATGGATACGGGTTAGGGGTGTTACATGTACACCGATAAAGTGTGTAAAATGTGCTATATCTTTATTGAAAGACTCAACTTATCAATGGTGGAACACTTTGGTTTTAGTTGTGCCGAAAGAGCGTATAGGTTAGGAATTATTTTAAACCGAGTTCCGAAAAAAGTATATAAGTCAGAGATTTCTTGATCAGAAATACTGAGAGTTTCTTGAGCTTAAATAGAGCTGAATGACAGTGTCTGAGTATGAGATGAAATTTGTTAGGCTGAGCAAGTATGCCCGTGAATGTATACCAACTGAAGTTGCCATGTGTAAAAGGTTTAAAGACGGGTTAAACGAAGACATAAAGCTATTATTTGGGATACTTGAACTGAAAGAATCTATTGTTTTAGTTTATCGAGCACATAAAGTCGAGGAGCTTAGCAAAAAAAGGAGAAAAGAAAAGCTGATTATGAAGCTTGAGATTTGAGAAAGAGATCAACGGGAAAGTCATATCAATTGACATCGAAGAAATCGAAAGAACAACATAACCATTTGATAGCTTTAGTGGGATATTTTGGTAGAGACCGAGGTAAACAACATGCAAGTTCAAAACCTTAAGCTACGTTCGTATTGAGTGTAGTCAGCGTTAAAGGCAATAAGCCCGATTGTCAACAGTGTGGACGTCGACACTTCGGTGAATGCAAGATGAAAGTCGGTGCATGTTTTAAGTGTGGTTCATATGAGCATTTTTATTTGAGATTGCCTAGAGAGATTCGAAAAAGGAAAGGCTTAGATTGTTCGACTGAGTAACACAACTGTGAGAGGGAGACCTCCAAGGAACCTTGAAAATGTGGGTAATAGCCGCAGTGGAACCAAGGACTCTGTTGTGAGATCCGAGGAACGAGCATTGGCTAGAGATTATGCGATCCATGCATGAGAAAAGGTTTCAGCACTAGATGTTATCACTGGTACATTTTCTATCTTGGATACTGATGTTATTGCCTTGGTTGATCCGGGATCAACACATTCATGTATGTATACACGAATTTAGTGTCAAGTAATAATTTGTCTATTGAGTCCACTGAATTTGTGGTTAAAATAACAAACCTTCTAGGTCAGTTTGTGTTAGTTGATAAGGTTTGTAAAAATTGTCATTTGATTATTCGGGGTTGTAACTTTTCTACCGATTTGATATTGTTTCCATTTGATGAATTTGATGTAATTTTAGGTATGGATTGGTTGAATCTGCATGATGCTGTTGTGAACTGTAGACGAAAGCTTATTATGTTAAAGTGTCAGAATAGTGAAAAGCTTCAGATTGAGTTAGATAGACTGGATAGTATGGCTAATGCTATTTTGGCTATGTCAGCATAGAGATATGTTAGAAAAGGTTGTGATGTGTATCTTTCGTATATATATTTGATTCTAGAGTTTCTGAGTTGAAGCTAGAATCGATTCTAGTGGTGTAATATCCTGAATTAGGGCTTAATCGGAATAGTGGTTTCGTGACTACAAATCCGAGATAGAAATAATTATTTTATAATTATTTTGATGATTATGATATGATTGCATGATTGTGTGGAAGTTTCGTGATGAAATTCTATGCCTAAAGTGTTTAAATTGAAAGTAGGGACTAAATCGAATAAGTTGTAAAATTTGCATTCTAGAAGTTTTTAGCATGAAATTGCATTGAAATATTAATTAGGAGGTCTTAAAAAGCAATGTACCTATTTTGTGTAAATAATTTTATGATATGGCCATGTTTGGTTGAGAAAATGTTTGATATTGATAAGTCATGGTGATGGCTAATTAGATCATGTTTGATATCATGGAAGTTTAATAGGTTATCTAGTTCATAAAAAAATTCATGGAAAGATGAAACTTGCCTTAAAACAGAATATTGCTACAGCAATGACATGAATTTGAAAAATCACTAAAAATAGTATAAGTGGAACTAAATGATGAGTAAGTTATGAAATTTAAGCTTAATGAGTCTATTTTCATGTGGATTGAACAAAACAGGCATATAAATTATATTTTATGAGATATTTAAACTTTTGTGAAACAGGGCCAGAATGATTTCTGGATTCCCTGTTCTGACTTTAAAAATTTATAATAAATTTTACAAAAATAATTATAAGTTTTTCTTTACATGTACAGATTCCTTATTGAGTCTAGTTTTAAGAGAAACAAACTTCATAGTCATTGAAATTTTTAATAGAGAGATATCTGATTCGTAATACACAGAGGTCAGAGCAGTTGAACCCTGAAATAGGGGAGACTTTAACTAATAAACTGTATTAATTGGACCAACCAAAAATTCTAGAAAAAAATGAGTAAATATATATATGAGTCTAGATTTAGGGAAAATTTACGGATCTTGATTTCGAGTTTCATAACTCGAGATATGATTTTTCTTGTAACTGTGACACAGATAACTAGAAAGCTGTGAATGTAGAAACAAATGATTCGAAGTACTTAAATTGATAAATTATGTTCGGTAACACCTCAAGCTCGATTCCGGCATCGGTCTCGGGCATGGGGGCGTTACAAGTGGTATGTTAGTATCCAGATGTGTTTCCAGAGGAGTTACCTGGGTTACCACTGATCCGAGAGTTTAAGTTTGCTATTAAGTTAGTACCGGGAACATCTCCGATATCGATAGCTCCTTATAGAATGACACCTACAGAGTTCAAAGAGTTGAAAGCACAGTTGCAAGAGTTAACAGATAGAGATTTTGCTCGACCCACTTTTTCTCCTTAGGGTGCACCTACTCTATTCGTTAAGAAAAAGGACGAATCTATGCGTTTATGTATTAACTATAGCCAGCACAATAAGGTTACGATTAAGAACAAGTATCCATTGTCGCGTATGGACGATTTGTTTGATCAGTTGAAATTTCCAACCGTATTCTTAAAGGTTGATCTGTGTTCTGGTTATTACCAGTTGCGAGTTAAAGATTCGGATGTGTTGAAAATCGAGTTTAGAACCAGGTATGGACATTATGAATTTCTTGTGATGCTGTTTGGTTTAACTAATGCACCTGCAGTGTTTATGGATTTGATGAACATACTTTTTAGATTGTATTTAGATCGATTAGTCGTGATATTCATTGATGGTATCTTGATTTATTCACGAGATGAGTCAGAGCATGCCGAGCACTTGAGAATTATTTTGTAAACTTTACGTGAAAAACAATTATTCGCTAAGTTTAGCAAATGTGAATTTTGGCTTCAGGAAGTCAAATTTCTGGGACATGTTGTATCATTCGAGGGCATCAGAGTTGATCCGAACAAAATTTCAGTTGTCGTTGATGGGAAGTCTAATACCTTTAACCCGAATCCATCGCCAGAACAAAGTTACAGAGCATTACCAGAGTTTCCAATTCAAACGGAGAGAAATTTCGAACATTTCAAATCATTTCAATAAACATATTAAAACCAAATGAAATCATACATATTTTCCCTTATACGAGCCATCAAGTCCCTAAATATGTGTTAGAAACAAGTTAAGACTAAATCGAAAACTCAGAGAATTTTTTAGAAAACAATGAAAATTTTCAACACTGCAGAGGTCACACGGCCAAGAGACACACCCATATCTCAGGCCATGTGGACATTGGAAGTAGGGACACACGGCCGTGTCCCAGCCCGTGTAACTCACTAACTTGGGCCACACAGTCAAGCCACACGCCCGTGTACCAGACTGTGTACCCTTTGAAATAACCTCACACGCTCATGTGCTAGGCTATATGCTAGGTCGTGTACAGCCTGACTTGCAACCCTTTGAAAGTTACAGGGGACACACAGCCGTGTCACTTGGCCATGTGTCACACACGGCTGAGACACACGCCCATGTCTCTGCCTGTGTGGACGAAAGTAGGCCATTTTACAAGCCATTTTTCTCACCCAATTTCGCATATACCTACAATCAATATTGCACATGTAAACAAGCCATAACAAGGCATCCAGATCAAGAATAAACAAGTCATATACATATGGTATAACATCATACAACCAATATGCCCTTAGGCACCTCAAATAACAATTATAACATGACTAACCATGTGTTCAATTTGACCAAATAACCAAATAACTTGTGTGCACATTTGCATCAATACATACAATGTAATTTACTTACAAAAACACAACCATTTGGTACCAAAATGCAATTCAAATACTAACATAATTAAACATATATGCCTTTCATAACAAGATACTAAATCACAAGAAGTTGCAAGACTTGTACTATATGCATATTCAACTATCATGTCATTATCCAACATTAAACCAACCAAATATCAACCATAAATAGGTTATTCATATACATGTCAAGCTATGCCATTATATCATCAAAGTACCAAAATGCAAGCTAATTCAAATGGCCAAAATCCCAACAAAACATTTAGGCCAACATTAGCCAAAATACCTATACATGCCATTATAACCAAAATTAAACCAACCAAAAGTACCGAAAGAGCCAATGGATAGTGTGATATAGCTCCGACAATCTTGCAACCCGAAAGAGCTTTTGATTCATTATAAATCACAGAAAATAACATAGAGTAAGCGTTTAAGCTTAGTAAGTTCGTATAACATAGAATTAAACTTACCATTTAATCATATATTAGGTAAGTAAACAAGGCATATCCTAACACAATTTTGCCAAATGCCTAAGCACATATACACAAACCATGTTAGCCATGTAAATACATATATGAATCAAAAATCATGGATAAGCTCAACAATTAGTCAAGTTTCATATACATGTATCATCCATTTTATATATCTCTATATATCATGTAACAACATTTTCCTGTATATCATGTGTATACCTGTAATAGTTCGTATCGAACTCATATCATTTTGTATCGAAACATTGCCCATTTAACCATTTAAAATACTATTGGATACCTGAAATAGCTCACACAAAGTGTGCTAAACTGTAATCCATCAAATCCTGTACATGTATGCTCACACGAGCTGTGAATCGGTATGCTCACACGAGCTGTGGGTTGAAACGTAGCTATATGATGCTGCTCACACGAGTTGTGGAGTATTCACAACACATGGCGAATCTCAACCATCAATAGGACATTCAGGACTAGCACCCGAATTATGTAACCCTAATGACATGTCATTTGTATCCTACGAATTCCTAAGGTTCAAATGGGACTTGGTAACCATCGTACGTTGTTGGATATGCGATCGGTAATCAAGTATGGAAATTCATAATATATATATATATATACTTCAATTAAAAACATATAAACCCAATTTAATTATTCGAACTTACCTCGATGAGTATATGTAGATATGGAGGCGATTAATCCGAGACTTTTTCTTTGCTCTGATCTAACTCTATACGAGGCCTAACTGGATCTATACAGATAAATTTAACTCAATTCAACATATAATTCATTAAATTTAATCCAAAACATATTTTTGGAAAAATTACCATTTTTGCCCCTATACCTTTAATTTCTTTGCAATTTAGTCCCTAGCTCATAAAAATGGAAATTCATGAAATTATACCACAACCCACCATGGTCAAATATCAATTAGGTCCCTAACGTGCCTTATATTTAATTTATTTCACAATTTCACCATGTAATATTTTTTTATTTTTTAATTTAGTCATTATTTGACAATTTCAACAAAAATCCCTTTACAAAAGTTGTTTATCTAACAACAACCATCCATTTTCTATCATCAAATATAAAAAATCATATATATTCATCAATTTAAAACCCTAATAGTTTAAAAATTTCACAAATTAGCCACCGGGCTAGCTAGATTAAGCTACAACATCCCGAAAACATAGAAATCATTAAAAACGGGACAAAATGCATACCTAATTGAGCAAGACAAGCATGGTCGAATATCAAGCTTCAAAAATGGCTATTTCCTCTTCCAAATTCAGTTGTGGGTAAAGAAAGAAAGATGAAAGCTTAATTTGTTTTATTTATTTTAACATTAATTACCTATTTACAATTATAACCTTTAAAAATTACACAAAATGCCAAGCCATCTTATTCCACTATCTCATTTATGGTCTAATTACCATATAAGAACTTCCACTTTAAAGTTCTATAGCTATTTAATACGTTTAGTTATTAGAACTCAACTTTTACACTTTATGTGATTTAGTCCTTTTTACCAAATTGAGTTGTAAACAGTAAAATTTCTTAACAAAATTTTTATATGTTAACTAATATCATGCTGTAGGTAATAAAATAATAAAATAATTTTTTTGAATTCGGATTTGTGGCCCCAAAACCACTGTTCTGATTTCACTAAAAATGGGCTGTTTACATAGCGCGTCACGATGGATTTTGTATTGGGATTACCTTTGTCTTCGAGAAAGAAATATGAAATTTGGGTTATTTTTGATTGTCTGACGAAGTCTGTACATTTTATTCTAATATGTGTAGATTATTCTCTT
Source organism: Gossypium anomalum (assembly GCA_025698475.1). NCBI lineage: Eukaryota > Viridiplantae > Streptophyta > Magnoliopsida > Malvales > Malvaceae > Gossypium > Gossypium anomalum. The sequence continues at coordinate 78,585,411 of CM046966.1, read as the reverse complement.
GAGGTATTAGCTGAGTTATACGTTGCTGAGATTGTCAGATTGCATAGGGTGTCAGTTTCCATTATTTCTGATAGAGATCTGCGATTTATGTCACGATTTTGGAGTAAGTTACATGAGGCTCTAGGTACTCTTTTGCATTTTAATACTGCGTTTCATCCCCAAATCGATGGTCAGTCTGATCGTGTGATTCAGATACTCGAAGGCATGCTTCGATGTTGTGTTTTATAGTTTGAAGGCAACTGGGAGAAATTTCTACCGTTAGTTGAATTCGTGTATAATAACAGTTATCAATCGAGAATAAATATGGCACCATACGAAGCCTTGTATCGTCGCAAATGTTGAAGTCCATTGTATTGGATTGAGCTCAGTGAGAAAAAGCTTCACAGGATTGATCTAGTATGAGAAACTAAAGAAAAGGTAAAAGTAATTTGAGACAGTTTGAAAGCAGGTTTAGATCGACAAGAATTGTATGCTGATTTAAAATGTACAGACATTAAATTTCAAGTCGGCGATAACGTGTTCTTTAAAATGTCACCCTGGAAGAAAGTTCTTTATTTCGATCGTAAAGAAAAGCTTAGCCCTCGTTTTATCAGGTCGTATGAGATCATTGAAAGAATTGGGCCAGTAGTATATAGATTAGCTTTGCCGTCAGAGTTAGAAAAGATCCATAATGTGTTTCACGTATCTATGTTATGATGCTACAGATCAGGCCTTTCACATGTTATCTTAACTATTGATGTCGAGATTCAGCCTGATATGTCGTATAGCGAAGAATAGATCAAAATTTTAGCTCGAGAGGTTAAAGAATTGAGAAATAAAAACATAGCTTTAGTAAAAGTCCTTTGGCAACGACATGATATAGAAGAGGCCACCTGGGAACCAAAAGAAGCTATGAAAGCGCAATACTCGAACCTCTTTTCTGGTAAGATTTTCGGGGACAAAAATTCCTTTAGGGGGAGAGTTGTAACAACCCGTTTTCAATAAAATTGGAATAATGGTTTTGGGATAACAAATTCAATGTGAGAATATTTATTTTATTATTATTTTAGTGTCTACGACATATTAACAAGGTCGTATAAAAATTTCGTTAAGAAATTTTATTGTTTGCATGTTTAATTTAGTGAAAAGGACTAAATCGTAAAAGATGCAAAATTAAAGTTTGATAAGCTAAATGTATCAAATGACTATAGAATTAAATGGTTAAAGGATTTAATTGGTAATTATACCATTAAGTTAAATAGTGGAAAAAGATGGATAATAAATGGGTGAATTTTTAAGTATTAAACGAAGGTTAAAAACGTAATTTAATAGATAATTCAAGAAAAACTAAGAATAACAAAAGCTATTATCTTGTTTTTTTATTCTTCCATTGAAAATAGACCTAAAAACTCCATTAAAAAAGCTTGAAGGTTCGGCCAAGCTCTTCGTTATGCAAGTGAGTGAATTTCATCATGTTTTTAATGATCTCTATGCTTTTGAAGTCGTTGTAGCTTAATCTAGCTAGGTTAGGGACTAATTTGCAAAATTTTAAAAGGTTAGGGTTTTCCTATGAATGTATTCATGTGGTTTTCTGTGTTTGATGGAAGAAAATGAATCCTTGTTGATATATAAACAACATTTGTAAAGTGATTTTTGTTAAAAATGCCAATTAGGGATTTATTTGTAAATTGTGTAAAATACAAGGTGAAATTGTGAAATAATAAATTTTATGAGTTGATATGCATATATATTGAATTCGGCTAGCTTGGGTTAGTGATGAATTTGCATGAATTTCAATTTACGAGCTTAAAGACTAAATTGTAAAGAAATTAAAATAATAGGGGCAAAAGCATAATTTTGCAAAAATATGATTCTTGGATTGAATTGAATAGAATGATTATTGAATGGATTGAATTTGATTATTTAGATCGTGAAGCATCGTACAGATTTAGATCGAGGGAAAGATAAAGTGTTGGACTAGTCGATCCTATTTCATTGTTTTGTGATCGAGGTAAGTTTGTATGTTTAAATAGCATTTTAATGTGTTTGATTTAAATGCTATTATATTAATTGTCATATCATGTCACGATGGAAAATCCAACGGCGATACGATGACTATCAAGCCTCGTTTGAACCTTAGGAATTTATAGGATGCAAATGACATGTCATTAGGGTTACCATGTTTCAAGTGCTGGTCCTGAACGTCCTATCGATGGTTGAGTTTCAACTTTTATTGTGGATACTCATCAACTTGCGTGACCGGCATTGTGTGGCTACATTCTGACCATCAGCTTATGTGAGCAAGCCCATTTATGGCTCGTATGAGCGTTTACGTAAACAAAATGAATGGTTTCGACCATATGTTAGCATACTTTGTGTGAGCTTCCTGTGTATCTGATATTATTCTAAGTGGATCAAAAAGCATATAAAGGGATGAACCAGTAAGGTTTCGAATGAACACACTATGAAGTTTTAGAAAGATAAGAAGTATTAATGAACAAAGTATGTATAGCCATGATATGAAAAGTATGAGTTCATAAGTATTATGTTCATGAAAGGTTCGATTTTGTGGCATGTATATAGGCTTGTTATGTATAAAAGTCATTTTGAATGATAGTGGTTTTGAATATGTTTATAATACTTGTTCTTAAACTTTATATGGTATGTTTTAGGTATTACTAAGTAGTTGTGTTCACTTGAATAGTGGTATTGTTGTTATATTTGAATGTTTACAACATGATTGATTATTTGAAAGATTTAGTTATGTTATGATTGATCTATAATTTTGGAAATGTTGTAAATTATTCCTAGTTAAATTTTAGGTTGTACAAGAGCATACATAAGCTCGTATCAGGCATGAAAAAATTTATAATTGGTGATTATGTATTGAATTGATTATAATTGTATGAGTCATATTTAATTTGAATGTTAATTGTGTATTTATGAAGTAATTCCATGTTTATTTGAAATAATTGATCTGAATTGAAGGTGTTCTATTTCGGCATTGGTTGTAGCACTCCATAGCTTAGGTTTTATGATCGGATCGAGTAAGTGGTGTTACATTTAGTGCTATCAGAACTACTATTTAGTCGATTCTAAGACTGAATGTAGCACATATTGAGTCTAGAAAATACATGTTACATTTAACCTATGATAATGTGATACTTTTGATCTGATCTGACTTTATTTTTTTTATAGACAAAATATGTCGGCCGAATCAAATCGTGCCATACCCATATATGATAAGATTGATAGTATTGTACCTATTTCCGACTAAGAAGCAAGTCATAGTGTGCCAGTTCTGCAAAGGTCGGAAGGTGAAACACATGATATGTTTTTCCAAATGATGAATGAATAGTTTTTAGAGTTTAATCGAGCTAACCTTGCGGTTTGCAACCTCCACCCCTGACTATGCCTTCTATGGTACCCCCTTATCCTCAGAATCTGGTAAATGCTCTCAAACCTCCGATTGGTAAAATTCAGAAATGTGGAGCCGAATATTTCAGAGGTAAGACAGAAGATGATCCATCCAATGCTGAATATTGGCTTGAAAACACAAAGTCTTTGATGAAATGGCATGTACCCTCGATGACCATTTGAGATGTGATGTGTCTTTATTAAAAGATATGGTTTATCAAGGGTGGTTTATGTTAGCAGTGATCATATAGAAAGATAGAGTGAATTAGAATCTCTTTCAATCAGTATTCAAAAAGAAATACATTAACAAATTGTATTTGGAAAAGGGAAAGAGAGAGTTTCTAGAATTAAAATAGGGAAACCAGTCCATGGTTTAGTACAAAAGAGAATATGCTCAACTTAGTAACTATGATCAAGAGATTGTACCTACAGAAGTTGAGATGTGTACCCTTTTTGAATGGGGATTAAATGGTAAATAGAAACTAATTAGGTCATTTCTGACTCCTCTAGCGAAAAACTCATGAGCTAATAATAGTCATGCCACTTCTGCAGCAAAGTTTTCAGAGAAAAGATAAGTCGAGATCTAGTAAATTGAGATCACAAACTACACTAGTAACCAATGTTGGTAGCGTTCGACGTGGGAGTATACTGGTTTTTCATCATTGTGGAAAAATTCATTGAGGTGAGTGTCAATTAAGAATGGAACTTGTATCTTGTATGGTTCTAGAGAACATTAGAAATGAGATTACTTGAGCTGGGCAGATTGAAGCGAAGAATAGAGTGTGAAACCTACAGCAACTCCACCAAAAGGTAGATGATCGAGGAATGATATTAATGCTATAATCAAAAAAAGTAGAAGCAAAGACATGACCATAAGATTTGAGACTTGTACATTTGTAAGAACTTATGTGATACAAGCCAAAGATGGGGCTACAACTCCTGGCATAATTATTGGTAAAATTTTCTCCTTTCAATATAATTGTACTTGGTTTAATTGATCTTGATTTAACATGTTCATATATTGGCACAACTTTAGTAATTAAAAGAGTATATCGGTAAATTCATCTAAATATGATGATAGAGTAATGAATTTGTTGGGTTAGTAAGATATAGATAATAAATTGTGCAGTATGCCTTAACTGAAAATATGATACTGTAAATCTCTTACTAATCTGATACTATTATTATTCAATAAATATGATATCACTTTCTGTGTAGATTGGTTATCTGAGCATAATGTAGTGGTTAATTTAGATGGAAATGGATTGTACTGAGGTGTCAGAGTAGTGTAGTGACTAATGATAAAGCTGATAGAATCTACTGTGTGTTCCATATCATTTTTGTGATATTGATCTGAGAACTGATCCGGAAAGGATATGAAACATATCTAGTATCATTATAAAACTCAGAGTATTAAGTACAAAAATAGAACAAAAACTGTCAGTTAGTAAAAATTCATTGATGTGTTTTTCGAAAAATTTCCAAGCTTATCAAATGAGAGAATAGTTGAATTTTGATTTTGAAAGAACATCCAAAATCTTCTTAATTTCAATTGCACTATATAGAATGGTAATGACTGAGTTGAAATAATTGAAAGTTTGGCCACAAAGAACTATTAGATTGGGAATCTAATTTGTTTGATCAAGTGTATCACCTTAATATGCTCTGGTGTTGTTGAGAAAAAGAAAGAAGGAACCCAAAGTTTGTGTTTTGACTACAGACAATTGATTATAGCCATCATGAAGAATAAGTATCAATTGTTTGGAGTTGACAACTTGATTGAATAGTTAAAAGAAACTACAATGATTTCAAAAATTGACCTTTAACCAGATTATTATCAGCTCAGAATTATGGACCATATGTATTGAAGACTACTTTTCAGACATGATACAAACATCATGAGTTTTTGCCAATACTATTTGGGTTAAAGAATATGAAGCAGAGCTTTTCAGCTTTATCGAGATGAATTGATATTGTATTCATTGATGACATTTTAATCTAATCGAGAAATGAAACTGAACATAATCTGTGTCAAGAACAGTGTTACAATTTATTCGAGGGAAATAAATGTATCCAAAGTTCAGCAAATATGAGATTCTGGCTTTGAGAAGTAGAAAATCTTAGGATATGTAATTTTTAAAAATAGTTATTCGTTTCGAACTGAATTAAGGTTTCAACAAGTAAGTGTAACGCCCCAAAATTTTTAATTTTTGTTTTTGGGTATTTAACACAACTATATATCTGCTTCAGTGGTTAAGTGTTTTGGGTATGTGTGAGAGGTCCCAAATTCAAGCCCTGCCTTCGGCAAATTTTGATTATTTTTGGAATTAAGCCCTATCTCTGTTCAATGGGCTTATATTTAGTTATTTGTAAAATCATATCAGAATGGGCCTACTGGGCTAGTGGTTAGGTGGAGTGTTGGTTCGTTGGAGGTCCTGTGTTCAAACCCTATGTAGGCAATGGAGCTTTTATTTTTGCTTAGCTTTGTGTTAGAGTTCCAGTGGTAGTGAAATTCTGAGTAGTGGGTGGTTAGGATGAGAATTAGTGGGATTTGGGTAATCAGTTTTCCCCAAAATTCTCTCTTGCAGAAAAAAATTGACGTTCACCTTTCTTCCTTTTCTGTTTTCCCTTTTCTTTCTGAACAAAATCTATTCTTTTCTTTTCCGTTCCAGCAAAGTTTGTTCCTCTTTTTTCGGCATTGTATTTTTACGTGGGTAAGTAAGCATTGATTGCGGCTTGATTAAGGGTTCTCTTGTTGTTCGTTTCTGAATTTTTGGATTCTTTCCGTTGAAATCTAATTCGTTGTTTTGACAGTAGCAAATCAAGAAGTAAGGGGCTCTTCGTGTGTAGAAACGTGAACGCAATCTCGGGATAGTTGGGGTAAGTGTTGAATGCCCTTTTTGGATTATTGTCGATGTTGGGTTTTGGTCTAAATCAAGAATTGTGATAGATTTTGGAGCGTTGTATGTCGATTATAGGTTCTGGAAGGCTCGGAGGTGTTTTTGCATCGAATCTGTAACAGGTGTATACTCGATTGCACAGAAAACCAGGTTTTAGTGAAAATAAAAAACCTCACTGTCGACGTCACACGGGCGTGTGGTCGCCCGTGTGGTAGGCCGTGTGCCCTAACACGAGTGTGTGTTCAACGAGGCCAGGCCGTACACACTTGACATGGTCGTGTAATGGCCAGGCAGGCCGTGTGCTACACACGGGTTGGACTAATTTGGGTCGTATGGGCCACACGGGCGTCTGGGATTTTGGGCCAGGCCATGTGATCCACACGGCCAAGGCAAATCTAGGCCGTGTGGGCCACACGGGCGTGTGGTCCCATACAGGCAAGCCACATGGGCGTATGAGCCTATTTATTTGGAATGATTCTAGGGTTGCACGGGTTGCCCAAGTCAACTGTGAACCTACTGTAGGGTCGGTAAGCGTACCTAGACCCCTAAATGTATGATTTGAGTGTATGTGATGCATGATTAATTATGCATGATTACTGATATATGTACGTATACGCATGACTGATGATTGCATAAAAGCATGACATATTGTATGTTTGCATTGCATTGGGTTGGGATGATGATATTTGGATGAAGTGTACTGAAAGGCTTTAAGCCTAATATCTGGCAGCTCAGCTGCAAATTATTGTTTATGTGCCGCATTCGGTACTACCTGGAGTGTAAGGATGGGTGGGTTGATTTAATCCCCACATAGAGTGTAGGGTTGGACGGAGATGGTGTGTAGAGGCTAGTTGGGTAGGACTTTGCTACTGAATATTTATGGCTGATACTGATACTGTGATAGGCTAAGGCTCTACTGCATACTTAATAATGTACTGAGATGGGCTAAGGCCCAAACTGTTACTGATACTAGAAAGGGCTTAGGCCCAAGACTATTTTGGCTGTGCACTATGCTTTGCTATTGTTTTTTTTCTGAGAGATTACACACTGAGTTTACGTAAACTCACCCTTTTGTTTAATGTGTACAAGTAATCCCCAGACCTAGACGGATCGGTGCGGGGAGGACTTAGCAATAACCACAGTTTTTGACTTTCATGGTTTTAATCCCGTTTTACGATTATTGATTTATTTTGATGTAACTTGTGGACTTTTGGGACTTTTATGAAATTCACAGTCATATCTATTTATTTCATTTAAGCAGTAATAAGATGTATTGTCATCTGAAATAGTTGTGCTAGTAATCGAATAAGGAAAAGAAAGGATATCGAGTCTCAGATTAGTGGCGATGTATAAAAGTTTCATCTTGGGAAAAAGATTCTACGGTTCAGTAAGAAAGGAAAGCTCAGAATAGGGTTCATAGGACTATATGAAATTGAATTATAGCTAGATTTATAATATTTAGAAGAAACAATGAAAGTGTTAGCTCAAGAAGTAAAAGAACTATGAAATAAACAAGTATTGTTAATGAAAGTTTTGTGACATCTTCATGATATTGAGAAAGCTACATGGGCATTGGAAGAATCGATGAAATCTTAGTATCCAAACCTATTTTCAAGTAAAAAATTTGCCCATTTTCAATGGTGCTAGAAATGGTGGTTTTGGAACCCCGTATTCTGATGATTGAGTCAGTAAATATTTCTATTAATATTTACGATTTAATTATATTATTATATTGGATTTTGGTCTGATGAATTTGTTAAGTGGAAAGTTATTTAAGGTACAAGTGTATTGACACTAAAATCAGTGGTTTTAGAAAATAAGTTATTGGGACCTCATTTTCGTAAATCGAGCCTATAAATATTTTTATTGAATATTTATAGATTTTTTATTTAGGTGAATTGAATTTTGAATGGATAATTTTACCGAATTAGCGACTAATTAAGGTATGAGGACTAAATCGTAAGAACCATAAAAGTTAATCGTTATGGATTTTTAAGTAATCGAACGATCAATTAAATAATTGGACCAATTACTATTATCCCAACCGATAGTGGAAGACGTTGTGCAGCCATTAAAGTTTATTTGACTTAATTAAAATTAATATTTAAGATTAATTAAGCCAATTTAGTTAATTAGCAAATTAATTAAAGTATATAAAGGAAAAAGTAATAGAAAAATAAGTCATTCTCTATTATTCATCATCTTCTACCATAGGAAAAAGAAGGGAAAGGGTTTCAAGCTCTTTCATATCTAGTCATTTAATTAATAGGTAATTTCAAGCCATTTTCTTGTAATTTTTATATTTTTGAGATCTTGGGAGCTTAATCTAGCAGACCCGTGTGTTATTTTTTGATACTGCTAAAGTTTTAAAATATTTTCATTGATAGCTTTTGAGGTTTTTGATATTTAATGGTAGGATTTGAAGCTTAAAAATGAAGTAAGTCTTGTAAAGTGAATTTTGTTAGTTTTGAGTTTAGAGACTAAAATGAAAATATTTTAAAATTGATATGAAATTTCTATAATTATTGAATTAAGAGGGTTGTACAGGGATGAAATTGAAATCAGAATGAAAAATGGGCATTAAATGTTAAAATTATGATAGTTTCGGTTTTAGGAACTAAATTGAATAAAATGTAAAACTTGAGGGATTATTTGATAGTTGAAATTGAACTGTCATATAACTTTAGTATGTTGTTAAATGGTGGTTGGAATTGATAATTGAATTAAATTATGGTTTAGATCGAGATTTGCAACAATCAGAGGATATACACAAAAAGGGAAATTTGCTGAATAGTCTTTGACGCCTTATTTGTTGATGTTTTTGCCAAGTAAGTTCATATGGGACTTACTTTTTTAATTCAAAATATAGTTCTAATACTTTGATTTGTTTTTAGTAATAATTGATAAGTATATATATTGTCTCCGTATAAAAAGAGATTAATTTGATAAGACTTGAAATATATGATAAAAATATGAAAATATATGTAACATTGAATAGATGTAAATTGTTATACGAATGAGTTATTTTGTAAGAAATTTTGATAAATGAATTGATAGCTGGTTATGATTAATCGAATTATATTGGTGTGAATTTGATTAATTATTGTGATAGAGGACTGGATTGAAAATTGTTGAAATTGTTAAAATTGTGAAATTGACTTGGGATTTAGATGAATCTTGTTATGTTAAGTATATAATGATATATTGATGGTTGAATTGACGATATTGAAATTGATAAAGAGGGAATCAAACTTATAAATTATTTGAATAATTGGGTTGTCATATTAATCGCTTACGCACTACGGTGCCTCTCATTAAAAGCACTTCGATGCCTCTTCGGTGTGGTGTAGTTACCACAGAATCAGAATTATTCCTTTAGTTCATCGGGCCAGCTGTTTAAAAGAAAATGCATTGTTTGATTCCGTATAGTAAACAGAAATGAATGTGTTTATACAATTATATTTGTTCTTGTGCTTGACGGAGCAAAATGATGTATTAGTTTGTTAGTTTTGATGAATTGATACTTATAACGACCTATTTTAAGTGGTATCAAAAATAGTGGTTTCAAGACCACAGTTTCAATATGTGAGTCCCTAAATATTAATTATTTAATATTTACAAGGTTATTAGAGTATTGTCTTAAAGTTTGGTCCTGCACTTTTAATGTTTAATTAGTTAATTAAAGAAAATGGACAAAATCGATATTGATTTTTATTAGCTAAATGGCTAAGATGGTTGAAGTTGGAGGATTTATATGGTAATTACACCATATTGAAACCTAATGGACAGTTGGTAGATGTTTTAATTGAAAATATATCTGTTAAAAATGTTAAATTAATAAAAGAGAGTAATTAAAATATAAACCAAAAAGTAGTCATCTTCTCATTTTCTTCTTTTGTCCAAAAAGCCACCATTGTTGAGGGAAAGGAAATCTTTCAAGCTATTCATCCCTTGTAACACCCCATACCCGTACTCGAGACCGGTATAGGATATGAGGCATTATCGAAATTTTCAAAATAATTTCAATTAATTTATATCATTTAGCATTAATTTTCATGTTTCATGTAACATCCTTTTTATATTATAATTCTTGTATCATATCAAATATTCTATCCGTTGAATCATTGGAGTTCTGATGGATTTTTCAGAAGTACACTCAAAGCGTACATTTCCATATTCCATCAATTCATATTCAGAAATAACCCTTGGGACGTTTAATCATCAAGCACTCTCTCGAGTCACATCTCATGCAATTGTAGAGAATCAGGATTACCTTTTACGGTCAAATCCTATCCACCTTAGGTTACCATAAGGAATCATGTATCATGTAACTGTAGCGAATCAGGAGTACCTTTTTAGGTCAAATCCTATCCGCCTTAAGTTACCATAGTGAATCAGGAATAAATCCTATTCACTTTAAATTACTATAGTGAATCAAAAACAAATCCTATCCACTTTGAGGTATTATAGTGAATCAGGAACGAATCCTATCCACTTTATATTCTCGAGATGGCTTTTGTCAGATTAACCGTCCGGGTTATCTATTTCTGCAACACATGCAGGAACTCTTTCATTTGGGAAATCACCTATATCCATCTGGAATCCAATATTTCAACAGATTTTATCCCTTTCAATAGTTTCAGAACATGTATTATTTCTTTCATTTCAACATCCATATATTTCATATATTCAATTCAAACATCATATAAAATACAATATAATATTTAAATTGACATATTTATATGCTCATTCAAGTTATATGAACTTACCTGACTAAATTGCAGAAATACTAAGATTTAGGGGCATTTTGGTAATTTATCATTTTCCCAATTTTCACCCGATCTTAAATTATTAATTTCATTCAATTTATTAATTTAGATAATAGAACAATTTATTCCCTTCAATTTGGCCATTTTGACATTTTTACAAAATTACCCCCTAAAGTTTTACTTTTATTCAATTTAGTCCTTGAGCCTAAAACATGCAAATAAGCCATGCTAGCTGAATATTCATATATATTTTCCTCCTCCTCCTCTCCATTACACATCCTTAAAGTATACAACACACTTGTAAGTAACATCATCTATAATTTTTATTATTTACTTTTATGAATATTCAAGTTGTCCACCTGTGTCATAGTCACTAAATTATTTATATCTAGAGATATAGAACTCCAAATTAAGATCCTATAATTTTCCTTGAACCTAGACTCATATATATTCTTACCATAAAATTTTTAGAATTTTTGGTTTATCCAATAAGTACAGTTTATTCTTTAAACTTACCCCCATTCTGCCTTCTGACAGTTCTGACCCTTCTTCACTAAAAATTACTTATCTACTCGTACAGAATTTGAATGATATTATCATTGTTTATCTTGAAAATAGACTCATTAATAATTCTAAACATATAAATTTAATCCAATAATTATTTTTATCCAATTTTTGATGATTTTATAAAATAAAAATAGAGGAACCCAAATTCATTCTGACCTTGTGTCACAAAATTCATTATATCTCATGATTTACAAATCCACTACTTACAATGTTTCCTCTATGAGAAACTAGGCTCAATAATATTTAATTTCATATTTTTTTCATCTTCTAATTTGATTTCTACAATTTATGGTGATTTTTCAAATTTATACCACTACTGCTGTCCAAAACTATTTTAGTGCTAAATGATATTTACCATGTTTATAACACCCTTATTTTCTTTCTCTACATTATTTCTCATCACTTTCTCTTGTTTTCTCTTCACTAACAGATCAATAACATAGGACCATATTTAAGGAAGCTCTACATTAACATTAATCCCATACTTTTTCAATAATATCAAACTTAAAAATATATTAAAATCTTGATGTACTTACCTTGTTCTTTTGATTCCCATCTTTAATTTGATTTTCTCTCTCCTCCAGCTTCTATTCCTTGAATCCAATTTGATATTCTAACTCCCCATAGTCTCCTTAACATTTTTCTCTCTTGGTAGCTATGGAAATTCTTTTGATTTGTAGGTGAAAATGGTGAATTTTTTATAGAAGGACCAAATTGTAAAGAAAAGAAAACTTTCTTTTCTTCTTCTTCTCTCACGTTGGTTTGCATGGGAAAGGAAAGATGATGATAATTCTTCATCTTTCTTTCCTTATATACTAGGTAAATAATAATAAAATAATAATAAATATCTCATAAAAATATTAATAAAATAATATTTATTTAATTAATTAATTTAAAATATCATCAACATAATCATTACATTCTAGAATTCTCTCTCTTACTAATTGACCATTTTGCCCTTCATGATCTTTTAGAATTCCATCCTTGGATCATCACTTAATTTGGTAAAATTGTGATTTAGTCCCTCATAATTTTTCACCTATTCAATTTGGTCTTAATTCATCAATTTTCCTTAGTTTCTAGATCATTCCACCCTTAAAATATTTGCACTATTGGTCCTTAAAATTTTTCATATTTACACTTTAACCCCTCAAGTTTTAAGTATTTACTCTTGTACAACAAAACTTTTCACACTTTTACAATTTAGTCCTTTCCTGAATCAAGATATCATAATTTACTTCCCGATGTTGTCATAACTCAAGACTTCCCTTTTTATCACTTATTTCCTTATTTTTCTATATCAAGGATAATATCTTACTATAGAAATTTTTGGGGTATTACATTTCTCTCCCCTTTAAAGAATTTTCGTCCTCGAAAATCTTACCAGTAAAAAAATTAAGATATTACTTTCTCGTAGTTTTCTTTTATTCTTAGGTAGCTTCTTTTGTATCATGTCATTGTCAGAAAATTTTTTACTAAAGCTACCTTTATTCTTCAGTATACAAGTTTTGTCTTAGAATAATAGACAATCATCAGATCTAATCTGAAATCCTGAATTAGAAGTTGACCCACTTTGTACTCATTTAACTTGCAACTCATTATTACATCTCTGAGTTTCATAGATCTGTTGTATAAACATTGGTTTAGCTTTAAGTTCTGCTAAGATTGTACTATTATCAGACAATTGCAATCGCGTATCCTTTGCTTATAAGACAAACATAAATCTTATACTCAGAGTATCAACGATTACATTTGTTTTTTTGTTTTTTTTTTCCAAATAATGATCAATTACCACCTCATATTCTTTCAGCAGCTCACAATCCACACTGTCTCAAACTCAAATCTTTTTGTAACATCAGATACTTTAAACTTTTGTAATCAGTACTTATATAGCATATTTCACTGGACAGATAATGTTGCCAAATTTCTGATGCAACTACAATGACTGCCAATTCAAAATCATATATCGAGAAATTCTTTTCCTGTGATTTATCTATCTGGAAGTATAAGCTATTAGTTTGCTTTTCTTCATCAAAATACAGTGTAATCCATTCGATGATGTATCACTGTAAATTACAATTTCCTTACCCGATTCGAACTTAATCAGAATTGATGCTTCAATCAACAAGACTTTAAATTGATCAAAACTTTATTTATCAATCCATTCAAGTCTTATATATTTCTGTAATAACCGTATCATTGATGTAACTATTTCAATAATTAATATCAAAGCTTTAAACTATTCCAAAACCATAATCATCCAATAAATTAAAAATCATGGTGCTATAATAAATCAGACGTTTCAATAGTATAGATGAAATAATACCTCAACTTCAATAATATTTCCCAAATAGGAAATGAAAAAAAACGAGAGTATTTCCAATAACCAGTGTCGTGATATAATTTCTATAATCTCTTATCCATATTACCAAATTTCCATGGTCAAGTTAAGATTTACAACAGTAGTAAGTATAATTACCATTAATCAATGAATATCTTTTTCAGTCAAACCATAAAATGAAAAGAAAACCGAGATAACAAAATCCAAGTTGCAAAACTATACCAAATTTTCGAGAAGATAATCTATATTGAATAATATAAAAATTGATAACATCTCAGAGAAAGTCCAGAAGAATAACATTACACATTCACCATTCAGAGTTTCCACCAATAGAAATAGAAGATAATATCATGTGAATCTTAGTATAAAGTGTTCTATCACATATATTGACTTGGATAACCAAAGAAAGATAGAGTAATACCACTTGTGAATCAATCAGACTTGCAAAAATTTCTATCTGTTAGCATATTTATCTAACCTTTTCCATATAATGATTATAGCATCCAAACATGAACAGTTGCATATAATTCTGAAAATATTAGTACATATAAGACACCCATATAAAATCCCCAACAAAAATTTTTACTGTAATATACCTATTTATAACAGCTATATTCAAATATTTTTGCAATTTATTTACCAATTCATTGACTAGTATAGGCATCAATAATTTCACATCATTCAGTTTACTCAAGAAACTAATTCAGAAGAAATTTTTAGTTAACCATTCTGTAAATACCATATTTGAACAAATCGATTTTCCTATAAATAATTTCTTTATTTAACAGTGGTACTGTATATCCCAGCTAGTTTTCAGAAAAAATTTGATGTCCCTATTCAACACCCATCTTTACCTATTAACTCATTCTTAGTTTTGACTGTATTATCGATTGTTCAACCATTGAACTTTTTACTTTCCACTTCTGAACTTAATCTCATGAATTTCATTGTATAGTATAGATTGTAAAGCCTCATAATTAAATTTTCATGTATTTACTCATATAACATTTATCATTCTCAAGTACTATAAAACATTTATCCGTACTTTTATGGGTTCTGCTTCATCATAACTAACATTTTTACCTAGAGATAATCCTTTACCTCGTAACGAAAATTGTTTACTTTTTTACTTAGCAGAAGCCCAGTAGACTAGATAGAACACTTAGGATATACGAGACTGATACAAAGATGCATTATTATGTACTATTGAATAGAGAGCACTAAAGTGCTATACAGAGAGCATGAATATGCTAATAATCAGAGAGTACTGACATGCTAAGGTCCTGTAATAGCACACTATTAATATCCTAGTAGTTCTAATCTCTTCTACTTGGGCAAATTATTTCATGCACAGATATCACTTTTACACTTTTTTGTATAATGCTTTTACATGCTTTACAATATAATCCTTGTACCAATAATCTGTACATTTTTATCTTCTGCATCTTTAATACATATAATATATTTCAAAATTCGCTATTCATCCATAATTCCCTAATAATCCTTATCATGTACTTCATATATTACTCTTTTTTTTTTTGTGATTTAGTTATCAGCACAATATTTCTTGTAGTCATATAACTTACTTTTAATAGTACATATAGCATAATATTTATCATCGACGTGTATTATAAAACATTTATTCATACCTTTATGAATTCCGATTCATCATAATCAATTTTTTTACACTTAGCTCGATTGAAAAGCATGCCATTTTATAAGTAAAACAAATCTCATCAGAGTCGAGAGATATCACACTATCACAAGTTATATAATGACATGTATTTCTAGACTTCATATATACTACGTTCGGTCTGAGAATCGACTAAACCTTAGCTCTGTTACCAATAAATGTAACACCCCATACCCGTACTCGAGATCGGTATAGGATATGAGGCATTACCGAAATTTTCAAAATAATTTCAATTAATTTATATCGTTTAGCATTCATTTTCATGTTTCATGTAACATACTTTTTATATTATAATTCTTGTATCATATCAAATATTCTATCCGTTGAATCATTGGAGTTCTAATGGATTTTTCAACAGTACACTCAAAGCGTACATTTCCATATTCCATCAATTCATATTCAGAAATAACCCTTAGGACGTTTAATCATCAAGCACTCTCTCGAGTCACATCTCATGTAACTGTAGTGAATCAGGATTACCTTTTCAGGTCAAATCCTATCCACCTTAGGTTACCATAATGAATCATATATCATGTTACTGTAGCGAATCAGGATTACCTTTTCAGGTCAAATCCTATCCGCCTTAAGTTACCATAGTGAATCAGGAATAAATCCTATTCACTTAAATTACCATAGTGAATCAAGAACAAATCCTATCCACTTTGAGGTAGTATAGTGAATCAGGAACGAATCCTATCCACTTTATATTCTAAAGAAGGCTTTTGTCAGATTAACCGTCTGGGTTATCTATTTCTGCAACACATGCAGGAACTCTTTCATTTGGGAAATCACCTATATCCATCCGAAATCCAATATTTCAACAGATTTTATCCCTTTCAATAGTTTCAGAACATGTATTATTTCTTTCATTTCAACATCCATACATTTCATATATTCAATTCAAACATTATATAAAATAAAATATAATATTTAAATTGACATATTTATATGCTCATTCAAGTTATACGAACTTACCTGACTAAATTGCAGAAATACTAAGATTTAGGGGCATTTTGGTAATTTATCATTTTCCCAATTTTCACCCAATCTTAAATTAATAATTTCATTCAATTTATTAATTTAGATAATAAAACAATTTATTCCCTTCAATTTGGCCATTTTGACATTTTTACAAAATTGCCCCCTAAGGTTTTACTTTTATTCAATTTAGTCCTTGAGCCTAAAACATGAAAATTACCTATGCTAGTTGAATATTCATATATATTTTCCTCCTCCTCCTCTCCATTCCACATCCTTAAAGTATATAACACACTTGATCTATAATTTTTATTATTTACTTTTATGAATATTCAAGCTGTCCATCTGTGTCATAGTCACTAAATTATTTATATCTAGAGTTATAGAACTCCAAATTAAGATTCGCTAATTGTAATGCCCCAATTTTTGGGCCTGAAAGTATTGGGCCTTGAGTCTGGGTTCGGGTAGGAGACGGCCCGAATAAATGGGATGATTTAATTATTATTATTATTATTTAGTATGTTTAGTTAGTAATTAAATAAATTCTGAATGGTTTATAGTGTAGGAAAAAGTCCAGGGTTCGGCCCATAGCTTTAGCAAAATTCTTAAATTTTACCTCTTAAGGAAATCTGGGCATAAGGGCTTAAAAATAAGTTGGGCAGAAACTGGGCATAAAGGAGCGCCTGGCCTAGTGGTTAGGCACGCTGGACAGCAGAAAGGAAGGCTGGGCTTCGATTCCCAGCTTGCACAAGCATGTTTTTAAGTCAAGGGTTGTCGCAGGTAGGCCTTAAGAGTTGTTAGGGCTAACTCATGTCACAATAAGGAACTCAGCCCAGCGGCAAGGGACGTTAGAAGGCTGAAGGGGACCCCAGTTCGAGGCACGGGGCGCGCGAGATGTTTATTTTTTTAAGTAAACGGGTTGCACTAAAATAAGGTTTAAAAGAATTCACGAACAGAGTAGGCCACAATGAGCGCCTGTGGCACAGTGGCAGCAGCGTGCTAGACATGCCGAGAGGATGTGGGTTCGATCCTAGGGGAAGGCGAAATTTTGATTTATTTTTTTTAAGTAGCCATGACTGCAATAGTTGAGCCTTAAAATTAATTGTGAGAAGATTATGTCATAAGAGGAGCTTCAGGGCAGTGGCAAGCAGCGTATATGGGTGCCTGGAGGTCTCAGTTTTGAGCTGCTGTATGCACAATGGGCTACCTTTTTGCTGCACGCGTGGGGGGAGTAGTTAAATTGGACCGAAACTCTTCCAAGCAGCAAATTGAGTCGGCCAAGCGGTGGGAAATGGGGGCTACTAATTGGTAGGAAGGATTTGGATGGAATTCAAATTAGGTGGTGGCTAAAATTAAGGAGAAAAACATGAAATTTGAACTTGGGAAGGATTCTATGCCGAAATAGGACTCATAGTAGTACCAATTCAGCTATAGACAATTAAATGTCGAAAAAGATATTAAAATTTTTAGCTTTTATGGGTTGTTTTTCTTCTTTGTTTAGTTTTGGGTATTTTTAAGTGTTAGTCAATTTAGGTTGGGGCCATTCACATCTATTATTATTTTTGAGATCGACCTTCATTCTTTTTGTTCATCTTTTCTTCACCAAGCTTAATCTTCTACTCCTACTCATAAGTCCTTTCTCTTTGATTCTCTTCTCATTATTGCCGAATATGGAGACTTTTCTCCGTGCCAAAAAGCCGAACCTCACAACTCTCTTATCCTTCTGCCGACATCTCCCCTCTACTTCACAAACTTCTATACTCCATCTCGTTTCTTCAAAAGTTGAATCACCTAGATCTATTCTCTATTCGTATTTTGGGTTAGATCTACAATAAATCAGGAATAGGAAGGTACTTGGGAACATTTTTGGCAAGTAAATATTTGGTAAGTTCTCGGAATCCCTTCTCTATCCATTATTTAGTGATTTAAAGAAAAGCCGAAAACCCCTATATGCAAAGGGTGCCTGTCGACTAAACTAAAAGGGTTTAGTGGTGTTATTTGATTTGTTTTGCTCTAGTATGGATTAAAGGCTACTGATTGAGGGCTTGGATAATTGGAACGACTAGATTTAGATCTAGTCCATATTCCGGCAAAGGTAAGAACTTTAGTGCCTAAGGTATTAATGGCTGATTATTGGTAAGGGGATTTGTATATAAGTTGTTATGGATTCATAGTTTAACGTGTTAGTAACTGATTGTAGGCAACTCGTGTGTGGAACTCGTCAACGTTTCGTCAAAAAATAGGTGTGTAAACGACACCCACTAGTAGACTAGATCGGCAAAAGCCGAAAAGCCAAAATGTCGAAAAGCCGGCATTTCGAGAACTTGCGAGCGTGCGAGCGCTCGTGGGATTCTTTGTATTGATAATTTTGGTAACTTCAATGGTAAGATTGCAAAGTGCGCAATTTTGTGCACCTCGGTGAATTTGGGCTTCTATGGGCCAAATTTGGGTAATGGGCTAACGGGCCCATTTAAGTAAAAACGTCCGGTAAGTATTCTGAAGACACGTTAATAACTGTAATGAGCATGTAACCCTAAAAAGATTGATAAAACTACTAAAATACCTCTGTAAGGTAGAATTACCGTAATACCCCTAAAGGGGTAAGTTACGATTATGCCCTCGAGGGTAAATAACTGTTCTTACGCTATAATCTGACTGCCTTTCTGAAGCATGCCTTGTTAATTATATATATTCTGCATGCATGTCATACTGCATGGGGTTGGGTTTTGTTATGGAGGAAGAACCCGTTCTGGTGGCTGTGCCACATATTCTGATATAAATAGCTTTGCTGCGGATTATAGTTAGTGCCGCAACCGGTGCTAACACTGTAAGTGTAGGGATGGCATGGGTGATTTATTCCCCACAGGAAGTGTAGGGATGGACGGAGGCAAGTGCAGGGTTGGATGAGGTTATCTTGCGTTAATCATATGAGACTGTTTTGAAATGGGCCCAACTGTGTTGATATAGGGAAGGCCCAATATATCTCGACTTGTAATAGGGCTACGGCCCAGATTGATACTGATATGGGCTAGGCCCAGTATACTCTAATACTGTAAGGGGCTATGGCCCAGATTAATATTGATATGGGCTAAGGCCTAGTTAAATCTGATTTCTGAATAGGGCTTAGGCCCAGTAAAGCTTGAACTGATTTAGGCTCTAGTTGGGTTTACTTTACACACTGAGTTTTCCAAACTCACCCCCTTTTTTCCCATCTTTGCAGGTGAGCCTTAGATCTGTGGACTTGGAGCTGGAAGGATTCAGAGTGGCCATGTGGACTGTTTAAAATAAGTGTTTATACCTTCACTTTTATTTTAGATTATTTCCTTTAATTGTTTTAGGTTTTTATGTTGTAACAAGGCCGCTTTAATTATTTTTAGTATGTTTTGTTAGCTTAGATATGATATTGTTTTAATTGTTTGAAATTGAATAGCTCTAGGGCGCGTTTTAAAAAGGTTACTTGATTTCAAAATATCGCGATAACAAAGCAAGGCTTTCGCAACGAAAACATTTTCAAAATTAATAACCTTTTTAAATGGTTTTAAACGAATTGGCTTTCCATGAACAATCACTCAGTTAAAGTGTGGCAATGGTTGTGTGCATGTCTAGGATTGGATCCACGGAGAGCTGGGTACTTAAGTAGTCTAATTGACTCACCTCCTCTTTTCTGGCATCCTACCTGGTGCACAGCTTCCATTCACTTTAATCTGTAACGAAGATATTCTTTAAAAATTAAGAAAGACTTTAGATAAAACATGACTTTTCTAGTAACGCTTCGATGTGACACGCCGGATTCGGTCGTAATGTCTGGGTCGGGTTTGGGATGTTACACTAATTTTCCCTGAAACTAGACTCATATATCTTCTTACCATAAAATTTTTAGAATTTTTGGTTTATCCAATAAGTACAGTTTATTCTTTAAAGTTACCCCCGTTCTGCTATTTGATAGTTCTGACCCTTCTTCACTAAAAATTACTTAGCTACTCGTATAGAATTCTAATGATATTCCCGTTTGTTTCTCTTGAAAATAGACTCATTCAGGATTATAAACATATAAATTTAAGCCTATAATTATTTTTATCCAATTTTTGATGATTTTATAAAGTAAAAACAGAGGAACCCAAATTCATTCTGACCTTGTCTCACAAAATTCATTATATCTCATGATTTACAAATCCACTACTTACACTGTTTCCTCTATGAGAAACTAGACTCAATAATATTTAATTTAATTTTTTTTTTTCATCTTCTAATTCGATTTCTAAAATTTATGGTGATTTTTCAAATTTAGACCACTACTGCTTTCCAAAACTATTTTAGTGCTAAATGTTATTTACCATGCTTATAACACCCTTATTTTCTTTCTTTACATTATTTCTCATCACTTTCTCTTGTTTTCTCTTCACTAACATATCAAGAATATAGGACCATATGTAAGGAAGCTCTACATTAACATTAATCCCATACTTTTTCAATAATATCAAACTTAAAAATATATTAAAATCTTGATGTACTTACCTTGTTCTATTGATTCCCATCTTTGATTTGATTTTCTCTCTCCTCCAGCTTCTATTCCTTGAATCCAATTTGATATTTTAACTTCCCATAGTCTTCTTAACATTTCTCTCTCTTGGTAGCTATGGAAATTCTTTTGGTTTGTAGGTGAAAATGGTGAATTTTTTATAGAAGGACCAAATTGTAAAGAAAAGAAAACTTTCTTTTCTTCTTCTTCTCTCATGTTGGTTTGCATGGGAAAGGAAAGATGATGATAATTCTTTATCTTTCTTTCCTTATATACTAGATAAATAATAATAAAATAATAATAAATATCTCATAAAAATATTAATAAAATAATATTTAATTAATTAATTAATTTAAAATATCATCAACATAATCATTACATTCTAGAATTTTCTCTCTTACTAATTGACCATTTTGCCCTTCATGATCTTTTAGAATTTCATCCTTGGGTCATCACTTAATTTGATAAAATTATGATTTAGTCCCTCATAATTTTTCATCTATTCAATTTGGTCCTAATTCATCAATTTTCCTTAGTTTCTAGATCATTCCACCCTTAAAATATTTGCACTATTGGTCCTTAAACTTTTTCATATTTACACTTTAATCCCTCAAGTTTTAAGTATTTACTCTTGTACAACAAAACTTTTCACACTTTTACAATTTAGTCCTTTCTTGAATTAAGATATCATAATTTACTTCTCGATGTTTCCATAACTCAAAACTTCCCTTTTTATCACTTATTTCCTTATTTTTCTATATCAAGGATAATATCTTACTATAAAAATTTTCGGGGTATTACATCCCTTGCATGTAAGTCCTCCGAGTATTCATTTTTCATAAATTTTATGTTTTTGAGATCATTGTAGTTTAATCTAGTTAGCCCAAAGACTATTTTGAAATACTGTCAAAGTTTTGAAAATTACCATTGATTTTGTTGAAGCTTTTTAGATGTAAATGGTTGACTTTTAAGCTTGGTGTCGAAATACGACTATTTTGTAAAGTAAAATTGGATAGGTTTGAGTTTAAGGACTAAAGTGCTAATATGTTGAAGTTGACATAAATTGCTTTTAAATTCTATTATTTGTGAGCTATTTAGATATGGTAATGAAGTCAACATCATAGTGTTGGACTTAATTGTGAAAAATAAGCTTGTTTCGGTTTTAAGGACTAAATTGAATAAAATGTAAAAATTTAGGGAAATTGTGAAAAATGTAATAAGGAGTCATATATATCAAATTGAAATTTATAATGTAATTAAGACTGATAAATTGAAATAAAATTACTGTATAAATCAAGAACCGGTAGATAATCATAGAAAAGAGAAAATTTCATATTAGTCCCTGATACTACTGTCTTTGTTGTTTTGTGCTTGGTAAGTTCATACGATATAGTTTTATGTATTTTTTAATATCTACGCTGATTTGTGAATTAATGATATGTTTGAATATATGTTTAAATTGTTACAAATTGGTATAAAGTGAGAAAAAGGGTTAAATTGAAAAGTATTATACAATAATATGTAATGTGCCCGGATGAACATAGGATAAGATACAATTGGCATGCCAATAAGTTATTGTGCACGTTGTATGAGATTGATATGTGTTGAGATGATGATAGATGATATGTTATTATACACAGAATATACTGGAATCCAGCATTTGTTGCGAATTATCGAGTTATATTTACAATGATTCTGACTTGTTTCTAGGGGAGGATGTGAAGCCTACGGGCTTGGCACTTGGTGTCAAGGCATGTCTTTGGAGGAATGTTAGCCTACGAGCTAGGCACTCAATGCCTAAACGTGTTCTTGGTTGGATTAGCTCGATTAAGTATTCTGGTGTGATTTTGGTGGATAACTGTGTATTCATATCTATTCATATTACTTCACTGGGCTGAATCTTATTGTTAAAAGACTTGATAACTGGTAAATATGTGTAATGTGTTATACATTAATAAATGACTTGGAAGAGTGTATGAGATTAGTGATATGATGACTTGATATGGTATTGAATGGACTTGTATAGCTTGAATGGTTATATGACTTGTATATATAACTGGTAAATATGTGTAATGTGTTATACATTAATAAATGACTTGGAAGAGTGTATGAGATTAGTGATATGATGACTTGATATGGTATTGAATGGACTTGTATAGCTTGAATGGTTATATGACTTGTATATAATGAACTCACCTATTGAAATGGTTGTGATTACAAGGTTAAGTGTTAGTTAATTGTTTTGTTAAAATTTAAACTGTGATATTAAGGTATGTTATATCATTTTTCTACCTATGAACTTACCAAGCTTAGTTTAAGCTTACTCTATTTCATTTTCCTGTAGTTTTTGTATTGTAGGACCAGGCGATCAGATCATCTAGAAGATCACACTAACCAGACTTCCTTTGGTAGATTTTGTAAATGTTTTATTTTGGGTTATGTGGCATGTAATGGGGGTAATTTATAAATGTATATAAGTGTTTAGTAAAAGTGGTATGTTTTGTGAATGCATAAAAGATGCATGCTTGTTAGCTAATGATGTGGTATTTGAACTTATATGTAGTTTGAATGTCATAGAAATGATATGTGCATTACCTCTTTTTGGTGTCAATTGTATGGATGAATATATGCATTGGCATATGCTTAGTTGTTGATGAAAGGGGTTATAGCATTTTGATGGTTTATATAACATTTGCTTCATTTTGTTTGAGCTTGGTATGAACAAGAAATCATTTTGGTATTGAGTAATGTTTGTGATGGTGCCTTGTAGCATGTTGAATTTGAAAATAGCTAAATGGATGAGTTGGTATGTTTTGGCCTTATTTTTATGTAGAGTTAAAAATGTGAAAATAGTAAACTATCTTGAGTGTCACGACACCACACCGAGGATGTTGTGAAACCAGTTTGATTATTTGGAGAGTTTTGAATTTTGGTCTTCAAGTTGGAACTTTGGCTACTGCTTTTCGTGTTGCGGCACCAACTTGTGGATGTCATGACACCAATGCTTGATGTGGTGACTTTCAACCCCAATGTCGCAACACCCTTGTAACTCAAAGTTTTACATTCTAATCCTTATTACCTATAATGTTGCGACACTAGACCTTAGATGTCATGACACCGACCTAATTTTCTTAAGTTGTAATTGTTTCGTTACCTACTCAAGTTAAGAGTTTTCATAAGCTTAAGTAAATATCAGAGTTGTTTGTCATTCATAATAAACATGAATCATGATTTGTATTCGTTGATTTATTGAATTTTATTGATTTTAAATGTATGTGTTTGATCTTGTTAACCGTTGTAGCATCCTTTAGCTCGGGTCCAACGACCAGATCGGGTATGGTTTGTTACAATACTAATCTTAATGGTTTGATAAAATTTACAGATTATATGGTTGTATATGAATTACTCATCTTACAGTTGTAATATTTACGAAAAGAAACCAATTTAAATTAGTTAAACAAGGTATGTTTATCGTTTTATCAACCATGAACTTACTAAGCATATATAATTCTCGGTTATGTTTTTTTGTCTTGTAGATCTTTGCGGAAGCTGGAGATCGAATCAACTAGCAGCTTACACTATCCAACTTCTATCTCAGTAGAATTTTAATTGTTCAAGATTTGGTTTTGTGGCATGTATATAGGCTTATTATGTATAAAAGTCATTTTGAATGATAATAGTTTTGAATATGTTTATAATACTTGTTCTTGAACCTTATATGGTATGTTTTAGGTTTTGCTAAGTGGTTGTGTTCTCTTGAATGGTGGTATTGTGGTTCTAACTTGTGGCTAGTATATGAATGATTTATGCATGGTGATTAATGGAATGAACGTTTTGGTACAAATATTTAGATGATTTAAGATGTTTCACTTGGATTGTATGTGATTGAGATGTGCCTTAAGGCATATTAATTAGATATAGGAAAATTTTATATCTTTGGCATGAATTTGTACATTTTGGGATAGGTTAAAGGGTTGCTTATAGTATACGTATGACCTAAGTGAAATTTTATTTTTGAAACTTGCATAATAAGGTACTTATGGCATACACAGGCTAACACATGGCCGTGTCTCACACTTGGGTAAGTGACATGATTATGTGCTCTGTTTTTATTTGGGAAGTTTTGGGTAACACGATTTCAGTTTGTTACACGGCCTAATCATATGACCATGTGACTTTTGATGAAAATTTGCAAATTGATCCACACAGTTTCAAAGAGTTAAACAGCCTAGATATATGGTTGTGCGACCCCTGTTTTACATTAGTGCACTTATCTTTTGAAAATGTTTCAAATTGATCCTTATTTGTGCTCAGGTCAACTTAAGAGCTTTTGTAAGATCAATTAAGACTCGAATTTAATTTTATATCATATTATTTGAATGTTTATGACATTATTTACTATTTGAAGGATTTAGTTATGTTATTGTAACACCCCTTACCTGTATTCAACGCTGGAACAGGGTACGAGGCATTACCGGACTTATCACACGAATATACATACAATTGCAAGTTATACATTTGCATTCAAATTAAAATTTCTTTGCATTTAATCATAAAGTCCCTACTACGAGCCTACGAGGCCCAAAGCATGCTTTGGAAGTGGTTCGGGACTAAATCGAGAACTTTAAAAAATTTTACAAAACTTGGAAATTTTTTCACTAAATAAGGGTCACACGCCCGTGTCCCGAACCTGTGTAACTCTTTGTTTGTCACCCAAGAACAAATTGAAGACACGTGGTTAAGTCACATGCTCGTGTGGTAAGCCATGTGGTCGATTTAAAATTTATGATTTTTCATTAAATAGGTGCAGACTTCACACGCCTGGGACACACGCCCATGTCCAAGGTTGTGACCCTCACACGGATGAGACACACGGCCGTGTCTCTGCCCGTATACTCAATATTGAGCATTTTGTTTTGCAAAAATTAGGGTACATGGGGACACACGGCCTAAACACATGCCCATGGGGCAAGCCTTGTGTCGCACGCGACTTAAACACGCGCCTGTGTGTCTACCTGTATGATAAAAAATAAGGCTATTTACCCAGCCATTTTGCCACCCTTTAATGCACACACCTACACAACATAACATAGCACCAATCTAAGCATATACATACAACTAACATCCACAACTAAGACATCAACACCTCATTCATGAAATGCATCATTTTATAAATATACTTATAGCCAATATTAGCCCATTTCCAATGGCCTTATACAAAATGAACTACTAACCAATATAAGCCAACACATTTGGCTAAACCAATTATGACACATAATAAAATGACCAAGTCCCCTATACATGTCATAACTCAAAATGTTAAATTCATTGGTACCAAAATAATTGTTGATAGTGTGAGTAGATCTCCGACGATCTTTGAATCCCGAGCTAGCTTGGTGACACTATAAGACAAGGGAAAGAAAGGGGAGTAAGCTATATAGCTTAGTAAGTTCCTATGTGAATAATAAGCATCATAACCACACATTTAACATACAATTAACATGATGAAAATTAGCATGAACGTTATCAAAATCTCATAATCATAACTTACTCAATCATAATCCTACCAAGAGTTCATCACATATCGAGCTCATTACTTATGAGTTTTACGTACATACCTGTACCAACTCACAACATAACGATATCCTTTCACAACTTTGACATTCCCGTTAAACACTTATAATATTAACGGATACTCGGAAATCTTGCACACAAGTGCCATATATATAGTCGAAGCTACCTTATATCTCATAATACATATGGGCTCGTTTTTGAGCTATTCACGGGTCTACTCGTACAAGTTCTCAGTCAAGACATAGCTATACAGTGCTATTCACACAAGCTGTCAGGTATTTGCAACACATGTCGGACTACCCAACCACAGGTAGGACGTACGAGACCAGCACCTAGATTACATAATCGCATATGCACATGGGTTCCTGGTGATATGTCACTCGTATCCTATTCTATTCCTAAGGTTCAACTGAGATTTTTCGCTTGTCAAAACTTTGTCAAATACATCCAAAGAGTCAATCACAATTCATACAACATTAAAGCATTTAAAACATAGATATAACAATGCATTATTTATAATGGATCTTATATTGAGATTTTGAATGAGAAAAATATTATATTTCACATTAAAAGGTTGGAAGCAAAATATTTAACTGTGAAAGATCTATTTATAAGCAATAAAATATGATAATTCTATTTAAAGCTTATTATGGTTGGATGCACCTGAAGTTACAATTTTTTTTTAAGACTTAGTGACATTATCATATTCACATTGATTTAGACATTTCCAGTAGTAAATGTCACAATAGAACTTATATGTGGATACAAAGTAAAATGAATGATAGTAAAATTATTAATTTGTTACAATTTAGTACAATTGAAATAGATGTTAAAGTAAACCAAAAGTTTACTGATACAAATGCATTTACTACTTGGCGTGACCAGTTAGACCATCATGGATCATATATGATGCAAAAATTAATTAAGAATTCATATGGACATTCATTAACGAACCAGAAGATTCTTTAATTTAAAAGAATTCTCATATGTTGTTTGTATAACGCCCTAATTTTCTTATTTCTGCTTCTGTAAAATTTTTACACAAGTGTGTATCTGCTTTAGTGGCTAAGTGTTCTGGGTCCCAAGTTCAAGTCTTACCTGTCGAAACCATTTTTTTTGAAAAGGGGGTCGACTTTGATTTTGAAAACAAAAACGAACGTGGGAGTCGCCACCAATCCTTTTTGATGAGGTGTGATCGGGTCACCTCGTAAGATGGTTGTTTTTAATAAACGGTTTGATTTATTAAAATAACACTTTTGGTCTACGAAATTTAGAAAGATGGGTTCGGGAGTTGGTTGCGCACGAGGAAGGATTAGCACCCTCGTAACGCCCAAAATTGGTACCTAGTTAATTACTTCGTGTTTTTTAGTACCGAGAATTGAAAATCTTAAAGAGATTTAAAATACGATCCTTTGTTAAAAATATCATTTGATTGGAAATTTTCTGAGAAAAAGGGCATATTTCATGTTAATCAAGGAAGAGAATTACGTCCCGTAAGTTAGGACACGATGTCTTAAATCCTTGAATCAAGAATAAACGTAAAAAAAAACCATTTAAAAGGCATTCGATTATCTCGGTTTTAGAAAAAAATCATATTTCGTAAGTTAGAACACGATCTTTTCATAATTCCTTAGACTATTTAAAATTCATTTATGCTTAAAAAATGTTTGGGTATTTGGATTTATCGAGAAAGCCAAAACCCCGTAAGTTAGGAAACGACCTTTCGAATTTCAAAATGCGGAGTATCGATTTCTTTAAAAAACAAAGTCTAATGTGTCAGGTAAGATGTAACACAATTTGGTAGCAGAATATAAAATGGATTACGATGCTGATATGCATAACAGAATAATAATAAATGTGATAATATAAATGAAAATACGAAGATCGAAAATAGAGTAAAATAAACAAGCCAAAAAGACAAATAATAAGAATAACAAACTGAAAATTCGAAGCTAAAACCTAATATCAAATGAATAAATAAATATTGTGTAAAACAAATTAAAAATAATAATATTAATAATAATGATGATGATCGTAATAATAATATAATAATAAAGATCTAAAGTTTTAAAATTATATAAAAGGATACAAATAAATAAATGATAAAATAAATGTTTGTAAGAAAAGAAGTAGATAAATAAATGTAAAAGAAATATAATAGTAATAGTAATAATAATGAAAAACTAATTAATTTAATAATATGATAATAATAAAAAATAAGTAAAATAAAAAAAAGGAAAACAATAAAAGGGAAATACGAGAAAATATATAAAAGAAACAAATAATAGATAGATGGACAAATAAATAAATACTAGTAGCGAGAAAATAATAAGAACAACAAATATTTAAATGAAGAGAATGTATATATATGAGGGATATATAATATAAGAAATAGATGAATAAATAATATGATAATAGTAATAATAATAACGGAAGGAAAAATAAATAAATGCATAAAAAATACAGAATGCAAATAAAATGAAAATAATAACAATTTAAATATTAAAAGAAGATAAATAAATAAATAAAATAAAACAGAACAATCATGCATATAAAATAAGAGCTTGAAGTTAAGTAAATAAAGGATTGGATCAGGATTAAAATAAAATTCAAAGTCTAAATTATAATAAAATAAATGAAAAAAGGACTAGATTGAAAATCGAATGGCATGTAATGGGGCAAAAGTCGAAATAAAGTAAAATAGGGGATCATATTGCAATGTACAAATGAAATGGAGGGACCAAAGGGAAAATATCCTCGCCCTCCAAAACGCGGCACTTTACGCGGGACTAAAATGAAATAAAAGTAAAATCATCGGGCCAAATTAAAAAATAAAGAAAACTGAATTGTAAAATAATTAAAAGGCGGAAGGACTCATGAAGCAAATAGACCATTTGCCCAAAAACACACGGATCCTAGGTAGTTCGGGTCAGGTCGGTCCGATCCAGCTCAAAACGACGTCGTTTTGGCCTATGTGCACTTGCACCAAAATGACGCCGTTTTGTGCGCTTATAAAAGCAAAAAAAAATTTACAAAAAATATATTTTTAGCCTTCAAAACCAAGAAAATTTGAAAAACTCTCTCAACTCCTCTTTCCAAAGCCCCTATGGCCGGCCATACTCTGGTTACCGGACCACCGTGGCAGCCGCCGGTCGCCGGCGACGGCGCCGCCATCCATGACGGCTGAAAAAATAAAAAAAACCCCTTTTTTTGTTTTTTGAGTCTCCGAACCCATTGGAAGTCAATTTTCATCGGAATTGACAAACCTCGGCCACCTACGGCGACGCGATGCGAGAACGACGGTAAGGTTTCGATTCTCTTCTTTTATATTTTTTTGTTTTCTTTAAAAATAAACAAAATAAAAAATGAAAAGGAAAAACTGAAAAGAAAAAAAAAACCACCTTTAGAAAAAAAATTCTCTGTTCAAAATATTGTTTTTGTATTTTGATTTCTCTATTGTGCGTAAAAAAATATACAAATGTGTTTGTGGCTTTTTATAGCCGAAAAGGAAAAAACAAATACAATGTTTTCTTTTTATCTTTTTTTTTGTTCTTTTGTGTTGCTATTCTCTGCCATTGTTGTCTTGTGTCTGTGCAGGTACGGAGGCGACGTGGCGAGGGCAGTGCTGAAGGCTGTATGGAAGGTATGGAGGTGAGGGCAGCGGCGCTCCTTGCAGCTAGGGTTTCTAGTTTTTGGCTGAGAATGTTTTTGGTTTTGGGCCATTTGGGCCTTGTAATTTTGGTTTTAAGGTTTTTGCATTTTACAAATTAGGCTTGTATGTAAAAAAAACTTGGACTTTTGTATTTTATTATTATTATTTTATTTTGGTTGCTATTCTTAGGCCCAGGTAGATTTGGGCCTGTACATTACCTTTAGCAATTTTTGTTATTTTTAGGTTTAAGCCTTATCTTTGTTTAGTGGGCTTATATTTAATTGCCTGTAATTCCATATCAGAATGAGCCTACTGGTTCGAGTGGTAAGGGAGTTGGTGTGTTGGAGTTCCTGTGTTCGAATTCCTGCGTTAGTGTGGGTATTTACTTTTGCTCGATTTTCAGACAGAGTTTTGGTAGAACTAAAATGCTAAAATGGATGAGATTAAGGGGTTAGTGGGAAGTTAGGGTAAATCAAAATTGATTTTTGTTTTTGGTTATTTTCCCAAAATTCCCTTGGCTTTTGATGTTCTTTTTTTCTTTTCCAAAAAACAAAATCCCTATTTTCTATTCTTGGCGTTTTCTTCTCTCGTTGGCGAAGTAAACTTTTGTTCCATTCTTGCTTCTATTGTTAATCCTTGCTATTGGGGCATTACGAATCCTTGTTTTTTTTCAGGTAATCGGTAAGTGGGTTTCTGTTTGTATTCTTCTTATTGTTATTTTCTGAAGGTTGAATCGTTGATGTATTTTGTGGTGTAGGAGAAGTCGACGAACTGTGATTTTCGTTTCGGTTGTTGGATCCGTGTTAGCGGTATTTTCTGTCGTCAGTAAGTCGAGTTTTGGTCAGTTTATGGTCCGCAAATTAGTAAATGTAGTAGCTAAATCGGTCTTTGGTATGCTATTTTTAGGTCTTGGAAGGCTCGGGATAGTATTCAAATCAAAACGCTACCAGGTGTGTACCTGAAACACAGAAAATGAGGCTTCGACAAAAGCCAAAAAATGAAACTATCGACACCATATGGGCGTGTGGTCACCCGTGGATGGCCATGTGTGAGACATGGTTGTGTGGTCGACGAAGGCATGGCCGTGCGCAGCACACGGCCATGTGGTGGCTCGAGTATAGCCGTGTGGGCCACACGGGCAAAGGCCAATTTGGGCGTGTGGGCCCACACCGGCATGTCACACGGGCGTGTGGATGGGCCAAGCCATGTGGGCCACACGGGCAAAGGGCAATCTGGGCCCACACGCCCACACGGGCATGTGGGCCTATAATTTTTAAAATTTTCCTTGGGGTCACACAGGTCGCTTGGATCGTTTCGATCGACTATGGGCCTACTATAGGGTCGGTAAGGGCTAACTATACCCTAAATTGTATGCTAAAACATTATGATAGACTGAACTGTGTAGGATTTTAAATGTATGCTTGAATATATTGATGTATTTGTATATGATATCCGTATTAAGCATGTTGAGGATGTTATATCTACATCTAATTTCCGTATCTGTTATTGGGGTAGGGATTTATATGTATGGAGGAAGTATCTGATAGGTGTTAACCGCCTATATTCTAGCAGCTTGGCTGCATATACATTTTGATATGTGTCTTAAAGGTACAATGTGGTGTGTAGGGATGGGTGGGTGTTTTAAACTTCACATGGTGTGATGGAATAGTCAGAGATGGTGTGTAAAGGATGGGGGTAGGACTTATGCATATTTGTATCTGTAATCTGAATCTAGATCTGATTCTGAATCTGAAACTGTATCTGCTTCTGACTATGTGTCTAAATCTATATACTTGTATGTTTGATTTCTATGGGTTGCACACTGAGTTTACGTAAACTCACATATATTTTCTGTTCTGTTTAGGTAATCCACAGACTTAGGCGGATCGGTGCAGTGGAGTCTTGTGGTGACGACTAGTCCACGAACTGAGTTAATTAAGGGTTTCGATTTATTTTCTTTAAAGGTTAATTTCAAGAGTTTTGTATTATTTGGACTCTCTGGACTATTTTATTTATTATTTGGTTTGTTATGCTTTTACTTTTACAGCGACGTTTGACTAAAATTACGGTTTTACAAAATCAAAGGTTTTTTTGATAGTATGATCTAGATTTTTCAAAATATAACAGTTTTAAAAGCTCTGTTGCAAATATTGTTTTGGTAAATGAATTTATTAAATAACGTTATCAGTGATAATTATAAAACTTGGTTGATTTATCGTAACAACACTGTTTTCAAAACTCATTCCTTGTGACACCACTAGATTCGGCCATAACGTCTAGGCTGGGTTTCGGGTGTTACAGTTTGTTCTCAATGAAAATTGATTGTTAGAAACTTACTAGCTAAAGTTGATATTTAATATATTGCATTTCTAAAATGAATATGGGTTCATTCATCCATCATGTGGATGGTTTTGATATTGTATGATTTTAGTAGATGCTTCTACAAAATAATCACAAGTTATCAACTCGCAACCTGTCGTTTGCGAGATTGCTTGTTTAATTGATTAACTTCAGATTATGCAATTAGAACAATTTATCTTGCTAATGTTGGTGGGTTTACATCCCAAGTTTTCAATGATTATTGCATGTCAATTGGGATAAAAGTTGAACATTCTGTAGCTCATGTTCACACACAAAATGATTTAGCTGAATTGTTTATCAAATGCCTCCAACTAATACCTAAATCATTACTTATGAGAACAAAACTTTCTATTTCAACACAAGATTATGCTGATTTATGTGTTGTACGCATCAAGCCAATAAGTTATAAATACTCCTCATTATAGTTGGTTTTTGATCAAAAGCTAAATATTTCTCATCTTTGAATTTTTGTATGTGCATATATATTCCAATTGATCCACCACAACACACAAAGATAAGTGAATCCTCAAAGAAAGTTGGAAATATATATTAATTACAAGTTTCTTTATGATTACAATTTTGATTCAATAATTTTCCCGACATTAGGGGGAGAGAAATAATAACTTGTAATGAGTTAGGGGGAGAATAATTTGAACCAAAAATTTAATAAGGATAACTCATTTCAAGTTAACACCAAAAATTCAATAAGGATAGCTCATTTCAAGCTAACTGTTAGATGTATTTATAAACTTAATGAGAATAACCAAGTGTTATATACCATCTAATAGTTTAATTTGAATCAAAGTCCCAGTAGGACAGTCAGTTGGAATAAATAATAGATTGATCGGTTCCAAATATGAAAATTCTTCTAGATTGTCATATAGTGGGGGCGGGTGCTCCAGAAGAGACCCAAGACATAACTAATAAGTAAAACTTCAGAAGAGATTCAGGTATCTGAAACTGAATTTTAAAATAATGAAAATAAGAGATCTCGATAAGTTATGTCAATTCGAGAAAATGTGGAACCGAATAATAAAAATGGTCGACTATGATTTTGCATGCAATATTATTATTGAAATAATAAAATAAAAGGAGAATCTTGAATAAATCTATTGAGAAATATAGATATGGAATAAATTGATCAAAATAAAAAGACGCAACACAAGTAAAATTAAATTCGTGAAGTTTTTGGACCAATAGTCTAAATATCTAAAGGTTTAAAGCCAGTGAGGATGCAAATGAAGTAGTTTTGCGAAAATGGAATAAAAATATGAAGTTTTTCGCTAAGTATTGGTATTGATTATGAAAATATATAATATTCTTTTGTGGTGGATGCAATAACCTTTAGACATATTATTTTGACAATTCATAAAAGATTTAACTTGCGTCTAATGGTGGTTGTTACATCCTTTATAAATTACTATATAGTAAAGTTTATATTAAAATCCTTGAAGGATTTAAAATGCTAGAAGCATATTGAAATTCTCGAGAAATTATTCATTTATATGAATTGAAATAACTGAACATATGTGGTAAATTTGACTTAGTCAATAGTAGTTGAAAAAGGATTATAAAATGATCCAAAATACCTATTTGTATTTTTATAGAAGGATCATGACTAAAGTTTGCTATGATTATTGTTCAAACTCTTAAAGAAATCAAAATATGTTTCACCAAAATTTTCCCTCACTCATGATTTTCAAAAGAATGGTGGTATAAATGCTTAGCAATACATTCAGATAGTCATTTGAAAAACTAGTATTCAAGATTGAATACGTAGAACATGAGAAAGTATGTTATGTTTTCATGAGGGGGAGTAAACACGCGTTGTTCTCTTTTTCCCTTAACTGAGGTTTTGTCTCATTGGGTTTTCCTGGTAATGTTTTTAATGAGACAGCATATTATGCATATTATAGATTGTGTACTCTTTTTCCTTCATTAAGCTTTTATCCCATAGGGTTTTTCCTAATAAGGTTTTAACAAGCCACATTATTTACCAATGGACATCCAAGGGGGAGTGTTATGAATATCTTATTAAGTGGATGTCCATCATGATCAAGATAAAGTTTGGATGTACTTCAAATTCTAATACTTATTAGAATTAGATCTCTACTTTTTTTATACTTCTTATACCTATAAATAGAGACTCTGATGAAGCATTGTAATCATCCCTTTTAATTAATAAAGTACACTCTCTATTGCTTTCATATTTTCTTTGTTCTTTATTCTCTCCATCTATCTTTATTTTATAATAGTAATTAATTATTTTATTATTTAAATATTAATTCAATAATATAATGAACAATAAAAGATAATTTCATCAATTCAAATTTTTTTCTCAAAACTCGGGCTTCTATATATTACACATAATTGAAGTTTTCATTTTAAAAAAAATAATTCCATTAATAGGAATCCTAAACAACAAATAATATATAGACATGGCAAAAAGTACAAACCACTAAAAGTTGTTGCACAATACTAGAGGTGTGCATGGGCCGGGCCGAGTTCGGGGCGGGCCCAGACAAAATTTTTAGGCCTGGGCCGGCCCGGCCCGAAATATGGGCCTAAAAATTTGTCCAAGCCCTGCCCTGAATAAAATTGTTAAGCCTCTGAGCCCAGCCCAAATTGCCCATAGTAAATTTTTTTTAACTTATTTCATCAAATAAAAAATTTTAAAATATAATAAATCATCAAATACATTTAAAACAAATATTAAAACAAGAAACAAATAAAAAATAATATTAAAACAATTCTTAAAACAATACACAAAATGAAAATATAATAAAAAGTGATTATATTAAAATTAAAAATAAAATGTAAATATGATTGAAAAAATATATATATTTTTTGTATAAAAAATTTTTACCCGAGCCCGGCCCGTTTTCTAAATGGGCCTCTATTTTTACCCAAACCCATATTTTGGGCCTATATTTTTACCCGAACCCTCTCATTTTTCGGGCGGGCCTTCGGGTCGGGCCAGGTAGCCTGGCCCATGCACACCTCTACACAATACCAATGTCATAAAAAATAACTAAATAGAGGAGATAATTGACAATAAACGTGACATTGGAAGTTTCAAAAATTAACTAGAAATGTATTACCTTGATCAACCATCAGTAACTTAGATCTCTTCAACAATGAACTTCAATAAACTAATTGACTACAACCAAAGGATCCTAAGACATCCCACTACATTCTCGATACATGAAAATCATTAATAATGACCTATTCTGCTGTTCATTATCTTAGAGTTAATCTCTATTTCACTATCAATCTCATGTTGACCATCATGTTGCTCTATTTTGACAAAGTCCTTTGATAACATTTCTCAATAAAATTAGTGGCACACTTGCTTTGATAAGTATCGTAGATAACACAACAAAAACTAAAAGAAACTAAAGTAATATGCTTTGAGAAAAATCATTATGTTTTTAGTTCTAAAATTATTACTATGCTTTGAAAAAAAAATCTAAATGTTTTTAAGGTAATTTTTCAATATTTTATTTCATTTAACATCTAGTTCAGCTACAAAATAAAAAAAGCTTATAGTTCAAAAAACAATTTTTGTTTAATTCCAATATATATTTGAATTTTATTTTATTAATAATATTTATAAAATTTTACAAATCTAATGATATTTGTATTGTATATTTTTATATAATTTTTCTTATTTTATAATTATTTTTATTTGTAGAACTCCAATAGCTTAAATTTTCTAAAATAATTATTTATCCTATTAAAGAAATTAAAATTATTTCTGAATTAATTAATTTTAAAATAATAGCACTTTAAAATAT
This sequence comes from Gossypium anomalum, assembly GCA_025698475.1. Taxonomy (NCBI): domain Eukaryota; kingdom Viridiplantae; phylum Streptophyta; class Magnoliopsida; order Malvales; family Malvaceae; genus Gossypium; species Gossypium anomalum. The sequence goes on along the minus strand of CM046966.1, from coordinate 78,548,864 downwards.
CTAAAATTTTAAAATTCTTTACCCAATTAGAGACTTTAAGGTGTGTTTGGCAGAAAAAATTAAGGGACAAATTCATTTTCAGTTAAGGTTTTTAAAATTATAAAAATGAAATTACATTTTTAGGAAAAAATTAATGGAGGATTTTAAAATTTATAAGAAATTTCAAGAGGGGATTTAAATACCTCTTCAAATCCCACTTAAAGATGCAGTTTTTCAAAATTTCTTGTTTCTTATTTAATGTAAAACATATGTTCCCATTATAAAATAAAAAAATAAAAAACTTAAAATTTAAAATATAAATTTTATTTAATTTTAATATATTTTTTAAAAAATTGATATTATTAAAAATATTTACAAATTTAATAGTATCCATATTACATTTTTTAAATATTTATTTATTTTTAACATCATTAATTATTTTATTATTATTTATTTAACTCATGAAATTCTAATAATCTATTTTTTAAAACAATTATTTCCAAGCAATACAATTATAAGTATTTTGAAAATCTTCACAATTTTAAAATTAGGTTGCTTATGGTTTAATGCAATGTTTTTTTAGATTGAATTGATGGTTGAAGCTGTTAGGTTACCAATTTATCAGTTTAATTGTTTAATTGATCCAATCAATTTGATTAAAAAATTATTAAAAATTATTAAAAATTATTAAAAAATTAATTTTTTAAAATATTCGGTTCAAACGGTTTGTACCAATTCCTGATCTAATCAATTCTGAGCCACTCTCCAAACTAATACTCCGACTTATTTTCGGTTCAACCAACCTAATTCGATTCAAACAACATTGTTTAATGGAATTAAGATATTGACTTTCTAGCCCAATTCCAATTAAGAATTCCTAAGCAGGGCTGAAAAGCCGAACTGATTGTTCGGCCTCATAGAAAATAAATATATTCACATTTTTTGTATTAAGGGTTAATGCATTATTTGATGTCTAAATTTAGTTATTGTTTTCACATTAGGGCATAATTTTTTTTTGGCTTAGGGGTGTAAAAAGCCCTCAAACTTAAAAAAAAAAAAAAAAATTAAGCCTTTTTTTTTCTTACTCAATTGAACATTTGAACTTTAAAAATACATCAAAAAGACCCTCAAATTTCTTCAAAAAAAATTAAGCCTCTTTTTTTTTTTTCACTCAATTAGGTACTTGAGCTTTCAAAATACATCAAAAAGACCCTCAAAATTTTTCAAAAAAGCAATGAAGCCCCTGCTCTTAGTACGTTTTCACTTAAATGCAAAACTCATGTATCGAAATAACATTTCACGTGCATATACTAATCATAAAAAAAATATTTCATTGTATATACGCATATATATTTATATGAACCATTCGTAACATACTTATTACTCATTTACAAAGCAAAATACTCATATCACATTTATAAAATTACAAGCCGAATATACCTATACTTACATCACTTAAACATCAACACTCAATTTCTTTGACAAAGCACATTTTCAAAAATGATAAGGCAATATAACAGCCTTTAATCCAACTTTTAATTCATGCATCTCACATTCCAAGCATTCATTCTATTCTATCATTTAAAATACAACATTATACAATAATTTCCTAATTCAAATTCGGCAATTACACCAAGACACAAGATGATTTATTATTATTGTTCAATCATTTAAACTACTTACAAATACCTTAAACTATCTCAATTAACAACCATTTGTAACTTATTCATTAAACTTGAAAACAACCATATACCTCTTTCATTTCTACCATGGCCGAATGCTCAAGACACCACACAATTCTAAATTTGGTCATAGGTTAAGAAAAGAACTTAATGACTAACTCAAAAGGTGCTAAAAATCCAAGAATTATCATTGAACTTACCTTAATTTAGCTAATCACCATGGCCGAATTTTCTCAAAGCTTTCCTTCTTCTTCTTTCTCTAGTTACGGCAATGGAGGAGAAAACATAGGCTACTTTGGTTTCTCCTCCAACTAACTAATATTATAATATCCTTATTCATTATTTCATTTTTGTAACATTAAATTATTAGCAAAAATAATTATATTATGCATTAATCAATAACATGGCCGGCCACTAACAAAAAAAATTGACTAATTGACATGCAAGTACATTTTTTTACCTCATGCACAATTAGATCCCTTTATAATTACCTATCCTATTTCACAAATGTCTCACCTAAGTCCCCTTTTCAAATTTCATATACAAATGACAAAATTAACGCATGAAACTTTCACACATTCATATTCACATAAAATAAACATAGAATATGACGGTTAATTATTTTTATGACTCAGTTTTGTGGTCCAGAAACCACTTTCCGACTAGGGTCAAATTAGAGCTGTCACAATATAAGCCAAATTTTAAGCCTAAAAAATCATTTTACACCGGTCTTTTAAAAAAAAGTTTGAAACTCTCTCTATATAGGGAAGAGAGGGGTCTGGTCTTGGCCTCCGGCCTCCGAGCAGTTGCGCCACACGCGCCACCGTATACGGTGGTCGGAGGGTTAAAACCCTTGCTCTTTCAAGCAAAAAAATAGGTAACCGTCTTCTCTTTTAATGTTTCGGTATTTTATTTGATGTATGTAAGTATTCGTAAAAAGAAAAATGAATAATTACCTTTACTCTTAATCAACTGCTGGTACTGTAACTTTGTAAAAGTTTGTATTTTTTATTCAGTCTTTGTGTGTGTTTTTCATCAACTGTTCGAATCCCCTTTTACAGGTTACAAAAGATGGCTTTATAGCCAATATTTCTTTACATAAGTTGGGGAAAGAAATCTGATTTCTTTCCATTTCTTATCTACTCTATCTACCGTATCTCTGACCGTGATCTGCTGAGATTTCTTTATCTTAGTTTCCTTTTTCTGGCTCTGCTTTTTCGTATCTACTGTGTTTCCTTTTCCATTTTGCAGGTACCCTGAAGATCTCGATGATGGTCGTGTTGTTCGTAGCGTGATTCAGGGCCAGACAGAGGGACGACCGATGATCGGGGCACTGATGGACATTGAAAGCCCTTGGGACAGCGCATTAATGGCATGTCAACAGTGCATTGATGGCCTCGATTTGGGAAGTTGAATAGCTATTCCCCGAGGCTTCTAGAATCCTTTGCGAATCGAGGAGAAAGAGAGTTAGGGTTTCTAACCCTATCTGAAAGTAATTTGGGCCCCTACTATTTGGGCCTTCGGGTTTATTGGTATTAGGTGGGTCTGTTTGGGTCTGTTGTCATGGGTCTAGTTTAGGTTTGGGCTATGAGTGTATTTGGGCACACGGGTAGTGGTACTTAGTTCTAAAGGTTTTAATGTTGGGCCAATAGTGTTTGGGCTCTTTATTGTAACTGGACTTTAATAAATAAACATTTATTTATTTATTATTTTGCTTTTAGGTTTTAAAGTCCGGTCAAATTTGGGCTACTACAAAGGGGATACTTCATAAATAAAACAAATCATTGAAATTAGAAAAAGGGATTGAAGTGCAATGTGAACAAATGCACAAGGACCAAAAGCACAAATAGTCTAGACCCCCAAACTCAGCACCTAGGCGCGGGCCAAATCGAAACATCGCACAAATTGCGGGGACAATTTAATAAAATAAATAAAACACAAATCTGGGATAATTAAAAAACTTGTGCAAATAGGAAGGATTGGCCGCGCAAATTACCTATTTAAGGTAAAATGCGTGGACCAAGTCAAACGCCCATACTGAATCTACCCTCCCCCAATTCTGTTTCATTTTCATTTGAAATAAAACCTGTTTTAAAACCCTTTTTTTTTGCTTTTAAAAAAAAATTTTAACTTTTATTCCTTTTTTTTAAAAGAACTCTAAATGCTTTGGAGTATGTCCAACTTCTTTACTTTCCCCTCTACTTTCCAGCCAAACGACTAGTACCCAAGCCTCAACAGCCCCAAAATCCTACGACGAACGGAGAGCCCTCCCCTGGGCATGAGCACGATGGTGAGTATCCTTCTCTCTCACTTATATCTTAGCATATCCGATGAAAATGAAAAAAGAGAGAAAAAAACCGAAATAAAATAGCGATAACCACCTTTGAATATATCTCTTGGCTGCTTTCTTTTGTTTTTATGTGTATTTGGTATTCGCTTTGTAACCCAAAGGAAATTGTGTTCTATTTCTCTAAACAACAAAGGAAAAAAAAACCCCTCACAATAAAAGATTTAAAGGCTTTATAGCCAAACACCACCGGTTTCTGCCCATTTTCTTGCTTAAACCGCAGGCCATGGTGACATGAACGGACGTGGGCGAGTAACGAATGAGTTGAGGGTCGTGCTTGATGTGCCAACGTGTGATGGAGAGGTGCTGATGGTCGTGGCTGAAGGGAGGCAGTTTCCTTCTTTGCTGAAACAAAATTTTTGGGCTAAGGGTTTTTTAAAAAAATTGGGCTTTTGTTTCACTTGGATTTTTATGTAATTAGTTTGTTTTTTGGGTTTATTATTTAGTGTAACTGGGCTGGCTATTATTTGTAAATAGACTTATTTTTGTTTTATTTTTTGGTTTTTGCATGTGAATGGGCCCAGGTTAAAAATTGGGTCTACAACTGCCCCTCTTTGCGTGTTGTTGTGTAACGAGAACAGAGCAAATACCCTAAAAGGACCAATTTTGCCTGGTTTTGCTGAATCTTTGACTTCTTTGGTGCTCCTTTTCTTCAAGTAGTCTTATAGCAACTTTAGGAAGATAAGGTTTGTGACTTCAACCTGCTCCACTGCAATCTTCAGAGAGACAAAGCTGGTGGATAAAATCTGCTCCATAACCAATACATGGAGACAAGACTCACCATCTTCGATCTACTCCATAGCCAATACATAGAGATAAGATCTGTAGTTTTCAGTCTGCTTTCTGCAACCTCAGGAATATAAGACTTATATCTTCAACCTGCTCTCTGCAACTTCAAAGAGATAAGGTTGGTGGCTAAAATCTGCTCCATAGCCGATACATGGAGATAAGACTCGCCATCTTCGATCTGCTCCATATACATGGAGATAAGATCTGTAATTTTCAGTCTGCTTCCTGCAACTTCAAGAAGATAAGACTTGTATATTCAACCTGCTCTCCTGCTACCTCAGAAAGATAAGGTTGGTGGCTAAAATCTGCTCCATAGCCGATACATGGAGATAAGACTCGCCATCTTCGATCTGCTCCATAGCCGACACATGGAGATAAGATCTATAATTTTCAGTCTACTTCCTACAACTTTAGGAAGATAAAACTTGCATATTAAGCCTGCTCCACTGTAACTTCAGAGAGATAAGGCTTGTCACTTCAACCTGCTCCACTGCAACTTCAGGGAGATAAGGTTTGTAATCTTTGATCTATTCCACTGCAACTTCAAGGAGATAAGATCTGACTTCACCAATGCTACTACACTGTCCTTTGAGACATGTCCTGTAGACTCGGTTTCATATATCTATGCTTATGCCAAATAATTAGGATGCTATGATCGAAATGAATCAAATGCTCCTAACTAGATGCGTTATGAATGATATGAATATAGAAATGAAAATGATTTCTCTTCTTTTTTTTTTAAAAGCTTTAAGTGTCATCACTCGCTATTCATCAAAACTTTATCACCATCGTATTATGCTACATTCTTGCTCGACTAGCATTTCCAATGAAACCCACAGAAACCAACCATTTTGCTTAACTGGTTTGCCTCATTGCAACTTCAAAGTCTCTTTCACTGTATTTCTAGAACCTAAGATTTGTACCATCTTCAAGCCCCCTCTTGTCACATAGAAACTTTCATCAATTCGATCTATTACACCACACCCCGAGCATTATGAACAGATGTGTGCATCCGACATTTGTATTAATGAGGAAGATCATGATCCCCTCCTATGCTTTGGTTGACACAATATCCTGTTTTCTTATTAAATCAAAATCTTTGACTGAAGAGATAATACCATTTTGAACACAAATATTCCACCCCTAAGCTTGGTAAGTTCTAAACGATAGTCCTATTTCAGGTTCTTATACCATTTAGAAACTTCCAAAGTAATATACAAAAACCTCTTTTATAAAAATATTATTAGTCCATTAATCGCTATTTCAATACAAGTACGTGAACACAAAGATAAAGATGGACAAAACTGAAGTTTATTAGGAACAAGATTCAAGAAAAATGGATTAATTACAGGAGGCAAATATTGCCAAACTACAAAAATAGGTAAAGGGGAACAAAAATGAACGCCTTAGATATCGCAGCCTATGCTCCTCCGTATGAACTCCACAAGGACCATTTTGAGCTTATCATGTGCTTAGGAGATCTAACGTATTCTGTCGATGCCCCAAGACATGCGTACTTCCTCTTCATTATTTCCAGCATAGCAAGACTACCACCTGGCCCATCCTTGGTCAAAATTTGAATTGCCCTTTTCGGGTTTTCAATTCAAAACCCCTTTGATCTCAAGGCACCCTTTGTGAGTTTTCACCTTGGCCTCTCTTTTTCCTTTTTTTTTAGGCGCCCTTTGCAGGTTTTCACCTCTTAAGCGAAGTACTTCTTGATTGAATCTGAATTTACTAGGTTAGGCAAGCTCCTACCATCCATCTCAGTTAATATCAGTGCTCCTCCAGAAAAAGCCTTCTTTACCACGTAAGGTTCTTCCCAATTTGGCATCCATTTCCCTCTGAAATATTTTTGCATAGGGAGGATCTGCTTCAATACCAAGTCCCCTTCATGGAATACTCTGGGGCGAACCTTTTTGTTGTAAGCTCGCATCATTCGCCTCCGGTACATACGCCCATGACAAATAGCCTTCAGCCTCCTTTCCTCAATCGAGTTCAGCTAGTCATACTGAGACCGAATCCATTCAGCTTCGTCTAGCTTCAACTCTGATAAAACCCGGAGAGAAGGAATTTCAACTTCAATAGGCAAAACTGCCTCCATCCCATAGACCAATGAGTAAAGCGTTGCCCTGGTAAAAGTTTTGACAGACGTTCGATAGGCATAAAGAGCAAATGGTAACTTTTTATGCCAATCCTTGTAGGTCTCAATCATTTTCCCTACGATCTTCTTGATATTCTTATTAGCTGCCTCAACTGCACCATTCATCTTCGGGCGATATGGTGATGAATTGTGGTGCTTAATTTTGAATTGCCTGCAGACCTGAACTATCACACTGTTATTCAAATTCAACACGTTGTCAGATATGATCCTTTTTGGCATGCCATATCAACATATGATCTCCTTCTTCAAGAACTTGCTGACTGCCGACTTTGTGATGTTGGCATATGAAGCAGTCTCTACCCACTTGGTGAAGTAATCGATGACCACAAAGTGAATCGATATCCGTTAGAAGCCTTCGGTGAAATCGGCCCAATGACGTCCATACCCTACATTGAGAAAGGCCACGGAGAAGTCATGACATGAAAGGTTGAATGAGGCACGTAGATCTTGTCACCATAAATTTGGCACTTATGGCATTTCTTGGCATAGCTAATGCAATCTCCTTCCATTGTGGACCAGTAGCACCCGAATCTCATAATTTTCCTGGCCATTGTGAACCCATTGGCATGTGTCCCGCAGACACCTTCATGGGCTTCTTCTAGGATTTTCTTAGCTTCAATAGCATCAAAACATCTTAACAGCACTTGATCTTTCCTCCTTTTATACAGGATTTCCCTGTCTAAGACTTAATCATTGGCTAGCCTTCTCAACATTCTTTTATCATTTTCAGTTGTCTAATCAGAATATTCACGACTTTTCACATATCGTAAAATATCATGATACCAAGGATAATCATCTCTCTCTTCCTCATCGTCTATATTGCAGCAATGAGCTGAAGCCTCGTAAATACTCATCTGGATCGGCCTCATATCCTCTCGTCCATTTACTCTGATCATAGAAGCTAACGTAGCCAAGGCATCTGCCATCTGATTTTCATCTCACGGGAGATAATAGAAAGTGATATCATCAAACACCTTAATTAAGCCCCGAACTGGCTCACGATAGTTGATCAACTTTGGGTCTCTTGTTTCCCATTCACCTTTGAGCTGATAGATCACCAGTGCAGAATCTCCATACACCTTTATTTTACATTCGATTGATGCACGGATTCCCATTACACATGCCTCATACTCTGTCATATTATTTGTGCAATCAAAATCCAATTTGCAAGTGAATGGATAATGATCTCTATCTGGGGATATCAGGACTGCCCCAATTCCATTACCAACAACGTTTGACACTCCATCAAAGTTCAGTTTCCACAGATGATCCTCTGAAGTGTTCTCTTCAATAGTTGCCACATACATTAGATCTTCATTAGGGAAATCAAAGTTCAAAGGCTCATAATCTTCTAAAGCTCTGCTGGCTAGAAAATCTGCTATTGCACTCCCTTTCACAACCTTCTGGTTTATATAAACTATGTCAAATTCAGATAGCAGAATTTGCCATCGAGCCATCCTTCCATTCAAAGCAGCCGGCTCCATCATGTACTTTAAAGGGTCCAATTTCGAGATTAACCAAGTCGTATGGTACAACATGTACTGCCTCAATCTCCGAGTAGTCCAAACCAAAGCACAACATAGTTTTTCAATTGGCAAATATCTCATTTCACACTCAATGAATTTCTTACTGAGGTAATATATCACATTTTCTTTCCTTTCCGTCTTATCATGTTGACCGAGCACACATCCCATTGAATTGTCAAATACTGCCAAATACAATATTAACGGCTTACCCAGGCTAGGTGGCGTTAGCACTGGGGGATTGGTCAAGTATTGTTTAACCTTGTCAAAGGTTTTCTGACATTCATCATCCCACACACCTGGGTTATGTTTCATGAGAAGGAGAAATATGGGATCACATTTCTCTGTCAGCTGCGACATAAACCGGGTAATGTAATTTAGTCTTCCCAAAAACCCTCGAACCTCCTTCTAAGTGCGCGGTGGAGGTAATTTTTGTATAGCCTTGGCTTTGTCAGGGTCGACCTCGATTCCCTTCTCACTGACTATGAAACCGAGCAGCTTCTCTGACATAGCCCCAAAAGTGCACTTTGTCAGATTGAGCTTTAGCTGAAACCTTCTCAGCGTCAAGAATAATTCTCGCAAAACCTGTATGTGCTCATTTTCTATTCGGGATTTTGCAATCATATCATCGACGTAAACCTCAATCTCCTTGTGCATCATGTTATGGAATAAGGTTACCATGGCTCTTTGATATATTGCTCCCGCATTCTTCAATCCGAAAGGCATCACCTTATAGCAAAAAGTCCCCTATAAGGTTATGAATGTGGTCTTTTCCCTATCTTCAGGATGCATCTTTATCTGATTATACCCAGAGAAACCATCCATGAAAGAGAACAGTGAGTAACCTGCCATGTTATCCACCAAAGTATCAATATGAGGCAATGGGAAGTTGTCCTTTGGGCTGGCCTTGTTCAAGTCTCTGTAATCTACGCACATCCGCACTTTTCCATCCTTCTTAGGGACAGGGACGATGTTGGCTATCCATTCTGAATAATTAACAACTTGCAAGAACTCGGAATCAAATTGTTTCCTGACCTTTTCTCTTATTTTTACTGCAACATTGGGTCTCATCCTTCGAAGCTTCTGTCGAACAGGCTTGTACTCCTTTTTTATGGGGACGCGATGCACCGCAATATTAGCACTTAGCCCAAGCATGTCTTGATATGACCACGCGAAGATATCTTTGAACTCTTACAGTAAATCAATGAGGTCTCATCTTGTTTCCTCAGTTACGCAAGTTCCAATGTTCACCTCTTTCCTCTCTTCCAAGGTCACACTCTCAATTGACTCTTGATGGGGTAGAATCTGTTTCTCTTCCTACTCTACCATCCTTAACAAATCTGAAGGTAAGCTACAGTCTTTATCATCTTCAAAATCCTGAGATCCCTCCAACCACATGTCTCACTCAAAAAGGAACTCCGGGTTCGTAACAGTGTCACTCATGTCATTGATATCTAGAGACCTATTGTAGGCACAAAAGAATATCTAACAAACAAATGAACCTAAGTATAGCTTTATTTGTATGGTATGATTATAAATGAAATGCAAGAAAAGAAAATTTGCTCAAGATAAAAGAATATTTGCTCAAAATAAGTCATAAAAGTGTATTTATATTGAAATAAACGTTTTGAACATGAGCCTATTTCACAAAAGATTCTTATTGCTTCTAGGCTTTAAAACAAGTGTGTTTTGAACATTACTCTGTATTAGCACTAAAAACTACAGGAATTTCCTCCGCAGTCCAGTTGTTCAGAACATTTCCAGGCTCATAAGGGCGAATGCTTGCTAAGTCACGTTTCATTACTTTCTCTTTAGATATGACATTGATATTCAAAATTTTCATTGCGTCTTCAGCTGTTCCCTCTCTTTTCATCTTCAATTCAGGATAAATAATTCCACCTGACACAAATGTACAGGATATATGGGGAAAAGTCATTGATTCCCACTCGACCTCTGCCCAATTCAGTCGTGCTCTTCATCTCTTCTGCCTCATTTCCATCTCCTTTCTTTTCTGCCTTGCATCTGGCCTATACCCTAAACCAAAGTGATCTCGTTTATTAGCTAAAAATGGTACCCCAGCTCGTTCATGAAGATACTTTCCAAGTCTCTTTTCGGGCAACGCCCCTTTTCCAACTGTGAGTTGCAAGCTCATCCTCGTAGCCTCGGATATTTTTGTCTTAGGGACCCTCCCTTCTTCGATAATGAAAGTCGCATTGACAAATTCCAATGACCGAAATGAACACTCAATTGCTTCATCATCATTTTCTATATACGGTGCACTACTAGTAACGGATGCAATAATATCCTCCTTAGCATTTATCGTTATCAGGTGGCCCTCTGTCACCAACTTTAACTTTTGGTGCAATGATGACGGTACTGCCCCTGCCGAGTGAATCCAAGGCCTCCCCAACAAGTAATTATAAGAAGGCGTAATATCCATCACAAGGAAATCTACCTCGTATGTGTTTGATCCGATTAGCAGAGGTACCTCAATCCTTCCCATCACTTTCCTCTCAGTGCCATCAAATGTCCTCACTATGTTCTGGCATGTCTTCATATGAGAGCTGTCTATTGGCAACCTATTTAATGTGGACAAGGGTAAAATATTCTGGCTGACCTATTATGAATTATTACCCCAGCAGTGTATACCCCTTGTAGCGAGTGGTGATGTGCAAAGCCTTGGTAGATCCCATGCCCCCTGGTGGTATTTAATCGTCACTGAAGGAGATGAAGTTATCAGTACTTATGTTACTGACAATGCGGTCTAGTTTGTTCACTGAAATATATTCAGCGACATAGGTCTTGTTCAACACCTTCATCAACGCATTTTGGTGAACCTTCGAGTTTTGGAGCAGAGCTAGTACCGATGTTCTTGTCGGCTGCTTGTGCAACTGTTCCACAACACTATACTCAATGTGTTTTAGGAACTTCAAAAATTCTTTAGCTTCATCTTCAGTTACTGGTTCATTAACCAGTGGCTTTGTCTTCTCTTTCCCTTGTTCAATCATCACGGACTTCTCTTTTCCAGGCTCGACCTTTGTACTTGGCGTGCTGACCAGACTCTCCTCCCCTGAATATGCCACATTACAGTTGTAATTCCAAGGCACCCTTTTGTTATCCTTATACGGAAAAGCCACGGGTCTCTGGATTACAACTCTCGGTGTAATTTTTGCTCCAACTTCTTTAATTTTTGATCGCGAAATGATCACCACTGGGTGATTAACCTCACCAACCTTCTCTATCAACCCCTCCTTCGAGGTGCATACATCTTTCTTCTCAGTAAACTCAAAGAACTCTAGCTCTTTGTTGTCCATTAGAGCCTATACCAGGGCTTTAAATTTATTACATGTTTCTATCTCATGGTCCTCCTATCCATGGAACTCACAATAGTTTCCTTCTTCTCGAGATTTACTCCCAAAGTCTTGCATGATTAAACATTTTTCTACCATCTTCTTCAAAACCTCCCTCATCAGGGTTCTCACTTCTGCCAAATCCAGCTTAATTCTCTTCCCCATATTCTCAACTATAGTGCTTACCTCTTTATCAGTATGATTGTGTAACTGATTTCCTACACCAGGTGCATCATCGAATTTCACAACACCCATGTTGATGAGCCTTTCGACTACCCTTTTAAAAGAGGTGCAGTTCTCTATCGAGTGTCCCGTGATTCCAGTATGATATTCACATTGAGCACTTGCATCATACCACTTGGGGTATGGGGGTTGCAGTGGTTTTAAGTAGAAAGGAGATACGACATGTGTATCAAACAAACTTTTGTACAACTCTCGATACGTTACTGGAATGAGAGTAAACTAGGGCTTCTCCGTGTTCTACTTTGTATTGGGCTCCTGCCTTGGCGAAGTTTGCTGGCCCGTAGCTAACACTTTCAGTTGATTTACCATGATTAGTTTCGCAAAACCCATATTCACATTGCCGACTTTATTTTCTTTCTTTTCCGGGGCTGACCTCCTGGTACTTTCCCCTGCCTCTATCTTTCCGCACCTTATTGCATTCTCAATCATTTCACCAAACATAACTATATCCGCAATACTCTTAGTTGCGCTTCCCAACATGTGATTAATAAAAGGTGCCTTCAAGGTATTAATGAAAAGCATGGTTGTTTCTTTCTCCAACAATGGCAGTTGGACTTGTGTAGCAACTTTTCTACATCTCTGAGCGTATTGCCTGAAACTTTCATTCGACTTTTTCTCCATGTTCTGTAATGTGATCCTATCAGGCACTATGTCAGTCACATGGCCATATTGTTTCATAAAGGCCTGTGCTAAGTCCTTCCACGATTTGACTTGGTTACGATTCAACTAACTGTACCATTTGGCCGCAGCCCCAGCCAAACTGTCCTGGAAATAATGGATCAATAACTGATCATTATTGACATGACCAGTCATCCTTCAACAGAACATAGTGATGTGAGCCTTAGGGCAACTGGTTCCGTTGTATTTTTCAAATTCTGGCATTTTGAACTTCGGAGGGAGCACCAGATCTGGGAGCAGGCTCAACTCCTTGGCATCCATTCCACAATGATAATCTGTGCTTTCCAACGCCCTAAATTTTTCCTCCAGCCATTTATATCAGTCTTCTAGTCGCTTTGGAAATTCTGCTCCTACCTTTCCTACTTCCGCGACCTCATCGAAGTCAGGGACTGTAGGATTTGCCCGGTGGTCTTTGGGGTTGGAACTCGAGCCCGTCGGGACATTCATTGGTTCCTAAATACCAGTCTAATTTTGGGGTTTAATATTGACAGACACCTTTTGCGGAGGTACTGGGGTATTCGTTAGAGTGAAACCCGGAGGGTAAGCAAGGATCTCGCTATCATCCTCAGCATTGACCATGTGACTCTTCCCCTTTTCTGGCCTTCCAACTAGTAACTGAGTCAATTCGCTCATCATACTCCTCTAAGATTCCAGCATTTGATTATTCATATCTTGCTGGATCCTAGCTAATTGCTCATGCATTTTCACTTCCATCTGTTCCTGCATTTCTTTCTGCATTTGCTCCAATTTTTCCAACCTTTGATCCATAGCTCTGGTCTTTTTCCGTGTGTAATATTGATGTTCCAGGGTAACTATAATACAATTTTCAATTAATTAAGGCTCTTTTGTGAAATTTAATGCACATGATGTAATGAAATGCAAATGCATGAAATGAATGCAAAACTAAAGAGACATCGATTCTGATTCAATTCCATTTAAAAAACTTTATTAGAAAGCAAAATCATTTACATAATACAAATCATATATACGGCCTAGCCCTAATGCTCAAAGCTTTAAATTTTTTAAGAAGGTAAGCCAGCTCACGACCCCGGTCTGACTCTAACTCATACTTCACGCTTAGCACATCAACCTGAACCGCTAAGGTCTGTAGATGATTAGCCACTTCTCAAATATGAGCCACAGCCTCGCCCATGATATAATCTCTTTCCCTGACTTGGTCTTGCGATTGATGGAGCTATTCCTTCCACTGCTCATTGTTCGACTCAAGTAATTCGATTCGGAGCTCACAGTTTTGTAGTACAGTCTCAAGCTCTTCTACCTCCCATTTCAAATCTTCAATCCTACTTAGGCTGGCCCTTAATTTAATATCAGAGTTACGACCACGGTGCTGACGCATGGCCTTTTCCAGCTCCGCTACCCGAGCTACCAACATCTCTTTCTCACCTTGGCCTTCAACCAAGCACTTCTTTAAGGCGCTTTCACGTGTTTGAGCATCATGAAACCTCTTCTCTCATTGATCAGCTCTAGCTTTTTCCTCTTGAATTTCCTGTCGCCACTGCTCTGACGTCTTCCCCAACCCGGCAGTTCTCATTGACATACGTAGCTTCTTGTAATCAGTTTTCAAACTGTCCAGGTCTTCCTCAACATTCCTTTTCCTTTTCCTCAACTTCTCGGCCTCGAGTTTCTAGACATCGACATCTAATCTGAAATGTATCTTTTACTCATCCAATTGTTCTATCTTTTTCCCTAACTCTGCATTTCTCTCTTTGAAGTCCCGTTTTACGATTTCAAGCTCGGAGGGGATTACTTATAAATATTCTTCTATCGCACGAACATCCTCCAAACTCGGCTCGGGGATATTATCATTAACTCTTTTACTCAAACACCCCTTGTATTCAGGAGTCGTCATTGATCCAACAGCCAATCTCTTCATCCGGCGCGTCTGTTTCCAAGCATCAGAAATCTCTTGAACCTTCTTATTATAATTCTTCTCCTTATACGCAAACTCACTCTGGGCTAATCCATGTGTCATTGGTATAAACTGCCTTGACCTGTATTGTCTTAAAACGAGCAAAGGGGCATATCCAGCAGCTCCCCAAATTCCAAGTAGAGGCACCCAATCAAAACTCCCACACCGATAGAGAATCTCATCAGGAACAAACAAAGGAGCTCTCCACTCAACATCCTCTTCCTAGAGATTTCGGAGGAGCGCGATCCAATTTTCTTCTGATATGTCATCTCTCCTAGACATGGCTGCTATCTCCTTCAACGGGGAGTAGCTCTCAGAGAAAACCTAATATGAAACCTTATCCACCTTCCAAAAATAGCTGTGGAACCAAGCTAACAATAACTGCGCGCACCCTATAAATCTACCTTTACCTGCCCTCCGACATGCACTCAAGGATCTGAATGTCTCAGCCAGAATTGCCGGCACCGGTGTAACCCCTTTATCAAGTCGATCAAAGAAATCTACAACTACTTCATCTATATGCCTTAAAGCCTTAGGGAAAATCACCAAACCATAGATGCTCAAGGCGAAGACGTCAACTTTCCTCTTTGTACCTGGATGTGCTACAATCAGGTCCCTCAAACTTACCCAAGGAATGCACCTACCATCACCCTTCTGCTGAATTCGAGCTATAACCCATTGTTCACTCGTCCCAGTGATACTCATTAATTTCTTTACAAAAGCTGGGGCACCAGCAACCTTGGAATAAACTTTGTCGACTTGAACCTTTAGACAACGAAGCAAAGCCGTATACTCCTCCACAGTAGGCACTAAGTCTACCTTTCCGAAGGTGAAACAACTATACGTCCGGTTCTAAAACTGAGCCATAGCCCGAAACAAGCATTTGTTCACCTTGATATCAAGCAGGGAGGGTAAATCGCCATAACTTTGATAGAATAGTTGCTTAGTCTCATCATCCCAACTGGCCCATATATCCCTCAACTCTTGGAGCTTGTTTTGGGTCACACTGATGCGAGTGAAGCCCGACAACCCCGATGTATACCCCTCAACTAGGCTATCCCCTTTCTCAAGTTACATCTTCTCTGACCACATACGGACAGCCGCATTATCCTCTACTTTATCAAGGAATTTGCTCTACATAACAAGCTTTCTAATTTAGCAACCGAACAGAAATCAACACCTCTTTAATATGAAATGATATGCAAACATAACCACAACAAAACACAACAAATTAGTATCAAAAAATAAAAATCAAAGCAAATAGAAAATAATCAAACACCTAACTGGGTAATCGCTAGGGTTCAACATAGCTCTACCTAGGGCGAGATCCTAGAGTTCACTATATGTGGCTCGGTTCTAAGAAAAGGGTACCTGAACCAGCAGATTCCTCAACCCTCACCCATTATAGGCTCATGTGGATCGAGTTCAGTTCAGGGGAATACATTCCCTATGGCCATGCGGAGGTGAAAACCTCACAAAGACATAGGTACGGATGTATCCAGTAAGCAGTCCACTAGCCCATGCGGAGGTGAAAACCTCACGAAGGCATAGTTTCTCACTCCCACTTAGAAGGTATGACCACAACGGTCATGCAATATGATGCGAGGGAATATAAAGAACTCAAAATGCAAAACACGAAATAAAATGACAAAAACTATAAAACCCATGAGATGCAATGAAAGGATCGTATTAGAAACCAAATTTAAAATTTTCGACAGAAGGACAGAAAATAATCAATTTTACGGCTTGGCTCTCTTTTTGTTCCCCAGTAGAGTCGCCAAGCTGTCAAAACCATTTTTTACGAGTTTTGGAAAAAACGAAAATTGATTTTTAAAACGAAAGTTTGGAATCGCCACTGACCTTTTTTGAGGTGTAATCGGATCACCTTAAAATTGATCATTTTAATAAAATATTTGATTTATTAAAGTAATAATTTTTGGCCTACAAAAATTGAGAGAAAAAGTTCGGGAGTCGGTTACGCACAAGGAAGGGCTAGCACCTTCGTAACGCCCAAAATTGGTACCAATTGATTATTTAATGTCCTATCGTGGAAAACTTAAAGGAAAATTGCCAAAATACGATTCCTTTTAAAAAAAATTGTGATCAACTCGAGTTGAATTTTAAGATTCACTCGTTTCAAAGAAATAAAATAACACATCCAACACGTTAGGACACGATATTTTAAGCCTCCAAAAACTAAGATCATCCCATGATTTCCAAAATGCAATGAAAAGGGTATTCAACTATTCAGTCCAACGAAAAAAATGAAACCCAGCACGTTAGGGCACGATTTCTCGAATTTCCAAACATAGAACATTGCCTTATTTTAAAATTTAGAAAACACGAATGAAATTTTTAAAGGAATATTTGACCATTTTGGGCAAGCAGAAAATCGAAGCCCAGCACGTTAGGGCACGGTTTCCTAAATTTCCAAATTCCAAACATTGCTTTGGTTTTAGAATTTCTTTTAAAAAAAAGAAAAATTGATAGTTACAAAAACGAATTAAAAATATTTGTTTGCTTGGGGATAAAAACAATCGATATTGAGTGAACAGGGGAATTGAAACCATAATGCAATTACAAAAAAAAAAAAAAGAAACATAATTACATGTATGAACAATAATATGTGAAAATGATGTGAAAGCCAATGGCGACACGTGATATGCAAGACAACTCAAGAACTAGGAATCAATGATATAAACAATTTAAAGACCAATAAATATATACAAAGAAATAACACAAGCAAAAATTCGAAATAACTTATATGCATATAAAAACTGACAAAATATGAATAATTATTAAGAAATATATATATTACGTAAGAAGAAATTTAAAATAAATAATATAAAACATAGACAAGTTAATTTAACTAATGATGTATATATGAAAATGGGAAAAAAATGTAAATGATATATACCAAGATACTAAAGTATTTAAAATAGATAAAATATACAACTTAAAATAAGATCCTTTAAAAAGAACCGAATTACATAAACAAATTTAAAAGATAATATATATATATACATAATAAATTTAGAAGAAAATATTTACATAACAAATTTGAAAAGAAAATATATATATTAAATAGATTTAAAAGTAACTATAAAAATAAAGTAACATAGAATTAACAATGTATATGAAATAAAACTAATTTCATCATAATTATACATGTACAATAATAATATATAAAATTATTTTAATTAAATATTATACAAAAATTTAGAATAATACTACATAAAATGGAATTTTAAAATTATACTTTACAATTGAAACAAATAAACAACAAAGTAGGAAAATAATAATAATAATAAAGTAACCCAAAACGTATGTTTAGATAATTTCTTTAAAAGTTGAATGCTAAATAGATTAAAGAAATAATGAATTATACAAATAAAAAAAACTCAATTAAAATAAAAATAAAATAAAGGGGATACTTCATAAATAAAACAAATCATTGAAATTAGAAAAGGGATCGAAGTGCAATGTGCACGAATGCACAGGGACCAAAAGCACAAATAGTCCAGACCCCCAAACTCAGCACCCAGGCGCGGGCCAAATCGAAACATCGCACCAATTACGGGGACAATTTAATAAAATAAATAAAACACAAATCGGGGCTAATTAAAAAACTTGTGCAAATAGGAAGGACTGGCCGTGCAAAATTACCCATTTAAGGTAGTCAAACGCGCATACTGAATCTACCCTCCCCCTAATTCTGTTTCATTTTCATTTGAAATAAAACCTGTTTTAAACCCTTTTTTTTTTTTTTTTTTTTTAAAAACATTTTAACTTTTATTCCCTTTTTTTAAAGAACCCTAAATGCTTTGGAGTATGTCCAACTCCTTCACTTTCCCCTCTGCTTTCCAGCCAAACGACTAGTACCCAAGCCTCAACAGCCCCAAAATTCGACGAAGAACGGAGAGCCCTTCCCCCAGCATGAGCACGACAGTGAGTCTCCTTCTCTCTCACTTATCTCTTAGCATATCCGATGAAAATGAAAAAAAAGAGAAAAAAACCGAAATAAAATAGTGATAACCACCTTTGAATATATCTCTTAGCTGCTTTCCTTTGTTTTTATGTGTATTTGGTATTCGCTTTGTAACCTAAAGGAAATCGTGTTCTACTTCTCTGAACAACAAAGGAAAAAAAAAACCCCTCACAATAAAAGATTTAAAGGCTTTATAGCCAAACACCACCGGTTTCTGCCCATTTTCTTGCTTAAACCGCAGGCCATGGTGACATGAACGGACGTGGGTGAGCAACGAACGAGTTGAGGGTCGTGCCTGGTGTGCCAACGTGTGATGGAGAGGTGCTGATGGTCGTAGGTGGAGAACGTGGGCAGTGGCTAAAGGGAGGCAGTTTCCTTCTTTGCTGAAACAAAATTTGTGGGCTAAGGGTTTTTTAAAAAAATTGGGCTTTTGTTTCACTTGGATTTTTATGTAATTGGTTTGTATTTTGAGTTTATTATTTAGTGTAATTGGGCTTGCTATTATTTGTAAATGGACTTATTTTTGTTTTATTTTTTGGTTTTTGCATGTGTATGGGCTCGGGCTAAAAATTGGGTCTACAACTTCTATCAATTGATGTTTTAGTTTTAAATAAGTTGCCTAACAATTATAATCCTTAAATTGTGTTTGTTTATTGAAAACATCTTCCGGGCAAATTACCAATAAAAGCCCCTTTTTTTTTTAAATTTACTGAAATGGGCCAGGTCAGAAATTATTTACCGGTATGGGCCACATTTTACAAAACACGTCCACGTCAACGCGTTGTCAGGGGAAAAAATAGGAAAACTCTTCCTCAAGGAAGCGCTTTGCCTACGTGGACAAAAAACACTTCTTTGAGGACGCACTTTCTGTCCACGTAGGCAGAAAACGCTTCCTTGAGGACGCGCTTTCTGTCCACGTAGGCAGAAAACGCTTCCTCAATGAAGCGTTTTCCCCGTGTATGAACAGTAGCAACGGCTACTTTTTTTACCGTTGGTAACCGCCCCAACGGTCCAAAAAAAAACTATAAAAACCCCCACCCCTTTCATTTTTTTCACACTTAAATCCTTTCAATCTTCAATCTTTCAATATTCTCTCAAATTTCTCTCAAATCTCTCAAATTTCTCTTAATTCCTCTCAAAACTCTCGTTAATTTTTTCAAAAAAGCTCTAATTTTTATTTTTTCAAAATTTATTTTCTTAAATAAAAAAACTTGATCGTGTTAGCAATGGCCGGAGAATTAATTTGCTTCGATGATAAACACATATCCGTCGAACAAATGCAAATGGTAAGTGTTAAATTTAATATTTAAATATTATTTAAGATTCTGTCATTTATGCAAATTTAAATAATTTTTATTTATTATTTCTTATAAAAGTCCGTAGATCGGATATTGCAATGCTATATCCGTAACATGGCTGGTCCTCCATCACTGTTGATAGAGGATTACCTACGGGAAGTGGGTTTTTGGCATGTGATGATGATAGGCCGGGGGTGCAAGTTGGACCCAAAACTTATTAGTGCGTTGATAGAAAGGTGGAGACCTGATACGCACACATTTCATCTTCCATGTGGAGAGTGCACTATCACTTTGGAAGACGTGCATTTGCAATTAGGATTGCCGGTGAACGGGGACGCAGTCACTGGGTCCGTTCATTCTGCTGATTGGGGAGCGGTATGCTACGAGCTTTTGGGTGCTATTCTGGATAATATTAAAGGAGGTCGGATCGAGATGGGCTGGTTACGAGACACATTTTCGGAGCCAGATGGTGATTCTACCGAACTAGAAAAAATTCGATATGCTCGAGCATACATTCTTCAGATAATTGGAGGTTATTTGATGCCGGACTTGTCACGAAACCTTGTACATCTGAGATGGCTGCTGAAACTTGTTGATTTTAGAGCAGCTGGTGAATTTAGTTGGGGGTCTGCCGTGTTGGCAACACTGTACCGGGAGATGTGCGGGGCTACGAGACCGAATAAAGCGAAAATCGGAGGTTGCCTATCACTACTGCAATCATGGGCACGGTTTCGCTTTCCATTTTTACGTCCTCGAGTGGACCACCCATATACATTCCCACTCATAACGAGGTAAATTTTATATTAGATTTTACAATTATTACGTAGATTTAAAATATAATCGTATGCTAAAAATTTATTTAATTAGGTGGAACCATTCGGCAAGTTATGCTCGATTACCTACCTGTCTTGAAGATATACGGCTTCTATTAGAGCAACGGTCGGAAGCACAAGTAAGTATTAAAAATATATATACATACATAATAAAATAGTGGATTCGTATTTAGTATTTAGTATTTAGTATTTAGTATTTTTTATTTAACTAATATTTCCATCATTTTTATATAGTTTCAATGGACACCATACGAGGATCCGGCAATTCGGGCAGTAATTCCAGATGAATACTTGCAAAATCCGAACGCTTGGCACGTGAATGTCCCATTGGTCAACTTTGCTATTGTGGAGATGCACCAATCAGACAGAGTATTATGGCAATTTGGATTTCGACAACCGATTCCTGTGGCACCTGAGGTGTTGGATGATCATCACAAAATCGACTTACGGCAATTGCATACGGATTGGCCGAGATTCTGGTAACACTATATCCAAATGTGAGAAGATCGGTATGATTATTTACCTACTCGGGAACCGATCATCGTTCCAGATTTGGCGTGCGTGCCGGAATACATGCCATGGTTTAGGATCCATGGCAAGCCATACTTACTGTCAGAAGAGGAGAGGCAGCGGCAATTGCATGCCCAAAGGGAACGACGTGGCCCTTTAAATCCTAGAAGAAGGGATGACGATGCAGGCCCATCAACAGCGCCCACACAATCACCCGGCCCAGCAACCGGCCCAGCAACGAGACCTACACAGTTACTGGGCCCAACAGTTCAACCGTCGACACCCACAATACAGCCTCTTCAGATGATGCCAGGTACGTATCCTAGCCCTTTTATGTATCCTTGCCCTTATATGTTTCCTTTTTCTAGTCCTATGGTAGGTTGGAATGCATGGCCCGGTTTATCTCCATTTTCGATTACTCTGAGTGGACCGCCGATCTATAGGCAGCCGTCGCACGAGGGATCGCAGGAAGGGCCGTCGGGGAGCTCTTCTTTTTACCAATCCCCATCACCTTATGGGTTTCAAACACCTCCGCCATTAATGATGCAAACACCTCCACAGTCACTATTCTATCAAGGTGGGTCATCCTCTCAACACCCACAACCAGAATCCTCATTTGAGCAAGCGTAACCCCACTAAGTCGGACAAAGGAGGAATCCAACGCGTGACCGTCGACGACCTCCATGTGGCACTGAATCCGACCGGCACGGACATTGATTTTTATTTTAATATATTTGTACAAACATTTTGAATATTTTTATATTATTTCATGTAATTAGATAAAAGGTTGTTTTAAATAAAGTAACTGTAATTTACTTTTATATTTTTAATAAAATGAAAATTATTTTAAATAAGGCAACATTTTGAATATTTTTATATTATTTCATGTGATAATATAAAATGTTGTTTTAAGTAAAGTAATTGTAATTTACTTTTATATTTTTAATAAAATGGAAATTATTTTAAATAAGGCAACATTTTGAATATTTTTATATTATTTCATGTGATAATATAAAATGTTGTTTTAAGTAAAGTAATTGTAATTTACTTTTATATTTTTAATAAAATGGAAATTATTTTAAATAAGGCAACATTTTGAATATTTTTATATTATTTCATGTGATAATATAAAATGTTGTTTTAAGTAAAGTAATTATAATTTACTTTTATATTTTTAATAAAATGAAAATTATTTTAAATAAAGCAATATTTTGAATATTTTTATATTATTTCATGTAATAAAATATAAATAATACAACATATTGACAATTACAACAACTATCAACTATTGCGATTTGGACATGATCTACTTGTATGGCCTGGGTTCCTACACCATCCACATAACTTCTGTTGATTGGTTGTTTCTCGGATATCCATATTGTTGCATATTCTAGTCGAGCAAGTCGTCGACCCTTTGGTTTTCTGTAGTAACTCTCTATCCGTGTGATTTTAAATGGAGCAAGCGATACAGAGGGCCGCTTACACTCATTTGGAACCGGTGGGAATATGTGTCTCCACACGTTGTACATGTATTCCAATTTGTACACGTCGTCGACATAGCTCATGGGATCCAGACGAAGATTTTGACAAGCTGCAATTACATGAGCACGTGGATAACGAAGTACGTCAAACCTCCCACAATCGCAAGTCCTATTTCTTAAGTGTACACGATATTGCCCGCCAGTAATACCTTGGTGCGGTTTGTCAAACTCTGTCACACGAAACCATAAGTTGTCTCGATCGTGACATACTGTGTGCATAGTATTCGCCTGTGCCTTCACCTTGTTAATTTCTTGCAATACCTTTGCGCACCATACATGGCCTCCTTGCATTTGGCCTGTATAACTCGCTGCTCGTTTCGGAAATAGTGCCGCTAAACGAAAATATGTCTCTCGCACAACTGATGTTATTGGTAAATGACGTGTTCCTTTCAAAATAGAATTTATACATTCGGCCAGGTTTGAGGTCATTTAACCATATCGTAAGCCGCCGTCGTATGCTTGTGTCCATTGTTCGAAAGGTATATTACATAGGTAGTCATGGCCCTCTTCGTTAATCGAAGCGAGCGCGCCAACATCTCACGAAAATGTCCTTACTTATCTCATACCACCATATAAGTTGATAGCGAAAATTACATACCACTTTTCCATTTAAAATATATTCAATATTCCAAACGAAATTATATTAATAGAGATAAAGTTAAATACCCATGTTGGTCACTTGCGCGCTGTTCACCTTTAGATGGATATTGCACAGTAGTAGTTGGAAGCAATGTGCCTTAGGCAATACCGATGGTATGTGCGATGCCATAGGCTTCCCTATCGCTCAATTGCAGCTAGTATCCCGATGCCTCGATCCGATATAACGCATATATCAGGTTGGGGGCAAACATGTATCCTTAACCTAAAAAGAAAGAAATCCCAATCATCAGCTGACTCCCCCGGTGTTATTGCAAACGCAATTGGAAGGATTCTTCCACTACCATCCTGTGCGACTGCTAGCAATAGCCGATAGGTATATCTACCGTACATAAAGGTACCGTCAATTTGTACCAATGGCTTACAATATGCAAATGCGTCTCGGCATTGCTTAAAGCTCCAAAAGAGACGCTTAAATACTTGGCATCTACGGAGTAATCGGTCGTTGTAGTATGCAGGTTCTGTTTGAACGTCTCTTATGCAACCTGGGACGTATCTCTCTAACACTTGACACCACTGCCATATTTCATTATATGAAGCGTCCCACCCACTATGCATCTTCTCTAAAGCCTTCTGCTTAGCTATCCAAGCCTTGCGATAAGAGGGCGTGTACCCCATTTGGTTACGAATATTGGCAATTAAGACTGGCACTGAAGTCCTAAGATCTGCCTTCACCGTGGGTAGTATTAAGCTAGCTAACATAGCTGAATCCATCTTGGGATGATCTTGTGAAATACCTGTCAACGAAGTACGTTAAATAATGTAACATTGCATAATATCAGTATTATTCAAAAACCTTAAATACTATACCTGCAGCACATGTATGTGGACCTTTATACTTTTTTATCTCCCATAACCCTGTCCTTTTCCTCAACGAGGCGTAGATTTTCCATGAACAACTTCCGTCTTGCACTGCACACTTCGCCTCAAACTTATCGGATTTAGATTTAACCACGTGGTAGTTAACATCGTTATTGATGCTATGTTGTTTCAATGCACCAAGAAAACTCTCCTTATTGGAAAACTCCTTACCAACTTCAAATTCACTCGAATCCAATAACGAACTTGTATGATCACGCGTTCTGTGTGGTAGATTTGGAAACTCCAATGCATCATCTGCAGATAGATCAACATTATGCATGTGGGTTGGAGGCGAGTATGCCCTGAATCGTGGATCTTCTTCTTCATCTGAACCCCCTTCAACATCTTCAGGTTTAGTTGGAATAGGCTCCTGTTCAGAAAATAATCCAACATCTGTACCATCGCGGCCGGGCTCTCGAAGTGGATCCACATCGGACTCATTATCTAACCTACCATCATCTGCGACGTATGAGGTCCCCTCACCGGTGGACGTCATGGGGAGTACATCATCCCTTCTTTTGGGCGTTTCATAACGTCCCCAATTAGATGTAGATTGCCAAGCACTATAAGTTGATGTTGTTCCCCAGTACGTAGTTCTAGCATCAAACATCGACCCACCTAGGTGCATGTCTCATCCACTAACAGAGTGTCATGTAGGGGTTGTGTATTCCATACCGCTACCAAAAACTGACGGTTCTGTGTTATGTAACCCACTAACGGAGTGTCGTGCAGGGGTTGTGTATTCCTCTCGAACAGCAGCCGCAAATGTATCATTTGGCGATGCAAATTGTACATATAACTCAATATATGGTGCTCCACTAGCAAGATGAGTCTGCACCATTGCCTTCAAGCTACGAGTACCTTTGATGTCAAACGAGTCATATGTTATTGGATCAATAGAAGCACAAAATCGATACCTAATAGACAACAATTTCATTGGCGTCATTCCGAATATTTTACGCCTAATCCTTTTACGAAGTTCTGTCAAATCTATGTTCTGGTTAAAAACCAGTCGTATTGTATTCTCTGAAAAAAAAACAACACCGTTCTCGGTGTGACGAACCTCACCATCATAGTAAATAACAGCACTAATGCGTTCACTCATCTTTAATTTTTATCCTTCTTAGCCTCTCTATTTTTTTTTTTGCTGTAAGTTATGCAACCTGAGAACAAAATTTGGCTCATTTATAGCCCAAATATTCCAGAAACCACTGTAGCAAAAGAGCGTCCACGTGGGAGCTTCTTTCAGTACTTTTGCTGAAAATGCATCCTGCTTGAAGCGTTTTTTACACTATTTATGCAGACATCTCTTCTCAAAATTATTTTTTCAGAGACCATTGTAGCAAAAGAGCATCCACGTGGGAGTTTCTTCCAAGATTTTCTTTGAAAATGCATCCTGCTTGAAGCATTTTTTACACTATTTATGCAGACATCTCTTCTCAAAATTATTTTTTCAGAGACCATTGTAGCAAAAGAGCATCCACGTGGGAGTTTCTTCCAGTAATTTTGCTGAAAATGTATCCTGCTTGAAGCGTTTTTACCACTATTTGTGCAGACACGTCTTCTCAAAATTATTTTTTCAGAGACTACTGTAGCAAAAGAGCGTCCACGTGGAAGCTTCTTTCAGAACTTTTGCTGACAATGCATCCTGCTTGGAGCGTTTTTTACATTATTTGCACAGACACGTCTTCTCAAAATTATTTTTTCAGATACTACTCTAGCAAAAGAGCGTCCACGTGGGAGCTTCTTTCAGTACTTTTGCTGACAATGCATCCTGCTTGAAGCGTTTTTGACACTATTTGCGCAAACACGTCTTCTCAAATTTATTTTTCAGAGACTATTGTAGCAAAAAAGCGTCCACATAGAAGCTTTTTTAGATTAACAAATAATTTAATTAAGTTACCCTAAACCCCAAACCCTAATTTATTTGATTTTTTTTAAATACCCTAAAACCCTAATCTAATTTTTTTAAATTTATAACTAATTTACTCAAGTAACCCTAAACCTTAATTTATTTGATTTTTTCCTTAAAAACCATAAACACTAAACCATAATCTAATTTTTTAAAATTAGTAATTAATTTAATTAACAAACAATAAACCCTAATTTATTTAATTTTTTCCTTAAAACCCTAAAATTTAAAAACCCAAAATTCCCAAAACCCTAACCCTAATTACATAAAACCCTAATAAAAACACGGGGAAAACCCTTCCTTGAGGAAGCGTTTTCTGCCTACGTGTGTGAAGCACGCACCTCAAGGAAGCGTTTTACATCGACGTAAAATAGCGCTTCCTTGAGGAAGCGTTTTCTGTTTTCCCCGACAACACTGTGCGACGTGGACGCATTTTGTAAAATGTAGCCCATACAGTAAATAATTTCTGACCTGGCCCATTTCAGTAAATTTAAAAAAAAAGGGGCTTTTATTGGTAATTTGCCCACATCTTCCATAAAATGAAGGACAATAATGAATTATTAGATAATAATAATTTTTTAAATTTAAGATATTTAAAAGATTATTTTAATATTCTTATAAAATTTAAAAACCTTAAGCATTAAATACTAAAATCCTAAAATTAAATTCCAAATTAAAAACAAACCAAAAAACATAAAAAAAATCCATGGTAAATATTGCTTCCTCAAGCGCATGCCCCCTCCGTTGCTTCTAGCACCTTCTCCTTTGTCCACCTCGTTCCCAATTAGCTATGATGCAAATCGTTTGAATCATCATGTTAATATAATAGCAGAGCAGGGTTGAAATACATGGAAACCAGTGACATAATTTAACTATGCATTAAATAATATATTTGAGAATAAATTCTACAAAGATGGCAATTGCAATATCCTTGTCGGTAATAGATGGTTTTCATTTAATTCTAGCTACAAAAATTTTATTATGTAAGCTTCATAATTAGTTGAATTTGTGTTTAATCATGATATATGTTCCCTAAACTTGGTCAGATTTCTTTGGTGCCACAATTCTACCATGGCTGGCCTTCTTTCCAAATTCCAATGCATGAATTGAGAGATGTTTAGCTGCTGATTTCTGCCAACAAACCTTGTTCCATGCAAACACTAAACTTCTCCTTAAACCTGAAATTTAGCTAGGTTATCTGTTTGTTTCTCCAAGTCTTTTTATCAGTCCAAGTAGCTTCAGAATGGAGTTTTCCTTACCAAAGGAGATCAAACTTCATAATGGAGCATAGATGGCACCTAATCTACCGAATCCTAAATTTGTTTTGTTTATGGTTTGACTGTTAACAAGTCCTAAGTGGCCCAGGTAAAGCCACCTGTCTCTCCATTATTAGGAATAGGAGCACAACATTCAGTATCTTAAAGTCTTTCTGTTAAAATCCCACATCAGTAAGTCAGCGTGAGAGAAAGCGAGAAGCAGCTTTTAAAGGAAGCCGACTTGTACAAGAGAAGGCATACCTTTCTCGGCCTTTTGGCTAAGATCAAGTGTAGTATCTGTTCTTATCAGTTTAATATCTGATACGTGGGCCATTGGTCTACATGATATTAAATTTATTTTTTAAGGGGGAATGCCCACCACGGTAGCTTGCTAGTGGGGCTTTCTCGCGACGCCCAAGCGTTGCACTATTGCTCGGGCCTGGCGCACCCCACCTAATACCAGTTTAACGTTTGAGTCTAATGCTTTAAAGTTTATGGACATTATGTAATTGCTTAAGTAATGATGTTTATTTCACAAGGCATTTGTTCAAGTTCTCCTTAACTCTGATTTTCTCTTTTGCCACAGCTTCTGATCCTAGTTCTCTTCAGGACTCTTTTGTGCTGCATTCTATCCTCGCTTTCTTCAGGACTTTTGTGTAGAACTCAAGGATGCCAAAAATGGTCCTATGTTCGCCCTCTTAGTTTTTATCTGTAGTGTTTACAATCTCTAAGTTTTGAAATGCATAGTGTATGTCAAGTGTCAACTCACACTTCCATCATTCACGCTATATCTGTTAATTGCTAGTTCTGCAAGGACCCAAAGCATGTCCTTTTCAGGACTCAACATGCTTGGAAACACATCAAATCAACTAGGATCAAAAAGTCACTCCTGTCAATAACAAATGCCAGGACTTAATGCTTTTGGCATATCTTTGGCTCGAATTTATTACGCACCTTATGACCTAAACCCTCCTCACACTCACCCGCGGGCCAATGAGATCTTAGTAGTTCTAGAGTCGCACTCTATGTGGCCTTTGTCACATCCAACCTAAAGAACTGTTTCATCGCTAAAGTGCTATACCATGGAGATGCTTTCTTAGTCCCTATTGATCTATTCAATTCCAGTTCAACATAGGGAAAACTAATGCAGTTGCCTTTGCTGGTTTTAGCACCCAGAATCCAAGTATGATTACCATTGCAAATGAAGTGTTCAGATAAAAAGCTCCTATTAATCCTGATGTTTTTGCCAAGGCTTTCCAGCTGGATAACGATGTTGTTACTTATCTTCAGTCACGGTTCTGGTGGAAAAACAACTTGAACATTGTTTTCAACAGACTTGCAGTCTTGAAGTAGTACCTATTGCTGATGATATTTTTTCTCATTATAGAAAATTAGGGTTCCTGTTGAGGTGTGATGCTGAGGTTTTTTATGTGCGGTTTCTTTTGTAAGGTTCTCATTGTGTTGTTTTGAGTTTGTTAACAAGATTGCAGGTTATTTACAAACTTGGACCCATGTCAAGGTGTAAATCTATTTCCATGAACAGGGGGCTATGTAACATATGTATAAACATATATGCAGAGAGAGAGAGAGTATTAAGCTTGAGAATTTTTTCCCGAGGTACTAAATATGTGAATATTTGGATAAATAATCGTAAAACTACTGCCCAAATTCACATGAAACGTAAACAAATTCCAGAAAATGGCTTTTAAGAATTTTTTTTAAGTGAATAATTTAAAAAAGCTAAAAAGAAAGCAGCAACATATACAGGGGGCAAAGATTTACAAAAAGCCAAAGCTTGTTTCATTGTTTGTCTCCTAGGATGAAGAATTGCTCCCTTTGTTGTTTCCTCTCTAACTTGCTTATATTAATTTTTGACAATATTGTATAGACAAATCTTGCATGGTTAATTGTATGATTGGAAAATAAAGGGAGAGAAGCTGATTTCTAACATTTCATCATGTAACACTAACATGTGTATATACGTTGTGATGGTTTAACATGTTCCATTCTCATTCGAAAATAGTAGACAAAATTTTAACTGCATATGAATATGCTTCTTGAATAGTTTTTTATTTTCCCTACATTCTCATTATTTGTTGAATAACATTGCCTTGAAAGGAAGATTTGACGACAAACCCTTGATGCAATCATCACAGCTAAGCCAAGCTTATTTCACAGACCTACGATCGCCATTCTTTCATGCAGAATCCAGTCCCTTCAGAACTCCAAAACCTTTTAATTTCCTCCCACATCAGGCTCGGATGACAGTAGGAAGCGGGAGACTTATTATAAAAGGAGCAAGCTTATCTCGGAGAACGCATACCTTTCTCGGCCTTTTGGCTAAGATCAAGTGTAGTATCTGTTCTTATCAGTTTAATATCTGATACGTGGGCCATTGGCCTACATGATATTAAATTTATTTTTCGAGGGGTAAAGCTCACCACGGTAGCTTGCTACTGGGGCTTTCACGCGTCGCCCAAGTGTTGCACTATGGCTTTGGCCTGGCGCACCCCAACCACAACAAGTTTTGAACCGTTATTTTCTCTGCCAGGATTTGGTTGAAGTTAATGTTAAATTCTTTTGTTAAAAAAAACCTTTAAAAATTCATTTTTGGATAAAAAATTGTTTTTTTTTAAATATTTTTGAACTTTGAATTATGGCTCTAATGCAGCCGAAGGCTCGACCTTAAGAACATCACCTATCTTTCTCCGAGTATCACCAATCTCAACATCAACTAAGAATTGAAAGAAAAAACATCAAGACTTGCAAAGTTATATTTTCACAACTATCTTATTAAATAATAAATGCCAGTCTATCAAATACTGAAACCAAGTAGTGGAATTACCAGGGTCATTATCACCTCATGCTCCTTCAACTTCAAAGTTTGATAAAGAAGGGTCTTCCCATGTTTGTGGAAGCAAACCCGCAATTCCAGTTTATATTATAACTGAGGGGCAATTAATGGGATTATAGCAAGTAGCCAAAACAAAGTTCTGAAAATAGCTCCAAAAGCATTGAAATGAGCAAAAAAAATAAACACACTTAAAATCAAAGAATCTTACGGGTAATATCGAAGCTTGCACTTCATAGTATCCTATTTAATGGGAGTGTATGGCTCGTTAGTAGCAACCTCCATTTTTTGCATTTGACTCTTTGGGTATCTCCACAATAAAGTTAAAACATCATCTCCCAAGTGCAATGGTATTTTGTGCCAAGGAGAAATCTAAATCGCCACTAAATCTCAATGACCATTCAAATACTTAGACAAATTCAATTTCAAAGATTTAGAAATAAAATAAAATAAAAAGTTGGGACAAATACCTATTTCCGCGAAGTATCTTCGACGAAGGCTATGTACTCAAGGGTTTCGAGTTGACCTTCATGTTTGATTTGACCTTCAATTCGATGTCCAGATATGTTTCAATAGAGACGTGGACAAAACACATGTAAACAAATAAAAAGAGAGAAATAAACACATTAAAAAATGTGAGTCAAAGGAGATAAGTAAAAACAGAATCAACATACGTTATTTGTTAACGCAATTCGGATTTATCAATCCTACTCTATGTAACCTTATTTAGAAAATGATTTTATTCAATAATTCATTTAGTACAACTATTAGCTAAAACCCAATCTTCCATCCTCCAATGAATAGTTGCAACCCCAAAGTTAAATTTAAATTATTACAAATCACTCTCCCTAAATACCTCACATTTCATACAATATCTCTCCATAAAAATTCTTAAACAATGAATATCTGAATACACCCCTAAATTGCTCAATGAGGAAGTCTATCAATAGCCTAATACAAGAGTCCCTTTAGCAGAGTTTATATCTATTTACCAGTTTACTGTTTAATTTAATACATAGAGACTAATTTATTTATTTTATAAATAAAGAAAGTAAAATGTAATTCGACTATTACCTTTTTAAAAGTTATATTATATACAACATAATTACTACCAGATTATATGTTGGAATATTTTCAAATATTTATATAATTACTATTAGGTTATATGTTGGAACATTTTCAAATATTTATAGTATTCCAATAACTATAAATGAAATGGTGTAATTAATCAAAAGTCAAATCTTTTGATTATTGGTCAAGGGTCATATCACTTGATTTTTGACAAATTTATAACTATTCAAATAATTGTTAGTACAAATCTCTAGTGAGGAAAATCTCGAACACATGAACAAAACTTGGATAGAAAATGAAGAAATAGAATAAGGCTCCAAGGCGTGTATCAAGCCACTATTTTTAAGGTTATATTCGCCCCTAACTATCTTCGGTTTGCAAAAGAGTTTCAAGCGAATTAACCTTGAGAATACAATGAAGACGATGACTATTTGCGTTTTGCATTGACGAGAATAGTCCACTAAGCACTGAGCAATGTATAACAAGAAACTCAACTTTTACAAAGGATTTTTGCAGTAAGACTTTATAGAATTATCTAATAATATTAAAAGAATGGAGGAATGATAGAATTTTAGAATTTTTTTGTGACAACCCGAATTAGGGCCTAATCGGAATAGTGGTTTCGTGACCACAAATTCGAGATAGAAATAATTATTTTATATTTATTTTATATTTATTTTGAGGTTTATGATATGATTTCATGATTTCGTGAAAATTCCGTAATGAAATTCTATGCATTAAGCGCTTAAGTTGATATTAGGGACTAAACCGAATAAATTGTAAAACTTGTGTTCTAGAAGTTTTTAGTATGAAATTGCTTTGAAATATTAATTAGGAGGTCTTAAATAGCAATTTGACCAATTCCTAAGTTATGGACAAAAGTTGGACATGGAGGGAATTTTTAGAAAGTTTAATAGTAAGGGCATTTTGGTCATTTGTATATTAAATGAAATAAAATGGGAAAAATAACACAAAATTTGGTCATCTTCATCACTAGTTGCTGCCAAAATTTTCTCTCCTCCATAGCTAGGGTTTCTTCAACTTTCAAGCTTCATAGTAAGTGATTTCAAGCCCCGTTTTTAATGTTCTTTACATTTTTGAAATCCTCGTAGCTCGGTTTACCTATTTCTACTATTATTTCGAGTTAGGGTTTATGTTTAAAAATTTACCCATGAATGATAGGCATGTATTTTGATGTTTGATGGTAGAATATGAATGTTTGAAGTTAGGAGAACGATCTTTTCTAAGCGATTTTTAGCGAAAACGAGCAAAACGGCATAATCGATAAAAATACCTATTGTTCATAATTATGTGTTAGAATGAGAATTTGATGATACCATAGAAGAGAAAAATGATCAGCATGTCATTAAACATAAGAATAAGGGCTGAAATTAAATTTCCGAGCCTTGGGACAAAATCGTAATTTTGTAAAATTTAGGGGGTAAAAATGTAATTTTTGCATAATGTGATTTTTGGATTGAAACAAATAGTTCGAGTGTTAAATGAACTAAATGTGTTGTTATAGATCAAGAAAGGCGTGGAATCGACCTCGAACGGGGGAAAGAAAAAGCTTTGGACTAAACTGCAAAAGTTTTATATTTGCACCGAGGTAAGTTTGTACGTAAATAAATCATCGATTTCTTTTATGTTATTGTATTTTGATAACATGTGGAATATGGCTGCCTATCAAATGGTTATTTGATGTAAGTTATGAATTTAAATTAATTTCGGACAATTTAGTAAAATGTTGGAAAAGTGAGAAATTTCCTGTTGAACCTTCGGAATGAAAACGATACAAATGAACTATTGTGTGGTCACGTGTGTAGTACTAAGTGCAGGCTACTATGTGTACCAGATTATTGGTCGCATGTGTAGTACTAAGTGCAGGCTACTATGCGTACCCAAAAACTGTGGTCACGTGTGTAGTACTAAGTGCAAAGCTACTCGTGTACCAGTTATTGGTCGCATGTGTAGTACTAAGTGCGAGCTACTATGCGTATCATATAGCTTCGGCTACAAGTGTGGAAATGGGAAAATGTTCAGGTAGTTGTGTATCTGTTGTTATTCCGATGAGTTCAACGGGCAATCGATTAAATGAAGATACATGTGAAAGTGATTATGTGATGAATAAGTGCAAGTATATGTTTATTTGAATTTATGAGCAATATGCTCGATATGTGAGCGAACCTCGGTAAAATGGAAAGGATTGAGCGAATTATGTAAGAGTGAATTTTTGTAGTAAAACAATGTCGGACAATAGCAGTTGCATAATTTTGAAAATTCACCAAAAATCATGGAAGTAGAATTAAATCTCAAATAAATTATGGAATTAAAGCTTAATGGGTCTACTTTCATATAAAAGAAACAGGGGAAACAAAAGACTTCTATATTATGTGATAATTGAATTCTTGTGAAACAGGTTCTGAATGAATTTAAGATCCCCTGTTCTGACTTTATAAATTCACCATAAATTGTACAAAAATTATTAAGAGTCATACCATACATGCATGGATTCCTTATTGAGTCTATTTTTATGGAAAATAAATGGCATGGTTTTTGGAATCTTTTACAGGGATAAATTTTGTTCGTAATGCACAGGTGTTAGAGTAGTCATACCCTGAAACAGGGGAGACTTTAACTAATAAACTGTACTAATTGGCCCTACCAAAAATTCTAGATAAAAATTAGTAAATATAATTATGAGTCTAGTTTCAACCAAAATTTACGGAATTGAATTTCGAGATATGTAGCTCAAGATATGATTTTTCTTTTAACCGGGACTCTAGAAAACAGCCTGTCATCAATATATGTAACCATATACTAGTATGATTGTTTTACTTTGATAAATTATATATCAATTTAGTACTTACTTACTAAGCTATATGCTTACCATCTTTTCTTTTTCTTTTTTTTATAGAATTATTAAGCCAGCTCGGGATTTTGGAGATCGTCGGAGACTCATCTACACTATCAATACTTTTTGGTGTTTTGTAATCACTACTTTGGAATTATGGCATGTATAGAGAGAGACGAATCATTTTGTTATATGTCATAATTAATTTGTTTTAAAGTATCACTTTTCTAAATTTTAAAATCTACATGTATCTATGTATATCTATTAATGCTATCAACTTTAGTCTAAGCTAAAGTAAGTAAATTGAGTAAGGTCAGGTTAATGTGTGAATTCATGTTTTCGTGAACGGTAATGCTCCGTACCTTATTTTGGTCTAGAATATGGGTATGGGGTGTTACATTTATTGGTATCAGAGCCTGGTTTAGGCGGTTCTCGGATCTACGTACTGTGTGTGGAAGTCTATCTGTACATGCCATAATTATATTATGATAGTGGGATGACTCCTGACACTTTAAATCATGTTTTTTTTTTTAGTAAATGGATCCCGACCGAGCTGTAGCTGATGATGTAGAAAGTAATGTGCCGGCTCCCGCGCAAGGGACTGCGCCAGTGGAGAGTAGGCATGAGACACATGATCAGGGAGATAGGGCCCGGGAAGCCTTTCTCC
The DNA here is from genome assembly GCA_025698475.1 of Gossypium anomalum. NCBI lineage: Eukaryota > Viridiplantae > Streptophyta > Magnoliopsida > Malvales > Malvaceae > Gossypium > Gossypium anomalum. Next base: position 78,513,883 of record CM046966.1, on the reverse strand, counting down.
ATATGATGAGTAATTGGTATACAGAATTTATTCGGGCAAATCCGAACGCTCAGCCTCCTCCACCTCTTCCTATTCCTCAACCAGTTCCCGTAGTTCCTTAAGGTGTCGAAATTGTAAGATCGAGCAAACCCCCAGTTGATAAAATTTGAAAGCAAGGGGCTGAAGAATTTAGAGCTAATATAGATGATGATCCCGAAAGAGCAGAGTTCTGGCTTGAAAATTCTACCAGGGTATTCGATGAGCTTTCTTGTACTCCCAAAGAATGTTTGAAGTGTGCCGTATCATTGCTAAGGGATTCGGCATATCACTGTGGTGGAAGACATTGATATCGATGGTTCCAAAAAGAAAGGATTACATGGGATTTCTTTCAAGAGGAGTTTAGAAAGAAGTATATAAGCCAGTGGTTCATTGATCAAAACGGAAAGAGTTCCTTGAATGAAACAAGGCAAAATGTCTGTGGCGAATATGAACGTGAATTTGTCGGACTTAGCAAGTATGCTCGAGTGTGTGTCCACCAAAGCTATTATGTGTAAGAGGTTCGAGGATGGGTTAAATGAAGACATCAAGCTACTAGTTGGGATTTTAGAATTGAAAAAGTTTGTGGTATTGGTTGACCGAAATGGTAAAGTGAAGAAGCTGAACAACGAGAAGAGAAAAGGCATGAGAGAAGCCAGAGGCATGCAAGAAAGAGGCCAATTAGTAAGTCATTCCAATCTCAACCAAAGAAGTCTAAAGAAATGAATCCTCGGTTGATTGTTTCAACCGAACATTCGTATCGGGATCGTGGAAGATCATATTCGATTCTAAAGCCCAAGCTACTTCAATAGCGAGTGTAGGTAATGTGAGATCTAATAGACCCGAGAGTGCCAGACTGTGGCAAACAACATTTTGGGAGTGTTGGACGATTAGCCGGGCTTGTTTCAAATTTGGTTCTCGAGAACATTATATTAAGGATTGTCCAAAAGGGTTGAAGAAGAAAAATTTGAGTACCGACAGGACTAGTGTTGCTAATAGAGTAGACCTCCAGAAATACCGGGAGTGGAGCTAGCAGTAGAAGTGTGACAAAGGAATTAACTGGGAGACCAGAAGCTAGAGTACCTGCTAGAGCTTACGCCATACGTGCTCGGGAAGAGGCGTCATCTCCTGATGTGATCACTTGTACATTTTCTCTTTATGATACTACTGTTATTGCACTGATTGATCCCGGATCTACTCATTCTTATGTTTGTGTGAATTTAGTATCTAGTAAGAGCTTGCTCGTAGAATCTACTGAATTTGTGATTAAAGTGTCAAACCCTTTAGGCAAGTTAAGTCCACGTTTCATTGGGCCTTATAAGATTATTGAAAGAGTTGGACCAGTGGCTTATCGGCTAGACTTACCAACTGAGTTGGAAAAGATTCATAACGTGTTTCATGTATCGATGTTGCGACGCTACCGTTCTGATCCTTCACATGTAATTCCTCTGACGGAAATTGAAATTCGACCGGATATGACCTATGAGGAGGAACCAATAAAGATTTTGGCTCGGGAAATTAAACAGTTAAGAAATAAAAATATAGCCTTAGTGAAAGTATTGTGGCACAGACATGGAATGGAAGAGGCTACGTGGGAACTCGAGAAGCTATGAGGAAACAATACCCAAATCTCTTTCTCGGTAAGATTTTCTGACTGAAAATCTCTAAAGGGGGAGAATTGTGACAACCCGAATTAGGGCCTAATCGGAATAGTGGTTTCGTGACCACAAATCCGAGATAGAAATAATTATTTTATATTTATTTTATATTTATTTTGAGGTTTATGATATGATTTCATGATTTCGTGAAAATTCCGTAATGAAATTCTATGCATTAAGCGCTTAAGTTGATATTAGGGACTAAACTGAATAAATTGCAAAACTTGTGTTCTAGAAGTTTTTAGTATGAAATTGCTTTGGAATATTAATTAGGAGGTCTTAAATAGAAATTTGACCAATTCCTAAGTTATGGACAAAAGTTGGACATGGAGGAATTTTAGAAAACTTTAATAGTAAGGGCATTTTGGTCATTTGTATATTAAATGAAATAAAATGGGAAAAATAACACAAAAATTTGGTCATCTTCATCACTAGTTGCTGCCAAAATTTTCTCTCCTCCATAGCTAGGGTTTCTTCAACTTTCAAGCTTCATAGTAAGTGATTTCAAGCCCCGTTTTTAATGTTCTTTACATTTTTGAAATCCTCGTAGCTCGGTTTACCTATTTCTACTATTATTTCGAGTTAGGGTTTATATTTAAAAATTTACCCATGAATGATAGGCATGTATTTTGATGTTTGATGGTAGAATATGAATGTTTGAAGTTAGGAGAACGATCTTTTCTAAGCGATTTTTAGCGAAAACGAGCAAAACTAAGCATAATCGATAAAAATACCTATTGTTCATAATTATGTGTTAGAATGAGAATTTGATGATACCATAGAAGAGAAAAATGATCAGCATGTCATTAAACATAAGAATAAGGGCTGAAATTAAATTTCCGAACCTTGGGGCAAAATCGTAATTTTGTAAAAGTCAGCGGGCAAAAATGTAATTTTTGCATAATGTGATTTTTGGATTGAAACAAATAGTTCGAGTGTTAAATGAACTAAATGTGTTGTTATAGATCAAGAAAGGCGTGGAATCGACCTCGAACGGGGGAAAGAAAAAGCTTTGGACTAAACTGCAAAATTTTTATATTTGCACCGAGGTAAGTTTGTACGTAAATAAATCATCGATTTCTTTTATGTTATTGTATTTTGATAACATGTGGAATATGGCTACCTATCAAATGGTTATTTGATGTAAGTTATGAATTTAAATTAATTTCGGACAATTTAGTAAAATGTTGGAAAAGTGAGAAATTTCCTGTTGAACCTTCGGAATAAAAACGATACAAATGAACTATTGTGTGGTCACGTGTGTAGTACTAAGTGCAAGCTACTACGTGTACCAGATTATTGGTCGCATGTGTAGTACTAAGTGCAGGCTACTATGCGTACCCGAAAACTGTGGTCACGTGTGTAGTACTAAGTGCAGGCTACTACGTGTACCAGATTATTGGTCGCATGTGTAGTACTAAGTGCAGGCTACTATGCGTATCATATAGCTTCGGCTACAAGTGTGGAAATGGGAAAATGTTCAGGTAGTTGTGTATCTGTTGTTATTCCGATGAGTTCAACGGGCAATCGATTAAATGAAGATACATGTGAAAGTGATTATGTGATGAATAATTGCAAGTATATGTTTATTTGAATTTATGAGCAATATGCTCGATATGTGAGCGAACCTCGGTAAAATGGAAAGGATTGAGCGAATTATGTAAGAGTGAATTTTTGTAGTAAAACAATGTTGGACAGTAGCAGTTGCATAATTTTGAAAATTCACCAAAAATCATGGAAGTAGAATTAAATCTCAAATAAATTATGGAATTAAAGCTTAATGGGTATACTTTCATATAAAAGAAACAGGGGAAACAAAAGACTTCTATATTATGTGATAATTGAATTCTTGTGAAACAGGTTCTGAATGAATTTAAGAACCCCTGTTCTGAATTTATAAATTCACCATAAATTGTATAAAAATTATTAAGAGTCATACCATACATGCATGGATTCCTTATTGAGTCTATTTTTAAGGGAAATAAATGGCATGGTTGTTGGAATCTTTTACAGGGAGAAATTTTGTTCGTAATGCACAGGTGTCAGAGTAGTCATACCCTGAAACAGGGGAGACTTTAACTAATAAACTGTACTAATTGGCCCTACCAAAAATTCTAGAAAAAAATTAGTAAATATAATTATGAGTCTAGTTTCAACAAAAATTTACGGAATTGAATTTCGAGATATGTAGCTCAAGATATGATTTTTCTTTTAACTGGGACTCTAGAAAACAGCCTGTCATCGATATATGTAACCATATACTAGTATGATTGTTTTACTTTGATAAATTATATATCAATTTAGTACTTACTTACTAAGCTATATGCTTACCATCTTTTCTTTTTCTTTTTTTATAGAATTATTAAGCCAGCTCGGGATTTTGGAGATCGTCGGAGACTCATCTACACTATCAATACTTTTTGGTGTTTTGTAATCACTACTTTGGAATTATGGCATGTATAGAGAGAGACGAATCATTTTGTTATATGTCATAATTAATTTGTTTTAAAGTATCACTTTTCTAAATTTTAAAATCTACATGTATCTATGTATATCTGTTAATGCTATCAACTTTAGTCTAAGCTAAAGTAAGTAAATTGAGTAAGGTCAGGTTAATGTGTGAATTCATGTTTTCGTGAACGGTAATGCTCCGTACCTTATTTCGGTCTAGAATATGGGTATGGGGTGTTACATTTTTGGTTGATTTCCAAATGAAATCTTATTCCTATTTATAGGAATTCTCATGTCTTTTCATAGAGACGTCTTTTAAGAGGTGTCTTTTCTGAATAATAATGTCTTTAAAAATACACATAATTATTCATTTAATATTATAAGTATTCAAATAATATTATTTGAATACTTATAATTTTGTAAAAAAATCAAGTAATATGACTCTTGACCAATAATCAAAACATTTAACTTTTGATTAATTACACCATTTCATTTATGGTTATTGGAACATTATAAATATTTGAAAATGTTCCAACAATCTCCCCCCAATTTTAAAATATTTTAGATTTTGATATTCTTGGAAATCAATTTGCAAAAATGAAAGTGTCTTACGATTGAACCTTCACTTAGTGAAAACATGTTAAAGTTAATCGAAATTGCATGGTAGACTAAGCTTTGAACCAACTATTTCATTGGATTAACCGAACACATCTTACACAACGATTTTAATATCGTTCAATGCATAATATACAGGGACACTATTATGACCATGTGTCTGTGTCCTCTTTTCATGAGTTCTGTCAGAGCCAAGCCCTTGAGCTCTTAGAGGCAACCACACTTCCACTCATATAAGTAGAACCCATCAAGAGTGTTCCCGTAATTATAACACTCTAACATATTTATGTTGTGGACCCATTAAGAGTGCATTATTTATCCTTCCCCTATTGTTACAGGTACGTACCACTTCAATTTTAGGATGGATTTATTTATAGTGCTAACAGTCACATACTAATGATGTATTTTGTCTCATTGAACTCAATACTTGACGTTATACCAAGCGTTGAGTCGAGTTTCCATCATGGGTGACTCTAAGTAATGGGCTCGAGTCCCATCCCTTTTGAGTATGGGTGAGTATTCGATCGAGTCGAGTCAAATCGAGTAAAAAATTTTCGAGTTAGTCGAGTTAACAAATCCTATTTTAGCAACTGAACTCAATTTGAATTTTTTTCGAATCGAATCGAGTGAAGTCAAAAAATTTCGAGTCAAATCGAGTCAAGTTAACGAATCCTATTATTTATACTTAATGTTGCGTTTAGATGGACCAATTATTTAACTAATAGATGAAGTACAAGATTATTTAACTACATGAACAATATAATGATTTTGCCTTTTAACTTAATGGGTAAACATTTATCAAAATGATGTAGTTTTGCCTTTTAACTTAATTATTTTGAATTTTAACTTTCAAAAAAGTAAACATCTATCAAAACGACGTAGTTTTATCTTTTCTTATTTGGATTTTCGGTAACTCGAATTGTATAATTCATATTCGAGTTAAAGCGAAAAACTTAATTTTTTATTCGAGTTTATCCGAATAACTTGATTAACTCAAACTCGAACTATTTAATTCAAAATTTAAATTTTTATCAAGTTTTTCGAATCGAATCGAATTTTGCTCACCCCTACTTTTGAGGTCTTATTGCCTACATCTCTAGCAAGACTTTTTGTTAAAGGATCTGCTAATTTTCACTTGACCTCACATAATTAATAGTGATCACTCCATCAGAAATTATTTGTTAGACATAGTTATGTCTTAATCCAATGTGTCTAGACATTTGATAAGCTGTAAAAGTAACATTTTAATCCTATTCTTAATGTATTTTTGGATGATTAATGATGTAAATTAGTGAAATTGATGCTCCTAATCCTTTACATTCATGTTTCTATACTTAGGAGAGCATTTAGGAGCGAGAGGAGCAAAAAAGAGCCAAAATCAGACGAGTAGAGTTGTTTCCAAGATCCACACGGCTTGGGTATTTCCACACGGCTAGGCACATGGCAGAGGCTGGCTGGGTAGGATTTGATCTTTGGATATACTTCATATTCTTGTCTTGAATATTGATACTCAGAATGGGTTAAGGCCCTATCTCAAATCACATTACTAAAACGGGCTTAGGCCCAGACTATGATTGCATTCTGACTGCTTGTTTATATGGGGATTACACACTGAATTTACATAAACCACCCCTTTTGTTTAATCTATACAGGTAATCCCCAGACATAGGCGGCTCGGTGCGACGGAGGACTTAGTGGTGGCCACACGTTTTCTATTACGCTTTTTATTTCCTATTTATGATTTTACTTTTAATTGGGATTATTTTGCTGTAATATGGCCTCTATGTATTTTTACTTAATTTGGGAGTTGCATTTTTGGTTTATTACTGCTAGCAGTAGGAAAGGACACGGGTTTTCAAAAAGAAGATGTTTTATCAAAAATACTACAAATACGAAATCTGTTTTAAAAGCTTCCGCATTGAATAAATGTTTTGAAAACACTCGACTGATTAAATAACACGATATTAGAAGTAATAGGTAATAATACCAAGTTTCTAAACGAAAAATATTTTTAGGCAAAGTTACGGTTTTCAAACATACTACCATGTGACATCGCCTAATCCGGCCATAACGTCCAAGCCAGGTTTGAGGTGTTTCATTTAGCTGTAATTGTCTTGAAATAGAACTAAATCTGTTTTCATCAAAAATAGCATCTCTTGATTCAATAACAATATTAATTGAAATTGAATCATTTGGTTCAATTACCTTGAACCTATATGTCTTGCTATTATGTGCATATCCTATAAATATGCATTCAATTCCTCTTTCACCTAACTTTTTATGTTTTGGTGTTGGAACTTTAACAATAGCTCTACAGCCCAAAACCTTCAAATAATTAAGATTTGGTTTCCTTTTCTTCCATTGTTCATAGGGGGTTATTGTAGTTTTCTTATTATGAACTCTATTCAATATATGACAAGCTGTTAGAATAATTTTTCCCCAAAAACCTTGTCGAAGACCTGAATATGATAACATTGAATTTACCATTTTAGTCAAGACTATTTTTTCCTTTCAGCTACACCATTTTGTTATGGTGTGTAATAGGTTGAAACTTGATGGACAATTATAATGGATTCAAAATCAGTGGATTCAAAATAACTTGGATTATAGTATTCTCCACCTCTATCCGATCTTAAGCACTTGATAAATGATTCACACTGAAGTTCAACTTCAGATTTATAAACTTTAAATTTATCAAGCACTTCATATTTTGAATGCAATAAATATACATAGCAATATTTAGAACAATCATCAATAAAAGTAACAAAATATTTCTTTCCACCTAATGTATGAGTATTATACATGTCACATAAATCACTATGTATCAAATCAACCAACTTTGTTTTCCTTTTAACCTTAGGGAAACGGCTTCTTGTAATTTTAGTCAACATACATGTATTGCATTTTTCAATATTATTATTAAAAACAGGAATTAAATCTAACTTATGCATATCATTCAATTTTCTATAATTCAAATGACCTAATCTATAATGCCATAAACAAGAAGATTCAACCATATAAGCAGAAATAGTATTTTTATTCTTATTAATAATATTGAGTTTGAACATGCTCTCATACATATACCCTTTCCTACAAAAATTCCTCCCTTAGACAGAATAAACTTATCTGCCTCAAAAACAAGTTTGAAACCAAACTTATTCAACAAACTTCAAGACACTAAATTCTTCCTAACTTCTAGTACATAATATACATCATTCAAGGTTAAAACCTTTCTAAAAGTGAATTATAGTTCAACAGACCCTTTACCTTTGATTGTTGCGGTGGAAGAATTTCTTATGTACAAGACATTATCATTTTCACATTGTGTGAACTTTGTGAACATGTTTTTGTCTTTGCACACATGTTTGGTTGCTCCAATATCAATCTACCATGGATTATCATCTTGTGTCATGTTAATTTCAGATATCATTGTAATGGCCTTTTCATTATTATCAGCCTTAGAAGATGATTTCTTCTTTAAAAATCGATATTCATTCTTGAAATGTCTCGGCTTACCATAACGATAGCATGAGCCCTTTTGTTTCTTTTTTAACTTAGGTGCTTTATCAATTTTTTTGAACTTTCTCTTGAATGGTTTCGTAGTCTGTACTTCCTCCGTAACATGCACTTTGGCATTTTTCAGAATTTAGGCTCTGATCTTACTTTCAATATTCTTCTTCAATACAAAGATGGCTAGCCAAAGCCTCAAGAGATATTTCCTCTTTCTTATGTTTTAGACTTCTTTTAAAGTCTTTCCAAGATGGAGGAATTTTGTCTATTATGGAGGATACAATAATCATCTAATCCATTTTCATATCATATTGGTTAAATTGATTATTTTTTTCAATATCATGAAATTGTTCCATGACAGAACGACCATCAACCATTTGATAACTATTAAAATGACTGATAAGAAATTTCTTACTTGTAGCATCTTCGGTCATGTATCTTGTCTCCAATTTGTCCCATAATTCCTTAATGGTAACCTAGTTTTGGTAGGTGTCGAACAAACCATCAGATAAACTATTCAATATGTGGCCTATGCCTTTTACCTTTCTAGGGTTGCAGTAACAGATTCATTTTCATTCTCTTCAGGTCTTAGAGTATCCAAAACATAGGCAATCTTCAAAGTTGATAATAAGAAATGCATCTTTTTCTGCCATCGTTGAAAATTGCCACCATCAAACCGATCAAGTTTGACAAAGTTGGAAGCCAACTTCCTTAGTGTTCCGCTTTCATGTGTTATGGTAGCCATCATGAAATATAACCTTAAAATTGTTAGTACAAATATCTGGTGAGGAAAATCTCGAACATATGAACAAAACTAGAATAGAAAATGAAGAAATAGGATAAGGCTCCAAGGCATGTATCAAGCCACTATCTTTAAGGTTATATTCACCCCCACTTATATTTGGTGTGCAAAAGAGTTTCAAGCAAATTAACCTTGAGGATACAATGAAGCCAATGACTATTTAAGTTTTGCACTGACGAGAATAGTTCACTAAGCACTGAGCAAGTAATAACAAGAAATTTAATTTTTACAAAGAATTTCTACAGTAATTCTTTATAAAATAATCTAATTATATTTTTCTTTTTATTCAGGAAAACACCTATTGAAAGATATCTCTATGAAGAGACATGAAAATTCTTATAAATAGGAATGAGATTTCATTTGGAAATAAATCCAACAAGTTCTAATATTCTTTCTATCCTCCCTTCATTCTTTTAATATTATTAGAAAGAATTACTGCAAAAATTCTTTGTAGAAATTGAGTTTCTTGTTATATATTGTTCAGTGCTTAGTGGACTATTCTCGTCAGTGCAAAACACAAATAGTCATTGGCTTCATTGTGTCCTTAAGGTTAATTTTCTTGAAACTTTTTTACACACCGAATATAAGTGGGGACGAATATAACCTTAAAGATAGTGGCTTGATACACGCCTTGGAGCCTTGTCCTATTTCTTTATTTTCTATTTGAATTTTGTTTATGTATTCGAGATTTTTCTCACAAGAGATTTGTACTAGTGGGAGATCCTATGCTATGCTAACCACTTGGATTTCATATTTTTAGACATATAAAATAAAACCAAACTAAAGGAGCTGAGTGTTTGACGCGGGTCAAATTCGCACTCCATCCTCTACTATTGTATCAAAAAGAAATAAAACTGAACTTGTTACTAACATGAGCCAAATACATAAATAAGCGATTGGTTGTGATAGGTAGTACTGCACTGATGCCCTCCACCATTTCCGCCAGCAGCAAGGCGACTCCATCCAGATTCAACCTCGTTCAACACTTCAGCTAATAAGGCTTCTGCAGCTTTGGCTGTCAACACCAGGGCTCGCTGGTCAATGTTGAGATCATCATCAATTACTGCTTTGATGACCACGTTGGCCATGTCATCGGCCACTTTTGCCTTTGCTTTACTTTCTGAAAGGACCCTCTTCAGTTCTTCCAGTGAACTTTCATCCGACATTTACTCTGCTTCGTTCCATGTTTCCTCCTCTCTCACTCTTGCCTGCATTGAAAATTAAAAAGCAATAATTAATTTTTTTTAAATTAAACGACTAAGTTTATATTAACTCAATTCTTACTTATGGCTAAAAGAAATCACAAATATCCGGTGAAATGATAACAAAATCCAAATAGACTTTCAGAATAATGGAATGCCTATAAGGAATATAACTACAAAATTACAAAAACAAGCAAATTACCATTAGTGGCTGCAAAAACTGGTATGGAAAGTATCCAAAAGTATCAGACTTGTAGTGAAAGTGAGAAACTGAACTGAAAGTGAACGGGCTACCAAGCAATTTATAAGGCATCCAAGTATATCGTTTATCCAACTTTTTGACTAGCATGTTAAATTCTGCTATTACTGCCTGCAAGTCAATTTTAATCATTGTATTCTTCAAATTAAAATTCCAATCCTTAGCAACTGATAACAATTAAATCATTAAGTTAAGCTTTGGTATTTCCAGAACTGATCTAATGCAGCAAACATATTATCGTATGTTTAATGTCATGTCAACTTGTTATTTCTACATATTACTCACTAAAAATTCAATAAATGGATTAACTACTGCTATTTACGTCAATATTGAAATTGCAAAATTAATAAAGTATAAAGACTTAAAATGATTTAATTGGAGAATATAGACTAAATCTACAACTATATGCAATGTACATACTAGTAATTGTATTTAAACAAACAAATCTAATTGCAACTGTTTAGATCAGGACTGAAATTTTAAAATTCATAAAGTATAAAAACTAAAATTAACCAATTTCAAAAAGTAAAAGGACTAATAGTAGAATTTAACCTTTTTTAAGAACCCGTCTATTAAAATAGTAATTAATGAATTTTTTATTTCAAATTAAAATAAAGTTTTATCTTTTTTAATTTAGATGCCAGATTAAAATTATGGAAACATAAATTCTAATACATGTTTTAGCTTTTCTGATTATCAAAAAAGTTTATTTAGTTCTTTAACATTAAGAAAAAAAGAAAATTAAAACTTTGGAATACAACTACTTGGAGTAAATCTTTAACTTCTTTTATTTAATGTCAGTTAACTTAGTTAGAAAATAAAACTGTTAGTATTTGGTATATTAGTAGTGTATTTTTTTTTAAAATTTAAAAGTAACTTTAAAAAATTGCTATGTGTCTCTTTTTTTAAATATTTTAGTATACTTTCTAAAGAATATTTGTCAACCCCTTGATGTTACTTGTGAAGTCTAAAAATTCATTGATAGTATACTTAATATTATTCCATATTGTAATACAAGTAAAAACCTTATTTATAAATTCAACAAGTCTTATTAATATTGAAATAATTTATAGATATTCATACTTCTTTTCTTTTGATCTAGTATTTGTTGTTACCAATTTATATCTGAATAGATATATTTTTTATACTTTTCATTATTACTGTATGATTCATGTTATGATTGCACCATACATTTGTTAGTGGAATAAATATTATTTATTTATAATATTTTATAAATGTGAAAATTAACTTTGTAATAGTGATCTATTTATATTATTGTTTATAGAATTTTTGGTTGAGTGTAGTTTTACTTGACTCAATAATATTAATTCAATAATGACAATAAACTTATCAAATAAAGACAAAAATATAATTTACTATAAAAATAATTGTTAATATACTAAATACTTTTCCATAAGTAAATTAGACATAAAGAACATATTTATGTTTGTGCATGAAAATAATTACAATATAAGAAAATTATTCATACTAGTTTTTTTTTTTAAACAATTGATGAAAAAATATAATTTATATAACATTTTTTTTAGTTCTCTTAAAATTCAACCTTATATTATATATTTACATAATAAATGTTAAATGTAGTTAATATGCGAAAATCACTTTCATTAAATAAAAAATAAAAAATAGGTCTCGGCATTGTAACGTGAAGATTGTGGTCGTATTCAGGTGTCTAATTTTAAGATTCATTATATATGGTTATTTTTGTATATGTATAAGTTATCAATTCATATATATATATATATATATATATATATATATATATATATATATATATATATATATATATATTATTTTAGTTTAAACCCTATCACATGTGGGCTTAAGTCTTATCACGTGTAAGTTTTATCTAAATTTATTCAATTTTAAATTTAGATATAAATTGATTATTAATTCATCTATTTGTGTACCGTAATGATTCGGTTGTAATTGTAACTATATTAATATATTAATTTTAATTTTAATTTTATGTATACATTATATTGGTTTCAAAACACAAAATAATCTATATTTGAGTTACGAAACTCAATTTCAAATTTTCAAAATTATGCTAATAATTTGGTGTTCGTCGTTCCGAAATTTTAAAATGTCCTACATTCCTATCTTTGCTTAGCATATCATCCATGGGTTCTGTATTAATATGCAAAAGAATAAAACTTAATATATAAGGTTTGTATAGATGAATAAGAGGTGAATTTGGGCTGGGATGCACATTTAAATTAGTGGACCCATAATTTTGAAATAGTTGCTTTCCATCTTTGTTCAGCGCTTCGGTGAAGGCCCTTATAGCTTCGTCTATCATGACCATGGTTGCCTGTTGAATGTTGAGATCATTATCAATTGCTGCTTTAATGACCAGGTTCACCAAGTCATCAACCATTTTTGTCTTTGCCTTTAAATCCCAAATCACTCTCTTCAGCTCTTCGAGTGAACTCTCCACTGATAGTAGGCTCGCCTCGATGCCTATTTCCTCTCTTGCAACGTCCCTAGAACTACCCTGATGCCCTCCGTCATTTCTGGCAACAGCGCAGCGGCTCCTGCGAGATTGAGCCTTGTTCAACACTTCAATTAAGGTCTTTGTAGCTTCGTTTATCAAGACCATGGTTGGCTGGTCAATATTGTTGAGATCCTTATTGATTGAATCTTAACAAATACAGAAACTAACAGAGGAGAACGAAGGTATTCTTCTATTTTTAACAACTCTCTTTCTTTCATACAGAATACATGTCTTATATAGAAGAAATAAACCTATAACTGCTGCTAACAACTCTTAACAAAATGATAACTGCTTAACCAACTGCTCATCACTATATCCTATAACATTCACCCAGCTTCCTCAAGGGGCAACACCCGAAGAAGACTACGAAACTGACTAAACAAAGACGCCGATAATGGTTTAGTAAGAATATCTGCCACCTGGTCACAAGCTGGAACTTCACCAACGACCAAGTCACCACTAGCCACTTTCTCGCGAACAAAAAATAAGTCATGCTCAACATGTTTAAACTTGGAGTGAAGAACCAGATTTGCTGCGACGGCGACGGCACTAGAATTATCACACCATACAGTCGGTAGATCAACTGAATTGACCTTGAGTTCTGCTAATAAAGAGACCAGCCAAGTCATATCACTAGTGGCTGCTACTAAACTTCGATACTCGACTTCAGCCGTAGAGCGAGAAACAATCGGCTTCTTCTTAGAACACCATGAGATAGGAGTATGGCCAAAATATATGCAATACCCTGTAGTAGATCGGCGATCATCAAAATTAAGACCCCAATTTGCATCAGCATACCCAACCAAAGAGAGACTATCGGACCGATGAAAAACCAACCCATGAGAAGGAGTTCCACGTAAATATCGAAAAATTCGTTTTAGAGCCACCATATGAGAAGTAGTGGGAGCATGCATGAATTGACATACCCGATTAACAACATAAGCGATGTCAGGATGAGTTAGAACAACAAACTGAAGAGCTCCCGCAAGACTGTAATATTCAGTTGGATCTACCAGTGGCTCACCCTCATTTTTAGATAACACTGATGAACTCACCATTAGTGTATGAACACCTTTGGCGTTAGATATAGAACTCCGAGCAAGAAGCTCTCGAATGTATTTACGCTGAGACAAGTGAAGACTATCAGAGGAGGATCGACTTACTTTAATTCTCAAAAAATAATGAAGCACACCCATATCCTTTAAAGCAAACTCATTATGTAACTTCTGAACAAAACAATTAATTTCTTCAGATGAATTACCAGTGATAACAATACCATCCACATAGACAAGCACATAGAGTGTAAATTCGGAGGAAGCTCGGACAAATAGAGAAGCATCCGACTTAGAGAGGACAAACCCAGAAGAAACAAGGAACTGTTGTAATTTGATAAACCTGGCACGCAGAGCTTGTCGCAAGCCATACAAAGCCTTAGTTAATCGACACACAAGCCGCTCACCATTTGGACCTGATTGGACAAAAGCAGGGGGCTGCTGCATAAACACTTCATCAGTTAGATCGCCATTTAAAAAGGCGTTATTTACATCAACCTGTCGTAAAGACCATCCTTTAGTCACAGCAATGGACAAAATGGCTCGTATAGTAGTTGGCTTGACCACTGGACTGAACGTTTCCTTAAAGTCACAGCCCTTAGCAACTAGCCTAGCCTTACGGCGATCAATAGTCCCATCAGAATTCTTCTTGACCTTGAAGAGCCATTTACACCCAATAACCTTTCGGTTAAGAGGAAGAGGAACAAGCTCCCAGGTAGAATTGCAAACAAGAGCATCATACTCAGCCTAAGCTGCAGCACGCCATTCTGGAGTGGACATAGCTTCCTCAATCGTAGAAGGTTCAGTAACTTCAACATTCATAACCTTGGGCTTAAAAATACTAGCCTTAGATCGCATCACCATTGGATGCGTATTAGATACAGGCGCATCAAACACTATAGGACCAGCAGATACTTCCTCAACAATATCAGGAGGTCTAGAAGCAATGCTATCAGGAGATGAATACCCATGAGACTCTTGATCAGACCCAACCCCAGACTGAGCTATGATAGGAACGGAAGAACAACCAGCTAGAGGAGATGATTGAGCTAGCAAAGGAATAACAGGTCGAGTAGTAGTAACAAACTCAGAGATATGAGGTCGAACAAGAGGAACGAGCGTTGACACAGATGAATTCTGCATAGGCAAGGAACTCGGAGTAGAGTTAGAAGACAAAAATCTATTTTCATCAAATACAACATGACGAGAAATCACAATTTTGCCAGAAGGTAGAAGACACTGATATCCTTTGTGGTGAGGACTATAGCCTAAAAAAAGAGAAGGTTGAGAATGAAAATCCAACTTATGAGACGAAAAAAGGCGTAAATAAGGAAAGCAGCAACACCCGAACACCCTCAGATGATCATAAGTAGGAGCATGTCCATAAAGAGCCTGAAAGGGAATTTGACCCTTCAGAACTGAGGTAGGAAGGCGATTGATAAGATGAACAACGCAACAGAATGCATAGCCCCAGTGTTCCATAGACAAACCAGCTTGAACGAGAAGAGTAATACCCATATCAACAATGTGATGATGTCTACGCTCAACCACCCCATTCTACTCAGAAGTGTGTGGGCATGTGATATGATGAATAATGCCTTAGGAAGCAAGGACCGACGTGAAGGCATGATACTCTCCACCCCAATCACTCTGAAATTATTTAATACTCACCCCAAATTGAGTTTTAACAAGTTGTTGAAATTGAACAAAACATTGTATTGCTTGTGACTTTTGCCGCAGCAAATACACCCACGTAAATCGAGTACAAACATCAACAAACGCTATATAATACCAGTTATTCCCACAAGCAACAAAGGCAGGGCCCCAGAGATCAGAAACAACCAATTCAAAAGGAGTACTATATTCAG
The DNA here is from genome assembly GCA_025698475.1 of Gossypium anomalum. Lineage (NCBI taxonomy): Eukaryota > Viridiplantae > Streptophyta > Magnoliopsida > Malvales > Malvaceae > Gossypium > Gossypium anomalum. The sequence continues at coordinate 78,497,936 of CM046966.1, read as the reverse complement.
TAGTAGAACGAGTAAAAGGCAACTTCTGAGATTTTCCTTTTTGACATGCTGTACATACACCATCAAGACAGTCTTTTTCCAACACAACATTACATTTAATTAGAATACTTTTAACAACACAAGCAGAGGGGTGACCGAGGCGTTTATGCCACAAGGAAAACACATCACCTTTATCAGATTTATTCTGAAATTCAATAGAAGCAGCAACTAGAGACGAAACTGATGGACGAGGCAGATCTGGCAGAGAGAACTGATATAACCCATCATGAATGTGGCCCTTCAGCAGTGTTTAGCGGGTCACAATGTCCTTAACAACATAATATGTTGGGTGAAACTCAAAATACACATTATTATCTCTAGCAAACTGGGATATAGACATCAGATTTTTGCGAATTCGTGGGACACACAACACATCAGACAACCGGAGTACCTTAGACTGCGTAGGTAAAACACAACCAACAGAGGATATTGGTGCGAGGGTGCCGTCACCCATCAAAAGAGAGGACTTACCAAAATACAGAGAAGAATATTGAAGCGTCGAAGCATATCGACAGACATGATTGCTAGCTCCCGAATCAGGATACCAAGAAGCAGACCCAACAGGTACGGGTATGTATCCATCAGTGTCACTGCCATTAGTTCCAACCTGAGCAGTATTGACATGTGAGCCAGAATAACCCGAATAATCAGATTCATGTAAATCACCAACCCGAGGAAGACCAATACACGGATCGGAACCACTACAAACACGAGCTTGCGGCTTAGTTCTCCAAGGAACAGGTGGAGCCGACGGATCACACCCCTCGCCAACTATCGGATCACGACTCAAAGGATACCCAACTTGAACATAATTGCTAACGGGCCCACAATCATTGGAATACCCACCAAAATTTCCAGCTCCAAAACTATTATAATGTATAAAAGGCCTAAAAAGAGCATCAACCAGGCCTACTAGGCCCAGGCCTAGGCAAATGGCCGTCCAAAGCATTATGCTGCCTAGCATAATTTTTATGCACAGGCCCACCATAATACCCAGCTGGAGTCCAATTTGGACTAAAAACATGTTGATTTTGACCAAAGCCAAATTGATTTTGACCGAAAGAATGACTGAATCTCATTCCTTGAGCACACGGTCCTCCAACGCCATCACCAAAATCTCCTTGAGGTGCAAGAGGAACTGAGTGAGACCTTCTAGGAACACGATCAGCATCCGACGCCCGAGCCTCCGCCGGTGACCCATCAAAGTCTCGACGAAACCGGTAATAACATTTTTGAGCAAGATGCCCGATCCTATTGCAGATCTGGCACTGAATCTGTGGCCAAAAACCACACCCACAACCACTCGTAGGCGGACGACCACCACGAACAGAAGCCACCGGTGCCGGCAATGAAACACTTTCAACAAGATTGGCATGCATAACGACCTCCTGAACAGCCCATAACTACCGATCCTCACACTCAAGCAGAGCATCAACAAGACGTTGAAACGGCACCAGTTCTGACGCCAAAGACACCAAGGAGACAACCGCATCAAAGTCTGACGGCAAACCAGCAAGCATCACCTGCGTCTTCTCCACCTCCGAGATCCGAGTTCCAGAGGCCGCCAACAAAGCACAGAGATTTTTAATCTTAGCAAAATAATCTTTAATAGACAATGCACCTTTTTTAAGCGAATGAAGTTCATGCCGAATCCAAGACTGTTTGGCACCGGTGTCCGTAATGAAGAGACTCGCCGCTGTAGTCCACACATCACAAGCTGACCGAGCATCTGTAAATGTAGACAAACACGAAGAGCTAACCGTAGAGAGAAGCCACGAGGTAAGCAATTGATCTTGTTGATCAAACACTTGAGCAGCGGGATTAGGAACAAGAGATCCATCCGGCGATGCAACAAATCGTGATGGTGAAGATAACGTACCATCCACAAATCCTAGTAAACCATAACCACCAAGAAAAAGACGTACCTGTTGACGCCACTGAATGAAGGTACCGTCATCGAGCTTTACGACATCATGCCGAGGAAAAGAACTCACCACCTTGTCACCGTGAAACGCAGCACAACCACCATCAGTAGAGGCAGAATCAGCAGAGTTCGTGTGAGCCATAGGTCCAGAATCAAGAGGCGACTGATACCATGATAGAATCTTAACAAATACAGAAACTAACAGAGGAGAACGAAGGTATTCTTCTATTTTTAACAACTCTCTTTCTTTCATACAGAATACATGTCTTATATAGAAGAAATAAACCTATAACTACTGCTAACAACTCTTAACAAAATGATAACTGCTTAACCAACTGCTCATCACTATATCCTATAACACTTACCAATTACTGCTTTAATGACCAGGTTCACCAAGTCATCAACCAAATCTGCCTTTGCTTTTAAATCCCAAATCACACTCTTCAGCTCTTTTAGTGAACTTTCCGCAGATAGTAGCCTTGCCCCGATGCCTATTTCTTCCTCTGGTATTCTTGCTAAGTCAGTTTTTATGGCCTTAACTAAACCTTGTACTGAACAGCAGTCAGAAAATAAATAAATTTATATTAATGTAAAAGAAGCAAAATTGCTAGCAAGTTGGAGATTGGGCAACAACAATTCGTAAAAATAAAAAATAAAAAAAAATTGAATCTAGCTCTATAATTGACATGAATAATTAGCATTAGGTTATTCATAAATGGAAAAAAGAATGGGTAAGTTGCCTGCAGGTAGTTCCAGTCCCAATCGAATCTCATTGACCTTTGCATGAAAGGGATCTTACCCACACCTCTCTCTCTCCCCTTGGGCCACATCGGTTTTGTATAAATTTTCGGGTGGGCAAAAGTCCGACCAGTTGCTGTCTGGCCATTTCTGTTTTGTTTCTTCGATTTTGTATAAATTTTCAAAATTCACAAAGTATTAAAATTAAAATTGACCAATTTTAAAAAAATATAGGGACTAATAGCCGGGTTTAATCCTTTTTAAGAACTCTATTAAAACAACAATTAATGAAATCTTTTTATTTCGAATTAAAATAAAGTTTGTTATTTTAAACTTAGATGCCAAATTAAAATTCTGAAAATAAATTTTAATATATGTTTTAGCTTTTCTGTTTCTGAAAAAAGTTTATTTAGGTCTGAACATTAATATAAAAGAAAATTAAAACCTTCAAATAAAATAATTTGGAGTAAATCTTAACTTTCTTTTATTTAATGTCAGTAAACTTAGTTAGAAACAAAATAGTTAGAATTTAGTATATTGGTAGTATATTTTTTTAATTTTACAAGTAATTTAAAAAAAATTATCATATGTTCTTTTTAATATTTGATTATACTTACTTATAGAATCTAAAAACCCTACTAGTGTACCAAATATTATTTCATCTTTTAGTACAGTAAAAACCTTATTTATAAATTTGGTAAGTATTATTAATAGTAAAATAATTTATGGATACTCATTTGCTCAAAATTCTCAAAATTATTTTGCTTTTAACTTAGTATTTGGTGTTACGGGTTTTAATCTGAAGGGATATTTTTTTTATGTTTGTTTATAATTCATGAAATATGTAATTGTACCTCACATTTGCTAGTTAAATAGGTATTATTTATCTATATTATCATTTATAAAGTTTTTGGTTGATTGTAATTGTACTTCACTCAATAATATTAATTTAGTAGCGAAATGACAAATTAAAGGATCAAAGTTTAATGAGAATAAACTTATCAAATACGCATTTTGGCGTGCCTTCTTGTATGGATGACGGAAGATGGTGCGAAAATACGAAAATGGAATAAAAAAAACTAGGTATGAAATTGAATACGGGAGCCAAGTCAAAGTATGAAATGTTATATTAACTTTAAAAAAAACACCCAAAATAATAGGTCATCCCCTTTGTAACAGGCCCATTTTGCCCGACCCACTAAGTCAAATAAAGCCCAAAATAAAATAAAATTAAATAGTCCAAATTACAACAAAACCCTAAGCCTAAGTGGCCCAAAATCTAAAAAAAAATTTAAACCCTAATGCCCATGTGCGCCATACCCCTCCTCGATCACGTCGCCTATACCTCGTCCCAAGGATTCTCGTCCCGAGGCCCGCCCTTCCTGTCTCCATTTCACCGAAACGGTAAAGGGTTGGCCTCCTTTCTTCGTTGACCCTCCAAAGGCACCTGCAAGAAGAAAAGAGAAGGACAACAGAACGAAAGCAGAGAAGTAGAGATAAAAAGCATAAACAATAGTAACAGTAGTGAATACACAGTGTTGTAAAGGCTATAAGAGCCAGAATCGACAATGCAATTTTTCACGCATACAAATCAATCAAAACAGAGAATTTTTTAGAGGAAAAGGTGATTTTTTTTTTTTAAGTTTATTCCAGATAACGCATACATATATACATACTTTAAGTAAAAAGGGGATTTTTTCTCACCTTCTTCAAGTCGGCGAGGTCGGAACCGAAGAGTTCCCTAGTTTTTTTTTGTTCTCTAGCAGTTTTTGGTCTTTTTAAACCCCGATTTGGGTCGGGGAAGGAAACCGGGTTAAAAAGGGGGCGATTTCGTGCCTCCAGCCACCGTGTACGGTGGTCACTGGCGACAGACCAACGGTGGTCAGATTGTCAGAGAAGGAACCCCTAGAGAGAAACCCCTTCCTCTTTTTCCCTTTTTTTTTTTAGAAAACATGAGAGAATGAATTTTTTTTTAAAATTTTCCTTTTATAAGTTGTTGAAACGGCGTCGTTTGGGGTTGAGTTCAATAGCTCCAAAACGGCGTCGTTTAGTGACCCAGACTCGAGATCTGACCCTAACCCGCTAAGGATCCGCATGTTTTTGGACTGGGGGTCTATTTGCGCCCCCAGTCCTTCCGCTTTTGAGGCCGGTTTCAATGTGGTCCCATTTCCCTTTCATTCCTTTTTTAATTTTACCCCTAAAACTTCTTTACTATTTCATTCGGCCCCTTTGATAAAACGGTGCGTTTGGGGAATGAGTTTATTAACCATCTGGTCCTCCCATATTATTCGCGTTTTCAAATTGGTCATTCTCTCTTTTATTTTTCTTTCCAATTTGCCACGAATTTCTGTTTTAATTCCAAATTGGTCCATTTTCGTTCTTTTTGCTATTTTATTAACCAATTAAATATCGTTTTTCTTAATTATATTTTATTTTTATGCCTATTATTTGCTATTATTATCATTATTACTTTCATTCTTTTATTACTATTGTTGTTGCTATTTCTCTTGTTGTATTATTTATATTATATTATTGTTAGCATTATTATTATTCCTTAGTTTATTATTATTTTATCATTATTTTCCATTATTGTTGTTATCAATATACTATTATTATTCCTATTAATGTATTGTTATCATTCTCTACTTTTTATTATTATATTACTATTATTGCTATCATCATATTATTAAGCTAATTAATTTTATATTGATACTGTTATGTTATATATTTTTTTCTTTCTTCTTGTTTTTTTGTCTATATTATTATTACTATGGTTATTGTCACTATTTTTGAACATATCATGTATTTTAAACTATTATCAATTTTAAATATTTTACATATATTATCTCTTCTAAATCATCATACGTAATATTCATTTTGAAATTGTTATATATATTTTTGTACTTTAAATTATTATTATATATATATACACATACTCTTTACTTAAACGTTTTATACGTTATTTTATCTCTAATTTCTCCTTTCATATCATTTATTCTAAATATGTTATACATTATTTATGTTAAATCATTTTATATATTATCTATTTTAAATTTTTATATGTTATTCTGTTATACTATTTTATATGTAAACGATTTTAAGTTCTTTTATTATTTATTGCAAACCTTTTATCATCATTTACCTTAAGATTTCATATATATTACTTATATTAAATTGTTCTACGTATTTTTTATATATTATATATTTTTTTTAAGTTTGTTTTTCACATATTATTTATTTTAGATATTCTATGTATTCTTTCAAATTGTTATATACACTATTCATTTCAAGTTGCATTTTTTTTAAAATCATTTTGTGTATTAATTATTTTAGATTGTACTATACCATTCCCTTTAAATTGTTTTTTATAATACCTATTTTAAACTTGTTTTTATGTATTATTTATTTAAAATTGTCTCATTATCTATTTTAGAGGGTTTCATGTAGTTTGTTTCATTCCTTTGATTATTAATGTTGGTATCTAAGTGACATATGTTATGTGATTATTGTCATTGTGTATTATAATTCGTTCGTTTGTATTCTCATATTATTGTTACCCATTTGCATAATATCTTATCCATGCATATTGTTCCATGATTATTAGTCATTCGTAATTGTCGCATCGTAGTTTTCAACTTGTTAATCCAAAATCAATGGTTCCACTTTATTTCAAGACAAAATTAATGTGTTTGGGTTGACTTCGATGTTTGATGTTTGGAAATTTCGAGAGATTGTGCCCTACGTGTTGGGTTTCAATTTGTCGTTTGACCGAACAACCAAATATCCTTTTAAAATTTCAAAACATGAGTTCCGGAAATTATGAGATGATTTTAGTATCGAAGGTTTGAAATATCGTGTCCTACGTGTTGGATGTGATATTTTATTTCTTCGAAACAAGAGAATCTTAATCGCTTCATACTATTGTATTTTTATTCAAGATTTTTTTAAACAAGGCAATATTTCATGTTCGAAAATTTCGGGAAATTGTGCCCTACGTGCTGGGTTTCGATTTATCGTTTGACCGAATGACCGAATATCCTTTTTAAAATTTTGAATGCATAAATTTTGGGAATTATGAGATAATTTTGATATCGAAGGTTTGAAATGTTGTGTCCTACGTGCTGGATGTGACGTTTTATTTCGTCGAAATAAGAGAATCTCAATATTCTCTTCAAGTTATCTAAACATGCATAAAAAAGGGATCGTGTTTAAAAATTCATTTTTAATTTTGTTTTCAATTTTCGACATTAGGACTTTAATTAATCGATTAGGTACCAATTTTGGGCGTGACGAGGGTGCTAACCCTTCCTCGCACGTAACCGACCCCCGAACTCGTTTTCTCAACTTTCGTAGACCAAAAATCGTTGTTTTAGTAAACCAAAATGTTATTAAAATGACCAAACTTCTTGGTCACCCGATCACACCTAAACAAAAAGGATTGGTGGCGACTCCATACCTCGTTTAAAAGTCGATCCCCGTTCTATTAAAAAAATGGTTTCGACAGCTTGGTGACTCCACTGGGGATATTGAGAGTCGAGCCATAAATAGATTAATTTTTGTCCTTTGTCGAAGATTGAAAGTTCATTTTTCGTTTTAAATTTACGATCTCTTCATTGCATTTCATCTGTTTGTCTTACGGTTTTCATTATTTTATTCCTATTTTCTTTATTGCTTCGAGTTTTTTTTATATATATATCCTCGCGCATTGCATTGCATGACCGTTGTGGTCACACCTTTTAAGTGAGTGTGAGAAACTATTCCTTCGTGAGGTTTTCACCTTCGTGTAGGATAGTGATCGCTTTCGGAATACATCCGTACCTATGTCTTCGTGAGATTTTCATCTTCGTGCAGCCATGGGGAAATGTATTTCCCTGAACTAAACTCGATCTGTATGAGCCTATAATGGGTGAGGATCGAGGAATCTACTAGTTTAGGTACCCTTACTCTAGAACTGAGCCACATATAGAGAGACCTAGGAGCTTACCCTAGGTAGAGCCACTCCAGACCCTAGTGATTACCCGAGTAGGTGCTTGATATTTCCTGTTTACTTTGACTTCTATTACATAATACTGACTTGTTGTGTTTTGCTGTTATTGCATAGCATTTCATCATAAAGGGTGTTAATTCTCGTTCGGTTACTAAGTAGAAGAGCTTAGCATGGAAAGGGGTTTCTTAATAGAGTGGAGGATAATGCGGCAGTCCGAGTATGGTCTGAGATGACACAACAAGAGAAAGGTGATAGTTTGACAGAAGGATATGAATCAAAATTGTGGGATTTCACTCGCATCGGTGTGACTCAAAGTGACCTAAAAGAATTAAAAGAGATATGGGGTCAATGAAATGACGAGGTCAAGCAACTCTTTTATTGTAATTACGGTGACCTACCCTATTTACTCGATGCAAAGGTGGAAAAGCATCTGTTTCGAGCTTTCGTGCAGTTTTAGAATCCTGTCTATAGTTGCTTCACCTTCGAAAGAGTCGATTTAGTACCTACTGTGGAGGAGTACACAACTTTACTTCGTTGCCCGAAGATTCAGGTCGACAAAGCCTATTCAAGAGATACTAATGTCACGACCTTTGTAAAAAATTTAGTGAGTATCACGGGGATGAGCGAACAGTGGGTTACAAGTCGAATTAAGCGTAAAGGAGACAGTAAGTGTATTCTTTGGAAGAACTTGAGGGATCTAATTCTAGCACATCCGGATATGAAGAAGAGGGTTGACATTTTCGCTCTAAGCATCTACGGTTTGGTTGTTTTTCCCAAGGCTTTAGGATATGTAGATGAAGCGGTCTCAGACCTTTTTGATCGACTTGATAAAGGGGTCACACCCGTCCCGGCAATTCCAGTAGAAACTTTCAGATCCCTGAACACATGTCGGAGGGCGGGTGAAGGAAGATTCATAGGGTGTGCTCAGTTGTTGTTGGCTTGGTTTCATAGCCACTTTTAAAGAGTAGAAAAGGTCTACTATCGAGTTTTCTCCGAGAACTATTCCCCACTGAAAGAATTAGTGGGTACGCCAAGGCGGGATGACATTTCCAAAGAGAAGTGGATGGCGATTCTCCAGAATCTACAAGCTGAAAATATTGAGTGGAGGACCCCATGGATGATCCCTGGTGATATCTTATATCGGTGTGGGGACTTTGACTGGGTTCCCCCACTTGGGATATGGGGAGCCGTTAGGTATGCTCCACTACTGGTGTTAAGACAGTATCGATCGAGGCAATTCGTACCAGCGACGCAGGGGTTAGCTCAATGTGAATTCTCTTATAAAGACGACAATTATAGGAAAAAGGTTCGTGAGATGTTAAATGCTTGGAAACGAACCCGAAGAATGAAAGGATTCACGGCGGGTCCAATGACGACCCTCAAGTATGACCGGTAGTGAGGTAGAAGAATCAACGATAACATCCCGATGCCAAGTTAGGAAAATGCCCGACCAATAGAAGAGCATTTACAAGTAGTCCCAACCGAGTTAGAAATCATCAAGCAAGACTTTGAGAAAATGAGCTCGGAATTGGGAAAGATGATAAAGCAATTAGAGGAGGAAAAGATGCGGCTAGGATTAGATGTCGACATCCATAAGCTAGAGGCCGAGAAGCTAAAGAAAGGGAAGAATAAAGCCGAAGAGGACTTGGATAGTCTGAAAACTGATTATAAGAAGCTGCATATATCGATAAGAACCGCCGGTTTGGGTAAAACATCGGATCAGTGGCGTCAGGAAATTGAAAAAGAAAAGGCTAGAGTCGATCACTGGGAGAAGAAGTTTCAAGATGTTCAAGTGCGGGAAGATGTGTTGAAAAAGAGTTTGTTGGAAAGCCAAAGCGAAAAAGAGAGGCTAAAGACTCGGATAGCCGAACTAGAAAAATCGCTACATCTGCATCGTAGCCGTAACTCTGTAACTGAGTTGAGGGCCAGTCTAAGCCAGATCGAGGAGTTAGAAAGGAAGATTGAGGAACTCGAGACTGCATTACGAGATAGTAAAATTCAAGTGGAACTCCTTGAGGCAAACAATGAACATTACAAAACACAATTTTACCGTTCCCAAGATCAGATCAGAAATAGAGATTATGCCATGGGTGAAGCTGTGGCTCAAGTTTGAGAGATAGCCAATCACTTACAAAACTTGGCAGTTCAGGCTGATGTATTAAGCCTAAAATACGAGTCAGAATTAGATCAAGGCCGGGACTTAGCTTGGCTTCTTAGGAAAGTTAAGGCTTTGGGCATTAGGGAAAAGTCGTATATACAATTCTCCGTTTTATGTAAAGAAATTTTGCTTCTAATAAAATTGTTTTAATAAAATTGAATCAAAATCAACGCCTCTTTCGCATTTATTTCATTCATTTGCATTACATTTTATCATGTGCATTAAATTTCACGAAAAGACCCTAATTAAATAAAATTATTTCAGTGAATCTGGAAACCAACAAGAGACAACCAAACGAATACCGCTACAATACCCGCCATAAAACTAAAGAGATAGATCAAAGGTTAGAGAGACTAGAGAAAATGCAAAGGGACATGCAAGAGCAGTTGCAAGCCTAGATGCAAGGGTAGTTAACTAAGATACAACAAGAGATGAAGGAACAAATGTAAGAGTCCCAAAATAATATTTTAAGCCAATTGGCACAATTGCTGGTCAGAGAATGAGAGAAAGGAAAGAATACTGTGAACGAAAATGAGGATCCTATTTACCCTTTAGGCTTTACTCCAATCAACGTCCAGACACCACCGGAAGTGTACCCACGAGGGGTTCCCGTTACTATCAGGCCTCAGTAACATCAAACTGATACTTCTGCGCCGATGAATTATCAAACAGGCTCGGGCTCCAATCTTGGGGATAATCTAACCAAACTTCTTGTTCCTGATCTAGACAACGTAGTAGAGGTGGAGAAAACAAGAGTGGAACCACCAAAACAATCAGATGATCGATACAAGTGGCTGGAAGAAAAACTTAGAGCAATAGAGAATGCTGATTACCGTTGTGGAATGGATGCCAGGGACCTAAGCTTGGTCCTAGATTTGGTACTCCCCTCTAAGTTCAAAACCCCAGACTTTGAAAAATACAATGGAACTAGCTGTCTAGAGGCTCACATCACCATGTTCTGTCGAAGAATGGCAGGATACGTTCACAACAATCAATTATTGATCCACTGCTTCCAAGACAGTTTGGTCCGGTCTACGGCCAAATGGTACAACCAATTAAGCCGTACCCCAATCCATTCATGAAAAGACTTGGCGCAAGCTTTCATGAAGCAATACGGCCACATGATAGACATTGCACCAGATCAAATCACATTACAAAACATGGAGAAAAAGCAAAATGAGAGCTTCAGACAGTACGCCCAAAGATGGAGAGAGGTGGCTACACAAGTCCAACCACCTCTTCTAGAGAAAGAAACAACCATACTTTTGATCAATACTCTGAGGGCTCCATTCATCAACCACATGTTAGGAGGCACTACTAAGAGCTTTTCAGACATAGTGATGTCTAGAGAAATGATAGAAAACGCAATAAGATGCAGGAAGATTGAAAAAGGAGAAAATGCCAAAAAATCAGCCCCGAGAAGGAAAGAAAACGAGCTGAACAACGCGAGCGTATACAATAAGAGTTATTCCAAGCCGATCACCGTGAGCCAACCTAGGGCAATGACTACTAGCCATTAGGGCTCCTCAAGACAAGATTCAAACTCGAGGCCTAACACGGAAAGAGTCCAGTTTACGCCTATCTCAATGTCATGCAAAGAATTGTATCAAAGCTTATTTGATGTCCATGTAGTGTCACCCTTCTACTTGAAGCCTATGCAACCCCCGTTTTCGAAGTGGTATGACTCTAACGCTCAATGTGAGTACCACGAGGGGATAACGGGGCACTCGATCGAGAACTGTACCACGTTTAAAAAATTGATAGAAAGATTTATCCAAATGGGTATCGTAAAGTTCGACAACCCATCAGAACCCAACGTGGCAGGAAATCTATTGCCCGATCATGCTAATAAAGGGATAAACACGATAATTGAGAACGGGGGCAAATGGATCAAGGTTGACATAGCAGAAGTAAAAACCCCGTTGAGTTGGGTTTGGAAACAAATGATCAATAGAGGTTTAGTCATACAAGAATCAAGAGAAAGGCCCGGAGAAGCAAGAAGATACTACGAGTTTCATGCCGATGAAGGCCATGACATCCAAGAATGAAATAAGTTCAGGTCCATAATGCAAAATTTGATGGACAATAAGGAGATGGAATTTTACGAAGAAATTAAAGGATCAGAAGAAGGAGAGGTTTACGCCTCAGAGGAAGGAACAACAGAAGGGGTCCAGAGAGTTAATCATCCTGTGGTGATCATTTCGTGCCCCAGAAACAATGAAGCAGGAGTACAAATGGCGCCAAGAGTCATAATCCAGAAACCTGTATCCTTCCCCTACAAGGATAGTAAAAAGGTTCCCTGGAATTACGATTGTAACGTGACAATCCCGGGGGAGAAGAGCCCGGCTAGCACTTCAAGGGAGAACCAGGATGTGGGTTTCTATACAAGTAGTGGGAATGAGTTTATTAACCATCTGGTCCTCCCATATTATTCGCGTTTTCAAATTGGTCATTCTCTCTTTTATTTTTCTTTCCAATTTGCCACGAATTTCTGTTTTAATTCCAAATTGGTCCATTTTCGTTCTTTTTGCTATTTTATTAACCAATTAAATATCATTGTTCTTAATTATATGTTATTTTTATGCCTGTTATTTGCTATTATTATCATTATTACTTTCATTCTTTTATTACTATTGTTGTTGCTATTTCTCTTGTTGTAGTATTTATATTATATTATTGTTAGCATTATTATTATTCCTTAGTTTATTATTATTTTATCATTATTTTCCATTATTGTTGTTATCAATATACTATTATTATTCTTATTAATGTATTGTTATCATTCTCTACTTTTTATTATTATATTACTATTATTGCTATCATCATATTATTAAGCTAATTAATTTTATATTGATACTGTTATGTTATATATTTTTTTCTTTCTTCTTGTTTTTTTATCTATATTATTATTACTATGGTTATTGCCACTATTTTTGAACATATCATGTATTTTAAACTATTATCAATTTTAAATATTTTACATATATTATCTCTTCTAAATCATCATACATAGTATTCATTTTGAAATTGTTATATGTATTTTTGTACTTTAAATTATTATATATATATATACTCATACTCTTTGCTTAAACGTTTTATACGTTATTTTATCTCTAATTTCTCTTTTCATATCATTTATTCTAAATATGTTATACATTATTTATGTTAAATCATTTTATATATTACCTATTTTAAATTTTTATATGTTATTCTGTTATACTATTTTATATGTAAACGATTTTAAGTTCTTTTATTATTTATTGCAAACCTTTTATCATCATTTACCTTAAGATTTCATATATATTACTTATATTAAATTGTTTTACGTATTTTTTATATATTATATTTTTTTTAATTTTATTTTTCACATATTATTTATTTTAGATATTCTATGTATTCTTTCAAATTGTTATATACACTATTCATTTCAAGTTGTATTTTTTTTAAAATCATTTTGTGTATTAATTATTTTAGATTGTACTATACCATTCCCTTTAAATTGTTTTTTATAATACCTATTTTAAACTTGTTTTTATGTATTATTTATTTAAAATTGTCTCATTATCTATTTTAGAGGGTTTCATGTAGTTTGTTTCATTCCTTTGATTATTAATGTTGGTATCTAAGTGACATATGTTATGTGATTATTGTCATTGTGTATTATAATTCGTTCGTTTGTATTCTCATATTATTGTTACCCATTTGCATAATATCTTATCCATGCATATTGTTCCATGATTATTAGTCATTCGTAATTGTCGCATCGTAGTTTTCAACTTGTTAATCCAAAATCAATGGTTCCACTTTATTTCAAGACAAAATTAATGTGTTTGGGTGGACTTCGATGTTTGATGTTTGGAAATTTCGAGAGATTGTGCCCTACGTGTTGGGTTTCAATTTGTCGTTTGACCGAACAACCAAATATCCTTTTAAAATTTCAAAACATGAGTTCCGGAAATTATGAGATGATTTTAGTATCGAAGGTTTGAAATATCGTGTCCTACGTGTTGGATGTGATATTTTATTTCTTCGAAACAAGAGAATCTTAATCGCTTCATACTATTATATTTTTATTCAAGATTTTTTTAAACAATGCAATATTTCATGTTCGAAAATTTCGGGAAATTGTGCCCTACGTGCTGGGTTTCGATTTATCGTTTGACCGAACGACCGAATATTCTTTTTAAAATTTTGAATGCATAAATTCTGGGAATTATGAGATGATTTTGATATCGAAGGTTTGAAATGTTGTGTCCTACATGCTGGATGTGACGTTTTATTTCGTCGAAATAAGAGAATCTCAATATTCTCTTCAAGTTATCTGAACATGCATAAAAAAGGGATTGTGTTTAAAAATTCATTTTTAAATTTTTTTTCAATTTTCGATATTAGGACTTTAATTAATCGATTAGGTACCAATTTTGGGCGTGACGAGGGTGCTAACCCTTCCTTGCATGTAACCGACCCCCGAACTCGTTTTCTCAACTTTCGTAGACCAAAAATCGTTGTTTTAGTAAACCAAAATATTATTAAAATGACCAAACTTCTTGGTGACTCGATCACACCTAAACAAAAAGGATTGGTGGCGACTCCATACCTCGTTTAAAAGTCGATCCCCGTTCTTTTAAAAAAATAGTTTCGACACCCTTCTTTATTCTGCAAAAAAGAATATGCTAGTGAATGACGAATATGCGTTTTGGCACCCCTTCTTGGACTGCCGACGGAAGATGGTGCGATAATACGAAATGAAATAAGAAAATCAGGTATGAAATTAAATATGAGAGCGAAGTCAAGTATGAAATGTTATATTAACCTTTAAAAAGACCCAAAATAATAGGTCATCCCCTTCATGGTAGTGGATGACGAATACGCATTTTGACACGCCTTCTTGGACAGCCGACGGAAGATGGTGTGAAAATACGAAAACAGAATAAAAAACCAGGTACAAAATTGAATATGGGAGCAAAATCAAGTATAAAATATTATATTAACCTTTTAAAAAAATCTAAAATAATAGGTTATCCCATTCGTCACTCCACAATAAGAATATGGTAGTGGATGACGAATACGCGTTTTCGGGCGCCTTCTTAGAACCCCGACGGAAGGTGGTGGGAAATACGAAAATGGAAAGAATAGGGGTGGACCCAGGTGTACATGGCCTTCACCGACGTTTTGAAATTTCAAAGGAGCATAAGCGTGTGGGGCAAGGCAAAGCGATTACGCGTGAACCACGGTCTTCAAGGATCGCCAGTCAATGGATTAATGGTCGTCCGAATATGGCAAAGTCGAACGACAAGCAAGGCCTTTATCACCAGTCAAAAAGTCAAGAATTATTTCCAAAAGTATGACAAATCTAATGCTATCTCTCTTCTTTTTCATAGACAAAACATACAAAATATTGAATCAAAGAATCACTTTTTATTACTCGACTTCATTTTTATCCATCGTTACTGTTCCGTTAAATTCAATTAATTTGGTATTAAATATGATGTGCTTATAAACATATGATGAACTATCACCGCTAAGCATAGTTTTAAATGTACTTCTATTTATTCATGTTTGTCCTCTTCTTTTTTCTCCTCTGTAGTTCCATGCATATTGAAAAAAGAAAATCCGTTATAATCTTCATCCTAGTTCCTTTTTTTTGTCTAAAAATGAAGTTTTAAGTTATTAATAAGATTGCTTATCAAATATTTAATTCTTCGAAGTTAACATTGTTTAGTTAAAACAAAAATGTAATATCTAATTTTATAAATAATCGCAGCAAACAAAAATAAATCTGTTGAGTGTTTTTGTACATATACGACTCATTTTCCTATTTATATGATAGGATTTTTTTATGTAACGTCTTAAGTAGGCATCATACAAGTTAAAAAGTACTTTATTTTAAGGTTAACACTTGTTCCTTAAATATTGGTTCACATGCATGATGATACAAACTCATGTTAGAGAACTATACAGGCTATCACTACTGGATCGAATCGATCTCAGCCGGGTTATGGGTCGGTAATGGCGAACACCATAACAACACCAATTAAAGAAATAACAATTAGATAAACAATTAAACCTACAAAGTATACGAAGAAGCCTGCGAGTACAAGAGAAGATTAAGGAGATTATACAGTCAAATAGATAATATAGGAGACATGCTGTTGTAATTTGTCCAAGTTTTAAGGATTTTGGTCCAAGCCCTGCCTTCACATCATTCAAACAACAATTTGAAATATTAAGAGTAGAGATAGTAAAGCGGAAACAGTTTTGCCTTGTCACCTGCAGAAACCAAAGCTTCATCAATGTAGGATACAGAGGGAAAAAGGAGAGGAGATACATAGCTAAAATAAACAAACAAATAAAATGATGGAAAAATTAAAAGCTCCCAGATCTTTTACTTTCTTTTTCTTGCAATATTTGATACTAAAACTCCTTCAATTTATTTCTCAGGGGAAGGATTGAGAGTAAAAACATACTGAAGAAGCCTGTGAAAGAAAGAAAAACTGGCAGGATGATAAATCGTTGCAAACTTCGCGACCCAGAACTATATTTATAGACAAATTATGCTGGCGTTAGATGGTTGACCTTTGGCAGGCCCGCTCGACTTAAAATTTAGACCAAAGAGTGAAACAGTGTAAATACTATAAATTAAATATTTTAAAAAGAAATGTTCATCTTAGATTGTGTGTGTTTAGATTTAATAAAAGGAGTAAATTTTGAGAATTATATTTCGAGGTATTCATGAATACCATCAATAGGACTCATATATTTTAGGTAAAGATATAAATTCAAATATGTTAGTGTTGAGTTGCTAGGAACACGGTTATTGGTTTCAATTTCTATTGGGCTTTACTCTTGGATTCTGTAGGTTGGTTTTTGGTATGCTGTTCACAGTAAAATTTTGACTGTTGGATCAATACATTGAAACTTATTAGATATTCTTAAATATGATTTCATCAAGGGACTCATCCATTAATCCCTCTCAATCATGGCATTTCGATTTTTTCACAAACTTCAGAAAACGTAAAACAAAACAAAGTATCACAATATTAATTGTGCTTGCTAGAACTGTCCTCATGACCTCCACCACTTCCGCCAACAACAGGGCGGCTCTCGTTCAGCGCTTCGGTGAAGGCCCCTGTAGCTTCGTCTATCATGACCATGGTTGCCTGTTCAATGTTGAAATCATTATGAATTACTGCTTTAATGACCAGGTTCACCAAGTCATCAACCAGTTTTGCCTTTGCTTTTAAATCCCAAATCATTCTCTTCAGCTCTTCGAGTGAACTTTCCACAGATAGTAGCCTCGCCTCGATGCCTATTTCCTCTCTTGCAATGTCCCTAGAACTGCCCTGATGCCTTCCGTCATTTCTGGCAGCAATGCGGCGGCTCCGGCGAGATTGAGCCTCGTTCGGCGCTTCAGTGAAGGCCTTTGTAGCTTCGTCCATCAAGACCATGGTTGGCTGGTCAATATGGTTGAGATCCTTATCAATTACTGCTTTAATGACCAGGTTCACCAAGTCATCAACCAAATCTGCCTTTGCTTTTAAATCCCAAATCACACTCTTCAGCTCTTTGAGTGAACTTTCCACAGATAGTAGCCTTGCCCCGATGCCTATTTCTTCCTCTGGTATTTTTGCTAAGTCAGCGTTTACGGCCTTAACTAGACCCTGTATTGAACAGCAGTCATAGAAAATAAATAAATTTATATTAATGTAAAACAAGCAAAATTGCTAGCTCTTTAATTGACATGAATAATTAGCATTAGGTTATTCATAAATGGAAAAAAGAATGGGCAAGTTGCCTGTAAGTAGTTCCGGTCCTAACCGAATCTCATTGGTCTTTGCATGAAAGGGATCTTACCTACCCAGACCTCTCTCGCTCTCTCTTTGTGTCTGCCTCTCTCTCTCTCTCTCTCTCTCTCTCCCCCCTTGGGTCACATCTGTTTTGTATACATTTTCGGGTGGTCAAAAGTCCGACCTGTTGCTGTCTGGCCATTTCTGTTTGTTTCTTCCTGCTGTGATGTGGGATTTAATGGTTTTGCTTTTCTGGCTGTATCTTCGGAGCGATTGAAGAGAACTCCGAGAGAAGAGGTGAAGTTGATAGCCTCCTTTGTGGAGAAATAGGGGCATGCTCAAGTTTCAAGTCAGGGAAGGGTGTGAATTCAAAGGCACCAACGCATAAAGGCTGGGCGAGGGCATGTGAGCCGATATATATAAAACCATAACTCTGAATTTCCCCATTTCACTATACTAAATTTGTAATTTAGACTCTTTATCATAATTTGTACTTTCTAAACAATTGTTGGTAAAAGGATATACCTATCTCGGACTTTTGACTAGGATCAAATATAATGATTTGTTCTTTATCAGTTTAAGGCTGTTATAATCTATATATATATATAACCACCATAAATTTGTATGTTTAATCTTATTAATTAAAAATATTTTATAAATTAGTAGCAAAATTTTTCCAACATTACTCAAAATACATGAATAGAGGAAATAAATAACTCTCACTTCTTATTAGTCGCCCCCGGCAGCTCAAGCGAAAGAATCTTTTATCGTGTTACATGTAAATATCTTCTCGCTTAAAAAAATATTGACAGTAAAAACACACACTAAAGTCTGCAGATATTCATCCAAAAATCTAGTTGTACATTCAAAGGCAGTGGTGACTAAGAAATACTTGAAGAAGGAAAAACATAAGACCTGATTGGAATCCAACGACAGTGATAGATTGCAAAGAAGCGTTTGTGTGTTTGCTTATGAAAACAAATGGAAAAAAGAAAATAACAGAGGACGAAGCTGGTGAGAAGGGTGGTTTGATTGAGAATCTTAGAGAAGGGTATGGATTAGATAATCAAGAGATTCATGATCCAACTTTTTGAAAGACTTCTTTTCTTTTTGATAATGGAGGCTGCTAAGAGTTCAAAACATAGAACTCCTAGTCCCATGAAAGACCCACATGGTACTTCTCCATTAAAACCCGAAAGATTTCATAACTTACCACTAACTCAAATCCAAATATCTATAATTCAGACCTCCATTAATGAAATCTTCAAAATCCCAGAAATATTCATCCAAGAAGCACTTGTGTGTATATATATAATATGTTCAAAGAATCCATTCCCACAATGGTATATTAAAGGAATATGAAAGGTAAAAGTTTGATTTCTTTATTCTTTGCAACATTTTGATTTTCATCAACAAACACCCTCCCTTCCATGAGTGCTCCCTCTTCGTTTCGTGAATGGTTGGTGGTTTGAGTAACAAATCTAGAAGCACAAACCACCCCCTTATTCCACAACAACAACAACAACCCAACTAAGCACCGTTTTGACATGATTAGTTTCCATGGTGAGTTTAGGGATTGAGAGTAGGACTGGGCAACGACCCAGAACCTATCACTTCATCTGGTTGACAATTAATAGCATTAAGAAAAGGGTCGACAAGGACAAGCTGGTAGCGACGAGCCTGATGATTAGCAGAGTGGATGTGGGCATCGCAAGTGACTGCAGCTGAGGCCCCCGGCCTAGCACACCCACACCCTCTCATCACCAGAAGAGACGAGCTTGTTTTTGCCAGGGTGAACTATGGAATCACAACTCAAGGCACAACCACAACGGGGAAATGGAATTCGGGCAAGAGGAGTCGAGATCGGAGAATGTTTTGGTTCGCTTTTCAATCATAGGCCAAGGGCCAAAGCTTTTTCTACTGAAACTCACCGAAGGAAATCTCACCGGCGCCATCTTTGTCGCAGTTATTTCACGTTTCCAGAAATAACAACTCAAGGCAGTGAGGCACCTCTTTTGATCTTTTGAGATCTAGAGGGTTTTTTTTTTTTTTTAAGAGATCGTGAATATTGAGATCAAGGGCTGGATTGGACCAATAATTTTATAGACGAATTGTTACCCAAGATGAGCTTTGTTCCCAGTAAAATTTTCAGGCGGAAATAACAAATCCCCTATCAACGGTGGAACCACGTGGTAGAGTAGTGAAAATTTAGGTCTTAACCCTAAACCAGTCAAACTAAAAAATATTTTAGACATTATATGGAGGGAAGAGCTACTTAAATTTAATAATTTTTTTTGAATTTGGTACGAAAACTTTTTTTATTCTAATTAATTAATTTTTATAATATCGAGGTGATGATATAATACTTTAATTTTATCATTTCATTACTTAATTAAAAAAATTATATGAAATATTGTAAATTATAAAACATATAAATCTAAAATTTATAAATATATATTATATAAAAAAATTCATATAAAATTATTAAATTTGTAAAAAAGTAAAAATCTTAAATCAAATAAATTTAATTGTGGACATAATTTAATTTTATTACAACCTAAAAGGTGAAACCCAATTCAATCTTACTTTTACTAGTCTTAAACTAACATAATTTTAACAAATATACATTAATACAATCTTTTTATCAAGTTAAATATCAATCCACCTAAACTAATCTAAAGTAACTCTAATTAAATTTAAATTAATCTTACCAACCAATATTAATAAATTAAATATCAATAAATTAAGAATATAGATTTAGCTTTCACAACATTTAAAAAAAATATATTTTTCAATTGAGTATTATCTCGATTGGTATGGGCATTGTTGCTAATGCAAGAAGACATGGGTTCGAGTGCACTAAAGCGCGTTATTATTCTATTTATGGGTTGAGAATAGACTATGAATAGTTTTAGGCGTTATGTCAAAAAGAGCATATATAATCAGAACATCTAACGAGATTATTCAAAAAAAATTATTTAACTCTCTAAAAAACTATACCAAAATAATTTAAAGTACGGAGGGATGAAAGGAAATAATAGAGATGTAGGAAGAAAATATATTTTTTATATTCTTCATGTCCATGTTACATCCTGAACCACAAAAATCAATTCTTTCAAATTGTAATGATAAAAGAAGAGAAAATAAGAGCGAAATGTATCATATTTTAAAATTATGTATTTTTTAAATGTTCTGTTTTATTTCATTTCATTTTTTAACTTTAATAAGTAAATGATGAAAAGAAAATTACTTTTTTCTTTCAATTTTTTTATTTTTCTTATCAAACACACCTATAAAAAATATTATATTTTTCATCTTCCTATTTTTCTACCTCTTCAATTTTTCAACTTCTTAATTTTCTTTTCACTCTACAAAGTGAAGCTTCATTAATACATTCCATTTTAGATTCATACCAATTTACTTCTCTTGCAAATTGCACCATTGTATATTTGTTGTCAATTCCAAATGTTCCTCCAAATACTTAGAATCATATCTTTTTCCCATCAACTTCTACGACTTGACTACATTTGGTTGTTTTACTTTCTCCTTCTAAAATAAATATGGCTCAAACCACAAAACCATACTAAAATAATGGTTTTTTTTCTCAAGTTGGTTGTATTGTAACAACTCATTTTTCAATGGTGTCAAAAATAGTAATTTCGGAATCATAAATCCAACGAGTAAATTTGTAAATGTTATTATTTAATATTTATGAATCAAAGTTGATATTAAAATAAATTTTGAATTGGAAATTTATGCTATTTGCATGAATAATTAGGTTCAAGTGAAATGATCCTAAAGTTAAGTGATTTTAGAAAATGAGGTATCGAAACCTCATTTCTATAAACCGAGCTGTAAATATTTTATTAAATATTTATGAAGTGTTATTAAGGTCGTATTAAATTTTGGGTAAGAAATTTTAATATTTAGGTAGTTAATTAAGCGAAAAGGACTAAATCGTAATAGTTAAAAAATTCAATCACTATTAATTTAAAGGTGTTAATTTATCAAGGAAACATGATTGGATGGCCTTAATTGGTAAATTATTCATTCTTAAATTAGTATGATGGTTTGGACTTAAATTTACTTTTAATTTATATGTTTTTTTTTATTATTAAAATAAAGTAAAAAGGCTAAAATATGAAACATAAAGCCATCTTCTTAATTTATTTCCTTTCTTCGACCGTAACGCCATTGTTGGGAGCTTGGAGCTTCGGCTTTTGCTTCCCATGCATGTGTATGCTCTTAAGGCCCATTTTTAGTATTTTTTACGTTTTTGAAATCGTTATAGTTTAATTTAGCTAATCGGGGTTAAGTTGTTAAATTGTTAAATATTTAGAATTTTATTATGGATGAATTTGAGATGTTTTTGAAAGTTTGTAGTAGAATCTTAAGCTTGCTTGCTAGATAGGACTATTTTGTAAAGTAATCTTTGATAATTTTAGTGTTTAAGGACTAAAATGTGAAACTAGTAAAAGTATAAGGACTTGTTGTAAAATAACAGTAAATATGGGCTATAATAGGTTCCAAACAATTCAGCTAAACTTGAAATTGAATAAAAATGGTTAATTTACATGTTTTGGGCTCAAGGATTAAACTGTATAAAAGTAAAATGTTGGAGGCAATTTTGTAAAAATGTCAAAAAGGACTTAATTGTATAAAATGAATTGATTTTTCTGTTAGAATTAGTGAATTGAATGAAATTATTATTTTAGATTAAGAACGAGTGAAAAATCGAGGAGAAGAGAAAATAATCAAATAGCCCCTGTATTTAATTGTTGCTACAATTTAGTCTGATAAGTTCGTATGAACTGTAATCGTTATAATATTATTTAAATTAAATGTTTACTATGTTGTTTTTAATGTAAATGAATCAATATATATGAGAATATATCCTGATGCGTCGTTGAGAGCACCAAAAATATCCTATCCCTATAAAATAACAAAAAAAAATAGTATAAGGGAAGTAGGGTCAAATCCTCAATGACTGGATTTGCACAAATTCCTGTTCCTCGATATCCCGGGCAAAGTCATGTTCAAGAAAACCTGTGTACCTAGAAAACCTGTGTACCTAGGTTTGATTGAATTGAAATTGCGTAAATTGAAATTAAAATTGTAAAGATAAGCAGAGTTGAGAAAAGAGAGTTTTTTTATGGAGAGATTCCAGCCTCCGGTTATCTCAATCCTCCTTGGGTTCAATCTTAGGATTTTAGGTGATCCTTCTCGAATAGAATAAGCCAGTAGTGGAAGAGGACGCCAAAGACCACCAGCTTCACTTAGATTTTAGACTTACGATTTAGAGAAACTTGACTCTAGCCAACCGTCGCTTTTGTAGGACCGTCTTACACTAGATCATCACTTCTCAGTGGCGAATGCCACGCCATTTTGTCTCTTGGGCTCGACAACCACTGACTCAGTAAACTAACGAACCGGCTGTGCAATCTTCCCAAAACATACAAAGCAGCCACCTTTGAATAAGATGAAAAGATCACTTTTGAAGGGATATGGATGGAAGTGTCAGCCCTGTAATACGGAGAAGCGATGAGTACTCATTGAGAAAGCTAATCACAAATTCTAAGCCTCATGAACCCTTTTTGGGGAATCTCGATAACCTTTGGCTAGATGAATTTAGTGGCTCATATTATTTTGGGAAAAAGAAATAAACTTAATGAAAAAAAAGAACAAATGCTAAGCTTTTTGGGAGAGGGAGTGTTACAGAAAAATATGAGTGAAATTTGTGTCACTCCTTCCCCTATTTATAGTACTTAGGAAAAATAGTCTATTCCTATCTAAATTCTAAAAGATAAAATAAGGATAAAAAAAGATAAAAGTTAAAATTAAATCTAAATAATAATCTTAACAATTATCCTAATATAATTAAAATTTAAATAGAGTATTGTGTTTATAAAATCTCTTCTTTGCACTTTTGCCCCCAAATCTTCCATACTTTACATTTTCGGTACCACTTCTTTCATATTTCACATGCTAGCCCATTTTATCTTTAAATTCATGTTTTTTGGCCTTAAATTTTCTTTTGCCTTCAATTTAGTCCCTACAAGATAAAAAATCATAAATAGCTCAAATTAGCAAGATCATGCTCAAAATAAATGTGTAATTAATACATAAAAATATGTCAGTCTAGAGTATTATCATATCTACATTGTGACGAATCGACAGATATCAAGTCCCGGTTGAACCTTAAGAATTCTTAGGATACAAATGACATGTCATTAAGGATTTCATGTTTTGGCTGCTGGTCTTGAATATCCTACTGATGGTTGAGGTCCTACATTGTTTGAGGATTCTCCACAGCTCGTGTGACCAGCATACGAACTTACCAAATTAAATGTTTACTATGTTGTTTTTAATGTAAATGAATCATATATTTGAGAATGTATCCACATTGTGACAAATTGACAAATATCAAGTCCCAGTTGAACCTTAAGAATTCTTAGGACACAAATGACATGTCATTAGGGATTTCATGTTTTGGGTGTTGGTGTTGAATGTCCTACCGATGGCTAAGGTCTTGCATTTGTTGAGGATTCTCCACAGCTCATGTGACCAGCATCGTGTAGCTTATATTCTGACCCACAGCTCGTGTGAGCAAACTCATTTCATAGCTCATGTGAGTAATTATGTAAATGAAAGGTTACGGTTATATGTAAAGGCACACTTCGTGTGAGCTTTCCCTATTATACGATGTAATTCTAGATGGTTCAACGGGTAAGAAAAGGAACGGAACAATAAGTGACTTAATGGAAAGGTTCAAGACTATATGAAAGAGTTGATGCTTGTGTAACGTATCTTATGAAATTCTACTTATGATGTAAACGAGTTTATATGTGTTGTTAATGAACCTATTAACATGTGAGTTCAATGATGCTAAATAGGCTTATACTAAACTCAAGGCATTGGTAATGGTTTATGCTTAACCTCTGAATGGTAAGATTTGGGAAATAGTAAGTATGCAAATGGAATGAAACATGACCATATGGTAACGATGATGAAATAAATGTTATGTGTATACATGAATGATTTTATATGAATCATGAATAGATGTACTAACTTGTGAGTTTGATAGTGTTATTTAGGCTTCTACTAAGCTTATGGCATTGGTAACAATTTGTACTTATTCTATAAATTTCACTATTGAAATTGTAGGTTATGTTTTAAGTTTATACGAGCTTACTAAACATTCATTGCTTATGTAGTTTTTCCTTTGTTTTTTTAGATTATCGAAAGCCCGATCGGCTGAAAGCTCGTCGAAGACCTAACAAACTATCCAGTGGACAATTTGGTAGTTTTTTAGTAATTTGGCTAAGATTTATAATTCATGTATAGAGTGATTTGTAATGGTATTATGGTGTATGTGTTAATGGTGTTTTGGCTTGTATAAGCTTTGGAAAGCTATGTTGATTTGGTATACTTTGATACCTTACCAAATTATGTTGTTTTGATTATTTTAAAGTGATTGTTTATAAGATTATCCTGGCATGATGATAATGGCTTGAAAATGGTTACTTGTGACATATTTTAGTTCATACTTGAATTAGGTTATCATGTATAAGTCTTTTGCGTTGATGGTTTATGGAATTATAAAATGGTTGATTAACTATGCCTAGGTCTTTGAAGATGATGTTCGTTGATGAACTTATAAAGCTTGTCAAGTAAAGTCTTGTTGATTACTTTAGGGTAATTGAAATGTATGGTGTTATGGTATGCTTGTAATAGCTTGAAAGTGATAAATGTGGTATGATTTGGTAGATGTTTGAATTAGGTATTTATGTTGTGGTTAAGCATATAATGGAATTAGTCTTTATGCATGGAATTAGGTAATGTTTACACATTTTGGTAAATGGTGTTTGAATGTAATTATGGTGCCTTTGAATGGAATATTGGTTAGGTGATTTAGGTTGTTTGAATTTGCAAGATTATGTGTTTTTGAATGATGTTTAAGTCTTTTAAAAGTGTACACAAATGGTATAATGAGTTATGCATTAAATGGTTGTGAAATGCCTTTGTTTATAGGTAAATTTTAGGTTCATATGGCTTAGAACGGGTGTGTGACATAGTTGTGTGAGGCACATGGCCTAGCGACATGGCTGTGTGTCATCTGAGGATTGCTTAAGGTTTAAGTTAATAAGTTATATGGCCTAACACACGGCCCAACACACGAGCGTATGGGGAAACTTAGAGAGTTACACAGCCTGGCACATGGGTGTGTGACGCGACCGTGTGACCCTACTCAGTGAGTTACACAAGTGAGGACATGGGCTGGGACACGGCCGTGTGTCCCTTTTGTAAAAGTTGCACGGCTTAGGGCTATGTCACACGGCCGTGTGACCTCTGTTTTGCAAGTTTTGCATTTTTTCCTAAACTTTCCAATTTGTTTCAAATTGGTCTCGAAGTGCTTCTAAGCTATTTTTAGGGACTCAAGGGCTTGAATTAGGGATAATATGCATGTGTATGAATGGTTTATGATGTGATTAAATTATTGAATGATATAATGTTTAAGTGTTTTCGATTATACGGTATTTACATAAAATTACAGTCATATGCTTAAAGGATATCTAAAGATCCAATTTCAAAGTCTTATTCTTGGCCCAAAATGGGCTCTACAATCAGACCAAAATGGGCTCTACAATTAGACCAAAATGTGTAACACCCCTAACCCATACCCGTCGCCAGAATAGGGTTACAAAGTATTACCAGAGTTTACAAAACAATCACAGATAATTCATGTTAATTGCTATTCATTTTAGAAAATGGTTATATTGTCCATTGAATGGACCCTCAAGGCCCAATACAAACATTAGAATTGAGTCGGGACTAAATCAGGAACTTAGAGAATTTTTCGCGAAATTTCCAAAATTTTTCCTATATACAGTGCACAAAAGCCCTTATGGTCAGGGCACACGCCCGTGTGACTCTAAGACACGCCCGTGCTGCAGGACGTGTTCAACCCCGTGTATCTCTCTGACTTGTGCCACACGGAGGCACACAGCCAACCACACGCCTGTGTGCTAGGTCGTGTGGTTAATTAAATTTTCCAAAATTAAGTGCAGGTTTCACACGGCCAAACACACGCACGTGTTCGAGGCTGTATAGCACATACGGCTGAGACACATGCCCGTGTCTCTGCCCGTGTGCTAAATTCTGAGCATTCTTTTTCTCAAATTTAAGATGCAGGGGATACACGGCCTAACCACATGCCCATGTACCAGGCCGTGTGTCACACACGGTCAAGACACACGCCTGTGTGTCTACCCATGTGGACAAAATAAAGTCATTTCCTAGCTTTATTTCTTACCCAAACTTTGCCAATAACCTACACAAAAATTTACATTCATATACCAACCAATCCAAGAATTATAACCAAGCTAATTCTAACATCTAACATGGTATATCATTATATGCATACATATTTATAATCTTATCTTTAATAGATATATTCATTTAGCATAACTCAATCAATCTATAATATATATACTCATGTTATTACCATAGAATAACTTTAATAGATATACCAAAACATAATCATCACTAGCCAGTCCAATGGCTAGATTACAAACAACATTTATAAGCCAACAATGGCCAAGATATCAATACATGCTAGTATATCAAAATAAGTTTTCTATTTATACCAAAACAAGCTAGTGGATAGTGTGATGATGCTCCAACCGATCTCCAACCTTCGCAAGGCTCTGAGCACTATAAAACAGAGAAAATAAAACCTAATAAGCATTATATGCTTAGTAAGTTCGTATAACAGGAATTAAACTTACCAATCTCATTTATTAAAATTAAGCATATAATAACATATTTTCCATCAACTTGACAAATTGCCTAAACACATATACTCAATCAAACAAGTTAGTTACGTAAGTGTCATGTATATCAAATCCACATAGATAAGCTCATCGTGAAACAATTCATCAGATTACTCAGAATCATTCAAAATATAATTCTATTTATTTCACCACTTTTTCTTGTCGAGAGCTTTATCCGTTGAATTATTGAAATATCGATGGATATTTAAGTAGTACACTCAAGGTGTACATATCTGTAAACTGTCAATTCATAATTGAGAGTACCCATTAGGACACATACTCAAGGAGCATACTCTCGAGCCACATGTCAGAATGCTCAAATGAGCCATTTAACCATGTAACATGACACTTATCCAAGCTAATCAGGAAACTCATAAAAGTTTTTACTCAGGAAGCTCATAGAGCTTTTCAGATATCTCCGAAGAGATAATATCAAAGAGCTTCAGATAAGGTAACAGAGAGTTCAAGCGAGTTCAAGCGAGTTTAACAGGACGCTCATGAAGAGTTGCGTTTGTGTCCGCTTTATATGTCGGATCACAACCTATCGAAATATGTATCAGGACGCTTAAAAAGAGCTGCGGTAATGTGCAACAACTGCAAGATCACTACCGATCAGGATACTTGTAGGAACTATATATATATATATTAGAATGCTTGAGAGACTATATCGGGATTGCTCGCCAAGCTAAATCCCGTCTGCAACATATGTAGAATCACATTTATATGCAGGAAATCATATGTATCCATCGATTTTCATTATTTAAACGGAGTTTAACATTTTAATGACATTTTCTATCATGTGATCATTTATGTATTTATAACATTCATATACATCACATAAGCATTTACCTCATTCACACTAAATACAAGATTCAATTCTACATGTTAATATGCATAAATAAGTTACACAAACTTACCTCGATAATAGTTCGTATAAGAAAATCTACTAATCCGAAATTTTTTATTTTCCTCGATATAGTTTCAAATTTAAGTTATCTGGATCTATATAAATGAATTTAATCATCAATTTAATACAATTCATATTCAACTATATTCAATTTACACTCTAGAAAAAATTACCATTTTGCCATTAAATTTTCAATAAATTCCAATTTCATCCCTAGGCTCGGAAAATGAAATTCATGCAATTTACTCCTTATTCCAAGCTTAACCAAAATTTCAGTATAAAATTTACAGCACATGTATTCTATAAAATTCAGAAGTTTCCATGAATTTTACAACTTCACAATTTAGTCTTAAAATCATAATTTCATCAAAATTCACTTTGTAAAAGTTGTTTATCTATCAACAACCTTTCATTTTCTACCACAAATTTCAAATTGTCAGCATATTCATCCATGAAAAATTTTCTATACTTTGATAACTTTTCAAATTAATCCCCAAAATAGATAGATTAGACTATTCCAGTTTTAAAAATATAAAAATTACTAAAAACATAACTTGAATACTTACCAATTTAAGCCAAGAAAGCTTGTTTTCTCTTTCATAGGGTTTCCATATATATATTTTGGGGAAGATGATGAAAACAAGATGATATTATCTATTTAATTTAATTATCATCTTTTAATTTTGTCACTTTCCAATTTAGTCCTTAGCCTTTTCTAATTTTTCCATGGACGAATCATCAAAAATATCTACTAACTTTTCTTAAATGGTCTAATTACCATATAAGGACCTCAATTTTTAAATTCCATAGCTATTTGATCCTTTTAGATAATAAAATTCAAGTTTTGCAATTTATGCAATTTGGTCCTTTCCGTAATTAAGTTCATAATCAGTAAATTTTTCTTATCAGAATTTTCATATGACATTCCTACCATAATTCAAACGACACAAAAATATTAAAATAAATTTTTTTCAGCTCGGATTTGTGGCCCCGAAACTACTGTTTTGATTTCACTAAAAATGGGCCTACACAGCCCAACAAGCTAGCCCATGTGACCCTATGCCCTACCTGATTTTCCCTCAAATCGCACACACTTGTATGCTCTACAGGGCTTGGTACACGGTCAACCACATGCCTATGTGGTGCACATGGCCTACCACACGATCGTGCGAAGCAAACTGCAATTTGAAAATAGATCAAATTTTCATTTTTTTGAGTTTTAAATCTAAGTTTTCAGGTTAGAACACACACATGATGTTACTAGAATGACAACATTAAAACAACAGCCACGCTTCTTGAAGAAAATATCCACACCAAAATCTGATCAAGACCAATTATTGAAATCGAAACTCTATTTCGGTATTTAATACTTAACATGAACAACCCAAAACCAACACTAAACCACTTACCCTTGTAAAGCAGCAACCTAAAATGATGCCTAGTTAGATTGCTGGAGGACCACCAAACTTCTCACGATCTTCCCTTAATAGCGCAATAAATTATTAAATTAAATACTAGAAACCACTTGTAAAAAATCACTCCCTACGTATAAAAGTTAAGAACTAAAGATTTCCACATCAACCACTGAAACAAAAATCATTCACTTACTCAACACAAAATTTGAAAGACCCAAAAAGAATTTGAGCAATGAAAACACACCACACCAACACAAATTTGAACCAACAAAAAAAAGAAAGTAAGAAAACTATGAACAGGGTAACAATTTTGGTGAAAAAGAGAGTAGACAAAATAGAAATTGAAACAAAGGAAAAAAAAATGGAAAAGATGGGGAAAGAATAGGACGACAAACATGGGAAAGAGAGAGAGAGAGAGAGAGAGAGAGAGAGAGAGAGAGAGAGATTTGGGGATAATTTGCAAAAATTAAATCCCACTAAATCCATCCCCTAACCACTTATTAGATTTTTATAGAATTCAAATTTGATCCAACCACTGCCATATAGGTGGCACCAACTGGGGAATTAGTAAAAATATTTCCATTACACATACAGGAATTTGAACACAAGACCTTAAGCAGACATCTAAGGCGCTCAACCACCAAATCAAACCAAATCACTTAACATAATTTTAATAATTCAAACTTAAGAAAGTTGGGGCGTTACAGGGAGGAGAGGGATGCAATTGAAAACTTTAAAATCTCTGGTTGAGTAATGTTGTTTGGAATTGGAGGAGAAAAGGGGGGCGAAATTGATATTTTAAGAACATTAATTGTAATAAGGGTTTCAACAATGAAAAAGAAGAGAGATTTTAAGAGTTTTTCTTGAAATTTTTTCTAAATAAAAATTCTAGGTTTTGAAGACATAAGCCTTGACTATTTTTAAGGGTTTTGGCCAAGCATCAAGGGAAATTGGAAAAAAAAATCAACAAAGGGGTAATCAAACAAAGGGGTGCAATCATGGGAGTTCAAACCTAGGACCTTAACTAACCTAACACTTAACGATTTAGCCTAATGTTCTATTCTTGTTAATTATTTATCAGCAATAATTTTTAAGACATTCTAAGTTCGTTTACCCTATTCTTATTATGTTTTAAAACCTAATCTATATCATTATTTCTTCTAGCCTTAATTTTGGGATATAACAGTTTTGTCACATAGCAAAAACTGATATTCTATATTTAAAATAATTAGAAATATAGAAAATAATAAAAACAGAGAAAAATGAACAACTTTATAAAAATATAGTAAAGTTATAAAGATTATTACAAATCACAAAAAAACATAAATTATAAAAATGATTAAAATTGCAAAAAGAAACAAACAATTATTAAAATAAAAACAAACAATTATTAAAATAAAAATTTTTAAAAATATATATAAATTAAGAAAAAAACAAAAAATTGTAAAAATATTAAAAGTATTAATAATATAGAAAATTATTAAAAATATTATAAAAAAATGGAAAAGTGCAAAAGTTATAAAAAAATGTACAAAAGTACAAAAACTATTACAAATTATTATTCAAAATTACTTAAAAATAATAGAAAATTATAAAAATATAAAAATTATCTACAATTTTATATATAGCCTCAATTGTCATTTGCCTTCTTAATATTTTTTTCCCCGCTTTAGTTTGCATTTTAAAAAACTCTCTATTATTTAGAGTGTACAAAAGGGTGTAAGCTTTGTAGAGGTCCACAATGAACATGTATGCTTCATGGATCAAATACCTATTTTAAAATTTTTAATAGGTGTTTTAGTGTTAATGATTGTTAATGTACAAATAAAAAAATGTTTTTTATTATAAATTTTCATATATTTTAATCAGTTTTATAATCTATATGTTTTTTTATAATATTTTATAATATTTTGTAAATTTTATTTGCTTTTTAATATTTTTATTTTTAAAATTTTTTCATAAATTTTACAATTTTTTCTTCATAATTATGTAATTTTTATTTTTTTATTTTTTAAATGATTTTTATAAATTTTTATTTATAATGATTTTTGTAATTTTCTATTTTTTTATAATTTTTGTAATTTTTAAATTTTTTATAATATATATTTATGATTTTCTATATATTTTATGGTTTTGAAATGATTATAGATAACTTTAATTTTAACGGTCAAAGGGCTGAGTGCAAAAAAAAAAAATATAGGGACTTAATTGATTTTTTTAGGAAAGTGTAAAGTCTTTAAAGACCATTTAGCCAATTTTTTATTATAAATTAAATAATTTAAAATTTCAATTAAGCACTTAAACTTTTTAATAATTTTATTAATATTTAAATTATTTTTAATAATTTTCTATATTTTAAAATAGTTTTTCATTTTTTAATTTTTTCATAATTTATCTAATTTTAAATTTTCTTATTTGAATAATTTTTAAAATATTTTGTTTGCAAAATTTAATAATCTTCATCATTTATATAATTTCTTTTCATTTATAATAATCTTTACAAATTTCTATATCTTTTATAATTTTGTTTTTGCAATTTTCTATATATACATTTACAATATTGTAATTTTTAATAATTTTTGTATAATTTTTATGATTTTCTATAAATTTTTATTTTTTTTTCTTTATAAATTTTATGATTTGTATGGTTTTCAGTCAATTGTTAACTAAAGAATAATAATGATAACTTTCTTTAACGGTTAAAAAGATGAAGTGAATATAATTTTAACTTTGATTAATTGAGTGCTTGAAGACCTAATTATTATTTTTTTTGGAAAAATCCAACAGTTTAAGGACCCTTTAGCAAAAAAAAAAAAAACTTAGACAAAATTTAAAATTAGGGACTAATCTTGACAAAAAAAAAAGAGTTATAAGGATCAAGTAGAAAAATATTATCAAATTCAAAGGTAAAATATTATATGATTCAAATACTCCTTTGAATTGTAATTAAAAATAAAATATATAAAAAAAATTGAGATTGGGGTCATCATACTTAGCAATTTTTCCCGATCCCAATTTTTATAGTCCAGCCATTTTAGTGAAATATTATTTATTTAAAAAATTGAGTAAAATAAAAAATCAAACGTTAATATGAAAACATTTGTCACATACAGTGAATTAACCCTTTGTAAAACATACAATGTCTTCACCAGTGAATAGCTTAATGCTCGAACGAATATCGTGAAAATCGAGCGATTGCGTTTGTGGACTAAAATCGCGTTCACCTATCGCCAGTCAGTAGACCAAATCGAAAGATTACCTGTGAATAGACCAATTCTCGCATGAATATGCAAACTCTCGAGCGATTGCGCGTTTTACAAGGCCTGATCGTCCGATGCTTGAACCAATATTCCAAAATCGAGCGATTGCGTATGTGGACCAAAACTGCGTTCACCTATCGCCAGTCAGTAGACCAAAATCGAAAGATTGCCTGTGAATAGAGCGATTCTCGCACGAATGTGCAAACTCTCGAGCGATTGCGCATGCACCGATCGCCAGTCAATCGATCAATGTTGGTAGGAATATCCAAAAATCGAGCGATAGATAAGCGACTCTACCAACCTAATCAGTGAACAGCGTCTTGTCTTTAGTTTTTCTTACAGAAGCCAAGGAATATGCTGTCCAGCTAAACCCAAAACCTTGAATGACGTAGCCTAATGGCCGACCACCAGTATTTTGGTGACTCATACTCGTTTCAACAAATATAACTAGGTTTTTAAATCGATTTAACAATTTTCATTAATGGTATGCCTGGTTTCGAATTTTTTTAAGGCCGAACGAAAATTCATCTTTTGGAGGAAAATCCATCCAATGAAAAAAAAATCCAGATTTTTGGTGTGTTTAACAATCCAATCGGCGGCACAATTACTTTTCTTAACAATGTGACAAAATTCAACTTCCGAGCAAGAAGATAGTAAATGGTGAACATTTTGAACAATTCCCCAGGGATTTTGCATTTTAGTTTCAAGCCATTAGTAAGACCTAGATTGTCATGGAAGTATTCAAGCCAAACATTTTATGTAATGCTTTAAACAAAACAAAAAAAAAAAAAAAGATTTACAAGTAATGAAATATGATCCCTCAATTTGTCGAAAATATTTTCAACGTTGTGTGTGGGGATTTAAGAAAAAATTGACGTTAATGTACTTTTATGTTAAAAAATTGAAATTAGAAAAACAAATCATGTATAATATCAATAATTTATATAAAAGTAAAAACATTAAACGTGTTAACGAAAACATGAAATGTAACATCTCATCAGAAATGAAAAACATGAACTAAAAAAAACACCCCGAGCAGGGAATATCAAATCAGAATTTAAGGGGAAAAATGTGTATACTTATGAAGAAGGGTCCTAAGGTCATTTTCTGGCTTTGTTTAGACCTAGAACTGATGAATACGGTTGGGCTTAATGTCGTACTTTTTTATGACTATCTAGAACTTATGATTTTAATAAAAAAAAAACTTTTTGAGTTTGGGAGGAAGACCTAATAAAACCATTGCACTTGTTGATATCTTATCATTCCAGGATAAATAAATTGAGGATGGTGGTGGCAGCCGCTGTAACCGGGGGCTGCCCGTTGTTATACACAGCAACAAGCCCGAGGTTTTCTGTAAACCATGGAAAAAGTAGAAGCTGATGATTACTCTTTTTCACGTCATCGAAGAACAGCTCGTACTCCTTGGTAGCTCGATGTGGAGAAATTTAAAAGATGGGAAGAGATGCTAACTTTTCCACAAGGAAAGGTAAACAGAGTGCCGCGGAATGGCCTTGCAAGTATCGGATTTAAATAGAACTTTAATATGCCCCCACTTTGTGTCTGCCAACGTCACTTTCATAGCTGTCCTTGCCATTCAAGTGTTAGTATCAAATTTTAAATTAAATATTATTATATTCGATTTCATATTAATATACAAATAACCAAGTAAAAATTATTCAAAGTTCAAAAATGTTAAATAAAATGCAAAAAGTTCAAAAAAATAAAATTATTAAAAAGTTTAAGTCCAAAATATTAAAATTATTTTTATTTAAAATATAAGATGTGCATTAATATTTTAACTCTAGTGGTACCATTAAGTTATATAAAAATAAAAAATAATTTAGAAAATAAAAATATATAATATTTTGATTTTATTAATCAGTTTAAAAAAAAGTATAAATATATCTCAATTAAAAACAGCATATCAATTATTTTCTTATACGTGTAGCTTAAAAGGACTCAAATAATTGGGATATATTCACACTTCTTTTTAAACTTTACAAGCCTGATTAATAAAATTAAATATTTATTTATTTATTTCTTAAATTATTTTTAGATAACCTAGAAGGTATCAGTTGAATTAACACATTCATATACAATTCATATGGGTTTTAAAAAAAATATTTTTTTAATATTTTAAAACTTTATATAATTTTAAAAAGTCATATTGAGTAAATTTGTATAAATGATTTTTCAAATTCATATTGAATTTAAACTGATTTTTAATAATTTTAATTTTTTAAACTTTTTGAATTTTATTTAATATTTTTATAAAATTTAATAAATTTTTAAAAATTTATAAAGTTTTAATAAAATTATTTTTTATAATTAAAAAAAAGTTTGAAATGAATATAAATAAAGTGTTGTCTGGGCAATAAATTGTCTAGGTTCATTTCAAATAAAAAAATTTAAATAATTATTCTTCTGAAAGTTTTGAATTTTTTTTATTTTGCTAACCTAAACTGCCATGTGAACACCGTTAATGACCATGTTAACGACGTAATGATCAAGATAGAAAATAGTAGGCAAAGGGCCAAAATTTAATATATAATACACTATTATACATGAATAAAATTCTCTTCATTTTATTTGTTAAAATTATTTTTATTATTATAAATTTTAATTGATTTTGATAAAATTAACTCCATTTATTTAGATTAGATTTGATTTATAAAGTAAGCAATTAAAAATATTTGGAGCTTACATATTTTATTTCTTTAAGCCCAAATTTATTGATTAGTTTATGTTTCAGCCATTTTTCAAGCCCAGTCTATTAAATGAAATCCCATAATATCAATATAAATACAAGTATCCTAACGGTATATTCACAAAAGAGTCATGACCGTTTATGTCTATATCGGGAGAGCAACTATTCCGTCCAAAATTCTTCAGCTCCCAACCTTAATTCCCTTTAAGCCAGTCCATGGGCCACCTAATTTGTTGTGTTCTTGACATACATCAACCTACAAATCCTAAATCTTGCTTCACATGTTCTAATCTCAAGGCGTTGTGATCATCCTCAAAATCTGTAATTAGGGGTGCCACCACAATTTACAATGACAATTTTAGAGTCATGATGGTGGAAATGCAGCTAAAGTTACAATCTTGATTTTTTTCTTAATCGAGTTTGCATTTTGTTGTTTATAAAGAAGGCACTCTGCATTTTTATCAGTCTTTTAGGTTTCCCCCAATACAAATATGGATTCTCGACATCAAGCTATTAAAGTTAATGTACCACCCGGTATGTTATGTTTCCACTGGTTCCAACAAATCAATCCGAAATTGGCCGGAAATTGGGCCGGAAGGAAATCTATCATTTATGGTCTTACGTTAAGATTGGGATTGATTGTTCCGGCCGTACTATCCGTGCTGAAATAGATTTGACTAGTGGTGTGCAAATTTCGGGTAAAATTAAATTAATTCGGTTAACCGACCAAATTCGGTTAATCAGTCGGTTAACCGAATTAATTCATTTGGTTAACAGTTAATTCGGTTCGAAATCGGTCGGTTAACCGAATTAACCGAATTTAATAAATAATATTATAATATATAAGTATTCGGTCGGTTCGGTTAATTTTTTAGAAATATATAAAAATTAATCGGTCGGTTAAGTTGATTAATTTTTTATATGTTTTATACTTGTTTTAACTAAAAATAAAAAAAAATGTAAATTTCGATTAATCCAGTTAACCGACTGAATTAACTGAAAAAGTTCGGTTCGGTTAATTTTTTTTAAAAAATTTCGGTGCGGTTAACGGTTAACGGTTTAAAAGGGTCGATTAATTCGATTAATGGTAGTTCGGATTGGTTAACCGATTAAACACCCTTAAATTTGACCGTCATGCTTTCACCCTTTATGGTTAGCGACTCTTGGGGTATTTCTGTCATATGTGCCCCACCACATTAGCCTTGTTGGTGGGTTTGTTAGGTTGGTCCAAGATGGATCTAATTATATATGTTTATTTTTCTTGAATTAAAAAAAATCAAGTTTATATAATTATTCAAGTCAACAAGTAAATATTCTTTTAAAAATTAAATTAAATAATTTGCATAAGCAATTTTTAATTCATTAAAATCATGATGATTTTATTATATAAGAATCTATGTTCAAATCAATTTAATTATCTGAATAAAATATATCTACGATGATTATTTCATTTAATTCTCACTTTGAACTTTAATTAAATAATTGTATAAAAAATTAAATTTATCTTAAGTCTTGCTTTCTCTAGAAAATGCATTTACTATGAAAAGTAATTCATGCAATCTATTTCTCACATGCCATTTTCATTCATACATTCAATTAGTTCTTACTATGCAATCCATTTAGAGTAATAGCGAACAAGCAAATAGACCGATTGAATATACATAATCAGAGCTTAAGTAATTTGTAATTAAGTTCTGACCCATCGTCTATTAATTATTGTTGAGTATGACTCATATTTTAGTCAAATTTGAGAGATAATCTCTCAGTTAAATTTAGTTTATTTGTTTTAGTCAAACTTTAATTAGTCTGAATTATTTTATTATTATTCGGCCTACGAATTTAACCTATAAATAGGATCTTTTACAACATTAGAAAACATACATGTTAAAAATTAGAACTCATAACACTTTTGGAAAAATTTGTGTTTACGTTTTGAGGGTTATCTATTTTTCAGGTTTCGAGGTTTACTTTTTATCTCTATCTTTTGTACTTTTCATTCTTTTGCCATTATAGTAAAATTCTCTTTGCCCATTGTTTTTTTATCCTCTTTGGAGGATTTTTTTCATGTTAAATTATTGTATTCAATTTCTCAATTTCTTCTGTTATTTTTACTTGTTTGTTACTTAATCGGGTTAATCTCCAACAAGTGGTATCAGAGCTAGTTCAATTTTTATAGATCAATGCGTTCAGAGATTGCAGCAATAAGGTTTGACATTAAAAAATTTGATGGTGTCACAAATTTCAATCTATGGCAAGTTGGGATGATGACAATTCTAGTTCAAATCGGCCTGAAAAAAGTCGTTATCGGGAAAAAGCCTGAGAACCTAGATCAGACAGAATGAGAAAAGCTTGATGAAAATGCCCTGTTTGTAATCCAGTTGTGCCTTGCGAATAAGGTATTGCAGGAAGTATTGATGGAGAAAACCTCACTCGCCTTTTAGAAAATGTTAGAAACTATTTATGTAACTAATTCTCTGACTAACCGTTTAGTGTTGAAACAACGTCTATTTACGTTTTACATGAATGAATGTGGGCTTCTTAGATATCACATTAGTCAATTTATTACTTTTTGGAATGATTTAAAGAATGCTAAGGTTAAGATTAACGATAAAGATTAGAGTATGCTATTAAATGCTTTTTACCTTCTTCAAACAAGTTTTTCAGGGAGACCTTGATTTATGGCATAGACATACTCTTGTTTGAGGATGTGAAGGATTATTTGTTGAGTAAAGACAAACTTAACAATGAGTTTGGTTCAGATAGCAAGGTAGATAGACAAGTTCTCATTTTGGTAGCATTAAAGAAGCGAGACAAAAGATGTCGCTATTGTAAGAAATTAGGTCACGTTAAAGTAGATTTCTATAAACTGCAAAATAAAAGGGTTGTTGAGAGTAATGAAGAAGATGTATTTGGTGCTAATTTGACCGATGAAAGTGGTGATGATTTTTTGTTAGTATTAACAAGCGATAGCTCTAAGCTTATATTCGAATGGATCCTAGATTTGATATATTCTTTCCATATGCATCCCAATAGAGGATTGTTCTCCACATATGTTTCAGTTGAAGGTAGAATTGTGCACATGAGAAACGATTCATCCTGTAAGGTAGTCGATATTGATACTATTAAAATTAGGATGCATGAAGGGACGATTATGACACTCTTAGATGTTAGGTATGTACCTGATTTACGAAAGAATCTCATCTCCTTGAGTATTTTAGACTCGAAAGGTTGTAGAATGAACATCGAGTCAAGCGACATTAAGGTGTCTCGTGGGGCTCTCATTTTGTTAATAGGTAAAATGATCGTCATTCTTTATATTCTAGAAGGTTCTATAATAATCAATGAAATAAGACATCGCTCGTCCATTACGAAGTCGAAGTCAACTTGTTTGGAGCGGAGGCAACTTGGTCATAGGAGGGAAAAATGTATGACTGTTTCGTTGAAGAGAGGTTTTCTTTTGGATGCAAATTTTGAAAAGTTAGGACACTATATTCGTGAAAATCAATCCTGAGTTAGTTTTGATTTGGCAGTGCACAAGTTGAAGGCTAGAAGTCTTCCAGCTTCTAAGCACAGATTCAACTCTGTTAATTCCCTACATAGTTAAAAAGAGATCCATGACAGGCTTTGACAAAGATGGCGTTGTGGAAATACTAGTCAAGATGGATATTTGTTGAGCTTGGCTCATATTTCAGTTAAATTTGAGAGATAATCTCCTAGTTGAACTCTGTTTATTTGTTTTAGTCAAACTTTAATTAGTTTAGATTATTTTATTATTATTTGACCTACGAGTTTAGCCTATAAATAGGCTCTTTTACAACCTTAGAAAATATACTCATTAAATATTAGAACTTATAATACTTTTGGAGAATTTTGTGTTTATGTTTTGAGGGTTCTTTATTTTTCGGGTTTTGAGATTTAGTTTTTATCTCCATCTTTTGTACTTTTCGTTTTTTTGCCATTATAGTAAAATTATTTTTGCCCGGGATTTTTTATCCTCTTTGGAGGGGTTTTTCCATGTTAAATTTGT
This sequence comes from Gossypium anomalum, assembly GCA_025698475.1. NCBI lineage: Eukaryota > Viridiplantae > Streptophyta > Magnoliopsida > Malvales > Malvaceae > Gossypium > Gossypium anomalum. The sequence goes on along the minus strand of CM046966.1, from coordinate 78,458,154 downwards.
GTGTTCAATTTCTCAATTTCTAATCGCTGCTTAATCGGTCGATCCCCAAAAATTACAAAGTCCAATGATTTACAGTTACACTACATTGACTTTTCGTGGACAAATCCAATCCTTGGACTTAACTCTTATAAGCTTAATGATGTGTGATGGCTTAGAAACAAAGATTTCAAAGTTTTTATCAGAAAGGTGAGATTTAGTTCTTTTAATATTCCATCGTTTTTCAACAATTAATAGTAAAATTTTGAGTCTAAAGTCAATACTTTGATAATGTACCAGAGAGCTGCCCTGCTCTGCAACGAGCATTGAATTATAGTGATGTAAGAAAATCAACTACTTGAAATTTGTATTATCTGTGACACTAGGTTTTACAGTTTATGGCATCATGAAATCAAGCCCATGACGAAATTGTGATAGAAGCGATAACAAAGCAGTACACAAACATATTATCTTCACTCGTAATATCTAATTATTCATGCTTCAGGTGGGCATGAAGGAGTCTCACTTCACCTTCAAAATTCTAAAGTTTTATCTTGACTTGGTGAAACTCTTATGTTTTGACCGACCAAGTTATGCCATCTAACTTGCAAACTCCATTGTTCTAAGCTATGCAATAAGATAACTATTGGTTTCATTTCCTCACCAAATAAATTTTGTATAATGTGGAGCTTACATTTACTTTTTAAGGATGATATACTTGTAGTAGTTTCCCAATCGAGGATGATGAGTTCTTAACATCAATCAATGGACATAATTAGAGAATATTAATTCAATAAAGAAAAAAAACATATGGAAATTCATATAAGCTAAACTTTATGCACTTTATCATTATTGTTGTAATTTATGACAAATTAAAATAATAATAACACTACCGTTATGTTATGATGGTGGGTCTTTTCTTTATCGAGCTATTCTTATTCTTTCTTCTCTCTCATCATCTCTTCTCGTTAGGTTCCTTACCTTCATTTGATCCACCAAAAACATCATGTGTTTCTTCCAAAGTTATATAAATACGAAGTTTCATTCAAATAGATTTTCAAACTACAAATAAAGAAATGTCTAAATATGAACTTCAAATATATTTTCAAAATATAAATGAAATATGTTTGTTGTACAAAATAACAAATATAAATTAACAATTTCATGCATAGAGGCTGATAAAGAATGGGTGGTGTAGAATAGGATCGTAAATTTGTCCAAGTCACAAATTTAATTTAAGACTCTAAATGATTGGAAAGAAACTTGAAATGAACAATTAAACAAATCAAAGATTTGAATAATTAAATGGGAATAAAATAGAATAAAGAAGAAAATAAAGAAAATAGATGAAAAAGATGGAAAGTGGCATGTAGAAATCATAACGAGTCCTGAAACAAAATAAATTTACAACTCCTTTCAAACGACTTTAATTTCCCTTCTAAGAAAGAAAACTTGGCAAAAGAAAAGAAAAGAAAAGAAAATGCTTGAAGATGATTTCTTAAGTATACTGAAACTCTAGTTAATCTAAACAAAAAATAGTTTTAAACTAAATTTTCTTATTAACATAAAGCTCCTAAATAATTTAAAATACTTAAAAATTATCCAAAATTCAGAATAAATAAATAATAAAATAATAAAACTTAGTAACAATATTGAGCTCGTATATAATAAAAATTAAGTATGAAACTCGAATCCAATATGATTTAAACTCGAATAAAAAGTCTGAAACTCATAACTTCTGTAATAATCTCATCTAAAATTCTACTCGCACAATCTTTATTAAAACAATTATAACTTTAGCTTCCAAACTCAAAATTGAGTGATTCAAAGTGCATTGCGAAGCTAAGAGACAAATATTTGATCGATATGAAAACATATTGATCTAAAAATGCCTAGATACATTCCAAAAATCCATCCTTGCTCCGTATTGAATTCCAAAGTCAACCGTCTTGAAGCTTCAACTATTTTTCTTGAAATTTCTTTGTAATAAAATCTTGAACAAATAAATTGAGTTTTAACTTTAACTGTTTATATTTGGATCTCATGATTAGACCTTGAGACAATATAAACCCATCACATTTATGGGCCTAAATCCTTACTAGAGGCATATGATTGCAGATGAAGTTGGTTACTCACACTGCAGCAAAACTGACTTTTAGCCGTGTTTTTTTAGGCCTATAAGCGCCGCAAAAAATGCCACTATAGGTAACGCCGCTAAAGTTTGTGGCGCTTATTTGAAAAAAAAGCCATTAAAGAACATGACCTTTAGTGGTGCTTTCACCACAAATGCCGCTAAAGAACATGACCTTTAGCGGCACTTCCACCACAAACGCTGCTAAAGAACATGACCTTTAGCAGTGCTTCCACCACAAACGCCGCTAAAAGAAGATTTCCTTTAGCGTTTAGCGGCGCTTTTTGTCACAAACGCCGCTAAAAGTACCATTCTTTAGTGGCGTTTTTACAGAAGACGCCACTAACTTTGGCAGATTTGCAATATCACGTTTTTGCCTGTATCCAACCCTTTTTATAGCATGAAATTCAGCCAAAAATAGCAAATCTAAATGATATTTCAAATTCAATGAAAGATATATGATATAAATTAATAAATGAAGTATAATTCAAAATATTCTTATAATAATATTAAAAGTTATAATGTTAAAAAGATTCTTACAATAAGAAAATAAATGTCTAAGATGGCGGATTTTGTGACTGCTAAAACATTTTCATCATATTCTGAAGCTGTAGTTGGAGTTCGTCATACTTTCTGCTCTGCTCTACTTCCTTCGCTGCTGTCTCCACTCTAAGTTGAGCTATTTGCTCAACTGTGCTCGCTTGCATCTGAGCGATCTGGTCTCTTAACATCTGAACTTTAGCTTGAGCTTGACTCTCCGAAGGCATGTATTGCTACGAGCTGGATCCAAAATATTGGGTTAGGTTAACACCAGATCCTTAAAATTGAACCCGACCATACCTTTTAGGACCCAAAACTTCAGTAATAATTCTGTTATCAATGTCCTCAAGATTAACGGAACTATCACTCGAAGCAACCGCTTCATACTCTGCCTTTTTCTCCTTTAGTTTATCCTAATAAATCAATCAAAGAGTTACAAATGAAATATATAATAAAAACAAATGCAACATAACTTAACATTATTTAAAACTACTAACGATAAATTAAACCATTATAATTAAACCATTATGATTAAACATTATAAATATTTAAAATAAATTAAATTTTATTAAGTAAATATACCATAATTTCTCCAGCTTCAGAAGTCATTGGAGATCCATCTTTCTTCCTATGTGTAATGTCGAAAAGCTGAAGGCGTCCAACTTTTCGACCAGACGAAAGTTCCTACAATATAGTAGTAAAAATATTATGTAATAGAAAAATTAATATTTGACACAATTAATAATTCAAAATACATCGGTCTCAGCTATACAAGCAAAATTTTTCAACCCTGCTGTGTGCGTCAATTTTTGTTTTTGCCTGCTGCTTGTTCCAACTCCCTCACGGTCCTACATTATGAAATTATTATTACGTATATAGTAAATACTATAAACTGAAATAATTATAAGAGTTTGGAAGTACGTAATACCTCTCATTTCTTTGAATTTCAGAATCTAACCGCATCTTCTCATTGGTATCTCAGCATTCCCGGTGGGACATTTCACAATTTCTCTTATAGGCTTATATATTTCTTAAAATATATATTTTTTAAACTGCTTTTATGGTCTCTACATTTTTTCCCAATGCCTTATTGATATAAGTATCCGAGACCTCTAAAGCAAATCTCTCCTAAAAAAACACAAGTTTAGTAAGTAAATATAAATGAAACTTAAACCAAAATATTATAAATTACATTAATGTTTTGTTACCTTAATATTATTGAGAGCATGATTTTTATTACTATCAGGCATTTGATGCCATGATTCATAGTTGATAGGCAACATATTGGCATTTCATGCTATAATGCCCAAATATCTTGCTAAAAGTCGAGCTTCTGATGCAACAGGTAGACCAAGAATGTTTCTAGATACTTTGACACGATCGACAGGATTTAACTTGTATAAATCTTTTAGTAGTGTACGTCCTCGAGTTCTGCGCGACCCATCGCTTTCAGCTGAAAAATGGTATATTATAATATAAGAATTTGAAAAAGAAATCAATAATAAAAGTCAACACACATGTAAATTAAATTTAACATTACTTTGAATTTCTACTTGCTCGTCAGGTGTTTCCGAAACATTTGAAGATCTAATAGCAGTTTGTTGTTCACTATTTGTTTCTTCCAAATTTAAAGTATTCTGAACAATACTTAGATCTCGTAATCTTCTTCTAGGCATTTTTTCTGGAATACACATAAAAAGATTGAAATTTTAGTAACTAATTACAACAATAATAGTACATATAAAATAGTTGAAATATTTAACAAGACTAAGATTTAAATTATAATATTACATATAATTAAAAAATCGTAAAATATTACTACATCATAATTCGTAAGCGTCTTCATCCACATCCTGGCGAATCCATTGAAATTGTGTACTAGTACTAGGGATATTTTCATTTAAGTTTTGTTCTAGAAAAGGCAAAGTTTCTGATCTTTCGACGATGTTATCTCTGCTTCTATTGCCCATGTCAAACAAGTCTCTAGGGGTGTTTCGAAGTACAACGTACCAATCCTCATCAGTTGGATCTTTCGAATAAAAAACTTGTTTCACTTGAGAAAAAAATACATACAGCTCGTATATCAATTGTTGTCCAGTGTGAATCAAGCGAGAGAAATTCACCATTGTAATACCAAATTGATCTTTTTTAATTCCGCAAACAGTATTAACATCAGCCCAATCACATTAAAATAATACAACTTTCCATTTGCCATAGTAATCCAACTCAATAATGTCAGTAAGAAGTCCGTAATACTCCACATTTCCCTCAACAAGATTACTGTCCCTAGCACTAGCATAACTTGTAATTGAAGAATTAACAACAATTCCACAATTTTGAGTTCTCCTCAATCTCTCGCGATATTTTGTATCAAATCTGAATCCATTGATGAGGAAGGCACTATATCTTTTTACTACTCTATTCGGACCTTGGGAAAGCCATTTAACTTCACCATTGACGTCCTTCACACTCCAAACCTATTGAATCGAAAGTAAATTGAATAATTATAAATGTTATGAGAAATCATTATTATTTGATACAAAGTATCGCGATTATGTGAAACTTATTAACTTCATTTGCATACCGTTTGGCTTAACCATTCATGAAAAGATTCTGTGAATAACTTATTAATCTCTCGATGTTGTAATCTTTGGGAGCGTGAACGAGATCTCAAGATTTGTTTGTACTCACTATGTTAAAAAGAAGGTTAATTGGTTAGAATATAAACAAATCAAAAAAGATGAATATTTATCAAATTCTAGAACTTACTTGCGTAATGGTGCAATTGAATCGTGGTGAAAAAGAACATATCAATGTGCTTGTATCCAAGATATATCATCTAATTCTGCAATTTCAACTTTACCGATTGGTTCTCCATAACTTTGAAATAAATAAGTTTTGGCCAAGTTATGATCAGTGAGCCCAGCATTTCTACTTGGTCTATTCAGTCTTGTTTCAACATCTTCTAAATATCTAGAATAGAAAGTCATACACTCTTCTGCCAAGTAACCTTCAGCAATTGATCCTTCTGGATAACGCTTATTATGACAATAAGGCTTCAATTTGCATAGGAACCTAAACACAATATACAACATTATCAAAAGTTGTAACTAAAGGTATAGAGGTGAATGAATGAATACTTTACAAATAAATTAGCACCTTTTGATAGGATACATCCATCGATAGAAAACTGGTCCACCAAATATTGCTTCACGAGGGAGATCGATTAGCAAGTGCACCATAATAGTGAAGAAGGAAGATGAAAAGATCTTCTCCAAATTACTTAAAGTCAAAGCGGCTCGATCTTGTACTTTTTCAAGTTCTTCAACATTCAAAACTTTGCCATAAATAGATTTCATTATATTGGATAGTTCAATTATACAGGACGTCACCTTTTTTGACATACAGCACCGTAAAGCAACTGGCAGTAAATCTTGCATCAAGATGTGATAATCATGTGATTTTAAGGAACATAGTCTTTAATCTTTAAGACTCACACATTGAGATATATTTGATGCACACGCATCTGGGACCTTTATATCCTTTAACACCATGCAGAACACTTCTTTCTCTTCCTTCGACATTGCAAAAATAGAAAGCAGCAACTGATATTTCCCATTCGAAAGTACTTGGGGATAAAGATCACGCTGAATTCCCATGTCAACTAAATCAAGCCGACTCTGAAGATTATCTTTTTATTTTCCATCGATATTCAAAATTGTCCCAATGATGTTCTCACAAACATTTTTCTCAATATGCATAACATCAAGATTGAGTCATAAAATGTGATGCTCCCAATAAGGCAACTAAAAAAAATACTTTTTTTTTCCACAAGTCCACCTCATTAAGATCATCCTCTTCATCAGATTCATCCCTCGATCTTCTCTTTGTTTACATGTTGTGTGGTTGATTGATCTTCCCATAACTGAAATTGATATCTTTCAACATGAACAAGATTTCAGATCCAATGGTCTGCTCAGGAGCTTCTCTGAACTCTTCAGTACCGTCAAATAGAGTCCTCTAAAATCTAAATCTATGATTTCCATCTAGCCATCGACGATGCCCCATATAAGATAACTTCTTCCCATTATATAACCACTTTGAACATGTTTGCGTCGCACAACAAGGACAAGCATAACGTCCTCTGGTACTCCAACTAGATAAATTGGCATAAGCTGGGAAATCATTAATAGTCCACAACAAAGTTGTACGTAAATAAAAGTTCTCTTTTCTAAAGACATCATATGTTTCAACACCCGCCCATAACTATTTCAACTCTTAAATAAGTGACTGCATATAAATGTCAATATCATTTTCGGAACCTTTCTTCCTAGGGATAATCATAGATAAGATAAAAGAAGATTGCTTCATACAAATCCACGGAGGCAAATTGTAAGGAACAAGCACTACAGGCGAAGTACTATACGAAGTACTCATGATTTTAAAAGGATTAAACCCGTCAACTGCTAGCCCAAGCCTCAGATTCCGTGGATCGCTTGCACTGTCAAATGATTTCCAAGCTGAGGAATCCACAGTATGCCTTAATAATCCATCATCGGTTCATTGATCATGATGCCACCGCATAGACTCGCCTGTCTTTGACGACATGAAAAGCCTTTAAAGCCTCGGCATTAGTGGAAAATATCGCAAAATCTTTACTGGCTTCTTTTTTAACTGTGACTCATTCATCCCCATTCACATCTTCTGTATTCCTATTCATCCAATGAGAATTACCGCAAACATGACAAGACTGTTGGTTTTTCCGATCACCCCAGTACAATATGTAGTCATTTAGGCAACTATGAATTTTGTCGTACCCAAGGCCAAAATCTTTTATTAGTTTCTTTATATCTTGACAAGACTGAGGGATTTTTGCAAACGAAAACATCTCTCAAAAACTCTACCAGCATTGTAAAAGAGTTTCTGGTCCACCCTCCAAAACATTTTAAGTGAAATAGACGAATGCAGAAGGACAATTTCGAATATTTTGATCCCTCGTAAAGTTCTTCGTTCATTTCATTAAGTAACGAGTAGAACTTTGCCGCTTCTTCATTTGGATCTTCATCAGGTACACTTCTTCCTGTTTCGGTAAAAACATTTCCACCAAGATTACATTCATCGGATGAAACAAAGTCAGGTGGAAACGATTGTAAACCATGACTGTGCATATTAAATGCATCCCGCAACATACCTTCAATGTCATCTTCTCTAACAGACTGATGGTAAGAACTATAAGGATAAGCCGGATTAATCATTGAAGAGGTTCTACTAGGTGTACACTCTCCATGGAAAATCTATTTTTTATACCCCCGAATAAAGCCATCAACAATTAGATGTTCGTAGACAACTATGCCAATTGATGTTGCCACACTTCTTACAGGGGTAAAGAATCATATTCTCTTGGCTTGCATTTTGAAATGCAAAATTTAGAAAAGTTTGTACTCCATTTCGATACTCATTGCTTACCCTTGACAATTTCATCCAACTCCCATCCATTTCGTAGTTCTTGAAATCTAAACTTGAAAATAAATTACACTAGTAAGTTGTTTATTTATAAGTATAATTAAGTTATGTAAGTTATGGGAGTTATGTAAGTTATGTGAGGTATGTGAGGTATGTAAGTTATGATATGATATATATAAGTTATTAAGTTATGTAAGTTATGATATGATATATATTTATGTATTATGTAAGTTATGTAAATTACGTAAGCTATGAAATTTAAACTATATACTTTTAAGGAAATTATTAGATTAAATTTACAAGTTTAGGGTTAATTATTTATTTTGGATTAAGTCCATCATGTGTGCTCAATTATGGTTATTTTTTATTGAGTCACATGAATGCTAAATCAACTCATGAATAAATGGGCTAATTCCTTAAAATAAATTTAAAAAAAATATTTTGCAAGTAAGTGAAGTCTAATTTTTTCAATAATATTTAAAAATTTTCCAAGTTGATATTGTTATTTGAATCAGCATGAGGACTTAAAACTTTAAACACAATTTAATTTAATTAGGTCATTTAAAAATAAAATATAAGTAGACAAAATATTTTTTGTGAATCAATTAACTCTAACAAATTGTTTAAACATTTTATATTTTAATATTTTTTGGGAAACAGTTGTTTTATTAAAATCAAATCATTATAATAAAAACATAAAAAAAAAGAAATAACTTAACAAAGTAATTAATGAGTAACAAAAATAACTTTTCATTTTAAAAAGCTTGTAAATCATTTTTTTGAAAAAAAATAGTAATTTGATTTTTATATTAAAATAAATATTATTTTTATTTTATTTAAATTTCATAGTATTATATTATTTTATAAAAAAATATTTTATTACTCCAACACTATAATAATAAAGACACTTTTTTTTTGTTTAAAAAGGAAAAAGAAAAGGAATGGGAAAAGTGAAGCCCATGAACGTTGCAAATAAGCCTACTCACGTGTTCCCTTTTGGCCTTCTTTTACATTAAAATATTATTTCTTAAGTCCATTATTAAATAATTCTATGTATAGCAGGGGTGAGACACATTATAACCAAAACACACCCTTTTTTGGACAACATTTATACTTTAATTAAACAAGCATTAACACTCGGTGATCATAGGAAAAATGTTCCGTTTTGGACAGTTTCAACCTTCCAATTTACCATGCATTCCAACAACTTTAATTTAAAAATAAAATAAAATCAGACAACATTAATTCACTAATACTTTTTAGAAAAAGAACTTACAGTATGGCAGATAACAGAAAACTGGAGAAGCAGCAGAGGGCTGTCGACGAATATGCAACAGAGGGCTACCAACAATTTCACACCAACTTAATGACCACAGCCAAAAGCCAAAGCAGTTGTAAACTAGATTAACTCACTACCCTACTCAGTTCGTACCTCTTCAATCACTTTGATGTATTTACGAAGGACTGCCTGCCTACAACATTAAAATTAAAGTAGGCAAACTTCAACCAACTTTCTTGTTCTTACTCAACTTGAGTTAGCTTTATTCTACTCGACTCTAGTTGTTGAACATATGCCTGTTTAAAAAAGTACTAATTTGGATAGTTTCATCAAATTGATTTACTAAGACTTGATTCAATACACATTACAGCCGGGTGTATACTATTCAATCTTTTATACCAAAAGCACTAATTTGGATAGTTTCACCATGTCTAAATTGGATAACATTTATCACAAGAACATCATATTTAAGATTTATTAATCACTTGTAAAATTGATGAAAATCTAACATATTTAGGCTGTTTCAGACAATCATAAATAAGATACCTTAAACACTTAATATTATGATGGTAACTTCCCATGCACAAGCTATTTTGGACAGCATTAAGAAGACAATTCATGACATTTCAACATGCAGATTCCATCATCAATTATTAAGACATTTTTATTAAGACATTTTTATGCTAAACAAGATTATTAAACAAAGATTATACTAAGATTTTAAAAATATATATATATAAACACTAAGATTGTTGCGAAACTCAAATCTGGGAAGTTAGATTTGAAATTCCTCCAAAACCCATAGCTTAAACAAAGAAGAAATCAAATTGTTCTCAAATCCACACCCACAGTCTTTGATCTTTTAAAATAAAAGAAAAGCTTACCTAAAATTTTACACTCCAATGAAGCAAATGAGAAAAGCGTTTGATTATACGAATTTGTTGCGAGTAACCTACTAAACAGAAAAGCGATTCAAGTCAGATGTTGATTGACTTTTCAGAGTTAACAAATATACTTAGCTACTGTGGAAAATGTATGTTACCTCGACAATAAGACTTCACCGTGTCTGCTGATTCTTTTGGGGGAAATTTAAGGATTAGGAGAAATGTAGAGAATTGGGGAAATCTATTGTGGGTGGGGGGGGGGAGAGGAATGGCTAAGTGTCGGGCATGAGAAAAGGATAACATTTCAGAAAGGAAAATGACGCCGTTTCGGTAAAAAAAAATTGACCATTTGTGGCGCTTTCGAAAAGCGCTGCTAAAGCCGATCTATTGCGGCATTTATAAGGTAGCGCCACTAATCCCCTAAATCTCCAATTAAAACGATGCCATTTTCGTTAAACTATTATGTTTTTTTAAAAAACGCCGCTAATGCCCTAAATTAAAATGCTTTTTACGGCATTTTTTTCAAAAGCGCTACTAATCTCTTAGTTTTTATATTTCATTTTTATTTGTTATATTGCATGATAACTTTGAAATTTTAAGTTTAAATTTCACTTAAACAAATTAAGTGTAGACGAATTAATTTCAATTGAATTATTCGTTGAATTAATTCTTTAGATTAATGATTTTAATTACTAATACTAATGATAAATGTTAATATGATGATAAGTTATAATTTAATCCTTACACACTTATGAGAGGAACAATAGGTGATAAAAGAGCTTACATCGAGATATATATGAAGTAAAGTTTAAAAATTTTTTATCTTGCTGATATATGGTACATACTAATCATGTTTTTTTTTTTATCCATATCAATTAGAGGTGCTCATGGGCCCGGCCGGGCCAGGTTTGGGTCGGGCTCAACTAAAAATTTAGGCCCATTCATTGGGCTTGGGCAGGGCCGGCCTAAAATTTTACCCAAGCCCGACCTAAATAAAAATGCTAAAACCCGACCCTGACCCGTAGTAAATTTTTTATATTATTTTATATAATTTTTAAATATATATAATACATCAAAAATACAAAATAAATCAAAATAAATATTTTCCAACAAATTAAAAATAAATTTTAAAAAATATGTAGACTTAAATGGCACTAAAATAGATGCAACTTAACAAGCAAATACCTTTAAAATAATAACAAAATTAATAATAAAATAAGTTTTATACAATATCAAAATAATAACAACAAAATAGTAGTAATATAATAGTAATATGGTAGCAAAATAGGGAGAAAACAACAAGAAAATAACATTAAAAAACAAAAAAAATAGCAGATTTTTTGTCATTTAGTGAATTCGGGCCGGGCTCGGGCCAAAAATACCTTACCTGATGCCCGACCCATTTTTTAAACGGGCCTAATTTTTTTGTCCAAGCCCATTTTTTGGGCCTATATTTTTGCCCAAACCCTCCCACATTATGGGCGGGCCTTCGGGCTGGGCCGGGTAGCCCGACCCATGAGCAGGTCTAATATCAATTTGTTACTTTTTTTTATTTATTTATCAATTTTTTAATTCTAATATTTAAATATATCAAATGGTTTAGATTAAATATTTTTAGATTAAATCGTAAACCATTTAATATATATAAAGTTTATCTATTATCTCTTAAATGATTTAAACTATAATCATATTAAAATTAATATTAACTCTTTTACAATTATATAAGAAATCGTTTAATATATAAATTAAAAAACACTAATTAATCTAAACCCTAAACCTCTAACCCCTATCCCCTAAACACTAAACTCTAAATCCTAAATCCTAAACCCTAAACCCTTAAGCCCTAAATCACAAAACATAAACCTTAGCCTCTAAACCATAAACCTCTAACCCTAACCCCTAACCCCTGACCCTTAACCCTTAACCCCTAAACCTTAAGCCCCAACTGTTAAACCATAAACCATAATCCCTAAACCCATAATTCATAAACCTTAAAATAGTAACTCTTAAACCTTAAATCCTAAATCATATACCCTAAACCATAAACCCTAAACTATAATGATAATTAATTTAATATTTTAAATTTAATACTATCTCTTTTACGATTATATAAGAAAATATTTAATATATAAATTAAAAAACAATCAGTCATATACCAAAAAAAACTTTAAAATTATTTTAAATAATAGTATTTTATTTTTTTTCATTTTTAAAAAATATTTTCCTATGTTTTTACTTTCAAAATTTTTCTACTTCTCATTATTTTTTTTTGAAGAATTTAAATATTCAATTAAAAAAAGTTATACATTTTTGCGGCGCTTTTTGAAAATCGCCGCTGATGCTCAACCTATAGCGGCGTTTTTCAAAAAAGCGTCGCTAATGCTCGATATATAGTGGCGTTTTTTAAAAAAGCGCCACTAATGCTCAATATATATAGGTGTTTTTAAAAAAGCGCCGCTAAAGCTACTAAAGCTCAACAATAAACGACGGCGCTGTGCTTAGTTTTTGCGGCGTTTTTTAAAAAGCGTCGCTAATGCTATATCTACAGCAGCATTTTTAAAAAAAGTGCCCCTAATGTTTGATATATAGCGGCTGCCACTAAATCTTAACATAAAACGACGTCGTTTTGCTTAGTTTTTTTTATGGCATTTTTCAGAAAGCTCCGCTAATGGTCGACCTATAATGGCGTTTTTTAAAAAGCGCCGCTAATGCTTGATATATAGCGACTCATGCCACTAAATCTCAACATAAAATGATGTCGTTTTGCTTGGTTTTTTTGGGGCGTTTTTCAGAAAGCGCCGCTAATGGTCGACCTATAGCGGCGTTTTTTAAAAAGCGTCGCTAATGCTCTATCTATAGCGGCGTTTTTAAAAAAGCGCCACTAATGCTTGTTCTATAGTGGTGTTTTTGAGAAAGCGCCGCTAAAAACTTGTTTTGCGTGTCAAAAGTCCAAAAATGTTTCTATTAGATAAGATCTAAATGATAGTTTTGTAGTATAGGAGAAGTTTGATAGTGTTGTTTTAATCATTGAAGGTCTTACTCGTTTCAACCATATGATAAAAATGTAAGGTTATGATGCCTTGAGAGTCCTAAATATTTTGGGCAGCTATCAAACTCTTATTAAGTTAACGATGCCAGTCTTATATCTGTTTAAAGAAGATTATATCTATTAGAAGGGATCTGTTTAGAGAAGATTATATCTATTAGAAGGAAAAACCAAAAGGCAAGGAAATAAAGTTAGATAGGTGTTCATCGGAGAGCTCTTTTCTTTTTATTATAGTTTATAAATGTGCCATGCCACTTCGGATATTATAAAACATAGACATAATACTGGAAAATTATTAAAACAAAACAAGGAACACCATACAAACGCATTACAATATAAAAAAGATAATATCAATATAGATAAAAATCAGCTACAGTCACATTAATTGTTATCGCTAGAACGGCCCTGACTCCCTCTATTTCCGATAGCAGTGCAGCGGCTTTCGCAAGATTGAGCCTCGACGTTCACTGCTTCAGTGAAGGCCCTTGTAGCTTCGTCTATCAAGACTATGGTTGCCTGGTCAATGTTGAGATTGTAATAGGCCAATTTTGGCCTGGCCCGACTCATAAAAATAAACCAAATAAACAAAAGTCCAAAGACTTATTAACCGTCCATTTACACAGCCAAATCAAAAAATTAAACCACAAGCCCACATCCAAATCCAAAGCCCAATTAACCCCAGCCAAATTACAACAAACCTAACCCCTAACCCACTTGGCTCGATAGGCCCAATGCTCAAATCAGGTTTCAGCTAGTCGAAACCCTAGCTAGCCTTAGCGCTCTGCCTTCCTTCCCCTCCCACGTGCTTCGTCGGCGTGTCCAGCACCTGAGGCTCGGTGCCCATTTGTCGTCTTGCACCAAAATGGGAGCTTTTGCCCGTTGACCTTCCTTAGCCTTGCAAAACAATCTAGAAACGGGTGAGAACACAGCAAAAGGCAACACAAACAGTGGAGACAAAAGGCTTAAATGAGAATAAAAATAGATTATATTTTGGCTATAAAGCCAAGAAAGAACATAATGTATTTGGACACAGACACACGATTTAAGCAATAAAAAAAAAACAAAAAGGTTGAACTTCATTCTCTCGTCTTTTTATTTCTGTTTCTTTATTTTTTTTTATTTTTTTAGCCTTTATTTTTATTTTTTTAAAATCAATTTTGAAAAAAAAATAAAGAGGAAAAATAGAACTCACCTGAATCGTAGACCGTTGGTATATGTCAGAGTTTCTTCTTCGTTGAAACCAGATCTAATAAAGAGGGTGATACTATCTTTTGATTCTTTGTTATCATAGAGGTTAGATTCTTGATTGCGAGTCTGAACGGGGTTAGAATCCGAATGGACCACCCTCCGTCGGCCACCGTTTGTGGTGGCTACATGACAGCTTGGGCTTGTTCTCTTTAAGGTTTGAATGGATGAAAACGGCTAGGGTTAATATCAAAAAGGGAAGGGTTGATTGATCTGTTAAAGAGGGCTTTATATGCGTGAGGATTGGGGATATGTTCCTAATTAACGCTCCATTTCCTTTGCACGTTTCATTTCAACCCTTTTGTTCCTTTTTATTTTGTTCTATCTTTCCTTTCAATTCGATTTAAATTTCAATTAGCCTTTTATTTTATTTTATTTTAATTCATTGGTTCATTCATTTATTTATTTGTTTGTATATGTTGTTCGTTTATGTATTTATGTTAATTCTTGTACTCAATTGTTAGTTGTCCTTCCATTCTTTTTATTTTATTATTATCACCTTATTACTTGTCATCATTTTATAATCATTCATTTATTCATCACCTTTTCCATATATTTTATACCTATTAATTGTCTCTATTACAATTAGCACTATGTTATTATTAGGTATTTTAAGTTTATTCTACGCTTTTTAAAATATTATTCCTTTTCAATTTTTTTTTATTTTTTAGGATTATTTATTTTAATCTATCATACATGCTATTACGAGGTCTTATAAGTCCCTTTTGTTTTAAATTAGTTTATACATATAATACGTATTTTAAAATTTCTTATATAGTATTTAGTTATACTGGTTTATATGTTAATCATTTCACATGCTTTTTATTGTTATTTATTTTAAACTTCCTATAAATTACTTATTTTATTTTATTTATTATTATTGTTATATTATTACATTTATTGATTCCGTCATATTACATTTTTTTCTTTTTGTATTTATCTACATCATTATCACAATTATTATTGTATTTATTTTTTTGAACATATCATGCATTTTAAATGTTATCAATTTTAAATATTTTATATATATCATTGCTTTTAAATCATCATATGTAGTATTTATTTTGAGATTCTCATACGTATCTTCATATTTTAAATTATTACATGTATACATATATTTTTTATTTAAACGTTTTTTTACATCATTTTACCTCAAATTTTTTTTCTTCATATTATTCATTTTAAATATTTTACACGTCATTTGAGTTAAATCATCTTATATATTATCTATTTTAAATTTTTATATGTTATTTGGTTACACTATTTTACATGAAAACTATTTTAAATTCTTTTTATAATTTATCGTGAACCTTTTATTATTATTAATTTTAAAACTTTATATGTTACCTATTTTAAGCTTTTATATATATTATTTTGGATTTTTATATATATTTTTATTTAAATTATTCTTGTACAATATTTATTTTAAATTTCTCTTTTACACATTATTTATTTTAAGCTCTTTTATAAGTTATTTTAAAGGGTCCTTTTTATTTTGTGTATTATTCATCTTGATTTGTTTAACATATTGTTTATTTGAAATTTGTTTTATATATATTATTTTATTTCAAATTGTTTTACATTTTATTCATGTTAGATCTTTTTCATACGTCGTTTATTTTGAATCATTCTTTAGTATTACGATTTTTAAATCTTAATTATTTCATTTGTTATCAATTTTTAAACTCTTACCCTATTTACTTTGAATCGTTTTTCGCATGTTATTTTATGTCGTTTCTCTTCGATTATCGATTGGTGTTAAAAAGTAATATACATTGTGAATATTGCCATTACATATACTAGAAATTATTCATTAACATCTCCATATTGCGATGTTCATTAATATTGTATCCAATTCATGTTTCATTATTCCATGTTCTATTTTGCACTTTTGGTTTTCCTCAGCCCGAATCATGTTGTGTATCAAACTCCAATGTATTTGTACAATATAGACCTATGTGTTTTATTCAAAACAAAATGAACGCGCATCATCAAATGCTATACTTATTATTAGTCAAAAATAAAAATTTCAAAATAAGGCAATGTTTCGCGTTTTGGAACATCGAAGAATTGTGCCCTAACTTACGGGGTTTCGGTTCTCTCGATTGATTCTAAATAGCTAAATATCCTTTTGAGTTTTAAATACACGGGATTCCTATTAAAGTTAAAGAAGACCTTGCGCTCGGGGATTCACGGTATTGTGTCCTAACTTACGGGATGTGATACTGTTAGAATTAAGTGACCCTAATTCTTATTTAAATAAAATACGATGGAAAATAAAATAAAAGTAAAATCCATATAGAACTAGACTTCTTTTATTTTATTTTAGAATAAGGTTTTTTAAACCTTATTAAACTCCATCTATTTTATATTTACTAGGATAAGGTGTTTCAATCCTACTAGAATATGGCTTTACAAGCCTATAAATAGACATAGTCTATTCCTTTTGTATTGATTCAAAAATTTTCGACATAGTAAATTTTCTTCTCCTCTGCCCGTGGTTTTTTCCCGAAAGGGTTTCCACGTAAAATTTTGTGTTCTTTATTTTTTATTTTATTTTATTTTTTTCACAATTGGTATCCGAGCTTCCGGGTTGTTCATCTCGATCACGGTAATGGCGTCTTTGAAATATGAAATTCCGTTGTTGGATCGCAACACCAGATTTGCGTTGTGGCAGATTAAGATGCAAGCAGTTCTTGCGCAGATGGATCTGGAGGATGCCCTGCTAGGGATAGATAAGATGCCTTCGACATTAACAGATGAAGAGAAGAAGCGTAAGGATCGAAAGGCATTAACACAATTGCATCTGCATTTGTCCAATGAAATTTTGCAGGATGTGATGAAAGAGAAGACTGCCGCTGCATTATGGAAGAGGCTAGAACAAATATGTATGTCGAAAACTCTAACAAGCAAGTTGCATATGAAGCAGCGTCTTTATGCTCATCGTTTGGAGGAAGGTGCGTCTGTACACGAACACTTAACAAGATATTTAAAGAAATTCTCTCAAACTTGGAGGCCATGGAGGTTCAGTATGATAAGGAAGATCTAGGGTTGATTCTACTTTATTCGTTGCCTCCTCCGTCTTATTCAACCTTTAGAGACACGATTTTATATAGCCGCGAGTCTCTCACAGCTTGATGAGGTTTATGATTCTTTAACCTCGTATGATAAGATGAAACATCTTGTGGTTAAACCTCGACTCTCGGGGAGAGGGTCTCATTGTTCGTGGGAGACAAGATCTAAATACTCGATGATGATCGTGGTAGGACACAGAAAGAAATCATCGTGGTAAATCTAAGGGTAGATCAAGTCTTCAAATAGAGGTAAAACTTGTAACTTCCTGTAAGAAGAAAGGGCACATTAAATCTGAGTGCTATAAGCTACAAAATAAGATTAAAAGGGAGGCTGCGAATCAAAGGGAAAACAACCGAAAATTACGTGAAGTCGATGTTGTAAAAGACTACAAATGATGGTGAACTTCTAGTCGCTTCACAATGATTCTAAAGTAAGTGAGGAGTGGATACTTGATTCAGTGCTGCACCTTCCATATGAGTCCCAATCGGGATTGGTTTACAACTTACGAAAACGATTATCTCAAGGTGTTGTTTTGATGGGAAATAATGCTTCGTGTAAGATCGCAGGTGTTGGAACAATTAAAGTTAAGATGTTTGATGGAGTTGTCAGAACACTTAGTGACGTACGGTATGTTCCAGAATTGAAAAGAAATTTAATTTCATTGAGTACTCTTGATTCAAAAGGGCATGAGATACACAAATGAAAGTGGGGTTTTAAAGATTTCCAAGGGTCCCTTGTTGTGATGAAAGGGCAAAGAAAAAGCGCCAAGTTATATGTTTTGCAGGTTTCTCATATTCTCGGTGATGCAAATTGTCGCTTCCTCTTCCTTGTCAGATGATGATATTACTAAACTTTGGCATATGCGCCTAGGGCATATGAGTGAGAATGGCATGGTAGAATTGAGCAAAAGAGGACTTCTTGATGGGCAAGGAATTTGCAAACTGAATTTCTGTGAGCACTGTGTTTTTGGGAAGCAAAAGAGAGTTCGATTCACTAGAGGAATCCATAACACGAAGGAAACGTTGGAGTATATTCATTCGATCTGTGGGACCATCCAGAGTGCCTTCGAGAGGTGGAGCTAATTATATGCTAACCTTTATTGATGATTTTTCTAGAAAAGTTTGGGCGTTCTTCCTGAAGCAGAAAAGCGATGTGTTTTCCGTATTTAAGTCTTGGAAAATTATGATTGAAAAACAGAAGGGAAAACAGATAAAATACCTCCGCATGCATACAATGGCTTAGAGTTCGTTACGATGAGTTTAATAGATTGTGCAAGTCGGAAGGATCGTGAGACACTTGACGATTCGTCATACTCCACAAAGAAAATGGCGTTGCGAACGAATGAACAGAACGATCATGGAGAAGGTTCGATGTATGTTGTCAAATGCCAACTTACCGGTCATTTTGGGCGTATGTTTCTCATCGCATGTTTTTTGATCAACCGATCTCCATCCGCTGCCATTGAGAAAAGACTCCACAAGAGGTATGGTCCGTAATCCTGCTAATTATTCTCGATTTAAAGATCTTTGGGTGTCCTGCGATGCTCATGTTAATAATGGAAAATTGGAACCGAGATCCATTAAATGTGTTTTTCTTGGTTATAAAGTCTGGTGTAAAAGGGTATAAGTTATGGTGTCCTCTGAAATAGGAAAGTTGTGATTAGCGAGAGATGTTGTTTTGATGAAACTGCTATGCTTCCTAACTTATCTCTTAAAGACTCTTCCAATAAAGAAAATCAAAAGCGGTGGAGCATCGATTAATACAGAGTCGACTCCTCAAGTCAAGACAAAAATGAGAATAGAGTTGCTTCTTCGCCTCAATACTCTATCGCCAAAAACAGAACTAAAAGAGAAATTAAACCTCCAAAGAAGTATCTTTGAGGCTGATCTAGTTGCTTATGCTTTAAATGTGGCTGAAGATATAGATGCGAATCAAGAGCCATCAAGTTATTCTCGAGGCGATTAGTCAGAAGACTCGTAAAAATGGATGTTTGCTATGCAAGAGGAGATGGAATCACTCCACAAAACAAAAACATGGGATCTTGTGAAACTTTCTAAAGGTAAGAAGATTGTTTGTTGTAAATGGGTGTTTAAAAAGAAAGAAGGGACTCCAGGAGTTGAAGAACCTAAATATAAAGCAAGGCTTGTTGCAAAGGGTTACAAATCAAGTTCCAGGAGTGGACTTCACGAGATGTGTTCTCCCGGGTTGTGAAGCATAGTTCGATTCGAGCTTTGCTTGGTATTGTGGCCATGCATGATTTAGAGCTTGAGCAGCTTAGATGTAAAACCGCATTTTGCATGGAGAACTTGAGGAAGATATTTACATGCAACAACCAGAGGGTTTTTACAAATCGAGAAAAAGAGGATTATGTTTGCTTGCTGAAAAAGTCCCTTTACGGTTTGAAACAATCACCAAGGCAAAGGGTACAAGAGGTTTGATTCCTTTATGACTTCTCACGATTTCAAAAGAAGTAGTTTTGATAGTTGTGTTTACTTTAAGAAAAACAATGATGGTTCTTTTGTATCTACTTCTTTACGTTGATGACATGTTGATAGCAAAGAAAAGACAAAGGAGAGATAAGAAAGGTCAAAGCCCAACTAAGTGAAGAATTTGAGATGAAAGATTTGGGACCAAAGAAAGAAGATACTTGGTATGGAGATTCTTAGAGATAGAAAAACAAGTAAATTGTACCTAAGTCGGAAGGGGTACATTGAGAAACTTCTTTGCAGCTCAATATGCGGAGTGCTAAGCCCATTAGTACTCCTTTAGCGTACCCATTTTAGACTTTCATCGGCTTTGTCTCCACAATCGGATGATGAGATTGAGTACATGTCACATGTTCCATACTCTAGTGCATGGGATCTCTCTCATGTATGCTATGGTTTGTTCACATCCAGATTTATCATATGCAATGATCAGGTGCGATTAGCGTATATATGGCGAATCCCTGTAAAGAACACCGGAAAGCGATTCGGTGGATTTTAAGATACTTACGAGGTACTATCGATGTTTGCTTACAGCTTGGAAGAATCAAGATGGAGTTATTGGGTATGTTGATGCTGATTTTGCTGAGACCTTGATAGAAGAAGATCTCTCACAGAAGTTACGTCTTTACAATCGGAGGTTGTGCAATAAGTTGGAAAGCCACTTTGCAAACTACATACGCTTTGTCTACCATCAAGGCGAGTACATGGCGATTCATCGAGGCTTGTAAAGAAGCTATTTGGTTGAAGGGACTCTTTAGTGAACTAAATGAAGACCTTCAAATCAAACATGATATTTTGTGACAGTCAGAGTGCCATCTTTCTTACAAAAGATCAAATGTTTCATGAGAGAACAAAACACATTGATGTTCGGTATCATTTTGTTCGTGATATTATTGCTCGTGGTGATATTGTTGTGAGCAAAATTAGTACTCATGAAAATCCTGCAGATATGATGACCAAGTCACTTCCTATAACCAAGTTTGAGCATTGCTTAGACTTGGTTGGTGTTCATTGTTGAAGTTAAACCCTTAAGGGGTTTTATGGAAGAGGTGGAGAACTTGTTCGCGATTAAGAACTTGTTCATTGAGAATTTGTGTCAAGGTGGAGATTGTTAGAATTAAGTGACCCTAATTCTTATTTAAATAAAATACGATGGAAAATAAAATAAAAGTAAAATCCATATAGAACTAGACTTCTTTTATTTTATTTTAGAATAAGGTTTTTTAAACCTTATTAAACTCCATCTATTTTATATTTACTAGGATAAGGTGTTTCAATCCTACTAGAATATGGCTTTACAAGCCTATAAATAGACATAGTCTATTCCTTTTGTATTGATTCAAAAATTTTCGACATAGTAAATTTTCTTCTCCTCTGCCCGTGGTTTTTTCCCGAAAGGGTTTCCACGTAAAATTTTGTGTTCTTTATTTTTTATTTTATTTTATTTTTTTCACAGATACTCCGATATCTAGAGATAAGGAAATCTTTAACAATCGTTTTGAGCCAATTCAAATGTTTTTTAAATCGACGTTAGTAAGGAATGATCGTATTTTAAATCCATTCCTAATTTTCAACTTTCGACATTAAGACACTAACTAATCAATTTGGTACCAATTTTTGGGCATGTCGAGGGTGCTAATCCTTTCTCACACATAACCGACTCCCGAGCCCATTCTCTCGAGTTTTTGTAGACCAAAAACATCGTTTTAATGAACTAAAACGTTTTATTAAAGCAAAGGTGATCCGATCACACCTAATAAAGATCGGTGGCGACTCCCGTTTTAATTTTAATTCTCAAACAAAGTCGATTCTCGTTTTAAAAAAAATGGTTTCGACAGAGATCATTATTAATTATTGCTTTAATGACCAGGTTGACCAAGTCATTAACCAAATTTGCCTTTACATTTAAATCCGAAATCACTGTCTTCAGCTCTTTGAGTGAACTTTCCAAAGATAGCAGCCTTGCCCTGATGCTTATTTCCTCTCTTGCGAAGTCAGCTTTCATGGCATTTAGTTAATCCTGTTTGAAGAGTAAAATATATAAAAATAAATTTATATTAATTAATACAAGCAAAATTGCTAGCAAGTTGGGTGAGAACGTTGGGATCAATAATACACCAACATATTATAAGGGAAATGATTGTATAATATAGTGACGCCACGTCATCTGTATCCCTTCTCAATCATTTAATGACATGTTAGCTAATTTTTATATGTCATCGACATCTTATTTAATTAATTTTTTTAATCATAAATCCTTAAAATTCTAATTAAAATTACTCAACCTTAATTAGTTTTTTCTCTTTACGTCTCCGCAACCCCTTGCTACTATTTATTTTTTCGGCAATTGCTTTGCTATTCAATTGCTGGCCCTTCACGTCTCTGCAACTGCTCCCTGCTGCTATTACTTTTTGTTTTTTGGACAACTGGTGGTTGCTGCAATTGGTTCTATTCAATTGCTGGCTCTTCACGTCTTTGCAACTGCTCCCTGCTGCTATTATTTTTTGTTTTTTCGGCAATAGGTGGCTGTTGCAATTGGTTCTATTCAATTGTTGGTTGCACCTAATTCGAAGTGGGTTTAAAACCATCTGATTTAGAGATGAGGTAGATGCGAGACCAAAGAGAGGATTTTCTTTCAAAAGGTTGAAAAGAAAGTTTGCCAAGGAACTTAGCCACGCAGCTGCCTTTAAACCACAAGTAATTCGATTGTTTTGTGATGGCTGTTGCTATTGTTTAAGTTAAGTTTTAATTTTAATTGTTTCTATTTTCACAAATCGATGATGATTGAATCATAAAAATTGAAAGAAAGATACAATTATTCAAAGTTAGCTTTGATATCTTCGTTTTTATCTTTGTTTTATCTCTTTATTCATTCAATTCAGAGTCAAAGACGGAGCAGAAGAACTTCTATTATTCTATTGAAATGCTTATCTAAATCCATGTCTTTGATTCAATTCAATTGGATTGTAGAATTACTCCTCAAAGGATAGACAAGAGCTATCTTATAGTCATTAGATTCCATATACCTAATTTTACCCCTTTTTTTTCATGATAGTTTTTTTATCGTTTTTTTGTAATATAAATCTGTCTCTTCTTTTTATTTTTTTTTATTTAGCATTATCTCACATAGATACAATCTAAATGGACGAATTCATTAGACCAAATCATTACATACAAATAAAAAATCAATATCAATATTTGATTGAGCTAAGTTCATGTAATTTATTTTATTATTTATTAAAAGTAATTTCTTTTGGTCAATCATTAAATTAAATGAAGAAATCGACTGAAATGGAAATAGAATAACTTTTTGAAAATCATAGACCTAAATTAATACTATAAGAATTCCTATTCTAATTAGGTCTCATAATATTTAAATTGAATAACCAAAACCAATATTAAGATAAATATAATTTTGATTAAAGGGAAATATGATATAAATATAAGTAATAATAATAAAAAAGACCAACCTTGAATTTTAAGAAAAAGATCTTTTCAATTAGATCTCTTTCCTTTTTTTTTTTATTATAATTCTCTAATATTGTTATATTTTTTTGTTATTACTCTAGATCGTTGTATTTATATATTTATGGTCTTTAAATAAGTAGATTATTTTTAATTATGCATACATTAGATTGGACCAAACTAAGTTAAAAAATGGTTAGATTATTTTAAAAACACAAAATTAGTCAGTGATGACCCTCTATGAATTCACTTATATAAGCCGCAACTAAAGTTGCAAAAATAAGAGCTTGAATCCCTTTTATAAATAATCCAAGAAACATGATAAGTATAAGAACGACTGAAGATACTAAAGAAATAAGAACAACAACTACTAATTTATTAGCTAATATATTCTCAAAAGGTCAAAAATTAAGTGATAAAGATTTTGTGAAATCCTCGGTTGAATGTATTTACTAAAATACCTAATTTTTTTTGAAAGACCCCCATGAAACTCTCCCCATATTGTAAATATGCTTTTGGATAATTCAAATTATCTATAATAGTTGTTTAAAGAACTGTCTTATGCTCAGATAAAAAAAAAAAAAAAAACTGTCTTATGCGATCAAAGTTGAAGGAGAAAAACTAAACTCAACAAACCGATGTGATTTTCATTTTGTTGAAAAATAAAAAAATTAAATAAAAAATATATATTTAATTAAAAATTTTAAAAATAGTTTTTAAAAAATAAAATAAAATATAAAACAATTAAAAAAAATAAAGAGTTTATTTTCGTTATTTTCACTAAAAATACATTGTAAAAATATAAGTGCTGAAAACTAAAATTTTTAACTTCAAAAGAATTGATCTTGGTTCAAATCATATAAAATGTAAAAAATACTTTTAACAGTTTTTCAACCATTAAACTTAATATCTTAATTCAAATCTATATAAATATAATTTTTTTATGTTTCTATTATAAAAATAATAATTATCAAACATATCTTCATTATTGGAAACAGTTTTTTATTTTTATTTTTATTTATCAAACATATTTTCCAATTTAAAAAATAAAAAAAATATTTTGAGTGTAATGTCACCAGATTAAAAAAAAAAAAAAATCCATTTACCCTTGTTGCCCGGTAGTGGTAGGTTTCTTTTGGTTGGAGCGATATAATTGTTTTAGTGGCTGAATATTGTAAATAAGGGTAAACTTGAAAATATTTTTGACTTTGGAGTTAATTAATTCAAGTTGTTGGATTTTTGGAATTTGATTTTTTGAGTTTAACTTGTTAAAATTAGATAAATCAATTAATAAATTAGTTTTGAAAATAATTAAATTGATTTTTTTAACAAAATAAAAAATAAAATAATATTTGAAAAATTCAAAAATAAAAACATAAAAATATTCTTAAAAAATATTTATAAAAAAATGTTGAATTATAAAAAATTAAAAGCTATTTTCCAGAATTATAATTTTAAGTCCTTATGTTTTAAATGTCGAATGGCTCTTTCTATTTTATTTAATATAACAAATCAAGTTTTATATAACAAAGTCTCTTGTTTAATATAGCAAAGTAATTAACAAATCAAGTTTAATATAATAAAGTCTCTTGTTTTTTTTCTTCTGATTTTGTTTGGAGTAATTTTTAAATATATATGATCTCGAACTTTATGTGCTCTAATTTGGAATTTCATCATATTACCTACAAAATTTTAATATGATTTATTTAATTTTTTTAATTTAACTCAAATGAAGTTATTTGACTTAACTCGAATTTTATTTTATTTTATTTAATTCAAATTTTTTAATTAAATTAGATTAATAAAATAAAAATAATTACCTCAATTAACTTAAAATTTTTTACTTGATTCGACTGAACTCATATTATATTAACACATTTGACTATAGTGGAGAATTTAAGTGTACACATTTTGTAAGACATAGGGATGTTTGTGCTCATTTTAAAATAAAAAAAGGGAAAAGTCAACAATTATATATTTTATCCGTAAAGTTATTAATTCAATTTAAGAGTAATGCTGATAAAATAGCCTGAAAATGGAGAAGACGCTTGCTTGTCACATCTAATTATCAAAATTCTTTTAAATATAAACCCAATACCCAGCAAAGAAATAATGAAATTGGATGTACTACGCCTAGGCTTGAAGTCATCGGGAGATGCGGCTGTACATTAAAAGAGGTCAAACTTTTAAGTAATTTAAATTTTTTTTCCTTGAATTTAAAATTTTATTTTATTATTTCGATTAGAGTCTAAAAATATCAAAAACGAGTATAAGATCTACATAATTCTGTAGTTAATGGTGATATTGGAACCACGAAATGCAAAGAAGAAAAATGCTAGTCTATTTAAATAACATCCAAAGATAAATTATGCAAAAAGCAAAGAATAAATAGGAAATAACAAATGGAAGCTTTACCATATATGCCTGCAAATACTAGGATCGAAACTATGCTTCAAAGAACAAAGAAAGTAGAGGCTTAGCGAGAGTAAAGTTGGGAAGCGTTTATGGGAGAGCTAAGTTAATGGAACAAAATACCCGGAAAAAGCAAATTATTTTTTTCATTTGTAATTAACACATGGAATATGCGGCTAAATAAGGCATCTAGGTGGGTTTTATTTTTTATTTAGGTTTCCAGATTGATTTTAATTTTAATTAGAGAAATAAGTCGATTTTAAGAAAAAGAATATGAAACATAAACGCACCCAATTAAACCTACTTTACTGCCATTTGTCAGAATTTCCCTCAAAGGCTTTCTTTTTATATAGTTTATAAATATACATTATAAACAATAAACGTAATACTGAAAAATAATTAGTGGTGATATGCTCTACGAAATGCAAAGAAGAAACGTGCTAGTCTATCATAATAACATCCAAAGATAAATTATGCAAAAAGAAAAGATTTAATAGGAAATTACAAATGGAAGCTTTACCATGTATGCCTGCAAATACTGGGATCGAAACTATCCTTCAAACAACAAAGAAAGTAGAGGCTTAGTAAGAGCGGGTGAGGGGTTTTTTATAGGGAAAAGTTGGGAAGCGTTGATGGGAGAGCTAAGTTAATGAAACAAAATACGCGGAAAAGGCAAATTATTTTTTCCTTGTAATTATCACATGGAATATGCTGCCAAAATAGCAACTCCTTTGCATACTATTTAATACCAACTAAAAGTGATATACAGGTTGATGGAATCTCAACTTAGTAGAAAAACAAAATTGGAGAGATTTTAAACTCTTTGGATGTGAGTTCAAACCTTATTATTGTAATATTCTTCACTCACAAGGTGTATCATATAACCTAGTAATAATTAACCAAAATGGATTAATAATATCAAATTTGGTTTCAGAAAATTACCTCATATTAATATAAAATTTCAATGTCAAATCAAAATTATGAATATATCTGAAACTTAATATAAGTTTTACTTTTTAATTATTTATTTAATTTTAACATTTATGAATAATTTTTAAAAAATTTGAAATAAAACAATTTAAAGTAATTCAATCATTGACACGTATTCGAAATTTAACATAATATTTAATTCAATTATGCATGTTAATCCTTATTTTAATAATGATTTAATTAAATCCAAGAGTCAAAGTTCTCCACCATATCTGGAGAAAAGAAATTTACAATTAGAATCCCTATCTTTAAAAGGTTTTTTTTTTAATTATCATCTCTGCAACCATGGATGTATTAAATAAAAATTTATATATAATTTTAAGATTTATTCTTAAAATCAGTTTATTTTAAAAATAAAAAAACAATTAAACCACCAATAATTTTTTAAGATATTAAAGTACAATCACAATTATACATTGTATATAAAATTAAAGCCAGTCCATGTGTAGTATTGACATTCATCTTTAAAATAATTTCTTTTCAAAAAAAAAAAAAAAAAAAAAAACCTCCCATAACTTTACTTTTTTTTAAATTTTACAAATACAATCAATCGCAATCTCAATTTCAAATTACTATTTCAATACAACTCGAATAATTACAATTAAAATCAATTGTTATAAAGCACAACCACATCAACAATTAGAATAAATTGAATAGAATTAAAATAAATATAAAAAATATACACATAATATTTATATATAATAAGACTCAAATTTAAAAAAAATTTACTCTCAATACCTTACCATTTCACTAAATAATTTAAAATGTATAGTTTTCATATTAGGTGTAAGGTAATTTAATGTTAAATATATATAGAAAAAATATTTTTATTAATGTAATGGTAACATCATAGTTATTTTAAATGTTGGCGATAAACTCTATTAAGCAACGGACAAGTAAAAAATGAAGAAGTTAAAAAGTTTGAATACAAATATTTTACGTTATTTGTGGGGTGTGTCTCGTATTCTTTTCTCAGTTAAACTCTACTATCTTTTCCCCGTTAAACACTGATTACTACAGAGATATCTTAAGTATGATTAGAACTCTAATCTTAGCCTATTTAAAGGGATCATTGTATCCCTGTTTTGATCTGTCAAATAGTTAGTACTTTTGTTTTGGGGGAGATAAGATGTAGTTGCATATGAGTTTTGGTAAGAGTTTTGTAGTAACTATGGAGAGAAATTTGTTCCCGAGTTAGGACTTTTTTTGGGGGGGTTTGGGTTTGTACGTTTAGTATATTTAAGTTTATTTTCTCCATATTGTACTCTCGTTTGTTTACTCATTTAGTGAAAAGTCGAAACCTCCTTTGCCCGTGATTTTTCTCCCTCATTAAAGGTTTCCATGTAAAATATTTGTGTTTGTTCCTCTTCACTTACCTCTTCACTAACCAGGACTCACACTTGGTAAACTTAGCATACAATTACTTCTCACGAAGTATCTGTAGAACTATCTGAATATGCTTGTCATGCTAAATCTCAATTTTAGAATAAATCAAAATGTAGTCAATGAAGGCTACAACAAACTGATCCAGATATGACTGAAATACTTGATTCATAAAATCCATGAACGTAGCCGGAGCATTCGTTAATCCGAAAGGCAAGACTAGGAACTCGTAGTGCTTATAATGAGTCTTGAAATTAGTTTTATACACCCCAGTATCCTTATCCTTGAGCTTACGGTAACTAGAACGAAGATCAATTTTAGAAAATATAAATGCCACACTAAACTAATCGAATAGATCGTCGATCATTGAAAGCAGATTCTTGTTCTTTACCGTCAACTTATTCAATTGATAATAATCCTCATACATTCTCATCGTGTCATCCTTTTTATTGACAAATAAAACCGGTGCCCCCCACGGGGACATACTCGGTCAGATGAACCCTTGGTCGAGAAGTTTCTAAAACTGAGCTTTCAACTCCATAAGCTCTTTTGTTGACATGCAATAGGGAGTAATGGACACCAAAGCAACATTTGATAATAATTCAATACTGAATTCAACTTTCCAGTCTGGAGGTACTCCCGACAATTCATCAAGGAAAACATCAAGAAAGCCTTTCACAGTTCTAATATCCTTAACAGAAAGCTTTACAGAACCAGAATCAGATACAAAGGCTAGATATGCCTCGTAACCTTTCCGAACTAGCTTTTCAACTTCGAGAGTGGATATCAAGTTAGAGAGGTAATCTCGACTCTTGCTGATCATAAAGGTTTCACTATCCTCATTTGATTTCAAAGTAATCTATTTAGAGGCACAGTCTAAATTGACTCGATGTTCCACAAGCCAATCCATTCCCAAAATCAGATTCATTCAGATCCGCATGAAAGTCCAACTCCATTGCATTGCCAGAATCCATGTTGTATATTTGAAAGAGGTTGACCTCACCAAACGGCAATTCCATCAGGTCAGACGGAAATAGAATGCCCTGAATTTCTAATGGAACCCGTCTATAAATCTTATCAAGCTAAAAGACTAATTACAAAAATCTCTCTAGTAGTACACTCAGCAGATATACCCAATTTCATAGATATAGTGCTAGATACATATGAATGTGTAGACCCAATATCAATCAGAGCAAAGTATGGAATAATATGAATAAAGAATGTACTCGCTATAACGTCAGCATCATTTTTATCCTCGTGGTGCCTTGTCGTGTACATTAGAGTAGGCTGTCATACCTCAAGCAGAACTGTACCACTACCTGGTGTTCTCTAACCTCTTCCAGAATTGTTACCACCTCTGGCCACACCACGGCCCCTAGGTGGCTACTGGGTGGTGGAATAGGGCTTGGAGCTAGAGCCTGTGCAGAAGCTTGCACCTGATTAGGTCACTGGGGGCAGTCCCAAACACAGTGCTCCATCAATTCACACTAAAGACAAGCCTCCAACGTCCTCTAGAACTTGTTTGAATGGTGTCTCCCATAGTCACTATAGACTTGAATCTCAGTCGATATAGCTAGTGCCTCAATCCTTAGAGGCCTATCAAACCTTGCTCGTTTCTTAGGATGCTGATCAGAACTAAAGGGACCCGACTTCCTCTTAACCTTACTTTGAACTTTCTCCTGGTCTCTCGTCTTGTGCTTAGTGCACTTCACCTCTTTCGTTATCTTCGCCTTGTTAACTAAGGATGCAAATACCCGCTCCCTCTAAGGAGTTATCAAAACTCTCAAGTCGTACCTTAGTTCCTCCTCAAACTAAATATTCCTCTCATAATCATCCGTAACCAGATAACGAGCATACCTACTCAATCTCAGAAACTTGACTTCATACTCGACCACAAAACTCTCACATTGAACTAAGCTCATAAACTCGTGTCTACGAGCCTCCACATATGTACTATAGAAGGCGCTCTTGAAGAAATCCTATGAAACTTGTTTAGGTTGGATGTCCTTCTCAACTGTTAACCACCACTAGTAGGCCTAATCTCAGAGCAGAGGAACATCACCCCTTAGTTTTTATGTAGGAGTACAATCAATGTCGTTCATAATACACTCGGTGGCGTCCAACCAGTACTCAGCCACAGTAGGGGCAACTCTAGTGACAATCCTAAACAACTCAGCACTGTTCGACCAGAGTCATTCAGTAATCAAACTTCAACCTTTAGAACCTAAATGAGTCCGAGCGACCCTCTCTAACATACGTAGTATAGCTTAGGACAGTACGCCATCCTTAACTGTCGGTACTTAAGACCCAGTCTCAGTAGTAGGAGTACCAATGATCTCACAAGTTTCCAGGTTGGGCATACTACTCATAAAGGATGACTCTACTCAAGACCCTCCTCAGCGTCCACAACGCCCACAGGAACCACACCCAAGATTTCTGCTCAAACTCATTATATTCACTTATCTACAATGCCAAAATTTCATAGATCAATTAAGAATTCTCATCAGATATCTTATTTTATAGTTCATGTCACAGTCTCTAAATAAAACCACAAGTTCAGTCATTACAGTAGTTTCCAAGCAAAGTAGTCTAGCTAAAGCAGAGATATTTACAGGTTCAGTGTCAGATACTTGATTTATTATAAAATTAGTTTTCAGAGTTACTCGAATAAAATTTTCTTTCAAAAATACATTTTATTGAAAATGAGAGCCCAAAATACAACCCGAGTTTTGTAAACCTTGCTATGATACCACTAAATGTAACACCTAATACCCAGCTTAGACGTTAATAGCAAGTGTTGCAGGCCAATTTTGACCCACCTTAGCTAACACCCCTAAACTACCAACCCATTACAATTAAACCCACAAAACCCAAACCCGTTTACAACATTTTAAACCCAAACATCAGCCCAACTATCCTAAAGCCCAAAACCTAAAATTAACCTAGCCCAACACAAAAAATCAAAAAAATTGTAGAACCCTAGCCGCCCTAACCCTAGCCTCCCCACTTGCCTCTGACACCGCTGCGGCCACGGCCCAAGGTCACGTCCACCGTCCATCCTCAACACCTGCACACATTAAAAGAGACAAGACAGAAAATAATAGAAAATCAAGTTGTACGGCTATAAAAGCCAAATCTAAACATTTGTAAGGGGGGAACAGATTTCAAAGAGAATAATAGAGATTCGGCAAAATTTTCATTCAATATAAGACACTAGAAGTTTAAAGCAAAAGCAATGATTCAAAAGCATCAAAATAGAGAAATACAAAAGCCAAATCGGAAGAAAATAGGTGATTTTCATTTCCTTTTGTATATTTCAAATCCTTTTTTATATTTTCTCATTTTTTTACATTTATATATAGATAAACAAAAGGGAAATAAATAACCAAAAAAGAAAAAAAAAGAGAAATTTTTACCTTTCCGGCCACCGTGCGGCAGAGAATGGTGGCCACTGGCCAGAGACCTCGCCGGAACCTGGACCTGCAGAGAAAACAAAGAAGAAATTTAGTTTTTTTTTAGAAACAGATAACAAATGATTTCAAAATAAAAATTTTAACTTATATAGATGTTATAAACCGACGTCGTTTTGGTCAACACCCATAAGCCCCAAAACGATGCCGTTTCACTCTGCCCAACCCGATCCGACCTTGACCCGCTAGGATCCGCGTGTTTTTATTACGGAAGGGCTATTTGCGCATTTAGCCCTTCCTCTTTTTCAAGCTTTTACAATCAAATTTTCTTTGTATTTTAATTTGGCCCTATAATTTGTTGTGCTTTCCAATTTGGTCCTCAATGCTGCTGCGCGTTTTGGTTGGAGGGGTTTATTTCATTTTTAGTCCCTCCACTATTTGTGCACGTTGAAATAGGTCATTTTCTCTTCTTTTTTATTTCAGATTTCCCCCCAAACTCTGTTTTTAATTCGATTTTAGTCCTTTTTGTTTATTTTCATTACTTTATTATTGAATTGATTACTTTTAATATTATTTAATATTATTATATTTACTATTATTTATATTATTTATATTATTATTATTATTGTTAGTATATGTTTTATTATATATGTATATATCTTTAATATATATATGTATATATTTATGTAGTATTATTAATAGTCGTTTTTTTATTTCTAATATGTATATATTATGTAAATATTTTAATACTATATTATGTATATATTTTTATATATGTTATGTACATATATTTTTAAATATTATTATGTATATATTTTAATATTATTAGTTATATATTTTTATACTATTTTATGTATATATTTCTAATACTATATATTGTATATTTCTAATACCATTATTATTTATATATATATATATATGTACGTATTTATGTATTTATGTATTGTATTATAGTTGTTTTTTTTTATATCATTATTGTAATATATATATATATATATATATATATATATGTGTATATATGATTTTTATATATATCATGTATATATTTTTAATACTATATTATTTATATATTTTTTTTACATATTATCTTATGTATATATTTTTTAATAACTATATTATGTATGTATTTTTAACGCTATATTATGTACATATTTTTAATACTATGTATATACTTTTTATTCCCATGATTACGTATATATTTTAATACATATATGTATATATTTATATATCGTTATTATTAGTTATTTTTTATATTATTACGGTTTTCAATATATATTGTACATATTTTTAATCTAGTATTATATGTTTTATATATATATGTTCACTACTATTTCATATTTGCATTATTACTATTATTATTATCATGTTTAATATCATATGCACTACTATTGTTTTATGACTATTATTATCACATATACATTGTTAATGTTTTATATATTATTTGCTTCGTATATTCTTAACTTTTTATTATTATTTGCCTGTTCTGAATTCAGCCTATTAGATCACATCTTATTTCAACATCGATATTAGTTTTCTTTTTATTTTTATTTAAAAATATTTTCATTCATTTTTTTAATTTCAATAAGTAAGGCAACGCACCGATTTAACATTAAGTCGTTGATTTCATCGCTATGTTGGGTGAATATCAATTGGCTTGTGTTAAAAACGGAACGTCCTTCTCAAAAGAAATTGAAATTTTAAAAATTATTGTGTTTTGATCGGATCACGATTAAATGTTACATTGAACTCGCATTTTTGAAAATTAAGACAATACATGTTTAACGAGATACCAATTTTGGGCGTCACGAGGGTGCTCATACCTTCCTTGTGCGTAACTGACTCCCGAACCCTATTGTTTCTCTGGCTTTTGACGTAGACCTAAACTCGGCCTTCTTTTTGCTTAAAAAACAAGTTTTCTTTTAAAAAAAAAGATTTATTAGGTGTTATAGGCCAATTTGGCCCACTTGCATTTTCAAACCCATAACTCAACACTTAAACCCTCAAACCCATTACAATTAAACCTTTACAAATCAAACCCGAATGGCCCATTAACCCAACAAAAAGAAACCCAAATAAATTAAAACCCTTTTACCCAATTACATCAGCCCATTTTAACCAAATCCCTAAACCCAAATAATTAAACCCAAGCCCAATACTACCCAAATACCTAGCCCAACACCCAACACCCAACACCCAACATCCAAGACCCATTACACAAATCAGAAATAAAAAATGCCTAAACCCTAACCCTAGCCCCCCACTTGCCCTCTGACGCAGCCACTGGTGCACCACTCCACTGGTCATGTCTCCACCATCCCTCTGCACCTGCAAGGAGTTTAAGATAAAAAGACAGGAAAAACAACAGAAAGCATTGTAAACAGGCTATAAAGCCGAATGAAAATTTGTAAAAAAGGAGGATGGTTTTTTTTCTTTCTATTGAAATAAGCATAGTCATTAAAAACAAAGGAGATAGATCTTTGCAACATAAAAAAAAAAAAGAAGAACAAACGAAACTAAAACACCAAAAGTCAAAAAACGAGAAGTTCAAGGTGATTTTTACTTCTTTTCTTCCTTCTTAGTTTTAAGTTTATTCTCATACATACACATATATTAAAAATATAAAAAAAAAAAAACTACCTGAGGTGATTTTCGGCCACCGTTTTTTGACTTTTATAAGACCCCTGTGCGACGTCGTTTTGGGGCCTGCATTCAGCACCCAAAACGGCATCGTTTTGAGCACGACCCGAAGACCCGACCCGTCTTACCCTGGGATCCGCGTGTTTTCACTAATGGGGCTATTTATGCCCGTGGTCCTTCCGTATTTTTCCTTCTTTTAATCTAATCCTTTCGTTATTTTTCCTTTGTTCTCAAAATTGGGAACATAAATTCATGTTGAGTTCAATCTGGTCCTTAATGTGTGGATGCGTCGGTGATGGACACGTGTCTAGGAATTGGTTTTATTTCTGTTTGGTCCTCAAGACTCGCGCGTGTTTTAATATTTACCCCTTTGTCTTTATTTAATTATAATTTTCCTTTGTGATTTCAATTCTGTTCCAATTTAACCCCCGATCTGTTTAATTTTTTATTTTTATTTTTTATTCTTCATTCTTATCTTTATTTATTTGTTCATTCTGCTATTATTAATTCATCTATCTTCATTTGGTCATTTGGTTTGTCGTTGTTATGTTATTTATTTTATATTTTTCTTACTTAATACGTATACATATATATATATTGCATAGTATTATTAATAGTTTAATGTTATTGTTTTTTTATTATTGTTAATGTATTTGTATGTTATATATGTATTCTTTAAACACATATGTTATACTCCATATTATGCATATATATATATTTTATTATGTATATATTTTATTTTATATTATGTATATTTGCAAAAAATATATATATAATATATTTCATTATATGTATATCTATATCTTAAATACCATATTATGTGTGTATTTCAAACACCTTGTTTTTATATACATCATGCACAAATTTCAATACTTTATTACATATACATTCTCATATATTATGTATATATCATATATGTTCTAGATATATTATGTACATGTTTTCAATATTATTAGTTATTTTTTATATACCTTTCCATGTCCATACTCTATATTATCTTTTGTATATATTCCTAAATACCATTATACTTATATAATTCTTTTTAATATCATGTCATGTATATATTTCTAATAACTATTATATGCATTTTTATACCCTATATATGTATGTATATGTGTTTTTGTTATATTATGTACGTATATATAATATTGTCTTAATTACTTCATTTTAATATTATTATATTATATTCATTTTTTATTGCATCATCATTTTTAGTATTATTGTTATATTAGTGTGTATTTTTATTATATATGTATACATATATATTTGTACATAGTATCACTTTCTACTTTATTTTAACATTCTATATTATGTCTATGTATGTGCATTTAATATACTTATGTATCATATTACATGTATCTTTTATATACGTTATATATGTTTTTAGTACCATACTGTTATATATTATTGTGTACATACTCTTAATGTCATTTTTACATATGTATATCCGTTGTGTTCTCGTATTTGATACTATAATTACATTTAATATTGCATTCATTGTTATTATTTTTTTAATACTATTGTCATATTCGTTACTTGCTTCAATGCATTTCTGTCTTTTATTTACTTTTATTTCATATCAATTTGCTTTGCACTATTTCGAAAATCATATTCTTGTTTTTCTAATTAATTTCAATAATCATGGCAATGTACCGATTTAACATTAAGTCATCGAGTTCATCGCTATGTTGGGTGAACATCAATTGATTCGTGTTAAAGCGGTATACCCTTCTAAAAAAATCGAAGAACTAAAATTTCTCGTCTTTTCAATCAGATCACAATTAAATCTTATATCGAACTCGTATTTTTGAAAATCAAGACAACACGTGTTTATGAGATACCAATTTTTGGGCGTCGCGAGGGTGCTAATACCTTCCTCGCGCGTAACCGACTCCCGAGCCCAAATTTTTCTCTGGCTTTTAACGTAGGCCGAAACTTAGCCTTCTTCTCGTTTTAAAGAAAAAAGAAATCTAATAGGTGTCCGATCACACCTAGTAAAAAGGATCGGTGGCGACTCCCCTTTTTTTTTAATCAAAAGTCAGTTTTCAAAGTTCCAATAAATCGCCTCAATTAGCGACTGAAAGCAATAAATTTTTACATCGCTACAGCTGGCGACTCCGCTGGGGACAAGTTTTTTGAGAGTCGTGTCTAGAATTAAACTCGTGTTGTCAAAATTTTCAAAGTTCCTTATTCAAATTAACATTTAGTCGTGATCCTCAAATTTTTTGTTTTTAAAAAGTCATGCATTTGCATCATGTTGTAAATATTTTTCTAACTTGTTTTATCTTGTTGTTTTTCAGCTCTAAGTTTTATAGTTTTAGTCTTTTAGTTTTGTTTGTAAATAAAACGTAAAGGTTTGTGAGTTTCTCCCCACACACCGTGCACGTGCATCTTTGCATAACATGAGCTCTATACCCGGGCTCTGTCCATTTAAGTGAAAGTAAACGCTACGCCTTCGTGAGTTAACTCGTCCCTCCATACAGGCTAGTGAATACTTTCGGGTTACATATGACTTATGCTTTCGTGAGTAACTTGTCTCTCCGTATAGGCATGATTAAATGTAACCCCTCAAATTAATCTCGTGAGCCTGTGATGGGCTACGACCGAGGCTTCGTACTAGTCTTAGTAGACGATAGTATGAACAATTTGAGTACCCACCTAGAACCAAAATCGCATATAGTGAACCGTACGAGCCCCTAACTAAAGCCATGCCGAATCTTCGCTCATTTAGTAGTCACTAAAATAAGTACACGGGAGAAACTCCTCTTACCTTTTGTACTTTCACTTTGTATGCAAGGGGATTGGGTTGGTTTAATAAACTAGATCGGATAGCGTAATTTGACAAATTTTCCATGATTTTTCTGCCTATATTTGACTACTAACCGTGATTGTTCGTCTTTGCTTTATTTTTCATCATGCATTATAGGCATCATATTAGAAAAGTGTTGACTAGAGATCGGTTGTCAAAAAAAGGGGTTTCTGATGGAAGAGTTGATTATACAAACAACCGAGAAAAATGCCGTGGTCCGAGATTGGTCTTTGAAAACCCAGAAAGAAAAAAAGGATAGTTTAATGGAAGGATGTGTTTCTAATCTACCTGAGCACATAACTGTGAATGTTCGTCAGAATAATCTGGAAGACTTGGTTCGAATCTGGAATCAGTGGGGCTCGGACACTAGGGGAATCTTCAGTGAAAGATATGGGGATATAGCCAACCTGATTGCCATCAACGTTGACGAACAATTGATCCAAGCTATGGTCAGATTCTGGGATCCAGCTTACCAGTGTTTCACCTTCAATCAAGAAGACATGACGCCGACTATAGAAGAATGCGCTGCTTTGCTTTGTATCGATAATGTACAATTTTACAAAATATATGTGAAAGAGCCCAAGCCGATGACTTTTAAGAAAAAGTTAATGAGATTGACAGACGTGACCGACACATGGGCCGAAAAACAGATCAAGAAAAAGAATGAAACCAGCTGTATTCCATGGTTTTCCCTGCGAGACTTGGTTCTGAACCACCCCGACATCTTGAAAAGGGTAAATCTGTTCGCTTTGGCCATTTACGGTTTGATCGTTTTCCCAAAAGTGCTTGGACACATAGAAGTTGCAGTAGTGGATTTCTTTGAAAGGTTAAAACAAGGAATCAACCCTGTCCCAACTATCCTAGCCGAAACCTTCAGATCACTAAGCATCTGTAAGAGAAAAGGGGAAGGTCATTTCATCGGATGCGCGCAGCTACTTAACGTTTGGATCCAGAGCCACTTCTGGAAAGTAGAGCGCACACCGTTCCATATGTTTTCTAAAACATTCTCCCCATTAGAAGCTTATCTCGAGAAAGAATGGCCAAAGGAAGTCACCAACAAAGATTGGGTTTGGCTTTTTCAATATTCGTCTTTGAAGATGTAACCCGAGAGCACCGTGGATACGCCTTCCGGTTCACGTTATACAAAGTGGGCAACCAGATTGGGTGCCACTGCTTGGATTATGGGGAGGAGTTGGTTATGCTCCATTAATGGTCCAAAGGTAATTTTCTTCACGACAATTCATACCCGTCACCAGAGGATTATCACAGTCCGAGTTTGCTTTCGTGGGTGAAGGTTATATGAGAAGGGTCCGGGACACTGTAAAGTCTTGGAAGAGAATTCATCTCATGGAATTAGCTCTGTACGCTGACACTCTCATCCAAGATTATGTCATATGGAGAAAGCAACGAGTGAATAGTCAGCACGTCTCGTCGACAAATTACACCATCCAGAATCCTTTCTCAGAGGAAATGCCATCTGAGTTAGAAATAGCAAGATAAGAATTTGAACGAGAAAAGGCCAAGATGTATCGGGACCTCAGTGCTCTTCAAGAGGAAAACTACCAACTGAAGATTGATGTTCAGATTGAAAGATCCAGAACTGACAAAGTGCAAAAAGAAGTTGAAGTCGTAAGAAATGACTTAAGGGACCTTCATCTGGAAAATAAGAAGTTAAGACGCACTATCAAGAATAGTGGGTTGGCAAGTCATCAGCAGAATAGAAAGAAGAATTAAGCAACATCAAAGGCGGGATGGAATTCTGGAAAGGAAAAACAAAGAAAGAAGAAGAAAAGTTCACGCGGGCAATGATGGAGTTAAGGAAGAAGAACGCTGAATATGAAGCTATGTCTGCCGAGGTAATGACTAATCGATCTAAACGTCAAGAACTAAAAGAGAGGATACGGGATTTAGAAGGTATGCTACAAGATCGTCAACAACAGCTAGATACTCTTTTGGAAGCTTTGGAAGAAAAGAATAATCAGTATGATAGAGACATTCGTGCTTATGAAGAGGGTCTCCAAGAAAAAGAAATGCAATTTAGCTATCTAATCAATGAAATTCGTGGGGTAGCCATGCACGTGGTACAATTGTTGGAAGAAGCTGAAGCTCTCAGCTGCTAATTCCCTCTGAGTCGAAGATCGAACATGTCAGAGTTCTTAGAGCGAGTGAAGAAACAAGGCGATGTGGCTAGGAAATTTGTGTAACTGTTAAATCAAGAAAAATGGCAAAACTTTTTGTAATAGACTCTTTTGATAAATGAAATGCCTAAGTTTGGGGCTATCTTGAAATCAACACCAAAATTTTTGCATATTCATTCACGATTAACATTCATTTATCATTCATCTGTCATTCATTCATTCATTCATTCATTACATATACATGTCACCATAATCATCCACCAAGGCTAAAACCGTATAATTCGCAGTTATGACACTTCAAGACTGGAATCACGTTATTGGTATAGAACGCGTCGACAAGCTAGGGCAATGGAGGCTGAATTCAATGAAAGAATTGAAAGGATAGAAAGAGTTCAAAGGGAATTACAAGAGCAGTTGGCCAAGTCGCAGCAAGAGACAAGAGACTTAATGGTGAGATCTCGAGAAGAATCGCTCGAACAAAGAGACCAAATGGCCAAAATGATGGAAATGATGTCAGCTCTAGTAAAAGGAAAGGGACCTATGAACCCTGACATTGTGAAACTACAATCAAGGGTTAACATCGATCAGGACCCACCCCATCCTCCAGGATTTACTCCACCGCATGCCCACGCAACACAAAGAGGGTACGCTCAATGGGAACCCACAGGCCTGGAACAACGACCTGCACCACCTGCTAATTTGGGGCAAGGAGTGTTCGTATCAAACCCAGGGGCTAGTCCTGCTGATCCACTCGTTCCGGATTTGGATGATCCAGCAGAGATAGCCAGGTTGAAAATGGATGATCATGATGTTCATGATAAATATAGGATGTTAGAAGAAAGACTCAAAGCGATAGAAGGTACTGAAGCCTTCTCTGCATTGGGCGCTAAAAAGCTCAGTTTGGTACCCGATTTAGTTTTGCATCCCAAGTTTAAAGTACAAGATTTTGAAAAGTACGATGGGACAAGATGTCCAAAAGCACATCTCATCATGTTTTGCCGGAAGATGACCGGTTATGTGAACGAGGATAAGCTACTTATACATTGTTTTCAAGATAGTCTAACAGGATTAACTCTTCGGTGGTACAACCAACTTAGTAGGGAAAAGATCCGATCCTAGAAGGAATTGGTGTCAGCATTCTGTGAGCAGTACAAGCATGTGTCAGATATGGTGCCTGACCGAATGACTCTGCAAATGATGGAGAAGAAACCAACGAAGACCTTCAGACAGTACGCCCAAAGATGGAGAGATATCACGGCCCAAGTGGAGTCTCTACTGACGAAGACTGAGATAACGGTTCTTTTCATCAATACTCTGAGAGCACCATTCTACGACAAGCTGGTGGGAAGTGCTACGAAAGATTTTTTAGATATCGTAATATCCGGAGAACTTATTGAGAGTGCCATCAAGGGTGGAAGGATGAAAGGTTCTGATAGTTCAAGAAAGGCAACACTCGTAAGGAAGCAAGAGCCAGAAGCCCACATGGTGGGAATGGGAAGCCGTTATGCCTCTAATCCGCATCCAAACCAACCCCGACCTCGAAATTATCCACCTTCAAATTTTTATTATCCTCTTCAAACCCCTTACTACCAAACACCACCTCCTTCCTACCCCTTATACGCCACGAACAATCAAAGACCCGTTGCCACATTACTATAAAACACTGTACCTGTTCAAAGCCAACCCAGAAACGAACCAATACCAATAAGGCCCAACCCCGAGAAACTACAATTTACTCCTATTCCTGTGTCATATGGGGAACTATACCTGAAACTCTTGGAGAAGCAATTTATATCTCCCCATTACATGGCACCCCTTAAACCTCTATACCCGAAATGGTATGATCCAAACGCTAGTTGTGCGTACCATGCCGGGAACCAGGGGCATTCTACGGAGAACTGTCTTACCTTCAAAAGAAGAGTTTAAGGACTCATCGATGTGGGCATTTTGCGATTTGATGGTACTGGCAGTATGACCGAGAATCTATTCCCAAACCACACCAAAGGGAATGTGAACACAGTAGGAGATGAGGACAAACGACAAAGTAGAAGATGAGTTTCTGAAATAAGAACACCTCTGCAGAAAATCTGAGAGGTACTTGTTGAAAAAGGGTTGCTCTGTCGTCTTAACGGAGTATTCGAAGGAAAAAATATAAAAGGTCACAGTTTTTGCGAGCTCCATGGTATTAGGGGGCACGACATTCAGTCCTGCTAGGAGTTCAGAAGTTTACTGTAAAGTATTATGGATAATAAAGAGATTGGGATATTTTATAAAGGCGAAGAGGCCGATAGAAGAGAAATATACGCCTCTGACAATCAATCAACAGGTTTCCTGTATAGCACCGACCGACCGTTAATAATTTATTATGACGTGAAGAAGGAGCCGGTGAAACCAAAAGTGGTAATCGAAGTACCATCTCCTTTCCCTTATAAAGACAATAAAATAGTACCGTGGAGGTACGATGTCAACATCGTCACACCTGAAGGTGAAAAGCCTGAAGCCACAACTGGAGATATTAGGGAAGTAGGCCATTTTACCCGCAGTGGGCGTTGTTATTCTAAAGAAACTGAGCTAGCAAAGAAGAATAGTGACTTGAAACAAAAAGGAAAAGCAGTGATGTATGAGGCCGAAGTCGAGCAAGAAACTCTACCTGTGCAAGAAACTAAAAAGCCTGTGGATGAGGAAGAAGCTTAAGAATTCTTGAAATTTATCAAGCATAGTGAGTATAATGTGGTGGAATAATTGAGTAAGCAGCCAGCACGAATCTCAGTTTTATCTCTACTGTTACATTCAGAGCCACACCGGAACGCTTTATTGAAGGTGTTAAATCAAGTTTATGTAGCAAACAACATATCTATTGAGAAGCTTGATAGGTGGGTAAACAATCTGAATGCGGACAATTTCATCTCTTTTAGTGATGATGAGATACCGCCAAACAGTAGAGGCTCGGCGAAAGCGCTGCATATTACGACTCGCTGCAAGGGCTACATAATACCGAACGTACTCATCGATAATGGGTCCGCGCTCAACGTCATGCCGTTGGCCACACTTTCCAAAATTTCGATGGATCTGTCCTATTTAAGGCCCTGTCATTCTACGGTAAGGGCATTCGACGAGATAAGGCGTGAAGTCATGGGAAAGATTAAGATCCCTCTAGAAGTGGGCCCTTATATATACGAGGTTGAATTTCAAGTCATGGACATTACACTATCATACAATTGTCTCTTGGGAAGACCTTGGATCCATTCCGCCGGAGCAATCCCATCATCCCTCCACCAAAAAGTGAAATTTATCATGGATGGCTGTTGGTCACAGTCGAGGGAGAAGAAGACATTGTCGCATCTATCTCTGACGATGCACCATACTTGGAAGTGAGAAAAGATGTAATAGAATGTTCCTTCCGATCCTTTGAGTTTGTCAATGCCACTTTTATTGCTGAGGGAAACAGAATTCTGGTGCCAAAATTGTCGAGAAATACCAAAATGGGTATCAAACTGACTGTAGGGAGAGGAGCCCGAGCAAGGAAAGGTCTGGGAAAATTTCAGCAAGGAATAGTCAGGGCTCTGAGGCCAGTGCATCATAAGGCTCGATACGGTTTAGGTTTCCAGCCAGACGCATGTCAAAGAAGAAGACAGTGGAAGAAAGATCAGGAAAGAAGGATTGCGAGAACTTTGGGACGAGAACCAGAATGGAACCCATGGAGTACCCTCCTTTGTCAAGAACATTTACATCTGCAGGGGTGATATACCCGGGGCATGATAATTTACAGAGCACGCTAGTATTACTCGAGAAGGGTTTTCAGAATGTCAGTATAAATGTCATTGAAAGGGGCTGGTGCAAGTAAAGACGTCTCAAGGATACGCCCTTGTCCCCCAGGTTTCATGTTGAACAATTGGACTGCCGAAGACCTTCTTGTAGTTTATAAGTCTTCAAGTAATGCTCAAACATTAACCCTCTATTGTGTCATTAGATATAATAGAATTCTTTTGTAAGAGCTTGCATTCGCTCTTTATCATTCAAATGAATATCAATGAAGATGCATTTTGTCACGATTTTTCGCATTATTACTAATTTCATAATCATTTTCTCATTTCATAACCTATCCTTACATTTGCCTCATGCCATGACATAACATTTCGTTTGTTAGTTCCAATACTTGGATGCGTCTCTATAG
Organism: Gossypium anomalum; assembly: GCA_025698475.1. Taxonomy (NCBI): domain Eukaryota; kingdom Viridiplantae; phylum Streptophyta; class Magnoliopsida; order Malvales; family Malvaceae; genus Gossypium; species Gossypium anomalum. The sequence continues at coordinate 78,414,611 of CM046966.1, read as the reverse complement.
TTTCTTTTTCCATCCAACTTTCAAGTGCTCAGATATTGACAACATGAACAAACTCGTTACGAGTCTTGAAATTGATTTTGAGAAGGCTGTTTGTTTAGGAGAATTCGAAGCCGAAGAAAATGCTGAAGATTATGTCTCGTCTCCTGACTTGTTAAGAATAGTGGAACAAGAGGATAAACAGATTTTGCCTTATCAAGAATCTGTTGAAACAATAAATTTGGGCACTGAAGAAAGGAAGCAAGAAGTGAAGATTGGGACCTCTATTTCAGGAGGCACCAGGCATAATTTGATCGCTTTGCTTCGCGAGTACAAAGATGTATTCGCATGGTCATATCAGGACATGCCAGGATTAGATGAAGATGTAGTGGTCCATAAGCTCCTGTTAAAGCCAGAATGCAAACCCATTCAAAGAAAAGATAAGACGGATGAGACACAAATGTTTGTTGAAAATAAAAGAGGAAGTCAAGAAGCAATTTGATGCTGGCTTCCTACAAGCCTCCAAATATCCAGAATGGGTGGCTAACATAGTCCCGGTACCAAAGAAAGATGGCAAAGTACAAATGTACGTGGATTACCGTGACCTGAACCGAGCAAGCCCAAAAGATAATTTTCCTTTACCACATATTGATATGTTGGTAGAAAACACAACAAAACATTCATTGTTTTCTTTCATGGATGGATTCTCGGGGTATAATCAGATTAAGATGGCCCCTAAGGATATGGAGAAAACTACCTTTGTAACAATGTGGGGAACAATCTGCTACAAGGTGATGCCATTTGGGTTAAAAAATGCTGGGGTAACATATCAGAGGGCTATGGTGACATTATTCCATGACATGATGCATAAAGAAATAGAGGTCTACGTCGATGATATGATTGCTAAATCCCGCGGGGAAGAAGAGCATGTAGTGAACCTCAAGAAGTTATTCGAAAGGCTGAGAAAGTTTCAGCTAAAGCTTAATCCAGCCAAATGTACGTTTGGGGCTACCTCAGGAAAGTTGCTAGGCTTCATTGTCAGTGAAAGAGGTATTGAGGTTGATCCAGATAAAATAAAAGCCATCCAAGAGTTACCACCTCCGCGCACGCAAAAGGAAGTCAGAGGATTCTTAGGGAGGTTAAACTATATCGCCCGATTCATCGCTCAACTTACTAACCAATGCGACCCAATCTTTCGGCTTCTTCGAAAACATAACCCGAGAGAATGGAATGAGGAATGCCAGGTGGCCTTTGATAAGATAAAGAAATATTTGTCTAGTCCTCCAGTGCTAGTACCGCCAACCCCGGGAAGACCATTGATATTGTATTTGACTGTGTTCGAAAATTCAATGGGTTGCGTACTGGGGCAACACGACGAGTCAGGAAAGAAAGAAAAGACGACCTACTACCTCAGCAAAAAGTTCACTGAATATGAGGCAAAGTATTCGTCCATTGAAAAATTTTGTTGCGCTCTGGTTTGGGTAGCTCGGAGACTCAGACAATATATGTTGTACCATACGACATGGTTGATTTCAAAGCTGGACCCAATAAAGTACATGATGGAGTCACCTGCACTTTCTGGAAGAATGGCACGATGGCAGATCCTACTGTCGGAGTACGAATCATCTATGTAAGCCAAAAGTCGATAAAAGGGATCGCAATAGCTTATTTCCTAGCGACTCAAACGACAGAGGAATACGAGCCCTTGAGATTTGATTTCCCAGATGAAGACTTAATGTGCATCACAGAAAAGGAATCCGAGTCATCAAAAGAGAAGCCATGGAGGATGAGCTTTGATGGTACGTCAAATGCCTTGGGACATAGAATTGGAGCAATCCTGGTATCACTAGACGGGAATCATTATCCGTTCACTGCAAGACTGAATTTATTTTGTACCAATAACATAGCGGAATATGAGGCCTCTATCATGGGACTTTGTGCAGCTATTGAACGAAACATCGAAATCTTAGAGGTGTATGGGGACTCAGCCCTAGTGGTTTACCAGATTCATGAAGATTGGGAAGTGAGAGACCCGAAATTGATTAAGTACAGCGATTTAGTGGCTGAATTGATCAAAGAATTCAAGGAAATAACTTTTCATTACTTCCTACGAGAAGAAAACCAATTGGCTGATGCTCTGGCCACTTTGGGTTCAATGTTCAAAGCAAGTAGAGAAGCAGAAATAATGCCCCTCAAAATGAGCATATACGAGGTACCTGCACACTGTTGTAGCATTGAGAAAGAGGCAGATGGACGGCCATGGTTCCATGATATCTTAGAATATGTCAAGAATCAAAGGTATACCGAACAAGTGAATGAAAACGACAAAAGAACAATCAGAAGAATGGCAGCTGGATTTGTTCTTGATGGGGACATCCTGTACAAAAGAGGAAAGGATCAAGTACTCTTGAGATGCGTGGATGATGTGGAAGCCAGAAAAATACTTGAAGATGTCCATGAAGGAATCTATGGAACACATGCCAACGGTTTCAGTATGGCCAGAAAGATTATGAGACTCGGTTATTATTGGCTAGCGATGGAAAGTGACTGCATTAGTTTTGCACGAAAATGCCACAAATGTCAAATTTATGGTGATAAAATTCATGTAGCCCCTTCTCCTCTTCATGTCATGACTTCTCCGTGGCCTTTTTCTATGTGGGGCATGGATGTTATAGGGCCAATTTCTCCAAAAGCTTCAAATGGACATTGATTCATTTTTGTGATTATCGATTACTTCACAAAATAGATAGAAGCCGCTTCATTTGCCAATGTGACAAAGACTGCAGTTTGCAGGTTTTTGAAAAAGGAAATCATTTGCCGATATAGTTTGCCTGAAAGAATCATTTCGGATAATGCCATGAATCTGAACAACAAGATGATGAAGGAAGTGTGCGAGCAATTCCAAATAAAGCATCATAATTCCCGCCCTATTGCCCAAAGATGAACAGGGCTGTTGAAGCAGCCAACAAAAATATTAAGAGGATCATTGGGAAAATGACTGAGACATATAAAGATTGGCACGAGAAGCTACCATTTGCTTTGTATGCATATCGCACATCTGTGCGGACATCTACGGGAGCAACTCCTTTCTCTCTGGTCTATGGAATGGAAGCTGTGCTACCTATCGAGGTTGAGATCCCTTCTCTACGAGTCTTAATGGAGTCAAAACTAGAGGAAGCAGAATGGGTTCGAGCTCGATATGACCAGTTAAACCTCATCGAAGAAAAATGCTTGAAGGCAATCTGTCATAGAAAGATGTACCAGAAGAGAATGATCGCGGCCCATGACAAGAAAGTACGGCCAAGAGAATTCCATGAAGGAGAACTCGTGCTGAGAAAGATTCTCCTAATACAAAAAGACCTGCGAGGAAAATGGCACCAAATTGGGAAGGATCATACGTAGTAAAGAAGGCATTCTCAGGTGAAGCTTTGATCCTTACCGAGATGGATGGGAAGGAGTTACCAAATCCAGTGAACTCAGATGCTGTGAAGAAATATTATGCTTGAAAAAAAAAAGAAAATCAAGATGAAAACCCGAAAAGGGCATTAAAAAAAAAAGGGGATCAAGGTGAAAACCCGAAAAGGCCGTCTTGATTAAACACAAAAGATTAGGATGAAAACCTGAGAGGGTGTCCTAATGAAGTAAACTTGGGCTTAAAGAACAAGGCGGTCGAACGATGGGTCAAACAGTGAGACTACAGTATTTGAGGCATTTCTGAAAGCTTGAAATCTTTTACGCAAGAAGCCATGCTCGAAAAGATTCTTGATTGAGGAACGTGGAAGAGTTCATGCGTTGAATATCTAGAGCATTTGTATCTGTTGAATACGATACCTTCTTTCTTTTTGACATTTTTTACTATCATTGGTTAACTTTCTTGGTTTGCCACATTTGAAATAAATGAATATGAGATATCATTTTTGTCTCTACCTGACCTTTTTCATGCATCTCATCATGTGTTTATTTACATGATAAATAGTGAAATGACATACTCTAAACAAAAGAAATGTTAAGCATTACCTGGATAAAAATTTGATAAGTACAAGAGTCTCAAAGCAAGAACAAAGTTTAACCAGGGGCAAAAGAGTGATATCTGAGAAACGTCGATTACTCGTGAAGCTTGAAGACTGGTACGAGGCCTGAAGAGAAAGTTGAGAATCAAAGCAATGAACGTAGATCCTTAAAAATCATGGCGAAAAGGACATACGACAAACATGCTTAAGGAGCACTGCATAATCATGTAGGCATAAAGACATTTAAGACAAACATGTGCATATCATGATAACATCATGCATGGCATATACAGGTAATCCAGTAGAGCAAAAGGACGTTATGATAGTTGTATTGAATCAAAGGAAAAGACTCCTTGTAACGCCCCCACGCCCGAGACTGGCGCCGGAATCGAGCTTGAGGTGTTACCGAACATAATTTATCAATTTAAGTACTTCGAATCATTTGTTTCTACATTCACAGCTTTCTAGCTATCAGCGTCACAGTTATTAGAAAAATCATATATCGAGTTACGAAACTCAAAATCAAGATCCGTAAATTTTCCCTAAATATAAACTCATATATCTATTTACTAATTTTTTTCTACAATTTTTGGTTGGGCCAATTAGTACAGTTTATTAGTTAAAGTCTCCCCTGTTTCAGTGTTTGACTGCTCTGACCTATATATATTTCAAATTAGATATATATCTATACAAAATTTCAATGACTATGAGGTTTGTTTCTCTTAAAACTAGACTCAATAATATATCTGTACATGTAAAGAAAAACTTATAATTATTTTTGTAAAATTTATTATAAATTTTTAAAGTCAGAACAGGGGATCCAGAAATCATTCTGGCCCTGTTTCACAAAAGTTTAAATAGCTCATAAAATATTATTTATATGCCTGTTTTGTTCAATCCACATGAAAATAGACTCATTAAGCTTCAATTTTATAACTTACTCATCATTTAGTTCCACTTATACTATTTTTAGTGATTTTTCAAATTCATGTCATTGCTGCAGCAATATTCTGTTTTAAGGCAAGATTCATCTTTCCATGAATTTTTTTTTTTATGAACTAGATAACCTATTAAACTTCCATGGTATCAAACATGATCTAATTAGCCATCACCATGACTTATCAATATCAAACATTTTCTCAACCAAACATGGCCATATCATAAAATTATTTACACAAAATAGGTACATTGCTATACATGCCATACTTAAGTTTTACAAGCCATTTACCAATAGAAATCCTTCGGATAGTGTGATCGAAACTTCGAATAGTCCCGATTCCCGAGCTGACTTTTTCAAAAATATAATGAATGAAAAGGAAGGAGTAAGCATAAATGCTTAGTAAGTTCATATGCAAATAACAAGTAACATAACAATACAATTATAACAAACAACCTTAGCATGGCATCACCAAAACATATATCACATTTTTAAACATCATTCATCATCTTACCACTTTATTGTTGTTGTATCTATTTTCAACCCGAGGGTTAAGTACATACCTGTCCAAAGTGCCCATTTCACAACACTTACCAAAACGTCACTTGCATCTTAAGTGTTCTTCCATTTCATAGAAATTTTCACCCGTTGAACACATTGGAATATAACTTGGATACACGGATAATTTGCACATAAGTGCCACATATGTAATCAAGCAATCATGTAACCCGCCCATAAGTGAACTCAGACTCAACTCAATGAGCTCGGACGTTCGCATCCATAAGTGAACTCCGACTCAACTCAACGAGTTCGAACATTCGCATCCATAAGTGAACTCGGACTCAACTCAACGAGTTCGGATGCTCAACCATCCTAGTGATATGTCACTTGTATCCTAATCTATTCCTAAGGTTCAAACGGGCTTTTTCCCTCGATCTGACATTAGCCGTCTTCCTCGGAATATCGGAACCGATACTCGGTAGCAATTCATATTTATCAAATAGTAAACATAATTTGCATATTATTCAACATTAACCACAAAGCATAATATTTCATGATAAAAAAATCAGCATATCATATAATTAGCATCAATAACTTAAAAATAACAATTATGCTACATTATTTACACATGAACTTACCTTGGTACCAAAATATCAATTTAGTCCACAATCTTTTCTTTTCCTCGATTGGGGTCGATTCCACGTCTTTCTTGATCTAAAATAACACATTTATCTTATTTAATACTCACATTATCAAATTAGTCTTTAATTCAAATTTTAGCAAAATTACAATTTTACCCCTAAACTTTTGCATATTTATACTTTTTGCCCCTAGGCTCGAGAATTAAACTTTATCCCTTATTGTTATGTTTAATGACATGCTAATCATTTTTCCCTTCTATAACAACATCAAATTCACACTCTAACATGTACTTATGACTATTAGGTATTTTTACTGATTAAGCCCTTTTTACTCGTTTTCGCTTAAAACCGAGTAGCACAAGTTGTCTAACATAATTTAAAACCTCATATTCTATCATAAAACATCAAAATACACAAATTTCACCTATGGGTATTTTTCCAAATATAAACTCTAGGTTGAATTATTGCTAGCATAAGCTTAATCGAGCTACCGGGATTCCAAAAACGTAAAGAACATTAAAAACGGGGCTTGGAATCCCTTACTATGGAGCTTGGAAGCTTGAAACAAACCCTAGCTATGGAGAACCCTTGAAATTTCGTCCTAATGAAGAAGATGGACAAAAATTGGCTTTTAATTTTGTTTTTAATTCATTTTAATAACTAAATGACCAAAATGCCCTTACTACTAAACTCTCCAAAAATTCCTTCCATGTCCTAATTTTGTCCATGAACTTAAAATTGGTCAAATTGCTATTTAAGACCTCCTAATTAATATTTCAATGCAATTTCATACTAAAAACTTCTAGAATGCAAATTTTGCAACTTATTCGATTTAGTCCCTACTTTCAATTTAAACACTTTAGGCATAGAATTTCATCACGAAATTTTCACACAATCATGCAATCATATCATAATCATCAAAATAATTATATAAAATAATTATTTCTATCTCAGATTTGTGGTCACGAAACCACTATTTCGATTAAGCCCTAATTCAGGATATTACAACTCTCCCCCTCTTTTAAGGATTTTCGTCCTCGAAAATCTTAGCGAAATAAACAGTGTGGGTATTGGTTTCTCATAGTTTCTTCAGGTTCCCATGTAGTCTCTTCTACCCCATGCTTTTGCCACAATACCTTCACGAGAGCGACACTTTTATTTCTTAGTTTCTTGACCTCTCGAGCTAAGATCTTAATCGGTTCTTCTTCGTAAGTCATATCCGGTCGTAGTTCAATTTCTGTCGGTAAAATTATATGTGAAGGATCCAAACGATACCGACGTAGCATAGATACATGGAATACATCATGAATCCTCTCTAATTCGTGTGGTAATGCTAGCCGATATGCTACTACAAATCCAACTTTTTCAATTATTTCATACGGCCCAATAAAACGCTGGACTTAACTTGCCTTTCCGTCCAAATCTAAGGACTTTCTTCCATGGAGACACTTTCAAAAATACCTTATCACCAACTTGAAACTCGATTTCTTTTCGTTTCAAATCCGCATAAGATTTCTCATCTATCTCAAGCGACTTTTCAAACAATCTCGAATCACTTTCACCTTTTCTTCGGTTTCTTTTATTAGATCAACTCCATAAATCTGATTTTCCTTGAGTTCAGTCCAATACAAAGGCGTTCAACACTTACGACCATATAATGCTTCATAAGGTGCCATTTTCAAACTCGTCTGATAACTATTATTATAAGCAAATTCTACCAACGGTAAGTACCTTTCCCAACTACCTTGAAATTCCAATACGCAACATCTGAGCATATCTTCAAGAATCTGAATTACTCTCTCTGATTGCCCATCAGTTTGTGGATGAAAGGAAGTGCTGAAATTTAACTTTGTACCTAATGCCTCTTGCAACTTTTGCCAAAATCGTGAAGTAAATCTCGGATCTCTATCTGAAATGATTGACAAAGGTATTCCATGAAGTCTAACAATCTTACGGATATACAATTCAGCCAACTTATTAAGAGAATAATTCGTACGTATCGGAATAAAATGAGCCAATTTAGTCAGTCTGTCAACTATTACCCAGATGGCATCTTTGTTTCCTGGAGTCAATGGCAACCCTAAAACAAAATTCATAGTAATTCGATCCCATTTCCATTCAGGAACCATAATAGGCTGAAGTAATCCTGAAGGCACTTGGTGTTCAGCTTTCACCTGTTGACAAATTAAGCACTTTGATACAAACTCGGAAATATCTCTTTTCATTCCACTCCACCAATACATTTTCTTCAAGTCATTATACATTTTCGTACTGCCCGGATGAACCGCCAAACAGCCATTATGTGCTTCATGCAAAATATTTTGAATCAACTCATCATTTTTTGGTACACAAATCTGGTTTTTAAACATCAAGCTACCATCAGAACCGATTTTGAAATCGATCCCGTGACGCCTTCACACTGTCTTCTCTTGGCTAGCAAATCTTGATCATTTTTCTGAGCTTCAAAAATCTCTTGTAAAAACATCGGTCTAGCTCTTATCTCTGCTAGAATTGAACTATCATCTGACATTTTCAACTGAGTGTTCATAACTCTCAAAGCAAACAACAACTTTCTGCTTAAAGCATCGGCAACCACATTCGCTTTTCCCGATGATAATCAATAACAAGCTCATAATCTTTCAATAACTCCAACCATCTACGTTGTCTCAAATTTAAGTCTTTTGTGACATCAAGTATTTAAGACTTTGTGATCGTGATATACTCTGCACTTTTCACCATACAAATAATGTCGCCAAATCTTCAAAGCAAATACCACCGCAAACCAATTCCAAATCGTGAGTAGGATAATTCCTCTCATGAGGTTTTAATCGCCTCAAGCATATGCCACCACTTTTCCTTCTTGCATGAGTACACACCCCAAGCCATTTAGAGAAGCAAAGACTATACACCACAAATTCTTTACCTGATTCGGGTTGTACTAACACTGGTGCTTCAGTTAATAACTTTTTCAATTCTTCGAAACTTTGTTGACATTCTTCCGTCCATTCAAATTTAACATCCTTTCGGAGTAGTCTAGTCATAGGAGCAGCAATTATAGAAAATTCGTTTACAAACCACTGATAATACTCAGCTAGCCCCAAGAAACTTCTAACCTCGGTTACATTTTTCGGTGGTTTCCAATCAATAATGGCTGAAATTTTACTAGGATCAACCCGTATACCATCACCTGAAATAATATGACCCTAAAATCCAACTTCCCGGAGCCAAAATTCACTTTTACTAAACTTAGCATACAACTGTTTATCTCTCAAAGTTTGCAAAACTATCCTCAAATGCTCAGCATGCTCTGTCTCATCTTTTGAATAAATTAAAATATCATTTATAAACACCACAATAAATCTGTCCAAGTATGGCTGAAATATGCGATTCATTAAATCCATAAACACAGCAGGAGCATTTGTCAACCCGAATGGCATAACTAAAAATTCATAACGACCGTACCTCCTAAAAGCAGTTTTAGGCACATCTGACTCTTTTACTCGCAGCTGATAATACACAGATCTCAAGTCAATCTTTGAAAACCATGTCGCTCCTTTTAGCTGATCAAACAAATCATTAATTCTCGGCAATGGATACTTGTTTTTGATTGTCACCTTGTTTAACTGCCGATAATCAACACATAATCTCATAGAACCATCCTTCTTTTTCACAAATAACACAGGAGCACCCCAAGGTGAAAAACTCGGTCTTACAAAGCCTTTATCAGTCAACACTTGCAATTGTGACTTTAATTCTTTCAACTCTGTTGGTGCCATTCTATATGGAGCAATCGAGGTCGGAGCTGTTCTCGGTATCAAATCAATACCAAATTCTACTTCCCTGACTGGAGGCAAACCCGGTAATTTTTTTGGAAATACATCCGCAAATTCACACACAACCGGCACTGATTCAACTTTCTTTTCAACTTCTTTTGTATTAATTACATACGCCAAATAAGCTTCATAACCCTTTCTCAAATATCCCTGAGTCGACATCGAAGAAATCACACTAGACAATGCCTCTGATTTATTTGATTCAACCCGTAGAGTTTCACCGTTTTCACACTTTAATTCTATAACCTTTTCTTTGCAATTTACTATAGCATCGTGTAATGTCAACCAATCCATACCCAAAATAACATCAAATTCATCAAACGGCAACAACATCAAGTCGGCCAGAAAGTAATGACCCCGAATCATTAAAGGACATTTCTTGCATACTTTATCAACTATCACACATTTGCCTAATGGATTCGACACTCTAATCATAAATTCTGTGTTCTCAACAGGTATATTCATACTAGACACCAGCTTCATGCATACATATGAATGAGTAGAACCGGGATCAATCAAAGCAATAACATTAATATCATAAAGAGAAAATGTACCGGTAATCACATCGGATGAGGAAGCATTTTCACGCGCTTTAATAGCATAATTTCAAGCCGGAGCTCTTCCTTCAGATCTAACTACTGCATCTCTAGCTACATTCTTACTGCTTGTTTCACTTCCAGCTTTTCTCGGATACCTTCCCCTCAAGTCTGCACCACTAGCTTTTACATTCTGAAATTTTTCTTTCTCAGCTCTCTCTGGGCAGTCTCTAATAAAATGATCCGGAGAACCACATCGAAAACATTCATTTGCTCTGCATGGACAAAAATGATTTCTACCACACCACTGGCACTCGGGTTTAACAAATCTCGAGTTTCCTGCACTGGCTGTAGAAGTATTCTGAGATTTAGGACCCACATTCTGCTTCTTAAAATTTCCATATGATTGCCCAACTGAAACTTGGGAACGAGGATTCATATTTCTTGACTTTCCGGGTTGCTGTGAATGTGCCTTACTCATTGGCCTTTTCTTTCAATTTTGTGTCTCAGCCTCTACCTTTCTCTTCTCTTTAAGTAGTTCTTCAGCCTTGCAAGCTCGATCAACCAGTACTACCATTTCTTTCAGTTCAAGGATCCCGATAAATACCTTAATGTCTTCGTTGAGCTCGTCTTCAAATTGTCAGCACATCTTGGATTCTGTAGGAACATATTCCCTGGCATACTTACTCAATCGAATAAACTCTCTTTCATATTTTGAGACTGTCATATTACCTTGCTTCAGCTCAAGAAGCTCTTTACATTTCTGATCAATAAATCTTTCACTAATATATTTCTTTCGAAACTCTTCTTGAAAGAATTCCCAGGTTACCCTCTCTTTCGGTACCACCGAAATTAAAGTCTTCCACCAATTATAGGCTGAATCTCTCAACAAAGATGTAGCACATTTCAAACATTCTTCAGTGTACAAGATAATTCATCAAATACCCGATAGAATTTTCAAGCCGTAACTCGCTTTCTCTCTACCATCATCATCAATATTTGCTCTAAATTCTTCAAATTTCTTTGTTTACGAATTCTATCAACAGTGGTTTCGTGAAATTTTATTATATCCACTCCTTGAGGCATCGGAGCATAGGTTGAGGATTTGGAGGAGGTGGGGAGGTCGTACATTTGGGTTCGTCATGAACGAACTCGAGTGTACCATGCACTCATCATTTGGAGAAAGGCTTCCCAATCCCTTTCTCCTCCTCCCCACCAACAGTAGGAGGTGGGTTTTTAGTCGGTGCTACCCCTTCAGCCGGAGCTGGCGCATTACTCTCTACTTCATCTGCCACAGCTGGATCGGGATCCATTTACTATATAAAAATCATTTAAAAAGGTTAGAAGTCTTCACACTATCATAATTTATTCATATGGCATGTATAGCAAAAATCCGTACATACAGCACGTAGTTCGAGAACTGACTAAACCTGATCTGATACCACCAAATGTAACGCCCCTACGCCCGAGACCGACGCCGGAATCGAGCTTAAGGTGTTACCGAGCATAATTTATCAATTTAAGTACTTCGAATCATTTGTTTCTACATTCACAGCTTTCTAGCTATCTGCATCACAGTTACAAGAAAAATCATATCTCGAGTTAAGAAACTTGAAATTAAGATCCGTAAATTTTCCCTAAATCTAGACTCATATATATATTTACTAATTTTTTTCTAGAATTTTTTGTTAGGCCAATTAGTACAGTTTATTAGTTAAAGTCTCCCTTGTTTCATTCTGGCCCTGTTTCACAAAAGCTTAAATATCTCATAAAATATTATTTATATGCCTGTTTTGTTCAATCCACATGAAAATATACTCATTAAGCTTCAATTTCATAACTTACTCATCATTTAGTTCCACTTATACTATTTTTAGTGGTTTTTCAAATTCATGTTATTGCTGCAGCAATATTCTGTTTTAAGGCAAGTTTCATCTTTCCATGAATTTTTTTTTATGAACTAGATAACCTATTAAACTTCCATGATATCAAACATGATCTAATTAGCCATCACCATTACTTATCAATATCAAAAATTTTCTCAACCAAACATGGCCATATCATAAAATTATTTACACAAAATAGGTACATTGCTATACATGCCATACTTAAGTTTTACAAGCCATTTACCAATAGAAATCCTTCGATAGTGTGATCGAAACTTCGACTGTCCCCGATTCTCAAGTCGACTTGTTCAAAACTACAATGAATGAAAAGGAAGGAGTAAGCATAAATGCTTAGTAAGTTCATATGCAAATAACAAGTAACATAACAATACAATTATAACAAACAACCTTAGCATGGCATCACCAAAACATATATCACATTTCTAAACATCATTCATCATCGTACCACTTTATTGTTGTTGTATATCTATTTTCAACCCGATGGTTAAGTACATACCGTCCAAAGTGCCCATTTCACAACACTTACCAAAATGTCACTTGCATCTTAAGTGTTCTTCCATTTCATAGAAATTTTCACCCGTTGAACACATCGAATATAACTCGGATACACGGATAATTTGCACATAAGTGCCACATATGTAATCAAGCAATCATGCAACCCGCCCATAAGTGAACTCAGACTCAACTCAACGAGCTCGGGCGTTCGCATCCATAAGTGAACTCGGACTCAACTCAACGAGTTCGGATGCCTAGTTACATCTCACGAACTCGGACTCAACTCAACGAGTTCGAACATTCGCATCCATAAGTGAACTCGGACTTAACTCAACGAGTTCGAATGCTCAACCATCCTAGTGACATGTCACTTGTATCCTAATCTATTCCTAAGGTTCAAACGAGCTTTTTCCCTTGATCTGACATTAGCCGTCTTCCTCGGAATATCGGAACCGATACTTGATAGCAATTCATATTTATCAAATAGTAAACATAATTTGCATATTACTCAACATTAACCACAAAGCATAATATTTCACGATAAAAAAATCAGCATATCATATAATTAGCATCAATAACTTAAAAATAACAATTATGCTACATTATTTACACATAAACTTACCTTGGTACCAAAATATCAATTTAGTCCACAATATTTTCTTTTCCTCGATTGGGGTCGATTCCACGTCTTTCTTGATCTAAAATAACACATTTAGCTTATTTAATACTCACATTATCAAATTAGTCTTTAATTCAAATTTTAGCAAAATTACAATTTTACCCCTAAACTTTTGCATATTTACACTTTTGCCCCTAGGCTCGGGAATTAAACTTTATCTCTTATTGTTATGTTTTATGACATACTAATCATTTTGCCCTTCTATGACAACATCAAATTCACACTCTAACATGTACTTATGACTATTAGGTATTTTTACCGATTAAGCCCTTTTTACTCGTTTTCGCTTAAAACCGAGTAGCACAAGTTGTCTAACATAATTTAAAACCTCATATTCTATCATAAAACATCAAAATACACAAATTTCACCTATGGGTATTTTTCCAAATATAAACCCTAGGTTGAATTATTGCTAGCATAAGCTTAATCGAGCTACCGGGATTCCAAAAACGTAAAGAACATTAAAAACGGGGTTTGGAATCACTTACTATAGAGATTGGAAGCTTGAAACAAACCCTAGCTATGGATAACCCTTGAAATTTCGTCCTAATGAAGAAGATGGACATAAATTGGCTTTTAATTTTGTTTTTAATTCATTTTAATAACTAAATGACCAAAATGCCCTTACTACTAAACTTTCCAAAAATTCCTTCCATGTCCTAATTTTGTCCATGAACTTAAAATTGGTCAAATTGCTATTTAAGACCTCCTAATTAATATTTCAATGCAATTTCATACTAAAAACTTCTAGAATGCAAATTTTGCAACTTATTTGATTTAGTCCCTACTTTCAATTTAAACACTTTAGGCATAGAATTTCATCACGAAATTTTCACACAATAATGCAATCATATCATAATCATCAAAATAATTATTTCTATCTCAGATTTGTGGTCACGAAACCACTATTCTGATTAAGCCCTAATTCAGGATATTACACTCTTGAGTTCTACCAAATGACAGGTTTTTTTTATGTTTAATTTCTTGTTCTCAGAAATCAACTCATATTGCGAGAGGTGAGTTGAGCCTCAGGACACGCTGAAGTAATTTCAATTTCTGTTTTCCAATTTTGCGTTTCAAAAATCAACTCATATTGCGAGAGGTGAGTTGAGCCTCGGGTCACATGCCGAGGTATTTTCAAATTCTGTTTTTAATTTTTACTTTTCCAAAATCAACTTATATTGCGAGAGGTGAGTTGAGCCTCGGGGCACGATGAGGTATTTTTAATTTCTGCTTTTCAATTCATGCTTTTCAAAAATCAACTCATATTGCGAGAGGTGAGTTGAGCCTCGGGGCACGCTGAGGTATCTTCAATTTTTGTGTTTTAATTTATTTTTTCAAAAATCAACTCATATTGCGAGAAGTGAGTTGAGCCTCAGAACATGCTGAGGTATTTTCAATTTTCTTTTTTAATTTCTGTTTTTCAAAAAATCAACTCATATGGCGAGAGGCGAGTTGAGCCTTTTAATTTCTATTTTTCAAAAATCAACTCATATTACGAGAGGTGAGTTGAGCCTCGGGTCACATGCCGAGGTATTTTTAAATTCTATTCTCAGTTTCTGTTTTTAATGTCTGTTTTTAGAGAGTCAATTCATATTGCGAGAAATGAGTTGAGCTTAGGATCACAAGCCGGGTAGAGAACAAAGATTGAAGCTGATTGAAGACGTCAGATTCTGTCTCTCCGAAATACAAATGAGCTGATCGATCGAGATATCGATCTTGTCTTTCTAGAGTTACAGAAGAGAAGACCACAAATCTTATCTCACTGAAGCAATAGAAGGGCAGATCGAAGCCACAAATCTCATGTCTTTGAAGTTATATTTGAATAGATTGAAACTACAAGGCACATGTCAGAAGATACAGTGGATTGAACCAAAGCTACAGGATGTGGTGGACTGAAAAGAGACTACCTGAGCAAGAAGAGCACCAAAGACATCAAGACGCGGCAAGACTGGGCAAAATTGGCCTTTCATTATGTCTTTGCTCCATTCCCGTTACACGATAATGAGCAAAGAGGGGCAGCTGTTATAGGCCAATTTGGCCCACTTACATTTTCAAACCCATAACTCAATACTTAAACCCTCAAACCCATTACAATTAAACCTTTACAAATCAAACCCGAATGGCCCATTAACCCAACAAACAGAAACCCAAATAAATTAAAACCCTTTTACCCAATTACATCAGCCCATTTTAACCAAATCCCTAAACCCAAACAATTAAACCCAAGCCCAATACTACCCAAATACCTAGCCCAACACCCAAGACCCATTACACAAATCAGAAATAAAAAATGCCTAAACCCTAACCCTAGCCCCTAAAGCGGCACCGCAACCACCCCCACCTACCCTCTGACGCAGCCACTGTTGCACCGCTCCACCGGTCATGTCTCCACCATCCCTCTGCACCTGCAAGGAGTTTAAGATGAAAAGACAGGAAAAGCAACAGAAAGCACTGTAAATAGGCTATAAAGCCGAATGAAAATTTGTAAAAAAGGAGGATGGTTTTTTTTATTTCTATTGAAATAAGCATAGTCATTAAAAACAAAGGAGATAGATCTTTGCAACATCGAAAAAAAAAAAGAAGAAGAACAAACGAAACTAAAACACCAAAAGTCAAAAAACGAGAAGTTCAAGGTGATTTTTACTTCTTTTCTTCCTTCTTAGTTTTAAGTTTATTCTCATACATACACATATATCAAAAATATAAAAAAAAAACTACCTGAGGCGATTTTCGGCCACCGTGTAGGTGGCCGGCGCGGCGGAGCCACGGCTGGGCGATGGCCGGACCCCCTGGCCATTTTTTGGTTTTCACCAGAGAGATTAGCTCTCCCTCTCTCTCTTTTTTCCTCAAACTCAAGCAAAAATGAATTTTTCAAAAAAAAATTGACTTTTATAAGACCCCTGTGCGACGTCGTTTTGGGGCATGCATTCAGCACCCAAAACGGCGTCGTTTTGAGCACGACCCGGAGACCCGACCCGTCTTACCTTGGGATCCGCGTGTTTTCACTAATGGGGCTATTTATGCCCATGGTCCTTCCGTATTTTTCCTTCTTTTAATCTAATCTTTTCGTTATTTTTCCTTTGTTCTCAAATTTGGCAACATAAATTCATGTTGAGTTCAATCTGGTCCTTAATGTGTGGATGCGCAGGTGATGGACACGTGTCTAGGAATTGGTTTTATTTCTGTTTGGTCCTCAAAACTCATGCGTGTTTTAGTATTTACCTCTTTGTCTTTATTTAATTATAATTTTCCTCTGTGATTTCAATTCTGTTCCAATTTAACCCCCGATCTGTTTGATTTTTTTTATTTTTATTTTTTATTCTTCATTCTTATCTTTATTTATTTGTTCATTCTGCTATTATTAATTCACTTATCTTCATTTGGTCATTTGATTTGTCATTGTTATGTTATTTATTTTATATTTTTCTTACTTAATACGTATACATATATATATTGCATAGTATTATTAATAGCTTAATGTTATTGTTTTTTTATTATTGTTAATGTATTTGTATGTTATATATGTATTCTTTAAACACATATGTTATACTCCATATTATGCATATATATATATATTATATTATGTATATATTTTATTTTATATTATGTATATTTGCAAAAAATATATATATATAATATATTTCATTATATGTATATCTATATCTTAAATACCATATTATGTGTGTATTTCAAACACCTTGTTTTTATATACATCATGCACAAATTTCAATACTTTATTACATATACATTCTCATATATTATGTATATATCATATATGTTCTAGATATATTATGTACATGTTTTCAATATTATTAGTTATTTTTTATATACCTTTCCATGTCCATACTCTATATTATCTTTTGTATATATTCCTAAATACCATTATACTTATATAATTCTTTTTAATATCATGTCATGTATATATTTCTAATAACTATTATATGCATTTTTATACCCTATATATGTATGTATATGTGTTTTTGTTATATTATGTACGTATATATAATATTGTCTTAATTACTTCATTTTAATATTATTATATTATATTCATTTTTTATTGCATCATCATTTTTAGTATTATTGTTATATTAGTGTGTATTTTTATTATATATGTATACATATATATTTGTACATAGTATCACTTTCTACTTTATTTTAATATTCTATATTATGTCTATGTATGTGCATTTAATATACTTATGTATCATATTACATGTATCTTTTATATACGTTATATATGCTTTTAATACCATACTTTTATATATTATTGCGTACATACTCTTAATGTCATTTTTACATATGTATATCCGTTGTGTTCTCGTATTTGATACTATAATTACATTTAATATTGCATTCATTGTTATTATTTTTTTAATACTATTGTCATATTCGTTACTTGCTTCAATGCATTTCTGTCTTTTATTTACTTTTTTTCATATCAATTTGCTTTGCACTATTTCGAAAATCATATTCTTGTTTTTCTATTTAATTCCAATAATCATGGCAATGTACCGATTTAACATTACGTCATCGAGTTCATCGCTATGTTGGGTGAACGTCAATTGATTCGTGTTAAATCGGTATACCCTTCTAAAAAATCGAAGAACTAAAATTTCTCATCTTTTCAATCAGATCACGATTAAATCTTATATCGAACTCGTATTTTTGAAAATCAAGACAACACATGTTTATGAGATACCAATTTTTAGGTGTCGCGAGGGTGCTAATACATTCCTCGCGTGTAACCGACTCCCGAGCCCAAATTTTTCTCTGGCTTTTAACGTAGGCCTAAACTCGGCCTTCTTCTCGTTTTAAAGAAAAAAGAAATCTAATAGGTGTCCGATCACACCTAGTGAAAAGGATCGGTGGCGACTCCCCTTTTTTTAAATCAAAAGTCGGTTTTCAAAGTTCCAATAAATCGCCTCAATTAGTGACTGAAAGCAATAAATTTTTACGTCGCTACATTAGGTGTCCGATCACACCTAGGAAAAAGGATCGGTGGCGACTCTCCTTTTTAATAAAATCGAAAGTTGATTTTTAAATTTCCAATAAATCGCCTCAATTAGCGACCGAAAGCAAAATTTTACGTCGCTACAGCCGGTGACTCCACTGGGGACCCATTTTTGAGAGTCGAATCGAATTAAACGCGTGTTGTCAAAATTTTCGAATTTTCTTGTTCAAATTAATATTTAGTCGTGATCCTCAAATTTTGTTTTAAAAAAAATCATGCATTTGCATCGTATTGTAAATATTCTTGTAACTTTTTTTGTCTTGTTGTTTTTTAGCTTTAAGTTTGTATGGTTTTAGTTTTTTATTTTATTTTTTAAATAAAATGAAAAGGTTTGTGAGTTTCTCTCCACACACCGTGCACTTGCATTTTGCATAACATGAGCTCTCTACCCAGGCTCCGTCCGTTTAAGTGAAAGTAAACGCTATGCCTTCGTGAGTTAACTTGTCCCACCGCGCAGGCTAGTAAATACTTTCGGGTTACATATGACTTATGCTTTCGTGAGTTAACTTGTCCCTCTGCATAGGCATAAGTAAAATTAATCCCTCGAATTGAACTTGTAAGCCTGTGATGGGCAATGACCGAGGTTCTGTACTAATCTTAGTAGATTACAGTACGAACAATTCGAGTACCTGTCTAGAACCGAAACCGCATGTAGTGAACCATATGAACCACCTAACTAGAGCCATGCCGAACCTCCGTCCATTAATAGTCACCAAAATAAGTACACGGGAGAGACGCCTCTTACCTTTCATTCCTTTTACATTTATACTTTGCAAAGGAATCGGGTCTATTGGACCGAGTAACTTAATTTGTTAGATTTTCCATAGTTTTTCTTCAGTTCATATTTGTTGTGATTTCTAACCAAGGTTGTTTTTCTTCATTTTTATTTTTCATTATGCATCATAGGCATCTTGATTAGGAAGGTGTTGATTAGAGATTGATTGCCAAAAACGGGTTTCTAATGGAGGAGTCAATTACACAAGTGATCGAGAAAAATGTCATGGTTCGAGACTGGTCTTTGAAAACTCAGAAAGCAAAAGGGAATAGTTTAATGGAAGGATGTATCTCCAATCTTCCAGAGTAAGTAACTACAAATGCTCGTCAGAATAACCTCGAGAATTTGACTCGGAATTGGAAACAATGGAACTCAGATACTAGGGACATTTTCACTGAAAAGTACGGGGATATAGCTCACCCAGACGAACAGTTGATTCAAGCCATGGTTCGATTCTGGGACCCAGCATACCAATGTTTCACTTTCAATCAGGAAGATATGACTTTGACCATAGAAGAGTATGCTGCCTTGCTTCGTATTGATAACATACACTTCAACAAGATATATGTGAAAGAGCCCAAACCAATGACTTTCAAGAAAAAGCTAGTGAGGTTGACGGGAATGACCAATATATGGGCTGAAACACAGATAAAGAAAAAGAATGAAGTAAGTTGTGTTCCGTGGTTTTCTCTGCGAGACTTAGTTCAAAACCATCCAAATATTGCGAAGAGAGTGGATCTATTTGCTTTGGCCATTTACGGATTAATTGTCTTCTCAAAAGTTCTCAGGCATATAGAAGTCGCGGTTGTGGATTTCTTCGAAAGATTAAAACAAGGGATCAACCCCGTCCTGACTATCTTGGCCGTGACTTTTAGATCTCTAAGTAGTTGTAGGAGTAAAGGGGAATGATGTTTTATCGGATGCGCACAGTTACTTAAAGTCTGGATCCTAAGATATTTCTAGAAAGTGGAGCGCACACCTTTCCACATGTTTTCGAAAACATTCGTCCCATTGAAAGCCTAACTTCAGAAGGATTGGCCAAAGGATGTCACCGAACAGCATTGGGTTTCAGTTTTTCAAAACCTTCGCACCAAAGATATAACCTAGAGAGCACCATGGATTCGTCCTTCAGTTCTATTATACAAATGTGGAAGCCAAGATTGGGTACCTTTACTAGGATTATAGGGAGGAGTTAGGTATGCCCCATTAATGGTTCAAAGACAGTTTGCTTCATGATAGTTCATACTTGCTACCGGGGGATTGGCACATTCTAAGTTTGCCTTTACAGGTAAGGTTACATGAAAAGAGTCTGAGATACTGCAAAGTCTTGAAAGGAAATTCACCTAATGGAGTTAGCTCTCTACGCTGATACCATCACCGAAGATTATGACATATGGAGACAGTGACAAGTTGACAGTCAACAAATCTTGCTGACGGATTATACTTTCCGGAATCCTTTCTCACAAGAAATGTTGTTCGAGTTGGAAATAGCAAGACATGAATTTGAACATGAAAAGGCTAAGCTGTTACGAGATATCAATTCTCTTCAAGAAGAAAACTACCAGCTGAAGATCGATGTTCAAATTAAAAAATCTAAAATCGGGAAAGCTCAAAGAGAGGCTGAGATCGTAAGAAACGATTTAAGGGATTTTCATTTAGAAAATAAAAAATTAAGAAGCACTATAACAAACAGTGGGTTGGGCAAATCATCGCCAGAATGGAAGGAAGAATTAAGCAACATCAAAGGTGGGATAAAATTTTGGAAAGGGAAAACAAAGAAAGAAGAGAAAAAAGCTGCACGTGCTATGATAGAGTTAAGGAAGAAGAATGCTGAGTATGAAACTATGTCTGCAGAATTTGTGATTAGTCAGTCCGAACGTCAAGAGCTAAGGAGGAAGATACGAGATCTAGAAAATATGCTGCAATCTCGTCAGCAACAGTTAAATACT
Source organism: Gossypium anomalum (assembly GCA_025698475.1). Taxonomy (NCBI): domain Eukaryota; kingdom Viridiplantae; phylum Streptophyta; class Magnoliopsida; order Malvales; family Malvaceae; genus Gossypium; species Gossypium anomalum. The sequence continues at coordinate 78,393,358 of CM046966.1, read as the reverse complement.
CTTCTAAAAGCTCTAAAAGAAAAGAATAATTAGTACGACAGAGACACTCGCACTTATAGAAGAGCTCTCCAAGAAAATGAAATGCAACTCAGCTTTTTGATCAATGAAATTCGCAAAGCGGCTATGCAAGTTGTGCAATTATCAGATGAATCTGAAGCTCTCAGTTGCCAATTCCCTCCGAGTCAAAGATCAAGCATATCAGAATTCTTAGAACGAGTGAAGAAATAAGGCAATGTGGCTAGAAAATTTGTGTAACTGTTGAATCAAAGATAGCGAAACGTTTTGTAATAGACTCTTTTGATTAATGAAATGCCTAAGTAGGGGACATCGTGAAATCAACACCAAATTCTTTCACATGCATTCATGACTAACGATCATTTTTCATTCATCCATTCATCCATTCATTGCATGTACATATCACCATAATCATTCACTGAGGCTAAAACCATATAATCTGCAGTTGCGACACTACAAGTATGGAATCACGCCATTCTTATAGGAAGCGCCGAAAAGCTAAAATTATGGAAGACGAGTTTAATGAGAGAATTGAAAGGATGGAAATGACTCAAAGAGAATTGAAAGAGCAGTTGACCAAGTCACAATAGGAAGCAAGAGATCTGATGTTAAGATCTCGAGAGGAATCGCTCGAGTAAAGAGATCAGATGACCAAAATGATAGAGATGATGACAGATTTGGTCAAAGGAAAGGGACCTATGCAGATCCCTGACATTATGGAGCCTCAGTCGAGAGTTAATCGTGATCAGGATCCGCTCTATCCCCTAGGATTCACTCCACCTCACACCTATACAACGCAAAGCGGATATCCCGAAGGGGAACCTGCAAGCCTCGAGCAACGACCTGTACCCCCTACTCATCTAGGGTAAGGTATTTTCGTATCGAACTTCGGAGCTAATCCTGTCATTCCCAATGTTCCAGATTTGGATGATCAGGTGGAAATAGCCAGGTTGAAAATGGATGATCATGATGCTCAGGATAAGTATAGGATCTTGGAAGAAAGGCTCAAGGCGATAGAAGGTGCTGAAACCTTCTTTGCACTAAGTGCCAAAGAATTTAGTTTGGTGTCCGATCTAGTTCTGCCTCCAAAATTTAAAGTGCCAGATTTTAAAAAATATGATGGAGCGAAATGTCCAAAGGCGCATCTTGTCATATTTTACCGGAAGATGACTGGTTACGTGAATGAAGATAAATTGCTAATACATTGTTTCCAAGATAGCTTGGTCGGATTGGCCCTTCGATGGTATAATCAACTTAGTAGAGAAAGGATCCGATCATGGAAAGACTTGGCGTCCACATTTTCTGAACAATACAAGCATGTATCTAACATGGTGCCTGATCGGCTAACTCTGCAAATGATGGAAAAGAAGGCAACGGAGACTTTTAGGCAATACGTGCAAAGGTGGAGGGATATCTCGGCCCAAGTAGAACACCCATTAACTAAAACTGAAATAACGGTCCTCTTCATCAACACTTTGAAAGCACCGTTTTATGATAAGTTGGTAGGAAGTGCTACGAAAGACTTCGCAGATATTGTAATATCCGGGGAACTTATAGAAAATGCCATCAAGAGTGGAAGGATGGAATGTTTCGAAAGCTCGAAAAGGGTAGCACCTGTAAAGAAAAAAGAGGTAGAAGCCCATATGGTGGGAACTGAGAGCCACCACACTTCTAATCCTTACCCAGTCCAGCCACGACCTCGATATCGCCCACCTCCAAACTTTTATTATCCTCCCCAAAGCCCTTACTATCAAGCACCTCCTCCTTACCCCGTCTACACCACAGATAACCAAAGACCATTTGCCATATTCCCACCAAATACCATGCCTGCTCAAAGCCAACCCAAAAATGAACAAAGATTGACAAGATCCAATCCTGAAAAACCCCAGTTCACCACAATTCCCGTGTCATACGGAGAGCTGTACCCAAAACTATTGGAAAAAAAATTAATATCCCCGCATTATATAGCACCCCTGAAGCCTCCATACCCAAAATTGTACGATCGTAATGCTGGTTACATGTACCACGCTGGAAACTAAGGGCATTCTACAGAAAATTGTTTGGCCTTTAAAAGGAAGGTTCAAGGTCTTATTGATGCAGGCATTCTATGATTTGATGGTGCTGGCAATACAGCTGGAAATTCGCTCCCTAACCATACGGAAGGGAATGTGAGCGCAGTGACAAAAGAAGACAGGTGGTGTGCCAAAAGTTGTGTTTCTGAATTAAAGACACCGCTGTGAAAGATTTGGGAGGTAATGGTTGAAAAGGAACTATTCAGTCATCCCAACAGAATTTTCAAAGAAGGAAACATAAAAAGTCAATATTTTTGTAATTTTCATGGGATCGAGGGGCATGACATCTAGTCTTGTGAAGGATTCAGAAAACTACTTCAAGACATGATGGACAACAAGGAAGTCGAGATCTTTAACAAAATGAAAGAGGCCGATGAAGGAGAAGTATGCACTTCTGATAATCAATCATCAGGTTTCCTTTATAGTGCCGATCGACCATTGGTGATTTATTACGATGCAAAAAAGGAGCAAGTGAAACCAAAGATGATAATTGAAGTGCCATCTGCTTTCCCTTACAAAGACAATAAGGCAGTACCATGGAAATATGATGTCAATATTATCATACTTGAAGGTGAAAAATCCAAAGCCATGACAGAAAATGTTGGCGAAGTAGGACACTTCACCCGCAGCGGGAGGTGTTATTCTAAAGTGGTCGAACCAATGAAGAAGACTAATGACTTGAAGCAAAAAGGAAAGGCACCGATGCATGATGCCGAGTTCGAACTTGAGACTCCATCCGAATAAGAAGTTAAAAGGCCTGTGAATGAAGGGAAAGCACATGAATTCTTGAAGTTCATCAAGCATAGTGAATATAACGTTGTGGAACAGTTAAGAAAACAACTGACACGAATCTTGGTATTATCCCTATTGTTAAATTCAGAACCACATCGGAATGCTTTGCTGAAAGTGTTAAATCAAGCTTACGTGGCAAGTAATATATCTGTCGAAAAACTTGATAGGTGGGTGAATAACCTGAACACGGATAATTTTATTTCTTTTAGTGATGACGAAATACCGCCAAATGGTAGGGGCTCTGTAAAAGCATTACATATCACAACCCGTTGCAAGGGCTATATAATACCGAATGTGCTCATTGATAACGGGTCAGCACTCAATGTCATGCCTTTGGCCACGCTTTCTAAAATTCCAATTGATATATCTTATCTGAGGCCTTGTCACTCTACAGTAAGAGCATTTGATGGGACAAGATGAGAAGTCATGGGAAAAATTGACATTCCTCTAGAAGTGGGCCCCTATATATATGACATCGAGTTTCAGGTAATGGACATCACACCTTCGTATAATTGTCTTTTAGGAAGGCCTTGGATCCACTCTGCTGGGGTAGTTCCTTTTTCTCTCCATCAAAAAGTGAAGTTTATCATGAATGGTCTTTTGGTCACTGTCGTGGCTAAGGAAGACATTGTCGCATCTATCTCTACCAATACACAATACCTCGAAGTAAGCAAAGATGCAGTAGAATGTTCCTTCCATTCCTTCGAATTCATCAATGCTTCATTCGTTGCTGAAGGAAATAAAATTCCCATGCCTAAGCTGTCAAGGAATACTAAGATAGGAATTAAGCTAACTGTGCAAAAGGGAGCCCGAGCGAGGAAAGGTTTGGAAAGATACCAGCAAGGGATAATTAGAGCTCTAAAACCAGTGCCCCGTAAGGCTAGATATGGTTTAGGGTTCCAGCCGAATATATGATAGAGAAGAAAACAGTTACAGAAAGATCAAGAAAGGAGGGTTTCAAGAGCCTTAGGCCGAGAATTGGAATAGGAGCCCATAACGTACCTTCCTTTGTCAAAAACATTTACATCTGCAGGAATGATATACCCCGGGCAAGATAATCCACGAAGCACACTATTATTAATTGAAAGGGGTCTTCAGGATGTCAGTATAAATGTCATTTACAAAGGAAATGATGCAATTAAAGATGTTTCAACGATACGCCCTTGTCCTCCTGGATTCGTTTTGAACAATTGGACTGCTGTGGATCTCCTTGTAGTTTCTAAGTCTTCTCCAAAGTAATGCTCAATGTTAACACTCTTCTTTTTGTGTGTTCCTAAGTAATAGTAGGGATTCTTTTGTAAGAGCTTATGATTTACTCTTTATCATTTAAATAAACATTAATGGATATGTATTTTTTCATGGTCTTTTCATTCTCATAATTTTTCCCTCTTCTCACAGCCTGTCATTGCATATATCTCACATCATGCCATTATGCTTGTTGGTCCCCATACTTTGATGCTCCTCTATAGTTTTCTTTTCCATTCAACTTTCAGGTGCTCAGATATTAACAACATGAACAAACCCATTACAAATCTTGAAATCAATTTCGAGAAGGCTATTTGTTTAGGAGAGTTCGAAGCTGAGGAAAATGTTAAAAACTATGTCTCGTCTCCTGACTAAGAATGGTAGAACAAGAAGATAAACATATTCTACCTTATCAAGAATCTGTTGAGATAGTAAACTTGGGAAATGAAGAAAAGAGGCAAGAAGTGAAGATTGGGACCTCCATTTTAGATAACACCAAACATGATTTGATCATTTTGCTTCATGAGTATAAAGATGTATTTGCATGGTTGTATCAGGACATGCCAAGATTGGATGAGGATGTAGTGGTCCATAGACTCCCACTGAAACCAGAATAAGACCTGAAATACTGTTAAAGATAAAAGAAGAAGTCAATAAATAATTCGATGCTGGCTTCCTACAAGTCTCCAAGTACCCACAATGGGTAGCTAACATAGTCCCAGTACTGAAGAAAGACGACAATGTACGAATGTGTGTGGATTATCGTGATCTGAATCGAGCAAGTCCTAAAGATAATTTTTCTTTGCCATACATCGATACATTGGTGGATAATACAGCCAAACATTCATTATTTTCATTCATGGATGGATTCTCAGGTTATAATCAGATAAAGATGGCTCTTGAGGATATGGAGAAAACTACTTTTGTAACGATGTGGGGAACATTCTACTATAAGGTGATGCCGTTCGGATTAAAGAATGCTGGGGCAACATATCAGAGGGCCATAGTGATGTTGTTTCATGACCTGATGCACAAAGAAATAGAAGTCTACCTCGATGATATGATCGCCAAATCTAAGGGGGAAAGAGAGCATGTTGGGAACCTCAGAAAGTTGTTCGAAAGACTGAGAAAGTTCCAGGTGAAGCTTAATCCAGCCAAATGTACGTTTGGGGTTACCTCAGGAAAATTGCTAGGCTTCATCGTCAGCAAGAGAGGCATTGAAGTTGATCCAGATAAGATAAAATCCATACAAGAACTATCACCTCTACGCACGCAAAAAGAAGTCAGAGGATTTTTAGGGAGGTTGAACTACATCGCTCTGTTCATTACTCAACTTACCAACCAGTGTCACCCAATTTTTAGACTCCTTTGAAAACATAACCCCGGAGAATGGAATAAGGAGTGCCAAGTGGCTTTTGACAAGATAAAACAATATTTGTCTAGTCCCCCGGTGTTAGTACCGCTAACTCTGAGAAGACCGTTAATATTGTATCTGAATGTGTTTGAAAACTCAATGGGTTACGACTGGGGCAACATAATGAGTCAGGGAAAAGAGAACAAGGCGATTTACTATCTCAGCAAAAAGTTCACAGAGTATGAGGTAAAGTATTCGTTAATTGAAAAATTCTATTGCGCTTTGGTTTGGGTAGTTCGGAGGCTCAGGCAATAAATGTTGTATCATACGACATGGTTAATTTCAAAGCTGGACCCAATAAAGTATATGATGGAATCACTTGCACTCTTAGGAAGAATGGCACGATGGCAGATCCTACTATCGGAATACGACATTATTTTTGTGAGGTAAAAGTCGATAAAAGGAAGTGCAATAGTTGATTTCTTAGCAACTCGAACAATGGAGGAATACGAGCCATTGAGATTTAATTTCCCAGATAAAGACTTGATGTGCATTACGGGAAAGGAATGTGAGCCATCCAAAGAGAAGTCATGGAATATGAGCTTTGATGGTGCATCGAATACATTGGGGCATAGGATTGGAGCAGTCTTAGTATCACCGGAAGGGAACCATTATCCGCTCACTGCCAGACTGAATTTCTTTTGTACCAATAACATAGCGGAATATGAGGCTTGTATCATGGGACTTCGTACAGTTATTGAATGAAATGTCAAAATCCTAGAGGTGTACGGGGATTCAGCGTTGGTGATTTACCAAATCTGTGGAGATTGGGAAGTGAGAGATTCAAAATTAGTTAAATACGGCAATCTAGCGGCAGGACTGATTAAAGAATTTAAAGAAATAACTTTTGATTACTTCCCACGAGAAGAAAACCAATTGGCTGATGCCCTAGCCACTTTGGCCTCAATGTTCAAAGCGAACAGAGAAAGAGAAATAATGCCTCTTCAGATGAGCATATATGAAGTCCCTGCACATTGTTTCAGCATTGAAAAAGAGCCAGATGGACGGCCATGGTTCCATGATATCTTAGAATATGTCAAGAATCAAAAGTATCCCGAACAAGCGAATGAGAACGATAAAAGAACAATCAGAAGAATGGCAGTAGGATTTGTTCTTGATGGGGATACTCTGTATAAAAGAGGAAAAGATCAAGTGCTCTTGAGATGCGTAGATGTTGTTGAAGCCAGAAAAATACTTGAAGATGTCCATGAGGGAATTTGTGGGACACATGTCAATGGTTTCACTATGGTTAGGAAGATTATGAGACTCGATTATTACTGGTTGACGATGGAAAGTGACTGCATCAGTTTTACACGAAGATGCCACAAATGTCAAATTTATGGTGATAAAATTCATGTAGCCCCTTCGCCCCTTTATGTCATGACTTCTTCATGGCCTTTTTCTATGTGGCATGGCCCATTTCCCCAAAAGCTTCTAATAGACATCGATTCATTTTTGTAGTGATAGATTACTTCACGAAATGGATAGAACCCGCTTCATTTGCTAATGTGACGAAGACTGCAGTTTGCAGGTTCTTAAAAAAGGAAATCATTTGTCGATATGGTTTGCCTGAAAGAATCATTTCAGATAAAGCCTTGAATTTGAACAACAAGATGATGAAAGAAGTGTGTGAACAATTTCAAATGAAGCATCATAACTCCTCACCCTATCGCTCGAAAATAAACGGAGCAGTTGAAGCGGCCAACAAGAATATTAAGAAGATTATTGGGAAAATGACCGAGACATATAAAGACTGGCACGAGAAGCTACCGTTCGCTTTGTATGCATATCGCACATCTGTGTGGACATCTACAGGAGCAACTCCTTTCTCTTTGGTCTATGGAATGGAAGCTGTGCTACCCATCGAAGTTGAGATCCCCTCTCCACGAGTCTTGATGGAGTCAAAACTAGAGGAAGCAAAGTAGGTTCGAGCTCGATATGGCCAGTTAAACCTTATCGAAGAAGAACGTTAGAAGGCAATCTGTCATAGATAGATGTACCAGGAGAGAATGATCGCGGCCCATGACAAGAAAGTACGGCCAAGAGAATTCTACGAAGGAGAACTCGTGTTGAGAAAGATTCTCCCAATACAAAAAGACTTCCGAGGAAAATGGGCACAAATTAGGAAGGACCATATGTCGTAAAGAAGGCTTTCTCAGGTGGAGCTTTGATCCTCACTGAGATGGATGGAAAAGAGTTACCTAACCCAGTGAACTCAGATGCTGTAAAGAAATATTATGCCTAAAAAAAAAAAAGATCAAGGTGAAAACTTGAAAAGGGCGTCTTGGTGAACAAAAAGGATTAGGATGAAAACCTGAGAGGGCGTCCTAATGAAGCAAACCTGGGCCTAAAGAAGGCGGTTGAACGGTGGGTCAAACAGTGAGACTATAATATTTGAAGGATTTCTGAAAGCTCGAAATCTTCTACACAAGAAGCCATACTCGAAAGGATTCTTGATTAAGAAACGTGGAAGAGTTCATGTGTTGAGTATCTAGAGCATTTGTATCCGTTGAATGCGATCCCCTTTCTCTTTATGATACTTTTTACTATCCTTGGTTAACTTTCTTTGTTTGCTACCTTTGAAATAAATAAATGTGAGGTATCCCTTTCGTCCCTACCTAACCATTTTCATGCATCTCATTATGTGGTTTATTTAAATGATAAATAGTGAAATGACATACTCTAGACAAAAGAAATGTTGAGCATTACCCAGATAAAAATTTGATAAGTACAAGAGCCTCAAAGCAAAGACAAAGTTCAACAAGGGGCAAAAGAGTGATATCTGAGAAATGCAGAGTACTCGTAAAGCTTGAGGACGGGTACAAAGCCTGAAGAGAAAGTCAAGAGTCGAAGCACTGAATGCAAATAATCACAAAAATCGTGATGAAAAGGGATATATGACAAATAAGCCCAAGGCGCATAGCATAATCATGTAGGCATAAAGGCATTTAAGACAAACATGTGCATATCATGATAACATCATGCATGACATATACAGGTACTCCAGCAGAGTAAGAGGATGCGATGATAGCTGTATTGAATCAAGAAAAAGACACATGAGTTCCACCAGATAACATGTTTTGGTACTCTGATATTTTAATTTCTGTTTTTCACAAATCAACTCATATTGCGAGAGGTGAGTTGAGCCTTAGGACACGCTGAGGTATTTTCAATTTTCGTTTTTCAATTTATGTTTCAAAAATCAACTCATATTGCGAAAGGTGAGTTGAGCCTCAGGACACGCTGAGGTATTTTCAATTTATGTTTCAAAAATCAACTCATATTGCGAGAGGTGAGTTGTGCCTCAGGACACGCTGAGGTATTTTCAATTTCTGTTTTTCAATAATCAACTCATATTAGGAGAGGTGAGTTGAGCCTCAGATCACACGTTGAGGTATTTTCAATTTCCGTTTTTCAATTTATGTTTCAAAAATCAACTCATATTGCGAAAGGTAAGTTGAGCCTTGGGACAAGCTGAGGCATTTTCAATTTATGTTTCAAAAATCAACTCATATTGCGAGAGGTGAGTTGAGCCTCGGGACACGCTGAGGTATTTTCAATTTCTGTTTTTCAAAAAAATCAAGCTCATATTGCGAGAGGTGAGTTCAGCCTCGGGACACACTGAGGTATTTTCAGTTTCTGTTTTTCAAATTCTATTTTATCAAATCAACTCATGTTACGAGAGGTGAGTTGAGCCTCGGGTCATATGCTGAGGTATTTTCAAGTTCTGTTTTTAATGTCTGTTTTCCAAAAAGTTAGCTCATATTGTGAGAGGTGAGTTGAGCCTCGGGCCACATGCCGAGGATAAAGATTGGAGTTAATCGAAGACACAGATTTTGCCTCCTTGAAGTTGCAGTGGAGCTGATCGAAGTTGCAGTGGAGCACATTGAAGTTGCAGATCTTATCTTCTTGAAGATACAGCGAAGCAGATCGAAGACATAAATCTCATATCCCTGAAGTTGAAGCGGAGCAGACTAAAGACAACATATCTTATCTCTCTGAAGTTGCGGAAGAACAAATCACAACAAACCTTATCTCTCTAAAATTGCAGTAGAACGGATCGAAGCTACAAGTCATGTCTTTGTGAACTCGCAGTGGAATGATCAAGGCAACAAGATGCGGTGGACTAGAAAGAGACTACCTGGATAAGAAGAGCACCAAAGAAGTCAATACTTGGCAAGACCGGGCAAAATTGGCCTTTCTTTATGTCTTTGCTCTATTCTCGTTACACGACAATGAGCAAAGATGGGCAGCTGTTGCAGGCCAATTTTGACCCACCTTAGCTAACACCCCTAAACTACCAACCCATTACAATTAAACCCACAAAACCCAAACCCGTTTACAACATTTTAAACCCAAACATCAGCCCAATTATCCTAAAGCCCAAAACCTAAAATTAACCTAGCCCAACACAAAAAAATCAGAAAAATTGTAGAACCCTAGCCGCCCTAACCCTAGCCTCCCCACTTGCCTCTGACTCCGCTGTGGCCACCGCCCAAGGTCACGTCTACCGTCCATCCTCAGCACCTGCACACATTAAAAGAGACAAGATAGAAAATAATAGAAAATCAAGTTGTATGGCTATAAAAGCCAAATCTAAACATTTGTAAGGGGGAACAGATTTCAAAGAGAATAATAGAGATTCGGCAATATTTTCATTCAATATAAGACACTAGAAGTTTAAAGGAAAAGCAGTGATTCAAAAACATCAAAATAGAGAAATACAAAAGCCAAATCGGAAGAAAATAGGTGATTTTCATTTCCTTTTGTATATTTCAAATCCTTTTTTATATTGTTCTCATTTTTTTACATTTATATATAGATAAACAAAAGGGAAATAAATAACCAAAAAAGAAAAAAAAAAGAGAAATTTTTACCTTTCCGGCCACCGTGCGGCGGAGAATGGTGGCGACCGGCCAGGGACCTCGCCGGAACCTGGACCTGCAGAGAAAACAACGAAGAAATTTAGTTGTTTTTAGAAACAGATAACAAATGATTTCAAAACAAAAATTTTAACTTATATCGACGTTATAAAACGACGTCGTTTTGGTCGGCACCCATAAGCCCCAAAACGGAGCCGTTTCACTCTGGCCGACCCGATCCGACCTTGACCGGCTAGGATCCGCGTGTTTTTATTACGGAAGGGCTATTTGCGCATTTAGCCCTTCCTCTTTTTCAAGCTTTTACAATCAAATTTTCTTTGTATTTTAATTTGGCCCTATAATTTGTTGTGCTTTCCAATTTGGTCCTCAATGCAGCTGCGCGTTTTGGTTGGAGGGGTTTATTTTGTTTTTAGTCCCTCCACTATTTGTGCGCATTGAAATAGGTCATTTTCTCTTCTTTTTTATTTCAGATTTCCCCCCAAACTCTGTTTTTAATTCGATTTTAGTCCTTTTTGTTTATTTTCATTACTTTATTATTGAATTGATTACTTTTAATATTATTTAATATTATTATATTTACTATTATTTATATTATTATTATTATTATTAGTATATGTTTTATTATATATGTATATATTTTTAATATATATATATATGTATATATTTATGTAGTATTATTAATAGTCATTTTTTTATTTCTAATATGTAGATATTATGTAAATATTTTAATACTATATTATGTATATATTTTTATATATGTTATGTACATATATTTTTAAATATTATATTTTTATATATTATTATGTATATATTTTAATATTATTAGTTATATTTTTTATACTATTTTATGTATATATTTCTAATACTATAGATTGTATATTTCTAATACCATTATTATTTATATATATATATATATATACGTATTTATGTATTGTATTATAGTTGTTTTTTTGTATCATTATTGTTGCTAATATATATATATATATCATGTATATATAATTTTTATATATATCATGTATATATTTTTAATACTATGTTATTTATATATATTTTTACATATTATCTTATGTATATATTTTTAATAACTATATTATGTATGTATTTTTAACGCTATATTATGTACATATTTTTAATACTATGTATATACTTTTTATTCCTATTATTATGTATATATTTTAATACATATATGTATATATTTATATATCGTTATTATTAGTTATTTTTTATATTATTACGGTTTTCAATATATATTGTATATATTTTTAATCTAGTATTATATGTTTTATATATATGTTCACTACTATTTCATATTTGCATTATTACTATTATTATTATCATGTTTAATACCATATGCACTACTATTGTTTTATGACTATTATTATCACATATACATTGTTAATGTTTTATATATTATTTGCTTCGTATATTCTTAACTTTTTATTATTATTTGCCTGTTCCGAATTTAGCCTATTAGATCACATCTTATTTCAACATCGATATTAGATTTCTTTTTATTTTTATTTAAAAATATTTTCATTCATTTTTTTAATTTCAATAAATAAGGCAACGCACCGATTTAACATTAAGTCGTTGATTTCATCGCTATGTTGGGTGAATATCAATCGGCTTGTGTTAAAAACGGAACGTCCTTCTCAAAAGAAATTGAAATTTTAAAAATTCTCGTGTTTTGATCGGATCACGATTAAATGTTACGTTGAACTCGTATTTTTGAAAATTAAGACAACACACGTTTAACGAGATACCAACTTTGGGCGTCGCGAGGGTGCTCATACCTTCCTCGTGCGTAACCGACTCCCGAACCCTATTTTTTCTCTGGCTTTTGACGTAGATCTAAACTCAGCCTTCTTTTTTTTTAACAAACAAGTTTTCTTTTAAAAAAGAGGATTTATTAGGTGTCGGATCACACCTAGGAAAAAGGATCGGTGGGACTCCCCTTTTTAATAAAATCGAAAGTCGATTTTCAAATTTCCAATAAATCGCCTCAATTAGCGACCGAAAGCAAAATTTTACGTCGCTACAGCAAGTTTAGAAATTACATCAAAATGTTTAAGGGTAAAACCAAAATTTAAGTGCTATAATATTTTTCATACAAAAACCATTTAGTCAACTAGTCTGACATGAAAATTTAGGCTTAAAAATCGTAGTTCGTAATAAAACATAGGTTAATTCAGATTTAAATGAACAGTATAATATCTAAATAAAAAGAAATGACTGAACTCTTGACACACTGAGCCTTATAAGTTGGTGGATTACCTACAATTCAGTCAACAAATGGAATGAGTTTATAACTCAATATGTGTAATCGATATATAGTTCAGGCAGTAAAATAAATATAATAATATTTTCCCAAATTTCGATACATAATTAGAAGCAGATGATACTTAGTAATGTCATAAAGGTTCAAATAAGATGTAAAACAGATTAGAATCAGATGCATTTTCCTATCCCCATCCACTACACACCATCACCGACCATCCCAATACACCATGTAATAGGCCCATTTTGCCCGGGTCCATAAATCATCCAAAAAATAATAAATAGAATAAAAAAATAAAAAAATGTTTAAAGTCCAGATACAGTTTCATTAGCCCAAATACAGATTGTAGCCCAATTTATAAACCCATTTTACAATAAGACCCAAATTAAAACCCAAGCTAAACCTAATCTAACCTATAAGCCCAATAGTCCAACTCCGAAACTGGCCCAAATGGCCCAAGTCCAATAACCAAAGTTCTAGAAACCCTAAGGGTTTCTGAAACTGTTTGCACCGCAGCCTTGTCACCCCACGAACGTCCTTTTCCTCTATACGGCCATCTCCATGTCAGTCGAACCTGCGAGAAGAAAAGAATAACAACAACAGCAAAAAATACAGCAGAAAAATAAAAAAAGAAGAAGAAAAATAGTTTTTGTAATTTCATTTTTATTTTATTCGGCTATAAAAAGCCAGAGATAATCGATGTAAAAAAACTTACGAACGCAATAGATATCAGTCAAAATAGTATAAAGAAAAACAGTTATTTCAGATGTATATTTTCATGCTTTTCCAGTCTATACACCGAATATAATATACATACATTTATAGTTATATAAAAATACCATTTATTTTTACCTTTTTGGGCGATCGGAAGAAAGGAAACCGAATGGTTTTCTCGATTTTTTTCAACGGTTGTGGGTTTTTCGAGTGTTTTAATTGTAGATCTAAGTCGGAGAGGGGAAAATGACCGAAGAGGGCCATTGTTTGGGTCCCGACCGTCGCGTACGACGGTGTATGGCCATCGCTTGATGATCGAAGCTCAGTCGGAGCTCGGAGGGCTGGAGAGTGAGGAACTCTTTGTTTTTTTAAAAGTTTTAAAGCAAAAATGAATTTTTTTTAAAGAATTTTTTTGGTTTTTATAAGAACTAGCAAACGACACCGTTTTGAAGCGCATTGACCTGACCCACAGGTAGGTCCGCGTGTTTTCGTCCTAAAGGGACATTTGCGCGTTTAGTCCCTCCCTTTCACGCTGTCATTTGGTTGAGCCCTATTTATATTTTCTTCATTGTTTTAATGTTTCCCCAAGATTTGTGTGTTGTTTTAATTTAGTACGTATTTAAATGCTATGTTCAGGACCTGGGATAATTGCGTTTTTAATCCCCATTTTGTTTGCGCGCATTGTATTTTAGTCCCTAATTCTATTTTAATGATGTATTTATTTATGGATTACCCTTTTATTTTTAAGGTATATTTTCATGCTTTTCCAGTCTATACACCGAATATAATATACATACATATATAGTTATATAAAAATACCATTTATTTTTACCTTTTTGGGCAATCGGAAGAAAGGAAACTGAATGGTTTTCTTAATTTCTTTCAACGGTCGTGGGTTTTTTGAGTGTTTTGATTGCAGATCTGAGTCGGAGAGGGGAAAATGGCCGAAGAGGGCCATTGTTTGGGTCCCGACCATCGCGTACGACGGCGTATGGCCATCGCTCGATGACCGGAGCTCAGTCGGAGCTCGGAGGGTTGGAGAGTGAGGAACTCTTTGTTTTTTTAAAAGTTTTAAAACAGAAATGAAATTTTTTTAAAGAATTTTTTTGGTTTTTATAAGAACTAGCAAACGACACCATTTTGAAGCACATTGACCCGACCCGCAGGTAGGGTCCGCATGTTTTCATCTTAAAGGGACATTTGCGCGTTTAGTCCCTCCCTTTCACGCTGTCATTTGGTTGAGCCCTATTTATATTTTCTTCATTGTTTTAATGTTTTCCCAAGATTTGTGCGTTGTTTTAATTTAGTACGTATTTAAATGCTACGTTCAGGAACCTGGGATAATTGCGTTTTTAATCCCCATTTTGTTTGCGCGCATTGTATTTTAGTCCCTAGTTCTGTTTTAATGATGTATTTTTTTATGAATTACCCTTTTAATTTTGTTTTTATTTCAATTGAGTTTTTTAGTTTATGTTTTTACTCTTTGTAATTATTTTATTTTTATTTAAATTTCTATTATTCGATTTTTTAAAATTATCTTAACATGGTTTTTTTTTTAAAACCATCTTATTGACTCTATATTGTTTTAATTTGTTATTTATTTCATTTGTATATTTTTTAAAATTGTTCTATTATATAAATTTTTTATTTTAAAATTTTTTATACATATCTCTTTGTTTTGAAAATTTATTTGATATTTATTTTAAATAATTTTTTACATTATTATGTTATACATTATTTTTTGTATATATTGTTCATTTCGTATTATTTTATGTATATATTTTCTTTTAAATCTATTTATGTTTATATATTTTCTTTTAAGTCTGTATATATAATTTATCTCTTTTAAGTATATTTGTTTATTTCAAACATTTTTATATATATCTATATATATTTATAATAAGTTTTTCATTTCATGTCTATTATTTATTTAGATAGATTTATATTATATTTTGATTTTCTTCTTACCTAATATTTATCTCAAAATTCATTCATGTATTACCATTTAATATATTATTTATTTTCATTTCTATTTCTTATTTTCTATCTATTTTAAACTTTCACATATTACTTGCTTTTAAAATTTTTACATGTAATTTGTTATTTGTATATTGATGATTTCAAATTTCCCTTCTTTCATATTATTCATTCTTTATTTATTTTAAAACTTGTTACATTTTATTTGTGTTAATTTTCTTGGTATTTCTTTTAAAATTGTCCTTTAATTCATTAACCTTCGAGTATTAATGTTAGTATTTGTATAGTGTATGAGGTGTTGCCATTGTAGGTACTATAATTTGGCTTCTTCGTATTTTCATATGGTTATTATTCATTTGTATATTACTATTGCCATGTATTATTATTCCATGCTTGTAATTATGCTTTTATTACTTGTTATTGCATCATGATTATAATTTCAACTTTTGCCCAATATCGATTGTCTTTTATCCTTAAGTAAACCAAACAAATATATTTTGAGTCGGTTTTTATAATCGCTTATTTGAAAGCTTCTCAAAACAAGGCAATATTTCGTGTTTGGAAATTCGAGAAATCATGCCCTAACGTGCTGGGTTTCGATTTTTCGTTGACCAAATAACCAAATATCCTTTTAAATTTCAATGTATGAGTTTTGAAAATCATAAGATGATCTTGGTATCGAGGGTTTGAAATGTTATATCCTAACGTGCTGGATATGACATTTTATTCCTTCGGGATAAGGTAATCTTAACATCCAATTCCAGTTATTCAAATATTTTTAAAAGGAGTTATATTTCAAAATCTTTTCAAATTTTTGACATTAGGACATTAAATAATCAATTAGGTACCAATTTTAAGCGTTACGAGGGTGCTAATCCTTCCTCGTATGTAACCGACTCCCGAACCCATTTTTTTTTGAATTTCGTAGACCAAAATCGATGTTTTAATAAAATATTTTACAAGGTGATCCGATCACACCTAAAATAAAAAGGATTGGTGGCAACTTCATATTTCATTTTTAAATGTCGATCCCCGTTTTTTCAAAATAGTAAAATGGTTTCGACACACCATATAAGGTACTAAATACCCATCCAGTCCTACACACCAAATAGTGTCGGTATGACACGTTGTAGAGTGATTACAGACTAGCTGTCAGATCAGTGTGTGATAGATTACTAGAATCAGATATAGAATTGTGGCTTAGCCACTCAGTTCGACAAATCATTAAACTGTCAGCACTTCCTTCTTTATATCGTTCTCACTCAATGCAGATGTAGATTACGTATATCAAATTTCAAAGGTGTATATACAGTTATCTAATACAATTCAAAATCAGATAATACAACTCATTATCATTTAACAGTTATTGCATCAATTATACATATAGATAATTGATTATTCAGCCTTAGAATATTGGATATCAAGCTATATAGTTCTATTCAAATCATACGGACCCTACTGAAGGCCAACAATCGATTTGAACAATGCTTACGGCCCTAAGGAAATTTTCAATATTTTGGCCCACATGCTCATATGGTCCACAAGGCCTGGCATACAATTGTGTGGCTCAAAATAGTAAGTTACATGGTCTAGCACACAGCCAAGCATACGTTAGTGTGACTCACAACCCCTCATACAGCTTGGACACACGTCCATGTCTTTGGCTTGTGTAACCCTAAATCCAAAATTATGAGTTACACAGCCTGCACACACGCCCATGTCCCTAGCTCGTGTACATTTAATTAAAAAACAGTAAGTTACATGGTCTGCCACACGGCATGACACACGGTCATGTGGCTCACACGACCTACTACACAGCTTGGCACACGGCAGTGTGGCATCAGAAATCATGTTTTTCAACACTCAAAACTTATGGAATCTCAGATTTTCGTTTCACACCTAGCACAGTTTTGATGTATAAGCAACTTGGATGAATCCGAGGCCTAAAAAATGACAATCCAACGACCAATTATACAATTATTCTCAAACAAATTGCTAAAAATAACAATCAAACCAATTTTTTGTTGAAAAGCTTCGACATAATGCCAACTAGAAATTCACCACTCACCTTGCACGTAAAAGTGAAAAATGAATTTAGCGTGTTGGAGGAGCGTCTCTAATAAGATCCTCACCTAAAAAGGAAGTCTATCGCACACTTAAATAGATAATTTGAGCAAAATGAGAAGAAAACTCATTTCAACAAAACGAACGATAACAAACAAAAAATTCGCTAAAATAGAAGAGAATAATGACAGAACTTGTACAATAACCTTTCAATCAACATGACAAGCAATGTAGAATTTCTAATTCGACCCAGTAACAATTTACGGAAGCAAGAAAAAAAAAGAAAAGAAAGAGAAGGGAGAAGAAGAACAGTAAGAAATGAGAAGAAAAAAACTTTTTTTTTCTTTTTAAAAGAAATTATTTAATTAAAGAAAATTAGAACTAAAATTTCCCCAAGTAGCAAAAAATATTTCCTTATTGTTAACGTAGAGACACGAATACAGAACTCGGTAATATACAGAACTTAACCATCGAACTAGTAGACTTATTATTGATATAGATTAACGTAGAAATAAACTTAAGTCAAAAGTTCAAGGATAGGAGTTGAACCAAAAGAATACTAAAATTTTCTAAAAGCGAGACTTGAACCTCTGACCTCAATCACATAACAGAATAGTTAACCACTGAAGCAAATACTTAATTATTGACAGAAACTAACAACAGTAGTTCAAAATTTGGGGCGTTATATAGATTGGCATGTTTAGAGATGGAAATGAGGTTTGATAACTAGAAGTTCGACAGATCACAAATTTTAGTTTCTAACAGTTTTGAATAATTATGGAGGTAACATACATGGCTGAGAACAAGGGTGATGATTCGTTTCTCTCCACATAATCTGATTGAAGGTGGTGTCATGTTAGATGTAAGGCATGCACTTGATTTGGAGTAGAATCTAATCCTTTTTTTAGTCTTTAGGACTTGAATTATTCACAAAGTATTTAAGTGAAGGTTGGTCATAAAGGGTTATAGTCAGGTGGAGAGAGTTGATGCTTTCTCTCATGTTTGGGTATTACTGGCCCTTGTTGCATTATAAAACTTTGATTTGAAGACTAGGAATCTTTTAGCTTCCAAGTTTGAGCATGGTTTTGACTTGGTTGACATTTTTCAAAATTTGAATTAGGCCCGTGATGGGGCATAGAAAGGAGGCATGCTAAATACCAGTCAAGATGGAGATTTGTGGGGTGTGCCTCGTATTCTTCACCAAGTTAAACATTGATTACTCTAGGAATATTTTAAGTAGGATTAGAACTCTAATCTTAGCTTATTTAAAGTGACCATGGTATCCCTATTTTGATATACCAATCAACTAAGGCTTTTGGTTTCGGGGCTGCAAGATATAGTTATATATGACTTTTGGTGAGAGTTTCTAGTAACTATGGAGAGAATTTTGTTACTGAGTTAGGACGTTACTTTTGGGGTTTGGGTTTGCACGTTTAGTATATTTAAATTTTTTTCTCCATATTGTGCTTTCGTTTGTTTACTCATTTAGTGAAAAGTCGAAGCCTCCTTTGCTTGTGGGTTTTCTCTGTCTTTGAGGGTTTCCACGTAAAATATTTGTGTTCGTTCTTCTTCACTTTTACTTGTTCATTTTTTATACGGGTTGGTCCCAAAAAAACTGGTATAAGAGCCTGGTTAAACTTTCGTAGATCAACATGTTCATAGATGCCAATGAGGTTCGATATGGAGAAGTTTGACGGATCACAAATTTTAGCTTTTGGTAGTTTCAGATAATTACGTAGGTAATTGATGTCGCTGAAAACAAAGGTGGTGATTCGTTGCTCTCTACATAATCCAGTTGAAGGTGGAGTCATGTCAGATGTCAGGCATGTGCTTGATTTAGAGAAGAATCTAACCTCCTTTTTGGTCTTTAGGACTTGAATGATCCGTAGATTGTTTAAGGTAAGGTTTATCGCAGAGGGTTATAGTCAAATAGAGAGAGCTGATGCTTTATTTCATGCTCAGGTATTACTGGCCCTTGTTGCATTATATAACTTTGATCTAAAGACTAAGAGTCTTTACTTTCAAAATTCGAACATGGTTTAGACTTGGTTGACATTTTGCAAAATTCGAGTTAGACCCATGATGGGGCATGAAAAAGGAGGCATGATAAATACGAGTCAAAGTGGATATTTGCTCCAAGTTAAACTCTGATTACTCCAAGGAAATTTTAAGTATGATTAGAACTCTAATCTTAGCCATTTTAAAGGGACTATTGTATCCCTGTTTTGATATGCTAATCAACTAAGGCTTTTATTATGGGGGTGATAAGATACATATGAGTTTTGGTGAGAGTTTTGTTGTAACTATGGATAGAATTTTGTTGCTGAATTAGGACTTTGTTTTTGGGTTTAGGTTTCCATGCTACAGGGGCGATTTTGACTTATCTGGAGTCCTACATGTGGTTTATGGGTTGTTTGATTTATTTGGTAGTGACCAGACCTGATTTAAGATACTCGGTTTATGTCTTATCTCAGTTTATGCATGAGTTGAGGCAGAATCATTGAGAAGCGACTTTGCATATTGTCTGGTACTTGAAAGGCTCTCTTGGCCAAGGGATTATATTGAGATCTGATAGTGATTTGTCCTTAAAGGGGTGATGTGATTCTGATTGGGCTACTTGTCCGTTAACTCAGCATTCACTTATTGGTTGACTTGTCTTTTTGGGACAATCTCCTATTTCCTAAAAAACTAAGAAACAACATATTGTTTCTCGTTCTTCCGCTGAGGCTAAGTATAGGTCTATGGCTTCCATCACTTGTGAGTTCAAGTTGCTGAAGGCTTTGCTATTGAGCTTAGGAGTTCATCATCCTAAAGTTATTCCTTTATTTTTGTGATAGTCAATCTACGTTGCATATTGCACAAAATCTTGTATTTCACGGATGTACTAAACATATTGAAGTGGGTTGTCACTTTGTTAGGGATGCTATTTAGGATGGGTTGATTGCACTTTCTTATGTTCCATCCTTTATTCAATTGGTTGACAGTTTTACAAAGGCGTTTGGTAAACCGCAATTTGAATATCTTCTTAGCAAATTGGGAATTTGTGATCTACATGCTCTCTTTCAACCCCTTCAAGTTGGAGCATGTAGATCACAAGTGCCCAACTTGGAGGGGTTGTTAGGATATTATTATGGGATATTATATTTTAGGAATATATTGTATATTATTGTATATCTTTTAGACATATATTTAGGCATATTTATATACCTTTCCTATTTATACGTGACTATTGTTGTATAAATATTATGTATAATTATCAATAAAATTAAAATGAACTACCCTATTCTTATCGATATGTGGTCCATAGATGTTTATTGGCTTCACTGATCGCCAGTGAATAGATCAATGCTGCTACGATATGCCAGTGTTTGTAGGAATATGACAAAATGGAGCATTGTTTCCGCATTCCCCGAGGCCTCTATAGACCAATGGAGGAAGGCGTACAATACCTTCTCCGATCGCCACCGAATATGACAAAACAGAAGCATTTTGACCTTTTGTTATTGTCATAGGAGCCCAGCTCAGCACCTCTATTTTTGTGTCTCATACTTGTTTCAACCAAGATAACCAACCAATGCTTTTAACCAATTTAACAAAATTGTTTGGTTTTTCTGTTAGATCCAACAAAGTGATGAGCTTCAAGAGAGAAAAAGAAGAGGGTTTAGAGGCTATTTTTTGCCAATTTTTATAGTGAACAGAGGCCTGTCCCTATCGATAAATTTAATGTTTAGGAGCATCGCTAAAATCTGCCCCACTCACTATTATCCCTGGATTTAAGTGAGCTTTGTATTTATCTCCGACTATCAACCGTTTGCGGAAATTTAAAAACAAAATTTAAGTTATTTGGTTTTTTTTTTCCCTTTGAAGTTCACTCTTATTCATTAATCATATTTATGTATTTATTTTTTAATTTATTAAATAATATATTTTATTTAATGTAATTTATATAAATTATTGAATAAAATAATGTTAATTTATATTACTAAAAATCTTAAACTCTAATCGAATAAAATAATTAGTTTATTTTCCTATGGTGATTTTCTATCTACAAATCGAATAAAAATAGTCAATCTTGAATGTTAATATCAGTAGCTTAAAATTTTAATTATTTATTCAATCCCACGTTAATAAGAAAAGTTCAAAATAAAGAATGTATAAGTAGACAAATAAGCTTAGTAGAAGGTCATTTTTATATTATATTTATTAAAAGATAAACATTTGAACTTATGTTTTTTTAATGCAATTAATTTATTTTGATTAATATTCTATTTTTATACTTTTGGAATATATTAATTTCTACATTAAAATAATTGTGTTGAAGAGACACGACATTTTCAATAACCGTGTTAATATTTACAGAAAATAATAATACCTGAGAAAACAATTTATACAAATAATCTATACTATATAAGATAATAGTAAAATTGTATTTTTTTATTTTTTTATTATGCTCATATTGAATATTTAATTTTTATATTTTACTTTTACATAATTTGGTTGTTTATTTTTATAACGGCATTAATTAGATAAAATAATTTATATATTTATATGTGATAGTTATCTTATTATTTTAGTATCATATGCTGAAAGTGTTTAAGAATAAAAAAAAATTATATGTAATTGAAAGATTAAAAGTGATTTTCTTTACTATTTATAAATATATTGGCAAAAAAAAAAAAATGAATGTGGCAAAGTTACATGGCACCATATTTTTTCTATACATTATGAAATAATGGCCAAGTTTAAAATTTAAAATTTAATCTTTACACTTCAACTTCTTGACAAAATTTGGTACCTCAACTTTTACAATGTCATTGATTAGCTCAAATGTTTTATTTTGATTAAAATGATGATGTAATTTTTAAGAGTTGTTAACATCATTAAAATTATCTATCAAATTCATGTTCATTGCAATGATTTTTTTTGTTACATGGTTACTGTTGGGGATTGACATGTATACGCAATGAATAAGTAAAATAGAGAAGATCAAACATATAAACATTTACATGGAAAACTCCTCTGAGGAGGAAAAAAACCATGGGTAAAAGAAACTTTGGCTTTTCATTAATGGAGTAAACAAACGAGAATATAATATAAAAAAAATAAACTTAAATGTACTAAACGCACAAACTCAAAACCCTAAAAATAAAACTTGATTTTTATCACGATTTAATTGGTTTTGAGAAATTCATGGGCCAATCAATTTAACCTATTTTTCTAGATTAGTACCCTGATCGATTCGTAGTCCAACTGATTTGACCAATCAATCCAATCCGATTTAAATAAAATTGGTAAAAATATAACTTATGCGAATGGTTAAAGTAAACCATTTTACATTATAAATATAAAGAAAAATTTTATTATACCATTTTCTCTATTTTAAAACTTTGTTGTATTATGGAGGAATAATAAGACCTTAAAAGGAAAGTGTCTCATATTAGCATTTTTTTACATGAAAATTGAATTAACTTCAAGCGTTAAAGTTCATCAAGATATGATCAAAATAGATGGGTTCAATGGAACCAATTACACAAGGTGGAAAGATAAAAGAGTTGTTTCTATTAATTATATCAAAGATCTTTTATGCTCTTTATCTAAATCTATGATACCACAAGCAACCGATGCTTATCTAGTTTATTCTTAAAAGATATACATCATCTAAAACATGACAACATCATTGCAGTAATAGAAATTTTACAGTGAAATATTTATTATGATATGTATTTTAAGGATCGTTTTTGATATTACCCTCAAAGGATATATTAAGAAAATTTATATTGAGATTAAATTAATTAATTGCTTACTTTATTAACCAATCTCAAAATTACCAATTAAGTAAAGTTGTGATTATTAATGCCACCACCAAGTAATACGAAGAATGGACTAAAACTATCAAATTAAACTAACAAGATCTCAAAGCCACTTTCTAATTAGATGCAAATGTAGTGATCAATGGAGTGTACTGAATGCATTGGTGATTTAATACTTAGACAATCGCTAACAATCATACTTTCATTATTCTTATACTCTAGAACTCTTCCGATAGGACTCAAATACAGAAATTATTTCTAAATCATAAAAATAAAATAAAATCAATGATCACACATACGCAAATTAAAATGTATTAATTAACCACGCACTTGTTCAATAATTTTCAAGAACTAGAGAGATTTAACCTCTTTGCAGCACAGACACTATATTTGGTTCTGTCAATTTAATATTAGAAACGTATTAGATAATATTCTTATTTGTTACTGGGGACTCATACAATGATCCTTCTAGTGTCATGCCACTAAAATTTGACTACTTTAGGTATAATATTATGGTAAGACATAAACTCAAATACTAAAAGTAAAACAGAACTTGAAAAAACACAAACATTATAATATCAAAAATATAATACGAGCATTACACAAATACAGGAATCACTATCGTATTAATCGGGATGGTGTGAACTGCTGTCATGCCCACCACCATTTCCGCCTGCAGCAGGGCGGCTTCCGTGAGATTGGGCCCCGTTCAACGCTTGGGTGAAGGCCCTTATAGCTTCATGTATCAAGACAATGGTTTGCTCATCAATGTTTAGATCATTATCAATCACAGCTTCAATGATCAGGTTCACCAAGTCATCAACCAATTTTGCCTTTGCTTTTAGATCCCCAATGACTCTCTTAAACTCTCGGAGTGAACTTTCCACTGCTATCAGCCTGCATTCTGTGTATATTTCCTCCGCTCCTACTCTTCCCAAGTCAGCTTTTATGGACTTAAGCAGGTCCTGTGTTAAACAGGAAATATATAAAAGAAAATTAAGTAATCAGCAAGTTGGAGGAAGGTTCAGTAAGGCATAAGATTACCTTTTTCTCTTTTAATAATCTTATTAAAGGTTCGAACTATTTCTGCTCTTTTTTTAACACAATACTTAAAATCACTCATAGTCCCTGTCCAACTCATAAATAGGAGGATAATGTGCTTCAACGCATTCGAACCTACATCCTCCTACATTAACAATAATATTCATACCAACCAAACTATGACTCAATCGATAAATTATCTTTTCTTACAGCCCAAGTTAATACATAACTAAGGGTCTTTGAGGAAAATAATTACTCTAAAATTTTCGTAAGAGGATTGAAAGATGTTGAAATGAAAATAATTTGTGTTGAAAGGCCTATATCTGAATCACAATTATATAATATATTTTTTTCTAAATTTGTGCTCATCACCGTTGAATAATTAAGACTACGTATTTATTTCCCAACGTTCTTTGGACAGGAATTATGAAGCCCAAATTCATGCTTGGGGCATTGGATTAAATTAAACAAAACTTTTAGACATGTCAAATTGTGATCCAACCTAAGTTTTCAATTCTCTTGCTTTTAATTCTAAATTAGTAATTAATTACGTTAATAAGCGCTTTGGCTTTGTTTAATATGTTTGGTTAAACTGCAAGTTTTAATTTATGCTGGTCGCTTATTTTTAGACTCCATTTAATTAAACATTTTTCTAAATTTTTTTTTTATAAAAAGTTTGAAATATATGAAAGTAATTGAAAATAAAATAGCCAAAACATGAACTAAATGGACTCTCATTACCCAACAAAAAAGAAAGAGGGCTCTTAGTTACGACTAACATATTATAACTATAGAAACAATAGTTTTATTTTATGAACCTAAAATTATAATGTTGGTTATAAAGCTATCCCAATTTTACCATCAAGTAATTCACATTTATAAACAAAGGATGATAAAGTACTGTAACTTAAACGTATAGCCTCCTTTGGTTCACTGTTTGTCTCCGGTGAAACAAGTTTAAGCCAATTTTTCATTGCAATAAAGGGTAATTTTATTTCTGTTATCTCCTACTGTTCTTTTTAATAATTAAAAAGAAGAATGAGGTTATTAAGATTGTATTCAAATTCTCATGCCTCAATACAAAATTGTAATATATTATACTGATGTGAATAACGTTTGATAAGTTTATATTCCAAATCTTACACAAAAAAAGTACTAAATTAACAATGAGAATCAAATTCAAATTCAAATACTAAATATTATATTAAACCGTTATAAAAAATATAATAAGCAAATAAGTTATACACAATAAAAAGTGATTTACACACAAAAAAACACTAAAAGTCATTCACGGGCACAAGTAAATCTAGGTAGAGCGTACAAATAATTAGAGGTGTCCATGGGCCAGGTTCGGGTTGAGCCTAAAAAAAATTTAAGCTTGTTTGCTAGTTTCCGGTTCCACTCAAAAAATGAGTTTAAAATTTTGTCCAAGTCTAGCTTGGATAAAAATACTTAAATCGAGGCTCGACCTGACCCACCCGTATTAATTTTTTATATTATTTATTATATAGTTTTTTTAAAAAAAATGTAATACATCTTAAATACTAAAAACATTAAAATAAATGTTTCCTAATAAATTGAAAATAAATATATATGTATTCTTAAATAACACTAAGATAGGTGCAATTTAACAAACAAATGTCTCTAAAATAGTAACAAAAGTAACAATAAACAATAGTTATACAATATCTAAACAATAACAACAAAATTTTACCAACATAATAGTAAAATCGTAACACACTACAGGAAAATAGGGTTTTAGCGGCGTTTTTAGCGGCGTTTTATCAAAAAACGCCGTAAAAATTGTAAAACATAGAGCAATAGCGGCGTTTCATCAAAAACGCCGCTAAAAACAGAGCAATAGCGGCGTTTTTTGTTAAAACGCCGCTAAAAACAGATCAATAGCGGCGCTTTTGGTAAAACGCCGCTAAAAGTCGGAGCATTAGCGGCGCTTTCGGCAAAACGCCGCTAAAAGTCGGAGCATTAGCGGCGCTTTCGGTAAAATGCCGCTAAAAGTAGGAGCATTAGCGCGCTTTGAAAACGCCGCTAAAGTAGGAGCATTAGCGGCGCTTTGAAAACGCCGCTAAAGTAGGAGCATTAGCGGCGCTTTGGTAAAACGCCGCTAAAAGTCATATTACTCCTAAAACTCTAAACCCCAAAAAAATCATGAACACTAAACTATAACCTCTAAAAACCTAAACCCTAAAATACTAAACTATAACTTCTAAAACCCTAAACCCCAAAAAAACATCACATGGATGTTGATATGTATATACATATATATTAATGTAAAAGCTTATGTTCATAATAAATTATGGAAGCAATACTTAATATTGATTAAATTTATTTTTTGTTTACGGTTTAATATTTAAGGTTTAAGGTCTATAGTTTAGGGTTTTATGGTTTAAGGTTTAATGGCCATGGGTATATAGTATGTTAATCTCAAGTGCATCATATTCAATAATTAAATCCTAAACCCTATAATTAATTTAATAGATTGAAGGGATATTTTGTGGAAAACGTTTTAAATGATAAGTTTACCTTTTAAATTTTATTAATAGTTTTTGTTTATACTATTTTAATATTTATCTAAACTGATTAATTAAAATATTTATTTATTTATACGAACAAAAATTCTCTGCACTTATTTGTGTCTCCACGTTTTTTAATTGTAACTCATTTTCTTTTTAAAATATATATTTGTGTCTCCACGTTTTTTCATTTTCTTTTACACAATTATATTTATATATTGCATGGATACATAAATATTTATATTTATTCAATATAAAAATATATTGATGTATTTATTTTTTTAAATGTGTATGATTAAATCAAAATTAAAGTTTCAACTAAATCAAAATTAAAGTTTCAAATATACATTTAAACCACAATTATAATTTCACATCTACAATTACACATTAAACCGAAATAAAAAATAAACTCAAAAAATAAAAAATTTAAAATTTAAAATTTAAAAATAAAAAATTAAAATTAAAAAATTAAAAAATTAATATTTAATATTTTAGTCAATATTTTAATTAAAAAGTTTAATATTTAAAATTAAAAAAAATTCCAAAAAGATAATAATCTCAGCTCAAAAATTTTGAAAGAGAAAAATAAAAAAATATGTTAAAAATGAAAAAAAATTAAAATTAATCAATAGTAGCGTTTTTAAGTAAAACGCCACAAAAAATTAAGCTATCAAAATCCCCAATTTTTGATTAGCCGCTCGTTTGTCCCAAAATCCCCTAAATAACTCTCAAAATTTGCCCCCAAAATACGCCTCTTCCCACTCCCAAAGAACTCGTCGGCATCCTCTCCCGCCACACCTCCTGTTCCAACCAAGACGCCATCTCCTCCTTGCATGGTCTCGTCATGAGCGCCTCCATTACAACTCGTTACAACCTTATTGACCCTTCGGAGCACCACGTGACACCCCACGAGCTCAAAGAGGACTATCTTTGACCCTTTCTTCCCAAAGATCGGCCGGTGAATTATGGATCACACCCTCAAGCGCTTTAGCGGTTCGGCTTCTTCCGGTTCAGCGGTGACCAATGGGGTTTCAGTATACAAAGTGTGTTGTTGAGCTCTAAATACTTGAGGGCTGCTCAAGAGCTTCTTGATGAGGTTGTTAATGTCGACACATCTGGGTTTACAAAGACCGAAATGGCCAAAAAGGCGTGGAAATGATAGCAATAGCGGCAAGGCTACTGGAGAATTGTCGGCGTGAAGAGACGGTTCAGTGGCGAGGACGCACAGGTGTTAGCTGGATCGAAATGAGCACGGTGACAGACAAGAAATTCGGATGAAGAAAGCAAAGCTAATTAGCATGCTTGATGAGGTAAGGAAATTATATAATTATCGTATATGTATATATATTTGTCTATTATATGTGTTTTGGTGGGTTTGGTTTGATTTTTTCTTGAAAGTGAAGGCGTATAAGAAAACAAGTTTACTTTCTCGGGGAAAGTTATGTTGGTCAAGGAAAATTTGTTCTAAATTGATATCAAGAAAGAAGTGGGATAAAAGTTACTTTCATTGGCTCATCAATTGGATTTTTAAATAATTTTGAAGTCTTATTATATCGAAATTTTCTTGAAATTTTATTTTTCAACCATAACTCTATCAAGTTTACCCATCTGAGTCTAAAATCTGCATGCAAAATTCTTGAAATCGGGTTGTTTAGGTGGATCAAAGGTACAGTAATACCATCACCAAATGCAGATTGTAATATCCACATTTGAGCAAACGGTTTGAATTGGGTCACTAAAACATATCTGACTCTTGTATTAAAGACCATCTCTAAGCGATTTGGTGTTTGAAAGATGCAATAATTGGCGATTCGAGTGTAAACAAGATCCACTTCCGTAAATTTCTCTATACCTTAATATGCTCACTTTGCATCTCATTATTGCCTTGATTATACATCTTGTGCCTAGTATGTTCTCATCTTGATCCTTTTACGATACTGCCTTAAAACACGCATCTATTAACTTGTTAAGAAATGTAATGACTAGATGTTATCTTTAAATTTACCTACTGATAGATGTTAAGCAGTAGTATATGTTATCATTTTAAATCATTTAAAACTTTTCTTTTTAAAAAACTTAATAGCCAAATGAATTAAATAAAAATATTCAAATAGTTAGTGTTTTAAATGATTTTTTTTGAATTCTTTAATAGGTAATAATATAATCTATCTTAGAATTAATTGTGATAAGCTACAAAGCCACTTGTCTATATTAGTATCTTTAAAGTATAAAATATGAATATTTTTATTTAATTCATTTGGCTATTAATAAATTTTTGGACAGGTCTATCAGTGGGATCGCTCAGGCAAGCTACATACACTCTTGCTCGATTGGGATCATTCAAGTGAGTGCCTAAAAATGGGATAGAATGTAAAACATTGTGCAACTTTGATTATACGTTTCAAGATACTTCCTTTTTGTTAATGATCAATAGTTTGATTCTGAAGTGTGGACTTTATTTATGACCTTATTTCCACTTTGCTGTGTATGATGTGGGTTTGCTTTTGAACTAAACTTGGATACTCTATGTGGTTCGTTCACTTTTGATTTATTTCCATTGTTTCTGCAGAATGTTCACAAGCAAAGCAATTGAAGCCAATGATGGGAAGCCCTTACCTCTATATCGAAAGGCTTTGTGTGGTCCGATTGCGCCGGTGCTATTGGAGCTGTTTTGGCAGCCCACTCCTGATTTGGCACTTATTCGTATGCGGTGATGCTACTTTGCTCGCTTGCTCACAGTGAAATTACACCAATGCATTCCATGCGATCTATCGTATTGTTGCGGATACAATGCATTATTGCTGAATCCTGCATCCTTTAAATGCAATATGTGATGCTTGGAATGAAGCTATTCATCGCTTGAGTTTGTTTTCGTCTTCTAAGAAGGTATTCACTTGTACTTTGCTAAGTTTGTCCATTATGGAAGAGGATAGAAGTTCTTGTATGATTTTGTTGCTCTCCTTGGTCCTTTATGTATATATATTCCTTTATTGTTTTATGTATTTTTGTTGTAGATTTCATAATTATCGCTCGAATGATGTTTGAGTTCAACTTAATTTGTTGGTTCTTAACAAGTTTTGGTGTTAATTTTGACTGCACATATTTGGAATTCGGTCATGCTGATTTTGTTTTTTCTTTTAATAACACTAGTAGCCAACAGCTTAACCTTCTTCATGAACATCAATTGCTCTGTCCTTTTTGTATTGTTTTTATATTGTTGTGTCAATTTTCCCTTGTAATGTGCAGCCATCTTGAGAGGACTACAATTCTAGTCGTGATGTGAACACTATTTTCCTCTTAAAGATATTCATCACAGATTATGTTTTCTTTGAATATAGAAGATTAGTTAATAGAAAATGCATGTCCTTTCACGCTTCCACCTCTCTTATCAGTATTTGGTTTCTATAATATTATAGAAACTTGATTCTAGTTTCTCCATTTTTTCTGTTTTACTTGCTTAGCTCTGATCTTCTCGTAATAAATTCACAATCACGTTTTCAAACTCTTCGTCAATGGATTCCTTCCCAAGATCTTTGAATCCCAACAAGCACCTCGAGAACAGTTAGTTAATCTCTTTTTTTTCTTCTCAAATTTCCCAATTTTTCTAATTGCAAATCCTATTGATTAAAATACTATAACCTAAAGATTCGTGAGCAATTTGCTGGATCTTCCATGCTTGAAATCGCATTTTTTTGAATAATGTAGCTGTAAGTTTATGGACACTTCAATTTCATTTTAATTTGTTTTATATCTCAAATAAATGTGTGTTATTTTTAAAATTTCTTTTCAATTTTATATTTAGCTTCTAATGCTTTTTGGCACACTTTCTCGCTCTCGGACAATGAATGGTAAAGTTATCGATTTCTTTGTCTCTAATTGAAATGATTTCTTATATTAGATCAAGGTTCTAATGCCCTGAAGCTTATCATATCAGCTTGCTTCTGGATAACACGTAAGTTCACTCTACTTTACATTAACTAAGGTATATTAGCTAAAGCTAGGAAATAGAAAGATCAAATTGATACTAGTGAGTGATGAAAACAAGGTTTCTATATTTACTTACTTTAGGTGATCGAATGAGAATGTTTTAGGACATGTGTATTACATGATGTGATATGCAAATATGCTTATGTGTATGTACGCATGCTAAAAAAAGACATGGATTTAATTATGTTCAAGCGTTGATTTTATTTATGCATGCTTAATTTAGTAAAAATGTTGTGTATTCATGGAATTTTTGCAATGATTCTTTTATATAAAAAGTAAAGGAGCATTCGGAATTAAGATGAAATGTAAGATTTTTAGAAGCAAATTAATCAATTAATACTTTTAATCACATGTATTAATCTATTACAATTTATTCTTATTTTGTTTTATTTATATACATAGTTTCCACAGAATGAAATTTGATAACATTAATTCATGAAATATGATAAACCCTGTTTTTATATATTCTCAAAGCTCGGAAAAGGCACTCACTGGATCATGTAAAGTTTTGTTTTGGTGCTAACAACGAAAAGGTCTTCTAATTCTCTCATCAAATGGAATTAAAAAGATGAAGTGAAGCTCTCTATCAAATAACTTGTTCACTTAAATTCATTTTACTTGCCATTATAGATTTTGAACTACTTTAATCTCTCGAGAATTAAAAAAATTAGCTTGTTTTCTTTCTTGTGTCTGCCATTTCAATCTTATCGAGATGATGCTTGTTTCTGACAACTTTTTCGACCAACAATTTATTTGTTACATGTATGTTTTATTTTATTTTAATCGTTAATTGTATGTCACTAATGCTTAATTGTTATAATTTTTTACATAAATGTTTTTTTTTTTTTTACTCGAGGCTAAGAAGTTAGCATCACAATATCAAAAGGAAGCGGACAAATGCAATTCGGGTATGGAGACGTGTGAAGAAGTAAGGGAGAAAGCTGAAGAAGCACTATCGGCTCAAATGAAATTAACAGCAATGTGGGAAATAAGAGCTCGTCAGAAAGGGTGGAGAGAAAAGGTCGCCAAATCTAATGCATTTCCTTATTTCATTTAAGTAACTTCATTATAATGTCTTATTTTATTGATATTTTTATATTTAATCTAGTTTTTATTATTTATTTTAGTTTTGATTCTAAATTTTTATTTTTATTTTAATATTTAAGATAACTTGGGTCCTAACTTTTAGATTTTAATTGTGTTATTAATTTATTATTTTAAATTCTAAATTTAAATTCATTAATTTTTGTATTTAGTTTTAAAGTTAAAATTTTAATAGAAAATTTTTATATTTATATCATTCAATATTTTGATAATGAATTTTAAATTTTTTATATTTTTCACGACTTTTATAATATTTTACTTTTTTTTTGAATTTCATGACCTTTAGCGGCGTTTGTGGGAAAAGCGCCGCTAAAGGTCATGACCTTTAGCGGCGTTTGTGGGATAAGCGCCGCTATAAGCGCCGCTAAAGGTCATGATCTTTAGCGGCGTTTTTTTCAAATAAACGCCGCAAACTTTAGTGGCGCTGGAAATAACGGCGTTTTTAGCGGCGCTTGGGGAAACGCCGCAAATAGTTTTAGTGGCACTTAAAAGCGCCGCTAAAGGCCTAAAAAAAGGCCGCTAAAAGTCAGTTTTGCTGTAGTGACAAAATAGTGAAACAATATCAAGAAAATAGCCAAAAAAAAAAAAAAGAAGAGAGAGAGAGAGAGTAAAAAACAACAAGGAAAAGTAGCAGTTTTTTTTTTCTCCTGAGGCCCGACCCGTGCTCAAGCCCATTTTCTGGACTTATGTTTTTACTCAAACCCTCCCACTTTTTGGGTGGGTCTTCGGGTCAGACCGGGTGGCCTAGCCCATGGACAGGTTTAGAAATAACCATAAATAATTATTTCATCTTTCAATATATAGGAGATGGATTCATTTATATCGGTGTAAAATTAGAGTGGTTTTACACTCTTTCATGACTTTTTATACGATTAATATTTTAACGGTTAGATTGTTAAAATATATAAAGTGTAGGGACCCATTTTCACCGTTGTAAAATTTAAGTGGTTTTACACCTTTCCGTAACTTTTTATACTTATCATACATTTAAAATTTTTAATCAGACCGATACCTCTTTCACTTTCATCTAAAATATTATCAATATTAATACACCTTTAACGGTTAGAAAGTTTTTTTTTTATTACGTAAAACGGATAGTTATAAAATTTTAAATTATATCAAATTGACATGAATGATCTATATGAATGAAGTATCAAATATAATGGTTGAATTATTAAAATATTAATGTACAAAAAATTACGAAAGAATCAATGGCGAATCTAGAGTGGGGCTGGCATGGGCCCCGGCCCCCCTAAAATATAAAATTGCTATTTAAGATCTTAAAATTTTAAAAAAAATCTAAATTAATAAAGGTAAAATTGTACTTTAGCCCCTAAAATTATAAAAATTTTAATTTAATCCTTTAAAAATTATAAAGATAAATACTATAAAAAATTAAAATTTCATTCAGTCCCCCTTAAAAGATTGTTCTGGCTTTGCCCCTGGAAAGAATGTAAGACCACTTAAACTTTATACAGGTGTAATTGGATCCCTCGTGTATATAAATCTGTTTTAGATCCACAAGTATTGGTTTAATTGTGAAAGAATTAATCTAGATAGTAAATATGACGTAATTAGAAGAAATAAATTTCAGATCCAGTATAAAAGTCTGGTAATTGACAGAGAGATTATTATTCCAAATTCACTAATAATAATAATAATCAGAGTAGCAATATGGAAGATGGAAAGAAGCAATGAAATTAACAAGACAGCAAGTAGCAAAAGCTTACCATCTAATCTAACAAACTATTGAACAGAAATAATAGAGAGAAACAGAGAAATGAAAGGAGGGGGGGTTGAAGGTTGGAAGAAGGACGAATTTATTAAGGAAATTTGATAATCAGAGTAGCAACATGGAAGATGGCAAGAATCAATGAAAATAACAAGGTAGAAAGTAGCAAAAACTTATCATTTAATCTAGCAAACGACTAAAGAGAAACAGAGAAATGAAAGGAAGGGGGGGGGGGGGTGAAGGGTGGGGAACGAATTTATCAAGGGAATAGTGTTCACCAATTTTCATAAATTACCCAATTGGTCACTTAATTTTCATAAATTTTATTTTGGCCATCAAAAATAAAGAAATTGCAAATTAAGCACCACTGTAAACAATCATTTTCATTTTTGTCACCCAATTTTAATAAGTTATCATTTTGATCACTTACCGTTAGTTTACACTCATTTTAGTCACTCAACCTTTTTTAATTTTCATCTTTTAAATTTTAATTTATTATTTTTCCTTTTTTTTGGAATTAACTTTAGTTATTTCTAGTAAAAAAGAAAAACTCGAGATTTTATAGAGAATTACATGGGTTTTTAAAAGGAAAAACTTGAATTTATAAAGGAAAAATCATTTTATCATTTTGATTTTTCCCCTATTACAATAATTGTAGTTTTTTTTAGTAAAAGGAAAAATATGAAATTTTACAAAGAATTATCTAAATTTTTATAGAAAAAAAATTAATTTTAGTTTTTTTTTTCAAACGAAAAACCCCCTGGGTTTTATAAGAAAATTTTCAATTTCTTAATGTATATCCAGTAATCAATCCTCCACATTTTGTAGACCAATTGAGGGGGTGTTAATCACGAGTTTTAAAGTTGCCCAATGCAAGGATCGAACCCTTGATCACTAGTTAAGATAGAGAGACCATTTCCATCTCACCTAACTCCCATAGTTAAACTTAATTTCTTTTTTAAAAATAAATGATTGACCAAAATGAAAATTTATTAAATTTAATTATTTTCTTATTTTTTGAATTTTTGAATTTTAAATTATTCTACATATGATTTGGTATGTCACTTAATAGTGAAATTAATGGTTTTAATAATGGAAGAACTTAATTAATATAATCCAATGTTTCGGGATGTGATTACAAACATTTTAAACTTTGGAGATTAGAGTCCTAAAAGATTTAAACTCTATACAATCCTATATTTTAGGATTTACAATATTCACCATAGTAACTCTAGTTTTATTGGATCGTTCTACTAGGTCACAAAGGCTTCAAGTGAATAGACTTGCTTACATGTTCCACAATTCGGACCAATTCAAATAGGTCAAATAAACTTCATTTAATTAGTTGACCTCCATCGAACATTTTATATGCATTCATCAATTTGCGACCTGTGACACCAATCCATAGATGTATGTATATTGTCTTCAACAATCACCATTCTTGTACTAGTATTGCCAAAATCGAGCGATTTTGGGGTGGACCAGGGCACTAAAGACATTGCCAAAATCGAGCGATTTGGGGTTGATCAGGGCAGCCCACTAAAGACGCCGATGTTGGTAGGAATATGATACACTCGAGAATCGAGGGATTTGAGCAATTTGCAAAGCCCTACATAGCCTTCACCGATCTCCAGTGAATGGACCGAGGCGTACATTGTCTTCACCCATCGCCACGGAATATGACAAAAGCATTTTAACATTTTGTTATCGTCATAGGAGTCCACCACCACAATTTTTGTGTCTCATGCTTGTTTCAACCAATTTAACCACTTTTTCTAACCAGTTGAGTTCCTTTCCAATTTTGTTCTCAATGATTAATCAAGCCAAATATTTTATGCACCGCTTGTTTTTTTAAAAGGGAAAAGACTGGCTTATCTTTCATATTTTAAACATAATGTGTGGGTGGGAATTAAGACCAAATTCATTGATATGAGAAAAAGGATACAAAGGGTTAGAAGGAGACAAAGCTCCAAAGCATAGCAGCGAAAAGAGGCATCCCATCAGACAACAACCATCCACCTTCCGTTTCCCATTTTAAACGAGGAAGAATCAGCAACAGCCATAGATCCGCCTTAAACAGAGGTCTCGGGTCTCATCACC
Organism: Gossypium anomalum; assembly: GCA_025698475.1. Lineage (NCBI taxonomy): Eukaryota > Viridiplantae > Streptophyta > Magnoliopsida > Malvales > Malvaceae > Gossypium > Gossypium anomalum. Next base: position 78,357,599 of record CM046966.1, on the reverse strand, counting down.
CTATTATCAAGCAAAGCAAAACACCTCCCCGCCTGCCATAGCTAAGACCAACCAATTCAACCATGCTCCAGAGCATCAAGAAAGACGAGCAGCAGAGGCGAGAGAAGAGTTAACAAGGGCTCAGGCCACCCATCTCCCAAAAGACAAGGTAGAAAACCACCACCCCTGGAGGAGCTATTAATGTCAGCGGAAGACCGTTAAGAGTTGTTAACGTCAGTTACAAAGTTGTTAAGGTCATTAAAGTCAATGTCAGTTAGTTGAGGACTGTTAAAGAGTTGTTAACGTTAGTTGTTGGAAGCTGTAGAGAGCAGTTTCTCCATCAGCGAGCTGTAGCTATAAATGTAAATGGGCAGTCAATATGGTAAGCAATAAGAAAGTATCATCCATTCAGAAAAATTTTCTTTCTGGAATTTTCTCTCACTGTGCAGAGAGTCATCATTCTTTGATGACTTCTGTCAATGAGAAAACATAGTATGATTATAAGATGGAAAAAAAGGGTTATAGTCGGTTAAAAAAATGTGAAGACATGTAGCGGCGGATGCTGTGTTTGAACTCCACTGCTAGGCATAGCTACAATAGAATGAACAGGTTTTGTGTAAGCCATGGTTCACACCTTTGAAACTCGGACAAAGGATTTGCTATAAACCATAGGCCAGAAAGAAATTACATCGAACAACAGTTCATATTCTTTCAAAGTGATGAGCTTCAATAGGAAATAGGAAGATTTTATTATTATTATTATTAGGACGAAAAATGGGCTAGTGATATTTGCGGATATTTATAGTGAACAAAGCTCCTTCCCTATCCTTATCGATAAATTTAATGTCTTACCCACTCTGGATTGTCCTTGGAGTCGAGTGTGCTTTGTATTTATCGTCTAGTATCAAGTGTTCTAGAGTTGCGGAAATTTCAATACAAAAACTAAGTTTATTGGCTTTTTTTTCCTTTAACCTGACTCTTATTTATTAATCATATTTATATATTTATTTTTTAATTTATTAAACAATATATTTTTACAAAAAATAATGTATTATATTTTACATTTATATTATCTATAATACTTCTACTTTCTGTCGAATTCCGAAAACAAATAAAAACAACAATAGGAATTTTCTATAATTTGGTGATTTACTTTTAGAAATCACATTAATTAATTCAAATAATTTAAATATTTATATGTGATAATTATCTTATTATTTTACTATCATATTTTGTGTATGCTAATAAGTGTTCAAGAATAAAAAAGATATTTGTAGTTAAAAGGTTAAAGTTGATGTTTTCGGTTATTTATAAATGTAATAGCAAAAAAAAAAAAAAAAAAAAAAAAACTAATTAATGTGGCAAAGTGACATGATACTTGACTTTTTCTATACATTATAAAACAACGATCAAGTTTAAAATTTTGGTCCTTATACTACACTCAAATTTAAAATTTAATTTTTATACTTCAACTTCTGGTACCTTAACTTTTACAATATCATTGATTAGTTCAAATGTTTTATTTTGATTAAAATGATGATGTAATTTTTAAGAGTTGCTAACATCATTAAAATTATCTATTAAATTCATGTCCATTATATTTTTTTTGTTACATGTTTACTATGTGAGTATTTAAAAAAAAAACATTTAAAATGTCATTCCAGCGAATTTAACATAAAAAATTAATGATATTAACAATTAAAGTTGACTATTTAAATTTGAAAAGTATATGAACTAAATTTTAAATACTCAAAGAGTATAGAGACTTAAAGTATATTTTAACTTAAAAAATTTATTCTACAATTTAGTTAAAAAATAATTAACCTAACTCGCAGAATTGTAGAGAGCCATATTAGTAATGTTAGTAAAGATATAGAAAACAATTTATGCAAATAATAATGTTAAATAAGAATCAAGGTTTTCAGAAATAGATTGGTGGTTTAATTAGTTAGACCACTAGTTCTTAGTTTGACCGGTTCAACCGATTCATCTATATTGATTAAATAAATTATTTTTTAAAATTATAAAAATTAAAAATATATTTAAAAGATAGAGAAAATCAGTTCAACAGATTTTTATTATATTTTAATTAGTTCTGAACGATTCATGGGTCAACCAATCTAACCCCTTTCTCTAAACCAATACCATGATCGATTTCTGATTCAATTGATTTGACCAACCAATCTGGTCCAGTTTAAACACCATTGATAACAACATAGCTTATGCGAATGGTTAACTGCTTACTATTATAAGTAGCTTTACAGTGCCCCTGTGTTTTACCATTATCCTTATTTTGCTTTACATATTTTAAAACTTTGTTGTATTATAGAAGCATAATAAAACCTTAAGGAAGGTGTCGTATATTTCAAAGTCTATATTACATACTCTACTATATATTTCTTTAGCATTGCTGAGACTTTATTATAAGCATTTTTTACGTGGAGATAGAATTTACTTCAAGTGTTAAAGTTTATCAAGATATGGTTAAGACACGTGAGTTCAATGAAACCAATTATAGAAGGTGAAAACATAGAGTTGTTTCAAAGATGTTTTCTGTTCTCGATTTAAATCTCCAATCATTACCAAAAGCAAATAATGCCTATCCAATGTACTTTTAAAATATATAGATTTTAAAGAAGAACATCATCTAAAGCATGGAAGTATTATTCAAGAGATATATTATGAAAATACTTATAATATAATAGTATGCACTCTAAGCACTGTAGATATATTATGAAAATATAAATCGAGTTTAAATCAATTAATTGTTTATTTTATTAATCAATCCCAAAATTACAAATTAAGTAAAGTTATGATTATTAATGAATGTACTAAAACTATCAAACTAAACTAACAAGATCTAATTGGGTGCAAATGTAGTGATCAATGGAGTGTATTGAATATATTAGTGATTTAATACTTAGACAATCGCTAACAATTATAATTTTCATTACTGTTATACTCTAAAGCTCTTTCGATAGGACTCAAATATAGAAATCATTTCTAAATCATAAAAGAAAAAGAAAGTCAATGATCACACATAAGCAAATTAAAATGTACTAATTAACCACGCACTTGTTCAATAATTTTCAATAATTAGAGAGATTGTCTCTTTACACCCTTTGCAGCACAAACACTATCTTTGGTTCTGTCAATTTAAAATTAGAAACGTATTAGATAACATTCTTATTTGTTCTTGGAGACTCATGCAATGATCCTTCTAGTGTCAATGCCACTTAAATTTGACAACTTTAGGTATAACATTACGGTAAGACATAAACTCAAATACTAAAAGTAAAACAGAACTTAAATAAAAAACACACACATTATAATATAAAAAATATAATACGAGCGTGACACAAATACAGGAATCACTATCGTTTTAATCGGGATGGTGTGAACTGCTGTCATGCCCTCCACCATTTCCGCCAGCAGCCGGGCGACTCCCGTGAGATTGAGCCCCGTTCAACGCTTGGGTGAAGGCCCTTATAGCTTCATCTATCAAGACAATGATTTGCTCATCAATGTTTAGATCATTATCAATCACAACTTCAATGACCAGGTTCACCAAGTCATCAACCAATTTTGCCTTTGCTTTTAGATCCCTAATCACTCTCTTGAACTCTCGGAGTGAACTTTCCACAGCTATCAGCCTGCACTCTTCCCAAGTCAGCTTTTATGGCCTTAAGCAGTTCCTGTGGTAAACAGGAAATATATTTAAAAAAATAAGTAATTAGCAAGTTGGAGGAAGGTTCAGTAAGGCATAATTGAATTTAATATGTTGGTTTTCAAAGCTCTCTTCAATTGATTCATATGATAGGTGTCATAATTGATTTATTTGCATAATTAAGGAAATAGTGTTAATCAATTTTCATAAAGTAATGAAATAATGAGAAATTTTGGTGTTATTGGAGTTCACGGTAAAATTTCTCTTCGGACAAAGAATTTTCTGTAAACCTTAGGCCAGAAAGAAAGAAATTACCAACATCGGACAATAGTCCATATTGTTTGTTGGATCCAACAAAGAGATAAGCTTCAAGAAGGAATAGCGGAAGGGTTTACGGAAATATGTTTGGCAATTTTTATAGTGAAGAGAGGCCGGTTCCTATCGATAAATTTATGTATTTAATTTTTAATTCATTAAAAAGTATATTTTTACAAAAAATGATGTCTTATATTTTACATTTATATTATCTATAATACTTCTACTTTCTATAAAACTTCAAAAAATAAAAAACAGCAAGAGTAATAGAAAAAGACTCCTCACCTCGGCCTTTTCTTCAGCCACAACTTTGCCTGCAACATTGTCGCCCGCAGCGTGAGAGTGTTTAATTGCAGCACACCTTCAAACGAGAAATTAATCTAGCGAAAAAGAATATTCGCCCAAAATTTTATCTCGCTAAAATCAATTTTAAAGGGAGCATTAGTCCCCTTTTATATTATGTGTTAAAAGAGCAAATGGGTTTAAATTTTTTAATGCAATTGTTTTATTTTGATTAATATTTGTCGAAACCATTTTTAAGTTCAAAAAAAAACGGGCGATCGACTTTGAAAACGAAATATGGAGTCGCCACCGATATTTCTGTTTTGGTGTGATCGGGTCACCTAAGAATTTGGCTATTTTAATAAAACGTTTCTGGTTTACTAAAACAACGATTTTGGTCTACGAACTTTTGTGAAAACGGGTTCGGGAGTCGGTTACGCATGAGGAAGGATTAGCACCCTCACTACGCCCAATATTGGTACCAAATCGATTAAATACTGTCCTTATGTCTAAGATTTAAAAAATGTTTTTGAAATGTGGTTTCCTATTGATAATATTTGAATAACCCGAGTTAATCATAAAAATTCTTTTGCTTAAGAGGAATATAGCACCACATCCAGCACGATAGGACATGATCTTTTATGCCCTCGAAAACATGACAAATTTTGACTTCCAAAAATTTATACGTTGAAAACCGCAAAAGGATGACCAATTATTTAGTCCAACGAGAAAAATCGAAACCTAGCACAGTAGGGCACGACTCCTCGAATTTCTAGATGTCAGACGTTGCCTTATTTTGGAATTTAGAGAGTATGAGTGAAATTATAAAGGAATCTTCGATCATTTTGGACAAACAAGAAACCGCAACCCAACACGATAGGGCACAATTCCCCGAATTGCCAAACATCAAATATTACCTTCGTTTTGAAGAGTTTTTAGAAAACATAAGTGAAATTCGAAAGGGACCTTCGATTATTTTGAACAAACGAGAAATTGCAACCCAGCACGATAGGGCACGATCCCGCGAATCGCCAAATATCGAACATCGCCTTCATTTAAAAGATTTTTAAAAGACATGGGTGAAATTCTAAAGTGACCTTCAATTACTTTGGGCAAATGAGAAATTGCAACCCAACACAGGGCACAATTCTGCGAATTGCCAAATATCGAATATTGCCTTCATTTTAAAGAATTCTTAAATAATTGTGAAACTAGCTTAAAACGCATTGATTCGATTTGAAATAAGACGAAATTAATCATAAAAATTTGGATTTTATAAAACCACATTTAAAAAAAATAAGTGGAAAATGATGATATGGGGTAATATATGTACGCATAAAATACGACAATGGAAGAGTGAAGGTAATACAATTTATTTAATCAACTAACAAACACTTACAACTAAATATAACTAACTTGGAAATATAACTCAATTTCAATCATGCATGGAGAATAATTAACATGACAATATAAAACAATGAATAAATAATATACAACGATAACATGCATGGCATAATATAATATGACTACTATTAGATACACAAAACAAAATGCAAATCAAAGAAGTAATATGGTATAAAACTATCTTAAAATAATGACGAGTAAATGGACACATAAATGTAGGTTGACAAATTTGTATAAAAAAAACTAGGGATAGGTATATAATTTTTTTGAAATAGATATTATAGAATGAAAGTTTGAACCAAATTGCATGTAAAATATTTTTAACGCGAATTCATTTAAAAGTTAATAAAATACATGATAATTTAAATAATATATATAATACGAAAGAATAATAGAGGGATATGACAAGACATAATATACATAATGGATTTACAAAACATATATACATAGATAACTTTTAAAAAATAATTATTTGTAAAAACATAGAAATACATACAAGCTTAAATGGATTTTATAATAAATTATATGATAGATTTAAGAACATGCTTATATATATACATAAGGAAAACTATATGTATAAAATGCATAGATTTAATAATATATATAGATCAAATATGGGTATCAATAAATATACATATATATATAATAATTACTTAAAAGATATATTACGTAGGACTATATAATAAAATACAAGAATAAATTTAAAAGAAATCCTATGTATAAAATAATATAAGGTTAATAATATATATATGAAATAAAATTAACTTTAATATAAGGTATCGATATATATGTATAATAGAGTATAAAAAACATTTACATGAAGTAGTATACAAAATGTGAAAGTATAGTTACCCAAATTACAATAAGTAAATGATACAAATAAGAAGATAAATACAAATAAATAAACACAAATAAAATAAAATAAAACGTGAAGTGAAATAAAAAAAAAACTAATTGAAATCACACAAAAAAAGGGCCTAATTGAAATCACATTAAAATAAAAGGATAATTTATAAATATAATAAACTGCGGGTAACAAAATAAGGACCGGCGTGTAATGTGCACAAATATACAAGGACTAAAACTGGAATTATTCCAAGCCCCAAAACACTATGTTTCATTACGGACTAAAACGAAACGCGCGTAAATTATAAAGGCCGAATTAAAAAAAATAAAACAAATGGCAGCCAATTGAACCATTACGCGAAAAGGGAGGACCAGACACACAATTAACCCATTTTGAACAATAGGCACGCATCCCAATAACTGAAACGACACTGTTTCGTTTAATCCCTAAAATTAAAAGCCATTGAATGGCAACTTGCTATCCCTTTCAGCCACAAATAGAAGACCCAATTATTAGGGTTTCAAAACAGTAGATTTTTTAGGCTTTCCCATCCCCTTTTTGACCATTCAACTGCCACTTTCCACCATTGAAACCGATGGATGATAGCTCGCCATGGAGTCGTTTTATTTTCCTGCTCTAAACCTCGCCCCAAAAGGTAAGATTTTTAGCCCCAAAAACTTATCTCAAGCTTCGATTTCAACGAAGAAGAGATGGTCTCTGATGGCTCGTATGCGAAGGTAAAGCCCTTTTTTTTTTGTTTCTCTTTTGTTTTATTATATTAAAAAATACATACAAAATCTAAAAACAATCAAGTAGAACAGATTCAAAAGAAAAATAGAAGCATTCAAAATCCACCTTTTGATTTTTTTTTGACTTTCTTTTCGTATTTCACTATTCGTGTTATTTTCAAGTGTCTCCGTAAAGGTTACATTTTTTTTGCTCTTGGCTATATAGCCGAAATAATACTTATTGTTTATTGCTAGATTGCTACTCTATTTGTCATTATTGTCTCTGTTCTATCTTTGTTTCGGCTATTGTGGCCTACTGTTGCTTGATGCCATTTCTCTGCCTATTTGTTCTTTTTCGACTTCTTTGCAGATCCGTGCAAGGTCAACGAAGTAAAGATCTTGCTGTTTCGGTGTAAGGTGGCCTAGGGTGCCATGCCTTGGGGCAAGGATCCTCGGAACAAGGTGCCAGCAGAGTAACCGAGAGAGGGGTACGGCGCACATAGGGGCTAGGGTTTTTTTTTACTTAGCTGATGGGATGTTTAGGTTGTGGGCTATAGGGTTGGGCTTAGGTTTTTATTTTGGGTTTTAAATTTGGGCTTGATGTTGTAAATAATTTGGACTTTGGTTTAGCTTGTCTTGTAATTTAGACATGTTAATTGAGGCCCGGTCAAATTTGGGCACTTACAGCTGCCCCTCTTTGCTTGTTGTCGTGTAACAAAAATGAAGCAAAAACTTTAAAAAGGACCAAATTTGCCGGGACCTGCCGAGTCTCGACCTCTCTTAGCGCTTCTTTTCTTCAAGTAGCCTCTTTCTAACCCACTGTAATTTCAAAGGTATAGAATTTGTTGCTTCAATCTACCCTATTACAACTTCAGAGAGATAAAACTCGTAACTTTAACCTATTCCACTGCAATTTCAGAGAGATAAGGTTTGTGGCTTATAGCTTGATCTACTCCATTGTAATTTCAAGGAGATAAGATCTACTTTCTTCAGTGTACTCCACTGTAACTTCAGGGAGATAAGACTTGTGTATTATTATCCTGCTCTACTGCAACTTTAGATAGATAAGGTCTGTTTGTTTAGCTTCAATCTGTTCCACAGCAACTTCAGGGAAATAAGATTTGCTATTTTTAGTCTGCCCTACTGCGACTTCAGGGAGATAAGACTTGTGACTTCAACCTGCTCCACTTCAACATCAGGGAGATAAGGTTTGTTTTGATCTGCTCTACTGCAACTTTAGAGAGATAAGATCTGTGATTTATAGCTTCAATCTGTTCCACTGCAACTCCAGGGAAATAAGATTTGCTATCTTCAGTCTGCTCCACTGCAACTTCAGGGAGATAAGACTTATGACTTCAACCTGCTTCACTACAACTTCAGGGAGATAAGGTTTGTTTTGATCTGCTCTACTACAACTTCAGAGAGATAAGATCTGTGATTTATAGCTTCAATCTGTTCCACTGCAACTTCATGGAAATAAGATTTGCTATCTTCAGTCTGTTCCACTACAACTTCAGGGAGATAAGACTTGTAACTTCAACCTGCTCCACTGCAACTTCAGGGAGATAAGATTAATGACTTTAACCTACTTCACTGCAACTTCAGGAAGATAAGATTCACCGTAATTCATGATTACGATCAATCTTGCTACACTGTCCTCTGAGGGACATGACCTGTAGAATCGATTTCTTGAGCCTATGCACATGTCAAATGATTAGGATGTCATAAATGAATCAAATGCTCCTAACTAGATGTGCATGGATGATGTTGGCGTGAATGCAAAAATGTTATTTTTAATGCTTAGTTTGATATTACTCGCTGTTCATCGAGGTTTTATCATTGACGTATTAATCAGTCCTTTTCTTCAGTTGGTATCTCTTGAAGGATTTAGGCTATTCTTTGCCCAATGTTTCCTTGCATTTGGGTAATTTAAACTAATTAGTCCTGTTTTAGGTCCTTGTATCATTTAAAATCATTTTAGAGTAATATGCAAAACTCCTATTTGAATTTCATTAGTCCGTTAATCATTGTTTCAATGAAAAACACTTGAATGAGATTGTTGCAATGGAAAAAATAGAATTTTATTGAGAGCAATGCTCGAAATGAATCAAGTAATAGCAAATTTTGCTAAGATAAAAAATGAATAAGATGAAGATAAGTGCCCCAGATATCGTGCATGAGCTTCTCTACATAAAACTCCTTGAGGACCCTTTGAACTTGGTACATGTTCGGAAAACCAGGAGTACTTTGTTGATGCCCCAAGATGTAGTATCCCTCCTTTGTGTTGATTCAAAGGAGATAAAATCACTGTATGCCCCATTTTCGATCAAAATTTGAATTGCCCGTTCCTGGGTTTTCAACTCAAAACCCCTTTGGTTTCAAAGCGCCCTTTTGTGCGTTTTCGCCTTGGCCTCTCCGTTTTTTTTTACTTAGGTAAAGTACTTCTTGACCGAATCCGAATTCACGGGGTTAGGCAAGCTTTTGCCATCCATCTCAGTCAAGATCAGAGCTCCTCTAGAGAAAGCTTTCTTCACCACATAAGATCCCTCCCAATTTGCATCCATTTTCCTCTGAAGTCCTTTTGTATGGGGAGAATCTTTTTCAAAACAAGGTCTCCTTCACAGAATTCTCTAGGGCGAACATTCTTGTTATAAGCTCCCATCATTCGCTTTTGTACATTTGACCATGGCGAATAGCTTTCAGCCTCTTTTCTTCAATTAAGTTCAGCTGATCGTACCGTGTCTGAATCCATTCCGCTTCATCTAACTTTAATTCTAACAGCACTCGTAGAGAAGGAATCTCAACCTCAATAGGCAGAACTGCCTCCATTCCATAAACTAAAGAGAAATGTGTTGCCCCAGTAGAGGTTCTGACTGACGTTCGGTAGGCATAGAGGGCAAATGGTAATTTCTCGTGCCAATCTTTGTAAGTTTTAGTCATTTTTTCCCATAATCTTCTTGATGTTCTTATTTCCTGCTTCTACCGCACCAGTCATCTTCGGGCAATATGGTGACGAGTTATGGTGTTTGATCTTGAATTGGCTACAGATCTTTGCTATCGTGCTGTTATTCAAGTTCAGTGCATTGTCAGATACGATCCTCTTAGGCATCCCATATCGGCATATAATCTCCGTTTTTAAAAATTTGATGACTGTCGATTTCGTGACATTGGCATAAGAAGTGGCCTCTACCCATTTGGTGAAGTAATCGATGACCACAAAGATGAATCGATGCCCGTTAGATGCTTTCGGCGAGATTGTCCCAATGACGTCCATCCCCCACATGGAGAAAGGCCATGGAGAAGTCATGAAATGAAGAGGTGAAGGAGCTACATGAATCTTATCCCCATAGATTTGGCACTTATGGCACTTTTTTGCATAGTTGATGCAATCCCCTTCCATAGTGGACCAATAATATCCGAATCTCATTATTTGTCTGGCCATTGTGAAACTATTAGCATGTGTTTCGTAGACACCCTCATGGACCTCTTCCAAGATTTGTTTAGCCTCGACAGCGTCCACACATCTTAGGAGCACTTGATCCTTTCTTCTTTTATATAGGATCTCTCCATCTAAGACGTAATCACTAGCCAGCCTTCTCAACGTCCTTTTATCATTCTCAGTCGCCTGGTCTGGATATTCACAATTCCTCACATATCACAGTATATCTTGATACCAAGGGTGATTATCTTTTTCCTCTTCTTCGTCAATATTGTAGCAATGAGCCGGGGCCTCGTAAATACTCATCTGGATAGGCTTCACATCCTCTTGCTTGTCTACCTTGATCATAGAAGCTAGAGTTACAAGGCGTCAGCCATCTGGTTTTTATCTCGTGGGAGATAGTAAAAAGTGACATTGTCGAACTCCTCAATTAGTTCCAGAACGAGCTTTTGGTAATTGATTAATTTAGAGTCTCTCGTCTCTCATTCACCTTTAAACTGATAGATCACTAATGCAGAATCTCCATATATTTCTAGCACCTTGATTTGGCGTTCAATAGTCGCACGGATACCCATGATGCATGCTTCATACTCCGCCATGTTATTTGTGCAATGAAATTCCAATTTACTAGTAAAGGGATAATGATCTCTATTTGGGGATACCAGAACTGCCCCGATTCCATTACCCATAGCATTTGAGGCTCCGTAAAAATTCAGTCTCCAAGGATGATCTTTTTGAGAGTCTTCTTCCGTGGTCGCAACGTACATTAAGTCTTCATTTGGGAAATCGAAACTCAAAGGCTCATAATCTTTTAGAGCCCTACTGGCCAAAAAGTCTACTATCGCACTTCCTTTTATAGCCTTCTGGTTCACGTAGACTATGTCAAACTCAGAAAGTAGAATTTGCCAACGAGCCACTCTTCCTTTCAAAGCATTTGACTCCATCATATACTTCAGAGGGTCTAGTTTTGAGATGAGCCAAGTTGTATGGTACAACATGTACTGTCTCAGTCTTTGGGTTGTCCAGATCAAAGCACAACACAATTTCTCGATTAGTGAATATCTTGTCTCGCATTTAGTGAACTTCTTGCTAAGATAGTATATCGCCTTTTCCTTTCTTCCTGACTCATCATGCTCGAACACTGCCAAGTTCAGTATCAGCGGTTTATCTAGGCAAGGTGGCATCAGCACCAGGGCATTAGACAGGTAATGCTTAACTTTATCAAAAGTTCTTTGGCACTCCTCATCTCATACACCTGGATTGTGTTTCCTAAGGAGGCGGAATATCGGGTCACATTTCTCTGTTAGTTGTGAAATGAACCGGGCGATGTAATTTAGCCTTCCTAGGAAACCTCGAACTTCTTTTTGAGTGCGTGGCGGAGGTAATTCTTGTATGGCCTTGACTTTATCTGGGTCAATCTCGATCCCCTTTTTACTGACTATGAATCCTAACAACTTTCCTAACCTGGCTCTGAAGGTACATTTTGCAGGATTGAGCTTCAGTTGAAACTTTCTTAACCTTAAGAATAGTTTTTTTAAGACTTGTATGTATTCCTTATCTGTCCTGGATTTTGCAATCATGTCGTCAACGTAAACTTCGATCTCCTTGTGGATCATGTCATGGAACAGAGTTACCATGGCTCTTTGATATGTCGCTCCTGTGTTTTTTTGTTCGAATGGCATCACCTTATAATAAAACGTTCCCCACATGGTCACGAATATGGTCTTTTCCATGTCTTCGGGATGCATCCTTATCTGGTTGTATCCTGAGAAACCATCCATGAAGGAGAAAAGTGAGTAACCTACCATGTTATCCACTAATGTATCAATGTGAGGTAACAGGAAATTATCTTTTGGGCTGGCTTTGTTCAGATCTCGATAGTCTACACATATTTGCACCTTCCTATCTTTCTTAGGGACAAGGACTATATTAGCTACCCATTCTGAATATTTAACCACTTGTAAGAAGCCGGCATCGAATTGCTTCTTGACCTCTTCTTTTATTTTCAAAAGAAAATCAAGCCTCATCCTTCGGAGCTTTTGCTGCACTGGCTTGCATTCTTCCTTTTGTGGGGAGCCGGTGTACCACTAAATCAGTATTCAACCCGAGCATGTCTTGATACGACCATGCGAAGACGTCCTTGAACTCTTGTAGTAATTTAATGAGGTCTCGCCTTGTTTCCGCGGCTATACAAACTCCAATCTTCACCTTTTTTCCTTCTCATAAGCTCATGATTTCCATTGACTCTTTATAAGGTAGGATTTGTTTTTCATCTTGCTCAACTATCTTTAACAAATCTGGAGATAGGTTACAGTTTCGGTCATCTTCAAAATCCTGAGAATCTTCCGTATACATATCTTGCTCAAAAGGAGGCTCTGAGTCAATAGCAGCGTTACTCGTATCATTGATATCTAGAGGTCTGTTATAAAGATGAACAATAGTCCAAAGAACAAAAGAATCTAAGAATATTTATTGGTGGTATGATTATGAATAAAATGGAAAGAATAAAAGAATGTCTACTCAAGATGATACGCAAAAGTGCATTTTTATTGAAATAACGATATTTGGACATATGCCTATTTCATGAAAGGATTCTTATTGCCCCTAGGCTTAGGGCAATAAGTTTGTTTTGGACATTACTCTGAAATAATTTTAAAAGTTACAGGGATATCCTCTGCGGTCCAATTGTTCAAGACGCTCCCAGGCGCATATGGACAAATGCCTACTTGATTTTCTTCTCTCGTCTCTTCCTCGGATATGGCATTAATGCTCAAATTCTCTAACATTTTTTCAGTAGACCCTTTCCTTGTCAATTTTCCTTCAGAGTAAATGGTCCCTCCCGATATGAATGTCCCGGATATATGAGGAAAGGTCATTGGCTCCCATTTGACCTCTTCTCCGTTTAAGCGCGCTCTTCTCCTCTCTTATTTCTTCTCTATCTCCTTTCTCTTTTGCCTTGCGTTTGGTTTGTAACCTAAGCCAAAACGATCTCGTTTGTCCATGAGCATGGGTGCATCGATCCTTCCTTGTAGGCTTTTTCCAAGTCCCTTCCAAGACAAAGCTCCTTTCCCAATTATCAATTGTAAGCCTATCCTTGTAGTTTTAGAGATTTTGGGCACCGGGACTTTGTTCCATTCGACGATGAATGTTGCGTTTACAAATTTTAATGATCGAAAAGAGAATTCTATTGCTTCATCATCTGTCCCTACATATGGCCCGTTGCTGGTAACAGACGCAATAATATCTTCTTCCACATTTATGGTCACCAACTGAACTTTCGTTACCAATTTGAGCTTTTGATATAGCGATGATGCCACTGCCCCTACTGAGTGAATCCAGGGCCTCCCCAATAAGCAATTGTAAGAAGGTTTGATGTCCATTACTAGGAAATCTACCTTGTACGTGCTTGGATCGATCAAAAGGGGTATTTCAATCCTTCCTATTACTTTTCTCTCAGTGCCGTCGAATGCCCTTACTATATTATGGCATGTCTTCATGTGGGAACTATCCACTGGCAACCTATTCAGTGTGGATAGGGTAGGACATTTAGTGCAGAACCGTTGTCAATCAATACTCCTAGTAGTGTATGTCTTTTAAAACGGGTAGTGATGTGTAGCGCCTTTGTTGACCTCATTCCGCCTGGCAGTATTTCGTCATCATTAAAAAATATGAAATTATCAGCGCTTATGTTATTGACGAGACGGTCCAGCTTGTTGACAAAGATATCGTCTGCGAAGTAGGTTTCATTTAGCAATTTCATTAGCGCGCTGCGATGTATCTCTGAACTCAGGAGTAAAGCTAACACCGAGATGCGAGCTAGTTGCTTGTGTAACTATTCAACCACGCTGTACTCACTATGCTTTAAGAATTTTAGGAATTTTTTAGCTTCTTTCTCGGTTACTGGCTCATTGATTGGCGATTCGGGCCTGATCGTCTTTTCTTTCCTTTGTTCGATTATTGGGGTTTTTCCTTTGACAGTTTTAATTTATGTACTCGTAGGATCATAACGTCTTCCGTTTCGTGTATAGAAACCTACATCTTGGTTCCCCCTTAAAGCGTTGGCTGGGTTCTCCCCACCCGGGATCGTCACATTGCAGTCGTAATTCCAGGGAACCCTTTTACTATCCTTGTAAGGAAAGGATACTGGCTTCTGGATTATGACTCTCGGCGCCAGTTGTACTCCTACCTCGTTGTTCTTTGGTCGTGAAATTATCACCACAGGATGATTAACTCTTTGGACCCCTTCTGTTGTTCTTTCCTCTGAGGCGTAAACCTCTCCGCCTTCTGATCCTTCAATTTCTTCGTAAAATTCCATCTCCTTATTGTCCATCAAATTTTGCACTATGGATCTGAACTTATTGCACTCTTGGATGTCATGGCTTTCATCGGCATGAAACTTGCAGTATTTCCTCACTTCTCTGGGCCTTTCTCTTGAATCTTGTGTGACTAAACCTCTGTCGATCATTTGTTTCCAAACCCAACTCAACGGGGTTTTTACTTTTGCTATATCAGCCTTGATCCTTTTGCCTCCTTTCTCAACTATCGCGTTTATCCCTTTGTCTGAATGACTAGGCAGAGAGTTCCCAGCCACATTAGGTCCTGTGGGCTCATCAAACTTTACAACACCCATGCCTATGAGCCTTTCGACTACCTTTTTGAAGGCAGTGCAGTTCTTAATCGTGTGCCCCGAGATTCCTGCATGGTATTCGCATTGAGTGTTTACGTTATACCACTTAGGGAATGGAGGCTGCAGGGGTTTCAAGTAGTATGGTGACACCACATGGGCATCGAATAAACTCTGGTACAACTCCCTGTATGACATTGGGATAGGCATAAACTGGACTCTTTCTGTGTTAGGCTTCGGGTTTGAATCTTGCCTTGCAGAGCCCTGATGGTTGGTAGTCACTGTCTTTGGCTGGCTCACAGTGACTGGCTTGGAATAGCTCTTATTATATACGCTCGCGTTGTTTACCTCATTTTTTTTCCTTCTCGGGGCTGATTTCTTGACATTTTCCCCTATTTCGATCTTTCCCTATCTTATCGCGTTCTCTATCATCTCTCCTGACATTACTATGTCTGAGAAACTCTTAGTAGCGCTCCCCAGCATGTGGTTGATAAACGGAGCTTTCAGAGTGTTGATAAAGAGCATAGTCGTTTCTTTCTCCAGAAGAGGTGGTTGGACCTCTGTCGCCACCTCCCTCCATCTTTGGGCATACTGCCTGAAGTTCTCATTTTGCTTCTTCTCCATGTTTTATAACGTGATTCGGTCGGGTGCTATGTCTATCACGTGACCGTATTGCTTCATGAAAGCTTGTGCCAAGTCTTTCCATGAATGGATTTGAGCACGACTTAATTGGTTGTACCATTTGACCGCAGACCCGACCAAACTGTCTTGGAAGCAGTGGATCAATAGTTAATCATTGTGAACGTACCCTGCCATTCTTTGACAAAACATGGTGATGTGAGCCTCTGGACAGCTAGTTCCATTGTACTTTTCAAAGTTGGGGATTTTGAACTTAGGAGGGAGGACTAGGTCTGGGACTAAGCTCAAATCTTTAGCGTCGATCCCGCAATGATAGTCAGCACTTTCCATCACTCTGAAATTTTCCTCTAACCACTTGCATCGGTTCCAATTCTTTCGAGAGCCCCGTTCTCACTTTCTTCTTCTGCCATATTATCCAGATCAGGGATTGTAGGATTAATAGGGTTATCCCTGGGATTAGAGCCTGAGCCTGTTTGATAGTTGATTAGCATCGAAGTATCAGCCTGAAATTGCTGAGGCCTGATTGTAACGGGCAGCCTCCGTGGGTTGCTTTTGAGCATTCGTCAGGGTGAAGCCAGGGGGTAGAGGGGATCTTCAATAATGGATGGCCTCTGCGTGTGTGTCTCATGTTGCGTTTGGGCGTTTGCCTGGGTAAAACCAGGGGGTAAAGGGAATCTCCATTGTTATTTCCCAGATCGGCCATAGGGCCCTTTCCTTTGTCTGGCCTATTAGTCAACAGTCGGGTTAGCTCTTCCATCATATTTCTCTGCGATTCCAGCATTTGGTCCCTCATTTCTTGCTAGATTTTAGCTAACTTTTCTTGTACTTGTGCTTGCATCTGCTCCCACATCTCTTTCTGCATTTGTTCCAATCTTTCTAGTTTTTTATACATTACTTTAGTTCTTGTGTCGTAAGGATGCGTACTCGGGAGATTTTCGTCAGTTTCCAGGTTACTGAAACATGTTTAATTAATTAGAATCTTTTTATGGCAATGCATATGATGTATTGTAATGCAAATGCATGAATACAAAGGAGGCATCAATTTTGATTCAATTCCTTTTAGAAAACTTCATTAGAAAATAAAATTCTTTTACATAAAACTGAGTTACAAGTAAAACTTCGCTCTAATACTCAGAGTCTTAATTTTCCTAAGCAACAAGGCTAGCTCTTGCCCCCGATCTGACTCCAACTCGTACTTCACGCTCAGTGTGTCTGCTTGTACTGCCAAGACTTGCAAGTAATCAGCTACTTCCCGAATCTGGGTTATGGCTTCTCCAATAATGTAATCCCTGTTTCTGACTTGGTCTTGCGCATGGTGAAGTTGCTCCTTCCAACGCTCCTCACTTGCCTCGAAAAACTGAATCCGCATCTCGTAGTATTGTAGTGTCACTTCTAATTCTTCTATTCTTCCTTTCATTTCTTCTATCTTGCTCAAGCTTGCCCTTAACTCCATTACAGTGTTACGGTTTCGGTATTGATGAAGAGACTTCTCGAGTTCTGCCATTCTAGCCTTTAATTCACCTTGTTCATTTCTGCTTTCTGACAGACTTTCCTCTAAATCTTCATTTCATGCCTGAGCTTCTCGGAATTTTCTTTCCCATTGGTCGACTTTGGTTTTTTCCTCTCGAATTTCATGGCGCCATTGTTCGGAAGTCTTACCTAACCACGCAGTCCTCATAGACAAGCGTAACTTCTTATAGTCAGTCTTCAAGCTGTCTAGATCTTATTCGGCCTTAGTTTTCCCTTTTCTCCACTTATCAGCCTCTGACATCTGGACATCAGCGTCTAATCTTAGGTGCATCTTCTCCTCCTCCAATTGTTCAATTTTTTTCCCAAGCTCAGAACTCTTCTTTTCGAAGTCTTGCTTTATAATTTCCAAATCTAACGGGGCGACTTGCAATTGTTCCACCATAGGTTGAGATTTTCCAAGCTTGGCCTAGGAACATTATCATTAACCCTATTCTTAAACCATCCATCATACTCGGGCGTCACCATGGAACCGACAGCTAACCTCTTCATCCAACGAGTTTACTTTTAAGTATCGGATAGCTCCCGAACTTTCTTTTTATAGTGGGCACCTTTAAAGGAGAATTCACACTGAGCAAGTCCGTAGGTCATGGGTACAAACTGCCTCGATTTATATTGCCTCAACGCAAGCAATGGAGTATACCCGGTAGCTCCCCAAATTCCTAACAATGGCACCCAATCAAAGTTACCGCATCGGTACATGATCTCATCAGGAACCATCCAATAAGTTCTCCACTCTCCTTTGTATGGCTACCTCTTTTTTTAACGGGGAATAACCTTCGGAAAAGACCCGATAAGAAACCTTGTCTACCTTCTAAAAGTGCCCACGAAACCACACCATCAACAGTTGTGCACATCTAATAAACTGCCCCTCGTCCGTCTTCGGACACGTGCTCAAGGATCTGAACGTCTTAGCCAATATTGCCGGTACAGGTGTGATTCCCTTCTCAAGACAATCGAATAAGTCGATGACTGCCTCGTCCACGTGCCTTAAAGCCTTAGGAAAAATTACTAATCCATAGATGCTCAAGGCGAAGATATCAACCCTCCTTCTTTCGTCTGGGTGCGTTAAAACCAAATCTCGCAAATTCTCCTAAGGGATACATTTACTGTCTCCTTTTTGTTGAATCCGAGCAGTGACCCAAGGCTCGCTCATCCCTGAAATGCTCATCAATTTCTTTGCAAAGGTCTGACCATTAAAAACTCTAGCATAAGTCTTTCTAACTTGAACTCTCGGACACCTGAGCAGGGCAGTGTATATATCTAGCAAGTAGGATATATCGCCATAGCTTTGATAAAACAATTGCTTGGTCCCTTCATCCCAACTAGCCCAAACATCCCTCAACTCTTGCAGCTCATTCTGTGCTACATTGACGCGAGTGAAATCCTGCAACTCTAATATATATCCTTCTGCCAAGCTATCCTCTTTCTCTGATTGTAGCTTCTCTGACTATTCACGAATGGTCGCATTATCCTCAACTTTACTAAGAAATTCAATATATATCCTTCTGCCAAGCTATCCTCTTTCTCTGATTGTAGCTTCTCTGACTATTCACGAATGGTCGCATTATCCTCAACTTTACTAAGAAATTCATTCTCCATGTCAAACTTTCTAATTTTAGAAATTGAATACGAATCAACACCTCTTTTAGTATGCAATGTCATGCAAAACACAATCATAATGAAATACAGGTTAGTATCAAATAATAGTGACAGAATGCAAGCACATAAACGATAATTACAACGCATATACGGGTGAATGCTAAGGCCTGACGCGGCTCTACCCAAGGATAGCTCCTAAGGTTCACTATATATGGTTTGGTTTTAGAGATAAGGTACCCAAACCAGCAGATTGCTCAATCCTCACCCATTAGAGGCTCATATAGATCGAGTTCAGTTCGGGGGGATACATTTCCCTATAACCATGCGGAGATAAAAATCTCACGAAATCATAGGTACGGATCTACCCCGGAAGCAATCTACTAGCCCATGCGGAGGTGAAAACCTCAAGAAGGCATAGCTTCTCACTCCCACTTAGAAGGTGTAACCACAGTAGTCATGCAAGGCAATGCAATATTATTCTACAAGACCCGAACCATAATAAACATACAATCTAATGCAATCGAATAAATCATGATTTTTCAAAACGAATTTTCAACTTCAGACAAAAGGACAGAAAATGATCAATCTTATGGCTTAACTCTCTTGTTTATCCCCAGTGGAGTCGCCAAGCTGTCGAAACCATTTTTAAGTTTAAAAAAAAAGGGGCGATCGACTTCGAAAACGAAATATGGGGTCTCTACCGATCTTTCTGTTTTGGTGTGATCGAGTCACATAAGAATTTGGCTATTTTAATAAAACGTTTCTGGTTTATTAAAACAATGATTTTGGTCTACGAACTTTGAGAAAATGGGTACGGGAGTCGGTTACGCATGAGAAAGAATTAGCGCCCTCACTACGCCCAAGATTGGCACCAAATCGATTAAATACTGTCCTTATGTCTAAGATTTAAAAAATGTTTTTGAAATGTGGTTTCCTTTTGATAATATTTGAATAACCCGAGTTAATCATCAAAATTATTTTGCTTAAGAAGAATATAGCACCACATCCAGCACTATAGGACATGATCTTTTATGCCCTCGAAAACATGACAAATTTTGACTTCCAAAAATTTATACGTTGAAAACCGCAAAAGGATAACCAATTATTTAGTCCAACGAGAAAAATCGAAACCCAGCACAGTAAGGCAGGACTCCTCGAATTTCTAGAAGTCAGACGTTGCCTTATTTTGGAATTTAGAGAGTATGAGTGAAATTCTAAAGGAATCTTCGATCATTTTGGACAAACAAGAAACCGCAACCTAGCATGATAGGGCACGATTCCCCGAATTGCCAAATATCAAATATTACCTTCGTTTTGAAGAGTTTTAGAAAACATAAGTGAAATTTGAAAGAGACCTTCGATTATTTTTAACAAACGAGAAATTGCAACCCAGCATGATAGGGCACGATCCCGCGAATAGCCAAATATCGAACATCTCCTTCGTTTAAAAGATTTTTAAAAGACATGGGTGAAATTCTAAAGGGACCTTCGATTACTTTGGGCAAACGAGAAATTGCAACCCAACACGTTATGGCACGATTCCGCGAATTGTCAAATATTGAATATTGCCTCCGTTTTAAAGAATTCTTAAATAAATGTGAAACTAGCTTAAAACGCATTGATTCGATTTGAAATAAGACGAAATTAATCATAAAAATTTGGATTTTATAAAACCACATTAAAAAAAAAAAAACAAGTGAAAAACGATGATATGGGGTAATATATGTACGCATAAAATACGACAATGGAAGAGTGAAGGTAATACAATTTATTTAATCAACTAACAAACACTTACAACTAAATATAACTAACTTGGAAATATAACTCAATTTCAATCATGCATGGAGAATAATTAACATGACAATATAAAACAATGAATAAATAATATACAACGATAACATGCATGGCATAATATAATGACTACTATTAGATACACAAAACAAAATGCAAATCAAAGAAGTAATATGGTATAAAACTATCTTAAAATAACGACGAGTAAATGGACACATAAATGTAGGTTGACAAATTTGTATAAAAAAAACTAGGGATAAGTATATAATTTTTTTGAAATAGATATTATAGAATGAAAGTTTGAACCAAATTGCATGTAAAATATTTTTAACACGAATTCATTTAAAAGTTAATAAAATACATAATAATTTAAATAATATATATAATACGAAAGAATAATAGAGGTATATGACAAGACATAATATACATAATGGATTTACAAAACATATATACATAGATAACTTTTAAAAAATAATTATTTGTAAAAACATAGAAATACATACAAGCTTAAATGGATTTTATAATAAATTATATGATAGATTTAAGAACATGCTTATATATATATACATAAGGAAAACTATATGTATAAAATACATAGATTTAATAATATATATAGATCAAATATGGGTATCAATAAATATACATATATATAATAATTCCTTAAAAGATATATTACGTAGGACTATATAATAAAATACAAGAATAAATTTAAAAGAAATCCTATGTATAAAATAATATAAAGTTAATAATATATATATGAAATAAAATTAACTTTAATATAAGGTATCGATATATATGTATAATAGAGTATAAAAAACATTTACATGAAGTAGTATACAAAATGTGAAAGTATAGTTATCTAAATTACAATAAGTAAATGATACAAATAAGAAGATAAATACAAATAAATAAACACAAATAAAATAAAATAAAACGTGAAGTGAAATAAAAAAAAACTAATTGAAATCACACAAAAAAAAAGGGCCTAATTGAAATCACATTAAAATAAAAGGATAATTTATAAATATAATAAATTGCGGGTAAAAAAATAAGGACCGGCGCGTAATATGCACTAATATACAAGGACTAAAACTAGAATTATTCCAGGCCCCAAAACACTGTGTTTCATTACGGACTAAAACGAAACGCGCGTAAATTATAAAGGCTGAATTAAAAAAATAATAAAACAAATGGCAGTCAATTGAACCATTACGCGAAAAGGGAGGACCAGACGCACAATTAACCCATTTTGAACAATAGGCACACATCCTAATAACTGAAACGGCACTATTTCGTTTAATCCCTAAAATTAAAAGCCATTGAATGGCAGCTTGCTATCCCTTTCAGCCACAAATAGAAGACCCAATTATTAGGGCTTCAAAACAGCAGATTTTTGAGGCTTTCCCATCCCCTTTTTGACCATTCGACTGCCACTTTCCACCATTGAAACCGATGGATGATAGCTCGCCATGGAGTCGTTTTATTTTCCTGCTCTAAACCCCGCCCCAAAAGGTAAGATTTTTAGTCCAGAAAACCTATCTCAAGCTTCGATTTCAACGAAGAAGAGATGGTCTCTGATGGCTCATATGCAAAGATAAAGCCCCTTTTTTTTGTTTCTCTTTTGTTTTATTATACTAAAAAATACATACAAAATCTAAAAACAAACAAGTAGAACAGATTCAAAAGAAAAATAGAAGCATTTGAAATCCACCTTTGATTTTTTTTTTTGACTTTCTTTTCGTATTTCAATATTCGTGTTTTTTTCAAGTCATCTCCGTAAAGGTTACATTTTTTTTGCTCTTGGCTATATAGCCGAAATAATACTTATTGTTTATTACTAGATTGCTACTCTATTTGTCATTATTGTCTCTGTTCTATCTTCGTTTCTGCTATTGTGGCCTACTGTTGCTTGCTGCCATTTCTCTGCCTATTTGTTCTTTTTCGGCTTCTTTGCAGATCCGTGCAAGGTCAACGAAGTAGAAATCTTGCTATTTCGGTGTAAGGTGGCCTAGGGTGCCATGCCTTGGGGCGAGGATCCTCGGAACAAGGTGCCAACAGAGTGACCGAGAGAGGGGTACGGCGCACATGGGGGCTAGGGTTTTTTTTTGCTTAGCTGATTGGATGTTTAGGTTGTGGGCTATAGGGTTGGGCTTAGGTTTTTATTTTGGGTTTTAAATTTGGGCTTGATGTTGTAAATAATTTGGACTTTGGTTTAGCTTGTCTTGTAATTTGGACATGTTAATTGAGGCCCGGTCAAATTTGGGCACTTACAATAATTATTTATGTTTTTTCGAAATATATTAATTTTTGTATTAAAACAGTTGTATTGAAATGACATATACTTCTAATAGTTATTGAAAAAAATCATGATAATAATTGTGTTAGATAAACACATAATATTTATGAAAGGTAATATCTTTTTAAGAGCCAATAATTAAGTGTCTATTATAAGTAAATATACATTATTTATAAAACAACTTGTATGTTCACTCAATTTCATTATCTTGCTTTGCGTGTTTTAAAATTTTGTTGTATCATAAAAGCATAATAAAACTTTAAGGAGAGCCCCTCATACCTCAAAGTTTATATTGCATACTCTATAATATATTTCTCTAACACTTTTAAGGCTTTATTATAAGTATTTTGTTTACATGGAAACCAAATTAACTTTTAAGTTTGAAAGTTTATCAATACATGAAATTAAATAGTTTCAATGGAACCAATTACACAAAGTGAAAAGATAAGATGTTCTTATTAATTATATTGAAGATCTTTTATGTGCTTAATTCAAATCCCCAATCATTACCGGAAGCAACTGATGGCTGCTTAGTGTTAGTTTAAAAGATATAAATTTTAAAGACAATACATCATCTAAAGCATGACAATATCATCGCATTAATAGAAATTTTACAATAAAATACTTATTGTCACAAGTATTCCAAAAATCATACTAAAAAAATATAATATAGGAATCTAATTCGAGTTTAAATCAATTAATTTTTTACTTTATTAATCAGTCCTAAAATTACCAATTAAGGTTATAATTATTAATGTGACCAATAGGTACCACGAAAAAACGAACTAAAATTATCTAACTAGACTAACAAGATGTATGATAAGAAAAACAAGCTAACAAGATTTTAATCACTTTCTAACTGAATGCAAATGTTGTGATTAATGGAGTATAGTGAATGCATCAGTGATACTAAGACAATCACTAATAACCTCTCTTGATATGATTTAAATATAAAATTTATTTCTAAATTAAGAAAAAAAAAACAATGATCACACATAAGCAAAATGAAATGCACTAATTAACCCACTCACTTGTTCAATCAATATTAAAGAGCTAATGAGATTTCTCCTCTTTACACCCTTTCAGCACGGACATTATTTTTTGTTGGGTTCAATTTAATATTCAAAACATAATGGACAACATTATTTTTTTTTTTGAATAAAAAAATTACCAAACTAGGTTACATAGAATTATACTGAAAAGAAAAAATGTCCTTTGCTTTATCTGCTTCGAGAGGAGCTAGAGTTCCTTTTGGAGGGATAGCAAAAGTCTGCAATTCTTTTTCATTCGGGAAAGCCAATTTTGTTAAACAATCCGCTATCTAGTTATGCTTCCTAGGAATGTATCACAAGAGTTTCTAGCCTTTTTGAGACAAAATACGTAGTATTCGTCTGATCAAAGCTGAATTCGAGGTGTTGGAAGTGCTTCCTTGTATGGCTTTAACAACTTTCAAGTTATCTGATTGGACTATTATCTTATCATGACCGCCCCGCTTAATGAGCTTGAAACCCTCCAAAATACTCTAAAATTCTGCATCGAAGATCGAACAATTCCCTAAATATCGATTATATCCAAATACACAATCGCCATTCTCATCACGTACGGGCAGCTGCACTCCTTGAGTTCAGTTGAACAACACCATCAGTGTTAATAAGAAGCCAATTTCCACTCGAATAGACAACATTATTATTTATTTATAACTGTGGACTCATAAAATGGTCCCTCTCGTGTCATGCTATTTAGATTTAATAACTTCGTATATAACATTATTATAAACCCTATACACAATACTAAAAGTGAAATATAACTAGAGCAAAATAAAGACACACTTAAAAGCACATCATAATATCATTATGACACAAATGAAAGTGTCATATCAATCACGACCGTGTGAACTGCTTTCATGCCCTCCACCATTTCCGCCAGCAGCGGGACGGCTCCCGTGAGATTGAGCCTCGTTCAATGCTTCCGTGAAGGCCCTTGTAGCTTCATCTATCACGATAATGGTTTGTTCGTCAATGTTGAGATCATTTATCAATTAAAGCTTCAATGACCAGGTTCACCATGCCATCAACCAATTTTGCCTTTGCTTTACAATCCCAAATCATCTCTTAAACTCTCGTAGTGAACTTTCCACAGCTATTAGCCTGGATTTTGTGCATATTTCCTCCTCTCCCACTCTTCCCATGTCAGCTATCAGATCCTGTATTAAACAGGAATTAAAAAAAGAATTATATTAATTAAGGTAAACTACCTACTTGATCCAAATTTTATGGCACTTTTATTTCGGGTGATCAAAATAAAATCATTGTAATTTCATCACTCAACTTTTACGACGCTTTCATTTTTGTCACTCAATCGTTAAATCTCTAACGGCGATTAATTGTACACGCTATATCACACTTCTATTTTGGTCACCCAACTTCCAGGTCACTTTCATTTTGGTCATCCAAATAAATATCATTTTTTAAAGTATTGATTGGGGTAAAAAATTAAGGATTAAAGTGAAAAAAAGGGTAGAACCTAAAATAATGCAGTAAAAATTGAATTTGTACTTGTTTATCACGTTACCAAAAATTCTAATTTTTTTCAATATTGAAATTTTAAATTTCAAAACATAAAAGTCGATTAAATAAATTGTTGAAATTTTTTATCCCTTAATAATATTAACCAATTTATTACTGTAATATTGAAATTAATTAAATTAATCTCCTTTTAAATTTTAAAATTTTATTTTATATTTTCTTATAGTTCTCAATAAAATAAACTCAATAACTCATATTTATAATTGTCTTTGAAACTTAAATTTCCTTTGATTATATAATCTTGAATCTTCCCTACTAAGCTAAAAACAAAGAAAAATCATTGCAATTAATTAAATTAATTGCTTCTTCTTTGTTTGAGTAAAATAATGATGAAAAAATTCTGAGTTTTGTTTGGCATGGGATATAAAATTAATTAATTTAATTAATTTTAAAGATTTTTATTTGCTTTTATCTTAATTGAAATACTCGAGATCATATAATAAAAAAATTTGGGTTTCATGTACAATTATTAAAGATAATTTATTTGAGTTGATAATAATTTGGAAACATAAAATAAAATTTTAAGATTTAAAAGAAGAGTAAATTAATTAATTTTAATATTATAACAACAAAATGGTTGACACTATCAAGGGATAAAATTTTTTTCAATAACATTTAAATGATTTTGATGTTTTAAAATTTAAAATTTCAATATTGAAAACAAAAATTTAAAACTTTCGACAATGAGGTAATCAAGTACAATTTGACAATTTTTAAAACATTACTTTAATTTCTACCTTTTTTTTTTTTTACTTTAATTCTTAATTTTTTTACCCTAATCAAATAGTAAAAAAAAGAATAATATATTTTTGGGTGATCAAAAGAAAAGCAAGTGACAAAAATAAAAGTTTGAATACGATATAGCATGTACAAACTAATTGTGATTAGAGATTTAACGATAAAAAAAACTAAAATGAAAACATTTTAAAAATTAAATGAAGAACTAAATACTTAATTCTATTAATTAAACAAGTAAAATTGCCAGCAAGTCGGATGAAGGTTCAGTAAAGTATTATTGAATTTAATATATAACTCAAGAAATTCAAGATAACTCCACTTCTTCAATTGATTCATATCATTGGTGTTTTAAGATTAAGAATTGGGCTCAAGGATTGAACAAACTGGAGCAAAATATCTCTTAACTATGAGAAATTCGGGTTTATTTGCTTAATTGATTTATGGCTCAAGTCGTCTTTTTCTTTAAGCTAAATTTGCAACCCAAGTTATAATTACACTAAGATTTTCATAAGAGAATTGGAAGGTGTTGAAATAAAAATTTCTAAATTTGTGTTCATCACCGTTGAATAATTAAGACTATGTATTTATTTCCAAACGGTCAAGCCCAAATGCGTACTTCGGGCATCGGATTAAACAAAACTTTTAAACGGGTCAAATTGTCAATCAAGCTTCATCCAACCTAAATTTTCAATTCTCTTACTTTTAATTTTAAATTAGTAATTAATTACAAGTTTAAATTTTAAATGTTGGTAGCTTATTTTAGACTGATTTTGCTATACATGAATTAATAAATTGAAATACATATGAAAGTAATAGAAAATAAAATAACCAAAACATCAACTAAATGGAATCTTAATTACCACTAACAACTATTAAAATATTTATTTTTGTTATGAATACTTTATTAAGTGGATGTCTATCAATATTAAGATAAGTTTGATGTACTTTAAATTTTAATAGTCATTAGAAGTAGATCTCTACTTCATTTATTAGTCTTATGTCAATAAATAGAGACTTTGGAAAAGCTTTGTAAATATCCTGACTAAGCAATAAAAATACGCTCTCTCTATGCTCTCCCATTCTTTTTGTTCTTTACTCTTTGGTTTTTTTTTTTTATAACATGTTATCAGCACGGTACTCTTTTAATTGTTTTTCTCTATAAGTCACAAAATATCCCAAAATTTGCTATTGTCGATTGCCTCTTGGAGTTGTTGCTATTTCAATTGAGGCCTACACACTATTGGTAATCATTAGAGCCTTTAACCACTCAGCTAGGGTGATAACGATTATGTTAAAGAATCTCATGTATATTTTACTATGATTTATTTATTATATCATGTTTATTATAATCTCAGGGATGCCCAAGTATTTTGTTTCTATTAATATTTTTTGAGGAAAGATATAATAATGTAGTAATGAATTTTATCATTACAGATAGAAAATATTTATCTTATTTGGTACTGAAATAAACAAATATTATTCTAATATTTGATAATAAAAAATTTGTTAAAAGATCTAGAAGAGCTAATATATTAATAACTTGTGAGGGTTAATCTATTGGTTTTAAAAGATATTTATAATGTATCTCATATTGAAATTGTGAATGAAAAAAAATTATATTTCATATGAATCACTATTGCTATAAATATCTATTTTGAAAGGATGAAAAAAAAGGGAGGATAGAGTCATTGATTACTCTTGTTATTAAATTGAATTGATTGTGACTATCTTTATGATCTTTTGTAACGCCCCAAAATTTATATTTCTGATTCTGTTAGAATTTGGCACAAGTGTGTGTCTGCTTCAGTGGTTATGTGTTCTGGGTGTATATGAGAGGTCTCAAGTTCAAGCCTTACATTTTGTAACACCCCAAACCCGGCCTAGAAGTTAGGCCTGAATCTGACGTGTTACATTGAAGTGTTTTTCGAAAACCATGATTTCCTTGAAAACCCTTCTTATTTGAAAACTTGAGTAAAATCCCAATTTCGTTAGTTTATTTTATAAAGTGGTACATTGAAAAGTTATTAATTATATTCCCAAAATTTCTTTTAAGTTGTGGAAGCTAATTTTAAAAGTAACAGATTTATGAAAACGTGATGTTAAAAAAATAGTTATAAATCGAAGTAAACAAAACCCAAAGTTAAAATCCAGAAACTTTAAGAGGCCTTATTACAAAGTTGAAACCCAAAATGGAATCTAAAACATAAATAAAATCAAAAGGCAATCGTGTGGCCATCTCCGAGTCCCTCGCAGCATCGATCTTCCTAATGATGGGGATTACCTGCACAATTAAAAAACGGGGTGAGATTATGAAAACTCAGTGTGTAATCCCCTTACCAGAGTAACAATTAGTATAAGAAACAGAAATAGAAACACTCTGGACCAGAGTCCTTTAACAGTAATAGCACAGTCCAGTTCAGAGCATATGTGGGCCAAAGCCCATTACAATCCACTATAATATCAATTGGGTCGCAGCCCATAACAAATCAATTGGGGCTAGCCCATCTCAGTAACAAAACAAAATGTGTGAATGCATGGATGCATGCTATCCCATCCAACCCTGCACTTGCCTTTGTCCAACCCTGCACTACTTGTGGGGAATAACTCACCCACGCTATCCCTTCACTTACAATGTTAGCACCAGTTGCAGCACTAACCGAAATCGCAGCAAAGCTGCTAAAATATATACGACTTTAAGCCTTCAGTAGCGGTATTATGATTGGCACAAAGCCATCGGTAACTGTATTAAGTTCGGCACATAGCCATCAGCGATGGCAACATAACCGGCACACAGCCATGGGTAATTATGATCGACACAGAGTCATCAATAAAAATGATAGGCATATTGCCACTGGTAAATACGATTTGTACAAAGCCATATTTAATATAGCACAGAACTATATTTAGGTTGGCACAGAGCCAAAATTAGATTAAGTGGCACTAAGTCGTCCATCAGTCTACAGTCATCTAGTACGACCCGTGCGACCTTAACAGATCAATACTGGATCCACAGTCGTCTCATGTGACCCGTGCAATCCTATCAGAACAGTACTTCCTCCATATCAATGTCCCAACCTCATGTAATATGTCGTGTATGTCATGCCTAATCATCACATGTGTATGCAGAATGTCCATGCTCAGTAACAGTTATTTAAACATATATTAAAAGCATATCAACTTTACAACCACAATTAAGTCAATTAAAACACAGTAATACAATCACAGTCAAATCAATCAAATTCATAGTCTAAGTCGGTCATTTACCCATAAGGGCAAAACAGTCATTTTACCCTATAGGGGTATTTCGGTAATTTTACACTACAAGGGTATTTAAGTAATTTTACAAATCGAGGGTATTTCTATAATTTTACACTATAAGGGTATTTCAGAAATTTTACAAACTGAGGGTATTTCAATAATTTTACAAACTGGGGGTTTTAACGACCCAACAGATGGTCCACCGTCGCCTTGAGTAACCTAAATAGACCTAACGGTGTAAATGAGCCTGAGGCCCATACTCGGCCCAAGTGGGCCCACACACTCGTGTGGCCCATTTAGCCCAGAAACAGTCATAGTTAAGCAAACGTTACAATCCAAACAACACTTATCACATCACATACATTTTAACCGTATGGGCCTACAAGCCTACTGGGCCGACTCGGCCTATTTCGGCCTAACGAGGCCTAGAATAGCCCAAGACCAGAAGAGCACTCGTGGTGGCCTTTACAGTCTATTACCCATGATCGTGGGCTCGGTTCACCACACGTGCGATCGCACGCCCATGTGGCATCATACGCCATATTTCTGGCTTTTCGGCATTTTGCTGATCTACAGTCATAGCAGTGTAAACAATACATACTTTCGGCTTTTAAACAATTATCGAATACCGCATACAAATACACACTTTCAACTTTTCAGCCGATCATCAAACATAGCATACGGTTACACACCTGATCACCTAGAATACTAAGAATTCCTGAGCGCCGGAACCTATTCAAACATAACAATGGTTAATCACTTATCAACAAAGTTAAAAGAACATTAATCAAACCCCTAGCCGAAGGATCGACTACCACTTCCCTTGACTCGAACGGTCAACTGTGATTTGCCTACTTAATCTAAAGTTTGGTGCATTTACCCTTCCACAACCTGGCAGAAAGTCCCGAACCGCTAACACCCTACGACGCTTAAACTTGAGGGTAGAGGCTACGCGTCCAATCATAACTGGCACTTCCTGATTTTCCCTCAGAACGGCTATCACTCGCCACTATTGGTATCTCACTAAGCAACATACTATCGGAAACCCCCAAAAGTATGCCTTATAATCGAGGCACGAGATGGTACGATCACCCCTTAATAGAATGCAGAGAGAGATTCGGCTATAAGAGAACACAAGGAGAAAACGGCATTTGGCTTTAGAAAAGTGTAAGAAAGAATAAACTTGAACATATTGCAAGAATAGAAAAAACAAGTAGTAATCAAGTAACTCACCAATTGTTAAAGAATCACTACCAAACCATAAATAAAACCAAGAGGGGGAGAAGAAGGCAGAAATCGGTCACAAAGATTAGGAACTAAAAGCCGAAAGGAGATGGAGAAAATAAAGAAGAGAAAGTCGACTAGAAAAAGAAAACCAAAAAGAAAATGGAAAGGGAGGAGAGAAATATGTATTCGGCTAGGTTGAGAGAAGGAGAGGAGAGCAGAGAATCGACTAACCAAAAATGTGAAGGAGTTGAGGAGGAGAAAAGAGGGTATTTGGTCCAGGAGGAAACTCTTGAGAGAGAAAAGAAAAGGTGACAAGCCAACACGAATAAAAATACCCGAATGGTAATAATTCGGCTACTCCAAAAATAAAATAAAAAATACTAGAAACCCGAAAGACCCCTAGAAAGAATCAGCTAAGAAGTGCAAACAGAGAACTCCCAAAACGCTCATAATCGCTGAAATATGGGAAACTATTCCCTCAAAGCCAAATTAGTGTTCACAAACGACACTAGCTTTTCCCCCTCATTTCAAATCCCTTGATTTTCTCCACAATCTCCTCTTAAAACTCCTCATTTATCTCCTCCACCAAATTTTCTCCTTGATTTACTCCAACTCCCCATTCAAATTCAATTCAAATTCTTATGAACAATTCAACCACAGAGCTCTAGTCTAGTTCCAACACCTCTCCAGCTCAAGCAGCAAAACAAACATACAATTGCGTACGCCATGCCTCGAACCTCAAACTCCTTGCCACATATGTAGCGCCACCTTGCCACTAGATCCCTTCTCTCTTTGTGTTATAAAATAAACACTAATTATTATAAGTCCTATAAGCTAACATCCAGATTCACTAAAGATCCAAAAAATTAAAATTTTGCAAACACCCCCAGGCACCTCAAGCACTCCCAAATATGCCCAAATACCTAGCCACTAAAGCTACTCATAATTTGTGATATTTCTCGCACACCTAAACTTTTATGCGTTCCCACACTCAAGGCCCACTCCTTCTAGGCCTAAATTCGGGGCGTTACACATTTGGCAAATTTTGATGTTTTTCTAAATAAAGTCTTAATCTGGTTCAATAGGCTTATGTTTAATTGTTGTAAAACCATATCAGAATGGGCTTACTGGTTTAGTGGTTAAGTAGAGTGTTAGTCTGGTGAAGGTTCTAGGTTTGAATCTCTGCATGAGCATAGGAATATATTTTTGCTTGGTGTGGTGGCTTAGAGTTTGAGTTGTATTGGAAATCTAAGTAGTGGGTGGTTGAGATAGAGTAGGTAGTGGGATTTGGGTATCAGTTTCCCAAATTCTCTCTGCATAAAAAAGTGTTCACCTTCCCTCCGTTTTCCCCTTTCCTTCTTTTGCCTTCTCCCAAAATTTTCCCTTATCTCTCCTTTGTCGAATTTTTTTTTACTTTCTTTCTACTGAAATTGTATCGTTCTTCTTCTTTGGCTTTTCTTTGTGCAATATCGCGACACGTAATGAAAATTAGGGCTCTCTTCGTATCGCTTCATAGTGAATCAATTTGAGGTCCTACGGTCCTAGAGTGCTTGGGGTGTGCGGTTTAGCTTTAATCGAAACTAGGTGTGTACA
This sequence comes from Gossypium anomalum, assembly GCA_025698475.1. NCBI lineage: Eukaryota > Viridiplantae > Streptophyta > Magnoliopsida > Malvales > Malvaceae > Gossypium > Gossypium anomalum. Next base: position 78,325,058 of record CM046966.1, on the reverse strand, counting down.
CCAATTGAGTAGAAAACGATGGTCGATGAAAGTCGAAAAATATTCTGCCGATGCCACACGGACGTGTGGTCGCTCGTGTGGTAGGTGTGCGGCAGTACACGGGCATGTGGTCAATGAACTAGGCCGTGCATATGCGACACAGGCGCGACGGACACGGCCATGTGATGGCTGGCAAAGCTATGTACGAGACACGGGCTTGACCAATTGGGTCATGTGGGCCACATGGGTATGTGGGCCCACACAGGTGAACCATACGGACGTGTAAAATTCTGGGCCAGGCCGTGTGATCCAAACGGCCAAGGCAAATTTGGGCAGTGTGGGCAACACGGGTCGCCCAAGTCGACTGTGGCCTATCATAGGGACGGTAAGCATTACCTAGAGCCCTATCCTAAGATATGATACTGTAATGTGTGTGATAACATGTTACGCCTAGTATGTATAACCGTATTTTTCTGAATACGAATGTATGGTCTGTTTACCTGCATTAAGCATGCCATTCTTGTATGATGCATTGCATTAGGGTTGGTTTGAAGAAGTGAAGGATGTATCTAAAAGGCCTCATAAGCTTGATATCTGGCAGCTAAGCTGTACATATATGACTTGTGTCGCATTATGGTACCTTATGGTATGCAGGGTTAGATGGGTCAATTTTATCCCCATATTTGGTGTGCAAGGATGTGTGGGTCGATTTTATCCCCACATAGTGTGTTGGATTGGACGGAGTTGGTGTACAGGGTTGGTGGACATGTTTCTGTTATTCTGATCTGTTATGCATGCTATATCTGAGGTGGGCTAAGGCCCTAAGTTTGTATTTGATCCTGTTTCTGAGTGGGCCAAGGCCCACACCGGTTCTGTAAAGGGTTCAGGCCCGAATTATGATTGTATTCTGTTATTTGACTATATACATACTGAACTGTGGGGATGTATACACTGAGTTTGCGAAAACTCACCCTTTATTTGTTTGATCTGTTCAGGTAATCCCCAGCAGTAGGCGGATTGGTGCAGCAGGGGACTCGACGGAGACCACGGCTACCTACTCTTGAGTTTTATGTTTATAACATTTTACCACATTATTTTATTATTTTTGGGATATTTTTTGATTATGGACCTGGACTTTTGGTTTTAATTTGGGTTTTTGGAACTGTGATTTTGAAATATAAATTGCAATGCCAAAACATATTTTTAAACTTAACTAAGGTTTTCGTAAGTAAAACGGGAACAAGAGTTAATTGGATTTTAAAGCTTCCGCGTGTTAAGAAATGTTTTCAAGCAAATTAATAAATGTACGGTTTCTTTCGAACTAAGTATAAGATAATATTTGGAACAATTTTTATGTGTTGAAATGGTTTGCTGAAACACTATCATGTGACATTACCGGGTTCAGCCATAATGTCTAGGCCGGGTTTGGGGTGTTACATCTTTTGTCATCATCCCTATTAAGGGGTTGAAAGCAAAATACTTGATTGTGAAATATCTACTTATGAGTAATAGAATATGATAATTCTATCTAAAGCTTGTTATGGTTGGATGCACCTGAAGTTGCAAGTTTTTTTTAAAAAACTGAGAGTATAACTCTACAGTATTCAAAATAAGTTCTCAATTAAAATTACGTTACAAAATATTATTGATGAGAACTTGCAAGAGAGAAAACTTATGTATGAAAAGTAAATGATTATGTACCTGTTGTACACCTGCAAAATAAGATCCACTCTCAAAGTTTGCTATTAATAGATTTTGATTGGATTCAAAGTCTGCTATTAGAGTCTAATTTTTTTACTTCTTGATAAAATCGTCAATACTCAACGTAGAAAAAATGTACAGCTTTAAATATTAAATCAACTTGATATATGGTTTAAATATTTGAGATGGTCTTCTTTTTAAGTTTTGATTATATGGGTTTCATATTGTTTTAAGCATCTCATTTGTTCATGAAAATGAAATTAACTGATTTATTCATGTCATTGTAGTAGGTTTTATAATTAAATAATATATTTGATTAAAACATATCTAGTATGCAAATTTGTGTTACTAAACCAATGAATTTTATGGTTATTCGGATTTGATTTAATTCAAAGAATTGTTAAAAGCAGTAGTTCATATGTTTTATATTATTTCATTTGTTAATTATTTAGAGAAATTGCATGAGCAATTGTAAAAGAAAAGTTCTATGAGCATGAATGGTTAGATTTTAAATTAAATTCCATGCATGTTTATGATGATGGTTATGAAAAAAAAAGTTAGTTTTTCATTATGTCATATTTTTATGTTTGAAATGTGACTTTTATTGATATATTTAATATAGACTTGTTTCTATACATGACCTAGCAAGTTATGCTTGATAGTTAACTGATTATGCAAAACTCTTATTAAAAGGGTTTTAAAAGTATTTTGAATCGAACTCGAGACCTCTCACACCCGAAGTGAGAATCATACGACTAGACCAAATGCCCTACATTTGAAGATTTTGTATATTCCCTGAACCGAATATTACAGAAAATTATTTGAAAATTATATTTATTGACTTAGTGGCATTATAGACTTCACATTGACTTAGACATTTCCAGCAGTAAATGATAGTAAAATTATCAATTTGTTACAATTTAGTACAATTGAAACACATGTTAAAGTAAACTAAAAGTTTACTAATACAAATGCATTTACTACTTTGCATGACTAGTTAGACCATCATGGATCATATATGGTGTGGAAATTAATTGAGAATTCATATAAACATCGAATCATATATAATGCGGAAATTAATTGAGAATTCATATAAACATTCATTAAAAAGCCAGAAGATTCTTTAATTTAAAGAATTCTCATTTGTTACTTGTTCTCAATGAAAATTGATTTTTAAAACTCACTAGCTAAAGTTGAGATTTAATGTATTGCATTTCTGAAATGAATATGGGCTTATTCATCCAGCATGTGGATGGTTTTGATATTATATGATTTTAGTAGATGCATTTACAAAATAATCACGTATGTGTTATCAACTTACAACATATCATTTGCAAGATTATTTGTTTAAATAATTAATTTCAGATCATGCAATTTAGACAATTTATCTTACTAATATTGATGAGTTTATATCTCAGTCTTTTGTTGATTGAGTTTAAAAGCTTTTGTAAAATTTTGTTATTTATGTGCATAATGGTTTAGAAATTATTAATTGAACGTCTCTAATTAATGTCTAAATCATTACTTATGAGAACTAAACTTCCTATTTCAATATGAGATTATATTGATTTATGTGTTGTACGCATCAAGCCAATAAGTTATAAATACTCCCCATTACAATTGGTTTTTGATCAAGAGCTAAATATTTCTCACCTTTGAATTTTTGTATGTGCGTATATGTTTCAATTGCTCCACCCCAATGTAAAAAAGATGAGTGAATCCTCAAAGAAAGTTGGGAATATATATTAATTACAAGTTTCTTGTATTATTAGATGTTTTGAATGTGTTGGAGATTCAATTATGACATGATTTGTGATTACAAGTTTGATTCGATAGTTTTCCCGACATTAGGAGAGAGTAATTTGAACCAAAAGTTCAATAAGGATAACTCATTACAAGTTAATTGTTAGATGCATTTACAAAATTAATGAGAATAACCAATTGTTATCTACCATCTAATATTATAATTTGAATCAAAGTCCCAGAAAGACAATCAGTTAGAATAAATAATTGATTGATCGTTTCCAAAGATGAAAATTCTTCTAGATGGTTATATAGTGGAGGCAGGTGCTCTAGAAGAGACTAAAAACATAACTTATAAGTAAAACTCCAGAAAAGATTCAGGTACCTGAAACTGAAGATTAAAATAATGAAAATAAGATATCTTGATAAGTTATGTCAATTTGAAAAAATATGGAATCGAATAATAAAAGTGGTCAACAATGATTTTGCATGCAATATTATTATTGGAAAAATGAAATAAAAGGAAGATCTTGAATAAATCTATTGAGAAATATAGAGATGGAATAAATTAATCAAAATAGAAAGACGTAACTCAAGTACAATTAAATTCGTGGAGTTTTTTGACCAGTAGTCCAAATATCTAAAATGTATAAAGCTAGTGAGAGTGCAAATGAAGTAGTTTTGCAAAAGCGAAATAAAAATATGAAGTTTTTCGCTAAGTCCTGACATTGATTATAAAAAGATATAATATTCTTTTGTGGTGGATGTAATAACCTTTAGATATATTATTCTGGCAATTCATAAAAGATTTAACTTGCGTCTAATGGTTGGTGTTACAACCTTTTATGAATCACTATATAGTAAAGTTTATATTAAAATCTTTGAAGGATTTAGAATGTCAGAAGCATATTGAAATTCTCGGGAAATTTTTCATTTAAATGAATTGAAATTTTGAACATATGTGGTAAGTTTGACTTAATAAATAGTAGTTGAAGGAGGATTATAAAATGATCCAAAATACCTATTTGTGTTTTTATGGAAAAGTCATGATTAAAGTTTGCTATGATTATTGTTGAAACTCTTGAAAGATCAAAATATATTTCTCCCAAATTTTCCCTCACTCATGATTTTCAAAAGAATGGTAATATAGATACTTAAAAAATGCATTCAAATAGTCATTTAAAAAACTAGTATTCAAGATTGAATATGTAGAATATGAGAAAGTATGTGATGTTTTCATGAAGAGTAGTAAATATGTGTTGTACTCTTTTTCCCTTAACCGATGTTTTGTCCCATTGGGTTTTCCTAGTAATGTTTTTAATGAGGCATCATATTATGGGATTATAGATATATGTACTCTTTTTCCTTCATTAGGAATTTTTTTCCCACTGGGTTTTTATCTTAGTAAGGTTTTAAAAAGATAAATTATCCACAAATGGACATCCAATGGGAGTGTTATAAATATTTTATTAAGTGGATGTCCATCAAGATCAATATAAGTTTTGATATACTTTAAATTTTAATAGTAATTAGAAATAGTAATTAGAAGTAGATCTTTACTTTATTTATACTTCTTATACATATAAATAGAGATTTGGGAGAAGCTTTGTAGATATCCCGATTGATAAATAAAAATACGCTCTCTCTTTGTTCTCCCATTCTGTTTGTTCTTTACTTTTTCTTTTTCCATTTTATAATAGTTTTATTAATTTATTTATTTTATGACCTAAAATTATATCATTGGTTATAAAGCTATCCCAATTTTTTGGACCATCAAGTAGCAGAATATGAAAGTTAAAAAGAAATATAAAAAAGGAAGGATGATAAAGTACTATAGTGAGGGATTGATTTCATGAAACTTTTGGGTCGGGTTTGGGTGTTACACAGTAAATATTCTATAAATAATATTTACGAGTTGACACAACAGAAATTTATGGTCCCGAAACCACTGTTCTGTCACCACTGAAAATCAAGTTGTTACATTAAATGTCCAACTTGTTGTTTACTTATGTTCTTGTGTCTCATATTAAATAAAAGTTTTCAATAGTTTAGTATCAGAGCCCCCACTGGGCTTGAGAACTTCTAGCAGGAGCATACAAGATAACTCAAAAGATAAATTCTAACAACCTTATACAACTAGTTATTTCTTTCACTATGATCATTGAAGCATCCTAATGAAAATTTTTCTACATTCTAAGGAATATTGGGAGTTGGTGGATCCTAGCTATGATAAACTAGTAAGAGAAGAACCTTAGCTAGATGCAAAACGAAAGAAGAACGATGAGACAAAGCTAAAAGAGTTGAAAGTGAAAAACTATCTCTTTTAGGCCATTTGTCGCACAATTCTTAGCACCATTCTCAACAAGAATACTGCCAAAGAAATATGGCATGTCATGAATAAGAAATACAAAGGAAATGCAAGGGTTAAGAAATCTCATCTTCAAGCTCTCCATAGAGAATTTAAAACGCTTGAGATGGGAAACGATGAAGGCATGACAGAGTATTTCTCAAGGGTCATGATAGTGGAAAACAAGATGCAAACTTTTGGAGAAGATATGCAAGATGTTAAAGTGGTAGAGAAAAATGTACACTTTTTAAATAAGAAGTTTAACTATGTTGTTTATTCTATTGAGAAATCAAAAGACATTGATGGTCTCACTACACATTAACACTCCGCTTAACCACCAGACCAACAGGCCCATTCTGATATATTTTTACCAACAATAAAATAAAAGCCTATTGAACAAGAGTAAGGCCTAATTCATTCAAAATACCAAAATTTGCCCAAGCGAAGGCTTGAACTTGGGACTTCCTAAACACTCCCAAAACACATAACCACTAAAGCTGAAAGATATTTGTGTCATATTTTCACAATAACAAAATTAGAAATTTTGGGGCATTACAAAGACAACATCTTTAGATTCACATATGGAAGAATTATGCAAAAACATAAATATATATGCAGCATTGTTCAAAGCATAACTAACAAAAACAACATCAAAAGTTTTAGACCCAATAGTGTTCTATTTAAAAACAAGTATGCCTACTTTTGCTAGGCACCCCCACACTTTCAAGTATTTCAGATTAAGGGCATAACCTTCCATAATCCGTATGGGATACAACCTCATTTTTTTATGAGGCACTTTATTAAGGATATGATTCACAGAGAGTACGACCTCTCCTTACATGTGATAAGGTAAACCAAACCTAAGTAGTAAAACATTCATAATTTCTTTTAGAGTTATGTGTTTCCTTTCAGCTATGTCATTTTTTTGTGGAAAATAGGGAGCGAAAAATTTATGTAGAGTTTTGTTTTTCTCACACCTCTTTAAGACAGTTTAGTGCCACACTCGTCCCCTCTATTGGATCTAAGGCGTTTTATTTTCCTATCAAGCTGGTTTTTTACTTCTGCTTTATAAAGGAGAAAGGTTTGTTCAGCTTTATTTTTTGTTCTTAAAAGATAGAGCTTTATATACTTAGAGTAGTCATCTATAAAGGTAACATAGTAGTGTTTCTCATTTTTACTTTTTATGTTTCTAAAGTTTGTTAGATTAGTATGAATTAATTCCAAAAGTTCATTTTCCTATTAGTGATAGGTTTTAAGGAAGGTCTAGCATGCTTGGCTTCAACACAGATTTCACATTTATTAAAGCTACTATTATCTAAATTAGGAAGTAAATTCAGATTTATGAGTTTCATTAAAGAATGAATGTTCATATATCTTAATCTATCATGCCACATGTCAAATAATTCAATAATATAAGAAGAAGTGGCATCTTTATTATTATTAAGCATAGTCTCAATCACGAATAAACCCTTACTTAAAAAACCTTTCCCCTATAATCTCCATTTCGGGAAAGTACAAGTTTATCAGTTTCAAAGACTAGTTTAATGTCTACCTTATTCAATAAACCACCACTAATCAGATTTCTACAAAGGGAAGATACATACAAAACATCACTCAATGCGAACGTTTTACCATAAGTGAGTTTGAGTAAAATTTTTCATTTATCGAATACTTTCGACGTGCTTGAATTACCCATGTAAACTTGCTCACCTTTAATTATCTTTTCAAATTCAGTGAACATTTCTCTATTGGCACAGAAATGTTTAGAGGCATCTGTGTCTATAATCCACTTGGCGTTATTTTTGACCAGGGTTACTTCAGAAACCACTATAGCTCTAACCTCATCTAGGATGTATTTGTTGATCAAGTTAGACATTTTTAAATAGTAGGAATTCATTTCTAAATCGTTGGAAATATAATATACTGCAAAAACAAATATGTAAGCAGTAGCTGGGAAAAATAAATAATTAAATATAAAATCAGAAATTACTGTGCCATGATAAATCCACTGCCTTATAAATGAATTTTCCCTGATCAGTGTAATCGTGTAGTGGACGTCGTCCCCTAAGGTTAACATAGTCCTTCGATATTCATACACCCGAATATGGAAGATGAGACTTAATTGGTGTTGCTCTTCTCGAGAAATCATAGTAGGAATAATTCCTAGGATAGTTTAGAGGGGTCACAGTCGGTTCCACTTAAAACTCAAACTCCTAGACAGAATTTTCTTTAAAAGTGATTTGGGAAAAATCGACAAATTTTATAAAAAAAATCACAAACAAAAAGCAAAGGAGAAAAATGTTGTCAAAGAGGGTTGTGTTTATGTTGAGTGTGAAAAAAGAGGAAATTAACCCTCTATTTATACTAGTAACAAAAGGGCAAAACGATAAAAAGGCATGGGCAATTTTGTAAAAAAAACGCATAACAATATCTCTACTAAATCTTCAACACCCCCACTAAATCCTCAGCAATCAAGATTTTCTTTACATTATCAACAGAATATGGGCGTGTTCTTAGCTAGAAGTGGTATATAAGTGTCCATTGTTCCAATTTTGTCTGAGTTATGTATAGTTAGTAATTTGAGTTATTAGTATCCGCCACATTTGGACAATGTTATATTTAAACTCTGAATTTATCTGGTATTTGTGCTAACTGCCAGTTTGAGTATTGAGATAGAATATGATATAATTGGCATACTAATGGTATTCAACTCTTCGTGGGAATTCTCCAAAAGTGGAAGTATCCGCCTGTGAATAGTGTTTGTAAACAAGTGTTCTAGAATAATAGGTACAAGTAATCTGAGTAGAGAAGAAAAGGTAGTATGGTTTGGTAAAATTTGAAGTCAGCCATTGAGTTAAATTAGGATTAATTAATTATGGTAAATGGCGCCTAGATATGTATATACGTGTTGTACGACAAATTAAAGATACCAGCCAATGATAGATTTGGTAAGTTAAATAATCGGGATGAAGAGTTTAGCTTGAAAGGTTTGAAGGTAAATTGGCTTTCAAACACACTAAGTTTGAATAACTTAAATGTGTTATGTTTATATTTCACGTTATGTTGTTTGGATAAGTTCAATAAGAGAGAAGCCAAGAGTACGCCAAGGAAACAATGATCAGGGATATTAAGCATATAGTGGTCATCTTTAGATAGTGGCGAATTGTACGATTATGTCATATTAGTCTGTTTTATTAAATCTATGTATTGTAATTAGTTATAATAAATATGATGTATTATCTCTAAATAGATTTCTTTCTTTTTTAAATAAATGAGATTTTGAAATAAATGATAAGAAAAAATGTTTTGAGTCACTTGTTTAGAAGGACATTTAGTGAATTTTGCTAAGTAAAATGTGTAGTAACACCCAAGGCTTAGACTTAGAGAATCAGGTCGGGTTGAGGGCGTTACAGTCTAGACCTATCGATGATAAGGTTCATATGGCTCAAGTAGCATCAAATGATCCATTATATTTTGAGGAAGTGAAAATTGGAAAATGGCCATGGAAAGAAAAACCAAATCCATTGAAAAGAACAAGACATGGACGTTTACTGAGCTGCCAACTGGAGCAAAAAAAAAAAAAAATATTGGTGTGAACTGGGTTTTTTTTAAAATAAAGTACAATGAACATGGAAAGATTGACAAGCAAAAGGCACGTTTGGTTGCAAAAGGGTACTTTCAACAACATGGAGTAGACTACACTGAAGTTTTTGCACCAGTAGCAACGATGGATATAGTAAGGATAATCATTGCTTTAGCTGCATAAAAGACTTGGAAGATTTTTCAACTAGATGTTAAGTCGGCTTTTCTCCATGGTGAGCTAAGTGAAGATGTTTATGTGGAATAGCCAAGAGGATGTGAAAAAAAGGGAAAAGAGCATCTAGTCTACAAATTACAAAAAGCCTTGTATGCATTAAAACAAGTTCCATGAGCTTGGTTTAGTCAAATTGAAGCGCACTTCATCAAAGAAGGATTTCAAAAGTGTGACAGCGAGCAAACACTATTCACAAAGACAAGCAGCAAAGGAAAAAATATCATTGTAAGTGTTTATGTTGATGATTTAATTTTTACTGGTGATGATGAAGTTATGATGTTTGAATTTAAAAGCTCTATGTTGAGAGAATTTGATATGACTGATTTGGAAAAGATGAGATTTTGTCTTGGAATTGAGGTGTTGCGAAAATCTAATGGTATTTTTATATGTTAAAAAAAATATGTTGTGGAAAGTTTGAAGTTTTAGTATGGTTGAAAGTAATTTGATAGGGAGTCCAATTGTTCCAAGCTTCAAAGTAAGCAAAGATGAAGATGGAATCTCTGTTGATAAAACTCATTACAAACAACTAGTTGAAAGTTTGATGTATCTCACCATTACACGGCCCGACATGATGTTTGTTACTTGTCTCATAAGTAGATATGTGTGACATCAGTTCATCCATTAAGCTGTCAAAAAATCCAGTTATGCATGGTCCCAGTAAGCATATTGATGTGAGATTTCATTTTCTAAGGAATCTTACTAATGATGGTGCACTTGAATTAGTTTATTGTGACAGTCAAGATCAAGTACAGGATATAATGACAAAACCATTGAAGCTTGCAGCCTTTCAGAAGCTTCGAAAGATGTTGGGTGTTTGCGAGATTTCAAATCTAAACTAATTGCTTGAGAAGCATTTAGTTTACGGGAGGGAATGAAGGAGTCTTTTGCAAATCTTATTGTTAGAATAAGTTACTATTTTTTAGGGATATTGGTATTTGAATTATTCTATGTTACTATTATCTCTTATCTTTTGTTTAATTTGAGTGTGGAGTTTTTATTCTCTTTTAAGATCTTATTATATGGTTATATAAGCCAAGGTCATCATAAATAAAACTGAAGTCATTGAAAGTCCAGCTTGTTATTTACTAGTGTTCTTGTGTCTCATATTAGATCAAAGTTCCCAACAATTTTGGGTTGAGTGGAGCCAAAGTTTCTAGTATACTAGTGTGAATCAAGAAGATTTTTCCTTTCACAGAATAACTAAGCTTTTCATTTTAATCCTTACAATTAAAATACTTTCTTTTCTGATCTTATTTGTATTAACACTTTGCATTGTTATAAAGTACCCAATTAATTATAAAAATAATTAAAAATATTTATCATTTAATATAATAAATAAAATAATTAACTATAATATTTATAAAAATATTATGATACATATTCTTTTATTAAATAAAATTACAATTTCACATATTTTTATTAATTTCATAAAAATAAAATAATCTAAAACATCTATTATATATCTATTTTTAATAACAATGTTCTATTATTAATTCATTATTATAATTGTGTTTGAATCCAAACATGGATTCAACCATTAATTTTAATCTTTCTTTTATCATCATTACACTGTTTAACCTTACCGGATGTGATCTCATCGATGATATAAAGAAAGGTAAGCTTAAATACTTTTTCTTTCTGTGTTGTTTTTTAATAGTCAATATTTGTTTGAGGTGGTTGTCCTGGTTGAGATTTTAAAATAAACAATTCTTTGAGCATGATCATATATATATATATATATATATATATATATATTCGCTTGCTTTGATAATTAGTCTTTCAGGAAAACAAATTTTATATTAAATTATAAAAAAATTGTACCAAGCAAATAAGGTATATCTAAATATAAAAAATGGTCTATGGTTTAATACACCAAAAAAAAAAAAAAAAAAAAGAAAAGAGAAGACTAAAGCGTATTCATGGGCACAAGTAAATCTAGGCAAAGCATAGAAATAATGATGAATAATTATTTCATCTACCAAACGTATTGATTCAGTAGTGAAAGAATTAATCTAGATAGTAAAGATAACGTAATTAGAAGAAATTAATTTCAAATCCAATAGAAATTTTTTATAATAGAAAGAGCTATTATTATTATTATTATTCATAAAATAATAATTAGAGTAGCAATATGGAAGATGGAAACAAGCAATGAAATTAACAAGACAGCATGCAGCAAAAGCTTACCATCTAATCTAACTAACTATTGAACAGAAATAATAGAGAAATGAAAAGAGGGGAGGTTGAAGGTTGGAAGAAGGACCATTTTTTTATTAAGGAAATAGTGTTTTGAGCGCCTCTTCTACCACAAGGAGCAGCCATGTATGGTTATAGCAGACTGGAAACAAACTTGCTTGTCCCTAACAAAAATAGACGGGAAATAACATTACTAACATCCCTTAATCGAAACTCCACCTTTAAATCATTTTAAGGTATGTTTAGTTACTTGGAATCAAATAGGATTGGAATATAATTGCTATTCCGTCGGAATCGAGTTATTTTTTGGTGATTGAAGTATTATATTTTTGAGATATATGTTAGATTTATTCAATGGAGTATTTCTATTTGTTGGGGAACTTGTTTACGAAGGTTATTGTGAGACATATATTGAAAATAATTAATGGATAAAATCAACCTTTAAAGAAGTGTGTTGATCACATTGAAGAGCCTATAAATAGGTTGTTGATTAACACTATTTTTTAGCCATTTGGGGTGTTTTTGACACACTCTTGTTTAGGAATTTGTTATGAAGAGATTTTGTGTAATGTGAGATATTTGGGGAGAATGATATGTACAATTGGTGTCAGTATTGGGGTTGCAAATACTTTTTTGAACAAGGGTAAATTGGATTTAAGCCAATAGGTGATCTAGACAATTAGTGAACAAAATTTTTTTTCTGAGCAAAGTTCGACATATATAAAATTAAGAAATCTGAATTGCGTTAACAAATATTGTACGTTAATTCTCTTTTAATTTGTTTTTCAAATAGTTGTTAACCAAAATTTCCAATTTTACCGGTAATTAAATTATCATAATTGGTGAAAGTTTATCAAATTTTTAAACTGATAAAACAAATATTTCAAAGGCCGAATCAAATCAAACTTTTGAACAAATAATTAGTTTTTCTCTACCTCTGGTATGGGTTTGAAGGGTGAAGTTTGACAGCAACTGACTTAAAGAATAAAGCGGTTTATAGCAAAGATAATTTAATAAGTTAAGAAAAATGCTGTCTTGGTATCCATCTTTCTAATTTTCTCAGACCCAAATTCATTCTTTTTTTTTTTTTTTTTATAAGTAAGAGTATATATAATGTGGATTTGCGTTTGTAATTTAAACAAGGCATTTGATACAAGTGTGGAGTTTCAAAAGAAACCCAGCTCCTGCATCACCAATGTCTCCAATGCCCGCAATCTCACAAAGTCGTTGATAACTCTATTCACCTCATCCCTAAGCTCATTCCTCCTCATCTTCAACAGCCTATACCTTGACTTACCCTCTGCGGCGTCTCTTTTAGTCACCTTCAGTGACTCCCTCATCAACTTCTTCTGCTCTATCTTATTTCTCATTACTGTTTTCCTTGTCTTAAGCCTAGTAGTTGCTTTCGCTTTCTGTGTATTCCAAATCATAATTGTTAAACTACTTTCATTTTAAAAAAAGAAATTTAATTGCTGTACAAATAATTAATCACACCATATATTGATACCTGGATGCTCCTTTTGTACATCTTTTTTCCACCATCTGATATAGGGATTCCCCCTTTTCCTTTCAAATCAGACATAAGAATTTATTTAAGTGATTCCACTGACTCCCAAATCTTTTTAAAAAAAAATACAATTTAAATTAAATAGAAGAAATAATTCCTAACAAATTTGTATGAATAGCCCCTGATTTTTATTTTTTTCCTTAGAGAAGGAAAATCCAAAACAAAAAGACAGACCATTGTGTATTTTAATTTAATTTAATTGGTTATACATGCCTTTCAAACAACGTGAAGTGGGTCATAGATGAAATCTTGTAAAACAGATATGAAAAATTATAATTTTCTTATTTCTTTATAAAGATTGTTAAATTCTAGAAATACTACCTGATTTCTTTAAAAATTAAATTTGTGATTTGAAATAGAATTGCTTTATTAGATTTGTAAGATATTGTAAAATGTGTTTCGTTTATTATGCATCATGTAAACAGAAATTACTAAAATATTAGTAGCATTTATTAAAACAAAATATAACTGTTATCTTTTAGCTCTGTTTTGATCAGCAATATTTTTTTGGAAGCTTCCAATTCCATACTCACCGGTGAGACTTGTCATACCCCCAATCGAAGACGAAGACGAAGACTTTTTCTTGCCAATTCTTGTTTTTGTGTATGACCTGCAGGTAGATTTCAGACGCTTGTGTAACCATTTGTTTTTCAAGTATAATAATATATATATATAATCCTTGACACAGAAGTAACGTAATTATATTTTTATATCGATGCATATATTATAGTAAGTTATTTCGGTTGAATTGTTTTTAATTCATTTCAGTTAGATTCTGCTTTGTAAAGAAAATTGATAGTAATAAGTAGGACGGAGTAAAACTTGATTTAATTCGAAAAAATTAAAAAAATTGAATTTCGATTTAATTGAATTGAGTTATTCGAATTATTCGAGTCAACTCAAATAATTAATTCGAGTTCGAATTGAATTGAATTTTACAATTCAAATAAGATATTCGAATAACAGATTGATGTAAATACCCTTTTTGTCCTTATCAAGTTTGAAAATGAGCAAATCGATCTCCCTCTTAACAAAAATTTCAAAAAAAAATCAAAATAATTTTTAAAATAAAAAAAATTCTAAAAAATATATAAAGAAAGTTAAAAAATTTAAAAAATTATTGAATAATAATTTTGGGACCTAAACAAGTTAATTAATAATTCAAGTTTATCATACTAAAATACTTTTTTTTTTCTTTGAAAAAGTTTTTAAATATATATGGTTTCAAATTTATGTGATCTAACATGGAATTAGTTATACTGTAACAAAAATTTAATTTGTCATGTTTAATTTTTTAATTCAACTTGAATAATTTTAATTGATTCAAAAAGAATTTTAAATCGAATTAGAATGAATCAATTCGATTATCTCGAAAAAATTTTATTTGGTTCGATTCGATCAAATACACACATTTAAGAATGAAAGCAAAAAAATGAAAGAAGTTAACTTTTTATTATTTTATCTGCTATAAAGTTCGAGAATAAAGGAAAATGATTTTAAAACTAAAATTGTTAATAAAAGTTGACACTTAATTTTTTGTGCCAATTAAATACTTGTATATGTCAAATAGTTATTAGATCATATTTGTTCTGAATATTAAAATCAAATTTAAAAACTAAATAATATATTTAAAAGAAAAAAAAGAAAAATGTAGTATTGAATTGAATAAATATTTGTTTTGGACCGAAAAGATACAGCATAAATCCACCCTTTGGCGTTTTCTTTAAAAATTAATTTGTGTTTGCTCTTTTTCATTCTTTTATCGTATCGAAAGCACCAAATTATGGAATGAGATTAAAATATTAAATAGAGTTTATGCAGTCTTAAATTTTTTTTCGATGTTTTAAATCACTTTTTATATACCGTATGCGTTGGCACAGTGCTGGATGACTAGTCTGATAGAGACAGGGACACCCTTTATTATTATTACTATTATTATTATTTAATTTTAGGGTTAACCGTGCTCATTAAGGTATCTATAAACAAATATATAGGAGAAACAAAAGAAAGAATAAAAAGAATATTTTCTTTTTTTATATATATTACTTTTACATATTTAAAATATAATATAAAAATATTTTTCAAATTTCTAATTATACTTGTTGAATTATAAAACTTTAATAAGCTCTAAAAAAAGTGGATAATAATTCAAAAATTAATAAATTTTATTTAAGTTTAATTATAAAATATTTTTTTAATAATTTAAAATAAAACATTTTGCAACGGTCTGACTAGTTTTGGTTCACTTGGCAATGATGTACATGTGTCATAATATAATATTTTGTTGTGTTATAATATGATAAAACATATTTTATATAAATATGAATACATTAAAAATTTATATTAAATATATTTTTAAATATTCATTTATTTATTTCATGCTATATTTTTATATTATGGTATGTTTTATATATACTTAAATGTTGCATTTAATATTATTAGATGTGTAATTCTTGGTCACGGTCTTGGTTTTAAAAATGTCACACGAGTCTAACCAAATTTCTAGCTTTAATATGCAATTTTTGTCTTGTCCAAACTGCAACTTAATATAAAATTTCTAGTTTTTCATGCAACAATCCACATGTATACCAGATTAGCATTTAATTAATTTAAAAAATTAAAAATATTGTTTTATATTTTTATATATTTTAAATAATTTATTTTTAAAAAATTAAAAAATTAAATAGTTATTGACATAGCAATCCACGTTTATTCTACGCCAGCAAAATTAAGAGATATTAATTTTTCCGTCTATTTAAAGTGATTTGAGAAACAATGTAAATTTAAAGACTAAAAAGAAAAAAATTAAATGGAGGGCCAACTAAACTATTATGCCTAAAATTAATAGGACGTATTTTTTGGTTAAATGCAAAACTCTATTTAAAATAAAATAATTAACTTCAATATCAAAATTTTGTAATTTTAATTCGATTTCGCAATATCAAATATCTGGTGCTATCGACAAGTTGTATGTCGTCGGTAGCAAATCTCTTGATACCTATATATCAAACTCAACACTTATTTGCATCAAAATTAAAACAATTAAATTAAATTACACCATTTTATAGTAAAAGAACTTTACACGTTACCTTAATCCTTCGACACACCTTTGCCCTTCATCGCCTCTATATTGGTGGCGTATCTGCATCCTTTGCTGGGAAACCATAATCAAAGCAAATTAATCATTGCTCAATTGTAATAATACCCAAAATTTACAATTGAAGAGAAATGGCGATGGAACTGGATTTGAATTATAGAAAACAACAATTATACCTTTAGCTTTTTTGCAATTGATTTCCCCTCTTTGGAATGCATTGTTTTGATCATATATAGAGAGAGTTAGGTTAGCTGTGAGTAGAGTCGGAATGAGTAGGTGTCATGGGTTTGGGACCTTTTCCTAGATTTTAATAATTAATTAGTCAATATATTGCAACATAACGGACGACATCTTACGTGCAGATTACCTAGGCAACACATTAATTATTCTCATATATTCTTTAATCTCAATTCTCTTGCTTAAAAACAAAATCTCAATCCTCCTCCTTAATTGTAAGATTTTAATTATTTCCAAAATAATGGAAAATGCAATCATTTGAGTTTTTTTTTTTTTTTTATCGAAATGTAACTTTTTTTCCTTAGTAAAAACTGATATCTTTTCTTTCTTTTTTTTATGTTAGGATGGTTTAGAATTTATACTTTTCAAAAGCATACATATAAAATTAAAAAAAGATTAACAATATTTTGTTAAATAAAAATTTAATGTAATACTATAAAATATTATTTTACTACACTTTTGTGTCATAGTTCACTTAAAGCAAAGGTTAAATTTCTTATTTGGCACTAATGTGATACAAGTTACCATAACAAAAAAGTAATACAAATTTAAACTTTATCATCCTATTTTCCTTACTGAATATTTTAATGATAAAAGATAATAATAACATAACTCTTAAGCTTTACATTGGCTGAGTTGTGCATAGAAAGTGAAGTTTTAAAAAATTTGGTAAAATATCAAATTTAATTCTCAATGTTTATATTTTTTTGTTAATTTAATTTTTTAGTTAAATTTGGTCATCAATCTTTCAAAACAAAAAAGTCAAATTACTTTTTTAACAAAAATGCTTACTAAAACATTAATTTTTTAATGATATTGGTGTGGCAACATACACGGCAGTCTACTTGTACTTTCATATTGACATAAACATTATTTTTCTTACATGCCATGTTAGAAAATAATTTTAAAAAATATAAAAAATAAAAAAATTTAAAATTTAAAAAATTATAAAAAGTTTATAAAAACTAAAAAAAAAAAAAAAAAGTATGAAGTACATGTGGATTGTCATTCCAGCTATCATGTTTATAAATTTAAAGTTTTAGACAATATTTTCATTAAAAAATAACTTAACTTTTTTTAGAATGTTGATGGTCAAATTTAACTTTTTTTTAAAAAAAAGTTGAAAGTCAAATTTAACTAAAAAGGAATAATGGTCAAAATGACAAAAAAAAAAAATAAACACTAAAGACTAAATTTGACATTATTATGTTTAAACTTTGAAAAAAACTTCTTTAGATTTTTATTTCAAAATCTTGTCACTAATTATTAATTTTAGTAGGAACTAAATTGCTTCTTGCCAATAAGTTTATTAATGAAAATAATTAAGTCAATAATCAATGGTTGTTTTTTCAGTATATAGATTATATTGATTTATTTATTTTTACATAATATAAATTATTGAACCGATCCGATATTTCTATTATATCAATTTAAAAATTTTTATATATTAATATATATATTTAATGATTGAAATATTTTTTTCATAAAGCAAATAGTACATCAAATTTGGCATGCGTGATATTTCATAGATCATTAAAATATTAATCATATAAATACTTATGAAAATGTGTAAAATTGCTTTAATTTTTATATCGTGTAAGCGAATCCCTTCCAATATAATGCGTATGTGTATATATATATAAAAGTTTGTAAAAAAATTGAAGCAAAAGAGTATGCACCAAAACAAAAATGTTAACATCTCGTTAAAGAAAAATTTTGATTGATCACGTGAACGGTCAAAAAAGTTTACCAAAATCGAACGTTGATTGTGCGATCATTATTGAAATTATACAAGTATATATATATTAAGAAAACATATCTCATACGTTATCCTAGTCCTTATACAAATTAATAATATGATACATATTACTTAAATAAAACATAGATATATTAGCTATTTGTCAATTGAGCCAATAAGGGTATGAATTTGGATGTGTTTAATTGCATATTTCTTTTGATTTAAAACTTGAAAATTTTATATAAATAGAAGTAAATATTATATAAAAAAATTCATTAGCTAGTTATCAAATTAAAAAAATTAATTCATAAAAAAGAACAAAGTCAAATATTAATAATACATAGGCATCACGTAGTAATCAACTGAAGCATGGGAGAATTTGGGAAACGAAAACAAAAGAAATTATAAATTGGTGAGAATTGTTTCATGGTCTATCACATCCATAAATATATAAAATTGCTTCATATATCGACCGACCTCTAACGATATTTCACTGAAACTCGAACGAATGCCTTACGATGGAGTCCAAATTGTAAAATAGAAATAATATTGTAACAATATATATCACCCTCAAACAGAATTTTAAATTACAAAATGGCAACTGTCATCTTACCAAGATTACTAATTTCATAACGTAAGATAAATAAAATTCAAGCAAAAAGAAAAAAATTATCGCGTGATACTCTTCCTCTTTCTTTCCAAGACTCCAACTCTAATTTGAATTTTATTTTCAATAAAAAAAATTATTTCTAGAAAAGATAAGCACAAATAAAAAAAAAATTACAAAGAAACAAAAGGGGACAAATAAAAAATCAGAAAAAAAAAATACTTAGACAAATGATAACTTTGGCTCGTTTATATGAATTATAAATTAGACATACCATATCAACCACACTAAGGTTGAACCAATAGTTTACCATACGTTTTGGTTCGTAGAATAAAATAAAACTGAAAATTATGATATGTTTGATTTATTAAAATAAAATAAAGTGAAAATAGAATAATAATCAAATATAAATGGAATAAAGATGTAACATAGTTTGATTGGAGAAATGAAATTAAATCAAAATTTTATTGTTAGTTGGAACATAAATAAAATATAAGTACAAAATGATATTAAATAAATATATTTTTTATAAAAGTCAAACTTATTTATTTTGCCTAATATAAGATATTATTAGTAATTCATAAGAACTTAATATTAAATATATTATTTTTTAATATTTATAAGATTTTATACTATCTTAAGATATTCATAAATAAAAATACATTAAATGAATATAAATAATACAATATTTTAGATATTAAATATTTACCATAACTCGATCTTTGCCTTCTTTTTTCCCTCTAACAAACCCTAATAGCTTAAATCTAAGCTTAAAGCCTTGCCCAGAAGTCTTCTGATGGTAGCTTTAAACCTATTGATATCTTTAGTTTGTTGTCCCCCATCTTTAGTTCTTCCTTCTCACCAAAAACCAGAGGGAATTTTGGGAGAATTCTTATTTTTGTTGATTTTTTGTCACCGGCGAACTAATCACCGTTTTGTTTGCTGAGGCGGATGACATCAAAAGATTGGTCGAAAGGCGTAGACATGGTCATGTTTTTGGTGTATTACTGTTGAGGGTGGAATCTTTTTAAGGAATAGAAAAAGTGTTAGGGAATTCTAACTCTCTCGAAAGAAGTTTTCGAGGTGTCGTCTATTAAATAGTCGACTTAATTTTTAATAAAGACCGGTATTGAATACTAATAAGAGTTTTCTCTTTCAATTCTATTCAATACTGATCTTCAAAAACTTCTTTCGAAAAATTCAAAAATTCCCTTTAACAAAAGAGGAATTGGTATTCCGCAAAATAAATATTAGGTTAAACAAACTAATGAAACACTGTTAAAGTGGGGAATAAGGGCAGAATGATTATTCCATTAAAAGGAGGAAGAAATAAGGTAATTTATGCTATGGAAAATCAGCATGAAGCAGACCAGCTAAAGAATAGAAGGCTAATTTGGTGCCTTAGTGGGGTTTAGTAGCATGAAGCATGGAGCATGCTACTTCTGGGCTTTCGGGGATTATATAGATGCAAAGCATATTGCGTTCTACTTGGATACTTAATGTCGCTTTCATTTGGTAAGAGATAAGATAATTGAGCAATCCAAAAGTCGTTTCTGTCATTTTTCTTTAATAGAGATGAGTTGAAAAAGTACTCCTACAAACGATAGCTTGATAGCGGAATATATCTTTATTTATTTATTTATCTTTATTTATTTATAATCTGAAATATTTTTCAATAAGGTAAAATAATTATAGTATTTTTTATTATATTTCAGATTATATTTAATTTTTTTTACTGAAAAATATTAAATTGTATGTGCGTTAGATGAAGCAATAAAATAGTCCTTCTATTAAAACTGAGATGTTAACTGCTTATTTTGATTTTTTATATATGATAGATAATAACAAATTTAACTATTAATATTTACACTTTTATTCAATTAGGCTCTAACTATTTTATCTAAAGCAAATTAGTTTCAATCGTTTGCTGCTGACATGAAAGTACTTTATTTTATATACTAAGTCAACAAATAACTTAAAAAAATTATAATTTCAAAAACTATTTTAAAAAATAAAAAAAATCCAAAGTACAAAAGATATTAGGAATGCAATTTTTTTAAAAAAACCAAAAAGATAAAAAGTTATAAAAAAGCTTTCCAAATTCAAATCAAAGTTAAGTACACAATCACTAGTTGTATATATGGTTTCATCGTTGGTTAGAATTGAATAATTATGTGTGTAAGACCCAATTTTTGCCCGGGCCCAAATATTCAATTACAGCCCATACACATACAAAACAAAAATAAAAACAAATAATAACAGTCCGATACAAAATTTAAAGCCCAAGTTTAAATGCTGGTCCAAAATATAATTTTGGTCCGATTACCCAAGCCCAATGGCCCAAAATTTTTTCAGAAATAACAAACCCTAGTTTTGAGGCTCTCCCTTTGGCCGGCACCACCTCCACCTCCACGCACTACTCACGTCCTCCATCACCGTTCACCACGCACATCCCCACGGCCACCAACGTACCCACGTACCATGTCCAAGCCACGTCCGCCATACCTGCAAATGTGCACAAAAACAGTTGTAAAATGGCTATATAAAGCCATGAATATTCATTTTTTTGGGGGGGTTACGGAGAATACAAAATACACTCAAAAATCAATTACAAAGAAAGTGCAAAGGAAATTTAAGAGGTGATTCTCGATTGATCTTGTTTGTTGAGCTTTTTATTTATTTTGGTGTGCAAAGAGTAATAAAAAGAAGAAGAAAGTGAGAGCACTTACCAAACCTCCGTGGACATAGTTGGAGTTCTCTTCCATTGGCGAAATCGGCCATTGTCTGTGCACCGTCAGCCACCGTATGGTGGTGGTTCGGCGGCTGCATGTTTTGGGATGAAACCCTAGCAGAAAGGGTTAGAAGGAAAAGGCTTTGGGTTTTCTAAAGGTTTTTTTATGTTTTAAAAAAATAAAATAAAAGTTTTTAATTTTAAAACAGCTTCAAAAGGGGGAAGGGAGGGGAAGGCTTCTTTTGCCTTTTATGAAACGACGCCATTTGGAAAAGGGGAGGGTTCGCGCTTTGACTCGGATCCGCGCTTCTTCACTCTAAATGGTCGATTTGCGCGCGTAGTCCCTTCCTTGGTTGAGCTATTCAATCGGGCCCTATTAATGTTTTTTTTTATTCTTTTAAATTGTCCCTAGAATTTGTGCGTATACTCATTTCAGTCTGCGTTGAAATGATTCGTTTTGGGGCATGGTTTATTTGCTTTCTTCATCCCTGCGAATCCGCATGCATTGCGTTTTGGTCTTGACTTTAATTTCAATATTCTATTTTATTTATTAACTATCCCTTTAAGTTTGATTTTATTTCAATTGAGTTTTTCTTTCATTTCAATATGTTTTTTTTTATTTTCTTTATTTTCCTTTGTTTTTTATTTTCACTTATTTTAAATTCTCTTTTATATATTTCTATGTTTTAAAGATTTATGCGATATTTAAATATTCTTATACATTTTATATATTTACACATAATTTAGCTTTTTTTTATATGTATATATTATTGATGTTATATTATTTTATATAAATATTTTTCCTTTAAAAATCTATTTATATATAATTTATTTCCTATAAGAACCCCATTTCATCATTTTTTTTTATTATTTCAAATACTTCTATATATTTATATTCTTATGGACCAATTATTTATATTAAGTTGTTTTATTTTTTTATGTAAATTGATATATGTATTATTTTATATATTATATTTATTTTAAAATTCATTTGTATATTGCTATTTATATCTATTACTTGTTTAAAATTTTTTTGTATAGTTTGTATAGGATGTTTTCAAATTTTCTTTTTTTCCTATTATTCATTTTATTTTATTTTAAAACTTGTTATATTTTATTTGTGTAATTTGCTTGGAACTTCTTTTAAATTGGCTTCTAATTTATTAGCCTTCGGATATTAGCGTTTGTATTTATATAGTATATGATATGTTGCCATTGCATGTACCTTAATTTGTTCCTTTGTGTTTTCTTATTTTTTTTCCCCATGTAATATTATTGCCACGTATTTTTATTTCATGTTCAATACTATGCTTGTATGTTTGTTATTTTATCGAATTGTAAATTCCAAATTTTCGCCCAATATCGATTGCTTTTTACCTATAAGTAAGCCAAACAAATAAAAAGCATTTGGAGCCGATTTTATAATTGCTTATTTGAAAGCTTTTCAAAATAAGGCAATATTTTGTGTTTGGGAATTCGGAAAATTGTGCCTTAACGTGCTGGGTTTCGATTTTCCGTTTGACCAAACAACCAAATATCCTTTTAATGGCATGTTTTGGGAAAACATGAGATGATTTTGATTTCGAGGGTTTAGGTTGTCGTATCCTAACGTGCTGGATGTGATATTTTATTCCTTCGGAACAAAAGAATCTTAATGTCCAATTCGAGTTATTCAAATGTTTTAAAAGAAATCTTATTTTAAAATATCTTTTAAATTTTAGACATGAGGACATTGTTTAATCAATTAGGTACCAATTTTGGGCGTTACGAGGGTGTTAATCCTTCCTCGTACGTAACCGACTCCTGAACCCATTTGCTTGAATTTCGTAGGCCAAAATTGATATTTTAATAAAATAAAACGTTTTATTAGGTGATCCGATCCCACCTAAACAAAAGGGATTGGTGGCGACTCCGTACCATATTTTAAAGTCGATCCCTGTTTTTCAAAATTAAAAACAGTTTCGACAGCTTGGCGACTCCACTAGGGACCAATAAGAGAGTCAAGCCGTAAAATTAATTATTTTCTATCCTTTTGTCGGAAAATTGAAAATTTGATTTGAAAAATCATGCCTCATTTGTCGCATTTGTTGGTGTCATGTCATATGTTTGTTGTGATTTGAGGTACATAGAATACTCTTGCATTGCATTGCATGACCGTTATGGTTATACCTTTTAAGTGGGAGTGAGAAACTATGCCTTCGTGAGGTTTTCACCTCCGCATAGGCTAGTGGGCTACTTCCGGGATACATCCGTACCTATGTCTTCGTGAGGTTTTCACCTCCTCAAGGCCATAGGGAAATGTATTCCCTTGAACTGAACTTGATCCATATGAGCCTATAATGGGTGAGGGTTGAGGAATCTGCTGGTTAAGGTACCCTTTCTTAGAACCGAGCCACATATAGTGAACCCTAAGAGCCCACCCTAGGTAGAGCTATGTTGAACCCTAGCAGTTACCCAGATAGGTGTTTGACTATTTTCTATTTGATTTAATTTTTATTATTCGATACTAACTTGTTGTGTTTTGTTGTGGCTATGATTGCATGTCATTTCATATTAAAGAGGTGTCGATTCCTGTTCAGTTACTAAATTAGAAAGCTTGTCATAGAGAATGAATTTCTTGATAAAATAGAGGATAATGCGGTTGTCCGTATGTGGTCAGAGAAGATGCAACTTGAGAAAGGGGATAGCCTAGGTGAGGGATATACGTCAGAGTTGTGGGGCTTCACCCGTATCAGTGTGACACAAAATGAGTTCCAGGACTTGAGAGATATATGAGCCCATTGAGATAATGAGACTAAGCAGTTGTTTTATCAAAATTACGATGACCTATCCTACCTACTTGACATCAAGGTGGACAAACACTTGTTTCGGGCTATGGCTCAGTTTTGGAACCACGCATATAGTTGTTTCACTTTTGGGAAGGTGGACTTAGTGCCTACAGTTGAGGAGTATACAACTTTTATTCGTTGTCCAAAGGTTCAAGTCGATAAAACTTATTCTAGGGCCGCTAATGCCCCAACTTTTGTAAAGAAATTAATGAGTATCAGCAAGATGAGTGAACAGTGGGTTACAGCCCGAATTCAACAAAAAGGTGATGGTATGTGCATTCTTTGGGTGAGTTTGAGGGACCTGATTGTAGCACATCCGGATATAAAGAAGAAAGTTGACATATTCGCCTTAAGTATTTATGGTTTGGTAATTTTCCCTAAAGCTTTAAGGCATATAGATGAAGCAGTTGCCGACTTATTTGATTGACTTGACAAACGGGTTACACTGGTACTGACAATTTTAGCCGAGACGTTCAGATCTTTGAGTGCATGTCGAAGGACAGGTGAAGGTAGATTTATAGGGTATACGTAGTTATTATTAGCTTAGTTCCACAACCATTTTTGGAAGGTGGATAAAGTTTCCTATCAAGTTTTCTCCGAGAATTACTCCATATTAAAGGAGATAACAGCCACGCACAAGAGAGATGACATATCAGAAGAAAATTGGATCGCGCTCCTTCGAAATCTTTAGGAAAAGGACTTTGAGTAGAGAGCTCCTTAGTTGGTTCCCGATGAAATTCTTTACCGATGTGGGAGTTTTGACTGGGTGCATCTGCTTGGAATTTGGGGAGCCGTTGGATATGCCCATTTGCATGTTTTAAGATAATACAGATCAAGATAGTTTATACCGATGACACATGGGCTAGCTTAGTATGAGTTCTCGTATAGGGGGACAATTATAAGAAGAAGGTTCGAGAGATTTTTGATGCTTGGAAACAGACACGCCAGATGAAGAGATTGACTGTAGGTTCAATGAAGACTCTTGAATACAATAGGTGGTTGAGTAAAAGGATCAATGATAATATCCCTGGGCCGAGTTTAAAGGGTGTTCGATCGATGGAAGAATATTTACAAGTAATCCCCTCAGAGCTAGAAATCATAAAACATGACTTCGAAAAGAGAAATTCAGAGTTAGGAAAAAAGATAGAACAATTGGAGGAAAAAAAGATGCATTTGAGGTTAGATGCTGATATTCAGAAACTCGAGGCCTAGAAGTTGAGAAAAGGGAAAAAAAAGGTTGAAGAAGACTTGGATAGTTTAAAGACTGATTAGAAGAAGCTGCGTATCTCAATGAGAACTGATTGGGAAAGACGTCAGAGCAGTGGTGACAAGAAATTCAAGAAGAAAAGGCTAGAGCTAATCAGTGGGAGAAGATGTTCCATGATGCTCGAGCGCGCGAAAATACCTTAAAAAAGATCTTGATTGAGGGCCAAGATGAGAGAGAGATGTTAGTAGCTCGGGTAGCGGAATTAGAAAAGGCACTGCATCAGCATCGTAGTCGTAACTCTGACATTGAATTAAGAGCCAGCCTGAACAGGATTGAGGATTTGAAAGGAAAGATAGAAGAGCTCGAGACTACACTACAAGACTATGAACTTCAAATTGAATTCCTCGAGTCGAATAATGAGCAGTGGAAGGAACAACTCCGTCGATCGCAAGACCAGGTCAAGGATACAGATTATGTCATGGGTGAAACTGTGGCTCAGATTCGAGAGGTGGCCAATCATTTACAGACCTTAGCGGTTCAGGCTGATGTGCTAAGTGTGAAATATGAGTTAGAGTCAAACCAGAGTCGTGAGCTGGCTTGCCTTCTTAAGAGAGTTAAAACTTTGAGCATTAGGGTAAAACCGTATATACAATCTATTTTATGTAAAGAATTTTGTTTTCTAATAAAGTTTCTAAATGAAATTGGATCAGAATCGACGTCTTTTTAGTTTTGCATTCATCCCATGCATTTGCATTTCATCACATCATGTGCATTAAATTTCGCAAAAGAACTTTAATTAATTAGAAATTGTATTATAATTACCCTAGAACATCAATACTACACACGAAAAAAAACCAAAGCTATGGATCAAAGGTTGGAAAAATTAGAGCAAATGCAGAAAGAGGTGCAGGATCAACTGCAAGTATAGATGCAAGAACAGCTGGCCAAAATTCAGCAAAATATAAAAGATCAGATGCTAGAATCTTAAAATAATATGATAGGCCAATTGTCTTAGTTACTAATTGGAAGGCCGAAAAAAGGAAAGAGCCCCATGATCAATACCGTGGATGACAGTGAGGACCTTACTTACCCTCCGGGTTTTACCCCAACGAATACCCAAGCACCACCTCAAAGGGTGTTTGTCAATATCAAACCCCAATGTCAGACTGGTACTTCGGCACCAATAAACTTCCCAATGGGCTCGTGTTCCAACCCTGAAGACAATTCTGCAAATCTTGTAGTTCCTGACCTCGATAATGTAGCGGAAACAGAAAGGGTAAGAGCGGAACTCCCAAAGCAATTGGAAGACTGATACAAATGGTTGGAAGAGAAATTCAAGGTGTTGGAAAGCACTGATTATCATTGTGGAGTGGATGCTAAGGAGTTGAGCCTTATCCCAGATTTGGTGCTCCCTCCGAAGTTCAAAATGCCAGAATTTGAAAAATACAACGGAACCAGCTGCCCTGAGGCTTACATCACGATGTTTTGTCGGAGGATGACTGGTCATGTCAATAATGATCAGTTATTGATTCACTATTTCCAGGACAGTTTGACTGGGGCTGCGGCCAAATGGTACAATCAGCTGAATCGTAGCCAAGCCAAATCATGGAAGGACTTAGCACAGGCCTTCATAAAGTAATATGGCCATGTGACAGACATAGTGCCTGGCAGGATCACGTTACAGAACATGGAGAAAAAGTCGAGTGAAAGTTTCAGGCAATATGCTCAGAGGTGGAGGGAAGTCGCTACACAAGTCCAACCGCCACTATTGGAAAAAGAAACAACCATGCTTTTCATTAATACCTTGAAGGCACCTTTTATTAATCATATGCTGGAAAGCGCAACTAAGAGTTTTGTAGACATAGTGATGTCCGGTGAAATGATAGAGAATGCAATAAGGTGCAGAAAGATAGAGGCTGGGGAAAGCACTAGGAGGTCGGCCCCGAAGAAGAGAGAAAATAAGGTTAGCAATGCGAGTATGGGTTATGCAAAACCAATCACGATAAGCCAACCAAAAATGGTAACCACAGGCCAGCAAGCTTTGTCAAGGTAAGAGCCTAATGCAAAGCAGAACACAGAGAAGCTTCAATTTACTCCCATTCCAATAACGTATCGGGAGCTGTGCAAAAGTCTATTTGATACACACGTTGTATCCCCTTTCTACTTAAAATCGTTGCCACCCCCATACCCTAAGTGGTACGATGCAAGTGCTCAATGTGAATATCATGCGGGAATCACAGGACACTCGATAGAGTACTGCACCTCTTTTAAAAGGTTAGTCGAAAGGCTCATCAAATTGGGTGTTGTAAAATTTGATGATACACCTGGTGTAGGAAATCCGTTACCCAATCATACTGATAATAAGGTAACACGATAGTCGAGAACATGGGGAGAAGAATCAAGTTGAATGTTGCAGAAGTGAAAACCCCGTTGAGGGAGGTTTGGAGGAAGATGGTGGAAAGAGGGTTAATCACGCAGGATTTGTGGAGTAAATCTAGAGAGGCGAGGAACTACTGTAAGTTCCACAATAAGGGATATCATGAGATTGAGAGATGTAATGAATTCAGAGCCCTGGTACAGGGTCTAATGGACAACAAAGAGCTGAAATTATTTGAATTTATTAAGGAGGAAGATGGATACACCTCGGAGGGGGGTCGATGGAGAAGGTCTCAGAGGTCAATCTCCCGGTGGTGATTATCTCACGACCGAGAATCAATAAATCTGGAGCAAAAATTGCACCAAAAGTTGTAATTCAGAAACCCGTGACTTTTCCTTATAAGGACAGCAAAAGGGTGCCTTAGAATTATAACTGTAATGTGACATCATCAGGAGAGGGGAGTCCGGTCAACACGCTAAATACAAAGGTCGAGCTTGTAAAAGGGAAATCTTTGGTGATCGAATAAGGGAAAGAGAAGCCAAAATTATCTATTAATAAGCCTGTAACAGAGAAAAAAGCTAAGGAATTCTTGAAGTTCCTAAAGCACAGCGAGTATAGTATTGTGGAACAATTACACAAGTAACTGACGCGCATATCGGTGCTAGCTCTGCTCCTAAACTTGGAGGTACACCGTAACACATTGATAAAGGTGTTAAATGAAACCTATGTCACTGATGACATTTCGGTAAACAAGCTAGACCGTCTTGTCAGCAACATAAGTGCTGACAATTTCATCTCTTTCAGTGACGATGAAATACCGCCAGGAGGCATGGGATCCACCAAGGCTTTGCACATCACTACCTGTTGTAAAGGGTATACATTACTGGAGGTACTAATTGACAATGGATCGACACTGAACGTCTTGCCCCTATCCACATTGAACAGGCTGCCTATAGACAGCTCTCATATAAAGACATGCCAAAACATAGTGAGAGCATTTGATGGCACTGAAAGGAAGGTAATGGTAAGGATTGAGGTACCTTTGTTGATTGGTCCAAACACATAGAAGATAGATTTTCTAGTGATGGACATTAAGCCTTTTTATAATTGCCTATTGGGGAGGCCTTGGATTCACTCGGCAGGGGCAGTACCATCATCATTGCACCAAAAGCTAAAGTTGGTGATGGAGGGCCGGCTGATAACGATAAATGCAAAGGAGGACACTATCGCATCCATTACTAGTGATGCACCGTATATAGAAAATGATAGTAAGGCAATAGAGTGTTCCTTTCGGTCATTGGAATTTGTAAATGCAACTTTCATCATCGAGGGAGGTAGGGTCCCAATGCCAAAAATATTCGAAGCTACGAGGATGAGCTTGTAACTAATGGTTGGAAAAGGGGCATTACCTAGAAGGGAGCTTGGGAAGTATTTTCATGGACGGGTTGAGGCTGAAAGGAAGCAAGAGAGATGAAGAGCACGATTGAGTGGGGCAGAGGTCAAATAGGAATTAATTACTTTTCTCCATATATCCAACACGTTCGTGCCAGGAGAAATTTTTTATCCTGAACCGAAGATGACAAGAGAGGGAACGGCTGAAGATTTGATGGGAAGTCTGAACATCAATGTCATATCTGAAGAGAAAGTGAAAAAATGAGACTTAGCAAGCATTCGCCCTTATGAGCTTGGAAGTGTTCTGAACAACGAACTGTGGAAGAAATTCCTGTAGTTTTTAGAGCAAACACAGAGTAATGTTCAAAACACACTTGTTGTTTTAAAGCCTAGAAGCAACGAGAATCTTTTGTGAAGTAGGCTCATGTTCAAAACATCTTTATTTTAATATAAATACACCTTCATATCTTATTCTGAGAAAATATTCTTTTATCTTGAGCAAATTTCTTTTCTTGCATTTCATTTATAATCATGCCATCCAAAAAAAGCTATACTTAGATTCATTTGTTTGTTGGATATTCTTTCGTGCCTATAATATGTCTCTAGATATTAATGACATGAGTGACGCTGTTAGGAACCCAGAGTTCCCTTTTGAGCGAGATATGTGTCTGGAGGGATCTCAGGATTTTGAAGATGATGGAGACTGCAACTTACCTCCAGATTTGTTAAGGATGGTAGAGCAGCAAGAGAAACAGATCCTACCTCATAAAGAGGCAATCGAGAATGTAACCTTGGAAGAAAGGAAAGAGGTGAACATTGGAACTTGCATAACTGAGGAAACAAGACGGGACCTCATTGAATTACTGTAAGAGTTCAAAGATATCTTCGCGTGGCCGTATCAAGACTTGCCTGGGTTAAGCACTGATATTGTGGTGCATTACGTCCCTATAAAAGAAGAGTGCAAGCCTGTTCAATAGAAGCTTCAAAGGATGAGACTCGATGTTGCAGTAAAAATAAGGGAAGAGGTCAGGAAGCAATTTGATGCTGGGTTCTTGCAAGTGGTTAATTATTAGAATGGGTAGCCAACGTTGTCCCCGTCCCTAAAAAAGATGGAAAAGTGCAGATGTGTGTAGATTACAGAGACTTAAACAAGGCCAGCCCAAAGGACAACTTCCCATTGCCTCACATCGACACTTTGGTGGATAACACGGTAGGTTGCTCACTATTCTTCTTCATGGATGGTTTCTCTGGATACAATCAGATAAAGATGCATCCTGAAGACATGGAAAAGACCACATTCATAACCTTATGGGGAACTTTTTGCTATAAGGTGATGCCATTCGGGTTGAAGAATACAAGAGCAACGTATCAAAGAGCCATCGTAACCTTGTTTCACGACATGTTACACATGGAAATTGAGGTTTACGTCAATGATATGATCGCAAAATACCAAATAGAAAAGGAGCATATACAGGTTTTGAGGAAATTGTTCTTGAGGTTGAGGAAGTTTCAGCTAAAGCTCAATCCAAAAAATATACTTTCGAAGCTAGGTCAGGAAAATTACTGGGTTTCATAGTCAGCGAAAGAGGAATTGAGGTCGACCCTAACAAAGTCAAGGCTATACAAAAATTGCCTCCGCCGCGCACTCAAAAGGAAGTTCAAGGTTTCCTGGGAAGACTAAATTATATTGTCCGGTTCATTTCACAACTAACTGAGAAATGTGACCCCCATATTTCACCTTCTCAAGAAACATAACCCAAGTGTATTGGATGATGAGTGCCAGAAAACCTTTGACAAGGTCAAGCAATATTTGTCCAATCCCCCAGTGCTAATGCCGCCTAGCCCTCGTAGGCTATTGATACTATATTTGACAGTATTTGACAATTTAATGGGATGTGTGCTCGGCCAACATGATGAGACAAGAAAGAAATAAAGGGCGATATATTACCTTAGTAAGAAATTCACTGAATGTGAAATGAGATATTCGCCAATTGAGAAATTATGTTGTACCTTGGTTTGGACCACTCGGAGATTGAGACAGTACATGTTATACCATACGACTTGGTTAATATCAAAATAGGACCATTTAAAGTACATGATGGAGTCAACTACTTTGAGTAGAAGGATGGCCCGATGACAAATTCTGCTTTCCAAATTCGACATACTTTATGTGAATCTGAAAGCTGTGAAAGGGAGTGCAATAGCAGATTTTCTAGCTAGTAGAGCTTTAAAAGATTACGAGACTTTAAACTTTGATTTCTCTAATAAAGATCTAATGTATATGGCAACCACTGAATAAGACACTCCAAAAGATCATCTTTGGAAACTGAGTTTTGACGGAGCATCAAACATCGTTGGTAATGGGATTGGGGCAGTCTTGATATCCCCAAGTAGAGATCATTATCTATTCACTTGAAAATTGGATTTTGATTCACAAACAATATGGCAGAATACGAAGCATGTATCATGGGAATCCGTACAGCCATTAAACGAAAAATTAAAGTACTGGAGGCGTATGGAGATTCTGTGCTAGTAATCTATCAGCTTAAGGGTAAATGGGAAACAAGAGATCCCAAGCTGATTAGTTACCGAAAGCTAGTGCTGGAGTTAATTGAAGGGTTTAATGATATTGCTTTCTATTATCTCCCGTGAGACAAAAACCAAATGGCTGATGCCTTGGCTACGTTAGCTTCTATAATCAGAGTAAATAAACGAGAGGATGTGAAGCCGATCTAAATGAGTATTTGTAAGGCTCCAGCTCATTGCTGCAATATCGACAAAGAAGAGGAGAGAGATGATTATCCTTGGTATCATAATATTCTACAATATGTGAAGAACCGTGAATACCTTGATCAAACAACTAAAAATGATAAGAGAACGTTGAGGAGGCTGGCCAGTGATTATGTCTTATACGGAGAGATCCTGTATAAAAGGAGGAAGGATCATGTGCTGTTAAGATGTGTTGACGTTGTTGAAGCTAGGAAAATCCTGGAAGAAGTCCATGAAGGTGTTTGTGGGACGCATGCTAATGGGTTCACAATGGCCAGGTAAATCATGAGATTCGGGTATTACTGGTCCACGATGGAGGGAGATTGCATCTGTTACGCCAAGAAATGCCATAAGTGCCAAATTTATGGAGACAAGATCCATGTGCCTCCTTCACCTCTTCATGTTATGACTTCTCCGTGGCCTCTCTCAATGTAGGGCATGGACGTCATTAGGCCGATTTCACCGAAGGCTTCTAACGGACATCGGTTTATCTTTACGGTCATCGATTACTTCATCAAGTGGGTAGAGGCTGCTTCATACGCCAATGTTATAAAGTCGGCAGTCAGCAAGTTCTTGAAGAGGGAGATCATATGTTGATATGGCATACTAGAAAGAATCATATCTGACAACGCATTAAATTTGAATAACACGTGACAGTAGAGATCTGCAGACAGTTCAAAATTAAGCACCACAACTCGTCACTATATCGCCCAAAAATAAATGGTACAGTTGACGCGGCTAATAAAAATATTAAGAAGATCGTGGGGAAAATGACTGAGACCTACAAGGATTGGTATGAAAAGTTACCATTTGCTCTTTAAGCCTATCAAACATCTGTCAGAACTTCTATCGGGGCAACACCTTACTCGTTAGTTTATAGGATAAAGGCAGTTTTGCCCATTGAAGTCGAAATTCCTTCTCTCCGGGTTTTATCAGAGTTGAAGTTAGATAAAGCAGAATGGATCCAGTCCCGATATGATCAGTTGAACTTGATTTAAGAAAAGAGGCTGAAGGCTATCCGTCATGGTCAAATGTACCAGAAGCGAATGATGCGAGCTTACAACAAAAAAGTTCACCCCAAAGTATACCATGAGAGGGACTTGGTATTGAAAAAGATCCTCCTTATGCAAAAAGATTTCAGAGGGAAATGGATGCCAAACTGGGAAAGACCTTATGTGGTAAAGAAGACTTTTTCTAGAAGGGCACTGATATTAACTGAGATGGACGGTAAGTGCCTTCCTAACCCAGTAAATTCAGATTCAGTCAAGAAGTACTTACTTAAAAGGAAGCTAAGGTAAAAACCCGCAAAGGGCGCCTTAAGACCAAAAGGGCTTTGAATTGAAAACTTGAAAAGGGCAGTTCAAATTTCGATCAAAGATGAGGCATGTGATAATCTTACTCTGCTCAAATTAATAAAGAGGAAGAGTGCTATGTTTTGGGGCATCGACAAAATACTTTAGATCTCCTATGCATATGATAAGATCAAAATGATCCTCGAAGAGTTCGTACGGAGAGCTCAGGCTGCGATATCTAGGACACTTATTTGTTGCCTTTTCCTATTTTGTATTCCAGCAATGTTTACTTTCATTGATTAATCCATTCTTTTTGAATTTTGTTCATATTAAATTTCAGTTTTAGCTATCTTTATAATCTTTTTCAAGCGCTCGTATTGAAATAAGGATTAATGGACTAATAACACTTTCTCGGAAAGAGGTTTACATATTACTCTGGTAGGCTCTAAACAGTGTAAGAACCTGAAACTAGACTTTTGTTTAGAACTTACCCAACTTAAGGGTTGGAAATATTTGAGTCCAAATTGAGATTATCTCTTTGGATTTTCAATCAAAGATATCAGTTGAACAAGAAGACAATGTCAATAGCGAAAATGAGCGATGTCAACCCAAGCATAAGAGGGAATCATTCTCGAAGAAAGAGAAATGACATTCCTCATTCATGCAAATATCAGGTGTACACATCTGGTCATGACGCCCGGGGAAAGGTGTAATAGATCAAATTGGTGAAAGATTCAAGTCCTATACTCCTGGGTTGCAGGGGAGGGTTTGAAGATGGTACAAACCTTAGGTCCTAAAAGTACAGTGAAATGGACCCTGAAGTTATAATTGGGGCAAACCAGTTGAGCAAAAAGGGTTATTTTTACGGGTTTTCTGTAGGAAAATGCTAGCCGAGCAAGAAGGCAACATAATACGATAGTGATAAAACTCTGATGAATAACGAGTGATGTCACTTTAAGCATTTAAAAAAAGAATCATTCCCATGACATTTCTACATTCATATCATTCATAGCGCATTTGGTTAGGAGCATCTGATTCATTTTGATCATAGCATTCTAATCATTTAGCATAAACATAGGCATATTAAACCGAGTATACAGGGCATGTTCCCCAGAGGACGACATCGGTGAATTCACAGGTCTTATCTCTCTAAGCAGTAGTGGAGCAGATTAAAGACGGTAAATTTTATCTCTATGTATCGGCAATGGAGCAGATTTAAGCCACCAGCCTTATCTCCCTGAAGTTGCAGTGGAGTAGGTTCAAGATACAAGTCTTATCTCCCTGGAATTGCAGTAGAGCAAATTGAAAATTATAGATCTTATCTCTCTAAGTAGTAGTGGAGCAGATCGAGGATGACAAATCTTATCTCCATGTATCGGCAATGGAGCAGATTTAAGCCGCCAGCATTATCTCCCTGAAGTTGCAGTGAAGCAAGTTCAGGATACAAGTCTTATCTCCTTGAAGTTGCAGTGCAGCAGACTGAAAATTACAGATCTTATCTCTCTAAGCAATAGTGGAGCAGATCGAAGATGGCGAATCTTAACTCCACTATCGGCAATGAAGCAGATTTAAGCCTCCAGCCTTATCTCCCTGAAGTTGCAGTGGAGTAGGTTCAGGATACAAGTCTTGTCTCCCTGAAGATGTTGCAGTGGGGCACACTGAAAATTACATATCTTATTTCTCTAAGCAGTAGAGGAACAGATCATAGCCAACCTTATCTCCCTGAAGATGTTGCAGTGGGGTAGGTTGAAATTACCAATTCTATTTTCCTTAAAGTCCCAGCGGAGTAGATCGAAGCTACAAATCTCTTCTCCCTAAAACTACGTCGGAGCAAGTCAAAGTACCAATTTCTACACCTCTGAAGATGCAGTGGATTAGGAACGAGGATACTTAAAGAAGGTGAACACCCAGAAGTCAGAAGGACCGAGCAAATTGGCTCTTTTAAAGTCTTTACTCCATTCTCGTTACACGACAACGAGCAAAGAGGGGTAGCTGTAAGACCCAATTTTCGCCCGGGACCAAATACCCAATTACAACCCATACACATACAAAAAAAAAAAAAAACCAAAAACAAATAATAACAGTCTGATACAAAATTTAAAGCCCAAGTTTAAATGCTGGCCCAAAATATAATTTTGGCCCAATTACACAAGCCCAATGGCCCAATTTTTTTTCAGAAATAACAAACCCTAGCTTTGAGGCTCTCCCTTTGGCCAGCACTGCCTCCACCTCCACGCACTACCCACGTCCTCCACCACCGTTCACCACGCACATCCCCACGGCCACCAACGTACCCACGTACCACGTCCAAGCCATGTCCGCCATACCTGCAAATGTGCACAAAAACAATTGTAAAATGGCTATATAAAGCCTTGAATATTCATTTGTTTTTTTAGGGGTTATGGAGAATACAAAATACACACAAAAATAAATTGCAAAGAAATAAGTGCAAAGGAAATTTAAGAGGTGATTCTCGATTGATCTTGTTTGTTGAGCTTTTTATTTATTTTGGTGTGCAAAGAGTAATAAAAAAAAGAAGAAAGTGAGAGTAGTTACCAAACCTCCGTGGGCATAGTTGGAGTTCTCTTCCATTGGCGAAATCGGCCATTGTCTGTGCACCGTCGGCCGCCATATGGTGGTGGTTCGGTGGCTGCATGTTTTGGGATGAAACCCTAACAAAAAGGGTTAGAAGGAAAATGTTTTAGGCTTTCTAAAGGTTTTTTTTTATGTTTTAAAAAAAATATAAAATAAAGGTTTTTAATTTTAAAACAGCTTCGAAATGGGGGGAAGGAGGCTTCTTTTGCCTTTTATGAAAGAAACCATTTGGAAAAGGGGGGATCCGCGCGTTGACTCGTTTGGTGACTCGGATCCGTGCTTCTTCACCCTAAATGGTCGATTTGCGCGCGTGGTCCCTTCCTTGGTTGAGCTATTCAAACGGGCCCTATTAATGTTTTCTTTGATTCTTTTAAATTGTCCCTGGAATTTACGCGTATACTCATTTCAGTCTGCGTTGAAATGATTCGTTTTGGGGCATGGTTTATTTGCTTTCTTCATCCCTGCGAATCCGCGCGCATTGCGTTTTGGTCCTTGGCTTTAATTTCAATGTTCTATTTTATTTATTAACTATCCCTTTAAGTTTGATTTTATTTCAATTGAGTTTTTCTTTCATTTCAATATGTTTTTTTATTTTCTTTATTTTCCTTTGTTTTTTATTTTCACTTATTTTAAATTCTCTTTTATATATTTCTATGTTTTAAAGATTTATGCGATATTTAAATATTCTTATACATTTTATATATTTACACATAATTTAGCTTTTTTTATATGTATATATTATTGATGTTATATTATTTTATATAAATATTTTTCCTTTAAAAATCTATTTATATATAATTTATTTCCTATAAGAACCCTATTTCATCATTTTTATTATTATTTTAAATACTTTTATATATTTATATTCTTATGGACCAATTATTTATATTAAGTTGTTTTATTTTTTTTATGTAAATTGATATATGTGTTATTTTATATATTATATTTATTTTAAAATTCATTTGTATATTGCTATTTAATATATTTTTATTTTTATTTTTCTATTTATTTTAAATTTTTATATCTATTACTTGTTTAAAAGTTTTTTTGTATAGTTTGTATAGGATGTTTTCAAATTTTCTTTCTTTCCTGTTATTCATTTTATTTTATTTTAAAACTTGTTATATTTCATTTGTGTAATTTGCTTGGAACTTCTTTTAAATTGGCTTCTATAATTCATTAGCCTTTGGATATTAGCGTTTGTATTTATATAGTATATGATATGTTGCCATTGCATGTACCCTAATTTGTTCCTTTGTGTTTTCTTATTTTTTCCCCATGTAATATTATTGCCACGTATTTTTATTTCATGCTCAATATTGTGCTTGTATGTTTGTTATTTTATCGAATTGTAAATTTCAAATTTTCGCCCAATATCGATTGCTTTTTACCTATAAGTAAACCAAACGAATAAAAAGCATTTGGAGCTGGTTTTATAATTGCTTATTTGAAAGCTTTTCAAAATAAGGAAATATTTTGTGTTTGGGAATTCGGAAAATTGTGCCCTAACGTGCTGGGTTTCGATTTTCCGTTTGACCAAACAACCAAATATCCTTTTAATGGCATGTTTTGGGAAACCATGAGATGATTTTGATTTCGAGGGTTTAGGTTGTCGTATCCTAACGTGCTGGATGTGATATTTTATTCCTTCGGAATAAAGGAATCTTAATGTCCAATTTGAGTTATTCAAATGTTTTAAAAGAAATCGTATTTCAAATATCTTTTAAATTTTAGACATGAGGACATTTTTTAATCAATTAGGTATCAATTTTGGGCGTTACGAGGGTGCTAATCCTTCCTCGTACGTAACTGACTCTCGAACCCATTTGCTTGAATTTCGTAGGCCAAAATTGATAAAAATAAAACGTTTTATTAGGTGATCCGATCCCACCTAAACAAAAGGGATTGGTGGCGACTCCATACCGTAGTAGTAGTAGTAGAATTTTGCTTGTAAATGCATATCTTATGACACCAAATAAAAATAAGTAAAAGATTTCTATTAACATTTAATTGCTTGAAAACAACAATGGATTGTTGAATTTAGTTTAGTATTATTTTTGAAAAGTGCTGTGAAAAACTACTTTTAAGAAGTTTGGTTTAAAAGTTAAGTATTTAGTATTGCTGTCAAGAATTTTGAGAAATAAAATGTCCATTTTAAACATAATATTATAAAGTAACAAATATGCATTTAAATAAGATTCAAATTAGTTAATATTATGATATTTTAGTAAGAATATAAAAAATAATTTATTATAACTTATTGTTAATATTTTAATATATAATATTAATTTTAAATACTTCTAAGTAAATAATATTAATTATTTATTAAATTTAATTAGAATATATAAATTATTTTTTAAATATTTAAATATAATAATTAAATATTTGTAAATAGATATTAACAAAATTGTATTATTTTAAAAAATAATTTTTTAATTTTTAATTAATGATTTTAATACATTTGCATTATTTTATTTTAAAATATAATTTGAATATATATATAACCCATTTTAGATATTAACATAACATAGAAAACATAAACCTACAAAATTAAAATAGTACATGTATTTGGATTAAAGTTTCAAAAAGGGATAATATTTATATACCAAATATATATACTAAAAATTTTACATTAGCATTTACAATTTAAAGTGAATTCATTAAACTAGAAGCTATAGCATCTCTTATTAATTCCATTTCAGTACCACTTGAATTGTTTGATTTACCATCATCATCATCATCACTTTCTCCATCAAGCATATTTTCTAAATCAATAATATTCTCATATGCCCTGATAATATTTTCTTATTCCATAAAATCTGCATCATTTCGATCGATATGTTTTCAAATAAAATTATGTATCGCCATTGTAGCAACAGCGATCATCGTTTGCTTTTCAAAATTATAACTTGGCCTTTTTGCCATAAAAAAATGTCTTACAGAAATGAAATGCCAGAGTTTTAAGAATTTACATGACTTATCACTTGAAGAATATAGAGATGCATAATGTTTCTAGCCATTTGTTAGAACAGGAAAATATCTTCCAAAATTTGTTGAAAAATCAATGAAATCAAAATAGTTAGTATATTTCACAACTCACATGGAGTCAAATTTTTAATGAGTTCATATTATTCCCCAAAGATTTTATGAAGGCATGTTTAAGAACACCAAGCTTTCTTAACATCTAAACAATTATTATCATCTCCAATAAGTTACAAACATAAATGTAGCAGCAGCTGAACAACATTATAATTGCAAATAACAACTGATCAATTCTAAAATACAATTGATTCTTCATCTTAAAACAAAAGACCAGAAGAAACTTCAATCAACTTCAACTAACAAGTCACCCTCTTTACAAAACACAGGCCTAGTATCTATTCCTAAATCCACCTACAAGCAACACAATAGCATTTTAGAAACCTCATGTGCAGTGCACCCAACTTTTTGAAATATAACATTACTACTATGTTCTTCAAAGCAACTTACGGCCGAATTACTACTATGTTCGTCAAAGAAACTTACGGCCAAATGAATGAACTAGAGATTATGCCTAAAAAAAACTCATCGCTATAACATACACTATCATTTTAATAGTTAGTGATAGTCTTATTGCTAAACTTGCAAGTTACTAGAATTTCTTTTCTAACTAGGCTGAATATTGACATATAAGACAACCCAAGGTAAAACAAATGATATTTTCGCCAAAAAGGAATGCTAACTAACCTCATAAGCATTTATATTCGAGAAAAAAATTGTAAAAGTATAGGAATTCTTTTAGATTGTATTAGAAGAATAACTACATATGAAAATGACAACATTTTGACAGGCATCACTTAGCATGAGATTGCTCAGAAGATTCCTAAATTCGTTTACCTTCTTTCTAGGCTCCACTTTTCCCACTTTAACACCAGCTGAAACTATCTGAGGCTGAAATCATAAAATGAATTAAGACATCTCAAGTATTCATTTAAAAAGGGGAAAAATGTGTTTAACAAATTGTCGTCATACTTCCCTTATCAGGTACCTCTCAAACTTGGCAATTGATTTGGGCAACAAAACTCCACCAATTGATTTTGATGGTATAAAAATTACAATTTATTTTCTCAACAATTGGCAATACTAGTGGGACAAAACAGAAGATATTCATCACATGAGACTAGTACAAAATAGATAATCTCTCAAAGGGAGCCTAATGATTTACAAGTTTATACACCATAACCTAGAAATGTGCATTCATCCACCAATAGGTCATCATGTAAATATACTTCTATGCTTAAAGTGTTCACTGAGTTAATGTTAAGAGTTAACAAGATACAAACTCACTTAATGAAACTACTTAACAATCTAAATATA
Organism: Gossypium anomalum; assembly: GCA_025698475.1. Taxonomy (NCBI): domain Eukaryota; kingdom Viridiplantae; phylum Streptophyta; class Magnoliopsida; order Malvales; family Malvaceae; genus Gossypium; species Gossypium anomalum. The sequence continues at coordinate 78,284,485 of CM046966.1, read as the reverse complement.
GAGTAGTGAAACCAACACCAATTAAGAATAACAAACTTATGTAACTCAATATTCATATAAATTCAAAGGATAGGGAATGGAAGTGAAAAACAACAAAGATAAAAAAACAAAAAAATAAAATTAAAAACCCTTCAACATCATCATTGCCCTTTGAAGGCAAATGTTTGTCACAGGAAAAGTTAGAAAAAAAGAAATGAGAACCATTTCGTTAAAAAAATCAAACAATCAATTGCTGTAAGATTTTTTTTTTCTTATTTCATCATAAATCAAAGATTGAAATATTCCAATCCAATATCAAGAGCTAAAAAACCTGATTCTTTCATAAGCCAAAACAGTTGCAAAAAACAACTAAACTAAATATAAGGAACAATTAAAGAGAAGAAGAGAATAACTAAAATAGTCGCAGAAGAAAAGAAGTTCACCTATGGAAGAATTAAAAAAGAATTGTAACGCCCTAACTTTCTTATATATGTTTTTGTGAGTATTTGACACAAATATCTGTCTGATTCAGTGGTTAAGTGTTTTGGGTGTGTGTGAGAGGTCTTGGGTTCAAGTCTTACTTTTGTTAATTTTGTTATTTTTTGGATCAAGCCTTATCCTTTTTCAGTGGGCTTATATTAAATTTCCTATAAATCCATATCAGAATGAGCCTGCTGGTTTGAGTGGTAAGGGTGTTGGTGTGTTGGAGGTCTTGTGTTCGAATCCCTGAGCAAGCATAGGTTTATTTTTGCTCGGCTCTATGTTAGAATTTCAGTTGTATTAGAGTTCTGAGTAGTGAATGGTTATGATCGTGGATGTAGTAGGATTTGGGTAAAACTTATTTTCCTAAAAAGTCTTTCTTGGAAAAATCTGACATTCTTTTCCTTCCACTTCTGTTTTCCCCTTTTTCTTTTCCACAGAATTTCCCCCTTTTCCTTTCTCGTTTTAATAATATTGTGCCACCTTGTTGCGGTATTTCGAATCGTTGTGTTTATTCGCTTGGTAAGTAGAGATAGTATGTTTTTTCCTAGTAGGGAGTTCTCTTTAATCCATTTGGTCTTGTCAAATTTTCGTTCATGTTGAACTTGTGTTTTGGCAGCAGCGAATTAAGAAGATTGTGACTCGCTTCTTTTAGAATTGTAGTAAAAAATTGTTTGAAGTGTTGGGGTAAGCGATGAACGCTTATTTTGAATTGTTGTTGGCTTCATGGTTACAGTTTAATCGTGTGTTAAGTCTAATTTTGAAAGTTGTTATGTCGATCTTTAGGTTCTGGAGGGTTCGTGTTTGCTGTAGCATCAAAACTATACCAAGTGTGTACCCGAAACACGAGAAACTGAGTTTTGGCAAAAGCTCAAAACGGCCATTGTCGATGCCACACGGACGTGTGGCCAACCGTGTAGACGGCCGTGTGGTCGATGAAGGAATGGTTGTGCACAGCACACAACTGTGTGCTGACATGAGTGTGGTCATGTAAACAACACGGTAAGGCCAAGTTGGGCGTGTGGGCCCACACGGACAGGCCACACGGGCATGTGGGCCCATAATTCTGAAATTTTCCCTAGGGTCACATGAGTTGCTCCGATCAAATATGGGCCTACTGTAGGGTCGGTAAGGGTTATTGAAACCCTATTTTGAATGCTATGATATTCTGATAGACTGATCTGAGTCAGATGCTAAATGTATGCCTGACTGTATTGCTATATGTATATCTGTTATTTGTATAAAAGCATGGCGAGCATGTTTAATTTGAGAAATCTACATCTAGTTTTCTATATCTAATTTGGGGTGGGATTTGTATATGAGGAGGAAGTATTCTGTTCGGTATTTATCGCCTATATTCTGACAGCTTGGCTGCATATATTCTGATATGTGTCTTAATGGCACAATATGGTGTGTAGGGATGGGTAGGTGTTTTTAACCCCACATGATGGGATGGTTAGAGATAGTGTGTAGAGGATAGGGGTAGGATTTATGCATATATGCTTCTGTAAACTGAATTTGAATCTGAAACAGTATCTGTTCCTGATTATGTTTATAATTCTATATATTTGTATGTTTAATTCTATTGGGTTACATACCGAGTTTTCGTAAACTCACATCTATTGTCTGTTTTGTCAGGTAATCCACAGGCTTAGGCGGATCAATGCGGCAGAGACGCAACTGTGACCACACGACTGTAATTTATTTAAACTTAGCAATTTATGGTTTTGTTTATATTTTGGGTATTCATTTTGAGAGTTTATAATTTTTGGGATTTTATGGACTATGGTCTTATAGTTATTGGTTTTGGTTTTATATGTTTGATAAGTTGCATGCTTCAGCAAAACACTTTTCTTTAAATATGACAATTTGTATGCAAACAAAGATTTTTCTAAAACACAACTACATTTTCAAAATATAACTTTTTTAAGGCTTCCGCTGTAATAAGTTTTTGGCAAATGAACAAATTGAATGGTATTTTCGATTAAAAATGTGAAAAGTTCTGACAAGATAACTCTATTTTCAAAACCCTACCTGGTGATACCTCTGGATTCAGCCATAACGTCTAAGTCAGGTTAGGAGTGTTACATTTAGTGGTATCAGAGCCAGGTTACAAAACTCAGGTTGTGAGTTTTAGGTTTCAAAAGTATATTTCGAAAAGAATTGGTTTTCAAATATTTTTTCTTGGATAAATCAGAAAAGTATGTGGTACACCGAGTCTCCGATACCGGCCTTGTAAGTATTTTTGAATTTATGATAGAAAACTCTGAAAACACTATAGTTGGTACTTTCTGAAACTATACTAAGTAGTTTGAGATTGAAACCTTTGAAAACAAATCTAAAATTCTGATAATTTATGCATAAAACATCTACTAATAAATACTGAAACTGATGCATAAAATTTTTAATGTAGATAAAACTCGAAATACATAATGAGCGCTCGTGAAACTCACAGACGTGGCATTCGAGGCCGTGGTAGAGGCTTTAGGGGACTCGAGCTTAGTCTTCCTCTTTGGGCAATATGCCATACTTAAATACGAGTGAAACACCAGTTTCGCTTGCTACGAGACTAGGTCTCAAAGTCGTTCGGCTGGGGACGACGTACTGTCCCAAGCCATGCTAAAAATTTGAGAGGGGTCGCTGGACCCTATTCTAGAGCTGGGAGCCGAGGGTTGGTAACTGAACGAATCCGATCTAATGGTGCTAAGTTGTTTAGGGGTGTCATTGGAGTCGCCCCTACTGTGGCCAAGTATTGGTTAGAGGCCACAGAGAGGATTATGAATGGTTTGAACTATACTTTTGAGCAGAAATTTAATGGTGCAGTCTCCTTACTTCACGACGAAGCATATCAATAGTGGTTGGCGGTTAAAAAGGGTACTCAGCCTGGTCGTCTAAACTAGGATTTCTTTAAGACCACCTTTCAAAGTAAGTATGCGGGGGCGAGCTATGTGGATGCTTGTAGGCGTGTGTTCATAAATCTCATGCAAGGCGATAGATCTGTGGCCGAATATGAGGTCGAGTTTCTGAGGCTGAGCCGTTACGCTCTAGACATGGTGGCATCTGAGTATGAGAGGTGCGTCCACTTTGAGGATGATCTAAGGGATAACTTGATTATTCTGATTGCTCCACAGAGGGAGTGGGAGTTCGTGGTGTTGGTTGAAAAGGTGAAGATCACCGAGGATGTTAAGCGCGTGAAGCGCTAGAATAAGGATCGAGAGAGGGGTAAGAATAAGAGGGAATCGGAGTCCTCTAATTCTATTGAAAGGCCTAAGAAAAAGGTTAGACCTGATGGGCCAGTTAGAGTTGGGGCTCTTATTGCTTCTATTGGGATTCAGTTGTGTAGTGATTGTGGTATGCGCCATCCGGACGAGTGTTGGAGGATTCTATTTGGGTCATCATGGATCGATTGACCAAGTCTACTCACTTTATTCTGGTTCGGACAGATTATTCTCTGTAGAATTTAGCTAAGCTCTACATTTCTGAGATTGTAAGACTGCATGGAGTTTCTGTCTCGATTATTTCTAATAGAGATCCTCGGTTCACTTCTCAATTTTAGAAGAAATTACATGAGACTCTGGGTTCGAGATTGGACTTCAGTACTGCGTTTCATCCTCAGGCCAATGGCCAATCTGAGAGGGTGATTCAAATATTAGAGGATATGCTTCGGGGTTGTGTTACTGATTTCTAAGGTAGTTGGAAGGACTATTTGCCACTAGCTGACTTCACCTACAATAACAGTTTCTAGTCTAGCATCCAGATGACACCTTACAAGGCTTTGTATGGTCGTAAGTGTCGTGCTCTGCTATGTTGGACTGAGTTGGTGAGCATTAAGTTTTGGGTCTTGAGTTGGTTTATAAGACCGTAGATAAGGTTAAACTGATCCGGGATTATCTAAAGGCAGCTTATGATAGACAAAAATCTTATACAGGTCTGAAGAGGCGTGATATCGAGTACTCTGTGGAGGACTTTGTGTTTCTTAAGGTTTCTCTATGGAAGAAAGTTTTGAGATTCGGTCGTAAGGGCAAGTTGAACCCTAGGTTCATTAGGCCATATCAGATTCTGAAGCGTATGGAATCGGTTGCTTATCAGTTAGAGCTACCTCTGGAGTTAGACTGTATCAATGATGTCTTTCATGTTTCGATGTTGAGGCAGTATCGGTCAAATCCATTTCATGTTGTTTCTGTTGAGGAAATCGAGGTTAGACCGAACTTAACTTTTGAAGATGAGCCGATTCAGATTCTAGATCGAGATGTTAAGGTTCTGAGGAGGAAATCCATTCCTTTAATGAAGGTTCTATGGCAAAATCATGGTACTGAAGAGGCTACATGGGAACCTCAGCAGTATCCTCATCTGTTCTGATCATGTAAATTTCAAGGTCAAAATTTCTTTTAGGGGGTAGAGTTGTAACGCCTTAACTTTCTTATTTCTATTTTTGTGAGTATTTAACACAAATATCTATCTGCTTCAATGGTTAAGTGTTCTCGGTGTGTGTGAGAGGTCTTGGGTTAAAATCTCACCTTTATTAATTTTGTTATTTTTTAGATCAAGCCTTATCCTTTTTCAGTAGGCTTATATTAAATTGCCTGTAAATCCATATCAGAATGAGCCTGCTGGTTCGAGTGGTAAAGGTGTTAGTGTGTTAGAGGTCTTGTGTTCGAATCTTTGTGCAAGCATGGGTATTATTTTTGCTCGGCTCTGTGTTAGAATTCTAGTTGTATTAGAATTCTAAGTAGTTGGTGGTTATGATTGTGGATGTAGTGGGATCTGGGTAAAACTTGTTTTCCCAAAAAGTTTTTATTAGAAAAATCAAACGTTCCATTCCTTCTACTTCTGTTTTTTCCTTTTTCTTTTTTACAGAATTTCCCCCTTTTCCTTTCTCGTTTTAACAAAATTGTGCCTCCTTGTTACGATATTTTGAATTGTTGTGTTTATTCGCTTGGTAAGTAGAGATAGTATGTTTTTGCCGAGTAAGGATTTCTCTTTAATCCATTAGGTGTTGTCAAATTTTCGTTGATGTTGAACCTGAGTTTTGGCAGCAGCGAATTGAGAAGATTATAACTCGCTTCTTGCGGAATTGTAGTAAAAAATCATTCGAGGTGTTAGGGTAAGCGATGAACGCTTATTTTGAATTATTTTCGACTTCATGGTTACGATTTAATCGTGTGTTAAGTCTAATTTTGAATGTTGTTATGTCAATCTTTAGGTTATGGAGGGTTCATGTTTGCTGTAGCATCAAAACGATATAAGGTGAGTACCCAAAACATGAGAAATTAAGTTTCAAAAAAGCCAAAATGGTTTGTTGACGCCACACACACGGCGCGTGTGGCCATGATGTGGATTGGCGTGTATATACACGATCGTGTGGTCAACGAAAGCATGACCGTGCATAGCACACGGCTGTATGGTAACGTGAGTATGACCGTGTGGGCCACACAGGCTAGGCCAAGTTGGGCGTGTGGGCCTACATGAGCATGCTACACGGGCGTGTGGGTTTTGGGCCAGGTCGTGTAGGCTACACGGGTAAGGCCAAATCTGGGCGTGTGGGCCCACATGGACAGGCCAGATGGGCATGTGGGCCTATAATTCTAAAATTTTCCTTAGGGTCACATGAGTCGCTCCGATCGACTGTGGGCCTACAGTAGGGTCTGTAACGGCTATTTAAACCCTAGTTTGAATACTATGATATTTTGATAGACTAATCTAACTAGGATACTAAATTATGCCTGACTGTATTGCTATATGTATTTGTATAAAAGCATGTCGAACATGTTTAATTTGATAAATCTGTATCTGATTTTCTGTATCTGATTTGGGGTGTGATTTGTATATGGAAGGAAGTATTCTGTTCGGTGTTAGTCACCTATATTCTGGCAGCTTGGCTGCATATATTCTGATATGTGTCTTAATGGCACAATGTGGTGTGTAGGGATGGGTGAGTGTTTTTAACCCCACATGGTGTGATGGGATGGTAGGAGATGGTGTGTAGAGGATGGGGGTAGGATTTATGCATATATGCTTCTGTGAACTGAATCTGAATATGAAATAGTATCTGTTATTGACTGTGTTTATAATTTTGTATGTTTGCATGTTTAATTCTATTGGGTTACACATTGAGTTTTCCTAAACTCACATCTGTTGTCAGTTTTGTCAGGTAATCTACAGATTTAGGTGGATCGGTGCGACAGAGACTCAACGGTGACACGACCGTAATTTATTTAAACTTAGCAATTTATGGTTTTGTTTATGTTTTGGGTATTTATTTTGAGAGTTTGTAATTTTTGGGACTCTCCAGACTATATGGTCTTATAATTGTTGGTTTTGGTTTTATATGTTTGATAAGTTGCATGCTCCAACAAAATGCTTTTCTTTAAATATGACAATTTGTATGCAAACAAAGGTTTTTCTAAAACACGACTACATTTTCAAAGTAGAATTGTTTTAAGGCTTCCGCTGTAATAAGTTTTTGGCAAATGAACTAATTAAATGGTGTTTTCAATTAAAAATGTGAAATGTTCTGACGAGACAACTCTATTTTCAAAACCCCTACCTGGTAACACCTCTGGATTCGGCCATAACGTCTAGGCTGGGTTTGGCGTGTTACAGGAACAACCTAAAATGGGAAAAAATGAAAAAATTAAATTGAGAGTTAAAATGAGAAGATGAGATTAGGGGAGTAGAGAAAGAGAGAGAGAGAGAGAGAGCAACAACCCTGAAGAAAATGGAAGAATTGAAGAAAATAAAAGAGAAGAGAACCAAAGAAAAAGACTTTGAAATAGAAAATGAAGAAAAAAATGGGATTCTGCCATGTGTTTTAGGAGAAGACAAATGGAGGATAAAAATATAAATAGCAAGCCAAAAACACTTTTAGCTTAGGAGCATCTGAAGAAAATCACTTTTTTTAAATTAGAATTTTCACTGAACTGATGTTTGTTTAGCAATGCTTTAGAGTGAAAACTATTTTTTAAGGGAAAAGTCATTTTAAAAAGCACAAATAAATGAGCCTAAATCTCATACAATCTACCAACAAAACAAAACTTGAAAATGTAAAAAGAATAAATTAATTAATTGAAGTCTAAAAAAATCATGCAAGCGTTGAAGATGACAACTACATCAAGAAAAATATTATTATGGAACTGGCTAGCATTTTTCTTTTTCTTCTCAAAGGTAAGAAAGTTTTATTTATGGAAATATATTTGGGATAGGGTAAGAAAAGGGATAGGATTGATAATTGTTTTATAAAAGTATAATAAAATATTAAAAAATAAATATGTAAAAAAGAAAAAGATACAAATGAAAACTTTTTAAAACTGTTTATATACATAACAACTTAAAAAAGAAAAGAAAAGAAAAGAAAAGATACGAAATGATTTAATTAAATCACACTATATACACAAAAATGAAATGGTAGAAAAAGATCATGTTCATTCTAAGGAATTACCATGAAGAAAAATAAAAAAACAATGATATTCTAAGCATTGAAAAACATCTATTTATTTATAATAAATCAAAGATAAAATATAATATTTCAAATATGAATATTTGACGTAGGTAGTAAAAAAAAAAACAAATATGTAGATAAATGATTTTGGCATAATTAACTTTTTTATAGAAAGGCACAATTCATATAGTGATTCAAAAGTACCAAAGTGTTATTATTGGAGTATTAAATATTATTATTAGAGTAATTGAAAATTTAATATAATTGTATCCCATGAATTTGGTATTTGTATCCATGCAATTAATATAATTGTACTAAGTTAATATAAATTTGAATATAAACTGATTAAATTAATCGTGTAAAATTAAATACAGTAAAAATATTTTTTTTTTTTGTAAAAACCTCTTATTTATTGTAGTTAGTTTTAATATAAATTATAGAATGAAATTCAAAAGAAATTGTAAAATAATATAACTTTTATCAAATTAAAAAATATTAAATTGTATGATACATGTTGAATTTTTAAAATTATATACATGTCATCTACCCAGTCTAGATATAATTTTTTTTAAAGGTTTCAGTTAAATATATATAAAATAAGAAGAGATTTTATTATTTTCCATCAAGATTGTTATATTAATACAAATAGTCAAAGCAAGAAATACTAAATGAATAAATCCATGGATTAAAGAGTATCATTTCATTATGTCAAATACATAATACAAAATTTTGATTAAGGTGTCAAAAATTTTGTCCATCTTACATTGTAATGGCTCGATTTTTAGTGGTATCAAAAAATGCAATTTTTGAATCCTATTTTTATAAACCGAGTCCGTACATATTCCTTTTTAATATTTACAAAGCTAATATAAAAGTATATTAAAGATTGATTCAGTATTTTTTCCAAATGATTAGTTAATTAAGGATTAGGGACTAAATTGTAAAATCCAATCGTTATAGGTTTTTAATTGACAAAAAGTTTGAGGATTGAAATAATAATTAACTAAAGGGCCAATATGGTTAATAAATCATTATATTTAGAAAATTAATGGAAGATGATGTCAATTTCCATTAAAATTAATGGAAGATGATGTTAATCTCCATTAGTTTTAGTTAATACATAAGTGAGTGAGAAAAGATGACAACCATTGTCATCTTCTTAAACCCATCATCCAAGTAAGAAGAAAAAAAAATCTTCCAAGCATTTGATACATTTGACCATTAATTGGGAGGTAAATTCAAGCTCTTTTCTCTTATTTTATTTTATTTTTTATAAATTTGAGGTCATGAGAACTTGATTTAGTTAGCCCATGTACTAATTTGTGAAACTGTTAAAGTTTTAGAAAATTACCATTGTTGATTTCTTGAAGAATTAGACTTTAAATTGATGGATTTTAAGCTTAGTTAATGAAAAAGATTAGATAGTAAAGTTAATTTAGCTTGTTTGTTAACTTTGTTACATTAGGGACCAAATTGAATTAATATGAAACTTCTCATGAAATTAGGTTAGGAATAGAAAGTATAATGTCCCTAATAAGTATATATGAAATCGGATTTTAATCTGAAGCTTGGAATTGAAAGTTATGACTATTTAAAATTTAGGGACTAAATTGAATAAAGTGTAAAACTTTAGTGATATCGAAAAGTTGAATTCATATAGGTTCATTCAAATCATGTCATAATATAAAAATTTTTAGTATTGATTGATTATATAAAATAATTGTATAGATCAAGAATTAGATTAAAGTATAGTTAATCGAGGAAAAGCTAAAATTATTGATCAGTCCCTGAAGAATCAACTTGTTTGGTGTTTCAAATGGGTAAGTTCATATGAAACTTACTGCCCCTCTTTGTATTATATGTGTATTCTTGTGTTTAATTTAATATATGAATGTTTCTATATAGATGAACTATTATGAAATTTGACATATTTGGCTAGATTGAGACTAAATTGAAATATTATATGGTGATTGATTATTACGTAATAAAATAGGGTACAAAATATATAAATAAGAATGATTTCAGGATATGGAAACTTGAAATGTGACCACTTCTTTAGGGTGTATTATGTAAATGAAAATTATCTTAGGGATGATATTGAAAATTTTGGAAATTGATGCCCGTGTGAACTAAGTAAAATGTTAGGATACGATTAACATGTTTAAACTCAAAATTATATATGGTTTTTCTATATATTTTTACCACCTTTTTATTTAATAAATGTGTTTATCTTGAGTAATTATTATTGAAATAAGTGGATTTTACTTAATTAGTAATTTTAGACATAAATTTAGAAAATATGTGAAGCTATGCTTAATTATATTATTTTCATGCATATTTTATATTAATTCATGTTAATTTATTAATGTATGTAATTTTCACTATGTAGGAGGTCCATTGGAGACATGATTCAAATAAATAAAACATGAACATGTACAAGTTATCCATGTGTACAACAAGACTATGCAATTTGGGGCATGAGGTTAACTACTTGACCCAATAAAGAAGGTGATGAAAGATGAACATGTCTGCTAAGTTTTGGCCTGAAGAACTATCCAACAAAGGGAACTAAGAGCCCAAATTTGGTACTTAAAGCTGGCTGCCCAAAATATTTTTTGGGATAATTAATTGAAGGTCCTTATAGTTGGAAAATAATCAGAATTCAACCCAACAACTTCTCTATTGAAATCGTCCACTCTATAGCTATTTTTAGCTTGAAATTGAAATTCAAATGGAGAAGGCTTGGCTATCCCTTGTTCCTTGAAGCATGGCCTGCCACATGAGAAAGAGACGGAAGGAAATTTAAACCTATTTTTAGTAAACTTAAACCCTTACCTTCACCTATAAATACCTTGCCATCTCTCCCTTCTCATCCATCACTCATCATTCAACATTCCTCACTCACTCACTCTAGTTTTATCTCAATTCCTTTTCCCCTTTTTCCCTTGCATAGCCATCTGTCCCTTTTCCAATCTCTAGCCTCAAAATCTTTGTCAAAAGTAATCTTTAGCCGGCTACCTTCTAAACCCCTAGCAAAATAAGTTTCAATCAGAATAGAGGAGCGCTTTAGTCAGAATAGATCCGAAGTTGAGCAGAGTTGAGCACATCAGTCAGAATAGATCTGAAAGGCTGCTGAACTGAACTGAGTTGAGCACATCAATTAGAATAGATCTGAAAGGCTGTTGAACTGAGTCTACTCTTTCCTCTTGTCATTTATTTTAAACATGTTTGCTTTGAGTTTTATGTTTTTGACATCAATTATGAAGTTTTAATTCCTATTTTCTAGGATGATTATATTAATTTAATAAGATTTATTTAATTCATGTTAACATGTTTTGTGCCTCAGTCAATTATGTTTCAATTAATATCATGATGCATTTCATTCATACATGATTAGGTGCACTTAGATTAGCTGAGCTATCCTAACTAGACGACGGCTAGTAGACACATAATTGAAAAGTGCAATGCTTAATTTAAGTAATTAAAATCGACTAAGTTAAGGTTCATAATATGTTTAGCTAGCTCTATTATCTTGCATGATTTTTAGATTTATATAGTTAAACTGTTGCAAATGTAAATGTCCCTATGACCTTGCATAAATGCTAAGAAACCCTTAGTCTAATATTATCAATAACATGCATATTTAACTAAGTATAAGATCCGAGAGGACTTAATTTGGTTTCCAAACCCATAAGAGATTGAGTTCCTATGGAAATAATTCCGAACATGTTAGCATGATAAAAGTAAGTTGATTTGATTAATATAATTATCCTAGCCCATTTAATGTTGTTTTTTTTTGTTGTTGTTAAAGCCATTCATTCATACATTTAGGTAAATTGCTTCTAGATTAGAATTGCATAGGGATCAATCTTTACATCTAATTAACTGTACTTAGTTTAATCATCACCATCCAAATTATTGAGTTTTTTAATCAAATTGTTAATTATAATTTTGCACATAATTGATTAAGCTTATACAGTCTCCGTGGAGATGATAACTCATTTTACTTACTTATTATTTGAATGACTACGTACACTTGCATAAACCCCGTTACAACATGCCAATAGGGTCTTGTGGATGCTTGTATAGGACATATTAAAGATGTTAATGAGATCTAGCATTTGTTCCAGATTCTTGGGTATTATGTGATACTGGTTTAGCTCAGACTAGTAACTTGATGTGTCATGATATAGGTTTAGCTCAGACGAGTAACTTGATGTATTTATATCCATTCGGACAAGCAACTGCTGTGGTGTAGTTTACCCTAGTATCCAAGTCCGTTTACTAGGGTTCCATTGGGCGAATGAGTATAAACGAAATTGAAAGCCTAAAAAAATGATGAAATGAACTTGTTAAACAATCAAACTACTATTTAAATGATTCAATTGGAAATGTTACACAATTATGTAATGATAATAGGAAATGGAATTGAAATAAATTGCGAATGAATGACTTGCATTTATGAATTGTTGGATTAATACGTTTTATGATTGATTATGTACCCTTATGAATTGACATACTGTGAGTTACTTACCGTGTCTAATGTTAGGGATATGTATGTATAGATATGCCCACTTTGTTAATGTTGTAAAGTGCTATGATCTAGCCAACATTATGCCAAATTACGGTAACTAATATGTTTAGATGAAAATAAGGTAAGCAAAGTACTTTCCATCTGAACTTACTAAGCATTCTATATGCTTACTCTCGTTGTTTTCTTTTCCTTGTAGATCGTCACTTTGTGAAACTTACCTAATCAGATCATCTCAAAGCTCACACTATCATCGAAATTGATAATTATATGATTGCTTTGAGTTTAAATTTCTGGCATGTATATAAAGGTCCTCGTGTGCACTTTGGCATTTTGAAACCTTTACTACTTCGCAAATGTGAATAACCATCTTGTGTGATATGATCCCTAGTGACTTGGTAAATGTATGGTATTAGTCATGTTTCATGCTAAATAAGTAATAATATATTCTTATATGTTTGGCATGTGGAATGATATAAAATAAGGTAGAAAAGATAGCTAAATTAATGAAGGGTTGAAATTGACATATTTGAATGTGATTCTTAGAAGTATGCTTGAAATATGTAGTTAGAACTTGATTGTTGTGGTTTATGCTAAAGGCCTATAAGTCATTGATAACTCCAATATAGACTTTTTTTGGACTTTCTAATCTTTAATTTATGCAAATTCCAAGTGTTTTTTTATCAAATTTTGTAATTTTGTTACAAAATATCTAATTTGGATAAAATATAGGACACATCTTTATTTTTAACTATTTTGATGCTAAACTTACACAATTTAGCCAATTTTAAGTAATTTGGAGGAATGGAAGAAAAATCAATCTTGAAGTCACTCTAGGAAGCTCAAATTGTTGTAGCATGATCCATGTAGAAAATGGTTGATTAATAGTGTAACACCTCAGACCCGGCCTAGACGTTATTGTCGAATTCAAAAATGTCACAAGGAATGGGTTTTGAAAATTGAGTTGTTTCGATAAATCGTTCAACTTTTACAACTCATATTCATTCATGATTATTACTGAAAACGTCATTTAATTAGTTCATTTGCCAAGACGCATACTACACTGGAGGTTTAATAAAATTGATACATTTTGGAAATCTGGTTTGTATTTTTAGAAAAACCTTTATTTGCGTAAAATCGTTATTTTCATAAAACATTTTATCGAAGCACACAAATTATCAAATAAACCAAAAATCAACAGTTAAAAACCATACAATCCAGAGAGTCCCAGAAATTACAAACTCTTAAATGAATCCAGAATTTTAATTAAACAGTAAATTACTAAGTTTAAACAATTTACGGTTGAGTGGTCATCGCTGAGTTTCCACCGCATCGATTTGTCTAAATCTATGGATTACCTGAATAGAACAGATAAATAGATGTGAGTTTTCGTAAACTCAATGTGTAACCCAACAGAAATAAACATACAATTTATATAGAAATGACATATACATTCAAATTCAGATCAGACTTAAGTCCTTTATAGAACAGAATCAGATATGCAGAATCCTACCCTCATCCTTTACACATCATCTCTGACCATCCCAACACACCATGTGGGGTTAAAAACACCCACCCATCCCTACACACCGTGTTGTATCATTACGACACATATTAGATAATATGCAGCCAAACTGCCAGGATATAGGCGAGGGTCGCCTTTCAGAACACTTCCTCCATATATACAATCCCACCCCAAAAATAGATACAAAATACAGATTCAGATACAGATATAGCATGCTTATCATACTTGTGTACAAATATCAGATATACATATATCGAAATAGTCAAACATGCATAAAAGTATCCTACTCAGATCATACTATCAGAATATCAAATCACATAATCTAGGATTTGGTTAGCCTTTACCGACCCTACGGTAGGCCTACAGTCAATCGGAATGACCCGTACGACCCTAGAAAAATTTTTAGAAATTCAGGCTCATATGCCTGTGTGGGCTTACATGTCCAAATTGGCCTTGCCTGTATGGCCCACACGGCCTAGCCCAAAACCCACACGCCCATGTGGCATGCCTGTATGGGACCACACACCCGTGCGGCCCACACGACCACACTCACAACACCACACGGTCGTGTCTTGCTCACGACCATGCCCTCATCAATCACACGGCCGCATCTCGTATAAGGCCAACCACACGGGTGACCACACACCCGTGTGGCATCGACATAATAGTTTTTCAGCTTTTGCCAAAGTTTAATTTTCTGCATTTCGGGTATACACCTGTCTCAGTTTTGATGCAAAAACACACTCTAGATCACCAAAACCTAAAATCGACAAACCAATCTCCAAAATCAGTGTTAATTCACGGTTAATCTGAAACCACAAAACCAACAAAAATTTGATTCAAACGCTCATCACTTACCCCAACAACCCGGGCAATTTCAACTACAAATCCGTAAGAGGAGAGCCCCGCACTTCACAATTCGTCGCTGCCAAAACAGAAAAATAAGGCTCCAACCAACAATTTGGAAAACAAAACTACAAAAGCGTTAGAACCCTACTTACCGAACAATTGAAAGAAAATAGAACAACAAAATACCAAGATTCGTTGACGAATCGAAGCAAAATAGAGGAAGTAACAAAAAAGGTGAGGAATAAAAGAACAGAGGAAAGCAAAAGAAAATTTGACATCAATTTTCCTGGAAAGAGAGAGGAATTTTGGAAAAAGAAAATAAAAATAAAAAGATATCCCAAAAATCCCTTAAAATTCCTCCCCACTATCCCACTAACAACAACTAACTCAGAATTCCAACTCCATCGAAACTCTCTCATGCAACTGAGCAAAAATAACATCACGCTCGCACAGGGATTCAAAAACAAGACCTCCAACATATTAACTTCCTTACCACTCGAACCAACAAGCTCATTCTGATATAAATTTACAGACAATTTTATATAAGCCCACCCAATAAAGGGTAAGGCTTGGATCCAAAAATTAAAAAAAATTGGCAAATGTGAGACTTGAACTCAAGACCTCACTCACACACCCAAAACACTCAGCCACTGAAACAAATACATATTTGTGTCAGATATTTACAAAAGTAGATGTAAATTATTTAGGGCGTTACAAATAGACAACCATGGATGCCCCCAAAAATAATATTGTTGGACCTTAAATATTCATTTGACCCAATTCTCAATTGCGTTAATGGAATTGGACAGCCGGATGCAAAGGAAGAGGCCCAAAGCACCCATTGAAGGAGGAATGAGCCACAAGACCAAGAGAGGCCCAAACCTAGTTACATTTGAAATCAGACTGGATCGATTAGTTATATTAAGAACCAATTTGCATACTAATCTAAACGAGAGAAAGAATCGATTGAATCACAAAATGATAAGAATTGCAACTCGCAAATCAAGGAACAAATGAAGTGATAAAAATTTGATTGAGTTGATATTTAAAATATTTAGGTCAAATATCCAAACACACACACAAAAAAAAACTCTTTGTTTTGGCCCAAATTATTTAAAAGCTAGACCAAACTCTTTAAAATTTCTAAAATCAACTCAAAAATCTAAAATAATAAAACAAATGAAAAAAGTAAGAAAATAAAATAAAGGCAGAGGGTCGAGTAACATCTCTTTCTTTGCCAAAGGCAAAGTGGCTTCTGCTTCTGCCATTGCCTCTACCTTGCTTTGCTTTTTATTTTGTTTTTATTCTCTCAATAAAAGTAAAAGAATTAAAAAATTGAGACTTGAAAAGGAATGGAAAGAAGGATGGGGAGAGAAAACGATAATTTAGATGAGCGTAAGAAAGAGAGAGATGGAAAAGAATGATTTGCATATGGCCCAAAAAGATATGGAGACAAATTTTTAAATTGAAAATAGATTTGGTTTACATTGGGACATAGGAGGGGGAGGGGGAAAGGGAAAGGGAGAGGGAGAGAGAGACATCAATAAGATATTCTTTTTTTGGAAATATAATATAGACATTACACAATGGAGAAATGGATAGATTATAAATAAAATATAACTTATTTGGTTTTCAATTTTCCCTATTCGTAACTTGAGAAAGATTGTATATAAAATTAAATTTGGTATTTTATATATTGGTAGTATACTTTTTTTTATTCAATAAGTATCTTTAAAAAAAATATTATGTATCTTTATTTTTTAATATTATATTATACCTTTATAGGAAACTTATCAACCTTTTAACTCTATTTGTGGAGAAAAAAAACTTCACTGGTAATGTACCAAATGTTTTCTTATAAAATTATAGGATAATTATTTGGTACATTGGTTGTGAAAATATTTAACTCCACAAGATGAGATTTTTCCATGTGTCTTTAAGTTGTAATTAAAAAAAAAACAAGACATGTGACAAAATCTTAACCCTACTTGTGAAGTTAAAGATTTCCACTACTTGTTTACTAAATTATTGCCCTTAAATTATATTTTATTTGAAATTATATAAAAAAAATCAAATACTAAGATTTTTTCTCTTTGAATTGAATGTCCATCCACTTAAAAATAATATTTTATTATATATGGTTGAATCGATTTTAAACTAGTTATATCTATTGAATTGGGAATCATTAGTCTAATTGATTTGATCAATGGCCCGATTCTAACAAATTGTCAAGTAACAATTATTTTTAGCCATAATATTTTTATGGGGAGGGAATAGGGATCCACTTATACTAATGTAAAACTTAATAAGTTTTATATATTTTTATAACCTTTTTTATGATTAATATTTTAATGATCAAAGTATTGAATTTTTCAATATAATTGTACTTGTCTACATGCAGATTTTCAAACCTATCCAATATCTCAAATAAATTGATAAAAAAACTTAAAAAAATTAAATTTATGCTAAACTTGACATGCATGATCTATATGAATAGATTATGAAATATCGTTAAAATATTAATATATTAATTGTACTTTTTTCATGTGTGAAACCATTGCATCTTCAATATTTGTTTTACAATCTATAAAGACCAATCCTTTTGATATTCATGTTTGCTCCTTCCTAGAATGTTGTTTTCAAGGTTCAAACTTCAATTCTTTCATTGAGAATGTAATCATTACATTCAAAACTTGTCGGTCTGTACATAAGATTTATATTAATATATATTAAAATAATGAGAAGATAAATTTTAGATTAAAATTGAATTAGTATAATGAATTATACTAAGGCTTGACTTAAAAACCAAAATTACATGAATATAACATAAATGCAGTCTACATGAAAAGAATTACTAAGTAAAGCATAACAAAAGTTCATAATAATTTAGTAGCATTAAAACATAATGTGAAATACAATACAAACATCTTTAAATTGAGTCATTATAATAGAGTGTCGAAAAGAAAATTTATTCTTAATAAATTATTATGACAAGTTATGAAACAATATAATACAACACAAAAAATACAACAACATGTCACTTTTACAAACACGCAAAAATATCTGTAAAATGATTATTAACATGTAAATGCATATAGAAATTTATAATTCTATAAGTACCAAAACATAATACCATCATGAACACCACGAACACACAAATGTACAAAATCGACAAAAATAATTGATTAACATGTAAAACTTATATAAACGATCATCTTTGAAATATAAAAAATAAACCAAATAAGTATTACTTCATTTTAATTCCAACAAATTGGGAAAAAAAAAAAAAAACATTCGAAATATCTAATTTGTCTTTGCCATCACTACCTCTTTTACAACACTTTTAGGACACAGTTGATTTGGCCAACTTCAATGTTGAGTTGGGTTAGCCTTTATTATATTACATAGAGAGAGACCTCGAATTATTTATGCCCAAATCTTAGACACTGCAATAAGCTTTAAGAGTAGATTTAGTAGCACCTTGAACAGCTTGGGGGGAGTAAATTTTCAAAAATTCTTCCAGATCAAAGGGTTTGAATAGCATTGGATTTTTGTCATCAACAAGCTCTTTGGGAACCTTTACTAGGTACCCTCCTCTTGGCCTTGCAAACAATCCGATGCTATACCTGGCCTCGTTTCCCTTCATCATCACGCGGTGATAAGCAGAAGGCAATCGACCATTCAACCATACCTGCAACAATACAAAATTTGCTTTCTATCTACCTTGAGCTTTTGTTTTAGTCAAGCTATTTATATACAAGTGACTTACGCTGAAGGATTCTCCAAGCATGACTACGAAAGAGTTGGGTGAAGGATTTATATTTATCCATTCGCCATTTTTGTTTTGGATCTCCAATCCTTGAACCTCATTTAATTGACACAAAAGAGTCATTGTAGTATGATCACAGTGCGCAGGTACCCCAAAGGTTGGCTCGCTGGTGTTTGTCCTTCCGTATTTCATGGCCCTCAGGTGATTATTTGTTGAGTCCACAAGTTCATCCATGTATTGCTCAAGGCCAAAACTCTCCAAAATCATCCTCAAAATTGTCTTCTCTAATCCTGATGCTAGCTGAGTGAAAGACGCCAGAGTTTTACTGCCAAAAACAGAGCAGATAATAAAAAAAAGAAAAGAAAAGAAAGTGTAGTAGTTTTGCTAAAGGGTTTTTTGCAAGTGAATCGAAGTACCTGAAGCTTATGTTTCCTTGAGGCCACAAAGTGTTTGTGAGGCATTGTTCAATGTTTTCAACAATATGTGCATCATCTGTGGACATGCTCTCATACAATCTTGATGGATTCCCAGAATAGGCACGAAAGGGTTTATCGGAAACACAAAGCTGTTTTGTTTGGGAAGGCAAGTCAAATAGCTGTTCCAAGGCCTCTAAAACTGGCTGCCGAAGTTCCAGGAGTTGGTCAAACGAGGCCTCAAAACAGCTGTACTCCTCCAATGCTTCCCGGACTTGGAACTTCAACAAATCCCATTCAGGGCTGCTCGGTTTCAGGTTCTGGTTTGAGAAATCTATGATCGGCACCTTAGCCCTAGCTCTTGAGCTCATATCTGTCTTCTTCTTTTTTCTGATGTAAACAAAATAATAATGGAAATGTCGGAAACTGTGTGCGCTTTGATTATCTATATTTCATATCTTGACAATGCTGGACTTTATACATGAGTGGTTCCTTTATTATTACCCACTTGCAAATCAAAATGAATGGATTATAATTTTTGTCTTTCTATACAGCAGCGGTGCTAGGCAGGAACTCTGCCTTGAATTGCTACAATAGCAATTTTCTATTCAGAAATTATAGTTTAATATTATAATAAAATAGTAATTTCATCATTAAAAAAAATTCAGAAATTTAAAAAGTTTACTATAATGTAAATAATTTATAATTGAATATCGCATCTATTGTTGATTTAAAATCTTTGATTAAGTTAACTGTAACAAATTAATTGACCGGACATTCAACTAGGAAATGACTTTTAAAAAGTTATATAAAATAAAATATATTAGTATGACAGTAAAAAATTTTAAACTTTATTAATTTCAATCAAATTTTATTTAATTTTTATATAAATATATATTTTCACAAAATCCTTTTAATCGGATATGTGATAATCTAATACAAATACAAATATAAATATAAATATAAATATAAATATAAATATAAATATAAATTTTTATTTTTATTTTTTTTGTCTGTAACTAGAAATCGGTCGTATATGGTCACTTATCACAATCAAATAATTTTGTCTGGATTCATGTGAAATTTTCTCATCTTGTCATTTTCACCTGATACGATGATAATAATGATATTAATAAAAAATTTGCTTCTAGGGACCATTAAGGTTATTCTGTATTTGCTTGTGCTGTTTCTTGTCAATTTATTTACTTGTATGATGTTGACGATTTCAGATTTTATTAAAGTCAATCAAGAAGGATGAAATAAGAAATAAATCAATAAAAGAAAATAAACAAAAGTTAGAGGTTGATAAATTAATTTTATCTCTAAGTATTAAAAATCATCTTAAAAAATTTAAAGGTGACTTAAATGTTTCCCTAAAATTGTGTCCTTAAAAAAAAATTGAAGATAATTATTCTCAATTGTTCCTTTTGGCGAATTTTGTCTCGACAAATATTACTCAAAATTCATTAAAAATATTAAAATATTTGCAGTGATCTTCATCTCATAATGAGCATTTCATATAGAAAACTATCATCCCAATAATAAGGTAATGAGGATTACTGATTTTTATATTAAAACAATACTATGATATAAACTTTTAGAGAACCACACTAAAAAAGTTACCTATTGAGGTTAGAGAGCAGCCCTAACGCCCACATGGATTGGCTTTGCGCTAGCTTAATTTAACCCTAGGTGAACACTACAATATCATAATCATAACTCGCACTAGATGATTGCAACTAAAAGACATGATGGCTGTTGAGATATTTTTTATATTTGGTAAATAAAGTATCCCTAAAAATTAGGGATTACCAAATATGATTGAGAATTTGTCTCGTATTTAGTTTTGCTATTTTCAACTTTAGGCTTACTAATTTTAGCTATTAAACAACTTATAAAAGACTAGAACCACTTGAAGTTATTTGTCAATTCAACAAAAATCATCTTCTCTTATTTGAGTTAAAAGCTCATTTTTCTCTCTTTCTCTACTTGTAAGTGCAACAGTGGTATCAAAGCTAGATTTGTTGTTGTTAGCCTAGAAAATGTTTCACCTATGGCCTTAGAAAGCAGTTTTGTTCAAGCAATCATTCCCCATTTTGATGGTCACTGTGATCATTGAAGTATGCTGATGGAGAACTTCCTACAGTCAAAAGAGTATTGGCCAATTGTTGAGGCAAGTATCAAAGAGTCTGCGGAAGGATGAACTTTGACGAATGCCCAAAAAGTAGAGTTCGACGCGAGAAAGTTGAAATATTTAAAGGTGATAAATTATCTCTTTTAGACTATTGATTGTCCCATCTTGAAAACTATTCTTTGCAAAGAAACTTCCAAGGATATATGAGATTCCATGAAGAAAAAGTATCAAAGCTCTATAGGGTGAAGCGACCAAAGCTTCAAGCCTTGAGGAGGACTTCGAGACTCTACATATGAAGGGGGAATCTGTCACTAGCTATTGTGCTAGAACTATGGAGATTTGTAACAGTATGTGGTTCTATGGTGAGAAGATAGAGGATGTCACTATAGTGGAGAAGATTTTCCGTTTCATGACACCAAAGTTTGATTATGACGTTTGCTCCATTAAAGAGTTAGAAGATATAAATGATTTGTCCCTTTATGAGTTGCAAAGCTCTTTGTTGGTGCATGAGCAGAGGATGAATTGTATTTCAACATCTGAGGAACAAGCTTTGAAGGCTTCTACTTTTATTTCGTCTTCCAATTTTAGAGGAAAGGGGTAAAAGTAGTGGTATAGGTAGAGGAATATGAGATAGAGGTAGTAGAGATGGTGACAATAGAAATGGTAGCAGGAATTACAAAATCAATGATGACCAAAGTAAAGGCAAAGGATGAGATTTTGATAAATCCAAGATAAAATGCTTTAGATTTCAAAAGTTTGATCATTATCATTTTGAATGCTATGCTAGGTTACCGAGTGGCAGGGATGAACAATCACATTTAGTTGAGAACAACACCAATCTCAATTTTCCAAAGGCAAGTCATGGAGAGCAAAAGAGGTATTGTAGTTGGTGCACTCAGTCATTTGTGAGCCAATAAATCCAATTTTCGATGGAGGTAAAAGGTATTTTATTACCTTTATTAATGATTATTCTCGTAAAACTTGTGTTTACCTTTTACAATAAAAATCAGAGGCTTTTAATGCATTTAAAAGCTTCAAGACTCGTGTAGAAAATGAGAAGTGAATAATCATTTAGGCTTTCTAAACTGATCGTGGTGGTGAATATTGCTCTAAGGCATTTGAAGATTTTTTTGATGTTCATGGCATTAGAAATGAGCTCACAACTGCTTATACACCACAACAAATTGGTGTATTAGAGAGGAAAAATAGAATCGTTCTCAACATGGTTCAAAACTTACTA
This sequence comes from Gossypium anomalum, assembly GCA_025698475.1. Taxonomy (NCBI): domain Eukaryota; kingdom Viridiplantae; phylum Streptophyta; class Magnoliopsida; order Malvales; family Malvaceae; genus Gossypium; species Gossypium anomalum. The sequence goes on along the minus strand of CM046966.1, from coordinate 78,262,127 downwards.
GCAAGAGGGAGAATTCCAAAGGTGTTTTGGCCAAAAGTTGTAAATTAGAGCATCCACATTTTGAATAGGATTCCTACTCATGCTCTTTGAGATGTGATTCCAAAGGAGGCTTGGAGTGGAAGGAGACCAGTAGTAGATCACTTTAGGATTTTTGGGTTCATTGCCTATGCACATGTCTTAGAGGAGAAAATGAAGAAGCTTGATGATAGACGTGAGAAGTACGTCTTTCTTGGTATTAATGAAACATCAAAGGGATACAAATTGTTCAAACCTATGACAAAGAAGGTCATGATTAGCGAAGATATTGTGTTTGATAAAGAGAACACATGGTATTGGGATGAAGTACAACCTACTCAAGTCCTTTGAGATAATGAAGTCGAAGAAATGTGATAACTCTAAAAAATATAGAGTTATCTTAAGCCTTTATAACTACAATTCTTGTTAATTCCAGGTGATTTCTTATTAATTTAAAAATTTTCTTTAAAATATTAATTTATTTTTTATTTAGATTCTTAGAAGTTAAATTATATTATTAGGTTAAATTTCATAAAATAATTATTTATTAAATATTTAGTGAGCTCAGTGATTGAAATTATGCAGGCCTAGGATAATTTCAGAATCAATTGGGCCAAAAAGGTGATAAACATGTCCGACTAAGGGGGGCTAAATTTTAATTAATCCATGCATGCAAGATGAACATATTTCATGTCCAAAACAGTAAGGAAAAGTTGCCCAACAAGTCCAAATTTATAGTTAATAAATTATTGGTGAAAAAATACAGTCTTGGAGCTTGTCTGTTGAGGCACTGATGGTGTGGCGAGTTGAATTTCAGCATGTAAGCTACTAGATGAACATCAAGGAATGTCTAAAATGATGAATTTGGGCTCTAAAAAACATGGAGATGAAATGCACAAATTTTCAATGAAAACCAGAACACTGAGCGCAGGAAGAAAAGGTCAAAATATTCACTTGAAGGGAGGAGCTTCACACGCAAATGGAGGTCAAAATTTGTACCCAAATTAGCCCATTTTCCTTCAGCCCAAATCAATTATTTAATTCTAATTTTAATAATTACAAACAACCTTTAACTTCCCAAAAATCCCTTTCAAGCCCCTCCACTATTTACATTCGTTATTTTTAGCACTTAACTAACAATAACAAAATAAACAAACCTCTCTTCCACCTTTCAAGTGGCTGGCCATATGAGGGTGTAAAAGGGGGATATTAAATGCTATTTTTAGCTACTTAAAGCTTCCCCACTTAATCTAAATAAGCCCCTTCACCCATTCATTTGGGGCAACCAATTCACTCACATTCTCTCATTCTCTTCTTAAGAGATTTTGTTTCCTTTTATTTTTCAAGAGAAATAAGCTTCTTGAGTGTGGGTAATTGAAGCAATAAGCTTCCTTCAAGATATCTTGTAGCGTCCTAAGGAGGAGAAGCTGTTTGCACCACCGCGACATCCACCGTGAAACAACTCTGTTTCCTTTTACTCTTTTAAATTTTTGTTTTGTTCTTGTTGACTAAAAATATGATTACTTTGTGTTCTTCTATTTTCTTATCAATTACCATGTTTTAATCTTGTTATGCTAGAATTATTATGAAACATTTGTTTATGTTCAATGAAGTCCGAAAAAATTATTTTGTGCATTTGGTTTTTCTCACTTAGTCAGGTAAAGTCATGTTTGCTTATTAATTATACGTGAGTTTAATATGTAATTGAGTTAGTTAATTTATCTCAGAAGATGGCTGGTAATTGAAAAAAATACTTGACTTGTGTATGTTTAATTTATTAAAGGATTAATTAATTAAATTTAGCAACTATGCCGAGAGGTAACTATTGCCTTATATAACCTTAGGAATGCATGATTAAATCGTTTCAGTATAAACCTAATTTTGTTACTTCACATAGTTTTTAGAGTGGCATTTTTCATAGGGATATGAGATGGGTCTACAAGAGTAAATGTAGTGACTTCGGGAGAAGCATGCTACTGATTAAATTGTTTCATATTAGATTTATATTGTTGCATCTTTCATTTTGTAGTAATGATGCTTGGGAGGGTAAGTTAAAATTATGGTTAGTGACTCACCAATTATGAAAAGAATTTATTTCGTAATAATTTTTATCTAGATTAAATTAAACATAAACTAAAGTGGATTAATGACTCTAATGTTACTATTAAAACTCATTTGTTGAAGTATTTATTATTCTTTTGAGGGAAAATTTGCAAGCATATAGAATAGAATCATTTAGATTAGATTAATTGCATAAAACCCTTGATTAATTATTTGTTTTATCAAATTGTTAAATTTATTTTTCACAAAGTTTGTCTCAATCTTCAGTCCTTGAGGAGACGATACTTATTTACTTATCACTTTATTACTTGTTACTATTGTGTACACTTGCACATATTTCGCGATTAATTTTATATATTTACACATTGCAACAAGTTTTTGGCGTCGTTGCCGGGGATTATCTTAGAATCGTTATTGTGAAGTTTATTTTTGCAGTTCTGTTTATTTTATTATTATTTAATTCTTTCCATGTGTTTATGAACGTTAATCAAATTATCGACTTACTCCCAGTAGACCCTGAAATAGAATGAACTTTTAGACAACGAAGATGAGAAAGACAAGCCCAGAGACAAGTTGAAGAAATGAACCCTGAAATTCAAAATCAAGGTCAAGCAATTTGGGATAATCAAGCTCACAACCCAATCCTTGTTGTTGATGACAGGGATCGAGCCATAGGACAATACACAGTGCCACTTTTTAATGAGCTTAATCTGGACATTAGAAGACTTAAGATCGAGGCACCGTAATTTGAGCTAAAGCCTGTTATGTTCTTGATGCTTCAAAAAGTGAGTCAATTTAGTGAAATTCCCACTAAAGATCCACGCATTAACCTCCAATTGTTCATGGAGATGAGTGACTCCTTCAAGAAGTTTAGGGTAACTGTAACAGTCCGTTTTTAGTGAAATCAGAATAGTAGTTTTAAGACCACAAATGAAAATTGGAAATAATTATTTTATTATTATTTTGAGGTCTATAGCATGATAGTATGATTGTATAAAAATTTCGTTACGAAATTTTATCGTTTGCATGCTTAATTTGTGAAAAATGACTAAATCGCGTAAAGTGTAAAAGTTACGTTCTATTAGCTAAAGATATTAAATAGCTATAGAACCGTAAATTATAGGTCCTTATATGGTAATTAGCCCATAATTATTGATATTGGAATATGATGGCTTGGTATTGTTGAAATTTGTGATAATTTAAAAGGTTATAAAGGTAAATTAGTAAATAAAAGTAAAATAAAATAAAACAAAAGGTTGTATCATCTTCAACCTTGAGCATTACCACCAAAAATTGAATAAAAAGAAAGAACATTAGGGCTTTGAAGCATTTGGTCATATCTCCCTATTGCATGTAAGCATTTTTCATTCGTTTTTAATGATTTTTATGTTTTTGGAGTCGTCGTAGTTTAATCTAGCTAGCCCAGAGACTAATTTGTGAAACTGTTAAAGTATTAAGGTTTTACCATTGATGAATGTGTATTTTTTTTATGTTTAATGGTAGAAAATAAATGGTTGTTTTTAGATAAACAAGTTTTGTAAAGTGATTTTGGTTCAAAATGTTAAATAGAGATTAAATTGATAAAATATGAAAATTATGTAGTAAATGTGTGAAATGATGAAATATATGAGCTACTAAGGGCTTAGATGAAATTCGGCTAGCATGACTATGTACCAAATTGCATGAATTTGCTTTGTTATAAGCTAGGGACTAAATTGTAAATAAGTTAAAAGTTTAAGGGCAAAATAGTAATTTTACCAAATTGTGAATTTGGATTGAATTGAATAAAATATGAATTAAGATAATTAAATTTGATTATATAGATCAAGAAAAACAACGTAAGGAATTAGATCGGGGAAAAGATAAAGTTTTGGACTGAATGATCGTTTTCCTTCATACGAGTTCGAGGTAAGTTCGTATGTTAATAAGCATTAAATAGTTGTGTGTTAAATGCTTTAATATTGCGTTCTTGTTGAATACAATTTCACGGAGATATTGACGAAGATTTGGCAACGTATGAGATCCAGGTTGAACCTTAGGAATAGATAAGATACAAATGACATGTCATTAGGGGTTATGGTGTTTTGGGTGCTGGTCCAGTATGTTCTACCGGTGGCTGAGTTTTTCGGCATGTGTTGCGGTTACTCATCAGCTTGTATGAGTAGCACCGTATAGCTACGTCTTTACCGTCAGCTTGTGTGAGCAGACCCAGTGATAACTCGAGAGTGAGCATCTTTATGATATATGAGATAGAGATGGTTTTGACTATGTATTGGCACTTAGTGTGCAAGATACCCGAGTATCCAGTACTATTCCAAATGGTTCAAAGGGCACAATGATGTTACGAGAGTATGTGAATTCAATATAAACCAGTACAGGTATGTATGTGAATCATGTGAGAATTGAATCTATGAGATTTTTTTATTTCATGTCTAACTTTGTGGATGAATATATGTTAGGCTTGTGGATCAAATTTAGTTGCATTATACTATGTTTAATTACTTAAATTGTGATTAAATGGTAAGATGAGTTTTATGCTATACGAACTTACTAAGCTTAATTGCTTACTATGTTTACTTTTCTATATTTTATAGTGATTCGGAAGCTCGCTCGTTTTGAAAGTTGTCAGAGATTACATCGCACTATCGAACTCTTATTTTGGTACTTTTTGACTTTTTGTATTTTGGTTATATGACATGTATAGGTTATTTGGCTAATGGAAGCCTATATGTCTTATTATGTAACTAGCCATTTAATGTGGCTTGATTTGGTATATGTTGGTATGTATATATGTGTGGCTAGCCTCATCTTGTATGATTTATGATTGCCATGGGAATGCTTTGATTGTGTATTGGTAGATTGGTACTTAATAGGTGAACTTGATAAATGGTATGCATGTCAAATTTAGGCAAGATAGTGCATATATGTAATTGACCATTTAGGTAGTTTTTGGAGGTGATTTTGACATGTTTTTAAAATGATCATTTGAGATGCCTAAGAGCTTAGGATTGTTGGTAATGAAATTACATGATATGAATTTAGTTGTGATTGGTTTGAATGCCTATAGATGATATACTCATATGCTATTTGGTATGTGTAGGTTTGTATCACATTGGGTGAGAAATAAGGCTTGGAAAATGACCTATTTTTGTCCACACGGGCAGAGACATGGACGTTTGTCTTAGCCATATGTGACACACGGCCAGGTGACACGGCCATGTGTCCCTTGATACTTCTTTAAAAATCAAGTCAACAGCTTTACACGGCCTAGCACACGGGTGTGTGGCTTGGTCGTGTGGTACAAGTCAGTGTACTCTTCAGTTTTCACACGGCTTGACACACAGGCGTGTGAGGCCACTTCGAAAGGTACACGGCCTGGCACACATGTGTGTGGTCTGGCCATGTGACCCAAGTCAGTGAGTTACATGGGGTCAGACACAGGCTGGGACACGACCATGTGATCCCATTTCAAATGCTCACAAGGCCTGAGACACGGGCGTATCCCTTGGCCGTGTAAGACACATGGCCTGGACACATGGGTGAGTGTCCTCTACACTTTGAAAAATTTCCATGATTTCTTAAAAATTTCCTAAGTACTCGATTTAGTCCTAAACCATTTTTAATGTCTATTTTGGGCCTCGAAGGCTCATAATGATTGAAATTGAATGGTTTTAATATAGAATGGAAAATGAATATGAAATGTATGATTGTGCGTTGTATAAGACCGGTAATGCTCACTAACCCTATTCCGGCGCTGGATATGAGTTAGGCGTGTTACAGTAACAAAAGATACACTGAAATTAAAATTGTTTCCATACTCCTTAAGAGACAGAGCTAGAGCTTGGCTAAACTCATTGCCATCTGATTCAATCTCTACCTGGTAAGAATTAGCGGAACGTTTTCTAGTGAAATATGTCCCACCTAGCAAGAATGCTAAGTTAAGGAATTAGATCACAACCTTTAAGAAATCAGACGGTGAATCCCTATATGAGGCATGAGAAAGATTTATAGAACTATTATGCAAATGCCCTCATCACAGGATTCCATATTGCATCTAATTGGAAATATTCTATAATGGCCTCAATGTACATACGGGGGTAGTTGTGGACGCTTTAGCTAATGGTGCTCTCCTCTCTAAGTCTTATAACGAGGCTTATGACATCATTGAGAGAATTTCTAGTAACAATTACCAATGGCCAACCAATAGAGCAGGAGGAAAAAGAGTAGCAAGAGTACATAAAATGGACACTTTCACTTCACTTGCAGCTCAAGTATTTTCGATCTCTTTAATGTTAAAAACTTTTACTACTAATGGTCTTAATAATGTTACAGCCCAACCGCCAAGTCAATTTGATAACATTTCCTTGTATATTGTGGGGACGGACACGCGTTTGACAACTGTCCATCAAATCTAGAGTCAGTCTACTATGTAGGAAATTAAAATCAGAATAGAAATGGGCAGGGACCATAGTCCAACTTCTATAACCCTTCATGGCAAAACCATTCGTCAGTCTACTATGTAGGAAATTAAAATTAGAATAGAAGTGGGCAGGGACCACAGTCTAACTTCTATAACCTTTCATGGTGAAACCATTCGAGCTTCTCTTGGAGTAAACTAGAAGCTGGACCTGGTAACAATTACATCTAGCCCAGGTTAAATCACCCACCAGCTTTTAATCAACAAGTTCAAAAGCCACTTCGAGCTGAACATGTCAATAGCCTAAAAGACTTGTTGAAATCATACAAGGCCAAGAACGATACCTTGATCCAAAGCCAAGTGACCACTTTGAAAAATTTTGAAAACCAAGTTGGTTAGCTGGCTACTGAGTTTCGTAATAGACTACAAAGAGCTTTAGTAAGCAATACGAAAAATCTAAGGAATAAGGGTAAGGAGCACTACAAAGTGGTCCTTTATGAAGTGGAAAGAATTTGGAACCCAAAGTAATTGAGGTTGAAGATGAGTCTATAGATAAAGAGAAAATTCAACTGGAAGTTGAAATTCTCACACTATAGAAGCCAGAGTTTAAAAACTCCAATGAGGTAAATTCTAACCCAATCAAATTTGATAATTTAACACCTATGTTAGATGCAAAACCCAAGCCTCATAAGAGTTGTCTGATTCAAGCCAAGGTTCCACCACCTCTATATCCACAAAGATCGAAACAACAAAAACAAGAGGTGAAGTTCAAGAAGTTTTTAGATGTTCTTAAGCAGCTTCATATCATTATTTCATTGGTAGAAGCTTTAGAAAAGATGTTGAAATGTGCTAAGTTCATTAAGGACATTATATCCAAAAAGAGGAGACTTGGAGAGTTTGAAACTGTAGCGATGCCAAAGGAGTGTAGCGCATTTTTACAAAACAAGTTAACCCCAAAGTTGAAGGACCCAGGTAGCTTCACTATACCATGCAACTTTGGCAAATTTGATAATGGGAAAGCTCTATGTGATTTAGGAGCGAGCATTAACTTGATGCTGATGTCTGTATTCAAGAAATTGGGTATAGTCAAGTAAGATCAACAACTGTAACACTTTAACTAGCAGATCGATTAGTAGCACTTCTAGAAGGAAAGATTGAAGGTGTTCTAGTACTTGTTGATAAGTTTATCTTCCCTGGTCACTTTTTCATATTACATTTTGAAGTAGATAAGAAAGTACCAATCATCTTAGGGAAACCCTTCCTTGCAACTAGTGTCATAGGGCTAGACCTTTCGTCTCGTAATTTGTACGGCCTTAGGCAATCTGCTCTTCCAAACTCGCCTAAGTCAGCCTTTACACTCAAAAGTAAGGATTCTTTAAGAACTCTTCCAAGGCACTAATTTGTATAGCGAAAGTGATTGTGCCAAAAGAAGCTACAAAAGAACAACAGAAAGCCAAAACAAAGAATGCACACAAAGTGTTTGAGTAAATTCTCAAAGAATTCTATTACTCTTAAGAATTCAACATACAATGGATGATTTACAAATGAGGGGAAGGCTTTCTATTTATAGTTGAGCTCCCCCAAAACCGTCAGTCAAGATTAAAATACATCGATGGATGAGATTCATCATATCCCTTAAATCATGGGATTTACAAGATATGTAACACCTCCAACCCGTGTCCAACATCGGGACAGGATACGAGGCATTATCAGACTTAAACGCAAACAATTATGCAATTCGAGCTATAAAATTTCATCCTAAATTAAGACCAATCAAATATATTCATAGCGTCCTTATTATAAGCCTACCAGGCCTCTAACATGCATTTAAAATAGTCCGGGACTAAACCGAGAACTTTAGAAAGTTATGGGAAAACATAAAACAAATTTTTCTCGTAAAACAGGGTCACACGCCTGTGTGGACACAAGGGCACACCTATGTCCTCAGGCCATGTAACTCTCTATTTATGACGTCAGCACACAAATTGAACCACATGGCTAGGCCACACGCCCATGTCACTAGGCCGTGTCCCTCACACGGTTGAGACACACGGCCGTGTCTCAGCCCGTGTGGCCAACACTTAGGCTATTTTCCAAGCCTTCATGTTACCCATAATCCCTTACAAATTTATACACGTCATAATCACAATTCATAGCAGCATTTTAATGATTAAAACACTCCTTATTGTGACACAACATGACATTTTCAAGGCATCATACACGTTTTACATATTCTCACATTATACTGATTCTAGGCATACCATATCTCATTTATTTGACTAAGCCAAATACTTTACCACTTATTCTTTTATACAATGATTATCAACTTATCCATCAAGCATTCACATGCAAGGCATTATTATCTCACTTGCCATATTATATCCTAAACATGGCCGTGACCACTTCGAATGGTCATGAAACATCCATCACACATGCATGTCACAACACCAATCATGAATGGTCAACCATCATGTTCACATTATTTCATCATAAACATTATAACATAGCATGGATATATAGATTTACAAACCATACTCAATACGAGCCACACTCTATGGCCATCTACAAATAAATCAAAATAAGCCAATACATTTGGCCAAATCATAGAACACATATCATAAAAACTAATCCCTATACATGCCACTCACTTGAAACTTCTCAACCTATGTATCAATATCCCAAGGTGATAGCTTGGTAGTGTGATATTGTCTCCGGCATTCTCCAACCCCGAGCTGACCTGACAACACTAAAAGAAATAGAAAAGAGGGAGTAAGTTTTACGCTTAGTAAGCTCGCATGAAAAATAATAAGCAATGTATTAATATGCTATTTTCAAATTCTTTCTATTTATTCAAAGTCCAGTCAAGCTATTTTCTCGAGTTGCATTCACTAAATTATTTATATCTGGAGCTACGGAACTCAAAATTAAGATCCATTAATTTTTCTAGAAACTAGACTCACATTTATCTTTATCATAAAATTTTTAAAATTTTTGGTTTAGCCAATAAGTACAGTTTATTCATTAAATTCACCCCTATTTCGCTTTCCGACAGTTCCAACCTCTCTTCACTAAGAATTAATTATCTCATAGTACGGAACTCAGATGATGTTACCGTCTATCAATCTTGAAAACACAAGGATTTTAAGCATATAAATTATAACCCATAGCTAATTTACTAAAATTTTTAATGAGTTTTCCAAGTTTAAGACAAGGGAGCCCAAGATTAATCTGACCCTATTTCAAAAAAATTTAAATATCTCATCATATGATATTCCTTTGCTTACACCGTTTCCTTTATCTGAAACTAGACTTGATAAGATTTAATTTCATATTTTATTTAGCCTCTAACTAAATTTCCAATATTTTTGGTAGATTTTCAAAGTTGGACCATTGCTATTGTCTTAATCTGTCTTAGTGCAACATAATGATAACCATCACAAATTTGTCATAGAAATTATTCTCATGAATATCACTCATTCATTTGCACTATTATCACAAGTCCATTTCATTTCACATGTTAAACACATACTCATGGGTTTCGAGTACGTACCTGTGCTATCTCTTAGCACAACCACTCATCCAAACAGGACAATCATATGCATCATACTAGTATCAAATAAGCACAGATGAGTTTATCATTTCAAGTATTTCCATTCCATTTCTCATATTAATCCCGTTGAATTCCTCGGAATCTCAATGGATATCCTATTTACTGTCAAATCATGCAAGTGATCATTATCAAGTATGCACTCCCACGAGGTTACGGCGGGATTACCAATCTAGGTTAAATCCCTCGTAATATAAATTTAAGGAGTATTGTCGGGATTATCATTCCAGGCTAAATCCCTTACAACGACAATTACTCTAATAAGCTCGGATCTGAATTACCAGTCCAGGCTAATTTCAGTACTTAATCGTATTACCTATCCGTGCTAAATCCATAATGCACACATATTCTTCAGGAGGTTTGATCACTTAAAGAACACCCGTCCGGGCTGGATCCTTACTATACTGAGATCATTGGATTACCCGTCTGGGCTAAATCCTTTTTTGCAACACATGCAGGACTTCAGGTCATAGAAGCAAGAATTTACCCATCGGATCTCCCTTTTTATTCAACCGGGACAATTATCATCCTTTCATCAAGTATATCAATATGCATAGATGATTATGCAATGTACATTCAAATCAAAATAACATGTCACCTTGTTTCTATACAAACTTACTTATTTCATTTAAAATATCATATTCCACCAAATTTCTATTAACATCAAATTCAATACAATCATAGTAAGATATATTTCATGTATAACAATAATAACATGAATAATAGGCTTATTAAATCATGCGAACTTACCTCGAATATGAAAACGGCAAAGTTACCATTTTAATCAATAACCTTGTATTTTCTCGATTTAAGCCCGAATCTTGATTGCCTTGATCTATCATTTCAAATATAGCCTATTTAGGACTCACATTGTTCAAATTGACCCAAAAATCATATTTTGGCAAATTTACAATTTTGCCTTTAAACTTTCACATATTTGCTCCCTAGGCTCGTAAAATGAAATGTGTTCAATTTCTTGATTACCCAAGCCTAGCTGAACCATATTCAAGCTTATGGCAGCCCACATTTCTCATTAAACCAGATTTTTAGTTACCTATTTTACACCTTTTTCAATTTAGTCTTTTTTAGGCTATTTCATGAAAAATCACTTAATAAAAGGTGTTAAATACATTCCAATCTTTCATATTCTACCATTAGAAATCAAAATACTAGCATGTCATGCATGGGTAAATTTCTAAACATAAACCCTAGCTCAAAATAATGGTAGAAATGAGTAGAGCATGTTACCAGGATTTCAAAAATGCATAGAACGTTAAAACGGGGCTCAGGATCACTTTCTATTGAGCTTGAAAGCTTGGAAACCTAGCCATGGCTCCCCTCTTGATTCACACGGCCATGGGAGGAAGATGGACACATTTTGCTTTTAATTTTTGTCTTTTAATTCATTTTACCCTTAAATGACCAAAATGCCCTTTTTACCATTCTTTCAAAATTTACCCTTCCAAGCCCATTTTTGTCCAAATTTTTAGAACTTGGTCAATTTACTCTTTAAGGACCTCTAATTAATATTATAATTCAATTTCAAGCCAATTTCTTCTAGAACACAATTTTTACAAATTATTTGATTTAGTCCTTAAAGTCTAATTAAGCACTTTTCACATAAAATTTCCTCATGAAATTTTTGCACAAGCATAGAGACATATCATAGACCTTATAATAATTATAAAATAATTATTACCAACTCAGATTTGTGGTCTCAAAACCACTGTTCTGACTAGGCCCTAATTCGGGATGTTACAATATATGCCATATCAAATCCTATCTAATCTTTACAAGATATGGTTCCCTCTATCTTCTAAGATTAGTTACCAAATTAGCCTAAGTTTCCATATCTTCATTATCGGGCCAACCAGGCTTCAATTTGATAGGCTTCTCCAACAATTCTTGGAATTGAGCTAGTTCTCATGGGTTAAATAATCCCCATCTAATCGATCGACCTCCATGGGGTGCCTCTTATGCCATGGTCACGGGTTTTGTACTTTGGCCCGTGACATTCTCCTCCACCTATTCTCGCAACGCCCTCGTTGCGACTTTTAAATGATACTGGCTTGATTCGTCTTGGAACTCTCTCGTTGCCTTGGCCTCTTCCCGACTTGTCTTGCAATTGGGTTGTCCCTTTCTTTGAAATCTTTGCTTCAAATTTCGTCACCTCTTAACTTGAACCATTGCACTCGTTGGTACATTTTATTGGCAAGAATTCTCCACTCTAACTTGCCCCAATTTTGACTTGTTCCCATTAGAATCCCCTCGGTTCTCACATCTTGGCTTTGTTCCACCCACAGTCCCTCGGCCTTCTTGCTTATGAACTTTGAAAGGGCCCCTACGACCTTGCCAAGTCAATAAGTCATTATTCAAAACACTATCAGAGTGTTTGTAATGTACCTTACTCAGAACATTTACTCGTTTCAACTACTTTTGCATCGTTTCTTTCCCCTCGAAGTTTGATGCACAATCCACCTTCCCCAAAAGTGGCATCTCCACAGTCGACTCCACAGGTCTCATATCAGACTCAAGCTCCACTAACTTTTTTGAAGGGGCTTTCGTAGCATTCTATTCTATTAAGTTAATGTTTCTTCTATACGAAACATCTTCGACTAGTTGGATTAACGATAACACCTTGGTCCCAACCTTCATATCCCGATGCACTGGCACAACAATCTTCGATAATGGACCAGTGACAATATGGATTTCATCAGCCCATGGAAACAGAATTGTCCGAATCTTGTCTAGGAAGTTTAAACCAAGCACATAATTGTAATTATCTAATTGGATTACCTCAAAGTCTTCCTTGCCTTTCCATTCACTGATCTGTAGCTCCACATTATGAGCTACTCCTACAATTGGGGCTTCTTCAGAATTTACTGTCTTAATCTTCTTATTCGATTTCTTAATCGACAGACCAAGCTTCTTGGTAGCCTTTTTCGGTATAAACAAGTCCGATGCTTCCGTATCAATAAGAGCACTCCACTTCTGACCTGCAATGTTGATGTCCACAAACATCAACCTTCATCTACCATTCCTTTTTTAGGAATGAGCTCCATCGAATTTGCCCTCGATGTCTTTCCCTTAATAGGCTTCGCCTCTTCTTTTGGATGAAGGCATGGCTGTGCGCAGCACACGTCTATGTGGTGCTTCGAGTGTGGCCCATATTACTAAGTTTTCCATAGGGTCGCACGGGTCATCCTATTCAACTGTGGACCTACTGTAGGGTTGGTAAAGACTTACTAAACCCTAAAACTATGTTTCTGTTAGACTGAAGTACTGTTATGAGCATGTCTATGCCATGTAAATTTGCTATCTATTTTTATAAGTATGTATGCATGTTCTATCTATTAATTCGGTATGCATACTTTGTATCTATTTTGAGGTGGGATTTGTATATGCGAAGGAAGTATCTGTTTGGTGTTAATCGCCTATTATCTGATAGTTTGGCTGCACTGTATCTGATATGTGTTGTAATGGCACAACATGGTGTGTAGGGATGGGTGAGTGTTTTTAACCCCACATGGTGTGTTAAGATGGTCGGAGATAGTGTGTAGAGGATGGGGGTAGGATTCTAATTATGTTTACTGTACTTGTATCTGAAATGGGCTTGAGCCTAATTCTATATCTGTAATTGTTTCTAACTGTGCATATGATTATGTATGATTGCATGTCTATTTCTATTCGGTTACACACTGAGTTTACATAAAACTCACCTCTATTTTTCTGTTTCTGTTCTGGTAATCTACAGACTTAAGCAAAATAGTGTGGCAGAGGCTCAATGGTGATTACCATATCGTAAAACTGATTTAACTTGTTACTTTTGGATTATTTTAAATTTTGGATTTGTTTAAGAGTTGTAAATTTTAGGGACTCTCTGGACTGTTTAATTTTTTTTACTGGTTTTCTTTGATTTAATCGCGTTGGTAAAACGTTTCATTAAAAACAACGGTTTTATACAAACAATGTTTTCCCTAAAAACATGACTGCATTTTCAAGCATAAATGATTAAAGCTTCCACTGTAATAAGTGATTGGCAAATAAACTATTTAAATAATTTTCTCTGTACTAAACACAAAGGAATGTGGGTTTTATAAATGATTAGTTAAATAAATCAACCTGTTTTCAAAATTTTTCCATGTGACATCACCAAATTCGGCCATAACGTCTAGGTCGGGTTTGGGGTGTTACATTTAGTGGTATCAAAGCTAGATTGCCAAACTCAGTTGTGAATTTTGGGTCCCAAATTTTTTTTAAAAGTATTGGGTTTCAAATGATTTGAATAAATTAAGAAAGTGTATGGTACACCGAGTCTCCGGCGCCGATCCTGTAAGTATTTCTGAAACTGAGATAGTTTATTCTGGAAATACTATAGATAGTACCTTCTGATATTGTACAGAGATAGTTAGAAAACTAAACTGAAACTTTTGAAAACACTTCTAAAATACTAATAAATTATGCATAAAATATCTACTAATAAATATTAAAACTGATGCATAAAATTTTTAATGTAGATAAAACTCGAATTAGACAATAAGTGCTCGTGGAATTCATGAACGTAGTACTCGTGGCTGTGGAAGAAGATGTAGGGGCTCGAACTGAGTCTTCCTCTCTGGGCAGTATGCCGAATTTGGATACGAGTGAGACACCAGTTTCACCTGCTACTGAGACTAGGTCTCAAAGTCACTCAGCTGGGGACGACGCACTATCCCAGGCTATGCTGAGGATATTGGAGAGGGTTGCTGGACCCCATTCTGAAGCTAGGGGCCATGGGTCTGTAACTAAACAACTCCGGTCTAATGGAGCTAAGCTATTTAAGGGTGTTACTAGAGTCGCCTCTAGTGTGGTCAAGTATTGGTTAGAGGCCACGGAAAGGATTATAGATGATCTGGATTGCACTCCTGAGCAAAAACTGAAGGGTGCAGTCTCTCTGCTTCGTGATGAGGCTTATCAGTGGTGGTTGACGATTGAGGAGGGTACTCAGCCTGATCGTCTGACTTGAGACTTCTTCAAGACCAATTTCTAGAGCAAGTATATAGGAGTGAGCTATGTAGATACTTATAGACGTGAGTTCATGAATCTCATGCAAGGGGATAGGTCTGTAGCCGAGTATGAGGCCGGATTTCTAAGGCTGAGCCGCTATGCTCGAGGCATGGTAGCGTCTGAGTATGAGAGGTGTGTCCAGTTTGAGGACGGCTTAAGAGATAATTTGAGAGTACTGATTGCTATACACACAGAGCAAAAGTTTTCTATTTTGGTAGAGAAGGCAAAGATTACCGAGGATATTAAGTACGTGGAGCGCCAAAATAGGGAGAGAGAGAGGGGTAAAAATAAGAGGGATTTGGAGCCCTTAAGTTCTGTGCAAAGGCCTAAGAAAAAGGCCAGATCTGATGGGCCAGTGAGAGTGGGGGCCCCTGTTGCTCCTATTGGGTTGCAGCCATGTAGTGATTGTGGTAGGCACCACCCGGGCGAGTGTTAGAGGAGGATTAGGGCTTGTTTGAGATGTGGGTCATTGGAGCATCATATTAGAAAGTGTCCACAGTGAGCAGATCAGATGCAACCGTCAGCACCGGGTTCTGCGCAGCCCCAGAGGGTATTTCAGCATCCACTTAGAGGTCATTGAGCGGCTAGTGGTGGTAATGGTTTGGGTCTTGGGTAGAGAGCATCGTGCAAAGGTGCTGGTCGAGGCAACCTGCACTTGTTTATGCTGCTTGACACCGAGGAAATAGAGATACTCCAGATGTCATCACTGATATGTTTTTAATTTCTAATGTGCCTTATACTGCCTTAATAGACATAGGTTCTACACACTCCTATATAGCTAGTACTATATCTAAAACCTTAGGAATTACTGTTGAGAGCACTACTAGTGAGGTTACTGTACTAAGTCTATTGGGGTAGTCTGTTTAGGTTAGTAAACTTTATAGAAACGTTCCGTTAGAGGTGCAAAGAGAGATATTTTTGGCAGATCTAATGGAGCTATCATTTGGGGAGTTCGATTTAATTTCAGATATGGACTGGTTGGTTGAGCATCGGGTTAGTTTGGATTGCGTATCTAAGAGGGTCATTCTGTGGACCAAAGATGATATGGAGGTGGTTGTAATTGGTGAGCGTCGAGACTATCTGTCCAATGTGATCTCCGCACTTGTGGCTAAAAAATTGGTTCAGAAAGGGTGTGCGACGTACTTAGCTTACATCAGTGTTGCTTTTGGGGACTTTTCTATCGGAGACATCAAAACTATGAAGGACTTTCCAGATGTTTTCCCCGAGGAGTTACTAGGTTTGCCTTCGACTTGAGAGGTTGAGTTTGGGATTGAGCTTCTTCTTGGTACGGCTCCGGTGTCCATTGCCCTTTACTGTATGACACCGAAGGAGCTTACGGAGCTTAAGGCTCAACTTCAAGAACTTATAGATCGTGGTTTCATCTGTCCTAGTGTGTCTCCATGGGGAGCATCAGTTTTGTTTGTTAAAAAGAATGATGGGACAATGAGGATGTGCATCAATTATCGGCAGTTGAACAAGTTAACTATGAAAAATAAGTATCCGCTTCTGAGGATCGATGACTTGTTTGACCAGTTTTGAGGGGCTTTTGTGTTTTCGAAGTTGATCTTCGATCTGGATATCTTTAGTTGAGGATTAAGGAAGCTGATTTTCATAAGACTGCATTCAGGACTCGATATGGACATTACGAGTTCCTAGTGATGCCCTTTGGTTTGATAAATACTCCGATCGCATTCATGGATCTGATGAACCGAGTGTTTCAGCCTTATCTGGATTAGTTCGCTGTGGTCTTCATTGGCAATATTCTAGTATACTCTAAGACAGAGGATGAACATGATGAGCATCTTAGATTTGTGCTTCAGATTCTGCGTAAGAAACAACTTTATGCTAAGTTAAGCAACTGTGAGTTCTGGTTGCGTGAGGTGACTTTTCTGGGGTACATGGTTTCTGCTGAGGGAATTCGAGTTGATCTTCAAAAAATTGAGGCTGTGTTTCATTGGAAACAACCTAAGAACATGTCTGAAATACGAAATTTTCTGGGTCTGACAGGATATTATTAGTATTTTGTTAAGAGGTTCTCTCTGATTGCAGCTCTTTTGACTAAGCTTCGATGTAAGGGTGTTCCATTTTTCTGGATTGATGCGCAACAATCGAGCTTTGAGAAGCTCAAGTCTGTTCTGACTCAGGCTCCTATTCTGATTCAGCTGGAATCCGGTAAGAAGTTTGTGGTATTCAGTGATGCATTACATGGTAAGGTTGTGACCTATGCTTCCCGACAGCTTAAGACATATGAGGGAAACTATCTGACGTATGATATCGAGTTGGCTGCTGTAGTCTTTGCTTTGAAAATCTAGAGGCACTATCTATATAGTGAGAGGTGTATCATCTACACCGATCATATAACTCTCAAGTACTTCCTTACCCAGAAGGAGTTGAACCTTAAGCAGCGCCGTTGGATTGAACTACTCAAAGATTATGACTACACTATAGAGTACTATCCCGGTAAGGCCAATGTGGTGGCTGATGCTCTCAGTCAAAGTGTGATGTATGGTTTGAGGGTGATGTTTGCTCGCCTTAGTTTGTTTGATGATGAGAGTCTGTTAGTTGAGTTACTAGTTAAGTCGACTTAGATTGATCAGATTCAGGATAAATAGTTAGGGGATGAGTCTTTGAGTTTGCGGTTTCGTCAGATTGAGAGTGGTGCTACTTTTAATTTCAGGTTGAATAATGATGGTGTGCTGTGTTTTCGAGGACGGATCTATGTGCCAAATGATTTTGATCTGGGGCAGTCAATTTTGAGGGAGGCACATAGTAGCTCCTATGCTATGCATCCCGGTGGTAATAAGATGTATTAGAATCTCCGTGAACAGTGCTGGTGGTCGAGTTTAAAGTGTGAGGTTATAAATTTTTTGGCTCGATATCTGACGTGCTAGCAGGTTAAGGTTGAGCACCAGTTACCTTCGGGGTTGTTGCAACCAGTCAAGATTCCCTTATCGAAATGGGAACGTGTGACGATGGACTTCGTTAGTTGGTTGCCCTTGACACCCACTAAGAAGGATTATGTTTGGCTTCCTGTGTCGGTCATTTCTGATAGAGATCTTTGCTTCACATCTCTCAGTTTTGGAAGAAGTTGCATGAGGCTCTGGGTTCGAAATTGGACTTCAGTACTTGTTCCATCCTCAAACAGATAGTCAATCTAATAAGGTGATTCAGATACTGGAGGATATGCTTCAGAGCTGTGTAATTGATTTCTGATGTACTTGGGAAGATTATCTGCCACTAGTTGAGTTCGCCTATAATAACAGTTTCCAGTCTACCATCTAGGTGGCACCTTGTAAGGCTCTGTATGGTCGTAAGTGTTGTACACCGTTATGTTGGACTGAGTTGGGCGAACGTCAGGTTTTGGGTCTTGAGTCTTGAGTTGGTTTCTGAGACTTAGGATAAAGTTTGATTGATTCGGGATCGTCTGAAATCGGCTTTTGATAGACAAAAGTCTTATGTGGATCTGAAGAGGAGGGATATTGAGTATTCTGTGGGGGACTTCATCTTTTTTAAGGTTTCTCCGTGGAAGAAAGTTTTGAGATTTGGTCGCGAGGGCAAGCTAAGCCCTAGGTTTATTGGGCCGTATAGGATTCTGAAGCGAGTGGGACCAGTTGCTTATCAGGTGGAACTACCTCCAGAGTTGGATCGTATCCGCGATTTCTTCCATATTTTCATGTTGAGGCGGTATCGGTCTGACCCTTCTCACGTTGTTTCTATTGAGGAGATCGAGGTTGGCCAGATTTGACTTTTGAGGAGGAGCCAGTTCAAATTCTGGATCGGGTTGTCAAGGTTCTGAGGAGGAAGTCTATACCGTTAGTGAGGGTTCTGTGGCGGAATCATGGTATTGAGGAGGCCACGTGGGAACCTGAGGACTCGATGCGACAGTAGTACCTTCATTGGTTCTGATTAGGTAAAATTTAAGGTCAAATTTTTTTTAAGGGGTGGAGTTATAATGCCCTGACCTTTGTATTTTTTTTCTTGTAAGTTTTTTACATAAGTGTGTATCTACTTCAATGGTTAAGTGTTCTAGGTGTGTATGAAAGGCCTTGGGTTCAAGGCTTAACCATAGCAAATTTTATTATTTTTCTGATCCAAGCTTTAATCTTGTTCAGCAGGCTTATATTTAATTCTTGTAATTTCATTTCATAATAAGCCTACTGGTTCAAGTGGTAAGGGGTATTGGTGTGTTGAGGTCCCATGGTCGAATCCTTACGCGAGTGAGGAGGTATTATTGTTGCTTGGTTGTCAGATAGAATTTCGATTGAACCAAAATTCTGAGGAAGTTGAGATCATGTGAGTAGTGGGAGGAAATCAAGGGAATTTGTGTCATATCTTGATTTTATTTTCTTTTTCTTTTTATTTTCTTTTTTCTTTTTCCCCAAAATTTCTTCTATCTTGGACGTTCTGTTTCCCCTCTTCTCTACCGACTTTTCTTTGCTTTTCCACTTCCATTTCAATTGTAATAGCCCAATTTTGGGCTTAGTTGGAAGAATAGCTTTAGGACCACAAATTTGAAGTTAGGGAAATTACTTTATTATTGTTTTGGTGTTATAGTAGGATTATATGAGTGTATGAAAATTTTGGTAAAGTAATTTTAGCGTTTGCGAGCTTAATTTTGAAAAAAGACTAAATCGCATAAAGGGAAAAAGTTTTAACTTATTAGCTAAATTTGTTGAATACCTAGAGAATTAGAATTTGAGGGCTTTAAAGGGCAAATAGACCTTTATTTAGGTAATGGCCGGCCATAGGGGACAAGGTAATGTGAAATTCAAAAGTTAGGTGGAAATTTGGTAATTTATTTGACTAAAATAAAACAAAAAGAAAAGGGTCATCATCTTCTTCCTTCATCCACCAAAAATATTAGCCAAATAACGGTTTTGGAAGCTTGAAAATTTCATCCACTAGCTTTACTTGCTAATTTTTGTGTTTTTGGAACCCCTAAAGCTTAATCTAGCTACTAAGGGGAGTATTTTGCTAAATGATTGAAAGTATAGGGTTTTTCCATGAGAGTGTTCATTTTTTTTTGAAATTTTATGGAAGAAAATGAATCATGGTTGTGAAATAACCAACTTTTGTGAAAGGATTTCTCATGAAAACCCTAAAGGACCATTTTGTAAAGTTTGTAAAATAGATAGTAATGTTGTGAAATATTGAGAATTTGGGGTCGTCATAAGAGTAATAAGTAGTCGGTTTGGCTTGGCTAATAAGGAAATTCGATAAAAATTAATTTTTGGGTCTAGGGGTAAAATGATCATTTTGTAACAGTCTAAGGGCAAAATTGTCATTTTGCCCAATTATAAATTGTTGAGTACCTAGATTGATAAAGTGATTTAAATTTGTGAATTTTTGTAGATCAAGACTTACAAAATCCGGGCCTAGACTGGGGAAAAGCAAAGCTAGTGGACTAAGCAGAAATAGTCGCCACAGTTTGAATACTGAGGTAAGTTGTGTGTAAATAATGCAACTACATTGTTTTTTTTTCATGTATGAATAAATTATTATAGCATAAATTATTTGATTGAGGAAATGATAAAGCATGATGAGAATTGAGGTAGTAGAACTTTAGGTTGAGCCTTAGGAATCATCGGATATTCATGCCATGACATTTAGGCCATTTGTGTGCTAGTGAAAGACATGTCTGGGACATGCATCAGCCACAGTATGAGAGCCAGTGTAAGACATGTCTGGGACATGCATGGACCTCGAGATGTTTAAACCAGTATAAGACATGTCTGGGACATGCATCGGTATTGAGACGAGAGCTAGTGTAAGACATATCTAGGACATGCATCGGCCTCGCGATAAACAAGCTAGTGTAAGGCCTATCTGGGTCATGGCGTTAACTTGTTGTGTGTAAGTGTAAGACTTGTCTGGTACATGGCTTCAACACCTATAGATGAGAGCCAGTGTAAGACCATGTCTGGGACATGGCGTCGGCATCTTAACCCATGTTAGGGCTATTGAGTATCCGATAGTATTCCTAATGGTTCAACAAAAGATTTATGATTTATATTGAAACGAGAAAAGTTATGACCATGTGATGAGTGGTACAAGTACCTATTTGAAATATATGAGATGTGGGCTCAATATATGCAATATGAATTGTAATGGATGATGATGAGTAAGTTGTACTTACGACTATTTTGGTATTCATGAATAAGCTATGAAAGGTTATGAGCATATTGTGTTATTATGATCAGATGATGTTTATTTTCATGCAACTTACTAAGCTTTATGCTTACCTTATTTTCCTTTCCATTTTCTTACAGTGCAGCCAAAGTAGCTCGAGGATCATTGATACGTCAGACAGTCACACTATCATCCGAAGCACTTGGTATAGTTAGATATTTTATTTTGATTATGGCATATATAGGACCCTGACTTTTAAGTTTTGTATCATTGTTAATTGGCCAAATGTGTTGGCTTACTTTAGCATTTGATTTATTTTGTATAAGGCCATGGAAAATGGATAATATTGAAAGTTTATATATGAATGCAAGATAGTCTTCTATGAATGTGAAATTGTTGGCTTGGCTGAATATAAGAAATGTATATAGGCCTTAGCTATGGTTGTTTGGTTGAGAAATCATATTAAGTTAGACTTTGATATGTTGGTTGGCATTAGATTGTATTTCAGGGTGGCAAAAGGCTTGGTAGATAGCCTTATATAGTCCACATGGGCGTGTGCCTCTACTGTATGGAGGATATGGCCTCTGGCCACGGGTGTATGCCTTAGCCGTGTGCCCCTAATAGGATGCCGACGTCAGAAATAGAATGTCATGGTTTTTAGACACATGCGTGTCATGTCCGTGTGAGGGACACGGGCCATGGACACGAACATGTGTCAGGCCGTGTGAAAACCCCTGTAGGTTCGAATTTAGATTTTAATTCACACAGGCATGGGACACGGGCGTGTCCCTAGATGCTTAGGCCATGTGTGTCATACGAGCCATCAGTACGGCCATGTCATAATGACCACACGGGCATGTTGCCCTTCCACACGAGCGTGTGCCCTATTTCAAGTGTCATTTTTCTAAGATTGGTTAAAGGACCCAGGTTGGTCCCGAATGGGTTCTAATGGATGTTTAGGGTCTCGTAAGCCTATGTTAACGAAATTTAGACATAGTTCGAAAAATTTTTAAATTTGATCAAGTCTTGATGACTCGGAAACCTTGGAATGCATGAGTTTAAGTTTAATAATACCTCATATTTCGTCTTGACATAGGGCATGAGTGTGGGGTGTTATATTTAGTGGTATCAGAGCTATAGTTAAGTCAATTCTAGGACTAACCTAGCGTGAGTACAAGTCTAGCTATACATGCCATAATTGTATATTGATAGTGTGACGACTCCTGACAAGATAAAACGTGTTTTTATTTATATAGTAAATGGATCCTAACGTAACTACGGTGGACGATATGGAGAGTAATGCGCTGGCTCCCGTTGAAGGAACCGCACAAATAGATAGTGGGCCCGTGACGATGAGTCAGGGCGGAGGAGCTAGAGAAGCTTACCTCTACATATGGAAGCGTGGTATTCAGAGTTTATTCGTGTGAATCTGAATACTCCACCTCTGCCATCTCTGCCACCTCCCCCAATTTCTCAACCAGTTCATATAGCTCCTCAAAGGACAGAGATAGCTAGGAGAGAGAAACCTTCAGTGGATAGAATCTGTAAACATGGGGCCGAAGAATTTCAGGCAAATATCGATGATGACCATGAAAGGGTTGAGTTTTGGTTGGAGAATACCATCAGGGTATTCGACGAATTATCGTGCACGCCGGAGAAGTGTATGAAGTGCGTAGTATCACTCCTACGAGATTCGGTTTATCAATGGTGAAACACTCTCGTGTCAGTTGTACCAAGAGAGCGAGTAACTTAGGGATTCTTTCAGGAAAAATTTTGAAAGAAGTACATTAGTCAGAGGTTCATCGACCAAAAGAGGAAGAATTCCTCAAATTAAAGCAAGGCCGTATGACAGCGATGGAGTATGAGCGTAAGTTTGTGAGGCTCAGCAAATATGTACAAGAATACGTATCTACAAAGCCATTATATGCAAAAGGTTTGAAGATGGTTTGAACGAAAACATCCGTCTACTAGTTGGCATCTTGGAGCTAAGGGAATTCGTGGTGCTCGTGGAGAGAGCATGTAAGGCCAATGAATTAGCAAAGAGAAGAGAAAAGTTGACATCGTGTCTCGAGAATCAAGGAAAAGACAGATGGGGAAATCACATCAAACCTCATCCAAGAGATCGAGGGAGTTCACCACCCGATCAAATACTTCGGTGGGGTTCTCGAATAGAAACAAGAACGAGCAGAACACGACTTCTAAAGCTCAGACCACTTCTATCGCAAGTGTCAATAGTGCTCAGCCAAATAGGCTGCAGTGTTCGCAGTGTGGTAGGCGTCACTTCGGTGAGTGTTGAGGGAATGAGAGAGGTTGCTTCAAATGTGGGTCACTAGACCACTTCATCCAAAACTATCTCGAAATAAATGACAAAGAGAAAAAGCAAGATGTGAGGGTGAGTAGTGCTCCTTCAGGGGAGAGACCACATAAGAACCCTAGAAGTGGGGCTAGCAGTAGAGGTGCACCAAGAGATGCTGCAGTGAGGTCTAAGGGTAGAGCACCTGCAAGGACTTATGCTATTCGTGCCCGTGAAGAGGCAGAGTCTACCTATGTAATCAAGGGTACCTTTTCTATCCATGATATATTTGTTGTTGCTTTAATTGACCCGGCTCTACTCACTTTTATATTTGTATGGAATTGATACCCTGTATGAGCATGCTACTAGAGTCCACTGAATTTGTGGTAAAAGTGTCCAACCCTTTAGGCAGACATGCGCTAGTTGACTAAGTGTGTAGAAATTATCCTTTGACAATTAGAGGTCATTGTTTTCTGGCTAACTTGATGTTATTGCCTTTTAATGAATTTGATGTAATCCTCAGGATGGATTGGTTAACTTCTCATAGTATTGTGGTGGACTGTGGAAGGAAATCTATTGAGTTGAAATGTGAAGACAGGGATGTTCTTCGGGTTGAAACAGGTGAATCAGACAATTCGCCTATAGTGATATCGGCCATGTTCGCAGTGAGATATTTGAGAAAGAGATATGAGGCTTATCTCACTTTTGTGCTGAATACTCAAGTGTTTGAGTTGAACATCGAATCAGTGCCCATGGTATGTGATTTTACAAATTTGTTTCCAGAAGAATTGCCCGGATTGCCTCCAGTGAGGGAAGTCAAATTTGGAATTGAGTTAGTCCCTGGTACGACACCCATCTCGATTGCTCCATACAGGATGGCTCTTACGGAGTTAAAGGAGTTGAAAGTTCAACTACAAGAGTTAATTGACAAGGGTTTTGCGAGACCAAGTTTTTCTCCGTGGGGTGCCCCAACGCTATTTGTGAAGAAAAAGGATGGATCGATAGGATTGTGCATAAACTACCGACAACTCAAAAAGGTGACAGTGAAGAACAAGTATCCCCTGCCAAGGATCGATGATTTGTTCTATCAGTTGAAGGGAGCCACCGTATTTTTTAAAATCGACTTAAGGTCTGGCTACTATTAGCTAAGGGTTAAGGAGCAAGATGTGCCAAAAATCACGTTGAGGACGAGGTATGGGCACTATGAGTTTCTTATTATGCCCTTCAGTTTAACAAATGCGCCTGTGGTTTTTATAGATTTGATGAACCGTATTTTTTGGCCGTATTTGGATAAGTTTGTAGTGGCCTTTATCGAGGACATATTGATTTACTCACGTGATGAGAGTGAGCACGCAGAGCATCTGAGAATGGTTTTACAAACCTTGGGAGATAATCAGTTATATGCCAAGTTCAGTAAGAGTGAATTTTGGCTTAAAAAGGTTGGATTCCTAGGACATATCGTGTCGGGAGATTGTTGACCTAAGCAAGATCTTGGCTATTGTTGAGTGGAAACTGCCGAAAAATGTGTCAGAGATTTGAAGCTTTTTGGGTTTGGCTGGATATTACAGAAGATTTATAAATGGGTTCTCGATAATAGCTACTCTGATAACAAGGTTGTTACAAAAGGATGTCAAGTTTGAATGGACAGAGAAGTGCAAACAAAGTTTCAAGAAACTAAAGGCTTTGTTAACCGAAGCCCCAGTTTTAGTGCAACCAGAACTGGGAAAAGAGTTTGTGGTGTATAGTGATGCATCCTTAAATGGATTAGAGTGTGTACTGATGCAAGAAGGCAAGGTAATAGCTTATGCCTCGAGACAGCTAAAGCCACACGAGAAGAATTACCCGACACACGATTGAGAGTTGCCAGCCATCGTGTTCGCTTTGAAAATTTGGAGACACCATTTGTATGGCGAGAGATGTCGAGTGTTCACCGACCATAAAAGTCTCAAGTATTTGATGACTCAAAAGGAGTTGAATCTACAGCAATGAAGGTGGCTAGAGTTGATAAAGGATTACGAGTTAGTGATTGACTAACACTTGGGGAGGGCAAATTTATTCACCGACGTTCTGAGTAGAAAGTCATTATTCGCCTTGAGGGCTATTAATGCTCAGTTGACTGTGAAAAATGATGGTTCGGTTCTGGCAGAGTTGAGAGCAAGATCGATGTTCCTGCAAGAGATTTGTAAGGTTCAGAATAACGACAGTGAATTGCAAGCCAAGAGAGCTCAGTGTGAGTCGGGTGTTGAATCGAATTTTCAGATTAATAGTGATGGATGCTTGATGTTCCAAGATCGGGTTTGTGTGCCCAAGGATAATGAGCTCATTTAGAAGATTTTACAAGAGGCACATAGTGGTTGCTTGTCTATCCATTCGGGTAGTGTGAAAATGTATAACGATTTGAAGAAAATGTACTGGTGGTCGGGGATGAAAAAAGACATTTCTGAGTTTGTTTCTAAGTGTCTAGTTTGTCAGCATGTGAATGCTGAACACCAAGTACCCTTGGGTTTACTTCAGCCTGTGATGGTTCCTGAGTGGAAATAGGACCAAGTGACCATAGATTTTGTGTCAGGGTTGCCTTTGACACCAAGGAAAAAAGATTCAGTTTGGGTCGTTGTTGATAGACTTACTAAGTCGGTACATTTTATACCAGTGCGTACTGACTATTCTCTTGAGAAATTGGCCGACCTATATGTTTCTGACATCGTGAGACTTCATGGAGTACCTTTGTTGATTATTTTGGATAGAGATCCGAGGTTTACCTCTCAGTTTTGGAAGAAGTTGCAAGAAGTTGCAAGAGTGATTTAGATCTTAGAAGATATGTTGCGGTGTTGTGTTCTCGAGTTTCAAGGTAGCTAGGAAAAGTATTTACCGCTGGTTGAATTCGCCTACAACAATAGTTATCAATTGAGTTTGAAAATGGCACCTTGTGAGGCTTTGTATGGGCGTAAGTTTCGAACACCCTTATATTGGACGGAATTGAAAGAGAATTAGATTCACGGGTCGATTTGGTTAGAGAGACCGAAGAGAAAGTTAAAGTGATTCATGACTGCTTGAGAGCCGCTTCGAATAGATAGAAATCCTACGCGAATTTAAAATAAAAAGAGATTGAGTTTCAAGTCGGGGATAAGGTGTTTTTGAAAGTATCCCTGTGGAAGAAGGTCCTTAGATTCGGTAGAAAGGGCAAGCTGAGTCCTCATTTCATAGGACCTTATGAGATTATCGAGAGAGTAGGGCCTGTTGCCTACCGTTTGGCTTTGCCCTCATAGTTAGAAAAGATTCATGACGTGTTTCATGTGTCGATGTTACATCGATATAGATCGGATCCTTCACATGTGATCGCATCAACTAAGGTTGAGATTCAGCAGGATATGACTTATGGCGAAGAGCCGGTTAAAATTTTGGCTCAGGAGGTTAAACAATTGAGAAATAATAGTATAGCACTCGTGAAAGTTTTGTGGCATAGACATGGAATCGAAGAAGCCATATGGGAACTTAAGGAGACTATGAGAGACCAATACCCAAACTTATTCACTAGTAAGATTTTCGGGGACAAAAATCCCGAAGGAGGAGTATTGTAACAACCCAGTTTTCGGCTTAGTCAGAACAGTGGTTTTGACACCACAAATCTAAATTTAGGGAAATTAATTTATTATTATTTTGCTGTTATAGTAGGATTATATGAGTGTATGAAATTTTTGGTGAAGTAATTTTAGCGTTTGCGAGCTTAATTTTAAAAAAGGACTAAATTGCATAAAGGGAAAAAGTTTTAATTTATTAGCTAAATATGTTGAATAGCTAGAGAATTAAAATTTTAGGGCTTTAAACAGAAAATAGACCTTTATTTAGATGATGGCCGGCCATAGGGGGACAAGGTAATGTGAAATTCAAAGGTTAGGTGGAAATTTGGTAATTTATTTGACTAAAATAAAACAAAAAGAAAAGGGCCATCATCTTCTTCCTTCATCCACAGAAAATATTAGCCAAATAAGGGTTTTTGAAGCTTGAAAATTTCAGCCACTCTCTATCTTTGAATGTAAGTGATTTAGATAGCTTTACTTGCTAATTTTTGTGTTTTTGGAACCCTTAAAGCTTAATCTAGCTATTGAGGAGACTATTTTGCTAAATGATTGAAAGCATAGGGTTTTTCCATGAGAGTGTTCATGTTGTTTTCTAAAATTTTATGGAAGAAAATGAATCATGGTTGTGAAATAAACAACTTTTGTGAAAGGATTTTTCATGAAAACCCTAATAGGACCATTTTGTAAAGTTTGTAAAATAGATAGTAATGTTGTGAAATATTGAGAATTTGGGGTTGTCATAAGAGTAATAAGTGGTCGGTTAGGCTTGGCTAATAAGAAAATTTGATAAAAATTAATTTTCGGGTCTAGGGGTAAAATGATCATTTTATAAAAGTCTAGGGGCAAAATGGTCATTTTGCCCAATTATAAATTGTTGAGTACCTAGATTGATAAAGTGATTTAAATTTGTGAAATTTTATAGATCAAGACTTACAAAATCCGGGCCTAGATTGGGGAAAAGCAAAGCTAATGGACTAAGCCGAAATAGTCACCACATTTTGAATACCGAGGTAAGTTGTGTGTAAATAATGCAACTACATTATTTTTTTTCATGTATGAATAAATTGTTACAGCATAAATTATTTGATTGAGGAAATGATTAAGCATGATGAGAATTGAGGTAGTAGGACTCTAGGTTGAGCCTTAGGAATCATCGGATATTCATGCCATGACATTTAGGCCATTTGTGTGCTAGTGTAAGACATGTCTGGGACATGCATTAGCCACAGTATGAGAGCCAGTGTAAGACATGTCTGGGACATGTATCAGCCTCAAGATATTTAAGCCAGTATAAGACATGTCTAGGACATGCATCGGCATTGAGACGAGAGCTAGTGTAAGACATATCTGCGACATGCATCGGCCTCGAGATAAACATGCTAGTGTAAGACCTATCTGGGTCATGGCGTCAACTTGTTGTGTGTAAGTGTAAGACCTGTCTGGTACATGGTATCGACACCTATAGATGAGAGCCAGTGTAAGACCATGTCTGGGACATGGCGTCGGCATCTTAACCCATGTTAGGGCTATTGAGTATCCGATAGTATTCCTAATGGTTCAACAAAAGATTTATGATTTATATTGAAACGAGAAAAGTTATGATCATGTGATGAGTGGTACAGGTACCTATTTGAAATATATGAGATGTGGGCTCAATATATGCAATATGAATTGTAATGGATGATGATGAGTAAGTTGTACTTACGACTATTTTGGTATTCATGAATAAGCTATGAAAGGTTATGAGCATATTGTGTTTTGATGATCAGTTGATGTTTATTTTCATGCAACTTACTAAGCTTTATGCTTACCTTATTTTCCTTTCCATTTTCTTACAGTGCAACCAAATTAGCTCGAGGATCATCGCTACGTCAGAGAAGCCAGTCACACTATCATCCGAAGCACTTGGTATAGTTAGATCTTTTATTTTGATTATGGCATGTATAGGACCCTGACTTTTGAGTTTTGTGTCATTGTTAATTGGCCAAATGTGTTGGTTTGCATTAGCATTTGATTCATTTTGTATAAGGCCATGGTAAATGGCTAATATTGAAAGTTTATATATGAATGCAAGATAGTCTTTTATGAATGTGACATTGTTGGCTTGGCTGAATATAAGAAATGTATATAGGCCTTAGCTATGGTTGTTTGGTTGAGAAATCATATTAAGTTAGACTTTGATATGTTGGTTGGCATTAGATTGTGTTTCAGGGTGGCAAAAGGCTAGGTAGATAGCCTTATATTTTCCACACGAATAGACACACAGACATGTGTCTAGGCCGTGTGTGACACATAGTCAGCCCCATGGGCGTGTTGTTCGGTTGTGTGTCCCCTGCACATAAAATTTGCTAGTCAGTATGCATGGTAGTCAACACGCGGGCATAAAAACGACTGTGTGTCTCAACCGTGTGGAGGACAAGGCCTCTGGCCACAGACGTGTGCCTTGGCCATGTGCCCCTAATTGGATGCTGACGTCAGAAATAGAATGTCAAGGTTTTTAGACACGGGCTAGAACATAGGCATGTCATGGTCGTGTGAGGGACACGGCCATGGGCAGGGGTGTGTGCCAGGCCGTCTGAGAACCCCTGTAGGTTCAAATTTAGAATTTAATTCACACGGGCATGGGACACTGGTGTGTCCCTAGATGCTTAAGCCGTGTGTGTCATACGGGCCATCAGTACGGCTATGTCATAATGACCACACGGGCATGTGCCCTGTTTCAAAAGTCATTTTTTTAAAGTTGGTTAAAAGACCCGGGTTGGTCCCAAATGGGTTCCAATGGATGTTTGGGATCTCGTAAGCCCATGTTAACGAAATTTAGACATAGTTCGAAAAAGTTTTAAATTTGATCAAGTCTTGATGACTCAGCAAAATTTGGAATGCATGTGTTTAAGTTTAGTAATGCCTCGTATTCTGTCTCGGCATAGGGCACGAGTGTGGGGTGTTACATTAGTTTTCCAAATTATTCGTTTCTTTGCGCTCGTTCTGTAACTAATTGTTTTGCCACTATCTTATCGTTTCGTGATTAGTATTCTAAATGGAGGTTGTTTTTCATTTTCTCGAATTAGGCGAAGGACAAGTTTTGGCTGGGGCCTCTGTAGTGATTTAAGAGTTTGGGGTTTCCGTTCGATAACGGTAGGTATTCAAGTGCATTCTAGTGATGTTGTAAAGCTCTGGTAATGAATTAATTTTGGTTGAGTTTCGTTAGTGTTGCTAAAATTCGGGCCATAAATTTCGATTTTTAGGTCTTAAAAGGCTCAGGATAGTTTTGTATCAAAATGATACTAGGCATGTACCCGAAACGTAAAAAATAAAGCTTCGGTAAAAGCTAAAAAATGAAACTGTTGATGCCACACGAGCGTGTGGTATCCTATATGGTAGGCTGTTTGCGAGTACACAGTCGTGTGGTCGACGAAGGCATAGCCGTGCATAGCACACGGCTGTGTGGGTCACACGGGCTAGGCCAAGTTGGGCATGTGGGCTTACATGGGCATTTCACACGGGCGTGTGGATTAATGGGCCAGGCCATGGGGACCACACGGACAAGGCCAATATGGGCGTGTGGGCCACACGGGTATGTGGGCCCATATTATTGAAGTTTTCTATAGGGTCGTATGGGTCATCCTATTCGACTATGGACCTACCGTAGGGTTGGTAAAGACTTACTAAACCCTAAAACTATGTGTTCTGCTAGACTGAAGTACTGTTTTGAGCATGTCTATGCCATGTAAATCTACTATCTATTTTTATAAGTATGTTATCCATGTTCTATCTGTTAATTTAGTATGTATGCTTTGTATCTATTTTAGGGTGTGATTTGTATATGCGGAGGAAGTATCTGTTCGGCGTTAATCGCTTATTATCTGGCAGCTTGGCTGCACTGTATCTGATATGTGTCGTAATGGTACAACATGGTATGTAGGGATGGGTGGGTGTTTTTAACCCCACATGGTGTGTTGGGATGGTCGGAGATGGTGTGTAGAGGGTGGGGGTAGGATTTTAATTCTTTTTACTGTATCATATCTGAAATGGGGAGCCCGATTCTGTATCTGTAATTATTTCTGATTGTGTATATGGTTACGTATGATTGCATATCTATTTATGTTCGATTACACACTGAGTTTACGTAAACTCACCTCTATTTGTCTGTTTCTGTTTAGGTAATCCACAGACTTGGCGGATTAGTGTGGCAGAGGCTCAGCGATGACTACCATATCGTAAAATTGATTTAACTTGTTACTTTTGGATTATTTTGAATTTTGGATTTGTTTGAGAGTTGTAAAATTTGGGGACTCTCTGGATTGTTTAATTTTTTTCACTCGTTTTCTTTGGTTTAATCGCTTTGGTAAAATGTTTTATTAAAAAAAACGGTTTTATGCAAACAATGTTTTCCCTAAAAACATGACTACGTTTCCAAACATAAATGATTAAAGCTTCCGCTGTAATAAGTGATTGGCAAATAAACTGTTTAAATAATGTTCTCTGTATTAAACACGAAAGAATGTGAGTTTTATATATGATTAGTTAATTAAATCAACCTGTTTTCAAAATCTTTCCATGTGACATCACCAAATTCGGCCATAATGTCTAGGCCAGGTTTGGGGTGTTACAATGTGCATCATCAGTGGATATGTCTCTTACAATCTTGATGGACGCCCAACATAGGCACGAAGGGGTTTTCCACTTTTTTAGTTTGGAAAGGCAAGTCAAATAGTTTTTTCAAGGCCTCTAAAACTAATTGTCGAAGCTCTAGAAGTTGATCAAAAGAGGCTTTAAAATAGTCGTACTCCTCCAATGCTCCCCGGACTTGGAACTTCAACAAATCCCATTCAAGGCTACCCAGTTTCAGGTTCTGGTTTGAGAAATCAATGACCGACACTTTAGCCCCACTTATGTTGTCTTTAGTGATTGTAAGTTTGGCTTATTAATGATATTGGTTTTGGATGATTTGGTAAGTTGTGCAAATGTGTGTATAAATTTGGCATTAGGGCATGCCATGTTTGAGACAAGTGAAAGGTTAAGTTCTAATGTTCCGTAGGTTGGTATAACATGTTTGGATTGATAGGTTTGTTTGCATTTGAATGGGATTTAGTGGTATAAGTTTTGGTATATGGAATGGTGTCAAATGGTAGTTTATGTATATATGCTTGGATGGTATAAGTGTTTATCTTATATGGAAATAGTCTTGATCCATATGAATTGCTTGATTTTAAAAGTGTTTATAAGATATGTTTACAACTATAGTTATTAATATGAAATAAGCATATAAATTAGTAGTGTAACAGTCCAGCTTAGACCCTAGTCAGAATAGTGGTTTGGGACCACAAAACTGAGTCCGAAAAATATTTTAATATTATTTTTTGTGTCTGTGATATGTGAATTTATATTTGTGAAATTTCTGTGATTTAATTTGTCTGTTTCTATGCTTAATTATGGAAAAGGACTTAATTGCGTAAAATGCAATAGTTGCATGCTAATTGTTAAAGTGCCTATTTGGCCTTGGCTTTTAAAATAAGGGTCCTTGCATGTCAAATTTACCAGTTGTTTTAATGGTGGACAAATATGGACATTAGTTGGTGAATTTTAAAATGAAATAGTTAAGGTTAAAATAGTCATTTGTGTAATAATATGTTTAATAATAAAGAAAACATAAAATGGCCATGCATTTTCACCTTTGTTGGCCGATTGTTTGAAAGAAAAAGAATAGGAAAGATCAAGCTAAGTTTTAGCTAGCTTAAGTCTTGATTAAGGTATGAATTTTTGTCTGTTTTTTATAATTTCTACGTTTCTGTGGTCGTTGCTTCGTGTTCTTCAAAACCATGTCTGAATTTCTGTTTCTGTTAAAGATTTCATGAAATGCCATTGTTGATATCATGATTTTTGTGATGCTTTTGGATGAATTATGAAGGCTTGAAAAATGATTTATAAGTTTTGTCTTTGAATTTTGATGAAATAGAGCTATTTGGGCTAAATTGTAAAAATGAGTTTTGAGGGACTAAATTGTAAATTAAATGTGTTATTTGGACTTGTGTAAAAGCCATGTATATTCAGCTAAGCTATAGTCTTGGTGAATTTTTCATATTTGTGATTTTGTGAAAAATGGACTAAATTGTCAAAGTGTGAAAATACAAGGGCTATAATGTAAAGTGCCCTAAATATGTGTTCATGGATTATTTTGGTGAAATGAATGATTGAATGATTGAATGGTTGAATTTGAATTGTATTAGATCAAGAACAAAGAAAATCAGACTTAGATCGGGGGAGTCCAAATTAGTTGAATAATTGACTCGCTCTGTCCAAAATTCGTACGAGGTAAGTTGAACTACAATTACGTGTTAAATTGATTAAATTCTGCGTATATATAAACTGTAATCTGTATTGGACGACCTTGAGAGCCTGATGAATAAACTCTGATAACACGTTAGTGTTTGAAAAGTTTTGTATGTTCCTGAAAAAATGTTGACATTAATCTGAGATATCGTGTAAGACCGTGTCTGGGACACAGGCCTCGATTTGAAATTTCGTGTAAGACCCTGTCTGGGACAGAGGCCTCAATATCGAGTTACATGTAAGACCACGTCTGGGACATCGGCATTGTACTTAGCTATGAACATCTATTCTGTTTCTGAATTGTCTAATGATAAAGTACGAGATATGGAAATCAATTTATGAAATGTATAATTCATACAGGTATGTTTGTATCGTACTAGATTTCTGAATATAAAAGACTTGATTTCTGTATAGTAATGAAGTATTCCATGAGACGGTTGTGAATTCTGGCTATTAACTTTTACTTATATGCTATATTAGTTTGGGTAATTGTATTTGACTTACTAAGCTCTTTGTAGCTTACTCTGTGTGATTTCTGTCTGTTTTACAGTTATCGTAGCTACTGAAGGCTCGGAATAGTCGAGGATTGTCACCACACTGTCAAACTCATTTTGGTACTTTTGAAAGTGTAGATATTTTTAAGTATGGCATGTATAGGCTAGAATGTCAAAGTTTGTAAGCTTGATATGTATATAAGTTATGCCATGTGAATTGGCTAGCAAATGATAAGCTTGTGCTTAGTTTTGGTGTATGTTTGTAATATGTTATGTTCTAATGTGATTTGGTCATCTTTAAGCATGGAATTGGTGGAAAATTTTGGTATGAATGCTATATATTATTGCTTGTAGGATTGGACCAAAAAGAGGTGGCAAACTAGCTTAAGCCAAGCCTACTTTGTGCCACACGGTCAGGGAACACGAGCGTGCCTTATGGCCGTGGGCTTAAGTCAGTAGCTAGCTTAGTATCACACGGTCATGGCACACGGCCGTGTCTATTGGCCGTGTGAAAAAGTCAGTATAGGAACTCTTTTTGGCACGATTGTATCACATGGGCGTGTCTGGTGCCCGTGTGTGTCACACGGCCTAGTCACACGGGCGTGTGACTTTAACCGTTTTGAAAGATTTGGATAAGTTCTAAAAATTTTGAATGTGTTCGGTTTAGTTCCGATCTTTCCTAAATGTATGTTTTAGGTCATCATAGACCATTTAACTCAATGGTTTGTTGATGATTATCAATGTATCAATGTTGTATAATATCTGTAATTCTATATTGTTTTGAAATGATCTGTGTGTCTGGTGATGCCCCTTACCTATTCGGGCGACGATTACAGAATAGGGGTGTTACAAGTGGCATTTTGGTGTGTGGATTGTATAAGGTTCCTAGGTGCATGTTTGGATGATATAAATATGGAATTGGTATAAATTTTGAGTGTTAATTTGGTACTAAACTTATGTATGGATGGTTTTGGTAATATGACTATTTATAGGTGGCCATAACTTAAGTGCTTTGATTGTTTATGGTGAACCTATATGGTCATAGTTTAAATTGGCATGAAATGGGATTAATTATTTTTTTTGAATCTTGTTGTGAAATGGTGCCATTGAGGCATATTAGTTAGTTGTTTAAGGTAATAGTTTAGGCGTTTTGGCATGTTTTGAACAGGTGTAATATTGGATATTAGCATTGGTATAGGTTTTGGCATGTTTGAAATGGTAACTTGTTTTAAAAAGGTACATTTTTGCTACACATGGTCTGGCATATGATCGTGTCTCCACATAATCTGATGACATGACTGTGTGACCACTAAAGTAAGTTATCGTATAGTCCACACAGTTTCCAAATGTCACATGAACTGGCAACATGCCTTTGTGAGTTTCTGTCGGTATAGTCACTTGCTTTGCCCACGGTTTCAGTTTGTCACACAGCCGTGTGAATTTTAGTGAATCTTTGCATTTAGGTCCACACTGCTTCAATGAGTTACACAATCTGGATACTGGTCGTGCAACTCCATACCACATGGTCACAACTTATCACACGACCTGGATACACGGTCGTGTAACCCCTATTTGCAGAAATTTTTATGTGTTTTACTAAGGTTTCAATTAAGTCATTATTTGTTCCCGAATTGGTTTAAGAACTTTTGTAAGCTCATTTGAGACTTGAACATTTTTATAAATCATATCATGCTTGGATTATGAAATTTTTTATTGTTTAGTTGAATGTTTAAAGTCGAATTTGTATATGATATGCTTTGTTGACTATTGTAGCATCCTATAGCTCGGGTCCGACGACCGAATCGGGTGAGGGTGTTAAATGGAGTGGTAGAATGTACGTATATAGTCATCATTGTCGAGCAATCTGGGATGGCATAATAATTAGAATATGAAAATCTTCGTTGTAGGGCAACTTGGGGTGGTAGTATGTATATGTTTTAGAGTCATTGTTGTCAGACAACTAGGGGTGATAGAGTATAGTCTGTGTATCTGTTATATGTTCGTGTTTGGTTAATAGTGTTTAAAATATAAATTGATAATATAGTAGATGAGATGGATGAGATTGAAATAGTATAGTGTATAAATATGATATGTGGAAAAACGACATCATATGAACAACCATGCAAGCTGATTAAAACAAGCCCTAGGGGTTGAACTGAATTTGAACGAGTCAATAGACTCGAGAAAGAGAATTCAAAGGTAAAGTGAATGATTAAATAAAATTGGATGAAAATGATATTGAATGTCACATGGATGCATACATGAATATATGAAATTGAAAAGGAAATGATTGCATCTTTGTCATTGGAATGCATGATATAAAAATGTTTAGTTTGATTACGATTGAAATGGTGTAAAAGAATGATATTTGAGTATTGTATATGTAAATTGATTTGGTTGAATTGTGGTATATATTGATTGAATTCTTATAGTGAATATGCTTATTTGTGACTTGAATAATAAAAGTATCACTAAACTTTATCGCTTAGCATATAGTTTGTTTATTCTGTGTACATGCTTAGGTGGATCTCGAAGTCTCAAGACGTGATTCGGCATCCAACTAGCAGTCCTTAACTTAGAAATGTTTGTATGGTCCCTTTTCATTTTAAAGTATGGCATGTGCTTAGGTTTGAGTTGGTTTTGTGTTATTAATGGTAAAATTAAAAGTTTGAATAGCTATGTTACTTGAATTATGTATATATGAATGATAGTGAATTAGAATGGGACATATGATGAATTACCAATTGAAATGGTTGGATGGATGAAATGATGAAAATGTCATATATTAAATGTGTTATGTATAGGTATTATTGATGCAACCATATGAAATTTAGCATATGGAAATGGTTAGAATGTTGAATTGGTTAATTTGGGATACAAATTGATTTGGATGAATGTTTTGATTAGTTACAATTTGGACCTTTTGGAAATAGACGGTCATGTTGTGACGTCGAACACTTTTCGTCACGATGAGAAATCATCAATGAGTTGCGTTAGGATGAGAAACCTCCTTGAATTCGTGTTGTCAACCCTATATTTTACAAATTTTATAATTTGGTTCTAATTCAACCTTAGATTAGTAGAAAAGGTTTCGTAAGCTCGTATAAGACCCAGAAATGATTATGTAGAATATTATGAATGTGTAATATACTTCTTTACATGTATAAATGGTTCAATTGCGTATGTAATTGATCGTAGTTGCTCTGACAATGGATGTAACATCCTCTAGCTTGGACCTAGCGACCAAGTTGGGTATGGGGTGTTACATATTTAGTACAATGACAATGTACTTTTTGTTTTATGTCTCTTTTTTTTAACATTATACTATACCTCTATAGGATACTTGTTAACCCCCTGACTTTGCTTGTGGAGTCTAAAAACTCTACTAACAGTGTACCAAATATTTTCTTATAAAATTATAGGATAATTATTAGGTACATTGGTCATGAAATTTTTTAACTCCACAAACAAAGATGAGATTTTGCCATGTATCCTTAAGTTGTAATTAAAAATTGAAAAAAAATAAATAAAACATGTGACAAAATCTTACCTTTACTTGTGGAGTTAAAGATTTCTCCTACATGTTTATTAAATAATTATCAAAATTATGTTTTATTCAATTTTCATTTCTTGAGACATGAATATGAAAAAAAAGTTAAATAAAAGATTGTTTATTTAAATTCAATGTCCATCAACTTAAAAATAATATTTTATTATATATATGGTTGAATCAACTTTAGACTAATCAATGTAATTGAAACAAGAATTGGTGGTCTAATTGATTCGATCAACGGTCCTATTTTAAATTTTTTTTCAAGTAACAATTATTTTTAGCCATAATATATTTACGGGTGGGGATTTAATTATACTAATGTAAAATTAAGTTAGCTTTATATATTTTTATCAATATAATTGTACTTGTTATGCATGCAAATTTTCAAACCTATCCAATATCTCTATTAAATTGATAAAAGAACTTAGAAATTTTTAATCTACCCATGATCCATGTGAATAGAACATGAAATATTGATAAAATATTAATCATATTAATTGCATTTTTTTTGTGCATGAAACCATTGTATCTTTAGTATTCGTGCTTGAAACTCTCTAGAATGTTGTCTCTAAAGTTCAAATTTGAATTCTCTTATTAGGAATATAATGTGCCATTATATCCAAAACTTATTAGTATACACATAATATTTATATTAATATATATTGAAATGATCAGATCCTCAAACAAATAAATTTTAAGTTAAAATTGATTTACTATAACAAATTATACAAAACATGAAATAAACTAAAAATAATATAAAAAAATAGTTACGATATAAGTGACACAAAAATTACCTGAATATTACATTAACTCAATCTACATTAAAAGGAATTACTAGTTAATAATAGTTGAGATGCATTAAAACATGATGTGAAATATAGTATAAACATATAGTTTTCTTTAAATTGCGTCTTTATAATAAAGTGTGTAAAATATCATATGAAATAATACATAACTCAAACACGACATGGAAAGAAAATTTATTATTATGATAAATTATGAAAAATATCATACAACATAAAAAATAACATCAACATATATCGGTATTGTTATTAGTATGGGAGTACGTAAATTCGAGTGCGTTGAAGTGTATTATTTTATTGAAGAAAGAATTATAAATAATTTTAAACATTATATAAAAAAACAGATATAATAAAAATATATAATGAGATTAAGATTAAAAATATACATTCACTTTATTTTTTTTTCCAACTAATTGGAAAGAAAAACACACTCTAAATATGTAATTTTTCGTTACCATCATTAACCCTTTTACAACCCTTTTAGCACACAGTTGATTTGGCCAACTTCAATGTTGAGTTGGAATA
This sequence comes from Gossypium anomalum, assembly GCA_025698475.1. Lineage (NCBI taxonomy): Eukaryota > Viridiplantae > Streptophyta > Magnoliopsida > Malvales > Malvaceae > Gossypium > Gossypium anomalum. The sequence continues at coordinate 78,223,276 of CM046966.1, read as the reverse complement.
ACCTTTATTATATTACATAGAGAGAGACCACGAATTATTTATTTTATATAAAATTATTTATGCCCAAATCTTAGACACTGCAGTAAGCTTTAAGAGCAGATTTACCACGTTCTTGAACAATCTGGGGGGAGTAAGTTCTCAAAAATTCTTCCAGGTCAAAGGGTTTGAAGAGCATCGGATTTTTGTCATCAACAAGCTCTTTAGGAACCTTTACTAGGTACCCTCCTCTTGGCCTTGCAAACAATCCGATGCTATACCTGGCCTCGTTTCCCTCCATCAGTACGCGATGATAACAAGAAGACAGTCGACCATTCAACCATATCTGCAACAGTACAAAATTTACTTTCTATCTACATTGAGCTTTCATTTAAGTCGAGCTATTTATATACAAGTGACTTACGCTGAAGGATTCTCCAAGCATGACTACGAAAGAGTTGGGTGAAGGATTTAAATTCATCCATTCGCCATTTTTGTTTTGGATCTCCAATCCTTGAACCTCATTTAATTGAGACAAAAGAGTCAATATAGTATTATCACAGTGCTGAGGTATCCCAAGGGTCGGCTCGCTGGTGTTTGGCCTTCCGTATTTCATGGCCCTCAGGTGATTATTTGTTGAGTCCACAAGTTCATCCATGTATTTCTCAAGCCCAAAACTCTCCAAAATCATCCTCAGAATTGTCTTCTCTAATCCTAATGCTAGCTGAGTGAATGATGCCAGAGTTTTACTGCCAAATACAGAGCAGATAATCAATAAAAGTGTAGTAGTTTAGCTAAAGGGTTTTTTGCAAGTGAGTGGAAGTACCTGAAGCTTATGTTCCCTTGAGGCCACAAAGTGGTTGTGAGGTATTGTTCAATGTTTTCAGCAATATGTGCATCATCAGTGGAGATGCTGTCATACAATCTTGATTGAGACCCATGATAGGCACGAAGGGGTTTGTCGGAAACACAAAGCTGTTTTGTTTGGAAAGGCAAGTCAAATAGCTGTTTCAAGGCCTCTAAAACTGGCTGCCGAAGCTCCAGGAGTTGGTCAAACGAGGCCTCAAAACAGCCGTACTCCTCCAATGCTTCCCGGACTTGGAACTTCAACAAATCCCATTCAGGGCTGCTCGGTTTCAGGTTCTGGTTTGAGAAATCTATGACCGGCACCTTAGCCCCTGTTCTTGAGCTCATATCTGTCTTCTTTTTTTCTGATGTAAACAAAATAATAATGGAAATGTCGGAAACTGTGTTTGCTTTGATTATTTGTATTTCACATCTAGACAATGCTCGACTTTATACATGAGTGGCACCTTGGTTATTCCCCACTTGCAAATCAAAATGAATGGTTAAAATAATAATGGAATCGCTACAATTGCAATTTTCTATTCAGAAATTATAGTTTAATATTATAATAAACTTGTAATTTCATCCTTCAAAAAGAATTTATAATCCGATCTTAGCTTTTTTTCCGGGCTTCTTCCTGTTTGTAAAAAGGTTTACTATAATTATTATAATTTTATATAGCATCTCCCACATGTAAAGAGTTGACAATACTATCATTTATATAGCGTGTCCCTCGTGTCCTACAAATTCAAATAGAAATATACAATCATGAGATCAAATATATAAAACAAATCAGGTCTTCAGTATGTATATATATAATTTATTTCCATGCTTTAATTATACTCTTAACTTTTATATTTTTCGTACATTTAAAACTCAATCACTCAATTTTAATTCTAAAAATTTAAGCACTTTACACTTTTAATTTAAAATTTGAAATCTATTTTTATAACAGAATTAAATGAATCTCGTTCAATTAAATTATGTGATATTTTTCTCAAAAAGTAGATTTGCTCATGTCCCCAAATGCTTAAAAAACCAAATAAGTAAAAAAAATGCACCTTTCAAGCCGAAAGTGAAAGTCAATAGTTTTTTTTTTCTATGTATGTGTTTAAGTTTTATTTTTCTATGTATGTGTTTAAGTTTTATTTTTAAGTTTTATTTTTCTATGTATGTGTTTAAGTTTTATTTTTCTATGCATAGATCAGCCATGTAAACAATTTTATTTGCTTACATGCCTTCCAAGTCGCCTTAAATTGGTCATGCAAGCAATTTTTTTTTAAACCTCACATAATCGGATTTCCTTTAATAATATTACCAATTAAACTTTAATTTTAAATAAAATATCAAAAATCAAATTATTAAAATTAAAAGTTTAAGGATTAATTTTCAACACGTGCAAAGAGTACAAGGACTACAAGTGCAATTAAACCTAGTTGAATGAAGAATGTAACACCTCTTATCCAACCCGACCGTCAGGTCTGAGCTACAGGATGCTACATTCGTTTCTAGGGCAACTACAAATTTCAATACATTTTGATCATTGTTTTGATAAGAATCACTTTGGTACACATTCAATACTTCCAATCAAACAAAATTTTACAACCACATACCTATACAAATTTCATCCATGCACTAAATTTTACCGAACCTTACCAAGTTAAGTTTATAACATATTTACAATCCATGCTCAATTAGCACCACACATAATCGAAACCTAACTCATTCAAGCCATTCACCAATCTTAACCTATCAAATTACCATCTTTCCAAGTTCAAACATATAAGGTTCATGTAATGTAACACCCCACACCCGTGCCCTACGCCGGGACGGAATACGAGGCGTTATTAAACTTGAACACGTGCATACCACACTTTCGAGTCACCAAAACTTGCTCAAATTTAAAACTTTTTCGAAATATGTCTAAACTTCTTTAACATGGACTTACAAGACCGCAAACATCCATTGAAAACCACTTGAGACGAACTCGGGTCCTTTAACCAACTATAGAAAAATGACTTTTGAAACAGGGCACACACCTGTGTGGAAAGGCAACACGCCTGTGTAAAACCTAAACATGGTCGTGCTGATGGCCCGTGTGGCTCACATGGCCTAAGCATCTAGGGACACGCCCGTGTAGATTTATTTTTTAACTCGAACCTACAGGGGTTTTCACACGGCCTGACACACGTCCGTGTCCATGGCCCGTGTCCCTCACACGGCCATGACATGCTCGTGTCTTAGCCCGTGTCTAAAAACCTTGACATTCTGTTTCTGACGTCAGCATCCAATTAGGGGCACACGGCCAAAGCACATGTCCGTGCCATAGGTCGTGTCCTCCATACGGCTGAGACACACAGCCGTGTCTCCGCTCGTGTGTTTACTACCATGCGTACTAATTTGTAAATTTAACGTGCAGGGGACACACGGCTAGATAACACGCCCATAGGGCTAGCCGTGTGTCACACACAGCCTAGACACACGCCCGTGTGTCTACCTGTGTGGACAAAAATAAGGCTATATACCAAGCCTTTTTGCCACCCTTATTAGCACTAGCCTATACCACATCAAGACAACCAATTCAGACACAACTACATAGCTGAATCATTCAATTTACTCATTCCCAAAAGAAGATCATCATTTGCATTTATCAATAACCAATATTAGCCACCATCCATGGCATTATACAAAATGATTCAAATGCTAAAGTAAGCCAACACATTTGGCCAATTAACAATGACACAAAACTCAAAATTTAAGATCTATGCATGCCATAATCAAAATAAAAGATTGACTATACCGAGCGCTTCTCCGACGTAAGCGATAATCCTTGAGCTACTTTGGTGGTACTATAAGAAAATGGAAAGAAAATAGGGTAAGCATAAAGCTTAGTAAGTTTCATGAAAATAAACATCAACTAATTATCATGAATGTAACACCCCTTACCCGTGTCAGACGCCAGAACAGGGTACGAGGCATTACCGGACTTAATCGTTCTCAAACATGCAAAAACCAGGCTACAAAATTTTGTTCAATTTAAAACTTTTCATACACATGCATAATGTCCCATACACGGGCCTACGAAGCCCTAAACATGCATTGAAAGTAGTTAGGGACTAAACTGAGAACCTTAGAAAGTTTTGGGAAAACTTAGAAAATTTTTCCATGACACAAGGTCACACGCTCGTGTGGACACAGGGACACGCTCGTATGGACACAGGGACATTCCCGTGTCCTCAAGCCGTGTAACTCTCTGACTATGAGGTCAGCTAATAATTTGAACCACACGGCCCAGCCACACGCCCATGTGCTAAGGCCGTGTCCCCCACACGGTTGAGACACACGGCTGTGTCTCAGCCCGTATGGCCAACACTTAGGCTATTTTCCAAGCTTTTTTGTTGCCTTAATCTTTCACAAACTTAACCACTTTAAAGACACATATCATAGCATTATTTTAAATGATTTAGCATGCCTCACTAAGGCCCTTTTTAACAACCAACCATAACATATTACCCAACAATTAATCTCTACTTATTCAATGAATGTCCATGTTCAATCATTATCAACTTAATCCCAATTCACGCGTTTATTCCATAGTCATGACCACCCCGAATGGTCCTAAGGCATTTTCATGCACATATGTTATACTATTCATTCATAGTAAACAATTATAATTACATCTTAAGACATTAACAAATAGTAAGGATAATTAGGCTGATAAGCCAAAACATTATAAGCACATTCCATGGCTATATACAATGAATCAACATAAGCCAATACATCTGGCTACTCATGATAACATCTAACATAAAAACTAAGTCTTTATACATGCCACTCACTTGTAAAAGCTTAACATATATATAAGTTGACACTTCCAAAATGATGACTTGATAGTGTAATGCTGCCTCCGACGATTTTCAACCTCGAGCCGACTAGACAACACTAAAGAAATGGAGAGGAGGGAGTAAGCTTAAAGCTTAGTAAGTCCATATGAAAATAATAAGCAATAAGCCAACATGTTTCTCAAGGTATTACAACCATAATTACACTTTTACTTATATTCTGGTCATATTGTTTTCTCGAGTCATAGTTACCAAATTATTTATATCTGGAGCTACGGAACTCCAAATTAAGATTCGCTAATTTTTCGTAAAACTAGACTCAATATATTCTTATCATAAAATTTTCAGAATCTTTAGCCTAGCCAATAAGTACAGTTTATTCTTTAAGTTTACTCCTTTTTTGCTGTCTGACAGCTCTGACCCCTCTGCACTAAAAATTAATTATCTCATAATACGGGACTTGGATGATGTTCCCGTCTATTTCTTTTAAAAATATACTCATAAAGAATTCTAAGAATATAAATTATAACCCATAAATATTTTTTCACAGTTTTCAATGATTTTCTCAAAACAGAACAGGGGATTTCAAAATCGTTCTGACTCTGTCTCACAAAAATTTAAATATTTCATAATATGAAACTTTTTTACTTACACCGTTTCTTTTATGTGAAACTAGACTACTTAAGATTTAATTTAATATTTTATTTAGCCTCTAACTCAATTTCCAGAATTTTTGGTGGATTTTCAAAGTCAGACTACGGTTGCTATCCAAAACTGCTTTAGTGTAAATTAATGATACTAAGTTTATCACACCTTATTAATTTATTTTCAGCACATTAGTAAAGACACATATTTATACATCATAAGTATAGACCTATAATCACAAGGTCATCAAAAAATCATTTTCATATGAATGAATTACTTATTTACATCTTCACCAAATGTGCATCATGAACCGAAAGCATTTCTCATGAGCTTGGCATACATACCTGTGTTACTCAACATACTCATATTCATTGCTTACTAATCATACAACATGAATTGAATTCACATTTCATCGATTTCATGTAAGTACCTGTACCACTCACAACATAGCCATAAGCTCTATCATTTTGACTTAAACCTTAAATTTCCCGTTGAACCATTTGGGATACCACAGGATAATTACAAAGCCTCAAACATAAGGGTACAATGCCGATGCCATGTTACAAACATGGTCTTACACTGGCTCTCATCTATCGGTGTCGATGCCATGTCCTAGACAGGTCTTACACTGACTTTCACATATCAAGGCCGATGCCATGTCCCAGATAGGTCTTACACTGGCTCTCATCTATCAGTGTCGATGCCATGTCCTAGACAGGTCTTACACTAGCTTGCATATCTCGAGGCCAACACATCTCCCAGACATGTCTTACACTAGCTCTCGTCTTAATGCCGATGCCATGTCCCAGACATGGTCTTACACTGGCTCTCATAATGTGGCCGATACATGTCTCAAACATGTCCTTAAACTTCTAATGTATTATATCATCACATAAATATTATTAATGTTTGGAATCACTTTCATCATACTCAATATCATCAACATATAATTCAATATAACCAAAGCAAGATAGATTTCAAGTATATTAACGATAACATGGATAACATGCTTATTTAGTCGCACGGACTTACCTCGAATGCAATTTTGGCTAATTATTTCATTTTAGTCCATAACCTCGTACTTTTCGATTTAAGCCCAAATCTCGATTTTATTGATCTAACATTTCAAATATAGCTTATTTATTACTCACAATATTCAAATTGACCAAAAAATCATACTTTGGAAAATTTACAATTTTTCCCTTAAACTTTCACTTATTTGCAAATTAGTCCCTCGGCTCGACAAATAAAATTCATTCAATTTTATCCCAGCCCAAGCCTAAAAGAATATTTATCTTACTTACAGAAGCCCACATATTTCAATATTTCACACCTTTACCATCTATTTTACAACTTTTACAAAATGGTCCATTTTAGGTGTTTTCATGAAAATCACTTAACAAAAGTTGTTTATTTAACAACCAAGATTCATTTTCTTCCATAAAAATGCAGCAAACAATATGAATATTCTCATGGAAAAACCCTAGACTTTCAACCATTTTGCAAAATAGTCCCCTCATTGCTAAATTAAGCTACAAGGGTTCCAAAATACAAAAATCATAAAAAATGACCATCAAAATCACTTACTTGTGAGGGTTAGAAGTTGTTGAAATTTTCAAGCTTCCATGGCCATTTCCTTGGGTAAAAATCAGTGAAGAAGAAAGAGAAATAAAAAAGATGATAGCTTTTTACATTTTTGTCTTATTATACCTTTTAACTCAATTACCCATTTACCCTTTTAATTTCTAACTAATTTCAATAATAACAAACAAATATCTTCCACTAACTTATTAATGGGCTAATTTCCACATAAGGGCTTCCACTAAAAATTCTATAGCTATTTAATACCTTCAACTATTAGAATGCAACTTTCGCACTTTACACGATTTAGTCCATAAAGCCAAATTAAACACTTCTCACATATAATTTCTTCATGAAAATTTTACACAGTCATATAAACATATCATAGACCTTATAATAATTATAAAATAATTATTTTTAATTCAGATTTGTGGTCTCAAAACCACTATTTCGACTAGGCGCTAATTCGGTATGTTACAATCAAACAATATGCTCATAACCTTTCATAGCTTATTCATGAATACCATAAATGGATGTAAGTATAACTTACTCATCATCATCTAATACAATTCATATTGCATATATTGAGCCCACATCTCATACATTTCAAATAGGTACCTGTACTACTCATCACATAATCATAACTTTTCTCATTTCGTTATAAGTCATATATATATTTTTTGAACCATTTGGAATACTACCGGATACTCAATGGCCCTAACATGGGTTAAGATGCCGATGCCATGTCCCAGACATGGTCTTACACTGGCTTTCATATAGTGAGGCCGATGCCATGTCCCAGACAGGTCTTACACTGACACACAACAAGCTGATGCCATGTCTTAGATAGGTCTTACACTAGCTTGTATATCGCGAGGCCGAAGCATGTCCCAGACATGTCTTACACTAGCTTAAACATCTCGAGGCCGATGCATGTCCTAGACATGTCTTACACTAGCTTTCATATTGTGGCCGATGCATGTCCCAGACATGTCTTACACTAGCACACATATCACCCAATGTCACGGTATAAATATCCAAGTCTATTCAAAATGTTCAACAGAAGTCTTTACTACGATAATTTCTCAACATGCATTCTCATCTTCACAATCCAAAACAATTTATGCAATATCAATTCAATCATATATCATAAAGCTTTAGTTGCATTTTTAACATATAACTTACCTCGGTATTCAGAATATGGTGATTATTTCGGCTTAGTCCACTAGCTTTGCTTTTCCCCAGTCTAGGCTCAGATTTTGTAATTCTTGATCTATCATGATAAAAATTCACAAATTTAGTCATTTTATCCATCTAGGTACTCAACAATTTATAATTGGGCAAAATGACCATTCTGCCCCTAACTTTCACAAAATGACCATTTTACCCCTAGACCCGAAAATTGATTTTTATCACATTTTCTCATTAACCAAGCCTAGCCGAATACTTTTTATACTAGAAACAGCCCAAAATTCTCATTATTTTACACATTTATCACCTATTTTACAACTTATGCAAAATGGTCCTTAATTAGGGTTTCCATGAAAACTACTTCACAAAAGTTGTTTATTTCACAACCATGATTCATCTTCCTCCATAAAATTTTAGAAAAAAAACATGAACATTCTCATGGTAAAACCCTATACTTTTAACCATTTTGCAAAATAATCCCCTCATTTGAAAGCTCATGCTATAAAGGTTTTAAAAATGTAAAAATTTTCAAGAAAAGCCATCAAAGTCACTTACTTGCAAGAGTAGAGAGTGGCTGAAATTTTGAAGCTCAAAAACCCCTACAATGGCTAAATTTTCAGTGGAGAAGGAGATAGGAAAAAGATGATATTTTGTTCACTTTATTTTATTTCTATTTTAGTCAAATAAATCACTTAACACTCACCAACTTTGACATTTGACCATTTTTGTCCCCACTATGGCCGGTCATGCTATATTTTGAGGGGCTATTTGCCCTTAAGTTTATGATTCATGGAAAATTAGCACCCTTAGCTATCAATTCAAGACTTTTTCACTTTATGCGATTTAGTCCTTTTTCGCAATTAAGCTCACAAACGCTAAAATTAATTCACCAAAATTTTTATGCACCTTTATAATCATGCCATCACACATAAAATAATATTAAAAATAATTTCTCCAGCTTTGAAATAGTGTTCCAAAACCACTGTTCTGACTAGCCCCAAAATCGGGTTGTTACAATTCTCCCCCTTTAGGGATTTTCGTCCCCAAAAATCTTACCGGTGAATAAGTTTGGGTATTGGCCTCTCATAGCCTCCTCGGTTTCCCATGTGCCCTTTTCAACTCCATGTCTATGCCATAAGACTTTTAGGAGCGGTATACTCTTATTTCTCAACTGTTTAACCTCTTAAGCCAAAATCTTAACCAGCTTTTTGCTATAAGTCATATCTGGCTGAATTCAACCTCATTTGGCGTGATCACATGTGAAGGATCTGATCTACATCGATGTAACATCGGCACATCAAACACGTCGTGAATCTTTTCCAAATATGAGGGCAAAGCCAAATGGTAGGCCACAGGCCCTACTCTCTCGGTACTTGCATAAGTTCCTATGAAACGAGGGCTCAACTTACCCTTTCTACCGAATCTGAGGACCTTCATCCACGGGGATACTTTCAAAAATACCTTATCACCAACTCGAAACTCGATCTCCTTTCGTTTCAAATCCGCGTAGGATTTCTGTCTATCCGAAGCGGCTCTCAAGCAATCATGAATCACCTTAACCTTCTCTTCGGTCTCTTTGACCAAATCGACCCCGTGAATCTAATTCTCTTTAAGTTCCGTCCAATATAAGGGCATTCAACAGTTACGCCCATACATAGCCTCATAGGGCCCCATTTTCAAACTCGACTGATAACTATTGTTGTAGGCGAATTCAACCAGAGGTAAATACTTTTCCCAGCTGCCTTGAAACTCGAGAACACAACACCGAAATATCTTCTGAGATCTGAATTACTCTCTCTGATTGACCGTCGGTTTGCAGGTGAAATGCCGTACTAAAATTTAGTTTCATTCCCAATGCCTCTTGTAACTTTTTCCAAAACCACGAGGTAAACCTCGAATCTCTATCCGAAATAATTGACAAAGGTACTCCATGAAGTCTCACAATCTCAGAAACATACAATTCAGCCAATTTTTCAAGGTGATAATCGGTACACACGGGTATAAAATGTGCCGTCTTTGTAAGCCTATCAACAACAACCCAAATGGAATCATTTTTCCTTGGCGTCAACGGTAACCCTGATACAAAATCCATGGTTACACGGTCCCATTTCCACTCGGGAACCATCACAGGTTGAAGTAAACCCGAGGGTACATGGTGTTCAGCCTTCACTTCCTGACAAACTAGACACTTAGAAACAAACTCAAAAATGTGTCTTTTCATTCCCAAACACCAATACATTTTCTTCAGGTCATTGTATATTTTTACACTACACGGGTGGATAGACAAACACCCACTGTGTGCGTCTCGCAGAATCTTCTGAATAAGCTCACCGTCTTTAGGTACACAAACCCTATCTTGGAACATCAAGCATCCATCGGTATTAATCTGAAAATCTGATTCAACACCCGACTCACACTGAGCTCTCTTGGCTTGCAATTCACTGCCGTTATTCTGAGCCTCACAAATCTCTTGTAGGAACTTGGTCTAGCTCTCAACTCTGCCAGAATCGAACCATCATTTGTTACGGTCAACTTAGCATTCATAGCCCTCAAGGCAAACAATGACTTTCTACTCAGAACGTCAGCGACTACATTCCCCTTTCCCAGGTGGTAGTCTATTATCAACTAGTAATCTTTTATCAGCTCTAACCATCGTTATTGCCGTAAGTTCAACTCCTTTTGAGTCATCAAATACTTTAAACTTTTATGGTCAGTGAACACCCGACATATCTCGCCATACAAATGGTGTCTCCAAATCTTTAATGCAAATACAATGGTTGCTAGCTCTAAATCATGGATCGAGTAATTCTTCTCGTGTGGCTTTAGTTGTCTCGAGGCATAGGCTATTACCTTGCCTTCTTGCATGAGCACACACCCTAACCCATTCAAGGATGCATCGCTATACACCATAAACTCTTTTCCTAATTTTGGGCACTAAAACTGGGGCTTCGGTCAAAAAACCTTTAGTTTCTCGAAACTCTGTTGGCACTTATCATTCCATTCGAACATGACCTCTTTTTGTAGTAGTCTGGTCATCAGAGTAGATATCATCATGAATCCTTTAACGAACCGTCTATAGTATCTAGCCAAGCCCAAAAAGCTTCTAATCTCTGACACGTTCCTCGGTGATTTCCACTCTACAAGAGCCGAGATTTTACTTGGGTCAACTCTAATTCTCTCACCCAACATGATGTGTCCTAAGAATCCAACCTCTTTAAGCCAAAATTTGCTCTTTTTGAACTTGGCGTATAATTGCTTATCTCTCAAAGTTTGTAAAACCATTCTCAAATGCTCTGCGTGCTTACTCTCATCACACGAGTAAATGAGTATATCATCAATAAAGACCACCACGAACTTATCCAAATACGGCTGAAAAATGTGGTTCATCAAGTCCATAAACACCGCCAGGGCATTTGTTAAGCCAAAGGGCATGACGAGGAAATCATAGTGGCTGTACCTCATTTGAAACGCGATTTTCGGTACATCTTGCTCCTTAACCCTTAGCTGGTAGTAGCCAGACCTTAAGTCGATCTTAGAAAACACAGTGGCTCTATTCAACTGATCGAACAAATCATCGATCCTTGGCAAGGGATACTTGTTCTTCACTGTCACCTTGTTGAGCTGTCTATAGTCTATACACAACCTCATCGACCCGTCATTTTTCTTCACAAACAGCACTGGGGCACCTCACGGAGAAAAACTCAGTCTTGCAAAACCCTTGTCAGTTAACTCTTATAGTTGAACTTTTAACTCCTTTAACTCTGTAGGAGCCATCCTATACGGAGTAATTGAGATAGGTGCCGTACCAGGAATTAACTCGATACCAAACTTAACTTCCCTAACTGGAGGTAATCCGGGCAATTCTTCTGGAAACACATCTGTGAACTCACGTACCAGTGGCACTAATTCAATTTTCACTTCTAACTATTGGGTGTTCAACAAAAATGCGAGATAAGCTTCACACCCTTTTCTCAAATATCTCTCCGAAGTCATAGACGATATCACTATTGGCAAGTTACGCAGACAATATCATTACCAGTGAGTTATCCAATTCACCTTGTTCAACCCGAAGAACATCCCTATTTTCACATTTCAACTCGATGACTTTTCTTCCACAATCCACTACGACACCATGAGGAGCCAACCAGTCCATATCAAGGATTAAGTCAAATTCATCAAACGTTAGCAACATGAGGTTAGCCGAAAAATAATGACCTCTAACCATCAAAGGACAATTTCTACATATTTTATCAACTAACACATGCTTGCCTAATGGGTTTAACACCTTCACTACAAATTCTGTAGACTCGATAGGAATATTCATACTGGGTACTAATTTCATGCAAACATAAGAATGGGTAGACCCCGGATCAATTAAAGCAACAACAGAAATATCGTTAAGAGAAAAAATTACCCGTAATTACATCTGGTGAAGATGCCTCTTCACGAGCGCGAATGGCATAAGTCCTTGTAGGCGCTCGATCCTCGGACCTCACAACCGAATCTGTAGGAGCACCTCTACTACTAGCCCCACTGCCCGGGTTCTTCTGTGGTCTACTCCTCAAAGGAGCACTACTTGTCCCCACATCTTGCTTTGTCTCTTTGACATCTAATTCAAGACAGTTTCGGATAAAGTGATCTAGTGATTCGCATTTGAAGCAACCTCTCTCATTTCCTCGGCACTCGTCGAAATGATGTCTACCACATTGCGAACACTCTGGCTTATTTGGCCGAGTACTACCAACACTCACGACAGAAGTGGTTTGAGCTTTAGGCACCGTATGTTGTTTGTTCTTCTTTCCACCCGAAAACTCCACTGAAAAATTCGATCGGGTAGTGAACTCTCTCGATCTTTTAGATGAAGACTAATGTGATTTCCCCATCTATCTTCTCGTTGAGTCTCGGGACTCAATATCAGCTTTTTTCTTTTCTTTGGCTAACTCTTCCTCCTTACACGCTCTCTCCACTAGTACCACAAACTCTTTCAATTCTAGGATGCCCACTAGAAGTCGAATATCCTCATTCAATCTATCCTCAAATCTCTTGCACATTATGGCTTTTGTAGACACGTACTCCCACGCATATTTGCTGAACCTCACAAACTCATGTTCATATTCCGTCACTGTCATACAGCCTTGCTTCAGCTCTAAAAACTCTTTCATTTTCTGGTCTATAAACCTCTGCCTATTGTACTTCTTTCAGAACTCTTCCTGGAAGAATTCCCAAGTTATCCTCTCTCTCGGTACAATAGACACGAGAATATTCCACCATTAGTAGGTCGAGTCTTGTAGGAGTGACACTGCACACTTCATGCACTCCTCAGGAGTGCACGACAGCTCGTCAAATAGCCTAATGGTATTTTCCAACCAGAACTTTGCTCTTTTTGGGTCATATTCAATATTAGCCCAAAATTCCTCGGCCCCTTACTTTCTAATTTTGTCTACCGGGGGTTTCTCTCTCCTAGCCATATCCACTCCTTGTAGAGCTACAGGGGCATTATGAGGAATCAGAGGAGGTGGGAGAGGTGGGGTGTTCAGATTCGCACGAACAAACTCCGTGTACCAAGCATCCATCATGCGGAGGTAAGCTTTTCTAGCCCCTCCACTTTGACCCATTGTCACGGACTCACTTTCGACTGGTACGGTCCCTTCAACGGGAGCTGGTGCATTACTCTCGACATTATCTGCAGTAGCTTTATTGGGATCCATTTACTATATAGAAATATAATTTATAGTCGCCAGGAGTCGTCACACTATCAATATACTACTGTGGCATGTATAGCTAGACTTATTCTCACACTAGGTTAGTCTTAAAATCAACTAAACCATAACTCTGATACCACTAAATGTAACACTCCACACCCGTGCCCTATGCCGGGACAGAATACAAGGAGTTACTAAACTTGAACACGTGCATACCACACTTTCGAGTCACCAAAACTTGTTCAAATTTAAAACATTTTTGAAATATGTCTAAACTTGTTTAACATGGGCATACGAGACCCCAAACATCCATTGGAAACCACTCGGGACCAACTCTGGTCCTTTAACCAACTATATAAAAATGACTTTTGAAATAGAGCACACGCCCGTGTGGAAAGGCAACACACCCGTGTGAAACCTAAACATCGTCGTACTGATGGCCCGTGTGGCTCACACGGTCTAAGCATCTAGGGACACGCCCATGTCCACTTGCCCGTGTAGATTTATTTTTCAATTTGAACCTACAAGGGTTTTCACACGGCCTAACACACGCCTGTGTCCATGGCCCGTGTCCCTCATACGGCCATGACATGCCCGTGTCTTAACTCGTATCTAAAAACCTTGACATTCTATTTTTGACGTCAGCATCCAATTGGGGGCACACGACTAAAGCACACGCCTTTGGCCAAAGGCCGTGTCCTCTACACGGCTAAGACACACAACCGTGTTTCTACCCTTGTGTTTACTACCATGCATACTAATTTGTGAATTTAACGTGCAGGGGACACACGGCCGGATAACACACCCATGGGGCTAGCTGTGTGTCACACACGGCCTAACACATGCCCGTGTGTATACCAGGCTATCTACCAAGCCTTTTTGCCACTCTTATTAGCACTAGCCTATACAACATCAAAACAACCAATTCAGACACAACTACATAGCTGAATCATTCAATTTACTCATTCCCAAAAGAAGATCATCATTTACATTTATCAATAACCAATATTAGCAACCATCCATGGCATTATACAAAATGATCCAAATGCTAAAGTAAGCCAAAACATTTGGCCAATTAACAATGACACAAAACTAAAAAGTCAAGATCCTATACATGCTATAATCAAAATAAAAAATCTAACTATACCAAGTACTTCAGATGATAGTGTGACTGGCTTCTCTGACGTAAGCGATAATCCTCGAGCTACTTTGGCGGCACTATAAGAAAATGGAAAGGAAATAGGGTATGCATAAAGCTTAGTAAGTTGCATGAAAATAAACATCAACTAATTATCATGAAACAATATGCTCATAACCTTTCATAGCTTATTCATGAATACCATAAATGGATGTAAGTATAACTTACTCATCATCATCCAATACAATTCATGTTGCATATATTGAGCCCACATCTCACACATTTCAAATAGGTACCTGTACCACTCATCACATGATCATAACTTTTCTCATTTTGATGTAAGTCATATATATTTTGTTGAACCATTTGGAATACTACTGGATACTCAATAGCCCTAACAAGGGTTAAGATGCCGACGTCATGTCCCAGACATAGTCTTACACTGGCTTTCATATAGCGAGGCCGATGCCATGTCCTGCATGGTCTCTTACATCGCTCTCATCTATTGGTGTCGATGCCATGTCCCAGATAGGTCTTACACTAACACATAACAAGCTGACGCCATGTCCCAGACAGGTCTTACACTAGTTTGTATATCGCGAGGCCGAAGCATGTCCCAGACATGTCTTACATTAGCTCTCGTCACAACGCCGATGCATGTCCTAGACATGTCTTACACTGGATCTCATATTGTGGCCAATGCATGTCCCGAACATGTCTTACACTAGCACACATATCACCCAATGTCACGGTATAAATATCCAAGTCTATTCCAAATGTTCAACGGAAGTCTTTACTACAATAATTTCTCAACATGCATTCTCATATTCATAATCCAAAACAATTTATGCAATATCAATTCAATCATTTATCATAAAGATGCAGTTGCATTATTAACATACAACTTACCTCAGAATTCAAAATATGGTGACTATTTCAGCTTAGTCCACTAGCTTTGCTTTTCCCTAGTCTAGGCTCAGATTTTGTAATTCTTGATCTATCATGATAAAAATTCACAAATTTAATCATTTTATCGATCTAGGTACTCAACAATTTATAATTGGGCAAAATGACCATTTTTCCCCTTGACTTTCACAAAATGACTATTTTACCCTTGACCCGAAAATCAATTTTTATCACATTTTCTCATTAACTAAGCCTAGCCGAATACGTTTTATACTAGAAACAACCCAAAATTCTCATTATTTCACACATTTATCACCTATTTTACAACTTGTGGAAAATGGTCCTTAATTAGGGTTTCCATGAAAACTACTTCACAAAAGTTGTTTATTTCACAACCATGATTCATTTTCTTCCATAAAATTTTGGAAAACAACATGAACACTCTCATGGTAAAACCCTAGACTTTCAACCATTTTGCAAAGTAATCCCCTCTTTTGAAAGCTCATGCTACAAGGGTTCTAAAAATGTAAAAATTTTCAAGAAAAGCCATCAAAATCACTTACTTGTAAGAGTAGAGAGTGGCTGAAATTTTGAAGCTCAAAAACACCTACAATGGCTAAATTTTCAGTGGAGAAGGAGATAGAAAAAAATGATATTTTGTTCACTTTATTTTATTTCTATTTTAGTCAAATAAATTACCTAATACTCACCAACTTTGACATTTGACCATTTTTGTCCCCCCTATGGCCGGTCATGCTATATTTTGAGGGTTTATTTGCCCTTTAAAGACCCCCAATTTATTATTCATGGCAAATTAACACCCTTAGCTATCAATTCAAGACTTTTGCATTCTATGCGATTTAGTCTTTTTTCGCAATTAAGCTCACAAACGCTAAAATTAATTTACCAAAATTTTTATGCACCTTTATAATCATGCCATCACACATAAAATAATATTAAAAATAATTTCTCTGGCTTCGAAATAGTGGTTCCGAAACCACTGTTCTAACTAGCCCTAAAATCGGGCTGTTACATGTAAACTTTAAAATCAAAGGTTCAAAAGGCATAGATATGATCAAATTAGACTTATAGTAGACCATATGTGAAACTTACCAACAACACAGCCTTAACCATTAACATTGCATAGGCAATCACAATTAAGGATGATCATTACAAAACAAAATGACCCTATATACATGCCACAACTTTTGGAACCAAAATGAACATATTTTTGTCGTTTTGATAATAGTGTAACATCCAAAAAGATCTGGCTTTAAGAAATCCATAAGTTGACGACCTACAAGTAAGGAAAACAACGATGTTAAGCATTTAAAATGCTTAGTAAGTTCAAATGGAAAATACAATGCTTACATTGATCATATATAGGCATGATAACTGCCATAGTATTTGCATACATTTGGCTAAACTTGGCACATAATGTCACAAGCAATTTAGCTTAGTATGCAAAGATACACAATAAGGTTAGACATAGTAACTTAACCAAAACATCACCAAATTCATATCATACCATAATAGATCTATACAGTTCATGTACCATCATCAATCTACCATTTTCATATCCTTTCAATTTAAGTCACATATCATTATAATATCAAATTTGGTTTGTTACCCTTTTTCCAATTTTAAGTTTCATTATCAATATTTCACCTAATGGAACCTTAGTAAAAAAAACTCGAATACACAAATGAACTACACCACACCAGATAGCTTGAAGGAGCTTAAACTAAACCATACCAAGGCATCAAAGTGCAAAGCCTGTAAGCATCAAATGTATAAACATTTTCAATTACATCCCTCCACCACATCAAAGTCTCTATAGAGACAAATAGTGCTCGATGATCTGTAACAAATGTTGGATCTTGATATAACTTGTAATAATCTTCATACAATCACATATCTCATACAAATGCACATATGACCCTATTGGCATGCCAATCGTATTCTAACCTTTTACTAAGTTCACATAGGCATCAACCATACATATTACATTTTCATATCTTGTATCATTCATATTTGTATATCATACCTTGTTGGAACGACGGAAAAATGTGCAAGTGTACACAATCGCAGCAAGTAATAAAGTGACAAGTAAATGTCGAGTTATCGTACCCACAGGGACTATAAAAAGAATTATTTATGAAACTAATTGTAAAACACTTTGGTGAGGTAAAAATAATTTGGTTTTAAAAGGTGGTCAAAGACTATTTAAAAACTAAGTAAATAATTAAAATAAAACAAATGAGTTCTAATGCACAATTTCAAATAAAATTTAATTAAGATAACATACTTGTGTTGGATTAATTACATTTCTTTAACTTAGAATTATCAAACTTCTGTTTATATTGCTATGAATAAATTTTCGGCAACTCGATAATTTGCTAACTATTGCTCATACATACTTATTAAATTAATCAATCTCTTGAACATTTTTCAATGTTAATCCAAGCAATTAATCAATCTTCACAAGCATATAAAAGATTAACTGAGGTAACAGGGTATTTCTACCTTGAAACAATTTAATCACAAAAATCTTGCAAGTTATGCAAGGCATATGTATCGCCGAATACAATGCTAATTTAAACTTCAACTACCTTAGAAGAATAAACATGCACTAATTAAGCATTGTGTCTATTAATTATAATTTCAATACGATTTAATAATTAATTCATTAGTTATTTAACAATTATATTGCAAGAATAACTTAGGCATGATTTTACTTAACCAAGGAATTTACCGAGGTCTATAACAACATAAACATCATTTTAGCAATTCAAGCAGGCAGAATATAATCAACCCAACACAAACTTAATTTAAGCTAAATTTATTAAATTAACCATTTCAATAGCATAAATATTCATAAACATGTTCTTCAAAACAACAACAAAAATTAAAGAGATAGGGAACAAGAAGCAAATCCAGTGTTTCTCCGTGGCTTGACTAGTTGCTTCGTTCTTCGTTGCCCTCGGCTATCAAGGTGACTTATGAACACCTAATTGCTGCTCTAAAATGGCTGATGAGAGCCGCTTTCCCAAGATAAGAAATCGTAACTTGAACAAAAAGGGAAATGGGATGGAAAAAATGGAGAGAAAAGTGAGAGAGGAGAAGAGAGAATGAGAGAATATTGTGGGATTGAGGAATGGTTTGAATGATCAGCAAGGGGTGGCTTTTATAGATGATTGTGGCTGCTAAAAATAAAAAATTCCTGTAGCCAAAGAGCCCCCCTATGGCCGGCCATCTACTTGGCAAAAGTTGAGATTTTCAACTTTGCTAAAAATAGCCTGGGGCAAATCTACAAAGCAACAATTAAAGGTGGGGTTTGAATGCAATTTGGAAGTCTTCCAAGGGCCTTTTTTCAAGCATATTTAATCAAATAAAATGCTGATTTGGGTCAGCATATGGACGGTTCTGGGCTGCCCAATTAGTTGTTGGTTCGGTTCACTCAATATGGTTCGACCAATACGGTTCAATTGGACCCTTTCTCCATAATTAATTAAAAATAATTTATTTAACCCAAATTTAATGGGGAATAAATTAAAATTAATTAAATTATGAATTAATACACATTTTTGAACTGTCTTAGGCTGGAAATTAATGTGCCTCGATACTTCAAATTGCTTCTCAGTTTTGTGCTTTCAGTAGTGTCAGCCGAGCCAATTTTCGGCCTTTGCGTGAACCTGTCGAAAATAGTCAAAATTAATCCAAATTAAGTATAAAATTAACTAAAATTCACCATGTTCATATTTTTTACAAAATTTAATTATTTTATAATATTTAATTATTTTTTGACAAGAATTTAACCGGTTTTGTACGAATTTAAGTAAAAATGGGTATGAAAAGGTATATAAATTTTTGTGTTTCCACACCCCCAACTTAATTCATTGCTCGTCCCGAGTAATGCACAAATTTTGAAAAGAATTTATCGGAAACACTTTTGAAAAACTCCTTCAGAACAACATTCTCCCTAAAATTATGAATTTGATATACTCATGCTCAAAAACAAGAAATATGATAGTTATGCTACTTAAGTATAACGTTCAAATTAGATTCAACAACTTATTATAATAGAAAATCTTAGACTAAATGCTTTTGTAATAAAGACATGTTAACCCTTACCAATTTGATTTTTATTCCTTTATTCAAGACTAAGCTGCAATCATTAAGCTTAACTTATGTCTTCATATGTTGATTGTAGCAATTTCTCTCCACTAATGTAGGTAGCATTAGGACTTTGAATCAATAGGTCTTTAACAAGGTTGTAACGTGGCTAGGCTAGGGGTAGGTGAAAGATGAATAAATTTTGGCTTAAAGCCCTAGACTCAACGTCAATCAAACCTTCAGAATTTTTATCTTCGATCCACCAACTTGACTTTCATATGCTCTTTTGTACGTCCCTTTCAAATACATGTGCTCTTTTTTTTTTTAACTAAGACGAGCACTTACTTTGTGTACTACAATTCTCGAGCAATTGATACTTTTTTTCAACTCTCCCAAACTTATTTTCGAAGAACATTTTGAATAGTATTGAGTCTAGTGTTTGGGACAATTTTAAGATCATTAAGCGAAAAGTAATGGCTAAATATTGCAAGGGTCGAAATAAAATTAGGCCATATAGTCTCAAAGTTGGGTTTCAAAGGATAAAATTTACCATGGTGGGCTTGAAAGGCTCAAACGGTCCAAACGATAGTTGCCTAAATCATTTCCAACGTTCCATGCTCCCTAGGATTTCGCCTCAAGAAACTACTAAGTCAATTCTAAAGACTTAAATTTCATGCATACCTAACTTTCCTAAAGAACTAAAAATTTTATGGTACGAATTTGCATGCTTTATTAAAAATACATTCATGTCATTGTTAATCTAACATAATAATTTATTGAAATAATAGAACTTTATTCATACTCAAGTTTAGCATACTTAACAAAATTTAAATTTTTGAACAAAATATATCCTAATCATAATTAAAAGAAAAAAAAATATTCTGAGTGGAAATTTCGGTCCCCCCAACATAAAATGAACAATGTCCTCATTGTTTAAAGTGAATAAATACTATACACCAGGTAGGATTCCAGAAAAGAGGAGGTCAGTCAATTTGATTGCTTAAGTACCAATCTCTCTCTGAATCCAATCCTAGACATGTATATATCTATTGCCACATTTTATATTTTGTGACTTGTTCATATTTACTCATAATTTCCATCTCTTGTTTTATTATGCAAAAATAAAAATTCCTAATTAAACTTAATCCTAAAAATAATCTAAGATCAAAAATAAAGTAAAGTCAAGATCCCTCCCTTTTCTTTATTTGCAGATCTTTCTGAATTGGACTCATATTTTGCTCCATCATTATTACCTTTGCATGAACCGCTTCGCTCCTTCTTTGATAATGGACTCCATGGTTCAAATATGAAATCTGGGAACTCAGGCACAAAAATAAACTGGTCATTGTATATTTTCTGAAAAGCACTTCTCATCGAGTCATCCCTTATTTTTGAGTATCTCCAGTAGGCTTGTTGTTGCCATTGCATATGCTGCATTAAGTCCAACAATTTTGATAGCTCATCTCGAAGGTTTGGGCCAGGTGGTTGAGCTCTAAATATTGAAGTTTCAGCATCAGGTTCAGCTTCTGGCTCCACTGATTCTACCTTATCAGGGACTTCAAATGATTGCATCGTGGGATCTTCTTCTTCATCAAGGTCCTCAGGTTCCTCACTTCTTTCAACTCGTTGCTATAGAACTGAGTCTCCAGCAACTCGGTAGAGGTCCCAATCTGTGATTATGCCTTGGCTATACCCTGTCTTCCTTACATTTGCAAGAATTTCAACTTTCAAGCATAGAATTGTTATTCTAAAGGGGAAGTGAGCAGGGCTAGAGTGTTTAACAACACAATTCTGTATTTCCCTCAAGATGATCTTTCCCACATCAATGGTCTTACCAGTTAGGATCGAGTACAATAAGACTATTCGCTCTAACGAGATTGTAGTCCCATGTGAGATAAGCATAAGGCTAAATCGGATGAAGTAAAACCATACCTTCGCGAGTGGCGTCAAATATTCTCTTCAATAAATGTGGATTCCTTGTTTTGACACAGTCCATATAGAACCCTGAACTGTCAGTTCCTCGAGAATTTCTTGCAAATTCTCAAGCTTGATATTGCTCATTAATGTGGAATATTCATCATTTTCGAAATCATGTATTTCAAAGAACTCATTAATAGCATTTGAATTTATTGGTACCTTGATTTTGCGCACTGGAACTTCTGTCATCTTGCTTGAAGTTAAATTCGCATAGAACTCACGAACTAGCTCCTCATCCACACTAGGTCTCTTTTCACAAAACAGTTCCCAATTGAGGGTTTCAGCAACTTGACGAATACGGGCAATAAAGTCTCTGTAGTTGCTTTCCTTTAATGTAAAGCCTTTCTCTGGATGCATCTATTGATTTTTGGAGATACTTTCGTATCTTACTTTGGCTTTTTCACAGTGGAACTTGTTTTGTGTTTCATCAATTTGAGCGGAAGCACAAGTTCTCTTGCAAGACATGTTTAACCTGATCATAAGATGGGAAAATTATTTTCTCAAAAATTTAATAAAAATTATTAATAATTCAATGAATTGAAAAATTAACTAATTGAATAAAATTAAAATTTAAGAGAAAATTAGGTCTTACCACCTCTCTCTCTTTTTTTTTTTAAGAACTCTTAAAAAAAATAATAATAATTATGAAGAAAAAGATGGCAATTTAAAAGAAGGGTTGGAAGGCTTGGCTAAAGGGCTTGGTGTGCAAGGTGGCTAGGTGCTTGGACGGATGGCGCGTGTGGGAGCAGCAATGCAGCAAGGAGCCTTCGGTAGCAGGCCTGGCATGGGAACTAAGGCGCTGGGTGCTCGTGCGTTGTGGCCTGGAACAGTAGGCGTGCGATGGAGCTGGACGTGTGGCGGTTTGCCAGGCGTGTGCTGGTCAGTCAGCTGGGCTAGGCTTGCGGCGCTTAGAGGTTTGGTGTTTTGGGGTTTTGAAGATGAATGAATGGAGGGAGAAAGGTTGATGGTATTTATAGATGGAAAAATAAGATTTGTAGTAGAATTCTTAGAAAATTTTAATGAAAAAAAAAATCCTAAGTTCTAATTCTACTCAAAGTTTAACAACAATTAATAATATATAATTGCCATTAATTTATTAAGATAACCATAAAATATAAATAAAATAAAATTAATCCTAATTCTAATCTAAGTTGATGAAAATTAATATATAAATTATAATAAATATAATTATATAATAAGGTTTATCAAATTAATAAATAATATTAAAAATATTTATTCTAGATGCTTTTTGAAAATATTTATAAGGAGAAGTACCTAGTTTTTATTATTTACAAAAAGAGCAATTAAATTTTAGAAATAATTCAATTAAGTCCTTAGACTGAATGAAAATTTAAAATTGCGTTGCAAATTAAAACGTGGATCAAAATTGACCCTTTTATTTGAAAAACTAAAAATTTATTTTCCCATTTAGGGAATAATTTCTTAGGAAATTATGTCAAAATAAATTCCCAGGAAAAATTGGAGGGGTCACAAGCGGTCCCGCTTAAGTTCCAATCTCCTAGACAAAATTTATTTAAACATACTAAACCCGAAAATATACCCTAAATCATTTATTCAAAAATAAAAATGAGAAATTAAGTATCAGATAAAATGAACGAGATTTTATCCCTTTCAATTTTATCTCCCCAATAATGTTTCAGGCGCTGAGCATTAACTCAGAAATTACCTCCCTTACCTTGGAGTTCAACAACTCTATATGGATAGACTTGATGAATCATAAATGGACCGGACCAACGTGATTTTAACTTACCTGGGAAGAACCTTAATCTAGAATTGAAAAACAAGACTTGCTGACCTGCTTCAAATTCTCGAACTCAAATGTGTTTGTCATGCCATTTCTTGAGTCTTTCTTTAAATAATTTGGGATTTTCATATAAAAACATTCGGAACTCTTCTAACTCATTAAGTTGGAACATCTATTTCTCTTTCGCGAGCTTAGGATCCAAATTAAGCTGTTGAAGAGCCCAGTAAGCTTTGTGCTCTAACTCCAAGGGTAGATGACATGCTTTCCCAAAGACCAACCTGTAAGGTGACATCCCTAAAGGTGTCTTGTATCTTGTTCTGTAAGCCCACAAAGCATCATCCAGCCTTTTGGACCAATCTCATCGGTTCGGGAAAGCTACCTTCTCAAGTATGCCTTTGATCTCCTTATTTGCCAATTTAGCTTGCCCATTCATCTGCGGATGGTAAGCTATTGCAACCTTGTGTTTCACTCCGTGCTTGTCTAATAACCATTTTATCCACTTGTTCACAAAGTGGGACCCTTCATCATTAATGATAGCTCTTGGGGTTCCAAACCTTGTGAACACGTGTTTTTGTAAGAACTTCATTACAACTTTCGTATCGTTTGTCGGATAAGCTTCAGCCTCGACCCACTTGGACACATAGTCTACCGCTACCAATATATACTTGTGACCAAAAGACGGAGGGAAAGGATCGAGAAAGTCAATACCCCATACATTGAACAATTCTACCTCAATAATGTTTGTTCGAGGCATCTCATTTCTGTTGGTGACATTTCCAACCCTTTGACATCGGTCACAGCACTTTACATACGCATATGCGTCCTTGAATAGTGTTGGCCAAAAGAATTCGGCTTGCAATACTGTGGTCACCGTACAAGTACCTCCGAAGTGTCCCCCACTTGAAGCTGAGTGACAATGGTATAAAATCTTTTGTACTTCATCTTCTGCGACGCATTTCCTAATCATCTGATCTGCACACTTTTTAAACAAATATGGCTCTTCCCAGAAATAGTACTTCACATTGTGAAGAAACTTTCTCCTTTGTTGATACGTCTTATCAATTGGCATCAAACCACAAGCTAAATAGTTAGCAATATCAGCAAACCAATGGGTATTATGGACATGACTTACCTTCATTATGTGTTCATCTGGAAACGTTTCTTGAATTGGTGTAATAGGAGAATTCCATTCTTGTGGCTCCAATTTGGACAAGTGATCTGCTACTTGGTTTTCTACTCCCTTTCGATCTTGAATTACTAGATCGAACTCTTGAAGTAGAAGCACCCACCGGATCAGTCTCGACTTAGCATCTTTCTTAGCCTGTAAGTACTTAATTGTCGACTGCTCCGTATAGACAGTTACTTTGGTACCTACAAGATAAGATCGAAACTTGTCAATAGCAAATACAATAGCGAGCTTAGGATCCAAATTAAGTTGTTGAAGAGCCAATTAAGCTTTGTGCTCTAACTCAACTACCTCTAATTAAAATTGGTTTAATTATCATTTTGGACCTTTGGTCAATTGCTATTCAAGTCCTCAAGACTTTTGTTAATTAAACCTCTATAGTGATTGGATTTTTACAATTTAGTTCCTGAGTCTTAATTAACTATTTAATCGACGAAATTACTTGACCATTCTTTAATATGTTTTAATATTAACCCTGTAAATATTCTTATTTTATATTTACGGGCTCAGTTTACAGAAATGAGGTTTTGAAATTGCTTTTTTTAATACTATTGAAAATCAAGTCATTACAAAGGACCTTACAATTGAAAAATAGAAAGCAAAATATTTTATATTAAATACTTTCAAATTAACATTTCGAATTAAACCTTTTACTTTCATTTTTTATTTTGCAATTAAATTTGATAAATTAATTTAGGGTAAAATGATCACCCAACTATGCTTGTGTTTCGATTTTGGTCACCTAACTTTAAAAGTTCTCAATTTAGGCACTAACGTTTGAATTTGTTCCTTTTTTGGTCACCGACCTTTAAATTGATAACAAAAAGCCTTTTTCTAAGTGGTATAATAACACGTTTAGTCCTCAATGCTTACATATTCTATCAATTTGATCCTATTTTTAAATAATTAAATAAATTTAACCCTTCCCATTTACAAATTCTACCAATATAATCCTCAAACTTCCTAACCAAAGCTTTTGGCTTTTAAAACAGAGGCATTCCATGTGTATAAATTTGGTAAACCCAAGAAAGAAAAAAATAAACTTCTCCAGTTATACAAATATAACATACTTGTAATATAAATATTTTTGATGAATAAATATAAATTTTATATTTATGCAATAAATATACAATTTATTAAACCATATTGAAGATCATATAAATATATAACATTTTAAATATAATTATAATATAAAAAAATATATTGATATAAGGAGATGATTGTACTAGTGTTGTCCAAATATTGAAGTTAAACAAAGATCCCAACCAAAAAGACACAGAACTGATGGAAGAAATAGTGAAATCATTGGTTGAAGTTAAACAAAGCATTCAAAGCTTTACACTAAGGGCCTAAACCAGACCTCTTTCCTTTTTTACAACCCATATTTTTCTAATGATTTACACATACTATATATATAAATAAGTGCATCATTTAAACAAATTTTCAAAAAAGAAAATAAGATATGAAATGATTTAAATAAATCACACTCAAGAAAATTTAATATACATAAAAATGTAATGGTGCAAAAAATAATGTTGATTCTAGTCCAAACGATGTCTAAAACATTGTCTCTGGTTGACTTTGTGGGGTGATAAGCTCTAAAAGTAACATGTTTTTAATCTAATTCTTGATACATTTTTGGATGATTTATCATGTAAACTAGTGCATTTGATGCTCCTAATCCTTTAAATCATGTATCTATACTTAGATGATCATAGGGGAGCGAAAGGAGCGAAAAACGGCCAAAATCGGACAAAAAGAGTATTTTCAGGATCCACACGACCTCGACATTTCCACATAGGCTGGTCACACGCCCATGTGCCAGTCCGTGTCGATTTCCCACCCTATTTCTCTTTTACGAGGAAAAAGTTAATTTTTAGGGATTCTGAGCATTCTAAAGTTTATAAATACATAGTAGAAGAGGACCTTAAAAGGAGCATGCAGAGAAGAACAAAGAAAAGACTCGAAGAACGCCATCGGATTTATTTCAGAAGGGGATCTCCTTCAAGATTGAATATCTCCATTCAATTTCTTTAGAAGTTTTATTGGGTTTCTTTGTGTCTTGTTGTTTTCCTAACTTTGAGATGATGTTATTCCAGATTATGAACTAAATTTTCTAGATACCTAGGGAAGATGAAACCTATATGAATCTTTTATTTGATTTCTGAATTACATGATAAATACTTGATTCTTGTTCTCAATTATGTATGTTTATTTCATGTTTTAATATTTTCAGGATATTAATCCATGCCTAATGTGCTTATTTCAGTGGAGCAAAAGTCCCTATTTAAGAGTAGATCTAGCATAATTGAGTGGAGTTGCATGCCATCCTAGAAATAGGACGGCATAAATCTATGAGATTAGAATTAAATCTAATAGGGGAATCCATAGATCGGGTTAATGGGACATAGGGGTTTTAATTAGAAGGAGATTTCAATTAATCAACCTATAGTCAGTTGTTTTTACTCTCGAAAGAGATATTAACATAATTTAGGGATTTCTACGGATCAAGGCGCAGGTGAATAAATCGTTTAATTCAGATTCAGAATAATAAGTGAAGTCTAGGTGGATTCTTTCCTGGGTATTGCGTATCTCATTGGTTTTATTCAATTATTTTTCCTAATTCATTCTCTGTTGGGTTCTTAGCAATTAGTTTAGTTAATTTTAGATTAAAAACAATTCCTTCAATTTATCGACTAGATAATAGAAAAATAGTAAGTACTAATACTTTTAGTCCTCGTGGATATGATATTCCCGACTCACCATAGCTATACTATTATTTGATAGGTGCGCTTGCCTTTGTCGTAATTTTAGTTAGTTTAGTGACCATCAAGTTTTTAGTGCTGTTGCAGGGGACTAAAATATTAGGAATACTCGATTTTTATTAATTTAGACATTTTTATTTTAATTGCATTTTATTTTTTATTTTTAGTTTAATTTTTGTTTTTTAATTTTTTTTATTTGCTTCTTGCAGGTTCCTTTAGTTTATGACTCGAAGAAACCCATCGGGACCATTACTATTTGATAGTGATATTGAAAGCACAGCTCATAGAAACCGTAGAGAAGCAAGACAAAGTCGACAGAGTATAGTGGAAGAGCAAGAGGATGTTATTATTATTACTGAGGGGATGGCTGATAATCAGAATAATCCGCTACCTCCTGTGGTTGCTGCGAATCCTGTAAGTCCAAATCCTACTCCTAATACTATGTATGATTATGCCAAGCCCACTCTAACTGGGGCTAAATCAAGTATCGTGAGACCTGCCATTGCTGCGAATAATTTTGAACTAAAACCGAACACTATTTAGATGATTCAACAATTTGTTTAATTCGATGGTTTGCTGGATGAAGATCCAAATACTCATTCGGTTAAATTTCTGGAATTTTGTGACACTTTTAGGATTAATGGCGTTTCTGACGACGCCATTCGCCTACGGTTGTTTCCCTTCTCGTTGAGAAGTAAAGCTAAACAGTGATTGAACTCCTTACCATGAGGTTCTATCACTACATGGGACCAAATGGCCGAGAAATTTCTATTAAAGTACTTCCCATTGGTTAAAACAGCTAAGGTGAGGAATGATATCTCTTCTTTCATACAAATAGACTTAGAGACCCTATATGATGCATGGGAAAGGTATAAGGATTTATTGAGAAGGTGCCCTCACTATGGGTTACCGCTATGGCTACAGGTTCAAATTTTCTACAATGGTTTAAGCCCTTCAACTAGGCAATTGATCGATGCAACCACCCGTGGTACTCTGAATAATAAAACACATGAGGAGGCTTATGAGTTTATAGAGGAAATGTCACTGAATAATTATCAGTGGCAAGTCATGAGGACGAAACTAGAAAAAGCAGCCGGTGTTTTTAAATTAGATGCGGTCACCATGTTATCGAATCAGGTAGAACTTTTAAATAAAAAAAATGATGGTTTATATAGTTCTACGCAGGTACATCCATTGATGCAGTGCGATACAAATAGAAGAGGAATGAACAATCCAGAATATTTACCCTACGGTCCTAACACAGGGAACGAACAAGTCAACTATATGAGTAATAATTCTAGGTCTCAGAATAATCCTTATAGCAACACTTATAATGCAGGTTGGACAAACCATCCCAATTTCTCTTGGGGTGGTCAAGGAAATCAGAGACCACAACCCCCTTCGGGCTTTCAACAACCTTACCAACAAGAGAAAAAGCCTAACCTTGAGGACATGTTGACGAAGTTTATTTTGGTCAGAAACTCACTTCCGAAACACCGAAACAACACTTAAAAATAAACAAGCGTCGATTCAAGGGCTCAAGAACCAAATAGGTCAACTTGCCAATCTAATTTCAGAAAGGCCACAAGGTAGCTTGCCTAGTAATACCAAAACTAACCCAAGGGAGCAACTTCATGCAATCACTGTGCGAGATGAAGAAAGGTTAGTGGAATCTGAACCAGAACCAAGGCAAGAAAGTGTGGTAAGTAAAGGCAAGGTTGAGGTAAGCCACAATGAACAAAAACCAGTCGGTAAGGAATATAAACCTCGAGTTCCATATCCGAACGTAACGAAGAAAGACCACTCTAACAAATAGTTTGGTAAATTTCTTAAACTTCTGAAAAAGTTCCATATTAACTTACCATTTATTGAAGCTCTTTCGGAGACGCCCAATTCCGTAAAATTTTTAAAGAAGCTTTTGGCAAACAAATGGAAGTTATATGATTCGTCGCACATCAAGTTAAATGCAGTCTACTTAGCTATTTTGCAAAATAAACTACCCAACAAATTGAAAGATCTAGGGAGTTTTACTATTCCTTGTTTAATTGGTAGTTTAAATGTTAATAATGCTTTGGCTGATTTAGAGGATAGTATTAATGTCATGCCCTATATAATGTTTAAACAATTAGGTCTTGGGAAACCCAAACAAACTAGGATGAGTATTCAATTAGCAGATAGAACCATTAGATTTCCTAGGGGTATTGTTGAAGACGTACTTGTAAAAATTGATAAATTCATATTCGCAGTTGATTTTGTTGCTTTAGACACGGATAAGGATAGTGACGTACCTTTAACCTTAGGACAACCCTTTTTAGCAGTTGCCAGAACTATTTTTGATGTTGGTACAGGTGAATTAATACTTTGTGTAGGTGATGACACGATTAAACTCCAAGCTCGTGATTCTGTTAAGTCATCTAGTGATCGAGATGAATATATGAGTTTTCTTAATATAAATAACATTGTGGCTCAAACTTCTTTACAGGAAGCCCTTTTAGAAAAATGTGATGGAGCCACGTTCCAGTCCATGTGACAGAAACAGAACGACTCATGAAGAAAACATGTTACAAATCGATGAACTAGACGAATGGCAGACACATGTCAAGAAGAAATTGAGAATACATGATGCAGAACCAAAGCAATGCCATGACAACCATAAGGATGGAATGAACCAATTTAAGGTTTGGGACCAGGTACTGTTAGATAAAATGGACCCTCGTATTGCCACTTCTGAGCTAAATGCAAATAGAGTAACTCCTTTTACGGTATTGAATGTCTTCCCATACGGTACAGTCGAGGTAACTCATTCTGAATTTGACCCTTTTAAGGTAAATATTACTCGACTCAAACCTTATTTTAATAATAGAATTAATAGTGAGAAAGAGGAGTTTTGACTCTGTAAACCATCGTGACCGTACGAATATGAGGTAAGTCGAGCTTAGACTTTAAATAAATGCTTCTCGAGAGGCAACCCGAGTGTTAACACTGCTAAATCTTTTATTTTCATTTCATGGTATTCTTTAAAATAAATAAATAAATAAAAATGTAGGTTTTTGACCCACACGGCTTGGGCACATGGGCGTGTCCCAGGTCGTGTACACTATAAGGGGTTCAACAGTGAGTTACATGGCCTAGCGACATATCCATGTGACCCACATGGCCTGGACACACGGGCGTGTCCTTGGCTGTGTGGATCCTAAGAGTTAGTTTTAAAATTTTAAGGAAATCGACAGTGAGTTACACGGCTATGTGACCCATACGACCTGGACACATGGGCGTGTCCTAGGCTGTGTGGATCCTAAGAGTTAGTTTTAAAATTTTAAGGAAATTGACAGTGAGTTACACATGGCCCGGACACACGGGCGTGTCCTAGGCCGTGTAGATACTGGGACTTAATTTTTCAAAAAATCGATAGAAACACAGCCTAAAATAGTCTACACGGGCGTGCAACATGGTTGTGTGGACCACATGGCCTGGACACACTGGCGTGTCCTAGGCCGTGTGAATCCTGGAGCTAAATTTTTTAATTTTAAAATAAGTCAGAGAGTTACACGGGTAAGGCACACAGCCGTGTGTGAGACACAACCGAGCCACATGGGCTTGTGGTAGGTCACACGGGCATGGGAGAAGCAAAAGAGGCTGCACACTACCAAGTGACACGACCGTATGTGCCACACGGCTGGGCACACGGGAGTGTCCGAGGCCATGTGAAGACTGGGCCAAAATATTTTTATCGACACGGGCTGAGGAGATTTATTATGTTTAGACTGGGGATATTTGATAAGCTATAAAAGTAACATGTTTTTAATCCCATTCTTGATGCATTTTTGGATGATTTATTATGTAAATTAGTGAATTTGATGCTCCTAATACTTTAAATTCATGTTTCTATATTTAGGTGAGCATAGAGGAGCGAAAGGAGTGAAAAACGGGCCAATATCGAAAAAAAGCTTTTTTTAGGATCGACACGGCCTAGGCATTTCCACACAGGCTGGTCACACGCTTATGTGCCAGCCCATGTTGATTTTGCACCCTGTTTCTCTTTTACTCGGAAAAAGACAATTTTTAGGGATTCAGAGCATTCCAAAGTTTATAAATACATAGTAGAAGAGTACCTTAAAAGCACATAGAGAAGAACGAAGAAAAGACTCGAAGAACACCATCAGATTCATTTTAAAAGCGAATATCCTTCAAGATTGAAGGTCTCCATTCAATTTCTTTAGAAGTTTTATTGGGTTTCTTTATGTCTTGTTGTTTTCCTAACTTTGAGATGATGTTATTCCAGATTATGAACTAAATTCCCTAGATACCTAGGGAAGATGAAACCTATATGAATCTTTTTATTTGATTTCTGAATTACATGATAAATACTTTATTCTTGTTCTCAATTATGTATGTTTATTTCATGTTTTAATATTTTCAGGATATTAATCCATGCCTCATGTGCTTAGTTCAGTGGAGCAAAAGTTCCTTTTTAAGAGTAGATCTAGCATAATTGAGTGGAGTTGCATGCAATCCTAGAAATAAGACGGCATAAATCTACCGGATTAGAGTCAAATCTAATAGGGAAATCCATAGATCGAGTTAATGGGACATAGGGGTTTTAATTAAAAAGAGATTTCAATTAATCAACCTAGAGTCAATTGTTTTTAGTCTCGAATGAGATATTAACATAATTTAGGGATTTCTACGGATCAAGGCGCAAGTGAATAAATCATTTAATTCAGATTCAGAATAATAAGTGAAGTCTAGGTGGATTCTTTCCTGGGTATTGCGTATCTCCTTGGTTTTATTCGATTATTTTTCCTAATTCATTCTCCGTTACAATTAATTTAGTTAATTTTAGATTAAAAACATTATCTTCAATTTATCGGCTAGATGATAGAAAAATAGTAAATGCTAGTACTTTTTATCCTCGTGGATATGATATTACTAACTCACCATAGCTATACAATTATTTGATAGGTGCGCTTGCCTTTGTCATAATTTTAGCTAGTTGAGTGACCATCAAGGGTCAAATCCCACAACATCAAATAGTGGTATTGGTAGGGCAACGAAGAAACTAAGACGACGCACAGAGTTTTCTATAGAGGTGACTAACTCAATAGTAGATGGGAACGGGCAGATAGGAGCGGGTAGACGGTGCAGAATGAGAATATGGCTAAGGATTCATATAAGCCTAAGTTGATGGCTGTTTCATTGGAACCAGATGTGAATATTAGCATGGAAGAAAAGTTTGTATTACAAGATAAGGATATGGATACGAAGAAGGTGGATGGAATCCCTTCAATCATGTTTTTAGATCGTGTCCATCGGTTTATTGACAGGAAAACGACACTATCAGTTGTGATCAAATTATTAGGGAGGAAAATAAGATTAAACACCTTACTCAATAAGGTGTCTTTATTGTAGAACATCATGGGCCGGATTCAGTTAATGGATCTCAAAAAACCTTTCTATCTTATTCGATTCCAAGATAATGATGATTTTGACAAGGTTTTATTAGGTGGTCCATGGGTGGTCTTTGGACATTATATGTCAGTGAGAACCTGGCTGGTCAATTTCTTGACAACCAATAGAGAAGTGGATACTTAGGTAGTTTGGATTCGTTTACCTGGTTTGTTTGAGGGCTATTACTCTAATTTTCCATTTTAAGCTATTGGAAGAATGATTGGACTTGTGATTCGTATCGATGCTCATACTGACGCGGTAGCTAAGGGGCTATTTACTATGTTGACTGTTAATGTGGATCTGAACAAACTTTTGGTTTCAAAAATTAGAATCAATGGTAGATTACAAAGAGTTGAGGATGAAGGGTTACCTAACATTTGCTTCATGTGCGGGCTTTATGGTCTTAGCACGGTGTTATGCTCTGGGAGCAAATCGACCATGACGAGGGATGTGGTTGTTCAAGGTGGCTCAAAGGTTGAGAATTTGGGATTACAGGCTAGGTGAAGGAAGATTCATTTGTTCCTTGGATGCTGGTTGAACGATGACAGAGGGGGAGACCACTAGGTTCATCAGAGGTGAAGGACGTTAGTAGTAGTGGTCGTTCGGGTAGATCCAGATTCCCCTTGTTAGGGACCAATAGGGGTGAGATAAGAGTCAACAATCACACAGAGAGTGTCAATCTTAATGAGGCTATTGGTTTGGAGGAAAGTACTATGGTAATTTCGGCTAGGAAAAGGGGTGACTTTGGATTGAAGGAAACTTGCGATATCTTCAGCAAGAAAGGAGGGTGTTACTGATCATGGGGATTTTGGGGTTAGAAAAATAGCTGTTAGGGTTAAGAGTAAAGGGGTTAGTGTGAGCCTTGAGCCTAAGGCTAGTGGGAGGGTATTAAAGCTCAACAATAATGGTGTTGGGTTTTCTTCAAAGAAGGTTGTTAATGGGTTTGTTGTTAGAGATTTGATGGGTCGTGTGAGTAAGGATGGAAGTTTGGGTTAGGAGAATTTCAAAGTTGTTTCATTAAAGCCTAATTTGGACAAGGCAAAACATATGTCCTTTTGGGCCATTGTGGTTGGTGTGCATGGTGTGGGGTCTGGAAAGGAAAATATATTGTTCAAGTTTGGAGCCATGAGGGAAGAAATAATAGGGGAGGGATCAAATGCCTTATTAGAAGATTGTCTTCAAAGGAGGAAACCTCTTAATGGTAAAAAGGGTTATATTGAGCAACCTACTTTAAAGTTATCGACAACCATAAACGGATTTGTGGATAATTTAAATCAGGCCCTGGATTAGCTAATTGTGTAGACTTCTTCATTGATGGTGCTTGAGGGTATGGCAGCGGACTCTGACTGAGAAGTTGGGGTAAGCTGTTAGTACTTGTGGATTATGGCTTTTTGTTAGTGTTCTTATTTTAAGTGTTTATGGATTTAAATTTATTTTTTTGGAATGCTTAGGGAGTAAGACACCCCCATTTGCACAAATTTATTTCTGAGTATAGTTTAGTCCTAATATATTTTGTTTATTTGAAACCGAGGTCAGTGCTTTTCGTGCTGATGAAATAATTAGCAAAATAGGGTATTCAAATTCTTGTAAAACTCAGGCGAATGGTTTCTCTGGTGGAATTTGGGTTCTCTGGAGTGATAATGTTACTGTTAATATTTTAGGATTAAATTCTCAAGCTGTGCACCTGAGGATTAGTGATGGTCAAGGTTCATCAGGGTCTCTCTATTCAATTTTGTATGCTAGTCTGCATAGGATAACAAGGCATCTGTTGCAAGATTATTTAAATTCAGTGGCTAAATCATTTAATGAGCCTTGGCTTATTTCTGGTGATTTTAATTCAATTTAGGACGAGTCTGAAAGAATAGGTGTAACACCCCTAACCCGTATCCATCGCCGGAATAGGTTAATAGTCATTACTTAATCCATAACACAATTCATAATAATCGAATATCAAATATCATCTCATTGTTGTAAATTTTAGTCATTCACATTCATTAAGATCATAAAAGTGAGTATACAATACTTAAACAAGCATTCGGAACCAAATTGACAACATATAAATGTTTCAGAACTTATAAAAAAATTTTAACTTTTCAAAGGTCACACGCCCGTGTGAACAGGCCATGTGCCTCACACGGCCTTAGAAATGTCCGTGTGTCCAAGCCGTGGCAAAACAGGGTATACATACTGACTAGCCCTCACGGCTACAAGACACGCCCATGTGCCTTGGCCGTGGTCGAGCCTGACTTGGGCCACACGGCTAGTCACATGCCCGTGTGCTTTGGCCGTGCTCGGATCTGACCTACAATTGTAGGGTACCCTAGGGGACACACCGCCGTGCAACATAGCCGTGTGTCACACACGGCAGAGACACACGCCCGTGTCTCTGCCCGTGTGGACAAAAAATAAATCATTTGAATAGCCAACTTGCCACCCCAAATTGGGTCAACCTACAAACAAGGAAACAAGCATATTTGCACCACCATTTCAACCAATTTCAACACCAAAACATAAACCATTCATATTATATAATAGTCACCCAAATTCATGCTCATAAACCTTGCTATTCATGCCAAACATAAGGTAAGATCGTACCAAAATATTTTCTTCCATACATCATTCAATCTCAAGCTAAACTTACCAAAACTTACCAACAAAAACATATCACATTTGCACATTAGCATCACATACTATAGGTCATTATCAACTATAAGTTTAAACACCAACTAGCCAAATCACATGGCTAAGTATATACATCACAAAGCATAATCCCACAACTACTAGCCTATACATTCCATACTTCAAAATATACATTTTCAAAAGTACCAAAATGAGGTTCGATAGTGTGGTGACAATCCTTGACGATCCCCGAGCTTGCAGTAGCTTCGATAACTATAAAACAAAGCAAACACACACAAATTAAGCTTTCAAAAGCTTAGTAAGTTCGTACCAAATCAATGAGCTTCATAAACGTAATATCATTTACCACATAGGTATCGTACATTCCTGAATTTCCCATATTTATTCATTTTCATTCTCACCTTTCGTTTGAATATTTGAAGACTTCCTGTAAATTATTCGTACTTCAAACATTCGCACACTTACTGCTATAAAGGTTAATAGAAGCTAGAACTATTCCGCACACTTAGTGCCATCTCAATTAACCGAAGATAAGTCGGTATCGCAAACTTAGTGCCTCATATAGTCGAAGTTAGTTTCAATCGCACACTTAGTGCCAAATATCCTTGGTTTATCATTGTATTCATCCAAACTAAATATATATACAATATATGTATAATCAAAGCATCAAAACATACTTATAACATCATATTTTACGTACGAACTTACCTCGTACTCGGAATTGTCGACTCAATCATCTACTCTATAATCTTTGACTTCCCTCGGTCTAAATCTGAATTCCTCTTTTCTTGATCTATATGTATTCAAAATTAACCCTTTTATTCACCAAATCATTCAAAACAATCCATAGACACATATTTAGGATATTTTACAAACTAGCCCTCACATTTTCACATTTCGACACTTTAGTCCCTAATTCACAAAATCGCAAAATACACAAAATTTACTTGTACACAAGCTTAGCTGAATTCTCCTAGCTCTCATACAAGTCCATACATTTCATTTATTTCACATTTTAGTCCCTCAAAATAATATTTTTATAAATTAGCCCAAGTTACTCAATTTCATCAAAAATTCAAAGACAACATATGTCAACCCAACACATATCTTTCATAGTTCATCAACTAACATCAGAAAGCTCATAGTTTCATCAACGGCATAACTCAAAATCATCAACAAAATTAGAATTTGGGACATGGGCTTGATAGTATACTAAGCAACAATCACAAAAATGTAAAAATTATAAAAAAATTGAAGCAAAAACATACCCGAATTAAGCTTTCAATGTGTCAAAACCCTAAAAGCTTTTATTCTTTCTTTTTTTCTTCAATTTCAGTGGACGAACACATAATATGGCATCATTTTCTAATTTGTTTTCGTATAATTTACTTTAATATGCATTTTACCATATTACCATTTCATTAAAATATTAATATGCCAACAACTAATGTCCACTAATGTCATTTAATCATAAATTTAGTCAAATAACCACATAAGGACCTCACAATTATAAATCCAAGTCATATAAGCACTTTTAACATCTAGCACACAGCTTTTACATTTTACACGATTAGGTCCTTTTTGCAAATTAAGCACACAAATAGTTAAATTTTCACACGAGACTTTCACACATGTTAATTTACTTATAATAGGCACGAAAAATAATATTAAAATAATTTTCTAACTCAAATTTATGGTCTTGAAACCACTATTTTGACTAAGGTCAAAATTGGACTATTAGAATTCTCACCCCTTAGGGATTATCGTCCTCGAAAATCTTACCGAACAGATTTGGATATTGTTGTCTCATAGTATCTTCAGGCTCCCACGTGGCCTATTCAGTACCGTGTCGATGCCATATCACTTTAACAAATGAAATTTTCTTAGTTCGCAATTCTTTAACCTCACGAGCTAAGATACGGATCGGCTTTTCTTCATAAGTCATATCAAATTGGATTTCAATCTCAGATGGGGAAATCACATGCAAAGGATCAGATTTGTATCGTCGAAGCATCGATACGTGAAACAAATTATGAATCTTTTCTAACTCTAATGGCAACAACAATCTATATGCTACCGGCCTAATACGCTCGATAATCTCATACAGCCTGATGAACCTTGGACTCAATTTGCATTTTCTACCGAACAGAAGCACTTTCTTCCACGGAGATACTTTCAAAAACACTATCGTCGATCTCAAACTTAATGTCTTTTCTTTTCAAATCTGCATATGATTTCTGACGATTGGAAACTGCTTTCAAACTATCTCGAATCACTTTTACTTTCTATTCAGTTTCTTTTATCAAATCAACCCCGTGAATCTTATTTTCGCTGAGCTCCGTCCAACACAAAGGTGTACAATATTTGCGACCATATAAAGCTTTGTAAGGTGCCATTTTAATGCTCGAATGAAAATTTTTATTATAAACGAATTCAATCAAAGGTAGATATTGTTCCCACGTACCTTCAAATTCAAGAATGCAACATCTCAACATATCCTCCGCTCGGATGGACCATCCGTTTGCAAATGAAAAGTAGTACTAAAGTGCAATTTAGTACCTAGAGCATCTTGCAACTTCTTCCAAAATCGTGATGTGAATCTCGGATCTCTGTCTGACATTATAGATAATGGCACACCATGCAATCTCACGATATCAGAAATGTATAACTCAACTAATTTATCAAGTGAGTAATCAGATCGAATCGAAATAAAATGAGCTGATTTCGTCAAACGATCAACTACAACCCAGATAACATCTTTCTTTCTCTGAGACAGGGGCAAACCCGAAACAAAATCCATGGTCACTCGATCCCATTTCCACTCTGGAACCATAATCGGTTGTAACAACCCCGATGGCACCTGATGTTCAGCTTTAACTTGTTGACAGATCAAGCATTTAGAAACAAAATCAGAGATCTCTCTTTTCATTCTGGACCACCAATAATGTTGTTTCAGATCATTATACATTTTCGTACTACCTGGATGCACAGATAAATGACTACTGTGAGCTTCACTCAGAATCATTTGAATTAACTCTAGATTTCTCAGAACACAAATTCGATCTTGGAATCTTAAACAATCATCTTTATCAACTCTAAATTCTAAACTAGTCTCTACATCACACTGAACTCGTTTAGCTAAAATCTCATTATCAATCTTCTGAGCTTCGATAATCTGCTGTAAGAACAAAAGTCTCGCTTTTAATTCAGCTAAAACTAAACCATCATCTGACACTACCAAATGAGCATTCATCGCACGCAAAGCAAACAATGATTTTCGACACAAGGCATCAGCAACAACATTTGCTTTTCCCAGATGATAATCAATCACAAGTTCATAGTCTTTTAGTAGTTCTAACCATCTTCTCTATCGTAGATTCAGATCTTTTTGAGTCATCAAATAGTTCAAACTCTTATGATCAGAATATACGTGACATTTCTCACCGAATGAATAATGGCACCAAATCTTTAGAGCAAACACAATCGCAGCTAACTCAAGATCATGCATTGGATAGTTCTTTTCATGCGACTTTAACAGTCTCGAAGCATAAGTAATGACTTTTCCTTCCTGCATTAAAACACATCCCAAACCGATCAATGAAGCATCATTGTAGATCACAAATTCTTTACCCGATTCAGGTTGTACCAAAACTGAAGCTTCAGTCAACAAGGTTTTCAACTGATCAAAGTTGTTCACATCTTTCTATAACAGTTTTTTCAGCGGAGTCGCAATCATCTAAAAACCTCTCAAAAATCTTATATAATAACCAGCAAGTCCTAGAAAACTGTGGACTTCGGAGACATTCCTCGGAGGTTTCCAATCCAAAATTGCTAAGATTTTGTTCGGATCAACTCGGATACCAGATGCTGATACAATATGGCCCAAAAAACAAACTGCTCGCAGCCAGAATTCACATTTACTGAATTTTGCATACAACTATTTATCTCGTAGAGTCTGTAATAGTATTCTTAAATGCTCGGCATGTTTAGATTCATCACGTGAATAAATCAATATGTCATCAATGAATACAACAACAAATTGATCTAAATATGGTCTAAAAATTCTATTCATCAAATCCATAAAGATAGCAGGTGCGTTAGTCAATCCGAAAGGCATAACTAAGAATTCATAGTGATCGTACCTCGTTTTGAAAGTAGTCTTCGGAATATCTGAATCTTTCACTCGCAGTTGATAATAACCTGATCTAAAATCTATTTTCAAAAACACAGCAGCTCTTTTCAATTGATCAAACAAATCATCAATTCGGGGTAGAGGATACTTATTCTTGATAGTCACTTTATTCAACTGACGATAGTCAATAAACATTCTCATCGTATCATCCTTCTTTTTCACAAATAGAACCGAAACACCCCAAGATGAGAAACTCGCTCTAGCAAACCCTTTATCGGTCAACTCTTGCAACTGTGACTTTAATTCTTTTAGCTCAGTCGGAGCCATTCTGTATAGAGCTATCGAAATCGAAGTAGTACCACGTACCAATTCAATGCCAAATTCTACCTATCTAACCAGAGGTAATCCCGGAAGTTCTTCAGGAAACACATCAGGAAACTCACAGACAACAGGCACAGAGTCAACTTTCTTTTCTGACACTCTCAATTCAATAACATATGCAAAATAAGCTTCACAACCTTTTCTCACAATACTCCAAGCTTTCATCAAAGATATTACAGTAGGCAATCCATTCAAATCACTAGATTCAATTCTGATTATTTCATCATTCTTGCATCTCAAATCAATAGTTTTCTGTTTGCAGTTCACCACAGCATCATGCAAAGTTAACCAATCCATACCCAGAATTATATCAAACTCATCGAAAGGCAATAACATCAAATCAGCTAGAAAACAATTGTCTCGAAACATTAACGGACAATTCTTGCATACTTTATCAACCAGAACACATCTGCCTAGGGGATTCGAAACCATAATTACAAATTCAATAGACTCTATAGGCAAAGTCTTATTGTTCACTAAGTTCATGCATATATACGAATGTGTTGATCCATGATCTATCAAAGCAATCACAGAAGCATCATAGAGAGTAAATGTACCCGTAATCACGTCTAGCGATGAAGCTTCTTAGTGAGCTCGAATAGCATAGGCTCTGGCAGGTGCACGAGCCTAAGATCTGACAGCTGTGTCTTTTATTCCTCTTTGACTACCGCTTACATTTCCCAAATTTTTGGGAGGTCTACCACGAGAAGCGTTACCACTCTGTCTCAGATTCTGAACATTATTTTTTCAGCTAAATCTGGGCAATCTTTTATAAAATGATTTATTGAACCACAACTATAACAAGCTCAGTTATTACTTTTTCCTCAGCATTCACCAAAATACCGTCTTCCGCATTGATCACACTTAGGCTTCTCATTCTTTGCATTATCAACACTGGAAACAGACGTAGGTGAAGATTTAAAATTCGATTGCGATCTAGCACGACCTTTGTTCGAATGTCTCACACTAGCCTTTGAACGATTGCTTCAAAATTAGCCAGATTGAAATGATTTGCCTGATGATCTCTTTCGTACCTCTCTAGCTTCAAAATTAGCTTTCATTTTCTCTTTCCTGAGATCTTCAGCTTTACATGCTAGTTCAACAAGCACTACAAATTCTTTGATTTCTAGAATCCCTACTAACAGACGAATATCTTTGTTCAAACTGTCTTCAAATCTCTTGCACATTATTGCTTCCGTAGATACACATTCACGAGCATATTGACTCAGTCTTACAAATTCCCGCTCGTATTCTGTAACAGACATACAGCCTTGTTTAAGCTCAAAAAACTTTTTACGTTTTTGATCAATGAATCTCTGACTAATATATTTCTTCTGGAATTCAGCTTGGAAGAAGTCCAAGTAACCGGTTCACTAGGAACTACAGATGTCAAAGTCTTCCACCAATGGTACGACGTATCTCTCAGAAGTGAAACGACATATTTTGTACATTCTTCTGGACTCAATGACAACTCATCAAACACTCTTATTGTGTTCTCTAACCAAAACTCGGCTTTTTCAGCATCATCACTTGTTGTAGCTTGAAACTCTTCAACCCCATATTTTCTAATCGTATCAACTGGTGGTCTACCCAACTGTACCGGATTCACTGGTGGCATAACAGGAGTTTGAAGAGAATTAATCAGGGGTGGAGGTTGTTGTACAGCCGGATTGGTTCTAATATATTGGGTGAACTAATCATTCATCATCTGATAGAAGGTTTGTTTAGCCTCACCATCACGGCTACTCGTAGCCAGTCGAGAATCAGCTTGCACCGTCCCTTACGTGAGAGTAGGCGCATTGCTTTCAGTATCATCTACTACAGCTCTTTCGGGATCCATTTGCTATATAAAAGCACATTTCAATGTTAGGATTCATCACACTATCGTAGTTCATAAATATGGTATGTATAGCTAGACTCACATACACTATGGTAGTCCTAGAACCAACTAAATCATAGCTCTGATACTAATAAAATGTAACACCCTTAACTCATATCCGTCGCCGGAATAGGTTAAGAGACATTACTTAATCCATAACACAATTCAGAATAATCGAATATCAAATATCATCTCATTGTTGTAAATCTCATTCTAAGTCGTGGCAAAACAGGGCATACATACTGACTAGCCCATACGACTATAAGACACACCCGTGTGCCTTGGCCATGGTCGAGCCTGACTTGGGCCACACGACTAGCCACACGCCCGTGTGCTTTTGTCGTGCTCAGGTCTGACCTATAATTGTAGGGTACCCCAGGGGACACACGGCCGTGCAACATAGCCGTGTGTCGCACACGGCTGAGACACACGCCCGTGTCTCTGCCCGTGTGGACAAAAAATAGGCTATTTGAATAGCCAACTTGCCACCCCAAATTGTGTCAGCCTACAAACAAGGAAACAAGCATATTTGCACCACCATTTCAGCCAATTTCAACACCAAAACATACACCATTCATATCATATAATAGTCACCCAAATTCATGCTCATAAACCTTACCAATTCATGCCAAACATAAGGTAAGATCATACCAAAATATTTTCTTCCATACATCATTCAATCTCAAGCTAAACTTACCAAAACCTACCAACTAAAACCTACCACAGTTGCATATTAGCATCACATACTATAAGTCATTATCAACTATAAGTTTAAACACCAACTAGCCAAATCACATGGCTAAGTATATACATCACAAAGCATAATCCCACAACTAGTAGCCTATACATGTCATACTTCAAAATATACATTTTCAAAAGTACCAAAATGAGGTTCGATAGTGTGGTGACAATCCTTGACGATCCCCGAGCTTGCAGTAGCTTCGATAACTATAAAACAAAGCAAACACATATAAAGTAAGCTTTCAAAAGCTAAGTAAGTTCGTACCAATCAATAAGCTTCATAAACATAATATCATTTACCACATAGGTATCTTTCATACCTGAATTTCCCGTACTTATTCAGTTTCATTCTCACCTCTCGTTTGAATATTTTAAGACTTCCCATAAATTATTCGTACTTCAAACATTCGCACACTTAGTGCTATAAAGGTTAACCGAAGCTAGAATGATTCCGCACACTTAGTGCCATCTCAATTAACTGAAGCAAAGTCGGTATCGTACACTTAGTTGCTCATATAGCCAAAGATAGTTTCAATCACACACTTAGTGCCAAATATCCTTGGTTTATCATTGTATTCATCCAAACCAAATATATATACAATCTATGTATAATCAAAGCATCAAAACAAACTTATAACATCATATTTTACTTACGAACTTACCTCATACTCGAAATTGTCAACTCGATCCTCTAGTTTAAAATCTTCGACTTCCCTCGGTCTAAATCTGAATTCCTCTTTTCTTGATCTATATGTATTCAAAATTACCTCTTTTATTCACCAAATCATTCAAAACAATCCATAGACACATATTTAGGACATTTTGCAAACTAGCCCTCACATTTTCACATTTTGACACTTTAGTCCCTAATTTACCAAATCGCAAAATACACAAAATTTTCTTGTACACAAGCTTAGCCAAATTCTCCTAGCTCTCAAACAAGTCCATACATTTAATTTATTTCACATTTTAGTCCCTCAAAATAACATTTTTACAAATTAGCCCAATTTACTCAATTTCATCAAAAATTCAAAGACAACATATGTCAACCCAACACATATCTTTCATAGTTCATCAACTAACATTAGAAAGCTAATAGTTTCACCAATGGCATAACTCAAAATCATCAAAAAAATTAGAAATTGAGACATGGCTTGATAGTATACTAAGCAACATTCACAAAAACGTAAAAATCATCAAAAATCGAAGCAAAAACATACCTGAATTAAGCTTTCAATGTGTTGAAACCCTAAAAGCTTTTATTCTTTCTTTTGTTCTTCAATTTCAGTGGATGAACACATAATATGGCATCATTTTCTAATTTGTTTTCATATAATTTACTTTAATATGCATTTTACCATATTACCCTTGCATTAAAATATTAATATTCCAACAACTAATGTCTACTAATGTCATTTAATCATAAATTTGGTCAAATAACCACATAAGGATCTCACAAGTATAAAGCCCAGTCAAATAGGCACTTTTAACATCTAGCACACAGCTTTTACATTTTACTCGATTAGGTCTTTTTTGCAAATTAAGCACACAAACAGTTAAATTTTCACACGAGACTTTCAAACATGTCAATTCACTTATAATAGGCACAAAAATAATATTAAAATATTTCTCTAACTTAGATTTGTGGTCTCGAAACCACTATTCTGGCTAGGGTCAAAACTGGACTATTACAATAGGTGGCATGGCTATATCAAGGAATGAATGTGCTTATTTTGAGCA
This sequence comes from Gossypium anomalum, assembly GCA_025698475.1. Taxonomy (NCBI): domain Eukaryota; kingdom Viridiplantae; phylum Streptophyta; class Magnoliopsida; order Malvales; family Malvaceae; genus Gossypium; species Gossypium anomalum. The sequence continues at coordinate 78,178,679 of CM046966.1, read as the reverse complement.
GTTTTGTTTAATAATTGTCTTCAAGATTTGGGTTGTTATGGGTCTCGTTTTACATGGAGTAGATAAGGGTTAATCTCAAAAGTTGGATGAGGCTCAGGGAATTCAAATTTTGATTTGTTTGTGACTGATTGTTTGATTCGGGATATGTATCACATGAAATCTAATCATTGTTCGTTCTTAATGTTCTTTAAGCCTCCCCAGGTTAAGGGGGCTAGACTGTTTCGATGTCTTGACAGTTGAATGCTCTATGCTAAGTTTAGGAAGTTGGTTAGAAACAACTGGAATTCTAAAGACTCGATGGTGAATATTCTAGACCAGTTTCAGGTGGAGGTCCAAGATTGGAACAAGCGAGTTTATGACAACATTTTTAGTCTTAAAAGACATCTTATTTATGAGCTGGAAAAAATACAATTGATTTTGGAGTTAAGTCCGTTCGATAGGTTTTTTATTCAGAAGTTAGAATTGAGACATGAATTAGAGGAGGTTTTGAAGCATGATTAGCTCTTATGGTTTTAGAAGTCTGGGTCGACTTAACTCACGAATGGAGATAGAAATACTAAATACTTTCACGGACGGACCCTTGCTAGACGTAAAAGGAACAAAATTGAAGGACTTAAGGTGGATGGTGTTGATTTGTGTTTTGATCCTGTAATTCTAAAATAACATGTTGTTGATTTATTTAAGAGTATCTTTTCCATGGATTATTCAATTGATAGGTTTCTTCCATGCAGAGGTCATTTTCCTAATTTATCTTTGGTGGAGAAGTGTGGCCTCGAGCTGGAAGTGACAGATTTAGAGGTTCATAATGCAACATTTGGAATAGCTTCGCTTAAGGCACTAGTAGCTGATGGTTTCCATGTGAATTTTTATTAATCTTAGTGGGATACTGTTGGTCCTTCGGTTTGTTAAATGGTGTGTAACATCCCAAAAATTGGGTTAGAAAATCAAGAGTTAGTGAATCAGAAACCGTAATTAGATTAAATAATTAAAATGAATAGGAATAAATAGAATAAAATATTAAAATAATTATAATTAAAAATTAAGGTTTAGAAATTAAAATTAGATGTCTGGGAAATAATTTGGTTAAAACAAGGTCAGATTTGAAAATAAATTGGAAAATAAGTTTTAATTGAAAATAAGGATCTGTTTGAAAATTTGAAGAAACTAGAGGTGGTTAAATGGGCAATGGCCCAATTTTACAAGATTGGTTACCTATTTAACAACCCCCATTATCCCATCCCTCTCATATCTCCCTTCTGTCACATCCTGAAAATTGGGTTAGAAGGAATTGGGTTAGTGAAACCTAGAGGGGTCATATATTGATTTTTGGGTTAAGATTTCGAAATTATGTTACATAATTTGTTTTAGTTCAGTGGTTAAGAGATGTGGGTTGTGTGTGTGAGGTTTTGGGTTTAAATTTTATCACTTGAATTTTTTGCTAATTTTGCCTAAACCCCTATCATTGGACATCTTATTTATAAATTATTTTTGCTCAATTGATGATAAGAATGAGTCTGCTATTCGATGGTAAGGTGTTTGTTAGCTTACTTTTTTGGTCTCGTGTTCGAATCCCTGTGTATGCAAAGTGGAAAAATGATTTTTGTTTTAAACTCCGTAAAAAATCTGATATAGTTAATGGTAGGACTTAGCAGGGTAGTTGTAATAATAGTGGTGAAGGATTTTCTCCCATGTTTACTCCATCAACCATCCATCACCCCACTCCCTTTTTTTTTAACTTTTTTCCTTTTTCTCATCATTTTCCCCTTTTTTCTTTTTCACCATTGATTCGTGTGACTTTATTTTGTTTTTTATTGGTTAATTCATGCTCGCTACCATTTGTTGCCAGGGGACTACGTTGATTGTCTGTTGCGATTTTAGTTCATCAATAGTGTAAGTTTCGACCATTATTTTTCTGCTACTTCTAGTTGTATTTGGTTAGTGGTTCAAGATTATGTTGGAGTTTTATCCTTATTCTATTCTATGTTAAATGTTCATATGATTGTTGGTTAGGCAAAGGGTTGGAAGATCGAATACCTCCAGTAGAATAGTCTTATTTTAGGCGTTGTTCTTCGAGTGGTAAGAAGTCGATTTTGGTTTTGGGGAGTAAAATTTTGACATATGTATGTTGTTTTTTTGGATAGATCTTTTTTTTTGGTTAATTAGTATAATTTACTGAACGAATGTAGGTTTAATGAGTTCTAGACGTATGGTTTTTCATATCAACAATCAAGTGTGTGAAACTAACCCAAAACCTCATATGAATCTCTAAAAAATTACAAAAAGGTCTATTTTCGAAACTACCCAGCGCCACACGGTTATGTGTCAGGCCGTGCGGTAGACCGTGTGCACCACATGACCGTGTGTCAGGCCATGTGGAGCACACAGTCGAGTGTGATTACACGGCCTGGATTGGTAGACCGTGTGGACCATACGGGTGGCCCACACAACTGTGTGGGTCTTTTGAGCCAATTTTGAAGGCCGATTAAGGGACTTAGAAATTGGGTCTGTGGGAATTATGTAGACCCAGAAAATCTTAAGTTTCGGTATACCCAAGTAGGTATATGTAGGAAGCGTGCTAAGTAAGTTATAATAAGTATAATAATGTGATATGATATGTTATAGGTTATGCTTCATTATGGAATTCGATATTTTGTTATTGTATGTGATAAGGATATTATTTGTGTATGAATTTCAAGAATGTCTTAAATGTGAAACTCATATATGATTTGTGATTTGATAATTCTATTAGCATGTTCTGATGAGAAAAACATGTATGACATATGTGCATCTGATGTCTGTTAGTATTTGTATGTGCATTGGTATGGGATACGATATGTGATGGAGTAAGTTTGATTCTAGTAGTATTACTGAACCTTTTGGTGGTGTATCCGTAATATTTGTTTTGGCAGCTTGACTGCAATTATAGTGGCTCGACAACATATATTTGATTATGGTGGGTTACTGCAACATTTCAGTCTGTAGGTTTACATAAATGGTTGGACGGAGTTGGTGTGTAGCATATGGGGGTAGGATATGTATCTGAATCTGTATCTGAATCTGTATAGTCATTTGTATCTGATTTTGTACACACATCTGATTCTGTGTAAGAGAATGTGTTTGAGATTTTCGTTCTGATATGGTATATGATAAGCTCCAATACATTACATGTTATGTTCTATTATGTAATATGATATGAAATTTGCATCTGATTATTATATATGCAAACCCATAGGAAAATTCTGTCTATAGGCTAGGTCACACACTAGGCTTTTAGCTCACTCATTTGTTTAATATGTTTCAGGTGAACTTCTGACTTAGGACTTGGCAGTGACTCTGGAGCTCGATTCACACAATTTTGGTTTAAGTATGTTTAAAATTTTATATTTGGGTCTTTTACGGTCTTTTAAATTTTGTTTTGGAATTTTTACTTTGGTTTTGGTATTTTTTTCGTAAACATACCATCTATAATTGGAATTTTAACTAAGGCGGTATAATTAAACAAGACACTATAGTTTTATAAGACAAAGGTGCTGCAAAGTTTTTTTAAAATCCGATACAATGTTACTCAATTAGTTAAGCTACATAATTGTTTTAATAAAATTAATAAAATAAGGTTTTCATCAAGAAACTTTCACGCGATCTTCTGATTACCTATGTTTTTAATCAATTGAATAACTTTAGACTCTAGAGATAAAAATGAGTTTTCACGTAAACTCTTCGACAATTTTTTTACGTAACAATGTAACCTTCATTGTAACAGCACATTTTTAGTGGTGTCAGAAACAGTGGATTCCGGCGAGTTTTATTATTTTAAATTTTACATAATGTCTATGAGATTATTTTAGGGTCGTATTAAAATTCCGCTAAGAAATTTTGAAGTTTAAATGGTTAATTTAGTAAAAAGGACTAAATCGTAAAAGGTGTAAAAGTTGAATTCTATTAGTTAAAGGGGTCAAATGGCTATGAAATCTTAAACTAATGGACTAAGATAGTAATTATACCATCCTTAATGTTAGTGGACATTTATGGGTAAGATTTTGTTAATTTATAAGTTAAAGTAGTATGGGTAAAATATTAATTTAATAAATAAATGCCTAAACATGAGAATTAGCTAACATCTTTCTCATTTTCACCTTACCATTACCGAAACTCCATTGTTATGCTAAAGAAATATTTGGCCAAGCTCCTTTTGATGCATGTAAGTGAATTCAAGCCTCGTTTTTAATGACTTTTATGTTTTTGAGTTCGTTTTAGCTTAATCTAGCTAGCCCAAGGTTAATTTGCAAAACTGTTAAAGATTATTAATCTTGGTTATAAAATAAACATGTTTTATTAAGTGATTTTTGATGAATTTTGAGATAGGGTTTAAACTGTTAAAAGTGTAAATCCATGAGTTTTGTTGTGAATTGTTGGTAATTACGAGTTGTTTCAAGGTCCCTTGTAGCATTGGTTAAATTGGATTTAGGTTAAAATGAGTTGTATTTAAGTTATAAGCTTAAGGACCAAATTGTGAAAAGTTAAAATGTTAGGGGTAATTTTGTAATTTTACATAAATATGAATAATGGATTAAATTGAATGCTTGAAGTACTTAATTGAATGAAATTATCTATTTAAATCAAGATAAACAACAACTAGACTTAAATCGAGGAAAGGCTAAAGCTTCGGATTAGTTTACAACTCTACTTTTCTGACCAAAGTTATCGAGGTAAGTTCGTATGAACTGTAATTGTATTAATGTTAGTTAATTTGACTATCTATTATATTGTATTAGTTATAAATGGATTTGAACATACATGTATCGATGCTATGATTAATTAACGAATAATGAGTCTTGTTTAAACTTTAAGAATTCTTAGGATACAATGACATGTCATTAGAGATTTCATGTTTCAAGTGCTGGTCTTGAATGTCCTACCGATGGCTGAAGTCCAGGGTTTGTTACCGATTCTCCACAGCTCGTGTGAGCAACATCGTTTAGCTAACAATACGACCTATAGCTCGTGTGAGCAGGCCCATTTCATAGCTCATGTGAGCACATTAAAAAGGAAAGGTTACGATTATATGGAAAGGCACACTATGTGTGAGCACTCCTGAGTATCTAATGTAATTCTAGATGGTTCAACGGGTAAGAAAAGGAATGGCATGGTAAGTACACCATGTGTTATTGAATCATAATCTATAAAAAGGCTAATGTAATAAATGATGTGCATATAGAACTCTACTTATATTATGGTTGAATTCGTATTTATCATTGATGACTTGTGAGTTTGGTGATGCTTTTATAGGCTTTTACTAAGCTTATGGTCTTGGTAATGACATTATACTTATTATATAAATTGTGCTAATGAAATGGTAAGTTTTGTTTGAGTTTATACGAGCTTACTAAGCATTATTTGCTTACGTAGTACTTTCCTTTATTTTATAGATTATCGGAAGATAAGCTCAACGAAGACCTATCACACTATCTAGCAACCGTTTCGGTGGTTTTTGAGTATTTTGGCCAAGGTTAATAATGGCATGTATAAGATCTTTGTAACGGTATTTCTTGAATGTGTAATGGATGTTTTGGTATGCATATACTTTGAAGTTTATGTTTGGTTTGATGAACTTTAATACCTTACCAAGTTATGTTATTTTGGTTACTTTTAAGTGCTTGTATATAAGACCTTTTTGGTATATTTGTGATGGCATGTAAATGGTCATTTGTGACATCTTTTGGTATATAAATGAACTAGTTTTGTGTTTGAGGTAGGTTATGTTGACTTGTTTTGGTTATTGATGTTTGGTATAAATGTGGCGCCTTTGAATGCCATATTGATGGATGAATTAGGATGTTTGAAATGGTATGTTTAGATAAGTTGGAATAATGTTTAAGCCTTATGATGTGTGTACAAATGGGATGAATGGCTAGGTGTATTTTGGCCTTGAATTGGCTTGTTTCAAGGTCAAATTATGGATCACAGGACCTAGGACACAGGCTATCACACAGTCGTATGACACATACGGCCTGGCGACACGGTCGTGTGCCATATATAAATTCCTACTGTTCTAAGTCAATGAGTTATACGGCCTAGCACACAGCCTACGACACGACCGTCTATAGCAATTCAGAGCGTTACACGACCGTGTGACCTTACTCAGTGAGTTACACGGGTGAAGACACGGGTTGGGACACAGCCGTGTGACCCTTTTTTCACATTTTTGCATCTTTTTCTTAAAACTTCTATTTTGTTTCAAATTAGTCCCAAATTGCTTCTAAGCTATTTTTAGGGCCTTGAAGGCTCGATTTAGGGACCAAATATATATGTTTATATGATTTTAAATGAGATTAATTTATTAAATTTTATGATTTAAATGTTGTTTCGATTATTCGATAATGCTCTGTAACCTTAATCTGATAACAGAGAAGGGTTAAGGGTGTTACATTCATAATCTGACTATAACATCCAAGCCGGGTTTGGAGTGTTACACCTTCATTCAAAAAAAATTTCCCAAGCACCAAATTAGAGCTTTTCTCCAAAATTTGGTTCATCCTTTATGATCCTCAAGCTTTCTAAACACAAATTCCTCTTCCAATTTTAATGAATAATCAAGTTTTCATCCTCAAATCCTTTACTGTTCTTCACACGTCCTAGCTCGAATTTAATCTTAAACTCTTTGTTTTCGTCAAATTAAGGTGAGATTCTAACTTTTTATGATTAAACTAAGTGATTTATTGTTTCAATTCTAGTTTTAATTGATTTAATCAAGATTTCAATAGATTAATTTATTTTAAATCGATTTTTAGCTTGAAATGGTAGATCCTTTATTTCTATGCTAAGATTTTGTTTCAAAGTAATTTTTAACTGATTTTTCTCTAATTAAAAGGTATTTGATCTTGATTTAACAAATCCTTAAGTAATTTAAACCAATTGAACGTTTTCCCCTTTCAAATGATCACAAAAGCTTGAGTTATTCGAAAAAATTAGATCTGTGTAATTAGATAAAATTTATGGTTTAGATCTGTAATTAGATGATACTTAGGATGTATGAAGTCAAAATCTGAACTTAGAAATGAGATTTGAGTGGTTAAAGATCTATTTGGACAAAACTAGCTAAGTTTTCAATATTGTGAATGAAAGGCTTTGATCTACGATTTCGGAATGATCTAGTTGTGTTTGTTACTGTTTGTAACTCCTTTTTATTGTGTTTGATGTGTATATGAAATGCCAACTCGTTTGGAAGCCTCTACAAGAAAATAAAAAGGCAAGAAAAAGCTTATTTGAGCTTTGACTTTGGAGCAAAGTTTGATCAAGGTGAATGGTCTAGTGTGCTATGATTAATGCACAAATCAGTGAGTTAAACAGGGGCTTAGATGTTCTAAACACCTAATTTATGTCCCAAGAGTAAATGTTCTTACTTGACTTTAATATTTTGCAAATAATGCCTACATGAATTTTGATATGCTTAAGTGTGTGGGATGATTATATGTGTTGAATATATGTCTAAACAAGTTTGAACAACTTGTTTTATGCACACACATCTAATATGAAAGTGTATGTGGCTCAATAAGCAAGTGCTTGCACTTGAGAGTGCATGATATGAATATGAGAAAAGTGATGTGAATGTGATTTATGTGTAATTGTGCATAAATTAGATATAAATGTGTGAACTGGATATATTGGGCTTGTGAACTTTTGAAAACATTGGATATTGTTAGTGTGACATCCTTAACCCTAACTCGTATCTATTGTCAGATTGGGGTTATGGAGTATCACCGATTAACTAAAAATCATACAACATCATAACATTAAATATATTAGACATATCATAAGTTATTCAATCACATGCATTTTGTCCCTAAAACTAGCATTTGAGACCCTAAAAATAACATAAAAACAATTCAAGACTAATTCAAAAAAATTAGAAGTTTTAATAAAAAGTTGCAAAAATTGGAAAACAGGGGTCACACGGCCGTCTGGCCAGGCCATTTGACATCACCCCAAGCCGCCTAACTTTCGAACAAGGGACACACAGCCGTGCCCCAACCCATGTCCTCACCCGTGTAACTCACTAAGATGCCCCACACACCCGTGTGCCAGGCCGTGTAACTCATTGACTTGGACCTTTAAGAAATTCTCAAATGACACATGGCCGTATCACCAGGCCGTGTGAACCAAAAAATACACCTAAAATCATACCATTTCAAGCCTAACTCTTGCTTGACTAACCAATCCATTTGGGCACACATTCAAGGGATTCAAACACCATTCAAACACACATAAACATACCAAATCAAAACAACCTAAATCACCTAACCATTATGCCATTTAAAGGCAACACAATAGCATCAATACATCATTTATCTACACATGCTAACATTGCCTCAATTCATGCATAAAGTCCTAGTTCAAATAAGTGCCAAAACATGTCTCAAATTGACCGTTTGTAAGCCATCATCAACTTACCCAAAAGAACCTTGTTCACAAGCACTTTAAAGTACCAAAAATGACATAGCTTAACAAGCTTTACAAGTCCATCAACCAAACACAATCTTTAAAGCATAACATACCAAATCACCATTACATAGCATCCTATACATTTCAAAACCACATATTTATCTATATATACATGCCACTACCCTAGGAGATACAAAAACTACCAACTTAGATGGATAGTGTGAGCGAGCTGATTGACCCTTCCAAAACGCCAACAACGATTATCTACAAAACAATCCACAAGATCCAATAAGTTTACATAACTTAGTAAGGACATAGTATAACATTTAATCTAAATACAATTAGACACAATTCATATACTATTTAATTCTGAATTACTAGAGTATAACCAGGGGCACGTAAGTGCGTTCAGGGGTACCAAAGTACAAATAGGGGCACGTATGTGCAATCATACAATAATTTTCTATAAACGTGGTAATTAAATAATCATAATATAAGAACACAAGTAGAAATTCATTTATATATTGAAATATTATGAACTCACCTATCAAAGTAATTTAACTATCAGGGACTAATTGTTATTTTTTTTCCTTGTACGTCCTCCGATCGATGAGATTCTTGATCTAAAGTATAGTTAAATTTAATTAAATCAATTTTAAACAACATAAACAATCAAATTTATGCATTTAAGCCCTTTTATCACATTTTACGAATTTACCCTTAAACTTTTAGATTTTATTCAATTTACCAAAAACGATAATCACGAAATAAATAATTACAGTATTACATATACACGACACTCATACATAATTTGTCTTATAATTTGATAACGATATATTAATGCTACCAGAAATTTTAATTAATTTCCTTAAAAGATTTGAGATGTTTAAGCTTTGCTCGTCATGTTCGAACGGTACATCAATGACTCTAATGCATTATTAAGATAAAACTACAAACACCTTTATTTCTTACAAATAGTGCATCCGGACACCCAAATTATTCTTCAACCTTCATTTACGAACACATGCAACTTTAATCAATCCATTGACTAACTTCGGTCAGCATAAAAGAAACTTCATTCGTGTACCTCAATAATCTTGATTAAGCAATACATTTCCCAAAAAATCATTAAATTTAACAATTCACAAAACACTATAATCGCATTTCTTCATGACATCAAAATATGATTTTTGGATAATTGTTTTCCCTTCAACCAAATGAATTATATCTATTTATTTAACTTAAATTGTCAGCTAGGAAGTAACTTTAAAAATAAATTTTTGGAAAGCACATTAAACATTTAAAATGAACGTAAATGAACACAGTTTTAAGACAACAAATCAACCCTATACAACAACACATTAAGAACTTAAATCGAATGTAAATGAACACATTTTAAAGAATACAAATCAGCCCTTTACAGCAACACATTAAGCATTTAAATCGAATGTAAATTAACACATTTTAAGGACTACAAATCAGCCCTTTACAGTAGCACATTAAAGATTTAAATCGAATGTAGATTAACACATTTTAAAGACTACAATCAGCCATCCATCACATGAAAATTACAATATTTTCGTGCTAAATTTAACATATTTACATATTAGTCCTTAAATGCAAAACTAATAAAAATTCACTTAATAAAATAGTCCTAAAATATTTTCAAGCTTCAAAATCTTTCATTTAATATAAAGAACATTCAAAAATCATCAATGTTAATTTTAACAAATTTTAACAGTTTTGAAAACGAAGGTAAAAATCAACTAGACTTAATTGTAACGATCCCAAAACATGAAAATTACTAAAACCGAATAAAAAATGACTTACATGCAGGGAACCAAAGATTGGCCGAACCTTGGTTGTTCAAAAATGGTGTTCTCCTTTTTCTTCTTTGCAAAATCGGTGGTGAAATAATAATAATGGAAGAAGATGACTTTTAGTTTTGTTTTATCACATTCTATTATTAACTTAATAATATAGTAAATTTGTTTTTCACTAAACCCATACGTGTAACCGTCCACTCAATTTCCTTATTGTTCCTTAAACATTTATTACTTAACACTTCAAATAGTACAAATATTAATATATAAACTTTTCAAATTTTTACGATTCAATCCTTTTCCCTTAATTAATTATTGAATTATTAAAATTTTTGGACCAAAAATTAATACACCTATGCAATAACTCCGTAAATATTTAATAAACATATTTACGGCCTCGGTTGATGGAAATGGGGTCTCAATACCTCATTTTTCAAAATCACTTGACTTTAGGGACAACTTACTTGTACTTAACTAATTATCCAATTAAATAAAAATTATCAAATAAAATTCACTTTAACATAATACTTGACCCGTAAATATGAAATAATAATATTTACGTACTAACTCATCAAAATTGTGGTCCCGAACCCATTGTTTTCGACATTGTTGAAAATTAAGGTGTTATAGTTAGCTTAAATGATCAAACAGAAATTGCCAAGAGGAAGGTGGATTGGATTTTAAAATTTTAGGAAAGCTAGAGAGAAATGATAGAAAATTGAACACAACATTTTAGAGTGGTTCAGCCCCAATTACCTACTCCACTACCTTAGCTTTCCACAACTAAGGATTTTCCCAAATTCACTAATTTGATCAACCTTTGAGGATAAGGTTTAACCTTACAACTCCCTTAAGATTTCTAACCAAATCTTAAGACTCAAACCCTCTTAAAAAGATACAAAGAAGCAAATAAAAAAATAATCCTTACAAGATCAAAGTGTTTGCAAATTAAGCACAATTATAATGAAAAGACACTTGAGCAAAAGAATGGAAATAAAGCTCCCAAGTGTATGAAAGAAAGATATGGAAATATTTGGCACAAAGGTTGTTTGGTTGATATTTTTTCTTAAGTATGTTTTCTTATTGTTGTAGGATCTTTTGAAGCTAGTATTTATACCCCTAAATTGAATTCTAACCATTGTGGTTGTTGAAAACAATGAATAAAGCCGTTGAAGATGTGAAATCTAGAGCATTTAATTCACCTACAATACTGAGTATCTATACCAGATAAAAGGGTATTAATTATTTTTCACTAAATGCTAAATTTAGTGACCGTTGGAGTTAGAATATTGATACCAGACATATTTTATCGATACTATATAAAAGGTCTCGTTACTGGATCAATACTTAGCTGAATTTGTGAAAAACAAAATGTCAATTTGCTACCATTTTTCTAAGGAGCATCGATAGTTGGTTTACCTGGAGCTGTTCAGACTTGTTTGAAAAATAGCTTGACTTCTTAAAGAATTTTTCCTTGGTTAAAATTATTTTAACTTGATTTTATGGTTGATTCAAAAAAATTTCTAAGAGTTCAAAGTACAGATTTAAAATTTTTTCTCTTAGATTGTAACACCCCATACCCGTAACCCACGCCGGGGCGGAGTACAAGGCATTACCTAACTTGATTTCATGCTTTCGAACAATCTCAAGTCACTAAGACTCGGTCCAAATTAAAACCTTTTTAATTTCCACTTTAAACTTCTTATTATGGGCCTAAGAACCCTTAATCTATCATTGAAAACTATTCGGAACCATTTCAGGTCTTTAAACCAACCTTAAGAAATTTGCCTTCAAAACAGGGCACACTCTCATGTGGAAGGGTAACACGCACGTGTGACCATTTCAACACGGTCGTGCTGATGGCCCGTTTGGCTCACACAGCCTAAGCACTTTGGGACACGCCCGTGTCCCACACCCGTGTGGAATTAAATTCTAATTCACACCTACAGGGTTTTCACACGGTCAGGCACACGCCCCTGTCAATAGCCCGTGTCCCTCACACGGCCACGACACGCCCATGTCTTAGCCAGTGTGCAAAAACCTGGGTATTCTGTTTCTGACGTCAGCATCCCTAAAATGTCACACGGCCATGTCACACGCCTGTGTACCAGGCCGTGTCCTCTACATGGCTGAGACACATGGCCGTGTCTCTGCCCGTGTGTTTAATACCATGCATACTAACTTGAAATTTTTACGTGCAGGGGACACGCAGTTGGACCACACGCTCATAGGGTTGACTGTGTGTCGCACACTGCCTAGACACACTCTCATATGGACAATATAAGGCTATTTACCAAGCCTCATTGCAACCCTTACATACTTATTTTCATACAAATATCAACCAATGCCAAAACAAGCATAATTTCTATAATCAAATCAGCCACAATAGACATTCATTCAACCATAAAGATGCATCTTCTATAAACTCAAAATGAATGTTAGCCATCATTCAAGACTTAATGCAAAGTGTGGGATCTATCCTAAGCCAACACATTTGGCCATTTCTCAAGACACAAAATATTAAAGTCTAATCCCTATACATGCCATATTCAAAAATATAAATCCAACTATACCAAATGCTTCAGATGATAGTGTGATCGATATCTTTGACTTCCAGTGATCCTTAAGCTAATTAGGCGGCACTGTAAGAAACATGGAAAGGAGGAGGGAGTAAGCATAAAAGCTTAGTAAGTTGCATATAAATAAATATACAACAACGATTTCATCAAATCATCATGCTCATAACACAAAGGTAAGCATAAGCATAACTTACTTATTACCATCCACACAATTTTCATATTTTACATCGAGCTCATTTCTCATATGTACCAATTAGGTACTTGTATCACTCATGACATGGTTATACTTTTCTTATTAACTCACATTCATAACTTTCACCGATGAACCTTTCGGAATACTACCAGATATTCTATCAGCCTCAAAAATGGGGTAAGTTGCTGAGATCATGTCCCAGACATGGTCTTACACTGGCTATCATCATCAAGGCCGATGCCATGTCCCAAGCATGGTCTTACACTAACACAAAACTTAGCCGATGCATGTCCCAAACATGTCTTACACTGACTTATGTCTCAAGGCCAATGCATGTCCCAGACATGTCTTACACTAGCTCACACAAGTGACCCAAATGTCACGGCATGAATATCTGATTTATTTCCTAGAGTTCCAATGGGATTTCTACTATCTCAATTATTAATATGCATTCTCAATTCACAATCTAGCAATTCATGCTATATTAATTCAATGACAATTCGAATACATGCACTAACAATGTAGTTGCGTTATTTACATACAACTTACCATGGATTACAAAATGTACTCGACTAGTCGGTTTAGTCGATTTGCTTGGCTTTCCCCCGGTCTAAGTTCAAATTTGGTAAGTCTTGATCTATAATAGCAGAATGCACTCATTTAGTCACTAAACACAATTAAGCAATCTAAAATTTGCGTCTTTGGTAAAATAACCATTTTGCCCCTAGACCTTAGCCAAATGACCATTTTGCCCCTATGCCCAAAATTTGATTTTTATCGAATTTCTTCATACCTTAAGCCTAACCGAACCATTTTTACTCTTATAGAAACCCCAAATTCTCACTATTTCACACCCTTATCACCTATTTTGCAACTTATGCAAAATAGTTCCTTTAGATGTTTTCATGCTAACACCTTTCACAAAAGTTATTTAGACCTCTTCTAAGACCCATACTCTTCCATAAAAACTCATCTAACAACACAAGTCCATTCATGGCAAAACCCTAAACTCTTTACCATTTTGCAAAATAGACCCCTCATTTGAAAGCTCATCCTTCAAGGGTCTCAAAAATACAAAAATCATCAACAAAGGACATGTAAATCACTTACTTATGAGTCAACTAAGTGGCTGAAAATTTTGAGCTTCCAAACCCCCTTCAATGGCTGATTTTTGGTGGTATATAGGAGAAGAAAAGAAAAGATGACAACTTTTCTTTATTTTAATCAATTTGCTAATGTCATCAAAACCTAGCACTTTGACTAATTAATTTCCTTGTCCCATGGTAGGCTATGCTTTCTCTTAAGGGTCTATTTGCCCTTTAAAGACCCCTAATTTTGGTTTTCTAGCTATTTGACACATTTAGCTATTATTCTAGGACTTTTACGTTTTATGCGATTTAGTCATTTTTTGCAATTAGGCTCACAAACGTGAAAATTAACTTACCAAAATTTTCATGGACTACTATATTCATGCTATGACTCCAAAATAATAATAAAATAATTTTTTGACTTCAGATTTGTGGTCCCAAGACCATTTTTCCGATTAGGCCCTAAATCGGGCTATTACAATTCTCCCCCTTAGGAATTTTCATCCTCGAAAATCTTACCGGTGAATAAGTTTGGGTACTACTTTCTCATAGACTCCTCTATTTACCATGTGGTTTCCTCGACTCCATGTCTATGCCACAAAACTTTCACAAGTGCTATACTCTTATTTATCAATTGTTTGACTTTTCGGGGTAAAATCTTGACTGACCCTTTGCCATAAGTCATATCCAGATGAATCTCGACTTCTGTTGGCTCAATCACATGCGAAGGGTCTGATCTATACAGACATAACATGGACACATGAAACATGTCGTGAATCTTTTTTAACTCTGGCGGCAAATCCAATCGGTAGGCAATAGGCCCTACTCTCTCGGTAACCTCATAAGGTCCTATGAAACAAGGATTCAACTTGTCTCTTCTGCCGAACCTGAGGACTTTCCTCCATGGGGAAACTTTCAAAAATACCTTATCACCGACTTAAATCTCAATTTTCTTTCGTCTCAAATCCGTGTAGGATTTTTGTCTATCCGAGGCAACCTTCAAGAAGTCATGAATCACTTTAACTTTCTCCTCAGTCTCTTTGATTAAATCGACCCCTTGAATCTGATTCTCTCTAAGTTTAGTCCAATATAAGGGTGTTCAACACTTTCACCCGTACAAAGCCTCATAAGGCGCCATTTTTAGACTCGACTGATAACTGTTGTTGTAGGCGAACTCAACCAACGGCAAGTATTTTTCCCAACTTCCCTAAAATTCGAGAACACAATATCTCAACATGTCCTCTAAGATCTGAATTACTCTTTCCGACTGTCCGTCAATTTGTGGATGAAATGCCATGTTGAAGCTCAACTTGGTTCCCCAAGCCTCTTGTAACTTTTTCCAAAACCTCGAGGTAAACCTCGGGTCTCTATCTGAAACAATCGACAATGGCGCTCCATGAAGTCTCGCAATATCGGGAATATATAAGTCGGCTAATTTCTCGAGGGAGTAGTCAGTACGCACTAGTATGAAATGTGCCGACTTAGTTAATCTATCCACAACAACCCATATTGTATCTTTCTTTTTCGGGGTTATCGGCAAACCCGTCACAAAATCCATAGTGATACGATCCCATTTCCACTCGGGGACCATAATAGGTTGAAGTAGACCCGAAGGTAGTTGGTGTTCAGCCTTCACTTGCTGACACAGTAGGCACTTGGAAATGAACTCTGAAATGTCTTTTTTTATACCCAACCACCAATACATTTTCCTAAAGTCGTTGTACATTTTCACACTACTCGGGTGGACGGATAAACAACCACCATGTGCCTCTCTCAGAATCTTCTGAATAAGCTCATTATCCTTGGGTACACAAACCCAGTCTTTGAACATTATACATCCATCGGTACTGATACAAAAATCTGATTCAATTTCTGACTCACACTGAGTTCTCTTAGCTTACGATTTCTCATCACCTTTCTGAGCTTCTCGGATCTCTTGAAGAAGTGCTGGTCTAGCTCTGAACTCTGTTAGGACTAAACCATTATCAGACAAAGCCAGGTTAACATTCATTGCTCTTAGTACGAATAACGATTTTTTACTCAATGCATCAGCGATGACGTTCGCTTTTCCTGGATGGTAATCTATTACTAACTCATAATCCTTTAACAACTCTAACCATCGGCGTTGCCGCAAATTCAACTCCTTTTGAGTCATCAAGTACTTTAAGCTCTTATGTTCAGTGAATACTTGACATTTCTCTCCATACAAATTGTGTCTCCAAATCTTCAACGCGAAAACTACAGCTGCTAGTTCCAAGTCATGGGTTGGGTAATTTCTCTCGTCTGGCTTTAGTTGTCTCGAGGCATAGGCTATAACCTTGCCTTCTTGCATGAGCACACACCCCAAACCATTCAAGGAGGCGTCACTATATATCACAAATTCCTTGCCCAATTCCGGTTGCACTAACAATGGTGCTTCGGTCAATAAAGCCTTCAGTTTCTCAAAACTTTGTTGGCATTTTTCTGTCCATTCGAACTTGACATCTTTTTTAGGAGTCTTGTTATCGACGTAGCTATTATAGAGAATCCGTTTACAAACCGTCTGTAGTATCTGACCAAACCCAAAAAATTTTGAACCTCTGTTACATTCCTCGGCGGTTTCCATTCCATAATAGCAGAGATTTTACTTGGGTCCCGTCACCCGACACAATATGTCCTAGGAACCCGACCTATTTAAGCCAAAATTCACACTTGTTGCACTTGGCGTATAATTGTTTGTCTCTCAAGGTTTGCAACACAACTCTCAGGTACTCCGCGTGCTCGCCCTCATCTCGTGAATAGATCAATATGTCAGTGATAAAGATGACGAAAAATTTATCCAAATACAGCCTAAAGATGCGGTTCATCAAATCCATAAACACCGCTGGGGCATTAATCAAACCAAATGGCATGACAAGAAACTCATAATGCCCGTATCTTGTCCGAAACGCAGTCTTCGGCATATTTTGCTCTTTAACCCTTAGCTGATAGTAACCAGACCTCAAATCGATCTTAGAAAACATGGTGGATCCCTTCAACTGATCAAACAAATCATCGATCCTTGGCAAAGGGTATTTGTTCTTCATCGTTACCTTGTTAAGCTGTCTATTGTCGATGCATAACCTCATCGACCCATCTTTCTTCTTTACAAAGAGTACCGAAACACCCCATAGTGAAAAATTCAGTCTCGCGAAGCCCTTATCCATTAGCTTTTCCAACTGTGCTTTCAACTTTGCCAACTCTGTTGGAGCCATCCTATATGGAGCAATCGAGATGGGCGTCGTACCAGTGACAACTCAATTCCAAACTCGACCTCCCTCACTGGAGGTAATCCAGGTAATTCTTCCGAAGATACGCCTATAAACTCACAGACTACTGGCACTAATTCGATCTTTAACTCAGACACTTGAGTATTCAGCACAAAAGCTAGATAAGCCTCATACCCCTTTTTCAAATACTTCTCAGCAGTCAAAGACGATATCAGTACAGGTAAATTATTTGACTCATCTGGTTCAACCTGAAGAACAATCCCATCTTCGCATTTCAACTCAATTATCTTTTTCCCACAGTCCACTACAACACTATGATTAGTCAACCAATCCATTAAACGACAATACATCAAGTTAGCTGAAAAATAATGACCTCTAATTGTCAAAGGAAAATTCTTACACACTCGGTCCACTAGCACATGCCCGCCTAAAGGATTGGACACTTTTATTACAAACTCAGTGGACTCTACTAGCATACTCATACAGGGTATTAAATCTATACAAATGGAAGAGTGGGTAGATCCCGGGTCAATTAATGCAACAATAGTTATATCATAGATAGAAAAGGTACCTGTGATCACATCGGGAGACTCTGCCTCTTCCTGGGCACGTATAGCATAGGTCCTTGCTGGCGCCCTGCCTTCAGACCTCACTGTGGCGTCTCTTGGCACGCCTTTACTGCTAGCCTCACTTTCGGGGTTCTTTTGTGGTCTACCCTTCAACGGAGCACTACTTGTTTTCACTTCTTGCTTCCTTTCTCTTTTTTTCCATCCCAGGACAATCACGAATAAAGTGGTCAAGTGACTCACACTTGAAGCAGCCCCTCTCCTTTCCTTGACACTCGCTTAAGTGACGTCTTCCACACTGCGGACACTCTGGCCTATTTGGCTGAGCACTACCGACACTAGCGACTGAAGTAGTTTGGGCTTTAGATGCCATATTCTACTAATTCTTGTTTCTTTTCGAATACCCCACTGAAGCAGTCGATCACGTAGAGAATTCCTTTGATCTCTTGGATAAGGACTGATTTGATTTCCCCATCTGTCTCTTCTTTAAATCCCGTGATGCAGAAGCCACTTTCCTCCTCTCTTTTACTAGTTCCTCTACCTTGCACGCTCTCTCAACAAGCACTACAAATTCTCTTAAATTCAAGAATGCCCACAAACACTCGAATATCTTCGTTAAGGTCATCCTCAAACCTCTTACACATGGTAGCTTCAGTGGATACGTATTCCAGTGCATACTTGGTAAGTTTTACAAACTCACGTTTATACTCCATCACAGTCTTATTACCTTGCTTCAACTCTAAAAATTCCTTTCTTTTATGGTCCATGAACCTCTGGCTAATGTACTTCTTTCGGAACTCTTCTTGGAAAAATTCCCTAGTTACTCTTTCTCTCGGTACTATGGACACGAGAATGTTCCACCACTGATAAGTTAAGTCCCGAAGGAGTGACACAGCACACTTCATGCACTCTTCAAGCGTGCATGACAATTCATTGAATACCCTTATAGTATTTTCTAGCCAAAACTTTACTCTCTCCGGGTCATTATCCATACTAGCCAGGAATCATCGGCCCCTTATTTCGGATCTTGTCTACCGGAGGCTTCTCTCTTCTAAACATGTCCGCACCTTGCGGAGCTACCGGGGCATACTGAGGAATCGGAGGTGGTGGGGGAGGTGGAGTGTTCAGATTCGCACGAACAAACTTCGTATACCAAGCATTTGTCATTCGGAGGTAGGCTTCCCTAGCCCCTCCGCCTTGGCCCATATTCACGAGCTCGCTATCTACTGGCGTGGTCCTTTCGATGGGAACCGGTGCATTACTTTCCACGTCATCCGCCATGGCTCTATCAGGATCCATTTACTGTATAAAAACAAAATTTATAATCGTCAAGATTCGTCACACTATCAATATACAACTATGGCACGTATAGCTAGACTTGTACTCTCGCTAGGTTAGTCTTAGAACTGACTAAGCCATAGCTCTGATACCATTAAATGTAACATCCCATACCTGTAACCCACACCGGGGCAGAGTACGAGGCATTAGCTAACTTGATCTCATACTTTCGAACAACCTCAAGTCACCGAGTCTCGGTCCAAAGTAAAACCTTTTTAATTTCCACTTTAAACTTCTTATTATGGGCCTACGAGCCCTAAATCTATCATTGAAAACTATTCAAAACCATTTTGAGTCTTTAAACTAGCCTTAAGAAATTTTCCTTTAAACCAGGGCACACGCTCGTGTGGAAGGGTAACACGCCCGTGTGACCATTTCGACACGGTCGTGCTGATGGCCCATTTGGCTCACATGGCCTAAACACTCTGGGACACACCCGTGTCCCACACCCGTGTGGAATTAAATTCTAATTCACACCTACAGGGGTTTTCACACGGTCAGGCACACACCCGTGTTAATAATCCGTGTCCCTCACACGGCCACGACATGCCCGTGTGTAAAAACCTGGGTATTCTGTTTTTGACATTAGCATCCCTAAAATGTCACACGGCCATGTCACACACACGTGTATCGGGCCGTGTCCTCCACACGGCTCAGACACATGGTCGTGTCTCTACCCATGTGTTTAATAGCATGCATACTGACTTAAAATTTTTACGTGCAGGGGACACACGACTAGACCACACGTTCATGGGGCTAACCGTGTATCGCACACGACCTAGACACACTATCGCACACGGCCTAGACACACCCGTGTGTCTACCCGTGTGGATAATATAAGGCTATTTACCAAGACTGATTGCCACCCTTACATACCTATGTTCATACAAATACCAATCAATGCCAACAAGCATAATTTCTATAATCAAATTAGCCATAATAGACATTCATTCAACCATGAAGATGCATCTTCTATAAACTCAAAATGAATGTTAGCCATCATTCAAGGCTTAATGCAAAGTGTGAGATCTATCCTAAGCCAACACATTTGGCCATTTCTCAAGACACAAAATATTAAAGTCTAATCCCTATACATGTCATATTCAAAAATAAAAATACACAAGATCGATATCTCTTACTTCCAATGATCCTTAAGCTAATTAGGCGGAACTGTAAGAAACATGGAAAGGAAGAGGGAGTAAGCATAAAAGCTTAGTAAGTTGCATATAAATAAATATACAACAACGATTTCATCAAATCATCATGCTCATAACACAAAGGTAAGCAAAAGAATAACTTACTCATTACCATCCATACAATTTTCATATTTTACATCGAGTTCATTTCTCATACGTATCAATTAGGTACCTGTATCACTCACGACATGGTTATACTTTTCTCATTAACTCAAATTCATAACTTTCACCTATTAACCTTTCGAAATACTATCGGATATTCTATCAGCCTTAAACATGGGGTAAGTTACCGATGCCATGTCCCAGACATGGTCTTACACTGGCTATCATCATCGAGGCCGATGCCATGTCCCAGACATGGTCTTATACTAGCTCTCGCATATCCGTGTCGATGCCATGTCCCAGACATGGGCTTACACTAACACAAAGCTTAGTCGATGCATGTCTCAGACATGTCTTACACTAGCTCACACAAGTGACCCAAATGTCACAGCATGAATATCCGGTTTATTTTCTAGGGTTCCAACGGGATTTCTACTATCTCAATTATTAATATGCATTCTCAATTCACAATCTAACAATTCATGCTATATCAATTCAATGACAATTCAAATACATGCATTAACAATGTAGTTGTATTATTTACATACAACTTACCCGGATTATAAAATGTACTCGACTAGTCGATTTAGTCGATTTGCTTGGCTTTCCCCCAGTCTAGGTTCAAATTTGGTAAGTCTTGATCTATAATAGCAAAATGCACTCATTTAGTCACTAAACACAATTAAGCAATCTAAAATTCACGTCTTTGGTAAAATAACCATTTTACCCCTAGACCTTGGCAAAATGACCATTTTGCCCCAATGCCCGAAATTTAATTTTTATCAAATTTCTTCATATCTTAAGCCTAACTGAACCCTTTTTACTCTTATAGCAACCCCAAATTCTCACTATTTCATGCCTTTATCACCTATTTTGTAACTTATGCAAAATAGTTCCTTTAGGTGTTTTCATGCTAACATCTTTCACAAAAGTTGTTTAGACCTCTTCTAAGACTCATACTTTTCCATAAAAACTCAGCTAACATCACAAGTCCATTCATGGCAAAACCCTAAACTCTTTACCATTTTGCAAAATAGACCCATCATTTGAAAGCTCATGCTTCAAGGGTCTCAAAAATACAACAATCATCAACAAAGGACATGGAAATCACTTATTTATGAGTCAACTAAGTGGCTGAAAATTTTGAGCTTGCAAACCCCCTTCAATGGCTGATTTTTGGTGGTGTATAGGAGAAGAAAAGAAAAGATGACAACTTTTCTTTATTTTAATCAATTTGCTAATGTCATCAAAACCTAACACTTTGACTAATTGATTTCCTTGTCCCATGGCCGGGTATGCTTTCTTTTAAGGGTCTATTTTCCCTTTAAAGACCCCCAATTTTTGTTTTCTAGCTATTTGACACTTTTAGCTATTAATCTAGGACTTTTATATTTTTGCGATTTAGTCCTTTTTCACAATTGGGCTCACAAACGTCAAAATTAACTCACCAAATTTTTAATGGACTATTATATTCATGCTGTGACTCTAAAATAATAATAAAATAATTTTTTTTGACTTCAGATTTGTAGTCCTGAGACCACTGTTCTGACTAGGCCTTAAATCGGGCTGTTACATAGATTTTAATTGAAAAATTATTGTCAATTTTTTTTCAATTTAAATTTTATTCAAAAACACTTCAAATAAATTATATCAAAGCATATTGTCAAATAAAGCTTAGCTTAATAGTTATGGTTGTCATGCCATAGGATTTGAGTACTCATTTATATGTTTTGTTATTTGGGAGATGTTTGAGGGATAAGGGAATGTAGAGTATTGCTCCATTCATTGGGATATGTTGGTGTGTTAGAGAGTGATAGCTTAAAGCTACACTTACTTGGGACATGTATACTCTTTTGAACCATGGTGTGATGGAGATCCGAGTATCCAATGAAAGGTTTTTGGTATACATTTTCATATTGACAAGTTGTCAATGTATTGACATGTTATGATGGTTGAGGATACTAAATGATAAATTTGTTTAACATGCTTGCTTTTAGCTTTTGTCTTTGTGATTTGTTGTAGCTTCTTGAGCACTCATTAAGCTCGCTTTAGGTCACACTGTAACACCCCACACCCATGCCCTACGTCGGGTCAAAATACGAGGCGTTACTAAACTTGAACACATACATACCATATTTTTGAGTCACCAAGACTTGCTCAAATTTAAAACATTTTCGAACTATGTCTAAACTTCTTTAACATGGGCTTACGAGACCCAAAACATCCATTGGAAACCTCTCAGGACCAACTCGGGTCCTTTAACCAACTATAAAAAAAATTACTTTTGAAACAAGGTACACGCCTGTGTGGAAAGGCAACATGCCCATGTGGCCATTATAACATGGTTGCGCTGATGGCCTGTGTGGTTCACACGGCCTAAGCACAAGGGGACACGCCCGTGCCCCAAGCTCATGTGAATTAAATTCTAAATTCGAACCTACAGGGGTTTGCACACGCCTAACACATGCCCGTGTCCCTCACACGGCCATGACATGCCCATGTCTTAGCCTGTGTCTAAAAACCTTGACATTCTATTTTTGATGTCAACATCCAATTAAGGGCACACGGCCAAGGCACACGCCTATGGCTAGAGGCCGTGTCTTCCACACGGTCGTGTCTCTGCTCGAGTGTTTACTACCATGCATACTGACTTGTAAATTTAACGTGCAGGGGACACACGGTCGGATAACACGCCCATGGGGCTAGCCGTGTGTCACACATAGCCTAGACACACACCCGTGTGTCTACCTGTGTGGACAAAAATAAGGCTATCTACCAATCCTTTTTACCACCCTTATTAGCATTAGCTTATACCACACCCAAACAACCAATTCACACACAACTACATAGCTGAATCATTCAATTTACTCATTCCTAAAAGAAGATCATCATTTGCATTTATCAATAACCAATATTAGCCACCATCCATGGCATTATACAAAATGAATCAAATGCTAAAGTAAGTCAACACATTAGGCCAATTAATAATGACACAAAACTCAAAAGTCAAGATCCTATACATGCCATAATCAAAATAAAAGATCTAACTATACCAAGTGCTTCAGATGATAGTGTGACTGGCTTTTCCGACGTAAGCGATGATCCTCGAGCTACTTTGGCGGCACTATAAGAAAATGGAAAGGAAAATAGGGTAAGCATAAAGCTCAGTAACTTGCATGAAAATAAACATTAACTAATTATCATAAAACAATATGCTCATAACCTTTCATAGCTTATTCATGAATACCATAAATAGACGTAAGTACAACTTACTTATCATCATCCATTACAATTCATATTGCAGAAATTTAGCCCACATCTCATACATTTCAAATAGGTACCTGTCACAGTTACCACATGATCATAACTTTTCTCATTTCGGTATAAATCATAAATCTTTTGTTGAACCATTTGGAATACTACTGGATACTCAATAGCCTTAACATGGGTTAATATGCCAATGCCATGTCCTAGACATGGTCTTACACTAGCTTTCATATAGCGAGGTCGATGCCATGTCCCAGACAGGTCTTACACTGGCTCTCATCTATCAATGTTGATGCCATGTCCCAGATAGGTCTTACACTGACACACATCAAGCTAACACCATGTCCCAAACAGGTCCTACACTAGTTTGTATATCGTGAGGCCACTGCATGTCCCAAACATGTCTTACACTAGCTCTCGTCTCAATGCCGATGCATGTCCCAAACATGTCTTACACTGGCTTAATTATCTCGAGGACGATGCATGTCCCAGACATTTCTTACACTACCTCTTATATTGTGGCTGATGTATGTCCTAGACATGTCTTACACTAGCACACATATCACCCAATATCAAGGTACAAATATCCAAGTTTATACCAAATGTTCAACAGAAGTCATTACTACATAAATTTCACAACATGCATTCTCATATTCACAATCAAAACAATTATGCAATATCAATTCAATCACACATGATAAAGATATAGTTGCATTATTAACATACAACTTACCTCAGATTACAAAATGCGAGCAACTAGTCGGCTCAATCCACAAGCTTGGTTTTCAGTCGAAGTCTGGTTTTCATGTTTCTTGATCTAAAATAATAAAAATTCACCTGTTTAATCTCCAAATAAACTTAAGCAAATCTTAAATTCACATTTTTGGCAAAATAACCATTTTGCCCTTAGACCCTCACAAAAAGACCATTTTACCCCCATGCTCGAAAATTGATTTTTATCAAATTTTTTCAAACCTTAAGCCTAGCCGGACCCTTTTCACTCTTATGGTGACTCAAAATTCCTATTATTTCAGCACATTACAACCTATTTCATAACTTTTACAAATTAGTCCTGTTAGGGGTTTTCATGAAAAATCCTTTCACAAAAGTTGTTTATTTAACAACCAAGGTTGAATTTCTTCCATAAAAAGCAAAGATTACAAATCATTTCATGGCAAATCCCTAGACTATCAACCATTTCACAAAATAGTCCCCCCATTAGTTAGCCCATGCGTTAGGTTCCAAAAGTACCAAAATTATCAAAAATGACCATCTAAATTACTTACTTGAGAGAGATTGATAAACCGCAATTTATACATATTATTATACCATGCTTAACATATTTATGAATGATTTTTCTTAGTTTTGGTGAATTTGATGCTCCTAATCCTTTAATTTCATGTTTTATACTTAGGTGAGCACAGGAGAGCAAAAAGAACAAGAAATGGGCCAAAAACGAAGAAAATGGACCGACGTGGGAAATCAACACGGCCTGGACTTCCTCACACGGGTAGCCCATACGCCCGTGCCATTCTAGCAAGCTCAAACACGGCCTAAAACAACCTCAACACAGGCGTGTTGATCTATCAGCCTTGACCACGGCCTAAATTAATCACACACGGGCGTGTCACACTGGCATGTCCCAGTCGAGCCCAAGTTGAGTTCTATTCGGAAAAGGGCAATTTGGAGGGCTCTTAGGCATTGAAAAGCCTATTTAAACACCATAGAGGAGGATTAAATGGAGACAGAGAGTAAAAAGCAATGAAGTAATCGAAGGAAGCCGATTGATCCATCTCGAAAGCCGGATTCACCTCCAAGACTGAAGATCTCCCTTCAATTTCCTTCAGGGGTTTTTGGGTTTTCTTTATGTTTTGTTATCATTCTTCTGAGATGTTTTCTTTAATAATTATGAACTAAATCCCCTAAATACCTAAGGGGGATGAAACCTAAGAAGGATCTTGTTTCAAGTATTGATGTACTTATTCGGAGGATGAATAGTCCATGTCTAAGAGTAGATCACTCATAATTAAGCGGAGTTGCATGCAATCCTAGAGATAGGACGACATAAATTTACCGGATTAGAGTCAAATCTAATAAGGGAATCCATAGATCGAGTTAATGCAAAACTAGGGGTTTTAATTAGAAATAGATTTCAATTAATCAACCTAGGGTTAGATGTTATTAGTCTTGAATAGCGATAAAAACATAACTTAAGGATTTCTACGGATCAAGTCAAGTAAATAAATCGTCTGGTTTAGAGTCAATTAACAAGAGAAGTTTAGGTGGATTCTTCCTTGGGTGTTGTCTAAAATCAATCATTCTTCCAAAAGTATTCTCCCCAATCTATTTTCTGTGCATTCTTAGATTAGTTAATTAGTTAGTTAAAACAACCTTCATTATTCTTAGGCTAGATAATAAAAAGAAAGTTAATACTAGTACTCTTAGTTCCTTTGGGTTCGACATCTGGTCTTGCTAAAACTATACTACTGTTCGATAGGTGCGCTTGCCTTCATCGTGATAATAGCTAGTTTAAGTATGATCAATTATAATTTTAAAACTTATCGCGAGTAACAATCAAGTTTTTGGCGCCGTTGCCGGGAACTAAGATATTCGGAACACTCGATTTTTATTACTTTAGTCATTTACTTTTATTGCAATTTAACTTTGTTTTTATTTTTATTTACTAAAATTTTTATTTATTGTCTTCTGGCAGGTTTTCATAGTTTATGACTAGAAGAAACCCGTCAGGACCATTACTATTTGATAGGGAGATTGAAAGCACAGTTCGCAGAAACCGAAGAGAAATTAGGAGAAGCTTACAATACATAGAGGAAGGGCAAGAGGAAGATACTCCAACTATAACCGAGGAGATGGCTGATAATTAGAATAATCTGCTACCTCCTACGATTGCTGCTGACCCAGTAAATCAGAATCCTGCTCCTTATACTATGTATGATTATGCTAAACCTACTCTAACAGGAACTAAATCGAGTATAGTTAGGCCTACTGTTGCTGCAAATAATTTTGAACTGAAACCTAACACAATTGAAATGATACAACAGTTTGTTCAGTTTGATGGTTTATAGGATGAAAACCCAAATACTCATTTAGCATATTTTCTGGAACTTTGCGACATATTCAAGATCAATGGCATTTCTGATGATGCCATTTGCCTTCGGCTATTTCCCTTTTCACTGAGGAATAAAGCTAAACAGTGGTTGAACTCGTTACCAAGAGGATCAATCATTACTTGGGAACAAATGACCGAAAAGTTCTTACTTAAATATTTTCTACATGCTAAAATAGCTAAAGTACAAAATGATATTTCTTCTTTTGTGCAGATGGATTTAGAAACACTTTACGATGCATGGGAGAGATACAAGGACCTACTACGAAGGTGCCCTCACCATGGGTTACCTCTTTGGCTACAAGTTCAAACATTTTACAATGGTGTGAACCCCTCGACGAGACAGTTAATAGATGCAACCGCCGGTAGAACCATCAACAACAAAACACCTGAAGAGGCTTATGAATTTATCGAAGAAATGTCACCGAATAACTATCAGTGGCAAGTTATGAGGACTAAGCCAACCAAAACAGTAGGCGTTTATAACGTCGATGCGGTTAATATGTTATCGAATCAGGTGGAGCTTCTAAATAAAAAGATTTATGGTTTA
This sequence comes from Gossypium anomalum, assembly GCA_025698475.1. Lineage (NCBI taxonomy): Eukaryota > Viridiplantae > Streptophyta > Magnoliopsida > Malvales > Malvaceae > Gossypium > Gossypium anomalum. The sequence continues at coordinate 78,151,163 of CM046966.1, read as the reverse complement.
CTTGGTTCTACACAGGTACATCCACTTATGAGGTGTGATTCAAATGGAGGAGGCATACTTACAGAATATCAACCCTTCAACCCTACAACTGAGGAGGAACAAGTTCACTATATGGGTAATAATAATTCTAGATCTCAAAATAACCCATACAGTAATACTTATAGTGCAGGTTAGAGGAGCCACCCAAATTTCTCATGGGGTGGTCAAGGAAATCAAAGACCACAAAATCCTCCGGGCTTTCAACAACCACCTTATCACCAGGAAAAGAAACCGAACCTTGAGAAGATGCTAACAAAATTTATCTTGGTGTCAGAATCTCATTTTCAGAATACCGAGATAGCACTTAAAAATCAACAAGCGTCAATCCAACCGCTCGAGACTCAGATAGGCCAGCTGTCCAAATTAATTTCTGAACGACCACAAGGTAGCTTAACAAGTAACACTGAACCTAACCCAAGAGAACAGCTCAATGTGATTAACGTTAGAAATGAGGAAGGGTTAGTTGTATCTACACCAGAACCAAAGCAAGAAACTGTGGAAAGCAAAGGTAAAGGCGAGGTAGGCCACAATGAGCAAAAACCAATAAGTGTAAAATATAAACCTTGTGTGCCATACCCCAATGCGATAAGGAAAGACTGCTCAGATGAACAATTTGGTAAATTCCTTAAACTTTTAAAGAAACTACATATTAACTTATCATTTATTGAAGCTTTGTCACAGATGTCGAACGCAATGAAGTTCTTAAAGGAGCTTTTAGCGAATAAGCAGAAGTTGGATGAGGCGCCGCATATGGAGTTAAACGTAGTTTGCTCGGCTATTCTACAAAATAAGCTGCCCAATAAATTAAAAGATCTAGGAAGCTTTACAATTCCTTGTTTAATTGGTAGTTTAGATGTGAACAATGCGTTGGCTGATTTAGGGCCTAGTATCAATGTCATGCCTCACAAAATGTTTAAGCAACTAGGTCTTGGGAAACCTAAACAAACTAGGATGGACATTCAATTAGCGGATAAAACTATCAGATTTCCTAGGGGTATTGTTGAAGATGTACTCGTTAAAATTGACAAATTTATATTCCGAGTGGATTTCGTTGTTCTAGACGTAAAGGAGGATAGTAACGTTCCTTTAATTTTATGAAAGCCCTTTTTAGCAACTGCTAGAATAATTATTGATGTTGGCACAGGCGAACTTACACTTCGTGTGGGAGACAAAACAATCACCCTTCAAGCTCGTAATTCAAGCAACACATCAAAAATTGAAGGTGGTTGTATAAAACATTCTACTAAGACTGACCATATGTTGCAACCTACTTTGCAGGAAATAAGTCCAAAGGACATACATGAGTCATTTTCAAGCAACAACAAAGTACCTATCCATGAAGAATGAAGGCTACAAATCGAGGAGCTAGATGAATGGCGGACAGATAAACCGAAAACATGCCATGATGAGCTAAATTTTTCCCAAATCAAATTAAGATTGGAAACAAAGTACTATTAGATGCAGCATATCCTCGTATTACCACTTCTGAACCAAATGGAGCAATCCCTCTTACGGTACTTAACATCTTCCCATACGGTACAGTCGAGGTAACTCATTCCAAATTCGGTACGTTTAAGGTAAATATTACTCGTTTAAAACCTTATTCTTTTAAAACTGATAGCAGGAATGAGGAGTGTAAACTCCTCGAACCACCATGACGTGTGAAACCTAGGTAAGTCAAGCTTAAACTATAACTAAGCGCTTCTCAGAAGGTAACCCGAGCATTAACGGTATTAACTTCTTTAAATTCTAGTGTTTAACACGTAACTTACTAACTGAGCTCTTGAATATAGGATTTCTACACCCACACAGCCAGGCAGACGGGCGTGCTTTAGACCATGTGAAAACAGGGCAAAATTTTCCCCAACACGGGATACGATAAGTTGCCACGACTGTGCTACATGGCCGTGGGCGATCCTACCAAAACAACCCGAGCGTCTAACATGCCCGTGTCGTAGAACCGTTATTGAACCTGAGAAAGTAGCACGGGTGTACGACACGCCCGTGCCTAGCACCTGTGATCGACACTGTCAAACTAACACGGGCATGGGCCTGCATACACGGGCATGGGAGAAGCGAACGAAGCAGGACACGGCCGTGCGACACTGCCGTGTGCACCAACACGCCCAAAATTTGAAACCCACGAAAAACACGAGCTAAATAAAAGGCACACAGGCGTGCCCCACGGCCGTGTGCCCCAATACCTATTTTTCTAATTTTATTTTTATTTAAAACTATTTCATTTCATTTTTTAGGATTTTTATAATTATGAAGTACTTTATATTTTTGATTATTTCTTCTATATTCCTAAAAATTTCCTATTTTGTCACAGTTATAAAGAACTCCAAAGCTCACTATTACTTAGGAACTTGAAACTCCACCGGAAAAGATTCTCCACGACTGTCATGCCCTGCTCGACCACAACATAGCCACCACGAGATATAATATTCTTTTGGCGCAGCACTTGTGAACCCAACCTCTACCACCATCGGAGTGTTCTCCTCCACTCTGCATAACTCCAACCTAAGGAGTTCATTCATTTAACATTCAGGAAGTTTCACTTCTCTCCCTATCTTATGATCATATATCTATAATTGTCACTAAATTTATCTTTGTACATTGAGGGCAATATACATCTTAAGTGTGGGGGGGTCAATTATATCACTATCAGAAAAATCCCTGAATTTTGTCTTGGTTCTCTCGTAAATCCCTCATATCATTATTAGGATGAATCTTGATTAATTTATGATTTTTATTGATATATCTTGAATTAAAACATAGGCATTCATGCATTGATTATTTAAACTTTAAGACATTAGAGAATCAAGCATGATAAGTTGATTTTTGAGAATTTAAAATTTTAGGTTGTTTTCCCAAGTTTAGGTATTATCTTGAATTGTAATCCACAAGTTTAAACATCAAAAAGCCATAATTTTTTTGAGATTTTGAGCCTTTAGAGCATCTATTATTTGTTTCATGCTCACTTTTATTGTTGCTTTGAGTGCGTCAATATCGAATTGTTATTCTAGAACTTGCTTGATTATACATTTCAAGACCACACAATTTGATTTGATATGTCAAGATGCTAAAGGAACTTAGGTTTAACCCAGTCACTCCATAAAAGCCCACCTTCACAATTAACCCTTAGTAAACCCCTTTGAGTCTAACGTCTCATTCATTAATTTACCCTCAATATTAACCCATAACTCATTATTGTTGAACTCCCCTCAATTAATTTTATCCCTATTTTTGTTGAGATTTGATTTGAATAAATTACTTAGCTATGTTTTATTTTTGATAGTTAGTCTATGTTACTTTATTTGAAAAAAAAAAGAACATACATACATATCTATATATTAGTAGTAAGTCGTATTTTTTGAAGCTTGAGTGTTTAATTCCATATTCTGAGAAGAAGCTCTTTTGTACGCAATTGATGATTAAATATTTTTCTAGTTAAGTAATTCTTCAATTAAATCTCGATTCTAACCTTCTCTTTTAGCTTGTGACCACACCCCCTAACCAAAGCCTCGTTACAACCCTCTAAAGACCTTTTGATTGATGTATCATCTCAATTTATAGTGGTGGAGATTTGATTTTTAGGCAAGCCTATGGTAATAACTTTTCGTATTGACTGTTGAATGCTAAATTCATTATCCTTAAACACCTCGAGTGATTTGAGTGAATCTTTAGTAAGGATGTTAAACTCTGTGAGATTTTGAATCAAAGGTGATTACTTAGATGAGGGGAGATGCCTATATTTTTCGTGATTAAATGCTCAACTTGGAATGTCTGAAACTTTAATGTTCTTCTAGTTGAATTCTCAATGTATGATTACTTATGAATTAGTTTGAGATATTATTGATAGGAATTATAAGTTGAGAAAAATGAATTCTTAATTTGGAATTGAGGATTTTGCCTGAGGACAAGCAAACGCTCAAGTGTAAGGGTATTTGATAAACCATAATTTATACATATTATTATCTCATGCTTAACACATTTATGAATGATTTTTCCTTAGATTTGGTGAATTTGATGCTCCTAATCTTTAAAATTCATATTTTATACTTAGGTGAGCATTGGAGAGCAAAAAAAAAAACAAGAAACAAGCCAAAAAGGGGAAAATGGGCCGACGTGGGAAATCAACACGGCCTGGACTTCCTCACATGGGTAGCACACACGCCCGTGCCATTCTAGCAGGCTCAAACACGGCCTAAAACAACCCCAACATGGGAGTGTTGATCTCTCAGCCTTGACCACGGCCTGAATTAATCACACACGGACGTGCCACACAGGCGTGTCCTTGTCAAGACCAAGTTGAGTTCTTTTAGGAAAAGGGCAATTTGGAGGGATCTTAGGCATTGAAAAGCCTATTTAAAGACCCTAAAGGAGGATTAAATGGAGACAGATAGTAGGAAGCAAGGAATTACTTGAAGGAAGCTAATTGATCCATCTCGGAAGCCGGATTCACCTCCAAGACTAAAGATCTCCCTTCAATTTCCTTCAGGGGTTTTTGTGTTTTCTTTATGTTTTGTTATCACTCTTCTGAGATGTCTTCTTTTATAGTTAAGAACTAAATCCCCTAAATACCTATGGAGGGTGAAACCTAAGACGGATCTTGTTAATATTTTCTGAACTGTATGATAAATACTTGATTTGTTTTTAATTATGACTTTAACTCTTGTTTGAATATTCTAGGATATTGATTCAAGTATTGATGTGCTTATTCGGAGGATGAATAGTCCCTGTCTAAGAGTAGATCACTCATAATTAAGCAAAATTCATGCAATCCTAGAGATAAGACGACATAAATCTGCCGGATTAGAACCAAATCTAATAAGGGAATTCATAGATCGAGTTAATGCAAAACTAGGGGTTTTAATTAGAAATAGATTTCAATTAATCAACCTAGGATTAGACGTTATTAGTCTTGAATAGTGATAATAACATAACTTAGGGATTTCTACGGATCAAGTCAAGTGAATAAATCGTCTGGTTCAGATTTAAATAACAAGAGAAGTCTAGGTGGATTCTTCCTTGGGTGTTGTCTAAAATCAATCATTTTTCCAAAAGTATTTTCCCCAATCTATTTTCTGTGCATTCTTAGATTAGTTAATTAGTTAGTTAAAACAACCTTCATTATTCTTAGGCTAGATAATAAAAAGAAAGTTAATACTAGTACTCTTAGTTCCTTTGGGTTCCACATCCGGTCTTGCTAAAACTATACTACTGTTCGATAGGTGCGCTTGCCTTCGTCGTGATAATAGTTAGTTTAAGTACGATCAATTATAAATTTTAAAACTTATCACGAGTGACAATCAAGTTTTTGGCGCCGTTGCTGAGGAACTAAGATATTAGGAACACTCGATTTTTATTACTTTAGCCATTTACTTTTATTGCAATTTAACTTTTTTTTTTATTTACTAAAATTTTCGTTTATTGTGTTCTGGTAGGTTTTCATAGTTTATGACTAGAAGAAACCTGTCAGGACCATTACTATTTGATAGTGAGATTGAAAGCATAGTTCGCAGAAACTGAAGAGAACTTAGGAGAAGCTTACAATACATAGAGGAAGGGCAAGAGGAAGATACTTCAACTACAACCGAAGAGATAGCTGATAATCAGAATAATCTACTACCTCTTGCGATTGCTGCTGACCCAGTAAATCAGAATCCTGCTCCTCGTACTATGTATGATTATGCTAAACCTACTCTAACAGGAACTGAATCGAGTATAGTTAGGCCTACTATTGCTGCAAATAATTTTGAACTAAAACCTAACACAATTTAAATGATACAACAGTTTGTTCAGTTTGATGGTTTGTAGGATGAAAACCCAAATACTCATTTAACAAAATTTCTGGAACTTTGTGACACATTTAAGATCAATGGCGTTTCTGAGATTGCCATTCGCCTTCGGCTATTTCCCTTTTCACTGAGGAATAAAGCTAAACAGTGGTTGAACTCGTTACCATGAGGATCAATCACTACTTGGGAACAAATAACTGAAAAGTTCTTACTTAAATATTTTCCAGCTGCTAAAATAGCAAAACTACAGAATGATATTTCTTCTTTTGTGCAGATGGATTTAGAAACACTTTACGATGCATAGGAGAGATACAAGGACGTACTACAAAGGTGCCCTCACCATGGGTTACCTCTTTGGCTGCAAGTTCAAACGTTTTACAATGGTGTGAACCCCACAACGAGACTGATAATAGATGCAGCCGCTGGTAGAACCATCAACAACAAAACACCTGAAGAGACTTACGAATTTATCGAAGAAATGTCACTGAATAACTATCAGTGGCAAGTCATTAGGACTAAGCTAACCAAAACAACAGGCGTTTATAACGTCGATGCGGTTAATATGTTATCAAATCAGGTGGAGGTTCTAAATAAAAAGATTGATGGCTAACTTGGTTCTACGCAGGTACATCCAGTTATGAGGTGTGATTCAAATGGAGGAGGCATACATACAGAATATCAACCCTTCAACCTTACAACCGAGGAGGAACAAGTTAACTATATGGGTAATAAAAATTCTAGATCTCAAAATAACCCTTACAGTAATACTTATAATGCAGGTTAGAGGAACCACCCAAATTTCTCATGGGGTGGTCAAGGAAATCAAAGACTATAAAATTCTCCGGGCTTTCAACAACCACCTTATCAATAGGAAAAGAAACCGAACCTTGAGGAGATGCTAACAAAATTCGTCTCGGTGTCAGAAACTCATTTTTAGAATACCGAGAAAGAACTTCAAAATCATCAAGCGTGGATCTAAGGGCACGAGACTCAAATAGACTAGCTGTACAAATTAATTTCTAAACGACCAGAAGGTAGCTTGCCAAGTAACACTGAACCTAACCTAAGAGAACAGCTCAATGCGATTAACATTAGAAATGAGGAAGGGTTAGTTGCACCTGAACTAGATCCAAAGCAGGAAACTGTGGAAAGCAAAGGTAAAGGCGAGGTAGGCCACGATGAGCAGAAACCAGTAAGTATAGAATATAAACCTCGTGTGCCATACCCCAATGCAACAAGGAAAGACCGCTCAGATGAACAATTTGGTAAATTCCTTAAACTTTTAAAGAAAGTACATATTAACTTACCATTTATTGAAGCTCTGTCGTAGATGCCAAACGCAATGAAGTTCTTAAAGGAGCTTTTAGTGAGTAAGTGAAAGTTGGATGAGGCACCGCATGTGGAGTTAAACGCAGTTTGCTCGACTATTCTACAAAATAAGCTGCCCAATAAATTAAAAGATCCAAGAAGTTTTACAATTCCTTGTTTAATTGGTAGTTTAGATGTGAACAATGTGTTGGCTTATTTAGGGGCTAGTATCAATGTCATGCCTCACAAAATGTTTAAGCAGCTAGGTCTTAGGAAACCCAAACAAACTAGGATGAGCGTTCAATTAGCGGATAAAACTATCAGATTTCTTAGGGGTATTATTGAAGATGTAGTCGTTCAAATTGACAAATTTATATTTCCAGTGGATTTCGTTGTTCTAGACATAGAAGAGATAGTAACATTCCTTTAATTTTAGGAAGGCCCTTTTTAGCAACTGCTAGAACAATTATTGATGTTGGCACAGGTGAACTCACACTTCGTGTGGGAGACGTAACAATCACCCTTCAAGTTCGCAATTCGAGCAACACATCAAAAATTGAAGGTGGTTGTATAAAACATTCTACTAAGATTGACCATATGTTGCAACCTACTTTGGAGGAAATAAGTTCAAAAGGCATACATGAGCTATGTTCAAGCAACAACAAAGTACCTATCCATGAAGAACAAAGGCTACAAATCGAGGAGCTAGATGAATGGCGGACAGATAAACTGAAAACACGCCATAACGAGCTAAATTTTTTCCCAAATCAAATTAAGGCTGGAAACAAAGTACTATTAGATGCTGCAGATCCTCGTATTACCACTTCTAAACCGAATGGAGCAATCCCTCTTATGGTACTTAACATCTTCCCATACGGTACAGTCGAGGTAACTCATTCTAAATTCGATACATTTAAGGTAAATATTACTCGTTTAAAACCTTATTTTGATAAAACAGTTAGCAGGAATGAGGAGTGTAAACTCATCGAACCACCATGATGTGTGAAACCTAGGTAAGTTGAGCTTAGACTATAAATAAGCGCTTCTCGAGAGGCAACCCGAGCATTAACGGTATTAACTTCTTTAAATTCTAGTGTTTAACACCTAACTTACTAACTGAGCTCTTGAATATAGGTTTTCCACACCTACACGGCCAGGCACATGGGCATGCTTTAGACCGTGTGAAACAGGGTAAAATTTTTCCCCAACACGGGATGCGATAAGTCACCACGGCCGTGCGACATGCCCGTGGGCGATCCTGCCAAAACAACACGGGCGTGCAACACGCCCATGTCGTAGAACCGTGGTTGAACCTGAGAAAGTAGCACAGGCGTGTGACACCCCCGTGCCAAGCACCTGTGGTCGACACTGTCAAACTAACACGGGCATGGGCCTACATACACGGGCGTGGGAGAAGCGAACGAAGTAGGACACGACCATGTACACCAACACGCCCAAAATTTGAAACCCACAAAAAACACGAGGGGTACGCCCGGTGCCCCAGTACTTATTTTTCTAATTTTATTTTTCTTTAAAACTATTTTATTCCTATTTTTAGGATTTTTATAATTATTAAGTACTTTATATTTTCGATTATTTCTTCGTGAGTGATCATATTCCTCTATATTCCTAAAAAGTTCCAGATTCTATCAAAGTTATAGAGAGTTCCACAGTTCACTATTACTTAGGAACTTTAAACTCCACTGGAAAAGATTCTCCACGACTGCCATGCCCTGCTCGACCACAACATAGCCACCACGAGATATAATATTCTTTTGGCGCAGCACTGGTGGAACCCAACCTCTACCACCATCGGAGTATTCTCCTCTACTCTACATAACTCCAACCTAAGGAGTTCATTCATTTAACATTCAAGATGTTTCCCTTCTCTCCCTATCTTATGATCTTATATCTATAATTGCCACTAACTTTATCTTTGTACATTGAGGGCAATGTACATCTTAAGTGTGGGGGGTCAATTATATCACTATTAGAAAAATCCTTGAATTTTGTCTTGGTTCTCTCGCAAATCCCTCATATCATTATTAGAATGAATTTTGATTAATTTATGATTTTTATTGATATATCTTGAATTAAAACATAGGCCTTCATGCATTGATTATTTAAACTTTAAGACACTAGAGAATCAAGCATGATAAGTTGATTTTTGAGAATTTAAAATTTTAGGTTGTTTTCCCGAGTTTAGGTATTATCTTGAATTGAAATCCACAAGTTTAAACATCAAAAAGCCATAATTTTTGTGAGATTTTGAGCTTTTAGAGCATCTATTATTTTTTTCATGCTCACTTTTATTATTGCTTTGAGTGCGTCAATATCGAATTGTTATTCTAGAACTTGCTTGATTATACATTTCAAGACCACACCATTTGATTTGATATGTCAAGATGATAAAGGCACTTAGGTTTAACCTGCCCACTCCATAAAAGCCCACCTTCACAATTAACCCTTAGTCAACCCCTTTGAGCCTAACATCTCATTCATTGATTTACCCTCAATATTAACCCATAACTCATTATTGTTGAAATCCCCTCAACTACTTTTATCCCTATTTTTTTGGAGATTTGATTTGAATAAATTGCTTAACTCTGTTTTTTTTTTTTGATAGTTAGTCTATGTTACTTAATTTGGAAAAGAAATAAGAACATACATACATATCTATATATTAGTAGTAAGTCGTATTTGATAAACCGTAATTTATACATATTATTATCCCATGCTTAACACATTTATGAATGATTTTTCCTTAGATTTGGTGAATTTGATGCTCCTAATCCTTTAATTTCATGTTTTATACTTAGGTGAGCACAAGAGAGCAAAAAGAACAAGAAATGGGCCAAAAATAGAAAAAATGGGTCTACGTGAAAAATCAACACGGCCTAGACTTCCTCACATGGGTAGCACACACGCGCGTGCCATTTCCTTTGGGTTCGACATCCGGTCTTGCTAAAACTATACTACTGTTCGATAGGTGCGCTTGCCTTCGTCATGATAACAGTTAGTTTAAGTACGATCAATTATAAATTTTAAAACTTATCGCGAGTGACAATTAGAGATATAAGTGGCTGAAAGTTCAAGCTCCCATAAACCCCATTTTTTCTGAAAATTTCGGTGGAAGATGGAAGAGTAAAAAGAGATGACAACTTTTTTCTTTTTATTTTATTTCTAGACAACATTAAGTCATCAATTCACCTAACCGTTTGACCCATTGATTTTCTTGTCCCTATGGCTGACCATGTCTCTTTAGGGGGTCTAATTTCTCTTTAAAGACCTCTAATTATGGCTCTCTAGCTATTTGGTATATCTATCAAGTGAAATAGCACTTTTACCCTCTATGCAATTTAGTCCTTTTTCGCAATTAAGCTCACAAATGCTAAAATTACTTCACCAAATTTTTCATGTACTAATATAAACATGCTATAACTCTAAAATAATAATAAAATAATTTCTTTGACTTTGGATTGGTGGTCTCAAAACCATTGTTCTGACTAAGCCCAAAATCGGGCTATTACAATTCTCCCCCTTAAGGATTGTTGTCCTTGAAAATTTTACCGGTGAATAGATTTGGGTATTGGTCTTTCATGGTCTCCTCGGGCTCCCATGTGGCTTCCTCGACTCCATGTCTATGCCAAAAAAATTTCAACAGTGCTATACTTTTATTCGTCAATTGTTTAACCTCCCGAGCCAAAATCTTAACCAGTTCCTTGCCATAAGTCATATCCGGCTGAATCTCAATCTCTGTTGGCGCGATTACATGCGAAGGATTCGATCTATATCAACGTAACATCGACATATGAAACACGTCGTGAATCTTTTCCAACTCTGGGGGCAAAGCCAAACGGTAGGCAACAGGCCCCACTCTCTTTGTAATCTCATAAGGTCCTATGAAACGAGGATTTAGCTTGCCTTTCTACCAAATCTGAGGACCTTCCTCCATGGGGATACTTTCAAAAACACCTTATCACTGACTTGAAACTCGATATTTTTTCGTTTCAAATTTGCGTAGGATTTCTGTCTAGTCGAAGCCGCTCTCAAGCAATCACGAATCACCTTAACCTTTTCTTCGGTCTCTTTGACCAGATTAACCCCGTGAATCTGATTCTCTTTAGGTTTCGTCCGATATAAGGGCATTCAACACTTACGCCCGTACAAAGCCTCATAAGGCACCATTTTCAAACTCGACTGACACCTATTGTTGTAGGCGAATTCAACCAGCGGTAATTACTTTTCCCAACTGCCTTGAAACTTGAGAACACAACACTGCAACATATCTTCTAAGATCTGAATTACTCTCTCTGACTGACCGTCAGTTTACGGGTGAAATGTCATACTAAAGTTTAGTTTCATTCCCAATGCCTCTTGCAACTTCTTCTAAAACCGCGAGGTAAACCTTGGATCTCTATCCGAAATAATCGACAAAGGTACTCCATGAAATCTCACGATCTCGGAAACATACAATTCAGCCAATTTCTCAAGAGGATAATTAGTATGCACTGGTATAAAATGTTTTGTCTTTGTAACCCTATCAACAACGACCCAAACAGAATCCTTTTTACTTGGTGTCAACGGCAACCCTGATACAAAATCCATGGTTACATGGTCTCATTTCCATTCAGGAACCATTATGGGTTGAAGTAAACCCAAAGGTACTTGGTGTTCAGCCTTCACTTGCTGACAAACTAGGCACATAGAAACAAACTCAAAAATGTCTCTTTTCATCCCCGACCACAAGTACATTTTCTTCAAGTCGTTATACATTTTCTCACTACCCGGATGGATAGACAAGCAACCATTATGTGCCTCTCGTAAAATCTTCTGAATAAGCTCATTATCCTTAGGCACACAAATTTTGTCTCGGTACATCATACAACCGTCGGTACCAATATGAAATTTTGATTCATTTCCCATCTCACACTGAGCTATCTTAGCTTGCAAGTCCTTATCACCTTTATGAGCTTCACAAATCTCTTTAAAGAATATTGGTCTAGCTCTCAGCTTAGCTATAATTGAACCATCATCAATCACGGTTAATTGAGTATTCATAACCCTCAGGGTGAACAATGATTTCCTACTCAAAGCGTCGACGACTAAATTCACCTTCCCTAAGTGATAGTCGATTATCATCTCATACCATCTCCGTTGTCGTAAATTTAATTCCTTTTGAGTCATCAAATACTTGAGACTTTTATGGTCAGTGAACACTCGGCATTTTTTCCATACAAATGGTGTCTCCAAATCTTTAATACGAACACAATGGCGACCAACTCTAAATCGTGCGTCGGGTAGTTTTTCTCATGCGGCTTCAGCTGTCTCGAAGCGTAGGCTATGACTTTTCCTTCTTACACGAGTATGCATGTAACACCCCTATCCCGTAACCGTCGCCGAAATAGGACGAGACGTTACCAGAAATTAGGAATCTGATAGTAAGAGTCAACGATCTACAAAAATAAATAGAGAAACGTAACATTCAAAGTAAGCTTTCATAAGCTTAGTAAGTCTTAAGCAATTTAAATAGTTGAACTTAAAAACAAACCAAATGTTCGAAATCACATAACACTTTCTGAGCACAATACTATTTGGCTGATTATGCACAAACACATATCATTTTACTCCGTTTATACTCAAACTCATATAAACATAGTATTTACAAGCTTCCGAATTAAATTTAATTCTTTCAAATTTCACTAGTATATCATTTCTTACCCAGACTTACTTTTAACATTCATAGTTAAATGGCATATCGAAAACTATCTTGTAACTTTGCATAATGATTGAATGCACAGATATACAAATATACATATGAATTTACAACATCTTTTCATATGCTTCTCATTACACATTCTTAATTCCCGTTAGATCAATCTCACATATATAATATATATATCACATACCTGAATCACTTAATGTGCAATACGAGTTCAATTTATCATCTTAGCATAGGATCTCCTAGTCATATACTTTATCGAATTCACTAGCATTTGGCCTGCGAGGTATAAAACCCGAACATAACACCAGCACGAAGCCTACGGGACTTTAAACCCGGATACAATCTCAGCACAATTTATTTTATATACTTTTTACTAACTTTGGCCTCATCAAATATCTAATAATACCCACTTTTCACAATTGGTCATTCGGCCACATTATATACACATAAGCACATATATAAGATAATGCTTTTATCATTACTTGCTAATACATCATATACTTTTCTTTCATTTAAATAACCACTCAGCCATATTACATTTCTAAGTAACCATTTGGCCTCACTATACAACTAAGATAGCACACATTTTCATAAAGGCCATTCAGATAACTTGCATACATTTAATATTAGCCATTTCGGCCTCACCACATATACATATCTTGTACATCAATTTCATCATATCAAAACCACTTATATATCATTTCCTAACGTCACAATTCAAAATTCACATATGGTTTTAATCAATATCTTATAAGCAACTCAAACAGTTTTATCAATGTTTACAAAATAATCACAAATTCACTACAAGCTGTCTTCCTGAGCAACAGTCATTAAACTATTTGTAACTGGAGCTACGGAACTCCAAATCAAGTGCCGTTAATTTTTCCTAAAAATAGACTCATATATCTTTCATCCATAAAATTTTTAGAATCTTTGGTTTGGCTAATCAATACCAGATTTTTCTTAAAGTTTCCCCTGTTTCACTATATGACTAATCTGATCACTCTTCACTTCGAATCAAATTTCTCATTGTACAGAATTCAAAATATGTTTTCATTGATTTCATTTGAAACTAGACTCATTAATCTTTAACTACATATTTTTTTTAGCCTCTAACTCAACTCCAACAATTTATGGTGATTTTCTAAAATCACGCTATTGCTACTGTCCCAAGCAGATCTATTACAATTTACTCTTAAATTTCCAAAAGTTCAAACACTTAAGAACTTACTAAGATCTCAACTTCCCTTCTTTAATTTCCTAATCACATTAGTAGTTTCACTTACTTTGTAACATTAATCCACAATTCATCTCATAATTCATTCGGTAATTTCATCACATAATTTATTAAAATACCATTTCCTTATATTGATTTCAAATACATTCAAGAATTTGAAGCATAATTTCATAGCCAAATGTAATCACTATTCGGCATTTACAAGAAATTCATAGTATTTTATTCACGTCTTAACTCATGATGCTTCCGGTTATTCCATCTTATTTCATGTATTCAAAATACCATTCACACATATTAGTCCATAAGACATTTGGCTATCACACAAAGTCCTCACTAAATTCATACTCATTCTATTTACTATTACTTAACCGAAACACAGAGATCATATATCATTCTCTAAAACTCTTTTAGCATATACCTCATTTCCATGCACAATTCAATCGAGAAAGTTAGCCATTTTCGGCTCATATTATGAACATTATTAATCATTCGAAAATATATATTTATATATCACATATACTAAAACTTTATTCTATATTCATTTAATCTTTACACACATAAATTCAACTTAATCGTTTAAGAGCTTACCTCAAAAGTTATCGTACGGCTATATCGACTACACGACTACCTTCATTTTTTCCTCGATCCAAGTTTGTCCCCATAAGCTCTTGATGCTCAATCAACAATTTTTAACTTCAATTTGAAAACAGCAATGTCATCACTTTACATAACAGAAATTAAATTTCATTACTTAAACTATCCACGGCAATCACCCTCCGAGCACCTTAATTTTTCTTTAAGCTAAACCACCTCATAGCATACATATACACATTCGGCTAATTATAAAACAAAATCAGCACTCATAACCGAATCATTAACGAAAATCACATTTGGTAATATGCTTAAATAATCTTCAATATTTAATAACATTTAAAACTAATTTGCTTGAGGTGCCATGAATTATTCAAATTGGCCGAATATCATTGAATTTCTAAAATCATGCTTATAACCACTTGGCTGAATTTCACATATCAAAGCCACTTATATATATTATTCAAAGTATTTAACAACACTTAAAAATCCAAAACCATAAAACTCAATTCATATAACACCTTCAAAGACACTCAAACAACCCATATATTTCAAAATTTCACATTTTAACCACTAAATTTCCACATTTCACAATTTAATCCAAAATTAACAGTTTTACCAAAATTCACTTAACAAAACTTATTAATCTAACATCAAATATTTATTTTCTATCATTAAAAATCAAGATACTCAAACATTCAATAATGGCATCATCCAAATACTTTAACAATTTTAAAATTAGAGGTACGGGCTAGCTAGAATACAAAGCAACGATCTCAAAAACATAAAAATTATCAAAAACTGAACACAAAACATACCTAAATCACTTCATGCAAGTGCCCAAACTAAGGAAGCTTCAATGGCTTTCTTTTTCTCCTCCATATTCGGCCAAGAATAAAATTTGCATGGCCATTTTATGTTTTATTTTTATTTAATACATTTTAATATTCCATTTACCTTTTTGTCGTTTATAATAATACATAATTGCATATATGCCAAACCACCAATCTCCACTATCATAAAGTAATGGTTTAATTGATAAATAGGGACTTCTACTTTAGTAAAACATGGAAAATAAACACTTAAACAATTCGAATACAACTTTTACATTTTACGCGATTTAGTCCTTTTTGCTTAATTAACTATCGAAACGATAAATTTTTCAACGAAACTTTAATACCATCTTTTTGCCACTTCGTAAATATTTATAAAAATATTTACGACTCGGTTTATAGAAATGAGGTCTCGATACCTCATTTCCTAAACCCACTTGACCTTAGGGTCATACCACTTGAACTTAATAAATCACTTATAAAACAAATATCACAATATCAAAAACATTTTTAAAATCACAATTAACTCGTAAATATTAAATATAATATTTACAAACCTAATCGTTGGGTTTGGTGACCCCGAAACCACTGTTTCGGTTAATCCTAAAAACGGGCTGTTACAACGCACCCCAATCCATTCAAGGGGGCGTCGCTATATACCACGAACTCTTTTCCCGGTTCCGGTTGCACTAAGACTGGGACCTCAATTAACAAGGTCTTTAGTTTCTCAAAACTCTATTGGCACTTCTCCGTCCATTCAAACTTGACATCCTTTTGTAACAACCTTGTCATCAGAGTAGCTATCATCGAGAATCCATTTACAAACCGTCTGTATTATCCAGCCAAGCCCAAAAAGCTTCTAATCTCCGACACATCCCTCAGTGGTTTCCACTCTACAATAGCTGAGATCTTACTTGGGTCAGCTCTAATTCCCTCACCCAACATGATGTGTCCTAAGAATTCGACCTCTTTAAGCCAAAATTCTCTCTTACTGAACTTGGCGTACAATTTCTTATTTCTCAAAGTTTGTAAAGCCGTTCTTAGATGCTCCTTATGCTCACTCTCATCATGCGAGTAAATCAGTATATCATCGATAAAGACCACCACGAACTTATCCAAATACGGCCGAAAAATGTAGTTCATCAAGTCCATAAACACCGCTGGGGAATTTGTTAAGCCAAAGGGCATGACAAGGAACTCATAGTGGCCGTACCTCGTCTGAAACGCAATTTTCAGTACATCTTGCTCCTTAACCCTTAGCTGGTAGTAGCCAGACCTTAAGTCGATCTTAGAAAACACGGTGGCTCCCTTCGACTGATCGAACAAATTATCAATTCTTGGCAAGGGATACTTGTTCTTCACATTCACCTTATTGAGCTATCGGTAGTCTATGCACAATCTCATCGATCCATTTTTTTCTTCAGAAATAGCACTGGAGCACCCCACAGGGAAAAACTCGGTCTTGCAAAACCCTTGTCAGTTAATTCTTGCAACTGTACTTTCAACTCTTTTAATTCCTTTGAAGCCATCCTGTACGTAGCAATCGAGATAGGTGTCGTACCAGGAACTAATTCGATACCAAACTCAACTTGAGAGAGATATAAGTGGCTAAAAGTTCAAGCTCCCAAAAACCCCATTCTTTTTATTTTATTTCTAGACAGCACTAAGTCATCAATTCACCTAACCATTTGACCCATTGATTTTCTTGTCCCTATAGCCAGGCATGCCTCTTTAAGGGGTCTAATTGCTCTTTAAAGACCTCCAATTATGGCTCTCTAGCTATTTTGTATATCTATCAAGTAAAATAGTACTTTTACCCTTTATGTGATTTAGTCCTTTTTCGCAATTAAGCTCACAAACGCTAAAATTACTTCACCAAAATTTTCAAGCACTAATATAAACATGCTATAACTCTAAAATAATAATAAAATAATTTCTCCGACTTCAGATTAGTGGTCTCAAAACCACTGTTCTGACTAAGCCCAAAATTGGGTTGTTACACACACTCTTTTCTGTTCATTTTTATAAAAAAAAATAGCTTGAGTGGAGTGGTGAAGTGAGCAGGCTTGTGATCCCAAGGAAAAGCATCTTGATTGAGCATGTGAGATGGTTTTAGTAGGTAATAAGAGATGACAATGTGGGTTGTTTTAGGGACTAGATTTTACCTTGTTTTGTTTTGTAAATGGACTTTCCATGGACTGTTTAAGGACTATTATAACTGGTTTGTGGATGTTTTCATTGCTTATATTGATGTATGAAGTATACTAGATGAATGACTTGGTTATATGTTGGCCGACATGCACGTGCCTCAGCATTTTATGCTTAGAATTGCTTAAATGACTTGTTAAATGCTTAGACATATGCAAAATGACCAAATGGCAAGGTATGTACCTATAATGCACTTTAAATTGCTTGGCATGTATGTAACACCACAAACCTGGCCTAAACATTACGGCCAAATCTAGAAGTGTTACGAAGAAAGGTTATAAACCTGACCTTTTCTTTTAAAAAAAAAAAATTGTACATCATTGTTACTAAAAGAGTCTACTTATTTAAACATGTTGTCAGACTTATCAGTTAAAACCGTAAATTGTTTACATTTTCAAATAAAATAAATAATTTGCAGCGGAAGTACTTAAGTTATTATATTTTGAAAATTGAGTTTATTTTCTCAAAAATGGTTGATTGTATAAAATAGTTATTTTTGTAAATTATTTTGTCAAACGACATGCTAGAAATTCCAAATTAAATCCAAATCCAAAAATAAAAAACAAAACCCAAATGTTAAGAGAGTCCCAAAATTACAAAACTCTCAAAACAAAATTTTAACTAAGAAAATTATGAAAATAATGTTTTATGTAATCGTGGGCATATCCGAGCTCCTGTCGCACCAACCCGCCTAAGTCTGAGGGTTACTTGAAAGTAACTGACAAACAGAAAGTGAGATTTAAAACTTAGCGTGTAACTCAACAGAAACATAAATTCAGATTCAATCACATGGCAGAGCAAATATAAACATAAATCTTTTACAAAATCAGAATTATAACAGAATCGTACAGATACATATATGCATAATCCTACCCCATCCTCTACATACCAACTCCGACCATCTCAACACACCACGTGGGGTATAAAACACCCACCTAGCCCTACACACCGCATAGTGTCCATATGAAACTTTTCAGAATAATCGCAATAGTGCTGCCAGTATATTGGCAAAATATCGCCTCAAACAGAATACTTCATCCACATAACACATATCCCGCCCCATAGCCAAATAAAGACAGTAATAACAGATACCAGAATTAATATGCTTGTATAACAGATATTACACATGCTTATACATAACAGAATAGAACATACATATCGTATTACATAATATTCATATAGATGTTATTTACATCAATTTCAATCTAATAGAGTAGCAGATTTCATGCTTTAAGGCTTATACCACACATACCGACCCTACGGAAAGCCCACAGTCGATCAGGGTGACATGTACGACCTTAAGGAAAAATTCAAAATTTTGGGCCCACACGGCCCAAAATAGCCTCATACATAGCCTATCACATGGTCATGTGTTGCACACGGCCTACCACATGGTTGTGAGGCATCGACAGGCCCCAATTTCAGCTTTCATCGATAGCCATTTTTTGGGTTTCTTGTTACACACCTGGTTCTATTTTGACGAGAATGCAACCACCAGACTCCCAAGACCTAAGTACGACAAATAAAACGATTCATTACAGTATTGAGGCACGAAATAACCAAGAATCGAACTCTCCCAAAACACCAAAACACCCTCATACTTTTACCAATAAGCAAACCGCAACCTCGCGAAATCACAATGCTGAAGGAAGATTGGTTGTCTCAGAATTAACACCTAACAATACAAACCCTAAGAAATTAATACAAGTCTCAATGAAACCCTATCCAAACTATCATTACAATCCTAATAAAAATGCAATTTCCTACATCAATATTCAAAAAAAAAACTCCCCAAAATCTGAACTTATTAAAGAAAACACAACAATTTACCTAGCAAACTCGAAAGCAAGAAAATAGGAAACAAGATCGTCACAAGAGAACAAAATGAAATCCATGAATCGAACACAAGACAACACAAAAAAATTCAAGAGAATAGAAAACAAGAAATGAAACAAAGAAGAAAAATAAAATCAAATAATCAAAATTGAAATTACTGTCGTGAATTTCGGGAAAAATAGAAACAGGGAACGTGGGTTTGTTTTTAAACAGAATAGATAAAATTTAAAAGAAAATCAGATGAAATCAAATTGATTTCAAAAGTAAAAGCAAAAGGATACGCGTTACCTATTTTATTTACTTTATTATTATTTTTAAAACAAGACACATTTAAAATCAAATCAAACTTTTGATAATAAATTATTCCTATAGATAGAGTTCAATTAGACCACATCAACCAAATGGTCAGCTCAATCAGAAATAGCAAAAATACTAAATCTAACACGCTCATGAGGAGACTCGAACTCACACCCCACAATATACACTGAAGTCCTACAACCACTAAAGCAGACACTTAATTAATGACTAAATTTAACAAATCAAAACTTCAGATTTTTGAAGCGTTACATCTCTATCCCCCTAAAAGAAATTTCGGCCTCAAAATTTACCTGATCTAAACAGATACAGATGTTGTTGATGAAACAGACCTCAAGCTCCCACGTGGCTTTCTCAGTACCATGATTCTACCACAGAACTTTAACTAATGGAATAGACTTCCTCTTCAAGACTTTCATATCTCGATCCAGAATCTAAACTGGCTCTTCCTTAAAAGGCAAATATTGTCTAACCCCAATCTCTTCAATAGAAATAACATGAGATGGGTCAGACTGATACCACCTCAATATTGAGACATGAAACACATCATGGATACGGTCTAACTCTAGAGCTAGCTCTAACTGATAAGCAATCGGACCCACATACTTCAAAATCCGATACGACCTAATGAACCTAGGGCTCAACTTGTCCTTACGTCTAAACCGCAAAACCTTCTTCCATGGTGATACCTTGAGGAACACATAATCCCCCACAGAATACTCAATGCCCCTCCTTTTCAAATCTGCATAGGACTTCTGTCTATCAGAAGCTGCATTAAGATGATCCCAAATCAGTCTAACTTTATCCTTAGTCTTAGAAACCAACTCAGGACCCAAAACTCGTCGCTCACCCAGCTCAGTCTAACACAATGGAGTACGACACTTACGACCATATAGAGCCTTGTAAGGTGCCATCTGAATGCTATATTGGAAACCGTTATTGTAAGGGAACTCGGCTAATGACAAAAAATCCTCCCAACTACCTCGAAAATCGATCACACAACTCTAAAGCATATCCTTCTGTATATGAATCACCTTCTGCGATTGATCATCAATCTGAGAATGAAACACAGTATTGAAGTCCAATATCAAACCCAGAGCTTCATGAAGCTTCCTCCAAAATCGAGACATGAAGCGATTATCTCTATCAGAAATAATCGAGACTGGTACCCCATGAAGTCTTACAATCTCTGAAATATATAACTTATCCAATTTTTGTAGGGAGTAATCTGTCCGAACAGGAATGAAGTGGACAAACTTGGTCAACCGATCCACGATGACCCATACAGAATCCTTCTTAGTAGGTGTTAAGGGCAACCCACTAACGAAGTCCATAGTCACACGTTCTTATTTCTATAAAGGAATCTTAACTAGTTGAAGCAAACCCAAAGGCAATTGATGCTCAGCCTTTACTTGCTGGCATGTCAGACAACGAGAAACAAAATCCGTTACCTCTCGTTTCAAACCCGACCACCAATACAGTTCACGAAAATCCCAATACTTCTTATTTCCACTGGGATACATAGCATAAGGGCTACTATGCACTTCCCGCAGAATAGACTGCCTCAAATTAGAATTACTAGGTACACAAACTTGTCCTTGAAAACATAGAACCCTATCACTATTCAGCCCAAAATCAGTCGTACTACCATCTTCCACCTGATGGAATCGCAAAACCAAAGAATCATCCCCCAACTTTTTATCCCGAATCTAATCAATCTAAGTCGGCTTAACTTGCAACTAATCTAAAAGACTCCCATCATCAAACAGATTTAAGCGAGCAAATATCACCCTTAAATCAGGCATTGCCCTATGACTAAGAGCATCGGCCACCACATTGTTCTTACCGAGATGATATTCAATAGTGCAGTCATAATCCTTAAACAATTCAATCCATCTATATTGCCTAAGGTTCAACTCCTTTTGGGTAAGGAGGTACTTAAGGCTTTTTTGATCGGTATAAATAATACACCTCTCACCATATAGATAGTGCCTCCAGATCTTTAAGGCAAAGACAATAGCAGCTAACTCAAGATCATGCGTCAGATAGTTAGCCTCACGTGACTTAAGTTGTTAGGACACATAAGCCACAACTTTACCATCTTGCATCAGAACACATCCCAAGTCGACATGCGATACATCAATATATACCATGAACTCCTTACCAGATTCAAACTGTATCAGAACAAGAGCCTGAGTCAAAATAGATTGGAGCTTCTCAAAGCTTGACTGTTGCTTATCACTCCAAACAAAAGGGGTGTTCTTACACAACAGCTTAGTCAGAGGATCTACAATTAACAAGAACCCCTCGATAAACATCCGATAATAACCCGTAAGACCGAGAAAACTGTGGATCTCAAAAACATTCTTAGGTTGTTTTCAATCAAGCAAAACCTCAATTTTTCTAGGATCAACTCGGATCCCCTCCGTAGAAACCACATGTCTTAGAAAAGTTACTTCACTTAACCAGAATTCACACTTGCTAAACTTAGCATAGATTTGTTTCTCTCGCAGAATCTAAAGAACTACTCTAAGATGCTCATCATGATAGTCTTCGGTCTTAGAGTATACCAAAATTTCATCGATGAAAACCACGATGAACTAATCCAAGTACGGTTGGAAAACCCAATTCACAAGATCTAGGAATGTAATCGAAGTATTCGTCAAATCAAAAGGCTTGACTAGGAACTCGTAGTGCCTATAACGAGTCCTAAAAGTAATCTTATGGATGTCAACTTATTTAACCTTAAGATAATTGTACCCAAAACGGAGATCTATTTTGGAAAACACTAAAACCCCACGAAATTGGTCAAACAAGTCGTCGATCCTCGAAAGTGGATACTTATTCTTCACTGGTAACTTGTTCAACTGATGATAGTCAATACACATTATCATGGTACCATCCTTTTTCTTTATAAACAAAATCGGTGCCCCCCACAGAGACACATTAGGATGAATGAACCCATGATTAAGGAGTTCCTAAAGCTGAGCCTTTAACTTCATGAGCTAGTTCGATGTCATACGATAGGGAGCAATGGACACTAGAGTTTTACCCGGTAGAAGCTTAATACCGAACTCAGCTTTCTGATTCAAAGGTAAATCTGGTAATTCTTTAGGAAAAACATCCAGAAATTCTCTAACCACTTGAATATTCCCAATAAATGAACCCATAGAGGCTGGATTACTCACATAAGCCAAGTACGCTTCATATCCTTTTCGAACCAATTTTTCAGCCACAAGAGCGGAGATCACATTCGAAAAATAATCCCGACGCTCGCCGATCATAATCACCTCCACATCACTCTCAAATCTCAAAATTACCCTCTTAGTAGCACAATCCAAGTTGACTCAATTCTTCACGAGCCAGTGCATTCCCAAAATCAGATTAAATTCTCTGAATGATAACTCCATCAAATTAGCCGGAAACATAACCCCTTGTACCTCTAATGGTACATTCTTATATAGTCTATTCACTAGAACAGATTGACCCAACAAACTCAATATGGAAATGTCACTGGAAGTGCTTTCAACAGGAACTTCCAAGTTTACAAAATAGAGCTAGCTACATATGAATGTGTAGACCCTATGTCTATCAGTACAAAATAAGGGGCATCGTAAATAAAGAACGTACCCATAATCACATCAGCGGTGTCTCTCTCCTCACGACGTTTAGCAGCATAAACCAACACAGGCTACCTCACCTCAGTCTAATTAACACCTCTACCCGGTGCTCTCTGTTGTCTACCCATACCCTTATTACCCTTGGCCGAACCACGACCCTTAGGCGACTACTGAACTGCTAGCTGAGGCTGAATAAAACACGAAGCTAGAGCTCGCATCTGATCAAAACACTGTGGGCAATCTCTAATACAGTGCTCCTTTGACCCAAATCGCAGACACACTCCCAACCTCCTCCAACACTCTCCCAGATGGCATCTACCACAATCACTACACAGTTGAGCCACAATAGCAGCAACGGGAACCCCAACTCTAGAAGCCCCATCAGACTTGGCCTATTTCTTAGGCCTCTAAACAGAACTAGAGGGATCTGAATCCCTCTTATTCTTACCTCTCTCACGGTCTCTATTTTGGCGCTCAACGTGCTTAACCTCTTCGGCGATCTTTGCCTTGTCCACTAAGGCAGCGAACTCTCACTCCTTCCGCCGAGCTATCAGAACTCTCAAATTATCTCTTAAACCATCCTCAAAATGGACATATTTCTCATACCGATCACCACCACCCCAGAAGCATAACGACTCAATCTTAGAAATTTGGTCTTATACTCAACCACAATCCTATCCCCCTGAGTGAGGTTCATAAACTCTCGTCTGCGAGCATCTACGTAACTAGCCCCCACATATTTCCTCTAGAAGGTAGTCTTAAAATATTCCCAATTGATCCAATCTGGCTGAGTACCCTCCTCAACCGTTAGCCACCACTGATATGCCTTATCGCGAAGGAAAGATACTGTACCCTTTAATTTTTGCTTAGGGGTGCAGTCAATATCGTTCATTATCCTCTTGGTGGTTTCCAACCAGAATTCGACCACAGCTGGGGCAACTCTAGTGACGCCCCTAAATAGCTCAACACCATTAGACCAAAGTCATTTAGTTACCGACCCACGGCTTCCAAAACTAGAATAGGGCCCAGCGACCCTTTCCAATACTCTAAGCATGGCTTGGGACAATGCGTCGTCCCCAGCCGAGTGGCTTGAAACTCGGTCTCAATAGTAGGTGTAACTAGTGTTTCACTTGTATCTAGATTAGGCATGCTACCTATCAAGGACGATTCAGCTGGAGTCTTTCTACAGCACTCATCACGCCCACGAGTACCATGACCACGCATTCCACGAGTATTCATCGTAATCACAATTTTATCTACGTTACAAAGTTTTATGTATTAGTTTCGGTGTTTTTTAGCAAATGTTTTATGCTTCAAATAAGTATCATAATGAGTTTTAGAAATTTCAGTCTCTAACTAACTCAGTACAGTTGTAATCATTTCAAAGTTTTCTAACTAAAATGTTTCTAAGTTAGAAGTACTGTAACGCCCTAAATTTTATAATTCTTCTTTTATAAGTTTTTGACATAAATATCTGTCTACTTTAATGGTTAAGTGTTCTGGGAGTGTCTGAGAGGTCCCAAGTTCAAGCCTTGTCTTTAGCAAAATTTGGTATTTTTTTGACATAAGCCTTATACTTGCTTAGTGGGCTTATATTAATTATTTGCAAAACCATACCAGAATGGGCCTGCTGGTGTGGTGGGTAAGTTGAGTGTTGGTTTGCTGAAGGTCTTATGTTCAAATCCCTACGTGAGCATGGGAGTTTATTTTTGTTCTTTTGACTGAGAGGGTTTCGGTCAAACAGAAATTCTGTGGAAGCTATCAGGAGTGGGGTAGTGGAGAAAAGTTAAGGATGTGTATCACATCTTCTTTTTGTTTCTCGAAAATTTTGGTTCTCTCCCTTTTCCTCTCAAAATTCTGACATTTCATGCTCTTTTCCCTCTTCTTAACTTTTCTTTTGCTGTTGTTAATTCTTTTGTTCCACTCCAGTATTTCGACTTTTCAGTTGCTTGTGTTTCGGTAAGTAAGCATAGATTGTTCTGCTCGAATAGGGGTTTCCTTTTAATTCATTCATGAATTTTCAATTCTTTTCGTTGAAATCTAATTCGCTATTTTGGTAGTAGCAAATCTAGACGTAAAGGGCTCTCCTTGTGTGGAAACGTGATCAAATCATTTAAGGGTGTTGGGGTAAGTGTTGAAGGTGGATTGATGTTGTTATCAATTTTTTAATTTCGATTCAAATGTGTAATAAGTCTATTTCTGAGTGTTGGTACATAGATTTTTAGGTTTGGGAGTGTTCGTGGTTGTAGTAGCATCGAAATTGTACCAGGTGTATACCTGAAACACCGAAATCGAACTTGCCATTATCGACGCCACAAGAGCGTATGGTCACCCATGTGGTAGGCTGTTTCCAACAACACGACCGTGTGATCGACGAAGACCAGACTGTACACAAGACACGACCGTGTGATGGCCGGAGTGTGGCCGTGTGGGCTACAGAGGCTAAATCGAACTGGGCATGTAGGCCCACACAGGTAGTCCAAACGGGCGTGTGGAATTTAGGCCAGGCCATGTGATCCACACGGGCTAAAAACAATCTGGGCGTGCGGGCCCACACAGACAAACCATATGGGCTTTGGGGCCCTTTTAGTTAAAATGTTTACTAGGGTTGCACGGGTCGCCCAAGTCGACTGTGAACCTACTGTAGGGTCGGTAAGCGCTACTTAGACCCTAAATCGTGTGATCTGAACATACAATGTGTGTATTGAGCATGTTAAATTTATGCATGTTTACTGATTTGTATGTATGAATGATAACTAAATATTAGCATGTAAGCATGTATTTCTGTA
Organism: Gossypium anomalum; assembly: GCA_025698475.1. Classification (NCBI taxonomy): domain Eukaryota; kingdom Viridiplantae; phylum Streptophyta; class Magnoliopsida; order Malvales; family Malvaceae; genus Gossypium; species Gossypium anomalum. The sequence continues at coordinate 78,124,858 of CM046966.1, read as the reverse complement.
TGTTTACATTGAGCATGTTTAGTTTCATCTGCATTGGGGTGAGATGATTGATTTTTGGAGGAAGTGTAGTGAAAAGCTTTCATGCCTATTATCTGGCAGCTTAACTCCAATATTATTGATATGTCCGTATTCAGTACAACTTGAAGTATAGGGCTGGGTGGTTGTTTTAAACCCCACATAGTGTGTAGGGATGGTTAGAGATGGTGTGTAGAGGCTAGTGGGTAGGATACTAATTTTTGTTACTTTATGTATAATATATCTGATCTGAGATTGGCTAAGGCCCTAATTTATATCTGAAACTGTATCTGATTGGGCTAAGGCCTAAACTGCATATGAATTTGTAATAGGCTTAGGCGTAGACTGCATTTGACTGATAATTGTTATTTGACTGTAAGCATGCCTTCTGTGGGGATTATACACCGAGTTTATGTAAACTCACCCCTTTTTGTTTATCTGTACAAGTAACCCCCAGACCTAGACAGATCAGTGCGGCGGAGGACTCAATGGTGACCACATGACTATTGAACTGATTTAATTCCATTTTAGGTTTTTAATTCCTATTAATTTTGAGGTATTTTTATGTAATTTGGACTTTTGGACTGTTTTCCGTTACTTTGGATTTTAACTGTTTTCATGGACATTTAAACTGCAAAACACAATGAAAACTCGGTTTAATTAAAAATAATATTTTCCTAAACGCGAACGCTTTTCTTTAAATATCACAATTTTAAAAGCTTTCGCTACAGAATGTGTTTTTTAAACGAATCAAATTGACGAGAGATAAATAAAAGATAATAAACGGAAACAGTTTTAACTTGATAAATTCGGTTTCAAATTCCATTCCATGTGCCATTGCCAGATTCGGCCATAACGTCTAGGCCGGGTTTGAGGTGTTGCAAGTACTTACAGGATCGGAGTCGGAGACTCGGTATACCACATACTCACTTTTCAGATTCAAAAATAAAATTTACTCGGAAAAATATTTTTTGTAAATACAATTTTGAACTCAAAATTTCACAGCCTAAGTTTTGAAACCTGACTCTAATACCACTAAGGGTGAGTTTGGATGGGCGGTGCGTTTACCTGCGGTGTAAAAACAGCAGTGACGGTGAGATTAGATACTATAGCGATACTGTAGCGTGAGACAAAAAGTAAGCTAAACGCACCGCCCTGTCGTCCCAAACCCACCCTAAATCTAATACCCCAAAGCCAACCTAGATGTTGGATCGAATCTGGAAGTGTTACGAAGGAAGATTATAAATTTGACCTTTTCCTTTAAAAAAACATAATACATCATTGTTACTAAAAGAGTCCACTTATTTAAAACATGTTGTTAGACTTATCAGTTAAAATCGTCAATTGTTTACACTTTAAAATAAAACAAATAATTTGCAGCAGAAGTTCTTAAGTCGTTATATTTTAAAAATCAAGTTTGTATTCTCAAAAACGGTTGATTGTATAAAATAGTTATTTTCATAAATTGTTTTTTCAAACAACGTGATAGAAATTCCAAATTAAATCCAAATCCAAAAATAAAAAACAAAACCCAAATATCAAGAGAGTCCTAAAACTACAAAACTCTCAAAACAAAATTTTAATTAAGCAAATTATGAAAGTAATATTTTACGTAATCGTGCGCATATCTGAGCTCCCATCGCACTGACCCGCCTAAGTTTGAGGGTTACATAAAAGTAACAGACAAACAGAAAGTGAGTTTTAAAACTTAGTGTGTAACTCAACAGAAACATAAATTTAGATTCAATCACATGGCAGAGCAGATACAGACATAAATCTTTTACAAAATCAGAATTATAACAAAATCATACAGATATAAATATACATAATCCTACTCCTATCCTTTACACACCAACTCCGACCATCCCAACACACTACGTGGGGTGTAAAACACCTACCTAGCCCTACACGCCGCATAGTATCCATACGATACTTTTCAAAATAATCGCAGCAATGTTACCAATATATTGGCGAGATATTGCCTCACATAGAATACTTCCTCCACATAACACATATCCCACCCCATAGCCAAATACAGACAGTAATAACATATACCAGAATTAATATATCATGCATGCTTGTATAACATATATTACACATGCTTATACATAACAAAATATATCATACATACCGTATTACATAATATTAATATAGATGTTATTTACATCAATTTCAATCTAAAAAAGTAGCAGATTTTATGCTTTAAGGCTTATACCACACATACCGACCCTACGGAAGGCCCATAATTGATCGGGACGACATGTACGACCCTAGGGAAAAAATTCAAAAATTTTGGTCCACACGTCTATGTGGCCCACAAAGCCCAAAATGACTTAGGCCTCACACACGGCCTATAACATGGCTGTGTGTCACACACGACCGTGTGGCATCGACAAGCCTCAGTTTTAACTTTCGTCGATCACTATTTTTTGAGTTTCTTGTTACACACCTGGTTCTATTTTGACGAGAAGGCAACCACCAGACTCCCAAGACTTAAGTATGACATATAAAATGATTAATTACAGTATTAAGCATGAAATAACCAATAATCGAACTCTCCCGAAACACCAAAACACCCGCATACTCTTGCCAATAAACAAACTCAAACCTCGCAAAATCACGATGCTGAAGGAAGATTTGGCCGTAACGTCTATGCTGGATTTGGGGTGTTAATTGGATTTAGGACCTTAGAAAAGCATGATAGTATAAGTGTTTAGATTGGATGCCAAAGTATGATAATGTCTAATCTTGGGTGATTGAACATGATTTATATGACCTATGTATGCCATATGACATGTTAGAATAGTTATTTTTTCATGAAATTATAAAGGGGTATGTGTTTTTAAGTGTCAAAGTGTCAAATGCAAATGCTGCAATTTTTTACAATATAATGCACTTTAATGTCACGACGAGCCCCAAAGACATTGCGACTAGGACATGTCATCATGACAATGTTTATCGCGTCATTGAGACAAGCAATCCTTCTCAAGAAATGTCGCGACATGAATTTTCGCATCGTCTCGACGTGGATGCTGAGCGAACTAGGCATATTTTTTACACTTTTACAAATAAGTCTTGATTTTTATACAACTAAATTGGAGGCCTTAAACACCGCGAAATGTTTCAAAAGTTTACAAGACAAAGTTTTATATACTGATTCTCAAAATTTTATCTTCAATTTCATAAAATGGTTTTCCTGGATATTTTGTAAAATTTATGTTTTATTCCTTAAACTTCGTTTTGAAATTGAATGACTTTTAATCTTCGTTTTGAACTGAATGTTTCTAATATGATTATAAATCAAATTCCCAAGGCACTTGACAGATTATTTTTTTGATTTAAGATTATTTGGCCTATGTTGTTTAAAATGATGATTTTATCCCTATTTTTATTTTGTTGTATTGTGATAAACGAAAGATGTTTTAGGCTTTGTATGTTTAAATGAATAAGCATGTATTTGATTGGTGTGATTGGTGGTTTTGTGGTGTACTTGGTGGTTGGTAAGGAGAGTCACCTAAGTGGCTAATGAGACGTTCCAGATTTGAGTCAGTTCGTCCTGCCCAGGTTTAGGGTGTCACATGGTGCATCTTGTGTTGGGAGTTTTTGGTGGATCCTATGATTAACAAAACTCTGCTTCTTCTAATCCCTAATGTCAATGGACCGAAAAACATCATTCAAATCTGGCTAATTAGTTTTTGCATGATTTTATATAAGATTGTGACTAAGAGAATTGTTAATAGGTTGCAACCATTAATGTCGAGGCTTACTAAACAAAACCAAGCTAGTTTTGTGATATGTAGAAGCATTTCAGACAATATTGTTATTTCTTAGGAGGTAGTGCATTCTTTGAGGAATTTTAAGGGCAGAAAATCTGAGATGATTTTAAAAATTGGTCTTGAAAAGGCATATGACAAAATCCGTTGGGATTTCTTGAGGATAAACTTTTAGAAGTCAAGGTTTCATCCATTTTTATCACGGTAATTATGAATTGTATGTCATCGGCTACTTTCCAGGTTCTCTGGAATGGTGAGATCACAAATGAATTTAGGCCTACTTGGGGGTTACGACAAGGAGACCCCTTAACTCCTTATGTATTTGTGTTATGTATGGAGAGATTGGGAAATTTAATTGATGAAGCAGTTGATAATGAGAGGTGGAAGCCTTTGGTGCTGTCCAGGAAAGGTTCAGCTTATCACATTTATTTTTTGTTAACGATCTTATGTTCTTTTGTGAGGCGAGTGGCCAGCATGCGCTTATGTGCAGAAAAATGAATGATTTTATAAAACAATTTAAAAGAATGGGTTTTAATTGCGAGCATACAGTGTCAGTTGTAATATTTATAATTCTGATAGAACACGGAGCATTCCAAGGGGTCGAGCCCAATGACTACTGTTCGTATACTTTCGTTGTGTGTGGTGAAATTGAGAGGTTGGCCCATAATTTTATTTGGGATTCCACTTTTGATATTAGGAAGTTGGCTCTTTTGAAATGGGATGATTGTTGTCGTCTGGTAGAGGCTGGGGACTTAAGAGTAAAAAATTTAGCTGATCAAACAAGTTATTCCTGTTGTAACTTGGCTTCCAATTAATAACCAAGAATGATGATTTATGGGTTAAGATTGTGAGGAGTAAGTATAAAATTTGTGGGGTGTTGTCAAACTCTATTGCAAGGAGTAATTGTTCCTATATATGGAAGTATTTAATCAGGGTTTTTTAAGATGTTTTGGATAATGTCTATTGGACTATAGGGGATGGGTCTTTGATAAAATTTTGGAACTATAATTGGATTCGTAGGTGGGCCCTCTAAGGAATTTTTATTTGGACTTTAAGCAACCAAATAACACTTTGCGAGTTTGTGATTTGGTCGATAAGAGTGGTAATTGGGATTGGAGTCGTCTTAGAAGTTTCTTACCGAGCCTAATTGTTATATAAATAGCTTCGGTGTTGCCGCTTAAAGATGGACGAGTAGAAGTTCTTTTTCCACAGCGGAAACCTTCAGAGGTATGCATCACTTTAGTTCGACTGATAGTTCTAATGTTTGGAAATTGATTTAGAAATCTAAGGCATCTCAGCGGGTTAGAGTGTTTATTTGGTTATTGTGGAAGAACAGATTGTTAACTAATGATGAGAGAGTTAGGAGACATATGGCTTGTGAGGGCCACTGTCTGAGATGTATCAATACCCATGAGTTTGAGATACATGCTATTAGGGATTGTTCCTTTACATGGGTGGTTTGGAGCTCAATTGTACCACCACAGGAACAAGAATTGTTTTTCTCCTTACCACTTGATGAATGGATTGTATGGAACTTGCAGAACATAGGGGATTGTGGTAGTCATGAGGTAGATTGGGAAACTTTGTTTCCTATGTGTTGGTTTCTGTGTAAAAATAGGAATATGATTGTGTTTTCTAGTAGTCATTGCTCTGTCCTGGATGTGATAGATACATGTATCAGTTGGACGAGAAGTTACTCTCCACCATCAACGCCTAATTTTCTTGTGGGACCTATGGTTACCACTATGAAATGGTCAGCTCTAGAAAGTGGTTGGGTTAAGCTCAATATAGATGGTGCAGTTTTGCTTAATTCTTACTCTGTTGCAATTGAATGAGTCATTAAAGATGCTGATGGAAATTGGTTATGTGGCTATTCAATGGTATTAGATAATGACAAAGTGTTCAGGATTGAAGCGAGGTCAATGTTAGAAGGGCTATGCTTATTATGGGATAAGGAATATCACGAAGTCGAACTTGAATGTGATGATGCCCTTTTGGTGGAAATAATTTTGGCCAGAGAAGCTCTTGATTGTCATTTTATGGAACTACGAGCTATTCATAAGCTGATACGAAGGAATTGGAGGATCCGTATTCGTCATATTCCTAGAGCTCATAATGCAGTTGCAGATTTCATACCAAGCATGTTGCTATAGGTTTCGTAGGTATCCAGGTGTTAATAGAACTCCACATTTTGTGCAGGAGCTAATTCAAAAGGATATTATGGGTTTTTGATTTCTTGATTGCTTTTATAATCATTTAATGTTATTTTATTTAAAAAAAAATCATGTTCGTTCTAAGGAATTACCATATTTATAAAAGGGGAAAAAAACACAACGATATTCTAAGCATTGAAAACCTTACATACTACACTGATATTCACCAAGGATTGAGACATTTATTTATAATAAATCAAAGATAAAATATAATATTTTAAATATAAGTATTTGACGTAGGTTGTCAAAAAGACAAAAAAAGGAAAACAAATATGTAGATCAATAATGTTGCATAATTAATTTCTCGTTGAAACGCACCATTGATATATTTATAGATTTATTAATTTTAGTTTTGATTATGCTGGTACAATTCATATTGTGATTCAAAAGTGCCAAAGTGTTATTATTGGAGTATTCAAATTTATTATTAGAGTAATTGAAAATTATATTTGTATCCATGCAATTAATATAATTGTACTAAGTTAATATAACTTTGAATATAAATGGCTTAAACTGATGGTGTCAAATTAATTAGAGTAAAAAGAAATTCTATTTGTTTTTGTAAAAACCTCTTATTTATTCCTAAAAAAAAACCCCTCTTATTTATTGTAGCTAATCTCAATATAAATTATAGAATGCAATTCAATAAAAAAATTAAAACAATATAACTTTTACCAAATTAAAAAATATATTAAATTATATGACACATGATGAATTTTTAAAACTATATACATGTCACAATATTAAAATATTTCTTGATTAGGTTTCAGTTTTAAATATTACATACAAAATAACAGGAGGTTTTATTATTTTCCATCAAGATTGTTATATTAATACAAATAGTCAAAGTAAGAAATAATAAATGAACAAATCTATGGATTAAAGAGTACCATTTCATTATGTCCAATACACAATACAAAATTTTGACCTGAAACCGGATTAGATTAATGGATTAGATTAAGAATCAATTTGAATATGGATCTAAAACGAGATAAAGAATTAATTGATTCACAATTTAGTAAGAAATACGATTTACGAATCGAAAAATAGATGAAGTGATAAAAAACTGATAATTAATATTTAAAATATTTAGGTTAAATATCCAAACAGACACAAAAAAAAATATTTTTAACCCAAATCATTTAAAAGTCACCATAAATCCTTTAAATTTTCTAAACCCAACCCAAAAATCCAAAATAGTAAAGTAAATGAAAAAAAGGAAAAAATTTAATGGCAAACGGTTGAACACCAAACAGGGGCGTAATTAGGGGTTGGCAGGACCCCGACTCCCCTTAAAATAAAAAATTTTTCATTTAGACCCTTTAAAATTTTTAAAAATTTTAATTTAGTAAAGGTAAAATTACACTTTGGTCCCCTAAATTTGATAATTTTTTATTTAATCCTTTAAAAATTATAAAGATACAGCTATTAAAATAATGAAATCGTATTTTTACTATCGCAAAAATTATAATTTAATTTCGGTTCCTAAGAAAAAAATTTGGTTTCACCCCTGGTAACAAATCTTTGCCAAAGGCAAAGCTGCTTCTGCTTCTACCTCTACTTCTGCCCTGCTTCGCTTGTTGATTTTGTTTTCCTTCTCTCAACTAAAGTCAAAGAATAAGAAGTTGAGACCTGAAAATGAAGGGAAAAGAGAAAGGGTAGAGGAAACAATATTTTAGGTGAGAGTAAGAAAGAGAGATGAGAAAGATTAATTTGCATATGACCCGAAGATATATGGAAACAAAATTTTAAATCGAAAACAGATTTGATTTACATTGGGATATGAGGGAGAGGAAGAGAGACGTGAATAAGTTTTCTTTTTTTTTTTTTTGGTAATATAATATGTACATTGTTACAAAGGAGAAATGAATAGATTATAAATAATAAAATATAAGTTACCTGGTTTTTATTTCCGAGTAGAGTTATTGGACACTTGGAAAGATTATATATAAAATTAGTGTTAGTATTTAGTATACTGTTCATGATTTTTTTTTTATTTTATAAGTAGATTAAAGAATTGATATGTATTTTTTTAATACTTTATTATACTTTATAGAATACTTGTTAGCCTCTTAACTTTGCTTGTGCTGTCTAAAAACTCCATTGACAGTGTACCAAATACTTTCTTATAAAACTATAGGACAATTATTTGGCACATAAGTCGAATATGAGATTTTACCATGTATCCTTAAATTGTAATTAAAAATTATAAATCAATAAATAAAATATGTGACAAAATTTTAACTTTACTTGCGGAGTTAAAGATTCCGATTATCTATTTACTAAATAATTACCAAAATTATGTTTTATTCCGTTTTCATTTCCCAAGTTAGATAAAATATTGTTTGTTTTAATTGAACGTCCATCCACTTAAAAATAAGATTTTATTATATATATGGTTCAACTACCTTCAAATTAATCCAACTGATTGAAATGAGAATTGGTGTTCTAATTGATTCGATCAACAATTCAGTTCTAAAAAGTTTTGCTAAGTAAGAATTATTTTTAGACATAATATATTTATGGGTAGGGATTCAATTATACTATTGTAAAATTAAATTAGTTTTATATATTTTTATATGATTAATATTTTAATGATCTAATTGTTAAATTTATCAATATAATTGTATTTGTCATATATGCAAATTTTCAAATCTATCCAATATCTCTATTAAATTGATAAAAAAAACTTAAAATTTTTTAATTTACACCAAACTTGACATGTATGATCCACATAAATAGAACATAAAATTTAAAATAAAAAAATTATTATAATTATTATAAAATTTTTTGTGTTTCGTCCTGTTTGAACGCAATTAAAAAGTTTACTATGGTTATAATAATTTTCCCACATGTCCTAAAAGAAAAGTTGAGTCTTAGCTCAATTGATAACGGTATTGTTGTCAATACAAGAGAATATAGGTTTGAGTGCGTTGAAGCGCATTATCCTTCTATTTAAGAATTGGGAGAGATTATAAATAATTTTAGACATCAAATAAAAAAGAACATATATAATAATATCATGTAATTAAATTCATGTTTAAAAAAAAAAAACTATAATTTTATATAGAGTGTCCTTCTCGTGTCCTACAAAATCAAATAGAAAAATAGAATCAGGAGATCAGATACAGCTAAACTCCTCAAATATATAAAACAATTCAAGTCTTCACAATATATATAAAATTTATTTCCATGCTTTAACTATGCTCTCAATTTCTATATCTTTCATCCATTTAAAATTCAGTCACTCAATTTTAATTCTAACAATTTAATCACTCTACACTTTTAATTTAAAAATTGAAATCTATTTTATAACAACATTAAACGAATCTCGTTCAATTAAATTATGTGATATTTTTCTAAAATGTAAATTTGCTCATGTCGCCAAATGCTTAAAAAACCAAATAAGTAAATTCACCTTTAAGCCGAAAGTGAAAGTCAATAATTTTTTTTTTTCTTTAGATGTGTTTAAGTTTTATTTTTCTATGCATAGGTCAGCCATGGCAACAATTTTATTTGCTTACATGCCTTTCAACTCGCCTTAAATTGGTCATGCAAGCAAATTTATTTTTTTTTAAATCTCTCATAATCTAATTTAATGAATCACATTTGACAATGTTACCAATTGAATTTTAATTTTAAATAAAAAATTAAATTATTGAAATTAAAAGTTGAAGGATTAATTTTCAACATATACAAAGAGTACAAGGACTACTAGCGGAATTAGATCTAGTTGAACCAAGAAGCTTACAATTGATAAATAGAAAGCAAAACATTTTATATTAAATACTTTTATATTAACATTTCAAATTAAACCTTTTAATTTCATTTATTTATTTTGCAATTAAATTTGATAAATCAATTTTGGGTAAAATGGTCACCCTATTATGTATTCCTGTTTTGGTCACCCAATTTTAAAAGTTTTCAATTTAGGTATTAACCTTTGAGTTCGTTATTATTTTGGTCACCCGTGGTTATATTGATAATGAAAAACTTTTTTTTCTAAGTGGTATAATAACACATTTAGTCCTCAATACTTACATATTCGATCAATTTGATCCTAATTCTAAATAATTAAATATATTTAACCCTTCACATTTACAAATTCTATCAATCTAATCCTTAAACTTTCTCATCAAAACTTTCGGCTTTTAAAATAGAGGCATTCCACGTGTATAAATTTGTAAAACCCAAAAAGAAAAAAAAAATTCTCAAATTGTTCAAATATAACATACTTGTAATACAAATTTATTGTATAAAAATAAACTTTATATTTATTCCTCAAAAACATTTATATTACAAGTATGTTATATTAGAGTAAAAAGAATTTTTTTTATTTAAAAAACCCTCTTTTTTATTGTAGCTAGTCTCAATATATATTATAGAAGGAAATTAAATATAAAATATAAAATATAAAATAATATAACATTTAGCAAATTAAAAAATATATTAAATTGTATGATACATGATGAATTTTTAGAATTATATACATGTCACAATATTAGGTTGTCCAATCCACATAAAAAAACTGTTTTTGAGAGGTTTCAGTTTTAAATAGTATATATAAAATAAGAAGTTATTTTCCATCTTGTTGTATTAACACAAATAGTCAAAGCAAGAAACAATAAATGAATAAATCCATGGATTAAAGAGTAGCATTTCATTATGTCAAATACATAATACAAAAGTTTGACCATGGTGCTTGAAATCGGATAAAATCAACTGTTTATATCAACAACCAGTTTGTATATCAGTCTTAAGCGAGAGAGAGAATAAATTGATTCACAAATTGGTAAGGTGCTAATCGAAAAATAGATGAAATGATAAAAAAAATTAATTGTAAGAAAGAAAGAGATGGAATAGATTGATTTGCATAGGGAAACGAAATTTATATATCGAAAACAAATTTGATTTACATTGGGATATGGGAGAGGGAGAGAGAGACGATAATAAGATTTTTATTTTTTGGTAATATAATATGGATATTACACAAAGGAGAACTGGATATATTACAAGTAATAAAATATCACTTATTTGGTTTTTCCAATAGAGAGGTATTGGAAACATGAGAAAAATTATATATAAAATTAGGGTTTGTATTTTGTATATTGGTAGTATATGGTTTTTTATAAGTAGTTTTAAAAGGTTGTTATGTATTTTTTTTAAATATTTCTTTTTTAATATTATATCATATCGTTATAGGACACTTGCCAACATCTTGACTATTTGTGGAGTAAAAAAAAACCTCCACTATTAGTGTACCAAATATTTTTTCATAAAATTATAACAAAATGTTTTCTCATACAATTATAAAATAATTGCTAAATGCATTGACTTTCAGAATTTTTAACTCCACAAGTATAGATGAGATTTTCCATGTCCTTAATTTATAATTAAAAATAAAAAAAAGTTGTGATAAAATCTTAACTATGATTGTGGAATTAAAGATTCCCATTTCCTTTTTATCAAATAATTACCTTTAAATTATATTTTATTTATTTTCCATTTCCCAACTTTAGAGAGACAGAAAAAAAGTCCAATATTAGATTGTTTCATTGAAATGAGTCCATCCATTTAAAAATAATATTTTATTTTACAGATATATGGTTGAATCAACTTTATACTAATTCAATTGGTTGAATTTAGAATTGGTGGTCTAATTAAATCGATCAACTGTTCGATTCTAAAATTTTTTGTCAAGTAACAATTATTTTTAGCCACAATTAATCTATTTATGAGGAGGGATTCACTTATAAAAATTCATAAATTTAATTATACATTAGTATAACTTTTTATACAATTAATATTGTCATGATCCAATTGTTGAATTTATCAAGTAATTGTATTTATCATGCATGCAAATTTTTAAACCAATCCAATATCTCTATTAAATTGGTAAAAAAAAGAGTAAAAGGCTTTAATTTACGCCAAACTTGATATGCATGATTCAAATAAATAGAACATGAAATAACATTAAAATATTAATCATATTAATTGTAATTTTTTGCGTGAAATCATTGTATCTTCAATGTTTGTTTACAGTCCAAGAAGACTAATCTTTTTTATATTTGTGATTGCTAATCCCTAGAATATTGGCTCTAATATTTGAACTTAAATTCTCTCATTATACAAAATATCTTATCACTACATTCAAAATTTATTAATATATATAATATTTATGCTAATATATATTGAAATGATGAAATCCTCAAACAAATAAATCTTAGCTTAAAATTGAATTATTATAACAAATTATACATGGAAAAAACTAAGGCATGGCTTTAAAATAATATGAAAAATAGTTAAAATATAAATAACATAAAAAGTACATGACGATAGCATAAAAACAACCTACATGAAAAAAATTTACTAAGGATAAAAAAATCATAATAATTGAGTCCCATTAAAACATAATGTGAAATACAATACAAACATATAATTTTCTTTAAATTGAATCATCATAAGAAAGTGCATAAAATATCATCTGAAATAAGACATAACTCAAACACAACATGAAAAGAAAATTCATTCTTAATCAATCATTATTGACAAAATTTGTCAATATGAAAAATACATCAACATGACACTTTTACAAACACGCAAAAATATTTGTAAAATAATTACTAACATGTAAATGAATATACAAATTTATAATACTATAAGTACAAAAACATAATACCAACACCATAATATAAAAAATAACACACCAATACACAAAAATAATTGATTAATATGTCAAACTTACATTGTCGAAACCATTTTTTTTTGAAAACGGGAATCGACTTTGGTTCGAAAATGATAATTAAAACAGGAGTCGCCACCGATCTTTATTAGGTGTGATCGGATCACCTTTGTTCTAATAAAACATTTTCGTTTACTAAAACGACATTTTTGGTCTACGAAACTTGAGAAAACGGGTTCGGGAGTCGGTTACATGTGAGGAAGGATTAGCACCCTCATCACGCCCAAAATTGGTACCGAATTGATTACTTAGTGTCCTAATGTCGAAAGTTGAAAATCGGGAATAAATTTGAAGTACGATCCTTTTTATTAACATCGATTTTAAAATTCTTGAATTAGCTCAAAACGATCGTTAAAGACTTTCTCATCTCGAGATATCGGAATATCACATCCCGTAAATTAGGGCACAATACCACGAATTCCCGAACGCAAGGTCGTCTTTAATTTTATTGAAATTTCGTGTAGTTAAAAAGAAAATTGAAAGGATATTTGGCTATTTAGAATCAACGAGAAAACCGAAACCCCGTAAGTTAGGCACGATTCTTCGATGTTCTAAAACGCGAAACATTGCCTTATTTTAAAAATTTTTATTAAATGACAGCGGATTTGATATTTAAACAATAAAATAGTCTATATTGAAAACATGCATTTGAACTTTAATACACGACGTGATTTAAATGGAACGAGAAAGAATGATGATATCGAACATGGTATAATGATTTGCGAATAAATATTACAATAATGAATTATAAAAACATGAAAATAAGAATAAATAATTATAAAATACAATGGCAATAATCATGCGACACATATTGTTTGACATCAATATTAATGATAAAAAAAATGAAGCAGAGTAATATATATATATTTATAAAACCGCTTGAAGTAACTAGCATAAAACAAATTAAAATGAATAATGTATGAAGCAATTTAAAACAAATAATATACAAAGCAAATTGAAATAAATGATGTGAGGTAGTTTAAAATAAATGAAAGGTAATTTTAGATGAATAGTATATAAAAACGTGTTTAAAATATACACCATAAAAAGCAATTTAAAATAAATAATATAAGACGATTCGAAATCATCAATGTCCAAAACAATAGAATAATATATAGAACAACTAAAATAAATTATTTATAAAGCAGTTTAAAATAACATATAAAAAGTTTAAAATAAATATCAAGTGAAGAATAAATTTAAAACGAGTAATGTGTGTAATAATATATAAGAAGTTTAATATGAGCAATGTAAGAAATAAAAAATTTATAATATACAATAAAAGGAACTTAAAATAGTTAATCTATAAAACAATATCATTAAATATCATATAAAACTTAAAATAGACAATATATATATGTAATAGTTTTTTGAAATATAATTATGCATATAAATGGACCTCAAAGAAACTACACATATAAAAACATAGATTTAATAATGCATGTAGGTCAAATGTACATTACCAAGTATGTGTCTAATAATAATTAAATATAATACATAGAATATACAAACACATATATTAAAATGCGTAAATAGATTCAAAAGCAGTTATATGCATGAAATGATATAGTGTAGATAATATACATAGAATAAAGTTAATTTATTAGAAGGTATAGACGTGTATAATAATGCATAAACCATTTACATAAAATAATATACAATATGTAAAAATTCAATTACCCAAATTACAATAAATAAATAAGATGATTTATATAATAATATCTAAGATAAATAACATATGAAAGTTATTAGTCAATATATGGAAATACTTAAAATAGTAAAACAAGTGAGTCTAAAAAGAACAAATTTAAATACGTATTTCATAAAACAATTTAAAAGAACCAATATATATATAAAAAAATAAAAGAATAACTAAATAAATAATAAAAGGATTAGAATCGAACTGAGTAAGGGCTGAATTGAAATGAAAATGAAAAGAGAGATAAAAACTAAGAGAGAATAAAAATACGGGGCTAAAAATGAAATTATACCGAATCTCAAAGAAAAAATACTTAAGCAGGGCCTAAATTAATATTGAAATAAACTATAAGGTACAAATTAAAAATAAAACGAAACTGGATTTGGGAGAACAGAAAATACGGAGGGACTTGACGCGCAAATATCCCATTAGAAGAGAAAACACGCGGATCCTAGAAAAGGCGGGTCGGGTCACATGGGTATAGCACCAAACGACGTCGTTTTTGAGTTATTGAACTTAACTCAAAACGGCGTTGTTCCATATATGTATAAAATCAAAATTTTTTTCTCATTCTCATTTCATCAGTGCATTTAGAAAAAAAAGGAGGGAGAGAGGGAGAGGCTTCTCCGGCCTAGGCGATTTCCGGCCATCGGATCGCGGCCCGTTCGTCACCGACGACCACCGTGCGCGGCGGTCGGATGTGCAAAACGAAGCCATTTTTACCTCTTTCACTCCCTCACTCCAAATCTAAACCCCAAGCAACAAAAAAACCCGCAATCGTTGAGAAAAATCGGGAAAACCATTCGGTTTCCAACTTTCCGATCGCCCAAAAAAGGTAAAATATTATGTTTCTATACGACTATCTATGTATATATACTATATTTGGTATGTAAAGCATGAAGATCTACCTTTTTATAAATCTTTTTGCTATCTTTATTTTCATATATTGTAGTTGTTTTAAATATTGAAAATCCCTCTTGAAATACAATCGATTTCCCCCCTGTGCAAAACGATTTTGTGTTGGCTTTATAGCCGAGGTACACTGTTTGGTTCTACTGTTTTCGTACTATTAGCGTGTTCTTTTGTCTTTGTTCTGCTATTTTTTCTTGTTTCATTTGCAGATCTCAGGGGAGTAGGTGGTACGGTGATGGGATGGGGCGTCTGTTTCGAGCGTCGTGCGTGCTGAGGCCAGCACATGGAGGAGCGGCGCGAGATGCTGGTATAGGAACCCTAGGGTTTCTTTTTTGCTGCTAACTTTGGGCTAGGGATTGGGCTTGGCTAAATTTGGTTTAATTTTTTTTTTGGGCCATTTGGGCCATTGTAAGTGGACTTTTGTTATTTTATTTTGGTTTCTGGTTTATGGGAATGGGCCGGGCAAAATTGGGCCCGTACAGCTGCCCCTCTTTGCTCATTGTCGTGCAACGGGAATGGAGCAAAGACTATAAGAGGGTCAATTTTGCCTGGGTCTGGTGAGTCTTGACTTCTATTGGCACTTCTTTTCTTCAAGCAACTTCGATCTACAATCTTCAACCTACTCCACTACAACTTTAGGGAGGTAGAATGGTGGCTTAAATCTGCTTCACTGCAACTTCAGGAAGCCAAGATTCACCGTCTTCAATTTACCCCACTGCAACTTCAGGGAGACAAGATCTACAATCTTTAACCTACTCCACTACAACTTTAGGGAGCTAGGATGGTAGCTTGAATCTGCTCCACTGCAACTTCAGGAAGCCAAGATTCACCGTCTTCGATTTGCCCCACTACAACTTCAGGGAGACAAGATCTACAATCTTCAACCTACTCCACTACAACTTTAGGGAGCTAGGATGGTAGCTTGAATCTGCTCCACTGCAACTTCAGAGGGCCAGATCTTCAACCTACTCCACTACAACTTTAGGGAGCTAGGATGGTAGCTTGAATCTGCTCCACTGCAACTTCAGAGGACCAGATCTTCAACCTACTCCACTACAACTTTAGGGAGCTAGGATGATGGCTTAAATCTGCTTCACTGCAATTTCAGGAAGCCAGATATACAATCTTCAACCTACTCCATTACAATTTTAGGGAGCTAGGATTTGCTTAAATTTGCTTCACTGCAACTTCAGAAAGCCAAATTTATAATCTTCAACCTACTCCACTACAACTTTAGGGAGCTAGGATTCTTAAATCTGCTTCACTGCAACCTCAGAAAGCCAGATTCTTCATCTTCGATTTTCCCCATTGCAACTTCAGGGAGACAAGATCTATAGAATTGGTCTCATGTATCTATGATTAGGATGCTATGATCAAAGTGAATCAAATGCTCCTAACTAGACATGATGCTTATGTCAAATAATTAGGACGTTATGATCGAAATGAATCAATGCTCCTAACTGGATGTGTTATGATATATGAATGCAGAAATGAAAATGATCCATTTTTCAAAAAGCCCAAGGTGTCATTGCTCGTTGTTCATCAGGACATTGTCACTGACGTATTACGCAGCCATCTTGTTCAGTTGGTATTCTTGACGAAAACAATCACATTTTGCTCAGCAAGCTTGCTTCGCTATAAATTCGGAGCCCCTTCTACTGTATTTTCTGGGAACATAAAGTTTGTACCCCCCACTGCAACTTCAGAGGATTAAGGGTCACTATCTATCTTGCTGCAACTAGGAGGTAAAGAACTATATCATCTTCAATCAATTTGATTTGGCACACCATTCCCTGGGCGTAATGACCTGCTATAAATGCTCGATATTTACATGAATGCAGAGTATCATTTTCTTTTCTCGAGAATGATGCTCTTTCACACTTAGGTTGACATCGTTCGTTATTTGTCGAGGTTGTATCACTGACGAAATATCTTGCCTTTCATTTAGTTGATATCTTTGACAGAAAATTTGAAGAGATAGTTACAATTTAGACTCCTCTTTCTCAAACATTTTCAACCCTTAGGCTTGGTGAGTTCTAAATGATGGTCATATTTCAGGTTCCTATACTATTTAGAAGCTTCCAGAGTAGTATGCAGAACCCCTTTTGCGAAGGTATTATTAGTCCATTCGTCGTTATTTCAATGCAAAATGCTTGAAAAGATTAAAACAATGGACAAGAAGGAAATTGATTAGGAGCGTAGCTCGAAATAAGTTAATCAAAGATTGCAAATGCAATAAGAAGAAAATTATCTCAACATGAATAAGTTAATCAAAGATAGAAATGCAATAAGAAGGAAATTTATTGAGACGTATCTTGAAAAGAATAAGATAATCAAAGATAATAAATTTAAAATGGGCAAAATAGAAATTAGGTATTTAAAATGGGCAAAATAGAAATTAGGTGCCCTAGATATCTCGGCTTGAGCTTCTTTGTACCAACTTCTTGAGGACCTTCCGGAGTACTTTGTCGATGCCCCGAGACGTAACATACTTCTTTATTATTAATTCAGGCATTGTTGTATGCCCTATTTTGATCCAAATTTAAGTCGCCCTTTTCGGGTTTTCAACTCGAATCCCTTTTGGTCTCGAGGCGCCCTTTGCTGGTTTTCGCCTCAGCCTCTCCTTTTTCTCTTTTCCTTTTTTTTTTAGGGTCTGAAAGTGCCCTTTGCGGGTTTTCGCCTTGGCCTCTCACTTTCTAGGTGAAATTCTTCTTGACGAAATCTGAATTCAACGACTTGGACAAATCTTTGCTATCCATTTCGGTCAAAATTAATGCCCCTCTAAAACAGGTCTTCTTTATTAAATAATGTCCTTCTCAGTTCGGTATCCACTTTCTCTGAAGTCTTTTTGTATAGGAAGAATCTTCTTCAATATCAAGTTCCCTTCGTGGAATTCTCTAGGGATGACCTCTTTATCGTAAGCTCGCATCATTCATTTTTGGTGCACTGGACCACGATAGATAGCTTTTAACCCTACCCTCTTCGAATTCAGCTGATCCTATCGGGATTGGATTCATTCTACCTTACCCAACTTTAGCTTTGACAAGACTTAGAGAAAAAGAACCTCGCCTTCAAAATCGTTTCTATCCCATAAAACAAACGAGCAATATGTTGCCCCGACAAAAGTCTTGGTCGATGTTTGATAAGCATGAGGGTAAATGGTAACTTCTTTATGCCAATCTTCACAAGTTTTAGTCGCCTTTCACTATGGCCTTTGTTTTGTTATTTTTATTCTTATACACTTTGGCTAGCTCTACTGTATTGTTTATTTTTAAGGTGATGTGGCGTCTGTTCTTCAAATAAACTGCGAACTTCTGACATTGTATGGTTGGACATGATCTTTTTTTTTGGCACATGATCTTTTTTTTTGACTGACTGTCGACTTTGTAATATTGGAATATGAGGCGACTCTTATCCTTTTGGTGAAGTAATTGATGTCTGCAAGAGGCTTTCGACGAAATCGGCCCAATAACCTTTATGCCCTAAGTAGAGAAAGTCTATGAAGAAATGAAGGAACACATGGGTCTTGTCTCAATAAACACAGCATACTGATGCAACCCCTTTCTATGGTGGACCAGCAGAATCTGAATATCATGATTAACCTAGCCATTATAAAACCATTAGCATATGCTGTTCAGACATCTTGTAGCATCCTCACGTCTTAGTAACCCAAGCATATCTTGATGCGATCATGTGAAAACATCTTTGACTTCTTAGAATGATGTCTTGCTCTGTCTTTGTGGTGATGCAGACTCCAATGTTTGCCTCTTTCTCTTGTCCTAGGCTTACTGACCACTGACTCTTTGTAAGGTAGGATATCTTGTTCTACCATTCTTAACAAATCTGGAGATAGGTTACCGTCTCTGTCATCTTTAAAGTGCCGAGATCCCTTTAGGCTAATATTTCGCTCAAAAGGAGACTCAGAGTTAATGACAGCGTCGCTCACATCATTGATATCTGGGGACCTGCTGAAGGAAGGTTCCAAAGAATAAATGATTCTAAGGATAATTATTTGTATGGTATGATCATGAATGAAGAATAAATGAATTTTTTAGAGAAAGTCCATAGAACAAAAGAATCTAAGAACAAATATTTGCACAGTATGAAATGGAAAGAATATTTGTTAAAAAAGATGCATTTTATTGAAATAAATATTTTGGGCACAAGCCTATTTCACAAAAGGATTCTTATTGCTTCTAGGCTTAAAGCAACAAGCGTGTTTCGAATATTACTCTAGATTAGCTCTAAAATAGAGGGATCTCTTCCACAGTCCCATTGTTCAAAACACTCCCAAGTATGCCAAGGCAGATGCTCGCAAAATTCTATTCCCGAATTCCCTCTTCTGATACGTCGTTAATGTTTAGGTCCCCCAATACCAGGTCTTGCGCTAGAGTCCTGAGCTCGATGTACCATTGGATCTCATTCCCCTATCCATCATAGAACTCATAATGTCCACCCCTTTAACAGAAAGGTTGGATAACATATTTTCTGCTCCAGAGAGATTATCGAATTTCATGATACCCAATTTGACAAATCTTTCGATTAGCTTTTTAAAAGCGGTACAGTTCTCGATAGAATACCTCGTGATTCCCGTATGGTACTCACCTTGGCCGCTTTTATTGTACCATTTAGGGTATGGGGGTTGTATAGGTTCGATGTAAAAAGGGGATACAACATGTGCGTCGAATAGAATACAGTACAACTCTCTGTACGTGATTGAGATGGGTGTGAATTGGGGTTTTTCCAAGTTCGGTCTTCGATTGGGTTCTTGCCTTGAGGAGCCTTGATGGCTGGTAGTTATCGTCTTTGGCTGGCTTACTATAATTGGCTCCGAACGACCCCCGTCATACCCACTCGTGCTATTTGCTTTCCTTTCCTTCTTTTTCGGGGCCTTTAAAGTCCATTCTCTCCTTTCCTTTGTTTCTGCCAGAACGACCGGTTTGGCTTGATTATCTTCCGGGCTAGAACCTGAACCCATTGGGAAGCTTAGCAATGCTGATGTATTTGCCTAATATTGGTGTCCGATAACAACAGGCACCCCTTGCATGTCTGGTTGGGTCAGGACGCTTATTGGTTTAAAACCTGGGGAGTAGATGATCTCTTCATTATCATCCTCACTATTGACCACTGGACCACTTTTTTTTTTAAATTCTCCGGCCAATAACTGGGTTAACTGGCCCATCATATTTCTTTGGAGTTCTAGCATTTGTTCTCGCATACCTTGTTGAATTCTGATCAATTGCTCTTGCATCTGTATTTGCCTTTGCTCAATTCTATCCAACCTTTGGTCCACATCTTTTGTCGGTTCTGAAATAATTTTACCTAATTAGGGCCCTTTAGTGAAAGTTTAATGCAAATAATGCAATGCAATGTAAATGTATGGAATGAATGCAAAAGAAAGGAAGGCGTTGATTCTGAATTCAATTTCATTAGAACAACTTTTCTAGAAAACAAATTCCCTTATATAAAACGAATTACATATGTGGCCTTTCTCTAATATTCCAAGCAAAGATATCTATCTTCCTCTTCATATCCAGATGTTATGGTCGAGTCTTGCGAATTCTCCAAAAGATGTCCCTATTGACTCCTTTTTGCTTGATCAAGGCTGCCACTCATTGATCACTTACCCCTACGACACTCGTCAGCTCCTCCAAGAAAGTCGAGATGTGATGACTATCGAATAATCCTGTCGACTTGAATCCTTGGGCAATAAAACAAAACAATCCTTGTCGATTTGAATCATCGGGCAATGAAACAAAGTCTTGTGTTACTCCATTACATATGTAACCTTGCCCTCATATTTCAGGCGAAGACGCCTATCCTCCTCTTAATACCTAGACGTCATGGTCGAGTCTTATGAATTTTCTAAAATATATCTTTATTATTTCCTTTCTGCTTGATCTAGACCGTAACCCATTGCTCACTTATCCCCACGATGCTCGTTAGCTTCTTTAAGGCATGAAGGCTCTCGAATAATCTTTATTAGCTTGAATCCTCAGGCGGTGAAGCAAAATCATGTATTCCTTCATGGGCTATCAGCCTTCTTTCATTGTGTTTACTTGGACTATATTTGGACAACCGTGTTATAATCCACTTTATTAAGAAATTCGTTTTCTTATGACAAACTGTTCTATTTAGCAATCAACACCTCTTTTCTATGATGATGTAATGCAATGCAGTTATAAACAAAACAAAAACAAAACACGTCAGTACAGGAGAAATAAAAACCAAGAAAGCAATTATTCGGGTGACCACTAGGGGTTTGGAGTGGCTCTACCTTGGGTAAGCTCCTAGGTCTCTCTATACGTAGCTCAGTTCTAGAGTAAGGGTACCCGAACCAGCAGATTCCTCGATCCTCACCCATTATAGGCTCATACGGATCGAGTTCGGTTCAGGGGAATACATTTCCCTATGACCATGCGGAGATGAAAATCTCACGAAATCATAGGTACGGATGTATCCCGGAAGCAATCCACTAGCCCATGCGGAGGTGAAAACCTCACGAAGGCCTAGCTTCTCACTCCCACTTAAAAGGTGTGACCACGGCAGTCATGCAATGCAATGTGCAAGGATATATGCATAAGGAAAACTCGAAACAATAAAGAAAATATGAAGAATAATGAAAACCGTAAAAAATGGATGAAATGCAATAAATGGATCATAAGTTTAAAAACGAGTTTTCAAATTTTGACAACAGATAAAAATCAATCAATTTATGGCTCGACTCTCAAGGTCCCCAGTGGAGTCGCCAAGCTGTCGAAACCATTTTTTTGAAAACGGGAATCAACTTTGGTTCGAAAATGATAATTAAAACGGGAGTCGCAACCAATCTTTATTAGGTGTGATCGGATCACCTTTGTTCTAATAAAACATTTTCGTTTACTAAAACGACATTTTTGGTCTACGAAACTTGAGAAAACGGGTTCGGGAGTCAGTTACATGCGAGGAAGGATTAGCACCCTCGTCACGCCCAAAATTGGTACCGAATTGATTACTTAGTGTCCTAATGTCGAAAGTTGAAAATCGGGAATAAATTTGAAGTACGATCCGTTTTATTAACATCGATTTTAAAATTCTTGAATTAGCTCAAAACGATCGTTAAAGACTTTCTCGTCTCGAGATATCGGAATATCACATCCCGTAAATTAGGGCACAATACCACGAATTCCCGAACGCAAGGTCGTCTTTAATTTTATTGAAATTTCGTGTAGTTAAAAAGAAAATTGAAAGGATATTTGGCTATTTAGAATCAACGAGAAAACCGAAACCCCGTAAGTTAGGCACGATTCTTCGATGTTCTAAAAAGCGAAACATTGCCTTATTTTAAAATTTTTTATTAAATGACAGCGGATTTGATATTTAAACAATAAAATAGTCTATATTGAAAACATGCATTTGAACTTTAATACACGACGTGATTTAAATGGAACGAGAAAGAATGATGATATCGAACATGGTATAATGATTTGCGAATAAATATTACAATAATGAATTATAAAAACATGAAAATAAGAATAAATAATTATAAAATACAATGGCAATAATCATGCGACACATATTGTTTGACATCAATATTAATGATAAAAAAAATGAAGCAGAGTAATATATATATATTTATAAAACCGCTTGAAGTAACTAGCATAAAACAAATTAAAATGAATAATGTATGAAGCAATTTAAAACAAATAATATACAAAGCAAATTGAAATAAATGATGTGAGGTAGTTTAAAATAAATGAAAGGTAATTTTAGATGAATAGTATATAAAAACGTGTTTAAAATATACACCATAAAAAGCAATTTAAAATAAATAATATAAGACGATTCGAAATCATCAATGTCCAAAACAATAGAATAATATATAGAACAACTAAAATAAATTATTTATAAAGCGGTTTAAAATAACATATAAAAAGTTTAAAATAAATATCAAGTGAAGAATAAATTTAAAACGAGTAATGTGTGTAATAATATATAAGAAGTTTAATATGAGCAATGTAAGAAATAAAAAATTTATAATATACAATAAAAGGAACTTAAAATAGTTAATCTATAAAACAATATCATTAAATATCATATAAAACTTAAAATAGACAATATATATATATGTAATAGTTTTTTGAAATATAATTATGCATATAAATGGACCTCAAAGAAACTACACATATAAAAACATAGATTTAATAATGCATGTAGGTCAAATGTACGTACCAAGTATGTGTCTAATAATAATTAAATATAATACATAGAATATACAAACACATATATTAAAATGCGTAAATAGATTCAAAAGCAGTTATATGCATGAAATGATATAGTGTAGATAATATACATAGAATAAAGTTAATTTATTAGAAGGTATAGACGTGTATAATAATGCATAAACCATTTACATAAAATAATATACAATATGTAAAAATTCAATTACCCAAATTACAATAAATAAATAAGATGATTTATATAATAATATCTAAGATAAATAACATATGAAAGTTATTAGTCAATATATGGAAATACTTAAAATAGTAAAACAAGTGAGTCTAAAAAGAACAAATTTAAATACGTATTTCATAAAACAATTTAAAAGAACCAATATATATATAAAAAAATAAAAGAATAACTAAATAAATAATAAAAGGATTAGAATCGAACTGAGTAAGGGCTGAATTGAAATGAAAACGAAAAGAGAGATAAAAACTAAGAGAGAATAAAAATAGGGGGCTAAAAATGAAATTATACTGAATCTCAAAGAAAAAATACTTAAGCAGGGCCTAAATTAATATTGAAATAAACTATGAGGTACAAATTAAAAATAAAACGAAACTGGATTTGGGAGAACAGAAAATGCGGAGGGACTTGACGCGCAAATATCCCATTAGAAGAGAAAACACGCGGATCCTAGAAAAGGCGGGTCGGGCCACGTGGGTATAGCACAAAATGGCGTCGTTTTTGAGTTATTGAACTTAACTCAAAACGGCGTTGTTCCATATATGTATAAAATCAAAAATTTTTTCTCATTCTCATTTCATCAGTGCATTTAGAAAAAAAAGGAGGGAGAGAGGGAGAGGCTTCTCCGGCCTAGGCGATTTCCGGCCATCGGATCGCTGCCCGTTCGTCACCGACGACCAACGTGCGCGGCGGTCGGATGTGTAAAACGAAGCCCTTTTCGCCTCTTTCACTCCCCTCACTCCAAATCTAAACCCCAAGCAACAAAAAGACCCGCAATTGTTGAGAAAAATCAGGAAAACCATTCGGTTTCCAACTTTCCGATCTCCCAAAAAAGGTAAAATATTATTTTTATATGACTATCTATGTATATATACTATATTTGGTATGTAAAGCACGAAGATCTACCTTTTTATAAATCTTTTTGCTATCTTTATTTTCATATATTGTATTTGTTTTGAATATTGAAAATCCCTCCTGAAATACAATCGATTTCCCCCCCTGTGCAAAACGATTTTGTGTTGGCTTTATAGCCGACGTACGCTGTTTGGTTCTACTGTTTTCGTACTATTAGCGTGTTCTCTTGTCTCTGTTCTGCTATTTTTTCTTGTTTCATTTGCAGATCTCAGGGAAGTAGGTGGTTCGGCGATGGGATGGGGCGTCCGTTTCGAGCGTCGTGCACGCTGAGGCCAGCACATGGAGGAGCGGCGCGAGATGCTGGTATAGGAACCCTAGGGTTTCTTTTTTGCTGCTAACTTTGGGCTAGGGATTGGGCTTGGCTAAATTTGGTTTAATTTTGTTTTGGGCCATTTGGGCCATTGTAAGTGGACTTTTGTTATTTTATTTTGGTTTCTGGTTTATGGGAACGGGCCGAGCAAAATTGGGCCCGTACATACTTAATTTATAATATTTGAAATATAAAAAATAAACCAAAAAAGCATTACTTACATCATTTTGATTCCAACAAATTGGGAAAAAAAACACTCGAAATATGTAATTTGTCTTTACCATCATTACCCCTTTTACAGCCCTTCTAGGACAGTTGCTTTGGCCAACTTCAATGTTGAGTTGGGATAACCTTTATTATATTGTTCTATATATATTACATAGAGAGACCCCGAATTATTTATTTTATATAAAATTGGTTATGCCCAAATCTTAGACACTGCAATAAGCTTTAAGAGAAGATTTAGTAGCACCTTGAACAATTTGGGGGGAGTGAAATTTCAAAAATTCTTCCAGATCAAAGGGTTTGAAGAGCATCGGATTTTTGTCATCAACAAGCTCTTTGGGAACCTTTACTAGGTACCCTCCTCTTGGCCATGCAAACAATCCGATGCTATACCTAGCCTCGTTTCCTTTCATCATCACGCGATGATAAGCAGAAGACAATCGACCATTCAACCATACCTGCAACAGTACAAAAT
This sequence comes from Gossypium anomalum, assembly GCA_025698475.1. NCBI lineage: Eukaryota > Viridiplantae > Streptophyta > Magnoliopsida > Malvales > Malvaceae > Gossypium > Gossypium anomalum. The sequence continues at coordinate 78,099,131 of CM046966.1, read as the reverse complement.
TTACGTTCTATCTACCTTGAGCTTTTGTTTAAGTCAAGCTATTAATAAACAAGTGACTTACGCTGAAGGATTCTCCAAGCATGGCTACGAAAGAGTTGGGTGAAGGATTTATATTCATCCATTCGCCATTTTTGTTTAGGATCTCCAATCCTTGAAACTCATTTAATTGACACAAAAGAGTCATTGTAGTATAATCACAGTGTACAGGTATCCCAAGGCTCGCTGGTGTTTGGCCTTCCGTATTTCATGGCCCTAAGGTGATTATTTGTTGAGTCCACAAGTTCATCCATGTATTTCTCAAGGCCAAAACTCTCCAAAATCATCCTCAAAATTGTCTTCTCTAATCCTGATGCTAGTTGAGTGAAAGATGCCAGAGTTTTACTGCCAAATACAGAGCAGATGATCAATAAAGGTGTAGTAGTTTTGCTAAAGGGTTTTTTGTAAGTGAATGGATGTACCTGAAGCTTATGTTTCCTTGTGGCCAAAAAGTGGTTGTGACGCATTGTTCAATGTTTTCAGCACTCTGTGCATCATCAGTGGAGATGCTCTCATACAATCTTGATGGAGACCCATGATAGGCACGAAAGGGTTTATCGGAAACACAAAGCTGTTTTGTTTGTAAAGGCAAGTCAAATAGCTGTTCCAAGGCCTCTAAAACTGGCTGCCGAAGCTCCAGGAGTTGGTCAAACGAGGCCTCAAAACAACCGTACTCCAATGCTTCCCGGACTTGGAACTTCAACAAATCCCATTCAGGGCTGCTCGGTTTCAGGTTCTGGTTTGAGAAATCTATGACCGGCACCTTAGCCCCAGTTCTTGAGCTAATATCTGTCTTCTTTTTTATTACCAACTTGCAAATCAAAATAAATGATTAAAATAATTATTATAATTTTTGTGTTTCCATACAGCAGCGGTGCTAGGTAGGAACTGCGCCTTGAATTTCTACAATTGAATTTTTTTATTCAGAAATTATAGTTTAATATTATAATAAAATTTGTAATTTCATCCTTTAAAAAAAAATTATAATCCGATCTTAGCTTCTTTTTTTTCGTCCTTCATCCTGCTTGTACGCAATTAAAACTTTACTATTATATAAATAATTTATAATTGAATATCGCATATAGTACATTTAAAATCTTTGATTAAGTTAACTGTTACAAGTTAATTGACAGCAGATTGAATTAGGAAATAATTAAAAAAAATTATTTTTTATATAAAATAAATTATATTAGTAAGAGAGTATTTTGATCTTTTATATTTTTATATAAAATTAATAAAATTTCATAGAAACTTTACCATTTCAATTAAAATTTTATTTATTTTTTTATAAATATATTTTTCATATAATTTTGTCATCAGATATGTGATAATCTAATATAAATATAAACCTTTAATTAAGCTCTGTTTTGTTTTTCTGTCTGTAACTAGAAATCGGATGATGATAATGATATTAATAATAAAGCTTGATTCTAGGGACCATTAAGGTTATTTTATATTTACTTGTATTATTTTCTGTCAATTTGCGTACTTATACGATGTTGATGGTTTCATATTTTAATAATGCGAATCAAGAAGGATGAAATCAGAAATAAATCAATAAAAGAAAATAAACAAAATTTAGAGGTTGACGAATTAATTTTATCCCTAAAAATTAAAAGGTGATTTAAATGGTTCCCAATCATTACTCTAAAATTGTGTCCTCAAAAAAATATGAAGATAAATGTTCTCTGTTGTTCCCTCTTTGGCGAATTTCGTCTTCACGAATATTGTACCAAAATTTATTTAAAAAATTAAAATATTTTCAGTGACCTTCATCTCATAATCAACATTTCATATACACAACTATCAGGCCAAAAATAGGTTACCTATTTTTGTAACAGCATTAAATGAATCTCGTTCGATTAAATTAGGTGATATTTTCAGTAAATTTGCTCATGTCGTCAAATGCTTAAAAAACCAAATAAATAAACAAACAATTATGCACGCGTTACTCTTTTGGTTACCTAATTTTAAAAGTTTTTAATTTAGGTATTAAGGTTTGAATTCATTCTTGTTTTAGTCACCTATCATTTAATTGATAACGGAAAGTCATTTTTTAAATAGGATAACACATTTATTTCACATTTATTTTTCAATACTTACATATTCTATCCATTTGATCTTAATTCTAATAATTCAATAAATTTAACCCTTCACATTCACAAATTCTATCAATTTAATATTCACACTTCCTAACAAAGCTTCCAGCTTTCAGAACAAAAGCATTCCACGTGTATAAATTTGTATCTTTATTGTATTAAAATAAATTTTATATAATTAATATTTTAACAATTCAATCGTCACTTTTTTGTTTTATTTATATAGATCATGTCTACCAAGTTTTGAATAAAACTAGAATATTTCACTATATGTTTTTATATAAAACTTTCTGTAATAGTCCGTTTTTCAGTGGTGTCGAAAACGGTGATTTCGAAACCTCGTTTTCTAATGATCGATTCACTAAATATTATTATTTAATATTTACTAGTCTATTTTAGTATTATATTGAATTTTGGTTCAATAATTTTATTGAATAGATAGTTAATTATAGTACAATGACTAAATCGTAAAAATTGTGAAAGTTAATCACTATTGATTTTTATTTGTTAAAAGGGCTAAATAGTATAAAGCGAAGGATCAAAGTGGCAATTAGGCCATTATTAGTGGCGGTGGACTGTAGGTGATGATTCTTTTAATTAAAAATATGTTAAATTATAATTATATTATTATAATGTATGATGGAAAACAATAAGAGAAACAGAAGATCTTCTCTCTCACGATAACAAAAGGGGAGATAAGGTTTGGCTTCAAAAACTTTTGGTCCTTGATTGGTAAGCTTAATTTAGTCATTTTCTTGTAATTTTAATATTTTTTAGACCTTAGGAGCTTGATTTAGCTAGACTAGGGACTATTTTGAAAAACTATTAAAGTTTATAAAAGTTTTTATTGTTGAATATTAAATATTTTGGTACTAAATTAATAGATTTTGAACTTAGATGTGAAAAATGACGAGTTTGTAAAGTGAAAATTGTTAGTTTTAAGCATAGGGACTAAAGTGTAAATATTTCAAAATTCACAAGAAATTTCAGTAATCATTGATATTCTAAGGTTGTATAAGGATGAAATTGAGATCAATTTTGAAATCAAAGAACAAATTTGAGAGTTATGACAATTTCGGTTTTAGGGGCTAAATTGAATAAAATATAAAATTTGAAGGAATATTAGATAAATGAAATTAAACTGACATATAGTTATAGTATGTTGTTAAATAATTATTATTTAGATTGGGATTTAAATCAATCGAAGGATATTCACGGAAAAGGGAAAATTGTGGATTAGTCCCTAACACCTTATTGATTTTTGTTTTTGCCAGGTAAGTTCATATGGTGTAATGATGCTTTGATTCTTATGTGTCCTATATTTTGTGAATGTATATAAGTTTTAGTGATATTTGGATTGTTTACAATTTAGTACTAAATGGTGAGAATAGATTAAATTGAAATGGAATAACATGAACTTACATGATGGGAGTTAACCCAATGAAACTTCGTAAATGCATCGTACACATGGTTACATGTTGATTTTCGATTATTCCAAGATCCAGTATTTGTTGTGGACTCGAAGATATATGTGACACAGGCTTAGCTCGGATGAGTAACCTAATGTCGTTTTATAGGTTTAGCCTAGACGAGTAACCTTACATGTATATACAACCCTAGCCAGGCTATTTGATGTGTCAATAAAAGGTTTAGCCTAGACAAGTACCTGACACAAGTGGATATGTTAAGCTTAGATGAGCATCAGATGTGATTGGTATCAGTGTATTTGAGTTCTTTTATGATGTTTCATTGGGTAATTTACAAGATACAAAATGTAGAAATTGAACAACTTGTAATGTGCCTATTGATCAAAGGTAGTGAAATAGAAGATTTAAAGACAAGTTTTGAATATATTAACATATAATTGAATTGTGGTTAAGGTGAATATAGAAGATATGAAATATTATTTTTGCATTTGAAATGTTATATGATTGAGTATAAATCAAGCTCACCTTATTGTGATTGTGTTTTAATATGTTAGGTAAATTGAGTTATACGTATTAATTTGATATATGTACTTCTAATATAAGGTAAGTTAACTATTCGTATACATATGAACTTACTAAACATTTTGTAATGCTTACCCCGTTGTTTTGTCTTTTCTTGTAGATTTTGATTTGTGGAACGTGTCAATCGGATCCTCGATGAGCTCACACTATCTATCTCCTAGTTTAGTAGACTTTTGGTCGTACAAACTTGGTTATAGGTGGCATTTGCTTAGGAGTGTTAAGTTGTTTGTAATGTTAAGCATTTTTTGAGACATAGTGGATTATGAATACTTATGGTAATGTTAATTTGCTCATGTTCATAGTTTTTGGTATTTTGCTATACATATATGGATGGGTAATTATAATTAGTTAGGTATGCATGAATCAACTTGCGTATGGAATGGATAAGTGATATGTAATGGTAAAAATAGATTTACCGACTCATGTGTCCTTATTATGCATTGCTGCGAAATGTGACATATTAATTTTGTGGATTGATTAGATGATTATATGTTATGTTTTGGCATGGAATTGGTATGTTTTGAATAGGTTTAAATGATGTCAAGTGCATTCTTATGACCTATTTGAAAGATTGGTTTCAGGAAGGTACCAAATGGCCAAAATTTACCAAAAATAGGTTCCTCATCCTGGCATCAATCTTCTCTTTTCGCAACGTCGGCCAATAGTTTGTGACATCTCGACATTAAGTGGTCCAATGTCGTGATATGACATACTATTTAGCAATGTCACAACATGGAGAAAATCTCATCACGACGCCAACCCTGTCCTTTTCAAACTTTACAATTTCGTCCTTATTCGATCTCGGGTTAACTTTAGAGCTTACGTAAGCTCGTATTAAACTTGAAAAAGGTTTAAATTTTTCTGAATGACTTATATAATGATAGAAGATTATTTTCGACTTGAATTATCTGTTAAAGGTTTGTAACTGTTTCGTTTTGTATTGTAGCATTTAGTAGCCCAGTATCGGCGATCAGGACGGGCTAGGGTGTTACATTAAATGGTATCAAAGCTATGGTTTAGTCAATTCTAAGACCAAAAGTAGCGTGTATCGAGTCTAGAAATACATGTCACAATAACCTGTGACAGTGTGATGCTTTTTGATCCAATCAGACTTTTTTTTCATAAATATATACAATGTCGGTTGACTCTAATCGTGTTGTACCTAACGAGGTACACAATAATGTTCTAACTTTCGAATAGGGAGCAAGTCATCATGTACCTATTTCATAATTTCTTGGAAGTGAGGACCATAGTACCTTCTTTCAAATGATGAATGAATAGTGTACTTAGTTAATTCTGGCTAACCCTTCGACTCTGCAACCTCCAACTATCACCGTGCCTCTTCTGGAATCCCCTCATTCTCAAAGTTCAAATCTATTGACCCCCAATCGATAAAATTTGCAAATGTGGGGCGGAAAAGTTTCGAGGAAAGAAAGACGATGATCCAACAAGAGTTGAGTACTAGCTAGAAAATATATAGAGTTCTTGATGAGTTAATTTGTTCTTCTGAAGATTGTCTAAAATGTGATGTATCCCTGTCAAAAGAGGAAGCCTACTTATGGTGGATTACTTTGACATCAATTGTCTCGAGAGACAGAGTAACTTGAGATTTCCTCTAGATAGAGTTTAAAAAGAAATACGTCAGTCAACTGCATCTAGAAAAGAAGAAATGAGAGTTTATACATTTGAAATAGGGGAGTATGACATAATAGAATATGAACATGAATTTATTCATTTGAGTAAGTATGCTCGAGAACTCATATCCTCTAAGGCTGAAATGTGTACTCGATCCAAATGGAGTTTTGATGAAGATATTCAGATGTCGATAGGTGCCTTAAAAATAAAAGAGTTTGTAGTATTGTCCGAACACACCTAGAAAATGGAAGACATATGGAATGAAAAAAATAGGCTAAAAATAAAAGTAGAGATACTAGGAAGCGTAGCATGTTAAGATCTTTTCCCAACTCCTCTGTTTAAAAGAACCAGAGATTTCAAAAGTCAATCTTTAATTTCTGCAAGGGATCCAAAAAAAGATGTGTCCAGAAAAAATTACCGAAGTTACAAGCTATGTCAGTGGCTAGTGCTAGTCGTGTCCGGAATATGAATACACCTAGTTGCGAGCATTGCGATAAGAATCATTTTGGAGAATGTAGATTAAAGAGGGGGTTCTGTTTTTGATATGGCTCGATGAAGCATTTTTTGAGACATTGCGTGAATAAAGCTGAGACAAGTTCAAAACAGGCTACCAAACCAATGACAACTTCACAGAGGAGTAGGAAATCGAGACCTGGAAATAATATTGGAGTGAGTCGCAGTGGAACACGGGATGTGACTATGAGATTTGAGGGTTGTGCTCTAGCCAAAGCTATGGCAATACGAGTTAGGGAGGAAGCCATAACACCCAACATTATCATTGATACTTTTTCTCTCTTTGATGTTACTGTATATGCATTGATTAACCTTGGGTCAACACATTTATATATATGCACCAAATCGGTAACAAAAAAGAACATACCGGTAGAATCAACTGAATTTGTTGTCAAAGTAACAGATCCATTGAGACAATGTGTCTAAGTTAATAAGATATCTAAAAATTGTCCACTGAAAATAGGAGGTTATAAATTTTCTACTTATTTGATTTTACTGTCATTTGATGAATTTGATGTTATTCTGGGTATGGATTGGTTAACATTACATGAGCAATTTTCAATTGCAAGCAGAATCAGATTGTTTTGAGACTTTAGAATAGTGAATTGATTGGTGTTGAATCTAATAGAAATGATTGTGTCACTAGTATTATGTCGGCCTTTACTACTCATAGATTGATATGAAAAGGTGCTAAAGCTTATCTTGCATACATTTTAGATACCAGAATGCCAGAATCAAAGATAGAACAAGTTCCAGTCATTTGAGAATTCACTGATGTGTTTCCAAAAGAGTTACCTAGGTTATCGCCAAAAAGGGAGATAGAATTTTTGATTAATTTAGTACCAGGGACTACTTTGATATCTATCACACTGTATAGAATGACACCAATGGAATTGAAAGAGTTAAATCACAATTATTTATTGACTACAAACAAATAAATAAGGTGACTATAAAGAAAAAATACATGTTTCCACGAATTGATGACTTAACAGTTGAAAGGAGCTATCGTGTTTCCCAAGATTGGTCTTCGATTGGGTTATTACCAGTTACGAGTCAAAGAGCCTGATGTACCAAAAACTGCTTTCAGAACTCGTTATGGACACTATGAGTTTCTTTTGATGTCGTTCGGTTTGACTAATGTTGTAACAACCCGTTTTTATTCAAATCATAACAGTGGTTTTGGGACCATAAATTCGAATTCAAAATAATTATTTTATTATTATTTTAATATTTACATTATGATTGAATGATCGTATGAAAGTTTCGTTTAGAAATTTTATCGTTTAATTAGTTAATTTGATAAAAAGGACTAAATCGCGTAAAGTGCAAAAGTGATGTTCTATTGGCTAACTGTATCTAATAGCTATGGAATATTAAAATAGAGGTCCTTATGTTGTAATTAGAACATTTGAAATATGAGTGGAAAAAGATGGGCATGGTTAGGTGAATTTTAAATGTTATACATTAAGGATAATTAGTAATTTGATTATTTGAGATAAATTAAATAAAACAAAATTCCTATCATCTTCCTAATATCATCTACCACCAAAAATTTCATAAGAAAAATCCATGGAAGAAGCTTATGCATTCGGTCATCTTACCTAGCTTGCATGTGAGTACTTTTCATCTTGTTTTTAATGATTTTTATTTTTTTAGATTGTTACAGCTTGGTCTAGCTAGCCCAGGGACTATTTTGCAAAAATGTTAAAGATTTTTGATGTTTCCATTGATGTATACATGAGTAATTTGTTTTTTAATGAAAGATTATGAATGTTTGATGATAGTTATACAAGTTTTGTTAAATGATTTCTAGTGAAAATGCAAATTAAGGATTAAATTGTGAAATAAAAGAAAATTGTTGGTTGCTAGGGACCTAATTGTAATTCAGCTAGCATGGGTTGTGGTTAAATGGCATGAATTTGTATTTTTATGAAATAGGGACTAAATTGTAAAAATGTGAAACATTAGGGACAAATGTGTAAAAGTGCCTTAACATGAATTTTGGACTAAATTGAATAGAAAGATAATTAAATAAGTTAATTTAAATTACAAATAGATCAAGAAAAGCGTAACTCGGATCTAGATCGGAGGAAAAACAAAGTTCTCGATTAATCGACCAATTTAGCCGCTTTTACATTCGAGGTAAGTTTGTATGAATAAACTTTGTTGTAAATATATTTCAAATGCTTTGATATTGCATAAACTTTGTATACGAGTCTACATACATGTTCAACAATGATTCGAAGACGATTCAGCATTGGAAATCCCAATTGAACCTTAGGAATAGATAGGATACTAGTGACTTAAATGTATTACTTATGTTCGTATGAATTAAGTGTATTACTTATGTTCTTTAAATTGTGATTGAATTGGTAATTATACTTATTAATCATATGAGCTTACTAAGCTTTATAGCTTACTTTATTTATTTTACTGTATTTTATAGTGATTTCAAAGCTAGCTCAGAATCGAGGATCGTCGGAGACTATGTCACACTATCCAACTATCACTTTGGTACTTTTGAGCTTATGTTTTGGTTATATGGCATGTGTAGGATTATGGTCATTTTCATATGTAGTTTGGTAATGAGTTGTGCCATTTGAATTGGCTAGTAAATGCTTATGTTTTGGTTTGTACATATAGCCATGAGAGGTGGCTTAATATGGTTAGTTGATTAAGTATATAAATGTGTGCATAAGGCTTATGTTATGTAATTGAGGTTGGCTTTATGGTGCTTATGGATGGTAGATATTGTGGTTGTCAAATGGTAGAAATTAAAGAAGATATATGCTTGTGAAGTTGAGCATAATGATGCATGTTTGGAAATGTTTAATTAGTTGAGATGTATATGTCAATTTGGTATAGTGCAATGGCCTATTTTGTAACTTGTGTGTATTGTGGATGATGGTATTGAAATGGCATAAAATAGGCTTGATTTAGTTGGTTTAAATGCCTATATATGCTATGTTTTGTTGCCATTGAATTTGGTGTAGGTGTGCACAAGTTTGGGTGGCAAAATGGCTTTGTAAATAGCCTATTTTTATCTACACGGGCAGATACACGAGCGTCTATCTCATCAATGTGTGACACATGGTTATGTTACACGGCCGTGTGTCCTCTGGTGTTGAAATAGAAACCAAGTTAGTATGCTCCACACAGCCTCACACACGGGCGTGTGACTTGGCCGTGTGTCATAAGTTAGTATACCCTACAGGTTTGGCACGGCCTAGCATACAGCTTGGTACACGGGCGTGTATGGCCATTTTTAGGGCACATGGGCTAGCCACACGGGCGTGTGTATTGGCCATGTGACCCAAGTCAGAGAGTTACACGGGGTCAGACACGGGCTGGGACACGACCATGTGCTCCCATTTAGAATGTCCACACAGCCTATGATACGAGCGTGTCATTAGCCGTGTTAGACACACGGCCTGGCCACATAGGCATGTGTCCCCTGTTTTTGAGAAAATTTTCTAAGTATTCTAAAAGTTTACAAAGTTATCGGTTTAGTCCCGAACCACCCTGAATACATGTCTTGGGCCTTGTAGGCTCATATTAGGGACAATATGATTGGTTGTGAATGAATTATATTTGAATTGATTAATTGCATGAGAGATGCATGTTTAAATGTGTGTTAAGTTCGATAATGCTCTATAACCCTATTCCGACATTGAATACGGTAAAAAGTGTCACATTTTTACTGATCAAAAAAGCTTGAAATTCCTAATGATGCAAAAATAATTAAACTTAAGACATCAGAAACGACTTGAATTATTGAAAGACTACAATATGATCATTGACTATTATCCGAGAAAAGCTAACGTGGTCGTAGATGCTTTGAGTCGGAAGTATTTTTTCTTTAAATGCATTGAATACTCGACTGACTCTGGAGCGCGACGATACTATTTTGGCCAATTTGAGAGCTAAACCGATGTTTCTACAACAAATCAGGGAATTACAAAAAAATGATTTTGAATTTCAATCAAAACAAGAACTAGTTGAAAATACCTAGACTACTGAGTAAATACCTAGACTACTGAGTTTAGTATTAGTGATGCTAGTAGTTTGTATTTCTGAAATTGTTTGTATGTACCAAATTATTCAACATTGAAATGGGATATTTTGTGTGAGGCTTATAGTAGGACATATTCAATTCACCCGGATAGCACAGAAATGTATAATGATTTGAAATAGATGTATCAGTGGCTGGGAATGAAATGTGAAATCTTCAAGCTTGTGACTAAGTGCTTGGTATGTCAACATGTGAAAGTCGAACAACAAGTTTCATCTGGTTTACTATAGTCTGTAATGATTCTAGAATGGAAATGAGAATGAGTTACAATAGATTCCGTATCAGGATTGTCGTTGACTTTGAAGAAGAAAAATACAATATGGGTGATTGTTGATAGATTAACAAAGTCCCACACTTTATTCTTGTCAGAACAAATTACGCACTAGAGAAATTAGCTGAGTTATATATTTCTATGATTGTGAGATTGCCACTATCTATCATTTCTGATCGAGGCCTGAGGTTTACCTCCAGATTGTGGGGAAATTTGCATGAGGCTCTAGGTAGGAAACTAAATTTTAGCACTACGTCTCATCCCTAGAAAGATGGTCAGTCAGAATAAGTAATACATATTCTAAAAGATATTCTACGATGTTGTATTATTGAGTTTGTTTAACACCCCAAACTCAGCCTAGACGTTATGGCCGAATCTAGCGATGTCACATGGAATGGGGTTTGAAATCGAGATTGACAAGTTAAAATTGTTCCAGTTAATTAGCTTTTATTTAATTCGAAAAAATGTGAACTAGCTGATTTTCCTTAAAACATGTCTTTTAAACAAAAGCTTTTGAAACCAATTATTTTATGAAATCGAAAATCTTAGTTTTTAGAAAAAACCGTGTTTTGTTGAGTTGCAGTTTAAAAATCATTCAAAGTCCCAAAATTACAATAATAAATACTCAAAGATAATATAAAATCAAAAGCTATAGTAAAGCAATTCAGTGTGGTGGTCACCGTCAAGCCCTCCGCTACACCGATCCGCCTAAGTCTGGGAATTACTTGTACAAATTAAACAAAAAAATGGGTGAGTTTTCATAAACTCAGTGTGTAATCCCCATAGAAAACATACATACAGATGCACATTAGAAAATAATCAATTACAGTCTGGGGCCTGAGCCCATTACAGATTCAGTTTGGGCCTTGGCCCATTCAGATACTGTCTTAAATATAATTTAGGGCTTTAGCTCATCTCAGATACAATATGCAATAGCAGAAAATCAGAATCCTACCCACCAACTTCTACACACCATTTCCGTCCATCCCTACACACCATGTAGGGATTAAATCAACCCACCCATCCCTACACACCATGCTGTACCGAAATGCGGCACATAGTCAAAATTTTGCAGCAGAGCTGGCAGATAACAAGCTTAATAGCCTTTCAAACACTTCCTCCAGATAACAATAACCCACCCCGATGCAATGCAACATACAAAAGATGTCATGCTATTATGCAATTACAATACATACATTTAGATATCATAATTCATGCTCGGTACAGAAATCAGATAGACAAATCACTCATATAGGGGTCTAAGTAGGGCTTACCGACCCTTCAATAGGTCCACAGTCGACTTGGGCGACCCATGCAACCTTAGACAACTTTTCAAAAAAATGGGCTCACACGCCCGCGTGGTCCACACGACCCAAATTGGCCTTGGCCATGTGATTCATTTTTAATGTAACCCATGCTAGCTGAATATTCATATATGTTTTCACTATTTACTTATATGTTTATTCAAAGCTATCTACTAGAGTCATTGTCACTAAATTATTTATATCTTTAGCTATAGAATTTCAAATTAAGATCCACTTAATTTTTTTGAAACTAGACTCAAATACCTTTCTACCGTAAAATTTTCAGAATTTATAGTTTATCAAATAAGTAAATTAAAATCTTCAAATTTATCCCTATTCTACTATTTGACAGCTTCAACCTCTCCTTACTAAAAACTATTTATCTCTTAGTATAGAATTTTGGATGACGTTTCTATTTATGTCTCTTGAAAATAGACTCATTAAGGATTTAAACATATAAATTTAAGCCCCTAATTATATTTTTATAGTTTATTATGATTTTTCAAAGTCAGAATAGCGGAACCCGAAATCATTCTGACCTTGTCTCACAAAATTTATTATATCTCATAATTTACAATTTCATTGCTTACACTATTTCTTCCATGAAAAACTAGACTCAATAAAATTTAATTTCATCTTTTTTTCAACCTCTAACTCAATTTCCACTATTTTTGATGATTTTTTAAAGTTAGACTACTGCTGCTGTCCAAAACTATTTTGGTGCAAAATGTTAATTTCTAAGTTTATAACACCCTTATTTCCTTTCTCTACAATTTTTTGCATCATTTTCTTTTATTTTTCTTATTTCTTGACAGCAATCAATTTTTCCTTTTCACCGAATCCCATTTTTTGCATTTCGGGTACACATCTAGTATCGATTCGCTGTGCAAAGTAACTCGAGCCTTCAAAATCCTATATTTGACCAATATATCCCTTAATTAATCACTTGATTCGTCAATCAAACCAAATATCCCCAACATAAAACTTGAGAAACTAAACCAACAACGATTTGAAAACTTACCATGACGAATCTGATAACCAGTCATCTCTACACACTAGAATATCTGCTTAAAACCTTTGAACAGCACCTAAACGAGAGTAAAACGAACCCTTTGTTAATTGCCTAATCGAAATACGATAACTAAGGGGGAAAATTCCACTTACTGAAACAGATGAGGTTGAAAGTTGCACCCAAAAAGATGACTCGCAAAAAACACAGAAATGAAAAGAGTAGGGAAAAGAGAAGAGAATTTTGGCTATAGAGCAAGAGATGATCCGATCAAGAAAACGAAAAGAAAGAGGAAAGAGAAGAAACAAGATTTGGCCAAAGGGGGAAAAAAAACCAAAAGTGAACAAGAAGGGAAAAGAAATGGTAGAGAAATAAATGTCTAATGTCAAAAAATTTGTTGGGAAAAAAGAAAATAGAAAACTGATAAGAAGAAAATCTTATTTTGATAACTTCTCCCTAACTATGTCCTAAAAACACTCCCTATTAACCCACTAAAACAAAACTACTCAGTAGTCCATTTTAATTTGAACTCCACCATGCCACACGCCTCAAACAAACATTAATTCCCCTGCTTGCGTAGGGACTCGAACACAGGACCTCCTACACACTAACACTCCGCTTAACCACCAGACTAGCAAGCCCATTCTAATAAATTTTTACCAACAATCAAATAAAAGTCTACTGAACAAGAGTAAGGCCTAATTCATTCAAAATACCAAAATTTTCCAAGCGAAGGCTTGAACTTGGGACCTCCCAAATACTCCCAGAACATATAACCACTAAAACTGATAGATATTTGTGTCATATTTTTACAATAACAGAATTAAAAATTTTAGGGTGTTACAGTTTGAAGGTAACTATGATAAACTTCTTCCTTTAGTTGAGTTCGCTTGTAATAACATCTATCAAATGAGTATTAAAATGGATTCGTACGAGGCTTTACATGGATGCAAATACAAAACTCCACTATAGTGGTCTGTGTTAAGTGAAGGAAAGATCGCTGAGACTTATTTGGTATGAGAAATAGAAGAAAAAGTTTGAGTTATTTGAGACTATTTGAAAGCTGCCTCAGATTGTCAAAAATCATATGCCAACTTGAAAAGAAAGGACATCAACTTTCAAACTGGTGATAAGGTGTTTTTGAAGAAAGTTTTGCTGTTCAACAAAAAGGGAAAACTCAGTCCAAGGTTTGTAGGGTTGTCTGAAATTCTTGAAAGAATTGATCCAATAGCTTACATATTAACTTTGCCTCCAAAACATGAAAAGATTTATAATGTTTTTCATGTTTTGTTGTTGAAACATTATAAATCAGATCCGTCTCATGTAATATCTCCCGAGGAAATAGAACTTCAGTTAGACGTATTGTACTCAGAGGAACTGATAAATATTTTAGCTCGGGTAGTAAAAGAACTCGCAAATAAATGAATACCATTGGTGAAAGTGTTATGACATTGACATGGTACCGAGGAAGCAACATGGGAACCTGAAGAAACCATGAAATCTCAATACCCTAATATGTTTTGAAGTAAAAAATTTGGGAATGGAATTTTCTATGGAGGAAGATTTGTAATAGCTCGTTTTTCAATAGTGCTGGAAATGGTGATTTTCAAGCCCTATCTTTTGATGATTGAGTTAGCAAAAATTATTATTTAATATTTACGAGTCTATTTTTGTATTATATTAAATTTTGGTCTAGTAATTTTATTGAATAAATAGTTAATTAAGGTACAAAAACAAAATTGTAAAAGTGGTAAAAATTTATAGCTATTGATTTTTATTTGTTAAAAGGGATAAATAGTATTGAGCCAATAATCAAAGTGGAAATTAGGCCATTATTAATGGTGGTGGACGGTAGGTGATGGTTCTTTTAATTAAAAATATGTTAAATTATAATTGTATTATTATAATGGATAATGGATAAAAATAAGAGAAACAAAAGCTAAAAATTTTATTCTTCTTCATTCATAATCTTTTTTCTCACAAAAACCAAAGGGGAGATAGGGTTTGGCTTCAAAAACTTTCGGTCCTTAATTGGTAAGCTTAATTTAGTCACTTTCTTGTAATTTTTATGGCGTTTAGCTTATGAGAGCTTGATTTAGCTAGCTTGGGGACTGTTTTGCAAAACTGTTTCAGTTTTTAAAAGTTTCCATTATTCAATCTCGAAGATTTTGGTACTAAATTGATAGATTTTGAAATTAGATGTGAAAAAGGTTTAGTTTGTAAAGTGAAAATTGTTAGTTTTGAGCATAAGGACTAAAATGTAAATATTTCAAAATTGACATGAAGCTTTGGTAATTATTGTTATTAGAGGGTTGTAGAAGGATGAAATTGAGATCGATTTTGAAATCGAAGCTCAAATTTGAAAGTTATGATAATTTTTGTTTTAGGGATTAAATTGAATAAAATGCAAAAGTTGAAGGAATATATGATAAATAAAAATGAATTGATATATATATATTATAATATGTTGTTAAAAGATATTTGAATTTGATGATTAATTTAAATTATGGTTTTGATCAGGATTTAAACCAATCGAAAATTCACAAAAAAGAGGAAATTGTAGATTAGTCTTTGAAAACTTATCGGTTGTTGTTTCTACAAGGTAAGTTCATATGGTGTAATTATGTTTTGATTCTTATGTGTCTTATATTGTGACAATGTATACAAGTTTTAGTGAATTTTAGATTGTTTACAATTTATTACTAAAGGGTGAGAATGGATTAAACTGAAATGGAATAACATGAACTTACATTGATACATGCACGGATTGGGTGAAATTTATTAAATTCCATTCATCGAAACTACCAATTTTCATGTTTGGAAAATCAACCAACTTGCAATGTCTTTTTGGATGGGATCTAGGCATTTTAGGTTTAGATGTCTTCATAACATTCGAAGATCTATCTCTTAGCTTCGAAACGCATTTTGAATCACTCGATTTTTTGTTTGGAAGCTCAAGTTATGATTGTTTTAGTGAAAACTACGAAAGGGAATTTCTAGATGGGATTATTACAAAAATTACGAGTTTTGAGCTTTTAATTTAATTTTAATTAATATTGGATTCGATTTTTAGGCTTAATTTTTATTATATATGAGCTCAATATTGTATTTATTAGATTTTATTATTTTATTATTTTTTATTTCGAATTTTGGATATTGTTTAAGTATTTTAAGTTGTTTAGGAGTTTTATTTTTTTACTCAAACAAGAAAGTTTAGTTTAAAACTACTTCTTTTTTAGGTTAATTAGAATTTAATTATACTTCAGAGTTTTATTTGGATGCATTTAGCTAGCTTATATAAAAGCCACCTCTGTAACACCCTAAACTCGATCCGATCATCGGATCCAGCTATAGGGTATTGCACTCAAATTTTCAATTTTGTTTAACACATTCATGTAATGCATTCTGCGTAACAAATTAATTAATTTTGAATAATAATCATAACTCAAATCAATATTTAACTTTGCCAACTACATGAATTTAATAAGGTCATGTTTTACAAGGTAGTTTTTGTATACAAATAGATTTATAAATTTTTAAAGAATACAACTTATAGACCTAGGTAGTTTCAACTTAAGTCTAACCTTGAGACTCCACCTCTGGGTCATCTCGTTGTATGCATACTACGACTAAGAAACAAATCTACTATTGCATGACAAACTCTAGCCTGGTCCATTCTCGAACTCTCAAATTCCCTTTTTTACCTGTAATACATAAGAACACAAGTAAGTTCTAAATAATTTAATGAGTTTTCATACCTTATTAACACAACGCTAACATGTTTGCACTTCATGGTTGGGACTTCAAGTTTGTCTTGCCCGTATTAGTATAGTACGTCGATCACATTAATATAGTAATTACATCACGCAGATCGATTTACTTATACTTGTCACATTACCCTCAATGATGTCATCGTTTATTTATTCTTGTAATTTGGAGAGAAATTCATCTTACTTAATAGTAGCTAATCTATATTTAATGACTCAAAAGCAAAAGAGTTCATGTTTGGCTATACGGAGCCTAACATACATACAACCTCTATTGAGGAGATCTTAAAGATGCAATACCAAAATGTCAATCTAATAGGAAATGATTACTTGGTGAATATCCCTTGCTATTCTTATTTTCATTAGTTGCCTTCATGGCTCCTTATGCATCTATTTTCTCAATAGGGAAATCCCCACAGATTCTTACTTACGAGCTTGTGAAAGATAATCCATAATTAATTCCATAACATGCCTTGCACCTATGATTACAGATATTCATATAAGACTGATCTTAACGAATAGTCCCTGTTGCAGACTATTAATAAATGTTTGTCTTATCGAACTAAGATTCATATTACGATCCTCTTGGATCCATAGGGAAGACTCCATTATGACTTAATATAGAAAGTATGCTCATCTCAATCAAGTAAACTGATTTGACGGTACATTTTATTCCGCCTCTGTTTCACAATTAGATAGCCCATTCTTGGTGATCTTCTCTCCGAAACATATAACATGTAGGTAGAGTCTTAAGAGCGAATCCCCTATTTGCGAAATCAAACATATAAAATAGTCGCGGCAGACTATCATATCTTTTACACATGATTTTGCATAAACATATAACTTGCACATAATAATGAATTTCAAGAAAACTAACTCATTCTTGATGGACTCATACAAACATATACCATTTTTTGTGGAATCCTATTTGTACTATAGAGGTTCCTTCGTTACGAAATTCTATTTGTAAGATAGCCCTCACAGATTTCCATTTATACGATACTCCCGACAGACCTCTATATTAAGACATTCCTGATGAACTTCCACATTAAAATAATCCTGAGGGACATCCAAATAATGCCATGGACATGGACTTCCATTTCATATAAATGACTTAAAGCCTAAGAATCTTAGAGTCTTACACTACCCATTAAAGGATTTCATATAGTGGGGTGCACCCTTCTCTGAACCATTCAAAAATCCACTCCTTGCTTAGTCCAACTGAACCTCCCTCAAAGTCACAATTAAAAATTAATGCATATGTGATCTATGTGCATGTCTATTTGAACCTCCACAAAGCCACAATTAAAATAAACATGCACATCACACAAAATTCCTCTACCAATAAATAATTTTTATCATACAACATATCTCACTTCCAGCATTCCAACTATGCATCATATTCATAATTAATCATAACCATACAATTGCATATCATTATGCAACATACATCATGCCAAAGAATTCATCTATTCAACATGATTAGACTCGCAACCAAATGGTATTTGTATGTCAACACCATATGCACAGATAAGACATCAACAATTTGCCACAAGTTCATTCACCATTTGTAAAAAACTAATTCAAACATATTCAGTACACTAACAACACATGAAACATCCATTTAGGGACTGAGTTTTGAAACTCACCTGAAAAATGATGCCAAATCAATCTACTAAGCATCTCCGTTACTACACGAGCCTCTAGCAATTTACAAACATAACAATAATTTTAGACTTCTAGTAAAGATAATTCATCATCATAAGAATCATACTTTCATATTCCTTAAATTTGTTAGCATAGAAAGGTTAAAAAGCTTACTAGCTTACAAACTTTCCAATTTCTAAGTCTCAAACCTTCGTTTCTTCCTCTATGCACAAATGTTCCTTAAGCCTCCTCTCTCTCATGGCAAACCAGAGGAAGGATGAAGAAAAAACCAAAATATGGAAAAAAAAATCCTCGAGAATAGCAACTCATATATATATAATTCTTTTGTGAATCCTTCACCAACACCAAATCAATAGCCACCTGGAAAAAAGGTTGATCATCTTGTCTCCCACTAAGACCTATCTAGCTCAAAAGTAACTGAGATAAGGCTGAAATCTAACTTTTTCTCAACCATCTCACCAAAAACTCTTATTTACAAAAGTATTTATTAGATTAGAAAACTTTTCAATTTAATGTGTATCTCCCTAGTAACTTAAGGCTTTAAAAAATCTAGGTGTGACAACTCTCCCAGCCTTAAACAAAATTTTTTCCCCAAAATTTCTTTCAATTAAGAAGAAGATAACCCACAATAGGGTGAATTTTAAATTTCAGTAATCTTACACAAGACACTTAAGAAAATCTTAGTAGTCGAATACCTGGCGGATTGTGGCTGGCGATACGGGATCTTTGTACAGAACGCTTCGTCGAATAGTCAAGTGAATAGTTTTACTATGAATAGAGTCCACAAATAGTCACTCTGGTAAACAAATATTTAGCCCTAACAAATAACTGCCTTGTAGAAATAATTGGCGGATACATGCTAGACAAAACCAGATTGGTGGATACTGGCTTACACAATCAATATTAGCAGATATTCCTACATTTTTCAATATCAAGGGTTTAAGAAAACCCTCATAAGAAAATAACAGTTGTCAAACAAGGATTGGAGAATTTCACTAATTTATTACAATTCCTTTAAACGTGAAACTTCTCGTGGACGATTGGCTTTATAACCAAACGTAAAGAAGTGGAACCATCACTTACTGATATTTTTTCCCCAAATTTTCTTGCCAATCAAGTTCTTTCAAAATCCCTAAATTTCTTTCCTTCTAGTTTTTCTTCTTCTTTTTTTCTTCTGCATCTTTTCACTGGAGCATTCCTGTCATTCCTTCAAGAACTCAACCAGTTCCTAAGGTAATCCTTCATTCCTCATCTTTTTTTGCTTCATTTGTCTTTGAATGGCTAGAGTCAGAATAGACACAAGAGGTAGGGTCAGAGGCCGTGGTGGCCAAGTTCAGAGGGGCCATGGGGTTGGGTCTACTACAGAAGGTGGTGACGGGCCACATAATTGTAAGGTTGGTACACCGATAGAGACACCAACCGGTAGAGACCTCAGTCATTAAGTGTACAACCACTGAAGAGGAAATGGTTAAAAATTTGACACCCAGTGGAATTAGTCTGCCCAACTTCGCTTACGATTTTGAAATCATAAAAAGGGAGTGCTGATTGAATGACTCCAATGATGGGTTTATTCTTTCTCTATATCTGTTAGAGGCAAACTTCCATTCCCCTCTTCATCCCTTTTTTTACACGATGCTAAAGGACTATGGAATTGCATCGAGACAACTTGTTGGTCTCTTATGGTGGATACTAGTAGCCTACTTCATTGATTGTAGCAAGCGATGTGAGCCTCCATTCATTGGCGTATTTTAACCGCCTCTGGGCATACTAATGTCCAGAGTGTGAATATTGCAATAAAATATAAAATTACGAGGCAGTATTCGCAAGTATACAACTCTTGTTGTAATTTTACAATTGAGTGGGTGAGTATTCCGAGGACCATACCCAATGGAGGCGAGCGCTAGATCAATTTTAACCTAAGCACTAAAAGATCTAATTAGTACTTTGAATTCAATTATAGTACGAAGAATATAAAATAAAGGAATTTTTTAGGCTTTTATAATAAAAATAAAACAACATAAAAAGATAAATTTTAAGAGATTAAAAAGGAAGAATAAATCAAATATGATTATGGGTAATTAGCTTGCTTCAGTAATCTCCATCAACTGTCACTTCGAGTTCCTCGTCAATCAACTAGTCGCTACCCTAGCAGGATCTTCTGATCTTTCACTAACATAACGAGTCAGTAAGAACTACTTATCATTCGACCTCACAGTCCAGACTGATTTGGGGTTAAGGTGTTCACGGATAGACAATACCAATTTTAGGTTAATTCTTGTAAATTGAAAAATATATAGGATTTTTCCAAAGTAATTTATCACCTTTTTACTTAAATTCACTGTTAAAACTAAGTAATTGTTTAATAAATTAATGAAATATGTGAAAATATGAAATTAGGACATAAAAATTATTAAAATGTGATTTTATGCTTTATTATATAGTTTTCATGCAATAAATGGTTTATTTTATATTAATTTGAATATATTATATTTTTTAAGACATAAAGTGGGTCATGCATGATTAAATTAAATAATAAAATATAAAATATATTTAATAATTCATTTTAAAATATTTCATTAATAATTTTTGTTTTAATTAATTAATTATATTGGTTAAATTTTATTCTTTGGTCTTCTAACTTGTTGATTTATTCTGGACAGGTCTAATAGCTTTGCTGGATTACAAAACTGTCCAAATTGGAGACCAAGTCAACCCAATATTCGGCTACACATGGCTGCCCATTTAAACCATCCTTTGGTTTAATTACACAAGGTCCTTGCAATGTTGAAGAAATTAGATATTTTCCCGAAGATTTACGATTGACCGAGTCTCTGTCCTGAGTTGTGTGGCATTCAAAATTGCTTAAAAATCAAGAAAAAATCAAATCAAAAGCCACTAAGCATGGCCAAACACTATTTGAGGAGATTTGAAGAGGTTAAAATCCACTATTTTTAGTAAACTATCCCCCTTTCCTCACCTATAAATAAGACCTCATTCTCACATTTCTACTCATCCCTTATCCCTCATTCATTCTCTTAGCATTCTTATTTTCTCCCCACACCTATCATTATCTTTTCATAAAGATTTTAGCATTTGAGCCTTTTAAAGAACCCTTGGTTGGCCACCTTAGAGAGCCATCAGCAAAAGAGCAAAGTAAAGGAACGAAGGAGCCTCGTCAGTCAGAGTCTTGGGTGACAGCCACTCTGAATTGGGTTTAATCTTTCTTTTCTTTAATTTAATTTAAAGATATTTATTATGTGTTCTTTGTTCTTGTTTACAACAATGTTAGATTAATTTTATTTAAGCTAGGATGATTGTTTTGATTAATTAATATTTATTAGATTCATGCTTATAATGTTTGTGCCTCAATCGATCATGTTTTCAATTAAAATCAAGTTTGTATTTCGTTCATACGTGATTGAAATGCACCTGAATTAGCTGAGCGATCCTAAACAGACGACGGCTAGTGGACGCATAATTGAAATGTACATGCTCAATTTAGATCCTAACCCGATTAAATTGCAAGTTGCATAAAAACCCTAACCAGGCTCTGTTATCTGCATAGGTTTTAGATTTGTGTGATTAAACTGTTTCAAACCTAACACGTCCATGTTACCTCACACGAATACTAAGAAACCCTTAGTAAATAAGGATCAATAAAATGCATAATTACTAAGTAAAGGATTCTGAAAGGACCTAACATGGTTTCTAAACTCATGAAAGATCGAGTTGCAATGGAATGTTTTTCTGAATATTATTAAGCATGTTGATAATAAGTTGAGTTTAATTAATGTAATTGTCCTAGTTTATTTATGTTATAATTGTTGCAAATTGTGTTTAATTTTGCTAAAATCTATTTCATTCATATAGTTTGCATACTTAGGTTAATTTGCATTAGGGATCATTGCATTTAGTTTAATATATTTAAATCATCACTTCTCAACTATATTATGTTTTTATTTACCAAATTGTTAATATAATTTTACAAATTAAGTGACTTAGCACAAATACAATCCCTGTCAAGACGATAACTTGATACTTACTTATTACTTGATAACGACTGTGTACACTTGCACAAACCTACGCATTACAGTGATCTTAACCAAACGACGGCTAGTGGACACATAATTGAAATGTTAATGCTCAATTTAGATCCTAACCCGATTAAATTGCAGGTTGCATAACAACTCTAACCAAGCTCTGTTATCTGAATAGTTTTTAGATTTGTGTGATTAAACTGTTTCAAACCTAACACGTCTCTATTACCTCAAACGAATGCTAAGAAACCCTTAGTAAATAAGGATATGTAAAATGTGTATTTATTAAGTAAAGGATTTCGAAAGAACCTAATGTGGTTTCCAAACTCATGAAAGATCGAGTTGCCATGGAATGTTTTTTCGAATGTTTTTAAGCATGTTGATAATAAATTGAGTTTAATTAAAGTAATTGTCCTAGTTTATTTATGTTATAATTGTCGCAAATTGTGTTTAATCTTGCTAAAATCTATTTCATTCATATAGTTTGCATACTTAAGATGATTTGCATTAGGGATCATTGCATTTAGTTTAATATATTTAATTTTAATCATCACTTCTCAACCATATTGTGTTTTTATTTACAAAGTTGTTAGTATAATTTTACAATTAAGTGATTTAACACAAATACAATCCATGTGGAGACGATAACTCGATACTTATTTCTTGATAATGACTGTGTATACTTGCACAAACCTACGTGTTACAATTCCCGCTTTGATTACTTCCCAGCATTGTTAGGCCTAGGGTTTATTTCACGTTTTCTCTTTCCCAAAAAACTAATCTGTTGAGTAACCTTACAAAACAGTTAACAGATCATACCTCAACTAGCTAATCCCCCATAGAAGTATTAGTCCCTTATGCTGTTCAGAAACAACATATAATCCATATAAAGAGACATCATGCTAATTAAATCGACAAGATAGAGTAAATGAAAGAGCCTGATTGTATTGATATTAAGCGCAAATCCATAGAGTTGAATGAGTCCACAATCAAAATCCCTTGAAAGAAAACAATGAACCAATAAACTAAACTCTAAAAACCTAAGAAAAAAAGAGAACAAAACTAAATTTAACGGAGGAAACTAGGTTAGTGGAAACATGTATTTAACATGTGTTAAAGGAGTCTATTTATAGCCTTCAGGTGGCCATCGTCCTTAACCCTAGGTTAGCTGACATTCCTGACCTTTAATTTTGACTAAAATGCCTCTACTTCATGTCTAATTTTCATCCCAAAGTCGATGTCACGACACACCAAGACCTATCCCACGACATAGCAACCAGTATCCTCCTCTGTAGCCATATTCAGGGGTATTTTGCGACACCCTAAGTCTATGTTGAGACATCAAAGGTAGACTTGAGTTTTCTTCAGTCTATTCCCTATGTTGCAACATCAATCCTCCTGTGTTACAACATAGCATCCAGTATCATTCTGAAATGCCTTCTAATAGTCTTCTGTACACTTACAAGTACGTTAGCTCTCCCTTAGGCCTCATTCAGCCCTTAAGGTCAACAAAAGACTCATTTTGCACATTTTATTAAATATAAGTAAAACTAAAGAAACTTAACTAAACTGCAATGAAAATGCTTATATCCAAGCTCTTTAAGTGTGAAAACTAGTTTAATCTACTACATCAAATTTTGACAAATCATATTCCAACATATTTATCAACTGAAGGTCATCACTCGAGGGGCCTCAACTTGAATGGTTCATTTTAATACTCACAAGGGCCGCAAGCCCATTCTTGAAAATTGGGCTTCAAATCTCCATTTGAACCACCACAAGTTTATCTGAGTAAACTTGAATAGTACATCCCTTGAGAGCCCACGTGTCTTCAACGGTATTTTTTTATTTCAATATTTTGTTAGCACAATATAGCTTGTAAAAGTTTGGTCGTACTTTGAATTTGGAGAAGTTGCTAATGGTTAGGAACATTTTCCAATACTATTTAGAAGGGCAAAGCCCCAATGCTTATCGAGCATCAGACTTGATGTTAGGTGTCAATCCTCGAATGGTGCAATCCACCAGTGAAGCATTGCCCTGTAGGGCCAGTACAAAGTTAGCTTTGGCGCTGGTAGGGAAGGGAGAGGAACCTACCACCTTCTTTTATATTGCTATCAACATGCGTCCTCGCCATTGGTCTTCCTCGTTGGCAGTTGATAGAGGAGAGTCTTCCAGTAGAGTACTAGTTCCCAATAGGATGACTCTGTTCTTACTACTATAGGCTCTTCCAATACTTCTAGTTCTTTTAGTCCACAATGCAATATGGACGTGGTAGCTGTGCTGAACAATCTATGGAAGGAAGAAGAAATGATTGTCCCGAGGGTGAGACCTAAAAATAGTGACTGCAAAAGGCCAAGGGTGGAAGAACAGTCCATAACAGCAGTGAAAGGTTGGTTCACCGCAAATAAGGAAAAGAAACAATTACTATTGATAGGGAAATACTTTATCTAATATCCCTTAAACATCTAAGCCTCATATGGAGTCTGCCAATCCTGTAAACTTGCATGCCTCTTCTATTGCACCACTTCCCATGAAGCCCACCTTTGGTATAGTCCATTATGTTTCCTAGGCTTCTCCTTTACGTTCCTTACAACAAATTGCTCCATCAGGCGAGGTACAAATTGTAACACCCCAGGATTTTGGGTTAGAAGTTTTGAGATTGGTAGGTAGGTTTAATGGCTAGATCAGACAATTAGGTTTATTGTTGTGTTTTATGTCAGAATGGGCCTGCTGGTCTGGTGGTTGGTTGTGTGTTAGTGTACCTTTGGGTCCCAGATTTGAGTTCTCAGGTGCGTTTTGAAGGACTATTTTTTATTTAGTTTTGTTTTGTTTATAAAATCTAAATATTTAGTTATCCTTTTAATTTTATTTATGTCAATTATTTTATTTTGAAAGAGGCTAAAATTTTCTCACGTTCCCTTCTTCCATTTTCTTTTGTCAATTTCTTCTCTCCCTCTTCCTTACGTGAGATTTTTTTCCATTTTCTTTGGTTCCAAATTTTTTTTGTTGGGGAGATTTTACTATTTCCTTCAATACGACCTCGAGACAGTGGGTAATTGAGTTCTAAATCGAGGGTGTGGTTCTTTGATCGTGAAATTAGGTATGGGTTTAGAACTTTTTAACTTTATTTGTGAATTGTTTAATTTGTTGTCAAAATGCAGTGGGATTCAGAAAATTCGTGCGTGTTTCGGTATTAGATTGCATCAAATTCAAATTATTATAGTATGTTTCTAAATTATTGTAAGTTAGGGAGTGTTTGGGGATGAAATTCACAATTTGTAGGCTGTTTCGAGGTGGTTTCGTGACCACTCGGGTGGCCGCACGGGCGTGTTCCGTACACGGGTGGTCCACACGGTCGTGTGCTTTTGGGAATTAGGGTTTTTGGGAAAATTTTGGGTGCCACACGACCGTGTGGCTGATTTGGGAATTTTAGTCTATTTTTACACAGGCGTATGAGACCCTCACACGGTCATGTCTGCCCTGCACCTTATTTAAGCAAAAATAGACAGAGAGTTACACGGGCTGTCCACACAGCCATGCTCTTGGATCACTGATAAACCATAATTTATATATATTTATAACCCATGCTTAACACATTTTATGAATGATTTCCCCTTAGATTTGGTGAATTCGATGCTCCTAATGCCTTAATTTCATGTTTTATTCTCAGGTAAGCATAAGAGAGCAAAAGGAACGAGAAACGGGCCAAAAATGGAGAAAATGGGCCAAAGCATGGAATCAACACGGCCTGGACTTATTTACACGGGCAGAACACATGCCCGTGCCAATCTAACAGGCTCGACCGCGGCCCAGACCAACCTCAACACGGGCATGTGGATATATCAGGCTCGACCACGGCTTGGGGTAATCGCACGCGACCGTGCCACACGGACGTGTCCCTGCTGAACCCTAGTTAAGTTTCATTCGGAAAAGGCCAATTTTTAGGGTTTCTTAGGCATTCCAAAGCCTATTAATACACCCTACAAGAGGAAGAAAGGGGGACGGAGAATAGGGAGGGAGGAATTACTACAAGGAAGCCGATTGATCCATCTCAGAAGTCAGATCCACCATCAGGACTGAAGATCTCTCCTCAATTTCCCCTTCAGGAGTTTTGGGTTTTCTTTATGTTTTGTATCTATTATTATTCTGAGATGTGTTCTTGTTTAGTTATGAACTAAACCCCTAAATACTTAAGGGGGATGAAACCTATGATGAAACCTTGTTCTTATTTCTGAATCGTATGATAAATATTTAACTTGTTCTTAATTATGTGTTCTTAATTCTTGTTTTGGTATTTCAGGATATCATTTCAAGTTACTACTCTTAGTTGGAGGAGGAATAGACCCTGAATAAGAGTA
This sequence comes from Gossypium anomalum, assembly GCA_025698475.1. Taxonomy (NCBI): domain Eukaryota; kingdom Viridiplantae; phylum Streptophyta; class Magnoliopsida; order Malvales; family Malvaceae; genus Gossypium; species Gossypium anomalum. The sequence continues at coordinate 78,072,353 of CM046966.1, read as the reverse complement.
ACTTTTTCATAATTAAGCGGAGTTGATTGCGCGCCTAGAGATAGGGTGACAAGATTTTGCCAGATTAGGGTGAAACCTTATAAGGGAATCCATAGATCGAGTTAATGCAACCTTAAGGTGTTAATTAGGGATAACTCTCGGTTATTCAACCTGGGGATTAGATGTTGTTAGTCTCGAGAGGGATAATAATATACATTAGGGATTTCTACGGAATAGGTTAAATGAATAAATCGCCCGATTTAGAGCCAGAATAACAAGTAAAAGTCTAGGTGGATTTTTCCTTAGGTATTGTCTTAATCAATCATTTTTCCCAAAAGCAATTTCCGAAATTCTATTTTCTGCAAGTTTTTTTTAGTTTAATTAGTTAGTTAAAACAACCTTCTTTTATTCGACTAGATAATAAAAAGATAGTTATTACTAGTACTCATAGTTCTTTGGGTTCGACAATCTGGTCTTGCTAAAGCTATACTACTGTTCGATAGGTACACTTGACTATGTCGTGATATTAGTTAGTTTCAAGAATGATTCATTATAAATTTATAAAACTTATCACGGAAAATCATGATCAATCACACAGGCGTGTGTTATAGTCACACGACCTTATGCTTCCTTTCGCACGGGCATGTACCTCCTTCGTATGGGCATGTTGACCCTACAAGGCCTAGGCATTTCCACACGGTTGGGGCACACAGCCGTGTGGCCCTGTTTCACAATTTTTTGTTTTGAGTTGGAATGTGACTGTTTCGTGTTCCTTTGTGTTCCGACCTTTGGCTAGGCCTTAGCAAGAGTAGTTGAGACTCCGTTTTGATCAAATTTACGTGTTAATTGTTAGCATAGCACTAACTTAATAACTTGCCTAAGTGATGTTACCTAGTAGTTAGGTACTGTGACCTCTGATTCTGAATTTGGTCGTTTGACTATGTACATTTCTGATTCTGTTTGACTGAAGTATAAATGTTCGCAAGTTGTGTGTATTGTTTTTGTAAGTCAATTAATAATTTTTTTGCATACAGGCATTCGCATAAAATTTCTGATTCTGTATTTTGTTTCTATATGTCTGTTTTCAAATGGTGTGCACTTTTGCATTTACATTAAAATTTTTGGTTTGGTGGCAAAGAGAAGGAAGCCTGATCTATTTTGTTTTGGCAATTTAACTGCAACTCATCAGTACTACGATTTATCGCACTATACTACACATACGCCAGCTCTGCTACATATTATCATCTGAGTGGCCTAGTCTACATACATGGTGTGTAGGGTTGGATGGGCCTTTTAAGGTCCTTTGTGGTGTGCATAGTTGGTTGAGCTTCTTATAGATCATTCATGGTGTGAATGGGGGACGGAGAGGTGTTTGGCTGGATGGGTGGGATTATTTCCTGACTTGTTGCATACCATTTGCATCTGTTTACATGTTGTTTGTCTGAACATTGGGGTCCATGTACTAGTACGTATCCACTAAAGTACTTAGTCTTGTGTGATTAAGTATTGGGTGTGATTGGAATTTTATATACACGGTTTGTGAATTTTAATCCGTGTTTTGTATTTCTTATCAGTTGTTCAAATAATGTTTTGAGAGCATTTGGTTTGTTTCTTTGTCTTTTGCTTCTTACATTTAGTTTCAAACTCACACTGAGCTTGTGTAGCTCACCCTCTTAGTTTTCCCTTTCAGGTACTCTCACAATCTGAAGCTGGACTCGGCATATCGGAGGTCTCGAAATGATATTTTTAAAATGAGCTAATTGGTTCCGTTCTTAGTTCTTATTTTGTTAAGCTATTTTTTATTGCAAACAATTACAAAAACTGTGGTATGAGTTTTATTTTGGGTTTTCAAAAATTTTATTTTGGATTGAAATTTAGAGACTGTGGATTTGTGTTCTCGAATATTTTAAACATAACCTAAATTATCCATTTGAATTTCTAAATGACTGAATGTTTTATTTGAATTTGGCACAGTATGTTTGTAACTAAACTTTTAGATAGAACATTTGGTAAAGTTTTTCTACGATTACGTCGATGATCAATGTGACCTTCGAGATCCGGTCTAAACTTCTAGGCCAGGTTTTGAAGCTTTACACAAACCTTCTTCCCTTAGAGGGATCACATTAAGGCAGGATGGTATCCCTCTTCCCCCATGAGATTAGATAGAAATTGTAGAGGAACTTGTCTCAAGATTTGAGAGAGAACTTTTACCCTTCCTCTTTTTCAGTAACTGCCCTAAAGCATACACTAGAAGAATTACTAGGTTCTTACCAATTGATGGTGGTGGAGTGCAAACTCATCGGCTAGGCTTTGTCTGACGCTTGCATAAAAAATAAAGTCAGGAAATCTAAATTTGAGAATTTCATATGTTCTCTTGAGAAAACACTTGGCTAGCATCGCCACATTCATAAGAACACAGTCCACCAAAATAGGGAGTTCACTACCTTTGTCTCCACCTGGAAGATTAAGTATAAATCCTTGGAAGATGAGAAGAAAGAGATAGGTGAGAGAATCCACCGACTAAAGGCTAATAAAAGAGCTTTAGAGGAATAATGCCTCTCTAACTTAGAGTAACCCCGAAGGGAAAGCAATAAGGCTCTAGAGAGCTATAAGGCAGAAAACAGGGCTAACTTTAAGAGCTATCTGCCAATGTTGTGGTCAAATCTAGTGCTATAGGCTAAAGTTTTTATGGACCCTTTTTATTTGCCTAGAGTAAATTAGAATTTCTTATGCATAATCACAGATTTGAATCTTGACTTTGACATTCTCAACCTTTCGGGCGTAGAGTAGGAAGAATTTCAAAGGGAATGGAGAGAGTAGGTAAGCTATTCTATCCCCTAGCACCAGAGGTAACAAGTTTTGGTCCCACGGAAGGCACCAGTCAGGAGGAAGAAGTCTTAGAAGATCCCTCCATTATAGCTCCACCCAATGAAGAATGAAATTAGAAATTTTCTTGTACATGCATTTGCCTCTCCATCAATAAAATCTCAACTTGTCTTCCAAATTTTATGATTGACTTACTTTCTTTACTTACTTTCTTTCCTCATATGATTCTTGAATGCTCAAACTCAGGTTAGCAATATGCTAGTCTCCCTTTAACATAAACTTTCCACATTCTATCTGTCAACACATATATACTATACAGCATAACAACTCAATAACAAAATGAAGGACTAAGCCAAAATAACATAACATGCATACAAGGGCTAACTTTCAACATCCTCTTTTCTGAGAATTGGTTAAATCAGAGCTCTGATACCACTAAAGTTGTAACACTCCATACTCGATCTGATCATTGGATCTGACTATAGAGTACTACACTCAAAATTTCAATTTTGTTTAACATATTCATGTAATTATACCTAACAAATTAATTTATCTCCAATAATAATCATAACTCAATTCAATAATTAACTTTGCCAACTACATGAATTTAATACAGTCATGTTTTACAAGGTACTTTCTGTATATAAACAAATTATTCAATTTTAAAGAATGCAACCTACAGACCTAGGTAGATTCAACTTATGTCTAACCTTGAGACTCCGCCTTCGGGTCGCCTTGTTGTATGCTTATTACAACAAAGAAACAAATCTACTGTTGCACGTTGAACTCCGGCCTGGTCCCTTCTCGAATCCCACATTCCCCTTTTTTACCTGTAATACATAATAACACATGTAAGTTATAAAGAACTTAATGAATTTTCATACCTTCTAAACACAACGGTAACATGTTTTCACGCCATGGTTGGGACTTCACATTTGTCTAGCCCATATTAGGAAAATATATCGATCTCATTAACATAGTAAATTGGAGAACAATTGATCTTATTTAAAAGCAATTAATCTATAGTTAATTACTCGAAAGAAAAAAATTTCATATTTGGCTATACGGAACCTAGCATACATACAACCTTTATTGACGAGATCTCAAAGATGCAATACAAAAATGTCGATCGAATAACGAATGATTACTTAGTGGATTTCACTTGCTATCCCTATTTTCATTAGTTGCCTTCTTGGCTTTTTATGCTTCTATTCCTCGAGAGGGAAATCTTCATAGATTTCCACTTGCGATCTTGTGAAAGATAATCCAAAATTCATTTCATAACATGTTTTGCACCTATGATTATAGATATTCACATAATATTGATCTTGAAGAATAGTCCCTGTTACAGATTGTTAATATCAGTTTGTCATATCGAACTCAGATTCGTATTACAATCCTCCTAGATCCATTAGGAAGACTCCATTACAACTTAATATAGAAAGTCTACTCATCTCAATCAAGTAGACTGATCTAACGGTACGTCTCATTTCGCCTGTGTTTCACAATCAAATAGCTCATTCTCGGTGATCTTCTCTTTGAAATAGATAACATGTAGGTGAATTCTTAAAAGAGAATCCCTTATCTGCGGAATCGTACATAGAAGATAATCGTGCCAGACAGTCATATCTTTCATATATGATTTCACATAAACATATAGCTCGCACATAATAATGCATTTAAACAAAACTAACTCATTTTTGGCAGACTCATACAAATGGATCCCTTCGTTACGAAATCCTATTTGTAAGATAGCCTTGAAAATTTTCCACTTATGCGATAGTCCTGATGGACTTCCGCATTACGGTAATCCCATGACCATGACTTCCATTTCAGATAAATGACTTAAAGCCTTAAACTCCTAGAACCTTACACTACTCATTAAATGCTTTCATATACTGGGGTGCACCTTTCTTCGTACCATTCAAAAATCTATTCTTGGCTCAATCCAGTCGAACCTCAAAGCCAGAGTAAAAAGTAAATGCATATACGATCTCCATGCATGTCTATATGAACCTTCACAAACCCATAGTTAAAATAAACATGCAACCACAAAAAATTACTCTGGCAATAAATAATATTTATCATATGACATACCTCACGTCCGCCATTCCAACTACGCATCATATTCATAATTATACACAACCACACAATTGCATATCGTTACGCAACATACATCAGACCAAAAAATTCATCTATTCAACATGATCGAACTCACAACCAAGCGGTATTTGCATGTCAAATCCAAATACACACTCAAGACATCAACATTTCACCACAAGTTGATTCTCCATTTGTGAAAGACTAATTCAAACATATTCAGTACACTAACAACATAAGAAACATCTATTTAAGGCCTAGGTTCTTAAACTCACTTGAAAATTAATGCGAAATCCATCTACTAAGCTTCTCTTTTTTTACACGAGCCTCCAACAGCTTACAAACATAACAACAATTTTAGAATTCTAGTGAATATAATTCATCATCATAAGAATCATACTTTACTTTCATGCAGTGGTCATTCGAGTGACACCATTTGTAAAGACAATAAGTGTGACTTTGTGGCTATTTTTGAGTCTAGATCTAACATTGCACCTTGTTTCAAAGTTGTTGTTGAAGAAGTTGATAATAATAGTGTAAACTATGATGATAGTGATAGTGAACTTTGTGAATCAAAAAAAAGTTGATAGTGAGAATTCTTTCCTAGAGTGTACGAATTGGATGGGTTAGACATCTATTCTCCTCATACAGAGTTATATTCTGATGAATTCAATGTTCAAAATTTTTGTGAGTGGTAAAGGGAAATGAAGATTATTCATTGGAAAAAGAGTGAGAGAAAAGAGACCTTGAGTAATAAAAGTCAATTTGATGGTCCAACATTGATAAATGAAAGTTCCTATAAGGTAAAATTCGAGTGTTCAATTCACATTGAAAAAGAGAATGAAAAGAAAGACAGAACCTATCTGAGAGAGAGGAATGATTATGTTTTCATTAACCTTAACTTGAATTTGTGTAGTGGACTTGTTACATTCTTTCAAGAATTTTTTGATCCTTTGCTAGGAGCTCTATTAAACCATTCCACCTATGATAAATATTCTTTCTTATTCAACCAAAGACAAGATTCGAGGAAGAATCTTTTCAAGGAAAGGGGGAATGATACATGCACTTTGGATAGGATCTATTCATAGAAGATATATCTTTTAGCTCAAAATGCACTTTGAATCACTCAAATTTGAGTTTAGGAGCTCAAGTTATGACCATTTAGAGAAGACTATGTTAGCAAAATTTCTAGACTGGATTATTACAAAAATTATGAGTTTTGAGCTTTTAATTTGAGTTTAATTCATATTGGGTTTGATTTTTAGGCTTAATATTGATTATATATGAGCCCAATATTGTATTTATTAGGTTTTATTATTTTATTATTTATGTATTCTGAATTTTGGATATTGTTTAAGTAATTTACGTTGTTTAGGAGTTTTATGTTTCTTAGTCAAGTAAGAAAGTTTAGTTTAAAACTCAGGTTGGGTATTAGGGTGTTACAATTATGTTAGTTGGACATTCATATCGGTTGGTATCTACATTTATCATTCCACCTCCTGCACATTGCAGCAATATTCTTTGGTTATAGTTGACCACAATATCATGAAGTTTTAACCAACCTATGCCAAGGATTACATCAAATTCCTCAAATAGAAACAACATCAAATTAGCCAAGAACTTTCGACCTCGGATTTTTAATGGACAGTTTTTGCAAATTTTATTAACAATTACACTTTGGCCTAATGGGTTGGTTACTCGAACATAAATTTTTTTCATCTCTTCTGGTATGTTTCTTTCTGCTACTAATGAGATACAAATGTAATGAGTTGACCCAGGGTCAACCAATGCATGTACAGGTATAACAAATAAATAGAAAATGTCAGCAATAACATCGAGAGCAGCCCAAATAGTGTACGCTCTAAACGACACATGAGCCTCGAATCTCTCTAATATATCTCTTCTTCTAGCTTAATTAATACTCGTATTACCACCAACTCCAAACTTCTACCTCTCTTTAGGGTTGACACCGACTTCACGGCCTGATCCTTGCCAGCATTTGCCTTTTTCAGGCAATCTCTCATGAAATGATCAGCAAAACCACATCTGAAGTAGGTTCCCTTTCTCAACCTACATTCTCCCAAATGTCTTTTTCCACAATGCTCGCAGACTGGCCTACTTACATTTCACACATTACTGACACTACCTACAGACATAACTTCAGGCCGCAAATTACAGGGCCTTGTTATTTCTCTCCTCAAGATCCTTGTAGAAGTGAAGGAATAACTTTAGAAATATCTCAACTTCTTAGCTGGAGGTGTCAAGAATGATTTGGCCATACTACATTTATCGAAGTTTTGAATCTTGGACTAAGCTTATTTCTTTTCATTTTGTATCTTTTCAATTTTTTGAGCTCCCTCGAACAAAACAAAAAATTCTTCCAGTTCTAGAGCTCCAACCAATACACGAATGTCTTAATTCAAACCTATTCAAAGTGGGTACACATCTCCTCTTTGGTACACAAAAGCTCCCTAGCATATTTACTAAGATGAACAAATTTGCATTCATATTTAGCTATGCTTCCTTGCCTCAATTCCATAAACTCTCTCTTCTTCTTCTCTAGATACAATCAACATATATATTTCTTTTTAAATTCAGTTTGAAAGAATTTTCAATTTACTCGATCTATTGGGGTTATCGACGTTAAAGTCATCCACCATTGATACGCCTCTTTGAAAGAATTGCATACAAGATAGTAAGAAAACTAACTATACTAAACTGTTGAACAATCTTGTGATTATAGATTGAGTGAATAGAGTACATGAGCAGTGCATATATACACATACAAAAGAATGAAACTGCTACTAACAAATTCAGTTGTAATAGTCTAACTATCTCTAATAATCTTCCTTGAGCAGGGATACAACACATTTCACACAGTCCTCCGAAGAGCACATCATCTTGTTAAAGATTCATAAAGTACTTTCCAACATATATTTGACTTTTTTGGGGCCATCATCTTTCTTGCCTTTAAACTCCTTCGCTCCACATTTGTAGAGTTTATCAATGGAAGGTCAACTTACAAGAATTGGATTGGGAGCTTGAGGTCGATATGGTGCCACTTTAGGTATTACCGAGTGAGGAGGGGGTATTTGTTGCTAATGAGCTAAAGCAGTAGGTCCCATATATTGTGTGAACCACTGGTTCATTACTTGCAAAAAGGCCTCTTTTGCCTCATTGCCTAGCCTTTGCGGAATAGGCAAGCTTTGGGAGCTCTCTGACAAAAAACTAGAGTATTACTTTCAACTTCATCAAATACAACTCTATTAGAATCAGCTCATATGGTTTATCTATATAATAAATCAAAGTCAATTTGGATAAGAAAGCATCACACTATCACAAACTCTTATGGCATGTACTTTTTGACTCAACGCTCACTACAATTCAGTCATAGAATCGACTAAACCGTAGCTCTAATACCACTAAATGTAACACTCCTTGTCTGACCCGATCGTGGAGTCCGAGCTAGGATATCACATTTGTTTTCGGATGCAACTATAGTCAATCATACATCATACAACCAGTTACGCAAGTAATTAAGTGTATTATACCTTCATTATATGCTTAACAATAAATTTCGGGTGTAACGCTCCAAAACTCGGCCTAGAAGTTTAGACTGGATCTCAGAAGTCACATTGAACATCGAAGTAATCATAGAAAAACTTTATCAAACGTGCTATCCAAAAGTCTAATTACAAACACACTGTGCCAAATTCGAATAAAACGTTCAATCATTTAGAAATTCAAATGGATAATTTAGGTTATGTTTAAAATATTTGAGAACACAAATCTGTAGTCTTTGAAATTTAGTCCAAAATAAAATTTTTGAAAACCCAAAACAAAACTCATACCATAATTTTTATAATTGTTTACAATAAAAAATGACTTAACAAAATAAGAACTAAGAAAGGAACCAATTAGCTCATTTTAAAACATGCCATTTCGAGACCTTCGGTAAGTTGAGTCAAACTTTAGATTACGAGAGTACCTGAAAGGGAAAACTAAGGGGTGGAGCTACACGAGCTCAGTGTGTGTTCGAAACTAAACGTAAGAAGAAAATGACGAAGAAACAAACCAGAATGCTCTCAAAACATTATCTGAACAACTGATCAGAAATACAAAACACGGATACAAAATTCCCAAACCGTGTATAAAAAATTCCAATCACACCCAATACTTAATTACACAAGACTAAGTACTTTAGTGGATACGTACCAGTACATGCACCCCAACGTTCAGAGAAAAAACATGTAAACAGATGCAAATGGTATGTAACAAGTCAGAAAATAATCCCATCCCTCCAGCCAAACACCTCTACGTCCCCCGTTCACACCACGAATGAGCTATAAGAAGCTCAACCAACCATGCACGCCACAAAGGACCTTGAAAAGCCTATTCAATCCTACACACCACGTATATAGACTAGGCCACTCAGATGATAATATGCAGCAGAGCTGACATATGTGTAATACAGTACGGTAAACCACAGTACAGATGAGTTGCAGACAAATTGCCAAAACAGAACAGATCAGGCTTCATTCTCTTCGCCACCAAACCCAAAATTTTAATGCAAATGCAAAAATGTAGACCATTTGAAGATAGACATAAAGAAACAAAATACAGAATCAGAAATTTTATGCGAATGCTTGTATACAAGCAGATTATTAACTGACTTACAGAAATAATACACAAAACTTGCAAAAATTTATACTTTAGTCAAACAGAATAAAAAATGCAAATAGTCAAATGACCAAATTTAGAATCAGAGGTCACGGTACCAAATTCAAGCCAAACGGAGTCTCAACTACTCTTGCTAAAGCCTAGCCAATGGCCGGAACACACAAGAACACGAAACAGTTACATTCCAACTCGGAACAAAAATTTGCAAAACAAGGACACACGACCGTGTGCCCTGGCCGTGTGGAAGCGCCTAGGCCATGTGGGGTCAACACTCCCATATGCAGGAGGCACACCGTGTGAAAGGAGGCGTACGACTGTGTGACTATGACACATGCTCGTGTGACCCAGGAACATGGCCGTATGGATAGCCCGTGTAAGTCTCTGTCCATTTGTGCTTAAATAGCGTACAGGGCAGACACAACCGTGTAGAAGTCACACATGCCCATGTGAAAATTAACTAAAATCCCCAAATCAGCCACACGACTGTGTGGCACCCAAAATTTTCCAAAAAACCCTAATTCCCAAAAGCACACGGCCGTGTGGACTACCGGTGTATGGCACACGCTGTAACACCCCTAACCCGTATCCATCGTAGAAATAGGGTTTCAGAATATTACCGAAACATTCAAAACATTTTACGAATAATTTGGGTAAATAACTATTCATTTACCAAGACCATTCAAAACGTCCCTTAATTGGACCCTCGATGTTCAATACGAGCATTAGAATCAAGTCGGGACTTAATTGGAAATCATACAATTTTTTGCGACATTTGAAAAAAAAATTTCTAAGTTGCAGGGCTCACACGCCCGTGTGGTTTAGGGACACACCCGTGTGGACTAGCCGCGTGACTACACACGCCCGTGTCCCTAACCCGTGTAACTCTTTAACTTGTAAGAAATGAAGAAATTGAACTCACACGGCCAAGTCACAGGCCCGTGTGCTAGGCCGTGTGGCGAATTTTAATTTTAAAAATTAGGTGCAGTTTTCACACGGCTGTGTAACACGCCCATGTCCAAGGCCTTTTCAACCACACGGTTGAGACATACGCCCGTGTCTCTGCCCGTGTGCCCAATTCTAAGCATTTTGTTTCTCATTTTTAAGATGCAGGGGACACACGGCCAGACCACATACCCATGGGACAAGCCGTGTGTCTATCCATATGGACAAAATAAGGCCATTTTCTAGCTTTATGTGTCACCCAAAACTTAACATTTTCTTGCACTAAAACTCACAAGTATATATCTACCAATCCAACATCATATTCACATAAAATTGGACATCAATCATATGGTATTATCTCATGCATCAAAAGATATAAACTTACTCTTATCATAAACTATTATGCTAACATAATTCCAACAGCTAACACATAATAAGCACTTATGTGATTACCAAAATATTTCTTCAACAATAACCAAACTTAGACCATCACTAGTCACTCTAATGGCTAGATTACAAAACAATAATTACAAGCCTTCATTAGCCAAATAAGCTTATACATGCCATTATACCAAAATGAGATTTCTATTTATACCAAAATGAGATAGTGGATAGTGTGATGACTACTCCGACCGACTTCCAACCTTCACAAGCTTTTGAGCAATATGAAACAAAGAAAATTAAACGGAGTAAGCATTTTATGCTTAGTAAGTTTGTTTAACGAAAAATAAACTTACCGGTCATATTTATTAATACAAGCATACATAAATATACATTCCATCAATTTTTGGGTAAGTTACCTAAACACATACACTTATTCAAACAAGTTAGTCACATAATCTCATATGAATATCAAGTAATCATAGATGAGCTTATTACATTACAAGCTTCCATTAAATTTCACCTTTCCACATTACAAGAGTCTTTCCTGTCAAACTATAGAAATTTTGATGGATGTTCTGATAGTATACTCATGTGCAAAAATACCCAGTAGGGTACATAATAAAAAGTCACACTCTTGAGCCACACATTTTGTAGCAGGATTACCAGTCCAGGCTAAATCCTATCAGTAGCATATGCTCTAGAGAGCTTAATTTGGATTACCCATCCGGGCTAAATCCAATCTATCACATAAGGTCAGTAGTGCTTACATTAAAATTGCCCGTCCAGGCTAAATTCTATTTGATGCAGTATTATTCTTATTCAAGAATTCACCTTAATCCATCGAAATTCAACATTCAATCGGAACATGACAATTTGTCCATATTTTACAACTTAGGGCTATTTCATTATGTAAATATATCATCTCACACATATCAACACAATCATAAAATTCAATTCAAGCACATTAACATACATATTTAAGTTACACAAACTTTCCTTGATAATGGTTCGTATTTGAATTTTAACTAATCCGAAACCTTTGGCTTTCCTCGATCTAGTTCCGTAGTTGGTCTTCTCGGATCTATATGGATAAATTTACCTATTAATCTATCACATTTATTTTATATTTGCATTCTATTACATCCTAGGAAAAATTACCATTTTGCCCCTATCTTTCTCAAAAATTCTGATTTCGTCCCTAGGCTCGAAAAATGAAATTCATGCAATTTAACCCTCTTTCCAAGCTAGCTGAAATTTATATACTACATTTACATCACATACATTTCACAAATTTTAGAAATTTCCATGAGTTTTACCATTTTTTCATTTTAGTCCCTAAATTAAGGTTTCATCAAAAATTGCTTTGTAAAAGTTGTTTATCTATTAATAAATTTTCATTTTCTACCTTAAATTTCTAATTTTCAGCAAATTCATCCATGAACCAAATTTCATACCTTGATAACTTTTCAAATAAATCCCCTAAATAGAAAGATTCCACTATCCCGATTCCAAAAATATAGAAATACTAAAAACGGGACTTGATTTCATTCCTTACTACGCTTGAAAAGTTTTCTTCCTCTCTCCTAGGGTTTCCATGGAAATATTTAGGGAAGATGATATGAATTTTTTTTCTTTTTCATTTAATAACTTTTCATCTTTCCAATTTAGTCCTTAGCCTTTTTTTTATTTTTCCATGGATGAGTCATTAAAATATCTACTAACTAATCTTCAATGGTCTAATTACTATACAAGGACCTTAAGTTTTGAATTCCATAGTTATTTGGTACCTATAGCTACTAGAATCCAACTTTTTCATTTTATGCAATTTATTCCTTTCCCTAATTAACACACAATTGGTAAAATTTTCGTATCAAAATTTTCATGTGACATTCCTATCATGATACCAACCATAAAATAAAATAAAATAAATTTTTATTTTTTACTCAGATTTGTGATCCAGAAACCACTATTCCGATCTCACCGAAATTGGGCTGTTACAACTCTTCCCTTTTAGAAATTTTCGTCCTCGAAAATTCTTACTAGAAAAGAGGTTAGGGTATTGTTTTCTCATAGTATCATCTGGCTCCCAAGTAGCTTCCTCTAATCCATGCCGTTGCGAGAGAACTTTTACCAATGCCATCTTTTTATTTCCTAGCTCTTTCGTCTCATGTGCCAGTATTTTAATCAGTTCTTCATGATATGTTATGTAAGGCTGAATCTCCACTTCTGCTAGAGTAATAATGTGTGAACTGTCCGATCTATAGTGTCGCAACATGGATACATAAACACATTATGAATTTTATCAAGTTCCGGTGGTAATGCTAACCGATATGCAACTGGCCTGATTCTTTCAATGATCTCATAGGGCCGACGAACTGTGAACTTAGTTTTTCTTTACGTCCGAATCAGAGAACCTTCCTCCAAGGTGACACTTTCAAGAATAATTAATCACCAATCTGAAATTATATCTCCTTCCGCTTTAAATCAGCATAAGACTTTTGACGATCTGAGGCCGCTTTCAAACTGTCTTTAATTATCTTCACCTTTTCGTCGATCTCCCGGATCAAGTCAACTCCATGTATCTTTTTCTCACTTAACTCTGTCCAATACAATGGAGTTCTACATTTGCGACCATATAGAGCCTCATACGGCGCCATTTTAATACTGGACTAATAATTGTTATTGTAAGCAAATTCAATCAAAGGTAAGTATTTTTCCCAGTTACCTCCAAATTCAAGTACACAACATCAGATCATGTCTTTTAAAATCTGTATTACACGTTCAGATTATCCATCTGTTTGAGGATGGAATGCAGTACTAAAGTGTAAACAAGTGCCCAGAGCTTCTTGCAATTTACTCCAAAATCGGGACGTAAACTGGGGATCTCTATCTAAAATAATGGAAATTGGCACTCCGTGTAGCCTTACAATCTCAAAGACATATAGTTCAGCCAATCTATCCAATGCAAAATCCATAGATACCGGAATAAAGTGTACCGACTTTGTTAAACGATCGATAATTATCCAGACAACATCTTTCTTTTTCGATGATAATCCCATTAAAAAGTCCATGGTAACTCTATCCCATTTCCATTTTGGTATTGTAATTGGCTGTAATAATCCCGAAGGTACTTGTGTTCGGCCTTCACTTGCTGACATATCAAACATTTTGATACAAATTCAGAAATATCCCGTTTCATTCCCGACCACCAGTACATCTTTTCAAATCACTATACACCTTATTACTATCAGGATGAATAGACACGCTACCATTATGAGCTTCATTCAAAATATTCTGTACCAGTTTTAAACTTTTCGGTACACATACTCTGCCTCTGAATAACAAACAACCATCGGTCTCGACCTAAAATTCTGAGTCAAGAGTTGATTCGCACTACATCTGTTTTGCCTGTAATTTACTATCATCTTTCTGAGCTTCAAAAATCTGCTGTAAAAACGTCAGTCTAACTTTTAATTCAGCTATGATTGAACCATCATCAGTTAAGGACAACTGGGTGTTCAATGCCTGTAAGGCAAATAAGGATTTTTGGCGCAAGGCATCCGCCACTACATTAGCTTTCCCCGGATGGTAATCAATAACGAGATCATAATCTTTCAATAATTCCAACCACCTACGTTGTCTTAAATTCAGTTCTTTTTGTGTCATTAAATACTTCAGACTTCTGTGATTCGTAAAGATAGGACATTTTTCACCAAAAAGATAATGCCGCCATATTTTTAATGCAAAAAAAATAGCTGCTAATTCAAGATCATGTTCCAGGTAGTTTCTTTCATGTGATTTTAGTTGCCTAGATGCATAAGCCATTGCTTTACCATCTTGCATCAATACACATCCTAAACCATTCAATGAGGCATCGCTGTAGACTATAAATTCCTTACCCTATTCAGGTTGGACTAATACGAGCACTTTCGTTAATAAAGCTTTCAATCTATCAAAATTCTACTGGCACTTATCAGTCCACTCAAATTTCACTTCTTTTTGCAACAATCAAGTCATCGGAGAAGCTATCATTGAAAACCCTTTAACAAATCTTCAATAATATCCTGCTAATCCCAGAAAACTTCTGACTTCCGAAACATTCTTCGGTGGCTTCCAACTTACAATAGCTAAAATTTTGTTCGAATCCACCCGAATACCCTCTGCAGATGCAATATGTCCAAGGAAACTAACTTCCGGTAGCCAAAATTCACATTTACTGAATTTAGCATACAGTTGTTTCTCACGCAGAGTTTGCAATACAATTCTCAGATGCTCAACATGCTCATTCACATCCCGAGAGTAAACCAAAATATCATCAATAAAAATAACCACAAACCTATCCAAAAATGGTCTGAAAATTCTGTTCATTAGATCCATAAATACCACTAGGGCATTTGTTAATCCGAATGGCATCACCAAAAACTCATAATCTCCATATCTGGTTCTGAAAGTTATCTTCAACACCTGATAGTAACCAAATCTTAGATCAATTTTTGAAAATATAGTGGCACATTTTAATTGATCAAACAAGTTACCTATAAGAGCCAACGGGTACTTATTCTTTACTGTAACTTTATTAAGTTGTTTGTAATCGATGCATAATCTTAATGATCCATCTTTTTTCTTTACAAACAATACCGGTGCACCCCGTGGTGAAAAACTGGGTCGGGCAAATCCTCTATCGATCAACTCTTGCAACTGTACCTTCAGCTCTTTCAATTCGACAGGAGCCATTCTATACGGTGCTGGAGGTAAATCCTCCTCTCTAGCTGGAGGTAAACTAGGTAGTTCTTCTAGAAATACCTTAGGAAACTCACAAACAAGCGGCACCGACTGGATTTTCAACTCTGATACTTTGGTATCCAGTACAATAGCAAGATAAGCCTCATACCCCTTTTTAATATATTTCTGTGTTGATATTACTAAAATCACATTAGACAATCCATCTAGTTTGTCAAATTCAACCCGAAGTAACTCACCATTCTGACACTTCAACACAATGTATTTATGCTTACAATTTACCACTACATCATGTTGGGTTAACCAATCCATTCCCAATATTACATCAAATTCATCAAAGGGTAACAACATCAAATTAGCCGGAAAACAGTAACCCCCTATCATCAATAGGAAATTTTTACAAATTTTATCCACCATAACATGCTAACCT
Organism: Gossypium anomalum; assembly: GCA_025698475.1. NCBI lineage: Eukaryota > Viridiplantae > Streptophyta > Magnoliopsida > Malvales > Malvaceae > Gossypium > Gossypium anomalum. The sequence continues at coordinate 78,056,272 of CM046966.1, read as the reverse complement.
AAGGAGTTTGAAACTTTAACCACAAATTCGATGAATTCAACAATCATATTTTTAACAGACACAAATTTTGTGCATATATATGAATGCGTGAAACCAGGATCAATCAAAACAATAATATCAGTATCAAGTAGAGAGAATGTACCAGTGATAACATCTGGTGTCAAGGCATCTTCTCTGGCACGTATTGTATATGTCCCTGCTGGAACCCGAGCCTTAGATTTAGCTGTTGAATCTTTTGCAACACTACGACTACCACCTATATTTCTGGAATACCGTGGTGGTCTACCCCTCGAGATAGGATTACTTGGCTTCAGGGTCTGCTCAATGTCCTTCTCAACCCTTTCCAGGCAATCTTTAAGATAATGGTCGAGAGAACCACACTTCAAGCAAACCCCACCTCTCATCTGACACTCTCTGAAATGCAATTTATTATAGACATTGCATCGTGGTTTGGGGTTTCCAACACTTCCAACACTGGTTGTTAAAGGAGACGAAGACTTTGGGTTAGTACATTTAGAACTTAATTCCTTTCCCGAATACTCCTTTGATGTAGCAAAACGCTCATGATAATTCTTTGATTTCTTTGAAGTAGATGATTGCGTCTTGTTCATAAATCTCTTGCTCGTAACCCGAGCTTCCCTTTCCGCTTGCCTCTTTTCTTTGTATAATTCCTCGGCCTTGTGTGCTCGTTCAGCCAACACCACGAATTCTCTTAATCCTAAAATTCCAATCAACAGCTAGATATCTTCGTTTAGCCCTTCTTCAAATTGTTTGCACATTTCAGCTTCAGTTTGAACCCATTCACTAGCATACTTGCTCAATTTAACAAATTCTCGTTCATACTCGGACACTGTCATATTTCCCTATTTGAGCACTAAAAATTCCTTCTTTTTCTGGTCCAAGAATCACTGACTAATATACTTCTTTTTAAATTCTGCTTGGAAAAATTCCCATGTAATACTTTCCCTTGGTACCACAGAAGATATGGTTTTCCACCAATGGTAGGTTCTGTCTTACAACAAAGATACCGCACATTTTAGACATTCGGCTGGTGTACATGATAACTCATCTAGAACCCGAATAGTATTTTCTAGCCAAAACTTGGCCCTCTCTGGATCATCATCGACCATAGCCCTAAATTCTTCAGCCCTATGTTTTTTGATTTTATCTACTGAAGCCTTACCAATTCGAATAGGTCTAGCATCCGGTGGCGTTTCATCATGTTGTAAAACAGGTGGGAGAGGCCATTGAACAGCAGGGTTTATTCTCATATATTCACTAAACCATTCATCCATCAATTCAAATAAGGCTGCTTTAGCTACCTCACTTCGACCCTCAGATACAGGCCTTCTACTACAACTAAACACAGTTCGTTGCACAGAAGCTTGAGTAGCGCTTGCAGCTTCCTCAGTCTCAACTCTATCTTGGTTGGAAGACATTATTATATGAAAATGCATTTAAAAGTGGTCAAGAGATATCACACTATCAAAATATATAATGGCATGTATAGCTAGACTCGTACTTGCTATGTTAGTCCAAGAATCGACTAAATCGTAACTCTGATACCACAAAATGTAACACCCCTAACACGTATCCGTCCGCAGAACAAGGTTTTAGAGTATTACCAAAACATTCAAAACATTTTACAAATAATTTATGTAAATAACTATTCATTTACCGAGAACATTCAAAACGTCTCTTAATTGGACCCTCGAGGTTCAATATGAGCATTAGAATTAAGTCGGGACTTAATCGAAACTCATACAATTTTTCGCGACATTTCAAACTTTTTTTCTAAGTTGCAGGGCTCACATGCCCATGTGGTCTAGGGACACGCCCGTGTGGACTGGCTGTGTGACTACACACGCCCGTGTCCCTAACCTGTTTAACTCTTTGACTTGTAAGGCGTGAAGAAATTGAAGTCACACGGCCAAGTTACACGCTCGTGTGCTAGGCCATGTGGCGAATTTTAATTTTAAAATTTAGGTACAGTTTTCACACGGCCATGTAACACGCCCATGCCCAGGGCCATGTCAACCACACGGCTGAGACACACGCCCGTGTCTCTACCCGTAAGCCAAATTCTAAGCATTATGTTTCTCATTTTTAATATGCAAGGGACACAAGATCGGACCACATGCCCATGGGACAAGCCGTGTGTCACACACGGCCAAGACTCATGCCTGTGTGTCTACCTGTGTGGGCAAAATAAAGTCATTTCTTAGCCTCATTTGTTACCCAAAACTTAACATTTTCCTGTACCAAAACTCAAAAGTATATATCTACCAATCCAACATCATATTCATATAAAATTGGACATCAATCATATGGTATTATCTCATGCATCAAAGGATATAAACTTACTCTTATCATAAACTATTATGCTAACATAATTCCAACAACTAACACATAATAAGCACTTATGTGATTACCAAAATATTGTTTCAACAATAACCAAACTTAGACCATCACTAGCCATTCCAACGGCTAGATTATAAAACAACAATTACAAGCATTCATTGGCCAAATAAGCCTATACATGCCATTATACCAAAATGAGATTTCTATTTATACCAAAATGAGATAGTGGATAGTGTTATGACTACTCCGACCAACTTCCAACCTTTGCGAGCTTTTGAGCACTATGAAATAGGGAAAATTAAACGGAGTAAGTATTTTATGCTTAGTAAGTTCGTATAACAAAAAATAAACTTACCGGTCATATTTATTAATACAAGCATACATAAATATACATTCCATCAATTTTTGGGTAAATTATCTAAACACATACACTTATTCAAACAAGGTAGTCACATAATATCATATGAATATCAAGTAAACATAGATAAGCTCATCACATTACAAGCTTCCATTAAATTGCACCTTTCAACATTACAAGAGTCTTTCCCGTCAAACTATTGAAATTTTGATGGATGTTCTGATAGTATACTCATGTGAAAAAATACCCATTAGGGTACATAATAAAAAGTCACACTCTTGAGCCACACATTTTACAGCAGGATTACCGGTCCAGGCTAAATCCTATCTGTAGCATATGCTCTAGAGAGCTTAATATGGACTACTCGTCTGGGCTAAATCCAATCTATAACATAAGCTCAAGAGTGCTTACATTAGAATTTTTCGTCCGAGCTAAATTCTATTTGCAACACATGCAATATTATTCTTATTCAAGAATTCACCTTAATCCATCAAAATTCAACATTCAACCAGAACATGACAATTTGTCCATATTTCACAACTTAGGACTATTTCATTATGTAAATATATCATCTCACTCATATCAAAACAATCATACAACTCAATTCAAGCACATTAACATCCATATTAAAGTTACACAAACTTACCTTGATAATGGTTCGTATTTGAATTTCAACTAATTCGAAACATTTTGCTTTCCTCGATCTAATTTCGTAGTCGATCTTTTCGGATCTATATGGATAAATTTAACTATTAATCTATCACATTTCATTTACATTTGCATTCTATTACATCCTAGGCAAAATTACCATTTTGCCACTATCTTTCTCAAAAATTCTAATTTCGTCCCTAGGCTCGGAAAATGAAATTCATGAAATTTAACCCTCTTTCCAAGCCTAGCTGAAATTTATATAATACATTTACAGCACATATATTTCACAAATTTCAAAATTTTCCATGGGTTTTACCACCTTTTCATTTTAGTCCCTAAATCAAGTTTTCATCAAAAATTACTTTATAAAAGTTATTTATCTATGAATAAATTTTAATTTTCTACCTTAAATTTCTAGTTTTCAGCATATCTATCCATTACCAAAATTTCATACCTCGATAACTTTTCAAATAAATCCCCTAAATAGAAAGATTAGACTATTTTGATTCCAAAAATATAGAAATTACTAAAAAAAAGACTTGATTTCATACCTTACTAAGCTTTGAAATTTTTCTCCCTCTCTCCTAGGGTTTCCATGGAAATATTTGGGGAAGATGATATGAAATTATTTTCTTTTTCTATAACATCCCGTAATTGGGCCTAGTCAGAACAGTGGTTTCGGGACCACAAATTCGATGTCAAAATATTTATTTTATGATTATTATGAGGTTTAGAATATGAAAATAAGCATGAGTTAAAGTTTCATGAAGAAATTCTAAGTATAAGGTGTCCAATTGGAAATTAGGGACCAAGTTGAATAAATTGTAAAACTTGGATTCTAGAAGTAATTTGCATGAAATTGCTTTAGATTATTAATTAAAAGGTCTTAAAGAGTAATTTTCCCAATTTCTAAGTTTTTTTACAAAGTTGGGCATGCATGGAAACTTTTGAAAGTTATGAAAGGAGAGGGCATTTTGGTCTTTTGGTAATAAATGAAATAAAAGTGGAAAAAGAAAGCAAAAGTCAGCTCATCTTCTCCCTCTTGCTGCCGAAAATTTAGGTTTCTCCATAACTAGGGTTTTCAACATTTTCAAGCTCAGTAGTAAGTGCTCCTTAGCCCCGTTTTTAATGTTTTTTATATTTTTGAGATCCTTGTAACATGTTCTCACCATTTCTACCAATATTTTAAGCTAAGGTTCATGTATGCAAAAAGACCCGTGTGTGACATACTTGTTCTTTGATGATTTATGGGGGATTATGAAAGTTAGATGTGTGTTAAACATTTTTTCCTAAGTGATTTTCATGAAAAACCCCTAAAAGGACTTTTTTCCAAAAGGTACAAATATGTGGTAGAAATGAGAGATAGAGGAGAATGTGGGCTAGCATGAGTTTATAACACATTCGGTTAGGCTTGGGTAACCAAGGAATTGCATGTATTTCATTTTACAAGCCTAGGGACTAAGTTGTAAAATTTTGAAATGTTAGGGGCAAATGGTCATTTTTCCTGGGGGTGGAAATTAGGTCTAAGATAAGTAGCATGAGGTATTAATAATTTCTTTTTACTAATATAGGCCCCAAGGAACCAATACCAGAGGTCGACCGTGGAAAACGAAAGGTTTCGGAGTAACAGAAATTAGATTACAAAAACATCTTCCACATAAGTTCGGGTAACTCGAATGTAAATTATTTTAAATACATAAAAAATGTATGATCATGTATGAATTATAATAATGGTATTCAATGTATGGTTATTCATGAATAGTTGATGCTATAAGAAAATGTCCCGATTGAATGAAAAGGATTTTGATGGATTATCCGAAAATGAATTGACAGTAAAAGGATCTAGCCCGGACGGGTGTTCCTAATGTGATCTAGCCTCCCGAAGAATATATGTGCTTTATGGATTTAGCCCGGACGGGTAATCCGATTGGGGTCTTAACTTAGCCTGGACTAGTAATTCAGATCTGAGCTCATTAGAGTACATGTCCTTGTAAGGGATTTAGCCTGGACGGGTAATCTCGACATCTACTTTATGAGTTGTATTACGGGGAATTTAGCCTAGACTGGTAATTCTGCCGTAAGAGTGAGGTTTGCGGGAGTGCATATTTGTAATGATCACTGGTATAATTTGACGAAAAAAGGTATATCGATCGAGATTCTAAGAAAATTCAATAGGACTAAAATGAGAAATAGAAATGGAAATTCTTGAATGGATGAGCTCATCAAATGTTAATCATATAATCCATTGACATGAACTAACTTGATGTTTGAGTGAATGTGATAGGGAAATTATGTTATACTTGTTGGAATGAATATCTAATATAAATGTATGCTAAATAATCTGTAAGTTTACTTTCCCATTATCGAACTTACTAAGCATGTTAATTGTTACCCTTTTTCTTTTCCCATGCTTTTCAGAGCTCGCGGACTCGTGAATATTGGAAGTCAGTTGGAGCATTGTCAACACTATCAACTTGCCCCACTTGGTACATAGAAACTTTTATTTTATGATAATGGCATGTATAGGTGTTTTGATTATTTTGTTAAATGTGTCATTTGGCTAGCCAATGTAAAGGCTTGAACGATTATGTCTATTCATTTTGTATATGGCCATGGAATTTGGCCTATATTGATGTAGGTTGTAATCCTACTAATTATGCAAGTTTATGTTGAAATGTTCATGTGATGGTTAAATGGAGTATATTATGAATGGACATGTGATATGTGGCCAAATCACTTGGGATGGTTGGGTCACAAATGGACAATGAGTTGTAAACGAGCCAAGTCCAAAATGTGTTTGATGAAACGGTAATCCTTAAATCAAAAAGGATAACCTAGCATGTGCAAAACCAATGATATGAGGTTAACATGCAATAGACCAATTATGGTAGTACTTGAACATATCTAGGCCATGTTAAGCATCATTGAAGATTTAGAAATGAGTGAGGGTGTTAAGGGTGACCAAAGACTTAGAAATAGCTTCTAAAATGGTCCACACGGATAGACACACGGGCGTGTGTCTAGACCGTGTGTGGCACACGGTCAGCCCCATGGGCGTGTGATACAGCCGTGTGTCCCCTACACCTAAAATTTTTAAGTCAGAATGCATGGTACTAAACACACGGGTAGAGACACGGCCGTGTGTCTCAACCGTGTGAAGGACATGGCCTAGCACACGGGCGTATGTCTTGGCCATGTGTCCCTAAATGCAAGATGACGTCATAAATAAAATGCTCGAGTTTTTGGGCACGAGAGACTACACGGGCTTGTCTGGGCCGTATGAAGGACACGGGCTAGGGACACGGACGTGTGCTCGGCCATGTGAAAACTCTTGTAGGTTCGAAATGAGAAATAAATTCAATTAATTCCACACGGGTAAGGGACACGAGCGTGTCCCAAAGCACACGAGCGTGTGCATTGCTTCCACACGGACACGTGAGGCTTAACCTAGGAAATTTTTCATAAACTTTCTTAAGTTCTCGGTTTAGTCTCGGACCATTCTCAATGTATGTTTTGGGCCTCGTAGGTCCATAATAGCGACATTATGATTATGATTGATTGGTTTTTTTTTTTTTTTGGAACAAAATTTTATAGCCAAAATTTTCCAGAAATGTCATGTTCATGCACAGTAATGCCTTATACCTTATCCCAGTCTCAGGTACGGGTAGGGGCATTACATTTCCATTTAATTAAATTGTCATTTAATAACTTTTCATCTTTCCAATTTAGTCCTTAGCCTTTTTTTATTTTTCCATGGATGAGTCATTAAAATATCTACTAACTAATCTCCAATGGTCTAATTACCATATAAGGACCTTAATTTTTGAATTCCGTAGCTATTTGGTACCTATAGACAGGGATTTAAATTGTGGTTGCGGTCGCGTTTTCGGTCGCGTTGCGTTTATCGCGGTTGCGGACATAACGGAAGCTATTGCGGTCACTGCGGGTATCGCGGTCGTGAATTTTTTTAAAATACAACTTATTGTAAAACATATTATAAAAAGCCACTTTTAATGATTTTTAAAGTGTTTTCTAACACTTATTAGAAGGTTAAAAAGAATATTAAACTTGAGTAATACAATTAACATAATCCGAGTCAGAAATGTAGAAATCTAACAATTTAATAATAGTAAAAAAATTAGAACTTGTTGTTAATGTGAAACACTTTACAGAGATATTCATCATGACACAGTAATTTTTAAAAAATGAAGACAATGATACGGTAGGATATGGTAATAAAAAATATTTTTTGTTATTTATATATATTTTTATATTAAAATACTCAATGTAAATGAAAATATTGATTTTTTAATTTATAATTGAAATTAATTTTTTAAAACTTTTTAAATCTAATTTATATGAGTCTCAAATATTTTTTTTTAAATAAAATTCATTGATTATATTGAAACAGGGCCAAAACAAAGTTCAAGCCAACACAACACAAAGGCCTAAGCAAAATCAGAAAAACAAAAGTCCAAGAACAAACCCAATCACAGAGCAAAATACTAAACAAATACCACAACAAGCCTAAGCAACAAAACAAGTAAAACAAAAACAACCCAAACACAAAGTAAAAACAAAAGTAGCCCAATTCCACTAACCAGCCTTTATTTTCTTCCCCATTTACCGCTTTTTTCCCTTCTCATTTACCGTTCTTACCTTTGCTCTGTATTTCATTCTCTACAGAAATTTTTTTCTGTTATTGTAAAATAATGGGAATAGCGGCCCGTTACTGCTGCAATTGGCCGTTACCCGTTAAATTGCGGCCGCGATCCACTGTTATTGGTCTGACTCCGCTTCATACCGCTATTTTCAGCAATATCAGTTTCGGACGGTGCCGCTACCGCTATATAGCGGCCGCTATACCAGTATTAGACCGCTATTTAAATCCCTGCCTATAGCTACTAGAATCCAACTTTTGCATTTTATGCAATTTAGTCCTTTCCCTAATTAAACACACAATCGGTAAAATTTTCGTATCAAAATTTTCATGTGACCTAACTATCATGATACCAACCATAAAATAAAATAAAATAAAATTTTATTTTTGGCTCAGATTTGTGGTCCCGAAACCACTGTTCCGATCTCACCAAAATTGGGCTGTTACACACGCCCTTGTGGCCCCGAGAGGTTATAAAACCACCTCGAAACAACATGCAGATCGTAAATTTCATCCCCAAACACTCTCTAACCTCTAATAATTCAGAAACATACTATAATAAATCAAATTTGATGCAATCTAATATTGAAACAACGTTACAAATGCACCATTACTGAAACACACATGAATTTGTCGAATCCCACCGCATTTTGACACCAAATTAAACAACTCACAAATAAAGTTGAAAAGTTTTGAACCCACACCTGATTTCACGATCAAAGCACTACACCCTCGATTTGGAACTCAATTACCCACTGTCCCGAGATCGTATTGAAGGAAATAGTAAAATCTCACTGTCAAAAAAACAAAAAATTTGGAGCCAAAAAAAAATGGAAACAAAATCTCATCTAAGGAAGAGGGAGAGAAGAAACTGACAAAAGAAAATGGAAGAGAAGAACGTAAGAAAACTTTGGCCTCTTTCAAAATAAAAATAATTGACATAAATAAAAATAAAAGAATAACTAAATATTTAGATTTTATAAGCAAAACAAAACTAAATAAAAAATAATTCCTCAAAACACACCTGAGAACTTGAAACCGAGACCCAAAGGTACACTAACACACAACCAACCACTAGACTAGCAAGTCCATTTTGACATAAAACACAACAACAAACCCAATTGTCCGATCTAGCCACTGACCCTGCCTACCAATATCGAAATTCTAACCCCAAATTCTGGGGTGTTACATCGGGTTCTATACGAGCTTACTAAAGCTCTTTCGTTAATTGAAATATGAATTAGGACCAAATTTTAATGTTCTAAAAATCTGGGACCGACGTCATGACTTTGAAATTTTCACGTCATGATGTCGCCAACATAGTGAGTCAAGTCACAACTTTAAGCATATTGATGTCGCGAGATCACTTACTGTCGGTCGACGTCGAGTCATCACTTACTGTCGGCTAGCATCGCGACGTGAGAAGTTTTTCGTCGAGATGTGACCCCTATTTTTGGTCAAAATGTAGCTTTGGTACTAACTCATGCGTTTAAACCAACCTTTGTAACCATCCATACAACTTCCCATGATTAAAACACATTTGATACATATCAAACCATGTTTATTCAAGTCTATCAATATGTAAAATCAAACATTTAAGATAACATTAAGCCAGCATTTATTGTTTAGGCACATTCATCCGTTTTGTAACTAGTTATACCATTCCAAGCATATAACTCTTAACCAACCATTTAACATCATACCATTCAATCATCCATGACTTTCAATACACTCAATTTCCATCTCAACTTTCTAAAGTCAAGTTAGTTCATTCATCAATTCACCCTTTCATTTTGCACTATAAGAACCTATCAAGCCATTGAACTTAACATGAACCATTCCAACATATACTAGGTAAATGTGACATGCTTATTATTCACCTTTACCATTCTAAAAAACCATCTATCAACTTGACTAATTCAACTAATTTATTTGTAATCTTTAACATGCTAAATTACGCAAGTATAAGATCATTAACATTTATTCATACCAAACTTGACCATTTCATGCACCAAATAAATTATTTACTATTTCGAACATTCAAGTTTGTATCATCACCACATTATCATATAAATAACAACTCAAAATAACCATTAGCACAAGATTTGTCCTATATACATGCCACAACATTAGGACTCAAAATGAACATAATTCTACTTCTTTTGATAGTGTGAGCTTCACGCTGATCTAGACCGACATGTTCTGTAAGGTGATGATTTACAAGTGAAAGGAAAACAATGAGAATAAGCATATAGAATGCTTAGTAAGTTCTAATGGAAAAACAATATGCTTACATTGTTTTTATATTAAACATTTAAGCCACCTTAGATTAGTATAACCTTGGGTAGGGCATAGCACTCAAAATACCGACAAGGTGAGAAAATATCCATATCATGATCACAAAGTACCACAAGTAATTTAACAATACCAACTCATATTACTTACATATAAGTTACATATCATTTTATAACAAGTATACATAATTCAATTTAATCACTTTTGTTATTAATTTAATCATTTTATAACAAGTATACACAATTCCATCCATTCCATAACTTTTCAATTTAAAAACCAAGTCCATCTCATCACATTTCAAATTTCGACCTCATTTATACTATTTTTCCTGATGAACCCTAGTAAATAGACTTGAATACACGGGTAAACTAACCACAATAGTTACTCATCCAAGCTGAGTATATACAAATCAGGTTACCCGTGTGTGTTAAACATTTATAATGACACATCAGGTTACTCGTCCGAGCTAAACTCGTGTCACATAATACTTGAGAACCTGTAAAAAATGTTAGACCTCGATAACATTTGTAATAAATCCTGTAAAAGTGCACACAAGAACCTATTGGCATGCCAATCGTAACCTAACGTTTACTAAGTTCACTCGGTCATCAATTTTGCATTTTTAAATATCAACCTTGTAATCATTTACATTTACATAACACACCTTATAAATGGGTAACATATAACGTTGCCATATCATGAAATATTCGTAATAATGCATTTGTACCATGTATTATTACGTAATAACCAACTTTACACAATATTCCAATTCAGTCCAATACTAGCCAATTATACCAAATTCCAAGATATTTCAATTATATACAAATATTCATATATTAAATTAAACACCAGCATACACATATAATACCAAGTGAAATATTAAGTTCCATATGAACTTACTTGGTCAAAACACTAAACAAGTTGATTCTTTAGGGGCTAATCAACAATTTTAGCTTTTCTTCAGTTAACTTCGCTTTGATCCAATTCTTGATCTATATAATTATTTTATACAATCAATCAATTCTAACCATTTTCATATTATGTCATAACATGAATAAACTTAGAGAAACTCAATTTTTTATACCTTTAAAATTATACAATTTATTCAATTTAATCCTTGAATTTGAAATAGCCATAACTTTTAATTTTGAGCCTCAGTTTAAAAATTGATTTCACATATATTCATTAGAGACCCTCTACTTCCTATTCCTACCGAAATTTCATAATAGTTTTACATTTTATTCAATTTGGTCTCTATGTTTGAAACTAATAATTAAGCTAAATTAATTTTACAATCTATTCCATTTTCGTAATCTAAGCTTAAAATCTATCAATTTCAAGCCTTATTTTTCAAGAAATAAACAATGAAAACTTTCTAAAACTTCAACAATTTTACAAATTGGCACATGGGCTAGCTAAATTAAGCTCCTATGACCTCAAATCTATGAAAAATTCAAGAAAATGACTTGAATTTACCTTTCTAATAGTGGTAGAATGTTGCAAGGGTTTAACGGTTTTATTCAATGTTTTAATATGGAGGGCGGTTGGAATAAGGAAGATGATAATGGATTTTCCACTTTCTTTGGATTTTATACATTAATTTAGGGGTGAGCAAAATCTGATTCGATTCGAAAAACTCGATAAAAAATTCAAATTTTGAATTAAATAGTTCGAGTTATTTGAGTTAATCGAGTTATTTGAGTTAATCTAGTTATTCGAATCAACTCGAATAAAAAATTAAGTTTTTTGGTTTAACACGAATATGAATTACACAATTCGAGTTATCCAAAAATCAGAATAAGAAAAGGCAAAACTACATCGTTTTTATAAATGTTTATCTTTTCTAATGTTAAAAGTCAAAACTATTAAGTTAAAAGGCAAAATCTTGTTGTTTTGATAAATATTTACTCATTAAGTTAAAAGGTAAAACAATTATACTGTTTATGTAGTTAAATAATCTTGTACTTCATCTACTAGTTAAATAATCTGTCCATGTAAACGCAACATTAAGTATAAATAATATGATTCATTAAATCGACTCGACTTAACTCGAAATTTTTTCACTCGATTCGATTCGATTCGAAAAAAATTCAAATTGAGTTCGGTTGCTAAAATATGATTCGTCAACTAGATTAACTCAAATTTTTTTGACTCGATTTGACTCAACTCGATCTAATACTCACCCCTACATTAATTAACTATTAATTATTCTACATTAGTTAATTTAATTATAGATTAATTAGTAAAAGTTAATACTTAATCACAACTAGTGGATTATGTCATCAACTTCCAGTAATTATTACTCGAAATGGCTTAATATCCATTTTGGCCCCTTGGTTAATTGTTATTCAAGTCTTCAAGCCATTTGCCAATTAAAACTATATAGCGATTTATTTTTTACAATTTAGTCCCTAAACCTTAATTAACTATTAATTTGACTAAATTAATGAACCAAACTTTAATATATTTTTTATATTAACCACGTAGATATTTATTTTTAAATATTTACAAGCTTGATTTATGAAAATAGGGTTCTGAAATCGTATTTTTTGGTACCACTAAAAATTAGGTTGTTACATTAACTCATCGATAGTGGTTTGATTTCCTTCTTCAAATGAAAAAGGAGATTCTTAAGCTTCCTCTTCTTGAAAATATTCATTGATCTAAGGACTTCCATATTTTTGCACTCTCTTTGTGGATGTAGTAGTCGTGACTATCATGTGTTGTTTAGCTTTTAAGACTTCACTAGTGATTATCTTAAATTCGAGACACCTTTTAATCTATGAGGGAATTTTGTTGTGAAAGTCCCTTAGTTCTTTTGGAGTGTGAGCCTTTCTTTTCTTAATGCGACTAGCCTTTCCAAAACCTTGAACTCTCAAGTCTTGAATTATGAAGCCTAGCTTGGTAACAGATGGCTTATCGCTTTCTCTTTTGATTTACTAAAACATTGACTTTCAATGAAATTGAAGACTTAGAAGGTCAAGCACCAAACACCTCCTTGTAGATTCTCCCAAACGGTCAAATACTAAAGATCTTGAAGGTACTATAAGATCTTTTTGCTCTTCTAGAACTTCTTCTACACATATGTGTCCTGAAGTTTCTTTACGAATCTTCAACTTCAACAAAGTAAATCCAAGTCCTGCTTTAGAAGTTCCAACACGATCTAATTTCTTTTACCATACTTGGAAAATCTAGACAAAACTATTATGAGTCCTTTTACTTGGCTCATCCATCTCGTGTGCCAATTTCACCACCTCTTGTTTCTTTTAACCAGCATTGGCGAAGAGTAAAAGGACTTTTGACTCCTCTATGTTACTAAGGAGAAGAGTCAAAGTCTTCAAACCACCATCATCTACATTGGGACTATGAGCTACGACCTTTCCTTTTTGCTCAAAGTTTTTTACTAGTTTTCTCACTATTTCTTCTACAAATGAACTCTTTAAATAAAACCTAGCATCAACAAAGTGAGATTTTGCTTTAGAAAATGGCTTTGTATACGAAACAATTCTTTGACTTAACAATTGTTGTTTTATTTAAAGAAGTAATGGAGGATTGAGGAAACTACACCATTTTGACAAATCCACAGTAGTCTCGAAAACATGTTTTATGTTGTCTTAGCTTCAATCACATTGAACAATAGACTTAACTCCATATCTTCGATGAAAAGTTAAAGTTTGAGTTTGCTGAAAGCTCTTTTCCCTATTGGTTGAATCCTTGAATCATCAAACAACTTTGCATCAAACTCATCGAGAGGGACTCCCAAATCTTTCGTTGTCTTCAAAGGTAGTATGTTGATAGTCTAACCACAATCAACAAAGATTTGATTCACTTTTTGCTCATAAATGTATCCAGTAACAAACAAAGGCCAATTGTGAGGAGTGGATCCTAACAACAAGTCTTTGTCAATAAAGCTAATCTTTGTCTTTACCTTCAAAAACCTAACCCTGTGGTGTCAAAATTGTCTTCACCTTCAAAATTTCCATTCTCACCAATATGATTGTAAGTCACACAAATGTGATGTTCATATATGAAGAAAGGTAAAATTAATTTATTTAGTGTTATTAGCTTTCTTGAGTTTCCATTCCCAAAGGGCCTTTTCTTTCTTTGAGACACTCTAGGATTTGCTAATTTAGTTGGTTGGAAGATCACTTTAGCTGATATCCAAACTTTCAAAGGTTTTGGGGCATACTTCCTTTGACTTCTTCGATGTGTGGCAAGTGTCCAACCATCATCACAATTTACTTTTAGAGGAATATTCTTACCCATATTCTCTTGTAAATTGATTGTCCAACTTACTTCTAGAGTCAGAATGATGGGATTGAAAGAACCAAACTTTATCACCAAATCTGGTTGAGGAGCGATTTCAATTAACGTCAAGTGTAATGACATTACTTTTTACTCAAATTAAATCTTTCCATCTTTATAGAGCAGCAAAATTTTATCCTTCAAGGTAAAACACTTCTCAAGAGGATGACTGATCAGACGATGATACTTGCAGTATTTTAGATCATCAACTTTATCAACTTCTTTAGGCTCTTTCATCACTAGCAACTGTATTATCCTACTTCTAAGAATTTTTTCCAGCTGATAAAGAATGAACGCGAAACAGTTGAATGATTAAGGAAACAGGATCATAAGTTTGTTCAAGTCACGGGTTTGACTTAGGGCTTTAGATGTTCGGAAAGAAACTTGGATTTTGAAACAACCTGAAACACAAATGAATCCAAGTTAGATAAAAAAAGTTAAAATAAATTGAAATAAATAAACTAAGACAAGAGAAATAGAACAATAGAACAATAAATAAGAAAAATAAGGAAGCTAGATGGAAAACATGGAACATGGCGTGTAGAAGTCCCAAGGAGCCTTGGAAATAAGAAGAATCCACAACCCCCTTCAAGCTACTCTAACTTCCCCTCCAAGAAAGAAAACTTGGCAAGAAAAACTTTGAAGATGATCCCCACAATCTGAAAAGATTGTTAAAACTGTTCTAAAATAAACTAAAGAAAAATTTTTGAAAAAAAAAACTCAAAGAATTTATTAACTCAAAAGAGAAGTTGAATAATAATGAATTGAATGATTTGTGTACAATGCAAAGGCCTATATATAGGCTAGTTAAATAAATCTAAATGAAAATCTTAAGTATACTAGAACTCTAATTAATCTAAATAAGAATTTGTTTTAAACTAAACTTTCTTATTGACTTAAAACTCCTAAATAACTTAAACTACTTAATAATTATTAAAAATTCAAAATAATAAAATGATAAGAGCTGATAAATACAATATTGGGCTCATATATAATAAAAATTAAGCCCAAAACCCGAACCCAATATGATTTAAACTCGAATTAAAATCCAGAAACTCGTAATTCTCGCCATAATCCTATCCAGAAATTATGCTCGCGCAATCTTCACTAAAATGGTCATAACTTGAGCTCCTGAACTCAAAATCGAGTGATTCAAAGTGTGTTTTGAAGCTAAAAGATAGATCTTCAAATGCCATGAGACATCTCATCCCAAAAATTCTTGGATGCTATTAAAAAATTCATCACAAGTCTACTAATTTCCTAAACTTAAAAATTGACAGCTTCGGTGAATGGAATTTGGTGAATTTCACCACATCGATGCTTGTATCGTTCCCCCTTTCCTCAAAAAGATTAGTCGTTAGATCTTATCTTTGATCGAATCTTGGTATAATTTGCTTGACCTTTGACATTGTTGTTGGGCCTTGAGGTAGTGTGAGCCTATCACATCCATGGGTCTGAAATTGGGCCTTGAGACTCGCATCATTCCCCCTTCCTCAAGAAGATTCGTCTTTAAATCTTTAGCTGCACAAAAAGAAAATGGATTAGAATAAATAACAATAAAATGAAAAAAAATACTTACCTAAACTTTCTTGTGCGTAAAAACTATCTCCAGGATCAAAGATATGATTTTGATCTCACAAATCAGTATAGATAAGTATCTCTCCTTCAAAAACAAACCATCAACACTAAACAAAGAAATATTAAGCACATGAGTGTTCAAGTAAAAAATAACATATAACTTTCTTTGACTATACATGGTCATCCATAAGAATTTCCAATGATTAGCTAATAATTTCACATGATAATAAAAATCCAGAAGTTTAATATTATTATGTAAAAATTCATATTTAACGTCTAAGGTAGAAAATTTTGTTGCAAGATCAAATGCGTAAGGTTCTTTAATAAACCTATCAAATGCAAAAAAAAAAAAAAAAAAGAGTAACCTTTACATTCCTAGATAAACCCATAAAATCAATTGAACTTTTAGACCATTGTTTATTAAAACTTGACCAATGAGAAAGAATGTCATAAGGAAAAATAGAATAAGTAGCATATTTATCAAAAACATTAAAGGTATGCCTTCTTAAATCAATTTCTAATGTTTCCTTACCTTTCTTACCTTCTAGCGCTTGTGGAGAATTATCAATGTTCAATTGGCCTCTCTCCCACAAGTAAACTTTTCTATCAATAATAGAGTAATGTAATTGGAAGTCCATCAATGGATCTTGAAATCTTGTAACAAGGAAACACCACTAAATAAATTCAAGTTATGGTTAGTTAAAACATAATCATTAGTCACTTTTGCATGAATATTTTCTTGTTTTTCATTTTCTTTTCCCACTTGAAAACTTTCCAATTTTACCTCATATGTATTTTCACTCACCATCAAGTAGACTTTTATCACTCAAGGTCTTTTTTCTCTCCGTGTTTTCAATTTTTTCTTTCCCCTTAACCCCCCATAGAATTTCATCATTCTCAATTGGTCCTTGTACACATCTTTGGGCTCCAAATAGGCTAAAGTGTATTTTTTTTCTTGTAAACACAAGGGAGTAACGGTTTAATTTACCATGATGCACATCACGATCATATTGCCATAGTCTTCCAAGAAGCAAATGGGCAACATGCATGGGAACTACATAACACCAAGTCTCGTCAAAATAATTTCCCATTTTGAATGCAATTAAGGATTGCTCAATTACCTAAACTTCTATACCTTCGTTAAGCCATTGTAAGTGATATGACTTAAGATGGTCTTGACAAGGTTTATCACATAAAAAACTACTCGCCACATTGGCACAACTACTATTATCAACAATAAGGGAACACAACTTTCCTTGAATCAAAAACCTCAATTGGAAGATGCTAGTCCTTTTCACTTCATCAGAATCGTCTCTTACTTGAATGCTAAGGGATTGCCATACTATAAAACAATTTGACCCATCAAATTGTCCCTATCAGTAGAAGGTTCCAAAACCTCTTGCATACTATGTTTGCATATTAAAGACTGGAATAAAACACTCAAAAACAAGAAAAAATTAAGCAAACCTCACTGTTATGCACTCAAAAATAAAATAAAATGTTCAAAAAGGTAAAAACTAATCTTATGAATTATTTAAAAATGTTTATATTAACTAATTAGAATGTATTATAATACCTAGTAACACTAGAAGTCCAAAATCTACTAGACACCAAAGAATTGTATTGCATGAAAAAAGGAATGTGCAACGTGCTATAACCTACTAACACAAGAAACAATAAAATGTTAGAACGTGTAAAAGAACTATAAAAAAAATTGAAAACCTAAGGCTAAGAGTTAATGAAAACCCAAAAACTCGAAAAATTGCGAAGCAACTTGACAAACTTCGTTCGAGGTGTTCCCAATTTCCAAAAATCACAAATTTAAACTAGAGTCTCCTCAAATAATGTATATCTGATCTGAAAATTTTTAACAAAATTAAACCCACATAATATTTTTTTTCCCATATTTTTCTATTTTTTTTACTTTTTCAATCACTTTTTTTGTGGGAAATTTTTTTTATATTCTAAAATAGTGCAAAATATATATATATAAAATTTCAGATCATTTGGAAAACATTTACCCATTAAAAAACATTTTTTTCAAAATCTTTCTAAGTAAAAAAAAAATTTATTTTGAGGCTATTTGCTGAAATCAGTTTGTAAGAACAAAAAAAACACCTAAACACCTAAATCTGATACCAAATGATAAAGAATGAACAAGGAACAGGCAGATGATTGTGAAAAAAGGATTGTAAGTTTGATCAAGTCGCGATTTGACTTAGGGCTCCAGACGTTTGGAAAGAAACTTGGATTTTTAAACAACCTGAAACACAAATGAATCCAAGTCAAATAAAAAAATTGAAAAAAAGATTGAAATAAATAAACTAAGATAAGTAAAATAGAACAAAAAAACAATAAAGAAGAATAACGAAGACGGATGGAAAAGATGGAATGTGATGTGTAGAAGTACTAAGTAGCCTTAGAAACAAGAAGAATCCACAACCCACTTCAAGTGGCTCTAATTTCCCCTCCAAGAAAGAAAACTTTGTAAGAAAAATTTTGAATATTATCCCCGCAATCTGAAAAGATTGTTAAAACTCTTCTAAAATAAACACAAGATAAATTCTTAAAAAGAAAACTCTAAGAGAATTTATTAACTCTAAAGAGAAGTTGAATAATAATGAATTTAATGATTTGTGTACAATGTAAAGACTTATATATAGGTTAGCTAAATAAATCTAAATAAAACTCTTAAGTATACTAGAACTCTAATTAATCTAAACAAGAAGTAGTTTTAAACTAAACTTTCTTGTTGACATAAAACTCCTAAATAACTTAAACTACTTAATAATTATTAAAAATTCGGAATAATAAAATAATAAAATAATAAGAGTTGATAAATACAATATTTAGCTCATATATAATAAAAATTAAGCCCAAACCCCAAACATAATATGATTTAAACTCAAATTAAAAGCCCGAAACTCATAATTCCCTTCATAATCCTATCCAGAAATTCTACTCACGCAGTCTTCACTAAAACGATCATAACATGAGCTCCCAAACACAAAATCGAGTGGTTCAAAGTGTGTTTTGAAGCTAAGAGATAGATATTCGAACACTATGCAGACATTTCAACCCAAAAATTCTTAGATCTGATCCAAAAAGTCATCACAAGTCTGCTAATTTCCTAAACTTGAAGATTGACAGCTTCTGTGAATGGAATTTAATAAATTTCACCCCATCCGTTTATGTATAACCAGCATACTTATGACGTCTGAACCAAGAAAATAGTACTTCTTTTCTTGCCTTTCTCATAGAATGTTTTTCCCTTTGTTTATATCTAGGGATGGATAAGGCTTTGCTTGTTGAGACAACTTGGTTTTGGGAGACACCTTGAGAGGTTTTAAGTTTATGGCTATAAACTACTTGCTTTTTCCCTTACTTGGATTAATTCTACCCTCTTTAAGAGTTTTTAGCTTTTTTTTTCTCTTCCTTGGTTCTTAAACTGGAGGTTCTAGATTTCCAATTGTTGTCATGCTCAACTCCATATCATGAGCTTGAGTAGCTAGCTCCTCAAACGTGTTTGTCTTGATGCCTTAAAGAATGTAGCGCAATCCCCAGTTCATTCCTTGAATGCACATGTCCAGAAGTAAAGATTCTAACAATCTTTCCTTGCAATTTAGACTTATATTCCTCCGATGGTGGACGTAGTCAATGTGATACATTCACGGGTGGGGTGAAATTTATTAAAGTTAATTCAACCAAGCTACCAATTTTAATGTTTAAAAGATTAGTCTACTTGTGACGAATGTTTGGATGGAATCTGGACATTTCTAGGTTGAGATGTCCTTATAATGTTTGAAGAATATCTCTTAGCTTCAAAACACACTTTGAATCACTCGATTTTGAGTCCGAGAGCTCAAGTTATGATCATTTTACTGAAGATCGTGCGAGCATAATTTCTGGATGAGATTATTACATAAAATTATGAGATTTGAGCTTTAATTCGAGTTTAAATCATATTGAGTTCGATTTTAAGGCCTAAATTTGATCATATATGAGCCCAACATTATATCTATTAGGTTATTATTATTATTTTATTATTTGTTTGTTTTGAATTTTAGGATATTTTAAATATTTAAAGTTGTTTAGGAGTTTTATGTTTTTTCATTAACAATAAAGTTTAGTTCTACTAAAACCACTTCTTGTTTAGATTAATTGGATTTTCATTATACTTAGGAGTTTTATTTGGTTGAAATTAGCTAGCCTATATAAAGGCCTCTTTGTTATTCATTAAATGCATTGATTCATTCATTAATAAAATTTTCAACTCTTGGAGTTAATTTTTCTGTGCAAGATTTCTTTCTTATAATTTTTAGAAGCAATTTTTCTTTTCGATTTTCCTCAAAGCCATAACTTTTTATTAATAAATATATTGTAACTATTTTATAACATGTAAATTGTTTTTTATAATAAACTTTTTGGTCATAACTTCAGAAAGTTTTTAGGATTTAAATATCATTTTTTGTTATAACTTTATAAAATACACAGATTTTTTTATAATATTTTAATATTTATATTATAAGAATTTTTTTGTCATAACCATCTCAAACACTCATATGTGTTCATGCTTATAATATATATATTTTTTATAACTTGTATAAACTTAAATTTTTAAAATTGTAATTGGGTGTCATTACCTACGTAATTACTCCAACTCTCAACCTCTCCCTAAGAATTGGAAAGTGTAATTGGGGTGCTCCAATTACACCTAATTTAGTGAGACCCACCAATTATAATAGTTTCCCAAATGTCACCACTGTGTAATTACAAACAATTAGACTCAAATCCAATTACTAGGTGGCTTTCCAAACACTTCCTAAATGTGTTTCACTAATGGAGTGTAATTATATTGTAATTTCCTATGTCATTTTTCATTGTATAAATTATAATTACACAAGTACATAAAGTCTAAAAAATTAATTATTATAAAATTATCGTATATAATGTGCTAATCCCAAAAGTATTCAACAATACGATTACGAATAAAATTCGTAAGAAAAATAAACATCCTATGCAATTTTATCTAATTACTCCGCTATTCTATATTTTTAGGTTATTATCTCTCTTATGTTAAAGACATATTTTATCATTGATTGATCATTGGCTACGTATAAATAATTAATAATAAATACTATGTAATTTAGTGTAAACAATTTATAATATATACTATGTAATTTAGTTAATTATTTAACGTGTCAAAATTTATAGAAAATTATCTCTTATGAATAAAATTTTTAAATTATTTAAACGGAATTATTAAAATAACATATAATTATATTTTAAAAATAAAAAGTAATCTTAAAATTAAAATAATATTATTATTGCATAAAACTCATGGAGTTCCTTAATTTAAGTACAAAAGAATTATCCTTACTTATTCTCTTAATTTAAATCATATATATAATTATTGGGTAAATTACATTCAAGGTCATTAAATTATTAGTTAGTTTACGTTTTGGTCACTCAAATTCAAAAAGTTATAAAATGGTCACCAACCTATTTGAAAGCTTTCATTTAAGTCACTAAACTATTCAAAAGTTTTTATTTAAGTTATTAGATTGTTAAGTTCTTTTTAAAGTCCGTCTAGCAAGCTTCAAGCGATGATTTAACAATTAATATGGTGGATAAGTACCTGTCGGCAAGTAGAAGAACATACCTTAGATCCAAGTGGATTTGACGATCAATGTAGAAGATCAGAGAAAAAAGATGTTTGGATTTTAGTTCACAGATTTGTAATGTTCAAAGTTGGTTTATGAGATAAAAAATTGAATTGTAGAAAAGAAGGGGAATGAAAGGTTTTGGTTAGTGCAGGCGGTACAAACAAATGTTATATATTAACGATTTTCATAGCCCAGTAACTTAAATATAAAATTTTTAATAGTAACATTTGTAGTTTAACCAAAATTTTCAATTAAGCTAAAAAAAACAGTTAATTTTGCGGGTTTTGAACAAAAAATGAGTTGGGCTAGCTTCATTTGTTCATTTATTGGGTATTGACCTAAGTTCTCATTTGGGCTCATACAGAAAACGATATTTTGGAATACAAATAGAAGCCTTTTTTAAAAAAAAAAAAATAGAAATATAAGCTCTTTGAATATGAAACAGAAAATCAGAATGAAATCAGGTTGAAGAAACACCAAAAAGAAGGCTTCAAATAGCAGATTATGAATAAAGTCAAATCACCAAGCCAAAGTGAAAACCAAATTTGAAAAGAAGATTGATTTTTTTTTTTTTTAAATCAACACCTTAAAATGTATAACGTAGATCATGGTATAACATATGTTTGACTCAAAACATCCCCATCTAATCCCTTTTGTTGCCACCGTCACTTCCACTAGTTTTTCTTTTAATCATACTAACATTCTTTCTAAATGTTTGCTCCTCTTTACCTTTCTGGTAGTCCTAAATCTACCTGACCCCCTTAAATCTCACTTATTCCTGTGTTCTGTAAGCCTCTCCGCTACCGTCGAATCTGCCCTTCATCATAACGTTTGAGTCTCGTGATGACTTGATTTCTCTAGCCTTTAATGGCTCCGTCTATCTAGTTTTCACAGGAATTCATTTTGTTTGGGATTCCATTGCAAATTTTGGAGCAAATCGTTTTATAAAGAGTCGTCGCATCAAGAGTATATCCCTTAATGGTTGAGAGTGCCAAGTTTATGCCCTACGTGCTAACGGTTGTACCAAGGTCTCTTCTTTGCTTCGTAATGTAAGTTTTCTTTTTCTCTTCATAAAATGATAGATTTTGTTCTCCTTCGAGGCTACGTCTTGTACGAGACTTAGAGTCTCAATTACTTTATCTGATTTTTGTAGTTAGATTTGTGGCCTTGCCTCTATTTGTATGGAAAATGGTTTTTTTTTTTTTTTTTGTCAAAAAAATTCTTTCTAAAATACCAAAATTAAGCATCATGTCCTTCATTGTTTACTCGTCAAGGTTTTTCAAGCCCGATTAGTTAATAACAATGTTTTTTATTTAATTTTAATTTAATCATATATTTCGAAGATTAGTATGTTTTAATTTTACCATGTAAATATCTTTAGTCTTCGTGAACTCAATGATTGGAACAAATTTTACTACTTA
Source organism: Gossypium anomalum (assembly GCA_025698475.1). Lineage (NCBI taxonomy): Eukaryota > Viridiplantae > Streptophyta > Magnoliopsida > Malvales > Malvaceae > Gossypium > Gossypium anomalum. The sequence continues at coordinate 78,032,977 of CM046966.1, read as the reverse complement.
AAAAGAAAAGCAATTGAACTTAATTTGATGTATGAGCAAATGTACATGAATCTAACCATAATTGACAAAATCTTCCTAGTCAAACATTAAAATAACAAGGCATGGATATTTTTAAAACATTTTCAAGAAAATTACATGACATCCATATGACGTAACATGTTCTTAAGAAATGCGATAATTGCAAACCATTTCATTGCAATATAATGCATGTTAGGAAATTAAAAAAGTAAATTGCTTTGCATCATTCTGAATTACATTTTATTTTGAATTATTAATGCAAAATATGCTGATGATTGATTAAAGCCTTCAGATTTTAACTTCAATATTTTGTTGTATATTTGGATTAAAGAGTTCTAAAAGTTTATAAAGAAAAGAAAAGAAAATGGTGATTGTGACAGAAATGGTTGCTATTTCTAATATTATATAAAAAAATATTTTTTAGGCGGCTGCATTACCATCTCATCTTTACCTCATCTATTTGATTATATTTTGTTGACATTCTATATTTGACAGACTTTAGTTAATTTGGACACTTATTTGTTATATTGAAAATTGATGATTAAGTATTCTAATTTTATAATTTAATTTTTAGTTAATGTTCTAATTTAATAAATATTATTTATTTAATAAGTAAAAATATTATAAGTAATGTTGACGTATGAAATTAATAAGCAAGAGTTGACGATGGTGATGGTAACGGTTCACCTTGATTGGGACGTAGAGCGGTTGTATTTTGTGAGGAAAGGAAAGTTGAGAGAGAGTGAGTGAGTGATTAAGGGAGAAAGTTTGAAGTGTTTGGTTGTGTGTTATATGATCTATTTAGTGCTATGAGAGAGTTTATATATAGTAAACAAGGGGTGCCACGTGTCTTAAGCTCACTAGCGACAAGGTCACATTTTATTTCTTTGCAATGGCGGGCTTCAGATTCATGATGTGATGTCTTGGGACAATTGAGTATTGAATAGGCTCAATGTTCTATGTGTTCTTAGCTGAGGCTTACTGTGGGGTGTCTTGATATCTAAGGTCCAATTGGTATGAAGTTCACCTATCACGGACATGTGGATGGCACGAGGTTCATTTGGTAGGGGCACATGTTGAACTACGTAACTCAATTGGTACCATGTTTGCAAATTATTTCCTTCAAGCCTGGCCTTTTTATTAAAATAATCCATAAATTTTAAAAAGTTTTAAAATGACCCACCTTTTTAATAAAACATCAAAATGACCTGAAATTTACAGTAAAAGTTGGTGGAGCCAAATTAAATGGTGCCACCAACTTGTCACGTCAGCAGGGACTATAAAAAATTAATTTTTTGGTGGAGCCATGTAGAATGGTGCCACCGGTATAAATATCAGGAAAATACTGAAATTTTTTAAAACATAGGAGAACTTCAAAAAAATTACCCATTTTTCTGGTGGAGCCAAAGTAAATGGCGCCACCAGTCTGCCCATATATCAGTACTTTTTTTTTTTACTTTTTAACTCTTTTACCTTTTTTTTGTCTTTTTGTCTCATTTATTTTATTTATTATTATTATTAATTTTAAAATTTTTGAAATATATATTTAAAATATTTTATTAATATATATTTTAAAATTTTAAAATATATATTTTGAAATTACTTTTTTTAAATTTTAAATATTATTTTTTTAATATTTAAATATTTTAAACTTTCAAATTTGTTATTAGTTTTATAATAATTTAAATATTATTTCCCCTGTTTTACAATATTTTAAATTATGATTTTTAAATTATTTTTAAAGATATTTGGCTTTTTAATAAAAATAACTCAAAAAATTTAATTAATTATCAAAATGACCCATTTTTTCAATTTGGCTCCAGCAACTTTTACTGTAGATTTCAGGTCACTTTCGTGTTTAATTAAAAAGTCAATTATTTTGAAAATGAATTAAATTTTTTGTGTTATTTTTATAAAAAAGCCAAGATATTCAAACCATTTTTTAAATTCTATTTAAAATTTAAAAAATAATATTTTAATTAAAAAAGTGAAATTTGAGTTAATTAGAAAATAAAAAATATTTGTTAAAAAAGATTTATTTTTAAAAAAAATTTATTTAAAAATAGATATATTAAAAAGTAAAAATTTAAATTAAAAGTTAAAACTATATATTATAAAATCACACCATGTCAGTGATGTGACAATACATAAAATTAAATATTAAATAAAGAAAATCAATCTTATATAAGGGGGTTTATTTATTTATTTATTTATTGTTATTAATTTTAAAAAATTTAAAATGTATATTTGAAATGTTTTATAATATATATATATTTTAAATTTTAAATATTATTTTAAATTATTTTTTAAATTTTGAATATTATTTTTTAAACATTAAATATATATTTTTTAAATTTTTTTTTACTTTTTTTTTAAACTGTTGTCATTTCTCTGACATTTTTTTTATTTTTTATTTATCTTTATTTTATTTTATTTTTTATTATTAATTTTAAAAAACATGAAATGTATATTTGAAATGTTTTATAATATATATATTTTTAAAATTTAAATATATATATTTGAAATTATTTTTCTAAATTTTAAATATTATTTTTAAATCATTGTTTAAAATTTTAAATATTATTTTTAAATCATTGTTTAAAATTTTAAATATTATTTTTTAAATATTAAAAATATTTTTAATAATATAAAACATTTAAATATTTTAAAGATATGACATTTCAAATTTATTATTAGTTTTATAATATTTTAAATGTATATTTTAATTTGTTTTATAATTTTTTAATTATGATTTTTAAATTATTTTAAATTATGATTTTGAAATCATTTAAAATATATTATTTTTAAAGATATGACATTTCAAATTTATTATTTTTTATAATATTTTAAATTTTTTTAAAATTTTAAATATAATTTTTATAAATTATTAAATTTAAAATTAATTTTAAAGATATTCAAACGTTTTTTAAATTAAATTTAAAATTGTAAGAATTAATATTTTATTTGGTGAAGCCATTTAGAATGGCTCCATCACTTTATAGTATACTTTTTTATATTTTTTTAAAATAATAATTTAATATTTAATATTTTATTTTGGTGGAGCCATTCTTTATGGCTCCACTTCTTGGTTCACTACCATATATATAATGGTGAAATTATTGTGTTAAGTAGGAGAGTTAAAAAAATCTATTCAAGATGAATAATGAGGTGTTTTTGGTGTATGTTATTTTTTATGGTGAAATTATAGAAGGTGTTGGTTGTGTATTTCAAGGTCGGCAAAAAGTAGGTTTGCGATTCAAAAAAAATGTGGAGCTATCAGAAATGAAAAGGAAGATCAGTGCGAAAATAGCTATCCGTTGTGAAAGGGCAATGTCCAAATTATTTTACAAGTTTCCAGTCTCTACAGATCCGTTCAAATTTTGTGAGATGCAGCTGTTAGATGATGAAGACTTAGGCACTATGATGGAAATATGGTGGCCGATTGGGAGTGAGAACCCACACCTAGTTGAATTATTTGCCGAGTTAGAAGGCTTAAAGCCTGTTGTGAATGTTAGTCCAGTAAGTTAACATCGCGAATTTGACTTTGATCTTAATGTTGGATGGACAGACTAATTAGAATATGAAGGGACATCACAGATGCCCAAAAATTCTAATTATGGTGGGAGTTCGTATAACAACCCTACCTCCAGTCCCCGTTTACAAATACATCCAGAGGTGATAATAAGCACAGAGGCAAATGTCAGAGAAATGACCAATAATGATGAAGATTTTGATCAAGACGTTGAAGATTTTAGTGACCCCGATGTTGATAAGGTTCCGGACGATATCGACGATGAAGGCCCAGAAGAGGTTGAAGATGTTTATGGCCCTTCATTCAGTAACCCAAGTCGTGGCATTATTTTAAGAAATGAACCTGGGGGCGACATGTTGAACGTAGATCCAGATGCAGCGCATGCACCCGAGTTTCCTGAGTATGCTGATATAGTACCTGCTCATAGATTAGCGATAAATTCACAGTTCGAGGAGTTATTCGTTGGGCAACAGTTCGAGAACAAGGCAGACTGTGTGTTTGCCATCAAACAATACAATATGAAGTTGTCGATTGATTACAAGATTGTCAAATCTACACCGACATTATATGTTGGGGAATGTTGAAGAGCCGGCAATGCGTGTGGTTGGCGAGTTCGAGCTGCATTTATACAGAGGACTCAACAGTGGCATATACGAAAATTAGAAGGGTGTCATACATGTAGTGTCGCACGTATGTCTCAAGACCACCGGAAATTGGACACCAAAAGTATTTGCAACTTTATTATGCCACTAGTGAAAGATAATCCAATCATTCCTGTGTCAACATTGATTGCAGACATGCAAGCTAGATTTCAGTACAGAGTTTCATATAGGAAAGAGTGGTGGTGAAACAAATGGCTATGCAACAATTGTACGGCCGCTGGGATGAGTCATACAATGAACTTCAAGGTTGGATTTCAGCGATGGTGTAGTACATCCCAGGAACTATCGTGGACTTGCAAACGTTGCCTTATAGAGGCCCTAATGGACAATTGAAACTGGGGAGAAGAGTTTTTCATCGACTGTTCTGGACTTTCGATCCATATGTTAGAGCCTTCCCCCACTGCAAACCGCTAGTGCAAGTTGATGGAACATGGCTTTATGGAAAATACACGCAGATACTTCTGATTGCGATTGCACAAGATGGTAACGAAAATGTACTACCAATCGCTTTTGCCATCGTGGAGTCTGAGAACTCTGAATCGTGGGCGTATTTCATTCAGAACTTACGGAGACATGTTGTCAGGGAAGACAACATTTGCATTATCTCCGATAGATCGAAGGGTCTTGTTGCTGCGATTCGACAATCTGAGGTTCCATAGAGGTCCGTCTATTGTATTCATCACATCGCTGTCAACTTTCACAATCAGTATAAGAACAAAGATTGGCGCAAATGAATTGTGAACATGGGTAAAAATATCATTTTTAAATTCGTATTTGTAATTATTTTGAGTCCATTTCCTAAATCGAATTGTAACATAACTTAAAATTGGAATACATGTTTCAGACATAAGTTGACGAGGTTAGAGACTGATATGGTGGGGTCCAATCCTCCTCTTAGACAATTGTTAGGTAGCATGGAGCCGTGGCAGTGGGCTTAATGTTTTGATGAGGGGTACCGATATGGTCAAATGACAACTAACCTCGTTGAGGCCATTAACTCTGTCTTGAGGCGTACGCGTCACTTGCCAATTTCAACAGTTTTTTCAGCCACATTTTATAGGCTAGCAACCTTAATGCCAAAAATGGGGTTGAAACAAGCAAAACAGTTAGAGGCAGGACATGTGTACGTCGAAAAAATTAGGGATGCCATGAAAGAGAATGCTGAAAGGGCTAGGTTGATGAATACAAAACTATATTCCTGAAATTTGGAAACTTTTCGAGTGACAGAGTATATCGGTCACTATGTTATCGGTGTGCGGGATGTTCCAAACACTACGTTATCCATGTGCGCATGTGGTTGCAGCGTGTGCTACCTACAATTTGAATGCTGAACAATATATCGACGATGTGTACACACTTGAACGTACGTTGCGTATTTAGGCTAACGAGTTCCCCGTATTAAGGGATGTATCAACATGGAAAGTGCAACCGCCTACGTTCGAGATGTTGCCAGATCGGTCACTACGTAGGAGAATCAAAGGTAGACCGACAACAACGAGGATCCGGAACGACATGGATATAAGAGAACAAGTCGATCCAAAACGTTGTACCATATGTAGAACAGTTGGCCACAATCGGAGCAAATGTCCCCATAGAAACATCTACACTGGTCAATCTTCATAGTCTGAAAGAAATTAAATGTTGTACCTGATGTTTGCATTTTATGATCTCTGAAAAATAAAGTTTGTATTATTTAGTGTTAAGTTTTTACTTAAACAATTTTAAACAATTTATTTCACCTTTCGTAATAAATTGCTCATATGCATCACAGTTGCTAAAAAAATCATATCTCGAGTTACGAAGCTTGAAATTTAAATCCGTAAATTTTCTCCGAAATTAGACTCATATATCTATTTATTAATGTTTTTCTAGAATTTTTGGTCAATCCAATTAGTACAGTTTATTAGTTAAAGTTTCCCTTGTTTTAGTGTTTGACTACTTTGACCTCTATTCACTACGAATAACTCTTCTCTCTATACAAAATTCAGATGACTATGCCGTTTATTTTTCTTAAAAGTAGGCTCAATAAGAAATCTGTACATATAAATTATGACTTGTAATTATTTTTGTACAATTTTTAGTGAATTTCTAAATGCAAAACAGGGGATTCAGAAATCGCTCTAACCCTATTCCACCAAAACTCAAACATCTTATAAAATACAACTCATTTACCTGTTATGATTCTTCCATATTAAAATAGGCTCAACAAGCTTCAATTTCATATTTTATTCACCATTTAATTCTATTTCTACTATTTTTAGTGATTTTTCAAACTCATGTCATTGTTGCTGTAATACTATTTTACAACTTATTCAATTTAGTCCTTAATTTCAAATTAAGCACTTTATGCATAGAATTTCTTCATGAAATTTTCACACAATCATGCAATCATATAAAAAAAGACTAATATATAAGTTGTGGAACCCTAAATGAATACAAGAAATATTACATAACACTTGAAATTTACATAACTTAAAATTGAAAAGAACCCGGAGTGGTATCGTCTTTCGGGGTATAGCAATTTAGGGGCCTTCGTTGACAGAGTGGACGTTGGGGTGTACTGTATACATCAAGAAGATCGGCAACTAGATCGAATGTGACCTGAGGTGGGGCGGAGTACATGTTATTACCAAAAATATCAAATGATATCGGTGGTTGCTCTGGGTGAAATGAACTCGAACCGCCTATGTCTAGGTGATATGAACTTTAACCGCCTATATCCGGGTGATATGAACTTGAACCGGCAATGTCCGAGTGATATGAACTGCTCTGCAACTCATCACAAAAAACGTCAACCCATTGGTCCGATGTGTTCAAAAGTTGGTCCTCCGAGTTGGGCTCCGCCATATGTTGATCCTTTAGCTCCCCCATAGGTTGATTTCCACGTCTGTAGCCATGACCCGGTACTATCATAAGTTGTCCACCATATAAATAAACACGCCATTGACCCATGTAGCACTGCATATATTCAGTCGATGGACTAAATTCAAGCATGCACGAGTGCATCTCAGGTCGTCTGTCGTACCGGGCATTCCATAGTGCTACAAAATATTGATGTTCAACGCTCCAATCTGTTGTATGTTTCCCCCTCATGGTCTTACCGTGGACTTCATTAAATTGTTCTGCTCGACCGGCATAAATTGTCTACACCCAAATTGTCGCATAACTCGATCACCATTGTACCACTCAATGGTTGAAAAGTTGAGCACCGGTATGTTAATGCACCACATATGGGCTTCAGCATGAACCCACTGAGGAATAATGGTCGCAATGTTCAATGCAGAATACGGCATCCACAAGAACTACACAATATAACATAATGAGTCAAGTCACATCACATACTACAAGTGGATAAGTTAAATCAACGTTACTTAAACAATATAAATATATATTACTTTCTCTCCGGCATATGCTTCTATCATTTGGTGGTAAATGATTAATGTTTGGCTCGTACCAATTCCCAGAGACGTGGCCCATCTGAAATTGAAACAAACACGTTATGTTAAACCCACAGTTATGAGTCGTTAAATGTTAAGTATAATTTTGTTTTTACCTATTTACAAGTGGCCACGAATATGGTTGGTGCCTAACAGCCGCTAGAAATGGCATCCTGTATAAAGCCCAAGATTGTAGCAGAACCAAACAACCAGCCATGTTACTAGCACCATGTTTTGTTGCTCAGCAAAGCTCATAGTACAATGCGGCCAACACTGTCGATCCCCAACTGTAACTACCAGCATGAGAAAAATCCTCTAATAGAGGCAAGTACTTTAAGTGGACCCTATTAGATGTGTTGTTTGGCATAAGTACCCCCCAATCAACTGCATAATATAGGCTCGCGCAGCACACATCACCTCGTACTCAATGGCAGTGCTTGATAACTCCTTAAAATTAGCTCTCAACCATGCCAATGTCAAACATGTGAAATTCCTTTCCCCATTATTAGGGGATCGTCCAAGCAATCTGTGGCATAGTACTGAAGGTTCCAACACATTGCTTCGACCCGTGACCACAGCACCTTCAACTCGTAACCCAAGTTGCATAGCGACGTCTTCTAATGTGACAGTGCACTCCCCGCACGGCATAATGAAGGTGTGGGTCTCCGTACACCACCGCTCAACCAAGGCAGATATTAAGTTCGCCCTCAGGTCAAACCTTCGGATCAATGCAACGTCCTCAAATCCCACCATCTGTAAGTACGAGAACTTTTATCTTACATAAAATATATAGACTTATTTTTTTTAATGTGTTCAAAATTTTAATATTTTTAAATATATTCAGTTATTAAAAATTTAAAATTGGTTATACTCAACATTTTCTTTTAACATATTTAAAAATTCAATATATTTAAATTTTTTTACATTTTTTAAAATTTTATATATATTAAAAAATCATTTTTCTCTTTTCCTATTAAAAAATATATTAAATATATTAACATTTTAAAATATAATTTTAAAAAATATATTGAATATATTATAATTTTAATATTGGTTATACTTAATATTTTTTAATATATTTAATTTTTTAAAAATATATTAAAATTTTAAAATGCGCTATACATAACATTTTTTTAATATATTTAATTTCTTTAAGTTTTTAAACATTTTAAATCTATTAAGAAAATCTTTTTTTCTTTATCTATTAAAAATATATATTAAGTACATAAATTTATGAATGTGTACTAAAATTAAAAAATTAATATATATATTTATAAATGTGTACTAAAATTTAAAAATTATAACCAACACATACAGATTAATTTCATGCAAGAAAATAGTTAAAAAAGAATAATAATGACTAAATAGAGATCACATTCATGAATCAAAACAAGTTGAGCAAAGTACTGCTTAGCAAGAAAAAAAGCTAAACTAAAACGATTTTTTTATTTAATTCATAATTAATTTTACTGTTTCGTCGATCCTCGATGAAGTGTGATCCGCATCTCCAGAAGACATTTTGATATCTGCATAACATAAAAAAAACATAAATACAATATAAATAATTATTATATTACAATAACTATACAATATAAAAAAATTTTAACTAACTTAACCTTCTTTTCTTTTCTTTCCTTTCATCTGAAGGGGGGACCAACCCCCCTTATATAAGATTCCTCTTTTTTATTTAAATATTTAATTTTATGTGTTGTCACATCACTAACATGATGTAATTTTATAATATATAATTTAAATTTAAATTTAAATTTTTACTTTTTAATATATATTTTTAAATAAATTCATTTTTTAACAAATAAATCCTTTTTAACAAATATTTTTTTATTTTCTAATTAATCAAATTTCACTTTTTAATTAAAATACTATTTTTTAACTTTTAAATAGAATTTAAAAAATAGTTTGAATATCTTGGCTTTTTTATAAAAATAACACAAAAAATTTAATTCATTATCAAAATAATTGACTTTTTAATTAAACACGAAAGTGACCTGAAATCTACAGTAAAAGTTGGTGGAGCCAAATTAAAAAAAAAGGGTCATTTTGATAATTAATTAAATTTTCTGAGTTATTTTTATTAAAAAGCCAAATATCTTTAAAAATAATTTAAAAATCATAATTTAAAATATTATAAAACAGGGGAAATAATATTTAAATTATTATAAAACTAATAACAAATTTGAAAGTTTAAAATATTTAAATATTAAAAAAATAATATTTAAAATTTAAAAAAAGTAATTTAAAAATATATTTTTTAAAATTTAAAAAATATATATTAGTAAAATATTTTAAATATATATTTCAAAATTTTTAAAATTAATAATAATAAAAAAATAAATAAATGAGACAAAAAGACAAAAAAAAGGTAAAAGAGTTAAAAAGTAAAAAAAAAAAAAAGTACTGATATATGGGCAGACTGGTTACGCCATTTACTTTGGCTCCACTAGAAAAATGGGTAATTTTTTAATTCCTCCTATGTTTTAAAAAATTTCAGTATTTCCCTGGTATTTATACAGGTGGCGCCATTCTACATGGCTCCACCAAAAAATTAATTTTTTATGGTCCCTGCTGACGTGGCAAGTTGGTGGCGCCATTTAATTTGGCTCCACCAACTTTTACTGTAGATTTCAGGTCATTTTGGTGTTTTATTAAAAAGGTGGGTCATTTTGGAACTTTTTTAAAATTTATGGGTTATTTTAATAAAAAGGCCTTCAAGCCTTGGTCGGGGGTTCAAGTCCTGAGGCACTTAGGTATCTTCATTATTATTCACATGCCTTATACTAACACCTTTCTTGAGTCTTGCGAGTACCTATTCTTAGCAACCGAGGCGTCCTCCTCTATGAATGGCTCTCTGCGAAAGTTGGGGACAAAACTGTTGGAAAAATTGTATTTTTTTAGAAACTTTGAGGCATATTCTCAATTGGTAAAGATTAAGAGTTGAATCATAAAATTATAGTTTTATATTTTACTCCATGAGACCTTTACAACGATATATCATATGCTCAAAATGGTTGAGTGATGAATGAGAAGTTGATGCTCAAAGTAAGCTACTTGTGAATATTTGTTGAGGAAAAGAAAAGCTTAGATCCCACATTGGTTAAATACCAAGTGTGAGATATGTTTATATATGAGAACCCACTTAAAATGTGATTGAATGACTAAGCTTGAAATCTTACCTCGCGCGTAGGCGATGCAAATCCAAACCCATCAGGGTTGGGGTGCACCCGCACGATGTGGACGATGTGAAATGTTCAGACCGATCGAACCCAAAATGGGTCTACAAATATTTTAAGCCCAACACGAAATTTATTTTTTCTCAGCAAATATATACAAAATATGATTTTAAGAAAAAATGACATATATCCTATTTTATTTGATTCTGATTATTGCTCCTTTAAATGAAGATTTTGTATCTTTAATTATGGATATTTCTAAAATTCCTCCATATTGAATGTCTATAAATACCTAAGAATTCTTCAAAAAATTTTACACTGAAAAACTCTCTAAAACAGAGTTTATTTTGCTCTCGAAAATTCTTCTATTTTCCTCTTAATATTTTCCAACGTTCCGGTGATAGAAAAAGGCAAGGTTTGTTTATTGATCTCTACAGAGGTTGTAACAGCCCGATTTAGACCCTAATCGGAACGGTAGTTTTGGAACCACGAATCTGAGTCAGAAAAATATTTTAAAATTATTTTCTGTATTTATTTTGTGTGAACTTATATTTTTGAAATTTTCGTGATTTAATTTCGTCGTTTAGGTGTCCGATTAAATAAAAGGACTTAATCGCGTAAAATAAAAATTTGGTGATTATTTTTAAAAGGGGCCTATTTGTTAATGGCTTTTTAAGTGAGAACCTTTATGTGGTAAATAGTCCACTTTCATGTTAGTTGGACGGTAATGGTCATAATTAAAATAGTTTTATAATTTAATAAATAAGGTTAAAATAGGAAATGAAATAAAATGTTATAATATATTATATTATAACATAATAAAAAAGCCATATTCATCAGTTTTATTTCCTAATTGCCGAAACAAAAGAGGAGAACATCAAGCTAGGGTTCGGCCATCTATTTAGCTCAATCAAGGTTCTTTTTTTTTGTTAGGTTTTTGATAGTTTTTACGTTTTTGAGATCGTTGCTTAGTAATCTTCAAGACCCAAGCTTTAATTTTTTATTTTGATGAATATTTTGAGTTGTGCCATTGTTGATAACTTGTGATTTTTGTTGTTTGATGATGAAATATGAAAGATATGTTTTGCATTAACATATTTTGTATTGGAGTTTTTGATGATTTTGAGTAATTAGGACTAAATTGCAAAAATAATAATTTGAGGGACTAAAATGTGAAATTAATGAAATATACGGGCTTGCATAGATATGAGTACTATTCGACCTAACATGGGTACTTTAAAATTTTGTGTATTTTGTGTTTTGTGTGAGAGGGACTAGATTGTAAAAATTGTAAATGTTTGGGGTAAAATAGTAATTTTTCCATTTATGTGTTTTTGGACTAAATTGAATGAAAATATGTTTGAATGAGCTTAATTTGAATATGTTTAGATCAAGAACCAAAGAAATCGGATTTGGATCGGGAAAAAACGAAAATTGTCGACTAGTCGATCTGTACCGATTTTTCGTTGTCCGAGGTAAGTTTAGAAACAAATAGACGTGTTTAATGGTAATTAAATGCTAAATTTATATGCTGTTATGAAATGTTAGTATTTATATATGTTATGGCCGAACATGGATAAATTTGGCTACTACATTTCCGATTTCGTTTCGACCGAGTTACGACATCCGAAAGCCCCGTATGAACCTTAGGAATAGTTAGGATGCATATGTCATGACATAGGATCCCGATATATGTGTGCGAGTAAGACCATGGCATCGATATGTGATTCTGATATGTGTTTACGAGTAAGACCCTGTCTGGGACAGTGGCATCGATATGTGACTACATATAAGACCACGTCTGGGACGTTGGCATTGTACGACTTGTGAGATTATCTGAGTGTCCTATCCAATTTTGAATGGTTCATTGGGCAAAGGTAAATTGTGTTTGGAAGTGAAATACGAGCAAAAAGGGCGAGCTATGAATTTAATTGTTGGCTAACAGTAATAATGTAAGTATGTATTTGATATTCGTTCTTTTTATGTGTATTTGGTAATATTGAACATAAGTGAGACTGGCATGTGTATTCGGCTTGTGGCCAAATAAGTTGAATATCAATGAACAATACATAATAATGTGCAAGTGCAAGTGACTATGTGTAATCGGCTTTATGGGATATATATATATATATATAAGTGTGACATTATGATATGATTTTCGAGCTTATGTTTTTAAGTATATGTGTGCATGACTTTTCTTTTATAATTAGTTGTTTTGGAAGTTGATTATTAATAGGTTTGAATGACCATGATAGTATTCGGCCTAGGTGGAAGAAATGGTTTATGGAAATTTCTTAAGTATTTTATTTGAAGTCTTAAGGTCGAGTATGCAATATTAGTATAATTCGGTTGATTATAATAAATTGAATATGTCACTTGATTGTTTATTTACTTACGACTTACTAAGCTATGATAGTTTACTATGTGTGTTATGTTACTCTGTTTTGATAGATTTTGGAGTCAAGCTACAAGCTCGGGGACTGTCATGAAAGTTCATCACACTATCAACTATTTTGGTACCTTTATAAGTTAAGCTCAAATTATGGTATGTATAGGCTGGAACATATTTTTGAAGTGTTGATTTTGATTATGTAACTAAGGCCATGCGAAAATGACTTACTACTTATGTTTAAATTTGTTTTTATGTGTGTTTAGCTATAATGTTTTATGATCTTGATTTTGAAATCTGCAGATATGCTTGATTGTGGTTTGATTTGTGGTAAGTATATTATGTATTGGAAATGGCTTTATTTTTAAGTTTAAATTTAATTACGTTGGGCATGGTTAAATCTATTTTGATTAAAATGCTATATGTTTGGAATTATAAGTTATATGTGTTAGGTATTGTATGTTTTGAATCGATTCGGTGGTGATGATAGATATAAGGAGTAATCGGTTTTGTAATTAGCACTATTTGGAGATTATGTTCTTGTATATAAATGTGTGTGGTGAGCTTGGTTAAATAAGTCAGCTTGAATAATGTTCTTGATGTGATCCGGCTCAGGTTGATGAGTCGAATTCAATTAGTTGCCCGATCATCGTTCGAGAGAGTCATCGTGCTTCAGGTTTTAGAACTAGAAGTGAATGAAAAGATACAGATAAGCGAAAGATTTCAAAGTAGGGTGAATTTAGTAATAGGTTCGAATTATGTAGCAAAGATGGATGATAGTTAATTGGCTCGGTTTGGGATAACAAGAAAATATTTTGAAAGATGGAAATGGGAAACGAGCTTAACGTCAGGAATGATTCAACACTAACTAGTGTCACCACGGTTCCTATATTGTTAAGGTGAAAAGATGGATAGATGGATAGGTGAATGCCACACCAAGTTTGGTGATAAGTTCAAAACAAGACGATTGATGCCACTAGCACAAGCCAGATAAGTCTTTCAAAACTTGTACGAGATATGAGAGGAAGCAACCTCACAAGAACAAATGTTCATTAACAAATTTGGCAAAAGTGTCCTTTACAATGAAATGTGCAAACTATTTATAGGCTAACAAGTAGTATCCGAATGGACAAACTAATATCTTAAAGACTAAATAAATTCAGCTATGAATGCACTAGAATAATCTAGAACAAGTCTTTAATTTGCTAGGACTAGATTCGGCTGATGGGAACTCCATTGGATAGCTTCATGTGTAAGCAAAACATCTTGGATGAATATGAAGTCTTGGGAACTCAATAGCTTGTCTAAATTCGGCCATGGAATGAAGGAAACACTCAAGAAGTGTCTCTTGGCCGAATAGGTACTTAGGGAAGTCATTTGGGCAGCAACAATTCATGTATTTCACCCACATACATTCGGCCATGCATGAACTAGAAGGGAGCTTGAATCGCCGTACATGAACATTCATTAAATGCTCTTCATTCATGCATGTGTGCCGTCCAAAGTGAATGTATCTTCTCAATCCACATGCATGTAGTTAACCTTCCATATACATGAACTTAATTCCTCCCAAGCATTGAACCAGGCCGTGCATGAATCTTCTCATTCATTGAACTTTCCTGCTCATGCATCTCTTCATGAATGAACCTTCCACATTCGGCTAACCTACATGAATTAAATGTATAATTAAATAAAATATAACTATTCATAAAAATCATAATTAATAATTAAACAACTTAATGAAATTAACTAAAATTCAAACATAATAATTATAAGTCAACTATCAAGTAAATTCGGCTAGCTCAAAAATAGTCAAAACACTTAATGAGCTGAATTGAGCTAGTGGTTTCGGCATGAGCTGTAGCAAACTTAATTATAAACTAAATTAAAACTTAATTTATTGGAATGAAAAAGAAATGAGCTGAATTCTAGCTCAAACAAGCTGAATCAAGCTCAAGTGAGCTGATGGGAGCTGAATAGCGCATGGGGAACTGAAGAGGAGCTGAGATCGGATTGCAAAATGGTGCATGGAGTCTTCAAGGAGTTATCCTTAGCTCCTCCAATGTCATAGACCTTGTTGTCATCCCAAATGCACATCACCAAAGCTGATAAGGTGTCTTGAATTCGCTTGGTTAGAGCTCGAGTCATAGGGCCTTTTGGAAGCTCGATTAGGTCTTGATTTGCATTTGAAGATGCCCCGGGCGCGCTCACATCATTCCCCCCATCTTCAGAGTGACTTGTCCTCAAGTCGAGTCGACAATTAATTTTGAAACAGGGATGCCTACTTGTTCATTCTTGTATAAATATATTCAACTCATGTCTTGCTGCAAAAACTTCTTAGAACTTGCAATCAATTTAGAATCAATATAGAGTACAAACTGATCCAAATAGTCATTGAAGCAAATCATCTTACACTTAAGACATTCACAACAAGACAGTAGCAATATCTCATTTTCACTACCAAATAAACATGTTTCATTGCAACCTAAGAAATTATCAAGCAAAGATTTTAAACACATAACACCAATAGTTTGCTCGGGCATCTCAAGTTGCATTTGCAAAGCATAGTGATTTCGACATAAATTCACGCAACAGCTCAAAAATTGCAAATAATCATTAAACTCAACAATGTCATGCATACCAAGAGTCTTTTGTCCATCAATCCAAACAGTTATATCTTCATCGTTATTGTTTTCTTCATCAATCAAATTGGGCAAAGATGTAATAGAAATTTCAGATACCATACCTTGAGCAGGTAAACAAGGATTAGATTTACCTTTTCCTACCATTACAAACCTTCGTCCTTCGGGAATGTATTGCAACCGCATCTTATGATTTGAGTCAACCTGAAAAGATTGAGAAACAAGAAATTTTTGGTTAATCAAAACTCTTTTCTTTTCTTCTCTCACGTCTTTTTGAGTTTCCTTTTCTCTCACTTTGGTTTTATCACAACTCTTTTTCTTTTCTCTCTCATTTTCTTTTCTTTCTTTTTCATTTTTTTCTTTCTTTTTTATTTTCACTTTCTTTTTCCACTCTCATTCGATCCAAAGATTGTTTCATTTGTTGTTGATCCTCCACAACTTGTTGCGGTGTCAAGGGTGCCAAAGTAAAATTTCATCCATGGTACTTGAAAGTATATTGATTTGCGAACCCGTCGTGTTTCACTCTTCAGTCGAATTGCCATGGCCTCCCAAGCAAAATATGGCCCGCATGCATGGGCACCACGTCGCAGAGGACTTTATCTTCATATTTCCCAATCGAGAACGGGACAAGGACTTGCTTGGTTACCTTTAGCTCAACTCCATCATTAAGCCATTGTAGCTTATATGGACTCGGATGGACACTTGTTGACAGATCAAGCTTTTCGACTAGGAGGGTACTCGCAACATTTGTACAACTTCCTCCATCAATCACTAAGCTATATACCTTTCCACGAACAAAGTAACGGGTATGAAAAAGGTTCTCTCATTGCGGATCGATTTTGGTACCTTGGTTTGGCTCGCTGAAGCACTCTTGCTCGTGCCTTGGTTCCATCGGGGCACATTGGTGGTTGAATAACCTCGAGCAGCACCTTTCTTCTTGAGTTTCTTCTCGATCTTGATAGCCATATGGACTATATCAACTATCTCCATATAGTGTTGTAGCTCCACAATGTTGGTGATCTCACGGTTAAGTTCGGACAGAAATCTAGCCATAGTTGCTTATCGATCCTCGTCCACATTCGCGCGAATCATAGCGACTTCCATTTCCTTGTAGTAGTCCTCAACACTCCTCGTACCTTGGGAAAGATTTTGGAGCTTTTGGTAACGTTCTCGGTGGTAGTGCATTGGAATGAACCTCTGGCGCATGACAGCCTTCATTTCGGCCCAAGTATTAATGGGACGCTCGCTATTTCACCTTCGGGTTGTCGTAAGTTGGTCCCACCAAATCATTGCATAATCGGTGAATTCTATGGCAGCCAATTTAACTTTCTTTACCTCCGAGTAATTATGGCACTCAAAAATGAGTTCGATCTTTTTCTCCCACTCCAAATATGCTTCGGGATCTGAATGGCCTTGGAACGTGGGAATGGATAATTTGATACTTTTCAAGTCATCATTGAACCTTTCTCGCTCTCGTTGGCCACGGGGACGTTGGCCTCTCCGCCGGTCACTAACATTCGAACCAGCTTCGCTTTCGGCCTCACTTGATTCGGAAACCTCATCATCTCGAGCATGCCTTCGGCCACGGTCTCTAGGTGGACTTATTGGGGTCCTTGCTCGTCTGCCTCTTCCTTCTACTTGATCAAGCCGGTCTTGTATCGGTTCCAACTTTCGATCAAACAACCGTTCAAATTCTCGAAGTAGGGCTTGCATGTTCAAATCCGGCACGTTCCGAACGGGTTGCCTTTCCTCCATGTTTCGTTCCATTTTGTATTTCAAAAACTTTTAAATCCTCACCACAAATCTCACTATTTCACTCGCAAAGAAAATATTAATGACACTCCACTCGTGTTTGCACTCGTTTATAGGCTTTTTCAAACTCTCGAATGTTCTCACGCACTCTAGCCTTTTTCCACTCAAGCTTACTCTCGTAACCTCGTATTTTGTTTCTTTCGACTCGTCTTGGTGCTTTGGGGTCGGTTTCAAAATGGTTACAAGGGATAAGATGTTACGGTGTACGGGTAGGCTAAAAGAAAAAATAGTCTTTTGGTGTAGTGTGGCGTATTGGGAGGGGTAAAAGTTGATGGAAAGAAAGATTGAAGATCGGAGAAAAATATAAAACAAAAGAACAGATCTTGATCACACACCTTTTTTTTTTAAAATTTCATGTATTTTTTTTCTTTTTTTATTTTTTAAATACTTCACAATATCACTATTACAATAGAGAGTACGAAAATTACAACTGAATTTTTTTTTTTATATTCAAAATTTTTTTTCACAACTACGAACCTATTTCGATCTTGATACGTATGTCGGCGCCTTTCGATTTACAAGCTCTGATGCCAAATGATGTGATCCGGCTCGGGTTGATGAGTCGAATTCACTTAGTTGCCCGATCGTCGTTCGAGAGAGTCATCCGTGCTTCAGGTTTTAGAACTAGAAGTGAATGAAAAGATACAGATAAGCAGAAGGTTTCAAAGTAGGGTGAATTTAGTAATAGGTTCGGATTATGTAGCAAAGATGGATGATGGTTAATTGGCTCAATTTGGGATAACAAGAAAATATTTTGAAAGATGGAAATGGGAAACGAGCTTAACGTCAGGAATGATTCAACACTAACTAGTGTCACCCCGGTTCCTATATTGTTAAGGTGAAAAGATGGATAGATGGATAGGTGAACGCCACACCAAGTTTGGTGATAAGTTCAAAACAAGACGATCGACGCCACTAGCACAAGCCAGATAAGTCTTTCGAAACTTGTACGAGATATGAGAGGAAGCAACCTCACAAGAACAAATGTCATTAACAAATTTGGCAAAAGTGTCCTTTACAATGAAATGTGCAAACTATTTATAGGCTAACAAGTAGTAGCCGAATGGACAAACTAATATCTTAAAGACTAAATAAATTCAGCTATGAATGCACTAGAATAATCTAGAACAAGTCTTTAATTTGCTAGGACTAGATTCGGCTGATGGGAACTCCATTGGACAGCTTCATGTGTAAGCAAAACATCTTGGATGAATGTGAAGTCTTGGGAACTCAATAGCTTGTCTAAATTCGGCCATGGAATGAAGGAAACACTCAAGAAGTGTCTCTTGGCCAAATAGGTGCTTAGGGAAGTCATTTGGGCAGCAACAATTCATGTATTTCACCCACATACATTCGGCCATGCATGAACTAGAAGGGAGCTTGAATCTGGCCGTACATGAACATTCATTAAATGCTCTTCATTCATGCATGTGTGCCGTCCAAAGTGAATTTATCTTCTCAATCCACATGCATGTAGTTAACCTTCCATATACATGAACTTAATTCCTCCCAAGCATTGAACCAGGCCGTGCATGAATCTTCTCATTCATTGAACTTTCCCGTTCATGCATCTCTTCATGAATGAACCTTCCACATTCGGCTAACCTACATGAATTAAACACACAATTAAATAATATATAACTATTAATAAAAATCATAATTAATAATTAAACAACTTAATGAAATTAACTAAAATTCAAACATAATAATTATAAGTCAACTATCAAGTAAATTCGGCTAGCTCAAAAATAGTCAAAACACTTAATGAGCTGAATTGAGCTAGGGGTTTCGGCATGAGCTGTAGCAAACTTAATTATAAACTAAATTAAAACTTAATTTATTGGAATGAAAAAGAAATGAGCTGAATTGAGCTAAATTCTAGCTCAAACAAGCTGAATCAAGCTCAAGTGAGCTGATGGGAGCTGAATGGCACATGGGGAACTGAAGAGGAGCTGAGATCAGATTGCAAAATGGTGCATGGAGTCTTCAAGGAGTTATCCTTAGCTCCTCCAACGTCATAGACCTTGTTGTCATCCCAAATGCGCATCACTAAAGTTGATAAGGCGTCTTGAATTCGCTTGGTTCGAGCTCGAGTCATAGGGCCTTTTGGAAGCTCGATTAGGTCTTGATTTGCATTCGAAGATGCCCCGGGCGTGCTCACATCAGTTCTAGTTGGTGTATGTGAATTTACTGTATAAATATATGTATATTCGAGTGATACATATGACTATAATTCGGTTAGGACTTGAAAAGATGGTAGTAGTTTATTTCGTTTGGTGAGTAGTTTTGATGAGATTTTGAATTTAATTAATATATATGCTGATTTGTGAATTGGCCTTTACACTTATATATCTATGTAGATGATGTCTTGGTTTAATATAAATATGCACTTGTAGTTTAAAAATTATTTGAAAGATTAATTTGATGACCGAATCATAATTAATTAGTTTGGTTGCTTTTGTGCAATTTAGACAGGATAATTAATATGAGATTTGAGAGTACTTTAAATCATTATTTGTGTCTTGAATGATAATTGTTTACATGTAGATGATTCAGGTCATTTATATTAATGTGAGTTAAGTTTGATAAATTTAGGCAATGATGGTTCGCCAATAATCCAAATTTGATGTAGTTCAATATGCATGATGTGATTATTGGTTTATGAAATGTATACATATTTATATATAATCATTCGGTGAATTTGTCTATGACTTTTAATTGGTTTAAGATGTGCATGTAAAGAATTAAAAGTTTAATCTTTATTTTTAATTAGATATTCGATTACAGTGGAGAGTTGAACATATGATTTGCACATATGTAATATGATTTGTTTTTAATGAAAGTTTAATATTTAATTAATTATATTCTTGTATTTATATGATTATAATTTGAGTTATTATGAATATATTCAGAATTGTGTTTTTGTTCAGTAATGCCTCACAACCTCAATCCGACAACGGATACGGGTTAGGAGTGTTACAAAGGTGCTACTACTTTGGTCATCGTGTTGTTGTATCCTGGGCGACAGCTGACCAATGATTCTCCAAGTATTGTAGGAGCTATCGCATCTGTCTTAAGGAAACTGTGTAAAATATGCCTCAACATCTAGTAAAATTCGTTTCATTTATTCGATTTATGGTTATCATAATCTTATTTATTGGTTTTTCGTATCTGATATTTTAAATATAAATTATTCATTTTATTTTATTTTATATAAATATTGGTTTATTTATATTTATATTTCTTTGCTAATGTGTTTTGCCCAACAATCTTAAGATAAATTTTAGTATTTTGCAATTCTCTAATCCGAGACGAACGAGACACCAAGACGAAAAGAGAAAAAAAATATTGTTGTATTTTATTTGAGAATAAAAATAAAAATTGAATAAAATCTGTTCCGAGATTTATTCCCGCCTTTTAACAGATTTTATTCCATTTTTATTTTGTTTCCAAACGAGAATTAAAATTAAATAAATCTATTTCGGGATTTATTCCCGTCATTCAATAGATTTTATTCCATTTTTATTTTATTTCCAAAACGAGTATTAAAATTAAATAAAATCTGTTTCAAAATTTATTCCTGCCGTTTAACAGATTTTACTCCATTTTTTTATTTAGTTGCCAAATGAGAAATTAAATTAAATTAAATATGTTTCAGGATTTGTTCCCGCCATTTAACAAATTTTATTCGATTTTTATTTTGCTCCCAAATTAGAATTAAATTGAATAATTTGTTTCGGGATTTATTCTTGTCGTTTAACATATTTTATTTTGATTTTGTTTCCAAACAAGATTTAATTAAATAATTTTGTTTTGAGATTTAATCCTGTCGTTTAACAGACTTGATTTTGATTTTGTTTCAGAATTTAATTCTGCCGTTTAATAAATAAAAGGGAAATTTTCTGTTTATGGTGGTCTTAATTGTGGCTTTAAATTGTAAAAGTTTAAATTGCAACTTTAAAATTGTGACACCAAATAAAAAGAAATTTATCAACAATGAATTAAAAAGACAATATGAGAATGCATGTCTAGGATTGGTTCTTTGAAAGACTTGGTATTTAAGCGTGCCAAGTGCACCACCTCTCTTTTAGGGTAACCTACCTGGTGCATTGTTTTATTGTTATTTTTTATTAGACCGTATAAAATTTTGTTTCAGGTTTTTATTAGATTCCTGCCATCTAACAAAAGTTGATAATTCTTCTAATTCTGGTTTTTGTTTCTAAAATCTTAATAGAAAATGGAAACTCCCGCCAATGTTGTGAAAGATATGGACTTATGTGCTGTGATTTCTTAAGTCAACATGATTGACTCAAATCCAAGTGAATGGTCGCTTGATACTTGTGCCACACGTCATATCTGCTGTGACAAAGACTCCTTCTCTGAGTTGGAACCTTGTGAAAATGAGGAGAAGCTCTATATGGGCAATGTTGCAACTTCCAAGATCAAAGGGAAGGGTATTGTGGTCTTTAAGATCACTTCTGGCAAAGAACTCAAGCTTCAAAATGTGTTGTATGTGCCTGACATACGAAAGAACAGTGTTTTTGGGACACTCCTAAGTGTACACGGCTTTAAGATGGTGTTTGAATCCCAGAAGCTAGTTTTGTCTAAGGGGGGAATGTTTGTGGGAAGGAGATATGTATTAAATGACATATGGAAACTTAATGCAATCTCTATAAAAGCAAAATCTATGAATAAGAATGTTGCTTCTTCATCTATTTATATGCTTAAGTCATTTGATTTATGGATTGGTAGGCTCGAACATGTTAATTATGATACTTTATGTAGATTAATTAATTTAGAGCACATTCTTTCATTTCACATTAATGATAAACATAATGTGAAACTTGTGTTGAGACAAAATTAACAAGGTTCGCATTTCAAATTGTTGAAAAAAATACCGAACTACTTGATCTACTACATAGCGATGTTTGTGACTTAAAGTTTGTTCAAACGAGAGGAGGGAATAAATATTTTATTACCTTCATTGATGACAATACAAAATATTGCTATGTTTATTTTCTTAAGAGCAAAGACAAAGCTATAAAGAAATTTATTTTCTGTAAGCAAGAAGTTGAAAACCAACTTAATAAAAAGATTAAGATGGTGAGAAGTGATCGTGGTGGTGAATATGTTGAACCTTTTAGTGAATACTGTGCACAAAATGGTATTATTCATGAAGTGACACCACCATACTCTCCTCAATCAAATGGAGTAGCTGAACGAAAAATCAGACTCTGAAGGAAATGATGAACGCCTTGCTACAAAGCTATGGGTTATCACAGGAAATGTAGGGGGAAACTTCTCTATCTACTAATTACCTTTTAAATAAGTGCCCTGCAAGAAAAGGAACAAGAGACCATATGAGTTATGGAAAGGTAGAACACCATCCACAACCACTTGAAAATGTGGGGGTGTCTTACTAACATAATGGATAAGGGCAAGTCGAGATATATGCGTCATCGATACAATACCGTTAGACAACTGATCTCAAATGGAGTTATCTCTATTGATGTTGTAAAATAAAAAGATAACATTGTGGATCCGCTAACTAAAAGCTTAAATCGAGATCATATTGATAAAACATCAAAAGGAATGAGACTAAAACCCGAGAAAATAAAAGGCGCTATGTAAAGGAAAACCTTACCTAGTTGACTGGAGATCACAAGATCTAGGTTCAAAGTGACAACCTAATTGCATAGACCTTGTGAGGTCATTGTGGGGGTTCTTATCCCAAGTCCATTCCTCTGATGTAAACAGTGACTAAAAATGAGATAGGTTAAGTAATGCTTTTAATGACCATTGTGTGTTTCGGTGAGTTGAGCAACATAAGTCACCTATGTAAGAGTGAAGTGGCGCCACTTCGAGGAGACTATTGGGGCATAGTTTTCTCAAACTCTTGCAGAACCAGGAGATGTTCACAGCTATATGAACATACGCATGAGAATTAAAACCTTGCCAGTGAAGTATATCATTACACAAACGACAGAACAGTTTAAGGACATCACGTCTACTGGTCAACTAGTAAAGTAAATATACTTTTCACAAGGGAAGGTTCAAGGGTGGATGCCTACCTATCTTATACAACTATCGATTGTAGATTCTATCACCACATCGAGTCAATGTTTTTTCTGTTAAAACTATCAATTTTCATTCATGTGACGGATTGTTGGAAAAATTGTAATTTTTGGAAACTTTGAGGCATATTCTCAATTGATAAAGGTTAAGAGTTGAATCATAAAATTATGGTTTTATATTCTACTCCATAAGACCTTTACAACAATATATCATATGTTCAAAATGGTTGAGTGATGAATGAGAAATTGATGCTCAAAGTAAGCTAATTATGCATATTTGTTGAGGAAAAGAAAAACTTAGATCCCATATTGGTTAAATACCAAGTGTGAGATGTGTTTATATATGAGAACTCACTTGAAGGGTAATTGAATGGTTAAGCTTGAAACCCTGCCTCGAGCACAAGGGGGGTGTAGATCCAAACCTATTAAGGTTGGGGCCCACTAGTACAATGTCTATAAATTGATTTAATTGCTCTTTTAAATGCAAATTTTGTATCTTTAATTATGGATATTTCTAAAATTCCTCCATATTGAATGTCTATAAATACCTAAGAATTCTTCAAAATTTTTTTACACTGAAATACTCTCTAAAATCGAGTTTATTTTGCTCTCGAAAATTCTTTTCTTTTCCTCTCAATATTTTTCAACGTTTCGGTGATAGAAAAAGGCAAGGTTTGTTCGTTGATCTCTACAGAGGTGCTACTGCTTTGATCATTGTGTTATTGTATCCTGGAAGACAATGGACCAACGTTTCTCCAAGTACCGTAGGAGCAGCAGCATCTGTCTTAAGGAAACTGTGTAAAACAGGCATCAACATCTAGTAAAACTCGTTTCTTTTATTCAATTTCTGGTTATCATAATCTTATTTATTGGTTTTTCGTATCTAATGTTTTAAATATAATTTTTTTTATTTTTTATATAAATATTGGTTTATTTCTATTTCTATTTCTATTTCTATTTGTTAGCTAACGTGTTTTGTCCAACAAAAACCCCAATACAAAGACAATACCTTTAGCTGTGGGGGTCTAAGATAGTTGCCCGGAGGACGGCACTTCGAAGACTTCTCCATATGAGCCAACTCCCCCTAACAAGAATCATAATGTGCTTTAGAATAATTGGTTTGCTCAATTTGTTAAATTTGTCTTAGGTACAATCTTATGTTATATCAACAAATAATTTAAAAACTATAAAAATATTCAAAAATAAAACTCAAAATTATAAATGTTCATAAAAATTTTAAAATAAAACATGAAGTACAAGTAGATTATTATGCATGCTGCTATATTTTTAAAAGTCTTAATGCTCAATTTGACTCCCAAACTAAACTTTTTTTCATCTTAATTTGGTACTTAAACTATCATTCTCTTACCTAATTTAATTTATTTTTTGTAATACATTCAAAAATCGATTCATATGCAGTGCCAACCATAATTCGCCATGTGACACATCCAACCAATAAAAAACGAACCACTAAACATTTAAGTTTATTATAATTAAAAACATTAAATCTAAATTTTAAAAATAAAAAATTTAAATATTTAAGAAGCACCTTTGACTTACTGTTGACCAAACTTGATCACCATTTGACTAACATTGATTTCCATTTACCACTGTCGATTGGGCATTGACTAGCGATGACCAATGATTGACTTGATTGGTTTTTAATGTTGTGAGTCAATTTGGGTAATGGATGATAGTTTAATAAGTAAATTGAGACCAAAAAAGTGGATAAAAAAGTGGAAAAACATGTATAGTTCGAGTGGCTAAATTGAGCATTAAGGCTTTTAAAAGTTAACATTTTTTAATTTGTAGTTTCATTGAAAAAACAACTATTCAACTCTTTTTGAAAGGTTAATAATAAATTTTAGATAAAAAGAAAAAATAATGACTAAATTAACAAAAAAATATAAATATTAAGAGCTAAATTTATTATTATGAATTAATTTAATATTAATAAATTTTTAAGGTAATATTAAATAATATATCTTATTAAAAAGTAACAAATAGAGCTGTTTATGGTGACAAGTGACAACCATTTGTAAGATTAAATATACTCTCGTGTCTATCTTAAAATTCAAGCCATTACTGACTATTACTAATTTTTAATGTATTTATTATCACCATTAATTTAATGCTTAATGCTATTATAAGCATCCAACCCTTTTTTTTTTTTTTTTAAATCAACGAAGTCTTTCTAATTTTTTTTCATTCAGCTAGTCCTTAATTTAATAAAACGGATTAAATAGTTCCTTTAACTAACATTGGTTGTTAGTATTTAATAACATTGACATGGTCGTTAACAAACATCATGTTAACCTCAATTATTGAAGTAGCAAAAAAGAAAAATATTAAAAAACATAAAAAATATTTTAAAATTATTTTTAAAATAAGTACACAATAAATGTAGACAAAATAGTGTCCCAATTCATTTGAATACGGACACTCATTTGTTTATATACATTTTGAAATTATAAAAATTATAAAAAATCGTTAAAATTATTTAAAAAATAAAATTTATAAAAAATATCATAAATTAATAAAAAATCATAAAATTTTATTATAAAAAATTATCATTTTTATATTTATATTTTAAATCAGAAAATGAACATCAACAATTTATATTATAAAATCAAGGTTAGCATTGTTTTTGTAATATTCCTGCCTCACATTTGTTGATTTGCATAAGTTATATTAGTTAAATTACATTTGTTGATTTGCATAAGTTATATTAGTGATTAATTAAAATGAGAAAATTAATTTTTATAAAATTTTATAAAAAGAATAATTGATTTTTTTAATAAAATTTTATGGTTTTAAATTAATTTTTATAAATTATTTATTCTATTTTTTGTTTTTTAATAAATTTTATAAATTTTTATGGATTTTAATTATTTTCTAATAATTATTTTAAATTTTAATAAAATTTTAATGATTTTTTGTAGTTTTTTTT
The DNA here is from genome assembly GCA_025698475.1 of Gossypium anomalum. Classification (NCBI taxonomy): domain Eukaryota; kingdom Viridiplantae; phylum Streptophyta; class Magnoliopsida; order Malvales; family Malvaceae; genus Gossypium; species Gossypium anomalum. Next base: position 78,006,273 of record CM046966.1, on the reverse strand, counting down.
ATTTTTTTATAACTCTAGAATGAATTTATACAAATGGTGTCCAGATTCATTTGAATCTGGATAATCTTTTGTCATGTACTTCTTTTAGAATATTTTTTTATTTTTTGCTAACTTGACATTACCACGTTTAAGGGTGAGCAAAAATCGATTCGACTCGAAAAAATTCTAAAAAAATCGAATTTCGAGTTAGACAAATCGAGTTATTCGAGTTAATCGAGTTATTCAAGTTAACTTGAATTTTTTTTCGAATTTCAAGTTCGAACCCAAGTTGAATTTTCAAATTCGAATAAATCGAATATCAAACTATAATATTTTACATTTTTACCCCAAACTCTCAAACATTTTTACTTTTTCCTCAAAACTTTTACTCCTTCCCACTTTCCCCCCCAAAACTTTTACTCCCCTCCCATTCCAACCCCCCATCTATCTAAAATCCATTTCCCATCAAAATTTTACTCTCCCATTTACTTTTCCTCAAAATTTTACTCCCAAAAACCCTCAAAACTTTTTATTTTCCCCCAAAACTTTTACTCCCTCCCACTTTCCCCCTAAAACTTTTACTCACTTCTCATCCCACCCCTATTTACCCCAAACCCATCCCCAATTTTTTTTTATATTTTCCCTCCAAAATTTTACTCCCCCCTATTTACTTTCCCTCAAACTTTTACTCCTAAAAACTTTTTATTTTTCCTCTAAACTTTTACTTCTCGCATTTTACTCCCAAATAAAAAATCAAAATTATCCAAAAAAAATCCCTAAACATAAATAGTAATAATTTTATTTATAACTACTATTTATATTATTAAATTAAATTTCACATTTTATATTATTTATATTATTGAATTGTTTAGTCATATTGAATATTGATATTAAAATTGAATTATTAATGATGCCATAAAATACGTGTTAAAATTTTATATTGGTATCAATTTCACATTTTCTCTTTAAAATAACTTTTATTAAAAAATCACATTTTTACATTTAATATATTTTTTAATTTCAAAATACATAGTGACAAGAATCTAAAAATAATTGAAACAACTAAGCAAGTAAAGAAGATAACTTGTATATAAAATATAAATAAATAAATTATGAGGTGATGAAAGTTAATAAAAAATTTGATTATGGTGGACAAATTTTATTACGGTGGGTGACAGTGGTTACAAGGACCCAAAATTATTTTTTAAAATTTAACTCGAACAAATATATTCAATTCGATTCAATTCGAATTTCATCTCATTCGACTCGATTCGAGAAAATTTCAAATCAAATTAGGATGATAAAATATGATTCGTCAACTCGATTAACTCGAAATCATTTCATTCGATTCAATCGAACGCTCACCCCTAACCAAGTTAGCAACCTGTGCTAATGTGGTGTTTGTTATTTGTCATATCAGTGTTGTTGTTAAATAATAACGGTCAACGTCAATAAAGAAGGACTTATTTAGCTAGTTTTATTAGTTCAAAGCTGAATTAGGTAAAAAAAAAATCAAAAAGATAATTAGTTTTTTTTTTTTTAAATTCAAGGGATTATTTTACGAATAAACCTCGTTTAATTTTTCATGATCTGTTAATTAATTATAGACGGACACATGACTCATATGACCATATTATGGCTCAAGCATTGCGAAACTTCAATTATATTACAAAAGCCAAAATTGTAAATTTGACCTTTTTCAAAGGAAAATAAAACTTCCCTAGGAACCATAAGTAACATATAGGCTTGACATGGTACAGGGGACGAATAGAACACTACAAACAATTGTGCAAACTAGGAATCAGCATTTGATGAGAGTTAGAGTCGAAAAATTCGAAATGGTTGAGTTGATGAATTCTATTTTAGCAATTGAACTCGATTTAAATTTTTTTCAAATCGAATTAAAAAAAATTTAGTCAAGTTGAGTTGAATTAAAAAATTCTATTATTTATACTCAATGTTGTGTTTACAGAGACTATTATTTAACTGGTAGACGAAGTACAAGATTATTTAACTACATAAGTAAGGTTGATGGGTAAACAGTTATCAAAACGACGTAGTTTTGTCTTTTAACTTAACGGTTTTGACTTTTGACTTTAGAAAAGGTAAACATTTATCAAAATGACATAATTTTGTCTTTTTTATTCGGATTTTCGGATAACTCGAATTGTGTAAATCATATTCAAGTTAAACAAAAAAAATTAATTTTTTTATTCGAGTCGATCCGATTAACTCGAACTATTTAATTCAAAATTTAAATTTTTTATCGAGTTTTTCGAATCGAATCAGGTTTTGCACCCCTAATGTAAATATTACTATTCGTAAAATGAGTCCGATAGAAGAGAAAGATAAACTGAAAATAATGTAATATTGAAAGGTTTAAAAATTAATTAAAAATGCATTATTTTGCTCCATCATCAATTATTATATTTTAGTTTCTTCATCGTCATATTAACCTGACAATGAATTTCTATCAATCAATTAATCATTACCAAAGATCTAAAAAACCTTACCACATTTGTGATATATAAAAAGTCAAGTCTCTAATAATCTATTTTTATTATCATCTCGGAGTTCAACCTTGTGATCACCATCACAGTGGCCTATCATCACAGTGGCCTATCATGACGAAATTCTTTAATAACGGTTCATAATAAATTCGGTGGTGGGCTTGCGTTGGCAAATCCCATTTATATACAAAAACACAACCAGAAAAAAAAAAAGCAAAATTAAAATCGAAAATGAAAACCACATCAACTTTAATAAAAGAAAAAGTAAATTAAAACTACAACCATTATAGTTTTTAAAGAAAACAGAACTAACAGAAACTACAATTAAAATAACGATTGTTTACGGGAAAAACATTATGAACTATAATTTATTTACTAGATTATACGATGGTGTCCGAAAATTTTAAAGGATCCTGGGAATTACCACGAAAGTGATTCAAAACGAGACTAGAAAGGAAAACACCAAAGAAATCTACGACACATTATATTTCGTTTCACTTATGTATTATGTAATTTATATACTTGTCTTAAAATTTATCACACATTATATTTCGTTTCACTTATGTATTATGTAATTTATATTATATAAAAATAAAGATATTATAATATAATGCAAATTTTAAAATATATTAAATTATTTATAGTTTAATAAAATTAAAAATAAATAGAATAAAAATATTTAAATATATAATTATTAAATATAAAAAATAATATTAAAAAACCAATGCAAATAATGAAAGAAGAACCAACTTTGCTTCCTATAAACTCAACCTCTACCTCCATAAACCCAATCTAATCTTCTCTTTTAATAATCTAATAATATTTTAGAACCTAAAAACATACCATCTCCATTCTAAATCCAAACAATAATTCTCAACCCAAAACTCTCTCTCTCTAAAATTTCAACTTAACTTTGAAAAACTCCTCTGAATCAAAACTAAATTTGAATTTTATTGTTTTACACTAACTGAAACTCCTCCCTCATACCAACATTGACATGAAATAAGAAAAAAGGATGAGAACGAAGGACTTTTGATTTTTACAAATGAATTTGCTCTTGAATGTAAATGGAACAATTAAAATTTGAGCTTACTTGTAACATCCCAAATTCAGCCTAAACATTATGGTTGAATCTTGAAGGATTACATACGTTCGTTTTAAAACTAGAAATTAAGATTGGAAATGTAACATGGAACAAAACTTGATAATAATATTTTCTTGTTTTTAGGGAAAAAAAACCCCTTTTTAAGTTAATTCATTTTAGTTGCGGAAAAGCACTTAAGACCACTTAATTTTGCAGCGGAAGTACTTAAGTTATACTGAGCGTTGAAAATCGTGGTTTGATTTGAAATTCAAAGAATTATAGTTTGAAATAAAATAGTTTAAATGTGATAAATCAGTTCAAAAATGACAAATAAAACTCAAAACACATAACAGTCCCCAAGAGTCCAAAACAGTCCAATTAGAAATAAAACTTTAACTTAACTAATTATAAATTATAAATTTTAATTCGAGCTCCTGTTACGCCAACCCATCCTAAGTTTGTTGGTTACCTGAAAGGAAAGCAAACAAAGAGTAAGCTTATGAGCTCAGTGTGTAACACACCCTAAGTAGCAAACCAAATACATATAAGTTAACAGATACGTTTTCAAATGCAATTCAAATACAATTTCAGATATAATCTCAGATGCAAAATCACATACAATATCAAATATAGAATCAGATCCTACCCCCATTTGCTACACACCATCTTCATCTATCCCTACACGTCAGTTAGAGTATCAAATACCCATCCAGCCCCACACACCAATAAGTGACCATATGTCACTTTTCAGAAATAGTGCAACAGGCTGCCAGATTCAGATATATGTTGTCAAGCCACCAGAACAAATATATGTGGTTTTGAACCACCAAATAAGGTAGATTATAAAACTGCCAACACTTCCTCTGGCAATTCATATTTTCACCCCAATGCTCATGCAAATACTAACAGATATCATATGCACATACGTCATGCATGCTTTTCACATAAGACATGCTATCAAAATTATTAGAACACAGATCATATGTACATACATTTCACATACCATCCACATTACACATAGTAGCATACTATCAGATATTATGTTTTCAAGTCCTATTTATATAGTATAGACCCGACAGAGTAGCTAAATATGAATCACACAACAATACGAGTCTAAGCAAAATTGATAAGCTAAAAAAGTAATATATTTTAATCTCATTCTTAATGCATTTTTGGATGATTAATTATGAAAATTAGTGAATTTGATCCTCCCAATCCTTTAAATTCATGTTTCCATACTTATGAGAGCATTTGGGAGCGAAAGGAGCGAAAAACAAGCCAAAATCAAACAAATAGAGCTATCTTAAGGATCCACAAGGCCTAGGCATTTCCACACGAGCTGGACACACGCCCATGTGCCAACCTGTGTCGATTTCACACCCTGCTTCCCAAATAAGTAGAAAAACCTAATTTTAAGGCTTTCTGAGCATTCTAAAGTCTATAAATAGCCACTAGAAGAAGACATAAGAGGAAATCAGAGAAGATCGAAGAAAACACTCGAAGAATGGAATTGGAACCAACTTGAAAGTGGATCTCCATCAAGATTGAAGATCTCCCTTTAATTTCTTTCAAAGTTCTATTGAGTTTCTTTATGTCTTGTTGTTATTCTGACTTTGAGATGTTTCTCTTCAAGATTATGAACTAAATTCCCTAAATACCTAGGGAAGACGAAACCTATGATGAATCTTATTATTTGATTTTTGATTTATATGATAAATACTTTATTCTTGTTCTCAATTATGTATTCTTATTTTCTTGTTTTAATATTTTGGGGATATTAATTCATGTTTAATATGCTTATTTCAGTGGAGGAAAAGTCCTTGTTTAATAGTAGATCTAGTATAATTGAGTGGAGTTGCATGCAATCCTAGAAATATGACGACATAAATCTACAGGATTAGAGTCAAATCTAATAAAGGGATCCATATATCGAGTTAATGCGACGGTAGGGGTTTTAATTAGGAAGATATTTCAATTAATAAACCTAGAGTCAGTTGTTCTTACTCCCGAAAGATATATTAACACAATTTAGGGATTTCAACGGATCAAGACACAAGTGAACAAATCGTTTAATTCAGATTCATAATAATAGGTAAAGTCTAGGTGGATTCTTTCTTGGGTATTGTCTATCTAATTGGTTGTTATTCGATTATTTCATTTGTTTATTCTCTGTTGCGTTCTTAGATAAATTAGTTTAGTAATTTCATATTAAAACACATCACTCCAATTTGTCAGCTAGATAATAAGAAGACGGTAATTACTAGTACTTGTAGTTTTCGTGGATACAATATTCCCTACTAACCAGAGTTATACTATTGTTCGATAGGTGCGCTTGCCTTTGTCGTATTTATAGTTAGTTTAGTAACCATCAAGTTTTTGGCACCGTTGCTGGGGATTAAAATATTAGGAACACTTTATTTTTATTAATTTAGCCATTTTTATTTTTATTAAATTCTTGTTTTTAAATTTAATTTTTACATTCTAATTTTTCTTTTATTTTCTTCTGGCAGGTTCCTTTAGTTTATGACTAGAAGAAACCCATCAGGACCATTGTTATTTGATAGTGAAGTTTAAAGTATAGCTCGTAGAAACTGTAGACAAGCAAGGCAAAGTCGAGAAAATTTAGTAGACGAACAAGAGGAAATTATTATTACTGAAGAGATGGGTGATAATCAGAATAAACAGCTACCTCTTGCAGTTGTTGTGAATCCAGATCTTGTTCCTCGTACTATGTACGATTATGCCAAGCGCACTTTGACTGGGGCTGAATTAAGTATTGTACGACCCACTATTGCTGCAAATAATTTCGAACTGAAGCCGAACACTATTCAGATGATATAACAGTTTGTTTAGTTCAATGGTTTGCAAAATGAAGATCCAAATACTCATTTAGCCAATTTTCTAGAAATCTGTGATACTTTCAAGATTAATGGCATCACTGACAATGCCATTCGTTTATGGTTATCCCCTTTCTCATTGAGGAACAAAGCTAAGCAGTGGTTGAACTCTTTACTACGAGGTTCCATTACCACATGGGTTCAAATGACCGAGGAGTTCTTTCTAAAGTACTTTCCACCAGCTAAGACAGCCAAGTTGAGGAATGATATCTCTTCCTTCATGTAGATCAATTTAGAAATGTTATATGATGCATGAGAGAGATATAAGGACTTATTAAGACGGTGACCTCACCATGGGTTACCTTTATGGTTACAAGTTCAAACTTTATACAAAGGTTTTAATCCCTCAATAAGGCAATTAATTATGCAACAGCTGGTGGTACTCCAAATAATAAAACACCCAAAATGGCTTATGAGTTTATTGAGGAGATGGCACTGAATAATTATCGTGGCAAGTCATGAGGACAAAGTCAATGAAAACAACTGGTGTTTTTAACTTAGATGCAGTCACCATTGTTATCAAATTAGGTAGAATAATTAAATAAAAAAATTGATGATTTATATGTTTTTATGTAGTATGTTTTTATGAAGGTACATCTGGTAATTCATTGCGATACGAATGGAGGTGGAATGACTAATCCAGAATGTTTACCCCTCGCTTCTAACACAAAGAACAAACAAATCAATTATATGGGTAATAATTCTAGGCCTCAAAATAACCTTTATAGTAACCACTATAATGTAGGTTGGAGGAACCATCCCAATTATTATTGGGGTGGTCAAGGAAATCAAAGAGCACAACCCCCCCGGGCTTCCAACAACAACCTTACCAGCAAGAGAAAAAGCTGAACCTTGAGGAAATGTTAACGAAGTTTATTTTGGTGTTAGAGACCCATTTTCAAAACACTGAGACAGAATTGAAAAATCAACAAGCATCAATTCAAGAGCTCGAGAGCCAAATAGGTCAGTTTGCTAAGTTAATCTCAGAAAGGCCACAAGGTAGGTTGCCTAGCAATACTGAAACTAACCCAATGGAGCAATTTCATGTAATTACTATTCGAGATGAAGAAGGGTTAGTTGGATCTGAACAAGAATCGAGGCAAGAAGCTGTGGTAAATAACGATAAGTTAAGGTAAGCCAGAAAGAGCAAAATTTGGTTGCCAAAGAATATAAACCTCGAATGAAAATTTGGTAAATTTCTCAAACTCTTAAGGAAATTACATATTAACTTATCGTTTGTTGAAGCTCTTTCGCAGATACCCAATTATATCAAATTTCTAAAGCAGCTTTTGGCAAACAAAAGGAAATTAGATGATTCATCGACTGTGGAGCTTAATAGTTTGCTCGGCCATATAGCAAAATAAACTATCCAACAAACTGAAAGATCCAGGGAATTTTACTATTCATTGTTTAATTGGTAGTTTAAATATTGATAATGCTTTGGCTGATTTAAGGGCCAATATTAATGTCATGCCCTATAAAATGTTTAAGCAATTAGGTCTTGGGAAACCCAAACAAACTAGGATGAATATTCAATTAGCAGATACGCTACAGCAAAATAGGTTTTTAGCGATGTTTGGAGAAAAAAGCCCAGATCGAGCATTAGCAGCGCTTTTTGAAAAACGCCGCTATAGATCGAGCATTAGGGTCGCTTTTTCAAAAACGCCGCTATAGGTCGACCATTAGCGACGCTTTTTGAAAAATGCCACAAAAAGATTAAACACAATGCCGTCGTTTTATATTGAACTTTAGTGGCATTAGCGGCGCTTTTTAAAAAATGCCACAAAATTTTTTTTAAAGTTTTTTGGGTATATGACTTATTGTTTTTTAATTTATATATTAAATAATTTCTTATATAATCGTAAAAGAGATAGTATTAATTTTAAAACATTGAATTAATTATTCCTAAACTCTAAACCTTAAACCCATAAACACTCCCTTAAACACTTAAATACAAAATCCTAAATCCTAAAACTCTAAACCTTAAATCCTAAACCCGAATCACTAAACCCTTAAGCCCTTAAATACAAAATCCTAAATCTTAAAACTGTAAACCTTAAACTCTAAACACTAAACCCTAAATCCTAAACCATAAAACCCTAAACTATAGACACTAAACTTTTAAACCGCTAAATACAAAATCCTAAACCTTAAAACTCTAAACTTGAATCACTAAACCCTTAAGCCCTTAAATACAAAATCCTAAATCCTAAATCCTAAAACCTTAAACCCTAAACCTTAAACCTTAAACTATAGACACTAAACCCTTAAACCCTTAAATACAAAATCCTAAATCCTAAAACTCTAAACCATAAGAATAAATTTCATATGGATATATATTGATGTATATATATAGATATTAATGTAAAAGAACGACACAATCCTATAAAAAATGGGAAACCACATTTCAATCTCTATTCTCTAAGATTCAATATTCAAATTATATATTACCATGTAATGTTTTAATCAAAAAGTTAATAATATTAACTATTTGGATTAATTAATAATATTATAAAAATATATTGACTAAATGATATTAAAAATTAAAATATATGCAAATAAATCTAAAATTTAAATATATTAGAGAGACAAATTAAAATTTAACCATTTTAGTAAATAATAATAATAATAATAATAATAATAATAATAATAATAGAAAAAAAAAGAAAGGAAAAATTATTGGGCTTTATACTACATACTTAGTGGCGTTTTAAAAAAAAAACGCCGCAAACATATATTAATAGTTTAAACGAGCCCGTTTTGTAGCTTTGTTATTAGTGGCGCTTTTTAAAAAATGCCGCAAAAGGTATGTATTACCGGCATTTTCACCGAAAACACCACAAAACATCTATTAAGATATTGCAAAACAGCGTCGTTTATACCCTTGTTATTAGTGGCGCCTTTATAAACGCCGCAAAAGGTGTGAATTACCTGCATTTGCACCAGGAAACGCCATAAACATCTATTAACAGATTGCAAAACGACGTCGTTTATAGCCTTGTTATTAGTGGCGCTTTATAAAAACGCCACCGAAGATATGAATTACCATCGATTTCATAAAAAAAGGCCACAAACATATATTAATAGATTGAAAACGGCGTCTTTTTTTGGAGCCCCAATTTTCCTTTACTTTTCCCCAATTTAGATTACCCCTATCGTTTGTTTCTGTAACACCCCAAACCCGGCCTAGACGTTATGACCGAATCTAGTGCGCCACATTGATGTGTTCAAAACATTCCGTATTACTTAGTTTAGAAAACTTAGTTGGTGTTTGTAAAAGACACTTTTAAAAGTAGGTTAAAGTGAATAGAAGCTGTGCACCAAGTAGGAAACCGGAAAAGAGGAGGTGAGTCTGTCGGACTGCTTAAGTACCAAGCTCCCTTCGGATCCAATCCTAGACATGCACACCGCCATTGCCACACTCTAACAACTCGTATGATTTTGAGAAAACTATTTTGGTTAAGTCCATCTTAAGAAAATGATTAAGTTAAAAAAATATTGATTTAGCGGAAGTCTTACTCGTGATTGCGTTATTTTGAAATCGTTTTATGCTTTTGAAAACGCGCCCTAGAGCTAGTCCATTTTGCCAATTATCATAAATCATTCCTAACCTAACAGAATATAAATCAAACCTTTAAAACAATAATTAAGCGGCCTTATTACACTTAAAACCCATAGAAAACGTAAATGAAATAAAAGACGTCCAGTTCATCGGAAGAAATCGAATTGCGAAACAAGTGGCCACTCTGAATCCTCACACTCCAAGCCCACTATGGTTGGGGATTACCGCAAAGATGAAAATGGAGGGGTGAGTTTGGGAAAACTCGGTGTGTAAATATCCCAACCATAGCCTAAATCAGTTCAAACCACGAGAGACAGAATAAATTGGCCTCACTTGCAGCAGATTTCGATTAAAGCCCATAGGCCCGTAACAAACCAAAGATGCAGATTCATATCATGCTTATGCAAAAGCCCAACCCATATCCAACCACATACTCCCCATACCATCCTTTCACCATGTGGGAGACTACTCGACCCACCCAACCGCTACACGCCACAAAATACGCAGCATGGTCGCCAGATATCGTAAAAATGTGACAGAGTCACCAGATGCGAATATATGTGGCAAAGCCACTGAATCAGATATATATGTGGCAAAGCCACCGTATCAGATATAATTTGTGGCATAGCCACCACCCGGGACGCTTCCTCCATAATAAAACCCATGTCCCCATGCAACGGATATACATTCATGTCATACATCATACGAATATATCGTCAACATGCTTTTCAGACATAATTTAACCCTAGGGTATTTAGGTCATTTTACACCTAGGGGTATAACATGAATTTTCATACATGTGGGTAATCTAGTAATTTATCTATTCTTAGGGTTTTCATGCATATTTTCACTATTTACGTATATTCAGAACCACTTACCGCACATACTTACCGAGTTGGGCCCGTTGGCCCATTAACCGACTTTAGGCCCATTAAGCCCAAAATTTCCAAAATGCACGGATTGGTGCACTTTGCAGCCTTTCCATCGTAGAATACTAGAATTAATAACCCCTTTCCTCTTACGAGCATTCGCACACTCGTAAGTTCCCAAAATACCGGCTTTTCGGTATTTCGGCTTTTCGACTTTTGCCGATCTAGTCTATAGAAGGGTATAGATTACACACCTGTTTTGCGATTTCCTCGACGAGCTCTACACACGGACTGCCTACAATTGAGTCACTAAAATATTACTCTAAATACCAAAGTAACACCAAATACTTAGTCCCTTACCACATTCGGCCAAACATGCTTAAAACCTCTATTGCCCTTACCTTGATGCCGAGAGATGGTTAGCTCCAATAATCCGATTGTTCCAATCGTCCAAGCCCTTGATCCACAGCCTCTTAATCACACTACTACCAAAATAATACTGTCAACACAACCCCTAAGGGCTATAAGTCAAAAAAAACGACAACCTCCCTAACCTTTTAGGGATTCCGGCATTTCTTAAAATGTGCAAGATAAACTAAGTTGGACAGACTTACCACCGATTCTTCCAGTCAACGTTTCCCTTTTTGTTCCTACTTGATTCTGATGCCGTTCCAAGCCCTCAAACGATAACAAAAGTCGAGCCCTCAATGATCTCAGTATTCGGCTATGTCCCTAGGATGGTGTGGGAGTTTCGGCTTTTTGTAACAATAAAAGAAAATACGGTATAGTAGGGTTTTTGTAATGACTTTGTCGGCAGAAGTTATAGATTTAGAAAAAAAGAAAAAAGAATCGGCCATAAGACGGAGAAAACCACAGGTTTTGGGCTAGGAGAAATCGGCACAGAAAACTATAGGATTTCGGGGTTCCGGCTTTGTGTATAAGGCTTAAAAACAAATGATGGAAATGTGAAGATGAATAGAATAATGGTAGGATTCGGCTATGGGGCAAGAAGAAGAAAAATAGATAGAGGGAAAAAGAAAGAAAGAACAGAGGAGAAGGAAAGATGGTCAGAGAATCGGTCACCACACACCCAAATGCTGAAATTCCTAATACTGCACTACCTAGCCGAATTTCCCAAGCTAAAGCCCCTTGGCCGGCCACCTCTTGCTCCTTGATCAGCTCCTAGATTTCCTCCCTTATCTTTATCCTTATTCAATCCCCTTAGCAACTCAAACTCCCACTGACAAACTTTCACTTAAGTTCCACCACCTACCTTTTCTGTTCATAAAAATAAATCCATTATTTTGTCATTATCGTGGCTTGAACACAGGTCCTCCTAAGCTCACACACGCCACCTACATCCTTCCTAGTGGCGTCACTTAGCCACTTTACCACATGCTTCCTTGTGATCCATTTTACACAATTAATTCCTATAAGCCTAATATAACAGAACCCCTTTCTCCTATGGAATTAAAATTAATTAAAACTACCGGGTTTTATCCTAAGCTTGGGCCTTCTAGAGGCCCACTTTTATAATAAATCCTACACATAACAAGCAGAACACAAAATTTTAATTTTTTTACAGAATTTACAAAGTTCCCGAAAATTGGGGCGTTACAGTTTCCCTAAGCCCTGAATTCCCAAATCCCCTAAAATTTTCCCCAATTTGATATCCTCAAATTGGTTTCCCAAAATCCCCAAGTCAAAATACCTTTGATTTTTGCCGAAGTCCCTTTGATTTGCTCTGCTAAAAATATTAGTAGTTTTCCCATAACCCTTAACCTCGATCTATTTCCCAAAATATTTTTCTGTGAATCTTCTTTGTATCTTGCATTTGCAAATATTAGGAAAAGAGGTGCCCCCGAGGACATAGTTGAGAAAAATGTTTAAAGGAGACAAAAGAGGATGATAACGAATAGGTAATCTATAGCACGTTCACGAGCAAGGAAACAAGTTGGCTTTTTTTTGTTATTTATCTCTAAAATGTGACACTTGACAGCCATGTTATTTTTTAAAATTAGCTGTGAACAATATAATATATAGTTTTGAAATGAAATATGGAAGCAAAATTGAATTTGGTAATTAATCAATAGCATTTGCATTTTCAGGGGATTCGGAAAATACCCAGATTGAGATTTGTTGGGTTTTTATTGAATCTAGTTTGATATGATTGATATTTTTTGAGTTTTGATTTGGAATTAATTTTGCACCCCATTCTAATTGTATAAGATGAATTCTATAATAGTTTTTTTATTTAAAGCGGGAGATGTAATGCTCTGTTGTTGATTGCAATTTTTTTCTTCTTTTTAAATTCAAGTGTTGAATATTATGATTCAGAACTCTTTGAGAAGAGCAATTTGTTTATGGTACCTGTTGTAGATTATATATGAGAAATTCTTTGGTTAATGGTTACCATGTGTTGATGAACTGTTTAGGACTGGTTCTGCAGTTTAGGCTTTTTGATGCTAATATATATTTCATATATGTATGTATATAAGCATGTATGCATGCATGTATGTATGTATGCTTGTTTTTTATGTGTTATCTTTAATATGATTGAAAGCAAGTCACATGGATGTATGCTTGTCTTTTATGTGTTATCTTTCATCCGACAAGTTATGGAATGCAAGCCACATGCTTTTGCTTTGTTTCTTCTTTAGATGCTTTAGTAATTAGATTTTTAACTTCATTATATGAATCTCATATATGTCTGTATGTATGCATGTTTGCTTGTTTTTTTTATATATTTTCATTTAATCTGACAAATTATTGAATGCAAGCAACATTATTTTTGGATTGGTCTTTTTGAGCTTTAGTAATGAGATTTCCCCTTGTATTATGCCTGGTTCCACTTGCATTCATAGGTATAGATATCTACATTGCATGTTCGATATAAATGGGCTGAAACACGATTTTTTTTTACCTTTGAAGGTTTATCGGTTGCAATGCGAAGGTTATTATGGAGGCGTACGACTGCTTATGTTCTTTTAGTTAACTCTTTCATAAGCATTGCAAGGATAATAACATAAATCTCTCATCACGGAACTTCACCCTCTCGTATTAGGCTAATATACCTCGCTAATATTGCTCTAAACAAAAAATATAAGAATCGAGCTCATAATGTTCTTTTAGTTACTTAATATATATCATTGTTGGTTGTTGATTATCACTCGCGATAAGTTTTAATATTTATAATTGATCGTACTTGAAACTAACTATTATCACGATGAAGGCAAGCGTACCTATTGAACAGTAGTATAGTTTATAGCAAGACTGGATGTCGAAACCAAATGAACTAAAAGTATTAGTATTAACTTTCTTTTTGTTATCTAGCCTAAAAATAATGAGGGTTGTTTTATCTAAACTAAGACTGCACAGAAAGTAAATTGGGGAAATACTTTTAGGAAAACTAATTGATTTAGACAAAACCCAAGGAAGAATCTACCTAGACTTCACTTGTTATTCGACTCTGAACCAGACGATTTATTCACTTGACTTGATCCGTAGAAATCCCTAATTTATATTATTATCCCTCTTCAAGACTAATAACGTCTAACCCTAGGTTGATTAATTGAAATCTCTTTCTAATTAAAACCCCTAGTGTTGCATTAACTCGATCTATGGATTCCTTTATTAGATTTGACTCTAATCCGACAGATTTATGTCGTCCTATCTCTAGGATTACATGCAACTCCACTTAATTATGAATGATCTACTCTTAGACAGGGACTATTCATCCTCCGAATAAGCACATCAATACTTGAATCAATATCCTGGAATATTCAAACAAGAGTTAAGAACATAATTAAGAACAAATCAAGTATTTATCATATAGTTCAGAAAATATTAACAAGATCCGTCTTAGGTTTCATCCCCTTTAGGTATTTAGGGGATTTAGTTCATAACTATAAAAGAAAACATCTCAGAAGAATAATAATGACAAAACATAAAGAAAACCCAAAAAACCCCTGAAGGAACTTGAAGGGAGATCTTCAGTCTTGAAGGAGAATCCGGCTTTTGAGATGGATCAATCGGCTTTCTTCGAGTAATTCCTTGCTTCCTACTCTGTGTGTCCCTTTTATCCTCCTTTTGGGTCTTTTAAATAGGCTTTAGAATGCTTTCAAACCCTCAAAATTGCCTTTTTTCCGAATAGAACTCAACTTGGGCTCGACAGGGCCACGTCCACGTGCCATGCCCGTGTGAAAAATGCTTCAAACCGTGTTCAAGGCTGTGAAATAGACACAGGCGTGTGGTCTACCCGTTTGAGGAAGCCCAGGCCGTGTTGATTTCCCATGCTGGCCCATTTTCTCCATTTTTGGCCCGTTTCTCGTTCTTTTTACTTTCCTATGCTCACCTAAGTATAAGACATGAATTTAAAGGATTAGGAGCATCAAATTCCACAAATCTAATGATAATTCATCCAAAAATGTGCTAAGCATGGGATAAAAATATGTATAAATTATGACTTATCAAATACCCCCACACTTAAGCATTTGCTTGTTCTCAAGCAAAATCCTCAATTCACCATTAAGAATTCATTTTTCTCAACTTATAATTCCTATCAATAATATCTTAAAATAATCCATAAGCAATCATACATTGAGAATTCAACTAGAAGAACATTAAAGTTTCAAACATTCCAAGTTGAGCATTTTATCACGAAAAACATAGGTATCTCCCCTCATCTAAGTAATCACCTTTTATTCAAAATATCACAAAGTTTAACATCCTCACTAAAGATACACTCAAATCACTTGAGGTGTTTAAGGATAATAAATTTAGCACTCAACAATCAATATGAAAAGTTATTACCATAGGCTTGCGTGAAAATTAAATCTCTACCACTATATATTGAGATGATACATCAATCAAAAGGTCTTTAGAGGGTTGTAACGTGGCTTTGGTTAGGGGGTGTGATCACAAGCTGAAAGAGAAGGTTAGAATCGAGATTGAATTGAAAAATTACTTAACTAGAAAAATACTAAAACTTGACAAATTGCATTCCTAATTTAGATAACCTATAATTGAGCTTTTCTTCATGGATAACATCGTTTAAACCTGAGCATTACATAATTTTGTATTTTTTTAAAGAGCAAATCAAGTACATAGAACTCTACTAACTATTAAAAATAAAACATAGCTAATCAATTTATTCAAATCAAATATCGACAAAAATAAGGATCAAATTAAATTAGGGGATTTTAACAATAATGGGTTATGGGTTAATATTGGGGGTAAATCAATGAATGGTTTGTTAGGCTCAAGGGGGTTCACTAAGGGTTAATTATGAAGGTAGGCTTTTATGGAGTGAGTGAGTTAAACCTAAGTGCCTTTATCATCTTGATATAACAAATCAATGGTGTGGTCTTGATATCCATAATCGAAGCAAGTTCTAGAATAACAAATCAATATTGACTTACTCATAACAACAATAAAAGTGAGCATGAAAGAAATAATATATGCTCTAAAGGCTTAAGATCTCACAAAAAGTATGGCTTTTTTATGTTAACCCTGTGAATTTCAATTCCAAGATAATACTTAAACTTGGGGAAATAACCCTAAAATTTTAATACTCAAAAATCAACTCATCATGCT
The DNA here is from genome assembly GCA_025698475.1 of Gossypium anomalum. Classification (NCBI taxonomy): domain Eukaryota; kingdom Viridiplantae; phylum Streptophyta; class Magnoliopsida; order Malvales; family Malvaceae; genus Gossypium; species Gossypium anomalum. The sequence goes on along the minus strand of CM046966.1, from coordinate 77,989,777 downwards.
TGATTCTCTAATTACTTAAAGCTTAAACCATCAATGCATCAATACCTATGTTTTAATTCAAGATATATCAATAAAAATCATAAATTAATCAAAATTCATTCTAATAGTGATATGAGCGATTCACAAGAGAATAAGACAAATTTCAGGAATTTTTCTGATAGTGATATAACTGACCCCCCCACACTTAAGATGTACATTGCCCTCAATGTACAAAGTAAAGTTAGTGGAAAATATAGATATAAGATCATAAGATAGGGAGAGAAGTGAAACTTCCTGAATGTTAAATGGATCCATTGAATAGTAGTTATGGAAAGTGATCGGCTAAGGCAAGGAGGATACTCCGGTGGTGGTAGAGGTTGGGTTCCACCACTATAGTGTCTAGCGAAGAGGTTATCGTGGTGGTCGGGCAGGACATGGCAGTCGTGGAGGACTTTTTCCAGTGAAGTTGTAAATTCCTAAGTAATAATGAGCTTTGGAGCTCTTTATAACTACGAAAAAATCAATAATTCTTTAGGTATATAGAGAAGCATGAATACTCAGAAAGAGATAGCCAAAAACATAAAGTACTTAAAAATTATAAAATCCTAAAGATGAAATAAAAATAGTTTTAAAGGAAAATAAAATTAAAAGAAAGTTAAACAAATCTTTAAAAATCGTCATCGCCAGATGGTTTACGAGGTGGGGGTGGCGATGAGATGTGAAAATGCTGACAGATCTACTGTAGGGTCGCATTAGTGTGATCAAAGCGCTGAAACATTGCTATTCAAATCGAGTAAGGCGCCCAGAAATGTCAAAAAGTGAAGTAGTCGCATGAACTAGACGGTGAGTAGGTAGTGGCTGAGATGGTGGAGGAACAACATCAGTAATGTCCTCAGGGTTCTCCTGCTCGGCTGACTGGACAAGGTGGTACTGAGGAGGGTCAAAGCCACGTCGTCGCTCGATCATCCTCATATGAAGCATACTAGAGATGCCCTATGGGGACATCTGACCAATGAGAGTGAGGGAGTATGATTGAGTCGTCGTGTTGAGGAGACCAAAGTACCTCGCCATGCGAGTCACATAAGGGCCGATGAAGATGAGCCCTTCCTATGCCGCTCTGTCTGATGACGAATGGCTAAGGCAATGAAATAGGTGAGGTCAAAGACGTGCCCATGCGCCATGAGCCATGCTTCATAAAAAGTAGGCATCGTGAATGTTGACGACGCCGGTGCTCTCTAGCCGTCCTGTCAAAGTGTGGGCTAAAATAGCGTGTAAGTACCTCAAGGATGGGGCGAGAGCCGATGCCTTGGAGCGGCTAGGATCATAGGTGGCCGAGACAGGGACTAAAGTATTCCAACATTGTGAAGTAGAATAGTGGATGTGGCGATGGAAAGTGTCGAGGTCGTTCTCCTCCATGAACTCCTCCGTATATAGACCCAATGCGATACCGAACTGAGGGACGCTCAACTGGCAAAGTAAACCACCGAGATAGAACTGAACCATTCCTAGATCATCAAAGTTGGTCATAACGATCTCAAAGAAGAGCCCCTATGGGTCAGTAGTGAGGAGAGCCCAGACCGCGTCAGCAAGTTGAATCTATTCTAGTACGGCCCAATCGATACATCGGCCTACTTCTAAAGGTCGGGCCCTTAGTATATGAAAAAGTTCCTCCTGATTGCCTGGTGGAAATTAGAGGAATGGGTGTCGGATCTCTGAAGTAGGACACGAGGAGGAGGATGCTTCTTTTATCTTCTTTTATGCTGAAACCGCTGCCTTCTTGCCTCGTGGGTTTGACATAATTTGCCTACGAGAACAATTCAAAAATTCAGTTTGAGGGAGCAACACAGCAGGCACATGAGGAAAATAATATCTAAGTTAGGCTTAATCAAGCAAAAAGATAAGTAGAATGTGAATAGCTACTAAATATAGCATAAAATAACTAAGAGGAAATTATGAACCTAAAATTTTATGCAGGATAATGCTAATGTTTAAATAGATATGGAATGATCAACCATTGAGCAAAACCAAGTTCAACTAATCACTAATAGTCACTAGATAAGAAAAATTCTAAATAGATAGTAATAAAAATCAATTTTTTGCTCATAAACATAAAAATAACTAAGTAAAAATAGAGAAAAAGAGGGAAACTGATAGTGGGTAGTGATGAGTCGGCTAGAGGCGACGGGGACGGCCTGAGGCGTGAGCGTCAGGCTGACCACGGGCATGGAAGAGAGCCGTGTGGTGGGGGTGTAGGGGAAAAAGAAGGGAAAAAAAGGAAGAAGAAAAATAGTGGTAGGAAAGAAAGGGGAAAAAGAAAAAAGAAGAAGGAGAAAGTGAAGACAAAGGGAAGAAAAGAGAGGGGAAAGTCAGAAGAGATGGGAAAGGAGGTAAAGGAAGGAAGAAAAGGGAAGAAAATAGGGAGTTTAGGGTGGTTGGCGGTCATCCACGGGCGTGGGGGGTATGTGCGGCGGCTAGGGTTAGGTTTTGGGGAAGGGGATGATGAATAGTGAGGGGTTTATATAGATATTGGGGCACACGGGCGTGGGTGTGTTTCGTGATTTTTAAATTTGGGCACGGCTGAGATTCGGCCCACACCCGTGTTTCTTGGGCTTGTTGGTGCACACGGTCGTGTCGTATAGTCGTGTGCTACATCGTTCGCTTCTCCCACGCCCGTGTTAATTTGACAAGATCGGCCACAATTGGAGACCACGGGCGTGTCGTACGCCCGTGTTGATTCCTCAGCTCCTACCATGACTTAGAGGCACGGACGTGTCACACGCCCGTGTTGAATTGGCAAGATTGACCACGACCATGTCACACGGCCGTGGCAACGTATCGCATCCCGTGTCTGGTGAAAATTTTGCTCTGTTTTTACACGGCCTAAGGCACGCCCGTGTGTCTGGCCGTGTGGGTTTGGAAAACCTGTGTTTAGGAGCTCAGTTAGTGATTTAGATGTTAAATACTAAAATTTAAAGAAGTTAATATCGTTAGTGCTCGGGTTGCCTCCCAAGAAGCACTTATTTATAGTCTAAGCTCGACTTACCTCAATTTCACGTGGTCATGGTGGTTCGAGAAGTTTACACTCCTCATTCCTGCTATCAGTTTTATCAAAATAAGGTTTTAAACGAGTACTATTTACCTTAAAAGTGCCGAATTTGGAATGAGTTACCTCAATTGTACCATATGGGAAAATGTTAAGTACCGTAAAAGGGATTGCACCATTCGGTTCAGAAGTGGCAATACGAGGGTCTGCTGCATCTAATAGTACCTTGTCTCCAACCTTAAGTTGATTAGGTAAAAAATCGAGTCTGTCATGGTGTGGTTTCGGTTTATCATGTGTTCTCAATTTTTGTGTCTGCCATTCATCTAATTCCTCAATCTGTAGCCTTCATTCTTCATAGATAGGTCCTTTGTTGTTAGGTAAACATGGCTCATTTATGATCTTTGAGCGTGTTTCCTGCAAAGAAGGTTGCACCACATGATCAGTAACAATAACATGATTTATACTACCACCCTCGTTACTCGAATTACAAGTTTGAAGAGTGATTGTTTCATCACCCACACGAAGTGTGAGTTCACTTATACCAACATCAATAATGGTTCTAGCAGTTGCTAAAAAGGGCCTTCCTAAAATTAAAGACACGTCACTGTCATATTCTATATCTAGAACAACAAAATCAATTGGGAATATAAATTTATCGATTTTTACCAGTACATCTTCAATGATACCCCTAGGAAATCTAATGGTTTTATCTGCCAATTGAATGCACATCCTAGTTTGTTTGGGTTTCCCAAAACCTAGTTCTTTAAATATTTTATAGGGCATGACATTAATATTAGCCCCTAAATCAGCCAAAGCATTTTTAACGTTTAAACTACCAATTAAACAAGGAACCGTAAAACTCCCTGGATTCTTCAATTTGTTAGGTAGCTTATTCTGTAGAATGGCTGAGCAAACTGCGTTCAACTCCACATGTGACGCCTCATCCAACTTCCGCTTATTTTCTAAAAGCTCCTTTAAAAACTTTATTGCATCCGGCATCTGCGAAAGAGCTTCAATAAATGGTAAGTTAATATGTAATTTCTTTAGCAGTTTAAGGAATTTAACAAATTGTTTGTCAGTGTGGTCTTTCCTTGTCGCATTGGGGTATGGAACTTGAGGTTTGTATTCTTCACTTACCAGTTTTTGGTTACTGTGGTCTACCTCATCCTTACCTTTACTTGCCACAGTTCCTTGCTTCGGTTCTGGCTCAGACTCAACTAAGCCTTCTTCATCTCGAACGTTAATCGCATTGAGCTGTTCCCTTGGGTTAGATTCAGTATTACTTAGCAAGCTACCTTGTGGTCGTTCAGAAATTAATTTGGCAAGCTGGCCTATCTTAGTTTCGAGCCCTTAGATCGACGCTTGTTGATTCTTAAGTTTTGTCTCGGTATTCTGAAAACGAGTTTCTGACACCAAGATGAATTTCTTAGCATCTCCTTAAGGTTCGGCTTCTTTTCCTGCTGGTAAAGTGGTTGTTGAAAACCCGGAGGATTTTGTGGCCTTTGATTTCCTTGGCCACCCTATGAGAAATTGGGGTGGTTCTTCCAACCTACATTATAAGTGTTATTATACGGGTTATTTTGAGGTCTAGAGTTATTATTACCCATATAGTGGACTTGTTCCTCCTCAGTGCTAGGGTTGAAGGATTAATATTCTGTGTGTACTCCTCCTCCACTTGAATCATACCTCATTACTAGATGTGCCTGCGTGGAACCAAGTAAACCATCAATCTTTTTATTTAATAGTTCTACCTAATTTGACAGTGTAGTAACCGAGTCGACGTTATAAACGCCTGCTGCTTTAGTCTCCTTAGTCCTCATGACTTGCCACTGATAGTTATTTAGTGACATCTCCTCAATAAATTCGTAGGCCTCTTCAGCTGTTTTGTTGTTGATAGTTCCACCAGCAGCTGCATCAATTATCTGTCTTGTTGAGGGGTTCACGCCGTTGTAAAACGTTTGAACTTGCAGCCACAGAGTTAATCCATGGTGCGGACACCTTCGCAGTAGGTTTTTGTATCTCTCCCACGCATCATAGTGTTTCTAAATCCATCTGCACAAAAGAAGAAATATCATTCCTTAGTTTAGCTGTTTTAACAGGTGGAAAATATTTGAGTAAAAACTTTTCGATAATTTGTTCCCAAGTAGTGATTGACCCTCGTGGTAACGAGTTCAACCACTATTTAGCCTTATTGCTCAACGAAAAGGGAAATAACCGAAGGCGAATGGCATCATCAGAAACGCCATTGATTTTAAATATGTCGCAGAGTTCTAGAAAATTTGCCAAATGAGTATTTGGGTTCTCGTCCTGCAAACCATCAAACTGAACAAACTGTTGTATCATTTGAATTGTGTTAGGTTTCAGTTCAAAATTATTTGCAGCAATAGCAGGCCTAACTATACTCGATTCAGTTCCTGTTAAAGTAGGTTAGCATAATTATACATAGTACGAGGAGTAGGATTCTGATTTATTGGATCAGCAACAATCACAGAAGTAGCGGGTTATTCTAGTTATCAGCCATCTCCTAGGTTATAGTTTGAATATCGTCCTCTTGCCCTTCCTCTATGTATTGTAAGCTTCTCCTAATTTCTCTTTGATTTTTGCTAGCTGTGCTTTCGATGTCACTATCAAAGAGTAATGGTCCTGACAGGTTTCTTCTAGTCATAAACTATGAAAACCTGCCAGAAGAAAATAAAAGAAAATTTAGTAAAACAAAAACAAAAACAAAATTAAATAAAAATAAGAAAATAATGGCTCAAGTAATAAAAATTGAGTGTTCCTAATATCTTAGTTCCCCGACAACGGTGCCAAAAACTTGATTGTCACTCGCGATAAGTTTTAATATTTATAATTGATCGTACTTGAAACTAACTATTATCACGATGAAGGCAAGCGTACCTATCGAACAGTAGTATAGTTTATAGCAAGACTGGATGTCAAACCCAAACGAACTAAAAGTATTAGTATTAACTTTCTTTTTATTATCTAGCCTAAGAATAATGAGGATTGTTTTATCTAAACTAAGACTGCAAAGAAAGTAAATTGGGGAAATACTTTTCGAAAAACTAATTGATTTAGACAATACCCAAGGAAGAATCCACCTAGACTTCACTTGTTATTCGACTCAACTGCATTTGATTTATTCACTTGACTTGATCCGTAGAAATCCCTAATTTATATTATTATCCCTCTTCAAGACTAATAACGTCTAACCGTAGGTTGATTAATTGAAATCTCTTTCTAATTAAAACCCCTAATGTTGCATTAACTCGATCTATGGATTCCCTTATTAGATTTGACTCTAATCCGGCAGATTTATGTCGTCCTATCTCTAGGATTGCATGTAACTCCACTTAATTATGAATGATCTACTCTTAGACAGGGACTTCATCCTCCGAATAAGCACATCAATACTTGAATCAATATCCTGGAATATTCAAACAAGAGTTAAGAACATAATTAAGAACAAATCAAGTATTTATCATATAGTTCAGAAAATATTAACAAGATCCGTCTTAGGTTTCATCCCCCTTAGGTATTTAGGGGATTTAGTTCATAACTATAAAAGAAAACATCTCAGAAGAATAATAATGACAAAACATAAAGAAAACCCAAAAAACCCCTGAAGGAACTTGAAGGGAGATCTTCAGTCTTGAAGGAGAATCCAAACCACGAGATGGATCAATCGGCTTTCTTCGAGTAATTTCTTGCTTCCTACTCTGTGTGTCCCTTTTATCCTCCTTTTGGGTCTTTTAAATAGGCTTTAGAATGCTTTCAAACCCTCAAAATTGCCTTTTTTCCGAATAGAACTCAACTTGGGCTCGACAGGGCCACATCCATGTGCCATGCCCGTGTGAAAAATGCTTCAAACTGTGTTCAAGGCTGTGAAATAGACACAGGCGTGTGGTCTACCCGTTTGAGGAAGCCCAGGCCGTGTTGATTTCCCATGCTGGCCCATTTTCTCCATTTTTGGCCCGTTTCTCGTTCTTTTTACTTTCCTATGCTCACCTAAGTATAAGACATGAATTTAAAGGATTAGGAGCATCAAATTCCACAAATCTAATGATAATTCATCCAAAAATGTGCTAAGCATGGGATAAAAATATGTACAGTTGTCATCGGTTTGTCACTCATTTTTCTCACGCATTAAAATACACGGTTTATTGTAGTTATTCTAACACAAATATGTATGCAGTTTTGATTACAAAAGTATATATATCATAACTTACATAATTTCATAACTTACATAATTTACATAACTTACATAATACATAAATATATATCATATCATAACTTACATAACTTACATACCTCACATAACTTAACATACCTCACATAACTTACATGCCTCACATAACTTACATAACTTACATAATATATGAATAGATATCATAACTTATATACCTCACATTACTTACATAACTCACATAACTTACATAACTTATTCGTGTAATTTATTGTCAAGTTTAGACTTCAAGAACTACAAAATGGATAAGAGTTGGATGAAATTATCAATGGTAAGCAACGACTATCGAAATGGAGTACAAACTTTTCTAAATTTTGCATTTCAAAATGGAAGCCAAGAGAATATGATTCTTTGCCCGTGTAAGAAGTGTGGCAAGATCAATTGGCATTTTCGTGAAGTTGTCTATGAACATCTAATTGTTGATGGCTTTATTCGGGGGTATAAAAAATGGATTTTCCATGGAGAGTACACCTAGTAGAACCTCTTCAACTATTAATCCGGCTTGTCCTTATAGTGCTTACCATCAGTCTGTTAGAGAAGATGACATGGAAGGTATGTTGCGGGATGCATTTAATATGCACAGTCATGGTTTGCAATCATTTCCACCTGACTTTGTTACATCCGATGATTGTAATCTTAGTGGAAATGCTTATACCGAAATAGGAAGAAGTGTACCTGATGAAGAGCCAAATGAAGAAGCGGCGAAGTTCTACACGTTACTTAATGAAATGAGTGAAGAACTTTATGAGGGATCAAAATTTTCATAAATGTCTTTCTGCATTCGTCTTTTTCACTTAAAATGATTGGGAGGGTGGACCAAAAACTCTTTGACAATGCTGTTGGAGTTTTTGAGAGATATGTTTCCGTTTGCAAAAATCCCTCATTCATGCAAAGATATGAAGAAACTAATAAAAGATTTAGGCCTTGGGTACAACAAAATTCATAGTTGCCCAAATGATTGCATGTTGTATTGGGTGATCAGAAAAACCAACAGTCTTGTCATGTTTGCGGTAAATCTCATTGGATGAATAGAAATATAGAATATGTGAATGAGGACGAATATCAGGCACAATAAAGAAATAAGCCAATTAAGATTTTGCGATATTTTTCGCTAATACCAAGCCTTCAAAGGCTTTTCATGTCATCAAAGATAGCCGAGTCTATGATGTGGCATCATGATCAACGAACCGATGATGGATTATTAAGGCATCCTGCAGATTCTTTAGCTTGGAAATCATTTGACAGTAAATTTTCAAGCTTTGCAAGCGATCCTCAGACTGTGAGGCTTGGGCTAGCATCTGATGGATTTAATCCTTATAAAATCATGAGCACTTCGTACAGTACTTGGTCTGTAGTGCTTGTTCCTTACAATTTGCCTCCATGGATTTGCATGAAGCAATCTTCTTTTATCTTATCTATGATTATCCTTGGAGAGAATGGTCCCGAAAATGATATTGACATTTATTTGTAGCCACTCCATGGATTTGCATGAAGCAATCTTCTTTTATCTTATATATGATTATCCCTAGAGAGAATGGTCTCGAAAATGATATTGACATTTATTTGCAGCCACTTATTGAAGAGTTAAATATTTATGGGCGGGTGTTGAGACATATGATGTATTGAGATATGAGAACTTTTATTTATGTGCAGCTTTGTTGTGGACTACTAATAATTTCCTGGCTTATGCCAATTTATCTGGTTGGAGTACCAAAGGACGTTATGCTTGTCCTTGTTATGCTGGGCAAACATGTTCTAAGTGGTTATATAATGGGAATAAGTTCTCTTATATGGGGCATCATTAGTGGTTAGATGGAAATCATAAATTTAGATTTCAGAGGAATCTATTTGATGGTACTGAAAAGTTCAGAGGAGCTCCTGAGCAGGCCATTGAATCTGAAATCTTGTTTATGTTCAAAGATATCAATTTTAGTTATGGGAAGATAAATCAACCACCCAAAATGCAAACAAAGAGAAGATCAAAGAATGAACCTAATGATGAATCTGATGAAGAGGATGATCCTAATAAGGCGGACTTGTGAAAAAAAAGAAGTATTTTTTTTTGAGTTGCCTTATTGGAAGCACCACATTTTACGCCACAATCTTGATGTCATGCATATTGAGAAGAATGTTTACGAGAACATCATGGACAATTTTAAATGTCGATGGAAAATTGAAAGACAATCTTCAGAGTCGACTTGATTTAGTTGACATGGGAAGCGTTATCTTCAACCCCAAGTACTTTCGAATGGGAAATATCGGTTGTCGCCTTCTATTTTTGCAATGTCAAAGGAAGAGAAATAAGTGTTCTGCATAGTGTTGAAGGATATAAAGGTCCCAGATGTGTATGCATCAAATATATCTCGATGTGTGATCAAATAAATCACATGATTATCACATCTTGATGCAAGATTTACTGCCAGTTGCTTTACGGTGCTGTATGTCAAAAAAGGTGACGTCCTGTATAATTGAACTATCCAATATAATGAAAGCTATTTGTGGCAAAGTTTTGAATGTTGAAGAACTTGAGAAAGTATAAGATTGATCCGCTTTGACTTTATGCAATTTGGAGAAGATCTTTCCACCTTTTTTCTTCACTATTATGGTGCATTTGCTAATCCATCTCCCTCATAAAGCAATACTTGGTGGACCGGTTTTCTATCGATGGATGTAACCTATAGAAAGGTGCTAATTTATTTGTAAAGTACTCATTCATTCACCTCTATACCTTTAGTTACAACTTTTGATAATGTTGTATATCGTGTTTAGGTTCCTATGCAAATTGAAGTCTTATTGTCATAATAAGCGTCACCCAGAAGGATCAATTGCTGAAGTTTGCTTGGCAGAAGAGTGTATGACTTTCTGTTCTAGATATTTAGAAGATGTTGAAACGAGACTGAATAGACCAAGTAGAAATGATGGGCTCACTGATCATAACTTGGCCGAAACTTATTTATTTCAAAGTTATGGAGAACCAATCGGTAAAGTTGAAATTTCAGAATTAGATGATAGATCTTAGATACAAGCACATCGATATGTTCCTTTTCACCACGATTGAATTGAACCATTACGCAAGTAAGTTCTAAAATTTGATAAATATTCATCTTTTTGATTTGTTTATCTTCTAACCAATACAACCTCTTTTTAACATAGTGAGTACAAACAAATCTTGAGATCTCGTTTACGCTTCCGAAGATTACAATATCAAGAGATTAATAAATTATTCACAGAATCTTTTCATGAATGGTTAAGCCAAATGGTATGCAACTGAAGTTAATAAGTTACACATAATCGTGATATTTTGTATCAAATAATAATGTTTTCTCATAACATTTATAATTACTCAATTTAATTTCGATTCAATAGGTTTGGAGTGGGAAGGACGTCAATGATGAAGTTAAATGGCTTTCCCAAGGTCCGAACAGAGTAGTAAAAAAATATAGTGTCTTCCTCATCAATGGATTCAGATTTCATACAAAATATTGTGAGAGATTGAGGAGAACTCAAAATTGTGGAATTGTTGTTAATTCTTCAATTTCAAGTTATGTTAGTGCTAGGGACGTCAATCCTGTTGAGGGAAATGTGGAGTATTACGGACTTTTTGTTGACATTATTGAGTTGGATTACTATGGCAAATGGAAAGTTGTCTTATTTCGATATGATTGGGCTGATGTTAATACTACTCGCGGAATTAAAAAAGATCAATTTGGTTCTACAATGGTGAATTTCTCTCGCTTGATTCACACTGGACAACAATTGATAGACGAGCCGTATGTATTTTCTTCTCAAGTGAAACAAGTTTTTTTATTCGAAAGATCCAACTGATAAGGGTTGGTACGTTGTACTCCAAAACACCCCTAGATACTTGTTTGACATGGGCAATGGAAGTTGAGATGACATCGTCAAAAGATCAGAAACTTTGCCTTTTCCAGAACAAAACTTAAATGAAAATATCCCAAGTACTAGTACACAATTTCAATGGGTTCGCCAAGATGTAGATGAAGATATTTATGAATTATGATGTAGTAAGATTTTACGATTTTTTAATTATATGTAATATTATAATTTAAATCTTAGTCTTGTTAAATATTTTAACTATTTTATATGTACTATTATTGTTGTAATTAGTTACTAAAATTTCAACTATTTTATGTGTATTGCAGAAAAAATGCCTAGAAGAAGATTACAAGATCTAAGTATTGTTCAGAATACTCCAAATTCGGAAGAAACAAATAGTTAACAATAGACTGCTATTGGATATTCGAATGTTCCGAAAACACCTGACGAGCCTGCAAAAATTCAAAGTAATGTTAATTTTAATTTACATGGTTGTTGACTTTTATTATTGATTTCTTTTTCAAATTCTTATATTATAATATACCATTTTTCAGCTGAAAGTGATGGGTCGCTCAGAACTAGAACTATCAAAGTATCTAGAAACAATCTTGGTCAGCCTGTTGGATTAAAAGCTCAACTTTTAGCAGGATATTTGGGCATTATAGCACGAAATGCCAATATGTTCCCTATCAACTACGGATCATGGCATCAAATGCCTGATAGTAACAAAAATCAAGCTCTCAATAATATTAAGGTAACAAAACATTAATGTAATTTATAGTACTTTGGTTTAAGTTTCATTTATATTTACTTACTAAACTTGTGTTTTTTTAGGAGAGATTTGCTTTAGAGGTCTTGGATACTTATATCAAGAAGGCATTGGGAAAAAAATGGAGAGACCAAAAAAACACTTTAAAAAAAGAATATTTTAAGAAAGATATAAGCCTCGAAGAGAAATTGCGAAATGTCCTGCCAGGAATGCTGAGGTACCAATGGCAAGATGCGGTTAGATTCTGGAATTCAAAGAAAGGAGAGGTATTACGTACTTCCAAACTCTTACAATTATTTCGGTTTATAGTATTTACTATATACGTAATAATAATTTCATAATGTAGGACCGTGAGCAAATTGGAACAAGCAGCAGGCAAAAACAAAAATTCACGCACACAGTAGGGTCGAAAAGTTTTGCTTGTGTAGCTGAGGCCGAGGTATTTTGAATTTATTAATTGTGTCAAATATTAATTTTTTTCTATTAAATAATATTTTTACTACTATATTGTAGGAACTCTAGTCTGGTCAAAAAGTTGGATGCCTTTAACTTTTTGACATTACACATAGGAAGAAAGATGAATCTCCAATGACTTCTGAAGCTGGAGAAATTATGGTATATTTACTTAATAAAATTTGATTTATTTTAAATATTTATAATGTTTAATCATAATGGTTTAATTATAATAGTTTAATTCATTGTTAGTAGTTTTAAATAATGTTAAGTTATGTTGCATTTGTTTTTATTATATATTTCGTTTCTAACTCTTTGATTGATTTATTAGGATAAACTAAAGGATAAAAAGGTGGAGTATGAAGCGGTTGCTTCGAGTGATAGTTCTGTTAATCTTGAGGACATTGATAACAGAATTATTACTGAAGTTTTGGGTCCTGAAAGGTATGGTCGGGTTCGATTTCAAGGATCTGGTGTTAACCCAACCCAATATTTTGGATCCAGCTCGCAACAATACATGCCTTCAGGGAGTCAAGCTCAAGCTGAAGTTCAGAGGTTAAGAGACCAAATGGCTCAGATGCAAGCGAGCACATTTGAACAAATTGTTCAACTTAAAGCAGAGGCAATAGCGAGGGAAGCAGAGCAAAACAGAAAATACAACAAACTCCAGCTACAACTTCAGAATATGATGAAGATGTTTTAGCAGTCACAGAATCCACCATCTTAAACATTTATTTTCTTATTGTAAGAGCTTTATAACAATATAACTTTTAACATTACTGTAAGAATATTTTGTTATTTCATTTATTAATTTAGATAATATATCTTTCGTTGGATTTCTGAAGTATCATTTAGATTTGCTATTATTGGTTGGATTTGATGTTACAAGAAGGGTTGTATATGAATAAAAATAGGATATTAGAAATCTGCTAAAATTAGTGGCATTTTTTAGAAAAGCACCGTTAAAGGTCATGTTCTTTAGCGGCACTTGTATGAAAAACGCCACTAAATGTCACGTTCTTTAGCGGCGTTTGTAAGAAAAGTGCCACTAAAGGTCACGTTCTTTAGAGGCGTTTTTGAGAAAAGCGCCACTAAAGGTCATGTTCTTTAGCGGCATTTGTATGAAAAACGCCGCTAAAGCTAAAGGTTATGTTCTTTAGCGGCGTTTTTGAGAAAAGTGCCACTAAAGGTCACGTTCTTCAACGACATTTTTATAAAAAGTGCCGCTAAAGGTCACGTTCTTTAGCGGCACTTTCTCAAAAACGCCACTAAAAGTCATGTACTTTAGAAGCCTTTTTTTACATAAACACTGCAAAATGTTAGCGGCATTTTTTGCGGCGCTCAAGTGTCGCTAAAGGCCTAAAAAAACGCCACTAAAAACCTGTTTTGCTGTAGTGATAGAACCATTAGATTTCCTAGGGGTATTATTGAAGATGTACTTGTAAAAATTGATAAATTCATATTCCCAGTTGATTTTGTTATTTTAGACATGGATGAGGATAATGACATACCTCTGATTCTAGGTCAACCATTTTTAGCAACTACTAGAACTATTTTTGATGTTGTATGGGTGAAGTAGTACTTCGCATAGGTGACGAAACGATTACTCTCCAAGCTTGTGATTCTGTTAGAACATCTAGTGATCAAGATAATCTTACAAGTTCTGTTAATGTGAGTAACCATGTGGCTCAACCTTCTTTGTAGGAAACCCCTTGAAAAAATGTAATGGAGCCACGTTTCAGTCCATGCGATAGAAACATAATGGTTTCTGATGAACGACTGTTACAAATCAATGAACTAGATGAATGGCGAACACATGTTAAGGAAAAACCGAGAGAGAACGATAAAGAGCCAAAGCGACGCCATGATAAGCACATGATGAGAACAAACCAATTTACGATTAGGGACAAAGTACTGTTGGAAAAAATGAGTCCATGGATCTCCCCTTCGGAGCTCGTGTCAAACAAATCAACCCTATGTACAGTACTAAATATATTTCTCTATGGTACAGTCGAGGTAACTCATTTTGAATTTGGCACATTTAAGGTAAATAGCACTCAACTTAAACCTTATTTTAATAATAGAATTGATAGTGAGAAAGAGGAGTTTCGGCTCCGCGAACCACCGTGACCGTGCGTACATCAGTAAGTCGAGCTTAGACTTTAAATAAGCACTTCTTAGGAGGCAACCCGAATGTCTAACTTTTGCTAATTCTTTTAATTCCATTGCACGTTAATTTAAAATCTTAAATAGAAAAAATGTGTGTTTTTGACCCACACGGCCTGGACAGACGGCGTGTCCCAGGCCGTGTGTAAAATGGAGTAGTCGATAGTGCGTCACATGGCCGGGATACACGAGCGTGTCCTTGGCTGTGTGCATAGAAAAAATTCAACAGTGAGTTACATGGCCTGGCGACATGACCATGTGACTCACACGGCCAAGACACACGGGCGTGTCCTTGGTAATGTATCCTGAGACTTAATTTTTCAAAAATTCAAATGTTACACGGCCTGGATACATGGGCGTGTCCTTGGCCGTGTGGATCCTAGAACTTAATTTTTCAAAAATTCAAAGGTTACACGGCTTAAAATAGTCCACACGGCTGTATGGCACACATGACCTAACACACGAGCTTGTCCTAAGCCGTGTGAAACCTAGAGCTATTTTTTTCAATTTTAAATCAAGTAAGAGAGTTACACGAGCAAGGTACATCGGCGTGTGCGAGGCACGGCCAAGCCACACTGACGTGAGGGCTTCCACACGGGCATAGGAGAAGCGAAGGAGATCACGCACGGCCTAGACACACGGGCCTCTACACAACCGTGTCACCCTTTAAATCCCTAAATCCTTCTTCCTTTTGTTTTTATCTTTTTCCTCCTACAATACCTAACTCAAGCCACCGATCTACCTTGACACAAGTCGAACCACCCTCTCCGGCCACTGTCGTCGTCACCTCAACCACACTCTCCTCGATCTTCCCCTATTTTTCACGACAGACCTCCACCCCAACAACTGCCCCAACCGAACCCCATCACCCATCGTCGAGCACCCTAGCCACCCCAACCCCTTTCCTTCCTAACCGCCCTCAACCATGCCCTCCTCCCTTTTCCCTTTTCCCTTCCCCTTCACCCCATGCCCTTCCCCTTTCCTCAACCCTCATGCCCTCGCGCTAGTCGGCCTTCACCCAACTTTGTCACGCTCCATCGCCATGCATCTCCGCCCCTAGCTGTCGTCATCAGTCAACCTCCGTTTGCCCTTTCTTTTTCATTATTTTATTTATTTGTTTGTTTGTTTATTATTGTTATTTTTTTATATTCCCTGTTATTATTTTTTTCTTTTTCTAGTTTTTATTATTTATTTATTATTATTCTGATTATTATTTTGCTTTTCAATTTTTCTTACTATTCTTAGTTTTATTATCAGCAATTTATTCTTTACGTTACTATTTTAGATTATTATTATAGTTATTACTCTTATTAGTCCTTAGTTTATTATTTTGAATTATTTACTGTTTCTATTAATATTGTCATATTTATTGTTTTTGTTGTTACTTTATTTTTCTGATTATTTTTGTTTTTATTACTGACTTTAGTTTTCACTGTCATTAGGTTTCGTTTATTATTTTACTATTATTTTTTTTCCATATTATTATTATTATTAGCTTTCATTTCATCCTATCTATTTTTGTTCCCTGCCTGTCTTATTCTTCGTGCTTTAATATGCCTTTTTGATATATTTAGTCCATTGTTTTTGCATGTTTAGGTATTAGTACATATGATTTTAGGAATGGATTACCTATCTAGGCCACTTATATTTTTTATATTCGTCACGCTAGGGTCATTAGTGTCGTTTTTTTCTTTATTTACATGTTTATCCGTAGGCCTCTTTATGTGTTTAATTGGTGATATTTCTATTCTTTTTTTTACTGATATTAGATTATTCTATCTTTCAAGTACTGATATTAGATAACTGCAGCCTCAAAGTTGTCATCAAATTGCTACAATCACTCTCTCCAAAATTCTCATCTTACAAATAAAATATTTCTCTAATAAATGCCTAAGTAATGAGTGCTAAAGTATTGAGTAACTAGATAGTAAAGTACTATAAATAAACCCCAAATAAATCCATTAAAATTCAAAATGAAAAATAGACTATCCTTCAAAATTCGATTTCGAATATCTTCAACATTATCTCTTTCGTTTTCGACAAAGCCTTAAATTTGGTCAGCTTTAAATTTTAAAATCACAATATAGATTACATACAATTTTGAATTCTCCAATTCGCTTAAAAAATGTTGCCCATTATATAAGCTTTTAAAACTCCTTGTATCCAGTTCCATTAAGGGTGAGCGTTCTGTCGAATCGAATCGAATAAAAAAATTAGGAAATAATTGAGTTGACGAATCCTATTTATTCATCTTAACTATATTTGGAATTTTCTCAAATTGAGTCGAGTGAGATAGAATTCAAATAGAATTGAATCGTGTAACATCCCAAAAATAGGTTTAGAAAAAATTGAGTTAGTGAAATCAAGAGTGGTCATCTCTCGTTTTTTTAGTTAAGATTTTGAAAAGTTTGCAAGCAATTTGTTCTGGTTCAATGGTTATGTGTTCTGCTTATGGGAGTGAGGTTTTAGGTTCAAATCATGCCTCTTGAATTTTTTCCATTTGATTAAACCCCTATCTTGGGACATTTGGGTTATAAGTTATTTTCGATCAATTGATGATAATAATGAGCTTGTTGGTTCAATGGTTAAGCTTTTGTATACCCTTTAGTCTTGTGTTCAAATCCTTGTGAAAGCAATGTAAATGTGTTTTTCTTTTCTTTTTCTCTGCCTTGAGAGTTTTATTTCCTTTTAAGTTAACTAATTTTCCCCAGAAAACTTCCTAAGTTCTTCACTTTTTTTATTTATTATTTATGTTCCTCTATTTTCTTTATTTTTGTTTTGAATTCCTTCTCTGCAAATCGTCTTTTCGTTTACTATCTTGCGTTAAATTGGTTTTGTACAGGATTTGCCTTCTCCTGTTGGGTTCAATTTGTTTGCCAATAAGTTTTGATTTGAGGTTTTCTTTGGGTCGAAAGTTCTTCTACGAAACTTCGGTTGTAGGGATGATGTTGTTTTATTGATTTGTTTGCAAATTAATCATTGTTTGGACAATTGATTGTCATTTTAAGTTTTAAAATTATCTGTGTTTCTTCTGCATTGAAATCATATCATGTGTGTAACGAAAAATCAATTTTTTGTGATTTTCGAATGCCAAAAAATATGGTTGTTGACGCCACACGACCTTATGCCAAGCCGTGTGGTAGGCCATGTAACTCACTATTTTGGAAATAGGGTCACACAGGCTAGAGACACGGATGTGTGTCCAAGCCATGTGAGAGATACTTTGGGTTTTGGGTCACACGGGTGTGTGCTAGGCCATGTGAAAAGCCGTGTAACTCACTATTTTGAGATACACGGTCGTGTGTTAGGCTGTGTGAATCCACACGGGCGTGTGGGCCAAAAACCAAAATTTTTTCCTAAGGTCGTATTCGTCGTTTGAATCAAATGTAGGCCTACCGTAGGGTCCGTATGATTTGAATTAGGCTGTATAACTTGATATCTGATGATTTGGTGATAAGTAACTTGTTATCTGTACATATGTATGATATGTTTTAACCCAAGTAAGTATGATATGTTAGTGTGTAATATGCTCTTATTTAAGGTGTGCGATTTATCCAGGTATGATCCGTATTCTGTTAAGTTTGATGGTACGCCTCTAAGTTACTCTGTTGATTAAGAGTATGCAATATCTGAATATGTTGAATTGTTTGGTACTGATTCTGATTTATAACAATACGTGTGACTTCATGGCAAATTTGATATGGTCTGTTGAGGTTTGATAAATCTGTAGCATAGACTCCCAAGCCTTTTGATTTTGTTATTATATGATAGCGTAGCCTACATGCTTATCACTTTGATTCTGTATTTGCATGCCATAACACATTGCATGGGGTGACCTATTTGGAGTGTTTTGGTTGGATGAGTTTAGGGGAAACTCTACTTTGGTGTGTAGCAGAGTTGGATAGGATGTTTTCTGAAAAATTTGCATTCTGTTTTTTTGAAAAATACTGCATTGGCATACTCATACATCCTCTGTTCTGTTATACAATTATTATAGAAATCTCTGTGATCTTCTGTTTTGTTTCACTCTAGTTAAATGATAGTTTTGAATTACTTACGTCACTCTGATTTGTATATTGTGTTTTGTTTGTTCTTCATTTCATTGGGTTATTCACTAGGCGTTATAGCTCACCCTTTTGTTTGTTCTCGATTATTCAAGTAACCCTTTGACTTAGGATCAGACGACGTATGAGAGCTCGGATTGTTTTTGCAAGTATAAAAATGCGATGATTTTTGTAATTATTTCGGTATGAACTTTGGGTTTATAATTTGTTTCTAAACTCGTTTTTGGGTTGTTATTAATTCATCGGTAACGGATATTCTCAACCGTAAAACTGCAAAATACTCAAGTCGACAAAATGGATTTTGGTTTTCAAAAATTAAAACTCTGAAAAGATTTTCCGCTATTAATCAAGTATATTTTTTAAGGTTTTTTGAATACTTACTAAAATCAGTTTTTCAATGTGTTAGTGTTACACCTCCAGATTCAGTCTCAACTTCTAGGCCGGGTTTGGGGTGTTAAAAATCAAATATATTTGTTCAAGTTAAATTAAAAAAAAATGACTTTGTTATTTTTTATTTGGCTTAATGAAAAATTTGGCTACTAACATTTACATGTTTTGTCAAAATGATCCTAATTGTATTTTTGAGTTTTTTTGGCTATCCATCTTTTTTTTTTCCAAAATGTTTTTTTTAACAAATTTGATGAAAGTACCATTAGAAAAAGTTAACGGAATGATGTGGAATTCCTTATGTGGAATATTTTTAATGAGATATAATTTATTACTTAGATAATACAATAAAATAATTACATGTGAAAAATAATAAAATAATAAATAAGTCATGAAGTTAAAAAAATAACTCTTACTTAAAGAAAGTAAGTGTAATTATCTATACAAAAGTTTCAAAATGAATGCACGCATTCAATATTTTCGGTTTGATTTATTAATTATATTTTTTAAACCTTTCAGTAGACAAACATATGCATTCATTTTGAAAACCTTTTTTAGATAATTACGTTATTTTATTTAAATTAAGAGTTATTTTCTTAAATTTCATGTATTTTTTATTTATTTTATTACTTTTCACATGTAATTATCTTATTGAGTTACCTAAGTAATAAATTACATATTATTAAAAGTATTTCACACTATCCCCGTTAATTTTTTTAATGACACTTTCATCAAATCTGTTAGAAAAAGCATATTGAAAAAAAAAAAAAACAAAGAGTTGGGGGTGGTGTTTAAGGGAAGGAATAGTTTGATATTCGGTTTATTCGAATTATTCAAATTCGAAGACTTAACTTGATTCGAACCCAAAATTCGAAAAAGAATTTGAGTTGACTTAATTAATTAGATTAACTCAATTTAAATAATTCAAAATTCAATTTTTTATTTTATTTTTTTAATCAAATTAAATTTTACTCCCTAAATTTCACCGGACCAAAAAACGTCCAACATTTGCTGCGAAATTAAATATTTAATTACCAACACTTAAAATTGCCAACTCAACAAAAAACTTTGACTATCTTAAAAGAATGGTTATACTCAATGTTATAACAAAACATAGAACAACAGTGTAACAGTTACAAAGTTTCTAACACAAACATTATAATTTTAAAAAATCAATTCAGATGTATTAGCAAATGTACATGCAATCTAATACTAATTGTCAATATCTCCCTACTCATCATTAAAATAACATGGCCTTTATATTTTTATAACATCGTCAAGAAAAAAGTGATTGTGACAGTATGGTTGCCATTTCTTCTAATGTTATACACCACATTATTATTTATTAGGTGCCTTTAGCTTATCTATTTCAATAGACATTCTATATTTGATAGGTTTTAACTAATTTGGAAACTTATCTGCTATATTGAAATTTAATGATTAAATAATTAATTTCCTTAATGAGTTTTTGATTCAATGACAGATTTTAGAAACTTCGCATTTGATAATATATTCTAATTATATGTATGTTGATATAGTTCTACTTGTATCTTCAAAAAGAGTATTCTAATTTTATAATTTGGTTTCAATGTAATTTTCTAATTTAATAAATATTATTTATTTAATCAATAATTTTTTTTATGAGTAATATAAAATTTTAATATCTCCTTTCAAGGTTTCAACCAATTAAATATAATTTGCTTGCTATATCGCAGAATTTATGATAAGATCTCCTTTACATCCAAACTTACTAATTACATTTATGAATATATAATATAGTTGTGATTAACAAAGTTGCAATTATGAAAAGAAAATGAAAATAATAATTTTTTTCTTAACCAAACAAATAAATTAATTACTAAATATTTAATGGAGAAAGAAATTAAAACTTCTAAATTTGCTTAACCATGAAACTAAAGCCACACAATCAAAGCAACAAGTTTGACGCAAAGACGGTTTAACATCTGAAAGACCCTTAAAACCCCAAAAACCAAACTAAAACACATTAACACGATCACTCATAGTATACTACATAACTCCTTCATATCACAACTTCAATCCAAACCCCAAAATCCCCTCGCCCAGCCCTACTCAGCATGGCCACCATTGATTCCGCCGGCTTCTTCGGAGTCATTACCCCCAAAACTACCCTCATACCCACCATCATTTCTGCCATATGCAGGGCTAATCCCCCGAGATTGAGCTTCCACCAGCGCTTCAGTGAATTCCCTCATAGCTTCCTCCACTAATTCCTTCATTGTTTCCTCGTCAAGATCCTCGCCGATGTGAACGTTATCACCGCCTTCTTCCATGACTATGCCCAGCAAATCATCAGCCACTTCTGCCATGGCTTTATACTCCGAAAGCACTCTCTTCTTCTCTTCTAGTTCGATTCCAACAGCTATTAGACATGCTTCCATGCATGCTTTCTCCTCTCTCATCTTTTCCAGATCAGCTTTCATACGCTCAACTGCATCCTGTATTAAAAGGGAAAATAGAGGTTCAAATTAATTGAGACAAGTAAAAGATAGGTAGCTTTTTTACTAGAATAATTATCTGAAACCGAAATAAAGGAAATCATAGCATATTATGAGAAAGAGAAAGGATCGCCAAAAATGACACATGAATGCATAAAATCAAAAGGAATTGTGAGGTGGCAACTTTATAAGAGAAAGAATCATACCATTTATGAGAGAAAGAAAGAATCACAAAACAGGGATAAAAGTGGATGAAAGATAATGAGAAGGATGGACTTTGGGAGACAAATTTATAAGCAGCTACTCTGAGCTAAGAGACCCCTGCCGCCAAGTACTGACAAAATAAATAATAAATACAAAATAGAGCCGACCGTCAACGCCGTTGGCAACTTGGCGGTTGGTGCCTTGCTGGCAACTCTACCTGTTCTTTTGTGTTTAGGTAAATTTGGCCACATCAGTTATGATGGTACTGCATCCGTAGTCCTTACTAATATTTTATTTTGTACGCATGCGCGAGGCAAAAGTTATTACGTCTGTACCCAAAATATATATTACATAAAAAAATGTAAACTAAATTATCCAGCACGTACAATATGGCTAAATTATTAAAATTTATTATAAAAAATAATAATGATTTAGGCTCTGTTTAGACGCACTTTTCCCCAAAAGAAAAAAAAAACTTAAATGCTAATGGTTCAAAAATTTTTCCTATAAATACCACCTAATTTTATCTTTTTCTCTCTCAAATCTTTCTATCCTCTCAACTCTTTAAATTCTTTCAATTTTCTCAAGCTGTTGTTCTAAACTTTTCGATATTCTTGTTTAAAAATAATAGTTTTTTTTAATTATTTCGAATTTTATTCGTTCAAATTAAGTTTTGACAAATGACAATCTCTCTAATTCGTTTCGACAAGAAGCATATTTCTGCTGCTCAAGTAATAAGGGTAAGATGAAATTTTAAATTTTGTTATTTTCAATTAAGTTAAATTTATTTTTTCAATATTTTAAAATAATTTTTTTGTCGTTATAAATAGGAGGATGATCATGTTTTGGAGGGGACTATATATAATTTGGCAAGGCCTTCAATCACCGAACTTCGTGGTTACTTGCAAGAGGCGAAATTCTTACATACATCTTGTATGCTCGATGGCTGCAAACTCGATCCTACACTCATCAACGCTTGGTGGAAAGATGGAGGCCCGAAACACACACTTTTCATCTTCCATATGGCGAGTGTACAAGCACACTCGAGAACGCAGAATTACAACTCAGTCTGTCAGTGGATGGGCCAGCCGTCACGAGATCAGTAATCGTTCCTGGTAAGGAAGACCTCTGTGCGACATTATTGGGCAAGGTCTCGAACTCGTTCAAAGGTGGTTGGGTACGAATGAAGTGGTTAGAAACTAATTTTAAGAAGCTTCCTCCGCACGCGATCGGCGTTGTCAAAGAAAAATACACCTGAGTATTCATCTTAAGGTTAATTGGGGCATTTTAGTGCTCGATAAATCTTAAATTTTGGTGCATGTAAAGTGGCTACTACACCTAGTGTACTTCAAAGAATGTAGGAAACTAAGTTGAAGGTCAGCTGTGTTGGTCACGTTGTATCGGGAGTTGTGTTGGGCGACGGAACCGGATAAGATATCAATTGATGGTTGCCTGCTCCTCCTATAGCTGTAGGCCTAGTAGCGACTATCGTTTCTACATCCTTGAGTGAGCGACCCATACATGTTCCTGTCGTTGATAAGGTAAAAATTATTTGTTAATAAGTATGTAGTTTGTATAGTAATTGTTTTTATTTATTATATGTTTGAACTAACATATCATTTGTACAGATGGAACCATGAGCCGAGTTACGTGGGACTACTTCATTAGCTGAAAGTTATTAGGTTGCTAGTAGATCAACGCTCAGAAGTCGAGGTTAGTTACTTATTCTTTAGAACCTATATTAATTACGCAATGATTTGTAAAATAAAATTACGTACATAACAGAATTTACAATTGTGCACTTCAATTTTAATGGATGCCATATGCCGACACCGATATCATATCTTGCATCCCACCAAAATTGTTGGCTAATCGAAGAATGTAGGACTCGAAGGTGCTATTGATAGTGTACGCGACGGTGGAAATGTACGAATCGGATCGGGTGATGTGGCAGTTAGGGTGAAGGTAACAAATTCCGCTGCCACCACGACACATGGATGAGTTGTACAAGGTGGACCTTCGAGGGAAGAACGACGGGGACTGGAAAGAGACTCACAAGTATTAAATTGATGTTTGAGGTCATAGGATGAAATTCTTACCCATCCGAGAACCATTTTTTTCAGCGGACATGGCGACCTGTTTAGAGTACATGTTGTGGTTCAGAATTACCCGACAAGCCGTATCTGCTATCAATGGAGGCGAGGAGTAGGAAACTTTGTTAGAAGAGGCAACAATGACCATCCAACAATGTAGGGTCAGAGATGGTCACACTACGGGTTCATCATCGACTCTGATCGAAGAAGTGTCCTATGTCTACGTAATATCCTAATCAGTTAACTCCACTTATTCATGTTCATTTTATTAACCCTATGTTTTTTTACAAGCACAACACTATAAAGCATTGTACCTCCCTGGTTCTTTTATTCTTGCAGGTACATATTTTGGGGTATCGACGTTGCTCGCATTCTAAAACCCTATGTCGACTTTGATAATGTCACATATACCGAGCTAAATGTCGCCACATGTACCTTTAACGATGATGACACCGATGCTGTCACTGATCTAGCAACCAATGCCAATTTTAATGCCCAAGTCAATGCCAACGTATACTAGTTTTGGGACACTATACACTTACACACCAATAGTGTCTCAAACACCCACCGTATCATTATTCTATTGAGGTGGGTCATCTACACCACCATTTTCTATTGGAGTGGAGGATACACGATGGGAGGCTAGAACAACATCACACTCAAGTATGGAGAAAGATGATGGAGACCAAGACGAAGACAAAGATGATGGAAATGATGGCGATGAGGGTAGGGGTGAAGACAATCATAATGATGACGATGGTGATGAACCAGTTTATGAGCCCTCGGTACTAGTTACGCGTACATCATCCTCGCGATTGTTACCCATTGTTGTATGGCATACATTCTCCCTGACGACTTTGATGATGTATTTTTTTAACTTATCTATCACAATGTAAATATACATGACATCAACAAAGAAACCACAAATTTTGATTGCAACTAATATTTGTGTTTGTTACATTCTAACATAAGTTGTACATAAGTTAATAAGAAATAACAAATTTTGTACCTAAGAATAATAAAGCTATTGTAATAAATTTTATATCCTCTAAAAGTAAATAAGACTGGTGGCGTTGAGGCCCTAATGTACCCCTCAACACAGAACATGTCGCCTTTGTATGCCCTAAGTTTCTACAATATCCACATAATTTCTATTGATCATCCCTCTCTCGAATATACATATTGTTCCTTATCTAGGTGGAATTTGAGCGACCTTTTGGGACACGACATATGTCCCTATTTGGCACCAACTCAAACAACGCGTTAGAGATTGGCAGTCACATACTCTCATTTGGGACAAGTGGGAATTCAGGACTCCATACACTATGCATGCGCTTTAGTCTATAGAAATTATTGATGTAAAGCGTGCTGAAGATTGATGAATGTTCACCCATAGATGTTTCAAGGACATCGTAGTAGGATCTTTGTAACAAGCCAGTGAACCCACCACACAACCATGTAGTAGGACTTTCTGCTTTAGCTTCATTTTCAACATTAGCTGCAACAGTGGCTGAAGATAGGCCAAATCCATCATCCTCGACAAGCTCGACATATAACTCCATTACAGTATTTTTTTAAGATGTGTGATAATATGACCTCCTTGACCTGGAGCTCACCATTCACATCAAATAAGTCATACTTGTAGGGTTTAATGGAAGTAAGATATCTACATTGCAACCTCAAAATTCTTCCCCAGGTCGATCCCTCGACTTTCCTCCTAATTCTAATCCGTAGCTCACACAATTAAATGGTAGGATTGAAAGTCAATTCCATTGACTAGGCCCTTACAAATTTTACCGTTGTAGTAAATAACGAATTTAACTCGTTGACTCATTTTAATATCTGTCAAGAATTGGATTAACAAAAGCGAAAAATAAATACAGGGTTTTCCAAAGAAGTACACACAACTCTTGCAACTCAATTATTCGATGTTTGATATTAATTTGTTGCGTGTTTAAATTATAAAAACTACATCCCTTTAATAGGAAAAAGGACAACGAGAAAAAATACGTGATTCAAAATCCGTTTATGAATACACCCATCCGTTGAATAATGATGATGAAATGCAAAGTATTATTTGAAAACACATTCCTGAAAATATATAATTTCATCAAAACCATGCTCCCAAAGGTATTACGTGCCTCATAATGTGCATTAATTATACAAAAAGATTTTTTGGGACTAAAACTTTTAACCTACAGCAGAAGAAAGATGTTAGAGAAAGCATAATCTTAGAGAAAGCAAGCTTAGCTAAGCATGCTTTCTCTAACCACTATAGGAAAATAGGGTTTTAGCGGCGTTTTTTGCTGCGTTTTATTAATAGCGGCGTTTTTGGTAAAACGCCACTAAAAATAGAGCAATAGCAAACGCCGCTAAAAACAGAGCATTAGCAGTGCTTTCGACAAAACGCCGCTAAAAGTCATATAAATCCTAAACCCCAAAAAATCATAAACACTAATCTATAACCCCTAAAACAATAATTATTAAAATTTATGGTTGTACAATATATTAAATATTTTCTTATATAATCATAAAAGAGATAGTATTGCATTTAAAATATCGAATTAATTATCATTATAGTTTAAGGTTTATGGTTTAAGATATATGGTTTAAGGTTTAAGGTTTATGAGTTAACTATGGTTTAAGATATATAGTTTAAGGTTTAAGGTTTAGGAGTTAACTAGTATTTGAAGGTTTATGATGAATTGTGGGTTTAGGGGTTAGGGTTGGAGTTTAAGGTGTAAGGGTTTGGGGTTAAGAGTTTAGGGGTTAGGGGTTAGTGTTTATGGGATAGGGGCCGGGTTAAGAGGTTTAGGGTTTAGATTAATTAGTATTTTTAATTTATATATTAAACGATTTCTTATATAATTGTAAAAGAGATAATATTAATTTGAATATATTAAACTTTTGATTATAGTTTAAATTATTTAAGAGATAATAGATAAACTTTATATATATATATATATATATATATATATATTAAAAATGGTTTAAGATTTAATCTAAAAATATTTTGATATATTAAAAATAATTCAATTCAAATTAATTCCTCTACACTTAATTTATTTAAGTGAAATTTAAACTTAAAATTTAGTCCTTATATTTTAATTTGATTAGTTTTAGTCCTTGTATTTTTCAAATCGATCAAATTTATCTTTTGTACTTTTCAAAATTTAAAATTTTAGTCATGATCACTCAAATGATAGCAATTATATATGCATATGTTTGGTTAAATTCTGCTATTAGTCTTGGTATTGTGCGTAAAGTTGTAGGTTGAGTTCATGTTATCCAATTAGATCATTCTTGGTCCCTATACTTTTCGAATTTTGAAATTTTACTTTTGACACAAATGACAACCGTTAAATCCGTAACTGGCTTTTTGTGAGTAACATGTTTGTTACATTAGATTTTAGAAATAGCAAAACTTAATGAATTTAATAGCTACCATTTAATTAATACTACAATTTCAAAATTTCAAAATTACAATGACTAAAAATAACAAAATTAAAGTAAAATGACTAAATCCACAACTTACATATAATTCAATGACTAATAGAAAAATAATAATAATTAAAAATATTTAACTTGTTTATATTTAAAAAATTAATAAATATCAAATGAAAATAAAATGTATATATTTATAAAAAAAATTAAAACAATATCATTAGGTTTAAGTAAATTTACGTTAAGTATTTGTAAATATAATGTGTTTTAAGTAAAATTTAATTAGAGATTTAAGGGGTTAGTGGCATTTTTTGAAAAAACGCCGCAAAAAAAACAAAATAATTTAACGTAGTTTTAATTAAAGATTTAGGGGATTAGTGGCGTTTTAAAAAAAACGCCGCAAAAAAACATAATTGTTTACTTAGCTATTCACCCCCAACCCAAAACAAATTTCCCCAATTCTCTAATTTCTCCTAATCCCTAAATTTCCCCTAAAAAAATCAGCAGACACGGTGAAGACTCATTGTCGAGGTAAAGGAATTAGCAGGTCCTCGAGGTAATGTGTGGGTTATTGGGGCTAAAAATGCTGGGAAGTCTACTCTTATCAATGCATTTGCTAAGACGGAAAAGGCAAATATAACAAGGCTTACAGAAGCTCCTGTTCCTGCGACAACTCTTGGGATTTTGCGAATTGGTGGAATTTTTGGGCGATGGGTATTACACGGGTGAAGAAGATAAAGGGAAAAGGAAGTTGAAAACTTTGTCTGCAGTTGCGGAGTAATTCCTTGTGGAAAGAAGGAATTTCTTGCAGAACTTCATCCAGTATTCTATGCAAAGTAAGTTAGGTTTTATGTTTTATGTTTTAGAATTTCTTTATTTTTTTAAGTTTTTTCTATGTATTTTGAGGATTCTTGGAGGATTATATCCTCATGCTCATGTTTTGATATGCATCAAACACAGATACTTCTAGAAAAATGAATAGCCGGAGCAATAAAGTATGCTAGTGCTAGATTTCCAATGTTAGCTAAAGTTTTCTGCACTTGAAAGTTCCTTTTTTCCCCTTGCTGGTTAGGAGTTGGGAAGCTTTAGGTATGAGCTATGACCAGTCATATTTGCTTTGTGAATTAGTTTCCGATGCCAAGGTGCATTAGGGTCCCAATAAAGAAAGATTAAAGAGCAATAAGTCGAGGCTTTTTTAAGTTGTTGCATAACATTTTGTTATTATTTTAAGATTTGGAAGTTTTCACACATTGCATGCATGATGTGAAGTGTTTCTCATCCAGCATCTCAAATTCCCCAAATTGAATAGAGTTTTAGTTTGCAAGTTCAAGTAAGACTTTAAACACTTGCCACGGTAGAGATAGTGATATATTTGAAACATTGGACTTGCCGGGTTTTGCCAGACCTAGATATTGACTGCCTTCACATGTTCTATCATCTTTTACTTTTTTGTGCTATAAACATGCCATGTTTTCAATTATAATTTGATCCTTCTAACATTTTAGTGCTTGTAGCCACTGTTAATTGTTCTTTTGAAATGTTCAATAAAAGACTAGGCACTAGAGACTTGTTGGAAGATGGGAAAAATTACTAGAAGACGCTTTCCTCGCAACGAGCACTGCTCAGAAAAATGTTGTTTGAATTAGATATTGAGCAAACTTCTGGTTTCCATATTTTCCAATTATATCGTCATCTTCATTAAAGGAGTGGCGAAGAACATATTCGTGATAGTTTCCCTTATAGCATTATTTTATTAATAGATCCAACTTTTTTGAGCAGTCATTGACCTGCTATACCAAAAAAAAAAGAGGAAGGTTTTGAAGAATCTATTTATAAGAATAATTGCTAAGCTCACTACCTTGAAGTTGAGCTAAGACATTCTCCACTTTTAATGGATGGAAATGCCTCCAATTGTGATTTTAAGTGGAGGTTGGTAATTAATAAAGTTAGGTTTTATGGTAGTATGTTATATAAATGTTTGAAAGTAGTGCATGATGAAGGCAAGGTGGCGTGCAGGGAAAGAACCATTGGAGGGCTGTAGCATCTTCTCTCTGTATTATTTTTACTCAACATTAAGAAGATAGTTGAAGTGCTGGAGAGCAATGATTTATCATATAGCATTGGATGCTGATTTCTTTAACGATATAAAGGTGATGAATTTTAGCATTATAACTTCATTTCAGATAATCCTGCTTGAAGTGGGTATGCTTTATCTAATATTATCATCTTTAATTTGATTAATTCTTTCAGGTTCTTGAAATTGCAAAGGGTGCAAAAGAGTTCAATATTCCTATAATAAGAGCCAACAGGAAGCTAGTTGCTTCTATTGATGGAGGGCTGCATAACCCTTCTCCTCTGGTTTTTAACCCCGAGTGGAGCAAGGAGCAATCACAAGGCAAGGCCAGCAGGTTTAATCATCCTTCACTTTTCCGGCATTCAAAGGCCAAACAATGAAGAAGATATAGCCTTTATGAGTGTGAGTCAATTGATATAGCTTTTATAAAATAAAACAAATGGCTTTGATCTCGATTATTGTATGCGACTTTCCAGTCTTTATTATCGTTCTCGAACTAGGAGAACTCATAAAGAAAAAACATATTACTTCGAGGAGATTACGGGAATTTTTCTTAAGAGATTGAGAAGGTAGAAATTATAAATCCGGTTATGTTTATGCATTTATAATGTCTAATACCCTTTTGTCCTCAAACACATTGATTCTTTATTGGTAAAATACCGGATACAATCCGATACTTGAATCAGTAGTTTCTTATATCAAGATTTAGCTTACCACCAGCGCGAAAGAAGTCGACAAGTTGCTCTCTCAAGGAGTGCATTTAGGTACCTTTTAAACAACTTGCTGCACTATACAATTATCACCTTCGGCCATAATGTTAAAACTTTTTGTTAGAATAAATTTGCTGCAATTTTCTACTTCTTTCACTCACAATTTGTTCTTGTTCAGGTTACATTATTTTATCCAACTTTTTAGAATGGTGGCAAAGGCTTGCCTGCTTAACGAAGTTAAAAAAAAAATAGCTCTTTCTGTATTAGTTTATTGTCAATTTTTTTATTGGTTGAGAGTTATATATTACTTTGTATTTTAGGACCTCTACATGGCATCCCTTATGGATTGAAGGATATAATCTCAGTACCTCTGTACAAGACAACTTGGGGTTCAACAACTTTCAAAAATCAAGTGCTTAATATTGAAGCATGGGTGTATAAGAGGTATTATGCATCAGTGAAAACTGAAATCATTGTGATCTTATGGAAAGTTTTTTTAGTTAGATGACATTATTCACTCTTATGAATTGTCAATGCAGGTTAAAATCTGCAGGGGTAGTTCTTGTTGCAAAGCTTGTTACTAGATCACTGGCATATGATGACATCTGGTTCGGTGGTAGGATTAGGAACCCTTGGAACATTGAGGAATTCTCTACGGGCTCATCACCGGGCTGCTACCTCGCACCTCACCTGGTATTTTTATTTTAAGTTCAATTTACCATTCATGTCCTCCAGTATTTATACTAAACATGAAATAAGCCATAGTATTTTTAGGTCTAACAATCTTTTTCATGATCAAACATGTTGATCTAGTATTGAACCTAAACCAAATGCACGTTGCTTCATCTAAGAAATTAAATTTTCATTACAAGTATAATTCCATTTGCAATTGGTTCAGAAAACAGTGGTTCCATTACTTACCCTCGCATCTCGGTGTGGTGTGATGACATTGTGGCCAACTTTTGGTTCAGATTGGATGAATCGGTGTGATGAGCCTATCAGAAAGCTTGGTAATACCATTAGGGAGAGGAATCTTCTTTGACTGAAAGTATTTAATTATCCAGCCCCCATTTTTGCTCCAGCCTCTGGGTATGATGTTCCGATAACTTTCTATGCTCTTCTTTTAATAGGACAAGCTTGGTCCATTCTGTCGAAATGCTGCTGATTGTGCGGTTATTCTAGATGTCATCTGAGGGAAAGATCCAGATGATCTTTCTTCAAGAGACATTCCCTTTGGTGACCCATTCTCTGTTGATATCACAAAGCTTACAGTTGGTTATCTTGACGATGCTGACATGGAGGTTAGATTTCATAAACATCTGGCTAAAACTCGAGTTTGTTATGCAACGGCAACAGATGCACAATAATAAATAGATAAAAACAACATATGTCAGAATTGCTATAAATTAATTGATTGAACTGCAACATTATATCTTTTTCTCTTAGAGATAACTTTGATATAAAGTAAATATTGAAGTAACTCTTAAGGTCTGACTATTTTCTAAAACCAGGTTGTTCATTTGCTTGAATCAAAAGGTATTAAGGTGGTTCCTTTCAAAATGAATTACACTTTCGATTCTATTCAAGGCATCCTAAATTTCACGATGGATGTTGACGTGTTAGCACATTTTGATGAATGGCAATGATCTGGGAAGGATGATGATTATGAAGCTCAAGATCAATGGCTCGTTGAGTTACGTCGTGCACGCGTGTGGTTTCAAATTGTAGATTATTTGCGTGTCCGTTTTTTTCTCTCTAATTATTGGTTGATATTATAGTTTGGATGAAATCATATAACTTTTGAAAACATTTTCTAATGAGCTATTAGAAGACACGTACTTCTTTTACTTTCAATTTTTGAGCAGGAAAAGCGGAAACAGTCTTCAAAGATATGGAGATTTAGGATGTGGAACATCAACAAGAATGAATGGAAATCGGGGATTTAGGTCTAAAAGTAGCCCGTCTGATCATTTAGCACTGGAGTGGATAGCGCTTAATCCGAAATCTAGAGAGAAAAGATAGAATCATTTTTCATTTTTTCTCGTGATGTTTTTTCCCCTCTATTTTCATTATTTTTATAATGTTCCACAGGCACAAAGAGCTTTGATTCTTTGGAATTTTTTTCCATTTTTGTTGCTTTGAATTTGGTATGAGCTTTTTGTTTTTCTTTCCATAAATGTAAATGTGCTTAAAATTTATCTAAAAATTCTCATCGACATAAATTTTCATAAATTGTATTCTCTCTCTGTTGCTGGTAGATTGCCCATTTATTTAAACATAATATTTAAATTCTAAATTTAAATTCATCAATTTTTATATGTAGTTTTAAAGTTAAAATTTTAATAGAAAATTTAATTTAATTAATATTTTTTATTTATCCTTAAAAGTATATAGTTTAAAGTTTCAAAAATAAAATATAATATAGAAAATAAATATTATTTAATAAAAATATTTTTTTTAAGGTTATATACTTTAGCGGTGTTTGTGAAAAAAGCGCCGCTAAAGGTCATGGTCTTTATCGGCGTTTGTGGGAAAAGCGCCGCTAAATGTCATGGTCTTTAGCGGCGTTTGTGGGAAAAGTGCCGCTAAAGGTCATGGTCTTTAGCGGCATTTTTTTTAAATAAACACCGCAAAATTTTGTGGCGTCGGCTATAGAGGCTTTTTTGCGGCACTTGTGAAAACGCCGCTAATAGTTTTAGCGGCGCCTCTAAAGGCAAAAAAAAATGCCGGTAAAAGTCTGTTCTCCTGTAGTGAACATCTTTCTTCTGATGTAGGTGAAAAGTACCTAACCCATTGTATTTTTCAGTCAATTGTAAGCCCATTTTGAATATATTCGTCGAACACGCTAGCCCTTTACTAGAATGCCATGTAAATGAAACCATTTGTTTTCTTTTAAAACTCCAAGTAGCAGTTGGTGTTTAAGTTGTTCAAATTTACCTTATAATAACATGCAACAAAGTACTGGTGTAATAGCTCCAACTTCATGTCAGCTATTCATTTTTTATGTTATTTGTAGATATATAACATGTTTGGTTTTACATCAAATATTCAAATATTCAAGTGAATTTTTTCATTAAACAACCCTTTTAAAATTTATTTTTGTGAACTTAATTGTTTTAATCAATTAATTATAGGAATCACTTACATGTAATCAAGGATATCCAGATTCTAACCGTTAATCACAAGTCTATTTGACACTAGCGCTTATTATTTTATCAATGAATTATATTTGTATATGATTTTCATACTAACGTTTATTCTTTTATCAATCAATTATATTTGTATATAATTTAAATTTCCATAGTAAGACATTCTTGTTGAATTGAAAATATATATATATATATATATATATATGGAATTGGCACATTAATAAATTATATCAAACAACAATAGCAAACCACAACCAAACTCTATTTTATTCATTAATTTTACCAACCAAACTATGCTATATAATTTTGTACAAATCAAGAGAAAATTAAAAATTGAAAAAAAAAAAAACTGAACATTTCAAAATTCCTAGGCTTTACTTGAATTCTATATTTTCACTCCATGAAGAAGCAGTTAATATGGTGAAATATAATCATCTTTTATCTTTGTCATCAAACTATTTCCGCTAAATAAAATGCTATGGGAACTTGTATTGTGTTTTGGTGTTGATTAAATAGTATTTAAATAGCTTCATATTTTAGTTTATATAGCTCCTTAATACTACTTAAATAGCTTCAATTACCTTTAACAAAAATTCTCATATTGACATATCCATATCACAAATCATTTTACTTTGCAATAATCCAAGGGATGACTTTTCTAGAACACTAGTCCTTGAGCAAACTTTTTTGAGACCACGGTGTGATTAAAGCTTACTTGAGGGAACATGGGTATGGAAATTTGTAGCTATCGATGGAAGAATCGTTGGCACTAGTCCACTGTTGTTGCCACCGCGAGGACTATAGATGACTTTTGACAAGAAAAAAGGGGATCCTAATTTTGCATCATTTGAGAAGGAACGAACCACATTTTGTAATCCCTCTATTTTTTTCTCAACCTATAATCCCTCCATTATTGATGTTGAATTGCTAGAAACCCTAAATCCTTTTTTCTAATAGTTAAGATGATCAAGAAAGGGAAAAAATAGGAAAATCAAATCTTCTTGATGAGAAATTAAATAGATATTAAATTACCCAAAACCCTAAATCCTTTTTTTCTAATAGTGAAGATGATAAAGAAAGGAAAAAAATCAAGAAAATCAAATCTCCCTGATGAGAAATTGAATAGATGTTGAATTGCCTAAAACCTTAAATCCTTTTTTTTAACAGTAAAGATGATGAAGAAAGGAAAAAAATCAAGAAAATCAAATCTTCCTGATGAGTAATTGAATAACCCAAAATCTGACATGAAGATTGTTATTTTCTTTTAAATTTGAGCTGGAAAAAGTTGTTGATATGGTATAAAATAATTGGATAGGATCATATATGAGGTTGGTGGGAATGATCTATGAAATAATTTCTTGGTTTGTTGGAAATGCATCCATATTGTTGTAAATATGTAATTGTTTTCTATGTATTTGAACAATGAATAAATAAATAAAGTTAATTTCACATTTCATAGTTCTATCTTTTGTTTTTTGTCTTTCATGTTTTGCATACATAACAAAATTGTGACAAGCAAATATTAGCTTATTAATTGTCTAAATTTAAACTGATGATAAGTGGCACTGTAATAACGTTTACATTGTGAGAAATACAACTTACTTCAGTAGATAATCTAAACGAGTCTATAATTTCGTAAAAGAATCAAAGTGAGCATTTGATTCAAATAATTAGAAAGATTATTATGTCGTCTACAATTCCAATTGGGGATATGACTAGTCTTGGCTATCAAAGCAGCTAACTCTACGGGTAGAGACATAAATGTATTCATTGAAAGATTGATACATTAGATTGGACCCAAAATGAATTAATTTTGAATCCATTTGTCAATTAATTCACTTGTGGTATTCATATTGTGATTTAACAAAATCCTAAGTTAGTCACTGGCCATGCATATGTAACTCATGTGCTTCAACATAATTGGAGGCCTATGCTCT
Source organism: Gossypium anomalum (assembly GCA_025698475.1). Classification (NCBI taxonomy): domain Eukaryota; kingdom Viridiplantae; phylum Streptophyta; class Magnoliopsida; order Malvales; family Malvaceae; genus Gossypium; species Gossypium anomalum. The sequence continues at coordinate 77,954,745 of CM046966.1, read as the reverse complement.
AAATATGATCGAACTCATAGTCGGTATGTTGGGTACATGACTTGTGTACCGCATGGCTTTACTAGCAAGAATGGAATTCATAGCTCGATTGAAGAGTTAACGAAATCCTCTTATTGGCATTGTGTGGATTGATAAATATGGAACAAGACCACAGGTTGTTCGTTCTTAAACAAGCAGTTTATCACAGATATTTGTTGATAGTGGTCATTTAATCATTAAGAAGACACATTGGTGATAGTGAGATAAAATATGATTGTATTTAGTGAACAGATTTAACTCAAAGGAATCTAGGATATCATATGAGGGTAACACACACATGATGAGGTCATTGGATAAAGTAGTTGGATGAATTGCTTTCGTAAAGAGTATACAATAATGAGTTTTGAATCATGGTACTTCTTGTGGACTGACTCCATGATTCAGTAAATTGTGAATTATCAGAACGATGCTTCTGGATATGATTGTAATTACTCAAGTCTAACTGTATGTGTTCGATTGGTCCCTTCGTTATCTCAACAAAAGCTTGATCAAACTGCATTTGAATCATAAGAAATTTTACGACTTTGTAAATAATTTAATTGAATCGATTTATTCAATGTGGAATTAAATTATGCAGTCATAAAAATTGTTCAACTAGAAAATTTGATTAAAGAATTTTTTTGAAAAATTAATTTGGAAAATCTAAGTGATTTTTGGAAAATTAATTTTGATTAAGTAAAATTAAATTAATCAAATTAATTAAAATTAATATGATATTTTTAGAAATTAATTTTCAAGTCAAATAATTGACCCAATAGGTAATTAAACTTGAAAATTAGACCTAAGATTGAAATTTGGGCCTGAGAACCCAAAATCGAGATCAAGACCCAAAAACTGGTCAAACTGGGCTTGGTATGTGAAACGGAGCTGACGGTCCAACTGGTGGAAGGACCGGACAGGTTGAGCCGACTTGGCCAAGACCGAATATAAAACAGCCAAACTGGCTCAAGGTGTCGTGAGAGTGTGACATCTACAATGGCACCACCGGCCACAACTGTGTCATTGACGATGACAATGGCATTTCAATGGCTGGCGAGTGGTTCTTCAATCGTTGAGCAGTAGAAAAATTACGCTCTACTAAGACTACCAGATAATCTGATTTCATATTAACTATTTCAAAAATAATATTATTTTAATAAATTTAATTTAATACTTATCTTGATAATTTTTTAAATTTAACATTAAAGTGATTACCTTAATATTAAATCTAATTTAATATTTATCTTGTAGATAAGTATTCTACTAATTTAATAGATTTAATATTAAATTAATATAATACTTATTTAAACTCTAATATTAAATTGATTAAGTTTAATCATAGTTGAACTCTCTAAGCTCTCTATATAAAAAGAGTCATGGGTCATTATTTTTCACACACTTGAATTCAAGAGAAAGTTGTAGAGAGAAAATTCTCTGAAGAAATTATTTCAAAAGATTTCTATGGATTTTTTATTTACAAATTGACCTAGAAGTTTAGAGAAATTGTGAAATTACCTACTGGTAATTTTGTGGAAAATTTTCTAAGTTGAAGCGAGCCCACACTAGTCAGACGTGAGCTTGAGAGGATAGCGAAGACGACTACCCAATCGAAGTGTTCATCCTAAATGAATCGGAAAAGTATAATTTTGATTAAGTGATTATTATTTTAGATGTCTCAACCAAGTTCTTGTTTTTGAAAAAAATTGAAACCTTGATTTTTCGTTGTGTTTTCCAAACTCATTTTCCAACAATAAAACAATAAAAAGGTCCATGAAATAATTTCTCGAAAGTTCAGACCTTCCTTTGACACGTGGATCAACCTTTTCTTCTTTTTTTAATTATATAGTAAAATGGTCAAATTTCAATTTTAGTCCCTAGGCTACACTCAAAAAATTTAAATTATAATAATGGTCAAATTTCAACTTTTATCCTTGTGCTACACTGAGTTTAAGATTCAATCTTTATATTTCAACTTTTTTATATAATTTGATACCTCAATTTTTCATAATGTCATTGATTAACTCAAATAAATTTTTTGATTAAAATGTTGATGTAACTTTTAAAAGTTGTTAATACTATTAAAATTATTTGTTAAATTAAGTTAATTTCAATGGCATTTGCAATTTTAAAAAATGCCACACTAAAAATTTAACAGAAAAATCTAATGATATTAACAATTAAATTTAAATCCTTAAATTTGAAAAATTAAGGGACTAAATTTTTAAAAAGATAAAAAATATTAAAACTAAATTCTAAATATAAAAAATATAAGACTTAAATTATATTTTAATATCCAAATATTTACTTTAAATTTTAATGAAAATTTTTAATAATTAATCCAACCAAAAATATAATAAAGATTATTATGAGAATGACATGATTGCGATTCAAATGACATCATAAAATTAGGTGAATGGCCAATTCCATATCATATTTACCTTCTTCTTTTTTAGTTTGGAATTTTTTTGTTGACATAGTTTAATTAGTCGAAGCCATATTAGGTAGAAATAGAAAACTGACCTTAAGAAAATTAAAGAGAGCATATTTGATCCATTGAATGAATTTATAATCCATATATAAATGGATGAGACAATTATAGTAAATGTTTGTTACATCTTATATGTCTATAGAAATAACACATACGTCACAGTAAAAATTAAATTTGTATTTAAATTAGAATTTGAAATTTGAAACTTGATGTTAATAATAAAATATGGTATTAATCAAATTCCGTGTTTTGACATGATAGTTAAAGTATTTATCGTTACAAGTGTGATTTGAATTTGAATTGCGCTAGTCGTATTATTGTTAGGGATTTGTCCTCCTATTATAATTCACTAAAAAAAATGGTATTAACTCTTTAACCTTCAAAAATATGTCACCACATCGATTTATAAAACTTTAATATGTATTATATATCTAATTGTGTTAGTGTTACTTTTAATTAGGTCACCAACTAGGTTAGGAAAATTATGGAAATGTCTTTCAGTAATTAAAATAAATTACATTATTCGAGGATATTTTAGTCTTTTTATTTTAAAAAAATAAAAGTATGCATAGGGTGAGATTTGTACTCAAACCAATTGTAATAGTAAAATATTTAATTTACCACTCAACTGAAGCTTTATTTTTCATAAATTATATATATGAATAATGTATTTAATTGAGTTGATGTCGTAAGTTAACTCGACTCCAACTCAAGTTTAATGATAACACAATGATAAACAATTTAATCTACTCTTTTTTAGTTTTAATATCATACATATTATATGTTATTATTAATTATTTTATATGTTTCATTATTTATTATATGTTATTTTTAAACCTAAATTAATTTTTGTGATAGGATTTTTGGTGTATATATAGATGAAACTTAAAAATATTTCAATACGGCATATAAAGGCTGGATCTAACCTCAAGGTTGACCCAAACAAATTTTTTTTTGAAAAGGCAAACATCATTGAACCTTTACAATAATGCAGAACATATTATTTACAATTACTATTTTATTGTTAATCAAACATAATGAGTTGAGTTTATCATTTCTTATGAATTTCACGTTAATAAATGATAGTTGGCCCATTATTTTAGTTGTAATTGTTTATATCATCCTGAATTAGGAAAAGAGATAAATAACACGTGACATAAACACTAGTTTATGATGCGGATGAGCGACAACATTTGTGACTTCAATTATGGTTTCGTCCGATTTTAATTATAATTTATTTTGAGATTTATATCAGTGAGTCTTATGAACCACAATTCGATAAATCATTATTAAAAAAATATTTTAAAAAATAACTTTTTAATAAATATTTAAAATTTTATTTAAACATAATTATAATTAATTATAATTTTCTCATATTCATAAAAAGAAAAATGTTTTATCATAAAATAAAATAAAATTGCTTTAGGGTTCATTAAATCTTAAAAAAAAATTAATAAAATTAATTTTTTTCTTATTTTGTTTTGGAAAAGTTTTTAAATATATATGGTTTAAATCTAGAGATGATGGAGATTCAGAGCGCGATGGTAGCGATGAGGGCAATTTGGTGAATCACTCAACAAAGAAGGTACGAATACGGGATATTGAGGAGAATCGGGATGTCAATATGGAAACAACAACAGTAGCTGGTAAAACCCTTTCTTGGAAGGACTGACTGCTTGGCATAGGTTTTTATCCGAATGAGAGAACAACAAACACGGAAGGAATTGAGGAAGACGAAGACTTTGAGTTATCAGAGGAAGATGTGGAACGCTCATCAATTAATAGTATTCCTTCGATTAAATTTTTTGATCAAATTAACCAAATTCTTATTAAACACATGAATACATAGTAGTAACCAAACAGTTGGGAAGAAATATAAGATATATTGCGCTGTAAAACAAGGCTTCTTCACTTTGGAAACCTTCTTAACCATTCCGTCTAATGGACGTGGAGAATGGGTATTCCTTGGCAAAATTTAAGAACTCAGACAACTACGAAAGAGTTTTGTGCCAAAGGCCTTGGGTCGTATCCTAGTACACTTATGGCATGGATTCGTCTCCCTGGGTTACTTGGGCATATGTATAAGCGGTAAGTTTTGCAGGAAATTGGGGGGATGATCAGAATAGTTGCAAATTTAGATTTTAACACCAATAATGGTATGAGAGGGAGGATCGCACAAATGGCAATTTTAATCAATTTGGATAGGGCCTTGATTTCTCAAGTCCTTGTTAATAGAGTTATTCAGCAGATCGAGTACAAGCACTTACCAATAGTCTACTTCCAGTATGGGCATTACTGACACATGAAAGAAATTTGCCCTAAATGAGGGATGGGATTGGAAGGAATTAGTGAGGACACTGTAGGAAACGGGACAGAACAGAGACACACTCTAGGGGATAATAAAGGACGAACCCCAGATCCAGGTATATATGGCCCATGGATGCTTGTCGAAAGGAAGGGTAGAAGAACGGGGAGACCGGAACAAAAAGACGGCGGTGATGTCGCGAACAAACCAAAAGAAAATTCTAGGTTTCAAGTTTTGGAAAACCTAGATGGGGAAGGGGTCTCCCAAGCTCGTGTGGATGGATCTTGAATGAACCCTGAACAAGAAGTTCCAAGCCCCTTAAGGTTAGGCTCAAGAGAGAAGAAAAGCCTTAAGTACACTAGCCACAACCAACAACATACAGTTGGGCCAAGCTTGGATGAGCAAGCAATAAGCCACTCTTGGACCAACAGCAACATGGGCCCGAATACAAGTAGAATTGATTTATGACAATAGCTTTCGGACCCTGACAAAAAGAAGACCATAAGTACAAAGTCACAGGATCCAGGCTAACACCAAGCCTTGACAATAGGTCTGGACATCAATAGGGTAGGCCAGGATAAAGCTGGCAATGGAAACAGACCTATATTAAACGACAAAAAAAATTCTGGAAGATCTCTGGTGGATCGGGTAAGTAGCATTAGACTAAGACCAACGGAGGTAACAGTTAGGGTTTCAAAAAAAGAGGAATCAAACCTGATTTGCGACAGCGATAAAATTAGGAAAACAAGACTCTTGCATAACCCCTGGTTAAGATACATCAAAGGTCCTTGTCCAATCATATTTCACCTATAAACATGGAATCTCTAAGGAAACCTTGTAGCATTAATCATTGCAGGATAAACCTTGAGAATGATGCTTTGGGGAATAATTAGGGACGTTTTAGTCAGCAAGATTGGAAGCATTACAAGAAACTGTGAAGCTCCCAACGACAGGTATTCTTGACGCTGCAAAACACTCGGTGATCCTCTTTAAAGAGAATATCAAGTCTAAAATCGAAGGACTTGTACAGAAGAATAGAACCAAAAAAGGCGAGCACTATGCTAAGTTACTAACAACACGTGGTAATGCGAAGGCTGGGAATAATCAGAAAGGAAGAAACCTCAAAATCATCAAGGAAAAAGGTAACCCTTTTAAGGTTTCTCCCTCAAGACACCCAATTTCTAAGTCTATTAGTAACAAGGGTTGGTAAATGAAGTCCCTAAAAAGTCAAGAGATTAGGTAGAGACTAGTCAATAATTGAGAGTTCTTCATTACATTTATCATTCTTTTTTTAATTAACTCCAGAATCTTAATTTTTTCTTGGAATTATCAAGGATGCCTGAGTGAAAATTTTTCTCATATTTTTAAATAGTATAATGGGGAGCATAAGTAAGACATTGTTAGCTTATTAGAACTGAAATTTAGTGGTCGTAAAGCTAATGACATAATTGCAAAATTAGGACTACGATATTCTCATCAAGTTAAAGCTAGGGGCTTTTTCGAGGAATTTGGATCAGTTGGGAATCCTATGTTAATCTTGAAATTCTCCAAAATCACCCTCAGTTCATATTTACATGGATATCTTTTGGAGTCCATGTTCAAATAGTCCTAATTACTTTCATTTATGGAAGTCCTAATAGGACGCAGAGAAGATTTTTATGGGACATTAAAGGAGACTATTCTTACAACCAATATCCCTTGGATGGCGGTTGGTGATTTTAGTGCTATTTTGTCCAGAAATGATAAGAAAAGGGGGAATACTATTGGCAAATGATATCCTTCATTTAGAGAATTTTTTGAAACAAATGACTTATATGATCTAGGACTTGAAGGGTCATCCTTCACATGGCAAAGAGGATTGGTAATGCTGCTTGGATCTTTACTTTCCCAAAGTACTTAGTGATGCATATTATTAGAATTAAATCCAACCATAGACCTCTGCTGCTCTATTTATGCCTGGAGTTCAGTGAAGCAAAGGGACGACCTTTGCGTTTCCTAGCAGGATGGGTTCAACACCAGAATTTCTCAAGCACTATATCCAAATTATGAGAATATAATAGGGACATGTCGTCTATTATGGAAAAGCTTATCGTAGGACTAAGAGAGTGGAACAAAAAAAATTATGGTCATATTGGAACTCGAAAACGAGTGTTAGTGCAGAATTTAGGTAAGATCCAATATGTGCTAAAGAAGACGAATTCAACAGCCCTAATACAGAAAAAAGATGGAGTTAAGGGAAGAGTTTAAAGAAGTGCTTAATCATGAAGAATTACTTTGGAAGCAAAATTTAAGATGTGACTAGTTCAAGTTAGGAGACAAGAACACAAAGTTTTTCCATGATAGAACTCTACATAGACGGAATATCAATCGCATCAATGGTCTATGTAATGCAAATGGAGATTGGCTTTATGACCCAGATGAGATTTAGTCAGAAGCAGTTCAATATTTCCAAGAACTTTATGGCGAAAGGCTAGATAGGATGAGGGATATACCCCTAACCCACTTTCCTCATTTGGACAAAATAGACATAGATTTTTTAGGAAAAATGTATCTAATGAAGAAGTTAAAATGACACTTTTTAATATGGCTCCTTTAGAGGGTCCAGAAAATAATAGGTTCCATGCTTTCTTCTTTCAAAATTAATAGGACAGTATTGGAAGTGCAGTTTGTAACTAGGTTAAATGTGTTTTCTGAGGAAAGCCTATAGAACCAAATTTAAATAATACATTTATTGTGCTTATATCGAACATTGCTTAACCTGAAGAAATATCTCAGTTTAAACCTATCAACCTCTTCTCAGTTCTTTATAAGTTAATTATGAAAATTATTGTTAACAGGTTCAAAGTGGTTTTCCTAAAAATCATTTCACAAGAACAAGCGAGGTTCATTGTATGAAAAACTATTTATGATAATATCATCATCGCTCAAGAAGTCATTCACTCCATGCGAGGAAAGAATAGGAAATAGATTATAGTTCAAATTGATCTGGAAAAAGCATATGATAGGGTTCGATGAGACTTTATTGATAGTTTTATACAGGCTACAGGTATCCTGGACTTTCTACATAAAGTAGTTATGTTAGTCATTTTGATTTCTACCATGCAGATTTTATAGAATAGGGTCCCCACAGAAAAATTCCAACCAATAAGAGAAGTTAGACAAGGATGGCCCTTATCACCCTACCTTATTGTTCTCTGTATGGGGTGGCTAGGATAGACTTTCAATACAATTGTTACTACAGGTGCATGGAGTCCAATCTAGTTATCCAAATCAGGTCTAAACCTATCACATCTTTTCTTTGTTGATGATCTAGTGATGTTCTCAAAGGCAGACATAAAACACACTTATTATTAAAAGGTATCCTGGATTGTTTCTATACATACTCGAGACACCGGGTTAATGTGCATAAAAATAATATATTCTTTTCAAGAGAAGTGAAAGATACTCTGAGCAATAGGATAAGTTGTCTTTTCGACTTCTAGAAGGTCTAAGATTTGGGGTCATACTTATGAATTCCACTCTTTCATAGTCGAATTACTAAAGCTACCTTGCATTTTTTTATTAAAAAAATTAGAGCTAAATTATGTAGTTGGGATGCCAAGCAACTCTCGATTACAGGAAGGCTCACTTTGGCATAGTTTGTCATTATCTCTATTCTAATTTATTTTATGCAATCCATGCAAATCCCAAAAGGAGTATGTAAGGAAATTGAACAATTGGCGAGACAGTTTGTTTGGGGATCTAATACTGGAAACCAAAAAATGGCTCTAGTGGATTGGGAATTTATCTGTCAACCTCACAAGTGTGGAAGTTCGGGCATTCGATAGCTAGAAGATCAAAATGCCTCATTCATTTTAAAGTTGGGTTTCAATCTTGTCTCCAAAAAGAATACTTTGTAGGTACTAGTCTTATGATCCAAATATCGAATGACAAAGGTAGTCCCAGAAAACATGATGCATGGAAATTGCTCAGCTATTTGGAGAGGAATTGCGAAAGTTTGGCTATTACTAAAAGAGAATATATGTTGGTCCATTGGAAAAGGGGCCATTGTTAGATGTTGGGAAGACTCATTGGTCCTAAAAATAGGTCTGCTCAAAGCATATTCATCACCAATTGAAGGATTAGATCTGAAGTGTTTAGTCAAAGACATGGTTACAGAAAAGGGTTCATGGGACATTACAGCATTTAGGAATTGGCTGAAAAAAGATATAGTCCGGAAGATTACAAATATTCCTCCCTCGCACCTCCTAACAGGCCCAAACAAAATTTTTTGGATTCATATGTCCAATGGGGAGTTCTCAGTCAAAAGCGCATATCAAATGCTAAGAGAAAGCACATGGAATGAGCAGGATGGTAAATGGAAGGACATTTGGAAATTCTGAGGACCACAATGGGTTTGGTTTTTCTTATGGCTAGTTTATAAACAATGTCTACTTACTAACCTTGAATGAGTTAAAAGAGGAATTAGCCAAACTGAAGCTTGCTCAATGTGCTATTGCAAAATAAAAGGCATTTTACATGTCCTCAAAGATTATTCGGTTGCTAAAGACACCTGGAAATTGATCGTGCCAGAAGCAAGATGGTCTCAGTTTTTCTCCGGTAGTCCGCTTGAGTGGATTAGGACAAATTTAGGAATCCATGGACAGCTGATAAGGCATGGAGTCCCTTGGTCAACGCTTTTTAGAATTTTAATACGGCGATTATGGAAAAATAGAAACCTATTTGTCTTCTAAGGATTCCCATGGAGTTCTATGGAAGTTATTAAAGCTTTAACATGTTGGGCAAAGCAGTATAAAGAAGTCAGTACCTAGGAGTAGTACTTTAGGTTATCTTTCAAGAAATTGTTTAAATAATAGGATAGGAGAATATTAGTTCTTGTAAAGTTTTTTAGGATTTTCTTTTTCACCAAATTTCTTTTAATAAAATTTATATGATTAAGATTTGAGTTTGGAGTTAAAATTGAATTGAAACAAAAAATTAACTAAAAGCTTACAAATTTTATTGAAATTTAAATTTCATATATTAACTGAAGTGGGATGTAGTTATTTTAAACAAATCTTTTTATTCAAAGTCAACATTTTTTATTCTACCTTCAAATTATTCTGCTAATAAAATTGAATTGCACCAATAATAGTAAAGAACAAGAAAACAAATTGTTTTCATTCAATATAAATTTTATTTTTCAAGATTTTTAGAACCTTAAGTTAAAACTTCAATAAGAGATGAAGATGAGAAATTATAATTAATTTTAATTACATCTAAATAAAATTTTAAGTATTTATTAGAAAATCTTTTAAGTTTTTTAATACTTTATTTTTAATGAGAATTGTGATGCATTGATGGTGTATAGGACTCATCCACCCACAATATATTAAATATTATCCTATTTATTATTAGTAAAATATAGAGAAAATTAATATTTTAATAATTATTAATGTGTACAAAAATATTATTAATGTGTAGATTAAAGAATCACGGGATATCACATGCTAAACATATAATTATTATACTTATTTTTTTTTAAAAGTTATTCATTTTCTAAGGAGTCGTAATCATAAACCATTCACTATTTTTTTTTATTCATTTATTAATCCAAAGGAAAATACTTTTAACCCAAAAGAAAATACTTTGAAAAAGTATGCGGCTCACGAGTAAAGACTGCTTAACCAACTTTATTCATTATTTAACAACTCATAAAATTCCGTGAGCTACTCTCAACCTACTGAGCGTGGCCACCACCGTTGCCACCGCCGCTTCCGCCAGCGTCCTTCCCAAAATTAATATTGGTTCCATCAAGACTGTGATGATCACCACCAGAGCTGCCGTCATAGCCTCCACCATTTCGGCCATCTGTGGGGCGGCTCCTGCATGATTGAGCTTGGTTAAGTGCTCGAGTAAAATCCCTCATAGCTTCCTCTATCAATTCCTTCATGGTTTCGTCGTCAAGTTCCTGACCGTTATTCTCGTTAACGTTATCACCTCCTGTTGCCATTACAGCGTCCAACAAATCATCGGTTATTTTTGCCATGGCTTTATACACTGAAAGTAGTCTCTTATTTTCTTCAAGTGCACTTTCGGCAGCTCTCAGCAATGCTTCTATGAATGTTTTCTCGTTCCGCATCATTTCCAGTTCAGCTTTCATGGTCTCAAGTACGTCCTGCATCCAACATGCAAAAAGGGGAAAAAAGGAGTAAAAAGATAAGAGTTGGACGTTGCATGGCGTTTAAAGGGGGAATAACAAATGGTGCAATACCTGCCAATTAATCTTTCATATAAATAATTAGCTTAGGTTATAAAAAGGAAAAATAAAACACTGAAATTAAGATTATAAAGCGAAATGTTTACCATCTGAGAAAGAGTGTTATGAGGAGAGCCGAGAGAATTGAGCGTGAAATTTTGAGGATGATAGCGTGTAATTGAGTAATAAATTTATAAGAATCTTCAGGCGTGAAAAACATCACTTTCTCAAAAAGCGCGTATCCTTTCGTTAATGAAGTCTATAACTGATATTAAAGAATTTCGCTATATGTGTTCCCTACGGTATCCAAATTTGTCCACGCAATAACTCCATAATTAGATGTGACATATATTAAGATAGTTACAGTTAACTCTCTATTTATTTACAAGATGGGCCTCTTTCTTATTTAAAAATGCTATGCTTATCTTTCACTATATTATTAGATTATTCGAGCCAAAGTTTAGCTTTTAATAATTTTTAAGTTTCGATTCCGTCAGGTTTGTCCATGAGAAAATTTATCCTTCGAGCAAAACGTAATGGTCAACCATTGTTAAAAGCTTCATTTGGATGATACTTTTATTTTTAAATAAACCAAAAGAACTAAAATAGCATTAATTAGGCGAAACTTGTTTGGTTTCTCTCAATGCTTACCTCATCAAGCACCAACTTCTTTGATTTTGTGTTATTATAGTACATTTCATTCTTTATGTGATATTTTAATTTCTTAAGACATCAACCACAGGTCTGTCTAAGATAGCTTTCAAGTCTGAAGTCTCAGTTCACTCCAATTTTGCCTCTCGCTACTAAAATCATCTATGGTGACCAGAATTCCAGGCTCCTAGATACTGATTTCTCCTTCTCTGATGATGTTGTCCGTGACTCCAAAGCTGCCCAATTTACATGGGATTAGAATACCATGAAGAAAAGGAAGTGCTGCTGCGACATACATCTCCATCATTTAGAGGATGATGGGGATGTTATCTCGGAGCCTCCCCGTTAAGTGGAATTTGCTTTGACAATCATCTACCAGCTTTATGAAATTAAAGACATGAAGTCATATTAATCTCCATGGAATTTCGACCTAATTTGAACCTGATTAGAATTTGTTATTTTATTTAAGCTTTATTTCGGCCTAATCTGTTATTTTACCCATTATGAATTGTTTTATTTAAGTGTATTTGTTTATTTTATGTTGTAAAATTCGGTCCAAACCCACATAATATAGGCTTAGACGAATTTCCCTTAGTAAATTTAGTTTTTACTTAAACTTTTTTGTTTCATTAAGCCCAACAATGGAAAAGGTTGCTGCCACCCAAAGGCCTTTAAAACTCCTAGTCCATTTAAGAAAACTTAATTCCACCCTATTACTTGTCTATATAAGAGCTGCCGCCCCTATGTAAGACACATTCATTCGCATTTCATTCTTTGATTAATAAGATTTTTAGAGTATTTCTCTTGCAAGATTTTTTAGATTTGCTTTCACAGTTAAAGCCCTCCTTGAATTCTCTTTTGGAGTTTGTTGAAGTCTTTCTTCAATAGGTTCCATTATCATTTTTTTTCTTGATTTTGCTCATATGAATCTTTTTCTAATGCTCGTCAATGTGTTGAAATTTTAGGATTTAAGGTCTAAATATTTCCCATAAAAACCTAAACCTATCTTAACATTCAATAAACTTTAAAACCACAAATCGATTACTCCATTCTTATACTTCTCTTAGTTACTATTTCAATTTGTAGAGATCCGTTAATAACTTGTTATTTTGTTATTTTTCAAATCAAGAGCTCCTATTCCAAATATGATTTTGCTTCTTTGTATTAAGGACTAAGGAAGCAAACAGTTGTTAAGTTGTTAGTAGTTAAAGCAGTTAGTAGTTTATTGTTAAAAAGTTGTTAAAGCAGTTTAAGTCTTGTATAAATATAGTACGTTTAGTCTCTAATAATCATCTTGAAATATTTTGAAGTACATCTTCTTCTTACTCTCTTTCGCTGCATTTCTCTTCATTGTATTGAACTAAGGTTTTTTTTTTCTTCTTTCTCTCACGTGTTATGGCACCAGAGTTAGTTGCTGATAATCATCATCATTCGTCAATGGCGTTGGCGATCCTTGTTCTGATCCTGTTTCTGTCACTTCTATTGTTGGGAAGAGAGTTCAACATTTTCCTAAACATGATACTGTCAAATTTTGTAAGACTAATTTTCTTTTATAAAAACACTAAATAATGTTGATTCTTGAAAGATATGGTGTGTAGGATTTTGTTTTAGGAATTGACAGTGTCTAGCTCAGTTTATTGTTGATGCTGATAGGCATTTGGTCAAGAATTCTGATTATGTACTCTATGTTTAGCAAGACAAGCTACTAGCTTCTTGGTTGCTTTCGACAGTTTCTGATGAAATCTTGATCCATCTTACTACTGCTCACACTAGTTTTGATATTTGGGCTACAATTGAAAGGAGGTTTGTCACCAAGTCTACTGTCAAGATATCAAGTTTAAAACATGCGTTGTATTCTCAGAAGAAGGGTCACTTGTCCATAAAAGATTATTTGGCAAAAGTTAAGTCCATGTGTGATAAGTTGGTTGCTGCAAGAAGTAACATATCAGAGCAAGAACATGTTAGTATTATACTTGTGGGGCTTTCAGTTGAATATGAGTCAGTTCGAGTGGTCGCCTCAGCCATTTGTCTTTCTCTTGATCTGGTGATTGAAATGTTGTTAGACTGTGAAGCTTAACAAGCTGAATTCTTGGCTAATATTCCTGTCTAAGCTAATTTAGCTAGTAAGCAGACTCGTGAAGATACAGGACCCTCAAAAAATTTTGATTCTCATGATCACAGACAACAACTCCGTGGTAGTTTTCAACGACAGAAAGGTTTCCATCGTGGTAGGAGTCGTGGGGGTCGATTTTCTCATAATCATCCTCAATGTCAACTGTGTGGTAAAATTGGCCATACTGTTTAAAAAAGTTACTATAGGTTTGATGAGAATTTTACAGGTGTTTCTGTTGATGGACAGTCCATGACTGTAAATTGTCATCAACTTTCTAATTCAAGACAAGTAGGAAAGTCTGTTTCAAGTTGTGCTATGCATCACTATTGGAAGCAAGCTCTTGTTTCTTAAGATCGTGGTAATCCACTAAGCTGTCATTTTTCAACATCTTCTCAAAATGATGATAGTCAACTTTGGTACCCAGATTCAGGTGCCACAAACCACATTACCAATGATGTCTCGACACTCAGTCATCCTACCGAATATATAGTATGAGCCAACGTCTGATGGGCAATGGTGCTCTTGTTCCTATCGCTCATGTAGGGACCTCCTCAATTGGTACTGGTAGTAGGATCTTACATCTTAAACATGTTTTACATGTTCCTAATTTCTGCAAAAATTTGATTTCTGTAGCATAATTTGCAAAGGATAATCGAGTGTTTTTCGAATTTCATCCCTCTCATTATTTTGTGAAGGACATCAAGACAGGGAAGGTTTTGCTGGTGGGTCACATTTATAATGGGTTATATCGATTTAACACATCACCACAACAAAGAAGTTTTACTGGTTTTGATGAAGGCTCTCTATATGCACATACTGCTGAGGCTCAAGCTCGAGATAGCTTCTGTTCTGAGTTCTTCGAAGATGTAATATTTCACCGAATAAATTCACATCAGTTCCTTGTCAACTAGGAAAGTCTCATAAGCTAATGTTTGATAATTTTCAGACTATATATACTTCCCCTTTTCAACTTGTTGTGTCTGATTTGTGGGGACCAGCTCCTATTTCTTCTGAAGGTTGTCTCTATTATTTGTCTTTTGTTGATGCATATAGTAGATATACATAGATTTATCTCTTAAAAACAAAAGGTGAAGTTCTTGACAAATTTGTTCAGTTCTATAAATTTGTCGAAGTTCAGTTTGGGTGCAGAATCAAAATGCTTCAAAGCAACTGGGGTGGTGAGTACAGGCCACTGGCTACTGTTCTTTCTCGATTTGGTGTCAAACATCGGTTGACGTGTCCTCACACTTCTAAAAAAAATAGAATTATTGAGAGGAAACATCGACATTTGGTCGAGACAGGTCTTGCACTGCTTGCTTAAGCCTCCTTGCCAATGCATCTTTAGAGTCATGCTTCTTTACATGCTGTCTACTTGATCAATCGACTTTCCATGTCAGTTCTTAAAGGCCAGTCTCCGCATGAATGTTTATATCGTACTTTACCTGACTATAAGTTGCTCAAGGTCTTCGATTGTCACTGCTTTCCATATCTTCGACCTTACAATAAGCATAAACTTCAATATCGATCTCGGGCGTGCACTTATCTTGGATACAATCCTAACCATAAAGGCTATAAATGTCTGGACGATAATGGTCGGATTTTTGTATTAAGGCATGTGGTTTTCGATGAAACTTTCTCTCCATTTACCAAGACAGAAGCTCCGTCTGCACAGCCTACCCAGACCATGACCCATCAACAGTCACGTGTTCCATTGTTGCAATAAATCCCGACAGAACGGTGTCCTGATGTATATGCTGCTTATTCTAATGTTGCTGGTGTTTCAGCTGCTCGATTATCTGGTGCTGGTGCTGGTGCTGCTACTTCGTTGTCTAATGCTACTGGTGTACCGCATGGTTTAGCCTCCACCTCTGTTGGTCAACCTGGTTTTTTGGCTGCTTCTTCATCTGTTAGTCAATCCAGTGGTTCTCTTGAGATGATCCATGAGGTGTCCAACTTTAATATGGGTTCTTCTTGTGGTATTGTGAATCAGCCTGGGGTTGTACCTACTATTTCAGCTGCACCTGATGGGTTCAACACTCATCCTATACAAACACGGTCTAAGTGTGGTATTTTTAAACCAAAGGTTTATGCTACTAAATTAGAAGATTATGAGCCTATCATAATTGAGGAGGCATTTTTGAGTCTTGAATGGTCTAAAGCTGCACAACAGGAATATAATGCTCTCATGCATAATCAGACGTGTGAGCTTGTGTCTTTACCTCCCAACAGAAAAGTTATCAGCTGCAAATGGGTGTTCAAAGTTAAGCGACATGCCGATGGGTCTGTGGCTCGTTACAAAGGACGGCTAGTTGTTAAAGGGTATCTTCAGGAAGCTGGGATTGATTTTTATGAGACCTTCAGTCCAGTTGTTAAGCCTACGACAATTCTAATTGTGCTTTCTCTTGCGGTTAAGTTTAATTGGAGTTTGAGGCAAGTCAATATAAATAATGTGTTTCTTAATGGAGATTTGAATGAGGAAATCTATATGCTTCAGCCTCCAAGTTTTGAACAACATAGTAATGGTCAGCCATTGGTTTGCAAACTTAAGAAGGCACTGTATGGCCTTAAACAGGCACCTCGGGCCTGGTTTCAAAAGTTAAGGGAGTATCTTGTTACTTCTGATTTTATGTTGTCTAAAGCAGATGCCTCTTTGTTTATTAAACAAACTGGTGACATTCTTATATATATGCTGGTTTATGTTGACGATATTATAGTCATAGGCAATCAGCAGTCGACTATTGATGCTTTTATGGAACCTTTGGATTCAAGGTTTTCTCTTAAGGACCTGGGACGATTGAGT
The DNA here is from genome assembly GCA_025698475.1 of Gossypium anomalum. Taxonomy (NCBI): domain Eukaryota; kingdom Viridiplantae; phylum Streptophyta; class Magnoliopsida; order Malvales; family Malvaceae; genus Gossypium; species Gossypium anomalum. The sequence continues at coordinate 77,938,132 of CM046966.1, read as the reverse complement.
TATTTTCTGGGCATTGAGGTTGCACACACAGCTTCGGGGCTTTTTCTTAGTCAACGAAAGTACATTCATGATTTGTTGCAACGAAGTCACATGGACCAGTATAAAGGTACTCCTACTCCTATGGTGTATTCCTGTTTGCTGTCTAGTCTTGCAGGGAGTCTTGTTGCAAATGAGTCCGAATATAGGAGCATCGTGGGGGCTCTTCAGTACATTGTGATCACTAGGCCTGATATTACCTTTGCTATTAATAAGGTCTGCCAGCTCATGTATAAGCCTCTTGATATTCATTTGAAAGCTATTAAGAGAATTTTGAGGTATCTACATGCAACAATTGACCATGGTGTTCACTTTACTGATGCTTCTTGTTTATCTCTTGTTGGTTATTCTGATGCTAGTTGGGGGAATGATCTAGATAACAGACATTCGACATCAAGGTTTTGTATTTTTCTAGGTGAAAACCTAGTATCTTGGAGTTCAAAGAAACAACATGTTATCTCTCGTTCTTTAGCAGAAGTAGAGTATAGGAGTCTTTCTCATGCTACAGTAGAAGTCACTTGGCTAGAGTATTTGTTGGGAGAGCTTCATGTTTAGCTCACTAGGAAGATAACTTTTTGGTATGATAACTCAAGTACAGTAGCTGTGTCCGCCAATCTAATTCTACATTCCAAATTCAAGTATGTAGAGCTTGATTTGTTTTTTGTCCGTAAAAAGGTGACTACTGGGAGATTAGTTGTTGGCCATGTTCCAGCTCAAGATTAGGTGGCTGATGTGCTTACCAAACCTCTTTCAATAGGATGTTTTATGAAATTCATAGCTCAATTTAAGGTTGTTAGCAAACTAGAGATCTTACAAAGAAGAAAGCAGATTGGTTGGGTGAATATTAAGGACTAAGAAAGTAAACAGTTGTTAAGTTGTTAGTAGTTAAAGCAGTTAGTAGCTTACTATTAAGAAGTTGTTAAAGCAGTTTAAGTCTTGTATAAATATAGTACGTTCAGTCTCTAATAATCATCTTGAAATATTTTGAGGAATAAAGTACATCTTCTTCTTACTCTCTTTTGTTGCGTTTCTTTTCACTTTGAACTCTAAAACTTCTTGAAAAAGATCCAAGCACCCCTTAATCGAATCTTCCTTTCTTGATCTCTCTCCCTTTGATTTCTATTTATTTTGAGTTGATTACTTACATGTTTTGATTATTTCTTTCCATATTTGTTTCAATAGCTTTAAAACTCATCAAGAACAGTTTCTTTATTCTAAAGAAAGCATCCTTACATCAAATCTTGGGTGCCCATTGACAACCAAGTCATTCTTTCCTTTTTCTTCCTTTATTTTGCTTGATTTCTAATTTGTTTTTGCTTGCTTATTCCAGGTCTGTTCGAACACTTAAAAATCCTTTAAGAAGTGTTCTTTTGGATTCATGAAGACTTTAATTGATCAAATCTAAGAAGTTCATGTCCATTCCAATCTTTTTTGCTCGATTTCTAAGCTTCATTGGTTGTTTAATTTGTTGTCGATTTATCTAATACTTTCTTGGTTTCTTCTTTCGTCTCCATATTGCTTTGCTGATAAGAAAGGGTTTTCCTTCATTCTTTGGACCTTTTTCTTCACACAACTTGAAAGATCTCAATCCTACTCCATTTCCTATATCACAATGACCTTGTATTCAGCCTCGGTGGAAGAACAAGCCACAACACTTTGTTTCTTTGAACTCCATGAAATCATATTATAGACAAGAAACGCAATGTAAACTATAGTGGACAAGCGATCATCATGACCACCAACCCAATCAAAGTAAAAAAGCATGAAGCATTAGAGGAGATTTTTTTAAAAGTAACGAACCCCAATCAGACATTTTAACTAGATAACATAAAATACAACTTTCCATGGCCTAGTGAGATTTTTTTGGAAAGCTTATAAATTAAGGCAACTTGTTGACAATAAATGTAATATCTATTTGAATTATTTAGTGTTTTCAAAGCTATTTTTGTCTCAATAAGTCCTATTCTTTAGGAATAATTTTTTGCATTTGTTTAAACTAGTGGAGATCCTTGTTTATAGATATAGGCGTTAGTTGTGATTCTATATTTGTCATTTGTAAGGCTATAAAAGCCAGCTTTTTATCTTTAATAAATGTGACACTTATTTCCAGCTTCTACTTGATTTTATAATTAACATTCTGGTATCCGAGCTAGGTTGTTGAGAAAATAAGTGGATATGAGTGAAAAAAAGAGTGAAAAGTCTTACAAAGATACCTTATTTTGATGGTCTTCACTACGACTGTTGGAGTAAGCTGATGGAGAATCTATTGAGGTCCAAAAGATTGTGGAACCTAGTTGAGAAACGGTTCGAGGAGCCTGAAACAACAACTATGTAGACCATCGCGCAACAAACACAGATGGACGAGATAAAGATGAAGGATCATAGAGTCAAACACTATCTGTATCAAGCCATAGATCGTGTTGTTTTTTAGCAGATTTTGGATAGACGAACCTCTAAAATTGTTTAGGATTCTTTGAAAAGCAAGTTTGGTGGAAACGAGAGAATGAAAAAGGTCTCTTCTCAACACTTTAAGAAGAGAATTTGAGGTGTTGGAAATGAAGAAAAGAGAAACGATCAAAGATTATTTTGCTAAAGTGATGGTTGTAGCAAACCAGATGTGGAGCAATAGGGAGATCACGTCTGACTCAGTGATCGTAGAGAAGATTTTGTGGACTTTGATAGAACGTTTCACCTATGTGGTAGTATCTATCAAAGAGGCAAAAGATACAGGTACCATGTCGGTTGATGAATTGCAAAGTTCATTATCTGTATATGAACAGAAGTTTAAGAGAATGGAAAGAGAAGAAGATCATGCCTTAAAAGCTATTGTTGGTAACGAAAGATTTGAAAGTAGAAGACGTGGCTCAAATTCATACAAAGCACGTCGAAGAGGCAGGGGGAGATCATTTCAAAAAGCCAGGGTAGAATGTTATAAATGCCACAAATTGTGGCATTTTTAGTATGAATGTCCAAGGTAGGAGAGTAAATCCAACTTTGTGGGACTTTATGAAGAGGAAGAGTTGCTATTAATGTCAAGTATGGAGACAAACAACTCACAACAAGATGGCGTATGGTTTCTTGATTCGGGATGCTCGAATTATATGTGTGGGAACAAGAAGTGGTTTTCTCATCTTGATCAAAGCGTTCGACACTCTGTCAAACTTGGAAATGATAAAAAAATGGTAATATGATAATACTCTAGAACAGCATATTTCTATACGCTAATCGCATGTTTATTTTGAGTATGATCCTACTAATTTGGGCTATTTTATGGTCTTTTATCTTTTAAGGACTAAGTTGAAGGCAAAAGGAAATTTAAGGGCAAAAAACGTGAATTTGAAGATAAAATAGGCCAACATACAATATAGGGAAAAAATGGTGCCAAAAATGCAAGTATGGAAAGACATAAGGGCAAAAGTGAAAAAAGAAGAGTTTTTATTGCACAAGACTCTATTTAATGTTTAATTATATTATGATAATTATTAAGGATAATTATTTAGATTTAATTTTAGGATTTATTTTTAATTATCTTTATTTATTTGTATTTATCTTTTAGAATTAAATTAGGAATATGCTAGGTTTCTTAGTACTATAAATAGGGGATGAAGTGATACAAATTTCGTCCATCTTTAGTTGTAACACTCTCTCCCCCATCAATTTAGTTCTTTTTGTTCTTTTCATATTTCAATAAAAAAAATTCCTTTTTCATTATTTTTTTGTTTTTTTCCCTAAAATCATAAGCCACTAAATCTAATTTAGCCGAAGGTTGTCAAAATTCCCCAAAAAGGTTCATGAGGCTTAGAGTCTGCGCCTAGCCTTCTCAACAGGGTATTAATCGCTTTTCTGCATTACGGGGCTGACGCTTCTGTCCATGCCCCTTAATAGGTGATCTTTTCAACTTGTGCAATGAACGACCACTTTGTACGTTTTGGGAAGGTTACACAGTCGGTTCATTGGCTTTCTGCATCAGAAGTTGGCGAGTCCAAGAAACATAATGGCGTGGTAATCGCCGTTGGGAAGTGATGATCTAGCAGAAGACATTCCCACAAAAGTGATTGTTGGCTAGAGTCAGGTTCCGCCAAATTGTAAGTCTAAATCCTTGGAGCTGGTGGTCGTAGGCATCCTCTTCCACAATAATTGGCTTATTCTGCTTGAGAAGGATCACTAAAAAGTCAAGGATTGGACCCAAGGCGAATCGAGACAACCAGAGACTAAAATCTCGCCACATAAGAAACTCTCTTTTCCCAAACTCTGTTTATTTTTATATTCTCCACTTTAATTTTCGCAATTTATTTCATTTCGCAATTTTAATTCAACTTTCAATTCTATTTTTATTTTATTTTTCTAGATCAAAACTTTTAATCCTGTTTTTTTTTTTTAAGAACGTCGGTTTTCTTGAGCACGATTTTGCCCAGGATTTCGAGAAATAAACATTCGTGCAATCCTCTCCCTGAGCATTCGACCCTACTTCCCCTTTACTGTTCTTGTTCATTATTTTGTAGGAAATATGATATCTTTAGTGCTCTCAACGACCGCATCAAATTTTGGCACCGTTGCTGGGGACCGGCAACGTACTAATCTTGTTTTTTGTTTCTTATGACCAGATTTGCTCCAAGTACTCTTGTGTTGGATTTGAGAGTGAAAAGACTGCGAGAGCTAATCGTAAGGAAACAAAGCTAAGGAAACAGCAGTCAACGGTGGTTGGGACTTAAATTAATCCAACGCCAAAAATCAAAATCGACGAGAAGTAGAGTCTAGGGTTAACGAAAACCCTACTCAAACATTTGAAAGCGAAAAAGTAGAAGTCGATTCCCCAGAAGAAGTGCTTAACACTAGGGTTAATGAAAGCCCTAATCTAGCACCTTAACCCATATCTCAAACAATTCGGCAACTGGCCGAAGCTTCGGCAAAACAACCGCCACTATGCATCGTGGCTCTTACTATGGATACTGATTTTAAATTAAAGCCAGGCTTAATCTAGCTACTGCCAACTTTTCTTTGGTTGCAAAACGAAAATCCCGACAAGCATTTGAGAAAGTTCCATATGGTTTGCCTTAGTATGAAACCTCAGGGGGTAACTGAGGATCAAATTAAATAACGTTCTTTCCCTTTTTCCCTAGAAGATTCAGCTAGGGAGTGGCTATTTTACTTACCTCCTGGATCTATTACAACTTAGGCTGATCTTTCTCGTTTATTTTTCAACAGGTTTTTTCCAGCATCACAAGCAGCTGAGTTAAGAAGAAATATCGTTGGAATAAGACAGAAAGAAACAGAGTCTCTTTACGATTATTGGGAGCGATTTAAAAAGTTGTGTACGAGCTGCCCACAACACGGTATTACAGAGCAATCTCTCCTCTAATACTTTTACGAAGGCCTGAAACCCATGAAGATGAATATGGTAGACAGAGGAGCGTTGGTCAGCGTGACTCCTCAACAAGCAAGAGACTTGATCTCCACAATGGTTCTCAACAATTTCGAGCCAATCTTGAACCCCCTAGAAGGGTTTACCAGCAAAGTAATTCTACCTTTGAGAATAGACTTGATAGACTTACTAATATTGTGAATTCTCTTGTTGCAGAAAAAACAAAACTAGCCTGAGTAGCGGAATATGTGCTACACCTGAACATATAACTGATGTATGTCCTAGTTTGAATAATGATACTATGGCTCATCTGGATGCTATAGGGAACATTCCTAGGCCACCACAAAGGCGGTACGACCCTTACGTTAATACCTACAACCCAAAATGGAGGGACCACCCTAACTTAAGTTATGGGGCCAACCTACGATATGACCAGCCATACCAAAACTTGATTCCACAACAGCCGTGAGATTCAGGTACCTTTCTAGAAACCATGGTCAATAAATTAACAGCTAATATGCTTGATTTCCAACAATAGATACAACGGCAAACTGTTGATTTCCAATAGTAAATTTTATGACAAACTCTTGATTTCCAAAAGGAAACAAAGGATTTTCAACATAGAACCGAGGTATCTATAAGAGAGTTGACCACATCAATTGAGAGAATGAACTCACAAAAGAAGCTGCCATCACAAACGGAACCTAATCTAAGACAATACGCAAATGCAGTGACATTGCGAAGTGGAAAAGTACTGGAACAATTCCTAGCAGAAATCTTGGCCAAGATTCCACCCAAGAAAAGCCCAAAAATGACAAACAGGTTCGAGCGAAACCTCCATTACCCATAATTCAACCTCCATTTACAGGAGGATTAAATCAATGTCGAAAGGGTAAAGAAGATAAGGAGATCCTCGAAACATTCAGAAATATCGAGATCAACATACCACTGTTGGATACTATCAGGCAGATTCTGAGGTATGCTAATTTCCTTAAAGAACTCTACACTTACAAACGAAAATTAACTGGTAATGAAAGGGTAAGTGTTGGTGAGAATGTATCCGCAGCGTTGTAGCGGAAAATGCCAGCGAAATGCAAAGATAGAGGCATGTTTGCAATACCATGCAAAATAGGCCATTTAGGAATTAAGAAGGCTATGTGTGATTTAGGGGCCTCCATAAATGTCATGCCTTTTTTCATTTATGAATCACTTAACACGAGATTTTTGACAAAGACAGGTGTTATCATTCAGTTGGCAGACAGGTCCATTATGCATCCCGAAAAAGTCCTTGATGACGTATTAGTGAAAGTCAGCGGACTTATCTTCCCTACAGATTTTTATGTGATAAAAATGGAGGAGGATAACGCTCCTAGTCTTCAGACATCTTGTTGGCGCGACCTTTCCTTAGTACTGCAAATACTAAGATTGACGTACGAAGCGGAACCCTCACAATGGAGTTTGACGGGGAGATTGTGAAGTTTAAAGTTTATGGCACTATTAGTCATCCAACTAAAGTCTTGGACGTAAATCGTATCGACATAATTGACTCATTAGTAGAAGAAACTTTTGAGTCATCTTATGGAGATAAATCTAAAATGATGTTTGATGATTTTGAATCTGTTAATGAATTATTGGCTCCTATGGATACTAAACTTCTACCTTCTGTTGTGCAGGCACTAGATCTGAAAATAAAACCACTTCCCGAGCATCTCAAGCACGGATTTTTGGAGAATGATAAGACCATTTCTGACTTAAAAGGGATTAACCCCCTGACGGACACACATAAGATTTTCTTGGAGGAAAATACGAAACCAAAGAAAGAGGCGCAATGACGATTCAACTTGAATATAGTGGATGTAATAAAAAGGGAGAATTTTTAAGCCCATACGAATGAAAGAATTCAGCTGCGACAGCCCCAATACTAGTTGAGGCGTCAAGCTAGCGACGTTAAACAAGCGCTTATTGGGAGGCAACCCAATTTTTATTTTATTATTTTATTATTTATTTATTCATTATTTTATTTTATTTTATTATTTATTACTTTATTTTGTTTGGGTGATAATTAATTTCTCTTCTTTTATCTAGGTACACCGGGGCAAAAATAGGAAGGAAAAGGAGAAAACTAAAAAAATTGGGCATGAAACAACCCTTATCCTATCCCTATTCCAACTAGGAATAGCGCATCCCTGCTCCTGACTACCCACAACCTGCAACCAAACATCAATCCCTCAGCCAAACACTCTACCTATACACCTCCAAACCCTAAAAACTTATCCTATTTTTTACCCAAACCCCCACCAGCCGCTGCACCTTCCTTCTACCCCCTCCACCACTGATTTCTCCAACATCATGATGAGAACCTGAAGCTGAGTTGCCGCTGAACCATCCTTCACCGTGAACAGTCACCGACGTCAATTCCCGACACCCCAACACGTCAATTTAGCCGACAAATGCCTTCCTCTCCTCCACACGAAAGTTCTTCTATACTTTTCTTCCACCTATTTATTTATTTATTCCACATCGAGGATTATGTGTTTTAAGTAGGGGGAGGCATTCCTCATTATTTCTGTCGTTTTAGATGTTTTTACTACTGCTTTGGTCGTTGTTGCCCATATAATTTTTTTTAAGAATATTCTGCCTCTTTTCATGCCCAAGAATTTAACCACAACTTGCCCATTGTTTGACCCATATGCATGCTTTTTGTCTACTGAGTTAGTTATGATTTTGCCTGTTTGATTTCATCTCCATTATTTTATTTCTTTTAGGATGAATAATTATGATTGATAAAGTCAACCCTATCTTGCTTATAGTATAAATGATTAAGTCTAAATGAAAAGAGGAAACTTAATACAATTGCATGCTTAAAATATGTTCATGACTATTTGGGCTGGACGGCAAGGGCATGAAATCAGCAAGAAAATAAGGAGAATTAAGGGCAAAATTGGAAAATTACAAAATTTACTTAATAAAGCTAGGACTAAAGTGGAATTATCTACATTTCTCTTTATTTTTCTGCATTCTCATAAGCAAAAACACCATGGAAGAGTTCCCTTAAGCTGGTTTTTCATATTTTTACTGCAAGTTCAATTCTTGATTATTTCTTGAAATTTTTGTGTTTGTGTGACTTTTACAACTAGGTCCACTTGTTGAATTCATTAGTTTTTGATTCTATGAAAGAAATTGAAAGTTGCTATGAACATGTGCTGGAAGTATATGATGATTTGGCATGGAATTAGAGCTTTCAATTGATTATATGCTGATTTTATTGAAAGAATTGAATAGAAAGTGAATGCTTGGGACCTAAATTATAAAAGAGTTTGAAGTTAGAGTTTTATGTGAAAATTCTGAATTTCAATAGTTATGAAATAACTTATAATGTCCAGGAAAAGTATTAATTGAGAAAATTAGTTTAATTGAGGGGTTAATTAAGCAAGGACTGAATTGTATGAACTGTGAAATTTGGGGCAAAATGAAAATCAACATTTTGCACTAAAATAGTTTTGGACAGTAGCAATAGTCTAACTTTGAAAAATCATCAAAACTTGTATAAATCGAATTATAGGATGAATAAAATATTAAATTAAAGCTTATTGAGTCTGGTTTCTTATAGAAAAAATAGTGTAAGCAATGGAATTGTAAATCATGAGATATAATAAGTTTTGTGAGACAATATCAGAATGACTTTGGGTTCCCCTGTTCTGACTTTAGAAAATCATAAAATATTTGAGAAAAATAATTATAGGCTTAAATTTATATGTTTAGAATCCTGAATGAATCTATTTTCAAGATAAATAAACGAGAATATCATTCGAATCTTGTACGAGGAGATAAATAATTTTTAGTGAAAAAGGGTTGGAACTGTCAGATAGCAGAACAGGGGTGACTTTAAAGAATAAAATGTACTTATTGGTTAAACCAAAAATTCTGAAAATTTTATGACAAGAAGATATGTGAGTCTAGTTTCATAGAAAATTAGCAGATCTTAATTTAAAGTTCTGTAGCTTAAGATAAAAATAATTTAGTGACTATGACATAGATGGATAGCTTGAATATTCACATAAGTAGATAGTGAAAATTATGGATAATGTTACCTACAAATGTGTTATTTATACTAAGGATGTGGATGGAGAGGAGGAGGAGGAAAATATACATATATATATGAATGACTTGTGTATAAATTGATCATGTGCTCGATTATAATCGATAAATATTGAATTAGAAATGATATAATGTTTTATTTGGAATATTTATTATGAAATTATGATTATTGCTATAATGCAAAAATCAAACTTGTGAGTTTATATAACTAATAACTAAATTTTAGTGACCATTTGTTAATATTATTAAATTTCAATATTATTTTATGAATGGTGACTAATCTTTATGTATGTTAATTGTTGAAAACAAGTAAATTATGTGCAAAAGTTATGAAATTGAACTGAGTATTTTGGATGAACGGAACGTAAGAAATGAGTACGATCTAAAGATAAATTGACGGTAAATTACCTAATAAACTGAGATTCAGCATTTGTTGTGAATTCTCGTGTTTGCTTTCCGTTTAGCTCCTACGTGCTTTCGTTAACTCATATGAGTTTCAGTTAACCCTTTTGGGGTTTGATTCACTACGATGAGCTTGATTAGCCTTCGGGCTTCCGTTTAGCGATTGTGTGCTTGATTAGCCTCCGGGCTTCCATTTAGCACTTGTGTGCTTCAGTTAGCCTCCAGGCTTCTGTTTAGCACTTGTGTGCTTCAGTTAGCCTCCGAGGTTCTGTTTAGCACTTGTGTGCTTCAGTTAGCCTCCAGGCTTTCGTTTAGCACTTGTATGCTTCAGTTAGCCTTCGGGCTTCCGTTTAGCACTTATGTGCTTTAACTAGACTTCGAGCTTCAGATCACGATGTACTCAAATCCGTAAGTCGCTCCTTGAATGGATAAGTTGGTAAGTCGTAAATGTAACGTGTGGAAAAAGAAATGTAAGTAATGTTATCATTATTATTATTAAGCTCAATTATGTGATTTCATCATTCAGAGATTGTGTTTGACAGGATATGTTAGTAAATTATGGGTATGTGAATCAAAGTGATAGAATTTAAAGTTGAGCTCATTCACATGAATTTGTCATTTGAAATTGTGATTGACGGGAAGAAACAGTGAATTACATGCTTATGAATGGTTACACATAATTATCTAAAAAACAAGAAAAATGACGGTTATTGATATATGGAGACATGAGGCATTGATATATGAATGTGGAATATGTTTGATAAATATGTTCATTCATAATTATGGAATTATGTACCTCATGTGTGCTATTTGCATAAAGATGATATTTCAAATACTTTGGTGAATAAAGCTTAAATATGAAATAGTATGAAATCGAGACAAGTTGTTATGAAAATATATTTAAATTATCTGTAAGTGTTTCGTATTCCTCGATAATGCCTCGTACTCTATTTCGGCGACGAATACAGGTAGGGGGTGTTACAGGATGCAATCAAAATGGTGATGGCAATGGCTATGAAAAAGGTTGGAATATCTACCAACTTGATGTTAAAAGTGCTTTCCTTCATGGAGAGCTGGTGGAGGAAGTTTTTGTTGATTAACCACATGACTTTAAGAAAGAAGGGGAGCAGCATAAAGTCTACAAATTAAAGAAGGCCTTATACGATCTTAAGTAAGCTCCAAAAGTATGGTATAGTCGCATTGAGTCCTATTTTACAAAGGAAGGTTTTGAAAAGTGCCCATCTGAACCTACTCATTTTATTCAAACTGATTCGAAAGAAAGAATTTTGATTGTTAGTTTGTTCGTTGGTGATCTCATATTCATGGGAAATGATGAGGAAATAATTAAAGCTTTTACAAATTTCATGATGTGAAAATTTGAAATGACTGATCTTGGAAAGATGAAATACATTTTTGGAGTTAAAGTGTTACAAAATGATAAAGGCATATTTATTAGTCAAAGGAAGTATGCTAATGAAGTTCTTGAGAGATTCGGTATGTTAAGGTGCAACTCTATTAGAAGTCCTATTGTTCTAGGAATAAAACTCGTGAAAGATAAAAATAGAGTCAAAGTAGATGTCACTGGTTATAAGTAAATTGTGGGGAGTCTTTGATATTTAACTACGACCAGATCTAATGTATGTGGTTGGACTAGTGAATCGATATATGAAAAAACCTACTAAACTTTATCTTGGTGCAACAAAAATGATTCTTTGATATATAAAAGGAACATCAGAGCTGGGCATTTTGTACAAAAAATGTAGAACTGGCGAGTTAGTTGGCTACACAGACAGTGATTATGCTGGAGATCAGGATGATAGAAGGAGCACTTCAAGATATGTTTTTCTCTTTGAAGAAAGTGTTGTTGCATAGTCTTCGAAAAAACAACTAGTAGTGACCTTATCTACCACCAAAATAGAGTTCGTAGCAGCAACGTCATATGCTTGTCAAGCAGTTTGGATGAGAAGAATCTTAGATACTTTCAATCATCCTCTAAAAGAAAGTATCATGTTATTGTGACAACACTTCCACCATCAAACTATCAAAGAATGTCGTATTACATGGATGGAGCAGACACATTCATGTAAGGTACCACTTCCTTCGTGAATTGTCTAATGATAAATTTATTGAGCTTGTCCATTGTGGAACAAAGTAACAGACAGCACATATCATGACTAAGGTGTTGAAGCTAGAGACATTTGAAAAGCTTAGGGAAAAACTTGGAATTTGTGGAGAAGTAAATTGACTACAAATATGCAGAATAGTTTAGGAGAGGAATTGTTTGAATTATTTAGTGTTTTCAAAGCTATTTTTCTATTTCAATAAGTCCTATTCTTTAACAACAACCTTATGCATTTGTTTAAACTAGTGGTGATCCTTATTTATAGGTGATATAGGTGTTGGTTGTGATTTTATATTTGTCATTTATAAGGCTATAAAAGCCAGCTTTCTATCTTCAATAAATGTGACACTTATTTCCAGCTTCCACGTAATTTTATACGTAACAATATCTAGGCAACTAAGATGCAAATACTACAAGATTTCAACTACACTCTTGTATGTCGTGGGATTTATAAAAGGAGAACCATCTTTAAGGACCAAACATAAACCACTAGTTATAAGTGTCCTCATCGACTTTGTAGCCTACCATATCGGCCTGTTCAAGTATCTTATAAATATATTTCTATTAGTTAAGGAAGAGACCAATAGGTGAGTGAATAATTCCAACACTTAGAAAAAGGTATAGATCATTAAGATCTTTTATAAAGAATTAAGTACTAAACCATTTGATAAATTCTTCAATATAATGTGAGTGGTTGCCAATAATAATGAGATCCTCAATAAAAGCAACAAAGTTGATAATAACTTTAAATTTTTCAAAAATGAAGAAACAATGATTACATTGGGTATGATAAAAACCAATAGATAAAATATAAGTTTCAGTTCATCAATACCATGCATGCGAAGCTTGATTCAAGCGAATTGACAAATATGATTGGGAAATTTATCACTGATAGAACTTACTGGCTAAAACATTTAAGCTTAGTTAAGTGCCCATAAAAAAATGCATTATTAACCTTTAATATTCAAAATGGCCAATCAATAAAGACTATAACAAATAGAACCACCCTCATTGTGGTATGTTTAGCAAGAAGAGAATAGGATTCACAATAATCCACATCAAGTTATTATAGTGCCAAGGTTTGTATTTGAGTTGTAATTAACATGAAATAACCACTTACAATCTATCGATTTGGTATGAGGAACAAATGGAACAAGAGATCAAAAGCATTGACTTTTTTTAATGTTGAAAAGTCTTCATTCATAATCTCATACCTTTAGGATATTTTACAGCTTAGGTGAGAAAGAAGACTTTGTAAGCTTAATGGAAATATAGGTTGGTTGAGGTATTAAAGACTTTACTAATAGTGATACATGGAATGTATTTAGTGTATATCAAAGAGGCAAAAAATCTCTATAATTTTATTACTATATGGTACATTTTATTGAATCACAAAGTGTTGAATTCATACATTTCATTGTAAGAAATAATAAAATTAAAAAGCATAAAATCAAGCACCCTAATAACTACTAACAAAATGTTTTGCAACATACAATATCCATTAAGATGATGCATGTGTCTTACATTAAACCTTGAACACATTCGTAAATCATTGCAGCGATAATTCTTATACCCATTGAACTAAGTCACCTTGGAACAATCTTAACCAACTAGTAAGAACATGGATTTTCATCCAAGTAATACATGAACTTAATTTCTTTAACATTCACACGTACTAATAATCTCCTCACTTTTGGTCATCATTCTAACTTAGGCTTAGCTTCTTAGGAAGTTACTTAACTAGAATAATTTTAAGTGTATAACCATCAATTCAACACCTATCACATCTGTACCACTAATGAGTCATATTGGGACAATCTCACCGAGTGACATGTTGTGGCTAGTTGTCCTCTTTAAAGAAATATTTATTGTTATATCACATGATAATACCTACAAATGGGTGGCCAACTATCATATGATTACAAGATAATTCTTCTTTTTTTTAGGAAATCTCTTCAGTGAACGTCTACCTTGAGGCACCTTCATTTCATGCAATCACAAGAGATCATTAGTAGAGGTCATAGGTCTTGTTTAGGGACCTTCTCACACTCAATATTTTAAAAAACATGCAAGGTTATTTATGACTGATTTTAATCATTGAAAAAGAGTCAGAAGAAATGGTTAGATCCTATTATTTTGATTTCTCAGACCGAAAGATCTATGAATCAAGATTCTAATGCATATAGATACAAATGGTCTAATAGGAGTAGGAATTTCTAAGAGCATTTGGAACATTTCGTTTCTAAGCAGAAAATTCATTTTCAAGTAGTATTCGATCGATTATGTATTAATCAATATTCGATTGATTGGTCTGAAGTTATCGACAAAAAAGATTTGTCTAAGTCACTTCATTTCTTTTTGTCCAAGTTGCTTCTCTTTTTGTCTAACTCACTTCCTTTTTTCTTTATGAGTTTCAGGAATATCCCAATTCAAAGGTTTAAGATCCATATATATGAATTGAAAGGTCATGATTAATAAATACATAACAAGTACATTTGACATTCTTTTCCTAAAATATATGGCAAGCTTATCATACATATGCATGAACATACTTCGTAATCAATTTAAATATCATTATACTATCATAAAAAAAAAATAAAATTAAGTTAATCTAACTAGCCAAAGTTTCCATTATTCCATCCTAAAACAATTAAAAAATAAAATTATAATGGTTACCTCAAAACATACTTTAGGTCTTCTGATTGAAAACCAAATACCCTAATTATTAGGGTTCCCCCCCCAAAAAAAAAACCATAAATGACTTGAAAAACCACCAAAGTTATTTATTGTCAAACTGTTATCGCTACCATGAGCTTTCGATGCTGCCTTAGTTGACGTCGTTGTCGTCAAGTTCTTTCGTTGCCATAGTCAAGTCGCGACCGACCACCAAACATAAAATTAAATGAATCTAAACCAAAATTTCCATTTTTCCATCCTAAAATAATTAGAAAATAAAATTATAACGATTACCCCAAAGCATACTTTGGGTATTCTGGTTGAAAGCCAAATACCCTGATTACTAGGGTTTTCCCCCCAAAACCACAAATGACTTGAAAAACCACCAAAGGTATCTATCGTCGAACTGTTATTGCTACCATGGGCTCTTGCTATCACCTCAATTGACGTTGTTGTCATCAATTCATCTCGTTGCGATAGTCAGGTTGCAATCGACCACCATCGAGTACCACTAACCATCACCTCTGACCATCGACAACCTCCATTGTTAAACCACTATCAGTCTTTTACTAGTTTGCTGGATTGGGTTTGGGTCGTCTTAATCATTCTTGGATGCGTCTCAATTCTTTGATATTCATTGGAAAAATTCAGTTACAAAATACTTATGTCCATTTATAACTTACATGAATTATTTTAAATTACTTTAATTTATTTTAAAGAAAATAAATAAAATAATTTCTATGTGGAGATGATAGTCCACAATCTAATTACATATCTTGAAAAATTATTA
Organism: Gossypium anomalum; assembly: GCA_025698475.1. Classification (NCBI taxonomy): domain Eukaryota; kingdom Viridiplantae; phylum Streptophyta; class Magnoliopsida; order Malvales; family Malvaceae; genus Gossypium; species Gossypium anomalum. The sequence goes on along the minus strand of CM046966.1, from coordinate 77,922,646 downwards.
AAATAATAATTACAATCATTTTAATTTTTAAGATTCACAACTTTGACAATATTACTTTATCATATAAATCATAAAACAGTAAAAATACATTCATTCACATACATAATCCAAAACATGTTAATAATTTCAAGAATATCATATCTTGTCAAAATTAACCACACTGAAGAAGAGAGACAATTTCGATATTAGTTTATACTATAAGCATAGCACAAACCTAGCTTTGATACCAATTGTTGGAAAAAAAATTGGTTTGAAAATGGTTTTCTTGCACATCAGAAAAATAAAATTTTGAAAATCGAGTTAGTTTGTGATATGGTAGCAATAAACTTTTCCTGAAAAGTACTTGTTCTTTTTACGAGACAAATACTTGACATTCCCGACTTACAACCGAATAACTTTCTCCGCTATTATCATACCATGAATTGCTTCAAGTGTGGGTTTGAACAATTGCAAATCAAACATACAACCAAAAATAATTTTCTTACTTTCAATAGGAAAGTAAATCTCCCTATAGAAACCGATAGAATTCTTATTTTCGGAAAATAAAATTTATACTTAGAAATAAATTCTGACTATTTCTGGGTAGAATAACAATATCTCAATATTGTGTGTATTTAGCCTTACCAATACCACATATTTATATGAAGAGATAGAGAAACCCTAGTTGAATTAGTAAAATACAAATAATACTTATTTAATAGAAAAATCAATCCCCTAGTTGAATTAGGAGAGAGGGGCAACTAACCCTTTTTATTATACTAGGGTTTCCACCCCTCACACATATTATGAGGGGTTTTGGGCTATCATGTATCGGGTTCAATTATATATACTTTCTGAACTTTTAATCCAATAGTTTATAATTTAATCCAACTGAATACATGTTTTTCTATTTCCTAAAATATTATTTATTAAATTAATTAATTGTTCAATTTAAATAATTTTCTCTAACTATTTCTAATTTCGTTAAAGTCATTGAACTTTACCGTAAAAGAATGTATGAAAAATATATTTAATTTCTACATTCAACAGATTCTCAATAACCAATTAATTTAATTTCATTTTTAAACTTCAATTATTTAATCAAATAATAATTTGAAAAACTTAAATTAATTTTCAAATATTTTCCATACTTAGTAAGAAATCACATTCAGTTCCAAATGTAACTCATTTCTCTAACTGTATCATTTCTGTCCATTTATGTTCTTTTGATTCAACATACAATTCATTATTGGTTTCAACAAGCTAGTAGAGGGACCTATTGAACATGTGTAATTAAGGCTCAAATGATTTATAATTAAGTTTCAATTTCTCTCCTATCAATTATAAACTCATTTTGTCACGAAGTCATTCCATTATAATATCGTGACTGACCTCTCCCTAATAACACACCATTACGAAAGCTACTCAATAATTGCTCATCCAATGACCTTGTCATAAGTGTTTTACCCTCATAGGATATCATTAATCTCTTTGAGATATATTTGTTCTCCTAATATGATCTTATTTTATCTCATGGTAACTATTATTGACAAGTCTGGGCAAAAGTAATAGTTTAACATTGGTCCCGCCCGAAAAATCAGGGGCACCATGTAACAACCTGCCTGGCGTAAATTGTATCGATATAATTTTTGGCGTATAGTTGAATAAGCCAGGGTAGAAGAGGGTGAGATCGGTGAACTATCCGTTATAAGTTTGGGTGACATATTACGTGGATTTGACAATACACCATTTGTAGAATGTCTTGCTGGAATTTTCCATTTGGCGAACTCTAGGGTTTGGATGACTCTTTTGTGTGACAATCAGCCAACCCCAAGTACTTGGGGTGAAATTGTTAGTTCGTAGATTGATAGACTTGTTTTTCGTGCTCTAGCATGAAAATGATAGATCAGTGACTATTGTTAGAGTTTAGTAGAGTTCTAATTGGAATTGAACTAGAGTATTATAGATGACAACTTGATGTGTTTAGGTAGCTGAGTGACTTGTTTAGTTGGCTTGTTTTAAAGTACAAGTAACGTTTTACTACTGGTTAGACTTATTAGTGGTAGTAGTTAAGTTTGGTAGATATTTAGGCAATCCTATTCTAGGGTTTTAAGGGCTACAGTGGGATTTTCTAACCCTCCCACTAAGCCTTGTCCTCGTTGTCTATGCTATATAAGGGTGTCGATAGCCAGCGTGTTTCACCTTTTTTTTTCTCTGAGTTCTTTTCTAAGTCTCCAAAAAGTTTGAAAGAATTTTCATTAAAGAAGACGATGAAGGTTTCCAGTAGCTAGCCAAAACACCTTTGTTAAGTACCAGCTTGCTAGTAAGTTCTGGAAAGCCCTTAGGTTGTTCTCGAAGGGATTTACATTTTTGCATTAGGCATGTATGATTAAATTAGATAAATAGTTTGATGGTTATAACTATTTCTTATTTAGTTCAAGAAGCTAGTGAAGGTCCGAGCAATCGAAGCAAAAGATCAATAGAGTAGATTCTGTTCTGAAATTATTGGTGAGTTCCGTCTTACTTCCTTTAAATTATGAAACTTCCATTATATGTGGGTTATGTGCAGTAAGTTACTCTTACTGTAAATGAGTCATTGTGTTATGTATGAACATGTGTGTGTGAGTATGACTATTGTAAAAATACCTTTTTTGTTACACAAGCCCAATACCAAAAAATTTATTATATGTGAAAATTGTGGAAAGGAAACCTATATGTGATGCCTCCGGTAGAGCAGCTATATTACAAACCAGACTAGTAGATTACAACCCGACCTTGAGAGAGAACACATGTTTGGCATAACAATGATATGAAATGAAAATAAATATGACTGATATGTGATTCTAAATTCTAAGATATGGGTTCAAGGCTAGCACAAAGATGAGTTGTTAATAACCATGCAAGTTTGTGGGAGATGTGTATAAGTCGATAGAATATGCTCACCTGAGTACTGTATGAGTTGTGATAGATTGGCATAGTGTCGCAGCCAAGGAACTGTGGATGGCAATTAGTGTGTTATGTCTGAATAACAGTCTCACAAAAAATCTTGTTGTTCTTTTCTTACGAGTATTGATGCTTGTTAATTATCGGAGTTCTTGTAAATCTAATTGTGTCTATTTTAGAACTTACTAAGTTGAAATGAACTTACTACGTTACTTTTCATTTTCAGGAATTTTGATAGTAAAATAAGGATATGTCGAAATGGACTACACTAGAGTTGCAGTTGTGAGTGAGATGTTTGTTTATTTTTGTATTTTGCATGGTTATGTGAAGGATGGCAAGTACATATGTTTTGCATTTAACTTTTGCAATTAACTACGTCGTTGTGTTGTTTTATCTTAAATGACAATTGTCCCTTCTTTAAAAGTGTACGTCTAACCCTCTTGATATGCTGATCATGAATTTTTATGATTTCGATATATATATATGTGATAACTAGGCAGTGGTTAAATAATAGAGTTTTCTTTTATAACTTCTATTATTTTCTATAAATTTGCGATATCAAATGAAAGAAGAGAAATGACTTTTACATTAAGGAAAATCTTTATAATTGTTTTTCCTAAAAATTTTAAGTTAAGTCGAAGGATTTGAGTCCATCAATAATGCCCTAGTTTGTCGAGAAATTTGTCTGGTTGTATAATACACCTTGTCTTCCTAGTGGGTTAAAGAGTGTTACAAGTTTTGGTATCAAAGCCTAAGCTGAGTCGATTCTCGAAAAGCTGAAGGCTAAGTCACGCTCCACCATACATGATATGTCTCTGGCTTAGTCCATACAGTTTTGATTAAGTTGTATTTTAGTTAAAAATAATGTCTAAAAGCTCAATAGAAGTGACAGGCAAAGAAATTGAAAGTCATATACCTTCGGCACAAGGATAGGGTCCTATAGCTGATTTGGGTGCGGACAAAAATTATTTTCGCAATGCTTTTGTCACAATGATAGGTCAATGGTTTGACCAATTCATGGGAACAACTCAAGTACCTCAACCAGCACAACAACCTTGGTCTAAAGTGGTACAACTAATATCTCCTGCACCTCAATGACCGACTACAACACAGTTTAAAAGAGATTTTGCGAGAGAGATATGAAAGCTTGGTGCTAAAGAGTTTTAGGGGATAAGGTGATGGCCCTGCAACAGCAGAGCAATGGCTATCTCCTTTATGTAGAGTAATTTCAAAGCTAAACTGTACTCCAGCGGATAGCCTCTTACGTATTGTTTCCTTGTTGGAAAGAGAAGCCTATCATTGGTGGGAAACGCTAATAAGTGTGACCCTAGAAGAGCTAATAGATTGAGAATTTTTCTTAAAAAAAATACGTTAATCCAAGAAAGAAGTATAGGGTAGAATAGAGACAAAATGAAACGTGGGATGTCAAGTCCACCGCTCTCCACGAATTTTAAGAAGGCGAAAGATAAAAATATTTTATGCCAAAGAGAGATTTTCGGCCCTCGATTTTCTAACAATAAGGAGATGGACGACAAGCTACCTAAAGTGATATAGTATAAAGGTGTCGGTTGACTACAAAGTCGCTGACTCTAAACTAACAATATATGTTGGTGAGTGTTAGAGACCGGCAGAAGGCTACAAGTGGTGGGTATGAGCTGCATTTATCTAAAGGTCCCAACTATGGGAGATATGAAAATATGTTGGGCCTTATACATGCACTTCTGCATGTATAACACAAGACCACTGTAAGCTTGATTGGAAAATTATCTACAACTGCATCCTGCCAAAGGTTAAAGACATGCCCACCATTCGTGTATCGATGCTGATTGTCGAAATGTAAGAACGACTCCAGTACCGAGTGTTATACTAGAAGGTATGGTTGGCTAAACAGACGGTCATATATCAGTTGTACGGAGATTGGATGTGTCGTACAATGAACTTTAGGGGTGGATAGCCGTAATGCCAGAGTACGTGCCAAGGACTACCGTTTGCAGACGTGGCCTTACTATGACCGGGAAGACCAACTACATCTAGGGAAAAAAAAGTTCCACCAAATGTTTTAAACATTCGATCCATACGTTTGGGCATTTCCCCATTCTAACCCGCTTGTATAGGTAGATATGACCTGACTATACGGGAAATATACGCATATCCTCTTTTTTGTGGTTACATAAGACGGGAACCGGAACTTGCTACTGATAGCATTTGTCATTGTGGATTCAAAGAACATGGAATCGTGGCCATTTTTCCTTATGAACTTGCGGAGGTTAGTTGTCGCAATTAGGTTTTCAGGTGTTTCATGGAGATATGTTTATTGTATCTGCTACATTGCGATGAACTTCTACAAGGAATTAAAGAATGCAGATTGGTGCAAACAAGTTGTGAAAATGGGTAATTATCGATTTCATTTTTTTTTGAATATATTTAGAGTCTGTGTAACAGAACGTAAACATGTTGTAATGGAATACATATGTAGGGTAGGAGCTAGAACAACACCAATTTAAACAAAGGCTAGCTGACCTTCAAGCTAATATGCAAGGTCAAACAAACACTACATGACAATAATGGTTTGGGAGAATGATGCCCTAGTAATGGGCTCAAAATTTCGATATGGTAATATGACCACTAACCCAATAGAGGTCGTTAATGTCGTATTGAAGCATACATGGCATCTTCCAATTTTATCTGTTTTCTCAACTATGTTCTATAGGCTGACAACCTTGATGCCAAGAATATGGTTGAAACAAGTAAATCAAATGAATGTTGGACACGTGTATGTCGAGGAGGTTAGGAAGGCGATTGAATTCAGCACTTGGAGAGCGAAGACAATGAATGTAGAATTATATTCTCGACATTTGCAAGCTTTTCTAATAACAAAGACTGCGGGTCGTCGACCGGGTATCTCGCCTAAGTCCTACGGAGTTGATCTTTGAAATAGGCTGTGCGATTGTGGGAAGTTCCAAACGCTTTGGTACTCGTGTGCGTACGGCGTTGTAGCATGCGCTGAAGCCTAGATCTATGTCGAACAATATATCGATGAGGTGTACACACTATAACATATTGTGTATTGGGGAAACGAGTTCCCAACACTATGGGATGTGTCAACATAGGAAGTTCCTCCACCGACATGATCGATCTACTACCGATATGACCAGTCAGTCACGAGTTCTGCTTTAAATCTGGCTTTATCAATTTTTTTCAACTGCTTCAATTAATGTAACACCCCCTTACCTGAGACCGTCGCCGGAGTCGAGCAGGAGACATTACTAGACTTATTTTAGCACTTAAACAATTCTCGTAGTAAACTATCCATCTGCGTCATGATCGCTAAAAAAATCATATCTCGGGTTACAAAACTCAAAATCCAATTCCGTAAATTTTTCCTGAAACTAGACTCATATATCTACTTACTAATTTTTTTCTAGAATTTTTGGTCAGGCCAATTAGTACAGTTTATTAGTAAAAGTCTCCCCTGTTTCAGGGTTTGGCTACTTTGACCCCTGTGCACTACGAATCAAATTTCTTCCTGTACAGAAATACAATGACCATGCCGTTTGTTTCAATTAGAAATAGACTCAATAATGAATCCATACATATAAAGTTCGAGTCCTAATTATTTATACACAATTTATGGTGAATTTCTAAAGTCATAACAGGGAATCCAGAAATTTCTCTAACCCTGTTTCACCAAAACGTAAATATCTCATAAAATACAACTCTTTTACCTATTTTGTTTCTTCCATATAAAAATAGACTCATTAAGCTTCAACTACATATTTTATTTGTCATATAATTCACGTTATACTATTTTTGGTGTATTTTTAAAGTTGGACTACTGCTACTGTCCAAATCTGTTTTAGTATAAAATGTTGATAACTAAGTTTATAACATCTTCATTTCTTCTCTTTACAATATTTACCATCACTTCCTCTTTATTTCTCTTCACTAACATATCAAAAACATACCATACTTAAGGTTTTGGTAACATTTACAAAACATACCAAAATATCACTTAACAACTTAGGTACTTTCAAAATGACCAAAAGACATCCTAGGTACAATGCCATTTTCCAAAAGATAGAAACTTCACCAATTTGAGTTCGGGATCGGCTTGTATCTTTGAGTCCTTATACTTTACTTACCTAACTAGCCTGCGCGACAAAACCGTCTGTTGAGAATACTCTCGATGGTATTTCTATAAACAATAGCTTAATCAACTTTAAAACATGGTAATTCAAACACATTATTGCTATTATTCAATATCAATCATTATTTCAACAACGATCAATCAATCAAGACTTTAATAATCTTTACTTTATTTACCCTTATTAAAATAACTCGAACAATCGACGCGGATACGGATCCAACCCACACTCCGGGATAAGCACATAGTGCTTCATCGAACAAATCCGAACTTTAACATTATAGTACACAAAGTACTTCATCGGAACAAATCCGAACTTTAATGATGAGTCGACACATAGTGTCTCATCGACTCAAGGTCGGAATATCCCAATACTTCCAATTCCTATGACATGTCAACTATATCCGACTAGCCCGACATCATTAATAGGGTATTCAAAATCATATTCATTTCAATATGGTAAGAATACTTACCTCATTCACATTTTCATACAATATAAATATCAAATTTAGTAATAACGATTAAGCTCGGTTTATAGAAATACAAACCACTATTTATCGAATTTAATCGATATCTTCGTTCACTTTCTCTTTTCCTTTCTTTGATGACGTATCCAGTGCTACGTTAGCTACGGACAATCATACAATTAAAAATCATCAATATACTAATTCATAAAACACATTTTCACTTTCTATCAAACTTTTACAAAAATTCCAATTTCGTCCTTTTTCCATTACTAAACTTTTCTTTAACTTAAGCTTCATATTTTCATTTAATCAACTCATTAACAATTTCTAACTCATAGAATTCATTATAAAACATAAATTTTGAGTTCTATTCAACTTAGTCCCTATTTAAACCTAACTTAGAATTCTTTTAATAAATCACTCATTTTTCACTTCTAACTTCAATTCCTATCAATTTAACCCATAAAACCTCAATTTATTCAACTAAATCAATATCTAGAAAATTCTCTATTTTTCTTCATTTTAACCTCATACATGTAGAACTTTGAATTAGGCATCCATAAACATAAAATTCACAAGAAAATGAGCTAAAACAACTTACCAATCAAGCTTCAAGTCCTTAAACCTCAAATTTCCCTTTTTCTTTTTCTTTCTTTCTTCTTCTTCTTTTTTTCACGTTTGCTCTCTGTTAGTCTTTCTATCTTCTTTTTCTATTTTATCAATTTTACTCATTATTTAATATTATACTAATTTAATAAAAATTATTTAAACACTAAAAAAAAATAAAAGCCTTTAACACTATTAATGCATTATACCAACTATTACACATGTAATATCATACATTCACACACATGGCACTTATGGTCTAATTGCTAGATTAGTCCCTTTTACTTCTTTAATCTATAATTAAACTTTTATTCCTTATGCAATTTAATCCTTTAAACTAAATTCAAGCTACTTCACTTAATTAAACACTAAATAACCATTCAACTATAATTCATAAATATTTCTAATAAATATTCATGAATTAAAATTCACGAAAACAATACTCTAGACTCGATTTCTGATACCGGTACTTTTGGTTCATTACAATTAATTTAAAAAAAACCATTTAAACTATTAATTACAGTAATGTCACTTGACATGTTGACGACACCATTAAAAATATTTTTTTAGGTAATTGTACAAAAATATGATGTATTTTTTGGGTCGGGACGTACCAGTGTTGTCGATTACCCAGGCGACACCAAAAAAATTAATTTTTTTAAACCCTAGCCATTTAGCTAATGATTGCTCTAGATAAGTGTGGTGTTGATGATTGCTCAGACAACACTAGTGTTAAAGTGTTACTTTTGCCTTTTCATCAGTAACAACTAAGACTATCCCAAATTGATAATTAATTATTTTTGCATTATATAATTAAAAAAATCGTTTCTGATAAATAAATAAAAAAATTGATTCACTCTTTTTTGTCCATTTCTCTTTTTATTTTTTATTTTTATTATTTTCCAAATTCGAAAATATATAAAACAAAAGGTTAATAAAAACCCAAAGCAAAGCCCAACGCTTAAACAATTGGAGCAAGCCCTAAAATCATTATTGGGCCTTAAGATTTTGAATTCTTTAGATGAATCTCATATATTCGAAAATTGATCCACTCCAGAAGAGTTGATTCCAATAAGATTGGTCAATTTCTTAGAAATTGGTTTAGGTCAGTATTTTAAAAATCGGACTAAGTAATTAAATTGATTAGATGAATCATTTTCGGTTCAATCTACTTCATCATTTGTCTAATAATAATTAAGTAGTAATTAAAAATTAATAAAAATTTCATTTATTAGTTCAACCTGTCCAATTGGTTTTTTTTTTTTTCTTTTATCAATTTCGAGTAGTTTGCTCAAAGAGAGATCCAATTCCTTTGTTCGGACACCTATATTACCTTTTTCCTAATGTAACTAATCCTATTGACCAATCTCGTCCAGCTCCAACAACACTAGCTTATTTATTTTGTTAAATTTGCTTTAGTTTTCAACATTTTAATTAAAATAAGGTTTAATATCATATTTGGCACCTGAACTTTAACAAAACTTGCAATGTGGTACCTGAATTTTCAATAAATTGATTTTGGTACTTCAACTTTAATTTTGTTTATCAATGTGACCAACTAATGGTGTTAATCTTTAACCTGCAGACAGAACATGTGAGCCACAAAAATGGTGACACATATCACTTTTATAAGTTTTTTTAATTCAAAAATATATCAGGGACCAAAAATTAAATAACCCTTAATATTTTTAAAATAGGAAAAAATTGATATTAATATTCTCAAAATTTCAATTCCTTTTCCTTCTATGTTTATGTTCTCCAAAATTTAACTCACCAGCTCAATTCTTTAATGCCTGTTACATATTTTTTCTGTTTATGCTGGAAATGTACTGGCAGTTACAATTAAATTTCCAGTAGTAACTTCAAGATGAATCCAATTTTTTACGTTCTTCAATTTCTTTTCCTTCAACTTTGCCAAGCAGATTCAAATAGAACCCTAATTCAATTAAATTTCCAAAAAATCTACAAGATGAATCCAGATTCAATTAAACACCTTTCAACAATCCTGGAGATTGAAATCTGGTTTCTTATATCAAATAGATATGAATAAATATGTTGAAATTAGCAACTCATACTCTTATACCAGAAAATATATATAAAAAAAACAAAAAAACATTAGGGTTTTGAACACTTCAAAACTTTAAAAAGAATACCGAGAAAATAAAAGAAAATGAGGTAGAAAGTTTGATGGGTCATCAAAACAAAAGAAAAACTGATTAGCTAATAACTAGTTAGTATTTTTTTTAATCAAATAAACAGTTTCAATAATCTGCAGAAATTCTAGACTTTTTGGTATACGTGTAGAGAGACATCAGATATAATCTCAACAAAAAAATACATATAAAACAAAGATAAGAACCGAGAGGAAGAGAGAAGACTGGAAAAACATCTCAGGAACAGAGAAAAAAGAAAAAAAAAAATCTCAGGAGGGTATTTTTTCACTTTTGAAAAGACACTTAGTTAATACGAACACTTCAAGCGCCACCGTTACTTTCCCGACGACGAGCCATTCAAGGAAAGGATTCCTCATTTTAGCAGAGAAGCGATTTTAAAACTTAAGAAGCTCAAGTTTGGTTTTGTGGTTTTTGAAGAAAGCTCCCGAAAGACTAAGTCAAGAAGCTGATAGAAGGGAAGAAGAGGAATCCATCAATGGTGTTAGTTTCCAAGGAGAGAAAAATGAAAGGTTGGAGAGAAAGTTTAGGGTTGTTTGTAAAAAATATAATCAGTATTATTTGATAAAATAGTTTTCAGTATAATTGTAATATTATTTTTTAGATTTTTACCTTAAAATAAAGTTTTGGTATAATAGTTTTGAAGTCCCTTAACTTTGAATGATTAATTTCTTACGACAATAGTGGCACGTGGTAGCATACGTCATGTCAGATTTTAATATCGTTAATCATAGGTACTGCATGGATAAACCGCATTAAAATTGAAGCATGGCATTAGAAGATTTGTCAAAATTCAGACACGAGATTAAGCCTTAAAATAATGACTTTAACCAACGGATGAATTCACTGTACACATATTTGCATTGAGAAGCATGTTTGAAACCTTCATCAAAATTCATAACCCTTCCATGTGTAATATAATAACTTAAAAGCAATCTTCTATCACTATAAACCCTAAAGAAATGAAGATGTATATTATTACTCCCAAATACTTTTCTGTTCTTTGTTTTAAGCGGCGACTATTATTTTCGAATAAACATAAAGCATGCTCTCGACGTCCGACATCAAAAGGAAAAGTGTAGACCATACATGAAAACAACATAAAAACAGAAAAGGTAAAGGAATCCACCATCACCCTTATCACTCGCTGCCGCCGTTCTTTCGTACAATAGTCACCCAGGCTCGCGCATCCTGATTCTGAGTGTTCTAAAGGTAGCCAATATTCTCTCCTGCACTTAACAACAACCATAAAGTCACTACCCAATCTAATCTGGATAAATAAGTGATCTTTTCTGGATCCACTCAGTTAAATTAGTCTGGTAAGATTGATTTTTTTTTTTTTTTTTGGGTCTTTCCCTATTACCTAAACGCCTCGAGCAGCGTCACCGCTCATCAAATCTACAATCCGGTTCAACATAGCTCTCTGAGCAACAAAATTCATGTTATCATCTGCTTCAAGAAAATCAAAAACTAATTTGTCCACAGCCTTTTTCTCTGCGAGCTTCTCATCCCTCTCATTCATAAGCATCAAAAGTTTATTTTCCAAGGCTTCCAGTGCAGCTCCATCAGCCCTTAGCTGCTCTGCCATCTCCCTTGTTTTCTCTCTCTTCTTTCCCAATTCAACTTCCAAGCGGTGTAAGATGAAGTCAATGACATCGTTCCCTTCTCGATCCTATTTGAAAGAAAAAAAAAAAAAAAGAACAAAAAAAGTTGAAACCCAACAAAGCAAACAGTAACTAAACACTAGTATTAGCATAAAAACACCTGAAGCCGCCATATTCAACCAGAATTTTAGGCTCCATTAGCAAATTGAGAAATCAAATTTGATCAGAGTAAATGAAAAGAGGAAGAATTATAGAAATAGAAAGCTGACCATGTCAGGAAGATGCAGCAAAGAACTGATCCTACAATGGAGAATGATGCAATTCAGCGGAGCTAAAAAGGGCCAAAGCTTATTGTCGTGGCTGCCAAATTCAGATGTGCATGGGCCCATCCTTTTACAAATTTGTCTTCCGATATGTTTTGGCGGAGACTCAGACGAGATCGCGCGTTTATCCGACCTATTCTTTTTCTTTATTTTTTTTTTCCATCAATATAGTAAAAATAAGTAAGATAACATTTATATGTTTTATTAAAATAGTCTTAATTGTATTTATGAGCTTTTTTTGTCATCACTCTTTGTTTTCTTTTTCTAAATTTTTTTTCTAACAAATTTAATGAAAGAACCGTTAACAAATTTAACGGGGATGATGTGGAATATTTTTAATGAGATGTAATTTCTTACTTAGTCAACCCAATAAGATAATTACATGTAAATATTAATAAAGGAAATAAATCATACATGAAATTAAAAAAAAAACTCTTAATTTAAAGAAAATAAACGCAATTATCTATAAAATGTTTCAAAATGAATGCATACGTTTATTTATTGAGAGGTTTCAAAAAGATAAATAATAAACCAAACCGAAAATATTAAAAATATGCATTCATTTTGAAAGCCTTTTTTAGATAATTACATTTATTTTCTTTAAATTAAGAGTTACTTTTTAACTTCATGAATTATTTATTTATTTTATTATTTTTCACATGTAATTATTATTGTGTTATTTAAGAACAATGGCGAAACCAGGGGGCTAACAAGGGCCTCGGTCTCCCTAAAATAGAAAATTTTTCATTTAGGCCCCTCCTAAAATTTTGATTTAATCCTTTAAAAATTATAAAGATAGAGGCTATTAAATTGGTGAAATTGTATTTTTACTATAGTAAAAATTACAATTTAATTTCGCCCCCTAAAAAATTTTCTGGCTTCACCCCTGTCTAAGTAATAAATTACATCTCATTAAAAATATTTCATATATGAAATTTCACATCATCCCGTTAATTTTTTTAGCTATACTTTCATCAAACTTGTTAAATCAAATAACCTATTAAAAAAAGCAATTTGAAAAAAATAATAAAAGTTTATGGTAAAAAAAAAACTTAAAAATACAATTAAAATCATTTTGACAAAATATGTAAACGATAATAATCAAATTTATCATTAAGCCTAAAAATAATACAAATTAATCTATGACTTCTTTTTAAAGACGTTTTAACGGTTACATGTAATTTACTGTTAGTGTATAGATGACAGCTTATCAAAAATAAATATTTTTTATTCAAATAATAATTTGTAAATCATAATATATATCATATATGTGTAAATATACATATAACAGTTTCTCATATACTATAAATACGGGTTTACCTTATTTCTCTTGCTTTTAAATAAATCTTTAATCACTGTTTTGTAAGTATGAGATTGAGTTTTATGATTAGAGATGGTGGTTAGTATGTTAAAAACAAAAGTGATTCAAGAACCCTACATTAGAATTTATAGGAATTTAGTTTTATGACTTATCCTTGCCAAAAATAAATAAATTCGCTTATTTTGAATATGTTTTATTTTTACAAGAATTTTTATTTATATTTTTAATTTTAAGTTTAAATTTGTATTAATTATTTTTTATTTTATTTCTAACTATTGTAATACATATGTAATAAATAAGTTTTTTTTTCTCATGTTGTTACACTAGTAACCAAATAAGGCAATAGTTTTCTAAGTTCAAATCTCACTATTTTTGTGTAATTTTTTTATATAAAAGACATAAAAAGAAAAAAAAATTCTTAAAATAATATAATTTACTTTATCAAATAATGATATTTTAGTCATTACACAACTGAGTTGGTATTTGATTAACTCGTGAATAAATATATAATAAACATATCATTTGTTAATTTGAATAAAAATAATGGCTTTGTTTGGTAATGTGCTAATTGCTAATTACAGTACCTGGTTTTACAAACTTATTATATTAACTATTTATTTAAAAGTGTTTGGTAAAACTTAGTTGATAGTTGAAAACTGATGTGTAAAATTACAAATAAGTGTATGACACATTTTATTGTTAAGAATTTATTTGTTTATAATACTTTATTTTTTATTGGGTGAAATTATTGAAATAAAACATATTATCAAGGAATTAAAACTGTAACGCTCTTACTCGACTCGATAGCTGAGTCCGAGTGTGGAGTGTCATAGTTGAGCCGTTTGGTCTAATACTTTAATCAGAAAATTCGCCAAAGGCTTTATTACTCCATTACAAATATTTCTTACAATAGGAACCTTAAACCAAATGTGATTTGACTACCTTAAAATTTTAAGTTTGTAAGAAAACTACTTAATTGCAATGCATCTAACCTCGAGGTGAAACCTCCAAAGGTACCCCTTTCTATGTAGATGACATTTTACTGATGATGATCCTTGATCTAACACAGTCTGGCTTGGTCCCTCTAAGAGATCTTCACTCATACGAGTCCTACAAACATAAGCCAAAATTTTGTAAGTTCAAAAGAGCTTAGCGAATTTCTTTACTACGTTACACAAAAATAGGCCCCGTCTTGCAAGGGTAGTAAATAAAAAGAAACTAAATACGTCTAACTCCTTAATCATTTAGGGCTAATTACTCTTAGTTTGGGATGGTGGACTCCAATTCAATTTTTGGTGGTTTCTCAGATATCTCACCACAACTGCAGACTCTGTCCTTTCTCCATATACATTCTTTCTTTTATCCATCCTCTATTCAAGATATCCAACTATTCATAGCTCTCATGTTTAACCCTCAATTACAAAGTTTGAGGGCCAGCTACCAATATAAATTCTCTTTTCCACTTATACTTATAAGGTAGTCCTCCTAAACTACCATCTCAATGACCCTTTGGTTATGTCCTCCTTGGCTAACATTCCAAATCTAACTAGTCCTAGGCAGACTCCCTTGGCTTATTATAATCCTGAAGGACTTGTTGACATCCTATCAATCACGTTAACTAATGAGGACCTATGCCACTCTGGCGGGCTAATTCTTGTTTCACCTTACACTCAAGTTAAAAATTTATTTTGGATTACTTCCTCAAAATCCGCCCTATTTGTTAAACTTTGCCTTTAAAATGTAACCTATTTGTCTACGTTTTATCGTTTTGGCCTACAGTATCCAACAAACTATTATCTAAGTGACTGTTCAAGTTTACAATTTCTCTTACCTGATGGTTCCCTATGGAACTAACTTTATGGCGGTTCTACCCACAGTAGTTTCTTCTCAAAGAGGAATAGTCTTGGTAGACATGACTATCACTTGGATAATCCTTTTTTTAGTGCCTCTTTCTGGCAATTCTTTATGGTAGATCATTATTTGAAATCCTCGGATAAATATTTTTTCGTTTGCCTATATACAAGCATTACTATCATGTCATTCACATGTCTAATTCTTACTGAGCTACCACAATATGTCCCACCAGCTTCCTTATTTACCGTTTTGGTAAAATTTTTCCATTTTTAGTACTTTTGCCTTTTTTGACAGATTCATCAATCCCTCTGGCTAGCTATCGCTTGCCAACACTTACCTTTTTCTTCTATCCTTTTTTCTTTATTTGCATGTTTTTCCTTAACTACTATCCTGATGGACTATCCCATATTTAATGTCTTAGTGGACTATCACATGTTTATTGTCTCAGTGGACTATCTCATATTTATTATCTTGGCGGACCATCACATGTTTAATGTCCTGGCAAACTATCCCATGTTTAATGTCCTGGCAGTCTACCCTATATTTACTATCCCGTCTAACTCCATTGGTTGCTATAGCCCAACTATGGTTTTACACCAATAACCTCATGTTTAATGTTCTAAAGGACTTTATTGGTTGTTATAACTGAGCTCTAGTTTTACACCTTTAAACTTTTTTTGAGGTGTCAGCCCGAAAAACCTTATCATTGTTCCAGTGTTGCCCCATAGAGCCTACTGACCGCTGTCACGGTGTTGCTCTATGGAACCTATAAACCGTCATCACGGTGTTGCTCCAACGAGCCAGTCGATATAATTCTATCTCACATTTAACCTCGATGCTTAAACACTACAGTGTCCCATCTCTGAAGATCAGAGTTTTCAAATCACGGTTTGCACCCAGCATCACTAAATTGAGAAATCTACTGAAATTTCAATTCTCTATCCATCCGCCCATTCCTTCATTTTGCCACATATAACATTGATGCTCAAACATCGTAGTGTCCACTCCGCAAGGCCTGGAGCTTCGGATATCACGGTTTGCACCTAGCAACACCATATTGTGAAATTCTAAAGAAAAATTCCTCTTCTCTATCCATCCGCCAAATCTTAATCCATCTATCCCATCAATACTTTATCTTCGTCCTCCATTGTTACAAACATACAATACATGTATTTCCTAGATATATATTATCATTACTCCATTTATCCCATCAGTATGTTACCTTTGTATTCCACTGTTGTAAACATGCAATACATGTATTTCCTATATATATTATCATTGAGTATACTACTTTTTAGTCACAAAATCATGACCATTTCATGCATATCTGACTCAAACCTTATGATCACCGCTCCATGTAAAACTTCTCGTAATTATCTCTTGTTCGGAGCAGCTAAAAAAGAAGAGAAAGAAATTAAACAGAATTGAGAAGATTTCCCTTCGGGAATTCATTTGTTAGCTAGTTATAGTCATTCATGCATGGTTATCAACCTTATAAAAATCATTTTTTGGTAATCATTTTGTCTCCTACTAAAGAACCAGTTGATTCTAATCCAACCGAACCAGATTTGAAACTCAACCATGTCCAAACCAACCACTAAATTTTCTTGATTTTTCAGTAGAAACCACCAACTTATGGTTTCTTTTCATTTAACCTCTAATTATTCTTAATTTCCAAAGTTAAGGGAAACCAAGTGTGACAAAACATCAATTATGGAAATAAAACACACGATAGTATAAGTCTAGATAAAATAATAGATAACTAGAAGAGAAATGACTAAACTCCTTTCATACCGACTCGCCTAAGCTTATGAGTTACCTGTAACCCAACAAATAGACTAAATAAGTTTACAACTCAATGTGTAACTTACATTTATAATTAACCAGTAACATAAAATATGTGATTTCAATTTTTATTAACAAGTAAATTCTAGGAATCGGATGCAGAAACAAAAAAATCATATATAGCTGCTAAACATTTCAAATTCATATGCAGATTCCTAACTCCAACCGCTACACGTCATTTCGTCCATCCCTAGACACTATATAGGTTATCAAGTATCTATCTATCCCTACGCACTGCATAGTGACTGTGTGTCATGTTCCAAAATAATTGCAGTCTAGCTGCCATATCAGGATGTGATAAATCGTCAAAGTTAGATATATGTTTATGGCTTAGCCACCACATTCGACAGATTATTAAAATGCCCACACTTCCTGCTTTTCATAATCCTAATCCAATGCAGATGTAGGTATAACATATATCAGATATGTGTATATAATAGTACAAATTCAGGCCATGCTCATGTTATGCTATCACACTTATCAGATTTCATATAAATTATTTACATGAAAATAACATATTATTCAGTAACAGATCGTCAGACAACGGTTACATTGTCTAATTCATATCATATGGACCCTACGGTAGGCCTACGTTTGATTTGAACGATGTTTACGGCCCTAGGAAAAATCTTAATTTTTTGCCCACATGCTCATGTGTATTCACACGGCCATGTGGCTCAAAATAGTGAGTTACACGATCTGGACACACTCCTGTATCTTTAGACTGAGTGTCTCAAATTCTAAAATAGTGAGCTACATGGCCTGGACACACGTTCGTGTGCCTCTAATTCCAAAACAGTGAGTTACACGACTTGGATACACGCCCATGTCTCTAGGCCGTGTGCCTCTAATTCCAAAATAGTGAGTTATATGGCCTGACACACAGCCTTATGGATTACACGGCCTACCAGGCGGCCTGTCACACATTATAATAATTACCTAAGACTTATTATAACCTATTATACATATACATTTGGGCCTAAAATTGAGCCTTCGAGGCCTTAAAAACAAATTGGATTCAATCCAGGACTAACTTAAAACAATTCAGAAAGTTTGGAGTAATGTCATAAATACCTAAAAATAGGGGACACACAATCGTGTGGCCAGGCCGTGTGAAACACCCCAAACACACCAAATCGCTCAAATAAGCTAACCAACCGAGAACACAACCGTGTGGCATCGACCTCCATGTGTCCCAATTTCAAAAGTTACATGGTCTAGGGCGTTTCATACGGCCTAACCATACAACCGGATGTTCCCTATTTTTAGGTATTTATGAAATTACTTCTAACTTTCTAAATTGTTTTAAATTGGTCCTGAATTGATTCCAATTTGTTTTTAGGGCCTTAAAGGCTCAATTTTAGGCCCAAATGTATATTTATGATAGGTTATAATGAGTTTTAGGTAATTATTATTAAATGATCTGTTTTGAAATTATTTGTTCTGATTTGCACAGTAACGTTCTGTAACTCTAGCCCGATAACGGGTACGGGTTTGGGGTGTTACAATAGTCGTAGTTCTTAAGTAACTCAACCCATCTAATCGTAGTTCTTAAGTAACTCAACCCATCTACATTCCCTAAGGTTTAACTTTTTCTGAGTTAATAGACACTTGAGGTTCTAGTGATCGGTTTAGATGATATACCTCTCACTGCATAGATAGTGCCTCCAGATTTTCAGAGCAAACATACATGAGATAATTACCTTTGTGTGACTTAAGTTATCGGGACACATAAGCTACAACCTTACAAATTTTCACTAAAACACATCCCAAACCGATGTGTAAAGCATCGCTATAGACTACGAACTTTTTCCAAAATTCAGGTTGTACCAAAATAGATGTTTGAGTCAGAACGGGCTTGTGTTTTTCAAAGCTTGCTTGTTACTTATTAGACCACACAAACAGTGCATTTTTAAGTAACAATTTAGTTAAAGGACCCGCGATAAGTGAGAACCCTTCAACAAACCTCCAGTAGTAACTTGCCAAACCAAGGAAACTCAGGATCTCAAACACACTCTTCAGTTGTTTCCACTCGATCACAGCCTCAATTTTTTAAGGTCTACTCGGATCCCCTCAGCTAAAACAACATGCCCCAGAAAGGTAACCTCTTGCAACCAAAATTCACACTTGTTTAACTTTATCATTAAGTTGTTTTTCATGGAGTATCTACAGAACTATTCGGATGTGTTCATCATGCTCACTTTCAGTCTTAGAATAAATCAATAGGCCATTAATAAAAACGACGATGAACTAATCTAAATATAGCTAAAATACCCGGTTCATCAAATCCATAAACACAATCAGAGTATTTGCTAAACTAAATGGCATGACCAGGAACTCGTAATACCCGCAACAAGTCCTAAAAGCGGTCTTATACACATCAGTCTCCTTAACTTGAGCTGATGGTACCCATAAGAGAGATCGATTTTGGAAAATATAGATGCCCCATAGAACTGATCAAAGAAGTTGTCAATCCTCGAAAGCGGATGCTTGTTTACCGTCAACTTATTTAGCTAATGATAATCCACACACATTCTTATCATACAGTCATTTTTCTTGACAAACAAAACCGGTGCACCCCACAGGGACATGCTCAGTTAAATGAATCCTTGATTGAGAAGTTCTTGAAGCTGAGTCTTTAAGCCCATAAACTCCTTTGGTGTCATACAATAATGAGCAATTGACACAGGAGTAGTACCCAGTAAGAGTTTAATACTGAACTTAACTTCCCTATCCGGAGGTATCCTCGACAACTCTTTAGGGAAAACATCTCTTACAGTCTGAATATCTTTAATAGAATATTTTGTAGACCCAAAGTCAGACACATAAGTTAGATATACCTCACAACCCTTCCGAACTAGCTTCCCAACAACTAGAGTGGTGATCACATTAGAGAGATAATCTCGATGCTCACCAATCATAACAATTCTGGTATCACAATCAAATCTCAGAGTTACCCTCTTAGAGGTACAATCTAAACTGACTCGATGTTCCACGAGCCAATCCATTCCCAAAGTTAGGTCAAACTCTCCAAACGATAATTCCATCAGATTAGCTAGAAACACAATACCTTGAACTTCTAACAAAACCCGTCTATAAACCTTATTAACTCAGACTAACTGTCCCATGGGACTAATCACAAAAACTTCTCTAATAGTTCATTCAATAAATATATCCAAATTCATATAAACAGTGCTAACTATATATGAATATGTAGAACTAATATCTATAAGAGCAAAATATGGAATAGTATGAATAAAGAAAATACCTGTTATAACATCGACACCATCTCTGTCTTTACAGTGCCTCGTCACATACACAAATGTAGACTAGCATGCATTAGCCTGATGCGCACATTTACCCGATGCTCTCTGACCCTTACCAGAACCATTACCACTTCGGGCCGAACCATGGCCCTTAAGTGGTTGCTGAGCTAGCCTCTGTGGCTGAGCTAGACCTAGAGCTAGAACCTGTATATGAGCTTGCACTTGATCAGATCAGAAGGGACAATCCCTAATACGATACTCCATCGACCTGCAATGTAGACAGGCTCCTAACTTCCTCTAGCATTTGCTCAGATGGCACTTACCACAATCACTACAAACTTGAATCTCAGTCGGTGCAACAGAAGCCATAGATCTCAGAGGCTCCTCAAGTCTAGCTCGTTTCTTAGGGCGCTGAATAGAACTAGTGAGACCCGAATCTGTCTTAAGCTTACTCTAACCTTTCTCTTGATCTATCCTCTCTCGCTCAATGCATTTTACCTCCTTCGTTATCTTTGACTTATCAACCAAGGCCGCAAAAACTTTCTCCCTTTAAGGAGCTATTAGAAATCTCAGATCGTACCTCAATCCTTCATCAAACTGTACTCTCTTATCATAATTAGTCAAAACTAATACTCGAGCATACCCGCTTAATCTCAAAAACTCAGCCTCGTATTCGACCACAAACCTCCCACATTGAACTATGCTTATAAACTCCATCTATAAGCTTTCACATAACTTGCCACCACATACTTATGTTGGAAGGCATTCTTGTAAAAATCCCAAGTAATCTGTTTAGGCTGGGCGCCTTGCTCAACAGCCAACCACTATCAATAAGCCTCATCTTAGAGTAGAGACACGACACCCCTCAATTTTTATGTAAGAGTGTAGTCGATGTCATTCATAATACGCTTTGTGGCCTCTAACCAGTATTTGGCCACTATTAGAACAACTCCAGTGACACCTCTGAGAACCTCAACACCGTTTGACCAAAGTCATTTTGTAAATGACCTTTAACCTCTAGATCCAGAATGAGTCCCAATGACCCTCTCTAATGCTCATAACAAAACTTGAGATAGTGCATCGTCCCCAACTGTCGGAGTCTAAGACCCAATCTCAGTAGTAAGAGTAACAACAGTCTTGCTGGTCTCCAGATTTAGAATATTATCCATACAAGATGACTTTGCTTGAGCTTCTTATTGGTGCCCACGAGAACCACGTCCACGACTACTGCACGAACTCATAATATAAATTTATTTACAATGTCAGAATTGTAAAGATTAGTTCGAAATTAGTTCAAAATCCCTATCAGGTGTCTTATCACAGTTCATATCAAAATATTTAACTAAAGCAAACAAATTTAATCACTACAGTGTTTTTGAGCAAAATGATATAACTAAGTCGAGATACTCACAGGTTCGGCGCTTGAGGCTTGGTCTTTTATAAAATTAGTTATCAAAAGTACTCAGATAAATATTTCATTCAAAATATTTTTTTTAACAAAAATAGGATCCCAGAAAACACAGCTCGAGTTTTGCAAATCTGACTTTGATACCACTAAAAGTAACACCCCATACCCAGCCTAAATATTAACACTAAGTCTAGAGAGCTACATCAATTAATTTTAGAAAAGCTCAAACCTTTAAATATTCAAAGTTTAACAGTCGGAGATTAATTAAGTAGTTAAAACTAATATAAAAATCTAAGCTTATAATCAATCATTTGAAATAAAATACACGATAGTATAAATCTAGATAAAACAATAGATAACTAGAAGAGAAATGAGCAAACTCCTTCCACACCGACTTGCCTAAGTCTATGGGTTACCTATAATTCAACAAATAGACTAAATAAGTTTACAACTCCGTGTGTAACTTACATTTATAATTAATCAGTAACATAACAAATGTGATTTCAATTTTTATTAACCAATTAATTCTCAAAATCAGATACAGAAACAGAAACAGAAAACATCAGATATAGTTCCAGAACATTTTAGATTCAGATGTAGATTTCAAACCCAACCGCTACACACCATATTCATCCATCCCTAAACACCATATAAGGTATCAAGTATTTATCCATCCCTACGCATCACATAGTGATTGTGTATCACGTTCCATAATAATTACAATCTAACTGTAGATCAGAATGCGATAAATCGCCAAAGTTAAATATATGTTTGTGGCTTAACCACCACATTTGACAGATTATTAAACTGCCCACACTTTTTCTTTTTCAGAATCCCAACCCAATGCAGATGCAGATTTAACATATATCAGATATGCATATACAGTAGTACAAATTTAAGTCATGCTCATGTTATGCTATCACACTTATTAGATTTCATATAAAGTATTTACACGAAAATAATAGATTACTCAGAATAAATCATTAGATAACGGTTACATTGTCTAATTCAGATCATATGGACCTTACTGTAGGCTTACGTTAGATTTGAACGATGTTTACGGCTCTAGGGAAAAATCTTTTTTATAAAAAAGTGATATAACTAACAAATGAGGTTTGTTTTTGTATAACTAGTGTCCTCCAAATGATGCTTTAATTGAATAGTGAAGTACAAATGTTAAAAAATATAGAGGTTTGAATTCAAATCTTATTAATTGAGTGTATTTTTTTATTTTTCTATATAAAAAATATAAAATAATAAAATTTATTTTGTAAAGTAAGGGTATTTCATCATTATTCAACTAAATTGATGTCCTATTGTCCTATTGACTCATAACATCAACTCAATCAAGTGTTTAATATTTTTTTTGAAAAAGTTCTTAATTAATGCCATACACTTTGTAACACTAGTTTGCTTCTCTTTAGCACTATTTTAATTCTAATTATTCGATTTTTTGTGTTAATTAATTAAATGAAAATTAACTAATAAGAACGGTAAAATAATATTTGAAATTTACAGTTTAGCATTTAACGTTAGGATTAAGAATTTAGAATTTTAAGGTTAGAGTTAGAATTATGATTTAAGTTTATGGTTAAAAATTTAGTGTTTAGATTTTTTGTATTAAATTTTGTTTGTGTATTAATTAGAGTTAACAGCTTATGAGAATTAATTTGTTGCTAATTAATGTATTAATTTTTTTACTAGAAAATCAGTATATTATATTATTGATTATATTTTAAATAAAAATAATGTGACATATTATTAGTGGATACTTAAATAAATTTTTATTTCGTGTAATCTAAATTAAACACATATTAAATATAAAAAGCTTTTCCAAAAAAGCACATAAAATAATGTTTAAATAATACTCATAAGCAAAAAGGACACCAAAGCAAAGCATTTATTCATTGTTTAATGGTATATTAGGGAGAGACTTTGTGGCGAGATTGTCATAAATGTCAAAAAGTTATTTCCAAAAACCACCTAGTAGCAAACGCATTTTAGGACATTCCGAAGCCTTCTTGTTCTTCTACAATGATAATTAAGATTCCAACCACTACAAAATTAACCTTTTTTTAGGAACAATGTTAGAATAACTTGGGTAATGAATTTATTATAATCCACATGGATTTAATTTAGAATTATTTTATTGAGTAATCTACATGTAATTTTTTGTTGATTTCTTCAAGAAAGATTGTGAGCTATATTTTGTCGAGAATTAACTTCGTAAATTTGATTACCTGTAAGGCGTCAGATTTAATAGAGTAAGGCGTTAGGTCTAATAGAGTAAGAAAATCTTGTCAAGTGTTTGACAAAGCAAACAATGCATGCGCCCTTGATCAACCATCTAGGAAATTTCGATATTTACTCTTCGTGAAATTTTAACCTACACTTTACTGCATACAAAGCATTATTATTTGGGCTTTCACAAAATCAAAAGATTAAACTCTCATTAAAAACTAACAACCCGCTAAAAAATGATACTTCAAAATTTTCTTTCAGATAAATCTACCTCTCATTAACGATCTTTTAAATAAGTAAACAATTAATATTTCATTTCTATAAAAAAAAAAAGCTAATATTTAATCACATTCAATTTCTTAATATTTATGACGTGGAAATAAAAATAAACACTAACGTTTTTCATAAATGTTGATAGGAAGTGACCAAATTAATTATGACACCATCATCATTGAAGTTGTAAAATTACATTATCTTATATGGGCTAAAGTATATGCTTGTTTTCCTTTCTCTCTCCAGTGAGCTAAATGATCAAAGGGAATGTAGCATCCATTATTTACTTGGTTTCAATATTAAGGGCTGATTTTTATTTTTTCCAACTTTAAATTTGTTTTTATCTTCGTCTTTGATATTAGACTTGAGAACAAAAGTTTTAATTTTTAAATATACCATGTTTCAAATCTTAATTAACAGTTTTAAATCTATAAAAAAACAATAACATGAAATATACTCTGATGATAAAATAAAAAATCCATGAAAAAAGTGAGATATAAACCTATACTTAAGGATGGCTTGTTAAGTATAGGATTGAATTTGGGCAAAATTTTTAATATTTAAGTTATTTTATTTTAAATTTAAAATAAATAATTTTTAAAACATATTTTATTTAAAACTTAAATATAAAAATATTATATTGCATATCTTATTATTTTTTAAATAATAAAACAAATTATTTAGACAAATTAAATAAATCGATCCCAAACTTAAAAATAAAATAAAATAAAACCGTGACCTTACCCATTCAGCCGTGGATGCCTTTAGGGAGATATAGCAACTTTAGCATTCTAGACAAATTCAGCAGGTATAGGGTGAGAATAAAAGGGCAGAGCTAGATTCTTAATAACATGTTAGCACCATATCAAGTAATAATAGTTGAAGACTCAAATTGAATAAGACCTAGAAACATCTCTATTTTCTTAACTTGTATAAAATAATAGTTAAAATTTTTGTTAGATATCCGTTTACATATATTTAAATCGTATGGTCCTATCTTTTACTCTAATATTTGAAAAGAAATAAAAATATTAACAAGAACTTTCACCATCTCTATTCACTATTACTAAATTAACGGTGGAGGGAGATGGAGAATTTCTCCCTAAAATAAGGTTGGATTAGTGAAATAGTTTATATTTCTGAAATAATTATGCATCTTCTTTTTCTTCACGCTAACAGGGTTATGATTTTCAGAGTTTGATCCAAGTTGCCAAGCCACTTGAACAGATGGCCTGCCCTGCACTGTTAGAGGTAAATATTAAGCGTAACACAAAAGGGCAAACAACTTTATCATATAACTTCCAACTAATCCATATGAAACCTTTTTTTAATGAATCATTTGCGTTAAATTAATTGGTTCTAAGTTTTTAGAATTAAATCAATAGATAAATTGATTAATTTTTTTAATTTTTAATCCAATCCAATTGTTGTATTTAATCTTCAGTTTAATAGGATTATAAATTAAAAAATCTGAAAATAAATAAAATAATAATAAATTAAAAATTATGATTCAATAATAAAACAATAAAAAGTCACTATCTCAATTCAAAAAAAAAAAAAAAAAAAACTATCTCTCACCCTTCTTTTATTATTATTATCATATCCCATAGTTCAAGGAGCTATAAAGACACTACCTACTTTCCTCATTTTATATTATTACTTTGTAAAAAATTGTAGCCTTTTTCTTTTTTTTCCTTTTACCTATTTTAATATTTGAAGGTTTTTATTTTTGTTATTTGTGAATTTTCATTTTAGAGTATTTGTTTCGATGAAAAAGTGAAGAGATGGGAAGAAGATTAGAAAAGTGGAAATCTTTTTAAAGTGTATGTGGTGTCGAAGAAAAAAAAAGAAAATAAGATAAATGATCATTTTTTATCATAATATATAAAAATTAATTTTTCTAAAATAATAAAAAAAAAAGAAAATAGAAGAAATGTGTATGTTAATTTAAAATTATATATTTTTCACTTTTTATCTTTACTATTCTTTCTATTTTCCCTTTTTTTTATTAAAAAAATTATTATTTTTCATTTTTTATTTTCTATCCTTTCAAATTTTAATCTTTCCAATTGTCTTTCTATAGCAAAAGCATTAGTTTTTCATATTCTTGACAAGTTTACTAACCTTTCTGCTTCATATCCTTTTCATCTTTTAAAAGCTTCATCGTTTATAACTCTACCTTTCAAACTTTTTCTTGTTCAGCAAATGGGTAGTTCAAAATTTTTAAATAATTAAAAAAAAAAAAAAACCTTGACGGTAGCGATTGCAGCTTGACATGATGGCAAAAAATGTAGCAGCCGATGGTGAAAGGATCGAAGTAGGAGTGTTCATAGGTCGAGCCGCATTGGATCTAATCAAAATTTTAGATCATTTGTTGGGTTTAAGCTTGACCCAAAAAATGGATCTAAGATTTTATCCTAGTTTAGCTCGGATAAAATGTTAAAACTTGAGCCCGACTCATCTATATTAATTTTTTTATATTATTTATTATATAATTTTTTTAAAAAATATAATATATAAAAAATACTAAAACCATTAAAATAAATGTTTACCAACAAATTAAAAATAAAATTTAAAAATATGTATACTTAAATAACATTAAGATAGCACCAACATAATAGTGAAATGGTAGCAACAATAAAACAAGTGTTATACAATATCCAAATAATAACAATAAAATAGTACCAATATAATAGTGAAATGATAGAAAAAAGTAAAAAATAACAAGAAAATAACAAAAAAGAAAAGAGAGTAAAAAATAGCAATAAAAAGCATCAATTTTTTTTTTTTTTGCATATTTGGGCCATTCCGGATCAGGCCAAAAAAGCCTTACTTGAAACTTGGCTCATTTTCTAATATTGTCTTCTTTTTTTTTTTTTTCTAAATACATTTTTTAAGTCTATATTTTTCCTCAACCCTCCTATGACCGGGTGAGGTGGCCCGAACCATGGAGATCGGAATTTTGACACTTATTTTAAAGATTTTTGTATTCATTTGGACCGAATTTTGGGTCAGGAATTGCCATTGGGCTAGTTTCAACTATTAAAATAAAGTGGGTTTAATTTTCTTTTTCGGTTTTGGGCCAGTGTAATTTAACTCACAATGCAATTAATTTTGAACTGCTTCATCCGGCTTCTGGTTCACATCTTAAAGATGATTCTCACTAGCTTGCAGCTCAAACAATTATTTAGCTTATTCCTATTATGAAAATCATGGTTTAAACAAACCAACTAAAAAGAAAAGAAAAGAAAAGAAATAGACAAAATTGAGTTTTAGCTTGATAGAGATGGGTATTGTTGTCAAAGCAGGAAGAGGTGAGTTTGAGTGTATTAAAACGCATTATCCTCTTATTTATGGGTTGGAAAGGGACTATGAGTAGTTATAGACATTGTCAAAATAAACAGATATGATTAGAACGTATAATAAAATTATTCAAATTGAAAGAAATGAGGATGAAGCCTCGTATAAAGAAAAAGGAAGAAAAGTTAGAGATGTATTGAGTGAGAGGAAGGAAGAGTTGAGAAAGAGGATTGAAGAATCAATAACATTGAATGGTATTGAATTTATAGACATGTAGTGGAAGGAGTGCTGAAGAATAAACAAATAAACAAATTCAAAGTGTTATTTCAAAAAATAACTCAATTACAAGCAATATAATATATATATATATATATATATATATATATATATTTACAAATCAAAGATCATTGAAACGTATTTCTAAAAATTATTAAAAACTTATTTTTCCGATTAAAATTATTATATTTTTCATTGAAGTGTGCACTATAAAAAAAAAAACTCACTACCACAATGATTAATCCATCGCAATTTAAATGAGGATCAGCCCTTTAACCAGCCTGGCTTTATCTTTCATTTGTTTTTCCTTTGATTGGTTGGGTGGGTCAATCTGATTAAAATCCAAAAGAAAAACAACAAATTATACAAATTTAAAAAAAGAAAAAAAGAGAGGTAGATTGTTTTAAACTTCTGGTAACATGGGTGACAACTAAACAATGCAAAATGTTCTATTCTCATTTATACCGTTCCATGATTCCATTCACACCTGTATTTTGTTTTTTTGTTTTTTTTTTTATCTATTATGTTTTTTTTTCTTTTAGAAAATAGATAAAAATCAAATTAGTATTTGTAGAATTCAATCGAATCAAGAATTGATTAAATTACCTCTTTAGACTAAAGGTTTAGACCAATTAATCTACAAATAGATATAAATTGATAGTTGAATTGAGCTAAAAATTGATTAAATCAGTTTTTTATATATTTTTTAAATTTATACTTTTTAAAATATAATTTATTCAATTGAACCAATCTAACTGGATGAACTAAAAATCAAGAGTTTAATAATTTGACCATTTATCTAATTTTGATAACCTTGAGTGAAACTATAGAGAAATCAAATAACGTGGAAGCGTCAATAATATAATCATAGGGTTGCATTTTTTTTGCATTAATTTTACCAATCCTCTGAAGATACTAAATACATCTTTCTCCTTAGTGTTAAGGCCTTTTAAAGTAAATTTCGCACTCAAATAAATCTTATTTCAAATTAAAAATTTAGATCCAATTCTACTGTCAATCCCTCTATTATGTATAAGTTGTGAATCTAATTTGTGCTCTTTAATTTGTTTGATTTTAGTCATGTACTTTACGAATTCATCAATTTTAGTATCTATTCATTTCGAATTTTAGTTACGTCTCAACCTATACATGTAACACCTTATACCCAATCCGACCACCAGGTTCGAGTACCAGATGTTACAACAACCCAAATAACTTAACAACTATTTCTAGTCTGATTTAATTACAAACTTAGACAACTTAAATTTTCAAATTCTCACAACTATTTATACCCATATCATGTTAGTTATAAATGCTTACAACTTGACAGTTTAAATGATCAATTATTTACCAAGTTTACATTAAGACTCAAATACAAACCCATTCAACCTAAATCCTAAGGCGTGACCTCTAAAGGTGCCCTTCTATATACATGAAAAACTACCGCACCGTTACTTTACTCTGGCAGTGTCTGGCCTAGTCCCTTCCCTCAATTTCCCAAGTCACCATCTACCCTGCACACAAGCACTAACTTTTATAAGTTCAGAAGAACTTAGTAAGGTTTTGAACAATAGTTTTCATGAAAAACTGCATAAATTTTTAGGAAGATGAGACTTTATGCATAGGGTTTAAACTTCTTGGATTTTGTAGGAGAATTCACGAATCTCGTGGTGTATCCAATGCCTCGCTCTCTCTCTCTCTCTAAGTCAACTTTGGCGGACATAACCACCCGACTTGATCATAACCATGGCCCATTTGGAAATACTCTGTTATGCCCTTGACATTGTTTACCCTTGTTCCAAACCTCTCTTATACCCTTCAGGATATACCTCATCACTGATACTCGTACCTACCAATTCAAACTAACGACGACTATTGGTGTTTAATAAAATATTCGCCATAATTTCGGATCATTACCTTAATCTATTTCTTGATCAAGGCCTCTACCCAGTAACCCCCATTTGCGGACTTAAACATGGTGCTTGGCTAACTGAATCCTTACTCCCATGTTCTTGGTGGATTCGTGCCACGATGAAACCCCAAAGTACTTATTCACCTTAGTCCCATCTTTTATGATACTCCATTCAATCGGATACTCTATCGAACTATCTTCGTCTCAAGTATCCCTTAACTGTTTCCACTCTTAGCATTCTCACATGGTCTTTCCCATGTTATATGTTCAACTGAAATTTTTTGCTTCATCAATCATTATAAACGGTATTCACAAAAATAGAGTGGCAGGACAAGAGTAGAAAAGAAAAAGAAATCGATTCATCATCTTTGTAGTTAGGTTAAGAAAAAACATTTGGATCTAATACAAGAATACAAGAAAGGCAGCCTCACGAATATTGATTAGTAGAATTTTTTTTATTCCTTGCTCTTTTTTTTATCTATATCTAATACTATCGACTACTCTTACTTGTTACTAGACGACTAAGCAATTCCTTAAAATAAAAAAAAATAAAAAAAGAGGGCTTCCAACAAAAAACAAAACCTCTTGTGCAACTACGAAAAAAAGTCAATTTTTAGATTTCGCATCTAATTGACTTGCGGAAATATGATAATTTCCTTCCCTGATGGACTTCCACTTCTTGCTACTTTCCGGCCGACTTTCTACCCAAGGTAATCCTCATCGGACTTCTGTAAACTTGAAATTATATAAGGCTTTTCTATATATTTACCACCTTTTTACTTAATAAATGTGTTTATCTTAAGTAATTATTATTGAAATAAGTAAAATTTACTTAATTAATATGTGAAATTATGCTTAATTACATGATTTTCGTGCATATTTTATATTAATTCATGTCAATTTGTTAGTGCATGTATTAATGTATGATTTTCATGCATATTTTATATTAATTCATGTTAATTTATTAATGGACATGTACAAGATATCCATGTGGACGGCAACACCATGCAATTTCGGGCACATAACAGCCCATTTTTCAGTGAAATCGAAATAGTGGTTTTGGGACCACAAATCCGATCCTAAAATAAATTTTATTTTTATTTTATTATATGGCCGGTATTATGATAGACATGTCGTGTGAAAATTTTGAAAAGAAAATTTTGTCGATTATGTGTTTAATTAGGGAAAGGACTAAATCGCATAAAATGCAAAAGTTGAATTCTAGTAGCTATAAGGATTAAATAGATATGGAATTCAAATCTAGAGGTCCTTATATGGTAATTAGACCATTGAAGAAAATTATGTGGATATTTGGTGACTCATCAATGGAAATTTAGAAAAAAAGTAAGGACTAAATTGGAATGAAATAATTAAATTAATTAAAAGATGAAAAAGAAAATATCATCTTATTTTCTCATCTTCTTCAACCTAAAATACATGGAAACCCTAGGAATGAGAGAAGAAACTTTCAAGGCTTAATAAGGTAAGTTTCCTTGTCCCGTTTTTAATAATTTTGATATTTTTGAAACCGGGATAGCTTAATCTATCTATTTAGGAGATAAATTTGAAAAGTTATCAAATTATGAAAAATGGGTCATGGATGTATATGCTGAAAATTAGAAATTTATGGTAGAAAATGAAAGGTTGTTGATAGATAAACAACTTTTACAATGAAAACATGATTTAGGGACTAAATTGTAAAGTTGTGAAATTGAAGAAAAATGCTGAATTTTTATTAATACATGTGCTATAAATTTGTAATGAGATTTTGGTTAGGCTTTGAATAAAGAGTAAATTGCACAAATTTGATTTTCCGAGCCTAGGGATGAAATTGGAATTTATCAAAAAGTTAAGGGCAAAACGGTAATTTTACCTAGGACGTAAATTGAGTCCAAATGAATATGAAATATGAGAAATTGATAATTAAAACTATTTATATAGATCCGGACAACACAAATTCGAGATTAGACTAAGGAAAAGAAAATGTTTCGTATTAGTAGATTATATACGCGAACAAGTGTCGAGGTAAATTCGTGTAACTTAATCGAGCATGTAAATATGTTTAACGTAATGTTGTGTTTGTATGGAATGTGACTTATATCGATGTGTATTATTTGATTTCTACGATGAAAAATTGAATACATGCTTGAAATGGTGAAAAAGAGGTTATGTCCCGATTGAATATGGAGTTTCGATGATTAATGTGCTTTCCCGAAATGAATGAGGTCCTGCATTTGTTGCTGACGGATTTAGCTCGGACGAGTAATCCTATTGACCTCATTATAGAAAGGATTTAGCCCGGACGGGTAATCCTGACACTGTACCTCTCGAGTATACATTACAATTAGGGTTTAGCTTGGACTGATAATCCTAATTGAGCTCTTTTGAGCATACGTTATATAAAGGATTTAGCTTGGACTTTATACAATATGTGGCTCAAGAGTGTTTTCTCGATTAAGTGCCCTAATGGGTACCCTTGAATAAGAATTGACAGATTATTGAATCGTACACCTCGAGTGTTCTACTTGAGCATCCATCGAAATTTCAATGATTCAACAGACACAAAACTCTTGGCATGATAAGAGAATTATGGAATGAAATGAATGATGTCTTAAAGAAAAATAGTATTGTAATAGACCCAATTTGCCTGGCCCGACACAGAAAACAAATAAAAATAATAAAACCAAAAAAAAAATAAATCAAAAGTCCAATTACAAAATATGTTGGCCCAATTTTACAAATTACAAAACCAAAAAAATAAAAAATAAAAAAAACCTAATGGCCAAAATGGCCCAAAAACTAAACTATTTTCAGCAAAAAAAAAAAAACCAAAGAAGAGAAAAACCCTAGCCTCATGCTTCCCTTGCGTCGCTTCTCCACGTCGGCAGGCTTGCCATCTGGCACCCTTTTGCTACCATCACCTGCAAAGAAGAACAAACACGCCACAACATAGCAGAGAAATAGTAGCAGCAGAACATAAAAATATTGTATCTTTTCGGCTATAAAAGCCATGAATAAATTAATGTAAATTTTCCTTACGGAGAAATCAAATACAAAAAAGAAAGGAAAAATCATATTAAAAAAGAAGGGTGATTTCAAATTCGAAAAAATATAAAATAAATAAGAATAATAAAGTTTTATTTTCACTGATTGTTTTGTTGGGGTGTCGCCGCTGGGGCCACCGTCGGTTTGCAAGGCCGTCGAATCCTCTGGGATT
The DNA here is from genome assembly GCA_025698475.1 of Gossypium anomalum. NCBI lineage: Eukaryota > Viridiplantae > Streptophyta > Magnoliopsida > Malvales > Malvaceae > Gossypium > Gossypium anomalum. The sequence continues at coordinate 77,889,496 of CM046966.1, read as the reverse complement.
CAGCCGAGGGCCGCGACGGCGAACGGTGGAAGCCGAAAGGCTTTCTTCCTTTTAGCGTTTTATTTTCTTTTATTTTGAAAATATTGGGCTCTAAATAAGTTTTTATGCCAAAAAAGGGGTCAAAATGAGTTCGAGGCGATTTCCTACCATCGTGGACGGCATCGCCGTCGCCGGTGATCGGTGGCCGGCGTGGTGGCGACTAACCAGACTGACAACCAGAGCTTTAGGGGCTAAGAGATAGTTGAGAGTTTTTTTTTTATTTTTTATTTAGAATGAGGAATCAAATGATTTTTTTAAAGTTTTTTTTTTGTTTATATAAGGTGCCAAAACAACGCCATTTTGGAGAGGTCAGAAAGGCCCCAAAACGACGTCGTTTTGAGCCGGATCGAATCGACCCGACCTACAAATAAGAAGGATCCGCATGTTTTTAATAAATGAGTTATTTACCCTTTCAGTCCTTCCGCTTTTTAGTGATGTTTTAATTCGGTCCCATTTCTTTTTTTTCTTTTTAATTTGGCCCTGTAATTTCGGCTTTACTTCATTTCAGTCCACCTTGGAGCTGCGTGTTTTGGAAGACATGGATTATTTTCCATTTGGTCCCCCTATTATTCGCGCGTTATGATGTGGTCCTTTATTTTATGTTTACCCCGATTTTTCCCCTAAAGTTTATTTTAAGCTTCAAATTAGCCCCTTTGTTATTTTATTTTATTCAATCTGTCCTTTTAATTTCGCTTAAGTTACGATTTAGCCTTTTTATTTTAATTCTTTTATTTATTCACTTATTCACATGTTTATTTACTCATTATTCCTTTTATTTTATTCATTTATTTGTTCATTTACTTATTTATATATTATTCATTCATTCATTTATTTATTATTTTAATCCTTGTATTCGTTTATTTATTATTCGTTCATTTTTGACATTTTTATTTTCTTTCATCGATTATTTATTTTATTTATGACTTCATTATTATTATCATTATTTTATTATTACCTATTCATCTATTTATTTATTACTCCTTTTTTTTATATACTTTCAAAAATTAGACTATTTATGTTTTTTACTTGTACATTTTATTGTTCTTATTATTGTTACTACCTATTTTATTATTTATTTTATTTTGGGTGTTCATGTTAGTGTTAAAATAGTATATATATTATGTGATTATCGCTATTATATGTATCATGAGATGTTTTATTAGTAATTTATATTGTTGTCATTTATTAACACGACATTTCATTCGTATATCATTGTTCCATTTTTTACATCACCATTTTATCTTATTTCATTGAAATCACGTCAAAAATCGCGTTTAAACTTATTTATCCATAAATTGTTTTTATATTATACCCTCAAATAAGGCAAGTACCTATCGTTTTAAGTTTCACATTTGTTATTATTGCAAAAGGGAAAATATTAAAAAATAGGCAATGTTCGTATTTAGAGATTTAAGAGGTCGTGTCCTAACTTACGGAGTCTCGATTTTCTCATTGAATCTATATAACCGAATATCCTTTTAAAATTAAAATACATGAGATTCGATTAAATGATTCAAATAAAAGGAAAGCTTATTTTTAGGGATTCGAGATGTCGTATCCTAACTTACAGGGTACGGCCTTTTTATTACTTCGAGAAAAGATGTCCTTTTACACGTTTTCATTAATTCAAAAGATTTTATCAGAAAATACATGATACAAAAAAGGATCGCATTTTAAATTCCTTTCCGAGTTTTCAACTTTCGACACTAAGACATTAATTAATCAACTAGGTACCAATTTTGGGCGTTACGAGGGTGCTAATCCTTCCTCGTATGTAACTAACTCCCGAACCTATTTACTGGATTTTCGTAGACTAAAAAACATTGCTTTAATAAATCAAATCTCTTATTAAAATAATCAAATTACGAGGTGACTTGATCACACCTCATAAAAAAAAAGATCGGTGGCGTCTCTCATTTTCATTTTTGTTTTTTTAAATAAAAAGTCGACCTTTCAAAATAAATAGTTTCGATAGCTTGGTGACTCCACTGGGGACCAAATAAGAGAGCCAAGCCACGAGTTGATTATTTTTTGTCTTTTTGTCGAAAATTGATAATTTGGTTTAAATTTACGATCTTTTCGTTGCATTTCTTTTTTATGCTCTGTATCATTTTGATATATTTGCTTTATTGGTTTGAGTCTTGGGATACTTTCGCATATTGCATTTGCATAACCGTTCGATTTTGCCCTTCTTAAGTGAGAGTGAGAAACTATTCCTTTGTGAGGTCTTCACCTCCGTATAGTGTAGAAGCCCAAATTGCCCGAGCCCATTTACACTTTAACCCACATACATTACAACCTAACCACTACCCCATACCTAACCAAGCTAACCCTTACCCACTAACCCATTTACAACATTAACCCATTAATCCCAAAACAACTTATACCCACTAATCCCTAAAACCCAATAGCCCAAATTACCCCTAACCGTAATCACACCTAACCCCAAACCCTAGCCCCACTTTCGGCACCCACTTGTGCCGCCACTGTCACCAAAGTCTGACCAGCGCCGCACCAACCCTTGGCCACTGCTAAGCACCGCCACAATATCTGCAAGCATTAAAACAAGACAAGACAGAAAATAGAAAAACAAAAAGCAACTTGTAAAAGGGTTATAAAAACCAGAATGAAATGTTGTAAAAGGGGGTTCCTAAAAAAAATAAAAATGGAGAGATTAACACCAAAAAAAGGGCAATCAGAATAGCAAAATACAATCAAAACGCCAAAGAAGATTCAAGCACGTCTGAACTTAAAGAATAACACCAAAACAGAGGTTCTAAAGGGCAAAAATCAAAATAAAAAATCAAAGGTGACTTTTGGTATATTCGGTTTCATTGTTTTTTATTCTTTTTTTTTTTTATTTTTTTCTTTTCTGCTTATATTTTTACATATACATATATCTAAAAAAGAAAAAGAAGATTTTAAAAAAAAAGAAAAAGAAAAAAATAATACCTTTATGATTTCTGCCACCGTACGGTGGTCGGTGGCAGGGCGATGGCTCGACGACGGAGTATGATGGCGCGTGTGGCCTTCCGGGCCGAGTTCTGGTTCGCCTGCAGAGAAGAAGGAGCATTCTCCTTTCTTTTTTTAAAGACAGTGTAACTAATGAAAACAAAAAAAAAATGTTGGTTTTATAAACAAAGGAAACGACGCCGTTTTTAAGGACCCCCAAACGCGCCCAAAACGGCGTCGTTTTGGGGGTAGGCCGATTACCCGACCCATTGGGGGCTAGGATCCGCGTGTTTTTGCAGAAGGGTCTAATTGCGCGAATGACCCTTCCGCTTTTTTAGGCGTTATACAATTTAGTTTATATTTATTTATAAATTGGCCCTAAAATTTAATTTGATTTGCAATCTAATCCCCGTTGATGCGCTGCGTTTTGATAGAGCGGGAATATTACCGTTTCAGCCCCCCATGTTTCATGCGTGTTGCAGTACGGCCCCGTGGCTTATTTTTATTTCAGATTTGGCCCCAAAACTTTGATTTTAATTCAATTTCGGTCCTTTTTTTTGTTTATCTTCAATTCTTATTGAAATATTCTTGTTATTTTAATATTATTATTATTATTATTATTATTATTATTATTATTATTATTATTATTATTATTATTATTATTATTATTATTATTATTATTATGATTAACATTACTATATAATCTTATTAGATATATATATATATATTACTGTTTTTAATGACTTTAGTTTATTATCATTTTATTATATTTACTTTTTTGTACTGTATTACATGGTTATTATTATTATATTTATTAATGTATGCCTCTTACCCCGTATGTATCTTTAGTACGTATTAATAGTCAATTTTTTTAATATATATGATATGAATAATTTATATATAATATTATGTATATATTTTAATATTATCAGTTATATATCTTTATACTATATTATTTCTAATACTATTATTTATATATATATATATATATGTATAAGTATGTGTGTAGTGTACAAAATAGTTTTATTATTCTTATTATCATTCCTAAGGTATGTATGTATTGTACATGTTCTATATATATATTATATATATTTTTAATATTACTAGTTATATATAGTTCTTATACATTTCCATGTACATATTTTTATAACGTCTTATGTATATATTTTTAAATACTATATTGTATATATATATATATATTTTCTTAGTACCACATTGTGTATATATCATGTATATATTTATTTTTACCCATATTGTATTTATTATTAATTTTAATATATTTATTTTATCATACATATATATATACCTTTCTTATTTGTATTATTTGTGTATGTCGTATTATTGATTTTGTATTTATTATTTTCCCTATTTGCTACTTATTATATTATTATTTGGTGTACATATATCTTTTACTATTATTAGTAAATGTATTTTCCTTGTCCATAGTATTCCTAATATTATTGCATATGTTCAATTATACTATGTGTACTTGTATCTAGTACGTATATATTTAGTAATATTGCACATATATGTCTATTAGGCATTATATTTTCATACATCATGTATACATGCCATATATTATATTTTTGCATATTATCTTATGTATATATTGCCTTATATTATTATTACTAAATGTACTTTATATTCGTTCATGTTTGGTTTTCTCTTTTAAGTATTATTATTATTGTTTTGCTACTGCTCTAGTATTATGTTAACATTTTTCATTGATAATGTCATTGTTTGCATTTTTGATTTATCTTAAATTCTTATTTCATGAATATTTTTTATGTTTAATTACTAATCGAGGCAATATATCGATTTAACATTAAGTCGTAAATTTCATCGCTATGTTGGATGGAATTTGTCGGCTCATGTTAAAACGGTATATCCTTCTCAAAAAAAAATCGAAAATATAAAATTTCTTATCTTTTCCATCGGATCACGATTAAATCTTACATTGAACTCGTATTTTTGAAAATCAAGACAACATGTGTTTTACAAGATACCAATTTTGGGCGTCGCGAGGGTGCTAATACCTTCCTCGTGCGTAACCGACTCCCGAACCTTAATTTTTCTTTGGCTTTTAACGTAGACCTAAATTCGGCCTTTTTTTTTTTAAAAATAAATGTAATAGGTGTCCGATCACACCTATAAAAAAGGATCGGTGGCGACTCCCTTTTTAATAAAATCAAAAATCAGTTTTCAAATGTCCAATAAATCGCCACAATTAGCGACCCTAAACCTAAAATTTTTACGTCGCTACAGCTGGCAACTCCACTGGGGACCCTTTTTGAGAGTCGTGTCCGGAATTAAACTCGCGTTGTCAAAATTTTCAAAGTTCTTTGTTCAAGTCAACATTTAGTCGTGATTCTCGAATTTTTGTTTTCAAAAAAAATCATCACGCATTTTTATCATGTTGTATATATTCTTCTAACTTGTTCGTCTGTTTGTTTTTCAGCTTTAAATTTTTATGGTTTTAGTTTTGGTTTAATTTTTAAATAAAACGTAAAGGTTTGTAAGTTTCTCCCCACACACCGTGCACTTGCATTTTCACATAACATGAGCTCTCTACCTGGGCTCCGTCCGTTTAAGTGAAAGTAAACGCTACGCCTTCGTGAGTTAACTCGTCCCTCCGCACAGGCTAGTGAATACTTTCGGGTTACATATGACTTATGCTTTCGTGAGTTAACTTGCCCCTCCGCATAGGCATAAGTAAATGTAATCCCTCGAATTGAACTCGTGAGCCTGTGATGGGCTATGACCGAGGCTTCGTACTAATCTTAGCAGATGATAGTACGGGCAATTCAAGTACCTATCTAGAACCAAAACCGCATATAATGAACCATACGAGCCACCTAACTAGAGCCATGTCGAACCTCCGTCCGTTTAATAGTCACCAAAATAAGTGCACGGGAGGAACGCCTCTTGCCTTTTGCATTTTCACTTTCTATACAAGGGGATGGGGTTTGTTTAATAAACTAGATCGGGTAGTTCGATTTGTTGAATTCTCCATGTTTTTCTGCCTGTATTAAATTACTAATCAAGGTTGTTTGTCTTTGCCTTATTGTTTTTCATCATGCATTATAGGCATCATATTAGAAAGGTGTTGACTAAAGATCGGTTGCCAAAGAACGGGTTTCTAATGGAAGAGTCAATTATACAAACAACCGAGAAAAACGCCGTGGTCCGGGATTGGTCTCTAAAAACTCAGAAAGAAAAAGGGGATAGTCTAATGGAAGAATGTATTGCCAATCTGCCCGAGCACGTAACTGTGAATGTTCGCCAAAACAACCTTGAAGATTTGGTTTGGATTTGGAATCAGTGGGACTCGGACACTAGGGGTATCTGCACTGAGAGGTATGGAGATATAGCTCACTTGATTATTATCAACATTGACGAGCGTATGATTCAAGCCATGATCAGATTTTGGGATCTGGCCTATCAATGTTTTACTTTCAACCAGAAAGATATGACCCCGACTATAGAAGAGTACGCTGCTCTGCTTCGTGTCAATAACGTACAACCCTACAAGATATATGTGAAAGAACCTAAACCGTTGACCTTCAAGAAAAAGTTAGTGAGATTGACAGACATGGCTGACACGTGGGCTGAGAAACAGATAAAGAAGAAAAATGAAACCATTTGCATTCCGTGGTCTTCCCTACGAGATTTGGTTCTGAACCATCCCGACATGCTGAAAAGGGTGAATCTATTCGCTTTGGCCATTTACGGTTTGGTCATTTTTTCGAAAGTTCTCGGACATCTTGAAGTTCCAGTACTTGATTTCTTTAAAAGGTTAAAACAAGGAATCAACCCTGTCCTAACTATCCTAGCCGAGACCTTCAGATCCCTGAGTAGTTGTCGAAGGAAAGGGGAAGGACGATTTATTGGATGTGTGCAGTCGCTCAATGTTTGGATTTTGAGCCACTTCTGGAAAGTAGAGCACACTCCGTTCCATATGTTTTCAAAAACATTTGCCCCGTTAGAAGCTTACCTCAAGAAATAATAGCCTAAGGAAGTCACTGAGCAACATTGGGTCTCAGTTTTTCAGAACCTTCGCACCGAAGATATAACGTGGAGAGCTCCGTGGATACGCCCTTCAGTTCTACTATACAGGGTCGGAGATCAAGACTGGGTGCCACTACTCGAACTATGGGGAGGAATTGGATATGCCCCACTTTTAGTCCAAAGGCAATTTTCTTCACGACAAATCATACCCGCCACCGGAGGATTAGCGCAGTCCGAGTTTGCTTTTGCGGGCGAGGGATATATGAAGAAGGTCCGAGACACTACAAAATCTTAGAAGAAAATTCATCTGATGGAATTGACCCTATATGCTGATACCCTAACCCAAGATTACGACATATGGAGGAAGCAACGGGTAAATAGTCAGTAATTCTCGTCAACAAACTACACCATCCAGAATCCTTTTTCGGAGGAAATGCCGTCTGAGCTAGAAATGGCAGGACAAGAATTTGAAAGAGAAAAGACCAAGATGTCTCGGGACCTTAGTGCCCTTCAAGAAGAAAACTACCAATTGAAGATTGACGCTCAGATTGAAAGATCCAAAACCGAGAAAGTGCAAAAAGAGGCTGAAGTTGTAAGAAATGACTTAAGAGAGCTTATCTGGAAAATAAGAAGTTAAGAAGCACAATAAAGAATAGTGGGCTGGGTAAGTCGTCGGCAGAATGGAAAGAAGAAATAAGCAACATCAAAGGCAGAATGGAATTTTGGAAAGGAAAAGCGAAGAAAGAGGAGGAAAAGGCTGCGCGAGCTATGATAGAACTAAGGAGAAAGAACGCCGAATATGAAACAGTATCTGCCAAACTTACGATGAGTTAGTTCGAACGCCGAGAGTTAAAAGAGAGAATACTGGGATTAGAAAATATACTACAAGATCGTCAACAACAGCTAGATACTCTCTTAAAGGCTTTGGAAGAAAAGAACAGTCAATATGATAGAGATGTTCGTGCCTATGAAGAGGGCCTCCAAGAAAAAGAAATGCAACTTAACTACTTGATCAATGAAATTCGTGGGGTAGCCATGCACGTGGTACAATTATTGGGTCAAGTAGAGAATCTCCGTTGCCAATTCCCGCCAAGCCTACGATCAAGCATATCAGAATTCTTAGAGCGAGTAAAGAAATATGGCAATATAGCTAGAAAGTTTATGTAATAGTTGAATAGGAAACGGCAAAATGTTTTGTAATGAACTCTTTTGATGAATGAAATGCCTAAATAGGGGCTATCTTGAAATCAACACAAATTTTTTTTTTTTTTTGCATTCCTTTCATAACTAACATTTTGACATTCATGTATTCATTCATACATTGCATATCCCATACTCGGTCGCTGAAGATAAAATATACAATTCGCAGTTGTAATACCACAAGACTAGAACCACGTCATCCGTATAAAACGCGCCAACAAACTAGGGCAATGGAGGCTGAATTCAATGAAAGAATTGAAAGGATGGAAAGAGTTCAAAGGGAATTACAAGAGCAATTGGCTAAAACAAGAGACTTAATGGTGAGATCTCGAGAGGAATCACTTGAACAGAAAGATCAAATGGCTAAAATGATGGAAATGATATCGGTTTTGGTCAAAGGAAAAGGGCCAATGCAGAACCCCGACGTTGGGGAACCTCAATCAAGAATTCACCACGATTAGGATCCACTCTATCCCCCGGGATTCACTTCACCGCACGCCCACGCAACACAAAGAGGGTATACTCAAGTGGAACCCACAGGCTTGGAACAACGACCTATGCCACCTGCTCTACCTGCTAATCTGGGGCAAGGAATGTTTGCGTCGAACCCAGGGGCTAGTCCTGCTAATCCACTAGTTCCAGATTTGGACGACCCAGCAGAGATAGCTAGGTTGAAATTAGATAATTATGACGCAAATGAGAAGTATAGGAGTCTAGAGGAAAGACTCAAAGCGATAGAAGGCACTGAAGTCTTCTCCGCACTAGGTGCTAAAGAACTCAGCTTGGTACCCGATTTAATTTTGCCTCCGAAGTTCAAGGTGCCTGATTTTGAAAAGTATGATGGGACAAGGTGCTCAAAAGCACATCTCATCATGTTCTACCGGAAGATGACCGGCTATATGAACGAAGATAAGCTACTCATACATTGTTTTCAAGATAGTCTAACAGGATCGGCTCTTCGTTGGTACAACCAGCTTAGTAGAGAAAAGATCCGATCCTGGAAGGAATTGGCATCAGCATTCTATGAGCAGTACAAGCATGTATGGGATATGGTGCCGGACCGGATGACCTTGCAAATGATGGAGAAAAAGCAGTCAGAGACCTTTAGACAGTATGCGTAGAGATGGAGGGACGTCTCAGCCCAAGTGGAACCCCCACTAACAAAAACGGAGATAACCGTTCTCTTTATCAACACCTTAAAGGCACCGTTTTATGACAAACTAGTAGGAAGTGCCACGAAGGAGTTTGCGGATATTGTAATATCCGGTGAGCTCATAGAGGATGCCGTCAAGAGCGGTAGAATGGAAGGTTCAGAAGGTTCAAAAAGGGCAACGCCTATGAAGAAGAAGGAACCAGAAGCCCACATGGTGGGAATGGGAAACTGTTATACCTCTAATCCATATCCAAACCAACCCCGACCTCGAAATTATCCACCTCCAAATTTCTATTATCCCCCTCAAACCCCTTACTACCAAGCACCACTTCCTTCCTACCCCGTTTACGCCACGAACAACTAAAGACCCGTCACCATGTTCCCACAAAACACGGTACTCGCTCAAAGCCAGCCCAAAAACAAACCAAGACCAGTAAGGCCTAATCCCGAGAGACCGCAGTTTACTCCCATCCCTGTGTCATATGGGGAATTGTACCCAAAAATTTTGGAGAAACAACTGATTTCTCCCCATTACATGGCACCCCTTAAACCTCTATACCCAAAGTGGTATGATCCAAATGCTAGTTGTGCATACCATGCGGGGAACCAAGGGCATTCCACGGAGAATTTCCTAGTCTTTAAGATGAGAGTTCAAGGACTTATTGACGCGGGTATCCTACGATTCGATAGCGCCAGTAACGCAACCGGGAATCCATTCCCTAACCATACCGAAGGGAATGTGAGTACAGTGGGGAAAGAGGACGAATGGAAAGTCAAGAGATTTGTCTTGGAAATAAGGGCGCCTCTGTAGAAAGTTTGAGAGGTACTGGTTAAGAAAGGATTGCTTTGTCATCCCGATAGAATTCTTGGAGAAGAAGGTCAAAGTTTTTGCAATTCTCATGGAATTGTAGGATATGACATTCAGTCATGTAAGGATTTTAAAAGGTTGCTTCAAGACCGGATGGATAATAAGGAGATCAAGGTCCTTAACAAGAGCGAAGAGGCCAATGAAAGAGAAATATGCGCCTCTGATAGCCAATCATCAGGTCCCCCTTATAACGTTGATCGACCGTTAGTAATTTATTACGACGCGACGAAAGAGCCGGTGAAACCAAAAATGATAATCGAAGTACCGTCTCTTTTCCTGTACAAGGAGGATAAAGCCGTACCATGGAAATATGACATCAATATCGTCACACCAAAAGGCGAAAAGTCCGAAGTCACAACTGGATATGTTGGGGAAGTAGGCCATTTTACTCGCAGTGGGCGTTGTTATTCTAAAAAAATTGAGCCGACAAAGAAAAGTAGTGACTTGAAACAAAAGGAAAGGCAGTGATGTACGAGGCCGAAGTCGAGCAAGAAATTCCACCCGTGCAGGAAACTAAAAAGCCTGTGGATGAGGAAGAAGCGCAGGAGTTCTTGAAATTTATCAAGCATAGTGAATACAATGTGGTGGAACAATTGAATAAGCAACCAGCACGAATCTCGGTTTTATCTCTGCTGTTAAATTCGGAGCCACACCGGAACGCTTTGATGAAGGTGTTGAATCAAGCTTATGTAGCAAACAACATATCTGTTGAGAAGCTTGATAGGTGGGTGAACAATCTGAACGCGGACAATTTCATCTCTTTTAGTGATGATGAGATACCACCAAACAGTAGAGGCTCAGTGAAAGCATTGCATTTTACGACTCGCTGCGAGGGCTACATAATACCAAACGTGCTCATCGATAATGGGTCAGCACTCAACGTCATGCCTTTGGCCACGCTTTCTAGAATTCTGATGGATCTGTCCTATCTAAGGCCCTGTCATTCCACGGTAAGGGCATTTGATGGGACAATGCGTGAAGTCATGGGAAAGATTGAGATCCCTCTGGAAGTGGGCCCTTATATATACGATGTTGAATTTTAAGTCATGGACATTACACCATCATACAATTGCCTTTTGGAAAGACCCTGAATCCATTCCGCTTGAGCGATCCCATCATCCCTCCATCAAAAGTTGAAATTTATCATGGATGGCTATTTGGTCACTATCGAGGGAGAAGAAGACATTATCGTATCTATCTCTGCTGATGCGCCATACCTTGAGGTAAGCAAGGACGCGGTGGAATGCTCCTTTCGATCCCTTGAATTCGTTAATGCCACTTCTGTCGCTGAGGGAAATAAAATTCTGGTGCCAAAGCTATTAAGAAATACCAGGATGGGTATCAAACTGACTGTGGGGAAATGAGCCGGAGTGAGGAAAGGTTTGGGAAAATTTCAGCAAGGAATAGTCAGGGCTCTAAAGCCAGTGCACCACAAGGCCAGATACGGTTTGGGGTTCCAGCCAGACATGTGTCAAAGAAGAAGATAGTGGAAGAAAGATCAGGAAAGAAGGATTGCGAGAGCCTTAGGCCGGGAATTAGAGTGGGAGCCTATAACGTACTCTCCTTTGTCAAAAATATTTACATCTGCAGGAATGATATACCCCGGGCAAGATAATCCCCAAAGCACGCTATTATTAATTAAAAGGGGTTTCCAGAATGTCAGTATAAATGTCATTGACAAATGGGCTGATGCAAGTAAAGATGTTTCAATGATACGCCCTTGCTCTCCTAGATTCGTTTTAAACAACTAGACTGCTGTTGACCTCCTTGTAGTGTCTAAGTCTTCTCCAGAGTAATGCTCAATGTTAACACTCTTCTTTTTGTGTCCCTAGGTAATAGTAGGGATTCTTTTATAAGAGCTCGCATTCGCTCTTTATCATTTAAATGAATATCAATGAAGATGCATTTTGTCATGATCTTTCGCATTATCACTAATTTCATAATTATTTTCTCATTTCATAGCCTATCCTTACATTTGCCCCATGTCATGCCATAACATTTTGTTTCTTGGTTCCAATACTTGGATGCTCCTCTATAGTTTCCTTTTCCATCCAACTTTCAGGTGCTCAGATATCGACGACATGAATAAACCTGTTACGAGTCTTGAAATTGATTTTGAAAAGGCTGTTTGTTTAGGAGAATTTGAAGCCGAAGAAAATGCTAAAGACTATGTCTCATCTCCTGACTTGTTAAGAATGGTGGAACAAGAGGATAAATAGATTTTGCCTCATGAAAAATCTGTTGAAAACATAAATTTGGGCACTGAAGAAAAGAAGCAAGAAGTGAAGATTGGGACTTCTATTTCAGAGAGCACCAGGCATAATTTGATTACTTTGCTCCGCGAGAACAAAGATGTATTCGCATGGTCATATCAGGACATGCCAGGATTAGATGAAGAAGTAGTGGTCCATAAGCTCCCATTAAAGCCAGAATGCAAACCAATCCAGCAAAAGTTAAGACGAATGAGACCCGAAATGCTGTTGAAAATAAAACAGGAAGTCAAGAAGCAATTTGATGCTGGATTCCTACAAGCCTCCAAATATCCAGAATGAGTGGCTAACATAGTCCCAGTACCAAAGAAAGATCGCAAAGTACGAATGTGCGTGGATTACCGTGACCTGAATCGAGCAAGCCCAAAAGATAATTTTTCTTTACCACATATTGATACGTTGGTAGACAATACAGCAAAACATTCATTGTTTTCTTTCATGGATGGATTCTCGGGGTATAATCAGATCAAGATGGCCCCTGAGGATATGGAGAAAACTACCTTCGTAACAATGTGGGGAACATTCTACTATAAGGTGATGCCATTTGGGTTAAAGAATGCTGGGGCAACATATCAGAGGGCTATGGTGACGTTATTCCATGACATGATGCATAAAGAAATAGAGTTCTATGTCGACAACATGATTGCTAAATCCTGAGGAGAAGAAGAGCATGTAGTGCACCTCAAGAAGTTATTCGAAAGGCTGAGAAAGTTTCAGCTAAAACTTAATCCAGCCAAATGTACGTTTGGGGCTACATCGGGAAAGTTGCTAGGCTTCATTGTCAGTGAAAGAGGTATCGAGGTTGATCCAGATAAAATAAAAGCCATTCAAGAGTTACCACCTCCGCGCACGCAAAAGGAAGTTAGAGGATTTTTAGGGAGGTTAAACTACATCGCCCGATTTATCGCTCAACTTACAAATCAATGCGACCCAATCTTTCGGCTTCTTTGGAAACATAACCCTGGAGAATGGAATGAGGAATGCCAGGTGGCCTTTGATAAGATAAAGTAATATTTGTCTAATCCTCTAGTGCTAGTACCGCTAACCCCAAGAAGACCATTTATATTGTATTTGACGGTGTTCGAAAACTCAATGGGTTGTGTACTGGGGCAACACGACAAGTCAGGAAAGAAAGAAAAGGCGATCTACTACCTCAGCTAAAAGTCCACTGAATATGAGGCAAAGTATTCGTCCATTGAAAAATTTTGTTGCGCTCTGGTTTGGGTAACTCGGAGACTCGGACAATACATGTTGTACCATACGACATGGTTGATTTCAAAGCTGGACCCAATAAAATACATGATGGGATCGTCGGCACTATCAGGAAGAATGGCACGATGGCAGATCCTCCTTTCGGAATATGACATTGCCTATGTAAGTTAGAAATCGATAAAAGGGAGCGCAATAGCTAACTTCGTAGCGACTCGAACGACAGAAGAATACGAGCCTTTAAGATTCGATTTCTCAAACGAAGACTTAATGTGCATCACAGAAATGGAATCCGAGTCATCAAAAGAAAAGTCATGGAAGATGTGCTTTGATGGTGCGTCGAATGCTTTAGGGCATGGAATCGGAGTAATCCTGGTATCGCCAGAGGGGAATCATTATCCGTTTACTGCAAGACTAAACTTCTTCTGTACCAATAATATTACAGAATATGAGGCCTGTATCATGGGGCTTCACGCAGCTATTGAACGAAACATCGAAATCTTAGAGGTGTATGAGGACTCAGCCCTAGTGGTTTACCAAATTCGTGGAGAATAGGAAGTGAGGGACCCAAAATTGATTAAGTACAGTGATTTAGTGGCTGAATTGATCAAGGAATTCAAAGAAATAACTTTTCATTACTTCCCACAAGAAGAAAACCAATTGGCTGATGCCCTGGCCACTTTGGCTTCAATGTTCAAAGCAAGTAAAGAAGCAAAAATAATGCCCCTCAAAATGAGCATATACGAGATCCCTACACACTGTTGTAGCATTGAGAAAGAGGCAGACGGACGGCCACGGTTCCATGATATCTTAGAATATATCAAGAATCAAAGGTATCCCGAACAAGCGAATAAAAACGACAAAAGAACAATCAGAAGAATGGCAGCAGGATTTATTCTTGATGGGGGCATCCTATACAAAAGAGGAAAGGATAAGATACTCTTGAGATGTGTGGACGATGTTGAAGCTAGGAAAATACTTGAAGATGTCCATGAGGGAATTTGCGGAACACATGTCAATGGTTTCAATATGGCCAGAAAGATTATGAGACTTGGTTATTATTGGCTGATGATGGAAAGTAACTGCATCAATTTTGCAAGAAAATGCCACAAATGTCAAATCTACGGCGATAAAATTCATGTAGTCCCTTCTCCTCTTCATGTTATGACCTCTCCGTGGCCTTTTTCTATATGGGGCATGGATGTTACGGGTCAATTTCTCCAAAAGTTTCAAATAGACATCGATTCATTTTTATGGTTATCGATTACTTCACAAAATGGATAGAAGCCACTTCGTTTGCCAATGTGACAAAGACTGCAGTTTGCAAGTTTTTGAAAAAGGAAATCATCTACCGATATGGTTTGCCTGAAAGAATCATTTCGGATAACGCCATGAATCTGAACAACAAGATGATGAAAGAAGTGTGCGAGCAATTCCAAATAAAGCATCATAACTCCTCACCCTATCGCCCAAAGATAAACGGGGCTATTGAAGCAGCCAATAAAAATATTAAGAGGATCATTGGGAAAATGACTGAGACATATAAAGATTGGCATGAGAAACTACCATTTGCTTTGTATGCATATCGCACATCTGTGCGGACATCTATGGGAGCAACTCCTTTTTCTCTGGTCTATGGAATGGAAGCTGTGCTACCTATCGAGGTTGAGATCCCTTCTCTACGAGTCTTAATGGAATCAAAGTTAGAAGAAGCAGAATGGGTTCGAGCTCGATATGATCAGTTGAACCTCATGGAAGAAAAACGTCTAAGGGCAATTTGTCACGGGCAGATGTACCAGAAGAGAATGATCGCGTCCCATGACAAGAAGGTACGACCAAGAGAATTCCATAAAGGAGCTCGTGCTGAGAAAAATTCTCCCAATACAAAAAGACTTGCGAGGAAAGTGGGCACCAAATTGGGAAGGACCATACGTTGTAAAGAAGGCATTCTCAGGTGGAGCTTTGATCCTTACCGAGATGGATGGGAAGGAGTTACCAAATCCAGTGAACTCAGATGCTGTGAAGAAATATTATGCTTGAAAAAAGAAAGTCAAGATGAAAACCCGAAAAGGGCATCTAAAAAAAAAAAAGGGGTCAAGACAAAAACCCAAAAAAGGCGTCTTGATTAAACACAAAAGATTAGGATGAAAACCTGAGAGGGCGTCCTAATGAAATAAACCTGGGCTTAAAGAACAAGGCGGTCAAATGATGGGTCAAACAGTGAGACTACAGTATTTATAGCATTTCTGAAAGCTCGAAATCTTCTACGCAAGAAGCCATGCTCGAAAAGATTCTTGATTGAGGAACGTGGAAGAGTTCATGTGTTGAATATCTAGAGCATTTGTATCCGTTGAATACGATCCCTTCTTTCTTTTTGACACTTTTTCCTATCATTGGTTAACTTTTTTTGTTTGCTACATTTGAAATAGATGAATATGAGATATCATTTTTATGCCTACCCGACTTTTTTCACACATCTCATTATGTGTTTATTTACATGATAAATAGTAAAATTACATACTTTAAACAAAAGAAATGTTAAGCATTACCTGGATGAAAATTTGATAAGCACAAGAGCCACAAAGTAAGAACAAAGTTTAACCAGGGGCAAAAGAGTGATATCTGAGAAACGTCGATTACTTGTGAAGCTTGAATACAGATACGAGGCCTGAAGAGAAAGTCGAGAATCAAAGCAATGAACGCAGATCCTCAACAATCGTGGCTAAAAGGACATACGATAAACATGCTTAAGGAACACTGCATAATCATGTAGGCATAAAGGCATTTAAGACAAACATGTGCGTATCATGATAACATCATGCATGGCATATACAGATAATCCAGTAGAGCAAAAGGACGTGATGATAGCTATATTGAACCAAAAGAAAAGATTCCCGAGTTTTACCAAATGACAAGTTTTGGTATTTTTATGTTTAATTTCTGTTCTCAGAATTCAACTCATATTGCGAGAGGTGAGTTGAGCCTCAGGACACGGTGAGGTAATTTCAATTTCTGTTTTCCAATTTTGTTTTTCAAAAATCGACTCATATTGCGAGAGGTGAGTTGAGCCTCGAGTCACATGCCGAGGTATTTTCAAATTCTCTTGTTCAAATTCTATTTTTAATTTTTACTGTTTCAAAAATCAACTCATATTACGAGAGATGAGTTGAGCCTCAGGGCACGCTGAGGTATCTTTAATTTCTGCTTTTCAAATTCTTCTTTTCAAAAATCAACTCATATTGCGAGAGGTGAGTTGAGCCTCAGGGCATGCTGAGGTATCTTCAATTTTTACTTTCCAAATTCTGCTTTTCAAAAAATCAGCTCATATTGCGAGAGGTGAGTTGAGCCTCGGGACACGCTGAGGTATTTTCAATTTTTGTGTTTTAATTTATGTTTTTCAAAAATCAACTCATATTGCGAGGGGTGAGTTGAGCCTCAGGGCGCGCTGAGGTATCTTCAATTTCTGCTTTTCAAATTCTGCTTTTCAAAAATCAACTCATATTGTGAGAGGTGAGTTGAGTATCAGGTCACACGCTGAGGTATTTTCAATTTCTATTTTCAATTTATGTTGTTCAAAAATCAACTCATATTGCGAGAGATGAGTTGAGCCTCAGGGCACGCTGAGGTATCTTCAATTTCTGCTTTTCAAATTCTGCTTTTCAAAAATCAACTTATATTGTGAGAGGTGAGTTGAGCCTCAGGACACACTGAGGTATCTTCAATTTCTGCTTTCCAAATTCTGCTTTTCAAAAAATCAGCTCATATTGCGAGAGGTGAGTTGAGCCTCGGGACACGCTGAGGTATTTTCAATTTTTGTGTTTTAATTTATGTTTTTCAAAAATCAACTCATATTGCGAGAGGTGAGTTGAGCCTCAGGGCGCGCTGAGGTATCTTCAATTTCTGCTTTTCAAATTCTGCTTTTCAAAAATCAACTCATATTACGAGAGGTGAGTTGAGTATCAGGTCACACGCTGAGGTATTTTCAATTTCTATTTTCAATTTATGTTGTTCAAAAATCAACTCATATTGCAAGAGGTGAGTTGAGCCTTTTAATTTTTGTTTTTCAAAAATCAACTCACATTGCGAGAAGTGAGTTGAGCCTTGGCTCACGCCCTGAGCTATTGTCAATTTCTGTTTTTAATGTCTATTTTTAAAGAGTCAATTCATATTGCGAGAAATGAGTTGAGCTCAGGATCACATGCTGAATAAAGAATAAAAGATTGGAACTGATTGAAGACACCAGATATTATCTCCCTGAAGTTGTAACAGAGCCCTGAAGTTACAGTGGAGCTGACCGAGGATATCAGATCTTGCCTTACTGAAGTGGCAGAAGAGAAGACCACGAACCTTGTCTGACTGAAACAATAGAAGAGCAGATTGAAGTTGTAGATCTTACCTTCCTGAAGTTGCAGTGAAGCGGATCGACACCACAAACTTCATATCCTCGAAGTTACATTGGAGAAGATTGAAGCAACGAGGCATATATCAGAAATGCAGTAGATTGAACCGAAGCTACAAAATACAGTGGACTGGGAGGAGACTATCTGAACAAGAAGAGCACCAATGAAGTCAAGACCTAGGAAGACCAGGTAAATTTGGTCTTCTTTGAAAGTCTTTGCTCTATTCCCATTGCACGACAATGAGCAAAGAGGGGCAGCTGTAGAAGCCCAAATTGCCCGGGCCCATTTACACTTTAACCTACATACATTACAACCTAACCACTACCCCATACCCAACCAAGCTAACCCTTACCCACTAACCCATTTACAACATTAACCCATTAATCCCAAAACAACTCATACCCACTAATCCCTAAAACCCAATAGCCCAAATTACTCCTAACCCTAATCACACCTAACCCCAAACCCTAGCCCCACTTTCGGCACCCACTTGTGCCGCCACTGTCACCAAAGTCTGACTAGCGCTGCACCAACCCTTGGCCACTGCTCAGCACCGCCACAATATCTGCAAGCATTAAAACAAGACAAGACAGAAGATAGAAAAATAAAAAGCAACTTGTAAAAGGGTTATAAAAACCCGAATGAAATGTTGTAAAAGGGGGTTCTTGAAAAAAAATAAAAATAGAGAGATTAACACCAAAAAAGGGGCAATCAGAATAGCAAAATACAATCAAAACGCCAAAGAAGATTCAAGCACATCTGAAATTAAAGAATAACACCAAAACAGAGGTTCTAAAGGGCAAAAATCAAAATCAAAAATCAAAGGTGACTTTTGGTATATTCGGTTTCATTGTTTTTTATTCTTTTTATTTTTTTATTTTTTTCTTTTCTGCTTATATTTATACATATACATATATCTAAAAAAGAAAAAGAAGATTTAAAAAAAAAAAGAAAAAAAATAATACCTTTGCGATTTTCGGCCACCGTGTACGGTGGCCGGCGGTAGTCGGCACGACGGAGGTATGACGGCGTGGTGGCCCTTCTGGCCGAGTTTTGGGTTTGCCCAAAAAGAAGAAGGAGCATTCTCCTTTTTTTTTTTAAAAACAGTGTAACTAATGAAAACAAAAAAAAAATTGTTGGTTTTATAAACAAAGGAAACGGCGCCATTTTGAAGGACCCCCAAACGCGCCCAAAATGGCGTCGTTTTGGGGGTAGCCAGATTACCCGAACCATTGGGGGCTAGGATCCGCGTGTTTTTGCGGAAGGGTCTAATTGCGCGAATGACCCTTCCGCTTTTTTAGGCGTTATACAATTTAGTTTATATTTATTTATAAATTGGCCCTAAAATTTAATTTGATTTGCAATCTAATCCCCGTTGATGTGCTGCGTTTTGATAGAACGGGAATATTACCGTTTCAGCCCCCCATGTTTCACGCGTGTTGCAGTACGGCCCCGTGGCTTATTTTTATTTCAGATTTGGCCCCAAAACTTCGATTTTAATTCAATTTCGGTCCTTTTTTTTGTTTATCTTCAATTCTTATTTAAATATTCTTGTTATTTTCATATTATTATTATTATTATTAGTATTGTTATTATCATTAACATTACTATATATTCTTATTAGATATATATATATTATTGTTTTTAATGACTTTAGTTTAATATCATTTTATTATATTTACTTTTTTGTATTGTATTACATGGTTATTATTATTATATTTATTAATGTATGCCTCTTACCCCGTATGTATCTTTAGTACGTATTAATAGTCAATTTTTTTTAATATATATGATATGAATAATTTATATATAATATTATGTATATATTTTAATATTATCAGTTATATATCTTTATACTATATTATTTCTAATACTATTATTTATATATATATATATGTATAAGTATGTGTGTAGTGTACAAAATAGTTTTATTATTATTATTATCATTCCTAATGTATGTATGTATTGTACATGTTCTATATATATATTATATATATTTTTAATATTACTAGTTATATATAGTTCTTATACATTTCCATGTACATATTTTTATAACATCTTATGTATATATTTTTAAATACTATATTGTATATATATATATTTTCTTAGTACCACATTGTGTATATATCATGTATATATTTATTTTTACCCATATTGTATTTATTATTAATTTTAATATATTTATTTTATCATACATATATATATACCTTTCTTATTTGTATTATTTGTGTATGTCGTATTATTGATTTTGTATTTATTATTTTCCCTATTTGCTACTTATTATATTATTATTTGGTGTACATATATCTTTTACTATTATTAGTAAATGTATTTTCCTTGTCCATAGTATTCCTAATATTATTGCATATGTTCAATTATACTATGTGTACTTGTATCTAGTACGTATATATTTAGTAATATTGCACATATATGTCTATTAGGCATTATATTTTCATACATCATGTATACATGTCATATATTATATTTTTGCATATTATCTTATGTATATATTGCCTTATATTATTATTACTAAATGTACTTTATATTCGTTCATGTTTGGTTTTCTCTTTTAAGTATTATTATTATTATTGTTTTGCTACTGCTCTAGTATTATGTTAACATTTTTCATTAATAATGTCATTGTTTGCATTTTTGATTTATCTTAAATTCTTATTTCATGAATATTTTTTATGTTTAATTACTAATCGAGGCAATATATCGATTTAACATTAAGTCGTAAATTTCATCGCTATGTTGGATGGAATTTGTCGGCTCATGTTAAAACGGTATATCCTTCTAAAAAAAAATCGAAAATATAAAATTTCTTATCTTTTCCATCGGATCACGATTAAATCTTACATTGAACTCGTATTTTTGAAAATCAAGACAACATGTGTTTTACAATATACCAATTTTGGGCGTCGCGAGGGTGCTAATACCTTCCTCGTGCGTAATCGACTCCCGAACCTTAATTTTTCTTTGGCTTTTAACGTAGACCTAAATTTGGCCTTCTTTTTGTTTTAAAAATAAATGTAATAGGTGCCCGATCACACCTATAAAAAAGGATCGGTGGCGACTCCCTTTTTAATAAAATCAAAAATTAGTTTTCAAATGTCCAATAAATCGCCACAATTAGTGACCCTAAACCTAAAATTTTTACGTCGCTACATATAGGATAGCGGATTACTTTCGTAATACATTCGTACATGTGTCTTCGTGAGATTTTCATCTCCGTATAGCCATAGGGAAATATATTCCGCTGAATTAAATTCGATCCGTATGAGCCTGTAATGGGTGAGGATTGGGAAACCTACCGGTTCAAGTACCTTTACTTTAGAACCGAACCACATATAATGAACCCTAAGAGGCTACCCTAGGTAGAACCATATTGAACCTTTAGTAGTCACCTGAATAGGTAATCTATTTATTATTTCTTGCTTGCTTTAAATTCTAGCTTTGTATGAAGTATACTAACTTGTTTTGTTTTGTTTTGACTGTGATTGCATTGCATTTTCATCATAAAAAAGGTGTTTATTCATATTCGGTTGCTAAATAGAGAGCTTGTCATGAAAAATGGGTTTTTTGATAAAGTGGAAAACAACACGGCATAGCTTGTGAGAGGGGCAGGTCAGAGGTGTGGACCACGTTATAAGCGAAGCTTTGGTCCGAGTACAAGAAGTGATTGACCACTTGCAGACCCCAGCGGTTCAAAGCCTGAAATATGAATCGGAGTCAAATCGAGGCCAAGAATTGGCTTTGTTTCTTGGGAAAATTAAGGTTTTGAGTGTGAAAGCGAGGTCGTATATGTATTCGCTTTATGTAAAGAAACTTGTTTTCTAGTAAAGTTGTTCTAATGAAATTGAACTTAAATCAACGCCTTTTTGCATGCATCTTTTCCATTCATTAACATTACATTTCATTGCATGCAATAAGTTTCATTAAATCCAAAAGCGTGTTGAGTTCAGAACTCTAGTACAGAACCTGATGGATAACAAAGAGTTAAAATTCTTTGAAATATCAAGGTTTGGAAAGAGAACTAAAACTAAAGAAATCTATCGTGAATTTGTTCCTACATCTCGGAAGTATTCTGAACAACTGGACTGTAGAGGAGATCCCTGTAGTTTTCATGACCATTTCAGAGTAATATTCAGAACACACCGCTGTTTTAAGCCTGAGAGCAATAAGAATCCTTTTGTGAAAAAGGCACATGTCCATTATTTTTTGTTTCAATAAAAATAATGCTTCTTTGTGTCCCACTTGGCAAATATTCTTCTATTTTTTTTCATTTCATTCAATTCATACCACACAAATAAATATCCTTAGATTCATTTATTCTTTGGGTCCTCCTTCGTTCCTATAACAGGTCTCCAGATATTAATGATATAAGCGAAGCTACTACTGACTTAGAATCTCTTTTTTGAGCAAGATATGTGTCTAGAGGAACCTCAGGACTTTGAAGATAAGCGAAATTGCAACCTATCTCCTAATTCATTAAGGATGGTAGAATAAGAGGAGAAATAAATCCCACCTCACAAAGAGTCAGTAGAAATTGTGAGCTTAAGAGAGGAAAAAGAGGTGAAGATCGAAGCTTGCATCACTGCAGAAACAAAGCGAGACCTCATTGAGTTACTCCAAGAATTTAAAGATGTCTTCGCATGGTCGTATCAAGACATGTCTGATCTCAATACTGATATTGTGGTGCACCGGCTTCCCATAAAAGAAGAATGCAAGCCAGTTCAACAGAAAATTAGAAGGATGAGGTCCGACGTCCTGCTAAAAATAAAAGAAGAGGTCAAGAAGCAATACTCAGAATGGGTAGCCAATATCGTCCCCGTCCCTAAAAAGATGGGAAGGTTACTTACTTTTCTCCTTCATGGATGGTCTCTCCAGATACAACCAGATTAAAATGCATCCTGAAGATATGGAAAAAAATGACATTCGTAACCATGTAGGGAATATTTTACTATAAAGTGATGTCATTCGGACT
The DNA here is from genome assembly GCA_025698475.1 of Gossypium anomalum. NCBI lineage: Eukaryota > Viridiplantae > Streptophyta > Magnoliopsida > Malvales > Malvaceae > Gossypium > Gossypium anomalum. The sequence goes on along the minus strand of CM046966.1, from coordinate 77,866,410 downwards.
GAAAATGCAGGAGCATCGTATCAAAGAGCCATGATAGCCATGTTTCATGATATGATACAAAAGGAGATTGATGTTTATGTTGATGATATGATCGCAAAGCCCCAAACAAAAAAAGAGCATATACAAGTCCTGAGGAACTTATTCTTGAGGTTGAGAAAATTTTAGCTGAAGCTCAATCTAGCAAAATGTACCTTTAGGGCTAGGTCAGGGAAATTGCTAGGATTTGTAGTCAGTGAAAAGGGGATCGAGATCGACCCAGATAAAGTTAAGGCTATACAAGAGTTACCTCCGCCACGCACCTAAAAGGAGGTTCGAGTTTTCTTAGAAAGATTAAATTACATCGCTAGGTTCATTTCACAATTAACAGAGAAATGCGACCTCATATTCCGTCTCCTTAAGAAACACAATCTAGGTGTATGGGATGAGGAACGTCAGAAAACTTTTGACAAGGTTAAACATTACTTGTCTAGTGCCCTAGTGCTAACGCCTCCCAGCCTAGATAAGCAGCTGATACTGTACTTAACAGTATTTGGGAATTCCATGGGATGCGAGCTTGGTTAACATGATGAGTCAGAAAGAAGAAAGAGAGATATATGATCTCAGTAAGAAATTCACTAAATGTGAGACAATATATTCGCCAATCGAGAAGTTGTGTCGCACCTCGATCTGGACAACCCGAAGACTGAGACAGTACATGTTGTACCACGCAACTTGGCTCATCTCAAAACTGGACCCTCTAAAGTACATAGTGGAGTCGATTGCTTTGAATGGAAGAATGACCCAATGGCAAATTCTATTTTTCGAATTTATGTGAATTAGAAAGCTATAAAAGGGAGCGCAATAGCATATTTTCTGGCCAGTAGAGTTCTAAAAGGTTATGAGCCTTTGAACTTTAATTTCCCGAATAAAGATCTAATGTATGTTGCAACCACTGAAGAAGACTTTGACGGTGCCTCGAACACTGTGGGTAACAAAATTGGGGCAGTCCTGGTATCCCCAAATGAAGATCATTATCCATTCACTAGTAAATTGGATTTTGATTACACGAACAATATTACAGAATATGAAGCATGCATCATGGGTATCCGTGCAGCCATAGAACACAAGATCAAACTGCTAAAAGTATATGGGGATTCTGTATTAGTGATCTATCAAATCAAAGGTGAATGAGAGACGAGAGACCCCAATTTGATCAATTATCGAAGGCTAGTTTTAGAGCTAATTAAAGATTTTGATGATATCACCTTCTGCTATCTCTCATGAGATAAAAATCAAATGGTTGATGCCCTGCCTACCTTAGCTTTCATGGTCAAAATGAACAAACAAGAGGATGTAAAACCCATCCAGATGAGTATTTATGAGACTCCAGCTCATTATTACAACATCGAAGAAAAAGAAAAAAATGATCACCCTTGGTACCACGATATACTGCGATATGTGAAGAATCGTGAATACCCTAACCAAGCAATTGATAATGACAAAAGGACAAAAAAGAAGACTGGCCAGTGACTATGTCTTAGATGGGGAGATCCTATAAAAGAGAAGAAATGATTAGGTGCTACTAAGATGTGTAGACACTGTTAAGGCTAAGAAAATCTTGGAAGAAGTCCATAAGGGTATCTGCAGAACACATGCCAGTAGTTTTACAATAGCAAGGCAAATAACGAGATTCGGGTATTATTGGTCCAACATGGAAGGAGATTACATCAGTTATGCCAAGAAATACCATAAATGTCAAATTTATGGAGATAAAATTCATGTACCTCCCTCACCTCTTCATGTTATGACTTCTCCATGGTTTTTCTCTATATGGGCATGGATGTCATTGGGCCAATCTTACCCAAAGCATCTAACGGGCATCGGTTCATCTTCGTGGTCATCAACTACTTTAAAAAGTGGGTAGAAGCCACTTCATATGTCAATTTCACGAAGTCAGCAGTCAGAAAGTTCCTAAAAAAGAGATTATATGTCGATATAGAATGCTAGAAAGGATCATATTTGACAATGCACTAAATTTGAACAACAGCACGATATCAGAAGTCTGCAGTTAGTTCAAGATCAAACATGACAACTCATCACCATATCGCCCAAAAATGAATGGTACAGTGGAAGCAGCCAATAAGAACGTTAAGAAAATCGTAGGAAAATGATTGAGACTTACAAAGATTAGCATGAGAAGTTACCATTTTCCCTCTATGCTTATCGAATATCTGTCAAGACCTCAACCGAGGCAATGCCTTTCTCTTTAGTTTGGAATGGAGGCGGTTTTACCCATAAAAGTCGAGATTCTTTCTCTCTGAGTTTTGGTAGAACTGAAGTTAGATGAAGCAAAATGGATCCAATCCCGATATGATCAGCTAAACTTGATTGAAGAAAAAAAGGTTAAAAGTAATTCGTCATGGTCAGATGTACCAAAAGTGAATGATTCGACCTTACAACAAAAAGGTTCATCCTAGAGAATTCTATGAGGGGAATTTAGTATTGAACTATTTCAAGGATTTCAGAGGAAAGTGGATGCCAAACTGGGAAGGACCTTATGTGGTAAAGAAGGCATTTTCTAGAGGAGCATTGATTTTGACTGAGATGGATGGCAAAAGCTTGCCCAATCCTATAAATTCAGACTCAGTCAAGAATTACTTCACCTAAAAAAAAAAGGAAAGGTCAAGGTGAAAACCCGCAAAAGACACCTTGAGACTAAATGGGTTTTGAATTAAAAACCTAGGAAAAAGCAATTCAAATTTGATCAAAGGTAGGGCATATAGTAGTCTTGTCCTCTCTAAATTAACAAGAAGGAGGAATGCTACATCTTGCGGCATCAATAAAGTCTTCTAGGTCTTCTAAACACATATCAAGTTCAAAAGGTCCTCGAGAAGTTTTGTGCAGAAAAACTAATGCTACGATATTTGGGGCACCTATTTTCATCTTATTCATTTTATATCTTAGCAAAATTTGCTATTTTGATTAATTCATTTCGAGCTTTGCTCCCAATAAAATTCCATATTATCCATTGTGATAACCTTTTTCAAGCATTTTTCATTGAAATAATAATTAATGGACTAGTAATATTCAAACAAAAGGGTTTTTTGCATGTTACTCTAAAAAGTTTTTAAATAGTACAAGGACCTGAAACAGGACCGCTAGTAAGAATTAACCAAATTCAAGAGTTACAAACATTGGGAAAGAATAGCCCAAATTGTAATTGTTCTTCGGATTTTCTGTCAGAGATACCAGTTGAAGAAGAAGATAGAGTAATACATCAGTGATAAAACTTTGATGAACAAAAAGTAATGTCAACCTAAGCATTAAAAAGAGATCATTCTCGAAAAATATTTAACATTAAAAAGCAAGTCTTATCTCCCTGAACTTGCAGTGGAGCAGACTAAAGATAACAAATATTATCTCTGAAGTTACAGTAGAGCAGATTAAAGCTATAAATCTTATCTCCCTGAAGTTGTAGTGGAGTAGGTTAAAAATAAATAAATCTTATCTCTATGAAATTGCAGTGGAGTAGATTGAAGACAGGCTACAAATCTTATTTCCTTGAAGTTGCAGTGGAGCAGATTAAAGCCGCAAACCTTATCTCTCTGAGATTGTAGTGGAGCAGGTTAAAAATAGCAAATCTTATCTTTTTGAAGTTGCAGCAGAGCAGATTAAAGCTACACACTTTATCTCCCTGGGGTTGTAGTAGAGCAGATTGAAGACACAAATCCCATCTCCCTAAAGTTGCAGCGGAGTAGATTGAAGCTACAATCTTATTTCCCTAAAGTTGCAGCAGAATGGACCTCCCTGAAGTTGTAGAGGAGTGGGTCGAAGTGACAATTCCTATACCCTTGAAGATATAGTGGGTCGGAATGAGGCTACTTGAAGAAGAGAAGCACCAAAAGAAGTCAATATTCAGCGAGACTGGGCAAAATTGGTCATTCTTAAAAGTTTTTACTTCATTCTCGTTACATGACAACGAGCAAAGAGGGGCAGCTATAATAAACCCAATTTGCCCGGCCCGAAATAGAAACCAAATAAAAATAATAAAACTAAAAAAATAATAAATCAAAAGTCCAATTACAAAATATGTTGGCCCAATTTTACAAATTACAAAACCCAAAATATTTAAAAAAACCCTAATGGCCCAAATGGCCCAAAAACTAAACTATTTTCATCAAAAAAAAAAAGAAGAGAAGAAACCCTAGCCGCATGCTTCCCTTGTGCTGCTTCTCCACGTCGGTAGGCTTGCTGTCTGACACACTTCTTCCACCATCACCTACAAAGAAGAGAAAACACGCAACAATAGAGCAGAGAAATAGTAGCAGTAGAACATAAAAATATTATATCTTTTCGGCTATAAAAGCCATTACCAAATCAATGTAAATTTTCTTTACGGAGAAATCAAATACAAAAAAGAAAAGAAAAATCATATTAAAAAAAAGGGTGATTTCATATTTGGAAAAATATAAAATAAATAAGAATAATAAAGTTTTATTTTTTTACCTGTTGTTTCACCGGGGTATCGCCGTTGGGGGCCACCATCGATTCGCAAGGCCGTCGAATCCTCTAGGATTCGGCCAAGGGCTGCGACGGCGAACGGTGGAAGCTGAAAGGCTTTCTTTCGTTTAGAGTTTTATTTTATTTTATTTTGAAGATTTTGGGCTCTAAATCGGTTTTTATGCCAAAAAAAGTGGTCAAAATAGGTGATAGAATCTTGACGAACAACGAGCAATGTCAACCTAATCGTTTGGCATAAAATAGGCCTATGAAATGGCTTCTATAAGCCCTGTCCCTCAGAGAACGATGTAACAGATCAGTGAAACCACAAACCCTATACCCCTAAAGTTACAGTGATTAGATTGAAGTTACCATAGCGAATCTTATCTCTTTGAAGTTGTAGTGGAGAATATTGAAGCTACAAATCTTATACTCTTGAAGTTGTAGCGTCGAATTGAAGTTACCATAGTGAATCTTATCTCCCTGAAGTTGCAGTGGAGCAGATTAAAGGTACATATTCAAACCCCTGAAGTTACAGTGGGTCGAATTAAAGTTACATCGCGAATCTTATTTCCCTAAAGTTGTAGTGGAGTAGATTAAAGCTACAAATCCTATACCCCTGAAGTTGAAGTAGGTCGAATTAAATCTCCCATAGTGAATCTTATCTCCCTGAAGTTGCAGTGGAGCAAATTAAAGCTACAGATCTTATACTACTAAAGTTGCAGTGGGTCAGATTTAAACTACCATAGCGAATCTTATCTACCTGAAGTTGGAGTGTAGTAGATGAAGCTAAAAATCCTATACCCTTGAAGTTGTAGTAGGTCGAATTGAATCTACCATAGCGAATCTTATCTCCCTAAAGTTATAGTAAAGCAGATGAAGCTGCAAATCCTATACCCCTGAAGTTGCAGTGGGTCAAATTGAATCTACCATAGTGAATCTTATCTCTCTGAAATTGTAGTGGAGAAGATTAAAGTTACAAATTCTATACCCTTGAAGTTGTAGCGGATCGAATTGAAGTTATCATAGCAAATATTATCTCCCTGAAGTTGCAATAGAGTAAGGTGAAGCTACAAATCCTATATCCTTGAAATTGTAGTGGGTCGGATAGAATCTACCATAGCGAATCTTATCTCTCCGAAGTTGAAGTGGAGTAGATTTAAGCTAGAAATCCTATACCCCTAAAGCTTCGATGGGTCGGATTGAGTTTAGCATAGCAAATCTTGTCTCCCTGAAGTTGTAGTAGAGTAGATTTAAGCTACAAATCCTATACCCATGAAGTTGTAGTGGGTCAGATTGAATCTACCATAGCAAACCTTATCTCCATGAAGTTATAGTGAAGTAGATTGAAGCTACAAATCCTATATCCCTGAAGTTGCAGTGAGTTGGATTGAATCTACCATAGGAAATATTATCTCCCTGAAGTTGTAATGGAGTAAGGTGAAGCTACAAATCCTATACCTCAGAAGTTGTAGTGGGTCAGATTGAAACGAAAAAAACAAATCTTATCTCATTGAAATTGCAATGGAGTAAGATGAAACTATAACACTAAATTATGCTTCCTAAAGTTATAGCGAAGCAGATACAGTGAACTAAAGTACATAATGGACTGAAAGAGTGGGATATTTGAAAAAGAGAAGCACCAGAGAAGTCGAGATTCAGCAGGACGGACAAAATTGGTCATCATTTAAAGTCTTTGTTCTATTCCCGTTACACGACAATGAGCAAAGAGGGGCAACTGTAAAGACCAAATTTTGTCCGGCTCTAATAAAATAGAAAAACAAAAATAAACCAAAACAAATAAAATTCTCTAATAGTCCATACTACCCAAATACAAAACCTAAATACCCGATTACCTAAGCCTAAGCCCAAATCCCTTAAACCTAAAATAGAAAACATTAATTCCTTTAAGCCTCCAGTTACCGTCACTCCTATGCCCTTGCCATTTCAGTAGGTATGCCGCCAGGGGTCTGCCCTCCTTTCACTGAAATGGCAAGGCGTGGTTTCCTATTACCGTTGACTACCACAGACACCTGCAAAAAAGGAAAAAAGTAGAAACACAGAAGCAAAGAAACAAAAGCAATAAAACAGAGAGAAAGAAAAGAAAAACATATATTTTGTAATATATGTTTGGCTATAAAAGCCGAAAACGATTGTAAACAAAAAAAAAAAAACGAGAAGAAATAGAATACAAAAAAAAAAGTTCAAACAAAAAGTTGTTCTCTTTACTGTTTTTTATTTTCTTTTATTTGTGAAGAACATATATATATAATAAACAAAAAAGAAATGAGAGATTTTTTTTTTTTGTTTTCCTGCACCATCATTGTTGGTGGTCCTTTCTAGCTTGAAAGGCTTCTAAATCCCTAGGGATTTGCCTAAGGCTGTGTCAAAAAGAGTGAAGAAACTGAAAGGTTTCTCTTTTTTGTTAAATTTTGACTGAATTTTTAGGGATTTTAACCGCAAATCAGAGTTCTACGTGAAAAGGGAGTCAAAAGGATACTTTTTTTTTCAATTTTCAAGCCACCGAAGACAGCTGTCGCTGTCACCAATGACTGATGGCCACGGCGAAGGTTCGCCAAACCTTATGGCCGGCCTAAAGGGGTTTCAGAGAAAAAAGAAAGAAGGATTTTTTTTGTTTTGTTTAAAAACTGACCCAAATGATTTTATTTTTGTTTTTTTACTTATATAGGGGTCTGATATGACGTCGATTTCGGCTTGACTTCAGACTCCCAAAATGACGTTGTTTAAGGCTGACCTGATGACTTGACCTGGACTCCCTTAAGATCCGCGTGTTTTCAAAAGGGAGGGTCAAATTGCTACCCAAGTCCTTCCGCTTTTAGGCACTATTTAATCTGGTTCAAATTTTGAATTTTTTTCATTTTCTTTTTAATTTTGCCATTTAATTTTAATTTGTTTCCACTTTAGTCCTCAAACTATTGACCCTTTGGGGAGTGACACGTGTACGGGGGTTGGCTTATTTTCCCTTTTGGTCCTTGTATTTTTATTATATTTTAATCTAACCCTTTATTTATTGTTTTATTTATTTATACCTTAAAATCTTGTTATAATTTTGATTTAGTCCCCTGTTTATTTAATTAAGTTCCTGTACTTTTTATTTTGTTTTGATTTAATCCTTTGTTTGCTTTTTTTGTTTTTTTTTTTTAATTTATGCTTAGAATTTCTTTTAGCTTTCAATTTAGTCTTTTGCCTACTTATTATTTTTTATTTTTTATTTTATTATTTCCAACACTTTTATTTTATGATTATTTATATTTTTGCCCCTCTATAATTATGCAGTTTTATTTACATCCTTGAGTATTTTTTTTTAATTTTATTTTTTGTCATTAGGTATGATTATTATTACTATTATTATTATCATGTTATAGTCATTTACTATTTTACCCTCATTACCTTTACTACAATCATTTTATTTTTTATTATTTCATTATAATGTTATTTTGTTTGTACCTATGTAGCTATTGTATTTTTTGCCATTATTTTATTGTATATTATGCTTATTTTGTTAATACCATAATTTTGTCATCATCGTACATTGTAAATTATGCTACATACATTTATCCATTTTTTGGGGGTAAGCGTATAAAAAAAATTGAAACCGAGACAATGTTCGTTATTTTTGAGATTCAAGGAGTCGCGCTCCTAACTTACGGGGTATAATCTTTTCTTCTCGATTAACTCAAAATAAGAAGGTCTTTTCCATCAAAATTTAATTATTTAACGATTTTTTAATCAAATAACATCATGCAAAGAGAGATTTCATTTTAAATTATTTTTGAATTTTCAATTTTTGACATCAAAACATCAAGTAATCAACTAGGTACCAATTTTGGGCGTTATGAGGGTGGTAATCCTTCCTCATACGTAACCAACTCCCGAACCCATTTCCTAGATTTTGTAGACCGAAAATCATCGTTTTAGTAAAGCTAATATTTTATTAAAATGACTAAGTTTTGAGGTGATCCAATTACACCTAATTAAAAAGGATTGGTGGCGACTCTATTTTCGTTCTATAAAATAAAAAGTCGAGTTCCAAAAAAGTTTCGACACACATAGTCATCATTTTCACCATGATAAATTTAACTGACCCACAATAATTTGGACTTGCCGCATGATATGTTGTAATTGACCCTCTAATTTTCTTCATCTACTTAAGGTCTTAGGTTTCACTTGAATTTCTAAAAATAAATTTTCTAAAGCTTTCAAAAAGAATTAGGATTGAAATTGACAACAAGATAACAAAATCTCATACCCTTTTTAAGGGATAACTTCAAACATAGACTATAAAATAGATATAGATAATAATAAAAACATATAATTTAGAGGTAAAGGTTGTGATTTATTTGGGGTCTAGCTCTAGTTTCACTCATTTCTTAATCTTTGATCAATCCTTGGGCTTTATCTCATTGATATTAGCTCGCCATTAATCTTCTCCATTAGGCTGAATATCCTTGGACTTACATGGCTAAATCCCTTAGCCCAAATTCATTAACTCCCGTGTGGTTTTGAACGATGGATACGGATCTTTACTAGCATACTAATCTAAGGATACAATGCTTTTAGGTAAATTATTAACTGTTTTTATTTTTTATTTTGTAAATTATTAACTATTTCTTGGATTGTTAAATCGGCGTATGTACAGAGGTTTTAGGTACAGTGGTTAAGATAATAAAATTAAGGAAATTGTTTTGATAGCCCAAGTTTTCTTTTCTTTTCTTTTCTTTTTTTTTTTTTCCTCAAAGCATCCCTTTGAGCATCTCTCGAAAGAGTTAAACATTCTAATTCTAAAAAATCAAGTCCAATAGGTATATATTAAGAATTAAATTCCATTTTTGTCCTTAAATTAATTTCAACGCATTAATTAATGAAATATGCTTTAAATATTTAAAACCTTCCATGATCAATTATTTAAAAAATAAATAATTATGTCACCAACACAACCCAATTAGAACAATCATGGGATCAATTAGCTATATATATTCCAATTTTGAATATAATTCCAAACCCATGTTTTAAACCTTCCGCATCAAAATTCAAAACCCATTAATCACTTACAACCAATCTCTTTTTTATAAAGTACACATAGACTGTAATTATTACTCTAAAATCCCGTTTTGGTTTCACCGCCAACTCACACAAAGCATTGCTTTTAAAACGTCTAAATTAAACACAAGGAAAATGCGTATGTAGTGCTCTAAACATAGTTAAAACGGCGTCTTTTATTTTTCATGATAATGGTAAAATCCAGCATCACCCTTATTTAACGTAACCCCAGCCGTAGTCACCGTCGACTCTAGTAGCTATCACTCGCCGTCACCCGCCTCAATCATCCTGCACTTAACAACAACCATAAAATCACCACCCAAGGGAAAAGCTAGAACAAATTTTTAAAAGACCGAATAAAATTTTAATTTTTAAAATATTAAATTAAATTTTTATAATTGTAAGAGAGGTTAAAATGTAATTTTATCTATAATAATTTAAAATTTTAAAAGAATTTAGAGAACTTAAATGGGAATTTATGAATTTTAGGGGGCTGGGGCATATGCCTCCAGAGAATCGCCTCTGCACTATCCAACTTCGATTGGAGAAAGATTTTATCCCTTTTTCGTTTTCTTTTTTTACCACAACTGGTTAATCTGGATCAAACAAGTCATAAAATTGAATTTTGATTTGGGTTTTTATTTTACCTAACCGCCGCCTCCAGATGGTCCCGTGTCGCCGGCGTCACGGCTGATCAAAGCTACAATCTGGTTCTCCATAGCTTTCTGCGCTTCAAAATCGCCGTTAGCATCTGCTCGAAGAAAATCAGCAACCAATTTGTCCACAGTTTTTTTCTCTGCGATCTTGTTATCCCTCTCACTCATAAGCATCAAACGTTTATTTTCCATAGCTTCCAGTGCAGCTCGATCGGCCCTTAGCTGCTTTTCCATCTCCCCCGTTTTCTCTCTCTTCTTTCTCATTTCAACTTCCAAGAGCATGAGGTATAAGATGAACTTAATGACATCCTGCTTCTCTGGATCCTATTTGAACGACACAAAAAAAAAAAAAAAAAAAAAAAACGAAAACGATAGTAAGTTGGAACCCAACAAAAGCACAAGTAATTAAACACTAGTATTAGTATAAAACACCTAAAGCCGCCATATCTGAAATAGAATTTTATAAGAGTCAAGGGGGAAAAAGAAGAAGCTAACCATTTCAGGAAGAAGAAACAAAGAAGTGATCCAAGAATGCTGCAATTCATAAAACAAAGGAACTGCCTGTCCTTAAAAAGAAACCCCTGCTGCTGAAACCGCGCGTCTATGCGACATGGAGTTAAGAAACCGCGCGTTTACTACAGAATCTAAAACACGCACGATATACGAGAGATCACTTTTACGACTCGCAGCTAATACTAACTCAAGTATCAAGTATCTTATCTCATAGTCATTTCACTTTTGAATAAATTTTGTTTTAATTGTTAATGTTACTTGAGTTAATTTTTTTAAAAAATGTACACTCAATCTCTTAAGTAACTCTTTAATTACTATTCTATAAGCCTAAGGTTTTATGATTAATTAATTAATTTTACAGGTGCTGATGATTCACTTTTAAAAAGTGATTAATAAGGTACACCTTCAACCCATACCTATAGCCATTGAAGCAAGGAAGAATATAAAAGCACAGGAACCCCACATTAAAAAATATAAAAAATTCTAACATGCCCAACAACTTAATAATGCCCTTAGAGTTTTTGTATTCCTTTAGAAATCCAATATTCCTTAAATTCAAACATTGAAAAACCTAATAATGCTAAATACCCTTAAACTAAGTTTAAATAAGCCTTTATTCATTAAAGCCATTGATGGGAAATATACTCAAATGCAAGAATCCTCAGCCAATTTTTAGGTCTCCTAAAGAAAACTTCTTCTTCACCTTTAATGTATTTATAACGAAGTTAGTTGGTTAGTTGTAGGTATGGTTAGTCAGTTACTTTTTCATTCATGTATATAAATACACTGTCGTTCAATGTATATAAATACATCAAATTCATTTTATTCTCTTCAATTTCACTTAATCTTCGTATATGCATTGATTAATGCATTACCATTTTTATATATTAAAACAAGATTTTTCGAAATGGTACATATACCATCTTTAAACACATATTAAGGGAAACGAATTTAAATCAGGGCTAAAAGGATTTTAAAGAATCGGAATTAAATTATAATTTCTATGATAGTAAAAATATGATTTCATCATTTTTAATAGTCTCTATATTTATAATTTTTAATTGATTAAATTAAATTTTTATCATTTTTACATTTAAATTATTCACATGTACAATGTTTTAGTAATAAACTAGACGAAAAATGGGAAATTAAAGTTTAATAAGGAAAAGTATGATAAAGGGCATTGCCAGATTCTTTTTGTATACAGAAAATGCACTCTCTCACTTACCATCCTTAAATTCTAGTGTTTGGAGTTAGGTTATCGAAATTGACAATAAACAAGAAAACCCTAAAATCCTAAAGCAAAACAACAAAAATCAAGTATTCGGAGAGACTTTGTGGCACGATTATTATAAATATGAAAACGTTATTTCCAAACATCACGTAGTAGCAAAATAATTTTAGTAGATTTACAATGAAAATTAATTAAAGCATTAAGATTCCAACCAAGCTTAAATTAAATTCCTTAATTAATTATATAAATAGTTAATATCTCATTAATTTAGATTTGTAAGTAGGTTTGATGTGTGTTAACAAAAAGTAAACTTTGACCTTATCATAAATGTTGATAAGAAGTTGATCATTGAAATTGTAAAAGTAGCCAAGTCCTAGATGAGAATGTATATATCTAGGGAACCTACTTGCTTTTCTTCTTTAACTGCCGGCTCCACAATATGATAATATTTAAGAAATACAATTTTTTTATTTAAAACTTATTTATAAAATAAATTTTAAGACCTTAATATTTAAAAACAAAATTGGTTTTTATTTTCCAGCTTTGGATTATATACATATATCTTCAGCAATTATTATTTTCTGAAAGAAATCTCCTTTCCTTTCAATGTTCATATTTGACTTGAGGACATATAAATGTTTAATTAAGAGTTTTTAATGTCAAAAATAGGATTAACATGACATATAAATTAAACTGAAAACTATATGAGGACAAAAAATAATTTTGATCTGAATGATTATTTATTAATAATTTTTTTATCAAAATTTAAAATATAAAATATTGTTGTAATTTTTTAATATTTAAATGAATAATAAATTCGAAAGCCCTGCTTTCTAATGCTGTGAGGTTAGAGGACAGGTGAAGTTACCAAAGTAGTGGAACAAATAGCGCCCCCCGGCACTGTTAGATGTAAATAACTAAAAGGGAAAACAGTACAGCTTTACTGCAACAAATGTATCATTTGTGTGAAATGGATCACTTGAAGCTGTTTACAAAAGAAACCAAAAAGAAAATGAAGGAAATGTCCCCACTTCTCTTTTCTGTGAATTCATACTTAACTCTTTCAATTCATCTCTCACTTATTTGCAAGTGTGAAGGAAATTGAGAGTGAAAAAGGCTCATGTACAAAGAAAGAGAGAGAGAGAATTTAGAGATGCATTGAGAGGGAGGAATAGTTAGGAAAGAAAAGTGAAGCAATAGCATTACATGGGTATTCAATTTATAGACATAATGTCTTAGGGATAAGACAAGCCAAACAAATTATATATCAGTTGGGTATTGACTTTGATTTTAGGATTAAAATTGCTTCCTAATCTAATATTATGCCATTATTTTTTTATTTATTTTCTTTTCATTGTGGATATATATTAAAATTGAGATATTGCTTTATAAAATATTTTAGAACCATTGAAATTGAATGCAGTTTTAAGATTAAAAGTTAATATGATTTTTTTTACATTAAATTATGTGTAAGTACGTAATTACAATAATTGTTATGATATCCACTTCCATATATTGCAATTTAAAACCTGTTTGGGTCATTCGCCAGCCCGCCTTTGTCCTTCTCTTTGTTTTGCCTTTAGATGGTTGGGGTTGTAAATCGGATTAAATCCATAAGAGAAACGGACAGATTTAGAATTAAAAAAAGATAGGCAGCTTTCTTGGTACTCCTGCTGTAATTAATGGGCTCAGAACCAAACAACGTCATATCTTTCCTTTTTGTATTCTTCCCCAAGTTTTAGTTAATCCAATATTAATTTCATTTAAAATATTTTTAATTTATAAAATAATTATATTATTTAAGGATGTTTTTGTTCTTTTACATATTTCATACGGACATAATAAAGGGTGAATTAAGAGAAAATGCAGTTTTTTTTAATTATTTAAAGGATTAGGCTGGTTTTTTGAATATTTGTAGGATTAGGCCAATTTTTTAAAACACACTTCTAGCGTACTTTGTAGGAAAACATATTGATCTGGACATGTTTTAAGCATAAGTAAAAGAAAAATGCTTCCAATTGAATGTGCTTTCCTGCTTTATCAGTAAAACTCATCTAGTTGGATACATTTTTTCATTTTCTCTCCTAAATAATTTAGGGTTTTTAAGATTTTTTAAAAGGCATGCTTTTAGGATTCATGGGATAAATGTTTAGGGTTTAGGCCATTTTAATAATGTTCATGTTTGAGGGTTAAAACCCTTGAGTTCTTGAATTTATCAATTCAACTCTAATTCTTAACACTAATAAAATTATTTATTATATTTACTGGAGTGATATTTTAATTTTTTTCTGTTAAACATATGATGATTATGTAACAAAAAAACATTCCAATTGACATAATTATTTTAGATAATTTTGGTAGCTAATGTAGATTTTTTTACAAAAAAATTATCCTAACACATCATGCAAAAGTTTTTTTATTAGAATAGTATTTTATTTAAAAATTCACGTAAAATTTTTTGCAAGCCCTGAAAATATTATCTGGGAATCCTAGGATATCTGAAGGATTCTCGTGAGGAAAACTTTTTACGATATACAAAACTTTTGCCTGGGATAATATTTTTGCAGCCATGCTTCTGAGGCAAAAGGTTTGCATATTATGAAATGATTCTGAGGCAAAAGTTGTATAACTAGATTGGTAGTTCAGTTGGACCACCAAATGGAAATTTTGAGCATACTAAAACACAAGAAGGTGAATTTCGCAAGACGTTCCCATAAGAAATTTTTTTTTAAAAAAAACGTAACTATTTCAAGTAAGCTTCGATTTTTGTTGTGAATCGATAATTACTACTCTATTTTTGCATAATGTTTTGTTTTAAACATGTGAAACAGGTTATTTGGTTTGAAATGAGTGGACGAGTTAATGTTATTATTTATTACAACAGTAAAATTTGTGGCATTGATGCTGGGGTCATTTTTTCATCAGCATACACAATATAGTTAACTTTCAACCCAAACATACAATTGTCCGATCTTTGTGAAAAAATTAGGCAGAAAGTCATCAGATCTACTTGGATGAGAGTATCGTCCTTGAATTATAAATATTTAGCATTGAGGGACCCCGTTAAATATGAGGTTTTTGATGTCAAAAGCCCAATGGCGATCGACTCAGTGGTCCGAACACATATAGCTAATGGATCACCAATACTCGAGTTATATGCAGATTTTGTCAACACAGATAAAAGCGGTCAAAGTCCTTGGTTTCAATTCGAAAGGTCAGAATGAAAGAGGAAGTTGAGAGTCCAACAACACGGTTGTGCGGTGGGTTCACAACTTTGTTAGAAAGCTCACATTATAATATCCTGGAATCATCAATAAGGAGACACTAATCGGTTTCATCCTTAGATTTCAATCGTGGCAAATAGAACGTTTAGCAGTTAGGGCATGGCGATAATCGAGACTTCGACACCTTAGTACAACACTTTGTTAGTGGTTTTGATTTCAACTTCGAAAGTCTAATGTTCTATGTCTGGAACACTCACAAGGGTATGGTATCAAATTCCACCGGTGGGCAATCCACAGGTGATTTTGGTTGTACCGAAAACTATACTAGAAGGGATGATGTACTCCTAACAGCCTCCACTGGTGAAGAGACATCCAACCCTTGACATGCTAGGAGGTTGAGATTAAAGAGGGCACTAAATTTGATGACGACCCAATCCAAGAGTTCGGGCCAGATAGGTTGAAAATTACATTATTTTCTGATCTAGATCCGATTCTAGCTGAACCAAAAGATGAAGGCTCAAATGGTGAAGGCTCGGACGAAGCTATGGAAGAAGATCTGCAGTTCAAGGCATACTCACCTCTGACCCACATGCATAATATGGACCTTTCAATAAAAGGTAGGTTAGATTTTTCAGAACATCCATATATGATGTTGGTGATTTAGAAGCTGGGAAGGAGTTTTCCTCTGAAGATGCTTTTGCCGCAACAGTAAAACTGTACAACATAATGAACAAAGTGAACTTTTATGTTGTTAAATCCTGATCAAAGAAATTCGAGGCTAAATGCACAACACGAGACAGTAGATGTCCATTAAAAATTATGGCTTCTATGAACAAAAAGATAATTTGTGGTATTGAATTGCTAATTTTGAAATACTCATTGTTCCAGGTACTAGATAGGATCATCCAAAGTTGGATTTGAAGATGATCTCAAATATAATATGGTTATGGTGAAATTGAGCCTCTAGATTCCCATGATGATTATAATTGTCAATATCCATAGCTAATACAATTACATGTCGTAGTACCACAAGGTGTGAATCGCAAAATAGAAGGCCATAGAGAATATGCAAAACGGGTAGGGTTCATCGTATAATAATTTGTGTAAATGTTGTCAGGTACTAAGTCAGTGGGTACCGAGTTTCGTATCCGAATTGCAAATAGAGCCTACATATTACTAAGACCGTTTGGTCCAAGGGAATTGAGTTTTCCATCGTTTCTTCCAAACTTTCAACCAATGTCAACAAGTTTTTCGGTATTGTAAGCCATTGGTACAAATCAACGGTACCTTCCTGTACTAAAGATTTTAGTATAGGTTCTTATTTATTGTGGAATAAGATGGTAATAAAAAAAATCTTGCAAATAGCTTTTGTAATGATGCCGGAAGAAAAGGCAAATGATTGGGATTTCTTCCCGTCTAACTTGAGATGGCATATTGTCCCGCAACTCAATATGTGAGTCATTTCTAATAGAGGCCCCAGAATACTGTTCGCGATTGAACTGTAGGGAAGCCTTTGGGATCGCACTCACCATAGATATTGTCTAAGACACATCTGTTAACTATTATGGACAACGCAAGTTTGATAGTCAACGGGCATAAGTCATTAACATGAATATGTATTTGCCTCTATTTAAACTATCATGGTTTAACCGTTTGGCAGTGTTTGCATTAATAGATAAACTATTTACTTTTCTTGACAGGGTACAAGCTCGTCCAACATCGTTTTCATAAAATGTTAGAAATCTTATGGGCTATTAACGATCGCAATACGACATAACTTGCTAACATACCCTTCGACCAGTAACTTTAATCGTACAATGGGGATCTACAATACGAGTACATAACGACAAACATAGTGAAATGCATCAATTCTGTATAGAAGAAGACACATCATTTATCAATAACCTCGATTTTGAAAGAAACATATTTTTACTTGGTAGCATTATTTCCAAAGTGAAGGAAAAATATGATAGACAGATGAAGGGCAGTCACATTTGTTGCGAGGTTGTTGTGAAAGAAACTAAGGATAGTGTAGAATGAGCCAATAATATGCATTCAGCGTGTCACTCACGTCAGAAACAATTAGAGTTTACAACGTCAACTTCAGTTAGTAAAGTAAAAAAAATCAAACATAGATCAATACAAATATAAATAAATCTACTCCTCTAGCCCTACAGGTTTAGTTGCAGCGGCAGTGTCCTCTTATTCATTGCCTCCCTCTTAACCTATCCCCTCAATAAGAGCAACACTTGTCCTTGCAAGTTCGCCAGGAAAGAAAAGTTCCCTGATTCCCCTGATTCTCTCTATTCTTTCACAAACTCTTCCCACTTCTCACCAAAATGAGAGAAAACATCAACGCCCAACTCGATGTTTGTAAGGTTGCGCAAGAAATCAAAGTCAACATGTCGAACGTCAAAAGGCTCTGTAGCATCTTGAGTATGGAGAAAATTTTTTGACTTCAGCTTATGCAGATATTTCTCAAGAATTTTCATTGTCTACATTTGATAGTTTCTCAGGGCTTCACTACTTTCTTTCTTTATAGACTCCATTTAGCATGTGTCTCTTTTCTATCTCTTCCATTTGCTCCTCTAACATTGTCTTCACTACCTTTAGTTGATTAACCTCCTTCTCCATTTTCTTCTCATTACCTCCCATTAAGCAATAATTTGTTTGAGTGTCTTGTTTTGGCACTCCCTTTCCTAGTGTAGTTGCTCGCAAGCCTTGTTCAAGGACTGCTCACTGAATTCAAGTGTCTTCTTAAATTTTTTTCGCTTAACTTCCTCCTCATTATAAGCTTACTGGAGGCCTCAGCTAATAATTTTTCTTTCAACCATAACCATTTGAAATGACCCCAGCAGCTCCTTTATAGGAGGCCTCCTAGCACAATATGGTTCCTAGGCAGATATCCTTCATAGAAAGATATACACACTCCTTAACTTCCCTAGGTATATATTCCTCCTATTTCTTTCTAACAGCATCAGGGGAAAAAGGATATCTCTCCACATCGAGATAGTCCTTCCAAGGAAAGAAAGTATTCACCATCGCCATTTGGAGAAGTAAGATTCAGCGAGCCTATTGGGGAAGCACGCACCACACTACGGACCATCCCGAAGCTTGTCTCTGCGGCAGTGATATACATACTGGAGCCACTAAAGCCAATGGCACTATAGGAGTAAAAGGTACCACATCATCTCCCTCGGGCACCGCGGATCCTTCCCTTTCTTGTGGCAATTTTCCTTCCAATACTCTTTAAGATTTACATCACCATTGCCTTCAATACTTAGATATTTTTCCCCACTCTTTGCCTTTTATGTGCACTCCCACTAGTTTTACCCTTTGAAGTACAATCACCTCTACTTCCTCGTAAATTCAGCACTAACAAGTCAATACCCATAGTACGTCGGAGTTCACTTGACGAACTGGTTGATTTTCCTAAAGAGTTGGTAATGTCTGCATTACCAATAACATTATCATCAACACCACTATTTGTCGCATGAGAGCTCGCAAACCCTTCCTAATCACTTATAGATAAGGAGAACTAATTGTAAGGTCGTAACTTACAAAAAGAGTACAAAAAATTTGTGGACTCCTCCATTATTCCTAATAAAGGTAAAAAAGCATCCAGTTGGAAGCGTATTGTTGACTGAACAGGAAAGCGCGTCCAGTTGGAAGTGTTTTCTTGCAACATACGCTGAAACATGTTCAGCTCAGCGCGTTTTCAAAAATCAATCTAATCCCACAAATATTCAAAAAAAATGGCCTAATCCCATAATTTAATTGACATTTTCTCTTAATTCACCCCATAATAAATTTTGAACTCATGTCTCTTTAATTTTCCACATTTATATATTATCATTCAATCAAAATCTCACTTATTATTTATATTAGTAATTTTATAAATATATTTGAGTGAAAATGCCTAAGAGGTCCCCATATTATAAAAATCTGATCAAATTAGTCCATCTTCCATTAAATGGATAAATTTAGTCATTTCACTATTAAAAAGAGTCAAATAAGACCAAATTGATGTAAAGTTAATATTTGTTGTTTAGAAAATATCATTTACTATTTAACAAAGTTAATATTTTTAAAGCTTTTATGGTTTTGTAAATGAAATCTTTTGTTTGGTCTAAAACTGTAATTGAAAAAAATCATTTTCAAGACTTTTTTATGCAGAAAATGTTAAATCTATTACAATTTAGACTTATTTGATTTTTTTAATAGAATAGAGATTAAATTGATACATTTAATAATAAAATGACTAATTCAATCCAATCTCTATAATACATATACCTAGTGGCAGAGCAAAGGGGGCCCTAAATGGAAAATCTCTATTTAGGCTCTTATAATTTATAAAAATTTAAATTCGTAATGGTAAAATTACACTTTGGCCCCCCAAAAATGATAAAAATTTGATTTAATCCTTTAAAATTAAAAAGATATAGACTACT
This sequence comes from Gossypium anomalum, assembly GCA_025698475.1. Classification (NCBI taxonomy): domain Eukaryota; kingdom Viridiplantae; phylum Streptophyta; class Magnoliopsida; order Malvales; family Malvaceae; genus Gossypium; species Gossypium anomalum. The sequence goes on along the minus strand of CM046966.1, from coordinate 77,846,792 downwards.
AAAATGGTGAAAGTAAATTTTTACTATCATAAAAATATACAATTTAATTCCAACCTCAAAAAAAAAAAAATTCTAGCTCCGCCATTGCATATACCTCCTAAGTACTTTAACCAATTATTTGTTACATAATTTTATTTTACACGGAGTGTGATATAATCTAATATATACAAAATTTAATTGTGATTAGAATCACAATTGTAATTTCAAATAATACAATATTCAAATAATTAACATTAAAATTAATTATTATAATAGAAGGGGTATATTTATCACGTCTTCAATTTTCATTTTTAATACGAAAATTAAGGACATAATTCATAACTTCAATTTCCTTTAAAAGGTTAGAAGTAAACCATACAACAAATACTCATTAGTTTAATATGAATGGTATAATTTTTTTTTTTTTTTTTTTGCAAAGTAAGTTTACAATTAGTGTATAAATTTATATTTTAAATATTAAATATTAGAATTGTAATTTCAATATTCAATTTATAATGTATATATATTTATTAGTTTTCTTTAAAAGTTTTATATCAAAACTTATATAATTTGGTACATTTTTAAAAACATCTCAGATTTAAGTTTAATGACTTTAATAATATTTGCCATTGTTTTTATTTTGAAGATATTATTTGTAATTATTAAACCTAAATAAGTGGTATCAATATATGTAATAGCATTAACACTATAATTGCATTAACCAATATAATTATACAAATATCGAATCAATGTTATTGAAAAAGGATTGTATGAAATAGGATATTATCACTTTCAATAGTTTAATGTTATATTAGTAATTTCATCCTAAATTTTATCTTTTTGAATTTAAATTTTTTCAAGGTGAAAATCCTTATATGACATTAAATTATTGAAAAAGAGATACAGATATTTAATGTTAAAATTTTTTTTTTTATAAATATATGCAATAAACTCTTGCATCACACTGATTTAAAAAAATTAATATGATAATAAAAGACACCAACACACTCGCCACTCTTGTTTAATTTTTTCAATTTGTTTTCAAGTTTTTTTCTTATTTTTTTCACTAACTAATTTAACAACCTAAACTTTTAAAAAAGTTAATTACAAAATTAGTTCTCATAAAAAATGAAAATTCAATTTAATCTCAGAATTAAATTAAAAATTCAAATAACTCCACAATCCATCGTCAAAGAGTTGAGGTTTGCCCATCATGATATTTGAATCTTGAAACCTGAACAAAATTAGGTGTTTATAAATGATTAATTTAATTATATTTCCTTTAAAATTAAACCTATTCTTTTCTTTATTTACTAATTAATTTAATCCTTAAGAAATAATAAGAGTTAATTGCCCTTATTGATTAAATTAGATAAAAAGATAAATACAAATTTATTAAATAATTAATATTAAAAATTATAACAAAATGTATTTCACAAATGGCAGGTTGTTTTTCTTTTTCTTGAGGCAAGGGGGAAAGAGAGAAGAATAATAAGGAAATAAAGAGGAAAAAAAAATTTAAAAATAGTGATTGTGATTATTTTTTGGTTACTTTTTACGTCTAAGTAATATTATGATTTTTGGAAGAAAGTTGATAATTTGTGTCGAAACCATTTTTTTGAAAACGGAAAATCAACTTTTGAAAACGAAAAGTTGGGAGTCGCCACCAATCGTTTTTAATAGGGTGTGATTGGATCACCTCAAAACACGGCCGTTTTTAATAAATAAATAAATTTTTCAAAACGACGATTTTGGTCTGCGAAAATAGAAAATCGGTTCGAGTCGATTCGTTCGAGGAAGGATTAGCACCCTCGACACGCCCAAAATTGGTACTTGATTGATTATTTAGTGTCTTAATGTCTAAAATTAAAGATTTGGACAGAGTTCAAAACGCGATCCTCCTTTTATTGGCTTTTAAAACATTTAGGTAAGTCAAATGTGTATTAAAGACCATCTCACCTCAAGGTAAAACATTACATCCAAAGACGTTTAGGACACAACATTTTTGACCCTCAATTATGAGCTTGCCTTTAAAACGTGTGTTTTAGCCTTAAGAGGATATTCGAATATTCAAAACAAACAAAGAAAGCGAAACCCAGTACGTTAGGGCACGATTCTTGGAATTCTTTAAATACCGAACATTGCCTTTATTTTGAAAAATTTTGAGAGAAGATCAATAGATAAATGAATTAAGGACATAGATTTTTTTTTAAAATGATGATAATAGACAACATGAAAATAATAATACGAGAATAATGCTAATCTTATATAAATAATAAAAAATAATAATAATAATAATTAATAGAAATAATTAATAAAACAACAGTAATAATAAATACAATAATGTAATAAACATTGTGCTAATAGTATTAACAATAATATTAAAAACATGATGATAATAACAAAAAATATGTTGACGATAACATTAAATATGGGGGATAATAGTAAAAAAATAAATGGAATAACAATGTTGAATTAGTAATAGTGAGAAATAGTAAATAACAATAATTTGATATAAAAATGGTAACTAATAATAAACAATGGTATAAAAAATAATATAATAAGTCTATGTATAATAGAAATTTATATTTAAAATAATTAACTTCGCTTAAAAATATATATATTTACATAATAAATATATAATAATAAATAAATAATATAATAATATGAAACATAACTCAAATTAATTAAATTAATAGAAAATAATAAAAAAACAAATATAAAAATAATGAGAATAAAGCTCAAATTAATTAATTTAACAGTAAAATAACAAAAATAAAAAAGGGGTTAAATTGAATTAAAAATGAAAACTTTGGGGCCAAATCAGAAAAGAAATAAAATTAGAGGTAAACTCCCTTTCTTTTCCCTTCTTTCGTTTGTGTAAAGAAAAAATGTGAACGCCAAAGTAAACAAAATTGAATAATATAAAAAGCTACCTTAAAAATATGATTTGTATTCTCTTTGATTTCGTATGTGTATTCTCTAAAAAAAAAATTCCCTCTTACAATAGTTTTTCCATGGCTTTTATAGCCAAATTTTACAACTTATAACAAGTAGGGTGATGGAGTTAGTGGGGGTGATGGAGGTAGTGGATGGTTTAGTAGGGTGTGGGGGTGATGGATGGTAGTGGATGGTTTAGTAAGGTGATGGAGGTAGTGGATGGTTTAGTAGGATGATGGAGTTAGTGGTCGGTTTAGTGGGGTGTTTAATTTGGGCTGGTTTGATCGGGCCCGGGCAGAAATTTGGTCCTACAATTTGTTTTAGTTTTAATTATTTTTTATATTCAATTTAGAAAAAAGAATGCATTCATATTTGTGGTCCACAATTATTTCTTTTTAAATTTAATATATTCAAAAAGGTTATTTCGCATATTGACTCATTGGTGGGTTAGATTTAGAGGTGATCATGGGCCGGGCAAGCGGGAGTTGGGCGGGCTCAAACAAAATTTTAGGCCCGTCTACTAGGCCCTGCCTGCCCGTGTTGAAAAATGGGCCTAAAAATTTTACCCAAGCCCGACCAAATAAAATTACTAAGCCCGAGCCAGGCCCGCCCGACCCATATTAATTTTTTTTTCTTATTTCATTAAATAAAAAATTTAAAAATATAATAAATCAAATATATTTAAAAACATAAAAATAAATATTAAAACAAATAAAAATAATACTAAAACAATTCTTAAAACAATACACAAATTAACAATATAATAAAAAATAATTGCATTAAAAATTTAAAATAATTAAAAATAAAATAAAAAATATATATTAATATATAATTCGGGCCGGGCAGTTGCAGCATGCCGCCAAAAACTCTTACCCGAGCCCGCCCATTTTCTAAACGGCCTCTTTTTTTTGCCCAAGCCCATTTTTCGGGCCTATATTTTTACCCAAACCCTCCCATTTTTCGGGCGGGCCTTCGGGCCGGGCCGGGTCACCCAGCCCATGATCAGCTCTAGTTAGATTCCTTGCCCGACCAGCTAAGAAAAATAGTTAGAAATTTAAATAATGTTTTTACTTTAGTTTTAGATGGATTTAGCAACTAGCAAGGCAATCCCCTTGGAATTTTCAATCTTAAAATGATATATTTAAATGAGTTACTCATAACTTACTTGAAATAAAAAAAATTAAATGATAAACTTGTTAAAAAGAAAAAAAAAAAACAATAAAGGCATAGTTAAATTAGGGGATAATTCATTTAACATTTAAACCAATTCAATCCTTTCCTTAAACATTCTATTTGATTAGTGAATATAATTAACCCATCTTTGAAATTGTCCTCTAATTCCTCATTTCAATCAACCAAAACTATTGAACTAACAAAAGTTCAAAAAAAAAAAAAAAACCAACCCCAAATAATTTTAAAACAAAAACATGCTATTATTAATAAAGTGAAGATGCATCTATGCAGTATACCACTCCAAGTAGACAGTTCCAGCAACAAACAGAGACTCAAGTATAACCAGTATCAATAATCACAGGAAGCGACAATTCTAAATACTTCTTATAACCTTTCCATATAAATGTAATTAACAGGACACATCGTCACCTAACTGGCGGCGGTTTTCATGGCAGCTTCCTCCATATTCACCGGTGTTTCTGTCTCCATTGCCGTCCCCGTTTGTTCCCTCAACCGTAGCTCCCCCATGCTCTGCACACAAAAACCCCAATGCCCTTAGCAAATTAATTTTCATTTCTACCGAATATGGTCTTGTTTCGGAAATCAATTTTATACCGTTATCGCCGGCGAAACCACCTTTTCCGCTGCCACAGCCGTAGTTGTTCACCATAGTTACAACTGTATCCATGGTAGCTTTTTCATTGAGACCCAGTTTGATTTCAGGAACGTCCTCTCCTGCATAAACAGCAACCACGAAACCACCAACTCATACAGTGTACTAATGTGTTCCGAACAGAAAAAGTGACCGGTTTTCAATCCAACCAGCCTGATTGGTCATGTGATGAGATTCATGAGAACATCTAAGCAAGTCTATTTACCATATTCACCGGAAAATCCACCATCGTCGCCCCCACAACTCCCACCAGTGGTCACGGCAGCTACAATCGCATCCATGGTAGCTTTTTCTTCAAGACTCAATCCGATTTTGAAAACGTCGTCTCCTGCATAAACACCATCAGCCAATTTATACGGACTCGAATCCAAACCACCCAGTGGGCAGTGGGTCCTTTCGGCTCCACAATTTTATTTTATATTACCGTAAAAGCGGTCAAGTCCGCCGTTGTCACCGCCGTCACTATTCATCATTGTCAAAATAGTATTCATCATAGCTTTTTCATCGAAACTCTGGACAGTCTCCAGATCTTCATTCTCAATAGCCTCAATGAAAACGATGAAGTGCTCAACAAATTTTGCCTTGGGCGCTTCTTTAGCTGCCAAGTCGCGGTTTTTCGTGATAAGCATGGAACGCTCCCTCTCCTTTTCAACTAACGCAACAAAAGCAGCCCTATGTGACTCTTCCAATCGCAGTGTCTCCTCTTTCTGCGATTCCAATGCACCCTCCAGAACCATGGAAATCAGATCAAGGTGATCCTGTTTTGTCAGGTAAAGTAGAGGATCAAATATACATGCATCAACAGAAGTTCAAGGCATTATTAACAGTTAAAGAACATATAACAACAAATAACGAAATTAGACAAAGAGATATCCAAGTATCTCTAACCATTTGGGAAAAGATCAGTGGAGGTTGTAATACGGTGGTGATTTTGGATATAATAAGAAAGAAAAAGAAACAGAGAGGTACTGAAATGGGTCACACAAATCCGGATGATATGATACTTAACTAACGAAGTGCTGGTAAAGGTTGTACCCGCCCCCAATTTTCACTTTGACGTGTAAACTTTACAAACCGACACGATAGTGCGGTCCCCCGTTTGCGTTCATACTTAAAGAGAGCGACGTAGGCTAACAAAGCTCGTGCCCAAACGCTTGCCAGACAACTCGCCGACGTGCTACCCTACCTGATTATATTTTAATTTCATCATTTTTTATCCTCAGTTATTTTAGACCTGATGATAGTCTGGGCCACTCGGCCAGGCTTAAAAGCTCACCCGAAAAATAGGAGGGTATAGGTAAAAATAAAGGTATAAAAAATGGGTTTGAAAAAAAAATAATATCAGTTTAGAAAATGAGCTAGACCTCGGATAAGATTTTTTTAGAAGTTGTTGTATAATATTAATTTACTTTGTCCTTTTTCAACCATATTCTCAAGGAAATGGAAATTATGATCTATTGATAACATCTAAAATTAAATGCTTAATATCTTTATTCCAAGGACCAAATTCATACATAGAATCTTAATTACAATTAATACATAGGCTTCATATCCCACATTGACTTTAATAAATCTCACTCAAATTGTGGAGAATGGATTTTCAATATACAAAGCATTTATTTTTTATTTGAAAGCGGAAACTAAACATAAAAATGAAATACTTTGATTTCCAAACAATAAAAAAAAACTTTAATTTTTTTTTTATGTTGGACAGAATTTTAAATAAAAAATGGAAACTTTGATTTTTGCCTAAAGTTTTGTTCAACAACATCTATTGAGCTAGGCTCATACACTGTATCTAGGCTAATTTTTCAAATTCAGGCTCAATTCAATCTAAAAATGAGCTTACTTTTTTATCTAAATTTGACCCAATTAAAAAAGGTAAATTTGAGCGGACTCAACCCATCATATTTGAATTTTTTTAATTTTAAATGTATATAATACATTAAATTACTGAAAATGCTAAAATAAATTTTTTTAAGACATTAGAAATATTAAAAAGTATTTATATTAAAAAAACACTACCATAAATTAATAAATATTTTATTATATTAAAAACACAAATAAATATAATAAATAGTTTATTGCATTAAATATAATTTTTTAAATTTTATGTTTTGGGTTGGGTTATTTAGTTTGGTACGTGTTTTCTCTTTGGGTTTTTGATAATGAGTTTAATTGTTATTAGTTTCATGATTCAATAAAAATATAAATATATTTAATTATTATTTAACATATTTAATTAATAGAATATTTTATTATAACATATTTTATTCAAGTTGGGCTCATATGTTTTTTTTTTGTGTTTTTTAATTTTAAATTATTTTTATTGTTCATAATTTTAGATTTTTTAAGTATATATTTTTAAATTTTTTATGATTTTATTTAAAATATGATAAAAATATTTTTTATTTAGTTTAAAGTATAAGTGCTAAATTGATAAAAATTGTAAATATTGAGAGCTAAAAAAATTATCTTACATTTTCCATATAAAGGACCAAGATTTTCAAATAAAGAAGTATAAAGATTCAATGTTTCAAAATTAAAATATAGAGAATAAATTTTAAATTTTAAATAGTAGAGAAACATTTCACATAATTAAAATATAGAGAGTAAAATTTACAATGGAAAATAAAACTACAAAAAATTACTTTGCAACAATGAATTGTAGGGATAGATACCAATAAAAGAAATATTATGTTTGCTTTTTTTATTTATTTTAAATATACAAGTAATTATTTTGGATCAATTGCATGTATTCATAGTGACTTTTAGTAATTGGGAAAAATGTATACGATGGATGAATGTAATTGTGCTTTTTTGACATATATGAGAAAAGATTTAAATTCACTGCATAACAATCCACTACAAGTTTATGTAGATTTAATGAATCAAACTCAACATTTTAATATAAAAAGTTAGAGAAAGGGAAAAAATTTAGAAATTAAGTGAGGTAAAATGATGTTAGTTTGAAAAACCCTAAATTTTTTAGATTATATTTACAGAAGGTTGAATTTTAATAATTCCCTCATTATTGTTAACTTTCTTTTTCATATTTTTAGCTCCTTTTATGTAAATTAAATCATTCTTCTACATTATTGTAATTTATATTTTCCATAATTTAGCATCAAGTTGTTGATAATATCAACGTATTAACTCCACCCAGTTCTTAAAACACACTATATATTAAATTAATGGTCCAAATTCTTTTATTTAATTTTCAGACCATCTCTAATCCATGCAAATAATATATGATAAATGGTGTTTGCTAATAGGAAAAAGTATGGAAGATTCTCTTCAAACATGCAAAAGTCGTCTACATAATTCCACAAACAATTCTAGATGGACTGTCCACTTGCTACTTATAATAATCTTATTCCTAGGTATATATTTTTAGTACAAATATATTTAGGTGTCACCACAGAATCATGACAAACATTGTCCTGATTTTTTTTTTTCATTTGTTATTGGAAAACATCCGGTTGAAGGGTTTTTTTTTTTTAATAAATTTGGAATTTCGTAATTTTATTTTAACAACTTTATTTTATACTTAAAAATTTAAATTTAATTATAAACATAATTAAATAGATAAAAACAATATTGTAACAAAGAAATCATAAGAAAGAGAGCAGAATTGGGTTCCAGCATAAACCAAAGGTGAGTTAGTCAATAGTCAAAAATCGTAGATAGCTATGATTTTGTGATGTTGGACCTATTAAATGCTTCTAGACTAAAAGAAATATCACAATTATATCCAACTTACAAAGTTAATTATATATTTTTAAATTAAATAAATTTTACAAAATTAACTCAAACTCCATTCTCACATCACAAAATTATTATTTAAAAGAAAAAGTTGCACACCAGATGACAATATCTTATTATCTGTAAAAGTAGAATTTTTGGGAAATATAAAAAGATGTATTTCTATTCTATACAAATTTTCAAATTGTTTTTATAAAAATAAATTTTAACATGAAATAAAATTCAAGCTTAATAAAAATAAGGGCTATTATGTCCAACTATTGAGCTGGAAGAAAATTGCATTTGGGATTGGTGAGTGAAATTACAAAATTCAGGTGGCTGTTTTTGCACGTGCTACCAATTTAGGTTTAATTTAGATAGACGGTGTGTTTATCTCCGGTGAGATTAAAAATAACGGTGGTGGTGAAATTAGTTACTGTAAAGCAGAGTGTGTGTTTGAATTCAAACGTAGCTGTAACAATGTGGTGAAAATAAAAAATGACTATTAAGGACATCAGATTAAAAAGGATATGTAATAAAAGTTTTTTAAATTATTTTACTTTTACGAGATTATTAAAAATATATAAATTTATAAATTCATTTAATAAAACATTAAAATGTTTCTTCTGATATTTTATTAAAAATATTTTAATTAATTATATAATTTTTTTTATAAAAATCCACTTAAAAATATTATTTATTATCATAAAAATACAAACAACATTTTTTATTGGACTTGAATAAGAACAGAAAGGTTATAGTGAGAAAATAACTTTCCACTACAAGTGCTTTCTTTCCCACTAGTACCTTTAGCTCCAGTCCAAAATAAAACCAGCAATGAAATCAGAGTTTTTAACTGCAATTCACCATTAGTTATCCAAACATCAAAACAATGTAGTGAAAAGGAGTATTCTCCCAATATTCCATCTCACCATGGCTTATTGTGCATCCAAAAGTCAAAAGGACAAAGACAAGCATATGAACTATGTGATTTTTCTCATAAATACCACTAAATTTTTATATTTAATCGCATATACGAAAATTATATCATATGCTTTTATACAGTTTAAGTTTTGATTTATTGATGACTGCAAAGTTTTAAAACAAATTATTATTTTAAGATAAATTCCTAAATTATATATGAATTTTGGTTCAATTTACAATGTCATACATTAATTTTGTTTTTGTGAACTTTTGATTTGACTCAATTTTTACAAACCAGTGACACAATTATCAATATAGCATTATTTTACATTTACATATTGCATACACATATCTAATATAAAAATAAATGGCATAATAACTTTTTTGGCCCTCCAACTTTACAAAAAAGTCATTTTAGCCATCAATTTATTTTTTTGCGTCTTTAACCCTTGAACTTGACTTTTTCATCAAATCACCCCATAAGTGATGGAAATTTTAATATTTTTTAACTTTGTTAACATGACACAAACGTGGATACCACATTAGCATTTAATTAAATTTTAAAAATTAAAATCACTAAAATTATTTTTAAATTTTAAAAATTAATTAAATTCTGACATATCATCCACGAGTATGTCATGTTAGCAAAGTTAACAAACGTTAATTTTTCCATTCATTATGGGGTGATTTGATAAAAAAAAATACAAGTTCAATGGCTAAAAGAAGCGGAATTGGAGGGCTAAAATGACTTTTTTTTTAGTTGGAGGGACAAAAAAGTCATTATGCCAAAATAAATTAATATATTTATTTAACTGTGTACAATTTAATCAAAATCAAAGTTTCATATATACATTTGAACCAGAATCTAATTTTCATGTGTATAATCACACCAAATCAAAGTATACATATCAAATTGCACATTAAATCATAATTAATATATAGTTTTTATATTTGTCCTATTATCTACTATTTAGCTTCTTTTATAATATAACTAGTTTTTTTATCCTGTGTAATATACGAGTTTGATTGCATATATAAATTAAAATATATTATATTTATTTTTTTTAAATTTATTACAAAATTTAAACGTTTTAGCAATACTATGAGTGAGAAAATAAAAAACAATATAAATGTCTATTTTTTAGAATATTTATAGTTTATATTATGATAAATTGAAATATATTTTATTTATTCAAAAATTGTTAAAAAATTTATAGTGATCTAATTTTTTTTAAATAATATAAATATTGTGTATTTAATTTACTATAAATAGATATTCCACCCTTACTGAACATTAAATAAAAATTATTAACTATTTGTAAAAAAATGTTGTGTTGAATTAAAAAAAATATAGATCTTGCATAATTTTTAAATACCCACATCTTATATATAACATAAAAGAACCATCTCAAAACTTAAGCAAGACCCATTTTAAATATAGTTAAAAAGAAAATATTTTGGAATTCAAAAAACTATCTTACAACTCAATATTTTCATATATGTTCTTGTATATGCTCCTATATTATATACATGATGTGTACTTATTTCATCATTTTATATTAAATTTTTTTAATTTTTATACAAAAAATTTTGATTGTTTGAAAAATAGAAGAATTTTTAAAATGGAAAAGAATTAATCGAATTTTACAATAAAATGTGCAATTTTAATGTGAAACTGTTATTTAAAACTAACTGAAGTTTCGTATTACGAGTAATATAAATTATGAGTCAAATAAAAATATGTATACAAAACTCAAATTTATAAAAATATAAAAACTTTGAGTAAACTACCCAAATAGTCACTCTAAAATTACTTCATTCTTATTTTGATCACTCTAATTTTTTTTTTCAAATATGACACTGTCATTAGTGAGTGTTCCTCTTTTGGTCACTGTTCCGTTAAAACCCAAACGGAAAATTGACTAGGATGCCATTTATTGTTGATTGTTCTGCCAGTTATGTATATAATTAATTATAAACCCTATTACCATCCCTAAATTCAAAATTAACCTTTAAACCCTAAAATCATTCAACCTTAAACCACAATATGATGCTTAACCTCAAAATCAAATTCTAAATTTCAAAATTATTAAACCCTAAACCCATTTACCATCGTATTTCATTAATACTCAAACAAAAAATGCAACAACAATTATACCAATACCCTACATTATCTGTTCAACAATTATACCAATACCCTACATTATCTGTTCTTTCTTCCTTTCCCTCTCAAATTTGTTTATTTTCCTTTAGCAACTCAACTATTTGTTTGGGTATTGATGAAATGTGACAATAAAAAAAGATTAGGGTTCAATGATTTTGAAATTTGGAGTTTGATTTTGAGGCTAGAGATGCTAATGGAGGTTTAAGGTTCAATAATTTTAGGGTTAGAGATGGAAATGGGGTTTATAATTAATTTTTGAAATATTTCATTATATACATAATTGGTAGAACAATCAATAATAAATGACATTCTAGTTAGCTTTCCATTTGGATTTTAACGAAACAGTGACCAAAACAGGAATCATTACTAACGACAATGCTATATTTGATAACTAAAAAAAATTAGAGTGACCAAAACAAAAATGAAGTAATTTTAGAGTGACTATTTGAGTAATTTACCTTTAAAACTTAAATTAGAAAATGAGGCTCACTTTAAATATAATTAAAAAAAGGAAATATTTTAAAATTCAAATAACTAACTCAGAACTTGTAAAAAAAAATAAAAGCTGCTAAGTTTTATTCTATAAAGAAAAGGATTAGCGATAGAGACAAATAAAAATTGAATTGATTTCAACTTCATATTATTCACTAATCAATACCTTTAAATAGGCAAAATTCCAACAACTAATAACTAGGAAATAGGAATCTCACTACAATAGAATATCGAAATTAAAGGAGCAATAACAGTAAAATATTGATAACTTATTAACAGATTATTTGCACAATACATGATCTTTTAACCAACTACTTGACTCACTCAAACTCCACACACACATGTACAACTTTAACAAACCCTCCCTTAAACCAAAAACTCGCAAATATTTGGTTTAAAAGATTATAGCATCAAACTGATGGATCTTCCAAAGTACAGACACCAGACAACCTTCTTAACTTCTGAAATGCAGCTCTCTTTAAAGATTTAGTGAAAATATTAGCAATTTGGCCTTCACTTCTACAATAAATTAAATCAATGACGCCATTATTTGTAAGATCCCTCAAATAATGGTACTTCACATCTATATGCTTGCTTTGTCTATGTAACACTGGATTCTTGGAAAGTTTGATTGCTGAATTTTTGTCACAAAAAATTGTTGTTGTTCCTTGCTGCAATAAGTGTAGTTTGTCAAGTATTTTCCTCAACCAAATAGCTTGACAGGCACAAGCTATTGCGGACACAAACTTGGCTTCAATTGTAGATAAAGTGACAATTGGTTGCTCTTTTGAAGACCATGAAATAGTCCCTCAGCCCAGCATAAATGCATAACTTGAAGTACTCTTTCTATCATCTTAATGACCAGCATAATCACTGTCTATAAAGCTAAACAAATCTGATTTTTCACCCTTTTTGTAGAACAGACCATAACTTGCAGTAGTTTTCAAATACCGAAGTATTCTTTTTGCAGCTAAAAGATGAATTTCCTTTGGGCACTCCATGAACTTGCTAATGAGACTTATAGCATGCATAATGTCTAGTCTTGTTGCAGCTAAATACATCAAGTTTCCCACCATTTGCTTGTACGTGGTGCTATCAACCTTCCTCCCTTCAAGATCTCGAATAAGCTTCATGCCCACTTCAGTAGGTGCGCAAACGGAGTTGCAATTCTTCATTTGAAACCTATCTAAAATTTCTTGCACATATTTCTTTTGAAAAATAAAAATTCTAGCAATAGATTGCACCACTTCAATGCCCAAAAAATAATGAAGCATGCTGAGATCAGTCATATCAAATTCAATCATCATAGACTTTTTGAATTTTTAAACATGGCAACATCACTCCCAGTAAAAATAAGATCATCAACATAAAAGCAAACAATAATCATTTTACCTCCATCACCAACCTTGGTAAAAAGTGTATGCTCATATGAACACTTTAGAAAGCCTTCTTTTATAAAGTAAGCTTCGATGCGACTATACCAAGCCCTTAGGGCTTGCTTCAACCCGTACAAAGCCTTTTTTAACCTATACACCTTGTGCTCATTTCCATGCTTTACATATCTAGGAGGTTGGTCAAAAAACACTTATTCTTTCAAATCACCATTTAAAAATGTTGATTTCACATCTAATTGGAAAATAGAACATGAACTTTGAGCTGCAAGAGCAATCACCAACCTGATTGTATCATGACGAGCAACAGGGGCAAACATCTCCTTGTAATCAACACCAAATTCCTGCTTATAGCTTTTAGCTACTAAACGCGCCTTGAATTTGTCAACCTCACCATTTTCCTTCAGTTTTGTCTTGTAAACCCACTTCACACCAATTGTTTTGTGCCCTTTGAGAAGATCAGTCAACTCCTAAGTGTTGTTGTGTTCAATGACTATCATTTCTTCATTCATTTCTTTTCTCCATTTGGACTCTTTTACGGCTTCTTCAAATGCTACTGGATCACAATATGAAAATAGAACAAAATGTGTAACTTCCTCTTCATTAGTTCCATCTACCACAAAATTCTCCATCCATACAGGTCTCCTCCTGTTATGTTGAGGACGCACATTAGCTGGTTCAATGGCTTGTTGCTCACTTTGCACTTGCACTATTGGCTGCTGCCCTTCATCTTCTTTTGTCACCATCAAAATCATATTGTATTTGTTGTTCAGTTTTATCTGCATCCCAATTCCAAAATTGATCCTCAACGAACACAAAATCACGACTGATAACAATTTTCTTGGTGATAGGATTGTACAATTTGTACACTTTTGATTGCTCACTGACACCAAGAAAAATACATTTTCTCCTTTGTCATTAAGCTTTTTCCTCTTTTGATCTGGAACATGGGCATAGACAACGCACCCAAAGATTCTGAAATAATCTACAGTCGGTCTTTAATCACTCCAAGCTTCTTGTGGTGTGATATTTTGTACAGCTATGGTGGAGCTTCTATTCAAGATATGGATAGTCCAATTAACTGCTTCAGACTAGAAAGTTTTTGGAACTCTATTCCTTATCAAAAGACTTCATACCATGTTCAAAATTCTGTGATTCTTCCTTTCGCAGATGCCATTTTGTTGAGGTGTGTATGCTGCTATTAGTTGCTTCTTAATTCCTTTCTTATCACAAAAAACAACAAATTCTTCTGAATTGTATTCTCCACAACGATCACTACGCAACACCTTGATTGGAGTCCCTGCTTTTTTTTCAACTAGAGCTTTGAAACTCTTAAAGGCTGTGAGAGCTTAAGATTTTTCATGCAAATAATAAACTTATTTTTTTCTACTAAAATCATCAATGTTTACCTCTATTTGATGTAAGAGTGATCGGTTCATATAAGTCTAAATGCACAAGCTCTAACACCTTTCTCGCTCTTCATGATTTTTCTTTTTGAAATGGTTCTCGATGTTGTTTACTAATAACACATTCTTTACATACTTGAGAAAGAGTTTGGATGTGTGGGAGGCCTGTCACCATATTCTTTTGTTCTAATGTTTTTAAACCTCCAAAATTTAAATGCCCATACCGAAAGTGCCAAAGCCAACTTTCATCTTCCAACCTTGTAGAGAAGTATGAGTTGGTAACGGTGTGGAAGTACAATGGAAACATTCTGTTAGGTGTCATATCAACTTGGGCAATTAATCCCAATTTTTCATTTTGTATTATGCAAATTCCATCTTTAATGGAAATATCATATACCTTTTCTTGTAATTGGACAATGCTCAACAAATTTGTTTTCAAATCTGGAACAAAAAGGACATTAGATTTAGTATGAACAACATTACTTTTTATTTGAATTGTTACCTCTCCCTTCCCCATTACAGAGGCTTTTAAATCATCACCAAACTTCACATTGTCACGCATAGACTCATCTAACACCTAAAACGCAGACTTGTCACACTCATATAATTGTTGCAGCCTGTGTCCAAGTACCATAAATTCTTCTGCGTTTCTTTTTTGACATGACAAGCCATCAGCAAAAGCACTTCTTCATTTTCTGCAAAGTTAGTTCTATCTTCATTTTCATCATTCAAATTAACTCGACATTCTGATTGATAATGACCATACTTGTGACACTGAAAACACTTAACATCAGATTTGTCTGCTGACTTTGTTCTGAAAGATGTAGAGTGATGGCCTCCTCTTTCTCTTCCTCTCCTTTGAGAATGAGACTCGTACTGGTGGTGGTAACCACGATCATTGTTTACTTTACCTCCATCTCTACCTCTACCTTTTCCTCTACCACTACCTTTTCCTCTACCACGACCTCCTCTGGTTGTGAGATGAATATCTGTAGAAGCCTTCAATGCATGCTCCCCATTCTCTTGATGACAAATTTTCTGCTCATGTATCAACAAAGAACTTTGCAACTCATCAATTGAAAGTTCTTCGATGACATGAGCTTCCTTAATGGAACAAACTACAAAATTGAATATTGTAGTCATAGAGCGAAGTATTTTCTCAATCACAGCAACATCATATATTTTGTCACCATGAATTCGCATTTTGTTGATAATGGCCATTGTACGTGAAAAATAGTTAGTTACCGACTCACCCAATTTCATTCATAGTGTTTCAAACTCCGAACGAAATGCTTGAAGTTGCTACCTCTTTGCCTTCGCAGAACCCTGATATTTTTTCTTCATGGAATCTCAAATATGCTTGGACATGTCTTTGCAAAGGATGGTTTCCAAGATTGAACGATCAATTGCTTGTAAAAGATAATTTTTTGCTTTTAAATCTTTCAAGCGCAGCCCTTCTATTTCCTTCTTCTGAGCCTCTGTCACTGTTGTGTCATTTGTTGGTTCCTCAATTCCCTCAGAAACAACCTACCAATACTCCTTAGACCTCAAGAAGCTCTCCATCAACATACTCCAATGATCATAGTGTCCATCAAAACGGGGAATAGATGGTTGAACAAAGTTGTCGGTGGCCATCACTTTGCTTGCTGTTGCTACTGAAAAAATCTAAGGCTTAAACCTGGCTTGGATACCAATGTAAAAAAAATAATAATAAAAGCTTCTGCTAAGTTTTATTCTATAAAGAAAAGGATTAGCAATAGAGACAAATAAGAATTGAACTGATTTCAACTTCATATAATTCACTAATCAATGCCTTTAAATAGGCAAAATTCCAACAGCTAATAGCTAGGAAATAAGAATCCCACTACAACAAAATATTGAAATTAAAGGAGCAATAACAGTAAAATATTGATAAATTATTAACAGATTATTTGCACAAGACATGATCTTTTTAATCAACTACTTGACTCAATCAAACTCTACACACACGTAGAGCTTTAACCGAACTCAAAGTTTTCATATATGCTTTTGGATCTTATATGATTTGGTTAATGTATTACATATATTTAAAATCTTTTTTGAAAAGTTTTAAAAATAAAAATTTAATATTCTAAAACATACATTGTTTAAAGCAGAGGGTGGGGTTGCTGCTAAGCGCCAATAAATCGGCATGTTTGCAAAAGTTTTCTCCTTCCCAAGGAAGTCTACAATTTCATTGGTCTAAAATTTTCTTTTATATAATTCTTGATCAAAATTAATTTCAAATAAATTTATATTAATATATATATTGGTTTTAAATATAAAAGAAAGGATAACCTCATTTGTGGATAACAACAGCCAACAGAAACAGGGGAGATCAAACCTGCTGCTGTTTTAGAGTCCCCATTCAAACTTTTGAAACCACCTCAATGCGACTTTAAAAATATATTTTTATTTTTTAAATATATTAATTCAAAAACACTAAAATTGTATTTTTACGGTTGAGATAAATGTTATTTTAGAAAGAAATTTTTAATATTAAAAGAAATAAAAAAAGTAATATGAATGTGATTGCATTTGTAAAAATCTAAAATTAAATGCATAAATTATGAATTAATTAGTTGAGATGTTTGGTTTAAGACCATCGGTATGATGTGCTTTTTTCTTTTATTCATTGTTTGCGCTTCTTTAAATTAAATTTATTTTATGTGTTTCAATTAGATAAAATATTATTTAATTATAAAAATTATTACAATTTTAATTACGCAAAACATGTCGAATTGAGTTTTAGCTTAATTGACATTAGATATTATTATCAATATAAGAGGATATGGGTTCAAATATGCTTCAACACATTATTCTTTTATTTACAAATAAAGAAAAAACTATAAATAATATAAAATAAAAAAATATTAAGAATTGTGGCACTACACTTATTTTAAAAAAAAGTAAATAAAAAAATTACATAAAACATAGAATAAATATTATAAATACAAAATTGTTTCAAAAAAATTAATAGAAAATGTCATAAACTATTATAATCTTATTAATATTTTGTCCAGCTGATAAAAAAGTCAGTTGAAGAATTGAAAATTTAAACAATGTATGTTATTAAAACTGAAAAATTATTCTCTTTGTTGTGAAATAATAAAGAAAGAATAAACTAAAATGTGATAGAAGAAAGAGTGTAGAGAGAATGTAGAAGAGAGAGTGTATTTTTTTATTATTATATTTCATGAGTACATGAGCCCTATATATATAGGGGTTAAAAGTAACTCTCTAATTATTATAGGGCATGTAAAGGGTCATGACCTTTTATCTCCCATATTAATGGGGTATAAGAAAAGTCTCATAACTTATGGGGTATAAGAAGAGTTTTATAACTTATGGGGTTGATAATGACATCCACATAAATATTTCAGAACACTCCCCCTTGGATGTTCATTATCTAATTATGCCTTGTTAAAACCTTACTAAGAAAAACCCAGTAGGACAAAAACTTAGTGAAGGAAAAAGAGTATATAATTATACGCTTGATATGCTGCTTTATTAAAAACCTTACCTGGAAAATCCAGTGGGATAAAACCAGGGTTAAGGGAAAAAGAGTACAGCGCGTATTAACTCCCCCTAATGGCTACATCACTTGAGATCTCGAAGGTGACGTATTCCAATGTAGTAAACAAGCTTCTGAAACATTGATGTAGGAAGCGCCTTAGTGAATAAATCTGCTAAATTCTCACTTGAACTGATCTGCTTAACTTTTATCTCCTTAATCTTCTGGAGGTCATGAGTGAAGAAGAATTTTGGTGCAATGTGTTTTGTTCTGTCTCCTTTGATGTATCCACTATCGAGCTGATCAATGCATACTATGTTGTCTTCAAACAAGACAGTTGTAGCTTCCTTTCCAGATGATAAACTACAATTATTCCTTATATGCTGGATCATAGATCTTAGCCATACACATTCACGACTTGCTTCATGGATTGCTAAGATTTCTACATGATTAGACGAGGTTGCTGCAATTGTTTGCTTCATTGAGTGCCAAGAGATTGCAGTACCTTCATATGTAAAAACATATCCAGTTTGTGATTTTCCATTATGAGGGTCTGACATAAATCCTGCATCTGCAAAACCAATCAACTCTGTCTTGGATTTATTAGGGAAAAATAGACCCATATTTTTTGTGCCTTGGAGATAACGAAATATCTGTTTTACTCGAGTCCAATGTCTCCGAATTGGGCATGAGCTAAATCTTGCTAGCAAATTTACAGAAAAAGATATATCAGGTCGGGTATGGCTAGCAAGATACATTAATGCCCCAATTGCACTGAGGTATGACACTTCAGGACCAAGAAAATCTTTATTATCTTCCCGAGGACGGAAAGGGTCTTTACTCGGATCAAGTGATCTTATAACCATCGGGGTAGTTATTGGATGTGCCTTATCCATATAAAATCTCTTTAGAACCTTTTCAATATACGTTGATTGATGCACAAGGATTCCTTCTTTTAGGTGCTCAATTTGTAACCCCAAACAAAATTTCGTTCTTCCAAGGTCTTTCATTTCAAATTCTTTCTTTAAGCACTCAACAGTCTTTTGGATCTCTTCAGGAGTTCCAATGATATTCAAATCATCAACATATACTGTAATAATTACATATCCAGATCCAAACTTTGTAATGAAAATGCATGGGCAAATTGGATCATTCTTGTATCCTTCTTTCAACGAATACTCGTTTAGGTGATTATACCACATGCGTCCGGATTGTTTCAATCCATAAAGGGATTTGTGCAATTTGATCGAATAATGTTATCTAAAACCTGAACTCACTGCTTCAGGCAGTTTAAATCCTTCAGGGAGTTTCATATAAATATTAGTATCCAGTGGGCCATACAAATAAGCTGTTACTACATCCATTAGGCGTAAATCAAGCCCTTCACTTATAGCCAGACTTATCAAAAATCTAAATGTAGTTGCATCCACCACAGGAGAATATGTCTCCTCATAATCAATTCCAGGTCTTTGCGAGAATCCTTGTACAATTAAACGTGCTTTATACCTTACAATTTCACTCTTTTCATTTCTTTTACGCACAAAAACTCATTTGTATCCCACTAGTTTCACACCTGTAGGTATACAGACTACAGGTCCAAACACTTCTTTTTTCGCTAGCGATTTCAATTCATTTTCAATTGCTTCTTTCCATTTTGGCCAATCATCTCTTTGTTTACATTGCTCAATCGATTTTGGTTCATAATCCTCTTTATTATTTATAACATCTAGTGCTACATTGCATGCAAAAATATCATCGACGTCGATTTGATTTCGGTTCCATTTTATACCGGACATGACATAATCAATAGAGATCTCTTCATTGTCAGGTATCTGATTTTCTTCTGAAACTATTCTTCTAGTCATATCTATAGTCTCTTCAGGAGATCCCGGTATAATCATTTTTTCTTTAATTTCGCCATCATTAATCTTTACTCCTTTCTTTTTTCGAGGATTCTTATCTTTGGAACCAATTGGTCTACCACTCTTCAGGCGTGTATTAGACTCAGTAGCAACTAGATTTTGTCCTTCTGGGATATCAAGTTTTATTGGAGCATTCACAGCTGGTATATGTGACTTAGTCACTTTCTTTGGGTCAGAAAATGCGTCTGGCAATTCATTAGCTAAACTTTGTAAATGAATAATCTTTTGAACTTCTAAATCACATTGCTTAGTTCGAGGATCAAGATGAGCTAATGACAACTCTTTCCAACTAATTTTCTTATCCAGCTGTTTGATTTCTCCCCCTAATGTTGGAAAAATTGACTCGTCAAAATGACAATCTGCAAAATGAGCCGTAAATAGATTCCCTGTAGATGGTTCTAGATATTTAATTATTGATAGGGATTCAAATCCAACATATATACCTAACCTTCTTTGAGGTCCCATCTTAGTTCTATGTGGTGGAGCAATTAGAACATATACGGCATATCCAAATGTTCTTAGATGGGAAATATTTGGTTCCTGACCATGAACTATTTGTAAGGGGGAGACTTTATGATAACTTGTTGGCCTTATGCGAATTAATGAAGCTGCATGTAAAATTGCATGCCCCCAAGCAGTGATTGGGAGTTTTGACTTCATAAGTAATGGCCTTGCTATTAATTGAAGTCGTTTTATTAAAGATTCTGCTAGACCTTTTTGTGTGTGAACATGAGCTACAGGATGTTCAACACTTATTCCAATGGACATGCAATAGTTATTAAAAGACTGAGAAGCAAATTCACCAGCATTATCAAGACGGATGGTCTTAATGGGAAAATCTGGGAAATGGGCTCGTAATCAAATCAATTGAGCAAACAATCTCGCAAACGCCAGGTTACGAGTTGATAACAAAGATACATGAGACCATCTACTCGATGCATCGATTAAAACCATAAAGTACTTATATGGTCCACATGGGGGATGTATAGGCCCACATATATCCCCTTGAATTCGCTCAAGAAAAGTAAGTGGTTCGTTATTTATCTTAGCTAGTGATGGTCGGATTATTAATTTCCCCAATGAACATGCAGCACATGTAATGTTTTGAAGAATCTGCCGGCTCTTCAATGAATGTCCACATGAATTTTCAATTATTTTTCGCATCATTATTGAACCGGGATGGCCTAAACGGTCATGCCAAAGAACAAAGCCATTAGTAAACTTCTGGTTTACTATAGCATGTGTTTCTATAGAACTGATCTTTGTGTAGTACAAACCAGTAAAGAATGCAGGCAATTTCTCAATAATTTGTTTATTGCCTTGGGCAATACTCGTAATTTGAAGGAATTTACAATTTTCTTCGTTTAAAGTTTCAATATGATATCCATTTTTGCGAATATCTTTAAAACTCAATAAATTTCTTTGAGACTTAGGGGAGTATAATGCATTAATAATTTCAATTTTTGTTCCCCTTGGTAATAAAATAATTGCTCTTCCGGAGCCTTCTATAATAGCTGTACTACCAGATATAGTGCTCACACTTTCTTCTTTCATTATTAAATGAGAAAAATATCTCTTATCTTTCAATATGGTGTGAGTAGTTGCACTGTCTGCTAGACATATATTTTCACCATTTATAGCTGATTGCCTTTGCAAGATAATGTTCTTCAAAGAAACAAAATAACCACAAAATGCCACACATAATGGTGAAAACAGGTATTCAAAGTTCAAATTACTAAAAGGTCTATAAAACAAAATTATCACATAAAACATATCACTAGTAAAGGTCATAACATCATTATTAAAGTTGCTAAATGAAACATAGAGTAGTAGAGGTTTATTTTATTATTTATCGAAATTTGTGGCCTTAATAATTTCCTTCAGGGGTAGAAAGAAAATCAGCCACTTCTAAGTGGGTTGCATTGCCATAATCAAAATCACCTTCGCCATCTTTATACACAAGATTGGTTTCTACTTTCTTTCCCTTCTGTTTTATGGACTGCTGATAAAGATCAACTAGATGCTTTTGTGTGCGACACACACGAGACCAATGTCCTTTTCCTCCACAACAATAGCATACATTAGTCACATTTTTACCTTTTTCTTTCTCTTCCCTGTTACCATTTTTCCGATCTCACTTCTGGTAGGAATGTGAATTTTTAAAACGACCACCTCGACCATATCCATATCTATGTCCGCAGCCACGCCCTCGGCCACGATCACGGCCACGCACACTACTATTTGCATGATGTGTTTCTTTTAATTCTTGCCCATTGTGTAAACTCACATTCGCTTCAGGGAATGAAGCAAAGCCAGTTGGGCGTAGTTCATGGTTTTTCATTAGTAGCTCGTTGTTGTGCTCCGCCACTAGGAGACAAGAAATTAATTCAGAATATTTCTGAAAGCCTTTTTCACGATATTGTGTCTGCAGGACAACATTATTTGCATAGAAAGTTGAGTATGTTTTTTCTAACATTTCTGCATCAGTAATCTTCTCTCCCCATAAATTCAATTGTGAAGTGATTCTGAACATGGCCGAGTTATAATCACTGACAGACTTAAAGTCTTGCAATCTTAAATTCAGCCACTCATAACGAGCTTTAGGAAAAATCACAGTTTTCTGGTGGTCATATCTTTCCTTTAGATTGGCCCAAAGAATTTGAGGGTCTTTAATAGTCAAATATTCGGTCTTTAGACCTTCATGGAGGTGATGGCGAAGGAAAACCATGGTCTTGGCCTTATCTTGTGTACTTTCTTCATTTCCCTCCTTAATAGTCTCACCAAGACCCTTTGCATCTAAGGGAATTTCAGCATCTAGTACCTATGATAAATAGTTATTTCCAGTGATGTCCAGAGCCACAAATTCGAGTTTTGTAAGATTTGACATTATAAAACTATAAGACAAAATATACAAGTCAATAATGTAAAATAAAGCATGTTAATATGCAAATGAAATAACACATATGCAAATGAAATAGATCAACTTGTTACCCTTACTTCACCTAAGCGTCCTTCGGCAATCTTTAAGGAAAAATTTGTTGGCCTTGATTTCTTGTATTAGAGACTCATGCTGATAACGTGTTGTGAAATAATAAAGAAAGAATAAACTAAAATGTGATAGAAGAAAGAGTGTAGAGAGAATGTATAAGAGAGAGTGTATTTTATTATTATTATATTTCATGAGTACATGATCCTCATATATATAGGGGTTAAAAGTAACTCTCTAATTATTATAGAGCATGTAAAGGGTAATGACCTTTTATCTCGCATATTAATGGGGTATAGGAAAAGTCTCATAACTTATGGGGTATAGGAAGAGTTTTATAACTTATAGGGTTGATAATGACATCCACATAAATATTTCATAACACTCTTTACTTTAATTTGTTTGTATATTATTAAAACTAATCCAATAGTTAATAAAAAAACATATAAACTTCAACCATTGATTCTTTTTTAATTTGCCACATATAAATTGTTGAATTGATGATTTTATTAATTTTTTGTACAAGAATTTAATAAATTATTGATCTTAAAATAAGTAATTTGATGATCGAGTTTAATAGTATTAAATAATTTGGTTAACTTTTCAAATTTGAAAATATACAAAGATCAAACTATGATAAATTAAAATATTTTGACTAACTTCTAATTTCCAAAAAATTATACCATAAACACCTCAAATTAAAAAAGGGATAAAAGTGAGGATTAAAAAGGGGCATCGCCTGACATTTTGGCGTGACCCTATTTTAAATTTAAATATTTTATTTCATTTGTATTTGTATTAAACATTATATTTTATAAATGGTGTCACTTAACATATTGATGACACTACTTTTTACTACTTAAAACAATTCATTTTCATAAATAATTTAATTTCCATCCAATTTTATTAATTATTTTTTATTATTAATGTGAAAAATCCATATATAAATACTTAAATTTTAGTATTCAACCTTTCACATAAGCACTTTTGTGATTGGTAGCTTAAAAAAGTATATTTATCTTTTTTATGCCAATTATAGAATTATATATTAGACATTAAATTATATCACATCACATCACATCACTGATTAAAAATAATTATTATTATAAAGAAAATTCTAAAACTAATTTCTTTTCTGAAAAAGGGCATTTATTTTTTTATATTTGAGTCTAAAAATATTTTTTAATTTCAAAAATCATATGTTTAACATTGTTTATATTTTTTTATTATAACTCCGAGTGTATTTATATATTTTATAATCTGAATTTAATTTCGTTTGAATTGAAAAAGATATTTAAATAAAATTTTCCTAACAAATTTGACCCATGCTTATGGGCTTTTTACCCTAAAAAAAAAAAAAAAAGAAAGTCAAAGTGAAGGTAGTGAAGCTGCAGATGGTATTCTAGATGCGGTGTGAAGTAGTTTGAATAATCATATGCGTAGGTATCTTAAGTACACATGTATGTCACAATAGAGTCATGACAAACACTGTCATCTTCCCCCACCTTTTGGTGAGTCAAGGTTTTCTTAATTAAGTGGTGTAGCGTAGGGTCAAAATTAAAAAGTATAAATTCTATTATTTTATTAGTTTATATTTTTATAATTTTTAAATGACTAAATTAAATTATTATTATTTTTTGAAGTTAAAATATAATTTTATTATTATTAATTATTAATTTTATAAATTATAAAAGGTTTAAATTAAAATTTTATTATTTTAGGGAATCATAACTCGATCTGCACTATGCTACACCACTTAAACATACACGAGGAGGATCACTCCAACTTATAATTCTCAACACAAATATATTTGCATAATTATGAAGTGTTTAATCATATTACTTACATTTAACCATAAGAATATAAAGTGCATAAGCAAGCCTCAATTATTGACATATTAATTAGTCATGGATAGCCTATGTTGGACCTTATTAAGTGCTTCTAGATTAAAGCAAACTTCACAAAGTTAATTGTATAAAGAAAAAGTCACACGCTAGATGAAAATATCACGTGGCAATAATTAAAACATATATTTCTCTTAAATATTCGGAAAATTAAATCCATTTTCAAATTAAACCAAATATTTTTCAAATTTTTTAAAAGTTTTAAAAGAATTTGATAATGAAGTCTTAGTTGTATTTGCAAAGTTTGAGACATTGGGACTTATATACTTTAGGTTGTAAGTCTCTATCTTATGAAAATAATGCGATAAATTGAGTTATTCAATTTTCACATTATGATTTATTTGTAATTCTAATTTTATAAAAAAATATTTTAGTTTTTCATTTAATTTTTTTTTACTTCTTTTAAGTTTTTAAATTTATATTGTTTGTCAAATTAATCCGACATAGATTTAAAAGTTAACATTTGTTAACTTTACTGGTGTTATATATGTCATGTTAGCACTTAATTAATTTTTTAAAATTTAAAATTTAAAATATAAAATAAATAATTTAATTTTTTAAAAGTAATTTTTATAATTTTCTTGAATTTTAATTAATTGTTAATCACATATGACAATTCATGTGTATGTCACGTCAGTAAAATTTTCTATCTATTTCAAAATGATTTGACAAATAATTTAATTTTAAAGGTTAAAAAGATAAAAAAAATAAATAGTTAAAATAATTTTTTTTATAAAATTGGATGATGAAATAAATCATTATACGGATTAACTCAATTTATTTGAAGAATGCACGCATATTAATTATGCCTTTGAACATTCGCCTGGAAAAGCACAGGTTTTATTAATGATTACGAAGGTGGAATCATAATTACACAATCACCAAAGGCAGCTGGCCTCACCATTGAGGCCAAATGTCAGCTAATTACTAGTTTATTCCGATCTTATCCACTTCTTTAAGAATTTGGTCGATTTTTGTTAATAGCACAATTAATGAATGATTGGCCACTAAGAGTAATTAATTAGCTAAGTTACCATAAACACAGCATCAGAAAGAAAGTAAAATAAAGTTTATCCATTAATTAACTGCAAAACATTGAGATTTAATATGCCGTAACCCATGATCTGCCTGCCCCTCTTCTCCTCTTCTCTTCATCATGGCAATATCACTCTTACTAATTTAAACAAAAACACATGAACGTAAAATGAAAAACAGTGTCTTAGCGAGGGGTAGGGTTATGGGTAGAAAAAAGGGAACCCATAAAACCTTATGCTCCACCACCACCTCCAGAGTTACAACCCACGGCGATCAAGGGCGGCGCCGCCTCCTTCTAAAAGCTCGGGCTCGGTTCATGTTAAGAAGGTTCCTCCCAGTCCCACCTAGGTTCCGAGTCCTTTCGAAAGCGTTCCTCATCAACGGGTCGTTCTCAATCTCAACAAGACGATCATAAACCCATTGATTAGCAAGTGTATTGGCTACAAAAATCAGCTCCAGATTTGCCCTAGTCCTCCTATTCTGCCGCACAATCTCTGAAGCTGCAACTTGCGAATCTCTCAGGGACCGCATCACACGGCCATTAACCCTTCGCGTCCTTGACAAACTAGCTCTCATAACCATCAGGCCACGACCCTGTTTTGACAAGGAAGATTCATGAATCAAAGCCCGTAACTTTAATTTCACCAAAATGCCTTCCGGAAAAAGAAAAACTTACCCAATTTTACTACTTTGAAAAACAGAACAGGAAAAGCATCGAAACTAAAGTGAAAGAAAGAAAGAAAGAAAGAAAGCTGACCATGATTGGAAAGCGAGGCAGCCAAAAATGGTGAAACCAAAACCCTGTCATTATGCACCCAAAAAAAGGAGAAAGAAACAGGAATCTTCCCCTTCTTTTGGAGGATTTTCGATTAGATTAAAGCTAAGAAGTGGAGAAGGCTCTTCAGTTTTTGTTTTCTCTTTTTGTACCAGAGACTGAGGTGTGAGGAGATAGAAGAAGAGGAACATATATATCCCCTTTAGAAGACGTTCAATCGTGCGCTGTATCGAACGATCATTATAAATATATATATATAAAACAAAAAGAAGATGTAATTTGTTTTAGGATTAGTGTTAGATACACTGCTACCGAAAATTTTTAATTTTATATATAGAGTACCGAAAATTTTTAATTTTATATATAGAGTTACAAATATATGACATTAGTCATTAAATCTGAGTGCTATAAGCTACAAAATAAGATTAAAAGGGAGGCTGCGAATCAAAGGGAAAACAACCGAGAAAATTCGGTGAAGGCGATGTTGTAGAAGACTACAGCGATGGTGAACTTCTAGTCGCTTCCAATGATTCTAAAGTAAGTGAGGAGTGGATACTTGATTCAGCCGCACCTTCCATATGAGTCCCAATCGGGATTGGTTTACAACTTACGAAAACAAAGTTAATGCAAGGTGTTGTTTTGATGGGAAATAATGCTTCGTGTAAGATCGCAGGTGTTGGAACAATTAAAGTTAAGATGTTTGATGGAGTTGTTTAACACTTAGTGACGTGCGGTATGTTCCGAATTGAAAAGAAATTTAATTTCGTTGAGTACTCTTGATTCAAAAGTGGCATGATATACACACCAAAGTGGGTTTTAAAGATTTCAAAGGGTCCCTTGTTGTGATGAAAGGGCAAAGAAAAACCGCCAAGTTATATGTTTTATGTGGTTCTATTTATTCACCTCGTGATTCAATTTGCCGCTTCCTCTTCCTTGTCGGATGATGATATTACTAAACTTTGGCATATGTGCCTAGGGCATATGAGTGAGAATGGCATGGTAGAATTGAGCAAAGAGGACTTCTTGATGGGCAAGGAATTTGCAAACCGAATTTACGTGAGCACTGTGTTTTTGGGAAGCAAAAGAGAGTTCGATTCACTAGAGGAATCCATAACACGAAGGAAACGTTGGAGTATATTCATTCCGATCTATGGGGACCATCCAGAGTGCCTTCGAGAGGTGGAGCTAATTATATGCTAACCTTTATTGATGATTTTTCCGGAGAAAAGTTTGGGCGTTCTTCCGAAGCAGAAAAAGCGATGTGTTTTCCGCATTTAAGTCTTGGAAAATTATGATTGAAAAACAGGATGGAAAAGCAGATAAAATACCTCCGCATTGCAGACAATGGCTTAGAGTTCCGTTACATCGGCGAGTTTAATAGATTGTGCAAAGTCGGCGGGATCGTGAGAGATACCTTGACGTTAACATACTCCACGCAAAGCGGCGTTGCGTGAAACGAATGAACAGAAACGATCATGGAGAAGGTTCGATGTATGTTGTCAAATGCCAACTTACATAAATCGTTTTGAAGCGTATGCGGCCTCTTGCATGTTTTTAATCAACCGATCTCCATCCGCTGCCATTGAGAAAAAGACTCCACAAGAGGTATGGTCCGGTAATCCCGCTAATTATTCCGATTTAAAGATCTTTGGGTGTCCTGCGTATGCTCATGTTAATAATGGAAAATTGGAACCGAGATCCATTAAATGTGTTTTTCTTGGTTATAAAGTGGTGTAAAAGGGTATAAGTTATGGTGTCCTGAAAATAGGAAAGTTGTGATTAGCAGAGATGTTGTTTTTGATGAAACTGCTATGCTTCCTAACTTATCTCTTAAAGACTGCTCAATAAAGAAAATCAAAAGCAGTGGAGCATCGACAATACAGAGTCGACTCTCAAATCAAGATTACAAAAATTGAGAATGAGGTTGCTTCTTCGCCTCAATACTCTATCGCCAAAAACGAACTAAAAGAGAAATTAAACCTCCAGAAGAAGTATGCCGAGGCCGATCTAGTTGCTTATGCTTTAAATGTGGTTTGAAGATATAGATGCGAATCAAGAGCCATCAAATTATTCTCGAGGCGATTAGTTTGTGAAGACTCGTAAAATGGATGTTTGCTATGCAAGAGGAGATGGAATCACTCCACAAAAAACAAAACATGGGATCTTGTGAAACTTCCTAAAGGTAAGAAGACTGTACGTTGTAAATGGGTGTTTAAAAAGAAAGAAGGACTCCAGAGTTGAAGAACCTAAATATAAAGCAAGGCTTGTTGCAAAGGGTTATAGTCAAGTTCGTGAGTGGACTTCATGAATGTGTTCTCCCGAAAGCCAGTGAAGCATAGTTCAGGTCGAGCTTTGCTTGGTATTGTGGCCATGCATGATTTAGAGCTTGAGCAGCTTAGATGTAAACCGCATTTTTGCATGGAGAACTTGAGGAAGATATTTACATGCAACAACCGTGAGGGTTTTACATTTGAAAAAGAGGATTATGTTTGCTTGCTGAAAAAAGTCCCTTTACGGTTTGAAACGATCACCAAGGCAGTGGTACAAGAGGTTTGATTCCTTTATGACTTCTCACGATTTCAAAAGAAGTAGTTTTGATTTGTGTATACTTTAAGAAAAACAATGATGGTTCTTTTGTGTATCTACTTCTTTACGTTGATGACATGTTGATAGCGACAAAAGACAAAGGAGAGATAAGAAAGGTCAAAACCAACTAAGTGAAGAATTTGAGATAAAAGATTTGGGACCAAAGCAAAGAAGATACTTGGTATGGAGATTCTTAGAGATAGAAAAACAAGTAAATTGCACCTAAGTCGAAAGGGTACATTGAGAAACTTCTTTGCGGAGTTCAATATGCTGGAGTGCTAAGCCTGTTAGTACTCCTTTAGCAAATTTCATTTTAGACTTTCATCGGCTTTGTCTCCACAATCGGATGATGAGATTGAGTACATGTCACATGTTCCATACTCTAGTGCAATGGGATCTCTCATGTATGCTATGGTTTGTTCACGTCCGATTTATCATATGCGATCAGTCATGTGCGATTAGCGAGATATATGGCGAATCCCCTGTAAAGAACACTGAAAGCAGATTCGATGGATTTTAAGATACTTGACGCAGTACTACTAATGTTTGCTTACGGTTTGGAAGAAATCAAGATGGAGTTATTGGGTATGTTGATGCTGATTTTGCTTTGGAGACCTTGATAGAAGAAGATCTCTCACAGTTACGTCTTTACAATCGGAGGTTGTGCAATAAGTTGGAAAGCCACTTTGCAAACTACATTCGCTTTATCTACCACTACTGGTTTGAGTACATGGCGATTAATGAGGCTTGTAAAGAAGCTATTTAGTTGAAGGGACTCTTTAGTGAACTAAATGAAGACCTTCAAATCAACAGATGATGATTTTGTGATGTAGATCATTATAAATATATATATATAAAACAAAAAGAAGATGTAATTTGTTTTAGGATTAGTGTTAGATACACTGCTACCGAAAATTTTTAATTTTATATATAGAGTTACAAATATATGACATTAGTGGTAATGGGATTTTGACATTGTTGATGAATGCAAAAGTTTTGGAATTTTTAGATAGTTGAAGTTGAAGTTTAATTATTTACAATTATGATGTATAAATTTTTATTTTTAGTATGTAGGTAAATCATTAATAAATTTTTCCTATTCTTCATTTATTGATTTATAACTGTAAAATTTTAAAAATATATGTAGTAATTGATTTTAAATATTTTATTACACCCTAAGAGTGGAGTTTTCAAGGTGGATGCAATGATTTCCCCTTCTTTCAAGTGGATGCAAATAGCGAAAATGCCGGTTGGAGTGTCGACCCCAAATGCTGTAAATGCAAATAGGCGTCGGCGTATTTGGAAAGTCTTCTCCTTCATGAGCAAGTTAAAATTTCATTGGTTTACAAAACTATTAAAATAATAATAACTCTATATTCAATTCCTACAATTCTTCCTCAATTTTATATTTATGTTTTTTAATTTTAAATTCTGCTTCCTTTCATCTATATTACTACAGTTATTAAAATACTTTTTTATTTAAAATAAAACTATATTGTATAAGGAAATTTTAGTTTTTTTATTTTAAAAAATATTAAAATTTTGACATATTAGGATTTAAACCCATACCAATTGCATTAAAAAAAATTAATTTACCACTCAACTAAAATTTTATTTAATTTTTTTATGCACACTTTATTAATTCCATTAATTGTATTCATAATTTTATTGGCACTAGCTCAAGATTAATGACAATCCCATGATAAATAACTGTATTCATTTAGTATTCTTAATTAGATGTATTTATGTATTTAAATCTCATTTTACTCTAATTTATTATTATTATTATACAGTATGTTGAAACCATTTTTTGAAAAACGAGAATTGACTTTTTAAAACGAAAGTTTCGAGTCGCCACCAATCTTTTTTGTTTAGGTGTGATTGAATCACCTAATAAAATATTTTTATTTTATTAAAATATCAATTTTGACCTACAAAATTCGAAAAAACGGGTTCGGGAGTCGATTACGTACGAAAAAGGATTAGCACCCTCGTTACGCCCAGAATTGGTGCCTAATTGATTAAATAATGTCCTTAAGTCTAAAATTTAAAATGATATTTTGAAATACGATTTCTTTTAAGACATTTGAATAAATCAAATTGGACATTAAAATTCTATTGCTTCGAAGGAATACAATATCACATCCAGCGCGTTAGGACATGATCATTTAAACCCTAGAAACCACGATCAATTCTTGATTTCCAAAAGCTCATTCATTTGAAAATTACAAAAGGATATTCAATTATTTGGTCCAACGAAAAAATAAAACCCAGCACGTTAAGGCACGATTTCTCGGATTTCCAAACATAGAACATTGCCTTGTTTTAAAATTTAAAAAACACAGATGAACTTTTAAAGGGGATATTTGACTATTTTGGGCAAATAGAAAATCGAAACCCAGCACGTTAGGGCACGATTTCCCGAATTTTCAAACATCAAACATTGCCTTTGTTTTGAGAGATTTTCAAATAAACAATTGCAAAACCGGCTCAAAACGCCTTTACTTGATTTACTTCAAATAAAAAAAATGAGACAACCAATATCAATCAAGACATTAAAATTTGAATCATGATGCAATAATGTAGAAAAATCAAAGTTACAAACATGGAACAATATACATAGATGAAATATTATACATATGAACAAAAAAAACTAAATTAACATGCACAACAATAGCAATGAGCTCACATCCAAGAAACAAAATTAAAATAAAATATAACAAGTTTCAAACATAGATGAACAAAAATTGAAATAATAATACAAAAGACTAATAAATGATATGAAACAATAATACGTGAAATAATATGAAAATTAACACATGAACAACGCATGATAGAAGAAGAATAAATTAGAAATATATAGATGGTTATTAAAATAAATATTATGCAAGAAGAAGTTTGGAGCAAATAATGTATAAAATATCTTAAAAACAAAACATGACTATTTAAAATTGATAATATACACATAATAATAAAACACATAAATAATATACAATGGGGTAACAATACATGAAAGAATTTTAAATAACAAAAATATGATAAAATATGTTTTTTTAAAGAATAAACTATATACATAATAGATTTGAGAGGAAATATATATAAATAGATTTAAAAGAAATTATATATAAAATAACATGGAATTAATAATGTTTATGGAGTAAAACTAATTTTAACATAAACTATATATATATATATATATTAATATATAAGGGGAATTTAAATTAAATATTATACAAAATTTTAAAACAATATGACATAGAAGAGGATATTAAAATAATAATCTTATGGCTTAAACAAAAAATAAAAACGAAGTAAAATTATCAAAGTAATTCAAAAGGTATGTATAAAAAATTTTTTTTTGAAAGATGAATGCCAAAAGAATTTCAAAACATATAAAAAAAAAGAATTATACAAATTAAAATGAGAAAAAAAAACTTAATTGAAATAAAAGCAAATCTAAAGAGATAATTAATAAATAAAATAAACCATGGAAAATGAAATAAGGATCAAAGCGCAAGGCGCGCAAATGCGCGGGGATCAAAAACATAACTATCCCAAGTTCCTGAACGCACCATTTAAACAAGAATTAAATCAAAACAGCGCATAAATTTCAGGAGAAAAGTAAAAAAAGCCAAAAAGAATCTAAATGGGACTCAACCAGATGGCATCAAATCAAGGAGGGACCAAATGCGCAAATTTCCCCTTCAGGACAAAAACGCGCGGACCCTCCCTGTGGGTCGGGTCGACGTGTGGGCCTTACTCCAACAAAACAGCGCCGTTTCTTAAACCATATAAATCCAAAAAAAAGATTTAACAAAAATTCATTTGGTTTCTTTTTAAAAAAAAAAAACCTAAAAACTCATCTTCTTTTCTCTCAACTCCCTCACTCTTCCTCCCCTTTCGTCCAAATCTGTCCACCACCGTAACCCCGCCGCTTGTGCTACCGTAGACGGCCATCGGTAGGCCGAAGATCCCCTTTTGCTAGCGAATCGAGAGGTACATCTATCCTCTCCTTTTTTACTATAATCTAGCGCGCATATATATATATATATCGTGGATTCAAATGGAAATGAATAAAAGGAAAAAAAAACAGAATAAAATAGCGATAAATAACCACCTTTGAAGTGTATTCTTTTGGTTGCTTTCTATTGATTTTTGCGTGTATTTTGTATTCGATTCGTAACCAAAAAACAATGAATATTCGTAGCTTTTTATAGCCATATTTACAACTGCTTATTGCCTCTACTCGTTGTAGGTATGGTGAATGTGGAGGAGGAGTGCACGGACGTGGGGTGCGCAACGCGCGAGCTGGGGGTCGTGCGTGGGAGCTGCGGCGTGGGTGACCTAGGGTTTCCTAGGTTGGCTGATTGTTTAGGTTTTGGGCCACGGGTATTGCTTGACAATCAGGCTTGGAATTTGGGTCAAAGTTATTTGGGTTGTTTTATGTAATTGGGTTGGTTTTATTTTTAGGTTTATTATTTGTAAATGGACTAGGACGCATTTAATCATTTATTATTTTTGTTTTATTTTTGACTTTGGTTCTGGTGTAAGCCCGGGCGAAATGGGCCTATTACACCGTACATGAAATTTCAAACCACACATTTTATTATTTATTGTAGGTTATTTTAAACACGCTTATATATTTTAAATATGTAATTTCTACACACATAAACATATGATAGAATTTCTTGTATAAAATAAATTCATTATCCATTATAATCTTTTAAATCATAAATAATACATACACAAAATAAAACTCATTCATAATAATCTAAAAGATAATGTAGACATAAAATTCAGATATGATAAAAATTAAACTTAAATAATATGAAAAAAAAAAAAAACAATCTTACCAATTACCAAGACAGCCAATCGCCGGGAAAATGGCCACAAAACCCTTATACTACATCTTATTGTATTTTAGCTCCTTGAAAAAAATAGGTAAATTGATTCTTATATGTTATATGAGTGATTAAAACAATCTCTCCATTAAAATTACACCGTTAAATGTTTGTTTTAGTATTATATATAAGGTATAATAAAAAATTTAATCCTCAACCTTTATACTTTTATTCAATACAACCGCTATTACTTTATTAAAAATAAATTAAAGTTTTTTGAAATTAATAAGGTAAAAAAGGCCTTAGAAATTTTTTTTAAAAAAAATTCAATTAAACCTTTTTAAAAATTTAAAATTTATTAAAAATTTATAAAAACTATAAAAAAGTTTATAATTATATTTTTTATTATAAAATTACATTACCAATCCATTAAAATTGAATTACCTGCCAATGTTGATAAGACTTTTTTTTATTTATTTATAATTTTAAAAAGGCTTAATTGATTTTGTTTTATTTTGTTCCTAAGGCATCTTTTATCTTTTAGCCTTTTTAGTTTTAAAATTTTTTAATTTACTTCCAATAAAATAGTAAGGGTCAAATTTAATAAATATGTAAATGTTGAGGACTAAAGTAGTTATTATATCTTATACATAACACTAAAACAAACATTTAAAGATGCAATTTTAACAGAAGAGTTATTTTGCTCACTCATCTAATATATAAGGACCATTTCATCTATTTTTTAATAGATGGTTTCTAAAAAGATTTTAAATATTGGAATTTCATTAAATAATTATAATAGAAAAATAATGTTATTAAATAATAATATGTAAATATAAATGCCATTGGATTTGTAAAATTTATATATATATTTTAATGTTTGAGAACATGAATTTTAATTTCATTTGTTATAAAAGTTAGGATCATTGTTTTGATAATTTAAAAATGGTAAGAATTAGTTGTTAAATTAAGAAAAAAATATAATGATATTAATTTTTATGTTTACTTTTATCACTATCATTTATAATTTAAAAAATAATTTGCTCCTAAAAGAACCCAAAATGGTACTTAATTATGACCCAATCATAAAGACTAAAAATATCTCTACACTTGGAATTCAGGTTATAATAAAATAACAAAGCTTAAGCTACCCTACAACCACCACCACCTAGAGAAAGTGCATTTACCGTCTCAAACATCCCATCCCCCAACGCCCTAATTCGTTTTCTCCATTCCATAAATATATTAGATTTAAGGGTAAATATATGCTTTGGTGTTTAAACTTGGCTTTAAAGTTTAATTTGATATTTAAACGTTTTGTTTTTATCAAATTAGGTACTTGAACTTAGTTTGTTGGTCTATATCGGTACCTAAACTTGGGTTAATAGTTCAAATAATAAGTATTAATTCAAACCAAAAAATCAAGTTCATGTACTTACTTGGACTAAAAAGACTTTAGGTACTAAATTGAACTTTAAAGCTAAATTCAAGCACCTAATTGAACAAAGAAACTTAGATACCAAATTGAAATTGAAGTCAAATTCAGGTATCAAAATGTATATTTACCCATATTTAACTTTAAAAATGTATATTTAAGTCCTGTCGGATTTTATTTTTAATTTAATTAATTGTTCAGTTGAATAATTATAAAATTATTAAAAGACTAATAATATAATTGTAACTTAAAAGAAGTAATATTTAAATAAAATTCTTAAAAGAACTTTTTAACAGGTTGAACAAAAAAAAAAAAAAAAAAAGAAAAAGCAATGAACTTTTCAATGATTTTTATTCCATTCATTAAAAGAAGTCAAAAGTGTTGAATTTCTGGATACTTCCATCTAGAATTCTAGGTTTACTGTCTGTTGACATAGTAATCTGACCCGCACGTATATTCAGTAGGCACGTTGGTCCTTTTTTAGAAGAAAATATCATCTAAACTGTAAACCTCATTTGTGATTCATACCTTAGCTTTTTAAAAGGTTTATTTATCTTTAATGCCAAATATAGAATTATTGTATATTCGACCTTATCACGTTACATATAAAAAGGATAAATTTCCTAGTTCATTACTTAACTTTTAGAGTACTTTCATTTTGGTCACTCAAAATAAAATACTAGCAATTTCATCACTCAATTTTTAGGATGCTTTCATTTAATCATCCAACCTTTAAATCTCTAACAACAATTAGACTGTTCATGTCACATCATGTTTACACTTTTATTTTGGTCTTTTTTTTTTCAATATTAAAAATTTAAATTTCAAAACATCAAAATCAAATAAATAAATTGTCAAAAAAATTTATCCTTTGATAATATCAATCAATTTGTTACTATAATATTTAAATTAATTAATTTAATCTCCTTTTAAAATTTAAAATTTATTTTATATTTCCTAATCAAAATCAACTCAAATAACTCATCTTTAATATTTGTCTTTCTTTTGATTACATTCTCTTATATTTTCCGTGCTAAGCTAAAAGCAAAGAAAAAACCTTAAAAATAATTAATTTTATTTTCCATGCCAAACAAAATCTATATTTTTTCATTTATTTATCCAAACGAAGAACAAGCAATTAATTTAATTAATTGCAAGGATTTTTCTTTGCTTTTAGCTTAGCTTGGAAGGTCTGAGATTTATTCTTTATAGACAATTATTAAACGTGAGTTATTCGAGTTGATTTCATTAAGAATAATTTGGCAACATAAAATACAAATTTAAAATTTAAGAGATTAAATTAATTAATTTCAATATTACACTAACAATTTTGTTAACATTATCAAGGGATAAATTTTTTTAACAATTTATTTAACTAATTTTGATGTTTTGAAATTTACAATTTCAAAATTGAAAAAAAAAAGAAATTATGTGACCAAAATGAAAGTGTAAACATGGTATGACATGTATAGTTTAATTGCTATTAGAGATTTAACGATCATATGACTAAAATGAAAGCGTCCTAAAAGTTAAGTGACAAAATTACAAGTATTTTATTTTAGGTGACCAAAATGAAAGCCCTCTAAAAATTGAGTGACCTAAACAGGTAGTTTACCCTAAAAATAAATATTTATTTTAGTATTTTCTAAATTAATTTTTTACGTAGATTAAGAAATACATGTGAGATGTAGAAACTTCAAATAAAAAAGGCACCGCACGTGCAATCGTAATAGTGGAATTAGTTGTAGGAAAGAGTCAACAATTTGACTTTTGGACTTCTTCACCCTTATCCTAATCTTTGGAAACTTCTTTGCCCTTAACTGAAATTACTAGAGTTAGAATAAAAATAAATTGGGGTTTAAATAAAACAAAACTAGGATAAGCTGGTTACTCAATTTTTAGTCTCTTAAAATAAAATTTTTGTAATTTAGTCACTAAATTTTTAAGGTGATTTTATTTTAGTTATATAAACGTTAAGGGTACGTTTGGTTCACTGTAATAGAATAGGGCTGTAATTGAATAAAGCTATAATGGAATAGAGCTGTAATCAATAATTTTATTGCTTGGTTGAATGGAATGAAATAGAACTGTAATAGTATTCTTGTGTTTGGTTGAATAGAATGATGTTGTAATAGCATAAGGAAAAAAACTAAAATGACCAGAATACCCTTAGCATAATTTTTTTTAGGTAGATGATTATTGTTATTGTTATTAAATTTTAATAAGATTATTATTACAAATAATTTAATAAAAATAATAAAAAATTTAACTATATTTTAACATAATTATTATTAAATATAATTTAATAAAATAATATATAATTTAATAAAATTCTTAATATAATTATTATATGAATAAAAAATCATAATATATAATACTATAAAAATAATATATAATCTACTTTATTATTTTTAAACTGCAATACATATTTAATGTGATAAAATATCATTAGTGAAACAAATAATTTAATTATTTTACAATAAAAAATAAAATATTAGAAGTAATAAATAACTTGAGAATTATATTTCACATCCAAACATAATATTCATATATTAACAAAAAGTTACATGATTTTATTAGTTTATATGTCATAATCTATATGTTATAAAATTTTACAATATAAAAAAGTTACAACATTGTAATGACATTTTATCATGTCATTATACCATCCAAATATTACAAACACAAAAAGTTACCAAAAAATCATCAACACAACCATGATTTTTAATGGTCAGGAAGAAATCTTCTGACCCATTCCAATCGCACAGAAGAAGGTAAACTAAAGAAAATGAGCATTTGCGTTAGATGATCTAGAATTTTGCTCAATGCGCGATAGCGCTCGTCTTCAGTTAAACCTTCTACTTCACATAATGTTGGATATAATTTTAGAGAACTTTCTTAAATGGTCATTTCTGACTTTTGTTGAATTAGCACTTCAGGGGCAATACTCCTACTGATTTCAATGCCAATGGTCCATATGTTTTCCTCCAATAAAGTGGCAACATCATTAAATGAAGTAGAAGAAATATGATCACTTGCATTAGAAATCTTTTTTTCCTTCCTTGAAAATATGGAATCACCTTAGTTTCTAGCTGGTTGCGGTTGTGTAGCTAAAAGATCTATGTCATCCAAATAAACATCAACTTCACATCCATGGAAATCGTTTATTTCTTTATGAGTATTTGTATTAGCTATATCCTCAAGATCTATTTCTTCAATAATATCAGTGACTGCTAGAGCATCTTTCCCAGTGGCTTCATATTTTGCGTAGATGGTAGTAAGTTGATCATAATAAGGGAAACTACAATGTTTGAATTGAGCGGCTTCTTTAGAACTCTATAAAAATGAGGAATTCATATTAGATATAAGTTTGGTCAAAATAAGATAATAAAGACTTGAAATAATTCTTACATTTATATATGAGTTCCACATCGCATTTTCAGCAACAACAAGTTGCCTATGCTCATCCCAACCAAAACTGCTATTGTTTTTTCCACTAAGTATGTCATAAACGATTGACCAATCCCTTTTCAACGTCCTAGTCCTCGATTCAAGATTAGGTTTAGCCTTCAACATGGCATTGGGTAAAACTTTTTCTAACATTTTTTCCAACTCATTTAAATAACAGGCTTTGAATCTCGTATCAGCATTAAAGGTTCCAATATTGTGCAAGTCGACCATATAGGCAAGCAATGCAGCATTTTCTTCTAGAACCCATTTCCTTTTGGTTCCTCGAGAATTTTGGGAAGAAACACTTGATTGTGAAATACTTGACATAACTATCTTAAGAAAAAAAAAACAAATTAAAATTAAGTTCAATATTATGAATCAAAAGGTCAACACTTTATAAAATTGTAACACATGATGAATCAAAAGAAAATAAATTATAATTCAACAAGTTTAGTACAATACAAAAATCAATTCAAACACCACCAAAGTTTTATAAACTAGATACATGAAATAACATAAACAAATTAACGTTTACTATTTTTACCCTAAACTTAACTAATTTCTAGATGCTTGCCATTCATCAAACATTTAGTTGGCTAGTTCCATTCTCCAAGTAGCCCATGCATCCGATGGATGAATATTTATGATAGTTGGTTCATCGTCATTTATCACATTACTAGGTAATCCTTCTCCCAACTCCGCTTCAATAGGATCAAGACTCATATAGGTTCAAATAAAATTATGGAGCAAACAACATGCAATAATGATTCTATTGTGCACCCTCACAAGATAGAATGATGGACTTCTAAGTATTCCCCATCTGAGTTTTAATAACCCAAAGCATCTTTCAATAACATTATGTGCTGAAGCATGTTTTCTATTGAAAAATTCTTTCGGAGTATTTGGCTGGTAACCTTGACGCCACTCATTCAAATGATATCTTTGTCCTTTAAAAGGTGCAAGAAATCCCTCACAATTTGTGTATCCAACATCAACTAGATAATAACAACATATAAAAAAAAAACTATTTGTCATGGCTAATTTCCTAAAAAAAATATGATCTTAAAGATTAATTCAAAGTCCTCTAATTTTGCACTTTACCATGAAAAACTTTTAGTCCATGTCTCCTACTAATGGCATTTCGAAGAACCCGTCCATCAGTAACAAAACCTTCCCAACCAGGAAGAACATAAACAAAAATGCATATCAGGTGTACAAACATCTAACACATTTGTGGCTATGTCACCTTTTCGCGTTCGATATCTAGGTTTATCAACTGTTAGTGCAACACCCTAAACTCGGTCTAGAAGTTTAGACTGAATCCCAGATGTTACATTGATCACCGAAGTGATCGTAGGTAATTTTCTTACAAAGCAAGTTGTCACATCGAATCGAAACATTTAATCATTTAAAATATTGACAGAAAAATTTCAGTTAAGTTTAATATATATAACCGTAATAAAAATGAATAAAACTTAAAACGAAACTTGTACTACAGTTTTATAAAACCTTACAGTTTAGAACTGTATAACAAAGTATAAACTGAAAATCTATTTCCCACTAAGACTGTCCGAGACCTTCGCACACCGAGTCCAGCGTCAAAATCCTGAATGTACTTGAAAGGGGAAACAATAAGAGGGGGAGAACTACTCGAGCTCAGTGTGAGTCCAAAGCAAGACTAAAAACAAATCACGAAATTCAATTCATTATCGCATCAGATTTACAGATATTCACAGAGTCAGAAAGAAACTTAGAACTAACGTCCTAACAGAACATAACACTTGAGCATACCAATTCACAAACAGATAGGCAGAGTACAG
The DNA here is from genome assembly GCA_025698475.1 of Gossypium anomalum. Lineage (NCBI taxonomy): Eukaryota > Viridiplantae > Streptophyta > Magnoliopsida > Malvales > Malvaceae > Gossypium > Gossypium anomalum. The sequence continues at coordinate 77,805,620 of CM046966.1, read as the reverse complement.
TCAACAGTCAAATAGCCAAGCACCCAGAATATACAAATAGATACATATGAAATGCGATCAGGTAATAAAACCCACCCATCCAGCCAACGCACCTCTTTGTTCCTAGATCACACCCCATAAGAGCTGTTTAAGCTCAACCAATTGAAACACACCACATAGGACCTCATAGGTCCTCCAACCCTACACACCATATATATGGACCAATCCACTAGATATTAATACACAGCAGAGCTAGCGTATGTGCTGTACAGTTTAATGTGATAATCCGCTATACAGTCTTGTTGCAGTTATACTGTCAGATCAGAATATAGTGTCAGCAAAGCTGACACACATGCACATTGTGATAAATCACCGTATGAATATGTTGCAGTAAAACTACCAGATCAGATTAGATTCAGACTCCCTTCACTTTGCAATCTGTAACGTGTAGGTTTGTGCAAATATATACAGTCGTTATCAAGTAATAAGTAAGTATTGAGTGACCACAGGGATTGTATTTGTGTTAAATCACTTGATTGTAAAGTTACCCTTAACAATTTGGTAAATAAAAACACAATATGGTTGAGAAGTGATGATTAAAATATATTAAACTAAATGCAATGATCCCTAATGCAAATTATCCTAAGTATGCAAACTATATGGATGAAATAGATTTTAGCAAAATTAAACACAATTTGCAACAATTATAACATAAATAAACTAGGACAATTACTTTAATTAAACTCAATTTATTACCAACATGCTTAATAACATTCGAAAAAACATTCTATGGCAACTCGATCTTTCATGAGTTTGGAAACCACATTAGGTCCTTTCGGAATCCTTTACTTAGTAAATACTCATTTTATTGATCCTTATTTACTATAGGTTTCTTAGCATTCGTGTGAGGTAACAGGGACGTTTTAGGTTTGAAACAGTTTAATCACACAAATCTAAAAACTATACAGATAACAGAGCTTGGTTAGAGTTGTTATGCAACCTGCAATTTAATTAGGTTAGGATCTAAATTGAGCATGCACATTTCAATTATGTGTCTCAATTATGTGTCCACTAGCCTCGTCTGGTTAGGATCGCTCAACTAATTCAGGTGCATTTCAATCACGTATGAACGAAACACAGACTTGATTTTAATTGAAAACATGATCGATTGAGGCACAAACATTATAAGCATGAATCAAATAAATATTATTTAATCAAAGCAATCATCCTAGCTTAAATAAAATTAAGCTAACGTTGTTGTAAACAAGAACAAAGAACACATAGCAAACATTTTTAGATTAAATTAAAGAAAAGAAAGATTAAACCCAAATTAGAGTGGCTGTCACCCAAGATTTTGACTGACGAGGCTCTTTCACTCATTCGCTTTGCTTCTTTGCTGATAGCTCTCCAAAGTGGCCGACCAAGAGCTCTTTAAGAGGCTTAATTGTTAAAATCTCTATGAAAAGTTATTCTAGGCGTGGAAAATGGAAAATGCTAAAGAGAATTGAGAGAGAAGAGAGAATGATGATGGATGATGGATGATGGATGAGGGAATGAAAGGGTCTTATTTATAGGTGAAGAGAGGTGGATAGTTTGCTAAAAATAGCTAGGTTTAGTCTCTTCAAACTTCTTCCATGAGTGGCCGGGCACAATTAGTGGAATTTGAGTTGAATTTTGCTTGATTTTTAAGTAATTTAAATGCCATAATAACTTAGGACTGAGACTCGGTCAAATGTAAATTTTTGGGCAAATCTCTAATTCTTTTCAACAATGCAAGGACCTTGTGCAATTAAATCAAAAAGTGGTTTAAGAGGACAACCATGTGTAGCCGAATTTGGGTTGACTTGGTCTTCAATTTGGATGGTTTTTTTGTAATCCAACAAAGCTATCAGACCTGTCCAAAATAAATCAATAAGTTAAAGGACGAAAGAATAAAATTTATCCAGTTTAAATAATTAATTACAACCCAAATTATTAATGAAATACCATGCATGACCCATTTTATGTCTTAAAAAATGTAATATGTTCAAATCAATATAAAATAAGCCATTTTATGCATGAAAACTATATAATAAAGCATAAAATCATATTTTAATAATTTTTATGTCCTAATTTCATACTTTCACATATTTTATTAATTTATTAAATAATTATTTAGTTTTAACAACGAATTTAAGTAAAAAGGTGATCAATTACATAGGAAAAATCCTATATATTTTTTAGTTTACACAATCCCACCCAAAACTTTATGCAAGTGCATGCATGTATACATTAACACAGAAAACAAACAGCACATCAACAAACAGTCAGAAAGAAACAGATATGCACACACACACTCGGGTTCAGAGTCAAACATCTCACACAACAATTGCAGATATCACATAAGCCGCAGCCCAAATCAAAGTCTTAATTACCTTTCCTATGTAATATCCCGAATTAGGGCCTAACGGAATAGTAGTTTCGTGACCACAAATCCGAGATAGAGATAATTATTTTATAATTATTTTGATGTTTATGATATGATTGCATGATTGTGTGAAAATTTCGTGATAAAATCCTATGCCTAAAGTGCTTAGATTGAAATTAGGGACTAAATCGAATAATTTGTAAAACTTGCATTGTAGGAGTTTTTAGTATGAAATTGTTTTGGAATATTAATGAGGAGGTCTTAAATAATTTTACTAATTTCTAAGTCTATGGAAAAAAATTGGACATGGATGGAATTTTTGGAAAGTTTAGTAGTAAGGGCATTTTGGTCATTTAGTTATTAAAATGAATTAAAAACAAAATTAAAAGCCAATTTTTGTCCATCTTCTTTATTAGGCTGAAATTTCAAGGGTTCTCCATAGCTAGGGTTTTTTTCAAGCTTCCAAGCTCCATAGTAAGTGATTCCAAGCCCCATTTTTAATGTTCTTTACGTTTTTAGAATCCCAGTAGCTCAATTAAGCTTATGCTAGCAATAATTCAACCTAGGGTTCATATTTGGAAAAATACCCATAGGTGAAATTTGTGTATTTTGGTGTTTTATGATAGAAAATGAGGTTTTAAATTATGTTAGACAACTTGTACTACTCGGTTTTAAGCGAAAACAAGTAAAAGGGCTTAATCGATAAAAATACCTAATAGTCATAAGTACATGTTAGAGTGTGAATTTGATGTTACCATAGAAGGGAAAAATGATCAGCATGTCATAAAACATAAGAATAAGGGATGAAGTTTAATTTTCGAGCCTAGGGGCAAAAGTGTAATTATACAAAAGTTTAGGGGCAAAAATGTAATTTTGCCAAAGTTTGTATTAAATGCTGTTTTGATAAATGTATGTATTAAATAAGATTAATTTGGCATTATAGATCAAGAGAAACGAGATTCAAGTCGCGATCGAGGGAAAAACAAAGTTTACGAAGAATAGGCTCGATTGCTAATAATTTTGTACCGAGGTAAGTTCATGTGTAAATGTAGTAACATAATTGTCATTATAATTAACTTAATGATATTTATATGATATGATGATTATTATTATGAAATATTATACTTTGTGGTTATTGTTGAGTAATATACAAATTATGTTTAATGCTTGTTAAATATGAATTGCTACCGAGTATCGATTTCGATATTCCGTGGAAGACGGCAAAGATGTGTGATTGAGGAAAAAGCCCGTTTGAACCTTGGGAATAGATTATAATACAAGTGACATGTCACTAGGATAGTTGAGTTCCGAACTCGTTGAGTTGAGTCCGAGTTCGTGAGATGTAACTAGGCATTCGAGCTCGTTGAGCTGAGTCCGAGTTCGTGAGATGTAACTAGGCATCCGAGCTCGTTGAGTTGAGTCCGAGTTCACTTATGGATGCGAACGCCTGAGCTCGTTGAGTTGAGTCCGAGTTCACTTATGGGCGAGTTACATGGTAGCTTGGCTACATAAGTTCCGCAGGCTATTGAGTTTGTCTAGCTGCGGGTATGGCTATTATGTTCATGAGATCCGCGTATTCGAATTATATTCCAATGTGTTCAACGGGTGAATCTTAAGTGAATAAGAAGAAGGCCTAAAATGAAGGTGACATGTTGGTAAGTGTGGTAATGAGAAAATTTGACAGGTATGTGCTTAAACCCTCGGGTTGAGAACTTGGTATGATGAAATCGTAGAAAGATATTAAATACAAATGAAATATGAATGTCTTGGTGTTGTTTATGCAAATAATGTTTTTGTGGGATTGTGTGATTATGTTACTTGCTATTTGCATGTGAACTTACTAAGCATTTGTGCTTACTCAAGCATTTGTGCTTACTCCCTCCTTTTCTTTCATTGCAGTTTTGACAAGCCGACTTGAGAATCGGGATAGGTCGAAGACTCGTTCACACTATCTGAAGGCCTAAATTGGTAAAATGGCTTGTGTGTTCTGAATGTGGCATGTATGGCAAAATACTCATTTTGTGTAAATGATCTTATGATATGGCTATGGTTTGGCAAGAAAAGGGTTTGTAAATGATTAGCCATTGGAATGGCCAATCTAAGTCATATTTGATGTTATGTATGTTTAAAATGATATTTAGTCCATGAAAATCCTTAGTAAAGTGAAATTTGCCATAAAACAGAATCGGCAAAGCAGCAGTGATGATGTAAATTTGAAAAATCACTAAAAATAGTAGAAATGGAATTAAATGATGAATAAGTTATGAAATTGAATATTAATGAGTCTATTTTAATATGGATTGAACAAAACAATATATGAATTATATTTTATGAGATATTTAAATTTTTGTAAAACAGGGCTAGAGTGATTTCTGGATCCCCTGTTTTGAATTTAAAAATTCATAATAAATTGTAAAAAAATAATTAGAAGTAATGCTTTATATGTACAGATTTCTTATTGAGTCTAGTTTTAATAGAAACAAACATCATAGACATTGAAATTCTGTACAGAGAGATATCTAATTCGTAATACACAGAGGTTAGAGCAATTAAACCCTGAAATAGGAGAGAATTTAACCAATAAACTGTACTAATTGGCTTGGCCAAAAATTCTAGAAAATAATTAGTAAATAGATATATGAGTCTAGTTTTAGGTAAAATTTACAGAATTGGATTTTGAGTTTCAAAACTTGAGATATGAATTTTTAAGCGACTGTGACGCAGATTGCTAGCTTGACCTGAAATTTTAAAAAAATAAAATTATTTAAGCTGTTTAAGTAATGAATTAAATCTGTTAACACCTCGTGTTCGAATCCGGCGATGGTCTCGGGTACGGGGCATTACATCCTAAGACTTAGCCAAGGGTTGAAACACACAGACACATTTTCAGATCGTAAAACACACATAAACTAAAATTTGGTATCTTAAGACCACACGCCGTGTGCTCTGGACGTATTGAAATGCCTAGGCCATGTGGGAGGTTAAGCGCCCATATGAGAAGGGGCACACGACTGTGTGGCTGAGGCACACGCCTGTGTGAAGAGAGGCATATGGCCGTGTGACTGAGGTACACATCCGTGTGGACCAGGGACATAGCCGTGGGAATAGGCTGTGTAACTCTCTGTCCATTTGCACTAAAATAGAGTACAGGGTTGGCACGGGTGTGTAAGGGTCTCACAGGCCCGTGTACCCACCAGACACAGTCGTGTGTCCAAAACACACGCCTGTGTGAGATCCCTAAATCCCCAAATTAGCTACGCGGCTGTGTTGCACCAAGACACTCAAACCCTAATTCTCAAACTCACACACCCGTGTACCCAGGGGACATGGTTGTGTGAAAATCGACTATTTTCCCTAAATCGCCCACACGACCATGTGGCTAGGCTGTGTGACTCCCAAAACAACCCGAAGACCCTAATTCCCAAAAGCATGCGGCTGTATGTATCAACACACGCCCGTGTGGCCACCCGTGTGGTTATGAAACCACCCTAAAATAGCCCCAAAAAAGGTGTTTTCAGCCACGAAGCACTCTCCCTCCCTTGATGATTCGAGAATATGCCAAATCATTCAAATTCTAAGCATTACGCAGCGATACAACATCGAAATGAATAAGTTACAAACACTCACACACATTTTGTCGACTTTTTATAAAGTCAAAATAAAATTTACAAATAAAATAGAAGAAGATACGAAACTCACACCTGTTTTGAGATCTACGATGCTCTGACACTGACTTTGATGACGAGGAAGCAACTCTCCAAAATTCCCCAGCAACCCGTTTTGAAGAATAAAGACAATGAAGAGCTAAAAGGAAGAAAACAAAAAAAAGGAAGAAGAAAAAAAAGTCCAATAAAAAGAATTTCTAAATATCAAATAATAATAATTAGCAAAAAGAAATAATATAATTGGTTATAAATTTTAACTTAAAAACCAACTACCATTCAACAAAACAAAAATTAAAATATTTCCTACAAAACGCATTCACAAGGACTCGAACCTAGAACCTTGAGTTACTCTAACACTCACTCAACCACCAGACCAGCAGACCCATTCTGTCACTTAAACTCACAACTAAAGACAATAGTGCAACCGTCTCACATACCGTAACCATAAAACCCAAAACTTCTAACCCCAAAATTCAGGGTGTTACAACTCACCCCTCATATACACACCCAGAACACTTATCCACTAAAACAGATACACAATTGTTCTATCACACACAACTTCAATACTCTAATCTAAATGTCAGAACATTCACAATCATACTTATCTCAAAATTATCGAGGACACTCCCGGATTCGATGTTTGGTGTACTCGCATCGAAAACATGGTCCCACATTTTTCCAACACTTACTTGGATGACACTTTTTACAGTGCTCACAAAACGGAGCGCTCGCACCACTACCAACAACTTCAGTAAAATTGCTATTGCCACTCAAATGTGTTCTAGCATGCTTCGTAGAATGAGGCTCCAACCTCGGAGGACTACGATCCATTTTCTTCCCACAATCCACGCATCTAGCTTAAAGCGTTTCACTAGTCTCCCTTATCCTAGCATCGAATGCTTACCCTAATACTTCCCTCACAACCTGAGTCAATGCCTCAGTACCAAGCTCTGAGTTATCGCTACCCAAAGTTGGTGGAATCACACTGACCACCGATTCCTGAACAGTCTCATGCCCCGGAGAAGTAGACTACTACCTTCGATCCTGCTTACCTTCAGAATCCATATCAGTCTTGTCGCTAACTTAGAATATCTACATTTTCAGAGAACGAACACAATTTCAAATACAAAAATCTATTATTTCTAATCTTACAGTTTCAAATTTTTACCCAGACCAGCATCGGAGTCTCAGACATTTTATTTTCGTAAACTACTTCCAAATGGGAAATCATTTCAACTTACTGTGGTACAGTTCCTCAATTTTTTTTAAACAACCACGTGCGCACACGAATACGTAAAAAAACACAGGCCGACTTTTTGTAAACCTGGCTTTGATACCACTAAATGTAACACCCTAAACCTGGCCTAAAACTTTAGACCGAATCCCGGATGCTACATTGATCACCAAAGTGATCATAGGTAATTTTCTTACAAAGTAAGTTGTCACATCAAATCAAAACATTTAATTATTTAAAATATACATAGAAAAATTTCAGTTAAGTTTAATATATATATAACTGGAATAAAAATGAATAAACTTAAAATGGAACTTGTACCATAGTTTTATAAAACATTACAGTTTAAATCCGTATAACAAAGTATAAACTAAAAATTCAAACTGAAAATCTATTTCCCATTGAGACTGTCCTAGACCTCCGCATACCGAGTCCAATGTCAAAATTCAAAATGCACCTAAAAGAGGAAACATTAAAAGGGGGTGAGCTACTCGAACTCAGTGTGAGTCCGAAACAAGACTAAAAACAAATCACAGAAATCAATTCATTATCGCATCAGATTTACAGATATTCACTGAGTCAAAAAGATAGTTGAAGCTAACGTCCCAAAAGAACATAACACTTGAGCACACCAATTCACAAACAGACAGATAGAGTATAGTTAAATAGCCAAGTACCCAGAACATACAAATAGATGCCTATGAAATGCGGTCAGGTAATAAAACCCACCTGTTGAGCCGACACACGTCTCCTTCCCCTGATTACACCCCATAAGAGCTGTTTAAGCTCAACTAACTGAAGCACACCATATAAGACCTCATAGGTCCATCCAACCCTACACACCATATATATGGACCAAGCCACTCAGACATTAATACGCAGTAGAGCTGACATATGTGTTGTACAATGTAATACGGTAATCCGCTGTACAGTCCTGTTGCAATTATACTAGCAAATCAGAATATAGTACGCAAAGAAAGTCGACGCACATGCAAAGATGATGTGATAAATCATCGCATTTAATATGTTGCGAAAAAACTACCGATCGATCGATTCAAACTCCCTTCACTTCGCAGTCCCACCCAAAACTTTATGCAAGTGCATGCATGTATACATTAACACAGAAAACAAAGAGCTCATCCATAGATAGTCAGAGAGAAATAGATATGCACACACACACCCAGGTTCAGAGTCAGATATCTCTCACAAAAATTGCAGATATCACATAAGCCGCAGCCCAAATCAAAGTCTTAATTACCCTTTCTGAGGCTTAGCCAAGGGTTGAAACACACAGATACATTTTCGGATCGTAAAACACACAAACTAAAATTTGGTGTCTTAGGACCACACGTCTGTATGCTCTGGCCTTGTGGAAATGCCTAGGCCGTGTGGGAGGTCAAGCACCCATATTAGAAGGGGTACATGCCCGTGTGGCTGAGGCACAAGCCCTTGTGAAGAGAGGCACACAACCGTGTGATTGAGGCGCACGCCCGTGTGGACCAAGGACATGGCTATGGGAATAGGCCATGTAACTCTCTGTCCATTTGCACTAAAATAGAGTATAGGCTTGGCACGACCGTGTGAGGGTCTCACACGCCCTTGTGCCCACCAGACATGGTCGTGTGTCTAAAACACGCGCTTGTATGGAATCTTTAAATCCCTAAATTAGCCACACGGCCGTGTGGCACCAAAACACTCAAACCCTAATTCCCAAACTCACACACCTGTGTGCCCAGGGGACACAGTCGTGTGAAAATTGACTATTTTCCCTAAATCAGTCACACAGCCATGTGATGCCCAAAATTGCCTGAAAACCCTAATTCCCAAAAGCACACAGCCATGTGCATCGACACACGCCCGTATTGCCACCATTGTGGTCACGAAACCACGCTGAAATAGCCCAAAAAAGTACTTTCAGCCACGAAGCACTGTCTCGCCCTTTATGATTCGAGAAAATGCCAAATCATGCAAATCCTAAGCATTACACAATGATACAACATCAAAATTAACAAGTTACAATTAATCACACACACATTGTCGACTTTTCATAAAGTCAAAATAAAATTTGCAAATAAAACAGAAGAAGATACGAAACCCACACCTGTTTTGCAATCTACAATGCTCTGACACCAACTTTGACGATGAGGAAGCGACTCTCCAAAATTCCCCAACAAGCCGTTTTGAAGAATAAAGACAATGAAGAGCTAAAAGGAAGAAAACAAAGAAAAGAGGAAAAAAAGTCCATTAAAAAGAATTTCTAATTATCAAATAATAATTAGCAAAAATAAATAATATAATTGGTTATAAATTTTAACTTGAAAACCAACTATTATTCAACAAAACAAAAATTAAAATATTTCCCACAAAACGCACTCATAAGGACTCAAATCTAGAACCTTGAGTTACTCTAACACTCACTCAACCACCAGACCACCAGGCCCATTCTGTCACTTAAACTCGCAATTAAACACAATAGCGCAACCTTTTCACAGACCTTAACCACAAACTCAAAACTTATAGCCCCAAAATTCAGGGCGTTATAGTTGGAACCCTAATCTTGATGTGGGTTCCATCTAAATCACCTAACCAATTTGACATCACATGTATAAAACCTCGAGTTAGGATACTATGTTTAAATTTAGATCAACGAAATTATGTACAAGCTATTTATAGAACTCTTGAATCATTTCCACCTTCGGTCTGTAGAATTAGTTGTAATTAACTCTGCCTTTTTAAATAACAAATCTTGTAAGCATATGACAACCTTTAAAACATTATGAAATGATCTGCTAACGGTTTCTCTGGACTTATTAAAGTGATGCTTGATAACTCAATTTTTAAGATGATGAGAAATGATATGTAAAAACATTACCACTTGCTCATCATCAAGCATGTTCCTTGACGGCTTCAATCCTTTTAAAGTTTGTAACATCTCACATAGTTTAAAAAAATGTAACTCTATTCATTCTAACTTGTTCAATACAGGTCTCGTCACTAGCATATAGTAGTCTTTTCATATAATCTAGTTTTGCATAAAAATCTAAAATATAGGATCTAATCCTTGGTCTATAAGTATGTAGGCTTTGGATGGCACCCAATGTAACTAAGAACAAACTCCCAAATGTAAACATTTGCAACCATATTGTTAATGCAAGACCAATTCTTTTATGCCTCAGACTTTGTACTATTAAAGGTAGAGGAGCCATTACTGCAATATATTAAAGTGTTACATATCTTCAAATCGTAGTAAAAGGGTCACATTTCTCCAATACTAATTTCTACAAAATCAAAGAATTTAATTGCGAAAGAACTTACAGTGATTTAGTGAATACAAGACACTCAACTATGGCCAAAGAAGAAGAGGAAGCAATAAAACACTATCCAAGAAAAATGAACAATACATATTAAGAATCTTTACAAAGCACAAAATAGAATTACAACTATCTTTGCAAGTAAAAAACTTGAAATTCATTTCTTTATCAATCACCCAAAAAAGAAAAAAAAGAAAGAAACCAAAAGAATGTGTTTTTGTGGATTTGATTAATTAATGACTAACGTTTAATAATTATTTTTTTAAAAAATACCCATTTAATACATCCACATCCAAATAACATAGTATCCAGTTCTACAGAAATATACATATATTATATAAAATTTTTTAAAATATTCGATCTTTAATTTGCCTTTTAAAAAGTTTGTATCCATCCTCACATTGTAATTAACTAATGTTTTATTTGAATTAGTAATTGTGAATAGAAAAATATATATTATTATTTTTGAATAGTTAAAATTAGTAAAAGGAAAAAAAATAATATGGATTTAATAACTTTTATGAGAAAAGAAAATAAGGTCTTAATTTCTTTTATTTTGTATTAACTCAATTCGATTATAGGTATATAGTGTGTAAAATATCTTAAAAATTATGTATTTTAAAATATTCGATTATTATTTTTATTTAAATAAAATCTAAAACTCCATATACATTACATTCTTACCATAACATGATTTGTTTGTAGCATTTTACTTTTTCGTTTTTGTTTCGTTTGTTGAGATAACTTTTATATTTGAATAAAAGAAGTTCAACTCTCCTATTAAAAGTAATGAGTTCACATGCACTTCTAGTATTATTATTATTAATTTTAAAAATTTAATTTAAAAATATACTAAATTAAATACACTATATTAATAATTGTAGATAATTTTTTTTTGAAATAAAATATGTTTGTAGTGTTAATTACAATTTTTAATCAAACAATATAAGTAATATAAAACATTGTTTAAAGATCTAAATTAAATATAACATAAATTAAAGATATCAAAAATAAAAATAGTTTAAAAATATGTTAAAAGATTAAAATAGTTTTAAATGAAACATATCGAAAATAAAAACATATAGAAAATTAAATATCTTGTTTAAAGTAAAAAAATCAAATCCGAACTGTAAAAGTAATTTAGCATGTATATATTGTCTTTCTCGTATTACTAGAAAAGAGTGTGGTATATTCATTCCAATTGAGATATTTGTTTATGTCCCTTTTCCTTGTACATTTTTTTTTTGTTGTTGTTAATTCTTGGCATTTGGCAGCCTACGAGGGTGTGCTGCTCTTTACCTTAGCAACCTCCTTTTCCATTAACAAATTTCATCTTTCCAAAGTTGAACACAACCAACTTACAATAAAGACATTGGGAGGATATTGTTACCTTAGTACACCATTGATTGATACTTTTCCCCTTCTTGTTGCTACCGTCAACCACTTCTTTAGCTAAAACAGACAAACCATTCCATTATTTCAAGAGGATACACATTTAACACATAATGGTTCCAACTAAAAATTCCAAATAAAAATAAACTTAACAAAAAAACCAAAGGCAAAATGAATGGAAAACATGAAACCAATAAGTCTAAAAATAACACATAATATTACATAAGGTTGAACAATTAAAGCATACTCATCTAGCATATGACTAAGCTAAAATAACTCAAGCAAGTAGAGCAAACGTGCAACACCGATAAAACATGGAAAAAAAAACAATTTAGGGAATAGTTTAAGGTATATCACACTAGAAATGCAAGTTTCTGAAGATTACATGGTAAAAAAAAATGAAACAACAATAGTAGTAAACAACAGCAACCCTTACTGTCTGTTCATTTTCCTTGGATTACTCTTATTCAATGCCATGTTCAACAAACATTTTACTTGTTTGCACCAACATTCAACTCTTATTGAACGCATTTTATCAATTTTACTTGTTTGCACCAACATTTTTGTATAAGGATTAAATTACTTAGTTATATCATCATTCAAATACATGAAAATTTTGATTGATTTTTTAAATTTTATATTGATGTTAAAGTGTATATAATTTCTATTACATCAATAAGAAATTAGATTGGATCTAGAAATTAAAAATATTTTTACTTCAATATCAAAATCAAAGGGGTTTATGAGTAAAAATCATTTAACTACAAAAATAATTTGAAGGTTTGTTTAAATAGAAGGTAAAATAGTTTAAGGATTTTTATAAGTACATTAGCCAAAATGAATCTAGATTTTGATTTTTCATATTTTTCTACATGCTAATTAGAAAACAACTTGCATAGATGACTAAACTAGAATGAGAAACACGATGTTACAAGTTCTATCATGCAGTTAAATACCCATTTTCCCTCAATTTTATGAGCAATCAAACAAGGAAGAATGGGAAACACAATGTTACAAGTTCAAAACCACAATAATTCACTAAATCATGATAAGATACAACACGCACTACTTACAACTAAACATGGCATCGAGAAACATTGAAAAAAGAAAGTTGTCAAAAGAGAAACATGAACACTATCAACTTTTCAAGAAATCAAATAGATGAAACTTGGAAAATGAGAATAGAAATGGATAAAGAACTAATCATTCCAAGAAAATGTCCTTAGCAACCATGTAAATGCCAGATAAAATTTGCAACTTTTGAATAAATCAAAATAGATGAAAACCAGTGGAAAAATGAGGGTAAGGAATGATTGCCTACAACTCAATACAAAAATCTTACGATGGACTGGTGATCAAGTTATAATGTCTCTATCCAATCAACTATCAACATTATGAACGATACCCTTAATTTAAATTGCATAAAATAGATGAAGTGTAACACCCCTTACCCGTATCTAAGGCCGGAACAGAGTACGAGGCATTACCAGACTTAACAATACACATAGACGAAAACCGGGCCATAAAATTTCATTTAATTCAAAACTTTTCGAATATATGCATAACAAACAAAGTTAACTATATCATTACATCAAAACATAGGACATAGCACGATTAATTAAACTTATAAACCATAATGGATAAGGACCACATCTCATAATCATATACGATAACTCAATGCAGACTGATACGTATGGTCAAAATCATAATAAAAATACATATCACAAACCAACTTCCTATACATGCCACTCACTTGATATTTCTAATACCTGAATTAATTCTCCCAAAAATGATAGTTTGATAGTGTGATTTTGCCTCCGACGATCTCTAACCCCGAGCCGACCTGCCAATACTAAAGAAATGGAGAGGATGGGTAAGCTTTACGCTTAGTAAGTTCATATGAAAATAATAAGCAATTACTACCATGCTTTTCAAGATAAAACACTATAATTGTACAATTACACATATTCAGGTTAAGCTGTGTTATCGAGTTACAGTTACTAAATCATTCATATCTAAAGCTAAAAAACTCCAAATTTAGTTTCATTAATTTTCTTTGAAACTAGATTCATATATCTTTCTCCCATAAAATTTCCAGAATTTTTGGTTCATCCAATTAGTACAGTTTATTAGTTAAATTCTCCCCTATTTCAGAGTACAAGTACTCTGACCTCTGTGCACTACGAACCAAATTTCTCCCTGTACAGAATTCCAAAGACCATGCAGTTTGTTTCCCTTAAAAATAAACTCAATAAGGAATCCATTCATCTAAAGTATGACTCTTAATAATTTTTGTACAATTTATGGTGAATTTCTAAATTCAGAATAGGGGATCTCAAATTCATTCAGACCCTGTTTCACAAGAATTCAAATACCACATAACATAGAATTCTTTTGCTTCCTCTGTTTCTTTCATGTGAAAATAGACTCATTAATATTTATTTTTATATATCATTTGCACTTTTATTCAACTTCCACAATTTTTAGTTAATTTTCAAAGTCACGTCACTGCTGCTGTCCAAAACAATTTTATTGCTAATTCACTCTTTCACACTTTCTTTGTATTAACCTCATTTTAACCTACATATCACAAATCATTTTCACCACATTTCATACATCACAAGTATAGGCCCATGATTACAAGGTCACCATAAAATCATCCTCATGTATAACTTACTTGTTTATAACCTTACCACATCCCGGTCACTTAATGAACACATCATTCACATAAGCAAATTTCCTTCACTTATTCATCACAAAACTCACAAAGCAGTACATAGTAAGTCTCCCATTGAACACTTCGGACCAATCCTCGATACTTGGTGGTTTCAGAACATAGCTCCACCTATCATAAAGTTCGGCTCTCTTGTACACATGGTGAACACTTAGTACCACCCATGTGACCTAGCCAGTTTATTGCGTAGCTCTCTTGTCTACATGGTGTCCTTCACCTGGAACCATGCATGCGACCTAGATACATATATCCCGGAGCTCTCTTGTCTACATGGTGTACACATAGTATCACCCATGCGACCTAGCTACATCATAATGTCTCGTAGCTCTCTTGTACACATGATGTGCACTCAGCACCATACATATGACCTAGCTACATACCATCTGTATCATCCAATCTTTTCGAAGGTTCAACTGGAATTTCTCTCTTTTCCAACAATTTCACCAATCAAGTAATTATCAACAAACATATTTCCACTATTATTATAAAATATCATAATACAAGTAAAATTGATATATTACTTACATCTCATTTAATATCAAGGCAATAACATTAAATTACACATTACATTATTAAAAATCATATGAACTTACAATTGCTCATAATATCCATAATCATAGAAATCACATTTATGTATGATAATTCAATGCACTTCATGTACCATAGACATATTTTTAAATCAATTCATAAACTTACCACCATAACATTTAATTTAACATAATTCAATTAATTCACTAAATTTAACTTTCAAATATAAATTACAACATTATTGCAGTATTATTATCATACCAACTTACCTCGATCCAGAAACGACAATTTACTATTTTAGTCCATAACCTTGTATTTTCTCGATTTAAGCCCGAATCTCGATTTCCTTCATCTATAATATCACATTTAGCCTAATAATTAGTCACATTATTCATACGGCTCCAAAAATCATATTTTTACAAATTTTCATTTTGACCCCTAAACTTTTGCATATTTGCACTTTTTCCCCAAGATTCAGAAATTAAACTTCATCCTATTTTCTTATTTTTTATGACATGCTGATCATTTTTCCCTTCTATGGAAACATCAAATTCTCACTCTAACATGTACTTATGACTATCAGGTATTTTTACCGATTAAGCCCTTTTACTCGTTTTCACTTAAAATCGAGTAGCACAAGTTGTTTAACATAATTTAAAACCTCATATTCTATCATAAAATACCAAAATACACAAATTTCACCTATGGGTATTTTTCCAAATACGAACCCTAGGTTGAATTATTGCTAGCATAAGCTTAATCAAGTTACTGGGATTCTAAAAACGTAAAGAACTTGAAAAACGGGGTTAGAACGGACTTACTATTGAGCTTGGAAAGCTTTAAAACCCTAGCCATGGCTTCCCCCATGCTAATTTCGGCCTCCATGAAAAAGATGAGTCAATTTTGGCTTTATTTTCCCTTTTTATTTCTTTTAATTACCAAATGACTAAAATGCCCTTACTACTAAACTTTCCAAAAATTCCATCCATGTCCAATTTTTGTCCATAGGCTTAGAAATTGGTCAAATTGTTATTTAAGACCTCCTCATTAATATTCCAAAGCAATTTCATACTAAAAACTTCTAGAATGCAAGTTTTGCAAATTATTCGATTTAGTCCCTAATTTCAATTTAAGCACTTTATGCATAAAATTTCTTCATGAAATTTTCAACAATCATGCAATCATGTCATAGACCTCAAAATAATCATTAAATAATTATTTCTATCTTAGATTTGTGGACACGAAACCACTATTTCGATTAGGCCCTTATTCGGGATATTACATGAAGATAGGTACAAAATATGATCACGCTTTCATTACTTTTAAGGAGAATTACTATAAAACCTCAAAAAATAGAAACTCAATTATATGTTGCCTTTAAAATGTAGGGATAGACTTAAATATTAAATATTCGAGATCAATTGTGCCAATTCGATATTAAAAAAATTTAAAATTTAAAATTATAAATGAACGAAGCATACTAGATCAAATTAGATTTAAATTAAATATAATATCATTGACTCACTATGGTAAGCAATCACCAATGATTTGAGTACACATATATGCATAATATATATTTTTCGTCAATATGGTAAGATGGTCCATCCTCATGCAGATATAGCATTAAAACTATATTATATAATATATTAAGTACAACTAAATTCTGTTTTTTATAATTAAGTGCAGTAAGCAGGTTTATGAACCAAGAAAAAAATCAAAAAAATTATGGGTTTTGGTAAATATTTAATATTCCAGTTAGTACTGCAAGCAAGAAGACAAAAAATCAGAAACAAAATCACTATCAAAATTTAAGAATCACTATCAAAACAAGGGACATTAAAGTTTAGTAATATAAAACCAGTATCAATCTTCAAAACTGAAAAGAAACCTATTATTTCTACTAATTTAACAAAAAAAATTAGAAAAAAAGGAAATCAAAATGGGAGAAGAGTTACATGAGGGAGGACTGCTTACATCGAACCACTATTCGATTGTTTCTCTTCTCAAGTTTCCACCTCAATTGAAAGCAAGAGAAGGCCTAGTTGAGGGCATTTGGAGTTAGAAAAACGATTCTTCGATTGAAGGCCTTATTAGGGCTTGTTAAATGGAGAGGGTTGGTAAGGATAGAAGCATGAAAAAGAGGGAGATAAGGTTGGGAGGAAAAGAGAAAAAGAATGAAAAAAGAGTAAAATGCTTCAGATGTGAGAAAGAAATAAGGGTAAAGTTGAAAGTTTGATCTAATTTTTCACCCACCCATTTGCTGAATCATTATTCCGTGGGGAGAACACCAAATTGTAAACAACACTTTTGCCTTGAATAATCCCGTATGGAATAGGGCAGTAATAGCTCATTACAACCAACCAAACAATGGCTTAATGATGGTTCCACTAGATTCAATTGTAATGTATTAGTATTACAGCCAAACAAACATGCTCTAAATCTCTAATGCAAATACATGCCACATCATATTTACACTTTTATTTTGGTCACTCAATTTCTAGGTTGTTTTCATTATGGACATTTAAAATGAAATTCTTACAATTTCATTACCCAACTTTTAAGGCATTTTCATTTTAGTCACCCAAGAATTAAATCTCTAACGACAGTTAACTGTACATGCCATATCATATTTTCACTTTCATTTTGGTCATCCAAAATTTTTTTTAATTATTGATTGGGTAAAAAGAAATCAAAGATTAAAATGAAAAGTTGGTAGAAACTAAAATAATATACAAAAATTATCAAATTGTACTTATTTACCCCATCACAGAAAATTCTAAATTTCTTTTTTTTTAATATTAAAAATTTAAATTTTAAAACATCAAAATAAATTAAATAAATTAATGAAAATTTTTTATCCCTTGATAATACCAATCGATTTGTCACTATAATATTGAAATGGCATAATGACAAAATTAGCCCCTAACATTTGGGTGTTGGGTCACTTTGGCCCTTAAGGTTTTTTTTTGGAGCACTTTCATACATAACCTTTGTTTTTTTTTGGTCAAATTGGTCATTTTTAACAGTCTTGTTGACATGGCCGTTAAGGGACTAAAGACGCTGACGTGGAAATTTCTTTTTCCACCTAGGCGCCATACGTATGTAGATGCTGACATGGCATATAAGACAAAATAATGTCACGTCAGCAAATGAATTTAAACTTAAAAAATAATTAAAATTAGCAAAATATTTAGAAAATTTTTGAGGTTTACCCACAATTAAAACAATTAAAAAAATTAAAAAATTAAAACATGTTAAACATTAACCAGAAAAGAGAAACCCAATCGATCACAACAAAAAGTGAACCCTAACTTTTGAATCAGTTAATCATAACAAAATATTAGAACCCTAACTCGAGAAAGGAAAAAATTGGGGTATGTTTTTATAATTTTCACTTTCAAACTATTATATATGTTATTTTGGTTAATGTTTAGGGTTCTTTGGTTTAGGGATTTTGGTTTAGGTTTCAAAATTTAGGGATTTTTTGTTATGGGATTGTTGAGTTTTTGGGTATTTAAGGTTTACAGTTCATTTATAACATGTTTTCTCTTGTCTCTTGTTTCTTTTTGTATTTGTTAGGATTTACTTTTGTTTTTTTACTTTACTGTAACTTTTTCATGTATTTGGAGTTAAATAAATCTGTCTAAAGGAAGATTCCCCTTGATAAATTAGTTTATGTAAGCTTTCCCACCAATAAGTTTGTCTGTGTCTTGTCTTTTTGTAATTGAGGACTGACTAAAGGAAGATTCCCCTCGAGCTAATATGTTTAATATGGGCAATGCCTAAAAATTTTTAACTTTTGATTTCATTTATGTGTGACACACAACTGTGTATCTGCTTTAGTGGTTAAGTGTTTTGGGTGTGTGTGAGAGGTCCTAAGTTCAAGCCTTACTTGGGCTAATTTTGGTATTTTTATAAATAAAGCCTTAGCCTTGTGCAAAGGGCTTAAGTTTAATTGTTGGTAAGTTTATATTAGAATGGGCCTGCTAGTCTGGTGGTTAAGTGGAGTGTTGGAGTGTTGGAGGTCTTGTGTTCAATTCATTGTGGTGGTGTAGAGATAGTATTTTTGCTCCAATTTCGGCTAAGAGTTGTGTTGGGGAAAATTTTTGAGTAGTTGTATTTTAGTGGGTTAATAGGGAGTGATTTTAGGAGATAATTGGGGAGAGGTTATTCAAAAAATAATCTGATTATCTTTTTTTGCAAATAAAAAATAAAATAATAATAATAGAGTTTCGATTTTCTCTCTAATTCCAGAAACTTTTTCTGACGTTTTCTTCTTATTCTTTTTTTTTCTCTCCTCTGTCGATTCTTTCCCCTAGTTGCTGCCGAAATTTCCATTGTTGTTTCCTTTTCCGTTTCTTTCTGTCTTTTTTCCCAATTGATTCGGTTGTTCATCATTGGTTACGCGTGTTCGGTGAGTAACAGTTTTGTCTATTATTAATCGTTCTTGGTTAATCTCTAAAAAGGGATCCTTTTTTGGTGTTTAGGAGTTAATTAAGGGGCTAGTGGTTTTGAATCGACACTGTGATTTTGTGAAGTCGTGGTTACTCAAGCGAGGTAAGGGTTTTGTTAGGCTTTTAGCCGAGTTCCTGCCGAAATTGGTTGATTAAAAATGAATTAAGTGATTAATCTGGAGATATGTTGGTCGATTTTTAGGTTCTGGAGATACCAGGTGTGTACCCAAAACGCAGAACACGGGATTCGGCAAAAAGTCAAAATTGCTTGATGTCGAGAAATAAGAGAAATAAGAGAAAATGATGCGAAAAAAAATTGTAGAGAAATGAAATAAGGGTGTTATGAACTTGGAAATCAACATTTTGCACTAAAATAGTTTTAGACAACAGCAGTAGTTTAACTTTGAAAAATCATCAAAAATAGTGTAAATTGAGTTAGAGGTTGAATAAAATATGAAATTAAATTTTATTGAGTCTAGTTTTTCATAGAAACAATGAAATTGTAAATTATGAGATATAACAAATTTTGTGAGACAAGGTCAGAATGATTTCAGGTTCCTCTGTTCTGAATTTGGAAAATCATCAAAAATTGTAAAAAAATAATTAGGGGCTTAAATTTATATGTTTAAATCCTTAATGAGTCTATTTTCAAGAGAAACAAATGGAAACATCATCCAAATTTCGTACGAAAAGATAAATAATTTTTAGTAAGGAAAGGTTGAAGTTGTCAAACAATAGAATAAAGATAAATTTGAAGATTTTAATGTACTTATTTGATAAACTATAAATTATGAAAATTTTATGGTAGAAAGGTATTTAAGTCTAGTTTCAAAAACATCAAGCGAAGCTTAATTTAGAATTCTGTAGCTCAAGATATAAATAATTTAGTGACAATGACTCAAGTAGACAGTTTTGAATGAACATATAAGTAAATAGTGAAAACATATATGAATATTTATCTAGCATGAGTTACATTAGAAATGGATCACACGACCAAGGCCAATTTGGGCCGTGTGGGCCCACAAGCCCAAATCACATGGGCGTGTGAGCCCATTTTTACCAAAATGTTTCTAAGGTTACACAGGTCGCGTAAGTCGACTATAAACCTACTGTAAGGTCGGTAAATGCTATTTAGACCCCTAAATGTGTGAAATTGACTGAATGATATCTGTACTGAGCATGTTAATATCTGAACTGAATATATGTATTGAAATTGCACAATAGCATATCATCCATTGTATGTTGCATTGCATTGGGTTAGGGGTTGTTATTTGGAGGAAGTGTACTAAAAGTTTATTGAGTCTAGTTTTTCATGGAAACAATGGAATTGTAAATTATGAGATAAAATAAATTTTGTGAGAAAGGTGAGAATGATTTCGGATTCCCTCGTTCTTACTTTGGAAAATCATCAAAAATTATAAAAAAATAATTAAGGGCTTAAATTTATATGTTTAAATCCTTAATGAGTTTATTTTCAAGAGAAACAAATGGAAACATCATCCAAATTCCATACGAAGAGATAAATAATTTTTAATAAGGAAAGGTTGAAGCTATCAAACAATAGAATAGGGATAAATTTGAAGATTTTACTGTACTTATTTGATAAACTATAAATTATGAAAATTTTATGGTTGAAAGGTATTTGAGTCTAGTTTCAAAAACATCAATGGAGCTTAATTTGGAATTCTGTAGCTCAAGATATAAATAATTTAGTGAAAATGAATCAAGTAG
The DNA here is from genome assembly GCA_025698475.1 of Gossypium anomalum. NCBI lineage: Eukaryota > Viridiplantae > Streptophyta > Magnoliopsida > Malvales > Malvaceae > Gossypium > Gossypium anomalum. The sequence continues at coordinate 77,784,185 of CM046966.1, read as the reverse complement.
ACAACTTTGAATGAACATACAAGTAAATAGTAAAAACATACATGAATATTTAGCTAGCATGGGTTACATTAGAAATGGATCACACGACCAAAGCCAATTTGGGCCGTGTAGGCCCACAAGCCCAGATCACATGGGCGTGTGAGCCCATTTTTATCGAAATGTTTTTAAGGTTGTACTAGTTGCCTAAGTCGACTGTAAACCTACTGTAAGGTCGGTAAGCGCTACTTAGACCCCTAAATGTGTGAAATTGATTGAATGATATCTGTATTAAGCATGTTAATATCTGAACTGAATATATGTATTGAAATTGCACAATAGCATAACATCCATTGTATGTTGCTTTGCATTGGGTTGGGGATTATTATTCGGAGGAAGTGTAATGAAAGGCTTTAAGCCTAATTTACTAGCAGCTTAGCTGTAAACTACTGTTTTGTACCGCATTTGGTACTACTTGGAGTGTAGGGATGGGTGGGTTGATTATATCCCCATATGGAGTGTAGGGTTGGACGAAGATGGTGTGTAGAGGTTGGTTGGGTAGGATTTTGCTACTGCATAACTGTTATTACTACTGATATTGTGATGGGCTAAGGCCCTACTGCATTTTTGACACTGTACTGAGATGGCCTAAGGCCCAACTGTCACTGATACTAAAAATGGCTTAGGCCCAAGACTGTTCAGCTGTGCACTGTGAATTCTGATTGTTTGTTTGTTTCTGCGAGATTACACACTGAGTTTACGTAAACTCACATTTTTTGTTTAATGTGCACAGGTAATCCCCAGACTTAGATGGATCGGTGCGACAGAGGAATCAGCGGTGACCACAATAATTTTTGGACTTCATGGTTTTCAATTTACGATTTATAATTTGATTATTATTGATTATTTGGGTTGTAATTTAAGGACCCTCTGAGACTTTGGTTTTAAATTTGGGTTTTTGTGGTTTTAAATTTGGGTTTTTGTTTATTTATTTTACTTTATGGATTTATACCTGCTGGTCGTATGAAATTCAGTTTTCAAAAAGTTAAAGTATTTTCCAAATGTATGACCATTTAGACTGTTTTATTAAAGCTTCCGCAACTGGGGATGTTTGAAAACAAATGTTTTAAATGAATAAAGACGACTTCATAACTTCTAACAAAGGTTTACTAAAGATAATAACATGGAATGTTTCATCGTAACAACGAGGTTTCAAAAACACTATCATGTGACATTGCCAGATATGGCAATAACGTCTAGACCGGGTTTGGAGTGTTACAATATAAAATAATAAAATATTTTTGAAGTGAGAGAGAAGTGAGAGAGGGATAAGAAAAAGCAATAAAAAATTGAAGTTTGAAAATTTTTGAAGCCTTTAGGTTTGAACATAAATATATCCTCTTTGCTAGATTTTGAATTTCATCATTTTGCTTTGTGTTGCTCGTTGAAATTGTCATGGAATATAAAACTAATATCACTAAAAACAATTTTGTTTATTAATTGAAAAGATTCTAAGAATTTGAATTGAGCTTAAATTATAGGCCTCTCCATGTTTAGGTACTGCGGCCCGAGCTTGGTGCATAAAGGCAGTCTTATCTGCACTCTCGGCAAAACTTTAAGGATGAATCCACTGGGGAATGATCTAATGTCAAATAAAAATCTAGTACTGTACTAGTTTCTTTATTGTTTCAAATATTATCTGTCTTTTCATGGTTTTTAATTATCATTAACTGACAATTGGAGGAGTTGAATTATTATTATTTTCTAAAATTTAGTTATTATAATGGTATATAATTGAATGGCTTAGCCATGTAAAAGGTTCTCCAATAATTTTAATAATTTAAGAAACTATGTTATATCGTGTTTTGTTTTCCTATTATTACTATAAATTTGGAGAAGTAATTAATTGGAGAGTATTTGAGCCTTCACAATTGCTGGTAATTTATACTTATTTTACCAATATAACTATAGTTTTGTTGATCTAATGAAAAAGACTACTATTTGTTTTGTTTAAGAATATTTTTTTTATGTTTAGTAAATAATTTGTATTTTTTAAATTTAAATTGAATTCTATATGCAGTTCCTTTTGCTAAGAAGTTTTTCTGCTTGCTTTGCCAAACTAGAGATCTTATCTTTTGCAGGTTCAGCATTTGCAATATTAACTCGTAGTTTTATTGAGTTCTGCATCCTTGGTACATACAATTTTCCAAGGACTTTGCTAATGCATTTGGCAAATATACCTTATTCCTTCACCAATTATTTCCCTACCATCCTTTGTAACTCTAAATTAAATAGCACTATTACAAACCATAACCTCTAGTATGTAGCCTTCAACATGTCCTTTTCAAAGAAGAAACTCTATGTTTAATATGTCTACTGGTTACTGTTTCTATTTGCTATTACTGATAACTTTTGTGGGGGTAACAATTTTGGATTTTCTATGAACTTAGTAATAACTCTTGGTGGGGGCAATAATTTTAGATTTTTCATTGCACAAGAAATGGAAGTGGTCCCTTTATGTTTTATTGTTGTTTTGTTATGACATATATAATTATTATATCATTTAAATTTATATGAATTGTTTATGATTTATATTATTTAATAATTTGTTTGTATATACCTTTTCTGGCTGCACATTATTCGTCATTATGCTTATGTTTTTTTATTCTTTAAATTGTAGATGTTTGTACAGAAGGAATACTACATCAACTTGCATGTTGGGAGTAAATTTATATCCCCATGTTAGGTATTTAGGTGGTGAGATGGTGAGGCTTAAAGAGGATCTAGATACGATATCGTATTTTGAGTTGTGTAAAATAGTTAAAGAAGGGTTAGGGTTTAATACATTGCAACTAATTTATTTCAATGTATGTGGCAGTAGGACTTTGTAGGATAACCTTAGGGTTGTGTGGAATGATAGTAGCACTATTGACATGATAAACTACTGAGTTAAGCATAAAGAGATAGGTTTGTATGTGGCGCACAAGATTGACACTACTATTTTTATCGATAATGAATCAATGTTAGCTGTAACATGTTTGCAATTTGGTGGTGATGGTAATGAAGATGGTAACGGTGGTGAGGTTGTTGGTAGTAAATGTAGTAAAGGTGAGGGTGAGGGAGAGGGTGGTAAAGTTGTTACCAGTAAATGTGGTAAGGGTGAGGGAGATGGTGAGAGATTGGGTGAGGATGGTGAGGTTGCTGGCAGTAAAGGTGGTAAGGGTGTTGAGGGTCAAAGTGTTGGAAAGGGTGGTGAGGTTGCTAAAGGTTTAGGTGTAGAGGTTGATGATTTTGCTGTCAGTAAATGTGGTGAGAGTGATGGAGGTGGTGAGGAGGGTGTTAGGGAAGTGGATGGGAAAACTAGAGGGAAGTGGATGGCAAAACTAGTAGGAAAGGTAAAGAAACAATACTTGATGAGATTGAAAGTGAAAGCTCTAGAGAGTAGTTTGAGGCTAAGGTCCTTGAAGAAGTCGATGATGAAGGACTAAATGATAGTGTTGGTAGGGAAAAAGATGGAAATGCCGCGGAATATTTTTATCATGAGAGCATACTTAGGTCAGAAGATGATGACAGTACTGATGTTTGTAAAAGAAGAAGTAGGTTCCCCACATACAATCCAAACTCAGTAAGTTCACACTTTTGTATTGGGATGCTGTTTAAAGATGGTGAACAATTCAAATCCATAATTCATAAGTACTCAATGTGTTGTAGAAGGGAACTTAAGATAATCAGGAATGAATCAAATAGGGTTAGAATTAAATGTATTGCATCAAAAAAGTGTAAATAGGGAATATTTACAAGTTACAATAACATTGTCAGATGCATGCAGGTGAAAAGTTTTAATAATGAGCACAACTATTGTGTTAGTTTTAGAAAGAAAATGGTCAATGTAAAAGTTGTAGAATATTTTGAAGCTACTATTGGGGACCACCCAAAAATGAAACTAAAGGAGATAAAAGAAGGGTAGCTTAAGAAATACATGTAAATGTTAATATGACAAGGTGTAGAAGGGCTAAGAAAATGGTGAAGAATAAGTTGGCAGGGAACTCCGTACAATAATTTGCTATGTTGTGGGATGATATTGATGAGTTGAGACTAAATAATCCTAAAAATACTATAAAGATTGCAGTGAATAAAGTCACACTTGAATCTCCACCATATTTCAAGATGTTTTATATATATTTTGAAGCACTGAAAAGTGGTTGGAAGGAAGGGTGCGGACCTATACTAGGTTTGGATGGTTGCTTTTAAAAAGGTCCATTTAAGGGTGATATGTTGGGAGAGATGGAAACAATTAGATGTACCTGTCTAGGCTATTTTTGAGGGGGCATGTATTGATTCTTGGGCATGGTTTCTTAGTCTATTAATAGCAGACTTAGGAATGAAAGATGGTTTTAGGTATACCATAATTAGTGACCAAAAAAAAAGTAAACTATTTATTTTGCATTTATTTATTACTAATATTATTAATTATTACTGATGATTTACTTATGTTTTGTAAATTAATTTACAGGGTCTCAAGATAGCCATTAATGACATTCTGACTAGAATAGAACATAGAAATTATGTTAGACATGTCTTATCAAATTGGTCTGGTTGGAAGAAAGCAAAGATATTCAAATTTGCTTTTTGGAAAGTTGTGAATTCTACAATAGAGAGGGAGTAGGAACAAAACAAAGAAGATTTGTATAAGTTTGATGAATGTGTTGCAAATGAGTTGTTTTCTAAGAAATTGAAAGCTTGGACCAATGTCTTCCAAGGGTTACACTCGGTGTTAGATATTATAGACAATAACCTCTGTGAAGCATTTAACTCCAGTATCTTGGAGTCTAAATTTAAGAGCATAATAACCATGTTTGAGGAAATTAGAATTAATATGATGACCAAAATAGTGGCCAAGAAGAAACAATACAATTCATTGAAATATAATTATGTTCCACTAATAAAGAAGAAATTTGATGACAAAAGAAGGAAGGTGTTGATTGATAGATGATCTGGAATGGGGAAAATGAGTGTGAAATTAAGAAAAGCAGAAAACAGCACGTAATAAATGTAGAGCATAAAACTTGCAGTTGCCGAAGTTGGCAATTATATGGGATCCCATGTCCCATGCCTACTGTGTTATATGGCATCTTGAACAAGATCTTAATGACTATTTACATAGGTACTATCACAAGGACACATATTTAAATGCACATGGGTATGCTTTGTTACCCATAAATGGGTCACATGAATGGACTAAATCTGGTATTGAGCTCGTGCTTCCACCAGTTGAGAAAACAATTCTTGATAGGCCAAAGAAGAATAGAAGGAAGGCAAAAAATGAACTAAAAAAAGTGAAGCCTGGACAACACAGTAGGGCTGGTCTTATTATGAGATGCAGGAAATGTGGTGGTGAGGGTCACAACAAAAGATCATGCATTCAACCTAACACAACGGGAATATAGGCATACGATAAACACTTTTTTCATTTTTATTTCCAAAATATTAAAATCTAATTTGGGTTATGATTTTCTTGGTTTTAGTCTAGTACGAGTATGAGAACTAGAAGCTCAAAAAATAACAACATAACGCCAAGCATTCAACCTAATACAACAGAATCACAGGTATATCGTATACACTATTTTAATGTAAATTCAAAAATATTTTAATCTAATTTGGGGTTCTAATTTTTTAGGTTTTAGTTTGGTACGAGCACAAGAATTAAAAGCTAAAAAAAGAACAATAGAATACCATGCATTCAACCTAACACAACTGGATCACAGGTATATCATAAACACTTTTTTAATGTCAATTCCAAATTATTTAAATTTAATTTGGGGTTCTAATTTTTGTTCTCAGTCTAGTACAAGTATGAACTAGAAGCCAAAAAAGGATGGCATATCAAGAACCTATCAACACACAAGAATCCACTGCATTAAAGAAGATGAAGAAGTGAATTAAGATGGTTAACATATTTTGTTTATTTTTTCAAATGATTTGTTGAAATGGTTGGTTAACATCTTACTATTATAGGATCATTTTGTTAGTATAACATATTTTATTTGTTTTTGAAATGATTTGTTGAAAGATGCATACCATTACTACTATAGTAGATTTTTTAACATGAAATTGGTGAAGTCCCCATATGAAAATAGTGAACATGAAATTGACAAGTGTATTAGATTTTTGTTTTGTAAGGGTATATTTTTATACTAATGTTAGCCTTACTTGCTGGTTTTAGTTAAGCTATTCAAATACATGAAACTGAAATCAAAACAAAGAATAATGGAATGAACAAATCCAATAAAAACTAAATTATACAGAGCAGTTTTAATCTAATGGTTTTAATCCAATAAAAATCAAAATGGAACTACCCAAAACCATCTTAAAAGACTTTATTTCTGGAAGTTATAATCTAATGATTTTCTTCATGTAACACTATTATCCATATTATGGATAGACTGTTCATTAGACAACTAATGATCCAACAATAATCCACAACATTAAAAAGGTTCCCTTAAGGCTGCCAAATCCTAAAAAAACATTAAAAATGTTTGCAATCCCCGAACATTTAGTACATATAAATTGGTCAAATTATAACATTCCTAAATAATGCGACAAATAAGATAAGCAATACACTACAAATAAACATTTTCTTATAAAACTCTTTCTCTTTCTTGAGTGAATTACATTTATGCTTCAAGCTCTTAATCTTTGTGTTTAATTCAAAGTTATCCACAACATCATGATTCATCTATTTTTTCTGGTTGTCCTTACCCACATTTTGCACACTACCACTCTCAGACATCTTAACATTACTTCTTTTACTGCCACTCTCGAACATCTCGCCACTTCCACACTTCATTATTTGCTTCCTAAGTCTTGTATTCTCTTTTGCAATTTTTCTTTCACTATCACGTAACTCACGTATTACTTCATTCATCCTGTTACATACCTTATCATCATACCATTTATAAAATCTGCATCCATTAACATACATTTCACACAAAAAATCAACTTTTTATTATATAAACTCTACAATTCCCTAATTTAGTCCAACCGATACAATAATAAAAAAATAAAATTTACCCATATACAATTTTGTATATGTAGAAAAGCTCAATTTTACACATATCATAATTCATGAGAAATTCATTCTTCTCTCTACATACAAAATTGTAAGATGACACAATTTTTACATCCCTAATTCAGATTTACCCAACACTTCCAAAATACAAGAACAATCATTTTATTCAAAATAGAAAACCTAACACAATTCATAGAGGCCAGTGTTTGAGTTTACATCCTCAACACCTATCCCAAAATGACCAAAGGTAGGTTGAATGTCAAACTTGTCAACTCTATAATCTGGTAACGCCATTCAAGAAAAATGAAATATCTACAACTGAGTTCATATACAGTGACTACTCTAATATTCACGTATGGGAAAGAAATGTTTCATCAATATCCAATTAAAAAAATAAAAAACCCTAATTTCTTATGAACCCTAAAATAAATCGGCTAAATATGCTTACTCAAATACATTTCACGCATAGAAAAGAAATGTTTCATCAATATCCAATTAAAAAAATAAAAATAAAAGAATCACACAATTTCTTATGAGCCTAAAATATATCGGCTAATATATAGTGACTACTCCAATCCTAATTCTAATGTTATGATGAACTGTAGCACCAATTTAGTCCAACCGACACAATAATAAAGAAAATAAAAAATTTTCAATTGCTTATGAACCCTAAAACAAATCAGCTAAATATATGCTTACCCAAAAATCTGAGCAACAATAATGCCTTCTGCATGGGTTTAAATCACTCCATGATGTCTCTCTCGGAGAAACTTGTTACAAAAACATCTTCTTTTCTCTTCATCGTAAACGAACTCCCCTCATTATGATGAAATCAGCTTCGAATAAGGCAATTTATCTATTGATGGCTTCCAATCACCTTTTTCAAACAATATTTTCGATTCTTTTCCAAACCCACTAAATTTCAAGCTTCAATTTCTAAAGAATTTCAATGGAGAGAGAGAGCATTTGAGATTTAGGGTTATTCATTTAGGAGCTTCTAATTTCTTTTAATTTTGCCCCTGTGTGTTAGTTAGGGTTTTAATTTTTTTAATTTTAATTTTTTTTTAAATTTAAATTTATTTATTGACGTGACATTATTTTGTCTTATATGTCACATCAGCATCTACATATGTGTGGCGCCAACGTGACCCAACACTCAAACAATAGGGGCTAATTTAGTCATTATGCCTATTAAAATTAATTATTTAATATCCTTCTAAAATTTTAATTTATGTTTGAATTATCTTCAATAAAATCAACTCAAATAACTCATATTTAATAAATACCTACGAAACTTAATTAAATTAATCGTTTATTCTTCATTTGGGTAAAGAAGTAATGAAAAAGTGAGTTTTGTTTGGCATGGAAGATAAAATTAATTAATTAAATTAAATACAATGAATTTTCTTTGTTTTTAGCTTGCATGGAAGATTTAAGATTATATAATCAAAAGAAATTTGTGTTTCATAGACAATTATTAAAGACGAATTATTTGAATTGATTTTAATTAGGAAACATAAAATAAATTTTAAAATATTAGAATAAGATAAATTTAATTAATTTAATTAATTTCAATATTATAGTAATAAATCAACTGCCACTATCAAGGGATAAATTTTTTAAATAATTTAATTGACTTTGATGTTTTAAAAAATAAATTTTCAACATTGAAAAAAAAATTAGAACTTCCAGCTAGGGGTAAAGAAGTACAATTTGACAAATTTTTTAATGCATTATTTTAGTTTCTATAGTTTTTGTTTTAATCTTCAATTTTTTTACCTCAATCAATACTTTAAAAAAAGATATTTTTTGGGGGACCAAAATGAAAGCGACTTAGAAGTTAGGTGGCTAAAATGAAAGTGTAAACATGATGTGACATGTAAAGTTAATCGTTGTTTGATATTTAACGCTTGAGTTACTAAAATGAAAGTGCCTTAAAAGTTGGGTGACAAAATTGCAAAGATTTTATTTTGAGTGACAAAAATGAAAGCATCCTAAAATTGATAACCAACTGAACATTTTATTCAAAATATTAAATATATTGGTTTTGTTATGAATATCTTATTAAGTGGATGTCCATCAAGATCAAGATAAGTTTTGATGTACTTTAAATTCTAATAATCATTAAAAGTAGATCTTTACTTAATTTATACTTCTTATGCCTATAAATAAAGACTTTGGAGAAGCTTTGTAAATATTTCGTTTGATCAATAAAATACACTCTCTCTTTTCTCTATGTTCTTTATTCTCTCTCTTTTAGTTTATAACACGTTTTTAGTACAATTCTCTTTTAGTTGTTTTTCTCCATAAGTTACAAAATTTTTGTCCCTTTCACCAAGCCATACCCCTTTCAAGCAACAACCAATGCAATAGCTAGCCACTCAAATTTGCTACTCAAGTTGTTGTCGATTGCCTCTTAGAGCTATTGTTATTTCAGTTTTTAATTGAGGCTTGCGCATTATGGGTAATCATTATACAAAGAAATATATATAATCCTTACATGTCATGTTTTTCTGCTTTGTTGATTGATTTTTTGTAAAATTATTTTATGAAAAATATTATTACTTTAAGTTTCTTTTAAACTAAGATTCTTTTATTAAATTATAGTATGCATAATATTTAGATGTTTAAATATTTGATTATTAAATTCTTGTTATTAAATATTCCTGTAATTTGATTAAAATTATGGTGGAAAGTGTTATTAACCTACCATCGTTGATTAAAGGGAAATTAGATAGGATCTATTGAGTCTTATTAACTTGCTAAGTTGAAAGATTATATTATATCTTTTAAATTGAATTTATAAATATTTAATGAGAAGCTTCATAAGATTTTATAACATATATGTGGTATTGAAATTTGGTACAATGTATATCGGATAACTTTCAAGCATCATATACGAAAATTTTATTGTTTATTAAATGATTTTTACAATTAGATTATAAATGTTATTATGAAAACAAAGTTGTTTTATTACTTGCAATAGTGCTTGTGATAATAACCAGGGTGATGACGATGATGTTAAATATCTTCAGGTATATTTTAGTATAATTTATTTATTATATCATATTTATTATAATTGAAGACTAATCATGACAACGTGAATGGATAAATTTTGATTTGAAATCTACTCATGTTTGCGCTGATGATTATAAAATAAAGAATCTATTGGGACGTTTATAAATTCGTCCTAGTAAATCTATTGCATTCCTCGAAGTGAACGCAAACATAAAGAAAATTAAAGATATAATCATGAACCACTAAAAGTGGGAACATAGTAATAAATAAGACAACAATAAGAGTTCTCAATAAAACTCTTCAAAGGGTAAATATAACTTATGTTATCAATGTGATATGAAAGATTATTAGCCACATACGTGACACATCCCAAATATTTTGTTTATGTTAATATTCTTTGAGAATGATATGAGAATGTAGTAATAAATTCTATCATTACACATAGAAAATATTTATCTTATTTGGTACTGAAACAAACAAATATTATTCCAATATTTGATAGTACAAAATTAGTTGAAAGCTCCACAAGAGCTAGTATATTAATATCTTGTGATGATTAATCCATGGTTTTAAAAGATATTCATTGTAATGAATCTCATATTGAGATTGTGAATGAGGAAAAAATTATATTTCATATGAATCACTATTGCTATAAATATCTGTTTTGAAAGGAAAGAAAGGGAGAATTAAGTTATTGATTTGATTTGAAGATTTTTGCATATTCCCTAAAGCGAATATTGCATATAATTGTTTGAAAATTTTATTTATTTTGTTGACTTATTGACATGATAAATTTCACATTAATTTAGATATTTCCAGTAGTAAATGTCACAATAGCACTTATATATGGATACAAAGTAAAAGGAATAATAGTAAAATTATCAATTTATTACAGTTTAGTACAATTGAAACACATGTTAAAGTAAACCAGAAGTTTACTGATACAAATGCATTTACTACTTAGCATGATTAGTTAGACTATCCTGGAGTATAAGATGCAAAAATTAATTGAGAATTCATATAGACATTTATTAAAGAACCAGAATATTCTTTAATTTAAAGGATTCTCACTTGTTGCTTGTTCTTAATGAAAATTGATTCTTAGAAACTCATTAGCTAAAGTTGAGATTTAATGTCTTGCATTTTTTAAATAAATATGGGTCCATTCATCCACCATGTGGATAGTTTTGATATTATATGATTTTAGTAGATGCATCTACAAAATAATCACGTATGTGTTATCAACTTGCAACCTGTCGTTTGCAAGATTGCTTGTTTAAATAATTAATTTCAAATCATGCAATAAAGACAATTCATCTTACTAATACTGATGAGTTTATATCCCAGTCTTTTATTGATTGAGTTCGAATTTTTTTTGTAAAAGTTTGTTATTTATACGAATAATGGTTTAGAGAAATTATTGATTGAACGTTTGTGATTAATGGCTAAACCATTTCTTATGAGAACTAAACTTCTTATATCAACATGAGATTATGTTGATTTACATGTTGTATGCATCAAGCCAATAAGTTATAAATACTCCCCATTAAAATTGGTTTTTGATTAAGAGCTAAATATTTCTCATCTTTGAATTTTTGTATGTGCGTATATGTTGATAAGTAAATCCTCAAAGAAAGTTAGGAATATATATTAATTACACGTTTATTTGTACTATTAGATGTTTTGAGTGTATTGGAGATTTAATTATGACATGATTTGTAATTACAATTTTGATTCAATATTTTTCCCGACATTAGGGGGAGAGAAATAATAACTTGTAATGAGTTAGGGGGAGAGTAATTTGAACCAAAAGTTCAACAAGGATAACTCATTACAAGTTAATTGTAAGATGTATTTACAAACTTAATGAGAATAACCAAGTGTTATATACCATCTAATATTTTAATTTGAATCAAAGTCTCAGTAGTACAACCAGTTAGAATAAATAATAGATTGATCGGTTCCAAAAATAAAAATTCTTCTAAATGGTTATGTAGTGGAGCCAGAAGAGACCCAAGGCATAACTAACAAGTAAAACTCCAAAGGAGATTCAGGTACCTAAAACTGAAGATTAAAATAATGAAAATAAGAGATCTCGATAAGTTATGTCAATTCGAGAAAATGTGGAACCGAATAAAAAAAATGGTCTATAATGATTTTGCATGCAATATTATTATTGAAATAATGAAATAAAAGGAAGATGTTGAGCAAATCTATTGAGAAATATATATGGAATAAACTGATTAAATAGAAAGATAGAACTCAAGTACAATTAAATTCATGGAATTTTTGGACCAATAGTCTAAATATCTAAAGGTAAAAAGCCAATGAGGATGCAAATGAAGTAGCTTTGCAAAAGCGGAATTAAAATTTTGCTAAGTTTTGGCATTGATTATGAAAAGATATAATATTCTTTTGTAGTGGATGCAATAACTTTTAGATATATTATTTTGACAATTCATAAAAGATTAAACTTGTGTCTAATGGTTGTTACAACCTTTTGTGAACCAATATATATTAAAGTTTATATTAAAATTCTTGAAGGATTTAGGATGCTAGAAGCATATTGAAATTATCCGAAAATTGTTTATTTATATGAATTGAATTAATTTGAACATATATGGTAAATAGTAGCTGAATGAGGATTATAAAATTATCCAAAATACCTATTTGTGTTTTTATAGAAGAATCATGATTAAAGTTTGCTATGATTATTGTTAAAACTCCTGAAGAGATCAAAATATATTTCTCCCAAATTTTCCCTCACTCATGATTTTATAAAAAATGGTGATATAAATTCTTAGCAAATACATTCAAATAGTCATTTGAAAAATTAGTATTCAAGATTGAATACGTAGAATATGAGAAAGTATGTGATGTTTTCATGAGGGGGAGTAAATGCGCGTTTTATTCTTTTAACCTTAACCGAGGTTTTGTCCAATTGAGTTTTCCTAATAAGGTTTTTAATGAGGCAGCATATTATGCGTATTAGAAATATGTGTACTTTTTTCCCTTCACAAGGATTGTAACACCCCAAACTCGGCTCAGACGTTATTGCTGAATTTGGCAATGTCATATGATAGGGTGTTTGAAAAATAAGTTTCTACAATAACTCTATTTCCGTTTAATTACTTTTCTTATCTCTTATTCATTCCAAAATCCTTACTCGTTTAATCGATTGTTTTAAACATAATTCGTTGCAGAAGCTTTTAAAATCGTTTTGAGTAAATCACGTGTTTAGATAAAACTTTGCTTTTACGAAAACTGAGTTTTTCTACGTCTAGCAATTATAAATCCCTAAAAATAAATAAAAACCAAATTTAAGCAAAAGTCCCAAAAAAGTCCCCAAATTACATCAAAATAAACCACGGTAACTAAAACCATAAATCATAAATTATAAATCGTGAAAGTCCAAAAACTATGGTCACCATTGATGCGGTCGTTGAGAGCACCAAAAATATCCTATTCCCTGTAAAATAAAAAAGAAATAGTAAAGGGGAAGTAGGGTCGAATCCTCAGGGACCGGATTATACGAATGCTTGTCTCTCGAAATCCTGGGCAGAATCGTGCTCAAAAAAACCTGCGTTCCTGGAAAAAAAATAAAAAACAGAATTTAAGAATTGATTTTGGAAGCGAAAATAAAATAAAAACAGAATTTAAAGTTTATTGAAATTATGATTACGAAAATAATAAAAATAATAAAGAGAGTTTTAAGAGAAAAGAAATTCTTATGGGAAAGTTCCAGCCTCAGGTTGTCTCTCATTCCGCCTTGGGCTCAATCCTTGGCTTTTGGATGATCCTTCTCGACTCGAGTAAGCCGATTATAGTGGAAGAGGGCGCCTCGACCACCAGTTCCAAAAGATTAGACTTACGATTTTTAGGGAACTGACTCTGCCGATAATCTATGCTAGATCAACGCTTCTCAATGGCGAATCCCACGCCATTTTGTCTCTTTGGCTCGCCAACCTCTCGACGATAAGTTAACGAACCGACTATGCAATCCTTCCAATACATACAAAGCGGCGCTTTGCATATGCTGAAAAGCTTACTTCTTAAGGGCCATGGACGAAGCGTCAGCCCGTAGTGCGGAGAAACGATGAATACTTGGCGAGAAGGCTAAGTATGGATTCTAGGCCTCAAGAACCTTTTTTTGGGAAATATTGACAACTTTTGGCTAGAAGGGTTTTAATGGCTCATGATAATTGTGGGAAAGAAAATAAATAAAAATATGGAAAAAGAAATTTTATTGAAAAGAAATATGAAAGAACAAAAGACTTTTGGGGGAGAGTGTTTTCAGAAAAAGATGCTCCAAATAGAGTCACTTCACCCCCTATTTATAGTGCTAGGGAGATAGTCTAATTGAACTTAAATTCTAAAAAGATAAATACATTTAATTAAAGATAAACAAAGATAATTAAAATAAAATCCTAAATTTGAATAATCCTAATAATTATCTTAATATTAATTATCCTAAGAGAATAAAAGAAAATAGAGTCTTCCAAAATAAAATCTCTTCTATTTGCTTTTAAGTCCTTGTGCCTTCCATGTTCGCACTTTTGGCACCATATTTGTCCCACGTTGCATATTGGCCCATTTAATCTCCAAATTGACGCTTTTTCCCTTGAATTTACTTTTCGCCTCCAATTTAGTCCCTAAAAGATAAAAAGACATAAATAGCTCAAATTAGTAGGCTCAAGCTCAAAATAAACACATGATTAATATATAAAAATACGTCATTTTAGAGTATTATCAAATTCCCCCCTACTTAGCCCATGCTTGCCCTCAAGTATGGTTCCTATCAACTGTGAAAGCTAGATTCTACCATAAAAGAAATACCACTCCAAAGTTTCATAAAAATTAGTTAAAAACGCATATGAAAAATAAAGAGACCTCTAAGGTTGCTTTAAGTAAAACAGAAAAAGTATTCCAATTATTTCACACAAAAATTAAGATCGACTTGAGTTATGCCATTTAGGTAAATTACCAAACCTACTAAGACACCTTAATTATTTCCTCCTTTAGTCCCTGAAGTGCAACTTTATTAGTACTTATTTTTTCTTCTTTTTTTTTTTTTTTTTTTTTTTTTGATTTTTTTAAATTTTATTATTATTTATTTACTTAGGAATATATTAAACCTTTTGACGCGAAGAGAGATGACAACCCAAGCACCCCACCCCGGTTACTCAGCCCAACATACTCCTAAAATTATTTATTTCCGGTTAGCGGAGTTTTACCCAACACGTCACACAACCTTTTGACGCGAAGTAGAATGACAACCCAAGCACCCTACCCCGGTTACTCAGTCAGTCACGATTTGAGCCATACTCATAACCTCGGCTAGTGGAGTTTTACTTGTCACGTCACACAACCTTTTGACGCGAAGTAGAATGACAACCCAAGCACCCTACCCCGGTTACTCGATCGATCCACGATTTAAGCTGTACTCATAACCATGGAAAACATTTATTAAAAATTAAACGATATTTAAAATTCTTGAGAACTCAGGAAAGAAAAAAATTTAAGTGTCAAAAATAAGTTTTAATAATCACCTAATAGCCATGAACATTAATTAAGCATGCAATCATTTTAAGTGTTCACTTTATATTAAACTTGATCAATTTTACGAAAAGCAAGATAGAATTAACCCTATTAATCACAATTATTTTTAGCCTAATAAAAATAAAACAGTGGAGATGGCATCAATTATGGGAAAAATCATAACTTCCTTAGAAGGTAAGAATCATGCATGAAAGTCAAACAACAATATGACAGCAAAAATAGCAGATAATAACAGTAACAACGAAGAATGCCTCCCCCCCACTTAAAACACATAGTCCTCGATGTGAAAGTAAAAGGAAAACAAATAGGTGGAGAGAAAAAAAAAGTTTAGAAAAACTCCCCATGTAGTTACTGTCGGTTGGCGCTGCGGTGGAGAAGAAGATGGCGAAGCGGCAAGAGGTGGAGACAGGGTGAGTGATGTGTGCAATGTTTGTTTGGCTTGGGTTCTCACCGTGGTGGCTAAGAAATCGGCGGTGGGTGGTGGAGGAGAAAGGAGTCATGGTTATGGAGAAATTTGGAAAAAAAAAAAAAAAAAATGTAAGGTTTGGGGTTTTATTTGCTGAAAAGGGTGTTTGGCTGCAGGTTTTGGGGATTCTATGGCTGGAATAGGACTGTTTGGCTGCAGAGATATGGCATTCTGGCTGGAATAGAACTGTTTGACAAAGATGGATAGGGTTGTTTTGGTGCACACTTTACTGTCTTTTTTTTTCTTCGTATTTTAAGCTTCATTTCACCTAGATGGAAGAAGAGAAATTTATTAATATTTAACTAAAATAAAATAAAATAATAAATAAAAGAAAATAATAAATAATAAAAGAAAAGAAAGGAAAATAATAAATAAAAAGAAAAATAAAGATTGGGTTGCCTCCCAACAAGCGCTTGTTTAACGTCGCTAGCTTGACGCCTCAACTAGAATTGGAATTGTTCCAAATAAATTCTTTCATTTGTATAGGCTTGGAAATTCTCATTTTCTATCACATCCACCATATTTGGGCTCAATCGTCCTTGTGCCTCTTTCTTTTTGGCTTCGTTTTTCTTCCAAGAAAATATTATGTGTATCTTCCAGTTTGATACTGCACAATAGAAGGTAGAAATTTAGTATCCATAAGAGCCAATAATTTATTAACAAAAAATCATCAAACATCATTTTAGGTTTATCTCTATAAGATGACTCAAAAGTTTTTCTCTTGATGAGTCAATTATGTCGACCACGGTTTACATCCAAGACTTCACTTGGGTGACTAATAGTGCCATAAGCGTTAAACTTCACGATCTCCCCGTCAAACTCCATCGTGAGGGTTCCACTTCGTACATCAATCTTAGTATTCGCAGATGCTAAGGAAAGGGCCTAACAAGATGTCTCAAGACCCAGGAGCATTATCCTCCTCCATTTTTATCACATAGAAATCTGCAGGGAAAATAAGCCCATTGACTTTGACTAATACGTCCTCGAGGACTCCTTCGGGATGCACAATGGACCTGTCTGCCAACTGAATGGTCACACCTGTCTTTGTCAAAAAACCTGGGTTAAGTGATTCATAAATAGAATAAGGCATTACATTTATTGAGGCCCCTAGATCACACATAGCCTTCTTAATTCCCAAATGGCCAATTTTGCATAGAATAGCGAACATACCCCTATCTTTGCATTTAACCGGCATTTTTCGCTGTAGAACTGCGGAAACATTCTCACCAACACTTACCTTCTCATTACCTGTTAGTTTTCGTTTGTTGGTGCAAAGTTCATTGAGGAACTTGGCATACCGCGAAATCTGTCTAATGGCATCTAACAGTGGTAAGTTGATCTCAACATTCCTGAATGTTTCAAGGATCTCCTTGTCTTCCTTACTTTTTCGACACTGATTTAATCGTCCTGGGAATGGAGGTTGGATTTTCGGCAGTAGGGGTTTCGCTCGGATCTGTTCATCATTTCCTGGAGTTTCCTGGGCGATTTCTTGACCAAGATTCTTGCCAGGAACTGGTTCCAGGATCTTTCCGCTTCGTAACGTTACTGCATTTGCATTCTGCCTCGGGTTCGGTTACATTTTGTGATGGCGCTTTCCCTTGAGAGTTTAATTTCTCAATTGATGTGGTCAACTCCTTATGGATGCTTGATTTTCTGCAAAACCCTTCATTTCTCTTTGGAAATTGAGAGTTTTTGTTGAAAATCAAGGACATTAGTTGCTAATTTATTGACCAAAGTTTCTAAAGAATTACCCGAATCTTGCGACTGTTGTGGGGCCCGATTTTGGTATGGCTGGTTATATCGTGGATTAGCCCCATAACTAAAATTAGGGTGGTCCCTCCATCCTGGGTTGTAGGTATTGGCGTAAGGGTCGTATCGTCTTTGTGGTAGCCAAGGAAAATTTCCCACAAAGATCTAAATGGGCCATAGAATCGTCACACAGACTAGGGCACGCATCAGTCGTATGTTCAGGTGTAGCACATATTCCACATACTCGGGCTGGTTTTGATTTTTCTGTAACAAAGGGAATTCACAATATTAGTAAGTCTATCAAGTCTATCTTCAATGGTAGAATTACTTAGGTGAGTGAACCCTTCTAGGGGTTCGAGATTGGCTCGAAATTGCTTTGGGAATTCGCACCATTGTGGAGATTAAGTCTCTTGCTTGTTGTGGAGTCATGTTGACTAACGTTCCTCCACTTCATGGCATCTACCATATTCATCTCCATGGGTTTCAAGCCTTCATAAAAATCTTTGGAGCAAAGACTGTTCCGTTATACCGTGTTGTGGGCAACTTGCACACAACTTCTTAAATCGCTCCCAATAGTCGTATAGAGTTTCTGCGTCTTTTTGCCTTATGCCCACGATTTCTCTTCTTAACTTAACTCACCATTTCGTGATGCGGGGGAAAAACTCATAAGAAATAAACGAGATAGATCACCCCAAGTTGTAATGGATCCGGAGGTAAATAAAATAACCATTCCCTAATTTGAATCACTAGGGGAAAAAGGCGAAAGCGTGCAATTTAATTTGATCCTCGATTACCCCCCGAGGTTTCATACTCAAACAAACCATATGGAATTCTTTTAAATGTTTATGGGGTTTTCATTTTGTAACCCACGGAAAGTTGGCGATGAGTTGAATCAAGCGACTTTAATTCAAAATCGGTATCCATAGTAGGATCGCGCGATGCATAGTGGCGGTTGTTCTGTTTACGTGGTAGCTTGGCCGATTGCGAATTATCCGAGCCATAAGTTGAGGTGTTAAATTAGGGTTTTCGTCAACCCTAGTGTTCAGCACTTCTTCGAGGGAATCGACTTCTTCTTCTTTACTTTCTAACGTTTGAGTAGGGTTTTCGTTAACCCTAGACTCTACTTCGTCGTCGATTCTAATTTACGCGCGGTGGATTGCTTTGAGTTCCAACCACCACTGATCGCTTTTTCCTTAGTTTTGTTTCCTTCGATTAGCTTTCAGATCTTTTTTCGATTTCTGAGTCGAGCGCAAGAGTACCGGAGCAGATCTGGTCATAGAAAACAAAGAAAAACAAGATTAGTATGTTGCTTAGGTCCCTAACACAGCGCGCAAAATTTGATGCGATGCGTTGAGAGCACCAAAAATATCCTATTCCTGTAAAATAAAAAGAAATAGTAAAGGGAAGTAGGGTCAAATCCTCGGGGACCTGGATTATATGAATGCTTGTCTCTCAAAATCTCGGCGAAATCGTGCTCAAAAAAACCTGCGTTCCTGGAAAAAAAAATAAAAAACAGAATTTAAGAATTGATTTTGGAAGCGAAAATAAAATAAAAACAGAATTTAAAGTTTATTGAAATTATGATTACGAAAATAATAAAAATAATAAAGAGAGTTTTAAGAGAAAAGAAATTCTTATGGGAAAGTTCCAGCCTCCGGTTGTCTCATTCCGCCTTGGGCTCAATCCTTGGCTTTTGGATGATCCTTCTCGACTCGAGTAAGCCAATTATAGTGGAAGAGGACGCCTACGACCACCAGCTCCAAAGATTAGACTTACGATTTTTAGGGAACCTGACTCTAGCCAGTAATCTATGCTAGATCAACGCTTCTCAATGGCGAATCCCACGCCATTTTGTCTCTTTGGCTCGCCAACCTCTGACGCAGTAAGTTAACGAACCGACTATGCAATCCTTCCAATACATACAAAGCGGCCGCCTTTGCATATGCTGAAAAGCTTACTTCTTAAGGGCCATGGACGGAAGCGTCAGCCCGTAGTGCGGAGAAACGATGAATACTTGGCGAGAAGGCTAAGTACGGATTCTAGGCCTCAAGAACCTTTTTTGGGGAAATATTGACAACTTTTGGCTAGAAGGGTTTTAGTGGCTCATGATAATTGTGGGAAAGAAAATAAATAAAAATATGGAAAAAGAAATTTTATTGAAAAGAAATATGAAAGAACAAAAGACTTTTGGGGAGAGTGTTTTGAGAAAAGATGCTCCAAATAGAGTCACTTCACCCCCTATTTATAGTGCTAGGGAGATAGTCTAATTGAACTTAAATTCTAAAAAGATAAATACATTTAGTTAAAGATAAACAAAGATAATTAAAATAAAATCCTAAATTTGAATAATCCTAATAATTATCTTAATATTAATTATCCTAAGAGAATAAAAGAAAATAGAGTCTTCCAAAATAAAATCTCTTCTATTTGCTTTTAAGTCCTTGTGCCTTCCATGTTCGCACTTTTGGCACCATATTTGTCCCACGTTGCATATTGGCCCATTTAATCTCCAAATTGACGCTTTTTCCCTTGAATTTACTTTTCGCCTCCAATTTAGTCCCTAAAAGATAAAAAGACATAAATAGCTCAAATTAGTAGGCTCAAGCTCAAAATAAACACATGATTAATATATAAAAATATGTCATTTTAGAGTATTATCAACCATCGAGTCCTCCGCCGCACCTATCCGGCTAGGTCTGGGGACTACCTGTGCACATTAAACAGAGAGGGGTGAGTTTACATAAACTCAGTGTGTAATCCCACAAAAAACAAACAGCAGTAAACACAGTGCACAGTCAAAAATAGTCTTAGGCCTAAGCCCCTTTCAGTATCAGTAACAGTTGGGCCTTAGCCCATTATAGTATCAGTAACAGATATACAATATTTAGTAACCAAGTCCTACCTAACCTGCCTCTACACATCATCCCCGTCCAACCCTACACTCCATATGGGGATTAAATCAACCCACCCATCCCTACACTCCAATTAGTACCGAATGCGGCACAAAACAGTAATTTGCAGATGAGCTGCTAGTATATTAGGCTTAAGAGCCTTTCAGTACACTTCCTCTAAATAAAATCGATCCAACCCCATGCAATGCTATATACAATACATGACATGCTATCTCATGATATCAGTACATATAATCTGTAAATGCATACATGCATACTACCATCATACTCAATATATATATATCCATCCATCAATCAGTCAGTTCACACAATTAGTGCTCTAAATAATACTTACCGACCCTACAGTAGGTTCACAGTTGACTTGGGCGACCCGTGCAACCTTAACAATTAATTCAGTGAAAATAGGCTCACACGCCCATGTGGCCTGCCCTGTGGGTCCACACGGCCCAAATTTGCTTTGGCCATGTGGATCACACTGCCTGACCTAAAATATCACATGCCCGTGTGCACCCGTGTGGCCTACACGGCCCAAATCAGTCCAGCCCGTGTGTCGTACATGGCCTGCCTAGCTATCACACGGTCATGTCTTACGTACATGGCCTGGCCTCGTCGATCACACGCCCGCGTTAGGGCACACAGGCGACCACATGCCCGTGTGGCGTCGACAGTGGGGTTTTTAGCTTTCGCTGAAACCTCATTTTCTGTGCAATCGAGTACATACCTGGTACTGTTTCGATGAAGAATCACTCCCAAGCAAACTAGCACCTAAAAATCGATACTACAAACCTCCCAAGATCAGTCATAATTCTCGATTACCGAAATCACGAAACTGATAATATTTCAAATCGAATGTTTAACACTTACCCAACAACCCCAAACGATTCTGTTATGATTCTAAATGAGGAGAGGCCCTATCTTCTTGATTCGCTGTTGCCAAGACAGATAATGAGTCTCCAAACGACAATTGGAAGACAAAATTACAAACAAAACCTTTACCTCCACTTACCGAACAACTAATCAGAGGGTGCGCTAAAAGGAGAAAATTGAAACGGAAATCGTAACGAAAGGGAAAAAGGAAGGCAAAATTTCGGTAAAAGGGGGAGAATAGAACAACTATCAAAAAGAAAATTGAGAGAAAAATTCAAAAAGAGAGAAAACCAAGATGCGACCGAAAATCCCTTGATTTTTCCCACTATCCCCTTCACCATAACCACTATAAAATTCCAATCGAACTCATCCACTCGCCACACGCCCCATGCAAAAAGAATTCCCTTGCTCGCACAGGGATTCGAACATAAGACCTCCATCCCCCTAGCAATCCACTTATCCACCAAACCAACAAGCCCATTCTGATGTAAACTTGCAAACAATTATTTAAAAGCCTACTAGCCAGACATAGAGGTTAAGTCAGAAAACTACTAAAATTTGCCAAATGCAAGGCTTGAACTTGGGACCTCCTAGACGCTCCCAGAACACTTAACCACTGAAGCAGATACTCAGTTGTGTCAATTAATTGCCAAAAGCAGAAAATTAAAATTTGGGGGCGTTACAAGGAATTTTTTTCCACGGGGTTTTTATCTCAGTAAGGTTTAAACGAGACACATTATCCACCGATGGACATCTAAGGGGGAGTATTATGAATATCTTATTAAGTGGATATTCATCAAGATCAAGATAAGTTTTGATGTACTTTAAATTCTAATAGTCATTAGAGGTAGATCTCTACTTCATTTATACTTCTTATACCTATAAATAAAGACTTTGGAGAAGCTTTGTAAATATTCCGATTGATCAATAAAATATGCTCTCTCTTTACTCTCCCATTCTCTTTGTTCTTTACTTTCTATCTATTTATTTTATAATAGTTTTAAATTTTTTAAGGAGTTTTCAAGAATTGTTATTGGTTTGATAATAGTACAAATTATAGATAATATATATCCCGTCAATTAAAATAAAATTACAACAAAATATAATAGGAATATAGGGTTTGAATTTTATTTGTGCTTGTTATTTATGAAAAAAAGTATTATAAAAGGTTGAAATATTTAAAAATATTTTAGATAATGAAAATTTATAATTTTTTGAATAAGTAAATTTTACAAATTTGATGATAATGTAATTTTCCAAATTGCAAAAGCTTTTTTTTTTAATTTTTATTTTTATGGTTTTAAATTTTAGATAGGTTGACTCTGGTTGAAAGATGAGATCCTGATTGAATATTAACTCAATTGATATGAATATTATTGCCAATGTAAGAGGATATGGGTTCGAGTGCTTTGAAGCGCATTATCATCCTATTTATAGGTTGAGAGAGGGTATAGATAATTTTAAACAATATGTCAAAAAAAATCAAATATGACCAGAACTTATAATAAGATTATTAGAAGAAAAACGGATCTCTTGAAATTTATTAAAAAGAAAAAAAAGAAGAGTAAAACACTAGTTGATGTTTAGAAGAATGGTACTTCCAAATTTATATATTAAAATATTAATGGATAATTATCGAGATGATATGCAAGCCTTACGTTATTCAGATTAAATGAAGTGGACTTTAATAAAGTGTGTATTTTAAATAAAAATTAGACTTTGCCGCATGGCATAAAACAACATAATTTATGAGAAAATTTTAAAATTTTGCTTAATAGTAAATGTAGGTATGGATTTATACTAAATAATATTTGATTTTTGAATTTATAATTATATTATTTAAAGATAATATAAATATAAAATTTTTTAATAATATTAATTATACAATAATTTCATAACTGAATTAATAATTCAATTAAAAATATATCAATTTAATAAAAATATTTAAATATAAATATTGATCGTGTAATGAAATGGACGTGGAATTTGACAGTTGATTACATTAACAATTGCTTATATGCGATCTTCTCAATAAAATGTGTTCTATTAACATCATTTTTAATTATATAATTAACTGAACGTGCATACGAGAAATTATAATTAAAAAAATCCTAAAGCCATTTATTTTTATTTAAAAATAAAATAAATTATTAAAATAATTATTTATATTTAAAATGTCACGTTTTAATCACTTATATTATCATTTTGTTACGAAATAATTATTTTACCGTTTAAATTTGTTACCTTCCAAACGTGACACTTAAAATAGACAAAATAAACCCCAACTGTTACTTCTTTTTAAACCAGAGAAAATTAAATTTTAAGATAAAATTTTGTATTCTGTTTTCATTAAAAAAAATTCTCATCCCAACTGAATATTCATGTTCACATTTAAAACTTATTTTAACTACCACGTCGAGCTGCCGTTTGAGATATTAACAAATCTTAACAGCAGATGACTATTTCGTAACAAAATAATAATGTAAGTAATTAAAACGTAATGTTTTAAATATAAATGATTAAAATATAACTAAAAGCAAATAAAAGTAACTATTTTAATAGTTTACTCTTAAAAATACTGAAAAAAAAAAACTACGCCCCCCACCATCGAACTATTCATGGCGACGATCGGCGGCGGCGGCGGCGGTGGCGGCGGTGTTCCGGAAAAGGTCGAAGTTGGTTTGTATAAATAAGGTTCCTTGGATCAAGATTCTGAGGGTGGATTCTTTGCAAAGCGTCCCTCATGAAAGGGTCGTTTTCAAGCTGAATGAGACAATCGTAAACCCACAGATCGGTAAAGATATCGGCTACAAGCTGTCGCTCCATCTCTCCCCTAATCCTCCTAATTTGGTCCTCCATCTCTGCAGCTGCACCTTCCCAATCTTCCAATAATTCCATCGCACGCCTATTACGACTTCCCTCCCTTCCCAATCTAAATCTCATAGCTCTTAGTCGTTGTCCCTGTTTCCTCAAGCAAGTTTCAAGATCCATAAGTTCAATTCCACCAGCAATTTTTTATTTATTATAAATTTGCTCATCATTGTTATGGTAGAAGAAGAAGCCAGTAATAGTAAAAGTGAAAAGAGGAGAAACTGACCAATAGGATTTGAGAGCGATGCTGCAAAATACGACGAAAGAAAAACCCAACCATTTGAAGTAGAAAAACAAAGCAATCGTCTGTCTGTTTTTGAATTAGATTAAGGCAAAGGTAGGAAAGGCCTTGCCTCCCCTTTTTGTTCAATTCAGGATGAATTAGAATATGAAAACCCGATGATGCCACTAATCTACCTCAGTGTTTGAGCTTTTAAAAAAGATAAATTGTGTGCTGCTCTAATAATTTTGCAAAAAAGTCATCTCCTTCGCCAAGAAGGATTCATTTTCATTGGTTTAAACTGAAATAGTTCAAATCAAGTACTATACAAAAAAAAAAAAAAAAAAAAAGTATAAATTTTGCTTTCCCTCCTTATCCTCTTCATAAATTAAAATCCTTAAATTAAATGGTAATTTTGTTTTAAAACAATATCACGTGGCTAATTTAAAGCCCGTAAAAGTTTTGTAAGAAAAAAAAAATATATCGAGTGTTAAAGAATTTTATTATCTTATATTCAGAATGAAAAATTTTATAATCTTGTTTATTTAGCCTCCCACATTTGTGATATTGGTAAAGTGAGCAATTTTTTTAAAAAAATTATGTAATCCAATTCAACAAAAGCCTTTTTGACAATGTTATTAATTAGATTAAATTTCAAATAATATAAGTAATAGGATTAAATTTTAAATATGCAAATTATATTGGAGTGGGGGCATCATTAGTCCTATAAAAATGGGTAATCCACTAAATTTAAAATGTTGTAATAGATATTCCACATTAAATCTCATATATATATATATATATATATATATATATATGTATTTTGAAAAAGAAGGACTATATACTAAAATTGTTGCAAAAAATTCATTGTAACATGACAATTTGCAAGGAGTTTGAGCATTACCTAATTATCAAAAAGTGCTTTCATCGATTCAATACATATGAAACATATTAGTTTAATTATCGACGCTTCAATAAGATTTTACCCTTACGGGGGATTTTTTTTTTAAATAACATGAATTAAAATGATGAAGGATGAATCAGTGTTTTTCAGAACTATCATATCCTCCTCTTTATTTTGTTTCATGTTGATATCTTCATCAACATTATATAACGAGAATCTTAATATGTCGAAACATAATATTTTAAATGATTATGACATGAACCCAATATTTAGCTTTTGTACTAGTGAGTTTAAGTTGTAGAGATTATCTATAGTATGTTTGAGGTATATTAAAAATAGAAAATTATGACAAATCAAAATTAAATAGAGATAATGTAAGTCACTGAGATATTTCTTTTTCAACGAGATCTATATGGGCGGTGAGAAATTCGGCGACTCGCGCGGTCATCACTTGGTTGATGACTAAAAATCGACCGATACTAAGCGGTCTCGCGATGCTCCCACCATTTTAACTTTTAAATCCACAGTCGTACGCTGATCGCACGTTTGCTGCCTCACATCCACCAAATACGTGCGTCCTCTCAAACTCATGAGATTACAAAAAAGATAAACATTGATGTTCATTTACCTTATGAACACTACTAACCCCAACCCCCAAAAAAAAAAAAAAAAGAAAACTTTATAGGAGAAAAAGAATAAATCCTTTTCATTTTCCTCTTTTTCCCGACATAAAATGAGATACAGGTCAAATCACTAAACAAAAAATAACTTAGAATCCATCTTTCCTTTCATTTTTTGAATTAAAAAAAATTAAAAATGTAGGAATTTGATGTTCATCTAAGAATCACAACATGAATTAATTAGATTAAGCCATGGGTTTTTACGGTCCTTTCAAAAGCACCAAGTCTATAAGATAAACATCTGCATATTTTGTTTAATTTATAATTTTCCATAAATATATTGTTTGTAATTTTTTCTAGGGAACAAAAGAGGCTTTGTGTAAGTTGAGAAGGAGGCGAAGAACCACAAGTTAGAAATAATTAAAAATATATTAAGGAAGTGAACCTGAATTTGTCTGCTAAATAGATCAAAGTTAGAAATCATTGATTTGTCCTTTGGCACCGGGGATACCTTCTCACTTCCTATGAACGTATCCGATAATAACAATAACAAAGTGGAGTGTCACCTTTGCCATATTCACATATAAACCTGCAAAACACAAAAATATGGATATATTGGCAAAACTGTGGGTTCGAAGTTAGTGATACATATAAATAAATAAATAAACAAAGAATTTAATGAAAGGCTGAAGCGAAAACTCATAAAGAGAAATCGCAGCAGATAGTGATGATGTTGTGCCTTGATACTCGACTAAATCAATTTCCTTCTCACTCGGTGGCTTCACAGTCCCAAGTAAGAAAGAAATTGATAGCATGGAGCATCAGAAATTTGTTGGAAAGTGAAGAACATAAAGAAGAAAGAGGGAGGTGTTGAAGAGGAAATTTTATACCTGCCGCTAAGCCAATTGCTACCCCATTTTATAGAGGTTGGGAGTCTTTAATCGTGCACCACTTTCCAACTAAGGGAGGAAAACTTGCGAGTGTGGACAAGATGTTTGGTTTGAAATACTTTTCAAGGTTAATTAAAACATGTTGTGTTACTCTTTTTACTTTAATAAAATTTCAAATTTAGTTTTTGTTCTTAAAAATCTTAAAAATCTAAGTCTTATTTTTTATTATTTAAAAACTTTAATTTAGGGATGTTTATAATTCGGTTAAAATCAAATTAATTAGTTGGTGGTTGAATTTAGTTCGGTCGAAAATCGGTTAATAGTTTTTTAAAATTTAGATTATTAGTTAATTCGGTTCGAAATTAAGTAATTAACTGAAATAAATAATATATATTATATATAATATATTTTTATATTAGCAATATATTTTTTAACTATTATTTTTATATTAATCGAAATAAATAATTTATATTATATATAATTTTTTTTGAACTGTTAAAAAAAAGAGAATAATTAGGAATATATATTTTTATATGTTTTATACTTATTTTAACCAAAAAACAAAACATATAAATTTCGGTTAATGTATTTGAAAAAAAATTCAGTTCGGTTAATGGTTAAAGATTTTTACATTTCGGGTAATTTGGTTCGCAATCGTTTGAACACCGCTACCTAGTATCGTAAGTATTTTCTATTAAAATTGTCAACTTGGAATTCTGATTAGACTATCCTCATATGATTGATAGGAAATAAGCATAATAAGTTGATAAATTTTGATAGAAACTACCAGTGATGATAATGATTAGAATAGAAATTTTAAATTGAAAAAAAAAATAGAAGGATTGGATTTCTAAGCTTTTAAAGTAGAGAACTAAATCTCAAATTGTATACAATTAGAGGGAGTAACAGCATTTTAACCACATGACATTGATAAAGTTGTTTTTGTTTGATCCAATAGAAAAAAGGCATTTATTGTAGGCCCGTTTCTGAACTCCAAAAATATCAAAAGTCCACACAGCTATTAACAAAAAGTTCATCAATCCTGGAATCAGAATACCTGAGTAGCTGATATTATTGCCTAAAAAGAATTAAATGAGTCAGAGGGAGCATGATATCCAGCAAGTCAAATGTAAATATTCTACCATAACAGAAGATATTACAGAGAAAGGAGTCAATTGTATGAGAAAATGTAAAATGT
Organism: Gossypium anomalum; assembly: GCA_025698475.1. NCBI lineage: Eukaryota > Viridiplantae > Streptophyta > Magnoliopsida > Malvales > Malvaceae > Gossypium > Gossypium anomalum. The sequence continues at coordinate 77,755,866 of CM046966.1, read as the reverse complement.
TCCATACACGAGTCTTAGAAACAGATAAAATCATCCATACATTTTTTTTAAAACATTAGACTTCACTGCTGAAATATCAAAGTACACCAGCAGTAACAATAAACATTTAGGAGATGGAAAACTAGGGGGAAACAGTAAGGCGGTGATGCAACAGGAATACACCATGGCATTACAACTACCATACACATAACCAGGACACTAACAGAAGCTTTATACCATAAACATAAGCATATTATTGACTCTACCAATGCCCTCCTTAGCCTAACAGTGTTTTATAAAGGTAGTACATATTATACTTTTAAGAAGAAACAACTACTAACTCATCGAATAGAATAAATCATACAGGTCATCCTGATTCTGATCAATGTGTTCCTCAGAAGTCACATCCAGATTCTGAGCATTGATCATTTCAAAAGCGTTCCTCATGAAAGGGTCGTTTTCAATCATAATAAGAAACTCATAAATCCACCCATCAGCAAGTTTATTGGCTTCAGACAACAGCTGGATCACTGCCCTAGTCCTCCGATACAGCTCCTCAATCTCTGAAGCTGCAACTTGAAAAGCTTTCAGTGACCGCATCATACGCCTATTAACCTTACGCTCCCTTCCAAATCTAGCTCTCGGGTCTCGACCCTGTTTCCACAATCCACAAGCACGTTTTCAAGAATAAAAGCCACAGCTTTAATTTCACCTGCAAGGCTTATATATTTAAACAAAGGTCTCATCTTTTTCTTTTGGATCAACACAGTTCCCAATTCCAAATAATGAAAAAGGAAAATTTTGCTCCATTTTACAGCTTTGACAAACAGAACATGGAAAACATTGAAACTAAAGTGAAAGACAAAGAAACCAGACAGGCCGACCTCGATGTTAAAGCAACGCAGGCAAAACTTGCGGCGAATGCGAAACCCTTCCATTTCAGATAGATGCAGTTAGAAAGCTACGAAGTGGAAAGGCCTTTTCTTTTTCTGGGTGGTTCGGGACAAGAGACTGTAAGGAGAAGAAAAGAGAAATGGCAAGTGGTTAAATGGAAGGAGTAAAGCATGGTGATGTGCTTACGAAAGCACCACCCGCCCTTTTCTCTTATCGAACGTTCAATCGCGCGCTGGTCGAGAGATCACTTTGGATGTAGAAAATGGAGCAAATGCAGCTTGTCGGACCCATTGCTTAGGAAAAGTCTTCTTCCCTGCAAAGCTTACTATTTTATTAGTTCTGATAACTTAAAAAAATGCAAATTTAATTGTTATAATACCTATAATTAATGTTAAAAGTTAATATATATTTTACAAGCATTAAACAAATTTACAATATAACATAAAAATAATTAAAATAATATGATATTATGATGTGAATGTAAACAATTCAAATTTAATATGAAATATATTATTAATATTAGATTATAACACTTTTATCATGTAGGTAAAAGATATGCAAAAACTATATTTATAAAATATCTAGATATCTATTAATTAGTATTGTACATGGGCTAGGTGAACTTGTTAGTGGTTGGGTTGAATTTGGGATTAAATTTAAATAAAATGATTTTTAAAATTTTTTATTTAAATTTAAGTTTAAAATATATAAATATTAATAAAATATATTTTATTAATTTCAAATAATAATGTAGGTTTTTTATTTATCTGATTGAAGTGTGAATTTAGATTTTTTTAAAAATAGACTTCAACCAACTATCCACACTTATTTAGGATGACATTTATTATTAGTATATAGTAATTACAATAAAATAATTTAAAAAAATACTTAGCATTATCTTAAATCCATTTTTGGAAATTTTTTTATTTTATCTTACTGGATAGTATAATTATCCTTTCTCAAATCTATATAAACTTTTTGGTTGATTTATGTTTTTCAAATTTTAAAAAAATCTAATTTAAAATAAAAAATTGTAGATACTATCATCTTACATTAAAATATGTAAAATATTATCAATAAGTATTAGATATAATTGTAAGGCACTTTATATTCTTAAATGGAGAGCTTATGTTCAAATCTTTAATACAAAGTTGTTGGAAAAATCAATTACGGATGTAGAGAAGATAATCTTTATGAAATATAAAATTAATATGAAAAATATATTTATTCCAAGAAAAAAAGGTAAAATATTACTTTAGTTAATTATATAAATTAATTGAATTAATATCAATATTCTTTAAATCTAAATATGATTGTAAGAAATATTCGAAAGAAAAAGAAGATGGTGACTAAATAGACCCACCATTTAATTGCCAGGATTGTGCGCTCTCATGTCACGGGCCGCAGTTCAAAGCCTATGACTATTGCACACAATGCATCCCATAGAGGTCTATCATTGACATGGGGATCATTTGGCCCACAAGAGCTGGCCCGATTCAAAAATCTGTTGGTGAAGCCTGTTAGACTGAAGCTTGGGTGACCCAATAATAAAGATATGGCAACATAGGCTGCCTTGGTAAATAGGGAAACTAATTTTAGAATATTGAAGGGAATTATATCTTGTAAGATTAGGTTGAATTTGATTATGTAAATTGATTATGTAATCTTGTAAATTTTTAGATTTAAGATATAGGCTAATCTTGTCCATCGATGTAACTGGATCTAGAGCGTCAGTTTTGAAGGAGCTCAACTATAAATAGAGAGCCTCCCCATCAGTTGTAACTCACTTCATTCTTTCAATGTTTCTTGTATTCTTTTAAAGAAAGTAATAGAATTAGGAGCATTTACTCAAACACCCATTATGCATAATTTCCTATTACTTTTTGTTCTTTTGTGCCTTCTTTTGGCTAAGTTGGTTCTGCCTTGGAGGAATTCTTTATAAATCCTCAATTGTTTGGTGGTTAGACTGATTTAGGTATGTTTGCATCAAAAGGATTGCCTAAGGCCGCACGAAACTTGAGACAAATGGTATCTGAGCTATGGTTACGAAGGCACTGTCAAGATGTTGAAAGAAATTACCAATCAGGAGTGGGCCAGAAAACCAATCCTTTTAAAAGATATGTTGTTAGATGTAGATGAACAAGTGGACAAACTTAAGGAGTCCATAGAGGACATAAATGATAGTATAGACGACTAGATAGAGCAGTCTAGAAATTATATGACCATGTCTCTCAATTCTACTGTGGATAAGGTAAACAAGTTTTTGAATTCACATAGGAATGATACTCTTGAAGCCATTATAATGGCTTTGAAGGAGAAAACAATGGCTACGACAAAGGCTTCGAGCACCAGAATTGAGGAGCTCAACGGAAAGCTTGCCTTGTGTCGAGTGTAACACTTAATTGTGAGGATGTTTCGAAGCCGAAAGAGTTTACGAGGACAAGGTCTGCATGCAATGTGGACAATTTCTTGTGGAGGATGGAGCACTACTATAACAACCTAATTTTCAGTCGTGTCAGAAACAGTGATTCGAGATCACTAAATTCGACAAGTGAGTTTAAATAATTTAATAAATTAACATTTATGAGTTAAGTATGGCATTAGAAGTATTTTTGAATTAGTGAATTTTGTGATTTAAAAGAATTTATAAGATAAATTAGGTCAAAAATGAGGTATCGAGACCTCGAGTTCATAAATTGAGCCATAAATTTTTTTTATAAATATTTATGGAGTGTTAATGAGTTAATATTAAAGTTCGTTCGGGAATTTTAACGTTTTGATAGTTAAATCATTAAAAAGAACTAAATTGTAAAAAGGTGCAAAACTTGCTAAAGTGATTAAAAAGCTTAAGTGTCTAATAAGGAAGGATTTAAAAGGAAATTAGACCCAAATGATATGGGTTGGATGGTATGGGTATAGAAATAGACAAGAAAACAATGTGAACTAAGGGTAAATTGGTAATTTAGTTAAAATTAAATATAAAACAAGTGACTAAATTGAAAAATCTAGACATTTCTTCTTAATTATCAGCAAAAAATGCCATAGGAGGTCTGAAATAAGCTGGTTTTTCATATTTTTGCACCATATCGAGAATCCGAAGATAAATGTGGAAAAGAAAAAATTGCCTGTTCCCTGAATTCCTACAACTTCTATAGATTGGCCTAGGTAAGTTCTTTTAGTTAAATTTTATGATTGATTGTTAAAATTAGAGATTATATAATGTATTATTTCATATCTTTGTTGTGGAACCATGATTATTGTGATAAAATGAAAATCGAAACAAAAGTTCAAATTGAGTAGAACGTAAGATTGAGTACAATCGTTCTGTGATCAGTGATGAATTGACGGATAAGACCATGGTTGGACCATGGCAAAGTGTAGAATGTAAGACCATAGCTAGGCTATGGCATTTCAGTGAAAAGACCATAATTGGATTATGGCATTGTGAATGTAAGACCATGGTTGGACCATGGCAGTATATGTGTGTACGTGTAAGACCATAGCAAGGCTATGGCATCATAATAAAGTGAAAGACCATAGCAAGGCTATGGCATTGTGATATGTGCAAGACCATGGCAAGGTTATGATAATAAATGTGTAAGACCATAGTTGGACTATGGCTTTAAGCAAACGATGTACTCAAATCCGTAAGACGTTCTCTAGTTTAACAATAAATGGTAAGTGTTATATGAATTAAAGTGATAGAATTCAATAAGTTCTTATATTGAGATGAATCAAGTGAATTCGTCATTTGAGATTGTGATTGGCAGGGAATATTAATGAAATGCTCTGTTTAATTTTTTGTTATTATTTGTTCGGTAAGATTTATATTTGAGCCTATGAACTTACTAAGCTTTCATAAGCTTACTTCTATGTAATGTTCATTGTAGATTAACAAGAGTTCGGAGGATAGGATCAACATATCGGGTCACATTATCCAGATTTCACCAGTAGATTTTGTAAAACAACTTATGGTTTATATGACATGTATAGGATAGAATGAAAAGAAAGTAAACTTGTAATATGGTTATGAATGGCTCATATACATATAAGTCGATTTATGTGCATGTATTTAATAATATTTAATAGTAGTCAAAAAATGGAATTACATGGTAAGTTATGGAAATGAGTAGTTTGATGGTACATTAGGTTTAAAACTTGATATTTGACTTGAATTGGTTGCTTGGTTGAATAATATTGGTGTAAGGAAATGTGTACACAGGTTGGTTTTCGAAAGGGTGAGAAAAGTGGCCTTACAATGGCCTATTTTCGTCCACATGGGTAGCCACACGGGTAAGTGTCTTGACCTTGTGTGACACACGGCTTGACACATGAGCATGTGGTCTGGCCATGTGTCCCCTGCATCTTAAATTTGAGAAACAGAATGCTCAAAATTGAGCACATGGGCAGAGATATGGGCGTGTGTCTCAGTCTTGTGTGCCACATGGCCTAGAACACAGGTGTGTGTCTTGGCCATGTGAAAACTGGACCTTAATGTTTTGCAAGCCAGAGAGTTACACTGGTTAGGGACACAGCCGTATGACCTGTGTCACTTGGCCGTGTGAACTATGCGGCCTACCCACACGAGCGTGTGACCCATGTTCATGAGAAAAATTTTGAAATTTCGTGAAAAATGTCCTAAGTTCTCGAATTAGTCCTGACTTGCTTTTAATGTATAATTTGGAGATCAAGGGTCCATTTGAAGGATAATATGATTGATTATGTATGATTTCAAATATGAATAGTAAATGTTATGAATTAACTGTAAGTGTTCTAAAAAATTTAGGTAATGCTCCGTAACCCTATTTCGGTGACAGATACGAGTTAGGGGTGTTACATTTATTGGTATCAGAGCTTTGATTTAGTCAATTATTGGAATAAAAATGACGTGTAAAGTGTCTAGAAATACATGTCATATAAATCTGTGATAGTGTGATGTGTATGATCCGATCTAATCATTATTTTTCTTATAGATTATAAAAATATCCGATAGACCTGAACATGCTGAACAGGAAGAAGTTAATAGTAGAGTGCAGACATTTGAACAAGGGACAAGTAATAATGTTCTACTTTATTTGATGCGAGAATAAGAACTTAAAAATATGATTTATGGATTAATGAATCAGTGGTATAATGAGATGATATAAGAAAGAAATTAGGCTCAGCAAACTCCTCCCTTTAATGCTACACCAGTAGCACCCCCAGTTGCTCCTCCACCTCCTTCGATAATTGAATATAGTAAGTGAACTCCAATAGAAAAGCTCAGAAAGTTTGGGGTCAAAGAATTTTGAGGAAGGTCAGATGATGATCCCGTTAAGACTGAATACTGGTTACATAATTTAATAAGAGTTTTTAAACAAATGGCTTGTTCTCCGGATGATTATTTAAGATGTGCAGTTTCTTTACTAAAAGAAGAAGCATACAACTAGTGGGAGACTATTGAAGCATTTGTACTTGAAGAGAAACTTTATTGGGAATTTCTCCTAAGTGAGTTTAAAAAGAAATATATTGGTAAAAGGTATTTGGATAAGAAGAAAAGAGAATTCCTCGATTTACGCCGAGGGAACCGATCTATAGTTGAGTATGAAAGGGAGTTTGTATACCTCAGCAAATATGCCCGAGATATTGTACCTACCGAAGAGGAAATATGTATTCGGTTCAAAGAAGGATTAAATGATGAGATCAGAATGATGATTGGAGGTACAGATATTCAAGAATTTGTTGCTTTATCAGATAGAGCCTAGAAAATGGAAGAAGTGTATAATAGAAAGATGCAACGAGAAAGAAGAAGTAAAGAATCTTATAAGAGAAGTTCTTCAAAATCATTCTCAACATTACCGGCTAAAAAGTTTAGAGATGATTCAGGTCGATCCACCTCAATGCCAGAATGATTGAACAAGAACAGAGCAACTCTGCAAGAATTTGGGGTTACCATTAAACCTGCAGCTAGTGTTAGTAGTATGTAGAATACTCCTAATCCTAGATGTAAATATTATGGAAAATCTCACCCCGGTAAATGTAGAGGCAAGACATGAGCTTGCTACAAATATGGGGCCATTGATCATTTTATCCAAGATTGTCCTCAACTGCTTAATGAAAAGGGGGAACAAAAAGAGAAACAATTAACCATCTTTCAGAGAGGTAGACGCTTGGGTCAAAGTAGTGATACAGGGGCTGTTCGTTCGGGTATGAGAGATTCAGCTACTCGGTCAGAAGTTAGGGCACCTGCACGTACATATGTCATCCGAGCAAGAGAGGAAGTTTCTGCTCCAAATGTAATAGCTGGTACTTTCTATCTTTTTGATGATTCTGTATATGCATTAATTGATCCTGGATCCACACATTCATATATTTGCAATGCATTAGCATCAGAAAAGAATTTTTTTGTGGAATCTACCGATTATGATGTGCAAGTCACTGATCCATTAGGTCAAAGTGTGATAGTTAACTTTGTAACAACTCGATTTTGGGGCTAGTAGGAACTAGAGATGTTCATGGGCCGGGCTGAGCCGAGCTTAACTAAAAAATGTGCCCATTTATTGGGCTTGGGTTAGGCCGGGCCTAAAAAATGAGCCTAGAGTTTTGTCTAAGCCTGGCCTAGATAAAAATATTAAAACTTGGGCCCGGCCCAGCCTGCCCGTATTAATTTTTTATATCATTTTTATATTATTTTTAAATATAAATAATACATCAAAAAAACTAAAAACATCAAAATAAATATTTCCCAACAAATTGAAAATAAAATTTAAAAAATATGTAGACTTAAATAACACTAAGATAGATGCAACTTAACAAGCAAATGCCACTAAAATAATAAAAAAATTAACAAATGCCTTTAAATAATAAAAAAATAACAATAAAATAAGTTTTATACAATATCCAAATAATAACAAAAAAATAGTAGCAACATAATAGTAAAATGGTAGCAAAATAGGGAGAAAACAACAAGAAAATAACATTCAAAAATAAAAAAATGCATTTTTTTCTTTAGTGAATTCAGGCTGAGCCCGGGCTAAAAATACCTTACCCGAGGCTTATTTTTTTGTCCAAGCCCATTTTTTGGGCGTATATTTTTGCCCAAACCCTTTCATATTTCGAGCAGGCCTTCGGGCTGGGTAACCCGGCACATGAACACCTCTACTCGGAACAGTGGTTTCAGAACCACTAACCCAAGGTCAAAGAAATTATTTTTATATTATATTATTTTATGTGTTGGGGCATTATTATAATCGTGCATGAAAAATTTGGTGAATTAATTTTAGCGATTGCTTGCTGAATTTCGAAAAAAGATTAAATCGCATAAAGTGTAAAAGTCCTATTTTGTTAGATAAGGGTGTCAATTAGCTAAAGAACCTAAATTGGGGGCCTTTAAAGAGCAATTAAACCCCTAATGCTTAGGCTGGCAGGCCATAGGGGACAAATTGATGGGAAAGTCAAAATTAGGTGGTGTTTTGGTCACCAATTTTGACTAGTTTTAAGTAAAATAAACAAAAAAAAGGTTTCATATTTTTCACTCTTTCTTCTTCCATCAAAATTTAGCCATAAGAGGGGTCTTTGAAGCTTTAAAATTTTAGCGACTCTAAGCCTTCACAAGTAAGTGATTTTCATGACTTTTCTTGATAATTTTTACATTTTAGGACTCTTTGAAGCAAGAGCTTTCAAATGAGGGGACTATTTTGCAAAATGAACAAGAGTCTAGGGTTTTTCCATGAAATTTTGTGTGTTTTTAACTGAAATCTTATGGAAGAATATGGGTCTTAGATGTGTATTAAACAACTTTTGTGAAGGGATTTCTCATGAAAACCTTATTAGGGACTATTTTGCACAAGTTATAAAATAAGTGATAAATGTGTGAAATAGTGAAAATTTTGGATTGATATAAGAGTAAAAAGGGTTCAATTAGGCTTATAATATGAAAAAATTTGATAAAAATCGATTTTCAAGTATAGGGGTAATATGGTCATTTTGTGAAAGTCTAGGGGCAAAATAGTCATTTTAACCAATTATGAATTTTTGAGTGCCTAAATTGATGTGCTGATGAAATGAATGAATTTTATTAATTTAGATCAAGAGAAACGTAATTCGGGTCTTGATCGAGGCAAAAAAAATTTATGAGGATTAAGCTCGTCTTCATCATTTTGTATCGAGGTAAGTACATATGTGAATAATGTGTTATTGAAGCTTACTTTGGAATATTTTGAATAATATACATGTGTAATTGGTTTATTGTTGTTATGTATCTAAATTCTATTTGTTGCCATGGATGTATAAATGACATGTTATGTGAGTAAATTACAATGTGAGCAAGAGCGATGCAATTCGGTTAGATATGAATCCCCGTTAAACCTTCGACATAGCATAGGATACTAATAAACTATAATTTATACATATTTTATCCCTCGCTTAACACATTTCTGAATGATTTCTCCTTAGAATTGGTGGATTTGGTGCTCCTAATGCCTTAATTTCATGTTTTATACTTACGTAAGCATAGGAGGATGAAAGGAACGAGAAATGGTCCAAAAATGGAGAAAATGAGCCAAAGTACGAAATCAACATGCCCTGGACCTCCTCACATGGGCAGATTATACAGCCGTATCAATCTGGCAGAATCGAAGCACGACTCACACGAGAAGAACACACGCCCGTGCCAATCTAACAGGCTCGAACACGGCCTGAAGTAATTGCACACGAGCGTGTCCCTGTAGAGCCTAAGTTGAGTCCAATTCGGAAAAGGCCACTTTGAAGGGTTCTTAAGCAATCCAAAGCCTATAAATACATCCTAGAGGAGGAAGAAAATAGGGACGGAGAATAGGGGGTAAGGAATTACTCCAAGGAAGCCGATTGTTCCATCTCAAAAGCCGGATTCACTATCAAGACTGAAGATCTCTCCTCAATTTCCTTTCAAGAGTTTTGGGTTTTCTTTCTGTTTTGCATTCATTATTATTCTGAGATGTTTTCTTATTTAGTTATGAACTAAAACCCTTAAATACCTAAGGGGGATTAAACATAAGACAAATCTTGTTATTATTTTCTGAATCGTATGATAAATATTTGACTTGTTCTTAATTATGTGTTCTTAATTCTTGTTTTGGTATTTCAGGATATCACTTCAAATTAATGCTCTTAGTTGGAGGATGAATAGTCCCTGACTAAGAGTGATTTTATCATAATTAAGCGTAGTTGATTGTGCGCCTAGAGATAGGGTGACAAGATTTTGCCAGATTAGGGTGAAACCTAATAAGAGAATCCATAGAGCGAGTTAATGCAACCCTAGGGTGTTAATTAGAGAAAAGTCTCGGTTATTCAACCTAGGGATTAGACGTTATTAGTCTTGAATAGGGATAGTAACATAACTTAGGGATTTCTACGGAACAAGTTAAATGAATACATTGTCCGGTTCGGAGCCAGAATAACAAGTAAAGTCTAGGTGGATTTTTCCTTAGGTATTGTCCTAATCAATCGTTTTTCCCAAAAGTAATTTCCCAAATATATTTTCTGCAACTTCTTAGTTTAATTAATTAGTTAGTTAAAACAAATCCCTTATTTCTAAGGCTAGATAATAAAAAGACAGTCATTACTAGTACTTGTAGTCTTTTGGGTTCAACAATCCGGTCTTGCTAAAGCTATACTACTGTTCGATAGGTACACTTGCCTACGTCGTGATAATAGTTAGTTTAAAGTATGATTAATTATAAATTTATAAAACTTATCACGGAAAATCACGATCAGATACAAAAAAGGGTATGTCATGAAAATGATGTGGTCTGAACTCATGAGTTGAGTCCGAGTTCATGAGATAAATGTTATATGTGACGTGGGTCTGGGTACTGACTTTGTGTACAGACCCGTGAGTGGCTCAATGAGCAAATGTTACATGATAACAATGGGGTCTGGGTTTTGACTTGACAAAAGACCCGTGAGTAGCTCAAATATGAGCGTTTCTTAACACGAGGTAGCCTTAGCTACTTATGTGGTATTTAGATGCAAAGTTTCCGCGTATCCATATGTATTTCGAGAGTTTAACGGGTAACTCGAAGATTTAGTTGGTGAATACTTTGATAAGGTATGTATACTGAACTCATGGTTAGGACCTAAGTAAGGAACGAGGTGCATTAAGTATACATGAATGAAAAGAAGAGTAAGATAGAGATGTTAAGTGATTTATATCTTTTAAGCATGACAAGTTACCGTTTGACGAACATGATTTTCTTTTAGTTACACTTTATTTGCATATATGTACTTACTAAGCTCTCACGCCTACCCTCCTTTCTTTTCTTTCCTTATAGTGCCACCAAGCTAGCATCGGGGATCTAGTAACGTCTAAAAAGCTTTGATCACACTATCACTCAAGACCTTGGTATGGCTAATTTAATTTTTTTTATGGCATGTATAGGGACTCAAGTCTTTGTTTAGCGTTTTGTTAGTTAGCCATAATATGTTGGCTCATGTGATAGATATGATACTCATTTTGTATAGGCCATGAATGTTGACTAACACTAATTATTATTCAACGCAAAGATGCAAATTTCTAATGATTGTGGTTGTTTTACTTATACATGTTATGTTAGTATTGATCTTGGTTGATCTTGTGTAGATAAGTGTATGTAAGGGTGGTAAAGAGGCTTTGTAAATAGTCTTATTTTGTCCACACGGGTAGACACACGGGCGTGTGTCTAGGCCGTGTGTGACAGACGGTCAGCCCCAAGGGCGTGTTGTTCAGCTATGTGTCCCCTGTACGTAAAAATTTCAAGTCAGTATGCATGATAGTAAATATACGGGCAGAGACAAGCTGTGTGTCTCAGCCGTGTGAAGGGCACGGCCTAGTACACGGACGTGTGTCTTGGCCATGTGGCCCTCAAGAATTATTGATGTCAGAAACAGAATGTCCAAGTTTTTGCACACGGGCTAGGACACGAACGTGTCATAGCCGTGTGAAGGACACGAGCCTAGGACACGGGCGTGTGTCAGGCCGTGTGAAAACCCCTGTATGTGTGAATTTAGAATTAATTCCACACGGGCCAACAGCACGATCATGTTGAAATGGTCATACGGACGTGTTGCCCCTCCTACACGGACGTGTGCCCTTGTGTTAAGTTTTATTTTCAGAGTTCGTTTTAGGACCCAGATTGATTCCAAATGGGTTCCAATATATGTTTTGTGCCCCGTAGGTTCTTATTAAAGAGTTTATAATAAAAATTGAATTTTTTTTTAATTTGACCATGTTTTGGTGATACAAGAATGTTTGTATGCATGAATTCAAGTTAGGTAATGCCTCATATTCCACCTCGGCGTAGGGCATGGGTGTGGGGTGTTACAAACTTAATGTGTCGAAATTGCCCACTGAAAATAAAAGGCTGTGATTTCTCTGCTAATTTGATGTTGTTGCCCTTTTGGGAATTTAATGTTATTTTGGGAATGAATTGGTTGACAAAACATGTTGCTGTAGTAAACTGTAGAGAAAAACAGATTGGTTTGAAAAGCCAGACAGGAGAAGTAATTTCGGCTGAATTTGGAAACACAAAAGATGTTGTCAGAATTATTTTAGCCTTTTCAGCTCAGAAATTAATGCGAAAAGATAATAAAGCATTTCTAGCCTACATTCTTGATACTCGGGGTTCTGAATCAAGGTTGGAACAATTACCTGTTGTTAAAGAGTTTGTGGATATGTTTCCTGAGGAATTACTGGGCTTACCCCAGATTGTGAAATTGAATTTGTGATTGATGTGATTCTGGGAATAGCCCTGATATCAGTAACACCATACAGAATGGCACCGGCTGAGTTAAAGGAGTTAAAGACTCAGTTGCAAGAACTATTAGACAAGGGTTTTATTAGACCGAGCATGTCTCCTTGGGGTGCACCTATCTTGTTTGTGAAAAAGAAAAACGGTTCACTGAGACTGTGTATAGATTATAGACAGTTGAATAAGGTTACAATCAAGAACAAATATCCTTTACCCCGTATTGATGATTTGTTTGATTAGTTGAAAATGTGCTGCAATATTTTCAAAAATAGATCTCAGGTCTGGGTATTATCAGTTGAAAGTTAAAGAGTGTGACGTGCCGGAGACAACTTTCAGAACTCGGTATGGTCATTATGAGTGTTTAGTAATGCCTTTTGGTTTAACCAAGCTCCTGCTGCATTTATAGATTTAATAAATCAGATTTTTCAACCATATTTGGATAGATTCGTGATTGTGTTTATTGATCATATATTGATCTATTCCAAGACAGAATCTGATCATGTACAACACTTGATAATTATGTTACAGATTTTGAGAGAAAAATAGTTATATGCAAAGTTTAGTAAATGTGAGTTCTGGCTGCATGAAGTTGGATTTCTGGGTCATATTGTGTCAGCTGAAGGGATTCGTATGGATTCAAGCAAAGTATCTGCAGTGGTGAACTGGAAAACTCTGAAAAATATAACTGAGGTGCAAAGTTTTCTGGGTTTAGCAGGATATTATCGCCGTTTTGTCAAGAACTTTTCAATAATTGCTTTATCAATGACCTGATTACTACAGAAGAATGTTGAATTTTGTGGTTTAGTGAATGTCAATAGAGTTTTGATCAGTTGAAGAAGATGTTGACAGAGGCTCCAGTTTTGACTTAGCCAGAATCAGGAGTTCCATACGTTGTATACAGTGACGCGTCGTTCAATGGTTTGGGTTGTGTATTGATGTAGTCAGGAAAAGTAGTGGCTTATACTTCTCGACAGTTAAAGTCGTACGATAAGCGTTATCCTACACATGATCTCTAATTGGATGCTATTGTATTTGCTTTAAAAATTTGGAAACACTACTTGTACGGTGAAAAGTGTTATGTGTATACAAATGACAAGTGTTTGAAATATTTGATGACTCAGAAAGTGCTAGATTTAAGACAGAGAAGATGGTTAGAGCTGCTGAATGATTATGATTTGGTCATTGATTATCACCCAGGAAAGGCTAATGTAGTTACAGATGCACTCAGCTAAAAATTATCATTGTTTACACTTCGAGCGATGAACACTAGTTTATCTCTTAATGAAGATGGTCCTGTATTAATTGAATTGAGAACAAAACCTATGTTCTTTCAGCGAATCCGGGAGTTGCAATATAATGACTCAAAATTGGTGATGAAGAGATAGATGGTTCAGGACAATCAGAGTTCAGAGTATACCATTGATGATAGCAGTATGTTATATTATCGCAATAGAATTTGTGTTCCGAATAAATTAGATCTAAAATGATATTCTTTCTGAAGTTCACAGTAGTATGTATTTTATTCATCCAGGTAGTACGAAAATGTATTGTGATTTGAAAAGAATGTATTGGTAGCCTGGAATGAAACATGAAATGTAACACCCCTCACCTGTATTCAAAGCCGAAATAGGGTTACGGAGTATTACCGGACTTATAATACATTTAAACATCAATTAACATACATTTTTTCAATTCAAGCATTCATCATTCAATCTCAAACAATTTATCCCTAATACGAGCCCACGGAGCCCGATACATACATTGGGAGTGGTTCGGGACTAAACCTATAACTTAAAAAACTTTCACGAAACTTTAAAATTTTTTCTCAAAATAGGGGACACACGCCCGTGTGGCTAGGCCGTGTGTCTCACATGGCCACCAGACACGCCCGTGTTACAGGCCGTGTGGACATTCGAAATGGGAGCACATGGCCGTGTCCAGCTCTTGTCCAACCCCGTATAACTCTCTGACTTGGGTCACATGTGCCCTAAAAATGGCCATACACACCCGTGTGCTAGGCTGTGTGCTAGGCCATGCCAAACCTGTAGGGTATATTGACTTATGTCACACGGCCAAGTCACACGCCCGTGTGTGATTCCATGTGGAGCATACTGACTTGATTTATAAAACCACACCAAGGGACACACGGCCGTGTACTTAATCGTGTGTCACACTGTAACACCCATAACCCGTATTCATCATCGGATTAGGGCTACGAGATATTACCGAACCATACACAACATTAACACACACATCCATCCATATATGCATTCAATATCCAATTCCATTCAAACGTAATTACATTGTCCCTTATAAGGCCTTATGGAACTTTAAGACATACTTAAAAGAGGTTCGGGACTAAACCGACAACAATAAAAAAAATTTAAAACTTAGAAAATTTTTCAACTTTTAAAAGGTCAAACGCTCGTGTGAACAGGCCGTGTGACTCATACGGTCTTAGACATCCCCGTGTGACTAAGCCGTGGCAAAATAGGGCATACATATTGACTTGTCCACAAGGCCACAAGACACGCCCGTGTGCTAGGCCGTGTGAAATTTAAGAAGGCTACTGACTTGGCCACATGGCCGACCACATGCTCGTGTGTCATACCGTGTTCCTCACACGGCCAGTAGACACGCCCGTGTGTCTAGGTCGTGTCAAGACTGGAGGGTATACTGCTTTAATTCGTAGGGTACCCCAGGGGGCACATGGCCATGTAACATGACCGTGTGTCACACACGGCTGAGACACACGCCCGTATCTTTGCCCGTGTGGACAAAAATAGGCCATTTGAATAGCCAATTTACCACCCAAATTGGATCAAACCTACTAGCATTTAATCAAGCATAATACCAATACAATTTTAGCCAATTTCAACACCTAACATATACATTATTCATGCCATTACATTTTCAATAAATTTCTATTCTCAACTCATCAACCAAATCATGCCAAATTCAAACTAAAATGTATCGAAACATATATTCCCTAAACCCAAATATACTAGCACATAACATTCCAAAATTTTATCAAATAGACTATTTCATTTGGTCAACTAAAATCACATCATAAAGCACATTTGCATCACATAACATATATCAATATCAACCATAAGTTTTAACACAAACTAGCCACAAAACATATCCAAATGACACTAGCCTATACATGCCATACACCATATATACAACTTCAAAATGATACCAAAATGGACATTCGATAGTGTGAGTGAGTCGCTGATGATTCCCAGATCTGAGCTAGCTTTATAACACTGTAAGACAAGAACATTTCACACAGTAAGCTTAGAGCTTAGTAAGTTCATAGTATAATACATTTAACACAACATTTAAAAGCTATAAGACATATTAGCTAACACATAGTTCAATTCATGATACTACTCAAACTCATTCATTACCATATATCAATTCTTACCATTTCATTGGTTCACATATTCTTGCATATAACTCATACTCAATATTATCAACCACATCAGTTCATCTATCGCATACAACATATCGTTAACCATAAATATTCATCACATACCTGTACAATCTCATATTTATCTAGTACATTACCGCTTCAATGTTCAATGCACTAATTCGTTGGATTATCTTTCCAAGCACAAGAACATCGCACACTTAGTGCTAACAATCTAATCGAAATTATAAAATATTGCACACTTAGTGCCATCATTTGGAAACGAGACTATCTCAATTTCGTACACTTAATGCCAAACATAGCCGAAGCTATTCCAACTCGTACTATTAGTTCCATTTGCAGCCAAAGCTATTTCGAACCGCACACTTAGTGCCAAGCATAATCACTTATCATCCTGCTCGAAACTAATCAATATCAATACAATTTATGCATTATCAAAGTATTAATCTTTTTAAATAATTTACTCTAATTTTTTTAAAGGGGTCAATTTATTAATTTTTAAAATTGAAATAATTTGAGAAGATTTTTTTACCTAACTAACCTAAATAATGATCAAAATATGGTTTAGGTGAAAGAAAATTATTTAGTAATATATTTATTGAAAAGGGAGTGGAATTTTTCTAGTAAAATTTAATGTTTAAATTCATTGAATCACGAATTAAATCGAATTTTTATATATCCCTAATGACATGTCACTAGCATCCTAAACTATTCTTAAGGTTCAACCTGGATTTCAAATGTTGAATCATCGTCGAATCACTATCGTTCATATCCACAATCTCGTATTGTAATTTATGCAATATCAAAGCATATGAAAGACATTTGTATTGAAATTTATCACATACAAACTTACCTTGGATGCTAGAACAACGACTCGAGTAAACTATTCCGTAACTTTGTTCTTTCCCTGATCTAAGTCCATATTTCTTCTTTCTTAATCTAAATATATTCAAAACTGACTTATTTAATCATCTATTTATTCAATTCAATCCAAAGTATACATTTGACCTATTTTACACATTAGCCCTAAACTTTTACATTTTTACAATTTAGTCCTTTTTTCATAAAATCAAAAATTAATGAAATTCCAAATAAGCCCATGCTAGCCGAATTACTATTATGCCCCTAGTAGCCCATATTTTTCATTTATTTCACATTTTAACCACTAACTTTACACATTTCACAATTTAATCCCTATTTTGCATTTTCACTAAAAATCACTTAACAAAACTTGTATATCTATCAACAAGAATCCATAATCTATTAAGAAACTTCAAAATACACATGTATTCATCAATGGAATCATTCAAAATCTTTAACAATTTTGCAAAATAGCCCCTAGGCTAGTTAGACCTAGCTGCAACGATCTCAAAAATGTAGAAATTATAAAAAATGGGACAAAAACCATACCTAAATAAGCATGTGAAGCTTGGATGAACCCTAGCCCTCTTTCTCCTTGTAAAATTAGGTTCTTAGTATTTTAAGAAGAAGATGAACATAAAAATTTAGGTTTTGTTTTATTTAATTAACCATTATTTACTAAATACCAAAATTAACCTTTAAAAACCTTAAAAATTTCAAAATTACCAAGTCACTATAATCTACTAACATGTTTTTGGGCTATTTACCACATAAGGAGATTTATTTAATAATCTATGGCTATTAGACACCTTTAGCTAATAGAACTCTTCTTTTACACTTTACGCGATTTAGTGTTTTTTTATCAAATTGACCAACCAAATGATAAAATTTCTTAACGAAACTTTCACACCATCAAATATTCATGCCGTAAATATAAAATAATAATAAAAAAATATTTTGACCTCAGATTTATGGTCTCGAAACCATTGTTTCTATTTGACTAAAAATGGGTTGTTACATGAAATCTGTGAGTTTATTGCTAAATGTTTGATTTGTCAGCAAGTCAAAGTAGAGCATCAGGTACCAGTAGGTTTGCTACAACCTGTCATGATTCCTGAGTGGAAATGGGAGCATGTTACTGTGGATTTTGTATCTGGATTACCTATGACTCCGAAAAAGAAAGATTTGATCTGGGTGACTGTTGATAGATTAACTAAGTCAGCACATTTTATCTCGGTCAGAACAAATTTTTTATTTGAGAAGTTAGCAGAGTTGTATTTGTCTGAGATTGTGAGACTACACGTAGTTCCAACATCTATTATTTTAGATTGAGATTTGAGGTTTACATCGAAGTTTTAGAGTAAATTGCAAGAAGCCCTAGGTATTAAGTTGAATTTCAGTACAACATTTCATCCACAGACTGACGGGCAATCAGAACGAGTGATTCAGATTCTAGAAGACATGTTGAGGTCTGCATACTCGAGTTTGGAGATAGTTGGGAAAGGTATCTACTCTTAGCTAAATTTGCTTATAATAATAGTTATCAGCCTAGCATCAAAATGAAACCATTTGAAGCTCTTTATGGTAGAAAATGTAAGACTCCACTTTATTGGTCTGAATTGAGTGAACCCAAGTTAGTTGGAGTTGATTTGATCTAAGAGACTGAAGAAAAAAAATTGAATCATTCGTGATAGTTTGAAAGTTGCTTCAGACCGTCAGAAATCATATGCAGATTTAAAAAGGAGAGATATAGAATTCACAGTTGGTGATCAAATGTTTTTAAAGGTTTCATCATGGAAGAAAGTGTTACGGTTTGGCAAAAAAGGAAAACCGAGTCCAAAATTTATCAGACCGTATGAGATCGTTGAAAGAATTGGCCCCGTGGCTTATCGGTTAGCTCTACCTCCAGAACTTGAGAAGATTCATAATGTGTTTCATGTGTCTATGCTGAGACGGTACAGGTGAGATCCTTCACACGTGATTCCTCATACTGAAATTGAACTTCAGCCGGATATAACTTATTCAGAAGTACTGGTGAAAATTTTAGCTCGTGAAGTTAAAAAATTACGGAATAAACGAGTACCATTAGTTAAAGTGTAATGGCATCGTCATGGTTCGAAGGAGGCAACCTGGGAAACGAAGGAATCAATGAGATCATAATATCCAAGTCTATTTCCAAGTAAAAGATTTTGAGGACGAAATTTCTTAAAGGGGGGAGAGTTGTAACAACCTAATTTTTAGTGGTGTTGGAAACAGTGATTCGACATCACTAAATTCGACGAGTGAGTTTAAAGAATTTAATAAATTAACATTTATGAGTCAAGTATGACATTAGAAGTATTTTTGAATTAGGAAATTTTGTGATTTAAAAGAATTTATAAGATAAATTGGGTCGAAAACAAGGTATCGAGACCTCGAGTTCATAAATTAAGCCATAAATATTTTTATAAATATTTATAGAGTGTTAATGAGTTAATCTTAAAGTTTCGTTAAGGAATTTTAACATTTTGATAGTTAATTAATTAAAAAGGACTAAATTGTAAAAGGTGCAAAACTTGCTAAAGAGATTAAAAAGCTTAAATGTCTAATGAGGAAAGATTTAAAAGGCAATTAGACCCAAATTATATGGGTTGGATGGTATGGGTATAGAAATAAACAAGAAAACAATGTGAATTAAGGGCAAAATGGTAATTTGGTTAAAATTAAATATAAAATAAGTGACTAAATTGAAAAATCTAGACATTTCTTCTTAATTATCAGCCAAAAACGCTATAGGAGGTCTGAAACAAGCTGGTTTTTCATATTTTTGTACCACACTGAGAATCCAAAAATAAACATAGAAAAGAGAAAATTACCGATTAGTCCTTAAATTTCTACAACTTCTACAAGTTGGCCCAAGTAAGTCCATATGGTTAAATTTTATGATTGATTGTTAAAATTAGAGATTATATAATGTATTATTTCATATCTTTGTTGTGGAACCATGATTATTGTGATAAAATGAAAATCGAAACAAAAGTTCAAATTGAGTAGAACGCAGGATTAAGTACAATCGTTCTGTGATCAGTGACGAATTGACGGATAAGACCATGGTTGGACCATGACAAAGTTTGGAATGTAAGACCATAGCTAGGCAATGGCATTTCAGTGAAAAGACCATAATTGGATTATGGCATTGTGAACATAAGACTATGGTTGGACCATGGCAGTATATGTGTGTACGTGTAAGACCATAGCAGGGCTATGGCATCATAATAAAGTGAAAGACCCTAGCGAGGCTATGACATTGTGATATGTGCAAGACCATGGCAAGGTTATGATAATAAATGTGTAAGACCATAGTTGGACTATGGCTTTAAGTAAACAATGTACTCAAATCCGTAAGACATTCTCTAATTTAACAATAAATGGTAAGTGTTATATGAATTAAAGTGATAGAATTCAATAAGTTCTTATATTGAGCTCAATCAAGTGAATTCATCATTTGAGATTATGATTGGCAGGGAATATTAATTAAATGTTTTGTTTAATGTTTTGTTATTATTTGTTTGGTAAGATATATTTTTAAACCTATGAACTTACTAAGCTTTCATAATCTTACTTTTGTGTGTTAAATGTTCATTGTAATTAATAAGAGTTTGGAGGATCGGATCAACACATCGGGCCACACTATCTAGATTTCACCAGTAGATTTTGTAAAACAACTTATGGTTTATATGGCCTGTATAGGATAGAATGAAAAGAAAGTAAACTTGTAATATGGTTATGAATGGCTCATATACATATAAGTTGGTTTATGTGAATGTATTTAATAGTATCTAATAGAAGTCAAAGAATGGAATTACATGGTAAGTTATGCAAATGAGTAGTGTGGTGATACATTAGGTTTAAAACTTGATATTTGACTTGAATTGGTTGCTTGGTTGAATAATATTGGTGTAAGGAAATGTGTATGCAGGCTGGTTTTGGAAAGGGTGAGAAAGTTGGCCTTAAAATTTCCTATTTTCTTCCACATAGGTAGACACACAGGCGTTTGTCTTGACCGTGTATGGCACACGGCCTGGCACATGGGCATGTGGTCCGGCCGTGTGTCCCTTGCATCTTAAATTTGAGAAATAGAATGCTCAGAATTGAGCACACTGGCGTGTGTCTCAGCCGTGTGTGCCACATGGCCTAGAACATGAATGTGTGTCTTAGCCGTGTGAAAACTGCACCTTAATGTTTTACAAATAAGAGAGTTACATGGGTCAGGGGCACGTCCTACCCATATGGGCATGTTTCCCTTATACATGAGAAAAATTTTGAAATTTCGTGAAAAATTTCCTAAGTTCTCGAATTAGTCCTAACTTTCTTCTAATGTATAATTTGAGCCTCGAGGGTCTATTTAAAGGATAATATGATTGATTATGTATGATTTCGAATATGAATAGTAAATGTTATGAATTAATGTAAATGTTTTGAAAAACTCTAGTAATGCTCCGTAACCCTATTCTAGTGATGGATATGAGTTAGGGGTGTTACAATTACTTCTGTGACAAAGGTATCATGGAGGATGCGAGTAAGGTAAATAATGCTTCTAAGTTTCTTACTGATATTGCGCTTTTATGGTAGTAAGGCAGGTCCACAGATGAAAGGCATAGCGAGATTGAAACGTGGAAAAAGTTCTAATATGAGTTGAAGGGGTAGTTTTATCTAGAATTTGCTAAAGAGGAAGCTTGGGCAAAGTTATGACGGCTTATACAATGAGGCACAGTGGAGGAGTGTAACACCCCAAACCCAGCCTAGAAGTTTGGCTCGAATCTGGCATGTCATATTGAAGTGTTTTTCGAAAACCATGTTTGCATTAAAAACCCTTCTTAATAATTAAAAACTTATACCCCTTTTTAAACCTTGTTAGAAAACCTCAGCTGAATAACATTCTTAACAACTTTGTAAAAATCTTGGCATTTGCGGAAGCTTAATTTAAAAACAATTACGGATACGTGATGTTTTGAAAACAGTAGTTGCTTTGGAAAACCATGTTCTAATACTAGCAATTATAAGAACAATAAATAAAATTACAAATTAGAAATCTAGAAAATTACAACGGCTTTACTACAACCCACATAAAATAATTTAAAAGCAATAATCAAAACTATAACATAAACAGTGTGTGTGGCTCCCTCCGAACCCCTCGTAGCTCTGATCCGTCTAAGGCTGGAAATTACTTGAAAGGTTAATAAACGGGGTGAGTTTACAAAAACTCAGTGTGTAATCCCCTACTATATAAAAGGGACAGTCAGTCATATAAAAGAATTAAAAGTCTGGCCCCAGCCCTACTTAAAGTTTCAGTATCAATTGGGCCTTAGCCCATTATAACAGACAGTACCAGATGGGCCTTAGCCCTATACAAAAATTAGAGTTAACTGGGCCTTAGCCTATATCAATATCAATCTGGGCCGTAGCCCTATAACAAGTCGAGGTATATTGGGCATTGCTCATATCAACACAGTTAGGTCCATTTCAATACAGTTGGCCCATAACAAAACAATCTCATGTGATTAATGCATGATAACCCCATCCAACCCTGCACTTGCCTCCGTCCATCCCTACACTTCATGTGGGGAATAAATCACCCACGCCATCCCTACACTTACAGTGTTAGCATCGGTTGCGGCACTAACTATAATCCGCAGCAAAGCTACTTATATCAGAATATGTGGCACAGCCACCAGAACGGGTTCTTCCTCCATAACAAAACCCAACTCCCATGCAGTATGACATGTATGCAGAATATACATAATTAACAAGGCATGCCTCAAAAAGGCAGTCAGATTATAGCGTAAGAACAGTTATTTACCCTCGAGGGGCGTAATCGAAAACTTACCCCTTCAATCAGAATATCATGCCCATATTTGAATCAAACAACCACAGTCAAGTCATCCATATCACCAACATATATTCACAATTAAATCCGTCAACCACATAGTCCAAGTCAGTCACTTGCCCACAAGGGCAAAACGGTCATTTAAGACCCTAGGGGCAAAATGGAAATTTTACCCCACAAGGGTATCTCGGTAATTCTACCCTACAAGGGTATTTCGGTAATTCTACCCTACAGGGGTATTTTTGTAATTTTACAAACCAGGGGTATTTTAGTAATTTTACAAACCAGGGGTTTTTTGGTAATTTGGTAAACTAAAGTATTCTAAACAGGGATAACAATACGAATGGGCCTAAAGCCCCTTCTCGGCCCAAATAGGCCCACACGCTCGTGTGGCCCTTTTAGCCCAAATCTAGCCACAGATATGAGATTCACCTAGCCTAGTCCAATATTTACTGCACAATCAAACAACTTATCCACTTGGGTCTGTAGGCCCATTAGGCCCACATAGCCCATTTCGGCCCATCGCGGCGCCATCCTACAACTAGAGTAGTGAGAAATACACACCTGATAGGAGACTGGAGTTAATCCGCGCTCCGAGCACTTTTAGCCGACTCCCAACCCAAACGAGCACGCCATAAAGCGAAAGGGATCAGCCAAGAAAGGTACATTTACTCTCCTCATGGTTCTCTCTATTTAAAGCCAGCTTCACATCCACTCTTATGTTAGCTTCCCGATGTGGGATCCCTCCATCATCAGAGTTTAAATTCAACACCAACTCTTGCCGCCCCCTGTTAGCAAAATAAATGCTCTTTGATTGCCATGAGTTTCGAACCCTGGACTTCCTTGCCAACTCTATGACGCCACCATCCTGCCTCTTATGTGGCGCTAATTTGCCACTAGACCACAAGGCTTTTTGTGGCACAATTTCTCCAACAATATTCTTAAGGCCTACCTACTACACCCAGGGTTTGATTCACCTTAAACAAAATTTTTGCTAGAGTCTAGGTTTGAACCTAGGACTTCTCCAACACTTCTCAGCACACTTAACCACTAAAACAAGCCTTCATTAACGAAATATACATGAACAAAAAAATATTAAAAGCTGCCTTCAACCGCTCCCAGGCTCAAGGCCCAAAACTTTTAGGCCCAAATTTAGGGTGTTACAAGGAGTATGTTCGAGAGTTCAAGAAACTCATGCTCCAAATTTCAAATGTGACTGAGTTAGAGGCATTGATTACTTTCAAGAATGGGTTAAAGCAATGGGTCAGACAAGAATTAGAAAAAAGGAGGTGTCTTGTTATTTAAGGCTTAAAGGAAACGAATAAATCTGTTGAACGTGTTAGAGGGCTGTTAGATATGTGAGGCAATCTCCAGCTAGATTACAAAATTTTAAGGAGTGTGTGTTGTGCCTTGATGTTTGTACTAGGTGGAACTTGACCTTCTTAATGTTAGACACTACTTAGAACTTTGAGAGAGCTTTTGAGAGATTTGAGGAGTAAGATATAAACTTTAAGGCTAAACATGAAAGGGGAGAGGGTTGGCCTAGTGTGGATGATTAAGCTAATGTTAGAAACTTGAGGGATTTCTTGGAACACTTTTATAAAGTCACTTTGCGTATATTTGGAACTTCATATGTTACGTCCAATAATTTTTTTGACGAGCGTTTTGAAATTGATATTCTTTTACGATATGCTCAGTTAAATAATAATGTAACACCCCTACCCGTATCCATTGCCGGAATAGGTACGAGGCATTACCGGAGTTTACTAATAATTCTGAGTCATTTATTATTCATATTTTGAAAATAATCATAACGTCTCTTTATTGGGCCCTCGAAGCCCCAAACATACATTAAAAACCAATCGGAATTAAATCGGGATCAATAAAATTTTTTTTTGCAAATTATTAAATTTTATTTTCATCTAAGTACTTACCATTTCAATGCTTCTTGTAATTAAACATGTTACCATTCAATCAATAGCTTGTTCTTTGTCTAAGTATCAAGCCACATCATTGTTAGTATACTTGCATATATTTCATATAAATTCAACATTGATATACTTATTTTCTCGACATGTCACACTTGAGTTTAATAATTGTCTTTACTTACATAATTTCCTTGTATTAACGTATCAAAGATAATTATATATGTACATGTCATGAAACTTATTATTCTATTACCGTTTCTTTATAAGTATATATATCAATCATTTCATTATATCAATATTTCATGCTTCATCATTTTCATATATTTTAAGTATATTTATTCCGGTAAAGTTTATATCAAATTTAACATAAATTATATTCCATGTACTTATTATTATTTTGTTTATCTATCTTCATAATTATTTCATACAACTATTTTGTACATATATTTCCATATGACCAGTTCTTGTAAACATTTCACACAACCATTTTATGTAACCATTCGTCATCTAATACTTATTACCTGAATATCAATTGTTCAATAGATATCATAGTGTCTCCCATCCACGGTCTTATTTATCTTTGACATGATGCTTAGTGTCTTTCAACTATGGTCTTACTCATTTTCTGTCACGTTGCCATGGTATCTTTCAACCATGGTCTTATCCTTTTCATGTCACGTTGCCATGGTATCTTTCAACCATGGTCTTACACATTTCATATTAGGTTGCCATGGTATCTTTCAACCATGGTCTTATGCATTTCATATCAGATTGCCATGGTATCTTTCAACCATGGTCTTACAAATTTCATTTCAGGTTGCCATGGTATCTTTTCAACCATGGTCTTACACATTTCATATCAGGTTGCCATGGTATCTTTCAACCATGGTCTTACACATTTCATATCAGAGAGCACACTCCCGCGAACCTCATCCTTACAGTGGGATTACCAGTCCAGGCTAAATCTCTTGCAACGACAATTACTCTAATGAGCTTAGATCTGAATTACCAGTCCAGGCTAAATTCAGACCCTAATTTGGATTACCCGTCCGGGCTAAATCCATTTTCCACACATTCTTCGGGAGGGCTATATCAGGATAGAATCACCCGTCCGGGCTAGATCCTTTTTACCGTCAATTCCTTTTCAGAGATCTATTGAATTTTCCTTTCATTCAACCGGGATTTTCTTCCCATTTTATCAAATATATCAATGTTTCATGAATTTCCATATAATGAACATTCAAATCATATTCATATCAAAAACATGCATTTCAAGCATTTAAGAATATAATTCAAGTTACATGAACTTACCTCATTGCTTGTTTGTGTTTATAATTTCATTAATCCGATATCTTTTCTTTTCCACGATCAAGTCTCATAATTGAGTCGTCTGGATCTTTATAAATAAATTTGATCATTATTTTCATTCATTTCATAGTCTAATGCATTTAATTAATACTCTAGAAAAGTTACCATTTTGCCCCTAAACTTTTAATTAATGACGATTTCATCCTTAGGGGCTGGAAAATATAATTCTTGCAATTTAATCCTTATTTTCAGCTATTATTCTCATACATATTGAAAACAATCCATGAATTCTATAAAATATAAAAAATTTTCCATAATTTTAACACTTTTCAATTTAATCCCTAAAACATGTTTTCCCCCTATCTTGAACTAAGTTAATAATTTCATTTAATTTTGTAATTTAAATAATAAAATTAATCCATTTTACGCAATTTGGTTATTTTTGACATTTTTACAAAATTGCCCATAAAGTTTTACTTTTATTCAATTTAGTCCTTAAGCCTAAAACATGCAAATTAGCCATGCTTGCTGAATATTCATACATATATTTTCCTCCTCCTCCTCTCCATTCCTCATCCTTAAATTTATATAATATGCTTATAAGTAACATTATCAATAATTTCACTATTTACTTATATGTATATTCAAAGCTGTCCATTTGAGTCATAGTCACTAAATTATTTATTTCTTGAGTTACAGAACTCCAAATTAAGGTATGTAAATTTTACCTGAAACTAGACTCACATATATTCTTACCATAAAATTTTCAGAATTTTTGGTTTAGCCAATTAGTACAGTTTATTCATTAAAATCACCCCTGTTCTGCTGTCTGACAGTTCTGACCCTTCTTCACTAAAAATTAATTATCTCTTTTTACAGAATTCAAATGATGTTCTAGTTTGTTTTTTTTAAAACTAGACTCATTCAGGATTTTATAAATATAAATTTAAGCCCCTAATTATTTTTATTTATTTTTTTATAATTTTTCAAAGTCTGAACAGGGGAACCCGAATTCATTCTGACCTTGTCTCACAAAATTCATTATATCTCAAAATTTAAAAATCCATTGCTTATACTGTTTCTTCTATGAGAAACTAGACTCAATAATATTTAATTCTATATTTTTTTCATCTTCTATTTCGATTTCTACAATTTATGGTGATTTTTCAAAGTTAGACTACTGCTACTGTCCAAAACTATTTTAGTGTAAGATTTTTAATTACCATGTCATAACACCCTCATTTTTCTTTTTCTACACCATTTCTCATCACTTTCTCTTATTTTCTCTTCACTAACATATCAAGAATATAGAACCTTATGTCAAAACTCTACTATAACATTATTTCCATGCTTTATCAACAATAACAAACTTAAAAACATATTGAAATCTTGATGTACTTACCTTGTTCTCTTGATACCAATCTTTAACTTTATTTTCTCTCTCCTCCAGCTTCTATTTCTTGAATCCAACTTGATATTCTAACTCCCCATGGTCTCCTTAACATTTCTCTCTCTTAGTAGCTATGGAAATTCTTTTGATTTCTAGGTGAAAATTGTGAATTTTTGGTGGAAGGACCAAATTGTAAAGAAAAGAAAATTTCTTTCTTTTCCTTCTCTTCCAACGTTGGTTGCATGCATGGAAAGATGATGAAAATTCTTCATCTTTCCTTCCTTTTATACCAAATAATTAATAATAAAATAATAATTAAATAATAAAATATCTTATTAAAATAATATATATCTAATTAAATAATCATAAAATATCATTAACATATCATTACTTTCTAGATTTCTCTCTCTTCCAATTGACCATTTTGCCCTTTATTATCTTTTGAAATTCCATCCTTGAGTCATCATTTAATTTGGTAAAATTACAATTTAGTCCCTCATAATTCTTCACCTGTTCAATTTGGTCCTAATTCATCAATTTTCCTTGGTTTCTAGATCATTCCACCCTTAAAAATATTTGCACTATTAGTCCTTTAACTTTTCATATTTACACTTTAATCCTTCAAATTTTGAATATTTACTCTTGGGCCACAAAACTTTTCTCACTTTTACAATTTAATCCTTTCTTGAATCAATATGTCATAATATACTTCCCAATATTGACATAACTCAAAATTCCCTTTTTGTCACTTTATTTCCTTATTTTACTATATCACGGATTATTTTACTATAAAAATTTTCGGGGTATTACATTTCTCTCCCCCTTAAAATAAATTTCGTCCTCGAAATTTCCTTATTTTCTTTTGATCATGAATTTCATTATTTCTATAATTTTATAGTTTCTTTTTGCACATACTTGCCTAGTTTATCATTTATATCCATTCTCTATCCTTTCATCTCAAATTTTATTTTCAATTCAATATTTCACATTTGCCTCTCAGAGCTTTTACCAACAGAAATAGAAGATAATATCAAATGTATCTTATTATCAAGTGTTTTATTACATATATTGGCTTGGAAATCCAAAGAAAGATAGAGTAGTACTACTTGTGAATCAATTAGACTTGTGATAAATTCTGTCTATTAGCATATTTATCCAACCTTTCCATATATTGATTATAGCATCCAAATATGAACAGTTGTATAAACTTCTAAAAATATCAAGTACATATAAAATACCGTATAAAATCCTCAAAATTTTTTTGTATTATACTTATTTATAACAACTATATTCAAATATTTAATTTATTTACTAATCCATTGACTAGTAAAGTCATCAATAGTTTCACATCATTCAGTTCACTGAAGAAACTAATTGGGAAGGAATTTTAAGTTAACCATTCTGTAAATATCATATTTGAACAAATCGATTTTCCTAAAAATAATTTCTTTATTTAACAAAGGTGTACTTGTATATCCCAAATTAGTTTTCTTAAAAAATTTTGATGTATCTATTCAGAACTCTTCTTTACCTATTAACTCATTCTCAATTCCGACTATATTATCAATTGTTCAACCATTGAACTTTTCACTTTTCACTTCTAAACTTAATCAATATAAATCTCATAAATTTCATTGCATATAACTGTACTAGTAAAGGGGTATAGATCGTAAAGTCTCATAATTTAATTGTCATATATTTACTCATATAACATTTATCATTCTCAAGTACTATAAAACATTTATTCGTACTTTTACGAGTTCTGGTTCATCATAACTAACATTTTTACTCAGAAATAATCATTTACCTCGTTAATGAAAATTGTTTACTTTTTACTTAGCAGATGCCCAGTAGACTAGATAGAACACTTCGGATATACGAGACTTATACAGAGGTGCATTATTATGCATTATTAAACAGAGAACACTGAAGTGCTATACAGAGAGTACGAATGTGCTGAATGTGCTAATAATCAGAGAACACTAACGTGCTAGTAATCAGAGAGCATGCTGAGGTCCCTTAATATCGTAATAGTTCTAATTTTGCCTACTTGGGCAAATTATTTCATGCACGCATATCACTTTTACACCTTTCACATAATACTTTTACATGCTTTATAATTTAATCCTTGTGCCAATAATCCGTTTATTTATGTCTTCTTTACGTTTAATACATGTAATATTTTTCAAAATTCACTATTCAATTCATCCATAATTTAATAATAATCCTTATTATGTACTTCATATACTACTTTTTTTATATTCTGCAATTTAGTCATCAGCACAATATTTCATGTAGCAATATAATTTACTTTTAATAATACACATAACATTCATCATCAACATGTATTTATTCATACCTTTCTGAATTCCAATTCATTCTAATAAACTTTTTACTCATATTTTTAAGTATCGTTTTTAGTATTATCAGAATTATCTTGGGTTAGAAAGCATCTCATTTTATAAGTAAAACAAATCTCATCAGAGTCGGGAGATATCATACTTATCACATATTATAATGACACGTGTTTTTAGACTTCACATATAATACGTTTGGTCCGAGAACCGACTAAACCGTAGCGCTGATACCACTAAATGTAACACCCCTACCCGTATCCATTGCCGGAATAGGAACGAGGCATTACCGGAGTTTACTGATAATTCTGAGTTATTTATTATTCATATTTTGAAAATAATCATAACGTCTCTTTATTGGGCCCTCGAAGCCCCAAACATATATTAAAAACCAATCGGAATTAAATCGGGATCAATAAATTTTTTTTTTGCAAATTATTAAATTTTATTTTCATCTAAGTACTTACCATTTCAATGCTTCTTGTAATTAAACATGTTACCATTCAATCAATAGCTTGTTCTTTGTCTAAGTGTCAAGCCACATCATTGTTAGTATACTTGCATATATTTCATATAAATTCAACATTGATATACTTATTTTCTCGACATGTCACACTTGAGTTTAATAATTGTCTTTACTTATATAATTTCCTTGTATTAACGTATCAAAGATAATTATATATGTACATGTCATGAAACTTATTATTCTATTACCGTTTTTTTATAAGTATATATATCAATCATTTCATTATATCAATATTTCATGCTTCATCATTTTCATATATTTTAAGTATATTTATTCCGGTAAAGTTTATATCAAATTTAACATAAATTATATTCCATGTACTTATTCTTATTTTGTTTATCTATCTTCATAATTATTTCATACAACTATTTTGTACATATATTTCCATATGACCAGTTCTTGTAAACATTTCACACAACCATTTTATGTAACCATTCGTCATCTAATACTTATTACCTGAATATCAATTGTTCAATAGATATCATAGTGTCTCCCATCCACGGTCTTATTTATCTTTGACATGATGCCATAGTGTCTTTCAACTATGGTCTTACTCATTTTCTGTCACGTTGCCATGGTATCTTTCAACCATGGTCTTATCCTTTTCATGTCACGTTGCCATGGTATCTTTCAACCATGGTCTTACACATTTCATATTAGGCTGCCATGGTATCTTTCAACCATGGTCTTACACATTTCATTTCAGGTTGCCATGGTATCTTTCAACCATGGTCTTACGCATTTCATATCAGGTTGGTCTTACGCATTTCATATCAGGTTGCCATGGTATCTTTCAACCATGGTCTTACACATTTCATTTCAGGTTGCCATGGTATCTTTCAACCATGGTCTTACACATTTCATATCAGAGAGCACACTCCCGCGAACCTCATCCTTACAGTGGGATTACCAGTCCAGGCTAAATCCCCTATAATATAAACTCATAGAGTATTGTCGGGATTACCAGTCCAGGCTAAATCTCCTGCGACGACAATTACTCTAATGAGCTTGGATCTGAATTACCAGTCCAGGCTAAATTCAGACCCTAATTTGGATTACTCTTCCGGGCTAAATCCATTTTCCACATATTCTTCGGGAGGGCTATATCAGGATAGGATCACCCCTCCGGGCTAGATCCTTTTTACCACAAATTCCTTTTAGAGATCCATCGAATTTTCCTTTCATTCAACCGATTTTCTTCCCATTTTATCAAATATATCAATGTTTCATGAATTTCCATATAATGAACATTCAAATCATATTCATATCAAAAACATTCATTTCAAGCATTTAAGAATATAATTCAAGTTACATGAACTTACCTCATTGCTTGTTTGTGTTTATAATTTCATTAATCCGATATCTTTTCTTTTCCACGATCAAGTCTCATATTTGAGACGTCTGGATCTTTATAAATAAATTTGATCATTATTTTCATTCATTTCATATTCTAATGCATTTAATTCATGCTCTAGGAAAAGTTACCATTTTGCCCCTAAACTTTTAATTAATGATGATTTCATCCTTAGGGGCTGGAAAATATAATTCTTGCAATTTAATCCTTATTTCCAGCTATTATTCTCATACATATTGATAACAATCCATGAATTCTGTAAAATATCAAAATTTTTCCATAATTTTAACACTTTTCAATTTAATCCCTAAAACATGTTTTCCCCCTATCTTGAACTAAATTAATAATTTCATTCAATTTTGTAATTTAAATAATAAAATTAATCCATTTTACGCAATTTGGTTATTTTTGACATTTTTACAAAATTGCCCATAAAGTTTTACTTTTATTCAATTTAGTCCTTAAGCCTAAAACATGCAAATTAGCCATGCTTGCTGAATATTCATATATATATTTTCCTCCTCCTCCTCTCCATTCCTCATCCTTAAATTTATATAATATGCTTATAAGTAACATTATCAATAATTTCACTATTTACTTATATGTATATTCAAAGCTGTCCATTTGAGTCATAGTCACTAAATTATTTATTTCTTGAGTTACAGAACTCCAAATTAAGGTATGTAAATTTTACCTGAAACTAGACTCACATATATTCTTACCATAAAATTTTCAGAATTTTTGGTTTAGCCAATTAGTACAGTTTATTCATTAAAGTCACCCCTGTTCTGCTGTCTGACAGTTCTGACCCTTCTTCACTAAAAATTAATTATCTCTTTTTACAGAATTCAAATGATGTTCTAGTTTGTTTTTTTTAAAACTAGACTCATTCAGGATTTTATAAATATAAATTTAAGCCCATAATTATTTTTATTTATTTTTTTATAATTTTTCAAAGTCTGAACAGGGGAATCCGAATTCATTCTGACCTTGTCTCACAAAATTCATTATATCTCAAAATTTAAAAATCCATTGCTTATACTGTTTCTTCTATGAGAAACTAGACTCAATAATATTTAATTCCATATTTTTTTCATCTTCTATTTCGATTTCTACAATTTATGGTGATTTTTCAAATTTAGACTACTGCTACTGTCCAAAACTATTTTAGTGTAAGATTTTTAATTACCATGTCATAACACCCTCATTTTTCTTTTTCTACACCATTTCTCATCACTTTCTCTTATTTTCTCTTCATTAACATATCAAGAACATAGAACCTTATGTCAAAACTCTACTATAACATTATTTCCATGCTTTATCAACAATAACAAACTTAAAAACATATTGAAATCTTGATGTACTTACCTTGTTCTCTTGATACCAATCTTTAACTTTATTTTCTCTCTCCTCCAGCTTCTATTTCTTGAATCCAACTTGATATTCTAACTCCCCATGGTCTCCTTAACATTTCTCTCTCTTAGTAGCTATGGAAATTCTTTTGATTTCTAGGTGAAAATTGTGAATTTTGGTGGAAGGACTAAATTGTAAAGAAAAGAAAATTTCTTTCTTTTCCTTCTCTTCCAATGTTGGTTGCATGCATGGAAAGATTATGAAAATTCTTCATCTTTCCTTCCTTTTATACCAAATAATTAATAATTAAATAATAATTAAATAATAATTAAATAATAAAATATCTTATTAAAATAATATATATCTAATTAAATAATCATAAAATATCATTAACATATCATTACTTTCTAGATTTCTCTCTCTTCCAATTGACCATTTTGCCCTTTATTATCTTTTGAAATTCCATCCTTGAGTCATCATTTAATTTGGTAAAATTACAATTTAGTCCCTCATAATTCTTCACCTGTTCAATTTGGTCCTAATTCATCAATTTTCCTTGGTTTCTAGATCATTCCACCCTTAAAAATATTTGCACTATTAGTCCTTTAACTTTTCATATTTACACTTTAATCCTTCAAATTTTGAATATTTACTCTTGGGCTACAAAAACTTTTCTCACTTTTACAATTTAATCCTTTCTTGAATCAATATGTCATAATATACTTCCCAATATTGACATAACTCAAAATTCCCTTTTTGTCACTTTATTTCCTTATTTTACTATATCACGGATTATATTTTACTATAAAAATTTTCGGGGTATTACAAGTAATGTTGATTTCAATGTTATGGCCATCGAGATGAAAGAGAAGTATGATAAGTATTGGGGTGATATTGATAAGATGAATTTGCTTATGTTTGTTTCTTGTGTTTTAGATCCTAGACAAAAACTAAAGTATCTTGAATTTGCACTTAGTAAAATGTCTAGCTCTGAAAAAGCTTATGAAATGATG
Organism: Gossypium anomalum; assembly: GCA_025698475.1. Taxonomy (NCBI): domain Eukaryota; kingdom Viridiplantae; phylum Streptophyta; class Magnoliopsida; order Malvales; family Malvaceae; genus Gossypium; species Gossypium anomalum. The sequence continues at coordinate 77,721,860 of CM046966.1, read as the reverse complement.
CAGAAATTGAAGGAATTTTTGTATGAATTGTTTGAAGAGTATAAACCTCCACTTCATAGTACTTGTAGCCAATCAAGTGTGCCAACACATGTTTCTCTCGGTATAAAAAATGAAAAGGCAAATGCCAGCTTTGTATAAAAAGCGTGAGTTGGAAAATGGTGGTGAGGATAAAACATCTGAGTTTGATAAATATCTAGCTGAGGCTAATGAGGATTTTGTTGAAGATTTTGATATTTTATTGTGATGGAAAGTGAACAGCTCTAGATTTCCCACTATTTCAAAAATGGCCAGAGATGTGTTAGCTATATCAGTTTCTACGGTTGCTTTAGAGTCTGCATTTAGCACTGGGGGATGTGTGCTTGATCAATATAGGAGTTCTTTAACTCCTAAAATTGTACAAGCTCTTGTGTGTACTCAAGATTGGATTCGAAAATCATCATCACAACAAGACATCAAAAAGATTGTAGAACAAATCTAAGAGCTTGACAAGATTGAAAATGGTATATTTATTGTTTTATTTTAATAGTTTCAATTTTTTTACCATATCACTCCTACTTATTTAATTGATTCAATGTTTAGGCTTTTCTTGGAATGCATCAAAGTCTACCCTAAATTCATGAGCTTTCGTGAGTTGAAGGGTATGCTTATTATCTTATTCTTGTTAACTTACAATCTATTCATTTATATTATTTTTTTAAATGCATATATTTCTATTATATGCTAATTTTTTGCACATATTTCTTTTGTAGGTATAATGCAACTGAAGATCTTTTGGAGAGAAGAAATGGATAAAAATGGGGAATATTACAGACTTACATTTCAATTATGTGTTAATTTCAAGACTTGTGTAATTTTTTTAATTATGTAGTGATTCAATATTTTAATTCGGTTAATTCGGTTAATTCGGTTAATTTTTATACTTATTTTAACCAAAAATTAAAAAAAAATAATTTTCGTTTAATTCAGTTAACCGATTGAATTAACTGAAAAAATTTTAGTTCGGTTAATTTTTTTTGAAAACCTTTGGTTTGGTTAACAGTTAAAAGTTTTAAAGGGTCAGTTAATTCAATTAATGGTATTTCGGGTCGGTTAACCAACTGAACACCCCTACTCATGGCTGGTTTTGGCAAATATGACGATGTGGATGGAGATTTATTAAGTACGACTCCTATTTCAGTCAAATTTGAGAAATAATCTTCTAGTTAAACTTTATTTATTTGTTTTAATCAAACTCTGATTAGTCTAGATTATTTTTTATTATTTGATCTATGAATTTAACCTATAAATAGGTTTTTTTACAACCTTATAAAATATACTCATTAGAGATTAGAACTCATACACTTTTAGAGAATTAAATATATATGTTTTGAGGGTTCTTTGTTTTTGGGGTTTAATTTTTATCTCCATCTTTTGTACTCTTCGTTCTTTTGCCATTATAGTAAAATTATATTTGCCCATGGTTTTTTATCCTCTTTAGAGGACTTTTTCCACGTTAAATTCGTGTGTTCAATTTCTCAATTTCTTTCGCTATTTTTTACTTGTCGCTTAATCGGGTCAATCGTCAACAGTGTTAAAAAATGGATCATAGATATGGTTATCCTTCTGCTACTGTTATTGATATAGGGGAGGGGCCACTGAATTTCACGAAAAGGCTTCAAGACGTTGACCTTACATACACTGTGACAAAGAAGGTAGAAGAGAAATGGATGAACCAAGAGGTGGACTTGTTGAATAGGATTATTGGGTCTTCACCAAAAAGGTGCATCACTGCAATCATGGGGCCTACTGGTGCAGGCAAATCCACTTTCTTGGATGGTTTGGCAGGGCATATTGCTAGTGGAAGCCTAAAGGGTAGGGTGTTTTTGGATGGGAAGCCAATGAGCCCAAGTTTGATTAAAAGGACTTCAGCTTATATAATGCAAGATGATAGGTTGTTTTTGGTGCTTAGGTTTATGAGACCCTGATTTTTGTTGCTTATTTTCGACTCGAACCCATCTCAAGAGTTTGATTGATCAGCTTGGATTGACAGTAAGTACCCTTTTTTAGTTTCAACCATGATTCTATGTTGATCTTATTAGTAGCTCAAAAATTAATTTTAGAAGGGTTAATGTAATATTTGCCTCCTAAATTGCACTAAATTATCATTTAGGTACTTAAAAGAATTATTTATATCAGTTTGGTATCTGAAGTTTCCAATCTTGTATTGCTTTACCCCAGCCGTTAACATTGTTAAAAAAAATGATGTACCATGTAGAAGAGTCCGAGGTCTAGGCTGAGGCATGATTTCAAAAAAAATTCAAGTTCAGGATCGTTTTCAGCCTAGCCTAATTGGCCCAAAAAGTTTGTTTCATTGTGAAAAAATTAATAAAATATTAAAAATATATTTTAGTTTATATTTTATATAGTTTTACAATTAATTTTTTTAAAAAATATTTTTATTATTTAAATTGAATTTGGATTGAGCCGGATCGGGATGCAAAAATACTTGTCTTGGATTGGGCAGACTTCCCGACTCATGAACAGGTCTAGCGCCACATTAACCACTTTAATTTTCTTTTGAATAAATTTTAAAAATTTGGAAAAATAAAAAAAAGTTATTAAAAATACACTTTCTTTTTAATATATATAAAATATGAAAGAAACACAAAAATTTCAATATTTTTGTAAAAAGCTTTCCAAAAAAATAAAAATATATTTTCCTTTTTTAATATACACATTCCTTTTTAAATATATAATAAAAAAAGCAAAATTTTTAAAAATAGTATTTTTTTAGAAAAATCTAAAAAAAATTTAAACATATCTATTGAACATAACATTGAATGTAGATTTATGTACTTTTTAATAACATTCAATGTCTTTTTTTTTATTTAAATCGCATTTTTTAGGAATAAAAATAATTAAAAATAGCCGAAACAAAGTCAGAAAATAGTTTATGGTCATGCAAAGAACATTTTTACATAAATATACATGACAAATTATATGCGTATATATATTGTATATATGTACATATATTAAAAGTACATTTTTTAATTTTTTTGATTTTGTTTATACTTTTTTGTTTTATTAATTTTTTATAATTTTTTTAAAATTGTTGCTCTTTTGTGTATTATGATTTGTCGTAATTTGATACGTCAAATTAGACTCTCTATTATAATTAAGGCGTTTATTCTTGAGTAATGTCTGTTCTTTATTTTTGATGATTTTTAGTTCTTAACGTTAATAAATTATTTTTGTTAGTTTTAAACCATTTTTTAGACTCAAATTAGTCAAAGGCGCCATGGGGAACTAACGATATGATTGAGTGGTTTAGGAAGTCGAGGATGGTCCGAAATCGAAGATATCACCTCTCAGAGGAGGGTATCGCGATACTAAGTAGATATCACCTCTCAGAGGAGGGTATCGCGATACTAAGTCATGGAAGTCGTGATACGCTTAATAGCACTGAAGAGTAGAAAATTGAAGTTATTTTCAGTGATATCGCGATACCGAAACATCGAGAACCCCCCAATGTATGACTAACGTGGATGTCGCGATACCAGAGCCTGGGTATCGCGATACTGATGCTTGACGAGGAGGAAAATGACTACATGAGGTAGTTTTTGTCCAATACCAACACCAATCAAAAATACAACGTCCAGGGGCATTTTGATCCAAAATTTTAGGTTGTAATTAGATGTTAAAAGCCACTTTTGGCTATGAACTAAAGTGAGCTACTTTATTTTTGTTCCATTATCTTTTTAGCTTAGGGTTTAGTTATTTTCTTCATCTTTTTAAGGTTTAGACTTTATCTTTTCTGATTTTTGGTTAAGTAGTTATTTAGTTAGTTAAGTTTACTATAGCTTGGTGCTAATTGCTATTTAGTAGATTAAACTTTCTTGTATTTGCACATTAATCCTTAGTTTTAATATAACTCAACTTTGTTGTATTTTTATCTGATAAAAATCTTATCTTTTGTGCTTTTATTTACCACAATTGTTGTCATTGTTATTTTCTTCAAGTTTTTTCAATAAAGCTTGAATTTTTATCAACTTTCTTTTGAGTTTACTTTGATGTTCCTTTTGCTTGAATGTTGGATAATTGCTTGTTTAGGAATGAAAATGATTAGCTAAATCCTAGGTGGTTGGTTGATGAAAATTTTGTTTAGTTAATTTTTGGTTCAAAGACTAAATTGTAAAATTTGGACTAAATTGAATAGATTTCATAAATTAGGATTGACGTCCCTAAGGGAAAATTTAGATGAGTGAGATCAAGGGGAGATCACATTGGACACCAATTTGATAGTCCTGAATTAGTTTGGTAAGGTCGAGAGATAAACTGGACTAATTTGTCTAACTTAGTAAAATAGAGACAGAAAGATAAAATTAAGCCAATTTAGAAGTGCAAGCGATTTAGATCCCTAACCCAAAGGTTAATTAACAGCATGTAATTCAATCAACTTATGTCTGTTATTGATTTGTTGATTTTGTAATTTTACTTGTTTTACAATTTAGTCATTTTCTGTTTTAAGTAATTAATTAGCATAATTAACCTCAATTATGGTCTGCCGTAATATGAGACTTAGTGAGTTCTTAGGTAGACTTCTTAATTGCATGCCAATTGTTTAGGGATCACTTAAACCCTGACTCCTGTGAGTTCGATCCTTAGAATACTTGGGTGTTTCATTAAACATTTCAAATATTACAATTGACATATTACACTTGTAACATACCGCACTATATTTGATTGTTTAGTGTTGATTCTTCGTTCCGGTGCATGCACGCCAGTGGCAGAAGTGGTCATATTATATATTTAAAAAGGAAATCTTATATATTTAAAAAAGAAAATATATTTTTTTAACTTTTGGAAATTTTCTATATATATATATATATATATTTTTCAAAAATTGATATTTATTTATGCTATTTTTTGTGTTTCTTTTTGTATTTTGTATATTTCTAAAAAGAATGTATATTTTTAAAATTTCTCAAATCTTTATATATATATATATATATATATATATATATATATATATTTAAAAAAAATTGAATGATGCAACTCCACCAATAGAAAGGGAGTGTTTTAATTAAAAATTGAATGTTTTAGCTAAGCTGTAGTTATGAAGGATAATAATTGAATGACAGTCAATGTGTAATTTAATGGTTGTTAAGGTGGACCAAATGTGCATAGTTTTATTTTGTTGTGTGTAAAAATTAGATATAAATATGATGATTGTGAATTGATTATTGGAACCTTAAATCTAATTTTCATGGACTTCCCCTTGTGCAATCCAACACCTTTTACCACTTTTTAAAGACATTTTGAATTATACCAACGAATACATCTATTAAATTACATGAAAAAGAAAACCTTAATTATATGATTAAAACATTTGTATTTTTGCGTATGATGTCTATTAGCTTTCTTTTTAGTAATTGATCCAAACTGAATCTAACATTGTTGTTGTTGTTGTTATTATTGTTATTATTATTATTATTATTATTATTATTATTATTATTATTAGTTTAATTCAACAAGAAGTACTTAAATTATTAGGTTTGTTTGAGTTAGATATTTAAATTATTTTTTAGTCAATTCAGGTATTTAAACTTTGATTTCATTACTGTAATTAATACATGTTGTCAGTGTCGTTAAAAGATGTGTTAACCAATTAAATTTTGCCACATCATTATTTTATTAAAATATAATTAAATAAAAATTTTATTTTAAATTTTATATTAATATTAAATAATAAAAAATTTTAGCTCTCCCTCCCCTCCCCCACCCTGTCTATCGTCGTTCCACCACCTCCCCCCTTGGCCCCAACCTCATCCTTCTCCCTCCCACTCCCCCTTACCCTTACCCTTACCCTTACCGTCCCTCTCCCTAAAATGAGGAAAAAAATTTCAATTTAGATAGCAAGCTGCTCAAATATACTCAAATTTAACTTGTTCCTCAATTTGACCATGATCAAGCTAAAGTAAAGCTCTATTTTTTTAGACAGAATCTAAGTACCTACAAGACCAAATTCTCACTAGCACTAACAAATAAACTGCTTACCGCATTACAGGGTATTAAAATGAGGGCTAGTCATGAGCATAGAGATGCCCCGAAAATCTATATTTTAGTTACCATACATCCCCCTAGTGACGGGAAAAAGTAGTAACTTGGTTGAGCCATGACATAAAAGAAGGAGAAACCACTAAGCAAAACAACTTGTGCTGAGAAGATGTGAGTTGAGAAGGAAATAGCATGGAACTCCATAAAAAACCAATGGATTATATAAAATGGGGGAGAGAGACGGTGGGAGGAAGGAAAGGGGAAGGTGGGGGTGGGGGGAGGAAAGGGAGAAGGATAGGGGAGGGGTTGGAAAAATCTAGTTCGAAAACTAGTTTTTTGCACACCAAAAAATTAAAATTTTGAAAATCTAACCGATTTGTGATATTTATAGCAATAAATCCTAGATCGAAATCATACATGTGTTTTCAGATAGACAGATCCTTTCCATTCACAACTTTCAACCAAACAATCTTCTTCGCTATTCTCATACCATGAATTGCTTCAAGTATGGGCTCGAACGATTCAAGTCAAACACAAAACTAGAAGTAGTTATCTTTTCTTTTCGGGTGAAAACAAAAATTCATTTCTCAAATAGAAACTGACAGAATCATTATTCTGAAAAATATATTTAATTCTTAGTAAATAAAAGTCTTTCTATTTTCGGGCAAAATAACGATATCTGAAAGTTATGTGTCAATAACTCTACTAGTGTCATCTATTTATAGGGAGAGAAGGTAGAACTATTGTTGAATTGTAGAAGTTTATTTCAACAAAAAAATGAAATCCTAGTTAACTAGTTAAACTAGGATGTAGGGGGCGACATCCTTAGTTAATGATACTAAGGTTTGTCATCCCTTTGTTACATAAGGGGCTTTTGGGCCTCTTCCATATTGGATCCAATTACAAGTACTTTAACTCAATACTTTATAATTTAATCTAACCCAATATTTGTTTTTCCATTTCCAAAAAATAAACTTCAATATATTTCTAATTAAATAATTTTCTCAACCCAATTCTAATTCCGTTAAAATTATGACAACTTTACCGTAAAAGAATAAATGAGAAAATATATTTAATATTTTCGCATTCAACAGTTCACTATGACCAAATGATTTATTTCTATTTTTGAACTTCATTTAATTCAAAAAATATAAATTCATTTTTCATTTTCATTTTCATTTTGGAGAAAATCACATTTATTTCCAAATAATTTCATTTCTCCATTTTTATTTTCATTTTGGAGAAAACCTTAATCATTTCCAAATGTTTCTTATTTCTCCATTTCACCATTTTTTTTTTCATTTGATTTAGCATGCAATTCATTTCTAGTTTCAACAAGTTAGAGGAGGGACTAATTGGACATATTCAATTAAGGCTCAAATGATTTATAATTAAGTTCTAACTTTTCGCCTATCAATTATAAACTCATTTAGTTACGAAGTTGTTTCACTATAGTATCATGACTGAGCTCTTCCTAATAGCATACCATTACAAAATCAACTCGATTAGTGCTCATCCAATTACCTTTTCATAATGTGTTATCCTCATAGGATATCCTTAATCTTTTGAGGATAACGTCTGTTCTCTCAATATGATACTATTTTATCTCAGGGTAATCATCGCATCTTTCTTTATGAAAAATTAATTACTATCAAATAGTAATCAAGTCATTCATCACAAAGACGAATGATCCGTGGCCATGTTTACTTTTCATAAACCATATAATTCCAATGAGAGGATATCATTTACCCATGTCTTGAGTCATGAATTCCACAATTGTGAATAACGCCAGATACTGCAAAATTTGTACACCCAACGCACCAACTTTGGTTTCCTTATCTATCCAAACTCAGGCTTTTACTTACATCAAAGTGTACGAGTCACGCATACATAGATCGTCATCCACTCAGGATTTATGTATGCCACATTATGAACATCACAAGTGAATAAATCCATCAACAAATTCAAGATCTATTTTTCTTGGGTCCTGTCCAATATACTTTCAGTCCAGTCAGTCACATCTATGTCTATATCTCTTGGGAGTCATTTGCTCCGATGCCCAAGACAAATTATATCTACAACTGGGCTTGATAAACAACATATCAGTCTTTAAATCGTTTTGCTCATTTCTGACTAGATTAATGATATGTTTAGGTTCGTCTACTAATATAAGTTGTCTTTCTGTATTACGATCCGACTATGTAATACCGCTTAGTATTAGTTTAAAATTAGACAAGCAATTATAACATTTGTTTCTTTTTTTTCTTTGCGTGCAAAAACCATATGAGGACAATTATACAAAGTATATTAATGTAATCAATGAATTTGTTTTATTAACTAATCAGTTTGAAAAAATTGTAAGTTACAAATGAATATACTACACCTAGGACACCAAATCCAACAAAAAGGAGGAGGGAGGAGAGAGGCGACGGTGGGAGAATATTTTTTATTTTATTTAATATTAATATAATTATTTTTATTTAATATTAATGTTAATATAAATTTAATTATATTTTAATGAGATTATATTTTAACCAAACCCATTAAACCAACACTCAAAGCAAAAACAACTCTTGTAACGGAAACTCAAAAACCCAACGGAACAAGTTCACCATGCTAGCGAAACAAACTCTTACCGGCACTATGAATTGAACCAAGAAGGAGAAACCAAACCCCGTACAGAATCAATTTCTTGCAAGAAAGCAAAACAAAAGTAATTAAAGAAGAAAAGGCAAAACAAAGAGGAAGGAAAATAGAGAGGAATGGCAAAAAACAAAAAATGAAAAGTGGATGTGGATGTGGAAAAGAAAGGAATTTTGATTGAAATTTAGTTATTTAAAACAATAAGAAACTAGCTCAAAATGTAGCATAAACAAAAAGAACATTCTTCTATTACTTTCGCATAGATTTGAATACAAGACTAGAGGGTATACAAAAGATTAACCACTGAACCACTAGGCTCATCATTATAATCAATTGAGTGAAAATACTATATAAACCAGATGCTCAAGAATAGGATTTAGACAAAGGTAGCAAAACTCAAAAGAAAGGGTTCGAACCCAGGACCTCGCACACACAGACATAACAATTAATCACTGAACCAGATCAATTACTTTTCAAAATTTTCAAAATTTTAACTCAAAATCAAAATGTAACCACTCTTTATTTCGCCAACTCAATTTCTTCTGACCCGATTTTTAGGATGTTACATTTAATATGACCCTAATAACACTTCGTAAATATTTAATAAAATATTTACAGGCTCGATTTATAGAAACGAGGTCCCAATACCTCATTTTTTAAAACCACTTGACTTTAGAAAATAACAACTTAAACTTGACTATACGACTAATTAACATAATTTATTTAATCGAAACTTCAATTTATGGTCCCGAAACTACTGTTTTCGACACCACTGGAAAACGGGCTGTTACATATTTTCGTTTCATTGCTAGCTAGCTTAAACATCGGAAGTTTAGGGATGTGGTGATTAATTCATGTAATATATTTGAGAATATGTGCATTTTACTAAATTGGTGAAATAATGGAATACCAGAGTGTTCAGTAACTTTTTGGTTTGTAAGCGAAAGGCATTAAGGGAATTAGATTGTATCCAAAAAGCTTTGGAACTAAGTAATTCAATACGGTTAAGACAAAGGGAAACTGAAATTCGACTAGAGATAGAAAATATCTTAAACCAAGAAGAGATATTATGGTTACAGAAATCCCGGTGCATATGGCTTGTGAATGGGGATAAGAACACTAAAATTTTCCGTTGTCGTACCTTGAGCAAAAAAAAGAAAAGAAAAACAAAATTGATGATTTGAAAGCAGATGGGGTTGAGTGGTATTTCAATGGAGATCAACTGGATGATTAACCAGTATAGCTATAAGCTTCAATTTCTGACTTCGCATGGAGCCATACAAGATTTGAAAATGAGCATAAAAAGACTTAAATTAAGTCAAAGTCGTCGTAGCACTCTAGAGGGATACGTGGAATTAACAAAGTTGTGATGTTCGAAACGGGCCGGCTGTTCTATGCCCAGAATCGACGCTAACATTGACTAATCCTGGGCCATAATAAGAGCCACATAGCTGTGTAAAGTGGTTTAAATCATGTTCATGGTTAACTGGGAATAGGCAGTGGACTTCACTACAAAATACATTTTTTATTTTTATAATTGATTATGAATATGAAAATGGTATTAGGTGAATACTAATAAAAAAATATGAAGGAAGCGTAATCATTAAATAGAAAAAATAATATGGTGTAAAAACCAAATCTGAGAACTATGGGTTTTTTTTAAAAACTTTTTTCCCTTTTTTTTTTTTTTTTTTTCTTTTGAGGAACCGAGAATTATGGCTGAGTTGGAGTACTACTCATTGAGGAAACCTTTGACTGAGGCTAAGGAAGTTTCGACGAAGTCGAGTTTGAGAAAACGACACCACCACTCTTCTATTTTTATTTTTTATTTTTTATAAATGAAGGAGAATGAATTACTCACGTATTGAATTTTTAAATCTAATATTAATTAAGGGTTTGTTTTTGTTTACATAACTTACAATTCAGCGTAAAATAAATCATTTTTATTGTAAAATGACTTATCATTTTTAAAAGCGCAAGTTATTTTTCGAAAAAAACTCATCTATAAATAATTTTATTTTTATAAAAAATAATTTAAATCAAGTTTAATATTATATTGATAATAAATTTTATTTTTTATTTTTAAAATATTTAAAATATTAATAGAAAATATTATATTTTTCAATATTATTAAACATACATATTTAATTATTTATATTTAGTCATATAGTAAATTGTTAATTAATTAATATATTATTTAATATTCCAATTTTATTTTAATAATAAATTTCAAAAATAATAATTTTAAATAATATGTGAATTGGATTGAATCATGACATTATGGAACATTGAGGGTGCAAAATGTTATATTTATACATGATGAATCACATATCCTATGGATGATTTTATTTATATATATGAACAAGGGTACTAACTCGTGAACTTGATATTGTTATTAGGCTTATGTCAAACTTATGGTTATGGTTGATTTTTATGCTTATGGTTATGTTATGCAATTGATATGGTAAGTTAAGTTTGGTTTATACAAGCTTACTAAGCATTCATTTCTTTCCTTTATTTTATAGAGTATCGGAAGTTCAATCGATTTGGAAGCTCGTCGGAGATCTATCACACTATCCAATAGACTTTTTGGTAGTTTATGAGCATTTTGGCTAAAGATTTATAATGACGTGTAGGGTAGTTTATAATGGTGTTTTTGATGAACATGTAAAGTGGTAACTTGGTATGTTAGTGATTGGATGTTTATGGATTATTGATGGACTTATAATGCTTGCTTAAGTAAGTCATTTTGGTCACTTATAAGTGCATATACACAAGGTTATTTTAGTAAGTTAATGGCTTGTTAATAGTTTGTTATGGTATGTTTTGTATGTTTTGGAAATGACTAAGTGATGAATGTTTAAATACCTAAATAGCCTAGAATTGTATTCATGGAATTAGGCATATTGACATGGCTAGGTAGGTAATGTTGGTTGTTGATTATGGTGCCTTTCAATGGTATATTGGTTAGATTGATTTAGGATCTTGAAATGATATTTGATAAGTAGGGTCAAATGATGCTTAGGTACCTTGAATGTATGCTTAAATAGGTTGAATGTTTATGCATGAAATGGTATTGAAATGGCTTGATTTTAGGTATATTTTGGGTCCACACAGGCGTGTGACTCAGTCGTGTGAGACAAATGACCTGTCAATACAGCCGTGTGTCATTTGAGGGTTCCTTTGTATGCAAGTCAATGAGTTACATGACCTGACACATGGCTTGGCACACGGGCGTGTAGGGTAACTCAGGGAGTCACAAACCCTTCTCAGAGAGTTACACAGGTGAGGACACGAGCTGGGATACGGCCGTGTGTCCCTAGTTTGAAGGTTGCACAGCCTGAGACATAAGTGCGTGTCTCAACTGTGTGAGGCACACAGCTTTATAATCCCTGTTTCCAAATTTTGTGACTTTGTCCTTGACTTTCCAAATTTTTTCAAGTTGGTCATAAACTACTTCTAATTTTTTTTAGAACCTTGAGGGCCCGATCTAAGGATAATATGCATGATTAAGAATGGTTATGATATGATTAAAGTATTGAATGGTTTGAAGTTTATATGTTTCTGATTGTACAGTAATGCTCCATAACCCTAGTCTAGTAACGAAAATGGGTTAGGGGTGTTACATAGATTCTCATGTTGAACTTCCTTATTGGTTGGCCTTTTTCCAGTAAGATCAATGAGCCCTTTCATCGTGAAATTTATCCGTCTCTTTACTTGAGGCTTTCAGTAATACTCTCAACTATTTTTTCCAAATATGTCACTTATTTTTCCAAGAATGTGGTCTTAGTTGTCATGACATTCATCACTCCAGCATTAGGCTTTAGGGGAGATGTTGGAATGGCATGGTCACTTGATTGGACATCTTTTCCCTTAAATGATAAGTGGCAAGCTACACTTGATCTACAATGAAAGACATCTTCTGGATAATGAGTTGGTGAAGAAGTGGATTGTCACTAAGCATCAAAAAAGCTTGTCTGAACAACTCTAAAAGACCTTTCATCTTTTGCCTAGTGCCATAGGGATGGGCAAGAATATTGGTACTTAATGATGAAGCTAATCTAGTTGTAGGATTAGCTCGAGCATGCTTGTTGATAGTGATTTGCTTTGAGATAATCGCAACTTTGAACTTTGAATTTTCAATAGAAGAGATGAAAGGCAGTGATTGTCCCACTAGCTGTGCCAGAAATTTGTACACATAAATCTCGAGTAGAAAGGTGACTTGAAAATTCAGAGTCAAACTTTATTGATAACTTAAAAGAAAGTTACAATCTCTAGATTTTTTTACAAAGAAAACACATTTGATTCTTCTTTTAAGTTTGACTTTAATCCAAGGGTTATCTAGCTTGATCTTGGATTGGTATGGATTGCTTCAAAGATCGTGTTGACTTGCTCTTGAAACGGGTTTGGACCTCCTTTGTTCAATTGAAACAGATCGAAACACGACTTTCTTTATAAACTTCTTTTGACTTCTTCTCTACGGTTGAATTGAATTGATAGGCGACTGATGGACGTCGAAACCACCAAAAAATAATTCCTACAAAATAACTCTAAATAGTAGTAAAGAGTGGTAGTAGGGTCGAGTCTACAGGGATTGGATGTTATAATCAACTTCCGTGTTTAACTTGTGATCAGAATTTTTGTCGTGTCAAAAGTCGTGGCAAAAGTCATGCCCACGACTCCAAACGGACCTGCTAAAAAATAAACAAATAAATCAGGGAGTTTTGAAATGTCTAAAAACTAAATAATTGAAACAACATAAATAAATAATTAATTAAATTGGAAATTAAATTTAGATTTTGTAATCAAAGATAATAAGCCTTAGCTATAGACTTGGTGGATTCTGGATTTTTGAATCGATCCCTGAAAATTAATTTTCTCCTCTAAACAATAAGCTGGTTATAGTAGTTAAGAACATCCTACCCACCAATTCTTCCTCTCGTAGTTGGTCCCGGTATGACCTGTAAACCAACCCTTACTGATTATCTAACCGATATACACGTGTTCCCGATTCAAGATTCTGGCAACTTGCATTCTGAAGAACCCAACTCGAATCAACGGCCTCAACCGCGTGGTTCGTTTAAACCTAATCACTTCTTCATTGATTTGTTCTCAGAGATCAGAATACAGCACGGCCAACTTGTTTCTCCAACTTTCAGCAAATACGACTCCAACCCAACGTGCACTTTGACTTGAAATCGAGTTTAACTTTAAGGGATGAGTTGTCTATCCCGATATTTAGGAAAAAAAGTGAATACTGATTGGAAGAATTTTTAGTACAAATACGTATCTCATGATTCCTGAACGGAAAGAGCATGGGCCTAAAGCTAAGAGCGAATTTAGTGAAGCATGAAATTATTCATACTTTGTAGAATTGAAAGGTGATTTGATGATGGTGGTGAAGAATGAGAAAGAAAAGTACTTAGAAAACAATTAGACCAATTTGAAAGAATAAAGAAATGGAAACAGAATGCTCACGCCAATTTGAATGAAAAAGAATAATGACTATTCAATTTGAAATCAAATGTAAAATTAGGTATGTCCTTCCTAAGTACATTAAGGCCTTATTTATATACATGTAATTTACTAATTTTAGCCTTAACCACTTTAACATAAAAATAAAAAAAATAAGATTTTTTTTCTATTTTTGGCTTTTTTACAAAGTCAAAAAATCTGATGAGTCCTTGGCTTTCTCCACATTTTTGATTCGGCCTCATTTCATTGATTGTGTTTCAATTTGGTCCTTTTTTGCTCCTTTTTGTCTCTTAGTGCCTCAATTGCATCCCTGGCAAGATTAAACCATAAAAGCACTAATTTAGCAGGGATCAATTCAGAAATAAACCAAATTAAACAAAAAATGACATGCAAATTAACATGTTATCAGCAACATTTCTTCAGAACTGATGTGGCGTTTTTCAAAAAAAAAAAAAAAACTAAGTTCTTCAACTTCTTCAAAGAATTTAAAAAAAAAAAATTGGGCTACTTGTGAATATATAGAATGGCTTGGAGTGACCCATTTTTATAGTGCCAATTACATAAATAAAAGAGTTACAGGAGAATTTAATTGATTCATTTGATAATTTTACAAGAAGTTAAACTCATTTATTTATTATTTATCTCTTATTAATTTAATTAATTAAAGATAAAATAATCATGTGATATTATCAATCAATTAATTTATTTTTAATTAGCGATAATATAAAATTTTAATATTTATCTTTAGTTAATTTAAATTAATAAGAGGAAAATAATGATAGGGCAAATATGAGGTCATCATTTTCACTATGGTAATTTTGACTTCGACCCACGATAATTTTAGCTTAACACATGGCATTTTATAATTGATCCAAAAATTTCTTCGTCTACCATAATTATGGACAAAATTCATCTCACTAAATTTATAATATAATTGATGAGAAACTTATTTAAGCTAATAAATAAATTTCTTTAATTTGAAAATATTAATTTTAGATATCATAAAAAAGTTTTCAGATTACACCATATAAAATTTTAAATAATTGAAATTTTAAATCAATTAAAATAGAATTGTTTCCTTGGTTCATTAAATACAAAATCTAAATTAACCCTCCAATGATCATGTGGACTAACAATTTTAAATACAAATTTCAATCTATTCACGAGTTAATATATATATATATATATATATATATCCCTTAAATATCATTTAAAAAATTAAATAATAGATTTCAATCTAGAAAATTAATAGAATACTATTTTTAATTTTTTTGAAAATAGTAATCAGATTGAGCTTTATTAAGAATAAACCAAATAAAATTCACAAAGACTTGAGCAAAACCAAAGCAGACAAAATGGCCCAATATTAGACATTGGCCTGGAAACAAAATCAATACTGAGGAAAAACATAAAAGGAAAACAATCGAAAAAATAAAATAAAAACCAAAGAAATATCTAGAAGCCATAATTACCACAACTAATTGTGCCCAATCAGAGAACACTGACACCGTCATGCCCATTAATCTGCCATTTTCATAATGATGGTTTCAGATTTTCAAGAAAAGTTTCAACCGAACCCTTGGTCTGTCCATTTCAACTTTCCTTTCTTCCTCTACAATCCCATCCACTATCAGTCTGATCACCCATCACCTGAAATGTTTCAAAGCCAACCTTATATTTCTAAGGGAGATTTATCACTGCACCAGCACTCTACCCATTTCAAACTCTCCCCTCTTCCGCTTCTCATCTTCCCCTTTTGTCAATCTGGCTCTCACTTTCTATCTATTTTATACTGATTATCAGCATATCTAGGTGCACTCCCTACTAGGTGAAACACCTCCTTCCTCTTCAGCATTTCTGTTGCTAAAGTATGTGCTAGACCGTTTGCATTTCTAGGCATGTATTCAAACATAAAATTCCTAGATCTGAGTATAAGTGGTTGAATATCTTGAATGTATGCCCCTATCTATGACTTATCTTGTTTTTTTTTCCTTACACTTCTTTATTACTGTTAATGAGTCTCTTTCTACTATTATCTTTGGCCATTGCATGACTATTCCGATCTGAACTGCTTTGTGGCAAGCGAGCGCCTTAACCGCCAAAGCTAAGGTAAGGCCTTGATGTATCTTAGAACTTGATAGTAGGACTTCCCCCACAACCCCTGAAGCTGATTGACAAAGTCGCGCATCATAAGCCCTGTCAAAATTGATTTTAACTGACTGTTCAGTTGGGTGCTTCCATTTCCTGGCTGTTTTTAAGATTTTGGGGGGTTTTTTGTTCAACCCCGTCTAATGTAGCTTTTTACAAAATGTGCTATCTCTATTCCTGTTCTATTGATTTTCTCATGCAATCTCACGTTTCTTTCTCCCCAGGTTGCCCATAGCGCACAGCAGAATAGTCTACAATGGTTAGAAGTGTTTTGAGCAAAAACCCAGGTAAGCCACTGTAGGAACTCCAAGTTAGTTTCCTATAGTAAATTCGGTATTGCTAATTCTGTCCATATTGAAACTGAAACAGGACACTCAGATTAAATGATCCATGGTTTCTGCTCCTCTTCCACATCGGGGACATATCACAGTATTTGTTAACTTTCTGTGATGCATGTTGACTCATGTAGGCAGATAGTTCCAAGGTATTTTCCAAGCTGTAATCTTAATTTTAGAAGGTAGTTTAAGTAGCCATAGCTTTTTATAGAAATTACTATAGTCGGTTTGTAAAGCATAAGCTCTAGGATCATTTTCAAAAGCTTGTAATAGTTTATAGGCGTTGAGTACTGAGTATTCCCCCAAGGGTTCTCCATTCCAAGCTGAAAAGTCATCATGAGGATCTTTCACCAACAGGAGACTAAGTATCTTTCCAGCAACTTCCTCCGAGAAGGTATTAACAATTAACTCCCGTTTCAATTCTCGCACATTATTATCAATTAAGTCTGCGACTTTAAAATCATTTAAGTTATTAACAACTGAAGATAACCTGAAATTTCTTGCAACTGGGATCCAAGCATCGTTTAAAACTGAGATATGCGTGCCCCTACCCACTTTCCAGCAAATTCCTTTCATTAAAACCCCTTTTGATGCCCATATGCTTTTCCATGTATACGAACTATTATTTCCCAGAAGCGAATTTAAAAATTCCTCAGTCGGAAAATATTTTGCCTTAAAAACTTGCGCAACTAAAGATTTTGGATTATTTAAAATCCTCCATCGTTGTTTTGCTAAAAGAGCGATATTAAACTGGCCCATACTCCTAAAACCCATTCCTCCCTCCTCTTTCGATTGACACATATGGTTCCACTGACACCAATTTATTCCTTTTTTCCCGTATCCTTTCTGCCACCAAAATTTTTCAAAACTGCCTTCTAGCTCCCTGCATAGAGTTTTTAGTAGAAAAAAACAAGACATGGCATAAGTTGGCATAGCTTGTAGCACAGATTTAATAAAAACCTCTTTGCCTCCTTGTGATAATAGTCTTGTGCTCCAACCTTCAATTCTGGAATAGACCCGATCTTTGAGATATTGAAAAGATTCTTTCTTGCGTCTCCCAACCACATTAGGAAGTCCCAAATATTTCTCCAAATTAGTTGAACTCCTTACCTCTAAAATTGACATACTTCCGCTTGTACTTCTCCTGCTGTGTTTGAGCTATGAAAGATCGTGGATTTATTAAAATTCACACACTGGCCTGAACAATCCTCATATTCGTTCAGAATTTGTTTCATCACCAGTGCTCCCTTCTTTGATGCTTCACCAAACAAAATGCAATCATTTGCAAAAAGTAAATGTGATATCTCTAGACCTCTTCTACTGGCCTTTACACCTTTCATCAAACCTTCTTTCATTGTTAGTCTCATTAAAGATGAGAGCCCCTCACTGCATATTAGAAAAAGAAAAAGGCTAAGAGGATCCCCTTACCGTAATCCTCTAGATGGCTAAAAAATTCTTCCCTTACTTGTAACACCACTTACCCACATCCTTCGCCGGAATAGGGTACAAGGTATTATCGGACTTAAACGCATGCATACAAACATTTCATGGTCATAAAATTTTGCTCAAATTTAAAACTTTTCAATTTCTATCTTAAAGTCCCTTATATGAGCCTACGAGGCCCAAAACATACATTAGAGGTGGTTTGGGACTAAACCGAGAACTTTTAAAACTTTTACGACATTAAGAAAATTTTTATATTTTGGAGAGCCACACGCCCGTGTGGGTAGGCCGTGTGATCACACACGCCTGTGTGGGTAGGCCCGTGTGGCTCAGGACGCGTTCGTGTCCTCCACCCATGTAACTCTCTGTTTATGACATTAGCAACGATATAGGGTCACACGGCCTAGTCACTCGCCCGTGTGCTAGACCGTGTCCTCCATACGGATGAGACATATGGCCGTGTCTCTGTCCGTGTAACCCAGAAAATGGCTATTCACTAAGCCATTTGGCACCCTCGTTAGCAGTTACTTAAACATAACTTTAATGGCACTTTTCGTGGCAATTTCATATCGATTTATTAATGCGTATGGCACCATACTTTGCCTAGTTTAAACTTTTCAACTTCATGCCATGATTATCGTTAACACATTCTTACACTTCATACTTATGCTAAGGTCTATCCATAGGCCAATTTAGTCACTTTAAAACCATCAAGTAATCTAGGGCACATTCACAATTCATTAATACCAAACACACATGACCACACCATATGAAACCTTTAGCACATGCATGCTTATATGAATAGGTTTCCAACCCAATAACCAATATAAGCCACATCTCATAGCCATATACAAAATGGATCATATTCCCATTATGATCCAATACATTTGGCCAAATCAAATGACACATATCGAATTGACTAAGTCCCTAAACATGCCATAGACTTAAAGTGCTTGAAATCATTTATACCTTTCAATAGCTGGATAGTGTGATGGAATATCCGACGATCTCCAACCCGAGTTAGCTTAGTGTCCCTATAAAATGAGGAAAAAGGAAGGGGTAAGCTATATAGCTTAGTAAGTCCATATGAAAATAATAAGAGATTTATTGACATGTTCTCAAGTTAATACAATCATAATTGCACAAAATTCTACTATTTACTCTTGTTCATCTCAAGCTGTCTACTCGAGTCATAGTCACTAAATTATTTATATCTTAAGCTACGGAACTCCAAATTAAGATCCACTAATTTTTCCTAAAACTAGACTAGCATATCTTCTTACCATAAAAATTTCAGAATTTTTGATGTAGCCAATAAGTACAGTTTATTCTTTAAAATTGTCCCTATTCTGCTGTCCGACAGTTTCAACCCTTCTTCACTAAAAATTAATTATCTCCTCGTACGGGACTCAGATAAAGTTCCTGTCTATTTCTCTTAAAAATAGACTCATTTAGAATTTATTAATATAAACTCAATCCTATAATTATTTTCATACAATTTTTAATGATTTTCCAAAGTTAAGACAAGGGAACCCGAAATCACTCTAAACCTGTCTCACAAAAATCCAAATATCTCATAACATAAAATTCTTTTGCTTACACGGTTTCTTCTATTGAAAATAGACTTGATAAGCTTTAATTTCATATTTTTTCAATCTCTAACTCAATTTCTACGATTTTTGGTGGATTTTCAAAGTTGGACTACTGCTACTATCCAAAACTATTTTAGTGTAAAATAATGACAGCTAAGTTTATAATACCTTTACAAATCATTTCAACCATCATGGTAAAAATACATATTTATACATCATAAGCATAGACCCATAATCACAAGTTCATCACAAAATCATTCTCATGGGCATGAATTACTTATTTGCATCCTTACCAAATACTCTCCCCCCGTAACTGGTATCAGAGGCCCCCGGAGTAACGAATCTTGGAGAATCTGTATCAAATATCCACTGTAAGTTCTTATCTTTAATCTACAATTTTGTTAATTCTCTGGTTATTTATCTTAAAACCCATACATCTGTTATTTTGTCTTAACATTGCCTGTTAAGTCTAGGAGAGAGACGTTAGGCCCTGGTGTTTAAGACAAGATAATAACAGAAGGTTTTAGGTACCGAAGATGAATAACATGGAAGAAACAGATTGTTTATATAAAGATAAAACATGCAGTCATATTATGCATATAGATTCTAAACAAGAAAATAATATTTCGGCCCTTAGTAAAGGATTTAATAGTTTAATAGATATAACCTCTATATATTTTAATAAAATATATAATAAGGTCAATAATATAGAAGAAAAGGTAAATAATCTAGGGAATATTAAAGAATTAGATTTGAACAACAAATCTAAAGAAATATTGTCAGAAGTAAATAACAAATTAGAACAAGTTATAAATAATAACATAGAGTCAGACATAGATCTAGGTCCTTTATATTATGGTAATAGTAATATAATTTTAACTTTATCAGATGAAGAGGAAGAAACCTCTGCAGAAGAATCATCTTCTACTAGTAAAGGTAAAAAACCTGAAAAAAGAAAATCTTTAACTCAACAAAAATATGATTTCCAATCCTATAAAGAACTTATAGAACATTGGAAAAGAAGATTTACAAACAGTAAAGATAAAAATGAAAGAGTAGAATATTTAAAATTAATAGAAGAACTTTATGAAAAACAAAAGACCTATTTGCTAAGTTTAATTATCATTATATGTTAAATTATGACACTACAGAAAGTAGTAGTTCTAGTAATTCTGATAATCAAGAAGATTTAAAAGTTACTAGTTATAAATCTGATGAAGAAGACACTTCAACAGATGAGGAAGAAAAACCAGAACCTATGGATATTGAAACTACAGATCCATATGGTAAAAGAAAAATAGATTCGGATATTCAAAAGATGATTATCTGAGAACGCTAAACAAAGAGTTTGAAACAATAGATAATACAATTAGGATTTTCGGTAATCAAACCGAAGATATAGCTACCAATGAAATTAAAACCGAATATATGGGAGAATCTTCTAATCAACAACCTAGTCAAACTATACCTATACCACATAGGATAGATGACTTAAACAAAAGAAATGTGGCCCAAGGAGGAATATATTTAGACTTGACTAATATTCAAATAGCAGACTATGAAAAAACCATAGATGATTGGGCACAGTCAATGACAATTGTTGTAAACAACAACAGTACATGGTCAAAAGAAAAATTTTTAAACTATTTTGTTGGAACATTTCAAGGAGATGTTTTACAATTTTTAAGAAGATGGGAAGAATCGATGTAGGAAAAATCCAAAAGGACAACTAATTAATCGAGATAGGTACCCTAAAGATCTTTTAAAAGGATTAACAAATATTCTAAAAAGAATTTTGTGGCTATTTTGACAAAAAGATCAAGATAGTATAGCTAGTTATGTTTTGTCAAAAATAAAATTATGTGATATAAGATATTTAGAAGAATTTTCTAAAAATTTCTTCATGAATATCAAAAGTTAAAAAAACGAAAATATAGAATTTTGGAAAAACCAATATTTTCATAAATTACCTCCACCATGGGATGAGATATGTATAAAGAAATATGTATCTTATTTAGATAAACATAGTAAAGAAGCGAGGCATAGCAAAAGAAAATATAGATTCTATAGGTAATAGGATAAATTTTGCAAAAGAAAGAATAACTTTGCATTGCCTACAAACTAAAGTCATAAACAAGTAAAAAATAAATTAAGTTATAGTCATTGTACAAAAATTCTAGAAAACGAATGGGAATTTGGATGTAAAACAATACGTCCTAGTACTTATAAAAAACATAGAAAGAAAAATAGGAAATATAAATTTGTTAAATGGAAGCCAGAAATAAAAGATATACTGTAATAATAATAAGAAAAGAAAAATTTATTAGAAGAAAAACTTCTAAAAAATCTAAAAAACAAATATGTAAATGTTTTATATGTGATGAAGAGGGTCACATAGCAACAAATTGTCCTAATAAAGGCAAAAGTGCTAAAAAGGTAATTAAAAGTCTTGAAGAACAAGATTTAGAAATATGTTTTGAAGAGGAAATAAATCACGAAGAAATATTATATGAGCTAATATCGAAAGCAGATTCGATGAAGAAGAATATATATTCATGTTTAATGTAGGAAGTAGTTCTAAAAACCAATTAGAAGAAATTCCTCAAAAGAAACGACAAGATATTAAATTAGGGAATTTAATTGGAGAAGAAAAAGACTTTTCGATGAAATGATAGAAAAATTAATAAAAATCATATTTCTAAAGAAGAAATATATAAAATATCTAAGTTTAAAATTTGGAGTCAAAGGCATATAGAAAAAAATTAGTGGCAATACAATCAGCTAAAGATACTAGAGGAGGATTAATGAAAATCCCATTATTTACTAAAGAAAAATCATGAGGATTAAAAGAAATACCCTCAAAGTTAGATATATACATTTAGGAATAATTATGATAACAATTAGAGCCTTATTTAGAAGAGGTCATGATATACCTATAATAGCAGTATTATTAGATAAAAGATTTGAAAATCCAATAAAAGCACTTATTGGAGGTATTCAGTCTAATTTACATAATGGAGTAATAGGATTTAAAGTAAAACCAAATTATTTTATATCCATTACAGATCCTCTAATAGAAGAATGTTTATGTTTAAGAATTCAGACAAAAAATTCTGAAATTAAGGATTTAGCAGAAGATCTAGCAATAAGTTGGACTTCTATTAATGAATACACCAACACGCAGTAAGTAGAAATTAAAGAAATTAATAATAAAATAATAGAGCTATTTGAGCCTAATAAATTTACTACAAAATCCAGCCTAAATTATTACATTTAAAAGATCTATCAATACCAAGAGATTGGATAATAGATAGAATAAGTGGAGCCGATACTTCAAAACCAGTAAAGTACAATAGAATATGTGTCATCGGAGATAGACTATATTTTAAAAATAATGCTATAACAAATACTGAATGACAATTTAGTTTTACCCTCTAATTCTCAAACAGAAGAAGATGAGGATAATATAAGTACAAATTCAACACCAATAGGTATGAAAACAGTTCAAATACCTATTTTCCCACAGAACCTAGTAGAAATTCTAGAAACACTAGAATGGAAGAAATACAATCACCACCATTATTCAACAAATGAAAATGGGAAAAAATGATATTATTACATTTTCAAACTTTCAACCTAGAAAGTATTATACATATATAGAAATTACATTTCAATTTAGAGAATATAAAACATATTCTTTACATGCTTTGTTAGATACAGAGAGCTACCACCAAAGAGTTGCAGAGAAAATGCAATACCTGTAGAAAAATGGGAATTAATGAAAAACCCAATTAGAGCTATAGGAATAGATGGTAAAGAAACCATAATTCAATTCAAAGCTAGAAATATACCAATCTACATAAATAATGTTAGATTTGTAATTCCTAAAATATTATGTTTCCCAGAAATGCATGGAGATATATTATTAGGAAATAATTTTATATATCATCATTTACCATTTTCCATAGATAGAAATTTAGTTATATTATCAACAGAAAAAACTTCTGTAGAAATACCTTTGATAGAAAATCATAAATTTATATGTGATAAAGGTTTTAGACCAACAAGAAAAGAACAAATTAAACAACTAGAAACAAATCATTGGTTGTTTAAAATCTTAGAAAATAATTTTAGTGAAGAACCACTAAAATTATGGGAAAACAGTCCAAGATATTGCGAGATAAAATTAAAAAATCCTAATAAAATTATTAGAATCAAACCCATGATCTATACTAAACAAGATATAGATGAATTTGATATACAAATTAAGGAATTATTAGAAAAAGGATTAATAGAAAAACTAATAGTCCACACTCAAGTCCAAATTTTTATGGTAAGAAACCATGCGAGAAATAAAAAGAGGAAAAGCTAGAATGGTAATTAATTATAAAAGACTAAACCAAAATACTATTTTTGATGGATACTTTATACCAAGAAAAGATGTTTTGATAAATCAAGCTAAACAAGCAAAATATTTTAGTAAATTCGATCAGAAATCGAGATTTTGGCAAATAATGCTAATCGATGAATCTAAACCATTAACGGCTTTTAGTGCACCTAATGGTCATTATCAATGGAGAGTAATGCCATTTGGGTTATGTAATGCACCTCAAATCTTCCAAAGATGGATGGATTCTATATTTAATAAATATAAAAAATTTTGTGTAGTTTATATAGATGATATCTTAATATTTTCGAAACACACTGGAAAAACATAGAAAACATTTAAATATTATCTCTCAAGAATTCATAAAACATGGAATTATTTTGAGTCCTAAGAAAATAGAATTAGAAAAAACAGAAATAGAATTTTTAGGTTTAAATCTATCAGCAGATGGTCTTAAACTACAAGATCATATTATAATAAAAATAAAAGAATTTCCTGAAGAAATTAAAGATAAAAAACAACTTCAACAATTTCTAGGAATAGTTAATTATGGAAGAAACTTCTTTCCTAATTTGTCAAAAAAAATAGGTAACTTATATGAAAAATTAAAAAAAGGAGAAACTTTTAGCTGGTCTAAAGAAGACTCAGAAATTATTAAAAATATAAAAACAGAAATAAATTATACTCCAAAAGTTTATTTACCTAAACAAGGTGATAAATTAATTTTAGAAACTGATGCATCACAAAATTATTGGGGATGTATTTTAAAAGCTAAAACAAAGAAAATAAAGAAGAACTAATATGCGGATATAGTTCTGAAAAATTTAAACCAAACGAAATTAATTATGCTATATATGAAAAAGAATTATTGGCCATTAAAAAGCAATAAAAACCTTTTTATATATCTAGCATCTGAAAATTTTATTATCAAAACCGACAACCAGCAGGTTAAACAATTTCTTACTAATAATAGTTTAGAAAATGTACCTAGAAGAATTAGATGGTACAATGAATTATGTAGTTTTAATTTTGAAGTTTTATATGTTAAAGGCGCTGACAATGTTATTGCTGATTATCTTAGCAGGCCTTATGGATAGAGGTAAAAACCTCTAGAACAAATCGGAGAATGGACTACGGTTCATAAAAAACCAACAAAGGGAAGCAAACAAATCCTAATCAAGGATTTACTCTGATATTAACATCATATTATGCCAATCAAGGATATTATGTTCCTTATCCAATGGTAAGACAACCAATTGGATCTTCTCCATCTTATGCACCAAAAATGGCAAGCCGGTACCACCAAGAAGAATAAGCCAAACAAGCCAATTCCCTTGGTCTCAGGATCCAAACTCGACTTTTCAAGCTAGTTATTACGAAGTTATAAAGGAGCGTAAGATTTGTTGAAACAACAACAACTTTTTCCGAAGTAAAAGATTTTTATAATCCAAGTTTACCAACAGATTTATATAACTTTATTAATGAAATATGGAAAACCCATATTACGGATCAAAGAGCAAATTTCGAAGAGCTCTTACAAAACTTTCCCAATTTTTAGTTGAAAAACAACTAAAGATAATGAAGCTCATGATTTATTATTAAAATCCATTTTATATAGAGATTGGGAAGAATTCGAAATAGAATTCAAAAATATCAATGAGATAAATAATCTTATTGATATATTTCAATATTTTATTCATAAAGGAACAAATAGTCCCATTATGAATAAAATGTTTAGAATATGCTTATATAATAAAGCTAAAAATATATTACCATTTGAAGTTTTTGAAAAAATTAATAGAGTCATTTGCAACCAGCAAGCTCAATTTAAAAAAGTTTTTCTTACCATTAAGGTAACATAACTACACTCATATCTCATGAGTTTCGAATAAGAACCTATACCACTCCCAACATGATTATATCATTCCATATCTTCATCATAAGCTTTAAAATAACCCGTGAAACTATTTAGAATTCTAAAGGATATCTGATAAGCCTCACACAATAGGGTAAATTGCCGATGCCATGTCCCAGACATGGTCTTACACTGGCTTACATGTTGAGGCCGATGCCATGTCCCAAACATGGTCTTACACTGGCTCTCATACTGTGGCCGATGCCATGTCCCAGACATGGTCTTACACTAGCGTACATATAAACGCTGATGCCATGTCCCAGACATGGTCTTACACTGACTATCATAATGTGGCCGATGCCACATCCCAGACATGGTCTTACACTAGCGCACATATCAACGCCAATGCCATGTCCCAGACATGGTCTTACACTGGCACTCATAATGTGGCTGATCTATGTCCCAGACATGGTCTTACACTAGCGCACATATCACCAAAATGTCTTGGAATGGATAGCCAATCTATTACTAGGTTCAACCGGGAATTTACCACATTTAAATTTTGCCATGTGTTATACATAAGCATATTCAACCATATTACGTAAAATCAATTATTCAACACATAATAACGATAAAATTGCCTTACTTACGTACAACTTACCAATTTTATCAAACGACTCGTTTGTCGATTCCTTGTCAAGTATATCCGTAACAAATCATACAAATTATATAATAAAAATTAGGCATTTCAATTCAAATAAGACATTGCATTATTATTATCACACAAGCTTACCTCGAATGCAAAAACGGCTAATTGTCCCTTTTTTTGTCCTTAACCATGTACTTTCTCGATTTAAGCCTGAATCTCAATTTTTTTATCTAACATTTCAAATATAGCTTATTTATTACTCACAATATTCAAATTGACCCAAAAATCATACTTTAGAAAATTTATAATTTTGCCCATAAACTTTCACTTATTTACAAATTAGTCCCTAGGCTCGAAAAATAAAATTCATTCAATTTTATCCTAATCCAAGCCTAGCCGAATATCTATCTTAATTACAGCAGCCCACATATTTATTATTTCACACCTTTACCATATATTTTACAACTTTTACAAAATGGTCCGTTTTAGGTGTTTTCATGAAATCACTTAACAAAAGTTGTTTATTTAAAAACCAAGATTCATTTTATTCCATAAAAATGCAGCAAACAACATGAATATTCTCATTGCAAAACCCTAGACTTTCAACCATTTTGCAAAATAGTCCCCTCATTAGCTAAATTAAGTTACAAGGGTTCCAAAAATACAAAAATCATTAAAAATGACCATAAAAATCACTTACTTGTGAGGGTTAGAAGTTGCTGAAATTTTCAAGCTTCCATGGCCATTTCCTTGGGTAAAAATCAGTAGAGGAGAAAGAGAAATAAAAAGATGATGGCTTTTTGCATTTTTGTCTTATTATACCTTTTTAACTTAATTACCCATTTACCCTTTTAATTTCTAACTAATTTCAATAATACCAAACAAATATCTTCCACTAACTTATTAATGGGTTAATTTCCACATAAGGGCTTCCACTAAAAATTCTATAGCTATTTAATACCTTCAGCTATTAGAATGCAACTTTTACACTTTACGCGATTTAGTCCTTAAAGCCAAATTAAACACTTCTCACATATAATTTCTTCATGAGAATTTTACACAGTCATGTAAACATATCATAGACCTTATAATAATTCTAAAATAATTATTTCTAATTCAAATTTGTGGTCTCAAAACCACTGTTCTGATTAGGCCCTAATTCGGGATGTTACACTACCTCCATTGATATTAACTGCATACAAAACTGTGGTAATGCATTTCATAATAAGTGCCACCCATTCTTTTGCAAAACCCATCCGTAGCATAAATTCTTTTAAAAAACCTCATTCCACTCTGTCCTAGGCTTTACTCATATCAAGCTTTATTGCCATATACCTTTTTTTCCCTATTCGTTTTTGGCGAAACATATGCAAGTTTTCATAAGCTACAAGCACATTGTCAGAAATTAATCTTCTAGGGACAAAAGCACTTTGAGCCAAATCAATACATCTCTCTATTACTTCTTGAAGACGATTTGCAATTGTTATTGCCACAACCTTATATATAACCTTGTACAAACTAATTGGCTTAAAGTTAACCAGATTTGTGGGATTTAGGGTTTTTAGGATCAGCACAATATCTGTCTAATTAAAAGAGTATAAATTTAGATCGTTGATCAAAACCCCAAACAATAAGTGGTGACGTCTTTACCTACTATGTGCCAAAATCTTTGAAAGAATAATGCTGGAAAACCATTAGATCTTGGTGCTTTAGTAGGCCCCATTCCTTTTAAAGCTGAATGAACTTCTTCTTCTGTATAAGTAGATAGTAAAACTGCATTAATATCTTGTGAAATTTTCCTATCAATGCCAGTCAAGAGATGAGATAAATCCCCTATTCTATTCGATGTAAACAGCTTCTGGAAAAATAATGAACCCACCTCACTAATCTCAATTGCATTAGTAACTTTTTCTCCTCCATCTAATTCTAGTTGGGATATTATATTTCTGCACCGATGTGTTGAGGCATACTTGTGAAAAAAACTTGAATTATTATCCCCTAGTTTAAGATAGTTAGCCCTCGCCCTTTGTTCCCAGTACATCTCATCTTTATTAATTTCCATATTAAGATGAAATCTTGTATCAATAATCTTTGCCATCGTATCATCATCCCTTTCTGTTGCCAACAAGATTTCAAGTTCATTCAAAAGCTTCATTTTTAGCCCCTCTCGCCTTTTTTTAATCATTAGTGCCCATCTCCTTAAACTCAGCTGTAGTTGTTCTAGTTTCTCAACTATTGTACCTGTAGAAGATTCCCATGTTGTCTTAATTTCTCTTTCAAGATACTCCTCCATGGTCCACCATGCTTGAAATTTAAAGTTTGAACGTCCCATATAATTGTTTCCGATATCAGTATTTAGAAGAAGTGGACAGTGATCTGACATTGTATGAGTTAAATGTTGAACAATACCTAATGGAAAAAGATGCCTCTATTTATTATTCGCAACACCCCTATCAAGTCTTTCCTTGATATTTGTTTCTAGCAAATTTCCCCTTTCCTAAGTAAACCAAACTCCCAAATAACCCAAATCCTCTAATTGACATTCCTCCAATGTCTATCGGAAAACCTCCATTCGTCTCTCTTCTCTTTGAACACCTCCACTTTTCTCAAAAGAGTACATGATTTCATTGAAGTCACCGCTTACTAGCCATGGATAACTTTTTCCTTGCTCCAATTTCCTTAACAGATTTCAAGTATCATTTTTGTTTATCCCATACAATGAACCCTAAAACCCCGTAAATCGTCACTCTTCTCTGACTCTCTCCTCTTTGATGAATACATCAATATGACTTTTTGAAAAACTCCTTAAAGTAATCGTAATATCCTCTTCCATGCCAAACACAAACCACCTCGAGAACCCTCAGCTTCAACATCAATCCTATTCAAAAAACCACAACTCCTTCTGACTCTTTCCATTCGTTGCTTATCAATTTTCGTCTCCATTAAGAAGACCATATGGGGGCTATGCTGCTTTAAGAAAAACCGCAGCTTTCTTACCTCCCGCGGACTCACCAATCCACGGACATTCCAACTAATGGTTTTCATTGCATCCGGTCAGCTTGCCTCTTAGCAGCCGCCGATCCCATAATTGAAGGAACAACATTCTGCTCCAAACTTTCAAACATCGTTTATGGCAAAACTTTAACACAATCCCCTTTACCTTCCTTCCTCAATCTTTTTGTTCCATCCATATTTGCAATGCCTAAACATCTAGTTTCAATTTCTTCTTCTATAGATTTCCTCTTTCTCAAGTTGCTACCATCCATTCGTTGATCCATCTTAGCTTTTGGGACAATTCTTTTCCAGCTTGACTCCTTGGCTGAATTGTGATTTCTGGCCTACTCACTCTTATTAGGATTTATCTGATTATCATCCTTAATTATGAATTCTTCTTCCTGCTCCTTGATCGCATCCTCCTCTCCAATCAATTGGATTTTCTTTTGCGTACTCCAAGACGTGTTGTCCCCCTCTCCTGTTAAATTTATACTTTTTTACTTCAATTCTATACCTCCTATATAAGAACATTGAGCCCCCACCTTTTTTAAGATATTGTTGAATCTCATGCTCTCCTTTCCAACTAAATTTGGTTTTGATTTTAAGGCCAGCATGTAAGGTGCATCTTCTTTGATTTTGTTTTTCTCCTTGGGTTTAACAGAATACAGTCATTAAGACCATGCCACATTCTTCCACAACCAAAAGAAAACATCGATAATTTCTCATATTTAAAAGATATCCACGACTTATTAAAATTATTGATTGAAACAAAGAGACCTCGTCAAAGTGGTTTCTGTATATCCAGATTTATTCGAAGTCGACATAATTCCTCATTAATTTTAAATCTGATTACCCCTCTAAACGTAACACCTATGGCACGCAACAGATCTTTTTTATCAAATTCTGGTAAGCACGCACCAATCTTAATCCAGAATGGTGAAGACGTGAGCTTAATTTGAGTTCGTTCCATCAACTGACTTAACCTGTCAAATAGAATTAGGCTTTTGCAAAAGAGCCAAGGCTGTCCCTCCATAATGATCTCTAAATATTCTTCTAAATCGAACACTATTAAAAATAAATCCTGCCCTACCATCTGAATCTCAGCTTTTTTCCTTGTCTTCCATATGATTTTCATCTGTGCCCTAAAACTTCCTGGGTTGTAGAGCTTCTCTGTCTTAACAGTACAGATCAGAGTTGGTTTTACGTTTGGCACCACCATCGAGCCTTTAACTGATAACTAAATAAGTTCTTCAGCTAGAAGGGAGATCTCATCCCTCCTCTCTCTATCGACACCACCACTTTCCTCCATCTCAAGCCGCAGCAGAAACTGCTTTCTCTAGGACTCTCTGCAAAGCACTCTTGGCAACCCTAGAGAGAAAAGAAATTACAGTTTTTAAAATTTTAGGTTAGGTACATATGTTAAATCAATTAATTATTGTGTGCGACAAATTTTTAAATACAATTATCTAAAAGGTAATAAAATAAATTTAAAATTTATTTTTGTATAAATCATGCTGGGATCTAAATAAACTTGTAAGTTTTGATGTAATTAGAATTTTTAAAATACCATTTAAAAATAAAACAAAAAATATAAATTAAAAAAAATTAATGCCACATGTGGCAAAAGAGCTAGAGCAAGGATATTCTAAGAAAAAGAGATATACATGTAGGCAAACATAACTAAAGACATCAAAGATATCAAGACATTTTATTTGGGAAGAACAACTAAGTTCTACGGCCTAACTAGTACAGAAACAAAGTCAGCTGTAAGTGCTTCTCAAGGCATCTATGGTGACAAAGACATTATTATTTTCTTTTCATTTGTAACACACTCGCTTAACGACCCACTTCAAGGCTCGAATTGGTTAAAATTGGCTCTCCAGAACTGCTTGATGCAACGGGTTCTTTATATGTTGGAATAGGCATCTTAGCTGGGAGATTTGGGATTGCCATATCGAAATCAAGAACTTGAATCGCTTGCCCTATTGAGGGTCTGAGGTTGGTGTCAGGATGAGCACACCATAGCCCTACAATCATCAAACACTCCATCTGTTTTTCATCAAATTCTGCATTCAACCTCTCATCCACTGATGAAAGAAGATTTGCACTTCCGTAGAGATGCCAAACCCATTCTACCAAACCAATTTGTGAGTATTTTTCAATAGGATCAACTGACCTTCTCCCCGTAGCAATTTCTAAGGCGACCACACCGAAACTATAAACATCTGAGGCTTTACTTGCTCTGCCAGTTCTTATGTATTCCGGGGCCATGTAACCTAATGTCCCTGCCAGCCCTGTTGTTCGAGGACCTAGCTCATGGTCCATAAGCCGTGCTAATCCGAAGTCACCAAGCTTGACGTTGAAATTATAATCTAGCATTATATTGCTAGGTTTGATGTCACGATGGACTACGCATTGCTCCCACTCTTCATGGAGATAGAGCAACGCCGAGGCTACACCACGGGCTGCTTTGTATCTCAAATGCCAACTGAGAGGAGTTTTCCTGCCAAAGAGGTGAGAATCAAGGCTACCATTTGACATGAAGTCATAGACAAGTAAAAACTCGCCTCCATCATGGCACCAACCGATCAGTTGCACCAGATTCCGGTGTCTCAGTCGACTAATGATCTTCACTTCCGTGATGTACTCCTTTTCCCCTTGTCTGGAGTCCTTTGAAATTCTCTTTACTGCAATTGTTGTATCTAGCTCATTAATGTACCCTTTGTAAACAGCACCAAATCCTCCCTCTCCTAACTTCCGCTCACTCGAAAAATTGTTGGTAGCTACAACGAGATCTTTGTAAGAAAACCTTCTTGGTCCTGCCCCTCTTTCAAGGTCATCGTGAAAGCCGAAAGCCTCTTGATCTCTATCTTCTGATCTCTTCCTCCGTTTCCACCACAATAAAACCTCATATCCTATGCATCCGCCGATTATTAGCACACCCAATGGAACTACTAGACCAACAATTATTCTGATCCTGATCGTGTTTCTCCCCTTGGTTGCCTTTCTTTCCAAACTAGAACTAAATTCCCATGACACAAGCTGATGTCGCTCTAAAAGACAACCTGTAGCAGCTGTAATCCCGACAGTGGCCGATTCTGGCAGAATCTCCATCAGATCAATTTGGTGAGAAAGACTAGAATTACCTTGAGAGCCCGAAGTGTTCTGCTTCTGATAACTCCAAGTGACGCTCAAATTCTTAGTAGTAGCGTTATAAGAAATCCATGCATCAGCAGTGTCTTCGCTATACAAACTAAAGTTCCAGGAAGCGTACTTAACTGAAGAAATAGAGTTGATGTTGATACCCACATGCTCAACTGCAGGATCCCATTCAGTGTTGGGGTAAGTATCAAACTCAACAAGAACTACCTGGTTCCCAGATGAATCACTTGTTGTGGTGTTAAACAGGCCTAGAAATCCACCTCCCGAATTCGGTGGAATTTCGCTCCCGGTGGAAGCAAGGAAGAATGCAAGGCCGGCTCCATAGTCTAAACTAGCTTTACCTTGGGTGTCAATGATGAAGGAGAAATGAGTGGTAAAGTCTGTAACTTCTCTCGTCTCGGAATCCCAAATTGGCACCGTTTCAGCGTAGATTACTCTACCAACTTGATTAACATAAGTGAGGCTATTGAATTCGACAGCTCCAACATTAGGCCTTGCGGCACCCTGGTAGAGTACGTTGATTGCATCAGAATTGAAACGAGGTATATTAAAGGAAACCGAATCAACAGGAGGAAGAGTAACGAAAGTGAATGCAAGGAGCTGAAGCAATCCCAATAAACCAGAGAAAGGGCTAGCCATTGCTGGATGAAAATTTTCTAGCAGAGGTACTCAATTTATTAAAGCATCGACTTGATCTAAACAAACTTTAAAGGCATAGAATATTAATATATATATATATATATATATATATATATGAATACTATCAGAGACAATATGAAAATAATATCGTTATTGCTTTTCCATCACGCTTCTATCTGCAATTGGGTTTTACCTTATGAAACTACCTTGAACAATCGGATAGAGCCATTTTCTCCCAAGGTCAGTTCAACCACGAAAAACCAAAAAAATAAAACCAAAACAATTGACATAGAAAACATGAGATCGACAACAATACTTTGTTTTTTTTTTTTCTTTCAAGTATTTATTTAACCATTGTCAGTCATATCTGATTGCTCATTAGCCTTAATTTATATCATTTCCTCAAAAGAAAACAAATGAAAAGTACAATATACTTTAAAGAACCAAAAGTCTTTTTTTTTCCTGTAGCATCAATGACTTCATTGAAGATCTTCAATACAACTCTTCTAGCCGAGAATTTCAACATGCTACATTTTCTTTTTATTAAAATCAAGACAATTTTTCAAACTGCAAGTGAAATATTGTCTATTATATTCCAAAACTTCTTTCAATCAATAGTTGCTTTATACAAGGCTGTCTTGCTATTCTCTATACTAGTTTTATGTTTAAGATTATTGCATCGATGAGTCTGCTAACAAGACGATACCAAGCATGCATAATTTTATGAAGGTAATTCAAAACACAGCTATACAAGAAACCTTTCCTGGTCATTACTAATAATGCATCTAGCAAGTTTGTGACTTGAATTTTAGTATTCCACTAAATTTAACGCATGGCTGAAAGTAATTTTGAATAATATTATTCTCAGAACAGATTCTGTTTCTTTGCATAAACGAAAAACAATGCTAACTCAAAACACATTATTCGATGCAATCATATATGTTTTCAAATTGAACAAAAGACTAGTATATAAAGATACACAAGGCATTGTTTTCAAACTCGGATATGAACTGGCTTAGCGACCAAATTGAAGGCTTGATGTGGTTATGGAAGGCTCACTAGAACTGAGAGATGCAGTGGGAACGTAAACAGGAGATGGCATCATCCTTGGAAGTTCTGGCAGGTCAGTCTCAAAATTCAGAACTTGAATAGCTTGCCTTATTGAAGGCCTCAGACTACTGTGAGGGTGCGCACACCATAATCCAACGATCATCAAACACTCCACCTGGTCCCTGTCAAACTCTGTATTAAGTCTCTCATCAATTGCCGACAGATGCTCTCCGATTTCATACAGATGCCAAATCCAGTGAACCAAACTCGTTTCAGAACCTTGTTTTAAAGGATTAATTGCCTTTCTGCCAGTGGCAATTTCTAAGGCAACCACTCCAAAGCTAAATACATCAGATTCTTTACTAGCTCTACCTGTGCTTATGTATTCAGGTGCCAGGTAACCTAATGTTCCAACCAACCTGGTTGTTTGCCAGCCTAGGTCATGGTCCATAAGCCGAGCCAACCCGAAGTCTCCGATCTTGACATTAAAGCTGGAATCCAGCATTACATTGCTTGATTTTATATCACGGTGCACTACGCATTGCTCCCACTCTTCATCGAGATAGAGCATTGCAGAGGCCAAACCCTGAGCAATTTTGTACCTTGAAGTCCAAGTAAGAACCGTTTTATTGTCAAAGAGATGAGAATCAAGGCTACCGTTCGGCATGAACTCATACACGAGTAGAAATTCACCTTTATCATGGCACCAACCTACAAGTTGAACAAGATACCGATGCCTTAACTGGCTAATGATCTTCACCTCGGTTATGTACTCCCTTTTTCCTTGCCTGGAACCTCTTGATATCTTCTTGACAGCAACCGCCATATCTAAATCTGCTAAGTAACCCCTGTAAACAGCACCGAACCCACCTTCACCCAACTTCCTCTCATTGGAGAAGTTGTTTGTTGCTGAAACAAGTTCTTCAAATGTGAAACTTCTTGGTCCGGCTCCTTTTTCGAAGTCATCAGTAATTGATGCTACTTTCAATGCCACTCTTCTATTCCTTTCCAGTATCTGTTTCCTTCTCCACAAAATCATAAATGTTATCAGGATTCCAGCTAGCAAGACAGCCGCTGAAACCGAAGTGGCAATTACAATTCTAGTCTTTTTCTCATTCTTTCCACTTGTCTCTTTTATATCCAAACTTGAACTAAATTCCCATGAATGCAGTGTGTGTCGTTCTGAATACATACCTGTAGCAGATGAAAAACCAACCATAACCCACTCTGGCAAAACCTCCATCAGATTAATTTGATAAGAGAGACTGGATTTCTCTTTCGGATTGTTGGTCTTTTTGTTGCTTCAGGACACACTCAAATTCTTAGTGGTAGAATTGTAAGTAATCAGTACATCCGCAGGATCTCCACCGTGAAAGCTAGCATTCCAAGGTGTATAGACAGCTGAAGCAATGGAGTTCTTGTTTATCCCTACATGCTGAACTGGAGGATCCCATTCAAGGTTTGGAAAAGTATCAAATTCCGCAAGAACTATTTGATTCGTAGATGAATCAGAGGTTGTAGTATTAAACAGGCCTAAAAAGCCACCAGCTGAATTTGGTGGGATTTGAGATCCAGCAGGAGCAAGGAAGAATGCAACCGCATGGCCAGAATTTGATGAACCCTGGGTGTCAGTGGTGACCGTGAAACGGAAGGTGAAGTCGGACATCTTCCCAGTGTAGAGTCCCAAAGCCTCACCCTCTCACAATATGTAGCCCAGCCAACACGACAAAGATAATTGAGCTTGTTAAATTCAATCTCTCCAACTGAAGCTGTTGCATCTCCTTGATAGAAAATGTCATTTGCATTAGGGTCGAACGAGGAATGTGAAAGTTGATTGAACTTGCTAAAGGAACAAGCAAGAACCAATAAAATAAGGGTAAAACAAGTATGTTATAAAAGGATATCGGCATGTTAGTATGCCAGGGCATTCAACAGTGCTACTCCTGAAATTGGCAAGCTTGTTTATCAATGATAATTATAGGATTAGCTTAAAGCTTGATGCTCAAGAATCGGGTCAACTACATAACTTAGAGCAGACAAGGATAATCATTTCCCAGAAAAATATAAAAAGAATTGCACGTTTTCCGCCGGCAAAGAAGAGTCAACCTTAAATTGAAGTAACAACGCCAACGACCAGTTAGTGAGTTTAGTCTGCAACAAGTCATGTTTAAATTGGAATCTATAAAATAAAAGTGAGCTTCTATATATAAACTATATCGACTTAAACCGAAAGGTCAACCTGATTTGAGTTCTTTTTTTCTAAGACGGTAGAGGAGTACAAGAAAAATATATGAGCTAAATAGTTATATCTGTAATAAATATTTTTAATCATTTCATATGGTTGATCTTGTTGGGGTTTTTTGGAACAATTTATCTAGAGGAAGTATGAAGCCCAGTCAAAAACTTGAGCAAGAACGTAATAAATCCGGATAAAGAATGACAAAAGCTTGAAATTCAAGTCTGGAGGTTTTTGAGCAAACGAACAAAATCTGGCTTGAACTATGAATGTAAAAAAAAAAAAAAAAATGAGAGAGTATTTTTCTTGAATGATTTCTATTGAAATTCATTAATTAAAAAGATGGTGTAATGCCAATACATATACCAGTCATAAGCTAGTCAGCTTTAATAAGTTTCACCTTTTAAGTTTCATTGCAACTTGCACAACTTGTACATTGCAACTTGCAAAATACAACTTGCACAATTAGGTAAGCTGATCTATCAATCTTATCAGCACCCAAGTACATTAAATACATTACCTACTTAGTTCTAATTAAACTAAATTACAAAATATTACTTAAAGTAACAAAATGAAATTGAAATTGAACAGTAGCATCAACTTCAGTATTTGTATGTACTTCATCTGGAAGTATTACAGCAGCTTGATCTTCATACTTCATCCGCATAACTTGGACTGCATGGTCTGCTCCTTGGCAGTTCATGTGTTGCATGCATGCCAACTTCAACACTCCTCATTGGCTTGCATGCTGCAAACTCCTATTTGGCTATTAAATTTTCAAATCTTAACACACTAAGGGGCTTAGTCAAAATA
The DNA here is from genome assembly GCA_025698475.1 of Gossypium anomalum. NCBI lineage: Eukaryota > Viridiplantae > Streptophyta > Magnoliopsida > Malvales > Malvaceae > Gossypium > Gossypium anomalum. The sequence goes on along the minus strand of CM046966.1, from coordinate 77,684,403 downwards.
TCAGCAAGTTGTTCTTCAGAACTGCAATGAATCTGTCTCACTTCTTGTGCTTGTTCCATTTCTCTAACTAAATGAAGCTTAATGTTGAAATGCTTAGTCCTTCCATGGAATACTGGATTCTTTGCAATTGCAACAGCAGATTGGTTGTCACACATAATTTATGTTGCTTCCTTTTGGAGAATATTCAAATCAGCCAAGATCTTTCTTAGCCAAATGGCTTGGTTGACAGCTCTTGCAGCTGCCACATACTCTGCTTCAGCAGTTGATTGAGCAACAACAATTTGCTTCTTTGAACTCCAGCAAAAAATGGCTGAACCAAGGGTGAATAGATACCCTGAAGTACTCTTCATATTATCTATCGATCCAGCCCAATCACTATAAGTATAGCCAATTAATTTCATGTTTTCAACTTTGCTAAACAACATTCCATAGCTCTATGTACCTTTAATGTACTTGAGCACTCTTTCGGCAGCTTGAAAGTGTTTTTTATTGCAGCAATGTATGAATCTTGAAAGCAAGCTCACAGCAAACATAATGTCTGGTCTAGTGGTAGTTAAATAGAGCAAATATCCAACGAGACTTCTATAGGTTAATTATAGTTTCTCTCCAATTGCAATTGGTGTACTTGTTGCCTTGCAATTTTCATGGAGAATTTGCTCAAAATTTTGGAGACAAAAGCTTTCTGGCTTAGGAAGATTCCATGCTGTGTTTGAGATACTTCCATGCCAAAGAAGTAAGACATTTGTTCCAAATCAGACATCTCAAACACTTGTTGCATTTTGCATTTGAAGTTTGTCAGCATTTCTTGGTCTCCTCCTGTCACTAACAGGTCATCAACATATAGAGACACTATCAGTTGAGTTTCACTACCTTGCTTTTTCACATACAAAGTAGGTACACTGATGCTTCTTTCAAACCTAAGGCTAGCTAGATAGCTATCGATCCTGCTATACCAAGTTCTTGGAGCCTGTTTCAAGTCATATAAGGCTTTCTTCAGTTTGTACACCTTGTCCTCTTTACCAACAATTTTAAAGCCTATAGGCTGTTCAACATATATCTCTTCTTCAAGAAAACCATTGAAAAATGCTAACTTCACATCGAGCTGATGGATTTTCCATTGCATTTGTGTTGCTAAGGCAACTAGTAGCCTTATGGTGTCAAGCCTAGCCACTGGTGCAAAGGTTTCAAAGTAGTCAATGCCATACTTTTGGCTAAACCCTTATACAACCAGCCTTGCTTTTAGTTTGTTCAAGCTTCCATCAACATTGTGCTTGGCTCGAAACACCCACTTCACTCCAATGAATTTTCTGTTGAGTGGTCTTTCAACTAGCTCTGGTTCTTCTCAATCATACTGATTTCATCAGCCATTGCCTGTTTCCAGCCTTGTTGAGCTTCAGCCTCTTCAAAGCAGCTTGGTTCAACTGCAGCCACATGAGCTCTTTCATAAATCACAGCCAATGGTCTAATGCCCTTGACTGGTTCATTATCAATGTCCATTTCAGGACATTTTGATCAGCTTCAGTTTGATCTGTCACCAAATCTTCATCAGCAGTTCCTGCTTCATTTTTATCCCAGTTCCAGCTTGACTTCTCATCGAATACAACATCTCTACTCACGGAGACCATGTTTGTTGAAGGATCAAGTATCCTATAACCCTTCTGATTACTGTTGAAGCCCACTAGAATACCAGGTTGAGCTTTCTTAGCAAGCTTTTCTCTTTTTGCTACTGGAACATGAGCATAACAAATACAACCAAAGACTCTCAAGTGAGCCAGTGATGGTTTGAACCCAAACCAGGCATCAAATGGAGTTTTCTGAGCCAAAGCCTTGGTTGGGAGCCTGATTTGGAGGTAAACTGCAATGTTAACTACCTCTGCCCAAAATGTCTTAGGCAAATTTCTTTCAAACATTAGGCATCTGGCCATATCCATTAAGCTTATGTTCTTTCTTTCACTTACACCATTTTGTTGAGGTGTAGAAGTGTTGGTGAGCTGGTGTTTGATGCCTGCTTCATCACAAAACCTTTGAAACCTAGATAAAATATACTCAGGCCCATTATCAGACCTTAATATCTTCAACTTACAACATGTTTTAGTTTCTGCTACAGCTTTGAACTTCCTGAATACTAAGGCTACTTCATACTTATGCTGGAGGAAATAAATCCAATAATATCTCGAGTAATCATCAATGAATAAGATGAAATACCTGCTGCCATTCAGAGTTTGAGTCTTTATTGGACCACACACATCAGTGTGTACAAGTTGCAGTCTTTCAAAAGCTCCTCAAGCTTTGTTTGTAGGAAATGGTAGTTTAGCTTGTTTTCCTAGCTAACATACTTCACAAACTTTTTCCTTTTCAACTGAGTTAGTGAAATTTTCAACCAAATATTTTTTGGTTAGCTGAGTCATTGAGTTGTAGTTGATATGGCCAAGTCTTTTGTGTCACAGCTTGGATTCATCTTGAATAGTTGTGTAGGCACTGTCTGAGCCTTTGCTCCAGTCCACAACAAAGCTTTTGTTAGCCATGGTTACTGACATGAGGTTGGATACATTTGGATCACTGATTAGAACCTTTTCTAACAACTGAGCTATACTGAGCAGGTTTTTATCTATTTCAGGCACCAAAAGTACATTTGAAACAAGTTTGGTACTTGTAGGAGTGTTAATCAGCACATCTCTTTTGCCTTCTGCTTTAATGAAGTGTCCATTTCCAACCTTCACCCTTGTTTTGAAGCTTCTATCAATTTTCTTGAATATGGCAGCATCAAGAGTCATGTGGTTAGTACATCCACTATCAATCAGCCATCCTTTTGTGGCTTTTCTTTTGGCAACTAAACAAGAAACTGTAAAGACTTGCTCTTCTTGGTCATTACTTTCTTCTGCTACTCGAGCTTCAGATCTTGGCTATTGAGGTCAATTTGGCCTCTTCTCGCCTTTGTTTTTGCAAACTTTGTCTGCATGCCCTATCTTTTTGCAGATTTGACACTACACATCAGGCCTAAACCAACATACTTCACCCGGATGATTTAGCCTTCTGCAGTGTGGGCAAGGTGGATATCTTCTTGCACCATTTGTTCTGGGCTTGTCTTTCCAAGTTTTCTTCCCCTTGTAGGCAGAGGAGTTTGAGGCTGGTCTGTTTTTGGCTTAAAAGGAACCTTTTTGATGCTACTCTAGTCTACTTGCTTTCTATTGCTCTTGAGCATAAAGAAAATTGATCAGCTCTATCAATGAGATACTAGTTAGGTCCCTCATGTAACACCCCTTACCTGTATCTAATGTCGGAACAGGGTTCGAGGCGTTACCGAACTTAAACATTCACAAACATGCAAAACTGGGTCACAAAATTTCATTCCAAATTGAAATCGATCAAACAAGATCATATTATCCTTATTATGGACCTACGAGGTCCAAAACATACATTAAAAGCAATTCAAAACTAAACCGAGAACTTAAGAAAATTTTAAGAAAAATTTCTAGGTTTAAGCCTCACACGACCGTGTGGAGGTAATGCACACGCCCGTGTCCCTTACTCGTGTGGAATTTTTAGAATTTATTTTTCATTTTGAACCTACAGGGGTTTTCACATGACTGAGCACACGCCCGTTTCTCTGGCCCGTGTCTTTTACACAGCCTAGACACCCTTGTGTCAAAAAACCTGGACATTCTGTTTATGACATCATCGTTCATTTAGGGGTACACGGCCAAGGCACATGCCCGTATGTTATGCCGTGTCCTCTACACGACCATGTCGCTGCCCGTTTGTTTACTACCATGCATACTGACTTAGAAATTTTAGGTGCAAGTGACACGCGACCATTCAACACGCCCATGGAGTAGACCATGTGTCACACACGGTTTAGACACACGCCTGTGTGTCTACATCTATGGACCATTTAAAGGCTATTTTCCAAGCCAATAGTCACCCATAATCACTCATACATTCAAACATACTTTATGACATGCAAAATGACATATTCAAGCACTCAAATATTCCACACCATGGCACTCTCACATATTCATAAAGTCATCTTATTGCATATTAATTTATTACACTATTTAGAGGCATTCCAAACCAATTTCATGCATTATTAAACTTGTAACCATGACTTCAAATTGTGCATTCATACTTATAGTCATTTTAAGCCATTAGGTTATCTTTTATCCTTTAGCACCCAATTCGTACTTTACTATACATTCATCGATCAACAACATATTACATCATTATCATGCACTCACCAAGTAATAACATATATTACCATCAAAACAATAGCAGATGCATGCATGGGTAATTAGATTACAACCCAAATGATCAAATATGAGCCATATCACATAGCCATTACAAAATGAATCATCATTATTATAGGCCTTCACAATTTAGCCAAATAGCATGATACATATTACAAAATGACCAAGTTTCCTATACATGCCATACTCAAAATATTTACTATACCCAATAGTCTTTTGATAGTGTGATCGAATACTCCGACAGCTTCTGATCCCCGAGCTAGGTTGGCGAAACTACAAGGGATGAAAAAGAGAGGGGAGTAAGCATTAAAGCTTAGTAAGTCCACATACAAATAATATGAAATGGTAGTAAGGAATCAATATGCAGAAACATAACAACATATACGTGAAGATTTTTAATTATTCAAACTTTTTTACTTACTCATCATACTCATATATATACTTGCTCATTGTAAATCAGTCTTTAATAAGGCATTAGTCATAGGTTTAGCATACATACCTGTACTCATCGTAAAGTATCCATAACCATACCTCTTTGATATATCCTCCTTGGGACTCTAATTACATTCATTACATTACCCATTAAACTCTCAGAATACAATTGGATACGCAGAAACCTTGCATATAAGTGCCACATTTACAAATGTAGCTGAGGCTACCACATAACATGTAACACATCCATAACGAACTCGGACCTCTCAACGAGCTCGGATGTTACATGGATCGCATCCACTATGAACTCAGACCTCTCAAGGAGCTCGGATGCCACATATCTCACGAACCCAGACCACTTAACGAGTTCAGACGTTTTAGTTCCTAGTGACATGTCACTTGTATCCTAAACTATTCCTTAGGTTCAAACAAGATTTTTCCTCACTTGCATATAGTATTTCCATCGTATTTGCTCGTAATGTCGTGGATAACGACCATAATAATATTCATGCTTTCATAACAACCAGTAAGCATATAACTCATAATTACAATAAAACATTTATTACAATATATTAAAGCATTAAAACATAATACAACACAACATTATTTGCATATGTACTTACCTCGGTACAAAATGATGAGAATCGAGCTTAATCATCGTGTAGTTTATTCTTTCCTCGATCAAGTCCCAATTCACATTTTTCTTGATCTATAATGCCAAATTTAACTTATTTATTATTCACATTGTTCAAATGGGTCCGTAATTCATAATTTTGTAAATTTATATTTTGACACCTAAATTTTCACATATTTAGAATTTAGTCCTTAGGCTAGTAAAATGAAATGCATGCATTTTCTTAGTTACCCAAGCCTAGCCGAACCTTTACTATGCTCATATCAGCTCATATTTTCTTTTATTTCACATTATTACTATTCTCTTTTACACTTTTATAAACAAGTCTCTTGTTTAGGTGTTTTCACTAAAAATCACCTAGTAAAAGATGTTTCTCATGCCTCAAACATTCATATTCCTCAATTAATCATCAAAATACATGCATGTCACACATGGGTCAAATTTTATACATGAACCCTAGTTTAAAATATAGCTAAAAATGGGTAGATCATGCTTCAATGACTTTAAAAATGCGAAGAACATTAAAAACAAGGCTAGGATACACTTACAATCAAGCTTGGAAATGTTGAACAAACCCTAGCTATGGTATCTTGCAATTTTCGGCAATGAAAGAAGAAGATGGACACCAATTTTGACTTATTTTTCCCTTTTTATTCTTTTAATTACCAAATGACCAAAATACCCCTAGGGTTTCTCTTTTACATTTTTCCTATGCATGTCCACTTTTGTCCAAAATTATAAAAATTGGTCAAATTGCTAATTAGGACCCTCCAATTCATAATCTAAAGTAATTTCATGCTTAAAGCTTCTAGGATGCAAGTTTTGTACTTTATTCAATTTGGTCTCTAAAATGCAATTAGACATTTTATGCATAAAATTTCTTCATGAAACTTTCACACATGTATGCATTCATAATACAAACCTCATAAGAATCATAAAATAATTATTTTTATCTCAGATTTGTGGTCTCGAAACCACTGTTCCGACTAGGCCCTAATTCGGGATGTTACAACTCTCCCCCTATAGGGATTTTCATCCCTGAAAATCTTAACGGTAAAAAGGTTTGGCTATTGTTTCCTCATAGCCTCCTCGGGCTCCCATGTAGCCTCTTCAACCCCATGTATTTTCCATAAAACTTTCACAAGAGCAACACTTTTGTTTCGCAATTGCTTGACTTCCCGATCCAAGATCTTAACAGGTTCCTCACCATAAGTCATGTTAGGTCTAATTTCAACTTCACTCGGTACAATCACATGTGAAGGGTCAGAGCTATAATAATCAACGCGTACCGGTATAAAATGAGCCAACTTAGTTAATCTGTCAACCACTACCCATACGACATATTTCTTTCTTGGTGTCAACAGCAAGCCTGTCACAAAGTCCATAGTAATTCTATCCTATTTCCATTCAAGAACTAAGATAGGGTGAAGTAAACCTGAAGGTACCTGGTGTTCGATCTTTACTTGTTGGAAAATCAATCATCTCGATACAAATTCGGATATATATCTTTTCATGTCATTCCACCAATAATTTTCTTTAAATCATTGTACATTTTTGTGCTACCTAGGTGAATTGACATACCTCCGTTATGAGCCTCACGCAAAATATCTGAATCAACTCAGCATTCTTCGGGAGACAAATCCTTCCGCGGAACTTCAGACAACCATCTGGACCTCTCTGGAAATCTAATTTACTGTTCAACTTACACTGAGCTTTCTTAGCTTGTAACTCCCTAACAACTTCCTGAGCATCACATATCTATTGAAGAAAAGTCGGTCTAGCTTTTAACTCTATTAAAATAGCGCTATCATGATATTAGGCTAGTTGTGCATTTATAGATCTCAAAGCAAATAAAGACTTTTTGCTCAAGGCGTCGGCAACCAAATTTGCCTTACCACGGTGATAATCGATCACAAGCTCATAATCTTTTAACAATTCAAGCCATCTTCGTTGTCTCAAGTTCAAGTCCTTTTGAGTCATTAGATATTTAAGACTTTTATTGTTTGAATAGACATGGCATTTCCCCCCGAATAGATAATGTCGTCAAATCTTCAAAGCAAATACAATAACGGCTAATTCTAAATCATTCGTAGGTTAGTTCTTCTCATGGGGCTTCAGTTGCCTCGAAGCATAAGCTACTACCTTACCTTCTTGCAAAAGGACACAACCTAATCCATTCAAGGACGCATCACTATAAATCATAAATTCTTTCCTTGATTTCGGTTGTACTAACACTGGTGCCTCAGTTAACAACGCTTTCAGTTTCTCAAAACTTTGTTGGCACTTCTCTTTCTATTCGAACTTAACATCCTTTTGCAACAACCTCGTCATTGGGGTGGCTATCATAAAAAATCCTTTCACAAACCATTTGTAATAACCGGTTAAACCTAAAAAGCTCCTAACTTCAGTTGCATTTCTTGGCAATTTTTATTCGACAATAGCTAAAATCTTACTGGGATCAACTCATATACCATCTCTTGAAACAATATGGCCTAAGAACCCAACCTTTCGAAGCCAAAACTCACTTTTACTAAACTCGTCATATAACTACTTATCCTTTAGAGTCTGCAAAATAGTTCTCAAATGCTTGGCATGCTCTGCCTCATCTCTAGAATAAATCAGAATATCATCGATAAACACCACAACAAACTTATCTCAATATGGCTGAAAAATTTGGTTCATTAAATCCATAAACACGACAGGAGCATTCATTAGACCAAATGGCATAACAAGAAACTTGTAGTGGCCATACCTCATTTTAAAGGCTGTCTTAGACACATCAGACTCTTTCACTCGTAACAGGTACTATTCGAACCTCAAGTCTATCTTAGAGAACCACGTCGCTCCCTTCAGTTGATCGAACAAGTCATCAATTCTTGGAAGAGGATACTTATTTTTAATTGTCACCTTATTGAGCTACCGGTAGTCAATGCATAATCTCATAGAGTCGTCCTTCTTTTTTATGAATAGTATGAGAGTGCCCCATGGCGAAAAGCTTGGTCTCATAAAACCCTTGTCGGTTAGCTCTTGTAATTGTGACTTCAGTTCTTTTAGTTTAATCAGGGCCATCCTATAAGGGGCAATAGAGATAGGTGTCGTCCCTGGCATTAGCTCAATACTGAATTCAACTTTTCTGACTGGAGGTAAACCCGACAATTCCTCTAGAAATACGTAAACATACTCCCATATAACCCGCACTGATTTGATTTTCAATTCAGACTCCTTTGTATTCATATATATGCCAAATAAGCTTCATACCCCTTTCTCATATATCTCTGAGCAACCATCGAAGATATCATTATTGGTGACTTATCTGCATTATCTGATTCAGCCCGAAGAATTTTACCATTTTCACATTTCAGTTCCATAACTTTCTGTCTACAATTCACTATAGCCTCATGTAGTGTCAACCAATCCATACCCAGTATGACATCAAATTCGTTAAACGGAAACGACATCAAGTTGGCTGGAAAACAATGATCTCTAACCATCAAAAGACATTTCTTACATACTTTATCAAATATCACATGCTTTCCTAATGGGTTAAACACCTTAATTACAAATTCTGTAGACTCGACAGGTATATTTATACTATATGCCAATTTCATACACACATACGAATGAGTGAAGCCAGGGTCTATCAAAACAATAACATTAGTATCATAGAGAGAAAATTTAACAGTGATCACATCAGGAGAAGTTGCATCTTCGCGTGCACGTATAGCATAGACTCTAGTCAGAGCCCTAGCTTCAGACTTCACCCTATATCTCGCATCACATTCTTACTACTTGATTTATTCCCAGTATTTCACGAGGGTTTTCCCTAGAAGATGTGCAACTCGGTCTTGGACTCTGAAATATTTCTTTTTCCATCATCTCGGGACAGTCCTTAATAAAGTGGTCTAAAGAACCACACTTAAAACATGATCTTTCACTCACTCTAAAACCCGAATTCTATTTTTTACGATTTTCATATGAATGTCTAGCTGACATATGTGAACAAAAATACATTTCTCTAGATTTCTTAGACTGATATGGCAATGACTTACTCATGTACCTCTTCTTGTATCTCTTGCATTAGACTCGGCCTTTTTCTTTTCTTTAACCAAGTCTTTGGCTTTACAAGCCTGTTCAACAAGTACTACAATTCTTTCAACTCAAGAATACCCACTAATGTTTTAATATCCTTATTGAGTCCATCTTCAAATCTTCTGCACATCTTAGCCTCGGAGGGTGCACACTCTCGAGCATATTTGCTGAGTCTGACGAATTCTCTCTCATATTCACTGACTTTCATACGACCTTGTTTCAATTCCAAGAATTTCTTACGCTTTTGTTTGATGAATCTTTCACTAATGTATTTCTTTCGAAATTCCTATTGAAAGAATTCCCAAGTAACCCTCTCTGGTGGTACTACAAATATCAGCTTTCTCTACCAGTGATACGCTGCCTCTCTCAACAGGGATATGGCACTCAAGCACTCCTCGAGTGTGCATGATAATTCTTCAAATACCAGTATCGAGTTCTCTAACCAGAACTCTGCTCTTTTAGGGTCATCATTGGCATTTGCCCTAAATTCTTTGGCACCTTCTTTTCAAATTCTATTAATAGGTGTTCTAGTAGTTCTCATGAAATCTATATGTTAAGGCATCACAGGTACGAGTTGAGGATTTGGGGAGGTGGGGGAGGTTAAGCATTCGGGTTCGTTCGAACGAACTCCGTATACCATGCATTCATTATGTAGAGGAAGGCCTCTCTGCCTTATTCTCTTCTACTGATAGTTTCGGGTCTACTTTCAGATGGCACCGCTCCTTCCACTGCAGCAGGCGCGCTACATTCTGCGTCAATTGCCATTGCTCTGTCGGGATCCATTTGCTATATGAAAACACATTTTAATATTGCCAGGATCCGTCACACTATCATTACTTATATATATATGTATGGCATGTATAGCTAGACTTAAATATGCTAGGTTAGTCCGAGAATCGACTAAACCTGTAAGATCCAGAAATAGGGCCTAGTCGGAATAGTGGTTTTGGGACCACAAACTTGACATTGAAATATTTGTGTTATGATTATTATGAGCATGTGTTAAAGTTTCATGAAGAAATTCTTTGAGTAAGGTGTCCAATTGGAACATAAAAAACCAAATTGAATAAATTGCAAAACTTGGATTCTAGAAGCAATTTGTATGAAATTGCTTTGGAAAATTAATTAGAAGTCCTTAAAGATCAATTTTCCCAATTTCTAAGTTTTTGGACAAAAATGGGCATGTATGGAAAATTTTGAAAGTTCAATAAGGAAGGGTATTTTGGTCATTTGGTAATAAATGAAATAAAAAGGCAAAATGAAGGCAAAAGTCACTCATCTTCTTCCTATAGCTGTCGATATTTCAAGCGTTCCATAAGCTAGGGTTTTCAACATTTTCAAGCTCAATTGTAAGTTCTCCCTAGCCCCGTTTTTAATGTTCTTCGTATTTTTGAAATCCTGGCAGCTTACTCTCTTCATTTCTACCCATATTTCATGTGAGGGTTCATGTTTAGAAAACTAACCATGAATGAGATGCTTTTATTTTGATGTTTTATGGAGGAATATAAGAGTTTAAAGGATGGTAAACAACTTTTACTAAGTGGTTTTTCATGGAAATTGCTTAAAGGACTAGATTGTAAAAGTTGTAAAAAGTGGGTAGAAAAATGTGAAATAAAGGAAAACATGTGCTACTATAAGAATGAAAAATATTCGGCTAAGCTTGGTTAACAAAAAATTTTCATGCATTTCATTATACAACCCTAGGGACTAAATCGTAAATAATGTGAAAGGTTAGGGGCAAAACGATCATCTTGTCCGGGCATGAAATTTGGGCTCGAAAAGAATAATGTGAGATATTGATAATTCATTTTTATTGTTATAGACCCCGAGGAACAAATTTCGAAGGTTGATCGAGGAAAACGAAAGGTTTTGGAATAACGAAAACGCGAAACCGTGAATACCAGGTAAGTTCGAATAACTTAAAGTAAACTCATAATATGCCCAAATGCATGTTTTATGAATGTATGATAATTGTATATAATGATGGCATGAAAATCCATGACATGTGTTAATAATAATGACAAGATGATAAATGTCCCGGTTGAAGTTAAAAAGGAAATTCGATGGATAAACCATGGCTTACATGACTTGAGAACCTGCATGTGTTGTAGAAAAGGATTTAGCCTGGAGGGTAATCCGTTGATCTGAAATATAGAAAGGATCTAGCCCGGACGGATGTTCCTTGAGTGATCGAGCCTCCCAAAAAATATGTGTGCATTAAGGATATAACCCAGACAGGCAATCCAATTAGGTTATGAATTTAGCCTAGACTGGTAATTCAGATCTGAGCTCATTAAGGGTGTTTGTCGCTACAAGGGATTTAGCCTGTACTGGTAATCCCGTCGTAGGATGTGAGGTTCGCGGGAGTGCGTACTTGAGATGATCGCTCTTATAACTTGACGGTAAATGGATAATCCATTGGAAGATATCTGAGAAACTCAACAGGATTAACATGAGATATAGAAATGAAAATGTTGGATGAGGAGCTCATTTAAGACAAATTACATGATGAATTGCTATGGGACTAACTTGATGTTTGAGTGCATATCATAGGAGGCTATCCTATGTTTATTGGATTGGTTGCCAAATATGGTTGTATGTTATTTAATCAGTAAGTTTACATTCCAGTTATTCAGGCTTATTAAGCATGTAAATGCTTACCCCTCTCTTTTCCCTATCTTACAGAGCTCGAGGACTCATAGAGATTGGAAAACGGTTGGAGAATCAACATACTATCATCTTGTCCAGCTTTGGTACATAGATACTTTTATTTTGCTCAATGGCATGTATAGGGTTTTTGTTGATTTTGTTACATGTATCATTTCATTAGCCAATGTGAAGGCTTATAAAGATATACATATTCAATTGTATATGGCCATGGGATATGGCTCATGTTGATGTAGGTTGTAACCTACTAATTATGCATGTTGGTTTTTAAATATTCAAGTGATGGTTGAATATTGTACATAATGAATGGACATATAGAATGTGGCCAAATCACTTAGAGATAATTAGGTCACAATTGGCAATAAAAATAAAATGAATCAAGTTTAAATGTGTTATATGATGTAATAACTCCTAGTACGATAACGGTACTTTGGCATGTGCTAAACCGATGACATGAGGTTAACATGCAATGAGTTATGCCAAAGGTACTTAAGAGTATGAGGCCTATTAAACCCCATTAAAGCCCCTAGATGAGTATGATGGGTTGTGGTGACCCAAGGCTTGGAAAATGGCCTTAAAAAGGTCTACATGGGTAGACACACGGGCATGTGTCTAGGCCGTGTGTGACACATGTATAGCCCCATGGGTGTGTATGCAGCTATGTGTCCCCTGCACCTGAATATTTAAGTTAGTATGCATGGTAGTAAGCACACGGGTAGAGACATGGCCGTGTGTCTCAACCATATAGTGGACACGGCCTAGTACATGTGCATGTGCTATGGTCATGTGCCTCAAAATAAATAATGACGTCATAAATAGCATGTCTGGGTTTTTGGACACAGGCGATCACACGGGCGTGTCTAGGCCTTGTGAGGGACACGAGCCAGGGACACGAGCGTGTGCTTAGCCGTGCAAAAATTGCTGTAGGTTCTAAATGAAAAATAATTTTCAAAAATTCAACACGAGTGAAAGACAAGGGCTATCCTAAAGGCACACGGGCGTGTAAGGCATCAACCTAGAAATTTTTCTTGAAATTTTCTTAAGTTCTCGGTTTAGTTTGGAACCACCTTTTTTAGCATGTTTTGGGTCTTGTGGGCCCAAGAGAGGACAATGAGATCTTATTTGATGGTTTTTGATTTGGAATGAAATTTTATTGCCCAGTTTTTCATAATTGCCTTAGTAAATTTTTGGTAACGCCTCGTACCCTATCCCGGCATAAGATACGGGTAAGAAGTGTTACATTTAGTGTTATCAGAGCTATGGTTTAGTCGGTTCTAGGACAACCGTAAGGTGTATCGAGTTTAGCTATACATGCCATTATACAAACGTTGACAGAATGACATCTCTTAACTGTTTAACTGTCTTAGAATATAGTAAATGTCTTCCAATCAAGCATAAGATGACTCCGAGGGAGCCGAGAGCCATTCTCCAGCTTTCGTATAATGAGATGCTTCAAGTAGTAGTTGAAGGCCTATGTCTGAAGGCCGGAAAAGGCCAAAGCCACCTTCTTTGACATGATGGATGAGTGGTTTAGGGATCATTTGAGAAATTTCCCCAACATACCACAACCTCCCCCACCTCCTAACCGACTTGATGAGGAAGTGCCACGAGGTATGGCAACTGTAAGAATTGGTAAAGCCCCAGTGGACAAGCTTAGAAAGTATGGGGCTGAAGAATTTAAAGCTAAGATTGATGATGTTGCTGAACGAGCCAAGTTCTGGCTCAAGAACACTACACGAGTATTGGACGAGTTATTGTGTACACATGAGGAGTATTTAAAGTGTGTTGTATCTCTTCTAAAGGATACTGCATACCACTAGTAGAAGACTGTATCTTCACTGGTGCTAAAGGAAAACATCACTTGGGAATTTTTCCAAGCAGAGTTTAAGAAGAAATACATCAGTTAAAGGTTCTTAGACTCGAAGCAAAAGGAGTTCCTGGAACTCAAATAAGGAAATAAGACTGTATCAGAATACGAAAGGAAATTTCTAAGACTAAGTCAGTATGCGACTGAATGGGTTCAAACTGAGTCAGAAATGTGTAAATGCTTCGAGGAAGGTCTGAATGAGGAAATCAAGCTGTTAATTGGGATCCCTGAGATACGAGAGTTTGCTGCATTAGCTGATCGGGCCAAGAAGGCCAAGGAGCTCAATAATGAAAGGAAGCAAGCTGAGAGAGAAGCTCGAGTTTTGAGCAAGAGATCTAGTGGTAGGACGCTCTCATTTCCCACAAGAAAATTAAGGAGCCAACATGAACGCTCCACTTCATCAGTAGGATATTTGGGTAGAGTGAGAAGCTCCAAATGACGTAACCAGAAGCCTTCTTCCCTGATGATGACTAGTGTGGGGAGTGTAGATAACCAAAAGCTGAAGTATAAAAGCTGTAATAAATTTCACTTCGGAGAGTGCCAAATAAAGAATGGTGTGTGCTATAGATGTGGTTCTCTTGACCACTTCCTCAGAGACTGCAGAGCTAACCAATAAAGAGGTGGAATTAGCCCCGAAGTTGAGTGCTCCTACTTCACGAGGTAGGCCTCCGAGATATCCTGCAAGTGCTAGTGGCAGTCAAGTTGTGACCAAAGACACTACAAAATTAGAGGCTCGAGCCTTGATAAGAACGTATGCAATACGAGCTCGAGAGGAAGCCTCTGCTCCTGACATCATCACAGGTACCTTTTCTCTTTTTAATACTTGTGTTGTTTCCTTATTTGATCCGGGATCGACACATTCATACATTTGCATGAGATTGGTGTCTAGTATTAATATATCCATTGAACCTACAGAATTTATAATTAGAGTGTCGAACCCATTAGGCAAGTCAGTCCTAGTTGATAAAGTCTATAAAAATTATCCTTTGACGATTTAGGGTCATTATTTTCCAGCTAACTTTATGTTATTGCCATTTGATGAGTTTGATGTAATACTTGGCATGGATTGGTTAACCCTGCATGATGTAATTGTCAACTGTGGTCGCAATATATTGAATTGAAGTGCCCAGATAGTGAGATTCTATGGGTTGATTTAAGAGAATTGGATACACCGCCGGTTGTAATTACATCAATGGCTGCTCAAGATCTATGAGAAAAGGGTACACAGCCTACCTTCCTTTTGTATTGAACACTAATGAAACGGAGTTAAAGACTAATTCCGTACCAATAGTATGTGAATATCCAGACATGTTCTCGGAGGAATTACCCAGATTACCTCCTGATAGAGAGATAGAGTTTCGTATTGAACTGGTACAAGGAACAACTCCTATTTCTATTGTTCTATACAGGATGGCACCAATCGAGCTGAAAGAGTTAAAAACACAGTTGCAAGAGCTGACGAATAAAGGTTTTGCAAGGCCGAGCTTTTCACCTTGGGGTGCTCCCGTATTATTTGTAAAGAAGAAAGATGGTTTAATGAGGCTATGTATAGATTATCAGCAATTGAAAAAGGTAACTATCAAGAATAAGTATCCTTTGCCCATGATTGATGATTTGTTCGACCAGTTGAGGGGAGCCACTGTGTTCTTTAAGATAGACCTGAGATCTGGATATTGTCAGTTATGAGTTAAGGAATCAAACGTGCTTAAGATAGCTTTCAGAACGAGGTATGGCCACTATGAATTTCTTGTCATGCCGTTTGGGTTGACGAATGCACCGACTGTATTTATGAACCTAATGAATAGGATATTTTGGCCATACTTGGACAAGTTCGTTGTTGTGTTCATCGACGACATTTTAATTTATTCCAAGGATGAGACAGAGCATGCGAAGCATCTGAGGACTGTGTTGCAGACTTTATGGAAAAAACAATTGTATGCTAAGTTTAGCAATAGTGAGTTTTGGCTCCAAGAGGTAGGGTTTTTGGGTCATATTGTTTCAGGTGATGGCATCCGGATTAATCCAAGAAAGATCTCTGCTATCGTTGAATGGAAACCACCTAAAAGAGTAACCGAGGTTAAAAGATTTTTGGGCTTACCTGGTTGCTACTGAAGATTTGTAAAAGGATTTTCCATGATAGCAACTCCAATGACGAGGTTGCTATAGAAAGACGTTAAGTTTAAATGGTCAGAAAAGTGTTAGCAACGTTTCGAGAAGTTGAAGACATTGCTGACTGAAGCTCCAGTTCTAGTATTACCCGAGTCAGGAAAAGAGTTTATGGTCTACAGCGATGCATTCTTAAATGGACTGGGTTGTGTGCTTATGCAAGATGGCAAGGTGATAGCCTATGCTTCACGGTAGTTGAAGCCACACAAGAAGGATTATCCGACGCATGACTCAGAGCTTGCCGCTATTGTTTTTGCCTTAAAAACTTGGAGGCATTATTTATATGGTGAGACTTGTCGTATATTCACAGACCACAAGAGTTTGAAGTATTTGATGACTAAAAAAGAATTGAATATAAGACAATGAAGATTGTTAGAATTAATTAAAGATTACGAGCTGATCATTGATTACCACCTGGGAAAGGCGACTGTGGTCACCGATGCACTAAGCAGAAAATCTTTATTTGTATTGAGGGCCATGAATGCTTGATTGGCATTGTTTGATGATGGTTCAGTCTTGGCAGAGTTAAGGGCTGGGCCAACATTTCTTCAGGAAATTTATCATGCTCAGACTAATGATAGTGACTTGCAAGCTAAAAGAACTCAATGTGAGCCGGGCATCGAATTAGATTTTCAGATCAGTTCTGATGGATGTTTGATGTTTAAAGACAGAGTATGTATACAGTTCGGATAATTTTGCAAGAGGCACAGATAGCCATTTGTCTATTCATCCTGGAAGTACTAAAATGTATGATGATTTGAAGAAAATGTACTGGTGGAACGGCATGAAAAGAGACATCTTTGAATTTGTATCAAAATGCTTGATATGTTAGCAAGTCAAAGCTGAACATCAAGTACCTTCAGGTTTGTTACAGCTTGTGATGGTCCTCGAATGGAAGTGGGACAGAATTACTATGGACTTCGTGACAGGATTACCATTGACCCTGAAAAAAAAGATGCTATATGGGTTGTGGTTGATAAGTTGACAAAATCGGATCATTTTATCCCTGTGAGGACAGATTATTCACTTGATAAGTTGGCCGACTTGTATATATCTGATATTATGAGATTACACGGAGTACCGCTATCGATTATTTCAAATAGAGACCCAAGATTCACTTCGAGATTCTGGAAGAAGCTACAAGAAGCCTTGGGTACTTGGTTGAGCTTTAATATAGCTTTTCACCCGCAGAGTGATGGTCCGTCTGAGCGGATGATTCAGATTCCTGAGGATATGTTACGATGTTGCATCATCTAATTTCAGGGCAGCTAGGAAAAAATACTTGCCATTGGTAGAGTTCACATACAACAACAGTTTTCAAACGAGTTTGAAGATGACGCCTTATGAGGCCTTATATGGCAAAAAGTGCTAAACTCTATTGTATTGGACAGAACTTAAGGAGAGTCAGATTCACGAAGTTGATTTGATCAAGGAAACTGAAGAAAAGGTTAAAGTGATACGTGACTGCTTAAAAGCGGCATCAGATAGGAAAAAGTCATATGCTGATCTGCAAAGAAAAGAGATAAAATTTCAAGTTGGAGATAGAGTATTCTTGAAAGTATCTCCATGGAAAAAAATATTGAGATTTGGCCAGAAAGGAAAATTGAGTCCGCGATTTATCAGACCATACAAGATCACTGAAAAAGTTGGACCATTAGCCTGTCATTTGGCATTGCCACCAGAACTAGAAAAAATTCATGACGTGTTCCATGTATCTGTGTTAAGGTAATATTGATTAGACCCCTCTCATGTTATTTCACCGACGGAGATTGAAATTAGACCGGACATGACTTATGGTGAAGAACCAATTAAGATTTTGGCTCGTGAGGTTAAACAGATGAGAAATAAAGTTGTAGCTTTGGTAAAAGTTTTATGGCATTGACATGGTGTGGAAGACGCTACATAAGAGCCAAAAGAAACAATGAGAAGCCAATATTCGAACTTGTTTACTGGTAAGAATTTCGAGGACAAAAGTCACTAAGGGGGGAGAAATGCAACATCCTGAAATAGGGCCTAGTCGGAACAGTGGCTTTGGGACCACAAATCTAATGTCAAAATATTTGTGATATGATTATTATGAGGTCTAGAATATGAAAATATGCATGTGTTAAAATTTCATGAAGTAATTCTTTGAGTAAGGTGTCCAATTGGAAAATAATGACCAAATTGAATAAATTGCAAAACTTGGATTCTAGAAGCAATTTGTATGAAATTGCTTTGGAAAATTAATTAGAAGTGCTTAAAGAGTAATTTGCCCAATTTCTAAGTTTTTGGACAAAAATAGACATGTATGGAAAAATTTGAAAGTTTAGTAAGGAAGGGCATTTTGGTCATTTGGTGATAAATGAAATAAAAAGGCAAAATGAAGACAAAATTCACTAATCTTCTTCCTATAGCTGCCGAAATTTCAAGGGTTCCATAAGCTAAGGTTTTCAACATTTTCAAGCTCAATTGTAAGTGCTCCCTTGCCCCATTTTTAATGTTCTTCGTATTTTTGAAATCCCAGTAGCTTACTCTCTTCATTTCTACCTATATTTCATGCTAGTGTTCATGTTTAGAAAACTAGCCATGAATGAGATGCTTTTATTTTAATGTTTTATGGAGGAATATAAGAGTTTAAAGGATGGTAAACAACTTTTACTAAGTGGTTTTTCATAGAAATGACTTAAAGGACTAGATTGTAAAAGTTGTAAAAAGTGGGTAGAAAAATGTGAAATAAAGGAAAATGTGGGCTACTATAAGAATGAAAAATATTCGGCTAGGCTTGGGTAACTAAGAAATTTCATGCATTTCATTATACGAGCCTAGGGACTAAATTGTAAATAATGTGAAAGGTTAGGGGCATAACGGTCATCTTGTTCGAGGGTGAAATTTAGGCTCGAAAAGAATAATGTGATATATTGATAATTCTTTTTTATTGTTATAGACCCTGAGGAACAAATTTCGGAGGTCGATCGAGGAAAACGAAAGGTTTTGGAATAACCAAAACGCAAAACCAAAACGAATACCAGGTAAGTTCGAATAACTTGAAGTAAACTCATAATATGTCCAAATGCATGTTTTATGAATGTATGATAGCTGTATATAATGATGGCATGAAAATCCATGAAATGTGTTAATAATAATGACAAGATGATAAATGTCTCGGTTGAAGTTAAAAAGGAAATTCATTAGATAAAACCATGGCTTACATGACTTGAGATCCTACATTTGCTGCAGAAAAGGATTTAGCCGGGACGGGTAATCTGTTGATCTCAAATATAGAAAGGATCTAGCTCGGACGAGTGTTCCTTGACTGATCGAGCCTCTCGAAGAATATGTGTACATTAAGGATTTAACCCGGACCTGTAATTCGATTAGGATCTGAAATTAGCCTAGACTGGTAATTCAGATCTGAGCTCATTAAGGGTGTTTGTCGCTACAAGGGATTTAGCTAGACTGGTAATCCCGACATCACTCCATGAGTTTATATTACGGGGGATTTACCCTAAACTGGTAATCTCACCGTAAGATGTGAGGTTCGCGGGAGTGCATACTTGAGATGATTGCTTTTATGACTTGACGGTAAATGGATAATCCATCGAGGTTTTTGAGAAACTCGACTGGATTAACATGAGATATAGAAATGAAAATGTTGGATGATGAGCTCATCTAAGACAAATTACATGATGAATTGTTATGGGACTAACTTGATGTTTGAATGCTTGTAATAGAAGGCTATCTTATGTTTATTGGATTGGTTGCCTAATATGGTTGTATGCTAATTAATCGGTAAGTTTACTTTCCAGTGATTCAGGCTTACTAAGCATGTAAATGCTTACCCCTCTCTTTTCCTTGTCTTACAGAGCTCGAGGACTCGTAGAGATTGGAAGACGGTTGGAGAATCAACACACTATCATCTTGTCCAGCTTTGGTATATAGATACTTTTATTTTGTTCAATGGCATGTATAGGGCTTTTGTTGATTTTGTTACATGTGCCATTTGATTAACCAATGTGAAGGCTTATAAAGGTATACATATTCACCTGTATATGGCCATGGGACATGGCTCATGTTGATGTAGGTTGTAACCTACTAATTAAACATGTTGGTTTTTAAGTATTCGAGTGATGGTTGAATGTGGTACATCATGAATGGATTTATGGAATGTGGCCAAATCACTTGGAGATAATTAGGTCACAGTTGGAAATGAATTATAAAATGAGTCAAGTTTAAATGTGTTATATGATGTAATAACCCCTAGTACGATAACGGTACTTCAAGGGTACTTAAGAGTATGAGGCCTATTAAACCCTATTAAAGCCTCTAGATGCGTATGATGGGTTGTTGGTTACCAAAGGCTTGGAAAATGGCCTTAAAAAGGTCCACATGGGTAGACACACGGGCATGTATCTAGGCCATGTGTGACACACGGACAGCCCCATGGGCGTGTAGTGCAGTTGTGTGTCCCCTGTACCTAAACATTTAAGTCAGTTTGCATGGTAGTAAACACACGGGTAGAGACATGGCCCTGGGTCTCAACCTTGTGGTGGACACAGCCTAGTAAACGGGCGTGTGCTATGGTCGTGTGCCTCAAAATAAATGATGACATCATAAATAGAATGTCTGGGTTTTTAGACACGGACGACCAGACGGGCGTGTCTAGGCTGTGTGAGGGACATGGGCTGGGGACACGGGCGTGTGTTTGGTCGTGTGAAAATCCCTGTAGGTTCGAAATGAAAAATAATTTTCAAAAATTCAACACGAGTGAAGGACACGGGCGTGTCCCAAAGGCACACAGGCGTGTGCTATGCCTTAACACGGGCATGTGAGGCATTAACCTAGAAATTTTTCTTGAAATTTTCTTAAGTCCTCGATTTAGCTCCGAACCACCTTTTTAGTATGTTTTGGGTCTCGTGGGCCCAAGAAAGGGACAATGAGATCTTATTTGATGGTTTTTGATTTCGAATGAAATTTTATTGCCTGATTTTTCATAATTGCCTGAGTAAATTTTCGGTAACGCCTCGTACCCTGTCCCAGCGTCGGATACGAGTAAGGGGTGTTACAAAACCATAGTGCTGATACCAGTAAATGTAACACCCCTTACCCGTATCTGAAGCCAGGGCAGGGTTCCAGGTGTTACCGGACTTAAACATTCTCAAACATGCAAAACCGGGCCAGAAAATTTCATTCCAAATTAAAACTGATCAAACAAGATCATATTATCCTTATTATAGACCTACGAGGTACAAAACATACATTAAAAGCAATCCGAAACTAAACCGAGAACTTAAGAAAATCCTAAGAAAAATTTATAAGTTTAAGCCTCACACGCCTGTGTGGAGGTAATGCACACGCCCATGTCGCTTACCCGTATGGAATTTTTAGAATTTATTTTTCATTTCGAACCTACAAAGGTTTTCACATGGCCGAGCACACGCCCGTGTCCCTGGCTCATGTCCCTCCACGGCCTAGACACACCCGTGTCATCGCTCGTGTCCAAAAACCTAGACATTCTATTTATGACATCATCGCATATTTAAGGGCACACAGCCAAGGCACACGCCCGTCCGCTAGGCCGTGTCCTCCACACGGCTGAGACACACGGTCGTGTCTCTGCCCGTGTGTTTACTACCATGCATACTGACTTAGAAATTTTAGGTGCTGGGGACACACGACCATTCAACACGCCCATGGGGCAGACCGTGTGGACCATTTGAAGGCTATTTTCCAAGCCAATAGTCACCCACAATCACTCATACATTCAAACATGCAACATGACATATTCAAGCACTCAAATATTCCACACCATGGCATTCTCATATCTTCATAAAGTCATCCTATTGCATATTCAGTTGTTACACTATTTAGAGGCATTCCACACCAATTTCATGCATTATTAAACTTGTTACCATGACTTCAAATTGTGCATTCATACTTATAGTCATTTTAAGCCATTAGATCATCTCTTATCCTTTAGCACCCAATTCATACTTTACCATAAAGTCATCGATCAACAACATTTCACATCATTATCATGCACTCACCGAGCAATAACATATCTTACCATCAAAACACTAGCACATGCATGCATGGGTAATTAGATTACAACCCAAATGATCAAATATGAGCCATATCACATGGTCATTACAAAATGAATCATCATTATCATATGTCTTCACAATTTGGCGAAATAGCATGACACATATCACAAAATGACCAAGTTTCCTATATATGCCATACTCAAATAATAATTTTACTATACCCAATAGTCTTTTTATAGTGTGACCGAATACTCTAACAGCTTTCGATCCCCAAGCTAGCTTAGCGAAACTACAAGGGATGAAAAAGAGAGGGGAGTAAGCATTAAAGCTTAGTAATTCGACATACAAATATTATGAAATGGTAATAAGGAATCAATATGCAGAAACATAGTAACATATACATGAAGATTGTTCATCATTCAAACTTCTCTACTTATTTATCATACGCACAAATATACTTGCCCATCGTAAATAGGCATTACTCATAGGTTTAGCATACATACCTGTACTCATCGTAAAGTATCCATAACCATACCTCTTTCATATGTCCTCCTTGGGACTCTCATTACATTTATTACATTACCCATTGAACTCTTGGAATACTATTGGATACGCGGAAACCTTGTACATAAGTGCCGCATTTACAAATGTAGCCGAGGTTACCACATAACATGTAACACATCCATAACGAACTCAGACCTCTCAGCAAGCTCAGATGTTGCATGAATCACATCCACTATGAACTTAAACCTCCCAACGAGCTCGGATGCTCGCATCCATAATGAATTTAGACCTCTCAACAAGCTCGGATCCCACATATCTCACAAACCTGGACCACTCAATGATTTCAGACGTCTTAGTTCCTAGTGACATGTCACTTGTATCCTAAACTATTCCTATGGTTCAAACGGGATTTTTTCTCACTTGCATATAGTATTTCCATCGTACTTGCTTGTAACGTCGTGGATAACGACCGTAATAATATTCATGCTTTCATAACAACCAGCAAGGATATAACTCATAATTATAATAAAAAATTTATTACAATATATTAAAGCATTAAAACATACTACAACACCACATTATTTGCATATGTACTTACCTCAGTACAAAATGATGATAATCGAGCTTAATCGTCGTGTACTTTATTCTTTCCTCGATCAAGTCCCGGTTCACATTTTTCTTGATCTATAATGCCAAATTTAACTTATTTATTATTCAAATTGTTCAAATGGGTCCATAATTCATACTTTTCAAATTTACATTTTGACCCCTAAATTTTTACATATTTATGATCTAGTCCCTAGGCTCGTAAAATGAAATGCATGCATTTTCTTAGTTACCAAAGCCTAGCCGAACCTTTATTATGCTCATATCAGCCCATATTTTCTTTTATTTCACATTATTACTATTATTTTTTACACTTTTGCAAACAAGTCCCTTGTTTAGGTGTTTTCACTAAAAATCACCTAGTAAAAGATGTTTATCATGCCTCAAACATTCATATTCCCCTATTAATCATCAAAATACATACATGTCACACGTGGATCAAATTATACATGAACCCTAGTTTCAAATATAGCTAAAAATGGGTAGATCATGCTTCAAAGACTTTAAAAATGCGAAGAACATTAAAAACGGGGCTAGGATGCACTTACAATCAAGCTTGGAAATATTGAACAAACCTTAAATATGGTTTCTTGCAATTTTCAGCAATAAAGGAAGAAGATGGATACCAATTTTGACTTATTTTTCCCTTTTTATTCTTTTAATTACAAATGACCAAAATACCCCTAAGGTTTCTCTTTTACATTTTTCCTATGCATGTCCATTTTTGTCAAAAATTATAGAAATTGGTCAAATTTTTAATTAGGACCCTCCAATTCATAATCTAAAGCAATTTCATGCTTAAAGCTTCTAGGATGCAAGTTTTGCACTTTATTCAATTTGGTCCCTAAAATGCAATTAGACATTTTATGCATAGAATTTCTTCATGAAACTTTCACACATGCATGCATTAATAAAAAAAACCTCATAATAATCATAAATTAATTATTTTTATCTCAGATTTGTGGTCTCGAAACCACTGTTTTGACTAGGCCCTAATTCAGAATGTTACACCTCGAGTCTTCAAGGGATGATATCTTTGCCTCATACCTTTCAGGCAAGGTTGAGATCACCTTCTATACAATTCTTGCTTCACTAAACTACTCTCCAAGTATCCCTATGCTGTTTACTAAGCCATGATTCTGTTTGAGTATTATTTCATTGTTTCTTCCTCCTTCATCTTCAAGTTTTCAAAGTCCCTTCTTAAATTCAGTAGCTGTTGGTGCCTTGTTCTTTCAGTCCCTTGGAACTCCTCCTTTAACTTATCCCAGGCCTGCTTTGGTGATTCACAAGCCATGATTCTTGTGAAAATCACATCAGACACACTGTTCTGGATGCAAGACATGGCTTTGTGCCTTTTGGTTCTTTCATCAGAATGCTGTCTTATCTGAGCCACTATTGGGTTGGCTCTTAGAGGTGCTGGTTTAGCAGCTGAGTTGACAACTTCCCACAAATCAAATGCTTGCAGGTAGGTCTTCATTTTTACTACCCATATGTGGTAGCTTTCTCCATTGAACACTGGTGGTGGCGCTGGTGAGAATCTTGATGAAGACATAGTACTAAGGAAGTATGAAGCTCAGTTATTGGGGTTTGATACCAATTATTGGGGGTTTTTTGGAATAATTTATCCGAAGGAAGTCTGAAGCTCAGTTAAAAACTTGAGCAACAACGTAATAAATTCAGATAAAGAATGACAAAAGCTTGAAATTCAAATCTGGAGGTTTTTGAGCAAACGAATAGAATTTGGCTTGAATTATGAATGCAAAAAAAAAAAAAAATGAGAGAATGTTTTTCGTGAATGATTTCTATTGAAATTCATTAATTAAAAAGATGGAATAATGCCAATACATATACCAGTTATAAGCTGGTCAGCTTTAACAAGTTTCACCTACTACCTTTAAGTTTCATTGCAACTTGCAAAACACAACTTGCACAATTAGGTAAGTTGATCTATCAATCTTATCAACACCCTATTACATTAAATACATTACCTACTTAGTTCTAATTAAACTAAGTTACAAAATATTACTTAAAGTAACAAAATGAAATCGAAATTGAACAGTAGCATCAACTTCAGTAGCTGCATGTACTTTATCCAAAAATACTATAGCAGCTTGATCTTTATACTTCATCCGCATAACTTAAATTACATGGTCTGCTCCTTGGCAGTTCATGTACTGTATGCATGCCAACTTCAACAGATCTTAGGTAGCTGGCAAAGACGAAATTCTTTCATTGTTTTTTAATGAGATTTAACTCGAGATGGCTTGAACATAATTTTTTTGTTGCATGATGGCCAATCATACAGTGGCGAATACATATGGTGGACAGCACATGGTGGACAGTTTAGGCTATAAGCCTTCTGCTGGATAGTCCAAGCATATTTAATTTGACTAAAAGTCTAAAAGTGAAAGAATGTTGGTAGACTCTCCATATGCGGCAAATAAGAACAAGCTCACTGATGTTCAAGTTTTGCATTGTATGACAAACTATGAAGCTGCTAACTATTTGGCAGATTGAAGACATACCGATTGTATCCACCAATTGCATGGAAATAGTTTGGTGCATGTTGCACAAGTTATGCTATGCATGTATCATACAACGAATCTTAGTTGGTAGAATTTTTTGATGTGTTTAGCTATTGATTGACATAAATCAGCTTGTGTACAAGTTAAGTTTTTTAAACTTTCAACATTGTATTAGTGGGATTAGTTAAGTTATGATATGAGTCAAATACTAAGAGATAATATCCATAATAATATCCTATAACATCCTATTAGGAATCAAATTACTAAAAGATAATATCCCATGATAATACCCTTACAATTGTATAATCTATATTTGAAAATGAAGATGAAACATAGCAAGCCAAATTGGATTGCTAATTTCTTTGTTCACACCAACACTTTCACTGGTATATTTGTTGTTGAATTGATTTAAATATACTTGTTCTTTTCTAATTAAGAAAAGAAACTAAGCATTAGCTTGGATAATTGAATAGTTTACAAGAGGTTAAATATTCTTTATTCCAGCTTAAAGTATAACAAAAAATAATCGTCCCACAACCTATATACCATCAATGAACTAAGACAATATTCAGGTTTAAATTAATGTTATTCCTAGTTTAAACATGAAATCTCTATCTTCATAATTGTTTGAAGAATGATTTTAAATAAATCCAAAACAACAATGATTCAGGTTCACCACTAAATCATTAGAATAGTCCCAACTCTTCACCATAATGAAACTTGTTAAGTCCCTCTCTCCCTAATCTATAAAGAAATTCAAAACTAATTTGCAAATGAAACACCAGGACAGAATAGCTTCAATGGAATCTATAATATGTCAATGTATTGCACAAATAAAAGACATCTGAAAGTACCTCCCTTTTGTCCAATAATAAGGGTCAACAAGTTGGCTTTCATTACATGGAGAATCCTAGTAATAATATATTGGTCTTGGTACACCTGACCCCAAATTGCTTATGTTTCAATCTTGTTGCCATACCTTCATTGCGTAATTTAAAAAAAGTAGAACCTAAAATTTCTTAAGCTTCCATTTTATGTGGGAGTGGCTCAAAACTAAGCAACAAGTCAACTACAGGGAACCATCTTAGAAGGCATGATTATAAAAGCTTACTCGACCTAGAAATTAAAATATCTCCTTTCAATATTGAGTCATCAATTCATTAATAACAATATAAAAAGGGAAATCAAGTCATCCATATATATTTATTTCCTAAGGTATTTTAAAGTCAAAAGTCTCATGCTTATGACAAACAAGGATTTATATTTTTTTAAGATAATTTTGTACCATCATAAAACTTTATTATAAAAAGTATCTGTCAATAATTTATGGGTTAAATAAAATAATATAAACTTACTATATATGTCCAAAAGGATAATAACCTTAAACGAAGATAAGAGTAGGGCATTGAAACCAAAGTTTTCTTCCTGTTTTTGCTGCCAAGGAAACACTTTTTTAAGGTTCAATTTCCTGTATAACATAAATATCTTTATTTCTAAATTTGACTTTAATCATAATTTTATAGGGGTAAGACATCTACTTTGTAATATTATAGCAATATTGATGAATATAGTAATTTTTGTAACTGTAACTTCTTGATAAGCAAGGCAAGAGAAAGGTTAATTCAAAGAATAAACCCAACTTGTTTGTCATATTTTGATTCAACTCAGGTATATGTATGCAAATTAAAAGTTAGAATTGAGTGGATCTAGTTGATTTTGGATCAGGTTAATAGATCAATTTAACAAGAATTTATAATTTTCAATTATTTCAGCATCAGATCATTTTTAGTTTGAGTTGTTCAAGTTATTTTTCAAGTTTAGTCACCTTGAGTCATTTCAAGTTTTTTTTTTTTTGGTCATTTCAAGTTACTTTTTTTTATAATTTTGGGTTCAAATCTAATCGTGTTTGAGTCATTTTGAGGCTGTCTAAATGGTGACCAGCTTTAATCATATTCTTGCCTTAGAACTCAATATATGAACCAAAATTTATCTGTGACTAGCAAATACATTCAAGACAAACATGTTAATCTATCTTTATGACAGAACGAAAAAGGTTAAGCTACACTTGGATGGAACTAAATTCTTCTCAGTAACTATACAAGTGTTTATACATCAACATGAAATGTAAAAACTAAAAAGAAAAGGAAAATGAAACTAGAAGCATATCCAGATGAAGGCAAATCATGTTTAACACCCCAAATTCATGCTTGAATATGTTACTGAAGGCTCGGTAGAGGAGGAGACTGATGGTAAAGATACTTGATATGTATTAACATGCATCTTGACTGGAGGATTTGGCAACGGAGACTCCAAATAAAGAACTTGAATCGCTTGCCTAATTGATGGCCTTGAATTATAGTCTGGGTGAGCACACCACAGTCCAAAAATCATCAAAGACTCCACTTGTTTCTCATCAAATTCCTTGCCCAACTTGTCGTCAACAGTCAAAATTAGCTCTCCTATCCCATAAAGACCCCAAATCCACTCAACCAATCTGATGTCAAATTTTCTTCCAGGATTAACAAATTTCTTTCTAGTTGCAATTTCTAAAAAGACTACCCCAAAGCTATAAATATCTGACTCTTTACTAGCCCTACCTATGCTTATGTACTCTAGAGCCAAGTAGCCTAAAGTTCCAGCCAATCCAGTTGTTTTAGGACCTAGCTCATGGTCCATGAGTTTAGCCAATTCGAAGTCACCAAGCTTGACATTGAAACTGAAATCAAGCATTACATTGCTTGATTTAATGTGTTGATGCACCACACATTATTCCCACTCTTCATGAAGATAGAGAAGTGCAGATGCCAATCCAAGCGATATTCTGTACCTCACAGACCATGTCAATGGACTTCTCCTACCAAAGAAGTGGGAATCAAGGCCGCCATTTGGCATTAAGTCATAGACAAGTATGAAATCACTTTTATCATGGCACCAACCAATTAGTTGCACCAGATTCTTGTGTCTTAATTGGCTAATCACCTTAACTTCAGTTCATACTCTTTTCTCCCTTATTTGGACCCACTTGAAATCCTTTTAATAGTAACCTTCACAGCC
This sequence comes from Gossypium anomalum, assembly GCA_025698475.1. NCBI lineage: Eukaryota > Viridiplantae > Streptophyta > Magnoliopsida > Malvales > Malvaceae > Gossypium > Gossypium anomalum. Next base: position 77,655,592 of record CM046966.1, on the reverse strand, counting down.
AAATCATTCAGGTAACCCCTATAAACTGCACCAAAGCCTCTCTCACCCAACTTTCTTTGCTCCGATAAGTTATTGGTAGCTGAGGCAAGACTAGTATAAGAAAACCTTCTTGGTCCAGCGCCTTTTTCAAGATTATCATTCATTGATGTCAAGTTTGTTGTTTTTGGTGTTCTTTTCGCATGCTTTTTTCTCCTCCAAATTATAAAAGCTATAATTGTCCCAGCTATCAGAACACCCACAGAAACTACAATACTAACAACTATTCTAACATTTCATGCTTTGTTGTTGCTTGTATTCTCTGCCACAGTTAAACTTGAACCAAATTCCCAATATCAGAGTGTATGCCTCTCTACGTACTGACCTGTAGCAGCAGAAAATCTGACCATAACCCACTCTGGTAAAACTGTCATCAGATCGATTTGATATGAAAGACTAGAATTCTCTTGAGGATTATTGGTCCTTTGATAGCTCCAAGAGAAACTTTAGTTCTTAGTATTAGTGTTGTAGTTAATGACTACATCTGCCCTATCTCCACTATGAAAGCTAGCATTCCTGTTGAAGTTGGCCTCCATGCAACTCATATAATCAAGGAAGTAGCATATATAGCCAAGCTATGCATGCACTAGCTGAGGAAGCATGCTGCTGACCTTGTTCTATTTTGTTTTGGTTACTTCAACTAACATTTTGTAATTTAGGTTTTTTTGAACCAAGCTCTTATGATGGTTGATGTAATTAGGTAGTGATTGAGCTGAAAAATCAGCTTTGTTTTTTGTGTACAAGTTAATTTACCGAGTTTCAATATGTTTTAGTGGTGTTAGGTGAAAGTTTAGGTAAAATTTACTTGTATTGTTCAACTTATGTTTGATATATGTAATGGTACTATGCCAATGTCTTTTTTAAGAATGAAATTCATCAGATTACTTCCATACACACTCTCTATTTTTCCTTTGTTTTACTTTTAAAATTCTGTTCAAATTTCTGCTTGTTTCTTCTGTAAGTCTCGAGCCTTGCTACTCAAGTCTCTGTTGAATGTTGCTTGCTCTTGTTCTAGCACCAACAATTCCATTTAGTATAATTTACTGAAGAAATTGAGTTTTTGTTTATCCAAACATGAGCACCAATACCAGTTGGATCCCATTCAGGATTTTCAAACGTGTCAAACTCAACGAGAATGATTTCATTCTGAGATGAATCACTGGTTGTTGTATTAAATAATCCCAAAAAGGCACCAGCTTAATTTGGTGGGATTTGAGAGCCAATAGGAGTGAGAAATAAGACAAGTCCATGACCATAATCTGAACCTTGAATAGAAATGTTAAAGGAGAAGCACGTACTGAAGTCAATGAGCCTTCCTGTGCTTGAGTCCCAAATTAGCACCTTCTCATCATATGTTGCCCATCCAACTCGGTTTATATAATTGATAAGGTTAAACTCAATGGCTCCAACAGAAGGTTTTGCATCACCTTGATAGAGAATGTTGTTTGCATTTGAATCAAAGTGGGATATTTGGAAATTTATTGAACTAAAAAAGTGGAGAGTGAAAAGAAATGGAATCAGAAGCGATGATTGAAGCAAGTTGATAAACCCAATCGCCATAGAAATAGAGAAGCTATGAGAGATATTGTAGTCAGACAACATATAAAAGAGAAGTTGAACCAATAGAATCCGCAAATGAAGTAAATAAAAAATAGTTAACTTGATGCTGAAGTTTCAATGATGTTAGGGTTAAGGAGCAATTTATCTGGAGGAAGTATGAAGCTCTGTTTTAAAAAAACTAATAACTCCGGATAAAGAGCAAAAGAAATTTGAGATTCTAAGACTTGAAAGTTGTAAGAGAAAATAAAACAAAACTGAAGTAAAAAAGATGTTGAAGGAGAAAACAAAGATGACTTCTCTCATTCATTTTTCAGCTAAAAAATGTACATATATTAAACTATTACATGAAAATAGCAATAAATTTTATTGAAAAGAACATGCTAAAAAATGGCTGAATGATAACATAGAACTTGTCTAAATCTGCTAAGTACAGATTAACTTAATCCTACAAAAGGTAGTTGTCAAATCAGATACAGGTCGGCAGATACACAAAAGTACTTTATCCGGATAACATACAGTACATTTGTATGCAACTATATTTCATCCGGGCAACATACATACTGTTGTTTGTTGCCACCTTTAACACTCCTCCTCGGCTACAAAACAGCAGACTCCAACTTGCCTTTTCAAATACTCAAATCTGGAGACTGTTAATGACTTGGTCAAAATGTCTTCCAGTTGAACTTCTAAGCAGCAATGGACCAAGTTAACCTCTTTTGACAATTCTGCCTCCCTCACAAAATGATACTTGATCTTGAAATGCTTAGTCTTGCCATGAAACATAGAGTTCTTGGCAATTGCAATAGCTGATTGATTGTCAACTTTGATCTCTATTGCTTCCACTTGTTCAACATTCAAGTTACTTAACAGTTTCCTAAGCCAAATGGCTTGATTAACAGCAGTAGAAGTTGCAATATATTTAGTCTCTGTAGTGGATTGAGCTATTGTATGTTGTTTCTTTGAACTCCAGCTAAAAACTCCTGATCTAATAGTAAAGAAGTAGCCTGATGTGCTCTTCATGTCATCAACTAAGCTAGCCCAATCACTGTCTGAATAGCCAACCAGCTTTAATTCTTCAGCTCTCTCAAACTTCACACCATAGCCTAAAGTTCCTTTGACATACCTTAGGACTCTTTTAGCAGCTTTAAAATGTGCAACACTACAGCAATGCATGAATCTTTATAGAAGGCTAACAGCATACATGATGTCCATCCTTGTTGTTGTCAAATAAAGTAGGCAACCAACCAAACTCCTGTAACCTTTTTTATCCACTCGATCATGCTATAATAGCCCAATTTTGGGCCTAATTGGAATAGTGGTCTCGAGACCACAAATTCGGGGTTGAAAAAAATTGTTTTTATTATTATTTTTGTAACGCTCTAAATTTAGGCCTAGAAGTATTGGGCCTTGAGTATGGGTCCGTAAGAAGGTTGTATATAAGGATTTAATTGTGTAAGGAAATGACACAATTAAATGTCAACTTTGGTGGTTAATTGCCCTGAGAGGTGTTGAAGAAATCTTGGGTTCAAACCTGGGCTTTAGCAAAATTTTGGTTTTAAGTGAATAAAACCCTGGATGCTTTGAAGTAGGCCTTTTATAATATTGTGGGAAATAAATGACACAAGGAAGCATGTGGTCTAGTGGTTGTGGCATCCTTAAGGTTGCAAGGGAGCCTGGGTTCAAGTCTTGGCTCTTACAATTCATTTTGGTTTTTCTCTTAAGTGAATCTGGACGCTGGCACATATGTCTTAAAGTTAATTACGGACGTTTTTAACACACAAAAAGCCTTGTAGTGGAGTGGCAAGATGCTTGTTGTCTAACTGTGAAGTCTAAGGTTCAAGTCTTGGGATGCGTAGTGGTGTATTTATTTTTCTATTTGAGCTGTGTAGGAGGTGGAGTTGGACTGAAACTCTGTGGTTGAAATGGTTATAAGAATGAGGAATTTTTCTATTGGTTGAAAGAAATCCCACATCGGGAAGCTAACATGAGAATTGGTGAGAAGCTGACTTTAAATAGAGCGAACCAGATAAGTTGGTGGGCAAGACTCAATGCAGGATATGCCAAGGTTGGTGATCGTAGACTTCGGCACGTTCTCATAAGCAGATGTGTATTTTGCACTACTCTAATTATAGAACAGCAAATGCCGGAATGCCGAAATACCGGTCACACAGCGATGGCAACCACACGAGCGTACGAGCGCATGTATGGGAGCTTTGATGTGATGGTTGAAGCCATCATGAGTGCTCTCGTGGGCTTAGGTTGCTTGGGCCCAATAGGCCCATAGGCCCAAGTGGGTAAATTGTATGATTGTGTAGTAAGTATTGGGTTGGACTATGTGAATCTCATATCTGTAGGTTAGTATTATGGAAACACACCTGTAGGGTAGAATTATCGAAATACCCTCGACTTGTAAAATTACCAAAATACCCTTGATTTTTAAAATTACAAAAATACCCTTGACTTGTAAAATTATCGAAATACCCTCAGTTTGTAAAATTACTGAAATACCTTTAATTTAGAAAATTACAAAAATACCCCTAAGTTACAAAATTACAAAAATACCCTTGACTTTAAAAAATTATAGAAATACCATTGGTTTGCAAAATTATCGAAATACCCTTAGTTTGTAGATTTACCAAAACACCCTTGTATGGTGAAATGACTAAAATACCCCTAATAGGTAAAAAGGACCGTTCTGCCCCTTTAAGGTATATGACTCACTGATAATACAATTTGATTGATTTGACTATGTTTTGACTGAGAATGTATGACCAGGATTGGACTGTTGTGACTGTGATTTGTATGATTTTGTATGCCGTGTGTATATTTGCTGCATTCATATAATATTATGTTGCACATGGGTGAGAATTATGGAACAGAGGAAGTATATGAGGATCGCATGGTTGCTTGACAACTGTGGATCTAGTGACGACTTTTAAGCCCAATATATGATTGTTGACGACTCTGTGTCGATCATATTTACCGAGGCTTTGTGCTGACTATATTACCGCCGCTGATGGTTATATGCCTAACATGATACAGCTACCGATGGCTTAAAGCCAATTATTCTGATTATGGCCGTGTGCCAAACATATTTGCCTAAGGCTATGTGCCAATATATGATTATTGATGATTCGGTGTCGATTATATTTAACTAGGGCTGTGTGCCGGTTATGATGGTATGTGCCGAACTTATGACAGTTACCGATGGCTTTGTGCCAATTATTAATACTGCTACTGAAGGCTTAAAGTCGAATATATGTGATTGGCAGCTTGCTGCAATGAAGGTAGTTCCGCAATCGGGCTACCATTGGTGTGTGGGCTGGGTGGGTCGATACTCATATCCCCACATGGTGTGACGGGGGATGGAGCTAGTGTGTAACGGATGGATTATTGGGATATGTTAGCATACATTTTTGCATTATGCATATGATTTGATTCTACTTCTGTTTGTCTTACTGACTGTTACCTATTTTAGTTTAGGAGGGGATTACACACTAAGTTTTCGTAAAGTCACCCCATTTTAATTGTGCAGGTAATTCCCAACGTTAGGTGGTTCGGTGCTGCTAGGGACTCAAAGATGATCACACACTATTTGTGTTTTCAGATTTGTTATTACGGTTGCGTATTTCTTTTTAATTGGGTTGTAATAAGGCCTCTCTTGATTCTGGTTTTTATTTTACTTTAGGATTTTAAGTACTATGTTTTATAATGTTTAAAAGTAGATCGCGGTTTTCCAAAACTACAACTGTTTTCAAAGCACTACGTTGACGCAACTTAACTTTTAAACATCACTTTGTCGTAAATCGGTTACTTTTAGAATTAGCTTTCACAAAGTAAAAAGGAATTTTGGAAATAAAATTAAGAAGTTTTCGATGCACTACGTTTTAAATAAGAAGGGTTTCTAATGAAAACATGGTTTTCGAAAAATAGTTCAATGTGACACGCCATATTCGGGTCTAACTTCTAGGCCGAGTTTGGGGTGTTACAATTTTAGAGTCATAACATATTTATATTAGTGCATGAAAAATTTGGTGAAGTAATTTTAACGCTTGATAGTCCAATTGCGAAAAAGGACTAAATCGTATAAAAGAAAAAAGTTACAAATTAGTGCCTAAATGTGTTAAATAGTGAGAGAAATTAAATTGGGGGTCTTTAAAAGGCAATTAGCCCCTTTTATTAAAGCTTGGCCGGCCATAGGGTCAAAAAGGGGACAAAAATGTTGGAAAGTCAATATTAGGTGATTGATGACATATTAGGTGATAAAATAATACCTAAAAAGCCTAGCTATTCTTTTTATCTTCATTCTTTCTTTTTAGCCAAAATTTCCAGCCATAGTTGAGGGTTTGGAAGCTTCAAAATAACAACCATTTATTCCTCTCATAATGCAAGTAATTCTCATGATTTCTTGATGATTTTTGCATGTTTTGAATGCTTGAAACATGGGCTTTCAAATGAGAAGACTAGTTTGCAAAATGGTGAAAAGTCTAGGATTTTACCATGATAATATTTAGGGTGTTTTTTGAAATTTTATGGAAGAATATGATACATGGATGTGTAATAAACAACTTTTGTAAAGAGATTTTCATGGAAACACCAAAAAGGGACTATTTTGCACAAGTTGCAAAACAGGTGTTAAATGTATGAAAAGATGTGAAATGTGGGCTATTTTTTTTAGTGCAAATGAAATTCAACTAGGCTTATTAGTTAGAAAATATGATAAAAATCGGTTTACGAGCCTAAGAGCAAAATCGTAATTGTGTGAAAGTTATGGGGCAAAATGGTCAAATTGCCCAATTATGTGTTATTGAATATCTAGATTAGTAAAATGATTAAAATTATGAATTTCTATTATTATAGACCAAGAAATACCAAATCCCAACTTGGACCGGGGGAAAGCCAAGCAAGTCGACTAAACCGACTAGTCACCACCTTTTGTAATTTGCGGTAAGTTGTATGTAAATAATACAACTACTTTTCTACTTTATGTATTCAAATTGTGTTTGAATGACTATAACTTGAATTTCTTGATTGAGAAAATAGTATGAAATAAAGAGAATAGAGATAATAGAATTCCTAAGTGAACTTAGGAATTTAATCGGATATTCATGCCATGACTTATGGGATTACCGTGAGCTAGTATAAGACATGTCTAGGACATGCATCAGCCTCGAGATATTAGCCAGTGTAAGACATGTCTAGGACATGCATCAGCTATAAGTTGTGTTAGTGTAAGACAGGTTTGGGACACACATCGGCACTAATATAAGAGAACTAGTTTAAGACCATGTCTGGGACATGGCTTCAGCTTATTACCCTTGATTGAGGCTTAACGAAGATTTGGTTATATTTCGAATGGTTCAACAAGCATAGTTCATAAGTTAAGCTATTAAGAAAGAATAACCATGTTATTAGTGATACAGGCACCAAATTGGTATATTCAAGATGTGAGCCCAATAAATGTATATGCTAAGTGATTTGTATGGATAAAGATAAGTAAGTCAAGCCATTTTCACACTTACCTCAAGAGCATTGTTATTGGATGGTAAATTGGTTGTTGAGTAATTATTCATGTATAACTTGCTAAGTTTTGTGCTTACACCCTTTCCTTTCCATTTTCTTATAGTGCTGTCTCATTAACTCGAGCATCCATCGGACGCTAAAGGTTACGATCACACTATCAATTGAGGCACTCGGTATAGTTGAACATCTTATTTTGTGTATGGCATGTATATGGCTAGACTAGGATATTGGTGTCATTGAGAAAGTGTTGCCAAGCATGTTGGCCTAAGCTAAAAGCCCTTCATTTTGTATTAAGTCTTGAATGATGGTTAATATTCATTTTGGTAAAGGCATATGATGTTTTATTTATGTATGATTTATTGTTTATTGTGGTTGAATTGGTATATTGAATTGGTCTCGATAAGGTTGAGTAAGAAGGGTGACAATAAGGCTTGGAAGATAGCCTTATTTTATCCACAGGGGTAAGACACATGGCCGTATGTCTAGGCTATGCATAAGACACGGTTCGCCTCATGGGTGTGTCGTCTGGCCGTGTGTCTCCTGCACCTTGAAAATTTAAGTCAGTATGCATGGTAGTAACCACACGAGTAGGAGACACGGCCGTGTGTCTCATCCATGTGGGGGACACGGCCTATGACCACAAACATGTACCTTGGCCGTGTGCATTCTTTTGTTTATGGCCAAATGGACAGAGAATTACACGGGTAATCGACACGGGTGTGTCTCAGTCGTGTGAGGGACACATGCCAGGCACACAGGCATTGGCTAGGCCGTGTAAAAACTACTGTAAGATGAAGTTTTGAATTTAATTCTGCATGGACGAGGGACACAGGCTTGTCCCAATAAGCACTAGGCCGTGTGGTGCACATGTGCAACGAGCTCAGCCATGTCCATTCGACCACACAGCCGTGTGCCCTGTTTCTTATGAATTTTTTTTGGTTTTTCATTGAAGGTTCCAGATCGATCCCGAACGATTGCAAAAGCATGTTTTGGGCCTATAGGCCCATATTAAAGATTTGTTCATAGAATTTGAAAATTTTTAAACTCAATCAAGTTTTTGATATTTGAAAAGGTTTGTATGCATGAGTTTTAAGTTTAGTAACGCCTCGTGTCTGGTCTCGGCCTGGATTACGAGTAAGGGGTGTTACATTTAATGGTATCAGAGCATGGTTTAATCAGTTCTAAGACTAACCTAGCATAAGTACGATTCTAGCTATACATGCCATAACCATATATTGATAGTGTGACAACTCCTGATGATTTCAAATGTATGTTTTCTTATAGTAATGGATCCCGAAGGAACTACGATAGATGATGTAGAAAGTAATGCACCAGCTTCCGTTGAAGGGACTGTGCCATTCGAGAGTGAGCCCGTGAGTATGGGCCATGGCGGAGGGGCTAGAGAAGCCTACCTCCGAATGATGGATACTTGGTATACAGAGTTCGTTCATGCAAACCCGAACACTCTACATCCCCCACCTCCTCCTATTCCCCAATATGCTCCAATGGCTCTGCAAGGTGCGAACGTACTTAGAAGAGAAAAACCTCCAGTGGATAAGATAAGAAAATAAGAGGCCAAAGAATTTTGGGCTAATGCAGATGATGACCCAGAGAGAACAAAGTTTTGGCTAGAAAATACCAGTAGGGTATTTGATGAACTAGTATACACACATGAAGAGTGTGTGAAATGTACAGTGTCACTTTTACGAGACTCGACTTACCAATGGTAGAACATTCTCGTGTCTGTTGTACTGAAAGAGAAGATCACTTGGGCATTTTTCTAAGAGGAGTTTCAAAAAAAGTATATCAGTCAGAGGTTTATGGATCAAAAGCGGACGAAATTTCTCAAATTGAAGCAAGGCCGAATGGCGGTAGTAGAGTATGAGTGTGAGTTTGTGAGACTCAGCGAATATGCTTGGGAGTGTGTGTCTATCGAAGCTACCATGTGCAAGAGGTTTGAGGATGGCCTTAATGAATATATTCGAGTGTTTGTTCGCATCCTAGAACTAAGGGAATTTGTCGTACTTGTTGAGAGAGCATGCAAGGCTGAAGAGCTAGTTAAAGAGAGAAGGAAGGCAATTTTTGAGTCGCGAGATTCAAGGAAAAGATAGATGGGGAAATCACACTAGCCCTCATCTAAGAGATTGAGAGAGTTTACTACCCGATCGAGCACTTCAGTGGGGTTTACTAGTGAAAACAAGAACAATCAGAATATGGCATCAAGAGCTCAGACTACTTCTGTTACGAGTGTCAGTAGTACTCGGCCAAATAGGCCAGAGTGTCCATAGTGCAGTAGACACCATTTTGGTGAGTGCCGAGTGAATGAAAGATGTTGCTCCAGGTGTGGATCATTAGACCACTTCATCCGAGATTTCCCCGAAATTGATGACAAGGATAAAAGGCAAGATGTGAAGCCAAGTAGTACTCCTTTGAGAGGCAAACCACAAAAGAACTCGGGTAGTAGAGCTAGCAACAGAGGTGCAACTAGAGATACGATGGCAAGGTCCGAGGGTAGAGCGCCTGCAAGGACTTATGCCATTCATGCCCGTGAAGAGGCAGAGTCTCCTGACGTGATCACGGGTACCTTTTCTATTCATGATATACCTGTTGTTGCTTTAATTGATCCGGGGTCTATCCACTCCTATATTTGTATAGATTTGATACCCCGTATGAACATGATAGTAGAGCCCACTGAGTTTGTGATAAAAGTATCTAACCCTTTAGGCAGACATGTGCTAGTGGAACAAGTATGTAGGAATTATCCTTTGAAAATTAAGGGTCATTGTTTTCCAGCTAACTTGATGTTATTGGTGTTTAATGAGTTTGATGTAATTCTCAGAATAGACTGGTTAACTTCCCATAGTGTTACAGTGGACTGTGGAAAAAAAGTTATTGAGTTAAAGTGTGAAGATGGAAATACCTTTCGGGTTAGACCAGGTAAATTGGATAATTTTTTGAAAGTAGTATCGTCTTTGACGACTGAGAAATATTTGAGAAAAGGGTGTGAAGCTTATCTAGCTTTTGTGCTAAACACTCAAGTGTCTGAGTCGAAGATTGAATCGGTACCAGTAGTATATGAGTTCATAGATGTTTTTCAGGAAGAGTTACTCAGACTGCCTCCTGGAAGAGAAATTGATTTGGTATCAAGTTAGTTCCTGGTACGACACCTATCTCGATTGCACCGTATAGGATGGCTCCAACCGAGTTGAAAGAACTGAAAGCAATATTGCAAGAATTAACGGATATGGGTTTTGCGAGATCGAGTTATTCGCCATAGGGTGCTCCAGTGCTTTTCGTGAAAAAGAAAGACGGATCGATAAGATTATGTATCGACTACAGACAATTCAAAAAAGTGACGGTGAAGAATAAGTATCCCTTACCGAGGATTGATGATCTCTTTGATCAATTAAGAGGATCCACTGTGTTCTCTAAGATAGACTTGAGGTCGGGTTACTACCAGTTAAGAGTTAAGGAGCAAGATGCACCGAAGACTGCCTTTCGGACGAGATATGGGCATTATGAGTTTCTTGTTATGCCTTTTGGCTTAACAAATGCCCCGGTTGTGTTTATGGACTTGATGAACTATGTCTTTCGACCGTATTTAGATAAGTTCATCATCGTTTTCATCGACGACATACTAATCTACTCGCGAGATGAGAGTGAACACGCAGGGCATTTGAGAACTGTGTTGCAAACCTTGAGGGATAAACAGTTATATGCCAAATTCAGTAAGAGCGAGTTTTGGCTTAGAAAGGTCAAATTTTTAAAAAACATTGTGTCGGGTGATGGGATTAGCGTCGACCCAAGCAAAATCTCAGCAATTGTAGATTGGAAACCACGAAGGAGTATGACTACGGTTTCTAGCTTTTTAGGTTTAGCTAGATACTACCGACGATTTGTAAATGGATTCTCTATTGTAGCTATACCAATGACGAGATTACTAAAAAAAGATGTCAAGTTTGATTGCACAGAGAAGTGTCAACAAAGTTTCGAGAAATTAAAGACTTTGTTGACTGAAGCCCCAGTTCTAGTACAACCTGAGTCGGGCAAAGAGTTTGTAGTATATAGCGAAGCCTCCTTGAATGGTTTGGGATGCGTACTTATGCAAGAAGGTCAAGTCGTAGCCTACGCTTCGAGGCAGTTGAAGCCACATGAGAAAAACTATCCGACGTACGATTTGGAGCTAGCAACCATAGTATTCGCATTAAAGAATTGGCGACACCATTTGAATGGTGAAAGATGTCGAATATTCACAGATCACAAGAGTCTAAAGTATTTGATGACTTAGAAAGAGTTGAATTTGAGGCAACAATGATGGTTAGAGCTAATAAAGGATTATGAGTTGATTATCGACTACCATCAAGGGAAGGCGAATGTGGTCGCCGATGCATTGAGTAGAAAGTCCTTACTTGCTTTGAGAGCTATGAATACTCATTTGGCTTTGTCGGATGATGGTTCGGTCTTAATAGAATTGAGAGCTAGATAGATGTTTCTACAAGAGATTTCTAAAGCTCATAAGAATGACGATGAGATACAAGCCAAGAAGATACAGTGTGATTCGAGTGCTGAGTCAAATTTTTGGATTGGTACCGACGGATGTTTAATGTTCAAGGACAGAGTTTGTGTACCTAAAGATAGAAAGCTCATTCGAAAAATTTTACGAGAGGCACATAGTGGTTGTTTGTCCATCCACCTAGGTAGCATGAAAATGTATAACAACCTGAAGAAAATATATTGGTTGTCAGGAATGAAAAGAGACATTTTAGAGTTTGTTTCTAAGTGTTTAGTATGTCAGCAAGTAAAGGCTGAACACCAAGTGCCTTCCGGTTTACTTCAGCCTATTATGGTTCCTGAGTGGAAGTTGGATCATATCACTATGAACATTGTGATGGTTTGCCATTAACCCCAAGGAAAAAGGACGTCGTTTGGGTTGTTATGGATCGACTAACCAAGACAGCCCATTTTATACCAGTGCGTACTGATTATTCCCTTGAAAATTTGGCTGACTTGTATGTTTCTAAGATTGTGAGGATTCACGATATGCCATTGTCGATTGTTTCAGATCGAGACCCCAGATTTACCTCGAGATTTTAGAAGAAGTTACAAGAAGCTTTGGGAACAAAGTTAAACTTTAGCACCGCATTTCACCCGCAGACTGATAGTCAATCAGAGAGAGTGATACAGATCTTAGAGGGCATGTTAAGATGTTTCAAGGTAGTTGGGAAAAGTATCTACTATTGATGGACTTCGCCTACAATAACAGTTATCAGACAAGTCTGAAAATGGCGCCTTATGAGGCTTTATATGGGCGAAAGTGTTGAATGCCCTTATATTAGACTGAGCTTCGAGAGAATCAGATTCATGGGGTCGATTTAGTCAAAGAGACTGAAGGGAAGGTTAAAGTAATTCGCGACTGCTTGAAGCCCGCCTCAGATAGACAGAAATCATAAGCTGATTTGAAGCGAAAAGGAATCGAGTTTCAAGTCAGGGATAAAGTATTCTTGAAAGTATCTCCATGGAAGAAAGTCCTCAGATTTGGTAGGAAAGGCAAGTTGAGTCCACGGTTTATAGGACTTTATGAGGTTATCGAGAGAGTAGGACCCGTTACTTATCCGTTGGCCTTACCAGTGAAATTAGAAAAGATTCACGACGTGTTTCATGTGTCCATGCTACTTCGATATAGATTAGACCCCTCGCATGTAATTGAGCCAACAGAGGTTGAGATTTATCCGGACATGACTTATGGTGAAGAGTCAGTTAAGATTTTGGCTAGAGAGACTAAACAGTTGAGGAATAAAAGAATAGCGCTTGTGAAAGTGTTGTGGCATAGACATGGAATCGAAAAAGCCACCTGAGAAACTGAGGATTCCATAAAAGATCAATACCTGAATTTATTCACCGGTAAGATTTTTGGGGATGAAAATCCCTAAGGGAGAGAATTGTAACAGCCCGATTTAGGGCCTAGTCAGAATAGTGGTCTCGAGATCACAAATGTAGGGTTAAAAAATTTATTTTTATTATTATTTTGGAGTCATAACATATTTATATTAGTGCATGAAAAATTTCGTAAAGTAATTTTAATGTTTGAGAGTCCAATTGCGAAAAAGGACTAAATCGCATAAAAGGTGAAAGTTACAAATTAGTGCCCAAATGTGTTAAATAGCTAGAGAACTTAAATTGGGGGTCTTTAAAAGGTAATTAGCCCTTTTATTAAAGCTTGGCTGGCCATAGGGTCAAAGAGGGGACAAAAATGTTAGAAAGTCAATATTAGGTGACTTGATGACATATTAGGTGATAAAATAATACCTAAAAAGCCTTGCTATTCTTTTTCTCTTCATTCTTTCTTCTTAGCTGAAATTTGCAGCCTTAGTTGGGGGTTTGGAAGCTTCAAAATAATAGCCATTTATTCCTCTCATAATGGAAGTAATTCTCATGATTTCTTGATGATTTTTGCATGTTTTGAATGCTTGAAACATGGGCTTTCAAATGAGAGGACTAGCTTGCAAAATGGTGAAAAATCTAGGATTGTACCATCATAGTATTTAAGGTGTTTTCTGAAATTTTATGGAAGAATATGATATATGGATGTGTAATAAACAACTTTTGTAAAGAGATTTTCATGGAAACACCAAAAAGGGACTATTTTGCACAAGTTGCAAAATAGGTGTTAAATGTATGAAAAGATGTGAAATGTGGGCTATTTTTTTAGTGCAAATGAAATTCGGCTAGGCTTATTAGTGAGAAAATATGATAAAAATTAATTTACGAGCCTAAGGGCAAAATCATAATTGTGTTAAAATTATGGGGCAAAATGGTCAAATTGCCCAATTATGTGTTATTGAATATCTAGATTAGTAAAATGATTAAAATTATGAATTTCTATTGTTATAGACTAAGAAATACCAAATCCCAACTTGGACAGGGGGAAATCCAAGCAAGTCGACTAAACCGACTAGTCACCACATTTTTTAATTCGAGGTAAGTTGGATGTAAATAATACAACTACTTTCCTACTTTATGTATTTGAATTGTGTTTGAATGAATACAACTTGAATTGCTTGATTGAGAAAATAGTATGAAATAATGAGAATAGAGATAATAGAATTCCTAAGTGAACTTAGGAATTTAATCAGATATTCATGCCATGACTTATGGGATTACCGTGAGCTAGTGTAAGACATGTCTGGGACATGCATCAGCTATAAGTTGTGCTAGTGTAAGATGGGTCTGGGACACGCATCGGCACTAATATAAGAGAATTAGTGTAAGACCATGTCTGGGACATGGCATCAGCTTATTACCCTTAATTGAGGCTTAATGAATATCTGGTTATATTCCAAATGGTTTAACAGGGGTAGTTCAAAAGTTAAGCTATTAAGAAAGAATAACCGTCTTATTAGTGATACAGGCACCAAATTGGTATATTCAAGATATGAGCCCAATAAATGTATATGCTAAGTGATTTGTATGGATAAAAATAAGTAAGTCAAGCCATTGACATATTTACCTCAGGAGCATTGTTATTGGATGGTAAATTTGTTGTTGACTAATTATTCATGTATAACTTGCTAAGTTTTGTACTTACTCCCTCTTCTTTCCATTTTCCTATAGTGCCGTCTCATTAACTCAAGGATCCATCGGACGTTGAAGGTTACGATCACACTATCAAACGAGGCACTAGGTATAGTTGAACATCTTATTTTGTGTGTGGCATGTATAGGGCTAGACTAGGATATTGGTGTCATTGAGAAAGTGTTTGCCAAGTATTTTGGCCTAAGCTAAAAGCCCTTCATTTTGTATTAAGTCTTGAATGATGGTTAATATTCATTTTGGTAAAGGCATATGATGTTCTATTTATGGATGAATTATTGTTTATTGTGGTTGAATTGATATATTGAATTGATCTCGAGAAGGTTGAGTAAGAAGGGTGACAATAAGGCTTAGAAGATAGCCTTATTTTGTCCACAGGGGTAAGACACACGGCCGTGTGTCTAGGCCATGTGTGACACACGGTTCACCCCAAGGGCATGCCGTCTGGCCGTGTGTCCCCTGCACCTTGAAAATTTAAGTCAGTATGCATGGTAGTAACCAAATCGACAGACGTGTGCCTTGGCCATGTGCATTCTTTCGTTTATGACCAAATGGACAGAGAGTTATGCAAGTAATCGACATGGGTGTGTCTCAGCCGTGTAAGGGACACGGACCAGGCACACGGGCGTGTGCCAGGCCATGTAAAAACCACTGCAAGATGAAATTTTGAATTTAATTCTATACAGACGCGAGACATGGGCGTGTCTGAATAAGCACTAGGCCGTGTGGTGCACATGGGCAACCAGCATGGCCATGTCCATTCGACCACACGGGCTTGTCCTATCCCGCATGGGCGTGTGCCCTATTTCTTATGAATTTTTTTAGTTTTTCATTGAAGGTTCCGGATCGATTCCAGACGATTGTCAAAAGCATGTTTTGGGCCTCATAGGCCCATAGTAAAGATTTGTTCATAGAATTTGAAAAGTTTTAAATTCAATCAAGTTTTTGAGATTCAGAAAGGTTTGTGTGCATGCGTTTTAAGTTTAGTAACGCCTCGTGCCCAGTCCCTACGTGGATTACAGGTAAGAGGTGTTACACATGTCATGGTGCTTGACAGTTTCTCTCCTAGTGCAACAGGAGTGCTAGCAAATTGCACTTTGACATACTGAATTTGCTTAGAACTTTCAGTGCAAATGCTTGTTGGCTTATGAAAATGCCTTGCTTATTCTGATTCACTTCCACACTAAGGAAGTAGGTCCTCAAACCTAAATCGGTTATCTCAAAAACATCTTGCATATGCTTCTTGAATTCTTCAATTAGCTCACTTCTGCAACTAGTAACTAATAAGTCATCCACATAAAGTGAGACTATCAACAAGGTTTCTTTCTCAACCTTCTTCACATAGTGTGTGGGCTCACTAATGCTCTTCTCAAATCCTAGCCTTGACAGGTATGCATCAATCCTGTCATACCAGGCCATTAGAGCCTGTTTTAGGCCATACAAAGCCTTTTTAAGCTTATAAACCCTATGTTCATCACCAGGGACCTTAGTAATCCATTCAGAAATGCTAATTTGACATCCAATTGATGTATCTTCCATTATTTCTGAGCAGCTAAGGCAAACAATAGCCTTATGGTATCCAACCTTACAACAAGCACAAAGGTTTCAAAGAAATCAACTCCTTGTTGCTGACTATACCCCTTCACAACTAGCTTATCCTTGTGCTTGTTCAGAGACCCTTCTGCATTTTTCTTGGTCCTAAATACCCATTTGACACTTATAACCTTTTTGTTTTCTTGCTAGCAGCTCTCTCTTGCTATTTCATCATAGCAGGAAGGCTCAACTATGGTCATAGCACACCTTTCAGAAATGTCTGCTAGTGTCCTAGTGCCTCTAACAGGTACATCATCGAAGTTATTATCAAATGGCCCTTCTTCATCTAGTTCTAGATTGTTGTCTAGCTGATCTTCTTCACTCAAGCTTGCATTTGAACCATTCCAACTCCAAACCTTTTCTACATCAAATCTGACATCCCTACTTATCAAAGTCTTCTTTATTGAGGGATCAAATACTCTATAGCCCTTATTAATATTGTTGTCGCCAACAAATATTCCTGGAACAGCCCTTCTCTCGAGCTTCATTCTCTTTTCAGCTGGGATTAGGGCATAACAGACTCAGCCAAACACCTTCAGGTGTGAAACAGTTGGCTTGAGTCCATGCCAAGCTTTAAAAGGAGTCTTTTCCTTCACAGCTACAAGTTGGCAACTTGTTGAGTAGGTAAACTGAGGTATTTATAGCCTCAGCCCAAAATTTGCTTGGCAATTTGCTCTCAAATAACAGACATCTGGCCATATGAAGCATAGTTCTATTCTTTCGCTGCCATACTTTATTCCTAAAACTTTTTATGACGTTTTCTTCTTCTTCTTCTATTTTTCTTTCCTTTACCGATTCTTTCCCCTAGTTGCTATCGAAATTTCCATTATTTTTTCCCCTTTCATTTCTTTCTTTTTTTTTCCAATTGATTCGGTTGTTCATCATTGGTTACGCATGTTTGGTAAGTAACGGTTTTGTCTATTGTTAATCGTTCTTGGTTAATCTCTAAAAGAGGGATTCTTTTTTGGTGTTTAAGAGTTAATCAAGGGGCTGGTGGTTTTGAATCGATGCTGTGATTATCCGAATTCGTGGTTACTCAAGCGAGGTAAAGGTTTTGTTAGGTTTTTAGTCGAGTTCCTTTCGAAATTAGTTGATTAAAAATAAATTAAATGATTAATCTGGAGATATATTGGTTGATTTTTAGGTTCTGGAGGCTTAGGAGTGCTTACGCATCAGAAATGATACCAGGTGTGTACCCGAAACACAGAAAAATAGATTTGGAAAAAAGCCAAAATTGCTTGCTATCGAGAAATAAGATAAATAAGAGAAAATGATGCGAAAAAAATTATAGAGAAAGGAAATAAGGGTGTTATACACTTGGAAATCAACATTTTGCACTAAAATAATTTTGAACAGTAGCAATAGTCTAACTTTGAAAAATCATCAAAAATAATAGAAATTGAGTTAGAAGTTGAATAGAATATGAAATTAACGTTATTGAGTCTAGTTTTTCATGGAAGAAATAGTGTAATGGAATTGTAAATTATGAGATATAATAAATTTTGTGAGACAAGGTCAGAATGATTTCGGGTACCCCTGTTTTGCTTTGGAAAATCATCAAAAATTGTAAAAAAAAAAATAATTAGGGGCTTAAATTTATATAATGAGTCTATTTTCAATAGAAACAAACAGAAACATCATCTAAATTCTGTACTAAGAGATAAATAATTTTTAGTAAGGAAAGGTTAAAGATGTCAAACAATGGAATAGGGATAAATTTTAAGATTTTACTGTACTTATTTGATAAACTATAAATTCTGAAAATTTTATGGTAGAAAGTTATTTGAGTCTAGTTTCAAAAAAATCAAGCGGATCTTAATTTGAAATTTTGTAGCTTAAGATATAAATAATTTAGTGACAATGACTCAAGTAGACAGCTTTGAATGAAAATATAAGTAAATAGTGAAAACATATAAGAATATTTAGCTAGCATGGGTTACATTAAAAATGGATCAAACAGCCAAGGCCAATTTGGGCCGAGTAGGCCACACGGGCGTATGAGCCCACACGGGTAGATCACATGGGCGTGTGAGCCCATTTTTACTGAAATGTTTCTAAGGTTGCACGGGTCACCCAAGTCGACTGTGAACCTACTGTAAGTCGGTAAGTGCTACTTAGACCCCTAAATGTGTGAAATTGACGGAATGATATCTGTACTGATCATGTTGATATCTGAACTGAATATATGTACTGAAATTGCATAATAGCATATCATCCATTGTATGTTGCATTGCATTGGGTTGGGGGTTGTTATTCGGAAGAAGTGTACTGAAAGGCTTTAAGTCTAATTTACTGGCAGCTCAGTTACAAACTATTGTTTTGTGCCGCATTCAGTACTACTTAGAGTTTAGGGATGGGTGGGTTGATTATATCCCAACATGGAGTGTAGGGTTGGACGGAAATGGTGTGTAGAGGCTGGTTGGGTAGGATTTTGCTACTGCACAACTGTTACTGCTACGATACTGTGATGGGCTAAGGCCCTACTGCATTTTTGACATCAGATCGAGATAGGTTAAGGTCCAAATCACATCGATCATCGAAAAGGGCTTAGGCCCAAAACTGTTCAACTGTGCACTGTGAATACTAATTGTTTGTTTGTTTCTATGGGATTAAACACTGAGTTTACGTAAACTCACACTTTTTGTTTAATGTGCACAAATAATTCCCAGACTTAGAAAGATCAGTGTGACGGAGGAATCAATGGTGACCACAGTAATTTTTGGACTTCATGGTTTTCAATTTATGATTTATGATTTGATTATTATTGATTATTTGGGTTGTAATTTAAGGACCTTCTGCGACTTTGATTTTAAATTTGGGTTTTTATTTATTTATTTTACTTTATAGATTTATACCTGCTAGTTGTACGAAATTGATTTTCAAAAAGTTAAAGTATTTTCTAAACGCATGATCACTTAGACTATTTTATTAAAACTTCCGCAACAAGGTATGTTTCAAAACAAATGTTTTAAATGAATAAAGATAGCTTCCTAAGTTCTAAAAAAGGTTTACTAAAAATAATAACATGGAATGTTTTCATCGAAACCTTTTTATCATAACAACGAGGTTTCAAAAACATTATCATGTGACATTGCCAGATACGGTCATAACGTCTAGGCCGGGTTTGGGGTGTTACAAGACCAGCCTCAAGCTCCTCTACATACAAAGGGAAGAAATCTTGGCCAAACAAGCCTAAAGCAGATGGTGTAAGAAGATATCCACCTTACCTACATTGCAGAAGGCTAAGTCATTCGGGTGAAGTATGTTGGTTCAGGATTGATGTGCAGTGCAAATTCTGCAAAAAGATGGGCCATGCTGAAAAAGTTTGCAGAAACAAAGGCAAAAAAATGCCAAATCAAACTCAGCAACCTAGAGCTAAAGCTAGAGTAGCAGAAGAGGGCAGTGACCAAGAAGAGCAAGTCTTTGCAGTTTCTTGCTCAGCTACTAAAGAAAATGCCACAAAAGGATGGCTGATAGACAGTGGTTGTACAAACCACATGACTCATGATGTTGCCATCTTCAAGTCAATTGACAGAAGTATCAAAGAAAAAGTGAAGGTTGGAAATGGACGCTTCATCAAAGCTGAAGGCAAAGGAGATGTGCTGATAGACACTCCTATAGGTACCAAACTTGTTTCAAATGCCTTGTTTGTGCCTGAAATTGATAGAAATCTGCTCAGTATAGCTCAGTTGCTCGAAAAGGGCTAATCAGTGGTGTTCAAAGGCAAAGAATGCCAGATTAGTGATCCAAGTGGATCCAAGCTTATGTCAGTGGCCATGGCTAATAGAAACTTTGTAGTAGACTAGAATAAGGGCTCAGACAATGCTTACACAGCTATTTCAGATGAATCCAAGCTGTGGCACAAGAGGCTTGGCCATGTTAACTACAGATCAATGGCTCAGCTAACCAAAGAAGACCTAGTTGAAAACTTTACTGATTTAGTTGAGAAAGAGGAGGATTGTGAAGTATGTCAGTTGGAAAAGCAATTTAGACTTCCATTCCTTTCAAACAAAGCCTGGAGAGTTTCTGAAAGACTACAACTTGTGCACACTGATGTGTGTGGTCCCATGAAGACTCAGTCTCTAAATGGTAGTAGATATTTTATCTTATTCATTGATGATTACTCAAGGCATTGCTGGGTTTACTTTATCCAGCATAAGTATGAGGTAGCCTTAGTGTTTTGGAAGTTCAAAGCTGCAGTAGAAACATAATCAGAATGCAAGCTCAAGACTCTGAGGTCTGATAATGGAACTGAGTACACCTCAGCTCAACTTCAATCCTTTTGTGATGGAGCAGGCATCAAGCACCAACTCACCAACATTTACACACCTCAACAGAATGGTGTAAGTGAAAGAAAGAACAGAAGCCTAATGGATATGGCCAGATGCTTGTTGTTCAAGAGGAATTTGCTCAAAACCTTATGGGCTGAGGCAGTCAACACTGTTGTGTACCTTTAAGACAGGCTCCTAACCAAGGCATTGGCTTAGAAAACTCCATTTGAGGCTTGGTTTAGGTTCAAACCATCATTCGCTCACCTAAGAGTCTTTGGATAGACTTGCTATGCTCATGTTCCAGCAGTAAAAAGAGACAAGTTGGCCAAGAAAGCTCAACTTGGTATATTGGTGGGCTATAACAGTGTGAAGAAGGACTATAGAATCCTGGATCCTTCATGAAACAAAGTGCTTATGAGCAGAGATGTAGTCTTTGATGAGAATTCAAGCTGGAATTGGGACAAGAATGAGCTAGAATATTTGCTGAAGACCTAGTGACTGACCAGATTGAAGCTGATCAAAAGGGTCCTAAAATAGACATTGGGCACTAGACCATTGGCTGAGATTCATGAAAGAGCTCAAGTGGCTATAGTTGAACCAAGCTGTTATGAAGAGGCTAAAGCTCAACAAGGCTGGAAACAGGCTATGGTTGATGATATCAGTATGATTGAGAAGAATTAGACCTGGCAGCTAGTTGAGAGACCGGCAAACAGGAAGGTCATTGGGGTGAAATGGATGTTTCGAGCCAAGCATAATGCTAATGGAAGCTTGAACAAACTGAAAACAAGGCTGGTTGTAAAAGGGTTCTGTCCAAAATATGGCATAAACTACTTTGAAACCTTTGCACTAGTGGCCAGGCTTGACACCATAAAGCTGCTAGTTGCTTTAGCTGCACGATGAAATGAAAAATCCATCAGTTGGATGTAAAATCAACATTCTTCAATAGCTATCTTAAAGAAGAAATCTATGTTGAACAGCCTAAAGGGTTCAAAGTTGAAGGCAAGATTCTAAATTGCAAGGCAACAAGCACACCAGTTGCTATTGGAGAGAAACTATCGAGCTAAGGTGACTTTGAGTAGGTTAGTGAATCAACCTATAGAAGTTTGGTTGGATGTTTACTATATCTCACAGCAACAAGACTAGACATCATGTTTATTGTGAGTCTGCTACCAAGATTCATGCATTACTGCAATGAGAAACACTTACAAGCTGCCAAAAGAGTGCTTAGGTACATCAAAGGTACACTGAACTATGGAATGTTGTTTAGCAAAGCTGAAAGCATGAAATTGGTTAGTTATGCTAATAGTGATTGGGTTGCTTTGATAGATGGCATAAATAGTACCTCAATGTATGTTTTTACCCTTGGTTCAGCCATTTTTTGCTAGAGTTCAAAGAAACAAACTATTGTTGCTCAATCAACAGTAGAGGCAGAGTATGTGGCAACTGCAGGAGCTGTCAACCAAGCCATTTGACTAAGAAAAATCATGGGTGATTTAAAGAAACACCAAAGGAATGCAATAGAGATCAATTGTGACAATCAATCTACTGTTGCAATTGCAAAGAATCCAGTGTTCCATGGGAGAATAAAGCACTTTAAGATAAATTTCATTTTGTTAGAGAAATGGAGCAAGCACAAGAAGTGAGACTAGTTTATTGTAGTTCTGAAGATCAAGTCGCTAATATTTTGACTAAGCCCCTTAGTGTGTCAAGATTTGAAGATTTAAGAGCTAAAATGGGAGTTTGTAGCATGAAAGCTAATGAGAAGTGTTGAAGTTGGCCTGTATACTGCACTTACACCATACGAAGTAAAAAGAAGCAGATCAAGCAGCACTTACAGCACATGAAGTATGCATGCAGCTGTTGAAGCATGTTTTGCATTTTAGTTTGTTTCGTTACCTTAAATATTGTTTTGTAATTTAGTCAAATTTGAACTAAGTTGATATTGTTTTGATGCAATTAGGTACTGATGGATTGGTAAATCAGTATACCTATGTGTGCAAGTAATGTTTTTCATAAGTTTCAAAGTTACTTAGTGGTAATAAGTAATGTTAGGTGACAATTTGCTTTGTTTTGACTAGCTCAATGTTTGGTATATGTATTAACTTTGTTCCTTCATTCAAGGTTAATGAAATTATTGAGAATTTCATCCAAAAACTCTATCTTTTCTTTTTTTTCATTTTCTTTGCTCTCCAAGTCCGATTCTATTTATTTTCTCTAGCAAACATATAACATTGTTGCTCAAGCTTCTGTTAACCTTCACTCATCTTTGTCAAATCCCAATAAAATTATTCAGTTGGAGTCATTGAGTTTAACCTTATCAAATATATAAACCAAGTTGGAAGGGAAACATATGCTGAGCATGTGCCAATTTGGTTCTCAAGCACAGAAAGGCTTACCGACTTTAGTACCCGCTTCTTCTTTAATATTTCTATTCAAGGTTCAGATTATGGTAATAGAATTGTCTTCTTTCTTGCTCCCGTTGGCTCTCAAATCCCACTAAATTTAGTTGGTAGCTTTTTAGATTTAACACAACAACCAACGATTCATCTCAGAACCAAATTGTTCACGTTGAGTTTGACACGTATGAAAATCCTGAATGGGATCCAATTGGTATTGGTAGCCATGTTAGGATAAACGAAAAATCAATTTCTTCAGCAAATTATACCAGATGGAATGCTAGCTTTCATAGTGGAGATATGGTAGATGTAGTCATTAACCATAACGCTACTACTAAGAACTTAAGTGTCTCTTAGAGCTATCAAACGACCAATAACCCTCAAGAGAATTCTAGTCTTTCATATCAAATCAATCTGATGATGGTTTTACCAGAGTGGGTCATGGTCGAATTTTCTGCTGCTACAGGTCATTACGTAGTGAGGCATACACTCTAATATTTGGAATTTAGTTCAAGTTTATCTATGGCAGAAGATACAAGCAGTAACAAAGCAAGAAATGTTAGAATAGTTGTTAGTATTGTAGTTCCTGGGAGTGTTCTGATAGCTGGGAAAATTATAGCTTTTATAATTTGGAAGAGGAAGAAGCATGCGAAAAGAACACCAGAAACAACAAACTTGACATCAATGAATGATGATCTTGAAAGAAGAGCTGGACCAAGAAGGTTTTCTTATACTGATCTTGCCTCAGCTACCTATAACTTCTCAGAGCAAAGAAAGTTGGGTGAGGGATGCTTTGGTGCAGTTTATAGGGGTTACCTGAATGATTTGGATGTGGAGGTTACTGTGAAAAGGATTTCAAGTGGGTCCAAACAAGGGAGAAAAGAGTATGTAACTGAAGTGAAGGTGATTAGCCAATTGAGACATAGGAATATGGTGCAACTAATTGGTTTGTGCCATAAAAAAATGATTTCATACTCATCTATGAATTCATGCCAAATGGAAGCCTTGATTCCTACCCCTTTGGTAGGAGAATTCCACTGACATGGTCTGTAAGGTACAGTATATCGCTTGGATTAGCATCTGCACTTCTTTATCTTCAGGAAGAGTGAGAACAATGTGTGGGGCATTGAGACATTAAATCAAGCAATGTAATACTTGATTCTAGTTTCAATGTCAAGCTTGGTGACTTCGGCTTGGCCAAACTCATGGAACATGAGCAAGGTCCTAAAACAACTGGATTGGCTGGAACTATAGGCTACTTAGCTCTAGAGTACATAAGCATAGGTAGGGATAGTAGGCAGTCAGATGTTTATAGCTTTGGGGTAGTCCTTTTAGAAATTGCAACTGGAAGGAAATCTGTTGACCCTGGAAGAAAATCTGGCATGGGCTTGGTTGAGTGGATTTGGGGTCTTTATGGGACAGGAGAGCTAATTTTGGCTGTTGACGATAAGTTGGGCAAGGAATTTGATGAGAAATAAGTGGAGTCTTTGATGATTGTTGGACTATAGTGTACTCACCTGACTATAATTCAAGGCCATCAATCAGGCAAGCAATTCAAGTTCTTTGTTTGGAATCACCGTTGCCAAATCTTCCAGTCAAGATGTCTGTTCCTACGTATCAAGTATCTTTATCATCAGTCTCCTCCTCTAAGCCTTCAGTAACATATTCAAGCATGGATTTGTGGCATTAAACATGATTTGCCTTCATCTGGATGTGCTTCTCGTTTCATTTTCCTTGTCTTTTTGTTTTGACATTTCATGTTAATGTATAAACACCACTTCTATAGTTATTGAGAAGAATTTAGTTCCATCCAAGTGTAGCTTAACCCTTTTCGTTCTGGCATAAAGATAGACTAAAATGTTTGCCTTGAATGTCTTTGCTGGTTACAGTTAAATTTTGGTTTATATATTGATTTTTAAGGCAGGAAAATGAAAAAAGTGATCACCAAGTTAGACAGCTTGTGTAATTTAAATTTGAACCCAAAATAACTCAAAAATGATTTAAATTAAACACAAAATGATAAAAAAAAAAGGTAACTTGAAATTACTAGGAAAAATAATTTGAAACGACCTGAGATGACTTAACTTAGAAAATTCAACTGTCAAACTCGAATGTCTCAAGCTCAAAATGATCCAACTTTAAAATATTCTAAAGCTGAAATAATCAAAAATTTTAAACCCATGTTAAATTGATCTAAAAATTTGATCCAAAATCAACTAGATCCACTCAATTCTAACTTCTAATTAGCATATATATACCTTAGTTGAATCAAAATATGGCAATAAGTTCAGTTTATTCTTTTAATTAACCTTTCCCTTACCTTGCTTATTAAGGTAAAGTTATAGTGATAAATAAATTAATATATTCATCAATATTTCTTCCTAAAGAACAACTGAAGTAACAAATACAATATAATATTAACAACCAAAGTAAAATGAACGGTTGATAGATAAATTTTCAACATTTTGATTTGATCCAATTTTCTCAAACCAAGAGATTTAATATGCTTAATCCGATCATATCTTCTAAATAAATTTCTCTAAGTGAATTGATCTTCCTTAATGGGCCAATCTGTCAAATATGACAAGTTGTTGTTTTGCTGTGATAAGGGAAGGGTGAATACTTCCCTTGGCACATTGCAACAACTTCAAATATTTCAACATAATGTGATTTCTTAAGAATATTATGCACAAATATTGTAACATAGTTTCTATTACCATTCCCTGCTTGATGTTCAAATCTTTGGCACTCTTGTAAACCTACCATTTTCTTTTTTTAGATTAACAGCACCAACAAACCCCTTATTTATCTAGTATGGCTTGGACCTTTTATGGTAGATATTGGTGCACAAACCTGCTTTTTCTATATTTTCAGAGAAAGAGAATTAGTATATGATCTATTCGAAGCTGTCAACCGTAGTAGAATGATGCATAATTATTTTCGTATCGGTGAAGTGGCAGGTGATTTACCTTACAACTGGATAGATGAATGTTTAGATTTCTGTGATTATTTTTTAACAGGAATTGTTGAATATCAAAAACTTATTACGCAAAATCCTGTTTTTTTAGAACGAGTTGAAGGGATAGGCGTTATTAGTGGAGAACAAGCAATAAATTAGGGGTTTATCTGGCCCAATGCTACAAGCATCTAAAATCAATTGGGATATTTGGAAAGTTGATTATTATGAGTGTTACGACAAATTTGATTGGGAAATCCAGTACGAAAAAGAAGGAGATTCATTAGCTCGCTATTTAGTCCGAATAAGTGAAATGACGAAATCTATAAAAATAATTCAACAAGCCCTGAAAGGAATTCCGAGTGGTCTCTATGAGAATTTAGAAATCCAATGCTTTGATCGAGAAAGGGATCTAGAATGGAATAATTTTGAATATCAGTTCATTAGTAAAAAACCTTCTCCCACATTTGAATTATCGAGTCAAGAACTTTATGCGAGAACGGAAGCTATATAGGAAGTTCATTAATAAACTTGTTTATTAAACATTGCTTGTATCTCTCCAATTCTAGTCCCTTCAATCCTAAATGCAGTCAAGTTTTTTTACCGAAACTGACTTAAAAGAATTGATTAATTACATAAATGTCCTAAGTACAAAATTTTTTTATAAAAATGATCAATTTCTTATAGTGCACGTCGGTGCTGCCATTCCAATGACGGCACCACCCGCCATCAATTACCCTTTTTAGATTGGCTAAAAAAAGGTAAAACCCTGAGATAATAATGGCACCAAATTAAATGATTTCTAAATTTTTAATCTATTTGCATTAGCTCTCTATAAATAACCCTTCAAAATATAAGAATAAAATAAATAAATGATTTTCCATTTTTTTTAAACAACAATAAACTTACAAAGACATATAAAATTTTTATTTTTAAGTAGGGTTATTTTCATAATTAATCAAAAAATTTGAGTTACTTCTAAACAAAAGCCATGGAATCGCCGCCTTGTTTCAAGATTGCAGTAGTAATGGAGAAAAGTTGTGATGGCTATTAATTAAAAATAGTGATCTCTTCAACCCTGAGTCAGCAAATGTCCTTATACCATTTTTCACACAACATATCCTTATATCATCAATTGAAATTTCATCACCAAAGTATCCTTGTTAATCTCATAAATTTTTATTTGATTTAATGGAGGAAGATTATTAGAAAATTTTGTTGTTGAATAAAATCCTCAGTAAAAAAAATGACTATGATTTTGTAAGACACAATTTTCCTTAAATTCAACTTTTCCTTTGGAAGAGAGACATATATTCTAATATGTTTATTTATACGCCATTCTAATAGGTTCACAAATTTGCCATTCTAATAGGCTCACAAATTCAACTTTTCTATATATATCTATGATTCAGGAAAATCTCTATTGAAGTTTCCTTCATCCATAAAATAAAGTTGGCCATTCGTTAAAGGTGGCAACAAACAGCAATATGTATGTTGCCCAGATGAAATACAGTTGCATACAAATGTACCGTATGTTATTCGAATGAAGTACTTTTGTGTATCTATCGACCTGTATCTGATTTGACAACTACCTTTTATAGGATAAAGTTAATCTGTACTTAGCAAATTTAGACAAGTCCTAGGTTATCATTCAGCTGTTTTTTTAGCATGTTCTTTTCAATCAAATTTATTGCTCTTTTCATGTAATAGTTGAATGTATGTACATTTTTTAGCTGAAAAATAAATGAGAGAAGTCATCTTTGTTTTCATCGGGCTGTTACATCGAGACCTCAATTTCATAAACCGAGTCGTAAATATTTTTATAAATATTTACGGAGTGTCATTGAGTTAGTATTAAAGTTTCGTTAGGAAATTTTAACGTTTTGATAGCTAATTAATTAAAAAGGATCAAATTAAAAAAAATACATTCTTGAGACTCAGTTCTCGTAAATTAAATTTGTAAATATTTATTAAAAATATTTACAAAGTTGGTTGTGTAATTAATTAGGTTTCGGTTAAGTGAATTAGCTTAAATTAAGGTTAATTAGGTATAAGGATTAAATTGAATAAAGTGTGAAACCTTAATTATAGATTATAAAAAAGTTGAAAGACTAAATTAGTATATAAACCATAAGTGACAAATGTATGGTAAATTATAATTCCATGTGTATGTGTAATGTACATATATTTATTTATATTAAATACATACTTAATGTTTAAGTATATATAAAATATTATTATATTATATTATATTATATTATATTATATTATATTATATTATATAAAGTAAATAAATAAATCAAATTATGACAATTGTGTGGTAATAATAATGTATATGTGTAATAAATACATATGTACATTTGTAATACATATATGTATTTTTTTATTAATTAAGAAATAATAATATTGTATTAATATAATAAACAAAAGGTAAATAAAAAAGAAACAGAATAACAAAATCGAAAACAGGGGAAAGGAGGAGAAAAAGGAAGAAAGAAAAGAAAAAGGGAAATTAGGGTTTTAAAGGTTCCAAGTTCAAGTGGTAAGTCAATTTAATTCCCTTTTTTGTAATTTTTGAGTTTTTGAAATCCTAGAATAAAATACTACTTGATTTATGTTGAAATTTTGAAAGATAGTTGATTTTTAGATGTAGTTCATGTTGAATTAATTGAAGAATTAGGGGTTAAATTGATAGAATTTCAAGTTAGAATTGAGAAAAGGATTGAATTATAAAACAAATCATAAGTTTTATGTAGAAGGGACTAAATTGAAAAAAATTCAAAATTAGGAATTTATGGTGAAATTAGAGGGTTGAAATTGGTTGTAAGTGATATTTGACTTTAAAATAGAGAATAAAATTGTAAAGAAAATTAAGTTAGTTTTGGTTAGGGATTAAATTAGAATTTATTCAAAAGTTGAATAGAAATTGAAATAATTGATGTGAATTGTGTTGTATTGATGGTTTTCAATTATTTTAATTTCGTAACTAATGTTGTGCTGGAGACATCGACTGAGAAAGGAAAGTTGACGAGGAGTAACTCGGGAAATTACGGTTTGTATTTCTAAAATCTGAATTTTAATTAGTATTTGCTATGTTTTGGTTTATATGTTATAGTAAGTAATTAAGGTAAGTATTAGCAATCCTTATTGAATTCAATTTGTATGGATATATGTGATTGATGTGGAAAATTGAATATTGGATATATGTTATATTTTGAAAAATATATTGATTGGGAATATGATGAAATTGATATGAATATGTAATTATTATGAAAGTTGAATATTTGTTATTGAAAAGTGAATTGAATTGTATTGATTTGAGAATATATGTGATTAATTGAAATGTGTATTGATTGGAAACTGGAAAGTGAATCAAATAACCTATTAACTGTATCGAGCTGAGTCGAATATAGTTGGCATGCCATAGGATTGGAAGTGTTCAGGGATACTTCGACCACGAGTCGATGAGACACTGGGTGTCAAATTCTTTCTTCGGATAGATTCGATAAGGTACTGGGTACCAACTTCCTTTGGCATGGCAGATGACACACTGAGTGTCATCATATTACTTCGAACTATCCGATGAGGCACTGGGTGCCAAACTGGTGTGTTTTGGTTGGATCTGTATATCCGCCAAAGTCTGAGTCGTGTTAATGGGGGTGAATAAATGAATTGGCAATAAAATTGATATTGAATGATATTGAATGTGAATTTGAAATTAGACATTGAATTGAATTGTATAAATGAAATGAATGAACCAAGGGTTCATGAAAAGAGTATTGTTATTGCCAAATGATATGTAAATTCAAAGAGAGAAAAGCTATTTCAAACAGCTATTGATGAAAATTAAATGTGTGATAAATGATTTATATGTGAATTGATTAATTGAATAGATTTGAAAATTGTATGAATTCAATGTACATGTTTAATTATTTTGTTTTTAAGTATTCGGATTATAGAAATACTACTGAGTTTATACTAAACGTACGGTTGTTTTCCATGCACAGGTTAGGTTAAAGTCAGATCATTGAATCAGCATCCAAAGCTGATCCCAAACTTAAAGTGGTGAAGTATATTTCTTTTGGTAATGGCATGTACCTAGGTTGTCATGTAACACCCCAAACCTGGCCTAGACGTTATGGCCGAATCTGGCGATGTCACATGGAATGGAATTCGAAAATGAGTTTTTTGAGTTAAAATCGTTTCAGTTAATAAGCTTTTATCTTAGTTCGAAGTAAAACGCTTGTTCTTTATTAGGTCTAAAATCAAATCTTTTTAGCGGAAGCTTGGGAAACGTTTATTTCTAGAAAACCATTTGTGTTGAAAGAAACCTTTGTTTTTAGCAAAATCGAGTTTTTACCGTCTAGCGATGCTAAAATCATAAAGCAGTTAAAAATCCAAAACTCAAAACCAAACAGTCCAAAGTCCAAAAGTTACATCAAAAACTCCAAATAAGTAATAAAATTTAAAAGTTAACGGAAGCAGTCTAAAATTTACATATGGCCACCGTCGAGTCCTCCGTTGCATCGATCTGTCAAGTTTGGGAATTACTTGTACAGATTAAACAGAAAGGGTGAGTTTTTGCAAACTCAGTGTGTAATCCCGTTAGAAACATGAATACAGATACACATCAACATACAGTCAGATACAGGCTGGGCCTGAGCCCATTATAGATTTAGTTTGCGCCTTAGCCCCATCAGATACAGTTGCAGAAATAATGTTAGGCCTTCGACCCATCTCAGATATAGTATGCAATAACAGAAAATCAGAATCCTACCTGCCAGCCTCTACACACCATCTCCGTCTATCCCTACACACTATGTGGGGATTAAATCAACCCACTCATCCCTACACACTGTGTTATACCGAAATACGACACATAATTAGAAATTTGC
Source organism: Gossypium anomalum (assembly GCA_025698475.1). Lineage (NCBI taxonomy): Eukaryota > Viridiplantae > Streptophyta > Magnoliopsida > Malvales > Malvaceae > Gossypium > Gossypium anomalum. Next base: position 77,624,772 of record CM046966.1, on the reverse strand, counting down.
AGCAGAGCTGCCAGATAATAGTCTTAATAGCCTTTCAGACACTTCCTCTATATAGCAATAACTCAACCCAATGCAATGCAACATACAAAAGATGTCATGCTATTATGCAGTTACAGTCCATATATTCAAATCAGCATACATGCTCAGTTCAGATATCATATAGACAGGTCACACAATTAGGGGTCTAAATAATGATTACCAACCCTATAGTAGGTTCACAGCCGACTTGGGTGACCCGTGCAACCATAAGAAACTTTTTAGAAACATGGGCTCACACGCCCATGTGGCCTGCCCGTATGGCTTACACGACCCAAATTGGCTTTGGCCGTGTGGATCACATGACCTGGCCCAGAATCCCACACGGCCTAAATCAGTCCAGCCCATGTGTCGCACACGGCTTACATCAGTCTAGCTCATGTGTCACACACGGCCTAAATCAATCCAGCCCGTGTGTCGCACACTGATAAACCGTAATTTATACATTTTATTATCCCATGCTTAACACATTTATGAATGATTTCTCCTTATATTTGGTGAATTTGGTGCTTCTAATCCTTTAATTTCATGTTTTATACTTAGGTGAGCATAGGAGAGCAAAAAGAACAAGAAACAGGCCAAAAACGGAGAAAATGGGCCAACATAGGAAAACAACACGGGCGGGACTTCCTCACAAGGGTAGAACACACGCCCGTGCCATTCTAACAGGCTCAAACACTGCCTAAAACAACCTCAACACGGGCGTGTTAATCTCTTAGCCTCGACCAGGGCCTGAAGTAATAGCACACAGGCGTGTCACACGGGTGTGTCCCTGCCGAGCCCTAGTTAAGTTCTATTCATAAAAGGGCAATTTGGAGGGCTTTGAGGCATTTTAAAGCCTATTTAAACACCTTAGAGGAGGATTAGAGAGGACACGCAGAGTAGGGAGTAAGGAATTACTCAAAGAAAGCCGACTGATCCATCTCAAAAGCCGGATTCATCATCAAGACTGAAGATCTCCCCTCAATTTCCCTTCAGGAGTTTTGGGTTTTCTTTATGTTTTGTATTCTTTATTCTTTTGAGATGTTTTCCTTTTTAGTTATGAACTAAATCCCATAAATACCTAAAGGGAATGAAACCTAAGACGGATCTTGTTATTATTATCTGAATTGGATGATAAATACTTAACTTGTTCTTAATTATGTGTTCTTAATTCTTGTTTCGGTATTTCAGGATATTGATTCAAGTTAATGCACTTATTCGGAGGATGAATAGTCCCCGTCTAAGAGTAAATTTGTCATAATTAAGCAGAGCTGATTAAGCGCCTAGAGATAGGGTGACAAGATTTTGTCGGATTAAGGTAAAACCTAATAAAAGAATTCATAGATCGAGTTAATGCAACCCTAGGGTGTTAATTAGAAAGAAATTTCAATTATTCAATCTAGGGTTAGACGCAATTAGTCTTGAATAGGGATAATAACATAACTTAGAGATTTCTACAGAATAAGTTGAATTAACAAATCGTCCTATTTAGAGTCATATAACAAGTGAAGTCTAGGTCGATTTTTCCTTGGGTATTGTCTTAAATCAATCGTTTTTCCAAAAGTAATTCCCCAATTCCTTGGGTATTGTCTTAAATCAATCGTTTTTCCAAAAGTAATTCCCCAATTCTATTTTCTGTGATTTCTTAGTTTAGTTAATTAGTTAATTAAAACAAACCCCATTATTCTTAGGCTAGATAATAAAAAGAAAGTCAATACTAGTACTTTTAGTTCCTTTGGGTTCGACAATCCAGTCTTGCTAAAACTATACTACTGTTTGATAGGTACACTTACCTTTATCGTGATAATAGTTAGTTTCAAGAACGATCATTTATAAATTTATAAAACTTATCACGAAAAATCACGATTAAGTTTTTGGCACCGTTGCTGGAGAACTAAGATATTAGGAACACTCAATTTTTATTACTTTAGCCATTTACTTTATTTGCAATTTTAATTTTGTTTTAATTTATCGTTACTAAATTTTCTTTTCCTTTCTTCTGGCAGGTTCTTATAGTTTATGACTAGAAGAAACCCGCCGGGACCATTACTTTTTGACGAAAAAATTGATCGCACAACTCGCAGAAACTGACGAGAAATAAAGCAAAGCCTAAGATACACAGAGGGAAAGCAAGAGGATGATATCTCAACTACAACAGAGGAGATGGTTGAAAATCAAGAAAATCCGCTACCTCCTGCGATTACCGCCGATCAAGTAAATCAGAATCAAGCTCCATGCACTATGTATGATTATGCTAGACTTACATTAACAGGAATAGAGTTAAGTATAGTTAGGTCTGCTATTGCTGCAAATAATTTTGAACTAAAACCTAACACGATTCAAATGATACAGCAATTTGTTCAGTTTGATGGTTTGCAGGATGAGGATCCCAACACTCACTTGGCAAATTTTTTTGAATTCTGCGAAACATTTAAAATTAATGGCATTTTTTATGATGTCATTCGCCTTCGATTCTTCCCTTTTTCATTGAGGAACAAAGCTAAACAGTGGTTGAACTCGTTACCACGAGGGTCAATCACTACTTGGGAACAAATGACCGAAAAGTTTTTATTAAAATATTTGCCTCCAATTAAAACGGCTAAATTACGTAATGATATTTCTTATTTTGTACAAATGGATTTAGAAACACTCTACGATGCATGGGAGAGATACAAGGACCTACTGCGAAGGTACCCTCACCATGGGTTACCTCTATGGCTGCAAGTTCAAACATTTTTATAATGGTGTAAACCCCTCGACAAGATAGATGATTGATTCAGCAGTTGGTGGAACCATCAACAACAAAACACCTGAAGAAGCTTATGAATTTATTGAGGAGATGTCACTGAATAACTATCAGTGGCAAGTCATGAGGACTAAGCCAACCAAAATAGTAGGCGTTTATAACGTCGACTCGGTTACTATGCTATAAAATCAAGTAGAACTTCTAAATAAAAAGATTGATGGTTTACTTGGTTCTACGCAGGTACATCCAGTGATGAGGTGTGATTCAAGTGGGGGAGGCGTACATACAGAATATCAACCCTTCAATCCTACAACCGCTGAGGAACAAGTCCACTAGATGGGTAACAATAACTCTAGACCTCAAAATAACCCATACAGTAATACTTACAATGCAGGTTAGAGGAACCACCCAAATTTCTCATGGGGTGATCAAGGAAATCAAAGGCGACAAAATCCTCTGGGTTTTCAACAACCACCTTATCAACAGCAAAAGAAACCGAATCTTGAGGAGATGCTATCCAAATTCATCGTGGTGTCAGAAAATTGTTTCCAGAATACCAAAACAGCACTTAAAAATCAACAAGCATCGATCCAAGGGCTCGAAACTCAGATAGGCCAGCTGTCCAAATTAGTTTCCAACCGACCACAAGGCTGTTTGCCAATCAATACTGAACCTAACCCAAGGGAACAACTCAATGCAATCAACGTTAGAAATAAGGAAGGGTTAGTTGCATTTAAACCAGAACCAAAGCAAGAAACTGTGGTAAGCAAAGGTAAAGGTGAGGTAGGTCACAATGAGAAAAAAACGTTAAGTGTAGAATATAAACCTCATGTGCCATATCCCAATGCTACAAGGAAAGACCATTCAGATGAGCAATTTGGTAAATTTTTAAAGAAATTACATATTAACTTACCGTTTATTGAAGCTCTCTCACAGATGCCGAATGCAATGAAGTTTCTAAAGGAGCTATTAGCAAATAAGCGAAAGTTGGACGAGGCGTCGTATGTGGAGTTAAATGCGGTTTGCCTGGCTATTATTTAAAATAAGCTGCCCAAAAAATTAAAAGATCTAGGGAGTTTTACAATTCCTTGCTTAATTGGTAGCTTAGATGTTAATAATGCATTGGCTAATTTAGGGGCTAGTATCAGCGTCATACCTTAAAAAATGTTTAAGCAACTAGGTCTTGGAAAACCGAAACAAACTAGGATGAGCATTTAATTAGCAGATAAAACTATCAGAATTCTTAGGGGTACTATTGAAGATGTACTTGTTAAAATTGACAAATTTATATTCCCAGTTGATTTCGTTGTTCTAGACATAGAGAAAGATAGTAACACTCTTTTGATTTTAGGAAGGCCCTTTTTAGCAACTGCTAGAATAATTATTGGCATTGGCACAGGTGAACTCACACTTCATGTGGGAGACGAAACAATCACTCTTCAAGCTCGCAATACGAGTAAGTTAAAGGTGGTTGTATAAATCATTCTATAAAAACTGACCATATTTTGCAACCTACTTTGCAGGAAATGAGTTCGAAGGATATACATGAATCATGTTTAAGTAACATTAAAGGACCAATTCATGAAGAATGAAGGCTACAAATCGAGGAGCTAGATGAATGGCAGACACATAAACCGAAAACACACGATAAACCAAAACTACGCCAGAACGAGCTCAATACCTCACCAAATCAACTTAAGGTTAGAGATAAAGTTTTATTAGATGCCACAGATCTTCACATTTCCATTGCCAAACTGAATAAAGAAATTCCTCTTACGGTACTTAGCATTTTCCCATTCGGTATAGTCGAGGTAAGTCATCCCAAATTTGGCACTTTTAAAGTAAACAATACCCACCTAAAACCTTATTTTGATGAGATTCATAGCAGGAATAAGGAGTGTAAACTCTTCGAACCACCATGACCATTTAATGGAGAGGTAAATCGAACTTAGACTATAAATAAGCGCTTCTCGGGAGGCAATCTGAGCACTAACGGTATTAACTTCTTTAAATTCTAGTGCTTAACACCTAACTTACTAACGGAGCTCTTGAATACAGGCTTTTCCACACTCACACGGCCAAGCATACGGGCGTACTGTAGACCGTGTAAAAATAGGGTAAAGATTTCCCTAACACGGGCTGTGATAAATGGCCATGACCGTACGACATGGCCGTAGGCGATCCTGCCAAAACAACACGGGCGTTTGACATGCTCGTGTTTTAGAACCGTGATTGAACTAGAGAAAATAGCACGGGCGTTCGACACGCCCGTGTCTAGCACCCGTGGTCGAACCTGTCAAATTAACATGGGCGTGGGCCTGCATACACGGGTGTGGGAGAAGCGAACGAAGGCAGATACGACTGTGCGACATGGCTGTGTGCATCAACACACCCAAGGAACACGGGCATGGGCTGTATGTCAGAGGTGTCGAAAATTGAAAAAACGTGAAACTCAAGGGCTAAATTAGGGCACACGGGCGTGTCCCATGGCCGTGTACCCTAAAATCTATAAAAAAAAACCCTTCACTATTCATCATCTTCTTCACCCAAAATCCCTAATCCTAGTCGCTGCAAATCCACACGCCCTCTCTGCCACACCCTGTGCCACCTTCAACTCCATCTTTGACGCCCAAACTCTTCTTTTTAGCATTTTTTTACTCTTTTCTCTTTTATTTTACTTATTTCTAATGCTATTCATCATAATAATCTTTATTTATCTCACACTATTTCCATTTTGCTATCATTCAAATTTCATTTTTAGAGTAGTTATCATCTATTTCATGTGGAATTTTTTTATTTCATGATTTCTGAAGCTTTGTTTACCTATTCTAAGTTAATATTCATAATTCTTACTTGCTTATTATTCTTTGCCATTATAATCCATGAATTGTGATACATTCATGCTTTTTACGTTTCCATAGAGCTCCTTGCCATTTTGATATTCATACTATTACCATGCTAATGCCATGAAATTATGCTATAAAATTGATTGTTTTGGTTAGATTTGTTAGTGTTAGTAGCTGTGGCTGAAATTATTAGTTTTAATTCATGACTTTTTTCTTTTTGAATTTGTTTGCATTTTACCTTGTCCATTCATCAAGACGGAATAATGGTTTTGCTTGTAGGTATACCATGTCATTTTCACGTGGGAAAAAGGCCATCGTCCCCGCTTCGAAGAAAAGGAAGGGAGCGTCATCTTCCTCTGGTGCTACAGCTGAAATTCGCCACCCCTTCCTTCAGTTTCCCGCTGGACCCCAAGAAGAACTCTATCAGATACTTCGTGCCCGACCCTTAGGTGTAGGCCGCTGCATCGATTGGACCGTATTAGAACAAGTCCAACTGGCTGATGCGATTCGGGCTCTCCTCACCACGAGCCCATAGGACCTTTTCTTTGCGATCATCAGGCCAACGTATCTTGAGCTCACGGTGGAACTCTGCTCAACGTTTCATCTTCAGACCGTAATGACCAACTACTATGATCCCAGCATGGTTCAATTTTGCCTCGGTGGGTTAGTCCACCAGTTAAGCGTCCCAGAGTTCAGCACTGTATCAGGCCTCTATACGGAGGAGTTCAAGGAAGAGAACGACCTTCACGCTCTCAACCGCCACATTTGTCGTACTCCTTTACGGTGCTGGGACATGTTAGTATCACGTTCGGCCACCTACGACCCCAGTCGCTCCAGGGCATCGACTCTCCCTCCATCCTTGAGGTACCTACCTTTTATTTTAGCTCACACTTTGATAGGGTAGGGAGAGAGCATCGGCGTCATCAACACTCATGATGTCTACTTCCTATGGTGTATGTCACATAGGCACATCTTCGACCTCACCTATTTCATCACCCTTGCAATTCGCCATTAGACAGAGTGACATCGGAAGCGGGTCATCTCCATTGGCCCCTACGTGACCTGACTAGCTCGGCACTTTGGGCTCCTCAACACCACGGCACAAGCATCCTCTCTTACCCTCATTGGCCAGATATCTCCACAAGGCATCTTGAGCAAGCTAAGTATGAGGATGATTGAAAAGTTCCATGGAGCCTACCCTCCTCAGTATCATCTCGCTCAATCAACCAAGGAGAAGGCCCCTGAGGAAATTACTGATGATGTCCCTCCACGACACGAGGACCCACCGTCTCAGCCACCACCCTCCCATCGTCCAGTTCATGCGGCAGCTTCATATTCTGACATCTCTGAGTGCCTCACTCAATTTGAGCAGCAGTGTTTTCAGTGATTTGATAACATTAATGCTACTCTACAGTAGATTTCTCAGCACCTCCACATCTCATCGCCACCACAACCTCGCGAACCATCCAGCGATGATAATGTTTAAATATTTTATTTTATTTTATTTTATCTTTATTTTTATTTTTATTTTTATTTCTATTTATCAATATTCTTATTATTTTCACTTTTAACTTTTCATTTTATTTCTTTTTTGCTACAATTTTACATTTAGGTTTTATAAACAAATTTTAATCTCGGCTAATTCTTTATGAGTAATTATTCTTCCTTATATCCCATAAAAAGTTTCTGATTTTATCACAGTTATAAAGAGCTACAAAGCTCACAATTACTTAGAAACTTCAAACTCCATTAGAAAAGGTTCTCCATGACTACCATGCCTTGCTCGATCATGAGAAATAATATTCTTTTGGCGCAGCACTTGTGGAACCCAACCTCTACTACCACCGGAGTATCTTTCTCCACTCTACATAACTCCAAATTAGGGAGTTCATTCACTTAACATTCAGGAAGTTTCACTTCTCTCCCTAACTTATGGTCTTATATTTATAAGTGCAACTAACTTTATCTTTGTACATTGAGGGCAATGTACATCTTAAGTGTGGGGGGTCAATTATATCACTATCAGAAATATCTCTGAATTTTGTCTTATTCTCATGTAAATCTCTCATATCATTTTTAGGATGAATTTTGATTAATTTATGATTTATTTTTATTGATATATCTTGAATTAAAACATGGGCATTCATGCATTGATTATGTAAACTTTAAGACATTAGAGAATTAAGCATGATAAGTTGATTTTTGAGAATTTAAAATTTTAGGTTGTTTTCCCATGTTTAGTATTACCTTGAATTGAAATCCACAGGTTTAAACATCAAAATCCATAATTTTTGTGAGATTTTAAGCCTTTAGAGCACCTATTATTTCTTTCATGCTCACTTTTATTGTTGCTTTGAGTGCGTCAATATCGAATTTTATTCTAGAACTTGCTTGATTATGCATGTCAAGACCACACCTTTTGATTTGATATGTCAAGGTGATAGAGGCACTTAAGATTAACCCACTCATGCCATGAAAAGCCTACCTTCACAATTAACCCTTAGTAAACCACTTTGAGCCTAACATCCTTTTCATTAATTTACCCTCAATATTAACCCATAACTCATTATTGTTGAAATCCCCTTCATTAACTTTATCCCTATTTTGTCGAGATTTGATTTGAATAAATTGCTTAGCAATGTGTTGTTCTTAATAGTTAGTCTATGTTACATAATTATGTTATTATAAATATATATATATAATACATACATACATATCTATATATTAGCATTAAGCCGTAATTTTTTGAAGCTCGAGTGTTTAATTCCATATTCTGAGAAGAAGCTCTTTTATACGCAATTGATGATTAAGTATTTTTATAGCTAAGTAGTTTTTCAATTTAATCTCGATTCTAACCTTTTCTTTTAGCTTGTGACCATACCCCCTAACCAAGCCTCGTTACAACCCTCTAAAGACCTTTTGATTGATGTATCAACTCAATTTATAATGGTGGAGATTTGATTTTCATGCAAGCCTATGTAATAACTTTTCATATTGACTATTGAGTGCTAAATTCATTATCCTTAAACACCTCGAGTGATTTGAGTGAATCTTTAGTGAGGATGTTAAACTCTGTGAGATTTTGAAACAAAGGTGATCACTTAGATAACGGGAGATGCCTATATTTTTCATGATTAAATGCTCAACTTGGAATGTTTGAAACTTTAATGTTCTTTTAGTTGAATTCCCAATGTATGATTACTTATGGATTAGTTTGAGATATTATTGATAGGAATTATAAGTTGAGAAAAAGGAATTCCTAATTGTGAATTGAGGATTTTGCTTGAGGACAAGCAAACGCTTAAGTGTGGGGGTATTTGATAATCCGCAATTTATACATTTTGTTATCCCATGCTTAACACATTTATGAATGATTTCTCCTTAGATTTGGTGAATTTGGTGCTCCTAATCCTTTAATTTCATGTTTTATACTTAGGTGAGCATAGGAGAGCAAAAAGAATAAAAAACAGGCCAAAAACGGAGAAAATGGGCCAACGTGGGAAAACAACACGACCTGGACTTCCTCACAGGGGTAGAACACACGCCCATGCCATTCTAATGGGCTCGAACACAGCCTAAAACAACCTCAAAATGGGCGTGTTGATCTCTCAACCTCGACCACGGCCTGAAGTAATCGTACATGAGTGTGTCACATGGGCGTGTCCCTGCCGAGCCCTAGTTAAGTTCTATTTGGAAAAGGGCGATTTGGAGGGCTTTGAGGCATTCTAAAACCTATTTAAACACCCTAGAGGAGGAATAGAGAGGACAGACAGAGTAGGGAGTAAGGAATTACTCGAAGAAAGCCGACTGATCCATCTCAAAAGCCGGATTCATCAAGACTGAATATCTCCTCTCAATTTCCCTTCAAGAGTTTTGGGTTTCCTTTGTGTTTTTTATTCTTTATTCTTCTGAGATGTTTGCCTTTCTAGTTATGAACTAAATCCCCTAAATACCTAAGGGGAATGAAACCTAAAACGGATCTTGTTATTATTATCTAAATTGTATGATAAATAATTAACTTGTTCTTAATTATGTGTTCTTAATTCTTGTTTTGGTATTTTAGGATACTGATTCAAGTTAATGCACTTATTTGGTGGATGAATAGTCCCTGTCTAAGAGTAAATTTGTCATAATTAAGTGGATTTGATTGCGCGCCTAGAGATAGGGTGACAAGATTTTGCCGAATTAGGGTGAAACCAAATAAAGGGATCCTTAGATCGAGTTAATGCAAACCTAGAGTGTTAACTAGAAAAAAAATTCAATTATTCAATCTAGGGTTAGACGTTATTAGTCTTGAATAGGGATAAAAACATAACTTAGGGATTTCTACGGAACAAGTTGAATGAATAAATCGTTCGATTCAGAGCCAAATAAAAAGTGAAGTCTAGGTGGATTTTTCCTTGGGTATTGTCTTAAATCAATTGTTTTTCCAAAATTAATTCATCAATTCTATTTTCTGTGATTTTTTTATTTTAGTTAATTATTTAATTAAAACAAACCATATTATTTTAGGCTAGATAATAAAAAGACAATCAATACTAGTACTTTTAGTTCCTTTTCATTCGACAATCCGGTCTTGCTAAAGCTATACTACTGTTTGATAGGTACACTTGCTTTTATCGTGATAATAGTTAGTTTCAAAAACGAACATTTATAAATTTATAAAACTTATCAAGTAAGATCACGATCACACACGGCCTGCCTGGCCATCACACGGTCGTGTCTTATGTGCACAGCCTGGCCTCGTCGATCACACGCCCATGTTTCGTCATATAGCCTACCACACGAGCGACCACATGCCCGTGTGGCGTCTACAGAATAATTTTTTGGCTTTTCACTGAATCTCGTTTTCTACATTTCAGGTACACACCTAATATCGTTTCGATGGAAAACCACTCCTGAGCCTACTAGAACCTAGAAACACATCAGAATAACACTCAATTTTAGCCTTAACGAAAGATTAAATCATAACCCTGAAGCCAATTTTCAACATAAGACAACCACTTACCGCTACTCCGACACTCCGAAAATCAACCACTACCTTGCAGGAGTTAAATGATGCTCTTCTCAACGCGCTACTATCCACAACACAGAGATAACCCCAACGAACGATGGTAAAAATGCAAGTTAATGAGAAAGAGAGCTTCACTTACCCGATTACCCGATGGAAACTAAAATGGCAAAATAAAAGTGCAATAACCGACAAGAATACAATACTGAAAGTGGGAAATAAAGAAACGGCAGAATGAAAAGAGAATTTTGAAAAAAAAAGTCAGAACTTGGGAATGGCAACCGATATTTTTGAAAAACAAAATAAAATCTAATATTTTCCCCAATCCCTTGATTATCTCTCCACTAACCCACTAACAGACAACTCCTCAGAATTTCTGATTGACCGAAACTCTCTCAGTCAAACAAGCAAAAATAAACTCCCACGCTCGCGCAGGGATTCCAATTCCAGACTTCCAACACATCAACACACATCTTAACCACCAGACCAGTAGACCCATTCTGATATGATTTTACCAATGATTTAATATAAGCCCACTGCTCAAGCATAAGGCTTAATTCAGGAAAATACCAAAATTTACCAAAAACAAAGCCAGAACTTGGAACCTCCCACACACACCTAGAATACTTAACCACTGAAGCAAATACACAGTTGTGTTACAATTCCACAAAACTGAAATATATATTTTTGGGGCGTTACATGTCATATGTATGTTATTTTGAGAAATGGTTGTAGCGATGATATAAGATGATTTTAGTTGATTATATGTAAAAGTTTATGAGCTATGTTGAGATTATAAAATGGTATGTCTTAGTTGAAGTATGAATGAATTTAACATATAAAATTTTAGGTTGAAATTTGGTTTTAATTTGAATTGGTTTAAATGAAGTTAAATAAATTTAGTAAGTATTTGTAAAATACCTATATTGATACATTGGTTAAGTTATTAGGTTAATTATTGGACATGTTTTAGATGTGCATGTTATATTATTATATAATTGTGATGGAAATGGTTAAGGGGTTAAGGGGTGTAACAGATGATGGAAATGGTAACCATAATGATGGTGGCAATAAAAAACCACAAGTTGGAAAGAAGAAACTCAACAAAAAGAAGGGCAAGATCAAGTCTCACGGCTTTCTAAAAAGGACAAGCCGGAAGTAAAGCCGTGAGACTTGGTTTGAACGCAAGAGGTGCCGAAGCTAAGGAAGCTAAAAATGAGAAGAAACCAGTGGAGTGCTTCCTATTTCATGGTCCGCATAAGTTGTGGAAATGTCCAAGGAAGTATACCATTGAAGGGAATGATGCATCAGATAAGGAGCCTTAGAAATTTAGTTCGAGCAACAGAAAAGTTGAAGCTAATGGGGTAAAAAGGAGTGTTTCTTTTGCCATGGTTCACATGAGTTGTAGAACTATCCAAAACAAGCCGTGTTCAAAGAAAAGGCAACATTGAAGCTCGTTAAGTCATCGAAAAGGATTCCACCCAAGGAAGAGGTGAATTTATCATTGGACTTAGGGCAAAAAGTGACAATAAAAAAAATTGAAGCTAGGACCAATGAGGCTCAATTAAAGGAAAGTGATAGAGTTTATCGAGTCATCAGCGAGGCTTCCACCTATGAAAGAGGTGAGTTTAGCATCAAACATAGGGGAAGAAGTAACGGTGCAAACTTTGAAGCTAGGATCAATGAGGCTCACTTCTATTGATTCATCAGAAAAGGTACCATTTATAGGAAAGCTGAGTTGTACATCAAACTTTGGGAAAGTGGTGATGCAAGTTGGGCTGTTGACTCGAGTAAGTGCGATGAGTAAGGTACATTCTAAACACTATGGTAATGTTTTGTAACATGTTAGCTTCTCAAGAACTTAAAGGCCCTTTCAATGTTTTTAAGTAAGAAGGCCAAGGGACTGGCAATTTGAGGTCAAGTGATGTAAATCAAGTGGATCCCGTTTGAAGTGAGTTAGAATGTAGGTAAGAGAGAGCCGTTGCTTCTTGCCATTGAGATGTACCAACGACTGAAATGGTTTGAGTTAAGAGATAATAAAAGTCGAGGAAAAAATTCCAAAGAAAGGGATGACCCGATATTGAGACTAGTTGAGAAAATGCTAAGGGGTTGAGACGAGACCGAGACGAATCAAGTTAGTGCCATTTAGAAGGAAAAATGAGGGCATTGTGAGAATGGGTTTGGAAGAATGTCATAGGCCGCAGTTCAAAGCCCATGACCATTGCACACAAGGTATCCCATAAAGGTTTATCATTGACATGTGGACCATTTTTCTCACAAGAGCTTGCCTGACTCAAAGAACTATTGAAGAACCTTGTCAAATTAAAGCTTGGGTGGCCCAATAATAAAGATATGACAACGTAGGCTACCTTGGTAAATAAAGAAACTAATATTAGAAGATTGAATGGCATTATATCTTGTAAGATTAGATTGGATTTGATTATGTAAATTTATTATGTAATCTTGTAAATCCCTTAATTTAAGGGATAAACTAATCCCATCCATCGATATAACTTAATCTAGACCGTTGGTTTTGAGGGAGCTCAATTATAAATTGAGAGCTTCCCCATCACTTGTAACTTGCTTTATTCTTTCATTGTATCTTGTATTCTTTGAGAGAAAGTAATACAATTTAGAGCATTTACTCAAACACCCATCGTGCACAGTTTTCTATTGCTTTCTGTTCTTTTGTGCCTTCTTTTGGCTAAGTTGCTTCCGCTATATAAATTGGCACCTTGGAGGAATTCTTTGTGAATCATCAATTATTTGGTGGTTAAGCTGACTTAAGCATGTTTGCATCGAAAGGATTGCCTAAGGTTGCATGAAACACAAGACGAAAGTTCTAACCCCGTGACACTTGTACTATGGACGACTAGAAGTCCATAGGAATCATTCGAGTAATGACAAATAGACACTACTATGATAAAACCACCTTGCACGCTTATCACATGTTGATCACTTAAACCTTCCGTAATCTTGTGAGTGAAAAATGACAAATAGACCCACCTCAATAACCCCACATCTCGCATGTATTGCAGTGTTAATGACAAAAAGTCTTCCACAGTCGTATGATCACGTAATGTCAAATAGACCCACCATAATAATGTGACAACCGCACGATTATCGACTACAATCCACAAATCTGTGTGAGTTCTTGCGTGTCTTTATGATGCAGCCCATGCCATTTGATTAATTTAAATCAATCCATCATATTTTTGAAAAGTAATTCACCTAAACATACTTTTTTATCAGAAAAAGAATAAGCTACTTACCTTTTCATCTTTTTCCTTGATCTTAATTAATATATATGTTATCACAGAACCAAAATATTCATAATCTATCTTTTTCTTTTCTATATATAAAAAAGACAATGACTTTAGAAAGAAAAATATAAATGTTTCAAGTTGGATTTCAATTATTATTATTTAATTGTCGGTAATGAGTGCAACAACCATTTAATTCAATTGTGAGTTATTTGATTCAAATGATAATTATACAATCATTTCAAAAGCACCAATCCTATAAGATAAACATAGTAGATTTTTGTAATTTACTATCTAAATAAGCTAGACTGAATGCAATTCATTCTTTCATATAAACTTACATGTTTTATAAAATTATACATACAATATTCTGGCATGTGTTTAGCTTTTAATTTTCTATCAATATCTTGTTTGGTTTAACAATTGATTATTTTCTATTACCAAACAAAAATATAATTCTTGCAACAACAATGCAGAAACAATTGATCATATTTTACAAAATTAAAGCTGCAATAATCATAAAGTAGTTTGTTAAATAGATTAAAGTTCAGAGAAAATTGATTTAAGTCTTGATGTTGTTGATATACAATCAAGCTTTTGACAACCGAGCTAGATTCAAATAATTTATATGAACTTACAGGTAAAGATCAAATGATATAAAAAAATGGAATCATCTTTTACCATATTGATGTATGCACACACACACCACATGCAAAACACCACTTCCTGGTCATATATTGACAAAACTATAGCTTTAAGTTAAATACAAATATAAATAAAGAGATGCTGAAACTAAAATTTTAGCTCAGAAGGATAAACTCGAAATCATCGATAGGGAGGTTGAATTGGCCTTTGAGAGATTGTGGCGGAAGCAATGAAAAATATGCAACAAAGAACATAATAATTTATAGTGGTTCGGTCTAACACCCCAAACCCGACCTAGATGTTATGGCCGAGTCCAGCAATGTCACATGAGAGTGTTTTTAAACAAATCATATCGAGTCATAAAACCGTTCCAATTGTTATCTCTTACTTAATCGGAAAACTTGTAATTATCGAGTTGCTTTGAAAACATTTATTTAACGCGAACGCTTTTGAAAACCCGTTATTCTATTATTTGAGAAACCGTTTCTATTTATGAAAACTCTTAGTTAAGTTCAAAAACCCAGTTCAAAACCAAAAGTCCAAGTCCACCATTATATCAAATTTCCCAAATGATTAAAGAAAACCAAAACAAAAGTAAGAAGTTTATAAACCAAAATGTAGATGGCTATGATCACCATCGAGTCCTCCACCGCACACTGATCCACCTACTGCTGGGGATTACCTAAACAGATAAACAATAAAGGGTAAGTTTTCACAAACTCAGTATGTACATCCCCATAATTCAGCATGCATAATCAAATAGCAGATTACAACCATAATTCGGGCTTGAGCCCTTATCAAAATCGATGTAGGCCTTAGCCCACCCGAAAATAGAATCATATACAACTTAGGCCTAAGCTCATCTCAAACATAGCATGCATATCAAATCAGAATAACAGAAATATGCCACACAACCCTAAACACCATCTCCGTCCAACCCAATACGCCCGTGTAGCCCACACAACCCAAATTGGCCTTGGCCGTGTAGATCACACGGCCTGGCCCAAATTCTTACACGCCAGTGTGGTTCACCCGTACGGGCCCACACGTCCGTGTGGCCCACACGGCCCAAATTGACCTTGACCATGTCTCACACACGGCCTACTAGCCATCACACGATCGGGTCCGTCATGCCCATTTCCGTACGCATAGCCTGGTTGGTCGACCACACGCCCGTGTGCTGTCACACGGCTTATTACATGGGCGACCACACGCCCATGTGGCATCGACAGAAGGCTTTTTAGCTTTCGCTGAATCTCATTTCCAATGTGTTTAAAGTACAAACCTGGTTCGTTTTTGATACGTAATCGCTCCTGAGCACTCCAGAACCTATATTTGACAATTGAAACCCTAATTTCAGATCTGAAACTTAAATGAAATTATAATGGTACGCTCACCACTCAAAGAACAAAACCCTTAACTTTGATCAGAATGTGAAGTTCATGCTTTCGACCCATTAATGGGAATGATTTGTAGTCTCTAGATCGATTCCTAAACCAGAAAAAACTCCTATTAGTGAAAATACATTCAGAAACACAGAGAGAGACAAAAGCCAAAACTTACCAACTAATGCCGAAAGAAAAGTGGAGATGACGAAGGCTAACGAGTAATGGCAAATAGAGAAAAAAATATGAGACTGTAGCAAAACAGAGGTCAGTGTGGGAAAGAGGAGAGAAACGACTGAAATCTTTTGGAAAGAAAAGAAATTTTCGGTTATGGAGGAAAAACAGTAAAAACTATCCTGATAACCTCTCCCCTAAAATCTCTCTATACAATCTCCCCACTAATTCCACCACTCAAAATCTCATCCTACTCCAAACTCTCACACGGCTCAAGAAGCAAAATAAATCTCTCGTTCGTACAGGGATTTGAAATCCAAACCTCCAGCGCTTTTACACCCTACTTAACCACCAGATCAGCTGGCCCATTCTTATAAGCTTTTACAAATAAATACGTATAAGCCTAACAACTAAAAATAAGGCTTAATTCAAATAAAAACCAAAATTTTACCCAAGCTAAGGCTTGAACTTGGGACCTCTCAGACACTTCCCAGAACACTTAACCACTGAAGCAAACATATTTTTGTGTTATATTCTTAACAAAATCAGAAATATAAATTTTGGGAAGGTTACAACTCTACCCCCTGAAAGAAAATTTCGTCCTCAAACGAAATTTACCTGATCAGAATAGGTGAGTATACTACTGTTACATTGAATCCTCTGGTTTCCAAGTGGCCTCCTTAATGCTATGATTCCACCACAGCACCTTCACTAAAGGGATAGATTTCCTACACAAAACTTTAACATCGCGATCTAGGATTTGAACTGGCTCCTCCTTAAAAGTTAGATCTGGTCTAACCTCAATCTCCCCCACAGGCACAATATGGGTGGGATCAGAGCGGTAGCGTCTCAACATTGAGACGTGGAACACATCATGTACGCGGTCTAACTCTAAAGGTAGCTCTAACTGATATGCGACTGGCCCCATTCGCTTCAGAATCTGGCACGGCGTAATAAATCAAGGGTTCAGTTTGCCCTTGCGACCAAACCTCAGAACTTTCTTTCATGGCGAGACCTTAAGAAAAACCATGTCCCCCACAGAGTACTCAATGTCCTTCCTTTTCAAATCAGGATAGGACTTTTGTCTATTAGAAGCCACTTTAAGACGATCTCTAATCAAGCGGACTTTATCTTTAGTTTTTGACACCAACTCTGGACCCAGAACACGTCGCTCACCCAACTCAGTCCAGTATAAAGGAGTGCGACACTTACAACCATATAGTGCCTCGTAAGATGTCATCTGTAAACTAGACTGATAGCTATTGTTGTAAGCAAACTCTGCCAATGGCAAGTACTCCTCCCAACTACCTCAGAAATTCATTACACAACTCCTCAGCATGTCCTTCAGTATCTAAATCACCCTCTCTGACTGACCATCTGTCTAAGGATGGAAAGCAGTACTGAAGTCAAACCTTGAACCCAAAGCCTCATGAAGCTTCTACCAAAATTGAGATGTAAAACAAAGATCCCTATCAGAAATGATCGAGACAGGTACCCCATGTAGCCTCACTATCTTAGAAATATACAGTTTGGCCAACTTCTGTAGGGAGAAGTCTGTCCTCACAGGAATGAAATATGCAGTCTTGGTCAATCGGTCTATAATGACCGAAATAGAATCCTTCTTAGTGGGTGTTAGGGGCAACCCACTAACGAAGTCCATCGTTACTCACTTCTATTTCCACATCAGTATCTTAACCGGCTATAGCAAGCCTGAAGTAACAGATGCCTAACCTTAACTTGCTGACAAGTCAAACAGTGAGCAACGAAGTCGGTAACCTCATGTTTCAACCCTGGCCACCAGTACAGCTCTCGAAGATCTCGGTACGTCTTGTTACCACCGGGGTGCATAGCATATGGACTACTATGCACCTCCCTCAGAATCAACTATCTCAAATGTTCACCATTCGGTACACAAATTCGTCCTCAGAAACACAATACCCTATCACTGTTAATTTCAAAATCAGTCGTAACAACATCCTCTACCTGACAAAAACGTAACCCTAAAGACTTATCCCCCTTCTGTTTATCTCTGATCCAATCAATCCATGTCGGTCTAACTTGAAGTTCCACCAACAGACTCCTATTGTCAAAAAGATTCAGTCGAGTGAACATCGCTATCAGATCGGTCATAGACCTTCGGCTTAACGTATCTGCCACCACATTGGCCTTACCAAGATGGTATTCAATACTGTAGTCATAATCATTAAGCAGTTCAACCCATTGACGCTATTTAAGTTTTAACTCCTTCTGGGTGAGGAGATACTTGAGGCTCTTGTGTTCAGTGTAGATGGTACACTTCTCACCGTACAAATAGTGCCTCTAGATCTAAGAGCAAAGACCACTGTAGTCAACTCCAAATCATGCGTCGGATAGTTAGCCTCATGAATCTTGAGCTGACGAGACGCATACGCAACAACCTTACCGTCTTGCATCAGAACACAACCTAGACCCATATGCGATGCATCATTGTATACCACGAAATCTTTACCGGGTTCAGGCTAATCAGAATAGGTGCCTGAGTTAACACGGTCTTGAGCTTCTCAAAGCTCCCCTACTATGCATCAATCCACACAAAAGGAGCTCCCTTACGTAACAACTTAGTCATTAAAGCAGCAATTAAGGAGAACTCTTCTACGAAATGTCGATACTATCCAGCAGCCCCAGAAAACTGTAGATTTTCGACACATTCTTCAGTTGTTTCTAACTCAACACAGCCTCAATCTTACGAGGATCTACACGAATCCCCTCAGCAGAAACTACATAACCCAGAAATGTCACTTCCCGAAGTTAAAACTCACACTTGCTGAACTTCTCATACAACTGTTTCTCACAAAGAATCTGTAGAACGACCCTTAAATGCTCATCATGCTGATCCTCTATCTTAGAGTACACCAGAATGTCATTGATGAAAACCACTACGAACTGATCCAGGTAAGGCTGAAACACACTATTCATCAAGTCCATAAATGCCGCTGGTGCATTAGTAAACTCAAAGGGCATAACTAGGAACTCATAATATCTATAACGAGTCCTAAATGCTGTCTTATGCACATTGGCCTCCTTTACCCTCAACTGTTGATAACCTGATCATAGATTGATCTTAGAGAACACTGAAGCCCCCCTGAACTGATCGAACAAGTCGTCTATCCTCAAAAGTGGTTACTTATTCTTGATTATCAACTTCTTCAACTGACGGTAGTCGATACACATTCTCATTGTATCGTCTTTCTTCTTTACGAACAGAACAGGTGCTCCCCATGGAGGCACACTGGGACAAATAAACCCACGATCCAACAACTTCTAAATTTGAGCCTTAAGTTCTGTCAGCTCATTCAATGCCATTCGATAAGGGGCGATAGACACCGAAGCTGTACCTGGAAACAACTCAATCCCAAATTCTACCTCATAATTCGGAGGTAATCCCAATAGTTCCTCTGGAAAAAAAATATGGAAAGTCTTTCACCGTTTAGATATCCTTGACCGAAGAGTCCCAAGAATCAGCAACACTGATATAAGCCAAGTATGCCTCGTACCCCTTCCTTACTAACTTCTCTGCCACTAATGTGGATATCACATTAGTCAGGTGATCTCGTCGTTCCCTAATCACGACTATCTCAATATCCTCTTCGATTCTCAGAACAATCCTCTTTGCAGTGTAATCCAGGCTCACTCAGTGTTTGACTAACCATTCCATACCCAAAATCAAGTCAAACTCCCCAAATGGAAGCTCTATCAGATCAGCCAGAAATACAGTCCTTTGGACCTCTAACAGTACGTCTCTAAATAGTTTATTAACTCTAACAGACTACCCCAACTGACTCACCACTGTTATCTCACTAGAAGTGCTTTCAAACGGTAACCTCAAGGTCTCAGACACCGTACTAGCTACGTAAGAATGCGTAGAGCCTATATCTATCAATGCAAAGTAAGGTACATTAAAAATTAAGAACGTACCCATGATGACGTCCAGAGCATTTTGGTCCTCACGATAACGTGCAGCATTAACCAGTGCAAGCAACCTCACCTCAGTCGATCCAGCACCTCTGCCCAGTGCTCTCTGTCCTCGGTCCATGCTGTTACTACCCCTAGCCTAACCTCGGCCCCTAGGTGGTTGCTGAACTACTCTCGGTAGCTATGCAGTCTCAGTAGTTAGAGCTTGCATCTGATTAGTCCTCAATGGACAATCCTTAACACAGTGCTCAGTAGTCCCACATATAAGACAAGTTCCAGTAGACCTCTAACACTCGCTCGGATGGTGTCTATTACAGAGCTGACAAATTGCCACCCCAGCAAGTGCAAAAGTAAGCCCAACTCTCACGGGCCCATCAGATCTGACCTTTTTCTTAGACCTCATCCCAGAATTCGAAGGCTCTGCATCCCTCTTAGCCTTCCCCCTATCACGGTTCTGGCACTCAGTGCACTTAACCTCCTTTGCAATCTTGGCATTCTTGACTAATACAACAAGCTCACGCTCCCTCTGCGGAGCTATCAGCACCCTCAAGTTATCTCTAAGGCCGTCTTCAAAATGGACACAGTGTTCATACTCGATCGCTATCATGCCACGTGTATAACAGCTCAGCCTCAGAAACTAGGCCTCATACTTGGCCACTAAACGATCTTCCTTAGTAAGATTCAGGAACTCACGCCTTCTAGCGTCGATATAGTTGGCTCCTACATACTTGCTTTGGAAAGTCATCTTAAACAGATCCCATGACAACCGATCGGGCTGAATGCCATCTCTAATCGTCAGCCACCACTGATACGCTTTATCGCGAAGCAGTAAAACGACCTCTTTGAGCTTCTGCTCAGTAGAAAAGTCTAGATCATCCATAATATGCTCTATGGCCTCCATTCAGTACTCGGCCACATTAGAAGCAACTCCAACGATGCCCCTAAATACCTTAGCCCCATTGGACCGGAGTTGCTCCGTAATTGACCCACGGCCCCCAGAACCAGTATTGGTCTCAACGACCCTTTTCAAAATTCGTAGCATGGCTTAGGACAGTGCATCATCCCCAGCTGCACGATCATGATACCCAGTCCCAGATCCAGTCTCAGTAATAGGGGACACTAGTGTCTCACTAGTGTCCAGATTTGGAATCGTATCGATGCGAAGGACTCAGCTCAAGCCCCTCTATGGCCTATATCACGGCCTCTAGTTCCCCCTCTACGAGTACCACGTGTGCTCATTGTAATTTCAAATTAATTTGTATTAAAAATTTTATACAAATTAGTTTACATTTTTGATATTATATGCTGTAAAGTTACCAGAGTATTCAGAGCCTGTTATCGCAAATTGTAGTTTACTACTGTTTTCAATCTACACTACCTAGAGTGGTTCAATAAAGTATACCACCTACAGTAGTTTCATAGCATACATCGGTATTTTAAACATATCCAAATAATATATTCTAAGTATGCTTTCAGACAATTCTAAATAGAGTTTCAAAAACTTACAAGATCGGCGCCGGAGACTCGATGTACCACAATCTATCAAAAATATTTTAGATCATTTTGCAAATCATTTCCTTAAAAACCAAATTTAACACCTAATCCACAACTAAATTTTGTAACCTGGCTCTGATACCATATAAGAGTGTTTTTAAATAAATCATATCAAGTCATAAAATCGTTCCAATTGTTATCTCTTACTTAATCAGAAAACGTGTAATTATCGAGTTACTTTGAAAGCATTTTTTTAACGCGGAAGCTTTTGAAAACCCATTATTCTATTATTTAAGAAACCGTTTCTATTTACGAAAACTCTTAGTTAAGTTCAAAAACCCAGTTCAAAACCAAAAGTCCAAGTCCACCATTACATCAAATTTCCCAAATGGTTAAAGAAAAATAAAAAAAAAGTAAGAAGTTTATAAACCAAAACGTATATGGTTGTGATCACTGTCGAGTCTTCCACCGCATACCAATCCACCTACTGTTGGGAATTACCTAAACAAATAAACAATAAAGGGTGAGTTTTCGCAAACTCAGTGTGTACATCCCCACAGTTCAGCATGCATAATCAAATAGCAGATTACAACCATAATTCGGGCTTGAGCCCTTATCAAAATCGATGTGGGCCTTGGCCCACTCGAAAATAGAATCAGACACAACTTAGGGCCTTAGCCCATCTCAGACATAGCATGTATATCAGATCAGAGTAATAGAAATATGCCCACCAACCCTGCAGACCATCTCTGTCTAACCCAACACACCATGTGGGGATAAAATCAACCCACCTATCTCTACACACCAAATATGGGGATAAAATTAACCCATCCAACCTTACACACCATAGAGTACCGTAATACGACACATATCATGAATACGCAGCTTGGCTGCCAGATAATAGGCTTACGAAGCCCTTCAGTTCTTCCTTCACTTCATCAATCCTAACCCAATGCAATGCATCATACAAGAATGGCATGCTATAATGTAGATTATCAAATATATACTCGTAATTAGAACAAAACATATATATATACATACCAAGTATAGCATGTTATCTCATACATCATAATATTCTATCGCAAAATAGGGGTCTAAGTAATACTTACCGACCCTACGATAGGTCACAGTCTTCTTGAGGACCCGTGCAACCTTATAGTACATTTTAAAAAAATGGGCTCACACGCGTATGTGGTCTGCCTGTGTGGGCCCACACGACCCAAATTGGCCTTAGCCGTGTGGATCACATGGCCTGGCCCAAATTCTCACATGCCTGCGTGGTTTACCAGTATGGGCTTACACGCCCGTGTGGTTCACCCGTGTAGGTCATACGGCCTACCAGCCATCACACGACTGTGTTCGTCACGCCCGTGTAGCGTGCACACAGCCTGGTTCGTCGACCACATGCCCTTGTAGCGTCGACAGGAGGCTTTTTGGCTTTCGCTGAATCTCATTTTCAGTGCGTTCAGAGTGCACATGTGGTTCTTTTTCGATACGTAATCACTCCCAAGCACTCTAGAACCTATGTTTGACAATTGAAACCCCAATTTCAGTCACTTAATCTGAAACTTAAACGAAGTTATAATGGAGTGCTTACCACTCAAATAACGAAACCCTTACCTTCGATCGAAACGTGAAGCTCATGCTCTCAACCCGTTAATGGGAATGATTTGCAGTCTTTAGATCGATTCCTAAACCAGAAAGAACTCCTCTTAGTGAAAATACATTCAGAAACACATAGAGAGACAAAAGTCGAAACTTACCAACTAATGCTGAAAGAAAAATGGAAATGATGAAGGCTAACGAGTAATGGCAAACAGAGAAAGAAATATGGGACTATAGCAAAACAAAGGCCGGTGTAGGGAAGAGGAGAGAAACAACTGAATTCTTTTAGGAAGAAAAGAAAGTTTTAGTTATGAAGGAAAAACAGTAAAAACTATCTTGATAACCTCTTCCCTAAAATCTCTCTATACAATCTCCCCACTAATTCCACCACTCAGAATCTCATCCTACTCCAAACTCTCACACGGCTCAAGCAGCAAAACAAATCCCTCGTTCGCATAGGGATTAGAACTCTAAACCTCTAGTGCTTCCACAGCCTACTTAACCACCAGACCAGCAGGCCCATTCTTATAAGCTCTTATAAATAAATACATATAAGCCTAACAACCAAAGACAAGGCTTAATTCAAATAAAAACCAAAATTTTACCCAAGCTAAGGCTTGAACTTAAAACCTTTCAGACACTTCCCAGAACACTTAACCACTGAAGCAGACATATTTTTATGTCATATTCTTAACAGAATCAGAAATATAAATTTTTGGGGCGTCACATTTGGCCCCAATTGCTTACTCTACTACTTCAGCTTACCACTACTAAGGATTTTCCCAATTTCACTAATTTGGCAACCTTTAAGGATAATGTTTAACCTTACAATCTCTCTTAAGATTTATGGTCCAAAATCTTAAGATACAACTCCCATAAGGTTTCTATCCAAACCTTAAGAATTAACCTTAACTCGAAGAGAAACAAATAAGTAAAAAAAAAAAAAACAATCCTTACAAGATTAAGATGTTTGCTAATCAAGCACAAATACAAAGAAGAACACTTTAACTAAATAAATACAATGAAAGCTCACACATGTTTACAAGAAAATGCATGAAAGAATTAAGTTCTAGGTTGTTTTGATTGATCTTTAAGATTTGCACATGTTTCTTGTTGTTGCGAAACCTTTTAAAGATGATATTTATACCCTCTAATTGATTTCCAACTGTTGTGGTTGTTGTAGAAGTAAATGTAGCCGTTAGGGATGAAATACAAAGTCATTTACTTCACCTGCAACAATGATTATCAGTACCTACTAAAAGGGTATCAATATTTTTTTAATTAATATTGATTTCAGTGACTATTGGAGCAGCAATATTGATACCTTAATAAAAGTATTAATACTGGATCGATACCTACCAGGGTTTGAAAATAGCAGAATGTCAATTTTGTATCGGTATCTTGTAAAATATCGATACTTAAACAAAAAGTGTCGACACTTTTTTTGTTTTAGAGCATTTCTAATTCTTTTGAAACTGGTTAAAACATATTGAAAATATCTGACTCAATTGAAACCATTTCAACTTGATTTTTATGAAATTGATCAAGTTTAATTTTATTCAAAACACTTTAATTTGTTATATCAAAACATATTATCCAATGAGGCTTAGTTTAACAAAAAATTTAAATAATTAGAAATTAAAGTAGTTAATGATGATTTTCTACATCGATACTCAATTCTATCAATTTCTTTCTCACCTGGCTATGGCTTGTAGCCATGTCCAAGTAAGAATGAATTTGAGATAATTGAGCATCAAATTGCAGAGCATCCACGATTATATATATAAACGAAGAAATTAAAGAAGTAATAGGGAGGTACTGAGGACGAAGGTATTGGGAAAGCATTTGGATGTGGGAAGGAAGTCGGGAGTAGCCCTCCCCCTTTGTAGAACAATAAGTTCTGATATCAGCGCTAGTGAGGTGGGACTAGAGATGTTTCGGTTTCAAACACATGTCACATTTTTTATTTCTAAAAAAAAAATAGTTCTTTTACCTTTAAATTTTTCGTGTGACATTTTTAAATATAGAAAAATTTCACTTGGTAGCCCATTTAACTAAAAAAAATAGCATTGTAATGAACTTATTTTAATAAAGTTAATAGCGTTACTAGTTGGATCTTATTTTTAAAATCTAAAATGTAAAATGACCAAATTTCAAAAATAAAAAATACAATGACAAAATATATTTATTACCTAATTTTATATGTCACTCTCATAATTGATGTGTCATAATGTAATAATACTATTTTAACTTAGGATTCTTGAACACAAGTTCTTTAAATCCAAAAGAAAATAAAAGGTAATTTATTAGAGACAAATCTCAAAATTATACATGAACTTAGGATTATTTGCTATTGTTAGAGTTGTGTGACCCAAATTCTAAGAGATTGTTTGCAAGTCAAGTTAAAAAAAATATATTTTCTTTTTAGAAGATTTAGTATTTATTAGTATTTAGCATTGATTAGCATAATTTATTTAACCTACGAATTTAGTATATAAATAGGCTCTTTTACAACCTTAGAAAACATTTTGAGGGTTCATTAATTTCGAGTTTGGGGATTTAGTTTTTATTTTCATCTTTTGTATTCTTTGTTCTTTTTCCATTATAGTAAAATTATCTTTTTTTTCCATTATAGTAAAATTATCTTTACCCGTAGTTTTTATTCTTTTAAGGGGGTTTTTCACGTTAAACTTGTGTATTCAATTTCCTAATTTCTTTTGTTATTTGTACTTCTTCGTTGCTTAATAGGTTAATTCCCAACAAGTGGTATCAGAACTACTTCAATTCTTCGTAAATAGCCCATTTAGAGATGGCAGTAATAAGGTTTGACATTGAGAAGTTCTATGGTGCCACAAATTGAAATCTGTGGCAAGTTTGAATGATGACAATTTTAGTTCAAACCAGCTTGAAAAATGTCATTACCAAGAAAAAACCTAAGAATCTAGATCAAATAGAATGGGAAGAGCTTGACGAAAATGCCTTAACTACAATCCAGTTGTGCCTTGTAAATAGGGTATTGTAGGAGGTATTGATGGAGAAAACCTCATTTGCCTTGTAAAAAATGTTAGAAACTCTTTATGCGACTAAGTCTCTAGCTAATCGTTTAGTGTTGAAACAACGTCTATTTACGTTTCGCATGAATGAATGTGATATTCTTAGAGATCACAGTAGTTAATTTATTACTCTTTTGAATGATTTAAAGAATGTTGAGGTTAAGATTGACGAAGAAAATCAGACTATGCTATTATTGTGCTCTTTATCCTCTTCATACAAGTCTTTTAGGGAAACCCTGATTAATGACAGAGTCAAACTCTCGTTCGAGGATGTGAAGAGTCATTTGTTGAGTAAAGACAAACTCGACAATGAGTCTAGTTCGGATAGTAAGGTAGATATGTAAGCTTCCATTTTGGTAGCATCAAAGAAGCGAGACAAAAGGTTTCGCTATTGTAAGAAGTTAGGTCTTGTCAAAACAAATTGTTATAAACAGAAAAATAAAAGGGCTGCTAAAAGTAACGAGAAAAATGTAGTTGGTGCTAATTTGGCCCACGAAAGTGGTGATGATTTCTTGTTAGTGTCAACAAGCAATAGCTCCGAGCTCCACATGTGTTCCAATAGAGAATGATTCTCCACATATAGTTCGGTTGAAGGTGGAGTTGTGCGCATGTGAAACGATTCATCCACTAAGGTAATTGGTATTGGTACTGTTAAAATTATGATGCACGACTAGATGATTAGGACACTCTTAGACATAAGGTATGCACTTGATTTACAAAAGAATCTCATCTCTTTGAGTATTTTAAACTCAAAAGGTTGAAAAATCAACATCGAGTCGAGCAGTATTAAAGTGTCTCATGGGGCTCTCGTTTTCTTAAAAGGTAAAATAATAGACAATCTTTATATTCTGGAAGGTTCTATAGTGACCGATGAAACTGGATGTCCCTCGTCCATTATGGAGTTGAAGTCAACTCATTTAGAGCGGATGCAACTTGGTCATAGGAGAAAAAAATGTATGACTGTTTTGTTGAATAGAGGTTCTCTTTTGGATGCAGGTTTTGAAAAGTAAGGGCATTGTGGTTATAAAAATTAGACATGTGTTAGTTTTGATTTGGCAGTGCACAAGTCGAATGCTAGAAGTCTTCTAACTTCTAAGCACATATTTGACTTAGTTAATTCCATGCATAGTTTAAGATAGGCCCATGGCGGGCTTTGGCAAAGATGGTGTTGTGAGAATTCGTGTTAAAGTGGAAGATTGTTAAAGTTGTGTGACCCAAATTCTAAGAGATTGCTTACAAGTCAAGTTAAACATTTTTTAGAAGATTTAGTATTTATTAGTATAATATATCTAACATTTATTAGCATAATTTATTTGACCTACGAATTTAGCTTATAAATAGACTCTTTTACAACCTTAGAAAACATACCAATTAAAAGATTAAAACTCATAACACTTTTGGGGAATTTAGTGTTTAAGTTTTGAGGGTTCTTTATTTTCGTGTTTCGGGATTTAGTTTTTATCTCCATCTTTTGTACTCTTCGTTCTTTTTCCATTATAGTAAAATTATCTTTATCCGTGGTTTTCTATCCTTTTTTGAGGGTTTTTTCCACGTTAAATTTGAACATTCAATTTCTTAATTTCTTCTGCTATTTCTACTTGTTCGTTGCTTAATCGGGTCAATTCCCAACAACTGCGATTATACTTACGAAAATTTGATTGTGAATTCAAATATATACATGAAACTTTCATTTTGATTCAATTATACACATTTAAAGAAATAAATATATCAAATTATTTTTATATGGGATAAATATGGCTATTTGTGTATACAATATACAAATGTAAAATGATGTTTTATCAATATGTGTGTTAATAATTTGTTAGAATCAGATCAAATTAAAATTTCATATATAAAATTATACAAAATTAAAATTTATATATACATACAGGGGCAAAGCCAGAAAATTTTTTAGGGGGGTGAAATTAAATTGTATAATTTTACGATAGTAAAAATATAATTTTACCATTTTAATAGTCTATATATTTATAATTTTTAAAGGATTAAATCAAATTTTTATCATTTGGACGGCAAACTGTAATTTTAACATTACAAAATAGAAATTTTAAGGGGCCTAAATGAAAATTTTCCATTTTAGGGTGGTCAGGCCCTTTGCCAACCCCTGAATTCACCACTGATTATATATTAAATCAAAGTTAATGTATAATTTTAAAATTTATTCCTATTTAATCTTATTTTTGAATTGGACCGAACAACTTCATGGCAATCCTTCATACTAGCATGAAGTTTTTCTCAGTTAACATTGTTTCTATAATTAGATTAGATCGATTGATCGAATTGAAAACCGACTTGAGTATTAGTCCAAAATAAGAGTTGAATTAATTGATTCGTGAACTGGTTGAATCGAGTAATCAAAATTATTGAACTTATCATTGTTTCTATTTTTCTAATATTTTATATTTTTTAATTAATTATTTAATTAAACCGATTAAATCGATTGGATCGATAATTTGAGTTATTCAACTACCGATATAATTTGGAAAGCCTTGTTTATTTATTTTATTGTTAGGTTTATAGACTTATTTCAACATCAATTTTGTTAAATTAATCTTGCGTCATTATACATAGTCAGACATTTTAGACCAAGTTTATTACATGATAAATTTACTTATTAAAGTGCCTCATATTAATTATATTTTAAAACATTTGCGACTTTATTTAAACTTTTAATTTTAATTCCTTAAAAAAAATAAACAAATTTAAATTGATATGCTTAATAAATTTTAATAAAGAAATAGAAGAGGAAACACTAGGATTCATTCCTTAACACTCTGAACCCATTGCCATTTTTTCCACCTCATTTTATAAACAAAATTCTCTCTTCAATAAATCAGAACACTTGTCTACAAGTTAATTAAACTCGATGGTATCATTGCCTCCTAAAGCTTTTCTTATTCATGCTAAGGGTTTCAGAGATTGGAATTTAGGGATGAAACAAGGTGATCCTCAGCTTCAAAAACACCTAACATTCTCTTAATATAATCATTGATAATTTGGTCGTTTAAAGAAAGCATCCCATTCATTCTCTTCACCCGACCAACTTCTATTTACATGTCTAGGATCGCACTTTCCATGATTGTTGTTTCCTCCATTACCCACTGTTTCAAGCACTTTGTATAGCCTTTCATTTCCGCAATTTCAACTTCTACCTTCCTAATTCTTTTCTTTGCTTTCTGTTTTGGACAAAATCCAAACATCAAGAACATTTCATATTATTAACCACAACATCATCAATCCATCTAACCTTGAATACTTTCAAGTTGTTTAGCTTTTTCTTTGAAATTCTGCCGCTGCTTTCCACCTTTTTCCTTATCTTTGTTTTTCCTCTTGGGTTCTCTGTATACATACAAATCTTCAGTTATATTAGCTGATCATTTGGTTTTCTATGTATCAAAGTTTTTTTTTTTTTTTTTAAAAAGGTTTCGAGCACTAAATAAGAAATTGAAAACAAGAGAGAGGGGGGGAAGAAACCTCACCAGTTTTTGCCCCACAAGATGAAGATTTCTTAATGCCTGCTTTCTTATCTCTTTCCGAAAAGCCCCCAAATGAACTGTAGCAATACAAGGAAAAAGCAGAGATGTTGCAAAGGCTACGGACATACAAGTTTCTTATAATGATTTTCTTACTAAAATAAAATAGAAAGTTTCTTTTTTTTTTAACTTGTAACGGAAGTAATTAAGGCTCTTCGGGGTTTAAGTAAATAAAAAAGGATCATTTTTATTTTCATTTTTTAAAAATGAAAAATATTTAAAAAAACGTGTTTGATTATAAATTTTAAAATTAATTTTTGAAACATTAAAAATTATGCAAAAAATTAGAAAATAATAAAAAAATTTCGT
This sequence comes from Gossypium anomalum, assembly GCA_025698475.1. NCBI lineage: Eukaryota > Viridiplantae > Streptophyta > Magnoliopsida > Malvales > Malvaceae > Gossypium > Gossypium anomalum. The sequence goes on along the minus strand of CM046966.1, from coordinate 77,594,721 downwards.
TTTGTAAAATTCAAAATGATAAAAACAAAAAAAAAAATAACTTTAAATTAATTGCTACTAATTCAAACCCACGTAATTATAATATATATTTTTTGTTTTTAATAATTTTTCAAATATTAAATGAAGTAAGCTAATTTGAATTCATATAATACAGAATTTATTTTTATTTATTTCTTACATTTTTAATATAGAAAAATATGTATCAAAAAATTTTTTATTATTAAAAATTTTTGCGTTTATTTATCAAATATAATTTCCAATTTTAGTAAAAAAATATTTTAGAAACAAACGAAGAAATTTATTAAGTACTAGATTGGGCAAAGAAATTTACAATTTGGATTGATGTGACTTATATAATTGTATAATATAATTTAGATTTAAATATAAAATTATATAAAAATTATTATTATAGTAAACAATAACTTAAATTTTTTTTTTTTGAGAAAAATAATTTAAGTTTTTAGATAGAGCTAAGTTAGAAAAATTTTTTAGGGGGTTGGAATTAAATTGTATATATTTATAATAATAAAATTATAATTTTTAAAAAATTAAATAAAATTTTTTTATAAATTATAAAAAGATTTAAATGAAAAATATTTTATTTTATGGTGTTGTCGACTGCTTCCAGGCCAACAGAGTAGAAAACTAGAAATTCACATGCTATGCTTCAGTCCACCTGTAAATAGCGGTGGTTTTGTTTTTATTAATAATTTTAATATAAGTTAAAATTTATATTAATTATTTGAACATGTTTTTCTCATATTGTTATGGTCTCAGATTTTTTGTTTCACGCAATAATAATTACTTTTATTATTATGGTTATTTTTATACTAATTATAAATAAACTTATTGAGGTAGTAGTTGGATTTGGGTTGTGCAGTTAAAAAATTAGTGTGATTAAACCACATTGTAAAGAATAGTAAAATGTGTATGGCTGCTGAGTGAGACATAACTTAGTGCTCTAACCTTCGCTGTTTCTGACGTGGCCGTTCCTCCACCATTTGTTCATCTCTCATCTGACATTAAACAAAATTTAACAAATAGTATCCTACATTTAAAAATAATTATGCAAAAAGTTAAATTAAATCAAATTATCATTTACATTTCTAAAGAAGTTTGAGTACAATTTTAAAAATTAAGATGAAAATAAAATACCTGGTGATGATTTTTGAGGGTAATGCGAGAATGGGGTCTATTAAAAGGAAGAGCAAGGGGAGACTAGGTTCGGCTAAGCACTGCAATTACCTTTTTCCTCTCACTTATTTATAACTTTCGCCCGCTTTCGGGCTGTACTTGCGATACCGCGTAATGTCGCGCGAGAACCCATTTTTTTTCTGCGTCAAACGCTTAAATCGAACGATTCTTCTCCTTTTTTTTTTTATTATTTACATTTGACTCATTTTAGATTGCATCTTTTTTTTTTTTAAATGTTAAAGAGGTGGAAAATTAATTTTTATATAATTTTACTGAATTGATTACCATTTACCCAAAATTTATATTTTTAAAAAGTTTAATAACTGTTTTATATTTTTAATAATTAAAATTTAATTTAAAAAAAATTTATTAGCCGAAAGCAAAGATACAGGCCCGAGTAAATAACTATTAATCTATATTTTTCTTTTCATATATTTCAACAGCAGTCTATCAAAAAGAGAGAAAGAGTAGAAGATTGGCTACCACGTTTTTTAAAACCATTCAAACATGTGTGTTCTTACCACATTCTTCAACTGGGTTCAGCCGAGGGGAACAAACGGGTTTTGATTTTAAAGATGAATTATATAAATGGGTAATCGTAATTCACTTGATAAAATTATTTTTATCTTATTAATCATTTACATCAAAAAAACAATTATATGATTAGCACTTAATACAAAATTTTGATGAAATATTTATCAAAAGGATTATTTTATTCCATAACACGTGTAAAAGGAGTTAATTTTTCCAGTAAAAAACTCAAAATACAATCTAATATATAGTATATAAGGGCTTTTATAGTGTTTTTTTATTGCTATTTTCCTTTTGAATTTGTCCAAAAATACTTAATTGGAATCTGATTTTTCTTACCTAGTTGGTTTTTGAATTTGTATGCTTTTACATACTTTGGTACTTTTACACTATACCGTTAATTTGTGCTTACATGATATTGATAGCTAATCACATGGTGACATGTGACAACTTATCATTATGACATGTAGTAGTCATAAATAAATAATATTTAAAAATATTTAAATTAGTAAAAAAATATTTTTTTTTCACATCAAGAATGGACTTGAATTATTATTTGTCAAGATTCATTCTAGTTGTGTTATTTCTAACAATTTTATATATATTTAATTTTTTTATAAATATTAGGTTACTTATATTATTATTTTGAAATTATAAAATTAAGAATATATAAGTTAACAAAAGAGTAAAAAAAATCACATCAAGAATAAACCTAAACAAATTGTAATATTCAAATGAATTTAAACAACCATTTGTTCAATTTCATTCAAACTATGTTTTTTTAGTAAATTTATAGAATCATATAAATTTATAAAAATATAACAAAAATAATATTTATAAAAAAGAAAATATATAAAATTACTAAAAACACATCTAGAATGGACCTAAACAAATATTTGTCTAACTTTATTTGAATCTAGATAATCAAACTTGTCCAAGTTCATTAAATAATTTTTGTATCTTTTATTAATTATATTTTTATTTTATATATTTTTAATTTCAGAATAATATTATAAAAATGATATTTTGTAAAAAAGTTAAAACATATAAATTAATAAAAGTAAATATGAAATGCATTTCTTAGATGTAAAAGTATATATATTTTTTAATTAATTTATATATTTTAAAGATTTATTTTATTTATGTCTATGATATGATATAATGAGAGTTTATCATGTGTCACTATGTGATTCACTACTAGCGCCATGTCAACATAAACTAATAGTGTTAGTGTGGAAGTACCAAAGTGTGTGAGGGGATACAAGTTTAAATACCAACTAGGTCCAAAAAAATAACTACCAACTAAATACTTTTAGATAAGTTTAAGTGGCAAATTACATATTAATATTTATTTATTTATTTTGACATGATAGAAAAATTATTAAAAGAGACCAGTATTACATAAAATGACTTTTAGGTTGCGTTTTGTTTGTCAAATATAACAGTCCACCTATAATGATATATTTTGGAATAATATTACATTATTTGGATTCTCAATATTTTGGTTATCTTTAATTTAATATTTTCAAATAGTGTAATATGTTAAAATATAGGGTGTAATCTCAACAACATGCATTTCTTAAATCATCCAAGGTGTAATCTAAAATTTTAATTAACTCTTTATTTTTATTATTTTAATCAGTTTCATCTATTTTTCAAATAAAATTAAGATCTAATTAAAAATAAAAATCTCTCGTATTTTGGATAGCAATATAGTAAATGTCATATTTTAAAATTATAATGATTATATTTATTCTAGATATTTATTTATTAGTCTATTAATTATGATTATAATTATAATTTTAAAATTATAGTTGTTGATGTAGTCACTTTTCATTAATTATTATAATTATAATTTTTAAAATTTATTTTAACATTATTTATTTATTAATATATAAATGGTAATAAAATAAAATTCATCATAGTTTATAAAAAATATATAAAAGCTGAGACTAAAAAATTTAATAGTAAAGGCAATTTAATAAAATATCACCACAACAAAAGTGAATTTTAACGGCATTTTGTTCGTGAGGGTTCAACAAAATAACGGCTGGCTTACTAAAAAAAAAAAAAAATCAGTTTTAATCGGCCCAACGAAAAATGCCATCAAAAGCCCAATTTTTAAGCGCATTTTTAGCCCATTAAAATGAAAATACCAATAATTAGATAAATAAAAATTCAATTCAATTCTCTTTGTTTCATGTTGAAATGAAAAACAACAGTAAGATTCTCTCCGTTGTTGATTTTCTCTATCCAATCGTATTAAATTAATCAAATCCGCCGCCCCCCCCCCCCCCAATTTTTTTAATTTGCTTTCAGATTGCTTTATTTATTTATTTATTTGCTTTGAGTTTGCTTTTGCATTTTTTATATGCTCATGATGTGTTGCTACAATTGATTCAACTCTTCCACGTATGTGCCACATGGCTGTGTGGCAGCCTGTTTCTTAGGTCGTGTGTATAAGAAATCAGCCCAAATTATGCTTTTTTAGCTCCTAAATGCTTAGGTATCTAAACATACTTAATAATTTATGATTTCAAGACTTAAAAATACATTTCAAAACACTCAAAAGCATGTCAAATAATTAACCCGAGGCCTAACCAATATGCTATCAATGACACCACAATTCAAAGACTTAAACAATTCATTACCTTAGCTAGATACTTAAGCTACTAACACACTTTTTAAATGAATTACATTCATTTCCAAAGCACCATTCATGACTTCGGCTGCGTTCGGTATTGATTCTGTGATGAGCTTTTAGGGAGAAAAGTGCTTTTACATAAAAAGTAATAAAGAACAGAGGTAAAAAGTAGAAGCTTTTCAGCTTAAGAAAAGTCCTTTTTCTCAATGAAAAAGGAGAAATTTTGGTGCTTTTTTCAACACAAAAGTGCTTTTGAGACTATATTACCTTTTTAGCCTTATTTGTTCTCTTCATTTTTTTCTCATTTTTTTTGACGTTAGAACCCATTTCCTTTTTTTTTTCTTTTGTTTGAACTTTAATCCAAATATATGTAATATTTTAATTTATTAGGTTTATATTTTTTATGTTATGTTAATATTTAATGAGTTATATATTTAAAGTACATTTTAAAATAAAATAAAACAAATGTGTTAAAAGCATTAATTAAAAATAAAAAAAATTATTTTTAAAATAATACAATTGTGTCAATATCTAATTATAAATATTTAATTATTATATTTAAATATTTAATTATTATATTTAAATATTTAAATATAGTTTATATATTCTAATTAAATTTAATAAATAATTAATATTAATTACTTAGAAATATTTAAAATTAATATTATATATTAAAATATTAACAATAAGTTATAATAAATTATTTTTATATTATTGCTAAAATATCATAATATTAACTAATTTGAACATTATTTAAATACATATTTGTTACTTTATGACATGATGTCTAAAATGGACATTTTATTTCCCAAAAGCACTTTTTAACAGCAATACCAAACACCTAAAATTTTCAAAAGCACTTCTCAAAAGCACTTTTCCACAGCACTTTTTAAAAGCACTTTTCAAAAGCATTGCCAAACACACCATTCATGCTAAACTTACCATTTCAACCCATTCATTCACTCTACTTTAGCTTAACTATAGTCTAGCCCTTCACATATAGCATGATTTAATCGAAAGAATAGAGAATTTGTTGTGGCCAAAGTAGGAAAAATAAAAAGTTAAGAGTTACACAGTAGTGGTGGAAAGGAATGAAGGATTAAGAAGAAATTTAACCAAGGTAAAGTATGAGTCATCCTAGGAATTATAAAAGATGAAGAAGGATAATACAGTAATTTGCCAAGTAGATACTTTTTGGACATAATGATTAGGGCTAAAGTGAAAAGACGAATAACTTAAGGCCTATTAACAATTTGACCTTTTTAATAAAAATGATTATATATTTTTATGGAATGGTGTAGAAAGTGGGAGAAAATATGAAAAGTTTTCATCTTTTCAACAAGCCCACCGTCACTCATTCCCCAAGTTTCCATCAAACTTTTCTTTTATTTCCCTTTGTGTCATTCCTTTATTGTTGAACCAACCAAGCTCAAAACCTTCATTTTTATTTGGTATTTCTATTGTAAAAAACTAAAAAGAAGGTTAGTGGACATCTTAATCTCATAAGAAAACCCCCCATAGATGTGTTAAAGGAGAGAAAAAACAAGATTTAGGGGTTTCGATTTCCAAGGAGTTAACGTAAAAGATGAAGAAATTATCATGCCGTACATGTTTATTTTCATAATCTAGCATAGAAAAGTTATTTGATTTTAGTTTTAACTTATAAAGGTTATATATTGTTATGAAATTGAACCCCAAAAAAAAAAAAACACAGAAGGGAAAATATCAAATTGAAGAAAAAGGGAAGAGAAGGCCAATGAGTGGGAAGAACAGAAAATACATCATCTCAACCCTTCTATTGTAAGCACTACAAGGATTTAAATTTATTTTCTTTAAATGTTTATGATTTTAGTATAGAAATTATTTATGATAGAAATGTAAAATAAATATATATAAATATTAAAAAAATGATTAATTTGTTAAATTATGAATTATGTATAAAAAATTATAGGTGAAGAATATGAAATGGTATAATTGTTTGAATACTAAGTAATGATTTTGAAAAAGAAATATATGTGTGAAAAAGGTATTATACATGTAATTTATTTATTAATGACTAAATTGTGAAATAGGGAAAATGTTGAATATTTTTTAAGACATATTTATTATGAGAAATTGTACTAAATTCGGTTTTTAATGCCCAAGTAAACAAAATTTAGAACTATTAGGATATCAGTAACATGCCATTAAAGGACATTAGTTTGCTCTCTGATTATTGGCACATTAGTGCTTTCCATTTAACACACTTGTGCTCTTTGTATCGCGCCTTAGTATTCTCTGTTCATTAGTGCATATTAATGCACCTCTATATTTATTCCGTATATCCAATATGTTTTATAAAATTCTACTATGGGCTAAGGATATGAAATTGTAACACCCCAAACTCGGCCTAAGCGTTATGGTCGAATCTGTCGATGTCACATGGAATGTGATTTGAAAACGAGTTTGCCAAATTAAAACCGTTCCCGTTATTTAACCTCTATCTTAATTCGGAGTAAAAATGCATGTTCTTTGTTATGTCTAAAATCGTATCTTTTTAGCGGAAGCTTCGGAAACGTTTATTTTTTTCAAAACCATTCGTGTTGAGAGAAACCTTTGTTTTTAGCAAAAATCGAGTTTTACTATCTAGCCGTAATAAAATCGTAAAGCAGTTAAAAATCCAAAATTCAAAACCAATTAGTCCAAAGTCCCAAAATTACATAGCAGATACCCCAAAAAATGTAGATTTAAAAAGCGAATTAATTAAAGATGCAAAAAGCAGTGGCGGTCCACCGCCGAGTCCTCTCTCCCAGACCGATCCGTCTAAGACTGGGGATTACCTATACAGCTTAAGAGAAAAAAAAGGTGAGTTTTTGTAAACTCAGTGTGTAATCCCACCGAAAATGTGCATACAGTTACATATCAGAATACAATCAAATACAGTCTGGGCCAGATCCCATTACAGTTTCAGTTTGGGCTTTAGCCTAATTAGATACAGTCTCAGATATAAATTAGGGCATTGGCCTATCTCAAGTACAGTATGCGGTAACAGAAATAAAAAATCAGAATCCTACCCACCAGCCTCTACACATCATCTCCGACCATCCCTACACACCATGTGGGGTTTAAAACACTCACCCATCCCTACACTTCATGGTGTATCGAAATGCGGCACATAATTAGAAATTTGCAACTGAGCTGTCAGATAAACGGCTTAAGTGCCTTTTAGAACACTTCCTCCAAATATCATCAACCCACACCGATGCAATGCAACATACAAGAGATGTCATGCTATTATGCAGTTAATAGTCCATACATTCAGATCAACATATATGCTCAATGTAGAAATCAGTCAAACAGATTACACATTTAGAGGTCTAAGTAATGCTTACTGACCTTATAGTAGGTGTAGTAGGTCTACAGTAGACTTGGGCGACCAGTGCAACCTTAGAGAACTTCTCAGAAAAATGGGCTCACACGCCCACATGGCCCACACGGCCTAAATTGGCCTTGGCCATATGGATTAAACGGCCTAGCCCAGAATCCTACACGCTCGTGTAGCCCACACAGCCCAAGTCTATTTAGCTCGTGTGTCGCACATGGCCTATCTAGCCATCACACTGTCGTGTCTTGTATGTACGGCCTGGCCTCGCTGATCACACGGCCGTGTCCCCTTACACGGCCTACCACATGGGTGACCACACGCCAGTGTGACATCGACAAAACTTTTTTTTGGCTTTCTCCGAATATTATTTTCTGCATTTTTGGGTACACACCTTAATTTAATTTGCTGCAAAAAAACTGTCGAGCACTCCCAGGCCTAAAATTGAGATATCCAACATTAGTTTAATGGATTTACTAGCGAATTTGAATATCGAGATTGAACAGAGACTCGACTTACCACCACTGAAACACCATTCGTTAACAACGCTGGACCAAAAGATACGTAATTCACTTCACAAAGCCTCCTCCTACGACATTATTTGCAGAACACATTACTAGAATAATCATTACAAAATCATGACAGGAAAAGAGGAAAGGACTTACCAACTCGCGTAAAAGCAACCAACGAAGCAGAGACAAGAGAAAGGAAAAGGTTTTGAGAAAAATCAAAAAAGAAAGAGAGGGGAACTCAAAGAAATTTTGGTAGAGGAAAGGAAACAAAAGAAGAATAAAGGAGAAGAAAAAAATGGCGTCAGAAGATTTTTGGGAGAAAGAAATCCAAAATTTGCAAATGCCAAAATCAAAAATAGATTATCAGATAACCCCCACTAGCCACAATCCCTAAATTTTCTCTCCTACTTCCCTCTACACATCCACTACTCAAAAACCCAATTTAGCATAACTCTAGTTGAAATTAGGAGCAAAAATACTATCCTTTACCTATGTAAAGGATCGAACACAAGACCTCCATCACACCAACACTCCACTTATCCACTAGACCAGCAAGCCCATTTTGATATGTTTCCACAAATAATCAAATAAAAGCCTACTGAACAAAGATAAGCATTATTCATAAAAATACCAAAATTTAACCCAAGTAAGGCTTGAACTTGAGACCTCACACACACACTCAAAATATTTAACTACTGAAGCAGATACACAGTTATGTCCTAAATAAACCGAACAAAAATAAATATTTTTGGAACATTTCAGAAATGTTAACAAAAGTGAATCATCAAAGTGTTGAGGTAAGTTTAGTAACTTTCAAAGGTAAGTTAAATTTTGTTAAAGTAATGTACAGTTGTAGAAATTTGTATGTGTGTAAGTATGTAATAATTAAATAAGTTCAAACATTATGTTATGATTCATTTACCTATTTACTCTTGTAGTGCTTACTAAGTCTTTACCGGCTTAACACGTTTATTTCAAAGTGTAGGTACAGCTAGACATGAAGAGCTAGATTCGGGCTAGGAGACCTGTCATCTCATTACATCTTCAAAGGGCAACAAGTGTAGGTACTATATTTTGAGTTAAATGGCATATACATAGATAGTCCAAACGTGTTCCCAAGTGTTCGGGACTAAAATGAAAACTCTTAAAACTTTATCTATTTTGGTATTTTAAATTGAAGTATTTTGGTTCTACATGAAATGAATTATTGATGACCATATGTATGCTTGCGTTTGTGATTTGATAATGTGATATGTAACACCCTGATTTATTTAACTTTGTTTTTTTGTGAATTCTGTCATAAATGGGTATCTGCTTCAGTGACTAAGTGTTCTGATTGTGCATTTGAGGTCTTAAGTTCAAGTTTCACTTTTGGAAATTTATGCTATTTTTGATCCCAGCCTTATCTTTAGTGGTTTGGCTTATATATTACTTTCGGTCAACTCATATCAGAATGAGCTTGCTGGTTCAAGTGATAAGGTGTTAGCTTGGCTTAAGGTCTCGTTTTCGAACCTTCGTGTAAGTAAAGGATATTAATTTTTTACTTCTGTGGATGTGTGTCGGTAGAGTAATAGAACTTGGATGGAGTTAGAATTCTGAAGTAGTTGTATGAGAGTAGTGGATCGGTTTTGGTGGGGATGTTGGTTAGTGGGGGAAGTTGGGATATGGTTTTATTTTTATTTATTTTTATTTTGTTTCCCTAAAATCTTTCTCCCCTTTCTAACGTTCTTTTTCCCCTTTCTCTGCAAAATTTCTTTTCTTTCTTCTTTTGATTCTGTTCGTGAATCATCCGCTCAATCATTGCAACTTGGATTTTTTAGGTTCTTCAATCGGTTTGGTAAGTAGAGTTTTGTTTATCTTTAGCGTTTAGAATTATGGGATGCTAGCAATGTTGATTTGTAGCCATTAATTATTGGGTTTTACATTTAGAAGAAGGTTATAAAGCAGAGGATTATGCTCTAACGACCTAATTTATGTGTGATTGTGTTCGTTGGTGGTAAATTCATGTGCGTTGTTCGGTTTAGTCTTGTTGAATTCATAAATTGATTACTAAAATAGTCGTTGGAATGCTATTTCTTAAGTTTTAGAGGTATTGAGATTTCTTTCACATAAAAAAATGAACCACGTGTGTAACAAAAATGCGAGAAAATGGTTATCGGCAAAAGCCAAAAATCTGGTCTATTGACGCTACACGAGCGCGTGCCCAGCTGTGTGGTAGGCCGTGTACGACATACGACTGTGTGATTGGGTATGTTTAGCTGTTGTATGTGGGTCACACGGCCTAGTTCAATTTGGGCGTGTGGGCCATGAACCAGGCCGTGTAGGTCACACAGGTAGAGCCAATTTGGGCGTGTGGGCCCAAATTTTAGAATTTTTTCCTAGTGTCGCATGCGTCATTCCGATCGACAATGGGCCTTCTGTAGGGGCGGTATTGGTAAAACAAACCCTTAAACTTGAGACATGTCACTTTGTTAGCCTGAAAATAGTTTAAATAGTGTTTATATGATATTTATGGGATATGGTATGTATGATTTCTTCTGTCACGCTTATACGTGTATAATGTCTGTTATATATAAGCATGCATATTATCTATTATTATGTTTATCTGTATTAGTGTATGGGGTGAGTTATGTATATATGGAGAAAGTATTCTGTGAGACAATATTTCGCCAATATAGTGGCAGCATGGCTGCGATTTATTCTGATAAGTGTCGTACGGGCACTATGTGGTGTGTAGGGCTGGGTGGGTGTTTTATACCACACGTGGTGTGATGGGATGGTCAGAGTTGGTATGTAGAGGATAGGGGTAGGACTATGCATATCTGATTCTATACGATTCTGTTGATAATCTGATTCTGTAAAGAAATTATGTCTGTATTTTTCCTGCTCTATGATAAAATCTGAATTTATGTTTCCATTGAGTTACACACTGAGTCTTTAAAACTTACTTCCATTTGTCTGTTTTGTTCAGGTAATCCTCAGGTAGAGGCAAGTCAGTGCAACGGAGGCTCAGTTGTGACCACTTGTTCGTAAACTGTATTTACTTAAAAGTTTATTTGATTTTCTGGTTTCCTTTTGAGAGTTTTGTAATTTTGGGACTTTAGACTTTTTGGTTTTATTGTTGGTTTTGTATTTGATTTAAGTTTCTTGCGACGCTTAACAAAACAATTTACGGAAACAAAGTTTTATGCAAATAAACGTTTTTGAGAACACAAACTCAGTTTTCAAAATATAACAACTTTAAACTTCTGCTGCAAATTACCGTTAACTTGAAAGAGAAAACAAATAATGGTTTCATTAATGAGTATAACGACATATTCTTCAAAATAAAGAGGTACGACATTTTTAAAAGAAAAGACGAATTTTTAGCTTTTCTTCGTAACAACTCCAGATTCAGCCATAACGTCTAGGCCAGGTTTAGGGTGTTACATGATAACTTGGTTGATTCAGAGTTGTTTAAAATTGTTTTAAGGCACTTTGAAATGGTTTTAAGAGTTGTAAAGAATCCAAAGCTTTGTAGGGGATTTTTAGCAAAATTTACAACTGATTTTTATGAAAATTTACCCAATGTATTGACACCAAGGGTGTAGGTATCAATGCCTATGCTTTGAAACTTAAAACTTTCAAAATAGAATGTAATTTTGGTATCGTTTTTTATATTGCTATCGACACTTTCATCAAAATTTGAGTTTTTGGAGTTCCAGAACGTTATTTCAGTATCATTTTTGTGCAGTGGTATAGATACCTTTTAATACCTTTTGTTTAAGTAATAATATTTTGCCCCTGTTTTGAGTAAAAAAAAAATTTAAATCATTTCCAAATGCAATCGAACAACCATTAATGACCTCGAATGTTTATAATAATAAATGTTGGGTTAAATAAGTTAAAACACTATGTTTAAATGCTTAAATTACTCAGTGCCTAGCCAAATCGCTTTGGCACCAACTGTAATAATCTTATACCGTGTCATTACGGTTGGACCAGGTATAGGGATGTTACAGTTTGTCCCAGTGGACCTGCTCCATTCCCTAAAGTGAATCCAAAAATGCATATTACATATGAAAGATGTAATCTTGGATATGGGCTTGATAAGTTGCTTTATAATGATAAAAAAAGATGGTTATAATAATTCTTCTCACCACCAAAAGTGGAAAATTGAAGATCATGTGAAGATTGTTAATAAGATTGATGTTGAAATTCATATTCATAGTTTCATACTATATTTTAATGTTTAATTGTTATGCATTTACAGTATGATCATGCACATTGCTTAATTTTTCAGATATATCTGTGCAAATAAGATATTCGTTTGTGCGCATTTTGTAAATTGATAAATTTTAATTATAATAATTTTATATGGCTTTGGTTTTGATCTTATTGCATTGAGACTAATATTTTATATTTGAATGCTTCAAAGATGGCATTCAAGAATTTTTATGTTTGATATTTATAACTACCTCCGGACTTATTAATTTGATGTTTTCTTGGATACAATACTATTATATATATTTGCATGATACTACCTAATTATCTAATTACTAAGAAGTATAAAAGGATTAAAATTGGTGTTAGATTTTTTTCCATTATTTTATTATTATGATTGAATCATATTAGACCATCTCGATCAATAATAATGCAACAAGATGAAAATTTACATGAAAATTTATTAGAAAGTTTGAAAACTTTTCATTTTTCAAGTGTAGCTTGTTCTCAAAGAAAATGATTTATTAAAACTTCACTAGTAAAAGTTGAGATTGAATCTATTGTATTTTTTAAAGATATATTGGCTCATTAATCCAGCAAGTGAATTTTTTGATATTTTGGTATATTTACCTACAAGTTATCACATGTGTATTATCAACTTGCAACCTATCGTTTGTGAGATTGCTTGTTTAATGATTTGTTTAAAAACAAAACTTTCAGATTACACAATTTATGATAATTCTTGCTAATGTTGATGAATTTATTTCTAAGGCTTTTAATGATTATTGTAAGATATATTGTCGATGTGAGTAAGTATCACAAAGTCAAATGTTTATGTGTATAAAATGGTTTAGCAAAATTAGTGATTCAATGCCTCTAGTTAGTAGCTAAACCATATATTTTGAGACTAAAATTTTTTGTATATGTATAATGATATGATATTTTACATGAATCAACACTTGTAACATCAAGCAATAAGTTGTGGTAAATACTCTCCGTTACAATTAGCTTTTGATCAGAAGTCAAATACAACCCATTTTAAAAATTTTAAATGTTTGATATATGTTCAAGTTACTTCACCACAATGCACGAAATGGGCAATTCAAATAATATTGAGAATATAAAATAATTACGAGTCTCATTGTATTATTAGATATTTTGAATGAATTAAAGATTCAATTATGACATGAGTTGATTACTATTTTGATTTGACAGTTTTCCCAATATTAGGGGGGAGAAATAACAGTTGGATGGAAAATTACATAAAATAAAATATCATTATTTAGATCCTCGTATAAAGTGATTTGGATTAGAAGTTCAAAAGATAATTCACTTTATTGCATGCTAACTGCCAAATGCATTTATTAGTTTGATAGGAATAACCAAGTGTTATATAGCAACTGATGTTTTGAAGTCCCAATAAAACAATCTGTTAGAATAAATGAAAGCAATGCATGCTTGAAGCATGATTGATTGTTTGGTTCTAGATATGAAAATTCTCGTACAAGAAAATAATAAATATATATGATCATATAGTGGAGGCGAGTGCTTTTGAAGAGACCCAAGACGTAACACATTATTAAAATTCTAGAAGAGATTTAAGTACTTGAAGATGGAATAGCGAAAATAAAGAGATATTAATAAGCTATGTTAATATAAGAAAATATAGAACCATGAAAAATAAAAAGTTGTCGACAATAATTTTGCATACAATAATATTGTTGAGAAAATGAAAGAAAATGAGGATATTGGATAAACCTATTGAGAAACATAGACATGAAGTAGATTGGCCAAAATGGAAAGACACAATTCAAATAGAATTAAATTCGTAAAGTTTCTGGACTCGGAGTCCAAACTTCTAAAGCTATAAAGCAAGTCGGGACACAAATGAGTAGTACTGTGAAATCAAATAAGAAAAATGAAGTTTTTTTTGCTAAGTCCTAGCAATGGTTATGAAAATATATAATATTCTTTTGTATTGGATGCAATAATATTTAGATATCTTATTAGTTTAGTTGTTCATGAAAGATTTGATATGTGACTAACCATGGCTGCTACAAATTTTTATATGAATCACTATATAATTAAAGTTTATATTAAAATCGTTGAAGGAATTAAAAGCATATAGAAATTTTGGAAAATTGTTCAATACCTTTGTGTGAATATTTATTAAATTAATTTAAACATATGTATTTTTATAAAAAGATCATTATCAAAATTTATTATGATTATTGATGGAATTCTTAAAAAAATCAAAGTATATTTCCTCAAAGTTCTTCCTCACTCGTTAACTTTCAAACTAAAGATAATTAATTCATATTGCTCTCCTTGATTTAATATTTCTTTTGTTTTCACATTATTTTATTCTTTATTTTATAAGATATATATATATATATATCAATTTTAGTATTTTAAAATTTTAAATATACATTAAAAATAATCCATGTCAGTTTGTTATCCACATGTACCGCTACATGTTTAAAATTTTGCCACATTTAATAATCAAACTCGTTACTAAATATATTTCGACCTGGAATACCTGCAAAATATTTTCTTGGCTACACTGAACTCTAATTTTCCCACAACCAATTTTTTTATCTTATCTTTTCCGGCAATCTCATAAATTCTGTATTAAAAAAATGAGTTTTTAATATAACAAAAACCTTTCAGAAAAAATGACTATATGTATATCTCATACGTCTTAATATTTGATATTTATCCAAATTTAAGTGATATAATAATTACTATTTAAACTTAAGGGAAAATAGATTGAAAATTAAGCATGAAAATGTGAACAAAATTGGGGGAAATCAAAGCCGGATGACGAAGACATCCTCAGGGATGAGCGACACAAAAATAAATTGCTTGTTATTGGTGTTGTTTGAAAATTAGTTGATAGTTGATTGATTGGATCAACTGATTCTATTAACTATTTATTTAAAAATATTTGGTAAAACATAGTTAATAGCTGAAAGCTAATATGTGTAAAATGATAAATAAGGGTATGTTACATTTTAATGTTAAATATTTATTTGTTTATAATACTTTAACATTTATTGAGTGAAATTATTGAAATAAAACACTATTACTAAGGAATTAAAACATCTATTATGAAAATTAATTAGTGAATATTTTTGAAATTTTAAATAAACAAATTTTTTAAGTTCCTTATTTGCAAATATTAACTTTGTGGAAATTGATAAATATTATTAGTGTATCAATATAATTGTAAACTATATTCCTAGTGATAATTATGTTATGTTCTTAGTATGTAAATTAGTAATAATTATATCACGCTCTGAATAAATTTGTCAATTAGCATATTTCAATTAATATAAAGTTGCATAAGAAATTATTTGATACAAGTAAATTGAAAATATATTAAGAGTACATGTGCCAAAGAGTAATTTTTGAGCAAACATGTGATAAATGGAGAAATTTTTGAGCATGCATGGTCAGATATAGGGGTGAGCAAAACTCGATTCGACTCGAAAAAATCGAAAAAAAATTCGAATTTCGAGTTAAACGAATCGAGTTATTCGAGTCAACTCTAATTTTTTTTCGAATTTCGAGTTCGAATCGAGTTGAGTTTTCGAATTCGAATAACTCGAATAATTCGAATAATTCGAATATCAAACTATAATTTTTACATTTTTACCCCAAACTCCCAAACCTTTTACTTTTCCTCAAAACTTTTACTCCTTCTCACTTTCCTCTCAAAACTTTTACTCCCTTCCATCCCAACCCCCAATCTACCCAAAATCCATTTCCCACCAAAATTTTACTCTCCCATTTATTTTTTTAAAAATTTTACTCCCCAAAACCCTCAAAACTTTTATTTTCCCCTAAATTTTTACTCCTCCTCTTTCCCCTAAAATTTTTACTTCCTTCCCATCCCACCTCCCATCTACCCCAAATCCACCCCCAATTTTTTTAATATTTTCCTCCAAAATTTTACTCCCCTATTTATTTCCCCTCAAACTTTCATTCCTCAAAACATTTTATTTTCTCCTAAACTTTTACTTCTCACCTTTTACTCTCAAATAAAAATCAAAATTATCCAAAAAAATCACTAAACATAAATAGTAATAATTTTATTTATATCTATTATTTATATTATTAAATTAAATTTCACATTTTATATTATTTATATGATTGAATTGTTTAGTCGTATTGAATATTTATATTAAAATTGAATTATTAATTATGCCATTAAATATTCATGTTAAAATTCTATATTGGTATCAATTTCACATTTTATCTTTAAAATAACTTTTATTAAAAATCACATTTTTACATTTAATATATTTTTAATTCCAAATACATAGTGACAAGAATCAAAGATAATTGAAACAACTAAGCAAACAAAGAAGCTAACCCGTATATAAAAGATTAAAAAATAAATTATGAGGTGATGAAAGTTAATAAAAATTTTGATTAAGGTGGAAAAATTTTATCACGATGGGTGACAGTAGTTACAAGGACCCAAAATTATTTTATAAAATTTAACTCAAACAAATATATTCGATTCGATTCGATTCGAATTCCATCTCACTCGACTCGATTCGAGAAAATTTCAAATAAAGTTAGGATGATAAAATAAGATTCGAAAACTCGATTAACTCGAAAATTTTTGATTCGATTCGATTAGATTCGATCGAATGCTCACCCCTAGTCAGATATTGTCATTCCACATATCTCATTCCTATTTGGCCGTGAAAAAAGTTGTCCATCCTTGCGTGTTTTTTGTTTTGGAGGTTTTAGCTTAAAAAGTTATTACAAACTTCCATTCACCAAATACTATAATTAGAAAGTTTGACTACCCAGTTCTCAATTTGTGTTCAAATTAGTTAAAAAACCCAAAACTCTGTTGACCATACACATCCATAATGATTTTATAAAAAACTTATTTCAATCTAATTTTAGTTTTTTTTTTTTTCAAATTACTAATGGAATGTAATATTAATGAAATTTATTTGTTTATTATTAAAAAAAGCTATATGAGTTGCTACATGTAGAAGAGAGTTAATAATAAGAAAAATATTATTATAATATAATGAATTATTTAGAATCACATTCAAAAAATAAATTTAAAGAAAAATGAAAAATTGTAGAAATTATTTTTAATAAAGAAAAAAATAAATAAAAAATAAAGATGTCCCACTTGTTAGTAAATTAAGTTGTTCATGTATTAGAACTTGTAGCATATATGATATATAAAAAAGAAATGATACACTTTTACAGTAAAACACGAGAGAGATTCCAATCCTATTGTATATCTAGTCAACTTATAATCGAAATAAACCCATTCAAAAAATAACAACAAAGATTAGAATAAAATAAAGGAGATGTTACATTGACATATTACAAAATTGATTGCACCGCATTATGCATAATCGACCTAGATTAAGGAATAGCCAACATCCTATTAATGCAACAAAGTGTATGTAGTCAAAGTTGTCAACACTTGCAAATAAACAATAGTAAACAACTAAAATGGTTCCTTTCCAGAATTCATCATATAAAATAATGAATAACAGCAATCCTTGAGCTACATCAATACCTATTTCACTTCTTCCTAAACATAAATAAAAAAATGAAGGAATATCCAACATCGAAACACTAATTTTTGACACCCGACATACGATAAACATGGACACCATTAAAAGGAAAGAACTCCTGAAAATATATTTAGAATTGCATTTGTTAAAATAGTGGGGGCTAAATTAGATATTAATTCATCGAAGGACACTGCAAGAAATGCTAATAATACTTGAAGTGCAGTCCTAAAATCATGGGGAAAAGTTTTGAGTAGAGCTAATGTTAGGAATAATGTTACGAGGAACACAAGATAGGTTGGAATATAGAAGAGAAGGAAATCCGATGGATCCATGACTGATTTCCCTAGTACCATTGGATCATATGATCCTTTGGACTTTGAGGTATTTTCACCTTGCCAAACACCACGATGTGGGCTTAGAGTGGTTTGGTAGGTTGCAGTTAGAAGCAGTCCTAAAATTACTAGCAAGGCATTGCGGTCATCGGCTGATATGTTGTCCATATTTTGAAAAATTAGTAGTGATGCTTTTGCCACGTTACTCACGTACTTGACAACTTGTTTCTCCAACTTACGTTTAAAGTTTGAAACTACTGAAATAAAGTAGCCTTGCAGAATAGCAATGTTTTCTCTGTTATTATGTTGTTGTGCAACACCCAGTGCTGTCAAACCAACTTGATTTGGTAGCATGCTTATCAGCCTTGCAATTTAATAGTAGTTTAAGAACCTGTTGAATTGATAGTTTAGGATGTAAAAAGGCTAGAATCAATTAATCATGTCTCTGAAGTAAAAAAAAGAATCTATGTACTATTAATTACTATCGAAGCAGTTGAGTCGAACCTTGGGTTGATTATGGATAGCGGCTATGTGAAGTGCAGTGTTGCCGTCTTTGTCTTTCCGGTTCACCACTTCCTAATAATAGTCTTTCCTCTTAAGCGTTCGAATTAGGAGTTGGAGAACGTCCAGTCTATTGTTTTGGATTGCAATATGCAAAGCAGTGCGATTCTCAATTGTAACATCTTGGATACAATCAGGGAAGCTTCTAGAAATGTATCCAACAGACCAAGCTGGTTTCCAACGTTACATAAGTAGTGCAAAGGAGTCTTACCTTTCTTTCCTCTGACAGGAACAAGATCTTTATCAATCTCCAAGAAGGGGAGTGCCATCTCTTTATGCCCTTTTCTAACTGCAATGTGAAGTGGGCTCAAACCTTGGTGGTTTAGCTTTCAAGCAAATGATGGCTTTAAGTTCATCATCTCCATTGCAAACTCAATGCACCCTTCTTCTGCAGCTATATGTAATGGAGTCTCGATAAACTCCACCTCATCAACACGCCTCAAAACATTTTCATTTCTTTGAATTACTCTATATAATTCGTTAACCTTTCCTGTACGAGCAGCCCTTCTTAAATTTTCATCCATGTCAGGAGGAAGGATCAATGAACAATAGGAAGTAAGAAAATGAAAGGAAACAATCGCTGCTGTATGGTCTGTCAATTGCAGCCAACAAGGAAACATTTAAAGGATAGAAAAAGGCAGACGAATTATGTATATATTTCTGGGTTTCGCCTTTAGTAGAGGATTTTATTATAAAATTTTCATAGTGAATGTTTAAAGTTTAAACAAATGAAAGCCACTAGTGCGAACAGAAAGCCACTTTGAAAAGAAAAGAGCGATGCTGTTGTCTTTCTTTTATGAGAATTATCGGGAAACATTTTTCTTTTTGAAAAGCTTGGAAATAGCTTGAAGGTTCCACCATGTCAAAAGAATTTTATCATTGAGAGTTGGGAAGCTTTTCTTGATTTTCTTTTTGAAGAATTCATTGGAAAGCTTTTTCCTTATGACGGATGGTTGGAAAGCTTTATTATAAATTTAGCTTGAAGTATCAATTTGTAAAGCTTTAGCCACTTATCCATCAACGATTGTTAACCTCAGCTCGCAAAAAAATATTAATGACACCTTAACTCATTATTATATAAAATCGAGGTATTCTTCCTATGACACGTATTTAAATACACTCTTTTTTTTAAAATTATATAACAATTGGCAATTCTTAATTTTAGTCTGTTTATTCAATATCTATACCTTAATTGTTTATATAATTTGGTATTTCAATTTTTATAATATTATATTTACTCTAAATACTTTATTATTATTAGAATATTGACATGAATTTTATAAATTGTTAGTATAGTTAAAATTCTCTTATAAATGTTATTTTTTGTTAATTATTAAGTGTATTATTTTTTAAATTTCAACAAATTGAATTTAATAAAATAATTTAATAGTATTGATATTTTTTTTAATCCGAAAAATATAAGACTAAATTTTAAAAAAATAAAAGTGCGAGGAATTTGAAGTTTGTGAAAGAATTTGACTAGCGACCTAATTCATTGTCTCCATGTCGAATGGAATATGAAGAGTTATCGAAGACGGGCTTAAGGGAGAAGATGGACAGTTCAGGTGTACATATATCTGAAATGGGTAGAGCAACCGAACAAGAAGGAAATGGGTCCGCATCAACATCGGAATCGGAATCGGAATCTGAATTGGAGTAGTGGAACCGGCGCAGGTAAGTCGAGAAGCGCTTTCTGTTAATGGTGAAAGAGACAATTCATTGAATGCGTTGTTTTGGGAAAGAAAAGGTGGAGGCGGATATGCTCAAAGTAGTGGGGAATATAGACAATCTCTAGACGTGGCTGAGCTGGTAAATTAAATGTTGATTTAGAGTGTGTTGAACTAGACAAGGGACTAGAAGCTTGTGTGGATTTTGTGATAATAAAAGATATGGAAGCTGGTGGGTTCCATGATGAAGTATTGGGTTTTGAAATTGGTATGTTCAATGGGTCTCAAAGTGGGCACGATTATGGACATAGAGGTTGTTGGCATGGGTGGTGAAGCTCTGGCCCAGTACAATGACCTGACCCCCAAAACGAACCCAATAGAAATTAAAGACGAGTTAGATGGTGGGATTTTAGTGAGCCTTGAAGATGCTGGTACAGAAGGTGAAAGGCATTCAATTGCGAAGTTGAATGAAGCATAGATGACTAATGAAAATGTCATTGCAAGTGGGGGTAGCGATCATAGGAGCGTATCGCCTGATGTATATTTTAAGGAACTGCCTATTGGCCGCAAAGTGAGATACGTGGAACCAGGGGCGAAGTTAGAATAAATTTTTAGAGGGGGCCGAATGAAATTTTAATTTTTTATAGTCTATATATTTATAATGTTTAAAGGATTATATAGAATTTTTATAATTTTAGGGGGGCCAAAGTACAATTTTACCTTTACTAATTTAAAATTTTAAGAAAAATTCAAGGGCCTAAACATAAATTTTTCAATTTAGGGGGGACCAGGGCCACTGCCAGCCCCCCCGTATTTGCCTCTGCGTGGAACGGTGGAAGAGATAGTAGAACGACTGATGACCTCGTTTGAAAAAAAAAAAGGGAAAGAAAATCAAAGGGGAGAGGAAAGGCGATTGGGAAGAAAGAGGAGAAGAAAGCTAGCCTGAATTCAAATAGTATTGTCAATGCTTCATTAACAGACTCAGATTTTAGGAATCGAAAGAAACTACTTCTCAGAAAAGCAGAGGGAGCCTACAGCAGAATGAAGAGTGGCTAATACCATAATCAAATTTGTTACGTTTTGGTGTTTCATGAAGAAGTTATTTCAATGGCTGATTCAAATGCAATGATACATAGAGCAACTATGATTCAAATGAAAAGTAAATACTATTATTACAAGAATTAATCTTCTATTTCAATTTATCTGTAACGGTCTATTTTTCAGTAGTGTCGAAAACAATAGTTTCGGGACCACAAATTCGGCGAGTAAGTCCGTAAATATTATTATTTAATATTTAAGAGCCAATTATGATTTTTAAAAGGTTTTTTATATGGTAAATTATGCTAATCAAATAATTAATTAAGTTCAAGTAGTAAGACCCCAAGGTCAAGTGGTTTTAAAAAATGAGGCATCAGGACCTCATTTCTATAAACCGAACCGTAAATATTTTTTCAAATATTTACGAAGTGTCATTAAGGTCGTATTAAAGTTTTGTTAAGAAATTTTAATGTTTCAATAGTTAATTGATTAAAAAGGACTAAATTATAAAAGATGTAAAAGTTGAATTCTAATAATTAAATGTGTTAAATAGCTAAGGAAAGGTAATTAAATGGACTAATATGGTAAATATACCATATTATAAATGAGTGGACGGTTAAAGCATGAAATATGTTGAAAATGCATGTATAATTAAAGGGTAAATTAGTAATTTAATAAAGAAATAATTAGTAAAATAAGATAAAAATTGATTTTCATCTTCCAAAATCAAGTTCCACCGACATTGAAAGAAGAAAAATCCATGGAAGATGAGCAAGGTTCGGCTATGGCTATATCTATGCATTGTAAGCCATTTTCACCCGTTTCTTTAAATTTTTATATTTTTGAGATCGTTGCAACTAGGTCTAGCTAGCTCGTACCTTTGATTTTGAAACTGTTAAAGATATTGAATGTTTCCATTGATGAATCTATGTGATTTTAGTTATTTAATGTTGAATTTGAAATGTTGGTTGATATTTAAAAGTATTTTGTTAAATAATTTTAATGAATTTTTTGATTAGGGACTAAATTATTAAAATAGTAAAAATACAAGGATTTTCTATGAAATTGTTGAATAAATGGGCTATACTAGATGCCATCAATTTTGGCTGTTATGAATTTGCAATAAAAATGGTTAATTTGCATGTTTTAGGCTTAGGAACTAAATTGAATAAAAATGAAAAGTTAAGGGCAATTTTGTAAAAATGTCAAAATGACTAAATTGCATAAAATAAATTGTTTTACTACCTAAATTAATGAATTTAATGAAATTATTAATTTAGATCAAGATCGAGTGAAAAATCGAGGAGAATGGAAAATTACCAAATAGCCTCTGTACTTTGACATTTCTACGATTTGGCCAAGTAAGTTCGTAGGGTTAAAATTTAACATTTATAGACATAGGTGATTGGTATTACATGATATAATATATATATGTTCCATTGTTGGAAATGAATCATTATCTGAGTTATAATATTGAATTTGATGTTCAGTTTGAATTGAACGCGGGATAGAGTATATTCATGTTTTGGTGTGTTACAGGGGTTTGGAGTGGAGATGGTATTGGAGGGAGATATCTGTGTATTACGCAAGTAAACCAAGGTTCAGCATTTGTTGCAAACTCTCGCGTTATACTTTCTGTTTGGCATGATTGGGGTGGATAAGCTCTTGTGAGCTTCTGTTCAACTCTTATGAGCTTCTGTTGGCATGTTTCAGGTGGACCAGCTCTTATGAGCTTCTATTTGGCATATTTCAATTGGATTAGTTCTTATGAGCTTCTGTTTGGTGTGTTTAGTTGATTTGACGATGTACTCTTATCCGTAAGTCATTCTTCGAATGGAAAATCTCGGTAAAGTAATCTATTTAATGAATTTGAAAGATTTGTTATTTATTGAATATTGATCTGAACATAAATGACTTCATCAGTTGAGATTGTGCATGATGCTTAGGTTTGTGCTAAGCTTATGTTGCATTATATCATGTTTAATATTAATTATATACATTGAAATGGTATGTGGCCAAATGGAGATATGCTTATGTTCATGAAAAGGTGGTAAGATTCAAAAGGTATATTTTTTTTAAATAAAATGGTTTATCATGTGATTGACCCCAAATGAGTTATATTCATAAATGCATTAACTTGTGCATTGATGATGGTGATTAGTCTTATGTCAAGCTTGAGATTATGATTGATGATTATGCTTATGTCTAGTATTATACAAATAAAACTGGTAAGAAAAGGTAATGAAACGGTAAGTTCAATATTGAAATGTGATATGATGAAAAAGGGATTGATGAATTGAATGATGTATTTATATATGAGAAATTGCATATGTTATGGATGAACTTACCTATGATGTGAATGAATATATTAACTAGTGAATTGATGTTATTATTTAAATTTATGCTTAGTAAATGAAATGGAAAGGAAGTAAAGGAAGTAATTCATAGTTTTATGAAAAAGTTAACGATGGTGTATAATGATTTATAAAATCCTATGATGCTAGGAATGAAGAATATATATATGATGTTGATAGACTTACTCATTTATGAGTTAATGGTTATGTAGTTAATAAATCTTGAGGCATTGTTATAGGTTTATATTTAATCCATTAAGTTCATTGTTGAAATGGAATGTTATGTTTAAAGTTTATACGAGCTTACTAAGCATTCATTGCTTACGTAGTTATTTTCCTTTACTTTACAAATTATCGAAAGCTCGGTTGGGTTGAAAGCTTATCAGAGATATATCACACTATCCAGCGATTATATCAGTAGATTTTATATCGTGATCAAGGTTATAATGACATGTATAGGTGGACTTGTGTTGATGAACTAGTTGTTATGTTTGGCTTGTAAATATGGTAATATGGTTGGTGAGATTTTGGCATTTGATGTCTTGATGATTAGTGCTTTTATTACCAAATTGATGCATGGGTTAAATGGCCAAAGTGGTATGTGTTGGCATGGTTGAAATGTGGTTAATTAGGTTATGTGTTGATATAAAATTAAGCTAAATATATATGTATAAGTTTAGGTATATGTGTGTTTGAGATGCATGAGAATAATGGTTCAAATGGTAAGTTATATTGACACGGTATAAGTCAATTATGGTATGTTTTAAAATGATAGCAAGGTGACCAATTAAGCATATGTTTGGATAAGTTGAATGCTTGCTCTTGAGGTGCCTTATATGGCATATTGGTTGAATGAAATTTGGTCATTCGAATTGGTCTTATTATGCTTGTTTTAGTTATATTTTAATGCTTGATTGTGTGTACAAATGGCTTGTAGGTGTGTACTTGAATTGAGTGAAAGAAATGGCTTGAATTTGGCCTATTTCTTGTCCACACGGCTTAAGACAAAGGCGTATGTCTCAGCCGTGTGTGACACACGGCCATGCAACACGGTAGTGTGTCCCTTGGAAGTTCTAAGGGTAGCAAGTCAGGCAGTTACAAGGCTTGAGACACGGGAGTGTGTCTCAGCCGTGTGAGGCACACGGCCTAGCCACACGGCCTTGTGACCCCTGCAGTATGAATTTTTTCTAACTTTTTCCTAAACTTTCTAAATATTTTCGATTTAGTCCTGAATTGTTTCTAAGGTGTTTCTTGGGCCTTAAAGAATTAATTAAGGGACGATACGCATGTGTATGAATGGACTTTGATATGTTTAATGGAATACTGGAAAAGTATGTTTTTAAGTAATGGTTTTGCGGTAATGCTCTGTAACCCTATTCTAGTGAAGGATACGGGTTAGGGGTATTACATTATCATTCTCGTCATCATCTTCCATCTTGATCTTCTTTTTCAACCTATCATCATTTAGACTTATCATTTTTTGCTCATGGACAAGTCTAATAATCAACCAACATTGGACTTTTGATGCAGTCAATTGCTTTGGATTTGTAAAATACTTAAACAATAATAACAAATTGAAGATTTGTATAAATTATAATTATAATAATAATTAAAAACAAAAATTAAAATTAAAATTAATAAGAAGATACAATTATAAATTGAAGATTTTATATTAGACAATGATAGGGGAAAGTGAATAAGGGTGAGTTTAAAACAAATTTAGTATAATATGTATTACAAACTAAATAAATGTGTGATAATGATGAATGAGTATTATAATTTTACCTTATTATTTATTAAAATGATCTTTCATCACTTTTCGATATCTTTGCCCTTTGATTATGACTTGAAATTTTCTCTTCGAAAAGTCATTATTACTTTAATACTTCATTATTGTTGAGACACTTCAAACTTACCAATATTAATAATCTCCAGTTGTTTAATGCTATTTATAATTATAAATTTTAATTTTAATTAGTATATAACTATTAAACTAATTAAATGATAATTTATTTAAAATACTATATATTATTAATAATTAATATACTTAATTGTGTATTTCAAACCATTAAAAACTCTATTATAAAAAAATGATATGATTTTATCTATTAACTTTTATAGAAAATTTTATCTATTATTCCTAATTGTATAGTTAAAATGAATGCTATTATTTTAAAAAGCACTTAGTTATTCAATGTTATTTTAGTATTTTTTTATAAAAAAAAATTTATTTTTGTAATTAAATGAACATTAAAGGGTATTCTCATCGATTTAAATTTTTTTTCAAAATCGTCCTTTTATATATATATTATAAAATTTAAATTTCACAAAATATATTTAAAAAATAATGAAATATGTAATAATTGTTTAATATGGCTTGCTAATTTAATAAAAAAATTATTGTCAATTCAAAAATGGCTCTATTTTGCAATTAGCTGATAGTTGATAGTAAATTGTAGTGACTGATTTGACCAACTGGTTCTATTAACTGATTTGGCCAATTGGTTCTATTAATTATTCATTTAAAAGTGTTCGGTAAAACTTAACTGATAGCTGAAAGCTGATATGTGTAAAATGACAATAAGGGCCGGGCATGACACATTTTATTGTTAAGTATTTATTTGTTTATAATACTTTAGCCTTTATTGGGTGAAATTATTAAAATAAAACACTATTACTAAAGAATTAAAACTTTCATTATGAAAATTAATTAGTGAATATTTTTGAAAATTCAAATAAACAAATTTCTTAAATTCCTTATTGCAAATATTAAACTTATGTAAATTGATAAATATTAATAGTGTTTCAATATAATTGTAAACTATATTCTTAGTGATAATTATGTCATGTTCTTAGTATGTAAATTAGTGATAATTATGTCACACTTTGAATAAAATTGTCAAGTTGCATATTTCAACTAATATAAAGTTGCATAAGAAATCATTTTACACAAGTAAATTGAAAATAAATTAAGAGTACATAAATATTCAAGAAATAGATACATGTGGCAAAGGGAGTAATTTTTGAGCAAGCATGGTTAGCTATGTCATTTCACATATCTCATTCCAAATCAGCTGTGAAAAAAGTTGCCTATCCTTGCACTTATTTTGGATGTTTTAGCTCAACAAGCTCTCACAAACCTCCATTCACAAAACACTACAATTAGAGAGTTTCACTACCCAATCCTCCACTTGTGCCCAAATCATCTAAAAAAGGCCTAAAACTCTGTTTACCAAACACCTCAAGGACAAATCAAGAACACATGTTACAAATAGGTTGAAAATAAGAATACATATAACTAAGAAGAGCATTCAGGTCTTACAATGTGCTCAAAATCACACTTGAAGCAAATACAACATAGTTGTAGAGTTGTTAAAGGTGTGTTCATCACTCTATGTAACAGGCAACACTTTATTTTTCTTCTTAGTGTTAGCACATTCAACCTGAGTATGACCATAGCCAAAGGCTTTCATTATATTGGGTGCCTTTCTTATTTTCTATCTCATTCTCCTATTTGACAACAACACCTTTGTTCTTGACCTTAAGGGTGTTCTTTGATGTTTCAAATTTCTTAAACCTTCTAGCTTGCTTCCTAAAGGCTTTTTGTAACACCCCTAACCCGTATCTGTCACCGAAATAGGGTTACGGAGTATTATTTGTGTTTATATGTTAATTATAGATAAATTAAGTCATTTACTGTTCATATCCAAAACTAATCAAATTGTCCCTCGAATGGACCTTCAAGGCCGAATTTAAGAATTATAAAGAATTCGGGACTTAATCGGTATCTCAGAGAATTTTTTGTAAATTTTCAAAATTTTTCTTAAGTACAAAGCTCACACGCCCGTGTGAACCTATAACACACTCGTGTCTCAGGCCGTGTTTTACCTCATGTAACTCTCTAACTTGTGCCACACGGCCTGCCACACACAAGTGTGCTAGGCCATGTAATTAATTTAATTTTTGAAAATTAGGTGCAGGTTTTACACGGCCAAGAGACATGCCTGTGTTGTAACAACCAATTTTAGGGGTAAGTCAGAATAGTAATTTTGAGACCACAAATCTGAAGTAAAATATTTATTTTATGGCTTCTTTAAAGTCTACAGTGTGTTTGAATGATTGTGTGAAAATTTCATTAAGAAATTTTATCGATAGAGTGTCCAATTTAGCAAAAAGGACTAAATTGTAATAGGTATAAAACTTGAGTTCTAGAAGCTATGGGTGTCTAATTGCTATGAAATTCTAAATTGAAGGTCCTTAAATAGTAATTAGTCCATTTTATAATTAGGTGGACAAAAATGGACATGAAGTAAGAGAATTTTTATGTTTTAAGTGAAGGGCATTTTAATCATTTGGTAAATAAATGAATTAAAAAGCAAAATAAAGCCAAAATTGTGTCCATCTTCTACCTCTTGGCCAAAAATTGAAGGCACACCATAGCTAGGGTTTTTTCCAAGCTTCCAAGC
The DNA here is from genome assembly GCA_025698475.1 of Gossypium anomalum. Lineage (NCBI taxonomy): Eukaryota > Viridiplantae > Streptophyta > Magnoliopsida > Malvales > Malvaceae > Gossypium > Gossypium anomalum. The sequence continues at coordinate 77,566,297 of CM046966.1, read as the reverse complement.
TCGATTTTAAGATCGTTCTTGCCTTGTTTTTAATGCTTTTTATGTTTTTGAAGTCGTTGTCACTCGATCTATCTATTTCTACCACAAATTTGAGAAATGATTGAAGGTTTAGGGTTTGGCCCATGTTGAACATTTGTTTTTTTATGTCTAATGGTAGAAAATGCATGTTGGGTGTTAAGTAAACGACTTTTATTAAGTGATTTTTGGTAAAAATGTCAAAAAGGACCTGTTTGTAAAATATTATAAAATGTGTAGCAAAAGTGAGATTAAATGAAAAATGAAGACTGTTATAAGTATAAAAGATGTTTGGCTAGGCTTAAAGTGTGAGGAAATTGAATGAAATTCATTTTATGAGCCTAGGGACTAAAATGTAAATTGTTAAAAAGTTAAGGGCAAAAATGTAATTTTTCCAAAATATGAATTTGGGTTAATTCGAATAATGTGAGTATTAAATAAGTTAAATTTACTATTATAGATCAAGAAAAATAAGATTCGAACCTTGATCGGGGGAAAAACAAGATGTTTGACAATTAGGTCTGTTTCTACTATTTTGTACTGAGGTAAGTTCGTATGTGAATTTAAGCATTAATTTAAATATGATTTAATTTTCAATAATTAATTGTTGATAAATACAAATGTGTGAGAATATTCGAAGACGATTCGACAATGTGAAATCCTGGTTGAACCTTAGGAATAGATTAGGATACAAGTGACATGTCACTAGGAAACCATGTGATTTATGTGATTATGTAATTAGATTGCTTGTCTTGTACGTCCTACCGGTGGCTAGGTATTCCGGCATGTGTTGTGGATACCTGACAGCTTGTGTGAGCAGCCCGTGTAGCTACGTCTTGACTGACAGCTTGTGTGAGCAGGCCTATAATTAGCTCGAGAGCAAGCATTTATGTTTTATGAGAAATGAGGTAGCATTGGCTACATGTGTGGCACTTATGTGCAAGTATTCTATGTATCTGATAGTATTTTGAGTTGTTTTACGGGTAATTCTGTAATGCCTCAAAATTTCTATTTTTGTTTTTGTGAATGTGTGACAACTGTGTATCTGATTTGGTGGTTAAGTGTTCTAGAATTGTGTGAGAGGTCTCATGTTCAAGCCATGACTTGGGCAAATTTTGATATTTTTATGAATAAAGCCTTATCTGAGGTTGGTAGGCTTTTAAGTAAATGTTGGTAAATATTTAATAGAATGGGCCTGCTGGTCTAGTGGTTAAGAAGAGTACTAGTAAGCTGAGGGTTAGAAGTTCGAATCCTTGCGTGGGCAATATTTTTGTTTGGCTCTAGGATAAAGAGTTGTGCTAAGGTTGGATTCTAGGTAGTGGAGTTTGATGGAGAGAATTAAGGGGGAGTTGGGATTGGGGGAATTTATCAGATTATTTTTCCTTTTGTTTTCTTTTTGCAAAATTTCGGTTTTCTCCTATTCTTCCCAAATTCCTGGCATTGTTTCATTTTTCTCCTTTTTCTGATTTTGTTCTCTCTTCTCTTTTGTTTTCTCTCCGTGGAAGTTCTTTCGAAATCTTGCCTCCCAATTCTGGCTTTCTAGTTCTGCGGTAAGTATTGGTTAAGAGGTTTGTTTTGTTTGTTAACTTTCCTCTGAAGTGTTTTGTTTATGCCAATTAGGAGAGGATTCAAGGGCTCATAATGACCCATCGAAGTGTTAGTTGTGTGGGAACAGCTGTTCATCAACTGAAGGTAAGGATTGGTCAATTTTTGGGTAAAACCCCGATTTGAGTTGATTCTAGATTGCATTATAATCGATTAAATTAGTGTTATTTGTTCAACTATAGGTTTTAGAGTGCTTGGGGACTATTTTAACATCAATAGAAACCAGGTGTGTACTCGATTGTACAGAAAACGAGGTTTCTACGAAAGCCAAAGACCTCAGTATTGACGCCACACGGGCGTGTGGTTGCCCGTGTGGTAGGTCGTGTGATGGACACGGGCATGTGTTCGACGAGGTCAGGTCATGCGCGCATGACACAACCGTGTGATGGCCAGGCAGGCCGTGTGCGACACACGGGCTGGACTGATTTGGGCCGTGTAAGTCAAACAGGTGTGTGGGCCCACACGGGCGTGTGATCCACACGGCCAAGGCAAATTTGGGCTATGTGGGCCACACGGGCGTGTAGGCCTACACGAGCAAGTCACATGGGCATGTGAGCCCATTTTTACTGAAATGACTGTTAAGGTTGCACGGGTTACCCAAGTCGACTGTGAACCTTTCGTAGGGTCAGTAAGCGCTACTTAGACCTTATTTGTGTGAAATTGGTTATGTGATTTATGTACTGAGCATGTTATATATATAAGCATGTATACTGAGCTGTATACGTATCTGATAGATCTGTGATAGCGTGACATTTTATTGCATGTAAGGGTGAGCAAAATCCGATTCGATTCGAAAAACTCGATAAAAAATTCAATTTTTGAATTAAATAGTTCGAGTTATTTGAGTTAATCAAGTTATTTGGATCAACTCGAATAAAAAATTAAGTTTTTTAGTTTAACTCGAATATGAGTTACAAAGTTCGAGTTATCCGAAAATCTGAATAAGAAAAGACAAAACTAAGTCGTTTTGATAAATATTTACTTTTTTAAAAGTAAAAATTTAAAATAATTAAGTTAAAAGGCAAGACTACGTCGTTTTGATAAATGTTTACTCATTAAGTTAAAAGACTAAATCATTATATTGTTCATGTAGTTAAATAATCTTGTACTTCGTCTACTAGTTAAATAATTAGTCTATCTAAACGCAACATTAAGTATAAATATTAGGATTCGTTAACTCGACTTGATTTGACTTGAAATTTTTTGACTCGATTTGATTCGATTCTAAAAAATTCAAATTGAGTTCGGTTGCTAAAATAGGATTTGTCAACTAGACTAACTCGAAAATTTTTTACTCGATTTGACCTGACTCGATCGAATACTCACCCTTAATTGCATGTTGCATTGCATGGGGTTGGGATAATATTATTTAGAGGAAGTGTACTGAAAGGCTCTTAAGCCTAATATACTGGCAGCTCAGCTGCAAATTACTGTTTGTGCCGCATTCGATACTGCCTGGAGTGTAGGGATGGGTGGGTTGATTTAATCCCCACATGGAGTGTAGGGTTGGACAGAGATGGTGCGTAAAGGTTGGTTGGGTAGGACCTTGTTACTGAATAATGCATACTGATACTGTGATGGGCTAAGGCCCTAATGCATACTAATACTGTGATGGGATAAGGCCCTACTACATATTTGATACTGTACTGAGATGGGCTAAGGCCTAAACTGTTACTGGTATCGAAGGCTCGAAATTATATTTGATTGTACACTGCGTTTATTGTTGTTTGTTTTCTGTAGGATTACACATTGAGTTTACGTAAACTCACCCCTCTCTGTTTAATGTGCACAGGTAATCACCAGACTTGATAGATCGGTACAGCGGAGGACTTGACGGTGGCCATACATATTATTAAACAGTTTTAATTTTAGTTTTGGTATTTATTTTTTTATTATTTTCTGGGTTATTTTTATGTAAAGTGGACTTTTTGGACTGCTTGCTTTTATTTCGGATTTTAGATGGTTTTTGTGGATTTAATAACTGTACAAACTCAACAAACAAACGGTTTTCTCTAAAACAAAAGGGTTTTTTCTAAGATAGACGGATTTACCTAATTAATTCAGTTTTTCATAAATTAAATTATTTCTAAAGCTTCCGTAACGAATTGTGTTTTATAACAAATGATTAAATAAGTAAGCAATTTTGGAGTCAACAAGAGTAAACAAATGAAAACGATTTTATCGTAACAACTTAGTTTCAACACGCTATCATGTGACATCACCAGATTTGGCCATAACGTCTAGGCTAGGTTTGGGGTGTTACAAATTCAACGAGAATATCAATGATGAGCTTATGAGTAATGTTATTACAAGGTAGTGCAGGTATGTACGTAAAACCCTTATGTGTTGAAAATTATTATGTGGATAAATCCTCGATAAGAATGTGATAAGTAAGTTATGCCTATGAGACATTAATGAAATTTATGTTAAGTTACATATGTTAATTGTATGATAAATGTATGATAAAGATTGCTTATTATTTGCATATGAACTTACTAAGCTTTTAAGCTTACCCCATTCCTTTCTATTTTATAGTGCCATCAAGCTAGCTCGGGGATCGAAAGTCGTCGGAGTCCATCATCACACTATCAATCAATATTTTGCGTACCAATGATTTCAATTATTTTGAGTATGACATGTATAGGGACTTGATTTATTTTGTTATATGTGTCATTGTCAATTTGGCCAAATGGGTTAGCTTGTAAGGGTTAATGATTCATTTTGTATATGACCATTGGAAGTTGGCTTATAGTGGCTATTGATATGTTCATGTGATGGTGCCTACCAAGAATATGGATTTGGCATGATTTGAAATAGAATTATATGATGTTTATGCATGATAGTTATGGGCATATGAATGATGTATTATTGCCTTGAATGTGGCTGATTTGGTTGTATGTTTATGCTTGGGATGGTGTTATATGATGTTATGTAAGTGTGTGCTTTGTAGGGTGGCAAATGGCTTGGTAAATAGCCTTATTTTTATCCACACGATGTGTGACACAGGGTCAGCCTCATGGGTGTGTGGTCACTTAACAAATTTTCTTGCTTTGAAGAGTCACACGCTCGTGTGGGTTGGACCATGTGGTCACAAATGCCCGTGTGGCTTGGGACACGCTCGTGTCCTCAGCCCTCGTAACTCTCTATTTGTGATGCCCGTCACATGGCCAGGTCACATGCCCGTGTGCTAGGCCGTGTCCTCCACATAGCTGAGACACATGGCCGTGCCTCTACCCATGTGGCTAACACTTAGGCTATTTTCCAAACCTTTTTGTTGGTTTAATCCTTCACATGCTTAAACACTTCATAGGCACATACTATAACTTCAATTTGATAGTTTCATATCCTTTATTAAAACCCAAAGTACTATTTGTATGATTATATACATATAAATCACATACTCGTATAATACCTAGTCTAAACACACCCATTCATATTTTTTGGATTTACCACTTTAATCACACCCTATACTCTTATACCATGCTCAATAACATACCATTTACACTCAACAAAAACAGCAAGCATACATATCATGATATCATCTAATCATAGCCATCAAGCCAAATCATATAACCGCTTCACAAGGTAATATCACATAACTTGGATAATTAGGCTTACAAGCCATAACCATCATAAGCCATATCTCATGGCTATATACAATGTACTAATATAAGCCAACATCTTGACCAAAACATTCACATATCAATAATTAAGTCTCAATACATTCCACTTACTTGAAGACATTAAGATTCATCAATACTCCAAAGGTGGTAGCTTGATAGTGTGATGCTGCCTCCGGTGATCTCCAACCCCGACCTGGCCTGACAACACTAAAGAAATGGAGAGGAGGGAGGAAGTTCAAAGCTTAGTAAGTCCATATGAAAATAATAAGCAATTTATCAACATTATTCCATGTTAATATAATCATAATTGCACTTTTACTATGTTCCAGTTAAGCTATTTACTAGATTCATAGTTGCTCAGTTACTCATAACTTGAGCTACGGAACTCCAAATCAAGATCCACTAATATTTCCTAAACTAAACTCACATATCTTCTTATCACAAAATTTTCAAAATTTTTTGTCTAGCCAATAAGTACATTTTATTCTTTAAAGCTACCATTTTTCTGATATTTGACAACTTCGACCTTTCTTTACTAAAAATTGGTTATCTTTTAGTACGAGATTTGGTCAATGTTCTTATCTATTTCTCTTGAAAATATACTCATTAATGATTTAGTCATATAAATTCTAACCCATAATCATTTTTGTACAATTTTTAGTGATTTTCCAAAGTTGAGATAAGGGAGCCTAAAATCACTCTAACTCTGTTTCATAAAAGTTCAAATATCTCATAATATGGTCACCGTTTCCTTTATGTGAAACTAGATTCAATAAGATTTAATTTCATATTTCATTCAATTTCTAATTCGATTTCCACGATTTTTGATGGATTTTCAAAGTCACACAACTGTTGCTGTCCAACACTATTTTAGTGCAATATTATGATGACTATCATAGGATGACATAATAACATGATCACCAAGATTATTCATCATTCAAGCATTCTAGCTCATTAATCAAATATTCATATATATATATATACATGAATATAATTTTTTGTCATATATCATCTTGTAACAAGGCATTACTCATGAGTATAACATACGTACTTGTACGTATAGCATATCGAATAACTTTACCTTCATTACCATGCCCATCTCGGGACTTTCATCGTATCATTCATTATAATACCCGTTGAACACTTGGAATACTATTGGATACATCGAAACTTGCACATAAGTGCCACGTAAACATATGTAGCCAAAGCTACCTCATAACATGTAACACATCCATAATAAACTCAGACCTCTCAACGAGCTCGGATGTTACATGTTCTGCATCCGTTATGAACTCGGACCATTCAACGAGCTCAGATGCCATATATATCATGAACTTGGACCACTCAACAAGTTTGGATTCTCACATATATCCCAAACTCAGACCGCTTAACGAGCTCGAATTTCTTAATTCCTAGTGACATGTCACTTGTATCCTAAACTATTCCTAAGGTTCAAACGGGATTTTCTACACTTGCACATAGCATCCTTATCGCACTTGCTTTTCATGTCGTGAACAACAACCATAATATCATTCATGCTTACAAATTCACCTTTCTCATATTCATGAAATAAACATGGCATTGCTCATAATAACATTTAGGCATTTGTCACATAATACAATCATCATATCAACTATATAAATATTCACCACATAATGTTAACACATCAATTTAAGTTCAAGCATAAACAATGGTATTATTGCATTATTATTGACATACGAACTTACCTCGAATGCGAGCACGACTATTTATTTCGATTTAGTCCATAATCTCATTCATTCCCAATCTATGCCCGAATCTCATTTTCCTTGATCTATAATATCACATTTAGCTTACTAATTAGTCACATTATTCATATGGGTCCAAAAATCATATTTTTACAAATTTGCATATTGACCCCTAAATTTTTACATTTTTGCACTTTAGTCCCTAGGCTCGTAAAATGATTTTCATTCAATTTATTTGTTCTTTAAACCTAGACGAACCATTTTTTCTCTTATAGCAGCCCACATTTCTCTTTCATTTCACACATTTTGTAACACCCCTTACCCGTATCCGACGCCAGAATAGGGTACGAGGCATTACCGGACTTAAACGTACACAAACATGCAAAATCGGGCCACAAAATTTTGTCCAAAATAAAACTTTTTAATCACATGCATAATGTCCCTTACGTGAGCTATCAAAGCTCTAAACATGCATTAAAGGCGGTTTGAGACTAAACCGAAAACTTTAGAAAGTTTTAAAAAAACTTAGGGAAATTTTCATGAAACAGGGTCACACGCCCGTGTGTCTTCAACACGTCCGTGTCCTTAAGTCGTGTAACTCTTTTTTTATGACGTCAGATAAACAAATTGATCTACACGGCCAAGCCACACGTCTGTGTGCTATGCCGTATCCTCTACACGGCTGAGACACATGGCCGTGTCTCTACCCGTGTGGTCAACACTTAGGCTATTTTCCAAGCCTTATGTTGACCTTAATTCTCTCCCATACTTATGCACCTCATGGAAACAAATTATAACATCAATTTAATGTTTAATCAACCTTTAGTGAAATTCAATTAAAGAATTTGCATGTTGTCATACATGTGTTTATTGCGCAACACTTAATCTCTACACATTCTACAATTGTCCACGTTCAATCATTACCAACTTATTACCATGCCACACATTCATCCCATGGCCATGACCACCTAGAATGGTCCTAGGGCACTCATTATGTACATGTGTTATACTAATCATTCATAGTAACCAATTATAATCACATCATAAACATTAACCTATAGTAATAATAATTAGGCTTACAAGCCATAATCATTATAAGCTATATCTCATGGCTATATATAATATATCAATATAAGCCGATACATTTGGCTAACCATAACAACATCTAACATAAAAACCAGTCCTTATACATGCCACTCAATTGAAAGTCTTTAATACACATAAAACAATATTTTGAAGTTGATAGCTTGATAGTGTGATGCTGCCTCCGACGATCTCCAACCCCGAGCCGATCTGAGAACACTAAAAGAAATAGAAGGGGGAGTAAGTTTTACGCTTAGTAAGCCCATATGAAAATAATAAGCATTATAACAATATGTTTCTTTAGGTGAAACAACCATAATTACAGTTTTACCCAAATTCTGGCCATTCTGTTTTCTCGAGTTATAGTTACTAATTTATTTATATCTGGGGCTACGAAACTCTAAATTAAGATCCGTTAATTTTCCCAGAAACTAGACTCATATATCTTCTTGCCATAAAATTTCCAAAATTTTTGGTCTAGCCAATAAGTACATTTTATTCTTTAAACTCTCCCCTATTTCACTATCTGACATCTTCGACTTTTATTTTGAAAATAGACTCATTAAGGATTTTAGTCATATGAATTCTAACTCATAATTATTTTTCTACAATTTCTAGTGATTTTTCAAATTTAAGATAGGAGAGTCTAGAATCACTCCGACTCTATCTCACAAGAATTCAAATATCTCGTAATACAAAATTTTTTTTCTTACACCTTTTCCTTTATGTGAAACTAGACTCATTAAGCTTTAATTTCATATATTATTCAGCTTCTAATTCGACTTCCACTATTTATGGAAATTTTTAAATTTTGGGATACTGTTGTGTTCAACACTGTTTCGGTGTAAAATCACAATAGCTATCATAAATTCGTTGTCACATTGATCATGGACTCATTATTTCATAAATCTCATATTCAATTACACAATGTAAGCTAACATGATATTGCAACACAATTCATAATCATAAGCAAAAGGATGGTTCATCTTTCAAATCTTTTCACTTGTTCATCATGTATACACATACATATGCTTGAATTCGCTTACTCATCATTTATCACATTTCAATAAGGCATCACTTATGAGTATAATGTACGTACCTGTACATATCCGTAGCATATCAATTAACTTTACCTTTATCACCACGCCCATCTCGGGACTTTCATTGCATTATTCATTATAATACCCATTAAATTTCTCGAAAATCTCGATGGATAATCTATTTACCGTCAAGTCATACAAGTGATCATCTCAAGTACGCACTCCCGTAAACCTCACATCTTACGACGGGATTACCAGTCCAGGCTAAATCCCCCGTAATATAAATTCATAATGTGATGTCGGGATTACCAGTCTAGGCTAAATCCCTTGTAGTGACAAACACTCTTATTAAGCTCGGACCTAAATTATCAGTCCAAGCTAAATTCAGACCCTAATCAGATTACCCGTCCGGGCTAAATCCTTAATGCACATATATTCTTTAGGAGGCTCGATCACTCAAGGAACACCCGTCCAGGCTAGATCCTTTCTATATTGAGATCAACGGATTACCCGTCTGGGCTAAATCCTTTTCTGCAACACATGCAGGATCTCAAGTCATGTAAGCCATCGTTTATCCATCGGATTTCCCTTTTTATTCAACCGTGATTTTCTCTTTTCATCAAGTATCTCATTATGCATAGCTGATCATGCAAGTACATCCAATTCAACACATTTCCATGTTTATTTAGACATTAGTCCATGAAATAAACATGGTATTGCATATAATTATATTTAGGCATTTGTTAAAATATATAATCTTCATATCAACTAAATAAATATCCATCACACAATGTTAACATATCAATTTAAGTTCAAATATGAACAATAATATCACTGCATTATCATTGACATATGAACTTACCTCGAATGCGAGCACGGTTATATTTCCCGATTTAGTCATTAATCTCATTCATTTCTAATCTATGCCCGAATCTCATTTTCCTTGATCTATAATATCACTTTTAACTTACTAATTAGTCACATTATTCATAAGAGTCCAAATATCATATTTTTACAAATTTGCATTTTGACCCTTAAACTTTCACATATTTACACTTTTGCCTCAAGAATCATAAAATGTTTTTTTATTCAATTTCCTTGAATTTCAAGCCTAGCCGAACCATTTTCATAAATATAGCATCCCCTAATTTCCACTCAATCACACTTTTATGACAAATTTTGTAACTTTTACAAAACGATCCTTTTTAGAGTTTTCACCGAAAACTACTTAGTAAAAGTCATTTATTACACACCGAGCCTTCATATTCTACCATTAAACATCAAAACACATGCATATCATTCATGGGTAAATTTTTAAGCATAAACCCTAGCTCAAAGTAATGGTAGAAATGAGTAGAGCATGTTACCGGGATTTCAAAAATGTAAAGAACATAAAAAAAGGGGCTTGAATGCACTTAATATTGAGCTTGGAAGATTGAAAACCCTAACCATGCCTTCTCCCATGCAATATTCGGCCATAGGTAGAAGATGGACAAGAAATTTGGCTTTATTTTGTCTTTTAATCCATTTAATGACCAAATGACCAAAATGCTCTTTTAGCCTTTCTTTGAAATTTTATCCATCCAAGCCCATTTTTGTCCAAAATTTTAGAACTTGGTCAAATTGCTGTTTAAGACCCTATAATTAAAAATCCAATTCAATTTCATATTAAAAACTTCTAGAACTCATATTTTGCAATTTATTCAATTTAGTTCTTAAAGTCTAATCGAGTACCTTAGACATAAAATTTCTTCATGAAATTTTCACACAAGCATGTAAACCACTATTCTGACTAGGTCCTAATTCAGGATGTTACACATTTACTACCCATTTTACTGCTTTTACATTTTAGTCCTTTTTAGGTGTTTTCATGAAAAATCACCTAGTAAAAGATGTTTATCATGCATCAAACATTCATATTCCTCCATAAAACATTAAAATACTAACATGTCATGCATGGGTCAATTTTTAAATATGAACCCTAGCCGAAAATATAGGTAGAAATGAGTAGATCATGTCACGAGGATCTCAAAAATACGAATAACATTAAAAACGGGGCTTGGGAGCACTTACTATTAAGCTTGGAAAATGACAAAACCCTAGCCATAGAGTCTCCAAGCATATTTCGCCATGAGGAAGATGGATGAGCAGATTTTTTATTTGTTTTTCATTTTTTAATTCATTTAATTACTAAATGACTAAAATACCCTTAATGCCTTTCTTTGAAATTTTACCTAACCATGTCCATTTTTGTCCAAATTTAGAACTTGGTCAAATTACTCTTTAAGGACATCTAATTAATAATTCAATTCAATTTCATGCTTAAAGCTTCTAGAACTCAAGTTTTACAATTTATTCAGTTTAGTCCTTAAAGTCCAATCGAGCACCTTAGACATAAAATTTCTTCATAAAATTTTACACAAGCATATCAACATGTCATAAGCCTTATAATAATCATAAAATAATTATTTCTAATTCAGATTTGTGGTCTCGAAACCATTGTTCTGACTAGGCCCTAATTTGGGATGTTACAAACATATTTAACTAAGTTACACGAACTTACTTCAATAATTGTTTGTGTTTGAAAATCTACTAATCCGAAACTTTTTATTTTCCTCGATCCAATTCCGTATTTGGTCTTTCTAGATCTATATAAATGAATTTAATCATCAATTTATTACATTCTATATTCAATTACATCCTAAGTAAAATTACCATTTTACCCCCATACTTTTCATAAATGACTATTTCATCCCTAGGCTCAGAAAATGAATTTCATGCAAATTAATCCTTATTCCAAGCCTAACCAAAATTTTATATGTTACAACAACATCCCATGAATTTCAAAAAAATCAAAATTTTATCATGGGTTTTACCATTTTTCAATTTAGTCCCTAAATTAAGTTTCCATCCAAATTCACCTTTTAAAAGTTGTCTATCTATCAACAACCTTTCATTTTCTACCATAAACTTCAATTTTTCAGCATATTCATCCATGGAAAAATTGTCATACTTTGATAACTTTTCATATTAGTCCCCAAAATAGATAGATTAGACTATCCCGATCTCAAAAATATAAAAATTACTAAAAACAAGACTTGAATACTTACCTAATTAAGCCAAGAAAGCTTGTTTTCTCTTTCCTAAGGTTTCCATAGAATTTGGGAATGAATATGATATACAATAAAATGATATTTTCTATTTAATTATTTATCATCTTTTAATTATTTTGTTTTCCAATTTAATCCTTAACCTTTTCTAAATTTTCCACGGATGATTCACTAAAAATATCTACTAAATTTTCTTTAATGGTCTAATTTCCATTTAAGGACCTCAAGTTTTGAATTCCATAGCTATTTAATCCTTATAGCTACTAGAACTCAATTTTTTGCATTTCCTGCAATTTGGTCCTTTACCTAATTAGACACGTAATGGGTAAAATTTTCTTATAAAAATTTTCATATAATCTTCCTATCATAATGCAGACCATGCAATAATATTAAAATAATTTTTTTCTGGCTCTGGTTTGTGGTCTCGAAACCACTATTCTGATTTCACTAAAATTGGGCTGTTACAGATTTATTGAAATTCTAAGTAAGAACATCAATATGTTCTTGAAGTTCTTCATTGTAGAGGTATTGGAAATTTGACATTTCATCAACAACTTGGAGTGCAATGCTTCTTTCTCTCTTTGACTTAACCTTCTTGGATTCATCCAAGTTTAGCTTGAAAGTTTGCAAAGACCCTATCAACTCATCAATCTTCAAGCTCTCCAGATCTTTGGCTTCTTCAATAGCAGACACCTTAATTGAAAACCTTTCAAGTGGTGACCTCAAGAATTTTTTCACAAGTTTAAAGTTTGAGTACTCTTCACTAAGGGAAAATGCATGATTAGACAAGTCACACAGTTTAGCATAAAACTCTCTTATCATCTTAGAATATTACATTTTTAAATTCTCAAACTTTGTGGTTAGCATCTACACCTTGGATTGCTTGGCAGCATCTGTTCCCTCGTGAATAGTTTGGAGAATTTCCTAAGCTTCTTTTGTAATAGTGTACTTGGAAATAAATTCGAACTCTTTCATGTCAATACCATTAATATGGCATACAAGACCTAAGAGTTTGCATTATCAACTCTCTCTTCTTTAGTTATCCACTCAACTTCAAGTGTAGGAACGTTTCCAACTTCGAAATCTACAATAAGGGCTTGCCACCCAGTGAGTATGAAATGATATGCTCTCTCATCAACAAACTTAGTGTAAGCTTTTATTCTAGCCATCTAATAGGGATCATTTCCATTCTCAAGCATAAGGGGATAGGAAGTTGAAGAACCTTCCATTGTTAACAAACAACAACACTAGGATTTACCACTAAATACATTAAATGTCTACTTTTATACCAATTATTTCTACTTACAGTTGATGTTTGCTTAATAAGAAAATTGTAAATGGAAGTGCTTGACTGCAGTGGCCATTACGAAAACTATTGCAAATAAAAACAAAGGATGCCAAGGATTTGTTTACATAGTTCAATTTCTCTACATCTATGGAACTTAGCTTATTGAGTAATTTCACTATCATTAATCACAAATAAAACAAGTGTTTCACACTCTATAACTTTCTAAGTATAGATATCTTACCTTTTTACCTAAAGGCTGAACACTCAATTACAAATCCTCCCTTGAGAATTTGGGCAGTAAACACTTAACAATGTTTACAATTCAGCTTGCACTCTCTTACAAAACATATTCAAGTGATCTCAATAAGCTCTCATACAAAACTAAGACAATCATCAAAGCATATATCAATTTTGGCTTGTTAACATAGAATAACTCCTTGAAAATAGCTATTATAACCTAAACATTAAAAGTATAACCAATTGAAGATTTCCAAAATTAGCAACGTAATATCGATTTAATCTCCACATTCTAAGGGTTGATTTGATTTATTCTAATCCAATCCAATCTTCAAAAGCCAATTTTCATATATGGACTTTAGTATATTCAGTATAACAACACATAAATAGGTCCAAAGATTTTTTTTCATTAAATTGCCAATCCAAATAAGACAAGTAATTAAATTTCTTCAGAAGTAGTCTGCAATGGGCACTACTAGATGTCATTCAGCTTCAATCTTCACATCTTGTCTCAACAATTTTTTTTTTATAATGTGAAATGTTGATAGTCAAAAGCTTAAATAAATAGTAGCGAGTAGGTGAATTAGAAAGCTAGCATTGTACAAGAAGAAGCCGTTCTTTCTTTTAAGACACATTTAGTTACTAGTGTAATAATATGAGAAAATTGGTTTTTTAACATTAATCTCATTATAGGTTCTTATTATATCAGCTCTTTTTGATACAATGCCTAGAACTACCCATAGCCTCTTCCCAACCCTTAAATAGGAGGACAATACTAATGCATTGTGAACTAACTAAAAATTTGACTAAGACAAGTGTACTTATCAATTAACAATATAGCTACGGTGAGCAAGGATATCATTCCCATGAAGAATATATTTACTAGGATTACCGTCTTTCTATTATTTAATTGAATAATTTGAGTGATGGGTTAAAAACTAAAATTAAATTTATTAATTAACTAATAAATACGACAAAGAACAAAACATGAAAACAATCGAATAACAATCAATAAGTGAAACAATACCCAGGAAAGAATTCACCTAGATTTCATCTGTCATTATTAATCTAAATTATGTAACTTCTTTACTTAGTAACTTAATCAGTTGAAATCCCTAAATTATGCTAATATCTCTTTCGAGAATAAAAGCAATTGACTCTAGGTTAATTAATTGAAATTTCTTTCTAATTAAAACCTCTATTATTGCTTTAACTCATGCTATGGATTCCCCTATTAGATTTGAGTCTAATCCAGTAGATTTATGTTGTCCTCTTTCTAAGATTGCATGCAACTCCATTCAATTACACAAGATCTACTCTTAAATAGGGTCTATTCCTCCTCTGATTTAAGCACATCAAACATGGATCAATAATTTAGAAATATTAAACCAAGAATTAAGCACACATAATTGAGAATAAATCTAAGTATTTAGTGAGTAAAACAAAAATCAAATGATAGAATCCATCATAAGATTCATCTCCCTTAGGTATTTAGAAAATTAGTTCATGCTTGAATATAAAAATATCCAAGATATAATATAACCGAAAGAAATAAATGAACTCATGATAATCTCCTAAGAATCAACTGAGAATCTTCAATCTTAACGAAAAGCTACTTAAAAGTTGGCTTCAATGGTGTTTTTCGAGTTGTTTTCTTGAGTATTCTGTCACAACTCACTCTTATCTTCTTATTTTTGTCATATATACGTTTTAGAATGCCCGAAAAGTCTAAAATTTGTATTTTTTTCAAAGTTTAGCGTGCAATCCTATGAAAACGATACAACCTACTACCCACACGGCCGTGTGGCCAGCACGTGTGGAATGGATCAGCTCATGTGGCTCCTGTAGCTTGCTCCGATTTTTCGGTTTTTGCTCATTTTGCTCCCAAGCTCTCTTAAGCATCAAAACATGTATTTAAAGGATTAGGAGCATAAAATTCACTATTAACATCGAATAATCACCCAAAAATGCATTAAGAATGATGTTAAATTTTGTTACTTTTAATGTTTAACAAATGCGTTTCAACGCACTCAAACCCACATCCTCCTACATTAGCAACAATCGAGCTAAGGCTCAATCAACATATTAATATGAGAAAATTGTTTATTTAATACATATATGTTAAAATAATTAGGCATAGAATAAAAAATAATTAGTAAAATATAAAATTTGAAATTAGATGGATAAGTAAAAACTCTAGTTAAAAAAAAAAAGACCTCTTCAATAATAAGCAATAATTTTTTCTTCTCTTTACATAAACAAGTCTTGTGCATGACTAAAAAATACTAATTATAATTAGTTTATTGCTAACTCAAGAACAAAAACATGAAAAAAATAATACTCTTATCAAACATATCATTATATTATTAATTTAAGATTTTCTTCTTTTTATTTTATTTTTTGCCAATAAGTCTTTGGCTATGCTAGTAAGGTTCAAACATGTGATTTTGACTGTTCAAATTCAGATTCCATTATGTGTACATCATGTGTGTGGGGGCTTCATTAGATATATTTATGGGGTCAATCTAGGTTTTAGATTGAACTTAAGCATGATAGTAACAAATTTCATATTTGTTAATGTTCACATTGACACAAAATATGAGCATAAAATTTTACCCAAGTTTGTATATATTTGTAAATGATTAGCCTAAGCCCATTTTAGAACAACCCATATTATTTTAATTTTTTTTGAAAATTTTTATATTATTTTTAATTCAATATTCAATATTTTTTCATTTGTTAAAATTTTATATACATCCAACTAACTTTTTTTAATGTTTACATTTAGTATGATATATTACTATAGATTTAATTTTAATGTATTATAAATTACATCATATATAAAAACAATGTAATCAGGGGCGAAACCAAAACAAATTTTTAGGGGGCCGAATGAAATTTTAATTTTTTATAGTCTATATCTTTATAATTTTTAAAGGATTAAATCAAATTTTTATAATTTTAGGGGACCAAAGTATAATTTTACCTTTACTAATTTAAAAATTTTATATTTTAGTGGGGCTGGGGCCTCTGCTAGCCCCCCTAAATCCGCCCTTGAATGTGATATTATAAACTTAGAAAATAGGTCGGGCCATTCAAAGTTAGGCTTTAAACATTTAAGCTCAAGCTGGATACATATTTTAAATATATCATATTTCAACCATTCTAAATTTTGTTGGGTAGGTAACCCAATTCTTAAATAAATCAATTTATCAAATTTATAAAAAGCTAAAATATTGTTTTTAATAAATATAAAATTAAAGGTAATAGTCATGTCCATTGTTAAGTTACTATGCTGATTGGCTTAGGAAGAAAACAAAACCTAAAACCTACATGAGTTTGTATACGCTATTGATAAATGTAATCAAATTATAACTTACAAAGAAAACAAACCCATTCAGACATGTTACAAATAGATACAAAACAAGAATCAGTTTCCATAGTTAAGTTGGCTTAAATGCCAATTGGACTACTTAATTATTTAAACAGAATTGACATAAATTAAGAAATAACCAGTATCCTATGAATACAATAGGGTATGTCTAGCTATAACCACCACCATCATCAACGATAACATCAAGTCTAACAAATAAACTATAAGCGACAGCTAAAATGGCTTCTTTCCAGAAGTCATCATCTAGCAAAAATCCTTGATTAGCACCTACAAGTCCTTTCCAGCAAAAATGGAGACAGAAAACGAAGGCAATAGATACACATGAACACCATTAAAATGAAAATAATTGTTGAAAATATACGGAGAATTTTAACTGTTAAAGAGGTTGGAGCTACGGAAGATATTGATTGGTCGAAGCATGCAGCAAGAACCGCAAGTAATACTTCAAGAGCTGGGAAAAAGATTTGAGTAGCGCTAGGGTTAGGAAAAGGGTTACAATGAAGACAACATAGGTTAAAATATAGAAAATAAGAAAAAGGATTGACCCATGACTGGTGTCCCTACACTCCCAGGTAATTCCCTTTCATCATTACGTTTAGTGACGATAGAGTTTGAAGAACTGTCGCCTTGCCAAACACCACCAGGTGGGCTAAGACTGGCTTGGTAGGTTGCAGTTAGAAGGAGCCCTAAAATGACTAATAAGGCATTGCGGTCATCGCCTGATATGTTATCCATATCATGAAAAATTAGTAAGGATGCTTTTTTCACATACTTGACAATTTGTTTCTCCAAATCATGACTAAAGTTTGAAACTCTTGGAATAAAGCAAGCCCGTAGAATAGCAATGCTTTCTCTGCTATTATGGTTTTGTCCAACATCCAATGCTGTCAACATTTAATTTTAATTTTTCAATACAAAATGAATATGGTTCTAAACTGCACAATCTTGATCCCATCCAATTCTGAAAAAGATTGATTGTGCTTTAAATGAATAACACCTTACATTGTCAACATTTTCTTATAACCTAAAAATTTCCCTGGATGTCAGGAACAAGAGGAGAGCCCTTCAGGAAAATCTGAACAAAAAGAGTGGACAAAACATTAATATTTTCCCTCGATGTCAGTATTATAAAATCCCTGCAGTAGTCGGATTATATTTTAATTTTTTATTTAAAGAATAAATAAATTAAAATTTCATCCATGTCAAAAATTGATAATCAAATAACTCAAAATTGATTTGGGTTTTGATTGATGATTTCAGTTGGGGGTTTCGATGCATTCTTCTTCTTGTTGTTTCAGAATAGTAGCTTTATCAACATGCCAAATTATTTGAATGGCAACGTGAAATCAAAGAAAAAAAGAAAGAAAGAAGAAGAAGAAAAAGAGAAAACTGCATAATTGTATTCATAACAGGCAACAGCCATATATAGTTCTGCTCAAGGAAACCATTTCAGTGAACAAAACTGGAATTAATAGAAATAAGGATCAAAAGAACTTACCTCAGAGTACACTTGAAACCCTAACCAAATTTGGTTGAAACCCAAAACCGAATAATAAAAAAATTAAAAAATAATGTCGATGTAGGAAATCGGTGGATCTGGGCTTCTAGATATCAAATGTTGTACAAAACAAAGAAAGGACGCATGCTTATCACGGTTTTTTTTAGCAAGGCTTGCCCGGTTTGCAGTTGAGTGTTCCGGCATACTTGGTGAGTTTGGGGGCCATCTCACCGGGATTGAAAGGCATCATTTTGTCAGTACCATATTTCTTGCTGGCTTTGGGATCACCGGATGAAACAAAAAAGGCACCGTTCTCGAAATGGTCACCCTCTGATATCCAGTTCCATTTCTTCCACACTTCGGGTGGTGCGTACACCCTTTTGGTCACCTCCTTAGACGCGAAGGTGGATGACGCGGTATACCTGTTGCCCTGGCTGATAATTGTAGGGTTGCGGCTGCCGCCAATAGCATACATGAGCCAGTGAGTGTAGTCGTTGTTGACGACATGGATAAAACCGTGTCGGCACCTAGGCATCCTCTCTACCAATCCTTTACCGAAGTGGTTCAAAGCGACGGTTATCTGCATCTTCTGGTCCCCAGTGTAAGAGTCGCTTGCTCCAAACAACAACACCTGCAGTATTTCATTATACTTTTTGCTCAAAATCCTAGTTCCTGCCTACTTTAAATAGAATAAAAAAAAGAAAAGAAAAATGTTGTAATTACCTCATTGTGGTCAGTGAAATGGCAGTTGGAAATGGTAACGGCAGTGGAACCCTCAATAACATCGATAAGACCATCGGAGCAATTGGTAATTGAAAGATGGTCGAGCCAAATATTGGTTGCTCCGAATAGAGAGATCCCATCTCCGTCGCTGGCAGTCCTTAACCCGAAGTGGTCTTCAGCATCCCTGATGGTGCCACCAGTGCCGGTAATAATGTGATGGATATGGAGGCCATGGATAATGACATTCTTGACAAACTGGACCGTAATACCAGCACCCTTAGCAATCTGCACATTGGCGCCCCTAGCATCAATGGTCTTGTTGCTTGTAATAATGAGCTCCTGTTCCAGGGTGATGATCATGGATCTTTTGAAAGTGATCCAAAGTGGTCTTCTTTGGATGACAGCATGACGCAGAGTTCCAGGTTTGGGGTTAAGAATATCATCAGAAGGGTCAGTGACCACGTAAATCTCACCCTCCTTTCCACCGGTAGTACCACGAGCAAATCCAGGGGCACAATCGGCCAGCCTCTTCCTGTTTTTTTCCCAGTTAGGATCACACCGCCAGCAGCTATCAACGGGGTTGGTTATTTCACATGGACCATTTTCTTTCGTTCCCTTCAACACCCTTCTGGTGTTATTAAGCTTAATCATGGTTTTGGCAAATTGGTCATTGTAATGGTGGACCACCTCCTCAGGATTGGGGTGATAAGCCTTGTTCAGGTTCTCAATGGCTTCCAATTTCCGTGCCTTCCAATAATCGTCATATTCAGCAATGTGAGCTTGAAGGGTTGGGATTAGGACAACAAAAGACAAGGAAAAAAGAAACAAGCCATAACTATGAGCAGCCATCGTGTTCTTTTTTTTTTTTTTTTTTTTTTTTTTTTAATAAAGCAAAATTAGAAAAGGTGTAATCAAAGCCCAAATCCTGCAAACAACAGGTTGGTTGCAGACAGGACCTTGATAGGAGAAAAAAGCCACGCCAACTAGTTAAAGTCAAGCTTGGCCTGCATGGAAGATGATGATCATGGTGGCATTTATACTACAGGGGATTCATTAAAATTAGCAAACACACGTTCAACAATTAAAAAAAAAAACACTTGTCACGAGTGTTTCCAATAGCTACAAAGTAGGGGAAAGGGGAAAACGTCCGGATTTTCATTTTTGATAAAAACAGTTGAGAATTTTCCTGCAATTTTGGCGCCATTTTGAATGCATAATTCCCTACTGTTGGAAATTACAAATAAATTTTGGTTTGATTTAAAGTTTTAAATTTCAATTAAATCTAAATATGTGATATTAATTGAGCTTTAAATTTTTAATTGGACCTTTTGATATAAAAAAAAATAGGTACTAAAAATTTAACTAAAGTTTATTAGTAGTTTTACCTCCTAGATTTTAAAATTTATTTCTCATACAAATTATTTAGATTCTAATTTTTAAATTAGATAAGTAAAGGATTAATTTCATGAAATTTTAAAAACTAAAGAGATTAAATTTTAAAAGTTTGATAAGTACATAGATTAGAGGCATAATTAAACCATTGAGGTGATTTTTAATACATATTTCATTATTTCTCTTCCAAGAACGGATGGTAGATAAGTAAAACTAGGGTAAGCGAAATTCAATTCGACTCAAAAAATAAATAAAAGTTTAAATTTTGAATTATTCAAATCGAGTTAATCGAGTCAATTTGTAACTTCCCAAACTCAACCT
Organism: Gossypium anomalum; assembly: GCA_025698475.1. NCBI lineage: Eukaryota > Viridiplantae > Streptophyta > Magnoliopsida > Malvales > Malvaceae > Gossypium > Gossypium anomalum. Next base: position 77,545,241 of record CM046966.1, on the reverse strand, counting down.
AGATGTTAGGGCTAGATTGAGAAGGCTACATTAGCTACTGAAATGGCTAAACTAATTTACATTACTTTTGAAGACCTTAAATAAACACATTTTAGAGAAAAACTGTAGTTGTACTTTTGTCGGTGTTGTTGTAGAAAAAAATGTTGTTCGTCGCTTTACTTTGTAAAAACTTGATGTTAACTAATGCAGCAGAAAAACAATTATTCAAGTCATTTTGAAAATTTAGTCACCTTATCGATTTATTTTTTTTTTCAAAAACGGTTTCTTTGTAATGCAGCACAAATTAAGGATCAATGTCAAATTTTACTTAAGCCAGATATCATGCATTTTTCGGTTTTATGCTTAAGAAATCCATGCATGCAAAACTCCCCAAATGAAAAGTTACCAAGCCAAAGACAGAAAATAATTGAAAATTACAAACCCAAAACCAAAAGAGACTTAATAATACTTATTAAAAATAGTATGAGATCCAAGATGATTCTCTATATGCTAGGTCTAGTCCTAGTTTCAAGGTTTACTTGACAAGTTAAACACTATGGGGGATGAACTTATGAAAACTCAGTGTGAGTTGAATAGTTATTTAAATGGACATTAATATCAAATACAGTAAAACATGTTAGCATTAACGGAAGAACATAGAACCATCATTGGAATTTCATAATTTTACATAGCCATTATCAAATCGATGTCAAATGGTGTATGAGCATGGATCATCATTCATTTGAGTAACAATCATTAATTTTGATACCATTCAATACAACACAATACAATAAGTAGCATAAATCAATAACATTCGAGAATGTCATGAGCATGATGTAATGCAAAAAGGTTCCTACCCAAATCATTTACTACATACCACGAGCTCCCCAGAACCCGCTTGCCAAACTCTAACGAATGTGAACAAAGCTTGATGTGGTAAAACTACCGTATATCATAAATGCAGAAAACCTGTTGAATAACATATAATGCGATAAAATCGCCAATCCTCTCGGTACTCCAAGCGCAGTGTACTGACTACATATAAATGTAGACTTAATATGTTGTCGGTACTCCATGGAGCTCCTTTGTCAGCCACAATAATTTCCCACCCCAGTGTACATGCAATATGTCACACAATCTCATACATAGCCATAATTCAATACTTTCACATTTAATTGGCATGTTCAACATGCCCTCAATTATCAAATACTTTCAGAGTATGGAATCAATAATCCAACTTTCATATTACGATTAAGATGGTATCGTTCACAAATCACAATTTCATGTGCATTCACAACTTTTTTGTGTGCATGTATAGCGATCTTATAAACGTTTTATAATAATTCACTTTGTATGAATATATCATGCATAAGCCTTATTTTCATTCAAAAACATGCTATACATACAATCAATCATACGTCAAATTAACCAAACATTTATGACAATGTCAATCCTTCACTCATTTAGTCAATCTAGCAATATTGCTACCATGCCAAATAGTTAGGGCTCAAAACGTACCTGATTCGGCCACTCACAAATTTATTACTTAGCTATTAAGCCAAGCTCAATCAGCAAACTAAATCACCGATTAAATCATAATAATTATCATTACCAATCAAGTTATTGATTTTAGGACCCGCACCTTATTTTATGCTCTTTTACAGCACATTAGCAAATCTTGCGGTTTCTCTAATAAACTTTAAAACAAACCTAAATTAAAAATTAGTATAAAACTAAATTAATGCACCTCTTAAATATCCCCTAAACACCCACTTATGGGTTCAATCCATTCGTCACCAACACATCAAATTTCTGAATCTAAACTAGTTAGATTTCTTACACTGAGTTGAGGCGAATCATACACGCAAACGTCTTTTAGCTTTACTGCTGATTTGGGGCATTTAAGTCAACACCTAACACATTTAATTACTGAAAAATCAGTAGCTGATATATGATTAAAAATTCCTTATTTTATCAATTAACAACTTTTCCCAATATCTAAACCGAAACTATTCACTAGTTTACAATTACCCACACTTACGCTTCTTGAATTGTCAGATCTGAAGTGCCGATTGATCAAGATTGATTTTACCTAATTAACACATGTTTCAAGGCTGATTAAGAGAGTTAAAGAACCCAAGTCATGTTGGAAAAATGTAACAGCCTGATTTTGGGCCTAGTCGAAACAGTGGTTTTCGAACCACTAATCCGAGGGCGGAGAAATTATTTTTAATAATATTTTATGTGTTATAGAATGATTATATGAATATATGAAAATTTTGGTGAAATAATTTTAGCGATTGCATGCGAAAAAGGACTAAATCGCATAAAGTGCGAAAGTTTTGTTCTACTAGCTAAAGGTGTCAAATAGCTATGGAACATTAAAGTAGAGGTTTTTTTTCAGTAAATAGACCAATAAAATATTAGTGGCTGGACATGGAGCCTTAATTCAAGGGATGGTAAAATGTTAGGTGACTAAATTGATAAAATAATAATAAACCTAAAGACTAGCTATCATCTTTTTCATTTCTTCTCTTCACCACCGAAATTATTAGCCATTTTAGGGGTTTTAGAGTTTCAAAATTTTATCCACTCTTTACTCTTGCAAGTAAGTGATTTTGATGGTCTTTCTTTATATTTTTGTATTTTTGGGACCCTTGTAGTATAAGCTAACTAATGGGGGGACTATTTTACAAAATGGTTGAGAGTATAGGGTTTTTCCATGAGAGTACTCATGTTTTTTCTAAAATTTTATAGAATAAAATGAGTTATGGTTGTTAAATAAACAACTTTTGTGAAGTGGTTTTCATTAAAACACCTAAGAGGACCATTTTGTGAAGTTTATAAAATAGGTTGCAAATGTGTGAAATAATTGAAATTGTGAGATGCTATAGGCTTAAATTAGTTTCAGCTAGGCTTGGTTAATGTGGAAATTCAATGAAAATTGATTTATGAGCCTAGGGGTAAAATAGTAATTTCGTGAAAGTCTAGGGGCAAAATGGTCATTTTGCCTAAATATGAATTCTGAAATGTATTGATTAATATGATGATTAAATTAGTGAATTTTTACCATTTTAGATCAAGAAATACGAAATCCGGACATAGACCGAGGGAAGGCCAAGCTAGTAGACTAAATCCAAATAGTCGTCCACTTTTTGTATACCGAGGTAAGTTGTACGTAAGTAAGGAAACTTTATCGTTATTATGTGTTGAATGATTGGTTTTGCATAATGATGTTGAATATTCTTATGAATAATGCATGATGAAATTTAATGTGGTGAATTCTCGGATGAACCTAGGAATTGATTGAATATCCACGCCATTACATTTGGGTCATATGTATGCTAGTGTAAGACCATGTCTGGGACATGATATCGGGCACATCATGAGAGCCAGTGTAAGACCATGTCTACGACATGGCATTAGCATTTAGACGAGATCTAGTGTATGACCATGTCTGGGACATGGCATCGGCCTCGACGTGTGAGCCAGTGTAAGACCATGTCTGGGACATGGCATCGGCATTGAGATGAGAGCTAGTATAAGACCATGTCTGGGACATGGCGTCGGCCTCGACATGTGAGCCAGTGTAAGACCATGTCTGGGACATGGCATCAGCAAGTTGTTCTTTTGTGTGAGGCTTATCGGATATCCTTTAGTATTCTAAATGGTTTCACGGGTTATTTTAAAGGTTATGATAAAGATATGGAATGATATAATCATGTTGTGAGTGGTACAGGTTCTTATTTGAAATTCATGAGATATGAGTCTAGTTAGGATGCCTTAATGGTAAGAATAACATGAGTAAGTTCTAGTTATGAAAATGATTTTGGGATGATTTTGTAATCTTTGGCTTATACTTGTGATATATAAGTATGTAGTGATATTTACCTTTGTTCACTCAAGAATGTTGTGTTGATTTTGTTCACTCAAGAATGTTGTGTTAATTTATAACATGCTATGTGTTTAAATATGCATGGTTGATGTTGCTACTTATTTATATGCAACTTACTAAGCTTTATGCTTACTTTCTCTCTTTTCTATTTTCATATAGCGCTGCCAAGTTAGCGTCAGGAATTAAGGGACGTCGAAGGCATCGATCACACTATCACCTGAAACTTTTGGTATAGCTAGTTTAAATGTTTTGAGTGTAGCATGTATAGGGACTTGATCTTTTGTTTAGTGTCATGTTAGTTTAGCTACAAGTGTTGGCTCATATGGATGTGACATTTATTTTGTATAGGCCATTAATGTTGGCTAATATTGATTATTATTAAATGTATTTGATGAAAATTCTCATGGTTGTGATTGTTTTGGTTATGTGTGTTTGTGCTTGGGTTAGTTATGTTTGATGTTGTGTAGGTTGGTGCAAGTAAGGGTGGTAAAAAGGCTTGGTAGATAGCCTTGTTTTTGTCCACTCGGGCAAACACACGAGCGAGTATCTAGGCCGTGTGTGACACACGGCTTGCCCCATGGGCATGTGGTAAGGCCGTGTGTCCTCTGCACCTAAAGTTGGCAAAATAGAATGCCCAATAGCAACCACATGGGTGGAGACACTGCCTTGTGTCTCAACCATGTAAAGGACAAGGCCTAGTACACGGGCATGTACCATGGCCGTGTGCCCTTAAAGGGTTACTGACGTCAGAAATAGAATGTTAAGGTTTTTATACACGGGCTGAGACACAAGCGTGTCATGGCCGTATGGGGGACACGGGTTATGGACACGAGCATGTGCCAAGCTATGTGAAAATCCCTGTAGGTTGGAATCGAGAAATAAATTCACACGGGCTAGGGCACGGGCGTGTCCCAATATGTTCAGGCTATGTGAGCCACACGGGCCTTCAACATGGCCGTGTTAAGAAGACACATAGGCGTGTCGCCTTTCCACACGGGCGTGTGCCCCTGTCTGCTTGAAATTTTATAAAGCTTTCTAGAGTGCATAGATTAGTCCCGAATCAATTCCAAAGTGTGTTCGTGGCCTTGTAGGCCGATAATAGGGACATTAAGGTGTTGTGAAAAGTTTTAAATTGGACCAAAATTTCATAACATAGGTAGCGCCTCGTACTCTGTTCTGGTGTCGGATATGAGTAAGAGGTGTTACAAAAAAGATGAGAAAGAAATAAAGAAAAACAACCCCCATTTCTTTCCTATTGGTGCGTGCACCACCAACCGTGGTTGCCAAATTGGGGCTGATTTAAAACCACTTTCAAGATCAATTAAAAAGCTGGAAAAATACCCATTAAATCATTAAAAATCTCCCAAATTCTAGATCTGGAAATTTAGGTTTTTATTTAACAAGATTTATCAAGAAATTGAGAGAAAATGAGATCTTACACAACCAAGATGATAAAGGCAGCAATGACACTTTTTGGCAACGATAGGAATCGATCTTGGACGTTTAAGATTTCAGATTTAGGGCTAAATACATTAGGGGTTAATGGCAGCAAGGTGGTGAAGGAGATGATGCAAAATCTTGTGGAAAAAAGAAAAGAAAAGATGATAGATCTAGGTGCTTATGGGTGACGACGACAATGGAGGAAGAAGGAAAAACTGTAAACCAAGAAAGAGAGGAGGAGAGGAGAAGGGAGGTGTAACATCCCTAACCCGTATCCGTTGCCAGAACAGGGTTGCAGAGCATTACTAGAGTTTACAGAATAATCTCAGTTAATTCACATTATTTACTATTCACAGCCAAAAATAATCTTATTGTCCCTTAATTGGACTCTTGAGGCCTAATGTAAGTATTAGGATCGAGTCAGGATTAAATCGAAACCTCTAAAAATTTTTCATGAAATTTCAAAATTTTTCTTAGGTACAGGGCTCACACGCTCGTGTGGTTTAGGGACACACCAGTGTGACCCTTAGACATACCTGTGCTTTAGGCCGTGTCTTACCCCGTGTAACTCTCTAACTTGTGTCACATGGCCTGCCACACGCCCGTATGCTAAGCCATGTGGTTAATTTAATTTTTACATTTTAGGTGTAGTTTTCACACAGCCAAGACACACGCTCATATCATAGGCTGTGTCTTTCACACAGCTGAGACACACACCTGTGTCTCTACCCGTGTGGCCAATTCCGAGCATTCTGTTTCTCAATTTTAAGGTGTAAGGGACACACGGCCAAGCCATATGCCAATGTACCAGGCTGGGGGTCACACACGGTCAAGACACACGCTTGTGTGCCTACCCGTATGGATAAAATAAAACCATTTCCTAGCTTTATTTCTCACCCAAACTTGTCGTCAACCTACATAAAAACTTACAAATATATACCAACCAATTCAAGTATGATAATCAAGGCCATTTCCATCATCTAACATGATATAACTTTACTTACCTTCAAATTTTATATTTTCACCTATTATATTTTCGCCTATCTTTAGCTTTCATGTTATGAAATCTTAACAACATGCTTAATATAACATAACCTTATAAATTCCACAACATACTATTACTAGCCATTCCAATGGCTAGATTATAATTCATCATTTACAAGCCATCATTTGATCATATTAGCCTATACATGCCATTATACCAAGTTTACTATTTATACCAAAATCAACAGGTGGTTAGTGTGATGATTTCTCCAACCAATCCCCAACCTTCTCGAGCTTTCAAGCACTATAAAACAGGGAAAATAAAGCCTAGTAAGCACTTAATGCTTAGTAAGCTCGTATAATAGGAATTACAGGAATTACACTTACCAATCACATTTATTATATTAAGCATACAATAATATGTTTTCACCAATTTGGCAATTTACCTAATCACATACACTCAATCAAATAAGTTAGTCACAAACATATCAATAAGTATTGATAAGCTCATCTTGTAATATTCTTTCAAGACTTTACTCTTTACATCTCATATTTCTCATATTATGTCAGATATTTTATCCATTGAATCATTGAAATTCCGATGGATATTCAGATAGTACACCCATGATGTACAATTCAATAATCCGTCAATTCACCCTCAAGAGTACCCATTAGGGCACTTATTCAGAAAGCTTACTCTCGAGCCATATATCATACAGCAAGATTACCAGTCCAGGCTAAATCCTAACTGTAACATGTTCTTTAAGAGCTTTGTTAGGATTACCAGTCCAGGCTGAATCCTTTCTATAACATATGCTCTTAAGAGTTTAATCTGAACTACCAATCCAGGCTAAATCCAATCTATAACATATGCTCAAAAGAGCTTAATTAGGATTACTAGCCCAGGCTAAATCCTAATTGAAACATATGCTCGAGAGGGCTTATATTAGGATTACCCGTCTGAGCTAAATCCTTTCTGTAATGAGGCCAATAGGATTACTCGTCCGAGCTAAATCCTGTCAGTAACATATGCAAGACCTCATTTTATAAGAGAAATCACATTTATCCATCGAAGTCCAATATTCAAACGGAACTTAACCCTTTTCAAACAATTTCGAGCATGTATACCTTTCTTGCATTTATACCATTAATATCATTTACATAAACATATTCCACATACAATCCAAACATAACATTCAAATTCAACATATTTACATGCTCAATTAAGTTATACGAACTTACCTTGATATTTATTCGTGTTTGAAATCTATTAATTCGAAACTTTTTCTTTTTCTCGATTTAACTCTTTGTTTGACCTTTTCGGATCTATCAATTTAATCCATTTCATACTCAATTGAACTCAATTCACATTCTAGGCAAAAGTACCATTTTGTCCCTATACTTTTAATAAATTCCAATTTCGTCTTTAGGCTCGTTAAATGAAATTCATACAATTTAATCCTTATTCCAAGCCTAACCAAAATTTTAGTATAACATTTACAACACACATGTCTTACAAAATTTAGAATTTTCCATGGGTTTTACAAATTTTTAATTTAGTCCCTAAATCATGTTTCCATCAAAATTCACTTTGAAAAAGTTGTTTATATATCAACAACCTTCCATTTTATATCATAAGTTTCATAAATTCAGCATATACATCAATGACACAATTTCCATACCTTGATAACTTTTCAAATTAATCCCCTAAATAGATAGTTTAAGCTATCCCGATTTCAAAAATACAAAAATTGATAAAAACGAGACTTGAATACTTACCCAATTAAGCTCGATTAGTTTCCTTTCTCTCTCCTAGGGTTTCCATGGGATTTTTGAAGATGAATATTATATTAAGATGATATTTTCTATTATCATCTTTTTAATTATTTTGTTTTTCAATTTAGTCCTTAACCTTTTTTAATTTTTCCATGGATGATTCACCAAAAATATCTACATATTTTTCTTTAATGGTCTATTTCCCATTTAAGGACCTCAGGTTTTGAATTCCATATCTATTTAATCCTTATAGCTACTAGAATTCAACTTTTTCAATTATGCAATTTGCTCCTTCCCACAATTAAACACATAATCGATAAAATTTTTCTATCAGAATTTTCTTATAGCCTTCCTATCGCATTACTAATCATGCAATAATAGTAAATTAATTTATCTTTCTGACTCGAATTTGTAGTCACGAAACCACTATTCCGACTTCACTGAAAATGGGTTGTTACAGGAGGGACGGCTAGGGTGGATGAAATATGATTAAAAGTTGATCAAACTTATTAAAAACAATATTTATACCCAGGTTTACAAGGGTATGGACGACACACACATAAAGAAAACAAGGGATTTTGTAAAATTTAATTATTTTGCAAGGGAAAAGATTTGAACTTGGAACCTTAATTTAATTTCCATGCTTTCTCATACTTCTTTTAACTACTGGGCTATTTCCTCATTTTTAAATAAATTTGCAATATTTTTTTAAAAAACAAGGCGTGTCACATACTAGGATTTGAGACAAAATTTACAAAATAACAAAAATGGTGCGATAGAAGCGATTTAAAACTTGAGTTTTAAGAAACATTTCACTAACACTTATCCAACAAACCAATACCTCATTTTAGGGATGTTCATTCGGTTAACCGACCGGTTAATCGACCGAAATATCATTAACCGAATTAACCGACCCTTCAAAATTTTTAACCGTTAACCGAACCGAATTTTTTTCCAAAAAATTAACCGACCCCAAATTTTGTCGGTTAATTCGGTCGGTTAACCGAATTAACTAAAAATTATATTTTTTTAATTTTTGGTTAAAATAAGTATAAAATTAATCGAATTAACTGAATTAACTGAATTAACCGAATTATTTGTATAAAATTATATTTTTTTTATTTTTAGTTTTAGTTTTAGATTATTTATTTATTTATTAAATTATTTGTAATTTTTATGATTGGGTTGGATTGGGTATTTGGATTAATATATATTAGATTGGGTATTTGGGTTTATGTTGGATTGAGTTTAAGTGAATAGTGAGCTATTTAAATATTATAATTTTATTTATTAATTTTTTCGGTTAACCAAAAAATTTGGTTAACCGACCGGTTTCGAACCGAATTAACCGTTAACCGAAAACTCAAAAAATTATTAACCGACCCCTGACCGAATTTTTTCAGTTTTACCCGAATTTTGCACACCCCTACCTCATTTATTTCCTAAAAACGCACAAATAATACCAAAAATTAGGGCATAACCACTTTTTCTCTCTCAATTCACAAACCCGATTCTACTAACCCCCGATTTATGAGATGTTACAGAACTCGATTTCTTTCGAATTTTGAGTTCAAATTGAGTTGAATTTTTGAATTTGAATAACTCGAATAATTCGAATAAATTTAACATCAAACTACCTAATAATTAGAATAATTCAAATTTCGAGTTCGAGTCGAGTTGAAATTTGAAATTTCTCACCCTTTATCCCCCAAAACCAAATCCCCTTGCAAACTTTTTATCCCCCTTACCTCCAAAAATTTTTACTCCCCCCCCCCCCTCCATTTTACTCCCCAAAATCAAAATCCCTCAAAAATATTTTATTTCTCCCTCTTTACCCCCAAAAATCAAATCCCCCTACAAATTTTTTATCTCCCTGACCTTCAAAATTTTTTACTTTCTTTCCCCCTTTTACTCCCAAAAATCAAAATCCCCAAAAATATTTTATTTCTCCCCATTTACCCCCCAAAAATCGAAGTCCTCTCATTCTTTTTCATCAGTCGTTTTTATTTTTTCACTTCAATTTTTCTTTGTATGGTCATGTTTAAAAACTTTAAAGAAAAATATTTTTAAAAAGATTACATAAAAATAAAAAGCAACAAAATCATTTTTTTAATTTAACTCGAACAAATATATTCGATTCGATTTGATTTAAATTTCATCTCACTCGACTCGATTCGAGAAAATTTCAAATCAAGTTAGGATGATAAAATAAGATTTGTCAACTTGATTAACTCAAATTTTTTCATTCGATTTGATTCGATCGAACGCTGACTTCTAAGTAATACCCTTCAACTCCTTGGAAATTATTAACGCCGGAAAAAACCTCAATTTGGCTGGTTAAGACTTGATATAATTTCATAAGGTTGAGTTGTTTGTTGAAATCATGTTTTGGGTGGGTTCAATTTTTTAATTAGTCAGGTTGGATTGAGTTTAAGAAAAACATGGGATGGTTATCAAAATTTTCTCTTCTATATAATATATATGATAATAAAAGTTATATTAAAATTTGCCTAATATAATTATATTTAGAAAACAATTAATAGTATTATTAGAAATAATAAAAATAAAAATTATTATTCTATTTTGATAAAATATAAAAAAAATAAAAATGGTAGCATCTTAGGTCGGGTGGGAGCCGAACGTAGCTTTGATTTTTCAGGGTGAGCAAATTAATATTTAATTTGGATTGGATCGAGGGAGTTATTTTGGAGGTATTATAAAGTTGGGGTTAGGGCGGGCAATACTCCCACCCTGTTATCATATACAGAAATTACAAATAAATTTTGGTCTAATTTTTTTTCCAATCCCTATATTTTTTAAAATTTTGAAATTGATTTTTTTTACTCTATATATACAATTTTCAGAATAATCCATGACTCTTTCCTAATATTTAAATGCGCTGAAGCACACTCAAATTCATGTCCTTCCATATTGGCAACAATACAAGTGCTAACCGAATTAAAACTCAATCAACAATTCTTTAACTTTTAATTTGAAAGAATTTAATATTTCTACTTGTTTCATATAAAAACTAAAGTTCAATTAAAAACATTGTCACTTGATCTCTATTAATTATGAAGATGTATTATCAGTGGGGCTTTAATTAAAAGTGTTATCAGTTAAACTGTTGTTTTTAAATCAGATAAGCTAAAGACAAGATTCCAAGTTCATTAATACTGTTATTAATTGGAGTTTTATTTTTTTAATAAGGCATTTAAATACTAAATTGCCAAACTTTTCAAGTTTAAAGTTCATTAATAGTCTTATTAATTGGACTTTAATTTTTACATTACACGAGTATAGGACTCAATTCCTAAAATTAAATGTAAATAGATTAACTTTTAAAAGTTTGAAGAGTGTAAGGATTGGAGAAATAATTAAAATTTAAACCTTTAAGGTGATTTTGAAAAAAAATGTTCTGTTGGAAAAATCGATTAAGAAAACAGTGAGCGTTCCATAGCAGAAGTTTAATTTTTTTTATTTAAAATTAAATCTTGTGATATTTATATGAATAAACCCTAGACCGAATTATTATATGTGCTTTGAGCAACATAGTCTATGTCATTTCCTGGCATTCTACCAAACGATTTTATTCGCTATCATCGAATCCTAGCTTACTTTGAGTGTGAGTTTAAACAACACGAAGAAAACATAAAAAATAAAATCTTTGATTAACTTTTAATAGGAAAGTTATTTTCTCTCTATGAGAAACCGAAAACTTTTGAACTTTGTAGAAAATAGAATTTATTCTGTTAATAAATTACTACTATTTTCTAACAAAGTAACAACTCTCAATTGGTGTATAGCTTGTATATTTTTAGGTCAACCTATAGTTCTTATTTATAGGAAAAAGTTATAAGAGTTTTACTTGAATAATGAATAATTAAATAATATTTTAATAGAAAATACAATATTCTTTTATATCGAATACTAAGAAGCGGTGACACACTCTAATAAACACTAGGGTTTGTCATCCATCCCACTTGGGATGGGCTTGTTGGGCCTGTCTCATGTACTAGAAATAATTATATGTGTTATTTAGACATTTAACCAACACTTATATTTTTACCAACCTAATAATTATTTTCTTTTTTTCAAAATATTAATTAGTTAATTAATTAATTTTTCCAATTAAATTATTTTCTTAACTCAATTCTAATACTGTTAAAATCAAGACAATTTTACCGTACTAGAATTTATGAGGAAATATATTTATTTGCCTCGTTCTATAAAACTGCAATGATTGATTATTCTAATTTCCACTTCAAATTCAATTATTTAGTTGCAATTAATTAAATAATAATTCGAATGAATTGATTTAATTTCTAAGTCATCTTATGTACTTAGCGAGAAAACGCATTCATTGCATATAGTGATACATGCACTTTATTTCTCTTAATTATCATTTCATTCATTCCTTATCGTTAGTTCTACATGCAATATGTTTTAGGTTATATCGAGCTAGCGGAGGGACCGATTGGACATATACAATCAATGTTCAAAAAAGTTGTAATTAAGTTATGATTTTTTGTCTATCAATTACAACATTATTTAATCATGGAGTCATTCAACTAAAGTACTATGATTGAACTCTCTCCTCTCCTATTATATACCATTATGAAAGCAACTTAATAAATTATTGTCCAATGACCGTGTCATAAGTATGTTACTCTCATAGAATATAATTAATCTATTTGAGTTAAATTTATTCACCAAATACGATCCTATTTTTGTTGGATATGGTGTCCTAAGTGTAATATTTTCATGTAAGTATACTTGTAATTTTTTTCAAACAGATTTTTTTAATAAAATTATTCATGAATTATATTAATACTTTGTATACTGTCCTCTCATGGTTTTTGCAAGAAAAATAAAATAGAAGCAAATGTTACTCACCGGTTGTCTAATGTTTAACTAATGCTAAGCAGTATTATGTGGCCGAATCATAATACGAATAAACAACTTATATTAGTATATGAACTGCAATAACCCATTTTTTGTGGTTTTGAAAACAATGATTTTGGGACCACTATTCCGACAAGTGAGTTAGCGCTTAAAAAATTATGTAATATTTACGAGTATTTATTGGAGTCGTATTAAAATTTTGTTAAGAAATTTTAACGATTAAATAGTTAATTTAGGTAAAAAGGACTAAATTGAAAATTGTGCAAAAGTTTATTTCTATTAGTTAAAGGGGTCAAACGGCTATGAAATCTCAAACTAAAGGATTTAGATGGTAGTTATACTATACATGTTGATAGTGAATAATTATGGACATGTTTATGTTAATTATTAAGTTATAACATAAGGGTAAAATAGTAAATAATTAAATAACTGACTTAAAGAAAAGATGAATGGTTATCATCTTCTCCAATTTTGCTTTGCTCAAATCGAAGAGAATAGGGAGCTTTTGGCTATGGTGTTTTGTTTATGCATTGTAAGTTTTTGAGTCTCGTTTTTTATAATTTTTATGTTTTTTGAGCTCGTATTAGCTTAATCTAACTAAGCCGGGGGTCAATTTTTAAAATTGTTAAAATTCTAGGGATTTTCCATGAATGTGTTTGAAGTGTTTTTGAATTTAGTTGATAGATTATAAAAACTGGTCGTTAAATATAAGTATTTTGTTAAATGATTTTTGATGATTTTGTGTTTAAAGGCCTATTTGAGAAAATAGTAAAATTCAATGATAACAGTGTGAAATGGTGGAAAATATCGGCTGTAATGAACCCCTATGAAAATCGGCTAGTAAGGTTTTTCTTTTTAAAAAATGGTGAATTTGCAAATTTTGAGTTTAGAGATTAAATTGCACAAAAGTTAAAATGTTAGGGGTAATTTTATAAATTTACAATAAAATGGTTATAGGCTTGAATTAATTATTTTAAGCTATTTGAATTATATAATTGAATGAAATTATTATTTAGATTAAAAAACAAACCAACCATACTAGAATCGAGGAAATGCTAAGGTTTCAGATTAGTCATTGGCTTTATTTTGCAACCAAGAAATTTTATCATTGGCATAAGAAACTAAAATTTGGTTATACCAAAATTTTTAACAATTTTTTTAGAAGCTTTGTTATTCCATTAGAAATTTTGTCAAGAAATTATTTTGTTGACATCAAAAACCAAAACTTTATTATATATCTAAGAATTAGGTTCAAAATTTTGATATTCACTTAGAAATTTAGTTATTGGCATGAGAAGCCAAGACTTTTAACGATTTTGCTTACAAGTTTTTACTCGTTAAAAGTTTTGTTATTTTGTTAGAAATTTTGTTGTTGACATGAGAAACCAAAATTTCTAAGGTTTTGTTCCCATGCATCTCAAAGATGGCAGATTATATTTCCTCTAATAGGTGACTTGAACAACTACCTTATTGTGTGTGTCAACCGGTACAAAAACTTACAAGAACTCTTTTAGAAAGCTATCACAAAAGATTAAATTCCTCGAGTAACTTTCAACTTAAAGAATAGCTAGCTCATAGGATTACCATGTACCATTTGTATCCAAGAAGCTTTCTCAACCTTCATTAAGTTTGGGGGTTCAATGCAGAAATTAAAGCATTTAAAGGGTTTGAGTGGAGAATGTTCCTTAGTCTTTAGTTTGAGCAAACTTGGACCACGATCTGACATTCTTGGAGAAACAAATTCCTTATGTCCTTTTGTTACTCCAAGCATATGAATGGGTGATCTATGAGATCTAATTTGGCCAAGCAAGTAACTTGTGAACCATTATACTTAGCATTCTCAGTTGGATTACAACCGATGTTAAAATAACTAGTTATAACCCAAGCATCACCTCTGATGTGAGTAGAGACTCTTGGCAAACTCTCCCAAAGTTGTCTCCTATTAATATCCCTATTACTTCCGTAAATGGCAGACATATAGCATTTTCTTCCTCTTAAGTAATCAAGTTATCTGATTCCTCAATCAACTAAATCTGCAATTTACCTCTCCAATGAATCCAAATTGTCCCATTTAAAGCATGATTGTAACTATGTAACCACTGCAGACATCGACTTAATTATCTAGAAGCATCTGAGCATTGTGATGCTTTATTCTAGTTTCTAGCGAGCAAACTATATCTTCTTCAAATTGCATATCCTATTAACAAACCTATTTTGTTTATTAGGATCATTAAGGCCATTCTTGTTCTAAAATGACAATTCATAAAGAAAGAGATGAAGAAGAATTACCAGCTACACCGATTAAGCTATTTATTGTACACCTTTAACCTGCCTATTGTTCCTCCTAACTATTTGTTCCCTTTATTTTGGTCTCCAATGATTTGTCAAACCAAATCACTGTATTCACCACAGGTTTACTGGGCTTTGGTTCAATCTCGCCTTCAACTGTCTTATGTAACACTTCAAATCTTTTATCCTGAAAGCACCTTCTTCAGATGGGGATCAATTATTTCTATTTACCTACACTTGTGTTGTTTGCATACTAAAACTGGATCCCTCATGTGATTGGTCTTGCATCAATTGCTCCCTCATAATTTCAACAATTTGTTTAACAGCCTCAACTTCTTGCACTATCTCCTTAAAATTAAGTTCCTCATGTAAGCTCCACTGCACTACCTACTTAGGAATCCATTTCCCTATAACTATTAGCTCTTGGTGGCATTCTTTCTTGAAGTGTCTAAAGATTTGACAATGAAGGCATTTAGGTGGCGCCCAAGTAAGCTCAATTGTAACCTCCACATTTATTCTCTCTCAATACAACTTTAACTATTTTGGGAATTTCAACTATAATCACAATTTCAACACATGTTTTTGTAGTACCAAATCTTATGCTGTGTCGTGTCAACCAAGCCTTTGGTTCATTGATTTAAGGTCTTGGATGACATTAGGTTCAAAGTTCAAAGATGAAGAACCCAATTCTCTCCCCTCGTCAAACAAAAATATAAAAAGGGACTAGATTGAGTATAGAGTTTCAAAGGAATGTACCATGTATAAGGGACTAAGGCTCTTCTACATGTCAAACTTCAAAGATTGGAGTCCTGTCTGCCATTTCATACACTAACCACACGATTCTGCCACCCAGTTTTGAACCTTTCGATTCGAGAATTAAACCAAGAACAAATTAGAGCCTACAATTTTAATTTGAACCGATCCTTCATGACCCCCAAGAGGAGATTTGCAGTTCTAAAAAATTAGCTAAAATTTGGTGGACCCACATTAATTTTCTACCATTGACTTATACCTTCCTCCAAAGCTGCCTGCGGGGATGGCTTAACCACGAGCTTATCGTTTTTTCTCCGTTTGGGTAAAGATTAGGTTGTGTTACTCTAAAAAAGCTATCTCCAACCTGTTGAAGACACCTCGTCAATGGTTCCCTTTCGGATCATTCAGCTCTTCCAGCCTAAGTTGAAAACTGAAAAATCCAGTTCATTGGTCAAATTTGCATCGATCTCGATGCTGTTAAATATGACTCCTATTTTCAGTCAAATTTGAGAAATAATCTTTCAGTTGAACTTTGTTTTCTTGTTTCAATCAAATACTGATTAGTTTAGATTATTTTATTATTTGACCTATGAATTTAGCCTATAAATAGGCTCTTTTACAACCTTAGAAAAAGACACCCATTAGAGATTAGAACTCATAACACATTTAGAGAATTTTGTGTTTACGTTTTGTGGGTTCTTTGTTTTCGGGTTTTCGGGGTTTAGTTTTTTATCTCCATCTTTTGTACTCTTCGTTCTTTTGCCATTATAGTAAAATTATCTTTGCCCATGGTTGTTTATCCTCTTTGGAGGGGTTTTTCCACGTTAAATTTATGTGTTCAATTTCTCAATTTATTTCGCTATTTTTCTTGTTCGTTGCTTAATCGGGTCGAAATCCTAACAAGTGGTATCAGAGCTAGTTTAATTTTTCTAGATCAGCCCATTCAAATATGGCAACAACAAGGTTTGAAATTGAGAAGTTCGATGGTAAGACAAATTTCAATCTGTGGCAAGTTTGGATGATGGCAATTCTAGTTCAATTAGGCTTGAAAAAGGTTGTTACCGGGAAAAAGCCTGAGAATCTAAATAAAATAGAATGGGAAGAGCTTAATAAAAAGGCTTTGTCTGCAATCCAGCTGTGCCTCGCGAATACGGTATTACAGGAGGTATTGATGGAGAAGACCTCATCTGCCTTGTGGAAAAGGTTAGAAACTCTTTATGCGACTAAGTCTCTAGCTAACCGTTTAGTGTTGAAACAACGTCTATTTACATTTCGCATGAACGAAGGTGAGCTTCTTAGAGATCACATCAGTCAATTCACTACTCTTTTAAATGATATAAAAAACGTTGAGGTTCATATTGATGATGAAGATCAAGCTATGCTATTATTGTGCTCTTTACCCCCTTCATACAAGTCTTTCAGGGAGACCTTGATTTATGGCAGAGACAAACTCTCGTTTGAAGATGTGAAAGGTCATTTGTTAAGTAGAGACAAACTCGACAATGAGCTTCATTTGGATAGTAAAGCAGATAGGCAAGCTTCCGTTTTGGTAGCATCAAAGAAATGAGACAAAAGGTGTCGCTATTGTAAAAGGTTAGGTCACGTCAAAGTAGATTGTTATAAACTGCGAAATAAAAGAGCTGCTGAGGGTAACGAGGAAGATGTAGCTGGTGCTAATTTGGCTGATGAAAATGGTGATGATTTCTTGTTAGTGTCAACGAGCGATAACTCCAAGCTCACGTCCGAGTGGATCCTAGATTCAGGATGTTCTTTCCACATGTGTCCCAATAGAGAATGGTTCTCCACATACAGTTCAGTTGAAGGTGGAGTTGTGCGCATGGGAAACGATTCATCTAGTAAGGTAATTGGTATTGGTACTGTTAAAATTAGGATACACGATGGGACGATTAGGACACTCTCAGATGTCAGGTATGTACCTGATTTATGAAAGAATCTCATTTCCTTAAGTATTTTAGACTTGAAAGGATGTAAAATCAACATCGAGTCGAGCGGCATTAAAGTATCTCGTGGAGCTCTCGTTTTGTTAAAAGGTAAAAGAACTGGCAGTCTTTATATTCTGGAAGGTTCTACAGTGACCGGTGAAATCGGACGTCCCTCGTTTGTTACGGAGTCGAAGTCAACTCGTTTGGAGCAGAGGCAACTTGGTCATAGGAGGGAAAAAGGTATGACTGTTTCGTTGAAGAGAGGTTCTCTTTTGGGTGCAGGTTTTGAAAAGTTAAGGCACTATGTTCGTGAAAATCAGACCCGAGTTAGTTTTGATTTGGCAATGTACAAGTCGAAGGCTAGAAGTCTTTCAGTTTCTAAGCACAAATTCGACTCAGTTAATTCTCTGCATAGTTCAAGATAGGCTCGTGGCAGGTTTTGGCAAAGATGGCGTTGTGGAAATATGAGTCAAGGTGGAGATTTGTTAAATATGACTCCTATTTTCAATCAAATTTGAGAAATAATCTTTCAGTTGAACTTCGTTTTCTTGTTTCAATCAAACACTGATTAGTTTAGATTATTTTATTATTATTTGACCTATGAATTTAGCCTATAAATAGGCTCTTTTACAACCTTAGAAAAAGACACCCATTAGAGATTAGAACTCATAACACATTTAGAGAATCTTGTGTTTACGTTTTGTGGGTTCTTTATTTTCGGGTTTTCAAGGTTTAGTTTTTTATCTCCATCTTTTGTACTCTTCGTTCTTTTGCCATTATAGTAAAATTATCTTTGCCCGTGGTTGTTTATCCTCTTTGGAGGGGTTTTTCCACGTTAAATTTATGTGTTCAATTTCTCAATTTATTCCGCTATTTTTCTTGTTCGTTGCTTAATCGGGTCGAAATCCTAACAGATACCCTTACGATGCTTCACCATTAAAATTCGAGAATTACCGAACATCATCTCGAAAGTTTCTCTCAATCTACCCCAAATCAGCTCTCAATGGAGACAAAATGGGAAAGAGTAAATCACAAGAACAAGCAAAGAGCCTTAGAAATTTGCAGAAAGAAAAGAAAACAAGAACGAATTAGCAAGAACCCCAACTAACGTAAGAGAATCATTCCAATTTAACTACACAAGAACAATTCTTATAAATAAGAAAAGCATATTTAAGTCTCGAGTCCATTATACTCATCGATTGTAGCCCTCCAGTAAGTCAAGGAGGCGTTGCTTGTGACCTAGTAAGGAGTTTAGGACATGAAGGTCCTAAACTCCAATAAGTCAAAGAAAACCCATAAGAAAAGCTTCAATTTCCTTCATTGCCAAAAGCTTCAACTTCAGCACTTGAAGTTTAGCCTCAGCCTGATCAGCTTCTACTTTAGCTGCCATTAGGGACTCAGCCAAGTCCCTCATCTCCGCTTTCATCTTTGCCAGTTCGGTTTCCATCCGCTTAAGCCGGCGCCTGCGGTGGTGCTGCCGCAGCTTCTTTCCAGCAACTCTGCTGCTTCTTCCTTTCGTTTGCAAACGGTAATCAAATTAATAAAATTAAGTGAGAGAAAGAAGAAACTAATCATTGGTTAAATGGTTCTTTTAATATTAGAAAAAAATCAAAGACTATTTAATTGAAATTATCTCTTACAACATATATCTTTTAGATGAAACAATTATAGGAAAAAAAAAATTCTAGCAGACCAAAAAGAACAAATAGAAAAGTTCTAAAAAAATCCAATCAGAATTTAAACTTAAAATTTATTTTTCAAAAAAAAAATCAATTGAACTTATTACTTTCATCAACAATATTTTTGAGAGTGTTAATATTGGATGAAAGAAATTAGTCTTACTGAGGCCGGAGGTTTCCCTGCTTGAAAATTGAATCTTCTTGTTCTTCTTCTGCTTCTTCCTGCCATGTTTCCCATATGACCTGAAAAAACATAGAGAAAATACATGGACTTTATTTTCTTCATTTGATTTCAGGGAAAAAGTAGCAGTTTTTGTT
Source organism: Gossypium anomalum (assembly GCA_025698475.1). Lineage (NCBI taxonomy): Eukaryota > Viridiplantae > Streptophyta > Magnoliopsida > Malvales > Malvaceae > Gossypium > Gossypium anomalum. Next base: position 77,525,280 of record CM046966.1, on the reverse strand, counting down.
TGGCTTGTTACTATTATATCTTTGTCCTCGATCTTAACTCATAGATTGACTTGTCAACATAAAACAACCAAATAAAAAACAAAGCGAAGGTTAGGTTGGTACGTAGTTTTTCACTATCGAGTATAAGTACCAACCTTCGAGTTTCGGTTATCAATTTCATCATCACTTTGGATGATTTTGCACGATGTTTCCTTTTCTGAAGCAAGAATAAACAAAAATATGAACAGCTCATGATGATCCGTAAGAAACAAATATACAATGACTAAAGAAACTGAAAAAATATATATACCCTTTGCTCGACGTCATGGAAAGTTGCAGTGGCTCTCGTCATTTCTCTCCCACTATTGCCAATTTTGTACAATCAACTTTCATATCATTGGCTAGTTCCCTTTTTATAAGTGTTAGGGTTGGTTTGGATAGGTTCGGGTGAATAATATATTATATTATTTAATCAATACCATAATGTTTGTAAGTACACTTTTCATCTATTAAGAACTTTTGTTTTTATATTTTCATTTTTAAGAATTTAGTTTTTTTAATTTAAAATTTTAGATTCAATTATTAAAGTCGTTAAATTTTTTTATTAAATTTATTAGTGTAACATTTTGAAATCCAAAATACCTGCTTGATAGTTACATAACAAAAAAAATGACGTAATGGACATAAATTTAATAATAGAATTTTAACAGTATTAGTAATTACACTTGTATTTAAATTTGAAAAATAGAAAGACTAAATTCTTAATAAAAAAAGGTCTGCATCAGGGAGATAAAAAGGGACTCGGACGTGGTAATGGAGTCAACTCTAACTACAGAGAAGGTTTTGTCATGGAAAGATTGTTTGTTGGGAATTGGCCTCTAGGTTGAAGAACGAGCAACAACTACGGATGTTTTCCATAACAAAGAGGACTTTGAATTATCGAAAACAGATGTTGTGCGGTCGCCAGTTAGTGGTATACCATCGATCAACTTCTCCGAGTGGGTGAACCAGATCCTTATCAAGGACATACCCGTAGTGTGGTAATTAAGCTCATTGGCATGAACATCAAATATTCAGCGCTACATAATAAATTTTGTTCTCCGTGTAAACCGTCTCAATTGTTTCACCTAATGGACGTTGAGAATAGCTACTTTTTAGCTAAATTCCAGAACTTAGAGGACTTTGAAAGGGTTTTTTACTAAGTGCCTTGGATTTTGTATGGGCAGTATCTAACTGTACAGCCTTGGACTACGGATTTCAACACAGCACAACCGTACCCAAGCATGGTTGTAACGCCCCAAATTTTGCTTATAAATGCTTCTGTATAGCTTTGACACAAATGTGTATCTGCTTCAGTGGTTAAGTGTTCTGGGTATGTGTGTGAGGTCTTGGATTCAAGCTCTAGCTTTGGCAAATTTTGGTATTTTTCTGATTTAAGCCTTATATTTGCTCAGTGGGCTTATATTAAATAATTGTAAAACCATATCAGAATGAGCCTGCTGGTTTTAATGGTAAAATGGTTTGTTGTGTTGGAGGTCCTGTGTTCAAATCCCTATGCAAGCGTGGGAGTTTATTTTTGCTCTGTTGGTGTGTAGAGTTTCAATTGAATGAAAAGTCTAAGTAGTGGTTATTAGTAGGATTAGTGGAGAGATTTGAGGGATATGGGGAGTTATGAGAGTTATCTCCATTAATTTTCTTTTTTCAAAATTTTAGTCCTTTTTCCAAAATCTCTGACATGGTTCTCTGCTATTCTGCCAAAATTCCCTTGCAATTTTCCCTCTTCCTTTTTCCTTTTCGTTTTCATAATTCATCTTTTCTCTTAGCAGTACGATTTACACTTTTGCGGGTTCAGTAAGTTTTCTTTTTCTGTTTGTTGTAGTTGTTGTGTATTGAGCATTTAAGAATCTAATTTCTACTGAAATTGCTGGTGTAGGCAAAGGTCTCGTATAGTAAGTGTCGTTTCTTTGGGTTGATAAGTGTTATCAAAGGTTCCTCGTCGGTGGTAAGTCGGGTTTCGGTTGGTTTACTTTTTTCAGAATTTGCTAATAAATTGTTAAATTGGTGTTGTTTAATCTGGTTTTTAGGTTCCGGGAAGCTTGGGAGTGGTTTCATATCAAACAAATATCAGGTGTGTACCCGAAAACATAGAAAATGGGGTTTCAATGAAAGCTAAAAACTTCACTATCGACGCCACACGGGTGTGTGGTCACCCTTGTGGTAAGTCGTGTGCCATAACACGAGTGTGTGATCGACAAGAACAAGACGTGCGCGTAAGACACAGCCGTGTGATGGTCAGGTAGGTCGTGTGTGACACACGGGCTAGAGTAATTTGGGCCGTGTGGGCCACACGGGCGTATAGATTCTAGGTCAAGCAAATTGGGTTGTATGGGCCACATGGGCTTGTGGGCCCACACAGGCAGGCCACATGGGCTTGTGAGCCCATTTAACTAAAATGTGTTCTAAGGTTGCGCAAGTCATTCAAGTCGACTATGAACCTACTGTACCCTTAAATGCGTGAGCTAAATGTATGATGTATGTATTGAACATGATGATTATATGAATAAATACTGAAATGTATGTATAACTGATATTCATGTATTAGCATGTCATATACTGTATGTTGCATTGCATTGGGTTGGGATGTTGATATTTGGAGGAAGTGTATTGAAAGGCTCTTAAGCCTATTATCTGGCAGCTCAGCTGCAATATTACTGATATGTGCTGTATTCCGTACGACTTGGTGTATAGGACTGGGTGGGTGTTTTAAACCCCACATGATGTGAGGGATGGTCAAAAATAGTGGGTAGAGGCTGGTGTGTAACTCTCCAAATTTAGGTAATTTCGACTTTTGTGAAATTGTAGCGTAGGGGGATATCTGAATATAAATTTTTGCATGAATTTGCTTAATATTAGTCTGATTGTGTGGTTGAGTACTCTGGGTGTGTTTGGGAGGTCCCAAGTTCGAGCCTTAACTTGGGCTAAGTTTTGGTTGTTATTTGAATAAAGCCTGACTTTTGGATAATGGGCTTATAAGAATTTAGTGGTAGGAACTTAGCAGAATGGGCCTGCTGGTCTAGTGGTTAAGTGGCAAGGTATTATGCCTGAGATTTCAAGTACAAGTCATGAGTGTGGCATTATTTTACTGCTAAGCCATGCGGACTTTTGAGTTGGACTAAAACACTAAATGGGGTAGGGTTTATCAGATGTTTGCCAAACCTGATTTCTTTTCTTTTTTTGCTCTCTGCCATTCTCTTCTTTTCCCAAAAATCTCTTGCTGTCAAAATTTTATTTCTTTTACCCCTCTCCTCTGTCTTTCTTTCTTTCGATTAGTTTTAGCATACTGCTGGTGGTTCTATCAGTTCCATAAGTATGGCTTTGTTAAATTATGTGATTTTTTTTGGAAATTGTTTAAGAAGGATTTAATTTACTGTTTAGGGGATAATCAAGGTTCTGTGGATCACTAATCAGGGCTTTAAACAGAGAGTAATTACCATTATTCGTTGAAGGTAAGTAGATCTCTCGTTTCGGGATTTGTTTGTTCTAAACTATTCAAATCAAGAGACTGAAATTTTGGCTTACGATTGACAATAATAGGTTCTGGAGTGTTCGGGATTACGTTAGGCTTCGAAACGATACCAGGTGTGTATACTGATTGCACAGAAAATGAGTTTTGGTGAAAGCCAAAAAGCTGTCTGTCGACGTCACACGGATATGTGGACTACTGTGTGGTAGTCTGTGTTGCGATACACGAGTATGTAACTGACGAGCCAGACCGTTCGCGCGTCATACGGGGGCGACAGACACGGGCATATAAGGCTAGCAAGGCTGTGTGCGAGGCACGGGCTTGACCAGTTGGGCCATGTAGACCGCACGAGTGTGTGAGACACACAGGCGAATCACAAGGGCGTGTGGGATTGTGGGCCAAGCCGTGTGATCCACACAGGCAAAACCAACGTAGGGCCGTGTAGGCCACACGGGCATGTGTGCCCAACTTATTTAAAATGCTTTGTAAGGTTACACGGGTCATTCAAGTCGACTATAACCTGACTGTAGGGCCGGTAAGCATTACCTAGACCCTATACTTTGATTTATTACTGAATTGTATGAAAAAGCATGTTAATTTAAGCATATGTATCTGTCTGGCTTGGTATATCTGTTCTGATTTGATGATGGTATGATTTGATGTCTGCATAAGAGCATGCCATAATATATATGTTGCATAGCATTGGGTTGGGATTGATGAAGTGAAGGAAGTATCTGAAAGGCTTATAGCCTGTTATCTGGCAACTCAGCTGCATATTTCTGTTATGTGTCGTTTATCGATACCTTTTGGTATGTAGGGTTGGATGGGTTGACTATATCCCCATACTGGTGTGTAGGGCTGCGTGGGTCTATTTTATTCACACATGGTGTGTTGGGTTAGACGGAGATGGTGTACAGGGTTGGTGGGCATGTTCTCTGATCTGTTATGCATGTGATGTCTGTATGGGCTGAAGCCCGATTATTCTGACTCTGTATCTGAGTGGGCTAAGGTCCACACCGATTCTGAAAAGGGCTCAGGCTCGAATTATCTGTATTCTTTTATCTGCTTACGTGCATGCTGCCTGTGGGGATGTACACATTGAGTTTGCCAAAACTCACCCCTTTTTTGTTTTACCTGTCATGTAATCCCCTGCAGTAGATAGATTGGTGCAGTGGAAGGCTCAACGGTGACCACTGCTTCATATACTCTGGTTTCATGGTTTTTAATGCTTATATTATTTTAACTACTAAAATTGGGAGTATTCATGAAATTTCTGGACTCAGACTGTTTGGTTTAAATTCGGGATTTTCAACTACTGTTTAGGGATTTTGAAACTGCAACGTATCACGATAATTTTATTTGCTTTATTTAAGCTTCCGCATATAAAAAAATGTTTTCAAGCAAACCAATCAATACACGTTTTCTGAGCTAAGTAATAGATAATGGAATGGTTTAGGGTAAATGCGAATTTAAATACACTCTCATGTAACATCGCCAGATTCGGCGGTAACGTCTAGGTCAGGTTTGGGGTGTTACATTTAGTGGTATCAGAGTCAGGTTACAAAACTCGGCTGTGGAATTGGGTTTCAAATTTGCTTTTAAGGAAATGATTTGTAAACTGATTTGAAATATTTTTGATAACAAGTGAGTGGTATACCGAGCCTCCAGCATTGATCCTGTAAATTTTCTTAAACTCTGATATGTACTGTCTGAAAGCATGTTCATTCTAAAATATTGTCTGAATCTGTCTGAAATACCATGTGTGTGTGATATGAGACTACTGTAGGTAGTACTTTACTGAAACACTATAGGTAGGGTGGACTGAAACTGTAGTGAGACTGCTTCTCGCGATAACTGACTCTTAAACTCTATTACTATATTGAATAAAATATTTGCTAATAATTATCGAAACTGTGAATTGATCTACATAAAATTTCTAAATACAAATTAATTTGATAGCTACAATGAGCACGCGTGGTACTCGTGGATGGGGTACTAGGGGCTGAGGTAGAGGCCGTAGAGGGATTCGAGTTGAGTCTTTCGCATCTGATACGATTCCTAATCTAGACACTAGCGAGACACCGGTGTCACATATTACGAAGACTGGTGCTGAGTCTCAAGACCATGCAGCTGAGGACGACACACTGTCCCAGGCCATACTGCAAATTCTGAAGAGGGTCGTTAGGGCTAACACTGGGTCTGGAGGTCATGGGTCGGTTACGAAATGACTCCAGTCAAATGGTGCTGAGATATTTAGGGGCATTGCTGGAGTTGCCCCGAGTGTGGCCGAGTACTGGATAGAGGCCACGGAGCGTATCATGGATGATCTGGACTTTTCTGATGAGCAAAAGCTCAAGAGGGCTGTGTCATTCCTACAAGATGAGGCGTATCAGGGGTGGCTGACCATTAAGGAGGGCACTCAGCCCGATCGACTGACTTGGGATCTGTTTAAGACCACTGATCAGAGTAAATACGTGGGAGCCAGCTATACTAACACTAGTCGACATGAGTTTCTAAATCTCACTTAGGGGGACCGATCAGTGACCGAGTATGAGGCCGAGTTTCTGAGACTGAGTCGCCATGTAAGGGGTATGGTGACGACTGAGTTGCTGAAACTGATTCGAAGATGGTCTCTAAAACAGTCTATGAGTTCTGATAGCTTCTCAAAGGGAGTGAGATTTCTCAGTCTTGATCAAGAAGACCAAGATAGCCGAGGAGGTAAAGTGCTCTGAGCACCAAAACGGTGAGAAAGGGAAGGTTAAGAAGGATTCTGAGTCTCCTGGTGATGGGATGAGGCCTAAGAAAAAGACTAGGACAGATGGACCCTCGAGAGTTGGGCCTACTGCTGTACCTACTGGGATGGCAATATGTTAGCTTTGTAATAGACGACATCTGGGAGAGTGTTGGAGAGCTACTGGGGCTTGTTTGAGGTGTGGTTCGATTGAACACTGTGTTAGGGATTGTCCGCTGAGGGGTAATCAGATGCAAGCTCTAGTTGTTGAGAATGCGCAGCCGTAGAGAGGGGTACAACAACCACCTAGGGGCCGAAGAGAGGCTAAGGATGGTAACAGTATAGGTCGAGGTCAGAGAGCACCAGGCAGAGGTGCTGGGCCGACTAAGGTGAGGCAGCCTGTACTTGCCTATGCTGCACATTGTCATGAGTATGGAGATGCTCTAGACGTTATCGTGGGTATGTTCCTCATTTATAATATACCTTATGTTGCACTGATAGACATAGGCTCTACACATTCCTATGCTGTATGTTCTGTGTCTAAGACCTTGGGAATTTCGTGTGAGAGCACTTCTAGTGAGATTCTAGTGGTGAGTCCGTTGGGGCAGTCTGTTAGGGTCAGTAAACTGTATAAAGACGTTTCGTTGGAAGTCCAAGGAACAGTATTCTTGGCGGATCTGATGGAACTTCCGTTTCGGGAGTTCAATTTAATTCTGGGCATGGACTGGTTGGTAAAGCATCATGTAAGTCTGGATTGTGCTGACAAGAGGGTCGTTCTGAGGACCGAGGAGGATAATAAGATAGTCGTGGTTAGAGAACGACGAAATTATTTGAGTAATATGATATATGCGTTGCTAGCAGAGAAACTTGTAAGAAAGGGATGTGAGCCATACTTGGCCTACATCAATGTTTTTGATCCGGTGGACTCTTCGGTTAAGGATACCAGTACTATGAAAGACTTTCTAGATGTTTTTCCAGAAGAACTACCAGAATTTCCTTCGAGTCGTGAGGTAGAATTTGGGATCGAGTTGATTCCTGATACAGCTTCGGTGTCTATCGCCCCGTATCGAATGGCACCAAAGGAGCTGGCAGAACTAAAGGCTCAAATTCAGGAGCTATTGGACCGTGGGTTTATTTGTCCTAGTGTATCTCTATTTGGAGCACCTATTCTGTTCGTAAAGAAGACGGATGGTACGATGAGGATGTGCATCGATTACCGTCAGTTGAATAAGTTGACAATTAAGAATAAATACCCACTTTCGAGGATAGACAATTTATTCAATTAGTTCAGGTCTTCTGTATTCTCCAAGATCGATCTACGATCAGGTTATCATTAGTTAAGGGTAAAGGAGGTCGACGTGCATAAGACGGCATTTAGAACTCATTATGGACATTACGAGTTCCTAGTTATGCCCTTTGGGTTGACAAATGCACCAGCGGCGTTCATGGATTTGATGAACCGCGTGTTTCAACCATACTTAGACCAGTTCATGGTGGTGTTCATTGACGACATCTTGATATACTCTAAGTCTGAGGACGAGCACAATAAGCATTTCAGGGTTGTTCTACAGATCCTTCGTGAGAAACAACTCTATGCGAAGTTCTCTAAGTGTGAGTTTTGGCTTCAGGAAGTAACCTTTTTGGGTCATGTAGTGTCTACTAAGGGGATTCGTGTTGATCCTCATAAGATTGAGGCTGTGTTGGATTGCAAACAGTCGAAGAATGTGTCAGAGATCCGTAGTTTTCTGGGACTGGCAAGATACTATCGACGTTTAGTAGAAAGGTTCTCTTTGATCGCAGTGCCATGAACTAAGTTACTGCGTAAGGGAGTTTCCTTTGTTTGGACTGATGCACAGTAGGAGATCTTTGAGAAGTTCAAAACCATGTTAACTCAGGCTCCAGTTCTGATACAACCTGAGCCTAGTAAGGACTTCATAGTGTATAACGATGTGTCACATTTGGGTTTGGGTTGCGTTTTGATGCAAGACGGTAAGGTAGTTGCCTATTCGTCGCGATAGCTTAAGACTGACAAGGCTAATTATCTGATGCATGATTTAGAGTTGGCTGCAGTTGTCTTTGTATTAAAGATTTGGAGGCACTATCTGTACGGTGATAAGTATACCATCTATACTGATCACAAAAGCTTTAGGTATCTCCTCACTCAGAAGGAGTCAGATCTTAGACAGCGTCGATTGGTTGAGCTGCTTAAAAATTACGATTGCAGTATTGAGTATCACTCTGGTAAGGCCAATGTAGTGGCCGACGCGTTAAGCCATAGGGCTATGACCGATTTGAGAGTGATGTTTGCTCGATTGTGCCTTTATGACGATAGGAGTCTCCTGGCTGAGTTACAGGTTAGACCGACGTGGCCAGATCAGATTAAGGATAAGCAATTAGGAGATAAGTCTCTTGAGTTGTGATTTCATCAGATTGAGGCTGAAACTGCTACTGATTTTGGGATTGGCAGCGATGGGATACTGTGTTTCTGAGGTAGAATTTGTGTACCTAATGATAAGGATTTGAGACTGTCTATTTTGAGGGAAGCACATAGTAGTCCTTACACTATGCATCCTGGTGAAAACAAGATGTATAAAGATCTTCGGGATTTGTACTGGTGGCCAAGCTTAAACAGACTATGTTGCTCATTGTTTGACTTACCAGCAGGTTAAAGCTGAACATCAGTTACCTTCGGGTTTGCTACAACCAGTAAAGATACCGATGTGGAAATGATAGCGAGTAACGATGCACTTCGTTAGTGGGTTGTCTCTAACACCCACTAAGAAATATTCTGTTTGGGTCGTCGTGGATTGATTGACCAAGTCTGCACACTTCATTCCTGTTAGGACGACTTCTCTTTACAGAAGTTGGCTAAACTTTACATCTAAGAGATAGTAAGACTGTGTGGGGTTCTAGTGTCGATTATCTCCGATAGGGATCCTCGATTTTCTTCTCGATTCTGGTAAAAACTTCATGAGGCTTTGGGTTTTCGTCTGGATTTCAGTACTACTTTTCATCCTTAGACATATGGTCAGTCGAAGAGAGTGATTCAGGTTAGGGTCTCGCCATGGAAGAAAGTTCTAAGGTTCGGTCTCAAGGGCAAGATGGGCCCTCGATTTATCAAGCTGTACCAGATTCTAAAGCGAGTAGGACCTGTCGCATATCAGTTAGAGCTACCTCCAGAGTTAGACCGCATACATGATGTGTTCCATATCTCGATGTTGAGACGCTACCGCTCTGATCCTACGCACATTTTGCCCGTGAAAGAGATTGAGATTAGACTAGATCTGACGTTCTAAGAGGAGCCTGTTCAGATTCTAGATTGCGACATTAAGGTTTTACGTAAGAAGTCTGTTCCCTTAGTGAAGGTGCTGTGGCAGAATCATAGCACTGAGATGGCTACTTGGGAGCCGGAGGATTCGATGCGAGAGCAGTATCCTCACCTTTTCTGATAAGGTAAATTTTGAGGACGGAATTTTCTTTTAAGGGGTGGAGTTGTAACGCCCCAAATTTAGGTAATTTCGACTTTTGTGAAATTGTAGCGTAGGGGGATATCTGAATATAAATTTTTGCATGAATTTGCGTAATATTAGTCTGATTGTGTGGTTGAGTACTCTGGGTGTGTTTGGAAGGTCCCAAGTTCGAGCCTTAACTTGGGCTAAGTTTTGGTTATTATTTGAATAAAGCCTGACTTTTGGATAATGGGCTTATAAGAATTTAGTGGTAGGAACTTAGCAGAATGGGCCTGCTGGTCTAGTGGTTAAGTGGCAAGGTATTATGCCTGAGATCTCAAGTACAAGTCATGAGTGTGGCATTATTTTACTGCTAAGCCATGCGGACGTTTGAGTTGGACTAAAACACTAAATGGGGTAGGGTTTATCAGATGTTTGCCAAACCTGATTTCTTTTCTTTTTTTGCTCTCTGCCATTCTCTTCTTTTCCCAAAAATCTTTTGCTGTCAAAATTTTATTTCTTTTACCCCTCTCCTCTGTCTTTCTTTCTTTCGATTAGTTTTAGCATACTGCTAGTGGTTCCATCGGTTCGATAAGAATGGCTTTGTTAAATTGTGTGATTTTTTTTGAGATTGTTTAAGAAGGATTTAATTTACTGTTTAGGGGATAATCAAGGTTCTGTGGATCACTAATCAGGGCTTTAAACAGAGAGTAATTACCGTTATTCGTTGAAGGTAAGTAGATCTCTCGTTTCTGAATTTGTTTGTTTTAAACTATTCAAATCAAGAGATTGAAATTTTGGCTTACGATTGACAATAATAGGTTCTGAAGTGTTCGGGATTACGTTAGGCTTCGAAACGATACCAGGTGTGTACACTGATTGCACAGAAAACGAGTTTTGGTGAAAGCCAAAAAGCTGTCTGTCGACGTCACACGGGCGTGTGGACTGCCCGTATTGGTAGTCTTTGTTGCGATACACAGGCATGTGACTGACAAGCCAGACCGTGCTTGTGCCACACGGGCGCAACAGACATGGGCGTGTAAGGCTAACGAGGCCGTGTGCGAGGCACGGACTTGACCAGTTGGGCCATGTAGACCGCACGAGCGTGTGAGACACACGGGCGAATCACACAGACGTGTAGGATTGTGGGCCAGGCCGTGTGATCCACATGGACAAGACCAACGTAGGGCCGTGTGGGCCACACGGGCATGTGGGCCACATGGGCATGTGTGCCCAACTTATTTGAAATGCTTTGTAAGGTTGCACGGGTCGCCCAAGTCGACTATGACCTGACTGTAGGGTCGATAAGTGTTACTTAGACCCCATACTCTGATTTATTACTTAATTGTATGAAAAGGCATGTTAATTTAAGCTTGTGTATCTATCTGACTTGGTATACTTGTTCTGATTTGATGATGGTATGATTTGATGTCTGCATAAAAGCATGCCATAATATAAATGTTGCATTGCATCGGGTTGGGATGGATAAAGTGAATAAAGTATCTGAAAGGTTTATAGCCTGTTATCTGGCAGCTTAGCTGCATATTTCTGTTATGTGTCATTTCTCGGTACCTTTTGGTGTGTAGGGTTGGATGGGTTGACTATATCCTCATACTTGGTGTGTAGGGCTGGGTGGGTCGATTTTAACCCCACATGGTGTGTTGGGTTGGACGGATGTGGTGTGCTAGGTTGGTGGGCATGTTCTCTGATCTGTTATGCATGTGATGTCTATATGGGCTGACGCCTGATTATTCTGACTCTGTATCTGAGTGGGCTAAGGTCCATACCTATTCTGAAAAGGGCTCAGGCTCGAATTATCTGTATTCTTTTATCTGTTTGTATGAATGCTGCCTGTGGGGATGTACACACTGTGTTTGCAAAAACTCACCCCTTTATTACTTTACCTGTCAGGTAATCCCCAGCAGTAGATGGATTGGTGCAGTGGGGGCTCGACTGTGACCACTACTTCATATACTCTGGTTTCATGGTTTTTAATGCTTATATTATTTTAACTACTAAGATTAGGAGTATTCATGAAATTTTTGGACTCAAACTGTTTTGTTTAAATTTGAGATTTTGAACTACTATTTAGGGATTTTGAAACCGCAATATATCACGATAATTTTATTTGCTTTATTTAAGCTTCTGCGTATAAAGAAATGTTTTCAAGCAAATCAATCAATACATGTTTTCTTAGCTAAGTAATAGATAATAACTGGAATGGTTTAAGGTAAATGCGGATTTAAATACACTCTTTTGTGACATCACCAGATTCAGCCGTAACGTCCAGGCCAGGTTTGGGGTGTTACATGGTGGGTAAGATACTGAGTTCTGTTACTGCATTTGAGCTGGGCTAAGGCTCTAAGTTATATCTGAACTGTATCTGCATCTGTAATAGGCATAGACCCAAATTGCATTGACTGATAACTGTTGTTGGACTGTATGCATGTTTTCTGTGGGGATTACACACTCAATTTACGTAAACTCACCCCTTTCTATTTTATTTGTTCAGGTAATCCCCGGACTTAGATGGATCGATGCGGCGAAGGATTCAGCGGTGACCACATGTCTGTTGCACGACTTTGATTTCTTTACGGCTTTAAATTCCTATTCCTTTGGGGTATTTTTAATGTAATTTGGGACTTTTGGACTATTCACTTTTACTTTGGTTTTTAACTGTTTCATAGAATTTTAAATTGCAAAACTCGACGTAAACTCAATTTTATTAAAAACAACGGTTTTTCTAAAAGCGAACGATTTTTCACAAAAGTCACGGTTTTAAAAGCTTTCACTAAAATAAGATGTTTTAATGCAATTGACTAATAACCCTACGTTTTGAATTAAAGGATAACAACTAAGGATTTATGAACCTGAGGTTTTATCGAGATAGTTTTATTTCCAAAACTCATTCCATGTGACATTGCCAGATTCAGCCATAACGTCTAGGCCGGGTTGGGGTGTTACAATGGTTATGGCATGGATTCGATTTCTTGGTTTGCCGAGGCACATGTATAAACTACAAATCATGTGGGAGATAGGAGGGTTGATAGGAAAAGTGGAAAAATTAGACTACAATATAGATAACAGGGTTAGGGGAAGGTTTGCAAGGATGGTTGTGTATGTAAACCTTGAAAAGGTATTGATCTATCAGGTTTTGGTTAACAGAACTCTACAAAGGATTGTGTGTGGGGTATCTCCCCACCGTCTACTTTTTGTGTGGACATTACGAACATATAAAAGAGATATGTCCCAAAGTAACAAATGAACAGGCAAACTCGGAGGAAGGATTCCCGAGTGGAAAAGGATAGCAGAAGGAGAAAATAGCCTCGAACACAAAGGAACCTATAATAAACTCGAACACGATTCGCCATCAGATTTGATAATTCAAGAAGTGTGTAGATTTAAATGCCTCAAATCGACAATAAAGCTTAAATGCATTCGCGTGCATGATTCGCCTCAAATCAGTGTTAATTTTAAATCTTATTAGAGGAACCGCGAGATTCGCTAGTGTGCTGTAGAAAAGCGTAAAATAAGGTGTGGGATCTAAACTGAATAACTTGTTTGATAACAATTAATATTTTAATTAAATTGATGATTTACCTTGTTGATTGGGCTTGGCTTAATAGCTAAATAATTAAATTTGTAAGTGGTTGAATCAAATACGTTTCGAGCCCTAACTGTTTGGCATGGCAGCATTGTTGCTAGTTTGACTAAATGTTCGAATGATTGACATTGTCATGATTGGTTTGATATATGTTTGGGTTGTATGTATAGCATGATTGTGAATGAAATAAGGCTTATGAACGATATATTCGTACAAGTGATTTGTTATGATATGTTCGAAAGACTGTTATGCGTGCACACAAAGAAAAGTTATAAACAAACATGAAATTGTGATTTGTTGAATGGTACAATTTTATTGGTAAATTGAAAGTTGTAATATTATTTCTATTTACTGAAAGTATTTGATAAATGAGGACATATGTTGAAAATGTCAATTAAATATGAAAGTAATGATTTATGGCTATGTATGAGATTGTATGAAATATTGCATGTGCATTGGGGTAGGTTATTTTATGGTTGACGGAGGAGTTCCGTGGAGTACTGGCAACATATTAAGTCTGCTTTTGTATGTAGTCATGGACTACACCTAGAGTACCGAGGGGAACGGCGATTTATCTCATTTTTACTGGCAGCTTATTTGCATTATTATTGGCAAAATTTTTTGCATATTATTATTGGTGGTTTTAATCACAACGGGCTTAAGCCCATACTGCTTTAGAGTTCGGATGACGGGTTCTGTGGAACTCGTGGTGTGTAGCGAATAGTTTGGGTATGAACCTTTTTGCATTGCATCGTGCTCACAACATAGTAGAATGTTATTGATTTTTGTTACGTATTGTATTGTGTTGTATTGAATGGTATCGAAATTAATGATTGTTACTCGAATGAATGATAGCCCATACTCATACACCGTTTGACATCGATTTGATAATGGCTATATAATTATATGAAATTCCAATGATGGTTTCATGTTCTGTTAATGCTAACATGTTTCATTATATTTTATATTTATGTTTGTTTAAATAATTGTTCGACTCACACTGAGCTTTCATAAGCTCACCCCCTCCATAGTGTTTAACTTTTCAGGTAAACCTTGTAACTAGGACCGAACCCGGCATACAGAGAATCACCTTGGACCTCAGACTATTTTTAATAAGTGTTACTAAGTCTCTGTTGGTTTTGGTTTGTAAATTTTAATTATTTTTGGTCTTTGGTTTGGGGATTTTTTATTTGGGGATTTTTGCATGCTTGGATTACTCAAGCATAATAATAAGAAAATGCATGATATCTGGCTTAAGTAAAATTTGACACTATTCCCTAATTTCAGTTACAATGCAAAGAAACTGTTTTTGAAAAACAAATCGATAAAGCAACTAGATTTCCAAAATGGCATGAATTATGGTTTTTCTGCTGCATTAGATAACATCAAGTTTTTATAAGGTAAAGCGATGAACAAATGATTTTTCTAAAACAATATTGTCAATAATAAAATGAATCTTAAGTACAGATGACTTAATAAATAAATATTTTTTTACTAACTCAAAAGTACAACTACTTTTTTTCTCTAAAATGAGTTTATTTAAGGTCTTTAAAAGTAATGTAAGTTAGCTTAGCCATTTCAGTGGCTAATGTAGCCTTCTCAATCTAGCCATAACGTATAGGCCAGGTTTGGGAGGTTACAAGTTAAAAATATGTGCTTCATGTGTATCAAATAATTATCCAATATTATAAAAATATATTTTAGTATCTAAATTAATAATTAAATTAATGAATTATAATAAGTAAATAGAGCAATTAAAGTAGTGACCATAATTATTTGCGGAGAAAGTCTTTAAAAGGAAATTGCTACACTTTTTCTTTTGATGTGTTATTCTCATGGCCCTTTTCATTAAACATCATTCTCAAGAAGATTTTCTTTTAAATCGTCCCAAAATCTATCCAAATTCAAAGGTTTATATATGAATACTTATGCAATATTTTTCTTCCATGTTACAAATCGATGAAATTTGTAAATATAAAGGGATAAATTTGTTGAATTATTTAAAATTAAGATTTAATTGATAGAATGTATAAGTGTTGATGACTAAATGTGTAATTATACCAATTTAAAAAGATCATGTCATCATTTCCATTAATGATATAATGGAGGGTGACCAAAATAGAAATAAATGATAACATTAGTGATGAATAAAAAAAATTTGTAGCTCAATGACCAAAATAGAAACACGCTAATAGTTGGAAAGGCAACTGAGTGAGCTCCAAGGAAAGTTTTCCACAAACAAATAGAAATCCTAAAATGCTGAACATTGTAATCAGGTCACATTTCCCTAGCATGGACAATAGGGGAGGAGTTAATCTTGTAACCTTAATTCATTGATTCCTAGAACTTAGAGATCCGTTGTTCTCATTATAAATGATCAGGAAACCTAAAATAAAAACAAAGGGAGCATGAAAAAGCACAACAAAAAGATATTTTTGAAAAATCCTTGGAATGCATCAACATAAGCTCCAAAATGCTCAAAATGTCAAATTTCACAACAACACCACACAAAGACTAAGATATTCATGGCAATAAACATCTAGTTACAAGAAAGGAGATATAAGCTAAAGATTGTCCTAATCAGTTAAGACACGCCGTTAAAGGAAGGCAAAAAAGTTTTCTCAATTAAAAGTAGCTTGACACAACAAACGCCAAAGCCACCCCTGGAAATGACAAGCAATAAAGGAAAGCATTTATTATTCCAGAAGAGGAGGAGGAAAAAACAAAACTGAAAAAAGATGGGAAAATAAAGGAATAGAGGAACTAAGTGGGAAGGCTAAAAGAAACAAACGAGCAACAGTCGCACAAAATAGGATTTCTAACTTACTAAATTAGCTTGATTTTGCACTGCATATCTATTTCTTATAATGCTCATATTAATGACATAATGACTGATAATTTTGTTCCAAGTAAAGGCTTGCACCAAGGAGATCCATTATCTTCTTCTCTTTTCTTGTTGTGTACAAAGGGTTTGAAAACTCTAATAATGAAAGCTTAGTCTAAAGGACGTGTCAAAAGTGTCAAGGCTAGTCAAAATAGTCCTAGAATGAGCCATGTTTTCTTTGAAGGTGATAGTCTTATCACTAGAAATAGTAGAGCAGAAGTATAGAAGGACAAGAACTTATGATAGCGTTATGGGAATAGCTCGAGAAAAATGGTAAATTTGGACAAATTTCTTATCTATTTTAGTCTAAATACACTAGGCATATAGCAAAAGGGAACTTTAGTCCTATTTTGAATGTGCAAAAGCTTTAACCAAAGCGCTATTTGGGAATGTCATTAATTGTTGGAAAAAGGAAAATCAAATCTTTTAAAAATTTAATTAACAAATTACATATTTTCATTTAATATTAGGCACAAATATTATTGTTCATTAAAGCTCGAAGGCTTTTTGAAGTTATTTTTTAGGCCATCTAAACATAAATCATGACTTTTTTCCATATTCCGAATTTTCTAGTAATTTCTATAATTTCAACTATTATTGGTTGATGATGGTTACATAAGAGTAACAATAGCAACTATGGGATAATTGAATGGGACAAAGTTTGACTTTTGAAAGCTATAGAAGGTTTTAACTTCACATGTTTGGGTTATTTTAATCTTATTTTGCATGGAAAATAAGTTCAGAGATTATTGTGTAATAGGGACGCATTGTGCTTCAAATTTCAATCTTTATAATATTTCCCTAAAGGTAATATTATTAAGGATAAGAGTGTTGAAAAGCCATCTTTTCGTGTAGAAAAGCATTCCACGATAGTTAATGAGAGCAAGTTATGTTGCTCTTGAAGAACTGGGATTAGTGATCCAATTAGAATTTAGTAGGATCAATATATAAATGATGAGGATATAGACTCCTCTTTGATGAAAATAGGTTCTTTGGTGATTAACTCAAAAGTTCATGTGTTGATGAAAGAAAATAACGCTAAATGAAATAAAACAAATGTGCAAGCAAAATTTTGTAAAACAAAATATGGATATAACCTTTGATATTCATTTGTCTCCCTCTAAATAAAAGGATATGGTCGTTTGGACTCTTGTACCTTATGGAGTAAAAATGTCTAAGTTTGCATATAATTGGCTTCTTTTATGAGAGGTTGGGTTGGGACCATACAAGGCTATATGGAAAATTCATATTCTTTAAAAGATCAGTTTGTTAGTATAGTACATTTATAATGAAATTGTACTATTTTTGGAAAGATTACTACCACTCCATTTTCCAATGGCCTTAGTTGCAAACAATGTAAAGTTGGCAAGAGGATACCATTCATGCACTTGAGGACTACCCAATCTCAAATGAGACTTTACAATTATAGGGTTTAAGTGAAGGTTTACTTGTTGGGTAAAGGTATGAACAATTATTTTTGAAACCTTATCTTAACCTATTGTAATCCAATGATTAGATGGAAACTATATATAGGCAACTATGTTAAAATTAATATGGATGCAATTTTTCAAGCGATTGAAAAAAAGAGAGGATGAATTGGTTACATAGCTTATGATGATGAGAAATTTGTGGTTGGCGGAGATGTATTTAAGATTGATAAGGTTAGTAGTGTTGGTTTATTTAAAGAAAAATAATATAATTGCTTTACTTATTTTAAACTGGATTACGAAATATTAAATGTTATAGTGAAGAGTGATGCTGTGGGTGTGGTGTCAAAATTGAAAAAGGGAAGGTAGGATCTTTTGACTATAGGTTTTGTTATAAACTAAAAAGCTCTTATGTCATAAAAAGGAGGGTGTTCGTACTTAGGAGCAAAAAAATTCAATATTATGGTAGGAGGGGATGATAATGGAGATAGTAACATAGGAACAAGTGAGGTCAAAGTTACTTGGGTGAATGACACAAGCTAAGGGCTCTTGAGGTGGTGGTAGGGAGACTGTATAGGTGGCTTGTGGGCTTTTTAACTTTTTCATCTTATCTCAACCTTGGTAAGGTGAAACGTTAAACTTAGTAGAAGGAAGTGCTATGGAGGCCTTAGAAGGTCGATGTATCAACATCAAGGTGGAAGGAGTAGGACCTGATAAGGCTTAAGGACTCCTCAAATTCCTCTAACTTCTTGGAAGAGAGAATTGTCGGTACTTAAGATATCTAATAGGGCATACCTAAGAAGTGCAGGAGAAACGAGTGGGAATGTGCGACACAAACTCCTTGGACTCTTTTAGGATTGAGGGACCTAAACACATTTACTTGAGGTTTTGAGGTGGAGAAAAACTACAGGTAATGAAGAAAACCTGCAAGACCTAGGCCTAAGGTTAGACATTTAAAGCCCTTGGGGAGCCTAAAGATGCCTAATCCAAGAGTAACATAATAACTTAGTTAGGTGGTTCGAACTCCTCTAACACTTTGGAATCCTGCTGGAGTGTGAACGTTTTGTTGCTATACTTCCGAGGTTACTTTGACATATGACTCAAGGTACTTAATCTTGTGGTTTGGGTAAAGATAGTAAAGCTAGCGAACTCCTTAAACTCCTTAAATCTATAAGAGGGAAATATTATCAGTGTCCGTTAGATATTTTACATCTAGAACACACTCTAACACTCACGTCAAACATGTGAACAAAATTTGAAGAAAAATTCTAGAGAGAGTAGAGAAAAACCTTGTAATTTCGAAACTTATGGGATGATTACAAATGGAAAGTAAATTACTATCTATAAGAGTTTTGGTGGCAACTAGGGTGTTAGGTGTCAAGCCCTTATTAGGGACTTCTAAGTGGCATCAGTGATAGCAAAGAGAACCTTTTAAACTTAAGAGCAAAGTGTCTAAGCTTCTGGCTTGAACTTTTCCCTTTATAGGCTACACCTAATGTATTTTAGGCTAATGCATTAAGCCATTGGTTTCTTATTCCTCAACATGTTTATTTTTAATAGAAGTACACCTATTATTAAGATATAGTTTCACCATGCTTGGTTTTCTTATATCAATTAGATTGGAAACAAAATATCTCATAGTGTAGCCAGTTTTTGGATTACTTGTAATAATCCTTTTTATTTTAATGATTATAATTATCCTCAATTTGTTCATAATTTTCTACTTGATGATGTTATAATTACCATCAATAATATTATATGCATGAACTAATTGCTCATTTATATATAGGGACTCATTTTGTAACGCCCTTAACTCGACCCAATTCACTGGGTCCGGATCTCAAGTGTTATCACATAAACCACTTAACAAAGTTTTATGAAAACAGTTAACAAATACCTCTTAACTAAAATCCTTTTCTTATTACTTTAATGAAAAACTCTATATTAAAATTTAAAGGAAAGTAAATAGTCAAACATAGTCTTACTAAACGTCAATTTTTCCAAAATGTCCACTATATGCATAGTATCCTCGCTTACTACATATCTAGCGCAATCTTGGCATAGTCTCTTCTAATGTTTTCACTAATAATAATACTTGAAACATAAACACAACTCTAGTAAATTTAAAGGAACTTAATAAGTTTTGAATACAACATTCCTGTTAATTATTCTTGATAAATTCTTCATCTTGCATATTTGGATTTCTTATATATATCATTAGCAGATGCCTTCATACTGGTAATTATGTACTTTCATACTTGTACATCACTTATCATTCATACCATAACCTCATTCATCCAACTACTTGGCTGATTTCAAATCTTGAAAGTTCACACTACTTTATTTTCTATTCAAACAACTTTTAGCAGTTAATCGCACGTACTATTCTTGGCGGATGCCACTTACTATTCATACTTTTGGCAGATACCCATATTGGTCTTACTTTTGGAAAATACCTATACTGATCTTACTGAATCAAATTGTGACTTAGACCATACCCAGATTCAACCCCATCCATACCCATACTTATGAAGCACTCTCCAAATTCATTAAAAAAGATTTTGGCACGTCTTCTTTACAGGCACAGAACATCCAATATAACAGACAACTCAGATTCCATCAGAGCTCAAAACAAGAAATATTACTATAAATATACAATGAATTTCAGATAACTTAGGATTCCACCTTAATAGCACAATAGCTCAATTTGAAGGACTCTTATTTTAAATACGCCATATATTATACCAATAGATAACCACAGTAGATACTCTCTTTGAACATATTGAATCTTACTTCTTTACGAGAAACTTATTGTAAAACCTATTCGTTCTTTATCACAAAACCTTTTCACATTAAAGTTTTAGAATATCATATCTTTAACAGAGTTTTACCAAAGTATGCCACCAAGGCCAAACAGATGACGCCACAAAGGCGACATACAAAATATGCCACAAAAGCTACGGAATGCCACAAAGTCTAACAGAATATGCCACAAATGCTAAATCAAAATGCCATAAAAGAAAAATTATAGTACTCCATTAAGGCTAATAGAATGCCACCCAAACACCCCATGATTGTCGTGTTTGTAATATGGATTTGCCTAAACTAACATCAAATAAGGTTTGCCCATGATTACCTTCGGACATGTAGAGAACCCAGTCGATAAATGCGGCTTAACTACCCCTTCCAGAATGTGTCATGGTCATGGACTTTTCTTCAGAATTTTCATATCAGGATTTGTGCTTACTATCCTAACAGACTTCATCGATTACCACCGCGGTGACCAAACTCACATTACAACCTCTCCATACTCAAATACACCCTAGTCCCAAACATCACAAATTACACACATCATACAACCAATAGAACTCACATTCAAGTAGCTAACTCATTTTCTTAAACGAATCATCCTTCAATATAGACTTCAAACATAACAACGAAATCACATCTCACAGTATACATTCTAAGGATACACACACATAATTATTTCATAGAATCACATACACCACATCAATAATACATACTTATCTTCAGCAATGATTCTTGTACTCATTCACCGTTTCTAGAACATTGATCATATGAGACTTTTCTAAAAAGACTTGTAGGAATCGATATTAGGTACTTAGCTAATACTCAACTGCCGCAGCTACCAACTCAAACTTAGATATCCAGTTCGAATTAGCAGCAACCACTATTTAAAGAACATGAATTCACCAATAAACTCATTTACAGACAAATTGCTAATATTTCTTCTGTTGAAAATCCTTATGAAGGGCTTCTTATTCATAACCTACTACCCATATACTTCATAGCATCTTTTTCTTAACTTGCAAAATTATTACACTTACAAGGAGATGGAATACTTCTATATTTTCCAAGAATCCTTAGCTTCCAGTTTACTTAAAAAGAGCAACCAGCAAATAACATTTAATACTTGAGAAAAAGGAAAAATTAAAGAATCATTACAAAAAAAAAAAGAAGAAACCTTCCCATGAACCTTTCTCCACACATATATATAATATACTTTCATTTAGTAGAATTTAACAAGTATCCAAAAATTTCAGAATATGTATATCCTAATAGCCTATAGAATTTGAACAAAACACAAAGGAGAGTCTTTTCCATATGTTAATTGACCATTCAGTTTAGTTGGTTTATAATTAGATCTAGTTACCAAGACTTATTTATCACAGAGCTTGAACAAACTAGGCGTACTTACCTTTGGTTGTATACTCAACTCACCAAACATTAGTTCGTCAAAAGTTTATAATTTGGGCAAACTAACTACCAAAGTGCACTAGAACATACAACTTTACTTCTACACTCCTTCAATTCGAATCATCCAAATTTGGGTGTGATAACTCTCCCTCTTTAACAAAATTTTGTCATCTAAATTTTCTAACTTGGAAGAATTCCACAGTACACTTGAAAACTAATTGTTTATGCCAAATGCAAACCACCTATTTGGCGAACTATCCTTTCCTCCTAAAGAAATTTCTTTTCAAAGCATATACCTTAGGAGTCTCATACTGATGATAATAGTAACAATTATTTTACATGAGCAAATTTAGGACTTAGCGGATACTTGTGAAATTTTAAAGGTTTCGTAACTTACTTTGTGACAAATGTCGATTTAATATTAGAGAGCTTGAATAGTTACTACATATTTAACTTTTTGTATATGTTTATTTCTCTATACAATAGACGTTCAAACTCACCTTAAAAAACTCTGATGTATCAACTAAAACCCTAATTTCTTCTCTGTTAAATCTTTCTACTCTCTTCATCTTCAATCTTTGTCTTACTCAAGGGTAACAATTGTTTTTCCTTCCTTTTTCTTTTCTTTCTTTTCCTATCATACAAAATGGTTCAAACTGCTACCAAAGAGAGGCGCCAAGGCCAAGCTAATCAAACATCATCCCCATAAATCCAATATCATTTGGACCCCAAGGTCCTAAAGATACTCCACTGCAGTAGAGGCTCAGATGTACAACTATAACACTACCCAGGACAAGATGAATCGATATTTAGGAGTCCAAGGTATCCAACACCCAAAGTTTGCTTATGAATGTTTTCGCCTAAGCAATAATTCCATAGGTTTTATCTTACCCCTAATTTTGTTGGAGGCCAGTCTCAATATGCCACTCAACCCTTTCTTTTGTGTTGTGCTAAATAAATATGGCATTGCACTAAGACAGTTATTAGCCCTATCCTAGTGGATACTGGTGGCTTTCTATATCGACTATTGCATGTACAATAAGTCATCGTTGTTAGGTGTTTTACAAAAATTCTATTAGTTATAAGTAAAAAGACAAAGGAATTTTGCTAACAGCACCTATTTCAGTGTACGTTCAGGCTGTGAATCCATAATCCAAAACAGTATTTCAAATATTCATCAAAGAAAAGACAAATATATAAGAGTTATTTGCAAGCTTGAATCTGGGTTTGAGTTTCCAATAAGATAGTCCCTTCCTCTAGAGTATGTTTGTGTACAAAATCAGCTAGTAGATTCTCAATTGTTGAGAAGCAATATAAACGATTAAGAATGAGGCATATATTTGATTTGGTGGAAGTTGTTTCAGCTAGAAATGTATTTCAATATTGTTTACAACACTTAAGCTCAAATGGTTGCCAGCCAAATGATTCTACAACCTGGTTAAACAATTTCATTATGCCCTTTGCTTCTGAGGTTTGGCATTACAACATAGATGGTGAATTGGCACATGTCTTAGTAGGGTGCAAAAAGGAACCTCATTTCTATTTTTATAATATTTGTGGTCTTCACCCATGTAACTAGAACATGATATATAATCATGTTACAACTTTTACTTCCTCTTCAAACCAGGCTAACTCCCCTATTGCTAGTGCAAGGTTCTCTTCACAATCACTTATTTTACCTATTTCATATTAGAACATGGATATTACAATCATTCTTAAAGAGGTTCGATCAAAGGAAAAGACTTTTACTTCTCTATCAAGAAAAATAGTAGTAAAGAAAACTAAGAAGAGACTCAGATTAGAGAAAAGTACTCAACAGACTGGGAGTAGTGAATATTCTCCCTTGACATAGCGTAGACCTAATAAAGAGTCTATCTCTACAGTCACTCACACTTTTTCCATTCCAACCTTGCTTGAAATTCTAATACCACCTGCAGAGTCTGCTCACGAAATAGACTGTCCAATTCATTTTTTTGATCCTCCACTAACCAAGAATCCTATAAAATCCATAA
Source organism: Gossypium anomalum (assembly GCA_025698475.1). Classification (NCBI taxonomy): domain Eukaryota; kingdom Viridiplantae; phylum Streptophyta; class Magnoliopsida; order Malvales; family Malvaceae; genus Gossypium; species Gossypium anomalum. The sequence continues at coordinate 77,501,453 of CM046966.1, read as the reverse complement.
TTTAATTCAACCAGTAGCTCCTTCCAGTACTTTACCAAACAATTTTTTTTAATAAAGTAAAAGAAATTTTCCCCTAGCGTGATCTATTGTAGTCAATACCAACGTCTATCTCAGTTAATTCCATTTTTCAGCAGTAACAAAATTTAGTGGCCCAACAGTTAAAATAGGCTTTTTCCTCTTACCTTACAACCTCTCCATACTCAGATACATCCCAATCCTAAACTTCACAAATCACATACATCACACAACCAATAGAACTCACATTCAGGTACGCTAACTTATTTTCTTAAACAAATCATACTTCAATATAGGCTTCAAACATAACAATAAAATCACATCTCACAATATACATTCCAAGCATACACACACATAATTATTTCACAGAATCACAGAAACCATATCAATAATACATACTTATCTTTAGTAATCATTCATGTACTCATTTACCATTTTTAGAACATTGATCATATAAGACTTATCTAAAAAAATTTGTAGGAATCAATATTAGGGACTCACCTGATACTCACTTACCGCAGCTACCAACTCAGACTTAGATATCCAGTTTGAACTAGCAGCAACAATTGTTTAAAGAACACGAATTCACTATTAAACCCATTTGCAGACAGATTGCTAACATTTTTTCTACCGAAGATCCCCAACAGGGCTTCTTATTTACAACCTACTACCTATATACTTCATAGCATCTTATTCTTAACATGCAAAATTATTACACTTACAAGGAGATGGAATACTTCTACATTTTCCAAGAATCCTTAACTTTCAATTTACATAAAAAGAGCAATAAGCAAATAACATTTAATACTTAAGAAAAAAAGAATTAAAAAACTATTCTGAAGGAAGAAGAAACCTTCCCACGTACCCTTCTCACACACATATATGTATAATCTACTTCCATTTAGTGAAATTTGACAAGTGTTCAAAAATTTCAAAATACGCCTATCCTAATGGCCTACAGAATTTGAACGAAACATAAATGAGAATCTTTTTCATATGTTAATTGACCATTCAATTTAGTTGGTTTATAACCAGATCTAGTTACCAAGACTTACTATTCATAGTGCTTGAACAAACTAGGCGTACTATAATTTTCATTGTAACCTAGACAAGACCTACTTTCCTATAATCGAATTCTTTCTTTTACTAAAGAATACATTAATAATTAAATCCTGATATACTTTCATAGGCGTATACTCAACTTACCAAAATATTAGTTCGCCAGAAGTTTACAATTTGGGCAAACTAACTACTAGAGTACGCCAGAACATACAAATTTACTTCTACGCGCCTTCAATTCGAATTATCTAGGTATAGGGTGTGACACATTTACTCTTTAGCCTTTAGTACAATAACTCGCTAAAGAATTTATTTTGCAAAATTGATAATCTTGTACTTAAAATTTTAAGTATATTACTTTTTTTCTCTTCATTTTAAGTAGATAAACTAGTTAGGTCATTTAATTAGTTTTTGTTTTTATCAATTGTGAAAGAAGGCTACAAAAGTAAAAGGATTTTTAGATGATGCAATGTTTGATTTGTGGTAGAGGTTCAAAAACAAGGTTACATGTCATTTGAAATTTTGTGGCTGCAGATATTATTTGGAAGAAAGTGACGCCTTAGCAGGGCTTGGTTATGTTTTTTTCCTTATCTTTACGTGATTGGTTGCCAAAAAACTTAAGAGATGCTTCAACTTACTTTTTAGGAATTGTGGACTGCTACACCTATTTCAGTTTAATCTATTAGAAATATGAAAGAACAATATTAGTTTCATATTCAAATAATGATAGCTACAAAGCTGATAAGATTACTGCTTAAAGCATATCTTGGTCTAAGCAGATATTCTATCAAATTATGAAGTGAAGTCTTTACTGCATCACCCTATGCAAAAGATTGGATAGGAGAAACTTGATGATGGTTGGGTTAAAATTAATACAGATAGAGCAGTGAAGCAACATGATGGACAAGCAACATTTGGAGGAGTCATACAACTTGGGCTATTGGGTAATGGCATTTTACAAGTTTGTAGGTTCAAAGTTAATTATTCATGCTAAGTTGTGGGGAGCTTATGATGAGCCCTACTTAGTAGGGGAGTTGGGGTTTCGAAAGGTAGTCCTAGAATTTGATAATTTGTTTTTGACCAATATGTTAACTATAGGAAAATCTTTACTCCATCTTTTTGCATTGTAAAAAGCATCAATCAACTAAAGAGTAGACCTTGTGAGGCTAAAACTCAACATGCTAAATGAGAGGCAACCATTGTTGTGAATATGCTGGCAAATTTGGCGATCAATGAATGACCTAGGCTGCAACACTTCATAGAACCTCCAGCTGCATTCGAGTTAGTGATTCAAGGAGATATGGATATTGCTACTGTTTATAGGAAAAGCAATAAGGTTGAATAAGTTTCAGGGCTTACCCTCCTTGTAACCAAAAATAAAAGCAAAAGATTTCTTGGTCTTGTAATTACCATCAAACATATGAATATACCCTTTTTGAAAATCCATTTTCTCCCTTAATCATGTTGTTGATACCAAGGAGCAACAAGGAGGAGATAGTGAATGAGGTAGGAGGAAAATTCACCTAATAAAGGCAAATAGCCGTCGAAGAGAGAGAGAGAAAGAATCTATATACTCTTTTTGGGGGAGTTCAAGGTTTTTATACGGAAAGTTTGAAGGGCCACATGGTGGCCACCCATTGGTGGATGGGTCCCCTCATTGTCCTTCAATAAGGGTGGCTATGTGACCTTGTAGGGTGACAATGTGACGTAAGGAGTACAAAAGATGGTTGATGGTTGATGGTTGTCTTGTTAATACGATGGCCTTTCTAGTATTGGCGGCTCGCATGTTGCCTAAGTTCAAAGTGAATAGTATCGATGGTGGAGGTATGCTGGTGATGTTGATCGCTGGGATTTAAATTGCGGTCGCGGCCACGTTTTCGGTTGCAAGCCGCATTTATCGCGGTTGCGGACATAACGGATGCTATTACGGTCACTGCGGGTATCGTGGTCGTGAAGTTTTTTTAAAATTCGCACAACTTTATTTGTAAAACATAATGGCAGTTTTAGCAGTAGCGGTTTCGAACGGCACCGCTATCGCTATATAGCGGCCGCTATAGCGGTATCGAACCGCTATTTAAATCCCTAGTTGATCGTGACCAGCAAGGTAGTCCAATAGCAACGATACCATGTCAGCAAAGTATCCGTGGAAATACCCTATATAACACATGTAAAATTTTACTTTTTAAAAAATAAAAGAAAAAGAATCATGCTAGTGTTTTTTTTTTAATTCATAAACTCATTTAAGAAATATTTATCCAAAATCCATTATGGTTCAGACTTAGGCTTCGAAAGTTGCTTCGTTGTTGAAAATTTTAAAGAAAAAAAAGGTTTTTCAATCTGTGTATATCGTGTGAAAGATCGAATAAAATGTCCATATATCGCGCGAACCTCAATACACTCTCGCTCGACATTCGAGCCCTTGCAAAAGTCCAACAAAATAGACCGAGTGACGCCAAGCCCTTGCGAAACTCCAACAAAATCGAGCGAGTGACGCTCCAGCCCTTGGAAAAGTCCAAGCTGGGACCATCGTTACTAATTTTGGTTGAAAATGACCGCATAAAAGTGATTAATCGAGTGTCTTCTTGACTTCTTCCATGAGATTTCGTTAGAGGGAATGCAGGTGGCCTCATGCATTACCTACAAAAGATGAAAAATATAATGATAAACTATTATGGCTTTCAAGTATCTACACCTAAATTAGAATAAGTCATTCTAAAATAATTTAAGAGAGAATTCACATATAATATTTACATATAATAAGACCTAAACTTAATTCATTAAAATCTAAAACTCCAACTTTAATCGCAGCAAGCCAAAGATTCATTTGCCATATGCTTGCATTGAAAATATATGTTTGCTCTCCATTGTTTTATTATTATTAGTTAGGATTAGATATTTTAGCTGATTTCAGTATTCTCAATAAAAGAAAGAAAAACTAACAAGGTTATTCCAAGAAATTTAAGCCTATAATTAAGGCCGGAATCTCAAAACAAGATATATATTCTAAAAAAATATGTATTCAAGGAAATTTATTCCAAGTATTAAAAAATTATTTTCTATATAAAATCTAAAATAAGATCACATTCTTTTAGAAATAATATTAATATTGTTGAAAGACATAGCCATAAATCCCGAACATATACAATAAAACTAACATAAGTAATAGTAAAAAAAAATCTAAAATAGATTGTATTATATATATATATATATACATATTTTAGTCTCTAACAATTATCCTACCCATGCGTGCAAGAGAGTACTTAAGGTTAATGAAAAATCAGGCTTTAACACGCATATTTCAGTTGAAACAGTAGTGTTGAAGTTTTTTCTATCTTCAATTTTCAGAAGCGATTTTTATTTATAGAATAATTGATAAATGAATGAAATAGAAAAACGAAATTTTAAATTGAGGTATAGAAATGAACCTCATCATTTGTGAAAGATTAAAGAGTCACTATCATCAGCTCTTAGGCTCCGAAAAAAAATAACAGAAAAAAGAGAGAGGGAGAGAGGAAGAAGGTGGATGGAAAGTGGCAGGAGGTTTCGAGGAAGGAGGGATCATTTATAAGCAACATGGGTAGGTGTCGTTTTCATTTTTTTTATTAGGTCTACAAAGTGGCGGGCGGGAGGGGCAAGTAATAATTGAAGTTAATTTTTCTTTTCAAATACGGATAACTACTTATTTTGCTACCCAATTTCATAAAAAACAATTGTTTCAATTTTCAATGTAATTTTTTAATTTGTATTATTTATCAAATTATCCTATAATGCATTTATTAATTATACTGACATGGCATACATATTTTTTAAATAAGTTAAAAAATTTAAATTTAAAAAAATAAAAAGCATAAAAATTAAAAATTTATTTAATAATAAAAATTATAATAATATTCTATAACTTTTAGAATTCTTTAAAATTTTTAATTAATTGTTGACATTGTATATATGTGGACTGTCACGTTAATAAAGGTTATTAATTTTTTCATCCATTTTGAAGTATTTTGACAAAAGACACACACTACTTTAAATATTAAAAGAGACAAAAAATTAAATAAATAATTAAAATAACTTTTTTCTTATAAAGTTAAAGGGTTAATTAAGTTATTATACATTTTCTTTGTTGCATATTTTATTTGGTTGTAGGAATATATGTGTTTTATTATTTAATAAAATTTTTATTTCTTACAATTGATATAAATAATTATTATTACAGATAATTTAAAAATATAATATTTTTAAAGTAATAAAATTTCAAATCATATTTCAATAATTTCGTAAAGTTAAAATTGAAAAATCTAAAAATCTAAAATAAAACGATTAACTAATGACGAAATTATACCTATTTTCTTATTTATGTATTACTTAAAATTATTAAATTTAAAAGAAACAAAATTATAGAAATATTTTTTTTAGATTGCAGAAATTAAGCTAAAATTTTCTATTAGTCCTTGTACTTTGTGAAAGTTGGGATTTAATCCATGTACTTTAATTTGATCATTTCTAGTCCCTGTACCTTTTAAATTTTAAAATTTCAATCCTCATCAAATGATAAATTCATTAAATTCTGCTATTTCCAAAATCTGATGCATCAAATATATTATCATATGTGAAACGCCATGGTAGCTTGTTATTTTCACATGTTATGCATTAAAAGTCCAGTTAATTGAATAACGAATTTTATTTGCGTTAAGACTAAAATTTTCAAATTTGAAAAATATGAGGACTTAGAATGACCCAATTGGAGAATTTAGACCAAATCTACACTTGTGCGCATAGTGTATGACTAGTAATGAAATTTAACCAAATGGATTTAACTGCTATTATCTGGATCAAAACTAAATTTCAATATTCAAAAAATACAGGGTCTCAAATTGATCAAACTAAAGTACAAGATCTAAATCCACAACTTTTGCAAAGCACATATACTAATAGCAGAGTTTAACCAAGAAATCATTAAAAATGGTATAAGAAATTAGTGACAAGTTTATTATGATTATTAATAAACTTATCAAGAAATCTACCTAATAATTGAATTTAAGTGTAATTTGCTTAATTTTTAAAAAAGAGTGTAATTCGTTTATAACTACATGTGTGGCATGTTTAGGTAATCGTTGTAATTAGTGAATTCCACTAAGGTAACATTTAGAAAGTCACCCAATAATTGGATTTAGGTATAATTGATTGTAATTACACAAGAGTGACATATTTGGGTAACCATAGTGATAGGTGGGTTCCACTGAATTACGTGTAATTGGATCACCCCAATTACATTTTTCAATACTTATAGGGTGAGGTTTAGAGTAATTACACCCAAATTCAAATTTAAAAATTAAATTTATGCAAGTTATAAAAAGTATATTATAAGAATGAACACATATGAGTGTTTGAGATGGATACGACAAAAAAATTATATTATAAATCTTCAAAAAATTCTATTATAATTTTTTTAATGTATTTTATAAGGTTATAAAAAATTATATTATTTAAATCTTAAAAAAATCTAAAGTTTTTGCTAAAAATTTTATTATAAAAAAATGTTATAAAAGTGTTATGATATATTTATTTATAAGAAGTTATGATGAAGTACGGACATAACTTATTTATTTGTCCATACTATATATAATAAAACAAAATATTTATTCATAAAAAAATATTATAAAATTTTTTATCATAACTTATTTATAAAACAACTTTTTAAAATTTTGACAAAAATTATATTATTTATAAGAAGTGTTTTAAAAGTTATCTGCAATTTATAGAGTTTTTTTTTTATAAATTTTATATTATTTTAAATCTAATTTACGTATTATAAAAAGAAACATAACTTAGCATAAAATTTTCTCCAGATTAACTTTATATAAGTTTTTATAATTAAAGTTACAAATTATTTGGATTATGAACTCAAGTATTATAAGGTTCATGCTATGCAAATAGAAAAGGTTTTCTTGCACCATAACATGGAATATGATACCATTTGAGAGAGTGGTGTCAGACACAAACACTATAGACAACTCACAAACTCTTTAATTTTAGACATTCAAAGCTTAGAAATGAGGTTGAGAAGATATTTGTTGTTCTAAATATATATATATATATATATATATATATCATATTAACATCATCTTAGTATAGTATAAAAAACCAAAGTTGGATTATATTAGCATGTTACATATTTTATAACTTCAATTATAGTTTAATATTTTTAAAAATATAAATTACGTAACAGTATAATTACAAGTCGTACTACCAAACATGATATAGAGAATTACAATGTAATTATACTTTGTCAGTCAAATACGTCTAAAGAGTTACAATTCTTTATAATTGCAAGAGAGTGTAATTACTACATTAGTAATTACACTTTCATTAAATTATTTTGTGTTATCTAAACAGACTCTAAACTGAGTGTACTTTGATCACTCCAATTACACTCTTCAATTCTTTAGGGAGGGTGAAATTTTGGTAATTACAAATAGTTACACTCAAATCCAATTACCGATAGCTTTCTAAACATACTTGTACATAATTCAAGTTTAAGAAGTTAGTTTTATACAATAATCATATTTTAATTTTACAACATATATTAAATATAATTTTATGTTATTTTATTAGTTTCATTTAAATAATCTGAAAATTTTATTAGTCAGATATAATTTCTCAATACATTTTACCCTATTAAATATTTAACTAAATTACATAATTTTTATTACAAATCTATTATTTATACATTGTCATAGACCAAGAGAAGATGACAAAGAATGTATATTTAATATTGAACACTAAAATATTTGAGTAATTTGATAAAATTGAATATGATTTTTTTTCTTCTTAATTTTAATAATTGTAACAACCTGGTTTTAGTTAAATCGAAACAGTAGTTTTAGAATCACAAATCTGAGGTTATAAAATTATTTTAATATTATTTTTAGTGTTTAAAACATGTGATTATATATGTGTGAAAGTTTCGTGTGATAATTTTATCGTTTGAGTGTTTAATTTGAGAAAAGGACTAAATCGCGTAAAATACAAAAGTTACATTCTACATGTTAAAAGTGCTTAATTGCTATGATTTATTAAATGTGAGGCCATTATTATGTTATTATACCATTTAGAGTGGAAATTGTCACAAATGGGCATTAAGTGGATGTTTTTATAATTGTTTCATTAAGGGTAAAATAGGTATTTAGCTATTAAATGTTATATTTTCATAAAACAAAAGGGAAATTCATATCATTATCATCATCCATAGCCAAAAATCAGCAAAATAAATAGGGTTTAGAGATTTCATCCATTCGGCCCTTGTTCATCTTGATTGAGGTATGAAATTTATTCGGTTTTTGATGATTTCTATGCTTTTGTGATCGTTGCTTTGAGTACTAGCTAGCCCATGTCTTAATTTTTGAAGTTGTTGATGATTTTATGAAGTGTAATTGATGAATTCTTGAGCTTTGTGATAGATAATGATGAAAACTGAATAATTGTGGTTAGTTTTGTAAGTTTTATAAAGAAATTTTTGGTGAAATTGCATAAAAGGGATTAATTTGTGAAAACATAAAAATATGTGGTTAAATGTGTAAAATATTGTAAAATATGAGCTGCTAGGGTCACTATAGTAATTCGGCTAAGCATGGGCCTTATTGAATTTTTGTGAATTTTGTGTATTTATGAAATAGGGACTAAATTGTTTAAATGTGAAACTTTAGGGGCTAAAGTGAAAAAATGCCCAAATATGTGTTTTTGGACTAAATTGAATGTGTTGATAAATAAAACAGTTAATTTTGAATGTATTTAGATCAAGAAAAGAGGAACCTGGACTTCAACAGATGCAAGAACAAAGTACTCGACTAATCGACTAGTTTTGTCATTTTTACGTCCGAGGTAAGTTCGCACGAGATAGACATTTTTACAATTATGCTTATAATACTTTAATATTGTATTAATTATATATATGAGACGATGGTTGTGTACGACGACAAATCGACTATGTTTGGCACTTAGTGTGTGTTTCTAGATAGCTTTGGCTATATAAAGAACTTAGTGTGCAAATCAGAATAGTTTCGGCTATATATGGCACTTAGTGTGTGAGGTTGAGATACCTTCGGCTATGAAAGGCACTTAGTGTGCGAGATTATAATAGCTTCGGCTATGCTTTAGCACTTAGTGTGCAAGATTTCAAGTATTCGACAGTATCAAGTAAAGATATGAGTTCAATATAAATTTGTACAGGTATGTACAAATAAAGCATGAAATCCAAATAGACGAATTTATGAACTTGTTCATAAACACTTGACTAAGTATGAGGAAAGTTTGTTGGTCACCATGTTTTAGATATGAATTAGTTCAAATTGATGATTTGTATATTATGAACTGTTGAATATATTTAGTACAAACTTACTAAGCTATGAAGCTTACTGTGTGTTATTTGTCTATGTTTTATAGAGAATCAAAGCTAACTCGGACTCAGGGGTCGTCAGGAAACGTCATCACACTATCGATCATCTCGTTGGTACTTTTGAAGCTTTGTATATATGGTATATGGCACGTATAGGCTAGTGTCATTTTGGTATATTTTGAGTCATAATATTAACCATGAGATTTGGCTTGTAAATGTTAATGTGTATGGACATTTAAGTTGGCTTGAATTATGTGTTTGATAGATGTTATATGTGATGTATATAAGTTATCATGTGTTATGGCTTGTTTGCCATGGTTGTTGTTATGGCTAAGTGATTACTCATTTGGATAGTTATTAGTCGATGTATTAATGCTTGAGGAATAGTAAATTTTGGTATGATTTATGGATGATGAATTGGTATGTTTGAGAAGCATGATTTGGTTGATAGAAAGGTGAGAAAATTCATTTAGGAGTTATGTGAGTTTGATGATTTGGCATGATGATTTGGTAAGTTTTGAGTATGGAATTTAGTATTGAATTGATTGATGATAGATGGCATGATATGTGTGTGAATTGGCATGTTTCGGTTGTCTATATATGTGTTGAAATGATACCATTTTGATGGCTAGGTGTGCATGAGAAAAGGGTGGCAATTTGGCTTTACAAATGGCCTACTTTTGTCCACCCGAGCAGAGACACGGGCATGTGTCTCAGCCGTGTGTGACACACGGTCATGCTACACGGTTGTGTGTCCCCTGGGGTAGCCCTACGAATTATGTCAGTATACCCTACAATTTTGACACGGTCTAGACGCACGGGCGTGTCTACTAGCCGTGTGTGTCACACGGGTTCACACACAGACATGTGACTGGATGTGTGATATAAGTCAGTATACTCCCTAAATGGCACATGACCTAGTACACGGGCGTATGTGGCTATTTCGAAAGGTACATGGGCTAGACACACGGGCGTGTGGTCGGCCGTGTGACCCAAGCCAGTAACCCCTCTAAATTTCACATGGCCTGGCACACAGGTGTGTTCTCGGCCGTATGGTGCAAGCCAGTATGTATGCCCTGTTTTCACACGGCCTATGTGTAACATCCTGATTTTAGGCCTAGTTGGAACAGTGATTTCGGGACCATAAATCTGATGAAGAAAATTTTATTTTTATTATATTTTTATAGTCTACGATTTCATGAAATGATTTCGTGAAAATTTCGTTCGAAAATTTTGACGTTCGGGCACTCAATTTAGTCAAAAGGACTAAATTGTAAAAAGTGAAAAAGTTGAGTTCAACATGTTAGAAGTATCAAATTTTTATGATTTTTTAAATTAAAGGTCCTTAAATGGTAATTAGACCATTAGTTAGTGATGGACAAAAATAGACATGAAATAGGTGTAATAAAATATTTTTAAGTTAAGGGCATTTTGTTAAACTAATAATTAAAGGAATTAAAAAGCCAAAATAGCCAAAATTTGTCACCTTCTCCATGTACCAGCTGAAACGCCCATGGAAGCCATGACCAGGGTTTGGTTCAAGCTTTCAAGCTTTATAGTACGTGATCTCGAACCCCGTTTTTAATGTTCTTTACGTTTTTTAAGTCCCGGTAACATGATCTATACATTTCTACCATTATTTTGAGCTAGAGTTTATGTTTAAAAATTGACCCATATGTGACATGCATGCATTTTGATGTTTAATGGTAGAAAATGAGTGTTAGGTGTTAAATAAACGACTTTTACTAAGCAATTTTCGTTGAAAATGTTCTAAAGGACCATTTTGTAAAAGTTGTAAAAATAGTATAAAAGGATGTTATGATGAGAATTGAAGTTTGCTATAGTTATGAAAATGGTTCGGCTAGGCCTATAGAGTGGGAAAATTGAATAAAAATCATTTTACGAGCCTAGGGGCAAAAGTATAATTTTGACAAAATTTAGGGAAAAATGTAATTTTTCCAAAAATATGATTTTGGGTTAATTTGAATAATGTGAGTCCTAAATAGGCTATATTTGAAATGATAGATCAAGGAAATCGAGATTCGGGCTTAAATCGGGAAAAATACAAGTTTTGGACTAAAATGGTAATTTTGCCGTTTCCGTATTCGAGGTAAGTTCATGTGATTTAATAAGCATATTATTCATGTTATTATAGTTATACATGAAATATATCTTACTATGATTGTATTGAATTTGACGTTAATAGACATTTGATGGAAATTGACATTTTAAATGAAATGAATAAGTTTGTATGAAAATTAGGTGATATGTTATTTTTATTGTATGGACTAATGCCCAAATAAACATGAAATTGTGTTGAATTGAAGGTACATTGCATAATCATTTATGCATATTGATATACTTGATGAAAAGAGAAAATCCCGGTTGAATAAAAAGGGATATCCGATGGATAAATCATTGTTTACATGACATGAGATCCTGCATGTGTTGCAGAAAAGGATGTAGCTCGGACGGGTAATCCGTTGATCTCAATATAGAAAGGATCTAGCTCGGATGGGTGTTCCTTATGTGATCAAGCCTCCCAAAGAATATGTGTACTGAAATGGATTTAGCCCGGACAGGTAATCCAATTAAGATCTGAATTTAGCCTGGACTGGTAATTCAGATCCGAGCTCATTAGAGTACATGTCAACGTAAGGGATTTAGCTTGGACTGGCAATCCCGACATCTACTCTATGAGTTAAACTACGGGGGATTTAGCGTGGACTGGTAATCCCGCCGTAAGTTGTGAGATTCGTAGGAGTGCGTACTTGAAATGATCACTTGTACGAATTGAGTAAATGGAATATCCATCGAGATTCTGAGAAATTAAATGGGATTAATACGAGAAATGAATTAAAAGTTCTTGCCATGATATACTCAATTATGTACATATGATACTAATATCATGCATATGATTGTCATGTTTGGATGAGCGACTGTGCTAAGAGATAGCACAGGTAAGTACTCAGAAACCCATGAACACGTGTTTGACATGTGAAATGGAACGGAATTATGATAAGATTTGCAAATGAATGAATGTTGCTTATGAGAATAATTTGTACGACAAACTTATGATGGTGATCATTTTATTTCACTAGAACAGTTTGGACAGCAACAGTAGTCCAAATTTGAAAATCCACCAAAAATTGGGAAGGTCGAATTAAAGGCTAAATAAAATATGGAATTAAAGCTTGTTGAGTCTAGTTTCACATAAAAGAAATGGTGTAAGCAAAAGAGTTTCATAATATGAAATATTTAATTGTTTTATAAATAGGGTCAGAGTGATTTCAAACTCCCCTGTCTCAATATTTTAAAAATCATTAAAAATTGTATGAAAATAATTATTGGTTATAAATTATATGGCTAGAATGTTGGATGAGTCCATTTTTAATAGAAACAAATGATAACATTATTTGAGTTCTGTACTATGAGATAAATAATTTTTAGTAAAGAGAGGTCAGGACGGATGGACAGCGGAACAGGGGTGACTTTAATAAATAAACTGTACTAATTGGCTGAACCAAAAATTCTAAAAATTTTATGGTAAGAATATATATGAGTTTAGTTTCTGGGAAAATAGCGGATATTAATTTGGAGTTTCGTACCCTTGGATATAAATAATTTAGTGTCTATGACTCGAGAAAACAATATGACTGGACTATGAATAAATATGAGAATTTAGAAATAGTATGTTAATAGATTGCCTATTATTATCACGCGAGCTTACTAAGCGTAAAGCTTACTCCCTTCTTTCTATTTCTTTTAGTATTTTTAGGTTAGCTCGAGATTGGAGATCGTCGGAGGAAGCATCACACTATCGAGCCAACACCTTGGGAGTATTAAAACATATGTTAGAATTATCAAGTGAGTGGCAAGTATAGGGACCTAGTTTATGACATGTGTTATTATAATTTGGCCAAATGTAATGGCCTATATTATGCTATTGTATATGGCCATAAGATGTGGCTCATATTGATTATAGCTTGTAAATTTAGCTATTCATATTATGTCTAATGTTTAAGATGTGATTATGTTGGTTTGCCATGCATGGTTGGCAATATGACATGTGTGTTGGATGTATGCTCTACGACCATTTGAGGTGGTCATAGCCATGAGAGTTGGCTAAGTATGAGGTTTAAGATGATAAATAAAGTTAGGTGGATGATATTTTATTGCATGATTGAGGTTAGTTTAATTGCATTTATATGCTTGATAATGTGCTCGATGATGTTGTGTGAATATGTGCAAGTGAGGGTGACAAAATGGCTTGGAAAATAGCCTTGTATTTTTCCACACGGGTAGACACACGGGCATGTTTCTAGATCGTGTATGACACATGGTCAACTCCGTGGGCATGTAATCCAGTCGTGTGTCCCCTGCACTTTAATTTAGCAAAACAGAATGTCTAGATTTGGTCACACGAGCTGAGACACGGCCGTGTGTCTCGGCCATGTGAGGGACACGACCTGAGGACATGGGCGTGTTGATAGCACACGGGCGTGCCCCTGCGTCCACATGGGCGTGTGATCCTATTTCATGAGAAAAATTTCTAAGTTTTCCCAGGACTTTCCAAAGTTCTCGGTTTAGTCACGAGCTATTTAATGTATGTTGTGGGCTTCGTAAGCCCATAATAGGACGTTATACATGTTTGTTCATGAAATTAATTTGAATGAAATTATATGGCCCCATTTTGCATGAATATGTATGTATATGTCCAGTAATTAGGGGTGACCAAAACTCGATTCGACTCGAAAAAATCGAAAAAAATTTGAATTTCGAGTTAAACGAATCGAGTTATTCGAGTCAACTCAAATTTTTTTTCGAATTTCGAGTTCGAATCGAGTTGAGTTTTCGAATTCAAATAATTCGAATATCAAACTATAATATTTTACATTTTTACTCTAAACTTTCAAACCTTTTTACTTTTCCCTCAAAACTTTTATTCCTTTCACTTTCCTCCCAAAACTTTTACTTCCTTTTCATCCCAACCCCCAAATCTACCCAAAATCCATTTCTCACCAAAATTTTAATATCCCATTTATTTTTTCTCAAAATTTTACTTCCAAAAACCCTCAAAACTTTTTATTTTCCCCCAAAATTTTTACTCCTTCCCACTTTTCCCCTAAAATTTTTACTTCCTTCCCATCTCACCTCCCATCTACCCCAAACCCATCCCCCCCCCCAACCCAATTTTTTTTTAATACTTTTCCTCCAAAATTTTAATGCCCCCTATTTTACTTTCCCTCAAACTTTTATTCCCCCAAATTTTTTATTTTCTCTCTAAACTTTTACTTCTCACCCTTTACTTTCAAATAAAAAATCTAAATTATCCAAAAAAAATCACTAAACATAAATAGTAATAATTTTATTTATATCTACTATTTATATTATTAAATTAAATTTCACATTTTATATTATTTATATTATTGAATTGTTTAGTCATATTGAATATTTATATTAAAATTAAATTATTAATTATACCATTAAATATTCATGTTAAAATTTTATATTGGTATCAATTTCACATTTTATCTTTAAAATAAATTTTATTAAAAAATCACATTTTTACATTTAATATATTTTTTAATTTCAAAATACATAGTGACAAGAATCTGAAGATAATTGAAACAACTAAGCAAGCAAAGAAGCTAACCCGCATATAGAAGTTTAATAAATAAATTATGAGGTGATGAAAGTTAATAAAAATTTTGATTAAGGAAGTTAATAAAAATTTTGATTAAGGTAGACAAATTTTATTACGATAGGTGACAATGGTTACAAGGAGCCAAAATTATTTTATAGTGATATATTCGGTTTTAATTTATATGTTACTATAACATTTATTAAGTAATAATTATTAATCTAAAATAATAAGTGTAATTTATCACTAATAAAAAACTACACATTATTGTTTATATTTATGATATAAGAATACTATAAGAGGATAATTAAAAAATATGTTTCATGTTTATTTATCACAATAATTGGTCACTTAAATAAATTAAGTATGTTGCTTATTTATTTATCATTGTAATATTTAATTATTAAAAATTAATTGACATATTAATCACTACTAATTAACAACTATAGAGTTCTTTAAATATTAAAATACTTTGTATGAGTATGAATTTGTTTAATTAATGAACTGTTTTTTTTAAATATATTGTTATAATTTCATTTGAAACATTTTTTAATTATAGAGAAATTAATTATTTTATTTAAAATTTTATTATTTAAATGTTAATTTAATAATATAATGAACAATAAAAGATAATTTCATCAATTCAAAAGTTTTTCTATGTAACGCCTCAACTTTTTTATGTATGAATTTATAAAATTGTATGAAGTAATTTGATTTGGTTTGGTGGTTGAGCACTTTGCATATTTACTCATAGTCTCGTGTTTGAGTCCTTGTATATGTAAATGGAAATAAAGAAGGGTTTTTCAATCTGTGTATATAGTGTGAAAGGTCGAATAAAATGTCCATATATCGCGCGAACCTCAATACTCTCCCGCTCGACATTCGAGCCCTTGCAAAAGTCCAACAAAATCGACCGAGTGACGCCGAGCCCTTGCGAAACTCCGATAAAATCGAGCGAGTGACGCTCCAGCCTTTGGAAAAGTCCAAGCGGGGACCATCGTTACTAATGGTGGTTGATAATGACCGCATGAAAGTGATTAATCGAGTGTCTTCTTCCATGAGATTTCGTTAGAGGGAATGCAGGTGACCTCATGCATTACCCACAAAAGATGAAAAACATAAACTTAATTCATTAAAATCTAAAACTCAAACTTTATTCGCAGCAAGCCAAAGATTCATTTGCCAAATGCTTGCATTGAAAATATATGTTTGCTCTCCATTGTTCTATTATTATTATTAGTTAGGATTAGATATTTTAGCTGATTTCAGTATTCTCAATAAAAGAAAGAAAGACTAACAAAGTTATTCCAAGAAATTTAAGCCTATAATTAAGGCCAGAATCTCAAAACAAGATATATATTCTAAAAAATTATGTTATTCAAGGAATTTTATTCCAAGTATAAAAAAATTCTTTTTTATATAAAATCTAAAATAAATACCAATAAGTGATTGAATGTAATTATAAAAGTACATTACAATTTTTTAGAAACAATATTGTTGAAAGATACAACCATAAATCTCAAATACATACAATAAAACAAACTTAAGTAATACAAAAAAAAAATCTAAAATAGATTATACTATATACATATATATATTTTAGTCTCTAACAATTATCCAACCCAAACGTGCAAGAGAGTACTTAAGGTTAATGAAAAATCAGGCTTTAGCATGCATATTTCAGTTGAAACAGTAGTATTGAAGTTTTTTCTATCTTCAATTTTCAGAAGCGATTTTTATTTATAGAATAATTGATAAATGAATGAAATAGAAAAACGAAATTTAAAATTGAAGTATAGAAATGAACCTCATCATTTGTGAAATATTAAAGCGTCACAATCATCGGCTCTTAGGCTCCGAAAAAAAAGACAAAAGAAAGAGAGCGAGAGGAAGAAGGTGGGTGGAAAGAGAGCAGGAGGTTTCGAGTAGAGGTATGCATGGGTCGGGCGGCCCGGCCCGGCCCGAAGGCCCGCCCGAAAAATGGGAGGGTTTGGATAAAAATATAGGCCCGAAAAATGGGCTTGGGCAAAAAAGAGGCCCGTTTAGAAAACGGACCGGGCCTCGGGCAAATTTTTTTGGCCCGGGCCCTGCCCGATTTTAATATTAAATTATTTTTAAATTTTTTATTTTAAATTTTAAGTAACTTTAGTTTTTTTACTTTATGTTTTTTTTATTGTTTTTAATGTTATTTTGATATTATAAAATTTTTGTTATTAATATAATTTAGTTCTAATTTATTTCAATTTTTTAATTTTAATATAATTATTTTTTATTATATTTTTAATTTATATATTATTTTAAGAATTATTTTAGTCCTATTTTTTTAATATTTATTTTTATGTTTTAAATGCATTTGATTTATTATATTTTAAAGTTTTTTATTTAATAAAAAAAGTAAAGAAAAAATTTTTAATATGGCCGGGCCGGGCTCGGGCCTATCATTTTTTTCTCGGGCCGGGCTTAGACAAAATTCTAGGCCCATATTTTGAGTCGGGCAGGGCCCGAGCCTTGAAAACAGGCCAAATTTTTTTATGGGCCCGGCCCGGCCCGGCCCATGTACACCTCTAGTTTCGAGGAATGAGGGATAATTTATAATCAAAATGGGCAGGTGTAGTTTTCATTTTTTTGATTTGGTCTACAACGGGGCGTGTGGGAGGGGCAAGTAATAATTGAAGTTAAATTTTCTTTTCAAATACGCATAACTACTTATTTTGCTACCTAATTTTATAATAATAAAAAAACATTTTTTTTCAATTTTCAATGTAACTTTTAAATTTATATTATTTATCAAACCACTCTATAATGCATTTATTAATTTCACTTATATGGTATACATGATTTTTAAATAAATTAAAATTTTAAATTTTAAAAATTAAAAAGCATAAAAATTAAAAATATATAATTTATAGAATAATAAAAATTATAATAATTTCTATAACTTTTAGAATTCTTTAAAATTTTTAATTAGTTGTTTACATTGTATATATGAGGACTACCACGTCACACTACTTTAAATGTTAAAAAAATAAACAATTAATTAATTAATTAAAATAATTTTTTCTTATAAAGTAAGAGGTGAAGTAAGTTATTATGTATTTTTTTAGTGCATATTTTATTTGGTTGAACGAATATATGCGTTTTATTATTCAATAAAATTTTTATTTCTTACAATTGATATAAATAATTATTATTTAAGATAATTTAAAATTATAGTATTTTAAAAGTAATAAAATTTCATATTTCAATAGTTTCGTAAATTTAAAATTGAAAAATCTAAATCTAAAATAAAACGATTAACTAATGACAAATTTATACCTATTTTCTTATTTATGTGTTCTTTAAAATTATTAAATTTAAAAGAAACAAAAATATGGC
This sequence comes from Gossypium anomalum, assembly GCA_025698475.1. Classification (NCBI taxonomy): domain Eukaryota; kingdom Viridiplantae; phylum Streptophyta; class Magnoliopsida; order Malvales; family Malvaceae; genus Gossypium; species Gossypium anomalum. The sequence goes on along the minus strand of CM046966.1, from coordinate 77,482,968 downwards.
TGGACAGGTGATGGGACGGTTGCTGCTCTCTCGAGGAAATGGGCTTTAAATGCTTTGATTTTCTTTAATAATGTTTTTTTCTTTCTCTTCTTTTAAGCTGTTTTTTGAAACTGATTTCTGTAGTGGGCTATGATTTGACTCTTGGACATGAGGCCTGTTTTTTCTGTTCTTTTTGGTTTTATTTTTATAAAACCCTAGTTCGATTTTTGCTATAATAAAAACAAAATTATAGAAATATTTTTTTTAGATCAAAAAAATTAAGCTAAATTTTGCTATTAGTCTTTGTACTTTATGAAAGTTGAGATTTAATTCATGTACTTTAATTTGATCATTTTCAGTTCCTGTACTTTTTAAATTTTAAAATTTCATTCATCATCAAGCGATAAATTCATTAAGTTCTGTTATTTCCAAAATCTGATGCATCAAATATATTATCATATGTGTAACGCCATAATAGCTTATTATTTTCACATGTTATGCATTAAAAGTCCAGTTAATTAAATAATGAATTTCATTTACGTCAAGACTAAAATTTTTAAATTCAAAAAAATAAGAACTTAGAATGACCCAATTGGAGAATATAGACCAAATCTACAATTGTGTGCATAGTGTATGACTAGTAATTGAATTTAACCAAATGAATTTAACTACTATTATCTGGGTCAAAACTAAATTTCAATATTCAAAAAGTACAGGGTCTCAAATTGATCAAACTAAAGTACAAGATCTAAATCAACAACTTTTGCAAAGCACAGGGACTAATAGTAGAGTTTAACCAAGAAATTATTAAAAATGGTATAAGAAATTAGTGACAAGTTTATTATGATTATTAATAAAATTATCAAGAAATCTATCTAATAATTGAATTTGAGTGTAATTTGCTTAATTTTTTTAAAAAAAAGAGTGTAATTTGCTTATAGTTACATGTGTGGCATGTTTAGGTAATCGTTGTAATTAGTGAATTCCACTAAGATAACATTTAGAAAGTCACCTAGTAATTGGATTTAGGTGTAATTGTTTGTAATTACACAAAAGTGACATCTTTGGGTAATCATAATGATTGGTGGGTTCCACCGAATTGAGTGTAATTGAAACACCCCAATAACATTTTCCAATACTTATGGGGTGAGGTTTGGAGTAATTGCACCCAAATCTAAATTTAAAAAATAAACTTATACAAGTTATGAAAATTATATTATAAGAATGAGCACATATGAGTGTTTGAGATGGATATGACAAAAAAATTTATATTATAAAAAATATTTTATGTATTTTATACGGTTATAAAAAATTATATTATTTAAATCTTTAAAAAAATTAAAGTGTTTGCTAAAAAGTTTATTATAAAAAAATGTTATAAAAGTGTTATGATATATTTATTTATAAGAAGTTATGATGAAGTATATAACTTATTTATTTGTCCATACTATATACAATAAAAAAAAATATTTATTCATAAAAAATATTATAATTTTTTTATCATAGCTTATTTATAAAACAATTTTCTAAAATTTTGACAAAAAATTATATTATTTATAATAAGTATTTTAAAAATTATGTGCAATTTATAGAGTTTTTTTTTATAAAGGTTATATATTATAAGTTTTATATTATTTTAAATCTAATTTACGTATTATAAAAAGGAATATAACTTAGCATAAAATTTTCTCCAGATTAACTTTCTATAAGTTTTTATAATTAAAGTTACAAATTATTTGAATTATAAGCCCAAATATTACAAGGTTCATGCTACGTAAATAGAAAAAGTTTTCTTACACTATATCATGGAATATGATACCATTTGAGAGAATAGTGTCAGATACAAACACTATAGACAACTCACGAACTCTTTAATTTTAGACATTCAAAATTTCGAAATGTGGTTGAGAAGATATTGGTTGTTCTAAATATATATATCATATTAACATTATCGTAGTATAGTATAAAAATAAAGTTGGATTTTGTTTAATTATAGATTTTTTATAACAATTAATATTGATTTTTAGAATTCAAAATTATTTAGCTATGTACTTATAATTTATACTACCAAATACGACATAGAAAATTACTATGCAATTGCACTTTACTAACCAAACATGTTCAGGAAATAAAAATGTAACAGGCCCATTTTGCTCGGCCTGAGCCCAAACCAACAAAAAAACTAAAATCTAGAAAATAAATAAACAGTCCATTACAACCTGAATTTTAAAATCCAATTACAAACCCAAATAACCTACACCCAACTAAGCCCAAACCCTGATGGCCCGATAAGCCCAATGCCTAAACCAAATTTCAGCCAAGCTTAACCCTAGCTCTCTCTAGAGCGCCGCACCCCATGTGCCTCTGTCAGCGTGGCCACCACCCAAGGACTGTCGTCTTGCACCAAAATGGAAGCCTTTGCCCGTTGACCTTCCTCAGCCCTGCAAAACAACCCAAAAACGAGCAAGAACGCAGCAAAATGCAAGAACACGTAGAGGTAGACAACAGAAGCGAACAAAAAGAAATGATAACATGTATTCGGCTATATATAGCCAGAAGAAAAATGTAATTTTTTTACAAATAATCTACTACAAAAAAGGAGAATCAAATACAAAAAGAAATAGCAAAGATTCAAGTGAAATCAAAACTTTTCGAATACAAAGAAAATAGAAAAAAAAAAAAAACTCAAAGATTAAGGTGATTTACGATTCATTTTTGTTTTCTTTCTTGCTTTGAGGGTATTTTTTTTATTTAAAACAAATAAATAAGAGATTACAAAGACACTCACCTGCTGTTATTCTCCGGCTTGGATATCAGACCAAAAAGGGGTGAATGGGTCTCCTCTCGTTTGTACATGACTTAGGTCGTGAGCCACGGCAGAGGTGGAGGCGTGAACGCCGATGATACCCATGAGCAGCCAAAAGTGGCGGCTAGGGTTTGAGTCTTTGAGTTCGGTTGAGAGAAAATCAAAAGGGGTTTAGGGATTTGTTTTAATTCTTGCAGAAAATGACAAATGAACATTCAAATGTTTTTTTTTTTTTTTTTTAATAACAAGTAAAACGGCGCCATTTGGAGGGAGAGGATCCGCGTGCCGACCCGTTATCTTGAATTACTTTATTGATTTTGCATTGTTATAATTTGTTGTTTTACACTTTTATTTATATATTTCTTATTGTTTTATCTTACAATCTATTTATCATAAAATCCTCTTTTATATATTCCTATGTTTCAAAGATTTATATGATATTTAACTTAATACTATTATACATAAATATACAAAATTTTTATTAAATCATTTTCATTCTAAGCATATATTATCAATTTCATATTATTTTATGCAAATATTTTCATCTAAGCCTATTTACGTATATATTTTTTTTTTCTTTTCTTAAATCTATTTATATATATAATTGGTTCCCCATTTTAAATCGCATATTCCATTTATTTTAATTATATATTAGTATTTTTTTATACATTATTTATATTAAGTTTTTTTATTTCATGTATATTATCTATGTATTGTTTTAAATTATTTTGTTTGGTGTAGTATTTATTCCAAATTTCCTCTTACATAATATCTATTTTGAAAAATTATTTATGTATTATTATGTTTACTCACACATGTATGGCTTATTTTAAAGTTTTATACATTTCCTTTTTTTTTTTTAAAATCATTTTTTATAACGTGTTGATTTCAAATCGCTTGCTTCTATCGCATTATTATTTTTATTCATCCAAATTTAAAAGCTTATTGCGTTTTATGTAATTTAATTTGTTTTTATTAGTTATGTTTTCAGCATTATATTAGACTTTAGTTATTAATGTTAGATAGAATGGTGAGATTATTGCTATTGTGTATCTTGAATTGTATGTTTTATTATACTTGTTATCCGTTTGTACAATATTGTATTCACATGTTATCATTTCATGCTTATATTTATGCTCTTATTCCTTATTATCACATCATGATTCTAGTTCTCACTTTTGCCTTATATCGATTATCTTTTATCCTCAAACAAATTAATAAATATTTTTAGTCAATTTTATAATCGTTTAGTTAAAAGCTTTCAAAATAAGGTAATATTTCGTGTTTGGAAATTTTGAGAAATCGTGCCCTACATGCTAGTTTTCGATTTACCGTTTGACCGAACAACCGAATATCCTTTTTAAATTTTCTATGCATGAGTTTTGGAAATCATGAGATAATATTGGTATCGAAGATTCGAAATGTCGTGTCCTACGTGTTGGATGTGATATTTTATTTCTTCGGAACAAAAGAATCTTAATATACACTTTGAGTTATCCAAACATTCATAAAAAGGGATCATAAAAATTTGAAACAAGGCAATATCTCGTGTTTGGAATTTTCAAGAAATCGTGCCCTACGTGCTAGGTTTCGATTTATTGTTTGACCGAACAATCGAATATCCTTTTTAAAATTTCAATGCATGAGTTTTGGAAATCATGAGATGATATTGGTATCGAAGGTTTGAAATGTCGTGTCCTACGTGCTGGATGTGACATTTTATTTCTTCGGAACAAAAGAATCTTAATATACACTTCGAGTTATCCAAACATTCATAAAAAGGGATCGTATTTTAAAATTTATTTTAAAGTCTTTTCAACCTTTGACATTAAGACATTAACTAATCAATTAGGTACCAATTTTGGGCGTTACGAGGGTGCTAATCCTTCCTCGTACGTAACCGACTCCCGAACCCGTTCTCTCAAGTTTCGTAGACCAAAAATGTCGTTTTAGTAAACTAAAATGTTTTATTAAAACAAAGGTGATCCGATCACACCTAATAAAGATCGATGGCGACTCTATTTTTCGTTTTCTTTTCAAAATATAAAGTCGATCCTCGATTTTTCAAAAAAAAAGGTTTTGACAAAAAATTTATAAATGGGCATTGTACAAGGCCAATTTCGGCCCAAACCCAATGACTAAAAACCTACTAACCCAGAGGCCCGTTTACACCCATACCCTCACCCCATTACATTAACCCAAACCCCAAACACCCACTTAAAGCTAACAGTGGCCCATTTACCCCTTTTACACCCCTAACCCAATACAAAACCCTTAACCCAACCTAACTCAATTAACCCAAGCCCATTAAACCAAAAAAAAAAAGAAGTCAGAAAAATAAACCCTAGCCCCCTAGCTAGGGTTCGGCGCCGTAACCACCCCCTGACCATCTGACCAGCGCCGCACCAACCTTCTGCCACCACCGCCACTGTCTCCATCAGCAACTTGCATCTGAAAACAATAAAAGGGAATAGACAGCAAGAAGAAAAAGGGGGGGCCAATATATAATCAAAAACAGATAATGTCAAGAGGGGAGGGATTTTGTAAATCAAAAAAAAGAGAGGGGAAATCGTTCGGGATTGAAGCAAAAAGAACAGAATACATATATTAGTCTTTTTAGCAAAAAAAAGCAACAATAGATCAATATCACGAATCGATTAAGTTTAGATCGACATCAAGAAAGGTGAAAAGAAATCCATTTTTCCTCAGTTCACTTATCTGTTTTTTTCTTTCTCTTTTTACACTTCTTTTATTTTCTATATTCTAACACATATATTTGTACATATATTATAATACGAAAAAATATAAAAAAATAAAAAAAATGAATGTGGCCGGCGCCGGTGACCGGCCGACGACCGAACCCCCTTGGCCGGAGTCCCACCGGAGCTCCCTCTCCTTCTCCCCTTTTTCTTCTCTCCCCCCTTTCTTTTCTCTCTTTCTTTCTTCTGCTGCAAAATGAAAATTTTTCAAAGAGATTTGGCTTATATAGTGAAGTAAAACGGCGCCGTTTTGGCCGTTGTCCGTAGGCGCTTAAACGGCGTCGTTTCGTCTGACCCGAAAGCAACCCGACCCAGCACAGAGAGGATCCACGTGTTTTAGCGGAAGGGTCTAATTGCGCGAATGACCCTTCCGCTTTTCTGAGGCTTTATAATTAAATCTTTGTGTTTTGTAATTACGCCTAAGATTAAATCGATCTTATGATTTGATCCCCACCGATGCGTTGCGTTTAGAGTGAGTGGAAATATTGCTAATTCGCCCCCCTCAATGTTCCATGCGCGTTTAATTCAGTCCTTTTCTTCAGTTTTTATTTCGAATTCGCCCCATAACTTTGGTTTTAGTTTAATCTTAATCCTTTTTGTTTGAATGTTATATTATTTTTGTTACTTTATCTAAATTTAATTATTATATATATATTATTATTATCATCAAGCTATTATTTTTCTACTATACATAGATGTTTTAACATGTATTTATATTATATTTATCATATTAACATTATCATTATTAGTTTATATTATTGTTGTTATATTAAAATTAGTGTTAATATTATATTTTTGCCATTATATCTCTTATTATTTCCAATACTCTTCAACAAATGTTTTTTATTTCATTACAATTTTTCTTTCCACATGCTGTTATTATATTAATGTTTATACGTATATATATAAATATTTATGTAGTGTATTAATAGCCTTAGTTTCCAATGTATATATATGTATGTTACGAAACTATCTTGCCCACTATATCATATATATGTATATATATATATTTTGTACTATTGTTTATATATTTTGTACTATTATTTATATAAGCTTTTATACCGTATTTTATTATTACATATGTGCATTAATATTATTATTTATGTATCATTTTACTATTATAGTATTTTCCTAATACCATATTATACATATTATTATTATATTTGTTTTTATCCTTCTTACACTTATAGGCAATATTAGTACATATACTTTATTATGTATATATATATATAGTATTATCATAATTACTTTATTTTAGTATTGTTATTATATTATATTATATTTATTTTTATTTGTATCAAATTATCATTTTTTAGTATTACCGCTATATAATATTAGTGTATATTTTTACCATATATATATTTATATATAGTATCACTTTTTTTAATTTATTGTAATATTCTTATATTGTGGTTATGTATGTGAATTTAATATATTTATGTATCATATTACATATATCTTTTTACGTATGTTGTAATACCATACTTTTATATATTGTTACGTATATAATCTTAATGTCATTTTTTTGTGTGCTCGTATTTGATATTATGATCTTGCATGCATTATTAGTGTTTTCCTTCAATATTATTCTGATATCCGGTATTAGTTTCAAATATGTTTATGGTTCTTCCACTTATTTATCCTTATTTCACATCAGCTTTGTTTTACATTATTTCAAAAATCATATTCTTGCCTTCCTAATCAATTTCAATAATCAAGGCAATATATCGATTTAACATTAAGTCATCGAGTTCATCGCTATGTTGGGTGAATGTCAATTGACTCGTGTTAAAGCGATATACCCTTCTCAAAAACCGAAATAAATTAAAATTTCTCGTCTTTTAGATCGGATCACGACTAAAGTTGCATTGAACTCTTATTTTTGAAAATTAAGACAACATGTGTTTATGAGATACCGATTTTGGGCGTCGCGAGGGTGCTAATACCTTCCTCCTACAGCATGTGAATCCCGAACCCTAATTTTTCTCTGGATTTTAACGTAAACCTAAACCTAGCCTTTTATTTGTTTTGAAAGACAAATTTAATAGGTGTCCGATCACACCTAGAAAAAAGATCGGTGGCGACTCCCAGTTTATTTATAAACCCAAATTTCAATTTCCAGTTTTCTAATAAATCGCCACAATTTAGCGACCCAAAACCAAAATTTTTACGTCGCTACAGCTGGCGACTCCACTGGGGACCCGGTTTTGAGAGTCGAGTTGAATAAACACATCTTGTCAAAAGTTTTCAAATTTCCTTGTTCAAAGTAAATATTTGGTCGTGATCCGAAAATCTCACTTTCAAAATTCATGCATTTGCATCGTGTTGTAAATATTTCTTCTAACTTGTTATTCATTTGTTTTTCAGTTTTTATTTTTATGGTTTTAATTCTAGTTTAGTTTCTTTAAATAAAACGTAAAGGTTTATGAGTTTCCCCCCCCACACACCGTGCACTTGCATTTTGCATAACATGAGCTCTATACCCGGGCTCCGTCCGTTTAAGTGAAAGTAATCGCTACGCCTTCGTGAGTTAACTCGTCCCTCCGCACAGGCTAGTGAATACTTTCGGGTTACATATGACTTATGCTTTCGTGAGTTAACTTGTCCCTCCGCATAGGCATAAGTAAATGTAATCCCTCGAATTGAACTCGTGAGCCTGTGATGGGCTATGACCGAGGTTCCGTACTAATCTTAGCAGACGATAGTACGAACAATTCGAGTACCTATCTAGAACCAAAACCGCATGTAACGAACCATACGAGCTATCCAATTAGAGCCATGCCGAACCTCTGTCCGCTTATAGTCACCAAAATAAGTACACGGGGAAATGCTTTTGCCTTTCATTTACACTGTCTATGTAAAAGAGTTGTGTTGAGTAGTTTAATTTGTTTCTCAAAATATATTTGTTGTGTTACTAACCAAGTTTGTTTGTTTTTATTTTTATTATCATCATGCATCATAGGCATCACATTAGGAAGGTGTTGATTAAAGGATAGTTGCCAAAGAACGGGTTTTTGATGGAGGAGTCAATTACACAAATAATCGAGAAGAATGCCGTGGTTCGAGACTGGTCTCTAAAAACTCAGAGAGAAAAGGGGGACAGCCTAGTGGAAGGGTGTGTTGTCAATTTGCCCGAACATACAACTGTGAATGTTCGCCAAAACAACCTTGAGGATTTGGTGCGAGTTTGGAACCAATGGGATTCACACACTAGGGGCATTTTCACCGAGAGGTATGGAGATATAGCTCACTTGATCACCATTCGTGCGAATTTAACAGTTGATTCAAGCTATGGTTCGATTCTGGGACCCGACTTATCGAGTGCTTTACATTTAATCAAGAGGACATGACTCAACCATAGAAGAGTATGCTTTTTACTTCCGCATCGACAATGTGCAATTCGGCAAGATATACGTGAAGGAGCCTAAGCCATTGACCTTTAGGAAAAAATTAGTAAGACCGCGGACATGACTCGATGCATGGGCGAAAAACAAATAAAAAGAAGAATGAAACCGTTTGCATTCCATGGTCCACCCTACGAGAATCGGTTCCGAGTCATCCGGACATATTGAAGAGAGTTAATCTATTCGCCTTGGCCATTTACGGTTTGGTCATTTTCCGAGTTCTCGGACATATTGAGGTCGCAGTGTTTGATTTCTTGAAAGGCTAAAACAAGGAGTCAACCACGTCCCGACTATCTTAGCCGAGACATTCTGTGTCCTTGAGTACTTGTCGAAGGGTAGGAAAGGGACGATTTATCGGGTGTGCACAAATTGCTCAATATTTGGATTTTGAGTCATTTTTGGAAAGTAGAGCGCACTCTATTCCACATGTTTTCAAAAACATTCGCCCGCTAGAAGCTTACCTCAAGAAAGAATGGCCGAGAGAAGTCACCGAGCAACATTGGGTATCGCTTTTCGAGAATCTTCATGCCGAGGATATAACGTAGAGAGCACCTGTGTCCGTCCTTCACCCCGCTATACAAATGTGGAGGCCAAGATTGGGTACCTTTACTCGGGTTATGGGGAGGAGTTGGATACGCTCCACTATTAGTCCAAAGGCAATTTTCTTCATGACAATTTATACCATAACCTGGAGGGTTGGCACAATTCGAGTTCACTTTCGCGAGTGAGGGATATATGAAGAGAGTCCGAGATATTGCAAAGTCTTGGAATGAAATTCATTTCATGGAATTAGCCTTGTATGTTGATACCCTTACCCAAGACTATGACATATGGAGAAAGCAACGGGTAAGTAGTCAGCAAATCTCATCAACAAATTGCACTGCCTAGAACCCCTTTTTGGAGGAAATGCCGTCCGAGTTGGACATCGCTAGACAAGAATTCGAGCGAGAAAAAGCTAAGATGTCTAGAGACCTTAGTACCCTTCAAGAAGAAAACTATCAGTTGAAGATTGAAGCTCAAGTTGAAAGGTCCAGAACTGAAAAAGTACAAAGGGAGGCCGAGATCGTGAGAAACGACTTAAGGGACCTTCATTTGGAAAACAAGAAATTAAGAAGCACTATAAAGAATAGTGGATTGGGCAAGTCAACAGCTGAGTGGAAAGAAGAAATTAGCAACATCAAAGGAGGAATGGAGTTTTGGAAGGGAAAAGCAAAGAAAGAATAGGAAAAGGCCGCGCGCGCTGCAATAGAGTTAAGAAGGAAGAATGCCGATTATGAAAGGGTAACTGCGGAATTTGCGAATAGTCAGTCTGAACATCGAGAATTAAAAAGGAGAGTACGAAATTTAGAAAATATGCTACAATCTCGTCAACAACAATTAGATAACCTCACAGAGGCTCTAGAAGAGAAGAATGATCGATCGATAGAGACATGCACGCGCGTCTGAAGGAACTCTCCAAGAAAAGGAAATGCAACTCAACTTCTTGATTAATGAAATTAAGCCAGCGGCTATGCAAGTTGTTCAATTATCGATGATGAAGCCGAAGTTCTCGATTGCCAATTCCTCCGAGCCGGAGATCGAGCATATCGTAATTTTTAGAGCAAGTGAAGAAACAAGGCAATGTGGCTAGGAAATTTGTATAATCGGTGGAAAAATAAAAATTTTTGTAATGTGCTCTTCTCGATAAATGAAATGCTTACATATGGGGCTATCTTGAAATCAACACCAAATTCTTGCATATTTATTCATAACTAACATTTATGCATCATTTATTCTTTGGACATTCATCCATTCATTCATTCATCACATGTACATATCATATCACCGTAATCATCCACCAAACTAAAAGAACCATATAATCCGCAGCTTGCAAGACTTCAAGATCTGGAATCATGACATTTATACGTAACGCGCGACAAACTAGGGCAATGGAAGTGAGTTCAATGAGAGAATCGAAAGGATGGAAAGGGCTCAAAAGGAATTACAAGAGCAACGGCCAAATCGCAACAAGAAACGAGAGATCTAATGGTAAGATCTCGAGAGGAGTCACTCGAGCAAAGAGATCGGATGGCCAAAATGATGGAGATGATGACAACTCCGGTCAAAGGAAAAGGACCCATGCGAGAACCCCGATGTTATGGAACCCCAATCAAGAATTCACCACGATCGGGATCCACTCTATCCCCGGGATTCACTCCACCACCCGCATATACGACCACGAGAGAGGGTATGCTCAAGGAGAACCCACAGGGCTTGGAACATCGACCTATGCCACCGCTCCACCCACTAATTTGGGGCAAGGAATATTCGCGTCGAACCCGGGGGCGATCCTGCGATCCCCTAGTTCGGATCCGGACGACCCGCGAAGTAGCCAAATTGAAATTGGATAACCATGACGCGAAATATAGGAGTCCGGAGGAAAGACTCAAAGCAATAGAAGGCACTCGAGGTCTTCTCCGCCCTAGGTGCCAAGGAACTCACCTCGTGCACTGATCTAATTTTGCCTCCGGTTCAAGGCGCTGATTTTGAGAAGTATGATGGGACTAGGTGCCCAAAAGCACATCTCATCATGTTCTGTCGAAAAATGACTGTTACGTGAACGATGATAAGTTACTTATACATTGCTTCCAAGAGTCTAATCAAGGTCGACCCTACGTTGGTACAACCAACTCAAAGCGAGGAAAAGATTAGATCCTGGAAAGACTTGGCATCCGCGATTCTCATGAGCAATATAACCATGTATCGGACATGGTGCCGGCCGATGACCTTACAAATGATGGAGAAAAAGTCGTCAGAGACCTTTAGACAGTATGCGCAGAGATGGAGAGACGTCTCAGCCCAAGTGGAACCCCCACTAACAAAAACGGAGATAACCGTTCTCTTTATCAACACCTTAAAAGGGCCGTTTTATGACAAATTAGTGGGAAGTGCCACGAAAGAGTTTGCGGATATTGTAATATCTGGTGAGCTCATAGAGAATGCAGTCAAGAGCGGTAGAATGGAAGGATCAGAAGGCTCAAGAAAAGCAGCACCCATAAGGAAAAAAGAGCCAGAAGCCCACATGGTGGGAACTGGAAGTCGTTACATTCCAATTCATATCCTAACCAACCTCGACCCACATTATTATCCACCTTCAAATTTCCATTATCCTCCTCAAATCCCTTACTACCAAACACCACCTCCCTCCTACCCCCGTGTACGCCATGAACAACCAAAGACCCGTTACCACTTTTTCACAAAACACTGCACCTGCTTCAAAACCAACCTGAAATGAGCCAAGACCAAGAAGGCCTAATCCCGAGAGACCGCAGCTTTACTCCCATCCTGTGTCATATGGGGAATTGTACCCAAAACTTTTGGAGAAACAACCGATTTCTCCCATTACATGGCACCCCTAAACCTCCATACCCAAAATGGTACGATCCAAATGCTAGTTGTGCATATCATGCCGGGAATCAAGGGCATTCTACAGAGAACTGTCTTGCTTTCAAAAGGAGAGTTCAAGGGCTCATCGAAGTGGGCATTTTGCGATTTGATGGTACTGGCGGTACGGCTGGGAATCCATTCCCAAATCACACCGAAGGGAATGTGAGCACAGTAGGGGAGGAGGATAAATGACGAAGTAAAAGATGGGCTTCTGAAGTAAGAACACCTCTGCAGAGAATCTGGGAGGTGCTAGTTGAAAATGGGTTGCTTTTTCGTTTTAATGGAGTATTCGAAGGAAGGGATGCAAAGGGTCACAATTTTTGCGAGTTCCACGGCATCGAAGGGCACGACATTCAGTCCTGTAATGAATTCAGAGGATTATTGCAAAGTATGATGGATAACAAGGAGATCGAGATTTTTTGTAAAGCCGAAGAGGCCGATAGTGGAGAAATATGTACCTCTGACAATCAACCATCAGGTCCCCCTTATAGCGCTGATCGACCATTGGTGATTTATTATGACGCGAAGAAGGAGCCAGTGAAACCAAAAATGATAATCAAGTACCATCTCCTTTCCCTTATAAGGACAACAAAACAAAGATCAGAGTAGAGATATGATGTCAATATCATCACACCGGAAGTTGGAAAGTCCAAATCCATATTTGAAGATGTTGGGGAGGTAGGTCATTTTACCCGAAGTGGACGGTGCTATTCCAAAGAAGTTGAACCGGTAAAAAAAAGTAGCGACTTGAAGCAAAAAGGGAAAGCAGTGATGCATGAAGTCGAAGTTGAGCAAGAAATTCCACCCGTGCAAGAAACTAAAAAGCCAGTGAATGAGGAAGAAGCTCAAGAATTCTTGAAATTTATCAAGCACGATGAGTATAGTGTGGTGGAACAATTGAGCAAGCGACCAACATGAATCTCGATTCTATCTCTCTTGTTAAATTCAGAGCCACACCTAATGCTTTATTGAAGGTGTTAAATCAAGCTTATGTGGCCAACAACATATCTCGTGGAAAAGCTTGATAGGTGGGTAAACAACTTTGAATGCGGATAACTTCATCTCTTTTAGTGATGATGAGATACCACCAAATGGTAGAGGCTCTCAGTAAAGCGCTGCATATCACGACTCATTGCAAGGGCTACATAATACCGAATGTACTCATCGATAATGGGTCAAGATTAAATGTTATGCCATTGGCCACACTTTCCGTAATACCGATGGATTTGTCCTACTTAAGGCCCCGCCATTCCACGATAGTAGGGCATTCGACGGACGAGGCGTGAAGTTATGGGAAAGATTGAGATCCCTTTAAAGTGGGCCCTTACATTTATGATGTTGAGTTCCAAGTCATGGACATTACGCCATCGTGATAATCGCCTTTTGGGAGACCACGGATCCATTCTCGCTGAGCGGTCCCGTCATCCCTCCACCAAAAATAAAATTCATCATGGGCCAATTGTCTGTCACAATCGAAGGAGAAGAAGATCTTGTCGCATCTATCTCTGCGGATGCACCGCATTTGGAAGTGAACAAAGACGCAGCGGGAGTGTTCCTTCCGATCTCTTGAATTTGTGAATGCCACTTTCGTTCTTGAGGAAACAGAATTCAGTCTTAAACCGCTGTGAAGTACCGTAATGGGTGTCAAATTGACCGTAGGAAGAGGAGCTCGAGCAAGATGAGGTTTAGGCGGACATCTGCGCAGGAATAGTCGTGGCTTTAAAGCCGATTGCACCACAAGGCCCGATACGGTTTGGGGTTCCACTGACATGCGTCAAAGAAGAAGACAATGGAAGAAAGATCGGAAAGAAGGATTGCAAGAACTTTGGGCCGAGAACCGAATGGGAACCAATAGAATACCCTCCTTTGTCAAAAACATTTAAATCTGCGGAATGATATACCTGGACAAGACAATCCACGAAAACATGCCGAGGATAATTGAAAGGGTTTTCGAATGTCGATATAAATGTCATTGACAAAGGGGCTGGTACAAGTAAAGATGTCTCGAGGATACGCCTTGCCCTCCCCGGTTTCATGTTGAACAATTGGACTTCCGAGAGCTTCTTGTAGTTTATAAGTCTTGAGTAATGCCAAACATTAACCTTCTATTGTGTCTATAGATATAATAGAATTCTTTTGTAAGAGCGTGCATTCGCTCTTTATCATTCAAATGAATATCAATGAAGATGCATTTTGTCACGATTTTTTTCGCATTATCGCTAATTTCATGATCATTTTCTCATTTCATAGCCTATACTCACATTTGCCACATTTCATGCCATAACATTTTTGTTTGTTGTTTCCAATACTCGGACGCCTCTCTATAGTTTCCTTTTCCATTCAACTTTGGTGCTCGGATATCGATGACATGAACAAACCCGCACTGAGTCTTGAAATTGATTTTGAGAAGGTTTGTTTGTTTAGGGAATTTGAAGCCAAGAAAATGTCAAGATTACATCTCGCTCTGAATTGTTAAGAATGGTGGAATAAGAGGATAAACAGATTTTGCCTCATGAAGAATCTGTGGAAACAATAAACTTGGGCACTGAAGAAAGGAAACAAGAAGTGAAGATTGGGACTTTTATTTCAGAAAGCACCAAGCATAATTTGATCGCTCTACTCTGCGAATACAAAAATGTTTTCGCATGGTCATACCAGGACATGCCAGGGCTAGATGAAGATTTAGTGGTCCATAAGCTTCCATTAAAACCAGAATGCAAACCCATCCAGCAAAAATTAAGACGGATGAGACCCGAAATGCTACTGAAAATAAAAGAGGAAGTCAAGAAGCAATTTGATGCTGGCTTCCTACAAGCCTCCAAATATCCAGAATGGGTGGCTAACATAGTCCCGGTACCAAAGAAAGATGGCAAAGTACGAATGTGCGTAGATTACCGTTACCTGAATCGAGCAAGCTCAAAGGATAATTTTCCCTTGCCACATATTGATACACTGGTAGACAACACAGCAAAACATTCATTGTTTTCTTTCATGGATGGATTCTCGGGGTATAATCAGATCAAGATGGCCCCTGAAGATATGGAGAAAACTACCTTCATAACAATGTGGGGGACATTCTGCTACAAGGTGATGCCATTCGGGTTAAAGAATACCGGGGCAACGTATCAAAGAGCTATGGTGACGTTATTCCATGACATGATGCATAAAGAAATAGAGGTCTACGTCGATGATATGATTGCTAAATCCGGGAGGAAAGAAGAGCATATAGTGAATCTCAAGAAGTTGTTTGACAGGCTGAGAAAGTTCCAGTTAAAGCTCAATCCAGCCAAATGTACGTTCGGGGCTACTTCAGGAAAGTTGCTAGGCTTCATTGTCAGTGAAAGAGGTATCGAGGTCGATCCAGATAAAATAAGAGCCATTCAAGAGTTACCACCCCACGCACGCAAAAAGGAAGTTAGAGGATTCTTAGGAGATTAAACTATATCGCCCGATTTATCGCTCAACTTACCAACCAATGCGACCCAATCTTTCGACTTCTTCAAAAACATAACCCTGAAAATGGAATGAGGAATGCCGGATGGCCTTTGATAAGATAAAGCAATACTTGTCTAGTCCTCCAAAGCTAGTACCGCCAACTCCGGAAGACCGTTAATTTTGTATTTGACTCGTTCGAAAATTCAATGGGTTGCGTCTTGGGGCAACACGACGAGACGGAAAGAAAGAGAAGGCAATCTACTACCTCAAAGAAAAGTTCACCAATATGAGGCAAAGTATTCGTCCATTGAAAAATTTTGTTGCGCTCTGGTTTGGGTAGCTCGGAGGCTCGCACAATACATGTTGTACCATACGACATGGTTGATTTCAAAGTCGGACCCGATAAAATACATGATGGAATCACCGCACTATCGTGAAGAATGGCCCGATGGCGATTCTCCTTTCGAATATGACATTGCCTACGTAAGTCGAAAGTCAATAAAAGGGAGCGCAATAGCCGACTTTCTAGCAACTCGAACGAGCGTAAGAATATGAGCCGTTAAGATTCGATTTCCCAGACGAAAGATTTAATGTGCATCACGAAAATGGAATCCGAGTCCTCAAAAGAGAAATCATGGAAGATGTGTTTTGATGGTGCGTCAAATGCTTTGGGGCATGAAATCGGAGCAGTCCTGATATCACCAGAGAGGAATCATTATCCGTTTACTGCAAGGCTGAACTTCTTCTGTACCAATAATATCGCAGAATATGAGGCTTGTATCATGGGGCTTCGTGCAGCTATTGATAAAGACATCAAAATCCTAGAGGTGTACGGAGACTCAGCTCTAGTAATTTACCAAATCCGTGGAGAGTGGGAAGTGAAGGATCCAAAATTGATTAAGTACAGCGATTTAGTGGCTGAATTGATCAAAGAATTCAAAGAGGTAACTTTTCATTACTTCCCACGAGAAGAAAACCAATTAGCTGATGCCCTAGCCACTTTGGCTTCAATGTTCAAAGCAAGTAAAGAAGCAGAAATAATGCCCCTCAAAATGAGCATATACGAGGTTCCTGCACAATCGTTGTAGCATTGAAAAAGAAGTAGACTGGACGTCCATGGTTCCATGATATATTAGAATACATCAAGAATCAAAGGTATCCCGAACAAGCGAATGAGAACGACAAAAGAACGATCAGAAGAATGGCAGCGGGATTTGTTCTTGATGGGGATATCTTGTACAAGAGAGGAAAAGATCAAATGCTTTTGAGATGTGTGGATGATGCCGAAGCCGAAAAAATACTCAAGAGGTCCATGAGGAATCTGCGAACACATGCCAATGGTTTCAATATGGCTAGAAAGATCATGAGACTCGGGTATTATTGGTGACAATGGAAAATGATCAGATCAATTTTGCCAGAAAATGCCACAAATGTCAAATCTATGGCGATAAAATTCATGTAGCCCCTTCGCCCCTCCACGTCATGACTTCTCCATGGCCTTTTTCTATGTGGGGCATGGATGTTATAGGGCCAATTTCTCCAAAAGCATCAAATGGACATCGATTCATCTTTGTGGTCATTGATTACTTCACAAAATGGATAGAAGCCGCTTCGTTTGCCAATGTGACAAGGACTGCAGTTTGCAGGTTTTTGAAAAAGGAGATCATTTGCCGATATGGCTTACCTGAAAGAATCATTTCAGATAATGCCACGAATCTGAACAATAAGATGATGAAAGAAGTGTGCGAACAATTCCAAATAAAGCATCATAATTCCTCGCCATATCGCCCAAAGATGAACGGGGCTGTTGAAGCAGCTAACAAGAACATTAAAAGGATCATTGGGAAAATGACTGAGACGTATAAAGATTGGCACGAAGAAGCTTCCATTTGCTTTGTTTGCATATCGCATTATCTGTCTTTAACATCTACTGGAGCAACTCCTTTCTCTCGGTCTATTGGAATGAAGGCGTGCTACCTATCGAGGTTGAGATCCCCTCTCTGCGAGTCTTAATGGAATCAAAGTTAGAAGAAGCAAGAATGGGTTCGAGCTGAAATGATCAATTGAACCTCATCGAAGAAAAACGTCTAAGGGCAATTTGTCACGGCGATGTACCGAAAAGGATGATTATGCCCATGACAAGAAGGTACGCGCAAGAGAATTCCATGAAGGAGAACTCGTGCTGAGAAAGATCCTCCCAATACAAAAAGACCTGCGAGGAAAATGGGCACCAAACTGGGAAGGGCCATACGTTGTAAAGAAGGCATTTTCAGGTGGAGCTTTGATCCTTACTGAGATGGACGGCAGAGAGCTACCGAATCCAGTAAACTCAGATGCAGTGAAAAAGTACTATGCTTGAAAGAAGACAGTCAAGATGAAAACCCGAAAAGGGCATCTTTAAAAAAAAAAAAGGGGGATCAGAGCGAAAACCCGAAAAGGGCGCTTTGATTAAACACAAAAGATTAGGATAAAAACCCGAAAGGGCGTTCTAATGAAGCAAACATTCGGCTTACAAGGCAAGATGTTTTAAACTGTACGACAAACAGTGAGACTACAGTATTTGAAGCATCTCTGAAAGCTCAAAATCTTCTACGCAAGGAGCCAGACTCGAAAAGATACTTGATTAAGGAACGTGGAAGACTTCATGTGTTGAATATCTAGAGCATTTGTATCCGTTGAATACGATCCTTTCTTTCTTTTTGACATTTTTACTCTCATTAATGAATATGAGATATCATTTTTGTCCCTACTTGACTTTTTTTCATGCACCTCATTATGTGTTTATTTGCATGATAAATGGTGAAATGACATGCTCTAAACAAAAGAAATGTTAAGCATTACTTGGATAAGCACAAGAGCTTCAAGGCGAGAATGGAGTTCAACCAGAGGCAAAAGAGTGATATCCGAGAAACGTCAATTACTTGCAAAGCTTGAAAATGGGTACATGGCTTAAAAAGGGAGTCGAAAGCCAAAGCAATGGACGCAGATCATGAAAATTCGTGACCAAAAAGGACCAGCGACAAACACGCTTAAGGAGCACTGCATAATCATGTAGACATAAAGGCATTTAAGACAAACATGTGCATATCATGATAACCTCATGCATGACATATACAGGTACTCCAGCAGAGCAAGAAGTCTGGAATGAGAGTCGCATTGAATCAAGTGAAAAGACACCTAAGTTCTACCAAAGGACAGGTTTTGGTATTTTGATGTTTTTAATTCATAAAAATCAACTCATATTGCGAGAGATGAGTTGAGCCTTAGGCCACACACTGAGGTATTTTTAGTTTATGTTTCAAAAGTTGACTCATATTGCGATAGGTGAGTCAAGCCTCGGGGCACGCTGAGGTATTTTTAATTTTTGCGTTTTAAATCAACTCATATTGCGAGAGATGAGTTGAGCCTCGGGGCACGCTGAGGTATTTTTCAACTTCTGCTTTTCAATTCCTGTTTTCAATTTATGTTTTTCGAAAATCAACTCATATTGCGAGAGGTGAGTTGAGCCTCAAGACACGTTGAGGTAATTTCAGTTTATGTTTTTCCAAAAAATCAACTCACATTGCGAGAGGTGAGTTGAGCCTCAAGAGACGTTGAGGTAATTTCAGTTTATGTTTTTCAAAGAATCAACTCATATTGCTAGAGGTGAGTTGAGCCTCAGGGCAAGCTGAGGTATGTTAAATTTCTATTTTTAATTCATGTTTTTTCAAAGATCAACTCATATTGCGAGAGGTGAGTTGAACCTTTAATTCTTGTTTTTCGAAATTTACTTTTCAATTATCAACTCATACTGCGAGAGGTGAGTTGAGCCTTTTAATTTCTGCATTTGATTTCTATGTTTTAAAAATCAACCCATATCGCGAGAAATGAGTTGAGCCTCAGTTCACATGCTGAGGTATTTTCGATTTTTGTTTTTAATGTCTGTTCATATTGCGAGAAATGAATCGAGCTCAAGATCACATGCCAAGCAAAGAATAAAAATTGAAGCTGATGGAAGACATCAGATTTGGGTTCTTTGAAGTCGCAGTAAAGCAGGTCAAAGTTGCAAGTCTCATCCCCCTGAAGTTGCAGTGGAGCTGATCGAAGATATCAAAGCTCGCCTTTTAGAGTTACAGAAGAGAAAATCACAAATCTCATCTCACTAAAGTGATAGGAGAGTAGATTGAAGTTGTAGATTTTATCTTTTTGAAGCTACAAGGGAAGCATATTGAAGCCACAAACTTCATATCCTCGAAGTTTCATTGAAAATTGAAGTTACAAGGCATATGTCAGAAGACACTGTGGATTGAACCAAAGCTACAAGGCACAGTGGACTGGAGGAAGACTACTTGGACAAGAAGAGTACCAATGAAGTCAAGACGTGGCAAGACGGGACAAAATTGGCCTTTCTGTATGTCTTTGCTCTATTCCCGTTACACGATAATGAGCAAAGAGGGGCAGCTGTACAAGGCCAATTTCGGCCCAAACCCAATGACTAAAAACCTACTAACCCAGAGGCCCGTTTACCCCCATACCCTCAGCCCATTACATTAACCCAAACCCCAAACACCCACTTAAAGCTAACCTGGTCGGCCCATTTACCCCTTTTACACCCCTAACCCAATACAAAACCCTTAACCCAACCTAACTCAATTAACCCAAGCCCATTAAACCAAAAAAAAACAGAAGTCAGAAAAATAAACCCTAGCCCCTAGCTAGGGTTCGTGCCATAACCACCCCCGACCATCCGACCAGTAGCACCAACCTTCTCGCCACCACCGCCACTGTCTCCATCAAAGAACTTGCATCCAAAACAATAAAAGGGAATAGACAAAGAAGAAGAAAAAGGGGGGGCCAATATATAATCAAAAACAGATAATGTCAAGAGGGGACGGATTTTGTAAATCAAAAAAGAGAGAGGGGAAATCGTTCGGGATTGAAGCAAAAAGAACAGAATACATATATTAGTCTTTTTAGCAAAAAAAGCAACAATAGATCAATATCACGAATCGATTAAGTTTAGATCGACATCAAGAAAGGTGAAAAGAAATCCATTTTTCCTCAGTTCACTTATCTGTTTTTTTCTTTCTCTTTTACACTTCTTTTATTTTCTATATTCTAACACATATATTTGTACATATATTATAATACGAAAAAATATAAAAAAATAAAAAAATGAATGTGGCGGCGCCACACCGTGGACCGACCGACGACATCAACCCCCCCTTGGCCGAGTCCCACCGAGAGCTCCCTCTCCTTCTCCCCTTTTTCTTCTCTCCCCTTTCTTTTCTCTCTCTTTCTTCTTCTGCACAAAATGAAAATTTTTCAAAGAGATTTGGCTTATATAGTGAAGTAAAACGCGCCTGCTTTGGCCGTTGTCCGTAGGCGCTTAAACGGCGTCGTTTAAATCGACCAAAGCAACCCGACCCAAAAGACGCAGAGGATCCGCGTGTTTTAGCGGAAGGGGTCTAATTGCGCGAATGACCCTTCCGCTTTTACGAGGCTTTATAATTAAATCATTTGTGTTTTGTAATTACGCCTAAGATTAAATCGATCTTATGATTTGATCCCCACCGATGCGTTATGTTTAGAGTGAGTGGAAATATTGCTAATTCGCCCCCTCAATGTTCCATGCGCGTTTAATTCAGTCCTTTTCTTGATTTTATTTGAATTACGCCCCATAACTTTGGTTTTAGTTTAATCTTAATCCTTTTTGTTTGAATGTTATATTATTTTTGTTACTTTATCTAAATTTAATTATTATATATATATTATTATTATACTGGCTATTATTTTTCTACTATACATAGATGTTTTAACATGTATTTATATTATATTTATCATATTAACATTATCATTATTAGTTTATATTATTGTTGTTATATTAAAATTAGTGTTAATATTATATTTTTGCCATTATATCTCTTATTATTTCCAATACTCTTCAACAAATGTTTTTATTTCATTACAATTTTTCTTTCCACATGTCATTTATTATATTAATGTTTATACGTATATATATAAATATTTATGTAGTGTATTAATAGCCTTAGTTTCCAATGTATATATATGTATGTTACGAAACTATCTTGCCCACTATATCATATATATGTATATATATATATTTTGTACTATTGTTTATATATTTTGTACTATTATTTATATAAGCTTTTATACCGTATTTTATTATTACATATGTGCATTAATATTATTATTTATGTATCATTTTACTATTATAGTATTTTCCTAATACCATATTATACATATTATTATTATATTTGTTTTTATCCTTCTTACACTTATAGGCAATATTAGTACATATACTTTATTATGTATATATATATATAGTATTATCATAATTACTTTATTTTAGTATTGTTATTATATTATATTATATTTATTTTTATTTGTATCAAATTATCATTTTTTAGTATTACCGCTATATAATATTAGTGTATATTTTTACCATATATATATTTATATATAGTATCACTTTTTTTAATTTATTGTAATATTCTTATATTGTGGTTATGTATGTGAATTTAATATATTTATGTATCATATTACATATATCTTTTTACGTATGTTGTAATACCATACTTTTATATATTGTTACGTATATAATCTTAATGTCATTTTTTTGTGTGCTCGTATTTGATATTATGATCTTGCATGCATTATTAGTGTTTTCCTTCAATATTATTCGATATCCGTATTAGTTTCAAATATGTTTATGGTTCTTCCACTTATTTATCCTTATTTCACATCGCTTTGTTTTACATTATTTCAAAATCATATTCTTGCCTTTCCTAATCAATTTCAATAATCAAGGCAATATATCGATTTAACATTAAGTCATCGAGTTCATCGCTATGTTGGGTGAATGTCAATTGACTCGTGTTAAAGCGATATACCCTTCTCAAAAACCGAAATAAATTAAAATTTCTCGTCTTTTAGATCGGATCGCGACTAAAGTTGCATTGAACTCTTATTTTTGAAAATTAAGACAACATGTGTTTATGAGATACCGATTTTGGGCGTCGCGAGGGTGCTAATACCTTCCTCGCGCGTAACCGACTCCCGAACCCTAATTTTTCTCTGGATTTTAACGTAAACCTAAACCTAGCCTTTTATTTGTTTTGAAAGAAAAATTTAATAGGTGTCCGATCACACCTAGAAAAAAGATCGGTGGCGACTCCCAGTTTATTTATAAACCCAAATTTCAATTTCCAGTTTTCTAATAAATCGCCACAATTTAGCGACCCAAAACCAAAATTTTTACGTCGCTACAGGCATAATTATAACCCTAGTAATTATATTTTTATGCAATTACTCTTTACAGAGTTCTTTCCTTTTACCCCTTTATTTTAATAATATAAGTCTCTCGTTGTTAATATTATCTTTGAATTTTGTCACATAACATTAAACATCACAATTTAAAATTTGGTTTCAAGTTAAAATTTTTTTGAATACAAATAAAATTTAAAATATAAATGATTAAATATAATAATATTGCTTCATCATTAATTAATTTAAATTTTCATCGATGTTATTGGCATTTGAATATGATTCTCTTCAAACAACAATTACTTTAATACTCAATTTTTTAAAGATATTTTTAACTTAATAGTATTAATAATATTCGTTATAAAAGCAAAAGCTAATAAATAATCCTAAAAAGCTTTTTCAAAATTATTTTAAAAGCTACTTAAAAGTGTTGGATGCTAATCCATCTATTTATAGTGATATATTCTGTTTTAATTTATATGTTACTATAACATTAATTAAGTAATAATTATTAGTCTAAAATAATAAGTATAATTTATCACTAATAAAAAACCACACATTATTGTCTATATTTGTGATATAAGAATACTATATGAGGATAATTAAAATATAGGTTTCTTGTTTATTTATCACAATAATTGTTCACCTAAATAAATTAAATATGTTGCTTATTTATTTATCATTGTAATATTTAATTATTAAAAATTAATTGACATATTAATCACTACTAATTAACAACTATAGAGTTCTTTAAATATTAAAATACTTTGTATGAGTATGAATTTGTTTAATTAATGAACTATTTTTTTAATATATAGTTATAATTTTATTTGAAACATTTTTTAAATTATCGAGAAATTAATTATTTTATTTAAAATTTTATTATTTAAATGTTAATTTAGTAATATAATGAACAATAAAAGATAATTTCATCAATTCAAAAGTTTTTCTGTGTAACACCCCAACTTTCTTATGTATGAATTTATAAAATTGTATCAAGTGATTTGGTTTAGTTTGGTGGTTGACTGCTTTGAATATTTGCTTACGATCTCGTGTTTGAGTTCCTGTATGTGTAAATGGAAATATTTTTTACTATTTCTTCTATTGTGCCGCTCATGGTTGTAGTTTGTTGGTGAGATTCAAACTCTAGTGGCTGGATAGGATATAGAGTAATCAGATTTGTAGGACTTAGTTAGATAGTATTTTTTTTTTGTGCTACGTTTATTTTTCGTTGCTTCGGTGCCATGTTTGAGAGGGTTGCATTGTCGACTCGGTATAAGTGAGTATGTGTATTTTTCGATGATAAGTTTAATCATTTTTGTGTTGTGAAAATGTTGGAAGGTTTTGGATATTCTTGAATCTATCAATGATAATCATTTGCATTTTGGTTATGTAACACCCCTTACCCGTATCCAAGGCCGGAACAGAGTACGAGGCATTACCAGACTTAACAACACACATAGACAAAAACTGGGCCATAAAATTTCATTTAATTTAAAACTTTTCGAACACATGCATAACAAACAAAGCTAACTATATCATTACATCAAAACATATGACATAGCATGATTAATTAAACTTATAAACCATAATGGATAAGGATCACATCTCATAATCATATACAATAACTCCATGCAGACTGATACGTACGATCAAAATCATAATAAAATAATACATATCGCAAATCATTTTCACCACATTTCATACATCACAAGTATAGGCCCATGATTACAAGGTCACCATAAAATCATCCTCATGTATAACTTAATTGTTTATAACCTTACCACAACCCAATCACTTAATGAACACATTATTCACATAACCAAGTTCTGCACTTATTCCTCACAAAACTCACAAAGCGAGACATAATAAGTCTCCGTTGAACACTTCGGATCAATCTTCGATACTTGGTGCTTTCCGCAAATAGCTCCACCCATCATAAAGTTCGGCTCTCTTGTACACATGGTGAACACTTAGTATCACCCATGTGACCTAGCCAGTTTATCTCGTAGCTCTCTTGTCTACATGGTGTCCTTCACCGGAACCACGCATGCGACCTAGCTACATATATCCCGTAGCTCTCTTGTCTACATGGTGTACACATAGTATCACCCATGTGACCTAGCTACATCATAATATCTCGTAGCTCTCTTGTACACATGATGTGCACTCAAGGCACCATACATGTGACCTAGCTACATACCATCTCAGATCATCCAATCTTTTCAAGGTTCAACCGGATTTCTCTCTCTTTTCTAACAATTTCACCAATCAAGTAATTACCAACAAACATATTTCCAATATGTTACAAATTTATTCATAGTCCTTTTCAATTTTCAATTTACTGACAAATAGTCAATCTATAGGTAGCCACATTTCATATGATAACAAAATATAATAAAATAAAATAAAATAAATCGATAAATTATTTACGTACAAACTTATCAAAATCTCATCAGGTACAACCGTGCAACAATTCATACAACCCAGTTAATAGTAATTTAACACTCAATTCTTGTAATAATAATTCCATTCAATTTCACATGACACAACTAGCATTACATTTTTTTTTTATATCATACATACCATCCATCAACTTCTCTTAAACATATTAAATCATACAATTTATGCCATATCAATAGAGAATTACAATTCATGCATGGTATTGCATTATTATTAACACACGAACTTACCTCGATTCAGAAACGGCAATTTACTATTTTAGTCCATAACCTTGTATTTTCCCGATTTAAGCCCGAATCTCGATTTCCTTCATCTATGATATCACATTTAGCCTAATAATTAGTCACATTATTCATACGGGTCCAAAAATCATATTTTTACAAATTTGCATTTTGACCCCTAAACTTTTACATATTTGCACTTTTGCCCCAAGACTCGAAAATTAAACTTCATCCTATTTTCTTGTGTTTTATGACATGCTGATCATTTTTCCCTTCTATAGCAACATCAAATTCTCACTCTAACATGTACTTATGAACATTAGGTATTTTTACCGATTATGTCGTTTTACTCGTTTTTGCTTAAAATCGAGTAGTACAAGTTGTCTAACATAATTTAAAACTTCATATTCTATCATAAAACATCAGAATACACAAATTTCACCTATGGGTATTTTTCCAAATATAAACCCTAGGTTAAATTATTGCTAACATAAGCTTAATCGAGTTATCAGGATCTCAAAAACGTAAAAATCATTAAAAACGGGGCTTAGAATCACTTACTATTGAGCTTGGAAAGCTTGAAAACCCTAGCCATGGCTTCCCCCATGCTAATTTCGGCCTCCATGAAGAAGATGAGCAAAATTGGCTTTTAATTTTGTATTTTAATTCATTTTACCCCTAAATGACCAAAATGCCCTTACTACTAAACTTTCAAAAATTCCATCCATGTCCAATTTTTGTCCATAACTTAGAAATTGGTAAAATTGCTATTTAAGACCTCCTAATTAATATTTTAAAACAATTTCATACTAGAAACTTCTAGAATGCAAGTTTTGCAACTTATTCAATTTAGTCCCTAACTTCAAATTAAGCACTTTATGGATAGAATTTCTTCACGAAATTTTCACACAATCATGCAATCATATCATAGACCTCAAAATAATCATAAAATAATTATTTCTATCTCGAATTTGTGGTCCCGAGATCACTATTCCGACTAGGCCCAAAATCAGGGTGTTACAGGTTAAGTGAAGGACATGAGATTCACAACATTCCTCCAGCGAATTAGGTGCTATAGGACTACTATTATTTATGGGGTACGTACTCGAATGTCATTTTTAAGGGACTATTCTTAAGTGCTAAGCCTTGAAACTGTGTTTTGGATTCTTAGTTTGATGTCAATTTAATCTTAGATATGTATGATATGTTCAGGATTTCTTTGCTACGTTGGTGTCTTTATTCTATTAGTATCAAGTGTGTATTCCAAACCCGAAACAACAAATTAAAACCTAAAAATCTAAAAGAAAAAGTTAATTTCGAAACTATAGTCTGTGCCACGCGGCTGTGTGCACCACATAGATGTGTGCGATTACACAGGCAATTCAAGTAGGTCGTGTGCACTACACAGATGTGTGACTAGCCATGTGCCAGGTCGTGTGGAGCATATGGGGCGTGTACGATTACACAGGAAAATCAAGTAGGCTGTATGGGTCACACCGTCTAGCTTATTGGACCGTGTGGTCCACATGGTCGTATGGCCCCATTTTGGCTTATTTACAGGGCCCTTTTCGAACCAAGAATAAGGTTATGGAATCGAATCTTTTGACACTCTGTAAGCTTATAAGACTGTAAATTTATGTATTGGTATGTTAGTAAGCATGGTATGCTTAATTAATTCGTTAAGTTTTATGATAAATCTATGTTAGTAATACCATGAGCATGTCATATTTCTGAATTGATAAGATTGTATGATACATTGGGGTGGGATTTGATATGTAATGGAGGAAGTGTGTTCTAACAGTTTTACTGTATTTCTAGCGGTATATCCACAATATTTATATGGTAGCTCAACTACAAATTTTCTGAGTAGCATACCACCACATATTGGTGTGATTGGATGGATGGGTTCTTATAGTTATATTTTGGTGTGATTGGTGGTACGGAGTTAGTGTGTAGCGGATGGAGGTAGGATTTATTCTGTTCTGACATATGCTTCCGTACATGTGAAAATATGTTCTGTTAGTTCTGATTAATGCATATGAGAATGTTTTGATATAAATTCTGCATGTGGGCAAAGGCACACACTAGGTTTCTAGCTCACTTTGTTTGCTTTATTATTTTTTAGGTAATCCTCATATTTAGGATTTGGTGGCAATTCCAAAGCTTGGTTCAATTAGTTAAAATTTGGGTATGTTTGAAACTTTATCATGGACTTTACGGAACTTTACGGACTTTCAAATTGTTTACTTTGTTTTTAGGATATTATTTTGGGTTTTCTATTTTTCTTGCAAAAATTAAATTATTAATTGGTATTTTGACAAGTCGACATAATTTATGAAGATTAATGTTTTCAAAAATAATAACTTAAATTAATTGGACAAATTATTAAATTAAGTTTTAATAATAACTCTAAAAATTTTTCAGCTGCAAATATTTGAAACCATAAAAGGTGATTTATGAATAGAGTGTTTAAAGTGGTATGGTTTTGTTTAAGAATCATTAATAAAAAAAAATTATCAAGACATATTCTCACACATTTTTTGTAACAAAAATATTGCTAAGGTGACAACTATAAAATTCTATTTTACATTATTTCTTATTCAAATCTAAGTTTTGCTTGAAAATAAATGGAAGGTTTTAAATGTCGATGTAACTTTCATAATTTTACCATAACATCTATGTCGGGTTTGGGGTAACTCATGTTTCTATATATTACACATAATTGAAGTTTTCATTTGAATAAAAAAATAACTCCATTAACAAGAATCCTAAACGGCAGATAAAATATAGATATGACATAAAGTACAGACCACAATTAATGTACTAAAAGTTGTTGCACAATACCAATTTCATAAAAAAAAACCAATAGAGGAGATAAATGATAATAATCGTGACATTGGAAGTTTAAAAAAAAAAATTAGAGATACATACATTATATTGATCAATCACCAATAACTTAGATCTCTTCGACAATGAACTCCAATCAACTAAGTGCGTACAATCAAAGGACCTAAGAGATCTCGCTACATTCTTGATGCATGAAAACCAACAATGATGGCCTATCCTCCTCTTCATTATTTTGGAGTTAATTTCACGTTCACCATCAATCTCATGTTCACCATCATATTTCTGTATCTTGATAAAGTCCTCTGATAAGATTTCCCAACAAAATTAGTGGCACACTTGCCTTGATAAGTCTAGCAGAGAACACAAAAAAAACTAAAACAAACTAAACTAATATGCTTCGGGAAAAATCATTATTTTTTGTAGTTATAAAAGTATTAATATGCTTTGAAAAAAATCCATTAAAAGCCACTAATAGTGTTTTTGAAGGAGAGATTTGAATGTAAAATTTAATTTGTATCAAGGTTTTTAAAATTTAAAGAATTAATTTACTTATTTAAATAAATATAATAAAAAATTTCAAAATTTGTGAGGAATTTCAAGTGGGAGATTTGAGTAGCTCAATTTATTTTTTTCAAATTCCACTTAAAGAGGTAATTTTTCAATATTTTGCATAATTTTATTTCATTTAACATCTATTCCCGCTACAAAATAAAAAAATTTAAAGTTCAAAAATGATTTTTATTTAATTTCAATATATTTAACATCTAAAGGTGTGTTTGGTATTTGATGGACAAATTTTATTTCAATCAAGGTTTTCAAAATTATAAAAATGAATTTACATTTTTGAGTAAAAAATAATGGAGGATTTCAAAATTTATAAGAAATTTCAAGAAGGGATTTGAGCAATTCAAATTCCTGCTTCAAATTTCACCTATAGAAGCAGTTTTTCATAATTTCTCATATCTTATTTAATCTAAAACACATGGTGCCATTATAAAATAAAAAAAATTTAAACTATAAACTACAATTTTTTTATTTAATTCTAATATATTTTTTAAAATTTGATATTATTAAAAATATTTACAAATCTAATAATATTCATATTATATAT
The DNA here is from genome assembly GCA_025698475.1 of Gossypium anomalum. Classification (NCBI taxonomy): domain Eukaryota; kingdom Viridiplantae; phylum Streptophyta; class Magnoliopsida; order Malvales; family Malvaceae; genus Gossypium; species Gossypium anomalum. The sequence goes on along the minus strand of CM046966.1, from coordinate 77,453,251 downwards.
TTTTATATTTATTTATTTTTAACATCATTAATTATTTTATGACTATTTATTTAACTCATGAAATTCTAATAATTATTTCCGAGCAATGCAATTAGATTTTCTAATATTTTAAATTAATAAATTCTAAAAATGCTAGTGTTTTGAAAATCTTCACAATTTTAAAATTGAGTTGTTTGATGTTTTGCAATCCATTATAGTTTAATGGAATGTTTTTTAAACTGAATTGGTAGTTGAAGCGATTAGGCCAATAGTTTATTGGTCCAATTATTCAATTGATCCAATCAGTTTGATTAAAGAATTATTTAAAATGTAAAAAATTTTAAAAATTATATTTAATTGATTCATATTAATTATCGATCTAATCAATTTAGTGTCACTCTCCAAACTAGCATCTCAACATTTTTCCGATTCAACCAATCTGATCAACTAATTTAATTCAATTCAAACACACAGGTTTAATGGAATTATGATACTTTCTTTCTAGCTCAATTCCAATTGAGAATTCCTAAGCAGGATTCAAAGGCGGAATTGGTTATTGGACCTCATAGAAAAACATATTCACATTTTTTTTCCAACAAAAATGAACTTCAAAGTACTAAAATTTTGTATTAAGGGTTATTGCATTATTTAAGGTCTAAATTTCGCAATTGCTTTCGTATTGGAGTATAGTTTTTTTTTTTTGTTAAAGTTAGTTTATTAACTTGACAATTGTTTCCATTGAAGACCTGGACTAGAGAATCATTTTCACATTATGGTTGAAATTTATTTTGACCAAAATTTATTTTGAGAAAATATTATAGACTCACTTGGATTAAAAAAAGGTTCAAACCCCAATGTGGGAAATACAATTGCCAAATTTAAAAATTAAATTATACCAAAAAAGAGTTCAAACCCACAATCTAAGAGCAATTATCAAGTTGAAGCCCAGTTTTGGTTTTAAATAAGTTGCATAACAATTATAACTCTTAGGTTGTATTTGTTTCATTGAAAATATCTTCCACAAAATGAGGGACAATAATAAATTATTAGATAATAATGATTGCAATAATAATTTTTAAATTTAAAATATTTTAAAAATTATTTTAATATTCTTATAAAATTTTAAAACCCTAAATCTTAAATACTAAAATCCTAAAATTAAATTCCAAATAAAAAAACAAAACTAAAAAACATAAAAAAAAAAAAAATCAATGGCTCACCGCCTCACCGTTGTCCATAAGTTGAGTTTATCATTTCCCATCGTAAATATTGCTTCCACAAGCGCATGCCCCCTCCCTTGCTTCTAGCACCTTCTCTTTTGTCCACCTCGTTCCCAATTAGCAAATCGTTTGAATCATCATGTTAATATAATAGCAAAGCAGGGTTGAAATACATGGAAGCCAGTGACATAATTTAACTATACATTAAATTATAGATTTGAGAACAAATTCTACAGAGATCGCAATTGCAATATCCTTATCAACATAGATGGTTTTCATTTAATTCTAGCTACAAAAATTTCATTATGTAAGCTTCATAATTAGTTGAATTTGTGTTTAATCATGCTATATGTTTCCTGAACTTGGTCAGATTTCTTTGGTGCCACAATTCTACCATGTCTGGCCGACTTTCCAAATTCCAATGCATGAATTGAGAGATGTTTAGCTGCTGATTTCTGCCAACAAACCTTGTTCCATGCAAACACTAAACTTCTTAAACCTGAAATTTAGCTAGGTTACCTGTTTGTTTCTCCAAGTCTTTTTATCAGTCCAAGTAGCTTCAGAATGGAGTTTTCCTTACCAAAGGAGATCAAACTTCATAATGGAGCATACGTGGCACCTAATCTACCGAATCCTAAATTTGTTTTCTTTATAGTTTGACTGTTAACAAGTCCTAAGTGGCCCAGGTAAAGCCAACTGTCTCTCTTTTATTAGGAATAGGAGCACAACAATCAGTATCTTAAACTCTTTCTGTTAAAATCCCACATCAGTAAGTCAGCGTGAGAGAAAGCGAGAAGCAGCTTTTAAAGGAAGGCGACTTGGACAAGAGAAGGCATACCTTTCTCGGCCTTTTGGCTAAGATCAAGTGTAGTATCTGTTCTTATCAGTTTAATATCTGATACGTGGGCCATTGGCTCACATGATATTAAATTTATTTTTTTAGGGGGAATGCCCACCAAGGTAGCTTGCTACTGGGTCTTTCGCGCGTCGCCCAAGCGTTGCACTATAGCTCGGGCCAGGCGCACCCCACCCAATACCAGTTTAAAGCTTTAAAGTTTATGGACATTATGTAATTACTTAACTAACGATGTTTATTTCACAATGGATTTTAATAATTGTGTGTTTTGCATCTGCTGCTCCTTAGGAAAACATAAAGCATGAATGAAGAATAAGGTATTTGTTCAAGTTCCGTTTGACTCTGATTTTCTCTTTTACCACAGCGTTTGATCCTAGTCCTTTTTAGAATTCTTTTGTGCTGCACTCTATCCTCACTTTCTTCAGGACTTTTGTGTAGCACTCAAGGATGCCAAAAATGGTCCTATGTTTGCCCCAATCTCTATATTTTGCAATGCATAGTGTATGTTAATTGCTAGTTCTGTAAGGGACCCAAAGCATGTCCTTTTCAGGACTCGACATGCCTGGAAACACATCAAATCAACTAGGATAAAAAAGTCACTCCTGTCAATAACAAATACCAGGACTTAATGCTCTTGGCATATCTTTGGCTCGAATTTATTACGCACCTTATGACCTAAACCCTCCTCACACCCACCCTCGGGCCAATGAGATCTTAGTAGTTCTAGAGTCGCACTCTATGTGGCCTTTGTTACATCCAACCTAAGAACCGTTTCATCGCTAAAGTGCTATACAATGGAGATGCTTTCTTAGTCCCTATTGATCTATTCAATTCCATTTCTTAGTCCTTTTGCTGGTCTTAGCAGCCAGAATCCAAGAATGATTACCATTGCAAATGTAGTGTTCAGATGAAGAAGTAAATACTTCTATAAGCAGTAAATACTTTATGAAAGCTAACAAGAAAGCAGCAACCATATACAGGGGACAGAGACTTACAAAAAGCCAAAGCTTGTTTGTTTCCTAGATGAAGAACTGCTCCCTTTCTTGATTCCTCTCTAACTTGCTTATATTAAACTTTGACGGTATTGTATAGACAAATCTTGCATGGTTATACGATATTTAAGCAAAGCCAAGATCACCATACTGAAAATTAATTGTTAGAACTCGCATTGGACAATAGAGGGAGAGAAGCTGATTTCTGATATTTCATCATGTATATATACTCTGTGATGGTTAACGTGTTCCATTCTTGTTCAAAAATATTAGGCAATAAGTTTAACTCCAAATAAATATGCTTCTTGAATAATTGTTAATTTTCCTTATATTCTCATTATTTGTTGAATAACATTGCCTTGAAAGGAAGGTTTGAGGACAAACCCTATTCAATCATCACAGCTAAGCAAAGCCTATTTCTCCCACATCAGGCTCGGATGACAGTAGGAAGCAGGAGACTTCTTATAAAGAGAGCGAGCTTGGCTTGGAACAAGCATACCTTTCTCGGCCTTTTGGCTAAGATCAAGTGTAGTATCTGTTCTTATCAGTTTAATATCTGATACGTGGGCCATTGGCCCACACGATATTAAATTAATTTTTTTAGGGGGAAAGCTCACCACAGTAGCTTGCTACTGGGGCTTTCATGCGTCGCCTAAGCGTTGCACTATAGCTCAGGCCTGGCGCACCCCACCCAATCCAAGTAGAAGTTTTGTAATTTTGCTTTTGATTGAGAAGACGGTTGTGATGAATCTATTTGCATGTTATATGGAATTTGTATATTCCAACTAGTTATTTTTCTGGAGTATCATGTGTCTATGAACTTCAAAACTTCATATTTTTTGTGTTCAAATTTATCATATTAGATAGTTGTTGAAATAAGTATTATGAATAATGCAGTGTACTAATTGAAACAATTATATCCGATAAATGTTTTTCCCGACTATTAAGCAGTTAAGAAGCATCACCATATTGTTTGGTGGTGAAATTTAGTTTGTGCTAATGCAATTAGAGTTACGTACCAAAGATATAGTCACGTGTATCAAAAACCAAAGTACATCAGCAAATTCATAAACAATATTAGCATTGAAAAGATAGCTTAAAGTACGTAAATTAGTGTTGGCACTTTATGGATTGTGCTAACGAATTCAAACCTACACTCTTCTCTTGATTTCTGATGATTCGCTTCCACAAATTTGAAGCTTTGTATAGAAGAAATTGTAGACCTCCTCTTTGTTAAGAATATGTAGGTAAAAGGTACTTATCGGGTTTGTATCTTTTCAACAACCAGTTGGGAATGTTGAATTGGTTAGATAACATCCACGAGTAGCTCAAATTTGACACAAAAAAAAGTTTTGGTGATATCATGAGATGAAAATTGAAATTCAAGATTGGTGAAACATAATCTTTATTACTTGTAGCTTTCTGAAACCCTTGAAAGGATAGGAGGTGCATATCATACATAGGCACTTCCACTCGCTTTATTTGGACAGCATAATATATTTCATGTCTCGACGTTAAGAAAATATAAGTCAAATCCGAGTCACGTTATAGAGTTAACTTTCATGAGACTTAAAAGAAGATTGTTCATATGACGAGTATCCTTTAGTACTGCTTAAAGAAGAACAAATTTTAAGGAAATGCGCAATTTCGTATGTAAAAGTTGAATTTCATTTATATTATTTTTTATCAAAAAGTGATTTTGAGAAATTTGGTTAAGCAAAATGATGGATTTTAAATCCAACAAAAATAAAAGTTTTACTAGAAAAGATAGGTAAATAACAGTGACCAAGGTCATATTCATAGCATCGGAAAAAAAATTATTTCTTCAATAAAATAAAATAAAATAAGAATATTTTTAAAATTAAAAATAAAATTTGAGAAATCAATCTAACATAAATCCAATCAAAGTAAAATCTCAATTTTGATCATCGATGCAAAGGTAAATTTCAATACTCTTTAATAAATTAGTTACAATTATTGGCATCGCGCCTTGCAACTAATCTTTTATTATGTTTTCAGTAATGAAAAGTAAACTCATTGAAATTATTTCTCTTATTAAAACTAGAGAGACTCGATTCAAGTCAACAAACATACAAATGGGGCTCATTTAGACTAAATATATCAATAAACTTCATAATTTGACATACACAACCATACCATCCGTCTTAAGTATTAGAATAATTAACTGTCATGGATTTAAAAATTCTAATTAATAAGAAAATTATTATAAGTTATCGAGTACGAATCTTATATTTAAAAAGCTCAAATATTGTAATTCAAATAGAAAATAAGTAAATGTGAGAAAAATAAAAATAAATTGGATTCAGAAACTTGAATTTATTAGAGTTGAGTTGTTTTTCAATTGTAAGTTAAGTTGCAACTGAAGAAACAATTAAAAGAGTAAAACAATATGACAGACATAAGAATTGGTCATGTAATTTGAAACTCATTCCTACATTTGCGGGGTCTTACCCAAAAAGTAATCCACTATGAATCAACACTTCATGACATGATTTAAGTTCTACTCACACACCAAGGTGCAACTTTACTCTTCTGCTTCAACTAAAATCACTATCAACTAAAATTTTCTCCTAAAAAGTTAAGTTACAAACTAAACAAAAAAATAAAATATTTGCAATTAAATTGTACCTAATACAAGTTCCTTTAATTAAAATGCTCTCTTTAATTCATACATGATTTGCCATAGTGTGATATGACAAATTAGGCTTTCCCGGTATACTTAAGGAGTTTATTCTCAAGAAAAGCAACATCTTTTTCATAGTTTTTAGATTTTAAGTTAATAAATGTAAAATTCTCGTTTTACTCATTTTTGTGACCCAATTTAGCCAATGTCCTATTGGGGGCCCTAATGTGCGGTTGAATTGTATAGGGACGTGTTGGAGGTTGAAAACGAGCGAATACAGCACCAAAGGAAAGAGTATCACGATATCCAAACCTTGGAATTGCGATACCTCCAACAGACTTGAAGATTGGAGACCACCCTTCAGTGGTATCACGATATCCACCCTAAAAAAAAAACCCTCAATTTTGAAACTGACCAGTGTATCGCGATACCAATATTGTGAAGGGACAAAGTTAGACAAAAAGGGGAATTGTTCACCCAACTCACCAATCACACAAGGCCCTTGTAGGGGCAATTTTGGCAACAAAATTTCATCAGCCATTTGCCTAAAACAACTACTTTTGGCTGAGGAGAGAGGAGGCACACATTAGTTTAGTTTTTAACTTTGGTTTTTCTAGGTTTTCTCTCAATTTTTCTACAACTTTTCTAGGGTTTTTATTTTCTCTTCTCCTTTCTTAGTTTTAGAGTTTATGTTTTTACACTTCTTTCTTGTTCTTAGTGTTAATTAAGTTAGTTATCACTATAGTTTAGGTTTATTTGCACTTTCAGTCCTTGTACCTTGGTTGTAAGACATTTCTAGTTTTAATTTAATGTATTTTAGTTTCTTTTATTTTAAATAAACTAAAGTTTGTTCCTTTTATGTTTATTGTTTTAGATTTTCTTATTGAATGCTTTTAGTTTCATGTTCTTTAAGTTTACTTGCATAAAAATCCAAATTTTTATATTTTTCTTAAGCTTTACTTTTATGACTTCTTTGCTTTTCATTTCCATGTCCATTGGCTTTATTTTCAGCATGAGCTAAACCTAATAGGGGTTGGTTGATGGAGATGTGAGAAAGTTGATTTTTTGGACAATGGACTAAATCATAATAATTTGGACTAAATCGAATAAACATAAAAACTTAGGAATTGACGCCTTTAAGGGAATATCTAGACAAGTGAAACCAAGAGGTAATCTTGTTGTTCACCAATTCATTTGTCTCGAATTAACAAGTGAGATCGAGAGATAAACCAGATTAATTTATCTAAGTTGGTAAAATTGAGATTAAGAGATAAAATTGAGCCACTTAGTAATTTAAGCAATTTAAGTGCCTCATTCAAAGATCGGCGAACCACATCGAAATCAACTAACCACCATTAGTCATTTATTGGTTAATCTCGTAGTTTTGTACTCTTTACAATTTGGTCCTACATTAGCATATTTAATTTTCTAGCGAAACTTTCTCGTGATGATTTTCTGTACTATAAAATCATACCAGTAGCCGTTTAGACTCTATAGTGTGCGCTATTTATCACTCAATCGCCATCTCCTTTGGGCCCGACAACCCTTTGGAATACTTCATGTTCCATCAGAACTATAAATATTACAACTGACCTATATGCTTACAGTAAAACCGCACTTTAAATTTGCTTTATAAAATCGTTTGTTTTATGTGCACGTGTACGCGGTCAATATATAAACTGGTTTTCTTTAAATAGGTTTTTTTTTACTTGTAGTCCTTTATTGATTTATATTCACCATAATTCAATCCAATTAATTATTACTCAAAATCCTCAAAACGATGTAAGGAAAATAATCATAAGGTTTGAGTCAAAATATGCCAAACATATATGCAAGTTACACAATTGTCCAATTGCAAAGTGAGTTGAGATGAATGGTGCAACGTGTATTAACATTCTCCCCTTTAGCATTTTTTTACTGAAAAAACATTACAACAAATTACTTCAAGCAAGAAAATAACACAAATTCCCCCTTAATCAATAGCTATGAAACCAATCATTAATGCATCAAGGCTGATAGCATTAACAAAAGTAAACATAACAATAAGATAGCACAAGTGCCCTGAGTATCTTACCATTTAGAATTAAGTACAAACCAAATAAGAAGTTCAACAATTAACCATCATAACTCAACAAGAAAGTTATTAACCAAATTCAACAACAACACTAACCAAAAATCAACTATGCCTCTCCCCCTAACTGCACATATTTCCCCCTTTTTTTGATAAAGAAAAAATCAAATGTTGGTCAAGTCCCATGACCCAATTGCAACTGACTCAACATGTGCCAAACCAATGAGCATTGCCCAAGTTAGGCTATTGGAATACTTGAATAAATAGTTAGCCCGCCTTGATAAAGACATCTAATATCATAAGCAGCAGTTGAAAATGATTTAAGGTCAAAGAACTAGGGCTTATCGATACAAACCTGTTTGCTTACAAAATTGAATGCCTTTTTTTGGCATTTTTGAAAAAAGAAAGAGGGAGAGTAAGTTCAAAGGGAGGAGCATAGAATTGGAGAGTTGGTAGCTGACTTGTTTATTGATGATGGATTTTTTTTTTATTTGTTGATATTGAAGTTTGTTTCATTTTGGACTTTTTGGTGATTTTCAAATCATGGTATTTGATGGAATGTCTTTTGTTGATTACTTAATCTTGCCAATCTTTTCTATGATATTTTAATACTATGTGATTTAATTGTCGATACCTTTTGTTACCTTGTATTAATAGTTTATTCCATGGTTTAAATTCATAGTTAAGTATATGGTTAAATGGGGAGTATTGAGTTGGTAATCCTTACTTGAAATGCTACTAAGTTTTTGTTCAAAAATGACAAAGGGAGAGATAATGCAAGTTATAAGTGTCATCTTCAATACTAATTGCAACTCAAGAAAAAGTTAGCATAACATTGTAACTTACCTTATTTAATTGGTATGTTTTGACCAAATAAGTGGACCTTTAATTATTGATCTTTGAAGACATTTTATCATCAAATCAATGAAGACTTTACATGCAAGAATCAAGACAAGTATAGAATGAATTTAGTCTTTCAATACAATCAAAGTTCCCTTAAATAGAAGATTTAATCTTCTAGAAATTTGATGACAAGATCTTTTTTAAATATATATTTTATTGAACACCTTTTTAAATGGCTATTTCAGTGGGATTTGTGATCATTATTTATTATAATTAAACAAGCTTTTTTTGTATATACAGTGAACGTTGTGTTTAGGTTAAGGGTAGAAATTAGAGAGCACTTTTTGTTAATTTGGGAAATGTTTTTTGAACACAAAATTGTAAGTAAATTGAATTATATTCATCAGTTTACGTCAAAGATTTTAGAGAGAAAAATTTATAGGGAAAGTAATTTAGTTCGGAGTATATGAGAGAGGTTGCAGCTTGATAAGTGAGCTGAACTTAAATCACACTTGTACTTATTGATTGCTTATTGGATTACTCTTTCGACAAGGCCTTGTAATATAAGAAAATTTTTAACTAAATTGAACAATTTTTTAGTGTCCATCTCTACTATTTTTAAGTAGCTATTTCGTCCAGTTGTAACTGAATGAACATAAAGGCAAAAATTAACCAACTTTCATATACAATAAAAAATTCAACTCAATACTAATTTTGTATTTTTAGTATGTAATTTTTTTGGCTACGTTCGTTGAGATGAAAAATGTTTTGGTTTAGTAGGGAGGTTATCACATACATGAAATATCTTAGGACGACCAACAAAAACATATACCAAATTTTAAATTTTTGGTTAAATTTTAATCTTCAAACGTCATTATTAAAATTTAGGCCACGTTGATCCGGTGTCAATTTAGTGAATCAAGAAATGACTTGACATTCCTTCAATATTTAATTCTAAAAAAAATCGACCCTTGATGTTTTACATTTCATTATATGTTGTATTTTTCATATATATTTTTAATAATCTCATTATATGTCCTGATCATATCTATTTTTTTGACACAATACTTAGAATTACCCGCAACTCCTCCTCAATCCATAAATAGAAAGATAATACGCTTCAATGCACTCTAACCCACGTCTTCCTACATTGGTAATAATGCCCATGCCAATCGAGTTAAGACTCAATCGACTCTTTTTTTTTGTGATTATTTGTGAGATTATTTATCTATACTATTATTTAAGCTTCTCACTAAATCAATGTTACTCTTAACCAAGTCACCAACTTAGTTAGGAAGTAACTGGAATAATGTTATCCCGTAATTAAAATATGTAATATTATTTGAGGGTATTTTAGTCTTTTTACTTTAAAAAAACCAATAAAATAAGGATATGGTAGGATTTGAACTCACATCAATTGTATTAATAAAACATTTAATTTACCACTAAATTAAAACTTTATTTTGATTTTATGTATTTTAATGTTATTATGCACACTTTAGTACATCCATAAGTTGTATATATATATATATATATATATATATATATATATATAATAATGTATTTGATTGAATTGATGTTACAAGTTAACTCGACACCGACTTAATATTGATGACAACACCTTGATAAACAATTTAATCTATTTTTTTTTCATTTTAATAAGGTATATATTTCATGTGTTATTATTAATCAGTCTCAAATAATACATTTTATTATTTATTATATGTTATTTTTAAATAACAAATTTATACTCTAAATTTGTTATTTTGTGCGCTTAATAAGATTTCTAGTATATATAAAATATTTTATTTTCATTTATAAAAAGAATTCGTTCAAGAGATAACTTTAAGTTTTTCATGTTTTTGAATGTACATCTAATTAGCTAATGTTCTAACTCGGGATTGAATATCAATAATGTCAAACTTATTTCAAACTATGTCAGCAATTTAGAATAATTGTTGCTTTTGGCATATTACTGGCACAGGCCATTGTAGTAATTGTGACTTTCAACTTTTTACCGTTGAGGTTAGTTTTGATTTTTTTTTTTTTTTTTTTTACAAAGTTAATTATATATAGGAGAGGAGTTTGCTTACACTAGTGTAAAATTATAGTTTTACACATTTTAATAATTTTTTGTACAATTAATATTTTAACGATCACATCAAAATTTTAGAATTAAATGTACTTGGACGAGAGTAGTACTAGAATGATGACCGCTTAAGAAGTCCTTATGTTACACGCCACTTTTTTGTTTTGTTGTGAAAGCAGAACTATGGGGTGCGTTAGATGGCCTCAAGCTTGCATGGGATATTGGTCTACGTTGTATAATTCTAGAAATGGATAGTTTAATTGTGACTTAGTTCATTTGGAATATAGCTCGGCATCACTCAACCATTCTTCGGGCTATTATTATGATTTTACAACAATTTTTGGATGTTAAAGTACATCATACATATGGAGAAAGGAACAAAGTTGTGGATGGCTTAACTACTATGGCTTATCTTTACCCGTTAGACGTTCATTCTTTCGCTCAACCATCACAGGAAGTACTAAACCATGTTCATGATGACAATATTGGCCGGACTTAGCCAAGGATAGTTCAAGTTTAAAGGATTTCTCTCCTTTTTGTACCAATATATATATATATATATTAATAATTTAATTGTTGAATTTATTTAGATATTTATTCTTATCATATATGTAAATTCATGAATTGATACGATATCTTTATCATATCGATCTAAAAGATTGTCTATATTAATATATATTTAACGGTTAAATTTTTTTATATAAAACAAATAGTTAAAAGTTTTTAATTTACTCCAAACTTACATGCATAATCTATATGAATGAAGTGTGAAATATGAATGTTAAATTATTAAAATATTAATTATACAAAAAAATATTAAAGAGTGTAAAACTACTCTAATTTTAGAATACTGTAAATATATATATATATATATATATTTAAAAACTCCAATTTTTAATTTAAATATAATTTTGATATAGAATTTGTTTTTGAATGATTTTATAAGAGATTATCCTAAATTTGGCAATCACATAACTTCAAAGTAAATATTTGGCTGTTGAGGTATGATGCTGAGGGTACGTTTTTGTTTGTAAGGTCGTCTTTGTGTTGATTTTTGAGTTTGTTTACAAACTTGGACCCACGTCAAGGTATAAATCTGTTTCCATGAACAGGGTGCGTGCAACGTGTAAAAATATATATAGAGAGAGAGTGTGTGTAATAAGTTTGAGAATACTTTTCTGAGGTACTATGTGAATATTTGGATGAATACTCTACTGCCCAAATTCACATGAAATATAAACAACATCCAGAAAATGGCTTTCCTGATTCTTTTAAATCAGTAAATACTTTAAGAAAGCTAACAAGAAAGCAGCAACCATATACAGAGGACAGAGACTTACAAAAAGCCACAGCTTTTTTGTTTCCTAGATGAAGAAGTGCTCTCTTTCTTGATTCCTCTCTAAGTTGCTTATATTAAACTTTGACAGTATTGTATAGACAAATCTTGCATGGTTATAAGATATTTAAGCAAAGCCAAGATCACCATACTGAAAATTAATTGTTCGAACTCGCATTGGACAATAGAGGGAGAGAAGCTGATTTCTGATATTTCATCATGTATATATACGCTGTGATGGTTAACATGTTCCATTCTCATTCAAAAATATTAGGCAATAAGTTTAACTCCAAATAAATATGCTTCTTGAATAATTGTTAATTTTCCTTATATTCTCATTATTTGTTGAATAACATTGCCTTAAAAGGAAGGTTTGAGGACAAACCCTATGCAATCATCACAGCTAAGCAAAGCCTATTTCTCCCACATCAGGCTCGGATGACAGTAGGAAGCAGGAGACTTCTTATAAAACGAGCGAGCTTGGATTGGAACAAGCATACCTTTCTCGGCCTTTTGGCTAAGATCAAGTGTAGTATCTGTTCTTATCAGTTTAATATCTGATACGTGGGCCATTGGCTCACACGATATTAAATTAATTTTTTTAGGGGGAAAGCTCACCACAGTAGCTTGCTACTGGGGCTTTCATGCGTCGCCTAAGCGTTGCACTATAGCTCAGGCCAGGCGCATCCCACCTAATCCAAGTTGAAATTTTGTTTTTTTGCTTTTAATTAGAAGGTAAGTGATTCGGATTAAGCTATTTCTTGCTTTCCATGGTTCCTCTTTCAGTTATAGTTTTAGGATTTCTAGTTTAATCTGGCAAATTAAAACTAGTGCTACAGGTTTGAAATACAAGGAAAAAGGTTTGTCTCACCATGGGGTACTTTTACAAATGCCCTGACTGCCGTCATTGTGTTTCTTTTTACCAAATATTTTGGGGACGAAAGCTTTGTTGTGCGAATTTGCTCTTTTTGGGACTCCAAAATGTTTAGAGTAGTCTTAGTTCCAACCAGGATTGTAAGTTTCATGTAATGTTATGGAGTGGAATATGCTTTGAAGACATCATTTGTGTTGTATAAGATTTACCCTTGCCAATAATGATAGCCTGAACCTTCTGTCAAGGTCAGCTGCATATGTTTACAACATCTAAAAGAACATCTGAAATCTAAGATTTTTGTTTCAAGAAGGTTTTAAGTTTGCCATGTGTCATTATCAATCATGAACTTGCCCAAGTAGGAGGAGGTGCTGAGTTTATCTACCGAAAGCGAAATGCAGCCAACCAATTGCTGAATTACAAAAAAAAGAAAAACCAATCAGCACTATTTTTGAATCAAAACCTACCAATCAACACTATTTTTGAATCAAAACCTGTTTTAACATCAACCATAGTATGCAATTGCAGCATATAGAAATGATTGGTTAGAGAAGTAATGAACTGAAAATGTCCTGAAAAAATTAAGACCAGGTTTAGAGAAGAAAATTGAAGAGAGGACACCATTCTTTGTCTACCCTTTTTAACCATTAAACTCATTTCATGATCTTTTCCATATCATAATATGCTTAAATTCCCTCATCCTCTATCTTGAAGGTAGCAAAGAAACATCATCTCTTTATAATTTTCTTTTTCCAAATGATATTTTAGTTTCTTAATGCGATTCTTTACTTGTTTTCTTTAAAATGCATAGCTTGGTGTGTAAATAATTCATGTTAATCTTCCCCAAGGATTATTGCTTTGTTCTTACTTTTAACCACATTCATTGCTCTCTTTATAATTTGAAGCAGGTTCTGTAGAAAGATGGGGGGATACAATGGTAGGTAGGTATTGGTGTTACATATGCTCTCAAATGGTGAATCCAACGACAGAGCCTGCGATTAAATGCCCTTTATGTGAGTCCGGATTTGTGGAAGAAATGTCCAGCATAAGACATTACCCCAACACCAATGGTATTGATTTAGCATCAGTTAACAATCTTTCCCTTTTGGCTCCAATCTTGCTCGGCTCGATTGGCAGTTTAGGTGGCTCGCAGTTGCGCATCGCTGGTAGGGATCAAATTAATGATAACAACTCATCACAAGATGCATTGGGTGATGATTTCGGAAGTGAATTTGAAGCCCTGCTTAGGAGGAGGAGATCTTCAGCTCTTAAAAATCCTGAAAATGGTAGGGAAAGGAACGACATAATGATCTTATCTGATCCATTCAATGACGAGGCTTTGATTGCTCAAGCATCATTCGGTGATTACTTAATAGGACATGGTTGGGACCTTTTGTTACAGTATTTTTCGGAGAACGATCTGAGCCGGTATGGAACCCCACCGGCATTGAAAGAAGCAATTGAAGCAATGCCAAATGTTACTATGGATGACAATTTACAGTGTTCTATATGTTTGGAGGATATCAAGATTGGATGTGAAGCAAAAGAAATGCCATGTAAACATAAATTCCATAATAGATGTATTACCCCATGGCTGGAACACCATAGCTCTTGTCCAGTATGCAGGGTTCAGCTGCCTTGGGATGATTCCAGGTTGGAGGCAAATCTCACCATCGATAGTGAAGGAAGAGTTGGCATTGTAGATGTTCGAAGTGGCAACAGGCTAGGAACCGGAAGACGGTATTGGATCCCGATTCCATTGCCTTATGATCGTTCACTGGCCTTACCAGGTGCCCAAAGTGGCTCTGCTTCAGCTTCATCGGCGGCGGCTATGACAGGGAGTGAAAGTTCACCTCAGACGGATGGTATTTGATTTTTTTTTTTTTTTTTTTTTTTTTTTTTTTTTTTCAGATGATTTTAGTGGCATTAGCCTGAAAATTTCTGCAGTATACTTTGCAGCCCAAGACTTGTTTGCCTGTTTTTAAATTCATAATTAAATTATGATGCAAAAGTGCAATAACTGTATATTTAGCATGATAGTAAAAGAAAAGTGAATAAAAAACCCTTTTATCATATAACATAAAAAATACTTATAACAGGAAAAGAAAAGAATTAAACAGCGACATAAACCTATATTACAATTTACAACACAAAAAAATGTCATCCAACATTTCAAAATTTCAAGGCAGCAGGCTCTTATAGAAGAAATGCAAAACATGTGGAAAGAGATTCTATAGATATTTGTATAATTATAAAGTGGAGTTGGTCCTAGACTTGTGCATCTTATCATCCTGTGAAGATGGAGGCAATGAAGAAGAAGACGAGAATGCAGCATGGTATGACGATGAAGCTAGTTGAGCTAGGGCTGGAACAGCACCACCTGTGGATTTTTTTCAATCAATATACCATCAGATTCGCCAAGCGGCAACCATTAGTCCAAGCAAACATAATTCGATGAATCAAGAGTTCATCAAATCTTATAACACAAGAATGATATTATAATCCTATTGAGACAATGAATAAATAATAGAAACTTAAAACAAATACAACCAGAATGCTAAACAAATGATATACCAATACAATCATAGAACATATTTTCAAATATTAAGAAATCTTCTGAAGCACACAATAAAGATAATCGTCAACATCTCTATTAAGAAACACAAATCCACTGGCTAGGCAACCTAATGACAGGAACAGATTCGTGTTTAAATATGAAACTAATATCCGGAAAACATAAAAAGAAGAAATAATTATTAAAAAACTATTTTTTATGCATGAAATAGTCTCATTACAAAAGAACTGAATCATTTCAATAAAAATTACATAAGGTGACCGTTGAAGAGAAATTTTCTCACCTGCCAACCCTGCACAAGCAGAGGAGAATACTATCACAGGTGGTGCCTGCATGTAAATAAAGACAGATTACATGAGTTACACTTTAATATCAAATGAAAACACAAGAGCATAGCATGCAGTATGATAAACATAAAGTTCAGCTTAAATGTTTAAGGATGTAGGACTGGAAGGTGAGTAGTGAACCAGCTGGAACTGCCAAAAACCAATCGGTTCTTGACATGCAGGCAGCAGCATAAGGATGTGAAAAAGTGTCAACCTTGACAAACAACCCATCCAAAGCACTAACAGACGATTATCAAAATTGACTGGTATATTTACCAATAAGGCACAGTAACTGAACAAGGACAGTTTAATTCTTATCATTTATCATAATCGAGGAAAAGAGTCCAAAATGCAGCGTGAAACTAACTTTCAGGCCACAAGTCCAAGTAATAAACATAGTTCATTGATAAGCACAACAAATGAAGGGCAAAAACACTTGAGGGACCCTGGAACAACCTCCACAACATTGAAAGCTTTTGACCGGAGATAAGTTCAGTTAGCAAATCTGAAACTATGCACCAATCCTAAGGCTGGAGATTACATCCAACTCAAAACAAAAGATAAATTAAGAGCTTTGGCATGTATAGAACTTACACCAACAAGGAAATGCACCCACATGGGCCCCTTTACATACCTCCTGACTATTGGCATCACTGCACCAAGAAACATATGTCAGAAAGACAAACTAAACTCAGTTCTCTAAATGCAAGGCATCAAAAATGATTTTTAATTGATCATGTCAAATAGATATCAAACAGCAACAACCATGCATGGTAGATGCAGAAATAGAATCTTTAACATGGGACTTTAAGCACCAGCGCACCACTGAGTTTTTTACTCCCATGAGCAAGCAAGGATCAAATTTCAGTTTAGTCCGGTAGAAGAATGACACAATTTTGAAGTTGAACTAGGAAAAAACAAACCTCAATAGAAAACATTAAATGCCGAAACTTGTTTGGAAATTGATTCTTCATAAGCAACATGAACACTACTGTCGTGTAAAAGGAAGCACTTTTTGTAAAAAGGCAACAATTCATAGAAGGCATTGCACAAAGATAGTCATTGAAGAAGCCATGCCCATGAAAGTAATATAAAAACTTAAGTTACAGCAAGATAATCAAATCAAAGCATATCAACTGAAATATATCTAATCAGTGAAAGAAGAAGAAACAAATCCATATACCATGGTTGAACCCATAGAATGCGCTTGTAGTGCCCCCAACAGCAGAGCCAATCTAAAATAACAATCATAAACACACAAAATAAGCCATCCTCCAAAACATAAAAATACTCAAAATAAAAGATGAAGCAGAAGTACCCAAATTTCCAAAAACGGATCAAATAGAAAGCGAAAAAAAGGGTCCATATTGAAAGAAAAAGAGAAAAGGAGGGATTTTTACCATAGAAAAACTATCCCTAACAAGTGGAGCAACAGTCCATTCACTTGTTTCCTGCACCATAGAACCCCAAAAAAGAAAATTAAAAAGAACAAGGAAAAAGATAAAGATAAAGATGTATGTAAAGATTATTACCATCTCTTTGGAAAGAGGGCCAGCGCAGTGATGGCAACGCAAATTTCTTAGAGGGTTTGAATTTTCCATTGCTTTTCTTTTTTTCTAACTTCAAAAAGAGAAAAAAAAAAAACACAACTCAAAACCTGATGACTCAAGTAGAAATCAATGTTGAAGCTGAGTTCAAGGTTTCAAAAATTACCTTAATTAATTTCCCGGTCTGTCTGTCGGAAACTTGAAGGCAAAAGAGGGCTTACGAGGCTGTGACACAGTAAGCGGCGGGGATGTGTGAAGAGAGATCGAGAGTTGATCCGAGAGGAAATCTTTTAATAAGTTCCTTTGCATATAATTGGTCAAATTAGACTATTACTCTTTTATTACATATAAATTGTGGAATTAGTCTTTCTTTTCTAATAATGGTAAATTTTTATTTTGTATAATTTTTAAATTGGTTAATTTTTTTTTTTTTTGAGTTTTTTAAAATTTTAATCTCATTCCCATGGCAACAATTAAATTTATTTAGCTAAATTTCACATAAATTTATTTAGTTAGTATGTTTAAACTATAGGTTTAATTCGTATTATTCAATTTGATATTTTTAGGTTTTATACTTTTTGCACTTTTAAGTTTCATTTCCAACTTAAATGATAATTTCATTAATATGTTTTAGTATTATATGAAAATAATAAGTGAACATAACAATAACATGTAATGTTTGATGAATTAGAATTTAAAAATATTATCATTTAAACGAGATTAAAATTTTAAAATTTGGATAATGTGATTGTTAAAAATTATCATTTTATATAAAATATAAAGCTTACGAATAATATAAAAACTAATTTAACTTATATAATTGATTTTGATAAAACTTTTTTAAAAATTTTCTTTTTAGTGATTTTAATTTAAACTATTCTTATAAATGGTGAATATCCAACAAATTAGGTCATAACTTGATAGTCAAGAAAATTTTATTTTTAATAAAAGTTAAATTTAGATTATAGTTTAGATATAATTATTAATTAAATAGATTTTATATTTTAATTTATGATTTTATATTAAAATATACTTTCGCCACGCATTGGAAAGTAGGATTAAAGTTTTGAATGTGATAATGTAATTTTTAAGTAAATGAATTTATAATTATTTATATAAAATATGAGTGAATGACGTGACATATAATTGAATATAATAATGTGTTAAAAATTTTTATAAAACAAATTATTAATGTATTCAAGTTTACACAAATATAAATATATTGAATAGAATTATAAATGAGAAAAGTAGCATCAATATGAAATCAATGATACATGACACATAATTGAAAGTTATGTGATTTAGGGCCAATCACAACTAACAATTTTGGAGACATTATGATTATATCTTAACATATATAAAATAAACATAAAATATATCAAAATTTTAAATTGTCAATGATTTTATTATTTTATTTATTTATTTGGGTGAGTTTTATTTTAAATTATTTTGAAAAGTAGTAAATACTATAGGATGAATTTTTAAATGATTAAGGTTTTTAAGATATTATAATATAAAATATTACAATAATATTGGTATTTAATTAACTCATAACACTAATTTAATACAAAACTTTATATATAACATAAATAAAATATAAATAATATAAATAGCAAATTGGAATTTTATAAAACTTGTTAAATTATTATAATATTTTTAAAGGGTAAACTACACAGATAGTCACCCAACTATCAAAAGTTCTCATTTTAGGCACCTTAAATAAAAAGCTTGTAATGTAAGCACCCACATTATATAGTTCATTAATTTTGGTCACTCCCGTTAAAAGCTCTAATGGAAATCTGACATGACTTTTTTTTTTGGCACGTGTACCAATTATTGGATGCAACATGGCATAATTTACCACATTATAAGTGTTGCATACTATTTTAGAGAACTAAAATATAATTTACTTAATACTAATTATGAACCAAAATAAAAAAAAATAGTTGAAAAAAATCCAAAATTTTAGACTTCATCTTCATCCTCATATTTTAACTTAGAAAAAGAAACAACACATAAAAGAAGCTTTGATGGAAGAAGAAACACTATTCAGAGAAATCAAGGTACCGTTCAAAAAGAAAATGTTCAGTCTTTTTTAGTCTTGAATTTGACCTCTTGAAGAGGAAAGTTTCTAAAGTCACATAGAGAGAGATTGAGAAATATTTATATGTTATGAAAGATTTCAAAATCCATGCTTTGAATTCGATTGTTTGAAGGGAAAATGGAAACTCTTTTAACAAAGGAGCTTTTGAGGAAGATCTAAGTACTTGAAGCGGGACATGCTGATCTCAAGCAAGAAATTTCAATTTTTAAAAATTTGGTGGCAATTTTTAGACTAATTTTACTCATTAAAGTTCTTGCTCTACTTCCCCTCGATGTTCGCACTTCCCAAGGAATGCAATAAAGCTTGTTGCTTGGAAGAAAGGTTCAGCTTCGTTTTGGCACTCCTCATTGTTTTGAAGAGAGAGAAGAACAAAGACACTAGCAATGGTAACAACAACAACAAAGGAGATGTAGGAGGAGGAGCTATCGCAAGAATCGGGAACATTGAGCCAGTTGCTATCAATTTCCTTAAAAGAGGATGTGGTTGTTGTTCCCCAATTTTTAGGGTAAGTTTATATGGAACTTACCACTCTATTTTATTTTATGTATGAATTATATTTGAATTTATGTTTATATATTTGAATTGACTAGAATTAGTGAATTTGACACATATGTCTAGAAATGGATTGAATTGTAAATTCATGTGAATATTGGCTATATGGAATCAATACAATATGTAAATATGACTATTAATTGATTATATAACTCAAAAATGAAAAATTAAATTATGTAAAGGAATTGGTATTGTCATTTATATGGAAATGATGTCCGAGTGAACTTAGTAAAATGTTAAGATACGTATGGCATGTCATTAGGGTTATATGCGCGATTGATCAAAGATTTTACATGTTATTACAATCTAAAATTTGTTGCAAATTCTCGAGTTATACGTATCGTAGGTTTAGCCTAGACATGTAACCTTGATATAATGTCAGCTTGTGTGAGCAGCTTAGTCTCATGTATCTAAGTTTGTTTTACTATAGGTCCATCAGGCGATATTCAATTGAATGAAAATGGAAATTAGACTATGAAATGGAAATGAAATGGTATTTGGTTATACTTGATATATGGATTGTTACATGACTTTGTTTAAATTGTGATATTACTTATGATTCTAGAATGTAACTAACGCATTTAATTGGTGATGTTGTTATATGTATAGTTATGTCATAATGTGCCAAGAAGCTAAACGACAATTGGCTGAAAGTGAATTAGTGATTTCAGTATAAGTGGCGATAGGAATTTATACTTTCGAAATAGATTGTGCATACTGGATGATTCAATGTTGAAGAAAGATATTCTCCACGAGGCTCAGAGCAGTTCGCTTGTGATGCATGAAGCTGAAAATAAAATGTATAATGATTTGAAACCATTGTATTGGTGGTTGGGCATGAAAATGTGACACCGATCAATTTTTTTATATAAAAATTTCCTAGCATGTACTCCTACATCGCGACTAACCACACTTGAAGTTCGTTGTACAACACATACCTATCTTTGTACAATTGCTCCATAGTCACCTGTTCCGCTCACCATGCTTTCTTATATGATACTCTCTACTAAAATCAGCCTTGCATGTTGACAATGAGGACTGATATAGGAATTGTTGGCATGTCTTTAACCAGTGGCATGATGTAGTTATAGATTATTTTCGCATCAAGTTTGTGATGGTCTTGTGCATACGTGCAGCAGTGCATGTATGAGATCCTTCAAATCTTTGAATTTTCCACAGTTGAGACCTCAGCATAAATGCAGCTCGTACCCTCTAGTTGCACTAATTTGTAGACCTCTAACACTCCCCAACATATAATGTCGATGTAGATATAATGACTTTTTAGTCAACTGACACCTTCATGTTATATTGCTTGATGGTAAATACGCAGTCCTCCTTATTCGTAAATTGTTGGCATATGAACAACTCTTCTGGTTCGGAATATGCCACCAATTAGTAAGAAGGTATTATATTTGGGTACTCAAGGAACTCAAATACATGTACCGCATAGGGATCTAAGCTCAACATGTGGGCCTAGGGTCATTGCGCATAACAATGTCACGACCCAGGTTCTTGACTGAAGGGGCGTGTACATTTTCACCCTCGCTGCACTTTCATCGTCAATAACATCCGGGACCTCATCCAAGTCAAGGTCACTAAAATCTCCACCCTCTTGATGTGAATGACCATCATTATCGGGTCCTTTTTCACCATTTGCATTGGTACCAATCACCTCTAGAAGTATCTGTAAACTAGGACCCGAATTAGGGTTATTATACATAGTCGAACCATGGTGTGGATTTTTTACCCATGTCATTGTCCCTTAATAGCCGCACTGTTCTGCCATCCAACGTTCAGATCAAAGTCAAATTTGTTTACAAATGATCGCCTATCAATAGAGACTCTTAGAATCTCCGTACACAGGTCTTGAACTCTATATTGTTGACTTAATGAAGAGACATTTTGAACAAACTTCACATTCGCTAACTCAAGAAATAACTGAACTGGTTCAACGTTCATGTTCCCACTTAAGCAATAAAGTGTGATCATTGTCTCCAAGTTTTCATTATATTCAAGTTTCATCTCAGTAAATTTGATAAGATTTGGTGAAATTGGAAATTTGTAGAATAGTTTGGACATCCTCCTCCCACAACGTCAAGCTATTTTTGGACTAATCTTTTGTTTCCTATCTTCAAGTTTTACATTCTTATTAAATCACATTCTTATTTGCTAATGAGATTCAAATAATAATTACATACAAATAATAACTAACCTTATAAACTCAAACTTATTTTTTTGAAATTTAAAACACAAATCTTTTTTCTTTTTTCTCTGCTTTCTCCCCTTCTTCTAAACATAAATCTTCCTTTTTTTTTTCTCCTTTCTCTCTTAAAAAGACACCAAAAACTTCAACAAAATCCAAAACATTAGATACAATTTTTTGGTCAGAGTGAGGTTATTTAGTTCGAGTGGTGCTGCCTAACAGTATGCCGGATTATCAGTGCTGCCTGACACGTCGACGACACCACTAATATTTTTTTTTTTGGGTCTCTATTTTTCTCTTCACAACTATTTTTTTTTTCAAAAAACACTAATGCTGCCTAACACATTGACAACACCTATTGAAATTTTTTCTGACAATCTGCCATTGATATCACCTGACAGCGTGGCAGCACCAATTAAAAAAGATTTTTAAAAAAATCAATGGTGCCACCAGACTATTGATAAATTATTTTTTCCATTGTGAATACCAGTATTTTTCACGGCTATTTTGAAAAATACGTACGGGTGTAGCCTAACACAGTGGCGGCACAAAAAAATTGTTTTTAAAAAAAAAAACTAATGATTGGGTAATGATTAAACAAGAAAAGAGGGTGGTACCATTGATTGGTCAGGCGACACCAACTTTCACCGTTGCAAACGAGTCATTTTCGTATATAATTTTTCATCCATGTCATTTTCATAATTAATTAATATTTTAATGTTATTTTTATAAAAAAATTCATACAAATGGCTAAATTCATGGAGTAAAATATATGTATATTAACCCAAATAATTTAAAAAATACACTTCTTTGTTAGTTCTTCCTTAATATGATGGAATAATATATTAAAAACCAAGTAAATGGTGAATATTTTCAAATACATCATGTATATATAAAAATTTTAACAATATTTGTAACATTTTAAATGAATAAAAAAATAAGAGAGTCAACAAATCATTTTGTATAAGTTTAGATCGTGTTAGCCTATCCTCACCCCTGATATTATATATAAAAAATTGAGCAATTCAAATAAATACATAAAAAAATAAAAAAAATATTTTTAAATATATGATAAAGAAAAAGAGCAGAAGAAGATTGAATTCAAGTTGTTCGATTCAATAAAGAAAGATATGGATTTGGCCTGAAAAGAAGAAATAAACAAATTTAGAAATTGAAGAAAACAAAAACAATAAAAGAAGAAATTTAAGAACTAAGAATAAATATTCAAAATAATAAATAAACAAAATTTAAAAGTAGAAAATGGATTGAGTAAACCAATGGATATAATGGACAGACGGATAAGTGTCAAATTAAACCATTTGATATATAAACCCCAACAAACCCAATTAATGACTCTAATCAACCCTCCAAGAAATAATCATTGTTAAATTGAAGGATGAACACTAAATTCCCATGACTCCTTAAAGAAAATCGAGAAGAAAACTACTAAAAATCACAAGAAAAAAACCTTACACAAAGAAACTCTTAGAGTTGAAAATTTTGTTAATGAAAACAATTGTATCTAATAAACAATGAAGAGGCCCTTATATGGACTAGCTTAATTACATCCAAATAAAATTTTAAAGTTTAATGAAACTCTAATGAATCTAAACAAGAAGTAGTTTTAAACTAGACTTTCTTGTTTGACTAAGAAACAAATGGTGAAGCACTTGGTGGAGAAATTGAGTCGATGGGAGGCTATAATGTCGACCTTTAAAGGGAAATATAATTGAAAAGTGTGATAAAGAAATAAAAAGAAGGGTAAACTATCAAAATAGTAACTTTTGTTTACCTCAGGTTATATTTTAGTCATTTATGTTTGAAATGTTACATTTTAGTCACTTACGTTAATGTATTGTAACATTTTAGTCACTAAACTGTTAATTGTCGCTAGTGGTGTAACGGTAAGTTGACGTGGCACATTAAATCATCATTTCAAACAAAAATTTTAGGTTAAATTATATAATCGATCTCCATATTTTTTTCATTTTGAGCAATTTAATTTTTTTCTTTTATATTTTTTTAACTTTTCTTTTTTTCTTTTCTTTTTCCATTCTCTTCTACTTCTTCCTCTATTTTTCCCCTTCTCCACATTTTTTAGCGTAGTTTTTCTATGTTTTCTATTTGTTAATTTTTTTATGTTTATGAAAAAAGAATAGGTGAAAGATGAAACCAAAAGAGAACTTGCTTTGCATATTCTCACCCCACAATTACGCACTTTTATCGTCCATCATCGCTTTAACAGACCAATTTGGATCTCTCAATGACCACCTTATCTATCTTACCTGCAACATTTTTGCCCTCTCAAAACTATGTTGTTTCACGAATTCTTCAAACGAGCTCTACACTCTCAATGACTAAAATGACTTGTAACGCCCTAAAATTCTTATGTCTGCTTTTATAAAATTTTGACACAACTGTGTATTTGCTTCAATGGTTAAGTGTTCTGGGTGTGTGTGTGAGGTCCTAAGTTCAAGCCTTAGTTTTGGCAAATTTTGTTATTTTTGGAATTAAGCCCTATCTCTGTTCGGTGGGCTTATATTTAATTATCTGTAAATTTATATCAGAATGAGCCTGTTGGTTCAAGTGGTAAGGGTGTTGGTGTGATGGAGTTCCTATGTTCGAATCCCTGTGTGAGTGTGGTTATTATTTTTGCCCAGCTCTGTGATAGAGTTCGGTTGTGGTAGAAATCTGAGTAGTGGGTGGTTAGGATTGTGGTGTACTAGGATTTGAGTGAAACTCATCCTTTTTCCCCAAAAATCCTCAGTTGGATATCTGACGTTATTTTTCTTCTTTCTTGGCAAAATTTCGACTTCTCTTATTTCTTTAATTTTTCTCACCACTTTTAGTTCCATCGTTAATATTTTTTTTGGTTTTAGGAGTTTCCTCGCTCGATTAAGGTATGTGGACATAGATTGGTTTGTTCGAGTAAGGGTTCTTTAAATCGGTTATTGTCTTTTCGAAATCTTTCGATTGGAACCTTATTGTCAGATTTGGCAGCATCAAATCAGGAAGTTAGGGACTCTCCTCGCTCAGAATCATAATCAAATCGTTTGGGGCAGTTAGGTAAGTGTTGAATGTTCGATTTGAAATATTGCCAGTTTTGTAATTTCAGGCTAATCGTGGATTTAAACTGATTTTAGAAGGTTTGTGGTATCAATTTTAGGTGCTAGTCTATTTGTGAGGGTTTTTGCATAGAAACGATGCCAGGTGTGTACCCGAAACGCAAAAAAAATAATTCAACGAAAGCCAAAAAACCCCACTATCGACGCCACATGATCGTGTGGTAGGCCATGTGCGGCAACATGGTCGTGTGATAGACGAAGGCCAGGCCGTGCGTAAGACACAGCCGTGTGATGGCTCGAGTGTGGCCGTGTGGGCCATACAAGTTAAATCAGACTGGGCATGTGAGCCCACACGGGTATGTCACACGAACGTGTGAACTTTGGGACAGGCCAATCAGGGTGTGTGGGCTCACATGGGCATGTTGGCCCATTATACTAAGATTTTCTGTAGGGTCGCACGGGTAATCCTAATTGACTGTGGGCCTACCGTAGGGTCGATAAACGCTATCTAAGCCTAAAACCAAGCAATATGTTATACTGAGATATGGTTTTGAGCATGCTTATGTTTGTTTATCTGTTATCTAATTATAAGAGCATGTTAAGTATGATATATCTGTTAACTCTATATGTATCATTATGTTATCTGATATTGGGGATGGGATGATGTATATTGGAGGAAGTGTTTTGAAAGGCATTTGTGCCTATTATCTGGTAGCATGACTGCATTATATCTGTTATGTGCCGCATCAGCATAACATGATGTGTAGGGCTAGGTGGGTGTTTTAAATCCCACATGGTGTGTAGGGATGGTCGAAGACGATGTGTAGAAGATGGGGGTAGGACATCTGTAACAGCCCGTTTTTAGGGTTAATCAGAACAGTGGTTTCGGGGCCACCAAATCCGACAAGTAGATCTGTAAATATTATATTTAATATTTACGAGATAATTGTGATTTTAAAAATGTTTTTGATATTGTGATTTTTTGTTTTATAAGTGATTTATTAAGTTCAAGTGATATGACCCTAGGGTTAAGTGGGTTTAGAAAATGAGGTATTGGGACCTCGTTTCTATAAAACTAATCGTAAATATTTTTATAAATATTTACGGAGTGGCAATAAGATGGTATTAAAGTTTCATTGAAAAATTTTATCATTTCAGTAGTTAATTAAGAAAAAAGGACTAAATTGCGCAAAGTGTAAAACTTGTGTGCTATTAGTTAAGGTGTCTAATAGCTATGATTTATTAAAGTGGAGGCACTTATGTTGTAATTATACCATTTAAGTGTTAATGGACATTTATGGGTGCTGGTATTGTTGAAATTTGTTTTAAATTAAAAGGTTAAAATAGTAAATTGGAAATTAATGTTAAAATGAATAAAACAAATTATGTATCATCTTCCACTATCATTTTGGCAACCGAAAATTGAGAAAGAATGGCAGCCATGGAAGCTTTTACATTCAGCCATGGAAATTGGATTGCATGGTATGGTTTTTGATTCCCGTTTTTAATAATTTTTATGTTTTTGAGCTCGTTGTAGCTTAATCTAGCTAGCCTGTATCTTTGTTTTCGAAATTGTTATAGATTTGTAATGATGCCATTGTTGAATGCTTGGTTATTTAGATGTTTTATGATATATTATTAATATTTGAAGCTAGATTAACAAGTTTTATAAAGTGAGTTTTGACAAAAAATGTCAATTAGGGATTAAATTGAGAAAATGTGAAATGTTGTGGTTAAAAGTGTGAAATAAGTGAAAAATATGGGCTGCCATGAGGTTGTATTAAATTTGGCTAGTCTTAGGTTTGGCCAAAATTGAATGAATTTCATTTTACGAGCTTAGAGACTAAATTGTAAAATTGTGAAACTTTAGGGGTAAAACAGTAATTTTACCAAAATATGAAATTGAGTTAAAATGAATAGAATATGAATTGAAATAGCTGAATTTGATTGATTAGATCAAGTTAAGCCTCGTACGATCCATTTCAACGTTTTGACGATCGAGGTAAGTTCGTATGCAATGAACTTATTTAATGTTGTATTTAAATGCATTGATATTGCATAAATTGTATGTTTGAGAATATTGAATTGTTCAATAGAGATTCGACAATGATTCGTTAAGGAATCGTCAAAGACTCGATGATGAGCGACAACGATCGCGGCTACGGTTTGGTATTGGAAAGTCCTGGTTGAACTTTAGGAATAGTTTAGGATGCTAGTGACATGTCATTAGGGTATTGATATCATCACTTCGGGTGCGAATTTCCTTGAGTTGGCTTCGGGCCATGGTGTAGGCATTTCGGAGATTACCTTGAGTTGGCTTCGGGCCATTGTATAGGTATTCCAGGTGAAGTTACCTTGATTTGGATTCGGGCCATGGTATAGGTACTTCAGTGATAAGTTACCTTGAGTTGGCTTTGGGCCATGGTATAGGTACTTATCGTGTGAGACTCTTGAGTATTCGACTCTTATTCCGAATGGTTCAACGGGTAAATAAAAGTTGTGATTGAGTATAAGATTGGAACGAGATGGTACAGGTACGTACGGAAATTAGTACGAGATGGTACAGGTATGTACGAAAATTCAATTAAGTATTGAATCTATGAAAATGGTGAGTTCATGATCATTGTGGAAATGAATATGTAATAATAATATGATTAATGCTTTGGTAGTATATTATGTTATATTACTTGACTAGTGATTGAATAATCAATTTGGTTGATGATTACGTGTTAGGCTTTTGGGTCAAAATGAGTTGTGATATGCTCCATTTTTACTCATTTAAATTGTGGCTTAATGGTTATGAGAAAAGGGTAAAGATTGGCAAATTCTTAGATTTGAATTGCTATTGAAAGCATGGAAAAGAATGAGTTTTTGGATGATTTAAAGATAGTTAGCTATGTGCTTGATATGTGAATACACATAAGTAATGTAAACTTTTGTCATAATGCTTTATGATAATTTGCTAGTTTATGTGATGTTTAAAATTTAAAAGCTAATGTTGTTTAAGATAAGGTCAAGACATGTTGGATTGACTTAAATGGTTTATGCTTATAAATTAAAGTTATAAGCTTTATTTCTTTGAATTACGAACTTACTAAGCTGTGAAGCTTACTTTGTGTTATTTTTCTATGTTTTGTAGTGTTTCGGATAATTGCTCGGGTTGGAAGTCAACGGAGATCGTATCACACTATCCGACCATTGATTTTCGGTATTTTTTACACTTTGGGGCTTGGTACATGGCATGTATAGGCTAGTGTTAAGATGGTATGTGTCGAAACCATCTTTTTGAAAAACAGGATCAACTTTAGTTTTGAAAATGAAAACTAATATAGGAGTCGCCACCAATCCTTTTTGATGAGGTGTGATCGGGTCACCTCGTAAAAGTGGTTGTTTTTAATAAATGACTTGATTTATTTAAACCACGATTTTGGTCCACGAAATTTAGAAAGATGGGTTCGGGAGTCAGTTACGCACGAGGAAGGATTAGTGCCCTAGTAAAGCCCAAAATTGGTACCTAGTTGATTAATTAGTGTCTTAGTGTCGAAAATTTGAAAACTTGAAAGACTTTAAAATACGATCCCTCTTTTTGTAAAAACACTCGAATGTTAAAGACCTTCTCGTGTCGAAGTAATAAAATGTCACATCCAGTAAGTTAGGACATGACATCTTGAATGTTTGAGAATAAGCTTACCTTTTATTTAAAATTCATGTGTTTTAGCTCTTTTTTAAAAGAATACTCGATTATTTAGGATGAACGAGGAAAATCGAAACCCAGTAAGTTAGGGCACGATCTTTCGAACTTCCAGATACTGAATATTGCCTTTATTTACGAAAAAAAATCTTATCTCGAGGTAACAAGATGTCATACCCGATAAGTTAGGGCACCACACCTCGAATCTCAGAGAGGAAGCATTTTATTCAAAACTCGTATTACGATTTTAAAAGAATATTCTGTTATTTAGGTTAAATGAGAAAAATCGAAACCCAGTAATTTAGGGCATGATTTTCTCGAATTTTCAAACACGGAACATTGCCTTTATAAAAGAATCAATTTTGGGTCGGGTAGAGGTTAATATAACATAAGTTGTAATAAAATGGGATAATAAAGAATGCATAAACAAATACAAATTTTGGTATTGACAGGCATAACAGAATAAACACAGACGCGAATGTGAATGATAATGATAAGAGAAAAAATAAAATAATTGAAGAATCGAATAAAAATAGAAAAGGAAATAATGAGCAAGCTAAAAAATATTTGAAATTAAAAAGGAACTAGTAGTAAATAAATAAATATTATGTAAAACTTTTTTAAAAAATGATAGTAATAGTAATAGTAATGATAATAATATTAATGGTAAAAATACAAGTAATAAATATTTTAAAGTTTGAAATGATATAAAAAGATATATAAATAAATAAATAATATATAATGTGAGTGAGGAATAAAAATAAAATGAGTGTATTTAAAAAGTAATAGGTAAAAATATAATAATAATAATAATAATATAATAGTAATAATAATAATAAGGTAATAAATAATAATATAAGTACATATGGAGAGAATAAATATAATATAATAATAACGATATAAAATTAATTAGTCTAATAGTATGATGATAATACTAGTAATAATAATAAAGTGGAAATCGATAATAATAATACATTAATAAGAATAAAAACAATATATTTATAATTACGATAAATAATAATAATGATAATAATAGAAAATAAGGAATAATAATGACAACCATAATATAAATAATAAATAAAAAACAATAATAATAAAATATAAGTAATAATAATAATATAATAATAGTAGTAGTAATAGAAAAAATCAATTTGAAAATAAGAAGGCAAAATAAACGGAAAAAGGACTAAATTGAACCTAAAATGGAAGTTCGGGGCCAATTCGAAATAAACAAAGACAGAAAAGGACCATATTGAATGCGCAAATAACAAGGAGGGACCAAAAAGGCAATATTCTCCTGTCCCAAAACGCTCAGCTTCAAAGGGACTAAATTAAGAACGAAATAAAATTTCTGGGCATAAATAAAAAAACAAAAAAAATGAAATTTGAAAGCATAAAAATGCGGAAGGGCTAAATGCGCAATTAGACCGTCAAACGAAAACACGCGGATCCAATGAGACGGGTCGAGTCAGCGAGCGGGTCGTATCAAAACGGCGCCGTTTTGCAACTTAAATGGCCAAAGTGAAACGACGTCGTTTCACGCTATTATAATAGGCCAAAATTTTCTAAAAATTTCATTCTCAACCCTACTTTTACAAAAAAAAAAAAAAAAAAAAACTTTCATTCTTTTCTCTGAAGGCCTTCAGAGTCCAACGAGAGCTCCGGCGGTTCACCGCCGTCGACCATCGCCGTCGACCACTGTGCACGGCGGCTAGACCTCCAAAAGGTAAGTTTTTTTATATATATATCTATATATAAATATATATGCTATTTTTTTAAAAAGAAAAATAAAGAAAATATGTATATATATATTTGAAGGAAGAAAATAAAGAGAAAAATAAACTAAAAAGAAAATCAAGACCTTTGTGCGATGAATGTATTTTTGATCAGCTTGCTGCATTTTTTGATGTTTGAATCTCTTTTTTATTTCATTCAAAAGTATTTGAAAACATTCCTCTTTTTTTTTTTTTTTTTTACAATCTGATTTCTAGGCTTTTATATAGCCATTTACATATATTTCTTATTAATTTTCTACTGTTGTTTGCGTGTTTCTCTTGCAAGAGCAGTTGGGGCGATGGAGCAGAGGGCTGGCATGGCAGTGACGACTGTAGGTAGTGCAAGTGGGGTTAGGGTTAGGTATTTTTTGTTTGACTATGGTTTGGGTATTGGGCTGCTAGGGTAATTTGTCTTGGGATTTAATGGGTTTGGGGTTTTAGGTTTTGGTAGTTTGAAATTGGGTTTAAGGTTGTAAAATGGGCCAGGGCAATTTGGGCCTTCTACAGTATGTTTTGAGTTGTGATTTTAGCCATGTGATTTGGCTTGTAAGTAATTACGCATATTGGCCATTTAAGTTGGCCTAAAGTATGTGTTTGATAATGTATATATATAGGTGTGCAATGTTCTTTGTTAACATGGTTCATGGTTGAATTGTTAATTGGTATGTTTAAGGATTTCGGCTTAGATGTGTATAATTGAATGTGATATGGAATTGATGGCATGATGTATCTTTGATGTTTTGGAATTTGTTGATGTTAGAATTGGTCGAGAATAAGCTTGATTGAGGTTGTTTGATAGACTATTGAATACTTTGAATTGTGCCATGTTAATGGTTAATGTAAGTGTGATTATGTGTTTGAATTTGAGGGTGGCAAATGGCTTGGAAAATAGCCTCAAAACTGACCACATGGGCTGAGACACGGCCGTGTGAAGTCTGCACTTTAATTTTGGAATTTAACTCACTACACGGGCGTGTACCTTGGCTGTGTGACCCTAAATTGTTGCTGACATCAGAAACAAAATACCTTTTAATTTTGGCACGGCCTAGTACACGGTCTGGACACGAGCGTGTGCAAGGCACACAGGCTGGACACACTGGCGTGTGGTCTAGCCATGTAATGTAGTCTGTATGTATGCCATGTATCCACACGGCCTGAGACACGAGCATGTCTATTGGCCGTATGAGTGGCACGGGCGTGTGACCCTTGCAGTGGTGAAATTTTTTTAAGTTTTATAAAGTTTTCTCGGGTTATCGGTCTAGTTTCAAACCCCTTTTAAGCATGTTTTAAGGTGTCGTAGAACCTTGTAAGGGACAATGTGGATGAATGTATAAAAGTTTTAAATTTTATGCAAGTTTTGTGAATAGAAATGTGATTGGATGTTTTGTTGCAAGTCTGGTAATGCCTCATACCCTATTCTGGCGTTGAATCCGAGTAAGGGGTGTTACAACATCTGATTCTGATTCTGGTGTATACAAATCTGTATCTGTAATGGGCTTAAGCCCGAATCTGTATCTGTCTGATTCTGGTTTTCTATTGTGTGTATGCTTAATTTTGTGGGCTTACACACTGAGTTTACGTAAACTCACTCCTTTCTGTTTAATTTGTACAGGTAATCCACAGAGTTAGGCAAATCGGTGCAGCGAAGGACTCGACGGTGACCACACATTATCATTGATTTTATTTAGGTTATAGTTTTGTTTAAGTTTGGCATTACGAATGAGAGTCCGTATTTTCTAGGACTGTGTGGACTTTTTAACTGTTTGGATTTGGCTTTGGGTTTTGGTTTAACCTGCTTATTTTTATGATTGTTTCACCTAAAGCGTTTTTTTCTCTAAAATACGAATTGTTTTTCTTAAACACTATGTTTTTCTAAGCTTCTGCTAAATTAAATACATTTTAAGGCAAGTCGATTAATTGAACATAAGTTTTGAAATAAATGAAAGCAATTAAAGGTTTATAAGCTTAAGGTTTTTATCGAGTTAGTTTCGTTTTCAAAATCCCTTCCATGTGACATCGCCAGATTCGGCCATAACGTCTAGGCCAGGTTTGGAGTGTTACATGACCACTATACGAAACATACCCTCAAATTTACCCAAACCAGTTTGGTTCCATGCTCTCTTTCTCTCTTCGGTTCATCCATGTTCGGCTTCCAATCAAGCTTACTTGGGAATACACAAGAAGGTTTAGATCAATTTTATCGTTTGCTTTTGTAACAGCTTAATTTTTTAGTGGTGTCAGAAACAGTGGTTCGAGGCCACAAAATCTGGTGAATAAGCTCATAAATTTTATTAATTAATATTTACGAGTCAAATATAGTTTTAAAAAGGTTTTTGAATTAGTAATTTAAGTTTTCTAATTATTTATTAGGTTTGAGTGGTAAGACCCTAGGTCAAGTGGTTTTAGAAAGTGAGATATCGGAACCTCGTTTCTGTAAATCAAGCTGTAAATATTTTTATAAATATTTACAGAGTGTCATTAAAGTGGTATTAAAGTTTCATTGAAAAATTTTAACGTTTCAATAGTTAATTAAGTAAAAAGGATTAAATTAAAAAAAAGGTGCAAAACTCGCTAATTATAATAATTAAGTGATTAAATGACTTAATTAATAAATAGGGAAGGACTGAAGAAATAAATAAACCTAAATTAAAAGGTGAGGCGGCATAATAAAGGAGAATAATAAAATAAAGCCATGGAATGGCAAAATGGTAATTTTAATGAAATTAAAATAAAACAAATTTGAAACTGGAAAGTTTCTAAGCATTTATTCTTCAATTTTCGGCCAAAACAGCCATAAGAGAGAGAGTTTAACCTGGTTCAATTTTTGGTTCATGTGAGTTTAATTCTTACCTGTTTCTTGTAATTTTTATATTTTTGAGATTGTTACAATTAGGTCCAACTAAACCTTACCTTCGTTTTTGATTTTATTAAAATTTTTGGAAGTTTCCATTGATAAATATTAGATTTTTTTGATGAATAACATGGATTTAGAGCCTTGATTGTGTTGTATAATGAGTTTATAAAGTGATTTTGTTAAATATTGATTTTAGGATTAAATTATGAAAAGGTTAAAATATTAGGGTTTGATCATGAATTTTGGGTTTATTAGGGGCTGTATGAAGGCCTAGAAAATTTGGATAGATTATTGATTGAGAAAATTAGTTAATTTGATAGATTAACTAACTAAGGGATTAAATTGCAAAAATTGTAAAAGTTTGGACTAATTGTGTAAATTCAAAAAATAAAATGGGATTAATTGTAAAATGAATTGGAAATGAAATATATGCTAATGAATGAGTAATTTTATACTTTAAATCAAGATCCCGTAGATACTTGTGAAAAAGGAAAAATAGCAGAATAGTCCCTGAACTTTTACAATTACTACAATTCAATCCAGGTAAGTTCGTACGGTTAAAATTTAATATTTGTATAAATTTGATGAATGGTATTATGCATTTATTCTATTGTTGGAAATGAATTATTGTTGGAATTATAATATTGAATTGGATATTCAGTTTGACTGGAACGCGAGATTTGAGTACATTCGTAATTTGGTGTATGATGGTACTGGAGGGAGATATTAGCATTTTACCCAAGTAAATCGGGGTTCAGCATCTGTTGCGAACTCTCATGTTTTACTTTCTGTTTCACGTAATTAGGTGAATTAGCTCTTATGAGCTTCTGTTAAGCTCTTACAAGCTTCTGTTGATGTATTTGGGAGGACCAGCTCTTATGAGCTTCTATTAACGATATACTCTTATCCGTAAGTCGTTATTTGAATGGAAAAATTTTGGTAAAGTGATTTATTAAATGAATTTGAAAGACATGTTATTTTTTTTTGTATTGATTTGAATACAGATGTATTTATCAATGGAAGTTGTGAATGACAGGAAATGACATGAATAATTTTATTTATTTGACTTGTTATAGTAGGTTCGGTAAGATTTCTTTTATTTAACCCGTCAAACTTACTAAGCTTCATTAAGCTTATTTGTATTGTTTAATGTTATTTGTATCGTTTAATGTCTTTATAGATTTTTAGAAGGTTGGACGATCGGATCAGCACTCAAGTTACACTATCCAGCTTATCTTGGTAGTTTTTGAAACATTAAATACGGTTTATATGGCATGTATAGGCTTTTGTACAACCTTGGTCAAAGTTTAGCTTATGTAAATAATATGAATAATATTATGTTTATATAATCAACTTACATAATGAGATTAAGGTAAATTTGTGATGTTAATATGTGTGATATATGTATGTATGTATTTGAATTATAGTGAACTTTGGTAACTTGGTTAGATAAATTAATTAGGTAAGTTTGGACCTTGGTGGTGTAACAACCCGATAGTCACCAGTATCGAAAAATGTATTTTTGAGGCTCCGTTTTTATAAATTAGACTCGTAAATATTTATTACGAAGTTAGTTGTGTGGTTAATTAGGTTTTGGTTAGGTGAATTTTCATGAATTAAGAGTAATTAGGTAAAAGGACTAAATTGCATAAAGGGTGAAAGTTGAATTATAGATCAAAGAAAAATTAAACGGACTAAAAAGTAATTATTCCACTGCTCATAAATGAGTGCAACATAAGTATATTATTATAAAATTTAAAGTAAAAATATATATATATTAATATTATATAATATTAAAACTTAATGTTTAAGTATATATATTATATATTATATTATATTATATAACAAAGAAATAAAAGAAATAGAAATAGAAAAGAAAGAAAGAAAGAAAATGAAACAAAAAGGAAAAAGAAAGAAAAAGGAAAGAAAGAAGGAGAAACACAAGCTAGGGTTTTCAATTGTTCAAAGCTCAATTGGTTAGTCAATTTAGTCTATTTTTCTTGTAATTCTATGTTTTTAGAATCCCGATATTAAATACTACCTGACCCATGTCAAACTTTTAGAAATTATTGAGTTTTTAAGTGGTCTATGTTGAATAATTTTAGTATTAGGGATTAAATTGATAGATTTTTAAGTTAGAAATGAAAAAGGATTGAATTGTAGAATAAATTGTAAATTTTGATTAATAGGGACTAAATTGTGAAAATTCAAAATTTAAGGATTTAAGTGAAATTAGGGAGTTAAATTTAGTTTAAAGCGAAATTTGTATAAAAATATAGGATTAATTGTAAATAAATAAAGTTAGTCTCGGTTTAGGGGCTAAATTAGAATTTAAGTAAATATTGAGTAAAAATTTTAAAAATTAAATATGAGATTAAATTGTGTTGTATTGATGAATTTTAATTCTTTTAATTTCGTAGCTAATGTCGTACTGGAACCCTCGACTAAAAACGGAAAAGATAAAGTCGACGAGGAATAGCTCAGAATTTTCGGTTTGTATTTTTATAATCCGAATCTAGTTATTAATTGTTGAAATTTTTATTTAATGTATATGGTAAGTGTTGAGGTGAGTAGTTGATAATTTGATAATTGATAGAATGAATTGAATTAGTAGATATATATTGAATGGATTGATTTTTGAATTGAAATGAATATATGTGTGATTATGTGATTATATGAAAAATCAGTATTAGATACTAATTATATCTTAAATGTGAAATTAAACCCTATTAACTGTATCGGGCTGAGTTGGATATAGATGGCATGCCATAGGATTAAAAGAGTTCAAGGATTTTTTCGACTTCGAGTCGATGAGACACTGGGTGTCAAATTATTACTTCTAATATATTCGATGAGGCACAGGGTGCCAATTTACTTCAGTTTAGCCGATGAGACACTAGGTGTCAAATTATTACTTTGAATTATCTGATGAGACACTGGGTGCTAAACTGGTGTGTTTGGTTGGATCCGCGTATCCGTCCAAGTCTGAGTCATGTTAATAGGGGTAATTAATTGAAATTGCATTATGATTGATGTTAGATGATATTGTATGTGAAATGAAAATGGGACAATGAATTGAAATATGGGTTGAGACACATGAATTGAGTATTCATGAATTGGATATGAAATGAACAAAATTATTTTTAAATGATATGTGTATTATATTGTGAAAAACTATTTATATAGCAAATATGAGAATTGAGATATTGTGAAGAAAATGAAATGTGATATGGTTATTGAAATATTTAGATTGTATATTTGTGATTTCATATTTTTTTTTATATTCGGATTATAGAAATACCACTGAATTTATGCTCAGCGTATGGTTTTGTTTTCCATGCGCAAGTTAGGTACTTAATTTGATCGTTGATTCAGCATCGAACAACGATCTCGAACTCAAACGTAGTGATGTTTTATCCTTTTGTTGGCATGTACCTAGGGTGTCTAAATATTAATCATTTTGTGGATTGATTGTAAATAAAATTATAAGCTAATATTGGTTGGTTATATACATATAAATATGTGCTTATGTTTGAGGTTATATTATGGCATGTTTAAGTTAATGTTTAAATGAACATGAAATAGGCAAAATAGATTGAATTTGGCATGTTTATAATTTGGACTTGAATGATACTTTGATGATATGATTTGATGATATGATTTGATGATATAATTGTGATACAAACGAGGGTACATTGGTTAGGCACCTAGGATGATTGTTTTGACATGTTTTGGATGCCTTTGGTTGGTTTTGACTTGAATATGATATAATATGAAATGTTTTGAAATTATGTCTGTTTGATCGGTAATAGGTGGACATATTTTTAAGTTGTCATTAGAGGTACCTAAGGGCATATTTTTTGTATGTGGTGATAATGCATGTTTGAGACTTGATTTTTAGCTTGTGTTGAATGCCTTGTTATGGCTTGTTGATGTGTAAATTGTGGTCGCTAAGTTGGTGTAAATTTGGGTGAGAAATGTAGCTTAGAAAATGGCCTATTATTGTTCACACGGTTAGAGACATGGCGTTGGTCTCAATCTCAACCATGTGTGACACACAGCCAAGTGACACGGCCATGTGTTCCCTGTATCATCTTAAGAATGCAAGTCAGTATGCTCACACGACTTAGCACACGGGCATGTGACTTAGCCGTGTGACCTAAGTTAGAGAGTTACACGGGTATAAACACGGGCTGGACACGGCCGTGTGTCCCTATGTTGAATGCCCGCATGGGCATGTCTCCTGACTGTGTGAGTCACACGGCCATGTGACCCCTACAGTGTTGAAAATTTTAAATATTCTAAAAATTTTCTGAGTTTTTGATTTAGTCCTGACTTGTTTCTAGTATGTATTTCGAGCTTTGAAGGCTCGATTAAGGGAAAATATATATGATTTTGATTGGTTTTATTATGAATATTGATATGTAATGAAACATTTGAAATTTCTATCTGTTTGATCTATAAACCCCCGTAATACTCTGTAACCCTATTTCGGCGACGAATACAGGTTAAGGGTGTTACAGCTTTATCTTTATGACATGTCAAAAACCATGTTAGTAGAAATTGGGTTAATAAACTGAAAGCGGTCACGCCCCTTTTTTTTAAGGTTATTTTCGCGCATTTGATAATAAATATATATATATCAATTATAATGATTAAATAGTGGTGGAGTTGTCCCTGATGATCTATGTTCGAATCCTTTCCCTCTCGTTAATTTCTATTTTGTGAAATTTGTTTCAAACCCTTAGTATAGATCATCCCATATTTTATTATTTTCTTGCTAAATTGATCATAAGCAAGTGAGTGTAGAGTGATTAAGTGTTTAATTAATATCATATTGGTCCTAGGTTTAAGTCTCCTCATCAACAAATCTTTTAATTAATTTTTTTGATTTTTCATGTGCAAAACACCCTCCTTACCATCCAATTTTCTTGCTATAGTAGGGGAAAGATTATTTCCTTTTCTTTTGTTCAACATGCCTTAATTGTAGAGACCAGGATCCCTTTTTCACTTCATTGTCCCCCTTACTTGCCAATTACTCAACTTTTGCCATATGAATGGTTCACTGAACCTAGACAATGTTGACTACACTTTTTCCATCCATCCTCTCTTTTTCTCTTTTGTTTAGCTCTCAACCTCCCTTTTTGCTTTCTTTTTCTTTCTCCTCCACCGTTTCTTGGCCTTGAACCACCATCACCTTACTACCAAACCTCTTTTGCACTACTACTTATCTCCTATTTTCTCTCCAAGCTTCACCGCTAGCGCCGCCTTCCACCACCGTGGTAACCACAGCACAACTTCTCTTTTTTTCTTATTTTCTTTTCTCTTCTCATTTTTCTTCCTTTAAGACAGTGACTAAAATCATATTCTTTTTTTCTTCCTCCTTCATCGTAGCCCCATCGCCTCCATTGTCGAATCTCCACCGCTGTTGTCGCTACGCGTTCACCGGCTTTGGTGATTCTTTCTCTTTTCTTCACCATTTTCCAACCTCTATCTCCTTATAGTAAACAGAAATTCTATTGTCCTATTTCAATAAGTTTAAATTTTAAAATATTAAACTGAGTGACTCACTTTTTGAAGTGATCCTATTCTCTAGATTCTCATCCTTATCAAAAGTACAATAATCCTTCGACTCTCTCATTTTAATCGAAATAGAGTAAGTATGATAATGGAATGAAATCTACTATTTCTTCGCTAATTTTTCCTATAGGTCAAATGTGTTTATGGGGTTTTAATATATTTTCCTTCAAGTATTAACGCATTGTATTCTACTTTTGATGAAGGACTGATCGATACCATTTCGGAAAACCCTTAATGTTTGGAATGAGATCAATCTTCAATTGATTATTATTAGAGTAACGTATCGATTAGATCCAAGTGTAGGTGTCTATTTAGAGTGATGACTTACATTGGATCTATTATCATGTCTGAGATTTAACACTAAATAAAATTAAGACTTATTTTATATTGATAAATATGTTGTTTTTTAAATAATGTTGATTGATAGAGATACAATATGTATCCATAAATAGACATAAATCGTCGTTATGGATTTTATCAAGTAAGAGTTTCCCCAAACCGTATATGTTGTGGAAAGCATGTTGTGTGATATTAAAGCTTACTGTTAATGTGAAAAATTTGTACATCTCATTCCCATGTTATGTGATTATATGGCATATGTGATGTTCGTATGAAAATAAAATATGAAAATTTGGTATCATGAGTAAATATGTGATTTGCATGTTAAACATGCCTATATGATTTCGAGTGATTTTGGCCATATCACATGCATGGGGTGATATGTGAAAGGTGGAAGTATATGGCAGCTTATCTGCATTATTGTCACACTATTAACGATTTGATTTTTTTGGCCGTTTATCTGCGACTCTGGTGGCTCGTCCACGGTTTTGATTATGTAGTAGTTTATCTACGTTTCTGTGACACTATTCACAATTTGGTCTATTGGATGGACGAGTTCTGGGTGTAATAGTCCAATTTTGGCCCGAGCCCAGACTACAAAAATAAAACAATTTTAAACCAAACAAATAAAGTCCCAGTCCATTTACAACAAATTTAAACCTAAATTGTAAACCCAATTACAGCCCAAATAAATTAAAACCCTAACAGCCCAAAATGGCCCAAAACTAAACTAAGTTTCAGCCAAAAAAAAGAAATGAAGAAACCCTAGCCGCAAGCTTCTCTGCCACCACTATTGACTTTCATCTTTGCCACCGTCACCCTCTGCCACCTGCAAAGAAAAATCAACACGCAAGAACAGAGACCATGTGCAAGCAACAGTAGAAAAAATAGTAAAATATAATATGTAATGTTGGCTATAAAGGCCACAACAATCAATTTATTTCACAGACAAAGAATATTAATAAAAAAAGAACACAAAGTTAAAGAAAAAATGTGACTCTTTTTATGTATTTTAGTTTTTTTATTTCGTAAGAAAAACATAAAATAAAAAAAGAAAACTTACCGTTCTCGTCGCGCCGTCACCGTGGGTAAACAAGTTCGTCGCCCTCGAGGAGCAGCAACCCATCTCCGTCAAAGGAGAAGGCGTGAGAGGGACACCCTAGGCCGAAAGGTCCCTTTATTTCTTTTCTCTTTTTCTTCTTTTTTCTCGAATTTTGGTGAGTTTTTGGACATTTTGGTTCTAAATCGAGACTGAGGGTGAAAAAGCGATCAAAAAAAGGATTCAGGCATTTTCCAGTTGCCGGTGACCGGCAGTAGTCACGATGGTCTGGCGCCGGAGCAATAGTCGGACTTGGGGATTGAGAGAGAGAGGAGAGAGCTTTCTGAATTTTTTTTTTTAAATGAGGAATGAAATGACTTTTTTTTTGTGAGAATTTTGGTTTAAATAAGCCCCCTAAAACGACTTCGTTTTAGGGCTGGCTTCAATATCCCCAAAACGACGTCGTTTTAACAACAACCTAGAATCCGACCCGCAAGGCTAGGATCCGCGTGTTTTCTAGCGCATGGGTTATTTACCCTTTCAGTCCTTCCCCTTTTCGAATGGTTTCCAATCGGGCCCAAATCCCTTTCTTTTAATTTTTATAGATTTGGCCATTGAAGTTTTCGCACATTTCAGTTTAGTCCCTGGTTCGCTGATGTCCAGAAGATTGGAATAATTTCTTAATTAGTCATCGATTGTTTTTGCGCATTACATTTTAGCCCCGTCTTGTTATTTATTTTATTCAATTTGTCCCTTTAATTTCATTTAAGTTACAATAAAGCCCTTTTTATTTTAATTCTTTATTTATTCATCTATTTATTTTCTTGTTGGCTATATTCAATTTTTTATTTTTATTTTCTTTTCACCGAGCCTTTGTTTATTTATTTATTTATTATTTATTATTTTTTTATTCATTTATTTATTACTCCTTTTTATACGTACCTAAGAATTGAATTATATACATGTTTTATGGGTACATTTTATTTATTATTGTCTTTTATTATTTTATTTTTGTTCTATTTTGTTTTTTAGTGTATTCTTGCTCATTTATTATTATTATTATTATTTATATATATATTTTTAGCATTCTCATGTCGTGTTTTTGTTTTTTTAAATCATACATTTTCTATTTTTTATTCTTACTTTGAATTACCTCATTTATTTCATTATTATTTATTATTACTACAATTACATTAGTATTATCTTAACATTTCTTTATTTATTTATTATTATATCATTTCTAATATTCTACCTATACAGCCATTTTAAATAACTTCATTATCACTGTTAGAATTAAGTGACCCTAATTCTTATTTAAATAAAATACGATGGAAAATAAAATAAAAGTAAAATCCATATAGAGCTAGACTTCTTTTATTTTATTTTAGAATAAGGTTTTTTAAACCTTATTAAACTCCATCTATTTTATATTTACTAGGATAAGGTGTTTCAATCCTACTAGAATATGGCTTTACAAGCCTATAAATAGACATAGTCTATTCCTTTTGTATTGATTCAAATTTTCGACATAGTAAATTTTCTTCTCCTCTGCCCGTGGTTTTTTCCCGAAAGGGTTTCCACGTAAAATTTTGTGTTCTTTATTTTTTATTTTATTTTATTTTTTCACAATTGGTATCCGAGCTTCCGGATTGTTCATCTCGATCACGGTAATGGCGTCTTTGAAATATGAAATTCCGTTGTTGGATCGCAACACCAGATTTGCGTTGTGGCAGATTAAGATGCAAGCAGTTCTTGCGCAGATGGATCTGGAGGATGCCCTGCTAGGGATAGATAAGATGCCTTCGACATTAACAGATGAAGAGAAGAAGCGTAAGGATCGAAAGGCATTAACACAATTGCATCTGCATTTGTCCAATGAAATTTTGCAGGATGTGATGAAAGAGAAGACTGCCGCTGCATTATGGAAGAGGCTAGAACAAATATGTATGTCGAAAACTCTAACAAGCAAGTTGCATATGAAGCGTCGTCTTTATGCTCATCGTTTGGAGGAAGGTGCGTCAGACACGAACACTTAATGTGTTTAAAGAAATTCTCTCAAACTTGGAGGCCATGGAGGTTCAGTATGATAAGGAAGATCTAGGGTTGATTCTACTTTGTTCGTTGCCTCCGTCTTATTCAACCTTTAGAGACACGATTTTATATAGCCGCGAGTCTCTCACAGTTGATGAGGTTTATGATTCTTTAACCTCGTATGATAAGATGAAACATCTTGTGGTTAAACCCGACTCTCAGGGAGAGGGTCTCATTGTTCGTGGGAGACAAGATCGAATACTGATGATGATCGTGGTAGGACACAGAAAGAAATCATCGTGGTAAATCTAAGGGTAGATCAAGTCTTCAAATAGAGGTAAAACTTGTAACTTCAGTAAGAAGAAAGGGCACATTAAATCTGAGTGCTATAAGCTACAAAATAAGATTAAAAGGGAGGCATGCGAATCAAAGGAAAAACAACGAGAAAAATTCTCGTGAAGTCGATGTTGTAGAAGACTACAAATGATGGTGAACTTCTAGTCGCTCACACAATGATTCTAAAGTAAGTGAGGAGTGGATACTTGATTCAGCCGCACCTTCCATATGAGTCCCAATCGGGATTGGTTTACAACTTACGAAACGATTATCCGAAGGTGTTGTTTTGATGGGAAATAATGCTTCGTGTAAGATCGCAGTGTTGGAACAATTAAAGTTAAGATGTTTGATGGAGTTGTCGAAACACTTAGTGACGTGCACGGTATGTTCCGTAATTGAAAAGAAATTTAATTTCGTTGAGTACTCTTGATTCAAAAGGGTACAGATACACAAACCAAAGTGTGGTTTTAAAGATTTCAAAGGGTCCCTTGTTGTGATGAAAGGGCAAAGAAAAAGCGCCAAGTTATATGTTTTGCGAGGTTCTATCATATCGTGATGATCATTTGTCGCTTCCTCTTCCTTGTCGGATGATGATATTACTAAACTTTGGCATATGCGCCTAGGGCATATGAGTGAGAATGGCATGGTAGAATTGAGCAAAAGAGGACTTCTTGATGGGCAAGGAATTTGCAAACCGAATTTCTGTGAGCACTGTGTGTTTTTGGGAAGCAAAAGAGAGTTCGATTCACTAGAGGAATCCATAACACGAAGGAAACGTTGGAGTATATTCATTCGATGCGTGGGGACCATCCAGAGTGCCTTCGAGAGGTGGAGCTAATTATATGCTAACCTTTATTGATGATTTTTCTAGAAAAGTTTGGGCGTTCTTCCCGAAGCGAGAAAAGCGATGTGTTTTCTCATTTAAGTCTTGGAAAATTATGATTGAAAAAGCAGACGGAAAAAGCAGATAAAATACCTCCGCATGCATAATGGCTTAGAGTTACGTTACGATGAGTTTAATAGATTGTGCAAGTCGGAAGGGATCGTGAGACA
This sequence comes from Gossypium anomalum, assembly GCA_025698475.1. Lineage (NCBI taxonomy): Eukaryota > Viridiplantae > Streptophyta > Magnoliopsida > Malvales > Malvaceae > Gossypium > Gossypium anomalum. Next base: position 77,409,280 of record CM046966.1, on the reverse strand, counting down.
CTTGACGATTCGTCATACTCCACAAAGAAAACGCGGCGTTGCGAACGCGAATGAACAGAACGATCATGGAGAAGGTTCGATGTATGTTGTCAAATGCCAACTTACCAAGTCATTTTGGCGTACGACCTCTCATCGCATGTTTTTGATCAACCGATCTCCATCCGCTGCCATTGAGAAAAAGACTCCACAAGAGGTATGGTCCGATAATCCTGCTAATTATTCTGATTTAAAGATCTTTGGGTGTCTGCGTATGCTCATGTTAATAATGGAAAATTAGAATCGAGATCCATTAAATGTGTTTTTCTTGGTTATAAAGTGGTGTAAAAGGGTATAAGTTATGGTGTCCTGAAAATAGGAAAGTTGTGATTAGCGAGAGATGTTGTTTTTTGATGAAACTGTTATGCTTCCTAACTTATCTCTTAAAGACTCTTCCAATAAAGAAAATCAAAAGCGGTGGAGCATCAGATTAATACAGAGACTCCTCAAGTCGAAGACAAAAATTGAGAATAGAGTTGCTTCTTCGCCTCAATACTCTATCGCCAAAAACAGAACTAAAAGAGAAATTAAACCTCCAAAGAAGTATGTTGAGGTGATCTAGTTGCTTATGCTTTAAATGTGGTGAAGATATAGATGCGAATCAAGAGCCATCAAATTATTCTGAGGCGATTAGTCGTGAAGACTCGAAAAAAATGGATGTTTGCTATGCAAGAGGAGATGGAATCACTCCACAAAAACAAAACATGGGATCTTGTGAAACATCCTAAAGGTAAGAAGACTGTAGATTTGTAAATGGGTGTTTAAAAAGAAAGAAGGGACTCAGGAGTTGAAGAACCTAAATATAAAGCAAGGCTTGTTGCAAAGGGTTACAATCAAGTTCCAGAGTGGATTTCACAGATGTGTTCTCCCAGTTGTGAAGCATAGTTCGATTCGAGCTTTGCTTGGTATTGTGGCCATGCATGATTTAGAGCTTGAGCGATTAGATGTAAAACGCATTTTTGCATGGAGAACTTGAGGAAGATATTTACATGCAACAACGGAGGGTTTTACATTTGAGAAAAGAGGATTATGTTTGCTTGCTTTGAAAAAGTCCCTTTACGGTTTGAAACAATCACCAAGGCGATGGAACAAGAGGTTTGATTCCTTTATGACTTCTCACGATTTCAAAAGAAGTAGTTTTGATGATTGTGTTTACTTTAAGAAAAACAATGGTGGTTCTTTTGTGTATCTACTTCTTGACGTTGATGACATGTTGATAGCAACAAAAGACAAAGGAGAGATAAGAAAGGTCAAAGCCCAACTAAGTGAAAAATTTGAGATGAAAGATTTGGGACCAGCAAAGAAAGATATACTTGGTATGGAGATTCTTAGAGATAGAAAAACAAGTAAATTGTACCTAAGTCGGAAGGGTACATTGAGAAACTTCTTTGCGAGTTCAATATGCGAGTGCTAAGCTGTTAGTACTCCTTTAGCAAACTTATTTTAGACTTTCATCGGCTTTGTCTCCACAATCGATGATGATGAGATCGAGTACATGTCACATGTTCCATACTCTAGTGCGAAGTGGGATCTCTCATGTATGCTATGGTTTGTTCACGTCCCGATTTATCATATGCGATCGATGCAGCGATTAGCGGATATATGGCGAATCCGGTAAAGAACACTGAAAGCGATTCGATGGATTTTAAGATACTTACGAGGTACTACTAATGTTTGCTTACGATTTGGAAGAATCAAGATGGAGTTATTGGGTATGTTGATGCTGATTTTGCTAGAGACCTTGATAGAAGAAGATCTCTCACAGTTACGTCTTTACAATCGGAGGTTGTGCAATAAGTTGGAAAGCCACTTTGCAAACTACGATCGCTTTGTCTACCACTGAAGCTGAGTACATGGCGATTACACGAGGCTTGTAAAGAAGCTATTTGGTTGAAGGGACTCTTTAGTGAACTAAATGAAGACCTTCAAATCAAGACAAGATATTTTGTGACAATCAGTGCCATCTTTCTTACAAAAGATCAAATGTTTCATGAGAGAACAAAACACATTGATGTTCGGTATCATTTTGTTCGTGATATTATTGCTCGTGGTGATATTGTTGTGAGCAAAATTAGTACTCATGAAAATCCTGCAGATATGATGACCAAGTCACTTCCTATAACCAAGTTTGAGCATTGCTTAGACTTGGTTGGTGTTCATTGTTGAAGTTAAACCCTTAAGGGGTTTTATGGAATAGGTGGAGAACTTGTTCATGATAAAGAACTTGTTCATTGAGAATTTGTGTCAAGGTGGAGATTGTTAGAATTAAGTGACCCTAATTCTTATTTAAATAAAATACGATGGAAAATAAAATAAAAGTAAAATCCATATAGAACTAGACTTCTTTTATTTTATTTTAGAATAAGGTTTTTTAAACCTTATTAAACTCCATCTATTTTATATTTACTAGGATAAGGTGTTTCAATCCTACTAGAATATGGCTTTACAAGCCTATAAATAGACATAGTCTATTCCTTTTGTATTGATTCAAATTTTCGACATAGTAAATTTTCTTCTCCTCTGCCCGTGGTTTTTTCCCGAAAGGGTTTCCACGTAAAATTTTGTGTTCTTTATTTTTTTATTTTATTTTATTTTTTTCACAATCACTATACCATATATTAAGTTTAAACATTTATTTATACTTTATGCCCAAATAAGTAAAATGCATATTGTTTTAAGTGTTATGTTCGTTTTTTCGCACGATGCATAAAAAATGAAAATTTTTAAACCGAGGCAATGTTCATTATTTTGGAGTTAGAAAAAGTCGTGTTCTTAACTTACGGAATATGGCTTCCTTCTAAAACCGAGATAGTCGAATATTTACTTTAAAATAAATAAAAAATGAAATTTAAGTAACGATCAATTGGCGTTTATTCTCGTTCTCAAGGATTTAAGGCATTGTGTCCTAACTTACAGGACAGCATCCTTTCTTTCCGACTAACTTGAAATAAGCTTCATTTTTTTCATGAAAATTAATGCTTTAATACAAAAAGGGATTGTGTTTTAAACTCCTTTCAAATTTTTAACTTTCGACACTAAGACATGATTTAATCAATTAGGTACCAATTTTGAGCGTTACGAGGGTGCTACTCCTTCCTTGTACGTAACTGGTTCCCGAACCCATTTTTCAATTTTGTAGACCAAAAATCGTTATTTTAGTAAATCAAACATTTTATTAAAACGGTCAAATTACGAGGTGATCCGATCACACCTCATAAAAAGGATTGGTGGCGAATCCCATTTTTCTATTTTTGTTTTTTTAAAATAAAAGTCGACCTTAACAAAAAAATGGTTTCGACAATGGAAAAACTCAATTTTGGTGTGTAGCGAAGATGGGTAGGTTCGTTTTCCTAAACTCTATATCGTTTTATAAAATGTACATCGATATGATCATGCATAGTATAAATGTGAAATAATGAGTTATATGAAACTGATATGATTATGATGATTGTGTAATGTGTATATATGTTTGTGATTGTGTTTATGCTAATCTCACGCTGAGCTTTATAGCTCACCCCTTTTAGTTTTCTGATTTTATAAATAACCTCGAGATTAGGATTCGACGACGGGAGTTGGAGGAGTTTCTCATAATCCTTTTTAAGTTAAAGTAATTAAATTTTATTTTAATATTTTGAGTTTATAATAAGTTTGAGTATGAACTTTGGCGTGGGACTTTATTTTAGAAATTTTTCATTCTGATTTGCATAAATTGCTTGCATGACATTATGTTTAAAAAAAACTGCATAAATTAGTATTTGATAAGATTTTGCTTGAAACTCGATTTTTTAAAATAGAATCTGTCAATAACACATTTTTCCGCTACATTTATGAAAAATGAGTTTTTAATAAAATTAGACTTAGTTTTCAAAATTATTAATGTTTACAAATGAGTTTTCTAAAGACATTTAATTTATGAAGTTAATATGTTTTTAATTCTGAAATAATGACGAATAACCTAGTTCTCTAAATTTTGAATAAAACGACAAATGATTTAGAAGTATGATTGAAAATCCAAAATAGTTTTGAATAAATGATTGAATGTTTACAATTGAGATATTATTTATTTTGATTCCTGAAATTTGCACAGTTTTTACCAAATTAAAGTAGACGCTTTATTTCATTTGTTTTGAATTGATAAGCCAATAGTTTTAAAATATTTTTTTCAAAAATTTCGAAAGTTTATTTCGGCCATATTCGTGGGAAAATGGTTTTGAAATGAGATTTGAAAATTAAGTTGAACATTCAATTTTACTAGTTTTGAGCGAACTGCGTAAATGGTTTAAAAAGTACGTTTGAAGTTATGAAAGTTTTTCTAGACCATTCCGGTAGCCAATATAGCTTTCTGAATTCAGCCATAACGATTGGACCGGGTTTGGGGCGTTACAATCTTATTATCAGAAAATAAAAGAAAATGAAAGGAATAATCTACACGATTCTGTAAAAGTTTGAAAATGGAAAAAAAAATTGTTTTGAATATAAAGAATTTAATTTATGTTTAGATTTGATTAAGGATATGATTTTTATATTAATTAGTTAGATCCAATTTTAGTTTCAAAATTAGGTTATATTCAATAGAGATTTGATTAAGAATGATTGATATTCGATTTTGAGTGAAATTCAATTTATGAATCATGTGAAAGAAACAAGGATTTGATTTTTTTTTTGTGGGCAAAGATTATGTTTCTATAGAAAAGAATATGAGATGAGAGAAAAACAAAGGGAAAGGAAAAAAGGAAAATAAAGAAATAAAAAAATTAAATTAGTCATAAAAAAACAAAAGTATAAGGATTAGTTTTAACAAATGGAAAATATAGAAAAACTACGTTAAAAGAAATGAAAAAGGGAGGGAAAATAGGGAGAAGAGAATGAAAAAAAAAAGGAGAAAGTTTAAAGAACATAAAAAAAAAATTAAATTGCTCAAAACAAAAAAAAAAGAAGACCAATTTTAAAATTTAACCTAAAATTTTCGTTTGAAATGATTATTTAACATGCCACGTCAGCTTTATCGTTACACTGTTAACAGTAATTAATGCTTAGTAACTAAAATTTTTAACACGATAACGTAAGTGAGTAGAACGTAATATTTTAAATATAAATGACTAAACTATAATTTAAAACAAATTAAAGTGACTATTTTGGTGAAAAAAAAATGGATGATGGTGATTGATACCCCAAGTAAAAACAAAAACAAAAAGAAGCCAATGGATTTGAGAATCAATTTTTTTTTTTTGGGGGGGTGTTTGGTTCAATATTTTTTATATTTATAGTTTTTATTTAGAATTTTCTCAAAATGTTTATGATTTTTTATTTTTTTAATTTATTGAGATGATATGTAAATGTTAAGAATTATTTTAAAAAAAAATATTATTAAATTGACATAATAAGAAAAGTTTAGTGTTAAATTTGTTATTATATCAATTTTTAAACTATTACCTCGCCCTTTGACCAAAAAAAAAACAAACTTGATTTGTTAAATGACCATTTTAAAAGTTGGGTTAATTGGATGATTTACAGTGTATATGTGGAGTAAAGATATCCTATATAAGTTGAGTAAAAGGTACAAAATATATCAAGAAATAGATGTTAATTATTAATAGAGATAATATAATTTTTGACCCTTCAACTTAACAATTAGGTTAACTTTGATAGTTGTACTCTTTTTTTTTTTTAATTCGCTTTGGCACTTGAATTTAACAACTACATCCATTTTGACATTTAAACTTGAAAATTATAAAAATTTGATGATGTGACATCCTGAAATTATTTCACATCATCACTTGAAAATTAAAAAAATTTATATAAATTTTCAGGTGATAATGTCGTATAATTTCAGAGTTTCACATTTAGTATTTTAATAACCGGATCAATAGTTAAATAGGTCAGAGCACTAGTTCTCAATTCGACCATCAAACTAACAATAATTAAAAATTTCATAAAAATCTAATTTTTTTTAAACTGGTTTAACCAGTTCAACTGTCGGCTTTTGTCTTAATTTTCAATTTTTATCAATTTCAAGCAGTTTCTAATTAAATTGGTTCAACTTCTTTGTTCTGATTGTTATATAGATCAATTAAGGTCTGTTTGATTTAGTCCTATTTTAATAATATTAATCACATCATTAAATTTTAACAAAATCCAAGTACAAATATTCAAATAGATTTAGTTTCTAAATTCAATGATTAAAATGAAAAAGAAATATGTAAATACCAAAATGAAATTACGGAGAAAAAAATGATATTATCCCTTACTAATATTATTATTATTTTATGTTGTTAAGATCGCAGCAACATTTATCAGGTTTTCAATCCTCATAATACTATGAACTTCTGAGACCATTATGATAAAAATATTATAGGTGGAGGCCACACGTCGTATTTGAAGCTGCCATTAGGGGTGAGCATTCGATCGAATCGAATCGAATCAAATCAAAAATTTTCGAGTTAATCGAGTTTTCGAATCTTATTTTATCATCCTAACTTTATTTGAAATTTTCTCGAATTGAGTCGAGTGAGATGGAATTCGAATCGAATCGAATCGAATATATTTGTTCGAGTTAAATTTTATAAAATAATTTTGGGTCCTTGTAACCACTGTCACCCATCGTAATAAAATTTTTCCACCTTAATCAAAATTTTTATTAACTTTCATCACCTCATAATTTATTTATTAATCTTTTATATACGGGTTAGCTTCTTTGTTTGCTTAGTTGTTTCAATTATCTTCAAATTCTTGTCACTATGTATTTTGGAATTAAAAAATATATTAAATGTAAAAATGTGGTTTTTTAATAAAAGTTATTTTAAAGATAAAATGTGAAATTGATACTAATATAAAATTTTAACATGAATATTTAATGGCATAATTAATAATTCAATTTTAATATAAATATTCAATACGATTAAACAATTCAATCATATAAATAATATAAAATGTGAAATTTAATTTAATAATATAAATAATAGATATAAATAAAATTATTACTATTTATGTTTAGTGATTTTTTTTGGATAATTTTGATTTTTTATTTGAGAGTGAAAGGTGAGAAGTAAAAGCTTAGGGAGAAAATAAAAAGTTTTGGGGAATAAAAGTTTGAGGGGAAGTAAATAGGTGGAGTAAAATTTTGGAGGGAAAATATTAAAAAAAAATTTGGGGGGTGGATTTGGGGTAGATGGGAGGTGGGATGGGAAGGAAGTAAAAATTTTAGGGGGAAAGTGGGAGGGAGTAAAAATTTTAGGGGAAAATAAAAAGTATTGAGGGTTTTTGGGAGTAAAATTTTGAAAAAAAGTAAATGGGAGAGTAAAATTTTGGTGGGAAATGGATTTTGGGTAGATTGGGGGGTTGGGATGGAAGGAGAGTAAAAGTTTTGGGGAGAAAGTGGGAAGGAGTAAAAGTTTTGAGGGAAAAGTAAAAAGGTTTGGGAGTTTGGGGTAAAAATGTAAAATATTATAGTTTGATATTCGAATTATTCGAATTTGAAAACTCAACTCGATTCGAACTCGAAATTCGAAAAAAAAATTCGAGTTGACTCGAATAACTCGATTAACTCGAATAACTCGATTCGTTTAACTCGAAATTTGAATTTTTTTTCGATTTTTTCGAGTCGAATCGAGTTTTGCTCACCCCTAGCTGCCATTACCAAGTGGGAAAAGGGCCCAAAGCAGAGAGAAAAATAAACAATTTTTGGTTGATTGTTTGGGTTATGAGATCAGCTTCTTTTTCTTTTCTGGGTTATTTTTGGGCTTCAAACTTTTGGATTTTTGGAATATTACTCTTTTTCCTTTTAAATAAAAAAAATCAAATCAAACCATCTGAAGCTAATTTATTTCAAAAGTACGCGGCAACAACAATGAGAGGTATGATCAATATTTTAAAAATTCGGGTTCAAAACTTATACTAAATTATTAATTTTTTAGAAGAGGCCACAAAATATACTTTTTTTCATCTAATCAAAGGCTGAAAAAGTACTTTAGGAGGGGCTTTACCCCTACTTGGTCAAATTCCTAGTTGAGGCTCAAGGGTACAAAAGGACTTTCACGGTGTATATTTTAATTTCATTAATAGGGTGGGGAATAAAATTTTGATTAGCCTGTTTGGGGTATTCTTCGTAATGATGCTTGTTATTTCAATTTTGATTATCCGAATATTCATAAAAAAATTTTGGACGATGTTATTTGGTTGCATAATGAAATATTATATTTGTTAATACAGAAAAGTAGCGTGAGAAAGTTGTTCATTTTATCTAGATAGAATGCTGAGTGATAGAAGGAGAAGCTAAGAGAAAATTACCATATAAATGAGTTTAAAGTTTGGAGAGTAGAGCCAATGAATATATTCGATCTTCAAAGTTGAGGGGTCTTATGGGGACTTGACTTTCTTTATTACGTCTTATCTCTTAATAAATTTAGTTATTTCTTCTATGATCTCTTGTTAGGTTGGTAATATGACATCACCTAAGTTATAAATAGGAGCATTGTTAGAGGAGGGTAGACAATGGCATTGATCCCCTTATCTAAACGGTATGATATTTCTTTTAGTCATTTTAGTTATGAGGTATTTAATTTAAGTCTCTTTTTGAACAAATTTTTAATTTTAACCCCCTAAACTTTTAAAATTTTATTTTAATCCCTCAATAATGAATTGTTGGCTTTATCTTGATTGTATAGCATGTGGGTGACAAGTGATAACTGTCTTATTAAAATAGCTAAGATGTCTAGAGTGGTTAGTTTGCATGTTTTTGCTTGTTCTCCACGTCATGGCAGAACTTTACTAATGATGGAAGAGACTTAGTTGGAGGAGCCAGGTGGGTGGAACTAGATGATTGTGGTACTATGGTGAAGGTACCGGAGTGGTGGAGCACATATATGTATCATTTGCCCCCAATCAAAAGTGAGTTAGATCTAGCTAGTAGTAGTATAGATGCTCACAAATGTCACATAAGAGTATGAGTTTAAACTCCACCAAGCTTAAATGTCTATATTTATTAATAGGTGACCATACGTCACACACGATTCGATTCAACGAGACATTTTTAATTTGTGAACTTCGTGAGACTCTTTGCAGAGTCAGGAGATAGAATCCTAATTCAACTTCAGAACAATGCCAACCAATTAAGAAAACTCTAAATAGATGACATTTCAAAAATTTCTTAATAAAAATATCAATATATCTTTAAAGATACTATTTGTAAATAAAAAAGAAGAAAATATAATTTTTCATAGCAAGATAGAAAAAAGAAATTAGACTTTATGGCATCAGAAATCTAGACTGAAAATAAGAATGGGAAAATTATATGAAATTAAAAAGGAATATATATATATATATATATATATATATATATATATATATATATATATATATATATATATCCAGCTAAAGGTTATTTAAAAAATTCTGTGGCCAGTGCCCCACATGCTTTAGATCTAAATAAGAAATTAGCATTAAAAACAGACACATAATTTCAGCAAAAGAATGCTGTAATAAAATTATTGTTTATGGTATAACGATTATGATCAACTTTAATAACTATGTTAGGGTTTTTCCAGTTATAGACCAAAATCATAATGATAAGTATTATCATTCTATTTTATGAAAATAAAAAAACCTAATATTGGTCGAATCTAACTCTAATTTCATGATTGTGATCAGCTTTTCAAACTATATATTTCAACTTTTTAAAATTTTAAATCTAAATTATGAGTACATAATATAATAACTATAATTTGTAAAAGGTTTGTTATTTTTTTTTAACTATAAAACATAAACTAATGACTTGCCATGTGATAAATAATAATTAAAAATTACCATTTCAATTTTTAAAAATTAATGAACAATCCTTCTCAAAATGAAAAAGGACAAAACAACCCATCCTAAACAATCATAGTAAGATCATAATCAATATGACAGACAGCTTATGTATAACATGTAAGTCTTTTATAAGTTAGAATATTATAAGTAGATAAGAACAACGTCCCAATCCATCACTCAAGTCTATGATAGAAGAAAAACAATCATCACTCAGGCGTATATATCGCCACTAAACTTTTATAGGTTCTATAAAGGAGATTTAATAACCATTTATTATATTGGAGGGATATTTTTTTGTAACTACAATTTGTAATAGTAGATTTAAAAAAGTTTTAATATAAATATTTAATATTTTTTTCGCTTTACTTATAAAATTAGAAAATGTGGACCTTTATTGTGTAAAAACAAATTCTATGTAATGGTCAACCTCTAGGGTTTTTATCTATAATTCCTATAAATTATTATTAATATGCTTTTAAAAAAATAGACTTTAAATAATTATTTTTTTATAAGAAACTTCAACCTCAAACTTCAAAATCCAGAACCTCGCCCCTTAAAACCTTAAATTTTTAGATAATATCTAAATCCTAATTTTAAAAATTTTTAAAATAATGAAAATTAAAAAAGAAAAGCATTAAGAGCTGAGATTTAGCCGTGATTCCACTATCAAGCTAAATATTTATTTCCCACTGAAGTTGCCCAATCGAAATTGAATTTGGATCATATTTTACGTAATTAACACTCCGATATTTCTTTTAATCAGATTCCCCTCAATTATTGCCCGTGTTACGTAAATGCCTTTCCCATTATTATCACGTTATTTTACATGTTTAATTTTTAAATTTATAAAACAATATATTTTTATAATTTTTAAAACTATATATTTACTAATTAAATCAGAATTAATTTAATTTATAACAAAACTCAATTTTCGAAAATAATTTTGAGAATAAAATAATATTTTAAAAGTAGTTAAAATAAAAAAATAAAAAAATCATAGTAAAATATTAAAGAATTAAATAAAATAACTTGCCACTCGAATATTAGTCAATATTTCACTAAAAAAGAACCATTTCAATTTGAAATGATATTTCACAACTCAATACTAAATAACATTCACAATTATGTAAATATTATTAAAATCAAATTATAGTAAAACTATCAAATATCAAATAATAATAATGAAAATTATATCTTTTTTGTGATGAAAACAAAACCTATTAAATAATGCTAAAATATAACTTTTCAGTAATTATTTAGATGTTACGTCGAATGAAAATGCCTTGCTAACGTATATATCTATAGTGCTAAATATTAATTTTAATTAGTATATAATTGTAAACCTTAAGTGATAATTAATGTAAAATAATGTGTAATTTAATATGGATCCAGTGTCTAATTTAGTGATAATAACTATTACATTGATAATGAAAATATTATGAATAATTATATTATATTATCTCATATTACTAATTTTTATAAATTTTAAAAAATATATATGAGAAAAATAGATAATACAATTTGCTGATTCTTAACTAATTTTCTTTATTCTAATTTCTCAAATAAATATGAGTTAGTGATTTATATGGAATCAAACAAATTTCATTAAATGTAATAAATATTTATAAAACATAAATTTTAATTTAATTTAATTATAAAATATATTTATTTTCTTGTAAGATTTTGACGTATAAATTAAGAATAAATAAATAAATTTATACTTCAAAATTAGATTAGTAATATATTGATATTCTCTTTTTTTATATTAATCTCACACATTTAAATTTTATACAAAATTGATTTTAACATTATTAATTATTATCATATTCAAAATAAAATTATATTTATTATTATTTATAGCATTGTAAGTCATTAGCTTCAAATTAATTAATAACCTATTTAAAATAAAATTTCTATTTAAAAATACAATAATAGATTATTAATATAATAAAAATTTTCAAGAACTTACCAATGCCTTTTTTAAATTTATTTATTCTTGACTAATATATATTAAAACAATTCTTAAATTAGTAAATTTTATTTTAGGAGACGAGGAGGAGGGTGCGATATTCGCGAAGGTGAATTGCTTGGTTGAATGCTTATTGACAGCCAATTTTGTCCATTTTCAGTCTATATGTAATACATTATTAGCTGACGTTTGGCACCTTTTCAAGTTTTGTTCAGAGTGTGGTTAGTGGTGGCCCATGGGCATTCAACAATTATTTATTGTTTTTTCATGATTCTTCCCAATAAGAAATTCACTACCCAATGAAAATTTTACTATACTACATACTATGTTTCTTTAGATTGTTGTATCTTACTCTTGTATATCTACAATGAGCTTTCTCCACAAATTTCAACCATTCCTTACAATAAACAAGATTTGTAGACTCTCACCTCAATCCCTCTCAGGAAAAATTCAGCTTCAACACATGAAGATGAAATCAAACTTCAGCGACATAATCAGATCAATTCTAATTTCTAAAATATGTCCTATATCAATTATAGTGGATAATAAAAAATGGGATATGTCACTATAAAGTCCATCTCATGTATTTTTATCATATTATAGTTTTAATATTACAGTAGCCAACCAAATTAATTACTAAATTTTGTTTTATGAGTTACAACTCCCAGCACTAACAAAAATTAATTTAAAATAATTTATATGATGCTCATGTTCTTTTCAAATCAAAATCAAAAATATATTTTAAAACGGTAACCATCAAAATATATATTTTAACCTTTTCTTTTTCACTCCAAAATAATATCAATTCAATTTAAAGTTATATAAAATCAGATATATAATATTTTCGGCCAAACGAATCATTATATTATTATGATAATATAAAAATAGCTTGTTAGATTTTTTTTTTTTATTTCTTTCATATCCCATTTTCGGTTCATGTTTAGAGTTTGTGGTTAGAGATAACAAAATTCGAACCGTCTGATAGATTTTGAATTGATCCGCTTCGAATGAAGCGAGTTTTTTTCTTTTGGAAAGTAAATGTAGGGCGAAGTGAGGTCGATTTTTTTTTTGGACAGTAGGTATGAAGCGAGTCTAGTAGTTGCTTACCCCACCCCACTCTTTAATATGAAATATTATTTTGTTTTTGTATATATAATTATCAAAAGAGTAAAAATGGAATAATGTTTTCTAGAAAAATCTATATGTTTTATGTTTAAATATTTTGTTGAAGAATTATATTTAAATATTTACTTGCCTTTAGTCTGCCTTAGTGACACATTTCTTTTTGGTATTTACTATGCGCTATTTGATTTGGTTTTGTTGTTTTGACTTTATGGAAAACGAGTTGGCTAGTTTGAGTATTGTTGATGGGGGAAGAGGAGGTTTGGGAGCTTAATGTAGGAGAAGGTGGGACAGATTTGAGTTACGGGTTATGTTTGATGAGTGTTTCCTTACTACTAGTGTAGTGTAGTTTTAGACGATGATAGCAATTTTAGTGAACATGTGGTATCTATTAGGTGGAATTTCCATTATTGATATGGAGGAGAAATGATTTCTATTTTATTTTTCTTTGAAGTGGATATAGATCGTGTGGTGGACAGAGCATCGTGGACTTTCAATAACCGTCTGTTAATGTTTCATTGGTTATTGGAAAGGGAGGATCCACTACAAGTGCCTTTGTTCAATGCAGATATTTGGGTACAGATTCATGATTTGTCACATGTGTTGATGTTGGAGGTGATGATCACTCAGTTTGGTAATTTTATTGGTTATTGTATGGTTTATGATACGAAACCTGTAGCAAAAGGTGAAAACAAGCATATGCGGATTCGGGTTAAACTTGATATTCGAGTGCCATTGAAGAGAATGAAGAAAATTGTCTTGTCAAATTTAGAACATGTTTATGCCAAATTCAAGTATGAGAAATTGTCTCTTTTTTGCTTTATTTGTGGATGTTTAAGGCATGGTGAAAACTTTTTTCCGATTAAATTATTCATGGCAAAATTGAAATCCTTATGACATGGATATTTCCCTCAAGGCCGTTGGTAAGAGAGCTTTCTCAAGAACCAGTGTATGGTTTCGAAAGGAAGGTAAAGAGGGGTTGACAAAATTTTTGGGATTAGGGAGGGGATCATGGAGTAATAATGGGAGTAAGCAAAATTCACATCCTTTGGATGAGATTTCTTTTAATTTCGACATACATATAGAAGGATATTTGCATCAAGATTATTTGGAAGGAAATCTTGGAAGACCCATGAGTAGGCCTGATATAGAATTAATGGGCTTGAGGATGAGGACAATCCAGTTTATGTTGCTGACGGGAAGAAACAAGCTCAAGTTGTAAATTTGAGCTTACCAGGATTGACAATGAATGATGTAAGTGGGAAGGGTAACGAGCAAGCCAAGGCTCATACTTAGGTAGATCCACTGAACCGTTGAATCAAGTCAACCGAGTACAATGAAAATTTTAAGTTGAAAAGTTCGTGGACTGAAGAATATATTCCATTCATAGACTTTAGTACTTTTTAAAGGAGTACAGTCCGCAAATATTTTTTTTAAATTGAAACTAAGATAGATTCTAAAAAGATGGAAGGTGTTCGTAAAAGGTGTAGTTTTTGTAATGGAATTGATATTTTTACTACTGGATCTCGTGGGGGTTATTTTTAGGGTGGAAATTGGGATGTGATGTAGTTTTACTTAGTTTCCCAAACTCACATTGATGTTAAAGTCATTGATATGTATGATGGTTCTTGTTTGAGATTGACTAGATTTTATGGTACCCCAAATGTAGGAGAAGGCAGGACAAGTTTGAGTTATGGGTTATGTTGGATGAGTGATTCCTTACTACTAGTGTGGTGTAGTTTTAGGTGATGATAGAAACTTTAGTGAATCTCTGGCATCCATTAGGTGGAATCTCCATTATTGATATTTGATATGTGTCAAAAGTAATATATTTTAATCCCATTCTTAATGAGTTTTTGGGTGATTAATCAATGCAAAATGGTGAATTTTATACTCCTAATCCTTTAAATTCATGTTTCTATACTTAGGAGAGCATTTGGGAGCAAAACGAACAATAACGGAGAAAAAATCAGATAATTGGAGCAGATTTCAAGAGCCACACGGGCTGGGCCTTCCCACACTTAACCACTAAACCAGATCAATTTACTTGTCAATATTTCTAAAATCTAAACTCATAATCGAGGGATGACCACTCTTGGTTTCAAAATCCTTTTTTTTCTAACCCAATTTTTGGGATGTTACACAAATATAATAAGGGAACTCATAGAATGAGTTAATGTGATAATATGGATTATAATTAGAAAAAAATTTCAATTAATCAACCTAGAGTCAATTACTCTTAGTCTTGAAGAGACATATTAGCACTTAAGAAGCTATTAAGTGAATAAATTATTTAATTCAGATTGATAATGATAGATGCAGTCTAGGTGGATTCTTTCTTGGGTATTATTTCGCTTCTTGGTTATTATTCGATTATTTTCCTAATTTATTCTTTGTCGAGTTCTTAGTTAATTAATATAGTTAATTTTAGTTTAATTCAATCACTTTAATTTGTCAGTTAAATAATAGAAAGAAGGTAATTACTAGTACTTTTAGTCTTCGTGGGAATGATATCTTTACTCACTGTAGCTATACTATTTATTGAGAGGTGCACTTGCCTTTGTCTTATTTTTAGTTGGTTTCGTGGACATCAATATTAGGGGAGAAATGATTTATTTTTTATTTTTAATTGAAGCGGATTAGATCTTGTGGTGGATAGAACGTCATGGACTTTAAATAACCATCTGTTAATGTTTCATCGGTTATTGGAAAGGGAGGATCCGCTACAAGTGCCTTTGTTTAATACAGATTTTTGGTACAGATTCATGATTTACTGTATGGGTTGATGTCAGATGTGATGATTACTCAATTTGGAAATTTTATTGATTATTTCATGGCTTATGATACGCAATCTGTAGCAAAATATGAAAATAAATATATACGAATTTGGGTTAAATTTGATATTCAAGTGCTATTGAAGAGAATGAAGAAAATTGTCTTGTCAAATTTAGAACATGTTTATGCCAATTTCAGGTATGATAAATTGTCTCTTTTTTGCTTCATTTGTGGATGTTTGGGGCATGGTGAGAACTTTTGTCCGGTCAAATTATTCTTCGAAAGAATGAAATCCCTATGGCATGGGATATTTCCCTCAAGACCATTAGTAAGAAAGGTTTCTCGAGAACCAGTGTATGGCTTTGGGAGGAAGGTAATGAAGGGTCGACAAAATTTTTAGGATTAGGGAGCGGATCATGGAGTGATAAAGGGAGCAATCAGAATTCAAATCTTTTGGATGGAATTTCTTTTAATTTCGGCATAAATATAGAATGATATTTGTATTAGGATTATTTGGAAGGAAATCTTGGAAGACCTATGAATAGGCTTGATATAGAATTAAAGGCTATGAGGATGAGGACAATCCAATTTATGTTGCTGATGGGAAGAAACGAGCTTGAGTTGTAAATTTGAGCTTATCAATATTGACAATGAATGATCTAAGTGGGAAAGGTAACGAGCAGGCCAAGGCTCATACTTGGGTAGATCGACTGGACCGGTGAATTAGGTCAATCTAGCACAATAAAAATTTTAAGTTGAAAAGTTCGTGGACTGAAGAATATATTATCCATTCATAGACTTCAGTACTTTTTGAAGGAGTACAGTCCCTAAATAGTTTTTTTGAATTGAAATTAAGACAGATTCTAAAAGGATGGAATGTGTTCGTAAAATGTGTGGCTTTTGTAATGGAATTGATGTTTTTAATACTGGATCTCGTGGGGGCTATTTTTAGGATGGAAATCGAGATGTGATGTAGTTTTATGTAGTTTATCGAGCTTACATTGATATTAAAATCATTGATATGTATGATGGTTCTTGTTTGAGATTGACTGGATTTTATGGTACTCCAAAGAAAAGGTTACGTGCACAATCTTGGAATCTTTTTAAACAGTTGGATCAATAAGGTCAATTACCTTGGTTGGTAGTTTGCAATTTTAACGAAATAATTCTCATAAAAAATAGGATAGGCATGTGTAGGAGGAGTATAGGATGCGTACTTTTCATGAGATGTTGAATAATTGTAATTTGTTAGATTTAGGGTCTAAAAGCGCTTGGTACACTTGGGAACACGATAATTTTATGAATAATAATACTCATGAAAGTCTTGATCGTGGGGTTACAAACTCTTATCGGTTAAATCTGAATTCTAATTATTTTTATCGACATCTCTCACATTTTATCGCGGATAATTGTTTGATATTGATTACGGTTGATGAGAATTTATCTAACCATTTGGGTCATATTCTTAATGGGTTTCAGTTTGAATCTTTTTTGCTACTTGAGGAATGATGTAAAGAAGTTAAAACACTGTGGGAGAATAGTACAAGATATGTCCCAAAGCGGCTTTCGATGATAGGTGAAGGACTAATAGGTAGGGCTTAAAAGTTGAGGCTTCATAGGAAAGGAAAGCAAGTAATTTAGTTAACCAAATAAAGGAACTATTGAATATGATGTCTAATGATAATGTTTTAACTGATCTTACTTATAACAAGCTGGCTCTTAATATTGAAGTTGATGAAGATGAGTTTTACTAGAAACAAATGGCTAGAGCAAACTGGTTGAAGCAAGGAGGTTGGAACACAATTTTTCTATCAGTTCGTATCCCAAAGGCAACATTTAAACAAAACCCATAGCTTATGATTGATGAGGGGAGAAACCATAACAGATGAGACAAGTATGTTGAATGTTACAGTAAATTATTTTTTTAATCTTTTTTTTCTAGTTCTGGTAAGGGTAGAGTTTATTTCATTTATTTTGGGGTTTCAAATTGTATCTATGATGATCTGAATAATTTTCTAACGAGTGCTTATAATATGGAGGAAGTAGTGACAACAGTAAAGAGTATGACTCCTTTGAAAGCTTTAGGAGATGGTTTTTCGGCCTTATTTTTTCAAAGATTTTAGCACATTGTTGGCGAAAAGGTTGGGAAGTTTTGTATTGATGTAGTCAATCAAGAATCTTTTGTTGAAGGTATAAATCGTACAAATATATTATATATTCTAAAGATTCTGAATCCTACTGATATGACCCATTTTGGACCCATTAGCTTTTGTATGATTATCTATAAAGTTATCTCCAAAGTGCTAGTTAACAGGTTTTAACGAGTGATTGGTTGTTGTCTTGACAAGGCTCAAAGTACTTTTACACCTAGTATACTCATAACAGACAACACTCTTTTGGTTTTTGAGATTTTTCATGCTTTTAGAAAGAAGTAGATTGAAAAAGGGTCATTTTCTCTAAAACCCAATATGAGTAAGGCTTATGATCAAGTGGAATGACATTTCTTAAAGATGGTTCAAGGATTTTTTTTTATAGTGGATTGCATTAGCATAATTTCCTATACTATAGGTTTGAATAGGCAACGCAAAGAGGTTTTTGGACCGTTGAGGGGATTTCGTTAGGGCAATCCTCTGAGTCCCTATCTATTTCTCACTTGTAGTGAAAGTTTCTTAATGCTTTTAAAGGTGACAAAGCAAGAGGGTGATTTAAAAGGAGTTAGTATTTGTCGATGTGCTCTAGAGGTCACTTATTTATTTTTTGCGGATGGTAACATGATTTTTGGAAAGTTTTTATTCAAGGTGGGCAGACTATTCATTCAATCATTAATCAATGTGAATAAATTCTAGGTTAATTAGTTAATTTTGACAAATCCATCATTTATTTCAGTCCTAATGTTACTGCTATTATTTGAGACTCGATGTCCCACATACTAGGTGATCAGTATACTTCGATCTTAGAGAAATATTTGGGGTTACCAATCATGATGGGGAGGAAAAAGAAAGAATCATTTCAGATTTTGAAGGATCGTATACGAAGCAAGATAAATAGTTAGAGCGTTCATGTATTATCTTAGGGGGCAAGGAAGTTTTTATAAAGTTCATTTTACAAGTGATCCTTACTTATTCTATGTCTTCTTTTCTCCCAAGTACGTTTTGTAAGGAGTTGGAATGTGTTATCGATTATTTTTTGTGGCAAAAAACTTACAGTAAGGAAGGATTCATTGGTGCAAATGGTCAAATATTTGTGAGTTAAAATAAAATGGTAGCTTGAGTTTTCGTGATTTGGGTAAATTCAATATTTTCCTATTAGCCAAACAAGGATAAAGATTAGTGTTAAATCTGATGATATTTGCTAGTGTTTAAAGTCTTAAGTATTACCCTTCTAGTGATTTTCTTAATTCACAGTTAGGTACTTACCCCCTCCCATACTTGGAAAAGTATTTGGGTGTCAAAGATTTTGTTGCTATTAAGGCTCCATTGGCAGGTAGAATCAGGGCAAAATATCTCTATTTGGATGGACAATTGGCTTTTGGGATCGACTGATTGCAAAATATGATATATAAAGGTTTGTGGTAGTGTTTACATGGTGTCTAATCTTATTGATCATGAAAATAGGACTGGAAAAGCAAATCTCATCAATCACTTGTTTCATAATATTGATACAGAAAGAATGTTGAGTGTTCCATTTACAAGATCAATTCAGGAGGATATGTTGATTTGGAAGGTTGAAAATACTAGCAAATATACAGTGAGTAATGGTTCCAAGCTCCTACTTGATTATTTTATGGCCTCTAATAAATCTACCGAATACATGTCTTCTTATAAAAAAAATTATGGTAGGTACAATTTCCTAGCAAAAATAAAATTACAAATTGGAGGTTTTTTCAAATTTTTGTGCCCACTTTTGAGAACTTGTACAATAAGAGGATTGTAGCCTTACCAAATTGCCCATATTGTAGGATATGTTAGGAATCAACGTTACATGCTATATTTGAATGTGAATTAGCTAGGCAGGTATGGAGACTTTTGGGAATTTATTGGCTTGCATCGAACAATACAAACAATCTTAAATATTTAATGGTCCATATTTTTAATAATTCTTATTATAAAGTTTAACATAGGATTGTGGTAACCTTTTGGAGCATATGGTATTGTCGTAACAAATTGGTTCATGAGAATAAACCAATTATTGCTACTAATTTTTAAGTAGAGTATAGTCTTTTGTAAGGGAATTAAAAATGCTAAATGGTAACATACCTTTCTAATCTTGTTGGTTGCACAGGCATTGTCCCCCACTCAGCTATGTTTGTTAAATTTAACTTTGATGCGAGGTTTAAAGACAGTTTGAAACAATCAAGATCATGTATCATTATCCGGAACAATGATTATTTAATATTAGGGTTGATAGTAATGGTGAACAAGAGCATACCTGAAGCTTTTTCAATTGAAGCCTTTTCAACTAAAGCCCTTGCTTGCGTCCAAACCATTTAGTTCGTTGAGGACATAAGTTTCCAATCGGTGAAGATTGAAAGAGATGCAAGCACGATTATTAGAAGACTCATAGATACCCAGATGGGCTGATTGATTATTAGCAGTTATATTGTTGACAGGAAGCAAATTGCAGTTCGTTTTGGTGCTTGTCGGTTTAAATTTTGCGGCAGGATCAACAACCTTGTGGCACATTAGCTGGCCACCAAAGGTTTCGATTTCAACGAGAATAGATACTAGGTGGAAGAGTTGCCGAATTTCACTAAGGTTGAGATAAGAAACGATCGTTAGTGGGTAGATCCACTTGACTAAAGTTGGGACGCTCAAGGTTTTCTTACAGCTTTATTTTCTTTTTGGAAAGATGTGTTTATGGTTCTCTTTGGTTTTACTTAATTTCTTAAATGAGGGTCATTCATTTGGTTGGTTGTATTTTTAGGAGAGTTTATTAAATGAGGGTCATTCATTTGGCTGGTTGTATTTTTAGGAGAGAGTGTTTTAGTTATTTACTGTGGGTTGTAGCTCTTGAGGTGGCTTTCTCTCTTTTCAATAAAGGCCAATTTTTACTCAAAAAATATCTACTTGCCTTTAAAAAAATTGATAATATTAAAGATAAGTAGTAAAAAAATTAAATTGAAGTAAAGCGAGATGGGGTTGGTAATATCCATGGAGGTGATACTGGATTTTTAAGACTATACATCCATAGTGGAGTAAAGCAAGTGATGGAGCAGAGCGTGCCAACTGTGGAGTGGTGTTGGGTTTAGCAACATCTGTTTAATGGATTTTTTTGTATCCTCCATATTTGTTTTATAGTTCATGTTTGGTGTTCATGGCTAGGGATAACAAAACTTAATCCACCTAATAGATTTCAAATAGATCCACATTGAAAGAAGTGGATTTTTCTTTTAAAAAGTAGATGTAGGGAAAGACAGGGTGGGTTTATTTTTGTACAATAGGTATGGAGAGGTTATGGTAATTGTTTATCCCGCCCTACTTCACTACATGAAATTACCATATTATGCTTGTATATATAATTATTAAGAAGGGTAAAAATGTAATAATGTGTTCTAGAAAAAATCCATATTTTTATATTTAAGTATTTTATTGAAGAATATTTTTGGGTAAAATGATGATTTGAACCCAAACTATTCCTGAAAAATATGAATACTCAACCAATAGGCCACAACTTGATGTTCTTTATTGAAGAATTATATTTAAATATCTACTTGCATTTAAAAAGATTGATAATATTAAATATAAATAGTAAAAATAAAATTGAAGTGAAGCGAGGTGGGGTGGGTGAGGACGAATGTATTGCTTCATGTAGGTGATAGTATTTTTAAAATTATATATCTATAATGGAGTGGGTCGGGCAATGGAGCAGAACGTGCCAACTATAGTAGTGGTGGACTTCGCAACATCTGATCTGCTCTGCTCTTGCCTCATTTTTTTTCTATCCATATTTATGGCTTCTCTTTCTAATAATAACGTCTTTAAAATTTCAACGCGCTTTCTCTCCTTGAAAATGTAATTTATTTTACCATTACACTGAATACTAATATTAAATTTTTTTAACCTTTTAACTATATAAAAAAATCAAATAACTTACTTAAAAACTTGCTATTTAAAAAAATAACTTACCTGCCTTATAAAAAACCAATTTGAAAATCTCAACTAAGATGCCAATAATGTGTTTACACAAACAGCATATCTAATTAATTAATAATCAACAACACATGCAGTATATTTTCTTCTTCACAAAAATTGAATAAATAATCAATAAAAGAAAACTTTTTGTTTCGAACTCACGGAATTTGTTGGCTCAATAATTAGTAGTAAATTTTATATAAGCTATTTAAATGGTGATTGTAAATTTTGTTAGTAATGAAAAAGAAAAAAAAATTAAATTAAGTTAACTGTAGAAGATTTTTTTGGGGGTTTCAGATAAGTTGAGAGTATAAGATTAAAACACAAAAAGAACTTGAATGTTAAGATCCGTGAAGAACCCAACGCCTAACAAAAAGAAGGTGTGAGATTGCTCGTGAGACTTCCTTTTCATTCGAACCTAAATAAATAGATCGGATCACATGCACACCCCATTTCAATTTATTTTAATTAATAATATTGTAATACTTATACTTAGCCAATCACGTTACTGCACTAATATACTGATTTTATTTTTTATTTTTAAACTTCACACAACTGATAAATTCATAAAATAATCAAGTTTAAGCTATCTGTCAAACTATTTTATGTATTCTACCTTTAACTACACATATAATCTCAAAAATATAATGTTATATAAATTCATTCATATATTTTTAAAATAAAAAGAAAGTTCAATCATAATTCATAATAATTATAATTATAATGACAATAATATCAATTAGTTATGTATAATGAATGATTTGTTTACTCTTCTTCTTTTTTGCCAGAGAAAAGGAAATTAATAATTAATTTTTTTAAATTTTGTTTAAATTAGTTTATTTATTTATTTTTTTTTATTTTTGCCCATCAATTAGTTTATATTTTTTATTTTTATTTAAGTAAATGAATTTAAACTGTTTTCCAAAGGAGGGAGAGGTAAAGTTGTTAGCTGTTACGTGTCTTACCAACTTACGATTACTCGCGTACGTCCAGATTCACATGAAACCATCGTCAAAACCACGTGATATCCTATGAAATAATCACTCAATAAATCAGACAGTTCAAATTCGATTTTGCATTTTAAAAATTTCCATTTTTACCGTTTTCTGACACTATTATTTGTGTTAATCAGTCCCCGGCGATCACGTTTCTATTTTAAAAATAATTTTACTGTAAATTTAAAGTTCCTTTTTTATTTCCTTCAACACAGTCTTGATTTTGATTGTTTTTCTCTCCCATCGAAAGCGAAGATTTGAAGCTGAAAAAAGAAGAGAGGAAAATTGTGGCAATTTGTTGGTGAGAAAGTCGAAGATTCACGTGGGTAAAGCTCCATAAACAGTGAAACATTGGATTTTCTTTTTTCTTTTTGTTTTCTCAAGCTTTCTCTTCGAATTTACTCGTCTCTTTGAAACTATCCGTTGTTTTTTTTTTTGGTTCAATAAAATCGCAAATTATTTACTAATTTAGAGAAGAAAATTGAACGGAGCTGAAACAAGGATGATTTATTGCTGCATGATGTTGATTCTCCAAAACGATTCGGTAAGTTGTAATTATGTTTTCATTCGCATGTTTGTTTGCTGAGATAATGAGAGGAAAAGAAAGAAAAGGAGTTAACAATTGTGAATCTTTTTAGTAGTGAGTTGCTGTTTTGATTCAATGAAATTGCAAAGCAGTTATAATTAAAAAAAAAAAAAAATTAATTATATTTAGAAATGCTGTCTTTGTTCGCTGTTTTGATTCAATGAAATTGCAAAGCAGTTATAATTAAAAAAAAAAAGATTAATTATATTTAGAAATGCTGTCTTTGTTCATTCTTTTTTCAATTGAATTTGATTTTTTTTAAAAAGTTTGGTTGCTGAGAAAGCGAAGGAATGAAAAGAAAGCATATATTATTTCTTTTCTTTTTCAGTTAGAAAAATCATTGATAACTGAGTTCCATAACTGAAAAGAGTTCTAAATTCTTCACCTTTCTTCAATTCTTCGTTTTTACTACTTAAAAAAAATGAAAGAAAACATTTCTATATAATTGAAGCTAATGATTTTGTTTTCCTCAATTTGACCTTCAACTGTCCAAGACAACAGTCAACCACAAGAACAGAACATAAAGAATGAAAAATGGGAAAAAAATTGAGATTTGCAGAATAATAGGTGACTTTTAACTGTTTGCTTATTATAATGCAGAGTGCTTAAGGATTTTAAGATTAGAAAGTTCTTGAAATGGACAGTTCAGAGACATAAAAATTTTCGAAGATTTACATTGTTGAAGGAGAGCTTAAATCTGAAGCCTTGGACTACAACTGTTTCAGTTAGAAGCAAGTTGTTGTTTAATAAAATTTGATTTAAAAAGAGGTCAATATGGTGGCGCCGCAGTTAGCTGCTGTCTTTACTAAGTTGCAGACACTATCTACTTCAGACTATGCGTCTGTGGTCTCCATGAACATATTTGTAGCGCTTCTTTGTGCTTGCATTGTGATTGGTCATCTTTTGGAGGAGAATAGATGGATGAACGAATCAATTACTGCCCTTATCATTGTGAGTTTCTCTCTTGACATCTGTTGACGTGGATTTTGTCATTCATGGACAATTCAGCTAAGTTTTGATTGCTTGGTTTTGTATGTTTTTCTTGTCTGATGTCTTTGATTTAAATTACTTTTTTTGGCAGGGTGTTTTTACTGGGGTCATTATTTTGTTGACAAGTGGGGGTAAAAGCTCTCATCTTTTAGTCTTCAGTGAAGATCTGTTCTTTATCTATCTTCTGCCCCCTATTATATTCAATGCTGGGTAAGTTTGTTATCTTTCATTTTCATTTTAATTTATCTTGTGAAAGGAAAATATGAAGATAATTTATTATACC
The DNA here is from genome assembly GCA_025698475.1 of Gossypium anomalum. Classification (NCBI taxonomy): domain Eukaryota; kingdom Viridiplantae; phylum Streptophyta; class Magnoliopsida; order Malvales; family Malvaceae; genus Gossypium; species Gossypium anomalum. The sequence goes on along the minus strand of CM046966.1, from coordinate 77,384,589 downwards.
TTGTAAAAGGTAAAATAGATGGACATATAATACTTGTCAAATGTGAAGCTTTGTTTTGTTTAAATACCCATTCCTGAGTCTCTATTCTGGCTTGAACTTGAGTGCATTGAGAATTCCCCAATGTTTTCATTGCTGTAAACAGAGGAACATAGATGTCTTTTCTAATTGTTAAGGTTTGATGTTTTATTTAAATTTTCTTTAGAGTAATAATGATGGCTGCATTTAGTTAATATTTTGCTTTCCTAAAGCCTTTCTGATCTCTGCTTTCTCTGCCAGGTTTCAGGTGAAAAAGAAGCAATTTTTCCGTAACTTTATCACCATCATGCTGTTTGGGGCTGTTGGTACACTAATATCTTGTACAATTATCTCTTTAGGTATTTCCAACGACCTCATGGAGACAATATACAGTAGTGCAGATGCATTGTATTTTATTTTCTTACCATTGGCAGTGTTGGAGTCAGCTTAATTTGTTGATGTATGTCTTTGTATTGCCAAGACTAATTTTTCTGGTTGTAACAGGTGTAATTAACTTCTTCAAGGAAATGGACATTGGCTCCTTAGACATTGGAGATTTTCTAGGTATTAGCCCTTATTTTTCCCTTTTTTCCAAAATGACTTTGTGAATGTTTTGGTGTCTTACTATTGTTTCCTTTGACTTTCAGCAATTGGTGCAATCTTTGCTGCGACAGATTCTGTTTGCACACTGCAGGTATGCATAAATTGAAATTATAGTAGCTTTTTTCTAAATGGGAACAACTAGTATACCAACTTGCTAAAATGGAACTGTTCCTGATGATGCAGGTGCTTAATCAGGATGAGACTCCATTACTCTACAGTTTGGTTTTCGGAGAGGGTGTTGTAAATGATGCAACATCTGTGGTGCTTTTCAATGCAATCCAGAGTTTTGACCTCGTTAATACCAGTCCTAGAATTCTTCTGGAGTTTATTGGCAGCTTTTTGTATTTATTTTTAGCAAGCACTATGCTGGGAGTGATTGTAAGTGTCTTTTCGTACAAACCTGATTCATTCTGTGAACACTGTGCTTCCACCAAGGTGTGATGTTTTTCTTTTCCTTTCAGGTTGGGTTGGTTAGTGCTTACATCATCAAAAAGTTGTACTTTGGAAGGTATGTTTCAATGCTATCTGGGTTTTTATATCAACTCGCTTTTCCATAATTGTCGTCTATACATTAAACAACCTTGAAATACTTATAAAAGAATCTCTTCCTGTGCCATGCAATGAAGGGTTACACAAAAGTAGTCATTTGTCATTTTGAAAATTTTACTTAACCGAGGACCTTAACTGAACATAATTTATTATTTTTGAAGTTCTGAACTAATTATTGAATGTACTTGATTTTAATATGATTCAGGCACTCAACAGATCGTGAATTTGCTCTTATGATGCTTATGGCGTACCTTTCGTATATCATGGCTGAAGTAAGACTCTTCTTGTTAGCAATAATATGGCAGTTTCTTCCAGCCCCTCCTTTTTTCTGATACAACTTTCTAAATTTGATGGTTATTTGCATAGTACATAACTCTAATGTTGCCTCTCTTGCAGCTGTTCTATTTGAGTGGCATTCTTACAGTATTCTTTTGTGGGATTGTGATGTCACATTATACCTGGCACAATGTTACCGAGAGTTCAAGAGTAACTACAAAGTATGTTTCTTCCACAGTGTTATTTTGGGGCAATAGAGGTCATGCATCATTGATATTATGAGGAAAAAAATTCCCTATTTTAACTCTTTATGTGCCTCAATTGATTCAGTTCTTTTGTTTATACTCAGGCATGCCTTTGCTACCTTGTCATTTGTTGCTGAGACTTTTCTCTTTCTTTACGTCGGGATGGATGCTTTGGACATGGAAAAGTGGAGATTTGTCAGTGATAGGTATGGTCTTTGCACCTGTATCTCCTAGGAAGTACTCTTGACTTGATTTTGGTAAATTGTAAATTAATGAGTCATATGTGTCTTGACTATATGATAAATATATAGTTCAGATTTTCTCTTCCATTTCCCTTTTCTTCGATGCAGCCTGTACAAGATAACTTCCATTTACTGATGAGCTGGTGCTTTTCATTGTGTTTGATCTCCATTTTGTAGCCCTGGAACGTCAGTTGCTGTTAGTGCTGTGCTGATGGGTCTTGTTATGGTTGGAAGAGCGGCTTTTGTGTTTCCCCTGTCATTTTTATCCAACTTGGCAAAGAAATCAGCTTGTGAGAAAATCAGCTTCAGGGAACAAGTACGTGTTCTTGGTGTTTAACTTTTTGCTTGCAAAACAATTAATGATATTTGGCATTACTTCTCTCTGTATTTCTTTATTTAGATTATAATATGGTGGGCTGGGCTCATGAGAGGCGCTGTATCTATGGCACTTGCATATAATCAGGTAAAGGCTTACTATTATTTCAGTTTATAAGGTAAGCTTATTATTATTATTATTATTATAGATCTAGAGCTTTGATGTGTTAATGTTGGCTAGAAAATTATGAGGAAATAGAAATATATGCATGTTTGAAATAAGTAACCATTTTTTTTTTTATTACAAGTCATACATTCAGGCTTATTTAAGTTGGCTAGAAGATCATAAAGAAATTCAAATATATGCATGTTTGAAAGTAAGTTCAAACTGATATCATCTGATATACTTTCACGTAATGCATAAATGCAGTTTACAAGGGGGGGCCACACTCAGCTGCGAGGAAATGCAATTATGATTACAAGCACTATAACCATTGTTCTATTCAGCACTGTGGTAAGATGTCTCCTGCCTTAAATTTTAGCTGTGCTTAGATTTGATGGTTTCTTTCAAATATTTAGCATTTTATCCTTATTTTTCTTTTCTTTAATTTACTTTTTGAGATGTTGAAGCCTTTGCTTCAGCATTAATGCTTCAAGTATCATTGGTTATTTGAGCTTTTGTCACATAAGCTGTTGATTCTTAGGAAGTTCTAGTTGTATGAGAATGGTTATTGTTAAGATGTAGAGCCTAGTTTTTGTGGACCTGACGATTTGTGTTATTTACTATGTCAGTATATATTTATATAAAATGTAGTATGTTAATGATTGTGTTGTATAAAAGTTTTGACATATTTATGCTTTTGTGTTGTTTTTTCGAGTAAAAACAGTTTTGTTTTTGCGTCTCTTTGCGAATTTCTGTTCTCTTATGTTGTAATCATAACAGTTTCTTGGGAGTGTTACTAAATCTCTTATACCTGCTGGTTATGCTCAGGTTTTTGGTTTAATGACTAAACCTCTTATAAGGTTCTTGCTGCCTCATCCCAAACCAACAGCCAGCATGCTCTCAGACCAATCTACTCCAAAATCAATAGAGGCACCATTTCTCGGAAGCGGCCAGGACTCTTTTGATGATAGTTTAATTGGAGTTCATCGACCAAACAGCATTCGTGCACTTCTTACAACTCCAGCACACACTGTTCATTACTATTGGCGAAAGTTTGATAATGCCTTCATGCGCCCTATGTTTGGTGGCCGGGGTTTTGTGCCCTTTGTTCCTGGCTCCCCAACAGAAAGGAGTGAACCAAATCTGCCTCAATGGCAATGAGGTGGTTGAACAAGATCTCTACAAAAATGTACATGTAATATGACAATGCAGTCGGTTGCAAAAAACATGCTTCCGGCGAGAAGCCAGTGCGGTATGCTTTGTAGTTGCCTCTGGAATGTATGTTTCATGTATAGGCTACATTTTGTTGACTTTTTAAGTTTCCTCAAGAGGTTCTTGTTTATTCTCCCCAAAACTACCTTCGCACCTGATGCTATCTAGGTTTGCCATTCTATTTTGTACGTATACTAGTATTTATTTTGTATTTATATCAGTGTGTTTAGTTTTTATTTTTATTGAATTCTGATCGTTATTTTTATTCGTAAGTTAAAAAATAGAGGATTTTATTTTATTTTTTAGAATTTGAAAACTAATGATCGCGAAATTGATTTGATTATATATGTGATATTCAGTTCATTTCTAGAAAATAGAATAATGCGCATTAATTTTAATTTTTGAAAAGCTGCATATCATACATATATGTGTATATATATATGATATTTCACATATCAAATACTTAATAATAAATATGATCAGTTTTAACTCTAAAAAAGGATATGCTTTTAGGGATAGTATACAAAATAGATCGAAAACCTAACTATTTATATATATACATGTTTTTGTTCATTCAACATTTAAAATCATATAATCATTTTTTCTTATTTCTAAGAAAGGCTTCCTTTGTTTAAAAAAAAAAACCCGGTTCAGTAAATTAAATTATCTGAGGGGCATTTTGGTTGTAAAAGTTTAAATGAAAATAATATTTATATGTATAAACTTCTAATCTATGGGTTACCTCATACGTTCTTTTTCCTTTTCGCCAAACAGCTAACCACAAACGTTCACAAAACAAATTTTTTGCTTTATATTAGCCATCCCTATAAAATATTGTGCACACTTGCTATGATGAGAAAAGTAACTACAATCTTTTCTAACTATTAACAAACCCACTGCCTGATTGTTGCTGGATCACGCCATCACATGAAGTATAGTTTTGTCAATGCTGCATTTGGTACCCCATAAACATACTTACGATTGCTACCATACACACAAATAGGAGAGGAAATCCCACTTGAACTCTTCTTACATCACTCTTTTTCCTCAACAGCGCCTGCGTAGATATGGACTTTTACTGTAAATATTTTTAAACATCTTTCATGTAAATTCAAAACACTGTTTTGGTAAAGAAATAGCTAAATGGATTTACCTAAGAGGTAAGAGGTAGAAGGATTATTAGATGGTCAAAAACAATAACTGGCCTACTCGTAAGACAGTGAGAAAAAAGACGACGTTTGAGGACGCACATTATGACCATTCATCATTAACAGGTCAAAAGCTAAAAAGCCTAGAAATTCACCCGCAAATGTGGCATCACATATATTGACTTTATGAGGTTGAACACTTGATATCAGATATATATAACAAGAATCTACGAGAAGATGAATGCACAGGAGAATAACTTACCAGTTCCTCTTGTAATGTCTTCCTCTCTTGAACCGTTAACCTCCTCTCCTCTGTCAGTTTTGAAATGGTTGCTTCAGCCTGAAACGTAAATGACTACTAGTGTTATTGAAAACGGATTCAAATTAAATGATAGCAAAAAATAACACGACCTTTTTTTTAACCGTCAGTATCAAGCCTTGTTAACTTACCTTGCCTAGCTTTGATTCAAGGTCACTTAATTTTGATTTCATTTCCTCCATATCTTTGGCAAACTTAAGATCCTCATCAGTCTTCAATGTTTTCACCTTGTAATCCTTCACAGGCTTCAATTCCTCGGTATCTAGAATATCCTCCATTGGCTTTGATTCCTCATCTTTCACCGGCTTTAACTCCTTGCTATGGAAAGAATTATTCTTTGGCTTCAGTTCAGTGTCTTTTATTATATTTAAATTGTCACCAAAAATATCATTCATGGGCTTCAGCTCTGCTTCCTTCTTTGGCTTCAGTTCAGTGTCTTTTATTATATTTAAATTGTCACCAAATATATCATTCATGGGCTTCAGCTCTGCATCCTTCTTTGGTTTTAATTTCTCCTCATATAACATATCTTTCCTTGAATTCCACTCTACATCCTTTATTGGCTTCAAATCCTCAGTATTTCTCATCTTTGATTCCTCAATCGTCACAACCTGACACAGAGCTTAAATGTATAAGCTTCATTAATATACTTGAAGAAGTAAATCGAATTTTAAGGGCTACAAAAATAGATGAAGTTGATCTAACCGTTGGAAGTGTTGCAAAAGTCTCAACTCTATCATAATCCATTCCCTGATTCATTGTCCCATTAATTGGTGATAGCACTGGCGAATCAGAGGCGCTGACAAGGGCAACCTTAAGCTTGTTCTCTTCAATATGTCTTCCACTGTCCTTGACAAACTGTCAAGCACACAATGAGCGAAAGCCACTGACTAATTAATATTATCAAATAAAGCACAAGCAGGGCAGAAAATCACTTACTGTGGCAGATGTAATGTCTTCATCAGTTGTTCCTACTGGGACAACTGTGCTTTGGATTAAGAACTTATCTCTACATATCATATCAGGAGGGGCTTCCCGCTGAGCTTGCATGGTAACTAAACGAAAAAAGAACAATGGTGAGAATATATATAGGACAGGGTAGAAATTTGACAAAGAACATCATATGAGAAATACAGGACTGTATTTTATATGTAAGTAGCATCGTGGGACATCAAATGGCAGATTGTCCTAAAGGTGAAGATTATCAGATTATCATTCGTCAAAAGTGTTTAATTTTCTTTACTTTTTGTTGCCTCACAGGATTTGCAATCTCATCAAATTAATCATGAATTATCAAACTGAAAAGCAACTGGCTGATACAGACGAAATGCCCAGGCATTTAAAGCACATGAAAAGCTGAAAAAGTAAACCCTTATCAAATCCCAATCTTTGCCTTTCTCAGATGGCAAAATAATTAAAAACATCTAGGGTCCCTCAGCCAAGTGACCCCATAACTTGTAATGATAACTTGATCTTACTATACTTATATCATTAGTCGTGGGCCATTATTAGATTAAAAGCCACTTAAGCTTTCACATTCATTTGTTACGTGCACATAGCATGAATCATAAAATAAATTAAGTACAGAAACTCCTTACCTGTAAAACCACAAGCTGATTTTGGCATAATAATGCCAACATTAGGCCGTACGCAGTATTTCTTCGGAGATGTAGTTTTAACCTGTACAGATATCATTGCTTCAATTACATTGGAATCCTCTAAAATATTCTATCCCACGAAATAAACCTTTCAAATTTCAAATTTTATTTTTTAAAGGATAAGAGCTCAGACCTTGAAAGCAACATATTGGTTAGTTTTATTTGTAAGCGTAATCGAGCAGGAGCTTTGCTTCTTCAATATAACTACCAAACAAAAAATAAATTTAAATCAGAAATAAATAAATATCGGAGATAAAAAAAATTATGAATATATTAACCCCTCCGGTTTTTTCACCACAAACCCACAAAAATAAACATAAATGCTACAAAAAAGAAATGAAGCCTTAATTCTTTTTAGCATCTTTTTCACAATAAGGTTGCAGAATGAGGGCGGAAAAATATTAAAATCATTAATATTCAGATCTAATATGCTAGATTCAAAGAATAAGCACGAATTTTGCTTAGTACCATATTTTATATTTTATTTTTCAGAAAAAGAAGCGTTAAAACAAACAGGTTTAAACAACTCCTTGTTTCATCCGCGTATTTAGTGACCAAACAAAGAAAATAATTCTGAATAACAGAGAATATTTTCTCATAATAGAAAAGATTAAAGAATGAAAAGTTACTTTATCTAATTTATTATAAAAATACTTTACGCAGCAAAAACAGAAGGGGCAATCAAGTAATTATGTACTCACATTCGAATTTAAGTTCCTTTGGCTCAATCTCCAAAAGTTGCGTGTTCATTTTCCTTCCTCACTTAGTCACCAAACCTTAATCTGCGCATAGTAATTTTCAAACTAATCAGCAATATGATCCAAATGAAATGATTAGGTTTTTTTTTTTTTTTCTTTTTGCAAAATATCCGACTTTAGAATAAATATGAAGGTATAATTTTTAAAAAAGAATGAAGGTGAAGTCGAAACTAAATCGAGTTGTGACGCGCTTTGACTCGGATCAGACTCGAAACAACTCTGTTTGGATTCAAAATAAGAGATGATTCGGGTTCGAGGAGACGAAGTTTGGAAATCAAAGTAGAAAAAAAAAAGAGCAGAATATGTTTTAAAATTCTCAAAGCAAAATCGCAATAATGACTCGCTTCAACTCGAATCATTTTCCTTTTGATTCAGAACAACAACAACAAAATACATCATTAAGATCTCAAAGTTAAGCAGCGAAAAAATTGAGCTCAGACAAACTCAGTATTGACTCGAGTTTCAACTCAAGAGAAACGAGAAAACGTCATGGCACCGACATCTTATCGTCTTCTTTTAAATACGATTATCAAAACTCGCCAAAAAAACCAGTCAAACAACATGGTTTTCCAGGTCTCGAGTTTCCACAGAGCATGAAATTCAGAGCCAAAAAAAAAAAAGACTAGAGAAGAAAACGACAACGTTTTTGTGGAAATCGGAAGTGGGAAAGCTTACCGGTATCAGCGAAGGAATCTGTGGCAGAGAGAAAAGAGAGAGAGGAAGGGGAAAGGGAGAGAAACGGAGAGAGGATTTATAGCGTGAAAGTGAAGAATTTAAATAGAATATAAAATTCTAGAATAAAAATATAATAATAATAAAGAAAACAAAGCGGAGAGTCCCAGAAATTGCCTTAGAGAGAGAGAGAGAGTTGTTTGGGGTTTGGTGGTGGAAGAGGTGAAATGGGGAGTGGCGAAGAAAAAAAAAAAAAAAAGGCTATGAAGATGGGAAGTGAAAGACAAGCATAAAAAGGTAGCAAAGCTTTTAAATAGAAAACCAAAAGGCTGGAGCGTTAGTTGTACCCGCCGTTTCCTTCACTAACCCACTCCGTTTTGTTTTACTTCTTGCCTTTTGGGCCTTGCCTCGGTTTAACCTTCGATTTCCTTTCCTTCTCATTTTCCTACTTTATATTGTTATTTTATTGTGTGAAATTTCTAATTTTTTTTATAATTTTTTTCTAAAGTATATTTAAAATTTTGGGATTTAGACATAGTTGTAAACAAGGTTATTAAAATCGAACTGACTAATTAGAACAAAGACCGTTTAATATATACCGACAGTACATCAATATAGAGTAAAGGAAAAAAGAATTAATTAACTTTGTTGAGCCAATCATTAAATCTTTTATTTTTAAATTATTATGACAATTTTAATAATTTATTTAATTGAAACCAAATTAATAGTGGAATTGATTAGATTAAAAAGTAGTGATTAAATTTATTTAACCGTTAACCCAATTCCAAAATCCTTAGTCGAAAATATATATTTTCTTAAAAAGTAAAAAGTTCTTTTTTTGAAATAATCAACTAATGCAATTAATAAATGCAAAAACGAACAGTTACAAAGCCAAGAAAGTAAACTAGCTGTCCACCAGCAAAAGGACCCCCAAACGGTGTACCCATAAAAAATAAAAAATAAAAACAACAAAATAAAAAACAATCAAAACAAAACCTAAAGACAACAGTCTCTGTTCGTCTCCTCCAAACCGTTCAATCTCCATTATCGCATCAATGACAGAGGCTAATGCTTCGCACCCCTTTTGGAGAAATACACCTTTAAAATATCTAGCCCTCTGCTTTCAACTGAGTTCTTTCGGAAACTAAACTCACCCATTTTTTTTATTCAGTCCTTACCTTTTAAGAAAAGTCACATTCGATTCCAATCTTTTCATTATTAACAATCTCTTCAACGGGTGTTGACGCCTCCTCCATTATAATAAGATTCGAAAATCCTTGTGCACAAATAATAAATAAGGGCATAAGGGGTCCCCTGTCTCAATCCCCTACTAGGCTTAAAATCTCCACCTTTTATCCCCTTCAAAATTACCGAATATGTCACTGTAGTGACACATTTTATAATTAAATTTACTCAACCATTACGTAAACCCATTTTTTGCATCATCTTTTCTATAAAGCTCCAGTCAACCCTGTCATACGCCTTACTTATGTCAAGTTTGAAGGCAAATGATCCGGTTATTTCTATTTTTTTTCTTGAATGAATGTAAGATTTCATAAGCTACTAATATATTATCTGTAATGTAACAGTCCGGTTTAGACTCTAGTCAGAATAATAATTTCGAGATCATAAATTCGAGTCAAAAAAATATTTAAATATTATTTTCTGTGCTTATGATATATGAATTAGTATGTGTGAAAGTTTCGTATGAAAATTTAATTGTTTGTGTGCTCAATTTGATAAAAAGACTTAATCGCATAAAATGTGAAATTTGTCTGTTATATGTTAAAAGTGCCTATTTGATTTGGCTTATTATTTGAGAGGTCCTTATGTGGTTAATTATTAGTTTTATAACAAAGAGTAAAATGGGAATTTAGTTAATATGATAATTAAAATAAAACCAAAAGCATGAAAATGGCCATTAATATCTGTTTTTTGCCGAAAATTGATGAACAAAAGAAAAGAAAAAGAACACTAGGGTTCAGCTAAGGAAATCTTTGATTAAGGTATGTGTTTTAATCCGTTTTTGATAATTTCTACGTTTTTATAATCGTTGTTTTGTGTTTTACTAAGCCCATGCCTCAATTTTTGATTTTGATGATAAATTTGAAATGTGCCATGGATGAATTCATGAGTTTTATGTTGTTAAGTGATGAAATATGAAAGTGTAATGTTGGGTTAATATCTTTTGTCTTTAGATTTTTGGTGATTTTGAGTAAAATGGGCTAAATTATGAAATTTATGAATTAAAGGACTAAAATGTGAAATAAATGAAATATGTGGACTTGTATGACTGCTATGAATATTCGGCCAAGCATGAGTTTATGCATATTATGTGTATTTTGTGATTTTATGAATTAAGGACTAAAGTGTCAAAATGTGAAAATGTGAGGGGTAGTTTACAAATTAGCCTAAATATGTGTTTGTGGATTTATTTGAATGAATATGAAAGTGAATGAGTTAAATTTGAATTTATATAGATCGAGAATTAAAGAATACGGAATTAGATCAGGGAAAGTCGAAAGTTGTCGAGTAGTCGATTCAGTCTATCTAAATTTGTACGAGGTAAGTCAATATACAATAAACGTGTTTGAATTGAATTCTTATTTTTCATATGATATTGAATTGTGATGAATGAATGTTTGAGCTAAATATGTGCTATTTGAGAAAGTATTGATGTCCGAAAAGTCCCGTACGAACCCTAGGAATAGTTAAGATACATATGTCATGACATAGGATTCCGATATGTGTTATCGTGTAAGACCGCGTCTGGGACGTTGGCATCGACTTCTGTTTTTCGTGTAAGACTATGTTTGGGACATTGGCATCGTATCTGATTTCATGTAAGACCCTGTTTGGGGCAATGGCATCGATGCTTTATTATATGTAAGACCACGTTTGGGACGTTGGCATTGTATATGCTTTCCGAGCTATCCGTGTATCCTTATATTTCTGAATGGTTCAAACGGGCATTCCAAGAAAATGAATGACTTGTAAAATTGTATCCGATTTAGGTACATTTAAATTGTACATTATGTTTGAGAATGAAAGGTAAGTATACAAGCAAATGATGATATATGATCTAAGTATGTGAGCATATGTTATATGTGTAAATGAATTGAGATTGTGTAACATGTATATGAGCAAGAGGTTTGTGTTAGTTTTTGGCTACAAAGTATATGTAAATTGATGATGCTTATATGTCTTGAATGATAAGTTTATTTGTATATGGCTTACTAAGCTTTTGAAAGCTTACTTTGTGTGTCTTTATATTGTTTTATAGATATCGTAGCTATCGGGAGCTTGGAGATCGTCAAGGATCGTCACCACACTATCGAATCTTATTTTGGTACCCTTTTGAAAATGTATATTTTGAAGTATGACATGTATAGGCTAGTAGTGTTTGGATTTGTTTTGTAATATATATATCATGCCATGTGATATGGCTAGCTTATATTTGAACTTATGGTTGAAAATGTTATATGATATATGATGCATTATGAACCATATGATATGTTTTGAATGACCAAAAGAAATGGTCAATGTTGATAAGTCTTGGTAAGTTTTGATCATGAGATTGAATGATGTATTGAAACATATGCTTTGGTATGATTTTAGTTTAGATTTGGTATGATTTGGTTGATGAATTGAGATTGGAATTTGTTGACAACGTAATGAAATGAATAATGTATGGTTTGATATAGAAATTGGCTTAAATTGTTGTACATATATGCTTGGTTTGGTACTTATAGTTTTGACCCAATTAGGGTGGCAAATTGGCTATTCAAATGGCATATTTTGTCCCCACGGGTAGAGACACGGGTGTGTGTCTCAACCGTGTGCGACACATGATCATGTTGCACGGTCGTGTGTCCCCTGGGGTACCTTACAATTGTAAGTCAGGCTCGACCACGGCCAAGGCACACGGGCGTGTGGCTAGCCGTGTGACCCAAGTCAATGTTGACCATGGCCAAGACACACGGGCATGTCTTGTGGCCGTGTGAACAAGTCAGTATGTATGCCCTGTTTTGACACGGGCTAGACACACAGGCGTGTCTAATGGCGTGTGAGGCACACGGCCTGTTCACACGAGCATATGACCTGTATAACTTAGAAAAATTATTTTGGAAAAATTTTGTATGTGTTCAGTTTAGTCTCAACCTCTTCCTAATGCATGTTTATGGTCTCATGGACCTAAGAAAGGGACTTAATGTTAATGTTTGACTATGATATGATGATGTATGACTTTTGATTATGAAATGATTACGAATGTTTCGATATGTCCGGTAATACCTCTTAACCTTAGTCTGGCGATGGATACGGGTTAGGGGTGTTACACGTAATTTGCTTTCTTGGGATGAAAGTGCCTTGATGTTCGTCAATACATATATCCAATACCTTCCTAAATCTATTTACCAGCATCTTTGATATAATTTTAAAAATCACATCGCACTCGCTGATTGGTCTAAATTGACTCGCATTATTTGGTGAGCTTATCTTAGGGATTAAAATAATATTCGTTCTATTGATTTTTTGTATATCCATACTTTCTTTTAACACAACCAGATAGTATCTACAAATATCATCCCTTATAACCTGCCAATATTTATTAAAGAAAAAAAGTAGTAAAGCCATCCTTTTCTGATGCTTTAAGAGGTGACATTAATTTCACTGCTTTAAGAACTTCCTTTTTTTTGAAAATCAACCATCAGTTCCTTATTTAGAGCTCCAATTATACAAGGTTAAACATTCTTGAAAATCCTATCACATTGGCCTACTATTTTTGTCGTGAACAGTTCTTTAAAGAATTTGGAAGCAACATCAATGAGCTCAATCTCTCCTTCCACCCATCTTCCATTGACGTCGTTAATACCCCTGATTGTGTTTTTCCTCTTACGACCATTTGCCACCTTATAGAAAAAAGATGTATTTTTATCTCCTATTTTAAGCCATTTTACCCTCGCCTTTTACTCCCAAAAAATTTCTTCTTTGTCTGCTTTAATATTTAAAGCTATCTTTATATTCGTTATTTGTGCAAGTACTTCATCAATGGGATCATCTTTGGCCAACTCCCTCAACCTAAATATAAATCTTGTTTTCTTCCTTCTCTAATTGCCTTATTCATGCTAGCCCATCTACTCAATTTCGATCTAAGTATAGATAATTTTTTGTAATATCTCCTTCACATGATCCCCATCCTTCAATCACCTACTCCTCAAAATTCTCTTCCAACATCCAATCCGCATTAAATTGAAAAAAGAATGGTCTTGCTAGAGTGCGTCCACCAATTATTTCTACTGTGTTAAGTATAATCGAACAGTGATAAAAAATACTATGTTGTAAGTGTTCAACCGAGTAGCCTAGAAAAAGTTCCCACCATCTTGTATTTGCCATGCTTCTGTCAAGTCTCTCTATAATGTTATTGTTTGGCAACCTTCCCCTTCTCTCATGTAAACCATTGTTCGGAGCTTAAGTTACAATCCCTAAAACATCACAAAAAACACTCATTTGTCTCTCGTCTTTTACATGACCATCTTTCTTTTCAAACGAAAATATTATCTCGTTGAAATCTCTCATCACTACCCATGGTAAGTTACAATCTCTTCCCAATTGTCTTAATAAAATTTATGATTCCTTTCGTAAACCTTCCATGGGCGTTTCACGAAAACCAATAAATCACCATGTTAATGATTTTTTCTCTTCCTTTATCATTACGTCAATGTATGAACTAGAGTAACTTCTTAAGGTTATGTCCACCTCTTCCCTCCAGCTTAAATATAAGCATCATTTCGATCTATCTATTGCTACTTCTATCCCATTCCCAAAACCATAAATTTTCCTTATTCTTTCTATCCTTATTGTGTTAACTTTTGTCTTAATAAGAAACAAGATTTGGGGTCGACTTTGTCTCAAACTATTCTTGAGACGACAAACCGCTCGTGGTTGCCTCAACCCGTGAACGTTCCAGCTTAGAATTTTCATTGCAATTGGCCAATCTACTTTTCAACTGCCGACACTATTTCATTATCAACATTGGATCTAATCACTTTAAAAGAACTTGTCTCTTGTTGATCTTCACATTGTATTCTTTCCCTCTTCTTTCCTTCCCTTAACACAATCGAGCTGTCCTCGGCTTCCTGTATTACCTCTTTTCCTTTGATAGAAACTCTTGTGTTAGCTAATTCATTGAAGAATTTTGTCCTTGTTTAAATGTTTCCCTTACTATTGTTCCCATGACGTCCCCCCCGTTCTTCCTCTATTTTCCTCATTATGTTTCATCAATTGGTTTTCTTTTGTCTGTATATCGCCTTATTCCTTGCTTATTCTCTTTTTTGTTCTTACCCACTCCTTTGGCTCTTCTTGCAACCATGGACTTATCATCTGCGCCATTCTTATTGGTTGCGCTTTAAAGGAACTGTCCCACCCAAACTCCACCTCTTGATCTTCCATTGTTAAGCGGAGCGGACAGAAACCCTCTCCATGCCCTAACCTTGTGCATAAGAAGCAAAATATTGCTATTTTCTCATATTGGAATAGGGCATATATCGAATTATTCTTATCATAATTAACTTTTTTCTTTCTTTTTAAGGGAACACGAACATCAAGCTTTACCCTAATCCGCATAAATTTTCTTCCCCCTCTTATAACCAACTCCGCATCATACTTTAAAAACTGACCAATAAAATTTTCAAGTTGTCGTGCCATCCCTTTAGCCATAAACCATAATGGTAAATTATAGACTTGTATTCAAAATACGACATTAAAAAGTGGAACTTGCAATGGGTCCTCTCCCCGCTCCATCTTATGAAAGATAGTTAGATGCTTATTGAAGAACATGGCATCCCGTCAATCACCCTCTTAAAATCAATCTCATTATAAAACCTGAATAACACCCTCTTATCTCCAATATTTGTGGTTGAATTCCCTCTCAAAGGGTGCCATAAGTTTGCCAACGTGTTCCTCATGGACATGAAGTGCACAACGCTTTCTGTTAAAACTCGTCCCACCAAACACCAACTATAATCTTCAACAACATCCACATCTTCTTCAATAAAGCGAACTGGGATCTCCTCATCTTCATCGCTATTGAGATTACCAAAGTTCTCTTCCATATAAAATCACCGACAACTTGCAATTTCACCAACAGTGTTTATTGCCGCCAATGAATAATTCAAAAAATATGAAATCAAATAGAAAAAAAAACCTAATCATGCTAGGGTTAGCAACTAAACTTTGTGCTATCGCAGCAAACTATTTTTTGCTATAATTTATTTATAACCGAAGCATTTAACGTTTTTAATAAAAAAAAATTTAATTGAAAGTTTTGACAGCTTTAGAATTCAAATTAAAATGTTGCCATATATGTAGATGAATTTGTTCCATAAGATTTAATTTTAACTTTGAAGGCATGAATATAATTTATAAGGAAGGTATTAGTTTAATGGATGTCGAAGAAAAAGAAAAACTATGTGGGGAGTTTTGTATTTATAATTTAATTAACCTGAAGGAGGAATTACTCTATAATATCATTTCATCTAAAGATTAAAAAAAAATCATAATATTTAAAATGTTTTATTTTTTTCGGTACATTTAAAATTTAAAATTGTTTTAATTAAATAATTTTGACCATAACATCCCTCTTTTCGTTTTTAGGCACAGACCTTACTTCCCTGGGAACTCTTTAAGGGCATAACACATTTTTCGGCAACCCTATGCCCCAACTTCACCAGCCCCCTCTTTTTTTTTTTTTTTTTTTTTTTCCAGCAACATTCTAATTTGGCCTATTCTCAGAAACGGATATGATCGTCAAAATCAAATGGTGGATATATATATATATATATATATGCTATTATTTCCTTCAAATTGAGGAATGAAGAACGAAGATTAAGATTTAAGAATGAGATTAACAGAATGTTGGGTTTCTTTCAAATTTCAATCAATGTTGGATATTTAAAGTGAATAATACTAGAAATTAGTGGAAAATAGAAAGAAAAAACCTAATAGGGAGATTTTTTTTAAGGAATTAAAACTAATACAAATATGAAAATTACCTCACTGAATGACGTGGATTAGCTACTCAAATGGAAATATTTGATTTGACTTTTCAAGCCACGTAGTCTTCCTCTGTAACCGAAAATGGAATTAGGTAATAAAATGGGATAATACACTTTTTGGTCCCAAAGTTTGTAATTAGATTTATTTTGATATTTATATTTTCTTTTGCCTACATTAGTTTTTGAACATGGCAATTAGATTCATTTTGGTTCATGAATTTGAATTATATCAAGATTTAGTGATGTGACCAGTGTTACTAGAACAAGACTGGATTGAACGGACCAAAAACCAATCGATATAACAATTTGAACAAAGGAGTTGAACTGATTGACTCGGAAATTAATTAAAATTGGTAAAAACAAAAAATCGTACAAGTTGAATCGATTTAATAATATTTTTATATTGTTGTGAATTTCTAATTATTTATTTAATTATTGTTGGTTCGATGGTCAAACTAATCGAAATAGTTGAATCGGGAACCGATAGTCTGTCCTATTCAACCACCGATTCGATTATTAAAACATTAATTGTGTCACTCTAAGATTGTATCATATCATCACTTTAAAATTAATATAATTTTTTTTTATTTTTGAGTGATGACATGTCATAATCTCAGAGTCTGACATCATTGAACTTTTATATTTTTTAAGCTTGGGAACCAAAATAAACCTAATTGTCAATTTCACATGCCCAAGTGGACAAAAAATAGAACATGTATCAAAATGAACCTAGTTGCTAAGTTCACGAGCCGAAAATTATATTAAAATTATATTATCTCTAGTAAGATTGATAAAATGAAAGTACAAGTATCAAAATGATAAGAAAAAACTCTCTAGGTACTGAATTAACAATATTTACCTAATGTACAAGGCTAGTTTATGTATTAAAGTCAAAGTTAAAAAGGATAAATTTCAAAAGTATACATGAACTTTGATTTAATGTATAATATTGTACATAAATTCTAATTTGTGTAATTCTATACATAAAATTTTAGTTTTAATTAAATTTTCTCGTAACACTTACAACGTTATTTATGTGACACTATTTTCCTTAAAGTTACATGAAAATTTTTTATTGACATTTTAGTAAACTTAAAAAAAAAAATAAGTAAAATTTAATATTTCCACATAAATTTAAATTATATTTTTTCGAAAAAAATTAATTTATTTTTCCATTGCTATAATATTAAAAACATGTATTTTTTGGTATTTGTGAAAATAATTTAAATTTACCATATATATATATATGATATAATTTAAATTTTTTGTTTGTGCTTTCGTTTAATAAAATTATATATTAGCAATTTCCGCAAAATATAACGAATAAATAGTGTCGCATAAATAACAATATTAGTAAAATGTGAAAATTGAATTAAAATTAAAGTTTCATATATATAATTGCATTAAATTAAAGTTAGTGTATAACAATACACATTAAATCAAAGTTTATATATAATTTTGAGATTTATCTCTAATATAAATTAATAATTAATTCAAAGATTATTTGAAAATGAAGAAAATATAAAAAATTACTTAGATAAAATTATAAAATTATGATTTTTGTTAGTATTTTAACTTAAAGATTGATAATTATTATTTAAGGATAAAACGTTTATTTAAATAATTTTACATTGATAATATATAATTAATGAAAACTTTTAAAATGTAAGATAAAATCTAATATAAATAATTGTCTTTTGAAGATAACTATATGTATATATTTTTCAAAGCGTCAATTTTGGCTATTCATCCTTCAAAACTTATATTTTTAAAAAAAAGTAAACAGAGTATAATTTCCATATTTTATATTATTTCTCATGAAATAAGCATATTGGAATTATGTATAAAATAATATTTTAATTTACTAATTAATATTTTTAATATTTAATATAATTTATTTAAGTATACCAACTATTTATTTTTCAAATCTCACATTTGAATTTATATTTTAATTGACAATTTGATCACATTTTTTTTTATTTTTGTACTATAATGATTTTTTTTCTTAATTTCTTTATGAAAAGAAAAAGAAAAACGTAAAGAGGGTTTAGTTGAAAAATAATATTAAAACAGTAATTTAGTAAAACATATGCTATTATGAATCAATTCTCAAAAGCTAACAACTCTGGGAGATTCCAAGACGCCATGCGATTAAATAACATAAAGTCGTCACTAAAATAGGTACAAGTTACCTACATCTTTTTTTAATTAATTATATGGTATATGAAGAAATCATTAAACAATATCAATGAATAATTAAAAAATCACGAAATCTTTTTGCTCTTTCACAAAAAATAAATAATTAATAAAAAAAAGTCTTTTTTTTTATTAGAAAGAAGCTACCACTTCTTCAATAAATTACACGAGTCATATGGCATCATTTAATTTATGCGAATCGAATAAAGGAGATATTCTACGTGGAAAAAGGCATGCCGAAAAGCTTTGAATTTGGAATAGTGGAATATGATTGAGACAAAAAATAATGCATTACGACAAGATTGTTTTCTTTTTTCTCTCTAAAAAAGTTCTACTTTCCAAACTAAGATGCTATACACAACAAATGAAGTCAAAGTTTGATGACGTCTCATTATAGTAAAGTGCATGGCGATATGGAGCATTCTTTTGATTAAAAACTTAATACCTTCATATTACGGAATGTTAATCTCGAGGCTATCACTGGTATTTAATAACCCAATTTTGCAACCATATTTTGTAACGACATAAAAATACCCTTGTCTAAAATTGAAATCTTTGTAATAAATTCCTGAATTTAATTTTGGAGCTACTAATCTTAATAATAACGTTTATTGTTATCAACTTTTAACTTTATAGGTAATATTGTCAAATGTTATAATATTAGCAGCCACTCTAAGATCTCGTTACTTAATTTAAATTCTTTTTGTTTATTAATTGTAACAATACAATTTGTCGTTGTAAATTCTTTATAACATATATAATAACAAAATAAGTTGTTAAATATTAAAATATTAGTAATAATCTTAAAATATTGTTGCATAATTTAATTCCCATGTTATTAATTGTAATAATAAGGTTTGTCGGAGTTAAAGTTATTATTAAACTTTAAAATGTTATTACGTAATTATGAATTCTTAATCAAATACGCAATTACAATATTATTTGTTGTAAGTGTTGTTATTGAAATATAAGTCTATTAATGAAATAAATTATTTATTCATTGATAAAATTGTAATAGGTCTTACTCTAATCAGAATATTTTTTTCAATCATCAATTTGTTTGGTAATTTAATAGATTCCGACTTCTATTAAATGGATTGCTCTTCTTTCAATAAATTGATAATGCTTATTGTGAAAAAAATAAAATAAAAATAAAATAAAATAAAAAATAAAGAACACAAAATTTTACGTGGAAACCCTTTCGGGAAAAAACCCGCAGCAGAGAGAAGAAAAAATTCACTATGTCGAAAATTTGAATGTAATACAAAAGGAATAGACTATGTCTATTTATAAGCTTGTAAAGCCATATTCTAGTAGGATTGAAACACCTTATCCTAGTAAATATAAAATAGATAGAGTTTAATAAGGTTTAAAAAACCTTATTCTAAAATAAAATAAAAGAAGTCTAGTTCTATATGGATTTTACTTTTATTTTATTTTCCATCGTATTTTATTTAAATAAGAATTAGGGTCACTTAATTCTAACAATCTCCACCTTGACACAAATTCTCAATGAACAAGTTCTTTATCGCGAACAAGTTCTCCACCTCTTCCATAAAACCCCTTAAGGGTTTAACTTCAACAATGAACACCAACCAAGTCTAAGCAATGCTCAAACTTGGTTATAGGAAGTGACTTGGTCATCATATCTGCAGGATTTTTCATGAGTACTAATTTTGCTCACAACAATATCACCACGAGCAATAATATCACGAACAAAATGATACCGAACATCAATGTGTTTTGTTCTCTCATGAAACATTTGATCTTTTGTAAGAAAGATGGCACTCACATCATCACAAAATATCATGTCTTTGATTTGAAGGTCTTCATTTAGTTCACTAAAGAGTCCCTTCAACCAAATAGCTTCTTTACAAGCCTCGATAATCGCCATGTACTCGGCTTGATGGTAGACAAAGCGATCGTAGTTTGCAAAGTGGCTTTCCAACTTATTGCACAACCTTCGATTGTAAAGACATAACTCGTGAGAGATCTTCTTCTATCAAGGTCTCCAAAGAAAATCAGCATCAACATACCCAATAACTCCATCTTCATTTCTTCCAAACTGTAAGCAAACATCGATGAGTACCTCGTAAGTATCTTAAAATCCACCGAATCGCTTTCCGGTGTTCTTTCTTCGGGATTCGCCATATATCTCTAATCTGCACCGATCGCATATGATAAATCTGGGCGTGAACAAACCATAGCATACATGAGAGATCCCACTTTGCACTAGAGTATGGAACATGTGACATGTACTCAATCTCATCATCCGATTGTGGAGACAAAGCCGATGAAAGTCTAAAATGGGCTTGCTAAAGGAGTACTAACAGAGCTTAGCACTCCGCATATTGAACTGAAAAGAAGTTTCTCAATGTACCCCTTCCGACTTAGGTACAATTTACTTGTTTTTCTATCTCTAAGAATCTTCATACCAAGTATCTTCTTTGTTTGGTCCCAAATCTTTCATCTCAAATTCTTCACTTAGTTGGGCTTTGACCTTTCTTATCTCTCCTTTGTCTTTTCTTTGCTATCAACATGTCATCAACGTCAAGAAGTAGATACACAAAAGAACCACCATTGTTTTTCTTAAAGTAAACACAATCACAAAACTACTTCTTTTGAAATCGTGAGAAGTCATAAAGGAATCAAACCTCTTGTTCCATCGCCTTGGTGATCAAGTTTCAAACCGTAAAGGGACTTTTTCAAAGAAGCAAACATAATCCTCTTTTTCTCGAGACTGTAAAACCCTCTCGTTGTTGCATGTAAATATCTTCCTCAAGTTATCCATGCAAAAATGCGCTTTTACATCTAATCGCCAAGCTCTAAATCATGCATGGCCATAATACCAAGCAAAGCTCGAATCGAACTATGCTTCACAACCGGGAGAACACATCTGTGAAGTCCACTCCTGAACTTGATCAGTAACCCTTTGCAACAAGCCTTGCTTTATATTTAGGTTCTTCAACTCCTGAGTCCCTTCTTTCTTTTAAAACCCCATTTACAACGAATGCAGTCTTCTTACCTTTAGGAAGTTTCACAAGATCCCATGTTTTGTTTTTGTGGAGTGATTCCATCTCCTCTTGCATAGCAAACATCCATTTTTCTCGAGTCTTCACAAATTAATCGCCTTAGAATAATTTGATGGCTCTTGATTCGCATCTATATCTTCACCACATTTAAAGCATAAGCAACTAGATCACCTCAAAGATACTTCTTTGGAGGTTTAATTTCTCTTTTAGTTCTGTTTTTGGCGATAGAGTATTGAGGCGAAAGAAGCAACTCTATTCTCAATTTTTGTACTTGACTTGAGGAGTCGACTCAGTATTAATCTGATGCTCCACCTGCTTTTGATTTTCTTTATTGGAAGAGTATTTAAGAGATAAGTTAGGAAGCATAGCAGCTTTCATCAAAAACAACATCTCTCTGCTAATCACAACTTTCCTATTTTCAGACACCATAACTTATACCCTTTTACACCACTTTTATAACCAAGAAAAACACATTTAATAGATCTCGGTTCCAATTTTCCATTATTAACATGAGCATACGCAGACACCCAAAGATCTTTAAATCGTAATAATTAGCGAGGATTACGGACCATACCTCTTGTGAGTCTTTTTCTCAATGGCAACGGATGGAGATCGGTTGATTAAAAACATGCAGAGAGGTCGCTTACGCCCAAAACGACTTCGGTAAGTTGGCATTTGACAACATACATCGAACCTTCTCCATGATCGCTTCGTTCATTCGCTTACGCAACGCCGCTTTGCCGTGGAGTATGACTAATCGTCAAAGTGTCTCACGATCCCTTTTGACTTGCACAATCTATTAAACTCATCGTAACAAAACTCTAAGCCATTGTCATGCGGAGGTATTTTATCTGTTTTCCCGTCTGTTTTTCAATCATAATTTTCCAAGGCTTAAATGCGAAAAACACATCGCTTTTACGCTTCGGAAGAATGCCTAAACTTTTCGAAAAATCATCAATAAAGGTTAGCATATAATTAGCTCCACCTCTCGAAGGCACCTGGATGGTCCTACAGATCGAATGAATATACTCCAACGTTCCTTCGTGTTATGGATTCCTCTAGTGAATCGAACTCTCTTTTGCTTCCCAAAACACAAAGGTGCTCACAGAAAATTCGGTTTGCAAATTCTTTGCCCATCAAGAAGTCCTCTTTTGCTCAATTCTACCATGCCATTCTCACTCATATGCCCTAGGCGCATATGCCAAAGTTTAGTAATATCATCATCCGACAAGGAAGAGGAAGCGACAACCGCATCACCATATGATAGAGAACCTTGCAAAACATATAACTTGGCGCTTTTTTCTTTGCCCTTTCATCACAACAAGGGACCCTTTGGAAATCTTTAAAACCCCACTTTCAAATTGTGTATCTGCACTTTTGAATCAAGAGTACTCAATGAAATTAAATTTCTTTTCAATTCGGAACATACCGTACGTCACTAAGTGTTCTGACAACTCCATCAAACATCTTAACTTTAATTGTTCCAACACCTACGATCTTACACGAAGCATTATTTCCCATCAAAACAACACCTTCAGACATTGTTTCATAAGTTGTAAACCAATCTCGATTGGGACTCATATGGAAGGTACAGCCTGAATCAAGTATCCACTCCTCACTTACTTTAGAATCATTGATAGAAGCGACTAGAAGTTCACCATCGCCGTAGTCTTCTACAACATCACCTTCACCGAATTTTTCTGTTTGTTTTCCCTTTTGATTCGCAGCCTCCCTTTTAATCTTATTTTGTAGCTTATAGCACTCAGATTTAATGTGCCCTTTCTTCTTACAGAAGTTACAAGTTTTACCTCTATTTGAAGACTTCAATCTACCCTTAGATTTACCACGATGATTTCTTTCCTGTGTCCTACCACGATCATCATCGATATTCGATCTTGTCTCCCACGAACAATGAGACCCTCTCCACGAGAGTCGGGTTTAACCACAAGATGTTTCATCTTATCATACGAGGTTAAAGAATCATAAACCTCATCAACCGTGAGAGACTCATGGCTATATAAAATCGTGTCTCTAAAGGTTGAATAAGACGGAGGCAACGAACAAAGTAGAATCAACCCTAGATCTTCCTTATCATACTTTGAACCTCCATGGCCTCCAAGTTTGAGAGAATTTCTTTAAACACCATTAAGTGTTCGTGTACGACGCACCTTCCTCCAAACGATAAGCATAAAGATGCTTTGCTTCATATGCAACTTGCTTGTTAGAGTTTTCGACATACATATTTGTTCTAGCCTCTTCCATAATGCAATGGCGCCTCTTCTTTTTCATCACATCCTCGCAAAATTTCATTGGACAAATGCAGATGCAATTGTGTTAATGCCTTTCGATCCTTACGCTTCTTCTCTTCATCTGTTAATGTCGAAGGCATCTTATCTATCCCTAGTAGGGCATCCTCCGCATCCATCTGCGCAAGAACTGCTTGCATCTTAATCGCCACAACGCAAATCGGTGTTGCGATCCAACAATGAATTTCATATTTCAAAGACGCCATTACCGTGATCGAGATGAACAACTCTAAGCTCGGATACCAATTGTGAAAAAATAAAATAAAAATAAAGAACACAAAATTTTACGTGAAAACCCTTTCGGGGAAAAACCACGAGGCAGAGGAGAAGAAAATTCACTATGTCGAAAATTTGAATCAATACAAAAGGAATAGACTATGTCTATTTATAGGCTTGTAAAGCCATATTCTAGTAGGATTGAAACACCTTATCCTAGTAAATATAAAATAGATAGAGTTTACTAAGGTTTAAAAAACCTTATTCTAAAATAAAATAAAAGAAGTCTAGTTCTATATGGATTTTACTTTTATTTTATTTTCCATCGTATTTTATTTAAATAAGAATTAGGGTCACTTAATTCTAACACTTATATATGTTTGACTTACTAGCAAGCTCAATGCATAAAAATGAGAACATTACTAGTAGTTGACTCAATGAACCAACTTTATCCGATCAAGACAACAATTATGTAATAATAACCATGAAACATCCTCTGAGTTAGGGATGGAAATGGAGTAAAGAGGGAGAGGATCACTACAAAAAATTTGCCATATATTGAAGATTTAAAAACTGTCACTAAAAGCAAAAAAAAAAAAAAAACCTGTTGGTATAAGTCTAAAACTCTATAATCGTTGCTAAATGTGATATAGACTTTTTTTCAACAAAAAAATGTGACCGTTGGAATAGGCACAAAGGGTTATACCAAACATCAGTAATGTATGAACTGTCAGTAAAAGAATTAATAATATTGATTTATTTATAACCTTAATTCAAAATACTTTATTTAAAGTAAAAATATATATGGTCCAAATGTAATCTAAATATATTCCAAAGAAAACTGAACCATACTAAATACACAATCGAAATATAATACTGTGTGTCAGAAATAGTAATTTCGAGACCACAATTTCGACTAGTAAGTAAGTGTTTTATTGATTATTTAATATTTATAGGAAAGCTATAATGTCGTATTAGAGTTTGATTAAGAAAATTTGGCATTTAGTTAGGTAATTACGTAAAAAGGGCTAAAGCGTAAAAATTGAGAAAGTTAGTTGTTTTTTTAAAAGTATTAAATGGTTAAAGTAATTAGAATTTATGGCTTAAATGGTAATTATACCACAAAGATAGTTAATGGACGGTTTTGGGCTTGAAATGGTTAAAATTGATGATAATTAATAAGGGTAAATAAGTAAATAAATAATAAAACATTAACAAATGAAGGAAAAAAAAAGAAATTATCATCATCTTTGTTAGTTTTACCAAAAATTGAAGAAGAAAACAACCATGTTTAGGGCTTGAACATTCGGTCACTTGGAGGGCTTGCTTGATTGTCATTTCTGGTTTTGGTAAATTTTATGTTTTTGAAATTGTTGCAACTAGGTCTAATTAACTCGGGCGTAAATTCATAAAATTGTTAAATGTTTTGACACGTGCCATTGTTGAGTTTATGAGACTTTTGAAGTTTTGTATGGCTTTGTAAGCTTAGTAGTTAAATGATATTATTTTGTGAAATAGTTTTAAATGCTTTTGATTATTAATGACTTAATTGTTAAATTAGTAGAAGTTCATGGATTTATGGTGAAATTGAGAATTTTATGGGTTGTTATAGGGTTATAAGAAATTCGGTTAGTTGGGATTTTGGTTTAAGTATGTTAATTAATTAAATTTTGAAGGATTAAATTGTACAAAAGTTAATTGTTAAGGGTAAATGTGTAAAATATAACTAAAGGTTGAATGGTTTGAATTTAAGTATTGTATGATGTTTGAATTGGTTAATTGAATTAATTTATTATGTTTAGATCAGGATACGATTGGATCAGTTATTACTCGTGGAAAAGAGAAGGTCGTTGAGTAATCGTCTTCTGTTCTTGGTAGCTATCGCAATCCGGTAAGTTTTTACAATTATTTTGATTATAATTTGTTAATAATATTGTTATTGGTGTTTATATATTTTCTAAATTGTTGAAACAAATTGATTTATGTTAATTATAGTGAATTTCTAAAATAATTTCAATGGATTGAGTAAAAGTTTCTTACATGAGATTTCTAACTGAATTTCTAATCTGGATCGAGTTCCTGCATATGTTGCGGAATTAGATGTACATGTGGCTCGGATTTAGCCTGAACTAGTAATCCGTTGTCATTTTACATGTATACCTTGTAACAACCCCTAACCCTAAATCGTCGCCGAAATAGGGTTATGGGGCATTACCGGACCTTTCAGACAATTTACGAAAAATATACAAAAAAAATCTAACACACTATAAAACATTCATAATGTTCCTTATATGGACCTTCAAGGCCCAAAATACGTATTAGAAGTGAATTGGGATCAACTTGGGTGCTTGGGAAATTTTTTGTGAAATTTTAAAATTTTTCCTAAGTACAGGGCTCACACGCCTATGTGGCAGGCCGTGTAGACTCAATATAACCGCTTTACAATAATATAACCAACCCTGCAAATTTTAAATCGCAACCAATTCAAACCAATATCACAACTAATACAATTTTAATATACAAATATATTTAAAACATATCAAGACATAAACATGATAATCTATTCACTAAACATTCACAAGCAACATTAAAATTAGTTTAGAAATTTCATTCTATTCCATTTCAAAGTTTAGTATCATATGTGCCATTCAAAACAACATATGTCATCCTTTACAACCAAATCCACCATAACAAACATACATAACCTAAGTACATGCCACATTTACAAAAAAGAAATATACATCACCAAGTTTTTGAGGTCGGGATCGGCTCTAGATGCTGGATCAGATCGTTTAATTTCTACTAACCTGCGCACGGAAAGACACCGTACGCTGAGTATGGATATACTCAGTGGTATTACTATATTTCAAATTATTAAAGTAAAGTAACAAATAAACATATTAAATTATATATAACAATTAATTCATAAATAAACTATTTCATATTTAACTTTCACTTTTTAAAAATAGCAACTCAATTTGGCTATTCATCAATTTGATATCATATAACATCTCATTTGAATATCAATCACTTCATGAACCTTTGATTCGTTCATTTCCTTTTCATTTCTTAATTTCAATTCACATTTCATTTTATAAACAAAATCATTCATTTTCATTCAATTTTGCTATCTCATTTATTTACCCCTATTAACAAGACTCGAACTTTGACGGATACACGGATCCAACCAAACATACCAATATGGCACTCAGTGCCTCATCGGATAGTTCAAAGCAATAAGTTGACACCCAGTATCTCATCGGCCTAGCCGAAGTAAGTTGGTACCCAGTACCTCATCGAATCTATCCGAAGTAATATAGTGACACCCAGTGTCTCATCAACTCGAGGTCGAAGTATTCCTGAACACTTCCAATCCTATGGCATGCCAACTATATCCAACCTAGTCCGACTAGTTAGTAGGAATTCAATCACAATTTCTCACATTTTCAATTCAATTATTTTCCACCTTTCAACCAATATTCAATTCACAAATTCACACATTTTCACAACTCAATACATTTTCATTCAATTTAATATTAGTCACAATTCGATTCAAATTCACTTTCCGCTTTCAACCAACATACAATTCAAGTACCAGCTCAT
This sequence comes from Gossypium anomalum, assembly GCA_025698475.1. Classification (NCBI taxonomy): domain Eukaryota; kingdom Viridiplantae; phylum Streptophyta; class Magnoliopsida; order Malvales; family Malvaceae; genus Gossypium; species Gossypium anomalum. Next base: position 77,357,007 of record CM046966.1, on the reverse strand, counting down.
ATCAACTATTCAATTTAATTCCCACTCGTCTCAATAATAATAATAATAATAATAATAATAATAATAATAATACTTACCTCATATTTCATTTACCATACACATAAATTAAAATTTAATATTTAATAATAAATAACTTGAATTATAGTAATACAAACTAGAATTTTCCCGAGTTACTCCCCTACAATCTTTTCCTTTCCTTTCTGGACCGATGTCTCCGGTTCGATGTTAGCAATTTAATTTGGAACCTTTAAAACCTTATTTTCCTTATTCTTTCTTTTCTCCCTTCTTTCCTTTCTTTTTCTTTCTATTTCGTTCCTGCTTAATGTTCTGTTTCTTTCTTTCTTTTATTTCATTTACCTTTTATATATATATATATATATATATATATATATATATATATAAAATATAATAATAATTTTTTATATTATAAGTAATTATATAATTGTATTACAAATGTATGTATTTAATTTATTACACGTGTATTTTATAGTTACCATACAATTGTCAAAATCTTTAATTTATTTTATAATATAATTAATATAAATTACAATATAATAATATAATCAAATTAAATAATATATTTATATAAAAAAATCTAAGATTTTTATCAACATATGCCGCCTCATTTAATACATTAGGTATAATTTCCTATTTGGTCTTTTTTATTTTCTTTTAATCTACAATTAAACTTTCACACTTTATTCAATTTAGTCCTTTTTACTAATTACTCCTAATTAAGTTAAATATACCTAACTAAAACCTAATTAAACACACAAATAGCTTCGTAAATATTTTTAATAAATATTTACAAACCCATTTCACTAAAATGAAGGCCCGATAATGTACTTTTTCGATGCCTTGAATTTTGGTCATTACATACCTAGCCTTGGCCAGGCTAGTTTATTTGTGTTGTCATTGGGTTAGCCCAAATGGATAACCTGACATATTTAATCTGTATCTGATTAGCTTTTACGAGAATTATCCGTTTTTGGACTCATGTATTTGAATGCTTTTGCAACTAAGTTGTTTCAATGAAATAAGTGAAATTACGAGTTCTGATTATTTGTACATTTAAACGTTACTGACTTGAAATTGTTGGATTGTGGTGTAATAAGGTTGATGTTTATTTGCTATGTGCAAATAGCATGTAAATGAGTTTGGTAAGTTAATATGTTAAATTGTGAAGACTTACTAAGTAATTCATATACTTACTTTGTTATTATTTTCTGTAGATTTTGAACTTTTGGAGCGTGTTGATTGGATCATCGGAGCTCTCACATATCATCAACTATCATCGGTAGATTTTGAAGTCTTGGTTGGTGGTTATATATGGCATGTATATAGGATTCTTATTATGTGAATGTTTGGATATGTTTTGTATTAAGTTGCAAATGCTTGTATATATATAGTTGATATATGTTTTACAAGTTTGGTTCTTTTGGAAGAGTGTGTTATAAGTCATGTTGAATTAGGTTGATATATGGTATGAAGTTGGAGGATAATGTTAATAGTTCTTAATGTTAGAATGGATGGAATGTATGAATTTGTTAAGGTTGAAAGCAAATTTATTTGATGATTGAATAGTGGTGTCAATGAGGGCACATTGGTTATATAAATTGATATGAAGTAGATTATGGTTATTTGTTTTTGAATTGTATGTGTTTGAAGTGTTTTGGTACAGGTAAGGTAAACCATTTATGCACAAATTGATGAATTGTGTGGCAGCATTGAAATAGGTACAAAAAAAATAGAGTCCAAGTCCTAACGAGCAATATTTCTTGTTACAACGTCGATTGACAGTGAGTCATGTCACAACATCGAGTGGCCTGAGGTCACGACATGACAAACTATTTGGCGATGTCACGACATCGGCCCTGAGATTTTGAAACTTTACAATTTGCTCTTATTTCATGCTCGGATCAACAAGAGCTTTCGTAATCTCAATTACGGCTCAAATTTGATTGCGTATCATAATGTAAATGTGTTTATCATTAAATTGCATGCTTGAATGAAATTTACTGTATATTTGATAGTAGTTGCTCTAGCGACGATTGTAACATCCTGTAGCTCGGACTCGACAATCAAGTCGAGTGAGGGGTGTTACAATAAATCCATACCTTAGAAAATTGATAAGGGCTTTAATTTTTTTTACCAATTTTGTAGTTGTAAACTCTAAAATATATAGATATTTTTAGTAGTCTTTTATGTATAATTTATGCAAATTCTGAGTAAATAAATAAAACTTTTTGTGATATTTTATAATGTCCATGGGGATGTGTTAATTTTGTGAATTTATGTTAAATGCATGTTATTTTGTTATTTTTTGGGAATAATTAGGCTAAGGGAAAGTATCGCAAAATTTGGTTGTTTTTTGGGCTTAAACAGGTATAAATTGGAGAATCCAGATTCAGTCACGTGGGCTTCAAAGCGACTTCATTCCAGACTCAATGACATGAAGGACTAAAAATTATTTAAATGGAGGCCCAAAATCGTTCCATTCACATACTTTCCATGTATTAAAGATGGCAACATCCACTGCTAAAATTAACAATCCAAAACTGGCCATTTAACTTGCAAAAATAGCAGATTGACCCCATTCTGCATAAAACAAAATCAACAACCCTTTCCCCTTGAATCAAGCCTCAAACTATCAGAAAGAAAACATTGAGTATTCTTGTTTCCTTATGGCTTGCTAAACTTTTTGCTTGGCACAAAATAAGGCAAAACACTTGCTGAAAATGAGAGCAGTTAGAAAGAATAACTTGAGAGCGTATTGATGATTTAACGTAAATATGAAGAGGAGAGCCACCATGGGAAGTCACAAGGAGCAGTCGTAGATAACACCCAGCAGTTCAACTATTTTCTCTTCTTATAGTGATATGATTGTGGATAACTGCCCTAACTATTCCTCTTCGCTTTCTCTTTATTGTTAATTGTTGCTTTCCATGTTGAAAGACATGTTCACATCTCATCTTTATGTTTTCAATTTAGTAATGCATGACTTAATTTTGTTTATTCAGGATAATTATGGATCATGACTGAGTTGATTAATTTTTGTATTGTGAATATTTTGTGTAAATGATTGTTTCATTCATATTAAAACTTGTAAATGTAAGGCCAACATTTGAAGGTTGAAGAATTAACTGTTTAATCTGAGAAGAGGTAAAGGTTAATAAACAAAAGACCTAAATGGTGCATATCATGTCGATATCGAAAGATGGTTGTTGTATGCATAAACTGTATAAAATGCCTAAAATGGTGTTTTTTAGGTTAGTTTTGACATAGACATATGCAAAATAACTTAGGGACATAATAGGACTTCAAGAGAAAATCGTGCCTTATTAAAATTGGGTTTAATGAATTTTCAGATTGCCATGATCTCTTCGTGATATTCTTTTTATAAATGCCAATAAACTCTTGTTAAGTGAAATATTTATTGTAGCCTATTCATGTTATGTTTATTAAATTTATGTTTAATCTTTTTGTTGTGATAAAAATATGTAAATATTTAACTAGAAAATATTATAGTGTGAGAGCTTATTATTAAATCCAACCATTTGAAAAAGAAAAACAAAATCCAATCATATCTCTCAACCTTTCATTTCTAGATCTCAATGAAAGTGACTTGGCACTTCACAATTATTTAAGATTGAATTATTATCTCTACAACCAAGATAATTTTATTTGAAGCTATTTAAGATTGACATTTTATCAATAAATCAAACATTCACAATTTTTATAATAATTGCGAAGATTCATTTCAATGAGCCATGGATGGAATATTTGAAAATTAGAAATGGATGCTTAATTTGGACATCCTTATAAAAAAGTATAAAATGATGAAAGCTTAGGTGGGCAAAAGGAAAGGGTTAAGATTGGGTTTGATGTTAAATTAAGACAACAAATTGGAAAGCACGACAATGAAATGGAAGCAACCTGGTAGTTGGGGAGGATAGGGAACTTAATTGTCACAAAAACCATTGAAGTGCTAGAAGACTAAAATGGATGCATACGTGAAAACCACTTTTCAAGCTTCTAAAATTCAACTAACTGCCATATTTGGACCACCCCACTCCTTTCTCTCTTCACATTTAATGTTTAGACATTGAAACTACAAGCCTTCACATATTCAACATGACAAATCATTGCTTTTCATCTAAACTGGGAAAATTTTAACATGATACAGATAATTTTGGTTATAAAACTAGAAAATTCGCTCCCATGCCAAAATAGCTTTCTTAGAAATATAGAATCCCGTCATGTGGTCAATCCAAAATTAATGATTTTTTTAAAATAATTTTATTATAGGTTCTAATGATATCTACTCTTTTTTACATCATGCCTAGAACTACTCATAATCCGCTCTTAAACTCATAAATAAAAAAAAATATTACTCTTATATTAAACGATTAAGCATAAAATATTGAATTTGTCAATCATTGATTTTTTTATTACAAATATTCTGTTATAAATTTGATCTTAATACTAAAATTAATATTGTAATAATCAAATCACGGTTTAATTGATTGAATAGAATAAATTGACAAATAGAAAGTAACCAAGAAAAATAACCATAAATAAATAATAGTAATATAAATATTCTTCTATAACAACAAATTAATATATATATATATATATATACCTGCAACTATGCAAAATTAAAATTAAAAAAATAGAAAAATTTTAAAATTATATATAAACTTTAGTCTAATGTGTAAATGTATATATAAATTTTGATTTTGAGCAATTTTTTACATGATCTATTGCGTTATTTTATATTTATATATTACATATGAAAATAATTATATTTATTCAATATATAAATAAATTGATATATTTATTTCTTTAAATGTATATAATTGAATTAAAATTAAAATTTCATGTATACACTTGAATAACAATCAAAGTTTTTATGTATATAATTGCACCAAATCAAAGTTTATGTATCAAATTGTACATTAAATCAAAGTTGATGTATAATTTTAAAATTTGTCCAAAAAATAATTTGGAAAAATTAATTAAAATAAATAAAATAGCCTAAAACTTTGGAATTAATTTGTGGACTGAGCTGGGCTATGTTATGGGTCAAAGTTTAAATAAGAAAAAGAAAAAGCCCAAAACATATAAACAACAGGTTTAAGTTATTTATTTTCTTTATCTTTGATTTCCTTCGATTCTTGGTTTTTAATTCTCTTTACACATCTGAAGTGATTTTATGTAAATCTGACTATACAATGGTATCTGAATTCAACCAGCAGAGCAACTGATTCGCTGTTGAATTGTGGGTCTGATTCCATCCCAACAGCAACAATTGATTTTGGGTGTAATAATATATTTGGGTAATCATAGTAATTAGTAGATGTTATATATTAAGTTTGGATAATAATCATCGTAATTATATGTTTGGGAAATCAACGTAATTGCATATGTGATTAAGTTTAAAAAATTATTATACAAGTTTATAAAAGTTATTTTTATATAATAATCAAAATTTAATTTTAAAATATAATTATATATTTATTATTAGATAAAAATGTTTTTCTATTGGACATAGTCTAAATATTTTTCACAATTTTTTACCTAATAACAAATTAGGTTTATAAAAGTTGTATTATAAATTGATTTAGTACTCTAAAAATTCTTGTCCTCTTTTAAAATTTAGTCTTTATACTTTAATTTTGAGACATTAAATCTTGTACTATTTTTTTATTTAAAAATATTTTTCCCTTGCCTAATTTTGCAGTTAAAATTAATGATATCAAAAGTAAAATAAATTTTTAGCCCTCAACATTTACAATTTTTTTGTCAATTTGGTCATTACCCTTTAAAAATTAAAATTTTTCATAATTTAAATAAAAACATAAAAATGTAAAAAATTTATATTTAAAAAATTATGACAAAAAATAAAACCTTTAAAATTCATAAAATAAAATAAAATAAAATAAAAAGGTTTTAAAAATTCAATGTTATCTAAATCAGATCGGATAAAATATCAATTGACTCGGAAACCAATACAAAATAGTTGAGCTGAGCTTAAAAAATCGATTCAACTGGTAATTGAACCGCTTTGGAATTAGTAAGACCAATTGGTTCCCAGAACAACTGATTTGACCAGTTCAAAACAAATAAATTATTAAAAATAAAAATATTAAAAATTTATAAAAATCGGTTCAATTGCTGGTTCAATTGATTTTTTAGTTGATTCTACCCGTCCATATCGATTCATGGGTTAATAAACTTTTAAATATGTTAAATTCTTTTAGCTTTCAACATTTATACTTTTTTGTAAATTTTTCCATACCCTTTAAAAGTATGTAATTTAAAAAAAATCATTTTTGTATTTAAAAAAATATAAAAATTAAAAATTCTGATTTTTTAAAAATAAAAAATATAAACAAAATAAAAACTCTTTAAATTCAACAAAAGAAAAAAGATTTTTTTCTAAAAATATATTATAAAAATATAAAAAATTCTAAAATTCAATGTTATCTAAATCAGACTAAATCAATTGGATCATGATTTGGTTGGGGTATCAATCCGGTGAGAGGTAAAAAACTAGTTGACCTGTGAACCAGTACAGATTGGTTAAATCGGGATAAAAAATAAGTTGAATCAATTTTTTATAATATTTTTTATTTTCTATTTTTTAATAATTTATTTACTTTGAACTTGTCAGATCGATCATTATGGGAACCAATTGATCAGTCTAGTTCGACATTGATACAATTGTCGATTCAACGATTTTTTTAGCTCAGTTCAATCAGTCTGTACCGATTTGTGGGTCAACTGATTTTTTACCTCTCACTAGATTGATACCCTAATCGGTTCCTCGTCTAACCAATTCGATTGCCTGATTCTGTCCAATTTAGATAACATTGAATTTTGGATTTTTTTATATTTTAAAATATAATTATTATTTTTAATTTTAAAGAGTTTATTTTTTCATATTTTTTATTTTAAAAAATAATTTTTAAATTTTTTATCTACTTTCAAGGGGTAATGACCAAATTGATAAAAAAAAATTATAAGTGTTGAGAGCTAAAAAAATTATTTTACCTTTGATATCATTAACTTTAATAGCAAAATTAAACAGAGGAACTAAGACTTTTTAAATGAAAAAAAGTATAAAAACTCATTGCCTCAAAATTAAACTATAGAGACTAAATTTTAAATTTCAAAAAAACACAACCATTAGCATATTTAAACTTTATAAATTCTATATTATTCCTGCATGGACACACATCATGAGCACCCTATCATAAGTGTTATAAAATGTATGAAACACTTAAGAATTTTTTATTATTATAAAGGTCATAGGTGATGACTACAGTGGGATATTATTCCAAAGGAATTTAGTGGGATTCATTGCAATCTACAATCAGGAACGAAAGGGAGATAATGAGGTTGTTGCAGCCATGGGATAAATCCAAGTTGGAATCATTTGGGAAATGTGCTTATACCGTTTCACCCATTAAACCAGTTACAAAATTAAAAAAAGGTGAGGGAAAACTAAAGCAAGAATTACATGGGAAGCATTTCTATTTCCATGCAAATGTTGCAGATTAACCCCAAAAAAGCATTGTAGGCATCACTATCATGGTAAAACGACAATGAAAATAAAATAAAAGGAAGAAATATATAATTCAAATGAGGATATTTGGAAAAAAAAATTTAAGTTATTTGAAATTTTTTGGAATTGACAGGAAATACAATAAAATCCACCATCTTCACAACGAATAGAGGTCGGGCACCATTTTGTTGGGAAGAAACCGAACAACCGAAACAAAGCGAAGCACAACCGGTGTTCTTTCTCTCCCTATAACTCCTGTCAAAAATTATGGCAAGCATAATAGCACAAAATATGTTCTCTAGTAATCTTAATCAACCACAAATCAACCAATGCAACCACAACAAACATAAATAAATAGAGACACCGGTATTTTTACGTGGAAAACCCCCTCTAAATCAAGGGTAAAAACCACAGGACTTTAGAGTCCGATCAAAAGCTCCACTATCATCAAATGTTCAACTACAAGATCACAATATCAAGCCTACAACAAGCATTCAACTCCAACATGACTAACAATATGTAATCTTTAGCAAAAGAGAGAAAAATGGGAGAACATCACCAAAAATGCAGCTGCTGAAAAATGGGTATTTTCGACGCTACAAGACTCAGATGAAAAATCCGACCGTACAGAGTCAAGAACACCTTATCGCCTAGCTGCTGTCCAAAAATCAGCTCAATCGAACCACGGATGGACCTTCGATTGAAGAGTTGATCACTGCTGCACCAAACTTGAAAAACTAATTTCTCCCTCTCCTTTTTTTTTTTTTCTGGACGATCTTCAATCTCTCCATATGTAAAATTTGATTTTTGCCTCTCAATAAATGGCTTCCCACATCCACACGTAAAAGCCAAAAAGAATGGCTTTTTGTCAAATCCAAAAAGGGGTTAATAAATATGTGGCAGAAGCTTTCCTTTTGTAACCAAATAAAAGAAGTAAACAACCCATTTTAAATTGGGTTGATCGACCGGTGTAAGGGTTCCCCACATAGTGGGACCCACACCCAACAAATCTCCCCCTCCAACTTTGTGGGGAATGCCTCCATGTCGGAGGTCAAACAACATGCTTCAAACTTTCCTCTTGGTAAGGCCTTCGTCAACATATCAGCACCATTATCATTAGTGTGTATCTTCTCAAGCTCTAACTGCTTAGCTTCAAGAACATCTCGTATCCAATGGTACCCCACATCAATATGCTTAGATCTAGCATGAAAAGTTGAGTTCTTACCAAGATGAATAGCACTCTGGCTATCACAATACAGGACATACTTCTCCTGAGTAAAACCAAGCTCATGCACAAACTTCTTCATCCAAAGTATCTCATTGCATGTTTCGGTTGCTGCAATGAACTCTGATTCGGTGGTAGACAATGCAACACACTTTTGCAATCTCGATTTCCATGCCATAGCTCCCCCTGCATAAGTGATTAAGTAACCTGAAGTAGATCTCCTCAAGTCAATGTCTCTGGCCATGTCTGAATCTGTATACCCAACAAGAACAGGTTTCTCATTGTCGAAATAAAGTTTCATGTTGGAAGTGCCACGAAGATATCTCATAATCCACTTCACTACATTCCAATGCTCTCTGCCTGGATTAGAAAGAAACTGGCTAACTGTACCAACGGCATAAGCCAAGTCTGGTCTCGTACAAACCATTTCATGCATCAAACTAGCCACGGCTAAAGAGTAAGGAATTTTCTGCATCTCTTCCTTCTCCTTTTCTGTGGAAGGACTATGCTTAACACTCAATTTGAAGTGCGTAGCAAAGGGAGTATTCACAGCTTTAGCTTTGTCCATACTAAACCTTTTGTAGCAGCCCAAATCTGCCCGGGCCTTAAAACCAAAAACAAAAAATAAATGAATAAATGAATATTTATTTATTTTGAAAGTTCGTTAAAAATTCCAAACCCAATAGCCCTTACAAACAGACCCATTACCCAAACTAATCTGCTACAGACCCAAGTCACTCGGGGCCAAAAGGCCCAATGACTTAAAACACCAGCAGGAAACCCTAGGGTTTCCTTGGAACCTCAGCGCCGTAGGAGTAGTTCCAGAAGCTTCGCGAAGTCAGAGCCGTTCCAGCTCCCAAAGCAAGGGCCATCAATAGCCCTGTCCTCTCACGTCACCCCAGCTGGCCCTCATCAATGCTGGTCAGATCAATGGTCACCTCGCACGAGGTCCCATCAAAGCACTGACCAGAGGCTTTGGGCACTCCGAACGTCACCACTGTTTGCCTCACAACGATCCAGTGGCTTAAACATCACCACCATCGCAGCATCGTGATCTCGTGCCCTCACCATCGACCTTTGCGCCTCCATTGGTGCCGAGATCTTCACAGCAGAGGCCGTCCTGTAGTCACCAGGCAAGATTCGCATCCACAACGCGATCTTCGCCAGATTTTTGGTACCTGCAAGACAGAAAAAGGAAACCAACGGGCATGGAAAAGAAAACGGCGAAAAGGAAACCAGATGGACAAAAATGGCAAGAAATAGCAGCAGATAAATCGAATAAAACAAGGAAAGAAATCAAAGATTTCTTTCCTAAACATGCATAGTCTAAAGGTTATAAAGCCTTTCTTCAGATTTGTAAAAAGGGAGGTTTTTTTTTTTACATACAGATTCAATAAAAAAAAGGAACACGTTTTATACAAAAAGAAAACCAACAGTCGACTGGAGTATAGAGGTGATTATTTATTCTTTTTTTCCCTCAAAATACATACTGATAGTATAAAAATAGAAAGAAGAGGAGTACCTTTGGATCTGCACTGGAAAGTGAAACTTTCAAGCCTCCGGCCACCGTACGTGGTGGGGACGACGGAGGCGCGTAGGCGCGTGTAGGCCTCTAGATGGGAGCTCGATAGAACTCCGAAGGCCGGCCCTAGATCCTCTCCAGAGGATTTTTTTTTTTTAAAACTAGGTTTCAAAATGAATTTAAGCTTAATGTTTGGCTTTTATAGCCTTATAAGAACGACGTCGTTTAGCTTAAAACGATAGACTTCAAAATGACGTCGTCTCAGGGCCAGGATCCGCGTGTTGACTCGTGACCCGAGAAGGATCTGCGTGTTTTCGTTTAAAGGGCTAATTGCCCAATTGGTCCTGCCATATTTTTAATATTTATGAATTCATTTTATTTTTATTATGATTTGACCCGGGCCTTTTATATTAGTTTCAATTTAGTCCTAGTTGCTATAGTAAGACTTATTTTTTAAACGGTGTCGTTTTGGGGATTAAGGTCAATTGCCCAGTGAGTCCCTCAGTTTTTAATGCGCATTTCGATTGAGTCCAAATTTTTATTTGTAATTAGCCCTAGTTTTAAATTAAATTCGATTCTAGTTTTTTTTTTATATATTTAATTTATTTTAAATAATATATGCATTATTTAAACATTAGTTATATGAAAAATAATATATATTATTCATAATATTATATACATTTTTATAAACTTTATTATATGTTATATTTTTATTATATATATTATTTATTCTATTATATTCATATTTTATTATATGTTATATATTTTTACTATATATTATTTATTTTATTATATTTTACTTATTATATTATTTTTATTATTTTTATATATTATTTATCATATAGTTTATATCATTATATATTTTGTTTATAAATTTTATTATATGTTATATATTTGACCCTATATTATTTCCTTACATTATTATCATTTTATTATGAAATATACATTATTTTATTACTCATTAATTATATATTTTTGAATTTCATTACTAAATAAATATGTGTAATATCAATATTTAGCATAATTTTTTTTAATATATTTAAGTTATTATATCCTATAATATAATATATATATTAATTATTTTTTTTTTTAAAAAAAATTCTACTTATTATTCTTATATTATTATAAATATTTTTAAATATTTTTATTTTTTATTTTAGTTGATTTATATTTTTATATGGTTAGAATTTGCATATCTATTTTTGTTTTTTTAGTATTGTTTTAGTAAGTTAAATTTTTTATAGATTTATTTATTACTTTATGTTATTGTTTTTACATATTTGCATGAAAATTAATTATCTAAGTTACATTTGCATGAACAGTATCATATATATGTATTATGCAATTTATATTGTTGAACTCATTATGCTCAACGTTGTATTTTACATGTAACGATAATGCATGTATATGACCATGTATAAAATGATAACGTATATTGTAATTTATACCATTATTCATCATCCTTTATATTATATATGCATAGAATGTTAAAGTAAGTATTATGTAGGTTAATTTATATTGATTCTTGGTAATATATTAAATGCATCATCACTTTAAAGAACTTTTATATTTCATTCAATCCAAAAGAACTTTAAAAATAAGGCAATGTTTTTGGTAGTTAGGAATTCGGGAAATAGTGCCCTAACATGCTGGATTGCGATTTCCCGTTTGTCTAAATATCTAAAATATCCTTCTAAATAAGTTTTGAAAATTACAAGATGATTTTAGTTACAAAAGTTAAAAAATATCGTGTCCAATCATGCTGGATATGATGTTTATATTCTTTTGAATTAATAGAATCTTGATTCTTTTTAACTCAAATTATTACGGTTTTAAAAGAGAACTTATTTCTAAATTCTTTCAAAATTTTGACATTAAGACAAAACTATTCAATTTGGTACCAATTTTGGGCGTTACAAGGGTGCTAATCCTTCTTCGTACGTAACCGATTCCCGAACCTATTTTCTCGTAATTTCGTAGACCAAAATATTTTATAAAGTGATCCAATCACACTTTAAAAGGTTGGTGGTGACTCCCGTCTTTCAAAAATCTCGTTTTAAAAAAAAGAGGTTTCAACAGCTTGGCGACTCCACTGGGGACATAAAGAGAGTCGAGTCAAGAAATTGATTATTTTCTGTCTTAATGTCGGAAGTTTGGAAAATTTAAATTTTTTTTACATGTGTTTGCTGCATATGTTTGTTATCCTGTTGATGTACATTGCATTTGCATAACCGTTGTGGTCGCACCCTTAGGTGGGAGTGAAAAGCTACGCTTTCGTGAGGTTTTCACCTCCGTGTGAGCTAATGGATTGCTTCCGGGATACTGTACCTATGTCTTCGTGAGATTTTCATCTCCGCATGGCCATAGGGAAATGTGTCCCCCTGAACTGAACTTGGTCTATATGAGCCTATAATGGGTTAGGACCGAGGAATCTGCTGGTTCAGGTACCCTCGCTTTAAAACTGAAACTCATATAGTGAACTTTAAGCGCTTACCCTAGGGATTATGGTGATAACTCTTAGTAAACTACCCTTATAAGTGTTTGTTTGTTATAATTTTATACGATACTAATTTACTTTGTTTTGCTATCATTGCATGACATTCAACATTCAAAGGTATCGATTCACGGTTCGATTTCTGGGTTAGAAAGTTTTGTAATGGGGAACAAATATCTTGATAAAGTGGAGGACAATGCCTCTGTCTGCACTGGTCGAGAAAACCCAGATTAGAAAGGAGATAGTGTCACTAAGGGGCATACATCAGAGCTATGGGACTTCACCTGTATTAATTCGACGCAGAATGAGTTTCAGGAGTTGAGAGACATTTGGGCCCAATGGGATGACGAGGCTAAGCAGCTTTTCTATCAGAATTATGGAGACCTTCCATATTTGCTAGATGTCAAAGTAGAAAGGCACTTGTTTCGAGTTATGGTACAGTTCTGGAACCCTGCTTATAGTTGCTTTACATTTGGTGATGTTGATCTTATACCTACTTTGGAGGAGTATACGACTTTCTTCACGTTGCCCAGGATTCGGGGTCACAAGGCTTATGTTAGGCCTGCTAGCCTTCCAACTTTTACGAAGAAGTTGGTAATGATTACTGGGATGAGTGAGCAGTGGGCTGTAGCTCGTGTGCAGCAAAAGGGTGATAGTAAGTGCGTTCCATGGGCCGTTTTGAGGGATTTGATATCGACACATCTAGACGTAAAGAAAATGGTTAATGTCCTGGCTCTAAGTATTTATGGTTTAGTGATCTTCCTAAAGGTTTTGGGACACATAGATGAGGCAGTTGCGGATTTATTCGATTGACTTGGTAAACAGAACACACCTGTACCTGCAATCCTAGCTGAGATGTTTAGATCCTTGAGCGCATGTCGAAGAGCTGGTGAAGGAAGTTTCATTGGATGTGCACAGTTGCTGTTGGTTTGGTTTCACAATCATTTTTGGAAGGTTGATAAGGTTCCTTGCCGAGTGTTCTTCAAAGACTACTCTCCACTAAAGGAAGCAGTAGACATGCCTAGGAGAGATGACATTTCAGAGGAGAGGTGGATAGACATTCTTCAGAATCTTCGAGAGGAAGATGTTATGTGGAAGGCTCCTTGGTTGGTTCCTAGTGAAGTCCTTTACCGCTGTGGCAGTTTTGATTGAGTCCCTCTGCTAGGAATTTAGAGAGTGTTGGATATGCACCATTGCTTGTTCTAAGGTAATATCGAGCGAGGCAGTTCATACCGGTTACACAGGGTTTAGTTCAGAGTGATTTCTCTTATAAAGAAGATCACTATAAGAAGAGGATGCGAGAGATTTCTGAGGCTTGGAAGAATCCTTTCTGTATGAAGATCTTGACTGAAGGCTCGACGTCAACCCTTGAGTATAAAGGGTGGTTTAGTGGGAGAGTCAACGATAATGTCCCTAGGCCAATTTTAGGGGTGGCTCGATCATTAGAGGAGAGCTTACGAGTGATTCCATCAGAGTTGGAGGTTATGAAGCAAGAGTTCGAGAGAAAGAATTCGAAGCTTGAAAAAAGGATTGAGAAGATCGAAGAGGAAAAAATGTACTTGAGTCTTGACGTCGATGTTCAAAAGATGGAAGTCGAGAAGGTGAAAAAGGAAAAGAGAAGATCGAGATGATTTAAAGACGCATTACAAGAAGGCCTATGTAACGTTGAAAAGGGTTGGATTAGGGAGATCTTTAGAGCAGTGACAACAAGAGATCCAAGAGGAAATGATCAAAACCGAGTATTAGGAGAAAAAGTTCCAAGAGATGCAGTCACGTAATTAGGCCTTAGAAAAGGAAAATCAAGGATTAAAAACTAAGGTGGCTGAGCTTGGACGATCTCTTCATCATCACCGAAGTCGTAACTCTGTGATCGAGTTAAAGGCAAGCTTGGATAAGATCGAGGAAATGAAGCACAATATTGGAGGGTTGGAAGCAGCACTACAGGACTGTGAGCTACGGATTAAGCAGCTCGAGGCAAGAGAAGAACAGTGGAAGGAAGAGCTTTACCATCTTCGGGATCAAGTGGGAGATAGGGATTATCTCATGGGAGAAGCTATAGTCCAGATTCGAGAAATTACTGATCATTTACAAGACCTAGCAGCACAAGCTAATGTATTGAGTACAAAATATGAGTTAGTGTCAGATAGAGGTCTAGAGTTAGCTTTGTTGTTGGATAGGGTGAAAACCCTAGGCCTGAGGGCAAAGGCGTATTTGGAATCCGTTTTATGTAAAGATTTTTGTTTCTTAAATAACGTTTTCTAAAAAGAAACTAAATCAGAACCGATATCTTTTAGCATTCATACATTTGCATCTCATCACATCATATGCATTCAAGTTTATAGAAAGACCCTAATTAGTTAAAATTATTAGGGAGAAAGAGAGTAAGAGAAAGAAAATCTGGAAGCAACACATCCTTATGGTACACGCGCTAAGTCAAAGAATATGGACCGAAGACTTGAGCAGATTTAGAAAGAAATGCAAGAGCAGTTACAGGAGCAATTGGCAAAAATCCAATAAGAGATAAAGGATCAAATGTTGGAAGCTCAAAGGAATATGATGGCCGATGGCTCAAATATTAAGGAACAAATGGATAAAGGAAAAGCTCTCTATGACTATCACTGAAGAGGATAACGAGGGTCATCCTCCTGGTTTCACTCCACCTTACGTACAAACCCAACCTGAGGCATATCTCCGAGGGCCGTCTGTCACAATAAGTCCTCAAAGGTCAAGTCGATACTAAAATACCCATGAACTTTCAAACTGGTTCGGGATTCAATCTTAGAGATAATCCTGCCAATCCGGTTATCCCCGATCTAGATATAGCTGAGAGGGAAGAAATGAGACTCGAATCATCAAGGCAATTAGAGGAACGTTGCAGATGGTTAGAGGGGAAATTTAGGGCACTAGAAAATGCTGATAATCGTCAGGGAATAGATGCTAAGGACTTAAGTTTAGTCCCAGATTTGGTGCTTCTCCATAAGTTCAAAATGCCAGAATTCGAGAAGTACAATGGGACTACTTGCCCGAAAGCCCATATTACCATGTTCTGCAGACGGATGACTGGTTATGTAAACAATGATCAATTATTGATCCATTATTTTTAGAATAGTTTGGGTGGGGCAGCGGCCAAGTGGTATAATCAACTGAGCCGGGCCAAAATAAGTTTATGGAGGGATCTTGCACAAACCTTCATGCAGCAGTACAATCATGTGACTGACATGACTCTAGATAGGATCACGCTGCAAAACATGGAGAAAAAGCCTAATGAAAATTTTAGGCAATATACACAGAGATGGAGAGAGGTGGCAATGCAAGTTCAACCACCGTTGTTAGAGAATGAGACTACCATATTGTTCATCAACACTCTAAAGGCTCCATTCATTACTCACATGACTGGGAGCACCACTAAAAGCTTTGTGGATATAGTCATGGTAGGAGAGATGATCAAGAATGCCATAAAGGGTGGCAAAATTGAGGGGGAAGCGACCAAAAGATTGGCCCCAAAGAGAAAGGACAGTGAAGTGAATAATACAAGCATCTTCAACACGAGGGCAATCACAGTTGGTCAACCTAAAACAGCTGCGGTTGAGCAACAGAGTTCTCAAAGGCAGGAGTCGGGTACAAGGCAGAATTCTGAAAGGATACAATTCACACCTATCCCCGTGACGTATCGTGAGCTTTATCAAAGCTTATACGATGCAAATGCTATTTCTCCTTTTCACTTGAAACCACTGCAGCCCCCATATCCCAAATGGTATAACGCAAACGCCAGATGTGAATACCATGCTGGAATAACGGGGCATTCGATCGAAAACTGTATCGATTTTAAGAAGGCCGTAAAAAGGCTTATTAAGATGGGGGTAGTGAAGTTCGACAATACCCCTAATACTGAAAACCCGTTGCCAAATCATAGCAATCAAGGAGTGAATGCCATTGGTGAAGCTAGTGAGAGGAGAATGAAAGAAGATGTTGCTGAGGTGAGGATACCTATGAAGGTGATTTGGGAGGAGATGATGAAGAGAGGTATGTTAACCTCTACAAACGAGAGAAGAGAAACAAGGAACTATGGTGAGTTCCATGGGAAAGAAGTACATAAAGTTCAAGATTGTGAAGAATTTAAGGCCTTGGTACAAGGCTTTAAAGACAACAAAGAGCTACAAAATTTTGAAGGTAGCTCTTGTGAAAAACAAGTATGTGTGATGGAGGATGAACAGAAAGGAACTAGCCGGCCAAGGATTATTATTTCCCTGCTGGGGAATAATGAAGTGGGGGCACAAACGGTGCCTAAAGTCATTATCCAAAAGTCTACGCTTTTCCCTTATAAGGATAGCAAGAGGGTACCATGGAGTTATGACTATAGTGTGACAGTGCCGGAGGAGGAGAGTATAGCCAGTATGTCTAAGGATGTACAAGTTGAGGGTTCCCATAAACGGAGTGGGAAGCGGTATGATATGGTGGGCATCAGAGAGGAGCCCACAAAAACAAAGAATGTTAGTGTAAAGAAGGAGAAAGAGGCTGAAGTGCCTGTCAAGGAGCCAGTAAAGGAGGAGGAGGCTAAGGAATTTCTAAAGTTCCTTAAGCATAGCGAGTATAAGCGTGTCGTCGAGCGATTCGTGGCGGTGGCTGCTCGCATATCAGTATTGGCTCTACTTCTGAGTTCTGAGGTGAATCGGGATACATTGATGAAGGTGCTCAACGAAACATATGTCACTCATGACATATCCGTTAACAAGTTGGACCGGTTGGTGAATAACATAAGTGCGGATAATTTCATCTACTTTAATGATGATGAAATCCCACCGGGGGCAGGGGGTCAACTAAGGCCTTGCACATCACCACTCGATGCAAGGGGTACACACTCCCAAGCGTGGTCGTCGATAATGGATCGGCCTTGAATGTTCTACCGTTGTCTACATTGAACAGATTACCCATTGACGATTCTCACATGAAGACATGTCAAAATATGGTGAGAGCCTTCGACGGTACAGATTGGAAGGTGATGGGAAGGATTGACATCCTCTTGGAAATTGGGCCGAGTATATACGAAGTGGACTTCTTGGTGATGGATATCAAGCCCTCCTACTGTTGCTTATTAGGGAGGCCATGGATACACTCAGCGGGAGCGGTGCCCTCATCGTTACACCAGAAATTAAAGTTAGTGACGGATGGACAGTTAGTAACCATCAATACGGAGGAGGACATTATAGCTGCAGTCACTAGCAAGGCCCCTTATGTCGAGACGAACGAAGAGTCTATTGAGTGTTCCTTTTACTTTTTAGAATTTGTGAATGCAACCTTTATTTCAGAAGGGAGTGAACTACCGGTGCCAAAGATAGCAAGAGCTATGAGGATGGCTCTACAAATGATAGTGGGAAAGGGAGTCTTACTAAGAAGAGGGTTAGGAAAATACCTACAAGGAGGGACTCAAATCCCAGAGCTGAAAGAGAAGAGAGATCGTTTTGGTCTGGGCTTTAAGCCAGACTATAAGCAAAGGAGGAAGGAAGTTGAGAAGCACCTAGATGGAAGAAGGGCGCGCCTTAATGGAAAAGAAGTGAAGTGGGAGCCGATGACATTCCCTCCAATATCCCAAAACTTCATATCAGGAGGGTTACTTATAGAAGAAAGTCATCAAATTAATGCTATACACGACGAAAGATCGGAGCAAGGAAACCTTGAGGGCATTCGCCCTTACGAACCGGGAAGCTCTTTGAACAATTAGATTGTGGAGGAACTTCCTGTAGTCTTTAGGAATTTTTCAGAGTAATTCTCGAAACATTCTTGTTACTCTAGAGCCTAGGAGTAATAGGATTACATTTGTGAAATGGGCTTACGATCATCTGTTATTTTTTTTAATAAAACATAACTTTTAACGAGTATTGTTTCATTTTTATCAACCAATATTTCGTTAAACTTTTGCAATTCTTATTCTTTCATTCATAGCACATAAATAACCATTCTTAAATTCATTCATCCTTTGTATATTCTTTATATTTCACAGGTCCCTAGATATCAATGACAGGAGCACTGATATTACAAATCCTGATTTTTCTCGTGAGCAAGACATGTGTTTAGAGGAATCTTAGAATTTTAGAGATGTCCAGGATTGTGATGTGTCTCTGAATTTGTTGAGGATGGTAAAACAGGAGGAGAAACAAATCATGCCCCATGAGAAAGAGGCAATAGAGAATGTAGCCGTAGAGGAAGGGAAAGAGGTGAAAATTGGCACGCATATTGCCGAGGACACAAGGCAATGACTGATTGAGTTGCTACGTGAATTCAAGGATATCTTCGCATGGTCTTATCAAGATATGCCAGGGTTAAATACCGATATTGTGGTGCATTGTCTTCCAATAAGACAGGATTGTAAGCCAATCCAACAGAAGTTGCAAAGAATGAGGCCAGATATCGTATTTAAATTAAAGGACGAAGTCAAGAAGCAGTTCAATGCAGGATTCTTACAAGAAGTGAAGTACTCTGAATGGGTAGCTAACATTGTTCCAGTCCCTAAGAAGGATGGAAAGGTACGAATGTGCGTTGATTACAGAGATTTGAACAAAGCTAGCCCAAAAGATAATTTTCCTTTGCCACACATAGACACTTTGGTAGACAACACAGCGGGATATTTGTTGTTCTCCTTCATGGATGGTTTCTCAGGGTACAATCAGATAAAGATGCATCCTGAGGACATGGATAAAACTACCTTTATAACATTGTGGGGCACATTTTATTACAAGGTAATGCCCTTCGAGCTAAAGAATGCAGGGGTAACATACCAAAGGGCTATGGTGACTTTATTCCACGATATGATGCACAAAGAAATTAAAGTGTATGTTGATGACATGATTGCTAAATCTCGAACAGAGAAGGACCATATTGAATTTTTGAGAAAGTTGTTCCTGAGATTAAGGAAATTTTAGTTGAAGTTTAATCCGGCAAAGTGCATATTCGGAGCTAGGTTGGGGAAGTTATTAGGCTTTGTGGTCAGCGAAAAGGGAATAGAAGTTGACTCAAACAAAGTTAGAGCCATATGAGAATTGCCTCTACCATGTACTCAGAAGGAAGTTTGGGGTTTTGTTGGAAGATTGAATTATATTGCTCGGTTTATTTCACAACTAACTGAGAAATGTGATCCTATATTTCGCCTCCTTAAAAAACATAACCAAGGTATTTGGGATGAGGAATACTAGAATGCTTTTGATAAGGTTAAGCAATACTTGTTAAATGCTCCAGTGTTATCTCCGCCTAGTCCAGATAGACCATTAATTCTATACTTATTAGTGTTTAGTAATTCTATAGGATGTGTGCTTGGCCAACATGAGGAGTCGGGAAGAAAGGAGAAGGCGATATACTACCTCAGTAAGAAATTCACAGAGTGGAGATGAGATATTCGCCAATTGAGAAATTGTGTTGTGCTTTAATTTGGACGGCTCGAAGGTTAAGATAGTACATGCTATATCATACTACTTAGCTTATTTCAAAACTTGATCCTTTGAAGTATATGATGGAGTCAATAGCTTTGAATGGGAGAATGGTGAGGTGGCAAATTTTGCTTTCAGAGTTTGACATAATCTATGTGAGCCAGAAGGCTATAAAAGGAAGCGCGATAGCGGAATTTCTGGCTAGTAGAGCTCTAGAGGACTATGAGCCGTTGAATTTTGATTTCCCAAATGAGGAGTTGATGTGCGTAGCAACTACAGAGGATTATCCGTGGAAGTTGAGCTTTGATGGGGCATCCAATGCGGTGGGAAATAGAATTGGGGCAGTCCTGGTATCCCCAAATGGCGATTATTATCCATTCACGTGCAAGTTGGATTTTGATTGCACAAATAGTATGACCGAGTATGAAGCGTGCATCATGGGACTCCGAGCGGCTATAGAGCGAGGAATAAGAACCTTGGAAGTATATGGAGACCATGCGTTGGTAATTTACTAGTTTAAAGGTGAATGGGAGACAAGGGATCCTAAATTGATCAATTATCGAAAGGTAGTTTTGGGGTTACTTGAGGAGTTCGATGACATCACTTTCAATTATATCCCACGAGACAAAAACCAGATGGCAGATGCTCTAGGAACCTTAGCTTCAATGATTAAAGCGAATAAAGAGGAGGAGATGAGACCCATTCAGATGAGTATCTTTGAGGCTCCAGCTCGTTGTTGTAACATTGAGGAAGAAGAAAATGATGATAACCCTTGGTATCGGGATATATTGCGATATGTGAGAGATCTTAAATACCCAGAATAGGCAACAGAAAATGATAAGTGAACTTTAAGGAGATTAGCCTGCGATTACGTTTTGGATGGGGACATCTTGTACAAAAGAAGAAAGGACCAAGTACTGTTGAGATGTGTTGACGCCGTGGAAGCTAAGTTAATCTTGGAAGAAGTTCACGAGGGTGTTTGTGGGACACATACTAATGGTTTCACGATGGCTAGACAAATCATGAGGTTTGGATATTATTGGTCTACTATAGAAGGGGATTGTATCAACTACGCCAAGAAATGCCATAAATGTCAGATTTATGGAGTCAAGATTCATGTACCACATTCACCTCTACATGTTATGACTTCTCCATGGCCTTTTTCCATGTGGGGCATGGATGCCATTGGGCCAATATCACCAAAAGCTTCAAATGGGCATCGATTTATTTTTGTGGTCATTAATTACTTCACGAAGTGGGTGGAGGCTGCTTCTTATGCAAATGTTACTAAGTCGGCTGTAAGTCGATTCTTGAAGAAAGAGATCATTTGTCGGTATGGGATGCCTGAAAGGATCATATCAGATAATGCATTGAACTTGAACAACAGAACGATAGCAGAAGTTTGCAGTCAGTTCAAGATTAAGCATCATAACTCTTCTCCGTATCGCCCAAAAATGAATGGGCAATCAAGCGACCAACAAGAACATCAAGAGGATAGTGGGGAAGATGACTGAGACTTATAGAGATTGGCATGAGAAACTACCGTTTGCACTCTTTGCCTATCAAATATCTATCAGAACCTCTACTGGGGCAACTCCTTTCTCATTGGTTTTTGGGATGGAAGCAGTGTTACCCATTGAAGTGGAAATACCGTCTCTCCGAGTCTTGTCAGAAATAAAGTTGGATGAAGCTGAATGGATACAATCGCGATATGATCAGTTGAACTTGATTGAGGAAAAGAGGCTAAGGGCCATTCATCATGGTCAGATGTATCAGAAGCGAATGATGCGAGCTTATGACAAAAAAGTGCAACCAAGAGAATTCCACGAGAGGGATCTTGTGCTGAAAAACTTCCTTCCCATTCAGAAGGACTTTAGAGGAAAATGGATGCCAAATTGGGAAGGGTAGTATGTCGTGAAGAAGGCCTTCTCTGAGGGTGCATTGATCTTAACAGAAATGGATGGGAAGAGTTTACTCAATCCAGTGAATTCAGACTCAGTCAAAAAGTACTTTGTCTAAAGGAGAGGAGAATCCAGGGTGAAAACCCGCAAAGGGCACCTTGAGTTTTCGAAAAAAGAAAAAAAAGAAAAAAAAAGAAAAAATGGAGAGGCCAAGGTGAAAACCCGCAAAGGGCGCCTTGTGACCAAAGGGGTTTTGAGTTGAAAACCCGAAAGGGCAGCTAAAATTTTGAAGAGCACACGGTAATCTTGCTATATCTGATTCAACAAAGATCGAAGTGTGTTGCATATCAGTGCATCAACAAAGTACTTTGGATCTTTTAAGCACATGTTGAACTCAAGAAAATCTTCATGGAGCTGGTGTATAGACGCTCAAGCGGTGATATCTAGGGCATCTAACTTTTGTCCTATTTTTTATCTCTGGATTCTCTTTCTTCTCAAAGATAGGCTATCGGATTAATTTACTTTGTATTTTTGACAAATTCATTCAAATCTAATTATTCTCAAGATTAAATTCATCTTCCATTATTCTTGAAGTATGTTGCATTAAAATAATGATAGATGAACCAAATAGTTTTCACAAATGAAGTTTTGCTCATTACTCTAGAAATTTCTAGATAATACAAGAAACTAAAACAGAACAATTGTTCGAGGAATTCACGTAAGTGAGGTTTCGAGGAAATTCTTTCTTTAGTCCAAAATGATGATTGGACAAATCATACGATTCGATCCTAGGAGAGGATCATCTTACAGACATTTTCGGTGGGTCATAGCATTTGAAGAATGGTACAAACCCAAAGGCTGAGTAGGAATGATACTTCGAGATAAACTTCGACGAAGGAATGAGTGGTGACGTCTGGAATAGGGGTCATATTCATAAACATTTTGCATTATAACAGGTTTAATTAGGAGCATTTGACCCCCTTTTATCATAGCATCCTAATCATTAGGCATGAACTCATACACATTATATAGGTTCTGTCCTTCAAGGGACAATGAAGATTGATGCACCTTAACCCCCTAAGCAGTAGGGTAACAGGCTAAAGCATAGCAGATCTAACCTTTGGATGTTTTCACATCGAAGCAGATCCAAAATGATTTGGCATCTTTGTATTGTCAGAGAACAAATCGAAGAAACAGATTTGGCATCTCTATATTCGACGGAGAGCAGATCGGAGACCTAGCAGATCTGACCTTCGGATGTTTTCACATCGAAGCAGATCCATGATAACAGATTTGGCATCTCTATATTTGACGGAGAGCAGATCGAAAACATAGCAGATCTAACCTTCGGATGTTTTCACATCGAAGTAGATCCAAGATGATTTGGCATCCTTGCGTTTACAAGGAGTAGATCGAAGACATAGTAGATTTGGCTTTCACGTGTTTACGCTGAAGTAGATCTAAGATTATTTGGCATCTCTGTATTGTCAGAGAACAAATCGAAGAAATAGATTTGGCATCTCCATATTCGACGGAGAGTAGATCGAAGACATAGCAGATCTAACCTTCGGATGTTTTTGTATCGAAGCAGATCCAAGATGATTTGGCATCCTTGCGTTTACAAGGAGCAGATCGAAGACATAGCAGATTTGGCTTTCACGTGTTTACACTGAAGCGAATCTAAGATGATTTGACATCTCTATATTGTCAGGGAACAAGTCGAAGAAGCAAATTTGGCGTCTCTGTGTTCGACGGAGAGTAGATCGAAATATCAGCATGACAGTCTTAAGTTTGCAAGGAGCAGATTGAAAACAAGGATATGATAAGACCGGGCAAATTTGGCCTGTCTATAAGTCTTTGCTCGATTCCTATTATACAACAATGAGCAAAGAGAGGCAGCTATAGCAGCCCAAATCTGCCCGGGCCTTAAAACCAAAAACAAAAAATAAATGAATATTTATTTATTTTGAAAGCCTGTTAAAAAGTCCAAACCCAATAACCCTTACAAACAGACCCATTACCCAAACTAATCTGCTACAGACCCAAGTCACTCGAGCCCAAAAGGCCCAATGACTTAAAACACAAGCAGGAAACCCTAGGGTTTCCTTGGAACCTCAGCGCCAGAGAGTAGTTCCGAAGCCGCCACGCCGTCGAGCCGTTCTAGCTCCCAAAGCAAGGGCCATCAATAGCCCTGTCCCCTCACGTCACCCCAGCTGGCCCTCATCAATGCTGGTCAGATTAATGGTCACCTCGTATGAGGTCCCATCAAAGCACTGACCAGAGGCTTTGGGCACTCCGAACGTCACCGCCGTTTGCCTCATAATGATCCAGTGGCTTAAACATCACCACCATCAGTGCACCGTGATATCAGGCCTCACCACTGACCTTTGCGCCTCTATTGGTGCCGAGATCTTCGCAGCAGAGGCCGTCCTGTAGTCACCAGGCAAGATTCGCATCCACAACGCGATCTTCGCCAGATTTTTGGTACCTACAAGATAGAAAAAGGAAACCAACAGGCATGGAAAAGAAAAAAGGAGCAGAAAAGGAAACCAAGCAGACAAAAATGGCAAGAAATAGCAGCAGATAAACTGAAACAAACAAGGAAAGAAATCAAAGAATTTTTTCCTAAACATGCATAGTCTAAAGGTTATAAAGCCTTTCTTCAGATTTGTAAAAAGGGAGGTTTTTTTTTACATACAGATTCAATAAAAAAAAGGAACACGTTTTATACAAAAAGAAAACCAACAGTCGACTAGAGTATAGAGGTGATTATTTATTCTTTTTTTCCCCTCAAAATACATACTGATAGTATAAAAATAGAAAGAAGAGGACGTACCTTTAGATCTGCACTAGAGAGTGAAACTTTCAAGCCTCCGGCCACCATAAGTGGTGGGGACGACGAAGGTGCGTAGGCGCGTGTAGGTCCCTAGACGGGAGCTCGATAGAACTCCGAAGGCCGGCCCCAGATCCTCTCCAGAGGATTTCTTTATTTTTTTTAAAACTGGGTTTCAAAATGAATTTAAGCTTAATGTTTGGCTTTTATATCCTTATAAGAACGACGTCGTTTAGCTTAAAACAATAGGCTTCAAAACGGCGTCGTCTCAGGGCCAGGATCCGCGTGTTGACCCGTGACCCGGGAAGGATCCATGTGTTTTCGTTTAAAGGGCTAATTGCCCAATTGGTCCTGCCATATTTTTAATATTTATGAATTCATTTTATTTTTATTATGATTTGACCCGGGCCTTTTATATTAGTTTCAATTTAGTCCTAGTTGCTATAGTAAGACTTATTTTTTAACCTGTGTCATTTTAAGGATTAGGGTCAATTGCCCAGTGAGTCCCTTAGTTTTTAATGCACATTTCGATTGAGTCCAAATTTTATTTGTAATTAGCCCTAGTTTTAAATTAAATTCGATTCTAGTTTTTTTTATATATATTTAATTTATTTTAAATAATATATGTATTATTTAAACATTAGTTATATGAAAAATAATATATATTATTCATAATATTATATACATTTTTATAAACTTTATTATATGTTATATTTTTATTATATATATTATTTATTCTATTATATTCATATTTTATTATATGTTATATATTTTTACTATATATTATTTATTTTATTATATTTTACTTATTATATTATTTTTATTATTTTTATATATTATTTATATCATATAGTTTATATCATTATATATTTTGTTTATAAATTTTATTATATGTTATATATTTGACCCTATATTATTTCCTTACATTATTATCATTTTATTATGAAATATACATTATTTTATTACTCATTAATTATATTTTTGAATTTCATTACTAAATAAATATGTGTAATATCAATATTTAGTATATTATTTTTAAATATATTTAAGTTATTATATCCTATAATATAATATATATTAATTATTTTTAAAAAAAATATTCTACTTATCATTCTTATATTATTCTAAATATTTTTAAATATCTTTATTTTTTTATTTTAGTTGATTTATATTTTTATATGGTTAGAATTTGTATATCTATTTTTGTTTTTTTAGTATTGTTTTAGTAAGTTAAATTTTTTATAGATTTATTTATTACTTTATGTTATTGTTTTTACATATTTGCATGAAAATTAATTATCTAAGTTACATTTGCATGAAATATTATCATATATATGTATTATGCAATTTATATTGTTGAACTCATTATCCTCAACGTTGTATTTTGCATGTAACGATAATGCATGTATATGACCATGTATAAAATGATAACGTATATTGTAATTTGTACCATTATTCATCATCCTTTATATTATATGTGCATAGAATGTTAAAGTAAGTATTATGTAGGTTAATTTATATTGATTCTTGGTAATATATTAAATGCATCATCACTTTAAAGAACTTTTATATTTCATTCAATCCAAAAGAACTCTAAAAATAAGGCAATATTTTTGGTAGTTAGGAATTAGGGAAATAGTGCCGTAACATGCTGGGTTGCGATTTCCTGTTTGTCTAAATATCTAAAATATCCTTCTAAATAAGTTTTGAAAATTACAAGATGATTTTAGTTACAAAAGTTAAAAAATATCGTGTCCAATCATGCTGGATATGATGTTTATATTCTTTTGAAGCAATAGAATCTTGATTTTTTTTAACTCAAATTATTACGGTTTTAAAAGAGAACTTATTTCTAAATTCTTTCAAACTTTTGACATTAAGACAAAACTATTCAATTTGGTACCAATTTTGGGCGATACAAGGGTGCTAATCCTTCCTCGTACGTAACCGATTCCCGAACCTATTTTCCCGTAATTTCGTAGACCAAAATGTTTTATAAAGTGATCCAATCACACTTTAAAAGGTTGGTGGCAACTCCCGTCTTTCAAAAATCTCGTTTTTAAAAAAAGAGGTTTCGACACCTTTGAAGTACTTTCTCAATGTACCTCTCTTGTGATAACCATAATTTCTTGGCCTTTCTATCACGTGTCAATCTTATGCCAAGAATTTGCTTTGTTGGCCCCAAATCCTTCATTACAAAGGATTTACTCAACTCTTGCTTCAACTTCTAAATTCTAGAAGCATTCTGACCAACAATAAGCATATCATCAACATAGAGCAAAAGAATAATAAAATCATCACCAGAGAATCTTTTAACAAATACACAATGATCAGAAGTAGTCTTCTTGTAGCCTTGCTCCCGCATAATAGACTCAAACTTCTTGTACCATTGCCTTGGAGCTTGCTTTAAGCCATACAAACTCTTCTTCAATCTGCACACATAGTCCTCTTTCCCTTGTGCAACAAACCCCTCTAGCTGATCCATGTAAAGCTCTTCTTCCAAGTTACCATGAAGAAAAGCAGTTTTCACATCCATTTGTTCAACCTCTAAGTCATAACAAACTGCCAAACTCAGTATAGTTCTGATAGAGGACATCTTCACAACTGAAGAAAATATTTCTTCAAAATCAACCCCATTTTTTTGAGTGTAACCCTTAACGACCAATCTAGCCTTGTATCGTGGAGATGAAGACTTCTCTTCTTGCTTCAACCTGTAAATCCACCGATTCTTCAAAGCTCTTTTGCCTTTAGGTAGTTTCACCAACTCAAAGGTATGGTTCTTATGCAAGGATTGAAGTTCATCTTTCATCGCTTCAACCCGCTAATCTTTGCATTCACTCTCCATAGCCTTTTCATAACATTCAGGTTCTCCCCCGTCAGTCAAAAGAACATATTCATCAGAAGAATACCTGACAGAAGATCGTCGATCTCTGGAAGACCTTCGAAGTGGAACTGCTGGTGGAGCTATAATTGCTTGTTGTTGATCATTCACAACATCATCCATGGGAGTATCAAAGTCACATATATCCTGATGGTCATCACTAACATCACCATGCACATCATCCTGGATAGGATCTGGTGAAGAGTCTAGGGAAATCGGATTCACATCGATCAAGTCACCACTATCTTGTGAATCCACTTTCTTCGTCTTATCAATGTCATCAATGGTTTGATCCTCAATGAAGACAACATCTCTACTTCTCATAAGTTTCTTCTGAACTAGATCGTAGAGTCTATAACCAAACTCACCATCTAGACCATAACCAATAAAAATGCTTTGTCGAGTTTTGGCATCCAACTTGGATCTTTCATCCTTTGGAACATGAACAAATGCTTTACAACCGAACACACATAGGTAATCATATGACACGTCTTTACCGAACCAAACTCTATCTTGCACATCACCTCACAAAGGAACACTAGGAGACAGATTTATCATATGTGTCACAGTATTCAAAGCTTCAGCCTAAAACGATCTTGGCAACTTTGCATCTGACAACAAACATCTGACTCTCTCAATCAATGTTCAGTTCATTCTTTCAGCTAACCCATTTAACTGTAGAGTCTTTGGTCATGTTCTCTGATGTCTGATTCCATGTCGCAAACAATACTCATGAAACGACCCTGTGTACTCGCCACCATTATTAGTGCGAATGCACTTCAACTTCTTCCCTGCTTCCCTTTCAACTGATGCTTGAAACTATTTAAACACCTCAAAGACTTGATTTTTAGACTTCAAAGTGTAATCCCATAGCTTTCTTGAACAATCATCAATGAAAGTCATGAAATAAAGTGCACTACCATGTGACCTTACTTTTATCAGACCACAATCATCTGAATGCACCAACTCTAGCAACTCTGATCTTCTACGAGGAGGACGGATTCTAAATAAAACTCTTCTCTGCTTTCCTGCTAGACAATGAGCACAATTCTTCAGTGTTGCATTCTTTAAACTCAAAAGTTGATTCTTCCTTGCTAAATAGTTAAGCCTCTTCTCACTCATGTGACTAAGTCGTTTATGCCACAACTCAGTTGAGCTGTCATTCACTGTCACATTCACCATCTCTAGAGAAGTTGAAGCTTGCATCAAGTATAAATTTGAGCTTTTCTTTCCTTGAGCCACAACAAGGAGCCTTTAGTCAGCTTCCATTGCCCCTTACTGAAGGTGTTACAGAATCCCTCATCATCAAGCTTTCCTGCAGAAATCAAATTCCAACGGATATTCGGTGCATGTCTGACATCCTTGAGAGCTAACTTTGTTCCATTGTTACTCACCAAGCTAACATCTCCCATTCCAATAACCAAAACCAAACCGTCATTACCCATCTTCAATACCCCAAAATCACCAGAAGTATAAAATGTGAAGAAATCCTTCCTCGATCAATCACCCAACTAGTCTCGTCGCATACTAGGTTGACAAAATTCTTATCATAAATAACCAATAGATCTTCACGAGTAACAGTAGCAACACGCTCGAATTTTTCATCATCATTTCGATCGTGTGTTCTCTTTCTTCCACTTGAAGCAATATTTCTTGATATGGCCTTTCTTACCACAATGATGACACTCAAGATTCTTGTATCTCGATCTTGACTTGTTTTGGCTTTTATCTCTACCCTTTCCATCTTTGTCTCTGTTCCTCCCCCTGTTCTCGATAA
This sequence comes from Gossypium anomalum, assembly GCA_025698475.1. NCBI lineage: Eukaryota > Viridiplantae > Streptophyta > Magnoliopsida > Malvales > Malvaceae > Gossypium > Gossypium anomalum. The sequence goes on along the minus strand of CM046966.1, from coordinate 77,327,386 downwards.
CCAACACATCGGGTTGTGATGTAGAACCCTGAGATCTTCTTCTAACCTCTTCATTCAACACACACTCTTAGCCAAATCCAAAGTAATAATACCCTGTGGGTCAGAATTAATGAGTGAGCCCCGAAAGGTCTCCTAAGAGTCTGGTAAAGTGCAAGCAACCAAAGCCCTAAAATCTCGTCATTAAATTTGACACCCATACCAAGTAACTGATTCATCACACTCTGAAATTCACTAACATGGTCAGCTATAAACTTCTTTGTATTTCAACGCCATCATTTTCTTTAGCAAAAACAACTTGTTATTGCCCGACCTCGAAGCATACAAGCTTTCAAGCTTCTCCCACAATGTTCGAGTATGTGTCTCCTGATCAATGTGGTTGTAAATATTTTCTTCAACAAATTCCCGAATAAAGCCACACACTTGTTGATGCTCAAATTCCCATTCTTCATCACTTTTTGAATCGGGTTTTTGAGTAGTAAAGACCGAAAGATGCAAAGCCTTCACAAACAACAAGTCCTTCATTTTATTTCGCCAAAGTTGATAATTTGTGCCATTCAACATAATCATCTTACTCGTATTGATTTCCATAATTATTTGACACAATAACCGAGCTCTGATACCAGTTTGTTGGGAAGAAATCGAACAATTGAAACAAAGCGAAGCACAACCGGTGTTCTTTCTCTCCCTATAACTCCTGTCAAAAATTATGGCAGGCACAATAGCACAAAATATGTTCTCTAGTAATCTTAATCAACCACAAATCAACCAATGCAACCACAACAAACATAAATAAATAGAGACACCGGTATTTTTACGTGAAAAACCCCTCTAAATCAAGGGTAAAAACCACGAGACTTTAGAGTCCGATCAAAAGCTCCACTATCATCAAATGTTCAACTACAAAATCACAATATCAAGGCTACAATAAGCATTCAACTCCAACAAGGCTAACAATATGTAATCTTTAGCAAAAGAGAGAAAAATAGGAGAACATCACCAAAAATACAGTTGCTGAAAAATGGGTATTTCCGACGCTACAAGACTCGGGTGAAAAATCTGACCATACAATGTTGAGAACACCTTATCGCCTAGCTACTGTCCAAAAATTAGCTCAATCGAACCACGGATGGACTTTCGATCGAAGAGTTGATCACTGCTGCACCAAACTTAAAAAACTGATTTCTCCCTCTCCTTTTTTTTCTGGACGAGCTTCAATCTCTCCATATGTAAAATTTGATTTTTGCCTCTCAGTAAATGGCTGCCCACATCTACACGTAAAAGCCCAAAAGAATGGCTTTTTGTCAAATCCAAAAAGGGGTTAATAAATATGTGGCAGAAACTTTCCTTTTGTAACTAAATAAAAGAAGTAAACAACCCATTTTAAATTGGGTTGACCGGTGTAAGGGTTCCCCACATAGTGGGACCCACACCCAACACATTTTTGGTTTTGTTTTGTTAGTCATATTTATGTTTTTTTATTTAATTGAATGTAAAATTGAACCCATATATATATAATTTAAAGGAGGATATTTGGAAATTTCTCGAAAGTTATTTGTAAAAATTTTGAATTTATAGGAATTATAGTGAAATCGATCATATTTATAAACAAATAGAGGTCAAACACCTATTTTGGTTATGCTCTGTTAGTAGTATTTATGATTTTTGTTACACAAGTACTTGAATGTATAACTAATGTTTGCAAGTAAAGGTTTGGAATTACATATTAATGACATTTTCGTAGTTATATTCCTCATTTGCTTATAGAGATGATAGAAGGAACAGAAGAGAATTGTGAACAATTCTACTTCAATTTAAATCACAAGTCATGTGTAGGGATTCAAATAGCGGTCCGATACCGGTATAGCGGCCGTTATATAGCGGTAGTGGCGCCGTTCGAAACCGCTATTGCTGAAAATAGCGGTGTGAAGTGGAGTCACACCAGTAGCGGTGGATCACGGCCGCAATTTAACGGGTAACGGCCAATTGCGACAATAACGGGCCGCTATTCCCGTTATTTTATAATAACGGAAAATTTTTTTTGCAGAGAATGAAAACAGAGCAAAGGTAAGGACGACAAATGAGAAGGGAAAAAAGGGGTAAATGGGGAAGAAAATAAAGGGACTGCGTAAGAAAGAGAAAAAAAAAGTTAATGTATTGTATTATATAGTTATAAATTTATAATGGGGTAAGAAAGTAGAAACAAATTATAGTAATATAAAAATAGCTAAAGTAAGTATAATAAAAATATTTGAGACCCATATAAATTAGATTTAAAATATTTTAAAAAATTAATTTTAATTATAAATTAAAAAATATATATATAAATAATAAAAATATTTTTTATTACCGATCCTACCGTATTCGTGTCTTCATTTTTTAAAAATGACTGTGTCATGATGAATATCTCTGTAAAGTGTTTCACGTTAACAACAAGTTCTAATTTTTTTTACTGTTATTAAATTGTTAGATTCCTACCCTTCTGAGTCGGGTTATGTTAACTGTATTACTCAAGTTTAATATTCTTTTAACCTTCTAATAAGTGTTAGAAAACACTCTAAAAATCATTAAAAGTGATTTTTTATAATATAATTATAATTATTATGTTTTACAATAAGTTGTGCGAATTTTAAAAAAATTCACGACCGCGATACCTGCAGTGACCGCAATAGCATCTGTTATGTCCACAATCGCGATAAACGCAACGCGACCGAAAACGTGACCGCAACCGCAATTTAAATCCTTGGTTATGTGGTGATGAGGCATCATAAATGGTGTGGAAAGAGGACAACAATGGGGAATTCAACTTTGAGTAGACGTTTTAAATAATATTTTTGTGAAAATGGCGCGATTGATTTAAGAAAAGAGGATGTAAAAGGGATGGAATTCAGTTCGTTAATTGAAGCTCAAGAATTTTACTTTAACTATGCTCATGTAATAGGTTCAGTGTTAGGCTTAGAGGTACCAAGGTAGATGCATCTGGGAATGTTGCTGTAAAGTATTGCTACTGTAATAAAGAAGGAAATCATGCATATAAATGGATGAATAATAAGAAAAGAGTTTGAAATCCTCGAGATATGACTAGAACAGGATGAAAGGTGAGAATAAGAGTGCCTATGAGAAAGGGTGGGCAGGGATGGGTAGTTACCAATTTCATTAAAGAACACAATCACGAATTGGTTGTTCACTATGAAATAAGGAATCTAATAAGATCAAACTGTGATAATCCAACTGTCGCAAAGATTGAAGCACTGGAAATGAGAAAACTGAGAATCCGACCTTCTCAAATGATGTTGTGATTTGCTGACCAAGTTGGTGGCTTTGAGAAATTGAGCTTTAGAAAGAAGATTTTTTGAACATATTGCAAGCAGAGGCAATGAAAATAGTTGTAATAGGGGATGCAAATGTTGTTATTGAAGATTTTGAGATTTTGAGGATAAGAGAATTAATTATCCGGGTTTGAACATGAAATATGCAACTGACAAAGACAACTGCCTTGAAAAACTTTTTTGGGCTGACTCATGCAACAGGATTAATTATGCATACTCTGGAGATGTTGTTGCATTAGATACGACATGTAAGAATAATGGTTATAATCTTTCGTTGTTGATATTCGTAGGAGTAAACAATCATCATCAAACCATTACACTCAGTTTTGCAATTTTTTCCACTGAGAAACATGAATGTTTTGTCTGGATGTTAAATGAGTTCCTTAGTTTCATGAGCATGAAGACACCCATATCAGTGATTATGGATGGTGATAGGGAAATGCATTATGTATTACTTGAGGTTAATCATAATTTTTTAGTGTGACACATACAGAAGAATGCTATGTCACATACATGGTAGTCGAAAGAATAATTTTACCGAGAGTAGGAGAACATGGTTGAGGCACATAACCTACATAAAAATCCCTTGATTGTCAAGAAATATAACACGAGGATTATATGGGCCCAAGCATTCTTAACTGCTAAATTCTTTGAAGGCATTAAAATTACATATAAATATGAAGGATACAATTCAAACCTAAAGAAATATATAAAGAGAAGTGGTTCTTTACTTACACTTTTGTATTCAATCAAAAAAGCCATTGCAAGCATGCGTAGATCAAAAGTTGAAGTTGATTTTGATATCAGGTAATGTGAATCTATACCGACTTCCTTTTATCCAACCAATTGAGCAACATATTACAATAGTTTAAACTCAAAAATCATTCAACTGAATTAGAAAAGAGCTAACGAGGCAAGATATGACAATACAAAAAGGAAGTGTTGTGAAGGTAGATGAGCATAGGATAGTTTGATACATTATTTGCGGCCTGAAAGGTTACAATAGTGTGTTACGATTCACTTGATGGAGTCAGAAGTGTTCCTATAGAATTTTTGAAACAGATAGCTTCCCTTGCAGGCATGCAATTTTTTGTTATGAAAATTGAGCATTTAGAGTTTATATCAAATTCATGTATAATAAGTCATTGGATAAAAAAGGAAAGAGATGCAACTTTGCCAATCCTTAATTTTGGAATTGGAAATGAAGCAATGGAGAAACTGAGGCATGCTTCATTGGTTTCCCTTTTCAGTCATGTTTTCTATCTTGTTTCCAAAAGCAATCAAGATTTTCAACGAGTTGGAAGGGTTCAGGTTGAGTTGGTGACAAGTTTTCATGAATCGGTAAAACCATGGACGAAAGGGTCCATTATAAATGGAGGTGTAAAAGACCCTTGTAAGATGTCTACCCAAATTCCAACAAAGTACGATGAGCGAAAGAAAAGAAATGACACATGTTCAAGATGTAGAACGATTTAACACAATTTTTGTACTTGTCATACATTAAGTAACACTGGTAATAACTCATCCGTTGGTGTTGAAATTGATGATTTGGAGTATAGTACACCAAATGATGAGGTAATCGAGATTGAATGAGATTAGGCTGATATAGAGTTTGATAAGATACCATTATAGTTAGTATTAATATTGAAATAATTTATTAAACTGATAAATAAATTAAAAATGTTAGACTTCAAGCAGAACAACAGGAGTGCAACAATGGTGAGTCTGTTGGTTCAAAGGATAACAAAGGGGTTAAATTTGCCTAAGATGCTTATTAGCCTTTCGATTAGTGATAGCGGCCACTTTACACTACCTAATCCCACATCTTACCTACTCCTCGAGTGCCCTACAATTGGTTCCACCATATTCCTATAGATTAGAAGGTTAATGGCCTTGTCAAATTGCATGCCCTTGCCCATATGAAGACACACAGACCAACACATGACCAGCACCTTAAACCTAGAACCACTTTAGGGGACATAGTCCTCAAGTACCCAATACTCTACACAACTTCACCCTATAGGGGACATATTCCTCAAGTACCTTACAACTGGTTTAACTGTATCCCTTCGCCAGCCGAAAACACCATCGACCCCAACAGACAGACCATTTTCAATAAGGGGGGTCGATGCCAATACATAGATCGACCCTTATAACCAGTTTGACCATCAATGTTTCATTTTAATTTGATTTCCACTATAAATTGAATAAATAAAAAATTACATAGAAATAATTTTTCCCTATTAATTTGTGGTAGATGAAATCAATAATTTTCTCAAAATTTAAGGACTAATTACCGAAATAAACATACTAAAAAATTCATTATTATTTGAATTATCTATTGCTCCAAACGTTTTAAGTTGTTCTAGTTTCTTCTTCCTATGGGCTTCTCTCTCTCTCTCTTTCTCTCTCTCTTTTCAACTAAAATATCTTCTCTCTCAAATTTCGTGTCTTGCATATTTTAGGTTATTACCGTCAATATTTGGATATATGATGTCTAAATATACACCGTTAAAGAGGTCCCAATTGGACGGTCTATCTGCATCTCAATCAATAGTAAAAAGAGGTAAATCAAAGCATGATGTTCTCTGAATAGAAGCAATGGTTCCATAAACTAGAGTAGTTCATGACATACTAATAACAAAAATAATGGAATAGAGGAAAACTTGGCTTCATGTAACTATACTAATAACCTCATTCGCCTCCTTTCCCTATTATTAAATACATGCATGTTTATAGATATCAGTTTTTATTCCAAACCTGAACAGGGCTTCTATACACAATTGATAACAATTTGTTCAAAAAATAGAGTCATTCTTATAAGGTGGCAATGCATTATAGCTAGACCAATTAAGGTAATTAGTGGTTGACATAGTGAAATGTAACACCCTTACCTGACCTATTTGTTGAATCTAGGTATGGGACGTCACAGCTAGATCTAGTTCATGTACAACATTAGAACTCATTATTTTAAAAGTCAAATTGCATTACCTATTTATAAAAACTTACAACAGAGGCAATAAATTTTAAATAGAGTTTATTGTCTAAACCTCAGACGCTAAGGGCATTACATATTTACAATAAATATATTTGATTCCATGATGAAGTCTCTAAAGGTACCCCTTCCTATGCGCATGACTCAACAACGGCAATGAATCCTTGATTTTGCACGATCTGGCTTGGTCCCTTCTTGAGTTCCTCATCTCAAAGATCTTGCAACAACAGGTCAAAACCTTTGTAAGTTTCAATGAACTTAGTGAGTTTCTACATTTCACAAAAGTAGGTTCCATCGTATAGAGGTTCTAAATAAAAAGAACTAAATATGAATAACTACTTACTAGTGATAAATTATCTGAAACTCGTCGTAGTGGGATTTAAGTTTTTCCCAATTCTATCCATTTTTGAATTTATCACTAAGAAAATTATCTCTAGCAATCTTATCAATCTACGATTAGTTTTAACAAATTCCTTAGACGTCTCGCCATTTTCGCAGACTTTGTCCTTCCTTTTATCGTATTTTTTTCCACCATGTCCTTATAAGGTAGCCATACGGTCTACCCTACTAATTACCCTTTGGTATCTCCCCCTTTACTGTTATCCCAAATCTGATTAGTCCATGGTGGACTCTTTCTTTTACCCTAGCCCCAAAGGACTTGTTGTTATCCCATTCGTAAAGATAACTAGTAAGATCCCCACCATTCTAGCGGGTTACATCCCACTCAGGAAAAATAGCAATTAGATTACTTCTTTGTAATCCACCTTGTTCGAGATACCATGCTCGTAAGTCTGACGTAACCCACAGGCTATTATCGGAACGACCATCTGTTTTCACGATTTCTCTTTTATTTTGATTTTTTACGAAACTAGCTGTTGGATTGGTACTTTCCCAATAGTTTTCTCTTGAGGAGGAATAATCTTGATAGACTTATTTGTCATCCAGTACATCCATCTTTTTCAATAAATTCTAACTAACCCCTCTTTTTCTTGTAGATTACTCGACGTACTTTATGTTAAATCTCTAGCTTATAGAGTTTCTCTAGGCACTCTCTTGTGGTTCTTAATGGTGGATCCTTAATTGTGATCCCCAGTTAACTCATCTTTCGTTTACCTATACTCCAGACACCATTGGTGCATCAACTCTCGTGATTACTTCTTGCTAGTTTACCACACATATGCCCTACTGACATTCACAATTTCCATTCTAACAGTCTTTTCCCACTTTTATTAAATTTCCCATTCGTTGGCAGATTCCTTCAACCTGCTGTTGAACTATTTCACCTCATACTTCTACTTTCCTTTTACACATTTTTCCTTATTTGCAATGCTTCTCACGATGACTGTCCTGATTGACCACCCGCATTTATTGTCCTGACGAACTACCCGTATTTGGTGTCCCAGCAAACTCCACAAACTTTTGTAGCCGAGCTATGATCTTACTCGTTAAATCTCATGTTTGATGTCCTACTGGACTCTATTGGTTGTCATAGACAAGTTATTTTCTTACATATCGTAATCCCCGTGTTTATTGTTTCGACGAACTACCAAGTGTTCACTACTCAACATACTATCCCGTGTTTACTATCTTGGTGGGCTACACTCGTCATCATAGCCTAGCTATGGTTGATGGCGTCACAAAATAACTAAAATACGACAAAGGAAAATGCACCTATCGAATGGTAGTATAACTATGGTGAGTCAGGAATATCGTATCCACGAGGACTAAAAGTACTAGTAGTTACTATCTTTTTATTATCTAGCAGAATAAATTGAAGGGATTTATTTTAAACTAATCTTAATTAACCTAATTAATTAGACAAAATAGTGAATAACATAGGAAAATATTTGAAGAAAATCGATGAGAGAGACAATACCTAGGAAAGAATCCATCTAGACTTTACTTATTACTCTAAATCTGAATTAAACGATTTGTTCACTTGTCTTGATCTTTAGAAATCCCTAACTTATATTAATATCTCTTTCGATAATAAAAACAACTGACTCTAGGTTGATTAATTGAAATCTCTTTTTAATTAAAACCCCTATTGTCTCATTAACTCGATAAATGGATTCCCCTATTTGATTTGACTATAATCCGGTAGATTTATGTATCCTATTTCTAGGATTGCATGCAACTCCACTCAATTATGCCAGATTTACTCTTAAATAGGGACTTTTGCTCCACTGAATAAGCACATCAATCATGAATTAATATCTTGAAAACATTAAAACATGAAACAAGAACATATAATTGAGATCAAGAACAAATATTTATCATGTAATTCAGAAAAATCAAATAATAAGATCCATCTTAGGTTTCATCCACCCTAAGTATCTAGGGAATTTAGTTCATACTTTAGTAGGAAAACATCTCAAAATTAGGAAAACAACAAAACATAAAGAAACCCAAAAAAATTTCTAGAGAAATTGAATGGAGATCTTTATTCTTGAAGGAGATCTTACTTCTGAGTTTAATCCGTTGGCGTTCTTTGAGTCTTTTCTTCGTTCAGCTCTGCCTCCTCCCTTAAGTCCTCTTCTAGTGTGCATTTATAGACTTTAAAATGCTTTGAAACCCTAAAAATTATCTTTTTTTGTGTGTTAGGGAAACAGGGTTCAAAATCGACATGGGCTGGCACATGGGCATGTGGCCAACCCATGTGGCTCGCACGGGCATGTGCTCAGCCCGTGTAGGAATGGCCAGGTCGTGTGGATCCTGAAGGTAGCTCGTTTTTTCTGATTTTGGTCTATTTTTTGCTTTTGCTCCCCTATACTCACCTAAGTATAGAATCATGAAATTAAAGGATTAGAAGCATCAAGTTCACTAAATTATATAATAAATCATCCAAAAACATGCCAAGCATGAGATTAAAACATGTTACTTTTATGGTTTATCAAATATCCTCACACTTAAGTGTTTGCTTGTCCTTAAGCAAAATCTTCAACTCACAATTAAAATTAAACTTTCTCAATTCATAATTCTCATCAATAATGTTTTATCATAATTCACAAATAATCACATATTGATAATTCAACTAAAAGAGCACTAAAGATTCAAACAATCCAAGTCACACATTTTTAAAGCATGAAAACATAGGTATTTCCCTTTATCTAAGTAATTACCTTTAATTCAAGACCGAAAAGAATTGATATCCTCACTAAAGATTCACTCAAACCACTCAACGTGTATTAGGTTCAAAAATTAGGCACCCAAAAGTCAAATATGAAAAGTCATTACCATAGGCTTATATGAAAATCAAATCTTCACCACTATAAAATGAGATGATACACAAATAAAAAGGTCTTTAAAGGGTTGTAATCGGGCTTGGGTTAAAGGTGTGGATAAAGGTTGAAAAAGAATGTTAGAATCGAGATCGATTTGATAAATTACCTAACTAGAAAAATAAACTAATACTGAATAATTACATCAATCGAAATTATTTAAGAATAACACGAGCTTCTTCTCAAAATATGATTATAACTATTCAAGCTCAATCGACATAGAACTACGTAATAATCAATAAATAAAAAATGTAAATGAATATAATTTTTTTTATACATCATTTTTTTAGATCAAAGATAATAAGAGATAATTAAACAACTGAACAAAAGAACATAGTTAGGCAATTAACCAAATCACATCTCGACAAAAAGGGAGTCAATAAAATAGGAAAAATTCTCAATGGATCAAAAAGAATGAGTTATGAGTTAATATTAAGGGTGGATCAAGAAACGGTTTATTAGGCTCAAAGTGGTTCACTAAGGGTTAATTATGAAGGTAGGCTTATAGGATAAGTGGGTTAAAACTTAGGTGCCTTTAACATCTTAGTATATCAAATCAAAGGTGTGGTCTTGACATGCATAATCGAAGCAAGTTCTAGAATAACCAATCAGTATTGACACATTCATAACCAATAAGGTGAGCAAGAAAAGTGTATGGTCTCAAGGCTCAAAATCTCACAAAAATTACGATTTTTGATGCCAATCTTGCAAATCGCAAACTTTGAGGTAATACCTTAATTTAGGGAAACAACCTAGCCAATTTTTTTTTTGAAAATAGACTTATCCATGCTTGATTCTCTAATGTCTTAAAGTTTAGACAATCAATGTACAATCACCTATGAATTTAATCTAAAACATATCAATAAAAATCACAAATCAATAAAAGTTCATTATAATAGTAAAATGAGAAAATTACTTGAATAGAAGACATAATTCAAAGATTTTTTAATAATCATATAAATAACGTCCCCACACTTAAGATGTACATTGTCCTTAATGTACAAAAATAGATAATCATAGTAGAAACAAAATATCATAAGAGAGGGAGAGAATTGAAACGACCCTGAATATTGGATGAAATTCCCAGAATAGTGAAAAGCGGAATTGTAGATAGATGTATATGTACGGAATGATTCTGAGCAACTGATAAGAAAATAAACACAACGCTGAAGAAAATTAAGGGGTTACTCGATTAGAAATAACCATAATAAATAAATAAAAATATATAGTTCAAAATATAAAAACAAAAAAAGTCTAAAAATATGACAATAAACATAAAAATAAAAATAAAAATAAAAATAAAAATAAGAAATTAAAAATAAAAATAAATGATAAATGGACTCAATGGTCCTCATCATCAGATGTATCGACATCGTGAGTCGTCGGCACTGGAGGAGTAATATGGAAATGCTAAAAAATATGCTATAGTGTCGTATCAATATGATCGAACCTCTGATCACAGTACTGACAGAAACTAGCGAACTCCTCAGTGGATACTCCTCGGAAGCTAGCAGTAGAAGGAACAGCTCAGTGACTTGAATGTGGAGGCTGTGGTGGGTCCTCGTGATAGGGAGGGACATCATCAGTGAAGTCCTCGGGTTTATTCTGAGTGTCAGAATGAAACAATCTGTACTAAGGAGGATCTACTCCACGACGTCGCTTGATCATCCTCATGTATATCATGCGTGAGTAAAAATGACCGCTCTAGTGTGTCGAGGAGGCCGAAGTGTCAAGCGAGGAGAGTCACATAAGGGCCTAAGTAGATGGGGCCCCTCTTGTGGTGATCAATCTGATAGAGGAAAGATAAAGTGATGAAGTATGCCAAATCAATAATATGGCCGTTGACCATGCTCCAGAGAAAGTATGTGTCGTACGTGCTAACGATTCCAGTGCTCTCACTCCTTTCTGTCAAAGTGTGAGCGAGGAGTGCATAAATGTACCGTAAGGCCAGAGAGAGAAGTTACCTTCGAGCAACTCGCGTCATATGGTGTCTGGCTACCAGTAAGATCGGTCCAACAATGCTATAACGAGTAATGGATGTGCCGATAAAGCTGAATGAAGTTTTCGGCGCTCATGAAGTCCTCTGTGTAGAGTCCCATATCAACTCTGAAATATGGGACACTCATATGTCGCACCAACCCACCAAGGCGAAAGGTGATAGTGCCTAGCTCGTCATGAACCGTCATGACCTGTTGGACCAAAAATGTAGCACAGAACTCTAAGGTGAGCTCCTGTAGATGGGCTCGATGATGTTGAAGAACCTATCCCACGGAGCTGTAGTGATAATGGCGCGCACATCATCAATGAGTTTGACTTACTCCAAAGCGGTCCAATCAATGCAGCGTCCTAAACCGAGGGGTTGTACTCGATGGAGATGATATAAATCCTCTTGAGGGCCTGCCACAAATCTAAGGAAAGGATGGCGAGCCTCGACGGATGCACTCGAGTAGGAGGTCGAGTCGGGACCCTTCTGGTTTTTCGAAATGGGAACAGCGACCTTAAATTTGCCTCATGTGTTCGTCATAATATGCCTGAAAAAATATAACAATTCATTAATTAGCGCATCACCAAACCAAGAAGCAACTAGGGCTGAGAAGACAAAGTCAAGTAGTTAAAATAACAAATGACTCCTAAAACAGTATGTATAAATAACCATGCAAGAATCAAAAGTAAAGTCATCATGAATCAATAAAGAATAAGAAATCAAATAACTAATCCTCAACTATAAGCCACTTTAAAATATTCTGAAAGTAAGAAGTAGAATTACATAAAGAAATGAACAAGTCGAATGCTAAAAATAAATAACAAACAGTAATAGAAATAGTGGGAAATCAATGCAATTAGAAAATAGTAATACTCCTATAATAATCTAAAATAATAACTATTAGAATCAGAAAAGAAATTAATTGATAATAATGGAAATAATTAATAAGGAAATTAAATAACTTAACTAATTAACAAAAATAATAAATAAATAAATCAAGAAAAGGCAGGGTATAATGGTAAAAACAATGACCGGCAAGAAGTTGGGGTGGTAGTCGGACGGCAGTGGTGGTGTACGCACGGTGTGAAAGGTTCCTGGAGGTCGTGCAAAAGGATGGGGGAGGTAGATTAGGTCACGCGAGGTTGAGGAAGAGGGAAAGGTTGATGATTGGGGGAAGGAAGGAGGAGAGGTAAAAAAAGGACGAAGGGGGTTCTAGGGTGGTCAGGCGCGTGGGGGTTCAGGGCTGGCGCGCGATGAGAGGAAGGGTGAGGTTATGTGTGGTTTGCGACGGGGTTGGTCTGAAGGTGAAGGAGAAGGGAAAGAGAGAGGATGAGGTGCAGTTGATAAAGGTGGTGGGGGCGCAGGAGGTCGACGGGAGCAAGCTTGTAGTTGTCAGCTAGAGTTAGGGAAGGAAGGAAGAAGACAAAACAAGAAAAAAAATAAAATTTAGGGTTTGTTTTAAAGAAGTAACACGGTTGTGTTAGGCCCATGTTGGGACACACAGCCGAATCACACACCTGTGTGGCCTCTGTGTAGCCCGTGTGCTTTAAAAAAAAATTCAAGCCCAGTTTTCATATGGCCTTGGATACGCTCGTGTGTCTAGAACATATGGTTCACACGTTCTTCCACCCCCGTGTGACCTTCCACACGCCAGTGTGGCTTGGCTGTATCTCGTACACGGTCATGTGTCTTGCCCCTGTAACTCTCTGACTTGTTTTAAAATTTGAAAATTAAGTTCCAGGTTTCACACAGCCTAGGACATGCTCATGTGTCCAGGCCGTGTGGTCCACACGGTCGTGTCACACGCCTATGCAGACTATTTTAGCTCATGTCTCTGTCGGTTTTTGGAAAAATTAAGTCCCAAGCTCCACACGGCCAAAGACACGCCCGTGTGTCCAGGCCGTGTGGGTTACACGGCCGTGTCGCCAGGCCATATAACTCACTGCTAATTTTTTTCAAAATTTAAAACTAAGTCAAAAGATCAACACGGCCTAGGATACGCCCGTGTGTCCAGGCCGTGTGGGTTTTAAAAACTATTTTTTTATTTTAAAAATTAATTAATTTTAAAAATATCATCAGATAAAATTAGTAAATTACGAATGTTAATGCTTGGGTTGCCTCCCGAGAAGTGCTTATTTAAAGTTTAAGCTCGACTTAACTCATATTCGCATGGTTACAATGGTTTACGGAGTTGAAACTCCTCTTTCTCACTATCAATTCTATTATCAACATAAGGTTTTAGCCGAGTAATATTTACCTTAAAAGTGTCAAATTTAGAATGATTTACCTCGACTATACCGTATGGGAAAATATTCAGTACTGCAAAAGGAGTTGCTCCGTTTGCATTAAGCTCTGAAGTGGCAATTCGAGGGTCCGTTTTATCTAACAATACTTGATCCCCAACCTTAAAGCGGTTCGTTACATCCTTATGCTCGTCATGGCTTTGTTTCGGTTTTGCATCGTGTATTTTTGGTTTCTCCTTGACATGTGTCCGCCATTCGTCTAGTTCATCGATCTGAAGCCTTCATTCTTCATGAGTTGTTTTGTTTTTGTCACTTGACTGGACTGTGGCTCTATTACCTTTTTCTGAGGAATTTCCTACAAAGAAGGTTGACCCGCAATGTTACTCACATTAAAAGAACTCATAATATCATATCATTTGCTAGATATCCTAACAAAATCATGAGCTTGGAGTTTAATCGTGTCATCACCTACACGAAGTATTAGCTCACTTGTACCAACATCTATGATAGTTTTAGCAGTTGCTAAAAAGAGTCGTCCTAAAATTAAAGGTACATCACTATCCTCATCCATGTCTAGAACAACAAAGTTAAGTGGTAATATAAATTTATCAATTTTAACAAGCACGTCTTTAACAATACCCCTAAGAAATCTAATAGTTTTATCTGCCAATTGAATGTTCATCTTAGTTTGTTTGGGTTTCCCAAGACCTAGTTGTTTAAACATTTTATAGGGCATGACATTGGTACTCGTCCTTAAATCAGCCAAAGCATTATTAACATTTAAACTACCAATTAAACAAGGAATAGTAAAACTTCCTGGATCTTTCAATTTGTTGGGTAGTTTACTCTGTAAGATAGCTGAGCAAACTGTATTTAGCTCCATATGCGACGAATCATCTAACTTCTACTTATTTGCTAAAATATCCTTTAAAAATTTAACTGAATTTGGCATCTGCGAAAGAGCTTCAATAAACGGTAAGTTAATATGTAATTTTTTCAACAGTTTAAGGAATTTACCGAATTGTTTGTTTGTGTGGTCTTTCCTTGTCGCATTAGGATATGGCACACATGGTGTATAATCTTTACTGACCAATTTTCGCTTATCTTGACTTACTTCAACCTTACCTCGACTTACCACACTTTCTTACCTTAATTATTGTTCCAGTTTAACTAACCCTTCTTCATCTAGAACAGTAATAGTATGAAGCTGCTCATTTGGGTTAGTTTTGGTGTTACTTGGCAAGCTACCTTGTGGTCATTCTGAAATCATCTTTTCCAATTGATCGATTTGATTCTCAAGCCCTTGAATTGATGCTTGTTGATTTTTGAGTGTTGTTTCGATGTTTTAGAAGCGGGTTTCTGACACCGAAATAAATTTCATCAACATCTCCTCAAGGTTCGGCTTCTGCTCTTGCGGGTAAGGTTGTTGTTAGAAGCCTGAAAGGGGTTGTGGTCTTTGCTTTCCTTGGCCTCCCTTAGAGAAATTGAAATGGTTCCTCCAACCTGCATTATAAGTGTTACTATAGGGATTATTCTGAGGTCTAAAATTGTTACCCATATAGTTGACTTGTTAGTTCTCTATGCTAGGATTGTAGGATAGGCATTTTGCATTGTTCACCCCTCCTCCATTTGTATTGCACTGCATCACCAGATGTACCTACGTAGAACCATATAAACCATCAATCTTTTTATTCAAAATTTCTACCTGATTCGATAACATGGTGACCGCATCAACTTTAAAAACACCATTTGCTTTCATCAGTTTTGTCTTCATGACTTGCCACTGATAATTATTCAGTGACATCTCTATAAACTCATAAGCCTCCTCAGGTGTTTTATTATTTATAGTACCACCGCTGCATCGATCATTTGGCTAGTTGAGGTGTTCAAACCATTGTGGAAAGTCTGAACCTGTAGCCATAGAGGTAACCCATGGTGAGGGCACATTCTCAATAAATCTTTATACCTCTCTCATGCATCATATAAGGTCTCTAAATCCATTTGTACAAATGAAGAGATATCATTCCTCAGTTTGGCTGTCTTAGCCGGTGAGAAGTACTTCAACAAAAACTTCTCGGTCATTTGATCCCAAGTAGTGATAGAACCTCGTGGAAGGGAGTCCAACCACTGTTTAGCCTTATTTCTCAATGAGAAGGGGAATAACCGTAGGTGAATGACATCATCAAAAACGCTATTTATCTTGAAAGTGTCGTAGAATTCTAGAAAGTTAGCCAAATGAGTTTTTGGGTCTTTGTCCTGCAAACCATCAAACTGAACGAACTGTTGAATCATTTGAATACTGTTAGGTTTCAGTTCAAAATTATTTGTAGCAGCAGTAGGTCTAACAATACTCGATTCAACCCCAACTAAATTGGGCTTGGCATAATCGTACATAGTACGAGGAGTAGGATTCAGATTTATAGGATTTGCAACAGCCACAGGAGGTAGCTGATTATTATTGTTAGCCATCTATTTAATAATAACAATAACGTCCTCTTGCTCTTTTGTTGTACTTTGTCGACTCTACCTTGCTTTTCTATGATTTCTGCGAGCTGTGCTTTCGATCTCACTGTCGAATACTAAAGGTCCTGACGGATTTCTTCTAGTCATAAACTAAAGGAACCTGTCAGAAGCAAACAAAAAGAAAAATTAGTAAACAAAAATTAAACTAAAAACAAAAATAAAATGCAACAAAATAAAAATGGCTAAAGTATTAAAAATCTAGTGTTCCTAATATCTTAGTCCCTAGCAATGGTGCCAAAAACTTGATACGTCACAAACTAACTAAATAACGACAAAGGCAAGCGCACCTATCAAATGATTGTATAGCTATGGTGAGTCGGGAATATCATATCCACGAGGACTAAAAGTACTAGTAGTTACTACCTTTTTTCTATCCAGCCGAATGAATTGAAAGGATTTATTTTAACCTAATCTTAACTAACCTAATTACTAAGACGAAATAGAGAAGAACGTAGGAAAATATTTGAAGAAAACCAATGAGAGTGACAATACCTAAGAAAGAATCCACCTAGACTTCACTTATTACACTAAATCTGAATTAAACGATTTATTCACTTGTTTTGATCCGTAGAAATCCCTAACTTATTGTAATATCTCTTTCGAGAATAAAAATAACTGACTCTAGGTTGATTAATTGAAATCTCTTTCTAATTAAAACTCCTATTGTCGCATTAACTCGATCTATGGATTCCCCTATTAGATTTGACTCTAATCCGATAGATTTATGTCGTCCTATTTCTAGGATTGCATGCAACTCCACTCAATTATGTCAGATCTACTCTTAAACAGGGACTTTTGCTCCATTGAATAAACACATCAATCATGAATTAATATCCTGAAAACATTAAAACATGAAACAAGAACACATAATTTAGATCAAGAACAAATATTTATCATGTAATTCAGAAAAATCACATAAAATGATCCATCTTAGGTTTTATCCTCCATAGGTATCTAGGGAATTTAGTTCATACTTTGGTAGGGAAACATATCAAAATTAGGAAAACAACAAAATATAAAGAAACCGAAAAAAAACTTCAAGGAAATTGAATAGAGATCTTCAGTCTTGAAGGATATCCTGCTTCTGAGTTGAATTCGTTGGCGTTCTTCGAGTCTTTTCTTCGTTCAGCTCTGCCTCCTCCCTTAGGTCATCTTCTAGTGTGCATTTATAGACTTTAAAATGCTTTGAAACCCTAAAACTTGATATTTTCCACGTGTTAGGGAAACAGGATTCGAAATCGACACGAACTCACACACGGTCGTGTGCTCAGCCCGTGTGGGAATGACCAGGCCATGTGGATCCTGAAGGTAGCTCGTTTTGTCTGATTTTGGCCCGTTTTCTGCTCGTTTTGCTCCCTATGCTCACCTAAGTATAGAATCATGAAATTAAAGGATTAGGAACATCAAATTCACTAAATTATATAATAAATCATCCAAAAAATGCCAAGCATGGGATTAAAACATGTTACTTTTATGGTTTATCAATGGTCTTACATGTTTCACCTCTTTTGAGGTGTAGTCCCGAAGGACCTTACCATCATCGTGGTGTCGCCCTAGAGAGCCTACTAACCACCATCATGGTGTTGCTCTATGGAACCTAATGATCGTAAATATCGTCTTATCATATCTCTACCTTGATGCTCAAACACCGAAGTGTCCTTCCGATAAGGCTTGGAGCTTCGCACATCATGGTTTGCTCCTAGCAATCGCGAATGGTGGAATCGAAACGGAATTCCAATTTTCCTTTTCCCCTATTCCTTTACCCATTCCTTCTTTCATCATCCTAACATTGATGCTCGAACATCACAATGTCTCATCTGCGAGGTCCGAAGGTTTATACATCACTGGTGCACATAGCAACATATTATGGTGGTATCTAACAAAATCACCCTTTGTTTCCAATTCTAACTTCGTCTAACCCGACAATGGTTCCCTTACATATTCCATTATTATAAACATGCAATATATGCATTTCACAGATGAAATACCATGAAACCATAGTTAACTCATGCACACTAAAATAAAATGGTGGATACTCATATGTCTATATGATAGTAAACATACTTAGCCCTTTCCAGGGTAGAAGTGCAGAAACTCATCTGGCACTTCTTTGCCTCCTCCTTCGCTTAGTTTTTTTTTAACGCTAGAGCTCCCACTCTTCTGGCAACTAAGCATATCCAAAATCTTAGTTAAACTTGGTACTTACAACTTAAAACTTGATTTTTTAGAATCAAGCAAAACCCCTCTTAAAAGGTTTTCCTGGAAATCCTTATCTTCGTTTTCTTAATCTAACTATTAAAGAGGGACAGAGAACCTTACTAGTTTACTAGATTTTCTAGTTTTTTGATTCAAACCCTCAAATTTCTACTCCATGTAAAGCTTCTCGTAATCCTCCCGTCTTTAGAGTAACGAAAAAGATGAATAAAGAGAAGAAAATGAAAAAAAATTAAAATGAATCCCCTCTTAGAAGTCACATTTCAATAATTTATAGCCCTTCTCACACGGTCTTCAAGCGTGTAAAATCTACCAATTGACAATCATTGTGTCTCCCACTAAGAGATTGACTAGTTCTAATCCAATCGAACCAGACTTAGATCTCAACCCTGTCCAATTTCAGTTACTAATTTTTCATGATTTTCCAATAGAAGCCCCCAACTTATGGCTCCTTTCAATTTAACCCCCAATTGTTCTAAATTTCGAGACTTAAAGGAAATCGAGTGTGACATGAAATACTAAAATGTAACTTTTTACACACTTTTTAACTTTATGATTTTTTGTTTTTGTTTTCAGACATATTGTCAATGTGGTTCTTTTTCTATGACATTGGAATTTCTAGAAAATTATCGGATGCATCCTCTAGTGGCCTATTTTCTAGTTGGTTTCTTACACTCAAATGTCTTCACTAACAATAAAGTTTGCATACCAATCCTCTCGTTCGGCGATGTATGTCTCCTTTTCAATAATTTTTTAAAAAATATTTAACACACCCAAGTTTTCTTTTCCATTTTCTTCATCTTTATTTGTTTCACTAAATAGGATTGGACACATGTCATTATTGTCACCATAATTCTTCAAAAAAATGAGCAGATGATGGAAGTTTCATACCCCAATCTATTTACAAACCCTTCATGTGCTTAGGAACTTGGTAAGTATTTGTAGTTGTACATGTTTCTTATGGAGTAGGGGGAATATAAAAATATTCCTTTTTTATCAATACAAAAATATTCCTTTAATGTTTCATTACTACTCCATCTCATGTAATAATTTTCAATGTTAAATCCCAAAATTTTATTACAATACTTTAAATTAACTTCATTTTATTTAATTTCGTTTGAAAACCCCTAAATATATTTGCCTACATTCTTGTTCTTCTGCCTACAACTTCCTTCAAGTATTTTGCATGACCTTAAAGAATACATCAAAAGGGTTTTAAAGCAATCAAAATTATATCCACCTCAATTTTAAATTACGACTACTTGTGTTGTTTTAACAAACTTTAATGTTGCATCTTTAAAATTAATTGTTAAACTCACAATTACATTCTTCTAGTTAATTGGTTATATCATATGCCTTTGTTTGCTAAATACTTATAATACCTAATTCATGTTCATGGTGCTTAATACCTTGATGTTATTCTTTTTAGTGTTTATCATCTTTTTAGTGCTTTTCCAATTTTAATGCCTGCCCTCCCTTTTTGGGTTTAGGTACGAATTGCACCAAAGTTTCAATTTTATTTTAAATAAATTTGGAAATTTATCATTTTTATATAAACAATGAACAACCATTTTGAACCCCTCATCCAAAAATATCTTTAGAAACCCTTGACAAGTCACATTAATAATAAACAGTAGTTGCTATGCTTGTTTGACGTCGAAACCCAACTGACTTCATCCTATCTTATTAGCCATTGTACCAATTGTTTTTACCTAGGACGATGTGAATTAGAACTAGATTTATCCAGTTGGAGTCCTACTTACATTCAAACCCAAATTATTTATCTATTTTCTTCATGGATAACTTTATCTGTTTCGAATATATAAATCTACAACATATTAATCTTAAACTGATTGATTACTATCTATTTAGTAATTAGTTAAGGTATTTGTAATTTTGTTTTAACAACCAATTTATGATGTTTGATTTATTTTTCATTTTTCTATTTAACCGATTGATTACTATCTATTTAGTAATTAGTTAAGGTATTAGGGTTTTTTCTTTTAACATTGAATTTAAAGTATTTCATTTATATCTCTTATTTCTACTTAACCAAATAATTTCTCACTAAATTTATTTCTTCTTAAAAGATATTCATATTTTTTTTCTTTAAATGGGTATTCCTCATTAGATGTTGCATTGGGTATTAAATTCAGTTTTCATTTTAATATAGTTGATATTACATAATATTCTCCTCTAAATCTCAATAGTATCTTGATTTCTTATAATTGTACAAATTAATGTCATAAATGTTCAAATATCTAAATTACATTTTATTTCAAATATAAACTATGTACAAAATAAATATGTTAGTATTTTAGTAAAAAAATGAAACATAGAAAATATGAAAGAAAAAATATATTGGAAGCAGACAATAACCTGTTGCATTGTTCAGATTTTATAGCTAAAAACATAACAGGAAATATAATTTGTTGATATCTAGTCATATCCTAACTTACTTCCAAAATCATGCCACAAATTAAAAAAATCCCTAAATACTTGGTCTACATTTATTATTTAGCAAGTCTAGGGCACATTCTCAACACTCTTTATTGTTTTAGTAATTGCAGAGGTCTAATTTGTTTTTTAAAATTTTAAATCTAACTTTTTTTGGACGAGCCTTGGTTAACACATCTGTTTTCTTCACATATGATGTAGCTTCACTTGGACTCTTAACAAATCCAAGGTTCTGAATATATCCATCAATCCTAGTGTACCAGGCCTTAGGAGTCTGTTTAAGACCATATGAGGCATTGTTTAACATGTAGATTTTCTCCTCCTGTCCTTTGACTTGGAATCCCTCAGGTTGCTCTACTCTCATTGTTTTAAACCATGTGTCATTCTTCTCAGCTTTTTTAAACTCAACACCAACATTGCACCTTTCATAAATTTCAAATAAAAATATTGTGCCACAAACTAGAACATCATCTATACTGTCATCAAAGTACTGAGAAGTCTCTAGCAATAACTTCATTGTTGGCTTCTCCTTTATTAGATTTAGATCAAAGCTTTTTTCTTTCATTTTTACTTTAAATACATCTCTGCCTTTTGAGTCTTTGATCAAACACCATTTGTCTTCAAATATAACCTTGAAACCTTTTTCAATCAACTGTCCAACACTAAGAAGATTTGGTCAATGTTAGGCACGTATAAAACATCAGTTATGTGTTTCAAACCTGTTAAACTTTCAATAGTCACTGTTCTTTTTCCGTTAATTGGAATAAACTCACCATTTTAAACTTTTATTTTGGAAATGATAGTTTTATCAAGTTCTTCGAAAAGTGTTTGGTCATTGGTCATGTGATTTGTACATCCCCTATCGATCAACTAGGAATTACTAGAGCTATTACTTGTAGAGAAAAATGTCACCATAAAAGGAACTCGTCTTGTTGTTGCTCAATAGATGTTTTTACCTCTTCATGTTGTTGAAACTTATAAACTCACTCTATATGCCCAATACAACTACATTTCCTGCATTTGATATTAAGCCTCCACCAACACTTCTTTGGCAAGTGATTTATCTTCTTATAGTATGGACATGGTGGATATATCTCATTGTTATTATTGTTGGTCTTATCTTTAATTGTATTGTCTTTGCCTCCTTAATTTTCACAGTTTGCTTGAAAATCACCCTTTATTGATGTTTATTGTCTCATCTTTCTCCTTTGTTCTGGAGCCTGCAATGCATTCACTAATTCTGCCAATGATATACTTGACAAATCCTTAGATTCTTCTAATGAAGAAATGTTAGACTCATATTTTTCAGGCAAAGTGACAAGTATTTTTTGCACTATTTGATCATCAAAAAAATCCTTACCCAGCAATATTAACTTGTTTACTATGCCCTCCAACTTGTCAGAATAATCTTTAATGGTTTTTGTCTCCTTCATCTTTAGCATTTCAAAGTCTCTAATCAAATTGAGCACCTGCATATTTTTTTTCTTTCATTGCCTTACTATTCTTTCTTGAGGTAGTCCCAAATTTCTTTTGCTGACCCCAAATTCATGATTCTTGTAAATATTTTACTTGAAATAATAGAGAAAATACATGCTTTAGCTTTGGACTTCCTTGCCTTCTTCTCTCTGTGAGTCTTTATTTGATTCATTATTGGATTTGCTGGCACGGAACATCGTAGTCTTCTTCTACTATTTCCCAAAGATCCATCGTATCAAGATAGACTATCATTCTAACAGCCCAAGCTTGATAGTTATCACCATAAAAAATTGGTGGAACAATATAAGAAAATGACATTGTGTCAGCTTCCATATCTAAAGCTTATGTGTTTCTCTGAAATTACAGATCCCTTAAGATAAGAGCTCCGGTGCCAATGTTGGTATTTTAGTAAAAAAATGTGAAACAAAAAAAATGTGAAAGAAAAAAATATATTGGAAGCACACAATAACATGTTGCATTGTTTAGATTATATAGCTAAAAACATAACAGAAAATATATTCTAGTAATATACAACCATATCCTAATTTACTCCTAAAATCGTGCCACAAACTAAAAAATCCTTAAAGACTTGGTCTATACCTATTATTAAGCAAGTCTAAGGCACATTCTCAACAAAATATTTTTCACAAAAGATTTATATTTGATGCACTGTGCATTACCCTTGTCAACCATTAGTACACCACACTTCGCAACACCATTACTAACTAAATTAATGACAAAGTTTAAGAATTTCCAAAATAGTACTTAAAATTAATTTGAACTTAATTACAATTATTTATAAATTCTCTTGATTTTATTTGTTTTTTAATTTTAAACATACTTCTATGTTGTAATTACAAAACTTTCAAATGCATACGCATTTGATAAAATATCTAGCATCGATAATAACAATGGATTTTTTTGTTTATCATTAATCTCTTTTTCATGAATCAATCATAATAAATTTTTATCATTTAAAATCATTGGATTCTGAAATTTTTTTCCTTAAAAAAAAAAACCAACTCACAAAGGTGTTTTTGTCTTTTCCATTTTAGTCAATAAAGATAAGGCAAGTGGAACCTAATGATCTGCTTCCTATAAATGTCATTCTAACACTCTTTGACTTCTAATACTTCAATATTGTTTTAATTGGTCTTCCATGTTTATACATGAACCATGCATAAATTTATGGTATAATATTGCATCTAGCCCATCATAATTTAGTATATCAAAATTAATTTTGTCTTCATTTAAGTGTACAATTTAAACTTATTACTCAATTTGTTTCCATTTTCATTGAACCTTTCTCAATTTAATCTTGTTTGCTAACCCTTTGAATAAAATATATAAATATATATAGTTAAAAATATTTCAAACCTATATGAAATTTAATAATTAAACATAAATATTTTTCAAACCATCAAATCAATATCAAAACAGTCATATGTATCTTTAAAAAAAACCAATTATATAAATCTATGTCTCAATTAATGTAAAACCTTCTATTCATTCCATCCAACTAACAAGCTTTAAAATCTCAATTGCAACACAATAGAGGGGAAGTGTGATCGCAAATTCTCCCTCCCCTTTCACTTCATACTCAAACTGGGAGTAATGCCCATTCAAATATTCATCATCAAAATGGAAGCATATAGAGATCATGAGAATTTTCAAACTATTATTCAAGGTCAACATATCCCCTAGCAAACTCTTGCACCTAATTCTTCTACTCTTATTAGGATCATTTCAATAATTTTTAGCATAATTGATACACCTTTCCAAGTTCCTACTTCAGCCTTGTTCGCCTCACCCATTATCATTAAAGCCATGACCAATGTATATAGAGCCAATGGTGACATAGGCTTCAATGTCGTTGCACGACTCAAATATTTCAGTCATTCATTTCCTTTTTTTTCATTGAAGAAGATTGATGTCCCCAGCATCACCTGTGCTTCGATGTTCCCGGGGGCAACAAAATGATTATTGTTATAGCGTAACCAAGGCAGTTCATCGAATTCCCACACACTACCAACTAGGTTGCCTATGTTCACTTCCTTTATAACTTTGCCATGGTTTACGGTTTCCTTTATATCCTTGCAATTGTAACCATTTAAATAACCTAATTAATAAATAAGTAACAGGCAACAACATGATTTCACTTCAATGACAGTTTTAGGATTTCCTTTCTTCAACCTTAACATTGAAATTGAAACTTGATTTGTCGTAATTTGATACGTCAAATTAGGCTTTCCATTACACTTGACAAGCTTATTCTCGAGAAATTTGAATGTTTTTATTGCGTTTTTAGTTAATTTTTACCTTTTTATTTAATAAGTGAATTAGTGTGTTTTATACTATTTTTGAGACCCAAATTGGCTAAATGCGCCATAGGGAACCTAACAATTGATTAAGTGTTGTAGGGAGTCAACAATGGCATGAATGTGAGCGAAAACATCACCTAAAATAGGGCATCACGATATCAAAGCATGAAAGTTGTGATACCCCTAACCGTGCTGGAATGAAGATGATTGAGGCCATCTATAGTGGTATCATGATACTAGCCATAGGTATTACGATACCCAACCTCCTAAGAACCTCCCATTTCAAGACTGACGAGGGTATTGCGATACTATACCAACTTCATCACCAATCAAAAACACACACTAAGGGGCATTATGGTCAATAAATATATCTCTAATGCCTACTAAAAAAGGCCAAAGTTTGGCTGGAGAGAGAATACACACAAGACACAACACTTTAGCTTAGTTTTCTTGTTTTCTACTTTATTTGGTTTTTCTTTATATTGCAATAGTTAGTTAAGTTAGTTATTACTATAGCTAGACTTTATTTACTTGTTTATCCCTTTAAATTTCTTGTATTTTTAGTTTGATCCTTAGTATTAATATAGCTCAGTTTCCTTTTTATTTCGCCATTAAAAATCCAATTTTTAAGTGCTATTTTACATTTCCTTTACTGTCATTTTTATTACCTTTATCATTTTCCTTGCATTTAACATTTATGCTTAGTTTTTATGATTGTTGGATGTTTGTTTGCTTAAATATGATTTTTGGGCTTAGGTACTAAATCACAAAAATTAGAATAAATCGAATACACCTCAAAACTTAAGATTGATGATTATAAGGGAAAATTAAGATAAGTAAGACTAAGGGGAGATCTTATCAGGCATCAATTTGATAGTCTCATGTTAGTTTAGTGAGGTTAAGAGATAAATCAAACTAATTTGTCAAAATTGGTAAAGTTGATACCAAGAGGTAAAATTAAACCAATTTAGTATTAATAGCGATTTAGATCCCTAATTTGAAGGTTAACCAACCATTTTCTATTATTGTATTTGTCTGAATTTGTTAGTTTCTATCACACCTGATTCCCATTAAATTTCGAAATTAAGAAAGAAAGGGGGAGTTAATTGAATAAAATAGTGAGTTGGCGGGCTCTATTGGAAAACTTAGAAATTTTGGTTGCTAGATGGTAATTAGTTAAAATCAAATTGTGGTTCAATTAAGATGGAACCGATTGGTTTCTTAGCGGGAGACAAAATGATTGGTGATGGATGGTTATTTTAGGCTATGGAGACTATGCCAATTTAGGGCATATATATGTCTGTGTGTGAGGAAGGAAACTTCGACAAAAGAATCCTACTCAATTCTGCTTATGATCTTATTTTCATCTACATTGTCTTCTTCGGTTGCTCCAAAGAAGAGGGAGTTAAGGAAACCTCTACATGGAGCAGTATATGTGAAACTTGAGTCTAGAAAGTAGAAAATACAGTAAGCTGGTAAGCTCTCAAGTCTTTCTACACTTGTGGATTATAGGAAAATAGAGTAAGGATTCTTGAAAAGTTTCTGTTTATAGGTTCTGAGTTTTTAATATTTGAATATCTTCGGTTTAACCGATATATGGTTGTCATGCTTAGCTACCAAAATGAAGGAGGCTCTAGCGTTTGGATAAGCTAATCTAGCAGGGACGAAAGATTCAAGGTGAGTTTTTTTTATACTCTAACTTTGGGTGGCTAATGATGTTGTGTTGCTTGTATAATTTGTTTCTATATGTGTTTTGAGTATGTTTGCATTCACGGTTGTGTCTGAATACGGTGAATGAGCATGTTGTGTATGCATAATACTATGAAAGTATGTGTATGCTTGTTAGTAGGATCACTGGTTGTCAGATGATTATGAATTTGAAATGACCCAAATTCACGAGCACCGAAAAAGCGAGTTATAGGGCCTCCGTCTTAGTAAACCGAGTTCATAAATATTTATTAGGAATATTTTTGAGTCTATTGTGTGTTTAATTAGGCTTTAATTAAGTGAATTTAGCTTAATTAAGAATAACTAGGAAAAAAATATTAAATTGAATAAAGGGAAAAAGTTGAATTATAGATTAAAAGAAAATATAAATGACCAAAATGGCAATTAGGCCAATCCTTCTAATTTGAGGCGGCAAACTTAGATAAAATCTAAGAAAAAATCTTAGATTTTTATATGTTATGTAATTATTATTATAGTTTATATTAAATTATTAAATTTATGATATTATATTATGAAAATAAATATGATAATGACAAATGTAAGGTACAATTTAATACATGTGAAATAATATAAAAAAAAAGTATAAATGTAAGATTATAATTGATTTATTTAAAAATTAAGTTAAAAGGTATTTATTAATTAAATAATTATATTATAAGATTTTTGTATAATAAATAAATAAAAGAAACACAAATGGATGGTCATGATAATATACAAATGTAAAAATATTTATATGTACATTTGTAATATATGTATTTTTTATTAAATAGATATTTATTATTAATTAAATTAATTATAATATAAAGTAAATGAAATAAAAGAAACAAAAGCATAAAACAAAAGAAACAAAGCCAAAAAAAAAAAAAAAAAAACAAAAAACATTCAAACAGGGGAAGGAAAGAAAGAAAAAGAAAAAACTAGGGTTTTAAGATTTGAAGCTTTAAAAGATAAGTCAATTAAGTCATTTTCTCTTAATTTTGATGTTTTAGAAGCTTTAGAACAAAGTTTTGTTTGAAATTAAGTTGAAGTTTTGAAAGTTCTTAGGTTTTTGATAGTTCATGTTGAACAAAATAATGAATTAGGGGTTTAATTGAATGAATTTCAAGTTAGATACTTATAAAGGGGTTATATTGAGTTCGTACAAAAAAAATTCTCCAAGCACCCGAATTAGTCCCGAATCACTCCTAATTCGTATTTTGGGTCTCGAGGGTCCATCTAAGGGACTTTAAGATTATTTTATATTATGTTTGATAATTATTTGTATATTAATTATAAATTATCCGATAGGTCCGGTAATATTCCATAACCCTATTTCGACGACGATTTGGGGTTAAGGGGTGTTACAGAATTGGTGTATCAAGCAGTGGCACATTGTATGTTATAGTAATATGCACAATGACTCGTGTGAAATGCTTGTTCATTATATGCGGAGTACGAAGAGAGTTAATTTGACGAGGTAGATGGAGATGGGAAAAAAATTCATAATGGAGGAATGAGTGAACTGAAAGGTGATTCAAGGGAGTTTGGAGGCATTACGGCATGGTTATTCACTAGACCTTCAGGGTGACATTGTGAAAACAATATATAGGTCCTTCAGGGTGACACCGTGACGACGACATATAGGTCTTTTAGGGCGACACCTTATAAACGGTACACAGGTCTCATAGGGTGACACCTCGAAAAGGGTTATTGATTTTTCAAAATAAAAAGTCCATGGATAGTTATAGAATGATCTGGTGGCAAACAGGTATACAGTATGAAAAAGATGGAGACCTCTAATACAGTGAACAGGGAAGCTTGTCGAGGCATAAAATAAGGAAATCATTGTATGACCCCCGCGATAGGCAGTCTGACAGGATAACTATAGTGCATTGGGAACATGAACAAGCGTGATATTAGGAGGATCTACTAGAATGCGAAGGTATAAACATATTTGAAATGAAGGGGTATTTCCTTTAGAATATTTGCAAGTAAGTATCCGCCATTAAGGATATGCCAGAGTTGGCATGTAAACCATCATTTGCGAAGAGCTAACAAAATGTTTCTTCAGGTTTAAATTCTAAGTAGTCATGGGTAAAGAGGTTGTTAGAAAATGGTTGAAATTCTGCCAATGACTCTTTTAAAAGGGAATACCACTAAAAACTATTTTGGGTGGAATATCTGTCGAAAATTAACAAGGAAGTAGATGTTCGTCAAGACTATTTAACGCGGGAAAGTCCATTTAGGACTATCAAATGTAAAATTCCACTAAGGACAATTATAATAAGTAAATAGCCCGCTGGGAACTATGTGTTGTTGGGAATGTCGTACCAAATGTTTCAATGTGAGAAAATCCTATGGAACTGTGTTACAGGTATGAGTCCGTAAAGAAAAAGGGGCCCCTATCTAACAACCAATCACATGTTCAAGACCACAATGAGGATACTAGATTGGGTCTTCCTTAAAAGAGGGGTCTATGCACGGGCTGAGTTGTAAGGAGATAGTCATTAGGGAAATAAAGTAAAACTATATTGAGTTCAATATGGAAAAGAAAGGGGATTA
Source organism: Gossypium anomalum (assembly GCA_025698475.1). Taxonomy (NCBI): domain Eukaryota; kingdom Viridiplantae; phylum Streptophyta; class Magnoliopsida; order Malvales; family Malvaceae; genus Gossypium; species Gossypium anomalum. Next base: position 77,298,297 of record CM046966.1, on the reverse strand, counting down.
GAAAAAGGATCCATTATTAGGGTAACGACATCCGCTAGTCTGACAATAGTAGTAGTTAATCTGTATATTCGCCTATGTGGTTATTTTCAATGAATCAAACTAGGAATGGTAAAAGGGGAATCTAAGATGAATCTGGACAGGGTCAAGTTCCAGAAAAAAATTTTATTTGGAATAGCACACCTATGTCTAAATTAAGGGATAAATCTGCCAACAGTTAGCTCCGAAGAAATAAAGAAATGGTTTTACCAGTGAAATTATGGAATCCCCCATGATATTCAAGGAGTTTAAATTCCGTGCTTTTATTCTTATTTCCTAGAGAATTTAGAATCTTCGATTTATGCCATAAAAATCTCATTTAAGTTCATTCGGACTTACAATTGTTCTACCAGGTGTGCAAGGTCAAGGTTGACTCAATGGTCGTGTGGAGGGACCAAGCCAGACTGTAATATCCCGAATTAGGGCCTAATCGGAATAGTGGTTTCGTGACCACAAATTCGAGATAGAAATAATTATTTTATAATTATTTTGAGGTTTATGATATGATTACATGATTGTGTGAAAATTTCGTGAAGAAATTTTATGCATAAAATACTTAATTTGAAGTTAGGGACTAAATCGAATAAGTTGCAAAACTTGCATTCTAGAAGTTTTTAGTATGAAATTGCTTTGAAATATTAATTAGGAGGTCTTAAATAGAAATTTGACCAATTTTAAGTTCATGGACAAAATTAGGACATGGAAGGAATTTTTGGAAAGTTTAGTAGTAAGGGCATTTTGGTCATTTTGATATTAAATGAAATAAAATGGGAAAAATAACACAAAATAGTCATCTTCCCCATTTAGTTGCTGCTGAAACTTCACTCTCACCATAGCTAGGGTTTCTTCAACTTTCAAGCTTCATAGTAAGTGATTCTAAGCCCTGCTTTTAATGATTTTTACGTTTTTGAGATCCCGATAACTCGATTAAACTTATGTTAGCAATAATTTAACCTAGGGTTTATATTTGGAAAAATACCCATAGGTGAAATTTGTGTATTCTGATGTTTTATGATAGAATATGAAGTTTTAAATTATGTTAGACAACTTGTACTACTCGATTTTAAGCAAAAAAGCGAGTAAAGGGCTTAATCGGTAAAAATACCTAATAGTCATAAGTACATGTTAGAGTGTGAATTTGATGTTACCATAGAAGGAAAAATGATCAGCATGTCATAAAACATAAGAATAAGGAATAAAGTTTAATCCCGAGCCTAGGGGCAAAAATGTAAATATGCAAAAGTTTAGGGGTAAAATTGTAATTTTGCCAAAATTTGAGTTACGGATTAATTTGATAATGTGAGTATTAAATAAGCTAAATGTGTTATTTATGATAAAGAAAGACGTAGAATCGACCTCAATCGAGGAAAAGAAAAGATTGTGGACTAAATTGCAAAATCTTTGTATTTTGGTACCAAGGTAAGTTCATGTGTAAATAATGTAGCATAATTGTTATTTTTAAGTTAGTGATGTTAAATATATGTGATGCTGAATTTTATTATGAAATGTATGCTTTGTGGTTAATTTCAAATAATATGTAAATTATGTGAGCTACTTGTTAAATATAATTGTTACCGAGTATTGATTTCGGCATTCTACGGAAGACGGCAAGGATATGTGTTCGAGGAAAATCCCGTTTGAACCTTAGGAATATATTCGGATGCAAGTGACATGTCACTAGGATGGTTGAGCATCCGAACTCGTTGAGTTGAGTTCGAGTTCACTTATGGATGCGAATGTTCGAACTCGTTGAGTTGAGTCCGAGTTCAAGAGATGTAACCAGGCATCCGAGCTCGTTGAGTTGAGTCCGAGTTCACTTATGGATGCGAACGCCCGAGCTCGTTGAGTTGAGTCCGAGTTCGCTTATGGGCGGGTTACATAATTGCTTGTTTGCATATATGGCACTTATGTGCAAGTTATCCATGTATCCGAATTATATTCCGATGTGTTCAACGGGTAAAGTTCTACTCAATTGGAGGAATATTCGAGATGTAAAGAGACGTATTGGTAAGTGATGTGAAATGGATATTTTGGACAGGTATGTATTTAACCCTCGGGTTGAGTATTGATACAATCACGATAAGGTAATAAGATGATGAAAAATGATTAGAAATGTGATATGTGTTTTAGTGATGCATGCTAATGTTGATTGGTATGATCATTTGTTATGTTACTTATTATTTGCATATGAACTTACTAAGCATTTATGCTTACTCCTTCCTTCTTACTCATTGTAGTTTTGGACAAGCCAGCTCAGAGTCGGGATAGGTCGAAGGCTCACCACACTATCCTAAGACTTTTGGTAAATGGTTTGTAAAATTAAGTATGGCATGTATAGCAATATACCTATTTTGTGTAAATTATCTTATGATATGGTGATGGAATGGTTGAGAAAATGTTTGACAATGATAAATTATGAAAATGGTTAGTTTAGATTATGTTTGAGGTTGAGGAAAATTATTAAGATACTTAGTGCATAAAAACTCATAAAAGGGATGAAATTTGCCATAAATAGACTACTACAGCAACACTGACGCGAGTTTGAAAATTTATTAAAAATCATAGAAATTGAATCTGGTGATGGATTATATATCAAATTTAGGCTTATTATGTCTAGTTTCACATGAAACAAATGATACAGGTAAAGGAATTATATGTTAAAATATATTTGAATTTTAGTGAAACAGGGGCGTAGCAGTTTTTGAATCCCCTGTTCCAACTTTAGAAATTCACCATAAATTGTAAAGATATAATTAGGTGGTGTATTTTATATCCTCAGAATCCTTATTGAGTCTAGTTTTAGTAGAAACAAACCTCATAGTCATATAAATTTTTTACTGAAAGAAATGTGGTTCGTAGTAAACATAGGTCAAGCCAGTCAAGTCCTAAAACAGGGGTAATTTTAACTAATAAACTGTACTAATTGGCTCAACCAAAAATTCTAGAAAAAAACTACTATATAGGTATATGAGTCTAGATTCAAGGAAAATTTACGGATCTTGATTTCGAGTTTTGTAACTCGAGATATAATTTTTCTTGTGACTGTGACGCAAGTAGCTTAAAAGCTGTGAATGTAGAAACAAATAATCCAAAGTTCTAAAAATGTTAAATTAAGCTTAGTAACACCTCATGCTCGACTCCGGCGACGGTCTCGGGCGTGGGAGCGTTACATTTAGTGGTATCAGAGCAGGTTTAGTCAGTTCTCGGACTACGTGTTGTATGTACGGATTTTGCTATACATGCCATATGTATAAATTGTGATAGTGTGACGACTTCTGACCTTTTAAATGATTTTTTTTATAGTAAATGGATCCCGATCCAGTGTGGCGAGATGAAGTAGAGAGTAATGCACCAGCTCCGGTGAAGGAGCAGCGCTGATCGAAAATCTACCTCCTCTTGTTGGTCGGGGAAGAGGAGAAAGGGGTCGGGAAGCCTTTCTCCAAATGATGAGTGCATGGTACACCGAGTTCGTTAAATGCGAACCCAAATGTACAACCTCCCCACCTCCCCAATTCCTCAACCTGTACTTCGACGCCTCAAGGTATGGATCGATGAAATTTCACGAAACTCCAGTTGATAGAATTCGCAAGCAAGGGGTCAAGAATTTAAAGCAAATATTGATGATGATGCTTGAAAGCGAGTTACGGCTTGAAAATTCTATCCGGGTATTTGATGAATTATCTTGTACACTGAAGAATGTTTGAAATGCGCTATATCTTTGTTGAGGATTCAAATTATAATTGGTGGAAGACTTTGATTTCGGTGGTAAATGCCGGAGAGAAAATAACTTGGGAATTCTTTCAAGAAGAGTTTCGGAAGAAATATATTAGTGAAAGATTTATTGATCGAGCGTAAAGAATTTCTTGAGTTGAAGCAAGGTAATATGACTGATTCTGAGAATATGAAAGAGAGTTCGTTCGATTAAGTAAGTATGCCGAGAGTATGTTGCTACTGAGAGGCCAAGATGTGCCGAAACGATTTGAAGACGGGCTCAACGAAGACATCAAGGTATTTGTTGGAATTCTTGAATTAAAAGAAATGGTAGTATTGGTTGATCGAGCTTGTAAGGTCAAGAATTACTTAAAGAAAAGAAAAGGTAGAGGCCGATACTAGAAATTGGAGGAAAAGACCGATGAGCAGTTCATTTTCACAGCAACCTGGAAAGTTAAGGAATATGAATCCTCGTTCCCAAGCTTCAGTTGGGCAATCATATGGGAATTATAAGAAGCAAAATGTGGGTCCTAAATCCCAGACTACTTCGGCAGCCAATGTAGGGAACTCGAGATTTGTTAAACCTGAGTGCCAGCGGTGTGGTAGAAATCATTTTGGTCCGTGTAGAGCAAATGAATGTTTTTCGATGTGGTTCTCCTGATCATTTTATTAGAGATCGCCAGAGAGAGAAAAAAAAAAATTTCGAATACAAAAACAAGTGGGGCGGATTCGAGAGGAAGATATCCAAGAAAAGTGGGAGCGAATCAAGCGATAAGAATGTAGCCAGAGATGCACCAGTTAGACTCAAGGAAGGGCTCGGCTAGAACTTATGCTATTAAAGCGCGTGAAGATGCTTCCTCACCGATGTGATTACCGGTACATTTTCTCTCTATAATGTTAATGTTATTGCTTTGATTGATCCCGGTTCTACTCATTCATATGTGTGCATGAAATCGTGTCTAGTTTGAATATACCATGAGAACACGAATTTATGATTAGAGTGTCGAACCCGTTAGGCAAATGTGTGATAGTTGATAAAGTAAGCAAGAAATGCCCTTTAATGATTCGGGTCATTACTTTCCTACTTGACTTGATGTCTTTGTGTTTGATGAATTTGATGTTATTTTGGGTATGGATTGGTTGACATTGCATGATGCTATAGTAAATTACAAAGAAAAGGTTATAGAATTAAAGTGTGAAAACGGTGAAACTCTGCGGGTTGAATCGGATAAATCGAGAGGCATTACCTAGTGTGATTTCTTCAATGTCGGCTCAAAGATATCCGAGAAAGGGTTATGAAGCTTATTTGGCGTATGTAATTAATACAAAAGAAATTGAAAAGAAAGTTGAATCGATCTTGCAGGTTGTGTGTGAATTTGCGGACGTATTTCGGAAGAATTACAGGGTTTGCCTCCATCGGAAGTAGAATTTGGTATTGATTTGATCACCGGGAACAGCTCCGATTTTGATTGCTCAGTATAGAATGGCACCAATGAGTTGAAGGAATTAAAGTCGCAGATTGCAAGAGTTAATCGATAAAGGTTTTGTGAGACCGAGTTTTTCACCTTGGGGTGCTCCCGTGTTATTTGTGAAAAAGAAGGATGGTTCTATGAGGTTGTGTGTTGATTATCGCCGCTTGATTAAACAAGGTGACAATCAAAAACAAATATCCGTTGCCAAGAATTGATGATTTATTTGATCAGCTAAAAGGAGCGACATGGTTTTCAAAGATTGACTTGAGATCTAGGGATTACCAACTGCGGGTAAAAGAGTCGGATGTGCCTAAAACTGCTTTTAGAACAAGGCATGGTCATTATGATAGTTATGCCATTCGGGTTGACAAATGCTCCTGCTGTGTTTATGGATTTAATGAATCGCATATTCCGACCATACTTGGACAAATTTGTTGTGGTGTTTATAGATGATATTTTAATTTATTCAAAAGATGATACAGAGCATGCTGAGCATTTGAGGATAGTTTTGCAAACTTTGAGAGATAACCAGCTGTATGCTAAGTTTAGTAAAAGTGAATTTTGGCTACGGGAAGTTGAGTTTTTGGGTCATATTATTTTAGGTGATGGTATACGGGTTGATCCTAGTAAAATTTCAGCCATTGTTGATTGGAAACCACCGAAAAATGTAACTGAAGTTAGAAGTTTCTTGGGGCTAGCTGGGTATTATCGGCGGTTTGTAAATGGATTTTCTATAATTGCTGCTCCTATAACTAGATTACTCCGAAAGGATGTTAAATTTGAATGGACGGAAGAATGTCAACAGAGTTTTGAAGAATTGAAAAAGTTATTAACAGAGGCACCAGTGTTAGTACAAACCAATCGTAAAGAATTTGTGGTGTATAGTGATGCTTCTCTAAATGGTTTGGGGTGTGTGCTCATGCAAGAAGGAAAAGTGGTGGCATATGCTTCGAGGCAGTTAAAACCTCATGAGAGGAATTATCCTACTCACGATTTGGAATTGGCTGTGGTGGTGTTTGCTTTGAAAATTTGGCGACATTATTTGTATGGTGAAAAGTGCTGGGTATATACCGACCATAAAAGTCTTAAGTACTTGATGTCACAAAAGACTTGAATTTAAGACAAACGAAGATGGTTGGAATTATTGAAAGATTACGAGCTTGTTATTGATTATCATCCGGAAAAGCGAATGTAGTTCTTGCTGATGCTTTGAGCGCGAAAAAGTTGTTGTTTGCTTTGAGAGTTATGAACACTCGGTTGAAAGTGTCGATGATGGTTCGATTCTAGCAGAGCTAAGAGTAAAACCGAAGTTTTTACAAGAGATTTCAAGCTCAAAAAGATGATCAAGATTTGCAAGCCAAGAGAAAACGAGTGTGAAGTTGATCAGAGTCGATTTCAGAATTGGTTCTGATGGGTGCTTAATGTTTAAAGATCGGATTTGTGTACCAAAGAATGAGGAATTGATTCAAGAGATCCTACAAGAAGCACATAGTGGTTATTTCTCGATTCACCCAGGTAGTACGAAAATGTATAATGACTTGAAGAAAATGTATTGGTGGAATGGAATGAAAAGAGATATATCAGAGTTTGTGTCCAAATGCTTAATTTGTCAACAGGTGAAAGCTGAACACCAAGTGCCTTCGAGATTACTTCAGCCTATTATGGTTCTTGAATGGAAATGGGATCGGATTACTATGGATTTTGTTTCAGGATTGCCATTGACTCCAGGAAAGAAAGATGCCATCTGGGTAATAGTTGACAGATTAACTAAGTCGGCTCATTTTATTTCGATACGTCATTTGATTATTCTCTTAACAAGTTGGCTGAATCGTATATTAGAGAAATTGTTAGATTACATGGAATACCATTGTCGATTATTTTAGATAGAGATCCAAGGTTTACCTCACGGTTTGGCAAAAAATTGCAAGACGCGTTAGGTACAAAGTTAAATTTCAGTACTGCTTTTCATCCACAAACTGATGGACAATCAGAGAGAATAATTCAGATTCTTGAAGACATGCTCAGATGTTGTGTATTGGAATTTCAAGGAAGTTGGGAAAGATATTTGCCATTGGTAGAATTTGCTTACAACAATAGTTATCAGACGAGCTTGAAAATGGCACCTTATGAAGCATTGTATGGTCATAAGTGTCAAACGCCTTTGTATTGGACTGAACTCAAGGAAAATCAGATTTATGGAGTTGATCTAATAAAAGAAACTGAAGAAAAAGTGGAAGTAATTCGAGCTTGTTTGAAAGCTGCTTCAGATAGATAGAAATCTTATGCAGATCTAAAACGAAAAGACATTGAATTTCAAGTTGGTGATAAAGTATTTTTAAAGGTGTCTCCGTGGAAGAAAGTCCTTAGATTTGGACGGAAGGGCAAATTAAGTCCTCGTTTTATTGGGCCGTATGAAGTAATTGAAAAAGTTGGACCGGTAGCATATCGGCTAGCATTACCACCTGAATTAGAGAAGATTCATGATGTGTTCCACGTATCTATGTTACGTCGGTATCGTTCGGATCCTTCACATGTAGTTTCACCGAGAAATTGAACTACAACCGGATATGACCTACGAAGAAGAACCGATTAAGATTTTAGCTCGAGAGGTCAAACAACTAAGGAATAAAAATGTTGCACTTGTGAAGGTGTTGTGGCAAAGGCATGGAATAGAAGAAGCTACATGGGAATCAAAGAAACTATGAGAAATCAATACCCACATCTGTTTCTGGTAAGATTTTCGAAGACGAAAATCCTTAAAGGGGGGAGAGTTGTAATATCCCGAATTAAGGCCTAATCGGAATAGTGGTTTCGTGACCACAAATTCGAGATAGAAATAATTATTTTATAATTATTTTGAGGTTTATGATATGATTACATGATTGTGTGAAAATTTCGTGAAGAAATTTTATGCATAAAATACTTAATTCGAAGTTAGGGACTAAATCGAATAAGTTGCAAAACTTGCATTCTAGAAGTTTTTAGTATGAAATTGCTTTGAAATATTAATTAGGAGGTCTTAAATAGAAATTTGACCAATTTTAAGTTCATGGACAAAATTAGGACATGGAAGGAATTTTTGGAAAGTTTAGTAGTAAGGGTATTTTGGTCATTTTGATATTAAATGAAATAAAATGGGAAAAATAACACAAAATAGTCATCTTCCCCATTTAGTTGCTGCTGAAACTTCACTCTCACCATAGCTAGGGTTTCTTCAACTTTCAAGCTTCATAGTAAGTGATTCTAAGCCCTGTTTTTAATGATTTTTACGTTTTGAGATCCTAATAACTCGATTAAGCTTATGTTAGTAATAATTTAACCTAGGGTTTATATTTGGAAAAATACCCATAGGTGAAATTTGTGTATTCTGATGTTTTATGATAGAATATGAAGTTTTAAATTATGTTAGACAACTTGTACTACTCGATTTTAAGCAAAAGCGAGTAAAAGGCTTAATCGGTAAAAATACCTAATAGTCATAAGTACATGTTAGAGTGTGAATTTGATGTTACCATAGAAGGGAAAAATGATCAGCATGTCATAAAACATAAGAATAAGGAATAAATTTTAATCCAGAGCCTAGGGGCAAAAATGTAAATATGCAAAAGTTTAGGGGTAAAATTGTAATTTTGCCAAAATTTGAGTTAAGGATTAATTTGATAATGTGAGTATTAAATAAGCTAAATGTGTTATTTTAGATCAAGAAAGACGTAGAATCGACCTCAATCGAGGAAAAGAAAAGATTGTGGACTAAATTGCAAAATCTTTGTATTTTGGTACCAAGGTAAGTTCATGTGTAAATAATGTAGCATAATTGTTATTTTTAAGTTAGTGATGTTAAATATATGTGATGCTGAATTTTATTATGAAATGTATGCTTTGTGGTTAATTTCAAATAATATGTAAATTATGTGAGCTACTTGTTAAATATAATTGTTACTGAGTATTGATTTGGCATTCTACGGAAGACGGCAAGGATATGTGTTCGAGGAAAATCCCGTTTGAACCTTAGGAATATATTCGGATGCAAGTGACATGTCACTAGGATGGTTGAGCATCCGAACTCGTTGAGTTGAGTCCGAGTTCACTTATGGATGCGAATGTTCGAACTCGTTGAGTTGAGTCCGAGTTCAAGAGATGTAACCAGGCATCCGAGCTCGTTGAGTTGAGTCCGAGTTCACTTATGGATGCGAACGCCCGAGTTCGTTGAGTTGAGTCCGAGTTCGCTATGGGCGGGTTACATAATTGCTTGTTTGCATATATGGCACTTATGTGCAAGTTATCCATGTATCCGAATTATATTCCGATGTGTTCAACGGGTAAAGTTCTACTCAATTGGAGGAATATTCGAGATGTAAAGAGACGTATTGGTAAGTGATGTGAAATGGATATTTTGGACAGGTATGTATTTAACCCTCGGGTTGAGTATTGATACAATCACGATAAGGTAATAAGATGATGAAAAATGATTAGAAATGTGATATGTGTTTTAGTGATGCATGCTAATGTTGATTGGTATGACTGCTTTGTTATGTTACTTATTATTTGCATATGAACTTACTAAGCATTTATGCTTACTCCTTCCTTCTTACTCATTGTAGTTTTGGACAAGCCAGCTTTCGAGAGTCGGGATAGGTCGAAGGCTCAGATCACACTATCCTAAGACTTTTGGTAAATGGTTTGTAAAATTAAGTATGGCATGTATAGCAATATACCTATTTTGTGTAAATGATCTTATGATATGGTAATGGAATGGTTGAGAAAATGTTTGACAATGATAAATTATGAAAATGGTTAGTTTAGATTATGTTTGAGGTTAAGGAAAATTATTAAGATACTTAGTGCATAAAAACTCATAAAAGGGATGAAATTTGCCATAAACAGAATACTACAGCAACACTGACGCGAGTTTGAAAATTTATTAAAAATCATAGAAATTGAATCTGGTGATGGATTATATATCAAATTTAGGCTTGTTATGTCTAGTTTCACATGAAACAAATGATACAGGTAAAGGAATTATATGTTAAAATATATTTGAATTTTAGTGAAATAGGGTCGTAGCAGTTTCTGAATCCCCTGTTCCAACTTTAGAAATTCACCATAAATTGTAAAGATATAATTAGGTGGTTTATTTTATATCCTCAGAATCCTTATTGAGTCTAGTTTTAGTAGAAACAAACCTTATAGTCATATAAATTTTTTACAGAGAGAAATGTGGTTCGTAGTAAACATAGGTCAAGCCAGTCAAGTCCTAAAATAGGGGTAACTTTAACTAATAAACTGTACTAATTGGCTCAACCAAAAATTCTAGAAAAAAATTAATAGATAGGTATATGAGTCTATATTCAAGGAAAATTTACGGATCTTGATTTCGAGTTTCGTAACTCGAGATATGATTTTTCTTGTGACTGTGACGCAAGTAGCTTAAAAGCTGTGAATGTAGAAACAAATAATCCAAAGTTCTAAAAATGTTAAATTAAGCTTAGTAACACCTCATGCTCGACTCCGGCGACGGTCTCGGGCGTGGGAGCGTTACACAGACTGTGCCATAACTCAACATATTTAGGGGCATCCTTAGAGGCTACGCCTCAGGGATTAATTTAACGTATCCATAGTAGCGCTCGAGTGACAAATTTGAACATAATTATTCATGTTTAATTAGGTAGAATCTCTGTAAGAACTCGGTGCTTGTATATTAAGGAATATATTATGAGCTTAAAATAATAAATTTGATGTTATTCCTGAATATGAGTAAGACTGAGTAGTAGCAATGGATGTATATGTAACGACCTGTTCTTAATGAAATCAGAATAGTGGTTTTGGGACCACAAATTCGAGCTCATAAAATTTATTTTAATATTATTTTGTGGTCTATAGCATGTTAGAATTATGGTATAAAAATTTCATTAAGAAATTTTACCTTTTGTATGATCAATTTGTGAAATAGGACTAAATCGCATAAAGTGCGAAAGTTATGTTCTATTAGCTAAAGGTGTCAAATAGCTATAGAAATTTAAAGTAGAGGTCCTTATTGAGTAATTAGACCACTAATTGAGTTAGTGGATGTGCATAGAGTGAAATTATGAAAAAATTTGTAAGGTTAGGTGATGTTAGGTGGTTTAATTGATAAAAAAAAATAAAGAAAAGGCTAGCTATCATATTTTTCATTTCCTTCTTCACCAACCGTTTCTATCACCAAGAAATAGCCATTGGAGAGCTCAAAATTTCAGCAACATAAACCTCTAGCATGTAAGTCATTTTGGTGTTTGTTTTTGTTGATTTTTGTATTTTTGGAACCCTTGTAGCTTAAGCTAGCTAATTAGAGGGCTAATTTGCAATATGATTGAGAGTCTAGAGTTTTTCCAAGAGAACATCTTGGTTGTTTTTGAATTTTAATGGAAGAAAATGAATCTTGATTGTTTAATAAACAACTTTTGTTAAAGAATTTTTAATGAAATTGTCTATTCAGGACTTAATAGAGAAAAATGAAAACTTTGTGTTAATCATGTGAAAATGTGAAATATATGGGCTGATATAGATATATATGAAAATCGACTAGGCTTGTGTATAAATGAAATTGAATGGATTTCATTTTTATGAGCCTAGGGACTAAATTGTAAAGAAGTCAAAAGTTAGGGGCAAAATGGTAATTTTTCCATATTATGAAATTGGACTAAATTGAATAGAATAATTATTGGACTAGTTAAATTTGTTATTATATGGATCAAGAAAATCCATGTTCGGACTTAAACCGAGGAAAGGAAAAAATAGTGGATTGAATGGTCGACTTACTCCGTATTAATTCGAGGTAAGTTCGTATAATTACATTGTAACACCCCAAACTCGGCCTAGGCATTATGGCTGAATCTGGTGATGTCATATGGAATGGGTTTGAAACAAAGCTAGCTCGATAGAACCTTAAACTTATAAACCCTTATACGCGTTCATTTGTTTCAAAACATTAGTTCATTTGCCTTAAAATCCTTTAGTACGGAAGCTTACGAAAAATCGTGATGTATAAACAATACAGTTCGTGATTTAGAAAACCTTGTTTAAGAAAACCATCGTTTAAAGAGAATTCATTTTGTTTAGGCATTCGTAAAACGAGCAACAAAACCAAAACCACAGTTAAAGCCCATATAGTCCAGAGAGTCCCAGAAATTACAAACTCTCCAAAAACAATTCCCGAAACTTAAATAAAATCATAATGCAAAATAGAAAAGTTCTATAGTGAATGGTCACCGACGAGTCCTCCGCTGCACTGACCTACCTAAGACTGTGGATTACCTGTACAGAATAGATAGAAAAGAGTAAGTTTACATAAACTCAGTGTGAAACCCCCACAGAATTAAGCATGCACTCAACAAAAAATCAGAATCAGTCAGATACAGATTCGGGCCTAAGCCCATTATAATCACAAATGCATATTAGAGCCCAAACCCGTCTCGGATACAGATACAGATACAGATATACAAATCAGCATCATAAATCTGATATCCTACCCCCATCCTCTACACACCACCTTCGACTATCCCAACACACCATCTGGGGTTTAAAACACCTACCCAACCCTACACACCATGGTGTACTGATACGACACATAATAGATATAATGCAGCCATGCTACCAGATAATAGGCACAGAAGGCCTTTCAGAACACTTCCTCCAATATACATCATCCCATCCCCATTATAAGATAACATAACATTCAGACAGAATTAACAGATATTATGCTTAACATGTTTTTATAAACAGATAACAAATATACAAACATAGACATGCTCATAACCATATTTTAGTCTAACAAATCACTTGTTTTTAGGGTTAGATAGTGTTTATCGACCCTACAGTAGGCCCATAGTCGATTAGGACGACTCGTGCGACCTTACGAAAAATTTCAGTATAATGGGCCAACATGCCCATGTGGGCCCACACGCCCAGATTGGCCTTGCCCGTGTGGATTACACGGCTTGGCCCAGACACCACACGCCTGTGTGGCATACTCGTGTGGGCCTACACGCCCAATTTAGCCTAGCCTGTGTAGCTCACACGCCTCATCCCGGCCAACACACGCCCGTGTCTTAGGCACGGCCTGCCCTTCGTTGATCACACGGCCGTGTCGTTGCACACAGCCTACCACACGGCCGTGTTGTTGCTCACGGCCTACCACACGGTCGTGTAGCATTGACAGTGGTATTTTTTGGCTTTCATTGAATCCTATTTTTCTGCGTTCCGGGTACACACCTGATACATTTTTGATGCAAAAGGACTCTCGGGATCACCAGAACCTAAAAATTGACCAATCAAACCCCGAATTTATCTCTCAAAACGATATTAAACTGAACTATCTCGTAAAAGACAACCCTTTAATTTACCAAAACTCTTACCTTAGAACGAACAACGATGTTTACGAAAACTTAAGGCACTGATTGTATACCTCCAATCCCTTGAACTTCTCCTAAACATAAAACAAATTCCATTAAACCAAGATTCATTAACCAATGCAGGAATTGCACTCCCTAACTTACAGATAACGCAAGAGAGCACCCAAATACTGGAATTCAAAAGTCTAACAGCAATTTAGAGAAGAACAAAAAGAAAGTAAAAAGTGGCAAAGAACAAGGAGAAGAGGAAAACATCAATCTTGGGAAAATCTGGAAGAAAAAGAAAATTTTAGCAAAAAACTGATGAGTTATCAGGAATCCCCCAAACTTCTCCCCCCACAATCCCACTAACAACCACTTCCTCTAAATCCCAACTCCACCGAAACACTAGCAGCCAACAGAGCAAAAATAATACCCATGCTCACTCAGGGATTCGGACTTAGGACCTCTAACACACCAATACCCTTACCACTTGAACTAGCAGGCTTATTCCGAAATGGTTTTACAATTAATTCAATATAAGTCCACTGAGCAAGTAAAAGGCTTAAATCAGAAAAATACCAAAATTTACCAAATATAAGGCTTGAACTTGGGACCTCCCACACACACCCAGAACACTTAACCACTAAAGCAGATACACACTTATGTCAAACTTATCCAGAAATAGAAATAGAAATATTAGAGCGTTACATACATTGTGTATTTATATATTTTAATTGAATTAGATGTATGTAAATTTGATAATTATGGTGTATAAATATGGAGATGTATAACTGAACTAGTAGTAAAAATATCGGGGCCCATTTGAACCATAGAAATTCATAAGATACAAATGACGTGTCCTGTCATCAGCATTACCAATTTTGGTTGAGATCCTGCATGTGTTGCAGACTCACCGCAGCTCGTATGAGCTTACCAATTCTCAGCTCGTAAGAGCTTACCATTATTTAACTCGGAGGAGCTTACCGTTTATCATTCGTATGAGCATACATGTATAAAAATTGATGGCTTACCGTTCAGTACAATTGGTGTGTAGCACCCGCGTATCCTATGATATTTTAAATGGTTTAATGGGCATAGTATTACTACGGGATTATACAAGTCCGATATGACAAGTACAAGTATTTGCATAGAAATAGCTGATATTTTATATATGATTATATAGCATAGATGTTACATGTACAGGAAATTTGATAAATTGATGAATTCATATATGATTTTTGGTTTTATTTGAATATATGACTAACATGATAATGGGTTGAATGATAGGCTTTGGCCAAATTGAATTGAGTCATGTTTGTAGTTATTTACCTAAAATTTTAGTTATACGGTAGGTTTTATTCTTTAAGTTACGAACTTACTAAGCTTAAATGCTTACTCTGTTTATTTGTTCATGTTTTATAGTATTTTGAAGCTCACTCGATTTGGAAATAGTCGGAGAACTCGTCGCACTATCAAACTCTATTTTGGGTACTTAGACTTTACATTTTGGGTTAAATGGCATGTATAGGTATTTTGGCCAATGTGGCCTATATTTCTTATGTTGTTTTGGTTATAGGTATAGCCATGTGATTTGCCTTATTTTGGTATACTTGGTTTGTAAATATATATAAATGATCTTTTGGGTATGTTTTAAGGTGGTTGAATGAATTTGTTTGTTATATCATGACGTGGTTTAAATGTTCATGTTATAAACTTGATATTGGTTGGTCTTGAGTACCTATTTATGCCATGATTGCTTGCACATTATTGAGTTTAAATTGGTACCACTTTGGGTGAGGAAAATGACTTGGAAAATAGCTTATTTTTATCCACACGAATAGAAACACAGACGTATGTCTCGGCCATGTGCGACACACGGCCAGGTGACACGGCTGTGTGTCCCCTAATACTATTTAGAAATTAAGTCATTAGCTCCACACGGTCTAGCACACAGGCATGTGGCTTGGCCGTATGGCACAAGTTAGTATACCCTCCAATTTTTACACGGCCTGGCACACGGGCGTGTGAGGTCATTTCGAAGGGTACACGGCCTAGCACACGGGCGTGTGGTCTGGCCGTGTGACCCAAGTCAGAGAATTACACGGGTTCAGACACGGCCTATAGCACGGACGTATCCCCTGTCCACACGGGCGTGTGACCACTGCACTTTGAAAAAATTTCCATGTTTTCATAAAAATTCTTTAAGTGCTCGGTTTAGTCTCGAACCACTTTTAATGGGTAATTAGGGCCTTGAGGGCTCGTATTAGGGACAATATGAATGAATTAGAATGGTTTTTGTTTTGAATGAGAATTGTATATGAAATGTTTGAATGATTGAGTTATAAGTCTGGTAATGCTCCGTAACCCTATTCTGGTGTCGGATACGGGTTAGAGGTGTTATAGTATAATTTGGTATTGTCTAATTCTGTAAGCAAACTGGGATTTAAATTTTGTTAAGTGCTTCGAGTGATACTTGGTACTTGGACCTAGTGATCGAGTCAGGTATAGGGTGTTGCATTTTTATATTTTATTTTATTTACAATTTAGTATTTTTCTTGTTTTTAGGTAATTAATTAGCGTAATTATACTTGTAAATGCCTTGTCGTAATATAGAACTTGGTGAGTAGTTAAAGAGACTCCTTTGATTGCATGTTTATAGTTTAGGAATTTCTTAATCACCAACTCCTTTGGGTTCAACCCCTTGGAATACTCTAGTGTTCCATTGGAAACTATAAATATTACAATTGACATTGTTTGCTTGCAGTTAATATCACACTTTTAAAATTGTTTTATAAAATTATTTGTTTTTATGCGCACACGCGATAGCGATCAAAACTCCATTAACATTTTCTCTTAGTTTACTATATTTTATAACCCAATTAACATACATAAAATGTAACATCCCTAACCCGTATCTGTCGCCGAAATAGGGTTACGAGGCATTACCGAACAAAGCACAACATATAATAAACATTTCTAATACATGATTCTAATTCACATAATTATCAATCTAACACATTCATATTGTCCCTTATAAGGCTTTACGAGGCCTTAAAACATGCTTAGAAGAGGTTTGGGACTAAACCAATCACATACAAAGATTTTTGAAACTTAGAAAATTACCTTGCATTCAGGGGTCACACGCACGGATGAACAGGCCGTGTGCCTCACACGGCTACCGGACATGCCCTTGTCATAAGCCAAGTGAAAATAGGGCATACATACTGATTTATACCACACGGTCGAGGACACGCTCGTGTGCCAGACCATGTGAAATCTAAGGGGGTTACTGACTTGGGTCACACGGCCAGCAACACGCCCATGTGCTAGCCCGTGTGCCTCACACAGCCAATAGACAATCCTGTGTGTCTAGGCCGTGTCAAAACTGTAGGATATACTGACTTTAATTCGAAGGGTACCTCAGGGGACACACAATCGTGTGGACAAAAATAGGCCATTTGCAAAGCCAATTTGCCACCCTACTCTCATGCACAAATAGCAACCAATTTGGCACCATTTCCATACACTTATAGGCAACCCAAAACATACCAAATTCATACACATAATTTACCATCTATCATCAACCATTTAAACTACTCAATTCCACATTCAAAATATACCAAATCATTGTGTCCAAATCATCACAACTTGCATATACTCCATATTCACTAATTCATCATAATATCATCTATTTCATATCACAAAACTCACCATATCATCATCTCAAACCAAACCAATTCATAAAGCATTATATACATCACATATAATACTTACCAAACACATAATTTGAGCTAACTTAAATGGCTATACATATCACATTTACAAGCTAAATCTCATGTCTAATGTCAAGTTTCCAAAACATATCACAAAGATACTAGCCTATATATGCCATATACCATATACACAAGTTTTAAAAATACCAACAAAATGATCGATAGTGTGATGACGTTTCCCGATGATCCCTGAGTCCGAGCTAGCTTTGATTATCTATAAAACATGGACAAATAACACACAGTAAGCTTCATAGCTTAGTAAGTTCGTAAGTAAATAACTCAATTCATCAAATAATATATATATAGCTCAACTATTTGCACATTACATTAATACAAACCTTATTCATGTCTCAAACATGATTAAATACCATTTCATTAAACTTTCTCAATGTAATACTTGAATAAGTTTCGTACATACACCTATCACCTCATACTAACCTCTTTCTCAACCACTACATACATTTATCCGTTGCATTATTAGGTATAGAAATCGAATACTCAAGAGTCACAATCGATAAGTACTTATACCATGGCCCGTAGCCAAATCAAGGTAACTCTTCTCAAAATACCTATATCATGGCTCGTAACCAAATCAAGGTATTATTCACACTCGAAGTGCCGATATCATGGCCTGAAGCCAATGCATTAGCTTAATGACATTACATTATCATCATAATTGCACTTAAGGTTTAACGGAGAAGTTTCGCTTGTCAATTTCATCGTCAAATACTTCCGAATAGTCGTAATCACAATTCAAACATTATCCGCAATCTCATAAACATATTTTATGCAATATCAAAGCATATAACATTCATTTATAATAAAATTAACACCAACGAACTTACCTCGGGTATGAAAACAGTGAAATGAGTAAATTACTCGATAAGCTTGCCTTTCCCCTGATCTAATTTCAGGTTATTTCTTTCTTGATCTATATGTATTCAAAATTAACCCATTTAATCACCATCTCAATCAATTTCATCCACGAACACATATTTAAGCCAATTTGCACTTTGACCCTAAACTTTCACATTTATTCAATTTAGTTCATATTTCATAAATACTCAAAATTTACAAATTTCAATATAACCCATGCTTAACCGAATTCTCTATAGGTATCTAGCAGCCCATATTTTTAATTTATTTCACAATTTAACCCCTCAATTTACTCTTCGCTCAATTTAATCCCTAATTGACATTTTTGTCAAAAATCACTTTATAAAACATGTATATCAAACACCAAGCTTGTATAATTCATCATCAAACATCATAAAAATCATGGGTTCATCAATGTAATTCTTCAAAATCACCAAAAAATTCAGAAATTAAGGTACGGGCTAGCTAGTACTCAAAGCAACGATCACAAAAACGTAGAAATCATCAAAAACGGAGTAAAGAACATACCTTAATCAAAGATTAAAGGTGCCGAATATACAAGCCCTAAATGTTATTATTTTTCTTTGATATTTTTGGTTGATGAATGGATGAATTAATGAACATTTTATTTTGTTTTAACTAATATTAACTTAATAATCAAATACCAATTTTACCCTTAATGAAAACATTATAAAATCACCTAATATATGCTCATTTATGTCAAATTCCACTATCAAGGGTCAAATTACAACATAATGACCTTTCATTTAATAAGCCATGACAATTAAGCACTTTTAACAAGTGGAATGCAACTTTTGCATTTTACGCGATTTAGTCCTTTTTCTCAAATAGAGCTATTAAACGATAAAATTAGCTCACGAAATTTTCACACATATAAAATCACATACTGTAAACACCAAAAAATAATATTAAAATAATTTTATGACCTCAGATTTATGGTTTCAAAACCACTGTTTTGATTTAACTAAAACCGTGCTGGTACATAAAATTTTAAATATACATCAAAGCTTGATAGTAAACTAATTTCATATGTTTAGTGTACTTATTTTTGATCAAATTTTGTATAGAATGCTACTAAACTTGTGATTTCTTATTTAAATTTTATCATGATGCTATTGGAATGTCGAAGTTAAAAAAACAAGCAAATTAGGCCAAATTAGAACAAAAAGCAATAAAATGGTCCAAATTGAAAAGTTGCAGAATTGGTGGTTCATAAAATTATCAGATTTTGATTTTCTATAATTAGAAAAATATATGATTTTTTGTTGGTTGTTAAACATAATTTAGGAGGAAATCATACTAAATTAGCTTTTGAGAGGTGTATAAAAGGCCTTGTAATTGTGGGTTGGGAACAGAGAGACTTGAGACTTGAATTCAAAACAATTTTTCCTTTTTTACATTTGTAGCTTGTCAAGCATTCTTCCATTTCTTTTCTTTTTTTTTTTTTCTTATTTTGGTACAATTGCTCTTTAAGTATCCTCCCTTTTCCACCTATCATCATTACATTAAAATCCATTCTCATAATCTAACAAAGATAATTAATCTCGTGCTCAACTAATCCCCATTTAGCTTTAGACTGGTTATCGTTCCTATCGAGAATTGTGAGAAATGAATCCATACTAAAACCTTACAGCATGATATTCATTATCTCTCTGGAAATGGGATAGTCACATTCGCCCTTCAAAGTCAATCCAATTTCAGCTCAAAGTACACGTTGGGAGGGAGTTGTTTTGGCGTAGAGTTGGGAAAGCGAGTCGATTGTCTGTCGTATTTGAGTTCCCAAGAAAAAATTGATGTGTCCAATTGGAAAAAGCTAGTTGGATTCCGTCCAAGGAGATAGAGATCGAATTTAAACAACTCGCGCCGTTGAGGTCGTTAATTCAAGTTGGGCTCTTCTAGATCGCAAGGCTGCTGAGATATTAAATTGCGGACGCATGTTACATGGTTAGATAACCGGTAAGGGTTGATTTGTAGATCGTATCGGAACCAACTATACAAGGAAGAGTTGGCGGTTAAGGCGTCCTTGATCACTATAACTAGTTATTGTTAGGAAGAAAAAATTTGTTTTCAACCATCAATTCGAGTTCAGATTATATCGAGGCTAAAGCTAAGAATTCACATAATTTATTTACCAGCTTAATTTCAATTATTTAATTCTATTTTGCAATTATCATTCTGTTATTATTTCATTCTATTAATTTGTATATTTTTTTATCAACTAAAATTCCCTTTTATTTATTATTTTCAGTTTAGCACGTGACGAATTGTGGACATGACAACTGCCACGACTTTAGAATTTGGTCACTTAAAAACGTTGTTAGGAATCTCAATTCTTGTGGAATCCATCTTATTTCTCTATACTATTTTTTTTTAATACTCAATACTATTTTTTAATTCAATTACAACATAGGAAATTTATATTTGACGACAGCCATAAAGGCTATCGAATAAACACATGTATTTAATGATTACTACGTCTCCACTCCAAAAATATACAATTTCACGTAACTAACCATTAAAAACAAATCAAAATGTTCCACAAAATGCAGTAAATGGTAACTGAAAAGGTTTCAGAATCTAACCTCAGTACCAGATTTCTAAAGCTCCTCCTATCTTGTCAGGGAAAACAATGTCCGAGAGGATTCCTTCTGGAAGAGACATCAATCTTAACTCTTTTTGTGTATATCCCATCTTTATCACCATTTTTCCCTTTAAACCTTACCTGGTGCAGTAATGATCTCGAGCGAGAAAGTCCGAGAGAGACAATAATAAGAAGCAAAGTGATTTAAACTCGGTAAAGAAAAAACAAAAAGGAAAAATACTTTTACAAATCCCTCATTGAAGTTTCTTACATTGCAAAATGAATAAAGGATTGTAGACAAAACTCAGTCTTGTTTTTTGGAGCAAAAATATCGATTTGGCTTCTGCCAATAGTTAAGAAAATTGGTTTACAAAATAACGGTTAAGCCAAATTATAACTAAAAAAAATTGGGTATTGACTAAAGTGGGATTAATGGTGAGAAAGTAGTGTTGTCAAAGTAACAATCTCGAGTTTGTAGTACCCTTATTCACATTTTAGAATTACACAGGCCTCTTTACAAAGTCTGGGCTAAACCATTTATGGGCAAGTTCACATTTTCTCCATTCTCGTTTGGCACAATTTCTTAATAGTTTCCCACGCCCCTCGCCCTTTCTCCTTTGCTTCTTAATTAAACTTTGTTTCGACGCTTTGTTCTAATCTTCTTATTTAATCTTTGTTTACAATTGATGTATAGTATGAAACTTTAAACTTTTCCACATTCTGCTGCTTGCATTTCTATATGTAGCATACCCTTGTTCTGGTTGTCCAATGCATGGGTCAACTATGCAATATATGGCTGAAGATTGCCATGAAAATTAAACGTGGAACTGTTGAACAAACATGCTTTTAATTTTCAATACCTTTTCAAATATATGGAAGCTGTTCTTGCTTCTGAAACTCTTTCCACTCTAGTAGCTCTCACTCTAGGAAGCATTACGAGTAGGAAGACCACCAATGCACCATCATCCAACAACTTACAAATGAATTACACATTCCCTAAACCCTAAAACCAACAATTGCTACAAAAATTAAACCAAACAAGTTTGCAAAATTTCGCATACCAATATCCCAGCAAAACATCAAAAATGACTTTGGACTGCAAATAATAAGTCAACAATTCTTTAACACTTGCCCATGTAAAAAGTTCTTTAATTCATACCCATGTCAAAGAAATTGAATCTAAGGACATGCAAAGGGAGCAAAATAAGATAAATAGAAGCAATTAAAAGAATAAAATATTCCATTATCCAATATACGTTATGGATATATTGATTCTTTAAAAAAAGAAGAAGAAGAAGAAGAAGAAGAAGAAGCTAATAAGTCAATTTATAACTTATTTGGGAATGAGAGATGAACACCGCCTGCGGAAACACCAAATCTGCCAACTTGCGGATTCGATGAATCCTTCTTCAAAGATACGCCGATATATATTTTTCCGAATGAAAACTTCTAAGAGTCAATGCCTTAGAGCTATTATACAAGGTTTCAATCTTCAAATTTCTATGACATTGCTATTCATGTTATCAGTCTTCTTCCTCCTGTTTTTCTTGGTAATCGACTTCCAAGTTTCCAGGTTAGTGCACACTCACCAATTTTTCTAACCTGGTATAATCTAATGGCTGTTGGGCCTTCTTTTTGTTCCTTTTATTCTCAACCGATGGTTTTTGGATCGCACCGGATCCCATTGTAAATACATCCCACTTTAGTTATATTATAATTATTTTTTACTGCGTGGAATAAAAGTAATGGGCATTTTACAAGGAAAATTCCTTTTTTTTTCCTAAAATCACGGAAATAGGCCGACTTTTTAATTATTTATCGGATTAGGCCATTTTTCCCGAAAGTGCATCCACGTCAGCGCGAGTTGAGTGTCCACGTCAGCAAAACGCTTCCCCGGATGAGCGTTTTTGCCCTTCAACGGTAAAAAATTTGACCGTTGGCTTCCAACGGTCAGAAAAAAAAAAACCTATAAAATGGCCCCTAATTCATTTTTTCACACAAGTCACTCTCTAATTCTCTAATTCTCTCAAAATTTCAATCCCCTCTTTTATTTTTCACACAATTCTTTGTTTAATCTCAATTTTCTTTCAATATTCCCTTAAAAAATCTATCAATTTTTAGTGAAAATTTCTTAAAATTCCATCAAAATTTTACCAAATTTCTTTGTTTAAAATTTTTTTGAATTAAAAAAATACCATCGTGCTAGCAATGGCTGGAGAACTAATCCGTCTTGATAATAAGCACATCTCCGTTGAGCAAATGAAAATGGTAAGTGATACTTTAATTTATTTATGCAAATTTAATTTTTTTTAATTTAATTTTCAGTTATGATGTTTGCATTAATTAATTTATGCAATTTTAATTAATTTTTGTTGTATAATTTTTTATAATAGTCTGTAGATCGGGTGTTAGAATGTTACATTCGTAATATGCCTAATCCTCCATCGCCCTTGATCGAGAATTACTTGCAGGAAGCGGGATTCTGGCACGTGGCCACGATAGGCCCTAAATTAATCAATTAACGCTCATTTAATCAAATGATTAATCGAAATGCTGAAGTAATCAAATTATTTTTCTAATATTAAAATAGTATGTGTAAACCATTATGTATCAATTAACCCTAAATTAATCAATTAATGCTCATTTAATCGAATAACCCTAATTTAATTAACTAACCATAAACCCTAAACTCTAATTTAGTATTTAGTATTTAAAATTAATAGTTAATTTTATGAATTAACCCTAAAATCCTAAACCATAAACCTTAAATCATAAACCCTAAAACAACTAATTAAAAAAAGGACAAAAACGCTCTCCCGGGGAAGCGTTTTGTCCACGTCAGCAAAGAGCGCCCTCAGGACGCGATTTACTGACGGCGACACAAACGCTTCGAAGGAGTGTTTTGCTGACGTGGACGCGTTTTCAGGGAAAACGGCCTAATCCGGTAAATAATTAAAAAGTCGGTCTATTTCCGTGATTTTAGAAAAAAAGGGGATTTTTTGTAAAATGCCCAAAAGTAATCAAACTATTATAAAAAAAAAATTATAAAATTGGTTTTCCATTAGACTCCTTAGTATAAGTTAACTGCAAATTAGGCTTAAAATATTTATTATAATTGATGGATTACAAAATTGTTTTGTGTCTTAAAACGGCAATCCACTAATATTGTCGTCACCTATTTTATTTTTTTTATTATAAATTGATCAAATTGTTGATTGAAAAATATTATGTATTAGAGATTGGTTATTTAAATATAAAATATTTGTACCATATCGTGGGCTATGACTCTATTTAAAAAATAGAGCTAGACAAAAAATCCAAAGAAGACTCACAAATTATTGAATTTGAGATATTCAAAATTTCGAAATGTGATTAAAGGGACATTTGTTATTCTTAAAAAAAAAAAAGACTTCCCATATTAACACCCCACCTTATTATAGTCTAAAAAAAAAATTATAGTACCATACTAGCAAGTTGGATATTTCATAAATTCATTCAGATTTGGAATTAAAATGAGCCGTATTTTATAGAGTATATGGAAGAAAGAAGAAAATCATGATAATTTTAATAATACGGATTCAAGTTCCGATTCAGATGATGAAATAATTGGTTAATGACCAACAAATATAATAAGAAGTGTATGTTAAATATTAGAGAGAGAATGTCCCAACAATATGTAATGCTAGAGGAATTAGATTAAATTGCATATAATGTTTATTTTTATTAATAATTGTATTGTCAACTACTTTCTTGGATTCACATGGCACATTCGGTGATTTGATTCTAATTTTTGTTATTTCTTTTAAAAAAAAATTCTCAAGTATTATTGATAATCTTTTATAGTAATTACTGATTTTTAAAAAAAATTATGTAATTAAAATTTGTGCTATCAAATAAGATATATGAAATTACGATGTAATTGCATTCTGTTAACCAAACACATCTAGAAAGTTACAATTTCTTATAATTACAAGAGGATGAAATTTATTACTTTAATAATTACACTATCATCCAAGTATTTTGTGGTATCCAAGTACACTCTTAATATTTTAATTTTTAAGACATAACGACTCATTTGACCATCCAACTTTACAAAAAAAAAAGTTATTTTAATTCTTCATTTATCTTTTCGCCTTTTTTAGTTTAACTTGTGTTGTTTATCAAATCGCCTCAAAATGAATAGAAAAATTGATTTTTGAAATTAAAAAAAAAGGTATACACTTACATAACATATGTATAAAATATCATACCAACAAGATTAATAAATATTAGCTTTTTCATTATTTTAATAAAAAAAAAAACCTAATTTAAGCTAATCATTATGCTATTTTTTTAATAGAGGCGGACGGTGGGAGTCCAATCTATTATGAGGTATAAAAATTTCCAGTATATTTTGGGCCAATAGAGATAGTGGGTGATTTAACCCAACCCAGTTATCATTTTAATTTTTTAAAAATCAGAATCCAGTCCAATCTTATCAACAAAATCCGCTCCCTTAACCGAGCACCACAAATTCCCATCCCTAGCCCGGTCAGAAAGCCAACCCACCACACTGTTTGCACTTTGCCGTTTGTATCGAAAATTACAAATCCTATTGTCAACAAACATCCAGCTATCCTATTTTAAAAGCAAAGGATAAACCCTACTTACTAGCTCTTTAACTACCTATCTTCTTCACACTCTCTTCGTGCTCCCGCCGTATTTCACTTCCCTTCTCTTCTTTCTTCTTTTCCTTCCTTCCTTCCTTCCTTCTGTCAACACCACTCTCTAATGGCTTCCCTTGCTGGTTCATCAATCTCTATGCAACCTCGCCAGACCCTGGTATTTCTTCTCTTCTCTCTTTTCCTTCCATCAGATCTCTTTAGTTACTACTTACTACACTTTATTCTTTTATTTTTATGTTTTTTGTGTTTGATTTTTTTCTGATCTGGTTCTTCTATTAGTCGATCTTCCTTTGATATTACCTTTTTTCCCTAGTGTTTTCTTACTGTTCAAAATGAGGCTTTCGAGTTTGCTAGTTCAACTCTTTTATGGATGATTTTAACGGGGTGATCTGAGATTTGAAAATGGGTGATCTGAGATTTGAAAATTCTACTTTTTTTTTCCTTCTTGCTGTTTCTTGCATATTTCAGACTAGTTTTTGCTTTTGAAAGTACAAAAGAAAAAGAAGAAGAAAGAGAGTGCATTTGGATGTAAATAATTAAATGTTAAAATTGTAATTATATGGAGAACATAATGCATTACTTTACTTTCATATCCTACACTTATGTTTAAATTGATGTGCATTTAAGTTCCTTTATTTATATTCAATCTATTATGATTTTGCTTTTTAGCAACCTCTTAGAGCAACAGAGCAAGTAGATTCTGTTTCGATATTCTTCTTTTTATGTGAATTGAATTCTTGACTGATCTTCATTCTGTTGAACACATTTTGACAGACTACAAGCAGGGTCTCTGGGTTCAAATTGGTTTCATTTGTGAACCGGGGAAGAAGCAGCCTCTCCTTTAGGTTGCGTCCAGATCGCTTGCGGATTTCATGTGCTGTATGTTTCTCATTGAATGACATGATATTCTTTTCTACGCAATGTAACCCATTAGTGAGGGGCAAAGGCTATATGACAGGGATTTACATTTCTTTTTAGTGTCCATTCCATCGACAATAAGGGAAATAACATGGACTTGTAAATTAAATAGAGATAAGATATGAATCCACTTGTGGACTCTCTTCTAACAGTGCATGGTTTTCTTATCTTTGATATTTCTCATATGGGATTGTTTGAAATATGGTTAACTGTTTGTGCTATTATTTTGTTAACTTTAAGGAGCGCAAGGAATGGTTGGCAAGTCACTTGCCTCTAGTATCTGTTTATCTGTTATCATGTTTGTCTTATCTTGTGCTTTTGCATGAAGTCCTTTGTATATAAATATTCATTAATTTCTTCTTCTTTTATAAAAGTTTATTGTGCTTCATATTCTGGGTTTGTTGTAAATATGCTTGTTATGGCCTGGTCATTTACGTAGGAATGACTGTTGTACCTTTTGTGAATAACATAATGCTGATACCCTAGTTAAATGTTTTGGGCAGGCCAAACCAGAGACAGTGGATAAGGTATGTGAAATAGTAAGGAAACAACTAGCCCTACCAAGTGACAAAGCAGTCACAGGTGAATCAAAATTTGCTGAACTTGGAGCTGATTCTCTTGATACGGTACTTAACTGTTTATAGCCATCTGAGGCAGTTTTTTCTTTAATATCTGGATCTTGTTTGTTTTTACTCCTTATTTGGGTAGGATAGTGTGCTGAACCAAGGAGAGTATGCATTTCTTTTAGTTTGATGAATTTTTTCCCTTCTTTTTCTTTGTTGTACCTCTTGGCAATCAGTTATTTTTTATTGCTTGTAGTAGTATGTGCGTAATTCGATAGAATGGGCATTTCAGGTCGAGATTGTGATGGGGCTTGAGGAAGAGTTTGGAATCACTGTGGAAGAGGACAATGCCCAAAGCATATCAACTGTTCACGATGCAGCTGAGCTTATCGATAAGCTCTGCGGCGAGAAAAGTGCCTAGAAACAAACCAAGGACCTAAGTTTGGGATTCATTTGCCAATTTATTTGTGAACTCATCATGCCTATTTATTTGTTCAAATCTAGTAAAACTCATAAAGTGGTTGTTATTTTAGTTATAAACTATGGATTTAACGCTTTTGTGTTGTAAGTATGGAAAATACTGTTTGATCTTCTTTTTCAGTAAGCTACTAGCATGTATAATTGTAATGAGTATTCTAGACTTAGCCTGCCTCATATCCAATATTTTCCAAATATTATAATTTAATAAATATATATAGGAATAATATGAACCCGTATCCTAAATTAAAGTATGAGAACATTTGGTGCAATTAGTATTAAATTATATATATTTTTGCGTAGTGCTAAAAATGTCTTTTTGCCAAATCCTTTAATGAGTTGTTAAGTTGTGATGTAGCGGTTGACATAAGTGGTATTGTGATGGTTGTTTTGGTAGTTAACATGAAAAAAAGATTGATATTGAGGGATTAATTAATTTTTTTAATTATGTTACGAGGATTTAATCGTTTTTAATTATTTTATCAGGTTCCATTGTTTTTTAAATTATTTTAGTCTAAAAATTATTGAAGTATCATAATAAATTGATAAAGTTGTAAAAAATATTAAAATATTAAAATTTTTTAAAATATAAAATTATAAGAAATATATAAACCTTTTTATATTTTAAAGGTTTGGAGTATTTGGTTTCAATAATAAAAAAATGTGGAGTTCGAAGTGTCATGGTGATCAGATTTGTATAGAGTACTAAGTAAGGGGTTTGACTATTTAAGTGACAATGTATTTAGTGTTTGGAGGCTTAAGATGGACGAGATAAAATAAAATGTAATAATTCTTTATTAAGAATTTTGAATAATTATTAGAAATTATTAAAATTCATAAAAATAGAAAATTATATAAATTATTAAAAATATTAATTATTATAAAAATTGAAAATTAATACTTTTTTAAAATTTATAAATTTTTATCATTTTAATATCTAGATCGTAAACCCTAAAATTTTTATATAACTTCTATAACTTTTTTTTTTTTATAATTTCTTAATTAAGCCATTGTAATTAAAAAATACAATTAAACTATCCAGTCATATCATCATTTTTTCCAAGTTAGTTGCAAGGTAATGGTCCGTTAGAGGCTTCAACAAATAATCTATTTTCAAATACTTAATTGATTGCTAGCTTTTAATTAATAGATTAATTGATTATACCTTTTTCAATTAAGGATTTCATTGATTTTTTTTAATTATTTAAAAAAGATATTTTCATAACTTAAAACTTTTTTTTTTCTCAATCAAGCTTGATATAATTTAGTTTTAAGGTTTGAGTTCAATTATTGGTACTTAAACTTACCTCATATTCAAATTGAAAATTTTTAATATTAATTAAAAAACTCAATTAAATTCATTTAATAACTCGAATTGTTTAAATTGGAGTAGAAAATAATAAAATCTAATATAAATTTATTGGTATCTTGCTCAAATAAGTTGTTAACACAACTTTTCATTTAGACCCAAGCAGAACCACTGGAGATGTTTTCATAGATGATGATGTTCCATTCCAAATGAAAGGCAAAGATAAACATAATCAGAACACAATAAACACAAATAAGAATAAGGATGTTTGGCAAATAACATAAGAGACACAAATTGCATTAAAAATATTCCATCAACTCCTCTATTCAGTTCAAAGCCACAATATAAAGAGTCTAATGAAAGGAAAAAGCTTTCAGCTGCTACTCTTCCCATACTTTTCCATCATGAGACCTGGCATTTAAATGATAGTTAAATGAGTTAAATGTACAACTAAAACATAATTCTTATTTTATTTAATCTTATATTAAACCAAATACATTGAGGCTCTAAAGCTTTTCTCTTTAATATTAGCATTTCAATCTTTTTATATATTTAAATAAAATTAATAATTAAAATTAATTCAGAATAAAGATTATACTAATTAAAGTGAAATCTTCGTGAAATCAATTTAGTAAAATCATTTATATGGTATCAAAAAACAAAGAACTGCGATTTAGATGAATAAAATGAAGTCTCAGCTGCTGCTCCCTTATTCCCATTAAATCATCCACTATTTTTAATCTGTCAAAAAATATATAGTTAAAATATGCAAATATTTAATATTTATAAAATAGAAGTTTCCTTTTTTTTCATTTTTTATTAGAAGTTGGAGAGATAAAAAAAGATAAAAAGAAAAATTCCACAATCACATATAAAAGTGATATAGATCAAATTGCTAGTTAAATGAAATAAAAAAAATACCTCTATCGTGAATTGATAATCTTTTGGTCTTTAATGGAACCTTCTGGATGTGTGATATCTTGAACTAATCTCCACCTGTCTCAGTGATGTGAGACATTTTACACCATCGGGGAAACGAGATAATTTGGGACAATCAATAATATGTAATCTTTGAAGTGAAGTTAGGTTTTGAAACCAATTTGGCAGTGCCTCAAATTCAGGGCAATGTAGGATTTGAATGAACTCTAAATGACTAGCAGAGGCTTCAAGAAGCAGCCGAGGTAGATCCCTCAGATTTGGTGTGTTACGAATCATAAACTTTTTGAGGCTTAAGTGAAGGTTTTGGTCTTCTATCACTTGGGGTTCCATGAGTTTCGGCAGGCAAAAATTCGAATTTCCTCTAATTTGGGTAAGTGTTTCAGACTTCGAGGCAGTGATTCAAGTTCATTACAGCCATTTATAACCAAGTATCTAAGAGACGAGAGGTATTGCATCCCTTAAAACAAACATTTTAATGAATTACAGTTAAAAAAGTATAACAATTGAAGCGAACTCCAATTACCAGGTTGAATCTCCCTTAATTGTATGTCAGCTGCAGTTATCTCCAAGAGTCTGAGATTGATAAGTCTTTGCAATTTGTCAGGCACTTGAAGCTTTGAAACGCCAAGTAACCTCAATGTCAACAAGCTCTGAAGCTTATGAATAGGCTTTGGAAGTCTACTCAAATTACTGCAGCCACTTAAGATATCTTAAATGCTTCAAGGTGCAAATTGAATTTGGTAATGCCTCCAACGAGCACTTTTCAAGCTCAAGTAGCCGTAGGTACTTGAAATACAAGATGCAAGCAGTTAGAAATGATTTCTCAATCACCCTCAATCCTTCCGATGGGGGTAGGAATATTAAGGTGCGCATACCTTTCAACTTCTTCAAAAATGATTGTGGAGTTCTCAATGGATTACGGCCAGCGAATGTCAAATGTCGAACATTTTCAGAAGCACTTATCGTTTGCTGATATATGATTAAGCACTCTTCTTGTGAAACATTTAGTGCGAGATCATGTATCAAATCATGCATTTTGAATCTATAATATGAGAAATAATCTATAACATCTTGAAGAAAACCCCTCGACCATAAATCCTTGAAATATTGTAAACCGATATGTTCACCACACTCGTCGTTGTCTTGCTTGGGGCTTTTGAGAAGTCCATGGGCCATCCAGAATTGGATAATATAATCGGTGTCATAAACTGTATCTTTGGGAAACAATGATAAATAAGTCAGGCATCGTTTCAAATGAGGTGGCAAATGATTGTAACTTAATTTTAGAACAGGTAAAATGCCATTTTCCTGTTCATCAAGCTTCCAAATGTGATTATCTCTTATTAGTACCCAATCATGTTGATCAGTTTTCCCATAAAGTAAGCTCCCCATAGTTCTCACTGCCAAAGGAATCCCTCTACATTTTTTAACAATTTCATCAGCAATTCCCAAAAGATTTGGATATCGTACTTCGTCCCCTTCTTTGAATGCCCATTTTAGTAACAAAGATAAGCTATCTTGATGATTAAGAGCTTTCAATTCATATGGAATGTGGGTACCCATTACTGATACGACAGCTAAACTTCTGGTGGTTACAATGATTTTACTTTGATGCAAATCATCCAACTTCATCAATATGTTTCTCAACTCATTCCATTTTACAATATCTTCATTCCACACATCATCCATAACAAGTAAAAACTTTTGACCTTTTATAAGACTTTGCAGAAGAGTCAAAAGTGCATTGACCGGTAAACCATCACATCTCTCACGATTTATGCAATAAATAATCTCACAAAGCAACCTAGCAACGTCGAAAAACTCGGATACACACACCCATAGTTTCAAGGGAAAACACTGAGTGATTCTTTCATCATTGTACACAAACTGAGCAACCGTAGTTTTTCCCAGGCCACCTATTCCAACTATAGGAATGACAGGAATGTTTTGGCCATCCCTTGGCTGGACTACAAGACGTATAATGTTCTCTTTGTCTTGATCTCGACCAAGAACCTTAAAAGTCATGAAGGAGTGGGTGTCCCTATGACTTTGAACAACATACGGTGGGTTCTGAAGAATTTGAACATTCTCTCCGAGATTAAATCTTTTGAAATCAGTAGCAATGGTCTCTAACCTTTCGTTTATCTTTTTGATTTTTTGACCCATCCTCAAAGAGTATGCAAAAGGAATAGAGATGGAGGAGAAACGTACCGTTTTCAACTCCTTTCGCAGAGCGTCACACCGGAATTCATCGAGCACATCCTCAGCATCATAAAAGACGCCTCTGAGCTTGGTCAAACTAAGGCGCAACGTTTGATTGTGCTGCTGCAGTTTTTCAGCATCGAACAGCGCAGATTTGATGTATGTCATGTTTTCCTCAAGCCTTCTCAAATCGCTGGCATTCCTTAGAGATATAGTTTCTTTTATAGCAGGGGAGATAATGTGATTAAAAAGGGTTTCGGCAATGATGGATAGAAAAGATTCCGCCATAACTCTGCTCTCACAACTGAAGAGGTTATCAAAGGTGAGGTTATAGGAATGATAAAATTCTTTAGTTTGGGAAAGTGTAAAGTGGGATGATCCTTTTGCTCAAGAAAGGGGTGTCTACTAGCTCTTCAAAATGATACTCCCCCTGTATCTCCAATCGTTTAAATTTCAGTGAAGTTTATTTTTTTAAAATAAGAAATTTGATGCTTTGAGCTTATCTACTGATTGAGTGGCATGTACATTAAGAATTAACAAGTAGGGGATGACTTGGCTATCATACCGGTCGAGGCTCCCCTACTCTTAGATTTATTATTATTCTTTTCGGGATTAAGTAGGAATTATGTCTAGTTATTGATATTTTAAAGGTTAGGTATTTTTTTCTTTAATTTATTTTTGCCATATGTTAAAAAATATATATTGATGCGGTGGTTGTTATCAGACGCTTTATTTTATTAGTCACAATGTCATGAATTATAATAGAATGAGATTCTTGTTGTTAATCACTTTATTTTATTACTCTATTTTTGTTGAACGTGTGATTTACTAATTTGCCAACAATTCATTTTGTCATTATCGGGTGGCATCATGATGAGAGTGATGCACCAGTTCGAGTTTCTATAAGATGTACCAACTTAACCGATTGAGTTAAAAATGAGAGTTTACTTGCTTCAAAATGATATTCTATCCTAAATTGTTTAAATTTTAGAGAAATTTTTTATTTTAGAAGAGAAATGAATTTTTTAGATCTATTTTAAAATGGAAGGGAGGCCAAATAATAATAAATAAATAATTTATTAATTCAATAAAATAAAAATCAATAAGTAGCTGGATGGTTTGGCTATTATGCAAGTCAAGTCTCAGGTTTATTATGTATATTTTTGGGTTGGGTCGGAAATTTGTAGTTTTTAATATTTTGAGGGATTTGGCCTCTTTTACTTTAATTTGTTAGTCATATGTTTGGAAAATAATTTATTAGTTGATGGTTGTTATCAACAATATTTTCTCAAATAGGAAGTTGGATAAGAAATCATTTGGATATGAGTTCAAAATAAGGGATTTATTCATCAGTAAATTCATCGATCGGATATCAATAAAGTGTTGATAGGTACAATAAAAATAATAAAAACTTAAAAAATAGAGATTTTATTTTTATTTTGCATGCATAATGAACTTGGATAAATGATTGTACAAATTAATTTGAACTTGGACAACATTTGACCAATTTTATTTTGAATATTTTTTATAATTTTAAAAATAATAATATAAAATAAAAAAAAGTTAAACTCCTCTATTTTATAAACCTTTTTGTTTTGAAATTATTTTTATATTTCTAGATTTTTTCTAGACACAAATGCATTTGAATAATCATTTATCAAGTTCATTCTAATTGTGTATTTCTTTAATAATTTTATATTTTTTAAAATTTCTAAAAATAATAATATAAAAAATATTAAAATAAATTTAATATTTAGCACTTTAGTAATAAAACATTTTAAAATAAATTTAATTTTTATTCTAGATTTTAGAAAATAAGAATGGTTATAAATCATTTAAAAATAATTTTTATTACTTATTTAAAATAAATATTATATTTTAAATGATTATAATAATTTAAGTAACAAAATTAAAATTTATTTTAAAACATGGAATTTATTATACAATAGTTTTATATTATTATTTTTGGAATAATAAAAAGATATAAAAATTATAGAAAAATATATGTTCAGAATATTATCCAGATTCATTTGTATATTAACTACTATTTAATCAGATATATTGTGCAACTAGAATGTAGAGACAAAAATGAACTTTTAACTTCAATTGTTTAGAGTTTAATTACAGGTAAATAAAGAAGGAGACATCAAATCTTCATTGGACTCAATGAGATTTTACTCATCGACCTTTTTTAAAAGAATTAAGAGAACAAGCAAAAAAAAAAAAAAAAATATTTTTGGAGATAAGAGGTTCTTTCTTCGTTATATTTTTTATTAGAATTAAAATAAATTTATTTGTGAACTTCTATTAATTTACTTATTATTCATTAATTTATATGTCCAAAAATTAGTTGTGAGGAATTTTATTCGATAGTATCATAATATCCTTCAACGCCTTTTTCCCAACCTTTTGTGACGAAACTTGATATGTGAAACCAAAAACTCAATTAAAAAATGAGACATAAGCTTTGAAGTGGGATTTGATGTGATTTGATTTTTCTGAAAGGTAAGTAAAATACTTTATTTGATACAAGCAAGCTACATACCAACAGTACAGCCTCTAAACAAGAGGTAAAAACTTGAATTCCCCTAATTTGTTTACAATTATAATTGCAATAAAATAATAAATTAACATAAAATTTAATCACACAAATATCGTACATGTACAAATTTAAACTAAATGAAATTGAACAACATTTAATTTGAGAAATAATCTGTCAATAACATTTATGCATTATTTGAATACTAAGCTAAATTATTTGTCTCAAGTTTAAATTTAAAAATATTAATAGAAAATAAAATCTCAATTAATTTCATGAGTTAACTGATGAACAACTGTTTCAATTGCACCCATATAACACCACAGATATTTCAGGAGACAATGTTTCGTTCCAAATGAAGGACAAAGATCAAACAAAGTCATAATAAGAGTAAGTATGTTTTATCAGACGCAAATTACATTAAAAACATTCCATCAACTCCTCAATTCAATTGAAGGCCACAATACAAACAGCCTAAATCAAACAAAGAAAAAGCTTGTAGCTGCTACCCTTCCCATAATTTTCCATCATGAGACCTGGCATGTAAATGATTGTTAAATGAGTTAATTGTATAACTAAAACGTAATTCTTATTTTATTTAATCTTATATTAAACCAAATACATTAAGGCTACGAAGCTTTTCTCTTTAATATTAAAATTTCAATCTTTTTATATATTTAAACAAAATTAATAATTAAATTAATTCAGGACAAAGATTGTACTAATTAACGTGAAATCCAAGAAAAAAAAAGAAGGGGTGTAGATATTGAGGAAAAAAGTCTCGAAAAGTGATAAACCGTAAGTTATACATATTTTTACCCCATGTTTGGCATATTTATAGATAATTTTTCCTTGGTTTCATTGAATTCGAGGCTCCTAATATTTTAATTTCATGTTTTATACTCAAGATAGTATAAGAAAGAGAAAAGAGCAAGAAACGAGCCAAAGGCAGACAAAATAGGCTAATTTCAGTGTTCCACACGGACTAGGTACTTCCACACGCCCGTGTGCGACACACGAGCAGGCCACACGCCCGTGTGTCATGGTCGTGTCAACATTAAATCAAGTCAGAATTGCTCACGGCTTGAGCACCTTCACACGAGCGTGGCACACGACCGTGTCCCTGTTAAACCCAAGTCTAATTCTATTCGGAAAAGGCTAATTTTGGGCATTCCAAAGTCTATTTAAACACCCTAGAAGAGGATCAAAAGGGACACGCAGAGTAGAAGGCAGAAAATACTCAAGGATAGCTATCGGCATCAGCTCGGAAGCAGGATCTACTTCAAGACTGAAGATCTCCATTCAATTTCCTTAGGAGTTTTTTTGGGTTTCTTTATGTTTTTTTGTTTTCCCAATTTGGAGATGTTTTCCATTATTATGAACGAAACTCCCTAAATACCTAATGGAGATGAAAACTAAGACAGATCTTATTACTATTTGAATTATATGATAATACTTGTTCTTATTCTTAATTATATGTTCTTAATTCTTGTTTTAATATTCCAGGATATTAATTCAGGTTTTGATGTGCTTATTCAGTGGAGCAAAAGTTCCTTTATAAGAGTAGATCTTCCATAATTAAGCGGAGTTGCATGCAATCCTTGAGATAGGATGGCATAAATCTACCGGATTAGAGTCAAATCTAATAAGGAAGTCCATAGATTGAGTTAATAAGACAATAGGGGTTTTAATTAGAAAGAGATTTCAATTAATCAACCTAGAGTTAGTTGATTTTAGTCTCGAGAGAGATATTAACATAAATCAGGGATTTCTACGGATTAAGTCAAGTGAATAAATCGTCTAATTTAGAACTAATAAGTAAAGTCTAGTTGGATTCTTCCTTGGGTACTATCTTTTCCATCGGTTTTCCAAAAGTATTTTCCAATTTTAATCTTTTTCGTGTTCTTAGTTATTAGATAGTTAATCTTAGTTAAAAGCATCCCTTTAATTTTTAGGCTAGATAATAAAAAGATAGTAATTACTAGTACTTTTAGTTATTGTGGATACGATAATTTTCGGTCTCACCATAACTATACTATTGTTCGATAGGTGCGCTTACCTTAGTCGAATTTTTAGTTAGTTTAGCGACCATAAAAAAGAAACGAAAATTTTCATGAAACCTTGCAAATGGCAAATTTAGTAACAAACTTCATTTGTATGGTAATGAAAAAACAAATAGCTCTTTAATTATAGACCTAACCTGGTGCTCCCTTATTGTCATGAAAGCATCTTCTTTGTAGAAGAAGGAAACCTGAAAGAGACAATTACAATATCCATCAAAGTTATTCTATTATTGATGAACACTAAATTGATAAAACAAAGCATCAATGCCTATATTTATAGGCTTACAAAGATACTACCTTAACACAAAAATAACTAGCAACTTATTCAATTAAACTGAAAATCTGGAACTAACAAAGACTCTACCGAGATACTTGGTCAACTAAACAACCCACTACTTTGAATTAATTCTCAACACTCTCCCTTAATTCAAAGTTGCAAACACTAAGTAGACTTTTAAAAATAGCTGGACTTCTCCTTTAATAAAGCCTTTGTTAACACATCTGCTAGCTGCTCTTGGGTGCTGCAATGCTCTAAAGATATCTCCTCTTTTGCTACCAAATGACGAATGAAATGATAGCGAATATTGATGTGATTTTTTCTACTATGAAATGTTGGATTCTTTGTCACGGAGATAGTAGATTTGTTGTTACAAAATTATCTCTGTTGCACATTTCTGCTATTGTTGAAGATCGGCTAACACTCTTCTTAGCTAAATAATTTGACAAGCTGCTGCAGTTGTTGCTACATACTCAACCTCTGAGGTTGACAATACTGTTGTAGCTTGCTTCTTAGAACACTAAGTGATCACCCCTGAACCTAGAGTGAAAACATTTGTTGATACACTTCTTCTATTATCTAAAGAACCTGCCCAATCACTGTTTGTGAACCCACACAATCTGAAATTTAAAATTTTTGAGTACTAAATGCCTTACTCTAAAGTTCCAGCGATGTACCGCAAGACCCGTTTTGCTGCTGCATAATGAACGTTTGAAGGTTGCTGCATAAACCTAGAAATAACACCAATAGGAAATGCAATATCAGGCCTAGTGTGAGTCAAATAAATTAAACCTCTAACCAAGCTTCTTAAC
The DNA here is from genome assembly GCA_025698475.1 of Gossypium anomalum. Taxonomy (NCBI): domain Eukaryota; kingdom Viridiplantae; phylum Streptophyta; class Magnoliopsida; order Malvales; family Malvaceae; genus Gossypium; species Gossypium anomalum. Next base: position 77,260,695 of record CM046966.1, on the reverse strand, counting down.
CTCATTGCATCTGCCATTTCTTCTCCATCTTCTAGTTGCAATTTCTCATTGATATTTATGGGTATAGTTGCAGGCTTGCAATTAGGCATGCCAAAATTACTGAGAAGATCCTTGGCATATTTTCTTTGTGAGATAAACATTCCATCTTCAACTTGATGAACTTTAAGACCAAAGAAACAATACAATAAACCCATATCTGACATCTCGAATTCATTGATCATTTGAGACTTAAACTCATCAATAAGAAAGTTAGAGGAACTAGTATAAATGATATCATCAACGTAAAGACAAACAATGATAAAATCATTTTTACCTTTCTTTTTCTCATACAAGGTGGGCTCATTCTCACTTTTCATGTACCCTTTCTTCTGAAGATACCCATCGATCTTGCTGTACCATGCTCGAGGGGCCTGCTTTAATCCGTACAACGCCTTTTTCAACTTGTACACCTTTGTTTCGTTGCCCTTCTCTATGAAACCTTCTGGTTCTGCTACATAAACATGCCATTGCAATTGTAGATCTCTATTGAGGAATGCTGATTTGACATCAAATTGATAAACATGCCATTGCAATTGTGCAGCCAGTGCTAGAACAAGCCTAACCGTTTCGAACCAAGCTACCGAAGAAAAGGTTTCTTTGAAATCAACACCATATTATTGTGCATAACTTTTCGCCACAAGACAAGCTTTGTGCTTTTGGATGCTTCCATCTGTACCAAATTTTGTCTTGAACACCCACTTCAAACCAATTGCATTTTTTGTCTTCCAGCAAGTTGACCATCTCCCAAGTTTCATTCTTTTCGATGGATTTCATCTCCTCCATCATCACCTGTTGCCATTCTTCCTTATCAGTAGCTTCTTCATAATAGAAAGGATCTGAAACAGTTAGAGCAAATTGATAAGATGCATAAGTATCATCAGTATATTTCGGATTTGGCTTTTTGACCCTTGTTGATCTTCTTAGTGAAATTGGTTCTTCAAAAGACTCTTCAAGTGTTGTAGATGTTACTGGTGCCGACTCTTGTTTTTCATCTGGAGAATCTTCAATGGGAAAAGAAATCTCCTATTGTACCTGCTCTACAGTCATATCCCAGCTTGCATTTTCATCAAACACTACATTTCTTCTACTTGAAAATTTTCCACTAAGAGGGTTATATAATTTATATGCTTTAGATTAAGTACAATAACCAATAAAAATACATTTTTCAGTTTTTTCATCAAGTTTTTTTACGAGCATGAGAATGTACCAAAGCATAAGCAACACACTCAAAAATTCTTAAATGACTTACATTGGGTTTCCTACCACACCAAGCTTCATATAGAGTTTTGTTTATGACAACCCTTGTTAGCGAGAGATTCAATAGATAGACTGGTGTTGCCATAGCTTCTGCCCAAAACTGATTTGAGAGTCCCCTTGCTTGTAACATGCTTCTCGCCATCTCCACAACAGTTCGATTCTTTTGCTCAGCAACACCTTTCTACTCTGGAGTGTAAGGAATTGTTAACTCCTTACGGATGCCATTTTTTTCACAAAATAGATTGAACTCTTTAGACACGAACTCTCTTCCTCGATCCGTGCGAAGAACTTTGATATGGCAACCGCTTTGGTTCTCCACTATAGCTTTGAATTTCTGGAACTTTTCATAAGTTTCTGACTTGTTTTCTAGAAAATACACCCAACTCATGCGGTTATAATCATCAGTGAACAACCAAAAGTAACGGCTCCAACCCAATGACTCGGTTTGCATAGGACTACATAGATCAACATGAATTAATTCTAAACATTCAATAGCTCTCCATGCTTCTCCAACAGGAAATGGCTTTCTAGTTTGCTTTTCATAAATGCACCCCTCACATAAATCAAGAGAACCAATTTTTGAGAGTCCAAAATCCATACCTTTATCACTTAGCAATTTCTGGCCTTTAATATTGAGATGTCCATACCTCAAATGTAACATCCTTTACCCGTATTCGACGCCGGAATAGGGTTCTAGGCATTACCAGACTTAATCATAAACAAACATACAAAACCAAGCCATAAAATTTCATTCAAATTAAAATCATACAAACATATGCATCACGTCCCTTATACAGGCCTATGAGGCCCAAAAAATACATCGGAGGTGAATTGAAACTAACTGAGAACTTTCGGAACTTAAAAAAATTTTCACATTTTTAAAAAGCCACACGCCCGTGTGGTTGGGCCCGGTGGATTTCACACGCCCGTGTAGCTTGCGACATCCTTGTGTCCCTTGCCTATGGAGCTCTCTGTTTATGACGTCATCTCTAAATTAAGGGCACACGACCGAGACACATACTCGTGTGCTAGGTCGTATGGTGAATTTAATTTTACCATTTAAGGTGTAGACTTCACACGGCCTGAGTACACGTTCTTATCCTAAGGCCATGTCTTTTACACGGCTGAGACACATGACTATGACTATACCCGTGTGGTCAATTCGAAGTTAAAATTCAGGATGCAGGGGACACATGGCCTGATCACATGCCTATAGGGAAGACCGTGTGTCTACTCGTGTGGACGAAAATAACCATTTTAAGGTCACATTTCTCACCCTTTTTACGACCCACTGCATTTCATATTCAAGCACACAAATTTGCTCAGCAGAGCAACCAATTCAACTAAAAACACAAGTTTTCATTAATCATTTTAACACAATACTTCTTTACCTAAGTTTACCAAAAATAACTTCATTCATTACCCTATCAAATCCAACTTCAAAACATAGGTATTCAAGCATACATTTATCAATGTTTCAAAACTACATCTTTCAACTTTGTCCTATACATGCCATATAAATAAAAAGTTATATTCAAAATCTACCAGTGGAACTCTGGATAGTGCTTCCTGATGTGTTGATTCAATCCACCGATATCACGTAAATCTACATAAGCAATTAACACACAAAGTAAGCTTATGAAAGCTTAGTAAGTTCATAGGCTTTTAATAACAACCTTACCAAAAATTCACAAAAAAATCAATAAACAATATTATACAATCAATTCCTGCCAAATACAATCTCAAATGATGAGTCCATACAATTGAACTCAGTATCAAATATCCAATCATATTCTAGCACTTAACTTCAACTATCACTTACCAACATTTGTCAAATTAAAGGACGTCTTACAGATTTGAGTATGTCGTTTGCTCAGTGCCACAATTCACAACTCAGTATGGTTTTCCTCATTGAAATACCATACCTACATTTCACAACTTAGTATGGGAAATACCATACCTACGTTTCACAACTCAATATGGGAAATGCCATACCTACGTTTCACCACTCGGTATGGGAAATACCATACCTACGTTTCACCATTCGGTATGGGAAATGCTATACCTACATTTCACACTTTGCTATGGATCAACCACGGTCTCATTCGTTAATTCATCACTTATTACAACACGAACGTACTCAATCTTGTGTTTTTCTCAATTTGACTTTTAACTCAATTTTTTTCACATTATTTCCCAATATTAATAATTCAATAGAGAATATATGAAATAACACATTACATCATTATAGAATTAACAAATAATTATACAAGTTCAGCCATATGAACTTACCTGGGCCAATTTGTAAAAGTTGTACTATTTCAGGGACTAATCGACAACTTTTCATTTTCCTCGTTTATCTTCAGATTCTTGATCTAAAATATAAAATTATTTACTCATCAACATCTATTTCAATTCAAATTCAATTCATACTTTATGCCCTTCAATTTTCAAAATTACACATTTACCCTAAACTTTACAGTTTTTACAAGTTGGTCCCTACTCAATTAACTCCCCAATTGAGCAAATTTTTCCTTAATTAACACTTTATTCTATCATCTTAAACTACTTCACAACCTTTGGAAATCAGAATTTCAGCATCAAACCTTAATTCCAAACTTTTTCACGATTAAGTCTTAAAAATCAATTTCTACATAAAAACATTTAGTAAACCCATATTTTGATAAAATTAAAACTTCAAACCCATGTTTATTCATTATAAAGTTCCAGTACTCAACTATGGTAACTTTCAATTTCATCGATAAAATCAAAAACTAATGAATTTAATAGTAGGACCTACTTGTAAAAGTCTTAAAAACATAAAATTTATAAGAAAAAGGCAAGAATTAACTCACTTGATGCAAAATTATGAAAAACAAGCTTATAAAACCCTCCTATGCAATTTTGGTTGATGAGAATGAAGAGAAATATAGATATTTCATATTTAGTCCTATCTTTATTTAGTTAATTATGCACTATTCCAATTTTGCCCTTAAATCATCAATTTCCTTGCTGATTTCATGCCCTTTCTGTCCAGCCCAAATAATTTTGGTCTAATTACCTTTTAAAACCCTCCTTATTAGTCACTTAAGCTTTTTAATCACTATTTAACAAATTTTGCACATTTTTCAATTTAGTCCTTTTTAACCAATTAACTATCCAAACGTTAAAATTTTCTAACTAAATTTTAATTCCAACCCAATGACACTCCATAAATATTTCTAAAAATATTTATGGCTCGTTTTATGAGTTTGAGGTCTCGATACCTCGGTTTAGACCCAAATTACTTATTAATTTCTTTTTAAATCACAAAATTTACTAATCCAAAAATTCTTCTATAATCACATTTGACTTATAGATATTTATTTATTTAATTTTAAAACTCACTTTTCAGATTTAGTGATCTCGAATCATTGTTTCCGACACCACTAAAAATTAGGCTGTTACGTCAAATGCCATAGCTTTGAGTCATCCTTTGCACTTGCAGCAAGAACAAAGTTCTCCATGTTTGAAACATCCAACAGAAACATCTTGTTTGGAGTCATGTGGACATGGAATTTTTTGCCTTAATTTTTGTTTTTGATGATACATGCATAATCATCAAATATGATAGAATATCCACCAGCCATTAGTTGTCCGACACTCAATAAATTGTATCATAAATCAGGAACAAATTGACCATTGTCCAAAATTTTTCCTTCTCCATGGCTACTAAAAAATTTCACCGTTCCTTTTCCTTCAACTTGCATCTCCCTTTTGTTCCCAAGCTACACCTTTATCTTTTGTGACTCATCAAGCACCTTGAACAAGGATTTGGTGCTTGTCATATGATATGAACAGTCGCTATCCACAAACCACAAATCACTTGGCTTATGGTTAGCATCAATACAAGCCATAAAAAGCTTGTTTTTCTCATCACTTTCTACTGCAAAGTTAATTTTTTTTATCCTTATACCAGCAATCAGCTTTTATATGCTCATATCTGGTGCAATGATAACATTGTATGCCATATTTTATGTTACCTTGCTTATTGTATTGCCTTTGTCCATCATTGCTTCTGCTTCCGCTGCCTCTGCCTCTACCATAACCACAGCCGCGACCACCATGAAATCCTCCTCTTCCTCGATCATTGTTTGTTGAATGGTTATTGTCGCCTTGATTTGTGAATGTCTCCTTCATTTGAAATGCCAGCTCTTCACTCTTTTCTGCTGATCTGTTGATTCTTGCCTCTTGAGATTGAAGAGACCCCATTAGTTCATCAACAGAGAAAACTAACAGATCTTTGGATTCTTCTATAGCAACCACAACATGATCAAATTTTACCGTCAACCTTCGCAAAACTTTCGCTACAATTATCTTGTCTGAAATTTATTCGCCGTACAAGCGCAGTTGACCGACTATTGTCCTTGTTCATGATAAAAAATCAACAATTGATTCACCATTCTTCATCATCAAGGTTTCAAAATCACGTCGTAGTGATTGCAATTTTACCACTATAACCTTTGAATCACCTTGATACTCTTTCTGCAAAATTGACCATGCTTCATTCAATGTGGTTGCTACAATAATTCGTGAGAAAATAGAGTCATGAACTGCTTGCTGGATAATGAACAATGCATTAACATCATTTTTCTTGGTTTCTTTAAATCTCTTATCTTCTTCTTCATTTGGTTCAAGTATGTCAGCGAACCCGTACTCGACCAAGTCCCATAGCTCTTGTGATCTGAGCAGTGTCTTCACATTGATGCTCCACCACTCATATTTCTCACCATTGAAAATGGGTATGAGTGGTTGAGAGGAAGCAAAACCAGTTGATGTCATTCCAAGAATGCACACTCTCTTCTCTCATGTTTCCCGAAGACCCAAAAAGGTGTTTCTCTGAAATGCCCAGTGGACCCAAACCTAACTTTCATTCAATTGCCTAAAAGATCGAAGCTTGCTTCGATGCCAAATTTGTTGAAGAAGGAAACATGAAAGAGACAATTACAATATGTATCAAAGTTATTCTATTATTGATGAACACTGAGTTGATAAAACAAAGCATAAATGCCTATATTTATAGGCTTACAAAGAAACTACCTTAACACAAAAATAGTTAACAACTTATTCAATTAAACTAAAAATCTGAAACTAACAAAGATTTTACCGAGATACTTGATCAACTAAACAACCTACTACTTTGAATTAATTCTCAACAAGCTTTCCTTTACCTGTAAAAATATATTTATTTAAAATCTGCCAATGTTGAATATTTATTAAATAAAAAGGAGAAAAGAAAAAGAGATATTTCCTAATTATGAAGCACAAAAAAAAGTGATAAAAGAACAGATTGCTAATAAAATGAAAATACCTTTAACATAAGTTCATAATCTTTTGCTATTCAATATGAATTTTTTGGATGTGTAATATCTTTGACCAATCTGTGCCTATTTGTAGTCGATATTTATCACTCAGTATTAGACATTGTTAGATCTTCAATTGTGTGAGGGAAGTGAGAGATTCTACTCCATCGGGAAGATAGGATAATTTGGGACAATCAAGAATCTCTTGTCTTTGAAGTGAATTGAGATTTTGGAACCAATGTGGTAGTTCCTCAAATGCGTGGCAATGATAGATTTGAATGAATTCCAAAAGACTGGCAAATGCTTCAAAAAGCAACCAAAGTAGATCCCTCAAACTTCGCACATCATGAATTATGAAAAGTTTAAGACCTAAGTGTTTGGTCTTCTATCCTTTAGGGTTTCATGAGTAAATTGATTTTTGGGCAAGAAACCATTGCAATTTCCTCTCATTTAACTAATAATTTCAAATTTGAGGTAGTGATTCAAGTTCATAACAATATTTGAAAGTCAAATCTTTGAGTGATGTGAGGTTTTCCACCCCTTCAAACAAAAATTTCAGTGTTGTGCAGTCAAAGAAGTATAAGACCCAAAGCGAACTCCAATTATCAGGGCAAACCTCCCTTAACTGCATGTCAACTCCAGTTATCTCTAGAAATCTTAGATTGATCAATCTTTCCAAATTGTCGGGCACTTGAAATTTTGGAAGATCAAATAATCTCAAAGTCAGCAAGCTCTGAAGTTTATGGATGGACTTTGGAACTCTCCTCAAATTCTTGCACCTACTTAAGTTAAGATGCCTTAAATGCTTTAAGGTGCAAATGGACTTTGGTAATGCCTTTAACGTGCAAATCTCTAACTCAATTAGCCGCATGTGCTTAAAATACTAGATGCAAGCACTCAAAAATATTTTCTCCACCTTCCTGAATTGTCCCCGGTGGAGTTAGATTTATTAGCGTGCGCACACCTTTCAACTTCTTCAAAAATATCTGCAGAGTTCTCATCGGATAAACGAATGCCAAATGCCAAACGCGGAACATTTTTAGAAGCACTTACCGTTTTCTAATATATGATTAAGCACTCTTCTTATGAAACATTTAGTGCAAGATCATGTATCATATTATAGATTTTGAAGTGATAATATGTAACTCTATCATCAACATCTTGGACAAATCCCTTGGACCATAAGTCTTTGAAATACTGTAAACCAATATCTTCGCAGCACACATTGTCTTCTTGCATAGGGCTTTCAAGAAGTCCATTAGCCAACCAGGACTGGATAAAATAATCAGTTTCATAATTTATATCCTGACAAATACGCTAGACATTGTTTCAAATGAGGTGGAAAATAATTATAACTTAATTTTAGTGCAGTTAAGATGCCATTCTCTTGTTGATCAAGACCCAGATGTGATTATCTCTTATTAGTTTCCAATCACGTTGACGAGTTTTTCCATAAAGGTCCCATAGTTCTCACTGCCAAAATAACACTTTTGCATTTCTTCGTAGTTTCATCAGCAATTTGGAAAAGGTTTGGATATCGTTGTTCGTCCCCTTGGTTAAATGCCCATTTTAGTAACAGAGACAAGCTACCATTATGACTAAGAGCTTCTAGTTCATAAGGACTTTGGGTATCCATTACTGATGCGACAACTAAACTTGTAGTAACAATGATTTTACTTTGATGAAAATAATCCAATCTCAACAACATGGCTTTCAAATTTCAATTCATCCCGCTTGACATGATTTTAATTCCACACAAGTCATCCCGAATAAGTAAAAAAAAAAAAAATTACCTTCTATAAGACTTTGGAATGGATATTAAATATGTACTTAGTTTTACTTCAACTTCAAATTGAAAATATTCCATCAACCCCTCAATTGAATTCAGTTGAAGGCTACAATACAAAGAGTCTAAATCTAACAAAGGAAAAAGCTTCAAGCTACTACCCATCGTTTAATCACTCGAATAATTTAAATTGGAGTAGAAAATAATAAAATCCAATGTAAATTTATTGGTATCTTACTCATATAAGTTGTTAACACAACTTTTCATTTAGATCCAAGCAGAACCATAGAGATGTTTTCATAGATGATGATGTTTTATTCCAAATGAAGGGTAAAGATAAACATAATCAGAACACAATAAACACATAAAAGAATAAGGTTATTTGGCAAATAACATAAAAGACACAAATTACATCAAAGATATACCATCAACACCTCTATTCAATTCAAGGCCACAATATAAAGAGTCTAAATCAATCAAAGGAAAAAGTTTCCGATTGCTACTCTTCCCTTAGTTTTCCATCACGAGACCTGGCATTTAAATGATAGTTAAATGATGAGTTAACTGTAAAACTAAAACGTAATTCTTATTTTATATGAGAACATTTGGTGCAATTAGTACTAAATTATATATATATATATATATATATATATTTTTTTTTTTTTCGTAGTGCTAAAAATGTCTTTTTTCCAAATCCTTTAATGAGTTGTTAAGCGATGATGTAGCGGTTGACATAAGTGATATTGTGATGGTTGTTTTGGTAGTTCACATGAAAAAAAGTTGATATTAAGGGATATATTAATTATTTTTTAATTATGTTATGAGGATTTAATTGTTTTTAATTATTTAATAAGGTTCCATTGTTATTTTTAATTATTTAAGTCTAAAAATTATTAAAATCTCTTAATAAATTGATAAAGTTATAAAAAATATTAATATATTACAAAAATTTTAGAAAAATTATAAATTTTTTAAATGTTATTAAATCTTATAATATATCATTAATGTATTATGAAATATATGAAAATTTTATAAATGTTTTAGAAATTATAGAAAATTACTAAATAATATAGAATGGTTTGAGTATATTTTGAAAAAAAAAAATGAAAGAATTATAAAAATTATAGATTTTTAATAAATATATAAAAGCTATAAAAAAGCTGTATAAAATTATATAAAAATATTAAATTTGTTTAAAATATAAAATTATAAAAATTATAAAAAAAATATAAAAACTTTTGATATTTTAAAAGTTTGGAGCATTCGGTTTCAAAAATAAGAAAATGTGAAGTTGGAAGTGTGATAGTAATTGGACTTGTATAGAATGCTAAGTAAGGAGTTAGATTATTTGAGTGACAATGAGTTTAGTGTTTGAAGATTAAATCTAAGTGATAAGTAATGATTTTGGTTGAAGAAAGATAATGCGAGGAAAGTTAATACGGATGGACGAATGTACAGGGCAAAACAAAAGTAGATAATTTTTTATTAAGAATTTTGAAAAATTATTATAAATTATTAAAATATTATAAAAAATATATAATTTATTAGATATTGTAAAATTCAAAAGATACTACTTTTATAAAACTTGTAAATTTTTATCATTTCAATCCTTAGAAGATAAATCCTAAAATCTAACATCTTTATATAACTTCTATAACTTTTTTTAATAATTTTTATAAACATTTTTTATAATTTCTTAAAATCAATGAAGCAGTTGTAATTAAAAAATCAATTAGAATTTTGTAAATTCAGTAAGGAAATTAAGGCTCCGTTTGTTTGCTAGTAAAATATTTTTTGAAAAATAATTTCTGAAAAATGATTTACTTTTCTGGAAATGATTTACTTTTCTAGTGTTTGGATGAATCTGTGTAAAGTATTTTTTGTTGTTTGGCAAATTTCCTGAAAATATTTTATAAAAGCTGTTTTAAATTAAACAAATATATATTTAAAAATTTATTATCTTTTCATTGTTTAATTGAGTTTATTATATATATTAATAAATTTATATTTTAAATTATTTTTACATATATTGCAATGATTTATTTATTTATAAATAAAATTAAATATATAATAATACTCAATTATTAAGCTAGAATATTAACCGTCATAAATTGAAAACAACCAAAGTCAAATAAATTAATTCTAATTGTGTTATAAAAATAAATAAAAAATAAAGATTGAATAATTATAAATTAGCTTCCAAACCACAATTAATACTAAAAATTAATAATATTATCCAAATGCATAATTAGTAGTACACCATATGATAACAACAATATTGTCCAAGTGCATAACTAATATTACACCATACTAAAGTATCAGTATCTTCAACCTTGAGAAGATTTTTGAAGCCAAATTTTTTTATGCTTCTTACTTTTAACTAAAAAAGCTTTGGCCTCGGATTCATGACTCACAAGATAATCAAACACACTACAAAGGAAGCCATCATCAAATCCTTCTACCTCCATCGACATCACATCTTCGTAAAGATGTGGTGTCTTATTCGCAGTAAATTGTTTCAAAGCATTATCAATTTTGCCAAGTTGTTCACCCACAAATTTAATTTGTTCATCAACGACACTTTCTTGAGCATTTTTTCTTTTACGTTTAGATATGCCAAATGAAGATACTTTTGTTCTTACCTCCTCAATCTCTTCATTATCGCAATCTATAGGATCTGAATCTTGGTTACCATCATCCAAATCTATGTCAGCAAATGTTCTGGCAAAACTCCCTATTGCCATATCTTTGCCATCAACCAAAGCCGTTTCATCATAATGATCAATGCTTTTTTTCAAAAATGGTTCATACTTCTTTTGTGCTTGTTGGATATTATACACAATTAGAATAACAAGTAAAAAACAATTGAAATATACTTATCATATATATACATATATTACCATCACTGCTGCATCATATGTCGCTCTATCACATGTGATCATTTTCATGTTATCATCTCATCCAAAACCACTTTCAGCCTAAATTATGCATATAATCTGCCACTGGTTTTTTTACAGTCCTCAAATGATTTTCTATATGCTTTGCATCGCATTGGACTTGAAATCTTTCAAAAATAGTTATGGCAACTCGATTAATTGAAACTGCTTTGAAAGTTTTAGAAGACTTATTTCCTTTCTAGGCCTCCTCTGCTAGAATTTCAAGAAAAAGATGTTCCATCGGTTTTGTCCACCTGAATTGCTTGGAGGTCTCTTTTTTATTGCCCTTACCCATTCTACATTAATAATTTTCATTGTCAATCATTTCAATATCCAACAATCTTAAAACATAATAAATTCAATATCTAACAAATTCAAGACATAATAATTTCAAAATCCAACAAACTAATTTTAATATTATTATCCAACTAACATTAACAAAAAAAAAAAAAACAATTTTAATACTAAAACATACATAACATAGAAACAATAACCCTAAGCCCTAAACCTACCTAATATTTCTAGCCATATAATCAGTCCACATAGTTTGTGCAATTTCCTCTCTCTTAGCAGACCATTCTCTTGCTTCTTCTCTTTCTTCTCACTCCGTAAGAGTTGGTATTATCAAATCAGACTCAAGCTCATTGTATAATCCTTGATTAAGTAAATCACTAGGATCAACTCCCATTATATGATTAGGAATGATACAACAAGCCAAAACTATATCTACTTGAGTCTGAAAATCCCAAAATGGTTCAGCATCTAATACACGAAACCTTTTCTTCAAAATCCCAAAAACACGTTCAATAGTGATTCGCAATGATGAATGACGAAGATTAAAGAGTTCCTTTGCATTTTCAGGCCTCTGAGCACTAAACTCTTTTAAATGATATCGGACACCATGATATGGGGTAATATATCTATTTCGGATGCCATATCCAGCATCAACAAGATAATATTTACCTACAATTTTACAAAACATAATTATTATTAATAAATTATGAGCTTACTAGAACTATTTGGTATTTAATGTTAACTCTCACATTCTGGAATTCTTAATCCTCTTGGGCGTGAAAGTGCATCACTTAGAATACGAGAATCATGTGCACTACCTTTCTAACCAACTAGAACATAGGAAATTTTCAAATCAAATGTAATTGCAGCCAATAAATTTTGTGTTGTTCCCCCTTTACAGCTACGAAATCTTCCTTGAATGCTAAGTGGAATGGATGCACGAACATAAGTTCCATCTAATGCTCCAATACAATCTTTAAAATAAGGATAAAATCTTAGATTGTTTTTGATTTCACTAGGAGTTGACTCATCAGGTAATCTAATAATTAGTTTATACAATTTCAAAATAGCTCTAAAAACCCTAAAGTAACGGTGAATTGTCTCAATTGATCTATAATATCTAGATCCAATCACTCGAAACCTTACATTATGACTAATTATATGTAAAAATATAACTACTTGCTCCCTAATATTCACCGATTTAGTTGATTGTAACAAATTATTCCTACTAAGAATATCACACAAATTAAAAAAAGACAATCGGTCTCATCTTATCACATCAGTACAATGCTGGTCACCACTATATAAAATACTATTAATATAATTTTCTCTTTCATAATCTCGATTCATACGAGGGTGAGAAGCAATTTCCTTTCTAGTTTTTAATTTTTTTAATCAAAGAGCCCTAAAAGCTAAAACAGAAGCCACGACTCCGAAAATTGCATTTTGATCTTGATTATGATCCATCTACACAAAATAATGCCACACAAATATTTGATCACTACAAAAAAGATGCAAGCTTTTCATAAGGTCACATATATGAGTAAAGTTACCATGACTAAAGTGCATACATACATATATGAAAGTTTCTCAAGTAATGATAAGATAATTAATTGCTAAAAATCTTTATTGATTTTGTAAAGAGACAATCAGACAAGTCATGTCAGATTAATAATGGGACAAAAAGCTTTTACCTCAATAACATAATTCTGTCAAAGGGGTATTGAACAAAAAAAAAAAAAATAGACAAACATTCTATTAAATATAACTTGTATTGGTTACAAAGAGTTAGTTGTTGGAAACCGAACATGAAAAAATTGTTTTTAATGGAGAAAGAGATTGCTTATAATATAATTTTATCACTATTAAATACATAACTTACATGCGTTTTTAAATTTTCAGTGAGCAATTTTTTTTATAAAACTGCCACGTTATCTAATTTAATAAAACTCTTTTGTTTTTATTAAACCTGATTATGGATCGGATTATTTGTCTAGGTTCAAAAGCCTGTTCGAAAGGTGAAAAGATTTAAACAAAAATATAGGCTCAAAAAATGATACTCATTTTTTAAATCACCCAAGCCTCAACCAACCCAAATCACATGCATGTACTTTCTTTTATTTTTTTCCCTCTATGCCAGAAGAATTTAGCCAACAAAACCCCCCAATCATAGAACTGTATTGCTGACAACAACTTACGGTTTTTACTGTAACTACAATCTTTTCTAATTTTTTTTATGTTTTATATATTAATATGCATGTTCCTCATCATGCAATGTTTTTTATATATTAGTATGCATGTTCCTCATCATGCAATGTTTTTACTCTCAGCTAATTATTATCTGGATCATGGTATAAAAAATACTATCTTGAAAAAGAAAAAATATTATTAATCTGAAACTAAAAGTAAAGCTGTTTGTCCACAACTGGCGTTTGCTAATATATCTAAGCAAATAAATAAAAAACTAATTTTGATTTTAAATTAAAAGAGGAAAGCAATATATAACACCAACAGAAGCATGACAGGTCTAGACTACAAATGTTTATATACTAGTATTTTTACTAATATATTAAAATCCACATGGCCAAATAAAAGAGAGCATGCGTGACATGCCCACCAGTCATTTTTGGATGCTTACAAACTTTGTATTTGCAACTAAATACTCAAGGCATACTAAAGTTATATGTATAACACTCATGAAAAGATTTCCAGTAAGAGTACTAGTCAGGATTGTGATATTATAAACATCAATTTATCTATAGACTTATGCTAATGGGTCATAGAATAGACATCAATAATAAAGAAGAATTGGAAGCATGGAAGTGCTAATCCTTAGTGTTACTTCTGGACAATTTATCAACCAACTTGTTCACCATATCCTAGCAATGTGGGCCAAAATAGGCTTGCTTAGTGATTTTATCGCACCCAAAATTTGTCCTACTTATAATCATTAAATTATTGAACTTAGTTCCCCATATCAATCAGTTTCAATACCATCATGCATCAGCTAAGCACTGTCTACAACAAGCCATCTTAATAACCTACCTACAGAGCCACTGCCTCCTACTAAAAGGAAGGAAAAAGCTCTTACTTCACAGTATTTCTGCTTGTTTTGTTGTTAAACAAAACATAAGTGCCTTTATACATTTATGCTTAAACTCAATCAAGTATGGGAATTACAGAGGTCTCTTCCCTCTTTTTTACCACAAACAAGAATCAATCTAGATAACCTAGATTTTATACACTACATAATCATGCTTATACCTCTAGTGACATAGCTCTAACAACTACAACTACAACAACTATCCAATTCTTTTAATCTTTACTGACCAACTATAAATTCATTAGGAAGATAATTTCTCTCTTGATGGTTACATGTACCTACTTATTTTACCACCCACCTATGCAATCCTGGCTTCAGCTTCTTGTAAAAGGTAATTACTGCTCTTTTCTAGAGATATCAATTACAGTGAAACAACTTTATTGAGCTCAAAACAGCATATATCCATTCAAATCACATAGAAAGAGAAAAAGAGAATCTTAAAAGTAGCTATTGAGAAATCAACGAATTTACAAAGTAACTAAAATACAATACCTTTGAAGAACAAAAATAATCAAAATAAAAGATAATGATATACCTTAATAACTCTGAAGAACAAAAATAATCAAAATAAAAGATAATGATCTACCTTGATAGGATTGGAAAGCTAAATTTTGGGGTTTCGTTTCTTCAAAATGCAGACTTGGTAAGGACGGCGAGATGACGAGACTCAGATTCGAAGGTGAGGCCAAAAAACAGAGATTAGGAGGAGAGGCAGAGGCTGATGGACAGAGAGGAAGGAGAATGTCTACTGTGAAGAGAGTGAAGGAGAATGATAATTTCACTTCAGAAAATCAAAGAAAAAAAAGCGAATCATACTAGAAAGGGTAATAGAAGAGCAAGTATAAAATTTAAGGAATAAATTAATTTAAGACTTGATGAAGAGTGATGCACAACCCAGAAACATAAATGCAAAATCCAAACAGATTTTTCAACCAAAAAAAAAAAAAAGAAGAAGAAGAAGTTTAAAAGAAATTGAATGAAATAAAGACAGATTAAATAAAGCATAAAAAAGTTACCTTGATTGAGATTTAGGAAGGGAAGTGGATGAAGAAGGAGAAGGAAGATAAAGAACGAAAGGAGGAAAGAATTTATGGTGAGAGTGGAGGAAGATGGAAAATGTCTTACAGAAATAAAATCGGTAAGACGTTTTCCATAAAAACCTATTTCATTTACCCGTGTTTTAGAAAATCTTTTCCCATAGTAAAATATTTTTCATCACACAAACACCGTAAAATCTAGAAAATATTTTCCGAACAATGTTTTACTGGCAAACATATGGAGTCTAAGCTTTTAGCGGCGTTTGAATAAAAAACGCCGCAAAAGTTATTCATTAGTGGCGCTAATTGGAAAACGCCGCAAAAGGTTAGAGTTATAGCGGCGTTTATGAGAAAAACACCTCAAAAAGGTCAAATAGTAGCGGCATTTTTGTGTTTATGAGAAAAACGCCGCAAAAGGTTTAGCATTAGTAGTGTTTATGAGAAAAAAGCCACAAAAAATCATTATATTTTAAACAAAACAGCGCTATTTTGCTCCCTATATTCTCACCCATGCATGCACTCTTTCATCCTCTTCTATTTAATATTTAACTAGTTTCTTTATATTAATTAAAAATAATTTATTTTTAATTTAATATTTAAAATCTTCAGAAAAAATAATGACACGTAAAAAAATTGAAAGTAAAAACATAGAAAAATATATGTTAAAAATGAAACAAAATAAAATACTATTATTTAAAATAATTTTAAAGTTTTTTTGGTATATGACTGATTATTTTTTAATATATATATTAAATAATTTCTTATATAATTGTAAAAGATAATATTAATTTTAATATATTAAAATTATCATTATAGTTTAAATTATTTAAGAGATAATAGATAAACTTTATATCTATCACAATTAAAAAAATTGTTGACCCATGCATCTCAAGAGAAACAAAATTAATTAGTAAATTAAAAAAGTTATTTAAATTTCCTAAAATATTGAAAGAATATATAATTTTTGAAGAGAAAAAATTTTTTAAAGCTTTTTTTTTTCTTTTTCATATTTTGTTTTTGTTTTCTTTTCTTACATAAAAAATTATATAAAATTTTCAAAATTTATCTAATTCTTTTAAATATTACTAAAATTTTCAAAAATAATTTATTTAAAATTGATATGAAAGATATAATAATTCAATATAAAAATTGCTCTTAAAAAAGTCAATCATTAACTGCATTTATGAGAAAAACGACCCAAAATGTAAGCAATAGCGGCGTTTGCAAAAATTCATTTTATTTTAGTGTTTAGGGTCTAGAGTTTAGGGTTTAAGATTTAGAGTTTAGGATTTTAGGATTTATGTTTTATGGTTTAAGGTTTAGAGTTTAAGGTTTGAGGTTTAGTGTTTAGAGTTTAGAGTTTAGAATTTAGGGTTTAGGATAAAAACGCCGCAAAAAATCATTTTATTTTAAACAAAACGGCGCCGTTTTGCTCCCTGTATTCTCACCCATCATCCAAGTGGCCACCATGTATTCTTTTCGACAACTCATGCACTCTTTCACCATTTTTTATTTATTATTTAACTAGTTTCTTTATATTAATTAAAATACAATTTATTTTAATTTAATATTTAAAATCATCAAAAAAATTAATGACACGTAGAAAAGTTTTGAAATTAAAAACATAGAAAAATATATGTTAAAAATAAAAAAATTAAAATACTATTATTTAAAATAATTTTAAAGTTTTTTTGTTTTTTAATTTATATATTAAATAATTTCTCATATAATTGTAAAAGAGATAATATTAATTTTAATATATTAAAATTATCATTATAGTTTAAATCATTTAAGAGATAATATATAAACTTTATATATACTAAAATTAAAAAAAAATTGCTAACCCATGCATCTCTAGAGAAACAAAATTAATTAGTAAATTGAAAATTTTAATTTAATTTCCTAAAATATTGAAAGAATATATAACTATAAAAGAGAAAAAAAATTTTAAAGCTTTTTTTTTTTTTCATATTTTTCATATTTTGTTTTTTGTTTTCTTACATAAAAAATTATATAAAAATTTATAATTTTATCTAATTCTTTTAAATATTACTTAAAGTTTAAAAAAATTATTTATTTAAAATTTATATGAAAGATACAATAATTCAATATAAAATTTTTTAAAAAGTCAAGCGTTAGCGGCATTTATGAGAAAAACGCTGCAAAAGGTAAGCAATAGTGGCGTTTTTGGTCCAAACGCTGCGAATAGAGGTGTTCATGGGCCGGGCCGGGCCCAAAAAATGGGCCTAAAATTTTGCCCAAGCTCGACCCGGATAAAAATACTAAAACCTGGGCCCGGCCCGGCCCTCCCGTATTAATTTTTATATTATTTATATTTATATACAATAAATAAAAAATACTAAAAATATCAAAATAAATATTTCCCAACAAATTGAAAATAAATTTTGAAAAATATGTAAACTTAAATAACACTAAGATGAATGCAACTTAACAAAACTTAAATAATACTAAGATGAATGCAACTTAACAAGCAAATGCTTCTAAAATAATAAAAAAAATTAACAAATGCCTTTAAAATAATAAGAAAATTAACAATAAAATAAAATTTATACAATATCCAAACAATAACAACAAAATAATAGCAACATAATAGTAAAATGGTAGCAAAATATGGAGAAATCAACAAGAAAATAATATTCAAAAATAAAAAATGCAGATTTTTTGTCCTTTAGTGAGTTCGGGCTGGGCTCTGCTAAAAATACCTTACCTGAGGCCCGCCCATTTTTAAACGGGCCTTATTTTTTTGTCCAAGCCCATTTTTCGGGCCTATATTTTTGCCCAAACCCCCACATTTTCAAGGGCCTTGAGCGTGTGGCCCGGCACTCCAGCCGATGCACACCTCTAGCTGCGAATATGTATTATTTTTTGCAAAATGGCGTCGTTTTGTTACCCCAAAATGCCTTAGTATTTTTTCCAAAATCAGTCTCCCCCCTGAAATCCCAAAATTTCACCTGAAATCTCTTCTCTTTTTTTTCCCTATTTTATTTTTCCCAAACCATTTCTCCCCTACCCCGATTCCCTTTATTTTTCCCCCAAGTTCCCCAAATCTGCAGCCCTCTGCTGCTTCTCCTTGTAAGTTTATTAAGTGTAATAAATTACTATTAGTTTAATATTTTTCTTATCATCTTCTTTTATAAAAGGCAATATATGAAGTTCTTGGATTTTTACTACCACTAATTGTGTCAAATATTAATTACTTTCTATTAAATAATACTTTTACTACTATATAGTAGGAACTGTCGTCTGGTCAAAAAGTTGGACGCCTTCAGCTTTTTGACATTACACATAGAAAGAAAGATGGATCTCCTATGACTTTTGAAGCTGCAGAAACTATGGTATATTTACTTAATAAAATTTAAATTATTTTAAATAATTATAATGTTTAATTATAATGGTTTAATTCGTCGTTTGTAATGCAAATAATGTTAAATTATGTTGCATTTATTTTTATTATATATTTCGTTTCGAACTCTTTAATTGATTTATTAGAAGAAATTAAAGGATAAAAAGGCGGAGTATGAAGCGATTGCTTCGAGTGGTAGTTTTGTTAATCTTGACGACATTTATAACCGAATTATTACTAAAGTTTTGGGTCCTGAAAGGTATGGCCTCTAACACCCTTCGCCCGTATCCCTTGCCGGAATAGGGTTCGAGGTGCTACTAGTTTTAAACTCAACCATTTATATAAAACCAGGCCGTAAATTTTTTTTTTTAATTTTAAACTTTTCATACACGAGTATATTATCCTATAATCGGCTTACAAGGCCCCAAAACATTCATGAGACATTATTAAATATTTACCAATATCTTAGTCTTGTAACATTTACTTACTCAACAATGAATCACAATTCAAATTCTAAATATACATACTATAAACCACATCACAAGAGATAATAACATACAAGCATATGAATAATCAAACTACCATAATAACAAGCCAAAGTCTTTGGCTTAATCATAATATTACATACTCAACTTTACAACCTTATACATGCCATAGACTTGAAACACTAAGATTTACTTACGCTGATAGCGTAGACTCGACAATGTGATAATATCTCTGACGGCCTCCAACCTGAGCAAACTGGAAACCCTAGGGAATTATGGGAAAGAAAAGGGGAGTAAGCTTTATGCTTAGTAAGTTCTTAAGAAAACAATAAACAATTCATTAACAAGTTTTATCAATGTTTACAACATAATCACAAATTCACTACAAGTTGTCTTCCTGAGCAACAATCACTAAATTATTTATAACTGGAGCTACAAAGCCCCAAATCAATTGTCGTTAATTTTACTTGAAAATAGACTCATACATATTCTATCTATAAAATTTTTGGAATTTTTAGTTTAGCCAATCAATACTAGATTTTTCTTAAAGTTTCCCCTGTTTCACTGTTTGACTAATCTGACCACTCTTCACTACGAATCAAATTTCTCATTGTACAGAATTCAAAATATGTTCTCATTGATTTAATTTGAAACTAGGCTCATTAAGGAGTCTAAGCATATAAATTTTATCTTATAACCATTTTTGTACAAATTATAATAATTTTCTAAAAACAGAACAGGGGACCCTAAAGTCATTTGACTCTGTCCCACGCCACTTCAAATATCTCATTATCAGCAATTCTTTTGCTTACAGGTTTCTTTTATAAGAAACTAGACTCATTAAGCTTTAATTACATAATTTATTCAGCTTCTAACTCAACTCTCACGATTTATGGTGATTTTCCAAAATCACGTTACTGCTGTTGTCCCAAGCAGATTTATTACAAATTTACTTTTTCACACATTCTTTGCATTCATATTATTTAAACATGTATATTGTAATAGTCAATTTTGGCCCATGTCTATAAAACAAAATAAACTAAAAATAAATAAAAATCCAAATGTTTATTGACAGTCCATGGCCCAAATTAAAATAAAAATACCCAAAACCCAATATAAATCCAAACTACCAAGGCCCAAAATAACCTAAACCTTAACCCCATTGCAGTCGCCGCTCAGCCCCTCACGCGCGCCACCACCGCCACTCGCCTCTGACAACCACCTGCAACACGCAAGCAAAAAGGTACACGCAAGTAACAGAAGAAACAAGAGCAAAAAGACAAAAAAATAGGAAATAAAAGTCTTGTAACTTGGCTTTAAAAGCCACAACCTTGTCATTGTAATGTTCTTTTTTTTTTACAAGCTTTTTACACACACATCAGTAAAAAAAAAAATCAAGAAAATAGAATCAAGAAAGGTTGATTTTAGTCTCTACTTGTTTGGTTTCTTTTTGTTCAATTTTTATTTTTTTTATTTTTTATTTTCATTACAAATCTATTTTAAATAGAAAAATCAATAAAAAGAAAACAAAAAGAGAAGAACCTTACCCGAACGCCCCGTGGTCGGCCATCGGAGTTCTCCTCTCTGTCGCTGAAGTCGATTTCAAGAGAGAAAAAAGGGCCTTTCTTTCATATATCATTTTTTTAGGGGGGGTTTGAGGAGGCTCGGGTTTCAAACTCTTTAAACGGATGTGAAAAACCCTCCTTTTCACATGCCTTCAACCATCGTCCATGGTGGCCTTAACGGCGGCGGCGATGATGGGTATGAAGCCCTAGCCAGAAAGAGAGAAATGGGGGAGAAAAGGGGAAGGAGAGAAAGCAAAAAGCTTTCTGTTTTCTTAAAAAAAAAAAAGGGGCTGAAAATGAAATAAAAAAAAAAAGGGGGTTTTGGTTTAAATGAGGATGATGAAATGACACCGTTTGGTATAGTGGGGGGTTTGTGCATTCTCCTTAAAAGGGAGATTTATGCGATTAGTCCCTCCGCATTTTCTGTCCATTTAATTTAATCCCATCTAACCTTGTTTCTTTTAAAAATTTCGCCCTTTTGCTTTATTTTATTTTTGATTTGGTCCTTGGCTCAGATAGACGAAGCACTGTGCATAGAGGGCTGGGAATATTTTCCCAACCAGTCCCTCGTTCTTTATGCGCGTTTCACCTCAGTCCTTAGTGACCTACATTTTTATTTTATAATTTGCACCTTAAATTTAATTAAATTTCAACTTAGTCTTAATTTATTTATTCATTCATCATTCTTTATTTTTTTATTTTTTTATATATTATTTTTATCTTTTATCATTTTATTTCATTAATTACTCATGCTATTTCTATCTTCATTATTGTTGGTGGTGGATTACTTATTTTATTGATGTTATTATGATTATACTATTAATCTAATTTAGTTAATATTTAATATCTATCTATTTGTTTATTCGTTTATTCATTATTATTGTTATAGATTGGATTTATTTTTATTTTTACCCTCATTGTTATCATTTTTATCATCTATTTGTTTATATCTTTTATACCTTCAAACTTTATATTATTTATTTATTATTTACATTATTATCATTGTCATTATTTTGAACATATCATGTATTTTTACATATATTATATCTTCTAAATCATCATACATAGCATTCATTTTGAAATTTTTATATGTATCTTTATACTCTAAATTATTATATACATATATACACATACCCTTTACTTAAATGGTTTTTATACATTATTTATGTTAAACCATCTTATATACTTTAAATTTTATATGTTACTTTGTTATACTATTTTATATGTGAACAATTTTAAATCTTTTTATTATTTATTGCAAAACTTTTTATCAATATTTACCTTAAGATTTCGTATATATTACTTATATTAAACTATTTTACATACTTCTTATATATTATGTATTTTTAAAATTATTCTTACATATTAATTATTTTAATTTTTTTTTTACATATGATTTATTTTAAACCTTTGTGTATACCATCTATTTTAAAGTTTCATATGTATTACTTGGTTTAAATTATTTTATATGTTACTTACTTTAAAATATCTTATACATTATTTATTTTAAATTTCTTTTACATATTATTATTTTGAGCTTCTTAATATTTATTTTAAATTTCTTTATATATACATATTATTTTAAATTTGTCTTATGCTTATCTAAATTGGTCTTGTACAACTTATTTTAAATTCTCTTACTTATTTCAAATTGTTTTGTTATTGTTCATTTTAAGCTTTTTATATATAGTATTTATTATATATATATATATGACTTATTTTAATATTTTATATATATGTATATATCCTCTATTTTAAATTATTTTGCACATTGTTGATATTAAACTTCCTTTTTTTATCTATTTATTTTAAATTCATGTCTTGCAATTTTAAAATTTGTTTTTACGTTTTACTCATTTTAATTTGCTTTATGATTTTTTTTTAAATTCATTTGTCTTTGATTATTAATGTTTAGTATTTAAATAATGTATGTTGTATGATTATTGTCATGACATGTATTATGATTCGTTTATTTGTATTTTTCATATTATTGCCATTTATATGTGTAATATTTTTATTCTCGTATTATCGCTCCATGCTGCACTATATTTTTATTTCATACTACCACCCCATGAATCAAACCTCGTTACATTCATCCAATAAACTGTTTTATTTTTAATCCAAACGAATAACGCACTTTATTAAACATTATAAGCACTATATTTCAAAAATAAATTTTCTAAATGAGGCAATGTTTTGCATTTCGGAACATCGAGGAATTGTGCCCTAACTTACGGGGTTTCAGTTTTCTCGTTGGTTCTAAATAGCCAGATATCCTTTTGAGTTTTAAAATACACGGGATTCCAATTTAAATTAAGGACAAACTTGCGCTCAGGAATTCATGGTATCGTGTCCTAACTTACGGGATACGATACTCCGATATCTCGAGGTGAGGAAGTCCTTAGCGATCATTTTGAGCTAATTCAAGCATTTTTTTAATCGACATCAATAAAAGGGATCGTATTTCAAATCCATTCTCGATTTTCAACTTTCGACTCTAGGACAATAATTAATTAATTTGGTACCAATTTTGGGCGTGACGAGGGTGCTAATCCTTCCTCGTACGTAACCGATTCCCGAACCCATTCTCTCGAGTTTCGAAGACCAAAAACACCGTTTTCATAAACTAAATGTTTTATTAAAACAAAAGTGGTCCGATCACACCTAACAAAGGTCGGTGGCGACTCCCCGTTTTAATTTTCATTTTCAAATAAAGTTGATTCCCGTTTTCAAAAAAAAATAGTTTCGACATATATCACCAATCAATTTCATCACATATCTATAATTTCACTTAAGCATAATCTCAAAACAATACATCATGCTCAATGATTCGCACACAACCGTTCAAATTAGCAATTATAAGATGGTTCTGCACATAGCCCACCCTTATCGATAATTTACGATGGTTTTACCCTTACTCACATATATGACATATGTATTTAAATACTTCAGTGTCAACTTTAATTCAACCGAGTTCAACCATTGTACCATTTCATAACCACAGTTACTTTCATCATTCATATCTAAACGGCATTTCACATAATTCATATAACCTTTCACCATGACCGAATACACACATACACATATGACATCTTCACCTATGCTTCTCATTTCACATTCATGATTCAATTCCAATCGATCTAACATGTATAAGTATATATCACATACCTGGCCAACTTAATGTATTGAACGAATTCAATTGTCGATTTAACACAAGGTCTCATAGTCTTAGACTTTTATCAAATCATCGGCATTTAGCCTGCTAGGTTTTAAACCCGAATTCATCACCGGCACGAAGCCTGCTAGACTTTAAGTCTGAACTTATTCACCGGCATTTCGCCTACTAGGCTTGAAGCCCGATATCATTTCACCGGCATTATAGCCTGCTAGGCCCGAAGCCCGATATTATCTCACCGGCATTATAGCCTGCTAGGCCCGAAGCCCGATAATATTGTAACACCCCTTACCCATACCCGAGACCGGGATAGGGTACGAGGCATTACCGGACAACTTACAAACATCCAACTAAAATACGGGCTATAAAATTTTATTTTTATTTCGAAACATTCATTCACATGCACATGGTCCCTTATTTGGGTCTACGAAGCCCAAAACATACTTTAGAAAGGTTTCGGGACTAAATCTCTATACATGCCACTCACTTGAAAACACTTGAAGTTTATCGACGCTTCATATCAACGTTCTAATAGTGTGATGCTGCCTCCGACGATCTCCAACCTCGAGCTGACCTGCCAATACTAAAATAAATGAAGAGCGGGGTAAGCTTTACGCTTAGTAAGTCCCTATGAAATTAATAAGCAATTTACCAATATGTTTTCTTAAGTAAAACAACTATAATTACACTTTTATTCATATTCTGGTCAAGCTGTCTACTCGAGTCATAGTCAGTAATTTATTTATAACTCGAGCTACAGGATTCCAAATTAAGATCCGTTAATTTTCCCAGAAACTAGACTCATATATATTATTACCATAAAATTTTCAGAATTTTTGGTATAACCAATTAGTACAGTTTATTCATTAAAGTTTCCCCTATTTCGTTGTCCAATAGTTCTGACCTCTCTTCACCAAAAATTATTTATCTCATAATACAGAACTCACATTATGTTCCCATCCATTTCTCCTGAAATTAGACTCATTAAGGATTCTATTCATATAAATTATAACTCATAAATATTTTTTTACAATTTCTAATGATTTTCCTAACTCAGAACAGGGGATTTCTGAAATCATTCTGACTCTGTCTCACAAACATTCAAATATCTCATAATATAGAAATATTTTGTTTACATCGTTTCTTTTATGAGAAACTAAACTCGACAAGCTTTAATTCCATATTTTATTCAGTTTTTATTTCAATTTCCACAATTTTTGATGTATTTTTAAAGTTAGACTACTGCGACTGTCTAAACTGTTCCAGTGCAATACAATCATAATCACCATAGGATTGTCATAAAAATTATTCTCATAAGCATCAATCATTCATTTGCATTCTCATCACAAGTCCATTTGATTTCACATGTTAAATACATGTTCATGGGTTTCGAGTGCTTATCTGTGCTATCTCTTAGCACAACTACTCATTCAAACATGACAATCATATGCATCATATTAATATCATATACACATAATCGAGTCTATCATGGCAAGAGCTTTTAATTCATATCTCGTAAATATCATTCAACTATCACATTTCATTCATTAATTCATTATATTCCAAGCCCAATATCAGTCTATATTTTTCAGCATCCATCGATTATTCAATAACGGTCAATTATTCAATACCTATATTTACCCCTATTAACATGACTCGGATCTGGACGGATACACGAATCCAACCCAAACACACCAGTACGGCACATTGTGCCTAAAACGGTACATAGTATCTGATTAGTATATGACACATAAAGTGCCTAAAACGACACACGAGGTGCCTGAAATACGACACACGAGGTGCCTGATACGACACACGAGGTGCCTGAAATACGACACACGAGGTGCCTGATACGACACACGAGGTGCCTGATCGGTAAAGCCAGCAAATCCCGTACACTTCCAGATCCTATGGCATGCCAATTATATCCGACTCAGCCCGACTAGTTAATAGGGTATTTCAACTCTCAATTCACTTTCATTTCCAATCCAAGATCACTTTTCAATTACAATCTCACATTCAAATCAATTTACAATTCAATTATACATACACATTCACTTAATCACTTGTCTCATAACAACACTAATTCACAATTTTTCATAATATGCAAAATCATAGAAATCACATTTAAATACAATATTTCAATGCACTTTCTTGTACCATAGACATATTTTTAAATCGAATTATGAAATTGGCATATTAAACATTTAATTCAACACAATTCAATTAATTCACTAATTTAACTTTCAAATATAAATTACAATGTTATTACATTATTATTATCACACCAACTTACATCTCACATACTATCAAAGCAATAACATTAAAATACACATTGCATTATTAAAAATCATATGAACTTACCTCGTATACGAAAATGGTCATTTTTACCATTTAAGTCCACTACTTGGTATTTTCCCGATTTTAGTCCGAATCTCAATTTTCTTGATCTAACATTACAAATATAGGTCATTTATTGCTCACATTATTCAAATGGGTCCATAATTCATATTTTTACAAATTTTCATTTTGACCCCTAAACTTTTGCATATTTGCACTTTTGCCCCAAGGTTTGGAAATTAAACTTCATTCTATTTTCTTACGTTTTATGACATGCTGATCATTTTTCCCTTCTATGACAACATCAAATTCTCACTAATTCACACACTTATGACCAATTTATAACTTTTGCAATTTAACCCCTTTTATACGATTTCATCAAAAATCATCTAATAAAACTCGTTTCTCTAATAATAGACATGTATAATCTACCATAATTCATCAAAATACACAATTATTCAACATGGGTCAATTTTAAAATCAAACTCTAACTTAAAATAATGGTAGAAATAGCTAAACCGAGTTACCGAAATTTCAAAAATACAATGAACATTAAAAACGGGGCTCAAATGCACTTACAATTGAGCTTTAAAAAGCTTGAAACCCTAACCATGGCTTCTTGAGAATTTCGGCAGCATGCAGAAGAGAATGAGCAGATTTTTGGGTTTTAAATTTTGTCTTTTATGCCTTAAAACACACAAATGACCAAAATGCCCATTTTTACTAAACCTTTAATTTTACCCTTCCATGTCTAATTTTGTCCATACCAAAATATGATGGTCTATTTTCCATTTAAAGACTTCTAGTTTAAATCCCCATTTCAAACAAGTACTTATATTTTACAACTCATATTTTGCAATTAATGCAATTTAATCCCAATAATAAAATTGGGCACTTTACCGATAAAATTACTTAACAAAATTTGCACACAATCACTCAAACATATCAGGGACTCTAAAATAATCATAAAATAAATATTTCTACCTCAAATTTGTGGTGTCATAACCACTGTTCCGACTAGACCCTATTTCAAGCTACTACAAATATTATTCACCAGCTTAAAGCTTGCTAGGCCGAGGCCCGAATATCACATTTCGATAAACAATTCACCTGTTCTTTCATACTTTCATAACTTATACTTCAATTACGTATAACTGAAACACATATCTATGAACAAATATTTTCATCCTTTCAACCACATAAAGTTTAATTTCCACATTGGAACACATATCTTAGTACATCATTTAATAGTATCAAAGTCGACTAGATATGCTAGTCACATACTGCTCATAACTTTAATTTAATATTTATTGAACACAAAGAACAAATGTATATGTATATATATATATACAATCAAACATCTTCTTAATTATGATTATTCAACTCTTAAGCATATAACATGATCAAACACAAACACTTAAGAACTTACCTCGTGTATCCGTTGACTATTCGTCTACTTTCCAATTTTTCCTCGATCAAAATCTTGAATTCGTTTGGTTGGATCTAAATTAACCAAATTTAACTCAATTATTTACTAACATAATCACTTAAATACATATACAAGTATTTTGGCCATTTTGGAAAATAGCCCTTATATTTCCATACTTTAACAATTTAGTCCTTAATGCATAATTATACAAAAATACACAAAACCCCAATATACATGTATTTAGCCGAATTTTCTATAGTATTTAAACAGCCTATAATTTCATTTTATTCACATTTCTAACCACAAAAATTCTATCTTTCTCAATTTAATCCCAAATACTCGATTTTATCAAAAATCTCTTTATAAAACTTGTATATCTATAAACAACCATCAATAATTTAACAAGAAATATTAAAACAAACATGTACTCATCAATGGCACATTTCAAAAACACAACCAATTTCAGAAATTGAGATACGGGTCAGTTAAATCGAGCTGCAACGAGCTCAAAAACATAGAAATCATTAAAAATGGATCAAAAACCGTACCTAAATCCCTTAGAAAGCCATGGCCGAATGTTAAAGCTTCCAAAACCCTTTCTTTGTTTAATTATTCGGTTGAGGATGATGAAAACATAATAAAAATATCATATGGCTTTATTTTATTAAGCATTATTACATAATTTACCAAAATACCTATGTTTAATAACCAAATAAATTATGAAATTCAAGGTCCACCACCGTCCACTCAAATATGCAATGGTATAATTACCATGCAAGGACTCCCATTTATAAAGCCATTATCAAATAAGTCATTTTACTAATGGCACACATAGTTTTTATTTTACGAAATTTAATCCTTTTTTACCGAATTAACTATTTAATCGGTAAAATTTCTTTACAAAACTTTCACACAGTAATACTACCACACTGTAAACATTATTAAAATAATAAAAATAATATTTTTACTCGGTTAAGGGGTCCCGAAACCACCTGTTCCGATCAGACTCGAAATTGGGCTATTACATGGTCAGGTTCGATTTCAAGGATATTTTGTTAATCCAACCCAATATTTTGGATCCAGCTCGCAACAATACATGCCTTCGGGGAGTCAGGCTTAAGCTGAAGTTCAGAGGTTAAGAGACCAGATGGCTTAGATGCAAGCGAGCATAGTTGAGCAAATTGCTCAACTTAAAGCGGAGGCAACATTGAGAGAAGTAGAGGTTCAAAGAAAATATGAAGAACTCCAGTACAACTTAAAGCGGAGGCAGCAGCGAGGGAAGCAGAGCAAAGCAGAAAATACGATGCACTCTAGCTACAACTTCAGAATATGATGAAGATGTTTTAGCAGTCACAGAATCCACCATCTTAGACGTTTGTTTTCTTATTGTAAGAATATTTTAACATTATAACTTTTAACATTATTGTAAGAATATTTTGTTATTTTATTTATTAATTTAGATCATATATATTTCATTGAATTTGAAGTATCATTTAGATTTACAGTTTTTGATTGGATTTGATGTTACAGGAAATTATGTTGACAATGTTTTATATGAATGAAAATGGGATGTTAGAAATCTGCTAAAGTTAGTGGCGGTTTTTTCACAAATGCCGCTATAGAACAAGACTTTTAGCGGCATTTGTTAGAAAAGCGCTGCTAAAGGTCACGTTCTTTAGCGGCATCTGTTAGAAAAAATGCTGCTAAAGATCATGTTCTTTAGCGGCATTTGTAAGATAAGCACCGCTAAAGGTCATGTTCTATAGCGGTGTTTTCCCTAAAAAACGCCGTAAAATTTAGTGGAGTGTCTATAGCGGCATTTTTTGTAGCACTTGTAAAAACATCGCAAGTACTTTTAGCGGCACTTATAGGCCCAAAAAAACACCGCTAAAAACCTATTTTGCTGTAGTGATTAAACAATAAAAACCAATTAACGCCCCATCAAATGTCACTTTAGTCATCATGTCTGCCAAGTAGTTTTAGCGACGAACTATTTCTCCAAGCTATATACAGTGGATAACTATTTGACAGGGAGCTTTCCTGTGCGTGGACGTTTCCCAAAACTTGTGACCAATGTCATAACAGATTTGTTGGCAGAAGTCACTAAAGAAGAGGTTCGTTGGGCTATTTTTAGCATGAGTCCACTTAAGGCCCTGGGATGGATAGGTTTCACGCAAAATTTTACCAAGCCAATTGGGAGGTTGTGAGGATCAGTGTGTTCAATCTAGTCAAATGCATGTTCTTGGGAGAATGTTTGGATCGCAGGATTAACAAGACTCTCTTAGTGCTCATCCCCAAGTTTTTTAGAGTTAAAACAATCAACCAATTTCGTCCCATTAGTTTATGCAATGTTTTATACAAGATAATTACCAAGACGATTGTAATCTATCTAAGACAAGCTATGCAAACATTGGTTAAGCAAAACCAATCAAGTTTCATCGTTTCACGGAACATATCAAACAACATAATCATAGCCCAGGAAGTTATTCATACTATGAAGACCACAAAAAGTAAAAAAGGGTGGATGGTTGTCAAAGTGGACCTAGATAAGGCTTACGACAGGATTCGATGGGATTTTCTTAAAGAAACTTTGCTTAATGCTGGTCTGCCAGCAACGTTTGTGCAAACTATCATGCATTGTGTTTCATCTTCTTCCTTACAACTTCTCTGGAATGGTACGCTCTCAGAAGAATTTAGCCCATCTAGAGGTGTGCTTCAAGAGGATCCTCTATCTCCCTATTTTTTTGTTCTTGGCATGGAACATCTGGGACACCTTATTGAGAATTCGGTTGAAGAAGGGGCGTAGGAACCAATTAAGATTTCACATGAAATCTCTCATCTCTTCTTTGCTGATGATCTTTTTCTCTTTAGTAGAGCTACGATTCAAGGAGCAGATTGCCTTAGAAATGTGTTGGAGAGTTTTTGTTGGTTCTCTGGCCATAAAGTTAATAGACAAAAGACACATGTATTTTTCTCAAGTAACATGTCAGAGGTTGTAGCTAATGAAATAAGTACCAATTTGGGTTTCACTAGAGTGTAGGACTTGGGATTTTACCTTGGCATGCCTCTCTTTCATCATGAGGTTGGGAGGAATACTTTCTTCTTTGTGCTAGATAAAGTTTGAAACCGTCTAAATGGATGGGATGCTCGAAAACTATCCTTTGCTGGAAGGCTCACTTTGGGGAAGTCGGTCTTGTTGTCGATCTCAAATTGTTTTATGTCAACAACCCGAATTCCAATTACGATTTGTAAAGAGATTGAAAAGGTGGCTTGATCTTTCCTCTGGGGTTCTAATAATGAAAGGAGAAAGGTGGCTCTTGTTAGTTGGAGTAATGTATGCGGATCAGTAGATAAAGGTGGTTTTGGTGTTTAGCGTTTGCATGATTAGAATATGCTATTTCTTTTAAAATTGGGCTTTAATTTGGTGCTGAACACGGATGCATTATGGGTAAGGATTCTTAGGAGTAAATAAAATATCCATGGGATCATACCAAATGATTTACATCGAAGTAACTGTTCCTACATCTGGAGATCCATTGCGAAGGTCTGGGGTAAACTGAAGAAGGGTCTTGTTTGGATAATCCAGGATGGGTGAATTGTTAATTTCTGGAATGATGTTTGGATACACAATTTAGGGCCTCTAAAATTTCATTTCAAAGGGAGCAATAATCTTGATGAAACCATTCATGTTTGTGATGTGATAAATGCAGAAGGGGGTTAGAATTCCACTTGGCTCTCAACAGTCATTCCTAGAGAGGTGGTTAACTGAATATAATCTTACAACACTCCTTTAGAGGGATCGGGGGTAGATCATCTTTCTTGGAGGTAGATGACTGGGAAATTTTCTATGCGCGAGTCATACAAGTATATTTGTTGCCCCATCACATTTGATCAGCTTGAGGATGATGAAGTTATTTGGAAAACGAAAATTCCTCAAATAGTTAAGACTTTCTTGTGGATACTTGTCCAGAATAAGATTTTAACAAATGAGAAGCGCGTACGAAGAGGTATGTCCTTTTTTCCTTTTTGTGAATAGTGTGGCAAGTCGTTTGAGTCTGCCATCCATGCTGTGAGAGATTATGACTTTGCCCAATTGGTGTGGAAGCATGTATTACCTAGGAACGTTTGGAATGGTTTTTTTTTTTCAATTTTAATATTGAGGAATGGGTATACTGGAATATCTTGAATAAATGGATGATTAATGTTGATGGTGGGGAATGGTCGACCCTTTTTTCGATAGTGACTTAGTTCATTTGGAAAAATCGCAATGATTTTATTTTCAAAAGTACTAATAGAAGCAGTCATGAACTTATTGCATTGGCTCTTGCTTGGAAAAGTCGTGTAGGTACAGTACCAAGACGTCTCAATTGGTTTGCTATTCTAAAACTGAACAAAAATGGCAGCGTCCCGAGTTAGGATGGGTTAGGATTAACCCGAATCAGGATGGGTTAAGATTAACATTGATGGCTCTGTTTCGAATAATAACACCAAAGCAGCGATCGGAGGTGCTATACGAGACTCGAATGGGAAGTGGATGACGGGTTTTAATATGGTAACAGGGATGGATAAAATATTCAGGATTGAGGCACGAGCAGTTGTTGAAGGGATGGAACTGGCTTGGTTGGAAGGGTATAAGCAGCTTGAGATTAATTGTGATAATGTAATGCTTATTGATACTATCTGTAATGGGTTCGCATCAATCAGCAACACTGTAGAAGTTTGGTTAATTCATGAATGGTGTAAGAAGGATTGGAAAGTGAAGTTTCGACATGTGTGGTGAGGAAGTAATGAGGTAGTTGATTGTCTGGCAAAGGTGGCAATAGGGCAGATCAACCAAATAGTCCTGCTTCCAGACCCACCACAGTATGTAATACAACTACTTGAAGAGGATAGTCAAGATCACTTTAATGAAAGGAACTCATCTTTTGTCCATTCCTAGATAATAGGAGTGCTTTCCCTTTATCAAAAGTAAAAAAAAAAAAAAAAAAAAAAACAAGTAATGACAGTTAGAAAATCCAATGAAAAGCTATTTTTTAAGGCTCAAATGATTACTAACTTTTAATTAAAAGTTAAATTGATTAAAGATTTAATCAATTTTTTAAATTATTTTAAAAAGCCAGTTTTAGCACTTAAATTTTTTTTCTCAAAATTCACAATTTGAAACTTAGTAAGGTTTGAGTTAAATTATTGGTACTTAAACTTCATCTCATATTCAAATAAAAAATTTCCAATGTTAATTAAAAACAATTCAATTCAATTCACTTAATAACCCAAATTTGAGTAGAAAATAATAAAATATAATATAAATTTCTGGGTATCTTACTCAAATAAGTTGTTAATACAAGTTTTGATGTAGACCCAAGCAAGCAACACCAGAGATGTTTCCACAGATGATGATGTTTCACTCCAAATGAACGACAAAGATAAACATAGTCAGAACACAATAAATACAGAAAAGAATAAAGATGCTTGGCAAATTACATTAAAAATATTCCATCAACTCCTCTATTCATTTCAATTCAATCCACAATATAAAGAGTTTAAATCAAACAAACGAAAAAGATTCCAGCTGCTACTCTTCCCTTAATTTTCCATCATCAAACCTGGGGTGTAAATGATACTTAAATGAGTTAATTGAATAACTAAAACTTATTTAATTTTATATTAAATCAAATACATTGAGGCTCTAAAGCTTTTCTCTTTAATATTCGCATTTCAATCTTTTTATATATTAAATCAAATACTAGTTAAAGTGAAGCTTTCGTAAAATCCCTTGGCAAATTTAGTAACATCATTTACATGGTACCAGAAAACAAATAAATCCAGTGTAGATGAATAAAATGATGTCTCACCTGCTGCTCCATTATTTCCATCAAATCATCCACTTTTTTTACCTGTCAAAAAATATATATAGTTAAAATATGCAAATGTTGAATATTTATAACATACAAGTTTTATATTTTTTTTCATTAGAAGTGGGAGAGATTAAAAGAAAACAAGAAATAATATTCCATAATCACGTACAAAAGTGATATAGATCAAATTACTAATAAAATGAAACAAAAAAAATCTGTATCGTGAATTGATAATTTTTAGTTTTCAATGTGAACTTCTTGAATGTGTGATATCTTGGACCAATCTACACTTGTTTCTAGTTGACATTTATCACTCAAGGTTGGACATTGTTAGATCTTCAAGTGTCTCAGTGAAGTGAAACGTCATACACCATCGGAAAGGCAAGATAATTTGGGACAATCAATTATCTCTAATCTTTGAAGTGAAGTTAGGTTTTGAAACCTATTTGGCAGTGCTTCAAATTCAGGACAATCCCTGATTTGAATAAACTCCAAATGGCTAGAAGAGGCTTCAAGAAGCAGCCGAGGTAGATCCCGCAGATTTGCTGTGTAACTAATTACCAATTTTTGGAGGCTTAAGTGAACGTTTTGGTCTTCTATCACTTGGGGTTCCATGAATAAATTGATTTTTTGGCAGGCAAAAATTTCAATTTCCTCTAATTTGGGTAGGTGTTTCAGACTTCGAGGCAATGATTTAAGTTCATCACAACCAAATATAACCAAATATTGCATCCCTTCAAATAAACATTTTAATGAATTACAACGCCAAAAGTATAAGAACTGAAGCGAACTCCAATTACCAGGTCGAATCTCCTTTAATTGCATGTCAGCCACAGTTATCCCTAGGAATCTAAGATTGATGAGTCTTCAATTTGTCAGGCACTTGAAGCTTTGGATTGTCAAGTAATCTCAATGTTAGCAAGCTCTGAAGGTTAAAAATAAACTTTGGAAGTCTACTTAAATTTCAGCAATTATTTAAGTTAAGATATCTTAAATGCTTCAAGTTGCAAATTGATTTTGGTAATGCCTCCAACAAGCAATATTCCATCTCAAGTAGTCGTAGGTACTTGGAATACGAGATGCAAGCACTTAGAAATGATTTCTCAATCACCCTTAATCCAACTGATGGATCTAGGAATATTAGGGTACGCATGCCTTTCAACTTCTTAAAAAATGACTGGAATTCTCAACGTATTACGATCAACGAATGTCAAATGTCGAACATTTTCAGAAGCACTTACCGTTTGTTGATATATGGTTAAGCATTCTTCTTGTGAAACATTTAGTGCGAGATCATGTATCAAATCATGTATTTTGAACTTATAATATATGTTAAAGTCCTCAACATCTTGCACAAAACCCTTGGACCATAAATCCTTCAAATATTGTAATCCGATATGTTCACTGCACTCGTCATTGTCTTGCTTGGGGCTTTCGAGAAGTCATTAGCTATCTAGAATTGGATTACATAATCAGTGTCATAAAGTTTATCCTTGGGAAACAATGACAAATATGCTAGGCATCGTTTCAAATTAGATAGTAAATGATTATAACTTAATTTTAGAATAGGTGTTGGGTTTTTGAACAATTTATCCGGGGGAAGTATGAAGCTCAGTCAAAAACTTGAGCAACAACGTAATAAATTTGGATGAAGAATGACAAAAACTTTAAAATTCAAGTCTGGAGGTTTTTGAGCAAACCAACAGAATCTGGCTTGAACTATGAAAGCAAAAATTGAGAGAGTATTTTTCTTGAATGATTTCTATTGAAATTCATTAATTAAAAAGATGGCATAATGCCAATACATATACCAGTCATAAGTTGGTCAGCTTTAACAAGTTTTACTTGCTACATTTAAGTTTCATTGCAACTTGCAAAACACAACTTGCACAATTAGGTAAGCTGATCTATCAATCTTATCAGCACCCAATTACATTAAATACATTACCTACTTAGTTCTAATTAAACCAAGTTACAAAATATTACTTAAAGTAAGAAAATGAAACCGAAATTGAACAGAAGCATCAACTTCAGTAGCTGCATGTACTTTATCCAGAAATACTACAGCAGCTTGATCTTCATACTTCATCCACATAACTTGGATTGCATGGTCTGCTCCTTGGCTGTTCATATGCTGCATGCATGCCAACTTTAACACTCCTCCTTGGCTTGCATGCTGCAAACTCCCATTTTGTCTCTTAAATCTTCAAATCTTAACACACTAAGGGGCTTTGTTAAGATATCAGCAAGTTGTTCTTTAGAACTGCAATGGACCAGCTTCACTTCTTGAGCTTGCTCCATCTCTCTAACAAAGTGAAATTTGATCTTGAAGTGTTTCGTTCTCCCATGGAACACTAGATTCTCTGCAATTGCAATAGCAGATTAGTTGTCACACATAATTTCTATTGCTTTCCTTTGGTGTAGATTCAAATCAGCCATGATTTTTCTTAGCCAAATGGCTTGATTTATAGCACTAACAGCTGCTACATATTCTGCTTCAGTAGTTGATTGAGCAAAAACATTTTGCTTCTTTGAACTCCAGCAAAAATAGTTGATCTAAGAGTAAAAACATACCCTGAGGTACTCTTCATGTCATCTATCGATCCATCCTAATCACTATCAGCATAGCCAATAACTTTCATGTTTTCAACTTTGCTAAACAGCATTCCATAGCTCTGTATACCTTTAATGTACCTGAGCACTCTTTTGGCAGCTCGAAAGTGCTTTTCATTGCAGCAATGCATGAATCTTGAAAGCAAACTTACAACAAACATAATATCTGGTCTAGTGGTAGTTAAATAGAGCAAACATCCAACTAGAATTCTGTAGGTTGATTCACTAACCTTCTCAAAATTACCTTGACTCAATAGTTTCTCTCCAATGGCAACTGGTGTACTTGTTGCCTTGCAATTTTGCATGGAGAATTTGCTCAAAATTTTGGAGACAAAAGCTTTCTGGCTTAAAAAAATTCCATGCTGTGTTTGTGATACTTCCATGCCAAGGAAGTAAGACATTTATCCCAAATCAGACATCTCAAACACTTGTTGCATTTTACATTTGAAGTTTGTCAGTATTGCTTAGTCTCCTTCTGTCACTAACAGATCATCAACATATAGAGACATTATTAGTTGAGTTTCACTACCTTGCTTTTTTCACATACAAAGTAGGTTCACTGATGCTTCTTTCAAATCCAAGGCTAGCTATATAGCCATCGATCCTGCTATACTAGGCTCTTAGAGCCTGTTTTAAGCCATACAAGGCTTTCTTAAATTT
Organism: Gossypium anomalum; assembly: GCA_025698475.1. Classification (NCBI taxonomy): domain Eukaryota; kingdom Viridiplantae; phylum Streptophyta; class Magnoliopsida; order Malvales; family Malvaceae; genus Gossypium; species Gossypium anomalum. Next base: position 77,223,415 of record CM046966.1, on the reverse strand, counting down.
GTACACCTTATCCTCTCCACCAACAATTTTGAAGCCTTCAAGTTGCTCAACATATACCTCTTCTTCAAGAAAACCATTGAGAAAGGCTGACTTCACCTCGACCTGATGGATTTTCCATTGCAATTATGCTGCTAAGGAACTAGTAGCCTTATGGTGTCAAGCCTAGCCACTGGTGCAAAGGTTTCAAAGTAGTCAATGCCATACTTTTGGCTGAACCCTTTTACAACCAGCCTTGCTTTCAGTTTGTTCAAGCTTCCATCAGTATTGTGCTTGGCTCGAAACACCCACTTCACTCCAATGACTTTTCTTTTGAGTGGTCTTTCAACTAGCTTCCAGTTTGATTCTTTTCAATCATACTGATTTTATCAGCCATTGCCTATTTCCAGAGCTTCAGCCTTTTCAAAGCAGCTTGGTTCAACTACAGCCACATGAGCTATTTCATAAATCTCAGCTAATGCTCTAGTGCCCCTGATTGGTTCATCATCAATGTCCATTTCAGGACCATTTTGATTAGCTTCAGTCTAATCTGCCACCAAACCTTTAGCAGTAGTTTCTGGTTCATTTTTATCCCAGTTTCAGCTTGACTTCTCATCGAACACTACATCTCTACTCACAAGAACTTTGTTGAATGTAGGATCCAAGATTCTGTAGCCCTTATTCACACTGTTATAGCCCACTAGGATACTAAGTTGAGCTTTTTTGGCCACCTTGTCCCTCTTGACAGCAGGAACATGAGCATAACATATACATCCAAAGACTCTCAAGTGAGCCAGTGATGGTTTGACCCTGAACCAGGCCTCGAATAGAGTTTTTTGAGCCAAAGCCTTGGTTGAGAGCCTATTTTGGAGATAAACTGCAGTGTTAACTGCCTCTGCCCAAAATATCTTAGCCAAATTTCTTTCAAACATTAGGCACCTGGCCATATCCATCAAGCTTTTGTTCTTTCTTTCACTTACACCATTTTGTTGAGGTGTATAAGTGTTGATGAGCTGGTGTTTGATGCCTGCTTCATTACAAAATGTATGAAACCGGGATAAAGTATACCCAGTCCCATTATCTGACCTTAATGTCTTCAACTTGTAACCTGTTTCAGTCTCTGCTGCAGCTTTAAACTTTAAAAATACTAAAGCCACTTCTGATTTTTGTTTCAAAAAATAAATCTAACAATATCTCGAGTAATCATCAATGAATAAGATGAAATACCTGCTACTATTCAGAGATTGAGTTTTCATTAGACCACACACATCAGTATGTACAAGTTGCAGTCTTTCAGAAGCTCTTCAAGCTTTGTTTGTAGGAAATGGTAGTCAAGCTTGTTTTCCTAGCTGACATACTTTACAAACTTCTTTTTTTTCAACTGAGTTAGTGAATTTTTTAACCAAATCTTCTTTGATTAGCTGAATCATTGAATTGTAGTTGACATGGCCAAGTCTTTTGTGCCACAGCTTGGATCCATCTTGAACAACTGTGTAAGCACTGTCTGAGCCCTTGATCCAATCCACAACAAAGCTTTTGTCAGCCATGGTCACTGACATGAGCTTCGATCCATTTAGATCACTGATTAGGCACTACTTGCCTTTGAACACCACAGAGTAGCCCTTTTCTAGCAACTGAGCTATACTAAGCAGGTTTCTATCTATTTGAGGCACCAAAAGTACATTTGAAACAAGTTTGGTACCTGTAGGAGTGTCAATCAGCACATCTCCTTTGCCTTCTGCTTTGATAAAGTTTCCATTTCCAACCTTCACCCTTATTTTGAAGCTTCTGTCAATTTCTTGAAGATGGCAGCATCAGGAGTCATGTGGTTAGTACAACCACTATCAATCATCCATCCTTTTGTGGCTTTTCTTTTGGTAGTTGAATAAGAAACTACAAAGACTTGCTCTTCTTGTTCACTGTCTTCTTCTACTACTCGAGCTTCAGCTCTTGGCTGTTGAGGTTGATTTGGCCTCTATTTACCTTTGTTTGCAAAAACTTTGTCTGCATGGCCTATCTTTTTGTAGACTATCTTTTTTTAGACTTGGCATTGTACGTCAGGCCTAAACTAACATACTTCACCCAGATGACTTAGCCTTCTGTAGTGTGGGTAAGGTGGATATCTTCTTGCACCATCTGATCTAGGCTTGTCTTTTCAGGTTTTCTTCCCCTTGTAGGCAGATAAGTTTGAGGCTGGTTTGCTTTTGGCTTGGAAGGCACCTTCTTGATGCTCCTCCAGTCTGCTAGCTCTCCTTTGCTCTTGAGCATAAAGAGCATTGATCAGCTCTATCAATGAGATGCTGGTCAGGTCTCTCGAGTCTTCAAGAGATGATATATTTGCCTCATACCTTTCAGGTAAGGTTGAGATCACCTTCTCCATAATTCTTGCTTCACTGAACTTTTCTCCAAGTAGTCTTATGTTGTTTACTATAGCCATGGTTTTGTCTGAGTATTGCTTCACTGTTTCTTCCTCTTTCATCTTCAAGTTTTCAAAGTCATTTCTTAAATTCAGTAGCTGTTGCTACCTTGTTCTTTTAGTCCCTTAGAACTCCTCCTTCAGCTTATCCCAGGTCTGCTTTGGTGACTCAAAAGCCATTATCCTTGTGAAAATCACATCAGACACACTGTTTTGGATGCAAGGCATGACTTTGTGCTTTTTGGTTCTTTCATCTGAATGTTGTTAGATCTGAGCAACTGTTGGATTGGCTCTAAGAGGTGCTGGTTCAACATCTGAGTTGACAACCTCCCATAGGTCAAATGCCTGTTGGTATGTCTTTATTTTTACTACCCAAATGTGGTGGTGCAGCTGGTGAAAAACCTAAGGAAGACATGGTTTTTAAGGATTGAAATATGACAGGTCCACTAAGAATTTGGCTTTAGATACCAATTTTTGGGTTTTTGAACAATTTATCCAGAGAAAGTATGAAGCTCAGTCAAAAACTTGAGCAACAACGTAATAAATCAGAATGAAGAATGACAAAAATTTTGAATTCAAGTCTAGAGGTTTTTGAGCAAACGAATAGAATCTGGCTTGAACTATGAAAGCAAAAATTGAGAGAGTATTTTTCTTGAATGATTTCTATTGAAATTCATTAATTAAAAAGATGGAATAATGCCAATACATATACCAGTCATAAGCTGGTCAGCTTTAACAAGTTTTACCTCCTACATTTAAGTTTCATTGCAACTTGCACATTGTAACTTGCAAAACACAACTTGCACAATTAGGTAAGCTGATCTATCAATCTTATCTGCACCCAATTACATTAAATACATGACCTACCTAGTTCTAATTAAACTAAGGTACAAAATATTTCTTAAAGTAAGAAAATGAAACCAAAATTGAATAGTAGCATCAACTTCAGTAGCTGCATGTACTTCATCCGGAAATACTACAACAGCTTGATCTTCTTACTTCATCCACATAACTTGGATTGCATGGTCTGCTCCTTGGTTGTAGGCATGGCAACTTCAACAATAGGTAAAATGCCATTTTCGTGTTGATCAGGGTTCCAAATGTGATTATCTCTCATCTGTTCCCAGTCATGTTGATAAGTTTTTCCATAAAGTAAGCTCCCCATAGTTATCCCTGCCAAAGGAACTCCTCTACATTTTTTTCACAATTTCATTAGCAATTCCCAAAAGAATTGGATATCGTACTTCGTCCCCTTCCTTGAATGCTCATTTTAGTAACAAAGACAAGCTATCTTGATGATTAAGAGCTTCCAATTCATATGGAGTGTGAGTACCCATTACTGATGCTACAGCTAAACTTCTTATGGTTACAATGATTTTACTTTAATGCAAATCATCCAACTTCATCAATATGTTTCTCAACTCGTTCCATTTCACAGGATCTTCGTTCCACACATCATCCAGAATAAGTAAAACTTTTGACCTTTTAGAAGACTTTGTAGAAGAGTCATGACAGGTAAACCATTACATCTCTCATGATTTATGCAATAAATAATCTCACAAAGTAACCTAGCGGCGTAAAAAAACTCGGATACACACACCCATAGTTTCAAAGGAAAACACCAAGTAATTCTTTCATCATTGTACACGAACTCAGCAAATGTAATTTTACCCAGGCCACCTATTCCAACTATAGGAATGACAGGAATGTTTTGGCGACCCCTTGGCTAGACTAGAAGATCTATAATGTTCTCTTTGTCTTGATCTCAACCAAGTACCTCAATCATGAAGGAGTGGGTGTCCCTATGACTTTGAAAAATATACGACCGATTTTGAAGAATTTGAACATTCTCTAAAAGATTAAATCTTTTGAAATTAGTAGCAAGGGTCTCTAACCTCTCGTTAATCTTTTTTATTTTGTGACCCATCCTCAAAGAATATGTAAAAGGGATATAGAAGGAGGAGAAATGTACTGTTTTCAACTACTTTTGCAAAGCATCACACCTGAATTCATCGAGCGCATCCTCAACACCATAGAAGACGCCTCTGAGCTTGGTCAAACTAAGACGCAACGTCTGATTGTGTTGCTGTAGTTTTCCAGCATCCAATAGTGCAACTTTGATGTACGTCATGTTTTCCTCAAGCCTTCTCAAATCGCTGGCATTCCTTAGAGATATAGTTTATCTGATAGTAGAGGAGATGATCTGATTCAAAAGGGCTTCAGCGATGATGGAGAGAAAGGATTCCGCCATAACTCTGTGCTCAAAATCTTAAGAGGTTTTCAAAGAGAAGATAAGAGGAATGATGAAGTTCTCTTATTTGGGTTCAAACTGTATACTCTAATGGATGATCGTTTTGCTCAAGATCAAAACAGAATAGTCTCTTTTGGTTATATAGTAAGAATAATGATCATAATTTAGCCCGCCAAGTGTAAAGCACAGTGAAATTTAATAAAGATAGCGTGGAAATTGGGAAGACCGTCCCTTTCAAGCAGTTTATTTCAAGTGAAATACATCAGAATACTCACTTTCAATAGGTAAGTGATGATGAACTTTTTGTATTAAGATTGAAAACCGTGTTTTTTTACCTCATGAAAAAATTTACGGTTTATTTGGTTCTAAAGCAATACTCAGACATAATCATGGCTGTAGTAAACAACATAAGGCTACTTGGAGAACAGTTTAGTGAAGCAAGAATTGTAGAGAAGGTGATCTCAACCTTGCCTGAAAGGTTTGAAGCTGGTCTGCTTTTGGCTTGGAAGGCACCTTATTGATACTCCTCCAGTCTATTTGCTCTCCTTTTCTCTTGAGCATAAAGAGCATTGATCAGCTCTGTTAATGAAATGCTAGTCAGGTCCCTCGAGTTTTCAAGAGATTATATATTTTCCTCATACCTTTCAGGCAAGGTGGAGATCACCTTCTCTACAATTCTTGCTTCACTAAACTGCTCTCCAAGTAGCCTTATACTGTTTACTATAGCCATGATTTTGTCTGAGTATTGCTTCACTGTTTCTTCTTCCTTCATCTTCAAGTTTTCAAAGTCCCTTCTTAAATTCAGTAGCTGTTGCTGCCTTATTCATTTAGTCCCTTGGAACTCCTCCTTTAACTTATCCCAGGCCTGCTTTGGTGACTCACAGGCCATGATTCTTGTGAAAATCACATCAGACACACTGTTCTGGATGTAAGACATGGCTTTGTGCCTTTTGGTTTTTTCATCAAAATACTGCCTTATATGAGCCACTGTTGGGTTGGCTCTTAGAAGTGCTGGTTCAGCATCTGAGTTGACAACCTCCCATAGGTCAAATGCCTAAAGGTAGGTTCTCATTTTTACTATCCAAATGTGGTAGCCCTCTCCATTAAACACTAGTGGTGGCGCTGGTGAGAATTCTGATGAAGACATGGTTCTAAGGATTGAAAATGATAGGTTCACTAAGAATAAGGCTATAGATACCAATTGTTGGGTTTTGAACAATTTATCCGGAGGAAGTATGAAGCTTAGTGTAAAACTTGAGCAATAACGTAATAAATCTGGATAAAGAATAAAGGAAGATTCAGCTTTAAAAGGCTTGATACTTGCAGGATAAACAAACATAATTTTACTTAGTGAAAGAAAGCAAAAATTGAGAGAGTATTTTTCTTAAATGATTTCTGTTAAAATTTATTGATTAAAAAAGATGGCATAATGCCAATACATATACCAGTCATAAGTTGGTCATCTTTAACATATTTACTATTTTTAGACTTCATTATAACTTGCACCACTTGCACATTGCAACTTGCAAATCACAACTTGCATAATTAGGTAAGCTGATCTATCAATCTTATTAGCACTATATGCATTAAATACAAGGTAGGTCCTCCTCTACATACAAAGGGAAGAAAACCTGGTCAAACGAGCCTAAAGCAGATGGTGTAGGGAGATATCCACCTTGCCCACACTGCAGAAGGCTAAGTCATCCGGGTGAAGTATGTTGGTTCAGGCCTAATGTGCAGTGCAAATTTTACAAAAATATGGGCCATGTTGAGAAAGTCTGCAGAAATAAAGGCAAGCAGGGGCAAAACCAACCTTAGCAGCCAAGAGTTGAAGCTCAAGTGGCAGAAGAAGAAAGTGATCAAGAAGAATAAATCTTTACTGTCTCTTGCTTATATACCAAAAGAAAAGCCACAAAAGGATGGCTGATAGACAGTGGTTGCACAAACCACATGACTCCAGATGCTCCTATCTTTAAGTCAATTGACAAAAGCTTCAAAACAAGGGTGAATGTTGGAAATGGACACTTCATCAAAGCTGAAGGGAAATGAGATGTGCTGATAGACACTCCTACAGGTACCAAACTTGTTACAAATGTCTTGTTTGTTCATGATATTGATAGAAACTTGCTTAGCATTGCTCAACTGCTTGAAAAAGGATATTCAGTAGTATTCAAAGGCAAAGAATGCCTGATCAGTGATTCAAATAGATCCAAGCTCATGTCAGTAACCATGGCTGACAAAAGCTTTGTTTTGGACATGCCACAAAGGCAATCTCCTCGAGGGACACATCAGGTTAGGCCATCGAGTTCTGATTCAGACCCTTCGCATCATCGACCCATTACTGATCGTAGTAGTCCTAAGCTTGGAGATTGTCGTTCACCAAGAGGTGCTGCACAATCTAATCCATTGAACCAAAAGAAGCTTGGCACTCGTATTGTGGATTTAGAATCTCAACTAAGGCAAGCACAAGAAGAGCTGAAGAATCTCAAAAACCAGTTGGCTTCAGCAGAAGCTGCAAAGAAAGAAGATCAACAAGAGCTAAAAAATAATACCAAGAATCTTAAAGCTCGGGAAACTGTTGAAGTTAATGAGAAAGTTTCTTCGAAAAGAACTCGAGATTCTAAGAAATCCAATTGTAGCATCAGAGATGAAGTTTCTGAAGATTTTGTCACAGATTAGACTGAAGCTGATCAAAATTATCCTGAAATGGACATTGATGATGAACCAGTCAGAGGCACTAGACCATTGGCTGAGATATATGAAAGAGCTCAGGTGGTTGTAGTTGAACCAAGTTGCTTTGAAGAAGCTGAAGCACAACAGGAATGGAAGCAGGCCATGCTTAATGAAATGAGCATGATCCACAAGAATTAGACTTAGGAACTAGTTCCAAGACCTACCAACAGGAAGGTCATTAGAGTTAAATGGGTGTTTCTAGACAAGCACAATGTAGCATACAAGCCAAGAAGAAGTGTTGAAGTTGGCATGCATTCAACACATAAATAGCCTAGGAGTAGACCATGCAGTCTTATGTTATGTGGATGAAGTATGAAGATCAAGCTGCTGTAGTATTTCCAAATAAAGTACATGCAGCTACTAAGTTGATGCTACTGCTCAATTTCGTTTTCATTTTGTTACTTTAAATAATATTTTGTAACTTAGTTTAATTAGAACCAAGTAGGTAATGTATTTAATGCATTCGGTGCTGATAAGATTGATAGATCAGCTTACCTAATTATGCAAGTTGTGATTTGCAAATTGCAATGTGCAAGTGGTGCAAGTTACAATGAAGTCTAAAAAAAGTAAATATGTTAAAGCTGACCAGCTTATGACTGGTATATGTATTGGCATTATGCCATCTTTTTTAATCAATGAATTTCAATAGAAATCATTCAAGAAAAATACTCTCTCAATTTTTGCTTTCTTTCACCAAGTAAAATTCTGTTTGTTTATCCTGCAAGTATCGAGCATTTTGAAGCTCAATCTTTCTTCATTCTTTATCCAGATTTATTACGTTGTTGCTCAAGTTTTACATTGAGCTTCATACTTCTTCCGAATAAATTGTTCAAAACCCAATAGGTTCTTAATCGATTCAGAGACCTTCATCCCTTTGATTCATATAATTACTATTTTTTGAAATAATATGTTACAATCAACAAAGAATATAGCTTGCTTAGCCAGTTCCCCTTCATAATTGGCTATTCAAAACTACAAGGAACAATCTTCAAAGCAAATATCGAAACTATCCATTAAATCAACAAGTAAAATTCTGTTTGTTTATCCTGCAAGTATCGAGCATTTTGAAGCTCAATCTTCCTTCATTCTTTATCCGGATTTATTACGTTGTTGCTGAGCTTCATACTTCTTCCGAATAAATTGTTCAAAACCCAATAGGTTCTTAATCGATTCAGAGACCTTCATCCCTTTGATTCATATAATTACTATTTTTTGAAATAATATGTTACCGTCAACAAAGAATATTGCTTGCTTAGCCAGTTCCCCTTCATAATTGGCTATTCAACACTACAAGGAACAATCTTCAAAGCAAATATCGAAACTATCCATTAAATCAACAAGCATCAAACCATTCATAAAAAAAAAAAAAAAAAAAACCATTTAACTCTTCATTTTAAAAAAAAGTCAAACAAATTCAACTATTACATTCATAAAATTTAAAAATATTAAAAGAGATTAAAATAAGAGAGAAAATAGCTCTCTCTCGATGTTAAGTAAAATTTGGGTTATTCCGTAATGAAAATAAGTTATATTATTTGAGGCTACTTTAATTTTTTTAACAAAAAATCAATAAAAAGATGCACATAGTGAGATTTGAAATCATGCTCCTTGAATAAATAAAAGCTTTATTTTAATTTATTTTTATACATTTTTATTTTAATATGCACAATTTATTACTTCCATCAATTATATATCTATATTATTATTTAAACTTCTAACTAAGTTGATACGACTGGCTAACTCCGTTAGAAAAGTTACAAAAATATAGATAAGTTACATTATTTGATGGTACTTAAGTCTTTTATGTTAAAAAATCAATAAAAATATACATATGGTTGGAATTTGAACCTAGGCCAATTTCATTAGAAAAAATTTAAAATTACTATTCAACCAAAATTTTATTTTATTGTTTTTTATACATTTTAATATTATTATGCACATTTTATTACTTCCATAAGTTGTATATCTTAGTAATGTTATTGGTTAAGTTGGTCCCAAAATTAACTTAACATCAACTCACATTAATAACAACATCATGATAAACAATCGTAATGCGTTCAATATTCTTAATCTAATGCATTTTACATGTTTAAATTTCGTTTACTCACAATCTAACCTATTTTTTTATTTTAATACCGTACACATTGTACATGTAATTATTAATCAATTTTAAACTATATGATTCATTTTTAATTATATATTATTTTTAAGTATACTCTTATGTTCTAAATATGTAATTTCATACCACATTCGTTTATTAACCTTTAATTAAATTAACATTAAAAATTTACACAAATAAGCCAAATAGATGATGGCGAGAGGCTAAGACACAAGATATTGGGTGTAACAACTCCAACTTCGTCACTCTCATATCCAAAAACTAATAAGAAAGCACGCTTTATGATCTTTTGTTTTAGTGCGTTTCTAATATGTGCAAAATGTGTAACCTGGCAATGTTTTTTGTATAACACCACAATGTCCTGCCTCTGCATCTCAAATTTTTTATGTACAGTAATAAGCAAACCCTTTTTCTTTTTTACCTTTTTACCTGACCAATCTCAGCAACATCTTCTCAACCTTCAATTGTGAATACTGACGGTACAACTCCAGGAACATAAAAATAGACACAAAAGATACCCTGTTCTAAAAAAATATTAAAAATATAAATTACATCAAATTCTATCATTACAAGGCTCTTGGAATTCTACAATAACAAATACAATGATACTATTTATTTTGTTACAAGAAGATTGAACAGAAAAGATCTCTGCTTGGAAATGAAATTAATTTAGATATAGATATTCAAACTCCAAATCTACTTGATAGCACATACTACACACTGAAGAAAAAATCAAGGACTAACTCATCTTTAGGAAGAAGCTCTAGGTAAAGCACATTCTACATTATTCCATTTGTTCCCACAGCAATATCCGTATATTCAGACATAGATCCATCATCCGTTTGAGCAGATATTTTACAATCTCAACTGCACTTTTTATTTACAGAGCTTTATGCATAGAGAAGCTACTAATTCAAAGTTCATTCGATGCTTACTCCCGGTCAGCATCAAAGAAACCAGCATCTTTCATCTCTGAGTAGTACACATTCTCTAAATGCATGTCTTCCTCCTGCATTCATTAAAAGATATTTTAGCCACGCTTACATGTTATATATCTGTGCTAAAAATCAATTAAACAGATGCATTTTTTTACTATGAATATGAATATAAATTATTACCTCAAAAAAATCTGCTAGAAAAGTAATATACAGAAGAGGAAGGTAAAAGGCATGGTAGCAAACGATTGTGGCGCTGTACAACCTGTAAATGTGTTTTGTACACCTCTTTAGAAAACCCTTTGAAAAGGAACATAATATACTTAATATAAATAATACTCGGATTAAAATGGCAACAAGCTTGTATTTACAAAAACCCAAAGCTAGCTCCATTTCCAGTTAGTGCACAAGCTGTTGGAAAAATTGTATTTTATGGTAACTTTGAGGCATATTCTCAACAGGTAAAGGTAGAGAGTTGAATCATATTTCTAACACTCTCCGTACCTATAAAAGGCCATAATTCTAAAGGGCTTTTGTACATTTTCATACTCTCTTACAGTTTCTCCTGTCGAAATTTCCATCCTTCTTGTTTTTTAAATATTCTGGTAATAAAAAAAGGAATTGTTCGTTCGATTGATCGTGGTAGAGGTGCTACTACTTCGATCACTGCTATTGTTGTATCCTAGGAGACTTTCGACCAACGTTACTTTAAGTACCGTAGGAGCGGCCGAATCTGTCTTAAGGAAACCTTGTTTTATGGGCATCAATGTTTCGTAAAATCTTAATTCTTCTTTGTTTCAATTGATTATTATGGTTTTATTTGATTTCCATATGTGGTAAATTAACTATAAATAATTCTGTTCATAATTTATTTTATATGTGTTTATTTATAATTAATTATTTATGTTCGCTAATGTGTTTTGTCTAACAATCTTAAGATAGTTCTGTGTTATTTTTTGTTATTGTCTAATCCTAGACGGACGAAACACCAAGGCGAGAAAGAAATTTCTTTTTTAAAAGATAAGGTGAATAAAACCTGTTTCGGGTTTATTTCTGCCGTTCAACGAATTTTATTCCGATTTTGATTTTTATTTCCAAAAACAAGTTTTTAAATTAGAATAAAATATGTGTCAGGTTTATTCCCGCCGTTCAACAAATTTTATTTCGATTTTGATTTTTATTTCTAAAAAAAGTTTTTTTTAATTAGAACAAAATTTGTTTCAGGTTTATTCCCGCCGTTCAACGGATTTTATTCTGATTTTGATTTTTATTTCCAAAAAGAAGTTTTTTTTTCAAAATTAGAATAAAATTTGTTTCAGGTTTATTTCCAAAACTGAGTTATTTAAATTAGAATAAAATTTATTTCGGGATTTATTCCTGCTCCTTTTTTATTTTACTTCCAAAACGAGAAATTAAATTGAATAAAATCTATTTCGGGATTTATTCCTGCCGTTTAATAGAATTTTTTGTGATTTAATTACTTAATTTTGTTTCGGGATTTAGTCCTGCCACTAAACAAAATTAATTTTGATTTTGTTTCAGAACCTTAATTTTGTCATTTAACAAAATCGAAAAGAAATTTTATGTTTCTTTTGGCCTAATTGTGGCTTTAAATTGTGAATTAAAATGGAAATTTATCAACGGTGAAATTAAAAAGATAATATGAGAATGCATGTCTAGGATTGGTTCTTTGAGAGACTTGGTATTTAAGCGTGCTGAGTGCACCTCCTCTCTATTAGGGTTACCTACCTGGTGTATTGTTTTATTGTATTTTTTATTAAACGGTATAAACTTTTGTTTCAGGTTTTATTTGATTCCTGTCATCTAACAAAAGTTGATTATTTTCTATTTCTGATTCTGTTCTTGACAGAAAATGAAAACTCCTATCAATGCTGTGGAAGATATGGACTTATGTGCTATGATTTCTGAAGTCAACATGGTTGATTCAAATCCAAGAGAATGGTGGCTTGATACAGGTGCCAGATGTCATATTTGCTATGACGAAGACTCCTTTTCTAAGTTGGAACCTTGTGAAAATGGTGAGAAACTCTATATGTGCAATGTTGCAACTTCTAAGATCAAGGGGAATGGTATTGTGGTTTTGAAGATGACTTCTGGCAAAGAACTCAAGCTTCAAAATGTGTTGTATGTGCCTAACATCTACAAGAACCTTGTTTCTGGGACACTCCTTAGTGTACATGGCTTTAAAATGGTGTTTGAATCCTAAAAGCTAGTTCTGTCTAAAAGGGGAATGCATGTGGGAAGGGGATATGTATTAAATAACATGTGGAAACTTAATGCAATCTCAGTAAAAGCAAAAACAATGAATAAAAATGTCATTTCTTCCTCTATTTATATGTTTGAGTCATTTGATTTATGGCATGTTAGGCTCAGACATGTTAATTATAATACACTGCAAAGATTAATTAACTTGGAGCACATTCTTTCATTTGACATTAATTATAAACATAAATGTGAAACGTGTGTTGAAACAAAATTAAAAAGGTCTTTATTTCAAACTGTTGAAAGAAGTATAAAACCACTTGATCTAATACATAGCGATGTTTGTGACTTAAAATTTGTTCAAACAAGAGAAGGGAATAAATATATTATTACCTTCATTGATGATAGTACAAAATATTGCTACGTGTATTTGCTTAAGAGTAAATATGAAGCTATAGAGAAATTTATTCTCTATAAGCAAGAAGTTGGAAACCAACTTAATAAAAAGATTAAGATGGTAAGAAGTGATCGTGGTGGTGAATATGTTGAACCATTTGGTGAATACTGTGCACAACATGGTATTATTCATAAAGTTACACCACCATATTCTCCTCAATCAAATGGAGTAGCCGAACAGAAAAATTAGACTCTAAAGGAAATGATGAACGCATTGCTAGAAAGCTTTGGGTTATCACAAAACATGTGGGGGGAAGCTATTCTGTTAGCTAATTACCTTTTAAATAAGGTTCCCCGCAAGAAAATGGACAAGACACCATATGAGTTATGGAAAGGTAGAAAACCTTCCTACAACCACTTGAAAGTGTGGGGGTGTTTTGTAAAGGTAATGGCTCCGTTACCAAAGCAAATGAAAATAGGTCCAAAAACCGTGAATTTTATTTTTATTGGCTATGCAGATCATAGCAATGCATATAGGTTTCTTGTGTATGAATCGAAAAATCCTGAAATTCACAAGAATACCATATTGGAATCAAAAAGTGTTTCATTCTTTGAAAATATCTTTTCGTGTAAAGTTGGAAAAGTTGACTTAAGTTCAACAAAACGAACTTCAGAGACTATAGATGAAAATAGTCCTGACAAGGCTGAAACTGAGATAGAGCCAAGGAGGAGTAAACGAGCAAGGGTAGAAAAGTCTTTTGGATCAAATTTTCTAACCTTTATGCTAGAAGCCGAACCTCAAACGTATAATGATGTTATACAATCATCCGAAAGCACCTCATGGAAAGATACTATTAAAAGGGCAATTGATTCCATCATGCAAAATCATACATGGCAATTAGTGGATCTTCCACTGGGAATTAAACCACTAAATTCTAAATGGATTTTCAAACGGAAAATGAAATCAAATGGAACAATTGATAAGTAAAAGGCTAGATTGGTTATAAAAGGCTATAGACAAAAGGAAAGTCTGGACTACTTTGATACTTTCTCTTCAGTATCTAGAATAACTTCCATAAGGATGATATTTGCAATTGCCGCTTTGCAGAATCTAGAAGTACATCAAATGGATGTTAAAACAGGTTTCCTAAATGGAGATCTTGATAAAGAAATTTACATCATACGATCTAAGGGTTATATAGTTATAGGAAAAGAAAGGAAAGTCTGTAAATTGGTGAAGTCCTTATATAGACTTAAACAAGCACCAAAATAATGGCATGAAAAGTTTGATAATGTTATGATGACAAATGGCTTCAAAATTAATGAGTGTGACAAATGTGTGTATGTCAAAACTACCGATGTTGGATATATAATCTTATGCTTATATGTTGATTACATACTTATAGTTGGAAGTAACAATGAAATGGTAAAACATACCAAAGACATGTTAAATTCAAGATTTGACATGAAAGATATGAGACTAGCTAATGTAATTTTAGGTATCCAAATTAAAAGGTTATTTGAAGGTCTCATATTGACTCAGTCACACTATATAGACAAGATTCTTGAGAAATTTAGTAAGGATGATTCCGATATAGCCAAAACTCCAATTGATACGAGCCAAAATCTGTATAAAAACAAAGGTGAAAGCATTAACCAAGTAGAATATGCTAGGGTTATAGGTAGTCAATGTACCTTATGAGTTGCACTAGACTAAACATTGCTTTCACTGTGAGTAGTTTAAGCAGATTCACAAGCAATCTAGGGGAAAACCACTAGAAAGCAATTGTGAGGATATTGAGATAACTCAGATATACTCAGGATTATGGATTACATTATTCTAGAGATCCTGTTGTTTTAGAAGGTTTCTCTGATGCCAGTTGGATATCTGATATTCAAGATGCCAAAGGCACAAGTGGATATGTCTTTACATTGAGAAGAGGAACTGTGTCATGGAAATCCTCAAGACAAACGATTATAACTCGATCCACAATGGAATCTGAGTTTGTAGCTCTAGACAAATATGGATAAGAGGCAAAATGGCTTCAAAATTTCTTGGAGGATATTCCTGACTGGCCAAAACATGTGCCCACAATATACATATATTGTGACAACCAAGCAACAATTGGTAGAGCACAAAATATAATGTATAATGGTAAGTCGAGATATGCGTCATCGACACAATACCGTTAGACAACTAATCTCAAACAGAGTTATCTCTATTGATTTTGTAAAATCAAAAGATAGAATTGTGGATCCACTAACTAAAGGCTTAAATTGAAATCAGGTTGATAAAACATCAAAGGAATGAGACTAAAGCCCATGAAAATAAAAAAGCGCTATGTGAAGGAAAACCCTACCTAGTTGACTGGAGATCCCAAGATCTAGGTTCAAAGGGACAACCTAATTGTATAGACCTTGTGAGGTCACTATGGGGGTACTTATTCCAAGTCTGTTCCTATGATATAAATAGCGACTAAAAATGGGATAGGTTAAGCAATGCTTTTAATGATCATTGTGTGTTTCGGTGAGCCGAACAACATAAGTCACCTATGTGAGAGTGAAGTGGAGGAGCTTCAAGGAGAATATTGAGGCATAGTTCTCTCAAACTCTTGCAGAACCAGGAGATATTCACGGCTATATGGACATACCCATGAAAACTAAAACCTTACCAATGAGGTAGTTGTGCGAGGTATATCGTCGTTTACATAAAAGACAGAATAGTTCAAGGACATCACGCCTGCTGGTCAGCTAGTAAAGTAAATATACTTTCGCAAGGGAAGGTTCAAGGGTGGATACCTTCCTATCCTATGCAACTATCGATCGTATATTCTATCACCACATTGAGTCAATATTTTTCGATAAAGCTATCAATTTTAATTCATGTGGCGAATTGTTGGAAAAATTACATTTTATGGTAACTTTGAGGCATATTCTAAAAAGGTAAAGGTGGAGAGTAGAATCATATTTTTATGGTTTTATATTCTACTCCATGGAACCTTTACAACGATATATCATGTGCTCAAAATGGTTGAGTGATGAATAAGAAATTGATACTCAATGTAAGCTACTTAGAAATATTGTTGAGGAAAAATAAAAGGTTTAGATCCCACATTGGTTAAATACCAAGTGTAGGATGTGTTTATATATGTGAACTCTCTTGAAGGATAATTGAATGACTAAGTTTGTAACCTTGCCTCACGCGCAGGGGAGTGCAAGTTCAAACTCGACGAGGTTGGAGCACACTTGCGCAATGTAGGTAACACGAAATGTTCATACCAGTTGGGCCCAAATGGGCCTACGGATATTTTTGCCCAACACGACTTTATTTTTCTCAGCAGACAAAATCTACGTATATATGGAACTTATCTTATTAATTTGATTCCAATAAATCTGTTTAAATTTTTCATTTAAAGGTAGATTTTAGGAATATTTTTTCAAAATTCCAACACTCTTCATGCCTATAAAAGGCCATGATTCTAAAAGGTTTTTGTACACTTTCATACTCTCTTAGAATTTCTCCTACCGAATTTGTGTTGCTCTCAAAAATCTCTTTTTCCATCCTTCATGTTTTCTAAATATTCTGGTGATAGAAAAATGCATTGTTTATTCGATTGATCATGGTGAAAGTGCTACTACTTCAATCACTGCTGTTGTTGTATCCTGAGAGACTTTTGACCAACATTACTCCAAGTACAGTAGGAGCGGCCGAATCTGTCTTAAGGAAACCATGTTTCACAAGCCTCAACGTTTCTTAAAATCCCATTTCTCCTTTGTTTCAATTGATTATTATGGTTTTATTTGATTTTCATATGTGGTAAATTAACTAAAATAATTCTGTTCATATTTTATTTTATATGTGTTTATTTATAATTAATTATTTTTGTTCGCTAACGTGTTTATTCTAACACAAGCAAACAATTCGGGTGCATTCAAGATGAACATGAAGGCAACATATTTGTAGAATGCAGGTCTTGCTGCAGAAGGACAGAGAAGCAACTGTAAATCTACAATTAAGCAACTTGCAAAAATTTAAGTAACTTAGATGAATATACCAGGTAACCTTTCTCTCCACTTGGAATGGTACATAAATAGTATGGAGCCATAAACAGCAGTCAGCACTAGCCTGTGAACAACCCACAAACCCCATTTTATCTAACGTGGATGTTCGGAGTTGTTAATGAACAAGGGGATACTAAATCCAAATAGTTAAATAGACTAAAGGAGGAAAAAAAATACATTGAAATATTAATATCATAATATATAAAGCATCAACGGAGAAATGTTAAAAGAATTCACTACAAGAAGAATACAAAAGGGAACATCATCATGTGTCTTTCCATATTAGAAAATGAAAACGATTAAAAACAAAAATTTGAGATTGCTTAAGAAGTTAAAGTAAATCAATGATTTAACTATAAGCCACAAGACTGCTATTAATAGTAAAGTTTGTAGTAATAATAGTAAAGTTTGTAGTAATGGAGAAACTGTAATGTTCTTCCACCACCATCTGATTCACCAGAAATAGATATGGAACTTCCAAGAAAAGGGATTATTCTATAAAGAATTGTTGAAGGAAGTCTTTATAGAAATTGATAGTCTTGTTATACACAACTTAATGCTTGGAAAACTATTTTCATCGATACAAAATGCAGATAATAATTCATCTTTTATTGTATCATTGAAGTTTATTTTCTTATAACTCTTTTGCATTTCAAAATATAAGTAGGAATGAATAGCTCTTAAAGAATGTGACATAGTTACATGTCTTAAAGCCTTTAATTAATTTCTCATAAGTTTATTTTTATTTTCATGCACCAACATGATTTTTTAAGAAAACGAAGTAAACGCTTGAAATTCATCATATCAATGCAAGAATCCAAAACTCTAAAGCAAACAGAGTCAAGGTTCTCAAAACTGCGTCAACGGTCAAACCTGTTAGACCACTAGTTCTTAATTTAACCCTTTTGATCAAACAAATTATTAAAAATAGAAAAAAATTTGATTCAATTGGTTCAATTGTCGATTTGACGTCCGATTAGTTCACGGGTCAATAGATCTAACCCCTTATTTCGGACCGGTACTTTAATCGATTTTTAATGCAACTAATTTAACTTATCAAATCAGATTTTAAAAATAGCACCCAAAAATTGAAAAAAAGAAAAGCTTTTGTGACCTGCAAGTGTTGGTTGATTCATCCACTATGAGATATGTTGTGTGCAAAAGTTGAAAACCAAATGAATTCAAGACACTAACTTTCATAGTTATTAATCTAATGTATATAAAAAGAGTTTGGAAATTTTTTTGAAGTAACAAGATTATTTTTTATTTCTCATTATATTATTAAATTTATATTTAAAAATAAAAAAAATGAAGTAAAATAAAAGTTATGAAATTATAAATTTAAGAATAATCATAAATTAATAAAAGTTGTGACAATTATTACACATTTAAAAATATTATTATTACCCAAGTGTGCTGGTAGTATGGGCTTTAGGGATTTGTTTTTTGTTTAATCGGGCATTTAGCAAAACAAATATGGCATATTTTTACTCTGCCTAATTGCCTTTTAACGAAGGTATTAAAAGCACGTTATTTTCCTTTACCAGATATCTTCTCAGCTAAAGTTGGGTCTTACCCTTCGTTTACCTAGAGGAGCTTATGCAGTGCTCGAGAGCTGATTGCTGATGGGCTTGTTTGGCGTATTGGTAATGGGAATAGTGTGAATATCTGGAACGATCCTTGGTTTCCTGGGCATGGAAATAATCGGTTAGCAGTCTAAAACATTAATACTTCTTGGATTACTGTTAATCAATTAATTGATTCTGAGACTTATACCTGAAAAAAAGAGGTTTTGTGCAGTCTGTTTGATGAAGACCAAATGAACCGTATTCTTTCTATTCCGCTGGCTTGCCACAGAACGCATGATACGTTGGTCTGGAAGCACGAGTCTACTGGGGATTACTCCGTCAAGAGCGGATATAGTGTTTTGATTACATAGCATTTACAGATTAATGATTCCAACTCTATCACTACTGCTAAATACAAAGATTTCTATCAACTGCTTTAGGGCCTACATATTCCAGCTAAAATCATAATTCACATGTGGTGACTATTTAACAACTATGTGCCTCATTATACCAATCTTGTTCAATGACAGGTGTTTGTTGAGGTTGCTTGCCCTCTCTGTAATGAAGCTCCGAAGGATTCTGATCATCTTATGTGGACTTGTGGCATTCTTCAGCAGCTTTGGGCCTTCCTTAACACTAGGCTCATTATGAATGGGAATACCTCAAGTTACAAAGACAGATTAGTTAACACTTTTCTTGCGGGAGATATCAATACTAGACAGGTTCTAACTATATCTATTTGGGCGTTATGGCACAGAAGAAATAAATTAGTTCATGAAGGGCTAAAATTTCAAAAGCAAGATCTACTTGGTTTTATTCGAGGATATTGTCAAGAGATTTTATTGTGTCAAATGAAACTGAAAGTTTCTTCTACTACTATAATACATCATCTATGGTGTCCTCCCGATACTGGTATGATTAAATTGAATTTTGATGCTTCGTTTCAAAAAGAGTCTAAAATCTCTTTTGCAGTCGTATTAGCAAGAAATAGTGAAGGTCATTGTATGGGGGCGTGTACTTACCCTTTGGAAGACATGGTTGATGCTTTTGTTGCTGAAGCTTGGGCATGCATTTTTACGGCTAAAATGGGTTTCAAGAGGTTTCTGTTGGAAGGAGATTCTCTGACCATAATAAAAAAACTCAATTCAGAAGGAGAGGATAAACCTTTACTGAGACCGATTATCAACAGTATTCACAGTTTGAGAATGTTTCTTACCTCTTTGTACCGAGGGCAATCACTAGGGCGGCTCATGCTTTGGTTTTGGAAGGCCGGCGTCGTATGATCTCTTGTTTTTGGGTTCATGAACCGCCGAAATCGGTAAAGATGGTGATGACTGCTGATTGGAAGGCTTGCGTACAAAGAAGTTAATAGGTTTCTGTATACTTTGAAGATGGAGAAGGTTCTGTCGAATCTCCATTGAAGGTTTTCAAAGTTTTCTCCCTTGTTCGTTTCAAGTATGTTTCAGTTTTGGGGATGACGATTTGGCTGAGATTGCTTAAGGGCATTTAGTTCTGGTGAAATGTGGTTAAATGAGAGGGTGGTTTTTGCTTTTTCTATGTGCTTATCTGCTGTTTGGGTTGCTTGTTTTTACTTTTGCTGTCTTTTCATTTTTGTTGTTTGGGTTGCTTGTTTTTTACCCTTTATGACTTTTCAATTTTTTCCTGTTTTAATTGTTTAATGAATATCAGTTATTTGTTACAAAAAAAAAATATTATTATTTAAATTACAAATATTAGTTAAAAAAATTTTATGTAAAAAAAAGTTGTGCTATTTTTATTGACGTAAATAGTGTTATTATTTTAATAGAATTCTAAGTATTTTAATTATAAGTAAATTAATATATTATAATTAATTATGTAAACCGTCTATTGTTTTGAATAATGTTACTTTACATTAATCACCTAAGGTAAAACTATATTTTATGTTTAATATGTTAAAATGTTTTAATTATGATTTGAAAATTTTCTATTATAATATTTGAATGGGTTAAGTATAAAATTAGTACCCAAACTTGTTCGTTTCTCTCAAATTGGTACTTTTATTTTTTTTTATCTCAAATTGGTACCCAAACTTTTTTTTTCATCAACTAAATTGGTACCCAAGTCTAATGTCGTTAACTTTTTGCTGACGTGGCAGCACTGACCAATCGAGCGCCGTCACATGGCGTCCTCTTATATCTCTTTTTCTTTTCTTTTTTATTTTATTTTTTATTTTCCTTTTTTTCTTTTTTTTCTGGGGGCCTGCTTCTACCCTTCTTACCCCTTCCCAAATTTTCCCTCGCTTCCTCGGCATCCAATCACTGCCATCAACCAACCTCCACATCTCTTAAACCCCTTTGGTTTTTCTCTCCCGCCATCATCAATCAACCCCCACCTCTTAAATTTCAACTTCGTATCTTATATATCCTCAATCATGATTTAATTTTTTATTTAATTTTTTAATTTAATGGTGGACGATGAATTTCTCATGCAAGACATGAGCTTTTACAATACTATTATGTTGATGAATAGTTTCTATTTATATGTCGATATTAAGGAAAATACAAGGTTAACCCAAAATGCAATATATTTTTTACACTCATAAATTGATTTTTAAAAAAAATTATATATATTTATATAACTCTTTTTTGTAGAGAATTATTTTTGGAATAAGCTAGGAACATTATTTGAACCAGAAAATCAAAAGCTTTTGAAAGTTAACAATGGTGGACACTATGGAGACCAGAGATTAATGAAGGAGAAGAAGGCTAAACATTTCAATAATGCGAAATTTATTTCACAATATTTTTATATGCCAATAACAAAAGCTGCTAAAGAGCTTAATGTAGGGTTAACATTATTGAAAACAATGTGTAAGGAACTTGGATTATGTCTTAATAGTTTACAAACCCTAATCCAATTATCATTTTTTTCCTCTCATATTTTCTCAAGAAGCAAGGAGAAAAACTGAAAAAAGAGAAAGAAATTGAATGCGAAAATTCAAAAAAGAAGATAAAACCAGAACCTAAAAGTTAAAAAGAAAGCAATGTAAATTAAAAAAAAAACTTTTTTTTTTGTTCTTTCTCATATTTTCTCAAGAAACAAATAGAAAAAATTCAACTACCCAAAAACTTTATTGGGTAATCTAGATCTTTGTAGCCTGAATTTGAACCCGCTTCCTCCATGCCCGAGAATTAAACCTAGTACCTTCTATGTCAAATAAAAAAGCAGGAGCAGTAGCAAAAGATGGATGAGAGGAATTGAAATTAGCCATTGAAAGTAAACATGTTTAGCAGAGGAAAAAAGAGAAAATGAAATTGAGAAAAAAAAGGTCACGGGGAAAAAGAAGAGAAAAGGAAATTGGGAAGAAGAAACATCACCAAGAAAAAGAAAGGAAAAAAAATAGGGAAGAAGAAACATCATTAGGAAAAAGAAAGAAAAAAAGGAAATAATATTAATTTTTTTATTGTTTTTTTTAAATTTTAGATTATAACATCATCATGACGTCATTTATGCCACATGTCATAATTTTATTTTGTCACGTGTCCTAAATTTAATGATGCTAGACTCAAGTACCGATTTAGTTGATAGAAAAAAAGTTCGGGTATCAATCTGGGACAAAAAAAAACTATAAGTACCAATCTAAGAGAACTGGACAAATTCAAGTATTAATTTTATATTTAACCTTATTTGAATTGATAAGTTATTATATTTTAATTATATTCAAGTAAAAAATATTATTTTACATTAAGTAACATAATTAAAAATATAATATTTAAAAAAGTATTAAATATTAAATGCAACGCACCATTATATTAGAAATTAATTAGGACATAAATCACAATTTTACATTAGCCAGTTTATTTATTTATATTAAAGAAGCACGTTGAACCATTCAAAGCCCGCCCTAAGCTTAAAAAAATCATCTTCAATAGAAAAAGATGGATAAAAAAAAAATAACATTTTTTTTATAGAAGAAAAGAAAGCATCATAATGCATTATTTCAATTTATTCTTACAATGTCATCTCCTAGTTTATCTTCTAAAAGTAATTTCTTAACATGAAAAGAAGGAAATTCTATCTTAATTAAACTCTCTGCATTTAAGGAACAATTCCTTGCTAACCAGTTTGCAACCATGTTCCCTTCTCTACACACAAATTGGAATTTGACATTAGCAAATTGTAATTGCATCATCTTTATTTTGTACTCCTCAACCCTTCCTTAATTATCTCCTCTGCCATCATACAATATGTTTCAAGAATAACCTTATCATACCCTCTGCTTTGTGCCATTTCAAGGCCATGAAGGATTGCCCACAACTCTGCATTCACCACTAACCCCCTTCCGATAAACCTTTGAAATTCTTCAATCCAATTCCTAGCAGAGTCTCTCAAAGCACCCCCAACATTCGACCAAATCCCATTTGTATTTGCCACTCCATTCATATTAATCTTGATCCATCCACTGTTGGACGGACGCAATTTAGTCGTACTGCCTCTGAAATTTCCAGCAGCATTTATGTTCTTATTTGTATTACACAGATTAACAGTGAAACATTCAGCAGGTCTTACAATATCCTCCACTCTGCTCCTCACATGATGAAATATAAAATTGTTCCTATTTTTCCTCAACATCTAGCACATTACCCTAAACATAGTTGATGTCTCAAACCTTCCAACTCCCATTCTATACTCAACTCTCAGGTTAGCAGACATCCACTCATTCATCTCCTTCTTAAAGAAACTAGGAACATCATCCACAGAAAGTATCTTCTTCCACACTTCAGCAGCAGCTCGGCAATCATGTAAAACATGTAAGTCAGTTTCTTGCACATCCCCACAGACTAAACAACTTGCATCCTCAATCATCCATCTCCGTACCCTCTCACAGTTTGTGAGAATTTTCTTATGCTTAACTAGCCATAGAAAATGCTTAATTCTAGGAGGTTGGAAGTTTCCCTATATTTCCTTCTACCTATTAAGATCATGCATAGAATTTGTAATTGCCCCTTTTTAGTGTTAATTGAAACAGTGGTTTTGGGACCACAATATAAAGTCAAAATATTTATTTCATTATTATTTTAATATTACAGCATGATATTAGAGTTGTATGAAAATTTCGTGAAGAAATTTTACCGTTTTAAGTGTTTAATTCGGTAAAAAAGACTAAATCGCATAAAGCGTAAAAGTTGTGTTCTATAAGCTAAAGGAGTCAAATAGCCATAGAACTTAAAAGTGAAGATCCTTATGTGGTAAAACCCTATTTATGAGATAGCGAAAGACATTGGAGTGGCAATTAGTGTTATTATTAATGTTTTTAAAGGGTGAAAGAGTAAATAGTTAATAAAGGTTATTATTAATAAAACAAAAGCCAAAATCCTTATTTTTATCATCCCTTCCACCAAAATTTGAAAAGAACGGAAGCCATGGATGAGCTAGGTTTGGCCAACATTGTTTTGTTCATTTAGATTGAGAAAAGCGAAATACGGGTATAGATCAAGGAAAAGATAAAGTATTAGACTAGTCGATCCGTTCTGTCATTTTAACGATCGAGGTAAGTTCGTATGCTAATAAGCATACTTAAATTGTGTTGTAAATACTTATTTATTATTGAATTGAATTGAACACTGAATGGTCATGATTACGAGCTGAAATCGACAGAGTTATGATATTTGAAAGTCCCGTACGAACCTTAGGAATAGTATAGGATACAAATGTCATGACATTAGGATTACTGAGATGTAATTACATGTAAGACCATGTCTGGGACATTGGCAAGGTATTGTGATTACGTGTAAGACCATGTCTAGGACATTGGCATTGTTATATGATTTCGCGTAAGACCCTGTCTGGGACACTGGCATCGATATGTGATAACATGTAAGACTATATCCGGGAATGGCATTGTATGAGCTTTATGTGATTTTCGAGTATCCTTAGCGATTCTGAATGGTTCAACGGGCAAATTCAAGACGAGAATGAAAATACAAATGAATTAAGTGATATATGTACGTACAGAACCTATATGAGAATCAAATGAAGGTAATTTGATAAGCTCCTAATGTATCATGTATATGAAATGAGAAAGATTTATGTATAAGTATGTTTCATGCCAAAATGTGTTTATTTGGCTATAATGAAGTATGAATTGGATGATATGTGAGATATGAGTTATATTTGGTTTAACTAAATATACATATGGCACATAGTGCGTGAAATACCATTATTTGATGATATTTCACATATATCACTTGGCTAAAGAAAAGGTGATGAGTATTGAATTGAATAAAGTTTATATATAATTGCTTATGCATATAAAAATGTGAATAAATTGATAAAAAGTATTCAAACCATATAGGTTTTGAATGATTAAACTCATGAAAATCTTGATTAACTATATGCAAGAATTCAAGATAGAATAGTGAAATCATATGTATTATATCATGTTTTGAATAACTGTTTTAAATATGGTTAGTTAATAATACTAGTTTATTTCCATACGAGCTTACTAAGCTTTATAGCTTACTTTGTGTTATTTTTCTATGTTTTATAGTGATTTGAACGTTCACTCAAGTTAGAAGTTAGAGGAGATCGCATCACACTATCTGGATTTTGATTTCGGTATTTATATACTTGTGACTTGGTTATATGGCATGTATAGGCTTGAGTTATGTGGAAATGTATTTGTAATGTTGGTGTGTATTTGGCCATTTTATATGGCTTATTAATGACTTATGTTTTATGTGTAAATTACCTTATGTAGTGGCATAATTTGATATGGTTGGTGATGATTCAAGTTGATCATGTGGTCATTCGGTATATGATGAGTATTTACTTATGAAAAGAATGATTTTAGACTTGATAAGTGAATGGTTAATAGATGTTTTATTAGTCAAGCTTTGTGTGTGATTGATGATAGTAAAAATACATATTGAAATAGGTTGTATTAATGAGTATGATATGTACTTTGGTATATGATTGAATAGGTGAGTAATGATGAATGAATCATGCTAGTTTGGTATGTGTTTGAATGTACAAAATAGTATTGATTTGAGTTGATGAAATGGATATAATTGGTATTGTAAGTTTGGTGCATGAAATAGCATGGTTTGGCTGCTTATTAATGTATTGAAATGGCATGAAATGTGGTGTTTTAGGTATGCTTGAGAAAGGTGAGAAATGTGGCTTCAACCAAGCCTATTTTCACTCCACACAGTCGAGCAAACAAGCGTATAGCTTGACTGTGTGTGACACTTGGTCTTGGTACACGACCGTGTATCCCTTAGAGTAACCCTTTGAATTAAGTCAGTGTACTCTACAGGTTTGGCACACCTAGACACACGAGCGTGTTTATTGGCTATGTGAGACACACGGGCTGGCACATAGGCGTGTGGCCGACCATGTGACCCAAGCCAGTGACCCCTCCAGTTTTCCCACAACCAAGGCACACGGGCGTGTCTCCGGCCGTGTGGTGCAAGCCAGTATGTATACCCTGTTTTCACATGGCCTGTGACACGAGCGTGTCTGGTGGCCGTGTGAGGCACACGACCTATTTACACAAGTGTGTGACCCCTGTATGTATGAAAATTTTCTAAGTTTCCCAAAGTTTTCATATGTTATTGGTTTAGTCTCGCACCTATTTTAACCATGTTTTAAGGCCTCATAGAGCCATAAAAGGGACAAAGTGAAATTGTTGAATGGGTTTTCTATATGAATGTATAAATGTATATGTTATGTACGTAAATGATGTGTATTGATTGGTAATGCCTTGTAACTCTATTCCGGCGACAGAAACGAGTTAGGGGTGTTACAGAATCATTCTTGACAATACTATTATACGTAGACTTAACAGTGAACTTACCGTTGTCAGTAGCCTGCCAGAGACATACATCTTCCCCAAAGGCGTCATTTGGAGGGTAACAAGCAGCTATATATTCCTTAACCTCTGTACAGAACATGTTATTCAACTCCAACCATTTCCAACAACCATTGGCATCAACAAAGTCAGCTACCCTCATATGTATCGAGACTTCTGTATTAGGAAGCAAATGATCAAATAGTGGGCCTAACCTAGGAATCCAGACATCCTTTACAAAGTTGACAGATTTTCCATTTCCTAAACTCCAATACAGTCTCTAGCGAAACTGTTCTCATACTTTTGCCAACGAACGCCATACATAAGAACATGCATTTCTACTTATCGACTATGGACAAGCTTCCACTATTTTGTACTTGCTATGCAACACTCGTACTCATAACTTATTCAGATTTTTCACAATCTGGTACGCAAGCTTCATCAAATAGAAGATATTATTAGGCACTAATTTCCTTAAACCAAGACCTCCTTTCATTGGATCTTAACAACAATAGTCCCATTTAATCACAGACAATTTTTTTCCACTACTCGTCGAACCCTAAACAAATTGGTAGACTATCTGTTCAATCTTCTCACACACCCCTATTGGAATCATAGCGAACTGCATAAAATACCCTGGTATAGCTAGTAACACTGATTTCGCCAACGTCACTCTTCTTGCAAATGAAAACAATTTACCATCAAAACCATTCAACCTTTTCTGTACTTTATCAATAACAAATTGAAAAGTTCTCTTAGTAGTTCTTGTATGGAATAGTGGTACCCCTAAGTAAGTGCCCAAGTCAACTTCCACCTGAAATCCTAAAATAGTCGCAAGCATATTGCGAGCTGGTACCTCCGTATTAGCCAAAAAACAAACTTTCAACTTAGTAGGATTGACTTTATGACTAGAATAAAAACAAAATTGCTCAAGAATCATCTGAAAACACCGAGCATATCCACGTTTGCTTCTCCAAATAAGACTAAGTCGTCAGCAAAAAATAAATGAGAGAGACTCAACCCATTTCTACCCAACTTAGTAGGCTTTCACTTCCATTTTGAAACTGCCAAATTAATCGCATGACCAAGCTTCTCCATTGCCGAAACAAATAAATAAGGCAAAATTGGGTCTCCTTATCGTACACCTCTTGAAGGGTAAAACTCATCAGTTAGCCCTCCATTCCATAAAATTTGCATAGAGGATATTATACACACTTCATAATAATACGAACAAAATTGTCAAGCAGCTAAGCATATTCGAGAGTGTCTTTAAGAAAATCCCACGGTAATCAATCGTAAGCTTTCTCCATATCTATTTTAATTGCCATCCATTCTATCTACCCTTTACGAATCCTCATTGAATGTATCACCTCTTGAGCGATAACAATATTATCCACAATATTTCGTCCTCCAACAAAACAAGTTTGATTACCAGCAATCAAAAGTGGCATCAGAGGTTTAAGTCGATACACAATGACTTTAGTAATGATTTTATACGGGAAGGTGCAGAGACTAATAGGTCTGAATTGCGTAATAGATTCTGAACCCACAACTTTCGAAATAAGAACAAGCAATGTTTTATTAAAAAATTCTCTCTAACGTACCATTCTCAAACACCCTCTTGACCGGTGAAACTAAAAGTTGCCCAACCACATTCCACTGCGACTGATAAAATTGAGCATGCAAACCATCAATTCTCCGGACCTTAAGAGGTGCCATACCAAATAAAGCATCGTGAACTTCTTGTGTAGTTAATTTTCGATCAAGTGCTTCAAGAAATTTAGCTTCCACTATAGGAAACATTCACCCTACTGGGAATCTGCCCATGTTACCCACTGTAGGAAACATTCACCCTTCCGGGAATCTGCCCATGTTACCCTTCTCCTCAGTGTAAAATCTCTGATAAAAAGACATAGCTTCAAACTTTAATATCTCCTCTTCATAGCACCACATCCCATCTTCTAACTTCAAAGTGCTAATCTGATTAACACGCCTCCTATTATTAGCTTGAGAATGAAAATACTTGGTGTTACGGTCACCAAGCGTCAACCAATTACTACGAGATTTCTGCTTCCACAATAGTTCTTCATTATCAAGAACACTTTCTAGCTCAATCTGAAGTTCTTTTTCAAGGTCAACAAGTTTCCTTGATCGATATTTCTCCATACTCCATTGGATTCCATTGAGCCAAGCTAAAATTGTACGTTTCCTCTTCAAAATATTACCAAAGACTTCTCTGTTCCACTTCTTTGCTACTTTTGTAAACTTTTTAACAAACTTTTCTACTATTGTATAATTCCTCCAATTGTCATTAACAAATTGCCCAAATCTATTATGCAACAACCAACCACTCAAGAATTAGAAAGGTCGATAAGGTTTCCTACCTCTATCTTTGCCACACCAGATAACCAAAGAACGGTGATTGGATTTAACTCTTTGGAGGTGATAGACTATTGTATCTGGCGTCAACATTTTCCATTGAGAATTACCCAACGCTCAGTCAATATGTTCAAACACATGCCTTCTATTCCAAGTATATTTCGGACCTTTAAACCTAAGATATTTCAACCCAGACACATCACAAAACTGTTGGAATAGAGGGCAACTACTTTTAGTTTTCCTCAACCCCCCTTGTTTATCATCCTCACTAAGCATAACGTTAAAGTCACCTGTAACCAACCAAGGCAAATTAATATTCTTAGCAATCAAGCCTAGTTCCTTCCATAACTCTTTCCTAATTGACCACTGTGGATTACCATAAACACCAGTAAAATAAACCCACTCATTTATCTTTGGTATTTTCAACTTCAAATGAATAAACTAAAAATGGTTCGCCTCTACCAAAACAGTAACAGTATCCCTTCATGATATCCAAATTCCCCCAGAAAACCCATAAGCTTCCACTCTATGAGAATTTGCCATACCACTGTTCTTTATCACTTTATTAGCCTTAACCCCACTAACTCTGGTTTCAACTAAAACAACAACTCTAGGATCAAACTCTCTTAAATATTCCTTGAGAAACCTATGAAAATTTGGATGCCCTACACCCTGACAATTCCATACAATGATATTTGACTTCATAAAAATAGAATGCCAACATACCTGAGCCAAGAACTCACTCCTAAGAGTCATCCATTCCATCTGTACCAATATCCTCAACCCAAACAGCTTCAGTAGAATCCTCCCGATTTTGTAAACTCACCAAATGCAACACCCCTAACCCGTATCTGTTGCCAAAATAGGGTTATGAGGCATTACCTATCAATACACATCATTCACATACATAATTCATACATTTACTCATACATAATCAAAATCCATTCAATACAATCACATTGTCCCTTATAAGGTTTTATGAGACTTTACAACATGCTTATGAGCGGTTCGGGACTAAACTGATCACATACAAAAACTTTGGGAACTTATAAAATTTTTCATGAAATCAGTAATTGCACGCCCGTGTAAACAGGCCATGTGAGGCACACGGCTACCAGACACGCCTGTAATAGCCCGATTTTAGCTATGTCGGTACAGTGGTTTTAAAACCACAAATTTGAGGTTGTAAAATTATTTTAATATTATTATTGGTGTTTACAGTATGTGATTATATATATGTGAAAGTTTCGAGAAGAAATTTTATCGTTTAATAGCTCGATTTGAGAAAAAAGACCTAATCGCATAAAATACAAAATTTGCATGCTATTTGTTAATGGTGTTATTTGACCTTGGTTTTAAAAATAGAGGTCCTTGCATGTCAAATTGACCATTGGTAGTGGGAATGGACATAAATAGGCATGTGTTAGGTAAATTCATAATGAATTTACTAAGGTTAATATAGTAATTATACTAATAAATGATGATAAAATAAAAAAAAAGAAAAAAAAGTCAAATTATCACCATGCATAGCTGAAAATCAAAAAAAAGAAATAGGGCTTGAAGCTTTCATGCATTTGGGACTTTGGTAGCTAAATTAAGGTATGATTTGAGTTCGGTTTTTGATGATTTTTACATTTTTGAGATCGTTGCTTAGTAACCTAGCTAGCTCATGCTTTAATTTTCAAAAGTGTTGATGTTTATGAAAGTTTCCATTGATAAATTATGAGCTTGGTGATGTTAAATGATAGATTATGAAGGTTTAATGATAGATATACAAGTTTTGTTAAGTGATTTATGGTAAAAATACCTATTATGGATTAAATTGAGAAATGTTGAAAATGTGTGTTTGAAGTGTGAAATAAATTTGATTAATGGGACGCAAGGGAGCTAAGGAAAATTCGGCTAAGCATGGACTATATTGAATTTTGTGTATTTTGTGTTGTTTTGTAATAAGGACTAATTTGTAAGAAATGTGAAACTTTAGGGGCTAAAGTGCAAAATGCCCATTTATGTGTTCTTGAGTGAATTTGAATGAATAAGTGATTGAATAAGTTAATTTTGATTGTAAATAGATCAAGAACTAAAGAAATCAGATTTAGATAGGGGGAAATCGAAAGTTATCAAGTAGTCGACCTGATTTGTCTATTCCGACTACGAGGTAAGTTCATATGCAAATAAATATCGTTACATTTAAATAATTATATTATATTGTCATTGAATTGCCATGAATTTCAAATGATCTAATACGAGAAAGAATCGACAAAGTTGCTATATCTGAAAGCCCCGTACGAATATTAGGAATAGTATAAGATACAAATGTCATGACATTAGGTTACCGAGATGTGATTAAATGTAAGGCCCTGTGTGAGACAGTGGCATTGTATTATGATTACGTGTAAAACCATGTATGGGACATCGACATCGTTAATCGATTTCTTGTAAGACCCTGTGTGGCACAATGGCATCGATAAGTGATAACATGTAAGACCATATCAAGGATATGGCGTTGTGCGAGCTATAAGTGATTACTGAGTATCCTTAACGATTCCAAATGGTTCAACGGGCAAGGTTAAGTCAAGAAGGAAGGTGTAAGTGAATTAAGTGACACAGGTACGTGTGAAACTTATACGAGTATTGAAAGAGAAATAATTGATGAATTCAATTATGATATTGAAAATGTGTATTATGAGAAAGGTTTGTGAATTTGAATGTACATTATATGCGCTTA
Organism: Gossypium anomalum; assembly: GCA_025698475.1. Lineage (NCBI taxonomy): Eukaryota > Viridiplantae > Streptophyta > Magnoliopsida > Malvales > Malvaceae > Gossypium > Gossypium anomalum. Next base: position 77,191,795 of record CM046966.1, on the reverse strand, counting down.
TTCATAACTTGCTAAATTGATGGTAATGATATTGATGCATGAGATAAATTTACTTGTATATGACTTAATAAGCTTTTAAAGCTTACTGTGTTTATCTTTCCACTGTTTTTTTAGATCATCAAAGTTAACTTGGATTCGGGGATCATCTGGAAGCGTCATCACACTATCAATAAACTATTTTGGTACTTTTGGAGTTATGTATATATGATATATGGCATGTATGGGCTAGTGTCATAATGGTATATTTTGGCGTAAATGAAGTGTGTTTATAGCCATTTTGATTGGCTTAAATTGTGATTTTGGCTTATGATATGTGATGTATATATATAATGCCTATGTGATGGCATATTTTGGTATTTGGTTTAGTTGTTGAATTGGGAAGTCATGAAGCATGCTTTTGATGATGTTAGAATTGGTATGGAGTAAGCTTGAATTAGGTTGTTTGATAGCCTAATGTATGTGTACAGGCCCAAATCTACCCGGACCCGTATGAAATCAAAAACAGAAAATAGAAACCAAAAAATAAATAAAACTAAATAATTAATAGTCCATCAGTCCAAATATTACAAAATAGCCCAAAACAATTACAATGGCCCAATACCCAAAAACCCAATTCTAAACCCAACACCCTGGCCCAAGACTAACCCTAGCCCAAGAACAAAAAAAATCAAGACAGAAACCCTAGCCTTCTGCTTAGCGCCGCAGCCACCAGCAGCTTCTGTACAGCCTCCACGTGCCACGCACGCCACGTACCTGCAAACAGACAAGAGAACAACAACAAATAGAAACAAAAACAAAGGAATAACAAAGAAAAAGCTTGTATTTTTATTCTATTTTTTATTATTGTTCGGCTATAAAGCCATGCCCTTTATTTTTTATTGTATTTCGGTTACATACAAATCAATACAAAAAGCTTGAAAAAAAAAGTTTTCACAAGGTGATTTTAATCTCGTTTTTCTTTCAATTTAGTCTTTATTTCTTTGATTTATCTACTGCATAAAAAGCGAATAAAGGGGAGGGACTTATCTTTTTATTGGCCCTCGCATACTTGTTTGCTTCGTTGAAATCAAAGCTTAGATGGGGATTAAGAGGATATGGCTTCAAATAGGATCAGGTTAGGCCTCCGTGTGACGCCATCCGCTAACTACGGTGGTGAAATGGTGGTTGGGGCGAAGAATCACCTGATTCGGCCGAGTAAGAGAGATAGGAAGCTTAGGTTTTTTGTTTTGATTTTGTTTAAAATGATTAAGTGTTTAGCTTTTTTAGCTTTTTTTTTTCCTCTTATATACGTCATAAAACGACGTCGTTTAGAGCCCTTTGCAATGTCTTCAAAACGGCGCCGTTTATAAGCCAAACCTAATGACCTGACCCGCGAGCATCAGGGTCCGCGTGTTTCTGCTAATCGGGATAATTTCGCGCGTGGTCCTTCCACATTTTATTATGTTTTAATCCAGTTTATTTTTATTCTTAATTTATGCCTTTGAATTTTATTTTAGTTTCAATATGGTCCATTTGAAACTGCGCGTTTTGGAGGGCGGGGTTATTCCCCACTTTAGTCCCTCCTTATTATTCGCGTGTTTCGAATCGGTCCCTTGTTACATTTTTATACCCAAATTCCCCTTTAAATTTTATTTGGATTTTGATTCAGTCCCTTTTTATATACTTGTGTTTATCTTTTTCGAATTTGGACCTTAAATTTTCATTTTATTTTCAATCAAGCCCTTATTCATGTAAATTTGAACTTTTTTTATTTATTTAAAACCGTTTTAGTTATTTTAAACTTTGTATTGAATTGTTTTATGTCACTTATTTTGAATAGTTTTATATACATTATTTGTTTTAAATATTTTTTATACATATATATTTTAAAAATTGTTTTATTATTTGTTGTGAGTTTTTTGTATATTGTTATTTTAAACTTTTACGTATATATTTATATTATCTATTTTAAATGTTTATGTATATAATATTTATATGTAAACCTTTTTATATATACATTGTTTTATTTCAGATTTCCTTTTATATATTATATATTTTAAACTATTTATATTTTATTATTTTATATATATTTTTAAACTTTATTTATTTATTTTAAAATATTTTATTTATTATCCATTTTAAGATTCTTCTTTCATATTATTTGTCTTATACTTTTATTTATATATATATATATTTATTTATTTATTTACCTTAAACTATATATATTCATTTTATTTACCACTTATTTTTTATATATATCTTTTCATGTAATTTTAAAGCCCTAGTTTTTTCATTATTATTATTATATTATCGTCATTAAAATCATCATTATTGGTATTGTTGATACTGTTTTTATTATTATTTACATTGTTATTATTATTATTATTGTTACTTATATTATCGCTTGCATCACTCTTATTATTATTGTCTATGCTTTCCAACACCATGATACATTAATGCTTTGGTAATGTGTTTTGACAAAATAATATGTCGTTATTCACATGCATGTTGAAATATTTTATTATGAGTGGTCATTTAAACATTTTAGTCCAATCAATTATCTTTTAATCACCAATTCTTTCTATTTTTTAAATTACGACGAAAGGAACTTTTCAAGAACAAAGGCAATGTTTTACGTTTTGGAACATCGAGGAATTGTGCCTTAACTTATGGGGTTTCAGGTTTCTCATTGATCCTAAATAGCCGAATATCCTTTCAAATTTCAAAATACATACATTTTAAACAAAAATAAAATAAAGGCAATATTCTATGTTTAGAAACTTGAGAAAGTTGTGCCCTAACTTACGGGGTTTCAATTTTTTCTTTGTTGGCTCCAAATAATTGAATATCCTTTTGAATTAAAATGCACAAAGTTTCAAATAAAATAGGCAAGCTTACATTCGAGGGTTCAAATGTCGTGTCCTAACTTACGGGATGTGACACTTGGTTATCTCGAGTTGAGTCGGCCTTTAATCCTCGTTTAGTTTATCCAAGCAATTTTTTTGTCAGCATTAACAAAAAAGGAGATCGTATTTTAAATTTCTTTTCAAGTTTTAAACCTTCAACATTAAGACATTAATTAACCAATTAGGCACCAATTTTGGGCGTTACCAGGGTGCTAATCCTTCCTCGTACTTAACCGACTCCCGAACTCATTTTTTTGAATTTCGTAGACTATAATTGATATTTTAATAAAATAAAATATTTTATTAGGTGATCCGATCACACCTGAACAAAAAGGATTGGTGGCGACTCCCGTTTTTTCGTTTTCATTTTCAAAACCAAGTCGATCCCTTTTTTTTCTTTTAAATTTAAAAATGGTTTCGACAGTATGTTAAATTGTACCATGTTAATGGCTAGTGGTTATGTGCTTCTGTGTATGAATTGAGGGTGGCAAATTGGCTTGAAAGATAGCCTTAAGTTGTCCACACGAGTAGACACACGGATATGTCCTGCCCCATAGGCGTGTGATCCGGCCGTGTGTTCTCTGCACCTTAATTTTGGAAATTAATTCACCACATGGGCTGAGGACATGGGTATGTGCCTTGGTCGTGTGACCTTAATTTGGTTGTTAACGTCAGAAATAGAATGCAAGCTAGTTTTGGCACGGTCAAGCACACGGCCTGGACACGGGCGTGTGCAAGGTACACGGGCTGAACATACGAGCGTGTGGTCCAGCCGTGTGATGCAAGTCAGTAGGTACGCCCTGTGTCTACACGGCTTGAGACACGGGCGTGTCTCTTGGCTGTGTGAGTGACATAGCTTGGGCACACGGGCGTGTGATCCTTGCAGTGGTGAAAATTTTTTAAATTTTGTAAATGCTCCTTGAGTTATCGGTTTAGTCCCAAACTTTTTCTAAGATCTCATAGAGCCTTATAAGGGACATTGTGATTGAATGTTAAAAGTTTGAAATTGTATGCAAGTTTACGAATTGAAATGTGTTTAAATGTTATGATGTAAGTCCGGTAATGCCTCGAACCCTATTTTGACTTCGGATACAGGTAAAAGGTGTTACAATGCCCGTGTCACAAGCCGTGTACAAATAGGGCATACATACTGATTTGCACCACACGGCCAAGGACACCCCCGTGTGCCAGGCCATGTGAAATTTAGAGGGGTTACTGACTTGGGTCACACGGTCGATCACACGCCCGTGTGTCTAGCCCGTGTACGCTTCGAAATGGCCACACACTCCAATGTGCCAAGGCTATGGGCCTCACACTGCCACTAGACACTCCTATGTGTCTAGGCCGGGCTCGAGAATAACTTAAATTTCTATTTATTCACTAGGGTACACACGACCGTGTATTATGACTGTGTGTCACACACGGCTGAGTCACACGCCTATGTCTCTGCCCGTGTAGACAAAAATAGGCCATTTGCAAAGCCAATTTGCCACCCTTTTCTCATGCACACCTAACAATCAAAATAGCATCATTTCAATATGTAAATATAGGCAACCAAATCATACCAATTCACACACATAACATGCTATCTATCATCAACCATATCAATTCACAATATGCCAACTACTTTGCCATAATACCACAACTTAACTATCTAAAAAAAGCAACCAAATACACATGTTAAGCAAGCCAACACATAAGGCATTATAACTTCACGTATATGTATTTTACTAAACACATAATACAAGCAAATTAAAATGGCCATACATACCAACATTACAAACCAACTTAAGTGGCTAAATTCATAACAACATTTTCAATCAAAAGTAAGCCAAATCTCATGGCTATTATCATAACTTTGAACATACCAAAATGACACTAGCCTATACATGCCATATACCATATATACAAAGCTCTCAAAAGTACCAACAAGATGATCGATAGTGTGATGACATTTCTCGACGATCCCTGAGTCCGAATTAGCTTTGAGTATCTATAAAACATGGAAAGAGCACACAAAGTAAGCTTTAAAAGCTTAGTAAGCCATGTACAAATAAAGCTATCATATGAATCACAACATTTCTATCAATAGGCCAAGTACAAGTAAACACATATAGATATACAAACCTTTCTCAATGAATACATACACATTTTCTCATGTAAACTCATCAATTACTTCACTGTCCAATAAACATATGAATCTCGTACGTACCTGAATCACTTAGCTCATTCACATATTCTTTCTCAACTTGACTTTTCCCATTGAACCATTTGGAATCATTAAGGATACTCGGCAATCACATAAGCTCGTACAATGCCATGTCCCGAATATGGTCTTACATGTTATCACGTATCGATGCCACTGTCCCAGACAGGGTCTTATATGAAATCGATTAAAGATGCCAATGTCTCAGATATGGTCTTAAACGTAATCTCTATACAATGTCAATGTCCCAGAATGATCTTACATGTAATCACAAATCGATAGCCTAATGTCATGACATTCGTATCCTATACTATTCCTAAGGTTCATACGGGACTTTCGAATATCGTAACTCTGTCGATTCGTGCTCGTAATTATTCATTCAAAATTTATAACATCTCAAAGATAAATATACTTATATAATTCAAATTAAAGGCATTCATTTGTATATGAACTTACCTCATAGTCAGAATAAACGGACTGAATCGGCTATTCGACAACTTTAGATTTCCCCCGATCTAAATCTGATTTCTTTCTTTCAGGATCTATATGTATTCAAAATTAATCTATTTAATCTCCAATTCAAACAATTTCATCCAAAAACACATATTTAAGCCAATTTACACTTTGGACCTAAACTTTCACATTTCTTACAATTTAGTCCATATTTCAAAACAACACAAAATACACAAAATTTCATCAAACCCATGGTTGGCCGAATTCTCAATAGGTCCCTAGCAGCCCATATTTTCATTTATTTCACACTTTTAACCACTCAATTTACACTTTTCACAAATTAATCGTATTTAAACTTTTTCATTAAAAATCACTTTACAAAACATGTTAATCTATCAACAATTATTCATTTTTCATCATCACCTATCACAAAGCTCAAGCATTCATCAATGGCAACTCACAATTTCATCAACAAATTTGAAAATTAGGGCACGAGCTAGCTAGAACACAAAGCAACGATAAAAAAAACGTAATTTGAATGTAAAAGCTTTCTTTTTCTTCAACAATCAGTTATGGATGATGATAATGGAGCTTATTTTCATTTTGTTTTATTATTATTAACCTTAATAACCATTTTACCATTTTACCCTTAATTAAAACATTAACAAAACATTTAATGGTTGGCTATTTATGTCAGATTCCACTAATAATGGTCTAATTAAAACATGAGGACTTCACATTTAACAAACCATAGCAAATAAGCACCTTTATCATATAGAATGCAACTTTTGCATTTTATGCGATTTAGTCATTTTCTCAAATTAGCCACTTAAACGATAAAATCAGCTCACGAAACTTTCACATACGTATTCACATACTGTAAACACATAAAATAATATTAAAATAATTTTTTTATCTCAAATTTTTGGTTCTGAAACCACTGTTTCGATTTAAGCTAAAATCGGGTTTGTACAAGCCCAATTTTGGGCCCAGCTAAAATAGAAACTAAACCCCAACCCGAAACAGGCCCAAATCACCCACTAAACCCAAACCCTTTTTGACCCAGACCTAAAACAAATAAAAAAACCTAACAGAAGCCCAAACTAAACAAACAACTTACCCATAAACCCAACAAACAAATTAAAACAGGCCCAAATTGTAACCCACCTAGCCAAATTTAGAGTTTCAAATTTTGAAACCCTAAATTACCTAATCCCCCTAGCGCCATCAAGACCAGTGCCGCCCCTAGCCTGCTGCAGCGCCGCCCCGTCACCTCCACCGCCCTAGTAGCACCTGCAATCATTAATGAGAAAAGACAGAAGACAAGAACAAAGAAATGTAATGGCTATTTAAAAAGCCAAATCCAGAAACCATGTACGGATTTTTTAGCATTTTCTTGTGAAATAAAAACCACATCTCATTCTAAAAATCAAAAGTAAAAACAGATTCAAACACTAAAGAAACCACAGTAAACAGATCGAAGAACGAATCGGAGGTTCAGCCACTCTTTTCTTCATTTTTATTTTCTTTTCCTTTTGAATCTGTTCATGCCCATAATATTCTTTCTATTCAAGCAATCCACACACATAGATATATTAAGCATAAAATAAAAAGAAAAAAGAGAAAATTTTCACCTCGGGGCGATTTTTCATCCACCGTGTCTGTGTGGCCAGGCATGGCGAGAGCACAGCAATGCTGAGTCTGGTCGGTCGGTTGTTGGGGGCCTCCTTGGCCGGTTTCTGGATTTAACCCAGAAGAGAGAAGGAAGAATTTTTTTTTTTAAGCAGGAAGAATGATTTTTTTTTGAGGGATTTTTGGCATTTATAGAGGAGCCATACGACGTCGTTTTGGGCCCTGATTTCAGGTGCCAAAACGGCGCCGTTTGACACCAGACCCGAATACCCGACCCGCCTATGCCCAGGGTCCGCATGTTTTTGGACTGAGGGGTTATTTGCGCCCTTAGTCCTTCCGCTTTTCCAAGGCTTTACAATTGCGTCTAATTTGATTTTTAATTCGGCCCTAAAATTTATTTTCGGTTTCAATTTGGCCCATGTCTGAGCGACGCCGTTTAGGAAAGCGGGGATTATTTCATCTTCGGTCCTCCCTGGTCGCTTGCGTGTTTAAATTAGTCCCTTTTTCCTTCATATACTTTAAATTCGCCCCAAAATTCCACTGTTAATTCAATTTCGTCCGTTTTTCCTCATTATTATAATTTATTTTTAATACTTATAGTACCATATTTTATTATGGCTGTATTTTTATTAAGGGCTTATTATGAATATTTTAATTAATACTTATGTATATATATATATATATATTATAAAGCATTATTAATATGATAATATTATATTTTGTATACCTTTTTATATATATGTGTGCGCATATTTCTTCTTTTTAATACTATGTACACATTTAATATTTAATATGTTACGTATATATTTTTACTAACTATATTATGTATTGCTATATACACGTAGTATTATTTTTGCTATCATTATTCTTAATATATATTATGTATGTATCTTTTACTTTCATATAAAATATATATTCTTAATATCATGATGTTGTTATATCTATCTTTTACATGTATATATCTAGGAATTATTATTAATTGTTGTTTTCAACGTTATTTTTATTTCAAATGCGTATATATATTATGTAAATACTTTCGATACTAAATTATGTATGTATTCTTGTCTATACTATACATATACTTTAGGTACTCAGTATTACTATCACATATGTGTTATTGATATATATATATATATATATATATATATATATATATGTTTTTTTAATGTCATCATCACTATTTTCCACTTTTTCTTATACCATTTTTATTTTTGTACATACTTCTAATATCATTATTATATGTATATATATATATGTGTGTGTATATTTTATGTAATGTCTGTGTTTCAATATTATTATTCCTTATGTATGTGCATTTTTTTTTCTTTTCGAATGTATTTTATTTCTATTACCACGTACATTTTAATGCGTCTATATATTTTTATATATCATTTTATACTATTGTTATTTATGTTATTACTGTTATTAGCATTTTCATTACCATTGCTACTTTCATTTTGACATGTTTTATAATTGCTCATTTATTCATTTAAGTATTTGCTTGTTTCATTTTTCCTACATATTTATTTTTTAGCCTCGCTTTTATTTCATCTTTTTGCTCATGCTATTGCATTTGACATTGTCACACCTATTATTATGTTCTTATACGTGTTAATACCATATTATGCTTTTACGTTTTACAATAAATCACGTTACTTTTTGCTCAATATATTAAAACAATTCTTTCATAAAAGCAATATCCGGTATTAGGTAATTCGAGATAATCGTACCCTAACTTACTGGGTTTCGACTTTTCTCATTTAACCTAAACAACGGAATGTTCTTTTCAAATCACAATGATTCTAAAAAATGCTTATTTTCGGAGATACGAGGTGTGGTGCCCCAACTTATCAGGTATGACATTTAGTTACCCCGAAATAAGGTCCTTTCTAAAATAAAGGCAATATTCGGTATTTAGAAATCTGAGATATCGTACCCTAACTTACTGGGTTTCGATTTTCCTCGTTCACCCTAACTAATCGAATATCCTTTTAAAAAGAAAATACATTAATTTTAAATAAAAGGCAAGCTCAGTCTTGAAGTCAAGATGCCGTGTCCTAACTTACTGGGCATGACATTTTATTACCTCGAGATGAGAGGGTCCTTAGCATCCGTTTTAATTTATTCGATCGTTTTTAAATCAGTATTTTTATAAAGAAGTATCGTATTTTAAAATCTTTCAAGTTTTTAAATTTTCAACACTAAGACACTAATTAATCAACTAGGTACCAATTTTTTGGGCGTATCGAGGGTGCTAACCTTCCTCGTGCGTAACCGACTCCCAAACTCGTTTTCTGATTATCGTGGACGAAAAATTCTCGTTTTAGTAAATCTTAAATTTTATTAAAATGATTAATTTAAGGTGATCCAATCACACCTCATCGAAAAAGATTGGTGGCGACTCCTCCATTCATTTTCATTTTCAAAATCTAAGTCGACTACCGTTTTTACTAAAAAGTGGTTACGACAGCTTGGCGACTCCACTGGGGACCCAAATAAGAGAGTCAAGCCACAAGTTGATTAACTTTTGTCTTTTTGTCGAAAATTGAAAATTTGGTTTTGAAATACGATCCTTTCATTGTGTTTCATTTGTTATTTGCAATGTAACACTTGTTGTGTTAATTCGAGCGTTTAAATAGTTTTGCATATCGCATTGCATGACCATTATGGTCACACCCCTCTAAGTGGGAGTGAGAAACTACTCCTTCGTGAGGTTTTCACCTCCGTGCAGGATAGTGGATCGCTTTCGGAATACGTCCGTACCTATGTCTTCGTGAGATTTTCATCTCCGTGCAGCCATAGGGAAACGTATTCCCCTGAACTGAACTCGGTCTATATGAGCCTATAATGGGTGAGGATCAAGGAATCTGCCGGTTCAGGTACCTTTACTCTAGAACCGAACCCCATATAGTGAGCCTTAAGGAACCTACCCTAGGTAGAGCCATTCTGAAACCCTAGTGGTTACCCGAGCAAGTGCTATATTATTCCTTGTTTACTTTAAATCTTGTATGAAATACTGACTTATTTTGTTTTATTTTGATTGTATTTGCATGACATTTTCATCATAAAAGGTGTTGATTTACATTCGGTTGCTAAGAAGATAGCTTATCATGGAAAACGGGTTTTTTGATAAAGTAGAGGACAATGCTGCTGTCCGGATATGGGCTGAGACAACACAGCAAGAGAAAGGTGATAGCCTAACCGAGGGGTACGTGTCAGAGTTGTTGGATTTTACTTGGGTTAGCGTAACTCAGAACAATCTCCAAGAGATGAAAGAAATCTGGGCTCAGTGGGATGACGAGGTCAAACGGCTATTCCACTGTCATTATGGCGATTTACCCTATCTACTCGACGTCAAGATAGACGAACGCCTGTTCCGAGCCCTCGTTCAATATTGGAATTCTGCTTACAGTTGCTTCACTTTCGAGAAGGTAGATTTGGTACCCACGATAGAGGAATATACAGCCTTGATCCGATGCCCGAAGATTCAGGTTGACAGAATTTATTCCAAAGCTGCCAATGGCCCAGCATTCTCAAAAAAGTTGATGAACATCACAGGGATGAGCGAGCAGTGGGTCACAGCCCGAATCAAACAAAAAGGAGATTGTAGGTGCATTCCTTGGAGGCATTTGAGAGATTTAATCCTAGCACATCCTGACACGATGAAGAGGGTAGATGTTTTCGCCTTGAGCATTTATGGACTGGTTATCTTTCCCAAAGCTTTGGGGCACGTATACGAGACGGTCTCTGATCTCTTTGATAGGCTTAGCAAAGGGACCACACCGGTACCCGCGATATTGGCTGAAACTTTCAGGTCATTGAATGCTTGTCGAAGAGCGGGTGAAGGAAGATTTATTGGATGCACACAGCTTCTACTTTCATGGTTCCACAGTCATTTTTGGAAAGTGGAAAAGGTCTCGTACCGTGTCTTCTCTGAAAACTACTCTCCACTGAAAGAGTTAGCAGCTACACCGAGAAGAGACGATATTACAGAAGAAAATTGGATGGCGATCCTTCAGAATTTGCAAGAAGAGGATGTCGAATGGAGAGCCCCGTGAATGGTGCCTGATGAAATATTATACCGATGTGGAGACTTCGATTGGGTTCCCTTGTTAGGAGTATGGGGAGCCGTAGGGTATGCTCCTCTGCTGGTGTTAAGACAGTATAGGTCCAGACAGTTTACACCACCAACATACGGGTTAGCTCAGTGTGAATTGGTATTCAAGGGGAATAACTACAAAAGGAGAGTCCGCGAAATATCGAATGCCTGGAACCAGACTCGTAGAATGAAAAAGTTTGCCGCCAATCCCATGGCCACCCCTGAGTACGACCGGTGGAGGATTCAGAGGATTAACGATAACATCCCCATACCAGATCAAGAAGGCCCTAGATCAATGGAAGAATGCTTGAGACCGATCCCATCTGAGCTAGAAATCGTCAGACATAATTTCGAGAGAAAGAGCCTGGAACTAGAAAAGAGGATCGAGCGATTGGAAGAAGAAAAAATGTAGCTGGGATTAGATGTCGATGTCCAGAAGTTAGAAGCTAAAAGACTTAGAAAAGGAAAGAACAAAGCTAAGGAAGATTTGGACAGTTTGAAAACTGACTATAAGAAGCTACGAAGGTCAATGAGAACCGCTGGGTTAGGAAAAACGTCTGAGCAGTGGCGACAGGAAATTAAAGAAGAACAAAGAAAAGCTAGCCAATGGGAAGAAAGATTTCGAGATGCCCAAGCTCGAGAGGATGCTCTAAAAGAGAGTTTGGTAGAAAGTTAGAACGAGAAAGAAGGATTAAGGATGCGGGTGACAGAACTAGAAAAATCTTTGTATCAGCAGCGTACTCGTAATTCTGTAATCGAGTTGAAGGCTAGTCAAAGCAAAATTGAAGAGTTAAAAGGAAAGATAGAAGAACTTAATGTGGCATTGCAAGATCGTGAACTTCAGCTTGAGTTTCTTGAGATAAATAACGATCGATTGAATGAACAACTTCATCAATCCCAAGAACAAGTCAGGAACAGGGATTACATCATGGGTGAAGCTTTGAATCAAGTACGAGAAGTAGCAGATCACTTACAAACGTTAGCAGTGCAGGCTGATGTGCTGAGTTTAAAGTATGAATCAGAATCAGATAGAGGACGAGAATTGGCATGGCTTCTTAGGCAGGTCAAGGCCCTAAGTATCAGGGCCAAGCCTTATATGTAATCTATTTTATGTAAAGAAACTTGCTTTCTAGAAAGTTATCTTAATGAAATTGAATTAGAATCAACGCCTTTTGATTGCATTCATTTGCATTCATTGCATCCATTGCATTCATGCATCAGCATTGCATCATATGCACTAAAACTTACAAAAAACCCTAAAATCGTGGCAGTTACCTTGGAACATCGTTACGGTACGCGAGGAAAAACAAAAGCCATGGACCAAAGGTTAGAGAGATTAGAGCAAATGCAAAAAGGGATGCAAGATCAGTTACAAGCACGTATGCAAGAACAGTTGGCCAAAGTCTAGCAAGATATGAGGGACCAGATGCTGGAGTCCCAAAAGAGTATGATGGATCAAATAACGCATCTATTGGCTGGTGGATTAGAAAAAGGGAAAAGTCCTGTAGTCAACACGGAAGATGATAACGAAGATCCTGTCTACCCTCCGGGATTTTCCCCAGCAGACATTCAGACACAGCCTGAAATATACCCAAGAAGGCCATCGATCACAATAAGGCCCCAGCCATCTCAGGCTGGTGTGTCAGCACCGATGAATTATCAAGCTGGCTCGGGCTCCCATCCGGGGGATAACCTGACTAACCCTGTTGTCTTCAACCTCGATGAGGTGATAGAAACAGAAAAGACAAGGGTAGAACTCCCGAAAGAGTTTGAAGAGAAGTACAAATGGTTAGAAGAAAAATTTAAGGAAATAGAAAGCATTGATTATCGTGCCGGAATCGATGCAAAGGAATTAAGCTTGGTTCCAGATTTGGTACTCCCTCCCAAGTTCAAAACTCCAGAATTTGAAAAGTACAATGGGACCAGTTGTCCCGAAGCTCACATCACTATATTCTGCAGAAGAATGGCAGGCCATGTTAATAACGATCAACTCTTGATTCACTACTTCCAAGAAAGTCTGGTAGGGGCCGCTTCTAGATGGTACAACCAATTGAGTCGCGCCCAAATTGGTTCATGGAAAGACCTCGCACAAGCTTTCATGAAGCAGTACGGTCATGTAGTGGACATAGCCCCCGATAGGATCACTTTACAGAACATGGAGAAGAAACACAATGAAAGCTTCAGACAATATGCCCAACGATGGAGAGAGGTGGCCACACAAGTCCAACCCTCTCTGTTGGAAAAAGAAACTACTATGCTCTTCATTAATACTCTCAAGGCACCTTTCATTAACCACATGCTGGGTAGTGCGACCAAAAGTTTCTCGGACATAGTAATTTCTGGAGAAATGATTGAAAACGCGATAAAGTGTGGGAAAATAGAGGCTGGAGAAAGTACTAAAAGGTCAGCACCAAGAAAGAAAGAGCACGAGGTAAATAACGTGAGTGCGTATTCAAAAGCGGTTACCGTAAGCCAACCAAGGGCGACAACTACTGGTCAGCAGGGCCCTTCCAGACAAGAGCCCAACACAAAGTCAAATAGGGAGAAACTCTAATTCACGCCCATTCCAATGACATACAAGGAGTTATACCAAAGTTTGTTCGACGCACATGTCGTATCTCCCTTCTATTTAAAACCAATGCAGCCTCCATACCCCAAGTGGTATGACGCGAATGCCCAATGCGAGTATCACGCAAGGGCCACAGGACACTCGATAGAAAACTGCACTACTTTTAAGAAATTGGTCGAGAGACTCATCAACATGGGCGTTGTGAAATTTGATGATACACCTAGTGCAGACAATCCACTACCTAACCATGGGGATAAGGGGGTAAATGTAATAATTGAGAGTTCGGGGAAAGGAATTAAGACGAATATCGCAGAAGTGAATACTCTACTGAAAGAAGTATGGAAGCAAATAGTGGAAATGGGGTTGATACCACAGAACTCAAGGGTCAAACCCCAAGAAGGGATGACTTATTGCTAGTTTCACAATCAAGAAGATCATGAGATTCAGAAATGTAGCGAATTCAGGGCTTTGGTACAAGGATTGATGGATAATAAGGAGATAGAATTCTTCAAATATGTCGAAAGCCTAGAAGAAGCAGAAGTGTGTGCCTCAGAAGAAGGGTCGACGAAGGATATTTGAAAAGCCAGCCACCCGGTGGTTATCATATCACGTCCGAGAGTTAACGAAGCCAGGGCACAAGTTATGCCAAAAGTCGTGATCCAGAAGCCCATTGCTTTCCCTTATAAGGATAGCAAAAGGGTACCATGGAACTATAGCTGCAACGTGACGATCCCGAGGGAGGAAATCCCGATTAACACATCAGGAGAGGACCAAGATAAGGGTTTCTATACGCGCAGCGGGAGGCGCTATACCTCAAATACAAAAGTCGAGCAGGTTAAAGGAAAATCATTGGTAATTGAGCAAAGGAAAGAGAAGCCGGCAGGACCTGAACCAGCTGTTAACGAATCAGTGACTGAAAAAGAAGCAAAGGAATTCTTGAAATTTCTAAAGCACAGCGAGTATAGTGTCGTAGAACAGTTACACAAACAGCCAACACGTATATCAGTACTGGCCTTACTCTTAAGCTCTGAAGCCCATCGCAGCGCATTGATGAAAGTGCTGAATGAAACTTACGTTGCTAATGATATCTCTGTGAACAAACTAGACCGCTTAGTCAACAATATAAGTGCCGACAACTTCATATTCTTCAATGACGATGAAGTACCTCCGGGAGGCAGAGGATCGACTAAAGCTTTGCACATCACAACTCGCTGCAAAGGGTATACATTACCAGGGGTATTGATTGACAATGGTTCTGCGATAAATGTCCTACCCCTGTCTACGCTGAATAGGCTGCCAGTAGATGGTTCCCATATGAAGACATGCCAAAACATAGTAAGAGCATTTGATGGCACGAAAAGGAAGGTAATGGGGAGAATTGAAATACCCCTCTTGATCGGGCCAAGTATGTATGAGGTGAATTTCCTAGTTATGGACATTAAGCCTTCGTATAATTGCCTATTGGGAAGGCCATGGATACACTCAGTAGGGGCAGTCCCTTCATCGCTACACCAGAAGTTGAAATTGGTAATTGAAGGTCGGTTAGTAACAATCAATACTGAAGAAGACATCATTGCAGCAGTAACCAGTGACGTCCCATATCTAGAGGCAAATGATGAAGCAATTGAGTGCTCTTTTCGATCTTTGGAGTTTGTAAATGCGACATTCATCATCGAAGGAAATAAGATTCCAACGCCTAGATTATCTGAAACTACAAGAATGGGACTACAGCTAACTGTTGGAAAAGGGGCTATACCCAGAAGAGAACTCGGGAGGTACCTCCAGGGAAGGATTAATGCACCAATGATGAAAGAAAAACATGATCGTTTTGGTTTAGGATTCAGGCCTGACACGAAGCAAAGAAAGAAGGAACTAGAGAAGAAACAAGAAAGAAGGAGAGCACGATTAAGCGGGGGAGAAATCGAATGGGAACCAATGATCTTTCCCCATATATCGAAGACCTTTGTGTCTGGAGAAGTCATTCACCCCGAGCAGGGGGCATCGGGAAAGGAAATTGTGGAAGGAATGATGGAAAATTTAGACATCAACGCCACATATGAAGAAGAAACTGGAGTAGAAGATCTATCGAGCATTCGCCCTTATGAGCCGGAAAGTGTTCTAGATAATTGGACTGCGGAAGAGATTCCTGTAGTCTTGAGAACTAATACAGAGTAATGCTCAAAACACGTTTATTACTCTAGGCCTAGGAGTAATAGGTGTCTTTTTGTGAAATAGGCTTATGTTCTAAAATTGTTATTTCAAATGCATTCTTTTGTCCTATTCCGTGCAAGTATTCTTTTATTCTTTCATTCATAACCATACCATACACACCATTGTTCTTAGATTCTTTGTATCTTATTTCGCGCCTATAACAGGTCTCCAGATATCAACGATGTGAGTGACATTGCTACTAGCTCAGAATCTCCTTTTGAGCAGGATATGTGTCTAGAAGGATCTCAGAACTTTGAAGATGACAAAGACTGTAACTTATCCCCTGATTTGTTAAGGATGGTAGAGCAAGAGGAGAAGCAGATTCTACCTCACAAAGAGTCAGTAGAAGTCGTGAACTTAGGAGATGAACTAGAAAAGAAAGAAGTAAAGATCGGAGCCTGCATAACCACAGAAACAAAGCGGGACCTTATCGAGTTACTCCAAGAGTTCAAGGATGTTTTTGCATGGTCGTATCAAGATATGCCCGGCTAAAATCATCGACATTGTGGTACACAGACTCCCCATTAAAGAGGATTGCAAGCCGGTTCAACAGAAGCTTCGAAGAATGAGGCCAGTTGTTTTGTTGAAAATAAAAGAGGAGGTTAAGAAGCAATTTGACGCTGGTTTCTTACAAGTAGTCAAGTATTCGGAATGGGTAGCTAACATAGTCCCCGTCCCTAAAAAAGATGGAAAAGTTCGAATGTGTATAGACTATAGAGATTTGAACAAGGCCAGCCCAAAGGATAATTTTCCGTTGCCTCATATCGACACCTTAGTGGACAACACGGCAGGTTACTCACTCTTCTCCTTCATGGATGGTTTCTCAGGGTACAATCAGATCAAGATGCATCCTGAAGACATGAATAAAACCACATTTGTGACCATGTGGGGAACCTTCTGCTATAAAGTGATGCCATTTGGACTAAAAAATACGGGAGCAACATATCAGAGAGCCATGGTAACCCTGTTCCATGATATGATGCATAAAGAAATTGAAGTCTATGTCGACGACATGATCGCCAAATCTCGAACAGAAGAAGAGCATGTACAGGTCTTGAGGAAATTATTTTTGAGGTTGAGAAAATTCCAGCTGAAACTCAATCCAGCGAAGTGCACCTTCGGGGCCAGGTCAAGAAAACTGCTAGGATTCATAGTCAGTGAAAAAGGGATTGAGATTGACCCAGACAAAGTCAAAGCTATACAAGAGCTACCTCCACCGCGTACTCAAAAAGAAGTTCAGGGATTCTTAGGAAGACTAAATTACATTGCCCGATTCATTTCACAACTAACCGAGAAATGTGACCCCATATTCCGTCTCCTCAAGAAACACAACCCTGGTGTTTGGGACGAAGAATGCCAGAAGACATTTGACAAGGTTAAGCAGTATTTGTATAACGCCTCAGTGTTGACACCACCTAGTCCAGACAAGCCATTAATACTGTATTTAACGGTGTTTGAAAATTCTATGGGATGTATGCTTGGCCAACACGATGAGTCAGGAAGGAAAGAAAGAGCAATATATTACCTCAGTAAGAAGTTCACTGAGTGTGAAACGAGGTACTCACCAATTGAAAAGTTGTGTTGTGCCTTAATCTGGACAACCCGAAGACTGAGACAATGCATGTTGTATCATACGACCTGGCTGATTTCTAAACTGGATCCTTTGAAGTACTTGATGGAGTCAACTGCTTTAAACAGAAGAATGGCCCGATGGCAAATTCTACTCTCCGAATTCGATATTGTCTATGTAAACCAGAAAGCTGTAAAAGGGAGTGCAATAGCAGACTTTCTAGCCAGCAGAGCTGTAGAAGACTATGAGCCTCTGAGCTTTGATTTCCCAAATGAAGATCTGATGTACGTGGAAACTATCGAAGAGGACCCTCGAGAAGATCGTCCTTGGAAGCTAAACTTCGATGGAGCATCAAATGCTGTGGGTAACGGAATTGGGGCAGTCTTGGTATCTCCAGACGGAGAATATTACCCCTTCACTAGCAAATTGGATTTCGACTGTACAAACAATATGGCGGAATACGAAGCATGCATCATGGGCATCTGTATAGCTATTGAACATAAGATTAAAACATTAGAAGTATATGGAGATTCTGCGTTAGTGATTTATCAACTTAAAGGAGAATGGGAGATGAGAGATCCCAAGTTGATCCATTATCGAAATCTGGTCCTCGAATTAATCAAAGAATTTGACGATATCATTTTCTGCTACCTCCCTCGGGAAGAAAATCAGATGGCAGACGCCCTGGCAACTTTAGCTTCCATGATCAAGGTGAATAGACAAGAGGATGTGAAACCGATCCAAATGAGCATCTACGAGGCTCCAGCACATTGTTGCAACCTCGAAGAAGAAGCTGAAAATGATGACCATCCTTGGTACCACGATATCCTGCGATATGTGAAGAATCGTGAGTATCCCGCTCAAGCTACTGAAAATGATAAAAGAACATTGAGAAGGCTGGCTAGCGACTACGTCCTGGATGGGGAGATCCTATATAAAAGAAGGAAGGATCAAGTACTGTTAAGATGCGTGGACGCCAGTGAGGCTAAGAAAATCTTGGAAGAAGTCCATGAGGGCGTCTGTGGGACACACGCTAATGGCTTTACGATGGCCAGGCAAATTATGAGGTTCGGTTATTATTGGTCCACCATGGAAGGAGATTGTATTAACTACGCCAAAAGATGTCATAAATGCCAAATCTATGGAGATAGGATTAATGTGCCTCCTTCACCTCCGCATGTCATGACTTCGCCATGGCCTTTCTCAATGTGGGGCATGGATGTGATTGGGCCAATTTCGCCAAAAGCTTCAAATGGGCATCAATTCATCTTTGTGGTCATCGACTATTTCACCAAGTGGGTGAAAGCCGCCTCATATGCCAATGTCACAAAATCAGCAGTTAGCAAATTCCTAAAAAAGGAAATCATTTGTCGATATGGAATGCCAGAAAGGATCATATCTGACAACGCATTAAATTTGAACAACAACACGATAGCAGATGTCTGCAGGCAGTTCAAGATCAGACACCACAACTCATCACCATACCGTCCGAAGATGAACGGTGCAGTTCAGGCAGCTAATAAAAACATTAAGAAGATTGTGGGGAAAATGACGGAGACTTACAAAGATTGGCATGAAAAACTACCATTCGCCCTCTATGCTTATCGGACGTCTGTCAGGACTTCCACTGGGGCAACGCCTTTTTCATTGGTCTATGGAATGGAGGCGGTTTTACCTATTGAGGTCAAGATTCCTTCCTCGAGTTTTGTCGAGGTAAAAGCGGATGAAGCGAGAATGGATCCATCCGATATGATCAACCAATTTGATTGAAGAAAAGAGGCTAAGGGCCATCCGTCATGGTCAGATGTACCAAAAACGAATGATGCGAGCTTACAACAAAAAGGTCCGTCCTAGAGAATTCCATGAGGGAGGCCTAGTACTAAAAAAGATCCTGCCCATACAAAAGGACTTCAGAGGAAAATGGATGCCGAATTGGGAAGGACCTTATGTGGTAAAAAAGGCCTTTTCTGGAGGAGCATTGATATTGGCCGAAATGGATGGCAAAACTTTACCCAATCCCGTGAATTCAGATTCGGTTAAGAAATACTTCGCCTAAAAAAAAAAAAAGGAGGAGAGGCCAGGGTGAAAACTCGCAAAGAGCACCTTGAGACCAAAGGGATCTTGAATTGAAAACCCGTAAAGGGCGATTCAAATTTTGATCAAGGTAGGGCATACGACAGTCTTACGACACCTAAATTAACAAAGAAGAGAGATGTTACTTCTTGGGGCATCTACTAGAGTACTCTAGATCCCCTAAACACATGTTAGGCGAAAAGGGAGTCTTCAAGGAGTTCATACAAAGAAGCTCACGCTGCGATATCTGGGGCACCTATTTTCCTTTTATTCATTTTGTATTCCAGCAATGTTTATTGGCTGTGAATAAGCTATCCCCTTCAAATTTTGTTTCTGATAAATTTCAGCCCCATCATTATTATAGTCTTCTTCAAACATTTTATATTGAAATGATGATTAATGGACTAAAAGCCATTTTAGCAAAAAGAGTTTTGCATATTACTCTGAAAGTTTCTAAATAGTATAGGAACCTAAAACAGGACTATTATTTAGAACTAACCAAACTCAAAGATTGGAAGCATATGAGAAGAAAGAATTCAAATGGGGACTATCTCTTCAGATTTTCTGTTCAAAGATCTAAGCTGAACAAGATGACAGAGTACCGTTTCAGTAAAAGAACCTTGATAAACAAAGAGCAATGACAACCTAAACATTAAAAAAAGGGATTCATGCTCACAACATGCTGCACCCATGCATCATTCATAGTGCATCCAATTAGGAACATTTGATTCATTTCGATCATAACATCCTAATTCTTTGGCACAAGCATAAATACATGGAATTGATTCTACAGGTCATATCCCTAGAATCAGTGAGTGCATCAAGCCTTAACTCCCTAAGCAGTAGGGTAACAGGCTAAATTTACAAGCCTTAAACCCCTAAGCAGTAGGGTAATAGGTCGAAAATCGCAGATCTTGCCTTCCCGGTTGCAAAGGAGCGGATAAAAACGAAAGGGTCTTAAATCCCTAAGTAGTAGGGTAACAGACCGAATTGCAGATCTTAACCCCCTAAGCAGTAGGGTAACAAGCTGAAATCACCAAGCCTTAACCCCCTAAGCAGTAGGGTACTAGGCTAAAAATTACAGATCTTGTCTCCCTGAAGTTACAGTGGAACAAATCACATCCGGCAGATCTTGCCTTCCTGAAGTTGCAGTGAAGCAGTTTGAAGCTACAAGTCTCATCTCTCTGAAGTCGTAGTGGAGCAAACTGAATTTACAAACCTTGAATCCCTAAGCAGTAGGGTAACAGGTTGAATTCACAAATCTTAACCCTCTAAGCAGTAGGGAAATAGATCAAAGATAACCAGCTTTAACCCCCTAAGCGGTAGGGTAACAAGCTGAATTTACAGACCTTAAACCCCTAAGCGGTAGGGTAATAGGTTGAAAATCATAGATCTTACCTTCCTGGAGTTGCAGTGGAGCAGATCAAAGACAAAGGGTCTTAAACCCCTAAGTAGTAGGGTAACAGACTAAAATTTCAGATCTTATCTCCCTAAGCATTAGTGGAGATGGTCGAAGACGAAGAACCTTAAGCCCCTAAGTAGTAGGGTGAAAGGTTGAATTTACAGATCTTAACCCCCTAAGCAGTAGGGAAACCGATCAAAGATGAAGGGCCCTAACCCCCTAAGCAGTAGGGTAACAGGTTGAAAATTATAGATTCTATCTTCTTGAAATGACATTGGAGCAGCTTGAAGTTACAGCAGATCTCCTTGAAGTTTCAACGGAGTAAATTGAAGTCACAAGCCTCATCTCCCCGCACTTGCAGTGGAGCAGAATGAAGATAGCAAGTCTTATCTCTCTGAAGATGCATAAACGGATCAAAGCAACAAAGTGCAGTGGACTAGGATGAGGCTACCTAAAGAAGAGGGACACCAAGGAAGTTGAGACTCGATGAGACCGGACCAAAATTGGTCTTTCTTAAGTCTTTGCTTTGTTCTCGTTACACGACAACAAGCAAAGAGGGGCAGCTGTACAAGCCCAATTTTGGGCCCAACTAAAACAGAAACTAAACCCCAACCCGAAACAGGCTCAAATCACCCACTAAACCCAAACCCTTTTTGACCCAGACCTAAAACAAATAAAAAAAACCTAACAGAAGCCCAAACTAAACAAACAACTTACCCATAAACCCAACAAACAAATTAAAACAGGCCCAAATTGTAACCCACCTAGCCAAATTTAGGGTTTCAGATTCTGAAACCCTAAATTACCTAATCCCCCTAGCGCCATCAAGACCGGTGCACTTCTTTCTTTCTGCAGCGCCGCCCGCCACACCTCCACCGCCTAGTATAGCACCCGCAATCATTAATGAGAAAAGATAGAAGACAAGAACAAAGAAATGTAATGGCTATTTAAAAAGCCAAATCCAGAAACCATGTACGGATTTTTTAGCATTTTCTTGTGAAATAAAAACCACATCTCATTCTAAAAATCAAAAGTAAAAACAGATTCAAACACTAAAGAAACCACAGTAAACAGATCGAAGAACGAATCGGAGGTTCAGCCACTCTTTTCTTCATTTTTATTTTCTTTTCCTTTTGAATCTGTTCATGCCTATAATATTCTTTCTATTCAAGCAATCCACACACATAGATATATTAAGCATAAAATAAAAAGAAAAAAGAGAAAATTTTCACCTCGGGGCGATTTTCGCCACCAGTGTGTGTGGTGGCAAGACGCAGCGAGAGCCACTCTGGCAAATGTGGTCGGTCGGCCGTTGGGGGGCCTCCTTGGCCGGTTTCTGGATTTAACCCAGAAGAGAGAAGGAAGAATTTTTTTTTTTAAGCAGGAAGAATGATTTTTTTTGAGGGATTTTTGGCATTTATAGAGGAGCCATACGACGTCTTTTTGGGCCCTGATTTCAGGTGCCAAAACGGCGCCGTTTGACACCAGACCCGAATACCCGACCCGCCTATGCCCAGGGTCCGCGTGTTTTTGGACTGAGGGGTTATTTGCGCCCTCAGTCCTTCCGCTTTTCCAAGGCTTTACAATTGAGTCTAATTTGATTTTTAATTCGGCCCTAAAATTTATTTTCGGTTTCAATTTGGCCCATGTCTGAGCGACGCCGTTTAGGAAAGCGGGGATTATTTCATCTTCGGTCCCCCCTGGTCGCTTGCATGTTTAAATTAGTCCCTTTTTCCTTCATATACTTTAAATTCGCCCCAAAATTCCACTGTTAATTCAATTTCATCCTTTTTTCCTCATTATTATAATTTATTTTTAATACTTATAGTACCATATTTTATTATAGTTGTATTTTTATTAAGGGCTTATTATGATTATTTTAATTAATACTTATGTATATATATATATTATAAAGCATTATTAATATGATAATATTATATTTTGTATACCTTTTTATATATATGTGTGCGCATATTTCTTCTTTTTAATACTATGTATACATTTAATATTTAATATGTTACGTATATATTTTTACTAACTATATTATGTATTGCTATATACACGTAGTATTATTTTTGCTATCATTATTCTTAATATATATTATATATGTATCTTTTACTTTCATATAAAATATATATTCTTAATATCATGATGTTGTTATATCTATCTTATACATGTATATATCTAGGAATTATTATTAATTGTTGTTTTCAATGTTATTTTTATTTCAAATGCGTATATATATTATGTAAATACTTTTGATACTAAATTATGTATGTATTCTTGTCTATACTATACATATACTTTAGGTACTCAGTATTACTATCACATATGTGTTATTGATATATATATATATATATATATATATGTTTTTTTAATGTCATCATCACTATTTTCCACTTTTTCTTATACCATTTTTATTTTTGTACATACTTCTAATATCATTATTATATGTATATATATATGTGTGTGTATATTTTATGTAATATTTGTGTTTCAATATTATTATTCCTTATGTATGTGCATTTTTTTTTTCTTTTCGAATGTATTTTATTTCTATTACCACGTACATTTTAATGCGTCTATATATTTTTTATATATCATTTTGTACTATTGTTATTTATGTTATTACTGTTATTAGCATTTTCATTACCATTGCTACTTTCATTTTGACATGTTTTATAATTGCTCATTTATTCATTTAAGTATTTGCTTGTTTCATTTTTCCTACATATTTATTTTTTAGCCTCGCTTTTATTTCATCTTTTTGCTCATGCTATTGCGTTTGACGTTGTCACACCTATTATTATGTTCTTATACGTGTTAATACCATATTATGCTTTTACGTTTTACAATAAATCACGTTACTTTTTGCTCAATATATTAAAACAATTCTTTCATAAAAGCAATATCCGGTATTAGGTAATTTGAGATAATCGTACCCTAACTTACTGGGTTTCGACTTTTCTCATTTAACCTAAACAACGGAATGTTCTTTTCAAATCACAATGATTCTAAAAAATGCTTATTTTCGGAGATACGAGGTGTGGTGCCCCAACTTACCGGGTATGACATTTAGTTACCCCGAAATAAGGTCCTTTCTAAAATAAAGGCAATATTCGGTATTTAGAAATCTGAGATATTGTACCCTAACTTACTGGGTTTCGATTTTCCTCGTTCACCCTAACTAACTGAATATCCTTTTAAAAAGAAAATACATTAATTTTAAATAAAAGGCAAGCTCAGTCTTGAAGTCAAGATGCCGTGTCCTAACTTACTGGGCGTGACATTTTATTACCTCGAGATGAGAGGGTCCTCAGCATCCGTTTTAATTTATTCGATCGTTTTTAAATCAGTATTTTTATAAAGAAGTATCGTATTTTAAAATCTTTCAAGTTTTTAAATTTTCAACACTAAGACACTAATTAATCAACTAGGTACCAATTTTTTGGGTGTATCGAGGGTGCTAACCCTTCCTCGTGTGTAACCGACTCCCGAACTCGTTTTCTGATTATCGTGGACCAAAAATTCTCGTTTTAGTAAATCTTAAATTTTATTAAAATGATTAATTTAAGGTGATCCAATCACACCTCATCGAAAAAGATTGGTGGCGACTCCTCCATTCATTTTCATTTTCAAAATCTAAGTCGACTACCGTTTTTACCAAAAAGTGGTTACGACAGGGTTGTTACACCAAAAGCCCTATTTTAGGTAAAGTGGTATTCTCCGGTTGAATCCCTACTCCTCGTTCAACCATATCCAAACTTTCCACTATTCCTTCCACCGCTTGTTCAACAGGTATCAAATCACCCATATTGCCTTTGCTTAAAACTTTGCTCGATTCACCAACTTCCAACAAGCCCTTTGTCAAAAAAAAATTTCAACTTCATTTGATGAGAGCTTGGTGCAATGAGGTTAGAAAACCCCAAATTTTCTATTTGATTAGTAGCCTATCAGTCTCAATATTTGGGCTCCTATTTTCTTTCAAATTCACCACCATGTGATGCATTGGGTCAAGTAACATCTGCCCACTTAACCTGCCACTACTACTCCTGTCTGGCCCAACCATAGTATTAACATTATTCTTTTTTTGTTTTCTGGCCTTATTCGAAACTCTTAGCCCCATTCCCTTATTATTTTTAGTTCCAGACACTTTTTCTCTTTTATCAACCTACGAAAAATCAGCCTCCATTTCCCCAACAATAGTCTATTTTCCAAATCGAAAGGATTTCAAAATTTTGCATGAGATTCTTCCTTATTCTCACCATACATGGAAAGAATATTAAACTGAGATCCATTCTGAATATTTTCTTTGACTATTCCCAAACTTGACAATTTTCACAGTGACTAACGTCGCTGGCGACGATTGATCACCATCCATTCACCATAGTTCTCCTTCTCAACTTTCTCTTGGACTTCCATGTTGTTCTTTCCTTGAGTTGATATCGGTTTTCCATGAGTTATTCCCATCATCACCTTCCATCACATTCTCTTTGGGAGTATGGGGGCAATTATCTTTCATATGTCCAAATCTTCCACATTGAAAACAGATTAAGGGAAGAGATTCATACTCTGTCCGATGGATTAAGTTTGCAATTTTGATCTTTGATACCAAGGGTAGTGAGAGATTCACCTGAACCACAAACCTAGCGAATTGACCTCTTGATCCTTTATCAGTCTAAAGATCAATCTTAATAACCTTTCCAATCATATTCCCAATCTCATGAAGAATACTCCTTTTGTAAAAGCACCCAGACAAACCAGGGATGCGAACCTAAGTCAGACCAAGGATGCGAACCCAAGTCAATACATTCTTAGGAAAATCCTCCATGGTGGAAAACTGAGCCAACCAAGGCTGAGTAGTCAGATAGTGACCGAAGACAACCCAAGGGCCCTTAGAGATAACATTATTGTAATCCAATGCATATTCAAACTTCGCCAGATAATAATCATTGTCGACATCTATCAAATGGAATCTCATCGTAGGTTTCCACAAAGAACCTACCTTGTTCCACAAGGCATTATAACCAATTCTTTTCCCCAAGAATTTCACAACTAGGGTCGTAGACATACTTTCTTCAATAAGTGCATATACCCTATCGGAGAATTCTATTGAGGGCATTCTATCAACTACTCCTTTCCTCACATCCTCTTCACTTAAAGCAAGATCATCAACTTCCCAGTCACCGTCTGTTGATGAATTCATAGAACCTGACTTCAAAATAGCATCCTGAAACTAGCCTTGTTTACCTTCCTCAGTGCTCACAGTTTCCACATCCCTTCCAACATCCGGTGGCTCCTCCTCCCTCCGCCTACTTTTCTTAACAGCCCTTCCAGAAAAGTTCATGACTTTATCAAAGAGAATTACAATTTTAAAGAAAAAGTAACATTGGTTATATTATGAAGTTGAAAAAAAAAAAAATTTCAACAATTCCAAATTAAGCTACCAAAACTTATGCTTTATATTATGCAACAGTTGTATTCGAAATTTACCTTTTTGTTTTATTATTTTATACACAATTAAAGATAAAAAATGAGTTTTGAAATGAGATTTTTGGAGTGAAATTTGAATGGATTATTTTGTATCTAAATTTTATAGTTTTTTTAATATAGTATTTATGTTATATTATGGCCTAATTTGATATTTTTATTTGATAGATGTTATATATTTTGACACTTAAAGGCAACTGTATTAAATTTTTAGTGTTTAATTTGGGTTTTAGGATTGATTTGATGAAAGTTAATTGTTAATATTATCACTTGAGTTTTTCATGATTTTGTAAATAGAAGAAATTTAGTGTTAAATGTGAATTTGTTTAATTTTAAGTTTAATTTATCAAATAGACTTTAAAGGATATGATATATTCTAGTTTTAGTGTTTGATTTAATAAAATTTAATTTCTAAATTAGTTAATTATAAATTTCCATCAAATAAACTCTAAAACTCGAATTAAATACTAAAAAGTTGACATTGTTATCGTTAGGTACCAAAATGCACAACTTTTGTTAAATAAAGGTATCACATTGAACCAAAAAAAATACTAATACCACATTAGAGAAAAAATATCAAATTATGCATTAAATCTAAATTATAATGTTAGAGTCTAATTTAATCAATTCAAGTGAATTAAAATTTATTTTTAAAGTTTGAAGTTTAATTTACTTAAAACTCATTTGACTTCGTTGGTTTACATAGTAGAAAAAAGAGCTTGATTTTTATGTTTAACCTCAATTATATGTATTTGAGTTTTACTTCAACTTCAAATTGAAAATTTTTAACTAGTAATTAAAAATAAGTTCTCATCAGGTTGGAGAATTAGAGATTAAGATATTTCACTTAATAACTCAAATTATTTAAATTTGATTAGAAAATTACCAAATTAAATATAAATTATTTCGTATTTTACTCAAATAATTTACAACTTTTCAACAAGATATGTTTCATTCAATTCTAAGAACAAAGTAAAACAGAGTCAGAACACAACAAATAGTGTCAAGAGTAAAAATGCTTAGCAAATAACATAAAGAGATGCAAATTACATTAAAAATACGAAGAGTCTAAAACAAACAAAGGAAAAAACTTCAACACAACTTTTCATGTAGACCCAAGCAAGCAACACCGGAAATGTTTCCACAGATGATGATGTTTCATTCCAAATAAAGGGCAAAGATGAACATAATCAGAACACAAATAAAAATAAGGATGTTTGGCAAATATCATAAGAGACACAAAATTACATTAAAAATATACCATCAACACCTCTATTCAATTCAAGGCCACAATATAAGGAGTCTAAATCAATCAAAGGAAAGAGCTTTCTGCTGCTACTCTTCCTTTATTTTTCCATCATGAGACCTGGCATGTAAAATGATAGTTAAATGAGTTGATTGTACAAATAAAACGTATTTCGTATCTTATTAAACCAAATGCATTGAGGCTCTCAAGCTTCTCTTTAATATTACCATTTCTATCATTTTATATATTTAATTAAAATTAATTCAGCACAAAGATACTAGTTAAAGTGAAATCTTCATGAAATCCCACAATTGGCAAATTTATTAAAACATAAAACAAATAACTCCAATTTAGATGAATCAAATGATGTCTCACCTGCTGCTCCCTTATTTCCATCAAATCATCCACTTTTTCTTTTTACCTGTCAAAAAATTTATATATAATATTAAAATCTGCAAATGTATTTATAAAATACAAGTTCTTTTTTTTTTTCCATTTTTTATTAGAAGATGCATAGATTAAAAAGAAAAGACAAAAGTAAAAGAAATAATATTCCACAATCACATAGAAAAGTGATATAAATCAAATTGCTAATTAAATAAAGCAAAAAATACCTTTATCGTCAATTGATAATCTTTTGGTCTTCAATATGAACCACCTGGATGTGTGATATCTTTGACCAATCTACACCTATTTTCGGTTGAAATTTATCACTCAAGGTTGGACATTGTTGGATCTTCAGATGTCTCAGGGAAGTGAGACGTTCTACTCCATCAGGAAAACAGGATAATTTGGGACAATCAATAATATCTAATCTTTGAAGTGAAGTTAGGTTTTGAAACCAATATGGCAGTGCCTCAAATTCAGGGCAATTATCAATTCTAATGAACTCCAAATGGCTAGCAGAGGTTTCAAGAAGCAGCCGAGGTAGATCCCTCAAATTTGGTGCACCACGAATTGCCAACTTTTTTAGGCTTAAGTGAAGATTTTGGTCTTCTATCTCTTGGGGTTCCATGAGTAAATTGATTTTTGGGCAGAAAAAAATTTCAATTTCCTCTAATTTCGGTAGGTGTTTCAGACTTTGAGGCAATGATTCAAGTTCATGACAACTAAATATAGACAAACGTCGAAGAGACGAGAGGTATTGCATCCCTTCAATTAAACATTTTAATGAATTACAGTAAGTAAAGTATAAGAACCGAAGCGAACTCCAATTACCAGATCGAATCTCCCTTAATTGCATGTCAGCCGCACTTATCTCTAGAAATCTGAGATTAATGAGTCTTTGCAATTTGTCAGGCACTTGAAGCTTTGGAACAACAAATAATCTCAATGTCAGCAAGCTCTGAAGCTTATGAATAGACTTTGGAAGTCTACTCAAATTCCAGCATCTACTTAAGTTAAGATATCTTAAATGCTTCAAGGTGCAAATTGAATTTGGTAATGCCTCCAACGAGCACCCTTCCAACTCAAGTAGCCGTAGGTACTTGAAATACAAGATGCAAGCACTTAGAAATGATTTTTCAACCACCCTCAATCCTTCCGATGGAGCTACGAATATTAAGGTGCGCACGCCTTTCAACTTCTTCAAAAATAATTGTGGAGTTCTCAATGGATTACGATCAGCAAATGTCAAATGCCGAACATTTTCAGAAGCACTTACTGTTTGTTGATATATGATTAAGCACTCTTCTTGTGAAATATTTAGTGCGAGATCATGTATCAAGTCATGTATTTTGAAATAATAATATGACATAAAGCCCTCAACATCTTGCACAAAACCCTTGGACCATAAATCCTTGAAATATTGTAAACCAATACGTTCGCAACACTCGTCGTTGTCTTGCTTGGGGCTTTCGAGGAGTCCATTGGCCATCCAAAATTGGATAATATAATCGGTGTCATAAAGTGTATCTTTGGGAAACATTGATAAATAAGCCAAGCATCGTTTCAAATGAGATGGCAAATGATTATAACTTAATTTTAGAACAGGTACAATGCCATTTTCCTGCTGATCAAGCTTCCAAATGTCATTATCTCTTATTAATTCCCAGTCATGTTGATAAGTTTTCCCATGAAGTAAGCACCCCATAGTTCTTATTGCCAAAGGAACCCCTTTACATTTTTTCACAATTTCATCAGCAATTCCCAGAAGATTTGGATTTCGTACTTCGTCCCCTTCCTTGAATGCCCATTTTAGTAACAAAGACAAGCTATCTTGATGATTAAGAGCTTCCAATTCATATGGTCTGTGAGTACCCATTACTGATGCTACAGCTAAACTTCTCGTGGTTACAATGATTTTACTTTGATGCAAATCGTCCAACTTCATCAATATGTTTCTCAACTCATTCCATTTCACAGGATCTTCGTTCCACACATCATCCAGAACAAGTAAAAACTTTTGACCTTTTAGAAGACTTTGAAGAAGAGTCAACAGTGCATTGACAGGTAAACCATCACATCTCTCATGATTTATGCAATAAATAATCTCGCAAAGCAACCTAGCAACGTCAAAAAACTCCGATACACACACCCATAGTTTCAAGGGAAAATACTGAGTGATTCCTTCATCATTGTACACAAACTGAGCAAGCGTAGTTTTACCTAGGCCTCCTATTCCAACTATAGGAATGACAGGAATGTTTTGGACGTCCCTTGGCTGGAGTAGAAGATCTATAATGTTCTCTTTGTCTTGATCTCGACCAAGTACCTTGAAAGTCATGAAGGAGTGGGTGTCCCTATGACTCTGAACAACATACGGTGGGTTCTGAAGAATTTGAACATTCTGTCCGAGATTAAATGTTTTGAAATCAGTAGCAATGGTCTCTAACCTTTCGTTGATCTTTTTGATTTTGTGACCCATCCTCACAGAGTATGCAAAAGGGATAGAGATGGAGGAGAAACGTACCTTTTTCAACTCCTTTCGCAGAGCGTCACATCGGAATTCATCGAACACATCCTCAGCATCATAAAAGACGTCTCTGAGCTTGGTCAAACTAAGGCGCAACGTTTGATTGTGCTGCTGCAGTTTTTCAGCATCCAACAGCACAGCTTTGATGCATGTCATGTTTTCCTCAAGCCTTCTTAAATCGTTGGCATTCCTTAGAGATATAGTTTCTTTTATAGCAGGGGAGATAATGTGATTTAAAAGGGTTTCGGCAATGATGGATAGAAAAGATTCCGCCATAACTCTGCTCTCACAGCCGACTAGGTTATCAAAGGTGAGATTATGGGAATGATAAAATTCTTTTCTTTGGCAAAGTGTAAAGTGGGATGATCCTTTTGCTTAAGAAAGGGGTGTCTACTTGCTCTTCAAAATGATACTCCTGTATCTCCAATCGTTTAAATTTCAGTGAAACTTCATTTTTTTTTTAATATTTTAAAAATGGAAGTGAGGCTAAAAAATAATAAAGAGATGCTTTGAGCTTATCTACTGGGTGCGGGGCATGTAAATTAAGAATTAACAAGAAGGGATGATTGAATTGGCAATCGTGCCGGTCGTGGCTCCCCTCTTAGGTTTATTATTTTTTTTTCGGGAGTAGGTTGGAATAATCTCTAGTTAGTACTATTTTAAAGGTTAGGTATCTTTTACTTAAATTTATTAGTGTCAAATGTTCGTTCAAATATATATATATATATATATACTTATTGATGTTGTGGTTGTTATCAGACGCTTTGTTTTATTGGTCACAATGTCATCTCTGCTAATGGATTATAATAAAATGAGATTCTTGTTGTCAACAGTTTTATTTTTGTCTGAGCGTACGGTTTACTAGTTTGCCAATAATTCATTTTGTCAATGATGGGTGACATCATGATGAGATAGTGATTCTTGTTGTCAACGCCTATATTTTATTGCTTTATTTTTGTCCAGCCTATGGTTTACTAATTTGTTAATAATTCATTTTGTAATTGTGGCTATTTTATTAAAATAATCTAAAAAATTTTGATATTTATAAAAATAACCCAGGTTCAAAAATAATCACAAAAATAACCTGAAATGAACTGGTAAAATTAAGTTTTGGCCTGTCAATGACCGGCACCAACTCCTATTTTGCACCTATGATTGCCAAATGATTGTGTCAGGTTTTAAAAAATTAATTTTTTTAGTTCTGGCTTTTCAATGACCGGCACCAGGGTATTTTTTTTAAAATCGTATTATATTACTATACAAAATACAAGTTTAAAAAAAAAAATTTTGGGCGCTGGCTTGTCAATTGCCGGCACCCAGTACAAAAAAAAATTCGAATTTTTTTTCAAAAAAATTTTTTTTGCTCTCTAAAAATAGGAGTTTTAGCAAAATTTTTTTTTTAATTTAAAATTTTTTTTGTTGTACTAAGTGCCAGCTATTGACAGGCCAGCACCTAAATTTTTTTTAAACTCGTATTTCTAGAGAGCAAAAAATTTTTTTTTTTTAAATTTGAATTTTTTTTTGTTGTACTGGGTGCCGGCCATTGATAGGCCAGCACCCAATTTTTTTTTTAAAAACTCGTATTTTTAGAGAGCAAAAAAAAAATTTTGAAAAAAAATCGAACTTTTTTCTTTGTACTGGGTGCCGGCCATTGACAGGCCAGCACCTAAAAATTTTTTTTTTTTTAAACTTGTATTTTGTATACCAATATGATACGATTTTAAAAAAATACCTGCAATGTTGACCATTGACAGCGAACTAAAAATTAATTTTTTATATCCTGACACAATCATTTGGCAATCATGGGTGCAAAATACGAGTTGGTGCCAGCCATTGACAGGCCAAAACCAAATTTTACTATTCATTTCAGGTTATTTTTGTGATTATTTTTTAACTTGGGTCATTTTTATAAATATTAAAAATTTTTGGATTATTTTAGTAAAATAGCCTGTAATTGTCGGGTGACATCACGATGTGAGAGTGATGCACCAGTTCGAGTTTTTATAGAATGTACCAACTTAACTGATTGAGTTAGTTAAAAAGGAGAATTTATTTGCTTCAAAATGATATTCTCTTTGTCCCAGATTATTTAAATTTTAGAGAAATTTCTTTGTTTTAAAAGAGACATGTGGAAGACTGCGGCCATGTAAGGATGGAACATACAGCCGTGTGGGGTTGGAGTCACACGGCATGCGAACAAACCGTGTAACTCATTGACGTCGTCTCACCGAGTAACAAACTATGGTCGATTTCATCAAAATCACCCTTAACGTGTAGACCACACGATCATGCCATAAGCCCGTGTATTGCACACGGCCGTTAACAGGTCATGTTTACCTATATAAAAACCTTCCAAAACAAGCTTTTTAACCCTAATTCATTAATGCCACAAGTAACACATTATACCAATTTTTAACCACTTCAAAGCATCAATATCATACCAAGAACATCACTTTTAACAACCAACCTAAGTGCCTAACTAATGTGCCACAATTGGCACCTCAATACAATTGACATGGCATACAACATTTAACCATTTATAACTCCTTACAATAATTCAATATCAACCATACAAGCATGCACAAAGCCTAACCAAATTCATTCAAACCTAGCATATGCAGATCATTCATCACTTTATAATCATGTACCAACCAAACCTATCACCTAGCATATTATCTACTCACTAATTAGACCATTAAGCATGTATGCCAAATTACTTCTACAAGATAACATTAAAATAACCATTTCCAACACATACATATACTTTTATACACATGATTCTCAAAAGGGCAACAAATCCCAAATAAAACATTATATAACCAAATGACATCTTAGGTACATGGCATGACCAAAAATTAAAACATTACCAATGCTAGAGTCCGGATTGTCGCTAGATGTTGAGTCAACTATCGAATCAAAAAGTACTTAGCCTACGCACAAAAAACAAAACCGTACATTAAGTATAACTCAGTGGTATTTCTATAATCTGAACATTTAAACATAACATAGTACACTTAAAATGTCCAAGTTAAAATTAGATAATGCTATGCACTTAACTTGCCAATTGTGCCAATTCATGCATTCATTGTTTAAATTTAATAAATTTTACTAATGTTAAAATATGCCAAATCTACTTCCCATATGATTCGATATCTCCATTCATATGATGGTACATTCCATCTCAATTTCCAAATTCATGTTTTCAATGAACATTTATATCAATGTTCCAATTCATTTGAAAATCAAATAATGCATTTTACATTTCAATTCCATTTCTTATCCATTTTCCATTTCAACAACAACTACATTTTATATAGTTTCTTTCTAAACATATGGATTTTGAGGACTTATTCAATATCATCATTTCAATTATAAACATTTCATTTTTATCTTTTTAACTCCCTATTAACACGAATCGGACTTGACGGATACATGGATCCAACTAACACACTAGTTTGGCGCCTAGTGTCTCATCGAATAAATCCAAAATAAATAGTTGCGCCCAAAGCTTATCAATAAGTTTGACACCTAGTGTCTCATCGATATAACTGAAGCAAATTGGCACCTAGTACCTCATTGACTTGTAGTCGAAGTAACCGTAAACTCTTCCTATCCTATGGCATGCCAACTATATTCGACTCTGCCCGAACAATTAATAGGGTATTCATTACTCATTTCATTCTCAATCAATATCTCAATTCACAACAATTTTTATCATGGATTCATTAATTCAAACATATGATAGCATCAATCTTCTCATTATGTATTCAATTTCATATTTACATAAACATAGACATTTTTCAAATATATTCAATTTAGTCCTCATAAACATCAATCAATTCAAATCAATCTAATTCATCTCAATTAAACAATGGATCTCACATTATATTCTTACCATGCAAAAACAAATCAATACGGAGCAATTACAAGATAATTTGGATTATAGAAACACAAGTAAACTCCGAGCTATTCGTCGAAGCGTTTGTTTTTTCCATTATTTTTCGAGGAATTCGAGTTGAAGTTAGCTACAGATTAAAAAAACAAGGTATTTCATCAATACTCAACAATTTTCACATTCAATTGCTAAATTATGTAACTTTTTCATTTTATTCAATTTAGTCCCTAAAACAGGACTAACATAACTTTCAAATTTAACCACAGATTTTCATGTCGATTTCAATTTAGGCCAAATTAAACTTCCTATTGCTCATTCCTACCATAAATTTTGAAATTTGTATAATTTAGCCCCTATTGCACAAAATCATCAGTTGACTTCACAATTTAGGCCTTTTTTTTCAACTCCAAACTTAAAATCTATCAAAATAGCACCAAAAGCTTCAACTTTCTAACAATGGCAACTTCCTAATTCTTTAACAGTATCGAAAAATACGACATGAGTTAGCTAGCTTAAGTTCTCGGGATTCCAAGAAATATAAAAATTATAAGAAAATGACTAAATCGAGCATACCAATTTTGAGCTTTAAATTTTGGAGCCGTAACCGTGCGTTGAGAATTTCTTGTACAATGGTTTGGTTGCTTAAAGATAATAAGAGAATATGTTTCTCTACCTTTCCCCTACCAACATTTCTTTACTTAGGTTTTAATTTATTTTCATTTGTTTTAAATTAAAATTTTATAAAATTTCCAAACATAAGCCTCTCATGTCGTCCAATAAAAATGATTTAAGGGTATAATCACTATATAAGCCTCTTACTTAAATTATAATTAAAGATTCCTTAAGAATTAAACTTTTGACACGTTAATGATTTCGTCCCTGTTCCTTAATTAAGCACTATTTTGACAAATTTTCCTTATTGAAATTTAATTCGCTTTTAATAAAACTCTATAAATATTTAATAAAAATATTTACGATTCTGGTTTACAGAAATGGGGTTCCAAAACCACACTTTCCGACACTATTGACTTCGAATTGTTATAATTCCCCTTAAAGAAATTGCGTCCTAGAGATTTAACTAAAAAGAGGTGGGGATAGTAAGACCTCATCGTCTCTTCCGATTGCCAAGTTGCTTCTTCCACACTGTGGCTATGCCACAATACTTTCACGAGTGGAATATGTAACACTCCTAACCCGTATCCATCACCGGACTAGGGTTAAAGGCATTACCGGATAAACTGGAACATTTACACATAATTCATATACATCATCCATAATCATAGTCAAACATTATCATAGAGTCCCTTATATAAGTCATCGAGACCTTAAACATGCATTAGAAAGGGGTCGAGACTAAACCGAACTCATGCAAAAATTTTTAAAACTTTAAACATTTTTCAAAGTTGTACATGTTACACGCTCGTGTGAACATGTCGTGTGCCTCACACAGCTTTAGACATGCCCGTGTGTGTAGTCCGTGCCAAAATAGGGCACACATACTGACTTATCCACACGGCCAAAGACACGCCCATGTGCTTTGGCCATGGTCGAAACTGACTTGGGACACACGGCTAGCCACACGCCCGTGTGCCTTGACCGTGCTCAATACTGACTTAAAATTGTAGGGTACCACAGTGGACACACGGCCGTGTAACATAATTGTGTGTCACACACGGCTGAGACACATGCCCGTGTCTCTGCCCATGTGGACAAAAATAGGCTATTTACAAAGCCAATTTGCCACCCATTAAGGGTTATCCTTACAAGCAACAAATAGGCATCTAAAGCATCATATTTTCAACCATTTCATACACCAAACATACACCATCCATGCCATTTCATAAACAACCCCAATCCATACTTATAACCATACCAAAATCATACCAAATCATAAGCCAAAGACACACCAAAACATATATTTCATCATCTCAATTCATTCCATTCATTCTCATGCCAAAACTAACCAATTTCACAAATAAGCATATACCAAGAACTTACCAAATTGACCAATTCTATTAGCCATTCATGATCATATCACATTGGCAACATTGCATCACATAATTCATACCAAAACTCATTCATATACACAACCAAAACCAAGCCATATCACATGGCTAGATATACACATTACAAAACTTAATCATATACTTCTAGCCTATACATGTCATACTCCAATATTTACACTTTCAAAATGTACCAAAAATAGAGTTCGATAGTGTGGTGATAATCCTCAACGATCCCTGAGCCCCCAGTAGCTTCGATATTTATAAAACTATACAAACATACACAAAGTAAGCTTTCAAAAGCTTAGTAAGCCATATAGAAATAAACCTATCATTTAAAATATAAAAGCATCATCAAATTACGTATACTCCATGGCCAAATACTATCTCAAACCACATAGTTCATATACATTTCATATAATCCCAATTCATTTACATATATAGCATATTTTCTCATATTTATAACACATATCATCACTTGTACATATACTTACCTTTTATTCTAAAAAATAGTATACATTTCGAATGTACCTGAATTAGATACACATCTCATATAATCATTCGTTTCTCGGAATGCCCGTTGAACCGTTCAGAATCATAAGGATACGCGGATAACTTAGAAAGCTCATACAATGCCAACGTCCCAAACGTGGTCTTACATGTAATCAATTATCGATGCCACTATCCCAAACAGGGTCTTACACGAAATCAAATACGATGCCAATGTCTCAAACATAGTCTTACACGTAAATCATAAATCGATGCCAATGTCCCAGATGTGGTTTTATACGAAAACACATATCGGATCCTATATCATGACATATGTATCCTAACGATTCCTATAGTTTGTACGGGGCTTTTCGGATGTCAAACTTTGTCGATACTTTCTCGGATATTACACATTAAATTCTCATATAGCCATTCATCACAAATAAATGTCATATAAACATAAGTAAATCAACTTAAATACGTTTATCTGTATATTGGCTTACCTCGTACGGATTCGGATATACGAAATCGACTACTCAACGACTTTCAACTTTCCCCGATCTAATTTCGTTTTCTTTAGTTCTTGATCTATATAAATTTAATTTTAACTCTTTTATTCACCAAATCATTCAATTTAATCCATAAACACACATTTAGGGCAATTTACAAACTAGCCGTCACATTTACACAATTTAACACTTAAGTCTTAATTCACAAAATCACAAAATACACATAATTTCCGTATACCCATGTTAAACTGAATTCTCATATTATTCATATAAGTCCATATATTTTATTTATTTCATATTTTAGTCTATCAATTTTCAAATTTTACAATTTAGCCCTAATTACTCAATTTCATC
Source organism: Gossypium anomalum (assembly GCA_025698475.1). Classification (NCBI taxonomy): domain Eukaryota; kingdom Viridiplantae; phylum Streptophyta; class Magnoliopsida; order Malvales; family Malvaceae; genus Gossypium; species Gossypium anomalum. Next base: position 77,153,795 of record CM046966.1, on the reverse strand, counting down.
AAAAATTCAAAGACAAAGCTTAATAATCTAACACATATCTTCCATTTACTGTCATCAAACTTCATAAAACTGATAGTTTCATCAATGGCATAACTCAAAATCATCAACAAAATAAAAAATTAAGACATGGGCTTTATAGCATACAAAACAACGATCACAAAAACGTAGAAATTATCAAAAACGGAACAAAACTCATACCTCAATTAATAAAAATCAAAGCCAAACCCTAGCTTATATTTCTTTCTTTTTCTTTTGATGATTTTGGCAACATTGATGAATTAATGGCCAATTTCATGTTTTTATTTAACTTAGCTTATAATTATTAATCAAATACCAAATTTTCCCTTTTATTAAACCATATAAAAATTGTAACACCCCGAACCCGACCTAAACAATATGGTCGAATCTAGCAATTTCACATGAAAGTGTATTTAAATCTGCATTTACCCTAAACCATTCCAGTTATTATCAATTACTTAGCTCAGAAAACGTGTATTGATTGGTTTGCTTGAAAACATTTCTTTATACGCAGAAGCTTAAATAAAGCAAATAAAATTATTGTGATATGTTGCAGTTTCAAAATCCCTAAACAGTAAATCAAAATCTCGAATTTAAACCAAACAGTCTAAGTCTAAAAATTTCATAAGTACTCCCAATCTTAGCAGTTAAATTAATATAAGCATTTAAAACCATGAAACCAGAGTATATGAAGCAGTCGTCATTGTCGAGCCCTCCACTGCACCAATCCATCTACTGCAGGGGATTACCTGACAGGTAAAACAATAAAGGGGTGGGTTTTTGCAAACTCAGTGTGTACATCTCCACAGGCAGCATGCATACAAACAGATAAAAGAATACAGTTAATTCAAGCCTGAGCCCTTTTCAGAATCGGTGTGGACCTTAGCTCAGATACAGAGTCAAAATAATTGGGCTTTAGCTCATACAGATATCGCATGCATAACAGATCAGAGAACATGCCCACCAACCCTGCACACCATCTCCGTCCAACCCAACACGCAATGTGGGGATAAAATTGACCCACCCAGCCCTACACACTAAGTATGGGGATATAGTCAACCCATCCAACCCTACACACCAAAAGGTACCGAGAAACGACAAATAACAGAGATATGCAGCTGAACTGCTAGATAACAGGCTATAAGCCTTTCAGATACTTCCTTCACTTCATCAATCCCAACCCAACGCAATGCAACATAAATTAACATGCTTTTTCATACAATCTAGTAATAAATCAGAGTATAGGATCTAAGTAACGCTTACCGACCCTACAGTTAGGTCAAGTCGACTTGGGTAACCCGTGCAATCTTATAGAGCATTTCAAATAAGTTGGGCACACACGCCCGTGTGGCCAACACGGCCCTACGTTGGTCTTGCCTGTGTGGATTACACGGCCTGGCCCACAATCCAACACGCCTATGTGAATCGCCCGTGTGTCTCTCACTCCCGTGCGGTCTACAAGGCCCAACTGTCAAGCCCGTGCCTCGCATATGGCCTCGCCAGCCTTATACACATGTGTTCTTGCACTCGTGTGGCGCGCGCATAGTCTGGCTCGTCAGTCACACGCCCGTGTATTGCAATACAGGCTACCATACGGGCAGTCCATACGCCCGTGTGGCATCGACAAACAGCTTTTTGGCTTTCGCCAAAACTCATTTTCTGTGCAATCGGTGTACACACCTGGTATCATTTCAAAGCCTAACGCAATCCCGAACACTTCAGAACCTATTATTGTCAATCATAAACCAAAATTTCAGTCTCTTGATTCGAATAGTTTAGAATAGATAAATCCCGAAACGAGATATCTACTTACTTTCAATGAAAAATAGTAATTACTCGCTATTTAAAACCCCGATTAGTGATCCACGAAACCTTGATTGTCCCTGAGCTAATGGAACCATTAACAGTACGCCAAAACTAATCGAAAGAAAGAAAAACGGAGGAGAGGGGTAAAAAAAATAAAATTTCGGCAACAAGAGGTTTTTGGAAAAAGAAGAGAACGACAAAAAGCAAAAAGAAAAAGAAACCAGGTTAGGCAAACATCTTATAGACCTTACCCCCTTTAGTGTTTTAGTCCAACTCAAACGTCCGTACGGCTTAGCAGTAAAATAATGCCACACTTATGACTCGAACTCGGGATCTCAGGCATAATACTTTGCCACTTAACCACTAGACCAGCAGGCCCATTCTACTAAGTTCCTACTACTAAATTCTCATAAACCCATTATCCAAAAGTCAGGCTTTATTCAAATAACAACCAAAACTTAGCCCAAGTTAAGGCTCGACCTTGGGACCTTCCAAACACACCCCAGAGTACTCATCCACACAACCAGACTAATATTATGAAAAATCATACAAAAATCTATATTCAGATATCCCTCTATACTACAATTTCACAAAAGTAGAAAAAACCTAAATTTAGGGCGCTACAACTCCACCCCCCTTAAAGAAAATTTCATCCTCGAAATTTACCTTATCAGAAAAGATGAGGATATTGCTGTCGTATCGAATCCTCCAGCTCCCAAGTAGCCTCCTCAGTGCTATGATTCTTCCACAGCACCTTCACCAATGGAATAGACTTCCTACATAAGAACTTAACATTTTGATCTAGAATCTAAACAGACTCCTCCTCGAATGTCAGATCCGGTCTAATCTCAATCTTCTCCATGGGCACAATGTGCGTAGGATCAGAGCTATAACGTCTCAACATCGAGATATAGAACACATCATGTATGCGGTCTAACTCTAAAGATAGCTCCAACTGATATGCAATGGGTCTCACTCGCTTCAAAATCCAGTACGACCTAATAAACTGAGGGCTCAGCTTGCCCTTGCGACCAAACCTCAAAACTTTCTTCCATGGTGAGACCCTAAGGAAAATCAAGTTCCCTACAAAATACTCAATGTCCTTCCTCTTCAAATCAGCATAAGACTTCTGTCTATCAGAAGCCGCTTTCAGACACTTTCGAATCAACCGGACCTTATCCTCTGTCTCTGAAATTAACTCCGGACCCAAAATATGTCGCTCACCCAACTCAGTCCAACACAAAGGAGTGCAAAACTTACGACCATAAAGTGCCTCATATGGTGCCATCTGAATACTAGACTGATAGTTGTTATTGTAAGAAAACTCTACCAAAGGCAAGTACTCCTCCCAACTACCTCGAAAATCCATAACACATCCCCTCAACATATCCTCCAGTACTTGAATCACTCTATCCAACTAACCATCTGTTTGAGGATGAAAAGCAGTACTAAAATCCAGATGAGAACCCAAAGCCTCATGAAGTTTCTGCCAAAATCGAGAAGTAAACAGAGGATCCCTATCGGAGATAATCGACACTGGAACCCCATGCAGTCTTACTATCTCTGAGATATAAAGTTTAGCCAACTTCTGTAAAGAGAAGTCTGTTCTAACTGGAATGAAGTATGCAGACTTGGTCAATCGATCCACGACGATCCAAACAGAATCTTTCTTAGCGGGTGTTAGAGGCAACCCACTAACGAAGTCCATCGTTACTTGCTCCCATTTCCACATCGGTATCTTTACTGGCTGTAGCAAACCCGAAGGTAACTGATGTTCAGCCTTAACCTGCTAGCAAGTCAAACAACAAGCAACATAGTCTGTCACCTCATGTTTCAACCCTGGCCACTAGTATAACTCCTGAAGATCTTTAAACATCTTATTCCTACCAAGATGCATAGCGTAAGAATTACTATGCACTTCCCTCAAAATCGACAGTCTTAAATCCTCATCATTAGGTACACAGATCTTACCTCGAAAATACAGTACCCCATCACTGTCAATCCCAAAATCAGTAGTAGTTCCAGCCTCAATCTGACGAAACTGTAACTCAAGAGACTTATCTCCTAACTGCTTATCCTTAATCTGATCTCGCCACGTCAGTCTAACCTATAACTCAGCCAGGAGACTCCCATAATCATAAGGCTCAGTCGAGCGAACATCGCTCTCAGATCAGTCATAACCCTACGGCTAAATGCATCGGCCACCACATTGGCCTTACCAGGGTGATACTCAATACTGCAGTCGTAATCCTTAAGCAGCTCAACCTATCGATGCTGTCTAAGATTTAGCTCCTTCTGAGTGAGGAGATACCTGAGGCTTTTGTGATTAGTGTAGATGGTACACTTCTTACCGTATAGATAGTGCATCCAAATCTTTAATGCAAGACAACTGCAGCCAACTTCAAATCATGCGTCAGATAATTAGCCTTGTGATTCTTAAGTTGTCGAGGCGCATAGGCAACTACCTTACCGTCTTGCATTAAGACACAACCCACACCCACATGTGACGCATCGCTATACACTACAAAGTCCTTACCAGGCTCAGGCTGTATCAGAACTGGAGCCTGAGTTAACACAGTTTTGAGCTTCTCAAAGCTCTCCTACTGTGCATCAGTCCAAACAAAGGAAACTCCCTTACGCAGTAACTTAGTCAATAGCGCTGATATCAAAGAGAACCCTTCTATGAAACGTCAATAGTATCCTGTTAGTCCCAGAAAACTACAAATCTCTGACACATTCTTCGGCTGTTTCCAATCCAACACAGCCTCAATCTTACGAGGATTAACACGAATCCCCTTAGCAGACACTACATGACCCAAAAAGGTTACTTCTTGAAGCCAAAACTTACACTTAGAGAACTTCGTATAGAATTATTTTTCACGAAGGATCTGTAGAACAATCCTGAGATGCTCAACGTGCTCGTCCTTAGACTTAGAATATATTAAGATGTCATCAATGAACACCACCACGAACTGGTCTGAGTATGATTAAAACACACGGTTCATCAAATCCATTAACGCTGCTGGTGCATTTGTCAACCCAAAGGGCATAATTAGGAACTCGTAATGTCCATAATGAGTCTTAAATGCTGTCTTATGCACATCGACCTATTTCACCCTTAACTGATGATAACCTGATCGCAGATCGATCTTGGAGAATACAAAAGCCCCTCTGAACTGATCGAATAAATCGTCTATCCTCAGAAGTGGGTATTTATTTTTAATCGTCAACTTATTCAAATGACGGTAATTGATACACATCCTCATCGTACCATCCTTCTTCTTTACGAACAGAACAGGTGCTCCCCATAGAGACACACTAGGACGAATAAACCCATGATTCAATAGCTCATGAATTTGAGCGTTCAGTTCTGCCAGCTTCTGTAGTGCCATTTGATAAGGGGCGATAGATACTAGAGCTATACCAGGAATTAACTCGATCCCAAATTCTACCTCACGACTCGGAGGCAATCTTGGTAGTTCCTCTGGAAAAACATCTGGAAAGTCCTTCACAGTACGGATGTCCTTAACCGAAGAATCCACCAGATCAGAAACACTGATGTAGGCCAAGTATGCCTCACATCCCTTTCTCACAAGTTTCTCTGCTACCAACGCAGATATCATATTACTCAAATAATTTCGTCGTTCTCCAACCACGATTATCTTATTATCCCCCTAGGTCCTCAGAACAACCCTCTTTTCAGTAAAATCCAAACTTACACGATGTTTCACCAACCAGTCCATGCCCAAATTTAAATCGAACTCCCCAAACGGAAGTTCCATCAGATTAGCCAAGAACACCGTTCCTTGGACTTTCAATGGAACGTCTCTATACAATTTATTGGCCCTAACAGACTACCCCAACGGACTCACCACTGAAATCTCAAGAAGTGCTCTCACACGAAATTCTCAAGGTCTTAGACACAAAACATGCAACATAGGAATGTGTAGAGCCTATGTCTATCAGTGCAACATAAGGTACATTAGAAATGAGGAATGTACCCGTGATAACGTCTGGAGCATCTCCATCTTCACGACAACGTGTAGCATAGACAAGTACAGGCTGCCTCGCCTCAGTCAGCCCAGCACTTCCGCCTAGTGCTCTCTGACCTCGACCCATACTGTTACCACCCCTAGCCTATCCTTGGCCCCTAAGTGGTTGTTGTACCCCTCTCTACAGCTGTGCATTCTCAACAAACGGAGCTTGCATCTGATTACCCCTCAACGGACAATCCCTAACACGGTGCTCAGTCAAACCATACCTCAAACAAGCCTCAGTAGCTCTCCAACACTCACTCGGATGACATCTATTAAAAAGCTGACATATTGCCATCCCAGTAAGTGCAGCAGTAGGCCTAACTCTCGAGGGCCCATCTGTCTTGGTCTTTTTCTTAAGCCTCATCCCAGCACCAGGAGACTCAGAATCCTTCTTAACCTTCCTTTTCTCATGGTTTTGGCGCTCAGAGTGCTTCATCTCTTCAGCTATCTTAGCCTTCTCAACCAAGACTGAGAAATCTCACTCCCTCTGAAGAGCTATCAGAACTCGCAGACTGTCTTAAAGACTATCCTCGAATCCAACATAGTGCTCATACTCAGTCGTCACCATACCCCTCACATAGTGACTTAGTATCAGAAACTCAGCCTCATGCTCGGCCACTGATCGGTCTCTCTGAGTAAGATTTAGGAACTCAAGTCGCCTAACATTAGTGTAGCTGACTCTCACGTATTTACTCTGATAAGTGGTCTTAAACAGATCCCAAGTCAGTCGATCAGGCTTAGTGCCCTCCTTAATGGTCAGCCACCACTGATACACCTCATCTCGCAGCAATGACACAACCCCCTTGAGCTTCTGCTCATCAGAAAAGTCCAGATCGTCCATGATACACTCTGTAGCCTCCATCTAGTACTCGGTCACACTCGGGGCAACTCTAGCGATGCCCATAAATATCTCAGCCCCATTTGACCGGAGTCGTTTTGTAACCGACCCACGACCTCCAGATATAGTGTTAGCCCCAGCGACCCTCTCCAGAATTCGCAGCATGGCCTGGGATAGTGCGTCGCCCCTAGCTGCACGATCCTGAGACTCAGCACCAGTCTCAGTAACATGTGACACCAGCGTCTTGCTAGTGTCCAGATTAGGGATCGTATCAGATGTGAATAACTCAACTCGAATCCCTTTACGGCCTCTACCTCGGCCCCTAATACCCTGTCCACGAGTACCACACGTACTCATCGTAGCTATCGAATTAATCTGTATTTATAAATTTTATGCATATCAATATATAGTTTCGATAATTATTAGCAGATGTTTTATGCAATATAGTAATAGAGTTTCAGAGTCGGTTATCGCGAGAAGCAGTCTCACTGTAGTTTCAATTCATCCTACCTATAGTGTTTCAGTAAAGTACTACATACAGTAGTCTCATATCACACACACGGGGTATTTCAGACAGATTCAGATAACATTTCAGAATGAACATGCTTTCAGACAGTACATATCAGAGTTTTAGAGGACTTACAGGATTAGTGCTGGAGGCTCGGTGTACCACCCATTTGTTAACAAAAATATTTCAAATCAGTTTACAAATCATTTCTTTAAAACCAAATTTTGAAACCCAAATCCACAGCTGAGTTTTGCAACCTGACTCTGATACCACTAAATGTAACACCCTGAACTCGGCTTAGACGATATAGCCGAATCTGACAATGTCTCATGAAAGTGTATTTAAATCCACATTTACCCTAAACTATTCCAGTTATTATTTATTACTTAGCTCAAAAAACGTGTATTGATTGGTTTGCTTGAAAACATTTCTTTATACGCGGAAGCTTAAATAAAGTAAATAAAATTATCATGATACGTTGCAGTTTCAAAATCCCTAAACAGTAGTTCAAAATCCTGACTTTAAACCAAACAGTCTAACTCCAGAAATTTCATAAGTAATCCCAATCTTAGCAGTTAAATTAATATAAGCATTTAAAACCATGAAACCAGAGTATATGAAGCAGTCGTCATTGTCGAGCCCTCCACTGCACCAATCCATCTACTGCAGGGGATTACCTGACAGGTAAAACAATAAAGGGATGGGTTTTTGCAAACTCAGTGTGTACATCTCCACAGGCAGCATGCATACAAACAGATAAAAGAATACAGTTAATTCGAGCCAGAGCCCTTTTCAGAATCGGTGTGGACCTTAACCCATTCAGATACAAAGTCAGAATAATCGGGCTTTAGCCTACACAGACATCGCATGCATAACAAATCAGAGAACAAGCCCACCAACCCTACACACCATCTCCGTCCAACCAACATACCGTGTAGGGATAAAATCGACCCACCCAGCCCTACACACCAAGTATGGGGATATAGTCAACCCATCCAACCCTACACACCAAAAGGTATCGAGAAACGACACATAACAGAGATATGCAGCTAAGCTGCCAGATAACAGGCTATAAGCCTTTCAGATACTTCCTTCACTTCATCAATTCCAACCCGATGCAATGCAACATAAATAATATAGCATGCTCTTATGCAGACATCAAATCATACCATTATCAAATCAGAACAGATATACCAAGTCAGACAGATACATATGCTTAAATTAACATGCTTTTTCATATAATCCAGTAATAAATCAGAGTATGGGATCTAAGTAACATTTTCCAACCCTACAGTCAAGTCACAGTCGACTTGGGTGACCCGTGCAATCTTACAGAGCATTTCAAATAAGTTGGGCACACACGCCCGTATGGCCCACACGGCCCTACGTTGGTCTTGCTCGTGTGGATCACACGGCCTGGCCCATAATCCCACATGCCCGTGTGAATCGCCCGTGTGTCTCACATGCCCGTACGGTCTACATGGCCCAATTGGTCAAGCCCGTGCCTCACACACAGCCTCACTAGCCTCACACGCCCGTGTCTGTCGCGCCCTTGTGTCACACGCACAATTTGGCTTGTCAGTCACACGCCCACGTGGCGCCGACCGACAACTTTTTGGCTTTCGCTGAAACTCATTTTTTGTGCAATCGGTGAACACACCTGTATCGTTTCAAAGCCTAACACAATCTCGAACACTCTAAAACCTATTATTGTCAATCGTAAGCCAAAATTTCAGTCTTTTGATTCGAATAGTTCAGAACAGACAAATCTCGAAACAAGAGATCTACTTACCTTCAATGAATAACGGCTATTAATCACTGTTTAAAACCCTGATTAGTGATCCACAGAACCTTGATTATCCCCGAGCTGATAGAACCACTAGTAGTACGCCAAAACTAATCGAAAGAAAGAAAAATGGAGGAGAGGGGTAAAAGAAAAAAATTTTGGCAGCAAGAGGTTTTTGGGAAAAGAAGAGAACGGTAGAGAGCAAAAATAAAAAAAAATAGGTTAGGAAAACATCTGATAAACCCTACCCCCTTTAGTGTTTTGGTCCAACTCAAACGTCCGCACAGCTTAGCAGTAAAATAAAGCCGCACTCATGACTCGAACTTGGGATCTCAGGTATAATACCTTGCCACTTAACCACTAGACCAGCAGGCCCATTCTGCTAAGTTCCTACCACTAAATTCTTATAAGCCCATTATCCAAAAGTCAGGCTTTATTCAAATAACAACTAAAATTTAGCCCAAGTTAAGGCTCTAACTTGGGACCTCCCAAACACACCCTAGAGTACTCAACCACACAAGTAGACTAATATTATGCAAATTCATGCAAAAATTTATATCCAGATATCCCCCTACGCTACAATTTCACAAAAGCCGAAAGTACCTAAAGTTGGGGCGTTACAAAAATCATTTAATGGATGGTCATTAATGTCCATTAACCCTTTCAATGATTTAATTGCAACATAATGACCACTTATTTAAAAGGACATAACAAATAGGCACTTTAACAATTAGAAGCCACTTTTACATTTTATGCGATTAGGTCCTTTTTGCAAATTAAGCACACAAACGATCAAATTTTCATACGAAATTTCACACATACTAATCCACATATAATAAGCATGGAAAATAATATTAAAATATTTTTCTGACTCAAATTTATGGTCCCAAAACCACTATTTCGACTAGGGTTTAAACCAGACTGTTATAAAATACGTTTATTTCGTAATTCTTTCACCTCGTAAGTTAAAATTTTGATTAATTCCTCATCGTATGATAAATCAGGTTGAATTTCAATTTCTTCCATCAAAATAACATGAGCTGAATCCGATCAGTATCTTTTAAGAATCAACACGTGAAAAATATCATGTATTTTCAATAGCTCTTTCGGTAATGTTAATCGATATGCAACTGGTCCAACCCTTTCTGTGATTTCATACGGTTTGATAAATCGAGGGCTCAATTTTCCTTTTCTACTGAATCATAATACTTTTTTTCACTGAGAAACTTTTAGGAATACCTTATCGACCACAGCAAACTCAATATCTCGACGTTTCATATCCATGTACAATTTCTGTCTATCGAAAATCGCTTTCAATCTATATCTAATCCCTTGAACTGTATCTTCCATTTACTAAATCAATTTCGGCCCAACAACTTTTCTTTCACACAAATCCGACCAACAAACAGGTGTTCGACACCTTCGACCATATATTGCTTCATATAGAGCCATTTGAATGCTCGACTGAAAACTATTATTATACACAAATTCAGTCAACGGTAATTTACATTCCCAGCCATTTGTGAACTCATCATGCTTATTTATTTGTTCAAATCTAGTAAAACTCATAAAGTGGTTGGTATTTTAGTTAAATTATGGATTTAACGTGTTTGTGTTGTAAGTCAAGAAAATACTATTTGATCATCTTTTTCAGTAAGCTTCTAGCATATATAATTGTAATGAGTATTCTAGACTTAGCTTAAGGGTTAGGGGTTGAGTTATCTAAAAATGATTATATGCCTTATATCCAATATTTTCCAAATATTATAATTTAATAAATATATATAGGAATAATATGAACCCATATCTAAATTAAAGTATGAGATCATTTGGTGCAATTAGTACTAAATTATATATATTTGTGCGTAGTGCTAAAAATGTCTTTTTTTCAAATCCTTTGATGGGTTGTTAAGCGATGATGTAGCGGTTGACATAAGTGGTATTGTAATAGTTGTTTTGGTAGTTCACATAAAAAACAGGTTGATATTGAGGGATTAATTTATTTTTTTAATTATGTTGTGAGGATTTAATTGTTTTTAATTATTTAATGAGGTACCATTTTTTTTTAAACATTTAAGTTTAAAAATAATTAAAATGTCATAATAAATTGACAAAGTTATAAAAAATATTAAAATATTACAAAAATTTTAAATGTTATTAAATCTTATAATACATCATTAATATATTATGAAATATACGAAACATTTATAAATGTTTTAGAAATTATAGAAAAATTATAAAAATTACTAAATAATATATAATGGTCTGAGTATATTATGAAAAATGAAAGAATTATAAAAATTATAGATTTTAAAAAAAAAATTAAAAGCTATAAAAACAGCTGAATAAAATTATAAAAAAAATATTGATATTTTAAAGGTTTGGAGTATTTGATTTCGGTAATAAAAAAAATTGTAGAGTTAGAAGTGGTAATGATTTTGGTTGAAGAAAGATTATGCGAAAGTACTTAATAAGAATTGATAAATGAACTAGAGAAAATAAAAAAGTAATAATTTTTTATTAAAAATTTTGAAAAAACTATTAGAAATACTTAAAATATTATAAAAAATAAAAAAATTATATAAATTATTAAAATATAAAATATTTGAAAATTTGAAAAATACTACTTTTATAAAACTTATAAAATTTTATCATTTCAATCCTTAGACACTAAATCCTAAAATCTTAACTTTATAACTTTTTTTATAAAAATTTTATAAACATTTATTTTATAATTTCTTAAAATTAATTAAGAGATTGTAATTAAAAAAATAATAATTAAGAGGCAAAGTAATTAATAAAAATCAATTAAATCATCCACATTAGCATTTTTCCATGTCAGCTATGTAACCGCTCATTAGAGGTTTCAACAAAAAATTATTTTTCGGAGATTCAATTGATTGCTAACTTTTAATTAAATGCTCAATTATCTATATATTTTCAATTAAGGACATATTTAGCACTTAAATTTTTTGAGGTTCAAAGGGTAATAACAAGTTATCGAATGACAACGTACACTAAGGATCAGGATTTAGTGTTTTTATTTTAGGAGGATGAGTTTTACTCTTAATGGATGGACATTAATTGTCATGAAATCCACCTATATGGACATGAAACAGTGCCACTTCAACAAGATTTTCTTTATGGTTTTCTCTCGTATATGTTCATGAAACGAGATGAGCACATGGCTATAACGGTGCTAAAGAAAATTAAACTCTTACTCTAATACTTTACGGTTATGTGCGAAATTTTTCCGGTATTGACTTGAAGAGTGATGGTTCAAGCGACTAGCCACCATTTACTTTGTTGATACTTTGAAAAGTTTGCACTAAAGGAAGGTTCAATCTACGGACACCTTTCTTTATGCATAATCGTTGTGTACTTATTTTTTTAATTAACAATCTAGTGGGGGATTGTTAGAAATTGTATTTTGGAAATTCATAATTATTCATGAACACTTATTAGAAAGTGATGATTTATTCAAAAGATACATTTGATTCCATGAGACATGTTTTTCTAAGAAGTATGTCCAATGGAAATCAAACATAAAGGATTGTGACTCTTCAAAATAGTGTCAATTGAGTGTATATAAATAGAGGGTTTATGATGCTCACAAAACACAATTGCAATCAATCTTATTTTTCAGAAATTAAAGTAAGAGTTAGGGAATTCCTTGATTTTGCTAATAAAAGAAAATTCAAAAGCTTCGTTGTATCCTGGGAGGACCTTTGTCTTAACTCTCTAGCAACTTTGTGTGGGGCCAAATAGTTCTCTTTGAAAAGAGTCACCCGTGCCTCGAAGTCTACTGTTTATTTCAAAATCGTCTCCAGATCTATCTTCTCCACTCTATATATTCAACAAAAAATGCAGATAATTATTTATCTTTCATTGTATCCTTGATGTTCATTTTCTTTTAATTCTTTTGCATACCAAAATGTAGGTAAGAGCAAATAGCTCTTAAAGAATGTGACATGGTTACATGTCTTAAAGCCTTTGATTAATTTCTCATAAGCTTATTTTTATTCTCACACACCAACATGAGTTTTTTGAGAAAACGAAGTAAAGGCTTGAAATTCGTCATATCAATGCAAGAATCCTGAACTTTGAATTAGATAGAGTCAAGGCTCTCAAAACTATCGAAGGTCGAACCTGTTAGACCACTGGTTCTTAGTTTAACCCATTCGATCGAATAAATTATTAAAAAATGATTCGATCGGTGTGATCATTGATTTGACCGTCAAATCGATCGATCCGACTAGTTCACGGGTCAATAAATCTAATCCCTTATTCCAAATTGATACTTTAATCGATTCTTGGTGCAACCAATTCAACTCATCAATTTAATCAGATTTTGAAAATAGTGCCCAAAAATTGAAACAAATTAAAAGCTTTTGCGACCTGCATGTGTCGGTTTATTTGTCCAGAATGAGATATGTTGTGCACAGTAGTTGAAAACCAAATGAATTTAAGACATTTTGAACTAAGATTATTATTTTTTCATTACTAAATTTAAATTTAAAAACAAAAAATTTGAAGTAAAATAAAATTTTTGACAATTATACATTTAAGAATAATTATAATTTAATAAAAGTTGTGATAATTATTAGTTAAAAATATTTTATGTAAAAAAAAGTTGTGCTAATTTTATTGATGTAAATAGTGTTATTATTTGAATAGAATTTTAAAAATCTTAATTATCACTTAATTAATATATTAGAGTTAATTATATTAATCGGCTATTGTTTTGAATAATGTTACTTTGCATTAATTACCTAAAATAAAACTATATTCTATGTTTAATATGTTAAATTTTTTTAATTATAATTTGAAAATTTTCTATTATAATATTTGAATTGATAAATTAATATATTTTAATTATATTCAATAATTCAAGTAAAAAATATTATTTTACATTAAGTACCATAATTAAAGATATCGTATTTAAAAAATAATCAAATATTAACTCTATAAACTTATATTAAAAATTAATTAGGAAATAAATCACAATTTTATATTAATTAAGCAGTTTATTTATTTATATTAAAGAAGCACATTGAACCATTCGACGCCCGCCCTAAGCTCAGAAAATCATCTTCAATAGAAAGAAAAAGTAGCATTGCTTTGGTATGAAGTTGAAAAAAATCTTCAACAATTCCAAATTAAGCTTCCAAAATTTATGCTTTATATTATGCAACAGTTGTATTCAAAATTTACCTTTTGCTTTATTGTTCAATACACAATTAAAGATAAAACATGAGTTCTGAAATGAGATTTTGGGAGTGAGATTTGAATAGATTATAGGTTTAATATATTATTTGGTATCTAAATTTTATAGTTTTTGTTAATGTAGTATTTATGTTATATTTTGGCCTTATTTGATACTTTTATTTGATAAAAGTTATATATTTTGATACTTCAAGATAAAAGTGTTAACTTTGGGTTTTTAAGATTGATTTGATGAAATTTAATTGCTAATATTAATAGTTGAGTTTTTTTATGATTTTGTAAATAGAAAAAAAATTAGTATTAAATGTTAATTTGTTTAATTTTAAGTTTAATTTGTCAAATAGAGTTTAAAGGATATGATATAATTCAAGTTTTAGTGTTTGATTTAATAAAAGTTAATTTCTAATAATATTAGTTAATTATGAATTTCCATAAAATAAACTCTAAAACTCGAATTAAACACTAAAAAGTTAACATTGTTATTTTTAAGTACCAAAATGTACAACTTTTGTTAAATAAAAGTACCATATTGAATTGAAAAATAATACAGGTACCGCATTAAAAAAATCAAATTTATGCATTTATCCTAAATTATAATATTAGAGTCTAGTTTAACCAAATTTAAGTCAATTGAATTTTATTTTTAGAGTTGACTTAAAACTCACTTGACTTCGTTGGTTTACATAGTAGAAAAAAGCTTGATTTTTATGTTTTACCTCAATTATATGTATTTGAGTTTTACTTCAACTTCAAATTGAAGGTTTTTAACTAGTAATTGAAAATAAATTCGGAGAATTAGAGATTAAGATATTTCACTTAATAACTCAACTTATTTAAATTTGATTAGACAATGACCAAATTAAATATAAACCAACACACAACTTTTCAACAAGATGATGTTTCATTCAATTTTAAGAACAAAGTAAAACAGAGTCAGAACACAACAAATAGTGTCAAGAGTAAAAATGCTTAGCAAATAACATAAAGAGATGCAAATTACATTAAAAATACGAAGAGTCTAAAACAAACAAAGAAAAAGAAAAAGAAATAATATTCCACGATCACATAGAAAAGTGACATAAATCAAATTGCTAATTAAATAAAATAATAAATACCTCTATCATGAATTGATAATCTTTTAATCTTCAATGTGAATCTCTTGGATGTGTGATATCTTGAACCAATTTGTACCTATTTTCGGTTGACATTTATCACTTAAAGTTGGACATTGTTGGATCTTCAGCTGTATCAGGGAAGTGAGACGTTCTACATCATCTGGAAGACAGGATAATTTGGGACAATCAATAATCTCTAACCTTTGAAGTGAAGTTAGGTTTTGAAACTAACTTGGCAGCGCCTCAAATTCAGGGCAACCCTCGATTTTAATCAACTGCAAATCGCTAGCAGAGTTTTCAAGAAGCAGTCGAGGTAGATCCCTCAGATTTGGTGCTTTAAAAATTTTCAATCTTTTGAGGCTTAAGTGAAGGTTTTGGTCTTCTATCACTTGAGGTTCCATGAGTAAATTGATTTTTCGGCAGAAATTAATTTCAATTTCCTCTAATTTGGGTAGGTGTTTCAGACTTCGAGGCAGTGATTCAAGTTCATCGCAAACAGATATTTCCAAACGGGTAAGAGACGAGAGGTATTGCATCCCTTCAAATAAACATTTTAATGAATTACAGTTCGAAATGTGTAAAAGTTGAAGCGAACTCCAATTACCAGGTCGAATCTCCATTAATTGCATGTCAGCTGCACTTATCTTTAGAAATCTGAGATTAATGAGTCTTTGCAATTTGTCAGGCACTTGAAGCTTAACAACAAAAAATCTCAATGTTAGCAAGCTCTGAAGCTTATGAATAGACTTTGGAAGTCTACTCAAATTCCGGCACCTATTTAAGTTAAGATATCTTAAATGCTTCAAGGTGCAAATTGAATTTGGTAATGCCTCCAACGAGTACCTTTCCAGCTCAAGTAGTCGTAGGTACTTGAAATATAAGATGCAAGCACTTAGAAATGATTTCTCAATCACCCTCAATCCTTCCGATGGAGCTTGGAATATTATAGTGCGCACGCCTTTCAACTTCTTCAAAAATAATTGTGGAGTTCTCAATGGATTACAATCAGCAAATGTCAAATGCCGAACATTTTCAGAAGCACTTACTGTTTGTTGATATATGATTAAGCACTCTTCTTGTGAAATATTTAGTGCGAGATCATGTATCAAGTCATGTATTTTGAAATAATAATATGACATAAAGTCCTCAACATCTTGCACAAAACCCTTGGACCATAAATCCTTGAAATATTGTAAACCAATACGTTCGCAACACTCGTCGTTGTCTTGCTTGGGGCTTTCGAGGAGTCCATTGGCCATCCAAAATTGGATAATATAATCGGTGTCATAAAGTGTATCTTTGGGAAACAATGATAAATAAGCCAAGCATCGTTTCAAATGAGATGGCAAATGATTATAACTTAATTTTAGAACAGGTATAATGCCGTTTTCCTGCTGATCAAGCTTCCAAATGTCATTATCTCTTATCAATTCCCAGTCATGTTGATTAGTTTTCCCATGAAGTAAGCACCCCATAGTTCTCACTGCCAAAGGAACCCCTCTATATTTTTTCACAATTTCATCAGCAATTCCCAGAAGATTTAGATTTCGTACTTCGTCCCCTTCCTTGAATGCCCATTTTAGTAGCAAAGACAAGCTATCTTGATGGTTAAGAGCTTTCAATTCATATGGATTGTGAGTACCCATTACCGAGGCGACAGCTAAACTTCTCGTGGTTACAATGATTTTACTTTGATGCAAATCATCCAACTTCATCAATATGTTTCTCAACTCATTCCATTTTACAGGATCTTCATCCTACATATCATCCACAACAAGTAAAAACTTTTGACCTTTTATAAGACTTTGCAGAAGAGTCAAAAGTGCATTGACTGGTAAACCATCACATCTCTCACGATTTATGATATATATAATCTTACAAAGCACCTTAGCAACGTCGAAAACCTCGGATACACACACCCATAGTTTCAAGGTAAAATACCGAGTGATTCTTTCATCATTGTACACAAACTGAGAAAGCGTAGTTTTACCCAGGCCTCCTATTCCAACTATAGGAATGACAGGAATGTTTTGGACACCTTTGGCTGGACTAGAAGATCTATAATGTTCTCTTTGTCCTGATCTCGACCAAGTACCTTGAAAGTCATGAAGGAGTGGGTGTCCCTATGACTCTGAACAATATACGATGGGTTCTGAAGAACTTGAATATTTTCTCTGAGATTAAATCTTTTGAAATCAGTAGCAATGGTCTCTAACCTATCGTTGATCTTTTTGATTTTGTGACCCATTCTCACAGAGTATGCAAAAGGGATAGAAATTGAGTGAAGAAATACAAGAGAATCAAGAAATATTTTTAGAAATAAATCTGTAGAAGAGAGGAAAGGTAATGATCTTTACTCATACTTTGAACTGTCCAGAGTACATGATTATATAGAAGGTAGGATCCTAAACTGCTGTTAACAGAATAGCCTAACAAATTCTAACTGACTAACTACTTATCTAATTACACTTTAATCACATGAGTATTGTTAACACTATAACATTCACCTAAATTCCTCAAAAGGAAGGACCCGAAAAAGGTGACGAAATTGAGTAAACACCGAAGCAGATAATGGTTTAGTGAGAATATCTGCCACTTGGTCACACGCAGGAACTTCACCAACAACCAACTCTCTACTAGCTACCTTTTCTCGAACGAAAAATAGATCAAGTTCAACATGTTTGAACTTAGAGTACAAAACCGGGTTAGCTGCAACAGCTACAGCACTAGAATTATCACACCACACTGTCGAAAGATCAACCGAATATAGTTTTAACTCTGTCAACAAGGAAACCAGCCACGTAACATCACTCGCGGCTACTGCTAAACTCTGATATTCAGCCTCGGCCGTAGAGCGAGAAACAACTTGTTGTTTCTTAGAACACCA
Source organism: Gossypium anomalum (assembly GCA_025698475.1). Taxonomy (NCBI): domain Eukaryota; kingdom Viridiplantae; phylum Streptophyta; class Magnoliopsida; order Malvales; family Malvaceae; genus Gossypium; species Gossypium anomalum. The sequence goes on along the minus strand of CM046966.1, from coordinate 77,135,574 downwards.
AGAAATGGGATTGTCACCATAGTACACAAAATATCCTATAGTAGACTGTCGATCATCAAAATTAAGTCCCCAATTCGCATCGGCATAGCCAACCAAAGACAGCCGATCAGCCTTTCGGAAGAGCAAACCATGAGATAGAGTACCACTCAAATACCGCAAAATACGTTTCAATGCTACCATGTGTAATGTAGTGGGGGCATGCATGAACTGCACACTCTCGATTAACAGCATAAGCAATATCTGGTCGTGTCAAAACGATATACTGAAGAGCCCCAGCAATACTACGATATTCAGTTGGATCAGTAAGAGGTTCACCCTCATCTTTAGACAACATAGAAAAAGTTATCATCGGTGTATGAACACTTTTGGCATTAGTCATAGAACTACGAGCAAGAAGCTCACAGATGTATTTGCGCTGACATAAGTGAAGGCCACTGGAGGAAGACTGACTAACTTCAATTCCAAAAAAATAATGAAGCTCACCCATATCTTTTAGTGTAAATTAATTATTAAGCACCCGAACAAAATAATTAATTTCATCCACTGAACTTCCAGTGATAACAATATCATCCACATAAACAAGAACATGGACAATATGATTAGAAGACGACCGAATAAATAATGAAGCATCGGACTTTGTCACCGTAAACCCAGCAGAAACAAGAAATTGTTTTAACTTGTCAAACCAAGCCCGAGGAGCTTGCCTTAAGCCATACAAAGCTTTAGTCAATCGGCAAACTAACCTTTCACCATTTGGACCAAATTTCTCATAGCCAGGAGGTTGCTGCATAAACACATCATCAGTTAAATCGCCATTCAGAAAGGCATTATTAACATCAACCTGCCGGAGATGCCATCCCTTGGTCACGGCAACAGAGAGAATAGTTCGAATGGTAGCAAGTTTGACTACCGGACTGAATGTCTCCTTAAAGTCGCAGCCATGCATCTGCGAACATCCCTTGGCAACTAATCGTGCCTTTCGACGATGAATCGTTCCATCAGGATTCTTCTTGATCTTAAACAACCACTTACACCCGATTGCTTTCCAGCCAGTAGGGAGAGAACATAGCTCCCAGGTCGAGTTAGCCAGTAACGCATCAAACTCAGCTTGAACTGCTAGACGCCAATCTGAATGACCAAGAGCCTTCTCAACAGTACACGGCTCAACCTCAACTTTATTAGCACATAAGACTTTAGGTTTAAATATTCCAGCTTTAGACCTTGTCACCATTGCATGCGTGTTAATAGCTGAGACAGAAGTAACATCCGGAGGCTCAGTAGGATAAGCTGTAGTAGAGGGAACCTCTTCTCGAACAGCAGATCTAAAAGTGGAATTCTGCAGAGAAACGCTACCCGTAGCAGGAAAATCAGGCGGAAAACTGCCATCAGTAGAACTATCCACAGAAGGCCCAAAAACAGGATCTGGACGAGTCTCGTTGGAAATAACCGATCGAACAACTGGTACATATGTAGTAGTATGCAGAGGCAACTTGTCACAGGAAACAGGAGATAATGAAAACAAAAAATTATTTTCATAAAAAACAACATGCCGAGAAACAATGACCTTCCCATCTGACGTTAGACAAAAATAACCTTTATGATGCAGACTGTACCCCAGAAATGTAGACGGCTGAGACCGAAAATCAAGCTTGTGTTTACCAAAAGGTCGTAGGTAAGGAAAACAACAGCAACCAAACACTCGAAGATGATTATATGATGGGGCACGATTAAACAAACACTGAAACGGAGTCTTCCCTTCTAAAACTGATGTGGGCAATCGATTAATGAGATGAACAACACTAGAAAACGCATAACCCTAGTAGTCCATTGGTAAATTAGCCTGAGCCAGAAGAGGAAAACCAGTCTCTACAACATGTCGATGTTTACGCTCAGCAACACCATTCTGTTCAGACGTATAGGGGCAGGAAACCCGATGAAGAATCCCTTGATTAGCTAAAACAGAAGAGAAAGCACAAAACTCACCTCCCCAATCACTTTGAAATTGCTTAATATGCTTTCCAAACTGAGTAAAAATCATCTTCTAAAATTGCCCAAAACACTCTACAGCTTGAAATTTTCGACTGATGAGATAAACCCCAAGTAAACCGACTGGTCATATCAATAAAAGAAACATAATAGAAATTTCCTTCACAGGGAACAGCAGTTGGTCCCCATAGATCAGAAACTACCAACTCAAACAAATCAACATATTTAGTGTTAGACTGTGAAAAAGGTAGCTTATGTGATTTACCTTTCTGACAAGCTACACAAACACCATTTAGAGGACTTTTATTGAAAGAAATTTGACAACTTGCTAGAACATTTTTTACAATATTATCAGCTAGATGACCCAGTCTTTTATGCCACAAACTAAAAACATCAGTGGTCGGAGAACAAACTTAGATAACAAATTCTTTCGAATGCTCGGCATACACAGCACATTTGATAAATGTAGTAACTTCTGCTTTGTAGGTATAATAGCATTCCCAACAAACGAAATTTTAGTGGATACTCCATTACCAATTAAGAGAGAAAAGTCACATGAATATGGAGTGGATCCATGCAAATCGGAATCAGTACGACAGACATGATGGGTAGCCCTTGAGTCTGGACACCAGGACGTACTTCCTACTGGCAACAAAACATACGAATCAGTGGAATTAAAATTTGAATCATATGTCGTAGCATCGTGGTTTTGTCCGTCACGGGGCCCCATGAACAGTCTGCCACGACCTGTCAACACCAATACAGTTAGCTGACGGCTCAGGCACAATTTGACCACGATGCGAACGAGACCTAATCGGCCCACTAGGCCCACGTGACCGATGAGCCATCTGAGCAGAAGAATTATCCAAGGACGCATCACCATGATTAACACCCATAGCATTTTGATTTGGGCCAACCGCATGCCCACTATCATAGTAAGGTGGGTTAACATTAGTAGGCAGCCCATCACCATGTGGAACAAATGGATTAAAACCATAAGTTCCAGCCCCAACATGTGGCTCACGTGGACCCAACTAGCACCTGCATAATTTGGCCAAGAAGGGGGCCTCCAATTTTGACCAGACACCAGATCTCCTACTCGTTCATTATCGCGCCCATTCGTCCCAGGAATAAAACCACCTCTTCGTGGCACCGACGCTTCAACCGGAGATTGTTCATCACGATGGTATTGATAATAGCATCGCTGCGCAAGATGCCCAAAACGACTACAGATCTGGCACTGAAGACGTGAACGGAACGAACGGCGGCGACCACGAGCAGAGAATCGTCCTTCTCTATGAAGTGAACTATCCGACGATTAAAGGGATGGTCCCTCCACTGTATTCGCAGCCACCAACACCTCTTGGATGGACCGCATCTATCGAGCTTCGCACTCAAGTAAGGCATCTACAAGACGTTGAAACGGAAAGGGGCCCGAGGAAAGTGATGCGGAAGAAACAATCGCATCAAAATCAGAGGAAAGTCCGACTAGAAGAACTGCCGTACATTTGGCCTCCGAGATTGGAGATCCAGAGGCTGCAAGAAAAAAACACAAACTAGTAATTTTAGTTACATACGAACGAATAGAGAGGCTACCTTTCCGAAGAGAGTGAAGCTCATGACGCAATTGCGACTGCTTCGTGCTCGAATCAGCCGCAAACAAATTGTTTGCCATGAGCCACACATCATGAGCAGTCCTAACATCCGTAAATGACGATAAAAATGACGAGCTAATTGTGGATAGAAGCCAAGAGGTAAGCAAACTATCCTGCTGATCATAAATCAACACAGCGAGGTTGACGACAAGGCTGCCATCGGAAGAGTGAATGAATCTCGTTGGGGCCGTTACAGATCCATCAAGCAAGCCAAACAGACCGTAACCTCGAAGAATAAGCCGGATCTGTTGCTGTCACTGCACAAAGGAGCCTTCGTCCAACTTCACAACATCATGGCGGGGAAAAGACGTGACCACCCGACCATTAAGAAACGTCGAACCATGAAGCTCAGTAGAACCAGATTCAGCAGAATGCGTGGTATCCATGCCCGAGATCACCAAGCGAAAGATACCATGAAGAAATACAAGAGAATCAAGAAATATTTTTAGAAATAAATCTGTAGAAGAGAGGAAAGGTAATGATCTTTACTCATACTTTGAACTGTCTAGAGTACATGATTATATAGAAGGTAGGATCCTAAACTGCTGTTAACAGAATAGCCTAACAAATTCTAACTGACTAACTACTTATCTAATTACACTTTAATCACATGAGTATTGTTAACACTATAATATGGAGGAGAAAGTATCGTTTTCAACTCCTTTCACAGAGCATCACACCGGAATTCATCGAACACATCCTCAGCATCATAAAAGACGTCTCTGAGCTTGGTCAAACTAAGGCGCAACGTTTAGTTGTGTTTGCTTTGCGATTTCGATCCAACAAAGACACGACTTTGATGTATGTCATGTTTTCCTCAAGCCTTCTCAAATCGCTGGCATTCCTTAGAGATATAGTTTCTTTTATAGCAGGGAGATAATGTAATTTAAAAGGGTTTCGACAATGATGGATAGAAAATATTCGGCCATAACTCTGCTCTCACAGCCGAAGAGGTCATCAAAGGTGAGATTATGGGAATGATAAAATTCTTTTCTTTGGCAAAGTATACAGTGGGATGATCCTTTTACTACTTGCTCTTCAAAATGATACTCCTAGGTCTCCAATAGTTTAAATTTCTGTGAAATTTCATATTTTTAAAAAATAAGAAATTTGATTTTTGTTAAATATTTTAAAATTTGAGCTTAGCTACTGATTAGGTGGTCAGAGGTGATTCTAGGGGCTAGCATGGGCTTCTGCCCCTTCAAATAAAAAATTGACGTTTAAACTTTTTAAATTTTTTAAAATTTTAAATTAGTAAAGGTAAAATTATATTTTAATTTTTTTAAAATAATAAAAATTCGGTTTAATCCTTTAAAACTTATAAAGATTAAACTATTAAAAATTAAAATTTCATTCGACCCCCTACAAAAATATTCTGATTTCGCCCGTGGCACGAATTAACAAGTAGCGGGATGATTTGGCTATCATGCCGGTCGAGGCTTCCCTACTCTTAGGTTTCTTCTTCTTCTTCTTCTTCTTCTTCTTTTCGGGATTAAGTAGGAATTATGTCTAGTTATTAATATTTTAAAAGTTAGGTATTTTCCCTTTAATTTAGTTGTGTGATATGTTAAAAAAAGATATTATTGATCAGACGCTTTGTTTTATTGAATGAGATTCTTGTTGTCAATCACTTTATTTTATTGCTCTATTTTTGTTGAACGTGTGATTACTAATTTGCCAACAATTCATTTTGACATTATCAGGCGGCATCCTGATGAGGTTTATTTTTCCCATCTGACCTCAAAAAAATTAATATTTATAAAAATAACTCTAATTTAAAAATATTTACTTAAATGACCTAAAATAAATAGTAAAAGTAGGTTATAAGAATTAGATGACCGGCACCACTATTTTTTTATTAAAAAAATAATTTTTTAGGTTTTAGACACTAGATGATCGGTACCCATGTATTTTTTTTTAAAATTTATTTAGAGTGTTGGTATACTGATGGTCGGTACCCTTTTATCTTATTAAAAAAATTACTTTTTTGGAGTATGTGGTGCCGCAACAAATGGCCAAAGTCACCCAACAAATGACCAAAATTACCCAACAAATGGCCAAAGTTACCTAACAAAAGAGATGTGAATATTGAAACATTAACCCCTCCTTCTTTTCCCATCTTTTTTATTTCTCAAATTTAATTACATATTTTGTATTTTAAAATAATATTGATCATGTTTTTTAATTATTATTGCATCACTCACATTATTATTAAATTTAATTTTTTAAATTTAATATGCACAATTAAATTAATATTTTATGATAAAATTAGAACCTATGTTAATGATTTTCATCTTTTATAATAATTCAAATAAATATTGTTAAATTATTGTTTCTTTTATTTAAAAAACACATAATATATTTATAAATTTAAAAACATTTAAATGGTATCTAAAAAAATAATTTTAAATAGACTTAAAAATTTTAAATTTAGAAACGTGTAATACATTTATAAAAAAAACTTACCTTGTAGATTAAATTAATTTATAAAATTAAATTTTAAAATATAGAAATAACGTGTAAAAATAATGTCTATATATTAAAATTAAAAATATATTACTCGTTATTTTTTAAAATAAAAGGAAAAATAATTTAACAATGTTTATTTGAATTATTATAAAAGATGAAAATCATTAAAGTAGGTTCTAATTTTATCAAAAAATCTAATTTAATTGTGCATATTAAATTTAAATTTTATTTTTAAATTTAATAATAATGTGAGTGATGCAATAATAATTAAAAAACATGATAAGTAGTTCAATATTATTTTAAAATATAAAATATGTAATTAAACTTAGGAAATAAAAAATATGAGAAAACAATGAGGGGTTAATATTGCAATATTCCCATCCCTTTTGTTGGGTGACTTTGGCCATTTGTTGGCCAGCACCACATACCTCAAAAAAATAAATTCTTTTAATCAAATAAAGGGGTGTTGGCCATTAGTGTGCTAGTATCCAAAAAAAAAATTTGAAAAAAAATACATCGGTACCAACTATCTAGTGTCCAAAACCCCACAAATTATTTTTTAATAGAAAAAATAGTGGTGCCGATCATCTAGTTCTCATAACTTAATTATACTGTTCATTTCAGATCATTTGATGCAATTAATTCTAAATTATATATTTTTGGGTAGTGCTAAAAATGTCTCTTTGCCAAATCCTTTAATAAGTTGTTAAGCGATGATGTGGCGGTTGACATAAGTGGTACTGTGATTGTTTTGGTAGTTCACATGAAAAAAAGATTGAGAGATTAATTAATTTTTTTAATTATGTTGTGAGGATTTAATTTTTTTTAATTATTTTATGAGGTTCGATTGTTTTTTTAAACATTTAAGACTAATAATTATTAATTAAAATGTCATAATAAATTGACAAAGTTATAAAAGAATATTAAAATATTATAAGTTTTTAGAAAATTTAAATTTTTTATTGTAATCATTAATATATTAGGAAATATATGAAAATGTTATATAAGTTTCAGAAATTATAGAAAATTTATTAAATAATATATAATCTTTTTATTATATTATGGAAAAAAATGAAAGAATTATAAAATTTATAGCTTATTTAAAAAATATATAAAAACTATAAAAAAAACCTATATAAAATTATAGAAAAATATTAAAATGTTTTAAAATATAAAATTATAAAAAAAATATAGAAATTTTTTGACATTTTAAAGGTTTGGAGTACTTGGTTTCGGTAAAAAAAAAAAATGCGGAGTTCAAAGTGAAAATGTGTTTAAAGACTTAAGGTAGGTGTTGACTCGTTGAGTAATATTTTAGTTGGAGAAAGACGATATGGGGAAGTTAATAATGATTAAGAAATATATGAAGGAAAATAAAAAGTAGTAGTTTTTTATTAAGAATTTTGAAAAATTATTAGAAATTATTAAATAATTATAAATATAGAAAATTATATAAATTATTAAAAATATAAAATATTATAAAAATTGAAAACTACTACTTTTATAAAATATCTTAAAATATTATATAAATTATTATGAACGATTTTATAATATCTTAAAATCAATTAAGCAATTGTAATTAAAAAAAACTAAATAAGACGAAAGTTAATAAATAAAAATAAATTAAATCATCCACGTTAATATTTTTTTCACGTCAAATGCCATCTGATCTTAGTCATCGTATCGTCATTTTGTCCATGTTAGCTGCCAGGTAATGACACATTAGAAACTATTTTTCAAAGACTGAGTTGATTGTTAATTTTTAATTAACAACTCAATTGATTGTAATTTTTTTAATTAATAATTTGATCATTTAATTATTTTAAAATGACATTTTTACCACACTTGTTTCTTCAATTGAGCTTGATTTGAAATTTAGTTTGAGATGGATCAAATTTTTTTTTTTTAAGTTTAAGTTGAATTATTAGTACTTAAATTTAACTCTTAATCAAATTGAACATTTTTAATATTAATTAAAATAATCAATTAAATTTACTTAATAACTCGAATTATTTAAACTTGAGTCTAATATTAATTTCTTGGTATCTTACTCAAATAATTTGTTTAACACAACTTTTGATTTAGACCCAAGCAGCACCACTAGAGATGTTTTCACAAATGATGATGTTTCATTCCAAATGAAGGGTAAAGATAAACATAATCAGAACACAATAAACACAAATAACATAAGAGACACTCAAATTACATAAAAAATATTCCATCAATTCCTCTCTATTCAATTCAAGGCCACAATACAAAAGAGCTAAATCAAACAAAGGGAAATTCTTCCAGCTGCTACTCTTCCCGGCCGTAACTTTCCATTATGAAACCTGGCATTTAAATGATAGTTAAATGAGTTAAGTGTACAACTATAACGTATTTCTTATTTTATTTAATCTTATATTAAACCAAATACATTGAGCCTCTAAAGCTTTTCTCTTTAATATTTAAATAAAATTAATTCAGCCTTTAAAGTAAAATCTTCGTGAAATCCCATAATTGGCAAATTTAATAACATCATTTATATGGCAACTCCAATTTAGATGAACAAAATGAAGTCTCACCTGCTGCTCTCTTATTTCCATTTTTCTACCTGTCAAAAAATATATACAGTTAAAATTAGAGGTGTGCATGGGCCGGGTCGGGCCGGGCCCATAAAAAATTTTCGGCCCGTTTTCAAGGCCCGGCCCGGCCCAAAATATGGGCCTAGAATTTTGTCCAAGCCCGGCCCGAGAAAAAAATGATAGGCCCGAGCCCGGCCCGGCCATATTAAATTTTTTTTTTACTTTTTTTTGTTAAATAAAAAAACTTTAAAATATAATAAATCAAATACATTTAAAACATAAAAAAAAATATTAAAAAAATGGGACTAAAATAATTCTTAAAATAATATATAAATTAAAAATATAATAAAAAATAATTATATTAAAATTAAAAAATTGAAATAAATTAGAACTAAATTATATTAATAACAAAAATTTTACAATATCAAAATAACATTAAAAACAATAAAAAAACCTAAAGTAAAAAAAACTAAAGTTACTTAAAATTTAAAATAAAAAATTTAAAAATAATTTAATATTAAAATCGGGCCGGGCCGGGCCGGGCCCGGGCCAAAAAAATCTTGCCCGAGGCCCGGCCCGTTTTCTAAACGGGCCTCTTTTTTTGCCCAAGCCCATTTTTCGGGCCTATATTTTTACCCAAAACCCTCCCATTTTTCGGGCGGGCCTTCGGGCCGGGCCGGGCCGCCCGGCCCATGCACACCTCTAGTTAAAATCTGCCAATGTTGAATATTTATAAAATAGAAATTTCTTTTTTTTTTTATTAGAAGCTAGAGAGATAATAAAAAAAAAGGACAAAAGAAAAAGAAATAATATTTCGCAAGAAAAGTGATATAGATCAAATTGCTAATTAAATGAAACAAAAAAAATACCTCTATGATGAATTGATAATCTTTTGGTCTTCAATTTGAACTTCCTAAATGTGTGATATCGTGGACCAATTTGCACCTATTTTCGGTTGACATTTCTCACTCAAAGTTGGACATTGTTGAATCTTCAATTATTTCAGTGAAATTAGGCGTTCAACACCATCAGGAAGGCAAGATAATTTGGGACAATTAAAAATTTCTAATCTTTGAAGTGAAGTTAGATTTTGAAACCAATTAGGTAGTGCCTCAAATTTAAGGCAATCCTGAATTTGAATGAACCCTAAATGGCAGGCAATCCTGAATTTGAATGAACCCTAAATGGCCAGCAGAGGCTTCAAGAAGCAGCCGAAGTAGATCCCTTAGGTTTGCTGCCCTATAAATTATCAATTTTTTTAGGCTTAAGTGAAGGTTTTGGTCTTCTATCACTTGGGGTTCCACGAGGAAATTGATTTTTCGGCAGCAAAAAATTTCAATTTCCTCTCATTTGGGTAGTTGTTTCAGACTTCGAGGCAATGATTCAAGTTCATGACAGTTATTCATAGCCAAACATCTAAGAAATGAGAGGTATTGCATCCCTTCAAACAAACATTTTAATGAATTACAGTTATAAAAGTACAAGAATTGAAGCGAATTCCAATTACCAGGTTGAATCTCCCTTAATTGCATGTCAGTCGCAGTTATCTCTACGAATCTGAGGTTGATGAGTCTTTGCAATTGTCAGGCACTTGAAGCCTTTGAACGCCAAGTAATCTTAATATCAACAAGCTCTGAAGCTTATGAATAGACTTTGGAAGTCTACTCAAATTCCAACACCTAGTTAAGTTAAGATATCTTAAATGCTTCAAGGTGCAAACTGAATTTGGTAATCCCTCCAATGAGCACCTTTCCAGCTCAAGTAGCCGTAGGTACTTGAAATACAAGATGCAAGCATCTATAAATGAATTCTCAATCACCCTCAATTCTTCCGGTGGAGGAAGGAATATTAAGGTGCGCACAACTTTCAATTTCTTCAAAAATGACTCTGGAGTTCTCAATTGATTACGGTCAGCGAATGTCAAATGTCGAACATTTTCAGAAGCACTTATCGTTTGCTGATATAAGATTAAGCACTCTTCTTGTGAAACATTTAGTGCAAGATCATGTATTAAATCATGTATTTTGAAATAATAATATGACATATAGTCCTTAACATCTTGCACAAAACCCTTGGACTATAAATCCTTAAAATATTGTAATACAATATGTTCACCGCACTCGTCGTTGTCTTGCTTGGGGCTTTCGAGAAGTCCATTACCCATCCAGAATTGGATTATATAATCGGTGTCGTAAAGTGTATCCTTGGGAAACAATGACAAATATGCCAGGCATCGTTTCAAATGAGATGGTAAATGATTATAACTTAATTTTAGAACAGGTAAAATGCCATTTTCCTGTTGATCAAGCTTCCAAATGTCATTATCTCTTATCAGCTCCCAGTCATGTTGATAAGTTTTCCCATAAAGTAAGCTCCCCATAGTTCTCACTGCCAAAGGAACCCCTCTACATTTTTTCACACTTTCATCAGCAATTCCGAAAAGATTTGGATATTGTATTTTGTCCCTTTCCTTGAATGCCCATTTTAGTAAAAAAGACAAGCTATCTTGATGAATAAGAGCCTTCAATTCATATGGACTGTGAGTGCCCAACTGCCCATTACTGATGCGACAGTTAAACTTCTGGTGGTTACAATGATTTTACTTTAATGCAAATCATCCAACTTCATCAATATGTTTCTCAATTCATTCCATTTTACAGTATCTTCGTTCCACACATCATCCAGAACAAGTAAAAACTTTTGACCTTTCACAGGACTTTGCAGAAGAGTCAACAGTGCATTGATCGGTAAGCCATCACACCTCTCACGATTTATGCAATAAATAATCTCACAAAGCAACCTAGCAACGTCGAAAAACTCGGATACACACACTCATAGTTTCAAGGGAAAACACTGAGTGATTCTTTCATCATTGTACACAAACTGAGCAAGCGTAGTTTTACCCAGGCCTCCTATTCCAACTATAGGAATGATAGGAATGTTTTGGGCACCCCTTGGCTGGACTAGAAGATCTATAATGTTCTCTTTGTCTTGATCTCGACCAAGTACGGTAAAAGTCATGAAGGAGTGGGTGTCTCTATGACTTGGAACAACATACGGTCGGTTCTGAAGAATTTGAACATTCTGTCCGAGATTAAATCTTTTGAAATCAGTAGCAATGGTCTTTAGCCTTTCGTTGATCGTTTTGATTTTGTTACCCATCCTCAAAGAGTATGCAAAAGGGATAGAGATAGAGGAGAAACGTTCCGTTTTCAGCTCCTTTCACAGAGCGTCACACTGGAATTCATCGAGCACATCCTCAGCATCATAAAAGACGCCTCTGATCTTGGTCAAACTAAGGCGCAACGCCTGATTGTGCTGCTGCAGTTTTTTAGCATCTAACAGCACAGCTTTGATGTATGTCATGGTTCCCTCCAGCCTTTTCAAATCACTGGCATTCAATAGAGAGATAGTTTCTCTGATAGTAGGGGAGATGATGTGATTCAAAAGGGTTTCGGCAATGATGGAGAGAAAGGATTCGGCCATAACTCTGCTCTCACATCTGAAGAGAGAGGTTATCAAAGGTGAGAGATTATGGGAATGATAAAATTCTTTTCTTTGGCAAAGTGTAAAGTGGGATGATCCATTTGCTGAAGAAAGGAGTGTCTACTTGCTCTTCAAAATGATACTCCTGTATCTGCAATCGTTTAAATTTCAGTGAAATTTGATTTTTTTTTTTGAAATAATAATAAATAATTTATTGTTACAAATATATTGATAAATGGATGCTCATGTATCTTTCAAAACTTCCAAATTCGTTCTTTTGTAATTTTTGTAACTCTTGTAGCCCCTAAATAATAATAAATAATTTTCCTTATTATATATTTGTAATCTATAGTGATTGAGGCTCTATAAATAGACACTACAGGAGAACAGACTTTTAGCGGTGTTTTTTTTGCCTTTAGCGGCGTTTTCCCAAGCGCTGCAAAAAACGCCGCTATAGACGACGCCGCAAATTTTTGCGGCGCTTTTTTCACAAACGCCGCTAAAGACCATGACCTTTAGCGATGCTTTTCCCGCAAACGCCGTTAAAGACGATGACCTTTAGCGGCGCTTTTTTTACAAACGCCGCTATAGAACAAACCATTAGCGGCGCTTTTCTCACAAACGCTGCTAAAGAATATAACCTTTAAAAATATATATTTTTATTAAATAATATTTATTTTCTATATTATATTTTATTTTTGAAACTTTAAACTATATACATTTAAGGATAAATAAAAAAATTAATTAAATTAAATTTTCTATTAAAATTTTAACTTTAAAACTAAATATATATATTTAAAGCTGACTCAATGTATACATTTAAAGATGATAATACAATAGATGTAATAATTGAACAAGATACTATCTTCTTCAGTAATATTTTATCCTATTCAACATTTTTTCTTTTTTGAAATTTTTTATTAACAATTATATTAAGATATTGAACACATAGAAAATTTAACACACCAAAAATTTTCTTTATCAATGCATTATAAAAGATGTCCCTTAAACTAGTTGAGATTGTACTAAATTGTAATAGCTACAATATAAAACATTTAGCAACAATAAAACAAGCACAAATAAAGCAAGTATCATCTGGGAAACTATATCCTAGAATAGCTAAAAAAAAGGTACCCCAAAAGGGTTAACAAAAAATATTGATAAGAAAAAGGAAATTGGCATGGCTTTAGAAGAAACAAAGATGGCTTGCCATTGTTAACTAATGGCATGCTTCAACTAGACCAAGAATATAATCAGCATTAATATTTGAAGAAACCTGCTAAACTCTCTTGTATATGCAGCAGTAATCACCCACATCAGCTTCCACTCTGCAATGCCTATCACAAAATATTAAGCAAAATACCTTGCCCGATCATGGTATTCAACATAATAATCATGGCTATACAAGCTATAGTAGTTCCTCTTCGATCTTCTAACAATAACATAAAATGAAATGTCCACTGTAATTTCTTTGCTTTTGATGATTTGACTACACACGAAAACGTGTGACAGCAAAAGCTGAATTTGAAATATTCTATATTCTGTAAAACTAAATCTAGTAAACATAATCCAAACAAGTTAATAATCCAAGAACAAAGTATTGTTAATCAACAAAAGAGTTGTCACATTTTCATCCAACATCACTACATGACTTCATCAATTTGAAGAAATAACATCCTATGGAAAATTGTAGAATTTCTCGCATAAAATGCAATATTCCAATTTTGATTTGACAATGCTACAATAGATAAATTCATAATGATGACAATTGCGGATCACGACTTCTCAACTGCAATTATGTGCCAAGAAGAAAAATAGAACCTTAGCAAGTAAGCGATTTAGAGCCACTCCAAAGACTACATGTCAAACCAGGTCTCTTCATATACTCTAGATCTCGAGTTCTTTAGCAATCTAAATAGAAAGACAAAAGATGGCATCAGCTTAAAAGATCATCGCTTAAGCGTAAAGAAAACAAACGATAGTACAAACTTACTTCGCACTGATAATGCTTCTTTTTCGCAAACCTTAGTAATATAAAGGTAAGCTTCATCCAAACTGCAGCCATGAAATTAGGATCATAGTCCCAAAAAACTATCATAGAGGAACATATGCAATATAATGGATCAGCAAACCATAACCCAAAATTGCATCAAGAACTCTGTTTAAAAATTGCAAAATATCAAGTCTGGCCATAATTTAAGCGCAATGAACCCAGTCATGGCAGCACGAACACCAAATTTGTGAGCCTACAGAGTGAATGAAAGTAAGAGTAATTTTTACCAAGTCAATGGAAGTTTAACCTGTGGGAACAAATATCAAGTCTGGACATAATTTAAGCGCAATGAACCCAAATCCATGGCAAAGACGAACGCCAAATTTGCGAGCCTACAGAGTGAATGAAAGTAAGAGTAATTTTTACAGAAACAAATCAGTTTTCACCAATTTAATTGTGTGAAGCGATTCAAACCTCATAATTAGCAGCCGCATAAAAAGCATCCATATCTACATGTAACCAAATCCTAGAAAGGTCACGTGTAGATTCGAGCTCTAAAATTCTCTTATCCGCAACCTAAGAAAAATAGAAAATAATTTATTAATAGCAAATCATTTATTTACTTAAACATAATTTCGACTTTTGCAATTCATATAAAGCGGTATTAAAAGAACCTTTTGATAATGTAGTAATTGATACTTTAGCCAAACAAAACTACAGAAAAAACCTCATCAACTGCTTGCTAGAAATATTGAGCTGCCTTTTGGAAGTAAGGCCTGGCCTCATCTTTCCTTGTTAGTCAAAAATGCAAAAGAAGTCTGAGCATTTCCCAAACACCATAAAGCATCATGCTTCTTAAGGTTAATCGACAAAGCCTCCTCTAGCTTCGAAATAGCATCTATTCACAATTAATTTTTAGTAACCAAGAAAATTAATATTTGAATTACTAATGAATGAAATTAAATTTATTATGTGTATATATATTATGAGAACCTTGAATCATTTTCTGTGAATCTGGAACGCTTTGAAACTGAGACAACTCAAGTAAAGCTCCAAATTTCTCTTGTTAAGTTCTGCAAACAATAAATATAAATTAGCCAAAAATCAATTTTAATTGAAAAAAAAAGATGAAGAAGAAGAAGAGAAAAACAAATCAACAGAATGAGGAAGCCAACGTCGGCATCGAGAGGATTGGAAGCATAAGTAGCTTCGAAAATTTTACAAGCTTGCTCGAAAAAGAGTAGCCTATCAAGCTCACTCGACGATTCCATGGCTGCTCGTTCTAACTTCTTCTTCTTCTTCTTTTATCGGGTTCGATATTTCTTATATAAATAGCTTGAAGATAAATAAAATAAAATAAAATAATACGAGAGAGAGTCCGATGAAGGGAGTAAAAAAGCAGCAAATACGGAAGAACAAGCAACAAAGATAATCTCACTCTCCATTTGCTTTGCTTCTAGAGTTACTACTGTTGATGAGGGTGATTGAGAAGAAGAGGAGCTTAAAGTAGCAAAAGCGGCAGAGAGAAAGGGTGTTTTGAGGATACCCATGTTAGGGGGAAAAATTAAGGGTTTCAAGGGGAAGGGAATTTGGGAATAAAAAGGCGCCATTTTTTAATTAAAATGATTTTTGCGGCGTTTTTATAAAAAACGCCATTATTGCTTTTTTTTTTGCGACATTTTTCATAAAAACGCCATTAATCTCTATTTTATATTTTATTTTTATTTTTGTATTTTATTTTTTTTGTTATCAATATTTTTATTTATTTATCAATATTTTTTTAAATCTAATATTTAAACCCCAACCCTTAAACCACAATCCATAAACCTTAAAATAGTAACTTATAAATCTTAAACCCTTAACCATATACTTTAAACCGTAAACCCTAAACTATAATGATAATTAATTCAATATTTTAAAATTAATATTGTCTCTTTACAGTTATATCAATATTTTCATTTTTGACATGTGTTTTTCTATATTTTTACTTTTAAAATTTTTTTTCAATAAAATCCAAATGTTGCTTCAATTTTCCAACAGTAAACCCTAAACCTAAACCCCAAACTATAAACCTATATCTTAAACCCTAAATATATATATTACAAGGGATAAAAGTAATTAAAAAAGAATCTTATTACTTACCTAAACCCAAAAATAATTTGATTTTTTGTTATCTTATCAAAAATCCTAACTCTTAAACCTTAATAGCCTAACCCCTAAAACCATGAACAGTACTACGATTCTAACTGTAAAACAAAAAACCACAAGCTCTAAACCAAAAACAATAAACATTATATCATAAACCCTAAACCCTTAAACCATGGACATTAAACCTTAAATCTTAAATCATAAATTCTAAACCCCAAAATAATAAACATTATATCATAACCCCTATCCCCTAAACTCTAAACCATAAAACATAAACCATAAACCCTTAACCCTAACCCTTAAACCATAATTAGATATTTAATTATATGTATACACCTAAATTTTGATAGAGATACATATCAGAATTATATATGAATTTTGATTTAATGTATAATTGTAGATGTGAAATTCTAATTGTGGTTTAAATGTATAATTGAAACTTTAATTTTGATTTAATCATACACATTTTAAAAAATAAATACATCAATACATTTTTATATTGAATAAATATAAATATTTATGTATGCAATATATAAATATAAAATGATGTTATATCAATAATTGTGTTCATAATTTATGCTTTTAGGATTTAACCTATTGCACACTAAACCATTGTTCACGTATACTTTTGGGATTTAACCCATTTTGATATATATATTTTTTAAAATAATAATTTATATTATAAAAAAAAATCTAAGATACACAAGTTAAGTAGTTTAGCATATTTACCTCTAAATTCCAAACCCCAAACCCTAAATCCTAAACTATAGGCCCTAAACACTAAACCATAACCCATAAACTAAATTATTTTTTTGCGGCGTTTTTCCAAAAGCGCCACTAAAACCTCGACCTATAGCGGCGTTTTTCCAAAAGCGCCGCTATTGTTCAGTTTTTAGCAGCGTTTGGGGCAAAAATGCCGCTATTGCTTAGTTTTTAGCGGCGTTTGGATCAAAAACGCCGCTATTGCTCAGTTTTTTGCGGCATTTTATTGCAAACGCCGCTAATGTATAATATTTGTGGCGTTTTTTGTTCAAACGCCACTAAAAACGCCGGTAAAGCCCTATTTTCCTGTAGTGAGATGATATGTATAAGCTTATTG
The DNA here is from genome assembly GCA_025698475.1 of Gossypium anomalum. Taxonomy (NCBI): domain Eukaryota; kingdom Viridiplantae; phylum Streptophyta; class Magnoliopsida; order Malvales; family Malvaceae; genus Gossypium; species Gossypium anomalum. The sequence continues at coordinate 77,118,174 of CM046966.1, read as the reverse complement.
AATCAAAGAAAAAGTAAAATTATCGTTTCACATTTGTGTCTATTCTTTCCTCTTATTCTTACTATAATTCTCTTAGTTTTATATAAGCATTATCTTGCTTAGAAGTAAAATTCTTATCCATTAAAGAACATACTTATCTTCCATGATTTTTCATTTGAAGCTTTAGAACAAAATGCAAAAAGTTTTACAGGGGGTTTCATGTAACGTTTTATATTGGATTTTTTTAAAGTCTTGAATAATTATGATGATTCTGTTCATTTTATTTTATTTCCATATTTTAACGATGGTAAAAGATTTGATCTTAATATAGATTTTGATCAAAAGTAATTTTATGTCAAATTTATGGATTACTTGCCGCTATTGAAACTTTAGTAGAAGATAATAAATTTAGGTAAATTTACTTATCGCATCACCTGCTTATATGTACCTAGATTTTTGTTCATAAAAAAAAATATTTTTCTTAATATATGTTATTTGATAATTGCTTGGTGATTATGTTTGAATGATGATAGATTAATTTTAATGTTATAAATTGATAGATTTGTAAATAATGATCCATAATTTTATCGATCATTTTTATTAATCAAGGCCTAAGGTTCATCATAATATGTGACTTTGCATTAGTTTTTAGTCATTATTAAACTAATTGGTTTACGTGTTTATTTGATGGTTTCAATTTGAGTATATATATTCTAAATTCTAGACAACATATGTTTTTAGATTTTGATATCGGTATAATTTTGATTTAATGTTCTTGACGTTGGGGCGTATCAGTATCATATAAGTTATTTCGAAATTTTGCTATTGATGAATTTTGATTGGATTCAAAGTATACTACTAGAGCTTTATTTGCTTACATCTTGATAAAATCACCAAGACTCAATGTCAAACAATAAATGTATATCAACTTATTAGATCTCAATCTTTACATTTTTTTTGTTGGGGATTGACCCAATTAAGCAATGAAAAAGTCAAAATAGCAGAAGAAATTGAAAATTTGAACATACAAATTTAACATGAAAAAACCCCTCCAAAGAGGATAAAAAACTACGGGCAAAGATAATTTTACTATAATAGCAAAAGAACTTATTAGATCTCAATCTTTACATTTTTTTGTTGGGGATTGACCCGATTAAGCAATGAAAAAGTCAAAATAGCGGAAGAAATTGAAAAATTAAACATACAAATTTAACATGAAAAAACCCCTCCAAAGAGGATAAAAAACTACGGGTAAAGATAATTTTACTATAATAGCAAAAGAACGAAGAGTACAAAAGATGGAGATAAAAACTAAACTCCGAAAACCTGAAAACAAAGAACCCTTAAAATGTAAACACAAAATTCTCTAAAAGTGTTATGAGTTCTAATCTCTAATGGGTGTGTTTTTTAAGGTTGTAAAAGAGTCTACTTATAAGTTAAATTTATAAGTCAAGTAATAAAATAATCTAGACTAATCAGAGTTTGATTGAAACAAATAAACAGAGTTTAACTGGAAAATTATTTCTCAAATTTGACTAAAATAGGAGTCATACTCAACAAGTCTCCACCTTGACTCATATTTCCACAACGCCATCTTTGCCAAAGCCGGTCGCGGGTCTATCTTGAACTATTGTCATGGACTTAGAGTTTTCCCAAGCAATCCGTGCGGCCTTAAGCGTTTCTCTGCTCAAAAACGCCTAAGTCAGCCTATCTCGCAATAATTGAGGATTCAATAGAACTCCTCTAAAGAACCCACGAAGAACAGCAGAAGAACGAAGTAAGAACGATCTTAAAAGATGAACAAAAGCCATAAAAAAATAAGAACACTTGAGAGAAAAGTTTGAGTGAATGCTCTCAAAATTCTATTAATCACTGAATGAATACAATAAGGGGGAGATGCCTCTATTTATAGTTGAGCCTTCCCAATATCAACGGTACAGATCGAAATACATCAATGGCTAAGATATAAAGCTATCAAGATATGAAATCTCTAAGATTACAGAATCGTATCTTCTAAAGATTACATTAAAGTCTAGGATCCCCTTCCATATTTGCCAAGCATATCTTTGAAGATTGCTTTCCATATTTGCCAAGCTCCAGAGATGGGCTTTCAATCTCTCCAAGCACTGGACCAGTCTGATTGGGCCAAATGACCTCCCTCAAAAGCGATAAATCGCACAAGTCTGTCATGGTTGCAAGTTTCCCTTTGCAACCCATGACACTATGCAAAGAATTAACTAAGTTGAATCTATGCTTAGAAACTGGAAGACTTCTAACCTTCGACTTGTACACCGCTAAATAAAAACTAACTCGGGTCTGATTTTCACGACCACAATGCCTTAACTTTTCAAAACTTGCATCCAAAAGAGAACTTCTCTTCAACAAAACAATCATACATTTTCCCTCTTATGTCTAAGTTGCCTTAACTCCAAATGAGTTGACTTCGACTCCTTAATGGATGAGAGACGTCTGATGTTATCGATCACTATAAAACCTTCTAGAATATAAAGATTGTCGATCTTTTTACCTTTTAACAAAACATGAGCTCCACAAGATACAGTAATGACGCTCGACTCAATGTTGATTATACATCCTTTCAAGTCTAAAATACTCAAGGAGATAAGATTCTTTCATAAATCAGGTATATACCTAACATCTGAGAGTGTCCTGATCGTCCCATCGTGCATACTAATTTTAACAGTACCAATATCAATTACCTTACTGGATGAATCGTTTCCCATGTGCATAACTCCACCTTCAATCGAACTGTATGTAGAGAACCATTCTCTATTGGGACACATGTGGAAAGAACATCCCGAATCTAGGATCCACTCAGACGTAAGCTTGGAGCTTTCTCTCGTTGACACTAACAAGAAATCATCACCGCTTTCGTCAGTCGAATTAGCACCAGCTACATCTTCCTCATTACTCTTAGCAGTTCTTTTATTTCGTAGTTTATAACAATATGCTTTGACATAACCTAACTTTGTACAATAGCGACACATTTTTCTCGTTTATTTGATGCTATCGAAACGGAAGCTTGCCTATCTGCATTGCTATCTGAACCAAACTCATTATTGAGTTTGTCTCTACTCAGCAAATGACCCTTCACATCTTCGAGTGAGAGTTTGTCTCTGCCATAAATCAATGTATCCTTGAAAGACTTGTATGATGGGGGTAAAGAGCACCATAATAGCATAGCCTGATCTTCATTATCAATCTGAACCTCAACGTTCTTTAAATCATTTAAAGAGTAATGAATTGACTAATGTGATATCTAAGAAGCTCACATTCGTTCATGCGAAACGTAAATAGACGTTGTTTCAACACGAAACGGTTAGCTAGAGAATTAGTCGTATAAAGAGTTTCTAGCCTTTTCCACAAGACGGATGAGGTCTTCTCCATCAATACCTCCTGTAATACTGTATTCACGAGGCACAATTGGATTGCGGATAAGGCCTTTTCATCAAGCTCTTCCCATTCTATTTGATTTAGATTCTCTGGATTTTTCTCAATAACAACCTTTTTCAGGCCAGTTTGAACTAGAACTAGCATCATCCGAACTTGCCACAGATTGAAGTTTGTGACAACATCAAACTTCTCAATTTCAAATATTGTTGTTGCCATCTCTAAATAGGTTGATTCATGAAAATTGAATTAGCTCTGATATCACTTGTTAGGGATCGACCCGATTAAGCATTGAATAATTAATATAGCAGAAGAAATTGAGAAATTGAACACAAATTTAATGTGAAAAAACCCCTCTAAAGATGATAAAAAACCACAGGTAAATATAATTTTATTATAATAGCAAAAGAACGAAGAGTACAAAATATGAAAATAAAAATTAAGCCCTGAAAATAAAAAACCCTCAAAACATAAACACAAAATTCTCTAAAAGTGTTATAAGTTCTAATATCTAATTGGTGTGTTTTCTAAAGTTTAAAAGAGTCTATTTATAGGCTAAATTTATAGGTCAAATAATAAAAAATAATAATCTAGACTAATCAGAGTTTGATTGAAACAAATAAACAGAGTTTAACTCGAAGATTATTTCTCAAATTTGACTAAAATAGGAGTCATACTCAACATTTCTCAACAGTAGCATCTTTAAATATTAAATTGGCTTGATATATGATTTAAATATTTGAGATGATATTCCTTTTTAAGTTTTGATTCCTTGTGCTACTTATTATTTTAAGCATATTATTTGTTCATGAAAATGAATATTGATCGACTTATTTATGTCGCTATAGTAGGTTCTATAATTAAATAATATAATTGACTAGAACATATTTAGTAGACAAATTTGTATTGATAAACCAATGAATTTTATGATTGTTCATATTTGATCTAGTTCAAATATAGATTACATTCCTCTAATTTCTCTTTTTAATTTGGTTATACAATTTGAAAATTTTCAATACTAATACATGCATAGTTTTAAAGACAATTTTTTAGAATATCTAAATTGATTTTTAGGTTGATTCTAATATAGAATTTCAAGTTTAATCGCATTCATTTTTAATTCTTGAATTATTTTGGTTGGAAATATTTTCATAAATTTAAAAATGAAAATTATTATACTAATTTGACTATTGGCATTTCTATTGACCTTGTTTGTATTAATCAATTGTTGTTTGATAAGAAGCATAAAAAAACTCATGTAGTTTAATTTTTGTAAATGATTTATATTTTTCCTACCATACAACCCTAAGAAAATTGTTATTTTTGTAAAGTTGTTAAAGGTAGTTCATACACTTTATATTATTCCATTTTGTTAGAATTGGAAGTCAATAATGACAATAAATCGCAAAGAGAAGAAAGAAAATAAAGAAAAGAACACATATTTTTACTTAGAAACCCTTTTGGGAAAAAAAACCATAGGTAGAGGAGGAGAAGAATTCACTATGTCGAATTCAAATGATACAAGAGGAGTATAGATTACATCTATTTATAGGTTTGAAAAACCTTATTCTAATCAACATCTAATAGAAGTTGTCGAAACCATTTTTTTGAAAAACGAGGATCGACTTTTTTGAAACGAAAATGGAGTCGCCACCAATCTTTTCTTGTTTAGGTGTGATTGGATCACCTAGGGATTTGATAATTTTAATAAAACATTTCGGTTCACTAAAACTATGATTTTGGTCTACAAAATTTTGAGAAAATAGATTCGGGAGTCGGTTACGTACGAGGAAGGGTTAGGACCCTTATCACGCCCAAAATTGGTACCAAATTGATTAAATATTGTCCTTGCGCCTAAGATTTAAAATGATTTTGAAATAAGGTTCCTTTTTTATTACGTTTGAATAATCTGAATTGGTCATCAAAATCTTCTTATTTCAGAAGAATATAGCACCACATCCAGCACGGTAGGATGCGATCCTTTATGTCCTCGAAAGCACGATAGATTTCGACTTCCAAAAATTTATAATTTGGAAATTTCAAGGGGATGCTCAACTATTTAGTCCAATTGGAAATCGAAACCCAGCACAGTAGGGCACGATTCCTTGAATTTCCAGACGTTGAACATTACCTCGCCTTAGAATTTAGAAAACATGAGTGAAATTGAAAAAAGGATATTCGGTTTTTGGAACAAATGGGAGATAGCGACCCAACACGATAGGGTACTATTCCCGAATTGCTAAATCTCGAATGTTTCCTTTGTCTTAAAAATTAAAAAAAAAATGAATAAAATTCTAAAGAAATATTCGATTATTTAATGCAAACGGGAAATTGCAACCCAAAGATCAGTAGGGCACACGATTCTCGAATTGCTAAACATCAAATATCGCTTTCCGTCTTAAGGAATTTCGATGAATAAATACGAAAGCGGCTTGTAATATACGAATTTGAGTTAAAAAATAAAAAAATGGGATAATTAGTTTTTTTTTTAAAGGGTAATAAGTTATAAACAATATTTTGAAAATCGGAAAAGAAATAAAAACACGAGATAATATGAATGTATAATATGCTATGATTGATTGAAAGGAGATAGCATAATTTGTTTAATAAACTAACAAGATAGCAATCAAATTATCAATTTCCTAATCATGGATGAAGAAGGACTAAAATAAAATAATATGCGCGACAATCAACAAGACACCAAGTACAATGATATATAAAACTATGTATGAAACCAAATGGTGAATTAATGATGATATAATATATACAAGTTGATAAATTTGTATAAAACTTAGGATACATATTTATAAATTTGAAAATGCAAATCAAATCATACATAAAATATGTAAAGCACAAATTTATTCAAAAAATGATGACTCACAAGATAATTTAAATAAAATATTAAATATGAAGGTATAATGATATGCAAAGTCAGTTTGTAAAACCTTTATATACAAATAACATAGAGCATAATTATTAATAAAAGTAAAATTAATAATGTATAAAGAGTGGAGTAAATATAAGTTACAAATAATAAAATGGACATAAAAAACATAAGGAAAATATGGAACACAATAAATTATTGGATTTAAAAGGTTCTTTAAAAATATTATACATATAAATAATTTTAAATTAGGATATATATGTACATTCATAAAAAATATTTACATAAAATTATATGAAAATAATAACATATACCATGGTAAAAATAACTTAAAATATTCCATATACAAACGAAGAATGTTGATAGAGGTTATATGTATAAATACTTTAAATGGCGTACGAATTATAAGGTTAATTTGATAAAAAGGGTAATCAATCACAAGTTTATTAAAATCTATAAAAATATCAAAGCTTTAGTAACAGATGCAAATTAAATGTAAATACAAAATACATGTTTAATAATCATTTAAATAATTCAAAATACGTGAGATTTTTCGAAAAGAAAGATTTGGGAATAAGTCTAAAAAGAAAATTATATGTATAAAACATTAATGTCTAAAGATGTATTTAAATTATACGTGTATCAATTATTTTCATATATGTATAACCAAAATCTAATTATATGTATAAAGCATGTGATTTCAAAAAAAAACAAATACATATATATCATATAGACCAAAGAAATAGTCAAATGCATGCATAATAATTTAATATTAATAATATTCAAGGAATAAAACTAATTATTATAATGTATACACATATATAGTAACACATAAAACATTACATAAAATAATATATAACAAGATGGAAATCCAAATATTACAAATTACAACAAATGAATGGTCAGCAATACAAATAATATCATTAATAATAACATTGCAAATAATATAAACAGCAGTAAGTACAAATGAAAATAAAACAAGGATGAATATACACATTAATGAAAGACTGAAGGTATACAAGTGAATGAATCCAAATTTATAACACAAATTTAAATAAAGTACTTAATTAAAGTCGAGGTAAAACAGAAAGAAAAGAAAGAAATAAGTAAAACTATTGAAGGGGCCACACATATAACACACTTGAATTTGTAGGGATCAATATTGAAACAATCCCTGATCTTGAAACATTGTGTTGAAATGTGGGCTAAAATATAAAAGCATTTCAAATTTTAGGGATAATTTAAAAGAAAATAAAGTGGATTAAACGCAGACGGGAGCAGATTACAACACGGTACAGGGGATAAGGATTCGCCGCGCAAATATACCATTCCAGGCGCAAGGGAAAGAAAAAGGTGAATCAGGGGAGAAATTGGACGCGCGCGCAAAAGGGGAGGGATCAGACCTGTAATTTTCCCCATTCCCCCAACCATGTGCGCATTCGGCCTACCAAAATGGGCTGATGCGCGGGCCATGCCACAATGAAAATGGCGCCGTAATGAAAAAAGAAAAAAACCTTTGGCCTTCATTTACACTTTCATTTTTTCCAGAACCAGCAACACTTTCATTCATTTTTTTTGAAATCAAAACACCTCTTGCTAAGGTTTTCCAGAGGCTGAATCACCATCGATCCGGTGTCGGCGACCACGCAAAACCACTCCCAACCCTCACAGAAATACTCAACCACCCATTGGAGATCTTGGTGAGTATTTCCCTTTTCTTCTTCTTCATTTGAATGAAGTTTTCAAATCTCCAGTTGTCTTTCTTTGTTTTTTTTTTTTAAAAAAAAATGAAAACAGATTAATAAAATAAGTTGAGTTCTATTATTAAGGGACCTCTTGCTCTTATATTTGCATGACAGGCTTAGAGCTCTCCTTGGCCGATTCAGATGGTTTTTTTCTTCGAGAACGATGGCCTGCTGTTAGGAACGATGATCGGCGTTCACAGACCACGATATATTACTTTGTTGGCCTCAGATCCCCCTCTTTTAAACTCCGATCTCAGCGAAGGAAAAAGGGGGGCAACGGCCTAACCATAAGGTATAGCTTCTTTCCTCTTTTGCTAATGTTTTTATTATGCTATATTATACGTATATAACACGAGAAAGGGGGTAAGTTCAAAATAAAACACAAAAGCATTAGTAAATCACCTTTGATATTTGATTGTGTTTCAATGTTTGTATTTCTTTTGTGCTTACAATTGTCTCTGTTTCTCCTTTTTTCCGTCCTCTCCTAAATACATTTTTTTAAATATATAACTGAATCCCCCTCTCTTTTCTTCTTGCTCTTGCATTTAATCCCTGTCTTTTCTTTGCAGGGTTGGTGGTGAAGCACGTGGGGATGTCGGGGCTAGGTTCGGCCGGCGTTGTCAATAGGGGTTAGGGGTTCTTTTTGTGTTTTCTGAGAATTGGGAATGGGCTAGGGTAATTGGGTTAGGGGTATTGGGCATTTGTGGCCTGGGCCAAAATCGGGACTGTACAGCTGCCCCTCTTTGCTCATTGTCGTGTAACGAGAACAGAGCAAAGACCTTTAAAGACCGATTTGGCCCGGCCGTGTCGAGCCTTTACTTCTTTAGCGCTCTTCTTCTTCTTGTATCTTCGAGGAGATAGGGTTTGTTTTGATCTGCTCTACTGCAGTTTCAGAGAGATAAGATCTGTGATTTATAGCTTCAATCTGCTCTACTGCAACTTCAGGGAGATAAGATTTGCTATCTTTGGTCTGCTCCACTGCAACTTCAGGGAGACAAGACTTGTTTTGATCTTCTTCGTTGAAACTTCAAGGAGATCTGTTGTTTATAGCTTCAATCCATTCCACTGCAACTTCAGGGAAATAAGATTTGTTATCTGTGGTCTGCTCCACTGCAACTTCAGGGAGATAAGACTTGTTTTGATCTGCTCTACTGCAACTTCAGAGAGATAAGATCTGTAATTTATAGCTTCAGTCTGTTCCACTGCAACTTCAGGGAAATAAGACTTGCTATCTTCAGTCTGCTCCACTGCAACTTCAGGGAGATAAGACTTGTAATTTTAATCTGCTCCACTGCAACTTCAGGGAGATAAGATTTGTCATCTTCAGTCTGCTCCACTGCGACTTCAGGGAGATAAGACTTGTTTTGATTTTCTTCGCTGAAACTTCATGGAGATCTGTCGTGGCTTCTAGCCGCTCCAACGCCATTTCAGGGAAAAGGTTCGCTGAAACTTCAAGGAGATCGGTTGTGACTTTTAGCCGCTCCAACGCCATTTCGAGAGAAAAGATCCACTTTGAAACTTCAAGGAGATCTGATTGCCGCTTTTAGCCGCTCCAACGCCATTTCGGGGAAAATGATTGGTAATTCACCTATTACCCTACGCCTGGGGTTAAGGCTTGTGAATTTACTGATTCTAGGATATGACCGGTGGAATCAGTTCCATGTATTTGTGCTTATGCCAAAGAATTAAGATGCTATGATCGAAATGAATCGATTGTTCCTAACTAGCTACTATATGAATGTTCTATAAATGCATGAATGCAGCATGTTGTGAGCATGAATTTCCTTTTAAGGTTTAGGTTATCATTGCTCTTTGTTCGTCAAGGTTCTTTCACTGAATCGGTACCCTGTCTTCTTATTAAACTTAGATCTTTGAACAGAAAACCCAAATTAGTGGCCCAAATTTAAACTCTTTCTTCTCAAGTGTTTCCAATCTTTAAGTTTGGATTAGTTCTAAATAATGGCCCTGCTTCAGGCTCCTGTGCTATTTAGAAACTTTTCAGAGTAATATACAGAACTTCTTTTGTGTAAGTGTCATTTAATCCACTAATCATCATTTCAGCGTAAAATGCTTGAAAAGGATCACAATAATGACAGAACCGAAATTTGTCAGAAACAATATTTGAAAGGAATAAATTAATCATAGACAACTAGCGTTGTAAGAATACAAAATGAATAAAAAGAAAATAGGTGCCCCCCAGGATATCGCAGCGTGAGCTTCTCTATCTGAACTTCTTGAGGACTCCTTTTTGCCTAATATGTGCTTAGGGGATCTAGAGTACTCTTGTAAATGCCCCAAGGTGCAACATCCTCTTCCTTTGTTAATTTGGGTATCACATGCCCCACTTTTGATCAAAATTTGAATCGCCCTTTTGCGGGTTTTCAATTCAAACCCCCTTGGTCTCAAGATGCTCTTTGCGAGTTTTCACCTTGGCCTCTCTTTTTTTTTTTTTTTTTTTTTTAGGCGAAGTATTTCTTGACCGAATCTGAATTCACGAGGATTAGGTAAAGTTTTGCCATCCATTTCGGTCAATATCAATGCTCCTTCGAAAAAGGCTTTCTTTACCACATAAGGCCCTTCCCAATTCGGCATCCATTTCCCGGGAAATCCTTTTGTATGGGTAGGATCTTTTTCAATACTAGGTCTCCTCGTGGAATTCTCCGGGGGACGAACCTTTTTGTTGTAAGCACGCATCATTCGTTTTTGATACATTTGACCATGGCGAATAGCCCTAGCCTCTTTTCTTCAATTAAATTCAATTGGTCGTATCGGATCGGATCCATTCTCGCCGTCCAACTTTACTTCGACAAAATTACGAGGAAGGAATCTCGACCTCGATGGGTAAAACCGCCTCCATTCCATAGACTAATGAGAAAGGCGTTGCCCGGTAGAAAGTCCGAACGGATGTTCGATAAGCATAGAGGGCGAATGGTAGCTTCTCATGCCAATCTTTATAAGTTTCGGTCATCTTTCCTACAATCTTCTTGATGTTCTTGTTGGCTGCTTCGACTGCGCCGTTCATTTTCGGGCGATATGGCGACGAATTGTGGTGTTTGATCTTGAACTGACTGCAGACCTCTGCTATTGTACTATTGTTCAAATTCAACGCATTATCAGATATGATTCTTTCTGGCATTCCATATCGACAAATGATTTCCTTTTTTAGGAACTTGCTGACTGCCGATTTAGTTACATTAGCATATGAAGCGGCTTCCACCCACTTGGTGAAATAGTCAATGACCACAAAGATGAATCGATGCCCATTCGAAGCTTTTGGCGAGATCGGCCCAATCACATCCATGCCCCACATCGAAAAGGGCCAAAGTGAAGTCATAACATGCAGGGGCGAAGGAGGCACGTTAATCTTGTCTCCATAGATTTGGCACTTATGGCACCTTTTGGCGTAGTTAATACAGTCTCCTTCCATGGTGGACCAATAATAACCAAACCTCATAATTTGCCTAGCCATTGTAAAACCATTAGCGTGTGTCCCGCAAACGCCCTCATGAACTTCCTCCAAGATTTTCTTAGCCTCAATAGCGTCACGCATCTTACAGCACTTGGTCTTTTCTTTTTTTGTATAGGATTTCTCCATCCAAGACGTAGTCGCTAGCCAATCTTCTCAATGTTCTTTTATCATTCTCAGTAGCTTGGTCGGGGTACTCACGATTCTTCACATATCGCAGGATATCGCGGTACCAAGGATGATCATCATTTTCTGCTTCTTCTTCGAGGTTGCAACAATGAGCGGGAGCCTCGTAAATACTCATTCGGATCGGTTTCACATCCTCTTGTTTGCTCACCTTGATCATAGAAGCTAAAGTTGCTAGGCGTCGACCATCCGATTTTCTTCTCGAGGAGGTAGTAGAACATGATGTCGTCAAATTCTTCAATCGGTTCGAGGACCGATTTACGTAATTGATCAATTTGGGATCTCTCGCCTCCCATTCGCCTTTGAGTTGATAAATCACTAGGCGAGAATCCCCATACACTTCTAGTGTTTTGATCTTGCGTTCTATGGTCGCATACGGATGCCCATAATGCATGCTCAGATTCCGCCATATTATTCGTACAATCAAAATCCAATTTCTTGGTGAAGGGATAATGATCTCCGTGCTGGGGATACCAAGATCGCCTGATTCCATTACCCACGCGTTTGATGCTCCGTCAAGTTTAGCTTCCAAGGATGACCTTCGCGAGGGCTTTCTTGACGGTTGCCACGTACATCGATCTTTATTTGGGAAATCAAAGTTCGAGGCTCATAGTCTTCTAGAGCTCTCACTGGCTAGAAAGTCCGCTATTGCACTCCCTTTTCGATTTTAGTTCACGTATACGATATCAAACTCGAGAGTAAGATTTGCCATCGGGCCATTCTTCCATTCAAAGCGATTGACTCCATCAAGTACTTCAGAGGATCCAATTTGGAAATCAGCCAAGTTGTGTGATACAACAAGTATTGTCTCAACCTTCGGGTTGTCCAAATTAAGGCACAACATAATTTTTCAATTGGCGAGTATCTCATCTCACACTCAGTGAACTTCTTACTGAGGTAATATATCGCTCTTTCCTTCCTTCCTGACTCATCGTGTTGGCCGAGCACACATCCCATAGAATTTTCAAATCTTCACAAAATCATGATGTCGGTGGCTTATTTGGACTAGGTGGTGTCGATCTTTGGGGCATTAGACAAATATTGCTTAACCTTGTCGAAGGTCTTTTGGCACTCCTCGTCCCAAACACCAGGGTTATGTTTCTTAAGAAGACGGAATATGGGGTCACATTTCTCGGTCAGTTGTGAAATAAACCGAGCGATGTAATTTAGTCTCCCTAAGAATCCCCGAACTTCCTTTTGAGTGCGCGGCGGAGGTAATTCTTGTATGGCCTTGACTTTATCTGGGTCAATCTCAATCCCTTTTTCGCTGACTACGAATCCTAGCAGCTTTCCTGACCTGGCCCGAAGGTACATTTCTTTGATTGAGTTTCAACTGGAATTTTCTCAGTCTCAAAAATAATTTCTTCAAGACCTGCACATGCTCTTCTTCTGTCCGGGACTTAGCGATCATGTCGTCAACATAGACTTCGATTTCTTTGTGCATCATGTCATGGAATAGGGTTACCATAGCTCTCTGATATGTAGCTCCCGCATTTTTCAATCCGAATGGCATTACCTTATAGCAAAAGGTTCCCCACAGGGTTACAAAAGTGGTCTTACTCATGTCTTCAGGATGCATTTTGATCTGATTGTACCCCGAGAAACCATCCATGAAGCAGAAGAGTGAGTAACCTGCCGTGTCGTCCACTAAGGTGTCAATGTGAGGTAATGGGAAATTATCTTTCGGGCTGGCTTTGTTCAGATCCCTGTAGTCTACGCACATCCGTACCTTTCCATCTTTTTTTTTGGGACGGGGACGATGTTGGCTACCCATTCGAGTATTCAACTACTTGTAAGAAACCAAAGATCGAATCGTTTCTTGACCTCTTCTTTTATTTTCAATAAGACATCCGGTCTCATCCGTCGCACTTGTTAAACCGCTTACATTCTTCCTTAATGGGAGTTCATGTACCCACAACGTCGATTTAGCCCGAGCATATCTTGATATGACCATGCAAAGACGTCCTTGAACTCTTGGAGTAGCTTAATAAGGTTCTGCTTTGTTTCTAGGGATATGCAAGCTCCAACCTTCACTTCTTTCTTTTCTAGTTTATCCCCCAAATTCACAACTTCTATTGACTCTTTGTGAGGTAGGATCTGTTTCTCCTCTTGTTCTACCATTCTTAACAAATCGGGGACAAGTTCTGAGTCTCATCATCTTCAAAGTCCTGTGATCCTCCAGGACACATATCTTGCTCAAAAGGAGATTACGAGTTAGTAGCAACGTTGCTCATATCATTGATATCCCAGAGACCTGTTATAGGTATGAAGGAAGATAGAAAGAACAAAAGAATTTAAGAATGATGTGGATAGTATGGTTATGAATGAAAGAATAAAAGAATATTTGCGCCAGATAAGACAAAAAGATGCATTTCATTGAAATAATGATTTTTGAACACAAGCCTATTTCACAAAAGGGCACTTATTACTCCTAGGCTTAGAGTAATAGTGTGTTTTGGGCATTACTCAATTAGTTCTAAAGACTACAGAATCTCCTCCATGATCCAGATTATTCGAACACTTCCCAGCTCGAAAGGCCGAATGCCCAATAAATTCTCTTCTCCAGTTCCATCCTCGTATGTGGCGTTAATGCTCAAGTTTCCCATTAGTTCTTCAGAAGATTCTTTCATTGTCGCTCTTCCTTCGGAGTAAATGGTTCCTCCTGACACAAATGTTTTGGAGATGTGAGGAAAGGTCATCGACTCCCATTTAACCTCTCCCCCACTTAAACGCGCTCTTCTCCGTTCTTGCTTCTTTTCTTGCTCTTTTCTCTTCTGTTTTGCATCTGGCTTGAATCCCAAGCCAAAGCGATCTCATTTGTTCATGAGCATAGGTGCGTCGACCCTTCCTTGTAGACTTCTTCCAAGCCCTTTCCCTGGCAAAACTCCTTTCCCAACTGTCAATTGTAAGCCCATTCTCGTAGTCTTAGAGATTCTGGGTGTAGGGACCTTATTTCCTTCAACAACAAACGTCGCATTTACAAAATCTAATGACCGAAAAGAGCATTCTATGGCCTCTTCATCTGTCCCCACATATGGTGCATTGCTGGTAACGGATGCAATGATATCCTCTTCTGCGTTTACGGTCACTAGTCGGCCTTCCGTTATAAACTTGAGCTTTTGATGTAACGATGATGGTACTGCCCCTGCCGAGTGAATCCACGGCCTTCCCAATAAGCAGTTGTAAGAAGGCTTGATGTCCATCACTAAGAAATCTATCTCATATGTGCTTGGGCCGATTAAGAAGGGTATTTCGATCCTCCCCATTACCCTCCTTTCAGTGCCATCAAATGCCCTTACTACATTTTGGCACGTTTTCATATGGGAATTATCCACGGGCAACCTATTCAAATAGATAGGGTAGGACATTCAAATCTCTGACCCCGTTATCAATTAATACTCCCAAGCAATGTGAACCCCTTACAACGGGTGGTGATGTGTAGTGCTTTTGTTGACCCCATTCCTCCCGAAGGTATTTCATCATCATTGAAAAATATGAAATTGTCGGCGCTTATATTATTGACAAGGCGATCTAGTTTATTGACAGAGATGTCATTCACGACGTAGGTTTCGTTCAGCACCTTCAATAATGCATTCCGATGTGTCTCTGAGCTCATAAGTAACGCTAGCACTGAGATACGAGCCGGCTGCTTGTTTAGCTGTTTTACAACGCTATATTCGCTGTGCTTCAGGAATTTCAAGAACTCTTTAGCCTCCTTATCAGTTACGGGCTCATTGACAGGTGATTCAGGTTTAGATGTCTCTTCTCTTCCTTGCTCAGCAACTATAAATTTTCCTTTAGCAGGTTCTGCTTTTGTGTTCGGAGTATAACGCCTTCCGCTTCGTGTGTAGAAACCTTCATCTTGACCTTCTTCTAAAGTACCAGCTGGGTTCTCCTTTCCTCGTATGGCCACATTACAATCATAGTTCCAAGGCCCACTCTTGCTATCTTTGTAAGAGAAAGCAACAGTCTCTCGGATTATGACCTTTGGCGTAATGGTACTCCCGCTTTATCATTTCTTGGTCGTGAAATTATCACCACCGATGATTCACTCTCTCTCAACCCTTCTTTTTTTCTTCTTCCGAGGCATAAACCTCTCCTTCTTACATTCTTTTTTCGATTTCTTCAGTAAACTCTATCTCCTTATTGTCCATCGATTTTGCACAATGGACTTGAATTCACTGCACCCACGACATCATGACTTTCATCTTCATGAAACTCGCATATTTTCTTGCTTCTCGAGGCTTTTCCTTTGAATGTTGTGCAACCAATCCTCTACCAACCATTTGTTCCCAAACCCAACTCAATGGGGTTTTCACCTCTGCCACATCGGCCTTGATTCTTTTATTCCCATATTCGATTATCGCATTCACCCCTTTATGATCGGACAACGGATTTCCCGCTACATTGGGGCGGTGAGTCATCGAACTTGATAACACCCATTTCGATGAGTTTTTCCACTAGCTTTTGAACGCGTGCGATTTTCAATCGAGTGCCCGTTACCCCGCATGGTACTCACATTGGGCGCCGTATCGTACCATTTTGGGAATGGGGCCGCGAGAGGTTTCAGTGTAGAAAGGTGACACCACATGGGCATCAAACAAGCTCTGATATAATTCCTTATAGGACATCGGGATAGGCGTGAACTGAAGTCTTTCTTTGTTGGGCCTTGGGTTAGAATCTTGTCTTGTAGAGCCCTGATGGCTGGTAGTTGCTGCCCTTGGTTGGTTCACGATGAATCTGGCTTAGAATATGAACTCGTGTTGTTCACCTCATTTTCCTTCCTTCTGGGTGACTTCTTAGCGTTTTCCCCGCCTCAATCTTTCCACATCTTATCGCGGTTTCTATCATCTCTCCCGACATCACTATGTCTTGAGAAGCTCTTAGTAGCGCTCCCTAACATATGGTTGATGAATGGAGCCTTTAACGTATTGATAAAGAGCATGGTTGTTTCTTTCTCCAGGAGAGGTGGTTGGACTTGCGTCGCCATTTCTCTCCACCTTTGGGCGTACTGCCTGAAGCTCTCGCTTTGCTTCTTCTCCATATTTTGCAACGTAATCCGTCGGGGCCATATCCATCACATGGTCATCTTTGTTTCATAAAGGCTCGAGCTAAGTCCTTCCATGAGTTAATCTTAGTACGGCTCAATTGGTTGTACCATTTGGATGCCGCCCCAACCAAACTATCCTGAAGCAATGAATCAAGAGCGATCGTTGTTGACATACCCAGTCATTCGTCTCAAAACATAGTAATATGAGCCTCGTGCGCACTCATTCCATTGTATTTTTCAAATTCGGGCATTTTGAACTTAGGGGAAGGACTAGGTGCGGGACTAAGCTCAAATCTTTAGCATCGACCCCACGTGATAGTCGGCATTTTCCATTGCTCACGAACCTTTCCTCTAACCACTTGCACCGTTCTTCCAATTCTTTCGAGAGCGATGTCCTCGACTCTCTCATTTTCTCGCCATATTGTCCAAGTCGTGGATTGTAGGATTAACGGGTTATCTCTCTGGATTAGAGCCTAAGCTCGCTTTGATAGTTGATTGGCATTGAGGTATCGGCACTGAAATTGCTGAGGGCCTAATCGTCACGGACGGCCTTTGCGTGTGCAGCTCGGGTTGTATTTGAGCATTCATCGGGGTTAAGCCGGGAGGGTAGGAGGATCTTGATAATAGATGGCCTCTGCGTATGTGTCTCATCATCTTTGTGTTTGAGCGTTTGCGGGAGCAAAACCAGGGGGTAAAGGGATCTTCATTATTATTTCGAGTGTCAACCATAGGGCCTTTTCCTTTGTCCGGTCGATTAGTCGATGTCCGGGTCGACTCTTCTATCATATTTCTCTGCGACTCCGGCATTTGATCCTCATTTCTTGCTGGATTTTAGCTAACTTGTTCTTGTACTTGTGCTTGCATCTGTTCTTGCATCTCTTTCGCATTTGCTCTAATCTTTCTAGTTTTTATCCATTGCTTTAGTTCTTGTGCGTGAGATGATGTGCACTCGAAAGATTCTCGCTCGGTTTCAGTTACATCAAACATTTTTTTAATTAATTAGAATCTTTTTTATGGTTTTTAATGCATATGATGTAATGTAATGTAAATGCATGAATGCAATGGAGGCATCAATTTGATTCAATTCCTTTTAGGAAACTTCACTAGAAAATAAAGATCTTTACATAAAACTGAGTTACAAATAAGACTTTGCCCTAATGCTTAGAGCTTTAATTTTCATGAACAAAGAAGCTAGCTCCTGTCCCCGATCTGACTCCAACTCGTATTTTACGCTCAGTATGTCTGCTTGTACCGCCAAGGTTTGTAAGTAATCAGCTACCTCGCGAATCTGGGTCATAGCTTCCCCCATAATATAGTCCCTGTTTCTGACTTGGTCTTGCGCATGATGAAGCTGCTCCTTCCAGCGCTCCTCACCTGCTTCGAAGAACTGAATTTGCATCTCGCAGTTTTGTAGTGCTGCTTCTAACTCTTCTGTTTTTTCTTTCATTTCTTCTATTTTGCTCAAGCTTGCCCTCAACTCCATCATGGTATTACGATTTCGGTATTGGTGAAGAGACTTTTCGAGTTCTGCCACTCTAACCTTTAATTTACCTTGTTCATTTCTGCTTTCCGACAAACTCTTCTCTAGCTCTTCATTTTGTACCTGAGCTTCTTGAAATTTTCTTTCCCATCGATCGGCCTTAGTCTTTTCTTCTCGAACTTCATGGCGCCACTGCTCGGAAGTTTTTCCTAACCCCGCAGTCCTCATAGACAGGCGCAACTTCTTATAGTCAGTCTTCAAACTGTCTAAATCCTCTTCGGCCTTAGTTTTCCCTTTCTTCCACTTTTCGGCCTCTGACCTCTGGACATCGGCGTCCAATCTCAGGTGCATCTTCTCTTCTTCCAATTGTTCAATCTTCTTCCCGAGCTCTGAACTCCTCCTCTCGAAGTCTTGTTTGATAATTTCTAACTCTGACGGAATGACTCGTAGTTGTTCTACCATAGGTTGCGTGTTCTTCAAGCTTGGCCTGGGAACGTTATCATTAACCCTTTTCTTGAACCATCCATCATACTCGGGCGTCACTATGGAACCAACAGCCAACCTCTTCATCCAACGAGTTTGCTTCCAAGCATCGGATAACTCCCGAACTTTCTTCTTATAGTGGGCATCTTTAAAAGAGAACTCACATTGAGCCAGTCCATAAGTCGCGGGTATGAACTGTCTTGACTTATATTACCTTAATGCTAGCAATGGAGTGTACCCGGTGGCTCCCCAAATTCCTAACAAGGGCACCCAATCAAAGTTCCCACATCGATACAGGATCTCATCAGGAACCATCCAAAATGCTCTCCATTCTATATCCTCCTCTTTGAGGTTTTGAAGAATCTCCATCCATTTCTCTTCTGAGATATCTTCTCTCCTTTGTATGGCTGCTTCCTCTTTTAACGGGGAATAAGTTTCAGAAAAGACTCGATAAGAAACTTTATCTACCTTCCAAAAGTGCCTGTGAAACCACACCATCAATAGCTGTGCACATCCAATGAATCGCCCATTACCTGACTTTCGGCACATGCTCAAGGATCTGAACGTTTCAGCTAATATTGCGGGTACGGGCGTGATTCCTTTCTCAAGACAGTCAAATAAGTCAGTGACTGCCTCATCCACGTGTCTCAAAGCTTTAGGAAAAATCACCAATCCATAGATGCTTAGGGCGAAGATGTCGATCCTCTTGTGTTCATCCGGATGTGCTAAAACCAAATCTCTCAAATTCTCCCAAGGGATACATTTGCTGTCTCCCTTTGTTGAATCCGAAGGCGGTGACCAGGGCTCGCTCATCCCTGAAATATTCATCAGTTTCTTCGTGAAGGTTTGGCCATTAAGTACTTTGGCATAAGCTTTTTAACTTGCACCTTTGGACACTTAAGCGGTCAAAGATATTCCTCTATAGTAGGCACTAAATCTACTTCCCAAAAGTGAAACACTTGTAAGAAGAATTCCAAAATTGAACCATAGCTCGGAATAGGTGTTTGTCCACCTTAATATCTAGCAAGTAAGATATATCACCATAGCTTTGGTAGAACGACTGCTTGGCCTCTTCATCCCAACGAGCCCAAATATCTCTCAATTCTTGTAACTCATTCTGTGCTGTGTTGACGCGAGTGAATTCTTGCAACTCTGATACATATCCTTCTGTCAAGCTATCCCCTTTTTCTGATTGTAACTTTTCTCGACCATGCACTGACAGTACGCATTGTCCTCAACTTTATTAAGAAATTCATTCTCCATGTGAAACTTTCTAACTTAGTAGTCGAATGCAAATCGACACCTCCTTTAGTATGCAATGTTATGTAAAAAAAAAAACAATCAAAACAAGATAAGTCAGTATCAAATATTAACGATAGAACACAAATAAAATAAAGATAATTAAAGCACATATATATATGGTGATCACTATAATCGACCTAGCTTCACCTAAAGAAGGCTCTTAGGGTTCTCTATATGTGGTTTAGTTCTAGAGTAAGTAAGTACTGAACTAGCGAATTCCTCGATCCTCACCCATTATAGGCTCATACGGATTGAGTTCAGTTCAGGGGAATACATTTCCCTATGACCATGCGGAGATGAAAATCTCACGAAATCATAGGTACGGATGTATTCCGGAAGCAATCCACTAGCCCATGCGGAGGTGAAAACCTCACGAAGGCATAGTTTCTTACTCCCACTTAGAAGGCGTGACCACAACGGTCGTGCAATGCAATGCAAAATCATCATACAAAATCCGAACCATAACAATCATACAATTGAATGCGAATGAGGAAACCATGATTTTCAAAATAAATTTTCAATTTATTGACAAAAGGACAGCAAATAATCAATTTTATGGCTTGACTCTCTAGTTTTCCCCAGTGGAGTCGCCAAGCTGTCGAAACCATTTTTTTGAAAAATGAGGATCGACTTTTTTGAAACGAAAATGGAGTCGCCACCAATCTTTTCTTGTTTAGGTGTGATTGGATCACCTAGGGATTTGATAATTTAAATAAAACATTTCGGTTCACTAAAACTATGATTTTGGTCTACAAAATTTTGAGAAAATAGATTCGGGAGTCGGTTACGTACGAGGAAGGGTTAGCACCCTCATCACGCCCAAAATTGGTACCAAATTGATTAAATATTGTCCTTGCGCCTAAGATTTAAAATGATTTTGAAATAAGGTTCCTTTTTTATTACGTTTGAATAATCTGAATTGGTCATCAAAATCTTCTTATTTCAGAAGAATATAGCACCACATCCAGCACGGTAGGATGCGATCCTTTATGTCCTCGAAAGCACGATAGATTTCGACTTCCAAAAATTTATAATTTGGAAATTTCAAGGGGATGCTCAACTATTTAGTCTAAGTGGAAATCGAAACCCAGCACAGTAGGGCACGATTCCTTGAATTTCCAGACGTTGAACATTACCTCGCCTTAGAATTTAGAAAACATGAGTGAAATTGAAAAAAGGATATTCGGTTTTTGGAACAAATGGGAGATAGCGACCCAACACGATAGGGTACTATTCCCGAATTGCTAAATCTCGAATGTTTCCTTTGTCTTAAAAATTAAAAAAATGAATAAAATTCTAAAGAAATATTCGATTATTTAATGCAAACGGAAATTGCAACCCAAAGACGGTAGGGCACGATTCCTCGAATTGCTAAACATCAAATATCGCCTTCGTCTTAAGGAATTTCGATGAATAAATACGAAAGCGGCTTGTAATATATGAATTTGAGTTAAAAAATAAAAAAATGGGATAATTAGTTTTTTTTTTTTTTTAAGGGTTATAAGTTATAAACAATATTTTGAAAATCGGAAAAGAAATAAAAACACGAGATAATATGAATGTATAATATGCTATGATTGATTGAAAGGAGATAGCATAATTTGTTTAATAAACTAACAAGATAGCAATCAAATTATCAATTTCCTAATCATGGATGAAGAAGGACTAAAATAAAATAATATGCGCGACAATCAACAAGACACCAAGTACAATGATATATAAAACTATGTATGAAACCAAATGGTGAATTAATGATGATATAATATATACAAGTTGATAAATTTGTATAAAACTTAGGATACATATTTATAAATTTGAAAATGCAAATCAAATCATACATAAAATATGTAAAGCACAAATTTATTCAAAAAAATGATGACTCACAAGATAATTTAAATAAAATATTAAATATGAAGGTATAATGATATGCAAAGTCAGTTTATAAAACCTTTATATACAAATAACATAGAGCATAATTATTAATAAAAGTAAAATTAATAATGTATAAAGAGTGGAGTAAATATAAGTTACAAATAATAAAATGGACATAAAAAAACATAAGGAAAATATGGAACACAATAAATTATTGGATTTAAAAAGGTTCTTTAAAAATATTATACATATAAATAATTTTAAATTAGGATATATATGTACATTCATAAAAAATATTTACATAAAATTATATGAAAATAATAACATATACCATGGTAAAAATAACTTAAAATATTCCATATACAAACGAAGAATGTTGATAGAGGTTATATGTATAAATACTTTAAATGGCGTACGAATTATAAGGTTAATTTGATAAAAAGGGTAATCAATCACAAGTTTATTAAAATCTATAAAAATATCAAAGCTTTAGTAATGAGATGCAAATTAAATGTAAATACAAAATACATGTTTAATAATCATTTAAATAATTCAAAATACGTGAGATTTTTCAAAAGAAAGATTTGGGAATAAGTCTAAAAGAAAATTATATGTATAAAACATTAATGTCTAAAGATGTATTTAAATTATACGTGTATCAATTATTTTCATATATGTATAACTAAAATCTAATTATATGTATAAAGCATGTGATTTCAAAAAAAAACAAATACATATATATCGTATAGACCAAAGAAATAGTCAAATGCATGCATAATAATTTAATATTAATAATATTCAAGGAATAAAACTAATTATTATAATGTATACACATATATAGTAACACATAAAACATTACATAAAATAATATATAACAAGATGGAAATCCAAATATTACAAATTACAACAAATGAATGGTCAGCAATACAAATAATATCATTAATAATAACATTGCAAATAATATAAACAGCAGTAAGTACAAATGAAAATAAAACAAGGATGAATATACACATTAATGAAAGACTGAAGGTATACAAGTGAATGAATCCAAATTTATAACACAAATTTAAATAAAGTACTTAATTAAAGTCGAGGTAAAACAGAAAGAAAAGAAAGAAATAAGTAAAACTATTGAAGGGACCACACATATAACACACTTGAATTTGCAGGGATCAATATTGAAATAATCCCTGATCTTGAAACATTGTGTTGAAATGTGGGCTAAAATATAAAAGCATTTCAAATTTTAGGGATAATTTAAAAGAAAATAAAGTGGATTAAACGCAGACGGGAGCAGATTACAACACGGTACAGGGGATAAGGATTCGCCGCGCAAATATACCATTCCAGGCGCAAGGGAAAGAAAAAGGTGAATCAGGGGAGAAATTGGACGCGCGCGCAAAAGGGGAGGGATCAGACCTGTAATTTTCCCCATTCCCCCAACCATGTGCGCATTCGGCCTACCAAAATGGGCTGATGCGTGGGCCATGCCACAATGAAAACGGCGCCGTAATGAAAAAAGAAAAAAAACCTTTGGCCTTCATTTACACTTTCATTTTTTCCAGAACCAGCAACACTTTCATTCATTTTTTTTGAAATCAAAACACCTCTTGCTAAGGTTTTCCAGAGGCGGCTGAATTACCATCAGATCTGGTGTCCAGCAGCACGCAAAACCACTCCCAACCCCTGCTGTAAATACTCGACCACCCATTGGAGATCTTGGTGAGTATTTCCCTTTTCTTCTTCTTCATTTGAATGAAGTTTTCAAATCTCCAGTTGTCTTTCTTTGTTTATTTTTTTAAAAAAAAAAATGAAAACAGATTAATAAAATAAGTTGAGTTCTATTATTAAGGGACCTCTTGCTCTTATATTTGCATGACAGGCTTAGAGCTCTCCTTGGCCGATTCAGATGGTTTTTTTCTTCGAGAACGATGGCCTGCTGTTAGGAACGATGATCGGCGTTCACAGACCACGATATATTACTTTGTTGGCCTCAGATCCCCCTCTTTTAAACTCCGATCTCAGCGAAGTAAAAAGGGGGGCAACGGCCTAACCATAAGGTATAGCTTCTTTCCTCTTTTGCTAATGTTTTTATTATGCTATATTATACGTATATAACACGAGAAAGGGGGTAAGTTCAAAATAAAACACAAAAGCATTAGTAAATCACCTTTGATATTTGACTGTGTTTCAATGTTTGTATTTCTTTTGTGCTTACAATTGTCTCTGTTCTCCTTTTTTTTCCGTCCTCTCCCTAAATACATTTTTTTTTGAAATATATAACTGAATCCCCCTCTCTTTTCTTCTTGCTCTTGCATTTAATCCCTGTCTTTTCTTTGCAGGGTTGGTGGTGAAGCACGTGGGGATGTCGGGGCTAGGTTCGGCCGGCGTTGTCAATAGGGGTTAGGGGTTCTTTTTGTGTTTTCTGAGAATTGGGAATGGGCTAGGGTAATTGGGTTAGGGGTATTGGGCCTTTGTGGCCTGGGCCAAAATCGGGACTGTACAGAAGTAATCCAGTAATGTTGAAATATTTTATTCAAAACAATATCAAACAGAGGAAGTAAACTTCTATTCAGATTTCACTTCTATTCATAATATCATTTCACCCTCACAGATCCCCTTATCTTGCTATTGTATTTTTCTTTAACAAGAATTTGGGTCACATAACTCTAACACATTTGTTAAATATTTAGAGAAATGGTATGATCAATTATAAATGGAAAGGTTTTAGTGAACATGAAATGTATTATTTTGAAGTAAATTTCATGCATGTCTACAATGATTTATGAATTCTTTTTCTAGCATTAGCATTATATTAGGTCTATATTTTAGATGTCAGTTTTATCCATACATTTGGTTTACAATTAACTCCATGCATGACTTGGATATTTCTTTCTAGTTAATTGATTATGCAAAACTCTTGTGAAAAAAGATTTTAAAAGTATTATGAATTGACCTAATGCATTCTTATGGCTAAACAAAATAACAAGATATTCGTTCCACTAGTTTTACTCTATTCCCCGAAGTGAATGTAACAATACATAACAATAATGAAAATGAAACCTATTGTCATTATTGACAAATAGATAATATAGATAATTCGAAATGTCGCTAAATGTTCATTCTTAAAATTGAATAATCAATTATTTATATTAATTAATTATTCCTTAAAGCGGATGATATTTGTATGATCTTATTGGTAAGAAATATGATATATGCTTACATTATTGTCCAAATTATTTTTTGCTAATTCCTTGAAGTGAATGTCTGCAATAAATATTTTATAATAACTTTTGATCATTAAAGTCAATTTGAATATTTGAAGATTTTAACATATTCCCTGAAGCGGATATTGCATAATTATTTTCAAATTATATTTCTTTTATTGAGTTAATGACATTATGTACTTTACATTAATTTAGACATTTCCAGAAGTAAATGTCACAATACGAGTTATATGTGGATACAAAGTAAAAAGAATGATAATAAAATTATCAATTGTCAAAATTTATATTGACGTTATTAGTATAATTGAAAAGCATGTTAAAGTAAACCAAAAGTTTACTGATGCAAATACGTTTACTACTTGGCGTGACCAGTTAGACCATCTTGGATTATATATGATGTGAAAATTAATTGAGAATTCATATAGACATTCATTAAAGAACCAAAAGTTTCTTTAATTTAAAGAATTCTCACGCGTTGCTTGTTCTCAATGATAATTGATTATTAAAAACCCACTAGCTAAAGTTGAGATTTATTATCTTACATTTTTTAAATGAATATGGGCCCATTTATTCACCATGTGGATGATTTTGATATTATATGATTTGAGGCATATTGGAATGGTTTGAATGTGGCATTTGGTTGATATATTAGTGAATTACATGCAAGTTATAAGTAGTTTGGATTATGTTTTGGATCATGCTCGTCTATGGAAAAATGTTTAGGTTGGTTTTGAGACTTAAAAGGTCACTTTTGGTGGCACACGACCATGAGCCACATATGGTTCCAAGACACGTCATCAGATTATGAATTGATATTGTGAACTATTAATTGTATGTAAATGTTCCGTATTTATCTGTAGTATTCTATTACTCGAGTTCGGTGATTGAGCTGGATAAGGAGTGTTACATTATGTTTCATTCAATTTTAAGAATAAAGAAAAACAAATTCAAAACACAACAAATAGTGTTAAGAGTAAGGATGTTTGGCAAATAACATAAAAAGATGTAATTTACTTTAAAAATATCCCATCAACTCCTCAATTGAAGGCCACAATACAAAGAGTCTAAATCAAACAAAAGAAAAAGCTTCCATCCCTTAATAACTCGAATTATTTAAATTTGAGTAGAAAATAATAAAATCTAATGTAAATTTCTTGGTATCTTACATAAGTGGTTATCACAACTTTTCATTTAGACCCAAGCAGTATCACTAGAGATGTTTTCCCAAAATGATGATGTTTCATTCCAAATGAAGGGCAAAGATAAATATAATCATAACACAATAAACACAAATAAGAATAAGGATATTTGGCAAATAACATAAGAGACGCAAATTACATTAAAAATATTCCATCAACACCTCTATTCAATTCAAGGCCACAATATAGAGTCTAAATCAATCAAAGGAAAAAGTTTTCAGTTGCCTCTCTTCCCTTAATTTTCCATCATGAGACCTGGCATTTAAATGATAGTTAAATGAGTTAATTGTATAACTAAAACGTATTTCTTATTTTATTTAATCTTATATTAAACCAAATACATTGACGTTATGAACTTTTTTCTCTTTTATATTAACATTTCCATCTTTTTATATATTTAAACAAAATTAATTTAGGATAAAGTTTGTACTAACTAACGTGAAATCTTCGTGAAATCCAAGAAAAAGAACGAAGGGGTGATAGATAAAGAAAAAAAAGATTCCCAAAAAGAAACAAAAATCTTCATGAAACCTTGCTAATGGCAAATTTTATATGGTAAGGAAAAAACAAATAACCCTTTAATTTATATGAATGAAACGAGATCTAACCTATTGCTCTCTTACTGTCATTAAAGCATCCACTTTCCTTTATCTGTAAAATTATATTTATTTAGAATCGGCCAATGTTGAATATTTATTAAATAAAAAGAAAAAAATAAAAGAGATAATATAAATCAAAATAATATTGCAAAAATATGATATAGATCAAACTCCTAATAAATGAAACCAAAAATACCTTTATTGTGAATTGATAATAGTTTGGTCTTAAATGTGAACTCTCTGGATGTGTGATATCTTTGACTAATCTATACATGTTTTCAGTTGACATTTATCAGTCAAGGTTGGACATTATTGGATCTTCAGATGTCTCAGTGATATAAGACGTTCTACACCATCACGAAGACATGATAATTTGAGACAATCAATAATCTCTAATCTTTGAAGTGAAGTTAAATTTTGAAACCAATTTTACAATGCCTCAAATTTAGGGCAATCCACGATTTGAATGACCTTCAAATTGCTAGCAGAGGCTTCAAGAAGCAGTTGAGGTAGATCCCTCAAATTTGGTGCGTCATGAATTGCTAACTTTTTTAGGCTTAAGTGATGGTTTTGGTCTTCTATCTCTTGGGGTTCCATGAGTAAATTGATTTTTGGGTAAGAAAAGATTTCAATTGACTCTAATTTAGGTAGGTGTTTCACACTTCAAGGCAATGATCAAGTTCACGATAATCAATTATACCCAAATGTCTAACAGACGAGAGGTATTGCATCCCTTCAAAAAAACAATTTTATGAATTACAGCAAGTAAAGTATAAGAACTAAAGAGAACTCCAGTTACTAGGTCGAATCTCCCTTAATTACATGTTAGCCTTAGTTATTTCTAGAAATTTGAGATTGATGAGTCCTTGCGGTTGGTCAGGAATTTGAATCTTTGGAAGATAAAGAAATCTTAATGTCAGCAAGCTCTGAAGCTTATGAATAGACTTTGGAAGTCTACTCAAATTTCCGCACCTATTTAAGTTAAGATATATTAAATGCTTCAAGGTGCAAATTGAATTTGTTAATGCCTCAAACGAGCAAATATTCTAGCTCAAGTAGCCACAAGTACTTGAAATAAGAGATACAAGCAATTAGAAATGATTTCTCAATCACCATTAATTCTTTCGGCAGAGCTAGCTGAAATAAGGAGCGCTCACCTTTCAATTGTTTCAGCAGAGCTAGGAATATTAAAGTGTGCACACCTTTCATCTTCTTCAAAAAATGATTGTGGAGTTCTTAACGGATTACGATCAGCGAATGTCAAATGTTGAAAATTTCCAGAAGCACTTACCGTTTGTTGATTTATGATTAAGCACTCTTCTTGTGAAACATTTAGTACGAGATCACGTATCAAATCATGTATTTTTGAACCTATAAAGTGAGATGTAATCCTTAACATCTCGCACAAAACCCTTGGACCATAAATCCTTGAAATATTGTAAACTAAAAAGTTCACCACACCCATCGTTGTCTTGCTTAGGGCTTTCGAGAAGTCCATTGGCCATCCAAAGTTGGATAATATTATCAGTGTCATAAACTGTATCTTTTGGAAACAATGATAAATAAGTCGGGCATCGTTTCAAATGAGATGGAAATAATTATAAGTTAATTTTAGAACAGGTAAAATGTCATTTTCTTGTTGATCAAGCTTTCAAATGTCATTATCTTTTACCAGTTCCCAGTCATATTGGTAAACTTTCCCATAAAGTAAGCTCCCCATATTTCTTGTTGGTGTTTTGGAGACAAAGCAATTAGGCTAAATCTAAGTCTTGAACAGCAAGGCTCGTTACTTGTGGAAGAAACAAGCAGAAAATTTGCTAAGAAAACAAGAACAGAACTGAAAGCAAGAAAATAATAGAGCATATGAATAAAAGATGATAATTTTTCATTAAGAAAGAACATTGGCATATTGCCATTACATATACCAGACAATGGCCGGTCAAAATCAACAAATACATCACCTAAACATTACCTAACTCCACTTAATGTATTGGAACTAGGTGAATTATGCTTGTACACATAAACAAAGCTAGTGATCAGCTCTTTCACTATCAAATTGCATCAATACAAACTAAACTAAGTTCAAAATGAACTAGAATACATTACATTAACTTAAGTTACAAAAATAAAGAAAACAAAATAGCTGCAACACTTGGCTCAATAGCTTCTTGCTTGGCATGAACTGCTCGATCTGCTTGCTGGTACATGTGCTGCATGGAGGGCCATTCTCTAACACTCCTCCTTGGTCTCCATGCTACTGACTCCTAACTGCTTCCTCAATTTGATGAACCTTGACACATTAAGGGCCTTTGTGAAGATGTCAGCAATTTGTTCTTTACAATTGCAATGAATCAGCTCCACCTCTCGAGCTTATTCCATCTCCCTTACCACATGTAGCTTGATGCTAAAATGCTTAGTTCTACCATGGAAGATAGGGTTCTTTGCAATTGCAACAGTAGATTTGTTTTCACAACAGATCTCTGTTGGTTCCCTTTGATGTAGGTTCAAATCAACTAGGATTTTTCTTAGCCAAATGGCTTGATTAACAGCATTTGCAGTTACAACATACGCAGCTTCTGCTATTGACTGAGCTACTATCGATTGCTTTTTTGAACTCCAACAAAACATTGCTGAACCAAGTGTAAATGCATAACTAGAAGTGCTCTTCATATCATCCTTTGAACCTGCCCAGTCACTGTCAGTGTAGCCTATTAGCTTCAAGTTTTCAGTTTTACTAAACTGTAATCCATGGCTCAAGGTGCCTTTGATGTACCTCAGCACTCTTTTTGCTGCTTGAAGATGTTGCTTGTTGCAGCAATGCATGAATCTTGATAATATACTTACAACAAACATGATATCTGGTCTAGTTGCTGTCAAGTACAATAAGTAACCAACTAGACTTCTATAGGCAGATTCACTGACCTGTTCATAGTCCCCTTGGCTTGACAGCTTCATTCCAACAACCATAGGTGTGCTTGTTGGCTTGCAATTCTCCATAGAGAACTTGCTTAAGATTTTTATAGCAAATGTATTCTGTCTCAAGAAGATTCCACTTTGTGTTTACAGCACCTCCATTCTAAGGAAATATGTCATCTGCTCTAAATCAGACATCTTAAACATGTCTTTCATTTTGGCCTTAAAATCAGCCAATATAATCTGGTCTCCTCCTGTTACTAAGAGATCATCAACATAAAGGGATACAATGAGCTGTGTTTCAGCTTGTTCCTTCTTAACATACAGTGTTGGTTCACTGATGCTTCTTTCGAACCCAAGCTAACTAGGTAGCTATCAATCCTATCATACCAGGCTCTAAGAGCTTGTTTCAGGCCATACAAGGCCTTTTTAAGCCTGTATACCATGTGTTCTTTGCCAGACACAACAAAGCCTTGAGGTTGGTCAATGTAGATTTCTTCTTCAAGGAAACCATTGAGAAATGCAGACTTTACATCCAGTTGATATATGATCCACTGCTTTTGTGCAGCCAAAGCAACTAACAATCTGATTGTATCAAGCCTGGATACTGGTGCAAAAGTCTCCATGTAGTCCAGACCATATCTTTGACTGAATCCTTTAACAACAAGCCTAGCTTTCAACTTGTTTAAACTGCCATCAGCATTTTGTTTGGCTCGATAGACCCATTTCACACCAATGGTCTTTCTTTTGGCAGGTCTTTTAGTCAACTTGCATATCTGATTCTTTTGAATCATCTTAATTTCATCAATATAGCTTCCTTCCCCCCTTCATCAGCTTTAGCTTCTTCAAAACTGGTTGGCTCCACTATAACAACTTGTTTTCTTTCATAAATCTCAGCTAAAGGCTTGGTCCCTCTGGCTGGCACATCATCTATGTTCATTTTAGAACTAATTTGATCAGATCCAACCTGATCAGCCATCAGCTCTTCAGAAATAGCTTCTGGCTCATTTCTTTCCTAGCTCCAGCTTGCTTTTTCATCAAAGACCACATCTCTACTCACTTAAATTTTGTTTGTTGAAGGATCTAAGATCCTATACCCTTTTTTGACTAAGTTGTAGCCTACTAGAATACCAAGTTGGCCTCTTTTTGACAACTTATCCCTCTTCACAGCTGGTGTATAAGCATAACACAAGCAGCCACAGACTTTCAAATGAGTCAATGTGGCTTGAACCTAAACCAGGCCTCAAATGGTGTTTTGTGAGCCAATACCGTTGTTGGAAGCCTATTATGAATGTACACAGCAGTGTTAATTGCTTTAGCCCATATGGTTTTAGGCAAATTCTTCTGAAAGAGAAGGCACCTAGCCATATCCATTAAACTTCTGTTTTTCCTTTCACTAACCCCATTCTACTGAGGTGTATAAACATTAGTTAGCTGATGTTTGATGCCAGCATCATTGCAGAGAGCTTGAAACTGAGTTGAGGTATACTCAACTCTGTTGTCTGATCTGATTGTCTTGAGTTTGTATCCTGTTTTTATTTCAGCTGCAGCTTTAAACTTCAAGAACACTTGAGCTACCTCAAACTTATATTTCAGGAAGAAAATCCAACAATATCTGGTACAATCATCAATGAAAAGAATGAAGTACATGTTACCATTAAGTGACTCAGTCTTCATGGGACCACACACATCAATTTGCGCCAGCTGCAATCTCTCTGAGTGTAACACCCATTACCCGTACCAGAGGCCGGAATAAGGTACGAGGCGTTACCGGACAAACATACAAACATTAAACTAAAATACGGGTCATAAAATTTCATTCATATTTCAAAACGTTCATTCACTTACACATAGTCCCTTATTGATTCTACGGAGCCCAAAACATACTTTAGAAAGGGTTCGGGACTAAACCGAGAACTTACGAAAATCTTGAAAATTTCATACTTTAAGGCTCCACATGCCCGTGTCCCAAAGTCGTATTCCATACACGGCCGAGACACATGGTCGTGTCTCTGCCTGTGTCGAATATACCTAGGCTATTTTCCAAGCTTTGGTCAACCTTAATCTCTTACACACTTATACAAAATTAAAAGCATATAACATGGTATTCATTTAATGATTAAACATTCTCAATTAAACCACAAACATAGCATTTGTATGTCATCATACATGTGTCTCTCATACTCATTTTACCTTGTCTATTATAGTACCACTTATACATTTATACCAAGATTATCATCTTCCCAAGTATCTTCAGCTTAATCATCAAGCATTCATATTTAAAGCTAGATCATATCTTTATAAAATACCACAATTTAGATGCGTAGAATAACATGTTTGCCTGAAACATTTCAATTCAACTCCATACCCAACAAGCATTACATTGAGACTAGTTATATATATATATATATATATATATATATATATATATATACACACATGTCATGATACATATCATTCTCTTTTTGTTTTCTTATAAACATATATCTTTTATTTCATTATATCAATATTTCATATACCATAGTTTCCATGTATTCCACATATATTTATTTTCCTCCTCCTCCTCTCCATTCCACATCCTTAATGTATATAGCATTCTTGTAAGTACGATTTCACAATTTACTAATAAATGCTCATATCAAACTGTCCACACGAGTCATAGTCACTTACTTATTTATAATTCAAGCTACAGAGCTCCAAATTAAGATCTATAAATTTCCCCTGAAACTAGACTCACATATATTTCCACTATAAAATTTTCATAATTTTTGGTTTAGTCAATTAGTACAGTTTGTTCATTAAAATTTCCCCTGTTTCACTTTCTGACAGTTCTGACCTCTCTTCACTAAAAATTAATTATCTCATAGTACAGAACTATAATAATGTTTTTGTTAATTTATCTTGAAAATACACTCATTAGGGATTTTAAAAATATAAGTTTTAGCCTCTAATTATTTTTCTCCAAATTTTTGTGATTTTTCAAAGTTAGAACAGGGGATCACGTAATCATTCTGAACCAGTCTCACAAAAACATAAATATCTTAGAATATAGAAATTCTTTGATTTCTATGTTTCTTTTATATGAAAATAGACTTATTAAGATTTAATTTGATATCTCATTCAGTCTCTGATTCAATTTCTACTATTTTTGGTGATTTTTCAAAATCACATCACTGTTACTGTCCAAAACAGTTTTATTGCTAATTCACTCTTTCACACTTTCTTTGTATTAACCTCATTTTAACATACATATCACAAATCATTTTCACCACATTTCATACATCACAAGTATAGGCCCATGATCACAAGATCACCATAAAATCATCCTCATGTATAACTTACTTGTTTATAATCTTACCACATCCTGGTCACTTAATGAACACATCATTCACATAACCAAGTTCCTGCACTTATTCATCACAACACTCACAAAGCAATACATAGAGAGTCTCCCGTTGAACACTTCGGAATATAATTTGGATACATGGAAAGTTTGCATATAAGTGCCACATATGTAGCCAAACTATCTGGTACGCATAGTAGCCTGCACTTAGTACTACACATGCGATCAATTATCCGGTACACGTAGTAGCCTGCACTTAGTACTACACACGTGACCTAACTATCTGATACACGTAGTAGCCTGCACTTAGTACTACACACGTGATCGAAGTTATCGGGTACGCATAGTAGCCTGCACTTAGTACTACACATGCGACCTAGCTACATATATCCCGTAGCTCTCTTGTCTACATGGTGTACACATAGTATCACCCATGCGACCTAGCTACATCATAATGTCTTGTAGCTCTCTTGTACACATGATGTGCACTTAGCACCATACATGTGACCTAGCTACATACTATCTGTATCATCCAATCTTTCTGAAGGTTCAACTGGGATTTCTCTCTCTTTTCCAACAATTTCACCAATCAAGTAATTATCCACAAACATATTTCCAATATTATTATAAAATATCATAATATAAGTAATATTGATGTATCACTTACATATAAACTTACATCTCATTTAATATCAAGGCAATAACATTAAGTTACACATTGCCTTATTAAAAATCATATGAACTTACAATTTCCCATAATATCCATAATCATAGAAATCACATTTATGTATGATAATTCAATGCACTTCATGTACCATAGACATATTTTTAAATCAATTCATAAACTTGGCATGGCACCATAATCATTTAATTTAACATAATTTAATTAATTTACTAAATTTAACTTTCAAATATAAATTACAACATTATTGATGTATTATTATCATACCAACTTACATACTTTCAACACCTCGGAAATCATAGTAAATATATCAATTTTACATTGAAACATGCATAAATTAATGCTTATTATACATATGAACTTACCTCGATACTAAAACGGCCATTGAACCAACTTTCCCAATTTTTGATTTTTCTCTCATTCTAGGTTCAAATCTCGTTTTTCTGGATCTAAAACATCATATTTTACTTATTTAATTAATGTACTATTCAAACTAGTCCTTAACTCAAACTTTGGAAAATTATATAAATTATGCAAAATACTAGCAATGTTAATTTTTTTTTTTGTTATGCTACAAAAATATTGTCAATATTAAAGGAAATTCATGTAAAAAAAGAAAGTATTGAGTTATGCGTAACGAATTAATATTAAATAAGAAAAATATTTTTAAAACCCCAAATTAAAAGAAATTCATTACTTTCAGATAATAAAATAGTTAATTAAATAAATAAAATTAAAAGTAATTAAACATATAAAATATAAAAAAAATTATATCATCTATCTATTGTAGGTCATACATTAGTTATTTTTGCTACCTCATAAAAAAATAGTTTTAATATATTAAATTAATTTGTAAAACATTTGACAAGTATCAAATTTAAAAAACAATTAAGCACCAAATTAAGAAAAAAAATCAAGTTTAAATATTAAAGTAAATCACAAAAAAATTAAGAAAAAAATGTGGAATCTTCTCAACCTTTAATTGTGAATACTGATAGTAAAAAATGGAGGAAGACGAAAGATAAGGTGTTGTAAAAGAAATTAAAAAATAAAGTCCATCAAACCTGTGAGTCATTCAAATTCTATGAGTACAAGGCACTTGAAATTCTACAATAACAAACACAATGATACTTGTAAAACCCAATTTTTGCCCGGCCCAAATACCCAGTTACATTCAAATACAAAACAAAAACAAAGCAGTCCATTACAAAATTTAAGGCCCAAGCTTAAATGCCGGCCCAAAACATGATTTTGGCCTGTTTACACAAGCCCAATGGCCCTTTTTTTTTTTTTAAAGAAATAACAAACCCTAGCTTTGAGGCTCTCCCTTTGGCCGGCGCCGTCACCACCTCCACCCATTACCTACGTTCTCTATCGTCGTCCACCTCCACGCCACGCCAGCACTTTGCGCCTGCACGTTCGCTCCATGTAGCCGTTTCACTCACGTCTCCATACCTGCGAAAGAATGGGAAGCAGTAATAGAAAGTGCAAGTTGTTTTTGTTTTTTCTTTTTGGCTATAAAAGCCAAAAGAAAATCATTGTAAGGGTTTTTTTTTTTTTACCTTTCTTGATATCCCCAGCTGGAGATCATTATCCGTTCACTTGCAAATTGGATTTTGATTGCACAAATAATATGGCAGAGTATGAGGCATGTATCATGGGAATCCGTGCAGCCATCGAACGCAAAATTAGGGTGTTAGAGGTGTATGGGGATTCTGCATTGGTGATCTATCAGCTCAAAGGTGAGTGGGAGACAAGAGACCCAAAGTTGATCAGTTATCGAGAGCTAGTTTGAGATCTAATTAAAGTGTTTGATGATATCACTTTCTTTTATCTCCCGCGAGACGAAAACCAGATGGCAGATGCTCTGGCTACGTTAGCTTCTATGATCAGAGTAAATGGACGAGAGAATATGAAGCCAATCCAGATGAGTATTTATGAGGCTCCAGCTCATTGTTACAATATAGACGACAAAGAGGAAAGAGATGATTATCCTTGGTATCATGATATTTTACGATATGTGAAGAATTGTGAATACCCTAACCAGGCAACGGAAAATGATAAAAGAACGTTGAGAAGGCTAGCCAGTGATTATGTCTTGGATAGAGAAATCCTGTATAAAAGGAAGAAAGATCAGGTACTGTTAAGGTGTGTTGACGCTGTTGAAGCTAAGAAGATCCTAGAAGAGGTCTATGAGGGTGTCTGCGGGACGCATGGCAATGGGTTCACAATGGCCAGGCAAATCATGAGATTCGGGTACTACTGGTCCACAATGGAAGGGGATTGCATCAGCTATGCCAAGAAATGCCATAAGTGCCAGATTTATGGTGACAAGATCCACGTACCTCCTTCACCCCTTCATGTCATGACTTCTCCGTGGCCTTTCTCAATGTGGGGCATGGACGTCATTGGGCCGATTTCACCGAAGGCTTCTAGTGGGCATCATTTCATCTTTGTGGTCATCGATTACTTCACCAAGTGGGTAGAGGCTGCTTCGTACGCCAACGTTACAAAGTCGGCAGTCGACAAGTTCTTGAAGAAGGAGATCATATGTCGATATGGCATGCCAGAAAAGATCATATCTGACAACGCGTTGAATTTGAATAACAGCGTGATAGTGGAGGTCTGCAGGCAGTTCAAGATTAAGCACCACAACTCGTCACCTTATCACCCAAAAATGAATGGTGCGGTTGAGGCAGCCAATAAGAATATCAAAAAGATTGTGGGGAAAATGACTGAGACTTATAAGGATTGGCATGAAAAGTTACCATTTGCTCTTTATGCTTATCGTACATCTGTCAGAACTTCTACTGGGGTAACACCTTACTCATTGGTTTATGGGATGGAGACAGTTTTGCCCATTGAAGTCGAAATTCCTTCTCTCCTGGTTTTATCAGAGTTGAAGCTAGACGAAGCAGAATGGATTCAGTCCCGGTATGATCAACTGAACTTGATTGAAGAAAAGAGACTGAAGGCTATCCGTCATGGTCAAATGTATCAGAAGCGGATGATACGAGCTTACAACAAAAAAGTTTGCCCCAGAGTATTCCATGAGGGGGACTTGGTATTGAGACAAATTCTCCCTATGCAAAAAGATTTCAGAGGGAAATGGATACCAAACTGGGAAGGACCTTATGTGGTAAAGAAGGCTTTTTCTGGAGGAGCACTGATATTAAATGAAATGGATGGTAGGAGCCTGCCTAACATAGTAAATTCAGATTCAGTCAAGAAATACTTCGCTTAAGAGGTGAAAACCCGCAAAGGGCGCCTAAAAAAAAAGGGGGGAAAAGAGGAGAGGCCGGGGTAAAAACCCGTAAAGGGCGCCTCGAGACCAAAGGGGTTTTGAATTGAAAACTCAAAAAGGGCAATTCAAATTTTGACCAAGGATGGGGCGGGTAGTAGTCTTGCCATGCTAGAATTAATGAAGAGAAAGTGTGCATGTCTTGGGGCATCGACAGAATACGTTAGATCTCCTAGGCACATGATAAGCTCAAAATGGTTCTCGTGGAGTTCATATGGAGGAGCTTAAGCTGCGATATCTGGGGCATTCATTTTTGTTCCCTTTTACCTATTTTTGTATTCTGGCAATATTTGCTTCCCTTGATTAATCTATTCTTCTTGAATCTTGTTCCTAATAAATTTCAGTTTTGTCTATCTTTATCGTTATTGTATTGAAATAAATGGTTAATGGACTAATAATACTTTTACAAAAGAGGTTTTGTGTATTACCCTAGAAGTTTCTAAATGGTACAAGAACCTGAAACAAGACTTTTGTTTAGAACTTACCTAACTTAGGGTTGGAATATTTGTGTTCAAATTGGAATTATCTCTTCAGTCAAAGATATTGATTGAATAAGAAAGCAGGATGTTGTGCCAAACAAGGCATAAGAGGGGATCATAATCTTCCTTATTAGTGTAATATCGGGTGTACACATCTGGTCATAGTGTTCAGGGAGTGGTGTAATAGATCGAATTGATAAAGGTTTTTATTGACAATAGGGGGTTTTGAGGATGGTACAAACCCTAAGTTCCAGAAGCATCAGTGGAATCGACCTTAAAGTTATAATGGGGCAAACTAATTGAGCAGAATGGTTATTTCTGTGGATTTTCATTAGAAATGCTAGCCGGGCAAGAAGGTAACATAATACGATAGTGATAAAACTCTGATGAATAATGAGTGATGTCATTTTAAGATTTTAAAAAGGGAATCATTCTCATGACATTTCTGCATTCATACAATAACACATCTAGTTAGGAGCATTTGATTTCATTTCGATTATTGCATCCTAATTATTTGATATAAGCATCACATTTAGTTAGGAGCATTTGATTCATTTCGATCATAGCATCTTAATTATTTGGCATAAGCATAGATACATAAAACCGAGTCTACAGGACATATCCCAAAGGACAGTGTAGTAACATTGGTGAAGTCAAACCTTATCTCCCTGAAGTTGCAGTGGAGCAGGTTGAAGTGACAAGTTTTATCTCCCTAAAGCTACAGTGGAGCAGACCGAAGATAGCAAGTCTTATCTTCCTGAAGTTGCAGGAAGCAGACTAAAAATTACAGATCTTATCTCCATGTATCAGCTATGGAGCAGATCAGAAACGGTGAGTCTTATCTCCATGTATCGGCTATGGAGCAGATTTTAGCCACGAAGTCGTATCTCTCTGAAGTTGCAGAGAGTAGGTTGAAAATACAAGTCTTATCTTCCTGAAGTTAGAGGAAGCAGACTAAAAATTACAGATCTTATCTCCATGTATCGGCTATGGAGCAGATCAAAAATGGCGAGTCTTATCTCCATGTATCGACTATGGAGCAGATTTTAGCCACTAGCCTTATCTTTCTGAAGTTGCAGAGAGCAGGTTGAAGATACAAGTCTTATCTTCTTGAAGTTGCAGGAAGCAGACTGAAAATTACAGATCTTATCTCCATGTATTGGTTGTGGAGTAGATCGAAAATGGAGAGTCTTATCATGTATCGGCTATGGAGCAGATTTTAACCACTAGTCTTATCTCTCTGAGGTAATAAGAGAGCAGGTTGAAGATACAAGTCTTATCTTCCTGAAGTTGCAGGAAGTAGACTATAAATTACAGATCTTATCTCCATGTATCGGCTATGGAGCAGATCGTAAATGGCGAGTCTTATCTTCATGTACCGGCTATGGAGTAGATTTTAGCCACCAGCCTTATCTCTCTGAAGTTGCAGTGGAGCAGGTTGAAGATATAAGTCTTATCTCCCTGAAGATGCAGTGGAGTAAGCTCAAGATTACAAATTTTATCTCCCCAAAGTCGCAATAGAGCAGATTGAGGATGTGGAGTGGATTAAAAGCACAATTTCTATGCCCCTGAAGATGCAGTGGGTTGGAATGAAGCCATCTGAAGAGGATGAGCATAAAGAGGTTGAGATGTGGTAGGCCCGGGCAAAATTGACCTTTTTGTGGTCTTTGTTTCATTCTGGTTACACAACAATAAGCAAAGAGGGGCAGCTATAAAACCCAATTTTTGCCCGGCCCAAATACCCAATTACATTCAAATACAAAACAAAAACAAAGCAGTCCATTACAAAATTTAAGGCCCAAGCTTAAATGCCGGCCCAAAACATGATTTTGGCCTGTTTACACAAGCCCAATGGCCCTTTTTTTTTTTAAGAAATAACAAACCCTAGCTTTGAGGCTCTCCCTTTGGCCGGCGCCGTCACCACCTCCACCCATTACCCACGTTCTCCATCATTGTCCACCTCCACGCCACGCCCGCACTTTGCGCCCGCACGTTCGCTCCATGTAGCCGTTTCACTCACGTCTCCATACCTGCGAAAGAATGGGAAGCAGTAATAGAAAGTGCAAGTTGTTTTTGTTTTTTCTTTTCGGCTATAAAAGCCAAAAGAAAATCATTGTAAGGGGTTTTTTTTTTACCTTTGTTTAGAGAGAATATAGATACGAAATCAAATACAAGCAGAGACCAAAAGCAATAATATTTTTTAAAGGTGAATTTTTTTTTTTTTTTAGTTTCTTTCATTTTCTGATTTTGTTATTATTCTTTCATTTTCTTCTTGCGTGAGAGAAACATTAGGAGAGAGAGGGAGACTCACCAGAGCCACGTCGTGCTCACATCGACGAAGGGAGACTCATCGGAGTCACGATGGCGGTTGGAAGAACCATTGGTGGCCTTTTCGGCTGGAAGGCAAAAGGGGAAGTGAGGAAGAAGAAAGAATTTCATAAGGCATTTTGGGTTTTTTTTTTAAAATAAAGGTTAAAACGTTTCTAACACAAAAAAAAAGGGTTTTAATAGTTAATAAAAGGAAATAGCATTGGGGGAAGGAATAGACAGCTTTTTTGACTTGGTTCATGTGCATGATTTCTCTAAATGGCTAATTTGCGCGTTTAGTCCCCCTCCCTTGCACTACTATCCAATTAAGCCATGTTTGGGTTTTTTACTCCTTTTAAATTATCCCTGGGACTTGAGCGTATTTCCATTTTACTCCGCGCTGAAACGACACGTTTGGGGTCTGGTTTATTTTCAGTTTTAGTCCCCAAGTGTTTATACGCGTTTTGTTTTGGTCACAATTCTATTTAAATGGTTTCCCTTATTTATAAAATATCCCTTTTATTTTAATTTTATTTTAATTGAGTTTTTCCATAATTCACTTTTTCTTAAAAAAGGTTTATTTAACATTTTTTTTTCTTTATTTATTTGTATATATATATTTTAAATCATTTTGACAATTCCACTTCTTCTTTTGGAAAAACATTATTGTTTTTTTTATATGATATTATATTTGAATATTCTTATATGTATATACTATTATGCATATCATATTTGATAAAGTAAGCTCTATTCTATGTACATTATTATTCTCACATTATTCTATGTAAATATTTACTTTTAATTTTTTTTCCTTATATATATATATTTAAATTTATTTATGTATAATTTGATTCTCTCTAAAGGATCATTGTATATTTTATTAGTTTAAAATATTATAGCATCCTGATAGATATCATTTGCACTTTTTATGTTTTTCCCATTGTCATATATACATGTTTAGTTAAATTAACTTGTCTATGTTATATATATATATATATATATATATATATATATATATATATATATATATATATTTCCCTTACATAATATATATATTTTAATAGTTATTCATATATTGTCAGTTTTTATATGCATATAAGTTATTTCGAATTTCTGCTTGGGTTATCTCTTTGCATGTATTTAATGGTCTTTTAATTGTTAATATCATCAACTCCTAATTCTTGTGTTGTCTTACATATCATGTGGTCATTTGCTTTCATATCACTTACATATTATTGTTCGTACATGTAATTATGTTTTTTTATTTCATGTAATTGTATTATGGTTTCAATTCCTGTGTTTACTCAATGTTGATTGCTTTTATCCTCAAGAAAACAAGTATTTTTAATTCGTTTTTGTAACTATCAATTTTAAAAAAAACTTCTAAAAAAAAAGGCAATGTTTGGCGTTTGGAAATTTAGAAAATCATGCCCTAACGTGCTGGGCTTTGATTTTCTTGTTGCCCAAAATAGTCAAATATTCCTTTAAAATTTCACTCATGTTTTCTAACTTTTAAAATAAGGCAATGTTCTGTGTTTGGAAATTCGAGAAACCGTGCCCTAACGTGCTGGGTTTCGTTTTTTCGTTGGTTCAAATAATTGAATACCCTTTTTGTTGCGTTTTGGAAATCATGAAGTGATCTCAGTTTACGGAGGCTTAAAATATCGTGTCCTAACGTGCTGGATGTGATATTTTATTTCTTTGAAACGAGTGAATCTTAATATCCAATTCGAGTCGTTCATACATTTCTAAAGGAATCGTATTTTAAATTTTTTCTAAATTTTCAACGATAGGACATTCAATAATCAATTGGTACCAATTTTGGGCGTTATGGGGGTGCTAACCCTTCCTCGTATGTAATCGACTCCCGAACCCATTTCTTGATTTTTTCGTGGGCCAAAATCCATATTTTAATAAAATGATTTATTAGGTGATCCGATCACACCTAAACTAAAAAGGGTCGCTGGCGACTCCATACCTCGTTTTAAAGTCGATCCTTGCTTTTTTTAAAAAAAAAGGTTTGACAATACTAATTATTTTGTTTCAAGAAAATTGAAGAGAAAAGATCTCTGCTTGGAAATGAAAATAATTTAGATGTAGATATTCAAACTCCTAATCTACTTCATAACACATCCTACATTGTGAAGAAATAAATCAAAGGACTAACTGACGTTTAGGAAGAAGCTTAAGGTATTGCATTTCTTCCCACACCAATATCCCTATATTCAGACATACATCCATCCTCCGTTTGAGCTGATATTTATCATTCTCAACTGCACTTTTTTATTTAACAGAGCTTCATGGATAGAGAAGCTACTAATTCAAACTTCATTCGATGCTATAAGTCATGTTAGTCTTTTTTACAACCTAATTACTACATAAATTTGAAAACTATTAAGTCATGTTAGTATTTTTTATTCATACCTGACTAGCACCTTATATTTTGGACTGACAATTAATAGGGATTTTATTTTTATTTTACAAGGATAATGAATCTTCCACAAATGATTGTCTAGATTCATTTGGACTTGGACAACTATTTAGCAAAGTTTATTTTGAATATTTTTTATAATTTCAAAAATGACAATTATTTATCTAAATTCATTATAGAAAGTAAAAAGAATAACTTGCAGTTTAATTAGATATAAATAAATAAGTAAACATCAATTCTCTATTAAAATCAACGAGATTTTAATCATTGATTTTTCTTTTAACAAAACTAAGAAGAAGAACCAAAAAAAAAAAAAGGTTTATTTTTGGGCATAAAAATTCTTACTTCGTTATACTTTTTTATTAAAATTAATAAATATTAATAAACAGAACATAAAGGAATGAATTGGAAAATAAAGGAGAGAGATAAATGTAAACTTGTATTATTTTACTCATTATTCATTAATTTATATATAAAAAAAATAGTAGCGAGGCATATAAAAAAGACATAATAGTGGTAGAGGAATTTTATTGGATAGATACATACTAAGAAATGAACATGACAGCCAAATTATGTGGAACCAAAAACTAAATTAAAAATTTAGAATAGTAACCAAAATACTTTATTTCATATTACATGGCAAGAAGAGGTAAAATTATAACTGCAATAAAAATAACAAAATTAAATAAATTTAAACAACACTCAGGTACGGTACGATGAAATATTAATAGAAAAATAAAATTTCAATTAAATTCATGAGTTACCCATACAACACCAAGGAGACAATGTTTGATTCCAAATGAAGGACATACATTACAAAGACTGCATCAACTCCTCAATTCACAATACAAAGAAGTGCTACCCTTCCCATAGTTTTCCAGCATTAGACCTGGCATGTCAATGAGATCATTGTACAACCAAAACGTATTTAATCTTATATTAAACCAAATACATTGTTTTCTTTAATATTATCTTTTCAATCTTTTTATATATTTAAACCAAAATTGTACTCATTAACGTGAAATCCAGAGAGAAATGCAAATTTTCATCAAACCTTGGTAATGCCAAATTTAGTAACTAACTTCATTTATATGGTAAGGAAATTAAAAATAATTATTTAATTTATACACCTAACCTGCTGCTCCCTTATTCTCAGCTAACCATCCGCTTTCCTTTACCTGTAAAATTCTATTTATTTAAAATCTGCCAATGTTGAATATTTATTAAATAAAATGGAAAAAAATAAATAAATTGTAAAAGAGATAACTCGCAATTATGAAGCAAACAAAAAAGTGATTAAAATACCTCTATCGTGACTTGATAATCTTTTGCTCTTCAATATAAACTTCTTGGATGTATGATATCTTGGACCAATCTGTACCAGTTTGCGGTCGATATTTATCATTCAGTATTGGACATTGTTGAATCTTAAGTTGTTTGAGAGAAGTGAGATGCTCTACTCCATCAAAGAGACGAGATAATTTGGGACAACCAATAATCTCTAATCTTTGAAGTGAAATTAAGTTTTGAAACCAATTTGGAAGAGCCTCCAATTCAGGGCAACCCCTGAGTTCAATGAACTCCAAATGGCTAGCAGATGCTTCAAGAAGCAACCGAGGTAGATCCCTTAAACTTGGCGCATCACGAATTATGAATTTTTCAAGACCTAAGTGAAGGTTTTGATCTTCTATCCCTTGAGGCTCCATGAGTAAATTGATTTTTGGGCAAGAAATAATACGAATGTCCTCTAATTTAACTAGGAATTTCAAACTCCGAGGTAGTGATTTAAGTTCATCACAAGATTTGATAATCAAAACTTTGAGTGATGTGAGGTTTTCCATCCCTTCAAACAAACATTTCAGTGTCGTGCACTTGAAAAAGTATAACAATCGAAGTGAACTCCAATTACCAGGTCGAACCTCTCTTAATTGCATGTCATCCCCTGATATCTCCAGAAATCTTAAATTGATCAACCTTCGCAAATTGTCAGACACTTGAAACCTTGGGAGATTAAATAATCTCAATGTCAGCAAGCTCTGAAGTTTATGGATGGACTTTGGAACTCTCCCCAAATTATGGCAGCTACTTAAGTTAAGACACTTTAAATGCTTTAGGGTGCAAATGGACTTTGGTAATGCCTTTAACGTGCAATTTTCCAACTCAATTAGCCGCAGGTACTTAAAATACGAGATGCAAGCACTCAAAAATGTTTTCTCCACCTCCCTGCATTGTCCCCATGGAGTTAGATTTACTAACGTGCGCACACCTTTCAACTTCTTCAAAAATGGCTGCAGAGTTCTCATCGGATAATGCTCAGCGAATGCCAAATGCCGAACATTTTCAGAAGCACTTGTCGTTTGCTGATATATGGTTAAGCACTCTTCTTGTGAAACACTTAGCGCAAGATCATGTATCAGATCATG
Source organism: Gossypium anomalum (assembly GCA_025698475.1). NCBI lineage: Eukaryota > Viridiplantae > Streptophyta > Magnoliopsida > Malvales > Malvaceae > Gossypium > Gossypium anomalum. Next base: position 77,073,415 of record CM046966.1, on the reverse strand, counting down.
GATTTTGAAGTTATAATATGTAACTTTGTCAACAACATCTTGGACAAATCCCTTGGACCATAAGTCTTTGAAATACTGTAAACCAATGTCTTCGCAGCACACATCATCTTCTTGCACGGGGCTTGGGAGAAATCCATTAGCCAACCAGGATTGGATGATATAATCAGTGTCATAAAGTGTATCCTTGGGAAACAATGACAAATAAGCTAGACATCGTTTCAAATGATGGGGCAAATGATTGTAACTTAATTTTAGTGCAGCTAGGATGCCTGTCTCTTGTTGATCAAGCTTCCAGATGTCATTATCTCTTATCAGTTCCCAGTCACGTTGACGAGTTTTTCCATAAAGTAAACTTCCCATAGTTCTCACTGCCAAAGGAACACCTTTGCATTTCTTCACAATTTCATCAGCAATTGGCAATAGGTTTGGATATCGTTCTTCGTCCCCTTGGTTAAATGCCGATTTTAGTAGCAGAGACAAGCTATCTTCATGACTAAGAGCTTCTAGTTCATAAGGACTTTGAGTACCCGTTATTGATACGACGGCTAAACTTCTTGTGGTAACAATGATTTTACTTAGATGCAGATAATCCAATTTCATCAATATGGCTTTCAATTCATCCCACTTGACACGATCTTCATTCCACACATCATCCAGAATAAGTAAAAAATTTTTACCTTCTATAAGACTTTGGAGAAGAGTCAACAGTGCATTGACCGGTAAACCATCACATTTTTCATGGTTGATGTTGAAAATAATCTCGCAAAGCAACCTAGCAACGTCGAAAAACTCGGATACACACACCCATAGTTTCAAGGGAAAACTCCGACTCACTCTTTCATCATCGTACACAAGCTGAGCAAGGGTAGTTTTCCCCAAACCTCCTATTCCAACTATGGGGATGACAGTCATGGTTTCCATACCCCTTGGCTGGACTAGAAGATCTATAATGTTCTCTTTGTCTTGATCTCGACCAAGTACCTTAGAAGTCATGAGGGGGTGGGTGTCCCTATGACTTTGAACAACAAACGGTCGGTTCTGAAGAATTTGAACATTCTCTCCTAGATTAAATCTTTTGAAATCAGTAGCAATGGTCTCTAACCTTTCGTTGATCTTTTTTATTTTGTGACCCATCCTCAAAGAGTATGCAAAAGGGATAGAGATGGAGGAGAAACGTACCGTTTTCAACTCCTTTCGCAGAGCGTCACACCTGAATTCATCGAGCACATCCTCAGCATCATAAAAGACGCCTGTTAGCTTGGTCAAACTAAGGCGTAATATCTGATTGTGCTGCTGCAGTTTTTCAGCATCTAACAGCACAGCTTTGATGTATGTCATGGTTTCCTCCAGCCTTTTCAAATCACTGGCATTCAATAGAGAGATAGTTTGTTTGATACTAGGGGAGATGATGGTCTTCAAAAGGGTTTCGGCAATGATGGAGAGAAACAATTCCGCCATAACTCTGCTGTCAAAATCTCAAGAGGTTTTCAAAGGTAAGATAAGAGGAATGATGTTCTTTTATTTGGGTTTATGCTGGATGGATGATCCTTTTGGTCAAGATCAAAAAAGAAAGTCTGTTTTGGTAATATTTTATTGAATGGTGGGAATAATAATAACAATAATTTAGCCCCACCAAGTGAAAAGTACAAAGAAATTTAATCAAGATAGCGTGGAAATTGGGGAGACCGTCCGCCTAAGATAATTGCAACTTCATGGAAATGCACAAGGGTGTGCAAAATTCGAGTAAAACCGTAAAAATTTGGTTAATAGATCAAATTCGGTTAATCGGTTGGTTAACTAAATTAATTCAGTTGGGGGACGGTTAATAATTTTTTAAGTTTTCGGTTAACGGTTAATTCGGTTCGAAATTGGTCGGTTAATCAAATTTTTTCAGTTTAACCGAAAAAATTAATAAATAAAATTATAATATATAAATAATCTACTATTCACTCAAACCCAATTCAACATAAACCCAAATACTTAATCTAATATATATTAACTCAAGTACCCAACTCAACCCAATCATAAAATTTACAAATAATTTAATAAATAAAAATAAAAATCTAAAAATAAAAATAAAAAACATATAACTTTATACAAATAATTTGGTTAATTTGGGAAATTTGGTTAATTCGGTTAATTTTATACTTATTTTAACCAAAAATAAAAATACATATAATTTTCGGTTAATTCGGTTAACCAACCGAATTAACCGAAAAAATTTCATTTTGGTTAATTTTTTTGAAAAAATTTCAGTTCGATTAACAGTTAAAAATTTTGAAAGGTCGGTTAATTCGGTTAATATTATTTCGGGTCGGTTAACTGATTGAACACTCCTAGAAATGCATCAAAATACTCACTGTAAAAGGTCAATTTTATCCCTCAAAAAATAAAATAGATAAACAAGCCCATTTACAAAACCCTAACCTAAACCTAATATTACACAAGCCCAAGCCCATAATCTAAATTTTTTTTAGAAAACCTAAAACCTTAAGTCCCTTTTCGCGCCGCGCCCCACCCCACCATGTCGGCAGGCTCACCGCCTGAGGCCTGACGCACCATTTGCCACCATTGCACCAAAATGGCAAGGCACGACTCCCCAATGCCATTGACCTTGCCACAAATGCCTGCAAAGAAAAAAGAAAACAAGACAGATGACAAAGATAGCAGAAACAACAAAAGAAAGAAAAGAAAATATATGTGTAATAGGCTATAAAAGCCAGAAGATTGAGATTTATTTATTACGGATAGAAATACGAAAAAAACCTGAGATTTTGAAATAACAAAGAGCAAAGAAAACAAAAGGTATTTTTTTATTTTATTTTTTAAAATCGCGCATATACAAAAAAATTAAATAAATAAGTTTTTTATCTGTCACCGTCATTGTCAGTGTCTCCTCTAGTCTGAGAGGCCGTCGAATCCTTGGAGATTCGCCCAAGGCCTCTGTAGAGGACGACTAGAACCGAAATGACTTTTTTTTTCGAAGTTTGACCGGATCTAGGGATTTTGACCCCAGATCCGAATTCCCCAGAAGATAGGGACACAAAGGGGACTTTTTTTCTGCAACTCCGGCTGCCGGAGGCGACAGCCGCAGTCACCAATGACCGGTGGCTGTGGCGAACTTGCGGCGGCTCAATGGTCGAGCTGAGGGAGGGCTGAGAGAAAAAAAAAAGAGTTTGAAGTTTTTTTTGAAATCCAAACTGAAATGAAAATTTTCACAAAAAATTTGGCTTATATAGGCAATACCAAACGGCGTCGTTTTGGCCAGGCTTCATAAGTCCCAAAATGGCATCGTTTTAGGCCTAACCCACCGACCCGACCTGGATCCCCTAGAATCAATGTGTTTTTGTGGGAATGGTCTATTTGTTGCCTTAGTCCTTCCTCCTTTGAACCCTATTCAATGTGGTCCAAATTCTTATTTTTCTCTTTTGTAAATTATACCATTTAATTTTAACTCACTTTCAATTTAATCCTCAGTTTCTGACTTTATGGGAAATGCTGCGTGTCCTGAGGTTTGGGAATAAATTACCCATTTGGTCCCTGTTTATTTTCGCATTTGTTATTTTAGTCATTTATTTATTTGTTTATTTATTTTTATATATAATTTATGCTTTTAATTTCATTTAAATTTGAATTCAATCCTTCATTTATTTAATTTTACCCTTTTATAAACTATTTTTTAATTATTTTATTTCTTTACCTTTTTAAATATTTAAAATTTATGTTATTTATATTTCCTTTTTTATGTATTTATTATTATTATTATTATTATTATTATTATTATTATTATTATTATTATGATAATAGTCATGTCGCGATTATTGCTATTATTATTATAAATTGATGTATCTTTATTATCATTATAGTTGCATAACTATTATTTGCTAGCATGATATTTTTATTTTACCTTTTTATTTGTTTTTGTCTTTGTTCATTTATTTATTATTCTAATATCATTTTATTTTACCCATCACTATTTTGCTTTATTTTGTTAATTACCATGCCATCACATTAAAATATATTTATTCATTTTTTTTACACTATGCCTAAATAAATTAAATGTATATCGTTTTAAAAAGTTACATTCATTTTATCTAACATATAGAAAATACTTAAAACCGAGGCAATGTTCATTATTTTTGAAATTCGAGGAGTTGTGCTCCTAACTTACGGAGTATGTCATCTTCCTAAAACCGAAGTAATCAAATATCCTATTTGTCGAAACCATTTTTTAAAATTTAAAGAAAACGGGGATCGACTTTGGTTTGAAAATGAAAATGAATGTGGGAGTCGCCACCGACCGTTATTAGGTGTGATCGGATCACCTTTGTTCTAATAAAATATTATAGTTTTACTAAAACGACATTTTTGGTCTACGAAACTTGAGAAAATAGGTTCGGGAGTCGGTTACGTGCGAGGAAGGATTAACACCCTCGTCACGCCCAAAATTGGTACCAAATTGATAAGTTATTGTCCTAGAGTCGAAAGTTGAAAATCGCGAATGGATTTGAAATATGATCCATTTTATTGACATCGATTTTAAAATTCTTGACTTAGCTCAAAATGATTGTTGAAGATTTTCTTATCTCGAGATATCGGAGTATCACATCCCGTAAGTTAGGATGCAATGCTATGAATTCCCGAGCACGAGGTTGTCTTTAATTTAAATTAGAAAGTCGTGTATATAAAAATTTAAAAGGGTATTTTGATACTTAGAACCATCGAGGAAATCGAAACCCCGTAAGTTAGGGCACAATTTCTCGAGGTTCTAAAACACGAAACATTGCCTTATTTTGAAATTTTCATTTTTGAATAGCAGTAAATGCGATGTTTAAACGACGTGTATTATTTTGTTTGGAATAAAAAGCGAGCGATTCGAGTTTAATAAACATGTTATTGGATCAATGTTCGATATGACTTAAGCTAGATAAAAAATATAATATGGAGCGCGGAATAATACGACGTGAATTCAACATTATACGGGTGACTAATAATACAAGAATACAAAATGAATGAATTAAAGCACACAATGGCAATAACCGCATAGCATGTCACTTAAATACCAACAATAATAATCACAAGAATGAAATAAATAACGTGAAACCATTTAGAATAAATAATGAAACAATTTAAAATGAGTGATATAAAAAAAGGATTTAAAAATAGATATTATATAAAATATAAATTTAAAGTGAATGATATGATGCAATCTAAATAATCAATATATAGTAATTTACAATAAAATAATGTAATCTTAAAGTAAATGATATATATAATAATTCACGTAAAAGTCTAAAATGAATAACGCATGAGGAATGAGAATAAACAATACATATAAAAAACAATATATACATATAAAGGGTTTAACCTAAATAATGTATGAAATCTTAAGGTAAATAAAAGGGTTACAATAATAAAGGAATTTAAGATAGTTTTCATAAAAAGTGTAGCTAAATAACATATGAGAAGAAACTTAGAATAGATGACGTATATGATAGTTTAAAATAAATATCGTGTAAAATATTCCAAAAATAAGTAATATGTATAGTAGTTAAAATAATATATGTAAAAATATTTTAAATCTATAGTAATTTAAAATACATAAAAGGTTAACTAATCAACAACGAAATGGTTTAATATAAATAATAAATGAAATAACTATAAATAAATAATATGACAAAATGGTTTCAAAAGAATAATGTATAAAAACTCCAAAATAAATGATAAAAGGCTCAAAATAAATAATATAAAAATTTTAAAGTAAATAGAGTGTAAAAATGTTTAAATCAAAGACTATGAAAATTTTGAATAGATAAAGTATAAAATAGTTTAGAATAAAGGGTATATAAGAAACGTTTTTAAACGAATAATATGTAGAAAATTCGACATAAATGATAAACAAAGGGACTTAGAACCATTAACACATACAATGATGTGACCTAATAACTTATGAAGAGTTTTAAAAATAGAAAACATTAATTTTGAAACAGGAAATATATATGGTTCTATACAAAATTAGAATGAATAATGTGTATAAAGTTTAGAACAAATAATATACATGATTTACAATAATCAATAGTTTACCATGCATAATATGTTGAATATGATAATAATAATAATAATAACAAAATGATTAAAAGAGATAACAATAGAACAGTATAAAAATGTATAAAAGAATATTCAACAAATGAAATATGAAACAAATAATACATACAAAACCTGAGTAAATAAATAACAAAAAAAAGAAGGATTAAAATCAAATTGATTAGGGGCTAAATTAGAATAAAAATGAAACTAGAGATAAAAAAATTAAAACAGAATAAGCTACGGGGTCAAGAATGAAAATATGCGCAAAGTTTGAGGACCATTGGGTAAAAGTTCCAGCTTTTGGACACGTGTCCGCCATCCAACATGCCCATGTATTCAGGACCAAGATGAAAACCGGGCATGCCTATGTGGTCAAATTTAAAACAAAAGAAAAATAACAAAAGGGTTGAATTAAATGGATAAAGAAGAAAGAGGGACTAAGAGCATAAATAGCCCAAATAGCGAAAACGCGCGGGTTCCCCCTGGAGCGGGTCGGATCGCGCGCGGATCGCCCAATACGGCGTCGTTTTGACGCTGGGTGATTTATGTGCTAAACGGCACCGTTTTATGTTTGTATATATACCTAGAAATTTCATTTTTTAATTTTTGTTTCATTCCTTTAAAAAATCTGAAAAAATACCCCCCTTTTGCTTGTTGGTGCTCTGCTAGGGTTTCAAGGAAACCCATCCTTGCCGTCATCGCACCACCACCGCGACTGGTGGTCGTCGTCGTTCAAAAGGGCATTTTTTAACCTTACCTCGGACATCCTTCGAAGGCCATACCACCGAGACATGGATACACCGAAGGGAGGAGGTTCTCGACTCCCTTCTAGGCCCGATTCTAACGACGGTAGGGGATCCACCAACCTCGCGACCGTCGGAGGCTCCGAGTGAGTTCCTTCTTTTTTATTATTTGTTATTTGAAATAAATTTGTAATATAAAAGTAAAAGAAACAGAACCGAAAAAAGAAAATAGATCAACCTTTTCTGTTCTTTTTTTGCTCTTTGATTTCTTGCTAGTCTGTAATCGTTACATTTTTTGCTTTTGGCTATATAGCCGAAATAATCTATCCTCGATTTCAGTTTATTTTTCGTCTGCTTTAGCGCGTGGCACTCTCTGCTCCTTTTTTGGGTCTGTTTGCAGGCTAGGGGGAAGGTCAACGAGGGGAGGCCTCCGTTTTGGTGCAACGGGACAAATGGGAGCCGAACCTCGTGCGTTGATCTCGCCGACGCAGCACGTGAGGGCACGGCGTGAAGCTAGGGCCGGTACGGCGCCTGGAGGCTGCGGTATTAAGCAGAAGATAGGGTTTCTGAAATTTGGTTTTGGCTTTTGGGCATTGGGCCTATTGTATTTGGGTTAGTCTTTACTGTTTTTGTGTTTACACGGGCCCGGGCAAATTGACCCGCTTACAGCTGCCCCTCTTTGCTCATTATTGTGTAACGAGAATAGAGGAAAGACATCAAAGAGGGCCAATTTTGCCCGGTCTCTCAAAATCATGACCTCTTCGGTGTTCTTCTTCTTCGAGGTAGCCTCACTGCATTTCCAGAGGTATAAGAGCTATTACTTTGATCTACTTCACTCGACTACTCATAGTTTTGCCCTATTCCACTGCAACTTGAGGTTTGTGGCTTTAATCTATTCTTCTGTGATTAGCTTGATCTGTTCTATTGCAGCTTCAAGGAGATGAGATCTGTAATTTTCAGCCTACTCCACTACAACTTTAGGGAGCTAGGATGTTTAAATCTGCTTCACCGCAACTTCAGGAAGCCAGATCTACAATCTTCAACCTACTCCACTACAACTTTAGGAAGCTAGGATGGTTACATCTGCTTCACTACAACTTCAGGAAGCCAAGATTCATCGTCTTCGATTTGCTCCACTGCAACTTCAGGGAGACAATCTTCAACCTACTCCACTACAACTTTAGGGAGCTAGGATGGTGGCTTAAATCTGCTTAACTGCAACTTCAGGAAGCCAGACCTATAATCTTCAACCCATTCCACTACAACTTTAGGGAGCTAGGATATTAAATCTGCTTCACTGCAACTTCAGGAAGCCAAGATTCATCGTCTTTGATTTGCTCTACTGCAACTTCAGGGAAACAATCTTCAACCTACTCCACTACAACTTTAGGAAGCTAGGATGGTGGCTTAAATCTGCTTCACTGCAACTTCAGGAAGCCAGACCTATAAACTTCAATTTGCTCCACTGCAACTTCAGGGAGCCAAGATTCATAGTCTTCGATTTGCTCCACTGCAACTTCAGGGAAACAAAATCTATAGAATTGGCCTCATGTATCTATGATTAGGATCCTATGATCGAAATGAATCAAGTGTTCCTAACTAGATGTGATGCTTAGGTAAAATAATTAGGATGTTACGATCGAAATGAATCAAATGCTCCTAACTAGGAGTGTTATGAATGATATATGAATGCAGAAATGAAAATGATCCGTCTTGAAAGGCTTAGAGTATCATTGCTCATCGTTCATCGGGACATTATCACTGACATATTGATCAGTCTTTCTCCAGTTGGTATCTCCTGAAGGATTTAGGCTATTCTTTGCTCAATGTTTCCTTGTATTTGGGTAATTCAAACTAATTAATCCCATTTCAGGTCCTTGCATCATTTAAAATTAATTCAGAGTAATATGCGAAACTCCTCTCGAATATCATTAGTCCATTAATCGTTAACTCAGTGAAAAAGGCTTGAAAAAGATTATAGCAATGGGCAAGACAGAATTTTATTGAGAAAAATCTTGAAATGAATAAGGTAATCAAGATGACAAGTTTGCTGAGATATAAAATGAACAAAAAGTGAAAACAGATGCCCCAGATATCACAGCATGAGCTTCTCCGCTTAAAACTTCTTGAGGACCCTTTCAAACTTGATATGTGTTTAGAAAACCAAGAGTACTTTGTCAATGCCCTAAGGTGTAACATCCCTCCTTTTTGTTGAATCAGAGAAGACAAAATTACTGTATTCCCCATTTTCGATCAAAATTTGAATTGCCCATTCCTGGGTTTTCAACTCAAATCCCCTTTGGTCTCAAAGCGCCTTTTGGTGGGTCTTCGCCTTGGCTTCTCCTTTTTCTTCTTCTTCTTCTTCCCCTTTTTTTTTTTTTTAGGTAAAGTACTTCTTGACCGAATCCGAATTCACAGGGTTAGGTAAGCTTTTGCCATCCATCTCAGTCAAGATCAGAGCTCCTCCGGAGAAAGCCTTCTTCACCACATAAGGTCCTTCCCAATTTGGCATCCATTTTCCTCTGAAGTCCTTTTGTATGGGGAGAATCTTTTTCAAAACGAGGTCTTCTTCACAGAATTCTCTAGGGCGGACCTTCTTGTTATAAGCCCGCATCATTCGCTTTTGGTACATTTGACCGTGGTGAATAGCTTTCAGCCTCTTTTCTTCAATTAAGTTCAACTGATCGTACCTTGACTGTACCCATTCTGATTCATCTAACTTCAGTTCTGACAGTACCCGTAGAGAGGGAATCTCAACCTCAATAGGCAGAACTGCCTCCATTCCGTAAACCAAAGAGAAAGGTGTTGCCCCGGTAGAGGTTCTGACTGACGTTCGGTAGGCATAGAGGGCAAATGATAATTTCTCGTGCTAATCTTTATAAGTCTCCGTCATTTTTCCTACGATCTTTTTGATGTTTTTGTTGGCCGCTTCTACCGCGCCATTCATTTTTGGGCGATATGGCGACGAATTATGGTGTTTGATATTGAAATGGCGACAGACCTCTGCTATTGTGCTATTGTTCAAATTCAGCGCATTGTCTGATATGATCCTCTCAGGCATCCCGTATCGACATATGATTTCTTTCTTTAAGAACTTGCTGACTGCTGATTTCGTGACGTTGGCATAAGAGGTGGCCTCTACCCATTTAGTAAAATAATCGATGACCACAAAGATGAACCGATGCCCGTTAGATGCTTTCGGCGAGATCGGCCTGATGACATCCATTCCCCACATCGAGAAAGGCCATAGAGACGTCATAATATGAAGCGGTGAAGGGGGTACATGAATCTTATCCCCATAGATTTGGCATTTATGGCATTTTTTTGCATAGTTGATGCAATCCCTCTCCATAGTAGACCAATAATACCCGAATATCATGATTTGTCTGGCCATTGTGAAACCATTAGCGTGTGTTCCGCAGACACCCTCATGGACCTCTTCTAAGATTTGCTTCACTTCAACAGCGTCCACGTATATTAGGAGTACTTGATCTTTTCTTCTTTTATATAGGATCTCTCCATCTAATACATAATCACTAGCCAGCCTTCTCAACGTCCTTTTGTCATTCTCAGTCGCTTGGTCTGGATATTCACGATTCCGCACATATCGTAGTATATCTTGATACCAAGGGTGATCATCTTTTTTCTCTTCTTCGTCAATGCTGCAGCAATGTGCCGGGGCCTCGTAGATACTCATTTGAATAGGCTTCACATCCTCTTGCTTATTTACTTTGACCATAGAAGCCAGAGTTGCCAAGGCGTCAGCCATTTGGTTTTCATCTCGTGGGAGATAGTAAAAAGTGACATCGTCAAACTCCTCAATTAGTTCCAGGACCAGCCTTCGGTAATTGATTAACTTAGGGTCTCTTGTCTCCTATTCGCCCTTGAGTTGATAGATCACTAGTGCTGAATTTCTATATATTTCTAGCACCTTGATTTTACGTTCAATAGCCGCACGGATACCCATGATGCATGCTTCATACTCTGCCATATTATTCATGCAATCAAAATCTAATTTATTAGTAAAGGGATAATGATCTCCATTTGGAGATACCAGAACTGCCCCGATTCCATTACCCATAGCATTTGAAGCTCCATCAAAATTCAGTCTCCAAGGATGATCTTTTTGGGAGTCTTCTTCCTTGGTCGCAACGTACATTAAGTCTTCATTTGGGAAATCAAAACTCAGAGGTTCGTAATCTTCTAGAGCCCTACTGGCCAAAAAGTCTGCTACCGCACTTCCTTTTATGGCTTTCTGGTTCACGTAGACTATGTCAAATTCAGAAAGTAAAATTTGTCAACGAGCCATTCTTCCGTTCAAGGCATTTGACTCCATCATGTACTTCAGAGGATCTAATTTTGAGATGAGCCAAGTTGTATGGTACAACATGTACTGTCTCAGTCTTCGGGTTGTCCAAATTAGAGCACAGCACAATTTCTCGATTGGCGAATATCTTGTCTCGCAGTCAGTAAACTTCTTGCTAAGGTAGTATATCGCCTTTTCCTTTCTTCCTGACTCATCATGTTGGCCTAATACGCACCCTATGGAGTTCTCGAACACTGCCAAATAAAGTATCAGCGATTTATCTAGGCAAGGTGGCATCAATACCGGGGCATTGGATAGGTAATGCTTGACTTTATCGAAAGTTCTTTCGCACTCTTCATCCTATACACCTGGATTGTGTTTCCTAAGGAGGCGAAATATCGGGTCACATTTCTCTGTCAGTTGTGAAATGAACCGAGCGATGTAATTTAGCCTTCCTAAGAAACCTCGAACTTCTTTTTGAGTACGCGGTGGAGGTAATTCTTGTATGGCCTTAACTTTATCTGGGTCAATCTCGATCCCTTTTTCACTGACTATGAATCCTAACAACTTCCCTGATCTGGCTCCAAAGGTACATTTTGTAGGATTGAGCTTTAGTTGAAACTTTCTTAATCTCAAGAATAGCTTCTTTAAGACTTGTATGTGCTCCTTTTCTGTCCTGGACTTTGCAATCATGTCATCGACGTAAACTTCGATCTCCTTGTGCATCATGTCATGGAACAGGGTTACCATAGCTCTCTGATATGTCACTCTCGCGTTTTTTAGTCCAAATGGCATCACTTTATAAGAAAACGTTCCCCACATGGTCACGAATGTGGTCTTTTCCATATCGTCAGGATGTATCTTTATTTGGTCCATGAAAGAGAAAAATGAGTAACCTGCTGTGTTATCCACTAATGTATCAATGTGCGGTAACGGGAAATTATCCTTTGGGCTGGCTTTGTTCAGATCTTGATAGTCCACGCACATCCGTACTTTCTCATCTTTCTTAGGAACTGGGACTATATTGGCTACCCATTCTGAATACTTGACCACTTATAGGAAACCGGCATCGAACTGCTTCTTGACCTCCTCATTTATCTTTAATAAAACGTCAGGTCTCATTCTTCGGAGTTTCTATTGGATCGGCCTACATTCCTCTTTTATGGGGAGTCGATGTACCACAATATCGGTACTTAACCCGGGCATGTTTTGATATGACCATGCAAAGACATCTTTGAATTCTTGTAGCAGCTCAATGAGATTTCGTTTTGTTTCTGCAGCGATACAGGCTCCAATCTTCACCTCTTTTCCTTCTCCTAGGCTCACAATTTCCAGTGATTCCTTATGAGGCAGAATTTGTTTTTCATCTTGTTCTACCATTCTTAACAAGTCCAGAGATAGGTTACAGTTTTGGTCATTTTCAAAATCCTGAGAATCCTCCGCACACGCTCAAAAGGAGGCTTCGAGTCGATAGCAACGTTACTCATATCATTGATATCTGGGGGCCTGCTATAAGAATGAAGAGAAATCCAAAGAACAAAAGAATCTAAGAATATTTATTTGTATGGTATGATTATGGATGAAAATGAAAGAATAAAAGAATGTTTACTCAAGATAGTACGCAAAAGTGCATTTTTATTGAAATAACGATATTGGATAAGAGCCTATTTCACAAAAGGATTCCTATTGCCCCTAGGCTTAGGGCAACAGGCTTGTTTCAGACATTACTCTGAATTAATTTTAAAGGTTACAGGGATCTCTTCTGCGGTCTAATTGTTTAAAATGCTCCCGGGCACGTATGGGCAAATGCCTATATGATCTTCGTTTCTTGTTCTTTCCTCGGATATGGCATTAATGCTGAAGTTCCCTAGCATTTCTTCGGTAGACCCTTTCCCCGTCGTTCTTTCTCCAGCGTAACTAGTCCCTCCTGACACGAATGTTCTAGATATGTGAGGAAAGATCATCAGCTCCCATTTGACCTTTTCTCCATTTAAACGCGCTCTCCTCCTTTCTTGTTTCTTCTCTATCTCTTTTTTCTTCTGTCTTACGTCTGGCTTGTACCCTAGGCCAAAACAGTCTCGTTTGTCTGTGAGTACGGGTGCCTCGATCCCCCCTGTAGATTTCTTTCGAGCCCCTTTCCAGGCACAGCTCTTTTCCCAACTGTCAACTGCAAACCCATCTTGGTAGTTTTGAAGATTTTGGGCATCGAAATCTTGTTCCCTTCGACAACAAATGTAGCGTTGACAAATTCTAATGATCGAAAAGAACACTCTATTGCCTCATCGTCTGTGCCTATGTACGGGGCATCACTGGTAACGGATGCAATGATGTCTTCCTCTGTATTTATAGTTATTAATCGGCCTTCTGTTACAAATTTGAGTTTTTGACGTAATGATGATGGTACTGCCCCTGCTGAGTGAATCCATGGCCTTCCCAACAAGCAATTATAAGATGGCTTGATGTCCATTACTAAGAAATCTACCTCGTAGGTGCTTGGACCGATTAAAAGGGGTATTTTAATCCTCCCCATTACCCTCCTTTCAGTGCCATCAAATGCCCTCACTATATTTTGGCATGCCTTCATATGGGAACTATCTACTGGTAGCCTATTCAACGTAGACAGGGGTAGGACATTTAGTGCAGACCCATTGTCAATCAACACTCCTGGTAGTGTATGTCCTTTACAGCGGGTTGTGATGTGTAGCACTTTTGTTGATCCCATTCCTCTCGGTGGTATTTCATCGTCATTGAGAAATATGAAATTATCAGCGCTTATATTATTGACGAGACGGTCCAGCTTGTTGACGGAGATATCGTCCGCGACATAAGTTTCGTTTAGCACCTTCATTAACGCGCTCCGATGTGTCTCCGAACTCAATAGCAGAGCTAGCACCGAGATGCGAGCTGGTTGCTTGTGTAACTATTCAACCACACTGTACTCACTATACTTTAGGAATTTCAAGAACTCTTTAGCCTCTTTTTCAGTTACAGGCTCATTGACGTGTGATTCAGGTCTGGTTGTCTTTTCCTTTTCTTGTTCAACAACCGCTGATTTTCCTTTAGTTGGTTCTGCCTTTGTGTTCGGGGTATAACGCCTTCCACTTCGTGTATAGAAGCCTTCGTCTTGACCTTCCTTTGAAATGCTGGCCGAGTTCTCCCCACCCGGGATCGTCACGTTGCAGTTGTAATTCCAAGGGACTTTTTTACTATCTTTATAAGGGAAGGATACTGGCTTTTGAATTATGACTCTCGGCGCCATTTGTATTCCTGCTTCGTTGTTCTTTGGTCACGAAATTATCACCACAGAGTGATTAACTTTTTGGACCCCTTCTGTTGTTCCTTCCTCTGAGGCGTAAACTTCTCCTTCTTCCGATCCTTCAACTTCTTCGTAAAATTCCATCTTCTTATTGTTCATCAAATTTTGCACTATAGACTTGAACTTATTGCACTATTGGATGTCATGGCCTTCATCGGCATGAAACTCGCAGTATTTCCTTGCTTCCCTGGGCCTTTCCTTTGAATCTTGTGTGATTAGACCTCTGTTGATCATTTGCTTCCAAACCCAAGTCAACGGGGTTTTTACCTCTGCTATATCAGCCTTGATCTTTTTTCCCCGTTCTCAACTATCGCGTTTATCCCTTTGTCTGAATGGATAGGTAGAGGATTCCCGGCCACATTAGGCCCTGTGGGCTCATCAAACTTCACAATGCCCATACCTATGAGCCTTTCGACTACCTTTTTGAAAGTGGTACAGTTCTCAATTGTGTGCCCCGAGATTCCTGCATGGTATTCGCATTGAGCATTTGCGTCATACCACTTAGGGAATGGAGGCTGCAGGGGTTTTAAGTAATATGGTGACACCATATGGGCATCGAATAAACTCTGGTATAATTCCCTGTATGACATTGGGATAGGCGTAAACTGGACTCTTTCCGTGTTGGGTCTTGGGTTTGAATCTTATCTTGTAGAGCCCTGATGGTTGGTAGTCAATGTCTTCGGTTGGCTTACAGTGACTAGCTTGGAATGACTCTTATTGTATACACTCGTGTTGTTCACTTCATTTTCTTTCCTTCTCGGAGCTGATTTCTTTTCCCCTGTTTCGATCTTTTCGCATCTTATCGCGTTCTCTATCATCTCTCCTGACATTACTATGTCTGAGAAGCTCTTAGTAGCGTTTCCTAACATATGGTTGATAAATGGAGCTTTTAGAGTGTTGACAAAGAGCATAGTCGTTTCCTTCTCCAGTAGAGCTGGTTGGACTTGCATCGCCACCTCCTTCTATCTCTGAGCGTATTGTCTGAAACTCTCGCTTTGTTTCTTTTCCATATTTTGTAACGTGATTTGATCGGGTGCTATGTCTGTCACGTGGCCGTATTGCTTCATGAAAGCTTGCGCCAAGTCTTTCCATGAATAGATTTGCGTGCGACTCAATTGGTTATACCACTTGACCGCAGACCTGACCAAACTATCTTGGAAGCAATGGATCAATAACTGATCGTTATTCTTCGACAAAACATGGTGATGTGAGCCTCTGGGCAGCTTGTTCCATTGTATTTTTCAAAATCTAGGATTTTAAACTTAGGGGGAAGGACTAGGTCTGGGACTAAGCTTAAATCTTTGGCGTCGATCCCGCAATGATATTCTGCGCTCTCCATCATTCTGAATTTTTTCTCCAACCACTTACATCGGTCGTCCAATTCTTTTGAGAGCCCCGTTCTCACTCTTTCTTCTTCTGCCATATTATCCAAATCAGGGATTGTGGGATTAATAGGGTTATCCCTGGGATTAGAACCTGAACCTGTTTGATAGTTGATTGGCATTGAAGTATCAGCCTGAAATTGCTGAGGCCTGATCGTAACAGCCAGTCTTCGCATTTGTGGCTCAGGCTGCGTTTGAGCATTCATCGGGGCGAAACCAGGGGGTAGAGAGGATCTTCAGTAATAGATGGTCTTTGAGTATGTGTCTCATGCTGCGCTTGGACGTTCACCGGGGTAAAGCTAGGAGGGTAAAGGGAATCTCCATTATTATTTCCCACATCGACTATAGGGCCTTTTCCTTTGTCTGGCCTGCTGGTCAGCAGCCGGGTTAACTCTTCCATCATGTTTTTCTGCGACTCCAGCATTTGGTCCCGCATTTCTTGCTGGATTTTAGCTAGTTGTTCTTGTACTTGTGCTTGCATCTGCTCCTGCGTCTCTTTCTGCATTTGCTCCAATCTCTCTAACTTTTTATCCATTACTTCAGTTTTCTTCCTTGTACCGTAGGGATGTGTATTCGGGAGATTTTCGTCGGTTTCCAGGTTACTAAAATATTTTTTAATTAATTAGAACCTTTTTATGGCCTTTAATGCATATGACGTAATGTGATGCAAATGCATGAATGCAAAAAGAGGCGTTGATTCTAATTCAATTTCATTAGAAGAACTTTTACTAGAAGAAAAATTTCTTTACATAGAACAGATGATTACATATACGACTTTGCCCTAATGTCCAAAGCCTTAATTTTTCTAAGAAGCCAAGTTAAGTTCCGGCCTCGATCCGATTCTGACTCGTATTTTAAGCTTAATATATCAGCCTGGACCGCCAAGGTTTGCAGATGATCAGCTACCTCTCTAACTTGAGCCACGGCTTCACCCATGACATAATCTCTACTCCTGATCTGATCTTGAGATTGGTAAAATTTTGTTTTGTAATGTTCATTGTTTTCCTCAAGAAACTTTACTCGATTTTTGCTATCTTGCAGTGTCGTCTCGAGTTCCTCTATTTTCCTTTCCATCTCCCCGATCTTGCTCATGCTGGCCCTCAACTCAGTTACAGAGTTACGGTTTCGATGCATATGTAACGATTTTTCCAAATCAGCTATTCGAGCTTGCAGTTTCTCCTTTTCACTCTGACTTTCTAACAAACTCTTTTTCCAGACGTCTTCCCGCACCTGAGCATCTTGGAATATTTTCTCCCAGTGATCGGCTCTAGTCTTTTCTTTTTCGATTTCTTGACGCCACTGATACGACGTCTTACCTAAACCGGCAGTTCTTATTGACAAACGCAGCTTCTTATAGTCAGTCTTCAGACTATCCAAGTCTTCTTCAGCTTTATTATTCCCTTTCCTTAACTTCTCAGCCTCTAACTTGTGGATGTCGACATCTAACCCTAGCCGCATCTTTTCCTCCTCTAATTGCTCTATCTTCTTTCCCAATTTTGAGCTCCTTTTCTCAAAGTCTTGCTTGATAATTTCTAACTCGGATGGGACCGCTTGTAAATGTTCTTCTATTGATCGGGTATTTTCCTGACTTGGCATTGGGATGTTGTCATTGACTCTCCTACCCCACCACCAATCATACTCGAGGGTCGACATAGGGCCCGTAGTGAATCCTTTCATTCTTCATGTTTGGTTCCAAGCATCTGATACCTCACGAACTTTTTTCTTATAATTGTCGTCTTTATAGGAGAATTCACATTGTGCCAACCCTTGTGTCACCGGTATAAACTGCCTTGTACGGTACTGCCTTAACACCATCAGTGGAGCGTACCCTACGGCTCCCCATATTCCAGCCAGAGAAACCCAATCAAAATTACTGCACCGATATAAGATCTCGTCAGGGATTAACCACGGAGCCCTCCATTCAATATCTTCGGCTCGCAAATTCTGGAGAACAGTTATCCATTTCTCTTTTGAGATGTCGTCCCGTCTCGATGTAGCCACGAATTCTCTTAATGGGGAATAATCTTTGGAGAAAACCCGATAAGAGACTTTCTCCACCTTCCAAAAATGGCTATGGAACCAAGTCAGTAGAAGCTGTGCGTAGCCAATAAATCTTCCTTCGCCCGTTCTCCGACATGCATTGAAGGATCTGAAAGTTTCTGCTAGGATTGCCGGGACGGGTGTGGTACCCTTATCAAGTCGATCGAATAGATCTGAGACGGCTTCATCTACGTGTCCTAGTGCCTTAGGAAAGATTATCAGACCGTAGAGGCTCAAGGAGAAAACATCAACCCTCTTCTTCATATCTGGGTGTGCTAGGATTAAGTCCCTCAAATTCCTCCAAGGAATACACTTACTGTCCCCTTTCTGTTTGATACGAGCTGAAACCCATTGTTCGCTCATCCCCGTGGTCTTCATCAATTTTTTCAAAAAATTTGGAACATTAATAGGTCTAGAATAAGCCCTGTCGACCTGAATCTTTGGGCAATTAAGTAACGCCATGTATTCTTCTACAGTAGGCACTAAATCAACTCCCCCGAAAGTGAAGCAACTATAGGCGGGATTCCAAAACTGTACGAGGGCTCAAAATAGGTACTTGTCCATCTTTACATCAAGCAAATAGGGTAGGTCACCGTAGTTACAGTAAAAGAGTTGCTTGACCTCGTTATTCCAACTATTCCATATATCCCTTAATTCTTGCAGGTCATTTTGGGTCACACTGATGCGAGTGAAAGCCCACAACTCCGATTCATATCCCTCAGTCAAATTATCTCCTTTCTCTTGCTGTGTTCTCTCAGACCACACTCGGACGGCCGTATTATCCTCTACTCTATCAAGAAAACCTTTTTCCATGCTAAACTCTTCTATTTAGTAACCGAATCGTGAATCAGCACCTCTTTTATGATAAAATGTCATGCAATAACAACAAAACACAACAAGTCAGTATTAAAACAGAGAATAAAACTCAAGCAAACAAGAAATAATTAAGCACCTACTCGGGTAACCATTAGGGTTTGGTGTGGTTCTATCTTGGGTAGGATCCTAGGGTTCATTACATGTGGTTCGGTTCTAAAGTAAAGGTACCTGAACCAGCAGATTCCTTGGTCCTCACCCATTATAGGCTCATATGGACCGAGTTCGATTCAGGGGAATACATTTCCCTACGGCTGTACGGAGATGAAAATCTCACGAAGACGCAGGTACGGATGTATCCCGAAAGCGATCTACTATCCTATACGGAGGTGAAGACCTCACGAAGGAGTAGTTTCTCACTTCCACTTAAGGGTGTGACCACAACGGTCATGCAATGCAATGTGCAAGGATATATGCATAAGAAAAACTCGAAGCAATAAAAAAATAGGAAAATTAATGAAAACCGTAAGAAAAACGGATGAAATGCAATGAAGGGATCATAAGTTTAAAACGAGTTTTCAATTTTCGACAAAAGACAAAAATCAATCAATCTATGGCTTGACTCTCGCGCTCCCCAGTGGAGTCGTCAAGCTGTCGAAACCATTTTTTAAAATTTAAAGAAAACGGGGATCGACTTTGGTTTGAAAATGAAAACGAATGTGGGAGTCGCCACCGACCGTTATTAGGTGTGATCGGATCACCTTTGTTCTAATAAAATATTTTAGTTTTACTAAAACGACATTTTTGGTCTACGAAACTTGAGAAAATGGGTTCGGGAGTCGGTTACGTGCGAGGAAGGATTAACACCCTCGTCACGCCCAAAATTGGTACCAAATTGATAAGTTATTGTCCTAGAGTCGAAAGTTGAAAATCGCGAATGGATTTGAAATATGATCCATTTTATTGACATCGATTTTAAAATTCTTGACTTAGTTCAAAATGATTGTTGAAGATTTTCTTATCTCGAGATATCGGAGTATCACATCCCGTAAGTTAGGATGCAATGCTATGAATTCCCGAGCACGAGGTTGTCTTTAATTTAAATTAGAAAGTCGTGTATATAAAAATTTAAAAGGGTATTTTGATACTTAGAACCATCGAGGAAATCGAAACCCCGTAAGTTAGGGCACAATTTCTCGAGGTTCTAAAACACGAAACATTGCCTTATTTTGAAATTTTCGTTTTTGAATAGCAGTAAATGCGATGTTTAAACGACGTGTATTATTTTGTTTGGAATAAAAAGCGAGCGATTCGAGTTTAATAAACATGTTATTGGATCAATGTTCGATATGACTTAAGCTAGATAAAAAATATAATATGGAGCGCGGAATAATACGACGTGAATTCAACATTATACGGGTGACTAATAATACAAGAATACAAAATGAATGAATTAAAGCACACAATGGCAATAACCGCATAGCATGTCACTTAAATACCAACAATAATAATCACAAGAATGAAATAAATAACGTGAAACCATTTAGGATAAATAATGAAACAATTTAAAATGAGTGATATAAAAAAACGGTTTAAAAATAGATATTATATAAAATATAAATTTAAAGTGAATGATATGATGCAATCTAAATAATCAATATATAGTAATTTACAATAAAATAATGTAATCTTAAAGTAAATGATATATATAATAATTCACGTAAAAGTCTAAAATGAATAACGCATGAGGAATGAGAATAAACAATACATATAAAAAACAATATATACATATAAAGGGTTTAACCTAAATAATGTATGAAATCTTAAGGTAAATAAAAGGGTTACAATAATAAAGGAATTTAAGATAGTTTTCATAAAAAGTGTAGCTAAATAACATATGAGAAGAAACTTAGAATAGATGACGTATATGATAGTTTAAAATAAATATCGTGTAAAATATTTCAAAAATAAGTAATATGTATAGTAGTTAAAATAATATATGTAAAAATATTTTAAATCTATAGTAATTTAAAATACATAAAAGGTTAACTAATCAACAACAAAATGGTTTAATATAAATAATAAATGAAATAACTATAAATAAATAATATGACAAAATGGTTTCAAAAGAATAATGTATAAAAACTCCAAAATAAATGATAAAAGGCTCAAAATAAATAATATAAAAATTTTAAAGTAAATAGAGTGTAAAAATGTTTAAATCAAAGACTATGAAAATTTTGAATAGATAAAGTATAAAATAGTTTAGAATAAAGGGTATATAAGAAACGTTTTTAAACGAATAATATGTAGAAAATTCACATAAATGATAAACAAAGGGACTTAGAACCATTAACACATACAATGATGTGACCTAATAACTTATGAAGAGTTTTAAAAATAGAAAACATTAATTTTGAAACAGGAAATATATATGGTTCTATACAAAATTAGAATGAATAATGTGTATAAAGTTTAGAACAAATAATATACATGATTTACAATAATCAATAGTTTACCATGCATAATATGTTGAATATGATAATAATAATAATAATAACAAAATGATTAAAAGAGATAACAATAGAACAGTATAAAAATGTATAAAAGAATATTCAACAAATGAAATATGAAACAAATAATACATACAAAACTCCGAGTAAATAAATAACAAAAAAAAGAAGGATTAAAATCAAATTGATTGGGGCTAAATTAGAATAAAAATGAAACTAGAGATAAAAAAATTAAAATGTAATAAGCTACGGGGTCAAGAATGAAAATATGCGCAAAGTTTGAGGACCATTGGGTAAAAGTTCCAGCTTTTGGACACGTGTCCGCCATCCAACATGCCCATGTATTCAGGACCAAGATGAAAACCGGGCATGCCTATGTGGTCAAATTTAAAACAAAAGAAAAATAACAAAAGGGTTGAATTAAATGGATAAAGAAGAAAAAGGGACTAAGAGCATAAATAGCCCAAATAGCGAAAACGCGGGTTCCCCACGAGCGGGATCGGATCATGGGATCGCCAAATCGCGCGTCATTTTGACGCTGGGTGATTTAGGTGCTAAACGGTACCGTTTTATGTTTGTATATATACCTAGAAATTTCATTTTTTAATTTTTGTTTCATTCCTTTAAAAAATCTGAGAAAACACCCCCCTTTTGCTTGTTGGTGCTCTGCTAGGGTTTCAAGGAAACCCATCCTTGCCGTCATCGCAGCACCACCGCGACTGGTGGCTGTCGTCGTTCAAAAGGGCATTTTTCAGCCTTGCCTCGGACATCCTTCGAA
This sequence comes from Gossypium anomalum, assembly GCA_025698475.1. Lineage (NCBI taxonomy): Eukaryota > Viridiplantae > Streptophyta > Magnoliopsida > Malvales > Malvaceae > Gossypium > Gossypium anomalum. The sequence continues at coordinate 77,051,437 of CM046966.1, read as the reverse complement.
GGCCATACCACCGAGACATGGATACACCGAAGGGAGGAGGTTCTCGACTCCCTTTTAGGCCCGATTCTAACGACGGTAGGGGATCCACCAACCTCGCGACCGTCAGAGGCTCCGAGTGAGTTCCTTCTTTTTTATTATTTGTTATTTGAAATAAATTTGTAATATAAAAGTAAAAGAAACAGAACCGAAAAAAGAAAATAGATCAACCTTTTCTGTTCTTTTTTTGCTCTTTGATTTCTTGCTAGTCTGTAATCGTTACATTTTTTGCTTTTGGCTATATAGCCGAAATAATCTATCCTCGATTTCTGTTTATTTTTCGTCTGCTTTAGCGCGTGGCACTCTCTGCTCCTTTTTTGGGTCTGTTTGCAGGCTAGGGGGAAGGTCAACGAGGGGAGGCCTCCGTTTTGGTGCAACGGGACAAATGGGGCCGAACCTCAGGCGTTGATCTCGCCGACGCAAAGACGGGACCCACGGCGTGAAGTCAGTGGGGTGGTACGGCGCTCAGGCTGCGATGATAGCGAGAGGATAGGGTTTCTGAAATTTGGTTCTGGCTTTTGGGCATTGGGCCTATTGTATTTGGGTTAGTCTTTACTGTTTTTGTGTTTACACGGGCCCGAGCAAATTGACCCGCTTACACTATTTAAAATAACGAAAAGCAAGATTTAGGTAACGATCAAATGGCGATTATTCTGGTTTTTCGAGAAATCGAGTCATCATATCCTAACTCATGGGGCATGGTCTTTCTTCTCGATTAACTCGAAATAAGGCCTTTTCCATTAAAATTAATTTAGTTAAGTAATATCTTAATCAAATAACATTATGCAAAGAGGGATCGTGTTTTAAACTCTCTTCAAATTTTCAGTTCTCGACACTAAGACATCAAGTAATCAAATTGGTACCAATTTTGGGCGTTATAAGGGTGCTAATCCTTCCTTATACGTAATTGACTCCCGAACTCATTTCCTGGATTTTTGTAGACCGAAAATGATTTTAATAAATCTAGCATTTTACTAAAATGAGAAAGCCTTGAGGTGATCCATCACACCTAATTAAAAAGATTGATGGCGACTCCATTTTCGTTTTTAAAATAAAAGTCAAGCTTTCAATATTTTATTCAAAGTGCTATAATGATTCATCCATTTGATTCATGTAATTGCTATTTTTTGGAATAATATATTACAATCAATAAAGAATATAGCCTGAATAGCCAATTCTGAGTCCATTTAAGGCTTTCACCTTCGTACTCGGCTATTCAACACTACAAGAAACAATCTTTAAAACAAATTTCCAAAGTATTCGTTAAACCAACAAGCATTAAACCATTCATAAAAAAGATCGACATTTAACTTCTCCTAAAAAAAAATCAAACAAATTCAATTATCACATTATACCAAAAAGAAAAAATTAGGAAATCTAAAAATATTAAAAGAAATCAAAATAAGAGAGAAAATAACTCTCTCCGATGTTAAGTAAAGTTTAGGTTCTTCTATAATTAAAATAAGTTATATACTGAAGATATTTTAATTTAATTTTTTAACAAAAACTAATAAAAATATGAATATATTGAGATTTTAAATCATGCTAATTAGATTAATAAAAGCTTAAATTAAATACTCAATTAAAGTTTTATTTTAATTTTTGTATACATTTTTATTTTAATATTTACAATTTATTACTTCCATGAGTTATATATCTATATCATTATTTAAACTCTTAACTAAGTTGATATCACTAATTAACTGAGTACAACTAGGAAATTATATTAACATCAAAAAAATTCACACAAATAAGCAAAGTAGATGATGGCGAGAGGCTAAGAAACAAGTCTGTAGGGTTTAACGACGAAAAAACTCGGATACACACACCCATATAGTTTCAAGGGAAAACGCCGACTCACTCTTTCGTCATTGTACACAAACTGAGCAAGCGTAGTTTTTCCCAGGTCTCCTATTCCAACTATAGGAATGACAGGTATGTTGTAGACACCCCTTGGCTGGACTAGAAGATCTATAATGTTCTCTTCGTCTTGATCTCGACCAAGTACCTTAAAAGTCATGAAGGAGTGGGTGTCCCTCTGACTTTGAACAACACACGGTCGGTTCTGAAGAATTTGAACATTCTCTTCGAGATTAAATTTTTTGAAATCAGAAGCACTGGTCTCTAACCTTTCGTTGATCTTTTTTATTTTATTATCCATCCTCAAATAGTAAGCAAAAGGGATAGAGATGGAAGGGAACGTATTGTTTTCAACTCTTTTCGCAGAGCGTCACACCTGCATTCATCGAGCACATCCTCAGCATCATAAAAGACGCCTCTGAGCTTGGTCAAACTAAGGCGCATTGTCTGCACTGCTGCAGTTTTTCAGCATCCAACAATGCAGCTTTGATGTATGTCATGTTTTCCTCAAGCCTTCTCAAATCGCCGGCATACTCACTTTCACTGGGTAAGTGATGATGAACTTTTTGCATTAAAATTGAAAAACATGTTTTTTTTACTTCATTCATGCCTTCATCCATTTGATTTATATAATTGCTATTTTTTGAAATAATATGTTGCAGTCAACAAAGAACATAGCTTGCTTAGCCAATTCTGAAGCCATTCAAGGCTTCCCCTTCATAATTTGCTATTCAACACTACAAGGAACAATCTTCAAAGCAAATTTCCAAACTATCCATTAAATCAAGAAGCATCAAATCATTCATAAAAAAAAAATCATTTAACTCTTCGTTAAAAAAAAAAGTCAAACAAATTCAACTATGATACCAATCAAAACAATCATAAAATTTAAAAATATTAAAAGAAATCAAAATACGAGAAAAAGTATCTCTCTCTAGATGTTAAGTAAGATTTGGGTTCTTCCGTAATTAAAATGAATTATATTATTTAAAGCTACTTAATTTTTTTAATAAAAAACCAATAAATAATTATGCATATAGTGAAATTTGAAATTATGCTAATTGAATTAGTAAAATCTTAAATTAAACACCCAAACAAAACTTTATTTTAATATACACAATTTATTACTTCCATTAGTTGCATATCTAAAGTCTAAACTAGACTATTATTCAAACTCCTAACTAAGTTGATATGACTAGCCAACTCAGATAGGAAAATTACAAAAATGTCGATAAGTTATATTATTCATAGTACTTTAGTCTTTTATTGTTAAAAAATCAATAAAAATATGCATATGGTTGGAATTTAAACCTAGGCCAATTTCATTAGAAAAAATTTAAATTTACTACTCAACTAAAACTTTATTTTATTATTTTTATACATTTTAATATTATTATACACACTTTATTACTTCCACTAGTTGTATATCTTAATAATGTTATAAATTAAGTTGGTCTCAAAACTAACTCAAACATCAACTCACAATTGATAACATTATGATAAATAATTGTAGTGCGTTTAATATTCTTAATCTAATACATTTACATGTTTAAAATTCGTTTACTCACAATTTAAGCTTTTTCTTTTATTTTAATATTGTATACATTGCGCATGTAATTATTAATAAATTTCACACTATACAATTTATTTTTTATTGTATATTATTTTTAAATGTTCTAAATACATAATTCTCATTCTGTGTGATAGAGTTAAATTGAATGTTTGTTAACTTTTAATTAAATTAACATTAAAAATTTACACAAATAGATCATGGCGAGAGGCTAAGAAAGGAGATATAGGGTTTTACAACTCCGACTCTGTCACTCTCATTTCCAATAACTAATAAGGAAGCACACGTTATGATCTTTTGTTTTAGTGGCGTTTTGTGAAAAATGCCGAAAAATGTGTAACCTGAAGATGTTTTTTCCTTTTTTTACTTTTTACCTGACCAATCTCTGCAACAGCTTCTCAACCTTCAATTGTCAATACTGACAGTAAAAACTCCATGAACAGAAAAATAGACACAGAAGATACCCTGTTCTAAAAAAAATTATAAAAAATAAACTCCATCAAACCTGTGAGCCATTCAAACTCCATCAAATTCTATCAGTACAAGGCTCTTGGAATTCTACAATAACAAACACAATGATGCTAATTATTTTGTTACAAGAAAATTGAACAGAAAAGATCTCTGCTTGGAAATGAAAATAATTTAGATGTAGATATTCAAACTCCAAATCTACTTGATAACACATAGTACATACTGAAGAAAAAATCAAGGACTAACTGATCTTTAGGAAGAAGCTCTAGGTAAAGCGCATTCTACATTATTGGATTTGTTCCCACAGCAATATCGGTATATTCAGACATAGATCCATCATCCGTTTGAGAAGATATTTTACAATCTGAACAGCACTTTTTATTTACAGAGCTTTATGTATAGAGAAGCTACTAATTCAAAGTTCATTCCATGCTTACTCCCAGTCAGCATCAAAGAAACCAGCATCTTTCATCTCTGAGTAGTACACATTCTCTAAATGCATGTCTTCCTCCTGCATTCATTAAAAGACATTTTGGCCACGCTTACATGTTATAAATCTGTGCTAAAAATCAATTAAACAGATGCATTTTTTACTATGAATATGAAAATAAATTATTACCTCAAAAAAATCTGCTAGAAAAGTAATATACAGAAGAGGAAGGTAAAAGGCATGGTAGCAAACGATTGTGGCGCTGTACAACCTGTAAATGTGTTTTGTACACCTCTTTAGAAAACCCTTTGAAAAGGAACATAATATACCAATATAAATAATACTTGGATTAAAATGGCAACAAGCTTGTATTTACCAAAACCCAAAGCTAGCTCCATTTCCAGTTAGTGCACAAGCAAACAGTTCTAGTGCATTCAAGATGAACATGAAGGCAACATATTTGTAGAATGCAGGTCTTGCTGCAGAAGGACAGAGAAGCAACTGTAAATCTACGATTAAGCAACTTGCAAAAAATGTAACTTAGATGAACATACCAGGTAACCTTTCTCTCCACTTGGAATGGTACATAAACAGTATGGATCCATAAATAGCAGTCAGCACTAGCCTGTGAACAACCCACAAGCCCCATTTTATCTGATGTGGATGTTCGGAGTTGTCAATGAACAAGGGCACACTGAATCCAAATAGGTAAATAGCCTAAAGGAGGGAAAACATACATTGAAATATTAATATCATAATATATAAAGCATCGACGGAGAAATGTAAAAAGAATTCACTACAAGAAAAATACTAAAGGGAACAACATCGTGTGTGTTTCATATTAGAAAATGAAAACAATTAAAAAACAAGTAAGCACGATCATACTTCAAATTTGAGATTGCTTAAGAAGTTAAAGTAGATCAATTATCTAACTATAGGCCACAAGAATGGTGACTCTGCTATTAGTAGTAAAGTTTGAAGGAAGGAAGAAACTGTAATGTTCTTCCACCACCATCTGATTCACCAGCAATAGATATGCAACTTCCAAGAAAGGTGAAATATTTAAGAATAAAATAAATACCTTGAGAAGTAAGTCCAAACCAACAATAAGCCCTGAAATAACAAATGTCCGTGTCAAAGCTTGCAACCCACTAGCATGATTTCCTTGCAGTAGAAATGCCAACAAGCTAACTTCCAGGAATAGCATCCCAGAAGTTGTGAACAATGATAAGATATTCCATGCCATTTCCTTTCCAGGAGTGCATTCCCAGGCCTGCATCAATCAAGAGGTAGTTTGGACCAAGCCATCCAGCTCATGAAGTGGAGAAATAAAGTTACTGTCAACTAGAATTATGATCTTCAGGGGTCAATCATATTTCATTAATCTTGATGGCTATGATTTTCCTAAAAACATATAGTTTACTAACCTAACTCATTCATACTATCAAAGAATAAGATGCCCAGCTGCTTAACAGAAATCATTTTCAAATAAGCCATGTTAACCAGAAAACACTATTTGGTAACGAACACACTAAGATACAATTCATACATGAAAGGATAAAGTAAACAGATTTTCTCTCACTTAAGAAGAAGGGAAAATTGACCATTCATGATGGTAAATGAGTTAGATGTTAGCTCATGCCACACTAAAAGAGACACAGCTATCAAACACAAGCTCAAGAAAGAAGACTTTTACTAGACATATTTCCATTCTATTGATCTATATTATTCATTATTGGCTTCTCTGCATTGTTCTTAGATACAACATCAAAGGAGCATCACCTAAAAAACTCATACTAGATAGCTTTCCTGTCCAAGAATCTTGTTCTTAAGTTTACAATGCGAAAAGATTGCCGAACAACTTTTGCACCTTGTCTAATGAGACCAAGACACCCAAGTTACATTCCACTAATTTGAGTAGCATTACTTATTGCGTTGTCCCAGACTCACAGAAGCAAGAACAAAAAGAGTATTTTGGATATCAACTAAACAAACTTGTGAAGAATTAAAACAAGAAAGTACATTGTTATTTGGATGCAAAATGCCTGACTTATAAGTAGACTAATTAGATTTTGTCTATAACTAATGTCAGATTTTAGCAATTCCTTCATTTTAATCAATTATTAATTCTACTTTTCAATACCAGCTAGTCTTTTACAGTAATTTCCATTGCAATTTGCTTTACAATAAAAATAAAAAGCCAGAGTCTAAAAGATCCAATAATATCAAATTCAAGAAAAACACCAACTCATTAAAATTTAATTAAAGGGGAAAAAACCCACAAACCTGAACGAAACACCAAACAAGGTTGAGCAAGCTAACGAGCCAAAGGCAACCGTAATAAGAAATCATGATATAAGACCTTCCATGAGAGAGCTTTTGAAAGTTTTTTTTAGCTTGAAAACCCAGAAACAGAACAAAGAGGAGAGAAGGGATAATAAGTGCTAAGTTATGCCAAAATCCATGACATTCAACAAGCCATCCATACAACCCATTCGAAGAAGAAGAAGAAGATGATGATGATGAATTGTTAGGGTTTTGAGGAAATGGGGATTCTGTGATGCTTTCAAGAGATTGCATTTTCTGAGAGGTTTAATTCATAAAGAAAACGAGGAAGACAATAAATTTAGAAACTGAAAGATTGGAAGTTGAGATTTTCAGGATTTTGTTTTGTAATTTTGAAGGGTTTGAGTTAATTTATTTTGTTGATCGAATTCACGGGATAATCAGAATTTTGACTTGCTGGTAAAATAAATTGAAGGACAAAAATTTGTCATTATAAAAATATTATTTAATTTGAAAAGTAATTTTGGAAAATAAAAGGGTAAACTACATTAATTTGTCACTCAACCTTTATAAGGTCTCATTTTGGGCACCAAAAATAAAATGATTGCAATTAAGGCACTACTGTTACATACTTTTATCATTTTAGTCTCTTGTCGTTAATTTTCCCATTAGATACACTCATTTCAGTCATCCAACTTTAGTAAATTTTCATTTTGATTACTTATTTTTCTTTTTAATTTCTTTTATTATTTTTTTGGTAAAAAGACCTCTCTAGTCCCTCTAAAAAAAATTGGAGCAATTTAGTCCTTGTCAATTTCGAAAGTGAGCAACTAAGGACAATTAATAACGATATTAATGTTATTCGTCAACTGTACATAATTTTTATTGACATAGTAACAAATTATTTTTCGATGTTTACATATTTTGTCATTTTGGCTTTAATTCCAAAATATTTAACAAATTTAGCCTCAATATTTACATAAAATGTTACGGGATAAATTTGTTAAATTAAGTCAAATTGACAAAATGAATAAACTTTGAGGCTTAAATTTATCATTATACCAATCAAAACCATACGAAAATATTAATGTCATGATTAATACCTTTTTGAAATTTAAATTGAGAGAGATTGAAAATACCTTTTTAGCTTCTTTTTTTTAAATTAATTTTATTATTTTTGGTAATTGAAAACCTGGAAATTTGTAGGGGAAAATTTAGGTTAGAAAAATCACTTTTTAAATTCCTTTTTTTTTCTTTTAGAATTAATTTCAGTTTTTTCTCTTAGTAGAAAGATGGAAAATAATATCAAATTTTACAGGGAATTACTTAGGTTTTTATAAGAAAGAAAGTTGATTTTTTACATGAAAAGTCAATTTATCTTCATTTCATTTATTTCTTTTCCTTTTTAGAATTAATTTTAATTTTTCAAAAACAGGACAAAACCTAAGGTTTATTAGGAAATTACCTCAATTTTTGAAATTTTTAAATTTTTATATGAAAAAATAATTTTGTTTTTTTAATCTTCAATTTTTCTTTTCTTTTTTTGCAAATAGGAAAATTTTGGGGTTTTACAGGATTTTTTTGGTCTTTTACAAGAAAAACATGAGTATAAATTGAGATATAGATGAGAACGGGGTTCTATCTCGACAATTGAATAACTTAATTCCCTATAAAAATTCATGGTTTCTTTTTTTTAAATAAAATTAATTTTAAAAAAGAAAATGAATGACCAAAATATAAATTTGCTAAAGTTTGGTGACTAAAATGAGTGTATGTAATACCAAATTAACGCGAGTGACCAAAATGATAAAAGTATAACGACAATGACTAAAATGATAAACGTATGTGATGGTATTAATTTTGGTGCCCAAAATAAAAATTTATTTAAGTTGGGTGACCAGCTATGTAGTTTATCCAAAATAAAATTATTAATAGCTTTTCCGTTGGCCAAGTTTTGGTTCTTAGGCTTAGGACATCTTTGTTGGCCAAGTTTTGGTTCTTAGGCTTAGGACATCTTTGTTGTATTACTTAAAATTAAATATAGAATATAATTAGATTATTTGATAATAGATAATATAATCTTAAATGAAATAGAATAAAAGAAATAAATAAAAACAATTGAATTTTTTCTCTAAACTTAAGTGATAAGTAGGTCTCTATCTACTTATTATTTTCTACACTTTTTTGTGCAAAAAATTTTATGAGATAATTTTTATTTGAGTTATCAAACGTGTTTAAAAAAAATGTGTTGTTGAAAATATTATTTTTCATTAATTAAATTTTTTCAACATTTTATCAAATAGTTGTTAATTAAACTATGTACCGAAGAACCTGAAATGTGGATCAGCATTGCATTTCAATATTTGAACAAACAAAAAAGGAAAAGAAATGTACTTAGTGTCACACTCCGAAATTAAGTCTAAAAGTTTCGAAGGTAATTTAGAGATTTTAGCTCAAAATGTGTTTGAAAATTCGAAGCATGGTAAATTGAAAATGTCTTCATCTCTATGGCTTTTTGGAAATTAAATTAAAATTTTAAAATAGTGTAAAAAAGACCTCCAATTTTAAAGTAGAACTATTTTGTAAAAGGGATTAATTCTTCTCCTTTTCACCCTATTTTTTGACGATTAAAAAGCAAGTCGCCCGTTAGGAAGGAAAAATCCCAAATTTTCATCCTCCAATTTCAATCTCCAAAAGCTCCAATCCACTGTTTCTATCATCTTCCTAGCATTAAAACCTCTCTAGAATTTCAAGCAGAGCATTAATAACTATTGATTTTACCATTGTTCTTTTCTAGATTTTCAACCAACGTCCATTTTTCTCCTAATGAAGGGTTCTAACCTTTTTAATTCAACTTTTATCTATTGAATTAAAAGTTTTGATTAAATGTAAAATTTTGGGTCATTAATGGTGAAATTCGAGATTTTGAATAAAAATAATGTTTCAAAGCGTTTTTTAACTCGTTTTGATGTGATTAGAATGTTTCTAAATTTTCCCTAAAGTTTTGTTAAAGAATTCTAAGGTGTTATTGAGTTTTTGTGAAAGTTGTCATTGTATAGAAATTTTAGAACCATGAATGTGTGTAGTTTTGTGTAATTTGAAAGTTAAAAATCAGATTCACAGTATAAGTAAAAAAATATAATTTTTAATGAATCCTGTATGTTGGCCTAATGGTTAGGGTGCTTATCACCCAATGTGTGACTTCGGTTTGAATCACATTAGTCGTATTGCTGTTAGGGCTTTGCCCTCCTCTTGTAATATACAAAAAATATATATTTTTATTTTAAAATTCTCAACAGTAATCATAGGAGGATTGGTAAAGAATTTGTTTATGAATCTTATTAAATATGTGTTAGATCCTTATATATACTATTTTTTATTTTTTATTTATTTAAAAATTATATAAAAGTATGAAAAGATAAAATAAGTTATCGCAATAATATTAGTTACCATTTAAAAGAAATAGGATATTAATCTTTTCTCAACTAAGTTAGTACTTCGTTAATCCATAATACCAACTTAGTCAAGGATTTTATAATAAGTATAAATATGAATACTTGATTATGTAAAATTTTTATATAAAAATATATTTATAAAGGATTTGTTCTTCAATTAAAGCATGGGTAGAGTAGTAAAGGGTTTATGTGATATCTTCTTCATTAATCTTTGGTTCACTCCCTGGACATTTTATTTTAAAATTTTAAGAAAGATTTGTATAGAAAAATGAAAATATAAAAAAATCATTATAATAATATTTATTACTTTTTAAAAATATATTCTTAATTAATTTTTTATCGAATTAATGTCAAGTTAACTTATAAAACCAAAATCAATAAATAATTTTATTAAATCTTATGACTCCGGGATAAATAAGAAATTATATAAATAATAAAATTTGAACCCACTAAATATTAAATCTCTCATCCATCCATCCATTTTTAAATTTCTTTTAACATGGTAGTTTGAGCTATTAAATTTAAAAAATATATAAAATAGTTGAGAAATATAAATACCTTATAATAAATTTGCTTATCTTTAATTCTTTTGGTTTTTTTTTAATCTTTTTGTAATTGGATTGAGATTCAATTAACTTATGATATCAACAAAATCACACATTTTATAATGGTAAATATACATCTAGGTTAGTATTTGTTACACAATAAATAGAAAATTATATTCGCAATGTATTACCATTTAAAAGGGTAAGTATCGTCCTTTAAATTTTATTTGTGAAATTTAAAAACTCTAAAAATGTATTTGGATGAGGTATTTTAAAAGATGAGTTTTACTACTTTTAAAATTCCAAAATTAAAATTTTAAAACAATTCTAAAATTTTAGGAGATATTTTTAGAGAATATTTGGCTCACTACAAAATAAATTGCAATTTACTAACAGTCAGAAATTCATCGCCAAATACCAAAAATGGTCAGTGTAGCACTTTAAATCTTATACCGACGTCGTGGACGAAAATATAACCGTCAGGAACTTTCATCTTATAAGGAAAACTCTTTTACCTTTTGTCGACGAAATAACCCGTTAGTAAAAGTAGTGCCAGTAGATGCTTCTTAACTGTATATAAATATTTTTAGCGGCGGTTTTTAACCATCAATAAAAGTTTAGAAATTATTTTGGAGGATTTTCTATTTGATTTTTTTATTGTTTCTAGAAATTATATTTTTAAAAATGCAATTCATAAAAGAAACTAATAAAAGTAGGAAGAAAATAAAGTAAGAAAGGAAATATTTTATATTAATAATGTATATTCATACATAATCATATATATTATCAAGTAATAAAAACATAACATCAAAAGATACGATATTGAAAAAAATAAAGTTAATGAAATATTAAAATTAGATACAATATTTCCAAATCACATAGTTGTAGTTGGTCTCTTGATTTATAGTTTGTAGCCTTAGTACAAAAGAAATGATTGTATGAAACTGTAATTCCTCGTCACTCTTATCCCTTTTTAATAAGAGGATAACAAATACAATCCCTTCTTACAATAGAATCAGGCTAGTAAATTTACACTCAAATCAGATAAGTTGATAAAGATAATTAATTACCTCTTCTTCCCATGAACTGAAACAAGGAAAACAAACTTTTCATGGATAAAACCAAAAGGATATAGAAATCAACAGTCAGCCAAAAAAGAGAAAAATCATCACCTCTTTAATGCCATCTGCAAAGTTTTTGACAGTAGATATAGCAATTGTTGCAGCTTCTTCAAAAGGATAGGTAAAGAAGACATTAAATACCAGCTGATCACATCACGTTAAGTGAACATAAATGACAACCAAATTAGCAGTTAATATGTAAGAATCATCATGACCAAATAAAAAGACCAAAACAAAGGTAAAGAAGACATTAAATACCAGCTTTGTAATTGCCTAGTTAATTCCATGTTCGTAAAAGCTGGGGTCATACCTGCATTGTTGGAATTTATTCAATGCCGAAATTCAGATTTGATCCAACTTTTGAATGCTGGGATACTGATCTTCAGCAAACAAGATGGTAATAGCTTCATTGGGTACAAAACAAATCCTTGTAGAAATCCTAAATCTGGTAAATGACGATCCAGACAAATCCTAATAGCTGGAACCTGGAGAACTAAGAATATAAAAATTAATGTCATTTTCTAAATATATATATATATATATATATAATTACTTGATAGTATAAAGTTATTGTTGGAAAAATTGCATTTTATGGGAATTTTGAGCCTATATTCTCAATAAGTAAAGGTGGAGAGTTAAATCATAAAATTATGGTTTCATATTCTACTCAATGAGATTTTTACAATAGTATATCATATGCTCAAAATGATTGAGTGATGAATGAGAAATTGATACTCAAAGTAAGTTATTTGGAAATATTTGTTGAGAAAAAGAAAAATTTAGATCCCATATTAGTTAAATTCTAAGTGTGAGATGTGTTTATATATAGGAACCCTCTTAAAAAATAATTGAATGATTAAACTTAGGTGTAAGCCCAAATTCAATCAGGATGGGGTGCATCCACATAATGTGGGCAACATGAAATATCTGGATTGGTTAAGCTTAAAATAGACTTCTGAATATTTTAACCCAGCACAAAATTATTTTTCCTCAACTGACATAATCTGTTTATATAATGACATTTATATTATTTTATTTGATTCCAATCAATTTGATTTAATTTTTAATCAATTTGATTTGTTGGCTCCTTAATGGTAGATTTTGTGGATATTTCCAAAACTCCACCATACTAAATGCCTATAAAAAGTTATGAATTTTGGAGAAATTTTCCACACTCATACTCTCTCACACCGAATTTATTTTGTTATTAAAATTCTTTTTTTCTTCTCTATATTTTCCAAAGTTCTGGTGATAGAAAAATGCAACGTTCGTTCGTTGATTGCTGTAGAAGTGCTACTATTTTGATCATTGGTTGTTGTATCCTGAGAGATATTTGACCAACGTTTCTTGAAGTACCGTAGTAGCGGCCGAATCTGTCTTAAGGAAACTGTATTTAACAGGCCTCAACGTTTAGTAAAACTCTATTCTTCCTTTCGATTTCAATTTTTTGTTATAGTTTTTATTGGTTTAAGTATTTGAAAATTTAAATATAAATTATTCTATTTATATTTTATTCTATATATAAATATGTGTTTATTTATATTTAAATATTTTGTTCGCTAACGTGTTTTGTCCAACAATCTTAAGACAGATTTTATTATTTGCAATTCTCTAATCTGGGACGAACAAAACACCAAGGCGAAAGAAAAAAAATTGAAAACAATTTTTTTTAAATCAAATAAAATCTATTCAGGATTAATTCCCGCCGTTCAACATATTTTATTCTTTATTTTTTTTATTTCCAAACGAATATTAAAATTAAAATAAAATATGTTTCGAGATTTATTCTCGTCGTTTAACAGATTTTATTCGATTTTGTTTCCAAATTAAAAGTGAATTAAATCTACTTCGGAATTTACTCTCAACGTTCAACGGATTTTATTCCAATGTTGATTTTATTTCCAAAGTGAGTTTTAAAATTAAAATAAAATTTGTTTTGGGATTTATTCTCATTGTTCAACAGATTTTATTCCATTTTTTGTTTTATTTCCAAAACAAGTATTAAAATTAAAATAAAATTTATTTCAGGATTTATTCCTGCCGTTCAACGGATTTTGAATTTATTTTCAAAACTAGTATTAAAATTAAAATAAAATCTGTTTGGGGATTTATTCCCACTATTTAACGAATTCTATTCAAATTCTGATTTTATTTCCAAATAAGAAATTAAAGTTAAATAAAATCTGTTTCGGAATTTACTCTCACTGTTCAATGGATTTATTACATTTTGATTTTGTTGTCAAAATGAAAAATTAAAATTAAATAAAATCTGTTTCAGGATTTATTCTCACCCTTTAACAAGATTTTATTTAATTTTGTTTTGTTTCCAAATTATAATTAAATGAAATAAAATATGTTTCGAGATTTATTCTCGTCGTTTAACAAGATTTTATTTGATTTTATTTTGTTTCCAAATTAGAATTAAATTAAATAAAATCTGTTTCGAGATTTATTTCCACTGTTTAGCAAGATTTTATTCGATATTGATTTGTTTCCAAACAAAAACTTAATCAAATAATTATGTTTCGGGAATTATTCCTGTTGTTTAACAGATTTTATTTTGATGTAATTACATAATTTTTTTTTGGGATTTAATCTTGCCATTTAACAAAATTGTTTTTGATTTTGTTTCAGAATTTTAATTCTGTCGTTTAATATATTAAAGGGAAATTTTTCTGTTTATGGTTGCCTTAATTGTGGCTTTAAATTGTGAATTAAAAAGAAATTTATCAACGGTAAATTAAAAAGACAATATGATAATGCATGTCTAAAATTGGTTCTTTGAAAAACTTGGTATTTAAGCGTGTCGAGTGCACCACCTCTCTTTTAGGGTTACCTACCTGGTGCATTGTTTTATTATATTTTTAATTAGACCGTATAAACTTTTGTTTCGGGTTTTATTAGATTTGTGTCGTCTAACAAAAATTGACAAGTTTTCTAATTCTAATTTTGTTTCTTAATAGAAAAATAGAGACTCCCACCAATTCAATCAATTCGCAATCTGAAGCTTTGGTTCAAAAGCAATCCTCAATCCAAAACTTAGTGATGCTGGTGGTAGCTACTGTAAGCCACAACGAGAAACCTGTAAATTTCTCAGGACAGAATTTCAAGAATTGGCAACAGAAAATGCTATTTTATTTGACCATGTTGAACTTGACCAAATTTTTTAAAGATGACCCTCCTACTGTTAAAGAGGGCGAGATAGATGAAGTTACCACTTTCACTACTGTTGAAGCTTGGAAACATTCTGATTTCCTATGCCAAAACTCCATCCTGAATGGATTGTCGGATGCACTGTATGGAGTGTATAGTGTTAAGGAAATAGCTAAGGAATTATAGACATCATTGGACCATAAATAGAAAGCTGAAGATGCTGGAACTAAAAAAATTTTAGTTGCTAAATTCTTGAATTTTGTAATGGTTGATTCTAAATTAATTGTGAATCAAGTGGAGGAACTTCAACTGACCATTCACGAAATTCTTGCTGAAGGGATGATGATAAGTGAATCCTTCCAAGCGGCAGCCATTATTGATAAGCTACCTCCTACTTGGAATGACTTCAAGAATTATCTAAAGCACAAAAGAAATGAAATTTCGATGGAAGATTTAATTTTTAGACTTCAGATTGAAGAAAACAATAGAGGTATCATAAAAAGGCTTAACAAAGCAACAAATGACAATGATGCTAGGGAATACGTCGTAGAAGTCAAGAAAGACTTCAATAAGGGAAAACCAAAATCAGAATGGGTCTAAACTAGGGCCAATAGGTGGCGTTTCCAAAAAGCAAAAATTTCAAGGAAAATGCTTCAATTGCAACAAGATGGGGCACAAGTCATTCGACTGTAGGATCCCAAAGAAAGTTAGCTCTAACAAGGTCAATATTGTGGAAGAAGTTTCCAAGGAAGTGACTGACATGGACTTATGTGCCTAACACACGCAAGAACTATGAATAAGAATTTTCTTTCTAAAGGGGGAATGTTTGTGGGAAGGGGATATGTAATGCAATCTCTGTAAAAGCAAAACTATGAATAAGAATGTTGCTTCTTTTTCTGTTTATATGCTTAAGTCATTTAATTTATGACATAGTAGGTTCGAACATGTTAATTATGATACTTTATGTACATTAATTAACTTAGAACACATTCCTTCGTTTCACAATAATCATAATTATAAATGTGAAACATGTGTTGAAGCAAAATTAATGTAATAGCCCGGTTTAGACCATAGTCAAAATAGTGGTTTCGGGACCACAAATTCGAGTCAAAAAATATTTTAATATTATTTTTGACATTTATAATATATGAATTGATATGTTTTAAAGTTTTGTGTAAAAATTTTATCATTTGTATGCTCAATTTGATAAAAGGACTTAATCGTGTAAAATGAAAAAGTAGCATGCTTTTTGTTAAAGTGCTACATTGCTATGGCTTTTATAATGTGGGGTCCTTATGTTGAAATTTGACCTTTGAATAATATCATGGATGGTATTGGGCTTATAATTGATGATTTTATAATGTTTCATTAATGGACATTTTGGTAAATGATATATTATTGATATTATAATAAAACAAAGCATTAAATGGCCATGGATTTTCATCTTTTTGGCCGAATATGGAAGAGAAAAATAAACCATTTTGAAGCTTTAGGGTTCGGCCATATTGAAGCTCAATTGAAGGTCCGTTTTTGTTCCGTTTTGGATGATTTTTATATTTTTGTGATCGTTGCTTTGAGTATTAGCTAGCCCATGCTTCAATTTTTGAAAGTGTTAATGATTTTGAAAAATTCCATTGATTAATGCTTGAGATTTTGAATGTTGATGATGGAAAATGAGTAATTATTGATAAATTATCATGTTTTGTAAAGTGATTTTTAGTGAAATTGCATAAAAAGGGTTAAATTATAAATTTTGTAAATTGAGGGGTAAAAATGTGAAATAAATGAAAGAAATGAGCTACTAGGGACCTTATTGAAATTTAGCCAAGCATGAGTGTGTTCAAATTTTGAATATTTTATGTTTTGTGAAATAGGGACTAAATTGCGAAAAATGTGAAATGTCAGGGGTAAAAGTTTAATTAGCCCGTTTATGTGTTTTTGGATGAATTTGATTGAGTATATGATTAAATAAGTCAAATTTATATTGAATTAGATCAGGAAATGAAGAAATCAGATTTGGATTGGGGAAAGTTGAAAATTATCGAATAGACGTTCCGGTCCGTTCGTGTTAGTACGAGGTAAGTTCATAAGTAAATAAATGTTGTTAAATTGAAATGTATGTGCATTATATGTGCTGAAATGAGTTGTAAAGAAATATATATATATTTGTGATGTCGAATTGAATTGAGCTTTGGAGAATCTGTTCCGATCATGGATTGTTCGAATAGGTGAAATTAAGAAAGTTCCGATAATGTGACAAGAAAGTTCCGATAATGTGACAATGTCTGAAAAGCCCACTACGAACCATAGGAATAGTTAGGATACATATGTCATGACATAGAATCCGATATGTGATTTCGTGTAAGACCACATCTGGGACGTTGGCATCGACTTATGATTTATGTGTAAGACCATGTCTGGGACATCGACATCGTATTTGATTTTGTGTAAGACCCTGTCTGGGACAGTGGCATCGATATTTGATTACATGTAAGACCACGTCTGAGATGTTGGAATTGTATGAGTTTTTCGAGCTATCCGCGTATCCTTATTGATTCTGAACGGTTTAACGGGCATTTTGAGAAATGAATAAATATGTGAATGACTATCCGATTCAGGTACGTTTGGAAATGTATACAATGTCTGAAAGTGAAAGGTAAGCATATGTACATTTATGGACATATGTTATATGTAAATGAATTATGAACACATGAGCTATATGAGACATATGGATATATGATAACGAATGATATGAATGATGTATTATATACGCTCATTATATGAAATTGTGGTCCTATGTTTCGGACATGAGAATTATGAAACATGAAACATGATTTTGATGTATGATTTGTAATAAATGACCAAGGTTTGGTTGGCGATGCAATTAATATGTGTGAGCTTGATTTATGTGATTAAACTAACGGTTGTTATTTGAATTTGAAAGCATGGTTATATGTTCAGTGGTAACTAAGATAAGTAGAGTTATTTAATGTGGTTAAATGAATTTACGAGTACAATGAATGTATATGTAATTAAGATTTGCTAAATTCGATTTAGTGTTATTGAACTATAAATATCATTGAAATGATTTATTTGCTTATGGCTTACTAAGCTTTCAAAGCTTACTCTGTGTATTTTTCTTATGTTTTTAGAGTTTCGGAGACTTGCTCAGGTTGAAAGTCGTAGGAGACCTCATCACACTATCCGGTTATCGCTTCGGTAAATAAAAGCTTTGAGTTTTTGGTTATGTGGCATGTATATGTTAGTTTCGATATGGTTCATTTTGATTTGTGTATATATATATATAGGCATGCAAAAATGGCTTGTTAATGATGTTAATGTTTGTGTATATTCGGGCATAGTATAAGCTCATTTTGAGAAGTATGTTTTATGGTATGTATGTATTTCGTCTTGGTTACATGTTTTAGTTGAGTAATGATTTAGTTATGGATTTGGTATAATCTTGGTATGAGATTGATATGGTAATTTGAGATGTTGATCATGTATGAGTGAATAAAATTGGCATGTGATTTTGATATGTTTTGGTTTAGAAAGTGAACACGAAATTGGTTGATGATATTATGGAATTGATAAATGATATTGAAGCATGAATGATGTTTGATTTGGTAATGTTTTGATTGCATATTGAGTTATGAAATGTGGTCTTAAATGCTTATGATAAGTAGCAAAATGGCTTTATAAATTGCCTATTTTTGTCCACACAGGTAGAGGCACGGGCGTATGTCTCAGCCGTGTGCGACATACGGTCATGTTACACGGTCGTGTGTCCCCTGGGGTACCCTTTTGAATGAAGTCAGTATACCTTACAGTTTTGACACGGCCTAGACACACGGGCATGTCTGCTAGCCATGTGAGGCACACAGCCTTGGTATATGGGCGTGTATGGCCATTTCGAAGGGTACACGGGCAAGACACAAGGGCGTGTAGTCAGCCGTGTGACCCAAGTCAATTTCGACCATGGCTAAGACACACGGGCGTGTCTCCGGCCATGTGGTACAAGTCAGTATGTATGCCCTGTTTTTACATGACCTAAGACACGGGCGTGTCTGGTAACCGTGTGAGTCATACGGCCTGCTCACACGAGTGTGTGACCTTTGAATGAAAAAAATTTCTAAGTGTCCGCAAACTTTTGTATGTGTTCGGTTTAGTCCCGACCTCTTCCTAATGCATGTTTAAGGTCTCGTTGACGTAAAAAAGGGACTTTATGATGATATTTGACTATGATATGATGATGTATAATTTATGATTGTGAAGTGATCGCGAAATGTTCTGATATGTTCAGTAATACCTCTTAACTCTAATTCGGCGACGGATACGGGTTAGGGGTGTAACAATTAATAAGGTCAGAAAACCACTTGGTCTAATACATAGCAAAACTTGTAAAGCTTGTTCAAATGAGAGGAAGGAATAAATATTTTTATTACCTTCATTGCTATGTATCTTTGCTTAAGAGCAAAGACGAAGCTATAGAGAACTTTATCCTTTATAAGCAAGAAGTTGAAAAACCAACTTAATAAAAAGATTAAGTGATTGTGGTGGTGGATATGTTGAATCATTTGAATACCGTACACAACACAACATTATTCATGAAGTAACACCACCATACTTTCCTGAAATAGAGTAGCCAAGTAGAAAAATCAGACTATAAAGGAAAAGATAAACGCACTGCTAAAAAGCTCTTAGTTATCACATGAAATGTGGGAGAAAGCATTTCTATGAGTTAATTACCTTGTAAATAAGGTGTTTCACAAGAAAAGGGACAATACAACATATGAGTTATAGAAAGGTAGAAAATCATCCTACAACCACTTGAAAGTGTGGGGGTGTCTTGCTAACGTAACGTATACTGATAAGTTGAAACATATGCATCGTCGACACAATACCGTTAAATAACTTATCTCAAACGGAGTTATCTTTATTGATTTTGTAAAATCAAAAGATAACATTGCGGAGGTAACAGCCCGATTTTGGGCCTAGTCGGAACAGTGGTTTCATCAGGACCACGACTCTGACGCAGAAAAAACTTATTTTTATTATATTTTTATGGTCTACGGTTTTATGGAATGATTTCGTGAAAATTTTGACGTTTGGGCACTCAATTTGATCAAAAGGACTAAATTGTAAAAAGTGCAAAATATGTGTTCTAGAAGCTAGTGGTGTCCAATTGCTATGAAATTTTAAATTGAAGGTCCTTAGATGGTAATTAGACCATTTGTTAAGTTAGTAGAAAAAAATGGACATGAGGTAAGAGAAATTGCATGTTTTAAGTTAGGGGCATTTTGGTCATTTAATAATTAAAATGAATTAAAAATCAAATTAAAAGCCAATTTTTGTCCATCTTCCACCCCTTGGCTGAAATTTGTAAGAGGAAGCCATAGCTAGGGTTTTTCCACTTTCTAAGCTCGATTGTAAGTCCGTTCTTGCCCCATTTTTAATGCTCTTTACATTTTTGAAGTCGTTATCACTCGATCTATCTATTTCTACTATTAATTTGAGAGATGACTGAGGTCTAGGGTTTGAAACCTATTATAAATTTATGTATTTTGATGTTTAATGGTAGATTATGCAAGCTTAATGTTAGATAAACGACTTTTGCTAATTGATTTTCGGTAAAAATGTCGAAAAGGACCTATTTGCAAAAGTTATAAAAATAAGTAGTAAAAGTGTAATTAAATGAAAAATGTGGGCTGCTATAGGCATGTATAAGGTTCGGCTAGGCTTTGGTCTCGATGAAATTGAATAGATTTCATTTTACGAGCTTAGGGACTAAAATGTAAATATGTCAAAGTTTAGGGGTAAAAATGTAATTTTACCATAAGATGATTTTTGGACTGAATTGAGTAATGTGATTAATAAATAAGTTAAATTTTCTAGTTTAGATCAAGAGAAACGAGGTTCGGACTTAGATCGAGGGAAAAATAAAGTATTTAACGAATAGGTCCAATTCTACTATTTTTGTACCGAGGTAAGTTCTTATGTAATAATGCATTGTTATATTTATGCTTTAATTGCTTAAATATTGTATGAATTGTGATTTACTCCTTGAGCGTAATCGACAAAGTTTGACAAGCGAGAAATCCCGGTTGAACCTTAGGAATAGATAGGATACAAATGTCATGACATTAGGGTTATTTGAGTTCTCATGTAAGACCATATCTGGGATATGGCATCGATATGAGTTTTCTTGTAAGACCATAGTTGGGCTATTGACATCGATATGAGATCCTATGTAAGACCATATCCAAGATATGGCATTGGTATGGTACCTTGTGTGTGAGATTCCCGAGTATCCTTAGTATTCCAAGTGGTTCAACAGGTAGTTCAACAAGAATGTCAAAGTTATGAAAGATTATGTTTATGCTACGAATGTGTACAGGTACGTACGTAAAACTCATATGTAATGAGCTCTATATGTGATGAATCCCTAGGTAAGGTTATGAATGAGTAAGTAAAGATTAGAATATCTTAATACTAACCATGCCGAGTTCATCATAATTATTTGTATGTTATATGTGTGGTTACATTGCTTATTATTTGCATGGGAACTTACTATGCTTTATAACTTACTCCCTTTTCTTTTCCCTTGTTTTATAGTGTCACCAAGCTAGCTCGAGGATCGATGACTATCGGAGATCCATTCACACTATTAACTTATTACTTTGGGTATTTATGAATTCAACATTTTGAGTTATGGCGTGTATAGGGACTTGTGCTTTTTGTTATGTGTCATAATTAGTTTGGCTAAATGTGTTGGCTTATGTTAATTGATAATTCATTTTGTAAATGGCCATTGAACTTGGCTAATATTGGTTTAAGTATATATGCATATGATGATGCTTTTCATGGATGTGAGTATTGCATGGTTTAAGTTGATTAGTGTGTGATGTTGTATGTGATGGATAATAGCGTGTGAATGATGTGTGAATGCCTTAGTTGTGGCTGATTTGGTTAATATTATATGCTTGGAATGGCGTTGTGATTTGTTGTGTAGGTTTGTGCCTGGTAGGGTGACAAAATGGCTTGGTAAAGAACCTTGTTTTTGTCCACACGGGTAGACACAGGTGTGTGTCTAGGCCGTGTGTGACACACGGCTTGCCCCATGGGCGTGTGGTCAGGCCGTGTGTCCCCTGCACTTTAATTTTTGCAAAACAAAATGCTTAGTATTGAACACACGAGAAGAGACATGTGTATATGTCTCAGCCGTGTGGATGGCACGGCCTCGAACACGGGCATGTGCCCTAGCGGTGTGAAGTCTGTACCTATTTTATGAAAAATTATGAAATTTAATTCGACCACACGACCTAAGCACATGGGCGTATGCCTTGGCCGTGTGACTTCATTTTTGCATTTGGATGTCAAACAGAGAGTTACACGGGTTAGGGACATGGACATGTGTGACCACATGGCCTGCCCACACGGGCGTGGCCTAAAGCCACAAGGGCTTGTAAGCCTTATTTTATCAAAAGTTTTCTAAGGGTTGTAAAGTTTTTTAAAGTTCTCAGTTTAGTCCCGAACCACTTCTAATGTATGTTTTGGGCCTCGTAGGCTCGCTTTAGGGACGATATGAATGTGTGTGAAAAGTTTTAAATTTGGATGGAAATTTACGTCTCAGTTTTATATGTTTGCTTGTGTTTAAGTCCGATAATGCCTCGTACCCTATTCCGGCGTCGAATACGGGTAAGGGGTGTTATAGCGGATCCGCTAACTAAAGGCTTAAAACGAGATCATGTTGATAAAACATCGAAAGGAATGAGACTAAAGCCCATGAAATTAAAAGGCGCTATGTGAAGGAAAACCCTACCTAGTTGACTTGAGATCCCAAGATCTAAGCTCAAAGGGACAACCTAATTGCGTAGACCTTGTGAGGTTACTGTGGGCGTTCTTATCCCAAGTTCGTTCCTATTATGTAAACAGTGACTGAAAATGGGATAGGTTAAGCAATGCTTTTAATGACCATTCTGTGTTTCGATGAACCGAACAACATAAGCCACCTATATGAGAGTGAAGTGGGGCTGGTTCGAAGAGACTAGTGGGGCATAGTTCTTAAACTCTTACAGAACTAGGAGATGTACATGGCTATATTAACATGCCCATGAGAACTAAAACCTTGCCAGTTAGGTAGTTGTGTAACATCCCTAACATGTATCCATCGTCGAAATAGGGTTACGAAACATTACCAAAAAAAAGTAACATAAAAACATTCATTTCCAAACATTTCATTAATCATATCATAGTTCATTCAAACACATGCATATTCTTCCTTATTTGGGCCCTCGAGGCCTTAGAAACACTTTAAAAACAAATTGGGACTAAATCGAAAACATTTGGAAATTTATGGAAAAATATAGAAAATTTCACACTGTATGGTCACACGGTCGTATGGCCAGGCCATGTGACTCACATGCTTGAGACACACACCCGTGTCTCAGGTCGTGTAACATTCGAAATAGGGACACACGACCGTACCCGTGCTCGTGTAACTCACTGACTTAGGTCACACGGTCAAGCCACACGCCCATGTGCCAAGCCGTGTAACACTCGAAATGGCCTCACACGCCCATGTGCTAGGCTGCGTAACTTTTGAAATGTATTCTTCAAAACCTACAGGGGACACATGGCCATGTGTCACACACGACTTAGGCACATGCCTGTGTCTCAGGCTATGTAGACAAGAAAATGATCAAAATCAAGTCATTTCTTTTTCCCTTTAAAACATAAACCTACTAGCCACTTGCAAGTATACACAAGGCCTTAAAAAAAATACCCAAATCATGAATAAAATGACCAAATCTTTATACCAAATGTCCATATAACTAATATGCCAAAAGTCACCTCAATCACAATTCATCAAACCTATCAAAACATGTGCATACTTATCCATTCACCAACCAATCACACCTAACCTATTTCTATACCAAACTTACCATATTTGACTACATTTATATCATTACCAATAATCCATAACTACTTCAAATCATAATCCATCTTGGTCACATTATAAACATACCAAATATGGTCATTCCAAACATGCATCAATTTAACTATATTAACAACTACCAATAAAACATTAAAATACCATAAGTACCACGAATCCAAAGCAACATTACATGCCATAAACATCAACTAAACATAAACCGCAAGTCACCTATACATGCCATTATAACCTTGATTAAGACATCAAAATCTACTAATATAATCATTGGATAGTGTGATAGATCTCTGACGAGCTTCCGATAATCTGTAAAATAAAGGAAAAATAACTACGTAAGCAATGAATACTTAGTAAGGTCGTATAAACTTTAAACATAACATTTCATTTTAACAATGAACTTTATGGGGTAAATATAAATCTATACAAATCTTACAAAGTTTATCAAACTTTATAACCATTAACTCCTAAATGAGTAAGTTCATCAATATCGCATATATTTTTCATTCCTAACATAATAGGATTTTATAGAACTTTGAACCCTTCTATTTACTTACTTTCCATAGCATTTACTTACTTTCCATTGCGTTTACTTACTTTAGCTTAAATAACAACATCAATTCACTAATTAGTATATTTGTTCATGAACTAGGTATATTCATCCATATATATAAATTTCTTACATATAAGTACATCATTCCCTTTTTATCATATTACATTTCAACTATGAACTTACCATTTCATTACCTTTCCTCACCTGTTTCATATGCATAACACACAATATATAAGCATTACATCAACCATGGCCACAAGCTAGTGCATTTAAACATAGCTCTTTTGGAATCAACTACATGATAAACCGTTTCATAAGAAATTACATACTTTGATCCTTACCACCCTTTCATGACCATAAGCATATTTTCATTTGGACATTTACCATTTCAATTCATAACTTTAAAAGTAAACATAATACAATCCAGCCAATAGCTTGGCACAAGCCTAAGCATCATCAACAACACGTGTTAGTGCATCAATTCATAATTAACTTGAATTAACATAAGATAAGTCATTAAACATGAAATACCTCACCTGAAATCATCAATTTCATGAATATAGACATGCCTTCATTTAAAATTTTCTTTTCATTCCTTTTTCATAGTTTTCATGATATAAGTCATTTGAATATTTATCATTCCTTTCCTTTTCTTACTCATTTCATTTGCATAGTACAAAGTATAAATAAAAATCAACCATATGTGTTCTTATCATCCACCATCTCAACCGATAGATTAAAAATGTTCAATTCAAAATCAAATATATAGAGAATTCATCAAAGTTACTCAACAAGTTACCTTACCGAGATTTTTAATCTGATGAACGACTTACAGATAATAGTACATCGTCAGTCCAACCAAAACACACCAGATGCTCACACGAGCCAATCCCTCCAAACACACCAATGCTTATAAAAGTTAGTCCAATCGAAACACACCAAACAGAGAGTATAACAATAGAGTTTGCAACAAATGCTAAACCTCAATTTACTCGTATAATATATATATATATATCCCTCCAAAACCATCTCCACTCCAATCCCTCGTAACACACCAAATCACGATTGTACTCTATCTCGCATTGAATTAAAAATAAAGCATCAAAATAAAAAATATATCACAAAAATCCATTTATTATCTACAATAATATATATATATATATATATATATATATATATATATATAAGTTGTACCATGTTAATCTGCTCAAAAATTCATATAGCTGTTAAATTCTAATATGTACGAACTTGCATGACTAAATTGCAGAAATGTCAAAGTATAGGGTTTTTTGGTAATTTTCCATTATCCTCGATTTTCCACTCGATCTTGATATAAATTAATAATTCCATTCAATTTATTAATTATATAGTAAAAAAATTATTTTATGCAATTTAGTCATTTTGACATTTTACAAAATTGCCCTGATATTTTACTTTTATTCAATTTAGTCCCTAAGCCTAAAACATGCAAATTAACCATTTTAATTACAAATCCATGCTAACCGAATATTAATAGCATCCATTTCAGCCCATTTTTGCAACAATTTCACATCAAGTCCTTGAACTATTACTATTTCAACAATTTAGTCCATAATAAGCAAATTCATCAAAAATCACTTAATAAAATACTTATAAATAACAAATAATACTTAAAATTCATAAATTAACATCTAAAGTTACAAATACTCATCAATGAAAACATTCAAAATCTTTAACAGTTTCAAAAATAAAGGTACGGGCTAGCTGGACCTAGTTGCAACGATCTCAAAAACATAAAAATTATTAGAAATAAACTCAAATTTAGCTTACATGCAAAAGAGGACTTTGACCAAATGCTTAATCTATAATCCATGGATTCCTTATTTCTCCAATTTCGACAAAAACCAAGGAAAAAGATGATACCCTAATTGTTTTGTTTTTAATTTAACTTAACTTATCAAATTACCATTTTAACTTTAGTTAATAATTAAATAAAACACCAAATCCATGCCCATATTAGTCCACTAACTCCTTAAATGGGTTAATTACCGTTTAAGTTCATTTACCTTTATTCATTAAGCCATTTAATCACTCAAATCAAATAGTGATCAAATTTTACATCTTTTACGATTTAGTCCTTTTTAATTAATTAACTATCTAAACATTAAAATTCTTAACAACACTTTAATAAAACCTTAATAAAACTCTGTAAATATTTATAGAAATATTTTCAGCTCGGTTTATAGAAATGAGATCCTGATACCTTATTTTCTAAAATCACTTGACCTTAGGGTCTTACCACTTGAACTTAATTAATCATTCGAATAGCATAAATTATCATATCAAAAACCTTTTAAAAACCATAATTGACTCATAAATATTCATAAATAATATTTACGAACTTACTTATCAGATTTGTGGCTTGACTCATAAATATTCATAAATAATATTTACGAACTTACTCATCAGATTTGTGGCCCCGAAACCACTGTTTCCGAAACCACTAAAAAATGAGTTGTTACAAATTGTGTGAGGTATATCATCGTTTACACAAAAGGCAGAACAGTTCAAGGACATCACACTTACCGGTCAACTAGTAAAGTAAATATAATTTCACAATGGAAGGTTCAAGGGTGGATACCTACCTCTCCTATGCAAGTATCGATCGTAGATTCTATCACCACATCGAGTCAATATTTTTCGATAAAACTATCAATTTTCATTCATGTAGGGGATTGTTGGAAAAATTGCATTTTATGGGAACTTTGAGGCATATTCTCAATAGGTAAAAGTGGAGAGTTGAATCATGAAATTATGGTTTCATATTCTACTCCATGATACCTTTACAATAGTATATCATATGCTTCAAATGGTTGAGTGATGAATGAGAAATTGATGCTCAAATTAAGCTACTTGGAAATATTTGTTGAGGAAAAGAAAAGCTTAGATCTCACATTGGTTAAATAACAAGTTTAAGATGTGTTTATATATAGAAACCCGCTTGAAGGGTGATTCAATGGCTAAGCTTGGAACCTTACTTCGTGTACAGGGGAAGTGCAGATCCAAACCCGACAGAGTTAGGGCGCACCCATATGACGTGGGCGACGCGAAATGTTCAGATCGGTCGGGCTCAAAATGGGCCTGCGGATATTTTAGCCCAACACAAAATTATATTTTCTTAGCAGACATAATATGTTTATATAAGGATGTTTATCTTATTTATTTGATTCCAATCAATTTGATTTAACTTTTAATCAAATTGATTTGTTGGCTCCTTAATGGTAGGTTTTGTGGATATTTCCAAAATTCCACCATGCAAAAATGCCATTCTGGAGAATTTTTCAACACTCATACTCTCTTACATCGGATTTATTTTGTTATCAAAATTCTTCTTTTCTTCTCTATATTTTCCAAAGTTCTAGTGATAAAAAAAGGCAACGTTCGTTCATTGATTGTTGCAGAGGTGTTACTACTTCGATCACTGTGTTGTTGTATCTTAGGAGATATTCGGCCAACGTTTCCCGAAGTACTGTAGGAGCGGCCAAATTTGTCTTAAGGAAATTGTGTTTAACATGCCTCAACGTTTAGTAAATCTCTATTCTTCCTTTCGATTTCAACTTTTTGTTACAATTTTTATTGGTTTAAGTATTTGACAATTTAAATATAAATAATTCTATTTTTATTTTATTTTATTTTATTTTATATATAAATATGTGTTTATTTATATTTAAATATTTTATTCACTAACATTTTTTGTCCAACAGTTATAAGTAATGGTTAATGATGTTCCTAGTAATACCTACATTGACGGTACAAAGCAGCTTTTTTGATGCTTGGCAATGGTGGAAACCAAAATTCAACTTGAGATTGAATAGAACTGGTATAGTTTGGTTTAGATACATAAACAAAACAAAATAAAAAATCATTTGAGGACTTTTGATTGCATTATTTAGCTCTTGCACAATTGATTAAACAATTTAGGTTAGTACTGTACGGGCCCAATTTTGCCCAGCCCGTTTAAGTAAAAACCCAAAAATAAGCAGTCCATTTACAAAAGTTTTAACCCAAATACAAGCCCAAATTACAGCAGACCTAACCCAATTTCGGATGGCCCAACAGGCCCGAAACCTAAGCCGATTTCGGCAGACCTAGAAACCCTAGTTTCTTCCCAACGCCGTACCCCCCACGTACCTCGTAGGCATGTCCAACGCCCGAGGCACGGCTCCCCTTGTCCCGTTGCACCAAAATGGCAAGCTTCTACCCCGTTGACCCTCTAGACCTGCAAAACAGAAGCGAAAGAGAACAAAGCAGTAGAAGCAAAATAAATAGTAATAAACAGTAGACAGAAATTTTGGTATTAGGCTATAAGAAGCCTCAAACAAAATATTGCAAGGGACACGATTTGAAGCAATCAAAAAACAAAAGGTTGAAATCTCATCCTATCTTCTTTTCTTCCCTATCTTCTGTTTTCATTTTTATTTTTGTTCTTTTGTTTAGTTTAAATAATAAAAAAAAAAGAATAGAGAAAAAGAGACTTACCCCAACTCCAAAGTCGTATCATCGGAGCTCCTTCTCTATCGGTGAAATCGACTGAAAATGGTGTCTTTTTCTCGGATTTACTGGCTAAGGGAATAGGGCCGTCGGGTGCTCCAAAGTCAGGGTCAAAAGACCCCTTTCGCGCAGCCCCGACCACCACCTACGGTGGCTTCATGACGGCTGCGATGAGGGGTGCATAAACCCTAGCAGAGCACCAACAGGGGGCTGCTCTTTGTTCCTGAAAAGAGAAAGAAAAAATGAAAATTTTTAAAAAAAATTTGGCTTTAATAGCCATGCAAAATGGTGACGTTTTGCAATCCCCCCACACGCCTCAAAACGGCGTCGTTTAGGGGGGAACCCGTGCGACCCGACCCGTTTAGCGGATGATCCGCGTGTTTTAAAGCCAAATGGAATATTTGCTATAACGCTCCTAACCCGAATCTGTCGCCAGAATAGAGTTACGGAGTATTACCGGAGTTACCGATTTATTTATCAGATATTTCATTTCATCTAACGTTCATATTTGGAACCAATTAAAATCAAACATATTTTTCCCTTAATATACTTAATTTTTCTCGATATGTTTTACTTGAATTTATTACTCGTCTCAATTTAATTAATTTCCTTGTATCAACGTATCAAAAATAATCACCTATTTACATGTCATAATAAATATCATTCTCTTGCCATTTCTTCATAAACATAAATCAGGTAATTCATTATATCGATATTTCATGCATTTAAAAATACAATTCAAGTTACACTAACTTACCTCGCTGCTTGTACATGTTTATAATTTCATTAATCCGATATCTTTTTTTTTCCACGTTCAAGTCTCGTATTCGAGTCATCTGGATCTTTATAAAGAAATTTGATCGTTGTTTTCATTTATTTCATGTTGTAATACATTCAACTAATGGTCTAAACAAAATTACTATTTTACCCCTAAACTTTTAATTAATGACGATTTCATCCTTAGGTTAAAATAAAATAAAATTCTTGCAATTTAATCCTTATTTCCAGTCGTTATTCTCAAACAAATTGATAACAGCCCATGAATTCTATAAAATATCATAATTTTCCATAATTTCAACACTTAATTTAATCCTTAAAACATGTTTTTCCCTGATCTTGAGCTAAATTAATAAATTCATTCAATTTTGTAATTTTAAATAATAAAACAATCCATTTCATGCAAATTGGTCATTTCTAACATTTTTTACAAAATTGCCCATAAACTTTTACTTTTATTCAATTTAGTCCATGAGCCTAAAACATGCAAATTAGCCTTGCTAGCTGAATATTCATACATATTTTCCTCCTCCTCCTCTCCATTCCACATCCTTAATTTATATAACATGCAACAAGTAACATTATCAATAATTTCTCTATTTACTTATATGTATATTCAAAACTGTCCATTTGCGTCATAGTCACTAAATTACTAATATATCTTAAGCTACAAAACTTGAAATTAAGATCCGCTAATTTTCTATGAAACTAGACTTACATATCTTATTACCATAAAATTTTCAGAATTTTTGGTTTAGCCAATAAGTACAGTTTATTCTTTAAAGTTATCCCTATTATGCTGTCTGACAGTTCCGACCCTTCTTCACTAAGAATTAATTATCTCATCGTACGAGATTCAGATGATGTTTCTGCTTATTTTTTTTGAAAGTAGACTCATTAAGGATTTTAAAAATATAAATTTAATCCCTTAATTATTTTTCTCCAATTTTTGATGATTTTCCAAATTCAGAATAGGGGAAACCAAAATCATTCTAACATTATCTCACAAAACTTATAATATCTCATGATTTATAATTCCATTGCTTACAACGTTTCTTCTATGAGAAACTAGACTCAATAAGCTTTAATTTCATATTTTATTTATCCTCTAATTCAATTTCTAAAATTTTTGGTGATTTTTCAAAGTTAGACTATTGCTGCTGTCCAAAACTGTTTTAGTGTAAAATGTTAATTTTCATTTTGCCCCAAATTTCACAGTTCATACAATTCAGTCCTTGCTCAATTAACCCCTCAATTAAGCTAATTTTTTCAATTAATACTTTTCCTAGACATTATAAGTTATTTCATAACTATTGAAATTCAGAATTTCCACATAAAACTCTAACTTCAAACTCTTTTACAATTTAGGTCTCAAACATTCACTTTCTATTCAATTCTTTCAATAAAATCAACATATAAACAATTTAAAGCTCTAATTCTATGCCAAATAATCATATACTTCCAGCACATATTCGTATCAACTTTCAATTTCTTTCATAGAATCAAAAACTAATGAATTCAACAAGTGGACCTAGTTGTAAAAGTCACAAAAACACAAAAATTTCAAGAAATAATCAAGAATTGAACTTACTTGCAGTAAAAATATGAAAAACCAGCTTAAGAGAACTATTCCATGGTGTTTTTGCTGATGAGAATGCAGAAAAATAAAGAGAAATCTAGATAATTCCACTTTAGTCCTAGCTTTATTAAGTAAATTTTGCAATTTTGCAATTTTGCCCTTAATTCCCCTTATTTTCTTGCTGATTTCATGCACTTGCCGTCCAGCCCAAATAGACCTTGGACCTATTTTCCTTTTAAACCCTCTTTCTTTTATCATTTAAGCTATTTAATCATTTATCATAATTTTGCATTTGATACAATTTAGTCCTTTTTGTTCAATTAGCTATCAGTACTTTAAAATTTCTTGACGAAACTTTAATACTAACTTATTAACACTCCATAAATATTTATAAAAATATTTATGGCTCGATTTAAAATTCTCGAGGTCTCGATACCTCGTTTTCGATTCTAATTATTTTAATATATTTTTTTAGTACACTATTCACTATTTCAAAATTTTTCCTAACTTCACATTTAACTTATACTCACTAAATTAATAATATTTCCTACTCATTTTTCAGATTTAGTGATCTCGAATCACTATTCCGACACCACTGAAAATTAGGCTGTTACATTTGCACTGTGGGTCCTCCTGCTTTGCCATTTGTTTCGAGTTTTCCTTATGCATATGTCCTCCCACATTGCATTGCATGACCGCTGTGGTCACACCCTTAGGTGGAAGTGAGAAACTACTCCTTCGTGAGGTTTTCACCTCCGTATAGGATAGTGGATCGTTTTCGGGATACATCCGTACCTGCGTCTTCATGAGATTTTCATCTCCGTATAGCCGTAGGGAAATGTATTCCCCTGAATCGAACTCAGTCTATATGAGCCTATAATGGGTGAAGATCGAATAATCCGCTGGTTCAGGTACCTTTTCTTTAGAACCGAACCACATGTAATGAGCCCTAAGAGCCTACCCCAAGTAGAACCACACCAAACCCTAGTGGTTACCGAATAGGTGCTTAATTATTTCTTTTTTGCTTTGAGTTTTATTCTTTGTTTTAGTACTAACTTGTCGTGTTTTGTTGTTATTGCATGACATCTTATCATAAAAGGGTGTTTATTTGCATTCGGTTACTAGATAGGAGAGTTTAGCATGGAAAAAGGATTTCTTGATATAGTGGAGGATAATGCGGCCGTCCGAGTGTGGTCCGAGAGAACGCAATAGGAGAAAGGAGATAGTTTGACCGAGGGATATGAATTGGAGTTGTGTGATTTCACTCGCATCAGTACGACTTAGAACAACCTGCAAGAATTAAGGGATATATGGAATAGTTGGAAGAGCGAGGTCAAATAACTCTTTTACTGTAACTACGGCGATCTACCCTATTTGCTCGATGTAAAGGTAGACAAATACTTGTTCCGGGCCCTTGCACAGTTTTGGAACCCCGCTTACAGTTGCTTCACCTTTGGAAAAGTCGATTTAGTACCTACTATGGAGGAATACATGGCGTTGCTTAATTGCCCGAAGGTTCAGGCCGACAGGGCTTATTCAAGACCTGTTAATGTTCCGAATTTTGTGAAAAAATTGATGAAGACCACTGGGATGAGCAAACAATGGGTTCAACCCGTATTAAGCAGAAAGGGGATAGTAAGTGTATTCCTTGGAAGAATTTAAGGGACTTAATCTTAGCACACCCGGATATGAAAAAGAGGGTAGATGTTTTCGACTTAAGCCTCTACGGTTTGATCATTTTTCCTAAGGCGTTAGGACATGTAGATGAAGCCGTCTCGGATTTATTTGATCACCTTGATAAAGGGACCACACCCGTCGCGGCAATCTTAGCAGAAACTTTTAGATCCTTGAATGCATGTCGGAGAGCGGGTGAAGGAAGGTTTATTGATTGTGCACAGCTCCTATTGGCTTGGTTTCATAGTCATTTTTGGAAGGTGAAAAAGGTCTCCTATCGGGTTTTCCCCAAGGACTATTCCCCATTAAGAGAATTAGTGGCTACATCGAGGCGAGACGACATCTCGGAAGAGAAATAGATGACTATTCTCCAGAATTTGCGAGCCGAAGATGTTGAATGGAGGGCTCCGTGGTTGATCCCTGATGAGATCTTATATTGGTGCGGTGAATTTGATTGGGTCCCTCTGGCTGGAATATGGGGAGTTGTGGGATACGCTCCATTGATGTTGTTAAGGTAGTACCGATCAAGGCAGTTTATACAGGTGACACAAGGGTTGGCACGATGTGAGTTCCCCTATAAAGATAACAACTATAAGAGGAAGGTTCGGGAAATATCAGATGCTTGGAACCAAACTCGAAGAATAAAAGGGTTCACCACGGGTCCGATGACGACCCCCGAGTATGAATGGTGGTTGGGTAAAAGAATCAATGACAACATCCCGATACCAAGTCATGAAAATGCCCGACCAATAGAAAAACATTTACAAGTGGTCCCATCCGAACTAGAAATTACCAAGCAAGACTTTGAGAGAATGAGCTCGGAATTGGGAAAGAAGATAGAGCAATTAGAGGAGGAAAAGATGCGACTAGGATTAGATGTCTACATCCACAAGCTAGAGGCTGAGAAGTTAAAGAAGGGGAAGAATAAGGCTGAAGAAGACTTGGATAGTCTGAAGACTGATTATAAGAAGTTGCGTACGTCAATAAAAATTGCCGGTTTGGGTAAGACATCGAATCAGTGGCGTCAAGAAATTGAAAAAGAAAAGACTAGAGCCGATCACTGGGAGAAAAAGTTCCAAGATGCTCGAGTGCGGGAAGATGTTTTGAAAAAGAGTTTGTTGGAAAACCAGAGCGAAAAGGAGAAACTGCAAGCTCGGATAGCCGATTTGGAAAAATCGTTACATCTGCATCGAAACCGTAACTCCGTATTTGAGTTGAAGGCCAGCTTAAGTAAAATCGAAGAGTTGAAAGGAAAAATAGAGGAACTCGAAAAGGCACTACAAGATAGCAAAAATCAAGTGGAATTCATTGTGGCAAAAAACGAGCAATCCAAAGAACAACTTCACCACTCTCAAGATCAAATCAGAAATAGAGATTATGTCATGAGGGAAGCTGTGGCTCAAGTTCGAGAGATAGCCGATCATTTACAAACCTTGGCAGTTCAAGCTGATGTATTAAGCATAAGATACGAGTCAGAATCAGATCGAGGCCGAAACTTAGCTTGGCTTCTTAGAAAAGTTAAGGCTTTAGGCATTAGGACAAAGTCGTATATGTAATCATCTGTTCTATGTAAAGAAATTTTTCTTGTAGTAAAGTTCTTCTAATGAAATTGAATTAGAATCAACGCCTCTTTTTGCATCCATACATTTGCATCACATTACATCATATGCATTAAAGGCCATAAAAAGATTCTAATTAATTAAAAATGTTTCAGTAACCTGGAAACCGACGAAAATCTCCCGGATACACATCCCTACGGTACAAGGAGGAAAACTGAAGCAATGGAGAAAAATTTAGAGAGACTGGAGCAAATGCAGAAAGAGATGCAGGAGCAGATGCAAGCACAAGTGCAGGAACAGTTAGCAAAAATCCAGTAGGAAATGAGGGACCAGATGCTGGAATCTCAAAGAAATATGATGGAAGAGCTAACCCAACTACTGACTAGTAGGTCGGACAAAGGAAAAGGCCCTATGACTGATATGGGAAATAACCGCGGAGATTCCCTTTACCCCCTGGCTTTACCCCGGCAAACGCCCAAGCGCAGCATGAAACACATATGCAGAGACCGTCCATTACCGAAGATCCCATCTACCCCCTGGTCTTACCCCAATAAATGCTCAAACGCAGCCGGAGCTACACACACAAAGACCGTCCGTTACGATCAGGCCTCAACAATTTCAGACTGATACCTCGATGCCAATCAATTATCAAATGGGCTCAGGCTCTAATCTTGGGGATAACCCTATTAATCCTATCATCCCTGATTTGGATAATATGGCAGAGGAAGAAAGAGTGAGAACGAGTCTCTCGAAAGAATTGGAAAAACGATGCAAGTGGTTGGAGGAAAAGTTCAGAGTAATAGAAAGTGCTGACTATCATTGTGGGATCGACGCTAATGATTTAAGTTTGGTCCCAGACCTAATCCTCCCTCCTAAGTTCAAAATCCCAGACTTTGAAAAATACAATAGGACTAGCTGCCTAGAGGCTCATATCACCATGTTTTGTCGAAGAATGGCAGGATATTTCCATAATGATCAATTATTAATCCATTGCTTCCAAGACAGCTTGGTCGAGTCTGCGGCCAAATGGTACAACCAATTAAGTCGCGCGCAAATCTATTCATGGAAAGACTTGGCACAAGCTTTCATGAAGCAATACGGCCATGTGATAGACATAACACCCGATCGAATCACATTACAAAACATGGAAAAGAAACAAAATGAGAGCTTTAGGCAGTACGCCCAAAGATGGAGAGAGATAGCGATGCAAGTCCAACCACCTCTATTAGAGAAAGAAACGACTATACTTTTTGTCAACACTCTAAAAGCTCCATTTATCAATCACATGTTGGGAAGCGCTACTAAGAGCTTCTCAGACATAGTAATGTCAGGAGAGATGATAGAGAACGCGATAAGATGCGGGAAGATCGAAACAGGTATATATAATAAGAGTTGTTCCAAGCCAGTCACTGTGAGCCAACCAAAGACAGTGGCTACCAACCATCAAGGCTCTACAAGGCAAGATTCAAACCTGAGGCCTAACACGGAAAGAGTCCAGTTTACGCCTATCCCAATGTCATACAGGGAGTTGTACCAGAGATTATTCGATGCTCATGTGGTGTCACCATACTACTTGAAAACCCTGCAGCCTCCATTCCTTAAGTGGTATGACGCAAACGCTCAATGCGAATACCATGCAGGAATCTCGGGGCACACGATTGGGAACTGCACCGCCTTCAAAAAGGTAGTCGAAAGGCTCATAGGTATGGGTGTTGTGTAGTTCGATGAGCCCACATGACCTAATCTGGCTGGGAATCCTCTGCCTAGTCATTCAGACAAAGGGATAAACGCGATAGTTGAGAATGGAGGGAAAAGGATCAAGGCTGATATAGCAGAAGTAAAAACCCCGTTGAGTTGGGTTTGGAAACAAATGATCGACAGAGGTTTAGTCACGCAAGATTCAAGAGGAAGGCCCGGAGAAGCGAGGAAATACTGCGAGTTTCATGCCGACGAAGGTTATGACATCCAAGAGTGCAATAAGTTCAGGTACATAGTGCAAAATTTGATGGACAATAAGGAGATGAAATTTTATGAAGAAATTGAAACATCAGAAGAATGAGAGGTTTACGCCTCAAAGGGAGAAACGACAGAAGGGGTCCAGAGAGTCAATCACCCAGTGGTAATCATATCACGACCAAGAATCAGTGAAGTGGGAGTACCAATTGCGCCAAAAGTCATAATCCAGAAACCCGTTGCTTTCCCTTACAAAGATAGTAAGAGTGTGCCTTGGAATTATGACTGTAATGTGACAATCCGGGGAAAGGAGAACCCAGCTGGCACTTCGGAAGAAGTCAAGATAAAGGTTTCTATACACGAAATGGAAGGCGTTATACCCAAAACACAAAGGTAAAACCAGCTAAAGGAAAATCCGTGGTTGTTGAACAAGAAAATGAAAAGACACCAGTGCAGATCGCACATCACAATGAGCTCTGTGTGGATCAAAAAGAGGCTAAAGAGTTCTTAAAATTCCTGAAACACAGCAAGTACAATGTTGTGGAACAATTACATAAACAGCCAGCTCGCATATCGGTACTAGCTTTGCTCTTGAGCTCAGAGACACACCGCAGTGCATTGATGAAGGTGTTAAATGAGATATATGTAGCAGATGATATCTCTGTCAACAAGCTCGATCGTCTGGTCAATAACATCGGTGCTAATAATTTTATCTTCTTTAATGATGATGAGATACCACCGGGGGGTATGGGATCTACAAAGGCCCTGCACATCACCACTCGATATAAAGGACATACATTGCCGGGGGTACTAATTGATAATGGATCGGCGTTGAATGTCCTGCCCTTGTCCACATTAAATAGGTTTCCAGTAGATAGCTCTCACATGAAAACATGTCAAAATATAGTGAGAGCATTCGACGGTACTGAAAGAAAAGTGATAGGAAGAATCGAGATACCACTCTTGATTGGCCCAAACACATATGAAGTGAACTTCTTAGTAATGAACATCAAGCCCTCGTACAATTGCCTGTTAGGAAGGCCGTGGATTCACTCGATGGGAGCAGTACCGTCATCACTACACCAGAAGTTAAAGTTGGTAACTAAGGGTAGATTGGTAACGATAAACGCGAAAGAAGGCATAATTGCATTCGTTACCAGTGACGCACCGTATGTAGGTACGGACGATGAGGCAATAGAGTATTCTTTTCGATCACTAGAATTTGTCAACGCTACATTCATTGTCAAAGGGAACAAGATCCCAATGCCCAAAATATCCAAAACTACGAGGATGGGCCTGCGATTGATGGTCGGCAAAGGAGCACTGCCAGGAAGAGGACTTGGAAGGTGTCTTCAAGGAATGAGCGAGGTACCAGTGCTAAAGGAAAAACGAGACCGCTTTGGCTTAAGATTTAGGCCAGATGCGAAGCAAAAGAAGAAAGAGCTGGAGAAAAAGCAAGAGAGAAGAAGAGCACGTCTACGCGGTGAGAAGGTCAAATGGGAGCCGATGACCTTTCCTCATTTATCTAAAACATTCGTGTCAGGAGGGACTATTTACTCCAAAGGAAGATCAACAGGGAAAAAATCTGCCGAAGAAATATTAAACAGTTTGAGTATTAATGCCATATCCGAAGGAAAAACTGAAGAGAATTCAGCTGGAATTCGCCCATACGTGCCCGTGAGCGTTTTAAACAATTAGACCGCAAAGGAGATCCCTGTAACCTTTAAAATTAATTCAGAGTAATGTCTGAAACAAGCCTATTGCTCTAAGCCTAGGGGCAATAGGAATCCTTTTGTAAAATAGGCTCTTATCCAATATCGTTATTTCAATAAAAATGCATTTTTACGTATCATCTTAAGCAGACATTTCATTTATTCTTTCCATTTCATTCATAATCATACCACCAATAAATGTTCTTAGATTCTGTTGTTCTTTGGGCTTTTCTTCATCTCTATAACAGGTCTCCAGATATCAATGACATGAGTAACACTACTACTGACTCAGAGTCTCCTTTTGAGTGAGATGTGTGTATGGAGGATTCTCAGGATTTTGAAGATGACCAAAGCTGTAACCTATCTTCGGATTTGTTAAGGATGGTAGAACAAGATGGAAAACAAATTCTACCTCACAAGGAATCAGTGGAAATCGTGAGTTTAGGAGAAGGAAAAGAGGTGAAGATTGGAGCCTGTATCGCTGCAGAGACAAAAACAGATCTCATTGAGCTACTACAAGAATTCAAAGATGTCTTCACATGGTCGTATCAAGATATGCCCGGGTTGAATATTGATATAGTGGTACACCAACTCCCCATAAAGGAAGAATACAAGCCAGTGCAGCAAAAGCTCCGAAGGATGAGACCTGATGTTCTCTTGAAAATAAAAGAAGAAGTCAAGAAGCAATTTGATGCCGACTTCTTACAAGTGGTTAAATATTCAGAATGGGTAGCTAATATAGTCCCTGTCCCTAAGAAAGATGGGAAGGTGCGAATGTGTATGGACTATCGAGATCTGAACAAAGCCAGCCCAAAAGACAATTTCTCACTGCCTCACATTGATACGTTAGTAGATAACAAGGCAGGTTACTCGCTTTTCTCCATCATGGATGGATTTTCGGGATATAACCAGATAAAGATGCATCCCGAAGACATGGAAAAGACTACATTCGTGACCATGTGGGGAACATTTTGTTATAAGGTGATGCCATTCGGACTAAACAATGCAGAGGCGACATATCAGAGAGCAATGGTAACTGACGACGTGATTACGAAATCCAGGACAGAAAAGGAACACATACAAGTCTTCAACAAACTATTCTTAAGGTTGAGAAAATTTCAATTGAAGCTCAATCCTGCAAAATGTACCATCGGAGCTAGGTCAGGAAAGTTGTTAGGATTCATAGTCAGTGAAAAGGGGATCGAGATTGACCCAGATAAAGTCAAGGCCATACAAGAATTACCTCCACCACACACTTAAAAAAAAGTTTGAGGTTTCCTAGGAAGGCTAAATTACATCGCCCGGTTCATTTCACAATTAACAGAGAAATGCGACCCAATATTCCGCCTCCTTAGGAAGCACAATCCAGGTGTATGGGATGAGAAGTGCCAAAGAACTTTCGATAAAGTCAAGCATTACCTATCTAATGCCCTGGTGTTGATGCCACCTTGCCCAGATAAACTGCTGATGCTGTATTTGGCAGTGTTTGAGAACTCCGTGGGGTGTGTATTAGGCCAACATGATGAGTCAGGAAGAAAGAAAAATGCGATATACTATCTTAGCAAGAAGTTCACTAACTGCGAGACAAGATATTCGCCAATCGAGAAACTGTGTTGTGCTTTGATCTGGACAACCCGAAGACTGAGACAGTACATGTTGTACCATACAACTTGGCTCATCTCAAAACTAGATCCTCTAAAGTACATGATTGAGTCAAATGCTTTGAACGGAAGAATAGCTCGTTGGCAAATTTTACTTTCTGAATTTGACATAGTCTACGTGAACCAGAAGGCTATAAAAAGAAGTGCGATAGTAGACTTTTTGGCCAGTAGGGCTCTAAAAGATTATGAGCCTTTAAGTTTTGATTTCCCAAATGAAGACTTAATTTACGTTGCGACTACGGAAGAAAACTCCCAAAAAGATCATCCTTGGAGACTGAATTTTGACGGAGCTTCAAATGCTATGGGTAATGGAATCGGGGCAGTTCTGGTGTCCCCAAATGGAGATCATTATCCCTTTACTAGTAAATTAGATTTTGATTACACAAATAACATGGCGAAGCATGAAGCATACATCATGGGTATCCGTGCGGCTATTGAACGCAAAATCAAGGTGCTAGAAATATATGGAGATTCAGCACTAGTGATCTATCAGCTCAAGGGCGAATGGGAGACGAGAGACCCTAAATTAATCAATTACCGAAAGCTAGTTCTGGAACTAATTGAGGAGTTCGACGATGTCACTTTTTACTATCTCCCACGAGATGAAAACCAGATGGCTAATGCCTTGGCAACTCTAGCTTCTATGGTCAAAGTAAACAAGCAAGAGGATATGAAGCCTATCCAAATGAGTATCTACAAGGCCCCGGCACATTGCTACAATATTGACGAAGAAGAGGAAAAAGATGATCACCCTTGGTATCAAGATATACTGCGATATGTGCGGAATCGTGAATATCCAGACCAGGCGAATGAGAATGATAAAAGGACGTTGAGAAGGCTGGCTAGTGATTATGTCTTAGATGGAGAGATCCTATATAAAAGAAGAAAGGATCAGGTACTCCTAAGATGCGTGAACACTGTCGAGGCTAAGCAAATCTTAGAAGAGGTCCATGAGGGTATCTACAAAACACACGCTAATGGTTTCACAATGGCCAGACAAATCATGAGATTCGGATATTATTGGTCCACTATAGAAGGGGATTGCATCAACTATGCAAAAAAGTGCCATAAGTGCCAAATCTATGGAGATAAGATTCATGTACCCCATTTACCTCTTCATGTCATGACTTCTCCATGGCCTTTCTCCATGTGGGGGATGGACGTCATAGGGCCAATCTCGCCGAAAGCATCTAACGAGCACCGATTCATCTTTTTGGTCATCGATTACTTCACCAAATGGGTAGAAGCCACCTCTTAAGCCAACGTCACAAAATTAGCAGTCAGCAAGTTCTTAAAGAAAGAGATCATATGCTGATACGGAATGCCTGAGAGGATCATATCGGACAATGCGTTGAATTTGAACAATAGCATGATAGCGGAGGTCTTTAGCCAATTCAAGATCAAACACCATAACTCGTCACCGTATCGCCCAAAGATGAATGGTGCTGTAGAAGCAGCAAATAAGAATATCAAGAAGTTGTGGGAAAGATGACTGAGACTTACAAAGATTGTCACGAGAAATTACCATTTGCCCTCTATGCCTACCGAACGTCAGTTAGAACCTCTATCGGGGCAACGCCTTTCTCTTTGGTTTATGGAATGGAGGCAGTTCTGCCTATTGAAGTTGAGATTCCTTCTCTATGAGTACTGTAGGAACTAAAGTTAGATGAAGCAGAATGGGTCCAGTCAAGGTACGATCAACTGAACTTAATTGAAGAAAAGAGGCTAAAAGCTATTCGCCATGGTTAAATGTACCAAAAGCGAATGATGTGGGCTTATAACAAGAAGGTTCGCCCTAGAGAATTCTATGAAAAAAACCTTGTCTTGAAAAAGATTCTCCCTATACAAAAGGACTTCAGAGGAAAATGGATGCCAAATTGGGAGGGGCCTTATGTGGTGAAGAAAGCTTTCTCTGGAGGAGCTCTAATCTTGACTGAGATGGATGGTAAAAACTTACCTAACCCCGTGAATTTAGATTCGATCAAGAAGTACTTTACCTAAAAAAAAAAAGGGGGAGAGGTCAAGGCGAAAACCCGCAAAAGGGCGCTTTGAGACCAAAAGGTTTTGAGTTGAAAACCCAGGAATGGGCAATTCAAATTTTGATCGAAAATGGGGCATATAGTGATTTTGTCTCCTCTGAATTAACAAAAAGGAGAGATGTTACATCTTGGGGCATCAACAAAGTACTCTCGGTCTTCTAAACACATATCAAGTTTCAAAAGGGTCTCAAAAAGTTTTAAGCAGAGAAGCACATGTTGTGATATCTGGGGCACCTATTTTTATTTTTGGTTCATTTTGTATCTTAGCAAAACTTATCATCTTGATTACCTTATTCATTTCAAGCTTTTTCTCAATAAAATTCCGTTTTGTCCATTGCTATAATATTTTTCAAGCATTTTTCATTGAAATAACGATTAATGGACTAATGACATTCGAAAGGAGTTCCGTATATCACTCTAAATTAATTTTAAATGATACAAAGACCTGAAACGGGACTAATTAGTTTGAATTACCCAAATGCAAGGGAACATTGGATAAAGAATAACCTAAATCCTTCAAGAGATACCAACTGAAGAGAAGGACTGACTAATACGTCAGTGATAATGTCCTGATAAACAATGAGCAATGATACCTTAAGCCTTTCAAAAATGGATCATTTTCATTTCTGCATTCATATATCATTCATAACACATCTAGTTAGGAGTATTGGATTCATAACATCCTAATTATTTGACATAAGCATCACATCTAGTAAGGAGCATTTGATTCATTTTGATCATAGCATCCTAATCATAGATACATGGGACTAATTCTATAGATCTTGTCTCCCTGAAGTTGCAGTGGAGTAGATCGAAGACGACAAATCTTACCTTCTTGAAGTTACAATGAAGCAATTTAAACCACCATCCTATCTCCCTAAAGTTGTAGTGGAGTAGGCTGAAGATTGTAGATCTTGTCTCCCTGAAGTTGCAGCGGAGCAGATCGAAGACGACAAATCTTGCCTTCCTAAAGTTGCAGTGAAGCAGATTTAAACCACCATCCTATTTTCCTAAAGTTGTAGCGGAGTAGGCTGAAGATTGTAGATCTTGTCTCCTTGAAGTTGCAGTGGAGCAGATCGAAGATAGTGAATCTTGCTTTCCTGAAGTTGCAGTGAAGCAGATTTAAGTCACCATCCTATCTCCCTAAAGTTGTAGTGGAGGAGGCTAAAGATTGTAGATCTTGTTTCCTTAAAGTTGCAGTGGAGCAGATCGAAGATGACGAATCTTGCCTTCTTGAAGTTACAGTGAAACAGATTTAAACTACCATCCTATCTCTCTAAAGTTGTAGCGGAGTAGGCTAAAGATT
This sequence comes from Gossypium anomalum, assembly GCA_025698475.1. Lineage (NCBI taxonomy): Eukaryota > Viridiplantae > Streptophyta > Magnoliopsida > Malvales > Malvaceae > Gossypium > Gossypium anomalum. The sequence goes on along the minus strand of CM046966.1, from coordinate 77,008,217 downwards.
GTAGATCTTGTCTCCCCAAAATTACAGTGGAATAGATCAAAGACGGCGAATCTTGCCTCCCTGAAGTTGCAGTGGAGCAGACTGAATCATGGCAAATCTTATCTTCCTGAAGTTGCAGTGAAGCAGATTAAAACCATTAACCCTATCTCCCTAAAGATGTAGTGGAGTAGGTCGAGGTTACAAGTCCTATCCCCCTGAAGTTGCAGTGGAACAGACTGAGTCATGGCAAATCTTATCTTCTTGAAGTTGTGGTGAAGCAGATTAAAGTCATTAACCTTATCTCTCTAAAGTTACAATGAAGTAGATCAAGACAAGTCTCATCTCTCTAAAGTTGCAATAGAGTAGACTGAAGATAGCAGATCTTATCTCCCTGAAGTTGCAGTGAAACAGATTGAAGCTATAAATCACGAACCTTATCTCCCTGAAGTTGCAATGGAGCAGGTTGAAGTCACAGGTCTCGTCTATCCGAAGTTGCAGTGGAGCGGATTGGAATGGGGCCTATTGAAGCTACTCGAAGAAAAGAAGCGCCAAGAGAAGTCAAGACTCAACAGGTCCAGGCAAAATTGACCCTCTTATAGTCTTTGCTCCATTCCCGTTGCACGACAATGAGCAAAGAGGGGCAGCTATACGGGCCCAATTTTGCCCCGCCCGTTTAAGTAAAAACCCAAAAATAAGTAGTCCATTTACAAAAGTTTTAACCCAAATACAAGCCCAAATTACAACAGACCTAACCCAATTTCGGATGGCCCAACAGGCCCGAAACCTAAGCCGATTTCGACAGACCTAGAAACCCTAGTTTCTTCCTAACGCCGTACCCCCCACGTGCCTCGTCGGCACGTCCAACGCCCGAGGCACGGCTCCCCTTGTCCTGTTGCACCAAAATGGCAAGCTTCTGCCCCGTTGACCCTCTAAACCTGCAAAACAGAAGCGAAAGAGAACAAAGCAGTAGAAGCAAAACAAATAGTAATAAATAGTAGACAGAAATTTTGGTATTAGGCTATAAGAAGTCTCAAACAAAATATTGTAAGGGACACGATTTGAAGCAATCAGAAAACAAAAGGTTGAAATCTCATCTTATCTTCTTTTCTTCCCTATCTTCTGTTTTCATTTTTATTTTTGTTCTTCTGTTTTCAAATTAGTTTAAACAAAAAAACAAAAAGAATAGAGAAAAAGAGACTTACCCCAACTCCGAAGTCGTATCATCGGAGCTCCTTCTCTATCGGTGAAATCGACTGAAAATGGTGTCTTTTTCTCGGATTTACAAGATAAGGGAATAGGGCCTTCGGGTGCTCCAAAGTCGAGGACAAAAGACCCCTTTCGCGCAGCCCCGACCACCACCTACGGTGGCTTCATGACGGCGGCGATGAGGGTGCATAAACCCTAGCAGAGCACCAACAGGGGGCTGCTCTTTGTTCCTGAAAAGATAAAGAAAAAATGAATTTTTTAAAAAAAATTTGGCTTTAATAGCCATGCAAAACGGTGACGTTTTGCAATCCCCTACACGCTTCAAAACGGCATCGTTTAGGGGGGAACCCATGCAACCCGACCCGTTTAGCAGATGATCCGCGTGTTTTAAAGCCAAATAGGCTATTTGCGCTGTGGGTCCTCCTGCTTTGCCATTTGTTTACGATTTGATCCTTTTGCTATTTCTCTTGGGTTTTTAATTTGACCCCATGATTTTGTTGAGTTTCAATCGGGTCCTCCGACCCATTGACATGCTGCGAAGCGAACACGTGTCCAGAGGCTGGGTATTTTACCTATTTAGTCCTCAAACCTTGCGCATATTTTCATTTTTACCCTGTTCTTTTATTTTGTTATAGTATTCACTTCTAATTTCGTTTTTATTCCAATATAACCCCTAATCAGTTTGATTTTGATCTTTTTATTTTTCTTTATTCATATATTATTTATTTTAAAGGGTGTTGTATTTCATTTGTTATTTATTCTAAATTATTTTGTTGTTACTTTTTTTTTTTTACTTTTTCTCATTATTCTATTTAATTTTAATATTATTCATACTACTATATTTTATTACTGTTATTATATTTTTTTTTATTAGCATCTCATTATCATCATTTTTACTTAACACTTATATATATATATATATATATATATATATATATATATATATGTTATATAGTATTATTAATAGTTTAATATTATTGTTTTTATTAATGTATTTGTATGTCATATATGTATTCTTTTAATATATATACATTATACTCCATATTACGCATATATATATTAGTATTATATTACGTATATTTGTTCTTTTTAAACATTATATATATATATATATATATGTATATTATGTCTATATTTTAATATATTATGTATATTTTTTATATATTATGTACATATTATGTATATACTTTTAATATTATCATATATTTATTTTTAATATATATGTATATATTTATGTAATATTATTAATAATAGTTTTTTTCATTATTATCATTAACATTGTATTGTTACTATTATTATTGTTATACCTTTTATTATTATTACTATTGTATTATTACTATTATTATTATAACATTTTCTTCTTTTTGTAATTACTTATACGCTATTATTTTTATACTAACTAATTTAATATATATATATATATATATATATATATATATTTTAGCACACTTATTTTGCTTATATATCACTACTCTTATTATTATCGTTTCATCACATATTTATTTATATATTTGTAAATAATTTCAAACCTTAAATCATTCATTACTTGTATTATCATTATTGTTATTACTAATATTAATATTCTTATATGACTATTATTATTATCATTAGTATTACTATATTTTACCACTATTATTATTATTATTTATATTACTATTATTATTATCGTTTTCGTTATCATTGTCATTTTTTTATTTTTTCATGTTTTATTTATTTTTATTTACTCATTTATTTACTTATGTATTGGATCATTTCATTTACCTTATGCTTTTGTTTTATATTTTTATAGTACTAGCCTTGCTTTCATCTTTTTATAATTGCTCATATTATTGTTATTGACACTGTCGCACTTATTATTACGTATTAGCATCATAATTTGCTTTTATGTTTTACTATAAATCACGTTATATTTTTACTCAATACATTAAAATAATTCTTTCATAAAAGTAATATTCCGTATTTGGTAATTCAAGACAATCGTGCCCTAACTTACTGGGTTTCGATATCTTCTCATTTTACCTAAATAACGGAATATTCTTTTTAATCACAATACGAGAATTAAAAATACTTATTTTCGGAGAATCGAGGTGTGGTGCCCTAACTTACCGGGTATGACATTTTGTTGCCTCGAAATAAGATTTTTCGCAAATAAAGGCAATATTCAGTGTTCGGAAATTCAAGGAAACGTGCCCTAACTTACTGGGTTTCGATTTTTCTCGTTCACCCTAACTAACCGAATATTCTTTTAAAAGAAGTTAAAATACATTAATTTTAAATAAAAGACAAGCTCAGTCTCAAAGTTCGAGATGCCGTGTCCTAACTTACTGGGCATGATATTTTATTACTTCGAGATGAGAGAGTCCTTAACATCCGTTTTAATTTATCCAATCATTTTTTAAGTTAGCATTAATACAAAGAGGGATCGTATTTTAAATTCTTTCAAGTTTTCAAATTTTCGACACTAAGACACTAATTAATCAACTAGGTACCAATTTTGGGCGTATCGAGGGTGCTAATCCTTCCTCGTACGTAACCGACTCCCGAACTCGTTTTCTGATTTTCGTAGACCAAAAATTATCGTTTTAGTAAATCTTAACTTTTATTAAAATGATTAATTTAAGGTGATCCGATCACACCTCATCAAAAAAAAGGATTGGTGGCGACTCCCGTTCTTTCATTTTCATTTCCAAAATCGATTCCCGTTTTTCTAAAAATGGTTTCGACAAGTACAAATTTAATTGTTTCAAAGCCATGCAAATACACCATCTTCAAAGGAAATAAGAAAACAAAAATAATTGAGAAGTAGTAATGGTAGTCAATAATAAATATTAGCAGATTATTTCTGAACTCAAAATTCTTTGCATTCGTGCATGCATACAAATAAAAAGCTCAAAGGTGTAGAAATATAAATAAAATTTTGAAGGGAAAGATTTAATAATTTATAGGATTTCTCTTCAAATATCCATCAATCATTGTATTATATTTAATCAAATATCTGAAACCCAAAATGATGCTTCTTTTTCTACTCATGTTCAAAGGAAAAGAGTGGGTATTTTAGATAAATGACCCAAGAAAATAAAAATTTATGAAAATGACCCTAATACTAGATTATTTAGAAAAATAACTTAGTTTCTATAGTAAAAGTGGGTTCCTCCACCTCCCACGGCGGCACCACCCCAAAATCATTGTGTCATCGTTACAAAAATGATAGGAAGAAAAAAATTAATTATTTTTGTGCCGTCACTTCCCCAGATGGCGCCCGTATAAAATGTTGTATTTTCAACTATATTTTCAAAGTTAAACGAAAAAAATATATTTTTTAATATTTATGGTGCTGCCACATTATTTGAAGGAACCAAAATAAAATAAACAATTATTTTTTGGTGCCGCCACATTATTTGGAGGCATCAAAATGAATAAAAATTTGTTTTTTGGTGCCGCTTTCTTTCATGGATGCACCCAAATTGAATTAAAAATTTTTTTGTAATTTATTGGTACCGCCACTTCATATGTGGTTAAATGAGGTGTTTCGATAAAGGATAGACTATTAACCGCATAACCACTACCAACAAAAACTCTTAACTACTTAACTACTACCCTAAAAATGACATTTTTCGTGTTGTTTATATATAACGGTCATGACGAAATAATTTTTTCGCCAAAGAACACCATTGTAGCGACGTAAAAATTTACTTTCGGGTCGCTAAATTGTGGCGATTTATTAGAAAATTGGAAATTGAAATTTGGTTTTAAAAATAAACCGGGAGTCGCCACCGATCTTTTTTTCTAGGTGTGATCGGACACCTATTAGATCTTTCTTTAAAAACAAATAAAAGGCTAGGTTTACGTTAAAATCCAGAGAAAAATTAGGGTTGGGAGTCGATTCACGTGCGAGGAAGGTATTAGCACCCTCGCGACGCCCAAAATTGGTATCTTATAAACACGTGATGTCTTAATTTTCAAAAATACGAGTTCAATGTAAAATTTAGTTGTGATCCGATTAAAAGGACGAGAAATTTTAATTTATTTCGGTTTTTTTTTATAAGGGTATATCGTTTTAACACGAGTCAATTGACATTCACCCAACATAGCAATGAACTCGATGACTTAATGTTAAATCGATATATTGCCTTATGTATTGAAATGAATAAAACACGAATAAATATTTTAAAATAATGAACAACGGGGAAATATATAAAAATGGGCGGGAAACGAAAGATAATAGTCGGAAATACCTCAAGACATATAATATATACAACAATAATAATACAAACGGTGACAATACGCGATATTAAACGTAATACGAGAATTAAACATGAAATAGAAGCGGTGAATATACATACATATGCGTATAATAATGGTATTAAAAATATGTACGTATCATGGTAATGAGGATATATATATACAATACAGTATTTAAAAATATATGTAAAAATATAATATTAAAAGGTATATATACGTAGTATGTACAAATACATATATAATATAATGTTAAAATATTTACATAATACATACATCATAATAATGTGGGAAACAAATATTAGTAATGTTACATAAATATGTGCCTATATATACATATATTGAAAATATATATAAACATATACTAATATCAATATAAATAATAAGGATAATATATAAAAGTACATACATGAAATAGTATAAATAACAAAAATACATAACTAAATAAAAAATACATACAACAACATAAAAGTATATGAATAGCAAGAAATATACAATACATAACATTAAAAATATATAATAATATATATAAAATCTAAGTGAAAATTAATAAGATTAATAATAAATATAATAATAAAAATAAATAAATATATATGTGATAGTAAAAATGAGATATTTTAAAAAAAATAAATAAATATGCATGTATATATGTAACTAAATATCATATAATAATAATAGCAAAAACATTGATAATAGACATAATAATGATATTAATAAAATATAGTAATGAATATAAAATAAATAATATTTAAAATACAATAAAATATCAAAGATAATATAAAATACTTTAATTTTTCAAAAAAAGGATTGAATTCGAATTAAAAACGAACTTTTGGGGCGAATTCGTAACAAAACGAAGAGAAAGGACTTATGTAAAAGCGCGTGGAACGACGGGGGGACCTCACGAGCAATTTTCCCATGCATTTAAAACAGTGCGCATCGTGAGGACCAAATTGAGTCACGCAACAACTTTTAGGCCAAATTAGAAATAGCAAAAGAAACCGATTGTGGAATAGCAAAAATGCGGAAGGGGCTGATCGCGCAATTAGCCCTTCCGCTTCAAAACACGCGACCTCTGCCGGATGGGTCGGTCGACCCACCCAAAGCCCTAAACGGCGTCGTTTAATTTAAGCAGGGAGGGTCCAAAACGGTGCGCTTTGGACCCCCTATATAAATCAAAAATTTTTGTTTTTTCCTCACTTGCAAAACAGAGAAAAAAAAAAAGAAGGGGGAGAGAGAGAAGGGAAGGAAGGAAGGGGAGGGGGAAGGTTCAGCCACGGCCATCATCGGACGGCCACGGAGCTCTCGCACACTGCTGCAGCTGCACACTGCACTTGCATGGCCTAAGGAAAGGTAATTTTTTTTTTTTTTAGTAAAAATTTTTATGTTTTTTTAGTATTTATTTTTTTTAGTTTATAATACATACATAGATAAAAAGATTTGAAAATGAAATTAAAGATCGAAAAATAAATCACCTTGCTTGATGTCTGTCTTCTGGTTGCGGGATTGTTACTGTTTCTGTGTTTTTTTAGATTTTTGTCTGTTTTTGTATGTATTGAATCTGTTTTCTTTTGTATTGATGGTAGTCCAACCTTTTTTACATCCTCTCTTTTGGGTTTTTATAACCCTTATACAAATAATTATTTATTGCTTGCGTGTGTCTGTCTGATTGCAGGGTATGGTGGCCGGTGAAGCAGGTGGAGCAGGTGGGCATGGCAGGGCGTGGCAGACGTCGGTGGTGGCAGTTGCGGTGCAAGTGGGCAAGTGGGGAGATTTAGGTGGCTAGGGTTTCAGAAAATCTGAAACCCTAGGTTAGATTTGGGTTGGGTTTGGGTGTTTAAATTGGGCCATTCGGGTTTAATAAATATTGGGCTAATGGGGGTTATTAAATGGGTCAAAGTGTATTTGGGGTTTTAAGTTTGTTTTTGTAAAAGGGTAATTGGGTCTGGTGGGTAGGTGGGCTTAAATTGGCCTGTACAGCTGCCCCTCTTTGCTCATTATCGTAACTGAATAGAGCAAAGATATAAAGAAAGGCCAATTTTGCCTTGTCTTGCAGTCTTGACTTTATTGGTGCTCTTCTTGTTCTCAGTAGGCTCTCTCCAATCCATCATATTTTGTAGCTTTGTTCAATCCACTTGCATTTTCTAATATACGCCTTGTAGCTTCAATCTTCTCTAATGTAACTTTAAGGATATGAAATTTGTGACTTCGGTCTGCTTCCATGTAGCTTCATAAAGATGTGATCTACAGCTTCAATCTGCTCTTCTATTGCTTCAAGTGAGATGAGGTTTGTGATCTTCTCTTCTGTAACTCTAGCGAGGCAAGATTTGATATCCTTGACCAGCTTTATTGCAACTTCAGGGAGACAAGACTTGCAACTTTGACTCGCTCTCCACTTTGCAACCGGGGGAGACCGAGTCAGTGTCTTCCATCACTCCAATCTTTAGTCTTCGCTTGGCATGTGATCCTGAGCTCAACTCATTTCTCGCAATATGAACAGACATTAAAACAGAAATTGAAAATAGCTCATCACATGAGCTAGGGCTCAACTCACTTCTCGCAATATGGTTGATTTTTGAAACATAGAAATTAAAAGCAGAAATTAAAAGGCTCAACTCACCTCTCGCAATATGAGTTGATCTTTGAAAAAAACATAAATTGAAGACAGAAATTTAAAATACCTCAGCTTGCCCTGAGGCTCAACTCGCCTCTCGCAATATGAGTTGATATTAAAACACAAAAATTGAAAATACCTCAGAGTGCCCCGAGGCTCAACTCACCTCTCGCAATGTAAGTTGATTTTTTTTTGATTTTTTTTTTTTTTTGAAAAGGTAATTAAAAATTGAAATTACCTCAACAGAAACTCGAGGCTCAACTCACCTCTCATAATATGAGTTGATTTTTGAAACATAGAAATTAAAAAGCAGAAATTGAAAAGGGCTCAACTCACCTCTCGCAATATGAGTTGATCTTTGAAAAACATAAATTGAAATTACCTCGACGTGTCTTGAGGCTCAACTCACCTCTCGCAATATGAGTTGATTTTTGAAAAACATAAATTGAAAACAGGAATTGAAAAGCGAAATTGAAAATACCTCAACATGTGTCTCGAGGCTCAACTCACCTCTCGCAATATGAGTTGATTTTTGAAACATAAATTGGAATTACCTCAACGTGTCTTGAGGCTCAACTCACCTCTCGCAATATGAGTTGATTTTTCTTGAAAAGCGTGAATTTAAAAGTATCAAAATACCAAACTCATCATCTAGTAGAACTCGTGTGTCTCTTCACTTGATTCAATGCGACTCTCATTCCAGATTTCTTGCTCTGCTGGAATACCTGTATATGCCATGCATGAGGTTATCATGATATGCACATGTTTGTCTTAAATGCCTTTATGTCTACATGATTATGCAGTGCTCTTTAAGCCTGTTTGTCGCTTGTCCTTTTTGGTCACGAATTTTCATGATCTCAAGTCATTTGCTTTGGCTCTTGACTTTCTCTTTAAGCCATGTACCCGCCTTCAGCTTTACAAGTAATCAACGCTTCTCAGATATCACTCTTTTGCCTCTGGTTAAACTTTGTTCTTGCCTTGAAGTTCTTGTACTTATCAAGTTTTCATCCAAGTAATGCTTAACATTTCTTTCGTTTAGAGCATGTCATTTCACCATTTATCACGTAAATAAACACATAATGAGATGCATGAAAAAGGTCGAGTAGGAACAAAAATGATATCCCGTATTCATTTGTTTCAAGTGTGGCGAACAAAGGAAGTTAACCAATGAGAGTAAAAATGTCTAAAAGAAAGAAAAGATCATATTCAACGGATACAAATGCTCAAGATATTCAACACATGAACTCTACCACGCCCTCAATCAAGAATCTTTTCGAGTCCGCTCTCTTGCGTAGAAGATTTCGAGCTTTCGAGAGATGCTTCAAATATTGTAGTCTCACTGTTTGCCGTATGGTTTAAAACATCTTTCCTTGTAAGCCGAATGTTTGCTTCATTAGAATGCCCTTTCGGGTTTTCATCCTAATCTTTTTTAATCAAAGCGCCCTTTTCGGGTTTTCGCTCTGATCCTTTTTTTTTTTTTTTTTAAGATGCCCTTTTCGGGTTTTCATCTTGACTTTCTTTTTTCTCAAGCATAGTACTTCTTCACCGCATCTGAGTTCACTGGATTTGCTAACTCTTTCCCATCCACCTCGGTAAGGATCAAAGCTCCACTGAAAATGCCTTTTTACGACGTATGGTCCTTCCCGCTTGGTGCCCATTTTCCTCATGCAGTCCTTTTGTATCGGGAGAATTTTCCTCAACACAAGTTCTCCTTCACGGAATTCTCTTGGTCGTACCTTCTTGTCATGTGCTGCGATCATTCTCTTTTGGTACATCTGCCCATGACAAATTGCTCTTAGACGTTTTTCTTCGATGAGGTTCAACTGATCGTATCGAGCTCGGACCCATTCTGCTTCTTCTAATTTTGATTCCATTAAGACTCGCAGAGAGGGGATCTCAACCTCGATAGGTAGCACGGCTTCCATTCCATAGACTAGAGAGAAAGGAGTTGCTCCCGTAGATGTTCGCACAGATGTGCGATATGCAAACAAAGCAAATGGAAGTTTCTCGTGCCAATCTTTATACGTCTCTACCATTTTCCCAATGATCCTCTTAATATTCTTGTTAGTCGCTTTCAACAAACTCTGCTTCATCTTTGGGCGATAGGGCGAAGAGTTATGATGCTTTATTTGGAACTCGCTCGCACACTTCTTTCATCATCTTATTATTCAGATTCGTGGCATTATCTCGAAATGATTCTTTCGAGCAATCCGTATGCAAGCAAATGATCTCCTTTTTCAAAAACTCGCAAAAGCGCAAATCCTTGTCACATTGGCAAACGAAGCGGCTTCTATCCATTTTGTGAAGTAATCGATGACCACAAAGATGAATCGATGTCCGTTTGATGCCCTTGGAGAGATTGGCCCTATAACGTCCATGCCCCACATAGCAAAAGGCCACGGAGAGGTCATGACATGAAGAGGAGAAGGGGCCACATGAATTTTATCGCCGTAGATTTGGCATTTGTGACATTTTACGGCAAAATTGATGCGATCACTTTCCATTGTCGACCAATAATAACCAAGTCTCATGATCTTTCGGCCATATTGAATCCATTGGCATGTGTTCCGCAGATTCCCTCATGGACCTCTTCAAGTATTTTCCTAGCTTCAACTTCATCCACACATCTCAAGAGCATCCGATCCTTTCCTTTTTGTATAGGATGTCCCCATCAAGAACAAATCCGTTGCCATTCTTCCGATTGTTCTCTTTGTCGTTCTCATTCGCTTGTTCGGGATAGCTTCGATTCTTGATATATTCTAGGATATCGTGGAACCATGGACGCCTGTCTGCTTCTTTTTCAATGCTACAACAATTGTGCGGGACACGATATATACTCATTTTGAGGGGCATTATTTCGCTTTCTTTACTTGCTTTGAACATTGAAGCCAAAGTGGCTGTGGCATCGGCCAGTTGGTTTTCTTACGGTGGGAAATAGTGAAAAGTTACTTCTTTGAATTCCTTGATCAATTCAAATACTAAATCACAGTACTTAATCAATTTTGGATCCTCACTTCCCACTCTCCACGGATTTGGTAAATTACTAGAGCCGAGTCTCCGTGACACCTCTAGGGGTTTTGATGTCTCGATCAATAGCCGCATGCGAAGCCCCATGATACAAGCCTCATATTCTGCGATATTATTGGTACAAAAGAAGTTCAGTCTTGCAGTGAACGGATAATGATTCCCCTTCGGTGATACCAGAATGGCTCCGATCCCATGCCCCAAAGCATTCGACGCACCATCAAAGCACATCTTCCATGACTTCTCATTTGATGACTCTGGTTTCATTTCTGTGATGCACATTAAGTCTTCGTCCGGAAAATCAAATCTTAAAGGCTCATATTCTTCTGTTGTTCGAGTTGCTAGAAAGTCGGCTATTGCGCTTCCTTTTATTGACTTCTGACTTACATAGGCAATGTCATATTCTGAAAGGAGAATTTGCCATCGGGCCATCCTTCCTGATAGTGCCGGTGATTCCATCATGTATTTTATCGGGTCTAGCTTTGAAATCAACCATGTCGTGTGATACAACATGTATTGTCTGAGTCTCCGAGCTACCCAAACCAGAGCGCAACAAAATTTTTCAATAGACGAATACTTTGCCTCATATTCATGAACTTTTTGCTTTGAGGTAATAGATCGCCTTTTCTTTCTTTCCGTCTCGTCGTGTTGCCCCAAAGACGCAACCCATTGAATTTTCGAACACCGTCAAATACAAAATTAAAGGTCTTCCTGGAGTTAGGCGGTACTAGCACTTGGAGGACTAGACAAATATTGCTTTATCTTATCAAAGGCCACTTGGCATTCCTCATTCCATTCTCTCGAGATTATGTTTTCAAGAAGTCGAAAGATAGGTCGCATTGGTTGGTAAGTTGAGCGATAAATCCGGCGATGTAGTTTAATCTCCCTAAAAATCCTCTAACTTCCTTTTGCGTGCGCGGGGGCGGTAACTCTTGAATGGCCTTTATTTTATCTGGATCAACCTCGATACCTCTTTCACTGACAATGAAGCCTAGCAACTTTCCTGAGGTCGCCCCAAACGTACATTTGGCTGGATTGAGCTTTAATTGAAACTTTCTCAGCCTGTCGAACAACTTCTTCAAGTTTACTACATGCTCTTCCTCCCCTCGGGATTTAGCAATCATATCGTCTACGTAGACCTCTATTTCTTTATGCATCATGTCATGGAATAACGTCACCATAGCTCTCTGATACGTTGCCCCGGCATTCTTTAACCCGAATGGCATCACCTTGTAGCAGAACGTTCCCCACATTGTTATGAAGGTAGTTTTCTCCATATCTTCAGGGGCCATTTTGATCTGATTGTACCCCGAAAATCCATCCATGAAAGAAAACAATGAATGTTTTGCTGTGTTATCCACCAACGTATCAATATGTGGCAAGGGAAAATTATCTTTTGGGCTTGCCCGATTCAGGTCGCGGTAATCCACACACATTCGTACTTTGCCATCCTTCTTTGGTACCGGGACTATGTTAGCCACCCATTCTGGATATTTGGAGGCTTGTAGGAAACCAAATACAAATTGCTTCTTGACCTCCTCTTTTATTTTCAAGCGACATTTCAGTCTCTCATCCGTCTTAATTTTTGGCTTTGGATGGGCTTGCATTCGCCTCAATGGGAGCTTATGGACTACTAAATCTTCATCTAGCCCTGGCATGTCCTGGTATGACCATGCGAAAACATCTTTGTATTCGCGAAGTAGAGCGATCAAATTATGCCTAGTGCTTTCTGAAATAGAAGTCCCAATCTTCACTTCTTGTTTCCTTTCTTCAGTGCCCAAGTTTATTGTTTCCACAGATTCTTCATGAGGCAAAATCTGTTTATCCTCTTGTTCCACCATTCTTAACAATTCAGGAGACGAGACGTAATCTTCAAACATTTTCTTCTGGCTTCAAATTCCTAAGCAAACAAATTTCTTCTCAAAATCGATTTCAAGACTCGTGAACGGGGTTTGTTCATGTCATCGATATCCGAGCACCGAAAAGTTGAATGGAAAAAGAAACTATAGAGGGCATCCAAGTATTGGAATCAACAAAGGAATATTATGGCATGGAATGTGGCAAATGTGAATATGGGCTATGAAATGAGAAAATGATTATGAAATTAGCGATAATGCAAAAAAATCGTGACAAAATGCATCTTTATTGATATTCATTTAAATGATAAAGAGCGAATGCACGCTCTTAAAAAGAATTCTATTATATCTAAAGACACAATAGAAGGTTAATGTTTGGCATTACTCAAGTCTTATAAACTACAAGAAGCTCCTCGGAAGTCCAATTGTTCAACATGAAACCAGGAGGGCAAGGGCGTATCCTCGAGACATCTTTACTTGTACCAGCCCCTTTGTCAATGACATTTATACTGACATTCTGAAAACCCCTTTCAATTATCCTCATCATGTTTCGTGGATCGTCTTGTCCAGGTATATCATTCCCATGATTTAAATGTTTTTGACAAAGGAGGGTATTCTATTGGTTCCCATTCTGTTCTCGACCAAGTTCTTGCAATCCTCCTTTCCGATCTTTCTTCCACTCGTCTTCTTCTTTGACGCATGTTAGGTTGGAATCCCAAACCGTGATCGAGCCTTGTCTTTGCGGCTTTAAAGCCCTAACTATTCCTTGCGGATGTGCGCCTAAACCTCTTCTTGCTCGAGCTCCTCTTCCCTCACGGTCAACTTGACACCCATTCGGTATTTCTTGACGGTTTCAAGACCTTTGGAATTCTGTTTCCTCAAAGAACAAAAAGTGGCATTCACAAATTCAAGGGATCGGAAAGAACACTCCACCGTGTCTTTGTTCACTTCCAAATGCGGTGCATCAACAGAGACAGATGCGACAATATCTTCTTCTCCTTCGATCGTGACCGCACAAATTGTCCATGATAAATTTTATTTTTGGTGGAGGGATGACGGGACCGCTCCGAGAATGGATCCGTGGTCTCCCAAAAGGCGGTTATGCGATGGCGTAATGTCCATGACTTGGAACTCAACATCATAAATGTAAGGGGCCCACTTCTAGAGGGATCTCAATCTTTCCCATAACTTCACGCCTCGTCCCGTCGAATGCCCTTACTGTGGAATGACAGGGCCTTAAATAGGACAAATCCATCGGTATTCTGGAAAGTGTGGCCAATGGCATAACATTTAACGCCGACCCATTATCGATGAGTACGTTCGGTATTATGTAGCCCTTGCAGCGAGTCGTGATATGCAGCGCTTTCACCGATCCTCTACCGTTTGGCGGTATCTCATCATCACTAAAAGAGATAAAATTATCCGTATTCAGATTGTTTACCCACCTATCAAGCTTCTCAACCGATATGTTGTTGGCTACATAAGCTTGATTTAACACCTTCAATAAGGCATTCCGATGTGGCTCTGAATTTAACAGTAGAGATAAAACTGAGATTCGTGCTGGCTGCTTGCTCAATTGTTCCACCACACTATACTCACTGTGCTTGATAAATTTCAAGAATTCTTGAGCTTCTTCCTCATTCACGGGCTTTTAGTTTCTTGCTGCGGGTGGAATTTCTTGCTCGACTTCGACTTCGTGCATCATCGCTTTCCTTTTGCTTCAAGTCGCTACTTTTCTTTCTTGGTTCAACTTCTTTGGAATAGCACCGCCCACTTCGGGTAAAATGACCTACCTCCCAACATCTTCAATTACGACTTTGGACTTTCCAACTTCCGGTGTGGCGATCTTGACATCATATCTCCACGATCTTTTTTTGTTGTCCTTATAAGGGAAAGGAGATGGTATTTCGATTATCATCTTTGGTTTCACCGCTCCTTCTTCGGCGTCATAATAAATCACCAATGGTCGATCCGCGCTATAAGGGGACCGATGATTGATTGTCGAGGCACATATTTCTCCACTATCGACCACTTCGGCTTTACAAAAGATCCCGATCTCCTTGTTGTTCATCATATTTTGCAATAATCTTCTGAATTCATCACAGGACTGAATGTCGTGTCCTTCGATGCCATGGAACTCGCAAAAACTGCGACTCTTTGCATCCCTTCCTTCGAATACTCCGTTAAAAGGACAAAGCAACCCTTTTTCAACTAGCACCTCCCAGATTCTCTGCAGAGGTGTTCTCACTTCAGATACCCATCTTTTACTTCGTCGTTTATCCTCCTCTCCTCTCGCGACCGACATTCCTTCTGGTGTGTGGTTTGGGAATGGATTCCCAGTCGCATCACCAGATACCATCAAATCGCAAGATACCCGCGTCGATGAGCCCTTGAACTCTCCTTTTGAAAGCAAGACAGTTCTCTGTAGAATGCCCTTGATTCCCGGCATGATATGCACAACTGGCATTTGGATCGTACCATTTCGGGTATGGAGGTTTAAGGGGTGCCATGTAGTGGGGAGAGATCGCTTGTTTCTCCAAAAGTTTTGGGTACAATTCCCCACTCACGACACGGGGATGGGAGTAAACTGCGGTCTCTCGGTATTAGGCCTTGCTTTGGTCTTGGCTCATTTCTCGAGTTGGTTTTGAGTGAGTGCGGTGTTTTTGTGAGAAAGTGGTGGCGTGTCTTTGGTTGTTCATAGCGTATACTGGGGTAGGAAGGAGGTGGTGTTTGGTAGTAAGGGGTTTGAGGAGGATAATAGAAATTTGGAGGTGGAAAATTTCGGGGTCGGGGTTGGTTAGGATATGAATTAGGGGCATAGCGGTTTCCCATCCCGACCATGTGGGTTTCTGGTTCCTTCTTTTTCATAGGCGCTGTCCTTTTCGAACCTTCTGAACCTTCCATTCTACCGCTCTTGACAAAGATTCTCTATTAGTTCACCGGATATTACAATATCTGCGAATTCCTTCGTGGCACTTCCCACTAATTTGTCATAAAACGGGGCCTTTAATGTGTTGATAAAGAGAACAGTTATCTCCGTTTTTGTTAGTGGGGTTCCACTTGGTGAGACGTCTCTCCATCTCTCGCGCATACCGTCTAAAAGGTTTCGACGGCTTTTTCTCCATCATTTGTAAGGTCATCCTGCGGCACCATGTCCGATACATGCATATATTGCTCGCGAGAATGCGGATGCCAAGTCTTTCCAGGATCTAATATTTTCCTGCGAGAGTTGGTTGTACCAACGTAGGTCGACCACCTTGTTAGGCTGCCTTGGAAGCAATGTATAAGTAACTTATCATCATTCACGTAACTCAGTCATTTTTCGATGAGAACATAATGAGATGTGCTTTTGGGCACCTAGTCCCATCATACTTCTCAAAATCAGGCGCCTTGAACTTCGGAGGCAAAATTAGATCAGGTACGAGGCTGAGTTCCTTGGCACCTAGCACAGAGAAGACCTCGGTGCCTTCTATTGCTTTGAGTCTTTCCTCTAGACTCCTATATTTCGCGTCATGGTTATCCAATTTCAATTTGGCCACTACTGCGGGGTCATCCAGATCTGGAACTAGGGGATCAGCAGGGTCGCCCCCGGTTCGACGCGAATATTCCCGGCCCCAAATTAGTGGGTGGAGCGGTGGCATAGGTCGATGTTCCAAGCCGCGGGTTCTCCTTGAGCATACCTCTCTGTGTTGTATATACGGGTGGTGGAGTGAATCCGGAGGATAGAGTGGATCCTGATCGTGGTGAATTCTCGATTGAGGTTCCATAACATCGGGGTTCTGCATGGGTCCCTTTCCCTTGACCAAAGTTGTCATCATCTCCATAATTTTGGCCATCTGATCTCTTTGCTCGAGTGAATCCTCTCGAGATCTTACCACTAGATCTCTCGTCTCTTGTTGCGATTTAGCCAGTTGCTCTTGTAATTCTTTTTGAGCCCTTTCCATCCTTTCGATTCTCTCATTGAACTCAGCTTCCATTGCCCTGGTTTGTCGACGCGTTCTGTATGAATATCGTGATTCCAGTCTTGAAGTCTTGCAACTGCGGATTATATGGCTCTTTTAGTTCCGGTGGATGGTGATATGTACATGCGATGAATGAATGAATGGGTATATGAATGAATGAATGTCCAAAGAATAAATGATGCATAAATGTTAGTTATGAATAAATATGCAAGAATTTGGTGTTGATTTCAAGATAGCCCCATATGTAGGCATTTCATTTATCGTAAGAAAATGCGTTACAAAAAGTTTTCATTTTTTCCAACAAGATTACACAAATTTCCTAGCCACATTGCCTTGTTTCTTCACTTGCTCTAAAAACTCTGATATACTCGATCTTTGGCTCGGAGGGAATTGGCAACTGAGAACTTCGGCTTCATCTGATAATTGAACAACTTGCATAGCCGCTTGGCGAATTTCATTGATCGTAAGTTGAGTTGCATTTCTCTTTCTTGGAGAGTTCCTTCATACAGCGTGCATGTCCCGATCGTCTTGATCATTCTTTTCTTCTAGAGCCTTGAGAGTTTATCTAATTGTTGTTGATGAGATTGTAGCATATTTTCTAAATCTCGTACTCTCCTTTTTAATTCTCGATGTTCAGATCGACTATTCGCAAATTCATGATTGCCATTTCATACTCGGCATTCTTCCTTCTTAACTCTATTGCAATGCACGCGCCCTTTTCCTCTTCTTTCTTTGCTTTTCCTTCCAAAATTCCATTCCTCCCTTGATGTTGCTAATTTCTTCCTTCCACTCAAATTGTCGACTTGCCCAATCCACTATTCTTTATAGTGTTTCTTAATTTCTTGTTTTCCAAGTGAAGGTCCCTTAAGTCGTTTCTCGTGACCTCGGCCTCCCTTTGTACTTTTTTTCCTGGACCTTTCAACTTTGAACTTCAATCTTCAAATGATAGTTTTCTTCTTGAAGGAATGCGAGGTCCCTAGACATCTTAGCTTTTTCTCGCTCGAATTCTTGTCTAGCTATTTCCAATTCGGATGGCATTTCCTCCAAAAAGGATTAGGCGGTGCAAATTTGTTGATGAGATTTGTCGACTACTTACCCGTTGCTTTCTCCATAGGTCATAGTCTTGGGTGAGAGTATCAAAGATACAAGGCTAATTCCATGAAATGAATTTCATTCCAAGACCTTGCGATGTCTCGGATTTTCTTCATATATCCTTCACCCGTGAAGGCGAACTCTCGATCGCACTAGCCCTCCGGTTGCGGGTATAAATTGTCGCAAGAAAATTGCCTTTGAACCAATAGCGGGCGTATCCAACTCCTCCCCATAATCCGAGTAAAGGTACCCAATCTTGGCTTCCACATTTGTATAGCAAAAACTGCGGGATTTGATCCAGGGTGCTCTCCACGTTATATCCTCGTCGCGAAGATTCTGAAACACTGATACCCAATGTTGCTCGGTGATTTCTTTCGGCCACTCTTTCTTGAGGTAAGCTTCTAGCGGGGCGAATGTTTTTGAAAACATGTGGAATGGAGTGCGCTCTACTTTCCAAAAATGACTCAAAATCCAAACGTTGAGCAACTGTGCACATCCGATAAATCGTCCCTTTCCAACCCTTCGACAAGTACTCAAGGACCTGAATGTCTCGGCTAAGATAGTCGGGACGGGTTGACTCCTTGTTTTAGCCTTTCGAAGAAATCAAATACTGCGACCTCAATATGTCCTAGAACTCTCGGGAAAATGACCAAACCGTAAATGGCCAAGGCAAATAGATTAACTCTCTTCAATATGTCCGGATGACTCAGAACCGATTCTCGTAGGCTAGACCATGGAATGCAAACTGTTTCATTCTTCTTTTTATTTGTTTTTCGCCCGGGCATCGGTCATGTCTCATGGTCTTACTAACTTTTTTCTAAAGGTCAAGGGCTTAGGCTCCTTCACGTATATCTTGCCGAATTGCACATTGTCGATGCGGAGTAAAGCAGCATACTCTTCTATGGTTGGAGTCATATCCTCTTGATTGAATGTAAAGCAACGATAAGTTTGGGTCCCAGAATCGAACCATGGCTTGAATCAACTGTTCGCGTCTACGAATGGTGATCAAGTGAGCTATATCTCCATATCTCTCGGTGAAAATGCCCTAGTGTCCAGAATCCCATTGGTTCCAAACTCGCACCAAATCCTCAAGGTTATTTTGGCGGACATTCACAGTTGTATGTTCGGGCAAATTGGCAACACTCTCTTCCACTAGGCTGTCCCCCTTTTCTCTCTGAGTTTTTAGAGACCAGTCTCGAACCACGGCATTCTTCTCGATTATTTGTGTAATTGACTCCTCCATCAGAAACCCGTTCTTTGGCAACTATCCTTTAATCAACACCTTCCTAATGTGATGCCTATGATGCATGATGAAAATAAAAACAAACAAACTTGGTTAGTAAACACAACACATATGATTTGAGAAACAAATTAAACTGTCCAATCCAAATCTCTTTGTATGAACAATGTAAATGAAAGGCAAAAAGGCATTATCCCCGTGTACTTATTTTGGTGGCTATAAGCGGACAAAGGTTCGGTATGGCTCTAATTGGATGGCTCATATGGTTCATTATATGCGGTTTTGGTTCTAGATAGGTACTCGAATCGTTCGTACTATCGTCTACTAAGACTAGCACGAAGCCTCGGTCGTAGCTCATCACAAGCTCACGAGTTCAATTCGAGGGATTACATTTACTTATGCCTATGCGGAGGACAAGTTAACTCACGAAAGCATAAGTCATATGTAACCCGAAAGTATTCACTAGCTTTGTGCGGAGGGGACGAGTTAACTCACGAAGGCGTAGCGTTTACTTTCACTTAAACGGACGGAGCCCGGTATAGAGCTCATGTTATGCAAAATGCAGTGTGCACGTGTGTGGGAAAACTCATAAACCTTTACGTTTTATTTAAAGAAACTAAACCGAAATTAAAACCATAAAGACTGAAAAACAAACAAATAACAAGTGGGAAGAAATATTTACAACACGATGCCAATGCATGAATTTTGAAGACAAGATTTTCGGATCACGACCAAATATTTACTTCGAACAAGGAAATTTGAAAACTTTTGACAAGATGTATTTATTCAACTCGACTCTCAAAACCGTCCCCAGTGGAGTCGCCAGCTGTAGCGACGTAAAAATTTACTTTCGGGTCGCTAAATTGTGGCGATTTATTAGAAAATTGGAAATTGAAATTTGGTTTTAAAAATAAACCGGGAGTCGCCACCGATCTTTTTTTCTAGGTGTGATCGGACACCTATTAGATCTTTCTTTAAAAACAAATAAAAGGCTAGGTTTACGTTAAAATCCAGAGAAAAATTAGGGTTCGGGAGTCGGTTACGTGCGAGGAAGGTATTAGCACCCTCGCGACGCCCAAAATTGGTATCTTATAAACACGTGATGTCTTAATTTTCAAAAATACGAGTTCAATGTAAAATTTAGTTGTGATCGATTAAAAGGATTTAGAAATTTTAATTTATTTCGGTTTTTTTTATAAGGGTATATCGTTTTAACACGAGTCAATTGACATTCACCCAACATAGCAATGAACTCGATGACTTAATGTTAAATCGATATATTGCCTTATGTATTGAAATGAATAAAACACGAATAAATATTTTAAAATAATGAACAACGGGGAAATATATAAAAATGGGCGGGAAACGAAAGATAATAGTCGGAAATACCTCAAGACATATAATATATACAACAATAATAATACAAACGGTGACAATACGCGATATTAAACGTAATACGAGAATTAAACATGAAATAGAAGCGGTGAATATACATACATATGCGTATAATAATGGTATTAAAAATATGTACGTATCATGGTAATGAGGATATATATATACAATACAAAGATTTAAAAATATATGTAAAAATATAATATTAAAAGGTATATATACGTAGTATGTACAAATACATATATAATATAATGTTAAAATATTTACATAATACATACATCATAATAATGTGGGAAACAAATATTAGTAATGTTACATAAATATGTGCCTATATATACATATATTGAAAATATATATAAACATATACTAATATCAATATAAATAATAAGGATAATATATAAAAGTACATACATGAAATAGTATAAATAACAAAAATACATAACTAAATAAAAAATACATACAACAACATAAAAGTATATGAATAGCAAGAAATATACAATACATAACATTAAAAATATATAATAATATATATAAAATCTAAGTGAAAATTAATAAGATTAATAATAAATATAATAATAAAAATAAATAAATATATATGTGATAGTAAAAATGAGACATTTTAAAAAAAATAAATAAATATGCATGTATATATGTAACTAAATATCATATAATAATAATAGCAAAAACATTGATAATAGACATAATAATGATATTAATAAAATATAGTAATGAATATAAAATAAATAATATTTAAAATACAATAAAATATCAAAGATAATATAAAATACTTTAATTTTTCAAAAAAAAGGATTGAATTCGAATTAAAAACGAACTTTTGGGGCGAATTCGTAACAAAAACGAAGAGAAAGGACTTATGTAAAAGCGCGTGGAACGACAGGGGACCTACGGAGCAATTTTCCCATGCATTTAAAACGGTGCGCATCGTGAGGGACCAAATTGAGTCACGCAACAACTTTTAGGGCCAAATTAGAAATAGCAAAAGAAACTGATTGTGGAATAGCAAAAATGCGGAAGGGCTGATCGCGCAATTAGCCCTTCCGCTTCAAAACACGCGGACCCTGGCCGGATGGGTCGGGTCGACCCGACCCAAAGCCCTAAACGGCGTCGTTTAATTTAAACAGGGGAGGGGTCCAAAACGGTGCGTTTTGGACCCCTATATAAATCAAAAATTTTTGTTTTTTCCTCACTTGTGCGTAGAAAAAAAAAAGAAGGGGGAGAGAGAGAAGGAAGGAAGGAAGGGGAGGGGAAGGCTCGCCACGGTGTTGATCATCGGACGGCCGCCGGAGCCTCGCCGGCGCTACAGCTATGCCACACACACATGCATGATGGGCGGAAAGGTAATTTTTTATTTTTTTTTAGTAAAAATTTTTATGTTTTTTTAGTATTTATTTTTTTTAGTTTATAATACATACATAGATAAAAAGATTTGAAAATGAAATTAAAGATCGAAAAATAAATCACCTTGCTTGATGTCTGTCTTCTGGTTGCTTGAGGGATTGTTACTGTTTCGTGTTTTTTTAGATTTTTGTCTGTTTTTGTATGTATTGAATCTGTTTTCTTTTGTATTGATGGTAGTCCAACCTTTTTACATCCTCTCTTTTGGGTTTTATAACCCTTATACAAATAATTATTTATTGCTTGCGTGTGTGCATGTCTGATTGCGAGGTATGGTGGCGGTGAGCGGGTGGAGCAGGGGCATGGCGGGCGTGGCGAGGCGTCGGTGGTGGCGATTCTGCGGTGCAAGTGGGCAAGTGGGGAGATTTAGGTGGCTAGGGTTTGAGAAAATCAAAACCCTAGGTTAGGATTTGGGTCATTGGGTTTGGGTGTTTAAATTGGGCCATTCGGGTTTAATAAATATTGGGCTAATGGGGGGTTATTAAATGGGTCAAAGTGTATTTGGGGTTTTAAGTTTGTTTTTGTAAAAGGGTAATTGGGTCTGGTGGGTAGGTGGGCTTAAATTGGCCTGTACAACCATAATAATAAATATCTCTCATTTCTTCAACGTAACATTTTTTTTCTTTCAACATAACCAAAAAAAAAAAATTTAAGACCCCTATGTGTGCTAAATTGAGGCTAGAATATATATAGTTGGTGGTGTCACCACCTTTATAGCAGGCAGTAGTGGAAAATAAGTTTAAACTATTTTGGAAACATCATTTAAAGTGGTGGCACTAATAAATTACAAAAAAAATTTAATTTGGGTGCCTCCATGAAAGAAGGCGACACAAAAAAAACAATTTTTTATTCATTTTGGTGCCTTCAAATAATGTGGCGGCACCAAAAAAAATTATTATTTTTTTATTTCCTATCATTTTTGTAATGATAACATAATGATTAGATTGCTTTTTGGGTGGTGCCGCCGTGGGAGGTGGAGGAACCCATTTTTACACTGGAAACTAAGTTATTTTTCTAAATAATTTAGTATTAAGGTCATTTTCATAATTTTTTTTTTTGGTCATTTATCTAAAATACCAAAAAAGAGTTATACCCTTCCATTTTATATAACAATATTAAAAAGATTAAGAAATAATACCCTCGTATTAAAATAATGATATTTAGTCATTTCCTAACTGAGATTCTAACACTAACTCAATCAGTAGTTTAAATAATAACAAAATTATGGCACACCCAATATGCGAGTGAAAAAACTTTATATAACAAATATATTTATAAAAATTGATAATAAAAAAGGGATAAATTCCAAAACTATACAGGAATTATAATTTAAAGTGCAATTGTATGCATGAACTTTGATTTGTGCAATTTTATACATGAAATTTTGATTTGATCCAATTCTTGTAAATTATGAACACAGTTATTGATATAACATCATCTTATATTTATATCTTGCATTCATAAATAATTATATTGATCCAATATAAAAATAAAATAATGTATTTACTTATTTAAATGTGTATGATTAAATCAAAATTAAAGCCTCAAGTATACAATTACACATTAATTCAAATTTCTTGTATAATTTTGAGAATTATCCTTAAAAAAATGAGGCTTTGGTTAATATAGTTAAATTAAGATATTAAAGATTGATGCATTGGGTTCAAGTTTCATCATGTGTTTGTTTTTAAGAATTTACATAAAATAAATGTTTGTTACCTTTCTAGCGATCACTCAAATGAGTTGTGTCACCGATCAATCGAATCTGAGCTCAATTAAGAAAATACTAAATACCCCTTCATTTTTATAAAAAAAACATATATTATTTTGAGGGATTTTATGTTTTGTTATTATATTTTGATAAATCTAAACAAATCCATACATATAAATAGTAATCATAAGATGTGAACTATATACATCATAGTTTTAGCTATCTTTACTTTATCATTTGAACTAAAGCCACGTTTAATTTTTATATTAATTTTTAATTAATTTTGTTAGGTAATTTTTTTCACCAACATCATAGACGTGTTATAATTTAGTATTAATTATTATAATTATGATTTATAAATTTTGGGTAGTGATGCAATCACTCTTCATGAGTTCTTATTATTATATAAACTGTAATAAAAACAAGAGTATCTTATGTTATCATAATTTTATGAAAATAGAAATTACAAAATATTAAAGAACTTGCTAAAAGACCAAATTTTATAATAAAAACAATTTAGTAAATATGTTTCTAAATAATTTTAGATTTCATTAACTAAACATTAAAATATTATATTTCAACTAAGTGAACTAAACAAAATATTGTTACATATTTAATATTCCATCTATAATCTTATTATCGAAGGTAATATTTAAAAGTGTTGACTTTTTGTGTTTTAAGTGACGTAGGAAAACATCAAACAAATTTTAAAAACATGGCAAATATTTGTTAAGCATTTTTTGGCATACTTTGAACACACAAAGCATGTTGCTTTTTGTCTTCTTTTTGCGTCTTAGCTTAAACAAATTTCATATTATGGGTGTCGACTGTTTTTGACTTGTGTAGGAGATTTATTGAGTGAAATTTATCATGTTTTTTATGCAATAAAATAGGAGTTTTTTTTTTTTTTTACAAGAGAAAACTAGGATAATTATCTAAATTTAAGAGTGAGATATTATCTATTTTCTTTTGTTATTATCTCTGGAATTTAAATTTAATGAAAAGATATTTCAGGAGTTTATTTTTAAAAAAAAATTATAATCAAATTATGTAGGATTTTATAGAGATTTACCAATTATTTATCAATGCTACACTTATATAAAGAACGAGTTGAATTCCTCCATTCAGGTTGAATTAAGTAAGTATTTTGTGAGCACTAACATGTTTATCCAAAAAACTTTCTTTGTATCTTTTGTGAGATCTTATTGTAGATATCTTCATGTGTGATTATTAGCTTTATGTAGGAGGGTTTGGGTTGAGTGTGAGTGCATACAAACTGTTTATCTTATAAACATAAATTGTTGAATTGAATTGGGTAAACAAATTTTCAAACCTCAATTAAACTTCACACGTTATAAGATGAATTGCATCTACTAATTAAAACAGGCAGTTTATTTCAATATTAAATTCCAAACTCTTTTTCATGTAACTATGAAACCCACAAATCCTTATTTATTAAAATTCATTCTTATAATCGATTATAATTTTTACTTCCAAATTAAATGTATTAAAAAGTGAGGGACTAATTTGCTTCTACATTTATAAATTTATAATACTATCTGCATTAAAATGATTAATTGATATGTATCATGAATCTAAAACTTTTTTAAATTATAATTTTTCGAGAGTTTAAAGTGTAATTTATCATATATTAATAAATAATTTCATCATTTTTAAAGAGATTTTAAAATTAAAATTGAATTTTATCATATACTAATTTGGAGAAGGGTATTGAACCGATTGATGCAAAAACTAATACGGGCTGAACAAAAAATTATTCACCTGAATTTCTAATATTCTTTTTATTTTTATGATTTATTTAATTAAATCAACCGGACTAATTGACTTAAAGAACCAATAATTTGATCAATTCAATCACCAATCTAATTTTAAAAATTTTACTTTTTGACTTCGAAAATTTTTAAATTTATTTTGTCCACTTAACGTAAATTCACGCCCCTAATTAAGCACATATGCAAAATATAAGATATTTCTTTTACTAATCAATTGAAAGATCCATACAAGATGAGAGATGAAAGAGGTGTTCTCATTGTAAACCTAGTGAGGTAGATAACCATTTTGTGTTTTCACTTGTGTATACATTCTATTTTAAGATAATTAAGCATATATCACATGGGTAAATCAGGATGACTGGACTGCGTTGCACATCCCTGGATTCCTAACGCACCACAGTGGTTGAATTGGTTCAGCCTTGACCCCTCTACTTACCATCCTATACCTCCACTCGTTCAACCTATCGGTTGCCTCGGCAGACCTCTTTTTCCCAGACTCATCGCGGTTCCCCGACCACAATGTCTCGGCCATTGCTGAAGTTCTTGGCCAAATCCTTGCATCCAAAACTGTAGAATCAGCTTGTTCCGACCACAATGCCACCTCTCCACCAAGCACCAATTCGGCTTCATCTTCACTCAAACCATAAGTTATGTCATAGTCATAAATAGTTTGCCATGTTTTAAATGGTCCACACCAAGACCCCCCATTTAAAGATTCGCCCCCTGCTTGCTGATCATATTGGCTATCATTCCCTAGAAAATCTCCATGGCCACAGTCCAAATAATAGAATTCTGAAGATGATACGATCGCCCGGTATCCGGCTTCAACGATCCTTTTGGTGTTGTTTGTACCATTGTTCCATGTTTGCAAAATGGTATGCTCCTTTGGAAGAAATGAGGAGTCTACTTTCACAATACCATCTAATAAAACATCCTCCCAATAGACCACGGTACGATTGAGGGAAAGAATGTAAGGCAAAGTAGAGTTAACAAAGGTTTCCAGGAGCTGGCTGAGGGTTCCACCATTGGCAATGAAAGATTGAATGGTTGGATCAGCTTTCCAACATCCAGGAACTATCTCGTCAGCTCCACCATGGTAGAATGTTTCAGGGAATAAGATAGATACATCACGGATTACGTTCTCGAGAACTTGGTAGGTTTTGGGGTTCAAGGGGTTTAAGTGGCCAGTTCCTGGCTCAGATGCAAGCCTATCACCCCAATCACTTCCGACTGGCAACCAGAACATGTTTGCACATGCAACTATTTCCGGATAGGCTTCTGCCCATGAACCTGTATGCCCTGCAATTGCAAAGTAAAAAACTTTTTTATGCGCACTTGATTTTAGTGTAGGGGGAAAAGAAAAGGGTGCTCTGTTTCTTAACATTAGACTTCAACCAATCTTAAAATAATGTTTAGATAAAACTAACATTGGAATGTTTTAACACACTTGATATGGAAAGGAATCATGGTTTCTTAAATAAAGCTTTCCCGTATTGGTTTGTCTCTTAGTGACATGTGTAACGAATGGTGGGTCATGTCCATGTGCATGTTTTCTAGTGAGGGACCACGAACGGTTACAATTGAATGCGGTAGATATAGTGGGACAAAGGCAATGGGGGTAAAAATACTCTACTCAAAAAATACATTAGATGAAGTTTCCTACTAAAATTTTTATTCATTTTTACAATTAAAAATTAATATAATTGACAAAATAATCACATAGTGATATGTATAAAGACTAATTTATCTATTTTCTTGGTAGATGAGCTAAATACAATCTGACACTTAGTACAAAGGGCTCTATGGTGCTTTTACTAAGCGAATTGTGTAAATTTCAAAACTACACGGTGAATGAATGATGCATATCATTAATAATTGATGACAACATATCAAAGGACCCTCTTGATATATATGTTAAGAGCTGCAATAATGACTATCATGACGGGGAAATTCCAGAAATTTACTTATAAAAAAGCTTACCTGGTGAGTCGATTTCCGGTAGGACTCTGACCCCCTGTTCCAACCCAAACTGAACAATCTTAGCCACATCTGAGGGAGAATATATCATGTCAGGTCCATAAGCTCCCTTGGCAGCAAGCTCAGGCTCCGAAGGCACCATCAGAGGAAATGAATGCGAATCAGTAACATGCCAATGGAATACATTAAGCTTGTTAGCACTCATTGCTTCAATAGTCCTTAATATGTCTTCAACCCCATAATAATTCCTTGATGTATCCAACATGACTCCCCTGTGTGCAAACAAGGGAGCATCCCAGATATACAAGCCAACGGGGACAACCGATGGATTGCCCCATACCAACTGCGAAAACGTCTCTAAACCCCTCATCGCACCCCATGCGGTTTCGGCTGTCAAATAGGCTGTTTCACCTACTTCAGAAATGGAGAGGGAGTAGGTCTCATTGACCCCATGTTGAAGGGATGCTGCGAGATCTGATATATCGATGGAAAGAGTTTGCAAAGGAGGGGATGAGGTGGAAAAGTTGACGGAAGGGGTGATAAGGGGATGGTAGTGCTCGGTCCGGATGAGGCGGAGGTAACGGCTGATAGCCGGTTGGAGGTTTTGGTGGTAAGGAGAATTGATGGTGAAGTTTGTAGAAAGGGATCTGGCAAGTGGTTTTGGCCATGAAACCAGCCTTGGTTTAGGCCAAACATTCACTGCAGATTGTAGGGATAAGGTTGGTGATAGAAAAGGTAATGTTAGGCAGATTATGGTGGCAAGTAATGAGATGGGAGGAACAGAAACTTGGAACATTGACCTTTTTCCTCCACAAATTCTCATTTCAATTGGTTCTTTTACGCCCTTTAAGGTTTTGTGGTTGAGAGTTAAAGGACCATTCAATGCACTGGTATGCTGTGCAAATCACTCTTTTTTATAGCACTGTTACTCTGTTTCCTTTCCGTTTGGAATTTTTTATTTGACTTGTCTATGCCAAAGACTTCACTTTTCTATTTTCTCTGTGTTATAGGGAAAAAAAAAGAAGAAGATGTGCAGAAGAGACATTTTTGTAAACCAAACTGTAGTCATTATCAAGCAAACTCATCGTTAAAGTTAATTTTCTCAGCCAGCCTACTAATTTTGAAATCAACGAAAACCCATTTGAAATACCTCAATTTTGTTCTGAATATCGGTAAACAATAAGTAATTTCACATTTTGATCATTTCTAAAAATTATAAAATAATCACTAAACTATTTAAAGTTTTTTATTGAACTCATTCGATTGTTAAAATAGTTATTGTATGACCAATTGAAAGTTCTCCTTCACCTCCTCTTTATAGTTCGGTTTTTTTATAAAGCAACTTTGAACATCATGAATCTACAAACTAAATTTTAAACAGTTTTTTTCTTTGATCTTTAACACTAACTGTCAAATTAACTTATACCTAATGCTTATTCTACTTATTAATGGATATTGATCCATCGTCCCAATTTTCAAATCCTCGCTTACAGCTCGGTAGCTGAACTTTATTTATTAAAAAAACTTAATAGCCCAATGAATTAAATAAAAGTTTGAAATAGGTGAATGACTATAATTCGATGATTATTTTATAACATTTTAAAGTTAAGTGATTAAAACGTAAACTTATTAATAATTTAAAAATCTTAGATATAATTTACCATTTATTTTTGGTCTAATATTCTTCTACAAGGACAATAAATGGGCCCCTTAATTGTCTTCACTTACTTGCTCCAGAAGCAGTCGGAATTGCTTTTGGGGTGAAACATTGTTTTTTCACCCAACCCAAAAATAATCCCACTTGACTTTTAAGGTTGAAAATGCGTTAAAAATTGTCTTTTTCACTCCAAACCTAAAAGTTGGAGTTTTGATATTTTTGATTTTTGCCTATAAAGTATAAATTATCAAAATACTTTATTTTTATTAAATTATTTAAATATCATTTATTGTTATATTTAAAATATAAAAAAATTATTTGATGCACTGTAAGTGATAGAGTGACATGATTATATATGTTAAAAGAAAGAGACACATGATAAATTTTTAAGCTTGTTTGTAGAAAATATATATATATATATATATATTATTAGGGTACCAAATACTCACCCTTAAAATATATATATTTTTTGTATATTTATATTAAATATTATCTAATTTAATTTACTTTAAATTTCTCTAAAAGAAATATTTTAATTTTTCTAATTTTATTTTTACAATACTTTTTCACATTCCGAAAATGAATTTTTCAAAATGAAATCGATACTAAGTGATTATTGCTTTTAATTCCCAACCTTCAATTACTTCCTTAGCTTTCAAAGTAGTATTAATTTACCTTACAAGGTACAACGTGGAGTAGGTTTTTTCCATAGCTAAAGTCACCAAATAGAAGCCGGTTTTGCCATTTGTCGAAGATTATTGGAATCCCATGGCCGGCTCTGCTATTTTCTTTTATAAATGAGCAGGAATTTATAATCTTAACTTCCAAAATCTTATCATTTTTAAACACACCAAACTTAACGTCTTCGGATGTCCTGCAGTGTCTTCTTGATTCCCTCAATGGACATAGACAGCAACTGCACTTGCTCACTTTATTTGTTTCTACCTTTGCCAATTGTCTGCAATTACATCAGGTCAACTATTTTCTAATCATTTCATCAAATAATTATATATATATTAAAAAATTTACAACTCTTTGATATAATAACTTGTTTGGCTTTCCAACTTTATAAAAAAATTTATTTTAGCTCTCCATTTAATTTTTTTATCTCTTTTAACTCTTAAATTTACATTATTTGTCAAAGTCACTCCAAAATAGATATAAAAGTTAATGTTTGTTAACTTTGTTGATGTGGCATCCATATAGAAGTTCAAGTGTATGTCACGTTAGTAATTAATTAATTTTTTTAAAACATTTAAAAAAATTATAATTTTTATACTATTTTGAAAAAAATTTAATTGCTAAGTGGTATCCACATGACAATCCATGTGCATGTCATCCATTTTTGAATGATTTGACGGACAACGCAAGTTTAAAAATTAAATGGAGGGTTAAAATAAATTTTTTTTAAAATTTGATGGAATTAAGGGAAATTTTTTATTGCAAGACACTTGAAAAAGTAAAGGACACAAGTGATAATATTATAATGGGGAAACTAAATTTGCCAAGAAAAACATAGTACAAGGGCCTTCTAAGAATTTGACCTTCCATTTATTGTGTAATTTAGGTTAACCTTCCTGGATAATGAAGATCCACCAAAACAAGACAATTAAAAGGCACATATGATAACGAACTGTCAGTCCAATGTTACAAAACAAACCTATGGATTCATCCGATGCCGAAGTTGGGGGCTGAATCTTTGTGCATTAGTGTTTTCCTATGCGTTCGTCGCTTGTTTTGGCTGTAATACCTGTATATGGTAGAACAGCAGATTCCTGCTTGGTTTCAACGATGAAATTATATCCTTAAAATATGCCACAGCTTTTTAAATTTTAAATTTTAAATTTTAATTTCAATTATTAATACTATTAAATTTTTTTTGTTAAATTTATCGTTGTGATATTTTGAAATGAAAAAAAAAATACTCATATAAGTAAAAAATAACATTATCATGAATCTGAATTTAACAAATAATTTGAACAATATTAACAGTTAGATTTATATTTTCAAATTTGAAAAGTAGATGGATAGTAAAACCACCATGGAGGTCCTTTACACTAGGAGCCAGATTGCATTTTACCTTTTCTACATAAAAAATAAGCAAATTAATCATTATACATTAAATCAAAGAGCAAATTGATCCTTTTATTAAAAAATAATCCATTTTTGTTGTTAAAAACTAGTCTCTATATATCAGCATGAGATATGTGCGGCATGTGATGTGTCACTGTATGATTATTTTGTTAGCCACACCAGTTTTTAACAATAAAGATAATTGAAGTTTTTAACAGTAGAGATGAATGAAGTTTTTAACAAAAATAACTAATTTACTTTTTAATCTAATGTATAGGGACTTATTTATCCATTTTTTAGATTAGGGGCAAAAATGCAATCGACTCTTAATACAAGGGCCTCTATAGTACTTTCACCTAAATGGACTAAATTCCTAAAAACAAAAATACATAGACTAATTTTTAAATTCACAAAGAGTAGAGAACTTATGACATATTTTAACCAAATTACTTCAATGTATCTGGATTATCTGAGTTCATTAACAAAAACCTAGATTATTTGTCCTAGTTCGTGAGGATTTAAATTTTTTTAATATAGATAATTTTAGTTATATTCAATAAAAAGTACTTATATTTTGTATATAAAAATAAATAATTTAAATTACACATTTCTAAGAAAAAATTATCATTAAAACTGTTTTAAATTACAAAAAAAAAAAAGCTATCAGATTTCACTTGGTTTCAAATTTAGTAAAAAACTTAATAGAAAATAGAAAATTTATTATTTTTAATATATGGTACATATTTTTATGTAATTTTAATTATATTATAATTATTTATTATACGTTTATTAAAATTCCAATAGATTTTTATTAAAATAATTATAACGGCGGAAATTATTTCTTTACTAATTAAGAAATTTAATTAAAACAATCATTTGAAAAAAAAATATAACAAAATTTTTTATTAAATAAAAAAAATGATGGTTTGTCTATTATATTTGGATTTAGGATTTATTAGACATAACTTAGTTTATGTACTTTTATAGTAACAGTTTTTCATGTATTTATCATACCGAGATAGATTTATTGTCTTAAAAAGGCATTTTTAAGAAAAAGTTTATGTAACATTTTAATTGAAATAGTTGAGAATAATTTCACTTTGGATCAATTAATGTTATTATAAAAATACAGAGCTAAATTAAAATATGATGGTTAAATCTCAAAATGAGATCAATAAAGATATCAAAATTGAAATTCTAAGTACTCCCTTTAAACCACCCAGAGTACTCAAGCAACATGAACAATCGAAGCCAAAGTTATCAAGTTAGGCCTCTCTACAGTCCTTATGGTGAATCCAACCATGATTTTCGCTTCAACCTTCAAATACTTGTTTTCAAAATTTCTATCAGACCGGATTTCCTTTAAATCTGGAAATTAGAAATAATTGGGGGTTAAATTGAAAGAAGCCGTAAGTTAGTGACTGTAAACTCTAAATTATATAGGTTTTTTTCTAATAGTTTTTATCATCTTTTTACTTAAAAGTAATATTAATCCCAAGTATTTGTTAATTAATTTTGTAAATTTTGCTTAAATCTCGATTATGGACATGAATTTATAAAATATGAAAATTTGTGCTTTCTTATATAAATTTTGTGCATAAATTAAATTATTTCATGTTATTTATTAATGTGCTATATTTAATTGTGCAGTAGGACCACGGAGTTGATTTAATAAAGAGTTTATTACAAAGTTACATGAACATAAGCTATTTATTGTCTATGTTGGACGATAAAACCATGCTAAAGGGGTCATCAAGATGTTACTTTGCCCCAGTAAAAAAATATGATACATGATGGACAAGTTTGCAGGCTTAATGGATTATGAAACTATCCAACCAATGAGAAGAAAGGCCCAATTTGGCAAAGACATTAGGGCAACTAAAAATCAACTTTTGGGACAATTATTTGGAGGTTCCTACACTTGAAAAATTAGTAAAAATCAGCACATGAAGTTTGTTCAAGAAACCATCCAACCCATGCCTAAATTTAACATGATTCCGTGCTTGAATCAAGCAACCAACTCACCATCATTTCCATTTGTCATGGTCAGCCATTAATGGAAGAAAACCAAGGGATCTTTGATGCCATTTTTAGTAAATTCAGCCACCAACCTCAAGTGTAAATACCACTCCACTCTCACCTTTTCACCAATCCCTCATCCCTTCATTCATCAAACATCCTTCATTCTACATTTCTCTAATTCTCTCATTTCCTTTCTTCTTTCCACACCTAGCATCCCATATTTCCCTTCATTTTTAGCCAACAAAACATTGATGAGGTTGTCTCTTGATCGGCCACCTTGAGGAGCCGTTTGCAAATGAGCAACACAAGGATTGGATGAGAACGCATTCAATCAGAGTTCATAAAATTGTTAATTCAATAAATTTTATTCTTTCCTTACTTGCTACTTTAATTTAATCATGTTGCAATGTGCTTTGTGATCTTGTCATCAACAATGGTAGCTTAAATTTGTTTAGTTAGGATGATTGCATTAATTTAATGAAGTATGTTTAAATCATGTTTATAGTGCGCGTGCCTCAATCATTCATGTTTTCAATTAAACTCATTTATGTATTTCATTCATACATGATTGGATGCATTTGAATTAGCTGAGCGATCCTGACCAGACGATGGCTAATGAACACAATAATTGAAAAGTGCATGCTTAATTTAGATCCTAACTCGACTAAATTAAAGGATCATAATAACTTTGACGAGATCTATTATCTTGCATAGTTTTTAGATTTATGTGATTAAAATTATTTCAAACCTAACTTGTCTCCGTTACTTCACATGAATTCTAAGAAACCCTTAGTTTAATATGGTCAGTAAAATACATGTTTCGCTAAGTAAAAGATTCTGAAATTACTTAATTTGGTTTTCAAACTCATGAAAGATCGAGTTGCCATGAAATATTTTCCGAACACTATTAAGCATAAGAAGAATGAACTAAGTTGAGAGGTGTAATTATCCTAGCCTATTCATGTTATTGATTGTTAAATTTTGAGTTTTTACTGCTAAACTCATTTCATACTTTGCATCTAGATTAAATTACATTAGGGATCATCATACACTTAGTTTAATCATCA
Source organism: Gossypium anomalum (assembly GCA_025698475.1). Lineage (NCBI taxonomy): Eukaryota > Viridiplantae > Streptophyta > Magnoliopsida > Malvales > Malvaceae > Gossypium > Gossypium anomalum. The sequence continues at coordinate 76,973,897 of CM046966.1, read as the reverse complement.
AACATCTTAAAAATATTGTGTTCTTATTTCCAAATTGTTAACTTATAATTTTGCATTTAATTGATTAACATACATAGTCCATGTGGAAATGATAACTTTTTTACTTACTTTATTACTTGATAATGATTGTGTACACTTGCACAAATCGAGCGTTATAGCGGCCTCTACTGAAAAGTTAGGAAAAGCTAAGTAACTGAATTGGATAGTGGTTGAGATCCAATTCTGGTTCGGTTGTATTAAAACCAGTTGGTTCCTTAGTGAGAGACACAATGATTGTCAATGGATGGATTTTATACGATTGAAGACCGTGCGAGAATGTCTATAAATAGTTGAGAAGTGACTTCCAGAAAAGGATTCATCTCGATTCTACTTCATTTTCCTCTCTTCTTTATCTTCTTCTTTGGTTGTTCCAAAGAAGAGATGGTTATGGAAAGCTCTGTATGGAGCAGTGATCGTGAGAATCTAGTCAAAAAAGTAGAAAACCTAGGGAGTTGGTAAGGTTCTAAATCCTTCAGTGTTCATAAGGTTTAGAAAACAAAGTTAAGTGTTTTTAGAACCATTTTTAAGGTTTTGCAAGTTTCTCAAAAACTAAATTTTAAGCTGAGAATACAGAGTTTGACTCATGGTTTTGGTTGTCATACTTAGCTTCTAAAAGAATGGAAGCTCTGGCGTTCGGAAAAGTTAAGTTGATAAAGCAAAGAAGAATTAAGTGAGTTTCTATACTCCATTTCTTGGATGATGTATATCACGCATAAATCATTATTAAGTTCTAAAGTAATGTTTGATCTCAACTGTTTGAGAGTGCTATGTATGCACATTACCAAGTAGGTAACTAAGTATTCGTAAGTGTGCTAGTATGCATAGAATGGTTGTGGTAACACGTAGTTAACTTTTGCGTGCTCCATGTTATTATGTTTTTGTGCTCATATGTCTGTGCTTGCGTGTTTATAAATTGTGGAGCATTGAGGGAAAGAATTGACGGGATAGATGAAGCTAGGATTTAGAATGAGAATTTTTGTTAAATACTGTCATACGAAGTTACTAAGTGCAAACCATTATGTGTGAATCTCTGGGCCTTGCAGAGAGGGGCACTACGGTGTTCAAACATTAAGGTTATGAATGAAAAATGGAGGAATGGGTGGATGATAAGGGAAATAGAAATTTCATTAAGATACTGCCACACAGGGTTGCTGAGTGTAAACCATGCTATGCAGACTCTGGGCCTTGCAGAGGGGACACTTCGGTGTTCAAGCATCAAGTTCCATAGAACAACATCGTAACGATGGTCATTAGGCTCTATGAGGTGACACTTCAAAAGAGATCTAACGTGTAGGACCATAGTTTGACTATGGCAACTAATATACTCTGTCGAGACAGTAAACACAGGGTAGTCTGCCGAAATAGTAAACACAAGACGTCTGTCATGACATTAAATATGGGATTTCAAGTGTAAAACCATAGCTCAACCATGTAAGCATATGGGTCCACCAAAATGTGTCCATTGTTAGGGCAGTTCACTAGGAAGTAACCTAAACAACAAAGCAAACCAGATGTAGGGTGAAATGAGATCTAGTCCGCTAGAGTGGCATGGGTCATCATTAGCTAAACCCACTAATGGAGTGTTAGTAAGTCCTACCAAACTAAAGTAAGAAAATAGAGTCCACCAAAGACTAATCAGTGATTGCCAAGGCAAAACAAAAAGGTTATTAGAGTGGTAGGTAGGACGACTACTTTATAAATTCAAGGTGGAAAAGAGAATCTATATTGGTAACTGACCACCCAACAATGTGACCAAAGATTTAAAAATTTTGAGTAGAAGGATGTTTAGGAAAGGAGATGGATGAAGCTGTTGGGACCATTGGTACGCCCCATGGTATAGCGGAAAAATTATTCCGATAATCCACAACCAATGATCCATATACGAGAGATAATGCGTATCATTGGTGCAAAACATTGATATCTATGGTTCCTAGAGAACAGGTTACTTGGGAGTTGTTCCAATTCGAATTTTGAAAGAAGTACATCAGTCAAAAATTTCTCAATCAGAAGCATAAAGAGTTTCTAGAGTTGAAACAAGATCGGATGACTGTCACTGAGTATGAAAGAGAGTTCGTACGTTTAACCAAGTATGCTCGACAGTATGTGTCTATTAAGGAGATTATGTGTAAACAGTTCATTGACGGATTGAACGAGGATATAAAACTATTATTCGAGATACTTGAATTGAAAGAATTAGTCGTTCTGTTTGAAAGGGCTTGCAAAGCCGAAGAGCTTAGCAAAGAGAAAAGAAAAACTGATTTTGAGGCTAGGGATTCTATAAAGAGATTTGCGGGTAAATCACATCAGTCAGCATCAAAGAAATTTAGAGAATATCATCCTCGTTCTAGTGCTTCTGCGGGAATTTTGATTAGAGACAGAGACATGAGACATTTCAATTCTAAACCTTAGGCGACATCCGTTGCCAGTGTGGGAAGTGTTAGAAATGTTGGACCTGAATGTAAACACTGCAATAAGATACATTACGGTGAATGTAGATCAGTGAGTAGAGCTTACTTTAAATGTGGATCTCTCGATCATTATCTTTGGGACTATCCAGAAAAGTCTAAAGCTGAAAGGGATCAACCGACAAAAGTAAGTAATACGGCTACTAAAGGGAGACCACCCCAAAACACTAGAAATATGAGTGGTAACCGAGGTGCTACGAGAGATTCTGTAGTGAGATCAGAGGCACGAGTACCTGCTTGAGATTATGCTATCCGTGCACGGGAGGAGGCATCATCGTTAGACGTTATTATTAGTACTTTTTCTCTTTTTGATACAGATATAGTTGCGTTAATAGATCCTAGATCAACCCATTCATATATCTGTATGAATTTAGTATTTAAAAAGGGTTTACATGTTGAGTCTACAGAGTTTGTAATTAAAGTAACGAACCCCTTAGGCAAGTATATTTTAGTTGATAAAATTTGTAAGAATTGTCCTTTGATGACTCGGGGTTACTGTTTTCAGGTTAACTTGATGCTTCTACCATTCAATGAGTTTGATGTGATTCTTGGTATGGATTAGCTAACTATGCATGATGGAGTTGTGAATTGTAGACGAAAGACTATCGAATTGAAATGTCAAAACGGTGAAATTCTTCAGATTTATCGAATTGAAATGTCAAAACGGTGAAATTCTTCGGATTGAGTCTAATGATTCGAATGAATTACCTGCTGTGATATCGTCTATGTTAGCTCAGAAATATATGGAAAAGGGCTATGATGCATATTTTGCATACGTACTGTATACAAAGGTGTCTAAATCAAAGATCGAATCAGTACCTATTGCTTGTGAGTTTTCGGATGTATTTTCAAAAGAATTACTAGGTTTGCCACCTATCAGAGAAGTTGAATTTGGTATTGAATTAGTACCGGGAACAACACCGATATCGATAGCTCCGTACAGAATGGCTCCAATAGAATTAAAAGAATTGAAAACTCAGTTGCAAGAATTGACAGACAGAGGTTTTTCATGACCGAGTTATTCTCCCTGGGGTGCACCAGTATTGTTCATAAAAAAAGATGGCACAATGAGAATGTGTATCGATTACAGACAGCTGAATAAAGTGACTATAAAAAACAAAAACCCTCTACCACAGATTGATGATTTATTTGATTAGTTGAAAGGGCCTACAGTATTTTCAAAGATTGATTTGAGGTCGGGTTATTATCAGTTGAGAGTTAAAAAGTCAGATGTACTGAAAATCGCATTCTGAACAAGGTATGGACATTATGAATTCCTTTTTATGCCTTTCGATTTAACTAATGCTCCTGCAATATTTATAGACTTGATGAACTGAATATTCAAATCGTATTTAGACAGATTTGTTGTTGTATTTATTGATGACATTTTGATCTATTCGCGAAATGAATCTGAACATACTGTGCACTTGAGAGTTGTGTTACAAACTCTACATGACAAGCAGTTATTTGTAAAGTTCAACAAATGTGAGTATTGGCTTCGAGAGGTTGGATTTCTAGGGAATATTATTTCAGGTGACGGTATTAGGGTTGACCTGAGTAAGATTTCTGCTATTGTTGATTGGAAACCTCCGAGAAATGTATCTGAAATTCGTAATTTTATGGGTTTAGCGGGCTATTATCGAAGATTCGTGAAAGGATTCTCGATGATTGCGACACTGATGTCTCGACTACTTCAAAAAGATGTGAAGTTCGAATGGTCAGAAATATGTCAGCAGAGTTTCAAACAGTTGAAAATACTGTTAACTGAAACACCAGTTTTGGTTTAACCAGAATCAGGGAAGGAATTCATAATTTATAGTGACGCATCATTGAATGGTCTGGGATGTGTTCTAATGGAAGAAGGAAAAGTTATAGCTTATGCTTCCCGACAATTAAAACCGCATGAAAAGAATTATCCTACGCACGACCTTGAATTGGTCGCAATTGTGTTCGCATTAAAAATTTGGCGACACTACTTATACAGTGAAAAATGCCACATTTATACGGATCACAAGAGTTTGCAATATCTGATGCCACAGAAAGATTTAAATCTGCGACAACAAAGATGGCTCGAATTATTGAAAGATTATAAATTTGTGATTGATTATCACCCGGGAAAAGCTAATGTTGTTACTGATGCCCTGAGCCAGAAATCTTTGTTTGCATTATGAGCAATGAATACCTAATTGATGATTTGTGATGATGGGTATATTTTAGCCAAATTAAAAGCTAAACTAGTATTTCTTCAACAAATTTGTGAAGCTCAGAAAAATGACCGTGAATTGCAAGTTAAACGGATTTATTGTGAGAATATCCTCGATTCAGAGTTTCAAATTAGGACTAATGGTTGCTTAAAGTTTCAGAATATAATTTGCATACTAAGAAATTCAGAGCTCATTCAGAAGATTTTGCACGAAGCACACCATAGCTGCTTATCTGTTTATCCGAGAAGTACCAAAATGTACAACGATTTGAAACAATTCTATTGGTGGCAAGGCATGAAACATGATATCTCATAATTTGTTTCTAATTGTTTTATTTGTCAGCAAGTGAAAGCCGAACATCAAGTATCATCTAGTTTACTGTAGTCTGTGATGATTCTTGAGTGGAAATGGGATAGAGTTACAATGGATTTTGTGTCGGGATTGCCCCTAACTCTGAAAAAGAAAGACACTATATGGGTTGTCGTTGATCGACTAACGAAATCTACTCATTTCATATTGGTACGTACAGATTCCTCACTTGATAGATTAGCTGAGTTGTACATTTTTAAATTGTTCGGTTACACCACTATCCATTATTTCTAATAGAGATCCGAGATTTACGTCGCGATTCTGGAAGAAACTACAAGAAGCTCTGGGAACAAAGTTGAATTTTAGTACTGCTTTTCATCCTCAGACTGATGGTCAACTGAGAGAGTTATTCAGATTCTCAAAGACATGTTGAGATGTTGTATTTTAAAGTTTGAGGGTAGTTGGGCAAAATACTTACCGTTGATTGAATTCGCGTATAACAATAGTTTTCAAATGAGTATAAAGATGGCATCGTACGAAGCTTTATATGGTCACAAATGTCAAACTCCACTATACTGGCTTGAATTGAGTGAGAAAAAGATTCACGAGGTTAAATTGATCAGAGAAATCGAAGAAAAAGTGAAAACGATTCGCGACAGTTTAAAAGTAGCTTCAGATCGACAGAAATCCGACGCAGATTAGAAACATAAAGAAATTGAGTTTCAAGTCAGAGACCGAGTGTTCTTAAAGGTTTCACCATGGAAAAAAGTTCTTTGTTTCAGATGTAAAGGAAAATTGAGTCCGCGTTTCATCGGGCCATATCAGATTATTGAAGGGAGAGGGCCAGTGGCGTATCGATTAGCTTTACTGTCAGAACTTGAAAAGATTCATAATGTTTTTCACGTTTCTATGCTACGTCGATACAGATCCAATCCGTCACATGTAATTTCTCCGATTGATGTTGAGATACAGGCTGATTTGACTTATAGCGAAGAACCAATCCGGATTTTAGCTCGTGAAATCAAAGAATTGAGAAATAAGCGCATAGCCCTAGTAAAGGTTCTTTGGTATAAACACGGGATCGAGGAAGCTCTGTGGGAACCCAAGGAAGCTATGCGAAAATAGTACCCTAACCTATTCACTGGTAAGATTTTTGGGGACGAAAATCCCTAAGGGGAGAGAGTTGTAACAACCCGTTTTTTTGCCAAATCGGAACATTGGTTTCGGGATCACAAATTTGCAGTACGTTTGGTTCACTGTAATGGAATAGGGCTGTAATGGAATAGAGATGTAATGGAATAGAGCTGTAATAAGTAATTCAACTGTTTGGTTGAATGGAATGGAATAGAACTGTAATAGTATTCTTATGTTTGGTTGAATGGAATGATGTTGTAATAGCATAAAGAAAAAAACTAAAATGACCAGAATACCCTTAGCAGGATTTTTGTTAAGGTAGATGATTATTGTTATTCTTATTAAATTTTAATAAGATTATTATTGAAAATAATTTAATAAAAATAATAAATTGTTTAACCATATTTTAACATAATTGTTATTAAATATAATTTAATAACATTCATTATATAATTATTATTATTATATGAATTAAAAATTAAAATATATAATACTATAAAAAAATATATAATCTACTTTATTATTTTTAAATTGCAATACATATTTAGGCTGCCTTTGTTTGCCAATACAATATTTTCCGAAAAATAATTTCTGGAAAATGATTTACTTTTCTAGAAATGATTTATTTTTCTGATGTTTGGATGAATCTATGTAAAATATTTTCCGTTATTTGGTAGATTTCCTGAAAATATTTTATAAAAGCTGTTTTAAATTAAACAAATATATATTTAAGAATTTATTATCTTTTCATTGTTTATTTGAGTTTATTATATATATATTAATAAATTTATATTTTAAATTGTTTTTACATATATTGCAATGTTTTATTTATGGGTAAACTACAAGAATAGTCATTTTTGTTTGCCTCGGGTTACATTTTAGTCACTTATATTTAAAATGTTACGCTTTAGTCATTTATGTTATTATTATCTCCCTAATGGTAATCCTACGTGGCAGTCAAACTAGATTTTAAGTGCCAACTAGATCTTAAGTATATATGTTAATACATACTTCATCTGGCTAAATTATACAGTTTTCTGTTAATATATACTTCATCCGGATAAATTATACAGTTTTCACTCAAATGCATAATTTAGTTGGATGAACTATGTATTAACAGAATATGGTGACAGTGGAGGAAGATTTTCCGGAAAATGTCTTACCGATTAAAATTCTATAATGAAACAAATAATTAAATATTAGATGTAATAAATAACTCATTGCTAAAAAAGTAATATATAACTTGAGAATTATATTTCACATCCAAGCATAATATTCATATATTAACAAAAAAGTTACATGATTTCATTAGTTTATATGTCATTATACCATCCAAATATTATAAACACAAAAAGTTACCAAAATATCAACACAACCATGGTTTTTAATGGTCAACAAGAAATCTTCTGACCCATTCCAATCACATAGCAGAAGGCATACTAAAGAAAATGAGCACTTGCGTTGGGTGATCTGAAATTTTGCTCAATGCTCGATCGCGTTCATCCTCAGTTAAACCTTCCACTTCACATAATGTTGGATATAATTTCAGAGCACTTTCTTGAATGGTCATTTCTGACTTTTGTTGAATTACCACTTCGGAGGCAATACTCTTACTGATTTCAAGGCCAACAGTCCGTATATTTTTTGCCAATAAAGCGGCAGCATCATTAAATGAAGTAGAAAAATCACTTGCATCAGAAATCTTTTTTTTCTTCTTTAAAAATGCAGAATCACCTTGGTTTCTAGCTGGTTGCGATTCTGGTTGCGGTTGTGTAGCTGAAAGATCCATGTTATCTAAAGAAACATTAGCTTCAGATCCATGGAAATCGTTTCTTTCTTCATGAGTATTTGTAGCAGCTTCATCTTCATCATTTATTTCTTCAATAATATCAGCAGTTGTTTGAGTATCTTTTCCAGTGGCTCGATCTTTTGCTTAAATGGTAGTAAATTGGTCGTAATAAGGGAAACTCCGATGTCTGAATTAAGCTGCTTCTTTATGACTCTATACAAATAAAAAATTCATATTAGATATAAGTTTTGTCAAAATAAGATAATAAAGACTTGAAATAATTCTTACATTTATATATGAGTTCCACACCGCATCTTCAGCAACAATAAGCTACCTATGCTCATCCCAACCAAAACCGCTATTGTTTTTTCCACTAATCATGTCATAAATGATTGACCACTCCCTTTTCAATGTCCTAATCCTCGATTCAAGATTAAGTTTAGCCTTCAACATGGCATTGGGTAAAACTTTTTCTAACATTTTTTTAACTCATTTAAATATCCGGCTTTGAATCCCGTATCCGCATTAAAGGTTCTAGCATTGTGCAAGTCGACCATACAATCAACCAACATAGCATCTTCTTCTGGAACCCATTTCCTTTTGGTTCCTCGAGAACTCTGAGAAGAAACACTTGATTGGGAAAAACCTAATATAACTATCTTAAGAAAAAATGTAAATGAAAATTAAGTTCAATATTATGCATCAAAAGGTCAACACTTTATAAAATTATAACACATGATGAATCAAAAGAAAATAAATTATCATTTAACAAGTCTAGTACAATACAAAAAAAAATTTCAAACACCACCAAATTTTCATAAACTAGATATATGAAATAACATAAACAACTTAAACGTTTACCATTTTTACCGTAAACCTAACTAATTTCTAGATGCTTACCATTCATCGACATTTGGTTGGCTAGTTCCATCCTCCAAGTAGCCCATGCATCCGACGGATGAATATTTATGATATTCGATTCATCATCATCTATCACATTACTAGGTAATCCTTCTCCCAACTCCTTTTTAATAGGATCAAGACTCATATAGGTTCGAATAAAATTATAGAGCAAACAACATGCAATAATAATTCTATTGTGCACCCTTACAGGATAGAATGATGGACTCCTAAGTATTCTCCATCTACGTTTTAATAACCCAAAACATCTTTCAATAACATTACGCGCGGAAGCATGTTTCATATTGAAAAATTCTTCCAAAGTACTTGGCTGGTAACCCTGACGCCACTCATTCAAATGATATCTTTGTCCTCTAAAAGGTGCAAGAAATCCCTCACAATTTGTGTATCCGGCATCAACTAGATAATAACAACCTATAAAAAGAAACTATTTGTCATGGTTAATTTCCCAAAAAAGTATGACCTTAAAAATTAATTCAAATTCCTCTAATTTTTACATTTTACCATGAGGAACTTTTAGTCCATGTCTACTAATGGCATCTCGAAGAACTCGTCCATCAGCAACAGAACCTTTCCAACCAGGAAGAACATAAACAAATTGCATATCAGGTGTACAAACACCTAACATATTTGTTGCTATGTCACCTTTTCGCGTTCAATATCTAGGTTTATCAACTGTTGGAACCCTAATCTTGATATGGGTTCCATCTAAAGCACCTAAGCAATTCTATATCACATGTTTAAAATCTCCAGTTAGAATACTATATTTAAATCCAAATGTACTAAATTATATACAAGCTATATATAGAACTCACTTCAATACCTTAAACCATTTCCACCTTAGGTCTATAGAATTAGCTGTAATTGGCTCTGCCTTTTTAAATAACACATCGTGTAAGCGTATGACAACATTTAAAAACATTGTGAAATGATTGCTAACGGTTTCCCTGGACCTATTAAAGTGATGCTTGATAACTCGATTTTTAAGGTGATGAGAAATGATATGTAAAAACATTGCCACTTGCTCATCAACAAGCATGTTCCTTGACAACTTCAATTCCCCTAAAGTTTGTAACATCTCACATAGTTTAAAAAAGGTAGTTCTATTCATCCTAACTTGTTCAATGCACGTCTCGTCACTAGCATATACAAGTCTTTTCACATAATCTCGTTTTGTATAAAAATCTAAAATATAGGATCTAATTCTTGGTCTATAAGTATGTAGGCTATGAATGGCACCCAATGCAACTAAGAACCAACACGCAACTGTACACATTTGCAACCAAATTGTAATAGCAAGACCAATTCTGTAATGGCCCATTTTCAGTAAAATCGAAATAGTGGTTTCGTGACCACAAATCCAATCTAGAAAGAAAATTTATTTTAATATTGTGGCATAGTCTATATTACGATAGGAATACTGCATGAAAATTTTGATAGGAAAATTTTATTGATTATATAGTTAAATTAATAAAAAGAGAGAAAAGAAAAAATTACATTGTTCGAATAAATCGGATTCGTAAATATTTATTATAAATATTTACAAAGTTAGTTGTGTATCTAATTAGGTTTTGATTAGGTGAATTTGACTTAATTAGAAGTAATAGGGAAAAAGGATTAGATCGAAATAAGTGTGAAAGTTTAATTATAGATTAAAGAAAATAAAAAGGACTGAATAGGTAAATATGCCATTATTATAAAATGAGGCGGTTTAACGTTAAAAGAAAGAGAAAAAAAATCTAAGATATTTTTGATATAAAATATATATTATATATTATATTAACTTAATATTTAAGTATTAATATATAATATATTATAATATTATATTATATATTATATATTATATATAATATATAATATATAATATAAAACATAAAGTAAAGTAAAGTAAAGAAACAGAATAAAAAGAAGAAACAAAACAGAATAGCAGGGACGAAATAGAGAAAAAGGGAGAAAGAAAAAGAAAAAAAGAAAATTTGGGATTTTAAGGGTTCAAATTCAATTTGGTAAGTCAATTTAATTCATTTTCTTGTAATTATTGAGTTTTTATGATCCTAGAACAAAATACTATTAGGTATATGTTGAAATTTTGAAAGTTAATAGATTTTTTTTATATAGTTTATGTTGAATTTATGGATAAATTAGAGATTGAACTTATGAAAAATTCAAATTAGAATTGAAAAAAAAAAAAGAAGAAGATTGAATTGTGAAATAGATTGCAATAAGGAGTAAATTATAAGAAGTTTGAAATTGGGGTTTATTAGTGAAAATTTGGGAGTTAAACTAAGTTATAAGTAGAATTTAAATAAAAATGAAGTATAGATTGTAATAGAAATAGATATAATTTTAGTTATGGAATGAATTGAAATGTAAGTTAATGTAAGAAATGATGAATTTATTACATCATACATGTTTATTTTTTTTAATAGCATAGGAAAGTCATTTAATTATTTTTTTCTCTAACATATAAATGTTATATGTTTTATATGAAATTGAAGAGAAAGAAAAGAAAGGAGAGGACCTAATTGAAGAAAAAGGAAAAGAGAAGGCTAAGGAGTGAAGGAGGACATCATCTCAATCTTTTTGTTGTAAGTACTACAAGATTTTTTTTAATTAATTTTATTTAGATGTTTATATTGTAGTATAGAATTATTTAGAAATAAAAATGTAATATATATGTATATATTTAAATTTATAAGTAAATAAATAATAATAATAATGATAGATTATGGAATTATGAAATTTGAAAAGAAAATTGTAATTGGAGAATATAAGAAGTTATATTGTTTGAACATTAAGTAATAATGTTGTGACAAAAGTATATGTGTGAAAAAGATGTGATATTTGTGAATTGTGTAATATGAACTAAATTGTAATGTTGAAGAAATGAGAAATTTTTTTGAGATATTTATGTAAAGTATTTAAATGTATAAAATTCAGTTTTAATGCCCAAGTAGATGAATTTAGAACTACTAGGATATTAGTGGCATGCTATTAAGGAACTCTAGCGTACTCTCTGACTATTAGCACATTAGTGCTCTCTGTTCTATTATTAGCACGTTAAGTGCTCTCTGTTTAGCACATCTGTGCTCTCTGTATAGCACTTTAGTGCTCTCTGTTCGTTTGTGCATAATAATGCACTTCTGTAATTGTTCCGTATATCCAGTATGTTCTATAAAGTCTACTTTGGGCTAAAGTTATAAGTTGTGAACCAAAGCAAATTATCAATGTACTAAGGTAAGTTTTATAACTTATATAATAATAAATTAAATTTTGTTAATATAAGATACAGCTAAAGAAACTTATATGCATATAAATATATATTGATCAAATGGGATTATAATATTTTAATAGGATTTATTTACCTATTTATTCTTGTAGTGCTTACTAAGTCTTCATCGGCTTAACGCGTTTAATTGTAACGCGTAGGTACAGTTAGACTCGAAGAGGTAGAGTCGGCTAGAAGATCTCTCATCTCATCACATCCTCAAGAGCTTCATAAGTAGGTATCATATTTTGAATTAAAAGTGGCATGTACATAGGTGTTATTTTGATCACATTAGAATGTTACAAGACTTTTGTTGTAAATAAAAATGGTAATTAGTATTTTAATGTTTATACTAATGAAATGGTACAAAAGTTTATATAGTATATATGGTATTGGTTGTTTTTGGTTTGAACTTGCAGGGGGTTTTATACAAAATAAGCAGAAATGCTGCCGAAATTTTGAAAAAAAAAATTGTTCCGCTCCCAATACGTATTTTGGGCCTCGAGGGTCTATTATAAAGACTTAAAAGTTAAACTATGCTATGAATGTTATTTATTTATGAATTATTTCTAAGTTGTCTAATATGTCCAATAATGCTCAGTAACCCTGATCTGCTGACGGTTTAGGGTTAAGGGGTGTTACAAATTCTTTTACGCCTCTCATTTTGTACTATTAAAGGCAGACGAGTCATTACTGTAAGATATTAAAGTGTTACATATCTTCAAATCATAGTAAAAGGGTCACATTTCTTCAATACTAATTTCAATAACAGTAAAAAAAATTATTTTAATTTAATTTTTAAAGAACTTACAGTGATTCAGTGAATACAAGATGCTCAACCCTAGGTGTAGGAAGCAATTAAACGAGCCAAATAAGAAGAGGAAGCAATAATAACCTGTAACACCCCGAAAATTTCTACAGTAAGATATTATCCTTGATATAGTAAAATAAGGAAATAAAGTGACAAAAAGGGAAAATTCTGAGTTATGTCAACATTGGGAAGTATAAGTATATTATGATATATCAATTTAAGAAAGGACTAAACTATAAAAGTGAGAAAAGTTTTGTTGCACAAGAGTAAATACTCAAAATTTAAGGGACTAAAGTGTAAATATGAAAAGTTGAAAGACTAATAGTGAAAATATTTTAAGGGTGGAATGATCTAGAAACTAATAAAAAATGGATTAATTAGGACTAAATTGAATAGGAAAAGAATTATGAGGGACTAAATCGTAATTTTACCAAATTATGTGATGATTCAATGATGGAATTTTAAAAGATCACAAAGGGCAAAATGGTCAATTGGAAGAGAGAGAAATCTAGAAAGTAATGATGATGTTGATTGTATTTTATAATTATTAATTAGATAAATATTATTTTATTAATATTTTAATAAGATATTTTATTATTTTATTATTATTTATTAAGTATAAAAAGGAAGGAAAGATGAAGAATTTTCATCATCTTTCCCATGCAAACCAACGTGAGAAGAAGAGAGAAAGAAAGAAAGTTTTATTTTCTTTACAATTTGGTCCTTTCATTAAAAATCTATCATTTTCTCCTAGAAATCAAAAGAATTACCATAGCCATCAAGAGAGAAAGATCACAAGGAGACTATGGGGAGCTACAATATTAAGTTAGATTCAATAAATAGAAGCTAGAGGAGAGAGAAAATCAAGTTAAAGATTGAAACCAATGGAACAAGGTAAGAACATCAAGATTTCAATATATTTTTAAGATTAATATTATTGAAAAAGCATGGAATTGATGTTAATGTAGAATTTTCTTATATATGGTCTTATGTTTTTGATATATTAGTGAAGAGAAAATAAGAGAAAGTAATGAGAAATAGTGTAGAGAAAGAAAATAAGGGTGTTATAAACATGGTAAATAAACATTTTGCACTAAAACAGTTTTGGACAGCAACAGTAGGCTAACTTTGAAAAATCACCATAAATAGTGAAAATCGAATTAGAGTATGAAAAACATTATTGAGTCTAGTTTCTTATAGAGGAAACGGTGTAGGAAATGAAATTGTGAATCATGAGATACAATAAATTTTGTGAGACAAGGTCAGAATGATTTCGGGTTCCCCTATTTTGACTTTGGAAAATCATAAAAAATTGGAGAAAAATAATTAGGTTCTTAAAGTTATATGTTTAAAATCCTTAATGAGTCTATTTTCAATAGAAACAAATGAGAACATCATCCAAATCCTGTACAATGAGATAATTAATTTTAAGTAAAGAAGGATCGAAACTGTCAGACAGTAGAATAAGAGTGAATTTAAAGAAAAAACTGTACTTATTGGCTAAACCAAAAATTCTAAAAATTTTATGGTAAGAAGATACGTAAGTCTAGTTTAATGGAAAATTAACGGATATTAATTTCGAGTCCTGTAGCTCAAGATATAAATAATTTAGTAACTATGACGCAAATGGACAATTTTGAATATACATATAAGTAAATAGTGAAATTATTGATAATGTTACTTGTAGCATGTTACATAAATTAAGGATGTGGAATGGAGAGGAGGATGAGGAAAATATGTATGAATATTCAGCTAGCATCGTTAATTTGTATGTTTTAGGCTCAAGGACTAAATTGAATAAAAGTAAAAAATTGTTAGAAATGACCAATTTGTGTGAAATGGATTATTTTATTATTTAAAATTACAAAATTGAATGAAATTATTAATTTAGCTCAAGATCGGGGAAAGACATGATTTAAGAATTAAATTGAAAAGTGTTGAAACTATGGAAAATTCTGATATTTTATAGAATTCATGGGCTGTTATCAATTTGTATGAGAATAACAGCTGGAAATAAGAATTAAATTGTAAGAATTTTATTTTATTTTTTTAGCCTAAGGATGAAGTCGTCATTAATTAAAAGTTTAGGGGTAACATAGTAATTTTGTTTAGAGCATTAATTGAATGTATTAGAACATGAAATAAATGAAAACGACGATCCAATTTATTTATAAAGATCCGGATGACTCGAATACGAGACTTGAACGTGGAAAAGAAAAGATATAGGATTAATGAAATTATAAACATGAACAAGCAACGAGGTAAGTTAGTGTAACTTAAATTGTATTTTTAAATGCATGAAATATCGATATAATGAATTACCTGATTTATGTTTATGGAGAAATGGCAAGAGAGTGATATTTATCATGACATGTAAATATGTGATTATCTTTGATACGTTGATACAAGGAAATTAAGTAAATTGAGACGAGTAATAAATTCAAGTAAAACATACCGAGAAAAATAAGTACGTTAAGGGACAATATGTTTGATTTTAATTAGTTCTAAATATGATCATTCAATGAAATGAAATATCTGATAAGTAAATCGGTAACTCCGGTAATGCTCCGTAACTCTATTCCGGTGACGAATTCGGGTTAGGGGCATTACACAACCTGTCAAAGAAAAATGAACCATACATATTAAGAATATTTACAAACCACAAAATAGAAATTACAACCTGTCAAAGATGTTTACAATAACTTATTACAAAGGAAGACTATCTACAAAAGCAATTGATTAGTTGGATACTTCAAATCGAAGTGAAGCATGATAGAAGATGATCAGACAATATAAAACAATCATTGATTGCATTAAAAAAAAAGAGTAGGTTTGATTGTGGTATCTATGGTTATTAGAGTGTAGTGTTTTTGGATTTTAGTGTCTTTTATTTTTCTAGGTATGACAGATGGGTTGGGTATAACTAGATCTTAATATAAAGGGGTCCTTGTAATTAATGATAGTTGAGAACAATACAAACAGTGTAAAGATAGAATAAGATACTTTGGTTTCAAAAGTATCTTCCACTTTAATTTTCTATTATAAAAATATGATTATTTTTTTAACTTTTTAAATTACATTTATAAATTCAATAATGAAACCAAAAACCTAGCATTTAAGGGGTTGATATATATTACTTAATAATAACAAAAGACTCATTAACAACATTTCTTTTAGGCAAAGATTAAGCATCACCCAAGTTTCCAACCTTGCCAATCTATAACCTGTTTGTTTATTTTTAACTAGATATACAATAAATTTTTTAAAAAATAAAATAAAATTACAAGCTAAATAACTACAATAAAAATCGAATATTACAATACTAATTATATACGTGGGACTTAAACTTATTACCATTAAATTAAATGGGACTTAAGTTAA
The DNA here is from genome assembly GCA_025698475.1 of Gossypium anomalum. NCBI lineage: Eukaryota > Viridiplantae > Streptophyta > Magnoliopsida > Malvales > Malvaceae > Gossypium > Gossypium anomalum. The sequence goes on along the minus strand of CM046966.1, from coordinate 76,957,576 downwards.
ATTGGATTAGATTATGATACATTGTCGATTTATGTAATTCATCCCCTCCCTATATTTGTAAGGATAAAAATAAAAAGATAGTTAAATAATTTATTTAGTTATTTAAATTTTTTAATTATTATAGTTTTTATTTAAATTCTTGGTTTTTTCTAACTTTTAAACTTGTGTTATTGTCAAATCACGATATCAGATCAATAAGTAATTAATTTTTTAAAATATGAAAATTTTAAAAAAATTGTTTAAGAAAAACTAAAATGTATTAAAACCATTAAAAATAAAAAATTACAAAAAGTATTTTTGTAGATGAGATATGAAGAGTATATAAATGTTGGTTTTGTCAGTGAGACAAAATGTCGATCAGATAGAAGTTTACTACATACAGTCATTTGCAATGCACATTATTTATTTATTTATTTATATTTCCTTCTATTGTGAGAAAATCCATTTATTTTTGTGCAGGTTTTGCCAAGTCTGTTTCACCCGTTTACTGAGATGAACTTAACTTCTCCATCAATGTCCCCACAGTAGAATAGGAACTCATTAAAACAACTTTTTACAAAGAAACTCGAAAGATGAACCAGAAAGAGCAGAGGAATCTGTTCATCTAATAGGTGCAGTTAAAGCTTAAATAGCTTTTGAAACCTTCGAAATCTAGACTTTTTTTAGGCATATTCTTCGAAGTTGGGTTTAGAAAAACATATCAGTACGATACTTACATTTTCATCTTAGATTAAACACAAAAAAAGAAAATAACAAACACGTAAATAACAAACTTCCAAACAAATTATTGTGCAGTCCTGAACAATATTCCAATAGGAAATAAGCCACCATAAAATCACAACAAAGTAAAAGAGAGCTGGCACTAAATATGCTTCTAGGAAGTCAAATGAACCACGAGTGAAGTGGCAAAGGACTTGTGTTCAAGTCTTCAGTTGACACACACCCTGAATTCAATCCATGGGCAACCACTACCCCCTTCCCTTTATATAAAAAATGCTTCTACAAAATGTACTTGTGAAGAAAAATGCAGAACAACATTTCATAAATATGTTTCCATCTATTTCCAGATTACTATAGCAAGAGAGTAAGTCAAGTCCGAGTTATTTTGCTTAGTAGAAATAATAGAACGCAATAAGGCTACAGAAGCAAGAACCAGAAATTACAAGCAAATGTAGTAATCAGGAGGAACAACAAGCAGTAAGTAATTAAGCCAAGTGGCCTATCAACCTGCAACCACTTGTATAGGGTTTAGACAAAGCAAATCAAGCAACATAGAGATAGATTGGTTCAGTGCAGAATAGCATCAACAAAGACCACCAAATGTGAAGATATCCCAAATTTAATCTGTATAGGGTATTTAGACATTTATATACATCAAAAAAGTTTGAAACCACCATCTTAAACTAGGTCAACAAAACATAGAACCATAAAAAGGGCATAGATGAACTAAATATGAACTATAAAGCATTAGGGAGGAACCAAAATCAATAATTAATGAACATCCACTAGCAACAACAATAAGACAAACAGTTATTTCTCTGCTATAAACAAGAACCATAGAGAAGAAAAGCAAAAAAAAAAAAAAAAGAAAAGAACAGAACAGAGCAAACCCCTAAACTGAACGCATAAACAAGACTGAGGCTATCGAGAAGAACGGAGGAACTGGTGACTTCGATTGACTGACATGAAAGAGCGGAGGAATGAAAGTGGCCGGAGGCAAAGCAAGCAAGAGAGGCTAGGTGAGAGGAGCTGTTAGGTTGAAGTAAAAAAAAATGTACCTTTGAGGAGATAAAGATGAAGGGCGGATGGATGGACGCTTGATTTGGGGAAAAAGGTTGGAAGAAATCTGGAACAGAATTTTGGGGAGAAGAAAGCAGGCTATTTTGGTCCCAAAATCTGAAAATGTATTCGGCGTATGTGTTGAATAGCAATTCAGAGCCCTCACTACTGAATACCTATTACAGGAGGTGAGGGAATATGGCTGTAATAGCTAAGTTGCAGAATCACCTAAACAGTGAACCAAACGTATGAATCACTGTAGCGCTCGGAATAGGGCAAGAATGGAATAGCAATTCCATCTAACCAAACATGCTGTTGAAGTTAAAATATATATTTTATTATTTATTTAAACTTTACAACATGATAGAATTATTGTATGAAAGTTTCGTAAAGAAATTTTACTGTTTGAGTGCTTAATTCGGTAAAAAGGACTAATTCACGTAAAACGTAAAACTTGTGTTCTATTAGCTAAAAGAATCAAATAGCTATAGAACATTAAATTAAATGTTCTTAAGTGGTAAATAGGCCAATTGTGGTTAGTGGATGATGATAGCATGGCAATTGGTGTAGTTTTGAATTTATTTTAAGGTTAAAATGGTAAATGGTTAGTAAATGTTATAATAAACAGAACCAAAATTCATTTTATATTATCATCATCTTATCTAGCCAAATTTGGCAAGAAGAAAAGAAAAAATTCTAGGTTTTCTATTCGACACTTGCAAGATTAATTTGGTAAGTGTTTTTGACTCAGTTTTTAATGATTTTTACGTTTTTGAGATCATTACTTCGTATTCTAGCTAGTCTGTACCTTAGATTTTGAAATTGTTAAAGATTTCATGAAGTGTCATTGTTGAGTGCTTGAGATTTTAAATATTTGATAATGGAAAATGATTAATTGTTGATAGATTTAAATGTTTTATAAAGTGATTTTTGACAAAAATGTCAAAAATGGGTTAAATTATGAAATGTGAAATTTTATGTGGTAAAAATGTGAAATAATGAAAGATATGGGCTGCTAGGAGTCCCTATGAAATTTGGCTAGTATAGTTAAGGGTCTAGTTGCACGAATTTTCATTTTTACAGGCTAAGGACTAAATTGTAAAAATGTGAAAAGTATATGGGCAAATGTGTAAATTTGCCAAAATTATGTCTTAAGGGCTAAATTGAATTAATTAAATACTAAATGTACTGAATTTGATAATATATAGATGAAGATAAGCTGAGATCAAGTTTAGATCGGGGAAAAGGAAAGATTGACGAATAGCCATTAGTTTTATCCGAGCGATACGAGGTAAGTTCGTATAATTAGAATCAAACTTTTAAATACTTGTGTTTATTTGAAATGTATGTATGTAATCGAATAAAATATCTACTTGAGATTTAAATTCCTTATTGATATAGTCTGATGATTACTGAGCCCCGTTTGAACCGAATGAATTCATAGGATACGAGTAACATGTCACTGGGGTTACCGTTTTGGTCGACCTCCTACATTTTTTGCAGACTCACCACAGCTCGTGTGAGCTTACTGATATATTAGCTCGTAAGAGCTTACTGTTCTCAGGTCTATGAGCTTACTGATTCAGCTCGTCAAAGCTTACTGTTTCAGCTCAATAGAGCTTACTGTCCATTAGCTCAGGAGGAGCTTATCGATCGTGGATCGAAAGAGTGGAAATGATAATGAATTGACGGATTACTGATGTATATCACCCGAGTATCCTTTGAAGTTCTAATGGGTTCAACATGCATAAATACTGTTTATATTGATGAGTACCGTTATTGAATGAATTTTTGATTATACGATTGAGAAGTGAAATGTTGAATATGATGTACCTAATATATGAATTTTGGTATTATACAATATATTGAGTATTGAATTGAGATAATGGATGATTTCATGTATTTACATGACTAACCTATGGTTGAATGCTTGTCTTAGGTATTTGGAAATTGTATTAAGTTTACCTTGTTTATTTGTCTTGATTTGATATAAATGGTAAGTTTAATTCTGAATTATACGGGCTTACTAAGCTATAAAGCTTACTATGTTTTTCTTTCTATGTCTTATAGAGGTTCGTTAGCTCGCTCGTTTCAGACAATTCGGAGTTACACATCACACTATCCAATTGCCGATTAATACTTTTGAACTTGTGGATATTTGTAAATATAGCATGTATAGGCTAGTTATAATGGTGATAGTTATAGTCACTTAAGATTATGATTTTGGTACATTTTGTGTATAGGTTAAGCCATGTGATTTTGCTAAACTTGATATTATGTTTTGGTAGTTTTGGGCAAATGGTTGATGAAATAGAAATATGCAAATGTGTTTTTTTATATGGTAATCTTATGAATGGAAAATGTATGATGTTAGTTAAGTATTGAATGTTATTTGGAATTGGCATTATAAGTGTATGAAATGTTATAAAAATGTTTCCAATTGTGTTGTAAAAATGTTACCATTTATGCTTGTGTTACATGTGAAAATAGTGTGGCATAATGGCTTTGCAAATAGCCTATTTTTGTCCACACGGGCGTGTGTCTCAGCCGTGTGTGACACACGGTCATGCTACACGACCGTGTGTCCCCTGGTGTTGAAATAAATTTAAAGTTAGTATGCTCCACACAACCTCACACACGGGCGTGTGACCGGCTGTGTGGTACAAGTCAATATACCCCCTAAATGGCACACGGCCTAGCACACGGGCGTGTGACTTGGCCGTGTTGCATAAGTCAGTATACCCTACAGGTTTGGCATGGCCTGGCATACGGGCGCCTGTGGCCATTTTTAAGGGCACACGGGCTAGGCTCACGGGCGTGTGGTCGGCCGTGTGACCCAAGTCAGTATTCTCTCCAGTTTTCACATGGCCTGGCACACGGGTGTGTCTTCGGCCATGTGATGCAAGTCAGTATGTATGCCCTGTTTCCACACGGTCTATGACACAGGTGTGTTTACTAGCCGTGTGAGGCATACGGTATGTTCACACAAGCGTGTGACCCTTGAAATGTTGAAATTTTTTTAAGTTTCCAAAATTTTATTATGTTATCGGTTTAGTCTTGAACCACTTCTAAAGCATGTTTAAGGCCTTGTGGGCTATTAAAAGGGATAATATGATTGTACTGAATGATATTTTTTATAAATGTATGAGATATGTATGTTAAATGACGTGTATTGATCAGTAATACCTCGTAACCCTACTCCAGTGACGGATATGGGTTAGGGGTGTTACACCAACAACATCTTGAAAACAAACGACAGAACATATCAGTTAGAGACATCTCGTATTACGAAAAATTCATTCTAAATACGTAATGTGCATTGCAGCGTGTAGACCTTGCATTTGAATTGTTTGATGTTTAGGTTTTGATTCGCGCATGCTATATGAACATGCACACACGAATATTGAAGAGTCTAAAACCTCCCACACTTGCAATGCCTGTTTGGCAGATCAATAGTGTACGACGTAGGTAGAAGACCCGATTGAGGGCTTACGTACACTTGAACTCGAAATGTATTCAAGTTACGCGAATATAGTTCTACGTTCATCCTCTGTGCCTTATTTGCGTTTACTTTTATTACATTTCAGACACCCTCAATGTACATATGCCCAGCCTCTATCTGCTTTATTTTTTTAGCCCCATCTTTGGCATTAATGTGGCTAGTCTATAGAATGTTGCCGAGAAAATAGTAGAAATTGGCAGATGACGTGTACGCCTCAAGATCGAGTAACTACCTCTACAAGATTGGTCGTCATCTGACCATTCCGAAACCCATCATCATAACTTTGAGTCCACTATCAGTTCTCCATTCTACCTAACCATGGACGGTATAACAACCCGTTTTCAATGCAATCGAAATAGTGGTTTCAGAACCACAAATTTGAGGTTAGAAAAAAAATATTTTAATATTATTTTATGGTCTATAGCATGATAGAAATATCGTATGAAAATTTTGTTAATAAATTTTACTATTTACATGTCTAATTTGATGAAATGGACCAAATTGCATAAAGCGCAAAAGTTGAATTCTAGTAACTAGAGGTATCAATTAGCTATGCAATTCAAAATTGGAGGTCCTTATATGGAAAATAGACCATTTAGAGGAGTTAGTAGATAAGGATGATTATTCATCATTGGAATTTAGTAAATCAGTAAGGTTAATTTTGGAAAGTAAATGATAAAATGATGATAAATGAAATAAATAATTAAATTATTATCATTTTCATCATCTTTCCTAAAACAAAAACATGAAAACCCTAGCCATGGAAGCTTAAGTTCAAGCAAGCTTATTTTGCTTAATTAGGTGAGTATTCTTGTCCCGTTTTTAATGATTTTTATGTTTCCGATATCGTAATAGCTTAATCTAGCTATCTCGGGGACAAATTTGCAAAACTATTAAAGTGTTAGGGTTTTTCCATGGATGAGTATAGTTGAATTATGAAGTTTTATGGTAGAAAATGAAAGGTTGTTGATAGATAAACAACTTTTGTAAAGAGAATTTTGATAAAATTATGATTTAGGGTCAAAATTAAAAATATGGAACATGGAAAAATTCTAAATTTTATGAAATATATGGGCTGCTATTTTTATATATGAAAATTGGTTAGGCTTGGAATAAGGATTAAATTGTATGAATTTCATTTTTTGAGCCTAGGGGCGAAATCGTAATTAATTAAAAGTATAGGGGAAAATAGTAATTTTGCCAAAGATGTTTATTGGATTGAATTGAATATGAATTGTATTAAATTGAGTTAAATTCATTTATATAGATCCGGATAGACTAAATACGGTGTTAGAACGAGGAAAAAAAGTACCGAATTAGTAGCTTACAAGTCTAAGAACATTTGTCGAGGTAAGTTCGTGTAACTAAATTGTATATTTGTATGTTTTGAATTGAAAATTGTTGTGTGTGTGATTTGTATAAAATTTGCCATGTATATTATTGATCACACGTATCCGACAAGTACTAAGTCTCGTTTGAACCTAAGAAATTCGATGGATACAAATGACATTGTCATTAAGGGTTCCCGATTGGTTGCGGTCCTACGTGTGTTGCGGACTCACCATAGCTCTTATAAACGTTCTGATATATGGCTCTCACGAGCTTCCCGTTATTTAGCTCTGATGAGCATCCTGATATATGGCTTTCTTGAGCTTCCCGTTATTTGGCTCTAATGAGCTGCCTGATTAATAGCTCTCTGGAGCTTCCCGATATTGGGTTGCATGAGCTTTCTGATTTGGCTCTTATGAGCTTCCTGTTACATGGCTTACATGAGCTTCTCGTTATGTAGCTCGGCAGAGCTTCCCGTTTACATGCTCATATGAGCATTCCTGAATATGAATTAATAGATTAAAGATTTGTACACTTTATGTGTACTACCCGTGTATCCATCGATATTTTAAATGATTTAACGGGTAAAATTTTGAATGAAATTATATGAGTACGAAATGAAATATTATCGTATATGCTTGAAATACATGAAAATGATGTCACTTGATATGTTGAAAAATGAGATAAAAGATACATATGTATGAAACTTGCCTGATGACTATGTACATTTGTGATTATGAGTTATTATATGAATTACATGACTAACATGGTTGATGAAGATATGTGTTTAGGCATTTAGCCAAATTGGTTTAAGCATGTTTAGTTTACTTACTTTAAATGTGAATAAATGGTAAGTTAAATTTCATGTTATACGAATTTACTGAGCTTAAAAGCTTACTCTGTTTTATTTTTCCTATTTTATAGTAACCCGGAAGCTCGTTAAGGTTGGAAGCTGGTCAAAGCTACATCACACTATCCATCGGCCCATTTTGGTACATATAGAAAACTAATTTTGGTTATAATGGCATGTATAAGGTAATTTAGCCAATATTGGCTTATAAGTATTTTGTTGTAAATAGCCATTGGAATGGCTTGAGTTGGACATATTTTGATGTGTATATATGTATGGCCTTATCATGTTTGTTGTGTGTTTGATATGGTTGAGTGATAGATAATTTATAAGTATGTTGATGATTGGGTTGAGCTAATATGTTTGATATAAGTAAGCATACATGTGATTTTGATCAATTTGGTAAGTTGGATAATAAAGTATAAATAGAGATGTTATGAATAAAACTTGATTTTGGCTTGATCTAGGTACCTTATTATGGTATATTGATGTTAAAAAATGTTTGGTTAGTTGATGGCAAATTTAGAATGAGAAATGTGGTTTGGAAATAACATATTTTCGTCCACATGGGCAAAGACACAGGGTCGTGTGTCAAGTGACACGGTCGTGTGTGACACACGGTGTCCCCTGTATTTTTTAATTAGAGTAAAATAGAATGCCTACACGGCCTAGCACACGGGCGTGTGGCTTGACCGTATAACCCTTCCACCTTATTTATGCAAGTCAGTATACTCATACGGTCTAGCACACGGGCGTATAGCTTGGCCGTATGACCCAAGTCAATGAGCTCATAATTTTGGACACGGACTAGGATACGGTTATATGTCCCTATTTCGAACGCCTACACGGCCTGAGACATGGGTGTGTCTATTGACCGTGTGAGACACATGGCCTGACCACACAGGCGTGTGTCCCCTGCACCTTTGAAAATTTTGAATATTTTTCAAAAAAATTTTTAAGAACCCAATTTAGTCCCGATTTGTTTCTAAGGTGTATTTTGGGCCTCGAGGGCTCATACAAGGGATATTATGATGGTTTTTGGATATGAATGCTAAATGATATGAAGCTCTGTTTATTGATTTGTAAGTTTCGGTAATGTTTCGTAACCCTATTCCAACGATGGATACGGGTTAGGGGTGTTACAGACGGAGACAACAATTTTTTGGTAATGAATTCATCTAAGCTTCAAGCCTCGCGAACCTTTGCTTAAATCTTCATGATCCTAGCTCGTGCCCTGTGTATTTAATTTCAAACCAATATTTTAAAACAATTACACAGTTATAAATTTAGAAAAATAGTTTAAATACAAACTGATAAAATATTATCAGATTCAAAAAATATACAAACAAATTTTAAAAAATAAAATATGATCAGATCAATTTTGGAACAATGTTTTTTACCCATTTTCACAATTTTATTCGCCATTCTTTATTCTTATACTCTCTTTGGAAGTTGGACACGATGTGTTGGATGCAATAAATGGACCTCTACGGACCCCCCGAACGCCTTATCGCAACAACTAATCCCTTTGATTGGTCAGAGATAAGGCAAATGTTGTCCTACCTGACAACATGCCTCTGCAAATTTGACAAGAAAAATTCCAAGACACAAAGTTCTTACTCTCCACAATGGAAAAAGTGATAGGAAGTACATTTCGGTTGCCATCTTCTGTAATCGCAATCCAGAGTTTTTGCGTGTATCTATCGTAGAGCTAGGTTCCATCTACCTACACCATCGATTTGCAGTGAGGGAAGGCCTTAACACATAGCTCGAACATCCAAAAAAATCAGTGGAAAACTCATTTCCTCAATTCTATCTCATCGTCCGAGACCCTATACGGCAGTGTTTGTAAATTAGTTATCGTTCTCGGTACATACTCTCGCATCACGGTTACCTACCCTTAAAGTTTGTTGTATGACGCATTAAAGTCACCATACAATTGCTTCATTGCCATTTGCTTTGCCCACCATGCCTTCCTGTAAGAACCCTTGTACTTGAATCGAGCTTGCATATCCGCAATAAGCGTAGATACAAGGATAGTGGGTGAGTCTTTCACCAACGGAATGATGCAATTGCATATGATTTTTGCATTCAACTTTCGATGGTCTTGTGACATATGAGCAACCGTGCCTGTGTGAGGACCTTCTATTTTTCTTATTGTCCACATCTGTGTCCACTACATTAATGTAGCTCAAACACACCACGGACAGCCACTTGAGGATTTCCGGCATTCTCTAACATATAAAGACTTTGTTGACTTTATGACTTTATAGTCGACAGACAGCTTCAAGTTGTACTACATTATTGCATGTAAGCAGTTTTTTTTTGTTATCAAATTGTTATCCTACGAACAACTCTTCAACTTTTGGTTCTTTATCCAGTAGGTGAGCTAACTTATTATATCTGGATATTTGGAGAACTCACATGCAAGTGGTGCATCAAGATCTGCATCAGTCATGAAGGCCCTTGGATTATTACGGATAACTATACCGGATCCTGTGTACCAGGCCGAATGGGGATGTATATATTCACCCTCTACTGGGCCTTTATCGTCTTTGTCTTCAAGGATGTTATCCAAATTGGAGTCTGGGTCACTCAAATCTTCACTATCATGGTGGGACTGCTCTTCATTATCAGACCATTTATCACTATCTTCTATGGTGGCCAACACCTCTAGATGAATCTTTAAATAGTGACACGAGATTGGGACATTATACGACCATCTATCGTAGTTTGGATTTTCAAGACTTTGCAATGACCCTTCACAACCCAATTGATCTTCCCAGCAGACATTAAGATCAAAATTAATTTTAGAACGCTGACTTACTAGAATTACAAATTGAACAGATTCTGGTTCAGCTATCTCCGCAAATAACTCAACTGAGCTAGGATTATCCATCTCGGGGGCAATAAATTGCTATCATTGTCCCTAAATCATCATCATCTACAAGCTCAATTTTCGAGAACTTGAGCGAACCTGTTGAAATCAAAAATTTGTAAAATAATCTCAACATTTGCTTCCCGCAACGGATAGCTATCTTTGTACTGATCTTCTTTCAAATCCACCAACAAAATACGCTTGTTGAATCTCATTCCGATTTTCTGCCTACTTTGAAAAACACACCATTCTTCAATTGTATTTATCATTTCTCCATCGAAATGAACATAAACAAACAGAATTTGGGAACTCATCTTCAACAATTTTTACTTCCTCCTCAACAAATAAAACTGATATTTTTAATATTGATAAACCAAACAAACAAAACTAATATTTATGCTTCCTTCTCAATTGATAGAACAAACAAAAAGCTCAAATGGAAGATTTAAAAAAAAAAAACTCTATATATTGAAGGGTGTCAGCCATCAGTGTCTCAACACCCATTTTTTTTTTCAAATCTGGTACAAGGGTGCCGACCATCAATGTCTTAGCACCCAATTTTTCTTTTAAATCCGATACTAAGTTGCCAACCAGTGTCCCAGCACTCAAACAATTTTTTTTTTTAAATTGGGTATAGAGGTGCCTGTCATTAGTGTCCCAACACCCCAAAAAATATTTTTAGGTTCTGAAAAAGGTGGTGTCGGCCATCTATTTCCCCTAATTATTTTTTTATTTGATAAAGTGGGTGCCAGCCATCTATGTGCTAGAACCCAAAAAAATTATTTTTTTAATACTTAAAATGGTGTCGGCCACTTGTCTCCCCCAACTCAAATTTTTTTCAAATACTGGTATAAATGTATACCAATATGTTACGTTTTGAAAAAAAATATATAAGTGCTGGTCATTAAAGTCCCTCAACCCAGAAAGTATTTTTTTGAGCCTGACACAATCAATAGACAATGATTGGGCCAAAATACAAGGTGATGTTGGCCCTTGAAGTCCCTAATCCTATTTTACTGTTTATTTTAGGTTATTTTGGTGATTGTTTTTAAACTTATGTAATTTTTACAAATTGATTATTTTTTTCATGTCATTTAGGTAAAATAACTGAAGACAAACATTAGTTCCCTGAGTGACGAATTCTCCAACAATGCAAACAGATTTTACAAATACGTTCATAACGAAAAGGGATCCACACTTCTACGCCGTCATCACGTTGTAAGAAACAACCAGGTACAGGGGTTCCAAGGATTCAAACGTACTCGCATCCGCAAGAAGCTAATGTTACGCGGTTCAACCTGTTGCCAATCAACACAGAAAACTTCGCCTAGTAAGTTACCGATTTTTGCTGCAGCACGTGGGTTTTGATACTCAAAAGGCAGCCCCAAAATTGAACCCACACCGGAACTGTTCTGAATAGGTTGTGAGAGAGCATGCTATTCGGAGTCCACGATGTCACAAGTAAGGTGGCGGCGTACACCGACGATAAACCGCCATCCAAAACAAAGTGCATGTCATGGCGGTTGGTGAATCGTACAGCGTAGTAATTATCTGATCGACCAATTACACAAACAGTACCATCTAACCCACCACATCCGACGTAAAAGAGATTGGAGAAATCGAGACGAGAATTTGCGAATATCATGCAGATAAGCAATAGCATAGTAACTACAGTAATCAGAACTCAGACATGGAAAAAGCTATCAGAGAACCACGTTGGATATATGTATTCAATATAAAAAATTTTAATTTTATATATAAATAGCAAATTAAATTATGATAGAGTATAAAGAAACCAAATATTGATTTATCTACACAATTTTACATTCATATGCTTTTAAAACTTTGAAATTTTCATTAAAATTATTCAAAACAATAAATTATTAATGTTCTGGAGAATAAAGAAATTTAAAACCTGTCTGCTAGAGTTTTAATTGTTTGCATTTAATTCTCTTGTATAGATTTTGTTTAACCGTTTCATTCAAAAAAACATATTTGGTTTTTTCTTTTTCAAAACAATATTTAGTTAATTGTAATCTCATTTAACCTTTTAATAATATTATGTTGAGAATTGAGTTTTAATTCGATTGTAATAGGTATTGTTGTTAAGGTGAGAGCACGTCAGTTTGAGCGTGTTTCAACGCATTATCGTCTTTATTAATTAGTTAAAATATAATAAATTTAAAATATTTTATTATATTATTTTAATATGAAATATCTTATAAATTTAATATATTGATTTTTAAAAATAATAATCAAGTGGGCACATTATATTTCTAAAAGGAGACACAAGTTTAAACTTTGGAGATAGAGGTGTTCATGAGTTAGGCTCAACCAAAATTTTAGGCCATTTGTTAGATTCAGGTCTGGCTCAATTTGTCCATATTAATTTTTTTTAAAATATATATATACTTAAATAACATTAAGATAAGTGTAACTTAATAAGCAAATGCCTCTAAAATAGTAACAAAATTAATAATAAAACAAGAATTATACAATATCCAAATAATAACAACAAAATAGTAGCAAAATAATGAAAAAGAAGAAGAAGAAAACAATAAAAATGTAAAAAAAATAGTATTTTTTTGCATATTCGGGCCGGGCTCGAGCCAAAAAAGCCTTACTCAAAGCCCTACTTGTTTTCTAAACTGGCCTAATTTTTTTGACCAACCTATTTTTTCGGATCTATATTTTTATTCAAACCTTCTCACCTTTCGAGCGGACCTTCAAGCCAAGCTGGGTGGCACAACCCATGAATAGGTCTACTTAGAGAAAATGAACATGTTGAATTGTGAAATATTAAACATATTTTATCGAAATTCTATCATGGGTAAAATCATCAAAATTCTATTGAAGGTAAAATAGAGATGAGAAAATTGCTTAATATAGAATATTAAAATTGAATTGCAAGTAGTTGTTCTATTTAAAATAATCTAGTAAAATTCAACAAAGATTTTATCTTTTCTTCTTATAAATAGAAGAGAGAATTTTCATATCTTTGACATTTAGGGCTAGTTTGGCAATGCTTTTGAAAAGTGCTTTTGAGAAGTGCTGTGGAAAAGTGCTTTTGAAAAGTTTGGTTTAAAATTTGAATGTTTAGCATTGCTGTCAAAAAGTGCTTTTGAGAAATAAAATGTCCATTTTAGACATGTTATTATCAAGTAACAAATATCCATTTAAATAATATTTAAATTAGTTAATATTATTATATTTTAGTAAGAATATAAAAAATTTATTATAACTTCTTGTTAATATTTTAATATATAAAATATAAATTTTAAATATTTTAAGCAATAAATATTAATTATTTATAAAATTTAATTGAAATATATAAACTATATTTTAAATATTTAAATATAACTATTAAATATTTGTAATTAGTATTTTAAAAAATATTTTTTTATTTTTAATTAATGATTTTAACATATTTGCAATTAAGTATCATGAAAAAAAACGGAAAGTACTATGTTATTGGAGGGGTGAAAAAGTAATTAATCACTAAAAGTATTTTTGGGAGAGGAAAAACTAAAAATTTTAACTTATCCTTTTCAGAAGTGCTTTTGAAAAGCAATTGAAAAGCTAAAAATTTTAATAAAAGTAGAATTGTTTCATGACAACTTTTCTTCCGTAAGTCTTTTGAGTAAAGATTTTTTGAAAAGTAATGCAGAATTGGCCCTTAATAAGATGTGATATTCTTATAACTATTCGTATATTTAGCGAATTGTATTTTTATAGTTATTAAATAAAATTTTTCAATCCATTCCTCGTTCATTACATTTCAACAAACTAAACTACATCTTACTTGTTAGATCGGGTCGGGTTGGATGAGGCTGTTTTAGTTTTAAACCCTAAAAAACTCTAGAAGGAAACAAATGAGAAATAAACCTGGTTTGTATATAAAGTGAATAGTGATTCAACTCAGTCTTAATATTTCCTCTTTTATCTTCTCATCTCCACTTATTTCTTGTTTTCCGCCGCCAAGATAATTCGATCTCAGCCCGCCCGTAGGCTTAACGCCATCTTCCTCAGTAAACTCAGGCACACTTTCTTTATCAAAGATTCTTGCGTTTCCATTTTGTTATTTATTTCGTTTTTATGAATTGGAGATTTTGTTTTGGTCTTTTTACAGATTCCATCGGTTTCACGAGATGGCAACAGAGGGAGGCAAGAGCTTTGCAAGGAGAGACAAACTACTTGAAATCGAGTCAAAGGTTAGAGCTTGGTGGGATGAAAAAGATGTTTTCAAGGCTGAACCTGCTGAAAAACCACCTCAACCAGGTGAAAAATTCTTTGGGAACTTTCCGTTTCCTTATATGAATGGTTTTTTACATCTAGGTCATGCCTTTTCTCTGTCCAAACTCGAGTTTGCTGCTGCTTACCATAGATTAAGAGGTGCGAATGTGTTATTGCCATTTGCTTTTCACTGTACTGGTATGCCAATTAAGGCTTCTGCCGATAAACTTGCTAGAGAAATACAACAATTCGGTAATCCACCAACTTTTCCTCACGAGGTTGTAGAGGAGGAACCTAACCCAAAAGAAGAATCTGACCCAAATGAGGGTGACAATGTGGTACCTGATAAGTTTAAAGGGAAAAAATCTAAAGCAGCGTCTAAGTCTAGTGGACAGATGTTTCAGTGGGAAATTATGAGGAGTTTTGGACTTTCAGATAGTGAGATATCCAAGTTTCAAAACCCATATGAATGGTTGAAGTTTTTTCCGCCATTGGCGGTAGAAGACCTTAAGGCCTTTGGCTTAGGTTGTGATTGGAGAAGGTCGTTTGTGACTACGGATATGAATCCATTTTTTGATTCTTTTGTTCAGTGGCAGATGAGGAAGTTGAAATCACTGGGTAAGATCGTTAAAGATATGAGGTATACCATATATTCTCCTTTAGACGGTCAGCCTTGTGCTGATCATGATAGGGCAACTGGTGAAGGTGTTCAGCCTCAAGAGTATACTATTATCAAAATGGAAGTAGTGTCACCTTTTCCGGCTAAAATGCGTGTTTTGGAAGGGAAAAAAGTGTTTTTGGCTGCTGCAACACTGAGGCCTGAAACCATGTATGGGCAAACAAATTGCTGGGTATTGCCTGATGGGAAATATGGAGCCTTTGAAATCAATGACACTGACGTATTTATTCTGACTGAGAGGGCAGCGCTCAACCTTGCTTATCAGAAGCTCTCCCGCGTCCCCGAGAAGCCTACTTGCTTGGTTGAGCTGACTGGTTATGACCTGATTGGGCTTCCAGTAAAGTCTCCTCTCTCATTTAATGAAATCATATATGCTCTTCCAATGTTGACCATTCTAACAGACAAAGGTACCGGAATAGTCACCAGTGTTCCTAGTGATGCTCCTGATGATTATATGGCCTTACAAGATTTAAAAGCAAAACCTGCTTTTCGGGCTAAGTTTGGGGTGAAAGATGAGTGGGTGTTGCCTTTTGAGATTGTATCCATCATTGACATTCCTGAGTATGGAGACAGGGCAGCTGAAAAGGTTTGTCTGGATCTTAGAATTAAAAGTCAGAATGAGAAAGACAAACTTGCTGAGGCAAAGAGGTTGGTGTACTTGAGAGGTTTTACAGAGGGAACTATGATTGTTGGAGAATATGCTGGAAGAAGAGTCCAGGAAGCTAAGCCACTGTTGAGGACCAAACTGATTGAGACGGGACAGGCAATAATTTATAGTGAGCCTGAGAAGAAGGTCATGTCAAGGTCTGGTGATGAGTGTGTTGTGGCTCTTACAGATCAATGGTACATCACATACGGGGAACCAGAATGGAAAAAATTGTCTGAGGAGTGCTTATCCAACATGAATCTATACTCTGATGAGACACGTCATGGTTTTGAACATACGTTAGGATGGCTGAACCAATGGGCTTGCTCACGATCCTTTGGCCTTGGGACTCGCATTCCTTGGGATGAAGAATTCCTTGTTGAGTCATTATCTGACTCAACCATTTACATGGCTTATTACACAGTTGCTCATCTTTTACAAAATGGGGACATGTATGGGAAAAGTGCTGATCTGGTTCAACCTGCCCAGATGACAGATGAGGTCTGGGAATTTCTCTTCTGTGGTGGTTCCTATCCCAAATCTTCAAATATCCCAGCTGCTACTCTCAATAAGATGAAGCAGGAATTTGAATACTGGTACCCGTTTGATCTACGAGTGTCTGGAAAGGACCTTATCCAGAACCATTTGACATTTTGTATCTACAACCACACAGCAATCATGTCCAAAGATCACTGGCCTCGTGGATTCAGGTGCAATGGACATATTATGCTCAATTCGGAGAAGATGTCCAAGTCTACTGGAAATTTCAGGACATTGCGCCAGGCAATTGAGGAATTCTCTGCTGATGCTACTAGATTCTCTCTAGCTGATGCTGGGGATGGTGTGGATGATGCAAACTTTGTGTTTGAGACAGCCAATACTGCAATTTTGCGCCTTACAAAAGAGATTGCATGGATGGAAGAGATTCTGGCTGCAGAATCATCGTTGAGGACAGGTCCCCCATCTACCTATGCTGATCGGGTTTTTGAAAATGAGATAAACATCGCTGTCAAGATGACTGAGAAGAATTATCGAGATTACATGTTTCGAGAGGCTCTCAAAACTGGCTTTTATGATCTTCAAACTGCGAGGGATGAGTATAGGTTCTCTTGTGGCAGTGGGGGCATGAACCGTGACCTTGTATGGCGTTTTATGGATGTGCAGACTAGGCTTATCACTCCAGTCTGCCCTCACTATGCGGAGTTTGTTTGGAGAGAGCTTCTGAAGAAGGATGGCTTTGTGATAAAAGCTGGCTGGCCATCAGCTGGTTCTCCAGATCTTAAACTCAAGAGTGCCAATAAGTATCTGCAGGATTCCATTGTGTTGATGAGGAAGCTGCTGAATAAGCAGATTTTGGGCTCAAAGAAATCTAATAAGAAAGGGGCTCCAGTTACATCACTATCTGAGGACAAGTTAAAAGGCCTAATCTATGTGAATGAGAAATTCGAAGGATGGCAAGCAGAGTGTTTGCAGATTCTCCAAAGCAAGTTTGACAGTAATGCCCGAACTTTTGCATCAGATGGGGAGATAATGAAAGCATTACAGGAGAGCACAGTTGGTCAGGCAGCAGACTTCAAAAAGATCCAGAAACAATGTATGCCATTCTTGAGGTTCAAGAAGGATGAGGCTATTAAAATTGGTGTCCAAGCTCTGGATTTGAAACTTCCCTTTGGAGAGATTGACGTCCTCAAAGAGAACTTGGACTTGATCAAAAGACAACTTGGTCTTGAAGAGGTAGAAGTACTGTCATTCACCGACTCTGATGCTAGTGCTAAAGCTGGTACACATGCATCCCTGCTAAACCAGAATCCTCCATCCCCTGGAAATCCAACTGCCATCTTCTTGCCAAGGTGATTCATTTTAGCATGCATTGTTTTTCTCAACTTAGTCATGTGTTTCTCTGCATCTATATTATGTAGTTGGTACTTAGCAACAAATGGTCACTTGAATGAAAACTGGAGTTTATTGCTGTATGCAGGTAAGCAAATGTGTTCCAGAAATGTTGCATCATTATGCTTTCAAGCAGTACTTGTCATTGAAGTTGAAACATCTTCCTGCTATCTGGATCAGATATTTATTTAACTCTCTCATTGGTTGTAATTCCAGTTCTATATATCTGCATTTACTGAACTATGTATTTGCCTCTTTTTTTCTTTTTCTTTTTCTTTTGATCTTTTTGATCCAGTTTTGTTGTTTATTTCCTTTTTACAGTGATGGTGTTTTAAAGGCAAGTAAAAGAACAGATTATATTTCAGTTGATTGAATGTTAGTGGTTCTTCCTTTACCCTGTGTGTTTGGATCGGGATAGTATTTCTTGCGCTTTTCCACTTTTTGAATTACATGTATGGGAGCTTAAATAGGGTTTAGTACCAATAAAGGCCTATTTTTGAAATTATTTATTGAAATGGGCCGTTTTAAAAAAATAATAATTGGTATGGACTGCAAAATTGAAAAAAGTGCTGATGTGGACGCACTTTTAGGAGATAACTCAGAAAAATGCTTTCACGTCAGTGTTATTTTCTTTATGTCAGGCAAAAGCGCTCTGATGTGTATACACTTTTGGCTATGTAATTTCTAGTAAATTATTTGCTAATTAGGGTCTAGGTTTAGAGTTTTTGGGTTTGATTAAGATTTAAGGTTTAATTAAATTATAAAATAAAAATAAAAAATTAAATAATATTAAAAAAATGAAATTAACCCTCATCATCATTTGGTCGACAGAAATATGTTTATCATCAAGATGAATTAATTGTCGGGCTATTGCTAATACGATTAAATTTCTTAAAAATTATAAAAAAAATAATTCAGACAAAAATAAAAAATTGGGGAGCTTTGAGGGAATAAACTGGAGAAATGCTTCCATATCAACATTTTTTTCCTTGTGTCAGGCAAAAACACTCTAATGCGGGTGCACTTCCGGCCGTGTAATCCTCAGTGGATTATTTGCTAATTAGGGCCTAGGTTTAGGGTTCTTGGGTTTGATTAGCGTTTAAGATTTAATTAAATTATAAAAATTAAATAAAAATTAAATATATTAAAAAATGAAATTAACATTTTCATTTGGCTTACGAAGATATGTTTATCATCGAGATGAATTAATTGTCGGGCCATTGTTAATACGATCAAATTTCTTAAAAATTTTAAAAATAATAATTCAGACAAAAATAAAAAATTTAGAGAGCTTTGAGGCGATAACCTAGAAAAACGCTTCCATGTTAGTATTTTTTTCCTTGTGTCAGGCAAAAACACTCTAATGTGGATGTGCTTCTGGCCGTGTAATTTCTAGTAAATTATTTGCTAATTAGGGCCTAGGTTTAGGGTCCTTGGGTTTGATTAGAGTTTAAGATTTAATTAAATTATAAAAATTAAATAAAAATTAAATAATATTAAAAAAAGAAATTAACTCTTATAATTTTCATTTGGTCGACGGAGATATGTTTATCATCAAGATGAATTAATTGTCAGGTCATTGTTAACACGATCAAATTTCTTAGAAATTATAAAAAATATTAATAATTTAGACAAATAAAAAATTTAGAGAGCTTCGATAGCTTTTTTGAAAAAATTAGAGAGAAATTTAAAAGAATAATAAAATTTGGTGTGGAAAAATGGATGGGGCTTTTATATTTTTTTTCCTGACCTCTTGGGAAAATAGAACCAAAAGTGCGTCCTCATCAACGGTTTTTAGTAAAATGCGTCTATATCAGAGTGAGTGAAAGTACTTTCTGAATTATCCCTTAAAAACGTGTCCAAGTCAACTCGTTTTTAAATTTTCGATTCATACCGATTATTAATTTTAGAAATAACCTATTTTCGTAAATAATTTCGAAAATGAGCTTTTATTGTTACTAAACCTGCTTAAATAAGCAAACAAAATTGTTAAATATGATGTTTTCGCTTCTAAATCCATATTTATTTGCAGCACTAGTCTAGAGTGTGGAGTGAATTTCGGTACTTGTTCATTTTTGCTTGCATGACCTTCGAAAAAAAAATAATGCCACTTTAATTAATAAATGAATTAAATTTTAAAAATTAAAAATAAATATATTAAATTAAAGTATCATTATAGGTAAGTTTTTATTTTGATCACTTAATTAAAAAAAGTTAAAATTTAGTCATTAAACTCTTCAAAAGTTTTATTTAAATTATTGGGTTGTTAAAATTAGTATTAAATAAATTTTTTTGTTCGTACTGCTTGCACCAATTGAATTTTTTTTTTATAATTTTGTTTTTCATTAAACAACTTTGGATGTGACAATCTACGAATTAAAATTTAAACATTTTTTTTCCGATTTTCAATACTGACTGTTAAATCGAGTTGAATCTAATGTATATTTTTTTATTCTAAAGTATGTTATTCTACTTGTCAATAGATATTAGTCCGTTTAGAACTCGGTGGATTTTTAAAAATAAAACCCATAACAACCCAGTAAGTAATTTGAATAGTTTAGCGAGTTAAATAAATTTTTTTAAATTTAATTAAATTATGAAATGAAAGATTAGTAAATTAGATTTAGTGATTAAGGAGGTAGTAGTTAAATGTGGAAGGCAGAAAGAAGAGGCCTAGAAAAGAAATGGCGGGTAAAAAGTAAAAAATAAAAGAGATTAATAATAATAAATAGCTGTGATAGTGGATAATTTGGTTTTAATATTTGTTTGGTAAAATAAAATCGGACATTAAGTCCATAAGGACGTATTTGATAAATAATCGGAATTGGACCGTTTAAACCTCCCTCCTTTCTTGCCTTAAAAATAGGATCCTTTGGTTTACCATTCTTCACTTTAAATGTGTCCCCGTAAACTGTTCCATTCCAGTTTCTCATTATTTTCCGTTTTGTGTCACAGAAAAAGGAAAATGTTTGTTTTTCTTACCTTTTACTGGAATTGAGAGTCCTTTTTTTTAAAATCATCCTGGTAAGTTTTAAGTTCAATCCATAATTTCAATTTTTTTCGGATTTTAACATGCATTGATTTCTGTTTCAATTTTCTTTCCGATTTTTAACATACGATGATGTTTGTTTTTCGTTTCACTTTGTTTATTGTAGTATGGATAGGAGAAGGTTAGCAGGCGAGAGAAGACAGAGCGTCCCGGCGATTCCTGGGGCGCCATCATCACCGCTGCAGCGTCACACTAGGTCTGGATCAAGCTATGGAAGTACTGGGAACCCGAGGAAAGCGCAAACCAAAGCAGCGGCGCAAAGGCTGGCTGCCGTTATGGCTCATCAGCAAAATGATGATGATGGTGATGATTATGACCAACTTGATCATAGTAGCGTTAGTAGCACGGGAAGCATCGGATTCTCTGGTGCAAGACCAACGCGTCCTCTCTCCCCTCTGGTAATGTTTGGTTTACATGGATTCGGGAAAGGGTATCCGATACATTAATTTTGAAATCAAAGTTTCGTATCAGTATGAATAGTTAAATGTTCAAGACGTACTGAACAAATACTATTTAAGAAACAATAGACTAAAAAATAATTATGCCTTCAAAAGGATTAGTAAACTTCCATGGACATTTCTAGTTCTACTAGGCTATGCCAGGGCTTCAGATTTCGAAATAGGTCTTTTGAAATTTGAACTACTTACCAGCTGTATTTTTTAACTTGTAAAATCCAGACTAAAAACGTGGCTCAAAGGCGAGTTCCACAGGCAATGACACCACAAGCTGATGACCACAATGATGAGGATGACCTTATTGTGACTGGCAGGCCAAGTATAGGGCTTGGTGGTGCAAGACAGATGCAGGCGCGCACTCCTGTGGTAATCATATCGAATTATTTAGCACTAATGTTGTTTAGGTTAGACGTATGCTATGTTTGTTAAGTGAGAGGTAGGAGAAGAAAGAGTGAGTGAATTAGGCAAGTTAAAAAGACACTTCCCTTCCATTGATCGTGACTCATCGAGCATTCTGAACACTCCTATTGTTGCTCTAAACTCTAAGTATGTTCTCTCACCTGGACTTGCATTGTAAAATCTAGATCAAAACTATTCCTCAAAGGCGACCATCATCAGTGATGAAACGGCAACCATCTGATGATGACAATGATGACGATGTTCCAGTCAGTAACACAGCAAGCATAAGTGTCGCTCCTGCAAGGTCAATTCAGTCACCCTCTCCTGCGGTAATTATCTGATATGAACTTGGTTTTAGCTAAGACCAGCCGCTTGTTTGTCAAGACACATAAACTTCTTGTTATAGTTCAACACATTCCATTTGACAAGTTTAAGATCGTTTTATTTATTTTTGTTGTCACTATTGACAGTTTTATCAATTTATCATATGGCCTTAAGTTTGTTCATGGTAGCATGTAGCTGGTTTCACATTGCAAATAAGTATGTTCTTACCTCGACTTATCTGGTAATATCCAGAAGAAGAAAAGCTTAGCTCAAACTCGAGCACCTCCACCACCAGACGATGATGATGAGAATGATGAAGATGACCTTTTAGTGAGTGGTACAACGAGAATAGGGCTCGGTGGAAGGGCAGTGCGGCCTCGCTCTCCTGCGGTAACTATATGATTACCTGATTTAGATAGGCATGTGTTTGTCAAATGAGCCTTAAAGAAAGAAAATGAATGCGTTTAGAAAAGTAATACTGTTAATTCTGGGATACATTTGTGACAGGTTTTAAATGGAATGGACATATAAGTGATTTTTTCTAAGATTGCTTGAGTTTTAAACTTAAAATTTTAGATTTATCATTTTGTCAATTTAACTTTTGGAGATATGAAGGTCCTGTGTTTTTATAAGCTTACTACTTACATACCACAAGCAAAAGCTTGCTGCTACCAACAAATATGTTTTCAGTTGACTTTGAGTGTATAACTTTGCAGACTAAAAGTATAGCTCAGAAGCGGATGCCACCGGCTGCTACACAGCAAACATCTGACAAGGAAAGTGATGAGGAAGAGGTTTTAGTTAGTGGCAGACCAAGCATTGGTCTTGCTCGTGGTAGGGCAACGCAGCCACTCCCTGCTATGGTAATTGTGTGATTTCCTGTTATGAATTTGCTTTAGCTAATTTCTTAGTTTGTAACGCTAATGTGAGAGAAGATGCTTGACTTATGATGTGAGTGCAAGGAAAATATTTTACGGTTTTGAATGCTCTGGAGTTTTATGCTACCGAGAAATGAATTCTTATATAGACTTCCATTTGAAAACACAGGTCAAAACCATGGCTCAAAGGCCTGTGCAACAGGTACCACAGCAACCAAGCGATGAGGATAATGATGAGGATGAGCTTGCTAACAGTGCAGTGAGTGGCAAAGCAACCATTGGACTTGGTGGAAGAGCAAGACCTTCATCTTCTCCCTTGGTAATTTGTCTATAAACAACGTTTTCTCAGTTGTCTAAATTTCTTGTCTGTTTAATGGTATATTACAGATTAATGTAATTCTTACTTGTAACTATAAATTTTCTTTTAGTCAGTTCGCATACATCAAGATCAGTCATCATCTACACGTTCAACACCAGGCAGTCATACCTCTCTATCTGTCAACACTAAGGAGCAACCAGTATCAGCTCACTTCATTAACTCTGTGGAGCAATCCATGTCACCTTCAGCTGGACGATTATCTCTTCAGAGTTCTGTAGAACAACTTCATACTAGACAGGCTTCAAGTGTTGTCCAGCCATCTTCATTAGAACAACCTGTATCTCCTTGTTCCACAGGTCCAGGTCGCCAACAGTTGAGAATCATGACAGTTCAGGCGGTACCTAAGCCGACCTCATCTGGTACTACACCTGAGGTTTCAGCTGATAGTCGGAGAGAAAAACGGTATTTTTATAGCTCTAAACTGTTTTTATTTCAGCTTGAAGTTATCATCCATATCATAATCCCAAGAGACCTTTTTTTGTCACTTTCAGACATCGTGTGAATTTTCCCTTTTAACTTAGCATATTAAGTTTTAGATATATGACAAACAGAACAACCTTAAGAAAGGTCATATATAATGTAGTTACAAGATGATATATATACAAGTGAGGAGTTCAGATTCTCATTCTCTTCAATGACAAAGGCTTTGTCGCTGCTCTTCCAGCTTTTAAGAATGCATAATGCCTTCTCCTGGAAGTTCATAAGCCTTTTACCATCATGCCTGTAGGTTCTTACTCTGTTTTATAGTGTTCTAAGATTTACTGTTTAAGCAGATTGAATTCAGATTTTGCGAGTATGGGCGGCTTGAAAGCTAGGGAAAGGCAGCAGTCTGCTTCTGCTCTACAAGATGAGGTACAATAATTTGTTAAGCTATATATATGTTCCTTTCTAGCATCCAATTGCAGTTTTGCTTTGATTTTTCATTTCTAGTAAATTATTTGAAACCTGATGTATACATAACCATGTCTTCTTTTTCAAAAATCTTTATAAATATAAATTTTCAAATCTGAACACTTCAAATTTTAGTCTATATAATCAAACAATGAAAAACTTTGCAAGAATGTTTTTTTAATCATGTGGTGTGGATTTCATGGCAGCTTGATATGCTACAGGATGAAAATGAAAGTTTACTTGAAAAGGTGATTCCAGTAACTCTTTTTCTTCCTTATCATGTAACTTTTTCTAATGTTGAATGTAATGAGGTCTTAAGTTTTATTTGAAAATTTATATTGCACTCATGCATATCAATTTTGCTCCCTGTCATCTTCAAGCACCAGTCCATTATCCTAAGTTGTTGCAGCAGTTATCTTCAAATAACTGGCATAATCTATTTGTTTACTGGCATTTGGATATTGCTGTTGCAGCACCATTTTCTCCCAAAAACTTTTATTTCTCTACTCTAGGTTAGCCAAACAAGCGCTTTGGCCTGTGGAAAATTTTAATAATAGTCATATACTGTTTGTTTTGGTGCTCTATCATGATATTTGCCTTCCCAGCTTCACCTTGCAGAGGAGAGGTTTGAGGAAGCAGAAGCGAGAGTTCGGCTACTTGAGAAACAGGTGAACGTTTTACAGTTCAAAGGCAACTAGACAAGTGATACGTAAATGAACTTTTAAGTAGCTCTGGCCACCAAATGTATGAATAATAAGTTTTAATTTATTCATAACTTATTCCAATATAGATTGCTGATCTTGGAGAAGGTGCAACTCTAGAAGCACGTCTTTTAAGCAGGCAAGCTTCACGGCTTACATGTATTTAATTTTATATTTTAATTTATTTTTCCGTTTTTCTTACTTGCTATTTCTTATTCTCTTCAGGAAGGAGGCTGCCCAGCAGGAGAGGGAGGTTTGTTCTTCTAATGAGTGCCACTATTTTCTTAGCTCGAACTGCTGCATGTGTTACCAGTCTCATTATGCCTTGAAAATTACATAATAACTATGAGCCATAGAAGACTTTCCTTTAAGTATGTGCTTACTGAGTTAATATATAAAGAGGGCATGTACGTGAGCATAAATAAATGTGAATCTAATATGCAAAAATAAATGCCATCTCAAAGTCAATAGAGGCTTAGCAAAGAAATTGGTGTGCTTTTAGATCTGTGGAAATGGTAGCGGAATCTTGCTTTATTCACTCTGAACATCTTAAAAAGTTTCATTGGTTTTGTAGACCTAGCTACTCATGCTTTATTGCTTATAACTGACCTCTTTTCACGAAAACCAATGTGCTGATTTTATTCTTTACTTTTACATGTTAGTCAGGAAATGGTTTATGAACTGCAGCTGAGTAGCATGTGACATGGTCCTTCTTGCAGGCTGCTTCAAGAGGTGGAGCACAAGCTCAGGCTACACTTGAACAGATTGCTGCTCTCCAGACAGAAGCTGAGGTATCTTGAAGTTTTATGTTGTATGTTCTGTTTTTTTTTTTTTTTTTTTTTTTTTTTTTTGGTTCTTTTGAATTTTTCCTTTCTTACAAAGGGTAAGTGTCCATGCTTAAAATAAGTCTCTCCCTTCTTAACTTGTGGCCTAGATTGCTAGAGATGAAACAAATTCTGTCCTAGAGAAGCTCGGTGAAGCGGAGCTTGAAATCAAAGCACTGCAAACAGTAACTCAAAGGATGATGTTGACTGAGGAAGAGATGGTTGGCTTTATTTCTAATCTTGTAGACATCATCCTGCCAATTTACTCCTTTATGTCATAGTTACGTAATCTGCAGTTTTCATCTTAGGAAGAGGTTGTTTTAAAGAGATGCTGGCTTGCTCGTTATTGGAGTTTATGTGTGGATCATGGTAAAGTGTTGATCTTTCAATACATGAAGTTCCTGATTGTTTTTAAGTTGATGCTGCTGTATTGGATAAACAGCTGCTTATATATAATCAAAAAGTTAAAATGCTGCAATTCGTTAAAATGGTCAAGTGATCCCAGGAGTAAGTGAAGTTGTAATTGTATTCTGTCTCATTAATGTGCTACTCTATAATTATGTCTCTTACATTTTGCATGGAGCCTGCTTAGATTTCTTGAGGACATCACTTTTTGCAGGTATTCAGGCCGATATAGCCGGGGTGAAACATGAATATTGGTCATCATTTGCACCTCTTCCTGTTGAAATAGTATTAGCTGCCGGACAAAGAGCCAGAGAGGAGGATATTTCAAGTAAGATTTCATTTTATTTGCTTTTTTACTTCATCCAGTTCCCCAAATATTCCATCTGACTTTTGGTAGGATCTGAAAGTCAATCTTTAGATGATCTTTTCCTCCTTTTTTCCTTGCTTCTTAGAGTCTCACACTCCGTTTTTACTCTCTCTGCGGAGAGAACTAAATGTCTCCTTTTTTCCCCTTTATCTCCATACTGAACAGCCGGGGATGATCTAGAAGAAAGAGGAAAAGTCCTGCAACACACTAATGAACTATCCGGAGAGAGAAATGTTGAAAGCATGCTTTTAGTAGAGAAAGGTCTAAGGGAACTGGCTTTGTTAAAGGTTTTTTTTCTTTACCCCATATCCTTGTGTTTGCAGTTATGGTACCATCTTTTTTCTCACTTACTATCACAGAATTATGATGTAATATGATCTCATTCTATCCTTCTTTATGGCTTCCTCCCCATAACACAAAATGATCAGTTTGTTTGTGTATTTACAGAATATTTTCCCTTTTAATTAGTTCTTTTAAATAATTTATCATTTCTGAAGGTAGAGGATGCAGTTGCATTTGCAATGGCTAAACAGCGACGCCAAAATATGCTAAAAACTGGTATGTTTTTCCTTACCTTTTTGAACATGACATCTGTTGATAGTTGGAGTATTTTCTGCTGTTCTGTTTGCATGTAATAACAACTTTAGAAATTGACACTTCATTGTTAATGCAATAGCTGGACATGAATGGCATGCTTTTAAGATCCAAAAGATCTATCGGTCGCCTGACACTGTTATCCACTTTCATGGTTGCAGAGGAGGTGAAACTACCTACCGAGGGTCAATTTGAGGTATTTGGTAAGTTAATTAACCTTTTTTTATGTTTACGCTCAGTATCAGGCATGCATTAGTGAATGTAAGAGTTTGTTGTACATCTATTCCTGTATCCTATTTTCTACCATTGATGATATTTTTCCTTCAGAATTGAGCCAAGAGGAGTCTGAAGAAGTGCGTTTTAAGCAGGTACAATGTTACCTTGTTCCTGCGTTTTACTACCAATAAAAATGATCATGTCTTAAGGCTCCAAGCTAATCTAAGAAAGATGATTATGTCGTTATGGCTCCAAGCTAGTCTTTGTTTTCTCTTGGACCTTATGTTCATTGCATGTAAGTTTGAACCTGAAAAGTTTCAAGAATCGCACACTTGTGATTTAGAGAAATCAAAAACATTGTGAGATAACAGGTATCATTTTGTATTTTAAAAATGTAGAACAAGTACGATGTTGATGAATCTTATACATATAACAAGAGGAATAGTACCAAGGTTGTGAAATTTTAAAGGCTCATGTAAGCAGGCCTGAAATTCTACCATTAATCTGCTTGATCGAGTTATTTGTTTCAAGTAGACCTTTTGTGTTAGTTTACTAGGTTCTTATTGCTTATGCTTGTGCAGGCTTGGCTTACATATTTCTGGAGGAGGGCAATGAACCATGGAGTGGAAGCTGATATTGCAGATGAACGTTTGCAGTCATGGATCCAATGCAGCTCTCAATGTATTACTTCGCAGGATGCAGTTGATGGTACTTGCTCTCTGTACATCTCTCTTTCTTTGTATGGCAAGCTTAACTATTGAGAACATTATCCAAGTCCCCTGGATGGCCTGCTTTCTTAGACTTTGAGTCACCTCAGCCTGTAGGAATAAGTAGTAGTTTACTTCTTTTGTTTGTTCACCACTATAGCCATTTCAGCTTTACTGACTTTGAGAAAGTATTGACTTCATGAATCTCTTGCATTTTTTTTCCCGAAAACTAGACAAAAATGTAGGCTACATACACGTTATACTATCCGGACTTTTTCAGTTTCCCTAAAGTATTTGTGTTCAAAAACTTGTGAACGACACATATCCATATCCAACACCTCATAAATCCATGTAACATAAGGTATGGTAAATTTTGAAGTAATGTCGTGTCATGATTAAAATAGGTTGATAGTTGGTACTGTATGCAGTTGAGCGTGGGCTTATGGAGATTAGGAGGTTAGGGCTGGAGTCCCAGTTATGGAAGACATCTCGGCGAGGACTGGAGTTAGGGGCTACCGCCAGGTTGCATATTGAGACAGGTTTCTGATACCAAAAATTTATTGTCAATCTTATTCATTCATTTCTAGGAAATACTTTAGATGACCTGGAACTTGGTGAGGTCAGAGTTTATATGCAACCAAAATTTTGTACTATGTTGCTCTCGTTTTGCCAATGAATCCGGTTATGGATGTCCTTGATATATAAATATATATATATATATATATAGTTAGTGCAGCTTTGTTATTCCGACTCTTATTTTTCGTAAGTATCTTCAAACATAAGTGTTGCTATATGATCTGTAGAAACTTATTTACATGGTGAGACATTAACATATAAAGGGAAAAGGTAGAAGTTCCTTCGCTTTGTCTTCTTTGCATCAATGCTAAATATAATATATTTGAGAACAATAAGCAATTGGTAAACTCAAAATCATTTTGAAAATGTAGCAAATAAGCAGGTAAAAAAACATTTAAATTTATACTAATCGTAAAAAACTTGAATACGAAAAAAAATTGGTCAAATACCAAGTTTATTATTAGCTTTTCATGAATCAATTTGAAAATCTGTTTTTTTTTTTTTAAATTTACTTTATTTAAAATTATTTTGGTTTTATTAGGGATGATATTCAACCACTCAAAGGATTCCAAATATATAAAAATGAATTTTTACAGTTGATATGAAATTATAACTATTAGAACGTTAAAATTGTAAAAATGTATTATAGAAAACACTATATTTTATTGAGGTGGTAAAAATTAAGTTAACAAAGCTTGAGTAAATCGCCCATATGTAATGAAAATTGAGTCTCTTCTAATATGCATTAAAGAAAATTAACAAACAGTACAATATATAAGTATTAAACCGTTGTTAGTGAATAAACTAAATGTTTGGAAAGAGTTACATGAAAGTTGCTAGTGAATTTGAAAATCGAAAATACAATGAATACACAGAAATTATTTATACAAATTGATTTATCTATGTTTGCAGAACCTAGTTCAGTGAAAAATATTTACTCTCTTCAACAATTACAAGAAGTAAACTTAACTTATCACACACCCCGTGATGATTCTCTTTACTTTTGAACCTTTAAGAACAATATACTCACCACTAAGTTCACCCCTATGAACTCAACAAGTAAAACCACAACACAAACGGTTTTATCAACAATTTGCACCCTAAGAAAAGATCATTAACTTGAACAAGATAAGTGGTAAAAACTCTCGATACAATAATCTATATAAGTCTTTCCCTTAAATAGATTTCCTTTCGAGACTTACTAATATCGAAGGTATCACAATAATAAAATAACATGTTTACAATATAATAATAAAAAATAAACCAATCATGGACTCTTAACAGTTAATCTCGTAGAGTTTCAATCCAATCTAAATGTCCAAGTTGCAATTGACCGTCTCTTAGTGTTTAATTTGATCAAATCTTCCATGTGAAATTCCTGAAAACATGACAAGTTTGTCCAAACCCATTTTTCGGACCTATATTTTTACCAAAATCCTCTCAATTTTCAAGTGGGTGATGTTCAGGTCTAATTGTAAATAACTTTAGTACTTTAACAACAATTATCCCTTTAATAAATCTTTCAATGTGGTTGTGAGAATAGTTGTAATTAATTTTTGGTACCACATAGAAGTTAGCTTCGGACAAAGAAATGAGTACTTCATTAAAAATAGGTTTTATATTTTTACCACAAACATATGAATTTTAACGATTATAGTTTCAATCAAATTATTTGATTTTATTTCTTACATATTTTGTGGTTAGCATAGTATGATGTTTTCTTGTTTAGATTATTCAAGAAAATAGCCAGTGGGCAATTATATTTATTATTGCAAAATACTCTTTCTTTCACCCACATATGCCATAAATCCAAAATATTTATATTTTAATTTTTTTATTACATGAGTATGCACATTAAAATTACTTACTTAAAAAATAATAAATGATTTAAAATTAATTAATAAAGCACTCATAATATAAGTGAATTGTAAATATTATATTAAAATAAAATTTTGGTTTAATCATAAAGTTAATATTTTATGAGTAAACTATATCATTTGTCACTAAACTATGAGTAAGTTTTCGTTTCGATCACTTAACTAAAAAAAGTTACAATTTGATCACTAAATTATTCAAAAGTTTTTGTTTAAATCACTGAGTTGTTAAGTTTTTTTTTTTTAAGTTCTGCCAATGAGCTCCAAACGACGATTTGATGATCAGTACGGTGGATCAGTACGCATCAAAAAGTAAAAGAACGTATCTTAGTTCCAAGTAGATTTGACGACCAATGTCGAAAATTAGAGAAAAAAATTGTTTGAGTTTTAATTTACAGATTCTTGACGTCCAAAACTATTTTATGGAAAAAAAAATTGAAATGTAGAAGAGAAGGGGAAAGAGAGCTTTTCCTTAGTGCAAAATAAAGAAAATCATATAACATCGAGTTTAGCATCCTAGTAATTTAAATGAAAACTCTTGAATAGTTCAATGACTAAATTGTAACTTTATTTAGTTAAGTGTTCAAAACGAAAACTTTCCCTTAATTCATAATTTTCCTAACTGAGTTAATATTTGATAGACTCATGACACTAACTTAATCAGGAACTTAAATAAAATATGTTGAGCCCCTAAATTTGACAATTTGATCCTTAAATTATTTTTAGTTCACATTAGGTCTGAAGCTCGACAATTTTTCAAAAATTTAGACCAAATAATGATATAACACTCTAATATTAGGTCTTGTCATCACGACATTATCTCAAAATACTATATCACCAAAATTGGAAAAAGTTACTAAGGTAGACAAAAAATAAAATAGAAATAAATTGTCATAAGCCCATGACTATAAACTTTCCAAGTTAATACTCCGAGATAATTTTCATAAGATTAAAGTTCATTACATCAGAACTCAGTAGTAAAAAAGGAAAAGAAAAGTAAGCACAAACACAGTTTGATGCATTTGGAGTTAGGCACGTTTTTGCCAAGAAAAATAATCTGTAATAGGTTTTTGCCTTGAAAATGTCCTAGGAGGATGACTCGCATTTGCATTTGAGTTCAAACCACTATTATTTTCACAATCTTCCTGTCCAGCACCGTCTGCACTTTCAGCACATTCCTCTACTGACTTCCTCCCTCTCTTCTTGGCATTTCTCGATGTTCCTGACCCTTTGGGTTTCGTCGCATTAGGCTTAGGCATGTCAACACCTTCCTCTTTGTCTCTTGTGTTTGAAAACCCGTCCACTTTCTGGTTAGCTGTAAAACCCTCATGAGAGTTTCCTGCCTTTGGAATATGAGCTGACCCTGCAATTCCATGCGAGAAGTTGCTACCACCATTGCATTGCAAAGGTACTTTACGAGGTCCCTGATTCGGAATCTCTTTCTGATTGGAGAACTGACTCCAAGAGTGGCCGTGAGGACCCAACTCAAAGGCGATGAAGGAAGACCCACATCTCTTGCAATCTAACAATCTGTTCAAACAATCCAAATAGTACTGGTACTTGATTCCACAAGCACTGCAGAGTGTCCAAAATGTTGGATGTTGTGCCTGTTGATAGGAATATGAAGCAGTGAATGTGAACTCATACTGACTATCCATAGAGGCCTTATTCGAAGGGTGAGAAGCCGACTTTGGTGCAGTTTTCACTGAGATTTTGCACTTCAAATCATATTGAGAACGGTTCGTTTGGTCTGAAAGAACCCTATTTGCTTCCCCAATCAACTTAAAAGCAGCCTCGGCACCAGCAAATTTATTCTTGTCCGGATGGAGCAGTAGTGCAAGCTTTCTGTACTGCTTCTTGATGGAAGTCTCATCAGCTGATTGCTCAATCTGAAGAATCCCATACCAGTCCATTTCTGACCCAAAAAGTTTGTTTTTTGCACAGTAATGAACATTACATACTGTCAACAACTGTGGTATGTTCTCAAGCTCAGGGAACAACTTTTGGGCCTTTAATGCAAACTTCTTAGCACCCTCAAAATCACCATTTTGCATCTTTTGTTCAGCAATTCCCCTCGCTCTGACAGCCTCTTCTTTGTTACACTCCATGGTTGTTAGGACTCAAAGATTAAAGGATCAAAATTTCAAACCTATTTATCCAACATCCACTATCATACAAAATATTCCTACACCACTGCAACCACACAATTTTAGTCAAATATATCAACCAACTTCATCAAAAACCTAACCCACCATTATAGCAATAACCACCATATATTAGCTACACTCGATAAAAGTACAGCCAATTAACATTGCTAAATAATTCCTAGCTGCACGCTAAGTAAAATCACAATGCTACTGAAAGCCAAGAATCCAAGTTTCAAAGCCTGAAACATAATATAAAGGTAACAAGTAAGGCCATTGCTAAATAAAATTACCAGGACCACAATGTCAAGCAACATAAACATATCAACCAAAACAAAATAGCTATAGTATACAAAAATGCAATCTTAAAAATACCAAGGGATCAAATACTGTAAAAAAGAACCTATAACCATTACAATCAACAAATTAACTAGCAATCAACTTAATAATTATAAGGACCAGAGAAGGGGGAACCTCAAAAGTTAAAGCATACAAATAATGTAAATTCTGTTTTGCAGAAGAGACATTTTACAAGGGAAAAAAACAGATATATGAAGCAGCAAAGTCAAAACTTGACCCTTGACATGCACTTATATATTGCCACTAAACTAAAGGAAAAAGAAGGGAAAAAAAAAACATAGAGACAAACAACCATAATGAACTTGAATACAATGTTAAACTTCTAATTTACTTTCCCAATTTTTCAAGAGCCAAACAAACCACATAACCCAGTAGCAAACCCTAACGCCATCAACCAAAAGCAGATAAAAACACATGCATCCAAAATGAGAAAGACAAAAGCCATGTAACCCACTAATTGACAACCAAAATAAAGCAAGATAAACCAGAAAAATTCTTAAAATTTAACCGAACAGAAAAGTAAAAGAAATAAATGAAACGAACCCATATTGAAGAATGGAAGCTTTGAACAATGAAAAGATGTCATACCCACAAAAACCAAAACGCACGACACACTAAAAATCATTAAATTAAAAAAAAAAAACAAATATCAGAACCAGACATTACAAACAAGAATGTATTAAAAAAAAAGGATATTACTAACAAGAAAAGAAACCCAGGAAAAAAGCTTACCTTTTAAAACTAACGCTAATGATGAAGCAAACAAGAAAGATTGTAGGTTTTGTTTCCCTCACCTAGTGGCGTTTAGTGTGGAGAGGGAACCAAAATACAATGGAAAGAAGAAAGAGGGAAATATTTCGGTTTAGGAGGGAAAATTGGGAAAATACAAAGAATGTACCCATGATTTTGACAAAAAAAATATTTTGAGAGTTGTCCCCAGAATATAGTATTTCCTTTTATCATGGGTAAACTGCCCTCAATGGTCACATCACTTTTAGCACACTTTCATTTTGGTCACTCAAAATGAAATTCTTGTAATTTCGTCACCTAACTTTTACGATGCTTTCATTTTAATCATTCAACTATTATATCTCTAATGAAGGTTAACTATACACTTCACATCATATTTACACTTTCATTTTGGTCACTCAAAATGAAATTTTTGCAATTTCGTCACTCAACTTTTAGGGTGCTTTCATTTTAATCATTTAACTATTATATCTCTAACGAAAGTTAATTGTACACTCCACACCATAATTACACTTTCATTTTGGTCACCCAACTTCTAGGTTGTTTTCATTTTTGTCACCAAAAAAATATCTTTTTTTAAGTACATTAATTTGGGTTAAAAATTAGGATTAAAAATTTTTTGTCAAATTTTACTTGTTTATCTCATTGTCGACAATTTTATTTTTTTTTCAATATTGAAATTTTAAATTTCAAAACATCAAAATCAATTAAATAAATTATTGAAAAAAATTTATCCCTTGATAATATCAATCCATTTATTACTGTAATATTGAAATTGATTAAATTATTTAATTTAATCTCTAGTTTTAAAATTTTAGCTTATGTTTTCAAGTTATTCTTAATTAAATCAAATCAAATAACTCATATTTAATAATTTTCTATGAAACTTAAATTTCTTTTAATTATATAATCTCAAATCTTCTTTATTAAGTTAAAAAAAAATTCTTCTGTTTTGTTTGGAGAAAGAAGTGATGGAAAAAAAATCTAACAACACGTTTCGTTGGATGGAATAGCTATTTCATTCCTGCCCAATTCCGCGTGCTACAATATTTTTTTGCTATTACACCGTTTGGTTCACCGTTTACTTATTTCACAGCTTTGCTACTACAGTCATATTCCCTCAAATGTTGTAATAGGTAATGAGTATCAAATTTATGAATTTGAGTGAAAACTGTTAATACATACTTCATCCAGCTAAATTATATGAAGTATGTATTAATAGAAAACTGTATAATTTAGCCGGATGAAGTATGTATTAACATATATACTTAAAATTTAGTTGGCACTTAAAATCTAGTTGGACTGCTACGTAGGATTACTGTAAGTACCCAAATTTGCCCGGGCCTATAAAAATAAACCAAAATAATAGGTCCAAATATCAAGTCCATTTACAAGCCCGAATACACTATAGCCCAAAAGAAATTAACCCTAATACAAGCCCAATGGCCCAAAATGATTAAACATTTTCGGTAAGATGAAACCCTAGAGGCTCCCATGTGCGCCGCTCCTCCTCGGGCGCACCGCCTGCCCCTCGTCCCGAGGTTCGTCTGTGACTTTGTACCAAAGAGGAAAATTTCTTCTTCGTTGACTCCTCACGCAACCTACAAACATGGCAAAGAGAGCAAAAACAAAGAAAAGAACCGAGACAAAATGCAACAGTAGAAAAACAACAAAAGGAGAGTAGTGATGTGACTGGTAGTTCGGCTATATAGCCAAAGAACAGAAATGTAAGAGAGGGGGGACGAAAAACAAAAAACATTGTATCACAGGATTTTTTGAGAAATCAAAAGCAAAAAGAAAAAAGGTTGATTTTAATTCTGAGTTCACGTTTCATTTTGTTCCTTTTTGCATTTTTATATATATATTTTTTATTTTTATAAACCTACTTCAAATAAAAAAATAAAAGAGAAGAAGAACCTACCCGGATCTTCACAATCCCGTCGCCGGAGATCTCATCTTCGTCGACGAAGCTGAATCCAAAATGGGGAGAGGCCTTCTTCTCTCGGTTTACTTTTAGGGCAAAGAAGGCATGGCCTTCAAGATCGCTTTTAAAAGGGTTAAAAAACTCGAGCTCCAGCGACTTCGACCACCGTTCGCGGTGGATAGGCGATGGCGGTGCAAGCTAGGGTTTCGAAACCCTAGCAGAGAAGAAAGGAGAGTCCCTTCTTTTTTTGTTTGTTGAAGCAGCAAAATGATTTTAAAACAAAAAAAGTGGGTTTTTATACAGGCAAAAAACGATGCCGTTTGGAGACTAGGACCCCCAGCTCTGAAACGGCGTCGTTTGGGGCATATAACGTGTGACCCGACCCGTTACTAAGGGGGATCCGCGCGTTTTACTTCTTTGGGATATTTATCCCTTCAGTCTTTCCGATTCATGGGCTATTCTGCTTTAGT
The DNA here is from genome assembly GCA_025698475.1 of Gossypium anomalum. Taxonomy (NCBI): domain Eukaryota; kingdom Viridiplantae; phylum Streptophyta; class Magnoliopsida; order Malvales; family Malvaceae; genus Gossypium; species Gossypium anomalum. Next base: position 76,921,503 of record CM046966.1, on the reverse strand, counting down.
TTTTTTGTTGTTTTTAAATTTGCCCAAATATTTGCCGCATGTTTTGATTTAGTCCACTGGCATGCTGAACTCTTAGAAATGGACACGTGTCCAAACTTTGGTCTATTTTTCCATTAGGCCCCCGGTTGTTTTAGTCCGTCCCATTTTGGTCCTTATTTTTTATTATTATTATTTTTTGTACCTTAATTTTTATTTTGATTGCAGTTCAGTCCTTAATATGTTCAATTTATTTATATATTTGTTTTTCTTAAAAAACTATTATTATTATTATTCATTTTGAGTTTTATATATATACATATAATTTATTTTAAATCATTTTTATTATTACTATTTTTCATATATATTTATATTATTATTATTATTATTATTATTATTTTCTACTTTATTATTATTATAATATTATTACTATTGCTATCATCATATCATTAAATTAATTAATTTTATATTGATATATATATATATATATATTTTGTATTTATTTGCATTATTATTACTCTTATTATTATTTAAACATATCATATATTTTACATGATTATCAATTTTAAATATTTTACATACATTGTTTCGTTTAAATTATTGTACAAATTATTTATTTTGAAATTTTTATATACATCTTTGTAATTTAAATTATTATGTATATATACATGTATATTGTTCATTTTAAATTTCTTATATGTTATTTAGTTATATTGTTTTATATGATAATTATATTAAATTCTCTTTATTATTTATTATAAACCTTTCTTCTATTATTAATTTTAAAATTTCATATGTTATTTATATTAAACTCTTGTATATATATCTTTTATATGTTAATGATTTTAAACTTCCTATATATATTACTTATTTTTTTTATCTTAAAATTTTACTTTGGATTATATATATATATATAAATTTTCATTTATACATTATTTATTTTAAGCTCTTTTATATGTATTTGAAAGGGTTCCTTTTTATTCTATTTTGTGTATTATTTATTTGAAATTTGCTTTATAAACTATTTATCTTAAATTGATTTATACTTATTTTTAAAATGTATATATTATATATTTATCTTGAACCATTTTCTATTATTCATTTTAAATTTCATCCATAAGTCATTTCTTTAAAATTTATATTATTTCATGTCGAATGGTTACATATAGCTCTAATTTAAATTGTTTTACACCCTATTGGTTTTAAGTTGTCATATATATTGTTTTAAGTCGTTTTCATGTTAGCTATCTTAATTTGTTCTATGTATTATTTCCTTCATCATATTTTACAATTGTTTCTCAGTTTCTTTTTATTTCGCCTTTGTGTTTATTTATTTCAATCATTTATTAATTTAGATTTCATCGTTGTTATCATCGTTGTTCTTATTATTGTTATTATCATTTTTGTGTCATTGTCTTATGGTAGTTATTTATTGTTTGGTTATTCATATCAATAGTTAAGAATTATGTGATTATTGTGAATTGTTTTCTTATTAGTATATTCATATTCTCATTACTTATCGACATAATCATCTCATTCGCATATTATTATTCCAAACCAAATAATGCACATCGTTAAATGTCCCACTCGTTATTATTCAAAACAACAAAAATTTCAAAATAAGGCAATGTTTCGCGTTTTGGGACATCGAGGAATTGTGCCCTAACTTACAGGGTTTCGATTTTCTCGTTGATCCTAAATGGTCAAACATCCTCTCGAGTTTTAAAACACGAAATTCCAATTTAAATTAAAGACAAACTTGCGCTCGGGAATTTATAATATCGTGTGCTAACTTACGGGATGTGATACTACGATATCTCGAGACGAGGAAGTCTTTAACGATCGTTTTGAGCTAATTCAAGTGTTTTTTTTTAATCAACGTCAATAAAAAGGGATCGTGTTTTAAATCATTCCCGATTTTCAACCTTCGACTCTAGGACAATAATTTGGTACCGATTTTGGGCGTGATGAGGGTGCTAATCCTTCCTCACACGTAACCGACTCCCGAATCCTTTTCTCTCGAGTTTTGTAGACCAAAAACACTGTTTTAATAAACTAAAACGTTTTATTAAAGTAAGGGTGATCCGATCACACCTAACAAAGATCGGTGGCGACTCCCACATTCGTTTTCATTTTCAAACCAAAGTCGATGCCCGTTTTTAAAAAAGATGGTTTCGACAATTACCATTAGGGAGATAATAATAATATAAATGACTAAAACGTAACATTTCAAATATAAGTGACTAAAATATAACCCGAGGTAAACAAAGTGACTATTTTTGTAGTTTACCCATAAATAAAACATTGCAATATATGTAAAAACAATTTAAAATATAAATTTATTAATATATATATAATAAACTCAAATAAACAATGAAAAGATAATATTCTTAAATATATATTTGTTTAATTTAAAACAGCTTTTATAAATTAATTTTCGGAAAATATTTTACTGGCAAACAAACGGAGCCTAAATATGTATTGCAGTTTAAAAATAATAAAGTAGATTATATATTTTTTTATAGTATTATATATTTTGATTTTTTAATTCATATAATAATAATTATATAATGAATGTTATTAAATTATATTTTTTTATTAAATTATATTTAATAATAATATGTTAAAATATGGTTAAACTATTTATTATTTTTATTAAATTATTTTCAATAATAATCTTATTAAAATTTAATAACAATAACAATAATCATCTACATTAACAAAAATTCTGCTAAGGGCATTCTGGTCATTTTAGTTTTTTTCCTTATGCTATTACAACATCATCCCATTCAACCAAACACAAGAATACTATTACAGTTCTATTCCATTCCATTCAACCAAACAGTTGAATTACTTATTACAGCTCTATTCCATTACAGCTCTATTCAATTACAGCTCTATTCCATTACAGTGAACCAAACGTACTGTAAGTTTTGTTTGATATAGAAGATAGAATTAATTAATTAAATTAATTGCAAGATTTTTTTTAGCTTAGCACGAAAGATTTGAGCTTATATGACCAAAAGAAATTTGAGTTTCATAGACAATTATTAAAAATAAATTATTTGAGTTGATTTCATTAATAATAATTTAAAAAATAAAATAAAATAAAAATTTTTATTATATAATATCGAATCTTCCATACTAAGCTAAAAGAAGGAAAATCTTAGGTTTTGTTTGGGAAAAGAAGTGATGAAAAAAAAAATCTAAATTTTGTTTGGCATGAAAAATAAAATTAATTAATAGAAAATTATTTTAACTTAGTATGGAAGATTCGAGATCAAATGAACAAAAAAAATTTGAGTTTCACATAAAATTATTAATGAAATCAATTAAAGATGAGTTATTTGAGTTGATTTCATTAATAATAATCTAAAAAATAAAATAAAATATTAAAAATTTAGAAGAAGATTAAATTGATTAAATTAATTAATTTTAATGTTATAGTAACAAATCAACTAACACTATTAAAGGATAAAAATTTTCGATATTTTATTTAATTGATTTTGATGCTTTGTAATTTAAATTTTCAATATTGAAAAAGAAAAAGAAAATTTAGAACTTTTGGCAAGGAGGCAAATAAGTACAAATTAACAAAATTTTAAAGCATTATTTTAATTTCTATCACTTTTTCAATTCAATCCTTAATGTTTTTTACCTGGTCGACACTTAAAACAAAGGATTTTTTTTATTTTTTTGTAATTAAAATGAAAATGTAAACATGATGTCGTTTACCTCTTTAGAAAGCATCCGTGGCGAAAGGATTAGTCACTATAGTTGGCGACACCCTCATTTCGATTAAAAAAACATAATGTGACTTGTACAGTCAACCACCAGTAGAGATTTAATAGTTAATTGACTAAAATAAAAGCATCTTAAAAGTTGAGTGACCAATTGGGATAATTTACCCTTTTTTTATCTTTTACCTCCCAATTTTTGTAAGCCACCTGATAGATAAAATCTTTAGGTTGTATTCTACAACTAATCCCTGTACTATCTATTTTATGCAGATTTAGTCTCATTTTTTTTATCGTTAAGTGAAGATTTACACTGGATAACTGTACCACAGACTTCGAATTTAAAAGAAAAAGGCCAAATATTAAAATACAAACCCTCGACCCAAAGCTTTTTTTAAATGTGCACATCTTATCCAAACTCTTCGACAAATGTTTAATTTGTTTTGCGTGACAAATTGATCCGCCAAATCACATTAAAATTTTCCAAAAACCAAACATAGTTGAAGTTAAATACTTCTATTTCTCAAATCTTGAAAGGTGTATGTAATTTCATTCCACAATTCCAAATTTCAATTATTATAATCTTTGTTTGTTGAAAAGAGGTTGGTCTTAGATTCTTAATAGACTTATTATCTTATATGAGGATTTTTATCTCTCGTGCCTGGAGAAGAGTTCAAAAAGTTCATAGAGTTTAAGGAGTGGATTAATTGATATAGATATGATCTGCAAGTTTACGATAAAATTGTCAATATTGTTAGGAATATTAATGATATATATGTTGCGCCTGTGAAAACTATCAACTAAATTCCTTATCTTTGCACACTTGATACTACTTGGCTAGAAATCTTGGATGGTAAAAGCAATGGTTGCAAAAAGAGTTTGAGGTTGAAAATCCAAAATGAAAATATTTGAGTATGAACTTGTTTTTAAGCTTAATTTGATAAAAACATCAAAAACTCAAATCTAAAAAAATTTGAACTCGAAAAAGTCCAAACCTAAAAACACACTTGAATCTGAAGAATCCGAACTCTAAGACTGACCCAAACCCAAATTTAATACTAATAATAAAATAGTTTTTTATTTGTAATATTTTAATATTAATTGTATAAAAAAAATTAATAAATTAATTATATATTGTATATATAATTAAATAGTAGTTTTAAGTAAGCAGGACTACCACAGTCACGTGTAAACACAAAGACTATTTTTTTAGTTGTCTATTTAATTTTTGCTCATTATTTTTTAGAGTTTTTTTTATTCATTATTTTAGTTTTTGATTTGGAAAAATATTTAGTATGTGAAGATTTTAGACCTCATAAACAGGAGTAAGGGATTTATAAGTATCCTATAGAAATTTAGTAAAATATGAAAAAATAAACATTAAAAAAAGACATATGATAATTTTTTAAGAATATTTGTAAAACAAAAAAGTACACAGTAAGTGTATCAAATACTCACCCTATTTGGGAAAATATTTAGTATATTATTAATAAAGTTTATAGACTCCACAAATAGAGTAAGGGGTTGACAAATGTCCTATGATGGTATAGTTAAATATTAAAAATAAATATTTTTAAAAAAATGACATAACAAATTTTTTTAATTGCTTGTGAAATAAAAAAAGTACACTATTAACGTACTAAATACTTACCATGGAATTTTTGGACTCTACAAGCAGAGTATGGGGTTGACAAGTGTCTTATAGGATTATAGTAAAATATTAAAAAAAAGACACATGATAATTTTTTAAAACTGCTTGTGGAATAAAAAAAAAATTATTTGTGCACCAAATGTACATTAAATCATTTAATTTCTAGTTTTAAGTTATTCAAATATAAGAAATATTTATATATTATCTAGCAATGTCTATAATGTTCCAAATTTTCGATAGCATTGTTCAAGAACATGTACAGTGAAATTTTGACAAAACTTTGAAAACGAATTTAAGAAATGAATTTTGTTATGGAGTTAATTTTGATACTTGGAGAGGAAATTAATGAGGATGAATTATGAGAAATAGGATTGAATTGAAAACTTTGGGAAAGTGTGAAGACTGAAATGTAAATTGACCAAACAAATAGAAGGTAGATCTGTGAATGTCGAATTGAGTAAATAAAACACAGAGAATGCATTGGCATGAAGGAATTGAAAGGAGACTCAAGTGAGGGCTACAATGAATGAAAATAGAAAGTACAAGAATTACAGCATAATTTTCCATAAAAAGAGTATTTTGGACTTTTCCTTAAGAGATAAGAGGTGTGCATGGGCCGGGCTACCCGGCCCGGCCCGAAGGGCCGTCCGAAAAATGGGAGGGTTTGGGTAAAAATATAGACCCGAAATATGGGTTTGGGCACAAAAACGAGGCCCGTTTAGAAAATGGGCCGGGCTCGGGCAAAATTTTTTTGGCCCGGGCCCGGCCCGGCCCGAATTATATAATAAATATATATTTTTTATTTTTAATTATATTTATATTTTAATTTTAATTTTAATATAATCAATTTTTATTATATTTTTCAATTTGTGTATTGTTTTAAGAATTGTTTTAATATAATTTTTATTTGTTTCTTGTTTTAATATTTGTTTTAAATGTATTTGATTATTTAATATATTTTAAAATTTTTTATTTAATAAAATAAGTTAAAAATTTAATATGGGTCGGGCCGGGCCGGGCTTAACAAATTTATTTCGGGCCGGGCTTGGGCAAAATTTTAGGCCCATATTTCGGGCCGGGCCGGGCCCGGGCCTAGAAAATGGGCCTGAAATTTTTGGTGGGCCCGGCCCATGCACACCTCTAAGAGATATACAGATTTACGGATATATGCTGAAAAAATTTTTAAATTTCGCCATCTATCTTCGCTTTTCTTTTTTTATTTTTTCTAATTTATCGATATATGTTTTTTTTAGGGAGAAAGTGAAAACATGTTAGTTCTTTTGGTTAGAAAGTTAAATATTAGTATTTTTGTTTTTCAATTTTGAGTTTGCTTTTTCTCCTATTTACATATGAATTTTTTATTTTATTTTGTTTTAAGTTTTTTTAATTTATATTTTTATATATTATTTCTTTTGGTTAGATAGTTAATAATTGTGATTTTGTATTTGAGTCCCACATTTGACTCATTTTATAAGTTTTATTTTTTTTGTATTTTTTATTTCACTTGTTTACAGTTTTTTTTATTTTTAATTAATTTTTAAATTTATTTAATTTTAATTAATAACTCTTTTATTTATAAAATCAAATAATAAATATGTAATTATTTTTTAAAAACATCAACTAATTCTTTTGATATATTTTTACTTATATATCAAATACTTATTTTCTCCACCTATATTGTGGGTATGGTGATTTCTAATATGGATTGAAAAATAAATATTACACATATAAAAATTATTTACTAAAAATAGTGATATTTACAATAATTATTTGATTTTATAAATAAATTGTTATGAATATTTTATCAACTGAATGTTCATCAAGATCAAGATAAGTTTTGATGAACTTTAAATTCTAATAGTCATTAGAAGTAGAGTTCTATTTCATTTATACTTCTTATGTCTATAAATATAGATTTTGGAGAAATACTGTAGATATTCCGGTTGATCAATAAAATACACTCTCCCATTGCTCACTCATTCTCTTTGTTCTTTAATCTCTGTCTTTTATTTTCTAATATAAATGAGTTATTAATTAAAAATAAAAAAAGCTTGAAACAATATGAAATTAAAAAAAATATTAAAATGCTTATAAAAAAGAATTGAACCTGAGACTCAAAGATAAAATTGCAATTATCTAACCATCTAATTAAAAAAATTAATGTGTTAAAAATATTAATTAAAAATAAAAAAAAGAAGCTTGAAACAACATGAAATAAAAAATAAAAATGTTCAAAAAACGTTTTCAATGAAGACACGCCCTACAAGATGCATTTTCACTTAAATGACCAAATTTAATTTTTTTTCAGTAAATCAAACTTTATAAAATTGATATTTGAGCACAGAGATGTGAATAAAGAAATTGATGTGAACCATCTCACTTTGACTTGCAATTTGACTAATTTAGGGTATGTTTGATAAACCATTAAAAATTTTCATTTCGTTGAAAATGAATATTTTTAACATTTAATTTTTTAATTGTGTTTGATAACAATATTGATATTTTACTTAATCTAAAAATTTCAACATAAAAGTGTTGAATATAATAAGTAGATAACTACTTATCACTTAATGTGAAAAATATTAAATTAATTTTATTTTGTAAAATCTTATTTTTGAAATAAATTATTTCCTCATTTTATTAAAAAAATAAAATATTCAAAATTTATCTTTTAACTTTTATATAAGACTATTCAAAATAAAATAAATAATATCATATTAATAAGATTAAATGTAATGAATTTTCACAAATGAAAATTTAATATTATCAAATAAGATAATTATATTCCATGCTTAAATTTTACTAATATATCAAACAATTTTAGAATATAAAATTAGTGTTTATAAAATTCAGTACTAAAAAATTAACATTTAATTTTTCAACACTTAATTGTTGAGTTTACCAAACACACTCCTAATAAATAAAAGAAGAGAAAAGAGAGATTTTAGTACCCTTCTTCCACAAGTGGCTGACCACCCCAGGAAGAAGGGAGAAGATTTTCCCCTTTGCCTTCTTTTCCATTTCTTTTTTCAATCCAAACCAAAATTCCACTACTTGCTTTGATTCTCCCACTAAATCAAGTGGGAAATCCTCAAATACAATAAAACACTTGAACAAAGAAAATGAAATGACCCCAAAAAGTGTTCTACAAAGGAAGTTGAGTATAATAATTGAAAGATTAAAATTTTGCACTATCAACTTTGAAAGTTTGCTTGTTTTTTATTTACCTTGGAGTGTTTTTAATCTTAAATTTTATTTATACCTTCCCATTAATTTGTAGTTATTGGAGAGAGTGTCTAGCAATTAAAAGTATTAAATTCATGGAATCAATGCAACCCAGATCGATGCCTAATAGTCGTTAAAAGTCCCTGAGCATATTGGCATTGATACCTCTTGAGCAGGCTTTGACACTGGATGAACAAATCTTAGTATCATGCCCTTCTAGATAGTGTTGCGGTTGTTGATTTACCATATTTGATGTAACATCTTACACCCAATCCAAAAGACAAACAAATGTAAAGTACTACATTCATTGTCGAAAACAATGCAAACAAACGATGATACAATTATTATAGTAATAATGCATTGCTAACATGAAAGAAAAAAAAATCCACAAGCATGATTAAGATGATGACATGTTTATTTAATTATTTTTAAAAATTTTAAGGGTAAACTATCCAATTAGTCACTCAAAAAAAATTCTTACAATTTTTTTATTGCCATTAGAGAAATTTTTCGTTTTAATAACCCAAACGTTAAATCCCTAACGATGGTTGACTGTACATGCCAAATCATACCCACCTATTGATCAAATACCATTATCAAATTCTTCTTTGACTAAGGTGCACCAATCAAATGGTAAAAAACTTCTTTCCTTCTTCTTCCTTAACCCATTTTTTCCATAGCATGCCACCCTCTCATGCCCTTACTTCCACACCAAACTCAGTCTGCAACAACTCGTTGCACTTTCTTTCTACCCTTTGCTCCATGCATCCAGCCACTGTACCCTATTTTCCATCGTCCAACACCTTGTTACAAATGGAAAAAACAATGCTCCAACAAGTTATATCATATTAGTCCTTGCAATTTAGCTTTGTTTCCTGGTGGTTAATTCTAACATATTTTATTTTTGCTATCTGAATGATGTTGCAATTGTTCAATTGTTCTGCTAGGTGAACTGTTGTTGGGTTCAACTAGGATGGGCTTTGCTCCATATGTCACCACCCTTATATTGTTTTGTAACAGATATGTCGAGGCAACCTCAGATGTTTTTGCAAAGCTATATTGAATAGATTTAAGTTTGCCCATTACTAAATCATTTCTTGTGAATGTAACAAATACAAGATTGCATATAAATCACATAATTTTGATGTTTGATATTGTTGAATGGGTCTAGTTTTTATTAATTTCATTGAACAAACTTTCCATTTCCGATATATTTACCTTTTTTACTCTTTCTCTGTGATTCTTCTTTCGATATATATTGTTTTGTATTGATGCATACTCTTGTCTAATATCAAAAACCTTTTCTCTAAATCCAAATGTATCGGATCCACCTATTGAATATTTTACATATGAAATTCATTGACTAATCCCTGTTTTCTTTTCTTGAAAAATCCTTTCTTAATTTCTCTTGATACACCATTTTCTTCTGAAACCCAGTTTCAAATTGATTAAATCTCTCATTTTTGAATTTATTAAGGAAGTCCCTCATAATCTACATCCAAAGTTAAGTGGTGCTTAGCTACTAGAGCTTCATATTTCTCCAATAAAATTACATCTTCAATGTTATTGAAAATGAAGCTTATGGCAATCTCCTTCAATGCCTTGCTTGAACAAATTTTTGAAGCCTCTACAATGTCAAAAACATTTTGTGCACTCAATGAATTTCACACGTAACATTGACAAAACTCCTGTAAATGTGAAAATCTTGTACTTTGGGATGCACATGTTCTTCCGGTTCTTTAAAAGGCAAGTTTCTAGCGTATAGAAATTCCAAGTGAGATTCAAGTTCTTCAGAGTTTGGCTTTGGGATAATCATGAGAGTTTCACCAATGCCTTGTTTTGTACATTTGATGCTGAGTTGATGAGCTCTTACATGTCCTTAAATATTTCAAGTCTTGTAGCCTACAAAATTATTAAATTACAAATTCTTCATCCAAAATCGAAAAGGTTACTTAGTTTGGTGTGGGAGGGTGGTGTAAAGGGAAAACATTGGGTTAAGGAGGAAAAAGAAGAAAGAAAGAAGATTTTTGACAAAAAAGAAAAAAGAATGAAAAAAAGAATTGGATTGGTTCACCTTGGTCAAAGAATAATTCAATAGTGGGATTTGACTAACAAGTGGGCATGATGTGGTGTATACAACCACTGTTAGGAATTTAATGTTTGGGTGACCACAATGACATATTTCTCTAATGATAGTAATGAAATTGAAAGAACTTTTTTTGGGTGACAAAAACGAAAGCGCCCTAAAATTTAGATGACCAACTAGGTAGTTTATCCAATTTTAAACTTAAGTTACACTTGTCATCAACTAAACCTTGCTTGTGGATTTTTTTAAGGGTTCAATATAAAATTGGTACCCGAACTTGTCCACGTCTCTCAAATTGATACTTCTGATTTTTTTGTCCCAGATGAGTACTCAAACTTTTTTTCGTCAACTAAATTGATACCCGAGCCTAACGCCATTAAGTTCAGGACAGCTAGTGGAATAAGATTGTGACACGTGACATAAATGACATCATGATAATGTCATAATCTAAAATAATTATAAAAAAAACTTTTTTTTGACTTTTCTCCAACAATTTATTTATTTATTTTGTATTTCTCCTATCTATCTTCCCTTCTTTTTCTTCTCATTCTCCCTCTTCTTATAACCTTAGCTACTGTCGCCATGAGTCATTGCCATTCATGGCTTTCTCCAACCAATTCGACCATCAAAACACTTCTTTCTTCCTTGTCTTCTAAAAATCTTGCCTTGCATTTTGTAGAAAATCTCTTTAAAGTTGAAAAAAATCAAAGCTTGATCCTTGAGCTTTTGGAAACCCTAAACCTACTTATGAAAGGCTAAGGAGGCTTCTAGTAAGGCTAAGAGCGAGTTGAGGAGCCAAAGGAAGTTGTAGCATCGCCGCTACAAGGCAACAATAGAGAATCAGTGACCATGTTGTTCATTGGATCCATAGGATTTTTAAGGTTTTCTAAATTCTTGTATTTTATTCTTTTTCCTGAGTTTTTGCTCTCTTTCTGGGTTGTAAATTTTTTGTTTTCAAATGATTTTAAGCTCTTATTAGTTTTTAGATTTTTTCTCCTATTTTGGGTTTTTACTATCATATATTAGGTTGTTTTTTTTTTCTATTTGAAATGATTTTGGGTTGAAAATTTTATTTCAAATATTGAGGTTTTTTTTTTAATTTTTATTTTGGGTTCTTTGTTTATTATTTGTTCTTTGAATGTGTTGGGTTCTTTATTTGATTTTAGGGTTTGATTTTTCTCCTATCTTCCTTTGTTCATCTCTTCTACATCTTTGATTTTCCTTTATCTGTCCCATATCTTGTTTATGGGTTTGAATATCGCTTTTTCTTGGTCATGCATAAGTTCTCAACTAAAACCAAATTGAGATTTAAACTTGGATTAGGGTGAGTGAAATTCCATGAACAAGGAACTTATACAAAAATTAGGGAAACAATGTCTGAAATTGGGAGGAAACAGTTGAGGAAGATGAAGAAAAACCGAGGCAAAAGGAAGAAGTAATAGCTTGTGAGGGAATCGAGCGTTGAGCTTAAAATCGCTTGGTTTTTTAACTTGTACTGGACAATATTCAAACCCAAAAATAAGTTTTGAAATGCCCAGAAATCAGGTCCAAATATTAATTTTGAATGGTCTATATTTTTGAATAGTCAGGATCGAAGAAAAAACATGAAAAAGAAATTAAAATACAAAATCAGAATGGGATTATGTTGGATGACAAGGAAGAAGAAAAAAATACGAAGAATAAAAGAAAAAGGGAAACTGGGAAAAAGAAGGAAAAAATGAAAAAAAATGGAAATACTTTTAAAGAATATTCTTATTAATTATTTTAGATTATGACATGATCATGACGTCATTTATGCAACGTGCCGCAATCTTATTCTGCCACCTGTCCTGAACTTAACAGCATTAGACTCAGGCATCGATTTAGTTGACGAAAAAAATGTTCATGTACCAATTTGAAATAAATAAAAAAAACCATAAGTATCAATTTGAGATTAGTGGACAAGTTCGGGTACCAATTTTATATTTAACCCCTTTTTTAACAATGTATCAAATAATAACTTATTGATATTTATATAATTATGAAAATTAAATTTAAGAAAAATTCTTCTATATATATAGTACTAAATTTAAAATTTGAATACATGAATTAATTGATTACGAAATTTCTAATACAAAAAATTTTGGGAGTGTTACATTCGATACCTACGAGGTTGGGTATTGACACTTGGTTACCATGCATTGATACTTGCCTAATAAGGATGGATATTATACCCTTTGAGAAAGTGTTTTTAGATACTATTTAGGGGTATCAATACATACAAGCCAAGTATCAAGACTTAAAAATTACTTTTCTAACACCCCTAACTCGTCTCCATCATCGAATTAGGGTCACTAAGTATTACGATAACATTTCAAACGTTTAACATTTCATACAATTAATTATGCAATCATAATTACCATTAAGCAATCACATACCATTCATAAACTAAAATACATATACGAACCTTAAAATGAGTCGACAAGACCCTAAAAATAGATTGAAAATTTTTGGAAACAGGGGACACACAGCTTTTTGTCACAACCCAAGCCATGTGGACATTCGAGTCCAGACATACGACCATGTCTCAGCTCGTGTGTTCACCCGTATAAGTTTCAATGTTGGGTCACAGGGCTGTGTCGCTGGCCGTGTCTCAGACCATGTAACTAACTGTTTTAAGACACACGGCCGTGTGCCAGGCGTGTAGAACCTGCACCTAAAGACAATAAGACACACAACTGTGTGAATAGACCATGTGGGTCACACACTCGTGTGGCAACCTGTGTCCCAAGCCATGTGTACCCCAAATTGCTTCAAAAACAAGGTAATTTTATACCTAACTTGGCTACCAAACCATGCCTAAAACCATACTAAAATCATGACCAAAAACACTCTCATTCAAGTCCAAATATACTAATTACCTATAATTCAAGTGCCTAACCAATCTGCCATCATTGACACCACAATTCAATATTCATTCAGTTAGTTCAAATCTTACTCTTTTATACATCTAATCCATACATTTTATGAACAAATACCAACTCAATAAATCATGCCATACACTTCTCAAAATAACCAATTTCGTTGAACTTATAGCATGAAACATACACACAACCAATTTCAACCATCACAAAACATGTTCCATAAACACATATCTATATATACACAAACCTATAATCACATGTTCAAAAGATTCAACTTCTAGGACATATTTAAACCCATTCATAACTATACACTAAAAGTCTAAGACCCCCAAAAAATATCATTCTAAGTCTAACCAATATGTCATTCAAAGGCACCTCAACCAAGTTCTAAACAATCAAATAGGTCATTTGAATCAATGCACTATCTAACATCTACCATTTGCACCCAAGCATCAACAAAAGTACAAATATACATTGTTTCATCATTCCAACTCAAGGATGGTAATCAAGTTCTAAGGCAAATACCTAATTCAACATTTACATGTCAACCAAGTTAGGTCAACAAATTCAATAGGACATATGGCTTATTAAGAAAACACAATTTTCAAACATTTACATATATATAATTATATTAAAATATATACATCATTTACCAAAATTATAACTTATTTACCATACATGTAACGTTCATAAAAAACTATCCATAGTTAAAAGATTTTAATCAATTAGTACTCCTAGGTACATGCCAAAAACACAAAAGAAAACATCACTGACGTTGAGTACAGGATTCTTGTAGGATGCTGAGTCCGAATCTACTATTTATCTAACTTGCAAACATGGGAACCAATCTACATTAAGTAGATTTCACTTATTTAAGTAACCACAAGTATATCTAAAGCATTTGAATTTATTCCTCAACTTTAATAATATAATTTAAGAAATATATCATATCTTTCAATGATTAAATATATACATAAGTAAATATAATTCTTTCGTAGTAATACCTATAATCAACCTTCTCCAATGGTTCATTTAATCTTGTTGTATGATCCAATCGATACATGGCACACGATGCCTAGCGGATAAATCGCGAAAGAGTTTGCGCCTAGTGCTAGTTGAAAAACTGACGAATGTGTGCCCAGCACTAGTCAGATAAACTGACGGAAGTTGCGCCCAGTGCTAGTCAGATAAACTGACGAAATAAATAGTGAGCCCAACTCTAGTTAGATAAACCAACAATATTTGTGCCTAGCATTAGTCGGATAAACTGACGGAAGTTGCGCCCAGCACTAGTCGGATAAACCGACGAAATAAATAGTGAGCCCAGCTCTAATTGGATAAACCAACGATATTTGCGCCCAATGCTAGTCAGAAAAACTGACAAATGTGTGCCCAGCACTAGTCAGAAAAATTGACGGAAGTTGTGCTCAGCGCTAGTCGGATAAACCGACGAAATAAATAGTGAGACTAGCACTATGTTAGATAAACCAACGAATTGTAATTATTTATTTCGACAATTTCCTCATTCATCAATTAACATCATCATTAGATTGTATATCAAGTATTTAAATAAAATTAATAAAAAATAAAAAAATAATTAATTAATTAATAGAAAAGTTAAGTTTGAGACTACAAACTTGTCGAAATTACGCTTGCAGACAATTATTCCATAGCCTTCTCTCTTCCATGATTAGCAATGGGATCTCTCGTTTCTCGATCTAGAAATAATAATTTAATTTTAATCAATTACTCAATAATCATAGTCACACATTTAACCATTGACATTTGGTATTCACTCAACCTAGTCCTTGCCACAAAATATAGCTAGTGAACCCAATGTTTATAATAATTTCCTCAACCCACCGAATGTGTATATATATATATATATATATATATATAATTCCCAAACAATCCTTATACTCTTGAAATTCATCACTTAATACCATGCCATTTTAAATTTTAAAGAAGCTACATCCCTAACAATTAATTCCATCTAAACCCATACCACAAATTAACCAAAACGACAAATGAAATTAACATTCCTTCTTCATTTGTTTTTTCAGCACGCGAACATACAAAGAAAAACAGCCCTTGCATGCCAAAAATTCCACACAACAACATCAAGCTCCATCTAATTATTCAATATTTCACTAAATTTATAAATTATGAGACTTTCTTAACAAATCTTTCCATAAAATATCCATGCATAGAAGTTCACCAATAGATCCCAAAAATCTTAAAACTTCATCAATGGCATTGTCCACTTCTTCCAACAATTTTATATTCTAGCTTATGGATTAGCTAAATTAAGTTATTTCCGACTCAAAAATATAATCAAAATGAAAAATCAATTTGAGTAATACTTACATGCCAGCACTTCAAACCAAATACACTAGCTTTTATCAATGGCTTCCTTTCTCCCTAACTTTTCTCTAATTTCGGCAAAGAAGAAGAAAAATAATTGAAAATATTTTAGTGGACCCTTTTTGTGTTTTACTTAACATGCTTTTATTATTTATTTACTTCTCTGTCCTTTAATAATTATTATACTTGCTAATACACCTATCCGCCATCATCCACTACCTTAAAATGTGGCAAAATTTTCTTTTAAGTTCAATAGCTTTAATTTCTCCATCTATTTAACCCTTTTAACTTATAATTACCCACTTTTGTATTTTCTTCAATTTCGTCCCCTTTTTAATTAAATTACTCATCCAAGACATCAAATTTTTTTTACAATCTTCATCAATCCTATAAATATTAATTAATTAGTAAAACATTAACTTATTTACCAATAATTAAGATCCTAAACCCTCATTTTTGTTAATATAGAAAACGGGTCATCACAACTTTAAAAGATTTAAAAACATTTTTGAAAGGTCTTGGGTTGGGAGCACTCAAAAGCTTTTGTAAATGTCTAAGGCATTTTAAAAACTTGTTTTTGAGCTTTATAACACTAGAAAAACATTTTAAGTACGATCAATTTAATTTTAAAAAATTTGATTTAAGGGAATTTGAGGATTATTTTGCTATATCAAATCATTTGAAAATCAAAGATAACTGTAACACCTATAACCTGTATCTGTTGTCAGAATAAGGTTATAGAGTATTATTGTACAAAACAGAACATTTTATAGCCATAAAAATTAATTTTCAAATTAATTTGATAAATACATAAGAAAATCAAAATGGAATAAATCATGCACTTGCGAGGCTTAAATCGAGCCTACGTGTCCTTAAAAATAGCTTTCGAGCAATCAAGAATTAGATCGGAACAAATAAAAACATTTCAGGAAAAACTAAAAAAAATTCATCTACAGGGTTCACACGGCTGTGTGTCCGGGCCGTGTAACAGCCCGGTTTAGACTCTAGTCAGAATAGTGGTTTCGGGGCCACGAATCTGAGTCAGAAAAATATTTTAATATTATTTTCTATTTTTAAAGTATGTGAATTGATATGTGTGAAATTTTCGTACGAAAATTTTATCGTTGTGTGCTTGATTTAATAAAAAAGACTAAATTGCGTAAAACGTAAAAGTTGCATGCTATTATTTAAATGTGTCAATTGGCCTTGGCTTTTTAATATGATGGCCTTAAATGGTAAATAGCCCATTTATGAGATAGTGGATGATATTTGGTTTGGCATTTGTGTAAATATGAATTTATTTTAATGGTAAAATGGTAAAATGTTAAAAAAAAAATTAATTAAATAAATCAAAAGCCATGTTTTTTTGTCTTTTTATGCTATCATCTTTCTCCATAGCCGAATATGAAAAGAAAAATATGAGTTTGGAAGCTTTGAATATTCGGCACCTTTGGAAGCTTAATTCGGATTGGCAAAAGTGGAATTCGGATTTGGATTGGGGGAAATCAAAGTGGTCGATTAGTCGTCTCGTTCCGATTACCGTTGTCTGAGATAAGTCTATAAGCAAAAAACATTGTAAAATTTGAATGTATATGATCTTTATATGCTGGATTTAATTGTGTGAATTTTTATTAGTTATAGCCGAATGTATAAATGTTTATGAGATTTGGGAACAGGTTCGATTCAATTGAGATATAATGTTTGAAAAGCTTAATATGAAAATTAAGAAATAATTAGGATTTTCGAAATATGAATTATGTGTAAGACTGACTTTGTATCAGTGATATTCGGGCTCTATTGCCTAACAGGCTTTGTGCCGGTGCATTATATCAGGCTTATTGCTTATGCCGATGTATTATATCAGGCTTATTGCCTAGCAGGCTTTGTGCCGGTGTATTATACTAGGCTTTATGCGTAGCAAATTTTATGTGAACAACGGTAAAAGTAATCAAATGTGTTAAATGAGCTAAAGTGATCAGGCATGTGAATGTGGTTTATTTATTTGAAATGAAGGTAAATTGACTGAAAGATATGTGATAAAAATGTTATGTGATGCTATTTTCTGACGCATGAAAAATCGACTTAAAAGGCTCGAGTATGTATTCATACTAAATTATGAAATTATGGTAAGTGGAATGTTCGAATTAATGATATAAATGTTACATGTTAATGTGAATTATATGTATGCATATGTGAAAGTATATATTCGGTTTACTTATGTATTCATGACATAAATGAGAGTATATATGTATATGAAAATCTACAATTGGCCAAATGAAAAGTATATGTGATTTTGTAAATGAAATGTATGTGTTTTCATATTTGGGCAATTTTAAAATATATTCGGCCACATATTATGTATAAATATCTGTTATTATGGTTTGATTTATGAAGATATGCATATAAGAGTTTAAATATTCTGTTATATATACATTGATAATATGGCTTTGAAAGGGTATGTTATTTTGATAATAGATACATGTATATTCGGTCAAGGTAAAATTTGTACATGGAAGTATATGTTATATATGAAATTGTGAGCTTGAAAATAAATGTGATCATGATAGTATATATTAGTTTGATTAAACTAAGTTGATATTAATATTGAGTTATTTATTTGCTTATGACTTACTAAGCTCTCGAAGCTTACTCTGTGTGTTTTTCCTATGTCTTTAGAGTTTCAGAGAATTGCTCGAGTTGGAAGTTGTTGGAGATGTCATCACACTATCCGGTTATCATTTCGGTAACTAATGCTTTGAGATTTGGTTATGTGGCACGTATAGACCTGTTTTGATATATTTGGTTTTGAAGTTTGTATATTTACATATATAGCCATGCGAAAATGGCTTGATTATAATGTTAAAGTTAGTGTGTATGTGGCTATGACTTAAACTTATTTTGGAAGTATCAAATATGGTATAATGTGTGCTGAATGATTGTATAATATGGCTTGGTGGCGAGGTAAAATGATGGATATGTATTTGGTTGTAAATTGGCTTTATAGGTTCGGATCCAAACGGCTAGAAATGATGTTTATGATTATATAGATTTGATCATGATATATGTTCATGTGGGGAATTAGGTTTCATGGTACTTATATGAGGTGTGTTTGATATATGAATTAATTTGGAAACTGTTTATAAAGTGTTGTGTATTCAGTTATGTGATGAAATTATATATGATGATTATAATCAACTTTGTGATTTGGCAATGATAGTTTAAATCATTTAGTCAAGTGTTTAGTAAAATGTTAATGTTAAATTTGTTGCATTGGTCTTATTATAAAGATTATTTATGTGTAAAATATATGTGTTTACTATGCCGTGGAAATAGTTTAATTTGGATTATTATGTTAACCGAATAATTCATGAGGTGAATAAATAAATATATATATGAATTGGCTTGATTATTAAATTTGTAAATTGATTATACTTGATTAGTAGTATGTGTTTTAAAATGGTTTATATTAATTAGGTAAAATGAGTACATGACGTTGATGTTTAAAAAATTTATACTTGATCATTTGGTGAGGTTGATTATACCGAATGTGTTTTGGTTTATTTGCCGTGTGATATTGCATATTAAGTATAATATGCGCATGTATTGGAATAAAAATACAATGCAGGATTATATTTGGTTAAACTTAGTAAAAAAAAATTATTGTAAAGGAGTTAATATTACTATGTGCATGATTGAATTGTATGACCGTATTGAGTGGTAATTTGATTAGTAATGCCCTGTAACCCTAATCTGGCGACGGATATGGGTTAGGGGTGTTACAGGCCATGTGACAAAGCCCAAACCATGTGGCTATCCCACACGGCCATGTGTCCATTCTTGTGCTCACTCATGTAACTCACTGACTTGGCTCACACGCCCATGTCTCAGCCTGTGTGCTAGCCCGTGTGAATCATGTACCTAACATGCTCATGGCTCACACCCATGTAAGCTACCCGTGTGTGACATACGGCCATGCGATAGCCCGTGTCCCAGGCTGTGTGTGCCCAAAAATGACCAAAATCATGCTATTTCCTCACCCAATTGCATAGGTACCTAACCAATTCATAATACATGTTCACAAGTCTAAAAACACATGTTTAAACAACCAAAACATACATGTTCACAAGTCTAAAAACACACCTTTAAACAACCAAAACATGTCATTTTCAATAGCTTAAAGCCACTCTAAATAATTATGTACCAAACTCATTATAATGCTCATGCTACTCATGATCAAAGCTATCATATATATGTCATAACATACACCTAATCTAATCCATTGTCAACATATAAGCAACCTACAAGACACTTACCACTTTATGAATACAAACGCTAACTTGCTTAAGGTTTAACAATAAATCAAAGTGAACATCATCCAAACATCAAGCATGCCAAATGATTCCACATAGCTAGGAAATATAATATCATAACCATTTACCCTATTACATGCCATTAAACCATAATGTTTACAAAATCTACCAAAAAGAAGGTCATCGGGATAGTGTGATTCTTCAAGTTGATCTGATCTCCCGATCACAAAATGTAATCTACAAAACAAAAGACAAGGTAAGAGTAAGCTTACTTGAAGCTAAGTAAGTTCACTGAATTAAACGACAAATCTTACCAAATTAACATAACAAATCAAATTATAAGATTAAATAACGAAGTTCCTGTCAAACACAGCTCATAACAATTGAGAATTACACAATGCATTAATTCACATCACATTCTCAGTCGTTGCATAAATAAGATCTAGGCTCATGTAATCTGAGGGTATTACTCATTCGAGTTAATTTCAAAGTTTTAACTGGCTCATGATGCTACTCACACAAGCTGCAAAGAATTCGCAATAGATGCAGGATCTCAAGCTACCGTTACAATCTGTATCACCCGTACATAGTACCTGCTAAATAATCACTGGCTCACGGTGCTGCTCACATAAGCTATAGAGAATCTGCAACACATGTAGGATCTCAACCATCGCTATGGCTTGTATCATCGGCTCAAGGCCTAATAGTTAACAATCATATTCATTTATCCTGTAATCTCTAATCAGTCTATAGTTAAGTATAACATTGAATAAAATCATAATAAACATGAAATATATAGATATAATATAGAAATAATGATACAAACTTACATGATTGATTTGCAGTAACGGCTCAGAATATCTCAATCAGTGATCAAGGTTATATCATTTCATTATTTCCATTTTCAATTATACACATCAATAATAATCCAAAATTATGCAATTAGGTTCATATAATACATTTATAAAGGTACTAAAATTAAACCAAACGAACTTGCCAAACTAATCTACAGTAACGACAAAGTGCAGGGGCTATTCGGTAATTTTTTCTTTTTCTCGGTTTTCCATTCGTTCGGGATCTAAAATAATTATTCTATTCAATTCAATAATTCTAAAAGAAAAATTAATTCATTTTATGCAATTAAGTCCTTTTAAAGTTTTACAAAATTGCCCTCATTATTTTACTTTTATGCAATTTAGTCGTTAAGCTCAAAACTTGCAATTTAACCAATTTCAACTTAAATTAAATTCAGCCGAATAGTATATCACTCCATTACAGCCCATAATTTTTGTTATTACACATCAACTCCTTGAAATTTTATCACTTTAACATTTTAGTCCTTAAACATTAAAATTACATAAAATTACTTTACAAATAGTCCCATTTGTCAATCAAGATTAATAATCTATCATAAAACTTCAAGAACACACCAAAATGATCAATGGCATAATCCAAAACATTTGACAATTTTACAAATTAGTCCTCGGGTTAGCTAGATTAAGCTAATACGAGCTCAAAAATATAAAAATTACTAAAAAGGGGCAAGAATTGCCTAACCAAATGGAAGCCCTAGCTTGGCCAAATCCTCTTAACTTTTCTAATACCTAACTTGACTTTTTTTTTTTTAGCTTAACGAAGAAGATGGTCCTTTTATTTTAATTTTGTTTATAAAATTTATTTATTTATTTACCTTTTTACCATTTAATTGTCATTCAAATTTAACATTTCCAAGCCCATTACCATCCACAATCATCACCTATCGAAGATTTACAATTCAAGGGGGTTTAATTACATAATTGGTCCTTCAATTATTTTAAATTTTAACTAAAAAAGCTTAATTTCAATTTAATCCTAAACTAATTAGGACAAAATGAGCAAATAGCCCAAAATTTTAGTGTATTTAATCATGTTCACCATCGCTAGGACTCATTGAACATGGTTTAATTACCATTTTGGTCCCTTTACTGTTTAAAATCTATAGCAATTAACTTTTATCTCTTTTACAATTTAATCATTTTACCTTAATTAAGCAACCAATTGTCAAAATTACCAGACCCAACTTCAATTCACTTATAATACGACTCTGTAAATATTTAATAAAAATATTTACGGCCTTAAATTTCAGAAATGATGTCTCAGTACCTCACTTTTAAAAACAACTCAACTTTTGAACTGAACCACTTATACTAACTTTTAATTTAATTAGTTAAAATTTATCAAATCAAATTTTAATATAAATTTATTATTGACTCGTATAATTTAGATATTAATTTATAAACTTACTCGTCAGATTTGTGGTCTCAAAACCACTATTTCCGACAATACTGAAAACGAGCTGTTACAATAATAGTATGACTACTAGTCGTCAGATCTCACCAACTACTTTAATGTTATGTTCGGTAGAAGCATTATTTGTTATAGATATTTTAGCATATGAGTTAGCAATAAACTAACTCAGTTGATAATATTTAGTCACTCCCATGACTTATTTTTAGCAAAGAGAAGGTAAATTTTTCGTCAATTTTGAATAGGCTTTATTTTTTACAAGAATATGTGCTCATTTTTTTAATTTCAAATTTAAATTTTTACTAACTATTCTTTATTTTATGTCTAGCTATTGTAATACATATGTAATAAATACATTTTTTCCTTATTTTATTAAACTCGTAACAAAACGAGGCATAAGTTGATACCTCTAATACCAATTGAAAATGTGGAATTGGTAACGAGATGTGCCAAGAAATATGGATACATTGAATGGTACACTAGCAAGCAAACATAGAAAGAATAAAAAGAATGAATATAAGAAGTTTTAATTATGGGATACATTGAAAGGTCCAAGAGGCCTTGCTTAAAAATGAATCCAACTATACCTTATAATTATAATAGAAGATTTAAGCCCAATCCCTTTACAAAAATGTTGCAGCCTCTTTATCATATCACTCAATGAACTCAATACAAAGCACACACCTTTCTTGCTTAAGTTATAAAGACAAACACTCAAATGTGAAAAAATATATAAAAATATTTCTCTCAATGAGTTATATTATGCACACTTGAGTGCATGATAAGTGCACATGTTTTACACATTTTAGGCCTGAACATTTAGCATTTTGCATGATCCATGGGTAAAATATTGCATATTAGTTTCAATTGCATGTTTTGGGTCTCATTTGCATTTATTTATCTTTTCAATGAATTTCCTTTGTTTTATGTACTTTTAAGTAATTGAATTTTGATGAAGTGTTTTTTAACTTGAAATAGGTCTACAGAAGCTTGAGGCTCGAGTTTGAAGTCCATCAGAAGTTTAGACGAGAAATCAAGGTGAATTGTAGCAAAAAATTAAGAATTTTGTAGCCTCGACATAACAACCCATTGCCTTAACATGCGAGTAGTGGCGCCTCTATGCTGTGCCCACACGTCCTGCCCTAATCAACTCGTTTTGACTCAAAATTTCACGTTTTGACAAAGAATTAAGGGCTTTTTGGTCTTTTATGGGTTTTATGCACATAAATCAGGTTTTTGTAACCTAATTTAGGTTTAAAAGCTATTATAAATACTCTATTTTCAGAAGGAGTTACAACTTTTGACTTTTTGAAGTTCAATAGCTACTTTCAATTTATTTGTGTTCTTTTGATTTTATGGATAGCTAAGCTGCCCTTTCTAGTGAACGTAATATTCAAACTTTGATTCTATATAGTTTGTGAGATCAAATTGCTTTAATCTTTCCTTGCTCTTTAATATTTTCATGTCTTCTACTTGAACTACAATTGTTCAGGTTTGTTAAATATTCAATCGGTATTTGATAGCTTAGAACAATTGCATTGTCAATTAGAAAATTAGTCAATCAACTGATTTCTAATATTTGTAACGACTGCATGATTATTTGTGTAACGGCCCAAATTTCAATGATATCAGAATAGTGATTTGAGATCACTAAATCTAACATGTGAGTTTATATATTGGTAAGTAAATGTTAAGTGTGATTTTAGAAATAATTTCGAATTAGTGAAATTATGAATTAAAGGAAGTTGTAGATAAAATAGGATAAAAACGAGGTATCAAGACCTCAAATTCATAAATCGATCCATATATATTATTATAAATATTTATGGAGTGTTAGTAAGTTAGTATTAAAGTTTCGTCAAGAAATTTTAAGGTTTTGGTAGTCAATTGGGTAAAAAGGACTAAATTGAATTAAGTGTAAAATTGTGAAATGTGATTAAATAGCTCTAGTAATAATTAAAGGAGGACTAAATAGGCAATTAAACACCTATTATTGGGTTGGACGGCATGTGTGTGTAGGAAAAATAAAAATCAAGTGTGAACAAGGGGCAAAATTAGAAATAAGGTAAAAAAATTTAATTGTAAAATATGATATATTAGGTAAATCTAGAGTTTTCTTCATTTTTCTTCATCTTGTCCAGAAAAAACACCATTTAAGGGTTCTTTTAAGCTGGTCTCTCATATTTTTACTACATGTAAGCTCAACTCTTGATTATTTCTTGTAATTTTTGTGTTTTTTGAGACTTTTACAACTAGGTCCACATGTTTAATTCATTAGTTTTTGATTTCATGGGTAATTTTGAAAGTTTCCATGAATAAGTGCTGAAATTTTATGATGATTTATCATGGAATTGAAGCTTTAATTTTATTATATGATGATTTTATGAAGAGATTTTCATAGAAATTAATTTTAGGACCTAGTTGTGAAAGTTGTTAAAATTAGGGTTTTGTGTTGAAGTTTGGAATGTTAAAGGCTGTGAAGTAGTTTTTAGTGTTTAGATTAAATGATATTTGAAAGGAATTAGTTTAATTGATGAATAAATTGAGTAGGGACTAAATTGTAAAAACTAAAAGTATGGGGTAATAGTGTAATTTTGAAAATTTAAGGGCATAAATTGTGAAGTAGAATAGAATTGAAATAGATGCTAATGAAGGAATGATTTTATAATTATAGATCAAGAAAACAAAGTGAATCGTGGAAAAGAGAAATTGCAAGAATAGTCCCTGAATTTCTGCGACTGTTGCAAATCAGCCCAAGTAAGTTTATATGGCAAAGTTTAATGTTTTAGTATAAAAATATTATGATTACTAAGATATCGTATTGTAGTTGAACACTATCAAATTGTATTAATTTCCAAATGATATTTAATTAAAAGTGCAAATTAGTCGGAACAATGGTTTTGAGTGCTTTCATTTGATGAACTGGATGAATTGACGGAATGGATGTGATATGTGTGCCCGTATAAGACCATAGATGGGCTATGGCATCGATGCAATGTGATATGTGTGCCCGTATAAGACCATAGCTGGGCTATGGCATCGGTGCAATGTGATACGTGTTTCCGTATAAGACCATAGCTGGGCTATGGCATCGGTGTGATGTGATAGAGTGATTCCGTATAAGACCATATCTGGGATATGGCATCGATATGATATGTGATCTGTGTAAGACCATGGTAGAGCTATGGCTTCAGTGTGTGATATGTGACAATGTGCAAGTCCATAGTTTACTGTGGCAATGTGATAATGAAGCACTCAATTCCATTATTGTTCCCTAATTTGACAATGGAAGTAAATAAGAAATGGGCCCAAAGGAGTTAAACTTGTGAATAGCAACATGAAAATTATCCAAATGAGTTTATTAATGAAATTGTGATTTGCAGGATGAATTAGTTAAACTAATACAATGTTCGGTAAGATTTATATTTATGCCTATGAGCTTACTAAGCTTCTATAAGCTTACTTATGTATGTTATTTGTTTTGTAGATTGACTTATATACATACGAAGGATCGGATCTACATCAAGGATCACACTATCTAGATTTACTGCTATAGATTTTGTTAAATAACTTTTTGATTTATATGGCATGTATAGGGGTTGATTTGATAATGTAATTGTATGAATGATTAAGTATGCAAGGTAAGTAAATGTGATGTTTTGTGTTTGAAAATGAAATATACATGTTTTGGCTTGAAATAATTGATTGGTTGGACTCTATTAGAGTATAATTGTGTTTTAGTACAAGAAATGGATGAAAGGGTGAGAAAAGTGGCCTAAAACGACCTATTTTCGTCCACACGGGTAGACACACGGTAAGCCCACGGGCGTGTGATATGACCATGTATCCCCTGCATCCTTAAATATGAAGTCAGGATAGTACACGGGCCAAAGACATGGCCGTGTATCTTGGTCGTGTGAAGGACACGAGATTTAAGCATGGTCATGTGTCAAAATCGTATGAAAATGGCTTAAAAATGGTTAAATATCAGTTTGCAAGTCAAAATTCCACACGGCCATGGGATCCCCACGGGCTGGCCATACGGCCATGTCTCAGGCCACACAAGTGTGTGCCCTTATCTTCAAGGAAAAATTTCCAAGGTTGCCGGTTTAGTCTCGAACCACTTCTAAAGCTTGTATTGGGCCCCGTAGGCCCATATTAGGGACATTGTCATAAAATTTGAGAAGTTTTAATTTAGAATACAAATTTTTGACTTAGTTTTGTACGAATACTAGTGTATAAGTTCAGTGATGCCTCGTTACCCTGTTCCGGTAACAGACACGGGTTAGGGACGTTACAATTTGAGTAGTATAATCATGTAATTAACTTAAATAAACCCTAATTATGTGTTTTATGGTTAGAATTGAGTCTCTTTCGTTCTTAATGCAATTGATAGGTTAAATTCTAAGCAATCATTATAGGGTTGTTTGTCAATAAGGGAAGTAATTAATAGTGATTGTCTTAATTATCGAGAAGGTAAAAAGAGATTAGGTTACTAGGCGATTGCCAACAAGTAAAACCAATTTATTAAAGAACATTGAAATCCATCTTTGCATCAATGATAAAACCCTTGAATCAAATAGAGAATTTTCTTTGATTAGAGTTTCATCTTATTAATTTTCCCTGATTTTAATTATTGTTTTCTTTGTTAGTTTTTAATTAAGTTTTCTTCAAATATTAATTTTAATCTTTAAGTTTCCTTTAAAAACAAAACCCTTTTATATTTTATTTGTTTTAGTTGAAGGAATAAAATTACTATCGATCTTTGTGGATTTGGCCCAACTCGCTATTAACTGCAAAGTTTCGTTTATTTAAGTAGGTTTTATTTTTGTAGGTCTCAAGAGCCTATAGTAATATAGACTAATGGACCTTCGTGCTTATATTGTAATGCCCTGAATAATTTATTTCTATTTCTATAAATAATTGACACAATTGTGTATCTACTTTCGTGGTTAAATGTTCTGGGTGTGTGTATGAGGTCTTGGGTTCAAGTCTTATATTTACAAATTTTGTTATTTTAGATCCAAGCCTTACCCTTGTTGAGTGAGTTTCTATAAAGCTGTATATTAATTCATATCAGAATGAGTCTGCTGGTTCGAGTAGTAAGGGAGTTAGTGTGTTATAGGTTTTGTGCTCGAATCCCTGCGTTGGTGAGGGTGTTAATTTTTGCTCGGTTGACTGATAGAGTTTCGGTTGAGCTTAAAGTCTGAGGAGGTTGTAACTCAGTGGGAGAAAAATAGGGGATTTGGGATATCTTTTATATTTATTTATTTATTTTAAAAAATTCTCTCTTTCCAGAAAAAACTAACGTTAATTTCGTTTTGCCTTCCTCTGCTCTATCATTTTTCTTTCTTTTTGATTCTTCCTTCTGTTCTGTTTCGATCTATCTTCAAATCTCGGTATTTTGCTTCTCCGTTTTCCCATGGTTGTTTGGTAAGTGGGATTCTAGTGTTTTTTTGTTGTTGAAGTTTTCATTTTCCAAATTGCTAGTTGGAACCTTATTTTCTATTTTGGCAGCAGTAAATCGAGTAAAATGGGGTTCTCCTCTAGTGGAATCGTAGTAGAAATCGCTCGGGAAGTTGGGTATGTGTCAAACGCTTGATTATTCATCATTGTCAATTTTTTTGGTTCCGTTTAATTGTGGATTAAGACTGAATTTGTGAGTTTGGTTTGTTGATTTTAAGTGTTGTGTGTCTCGGGAATGTTTTCACACCAAAATTATACTAGGTGTGTACCCGAAACACGAAAAATTAAGCTTCGGCGAAAGCCAAAAAACCTTGCTGTCGACTCCACATGGGCGTGTGCCTGGCCATGTGATTAGTCATGTACATGACACGACTGTGTGTATGACGAGGGCATGATTGTGAGCAAGACACGGTTGTGTGACGATGTGGGTGTGGCCGTGTGGGCCACACGGGCTAGGCCAAGTTGGGTGCTACAAGGGCATGTCGGTTTTTGGGCCAGATCGTGTGAGCCATACAGGCAAGGCCAATCTGGGCATGTGGACCACACAGGCATGTGGGCTCATATTTATGAAATTTTCCCTAAGGTCGCATAGGTCATTTCGATCTACTGTGAGCCTACCGTAGGGTCGGTAAGGGCTAACCAAACCCTGAAACTATGTGATCTGATAGTCTGATATTCTACTTTAAGTATGACATTGATATACATGACTGATTATTCTGTTAAGTATATATATATAGGACATCTGTATATGAGCATGTTATTCATGATATTACTATATCTGTCAATTCTGTATTTGTGACTAGGGTCGGGTTTGTATATGTGGAGGAAGTAATTTGTACGGTGACACTTCGCCTATATTCTGTTAGCTTGGCTACATATTATTTGTAACATGTCGCATTGACACTATATGGTGTGCAGGGATGGGTGCGTGTTTTTAACCCTACATGGTGTGATGGGATGATCGGAGATGGTGTATAGATGATAGGGGTAGGAATTTGCATATATGTACTGTTTATCTGATTTTGTTATCTGCATCTGAAATGGAAATAAGTCCGAATATGTATCTGACTGTATTTGAGTTTGCTGTATGTCATGCATGTCTATTTCCGTTGGGTTAGACACTAAGTTTACGAAAACTCCCATTTATTTGTTTGTTCTGCTCAAGTAATCCACAGACTTAGACGGGTCGGTGCGGCGGAGGCTCAGTAGTGACCACTTGATCGAGAACTATTTTACTTTGTAAATTATGGTTTTTATTTATAATTCTGGTTTTATTTGAGAGTTTGTAATTTTTGGGACTCTTCGGACTGTTGGTTTTTATTTTGGTTTTGGATGCATTTTTTACTTTCATTGCGGTGTATGACGGAAAACACGGTTTTACGAAAACAATGGTTTTTCTGAAAACATGAACTGGATTTCTAAATTATAACGGTTTTAAGACTTCCATTGTAAATTACGTTTTGGCAAATAAACGAATATGAATTATGAAACTGAATGATTTGACGAGACGACTCTGTTTTCAAAACCCTACCTTGTGACACCTCCGGATTCGGCCATAACGTCTAGGCCAGGCTTGGGGTGTTACACATATGAACTAACTTTTCCTCCATTATGCAATGTACAAAATACATTAAAAGAATCAAGAGAATACATCCAAAATTGAACACGCTTCAAAAGTCACTAGGTCCCTAAACTTTACAATTTCAATTGAGTATGTAGTACCGAACCAAAATTCTCAATTCATTGTTAATTAACAAGCATGAGATTGAAACATAATTCGCACAGTAAACAATTAAGTTCTCTTTCTTTTTTCAAATATGGGTCAATTACCTTTGAACGCGACTGTGAATGACAACCCAAGCACCCACCCCGAATTGCTCAGTTAATCAAACCTAAAGAATCTTTGACTTTACTTATATCCACCTTAATGGAGCATGATAGAAAACACCGAACCTGTAATACCCTTTACCTAAGAAAACTCAAGCAATGGTAAAAAAAAAAAAATTGGTATCTAAGTTATGTCATTTTTCCCATTTTGGTACCTAAACAATTTTTTTAGTCACAAATGCTAAACTGCTTTTTTTTTTTTGTCTCAAGCTAGTATTTCTATTAATTCAATCGCTAGTCAAACCGTTAAGTCTATTTTTTTAAAAAAGATAACTAATTAAAAATTGTCATGTGATAGAAAAGATTAAAAAAAGTATCATATGTTTTTACTTTACATTTTTTCTTTCTTCATCCGTTAATCTTGGGCTTGTTTTGCAAGTGTGAGCCTTTAGGACATCATGGTTTGGATCAAGGTTTTCAAAATCAAATCACTAGTCGAACTGGTCAGACCACCAGTTCCCGGTTTGATCAATTTGTCCGATTAAATCAAATAAATTGTTAAAACTCATAAAAATATAAAAATATAAAAATATAGAGGAAACAAGTTCAATAAGTTCAACCAGCTTGTATTGGTTTGAGGGTCAATCGATTCAACCTTATCTCTAGACCATTACCCTAGTTGATTCCCGAGCCAACGATCCAATTGACCAATCTGATTTTGAAAATGCTGGTTTTGATTAATGAAAGAACTTTTTTGGTCTTGTCAAGTTGAGTAAGTTGATAATAAAGTTCGAAAATAAAATTAATCACCAATGTCTCGACATTAGGAAGGTGAATTTTGAGGATTGCTAGTATTGTCATACATTAAAGGGGAAAAAAAAAGAGAAAAAAGTAATAAAAATATAAAGAGAGAAATAATCTAAAAGAAAAGAAAATAATTAATGTGGGGGTGTGTCTTGCATTTATGAAACTCTTTGCAGGCACTTAGAAAGACGAACGACGAGCAATTCAAGAAGGCCCAAAACAGGCCTGACGTCACGACGGGGAGTGCTGGGACGACGCGACAATGTTGAAACAACAAAGCAAAAACGACATCACGACGAGGTGATTCTCGACGTGGCAACGTGTTCCCACAAATTCTGGGTTTCTTTCCCAAGCTAAACTCTGCTATCTTTTCCCACTTAAACTATGATTGGTCTAGGAATATTTTAGTCATATTAGGGCTTTAATATTAGCCTATTTAAAGGGTCTTTGTAACCTTGTTTAGAAAGTTAACAAAATATCTCTTATGTGAGATTTGATAAAGAGTTTTAGGGAGAGTTATTGAGAGAGCTTTATATTTCGGGTTCTGGCTTTTGCTCATTTAGGTTATTTTCTCCATCTGGTACTTTTCGTTTTTTTTTTCATTAAGTGAAGTCTTCTTTACCCGTGGTTTTTATCCCATTCGAAGGAGTTTTTCTTGTAAAATTTGTGTGTTTGATCTTATTTACTTTTCTTATTTGTTATTTATACGGGTTGATGCCCAACAATTAAAAATTCTTTTAAAGGTTAAATGACATGGCGATTTTTTACGTAAAATCTGTGTGTTCAATCTTCTTTACTTTTCTTGTTCGTTGTTTATATGGGTTTACCCCCAACAATTAAAAAATATTTTTAAAAGTTAAATGACGTGGCGGTTTATTTTTGGCAGGAAATTTTTTAATAGATATAACATTTTGGTGTAAGATATAATATAGAAATAACGATACAAACTTACATGATTGATTTGCAGTAACGGCTCAGAATATCTCAATCAGTGATCAACGTTATATTAATTCATTATTTCCATTTTCAATTATACACATCAATAATAATCCAACATTGTGCAATTAGGTTCATATAATACATTTATAAAGGTACTAAAATTAAACCAAACGAACTTACCAAACTAATCTACAGTAACGAAAAAGTGCAGGGGCTATTCGGTTATTTTCTCTTTTTCTCGGTGTTCCATTCGCTCAGGATCTAAAATAATAATTCTATTCAATTCAATAATTTTAACAGCAAAGTTAATTTATTTTATGCAATCAAGTCTTTTTTGGCATTTTTACGAATTTACCCCATTATTTTACTTTTATGCAATTTAGTCCTTAAGCTCAAAACTTGCAATTTAACCAATTTCAACTTAAATTAAATTCAGCCGAATAGTATATCACTCCATTACAGCCCATATTTTTTGTTATTACACATCAATTCCTTGAAATTTTATCACTTTAACATTTTAGTCGTTGAACATTAAAATTACTAAAAATTACTTTACAAATAGTTCCATTTGTCAACCAAGATTAATAATCTATCATAAAACTTCAAGAACACACCAAAATAATCAATGGAATAATCCAAAACATTTGACAGTTTTACAAATTAGTCCTCGGGATAGCTAGATTAAGCTAATACGAACTCAAAAATATTAAAATTACTAAAAAGGGGCAAGAATTACCTAACCAAATGGAAGCCCTAGCTTGGCCAAATCCTCTTATCTTCTCTAATGGCTAACTCGTCTTTTGTTTTAGCTTAACAAAGAAGACGGTCCTTTTATTTTAATTTTGTTTATAAAGTTTATTTATTTATTTACCTTTTTACCATTTAATTTTTATTCAAATTTAACATTTCCAAGCCCATTACCATCCAAAATCATCACCTATGGAAGATTTACCATTCAAGGGGGTTTAATTACATAAGTGATCCTTTAATTATTTTAAATTTTAACTAAATAAGCTTAATTTCAATTTAATCCTAAACTAATTAGGACTAAATGAGAAATAGCCCAAATTTTAGTGGATATAATCATGTCCATCATCGCTAGGACTCTTTGACCATGGTTTAATTACCATTTTGGTCCATTTACTATTTAAAATCTATAGCAATGAACTTTTATCTCTTTTACAATTTAATCATTTTACCTTAATTAAGCAACCAATTGTCAAAATTACCGGACCCAACTTCAATTCACCTAACGACTCTGTAAATATTTAATAAAAATATTTATGGCCTTAAATTACAGAAACGATGTCTTAGTACCTCACTTTTAAAAATAACTAAACTTTTGAACTAAACCACTTATACTAACTTTTAATTTAATTAGTTAAAATTTATCAAATCAAATTTCAATATAAATTTATTATTGACTCGTATAATTTAAATATTAATTATATAAACTTACTCGTTAGATTTGTGGTCTCGAAACCACTATTTTCGACAACACTGAAAACGGGTTGTTACAATAATAGTATGACTACTAATCGTCAGATCTCGCCAACTACTTTAATGCTATGTTCGGTAGAAGCATTATTTGTTATACATGTTTTAGCATATGAGTTAGCAATAAGCTAACTCAATTGATAATATTTAGTCACTCCCATGACTTATTTTTAGCAAAGAGAAGGTAAATTTTTCGTTAATTTTGAATAGGCTTTATTTTTTTGTTAATAATAATATATACACAATATGGTATTAAAAAAAAAAATATATATATATATATATAATAGTATTTAAGAATATATACATAAGATGATATAAAATACATACATGGAATAGTATAAGAAATATATAACTAATGGCATTAAAAATATATACATAATATATATATAAAATACATATAATATATATACATATTAGAAATGATAAAAAATATTAACACACTACATAAGTGAATAAAATATAATAATAATACTAAAATAATTAATTTAAATAGTAAAATAACTAAAAAAGATTAAATTGAGCTAAAAACAAAATATTTGGGGCAAAATTAAAAGGAAAGGACTATATTGAACACGCGCGGAAACAGCGGGGGACCAAAACAGCAAATATTCCTTCCTATCAAAACGCAGCACATCATTGGGGACTAAATTGAAAATCGCGACAAGTTTCGGGGCCAAATTAAAAAATAAAGAATGACTTAATTGCAAAGTAATAAAAAGCGGAAGGGCTAAAAGCGCAATTAGCCCTTCCTTTAAAAAACACGCTGATCCTAGGCGGGTCGGGTCGGGTCGAACCGGTCCAAGTTAAAACGACGTCGTTTTGGGGTTTATATTTTTTCTTTTTATGTAAATATATATATATATACACTGTTTTTTTAAAAAAATAAAAAAATAAAAGTATGTGTAGTCGAATATTGAAAAAAAAAGTAAAAAGGGAAAGAAATGGGACCTTAGCCTTTTGAATCAATTTATTTCCTTCAATGCTTGCTGTATTTTTCTTGTTTTTAAACTATTTTGTGCTGAAAAAAGAGTTTCATTGCTTGTATTGCTTCCTCTAAAAAATCCCCCCCTTACATCATTTTTGAATGGCTTTTTATAGCCATCTTTTACAAGTTTTTTATTACTTTTGCCATATTTTTCTATCTTGCTTGTTTGCTCTGTTTTTGCAAGGTATGGGGGTGATTGGTGGAGCAGGTGATGGTGGTTGGTGTCAGAGGAAAGTGGGGAGGTGGCTAAGGTTTCTTGTTGTCTGTTTCTCTTCTTTCTTCTTTTTTTTTATGTTGGGCTAGTTGAGTATTGGGCTGGTGGTATTTGGGCTAGGGGATTTGGTTTGTTGGTTTGGGTTTAATGGGTCTTGTGTATTGGGTAGGTAGGTCAAAATTGTAAATGGGGAAAAATTTGGGCTATAACAGCTGCCCCTCTTTACTCATTGTCGTGTAACGAGAATAAAGTAAAGACTTTTAGGAAAGACCAATTTTGCCCCACCTCGTCGAGCTTTAACCTCTTTAGTGCTTCTCTTCTTCAGGTAGTCTCTTTCTAGTCCCTCGCATATTGTAGCTTTAGTTCATTCCACTGTGACTTCAAAGAGATAGAAACTTGTATTTTCAATCTACTCGCATCTTCAGGAATGTAAGATCCGTCGTGATCTGCTCTTTTACAACTTCAGAGAGATGAGATCTGATATCTTCAATTTGTTCTGCTACAACTTCAGGGAAGTGAGGTTTGTGGTTTTTTCTTCTGCAACTTCAGGAAGGCAAGATCTTATATCCTCGATCAGCTCCACTGCAACTTCAGAGAGACAAAATCTGGCGTCTTCAACCAACTTCAATCTTTATTCTCTACTCGGCATGTGATCTTGAGCTCAACTCATTTCTCGCAATATGAATTGACTCTTTAAAAACAAACATTAAAACAGAAATTGAAAATAGCTCAGCACATGAGCTAAGGCTCAACTCACTTCTCGCAATGTGAGTTGATCTTTTTGAAACTTAATTTGAAAAGCAGATTTTGAAAATACCTTGACATGTGACTCGAGGCTCAACTCACCTCTCGCAATATGAATTGATTTTTGAAAAATAGAAATTAAAAGGCTCAACTCACCTCTCGCAATATGAGTTGATTTTTGAAAAACAGAAATTAAAAGGCTCAACTTACCTCTCGCAATATGAGTTGATTTTTGAAAAACGAGAATTAAAAGGCTCAACCCACCTCTCGTAATATGAGTTGATTTTTGAAAAACAGAAATTAAAAGGTTCAACTCACCTCTCGCAATATGAGTTGATTTTTGAAAAACAGAAATTAAAAGGCTCAACTCACCTCTCGCAATATGAGTTGATTTTTGAAAAACGGGAATTAAAATGCTCAACCCACCTCTCGTAATATGAGTTGATTTTTGAAAAACAAAAATTAAAAGGTTCAACTCACCTCTCGCAATATGAGTTGATTTTTGAAAAACAGAAATTAAAAGGCTCAACTCACCTCTCGCAATATGAGTTGATTTTTTGAAAAACATAAATTGAAAACAAAAATTGAACATACCTCAGCATGTGACCTAAGACTCAACTCACCTC
Source organism: Gossypium anomalum (assembly GCA_025698475.1). Lineage (NCBI taxonomy): Eukaryota > Viridiplantae > Streptophyta > Magnoliopsida > Malvales > Malvaceae > Gossypium > Gossypium anomalum. Next base: position 76,885,863 of record CM046966.1, on the reverse strand, counting down.
TCGCAATATGAGTTGATTTTTGAAACATAAATTAAAACACAAAAATTGAAAATAACTCAGTGTGCCCCGAGGCTCAACTCACCTCTCACAATATGAGTTGATTTTGGAAAAGTAAAAATTAAAAACAGAATTTGAACAACAGAATTTGAAAATACCTCGGCATGAGACCCGAGGCTCAACTCACCTCTCGCAATATGAGTTGATTTTTGAAAAATAGAATTTGAAAATACCTCAGCGTGCCCCGAGGCTCAACTCACCTCTCGTAATATGAGTTAATTTTTTTGAAAACAGAAGTGAAAACATCAAAATACCAAAACCTGTTATCTGGCAGAACTCAGGAGTCTTTTCCTTTGATTCATCATGCCTATCATCACGCCCTCTTGCTCTCATCGGATTACTCAGATATGCCATGCATGATGTTATCATGATATGCACATGTTTGTCTTAAATGCCTTTATGTCTATATGATTATGCTATGCGCCTTAAGCATGTTAGACGTATGTCCTTTCTCGTCACGATTTCTGATGATCTGTATTCATTGTTTTGACTCTTGACTTTCTCTTTAGGCTTTGTACCCGTCTTCAAGCTTTACAAGCAATCGACGTTTCCGATATCACTCTTTTGCCCCTGGTTGAACTTTATCCTTGCTTTGAGGCTCTTGTACTTATCAAATTCTCATGCGGGTAATACTCAACATTTGTTTTGTTTGGAGCATGAACTCTTCCACGTTTCTTAATCAAGAATCTTTTTGAGTATGTCTTCTTGCATAGAAATTTTTGAGCTGCTGAAAATGCTTCAAATACTGTAGTTTTGCTGTTTGACTCACTTCTTGAATCTTTTTACTCCTTGGGCCCAAACCTGCTTCATTAGGATGCCCTTTCGGGTTTTCATCCTAATTTTTGCTTATCAAGACGCCCTTTTCAGGTTTTCATCTTGATCTTCTTTTCTTTTTTTAAGGCGTCATCACTCATTGCCCATCAGGGCTCTATTATTGACGTAGTACACTGCCCTATTACTCGGTTGGTATTTCGACCCAAAATTTGAGGAAATAATTGCGTTTTGCTCAACCAGCTTGCCGCACCGTAACTTTAGGGTCCATTCTACTGTAATTTGGGGATACAAGGTTGGTACTATCTTTAAACCATTCCACTGCAATTCCTGGCTATAGGATCTGTATCCCACCGTAACTCAAGGGTGTATGATCTGTAACTTGTTCCATCGACTGACTTTTTTTTGATAGAAAATCCGAGGAGATAAACTCAATTTGAGCTCCAAATATCTCTAACCCTTACACTTGGTGAGCTTTTAATCAACCGAATGGTTTCAGGTTCCTGTACTATAGAAGCTTTCAGAGTAATACGCGAAAATTCTTTTACAAAAGTATGATTAGTCCATTAATAATTATTTCAATGCGAAATGCTTGAAAAGGATTGAACTAATGGACAAGAAGAAAATTGATTAAGAGCATAGCCCGAAACAAACAAGTTGAACAATGAGAGTAAATGCAAGTTTTTTTGGAAGTCCATTTTGAAAAGAATAAGATAATCAAAGATAAATTCAGAAATGGGTAAAATAGAAAGCTAAGTGCCCCAAATATCGCAGCCTAAGCTTCTCTGTACAAACTCCTTTGAGACCATTTTGAGTTTAACATGTGTTTAGGGGATTCAGAGTACTTTTTCGATGCCCCAAGACGTAGCATACTTCTTCACTGTCAATTCAAGTATAGCAAGACTACCATATGCCCCACCTTTGAACAAAATTTGAGCTGCTTTTTTCAGGTTTTCAGCTCAAAACCCCTTTGGTCTCAAGGTGTCCTTTGCGGGTTTTCACCTTGACCTCTCCATTTTCTTTTCTTTTTTTTTTCTTTTTTTTCTTTTTTTTTTGTTTTTGAATGAATGAAGGTCACAAGGCGCCCTTTACGGGTTTTCACCTTGGCTTCTCTTTTTCAAGTATTTCTGGACTGAATTCGAATTTAGGATTGGATCAGTATTCTTTCGGGGAAAGCCTCCTTTACCTCATAAAGTTCTTAAGCATCCATTTCCCTTTGAAATCATTTCATATAGAAAGGATCTTCTGCAATATCAAGTTCCTACTATGAAATTCCTTTGGGGTGAACCATTTCCGTTATAACTCAGCATCATACGCGTTTGACCTTCAAACCCTTTTCTGCAGTCAAGTTTAATGAAGACATTTTACTTCATCCAATTCTTGATTCAATCAAAGCTTGGAGAAAAAGAATCTTAATTTTCATGGACAGAACCACCTCTAATGCCCCAGTGAAGATCCTGGTCAACTTTAATAAGCACAAAGAGTAAAAGGTAGCTTCTTATGCCAATATTTACAAGTCTCGGTCACCTTCTATAACTTTTCTTGATTTTTGTATTTTTCTTTTGGCAGCATTTGTTGCATTGTGATATGACATTGTACAGTTACGCATTAAAACATGATTCTTTCTGGCATTTGATCTCTCTTTTTTTTTTCTTGTCTTTTTGTTTTTTTCTTTTTTCTTTTTCTTTTCATGACTGTCGACTTTATAATACTGGCATATGAAGCTACATTCACCTTCTTAGTGAAGCAATTGACGGCCACGACGATGATGTCGACTGGAAGCTTTTGACGAGATCATCCCTAGAACATCTATGCCCCACGTATTGAAAAGTTTGTGAAGAGATGAAAGAAGCACGTGAGTCTTGACGTCATAACTGATGCCATTCCCTTCCCATGATGGACCAACAGTATCCGATCCTTATTGATGAGCCTGGCTATTACAGAACCACTGTCATGTGTTCCTTAGACACCCTTATGGACCTCTTTCAAGATGTTCCTAAGTGCGTCTTAATATGATCGTGCGAAAACATCCTTGAATTCTTGAAAATAACTCAATAGTCTTGCCTTATTTCTGCGGTGGGCTAGGTTTCGATCTTCATCTCTTTCCTAAGCTCACAATGTCAGCTGACCCTTTGTAAGTTAGGATCTGTCTTTTGTCTCATTCTGTCATCCTTCACGAATCATAAGATAGACACAATCTCTGTCATCTTCGAAGTCCAGAGATCCTTCTAGACACATATCTTGCTCCAAAGGGAGTTAGTAACAGCGACTGGGGACCTGCTGTGGGTGCGAAGGTAAATTCCAGAGAATAAATGATTCTAAGGATGATTATTTGTATAGGATGATCATGAATGTAAAATAAAAGAATAAAAATCCAAATAATAAAAGAATCTATAAATAGAAGAAAATTTACTCAAAAAGATGCATTTCATTGAAATAAAAATCTTGGACCGAAACCTATTTCCCAAAAGAAGACTTATCACCTTTAGGTCTTAAGGCAATAAGTATGTTTTGAATATTACTCTAGATTAGCTTTAAAAGTACATGGATCTCTTCCACTGTCCCATTGTTCAAAACAATCCCAAGTATGTGAAGTTCGGAGGTGAGTGATATCGAGGTCGTAGTTGAGTTGGGTAGGAATTAGAAGTATAGTGGCTTCCTATTCCTACCACATGGGTTTCTGGCTCTTTTTTCTTCATAGGTGCTGCCCTTTTGAGCTCTCAGGGCATTCCATCTTTCCATTTTTGATGGCATTCTCTATAAGTTCCCCGGATATCACAATGTTCGCAAAGTCTTTCGTAGCACTTCCTACCAACTTGTCATAGAATGGTGCTCTCAGAGTATTGATGAAAAGGACTGTTATCTCAGTCTTAGTCAGTGGAGGCTCCACTTGGGCCGAGATATCTCTCCACCTTTGAGCGTATTGCATGAAGGTCTCTGTTGGTTTCTTCTCCATTATTTGTAGAGTCATTCAGTCAGGCACCATATCGGATACGTGTTTGTACTGTTCACAGAACACTGACGCTAAATCGCCAAGATCGAATCCTTTCTCTATTAAGCTGATTGTACCATCGAAGAGCTGATCCGACCAAGCTATCCTGGAAACAGTGTATTAGAACTTGTCTTTATTCACGTGACTCGTCATTTTTCGGCAAAACATGACAAGATGCGTTTTTGGACATCTCATTCTGTCGTATTTTTCAAAATCTGGTGCCTTAAACTTTAGAGGCAGAACCAGATCAGGCACCAGACTGAGCTCCTTGGTACTTAATGCAGAGAAGACTTTAGTACCTTCGATTGCCTTGAGCCTTTCTTCCAAACTCCTATACTTGTCCCAAACATCATGATCGTCTAATTTCAACTTGGCTATCTCTACTGGGTCATCCAAATCTGGAATATTGGGATTAATAGGATTAACTCTGGGGTTTGATACAGATATACCTTGCCCTGGATGAGTAGGTGGTACAGGTCGTTACTCCAGGCCTACAGGTTCCCTTTGAGGACATCCTCTTTGCGTTACATTAACGTGAGGTGGGGTGAATCTTAGGGGATGGGGCAGATCTTGATCGAGGTTAACCCTTAACTGTGGTTCCACAACGTCAGGGTTCATAGGTCCTTTTCTTTTTACCAGAGCCGACATCATTTCCATCATCTTAGCCATTTGATCATTCTATTCAAGTGATTCCTCTCGAGATCTCACTATCAGATCCCTCATTTCTTGCTGTGACTTAGCCAGTTGTTCTTGTAATTCTCTTTGAACTCTTTCCAACCTTTCGATTCTTTCATTGAATTCAACCTCCATTGCTCTAGCTCCTAGCCGTGTCTTATACGAATGGCGTGATTCCAGACTCGTAGCGTCACAACTATAGATCATACAGTTTCAGTATCGATGAATGATTAAGGGACATGTACATGCAATGAATGGATGAATGAATAAATGTCAAATGAAAGTCAGTCATGAATGAATATGTAAAAATTTGGTGTTAATTTCAAGATAGCCCCTATTTAGGCATTTCCTTAATCAAAAGAGTAAATTACACAACGTTTCGGTCACTCGTGTAATTGACTCCTCCATCAGAAACCCATTTTTGGAAACCAATCTTTAATCAACACTTTCCTAATAAGATGCCTATGATGCATGATGAAAATAGAAATACAGACAAACAACCTTAGTTAGCACAACACATTTGAACAGAGAAAAACTGTGGAAAATCTAACAAATTAAGCTACTTGGTCCAATGGACTCGATTTCCTTGCATAGAAAGCGTAAATGTAAAAGAAACAGAAGGTAAGATGTGTTTTTCCCGTGTACTTATTTCGGTGACTAGTAAACGAACAAAGGTTAGGCATGGCTCTAGTTGGATAGCTCGTATGGTTCACTATATTCGATTTTGGTTCTAGATGGGTACTCGAATCGTCTGTACTGTCATCTACTAAGATTAGTACAGAGCCTCGGTCATGGCCCATTATAGGCTTACGAGATCAATTCGAGGGATTACATTTACTTATGCCTATGCGGAGGGGCGAGTTAATTCACGAAAGTATAAGTTATATGTAACCTAAAAGTATTCACTAGTCTGTGCGGAGGAACGAGTTAACTCACGGAGGCGTAGCGTTTACTTTCACTTAAATGGACGAAGCCCGGGTACAGAGCTCATTTTATGCAAAGATGCACGTGCACGGTGTGTGGGGAGAAACTCATAAACCTTTTTCATTTAAAAACTAAACCAATACTAAAACCATAAAAATTTAAAGCTGAAAAACAACCAGATAAAACAAGTCAGAAGAATATATACAGCACGATGCAAATACATGACTTTTCAAAAACACAATTTTGGGATCACGACTAAATATTAATTTGAAAAAGGAAATTCGAAAATTTTGACAACACGAGTTTAATTCCAGACACGACTCTCAAAAATGAGGTATCCCCAGCGGAGTCGCCAGTTGTAGCGACGTAAAAATGTTTAGCTTTGGTTTCGGTTGCCAATTGTGGCGATTTATTGAAAACTTGAAAACTAAATTTTGATTTTTAAAATAAACAGGGAGTTGCCACCGATCTTTTTTTAGGGTGTGATCGGACACCTATTAGATTTCTTTATTTTTAAAATGAAAAGAAGGCTGAGTTTAGGTCTACGTTAAAATCCAGAGAAAGAGTAGGGTTTGGGAGTCGGTTACGCGCGAGGAAGGTATTAGCACCCTCGCGACGCCCAAAAATTGGTATCTCATAAACACGTGTTGTCTTGATTTTCAAAAATACGAGTTCAATGTAATATTTAGTCGTGATCCGATTGAAAAGACGAAAAATTTTAGTTTTTAGTTTTTTTTGGTTTTTTAGAAGGGTGTTCCGTCTTTAGCACGAGCCGACAAATTCCACCCAACATAGCGATGAAATCTACGACTTAATGTTAAATCGGCGCGTTGCTTTATTTATTGAAATTAATTAAAACATAAGAAAAAATATTTCTAAAGTGAGAATTTAAAAATAGATAAACGACGCAAACAATGATATCATTAATGAAAAATTTTAACAGGGAATACTAGAAATTATTATAACAATAATAATGATATTTGCAAAAAAAGAAAATAAAAACAAATCATGTACTAATAATAAGAAAAAATGATATATTTGGTAATAATAATATAAAATAATATGTACATAAAAAATACTCATATATATGCATATAATAAGAGTATGTAATAATAATAATAATAATAATAATATCTACAATAAAAGAAAATATTAGGAACGTACATAAAAATATATATATATATATAAATATTTACAACAATAATATGAAACAATGATATGTACAGAATATATATCTATGTATATATAAGTTAATAATGATAATGATAATAATAAAAGAATATAAAAAATATAACTTAATAATATTTAAAATAAAATAATAGGTAATAATAGTAAAAAGGGTAAATATATATAGTAAACACAATATTAAAATAATACTATAGATATAAACGATATACATATAATGAAAACACACAATAATACCAATATTGATAATGATAGCAATAATAATACTAATATAATAAATGTAATAGTGATAATAATATAATAATGATAGTATGAATAATATATACAAAAAAATAATAATAAATAATAATGTTATAATAATAACAATATTAAAATACAAAAGCTACTATAACAAAAATGTTAAAATAAAGTAATAAAAACATTGCTACACATATATATATATATTCGTACATAAAATATACACTGATATAATAATAATAATACTAGCAATAATAATAATAATTAATAATAATAATATATACACAATATGGTATTAAAAAATATATATATATAAAATAGTATTTAAGAATATATACATAATATGATATAAAATACATACATGGAATAGTATAAGAAATATATAACTAATGGCATTAAAAATATATACATGATATATATATAAAATACATATAATATATATACATATTAGAAATGATAAAAAATATTAACACACTACAGAAGTGAATAAAATATAATAATAATACTAAAATAATTAATTTAAATAGTAAAATAACTAAAAAGGATTAAATTGAGCTAAAAACAAAATATTTGGGGCAAAATTAAAAGGAAAGGACTATATTGAACACGCGCGGAAATAGCGGGGGACAAAACAGCAAATATTCCTTCCCATCAAAACGCAGCACATCATTGGGGACTAAATTGAAAATCACGACAAATTTCGGGGCCAAATTAAAAAATAAAGAATGACTTAATTGCAAAGTAATAAAAAGCAGAAGGGCTAAAAGAGTAATTAGCCCTTTCTTTAAAAAACACGCGGATTCTAGGCGGGTCGGGTCGGGTCGAACCGGTCCAAGTCAAAACGACGTCGTTTTGGGGTTTAATGGCCAACCCCAAAACGACGTCGTTTTGAGGGGCTATAAAAGGCCCTTTTTCTTCAAAAAAAATTCATTCTTGCACTTGAAAAGAAAAAAAAAAGAGAGAGAGGGAGAGGGGTGAGGTGATTTCCGGCCACAAGGTCGGCCACCAAGCCACCATGCCATGCCATGCATGAGACCACCGTACTGGTGGCAAAAAAAGGTAAAATTTTTTATTTTTTATATTTTTTCTTTTTATGTAAATATTATATATATATACACTGGTTTTTTTAAAAAAAATAAAAAAATAAATGTATGTGTAGTCGAATATTGAAAAAAAAAGTAAAAAGGGAAAGAAATGGGACCTTAGCCTTTTGAATCAATTTATTTCCTTCAATGCTTGCTGTATTTTTCTTGTTTTTAAACTATTTTGTGCTAAAAAATGAGTTTTATTACTTGTATTGCTTCCTCTAAAAAATCCCTCCCTTACATCATTTTTGAATGGCTTTTTATAGCCATCTTTTACAAGTTTTTTATTACTTTTGCCATATTTTCCTGTCTTGCTTGTTTACTCTGTTTTTGCAGGGTATGGGGGTGATTGGTGGAGCAGGTGATGGTGGTTGGTGTCAGAGGAAAGTGAGGAGGTGGCTAGGGTTTCTTGTTGTATGTTTCTCTTCTTTTTTCTTTTTTTTTTTTTTTTTATGTTGTGCTAGTTGAGTATTGGGCTGGTGGTATTTGGGCTAGGGGATTTGGTTTGTTGGTTTGGGTTTAATGGGTCTTGTGTATTGGGTAGGTGGGTCAAAATTGTAAATGGGGCAAAATTTGGGCTATAACAAACGTAATATTCAAACTTTAATTCTATATAGTTTGTGAGATCAAATTGCCTTAATCTTTCTTTGCTCTTTAATATTTGCATGTCTTTTACTTGAACTACAATTGTTCAGGTTTGTTAAATATTCAATCAGTATTTGATAACTTAGAACAATTGCATCGTCAATTAGATAATTAGTCAATCAACTGATTTCTAATATTTGTAACGACTGCATGATTATTTGTGTAGTATAATCATGTAATCTAACTTAAATAAACCCTAATTATGTGTTTATTGGTTAGAATTAAGTCTCTTTCATTCTTAATGCAATTGATAGGTTAAATCCTAAGCAATCATTATAGGGTTGTTTGTCAATAAGGGAAGTAATTAATAGTGATTGTCTTAATTATCGAGAAGGTATGAAGAGATTAGGTTACTAGGCGACTGCCAACAACTAAAACCAATTTATTAAAGAACATTGAAATCCATCTTTGCATCAATGATCAAACCCTTGAATCAAATGGAGAATTTGCTTTGATTAGAGTTTCATCTTATTAATTTTCCCTTATTTTAATTATTGTTTTCTTTATTAGTTTTTAATTAAGTTTTCTTCAAATATTAATTTTAATCTTTAAGTTTCCTTTAAAAACAAAACCCTTTTATATTTTATTTGTTTTAGTTGAAGGAATAAAATTACTATCGATCTTTGTGAATTTGGCCCAACTTGCTATTAACTGCAAAGTTTCGTTTATTTAAGTAGGTTTTATTTTTGTGGGTCTCAAGAGCCTATAGTAATCGAGACTAATGGACCTTCGTGCTCATATTGTAATGCCCTAAATAATTTATTTTTGTTTCTGTAAATAATTGACACAATTGTGTATTTGCTTCAGTGGTTAAATGTTCTGGCTGTGTGTATGAGGTATTGGGTTCAAGTCTTTTATTTACAAATTTTGTTATTTTAGATCCAAGCTTTACCCTTGTTGAGTGAGTTTCTATAAAATTGTCTGTTAATTCATATCAGAATGAGCCTGCTGGTTCGATTAGAAAGGGAGTTAATGTGTTGTAGGTTTTGCGTTTGAATCCCTGCGTTGGTGAGGGTGTTAATTTTTGCTCGGTTGACTGATAGAGTTTCGGTTGAGCTTAAAGTCTGAGGAGGTTGTAACTTAGTGGGAAAAAAATAGGGGATTTGGGGTATCTTTTATATTTATTCAAATTTTTCAAAAAATTCTCTCTTTCTAAAAAAAACTGACGTTAATTTAGTTTTGCCTTCCTCTGCTCTATTATTTTTCTTTCCTTTTGATTCTTCCTTCTGTTCTATTTCGATCTATCGTCAAATCTCGATATTTTGCTTCTCCGTTTTCCCATGGTTGTTTGGTAAGTGTGATTCTAGTGTTTTTTTTTGAAGTTTTCGTTTTCCAAATCGCTGGTTGGAACCTTATTTTCTATTTTGGCAGCAGCAAATTGAGTAGAACGGGGTTCTCCTCTCGTGGAATCGTAGTAGAAATTGCTCGAGAAGTTGGGTATGTGTCGAACGCTTGATTATTCATCATTGTCAATTTTTTTGGTTCCGTTTAATTGTGGATTAAGACTGATTTTGTGAGTTTGGTTTGTTGATTTTAAGTTTTGTGTGTCTCGGGAATGTTTTCGCACCAAAATTATACTAGGTGTGTACCCAAAACCCGAAAAATTGAGCTTCGGCGAAAGCCAAAAAACCTTACTGTCGACGCCACTTGGGCTTGTGCCTTGCCATGTGATTGGCCATGTACAAGACACAACTGTGTGTATGACGAGGGAGTGATTGTGCCCAAGACACGACTGTGTGACGATATGGGTGTGGCCGAGTGGGCCATTCGGGCTAGGCCAAGTTGGGTGTGTAGGCCATATGGGCATGTTACACGGGCGTGTGGGTTTTTGGGCCAGGCCGTGTGAGCCATACAGGCAAGGCCAATCTGGACATGTGGACCACACAGGCATGTGGGCTCATATTTATGAAATTTTCCTTAGGGTCGCATAGGTCGTTCCGATCTACGGTGAGCCTACCGTAGGGTCGGTAAGGGCTAACCAAACCCTGAAACTATGTGATCTGATAGTTTGATATTCTGCTCTGAGTATGACATTGATATGAATGACTGATTATTCTGTTAAGTGTATATATATATAGGACATCTGTATATGAGCATGTTATGCATGATATTACTGTATCTGTCAATTCTGTATTTGTAACTGGGGTGGGGGTTGTATATGTGGAGGAAGTAATTTGTACGGTGACACTTCGCCTATATTCTGTTAGCTTGGCTACATATTATCTGTAACATGTCGCATCGACACTATATGGTGTGTAGGGATGGGTGGGTGTTTTTAACCCCACATGGTGTGATGGGATGATCGGAGATGGTGTGTAGATGGTAGGGTTAGGAATTTGCATATATGTACTGCTTATCTGATTTTGTTATCTGTATCTGAAATGGACATAAGTCCGAATATGTATCTGACTGTATTTGAGTTTACTGTATGTAATGCATGTCTATTTCTGTTAGGTTACACACTAAGTTTACGAAAACTCATATTTATTTGTTTGTTCTGCTTAAGTAATACACAGACTTAGATGGGTCGGTATGGCTGAGGCTCAATAGTGACCACTTGATCGAGAACTATTTTACTTTGTAAATTATGGTTTTTATTTATAATCATGGTTTTATTTGAGAGTTTGTAATTTTGGGGACTCTTCAGACTGTTGGTTTTTATTTTGCTTTTGGATGATTTTTTACTTTCATTGCGGTGCATGACAAAAAACACGGTTTTACGAAAACAATGGTTTTTCTGAAAACATGAACTGGATTTCTAAATTATAATGGTTTTAAGACTTCCATTGTAAATTACGTATTGGCAAATAAACGAATATCAATTATGAAACTGAATGATTTGACGAGACGACTCTGTTTTCAAAACCCTACCTTGTGACACCTCCGGATTCGGCCATAACGTCTAGGCCAGGCTTGAGGTGTTACACATATGAACTAACTTTTCCTCCATTATGCAACGTACAAAATACATTAAAAGAATCAAGAGAATACATCCAAAATTGAACACGCTTCAAAAGTCACTAGGTCCCTAAACTCTACAATTTCAATTGAGTATGTAGTACCGAACCAAAATTCTCAATTCATTGTTAATTAACAAGCATGAGATTGAAACATAATTCGTACAATAAACAATTAAGTTCTCTTTCGTTTTTTCAAATATGGGTCAATTACCTTTGAACGTAAGTGTGAATGACAACCCAAGCACCCACCCTGAATTGCTCAATTAATCAAACCTAAACAATCTTTGACTTTACTCATATCCACCTTAGTGGAGAATGATAGAAAACATCGAACCTGTAATACCCTTTACCTAAGAAAACTCAAGCAATGATAAAAAAATTTTGGTATCTAAGTTATGTCATTTTTCCCATTTTGGTACCTAAACAATTTTTTTAGTCACAAGTGCTAAACAACTTTTTTTTTTCTCAAGCTAGGATTTCTATTAATTCAATCGCTAGTCAAACCCTTAAGTCTATTTTTTTTAAAAAGATAACTAATTAAAAATTGTCATGTGATAGAAAAGATTAAAAAAAGTATTATTTGTTTTTACTTTATATTTTTTCTTTCTTCATCCGTTAATCTTGGGCTTGGGACTTCATAGTTTGGATCAAGGTTTTCAAAACCGAATCACTAGTCGAACTAGTCAGGCCACCAATTCCTAGTTTGATCAATTTGTCCGATTCAATCAAATAAATTGTTAAAACTCATAAAAATATAAAAATATAAAAAATAGAGGAAACAAGTTCAATCGGTTCAACCAGCTTGTATTGGTTTGAGGGTCAATCGATTCAACCTTATCTCTAGACCATTACCCTAGTTGATTCCCGAGCCAACGGTCCAATTGACCAATCTGATTTTAAAAATGCTGGTTTTGATCAATGAAAGAACTTTTTTGGTCTGAAACAACAAAGCAAAGACGACGTCACGACGAGGTGATTCTCGATGTGGCAACGTGTTCCCACAAATACCGAGTTTCTTCCCCCAGCTAAACTATACTATTTTTTCCCACTTAAACTTTGATTGGTCTAGGAATATTTTAGTCATATTAGGGCTTTAATATTAGCCTATTTAAAGGGTCTTTGTAACCTTGTTTAGAGAGTTAACAAAATATCTCTTATGTGAGGTTTGATAAAGAGTTTTAGGGAGAGTTATCGAGAGAGCTTTATATTTCGGGTTCTAGCTTTTGCTCATTTAGGTTATTTTCTCCATCTGGTACTTTTCGTTTATTTTTTCATTAAGTGAAGTCTTCTTTACCCGTGGTTTTTATCCTATTCGAAGGAGTTTTTCATGTAAAATTTGTGTGTTCGATCTTATTTACTTTTTTTGATTGTTATTTATACGGGTTGATCCCCAAAAATTAAAAAATGCTTTTAAAGGTTAAATGACATGGCGATTTTTTACGTAAAATCTGTGCATTCAATCTTTTTTACTTTTCTTGTTCGTTGTTTATATGGGTTTATCCCCAACAATTAAAAAATATTTTTAAAAGTTAAATGATGTGGCGGTTTATTTTTGGCAGGAAATTTTTTAATAGATATAACATTTTGGTGTAAGTAAAATGGATAAAAAATAATAGTTTATATACCACTTGTGACCTCCTTCCCCAAAAAAGGAATAGTTTATGCACCACTTTTGGAAAAAGTAATATTATTTTGGCACTAACTCTAATTATCCTCGCTTTCGCTAGTGTTTAAATTTAAATAAAATATTATTTGATCAATAATAGAATTTAATTTAAAAAATAATATTTTTTATCTTAAATTACAATAATATTAATATTCAATATTGACTTAATATGTTAGTTGGTACCTGAATTTAACACTACTTTTTTTCAAATGTGGTACATGTGTTATTGTTTTGTTTAATTTGTTACTTTTATTTGACAAAAGTTATATATTTTGATACCCCAAAGGTTATAGTGTTAACTTTTTAATGTTCAATTCGGATTTTAGAGTTGATTTGATTAAAGTTTATTGCTAATATTGTTAGTTTTGAATTTTTCATGATTTTGTTAATAGAATAAGTTTAGTGTTAATTATGGATTTGTTTAATTTTGGGTTTAATTTTATCAAATGTTGCTTGATGATGTTATTTAATTTGGATTTTAAAGTTGATTTGATGAAAGTTAATTACTATATCATTAGCTAATTATAAATTTTCATCAAACCAATTTTAAAATCTGAATTAAATATTGAAATGTTAACATTGATATCTTGAAATATCAAAACTTATCATTTTAATTAAAAATAAATAACATATTGGATAAAAAATAACACGTGTGTCGTATTAAAAAAAAGAGTGTAAAATATATTTTTATCTGAAGTTTCAAGTCAATTTCACATCTAAGTTAATTTGGGTTCTCATTTTACGTACAAATTTATTAAGGAGCCTTTATAAATTAGATATTTTATGTGTATATATGTTTACTTTAAATTGAGATTAGTATTGTATACATAGAAAAAAAATATTGTATGAAATTGTGATTTCACATCATTCTTATTCTTTTTTAATAAAAGAATGATAAATTAAAATTTTTCTCTAGATCTTTAGTTATTTTAGTTGGATTTAAATTTTTTAAGATGAAAATTTAATTTGCTACTTTTCTAATGAAAATGGATAAAATTAATGTGGAATCGCAATTTCATACCCTCCGACTCAAATACAAGAAAAAAAAAAAAATGCGATTGTTGGGGCGTGGCCCCCACCATGATACCATCACCATTACCTTTTCATTTTGCATGGCATCCCATCCCCATTTAGTGGGATGTTGAAAACCCAAATTTTGGGGTGAGAAGGAAGCTTGCGCGGTAAAAGTAAAGAGAAAAAAAGGTCAAGTGCCCATGGAAGAAAAAACTGGAAAGAAGAGGTGAGATTATGAGAATAAATGAGAGGGCCAAAAGCCCAAAACAAGGATGAGCTGAAGCAAAGCTACTGCCCCCGAAAAAAAAAAAAAAAAAAAAAGAAAGCTAAGGAAGAAGCCATAGCCCGGAGCCATAAGAAGGAAAAGAGGATAGGAAAGCTTTATCTGGTATATAACTTGTTGTAACTTGCATTCATTTACCTTGTGTATGTGTAGCAAAGTCTTGTTTGGTGTACCATGATATGAATCAATGAGTTGAAATTTGCACTTTCAAATTCATATATTTGGTCATTTCCATGATGAATAACTCTTCCTTTTTATGACTGCTCTTTATGCTTAATTTATGTATGATCATTTATGGTTGTTTGAAACTATCCTTGTTGACTAAGATTTCCTTAACCCTTTTGTTTTTCAATCCTATGGACTTAGCCTTTTGTGAGATGAAAGCATAAATACATGCATGTCTTCCATATAAAACCTTTTGATTTCCTTCCTTTTAGCATGACACAAGGAAACTTGTAATGTTGATTTAAGATAGGTTGGAACCTTGCTTTTGTTTCATAAGAATTCATGGTCATACATGGACTTTTCATGCGTATAACCCTTTGGTTTGTAAGTTGGTATTTATGGTAGCATGCATGGTGGCTTGGTTTGTAGGCAGACACATGGCTAGTTTTGAGCTAATTTGAATAGAAACCAATTAATGTTATAAGCTTAACACGAGTATTGATATACGTATATTATGGCCATGTGTTTTGGGTTTGCATGTATGTCTATGTGGTGGTGATGTTTGCTGTGTGATTGCATATTGTTTGGTTGTACATATTTGTAATTATATAAAGTTATGTCTGTGGTTTGTTAGATTGTGTCATAAATCGAGGTATGTTTCTAAGGATAATTAGAAATTTGCTTCTTGAGTTTTTGTGTTTTTTAAACTAAGGCAATATTCTGGAATTAATTATAAATCCTGAATTTATCACTATGTTAAATAAAATTTATTGATTTTCATCGCTACGCAAATATGAGATGAAATGAGGTTGAGACAGAATAGAAGATAAAATGAAAATAATATGATACTAATTATTCATGTATAAAAGTTTATATAAATTTAAAATATTTTAATAATAAAAATATCATACAGGTAATTTTTTTAAATTGACCTCCTATCAAAAATTATGTCAAACATATAATAAGTTCAAACACATAATTTTTTCTCAAAATTAAATCATGATAATAAACTATAGAAAACATAATACATACCTAATAAAAACATTAAAAACCTTATTAAATATTTTTAAAAAAATAAAAAATTTAAATTATGTCATTCCTTTTCTTTTTTTTTTTTTTTTGGAGAAAAATTATGGATTGTATATAGATAATTGAATAGTATTACAATATTAATGTAATAGTTAATGGCTTTTAACATAATATTTGTATTGGTTTGATTGGCGTAACTTATAATACAAGTGGAAATTTTAAATTCTAAATAAAACATTTTAAAAAAAATTAAGAAAATGAGTATAGAGTCAAAATTGAATCATATGATAAAGTATACAAGATAAAAGATGAATTGGAACATAATCTAAACACAACATGAGGAAAAAATATATAAATAATATGACATAAAATGAATTATTAATGTGTAAATTATTATATAAATTTATAATATTTAAATAAATAAAAAGATATGTCACGGATACAAATGAATATATTTTTTAGATTGGACCGCTAAAATAAACTATGCATAATATATAATAGATTTCAACATAACAACCATTTTTTAAAATCATTTCATTTTGAAAATTTTGACATTATGTAATTTAGTATAAAACAATGATAATTAAGATATAAGAAATCACATAATAGGTAGAACCTTAATAAAATGATTCAATTAATAAAATTAATAACATGCATTAAAGTAAATAGATTTTTAATTAGTAAATTTATAATACACAATAACGATCATAATAGTTATATATGCTGTTAGAGATTGTATGACTTGAACCTGTCACTTGTTGAAAAAATAACTACAGTGGCAAAATAAGGGGAGCTGTGAGTGTGAGAGGTCGAAGGTTACGACTAGTAGAACTACACTTCTACTATTTGACTTTGATTAGAATAGGATTTTTCAATTATTAAATAGATGTAGTTGAAGCTCTTCTTATATCATTTGTTTATCAACATTAATGAATTTCTTCTTCTTTATACGTGGTTTTTTCTCGAAAGGGTTTACACGTAAAATATGCGTGTTCTTATTTTTCATTTCTTTTTGCTTTAAAATCGTTCTACTGTCATTATCGGCATATATGATAACATATGTAAATAAAAAATTCATGAATAATATGAAAATAACAGCAGACAAAAGAAATTAGAAGAGCCAAATACATTATTCGACATATAGAAATATAAGCTTAATAGTTTTAATTAATGAGATGATTAAATATAATATAGCAAAATAAGAATGAAACAAAAACAAATATGTATAATATATTAGAGCAAGAACAATACCTAGGAGTTTGATAATCTTTGTACTTTTTCTTTCTATTGTTTAATACCAAATATTTATTGATGGTTAGTAGGCCTTAAATGTTGCTAATGTATTACAAAATAATTAAAATATTAAGAGAAAAAATTATATAAAAAATTTTCTTATTTTCTTTTTTGTAAATTACAATAATAGAATAAAGTCTGAACAATCAACACGATTAACACAATTTAAATCTAAACAACATTTGAAAAACTAAACGCTCTTATCTATTATATCATCACACGGGGTTGACTACTATTTTCTTACATTTTGTATGCTTCACACGGCTCAATTTATAAGCCTTAGCAATAGCAGTCCATTAATTACAAAAGAAGATTTAACGACCCTCATAAATGCTTTGATGGTTTAAAAACAAGACAAATGAAACCTAAAAAACATATACACGTGTCGAGCATTAACCCACTAGGGATTTTTTTCATGTAAGTTGTAGATTTTAATCTCAGCAGTTAACAAAATCTAATAAAAGTTAAGAAAAACGGCTGAGTTTTCCGAAAACTTCGGAACTTGAAGCTTCATAATTTATGTGTTGCCTTTGGCCATACCCCCAAGTAAACAAGCCATAGAAGAGCCAACATAAAAGACAAAGGTCAAAGTCCTGCTGTAATTCACGTGTATCAAACAGAATATCGAGGAGTATACATATAATAGTTATTTTCCTTTTCCAATCGAATTTCTCTTCCTTAAATGCATGAAAATCCATGCTTTCCTTTTCCTTGTTATAAATAGATAGGTCCTTGTAACTAGTTGTAGCCGCCCACAACAAAGAAATGGAGAAACCTAAACTCCGGTTGGCCTGCTTCATAGCTCTTCTCATTATTGTTTTCGGTATGTATGTGTATATATATATATATGATCTCTTTCTCTCTTTACTCTACTATTCATTACATTTTCTACTAACTAAAAGGTTCTATGGATTTTCATTTTTCATTGCGTATACGTTGTAATGGATTCCTTTGCTAGTTGCAGCGATGAAAGAAGCCGAAGCATTGGCCGACGGTAAGGGACATCCATGCAGTAAACATAAGGACTGTGTAGATGCCTGTAGTTATCGAGGCCGGTGTCCGTTCCTTTGCGTGTCCGGATCCTGCGTTTGCGACTGTCCGCCACCGTAGTATTGAGCGGACGGCCTCCTAGCTATACATCTCTTAAACATGATTATTAATTGTAGCAGCTAGGCAGAAGCTCACTCCCTTAGCATATTATTGTGTTTTGTTTGAACTAATAGTTTAGTGATATATGTTTTACCTTGTAGGGATTACTTAATAAAGCCGTTTTTCTTTAGGCAGCCTCGAAAAAAAAAAAAAGGAAAGAAAAATAAGAATTTTTTTTTTTTAGCTGTTGGATTGTTAGAACTTTTGTTTTTTGGGTGTGTACTCATAGTTTCCATTAGTAAATTTTAATTTGCTTCACTAGTTTTGCTCTAAGTTGTTTTTGCTTTGGTATAAATCTCCCGAAAGTCCTTTCACTATTCCAAAATCAGCAAATTGATCCTAGTTTAAAAAAAGAAGAAGTAATTTACTCTTTATAATATTCGAAAGTGAACAAACAAAAAGGGTGAAAGTCTAAAAACAGAATAGCTAATGTATGAAGTTGGCTTTAGCTTCAGAAGACGGAAATGGGCAGGGAGAAAATCTGACAATGGAGGTGCTCAATCGGGCAACAATGCCAACAAACAAAGTCACATTAAGAGAAGACGATGTTTTGGTTATTTTTGAAAGTGAGAGGATTAAATTGTTTCATTTTTCAATTTCGGATTAATTTATTTAATATCAAAATTGAGAAAAATTGAAGAAATTTAGATGCTAAAGTGGACAAAAGAATGTATAGGTATTAAAGCTTACCTAAACCCTAAATTTAGGGATGAAACGTTTTATTAATCCATATTTTTATTATATTTTAAGTTGAATATTTATTAATGTCAAAATAGTGATAACATAACATCATAGTAATAATGGCAGTAAAAAAGGTGTAGTTTAAAATTTTAAGTGTTTAATATTATTGTAAAAATTAATTTTAAAAAATTAAAATATTCTTTTCAGATGAAAGAATTTCACAAACAAACACAATAATCTTGAACATTATACTCTAATTTCTCATTAATAAAATGAGAAAATAGCTTGATTACTTCTGATACAGAAGAATAAATTTCTACACAACTAAAGAGATTCTGCTGCTAATAACATAAAAAAATCCTCAACAATATAATTGATTCTGTTCAATTAACTCTAATACTCATCCATCATCTATAGTTTTTGTGACCCAGAGCCTGTTCCTTAAACCGACAAAAATGGAACGATGACAAAAGTTTGGTAAGAACATTGGCCACTTGATCATACACTGGAACTTCACCCTCCTGCAACTTTCTCACAAACAAAGAAGAGCTCAAGTTCAACATGTTTGAACTTTGAGTGAAGAACCAGGTTGGCTGCAATAGCTACCGCACTCTGAAATTATCACACCAAACATTGGACATAATGTTTGAAAGTAAAAAGTAAGTAATTTAAGTGCTATTCAAGTTAATTAACATTATTATATATAAAATTAAAATTTCGAATACTTTTTAAGCAATTAATTTAAATTATTTACATTTTTTAATTTAGATATATATAAAAACAATATTTTAAATTCTAAATTCACATAAAAAATAACTCTTACAAATTAATAAAAAAATTATAAGTAATATAATAATTGACTCATATTCAAAGTATCGAATAATTGACTGTATTTTTTTAATTATGTCTTTATTATTATTATTATTATTATTATTATTATTAGGGTAAATTACACCAACAGTCACTCTATTTTGAGGTAGCTAACAAAACAGTCACCTAAGTTTCATTTCAGTCAGTCAACTTTTGAAAAATAACAAAACAATCATTAACGTTATAAAAAAATGACAAAACAGTCACTGATTAACAGTTTCCGTTAGTGTCTTAACGGAAACACTGACGTGGCAAGTTAACTAGCTGACATGGCCAGCTAACTTGTCACGTTGGATGTCCATAGTGCCCAATTTATGAAGAAATTGAAAAAAAAACCTTAATAAAGAAGAAGAAGAAGAAGATAAAAAGAAGAAGAGACTGTAAAAACAAAAATGAAGGTAGCTAAGATAAAAAGAAGCAAACCAAGTTTAAAGATCCTCATACCTAGACCGTAGCTACCCTCTCTTCCTCCTATGACATTTAATCTCAGAGAAAAGCTAAAACAAGGATGCAATGCACCAAGAAGGTGATAAGTTTGCACCATCCATAACCTTCATCTAATTCAGATTATGTTCATGGCAGAGTTGATTAATAGCTAAGAAAAAACCAACACAAACCTCATTTGCAATTATTCTAAAGATTAAACTACAATTAATCCCCTACTTCCATTTTACATCAATTAGCAAGCAGGCTAAGAAACAAATCATACCAAGAACAACATCAAAAAGTAAGTAATTTTCTGTTAATGCAGTTTAAATAAGAAATCAAGTATTATCTCAATTTTGCTCCTAAGCACTTACATAACCATTCAGGAACTTAAAATGCATTCAACTTTTCCCTTAATAACATTTCTTCAAAGTTTTCAACTTTTCCCTTAACCAGTCAAAATTAGGAACACCCAAATCCTAAAACTAAAATACCTAGAGAACCAAAACATGAATTTCCACTATTTTTCAAATGGAAAATCCAAAAAAGAAAATATAAATTAAAAAGCTAATATATCTCCCTTGCAAAAGTGCAAAGCTGACGGATCTCACCTTCCATCAGCTGCACTTGCTTGCCCCCTGTCCTTTCCTGCTTAAACTCCAATAAACAACATATTATATTATCCAAAACGGCAGGGTCCATTGTAACAGATCCCATAATTTGAGAAAAAAAATAAAGAAATCTCTCCAAAAAAGTAATAAAATTTTTTTCTTTGTTTTTCTGTTCTGGGCTTTTCAACTTCGTTTCATTTTTTGGTGTTATTTGAAGAAGAAAGAAGAAGAAGAATGTGGCCTGGCTTGCATGTGGGGATTAATAAAATTAATACTAAAGAAGAAAAATTAAAAGAAAAGTGGTTGTGAATGCAACTCCGGAACGACGGAGAAGCCTAATTTCTGTTTGTAAGTATTAAACTTTGTCGGAGTCGATGATATAAGGCTTGGTAAATAGCCATTGATGGTTATAAAATTTCAAAAGAATCGGCCAGCTGGAGCTGTCATCTGCCATGTCATTTTACTATTACTTCTGTACCAGAAAAAGTTAAAAAAGAATGTTTTGTTATTTTTTTAAAGTTAAGTGACTGAAATGAAATTTAGGTGACTATTTTATTAGTTACCTCAAAGTTGAGTGACTGTTGGTGGAATTTACCCTTATTATTATTATTATTATTATTATTATTATTATTATTATTATTGATCCTTAATATTAAAATTAGGAGTATAAGCTAAAGGATACAGCCATGGTCTCTTAGTATTAATTTTTATATTTGAAAAAAATTCAATTTAGATTATATAAAATAATAAAAATTATAGTAATTTATTTTTAATATTATAATATATGAAATGTTTTGCACACTTTCAATGGCCTTCAATTTTTTAATTATAATTATATTATAATTATTTATTAAATTTATAATATATATTTATTAAAACAATTAATATAGATTACATCCTAAATTTTAATAAGAGAGAGGGATTGATACTAAAATTTTATCGTTATCTTATACTAAAATACTGCTACTCAAGGCCTAAATATATTAAGGGGGTTTGGATGAGCGATTAGGTACGGTGTGATATCTTTAGCTTACTTTTTATCTCATATTTCAATATTATTACCATATCTAATATCACAATTACCACTATTTTTATACTAACCGTAAATAAATGAGCCGTCCATCCAAACCCGCCCTAAATCAGTTTTATTTTTGAAATATCAGTTGAACCTCTTCTTAGCAATACTGCTTTCAAAACCCGGCCCAAACAGTAGGATCCATTACTTTTAAATTTAGCCTCAAAATATTAAATTTAAATCAAATAAAGATTGGAAAAGCGAAATATATTTTAGAGAGAAACTGCTTTCTCCTTTCTTCCTGTTCAAGAGATTAGTAAAAGCCAAAAATGGGGAGAGAAGTATCAGAAAGCTGCATTGATAGCCTACTAATCGAAATGGTTTCCACATATTGCAACCGTTTTTACGCCAATAAGCCTGAGCTCGCTGCTCGTCGGATCGAAGCCATTGGGTATCAGGTTGGCCACCAGCTCTCTGAACGGTAAACCCTTCTTCATCTTATCAATAATCCAATTTCCCCATTTTTTAGTTAATTCGTATATTTATGAAGCTGATCACTCCATTTCAATTATATTTTTGTCAAATTTGTATTTTATAAAGTGAATTTTAGTTTAAGTTATTGTGTTTTAATGTCTTCTTTTTGGATCTGAGGGAGTGAAACCCCCTCCTCCCACATATATTGAGTTAATTTGAGTGGAATTTCTAAAACCCAATTCTAATTTTTCGATCTTTATTCTACCATAGATATTATGATGCGGTAAAAGGAAGGGTGTTAGTTTTCTTTTGTATGATAAAACTTTTATGATCGAGTAGTGTTCTAAGTGCGCGAGGATTTGAAGTTTTGATTGTTGATGCTAACTGATGCAATGGTTTGGCTTTTATAATTTTCGGCATTGCTTGGGATTGTTGCTATGACTATCTTAGTAATTAGTTTCACCTTTAGTATGCCGTAATGCAAGGTAAATACTATGGCGAAAAGGAACTGAAAATATTTTATTTGCAATCTTGTTGAGAACATAGTTAACATGTATGCATTTGAAGGTAGCTGGAATCAGGGTATTTCTCTGGACAAGATTTATTTTTCAACTTTTTATGTGATGAGCCCTTTAAGTTTGTTGCTATACATTGCACTTGACATCAAAATTTGATATAAAATGGGGCCTTTAAGAATTGCGATGGTAGTAGCAGTACTTAATGTATTTGGTGAAATGCATTTTGATTTCTTGGGTAGACTAATTAAAGCAAGTTATGGTTCGAAAATGGATTGTTCCTGATATCCATTCATTAGCAAAGTTAAGATGCTAATTGTTGTAGTGACAAAGCTTAGTTATTGCCAGGTACACGATGGAGAGGCCACGTTTTAGTGATCATTTAGAGGCAATCAAGTTCATCTGCAAGGACTTTTGGTCTGAACTCTTTAAGAAGCAGATAGACAACTTGAAGACAAATCATAGAGTATGTTTAGGAACTGAAGCTGACCAAAACCTGCATGCTATGATGAAGTTTTATGAAATGGTTTAAACTTGTCTTGTAGGGTACCTTTGTATTACAAGATAATCGTTTCCGTTGGCTTACACGCATGTCAATTGATCAATCACCTGAAAATGGAGCATCTGAAGAGCCTTCTATCATGGCTGACGAGAAGGCTGTGGAAAGCATGCATCTATATTTTCCATGTGGAATCATCAGGGGAGCTCTTTCAAACTTGGGAATACCTTGTGCAGTTTCCGCTGACATATCCAACCTTCCTGCATGTGAGTAACTCGCTTGATGATTGCTATTTGCTGTATAACTTTTTTATGTTGTAAACATTTACATGTTTTTAGATAACGAATTTATAAGTGATTTTGAGTCAGATAATGATAACATCACATGCCACTTTAGGAACTTAACCAATGTTATTTAATACATGAAGCCTATTCAATTTTGGTTTCCTTAATTATAACATAAGTAATGTTAAGCTATGTTGCTCTGACTTATTGTTTTTCTTGAAATGCTTGTCTTCGATGCTCGTACCTGACACGGGCACAGGAAATTGACCCTCCAAAAATCTTTCAAATTAGTAAGAAACTTGGTAAAACTCAACATACCTGTTTCAGGCACATACCTATATCTGAGACTCATATCTAAATTTGAGTAACTTAGATGTTAAGTGACTTTTGTATTGTAGAAACTTGAAAAAGGTTGATTTAACGATGATACATATAATACTATTTACTTCATTTGATGGTTCTTTGTTTTTTAATGCAACTTTTGAGTTTCCACCCTTGTTTGTTGATACTCAATCAATGATGATAACCTGTTTCCAGAAGAAATTTAAACATAATGTCAGATATTTGAACAGATTTAACTGTTCCATTTTATTTGTTTAATTTTAATTCCTGTAACATGTAAACTTCTTGAGACTTCTAATCTTGCTTCAGGTTCATTTGTCATCCGAATAAAGGCTTGATGAACATATTAAATGAAATGGGGCACTAATTATTGGGTTTTCAAACATATTCATGATGAAAGAAGATGGTGAGAACTACTAGAGTCCCATTTAGAATATAGATGCTATGGTTACTGTTTTTTTGTTTTTTGGTTTGTTGATGTTATGGTGTTACTTTTGAAGAAATTATGTGGCAAATAGACATTTGGAATATTTGTATATGGATGTTGGTAAGCGTTTGTTGTTGGTGAGATTGCTTTATTGAATTTTTTTTTCTGTGCATATAACCGTGACTTTAAGCAATGCCCTTCTTTTGTTGAACTGACATTTCATTGAAAAGGATCTGTGACTTATACCTCTATTTGCTAGACTCTGATTTGAGTTCTGCAAAACAATTCATGCCAAAGATTTGGTTGTTTTGACTAACCACTGTTCCTCTCCCAGCGTTGCAGTTGGCAGCGCATATATGTTTTCTTTGTTTCGAGTCTGAATTCTTCATTCATTCCTCTGATTCTCCGTTTTTGAATTTTGTGAGGCCCTCAACCACACTCCATGGTTGCTCCTTTATACCGACATTTCTTCATTCCTGTGTCCCAATCCCAATCTGCTGTATAGGTAGTGAAAATCGGGTAGCCCCTCGTACTTAAAGGTGATTGCAATTGGTGTTTGATTTCTCTGTTTTAGGCTGAATATTGTTTTCTAGAGTTCTTCTTCCTCATTGAAATCCATTTCTGTTAATTCCGGGAACATTGATCCTATTTTAACAGTGTTTTCCTTTCTAATCTGGGTTAGAGGGATGTTATGTACATGAATTCAGAACTCAAAAGTCAAGAAGTCGATCTCTTCAAGGATGACTTCTAGTAGTCATTCCTTTAGCTAAAGATGATAATACATCACTGACCATGGACTTGCTTAACTACTCGTTTTCTGTCTACTTCCTCCTTGAAAGCAGTTTTTTTTGCCGAATTTATTTTATGAAGCTATTTTTTCATGTTTAGTTTTAACTACCATGTATAAATTCAAAACTTACAGCGTGCCTGGTTCACTTGAATAGTGATTTCATTCGGGCACTATTCCATGCAGGGGCAAAGTTAGGAATTTTTTTTTTTTTGGTATCGGAATTAAATTGTATATTTTTACGATAGTAAAAATGTAATTTTACAATTTTAGTAGTCTATATCTTTATAATTTTTAGAGGATTAAATTAAATTTTTATTATTTTTGAGAGTCAAAAGTGTAATTTTATCATTATTAATTTAAAATTTTATAAATTATAAAAGGTTTAAATGAAAATTTTCTATTTTGGGTACTGATTCCATTCTCAATAATAGTCATTTGGTCAATTCAATAGAATAGTTTATTTCCACCTTATTATCCCTTTGCCTGTAACCAAGAACGGCTATTACAGGTGTGCATAGAATAGCCAAAATATTTTGTTGGTCATTTTAGCCCTGCCAAGCAGCAAAGAATGAAGGAGAAGGGGAGAGGAGACTACCGCCACCACTGTCTGGTGGGTTTAGAGGCACTTTTTTCGGCGATCAACCCACTAGAGATTTTTTTCTTTTAAATTTCAGAAAAAAATCATAATATCATGCAAGTGCCAAGCATAAAAAGAAGTGGACATCTCGAATCTCGATAGTGGAATTTTATTAGATTTTTGAAGTTTTTCAATGGGTTTTATGATTAGATTTACTCGTTTAGAAGAAGATTTAGGGAAAACTAAAAAGAAGATAAAAAAGAGAAGGTGAAAATCTGTTTGAGGTGAATTTTTGGAGCCAAAAAGCTTTTGGCCAATAGTGGTGGAGGTCATGCACGACACCTCTTTCACCGGAAATTGGGTTTGCTTTTTTGAAAATTGAAGGAAAAAGAAAAGAGTTGTAGAAATGGAGAGGAGACGAAATAAATGTGGAGGGAGCATATGAATATGAGAAATAAAAGACACTCGAACAAGAAAATAATAGGATTAATAAGAGAGGAAAAAATATTGAAATAAATTCGAGAGAAGAAAATCAATTTTTATATACTAGTTTTTTAAGTATTAAATAATATTTATTATCAATTATTTCTAATTATTGCTTTAGTGGTTATATTGCAATATGATGACAAAATTTAATTTTTAATAAACGAAATTAATAAACTATATTGGAAAATTATAAATACTTTATTATAATAAAATTTATTTTATTAATAATAGAATTTCCCTATAAAATTATAAGTTATTAATGTATATAAATGAATTTTTTTAATACAATGCCTAAACTACTCATAATCCCTCTTAACCCTTGAATAGGAGGATAAAACATGCTTGAGCATGCTTAAACCCACATCTCATGTACTAACAACAATACTAATATCAATCGAGTTAAGATTCAATTTATTTTTCAATATTATTCTAGTGAACCAAACAATAGAATACTATTACTTGTATATTTCATTCAGGGTCCATTTGGATAAACGGTGAGATTGAAAACAAATGATATCAGTGAGATTAATTATTGTAGCAATGAGATTAGATAAATCAATGATGAAATATATGTTTGGATTCAAATGTAACGGTGACAATGACATAAAGTATAATGAGAAAGCAAAATGATTATTAGGGATATTAAATTAAATTTATATTAAAATATAATTTTATTATATAATTAATTATTCAAATTAATTTATGTAACTAATAATATTTATAAATATATTATTTATATGGTTAATTAATGTAAATAAAATTTTAAATATTATTAGAAAAAATGAAATAAAACAAATATACAAATAAGATAAAAAAATTTTATAATAAAAAAGAAAAAAAAAAGTTATCATATTAGAGATCTGCTTTGATCTTTGGCTTAGCATTTTGAAGACACTCTAAGGATCCAGTCTTTACGTGGAGCAATCAGTTTTTTTCGTCGAGTCCTTTTTGAAACCGATTTAATCGACTTATACCTTACAAAAACTGAACCGACCAATAATATATGAGGAAATCGAAAAAATCGAACCGACATTGAGTTAGTTTAGTTGGTTGGGTCAGCTTTTTCAGTTAATCGATTTCTTTATTATTATTTTTTAAAATTTTTTAATGTTTTGTAATGGATAACTTGCTGCAGAACGATGGTGGAGTGCTTGTTGTTGAATGCTAACGAACGGTGAAGCTCCTGCTGTCGAATGACTCCTCCTACTGGTTGCTGAACGGCGGTGAACGACGCCTCCTATTGGCTGTTGTTGAATTTGTTTTGAGGTTTCTTTGAAATGGGATTTTGGTTGTTAGGATGAAATTTCGATACGAGCAATAAGCTCAGTTTAGCTGAGTGTAATTTTAAGTTTTGGGTTATTTAGTTGGGTTTTGTTATTAGATTAAGGGTAAATTACACCAATAGTCACTTAATTTTGAGTTAGTTGACAAAACAGTCACTTAAGTTTCATTTCAGTCACTATGTAACAACCTGTTTTTCAGTGGTATAGAAACAATAGTTTCGGAGCCACTAAATCCAATGAGTAAATTCGTAAATATTATTATTTAAATTTATGAGCCAAATGTGATTTTTAAAAAGGTTTTTGATTTGATAATTTATGTTATATAATTGATTTATTAAGTTCAAGTGATTTTAGAAAATGAGGTTTCGAGACCTTATTTTTATAAACTGAGCCGTAAATATTTTTATAAATATTTACGGAGTGTCATTAAGGTGGTATTAAAGTTTCGTTAAGAAATTTTAACGTTTTGATAGTTAATTAATTAAAAAGGACCAAATTGAAAAAAAAGTACATTATCGGGACTCCGTTCCCTTAAATCGGATTTGTAAATATTTTTAATAAATATTTACGAAGCTAGTTGTGTAGTTAATTAGGTTTCGGTTAAATAGATTTGTTTGAATTAAAAATAATTATGTATAAAAACTAAATCGCATATAGGGTGAAAGTTAAATTATAAATTAAAGAATAATTAAAGAGAATAAAGAAGCAATTATACCTTATTCCGTTAAGTGGACGGTATTAGTAACTTACATGTGTAAATTTATTATATATATTAAAATATTAAAGTTAAAATATATATTATAATATGTTTACTTAATTATTAAGTATATATATTATATAATTATAATAAAATAAAAAAGTATTAAAAGGAAGAGAGCCATACAAAACACAAAGAAAAGAAAGAACAAAAAAAAGAAAAAGAAGAAAGGGAGAAAGAAGGTTCAATGCACTGCTTAGGGATTTCTAGGGTTCAAAGTTTAATTGGTTAGTTAATTTAGTCCATTTTCTTTTAATTTTTATATTTTTGGAATCTCGGCATTAAGTACTACCCAACTCATGTCAAAATTTTAGCATTGATTGAGTTTTTAAAAGTCGTTAATGTTGAATAATTTTAGTATTAGGGATTAAATTGATAGATTTTTAAGCTAGAAATGAAAAAAGATTAAATTGTAAAATAAATTGTAAATTTTGAGTAATAGGGACTAAATTGTGAAAATTTTGAAATTTAGGGGTTTAAGTGAAAATAGGGAGTTAAATTTAGTTTAAAGTGGAATTTGTATGAAAATATAGAATTAAATGTGAAGGATAAAAATTTGTCTCGGTTTAGGGGCTAAATTGGAAATTAGACCAATATTGAGTAAAAAATTAAAAAATTCAATATGAAGTTAAATTGTGTTGTACTGATGAAATTTTAATTGTTTTAATTTTGTAGCTAATGTCGTGTTGGAATCTTCGACTAAAAAGGGGAAAGATAAAGTCGACATCGAATAGCTCGAAATTCTTGGTTTGTATTTCTATAATTCGAACTAAGTCGACATCGAATAGCTCGAAATTCTTGGTTTGTATTTCTATAATTCGAACTAAGTTGTAAAATTATTGCATTTTGATTTCTTATTTATGGTAAGTATCGAAGATGAGAACTATTGTGTTTTATAACTGAAATGGATTGATTCGGTATGTGATGAATTTATTGAATTTATATGAATTGAATTGAATTCATATGTATATATGTGATAATGTGATTATATGAAAACTTGATATTGGATATTGATTATATTTGAAAAGTAAAATGTAACCCTATTAACTATATCGGACTGAGTCAGATATAAATGACATACCATAGGATAGGAAGAGTTCAGGGATTTCTTCGACTTCGAGTCGATGAGGCACTGGGTGCCAATTTATTTCTGTTTATTTGATGAGACACTAGGTGTACGTCAATGTATATAGCGCTGGGCGCATATTACTGCGGATTTATCCGATGAGGCATTGAATGTCAAACTGGTGTGTTGGTTGGATCCGTATATCCGTCCGAGTCGTGTTAATAGGGGTAATTAAATAAAACAATATTATGATTGATAATGTATATGAATTGAAATTGGGATAGTGATTTGAAACAACAAATAAGATACATGAATTATGTACTAATAAAGTGGATATGAAATGGCTAATGCTATTGTTTAAATAATATGTGGATCAAATTGTGAAAAGCTATTGTATAGCAAGTGATGAAAATTGAGTATGGCATGAAATGATGTATTCATGAATTAAGTGTTGAATGGCTAATGTTATTGTACAAATAAATATGGTTTGATATGTGAATAATTATTGATATAGCAATTGTGTGAATTGGGACATTGTTCAATAAATGATATATGATAGCATATGATAGTCATGATATTAGACATTAATATGTACTTAAAATTCAATTGCGCATATTATATTATATTATCTTTAATGATTCGGATTATAGAAATACCACTGAGATTTACTCAGCGTACTGTTTTGTTTTCCGTGTGTAGGTTAGGTACTTAACTTTTGATGGCCGATTTAGTATCCAACAATGATCCCGAACTCAAATGTGGTGATGTTTATCTTTTGTGTTGGCATGTACCTAGGATGTCTAAATGATAGTTATTTTGTGGATGGATTGTAAATGAGGTTATAATTGTAAGGTTGGTTTGGAATATATATATATAAATATGTGTTTGTGTTTGAAGCCATATTATGGCATGGTAAATTGAACTAAATTTAGATATGTGTATGTGAATTTAAGTTGATGTTTAAGTGCTTATGAACTAGGCAAAATGGATTGAATTCGACATGTTTATAATTTCGATTTGAATGATGCTTTGATGATATGAATTGATGATATAAATGTGGTATCAATGAGGGTACATTGGTTAGGCACCTAGGATGATTGTTTTGGCATGTTTTGAAATGGTTAAATGAATGGTTTTTGAGTTGTTTAATGTCTAAGCATGTAGAAAATGGCAAAATTGTTGTTAACGACACATTTTAGCTCCACACGGGCGTGTAACTCGGCTGTGTAAGACACACGGTTAGCACACGGGTGTGCGAGGCCATTTCGAAAGGGCACACTGCCTGGTACACGGGCGTGTGGCTTGGCCATGTGACCTAAGTCAGAGAGTTACAAGGACATGGGTTGGGACACGGCCCTATGTCCCTATTTCAAATGCCCACATGACCTAAGACATGGGCATATCTCTTAGCTGTGTGAGTCATACTGCCTGACCACACGGCCGTGTGAACCCTGCATCTTTGAAAATTTTTAATGTATTCCGAAAAAAATTCCTTGAGTTTTCGAATTAGTCCCGATTTGTTTCTAACGTATATTTTGGGCCTCGAGGGCTTGAATAAGGGACAATATGTATAAGTTGATTGGTTTCTAACTTGAATATTATATGATATGAAACTTTTGAAATTCTGTCTATTTGATCTGTAAATTTTGGTAATACTCCGTAACCCTATTTTGGCAACGGATAAAGGTTAGGGTGTCACTCTCAACTTTAGAAAAGTGATAAAACTGTCACTAACGTTATGAAAAAGTGACAAAATAGTCACTGATTAACATTTTCCATTAGTGAGTTAACAGGATCGCTGATGTGGCAAGTTAACTAGATGATGTGGCCAGTTAACTTGCCACGTTGGTGAAGCAGCTGATGGGCCTTGGTTTGGGGTGGGTTTAGGGAGAAAATTGAAGCGTTATGTTGGTTTAGGGTAAAAATTAGAAACTGATTTTGATTAAGAGGATTTGGGGAAAAAAACGATTTGGGAAAAAAATTGATTATGATTTGGGTTGGTTTGGGTTTGAAACTGATTCGGGAATTGATTAAGAAGGTTGGTTTAGGGTTAGAAATTGATTTGATAATTGATTAATAGGGTATATGGTTAGAAAAAGTTTGGTCTTTTCTGTTTGGGGAGAAAAAAAGATGAAACTAGAAACCTATCAGTGTTTTTAATTCTCAGTGACAATGATCAATAGAAGAGAATCTGCCAATGTTGTTACATCCATTGTAACGGGTAAGTTTTTGCATTTAGTTTTTTATTTTTTAGATTTAGGGTTATTTTGGATTTTTTTTATTTTAATTTTGATTTCAATTTAGGGTTATTTTAATTTTGGTTTTATTTGTTATTAATGTGCATGACAGATTAGAGTTTGGTTATTAAAGTGAATGACAGATAATATGTATGTTATGCCATGTGCATGATGCTTATTGTTTGTATCAAACTGATGTTTATTGTTTGTATCTGCCATTGTATAAATGACATTATCAAACTGATGTTTATTGTTTGTATCTGCCATTATTTGTATCCTAGCTGCTATATTGTATGTGGCAATATCAAATTTGTTATTTACCTTCTATATTGTATTGGTTATTGTTTATCATTGCCTAGGTGTAGGGTTAAAGCATTCGGTTATTGTCTGCCATGTGCATGATAGAAATTGTTGTGTTTGTATTAAATTATTTTTGTATTGGTTATTGTCTGACAGAAATGGTTAAAGTTAGAGGTGAGCAAAATCCGATTCGATTCGAAAAATTTGATAAAAATTCAAATTTTGAATTAAATAGTTCGAGTTATTTGAGTTAATCAAGTTATTCGGATCAACTCGAATAAAAATTTAATCAAGTTATTCGGATCAACTCGAATAAAAAATTAAGTTTTTCGATTTAACTCGAATATGAATTACACAATTCAAGTTATCCAAAAATCAAAATAAAAAAAGGCAAAACTACGTTTTTTGATAAATGTTTACTTTTTTTGAAAGTTAAAAGTCAAAATCATTAAATTAAAAGTTAAAACTATATCGTTTTGATAAATGTTTACCCATTAAGTTAAAAGACAAATCATTATATTGTTTATGTAGTTAAATAATCTTGTACTTCGTCTACTTGTTAAATAATCGGTTCATATGAACACAACATTAAGTACAAATAATAGGATTCGTTAACTCCACTCGACTTGATTTGAAATTTTTTGACTCGATTCGATTCGATTAGAAAAAAATCAAATTAAGTACAGTTGTTAAAATAGAATTCATCAACTCAACTAACTCGAAATTTTTTGACTCGATTCAGCTCGACTCAATCGAATACTCACCCCTATTTAAAGTGTTTGCCTATGTTGTCTGCCTTTATTGATGAGTAATTTGTTTGGCAGGTTTAATTGATGACAATTTTAATGAGAATGAATAAGAAATGCCTGGTAGTGATGCATCTGAAAGTGATGTGTCTAATAAGATAAGAGTTAATTTAGATGTTTTAAACATGGATGATAAGAAGTAGGTGAACTGTGTGATAGTAATGATTCTGGGAGGTTAGATAATGCACATGAATATGACTTAGATGGCCAAAATTGGTCTGAGTTCAACCCAGAGAATGACATGAGCAATCCTAGACTTAAGATTAGAATATTATTTAAGTCTAAAGACAGTCTAAAAGAAGCTGCCAAGCAGTATGGTAGGTTAAATAGTTATTTTATTAAGTTTTCCAAAAATGATTTAAAAAGATTAAAGGTAATCTGTAGTGAAAAATGTTCTTGGTTCATATGAGCCTCTAGACTAAACCCTAATGACCCTACTGACCAGACTTGGCAAATTAGGAGTTCAAACCCTAACCATACTTGTTCTAATGTCTATAAAAACAAGAATGTAACCTCAGCTTGTATAGGTTAACTTTATAAAGAAACATTCATTATTGATCCTGATTATTCTCTAAAATCATTACAATAAGATGTTAAAAGAGATTTATGTTGCATAGTCTCACTAACCAAGTGTATGAGGGCAAAACTTAGGGTATTGAAATTAACTGAAGAAGCTCATAAGGCTCAATATAAGAAGATTTATGAGTATTTGTTGGATGTTAAGACCCAAAATGAGGGAACAACAACAACCTGTTATTTGGATAACATGTTGTTTTAAAGGATGTATGTCTGTCTGCAGGCATATAAAGATGGCTATAAGGCTGGTTGTAGAAGGATAGTAGGTTTAGATAGATATTCTTGAAGGGCTACAATGGTGGCTATTTACTTGCAACTGTTGGGATAGATGCAAATAGCGGCATCTATTCTATCGCATATGCTGCTGTCGAAAGTGAAAACCAAGCATCATGACTTTGGTTATTACAGTTGCTCGCAATAGACTTGGAAATTGTGAGCTTATACCAGATATCTTTCATGTCTGATAAACAAAAGGTAAAACTCTATTTATTTATTTTTTTATGTTGTTTCTATTTAGGGGTTTAAGGTTTGTCAAAGAATTAAATTGTATTTGTTCTAATTGTAGGGACTTTTAGAAGCAATATGTATGTTGTTTCCTAATGCAGAAACAAGACACTGTGTTAGACGTCAACATGTCAATTTCAAGAAGGCTGGTTTTTGAACAAAGGAATTGAAAGATTTGCTTTGGTAAGCTGCCAGAGCAAGCACTACAATGGATTTTGATGATGCCATAGATGAACTGAAGAAAACCAATTAACATGCTTATGATTGGTTGAAGGAAAATAACCCTACTCACTGGTCAAGGTCTCACTTTTCGATTAGGAGCCATTCTGACATGTTAATTGTAACACCCCTTACCCGAGACTGTTGCCAAAATCGAGCACGAGGCATTACTAAACTTAATCTATCACTTAAATAGTTTTAAAATTTTTTATTTAAACTTTTCTGAATGTGCTTTGTCATTCTGTGTTGTAGTCGCCTAAAAATTCATATCTTGAGTTCCGAAACTCAAAATTTAGATCCGTAAATTTTTCCTGAAACTAGACTCATTAATTTTTTTCTAGAATTTTTGACTTAGCCAATTAGTACAGTTTATTAGTTAAAGTTACCCCTGTTTTAGAATTCGGCTGCACAGACCTCTACTTACTACGAACCACTTTTCTCCCTATACAAAATTAATATAACTATACCGTTTATTTCTATTAAAACTATATTCAATAAGGATTCTAACCATATAAATTACACCACCTAATTATTTTTGTACAATTTATGGTGAATTTACAAAGTTGAAACAGGGGATCTAGAATTTTCTCTGACCCTGTTTCACTAAAACTCAGATATCTCATAAAATATAATACCTTTACCTGTTTTGCTTATTCCATAAGAAAATAGACATAATAAGCTTTAATTTCATATATTATTCATCTTAAAAATATGTTTATACAATTTTTAGTGATTTTTCAAAGTCATGTCATTTCTGTTATTTGAATCTGTTTTTAGGTTACTTTCACATTTTTCATAATTTTCATGTGATAACCACCATTCAATCATACATATTAATAAACATGCATATCATCGGTCATTTTTATTAGATAATCTCTAGCAAGTATTTACACATCATTCATTGTTCACATTATACTAAAAGCAGCTAAGTTTCTATACATGCCACACACAAAACAAAACGTCTAATTATACCGAGTTATTTCTTTGATAGTGTGATCGGCCTCCGACGTTTCCTTCGATCCTTGAGTGGCTAGATAAGTACTATAAGAAGAAGAAAATAAAGGGATTAAGCACTAGGCTTAGTAAGCTTACAAGCAATTAAATCACAACATTCAACATAATGGATAATTATGCATAATATCATCTAACATCATAAATTTCTTTACTTCTCAATTTCTATCTTCTTCTTTATTCCTTTACCTTCTTTCTTATCTGACCTTTCCTTTTCATAAATATAATCTACTTTTCCTTTGCTATTAATTCACTGTAATCTAACTCGTATCCTGACCCGTTGAACCACTTGGAATACTAAGGATATTAGGGTCGTTTCTGTCTATCAATATCCTGCCAATGCCATGTCTTCGACATGGACTTACATGAATTATTCCTGTCTCCAATGCCATATATATATATAATATGGGCTTACATGGCTCATTCCTGTCTCCAAAGCCATATATCTGATATGGACTTACATGGCTCATTTCTATCTTGTCCTGTCCTGTCAACCCTAATATCCTAACATTCCTAAGGTTCAAACGGGACTTCCTAATGCCTTTTTCTCTGTCACTTCGCCTTTAATTCGACTTTAAATATTCTCATAAAATAAGTATATAAATGCTAGAAATTGACAATAATAATGTAAAATAAAATAATATTGCATTTATTTACTGTAAACTTACCTCGATACAAAATGTGACTAAACTTTACAATTTAGTCCTTTACTTTTTCTTTTCCCCGATCTACTCCCGAATTTCGCTCTTCTTGATTATGAAGCTTGAAAGTTGAAGAAACCCTAGCTATGGAGAGAGGTAAGATTCGGCTGGTACTTGAAGAAGATGATACAATTTTGTCATCTTTTTACCTTTTTATTAATGTTAATAACCAAATGACCAAAATGCCCCTCCTTACTAAACTTTCAAAAATTCCTTCCATGTCCTAATTTTTTTTTCCATGAACTTAAAATTGGTCAAATTGTTATTTAAACCCTCCTAATTAATATTCCAAAGCAATTTCATACTAAAAACTTCTAGAATGCAAGTTTTGCAAATTATTCGATTTAGTCCCTAATCTCAACTTAAGCACTTTATGCATAGAATTTCATCACGAAATTTTCACACAATCATGAAATTATATCATGAACCTCAAAATAATAATAAAATAAATTTTTCTACCTCGAATTTGTGGTTTCGCAACCACTATTCCGTTTAGGCCCTATTTCGGGATGTTACATTAATGAATAATCTTTCTGAATCCTTTAACAAGGTAAACCCCTATGGTTTATGTTTTTTTACTAATCGTTATCAGTTCACTAATCCTTTATGTTGTATACTGGTAGATGATACCGGAAGCAAAAGGGAAACCTATTCTAACCATGATAGAAATAGTAAGGACCAATATTATGTTGTTGATTGTCAAGAAGAAAGAGAAGCTGAAAAATAGAAAGGAATGTTGTGTCCAAAGATCAGGAAAAAGCTGAATGTTAATACCAAAGATTCATTGATGTAAAGTTACCATTTTTAATCTTTCTGATGCCTTTATTCTAACTTTATGTTGCTCGTCACATTTTGTTTTAGTGTGTGTTTTTTAATATGCATACAGTGTTTTTTAATATGTCTATGTATAATTATTGGTGGGGTTGGCCACATGCTATTGACTATTTTTTAATATGCATGCAGTGGTTTTAAATTTGTCTATGTATGATTGTTGGTGGGGATGGTCATATGTTGTTGACTATTTTTTAATATGCATGCAGTGACTATTTTTTAAGTGTGTGTGTATGATTGTTGGTGGGGATGGTCACATGCTGTTGACTGTTTTTGAATATGCATGCAGTGACTATTTTTTAATAATATGCAAGTAGTGACTGTTTTTTAGGTATGTGTGTGTATGATTGTTGGTGAGGCTACTTATAATGTTGTTTTAGTGATTGTTTTTTAACCAAGCATGGTGACTATTTTTTAGATGTGTTCCATCACATGCTAGTGGGGAGAAATATCAAGTTGAATGTGGTCTAAGCAGCCCGCATGTGGTGGGCCTAGTTGAGAATTCCTACTCCTGCAGGAATTAGGATCTCACTGGCATCCCTTGCATGCATGCATTGACTGTCATTCATCTAAAAGATGAGTTCTCAGATACCTATGTACAAACTTGGTACACCAAGCAAACCCAACTTGACATTTACTCTAACTTTATAAGGCCAGTAAAGGGTTCTAAAAAATAGGTGTCTTTGTCAAACATGCTGCCAATACTGCTTCCTACACTAAGAAGGCCACCTAGCAGGCCTACTAAGATGAGAAGGAAATAACTTGATGAACCACAAACAACAGAAAAGTTGAGCAAGAGAGGAGTGGACATGAGGTGCAGTAAATGCAAAAAAGTAGGCCACAATATGAGGAGTTGCAAAGGTGAAGTTGGCCAAAACATTCCAGTAAGTCATCTGCCTTAAGTTATATTACTTCTATTTATGAATTTATTTGACAAATTTTACTTGTTGTTGTAGGTCAAAAGACACAAAGTTGGTGTTCACAACCAAGTGGTTGCCTCAACTCAGCAATAGGCTACCCCAAATCAATAAGAGAGTACCCCAACTCAGTTACAAACTGCCCTAACTCAGTTACAAACTGTCCCAACTTATCAACAATTTACCCCCACTCACCAAAAATATGTTGCCCCAAGAAAAAAGCTCTCATTCAAGAGGAAACAAACCACTATTAGATGGATACCTCCTACTCAAGAGTCATCTATGAAAGACCAATGATGAAATTGTGAACATACCTTATTTTGTTAACTTTTTGAAATTGTGTAAATTTCTCTGCTACTGATTTACTAACTTAGGCAAATTAATTTTTGTAAATTTGCCTATGATTGCTACTATTGATAAACTTAGGCATTGTTACTGATTTTTTTTTTTGTAAATTTGGCTACAATTCAAACTTGTTCAATTGTGTTGAAATATAGGAAAATTTGGCAATAATTTTCCCTTCTTTCCTTTTGTAAACAGTTTGACGTTTGGCCTTAATATATGAGCAATGATCCATGCAATTTGTATTATCTTTTCTAACATATGAGTATTGAGAAAACAAATGTGTAAGAATTGAGAAATACAAATATTTCTCTCTTTTTTTTCATCTGTGTTATCTCTTCTAACATATGAGCATTGAGAAATACAAACGAAATGAAGATTAAACATTCTTTCAAGTCTTTCAACTTTGAAATGAAATTAAATATTACAAAATAACTTTCTAACCATATATTCTCCCATTACAATTTGTAAGCAACAACCACATATTCTCCCATTTCAAGTATTTCAACTTTGAAGTTTGTAAGCAACAACATAAGCTGGTTAGCAATGTACACCATCAACCATGTATAACAACATAAGCAACAATATACCAGCAACAATATTACAAAACATAAGCTGGTTTTCAATGCTAACACCAACAACATAAGTTGATTTAGGGTTTAAAAAACAATAACACAGTTACAAATACAAGCACCAAAAATCATGTTTTTCTCTCCCTCCTCCTTGCATCCTCCAATGTCCTCACTTTTTTTAGAAGACCTAAAAACACAATTTGTGAACGGGGCATTAATGGTGGATCAAACCAAGTGAAAAAATGACATGGTTTTCGAAACCCACTGTCAAAGTTCTTACACACAAAAAACCTTCTACCTGGGTTGTCATTGGACCAAGACATGTTTAATTGGGCTAGGTTTCCACAATAGCACACCGGAATCACTTCAGGCATCTTCATTTTTTCTTTTCTCCTTCTTCTTCTTCTTTTTCTTTTTCTTTTTTTTTAACCCTAAATTGGTGCTGGTAGGGCTGTTAAATTGGTAGTAACTGGCCAGTTGGGGGGTTTTTTGACACCAAGCATGCTGTTATTTGCCATGTCACTTTGTTGTGATGTCTGTGACAGAAAATGACAAAAAGGACAGTTTTGTCACTTTTCTAAAGTTGAGTGACTGAAATGAAACCTAGGTGACTATTTTGTCAGCCCCAAAATTGAGTAACTGTTGGTGTAATTTACCCTTAGATTAATGGGTTTAAAATTTAATGAGTAATGGTTTGGGTTTAATTAGGCTGGGTTCAATGGGTATTATATTTATTATATATCATAAACAAATAAATATATTTTAAAATAATATAATATAAATTTATTTTTTCAATCTGGTTTGATTCAAAAAATAAAAAATAAAAAATTGACCTATCAAATCTACAAAATCAAATTTCAAACTGAACAAGTCAAAAAAACGACTAAATCGAAATCGAAAAAATTGATTGTGTCAATTTTTCCTGTTAAATCCGATTTATGCTCAACCCTATGTAACTATGTCCCACACTCAAATAACATTTGCTTACTAATAGTAAACGAATAGGGAAAGGGCTTGCCCACGACAGTTTGTGGTCAGCTTGTGGCCATGGTCTAGAGAATACATTCCATGTGCTTCGTGTTTGTTGTCTTATTAAGGAGGTTTGGTTTCGTTTCTTCCCACCCGTATACTTCATTCTTTTTTCTTGTTCGATTTAATTTCTTGGATTACTACTAATCCACAGAACTCTTTTTCTCTGGACTTCGTGGATGTTAGTTGGGTGACTTTATTTGGCATCATTATATGGTGATTATGGAAGCAGTGGAATTTGATTATATTCCATGGTGTGGAATGGAACATAGCTAGTGCTATATCGAGAATGTTAAAATGCCTGACGAGAGAATCCTGCTATCTAAAAATATTCCGAGAGATGGGCATTGGGCTCCACCTCCCGAGGATTGGATCAAGTTCAATATAGATGGTGGCATGGTGCTTTAAAGACATGGATTGGTCTCGCTTCAATAGGAGCTATTGTATGTAACTGTAGAGGCGAATGGATGTTAAGATATTGCAGAAGCCTTGGGTAGTGTAGTGTCCTTGATGTGGGAGATTGGGGGGGAGGGGGAGGTCGAAAATGTATTAGTTGAATGTGATAACTTGAAAGAGACCTCGATTATATTGAGCTGTAGTTCAAAACTTGTGGATTAGCTTTGGTGTGACAAATATGCAAATTGGTGAAACAACATTGGATGGTAGTGATAGAAAACTTGTGGTGCAAGAAACAAAATAAAGTGAAATAAGAAATGATATTGGAGGTGTGAGTTACTTTCCTTAAAGCTTTATTTTACCTTAAGGATACAACAAGTCATAAAATAATAAAAGAAAAATAATGAAAATAGCGTAATTTAAGTTTTTGTATAGGCATCGAATGATTATACATAAAAAAATGTATCCCTTAGTACATATATTTTGGCATAAGGTATAATTTTTTAAGGGTAAATTACTCACATAATCACCCAACTTTTTAGACGCTTTCATTTTGGTCACCGCTGTTAAAATAATCTTCCACTTTAGTTACTTAACTGTCAAGTCATTAACGACGTCTGACGTACCATGGCACCTCATTGCCACATGTATTTTTTTCCACGTCAATAGTCTAGGTAATTTGCAACCCTTTATTCATGTCGTTTATCTCATTTCTTTCTCGTATTCTTCTTCTTCAACACATTGGGTTAAATGATCATAAACACTTACTCGCTTCTTTTTCCGGTTCTAGTTCTTCAATTTATATTTAACTTTCCACCTCAACAAACCAACTTACATAACAACTGGAAACTTTGCAAATTAGATTAGAAGAAGCAATATGCAGAACACTAGAATGCTATTGCCATTATAATTTCAAATTTTACAACTTGGGAAATTCTCAGTTTATTCCCTTTCATTTCATTACCCAAAAGTACCAATATTTACCATTCCCAGAAAAATTCTCAGATTTTCCCCACAAAAATCAGCTAACAAAGTTCATAACCTCAACATTCCCACATAATTTCCCAGATTTTCCCCTTCATTTCAATACCGAAAAGCATAACACCAGCACAAACATACAATCCACAATAGCACAGTGGGATTTCAGTAGGTTAATCCATTACTACTGTTGAACTTCAATTCTCTACCCGTTTTCTCCCCAGGCTGAGACAAACCATAAAAAAGATGAGAAAGTAACTCTAAATTCTAGGGTTTCACCTTAAGGTAAAGAAAGTAAAATAAAAGGGGTTTGCAATATTTCTTTTTAAATTACTTGGGCTATTAACGTGGAAAAGAAATATATGTGGAAATGAGGTGGCCTGCTACGTTAATGATTTGATGAATGGGCGATTAAAGTGAAAAATTATCTTAACGGTCATGATTAAAATGAAAATTTTTAATTTTGGTGATTAAAATGAAATGAAAATGACTGAAAAGTTGGATGATGATTTAAGGAATTTACCCATTTTTCCATAAAAAATATGTTTCTTGGATGGGCATGACTTTGGCCTTGAAATCTTTGATCACGTTCTTAGGGGAGCTTAGGATTTTGTTGTGCAAGATTCATAATTAGTTTGTTTGTTCTTTTCTCTACCAAAAATGAGAGTACAGAAGAGAAGGTGTTCTGATTATTCTGTGAAAATTTAGAGCTGCGATGGGCTCATTGTATTGAAACAAATAAAAATGGAACATTAAAAAGGAGTATTTTTATATCTCAAACAACCAAACTACGTGAAAGAATTGTTTCAACTGTGAAATCAAGTCTGGTCAAAATTTCATTGATGAACAGTTACGCGCGGCCTTCCAACCATAAAATAATATTTTTACAATTGTTTACAGCTCCGTACGAGAAAAACTAAAATGGGATCAAATTGACCAGTGTCTAATCTTGCATGGTAATGATGATGAGGCCGAGTGGAAACTGGTCTCCACATAATAGAAAACTACAAACAAAGACCCAAATGAAAAAGTAGTCAATTAGCTTTCGCTGCCATCTGTTTTTAAGTTTAGCTTTCACTGTTTGGACGACCTTTCAGTTTCCTGGGTATTTTCTTTACCCTTTTTCCTTTTCTGGGAATCATCTCTGTTTTCAAGGGGAAAAACAAATGAATGATATTGATGATATCTCAGCTGATCTGATCCTGTTAGAATCCCAATGGAAAGGCCTAGTAAACACCCTCGAAAAGCTCCAGTGTGAGGGTTGTTCTTCTTCAGTATCTTTACTTGCTCTTCAATGCCGAAAGATCCGGGAACTTTCCAGCTCAATCCAAAGTGGAATCCGAACCCGTTTCGATGTGCTTCGGTACAAAGAAATTGAGATAGAGAATAGACTCAAAGATCTTGAATTAAGAGAAAATGAATTGGGTAAGCGTTCGAAGTTTAAACTTGACGAGGTGTTGATCGGAGAAGGTTCTTCTTTACTGGGTTTGAAGTTTATTGTCAGTGATGATGGGGAAAGGCTGTTGATGTTCTTGAATGCGCATGAGAATGAACACGAAAAGCTTGCCGATGAGGTTTATAATGTACTTAAAATGTCTAATAATCCTGGAAAACTGGTTTGGCAGGCTGTTAAAAGGGTTTTCATGGAGCAAAGAAATGTTGGGGTTGATACAAATGTGGAAAGAAGAAGTTGTCTGGTTTTGTTGGAGGCATTGATGAGAGCTAGGCCCGGGATTAAAAAAGGAGTTAAAAAACAAGCAATTTTTGTGGCAAAAGCATGGAAGATAAAGAAGGGGATGCAGGGCGAGGATGATATGGAGATTTTATTGTTTTTGATGCTTGTGGGTGCTTTTGGATTGCTTGATCAATTTAAATCCAATGAAATTAGGAGTCTTTTTAAGAGGGTTGCACAGCATAAGCAAGCTTCCTTGTTGGGTCATAGTCTTGGACTTTTTGAGAAGGCTGCCCCTGGTAATCTCTCTTTACTTTGTCATGTCATGTAAAATTATGTTTGATCAGCAACTTGCCTAGTTGATATTCTATTGTCTCCAAAAGAAAAAGAAAAACATTTAATGATCATGGGGTTTCCT
Organism: Gossypium anomalum; assembly: GCA_025698475.1. NCBI lineage: Eukaryota > Viridiplantae > Streptophyta > Magnoliopsida > Malvales > Malvaceae > Gossypium > Gossypium anomalum. The sequence goes on along the minus strand of CM046966.1, from coordinate 76,843,121 downwards.
GAGTCAATTGAGATACGTTAATCATATTGTTCCTTTTGGTGGTAAAATTTCCACTTACCTTCTTTTTCTGTGCTCCCAATTTTTTGTGATTTTGTCTGTTCAGATAGCTGCATCCTCCATTCCCAAGTAAAGATGGAGCAATTGGGTGAGGTTTCAAATGTGATGTCTGAGGCAATAGATGATACAAAGATCAATTCTTCTTCTCCATCTTCTGCTGATTTAAGATTTATTGCAAGTACAGATGCTGATAGGTTGTTGATGTTTTTAACTGAGCATGAGAATGATGATAGGATTGGTGATGATGTTTACAATGCACTGAAAACGTCAGGGAAGCCAGCAAAATTGGTTTTGAATGTAGTTAAAGCTGGAATCTCAGAGAGGGCAAATATAGGAGTTCAAAGAGGGGTGGTCAAGAACAGTTGTGTAATTCTGTTGGAGCAGTTGATGAGATTGAGGCCAGTGATTAGTCAGAAATTGAGGAGAAAAGCTCTGGGAGTAGCGCAACAATGGAAAGGAAATATAAAAGATAATGGCATTTATGATAAAGAGATTTTGGTCTTTCTGATGCTTGTGGGTGCTTATGGATTGACTAGTGAATTTAATATCAAAGAAATTGAGAGTCTGTTTAAGAGTGTTTCTCAGCATAAACAGGCTCCTATATTGAGTCCTATCCTTGGTTTCATTGACCAAACCTTTGGTAAGTGTCTTTTCGTTGCTCCCATGCAGAGTTGTATCATTGGTTTTGTTGGTGAAATCCCTACAGAAAACATTTTCATTTTACACACTTTGAATTTTATGACCTTTTTGCCTGTTCATTAGCAAATTTGTTTCTTTTACTACTTAGATTTTGTTAAACAATCAGGATTTTCATTTTAGGTTTAATAGTTCTTCATCCTTATTCTTGATTTAATCAATCAGTGATTATAATTTGTACATGTTTTTAAATAAATGGAAAGGTACACATGTACTTATAGTTTGTGAAATTTATGGATTGTTGTTTTTAATTCTTGTGATTCTACATTCTGTTACAAGTGTGTCATTATGCTCACAAGTTGATATTCTAACAATTCAGTGAGAGATATCTATCATTCTCAAGTGAAGATTGAGCAATCTGAAGCAGACAATTTTCAATTGGATAGCTCCATTCCTTCTGAACCAAAGTTTGACCAGCATATTGATTCTTCATCTACTAGGTCTTGGCCTGAGCTAAAGTTTCTTAGTATCAATATGAATGCAACAGGTTTAACACTATTTCTGTCTGAGCACATGGAAGATCATAATCTAATGCGAGGCGAAATTTCCAACGCACTTCTATTGGCCTCGGATCCTGCAAAATTAGTATTGGATGCATCATCATTTTTTTATCGTTCAAAGTCAGGGGATGGGTTTAAGGGAATAGCCTTATCCAATGCAAGAAAGAGTTGTATTCTTTTGTTGGAGCAGTTAGTGACATGTTCAGTCCAGATTGAACCCCATGTGAATGAAGAAGCTCTTAAGCTAGCGGTTGAGTGGAAAGAAAGAATGGATGAGAAGTACCCACAAGGTGTGATGGCATATGGTTTCTTGCAGTTTATAATCACATACCAGTTGAAGTCTTCTTATAACGTTGATGAACTCCTTTGTCTTTTGGTAATTGGAAGTGAGTATAGACAGTCTCCTGATCTGTGTCTGGCTCTTGGTTTGGCTGATAAGATATCGAGTGAGTTTACTCTCTATCCTGATCTTTCTTAGGATATTGTTCTAGATGCTATATATACTAAGTAGCTTCTTGATATTGTTACTTCTTTTAGCTGTTTTCTTTAGTTTGTTGTTTTCTTATCTGCAGAGCTTATATTGATGCCTTGAGTTGATGCATTGTGCATTGACTAGAACATGGACGTAAGATTTGTACAGCTATTTTACATCTTTTGACTAATTTCAATTCTTGGAAACATAATATCTTTACTGCTTACATGCTACAGTGGTTGACTGGTTGCAGTATGATTCTGAATGGTCAATAAATGGGATTGGCAGATCAGTATGTTTATATATTTAGTTGTTCATAGCTCTTCAGACCTCTGTTTTATTTTCGCTGTTCATTTTAAAATTCGAAACTGAAGAAGCTATTATGGGAAGCTAAAGCATCACCGGGATTAGAACCAAGCTCCACAAAAGTCAATTTTCGATAAGTATTACATGCTGTTGTCTAGTTGTCATCTTTGTCATTCTTTTGCATTGGAAGTTTTTCATATTTATAAACTATAAAGCTATTAGTGAGTCGACACTGTGCTTTTTCTTTCAGTAATAGTTTTCTAGTCTCCTTAATGGCATTCTGATTAGAACTGCACTATTCGGTTACATTTGACAGTCCTTATCGAGACCCTCATAAATAAGAATCTACGGCTTGAGGCTATTGCATATATTTGTGCTTTTGATCTTGCTGACAAGTTCCCTCCTGCACACCTTCTAAATGCCCACTTGAAGTATTCGAAGATGAGAAAATACCGGAAGGGCAAAAAATCAAATATGAAACTGGTAACCTTTGCACTTTTTGTGTCTTTGTATTCTCAATGGTTAAGCTGTTATCCAGCTGGTGTCCTACATTATATCTTTATGACTTTTAACTCAACATGCTGGCAGAATGAGACCATAGACCAAGAAATTGCGATTATGAGAAGAGTCATTAGATGCATTGCAGATCACAAGCTTGAATCTCTATACCCTCCTCAGGATCTTGAAAACTATATTCTGCATCTGGAAAGGCAGAAAGAACTGGGGAATGATACAGCACAAAGAGAAAAGCAGAAAGCAGAGAAGAACAAGGATTTGCCAATCCCTTTAACCAAAGCTAAAATGCAGCAGGACGGTGAACTTAATCGGCCCTGCATCAATATGTCAGCTGAGGCTGCACCAAGCCTTTTTGCTAGTGCTGGTGGCAATCTTCACTTAAAACCATCACCGCTTGAGCAACCAGTTAGCCCGATTGCTGATCAATCTGTGCCTTGTAGTTTGTGGGGCTCGGCTGCTTTTTGTGGAGACACAAGCTCATTTAATTGGCAACATGGGTGTGAAATCGGTGATCCCTGGAGCTTGGAGCATTTCACTTCAACTAGAGCAGTCGACAAGGCTGCCCCTGGTAAAATCTATTTTTTTTTTTTGGTGCTATTTTTGCTTTTAATTCTTTTTTACCAAACAAGATCATAATTCTTGGTTTAGATCCTTTTATTATTTTATAATTAAATAATTTTGATAGCATGAAAGGTCCTGCACACGCTTAGAGTTTAGCAAGTATCTTTTTTGGTTTTCTATTCTTTTACTCTAAATTTTCACTTACGAGTTCGATATATGCTAATTAGTTGATTCTCGAACCATACAGAAAGCAGTATCCATCACGCTCAAGTAAAGATTGACCAATGTCAATCAGACAATTTTCATTCAGATGCCTTTGTTCCTTCTGAAGCAAAGTTTAAGCATTATACCACTTGTTCATCTACTAGTTATGGGGTTGACCTACAATATTATAGCACCAGTATGGATGCAATGGGTTTAATATTGTTTCTCTGCAAGCATGTGGAAGATCACAATTTTATGCGCTGTGAAATTTCTGACGCTCTTCAATTGGCCCCGGATCCTGCAAGACTTGTTTTGGATGCAATATCAACCTTTAATAAACCAGAGTCATCGAATACTCATGAAAAGAAGTGGAATGGGTTTAATTCTGGAAACTTATGCCATGTGAGAAAAAGTTGCATTCTTTTGTTGGAGCAGTTAAGGACATTTCCATTCCAGATTGATCCCCATGTAAACGAAGAAGTTTTGAAGCTGGCTTTCGATTGGAAAGAAAGAGCACTGAAAGGTGTGGTGGCCTATGGTTTCTTGCAGCTGATAGTCACCTACTCTTTGATCTCTGGTTACGAAGCGGATGAGCTTTTTGGTCTTTTGGTAATTGCAAGCGAGTATCATCAGTCTCCTGCTTTGTGCCTGGCTCTTGGTTTGACAGATAAGATCCATGGTTAGTCTACTTTTTCTAGTTTATCCTTTCCCTTGTTTTAGTTGATTCTTTTAGCTGTTAGATGAAGTTATCCTTGTCTTCTCTGCTTAGCTCTCACATATTGCTAGTTTATAACGATAGCTTCTGATGATGAGGCATAGTGCAGGAATGTCCTCTAGAATGGGTTTTTTCTATTGAATCTAAGATGCTACTGGAGTTCTTTGGTTGCATCCTGTACTTAATTGGCACATGAAAGGAATCAAAGGGGGTCCTTATTGGTAAAATATTAGCTTGTTATTTTTCAGAATCATCTAGATTTTGGTTTCTTTCATGCATTCAATGTCAGATTGAAACAAATAAAGGTCAAATAATTGAGCTGAAGGTAAGAACAAATTGAGAAAATATATTATGTTCTGGTAAAGAGCATTCAAATTTGACAGAACTCCTTAGAAGGCGTCAAGAAAATATACCGTATAAGAAATTTCTAGTAAGGAGCATTTACCTTAAAATTTTTGATTGGTTCGTGAAGGGTATGTTTCTTTATATGTAGTGCGTTTCTGATAACTACCAAACTTCTTGTCTCTTTGTCATTTCATTCGGTCATTTGTTTGGAAATATTATGATATCTATGAATTAGAAAACTAACCTATGAAGTTCGGTGGTGATTTTTTATGAGCATAAAACCTGACGGTAGTCTAATGCCACCTGCAAAATCTGCTTTAAATTTGACAGTTTTGATCGAAACACTTGTAAAGAAAAACCTACGGCTCGAGGCTATTGGATACATATGTGCATTAGATCTTGTTGACAAGTTCCCACCTGCACAGATTCTGAAAGCTCATTTGGAATATTTGATGCAGAGTGTGCATCAAGAGGCCCAAAAATCACATTGGAAACCGGTAAGTTTTCCTTATTTCTTTATATTCATGCGTGCTCAAAGATTTGCTGGCTAATGAACTATCATCCGTGTTTTTATTTGAATGGTCTCACAGCGTCAAATTAGAGATAAAAAAAAAGGTGCAGTGGGAAAAGTCATCGGATGCATTGCTGATCACAAGCTCGAAAAACTATTCCCGCGGAAAAAACTGGAAAACTACATTAGGCACCTGGAAAAGCAGAACGCGGATGCAAATGTTGCTGCACGAAAGGAGAAGCAGAAAACAGGCCGGAAGAAAACACCCAAAGCCCCATCTGCAAATACGAAACCACAACATGAGTCTGGAACTAAGCTACCCTCCCCGACCTCCACTTCTACTACTGGTTCCACTACTAAACTGTCACCTCTGCAGCTACTTGAAACCTTCTTTGCAGATCAAGCTGTATCGCATGGGTTACGGGACTCTGCTACTTTCTCCGCAACCTCAAACCTATTAAGTGATAATCAGCAAACGGATGTGGCCGCCATTAACGATGATGGGAACTCTGACTAGGATTGAAATGAGCAAAACTCAATGAATATTTTGCACTGTGAGCTTGCTGTTGGGCTTTGGTCAATGTTTGATTTGTATGGGAGATCATGGAACCTTGCTTGACAGTTATATTACAAATGTTTGATGTGGGTTTGTTTACGTTTTTCCTTTCAAAAAGTTATATAAATAATTAACGAATTCATATAACTATTAATTATTCTATTTTATGATAAAGAGTATTATGATTGGGATCTTGAAATTGACTTTTTTTTTTCTTGCCAGAGAAATTGAAAATTGATTATGAAAATTTAACATTTTTTATTACTAAATTATAAATATTTAATTTGTATTTCGAAAAATATTTTTTTTATAACTTAAGATTAACTACAGAATATAATTCTATTATATGGTATGAGCACATTTCGAAAATTGAAATTAATTGTTTCACAATTTTACTAACATTGATATATTTTTTCAAAAGTTTGGATAAAATTTCTCAAGAAAATTTGGTAAGGTGTAAAGTACCTAGATAAAAGTGTAATTATTAGGGTGGTAGTTAAATTTTATTGTAATTTCAAAAATAATTTGTATTTCCCTAAACTATTTGACATATAGTGTAATTACATTATAATTAATTATTTATGTTTGGTAGTTCAAATTGTAATTATATAATTACATAATTAAAAAAATAATTATTATAAAAAGTATCAATACAATAAAAGAAATTTCTAAATCACTAACACAAATTAAAATCAAATGATCATAAGTAATATATTATCCAAGAAAATAGTCAATAATACGGTTAATAATAAAAATAACAATAAAAGTAAATATCATATGCAATTTTATCTAATTTCTCAAACATTTCTTATTTGTTGGGTTATTCCTCTTTAACATTTTAACATATACTCATCATTTCCTTCTTTCATTTGCTTTTCACGGTATGGTTTACCCAATTCTATCTACGAATGAAGTTATGAAATATGCACCATACTTGATAAGTGTTAAAAGTAACATGTTTTAATCTCATTCTTAATGTAATTTTGGGTGATTATTCAATGTTAATGGTGAATTTTATGCTCCTAATCCTTTAAATTCATGTTTTTATATTAGAAGAACATTTGGGAGAAAAAGGAGTGAAAATCGGAGTAAGATAAGCAGCCACATGGGCTGGCCCATTCCACATGTTCTGGCTACATGACCATGTGGGTCACACGACCATGTGGTAGGTCGTGTCAATTTCGCGAATTTACACCCTAAATTGCAGGAAATCACATTTTTTAAGTTTTTTCGGCATTCTAAGACGTATTTATGACAAAAGAAGAAGATAGGAGTGAGCCGTCAGCCGTCATATAATATTTAAGAAAATAACTCGAAAAAAACCATTAGAGCTGACTCTAAAGCAGATTTCCGTCAAGATTGAAGATTTCTAGTTGATTTCTTAGGAGATTACAATGAGTTTCTTTATTTCTTTCGGTTATACTGTGTCTTGGATGTTTTTATTTTCAAGCATGAACTAATTTTTTAAACACCTAGGGAGATGAACCCTATGATGGATTCTGTTGTTTGATTTTTATTTTATGCAATAAATACTTAGATCTTGTTCTCAATTATGTGTGTTTAATTCTTGGTTTGATATTTCTAGATTATTGATAGATGTTTGATGTGATTAAATTAGAGGAGGAATAGACCCTGTTTAAGAGTAGATTTTGTGTAATTGAGTGGAATTGCATGCAATTCTAAAAATAGGATGACATAAATCTACCAGATTATAGTCAAATCTAATAGAAAAATCCATAAATCGAGTTAATTCAAAAATAGGAGTTTTTAATTAAAATTTTTTTTCAATTAATCAACCTAGAGTTAGTTGCTCTTAGGCCTAGTTTAGTAATGCTTCTCAAAAGTGCTTTGGGAGAAAAAAGGCTTTGGGGCGAAGCTAAAATTTTCATCTTCTCAAAAAAGTGCTTTTGGGCCAATTTTTGGCTTGGGAGAAACACTTTTTCTCTAAAAAAAATAGCTTGTTTAGGAATGCTTTTATCCCAAAAGTGCTTCTTAAAAGAGATATTAGCATAGTTTAGGGATTTCTACGGATCAAGATATTAAGTAAAAAAACTGCGTAATTTAAATTAATAATGACAAATGAAATCTAGATGAATTCTTTTTTAGGTATTGTTTTGCTTCTTGGTTTTTACTCGATTATTTTCGTATTTTGTTTTTTACTGTGTTCGTTAGTTAATTAATTTAGTTATTTTTAATTTTTAATCAATCACTTAATTTATTTGGTTAAGTAATAGAAAGACAGTAATTACTAGTACTTTTAGTCTTCGTGGAAACGATATATTTGCTTACCATAGTTATATTATTAATTAATAGGTGCACCTGCCTTAGTCAAAATTTTAGTTAGTTTCGAGATGCATCAAGTTTTTGGCTCCGTTGCTGGGGATAAGAATATTAGGAAAACTTTATTTCTATTAATTTAGTCATTTTTATTTTTATTTTAATATTTTTTATTTTGTTAATTTAATTTTTACATTCTAATTTTTGTTTTATTTGATTATTACAGGTCCTTTTAGTTTATGACTAGAGGCAACCTAGTAAAACAAATAATATTTTATAGTGAAATAGAAAAGATAGCTTGCAGAAATCGTAGAGAAGTTAAAAAAGCAAGACAAAGTCAACAGATTTTAATAGACGATTAAGAGCAAAATGATATCATTGTGGAGATGGATGATAATAAAAATAATCAGCAACCGCCTGCATGTCCTACTTCTCGGACTATGTATGACTATGCTAAACCCACTCTGATTGGGGCTGAATCGAGTACTGTAGGATTTACTATTGCTGGCAACAATTTTGAGATTAAGTCGAACACAATTTAGATGGTGCAATAGTATGTTCAATTTGATGGGTTTCAAGATGAAGATCCGAATGCTCATTTCACTAATTTTCTGGAGATCTGTGACACATTTAAGATTAATGGTGTTACTGATGATGCCATATGCTTACGATTGTTCCCATTCTTTTTGAGGAGCAAGACAAAACAATGGTTGAATTCACTTCTATGGGGTTCCATCACTACTTGGGCTCAAATGACTGAGAAGTTTTTGTTGAAATATTTTCCATCGGTTAAAATAGCTAAGTTAAGGAATGACATCTCTTCTTTGGTTCAATTTGACATTGAGACACTTTATGATACATAGGAGAGATTTAAAGATTTGTTGAGAAGTTGTCTTCATCATGAACTACCTTTGTGGCTGCAAATTCAAATTATTTACAATAGTTTGAACCCCTCAACTAGATAAATGATTGATGCAATAGCTGGCAAAACATTGAATAACAAAACACCTAAGACAACTCAAAAGTTTATTGAGGAGATGTCACTGAATAATTATCAGTGGCAAGTTACGAGAGTAAAACTTGAAAAGGTAGCCAGAGTTTTTGATATTGATGCAATTTCTATGTTAGTAAGTCAGGTTGGAGCTTTTGGTAAGAAAATTAATGGTTTGTATTTTTCTAAGCAGGTAAATCCGGTAATGCAATGTGATGTAACTGGAGCGGGGATGATTAATCCAGAATATTCACCCTTCAAGTCTAACATGGAACATGAGCAAGTCGACTTTATGTGTAATAATTCTAAACCTCAAAATAACCCTTATAGCAATAGTTATAATCCAGGATAGATGATCATCTGAATTTTTCATGGAGTGGTCAAGGAAATCAAATATCATAACCCCTGAGTTTTTAGCAACCTTGTCAATAAGAAAAGAAACCAAATTTGGAAGAGATGTTGACTAAATTTATTTTAGTGTCAGAAACTAGATTCCAGAACATTGAGACTACTTTGAGGAATTAACAGGCATCTATTCAAGGCCTCGAGAATAAGGCTAGTCAGCTTACTAAGTTGGTTTTAGAGAGACAACAAGATAGTTTACCAAGTAACATTGAAACCAACCCAAAAGAGAAAGTTCATGCAATCACTGTACGAAGTGAGAATGTGTTAGTCGAGCTTGAAAAGAAACTGAAATTATACGCTGTTGATAAAAATGATGGGGTTAAGGAAAGCAAGTAAGGGTATAAGCCAATGGTTAGATAATGCAAGCCACCAATTCCATATCCGACAAAAGTAAAGAAAGATCGCATGAATGAACAATATGGTAAATTTCTTGAACTTTAAAAGAAATTGCATATTAACTTACCTTTTGTTGAAGCCATTTCATAGATGTTAAAGTATACAAAATTTTAAAAGGAGCTGTTAAGAAATAAAAGAAAGTTAGACGACCTGTCTATTGTGGAACTTAATTAGGAGTGTTCGGCTATTCTCCAAAACAAACTACCCACCAAGCTTAAAGATCCAGAGTGTTTTACTATTCCTTATTTTATTGGTAGCTTAAATGTAGAAAATGCTTTGGTTGATTTGGGTACTAGTATAAATATAATGCCTTATAAATTGTTCAAACAACTTGGTCTCAGGGAACTAAAACCAATTAGGATGAGTATTCAATTAGTTGACAGATCAATTAAGTATCCTAAGGGTATTATTGAGGATGTACTTGTCAAAGTTGATAAACTTGTATTACCTATTGATTTCATTATATTAGACATAGATGAGGATACTGAAGTCTTAATTATCTTAGGTTGACCCTTTTTAGTCATTGTTAGAGCTATTATTGATCTGGGTAATGGTGAACTTGTATTGAGGGTAGGTGATGAAAAGATTACTCTTCAAGCACGTAATTTTGTAAGAGTTCCTAGTTAGCGAGATGATACTAGTTATTCTATTAATGTTAGTAATCATAGAGCTCAATGTTCTTTGCAGAAAATCACCCATGAAAACTTGTTAGAACCATATCCTGTTCAAAGTGATAAAACTCGAGGGATAAATGAAGAGCGAGTGGTTCAGCTTGATGAATTAGATGAATGACGAAAAAAGGTTGATGAGAACCTAAGAACAGTCAAAGAAATAACTAAGCAATGCCATAGTATGCATTTAAAGAAGAAAAATAAATTCAAAGTTGGTGACAAACTAGTACTAGACAAGTCAGATCCACGAGTGTTCCTTGCAAAACATAAGTCAAAAGGGTCGAACCTATTTGTGGTACAGAAAGTATTCCTATATGGAACTATTGAGGTAACACATCCTGAATACAAAAAAATTAAGGTAAATGGTCATCGACTCAAACTTTATTTTGGTGGTAATATTGATAACGAGAAAGAGGAGCTTCAACTCCAAGATCTATCTTAACCGTGAACTTAATAAAGGAAGTCGAGCTTAGACTCTAAATAAGTGTTTCTCAGGAAACAACCCGAGTGTTTTTTTTAATTTTTAATTATTTATATCATTTTTCTTAATTTTTTTAAAAAAATTATTACTTAATTTAAAGAAAAAACCATACGATCTAAGGTGATCCACACGGCTCTGTGAATACTGGAGCTAATTTTTCAAAATTATATTTGACCTACACAGTTTGAGTGGAGGCACATAGCCTAGAGCCACAGACGTGTGCCCACACGACCATGTATAGGGGCGTGAGAGAAGCGAACGAGAACAATACACGGTCTGGGTGATGACACACAGCTTGGACACACGGGTGTGTGATAGACCATGTAAATACTACAGCAAAATTTTAGAAAAAAAGCGTATTGAGTTACACGGGTGACTCACATGGCCGTGTAGCCCAACACAAGTCCATCGCACGTTCGTGCCTCTATTTTCTCTCAATCCCTAATGTTTTCCTTTCCCATCTAGTTGCTTGTCCTTTTCCTCGTGCAAACATTGTCTCTCTAAACAGTCACTGATCGTGACTTATCGTTTATGTCGTCGACCCCGATCGTCCCCCAATCTTTTTCCCCTTTCTCCCTTCCTCATCCCCTTCACTGTCATTCATCTAAACCATTAATTTTTCCTCCCTTTCCTTTTTTCGACCTCAATCTCTCTACCCTCAATGCTGTCGTCGTTTACCCTTTACTCACAGTCGCTTATCCTTTACCCTGTCAGTTGGCTGACCTTCCTTTTTCACCCCTAAAACCTTTTTTCCCCTAAAAAACCTCAACACAGTTGCCCTTCCTTTCCCCTCTCACAAACATCAGCCAAGCCCCTCTGCTGTCATTTTTCACCAAACTTTCCTTCTTCTTTGCGCCACTATTGTCTGTCCACCCCTTCTACCATTGGTCTTAAATCTTATCTTTTTGTTTACCTATTTATTTTATTATTATTAGAATTGTTATTATTATTATTACAGTACTATTATTTTTATTACTATTGTTATATTAACTTTGTTTTTATTGTTTTGTCTAATTGTTATTCTGTTTAGTTGGTTGTTATATTAGTATTAGAGTAAATTTTTTATTATTTCCTTTTAATTTATTTAGATTTTAGTTGTGAGTCAATTTTTATTGTCAGGTAGTCTAAACTTGGTCTGTTATGTTTCATATTTTGGGTTATTCATCTACTACAATAATTTGTCTTGGTCTTCATATATCTAGTTTTCATCTGTTTTAAGGTACATAAATGTTGAACACTCATTCAAAGAAATGAAAGGCTACTGGGACCTCATGTTAATCCTCATTAACCGTAACCACTCACCACCAATACCTCACATTCGACTATCCACCCCATGAAGAGAGGTACTAGCATCTGAAGGACAAAGCATTAGGTTTGGATCATTGTATCGACTGGGGAGCCCTTCAGAATGTGGTTTTATTTGCACTGGTTCATTCGCTTTTGGCTGCGACTCCATGGATCAATTTTTCGTGATTATGAAGTTGACTTATGTTGAGCTCACCTTAGAGTTTTGCTCCACTTTTTTCTACAGATAGTGCTATCATCAAGAGAAGAACCACGAGCTATATCATTCTGTCTTAGGGGTAATACTTGACATTTTAGTATTGCTCGATTTGGTGTCACTTTCGACCTATACTCTAATGATTTTTTGGCCATGCCTGAGTTCTCCACCCTCCCATAGCACATCCATCAATCGGTCTCTTTTTGCTGGTTTGACATATCTGAGGTTGCCGCTCCATAAAACCTGAGTTAATCTAAGGCTCAGTGCCTCTTTCTAGCCTTGCGATACATTCACGTCATTTTAACTCATACTTTGACTGGTCGAAAGGAGAGTATGAGCATCATGGGAGCTTTAGATGCGTATTTCTTATGGAGCATGCATGAGCAACACCTAATTGATCTAGACCACTTCGTAGCCCAGTGTTGTCACAATCAGAGTGAGCAATCACGGAGATGACCTATCTATATGAGCCCATATGTAACACGCTTGGTTTGTTACTTTGGCCCCTCGAAACCCTCAAGAAAATTGGTACTCTTTCTTTGGTAGGGGACATGGCACCACAAGGCTTGAATATAATTAAACATATTAGGATGGTCACTCGTCGGCCCAGGCCTTTTGGTAATCAATATGTTTGTATCTAAATCAGTAGCATGAGAACGATGAGCATCTAGAAAATGACCTTCCACTACCATCGAGATCCGTTCCTAGTCCCCCTGTAAATCACTCTACTGCTACGCTTGCGCATTTGGTCATGACGATGAGCATCTAGAAAATGACCTTCCACTACTATCGAGACTCGTTCCTAGTCTTCCTGTAAATCACTCTACTGCTACACTTGCGCATTTGGTCATACTTGACGATATTTATTGCCTTCAGTAGTAGTAGTTACAATGGATAGATCGACTTTAGTAGTTACATTTGGAGCATATCAGGTAACGATTAGCACAAGTCGATGTCATTGAGGTGTATCTGCAATGGATATGCCAGCATTTCCATATTTCTCCACCAGATCATGCGCCTCGAGATCTTGACATCTCACCAGACGCCGTTAACTGATTTAATTTAGTTTTTTGTTTGTTTATGTTTATTTTTATTTTTAGTTACACTTTTATTTTCTGTTAGTTGTTTTTATTTTATTTGTGAGACTTATCTGTTTTATTTTTAGTTTATTATGCACTATTATTTTTTATTTTATTTTGTCGGTTATTTTTCTAGTTTATCCCTTTATCTTATTTATTTTTCTATTTTCTTATTAGTTTGCTCGAAAATATGTACTTCATTTTAAATCGCCCACGATTCCAATTTTCACTATTCTGGAGTAATCGTCCAAATTCAGGGTAGTTTCAGTTTTCTTCCTCTCTTATGATATTATGCTTATTCTGTGATTATACTTGTTTGTACATTGAGGGCAATATACATCTTAAGTGTGGGGAGGTTTTTTATATGTTTATACGATTAAATACCTAAATTATTATCACACCTATCATTAAAGTTAACTTTTTTAATTTAGAGTTTGTATTGATTCAGTTTTTGGAATAATTTGTGGATTTTTGTGCATTACTTGATTTATACTTTGAGACATGAGAGAGCCAAGCATGATAACCTATTTTTCAGAAATTATTTTTTTAGGTTGTCTCCTTAAATTGAAGAATTATCTGGAATTTTAAATTTACAAGTTTGACATCAAAACTATAATTTTTTATGAGCTTTTGAGCCTATAGAGCATATATTTTTCGTGCTCATTTTATTTTTGATTGTGAGTATGTCAGCTTGATTTTTCATTTTAGAACTTGCTTCATTTATATATGTCGAGACCACATTATTGATTTGATATAATGAGATGACAGAGGCACTTAGAATTTAACTTATTTAACCTTTAGATAGCTTACCCATTGAATTAACCCCTAGTAAACCTTGTTGATCCTAATACATTTTTTTTCTATCACCCGTTAATGATAACTTGTAACCTATATCTATGTTAACCCTCAACCTAAGCCCTTTTACAACCTTATAAAGACCTCTTGTAGGTGTGTTATCCCATTTATACAGTGGTGGAGATTTGATTTTCAAGCAAGCATATGGTATAAACATTTCTCGTTCGATCGTTGAGTGCATATTACTTGAACCTTAAACACTTTGAGTGTTTTGAGTGAATCTTTAATGAGGATGTTATTTCTTGTTGAGTTTGAATTTCAAGTAATTATTGAGATAAGGGAGATGCCTAATGTTTTTAAAGCTTAAAATTCTCTGCTTGGATTGCTTGTGCTATTTAGTGTCATTTTATTATGAATTTCCACTGCATGATTATTTTCAAATTATCCTAAGACATTGTAACGGCCCAAAACTTGTATTTCTGATTTTGTGAAATTTGACATACAAGTGTGTATCTACTTTAGTGGTTAAGTGTTCTGGGTGTGTGTGTGAGGTCCTAAGTTCAAGCCACAACTTAGGTAAATTTTGGAATTTCAATGATTAAAGCCTGAATTGGGTCCATTAGGCTTATAGTTTATTATTTGTAAAATCTTATAAGAATGGGCCTGCTGGTCTAGTGGTTAAGTGGAGTGTTAAGTGCTTGGAGGTCTGGACTTCGAATCCCTGCGCGAGAAAGGGATTTATTTTGCTGCTTGTGCCCTGTGAGAGTTTGAGATGGACTAAAATACTGATAGTGAAGAGGTTGATGGAGAAAATTAAGGAGACTGGGATAGGGGAGTTATCAGATTTTCATTTCATTTTCTTGTTCCCAAAAGTTTTGTCTCTCTGCCGAATTTCTATCCCTTTCCCTTTCTTTTTCTTTCGTTTTTCCTCATTTCTTTTCTGTTCTGGGTTTCGTCTTTACTGTGCACAATAGTTCCTTGTCGTTCATTTGAATATCGTGTAAATTCGGTAAGTGGATTAATGCTTTGGGGTTCGGAGTTTTCTTTTTAGATAATAATTGAGATATGCCTAATTGTTTTAACAGCTGGGAATCTAGAGTGAGAGGCTGTTTTAGTGTCGAATCGTAGGTGGTAGCATTCGTGTTTCACAAGGTAAGGGTTTTACGCTCGAAAAGGGTCTATCTGTTTTGGGGTTTTGCTTTAATTTGATTATTCTAGGGATTAACTGAGTAAAACATGTTCAATTATAAGTTTGGGTTTGCTCAGGAGTGATTACGCGTCGAAAACATAGCAGGTGTGTACTCCGACTGCATAGAAAATGAGAATCGGTGAAAGCCAAAAATAATTTTGTTGACGCCACACCGGCGTGTGGTCACCCGTGTGATAGGCCGTGTGGCAGTACACATGTATGTGATCAATGAACCAGGCCGTATACACGTGACACGAGCGCTACGGACACTGCCGTGTGATGACTGGTAGGCCGTGTGCGACACGAGATCAAGCAATTGGGTCGTGTGGGCCCACATGGTAAACCATACGGGCATGTGGGAATTTGGGCTGTGGGGGCTACACGGGCAGGTTACACGGGCGTGTGAGCCCATTTTATTGTAACAAACTGTAAGGGTACACGGGTGGCCCAAGTCGACTGTGATCTATCATAGGGTTGGTAAGCATTACTTAGACCCCTGTTCTGTGATATGATATTGTGATGTATGTGTTAACATATTACATCTAGCATTTATAACTGTACTATTCTGAATATAAATGTATGATCTGTTTATCTGCATTATAACATGCCATATTGTATGATGCATTGCATCGGGGTGGGTTTGATGAAGTGAAAGAAGTATCTGAAAGGCTTCATAAGCTTGTTATCTGGCAGCTAAGCTGCATATTTATGACATGTGCTGCATTGCGATACTTTATGGTGTGTAAGGTTGGATGGGTCGATTTCATCCCCATATTTGGTGTGCAGGGATGGGTGGTCGATTTTATCCCTACATGGTGTGTTGGGTTGGATGGAGTTGGTGTGCAGGGTTGGCTGTTATTCTGATCTACTATACATGTTATATTTGAGATGGGCTAAGGCCCTAATTCTGTATCTGAATCTGTTTCTGAGTGGGCCATGGGCCTCATTGATTCTGTAAAGGGTTCAGGCCCGAATGATGACTGTATTCTGTTATCTGACTGTATGCACGCTGAACTATGGGGATGTACACACTGAGTTGTGAAAACTCACCCTTTATTTGTTTATCTGTTCAGGTAATCCCTAGCAGTAGTCAGATTGGTGCAGCGGAGGACTTGGCGGTGACCACCATTATTTTGTACTGCTTAAATTTGGTTTTTTTTAGTTAGCTAATTTCTCGTTAATAATTTGGGTATTTTTTTTTGTAATTGGAACTTTTCGGACTGACGGTTTAAATTTGGGATTATACTTTGCTTTCCAGTTTTATCACTACAAAAACACGACATTTTCTTGAAGTTAAAGTTTTCCTAAAAACGAATGGTTTTCTAAAACAAAAAGTTCACAAGCTTCTGCTAAAAAGTCACGTTTTGAACCATAACAATGAACATGCGTTTTTCTGAGTTAATTAAAGACTAATAATCTGGAAGGGTTTTCACTCGATGAATTAGACTACAGATTCCATTCCATGTGACATCGCCAAATTCGACCATAACGTCTAGGCTGGGTTTGGGGTGTTACAGACATTATGGGTGAAAACAATAAATTGAGAGAAGTTAACTTGAATGTGGGTTGAGAATTTTGCTTGAGGAAAAGCAAACGCTAAAGTGTAGGGATATTTGATAAGTGCTAAAAGTAACATGATTTTGGGTGATTATTCGATGTTAATGGTGAATTTTATGCTCCTAATCCTTTAAAATAATATTTTTATATTTAAGAGAGCATTTAGGAGCAAAAGAAGTGAAAAACAAGCGAAGATCAGAGTAAGCTATAGGAGCCACACGGGCTGGCCCATTCCACACGGGCTACCACATGGCATGTGATAGGCTATGTCAATTTCGCGAATTTGAACCTAAACTACGGGGAATCACTTTTCTAGGTTTTACGGGCATTCTAAGGCGTATATATGACAAAAATAAGAATATAGGAGTGAGTTTTCATAGAATATTCAAGAAAACAACTCAAAAAACACCATTGAAATTGACTCTGAAGCATATTTTCGTCAGGATTGAAGATTTCTAGCTTTGTACTTGTACCAAATATATGAAGTTTATAATATATAATTTTATTAAAAAATTTACAAAGTGTCCAATAATTTTCATAACATTTCTTATGAATAATATAATTTTTTCCATAACATTATAAAATTATTTTTTAAAAATAGGTTTAATTATGCTATTAGTCATTAAACTTAGCAAAAGTTGTGGGTTTAATCCTTGTACTTTTATTTGGTAATTTTTAGGCCCTATACTTTTCAAAGTTTGAAATTTCAGTCCTCCCCAAACGATAATTATTAAATTTATTGAGTAAAATTCTACTATTTTCAAAATTCGACGCACCAAATATATTATCATATGTGTAATGTCATGTCAGCTTATTATTACCACATACTACTCACTAAAAATGTAAAAATTTGAAAATTCGAAAAGTATAAGGACTTATAATAATCCAATTAGAGAAAATGGATTAAATCTACAATAGTACGCGTAGCATAGACCTAATAATTGAATTTAACCAAATGAATTTAATTGTTAGTGTTTGGGCCGTGACTAAAATTTCAAAATTTGAAAAGCATAAGGACTAAACTTTATCAATTCGACAAGTATAGAGACTAAAATTAATCAAATAAAAGTATAGGGACTAAATCTACAGCTTTTGCAAAGTACAGAGACTAAGAATAGAATTTAACCTTATAAATAAGTTATGACTCAAATTATAACCTTTTTTTATTTTATAAATACGTATATTATTTTTATAATATATAGCTTGGACACGTAAATAAATTATGTTCATACTTTTTTGTCATAATTTTTTATAAATAAATATATTATAACACTTTTATCACAAGCAAATTGTTTTTTATAATATATTTCTTGCTCATAATTTTATAAAAGTATGCTTAAATTTTTTTTTTATAATATAAATTTTTAGGATTTATAATATAACTTTATAATTTTTTTTGTCATAACCATCCCAAAAGCTCGTACATGTTCATGCTTATGATATAAATTTCTTATCTTAAACTTGTATAAAAATTAATTTTTAAAATCATATATGAGTATTTGGAAAGCCATAAGGTAATTAGATTTTGGTATAATTTTTCGCGTTATTACTTCAATTCCTCACACTCTCCCTAAAAATTAGAAAATGTAATTGGGGTGCTTCAATTATACCAGATTTAGTAGACCTACCAATTATAATAGCTACCTAAACATGCCACCATTGCGTAATTATAAAAAATTACATCCAAATTCAATTACTAGTAGCTTTCTAAACACTACCTAAAGCCTAAAAATAATTTATTTCAAATAAAATTAAAAACAAAAATGTTGGATTTGCAGTATCTTACATTTTCTATTGTAATTCAAGATATCGAGAATGCGATTATCATGTTTAGATTTCAAACATTCATAGGAGACGTAATCTCACATTTACAACATTTACAAGATTATGAATAGAGGCGATAATTTTAATACTACCTCTTTTTCAGTTAATCTTATATTCAAACAAAAATTTTAAATTTTAAAAAATTTGACCTGATACTTTTATCATTTTAATTAATTTGAAATAAATATAAATCTAATTAAAAAATTGTCGGTTTTACTATTTTATTAACATGTTTATTATTAATTAAGAGTAATTATTTGATACAATGTAAACTCTAATTCATATAGGTTTTTTTTAGTAGTTTATAACACATTTTTACTTAAAAATAATATTAATCTTGAGTCGAGGTGTTCATGGGCCAAGCCGGGTCGGGTTGGGTTCGGGTCTGACTCAACTAAAAATTTAGGCTCATTTATTAGGCCCGAGCCCGACCCTGCCCAACCGTATTAATTTTTTATATTATTTTATATAATTTTTAAATATATATAATACATCAACAATACTAAAAACATCAAAATAAATATTTCCCAACAAGTTGAAAATAAAATTTAAAAAAATATGTAGACTTAAATAACACTAAGATAGATGCAACTTAACAAACAAATGCCTCTAAAATAATAACAAATTTAAAATATGTCTTTACAATAATAACAAAATTAACAATAAAATAAGTTTTATACAATATCCAAACAATAACAACAAAATAGTAATAATAGTAAAATGGTAGCAAAATAAGGAGAAAATAATAAGAAAATAACATTAAAAAAAAAAAAGAGCAATTTTTTTTTCTTTAGTGAATTTGGGCTGGGCCGAGCCCGGACCAAAAATACCTTACCCGAGGCCCGGCTCGTTTTTAAACGGGCTTTATTTTTTTGTCCAAGCCCATTTTTCGGGCTTATATTTTTTTCCAAACCCTCCCACATTTCGGCCGAGCCTTCGGGCCGGGCCGAGTGGCTCAACCCATGATTAGGTCTAATCCCGAGTATTTGATAGTTAAAAGGGTGAATTATGTTTATATTTAAATAAAAGGGCATGATTTAATAAAGAATGTAATTCTATGCTATTTTGCATTAAATATGTGCATAATTTAATTATTTAATTATTTTATGTGACATATTAATTTTGATTTAATCTTTTGCAGTTGGACAAAGGAATTATGAATTATTTGTTAAATCCACATGGACATGAGCCTATTTTCACTCTACATGGATGAAAACATCAAGCAAATTTGGGTCAGGATGCAATTAACTTGATCCAATGTATCTTGGGGTAATTGATGAACAAGTTTGGAAAGCATTTGGGTCATCAACCGGTCCAAATAAGGGAAAAGGAAGCCCAATTAGGCAAGGGCATTTGGGCAACTTAAAATTCACTTTTGGGATATTTATGCAGAGATCCTCACAGTTACAAAACATTCAGAAATCAACCATCAACAAATACCCTTAAAATCGTCCACCACCTTGCTTGATTCAAACATGCTTTTCAAGCATGAATCAAGCAACCAACAACCACTCCCTTCCATAATATATGGCCGGCCAAGCTTGAGAGCATATCATGAGATTCAAAATACTATTTTTAGCAAATCTGCTAGCCATCCCTCATGTATAAATAGACCCTTTCGTTCCACTATTCAACCATCCCTTAATATTCCTCGTTTCATCTTTTAACACACATTCATTCATCCTTTCACTTCTCTTTAACTTTCATTCTTTTCCTTTAGCTAAGTAATTCCTAAAGAGAAAACTTTCTCTTAGCCAGCCACATTGAGGAGCAGTTTGTGCAGGAGCAATCGTGAGAATTGGAGGAAGCTGTCATGATTAGTGACTACACTTATCAAAAGAGTTTTTCTTCCTTTTTGCTCTTCCTTAATTATTCATTATGTTTGCAAGTTGCTTTGTTGTTTTTTCATTAATGATGATAGATTAATTTTATTTAGTTAGAATGATTGCATTTATTTAATAAAGTTCATTTGAGTTATGTTCATAATATTCTGTGCCTCAATCAATCATGCTTTCAATTAAAATCATGCATGTATTTCATTCATTAAAATGTGATTGAATGCATTAGAATTAGTTGACCGATCCTGACTAGACAACAATTAATGGATGCAATAAATGGAAGGTGCATGCTTAATTTAGATCCTGGTTCGATGAAATTAAAAGCTCGTAATAACTCGGGAGAGCTCTATTACCTTACATAACTTTTAAAGTTGTGTGATTAAATTGTTTCAAACCTGATCCGTCCCTGTTACTTCACATAAACTATAAGAAACCCTTAGTTAAAAATGATCATGTTAGTATGTATGTTTTTCTAAGAAAAAGATTCCGAAAGGACTTAATATTGGTTTCGAAAAGTTCATGAAAGATCGAGTTGCCATGGAAGATTTCCAAAACATTATGAGCATGATAAAAATGAACCAAGTTGAATGATGTAATTATTCTAGCCTATTCATGTTATCATTGTTGAAAAATTGTAAATTCTACTACTAAATCCATCTCATTCATTTTATTTCATACATTGCATTTAGGGATCATCTTGCATTTAGTTCATTTAAGTAAACTTAATCATCAATCAACACTCAGAATTATTGTGTTTCCTTCACTAAATTGTTGAATACTAATTTTACAAAATATTGATTATCATATACAGTCCCTGTGGAGATGACAACTCTTATATTTACTTATTATTTGATAACAACTGTTTATACTTGCACAAACCTTGCATTAGTAGTTTTTGGCACCGTTTTCAGGGAATGTTGCCTTAATCATTTTTGTAAAATTATTGTTTGCAATTTGGTTTTTATTTTATTTCTAACTTTACTAATTAATTCTTTATTCTTTAATTTTTTATGATTTTATTTTCAAGTGTTTATGAGCATAGATTGGATAATCAACCTATTACTTATGGACCTTGAAATTGAGTGGACATTTAGACAAAGAAGACGCGAAAGATTAGCTCAAAGACAAGCCAAAATTGACCTTGGAAATCAAAATGATGTTTAAGGGAATGGAGCTGCTAATGTTCAAAATCTAGTCCTTATTGCTGATGATAGGGATCATGCCATAAGACAGTATGCTATGCCACTTTTTAAAGAGTTAAATCTGAGAATTAAGAGACCAGAGATTGAGGCACCGTAGTTTGAATTGAAACCTGTGATGTTTCAAATGCTTCAAACCATGGGCCAGTTTACTGATATGCCCATAAAAGATCCACACCTTCAACTTCGTCTATTCATGGAGGTGAGCAATTCATTTAAGATAGCCAGTGTAACTATAGACACATTAAAATTAAAGTTATTTTCGTATTTGTTGTGAGATCGAGCACGAGTATGGCTTAATTCTTTACCACCATATTCAATATCTACTTGGAAAGAATTAGCTGAACGCTTTCTGGTAAAGTATTTCCCACCTAGCAAAAATGCTAAGTTGCGAAATGAGATCACTGCTTTTCAAAAATTGGAGACCTTATACAAGGCGTAAGAAAGATTTAAGGAGTTACTTCGTAGATGTCCTCACCACGAGATTCCACACTACGTCCAGTTGGAGACGTTTTACAACAGTCTCACCACATACATAAGGTTGGTGGTAGATGCTTCTGCGAATGGTGCTCTTTTGTCAAAGTTTTGTGGTGAAGCTTACAAAATCATTTAGAGAATAGCCAGTAGCAAGTACCAGTGGTTGATAAATTGAGAGCTTCAGGAAGACGAGTAGCTGGAGTGCATAAAGTAGATGCCCTGCCCTTACTTCACTCTCAGCTCAGGTATCTTATATCTATTCAATGTTGAAATAATTTTCTACTAATGGTTTTAATCTTATTGCAGCCCAACCATCAAGTCAATTCAAGGTTATTTCTTGTATATATTGTGGGGATGGTCATTCTTTCGAGAATTGTCCATCAAATCCCGAGTTAGTTTACTATAAATGAAATCAACACCAAAATAAAAGTGGACAAAGACCATAGTCCAACTTCTACAATCCTTAAGGGCGTAATCATCCAAAATTTTCTTGGATTAACCAAGTAAATGGATTGAACAACACTTACATGCAGCATAGACCAAGTCAACCCCAATGGTTTAATCAACAAGTTCCAAAACCACCACTCGCTAAATCATCCAATAGTTTGGAGAATTTTTTGAAGGCGTTCTTGGAGAAAAATGTCGCCTTAATATAAAGTCAGAAAACAACAATAAAAAATTTGGAAAACCAAATGGGTTAGTTAGCTATGGAGCTTCGTAACCGATCGCACGAAGCCTTGCCAAGCGATACAGAAATCCAAGGAATTTAGGTAAGGAATATTGCAAAGTAGTTGTGTTACAGAGTGGTAAGACTTTAGAACCCAAAGCAGTTGAGGTTGAAGAAGAACATACCAAGGGAGAGGAAAGTCAACCAACAGTTGAAATTCTTACACTAGAAGAGTCAAAACTTACAAAGTTTGATGAGGTAAGATTTAAATTAGTGAATTATGATAAGCTAACATCTTCTTTAGATGCAGATTTATCTCCTCAGAAAAGTTGTCCAGTCCCAACCAAAGTTCCATCACCTCCATATCCTAAAAAATTCCAACCAAATAAGCAAAAATAAGAGGTACAATTCAAGAAGTTTTTGGATGTTCTAAAGCAACTTCACATCAATATACCATTGGTGGAGGCCTTAAAATAAATGCCCAACTATGTCAAGTTCATGAAAGATATTCTATCCAAGAATAAAAAATTTAGTGAGTTTGAGATAGTATCTCTAACAAAGGAGTGCAGTACATTCTTACAGAACAAGCTACCTTCGAGACTGAAGGACCCCATAAGCTTGACTATACCCTGTAATATTAGAGAATCTTACTGTGGTAAAGCTTTGTGCGACTGAGAAGCAAGAATCAACTTGATGCCAAAGTCTATTTTCAAGTTGTTGGGAGTAAGTGAAGTAAAACCTACGATTGTGACACTCTAATTGGTGGATTGATCTTTAGCGTACCCAGAAGGAATGATTGAGGATGTTTTGGTAAGAGTAGACAAGTTTATTTTTCCTACTGGTTTCGCTGTCTTATATTTTGAAGCAGATAAAAAAGTGTCAATAATCCTAGGGAGACTTTTTCTAGGCACGGGAAGAACATTAATAGACGTGCAAAAAGGTGAACTTACCATGAGAGTTCAAGATGATCAAGTAACATTTAATGTTATTAAAGCAATGAAGTTTCCTGATCCGACAGAGGAATGTTCAGTGATGGAGGAGCGAGAAACCTTAGTTTTTATGGAATGGAAGAATAGTTTTATTAAAAACCTATTAGACAACACTTTAGGGTTTGAATCATTAGAAGATGAAGAAGGTAATGAAAATATGGATTTGATGGAAGCCAATTTTAGGAACTATGTTCAATCAACATGGTTTGAACCCTTAGAGTTAGAAGTTTGAGAATTCGCACAACCGAAGTTCTCAATCGAACAACCGCTCAAACTCAAACTTAAGGTACTTCCCATTTGAAATATGTTTATTTGAGGTAATAGTTCTACTTTGCCTATGATTGTTTCAGCAGAACTAATAAAACACCAAGAGGAGCAACTAGTCGAAGTTTTAAAGAAACTTAAAAAGGAGATTGGTTGGACCTTAGCTGATAATCGAGGAAAAAACCCATCTTTTTGTATCACAAGATTATCTTAGAAAAAGGCGAGTAAGATGGGAAAGGAGACTCAATCCAATCATGAAAGAAATAGTGCAAAAGGAAGTTATCAAATGGTTAAATGCGGGAATTATCTACCCCATCTCAAATAGTTCATAGGTAAGTCCATTATAGTTTTTACCAAAGAAAGGTGGAATCACAATTGTTGAAAATGAATGAAATGAGTTAATCCCAATGAGGACGGTCACAGGTTGGAGAATCTGTATTGAATACAGAAAATTAAACAAAGTTACTCATAAGGATCATTTTCTACTACCTTTTATAGATCAAATGTTAGACCGACTAGCAGGTAATAGATTTTACTGTTTCTTAGATGGATATTTGGGATATAACCAAATATTTGTAGCCCTGGAAGACCAACACAAAATGAATTTTACTTTTTTGTACGATACATTTGCTTTTAGGCGAATGCCTTTCGAATTGTGTAATGCACCTGCCACATTCCAACGACGCATGGCGACAATATTTACTGATATGGTTAAAATTTTTGTTAAGGTATTCATGGATGATTTTTCTATTTTTGGTAATACCTATGATGTTTGTTTGAGTAATTTGGCTAAGGTACTGAAGAGATGCGAAGAGGCAAATCTTATCCTTAACTGGGAGAAATGTCACTTTATGGTTAAGGAGGGAATTGTCTCAGGACACAAAATTTCTAAAAATAGTATTGAAGTTGAAAAAGTAAAGGTGGTTGTAATTGAAAAATTACTACCTCCAATTAGTGTGAAAGGAGTTAGAAGTTCCTTAGGCCATGTCTATTTTTATTAAAGGTTCATCAAAGATTTTTCAAAAATTTCTAAGCCTTTGTGTATACTTTTAGAGAAAGAAACCATTTTTGAATTTAAGAAAGCATGCTTTGAATCTTTTGAGGAATTAAAGAATCAATTAATCTCAACCCTAATAATCATTACACCTGATTGGAACTCACCTTTTGAGTTAATATGTGATGCTAGAGATTTAGCTTTTAGAGCTATGATGGGTCAAAGAAGAAATAAAGAGTTTCATCTAATCTACTATGCAAGCAGAACTTTGACAGGAGCCTAGCTTAATTACACGGTAACTAAAAAAGAAACTATTTGCTATAGTTTTTGCTTTTGGCAAGTTTCGTTCTTATCTCATAGGTGCCAAGGTTACAATATTTACTAATCATGCAACCATTAAATACTTACTCACAAAGAAAGATGCTAAAACGAGGCTGATTCGATGGATACTTTTACTCTAAGAAATTGACCTTGAGATCCAAGATAGAAAAGGTATTGAAAACCAAATAGCTGACCATCTATTGAGGTTGGAACAAAGTAAGATAACTCATTCACTTGTTCTAATCAATGAGAATTTTCCAGACGAGCATATCTTCGATGTAAGTCAAATTGATGAAATTCTATGGTTTGCTGATTATGTGAATTATTTAGCATGTGGAATAGTTCCTCGAGAAATGACATACCAACAAAGGAAGAAATTTCTTCACGATTGTCAGTATTATTTTTAGGAGAATCTGTTTTGGTTTAAATAATGTGTAGATAACATAATCAGGAAGTGTGTAGTTGGAAGTGAAATTGATGAGATATTGTACCACTGCCATTCATCTCCAAGTTAGGGACACTTTGGTGGTTCCCGCACTACAGTGAAGATTTTACAAGCAGGATTCTTTTGGCCTACAATGTTCAAGGATATGTATGACTATGTGAAAAATTACGATAGATGCCAAAGGACTCAGAACATATTAAAGAGGAACGAGATGCCCTTAAAAAACATTTTAGAGGTAGAATTATTTGACGTATGGGGAATTGATTTTTTAGGATCGGTTCCTTCTTCTTATGGTAACATGTATATCTTAGTAGCTGTGGATTAGTATCCAAGTGGGTTAAAGCTGAGGCATACCCGACGAACGATGTTAAGGTTGTCATGCGATTCCTACATAATGTTTACACGATTTTAGATTCTGAGAGCTATAATTAGCGATGAAGAACCTCATTTTGTAAACAAATGGCTTAAGTGGTTGCTTGACAAGTATGATGTGAAACACAAAATTGCCACTGCCTATCATCCACAGTCAAATGGGGAAGTTGAAAGGGTAAATCGTGAGATCAAAGGTATCATTGGGAAGGTAGTGCGACCTAACATAAAATATTGGTCTCGAAGGCTTGATGATGCTCTATGGGCCTATCGAATTACTTTTAAGACACCATTAGGAATGACTCCTTATCGATTAGTCTTTGGAAATGCATGTCATTTTCCACTTGAGTTGGAAAATAAAGCTTGATGAGCTTGAAGAGTTGAGTTTATTTTTATACGAGAATGCTAAGATGTATAAAGAAAAGACTAAAACATGACATGACAATCGTATACAACCTCGAGAATTCAGAGAAGGACAAAGAGTGTTGTTGTTTAATTTAAGGCTAGATCTTTTCTGGGAAAACTCAAATCCTGATGGAAAAAACTTTACACCATTCACAAAGTTTATCCATATGGAGCAATAGAATTGCACAACAATGAAGGGGCTACGTTTAAAGTTAACGGTCAATGTTTCAAACACTTTTGGGATGGTGAAGTTGAGCGAGTTGAAACCTCGTTTGATTTAATAGACCCTTGATTTTTCATATTTTTATTTTTAATAAATGACATACTTAGAAATTAATTTTTTTAAAATTAGTATATGAAATTAAATCTGTCTAAGGAGATTGGAATTTAAGCAGGACCATTTGTAACCCCTCCAACCTTTCTTGGGATATTAATTTAATGTAATTTTTTGAGAATTTTTTAAGTAATCTAAAAGAAATTTTTAATTTTAATTTTAATTTGCAATTTTAATTGTTTATGTTTAATAAAGGGGGTCAAAATTGGCCCAAGTGCTAATTAGTTTATTTTGTTGAGATCAGTTAATTTTTAAGTACAGTTTGGGCTCGAGGCCCAAAACAGTGAATATGAGAAAATACCCACTCATTGTCGTCCATAATACCCCTCAAAACCCTAATTTTGGCACCACATATATTTCCCTCCATACTTTTAGCCCAAGTATTTCCTTGTAGCTAAATCTTTTGCTACAAAATTGCCCTAATCCATCACTATATAAACCCCTTCACACCTTAATAAAAGTTACAACAACTAAACAATTAGCTTTCACCCTAATTTTTTTTCTCTTAGTCGTCAACCTCAAGTCCCAAAAGCCTCTCCCCAATTTTTCTTTCTTGTCGTAAAGCCCTCATTTCGCCATCGCAAAGCCTTATCCGGAGCAACCTTATCACCGCTACAATTTCGTCATTGTTGCAATTCCACTACCGTCGCAATCTTTTACCTTTATACTTTGTTGATCCCATCTTCTTCTTTTTGCCAAAATTTTCCTTATTTTTCGAGAAAAATCACCATGTCTCACAAAAGAATTAGATAATCCAAAACTACTTTTGAAATCTGATTGTGATTCAAGATGAGGAAGCGAGGGAAATATTTGATTCTATCTTCAAAAATCAACCTATAATGCCGAAAAAAGGTTTCAATTTGGAGAGCAATGACAAGATGGTTATGCCATTGTCAATTCGAAAGAAAATTGATGCTTTTAATTGGAATCAATTTTGTGATGCACGATCAATGCCTGAAGAGGATTTAATATAAGAGTTCTATGCCAATTTGACCACGTCATATGCTAATGAAGTTCTTGTTCGTAAAAAGAAGGTACCTTTTACTTCTAAGTCAATTAATGGTTTGTTTAACTTATGTGATGTTGAAGTAGATGAGTACTATGCTATGATGACCAATATCAATTGGGATTTTCTTCAACAAGTACTTAATATTGTTACAAATCTGGGATCCCAATGGATTATAAGGAAGTACAATAGTCATTCTTGCTGAAGGGAGTATTAAAACGCAGTAGCTTAGGTGTGATTCTACTTTATTCGATATAGCTTCATGCCTATCTCACATAGTTCCACCATCTCGATGGAATGAATGTTTTTGTTGTATGCGATTATGATAGAAAGGTCTATCAATGTTGGAAAAATTATTCTCAAAGAGATCTAAGATTGTGCTCGAAAAAAGGCAAAAAGTGCCTACTTTCCATCATTGATTACTTCACTTTGCTTGAGGGCCCAAGTAAGATCGAAGGCAAACTTGAAGGGTCATTATGTTCAAGGTTGCATAACAATGCATGACCTTGAAAGGCCAGTGGAGAATGTTGAACTGTTGAACCAGGTTGAGCCAGATGGGCTGAATGAACCAGGATCTGATGAGTTGTCTATAACAGCCCATTTTCAGTGAAATCAGAATAGTAGTTTTGGGACCACAAATCTGAGTTAGAAAGAAGATTTATTTTAAAGTTATTGCATAAAATGCATTATGATAGGAATGTTATATGAAAATTCTGATAAGAAAATTTTACCGATTATGTGTTTAATTATGGAAAGGACCAAATTGCATAAAATGCAAAAGTTAAATTCTAGTAGCTAGAAGGATTAAATAGCTATGGAATTCAAAACTTGAGGTCCTTATATGGTAATTAGACCATTAAGAAAAAGTTAGTAGATATTTTTGGTGAATCATCATTGGAAAATTAGAAAAAGAAAAAGGACTAAATTGAAAAGTTAAAAAATTAAAAATGATAATTAAATTATATAGAAAAATATCATAATTTTATATCATCTTCTTCCCCAAAAATTCTATGGAAACCCTAGGAAAGATAAAATCATCAAGCAAGCTTAATTAGGTAAGTAATCAAGTCCCGTTTTTAGCAATTTTTATATTTTTGAGATTGAAATACCTTAATTTATCTATTTTAGGGATTAATTTGTAAAGATATTAAAGTATAGAAATTTTTCATCGATGAATATACTAAAATTTTTAAATTTATGGTAGAAAATGAAAGGTTATTGATAGATAAACAACTTTTACAAAGAGAATTTTATGAAATTATGACTTAGGGACTAAACTGAAAAATTGTAAAACCCATGGAAAAATTTTGATTTTTGTTAAATTCATGGCCTATTATTAAGACATGTAAAAATCGGTTAGGCTTGGAATAAAGATTAAATTGCATGAATTTTATTTTCTGAGCCTAGAGACAAAATTGTCATTTATGAAAAGTATAGGGGTAAAATGGTAATTTTAATTAGGAAGTGAATTGAGTTCAATTGAGTATGAAATGGATTAAATTGATGTTAAGTTCATTTATATAGATCCAGAAAGATCAAATAAAGAGTTAGATCGAGGTAAAGAAAATGTGTTGGATTAGTAGATTTTCATACACGAACAAGTGTCAAGGTAAGTTCGTGTAACTTAGTTATGTCTATTAATATTTTAAATTGAATGTTGTAATTCTATGAATTTCATACATGTTTAATGTATGAAATTAATCATAAGCTCGATAGAGCTTGATAAAGGATAAGTCCCATTTGAAATAATGAAATGCGATGGATACGGTATTTTCCCAAATTGATTATAGTCCTGTATATGTTGCGGACATTATATCTCAGACGAGCATCCTGTTAAAAGCCTTCTCGAGTATTCCTGTTACATGGTTCTTGCCAACATCCTAATCGGTAGTGATCCTACATGTGTTGCACACAATGTAGCTCTTTGTGAGTGTCCTGTTATAGCTCGCTTGAACATCCTGTTAAATGCTATCTGGAGCTCCCTGATAATAACTCTTTAGAGTTACCTGTTAAGTTTAATGAGCTTCCTGCTCTAAACTTTTATGAGTTTCTTGTTTTGCCTGGATAAGTTTCCTGATACATGGCTCACATGAGCATCTTATTACATGGCTTGAGAGAGTGCTTCCTAATTATGTGCCCTAATTGGGTACCCCTGGCTATGAATTGACAGATTTAGTTTTGTACACTTTAAGTGTACTACATGAGCGTATCTATTGATATTTAAAATAAATTCAACGGGTAAAGTTCTAATTTGGTTAAACTAAACTTGAAATGATTTGTCCTGGAAATATACATGTAATATGGAATAATGATATGGAAAGCATATGTATATGAAAATCATTCAATGGTGAGATCATCCATGTTCTTGGTATTATGTGAATTACTTGACTAACATGATTTGTAAAGTTGTGTGTTAGGCTATTAGCCAATTTGCTTGGATGCATTTTTGTGTGCTTATCTTAAATGAAAATATATGGTAAGTTAAATTCCTGTTATATGAACTTACTAAGTATTAAATGCTGACTCTGTTTTATTTTCCCTGTTTTATAGTGCTCGGAGGCTCGAGAAGGTTGGACCTTTGTCAAAGTCACATCACACTATCCCTCGGACTTCTTGGTACATAAAACAAGCTAACTTTTGATATAATAGTGTAACACCCCAAACCTAGCCTAGATGTTATGGCCGGATCTAGCGATGTCACATGATAGGGTGTTTGAAAACCTTGTCGTCACGACAAAACCATTTCCATTGAATTACTTATCTTAATATCTTATTAGTTCCAAAATCATGTTACTCATTTAGTCGATAGTTTCAAAACGTTATTCGTTGCGAAAACTTTTAAAACAATTTAAACAATCGGGCGTTTACGAAAATTATTTGTTTCTTTTAAAAATCGAGGTTTCCTACTACTAGCAGTTGTAATGCATAAGGTAAATATAATTAAAACCCAAAACCAAACCAAAGTTCGAAAGTCCAATTACAAACCAAAAATTTAACCTGTAAAAATAGACTAAAAATAAAACCAATAATCATAAATTAAAACCATGACAGTCCAGAACTGTGGTCACCATCGACTCTTCCGCCACATCGATCCATCTAGGTCTGGGGATTACCTGTGCACATTAATCAGAGAAGGGTGAGTTTTCGTAAACTTAATGTGTAATCCCACAGAAAATAACAAACAATCAGTAATCATAGTGTACAATCAAACAGTTTTGGGCCTAAGCCTTTTTCAGTATCAGTAACGGTTTGGGCCTTAGCCTATCTCAATATCAATATCAGTCATGTAGTTTTCAGTAACAAAGTCCTACCCAACCAACCTCTATACATCATCTCTATCCAACTCTACACTCCATGTGGGGATTAAATCAACCTACCCATCCCTACACTCCAGATAGTACCGAATGCGGTACAAAACAGTAATTTGCAGCTGAGCTGCTAGTGTATTAGGCTTCAGTACACTTCCTCCAAATAATATCAACCCACCCCAATGCAATGCAACATACCATGAAATGTCATGCTATCACAAGTTTGTCAAATACACATTCAGTTCAGTATACATGCTTGCATATAACATGTTCAATACATAATTCACACAATTAATATCACACAGTTAAGGGTCTAAGTAGTGCTTACCGACCCTACGGAAGGTTCACAATCAACTTGGGTGACCCGTGCAACCTTAACAGTCATTTCAGTAAAAATGGGCTCACACGCCCATGTGGCCTGCCTGCCCAAATTGGCCTTAGCTGTGACAGCCTAGCCTCGTTGATCACACAGTCGTATTAGGGCACACGACCTACCACATGGGCAACCACACGTCTGGGTGGCATCGACAGTGAGATTTTTGACTTTTGTCGAAACCTCGTTTTCTGCGTAATCGAGTACACACCTGTATCATTTTTGATGCCTAATCACTCACAAGCACTCCAGTACCTAAAATCGACAAATCAAAGCCCTAATTTCAGTAACATAATTGAGATTTAAACAATATTATAACTAGGCATTCATCCATAACTATCGAAACCCTTACCTTCGATCGAAATGAGGAATCCACACACTCAAATCATCGATTGGGAACGATTTTCAGTCCTTTGATTAACTCCTAAACACCAAAAAAGAACCCCTCTTAGAAAGCAACCAGAAACGTTAGGACTAGTAAGAAACAAAACTTACCGATATCATGCAAAAGTCAAATTAACGAGCCACGAAAAATTTAGAAGTAGAAGGAGAATAAAAAATAGAAATCGGCAGCAAAGAATGAAAGGGGTGACAACAAAAAGAAGAATGGAAGAGGGAACGTGTGCCTTCAATCGCTGATCAGAATAGAGACTAAAGGAAAAACCGAATAGAGAGGGAGGACAAAGAATCAAAAATTTGGCCGAAAATAGAGAATAAGAGAAAGAATACAAAAATGAAAAAGAAGAAGTAGAGGAGAAGATGATCAGTTTTTTTGCAGAGAGAATTCTTGGGAAACTGTTTTACTCAAATCCCACTACCTACCCTATCTCAATCCTTTAATTTTCTCCCTCAACTCCCACTACACATCCACCACTCAGAATCCCAATTCAGCACAACTCTAGCAGAACTTTAAGCAAAAATTCTACTCCTTGCCATTGAAGAGAATTGAACACAAGACCTCCAACACACCAACACTCCACTTAACCATTAGATCAGCTAGCCCATTCTGATATGGTTTTACAAACAATTAAATAGAAGCCTACTAAACAAGAGTGAGGCTTAACTTAGAAAAAAATTCAAAATTTACCGAAGGCATGGCTTGAACTTGGGACCTCACACACACACCCAGAACACTTAACCACTGAAGTAGATACAAATTTTTGTCAAAATTTACAAGAAAAAAATAAGAAATTTGGGGCGTTACAAATGGCATGTATAGGTTAACTTGGCCAATGTTGGCATGTAAATGGTTGTTTGTAATCTGGCCATTGGAATGGCTAGTAATGGTATGTTTTGGTACATAATTATAAGGCTATATTATGTTTAACATATATGTGTATAGTATAGTTAAATTGAATTATGGTAAATTATATGTTTTCACAAAAAGGTAAGTTTGGAAATACATGGATGTATGTATTAATATATCATACATAACTCTTGTGTTTGGCTTGGTTAAGCTGTCTTGAATTGGTTGTTGAAAATGCTTAAGTGTTGATGTAGATACAAGGTAAAAATGGTGAGAAATAAGGCTTGGAAAATGACCTTATTTTGTCTACATGGGCATGTGTTGTAACCGTGTGTGACACACGGCCATGCGCATGGGTGTGTGGTTTGGCCGTGTGTTCCCTACATCTTAAAAATTGAGAAATAGAATGCTCAAAATTGAGCACACGGGCAGAGACACGGGAAGGTAGCAAAGAGTTGCCGATGGGATGAGACATCTCGTTGAAGGCACCACCGCAACAGATAACAGTCGGCGGTAGTATCTAGCTAAGGGAATCGGGGTCTAATTGGGGAAATAATTAGGGATAGTCAGGAGGAAATCAAGGGTCAAATCTTAGAAATCCTAATCTTTCAATATTTATGTGTAATGATAGAGTGAATTTGGGGATAGATAGATAGGGGTGTGCAAAATTCGGGTAAAATCGAAAAAATTCGGTTAATCGACTGAATTTGGTTAATCGGTCAGTTAATCGAATTAATTCGATCGGGGGACGGTTAATAATTTTTTGAGTTTTCGGTTAATGGTTAATTCGGTTCGAAACCGGTCGGTTAACCGAATTTTTTCGGTTTAACCGAAAAAATTAATAAATAAAATTATAATATATAAATAGCCCACTATTCACTTAAACCCAATCCAACATAAACCCAAATACCCAATCTAATATATATTAACCTAAGTACCCAACCTAACCCAATTACCCAACCCAATCATAAAAATTACAAATAATTTAATAAATAAAAATAAAAATCTAAAACTAAAACTAAAAATAAAAATAAAAAACATATAATTTTTTACAAATAATTCGTTTAATTTTGTTAATTCAGGTAATTCGGGTAACTCGGGTAATTCGGGTAATTCGGGTAATTCGATTAATTCGGTTAATTTGGTTAATTTTACACTTATTTTAACCAAAAATAAAAATACATATAATTTTCGGTTAATTCGGTTAACCGACCGAATTAACCGAAAAAATTTTGGTTCGGTTAACGGTTAAAAATTTTGAAGGGTCGGTTAATTCGGTTAATATTATTTCGGGTCGGTTAACCAGTCGGTTAACCGATTGAACAACCCTAGACATAGATATGCATGAGAATCAACCCATTCTGACTATGGATGGCAAAAAAAAGGCCTAAGACCAATAGTATCATAAATGTTTCTTTTGTTGCAGATTCAAATGAGATATCGAGGAAGTGGAATGACGTTTGCCAAAATGAATTATCGGCTAAACTTGCAGGGCAGGTTAGCCAGACATTATATAAATCTTACGTTAGAACGTCTGTGGATTAGGGATTCCACGTTCGGTTCGGAGAATTCAGCTTGTCCTGAAAGAGTGTCAGCCACATATTTGTTTATTTATAGAATCTAAACTGGGTGTGAGAAGAATGGAAAGAGCTCGTTGGAAGTATGGTTTTCAGAATGGTATCGAGTTTCAGATAATGGGTCTCGTGGGGACTTTCTTTAGGTTGGAAAAGTGATTGTAATGTTACTTACCGTAGCTTTAATGAGGCTTATACTAATGTGATGGTCGTAAATGAGGAGAATGGGACTGAGTCACGTTTCACCGATTTTTATGGAGCACCCAATACTAGACAAAGATCAACATCTTAGGATTTACTCAAACTATTAAATCATAATTATAATGGACCCTGGCTGGTCATAGGGGATTTTAATGAGATTTTCTCAAACCGAGAAAAACAAGGGGGACATATTCGAGATCAAAGACAAATGGGAGTTTTTCGAGAAGCATTAGAAACATGTGATTTAGTTGACTTGGGGTACCATGGTCTACAGTATACATGGGAAAGAGGGAATTTTGCTTCCAACAATATTCGTGAGAGATTGGATAGGGGAGTAGTTTGTTTCCTAATTATAGATTGACTCATTTGGATAGTCCCTGCTCAGATCATTGCCCAATTTTACTGGATATAAACGCTATGGCAATTTCAGGTAACAAGGCTCCCAAGATAAAGTTTGAAACAGCCTGGCTATTGGCTGATTACTGTGAACAAGAGGTAAAATCCATTTGGGAAATGACCACTTATCTTCAAATACTGGAGCCTCTTCAGGTGGTTGGAAAGGGTTTACATGATTGGGCTTTGAAGAGGAAAAAAAGGAAAAAGGAAAAGCTTCAAGGCTTACAAAGTCGACTTAGTGCTTTGACGGTGTTGAGTCAACTGATGATATCCTTGAGAAGATTATTGAGAGAAAAAACTTGATCTTAGATGGGAAATTGATAAGTAAGTGTTGTACTGAGGGAAAAGCGCTCATTCGAATTGGTTGAAGTATGGCGACCACAACACCAAATTCTTTCATAGTTTGGCCTCTTAAAGACGTCGCACTAATGAAACCACTAGCCTAAAAGATGAGACAGGGGTATTGTGTACTGAGGACTCAAATATGTTGAATATTGTTGTACATTATTTTAAAAATATTTTCACAAGCATTAGAGAGGTAGAAAATGATGGTATTTACGAGTGGGTTACTGCAAGAATTGATTAGTTGATGAATGAGTTTTTGTTGGCCGATTACAAGGATGAGGAGATATATACAACAATGAAAGAAATATAAGCTACGAAGGCGTTGGGTTTTGATGGTACAGATGTAACACATTTTTGTCTTCAAGCTTTAAACCGAGAGATCTCTTTGGAAGAGTAAACTTTACGAATACTGTTTTAATTTCAAAAGTCTCTAAAGTAGATATGATGTCTTTGTTTTGACCAATTATTTTATGTTCTATTTTGTATAAGATAATTTCCAAAGTTATTGCAAATAGACTTAAACTTGTACTTTATCAGTGTATAGACGAGGCGCAAGGAGTGTTTGTGTTAGGCCATTTAATTTCTGATAATATTTTATTGGCTTATGAGGTTATTTATACTTTAAAGATGAGACGTAGATGGAAGAAAGAATCATTTGCTCTCAAGCTTGATATGAGCAAAGCTTACGATAGAGTGGAGTGGGACTTTCTAAAAGGCATGATGAAGAAAATGGGTTTTGTTGATAGATTGGCTGAGTTAGTGATGCATTGTGTTTCATCTGTATCTTTAGTAGTGAACTTGAATAGTCTGTATCTTTAGTAGTGAACATGAATAGTCTTTCAAGTTATCCTTTTCTTCCATGATGGAGGCTTCGACAATGAGATCTGTTAAGCCCCTATTTTTTCTTACTATGTACGGAAAGCTTTTCTTCACTTTTACACTCGACTAGAGTAGAAGGCCAGTTAAATAGAGTTAAAATTTTGTAGAGGAAGCCCAATAGTGACACATCTTTTTTTCGCATATGATAGTATTATTTTTGGGGATGCAAGTGAATGAGGGAGGATGGGTTCTACAAGCCATTTTGAATAAATATGGACAAGCCTCGGTTCAACAAATCAACTTTGAAAAGTCATTGATCTTTTTTAGCTTCAATATCTCTGAAGAGGTGTGTAATCGGGTTACATCTTGCTTGGGTGTTAGGAGAGCATTTTGTATGGAAAGATGTTTGGGCCTTCCAACAATGGTGGGTTGTAGGAAGAAAGAGGCATTTCAACATATCTGTGATCGTATGAGAAAAAAAAGTTAATAATTGGGGGCTAGTTTTTTATCTCAAGGCAGGAAGGAGGCTTTTTTGAAGGCCGTTTTACAACCTTACTTATTCTGTCTTGTTTCCTGCTTCCAAAATCTGTGTTTAGAGTTAGAGGGAATAATGAGTCATTTTTGGTGGCAAAAAAGCTCAACTTGGAAAGGTATTCACTAGTGTAAATGGGCCTATCTTTGCCTATCTAAGGAGAGTGGTAGTATGGATTTTCGCGATTTGGCTAAGTTCAATATTGTCCTTTTAGCGAAACAGGGCTAGAGGTTGATTATAATCCAGATTCGCTAATTGCTTGTATCTATAGTGCTAGATATTATCCAAATTCTACATTTTGGAATGCAATATTAGGATCTTACCCCTCCTATGCTTGGAAAAGTATTTTTGCAATACGAAAGGTACTAGAAAATGGTGTGGGATGGAAAGTGGGAATTGGTACTCACATTGCTATATGGACCAATAGGTGGCTCCCTTGGTGGGCTAGTGGTGGAATCAAGAACACCAGAATCAATAATAGCTATAGTCAAGTATTAGAGTTAATTTATCACTCAAATCGAAGTTGGAAAGAATGGCTCATTACCAGCATTTTTCCCCTGAGGAGGCAGTGGCTATTTGTTGATTCCTTTGTCTGAATGTGCTAAGGCTGATAATATTGTCTGGAGTGGTGAAACTTCTGGTGATTTTACATTTCGGAATGGATATCACGCTTTGAAAAACTCTCAAACTACAACTGATAATTTACAAGAAAACAAAACTCTATACAATAAGCTTTGGAGCCTACAAATTCCCCCTAAAGTTAAAATTGCTACTTGGCCCATTCTAAATAATCTCCTTCCTACAGCCTGGAACCTATACAATAAAAGGATTGTGCCTACTCTGATATGTCTGAGATGAGGTGGTGAACCCAAATCCAATCTTCATGCTGTTATTAAGTGTAGCCTTGCACATGAGGTTTGGGATTTAGTAAAGATAAACAGTCTGATGATGTTATTGAGGGTTTTTGGTACTAGTTTTCCTCAATTTTTTTGTTTGCTGATAGCAACGCGAGAAATTTTATCGCCCCTACGATTTGGGCTCTTTAGCATGGTCGGAACAAGTATGTTATAAAGGGTAAACAAATGTTATAAAGGGTAAACAACTAACAGTCAAGGATATTAGCTCTAGAGTTTTTAGCCTTGTTAAATAAATGACAGAGTTAAACCAGAAGTTACCTACTCCAAGGGATACCATGCTACAACGACGACAACCTCCCTAGGATCCAGTGGCCAAATTAAATTTTGATGCAGCTTTCAAACCCTATATTCACCAATCTAGTTCAGGGTTTGTTATTAAAAATGATCTGGGACTAGTCATAGGCAGTAAGGCTATCATGAATGTTTACGTTTCTGATTCTTTTTTTGCTAAAGCCCTTGCATGTCTGCAAGCCATCAAATTTTTGGTAGAGATGGGCTTTCGACAGATTGAAGTCAAGGGCAACTTTCGCACTAAAATCGCTAAAATTAAATTGGGAAAGTAGACAGATCAGAAAGGGGTATTTTTGTGGCGGAAATAAAAAATAGGGCTACACATTTTATGCAAATATCTTTCCATCATGTTGATTGCAGGGCGAATATGGTGGCTCATCTAATTGCCCAAGAAAGATTCAATATATCTAATGATAGGTTTTGGGTGGAGGATGTGTCTGAGGTGGTGATCGCAGTGGCGAACGTAAGATTTTGACCTCGATACTGCCAGATTAAAGAATTATGAGTCTATTTTGCTATTGGAAGCTGGAGTTTTAACATGCATAATTTGCTTTGAGGTTGAAGGGATGCACTTTTCTAGTTTTGATGTTTCATTTCCCCCCAACTACCGAGATTTTGTTAGTTTTTCCCTGAAGTCTCTTTGCTATCTTGTTTTTTTCTTTTACAATGAATGGGCCCAAAGGCCACTACCTTAATTAAATTGCATAAAAAATTACAAGGTTATGGATATCACTAGGATAATCCATCTCAAATGATAGGTTACAACATTTAGACAAAGACCATTTAAAAAGAAATTAGTCACTTTATTACCATCTGATTCACCCATCTGACTTTGGCCTTCGAGACAGAATTGAGCTTCTCACAAACATCCTTAATGCGGTAGCCAAAAATAGTAATATCATCTTTGTGCTTACAAAGGTGGTTTACAATACAAGCACAATCCATTTCGAAGATAACCTTGTTGAGATTAAGAGACTGAGCAAGCCGAATACCTACATAGAGAGCATCCAATATTGCCCACTCGGGGTTAACAACCTTATCAATGAAGATCGCTCTACCACAAAGAACAAAGCCATCTGAGTCTATAAGGATAATGCCCAAGTCTGTTCTATTATCTTTCACGGAGGTATGAACGTTCACTTTGGCAACACCCTCAGGAGGTTTTTCCCATTTGAAATCTCTAGGAACCCGAGGTAAAATTGGCTGAAGGGAGAAATTATGAATCCAAAAGTCATCGTTGAGATGGCAGGCTCTTTCCCATATCACGCGAGCATCCTCCTCATTACCACCAAAAGT
Source organism: Gossypium anomalum (assembly GCA_025698475.1). NCBI lineage: Eukaryota > Viridiplantae > Streptophyta > Magnoliopsida > Malvales > Malvaceae > Gossypium > Gossypium anomalum. Next base: position 76,803,910 of record CM046966.1, on the reverse strand, counting down.
GGCATTATTTCTGTCGTTCCAAATATTCCTAAGGGTCGTAATGAAATCCTCAAAATCTTTTTTGCCTAAAAGACGCATAGAGTCTTCAAGCCAATCAATACAAAACTCATATTTCGTAGTAAACAATCTATTATCAAGACCACCTGTAATAAGTGCATCCCGAGTTTTAAGGCAATTTCTTAAAGCATGAATCACCATTTGTCACCACCCATACATCTCGAGTAACCCCAAACAACATTATGCTTAATGGTCGAGATCTTGAAATTTTTTAGGAGCAACTTGTACCCAATCCGCCATGCAAAAACACAAATTTTTGGAAGGACTCTCAACTTCCAAATAAGCTTCCAAAAAAACCTATGTGGACTGAACCCAACACTTTTAAAGAGTAACTAAGAATATGTTGATTTGGTCGTGTATATGCCATGGACATTATGGAACCACATCATCCTATCATTCGAGCCATGAGGGAGGATCGAAATATCACAAATCTGGCTAACCATGAGATCTGCGTACAAAATACAAATACACTCCACATTCCACCTACCATTAGTAGGGAACCAAATGTCACAGACGTAAGTTTCTGGGAGAGAATCGAAGGGAAGAAGAAGTGCATTGCCATCAAGGTCCTCGAGGCCCCACCTGTCCTTGCCAATCCCGATGTTATAGCCATCTCCCACATGCTAACCAAACCCCTTCTCAAGAGCTCTTACAACCGCCGTTAAGATTGACAACGTGAAGGAAGGTTTATCAACCTTTTTGGGATGGAATAAGTCACGGTGTAGGAAATATTTTAAACTGAGAACTTGAAAGCACAAAGTGCCCCTCTACGATATGAGCCTCCACACTTGTCGACCTAGCAGAGCTAAGTTTAAAAGCCTCAAGTCTCTAAAACCAATGCCACCCATCCTCTTCGGTAAACAAGGGCAATTCCAAGTGAACATGGCCCAACCACAACCCCTCTCCTTGCTAGCCCGCCACCAGCGACAAATTTTAAAAGTCATCTCCTCCATCGTACCCCTGGGATCAAAGAAAATAGACATAGCATAAGTGGGTAATGATTGTAAAATAGATTTGATAAAAATCTCTTTACCACCATAAGACAACAAGCATTTAGACCAGCTGTTAATCCTAGTTGAAAAATGATCCAGTATATGCTTAAAGGCCTTCGTTTTTTACTTTTCAATGGACAAAAGAAGCCCAAGACAATGATCTAAATTCTCCACCACTTACATCCCAAGTAGGTCACCAAATAGTTATTTTTTATTACTCGGTGTCTTGGGGCTAAACCAAACCATAGATTTAGAAAGATTGATTTTTTTGACCGGATACCCTTTCAGAATGTTCGAGAATATTAACAACGGTATCCGCCTCCTTCTTCTTGTTCTTGACAAAAGAAGTTCATTGTCAACAAAAAATAAATGATTAATCCTAAGGCCATTTTGGCTAGCCTTAATGCCTCGAACACTCCCATTATCTTGAGCATCACAAAGTATCTAAGAAAAGACCTTAATGCAAAAAAGAAACAAATAAGGTGATAAAGGATCTCTTTGGCAAAGGCCACACTCTGGGATAATCTCCTCAGACAGAGTCATATTGCACTTGATAACATATTTGACAGAACGACCACAATTCATAATCATAACCACCCAATCATTCGCGAAACTCATTCTAAGAAAAACCCTCTCAAGGAAATCTCACTCGACCCTATCATAAGCTTTACTCATGTCCAACTTGATCACCATACCCTTATTCGGCCTATTCTTGAAACTTTGTAAGTAATGCACGAGCCTGTGAGTGATAAGGATATTATCATGAATCATACGACTCGGGAAAAAAGTGCTCTGATTATGGCTAATACAAGAATGGAAAACTAGCTTGAGTCTGTTAGCCAAAACTTTAGAAATAATTTTGAAAATAACCCTACAAAGGCTAATAGGCCGAAAATTTGTCATATCTTTGGGATCCTTAATTTTAGGGATAAGTATGATCACCATATTATTGATCTCTCCAATATCTTTCTTACCTTCGAAGGCATCGTGATAGAATTTGAGGACATCTTTACCAACCATATCCCAATTTTCGCGAAAAAAAGACTTGAGAGACCATCAATACGTAGAGCCTTATGAGGGTCCATTTGAGAGAAAGCATCTGTAATTTCTTTATCAGTGACATGACATAAGAGGGTATTGTTTATCTTTGGGGAGATACATCTCCTGACATGGCTTATAACTTTATCATCATTAACAACCTCAGATTTAAATAAATTATTGGAGTAATTCCAAGCCACCCTACTCACATTAATCATCTACTGAACCTACTTATCATCCATATTCGTGATACCATCAATCTTATTCTTCTTAATCCTACTGGTTGCTTAAACATGAAAAAAATAAGTATTTCTATCCCCCTCATTAAGCCACATGATGTGAGACCTCTAGGCTCAATAGGAATCTTCCTCAACATACAGACAACCTAAATCAGCATGACAAGTCCTAAGCATCTTAGTGTTCGATATCTCATTAGACCCATCAATGAGTATATCAATCCACTTAATCAAACGACACATACGACTCTTCAATCTATTAAACCAAGAGTACTACAAAGGGCTCAAGGCCAAATGAATCTTCTCAAGATACTTGATGAAACTACTATTATTATTACCAACTCAAACTTTTCTGGCCAAGTTCTTAGCATTTTTATCCTTAGCCCAACAAGCCTCATATTTAAACAGAAGTCTGGGATCCTTATGATCATTAGTGGGCTTACGACCCACCAAGTCTAAAATAATGTGTCATGATCCGAGTAACTCTACCTCACAACCTCAGTAGGAAGAAACGAAATTTTCTCCATCCCAGAAATTGAAACCACGAATATATCCAGTCTTTCTTTAAAGAAACCATAACCATCTCTGTTGTCAGACCAAGTGAACCAACCCTTATCGGGTTTAATATCAATCAAAGTTAGCTTATCCAAAACCTTGCCAAACTCTTCCATAGCTACTCTAGATTTACGTTTCCCATCAACCTTTTCATCATAATTCAAAATAGCATTAAAGTTCCCCCGATGATCTAATCTTCCCTAACATAATTACCACTCTTCTCAGCAAATCCCAATACTAGTCATGATGATTCAGGTTAGCAAAACCATAAAAACCTGTAAAGTGAAAACAATCCATCTCGTCAACGGAGACCATCGAATCAACGTCATGACAAGAGAAATTCTTAATTGTGACATTAGCCTCATTTTTCATAAGAGAGCCAGACCACCATGACGTTCCTCAGCTTCAACTATGAAACAACCATCCATATTACACTTAAGTCTGACACGCTCCATTTCCTTATATCTAGCCTTAGTCTCGTTCCAAAACACAATAAGAGGATTTTTAACAACAATGAGTTGTTTAAGATCACAAACTATCGCAAGGCTTCCAAGCCCATGATAGTTCCAAAATAAGATTTTAATGGCTCTAGGCAAGGCTGAACGCCAGCTACCGCCTTGAATGGTGACACACCATTTGAAAGTTTCCTCCTAAATAAATGGATCGAACTCTTATCATCTCTCTCACTACAATACCCCATAATTTTTTTTGCTTACTCCTCACCCAAATCCCACCTTCTTTTGAAGCCATTTTCAGTCTTTTGTAAGTTAATGAACCCGAATCTAAGGCCTCTTCATCCATTTTACCCTACCTTTCTCTAGATCAAAAGACAAATATCCTTCCCCATCATGCCTGATGGGCGGCGAATCCACCAAAAATAATTCCTACTAAATATTCTAAATCGTAGCAAGAGTGGTAGTATGGTCGAGTCCACAAGGATTGATACTCTAATCAACTTTCGCGTTTGACTTATGAATAGAATATCGTGTTAAAGGTCGTGGCTAGAGTCATGCCCACGACTCAAAACATACCACCTGAAAAATAAGCAAATAAATAAGTAAAGCGGGGATATTGAAATTGATTAGAAACTAAATAATTAAAACTGCTAAGATAAATAATTAAATAAATCAGAAATTAAATTGTGATTTACAATCAAATGTGATAAGCCTTAGCCTTAGACTCGGTAAATTCCGTGTTGAGAATCGATCCTCGAAAATTGGTCTTCTCCTTCAAACGATAAGCTGGTTATAGTGATTAAGAATGTCCTAACCACAAATTTTTCCTCTCGTAGCTGGTCCCGTTACGTCCTGTAAACCAACCCTTACTGATTGTCTAATTGAGATACACGTGTTCCCGATTCAAGATTTTAATAGCCTTGCGTTCTGAAGAACCCAACTCGAATTAATGGCCTCACCGCATAGGTCGTTTACACCCGATCACCTCTTCCTCGATTTGTTCTCGGAGATCCAAATACAGCACGGCCGATTTGTTTCTCCAACTGTTAGAAAACATGACCTCAACCCAATGAGCTCTTTTTGACTTGAAATCGAATTATCCTTAAGGGATGAGTTGTCAATCCCGATACTTAAGGAAAAGGTGAATATCGATTGGAAGGATTTTAAGAGCGAGTACGAATCTCACGATTCTCGACCGAAGAGAACATCGGCCTAAAGCTAAGATAGAATTGAGTTAAGCATGAAATTGTTCATGCTTTGTGAGTTTGGAAAGAAGATTGATGATTATGGTGAAGAAATGAATGGAAAAGACTTGGAGGGCAATTGGCCTAATTGTGGAAAAGAAAACAATGCTACAAAATGTAACGTCAAATTGAAGAGAAAAAAAAAATGATATTCCAATTCCAAATTGAAGAAGGAATACAAAAATTAAGGGATGATTTCCTAAGAACTAAAAAACCTATTTATATACATGGAGTTTACTAAAAATAACCTAACCTAAATTAATAAATAAAAATAAAATAATAAAATAAATAATAAAACAAAATAACATCTTCCTATTTTTAGCTTTTTACAAAGTCAAAATATATGATAAATCCTTGGCTTTCTCCATCTTTTCGATTTGGCCTCAATTCAATGATTTGTCTTTCAATTTGGCCCCTTTTTTGCTCGTTTTTGACCAATTGCATCCCTAACAAGATTAGATCATAAAAACACCAATTAAGCAGGGATTAATTCAGAAATAAGCCAAATTAAACACAAGAATCATGTAAATTAATATGTTTATCAACTCCCCCTTACTTAGCTCATGCTTGCCCTCAATCATGCTGTTCTTTCAAATATTAAATTTATTCTACAATTTATTAAAAATTGAGCCTCTTTTCACATACATAATCAATGTAAACAACTTAGGCAAAAATAAATAAATGCTCAAGATATAAAGTTTGATCAACAAGTGTCATAAAATTGAAATATGTGAATTAAATAATTTCATTAAATTGAGTTTGAATCCAATAATTTGCAAGGCATTATTAATTAACTACGCATTAGAAAAAAAAATTATTGATGTGGTCAAACCTTTTTACGTGAACAAGGATGACAACCCAAGCACTCTATCTCTGTTACTCAGTTCAAATAGTCTTAAATTTTTATTATTTTTATTATTTTTTTGTGTGAAGGCTCAGTTAGCGGAATGTTTATAAGTTATCGACTTGTCACTCGAACCTTTTTACACAATATAAGATGACAACCCAAGCACCTTACCCCGGTTACTCAATTCGGTCACGTTTTCGAAACTTCACTCATAACTTGAACCTTTATTTATTTACTTATTTATTTATGCACAAGCAAATATAATTTTCCAAACAATCAATTTGTACGAAAAATCTAGCTATATATATCAACTTGAAGACACAAAGGTTGACTAATCTATATACTTGAACATTTTAATTCAAAATTTGCCCAATTGTCCAAATTAACTAAGTATGAGATTAAAGGCTCAATGTTAAATAAATTATCGAATGAATTCAACGTAAGATTGAACACATGCAAAACAGAGACATGCAGCAAAAAATCATGCATATTTACCATCCATCTCAGTTAGCGAAATGTTTATAAGTTATCGACTTGTCACTCGAACCTTTTTACGCGAGATAAGATGACAACCCAAGCACCTTACCCCGGTTACTCAATCCGGTCACGTTTTCAAAAATTCACTCATAACTTGAACCTTTATTTATTTACTTATTTATTTATGCACAAGCAAATATAATTTTCCAAACAATCAATTTATACGAAAAATCTAGCTATATATATCAACTTTAAGACAAAAATGTTGACAAATCTATATACTTGAACATTTTAATTCAAAATTTTCTCAAATTTTCAAATTAACTAAGAATGAGATTAAAGGCTCAATTTTAAATAAATTATCGAATGAATTCAACGTAAGATTGAACACATGCAAAAGAGAGACATGCAGTAAAAAATCATGCATATTTACCATCCATCCCCCTACTTAATCAATGCTTGTCCTCAAGCATGTGTTATATGCAATAAAGTTTATTAACTCAAACAAGAAGCAAAGAGAAAGGTTAAGAATTCTCCCTATGTGTTTCAATTGATGTTTCGGCATTGGGAAATAATTGTCAACATTTAGCACGGCATGCCCACGCCACCATCATTATCTTACTTCTGGAAAACCTTTATTACGTTCTTGAAAACAACAAATTCACTAGATTAAATAAAAATTTATTTATTTACAACCTAAATCTTACTAGAACTCAAAATTAAATAAATGAAAATAAATTTGGGTTGCCTCCTAAGAAACGCTTTTGTTTAACGTCATTAGATCGATGGCCATAAATGTTATCCGTTTGGCTCATTGAGGCTTAATTTTTCTATCTCGTGCACTTGGATGTTCTTGTAGAAGAGTTTCGACATTATCTTTGAAGCCCTTTCTAGATTCCCCTATCATTAGTGGATTAAGGTGTCTTTGAGCTTCTCCGTTCAAGTTTGCATTTTTCCCTATCAAAATCATTATACATTCTAAAAACAGTTTCAGCTCTAATTTCGAGGCTTTCATGACAGCTTCACGTATTGGTTTTTTTATCATCGATAATTCCTTTTGCTTAACATTGAGACCTACAGTCCTGTAAGGCACAATTTGTGACTTGTTATTGGGATGTCTCATATCCTCATAAACATTAAACCTAACCACTTCACTATCAAATTCCATGGTAAGTTTTCCACTCCAAACATCAATTTTTATTCGTGCGGTACTTAAGAATGGTCTCCCAAGAAGTATCTCAGAAGAATTGACCGAGTTGTCATCCTTCATATCGACGATGTAGAAGTCTGCAGGAAATATTAACTTATTTACCTTAATAAGAACATCCTCTAACACTCCTTCCAGATGCACTACGGATCTATCTGCAAGCTAAATAATCACACCTGTTTCCTTTAAAGGACTTGCGTTAAGTAGTTTATAAATTGACAAAGGCATAACATTAATTGATGCGCCTAAGACACACATTGCTTTTTTAATACCGACACTACCTATTTTACAAGATATGAAAAACATACCTTGGTCCTTACATTTAGGAGGTATTTTTTGTTGCAAAACGGCGGAGACATTTTCTCCGACACTTACTTTTTCATTGCCCAAAAGTTTCCTTTTACTCGTGCATAACTCTTTTAGGAATTTTAATTATCGTGGAATCTGCTTAATCGCATCGAGAAGAGGTATGTTGATTTCTGCCTTTCAAAACGTGCCGAAGATCTTCTTCTCGTCTCGCTCCTTCTTGCATTGGATAAGTCTTCTGGGAAACGGGGGTGGTACTGCAAATGACTTTTGTGGTGCTGACTCTACTGGAACCTTTGTGTCAAGTTTCTTTTCATCTCGACCAGCGTCGTAGGCACGACTCGTGCCAGGTACGGGCTCCAAAACCTTCCCACTCCTTAACGTTATAGCACTTACATTGTGTCGAAGATTTGGCTCAGTTTGGGATGGCAACTTACCTTAGGACTCCAAATGGCTAACCGTGAATGCAAGCTTGCTCACTTGCTTATCTAACTCCTGCAAATGCATTTCAGTTTTTACCTGAAACTTCTCAGTGCTATTGGCTAGCCTTTCCACTATGGTTTCCAAAGATGACTTTGGGGGCAATAATTGTTGATTCAGAGGTAGCCTTTGTTGGTAAGGTTGATTGAATTGAGGATTTGACCCATAACTTAAATTTGGGTGATCTTTCCACCCCACATTATATGAGTTCGAGTAGGGGTCATATCGCTTTTGGGGCGGTCTTGAAAAGTTCTTAACAGCATTCACTTGTTCTGTCGAACCCTCATGTAAAATCAGACAGGAGTCCGTCGGATGGTCTGGCTTAGTGCAAATTTTGCACAACCGTGTTGGGCTCATTTTATCTATAAGCAAAGTTTGAACAATGTTAGTCAGCTTGTTAGTTTTATCTTCTAGAGATAGAGAACTTAACTCATGAACCCGTCTCATGGGTTCTGTGGCCGGTCGAAATTGTTGAGAATTAGCAGCCATGGTCGAAATCAACTCTCTCGCTCTTTGAGGCGTCATGTTAACAAGTGCCCCCCACTTGCAGCATCTATCATTTTCATTTCTGTCGGGAGTAAACCCTCATAAAAATACTGCAAGAGTGACTGCTCAGTCAGTCCATGTTGTGGGTAGCTCGCACACATCTTTTTGTATCGCTCCCAGTAATCGTAGAGCGACTCAGTGCCTTTTTAACGGATTCCTGTGATGTCCCTCCTTAGTTTGGCTTCTCGGGCTGTAGGGAAAAACCTGTCAAGAAACAAACGAGACATGTCAGACCATGTGTTGACAGATTCCAGAGGCAAATAAAATAGTCACTCTCTAGCAGAGTCGGCTAATGAGAAAGGAAAAGCACGAAGTTTGATTTGGTCTTTGGTTACTCCTTGAGGCTTCATGGTTGTGCACACCATATGGAATTCTTTAAGGTGGGTGTGCGAGTTTTCATTTTGTAGTCCACGAAAAGTGAGCAGTAGGTGGACCAAACCCAACATTCCTCCTACCGGATAGGTTATACATAACGATTGTTGTTCATCCGGTGTCACTACGAGCTGGCGTATTGTTTGTTCGGCCATCTCGTCTGGTTCATCAAAAATTTCCTCAATGTAAGACATAGTTTCAAATCTGGGATTTGGCCATTTACCACGTCGTATGGCTTCTTTTTATAGTTGTCGGGCCAACTATTCAATTTCTGGCTCAAACTCTAGATTTCCCGATTCTGATCTGGTCATAAAGTAGACAAACAAAAGTTAGAAAATATCTCCAATCCCCGGCAACGGCGCCAAAATTTGATGGGCGTTGAATCCACCAAAAATAATTCCTACTAAATACTCTAAATAGTAGTAAGAGTGGTAGTAGGGTCGAGTCCACAAGGATTGGTACTCTAATCAACTTTCACGTTTGACTTATTAACAGAATATCGTGTCAAGGGTCATGGCTAGAGTCATGCCCATGACTCAAAACGTACCACCTGAAAAATAAGCAAATAAATAAGTAAAGCGGGGATTTTGAAATTGATTAGAAACTAAATAATTAAAACTGCTAAGATAAATAATTAAATAAATCAGAAATTAAATTGTGATTGAAATTGGTCTTCGATCCTCGAAAATTGGTCTTCTCCTTCAAACAATAAGCTGGTTATAGTGATTAAGAACGTCCTAACCACCAATTCTTCCTCTCGTAGTTGGTCCCAATACGTCCTGCAAACCAACCCTTACCGATTGTCTAACCGAGATACACGTGTTCCTGATTCAATATTTCAGTAGCATTGCATTCTGAAGAACCCAACTCGAATTAACAGCCTCAACCGCATGGGTTGTTTAAACCCGATCACCTCTTCCTCGATTTGTTCTTGGAGATCCAAATACAGCACGGCCGATTCATTTCTCCAACTGTCAGAAAATACGACCTCAACCCAACGAGCTCTTTTTGACTTGAAATCGAATTATCCTTAAGGGATGAGTTGTCAATCCCGATACTTAGGAAAAAGGTGAATACCGATTGGAAGGATTTTAAGTGCGAGTACAAATCTCACAATTCTCGACAGGAAAGAACACTGGCCTAAAGCTAAGATAGAATTGAGTTAAGCATGAAATTGTTCATGCTTTGTGAGCTTGGAAAGAAGATTGATGATTATGGTGAAGAAATGAATGGAAAGGACTTGGAGGCCAATTAGCCCAATTGTGGAAAAGAAACAAAAATTGGAGACAATGCTACAGAATGTAACGTCAAATTGAAGAGAGAAAAGAAATGGTATTCCAATTCCAAATTGAAGAAGGAATACAAAAATTAAGGGATGATTTCCTAAGAACTAAAATCCCTTATTTATATACATGGGGTTTAAAAAAAATAGCCTAACCTAAATTAATAAATAAAAATAAAATAAAATAAATAATAAAACAAAATAATATCTTCCTATTTTTAGCTTTTTAAAAAGTCAAAATATATGATAAATCCATCCTTGGCTTTCTTCATCTTTTTGATTTAGCCTCAATTCAACGATTTGTCTTTCATTTTGGCCCCTTTTTTGCTCGTTTTTTACCAATTGCATCCCTAACAAGATTAAATCATAAAACACCAATTAAGCAGGGATTAATTCAGAAATAAGATAAATTAAACACAAGAATCATGTAAATTAATATGTTTATCAATGCCTCTCATTAGCATCATCCATCTTATTCGTACCAACGTTCCCTATTAAGATTTCCATACTATTTCTCCAATTTCCATTATTAGCATTTGGCTGTCCCAACTTTACCTGCAACCAATTTCCAAATTGAAGATTCAATTTATTTACTTCTTGAGAAGTCACTTAGGTCAAGCATTTTTTAGTCTTGTGTCCAATGCAACCACAATTATAACAAAAAGTGGGAAGCCTTTCATACTTAACCGCGTATAGCAGCTCAATCCCATCCACACCTATCATTTTTACAACACGTCAAAAGGGCTTTTGGATATTGATCTTAACCCGAATCGTATGTAATCAACCAAACAACCATCCTTATCTCTCCAATCGATGGCCATCAATTCTCCTAGGATGCCTCCTATGTCGACTTCCACTTACCGATCCATTTGTTCAAAGGGGATGTTGTATATTCGTATCCAGAAAGGAACCCAATGAAAATCGTAATCCAACATAGCTTTCTTCTTCACAAACGACAACATAGAAAAGAGACATTGGTCAAATAGCCAATGAGACATCAAAAATTCTGGTCCTATCTTCAAGGCTGCCAAACTTAACTAGGTAGTGTCCTCCGACATCGAAACGAAACTCACAGGATCTTTAATAAGCCATATCAATTTGAACACCCTGTACATACTTTCTTATTAATCTTATTTGTCGACATAACCTTTCTACACCCTAAGCTTCATGTCCTTGAAAATTCAAAAAGACTTTATTCAACCGACCACCTGATTGGCTTCGTCCTCAATAAATGTCAATCGAGCAAGATATTATTAATATCTTCTGACATCGCCAGAGACTGTAACCAAACCCAACCGACCAAAGAGAAAACCACTCTAAGGCCACCACAAACAAAGGAGAACAGTCACAAAAACAATCAACCATGGCCCTTTTAACACAGTGACACAAGCAAGACTCCACCCTAGAACCAAGGTACGAGACAAAAACATGAGAAAAAAATACCACAGGATTTTACACTAAAATACTAAGAAGAGAAAACAAGAAAATAAACAAAAGAAAAAAGAAATTGAGTAATTACAAATAATTTCAGCAAGAAAGGATCAAGACAAGAAAGACGGAAAACCATTAAAGCTAAAAAATAATGTAGAAAGCCAATAAAATAAATTCCCTATTAAACAGTCCATTTACAATCCAAGAGAACAAACACAAAAACAAGGATCAAAGATTAACAAAATAAGAAAAAAAACAACAAGAAAACCTCTAAAGAAATACGAAGAGAAAATCCGTTGAAGATAAAGGCACCTGCCCAGGTCATGAACAAACAGCAACACCTCCATTTTTATGGAAAATCTTGATGGAAAGTCCTCAATAGAGGGATCAAAGATCCAAAAACTCTACATCTACTTTCATAAACCCATGAGTTAGAAAGAACACCCTTAGCATGGAATAACCAGAACAAAAAAATCTAATGAAGGGCCAAGATGAGTCAAGAACAGCCACTCATTTATCAAAACACAAAAAGCAGTCACCTTGGAAACAAACAAGAGCAAACAAATGACGGAGCAAAACGAGATCATAGTGTAACAACTCGTTTTTTAGTGGTGTCGAAAATAATAGTTTCGGGGTCACTAAATCTGACGAGTAAGTTCATAAATATTATTATTTAATATTTACGAGTCAAATATGATTTTAAAAAGGTTTTTGGATTTGATAATTTATGTTATATAAACGATTTATAAAGTTCAAGTGGTAAGACCCTAAGGTCAAGTGGTTTTATAAAATGAGGTATCAGGATCTTGTTTCTATAAACTGAGCCATAAATATTTTTATAAATATTTACAGAATGTCATTAAGGTGGTATTAAAGTTTTGTTGAAAAATTTTAACTTTTCGATAGTTAATTTAGCGAAAAGGACTAAATCATAAAAGTTAAAAAAGTCAAGTATTATTAGTTTAAATGTGTTAATTGATTAAAGAATTATAATTGGAGGGCCTTAATAGGTAAATTACCCATTCTTAGGTTGGTGGACGGTTAAAACTTTATGTTCTTTTAATTTTATATGTGATTTATATAATATAATGTTATTATTATATGATAATGATAAAATAAAGAATAAAATGGTTAATAAATTAAAACAAAAGCCATCTCCTTCTTTTAGCACACCAAATGGCCATGGAAAAAGAAATGGAGAAGCTTCAAGCTTCGGCCTTGCTTTGGACGATGCATGTAAGTCTGTTTTATTTTGTTTTAAATAATTTTTATGTTTTAGAGATCGTTGCAATTAGGTCCAACTAACCCGTGCTTTTGATTTTAAAGCTGTTAAAGATATTGAATGTTGCCATTGATGAAACTTATGATTTTAGATGTTAAAAGATGAATTTGAAGTGTTAGTTGGTATTTAAAAGTGTTTGGTTAAGTGATTTTTTATGAATTTACTAATTAGGGACTAAATTTTTAAAATAGTAAAAACACAAGGATTTGATGTTAAATCATTACAAATGTGGGCTGTTTTGTGTGCCATGAATATTCTCTGATGTGAATTGGCATTAAAAATGGTTAATTTACATGTTTTAGGCTCAAGGACCAAATTGAATAAAAGTAAAATGTTAGGGGTAATTTTGTAAAAATGTTAAAAATGACTAAATTGCATAAAATAAGTTGTTTTACCATATAAATTAATAAATTGAATGAATTTATTAATTTAAATCAAGGTCGAGTGAAAAATCGAGAAGAATAAAAAATTACCAAAATGCCCCTATACTTTGACATTTCTGCAATTTAGCCAGGTAAGTTCGTATGAACTGAATTCTGTATAATGTTGATTAAATTAAATGTTAGTATGTGATTCTTTTGTGATTGAATCAATATATATATATATATGTGTGTGTGTGTGTTATTATGCAATTTATCTTGTCAAGAAACGATGGAAAGTCAACAACGTACGACGATTATCAAGCCCTATTTGAACCTTAGGAATTTGTAGGATACAAATTACATGTCATTAGGGTTTACATGTTTTGGGTGTTAGTCTTGAACGTCCTACTGGTGGCTGAGTTTCAACATTTGTTGCGGATACTCGACAGCTTGTGGAGTAGCACCATGTAGCTACGTTCCTACCCACAGTTCGTGTGAGAAAGCCCATTTCATAGTTCGTGTGAGCATACTCATTTCACAGCTTGTGTGAGCATATATGTACAAGAAAAGACAGATTACGGTCATATGTTTAGCACACTTCGTGTGAGCTATCCCGCGTATCCAACGGTATTCTATTCGGTTCAACAGGCATGAATTTATAAGGATATGGTAAGTGTTCTATATGAACCAAGACATGTATGTATGAAAGACTTTGAAATGGTGAGCTACATGGAAAATATGTTATGTTGAGATGGATGATAAATCCAATTGAATCATGCTCAAGTATAATGGTTATCCATGTCAAATTCATATGAATCATGTTTAAACGAACTAACATGTGTTGTTGATGTGCTTAGGCTTATACCAAGCTTGTGGATATGATTGATGTTTATGATTATGCTTGTACTATGCACATGAAATGGGTAAGAAAAGAGAATGAAACGGTAAGTATGTAATAGGGATGTATTATGATGTTATAAAAGGTTTAATGTAATATATGATGTGTTTATATGTGAGCAAACTACTTATGCTATTAATGAATCTACCTATATCATGGATAAATGCACTGAGTTGGGAATTAATAATGTTGTTTAGGCTTATGATCAGCATTGGAGATGGAATGGAAAGTAAGTAAATTGAAAGGTTGGTGATTATATATTATATCCCATAAAATCCTATCATGTTATGAATGATAAATATATGCAGCATTAATGAACTTATTCATTTGTGATTGATGATCATATAGATTTATGAATTTTATGGCATTGGCATAGGTTTATGTTTATTCTATAAAGTTTATTATTGAAATGAAATATTATATGTAATGTTTATACGAGCTTACTAAGCATACATTGCTTACGTAGTTATTTTTCCTTTACTTTATAGATTATCAGAAGCTCGATCGGGTTGGAAGCTAGTCAGAGTTCCATCACACTATCCATCAAATTTATCAGTAGATTTTGATGTTTTTAAGTCATGGTTATAATAGCATTTATAGGTGTTTTGTGCTTGATGATATGGCCATTATGTTTGGCTTGTAAATATGGTTTATGATTGATGACATTTTGGCATTTTGGGGCTTGATGGTTAATGTTGAAATGGTTTAGTGATGATATGTTTTGAATGGCCAAATTAATATGCTTGTGTGTGATATTGGCATGAAATGTTGCTTTGAATTTGTGAAACTTATGTTATTTTGATGCCTTGATGGTTGGTGTGCTTTTGGCACTTGGATGCTTAATTTTTGGTGTTTATATTATCAAATTGATGCATGGTTTTATTGTCTAAGTGGTATGTGTTAGCATGTTAGTAAAGTGATCATTTAAGGCATGTTTTGGTATGTATATATATTAGATGTTGGAACCATTTAGTAATGGCTAGTTTTGTGTCATTTATATGGTTTTGATACATGAGAGAAGTGGTTCAAATGGTAAATTTAATTTGTTATGGCATGAACCTAATATGGTAAGGTTGGTGTGTGTCAATTGTGGTATGGTTTGGTATGGAAACAAGTGAATTGATAAATGGTTAAATATGTACAAGTTTAGGTATGTGCAATGTATGTGTTTGAGGTACGTTTATGGCATATTGGTTGTATGAACAAATACCATGATGATCTAGTTTTATTATGCATGTTTTAAATACATTTTGATGGCTTGAATACATGTGCAAATGGCTTGTGTGTGTAAGCTTGTTTTGGGTGAGGGAATTGGCTTGAAAATGACCTATTCCTTGTCCACACGGCCTAAGAAACGGGCGTGTGTCTCAGCCGTTTATGAAACAAGGCCACAGGACATAGTCGTGTGTCCCTTGTAGTTTTTAAAAGGTTGCATTTCGAGAGTTACACGGCCTGGCACAAGGGCGAATAACTTGGCCGTGTGAACCAAGTCAGAGAGTTACATGTGTACGGACACGGGCTGGGACATGATCATGTGTCCCTGCTTCAAATGTCGATATGGCCTGGACACACGAGCATGTGACTTGTTGTGAATGGGTTGCCAAGTGCCAAGGTTAACATATAAGAGGATTAGGGAAATGGGCCAACAGCAAACACGAAACCCACTTGCAACCTCAAGACTTCTCAGAAATTCACTAATTTTGTTATAGAAGCCCTGTCAGTAGAGGAATAATGACCTTAGAGTACAAAAGGACAAGGGAATGGTAAGTAGAGCATGCTATTCTATTGTAAAACTGAAAATTTTGTTTCTCTCATCTCTTTCTTTTTTGAATATTGGCTTTTTGTTGTTTAAGTTTATCAATAATCTGCTACAAATGGAATGAATCATTCTTCTTAGCTTATGTTTTCTCTCTAAGACTACATTTTATTTTGGTTGCAAGAATCAGTACACTCCATTTGGTGCTTTCATTGATCATCCGCTTAGATGGCCAATGGTACTCATTTGAAAGTCCTCCACAAGGTAGTTAAATCAGTTCAAGAATCTCAATCCACCATCCACAAAGAACTTGACTCCTTGACCACTTCTTTTGTATCTCATCAACAAATGCTTCAAGAAATTTTAAATTGTCTTCCTACCTCCCCACCGACTTCTACCTCTAAATCTGTTCACAGTCTTCAGTCGACTCAGAGTTTGACTCCCTTGGGTAGTCATAAACTAGCTCTGATTCAATTTTTTCGCTTTTCCGGAGAGAACCCCGATAGATAGGTCTTGCATGCCAGACACTATTTCTCTTTCTACAGCATCCATGAACACGACCAACTAACTATTGATTCTTTTTATTTGGATGACGCAGCTGCTAGATGGTATGACTAGATGTACCATAATAAACAGCTAGTTGACTGGTCTCATTTGACTTCAGCCATTATTAAAAGATTTCAACCTCGTAATTTGGAATCCCCGGAAAGCCAATTTGCCAAACTATAACAAACTACCACAGTCAGTGACTATTGTACTCGCTTTGAGGCCATCACAAATCGAACCATGCTTTTTCCGCCTCTCTTTCTGGTGTATTTTTTTTATTTCAGGGCTCCGACCTAATCTTAAAACTGCCGTGCTCATCCACAAACCAACCGAGATTGAGGATGCCATTAGGCTTACCCAATTGCATGAGCAACATTTTGCTTTGGAAAAAGGGCACTATCAAACCCCCATTGGGTCATGGTAGGCCTATTTTGGCTACTCCCAAAATAG
Source organism: Gossypium anomalum (assembly GCA_025698475.1). NCBI lineage: Eukaryota > Viridiplantae > Streptophyta > Magnoliopsida > Malvales > Malvaceae > Gossypium > Gossypium anomalum. The sequence continues at coordinate 76,787,091 of CM046966.1, read as the reverse complement.
TTCCATCATTTGTTACTTTTGTTCCCAATACTTCTGTGCCGACTAATATTGCCACACTCTCTAGTGGTGCCAAGGTTCCCTTTCGTCGCCTTTCTCCGACTGAGGCCGCTCATTGTTGATCTCAGGGTCTTTGCTACCACTATGATAAAAAGTATTCTTGAGATCATAAATGCAAGTCCCAACCACAACTCTTTTTCTTCGATGATGAACGTGGCGTACCCAACCTTCTAACCTTCATGAACCATAAGAGATTGATGCCTCACATGATTCTTCCATTGATCACCAGCAACTTCAAGAGGTTCTCACAGCCTTTGTAATTTCTTATATTACACTCGCTGGCGGTTGTTCCACCACCACCCTTCGTTTTACAGGCCACGTCAATGGTAAATCAGTACAAATACCTTTAGATAGGGGTAACACCCACAGTTCTGTCTAGACTCGGGTGGCCACTTTCTTGCACTTACTGATTAAAGCGACTCCTTAATTTTATGTACTCGTTGGAAATGGTGATAGATTGCAATGTACGTGTATTTGTCAATAGATTCCACTAGTGATCCAAGGCCAAGAAATTCATGCCAATTTTTATGTTTTACCCCTCAAGGGTTAGGATATGGTCCTTGGCATTGAATGGCTTGCAACCCTCAGGCCAGTTATCACAAACTACGCCTTGCTCAATTTCAGTTCATATACAACAACAGAATGATATGTTGGCAAGGCGACAAGTCTTCAACTATTTATTAGGTTTAATACAACTGCCTTCAATGTATGGTCCAAACACAAGCTATTACTGAGTATTTTCGACTGGAATTACTTTCCTTTACAACCATTTTATCCTTTCCATATCTGAATGATCTTGAGACCCTCTTGACCACTTTCTTAGATGTATTCACAAAACCTATGGGTCTTCCACCTGTTCATTCTCATGATCACACTATTAATCTACTTCCACAGACGGGCCCATTCCAAGTTCGCCCTTATCGATATCTTTATTTCCAGAAGCGAGAAATGGAAAAGTTAGTATAGGAGATGCTATAAGATGGTATCATTTGACCCGGTACAAGTCTATTTTCCTCTCCCATTTTGTTGGTGCACAAAAAAGATGGTTCCTGGCATTTTTGTATTGACTATATTGTACCAAATGTTGTCACCATTAAAGATTGATTCCCTATTCCATCGGTAGATGAACTATTTGATAAACTTCATGGGGCTTGCTATTTTTCCAAATTAGATTTGTTAACGGGTTATCATTAGATCCGAATCAAAATAGGTGATGAACACAAAACAACATTTCATACTCACGACAACCACTATGAATTTCTAGTAATGCCATTCGGTATCACCAACGCACCGTTCACATTCTAAGGATTAATGAATGATGTTTTCTGACCCTTTTTTCATGTTTTTGTGTTATATTAGTCTACAGTTCTACTTAGATTGCTTATCTAAACCATTTTGAATAGGCCCTTCAATGCCTTCAGAACCACCAACTCGTGGCCAAGAAATCCAAAAGTATAGGCAAGAATTCATTGGTTACTTAGGGCACATCATCTCTGCCCAAGGAGTAACTGTCGATCCTGATAAAATTCAGGTCGTCTCCAAGTGGCCACAACCAAACCCCGTTAAGGAAGTTCGTAGCTTCTTGGATCTTGCCAGGTACTACCGTTGTTTCATTCTCCATTACACGACTGTTGTTGGACTTCTTTCTGACTTACTCAAGAAAGATAATTTTTATTGGAACTCTCAAGTAGAGACTGCCTTTCGTCAATTGTAGAAATTACTTGCATCCGCACCAGTTCTATAGTTTCCAGACTTCACCAAACCATTTGTTCTTAAGACTGACGTATCCAGCATGGGTATCAATGTTTTCTTATCTTAGGGCCATCACCTGATCACTTACTTTAGCCAGAAGCTTAATTCTCGAATGTAAGCTGCTTCTACTTATCAACGAGAGATATTTGTGATTACACAGGCTGTCGCAAAATGGCGTCAATGTTTATGAGGTTGTTATTGAAACGTCTCACTGATCAGGTGATTCAGACACCGGAATAACAGAGGTGGCTCGGTAAGCTTTTGGGATATGATTTTGAAATCTAGTATCGCTCCGGTAAAACCAACCTAGCTACTGGTGCCCTATTGCGAGTTCTATCAACCTTACTTTTCGCGATCTCCCATCCTATTTTTTCAGTAGTGGAAAACATCTGGATGGCCACTCATTCTCATCCTGAACTGTAGGAATTGTGTCACCGCCTCCAAACTGACTCACTATCACTCGCTGGCTACGAGTACAAAAATGGTCTTCTTCTCTACCGTAGCCGCTTGGTCGTTCCATCTGACTCACAACTACGACACCAATTACTATTGGAATTTCATTCATCACCAATCGGTGACTATGTTGGTGTTACAAGGATATTCCACTGATTGTCTTTCAACTTTTATTGGTGCAGTATACGTAAAGATGTTCGTCGTTTTGTTTCTGAATGCCAAATCTACCAAAAAATGAAAGCTTCGTTTCTCCTTCCAGCCTAGTTATTACAACTATTACCAATTCCCAACTTGTTCTTTGAGGTTATTTCCATGGATTTTATCACTGGCTCACCTCCGCCTAAAGGAAAATAAGTCATCATGGTGGTTGTTGATTTTCTTTCTAAATACGACCATTTCACTACTCTTCCTAGTAATTTCACTAGCGAAGTTGTTGCAGTAGCATTTGTCTCGAATATCATTTTTCTTCATGGCGGACCTACAGCCATTGTCATGGATAGAGATCCTCGTTTTATGTGTACCTTCTGGCAGGAACTGCACCGACTACAGGGAACTGAACTCACCATTAGCGCCCCTTACCATCCCCAAACCAATGGTCAAACAGAGGCCCTTAACAAATACTTGAAAATGTACATTCGATTGTTTTACAGCCGATGCTCCTCACACCTAGGTCACTATGCTACTTGGGCAGAATATTGGTACAAAATAACTTACTAGAGTGCTGCGCGGATGACCTCCTTTAAGGCCCTTTATGGACGGCCACCTCCTACCATTACCCATTATATTCAAGGTACTGTAGGTTCCCCTTTAGTCGATGAGTATATGTGAGATCACCGACGCCACACTCAATCTACTCAAGCAAAATTTGTCCTATGCTCAAGCTAAGATGAAGGCTTATGCTGATAAACATAGTCGAGATCTTGTACTTGAAGAAGGCGACTGGGTCTATGTCCGTCTTTAGCCCTTCCGCCAAAATTTAGTTTGACTACAACGACACTATAAATTGGGAAGACACTTCTTTTGTCTATTTCAAGTTGTCCAACGAATCGACACAATGGCTTACAAGCTAGACTTACCAGCCACGGAAAAAGTCCATCTGGTATTCCATATTTCCCTCCTCCGCAAATGCATTGGCACTCTTGAACAACAAATTACTCCACTCCATATTGTTGATTCCACGGCTACTTTGATTCTCCAACCAGCGGCCACCCTTGTTACACGGACAATCAATTGCTTCGGACACTCTATAATACAATACCTAATACAATGTGATGGTTTTCCTTCTGAGGCAGCTACTTGGGAGGACAAGGATCACATGCTTCGCAATTTTCCCAACTGGAACCTTGAGAACAAGGTTCATTCTGAACCAGAGGGTACTGTTGTGAATAGGCAGCCAAGTGGCAAGGTCAACATACAAGAGGATTAGGGAAATGAGCCAACCGCAAACACAAGACTCACTCACATCTGCAAGACACCTAAAAAAGTCACTGATTTTGTTATAGGAGCCCTATTAGTAGAGGAATAACGGCCTTAAAGTACAAAAGGACAAGAGAATGATGAACGGAACATGTTATTCTATTGTAAACCTGAAAATTATGTTTCTCTCATCTCCTTCTTCTTTGAATATTAGCTTTTTGTTGTTTAACGTTTATCAATAACCCACTGCAAATGGAATGAACCATTCTTCTTAGCTTGTGTCTTCTCTCTAGGACTATATTTTATTTTGGTTGTAGGAATCAATACACTCCAGACCCCTACAGTGTGAAAAATTCTATCTTTTTCTATGAAGTTCTAAATGTTTCTGATTTAGTTCCGAATCGTTTCTAAAGAGCTTTATTGACTTCGAGGGCTCGTAAAAGGGACATTGTGTATGAGTTTGATTGATAATTGCCATGATTTATGAAATGTTCGAAATCAAATGTTTTAAGCTTTAAGTTTCTGGTAATATTCCGTAACCTTATTTCGACGATGAATATGAGTTAAGAGTGTTACACCTGAAATGAAAACCGAAAGAATTAGATGAATATGCTAAAGGAAGACTAATTGAAAGTAAAAAGAAAAACAGAAAGAAACAGTCGCCAGTAACTGCTGCAAAGGAATATTACCAACCAACCAACTTAATGTAAGGTGACAAATGACAAGAAAGAAGTAAAACCCAAAAACCATGCAAAAGAATTATACGTAAACGATGCAAAAAAAATAAAAAAAAGTCAAGAAACATCAAACGAAAACAGCACCGCATGGGAACAGATCCCAAGACTTGACAAAGGCAATCAACCAACCACGTAAAACGAAAAAAAGCACCGACTCTAGATAGCACCATCAAATCTATCGCCACACGAACGCAAAACTATTGAAACTCGAGGAAAGACCACGGACACAAAACCCTTACCCCACCGTCCAATTGTTCATAAGACGAACAAAAACGGGCCAAAAGAAACGAAACAAAACAAGAAAAAAATCGCCAGAATCTTGGAGAAAACACGCTACTACTGCTTCTGCTACCAGTCGACATGAAGTGTCTTTGACTCTTTGCTATTCTTTATTGTTAGGTGGGGATGTTTTAGGTTTTCATTAATTGCTGTATTGGTACTCGTTTGTTTTAAGTTTTTAATAATAATGATGATCTCGGTTTTCCATAAAAAATAGAGATGTTGGGTTTGCAGTATCTTACATTTTTTATGGTAATTCAAGATTTTGAGAGTGTAATTATCATGTTTAGATTTTAAACATAATCTCACATTTACAATATTTACAAGATACCGAATATAGGCAATAATTTTAAAACTAACCTCCTTTTTAGTTAATCTTAGATTCAAACCAAAATCTTGAATTTTAAATAATTTGGCCCTATACTTTTATTATTTTAATCAATTTCAAAAAAATATAAATCTAATAAAAAACATTGTCGGTTTTACTGTTTTATTAATATGTTTATTATAAATTAAGAGTAATTATATGATACACCTTATGTGAAGTTTTTTAGACTCCACAAGTAGGTTGAGGGTGTGACAAGTGTCACAAATTTTTTTATTACACTCTATAATACACTTGTTAAACCCACTGACGATGTATCAAATTAATTTCCATTAATTATTATCTATACTATATATGGTGAATATTTGGTATATTGCAATGTACTTTTTCTTTTCACAAGTAACCTTAAAAAATTGACATCTGTCTTTCTCTTTTTTAATTATTATTATACCGCTATGAGACATTTATCAACCCCTGACTTACTTGTGGAGTCTAAAAACTCTACTTGAAGTGTACCAAATAATTACCCGACTATATATTACCGAGTTAGTGTCACTCATCAACCAAGTTCCAACTTAATTGGCAATTACCAAAAACCCATTTATTTTACAAAGCAACACATATTATTTAAGGGTACTAAATCTTTTTATATTTGATAAATTTAGAAAAATATATACATAATTAAAAAAATCAAAATTGAATCCAACACCTTATATTCTTCATTGTCACAACTTTATCATTTCAACCAAAGTCAGATTTACTTTTATATTATTTTCTTATAAATTTATTTACTTAAATGTTTACACCCATACCTTGAGTGTACCATAATCTAACATTATTTAATTGGATTATTTTTGAGTTTCCAACCATTTTAACTGTCAACTAATTGAAGATATAATCGTTTTTCATGAATTATTACAATTATGATTTATACAAATTTTTAATATGTTATTTATAACAAAAAAATAAAAACAACCATAATTGTTATAATTTTAAAGAAATTGAGAATAAAAATATTAAAATAAACTTATTAAAAAGCTAAATTCTATAATAAATATAATTTAATAAAACATACCTTTTTAAATAAATTTATATTTCAAAAATCAAACAATAATATCAAATTAATACTATATAAATTAATATAAGTTAAAATATGACATAAGTTCCCATTCTTTTTTTCAAATTTAAAATTTAATCTTTGTATTTTTATTTTTAAGAATTCAATCTTTCTATTTTCAAATTTTGTTAAAATTAGTTTTTTTTATATTTAGATTCATTATAAAGTTATATTTTTAATTTCATATTGAATGAGTATTTCTTTTATTTAAAAATATCCCATCAACAAATATAACAAAAAAAAGAAATTTAATAAATATTACTAATTAGTATTAAAACTTAAAAGAAATTCGGAAAGAGTAGAATAACATCTCCATTCAAATGTTATATAAGTTTGCATTACCTAAAATTACATATCTTGAACCAGTCTCACCCTAGCCTAGCTGTTCTTTTTCGGGGAACTGTATCGTCTCTCTCTCTCAAAAAGAAAAGAGGCTTACAGATTTTACTTTTATTCTGTAATTTTAGGTCGTTAGGGTTGTATATGCGTGGAGTATTGAAGTTTAGGTGTTTGGTTTGAGTTACTTGATGGAGAAGTTAACTGATTCAGAACTCATTGAGTTGAACAAAACCAATCTGCCAAGAACTAAGAATGAGATTCAAGATCGCGCTTCTTCCGTTCTTTTACTTAATCTGCAATGGAAAGAAATGGAGGAAGTTTTGGACTCCGTTCAAAGCTCAGTCGAAGAAAGACTCAAAGAAGTGATTTCAAAAGAAGGTGAGATAAAAGAAGGTGCTAACAAGATTGAAAGACATGAGAAATTTGTTAAAGAGCAGTTTGAGAGGCTTAAAAGTAAAGCGGAGGAATTAGGGAGGCAATTTAGGGGTTTGGAGGCGGGAAAGAAGTGTTACGAAGAAAGGCTAAGAGAAGTTGAGTTAGCGCAGAAGCAACTTGAAGAGAAACAGGAGGAGTTTGTGTTAAAGCAAAAGGCTTTTGACATGCGTTGTAGGGATTTTGAGTTAGAGAAGAAGGAAGTTGAACGGCATCGTAAAGATCTTGAATTAAGCGTAAAACGAAGTGAGCAGCAACGTGAAGAGGTTAAGTTGATGAAGGAACAGGTAAAACATAAGTTGGAGGAAGTTAGGTTGAAAGAGAAAGATTTGGAGAAGTGCTTGAGTGAGTATGAGTTGAAAGAAGAGCAATTTAGGTTGAAAGAGAAGAGTTTTGAGAAGCGGTGCATGGAGTTCGATTTGCAAGAAAAGGCTACGGAAGAACGTCGCAGAGGTAAGCATCTAAAAGGGTCAAAAGAAGGTAAAGCATTCTTTACAATTATAGCTAGACACCCCGATTCTTTGAATAGGTTCCTACATAGTCCTTGTCATTCTTTATAATGCAAGCTTTTTGGTTTCTTTCTATTATTGGTTACGATCTGTTCACTATGATATGACATTCGTTGGCATTTGTTAAACCCTTAAGTTCATCCATTTCTTCATCTTGACTCCTGAGTTTAGTGCTAATCATTAACAAATTATGTTGCCATCAGTTTTCGCATTCCTTTTCTATTTGTTTATAAACAAGTCTCCCATACCGATTAGATCTCTTATTTTCAGTTTTTCATAACCATTATTGCTTGTAGACGTGTTTTTTTAATTATGTTTAGTGTTTTACAGCTAAACAGAAAGTGGTTGAGTTTCCAAATGTGAGAGACGGAAAGAAAGGTGTTGACATGCCTATGCCTAATGCAGCGATGCTCAAAGGGTCAGGAACTTCAAGAAATGCGAAGAAGAGAGGGAGGAAGTCAGTAGAAGAATCTGATGAAAATTGTGAGACTGATAGTGAAGCTGAAACTGAAACTGAAGAGGCTCTTGGTACTACAGTCAAAGCTGGAAAGTCTAAAGGGAAGGAAGAGGAACCTGTTAGTAAGACTGATAAAGTGCCCCCGGTTATTAGTCATTCAGAATCAGGTGCAGGAGTGAACCTATCTTCTGAGGTGCTTGAATATCCAGATCCAGAGTTTAGTGATTTTGAGAAGCAGAGAGCAGAGAACTGTTTTGCTGTTAATCAAGTATGGGCTATATATGATTCATTGGATAGCATGCCAAGATTTTATGCACGGATCAAGAAGGTATTTAACCCTGGCTTCAAGTTACGAATTACTTGGCTCGAGGCTGACCCGGACGAGGAAAATGAGCAGAATTGGGTTGATCAGAATCTGCCTGTTTCTTGTGGTAAGTACTGCAATGGATTAACAGAGGACTGTGTAGATCGTCTAATGTTCTCTCATCGGATTTATCCCATAAAATCTTTTGGTAAATTCGGTTGCTTGGTGTATCCTAAAAAGGGGGAAGTTTGGGCTCTCTTCAAAGATTGGAATATTAAATGGGCTTCTGAGCCAGAAAACCATAAACCTGCATACCGGTATGATTTTGTGGAGGTTCTCACTAATCTTGACAAGGAAATGGGCATTTGGGTCTCTTATTTGGACAAAGTGAAAGGGTTTGTTAGTATTTTCAAACAAACTGCACGAGATGGGGTTATTTGTTTTCGAGTGTCATCACGGGATCTATATAGGTTTTCTCATCAAATTCCATCAGTTAAAATGACTGGTAAGGAAAGAGAAGGTGTTCCTGTGGGATCATTTGAGTTGGATCCTGCTTCTCTTCCTACCGACTTAATACTTGAGAAAGAATGATTTCTTCTACTTCAAGTTTTGAGATAAATGAAGTAAGCTCATATAAAAACTTCTAGCATAGTGTGCTGATTCATTAGCCTTGAGAATCTAAAAAATCATAACATCTTAATCATTTCAAGGCATTGTATTAAGGTATGAAAACATCATTCTCCAGACTTCTCAATCCGGACCTATAAAATATAAAAGGAATAAATTAGTATAATTACTCGGCACTCATTCTATTCAAACGTTTCCTTTGGTTGGGTTAAGTAAGCACAAAAACATTTAGTCAAAATGTTTGATTGAAGTTGACAAAATTTTGGATAATCCATCATATTTCAAGATAAAAATTCATATCATAAATGAAAAAAATATTACGAATGTCTTTGTACTAAAATTTAGTTTGTATTTTATTCTCTTCACTCAAAAAATAAATAAATTAATTATTGTACATTAGATTAAGGAGTAAATTGATGTTTCTATTAAAAATTTCATTCATTATTATCATTAAATGTTGATATGATTGATAGCGCAAGTAGCGGAATGTGGTATACCACATGCACCTCACAATGATGTGATATTTTGCCACATCAGCGAATATTTAAAAAATTTAAAATTTTTTTTTTAAAAATCAAAATTTTTATAATGATTTGAAAGGCCACATCTAGGATGAACTTGGACAAAGTTCAAATGCACCTGGATAACTGTTTATCTAGACTTATCTTAGGTGTGATTTTTTAAATAATTATTAAAAAATATTTATTTTTAAGAAATTTATTTAAAATTGTTAAGAATTATAAAAAACTCTAAAATATTAATTAAAATTAATAAAAATATTTAAAACATTAATCTTAATTTAAAATAAATAATCAAAATTAAAATAACCCTCACTAAACCACAAATCCAAAAAAATAGAACTATAACCTTTTATTTTCAATTAATCTTTATATTTTATGCAATTTACTTTGACTATATTCCTTTGCATGTTGATTTTTTAATTTCAAATTGTAATATATTTTCTTGGTCTACTTAGCAATCGACAGAGCAAACAACTGCATACAACAAAAGCTTTCAATTCCATTAAAATTTTACACTATTTTCAATTTATTTGTCATTTCAATTTTTTTATATTTATAATAATTCATCATAATAATTATAAATATTTAAATAAACTGGAACTCAATGATGATAATTGATTCGTAATTTGAATTTTATTGTAATTTTAAATATTTCTTATTGTTTCTAATAATATTTTAATATTTTCTTATAATTTTTAATAATTTTCTATATTTTAAATTGATATAATTTTGGACTAAATGGTACATAAATTGATTGAAAATAAACTCAAACAGTCAAAATTGAAAAATTTTCTATAGGGTGCGCCTCGCATTTATCAAAAAGTTTGCAGACATTTAGGAAGATGTTCGACGATTTGCCAAAGAAGAGTTAAAAGCGATGTCGCGACATGAAGACAAGTGACATCACGATGAAACCCCAAATGAACGTGGCAGCGACATTATGATGAGCATGCACTGGACTTCACATCATCACGACGATTTCTCCAAGTTATATAGCCGCATTTTAGACTTTAAGTAGGTCTGCTTCTCCTAGTTGGACTCTGATTATTCCAGGGATATTTTAGTATGATTAGACCTCTAATCTAAGCCTATTTAAAACGGGACATTGTATCCCTTTTCTTGATATTTCAATCAGCAAGGGCTTTTCTTTGAGTGTGACAAGATGTAGCCGCATATGAGTTTTGGTGAGAGTTTTGTGGTAACTTTGGAGAGAATTTTGTTCCCGAGTTAGGACTTTGTTTTCAAGGTTTTGAGATTGTACTTTTAGTACATTTAGGTTTATTTTCTCCATATTGTACTTCGTTTGTTTACATATTTGGTGAAAAGTTGAAGCCTCCTTTGTCTGTGGTTTTTATCCTCTACGGAGGAGTTTTCCACAAAATATTTGTGTTCGATATTCTCTACCTTTTTTTATTTTATCGTTTATACGAGTTGGTCCCTAATAAATTAGTATCAGAGCTAAGACTCATCTTCTACAGATCAACTCATTTAGTGACAAAATAGCTATTTTGGATATCAAGAAGTTTGATGGATAACAAATTTCAGTTTCTGATAGTTTCAAATAATTGCAGAGGTAGCTAATATGGCCAAGGGTGATGATTCGTTACTCTCCACATAATCTGGTTGAAGGTAGAGTCGTGTTAAATGTCAGGCATGTGCTTGATTTAAAGAAGAATCTAATCCCTTTTTTGGTCTTTAGGACTAAAATGGTTTGTAAAGTGTTTGAGGCAAGGTTGGTCGCAGAGGATTACAGTTAGGTGGAGTGTAATAGCCCGTTCTCAGTGAAATCAGAATAGTGGTTTCGGGACCATAAATTCGAGTCATAAAGAAAATTTTATTTTAATATTATTGCATGGTCTGCATTATGATAGGAATGTTATATGAAAATACTGATAAGAAAAATTTACCGATTATGTGTTTAATAATGGAAATTACCAAATTGCATAAAATGCAAAAGTTGAGTCCTATTAGTTGTAAGTACCAAATAGCTATGGAATTCAAAACTTGAGGTCATTATATGGTAATTAGACCATTAAAGAAAAGTTAGTAGATTTTTTGATGAATCATCTATGGAAAATTAGAAAAAGACAAGGGCTAAATTGGAAACTAAAATAATTAAAAGAAGATAATAGAAAAATATCATCATTTTATATCATATTCCTTAAATTAAGACATGGAAACCCTAGAAAGAGAAAAGTGCTCAAGCAAGCTTAATTGGTACAATTGGATTCGGAAAGACCTAATACTGAATTGGATCGAGGAAAACAAAAAGTATCGGATTAGTAGATCTTTTATACGAACATTTAGCGAGGTAAGTTCGTGTAACTTAATTGTGTATATTTATATGCTTGAATTGAATATGTTTACATGAATTGTATAAATGTCATAAATATATGAAATGATTACTTATCCGACAATGCCGAAAAAAATTCAAATCCCGTTTGAATAAATGAAAGTTGATGGATACAGGATTTCCCTTATTGGTTGTGGTCTAGGATATGTTGTGGACACACCACAGCTCTAAAGAGCATCCTGTATAAGCCCTCTCGAGCTTCTTGTTGTAATAACCCAAATTTGACTGGGTTAAAAAAAAACCAAAATTAAAAATAAATAACAAATGTTTATTTAAACAGTCCAGGTTACAAAGCCCAAATCATGGGTCCAAAACCAAAATAATTCAGCAAAGCCCGTTTACATCTTACCCAGATACATTGAGCTAGCCCAAATACACGGACCCAATACCCCTGAACTAACCCAGACTCAGAATGGCCCAATTAACTCAAACTCTCAAAGGCCCAAAATTAGAAGCATTTGGCTAGGGTTAGAAACCCTAGCCCTCTCCTCGCGCCGCAAGGGATTCTGGAAGTTTCGGGGAAATGCTGTCTGACTTCTTAAAATCGAGGCCATGACGCGCCTTCAGTGCCCATCGGTGCCTTGATCATCGGTCGTCCCTCTATCTGGCCCTGAATCGCGCCACGAACACCACGACCACCGCCGGGATCTTGAGGGAACTCAAAGAAAAGGAAGCAAACAGCAGATACACGAAAATAGAGCAGAAAATGGCAGGAAAATCACTGCAGACACAAAATGGAAAGAAATCATGGATTTCTTTCCCAGAATATGTAAGGGACCAAGGCTATAAAGCCTTTCATTTCACTTGTAAAGACTGACGGTTCAAAAAAAATACACAGATATAATCAATAAAAGATACAGTTTCAGCCAAAGATTTGTTCTCGCACATATATACACATCAAGCATCTCAGTCGATTAAGTAAACAAAGGTGAAATTTCTAATACATATACATATATGTAAACTGTAAATAATGAAAAAGGAAAAGGTCGAACCTTTATTTGTGTTAAAAATTGAAGTTTGGACCTCCGACCACCGTACGGGGAGGAGTTGGTGACGGCGCGTGGGCGCGTGAGTCCGAGGACCAAGGCTCGGCTCGACTGAGGCCGGAGCCAAGCACTCTCTCTCACTCCTCTCATTTCAGATAGAATTTTAAGTATTTTTTTAAAAAAAAACGGTGTAAAATGATTTTTGGGCTAAAGTCTTGGTTTATATAGCCCCTGTGAAACGTCGACGTCTTAGACCCCTAGGATCCGCGCGTTGACCCGATTACCCGGGAAGGATCTGCGCATTTTTAGAATTGGGTTAATTACCCAATTGATCCTTCTGCCCATTTTCGTATTTACAATCAAACTTTATTTTATTTACGATTTGGCCCAATATTTTATTTTAGTTTTAATTTAGTCCCGATGGCTATTTAATTATATTCTGGAAAACGTCGCCATTTTGGGAATAGGACAATTTTCCCAGTGAGTCCCTCTAGTTTTACGCGCGTTTTAAATTGGGCCTTCATCCAGTTTTGGTTTCTTTGAAATTCGCCCCGACATTTTACTGAACTTAAATTTAATCCTATATTTATTTTTGTTATTCTATTGATATTTTTTTTGTTACTTGTTTTATTTTTATATCACACGTTATAAGATTATTTTATTATAAGCATTATTTTTTAATATATATATTACTATTAGTTGTTATACATTATTCTTTCAAAAATATTATTGCATATCATTTTTATATATTATTATTATATTTTCATAAATATTATATATATTTATTAGTTATTTATATGTTATTATTTTCATTATTTCATATTATATTTATTATATTCCTTATTTCCCATATATTTTATTATATAACATTTATTATGTTTTATTTTTATATTACTTATTATTTTTATATATATTATACATCACATATTACCAATTATACTATTTATGTTTATATCATATATATATTATTTAGAATTTGTAAATTATTATTATTAAATCATATTTTAAACTCATATTATATACATAATTTATTTATTTATTTATTATATATTATTTCATTTTAAATTAATACTGTTATATTATGAATTCTCTTATATACTCTTAAACCAATATATTACCATATAATTATTATTCTTTTGTAAATATTCTTGTTCTTATATTATATATTATACATTAAATACTATTTTAAAATTGTTATGAAATATCTTATCTTTAATTATGTATCTATTTTGTTAGTAATCAATCATTCTTTTTTAGTTCTTTAAGATATTATATGTATCAAGTATGTGTTAAATGTTATTATTATTATTATTATTATTATTTGTTTTATTTTGTGAACATGCATTTCATCTATTTGTACATCATACCTTATTTGGTTATTGCTTTTTTTTTTTATGCATCATTTAATTATCATTTTGTATGTTTGTATATTAGTTTATTCATTCTCGATACATGCTATATATATCTTTATATGTATATTGTTAATATTTTCTTTATATGTATTATGTTATATGTATATATCTAATGCATGATCTTTATATTGTTACCATTACTTTGTTTAAATGTATGCATTACAATAATATGTTATTATGTATGATTTATAATGCAATATAATTCCCCACACATCACTTTAAAAAGAAGGGGCATCAAAGTCTTCAAAAATACAAAAAGGCAATGCTTGATGTTTGGAAACTTCGAGAAAGTAGTGCCCTAACTTATTGGGTTGTGACTCTTCTCATCGAGTTCGAATAATCAAGTACCCTTCTAAGTTTTTAAAGGTTTTCAAAATATAAGCGACTGTCTTGGAATTTCAAAGCAATATGTCCTAACTTATTGGATGTGGCATTTTGTTGTTTCGAGATAGGGATTTCCAAAAGGCTAACTCAGTATCAATATTTTGATACTAGTGAACTCCAATTTTCAAAATAAAAAATGTTTAAAAGAGGATTACATCTTAAAATTTCTAATTTCCGACCTTAAAGACATTTGATAATTAATTAGGTACCAATTATTGGGCGATATGAGGGTGCTAATCCTTCCTTGTACGTAACTGACTCCCAAATCCATTTTGTTTATTTCGTAGACCAAAACTAATGATTTTAAAACAAAATTTTTTAAAGGTGATCCAATCACACCTAAAAAGATTGGTGGCAACTCCCGTTTTCATTTTTCTTAAAGTCGATTCCCATTTTTTAAAACTCCATTTTAAAAATGGTCTCGACACTTGTTATATGGTTCTTACGAGCTTTCCGTTATAGCTCTTCGGAGTGTCCCGTTAGGTTGTGATCCTACATTTGTTATGGATACACCTTAGCTCTTATGAGCATCCCGATTATAGGTTCTTCATGAGCTTCCCGTTAAATTGGCTCTTTGTGAGCTTCCCGATAGTGCCCGCTTGAACTTCTCGATGTATGGCTATCCAGAGCTTTCCATTACATGGCTCTTTGTGAGCTTCCCAATATGGTTCTTTGTGAACTTCTCGATTATGGCTCTTATGAGCTTCCCGTTATATAGCCAGATAAGCTTCTCAATAGGCTCTTTATAAGCTTCTCGAAATGGCTCTATGTGAGCTTCTCGTTACAAGGCTCGAGAGTGTGCTTCTCGATTATGTGCCTTAATTG
Organism: Gossypium anomalum; assembly: GCA_025698475.1. Classification (NCBI taxonomy): domain Eukaryota; kingdom Viridiplantae; phylum Streptophyta; class Magnoliopsida; order Malvales; family Malvaceae; genus Gossypium; species Gossypium anomalum. The sequence continues at coordinate 76,771,806 of CM046966.1, read as the reverse complement.
GGTACCCCTGGATATGAATTAATGGATTTTAATTTTGTACACTGAAGTGTACTATATGAATGTATCCATCGATATTTCAAATAAATTTAACAGATAAAAATCTAACATGGCTAAACTAAACTTGAAATGATTTGTCATTAAAATGTACATGTAATATGGAATAATGATATGGAAAGCATATGTATATGAAAGTCATTAAATGATGAGCTCATCCATGTTCTTGTTATTATGTGAATTACTTGACTAACATGATTGGAGAAGTTGTGTGTTTTAGGCTATAAACCAAATTGCTTGGATGCATTTTTGTATGCTATCTTAAATATAAATATATGGTAAGTTAAATTCCTGTTATACGAACTTACTAAGCATTTGAAATGCTTACTTGGTTTTTTTTCTCTATTTTATAGTGCTCAAAAGCTCGTAAAGGTTGGAGTCGGTCGGAGCATCATCACACTATCCTTCAGCCTGTTTTGGTATAAATAGAAAACTTGTTTTGGTATAATGGCATGTATAGGCTAACTTAACCAATGTTGTCATGTAAATGGTTGTTTATAATCTAGCCATTGGAATGGCTAGTAATGGTATGCTATGGTACATAAATATAAGGCTATATTATGTTTAACATATATGTGTATGGTATAATTAAATTGAATTATGATAAATTATATGTTTTCACAAAAAGGTAATTTTGGAAATACATGAATGTATGTGTTAATATACCATATATAACCCTTGTGTTTGGTTTGGTTAAGTTATATTGAATTGGTTGTTGAAAATGTTTAAGTGTTGGTGTAGGTGCAAGGTAAAAAGGGTGATAAATAAGGCTTGGAAAACAGCCTTTTTTTGTCTCTACCGGCAGACACACGGGCATGTGTCTTAGCCATGTGTAACACATGGCCATGCGCATGGGCGTGTGGTTTGGCCGTGTGTCCCCTGCATCCACAAAATTTAGAAACAGAATGCTCAGAATTGAACACACTGGCAGAGACAAGGGTGTATGTCTCAACCGTGTGAGACACACGGCCCAGCATATGGGCTTGTGTCCTAGCCGTGTAACTCCTGCACCTAATTTTTGAAAATTAAATTGTCCACAAGGTCTAGCACATGAGTGTGTGGCTAACCGTGTAACCCAAGTTAGAGAGTTACATGGGTAAGGACACGAGCTGGGACACGACCGTGTGCCTCACATCGAATGCCCATATGATCTGGGACATGGGCGTGTCATTGGCCGTGTGAGCCACACGGCCTAGTCACACGGGCGTGTGTCCCTTGCATCTAAGGAAAATTTTGAGTTTTTGAGAAGAATTTTATGGGATCCCGGTTTAGTCTCGACTCGATACTAATATGTATTTTGGGCTTTGAGGACCTATATGAGGGACATTATGATTGATTTTTGAAAATAAATAATAAATGAATAAATTAACTGAAATTGAATGGTAAAATTAGGTAATGCTCCATAACCCTATTCTGACGACGGATACAGGTTAGTTGTGTTACATGGAGAGAGTTCATGCTTTCTCTCATGTGCAAGTATTATTGGCCTTTGTTGCATTATACAACTTTAATTTGAAGACTAAGAATATTTCAGTTTCTAATTTCTAGCACAATTTTGACTTTGTTGACATTTTGCAAAATTAGAGTTTGGCCTATGACAGGCCATGGAAAAGGAAGCATGATAAATACAAGTTAAGGTGGAGATTCATGGGCTGTGCCTCACATTTATTAATAAGTTTATAGGCAATTAGGAAGATGTTCGAGGATTTACCAAAGAAGAGGTAAAATAGAGTCATCGTCGCGATAAAACCCCAAATAAACATGGAGGCGATGTCGTGACGAGCATTCATGGGACATCATGATGTCACGATGATTTCTCCAAGTTATGCAGCCGTATTTTAGACTTCAAATAGAACTACTTCTCCCAATTGGACTCTGATTATTCTAGGGATATTTTAGTATGATTAAACTCTAATCTAAGCCTATTTAAAAAGGGAAATTGTATCCTTATTTTTGATATGTTAGTCAGCAAAGGCTTTTCTTTGAGGACGACAAGATGTAGTTGCATATGAGTTTTGGTGATAGTTTCGTGGTAACTATGGAGATAATTTTGTTTTAGAGTTAGGACTTTGCTTTCGAGGTTTTAGGATTGTACTTCTAGTACATTTATATTTATTTTCTCCATATTATACTCTAATTTGTTTACTCATTTAGTATAAAGTCGAAGCCTCTTTTGCTCGTGGTTTTTATCTACTTCGGAAGAGTTTTTCACGTAAATATTTTTGTTCGATCTTTTCTACCTTTTTCTATTTCATCCTTTATACGGGTTGATCTCCAACATTTTCGTATGTGAAAATTTAAGGACTTCCATGATAATTTAGCATGTTTTGAGACAAGAAACATCGAAAGCTAAGGGTCTAAAACAAGGAAGATAAGTTTCAAGACACAAGGGTCATTATCTTGATATATGAACCCTAATACCGAGAGACAACCAACTTCGAACCTAAAGGCGCAAAACAAGGGAGGCATGTCTAGGGACATGGCTTTACTGTCTCAAAACACATTATTCAATTTTGATAAATTGAATTAAGATTCATATCTTAACTCCATGTTTGACCACTGTAACCTCGAGTCACTATGAGTGGGCTTATTTGATCCTGTGAATGTAAATTTCTTTCATACAATTTGAAATTTGTGATACATGTCATTTTTATTAGTTCATTTACCAAGAAAATGAACAAAGTCAGTTTGAGTAGTTCTAGCAATGGAATATGACATCTCTCATTTGAATTTGATATCCGGGTCGGGTGTGGCATGTTACAATCATCCCATTTGTTTACAAATCAATTGTAGGAACAACTTGATAGTTAACCCTTACTAATAACCTTGAAAGTAGCTTCTACAATCTAATTCCTTGAAAACTTTGCAAATTAGAAGAACCTAACTTAAAGCAAAGGCCTCAATTGCGCAGGTTATTTAAACTTGATCGTTAATTCCTTTGGTGAATCTAATCACTCGCTCAATTGGTCACGTCAATTTATTCTTTAGTGAGGAAAATATAACAATTACGAGTTGTATCTATTCACTAACAATATGTCATCAATACCAAACCAAAGGGTTCTTTTCTCAATTTGGTGCTAAACGGACATTATAAAATGAGCATATCTACCTTCTAATCTAGAGAATTGACAAATATCAAAGTGAAAAGTGAGTATGGATTCAAATCTCACCATTCTAACACTAAATTAATTATGAACCTAAAGCTAAAATAATGATTTAGCTATACATGTTCCTTTAGATCGAACATAAATTTAATATTGAAAGAAAATGATTAGAGATTTAAAAGGGAACCTAAAGCTAAAATAATGATTTAGCTATACATGCTCCTTTAGATAGAACATAAATTTAATATTGAAAGAAAATGATTAGAGATTTAAAAGGGGAAAATTATTCAAAATAAAATTTTATCAAATTAAGCGGAATGTAAAATATAAAACACTATAATTTCAATCCTAATTAATTTCAACAAGAGATAACTTCCCCGGATTATTAAAAGTTCCCAATTTCTTCAAAATATTGTAAGAAGGTGACACCATTTGAATTCCCATACCATGAGACCTGTTGGATTTGGTGTCCTGAGCATAGTATATTCGTTTATAAACTTGTAATTTTTTTGAATAGATTGTTTAATAAAATAAATTCATATACTTTGTATTATTATCCTAAAATAATTTTTGCACGTAAAGCAAAATAGACGCAAATGTTTCTCATTGATTGTTTAATATTTAATTAAAACTAAGCGATATTACGTGGTCAGATACGAAAATACAACTTCTATTAGTAGTCAAACCTAAACATGTCCTTAGTCTAATCGAAAATGAGCAAACTGATTGAAAGACTAATATATCATAATGCGAGTCTCAAGGTCCAATTTTAGACCATGGATGTGATAGACTTGCACTACCTCAAGGCCCAACCAAGCTGTCAATTTTTTATCTGAAAAGATTAGTTAACTTGCAACAAATATTTGTATCGGATCCATACATTTATGGATTAAGATGTCTTCATAGAATTCAAAGATGTATCTCTTAGCTTTTAAACACTTTGAATCACTCGATTTTGAGTTCGGGAACTCAAGTTATGACTGTTTTAGTGAACACTGAACCAGTAGAATTTCTAGACGGGATTATGACGGGAATTACAAGTTTTGGGCTTTTAATTCAAGTTTAAAGCATTTTGGGTTCGAGTTTTAGGCTTAATTTTTATTTTATATGAGTCCAATATTGTATTTATCATCTTTTATTATTTTATTTTTATTTTATCCTACATTTTTTGATAATTATGAAATATTTTAAGTTATTTAGGAGTTTTATGTTAATAAGAAAGTTTAGTTTAACACTACTTCTTATTTAGGTTAATTAGAGTTCTAGTATACTTAAGAATTTTATTTAGGTTTATTTAGCTAGCCTATATAAATGCTTTTGCATTGTACACCGAAATCAATTGATTATTATTCAATTTCTCTTTAAGTTAATAAATTCTCTTTGAGTTTTTCTTTCAATAATTTCTCTTAAGTTTTTTTTTAGAAGAGTTTTAACAATCTTTTTAGATTGTGGGGGTTATCTTTAAACTTTTTCTTGCCAAACTTTCTTTCTTGGAGGGGAAATTAGAGTTGCTTTTGAAGGTAGTTGTGGATTTTTCTTGTTTCCAAGGCTTCTTAACACTTCTACACGCCATGTTCTATCTTTTAAATCTATCTTTTATTTTCTTCTTTATTATTCTAATCTTTGATTTATCGTTCTATTTTATTTATCTTAGTTTTATTTAATTGTTTTACCTAACTTGGATTTTATTGTGTTTCAGGTTGTGTCAAAATCCAAGTTTTGTTCCAAACGTATAGAGCCTTAAGTCAAATTCGCAACTTGAACAAACTTTACGATCTTCTTCCGCATTGATTTGTACTCTCTTCCACACACTCATTCTTTATCATTTAGTATCAGATTCTTGGACGTTGTAGGTTTTCTTTGTGTTCTTATAAACTAATGTCCAGCAAATAGTCTCAAAATAATTTTTTTCACCTAGAAAGTTTTCGAAAAAATATTTTTTCAGTGGGTAAAAATATTTCAAACAATATTAAATTTTACATAATATTTCTTGGAACTATTTTAGAATATAAAAAAAGTGCAAAAATAGAAAAATAAAAAAATATTCTGTAGATTGAATTTTGTGCCAAAAATTTCCATATCAAATATAAATTATTTGAAGAGGCTCTAGTTTTAATTTTGTGATTTTTGGAAATTGGGAACACCTCGAACGGATTTTTTCAAGTTGCTTCTTAATTTTTCTAGTTTTCGTGTTTTAGGGATTTTCTTTGACTCTTAGCCTTAGGTTTTCATTTTTTCTTTATTTTTTATTATTCCTTTACACATTCTAACACTTTATTGTTTCTTTTGTTAGTAGGTTAAAGCGCATTGCACATTCCTTCCTCCGTGCAACATAATTCTTTGTTGTCTAGCGATTTTAGACTTATAGTGCTACTAGGTTTGCTTTGTTAGTTTGATTCTAATACATTTTGATTAATTGATCTAAACACTTTTATAAGACTCACAAGATTAATTCTTACCTCATTGAGAATTTAAATTTATTTCTAAGTGCATAAGGTGAGGTTTGCTTAATTTTTGTTTTGAGTGTTGTGTTTTTTCCAGGCTTTCACAACGACTCGTGACACTTGTAACTATAAAAACCATGATGAGACACCATCCGATGACAAAGAAAAAGATGTTACATTTGACAATATTGTGGGGATGGTAAATTATTGACATCAACAATTGAGCAAGTTACGTAATACAATTGAGGCCAATTTGACTAAGTTTTGAACGGAACAAAAAGGGAGCATTACTCAACTTGTGAATCAAATTCAAATGCTAACTCAAGTTGTTGCTTGTTTGGAGACTTATTCAGACCGACGGTCTCTTGCTAGTGATAGTGATGATGATGGAGACAATGAACAGCCTCGTATCGTTTAATACTAGTAGACGGGGATATTGTCACACTAATGAAACTTTGGCTACTCATGATTGTGGCTGGTCTTCTTTGGTTAAACCAAATTTCTCAATTCAATAATTTCATGGAAAGAATGGTCCCGAAGCATATTGTGAGGGGTAATAAAAAATTAAACTTATGTTCCATTATTATAAACACCCAGAAAAGGAAAAAGTCTTATTGGCGACCCTTGGATTTTCGGATTATGCATTGAGTTGGTGGATTCAACTTGGAATTATTCATCAAATAAACTACAAAAGGGTAATTGAAACATGGGACGAGTTGGAGCAAGTGATGCGAAAGCATTACATTCCTTCTCATTACTATAGAGAGGTTAAAACGAAATGTCGATGCCATGTTCAAGTTAACTGATTAGTTAATGAGTACTTCAAGAAGAGATGGCCAAATGAAAGGTGTACAACTAATTTCTCAACTGTTGTGAAATGTTATTAGTGTAGTTCAAAAGATTATGAGGGTTTCCAATGTCCAACTAAATATCCAACTAAAGAAGAAAGTAAGTATGACTCCGTGCCTTCTATTGACTTTTACTCTAGTGGAAAAGAGATTTGTGATGACGAACTTTGTGAACAGGAAAAAAATGATAATGAGAATTTTTTCCTTCAATCTATGGAGTTAGAAGATATAGAAATGTCATGTTCTCCTACTGAGATGTATTGCACTGAATTGAATATGCATAAAACTTGTGAGGGTGATATAGGAAGTGAGGAAAAATCATGTGAAAAGAACGAGAGAAAGAGACATTGAATGATAAAAGTCTACTTGATGGTTTAAATTTGGTGAGTGAAAATCCACATAAGGTAAAATTGAAGAGTTCTCAAGTGGAAAAAGAAAATGAAAAGCAAGAAAATACCCTTACAAAAGTTAGGAATGATTATGTTTTAACTAACATTAACTTAAATTTGTTTAGCGGTATTTCTTCATTACCTAACTTCAAAGACCCATTGATGGACTTCCAATTATATTACTCTACCATCGATAGACAATTTTACTTGTGGGAAAGAGGTAAGTTGAACATTGATAATTCTCCACAACTGCTACAAGGTAAGAAAGGTAAGGAAACAATAAAATTGATTTAAGAAGGCATACATTAAATGTTTTTGATAAGCATGCTACTGATTTTGTTTGTAAAATATTTCCTTACAACATGCTGTCTTGTTAGTCAAATTTCATTAAGCCTTGGTCTAAAAGTTCAATTGATTTTATAGGTTTATCTAGATTTGTAAAGGTTAAAAATAGTAATTTTGTTGCACTAGATAAGTTTCTTATAACATTTTATACATTTGTTCTTGCAACAACATTTTCTATCTTGACCTTTAACAATGAATTTTTACATAATCTTAACCTTCTCGATTTTTATAATTATGTGAAATTCTTGACAAATCGTTGGAAATTCTTATGGATGACCATGCATATTCAAAGAAAGTTATAGGTTATTTTTTACTTGAACACTCGTGTGCCTAATATTTCTTTATTTAGTGTTGTTGGTTTGTTTTTGAAAGAGAGGTACTTGATCCATGCTGATTTGGGAGACCAAAAGCATACCTTTGATCTTGGAAATAGTTTTGGTGCACAAGAAAGCTTAAGTAAGTATTTTTTTTCATTTTATTGTAATTAATTCTAATCTCTTTTCTATTTATGCAGCTAAAGATTTGATGACAAACCTTTTTGAGGAAGGGGGAATTATGTGTCTCAATGCCCAATTTCAAACCCATGGATGTGATGGGCTTACACTACGTCAAGGCCTAACCAAGGTATCAATTTTTAAGTTGAAAAGATAAGTCAACTCGTGACAAATATTTGTATGGGATCCAGAAATTTATGGATTAAGATGGCTGCATAGCATTCGAAGGTCTATCTCTTAACTTTGAAAAGCACTTTGAATCACTTGATTTTGAGTTTGAGAACTCAAGTGATGATTGTTTTAGTGATGATTGCTTGAGTAGAATTTCTAGACAGGATTATGACGAGAATTATGAGTTTCGGGGCTTTAATTTGAGTTTAAATCATTTTAGGTTTGGGTTTTAGGCTTAATTTTTATTATATATGAGCCTAATATTGTATCTATCAGCACTTATTATTTTATTATTTTATCCCGATTTTTTGATAATTATGAAGTATTTTAAGTTATTTAGGAGTTTTATGTCAACAATAAAGTTTAGTTTAAAACTACTTCTTGTTTACGTTAATTAGGGTTCTAGTATACTTATAAGTTTATTTAGATTTATTTAGCTAGCCTATTAAAGGCCTTTGCATTGTACACCAAAAATCAATTGATTATTATTCAGTTTCGCTTTGAGTTAATAAATTCTCTTTGAGTTTTCCTTTCAAGAATTTCTCTTGATTTTTCTTTTAGAAGAGTTTTAACAATCTTTTCAGATTGAACTAACAATAAATCAGACAGGACCCAAGCGGAATAGATCCTGAATCTGTTTATGGATCTATTAACTTGTGACGTTCATGGTGTGGCATACCTAAATCCTGAGTGGATGACAAACTATGTATGCGTGACTCCTACACTTTGATGTAAGTAAAAGTCTGAGTTTGAATAGATAAGGAACCAAAAGCTAGTGTATTGGGTGTATGACTTTTGTAGTATGCAACGTCATACACAATAGTGGAATTCATAGCTTGAGACATGGGCAAATGATATCCTCTCATTGACATTACATGGTTGATGAAAAGTAAACATAGCCATAGCTCTTTTGTTTTTGTGATGAATGACTTAAGTACTGTTCAATAGTAATTGACTTCTCATGAAGAAAGATGTAATGGTTACCATGAGATAAAATAGGATCATATTGGGAGAACAAATTTTATCCCAAAGGGATTAAGGATACCCTATAAGGGTAACACACTTATGACAATGTCATTAGACGAGTATTGAGTAATTGCTTTCGTAATGTATGTCGTTGGGGAGAGCTCAGTCACGATACTATAGTGGAATGAATTTGTGACCAAATGAGTTTATAATTAATAGGTGAAAAGTCAAAACCTAATTAATTATTTAAGCCCAAATTATATATGTCCAATTGGTCCCTCCACTAGCTCGTTGAAATAAAAAATGAATTGCGAGTTTGAATAGGAATAGAATGAATAGGAAAAGAGAAATGAAAAACATTCAGGAATGATTATTGTAATGCCCTCCACCCGACTCGAGCCACTATATTCGAGCTTTGGGTGTTACTTTTTAAAACAAACACGATCTAAACTCCTCTATTCGCTTATGTAAAGACAACTAATAAGATTTACAAGTCTTTTAGCTGAATTACCTCATTTTATTATTACTATACAACTTCTTGTATAATGTAATGTTTCTTTCACAATGTGAATAATATCGAAAGTTTTCACCTTATTTACAACATCATACAATTAGAGTATTATATATGCGCAGACCTAACTTCGCTTTAAGGATTATCTTGTACTCATACATTATGGCTAATAACATTCATAAGGTTCCCTCAGCCTTTCCGTTGGAGCAAACTATTCTTCCGCCACAATCTTTCCTTTAGTCTTCTATGTATGCATATCAGCACATACCGCCGTTCCTATGGCATAACCTTGGCATCATCTCTCATCTCCTTTTGTTCTAATGGATCCTATTGTAATAGCTCATTTTTTAGTGATGTCAAAAATAGTGGTTTCGGGACCAAAACTCTAATGTATAAGTCTATAAATATTAATTATTTAATATTTACGAGGTCCTTAGGATCGTATTAAATTATGGTTAAGAAATTTTAATGTTTAGTTAATCAATTAGTGAAAAAGCATTAAATTGTAAAAGATACGAAAATTAGATTTCTTTTAGTTCAAGGAGTAAATAGATAAATATTATTGAAATGGAGGACCATTATGGTAATTAGACCGTATTATTTATAGTGGATGATGATGCCTTGGTTAGTTTGAAATTCTTATTAATTTTAAAGGTTATTTTAGTAATTTATTAATAAATTAAAATAATCAAAAGATGAAAATGTATAATCTTTTTCATGTTTTTCTTCTTTGGCTGAATGCTAGTGTTGGGGGAGAGCTTCAAGCTTTGTTTGGTGTTGAGTCTTTGCATGTAAACCATTTCTTGCCCATTTATTATTATTATTATTATTATTTATGTTTTTGATTTCATTGTCTTGATATTTAGCTAGTTTAAGGATTAATTTGAGAAACTGTCAAATGTTTAGAAATCCACCATTGATAATTTTTTTATTGGTTTTTTATGTTAATTAATAGATTGTTGAGTTATATTGTTAAATAGGACTATTATATAAAGTAATTTTTGTTAATTTAAATGTTAAAGGATTTAATTGTTAAAAAGGTAAAATCTTAGGATAATATTGTAAAAATTATGTTAAATAGTGGGTTATTTTGAGACCTTAAAATTTTAGTTGGCTTGGGTTATGCTTAAATAAGATTAATTTTGTAATTTTTGGGTTTAGGGACTAAATTGTATAAAGTGTAAATGTTTGGGGTCAAATGTGCAAAATTGTAAATAAGAAGTTATAAGTATTAAATTGAATAGTATATGAAATTGAGATTAATAATTGAAATAAAATTATATTATAGATCAAGAATAAGTTGATAATCGAGGAAAAGGAAATGTTATGGAATAGCCTCTAGACTTTTTCCATTATTGCAGCTTAGCCTTGGTAAGTTCGTTCGGTTTAGTTTAATTTAATTTTGTAATGTACATTGAATGTGAATTTCGTTGATTAATGTTTAATGTTAATTGGTATAATAGTTGAAACACTGCTTTTTGATGATATTTCTTAGGGCAGATGAACGTAGGATAGAGTACGATTGGCATACTAATAGGTTATAAAGTGCACTGTATAAGGTTGAGATGTGAAGGGGTGATGATACCTGATTTAAGTTTATGCACTGAATATATCGAGGTTCAACATTTGTTGTGAACTATCATATTATATTACAGTGATTCTGGCTTAATATTGGGGGTGGATGTATAGCCTTTGGGCTTGGCACTTAGTGCACATGCATGTTTATGGAGGGATGTTAGCCTACGAGCTAGGCACTTGGTGCTAAGGTGTATTTTCAGTTGGTTAACTTATTTGAGCTCTTGGCATGTTTTGAGGGGGTAACTGTGTACTCCTATTTGTTATATCGTTCATCGAAAAACATTTCCAATGTTAAATTTCTTGTTTATGAATTCCTATTAGCATTATGGCCTAGAATGAATGATCTTGTATGTTTACATTCAAATGAAATTCGTACTCATTTGTGTATAACTCACATGTTACAGATTTTAGTTGACAGGAAGCACTGCCTATTAATCTTGTTATTGAAGTTTCATGTTATTTTGGTAAGCTTGTTTGTTTTAATCGTCGAAGTTACTAAGTTTTATAAAAGCTTACTCGTGTTATCTTTTTTATTTCTTTGTAGATAGCATTTCATGGAAATCAGGCGATCGGATCAAGTTGAAGAAATCACACTATCTGGATATCTTTTGGTAGTTTTGAATATTTACTCTTGGTTGTATGGCATGTAATTGGTATAATGTAAATATGTATTTGGTGTTGAACTTATGCATTTGTTCATTTTGATATGTTTATGTGGTTGTTGTATAAAGTAAGTTATTATGGTAGTCTTGGTAAGTTGGGTAACACCTTTAACCTGTATCCATCGCCAGAATAGGGTTTCAGAGCATTACCGAATAAACATAACCTAAATAACTCATTTCAAAACATTTCAAAAATCATAACATAATCCATCATTAAACATGCATATCGTCCCTTATTGAAGCCCTCGAGACCTTAGAATCACTTTAAAAATGATTAGGGACTAAATCAGGAACATTTGAAAATTTAAGGAAAAATTTAAAAAAATTCAACTGCAGGGGTCACACGGCCATGTGGCCAGGTTGTGTGGCTCACACAGTTGAGACAGACACCCGTGGCCCAAGTCGTGTAACTTTTAAAATAGGGACACACAGCTGTGTTCTAGCCTGTGTCCGTGCCCATGTAACTCACTCACTTGGGTTACACGGCCAAGCTGCACGCCCATGTGCCAGGCCGTATGCTAGCTGAGTTGTTCCCTATGCACTTAATAGGTGACACACGGCCATGTCGCCCGCGTGTCTCACACGGCCAAGTCACACGCTCATGTGTCTGGCCATGTGGACCTAAAATGTACCTTAAACAAGAAGTTTACCAATTCCTACTTGCTTGAGCATTAAACAACTAAAAATTCTGTCATTTAACTTGTTCAAAACACGATCAAACATACTCAAAACATGCCAAAACAATTGTCCTAGGTGCCAAACCAATGTACCTCATTGGTACCGCAAGTTATATCATCAAAACATTTCGTCCATGCATCATTCAAATCAAAGTTTTAAACATGCAAAAATCAATCATTTTAGCCTAGATTATAACAACCTAAAATATCAACTTAAATTCACATACACCTAACAAGCATTGGTACAAAACAACATGCCAAATTATGGCTCCAAACACAAACATATGCTCAACCCAACATTATACTTATGACTCTATTACAAACCATTCACAAAATAACTATCAATTTAAGACATCCTAGGTGCATGCCATCACAAAAGGTAAACATCACCACATTTGAGATTAGGATCATTGTTGGATGTTGAGTCAGCGATCAAAAGAGAAGCACCTAACCTACGCAAAGAAAATAAAAGCGTACGCTAAGTAAAACTCAGTGATATTTCTATAATCGAAACATTTAAAGACATAATAATACATGAATGCTAAAACTAAATTATTCAATCACATTATTAACTAAGCATACCTTTACAAGATATCATCATTTCAATTTCATACATATTATTATATCATTTCATGTTATTCAACTTTGCACATGATTTCGTACTTGATTTGACTTAAACAATTATCTCAATTCCCATCACTCGCTATATGAATAGCTTTCCATATATCAATCAACATTGTATTTATACAATGGCACAATTCATTCCATATTTAATTCATGAGTACATAACTCATATATTTCACATTTCATTTTCCAATCCATTATCTCATTTCAATTTCACATATCATGCCATTTCAATATCAATATAGAACTTTATTATTTATTTACCCCTATTAACACGACTCGGACTCGGACAGATACACCAGTTTGGCACCTAATGCCTCATCAGATAAATTCAAAGTAATAACTGTGCCCAGCGTTATATAAATTGACACCCAGTGCCTCATCGACTCGAAGTCGAATAAATCCCTAAACTCTTCCTATCCTATGGCATGCCATCTATATCCAAATTAGCCCGAACTAGTTAATAGGGTTCCATTTCACTTTCAATATATATATATCCAATATCAAATTTTCATAAAAGCACATTATCAAATATACACATATTTTCAATTCAACCAATATAAATTTATCACATACCAAATCAATCCATTTCAATTGTAAAACAAAGTAGTTCTCACCTCCAATGCTCACCATATGCAAGAAATCAAAATGTAATAATTTACAACTTAGTTTGGATTATAGAAACACAAATCGTAGATTTCGAGCTATTCAACGTAGGTTTTATCCTTCCCCTTTTTAGTTGAGGATTCTGGTACGATGTTAGCTATGGAACTAAAACAATTAAATTACATCAATACAATCACAATTCAATTTCACATTGAGTATTTCAATTTTTACTTAATGTTTGCTTAAATTCCAATTTAGTCCTTAAATTGAGACTAATTTTTTTTCTTCACATTTAGTCCTATGTTTTTATACCAATTTTATTTTAAGCTAAATTTAGCACCCTATTTTCAATTAAACTCTTAAATTTCTATTTTTTGACAATTTAGTCCATATACTAAAAATCAAGAATTAACTTCACTATTTAATCATTTTTCATTTTATGCATTGAAATATATTAATTTAATCCCTAGTATTTGAAATATTCAACAGTATTAACATCTAAAATTCTAAGCAATACTAAAAATTACAGCACAGGTCGGTTAGCCCTAAGTACCGAGATTCTAAAAACGTAAAAGTTACAAGAAAAGGGACTAAATTAACTAACCGAATGAAATTTGAATGCTCAAAACCCTAAGACCATGCGTTGTCTCTTATTTTCTTTCTTCTTTTTCTTTTAATTCGCATGAAGCACTTTATTTTTATTATTTTATGTGCTTATGATATGTGAATTAGCATGTGTGAAAGTTTCGTATTAAAATTTAATCATATGTGTGCTTAATTTGATAAAAGGACCTAATCGCGTAAAATGTAAAAAGCTGTGTGCTAGATGTTAAAAGTGCTTATTTGACTTGGATATTTAATTGAGAGGTTCTTTTGTGGTTATTATGCCATTTACATGTCTAATGGACATTTATAGCCTTAATAGATGTGAATTTATAATGGCTTAATAAAAGGGCAAAATTGTCATTTAGATTATATGTTAATTAAATTAAAACAAAAGCTTAAAATAAGGTCATTTTCATGCTCATGTTGCTAAAATCATCAAAAGAAAAAGAAAAGAAATACAAGCTAGGGTTCGGCCTTGATTTTCATTGATTAAGATCAAGAAAAGAGGAATTCGGATTTAGACCGAGGGAAGTCGAAGATTATAGAGTAGACGATCTGAGCCAACAATTCAGAGTACGAGGTAAGTTCGTATGTAAAACATGATGTTATAAGTATATTTTGATGTTTTGATTATACAGAGATTGTATATATATTTGGTTTGGATGAATACGATGATAAATTAATTGTATTTGGCACTATGTGTGCGATTCAAAATAGCTTTGGCTACATGAGGCATTAAGTGTGCGATACCGATATAACTTCAGTTAATTCAGATGGCACTAAGTGTGCGAAATTGTTCTACCTTCGGCTAATCTTTAAAGCACTAAGTGTGCGGATGTTTAAAGCACAAATAATTTACAGAAAGTCTTAAAATATCCAAACAGAAGGTGAGAAGGAAAATGAATAAGTATAGGAAAGTTCAGGTATGTACGATACCTATGTGGTAGATGATATTATGTATGTGAAGTTCATTGAATTAGTATGAATATATGAATTGTGTTGGCATAGAATTGATAGATAATTTGAGAATTTAGAAGCTCTTATGTGTTGATGTTTTATGTTTTATATATTGTTGATGATTTTTGGTATGAGCTTATGATAAACCGTAATTTATACATATTTTTATCCCTCGCTTATCATATTTATGAATGGTTTCTCCTTAGATTTGTTGAATTTGATGCTCCTAATCCTTTAATTTCATATTTTATACTTAGGTGAGCATAGGAGGATGAAAAGAACGAGAAACGGGCCAAAAACGGAGAAAATAGGCCGACAAAGGAAAATAACACGGCCTAGACTTCCTAACACGGGCAACACACATGCTTGTGCCAATCTAACAGGCTCGACCACGGCCCAAACCAACCTCAGCACAGACGTGTTGATATCTCAGCCTCGACCACAGCCTGAAGTATTCGCACACGGCCGTGCCACACTGGCGTGTCCTTGCCGAACCCTAGCTAATTTCCATTTGAAAAAGGGCAAGTTTGAAGGCTTTTAGGCATTCTAAAGCCTATTTAAACACCCTAGAGGAAGCCTAAAGAGGGGGAGGGAGAAGAGGGAGTAAGGAATTACTCCAAAGAAGCTGATTGATCTATCTCAGAAGCCGGATTCATCATCAAGACTGAAGATTTCTTCTCAATTTCCCTTTAGGAGTTTTGGGTTTTCTTTATCTTTTGTATTCTTTATTATTCTGAGATTTTTTCTTATTTAGTTATGAACTAAAACCCCTAAATAGCTAAGGGAGATGAAACCTAAGACGAATCTTATTATTAATTTCTGAATCGTATGATAAATATTTGACTTGTTCTTAATTATGTGTTCTTAATTCTTGTTTGGTATTTTAGGATATCACTTCAAGTTAATGCTCTTAGTTAGAGGATGAATAGTCCCTAGCTAAGAGTGACTTTGTCATAATTAAGCAGAGTTGATTGCACGCCTAGAGATAGGGTGACAAGATGTTGCCGGATTAGGGTGAAACCTAATAAGGGAATCCATAGATCGAGTTAATGCAACCCTAGGGTGTTAATTAGAGAAAAGTCTCGGTTATTCAACCTAGGATTAGATGTTATTAGTCTTGAATAGGGATAATAACATAACTTAGAGATTTCTACGGAACAAGTTAAATGAATAAATCGTTGGGTTCGGAGCCAGAATAACAAGTAAAAGTCTAGGTGGATTTTTCCTTAGGTATTGTCCTAAATCAATATTTTTCCCAAAAGTAATTTCCCAATTCTATTTTCTGCAACTTCTTAGTTTAATTGATTAATTAGTTAAAACAAACCCATTTATTCCTTAGGCCAGATAATAAAAAGACAGTCATTACTAGTACTTTTAGTCCTTTGGGTTCGACAATCTGGTCTTGCTAAAGCTATACTACTGTTCGATAGGTACATTTGCCTATGTCGTGATAATAGTTAGTTTCAAGAACGATTAATTATAAATTTATAAAAAACGAAAAATTATGATCAAGTTTTTGGCGTTGTTGCCGGGGACTAAAATATTAGGAACACTTAATTTTTATTACTTTAGCCATTTATTTTTCTTGCAATTTAAATTTAAATTTTATTTGTTTTACTAATTTTCTTTTCCTTTCTTCTGGCAGGTTCTTATAGTTTATTACTAGAATAAACCCGTCAAGACTACTACTTTTTGATGAAAAAATTGATCGCACAGCTCGTAGAAACCGACCAAAAATCAGGCCAAGCCTAAGATACAAAAAAGAAGAGCAAGAGGATGATATCTCAACTACAACCGAGGAGATGGCTGAAAATCAAGACAATCAGCTACCTCCAGCAATACCCGTTGAGTTAGCAAATCAGAATCCTGCTCCTCGTACTATGAATGATTATGGTAAACCTAATTTAACAGGAACTGAGTCAAGTATAGTTAGGCCTACTATTGCTGCAAATAACTTTGAACTGAAACCTAACACGATTCAAATGACACAGCAATTTGTTCAGTTTGATGGTTTGCAGGATGAGAATCCCAACACTCATTTGGTAAATTTTCTAGAAATCTACGACACTTTTAAAATTAATGGCATCTCTGATGAAGCCATTTGTCTTCGGTTATTCCCTTTTTCACTGAGGAACAAGGCTAAACAGTGGTTGAACTCGTTACCACGAGGGTCCGTCACTACTTGGGAACAAATGACCAAAAAATTTTTTATTAAAATATTTTTCGCCAGCTAAAACGGCTAAATTACGTAATGATATCTCTTCTTTTGTACAGATGGACTTAGAAACTCTTTACGATGCATGGGAGAGATACAAGGACCTACTGCGAAGGTGCCCTCACCATGGGTTACCTCTATGGCTACAAGTTCAAACGTTCTACAATGGTGTGAATCCCTCGACAAGACAGATGATTGACGCAGCCGCTGGTGGAACCATCAACAACAAAACACCTGAAGAGGCTTACAAATTTATTGAGGAGATGTCACTGAATAACTATTAGTGGCAAGTTATGAGGACTAAGCCGACTGAAAAAGCAGGCATTTATAACGTCGATTCAGTTACTATGTTGTCAAATCAGGTAGAACTTCTAAATAAAAAAATTAATGGTTTACTTGGTTCTACGCAGGTACATCCAGTGATGAGGTGTGATTCAAGTGGAGGAGGTGTGCATACAGAATATCAACCATTCAATCCTACAACCGAAGATGAACAAGTCAACTATATGGGTAACAATAACTTTAGATCTCAAAATAACCCATACAGTAACACTTATAATGCAGGTTGGAAGAACCACCCAAATTTCTCTTGGGGTGGTCAAGGGAATCAAAGGCCACAAAATCCTCAGGGTTTTCAACAACCACCTTATCAATAGGAAAAGAAACCAAACCTTGAGGAGATGCTATCCAAATTCATCTCAGTGTCAGAAACCCATTTCCAGAATACCGAGATGACACTTAAAAATCAACAAGAATCAATCCAAGGGCTCGAAACTCAGATAGGCCAGCTGTCCAAACTAATCTCCGAACGACCACAAGGTAGCTTGCCAAGTAATACTGAACCTAACCGAAGGGAACAGCTCAACACAATTAATGTTCCAGATGAAGAAGGATTCGTTGAGCCTGAGCCAGAACCGAGGCAAGAAACTGTGGTGAGCAAATGTAAAGCTGAGGTAAGTCATAATGAAAACAAAACGGTGAGTGTAGAATATAAACCTCGTGTTCCATACCCTAACGCATAAACCTCGTGTTCCATACCCTAACGCAACAAGGAAAGAACACTCAGACGAACAATTTGGTAAATTCCTTAAACTTTTGAAAAAATTACACATTAACTTACCATTTATTGAAGCTCCATCACAGAAGCCGAATGAACTAAAATTTCTAAGGGAAATTTTAGTGAACAAGTGAAAATTGGACGAAGCATCGCATGTGGAACTAAACGGAGTTTGCTCAGCTATTCTACAGAATAAGCTACCCCACAAATTGAAAGATCTAGGAAGTTTTACAATTCCTTGCTTAATTGGTAGTTTATATGTTAATAATACATTAGCTGATTTAGGGGCTAGTATCAACGTCATGCTTTACAAAATGTTTAAGCAGCTAGGTCTTGGGAAACCTAAACAAACTAGGATGAGCATTCAATTAGCAGATAAAACTATCAGATTTCCTAGGGGTATTATTGAATATGTACTAGTTAAAATTGATAAATTTATATTTCACATTGACTTTGTTGTTCTAGACATAGAGGAGGATAACAACACCCCTTTGATTTTAAGGAGGCCCTTTTTAGCAACTGCTAAAATGATTATTGATGTTGGAACAGGTGAGCTCACACTTTGTTTGGGAGACAAAACGATCACCCTTCAAGCTAGTAATTTTGGCAACACATCAAAAATTGAAGGTAATTGTCCACACCAGTCTACTAAAACTGACAATATGACGTAACCTACTTTGCAGGAATTGAGTTTGAAAGAAGTTCACGAGCAATGTTCCAGCAATAATAGAGGACCCATTCATGAAGAACAAAGCCTACAAATAGAGGAGCTAGACGAATGGTGAGCACATAAACCAAGAACACACGATAAACTAAAACTATGCCAGAACGAGCTCGATACCTCTCCAAATCAACTTAAGGTTGGAGATAAAGTCTTACTAGATGCTGTAGATCCTCACATGGTCACTACCAACCCGAATGAAGAAATCCCTCTTACGGTCCTTAGTATTTTCCCATTCAGTACAGCCGAGGTCAGTCATTCTAAGTTCAGCACTTTTAAGGTAAACAACACCCATCTAAAACCTTATTTTAATGAGATTGATAGCAGGAATGAGGAGTATGAACTCCTTAAACCACCATGACCATTCAACGGAGAGGTAAGTCGAGCTTAGACTATAAATAAGTGCTTTTTGGGAGGCAACCCGAGCACTAATTGCATTCACTTCTTTAAATTTTAGTGTTTAAGCACCTAACCTACTAACAAAGCTCTTGAAAATAGGTTCACCACAGAGACGCGGCCAAGCGCACGGGCGTGGTTAGGACCGTGTGGAAACAGGGCAAAGATTTCCCCAAAACACGGGCTACGATAAATCGCCATGGCCGTGCGACATGGTCATGGGCGAACCTGTCAAAACAACATGGGCGTGCGACACGTCCGTGCCCTAGGACCGTGGTTAAAACTGAGACATTAGCATCGGTGTACGACACGCTCGTGTCTAGCACCTGTGGTTGAACCTGTCAAATTAACACAGGCGTGGGGCTTGCATACACGAGCGTGGGAGAAGCGAACGAAGCTACTGCGGCATGACCATGTGTACTAACACGCCTGAGGTACATGGGCGTGGGTCGAATTTTAGATACGCCAAAGTAGGAAAAACGCGAAACACATGGGCAAAAATTGGGGCACACGGGCATGTCCCTTGGCCGTGTGCCCCAAAATCTATAAATACCTTACACTATTCATTGTCTTCCCCACTCAAAAACCCTAACCCTAGCAGCTGCAAGTTCACACGGCCTCCCTGTCACGCCTGTGCGCCGCCTCCAACTCCATTTTTGACGCTCAATCCTCCCTTCCTAGCATTGGTTTTTTTACTTTTTCCTTGTCTATTTTACTGATTTCTAAGGCTATTTATCATAATAATATGCAATTTTTCATGTTCTTTTCATATTTTTATCATTTAAATGTCATAATCTAGAATAACTATCAACTTTTTCATGTTCAAGTTCTTATTCATTGCATGATTTCTTTACTCCATTTGATTAGTTAGAAGGGAGTATTCATGTTTAGGATAGTTGAAATATTCATGCTTTCTGTGTTGACATTTTTCATCCATATATCATGTTGCATTCCCTAAAATTCTTCGCCATTCTTTCTCATACTACCATGCAATGCCACAAAAGTATGCTATTGAACTTATTGTTTTAATTTTTGTGGCTGAACATATTTATGCCTCTTCCCTCTTAAAATTTAGTTTCATTTTACTGTGTCTACTCAACAAGATAAATTGATGATTCCAATCGTAGGTTCACTATGTCGTCTTCACGAGGAAAGAAAGCCACTGTCCTCGCCTCGAAGAAACGAAAGGGAGAGTCATCTTCCTTGGGCTCCACCGCAAAAATTTGCCACCCTTTCCTACAATTCCCCAACGGGCCCCAAGAAGAACTTTTCCAAATACTATGGGCCCAACCTTTAACTGCGCGCTGCTACATCGATTAGGCTATGATAGAACAAGTTTAGTTGGCTGATGCGATCCGGGCTCTCCTAACCACTGATCCTTAGGAGCTTTTCTTTGGAATCATCGAGCCGACATACCTAGAGCTCACAAGGGAACTATGTTCAATGTTCCATCTTCAAACGGTAATGACAAACTACGATGATCCTGGTACAGTCCAGTTTCGATTAAGCGGATTAGTCCGCCAACTAAGCGTCCCAGAATTCAGCACTGCATTGGGCTTCTAACCGAGGAGTTCAGAGAGGAGAATAAATTACATGCTCTCGACCGCCACATCTATCGTTCTCCCTCACGTTGCTGGGATGCCCTCGTCCCACGTTCGGCCAGCTACGACCCTAGTCGCACCAAGGCATCATCTCTCCCTCCGTCCTTAAGGTATCTACATTCTATTTTATCTCACACTTTAACAGGGCGGAGAGAGAGCACCGGCCTCGTCATTACCCACGATGTCTACTACTTATAGTGTATATCAAACGGGCATGTCTTCGATCTCGCATACTTTATAGCCCTTGCCATTCGCCACCAGACGGAGTGGCACCGGAGGGGTCATCTCCATTGGCCCCTACGTGAGTCGACTAGTGCGACACTTCAAACTCCTCAATACCGCGGCTCAATAATCATCCCTTACCCTCATCGGCCAGATGTTTCCACAAGGCATCTCGAGTATGCTTAGCATGAGGATGATCAAGAGGCACCGAGGAACTTACCCTCCACAATATCGTCTCGCCCAAACTACTGAGGAGGAGGCTCCAGAGGACATTACTGATGATATCCCTTCCCAGCACGAGGACCCACCTTCCCAGCCACCACGCTCCTATCGTCCAGTTCATACGGCAGCTTCATATGCTGACATATCTGAGCAACTCAACCGATTTGAGCAACATGTTTTCAACGATTTGACAACATTGATGCTACTCTCTAGCAGATTTGTCAGCACTTCCACATCTCATTGCCACCACCACCTCGCGAACCATCCGGCGATGATGATGATGATGTTTAATTTAATTTTTATCTTTATTTTTATTTTTATTTTTCATTTTTAAGTTTTATTTCTATTTCTATTTTTAAGTCTTTATTAATTTCACTTTTGACATTTAAATGTTATTTCTCTTTTTGATACTATCTTTTATTTAGGTCTTATTAATTAATTTTAATCTCAGCTATTTCTTTATGAGTAATTATTCCTCCTAATGTTCCCTAAAAAAGTTCTTAATTTCCTCACAGTTATAAAGAGCTCCAAAGCTCACAATCACTCAGGAACTTCAAACTCCATTGGAAAGGGTTCTCCACGACTACCATGCCTTACTTGATAACGAGATATAATATTCATTTAGTGTAGAACTTGTGGCACCCAACCTCTACCACCACCAGAGTATCCTCCTCCACTCTACATAACTCCAAACTAGGGAGTTCATTCATTCAACACTCAGGAAGTTTCACTCCTCTCTTTATCTTATAATTTTATATTTTTCTATATATCTATGTTTGTACATTAAGGGCAATGTACATCTTAAGTATGGGGGGTTAATCATTTCATTATCTGAAAAATCCCTGAATATTGTCTTGTTCTATTCTAAATTTCTCATATCATGTTTAGGATGAATTTTGATTGACATGATTTTTATTGATATATCTTGAATTAAAATATAGGCATTCATGCATTGATTATTTAAACTTTAAGACATTAGAAAATTAAGCATGATAAGTTAATTTTTAAGAATTTAAAATTTTAGGTTGTTTCCCCAAGTTTAGGTATTATCTTGAATTGAATTCCACAGGTTTAAACATCAAAAAGCCATAATTTTTGTGAGATTTTGAACCTTCAAGAGCATCTATTAATTCTTTCATGCTCACTTTTAGTATTACTTTGAGAGTGTCAATATCGAATTGTTATTCTAGAACTTGCCTGATTATGCATGCCAAGACCACACCATTTGATTTGATATGTCAAGATGATAGAGGCACTTAGGATTAACCCACTCATGCCATGAAAAGCCTACCTCCACAATTAAACCTTAGTAAAACCTTTTGAGCCTAACAAGCCATTCATTGTAACGCCCTTAATATTAACCCTTAACCCATTATTGTTGAAATCCCCTCAATTAATTTGATTCCTATTTTTGTTGAGATTTGATTTGAATAAATTGCTTAGCTATGTCTTGTTCTTAATAGTAATCTATGTTATTTGACTTGTTCTAAAAAAAACATGTATACATATTGGTAGTGGTCTTTTGTTTGTGAGCTTCGGTATTCAAATTCCATAGTCAGAGAAGAAGCTTTATTGTACGCAACTAGTTAAGTAATTTTTCAAATCAATCTCGATTCTAACCTTTTCTTTCAGCTAGTGACCACACCCCCTATCCAAGCCTCATTACAACCCTCTAAAGACCTTCTGATTGATGTATCATCTCAATTTATAGTGGTGGAGATTTGATTTTCATGCAAGCCTATGGTAATAACTTTTCATATTGACTAATGAGTGCTGATTTCATTGTCCTTAAACACTACGAGTGATTTGAGTGAATCTTTAGTGAGGATGTTAAACTCTGTGAGATTTTGAATCGATGGTAACTGCTTAGATGAAGGGAGATGCCTAAGTTTTTCATGATTAAAATACTCAACTTGGAATGTTTGAAGCTTTAATGTTCCTTTAGTTGAATTCTCAATATATGATTATTCATGGATGTAGTTTGAGATATTATTGATAGGAATTATAAGTTGACAAAAAGGAATTCTTAATTATGAAGAGAGGATTTTGCTTGAGGACAAGCAAACGCTTACGTGTGGGGGTATTTGATAGACCATAATTTATACATATTTTTATCCCTCGCTTATCACGTTTATGAATGGTTTCTCCTTAGATTTGGTGAATTTGATGCTCCTAATCCTTTAATTTCATGTTTTATACTTAGGTGAGCATAAGAGGACGAAAAGATAGAAACGGGCCAAAAACGGAGAAAATGGGCCTACAAGAAAAAACAACACGGCCTAGACTTCCTTACATGGGCAGCACACACGACCGTGCCAATCTAATAGGCTTGACCACGGTTTAAACCAACCTTAGCACGGGCGTGTTGATATCTCAGCCTCGACCACGGCCTGAAGTATTCGCACATGGCCGTGTCCCTGTTGAACCCTAGCTAATTTCCATTCGAAAAAGGGAAAGTTTGAGGGATTTTAGGCATTCTAAAGCCTATTTAAACACCTTAGAGAAAGACTAAAGAGGGGGAAGAATAAGAGGGAGTAAGGAATTACTCCAAGGAAGCCGATTGATCCATCTCAGAAGCCGGATTCATCATCAAGACTGAAGATTTCTCCTCAATTTCCCTTTAGGAGTTTTGGGTTCTTTTTTATGTTTTGTATTCTTTATTATTTTGAGATGTTTTCTTATTAGTTATGAACTAAAACCCTAAATACCTAAGGGGGATGAAACCTAAGACGAATCTTGTTATTAATTTCTGAATCATATGATAAATATTTGACTTGTTCTTAATTATGTGTTCTTAATTCTTGTTTTGGTATTTCAGGATATCACTTCAAGTTAATGCTCTTAGTTGGAGGATGAATAGTCCCTAGCTAAGAATGACTTTGTCATAATTAAGCGGAGTTGATTGCACGCCTAGAGATAGGGTGACAAGATTTTGCCAGATTAGGGTGAAGCGTAATAAGGGAATCCATAGATCAAGTTAATGTAACCCTAGGGTGTTAATTAGAGAAGAGTCTCGGTTATTCAACCTAAGTATTAGACATTATTAGTCTTGAACTGGGATAATAACATAACTTAGAGATTTTTACGGAACAAGTTAAATGAATAAATCATTCGGTTCGGAGCCAGAATAACAAGTAAAAGTCTAGGTGGATTTTCCCTTAGGTATTATCCTAAATCAATCATTTTTCCCAAAAGTAATTTCCCAATTCTATTTTTTGCAACCTCTTAGTTTAATTGATTAATTAGTTAAAATAAACCCCTTTATTCCTTAGGCTAGATAATAAAAAGACAGTCATTACTAGTACATTTAGTCCTTTGGGTTCGACAATCCAGTCTTGCTAAAGCTATACTACTGTTCGATAGGTACACTTGCCTACGTCGTGATAATAGTTAGTTTCAAGAACGATTAATTATAAATTTATAAAACTTATCACGGAAAATCACGATCAGCTTACTAAGCTTTTGAAAGCTTACTTTGTGTGTGTTTGCATTGTTTTATAGATATCGAAGCTACTGCAAGCTTAGGGATCGTCAAGGATTGTCACCGCACTATCGAACCTCATTTTGGTACTTTTGAAAATGTATATTTTAAAGTATGGCATATATAGGCTAGTAGTTGTGGGATTATGTTTTTTGACGTATATATTTTGCCATGTGATTTGGCTAGTTTATGTTTGAACTTATAATTTGATAATGGTATATGATATGTGATGCCAATGTTCAATTGTGGTATGTTTTGGTTAGTTAAAAGAGATGGTAAGATTGATAAGTTTTGGTAAGTTTGAGCATAAGGTTAAAGGATTTATTGAAATAAATGTTTTGACAAATTTTTGTCTTATGTTTTGATATAGATTAGTAAGGTATATGAGTATGTATTTGGTTGGAATTGATATGTCATGAGTGGCTTATATTTTAGTTATGAATTGGCTGAAATGGTTGTGCAAATATGTTTGCTTCTTTACTTGTAGGTTAACCCAAATTGGGGTGGAAAATTGGCTATTCAAATGGCCTATTTTTGTCTACACGGGCACAGACACGGGCATGTGTCTCAGCTGTGTGTGACACACGGTCACGTTACACGGCCGTGTGTCCTCTGGAGTACCCTATGAATTAAAGTCAGTATACCCTCTAGTTTTGACACGGCCTAGACACACAAGAGTGCCTATTGGTCGTGTGTGGCACACGAGCTGGTACACGGGTGTATGGTTGGCCGTGTGGCCAAGTCAATAGCCTCTTTAATTTTTACACGGCCTGGCACATGGGCATGTCTTGTGGCCGTGTGGACAAGTTAGTATGTATTCCTTGTTTTGACACGATTTAGACATACGGGCGTGTCTAAGGCCGTGTGAGGCACACGGCCTATTCACACGGGCGTGTGACCCTTTAAAAGTTGAAAATTTTTATAAGTTTTGAAATTTTATATGTTATCAATTTTGGTCCCGAATGCATGTTTAAGTATCGTATACTCGATTTTATGTTCTTAATAAATGTAAATGAATGACATTTACTGTAATGAGATGATATTTGATATTTGGTTGTTCTGATATAAGTTACGAGTCTGGTACTACCTCTTAACCTATTCCGGTGAAAAATACGAGTTAGGGGTGTTACATTTTATTAACTGTGTATCTTAAGAATGAGAAGGGTAGGACTAGGGCTAAATATAGGGTAGATGGATGTTCATTTAGAATATATGCTGCTGTAGATAATATTGATGGGTTTTACAAGATAAAAACCTTCATAAAAACTCACAAGTGTTGTATTTCTTTTAAGAACAAAAGGGCATCATACAAGTTTGTTAAGGAGCATTTATTAAGTAAGATTAGAGTGATCCCAAAGCTAAAGTTAACTGAGATGTAGAAAATAGCCAAGGAAGAGTTGAAAGTTGAGTTGAGCAAGGGTACATATAGCAGAGCTAGGATATGGGCACTAGAGGAAACAAATGGAAGGGTTTGCTATGAGTTTAACAGACTATGGGGCTATGCAAATGCATTTAAAAAGGCAGATCCGGATGGAAATATAAAGGTGATGGTAGAAAGACCAGCCCCTACTAAAGTTCCCAATTTTAAGAGAATTTATGTAGGGTTTGATGCTTTAATAAAAGTGTTTCTAGAGTGTTGTAGACCTTTTATTTGTCTAGATAGATTTTTTTGAAGGGGATTCAAGGGAGAACTTCTATGAGGAGAGATAGGAATGACCAAATATACCCTATCTCATGGGAAATTATGGAGAATTAAAGCAGAGAAACATGGTGATGGTTTCTTAATAATCTTATTTCAGATTTAGTATTTGGTGATGGTTTTGGGTTCACTTTTATGACTAACAAATAGAATGTATGTTTACTTAAATAATTATATGGTATTATGCTTACTTCATTAAACCAACCATCTAATATTATTATTTTTGTTTGCATTTAGGAATTAATGGAAGAGATTTCTGAGTTGTTGCCAAGGGTTGAGCACAGAGTCTATGCAAGGCATCTATATGCCATCTGGAAGAAAGAAAATCCTAGAGGAGACATACAACAAGCATTTTGGGGAGCCTCCAAATCATACATAACTGCTAACTTTGAAGAGCACATCGAAAAGATTGACTATATCAAACATAGTACCAAGGTAAGTTTACTTAGGATTGACCATGAGCAATGGTCAAAGGCCTTTTTTTCTTGTAAGTCCATATGTGATGCAAATGATAACAATTTTTTTAGACATTTAATGCATAAATTTTAGAAGCTAGGTCAATGTATATAATTTCCATGTTAGAAGAAATTAGACAATATGTTATGGGTAGGATTGTAAACAATTTGGCCAAAACTAAAAACTAGAATGATCAATTATGTCTTAAGATATGTGAGAAGTTACACAGGAGTATCCAAATGAGTTCATACTACCATGTTAAATGGAATGAAGCAAAAGGGTTTGAAGTGGAACACTTTGGTGATGATGTAGTTGTTGACTTATTTTAGTGGTCATGTAGTTGTAGGAGATGGGATCTCACTGGCATCCCATGTCCACATGCTGGTGTAGCAATTTTGTGGAAAAAGTTGATATTTCTGATTTTGTCTATAAGGGTTTTAAAAAATATGTTTATGAAAAATATTATGACTTTGTATTACTTGTTGTCCCAAGTGAGAAATTCTAGTTGAAAACCAATATGAGACTAATTGACTCTCCTATTCCAAGGAAAATTCCTAAGAGACAAAAAAAAAAGAGTTAGAGAAGAAGATGAGATAAGTGGGAGTAAACTGTCTAGAAGAGGGAGGAAGATAAAGTGCTACAAGTGTTCCATGGATGGACACCACTTCAGAAGCTATTAGAATTCATCTACTGTAAGTGTAACTCTGTCCTGAGAATTTGAATGCAAAACATGTTTAATTTGAAAACTATTAACATGTTTAATTTCCAAGAGTACACCTCCACTAGTTGGAGTACCTCCAGCAACTCCTACTCTAACAGCTCCTATTCCACCAGCCGTAGTAGCTCATTGTAACAGCCCGGTTTTAGCTAAATTGGAACAGTGTTTCGGAACCACAAATTCGATGTTAGAAAATTATTTTAAATATTATTTTATGTGTTTATAGCATAAAATTATGAATGTGTGAAAATTTCGTGAGCTAAATTTATCATTTAATTGCTCAATTTGAGAAAAAAACTTAATCTCGTAATATGCAAAAGTTGCGTTCTATTAGTTAAAGGTGTCAAATGACTTTGGCTTTTAAATATGATGGCCTTAAATGGTAAGTAGGCCATTAAATGTGTAAGCGGACATTAATGGACATTATTATAATGATGTTAATGTTTTGTCATTAACGTTAAATAAGTAATTTTATAATTAAAGTTAATTATAATAAAGCAAACATAAAAATTGTTGTATTCTTCTTTCTTATTGCCAAAATTTAAAGAGGAAGAAGCCAAGGGAGAGAATTTAGGGTTTGGCACACATTATGCCTGATTAAGGTACGGTCTGAATTTGGTTTTTGATGATTTTTATATTTTTGTAATCGTTGCAGCTCAATCTAGCTAGCCTGTACCTTAGATTTTGAAACTGTTAAAGATTTTGAGAATGTTTATTGTTGAATCTATGAGTTATTTGATGTTTAATGTTGAAATATGAAGGTTTATTGATAGATTTAATAGTTTTGTAAAGTGATTTTTGACAAAAATGTCCAAAAAGGGATTAAATTGTGAAATGTGTAAATTGAGTGGTTGAAATGTAAAATAAATTCAAAATGTGGGCTACTAAGGACTTATATGTAATACAACCAAGCTTGGGTTTAAAGA
Source organism: Gossypium anomalum (assembly GCA_025698475.1). Classification (NCBI taxonomy): domain Eukaryota; kingdom Viridiplantae; phylum Streptophyta; class Magnoliopsida; order Malvales; family Malvaceae; genus Gossypium; species Gossypium anomalum. The sequence continues at coordinate 76,743,056 of CM046966.1, read as the reverse complement.
AATTATATGAATTTTGTGTATTTGTGAAATAAGGACTAAATTGTGAAAATGTAAAAGTTGAGGGGCTAATATGCAAATATACCCAAATGTGTATTTTTGGATTAAATTGAAAGAATAGTAATTGAATAAGTCAATTTTGAATTCATATAGATCAAGAAAGAAAGAATTCAAATTTAGATCGGGAGAAAAGTAAGATTATCGAGTAGTTAACCCGATACGTCAATTTCGAATATGAGGTAAGTTCGTATAACTGAACTTAAATTTGTATTTATTTATTTTATGGATGAAATTGATATTGTAATTATTCTATTGGATAAATGTTGAGATGTTAAATGAAAAGTACGAATTGATTAAGGCAAGTTGCCAAATAAGACATAGCGGGGCTATGGTAATCAAATAATAAGACCATAATCGGGTTATGGCATATGATGTGTAAGACCATAGTTAGACTATAGCCTCAGAAAATCGAAGTATTGTATAGTAAGCATTTGCCAGCTCAAAGTGATTGGCAAGAAGGTTGGTGATAAATAGATATGTATCGGTACAGGTATATACTGAAAACTATACATGTAATGAGATAGAAGAAGTTGAGGATTTATGAGTTACGATATGGTTAAAATTTATGTTAGCTCATTGTTTGATGCTTTAAACGTTAATTATGTTATTCATTTTGAAATGTTAATGAATGTTGTGATTATTTCATATTTACATACAAACTTACTAAGCTTTATAGCTTAATTTATTTAATCTTATATGTTTTATAGTTTTACGAACCTAGCTCAGATCCGTGGATTGTCAGAGACTTCATCGTACTATTGGACATCTATTTTGGTTCTTTTGAAGTGTGTATATATGGTATATGGCATGTATAGGCTTGTGTTATTTTGGCATGCTGTGTATATATGGTATATGGCATGTATAGGCTTGTGTTATTTTGGCATGCTTGATGAATATGTATTTTGGTCATTTGAGTTGGCATAAGATGATGAATTTGATGATGTTTATATATGTGCAAATGGTTCTAATTTGAGTTTGATAATTGACCTAAAATGAGTAATTGAGGTTGAATGAATAATGCATGTTTGGAATGGTTTAATTAATTGAATGGTATTTGTGAATTGTGTATAGTAAGGCAAGTTGAATTGAATAAGTAAATGGCATTGAATTGAGTATTAAATTGGTTGAAATGGAGATAATATGATTGTGTATTGGTTGATAACTTTTGGTTGCATATTTGTGTCTTAAAATGGTACCAATTGATCTTGTATAGGTATGTGCAAAATGGGTGGCAAAATGGCTTGGTAAATGGCCTATTTTTGTCTACGCGGGCAAAGACATGGGCGTGTGTCTCAGCCGTGTGTGACATACGGTCATATTACACATCCGTGTGTCCCCTGGTGATGAAATTGAATTGAAGTCAGTATGCTCCACACGGTCTCACACACGGGCGTGTGACTGACCGTGTGGTATAAGTCAGTATACCCCCTAAATGGTACACGGCCTAGCACACAAGCGTGTGTGACCCAAGTCAGTATACTCTCCATTTTTCACACGGCTTGGCACATGGGCATATCCCCGGCCGTTTGATGCAAGTCAATATGTATGCCCTGTTTCCACACAGCCTAAGACACGGGCGTGTCTACTAGCCGTGTGAGGCACACGGCCTAATCACACGAGCGTGTGACCCTTGTATGATTGAAAAATTTCTATGTTTTTCTAAATTTTTCGTATGTTATCGTTTAGTTCTGAACCACTTTTAAAGGATGTTTAAGGCCTCATAGGCCCTTATACGGGACAATGTGATTATATTGAATGATGTATGACAATGAATGCTTTATAATGATAAATGTATGATATATGTGTTATATTTTGATCAGTAATACCCTGTAGCCCTATTCCAACGATGGAAACGGGTTAGGGGTGTTACATTTAATTGGTATTAGAGCTACGATTTAGTCGATTCTACGACTAACATAGCGTGTGTAAGAGTTTAGCTATCCATGCCATATATACTATGCGATAGTGTGATGATTCTGACAGCTTAAATTGAGTTTTCGTATAGTAATGGATCCCGAACAAGCTATGTTGGATGATGTAGAGAGTAATGCGCTTGCTCTCGCTCAAGGGACAATGCCTATTGAATCTAGACCCGTGTCGAGTAGTCATGGAGGTGAGGCTAAAGAAGTATTTTTCTAGATGATGAATGAATGGTTTGCTTAATACATTCGTAATAATCTGGCTGCTCAACAACCTCCACCCCATCTATACCTCAACAAATCCCTGTTGTTCCTTAAGTTGTAGATTCGATAAGGTTGAGCAAGCCGCCAGTGGATAAAATTCGTAAACATAGGTCTGAAGAGTTTCGGGCTACTATTAATGATGATGCTAAGAAAGCCGAGTTTTGGCTCGAAAATATGGTTCGAGTATTTGATGAATTGTCTTGTACTCCTGAGGAATGTATTAAATGTGCTGTATCTTTGCTAAGAGACACTGCATATCACTGGTGGAATACCTTGGTGTCTGTAGTACCGAGAGAACGAGTGACCTGGGAATTTGTTCAGATGGAGTTCCGAAAGAAATACACAAGTCAGCGATTCCTTAATCAAAAGCATAAATAATTCTTAGAGTTAAAACAAGGCCGCATGAGTGTCACCAAATATGAAAGAGACTTCGTACGTTAAGCAAGTATGCTTGAGAGTATGTGTCTACCAAGGAGATTATGTGTAAATGGTTCGTTGACGAGTTGAATGAAGATATAAAAGTACTAGTTGGAATTCTAGAGTTGAAAGAATTTGTAGTTCTAGTTGAAAGGGCTTGTAAAATCGAAGGTCTTAGCAAAGAAAAGAGAAAAGCAGAATCAGAAGCTAGAGACTCAATAAAAAGATTAATGAGTATGCCGTATCACTCATCATCAAAGAAATCTCAAGATTTGTTTAGCCGATCAAATACATCAGTGGAATACTCTAATAGAGATCATGGGAAGCAAATTATGAGTTCAAAAAACTCCGGCTGTGTCAGTGGCAAGTATGGGTAATGTTAGATCAAATAAAACTAAATGTGGACGATATGGAAAATGACATTTTAGAGAGTGTAGATGGAATGATAAAGCCTGTTTTAGATGTGGCTCGCATGAACATTTCATCCAGGATTGTCCTGAGCTAGATGAGAAAGATAAATCTCAGAATGAAAGATTAAGTAACCCTACTGTGAGAGGAAGACCATTCCGTAATATTGGAAATGTGAGTAGTAGTAGAGGTGCAACACGAGATACTATTGTGAGATCTGATGCTAGAGCACCTGTCAGAGCCTGCGCGATTCGCGCTCACGAAGAAGCGTCATCTCTAGACGTTATCACCGATGTTATTTGTGAAAAAGAAAGATGGCACGATGAGAATGTGTATAGACTATCGACAGCTCAACAAAGTGACGATCAAGAATAAATACCCTTTTCCACGAATAGATGATTTGTTTGATCAGTTAAAAGGGGCAACCATGTTTTCAAAAATTGATTTGAGATCGGGTTATTACCAGTTGCTAGTTAAAGACTCAGATGTGCCAAAGACTACATTTAGAACAAGGTACGGACACTACAAATTTCTTGTTATGCCTTTTGGACTAACAAATGCACCTTTTATTTTTATGGATTTGATTAATCTGATCTTCAGGCCGTATTTAGACCGATTTGTAGTTGTGTTTATTGACAACATTTTGATTTACTCTCGTGATGAGTTTGAGCATGCCGAGCATTTGAGAATCGTGTTATAAACTCTGAGAGATAAATAGTTGTTTGCAAAGTTCAGCAAATGTGAGTTTTGACTACGAGAGGTTAGTTTTCTGGGACATATTGTTTCAGCCGAGGGTATCCGAGTTGACCGGAGTAAAATTTTTGTGATTATAGATTGGAAGCCTCTGAGAAATGTATTTGAAGTCCATAGTTTTCTGGAACTATCTAGCTATTATAGATGATTTGTAAAAGGCTTCTCAATGATTGTGACACTGATAACTCGATTGCTTCAAAAAGATTTTAAATTTGAGTGGTCAAAAAAGTGTCAGCAGAGCTTTGAACAGTTGAAAGCATTATTGATAGAGGCACCAGTATTAGTTTAACCTGAGGCAGGTAAAGAGTTCATAATCTTCAGGGATGCATCGTTAAATGGACTGGGTTGTGTATTGATGTAGGAAGGAAAAGTTGTGGCTTATGCCTCGAGACAATTGAAGCCGCACGAAAAAATTATCCGACGCATGACCTAGAGTTAGCCGTGATAATGTTCGCATTGAAAATTTGGCGTCATTACTTGTTTGGTGAGAAGTGTCATATTTATACCGACCACAAAAGCTTGAAATATCTGATGACTCAGAAAGATTTAAATTTGCGACAGCGGAGATGGTTAGAATTGCTAAAAGACTATGAATTAGTATTTAACTATCATATGGGAATAGCGAATGTAGTCCTTGATGATTTGAGCCGAAAGTCCTTATTTGCTTTACGTGCTTTGAATACACATTTAGCTTTGTCTGACGATGGTTCGATAGTAGTTGAGTTGAAAGCAAGACCATTATTTCTACAACAGATTTGTAAGGCTAAAAAATTTGATAATGAATTGTAAGTAAAACAAGATCAGTGTGAGTCGACTTTTGATTCAGAATTTGAATAGGGTATGATGATTGTTTGATGTTTCGTAATAGAATATGTGTACCAAGAAATTCTAATTTTATTCAGAAGATTCTAAATGAAGTATATAGTAGTCATTTGTCAATATATCCGGGAAGCACGAAAATGTATAACGATTTGAAATAGTTTTATTGGTGGCATGGCATGAAACGAGATATCTCAAAATTTGTTTCGAAATGTTTGATTTGTTAGCAAGTCAAACTGAGCATCAAGTACCGTCAAGTTTATTACAGCCTATTATGATTCTTGAATGGAAGTGAGATAGAGTAACAATGGATTTCGTATGGGGTTTTCCCTTATTTTTGAAAAAGAAAGATGCGATCTAGGTTATTATTGATAAATTGACGAAATTAGATCATTTTATTGTGGTATGTACAGATTTCCTGCTTGATAAATTAGCTGAGTTGTATATCTCTGAAATTGTGAGACTACACGGTGTTTCCCTATCTATTGTCTCGGATAGAGATTCAAGATTCACTTTGTAATTTAAAAGAAATTACAAGAAGATTTAGGTGCAAAGCTGCATTTTAGCACTGCATTTCACCCACAAACGGATGGTCAATCCGAACGAGTTATTTAGATACTTAAGGATATGTTGCGTTGTTGCATTCTTGAGTTTGAAAGTAGCTGGGAGAAATATCTGCCGTTGATTGAATTTGCTTGCAATAATAGCTTTCAATCAAGCATAAAGATGGCACCATATGAAGCTCTATACAGTCGTAAATATTGAACACCATTGTCCTGGACTGAGCTTAGCGAGAATAAAATTCACAAGGTTGATCTGATTAGAGAAACTGAAGAAAAAGTGAAAGTAATTTGTGATAGTTTGAAAGCAGATTTAGATCGATAGAAATCGTACGCAGACTTGAAACAAAAAGATATTGCGTTCCAGATTGGGGATAAAGTGTTTTTGAAAGTGTTGCTATGGAAGAAGATATTACAGTTCGATCAGAAAGGGAAATTGAGTCTGTGATTCATCGGACTGTTTGAGGTTATTAAGCGAGTTGGGCCAGTGGCATATCGACTATCATTACTGTCTAAGTTAGAGAAGATACACAATGTGTTTCACGTATCGATGCTACGAAGATATTGATCTGACCCTATACATGTTATTTCCCCGACCGAGGTTGAAATTCAATCTAATATGTCATATGTTGAAGAACCGATTCAAATTTTAGCTCGTGAGATCAAAGAGTTGAGAAATAAGAGAATAGCATTATTTAAAGTATTGTGGCATCAGCACGGAGTTGAAGAAGCTACATGGAAACCCGAGGATGTTATGAGAAAGCAATTCCCGAACTTATTCACTGGTAAGATTTTCGGGGATGAAAATCCCTAACGGGGGAGAGTTGTAACAGCTCAATTTTAGCTAAATTGGAATACTGGTTTCAAAACCACAAATCTGATGTTGAAAATTTATTTTAAATATTATTTTATGTGTTTATAGCATGAAAGTATGAATGTGTGAAAATTTCGTGAGCTAATTTTATCGTTTAATTGCTCGATTTTAGAAAAATGACTTAATCGCGTAATATGCATAAGTTGCATTCTATTAGTTAAAGGTGTCAAATGAATTTGTCTTTTAAATATGATGGTCTTAAATGGTAATTAGGCCATTAAATGTGTAAGTGGACATTAATGGGCATTATTATGATGATGTTAATGTTTTGTCATTAAGGTTAAATAAGGAATTTTATAATTAAAGTTAATTATAATAAAACAAAACATAAAAATTGTTGTATTCATCTTTCTTATTGCCAAAATTTAAATAGGAAGAAGCCAAGGGAGAGCATTCAAGGTTCGGCACACATTAAGCTTGATTAAGGTACGGTTTAAGCTTGATTTTTAATGATTTTTATGTTTTTGCAGCTCAATCTAGCTAGCCCATACCTTAGATTTTGAAACTGTTAAAGATTTTGAAAATTTCCATTGTTGAATCTATGAGTTATTTGATGTTTAATGTTTAAATATGAAGGTTTATTGATAGATTTAATAGTTTTGTAAAGTGATTTTTAACAAAAAAATCCAAAAGGGGATTAAATTATGAAATGTGTAAATTGAGTGGTTGAAATGTAAAATAAATTGAAATATGGGCTGCTAGGACTTATATGTAATTCAGCCAAGCTTGGGTTTAAAGAAATTATATGAATTTTGTGTATTTGTAAAATAAGGACTAAACTGTAAAAATGTAAAAATTGAGGGGCTAATATGCAAATATGCCCAAATGTGTATTTTTTGACTAAATTGAAAGAATATGTAATTGAATAAGTCAATTTTGAATTCATATAGATCAAGAAAGAAAGAATTTAGATTTAGATCGGGGGAAAAGCAAGATTATCGAGTAATCGACCCAATACGTCAATTCCAAATACGAGGTAAGTTCGTATAATTGAACTTAAATGTGTATTTATTTATTTGATGGATGAGATTGAGATAGTAATTATTCTATTGGATAAATGTTGAGATGTTAAATGAAAAGTACGAATTGATTAAGGCAAGTTGCTAAATAAGACCATAGCGAAGCTATGACAATCAAATAATAAGACCATAACTGGGTTATGGCATATGAATGTAAGACCATGGTAGGGCCTTGGCAATGTATGTGTAAGACCATAGTTGGACTATGGCATCAGAAAATTGAAGTATTGTCTCATAAGCATTTAAAAGCTCAAAGTGATTGGCAATTGAGTTGGTGATAAATAGATATGTATTAGTACAGGTATGTACTAAAAACTATACATGTAACGAGATAGAAGAAGTTGAGAATTTATGAGTTACGATACGGTTAAACTTTATGTTAGCTTATTGCTTGATGCTTTAAATGTTAATTATGTTATTCATTTTGAAATGTTAATTAATGTTGTGATTATTTCATATTTATATACGAACTTACTAAGCTTTACAGCTTACTTTGTTTAATCTTCATTGTTTTATAGTTTTACGAAACTAGCTCGGATCATGGATTGTCAGAGACTTCATCGCATTATCAAACATCTATTTTGGTACTTTTGAAGTGTGTATATATGGTATATGGCATGTATAGGCTTGTGTTAATTTGGTATGCTTGATGGATATGTATTTTGGCCATTTGAGTTGGCATAAGATGATGAATTTGATGATGTTTATATATGTGGAAATGGTTCTAATTTGAGTTTGATAATTAACCTATAATGAGTAATTAAGGTTGAATGAATAATGCATGTTTGGAATGGTTTAATTAATTGAATGGTATTTGTGAATTATGTATAGTAAGGCAAGCTGAATTGAATAGGCAAATGGCGTTGAATTGAGTATTGAATTGCTTGCAATGGATATAGTACGATTGTGTATTGGTTGATGACTTTTGGTTGCATATTTGTGTCTTAAAATGGTACCAATTGATCTTGTATAGGTATGTGCAAAATGGGTGGCAAAATGGCTTGGTAAATGGCCTATTTTTGTCCACACAGGCAGAGTCATGGGCGTGTGTCTCAGCCGTGTGTGACACATGGTTATGTTACACGTCCATGTGTCCCCTGGTGATGAAATTGAATTGAAGTCAGTATGCTTCATGATAAACCGTAATTTATACATATTTTTATCCCATGCTTAACATATTTATGAATGATTTCTCCTTAGATTTGGTGAATTTGATGCTCCTAATCTTTTAATTTCATGTTGTATACTTAGGTGAGCATAGGAGAGTGAAAAGAACAAGAAACGGGCCAAAAATGGAGAAAATGGGCTGACGTGGGAAAACAACACGGCCTAGACTTCCTCACACGGGCAGAACACACGCCCGTGCCAGTCTAACAGGCTTGACCATGGCCTAAAACACCCGTAGCACGGACGTGTTGATCTCTCAGCCTTGACCACGGCCTGAAGTAATCGTACACGGGCATGTCACACTGGCGTGTCCCCGTTGAGCCCTAGTTAAGTTCTATTCAGAAAAGGGCGAGTTTGAGGGCTTTTAGGCATTCTAAATCCTATTTAAACACCCTAGAGGAGGCCAAAAGGAGACACACAGAGTAGGGGAGTAAGGAATTACTCCAAGAAAGCCGATTGATCCATCTCAGAAGCTGGATTCATCATCAAGATTGAAGATCTCTCCTCAATTTCCCTTCAAGAGTTTTGGGTTTTCTTTATATTTTGTATTCTTTATGTTTTGTATTCTTTATGTTTTGTATTCTTTATTCTTCTGAGATGTTTTCCTATTTAGTTATGAACTAAACCCCCTAAATACCTAAGGGGAATCTTGTTATTATTTTCTGAATTGTATGATAAATATTTAACTTGTTCTTAATTATGTGTTCTTAATTCTTGTTTTGGTATTTCAGGATATTGATTCAAGTTAATGCTCTAATTTGGAGGATGAATAGTCCATGTCTAAGAGTAACTTTGTCATAATTAAGTGGAGTTAATTGCGCGCCTAGAGATAGGGTGACAAGATTTTACCGGATTAGGGTGAAACCTAATAAGGGGATCCATAGATCGAGTTAATGCAACCCTAGGGTGTTAATTAGAAAGATATTTCAATTATTCAATCTAGGGTTAGACGTTATTAGTCTTGAATAGGGATAATAATATAACTTAGGGATTTCTACGGAACAAGTTGAATGAATAAATCGTCCGATTCGGAGCCAGATAACAAGTGAAGTCTAGGTGGATTTTTCCTTAGGTATTGTCTTAAATCAACCGTTTTTCCAAAAGTAATTCCCCAATTCTATTTTCTGTGAATTCTTAGTTTAGTTAATTAGTTAGTTAAAACAAACCCCATTATTCTTAGGCTAGATAATAAAAAGACAGTTAATACTAGTACTTTTAGTTCCTTTGGGTTTGACAATCCAGTCTTGCTAAAGCTATACTACTGTTTGATAGGTACACTTGCCTACGTCGTGATGATAGTTAGTTTCAAGAACGATTAATTATAAATTTATAAAACTTATCATGAAAAATCACGATCAAGTTTTTAGCACCATTGCCGAGGAACTAAGATATTAGGAACACTCAATTTTTATTACTTTAGCAATTTATTTTTCTTGCAATTTAATTTATTTTTTATTATTTTTATTTCCTAAATTTTTTTTCTTTCTTCTAGCAAGTTTTTTTTATAGTTTATGACTAGAAGAAACCCGTCAAGACCACTACTTTTTGACGAAGAAATAGATCGCATAGCTCACAGAAACTGAAGAGAAATAAGGCGAAGCCTAAGATACACAGAGGAAGAGCAAGAGGACGATATCTCAACTTCAACCGAGGAGATGGTTGAAAATCAGGAAAATCCGCTACCTCCTGCGATTGCCGCCGATCAAGTAAATCAGAATCAAGCTCCACGCACTATGTATGATTATGCTAAACCTACAGTAACAGGAACTGAGTCAAGTATAGTTAGGCCTGCTATTGCTGTAAATAATTTTGAACTGAAACCTAACATGATTCAAATGATACAGCAATTTGTTCAGTTTTATAGTTTGTAGGATGAGGATCCCAACACTCACTTGGCAAATTTTCTGGAATTCTGCAACACTTTTAAAATTAATGGCGTTTCTGATGATGCCATTCATCTTTGGTTATTCCCTTTTTCTCTGAGGAACAAAGCTAAACAGTGGTTGAACTCGTTACCATGAGGGTCAATCACTACTTGGGAACAAATGACCAAAATTTTTTATTAAAGTATTTTCTGCCAGCTAAAATGGCTAAATTATGTAATGATATCTCTTCTTTTGTACAGATGGATTTAGAAACACTTTACGATGCATGAGAGAGATACAAGGACTTACTGCGAAGGTGCCCTCACCATGGGTTACCTCTATGGCTACAAGTTCAAACATTTTACAATGGGGTGAACCCCTCGACAAGACAGATGATTGATACAGCAGCTGGTGGAACCATCAACAACAAAACACCTGAAGCGGCTATCAGTGGCAAGTTATGAGGACTAAGCCAATGAAAGCAACCGGCGTTTTTAACGTCGATTCAGTTACTATGTTGTCAAATCAGGTAGAACTTCTAAATAAAAAGATTGATGGTTTACTTAGTTTTTACGTAGGTACATCCAGTGATGAGGTGTGATTCAAGTGGAGGAGGCGTACATACAGAATATCAACCCTTCAATCTTACAACCGACGAGGAACAAGTCCACTACATGGGTAATAATCCTCGATCTCAAAATAATCCTTATAGCAATAATTATAACACAGGTTGGAGGAATCACCCAAACTTCTCATGGGGAGGTCAAGGAAATCAGAGACCACCACCACCTTCAGGCTTCCAAAAACCACCTTACCAACAAGAGAAAAAGCCGAACCTTGAGGAGATGCTATCCAAATTCATCTCAATGTCAGAAACTCATTTCCAGAATACCGATACAACACTTAAAAATCAACAAGTGTCGATCCAAGGGCTCAAAACTCAGATAGGCCAGTTGTCTAAACTAATTTCTAAACAACCATAAGGCAGCTTGCCAAGTAACACTGAACCTAACTCGAGGGAACAGGTCAACGCGATTAATGTTCAAGGTGAAGAAGGATTCGTTGAGCCTGAGCCAGAATCGAGGCAAGAAACTGTGGTAAGCAAAGGTAAAGGTGAGGTAGGTCACAATAAAAACAAAACGATAAGTGTAGAATATAAACCTTGTGTGCCATATCCCAATGCAACAAGGAAAGACCGCTCAGATGAACAATTTGGTAAATTCCTTAAACTCTTAAAAAATTACATATTAACTTACCGTTTATTGAAGCTCTCTCGCAGATGCCGAATACAATGAATTTTTTAAAGAAGCTTTTAACAAATAAGTGGAAGTTGGACGGGGCGTCGCATGTAGAGCTAAACGCAATTTGCTCAGCTATTCTACAGAATAAGCTACCCAACAAATTAAAAGATCCAGGGAGTTTTACAATTCTTTGCTTAATTGGTAGCTTAAATGTTAATAATGCACTGGATGATTTAGGGGCTAGCATTAACATCATGCGTTACAAAAATGTTTAAGCAACTAGGTCTTGGGAAACCCAAATAGACTAGGATGAACATTCAATTAGCAGATAAAACTATCAAATTTCCTAGGGGTATTATTGAAGATGTGCTAGTTAAAATCGATAAATTTATATTTCCCGTTGATTTTGTTGTTCTAGACATAGAGGAGGATAGCAACACTCCTTTGATTTTAGGAAGGCCCTTTTTAGCAACTGCTAGAACGATTATTGATGTTGGCATAGGTGAACTCACATTTTATGTGGGAGAAGAAACAATCACCCTTCAAGCTCCCAATTCTGGCAACACATCGAAAATTGAAGGTGATTGTATAAACCGTTCTACTAAAACTGACAATATGGTGCAACCTACTGTGTAGGAAATGAGTTCGAAGGATATACATGAGCCATGTTCAAGCAACAATAGAGGACCTATTCATGAAGAACGAAGACTATAAATCAAGGAGCTAGATGAATGGTGGACACTTAAACCGAGAACATACGATAAACCAAAAATACACCAGAACGAGCTCAATACCTTACCAAATCTACTTAAGGTTGGAGATAAAGTTTTATTAGATGCCGCATATCCTCACATTGTCACTGCCAAACTGAATGAAGAAATTCCTCTTACGGTACTTAGCATTTTTCTCATTCGGTACAGTCGAGGTAAGACATCCCAAATTTGGCACTTTTAAGGTAAACAATACCTGCCTAAAACCTCATTTTGATAAAATTGATAGCAGGAATGAAGAGTATAAACTCCTCGAACCACTATGACCATTCAATGGAGAGGTAAGTCGAGCTTAAACTATAAATAAGCGCTTCTCGAGAGGCAACCCGAGCACTAACGACATTAACTTCTTTAAATTCTAGTGTTTAACATCTAACTTATTAACTGAGCTTCTAAATACAGGTTTTCCATACCCATAGGCTGGGCACACAGGCATGCTCTAGACCGTACGAAAACAGGGCAAGGATTTTTCCCAAACACGGGCTGCGATAAATGGCCACAGCCGTGCAACATGGCCGTGGGCGATCTTGCCAAAATAGCACGGGTGTGCGACACACCCATGTCTTAGAACCGTGGTTGAACCTGTGAAAATAGCACAGACGTACGACAGGCCCCTATTTAGCACCTGTGGTCGGACATGTCAAAGAAACACGGGTGTGGGCTCTCATACATGGGCATGGGAGAAGTGAACGAAGCCAAACACGGCTGTGTGCATCAACACGCCCAAGGTACACCGGCGTGGGGCTAATGTCAGACGTGCCGAAATTTGAAAAAATGTGAAACACACAGGCTAAAATTGGGGCACACGAGCGTGTCCCCTCGTCGTGTACCCCAAAATCTATAAATACCCTTTACTACTCATCATCTTCTTCACCCAAAATCCCTAACCCTAGCCGCTGCAACTCCACAAGCCCTGTCTGCCACGCCTGTGCGCCGCTTCCAACCCCATCTTTGACTACCAAACTCCTCTTTTTAGCGTTTGTTTACTCTTTTCTCTTTAATTTCTCTCATTTCTAATGCTATTTATCATAATAATCTTCATTCATCTCACACTATTTTCATTTTGTTATCATTCAAATTTCATTTTTAGATTAGTTATCATTCATTCCATGAGACATATTTTTTATTTCATGATTTCTAAAGCCCTATTTACCTATTCTAAGTCATATTCATATTTCTCACTTGCTTATTATTCTTTGCCATTATAATCCATGCATCGTGATAAATTCATGCTTTTTATATTTCCATAGAGTTCTTTGCCATCTTGATATTCATACTAATGCCACGACATTATGCCATAGAATTTATTGTCTTGGTTAGATTTGATAGTGTTAGTAGTTGTGGCTGAAATTATTTATGACTTTTTCCTTTTGGAATTTATTTACATTTTACCTTATCCATTCATCAAGACGGAATAATGGTTTTGCTTACAGGTATACCATGTCATCTTCACGTAGAAAGAAAGCCGTCGTCCCCGCTTCGAAGAAAAAGAAGGGAACGTCATTATCCTCGGGTCCTACCATTGAAATTTTCTACCCCTTCCTACAGTTTCCCATCGGACCCCAAGAAGAAATTTTCCAGATATTTCGGGCTCGACCCTTAAGTGTGGGCTGCTACATCGACTAGGCCATGCTAGAATAAGTCTAACTGGCTGATGCGATTCGAGCCCAACTATGATGATTCCATCTTCAGACCGTAATGACCAACTATGATGATTCTGGCACGATCCAATTTTGCCTTGGAGGTTTAGTCTGCCAGTTGAGCGTTCCAGAGTTGGGTTCAGCACTGGGCCTTTACACGAAGGAGTTCAAGGAGGAGAACGACCTCGATACCCTCAACCGCCACATCCATTATTCTCCAACGAAGTGTTGGAACGCCTTTGTCCCTTGCTCAGCCACCTATATTCTATTTTATCTCACACTTTGATAGGGCAGAGAGAGAGCATCGACGTCGTCAACACTCACGACGTCTACATCTTATAGTGTATGTCGCACGGGTACATCTTCGACCTCACCTATTTCATCGCCCTTGCCATTCTCCATCAGACGGAGTGACATCGGAAGGGGGTCATCTCTATTGGCCCTACATGACTCAACTGGCTCGGCACTTCGGGCTCCTTAACACCACGACATAAGAATCATCCTTTATCCTTATTGGCCAGATGTCTCCACAAGGCATCTCGAGCATGCTAAGTATGAGGATGATCGAAAAGCACCAAGGAACCTACCCTTCTCAATATCATCTCACCCAATCAACCAAGGAGGAAGCCCCCGAGGACATTACTGATGATGTCCCTCCACAACATGAGGACCCACCGTCTCAGCCACCACCCTCCTATCGTCCAGTTCATGCAGCGGCTTCATATGTTGACATCTCTGAACACCTCACTCGATTTGAGCAGCAGTGTTTTCAGCGATTTGATACCATTGATGCTACTCTATAGCAGATTTGTCAGCACTTACACATCTCATCACCACCACCACCTCACGAATCATCCGGCGATGATGATGTTTAAATATTTTATTTTACTTTATCTTTATTTTTATCTTTATTTCTATTTATCAATGTTCTTATTATTTTCACTTTTCACTTTTAATTTTATTTCCTTTTTATTACTATTTTATTTTTAGGTTTTATAAACGAATTTTAATCTCAGCTAATTCTTTATGAGTAATCTTTCTTCTTTATATTTCCTAAAAGGTTCCTGATTTTATCACAGTTATAAAGAGCTACAAAGCTCACAATTATTTAAGAACCTCAAATTGCACTGGAAAAGGTTCTCCACAACTGCCGTGCCCGACTCGACCACGAGATATAATATTCTTTTGGCACAGCACTTGTGGAACCCAACCTCTACCACCACCGGAATATCCTCCTCTACTCTACATAACTTCAAACTAGGGAGTTCATTCATTTAACACTCAAGAAGTTTCATTTCTCTCCATATCTTATGATATTATATCTATAACTACCACTAACTTTATCTTTATACATTGAGGGGCAATGTACATCTTAAGTGTGGGGGGTATTCATTTCATTATCAGAAAAATCCCTAAATGTTGCCTTGTTCTCTTGTAAATCTCCCATATCATTTTTAGAATGAATTTTGATTAATTTATGATTTTTATTTATATATCTTGAATTAAAACATAGGCATTCATGCATTGATTATTTAAACTTTAAGACATTAGAGAATTAAGCAAGATAAGTTGACTTTTGAGAATTTAAAATTTTAGGTCATTTTCCCAAGTTTAGGTATTATCTTGAATTGAAATCCACAGTTTAAACATCAAAAAGCCATAATTTTTGTGAGATTTTGAGCTTTTAAGAGCATCTATTATTTCTTTCATGCTCACTTTTATTATTGCTTTGAGTGTGTCAATATCGAATTATTATTCTAGAACTTCCTTTATTATGCATGTCAAGACCACACCATTTGATTTGATATATCAAGATGATAGAGGCACTTAGGATTAACGCATTCATGCCATGAAAAGCCTACCTCCACGATTAACCCTTAGTAAATCCCTTTGAGCATAACAAGCCATTTCTTGTATTACCCTTAATATTAACCCTTAACTCATTATTGTTGAAATCCCCTCAATTAATTTGATCCATATTTTTGTCGAGATGTAATTTGAATAAATTGCTTAGCTATGTCTTGTTCTTTATAGTTAGTCTTTGTTGTTTAACTTGTACTTAAAAAAAAATATGTATACATATTAGTAGTAGTGATCTTTTGTTTTTGAGCTTAAGTATTTAAATTCCATATTCTGAGACGAAGTTCTATTGTACACAAGTGATGATTAAATATTTTTCTAGTTAAGTAATTTTTCAATTCAATCTCGATTCTAACCTTTTCTTTCAGCTTCTGACCATACCCGCTAACCAAACCTCATTACAACCCTCTAAAGACCTCTTGATTGATATATCATCTCAATTTATAGTGGTGGAGATTTGATTTTCATGCAAGCCTATGGTAATAACTTTTCATATTGACTGATGAGTGCTAATTTCATTGTCCTTAAACACTTCAAGTGATTTGAGTGAATTTTTAGTGAGGATTTTAAACTCTGTGAGATTTCGAATCGATGGTGACTATTTAGATGAGAGGAGATGCCTATATTTTTCATGATCAAATGCTCAACTTAGAATGTTTGAAACTTTAATGTTCTTTAGGTTGAATTCTCAATGTATGATCACTTATGGATTAGTTTGAGATATTATTGATAGAAATTATAAGTTGAGATAAAGGAATTCTTAATTGTGAATTGAGGATTTTGCTTGAGGACAAGCAAACACTTAAGTGTGGGGGTATTTGATAAACCGTAATTTATACATATTTTTATCCCATGCTTAACACATTTGTGAATGATTTCTCCTTAGATTTGGTGAATTTGATGCTCCTTATCCTTTAATTTCATGTTGTATACTTAGGTGAGCATAGGAGAGCGAAAAGAACAAGAAAGGGGCCAAAAACAGAAAAAATAGGCCGATGTGGGAAAACAACGGCTTGGACTTCCTCACATGGGCAAAACACACGCCTGTGCCATTCTAACAGGCTCGACCATGGCCTAAAACACCCTCAGCACGGGCATGTTGATCTCTCAGTCTTGACCACGACCTGAAGTAATCGCACACGGGCGTGTCACACTAGCGTGTCCCTGCTGAGCCCTAGTTAAGTTCTATTCAGAAAAGGGCAAGTTTAAGGGATTTTAGGCATTCTAAAGCCTATTTAAACACCCTAGAGGAGGCCAAAAGGAGACACATAGAGTGGGGGAGTAAGGAATTACTCCAAGAAAGCCGATTGATGCATCTCAGAAGCCGAATTCATCATCAAGATTGAAGATCTCTCCTCAATTTCCCTTCAGGAGTTTTGGGTTTTCTTTATCTTTTGTATTCTTTATGTTTTGTATTCTTTATTCTTCTGAGATGCTTTCCTATTTAGTTATGAACTAAACCCCCTAAATACCTAAGGGGAATCTTGTTATTATTTTCTGAATTGTATGATAAATATTTAACTTGTTCTTAATTATGTGTTCTTAATTCTTGTTTTGGTATTTCAGGATATTGATTCAAGTTAATGCTCTTATTTGGAGGATGAATAGTCCCTGTCTAAGAGTAACTTTGTCATAATTAAGCGGAGTTGATTGCGTGCCTAGAGATAGGGTGACAAGATTTTACCGGATTAGGGTGAAACCTAATAAGGGGATCCACAGATGGAGTTAATACAACCCTAGGGTGTTAATGAGAAAGATATTTCAATTATTCAATCTAGGGTTAGACGTTATTATTCTTGAATAGGGATAATAACATAACTTAGGGATTTCTACAGAACAAGTTGAATGAATAAATCGTCTGATTCGGAGCCAGCTAACAAGGGAAGTCTAGGTGGATTTTTCCTTAGGTATTATCTTAAATCAATCGTTTTTCCAAAAGTAATTCCCTAATTATGTTTTCTGTGAATTCTTAGTTTAGTTAATTAGTTAATGAAAACAAACCCCATTATTCTTAGGCTAGATAATAAAAAGACAGTTAACACTAATACTTTTATTTCATTTGGGTTCGACAATCCTGTCTTGCTAAAGCTATACTACTGTTCGATAGGTACACTTGCCTACGTCATGATAATAGTTAGTTTCAAGAACGATTAATTATAAATTTATAAAACTTATCATAAAAAATCACGATCACTCCACACAGTCTCACACACGGGCTTGTGACTGGCCGTGTGGTATAAGTCATATACCCCCTAAATGGCATACGGCCTAGCACACGGGCGTGTGTGGCCATTTCAAAGGGCACACGGGCTAGATACACGGGCGTGTGGTTGGCCATGTGACCCAAGTCAGTATACTCTCTAGTTTTGACACGGCCTGGCACACGGGCGTGTCCCCGGCTGTGTGATGCAAGTCAGTATGTATGCCCTGTTTTCACACAGCCTAAGACACGGGCGTGTCTACTAGCCATGTGAGGTACACGGCCTGATCACACGGGCGTGTGACCCTTGTATGATTGAAAAATTTCTAAGTTTTTTTTGAAATTTTCGTATGTTATCCGTTTAGTTCTGAACCACTTCTAAAGCATGTTTAAGGCCTCATAGGCCCTCATACGGGACAATGTGATTGTATTGAATGATGTATGAGAGTGAATGCTTTCTAATCATAAATGTATGATATATGTCTTACGTTTTGATCGGTAATACCTCATAACCCTATTCCGATGACGGATATGGGTTAGGGGTGTTACATTCCTACTCTACCAACTCCTTCTCAAACTATTGCTTCCGAAGCATATGTATTATCACCACCAGCTCCTTCAACACAACCAACTCCTCCCACCATGCCAACCTCTTCAACATAACAAATACTTACAAGACTTTGTAGTAGGGAAAAACAAGCTATGCAAGGGATTGGGTTATACACCGATAAAAGGACAGGGATACAAATTTTGAATGTAGGAAGCCAACCTCTAAACTATTTATTTTATTTTGATGAAATGTTTTTTAATTATGTATTTTTCACATTGTAGCCTGGTATGAGAGGGGAAACCATGGTGACTGCGTGCACTAATAAAATGGAGGACAAGGAAAATGTTGGTGGGACTCATGAAAGTGGGAACACAAAAAAGGCTAAGTCCAAATACCCACCCAAACACAATCGTAAGCCATGGAGATAGTTGATGTTAATCCATGTTTAATTTGATGGTCCTATTTTGTTAACATACAATGGATGGTTTTATTTTGTTGTATGTATTTTGGTGATGGACGATTTAATTGATGGTTGTATTTTGATGGATAATTTATTGATGTTTGTATTTTGATGGATGGTTCAATTTATGGATGTCAATTTATGGACAAAAAATATATATTTTTTTCATTTCATTCAATTTATTCATTCTTAACAACTAATGGAAATACATGAACAACATTTCACCATCTAGAAGCAAGATAACCAAAAAAACATAATCCATGATACAATTAACAACAACTTATAAGCAACTATTAATTTATTGTTGCTGGACATTTTATCCTTGTAAAATTTTATCTTCTCTTCCAAACGAGTTATCCTCGATCGCATTTCATCAATATTGAGCTCATTGTTCTCAAGTCTTAATCTCATATTCTTTATCAATAACATCTTATTTTCTAGCATTATTTCATCGATTGTGCATCCTTCTTATTTTATAGTTGAGTTTGTCCTTTCACTGTCACCTTCAACCCACTGAAAAAAATCACATCCCTCGATCTTCATTTTACACATACAACAAAAAACAAATAGAATTTTAAAAAATGACAGTACACAACACTTCCTTACAAATTGCAATGAAAGATCAAAACACTAAACCCTAATTTACCTATTTAAACTTTGAACACCCGAAGAATTTTCTCCCTTTGTTCTTTGGAGTATTTTCATTGCAAATGGGTGTCGTTAACCTGCAATGGCAGTACACAACACTTTTTTGCGCACTTGATTTTTTGTTCGTAGAAGAAGACATGGTAGAGACGTGAAGGAGATGGAAAACGAAAAAGAGGAAAGAAACATGAGAATGAAAAAAGGGAAAATTTAAGAGAAAACCAAAGCTGGAAAAATGAAAAAGATGCAAGATGTTGAAAACTATTGAAAAAACAAAACAAAATTGGTACAGAAGACGATGCAAAGAGAAAACAAAAGAAAAAGAAATGGTGAAGAAGATGGTGAAAGATAATGGAAAAATTAATGAAATATAAATTTAAAGATAAAAACAATTAAAATAAAATAAAATCAAAGGGGTCAGGTCAATAGCTGAAAAAAACAAGTCAAATGGGGTTCCCAAATTGCGACACGTGATGGTGCGCGATTGGCCAGCGCTGCCACGTCAGTAAAAATTAAACGGTGTTAGGCTCAGTTACTAAACCAGTAGATAGAAAAAAAGTTCAGGTACCAATGTAGGAGAAGTGGACAAGTTAAGGTACTAATTTTATATTTAACCCTTAATTTAATATTAATGTAATTAAGTTTAATCATAGTTGAACTCTTTAAACTCTCTCTACATAAAGAGAGGCTTGAGTCATTATTTTTTTTTTACAAACTTGAATTCAAGAGAAAGTTGTATTACACGATATTGTATTCACTTCCATATGACGCCATAGTTCCAAACTGGGTCTTACACGATATTGTATTCACTTCCATGGCCATATTCTTCCACATATCAGAATTCGTGTTTATTTTCCTGACAGACCTGCACATGCAAGCAGACTCGATATGCATACTTATGCATGACTAACTCTTTACATAGACTTCAACATGCATATGAACTTACTCTTTTATTCACAGGACACACTTCTTTTATAATCATGCATGACTCTACTCTTTATGTAGAGACTTGTAACAGACACATGACTATGTGCTTGCACCTAGATATCATAAGAGAAGTATCATATGAGTGGCATACTTAAGCTCACCAGGCGCATATTCATCAAGCATATAGATCTTAATAGAACAGAGGCATATCATTGATCTGAAACTTTCATTCACAATAGAGGCTTATTATCATCTTGGCGTCAAGCCATACATTCAACATATCAGATACACATATCTTTCACAAAATCAACATATCGCGCATAGTTCACATATTCATCACCAGAATGGCTACATAGCCCAAAGAATCACACATATGGAAATACATACTTAAATAGTTAGAACACTCAAAGAATTTAAAAGGGTTACTCACCGAAACCTCACAAGGTACACACAACTTTCTCACATTGTCTTACCATTTACAAGAGACATCTACACATATAATATTCATAAATCCTCACGGAGTCTCACAGAACCTCACAAAATTCACACAATAATCACAGAGCTTTACGGAGCCTTACCTACTGCTCACCATTAGCAACTTTAGGCATTAGATCTAGGCTTCCTTTGAGTAGATCGACAATCTTTAAACATTAAACCATAGAAAACACATCAAGGTCTTCTAATCTAACACATTTCTCCTTCTGTTTTGAACACCATAATCATGTAGCAAAGCACTATTAAGCTTTCTCTACTAAGCTAAAAAGAACTACTCTCTGACATCTTAACTTACAAGGTTGGAAGACTTACCTCACTTAGGGCTGATCCTCTTATTCTAGCCTCATCCTAAAGGATGAGAGGATTTTTCCCCTTAACTCACCCTTTTATATGTAAAGAATACTTCTTGGGTAAGTAATGAACAGTTCCTAGTCAGCCAAAACTTTTTTAGTGTCAGTGAATGTTCAACATGTGTACTAATCCATGTGGTCACTAGTTAGATACACGAAAAATGTACAGCTGTGTGTGTGTGAAAATGCATTCGTGGCTTAGCCTTGAGTCTGCACTTAGCTGAGGTCCTTAGTCACTTCATCAGAGCATTATTGGTGGCGTATTACTAACGCTTCGGTACATCATGCCTCATTGGTTTCTTACCTTTATATATCTACCCAAGGGATATCTCACATCATAGGAATTTACATTTCTACATTTACGCCAAGTGTCTTAGTAGGCATTCAATGTTTTACTTACTTACAAACTATAGATCTTGCCCGTCATCTGGCCATATACTAAGTTTGAAATAATTCTTTCTATCTTCCTTCATCTTATTCTTCTAATGAGAGATCTCAAAATATTTGACTAGACCTATGCCCTTATTGGGACCCAATGAATGTCCCATGAATCATTCAGTAGTTTTGTTCAAATCTTACCAATTCCAAGAATACTAATCAAGTACTTTCCATTGGTTCCTAACTATTTTAGTTCATTTTCAGTTAAGCTCTAACCATTGTTTCCTTGCTGGCTCAAAGCCATCATTACTAACTACAATCATTACTGACTTAGACTTACACAATTTATTTCCTCATTTCTTATAACAAATTCTGTCCATCCTACCCACGCCAGTGAGACCTTTCTTAATTCTAAATTACCACGTGCTAACCCAGTGTCCGCCTACATCAAGACATCACAGGCGCACTCGCATGGTTTTGATATTTTTACTAGCTTTGGCTCTATTCGCCTCTAAACTTATTCTATCCGACCTATTCCTTCGAACAGTAGTCGGATCCAAAGATTTTGCCGGGTGGGATGTTACAATTATGGTTTTTTTTTTTTTTTTTAGAAATGAAAAAATGAAACATTTGGAAATGAATGTAGGTTTCCAAAAGTGGAAATAAAAATGAAAATGACCTGTTTGCAATTCTATACGGATTACTTAAAAATGATTATAATAACGAGTTTATGTTTTTCAACTGTTTTGAGGCCCGAAAATGAAAATAAATCATTCGGTCATAGTGAACATGTTGAGTTATGAAATCTTTAACATATTTTCTCAAAATTTCACTAGGGGAAAAATCGATAAAATTTTTATCAGGGGTAAAATCATCAAAATTTTACTTTTGATGGGCATCGAAACTACAAAAAATAATTCCTACAATTAAAATAACTCTAAATAGCAGTAAAAAGTGGTGTAGGGTCGAGTCCACATGGATTGGTATTATAATCAACTTTCGCATTTTAACTTGTGATCAGAATTGATGTTGTGACAATAATCGTGGCAATAGTCATGCCCCCGACTCCAAACGAACCTGCTGAAAAATAAACAAATAAATCAGGGGAGTTTTGAAATGCTTAGAAATTAAATAATTGAAATAGCATAAACAAAAAATTAAATAAATTGGAAATAAAATTAAATTGGGAAATATATTCGGGTTTTGTAAACAGATCTAATAAGCCTTAGCCCTAGACTCGGTGGATTTTGGATTTTGAATTGCTCCTTGAAAATTAATTTTCTCCTCCAAATGATAAGCTGGTTATAGCAGTTAAGAATGTCCTAACCACCAATTCTTCCTCTCGTAGCAGGTCCCGGTACAACCTACAAACCAACCCTTACTGGTTATCTAACCGAGATACACGTATTCTCGATTCAAGATTCGAACAACCTTGCGTTCTGAAGAACCCAACTCAGATTAACAGCCTAAACCGCGCGGGTTGTTTAAACCTGATCACTTTTCCCTCAATTTGTTCTTGGAGATCCGAATACAACATGGTCGACTCGTTTCCCCAACTGTTCGCAAGCACGACTCTAACCCAACACACTTTTTGATTTGAAATCAAGTTAATTTTAAGGGATGAGTTGTCAGTCCTAATACTTAGGAAAAATGTGAATACCGATTGGAAAGATTTTTAGTATGAATACGCATTTCACGATTCTTGATCGAAAAGAGTAACGGCCTCAAGCTAAGATAGAATTTAGTGAAGCATGAAATTATTAATGTTTTGGTTGGCTATGGAGTGGATTTGAATGAAAATGATGGAAATTGAGAAAGGAAGAGACTTGCAAAGCAATTAAACAAATTTTGCAAGGAGCAAGGAAATGAAAATGGAGTAGCAGTAGCTATTGACGCATGAATGTGGAAGGAAAAGAATAATTCTTATTTAATTCCAAGTGAAATCAAGTGTCAAGTGTCTTCCAAACTACCTTAAAGCCCATTTTATATACATATCACTTACTAAATTTGGCTTAATCACCCAATACAAAATTAAAATTTAATAAAAAATAAAATCAGATTTATTCTAATTTTGGCTTTTTCAAAGTCAAAAGAAATCTGATAAGTCCTTCGCTATTTCCACTTTTTTTATTCAGCCCCACTTTATGGACTGTGTTGTAAATTGGTCCTTTTCTACTCGTATTTAACTCATAGCATCCCAATTGCATCCTTGGCAAGATTAAAATATAAAATCACTAATTTAATAGTGACCAATTCAAGAATTAATCGAATTAAACATAAAAAATCATGCAAATTTAACATGTTATCAAATCCCCCTACTTAGCTCATATTTGCCCTCAAGCATATTGTACTTTCAAACATCAGAAATTATTCAATAATTTATTAGAAATCGAGCATCTTTTTCACATCCATAATCAATGTAAACAACATAGGAAAAAAATAAATAAATGCTTAAAATACCTAGTTTGATCAACAAGTGTCATAAAACTGAAATATGTGAACTAAATCATTTCACTAAATTGAGTTTTGACAAAAATTTGCAAGGTAATATTAATTAATCATGTAATAGTACTTTTTTTTATTTTAGAAATGGTCAAACCTTTTTACGCAAACTAGGATGACAACCCAAGTACCCTATCCCGGTACTCAGTTCAAATAGTCTTTTCTTATTTTCTTATTTTTTTTTTTGGAAAGTTAGATTAGCGGAATGTTTTTAAGTTTTCGATTTTTCACTCGAACCTTTTTACACGAGATGAGATGACAACCCAAACACCTCATCCTGGTTACTAAATTCGATCACTTTTTCGAAACTTTCACTCATAAATTGAGCCTTTATTAATTTATTTATTTACAAGAAATTTTTTTTTCAAACAATCAATTTTCATGAAAAATATAGTTTCATATATCAACTTTAAAACACACATGTCTATTAATCTAGATACTTGAACACTTTAATTCAAAAATTACCGTATTGTCCAAATTGACTAAGTAATGCGATTAGAGACTCAATGTCAAAGAAATTATCCAATAAATCTAGCATGAGATTGAACATTTGTAAAAGAGAAACATGCAGAAAAAAAAAAAAACCAATCAACCATGCATACCTACCATTTCAACCCCCCACTTAATCTATGCTTGTCCTCAAGCATGTTTTATATGCTTGTCCCAAAAAGCGCTTTTGTTTAACATCATTAGCTCGACGACCTTAAATGTTATCTGTTTAGCTCATTGAGAATTATTTTTTCCATCTCTTGCACTTGGATGTTCTTGTAGAAAGGTTTCAACCTTTACCCACTATCCCTGAAGCCCTTCCCGAATTCCCTTATCATTAGCGGATTAAGGCGTCTTTAAGCTGCTCCGTTCAAGTTTCCATTTTCATCTGTCAGAATCCTTATACGTTTTGGAAACAGTTCAAACTCTAATTTTGATGCTTTCATGTGAATGATAGCCTCACGTATTGGTTTTTTTATCATCAATAATTCCTCTTGCTTAACATTGAGATCTACATTCCTACAATACACAGTTTGTAACTTATCACTGGGATATCCCATATCCTTATAAACATTAAACCTAACCATTTCACCGTCAAATTCCATGGTGAGTATTCCACTCCGAACATCAATTTTCGTTCGCATAGTACTTAAGAATGGTCTCCTAAGAAGTATTCCAGATGAATTGGCCGAGTTGTCATTCTCCATGTTGATAATGTAGAAGTCTACAGGAAATATCAATTCGTTTATCTTAACAAGAATGTCCTCCAACACTCATTCTAGATGCATTACAGATCTATTTGCAAGCTGAATAATCACATTTGTTACCTTTAAAGGACCCGCATTAAGTAGTTTATAAATTGACAAAGGCATAACATTAATTGATGCGCCTAGGTCACACATGGCTTTTTTTAATACCGACACTACCTATTTTGCAAGATATGGAAAACATACCTTGGTCCTTACATTTAGGTGGGATTTTCCTTTTTAAACGGTGGAGACATTTTCTCCTACACTCACCTTTTCATTGGCTAAGAGCTTCCTCTTACTCATGCATAATTCTTTTAAGAATTTTGCATATCCTGGAATCTGCTTAATCATATCAAGAAAAGGTATGTTGATACTACCTTTTGAAAGGTGTCGAGGATCTCCTTCTCTTCCCGCTCCTTCTTGTATTGGACAAGTCTTCTAAGAAACAGAGCTGCTATTGCAAATGATTTTTGTGGTGCTGACTCCACTGGAGCCTTTATGTCAAGTTTCATCTCATCTCGACCAGCATCGTAGGCAGGACTCGTGCCAAGTACCGGTTCCAAAACCTTTCCACTTTTTAATGTCATAGAACTTACATTGTGTTGAGGATTAGACTCGGTTTGGAATGATAGCTTACCTTGGAACTCCAAACGGTTAACCATAAGCACAAGCTTACTCACTTGTTTACCTAACTCCTGCAAATGCATTTCAGTATTTTACTAAAACTTCTCAGTACTATTGGCTAGCCCTTCCACTATGGCTTCCAAAGATGACTTTGGGGGCGGTAATTGTTGATTTGGAGGCAACCTTTACTGGTAAGGTTGATTGAATTGAGGATTCAACCCACAACTTAGATTTGGGTGATCTTCCACCTCACACTATATGAGTTTAAGTAGGGGTCATATCGACTTTGGGGCGATCCTGGAAAGTTCCTGACAACATTTACTTGTTCTGTCAAACCCTCATGTAAAATTAGACATGAATTCGTCGGGGGGTTTAGCTTAGTACAGATTCCACACAACTTTGCTGGGCCCATTTTCTGACACCCCTAACCCATATCTATCGCCGGACTAGGGTTAAAGGCATTTAACATTCATTTCATAAACATCATAGCATCATAATTAAAACATCAATACTAAGTCCCTTTAATAGGTCATGGAGACCTTAAACATGCTTTAGAAAGGGGTCAGGACTAAACCAAGCACATACAATTTTTTTTTGAAAACTTAAACAATTTTCAAAGTTGTACAGGTCACACGTCCGCGTGAACAGGCCGTGTACCTTACACCATATTAGACACGTCCGTGTGTCTAGGCCGTGCCAAAACAGGGCATACATACTGACTTGCTCATACGGCCACAAGACATGCCCATATGCCTTGGCCGTGATCGAGCCTGATTAGACCACACGGCTAGCCACATGCCCATGTGCCTTAACCGTGCTTGAGCCTGACTTAAAATCGTAGGGTACCCCAGGGACACACGGCCGTGCAACATCACCGTGTGTCGTACACGGCTGAGACACACGCCCGTGTCTCTGCCCTATGGACAAAAATAGGCCATTTGAAAATCCAATTTGCCACCCCATTTGGGTCAAACCTACAAGCATCAAACCAAAGACATTTGCACTATAATTTCATCCAATTCCAATACCAAAACATACAACAACCATGCCATAACATTATCAACACATTTCATTGTTCATGAACTATACTCAATCATACTAAATTATGAGCCAAAATCATATTAAATCATATGTTTCATAATCCCAATTCACCTCATTCATTCACATGTTAAAACCTTACCAAATTGACCAATTCACTAGGCCATTCAAAACATATCATTGTTCTTATTGCATCAAATATTTCATACCAAAAACACATTCATATATACAACCATAATCAGGCCAAATCACATGGCTAGATATACACTTAACAAGACATATTCAAAGCACTTCTAGCCTATACATGCCATACTTCGATATATACATTTTCAAAAGGTACCAAAATATAGTTCGATAGTGTGGTGACGATCCTCGACGATCCCTGAACTCCCAATAGCTTCGATATCTATAAAATAGTTGAAAAAAACACAGCGTAAGCTTTCAAAAGCTTAGTAAGCCATATACAAATAAACTTAACAACTTAAGCATATAAACATCAATAATACATATACTTCATGGCCAAATTACTAACATATACCACATGGTTCACATATAATTCATATATTTTCAATCCATTTGCTCATATAACATATTTTCTCATAATCATATAAGATGTTCACAAAAGTACATATACTTACCTTTCATTCTCAACATAATGTTCAATTCAAACATACTTGAATTGAATACGCATTTCATATAATCATTCGTATATCGAAATGCCCATTGAACCGTTCGGAATCATAAGGATACGCGGATAGCTCGAAAAGCACATACAATGCCAACGTCCTAGACGTGGTCTTACATGTAATCAAATATCAATGCCACTGTCTCAGACAGGGTCTTACACAAAATCAAATACGATGCTAATGTCCTAGGCATGGTCTTACACGTAAATCATAAGTCGATGCCAACTTCCCAGACATGGTCTTACACGAAAACACATATCGGATCCAATGTCATATCCTAATTATTCCTAAGGTTTGTACGGGGCTTTTCGAATGCCAGAACTTTGTCGATACTTCCTCAAATAACACATATTTATCTCAAATATTCATTCATCACAATTCAATATCATATGAATAATAATAATAATTCAATTCAAACACGTTTATTTGTAAATCGACTTACCTCGTACGGATTCGATAGACTGAATCGGCTACTCGACGACTTTCGACTTTCCCCGATCTAATTTCTTTTTCTTTAATTCTTGATCTATATAAATTCAAATTTAACTTATTCACTTTCACATTCATTCAAATCAATCCAAAAACACATATTTAGGGCACTTTACAAACTAGCCCTCACATTTTCACATTTTGACACTTTAGTCCCTATTTCACAAAATCACAAAATACATAAAATTTCTTTAGACATATGCTTGGCCAAATATTCATAACACTCATACAAGTCCACACATTTCATTTATTTCACATTTTAGTCCTTCAATATACAAATTTCACAATTTAGCGCATTTTACTCAAATTTATAAAAAAATCCAAAGACAAAATATATTAACCCAACATCATGCTTTTATATTTCACCATTTAACAACACAAAATTCATGAATTCATCCATGGAATATTTCAAAATCATCATCAAAATCAGAAATTGAGACATGGGCTTTATAGTATACAAAGCAACGATAAAAAAAAAAGGTAGAAATTGTCAAAAACCGAACAAAATACATACCTAAATCACCAAATCAAAGTGCCGAACCCTAGCTTGCTTTTCTCTTTTCTTTTTCTTTGATATTCGGCCATGGATGAACATAAAAATGGTTTATTTCATGCCTTTCTTTTATTTTAATTACTTTATTAAGCCATTTACCAATTTATCCTTTTATAAGCCATTATAAAATCACTTAATGGATGGTTATTTAAGTCCATTAACATTATCAATGGACAAATAAAAACATAAGTACCCTTGCTTTAGAAAGCCATAACAAATAGATACTTTACAATATAGAAAGCCTCTTTTACATTTTATGCGATTAGGTCCTTTTTATCAAATTAAGCACACAGACGATTAAATTTTCATACGAAAATTTCACACATGTTAATTCATATATCATAAGCACGAAAAATAATATTTAAATATTTTTTAACTCAGATTTTTGGTCCTAAAACCACTATTCCAACTAGGGTCTAAACTGAATTTTTACAATTCTTCCTCTTAGGGATTTTCGTCCCCTAAAATTTTACCGTTGAACAGATTCGGATATTGTTGTCTCATAGCATCTTCAGGATCCCACGTAGCCTCTTCAATACCGTGTCAATGTCACATCACTTTTACTAACAGTATTTTCTTATTTCTCAATTCTTTAACTTCACGAGCTAAGATACGAATCAGTTTTTCATCGTAGGTCATATCAGACTAAATCTCAATCTCAGAGGGGGGAATTACATGTGAAGGATCAGATATGAATCGTCGAAGCATCGATACTTGAAACACATTATGTATCTTTTCTAACTCTGGTGGCAACAACAAATGATAAGTAACTAGCCCGATTCGTTCAATAATCTCATACGGTCCGATGAGTCTCGGACTCAGTTTGCCTTTTCTATCAAACTGAAGTACTTTCAGAAACATTTTGTCGCCAATCTCAAATTCAATATCTTTTCGTTTCAAATCTGCATAGGATTTCTGACGATCGAAAGCTGCTTTCAGAATATCTCGGATTACTTTTCATTTTCTGTTCAGTCTCTTTTATCAAATCGACCCTGCGAATCTTATTCTCACTAAGTTTAGTCCAATACAAAGGTGTACGGCATTTGCGACCATATAAAGCTTCGTATGGTGTCATTTTGATGCTCAATTGAAAACTATTATTATAAGTGAATTCAATCAAAGGTAAATACCGTTCCCACCTACCCTCAAACTCAAGAATACAACATGTCAACATATCCTCGACAATCTGAATAATCGCTCGGATTAACCATCCGTTTGCGGGTGAAAATAAGTACTAAAATGTAATTTTGTACCTAAAGCATCTTGCAATTTCTTCCAGAATCGCGAAATAAATCTCGGATCACTGTCTGACACTATAGACAATGGCATACCATGTAATCTCACAATATCAAAAATATACAATTCAGCTAACTTATCAAGTGAGTAATCGGATCGTATCGGAATAAAATGAGCTGATTTTGTCAATCGATCAACCACTACCCAGATTGCATCTTTCTTTCTCGAAGATAGGGACAAACCAACAAAGTCCATTGTCACTCTATCCCATTTCCATTCTGGAATCATAATTGGCTGTAATAAACCAGATGGTACCTGATGTTCAACTTTAACTTGCTGATAGATTAGACATTTAGAAACATATTTGAAGATATCTCTTTTCATTCCAGACCACCAGTAATGCTATTTCAGATCATTATAAATTTTTGTACTACCCGGATGCACAGATAATTGACTGCCGCAAGCTTCATTCAAAATCATCTGAATTAACTCTGGATTTCTCAAAACACAAAATTCTATTTCGGAATCTCAGACAATCTTCTTTATTAAATCTAAATTCTGAATCTGAATCTGAATCACATTGAGCTCGTTTTGCTAATATCTCATTATTAATCTTCTGAGCTTCGCAAATTTATTACAAAAATAACAATCTTGTTTTCAATTCGGCTAAAATCGAACCATCAATAGACATACACAATTGAGCATTCAAAGCACGTAATGCAAACAATGATTTCTGACTCAATGCATCAGCAACAACATTCGCTTTTCCCGGATGATAATCAATTACAAGCTCATAGTCTTTTAGAAATTCTAACCATCTTCTTTGTCGCAGATTCAAATCTTTCTGATTCATCAGATATTTCAAACTCTTATGATCAGAATAAACTTGACATTTTTCACCAAACAGATAGTGGCACCAAATCTTCAAAGTAAACAAAATAACTGCCAATTCCAAATCATGAGTCAGATAGTTTTTTTCATGCGGATTTAACTGTCTCGAAGCATAAGCAATAACTTTACCTTCCTGTATCAAAACACGTCTCAGACCAATCAACGAAACATCACTATAGATCACAAATTCTTTACTCCGTTCGGGTTGTACTAACACTGGAGCTTTAGTCAATAGGGCTTTCAACTGATCAAAGCTTTTCTAACACTTTTCAGACCATTCAAACTTCATATCTTTCTAAAGCAATCTCGTTAACGGAGTTGAAATCATAGAAAAGCCTTTTACAAACCGTCTATAGTAACCAGTAAGTCCCAGAAAACTTCAGACTTTAGAAATATTTCTTGGAGGCTTCCAATCCAGAATAGCTGAAATTTTGTTCAGATCAACTCGGATACCTGATGCTGACACTATATAGCCCAGAAAATCGACCTCTCGTAATCAGAATTCACATTTGTTAAACTTAGCATACAATTTCTTATCTCACAAAGTCTGTAATACTATTCTCAGATGCTCGGCATGCTCGGATTCATCATTCGAATAAATCAAAATGTCATCAATAAATACAACGACAAATCGATCTAAATACGGTCTGAAAATTCTGTTCACCAAATCCATAAAGATAGCAAGAGCATTCGTTAATCCAAAAGGCATAATTAAGAATTCATAGTGACCATACCTCATCCGGAAAGCAGTTTTTGAAATGTCTAAGTCTTTTACTAGTAACTGATAATAACCTGATCTCAAATCTATTTTTGAAAACACAACAGCTCATTTCAATTGATCAAACAAATCGTCAATTCGGGGCAGAGGATACTTATTCTTGATAGTCACTTTGTGCAACTAACGATAATCAATACACATTCTCATCGTACCATCTTTCTTTTTCACAAATAGAACAAGAGCACCTTAAGGTGAGAAACTCAGTCTAGCAAACCCTCTATTGGTCACTCTTGCAACTGAAACTTTAATTCTTTTATTTCAGTCGGAGCCATTCTATACGGAGCTATCAAAATCGGAGTAGTTCTTGGTACTAATTCAATGCCAAATTCAACTTCTCGGATCAGAGGTAGTTCCGAAAGTTCTTCAGGAAACATATCAGCAAATTCACAGACAACAGGTACTGATTCAACTTTCTTTTTTGACATTTTCGAATCAATCACATAAGCAAAGTAAGCTTCAACACCTTTTCTCATAATACTTAGAGCTTTCATCGAAGACATCACAGCAGGCAATCCATTCAAATCGCTAGATTCAATTCAGACTATTTCATCATTCTTGCATCTCCAATCAATAGTTTTTCGTTTGCAGTTCACAACAACATTATGCAGAGTTAACCAATCCATACCCAAAATTATATCAAACTCATCGAAAGGTAATAACATCAGATTAGCCAAAAAATAAATATCTCAAAACATCAACGGACAGTTCTTGCAAACTTTATCAACCAAAACACATCTACCTAGGGTGTTCAATACTTTAATTACAAACTCAGTGGACTCTACAGGCAAAGTCTTACTATTTACTAAGTTCATACATATATAAGAATGCATTGATCCGGGATCTATCATAGCAATCACAGAAGTATCATAAAGAGTGAAAGTACCCGTAATCACATCTGGGACGAAGCATCTTCACGAGCTCGAACGGCATAGGCTATGGCAGGTGCACGAGCCTCGGATCTAACAGTAGTGTCTTTTGTTCCTCTCTGACTGCCACTCATATTTCTCGTATTTCTAGGAGGTCTACCACGAGATGCATTACGACTTGGCTTTGGATTTTGCACAATCTCTTGCTCGATAGATTCTGGGCAATCGCGGATAAAATAATCTAATGATCCACATTTGAAACATGCCCAATCATACAGTCTATAATTTTTGGGATGTCATTTACCGCAATGTTTACACTCGGGTCTATCGGATCTAGTATTTCCAACACTAGCAACAGAAGTAGCTAGAGCTTTGAAGCTTGAATGCGATCTAGCACGATCTCTACTCGAATGTCCCACATTAGCCTTTGAACGGCTATTATCATCTCTAAACTTCTTTGATGCAGATTGAAATGACTTGCTCGATGATCCCTTTTGCATTTCTCTAGCTTCTGAATTAGCTTTTCATTTCTCTTTCCCAAGATCTTCAGCTTTTCATGCTCGCTAAATAAGCACAACGAATTCTTTGATCTCAAAAATCCCAACTAACAAACAGATATATTCGTTCAAGTCATCCTTAAATCTTTTGCACATTATTGCCTCAGTAGATACACATTCTCGAGCATATTGACTCAGTTTTACAAATTTTCGCTCGTATTCTGTAACAAACATATGGCCTTGTGTAAGCTCGAAAAACTCTTTACGTTTCTGATCAATGAATCTTTGACTGATATATTTCTTTCAAAATTCAGCTTGGAAGAAATCCCAGGTGACTCGCTCACTCAGAACCACGGATATCAAAGTCTTCCACCAGTGGTACGCCGTATCTTTCAGAAGTGAAACATCACATTTTATGCATTCATCTAGATTTAAAGACAATTCATCAAACACTCATATCATGTTCTCTAACCAGAACTCGGCTCTTTCAGCATCATCATTTGTAGTAGCTCGGAACTCTTCGGCCTCATATTTTCTTATCTTATCATTCGGAGGCTTACTCAACTGATTCGACTCACTTATGGCATAGTAGGGGCTTGTAGATGATTGACCGGGAGTGAGGGTTGTTGAACAGCCGGATTAGTTCTAATGTATTGGGTAAACAAATCATTCATCATTTCATAGAAGGCTTGTCTAGCCTCTTCATCATGGCTACTTGCAGCCGGTCTAGAATTGGATGGCGTTGTGTCTTGCACGGGAGCAGGCACATTGCTTTCTACATCGTCAGCTATGGCTCGTTTGGGATCCATATGCTATATGAAAACATATTTTCATTGTCAGGATTCATCACACTATCGTATTTCATAAATATGGCATGTATAGCTAAACTCACATACACTATGGTAGTCTTAGAACCGACTAAACCATAACTCTGATACCAATAAAATGTAACACCCTAACCTGTATCCGTCACCAGACTAGGGTTAAAGGCATTACCGGACATATCGGAACATTTAACATTTATTTCATAAACATCATAGCATCATAATTCAAACATCAATATTAAGTCCCTTTAATAGGTCATCGAGACCTTAAACATGCTTTAGAAAGGGGTCGGGACTAAACCGAGCACATACAATTTTTTTAAAAAAACTTAAACAATTTTCAACAGGTCACACGCCCGTGTGAACAGGCCGTGTGCCTTACACAATATAAGACACGCTCGTGTGTCTAGGACGTGTCAAAACAGGGTATACATACTGGCTTGCTTACACGGCCACAAGACACTCCCGTATGCCTTGGCCGTGGTCGAGCCTGACTTGGGCCACACGGCTAGCCACACACCCGTGACCCTTAATCGTGCTTGAGCCTGACTTAAAATTGTAGGGTACCCCAGGGGACACATTACCATGCAACATGACCGTGTGTTATACACTGCAGAGACACACGCCCATGTCTCTACCCGTGTGGACAAAAATAGGCCATTTGAAAAGCCAATTTGCCACCCCATTAGGGTCAAACCTACAAGCATCAAACCAAACACATTTGCATTATAATTTTAGCCAATTCTGATACCAAAACATACAACAACCATGCCATAACATTATCAACCAATTTCATGTTCATAAACTATACTCAATCATACTAAATCATGACCCAAAATCATATTAAATCATATGTTTCATAATCCCAATTCACCTCATTCATTCACATGTTAAAACCTTACCAAATTGACCAATTCACTAGGCCATTCAAACCATATCATATTGTCCATATTGCATCACATATTTCATACCAAAAACAAATTCATATATACAACCATAATCAAGCCAAATCACATGGCTAGATATACACTTAACAAGACATATTCAAAGCACTTCTAGCCTATACATGCCATACTTCAATATATACATTTTCAAAAGGTACCAAAATATAGTTCGATAGTGTGGTGACGATCTTCAACGATCCCCAAACTCACAGTAGCTTCGATATCTATAAAATAGTTGAAAAACACACAGCGTAAGCTTTCAAAAGCTTAGTAAGCCATATACAAATAAACTTAACAACTTAAGCATATAAACATCAATAATACATATACTTCATGGCCAAATTACTAACATATACCACATGGTTCACATATAATTCATATATTTTCAATCCATTTGCTCATATAACATATTTTCTCATAATCATATAAGATGTTCACAAAAGTACATATACTTACCTTTTATTCTCAACATAATGTTCAATTCAAACATACTTGAATTGAATACACATTTCATATAATCATTCGTATATCGAAATGCCCATTGAACTGTTTTAAATCATAAGGATACGCGGATAGCTCGGAAAGCACATACAATGCCAACGTTCTAGACGTGGTCTTACATGTAATCGAATACCGATGTCACTGTCCCAGATAGGGTCTTACACAAAATCAAATACGATGCCAATTTCTGAAGCAAGGTCTTACACGTAAATCATAATTCGATGCTCACGTCCTAGACGTGGTCTTACAGGAAAACACATATCGGATCCTATGTCATATCCTAACTATTTCTAATGTTCGTACGGGGCTTTTTGGACGCTGAAACTTTGTCGATACTTCCTCGAATAACACATATTTAACTCGAATATTCATTCATCACAATTCAATATCATTTGAATAATAATAATTCAATTCAAACACGTTTATTTGTATATCAACTTACCTCGTAAGGATTCGGATAGACTGAATCGGCTATTCGATGACTTTGGACTTTCCCCTATTTAATTTTGTTTTCTTTAATTCTTGATCTATATAAATTCAAATTTAACTTATTCACTTTCACATTCATTCAAATCAATCCAAAAACACATATTTAGGGCACTTTACAAACTAGCCCTCATATTTTCACATTTTGACACTTTAGTCCCTATTTCATAAAATCACAAAATACACAAAATTTCTTAGACATATGCTTGGCCGAATATTCATAATACTCATACAAGTCCACACATTTCATTTATTTCACATTTTAGTCCTTCAATATACAAATTTCACAATTTAGCCCATTTTACTCAAATTCATCAAAAATTCAAAGACAAAATATATTAACCCAGCATCAAGCTTTCATATTTCACCATTTAACAACACAAAACTCATGAATTCATCTATGGCATATTTCAAAATCATCATCAAAATCAGAAATTGAGACATAGGCTTTATAGTATACAAAGCAACGATCACAAAAACGTAGAAATTATCAAAAACCAAACAAAATACATACCTAAATCACCAAATCAAAGTGCCGAACCCTAGCTTGCTTTTCTCTTTTCTTTTTCTTTGATATTTGGTCATGGATGAACATAAAAATGGTTTATTTCATGCCTTTTTTTTATTTTAATTACTTTATTAAGCCATTTACCAATTTACCCTTTTATAAGCCATTATAAAATCACTTAATGGATGGTTATTTAATTCCATTAACATTATCAATGGACAAATAACAACATAAGGACCTTTTCTTTAGAAAGCCATAACAAATAGGTACCTTTACAATATAGAAAGCCTGTTTTACATTTTATGCAATTAGGTCCTTTTTATCAAATTAGGCACACAGACAATTAAATTTTCATACGAAACTTTCACACATGTTAATTCATATATCATAAGATCGAAAACTAATATTTAAATTTTTTTTGAC
Organism: Gossypium anomalum; assembly: GCA_025698475.1. NCBI lineage: Eukaryota > Viridiplantae > Streptophyta > Magnoliopsida > Malvales > Malvaceae > Gossypium > Gossypium anomalum. The sequence continues at coordinate 76,706,334 of CM046966.1, read as the reverse complement.
TCAAAATTGTAGTCTCGAAACCACTATTTTGACTAGGGTTTAAACTGGACTGTTACACATTTTATCTGTAAGGAAGTTATGAATAACATTAGTCAGCTTATCAATTTTATCTTCTAGAGATAGAAAACTTAACCCATGAACCCATCTCGTGGGTTCTATAGTTGGTCGAAATAGTTGAGAGTTTGCAGCCATTGTCTATATCAACTTTCGTGCTCTCTGAGGAGTTATGTTAACAAGTGTCCCTCCACTTGCAGCATCTATCATTTTCATTTCCACCGGGAGCGACACCTCATAGAAATACTACAAGAGTGACTATTCAGTCAGTCTATGTTGTGGGTAACTTGCACAAAACTTTTTGTATCGCTCTCAGAAATCGTAGAGCGATTTAGTCTCCTTCTGACGGATTCCTATGACGTCCCTCCTTAGTTCGACCACTCGAGCTACAAGAAAGAACTTGTCAAGAAACAAACAAAACATGTCAGACCATGTGTTGACAGATCCCGGAGGTAAATAAAATAGCCACTCTCTCGCATAGTCGGCCTGAGAAAGGAAAAGCACGAAGTTTGATTTGGTCTTCGGTTACTCCTTCAGGCTTCATGCTTGTGCACATCATATGGAATTCTTTGAGATAAGTGTGCTGATTTTCGCTCTGTAGTCCACGGAAGGTGGGTAGTAAATGAATTAAACTCGACTTCAACTCAAACGGTGTAACTCCCATCGGATAGGTTATACATAAAGGTTGTTGTTGATTCGGTGCTGTTGTTAGTAGGCGTATAGTTTGTTCAGCCATCTCGTCTGATTCGTCAAACGAGAAAATTTCTTTAGCATAAGATATGATTTTGAATTCAGGATTTAGTCGTTTACCATGTCGAATGACTTCTCTTCACAGTTTTCAAGCCAATTTCTCAATTTCTAGTCCAAACTCTATAGTTCCCTGTTATGATCTGGTCATAAGGTAAACAAACAAAACATAGAAAAATATCTCCAATCCTTGGTAATGGCACCAAAATTTGATTGGCATAGAAACCACCAAAAATAATTCCTACAATTAAAATAACTCTAAATAGTAGTAAAGAGTGGTAGTAGGGTCGAATCTACAAAGATTGGTATTATAATCAACTTCCGTGTTTTAACTTATAACCAGAATTTTTGCTATGACAATAATCATGGCAATCGTCGTGCCCACAACTCTAAACGAACCTGCTGAAAAATAAACAAATAAATCAGGGGAGTTTTGAATGTTTAGAAATTAAATAATTGAAATAGCATAAATAGACAATTAAATAAATTGGGAAATAAATTCAGGTTTTGTAAACAGAGCTAATAGGCCTTAGCCTTAGACTCAGTGGATTTCGAATTTTGAATCGCTCCTCGAAAATCAATTTTCTTCTCCAAACGATAAGTTGGTTATAGCAGTTAAGAATGTCCTAACCACCAATTCTTTATATAGTAGCTGGTCTCAGTACGACTTATAAACCAACCCTTACCAATTATCTAACCGAGATACATGTGTTCCAGATTTAAGATTTCAACAACCTTGTGTTCTGAAGAACCCAGCTTGGATTATCAGCCTCAACTGCTTAGGTCATTTAAACCCGATCACTTTTCCCTCGATTTGTTCTCAGAGATCTGAATATAGTACTGCTGACTAATTTCCCCAACTGTCCGCAAATAGTACTCCAACCCAAAGCACTTTTTTATTTAAAATCAAGTTAACTTTAAGGGATGAGTTGTCAATCTTGATACTTTGGAAAAATGTGAATACCGATTGGAAGGATTTTTAGTACAAATACGTATCTCACAGTTCTTGACTGAAAAGAATACCGGCCTAAAGCTAAGATAGAATTTGATGAAGCATGAAATTATTCATGCTTTGGTTGGAAATTGAGAAAGGAATGGACTTGGAAAGTAATTAAACAAATTTTGTAAAGAACAAGGAAATGAAAATGGAGTAGCAATAGCTAGTGACACATGAATTTGGAAGGAAAAGAATAAGTCTTATTTAATTCCAAGTGAAATCAAGTGTCAAGTGTCTTCCAAGCTACCTTAAAGCCCTATTTATATACATATCAGTTACTAAATTTGGCTTAACCACCCAATACATAATTAAAATTTAATAAAAAATACAATCAAATTTTTTCTAATTTTGGCTTTTACAAAGTCAAAAGAAATCTGATGAGTCCTTGACTATTTCCATGTTTTTTATTCAGCCCCACTTTATTGACTATGTTGTAGATTGGTCATTTTCTACTTGTTTTTAACTCATAGCATCCCAATTGCATCCCTAACAAGATTAAAACATAAAATCACTAATTCAGCAAGGACCAATTCAAGAATTAATCGAATTAAACACAAAAAATCATGCAAATTTAACATGTTATCAGAGGGTAAAATATGGATGAGAAAATTGTTTAATATAGAATATTAAAGTTTATTTTGGGAAGTGGAAAATCGAATCAGGTTAGATTACATTACAAAGTATTGGGTCAAAAAGTCGAGGAAGTACTCGTAATTTGACCCGATGTTAGCCTCATATAATATGAAAGGGGTGACAACCCTTGTAGGAATACTAAGGTATGTCATCCACCCCACTCCTATTCTAAGTAGGAAGTTGTTTTTTATTTGAAATAAACCACTTCTACTCAATAAAGGGTTCTACCTTCTCTTTTTATAAATAGATGACACCGGTGAGCTATTAACACAACTTTTAGCGATTGTTGCCTTGTCAAAAAATATAGAGAATTTATTCTCAACTATCAAATATATTTTTCCAGAATAACAATTCTATCGGTTTTTACTAAAAAGAGAATTTTCGTTTTCACCCAAATAAAAGAGAGAAATTTTTCTAGTTTTATGTTTTGGTTTAATTGGTTCGAGCCCACACTTGAATCACTTCGTGGTACGAGAATAGCAGAGAAAATTATTTGGTTGAAAGTTGGGAACAACAAACGTCTGCTAAACCAAAAATACATGTATGAATTCGATTAGGGTTTATTGTTATAATTATCACAAACCAGGCCAGTTTTCATTGTACAAGAAAACCATTTTCAAACCAAGATTTTTCCAACAATCCATCATCTCATTTTTAAATTTTGAGTGCTACACAAATTTGAATTCAAAATCATGCCTATTCTATTGATGCCCTTGATCCCTACAAAATTAGCAATACACTTGTTTTAGTAGTAAGCAATCCCGAAATAATTGGAATTACTGCCCAAATATGTTGCATATATACACACATCTTTTTCTTCCTTAAATTGCTCTTCACTCTTTTTAATCTCTTATCAGGCATACTCTTGGAATTGGGATTGCAATAATATTCTTCTTCTTGGTGGTCTACTTGAGGTGCCAAAAGAGAGAGCAGAAGCAACTTTGCCACTCTACTGCCTCAGTTGCGGGTAGGAGAACTGGTTGGTCTTTACCATGTTTCTTAGGCTTCATTCTTCAGATATGTTCTGATGTGAACCATGGGGAGTGCTTTGACCTTCTTGCTTCAGGTGATTTTAGCCTTTAAAGGGTAAAGACATAGCTTTATGTTGGGTTCCCACAAATAGCACCAATTGTTACAACACAAAATTTAAAAAAAAAATTTTATGGTAGTTCACACTGTAGAAGGTGTGGAGAGCCACAAGAATAAGGGCAATTCACACTATGGAAGGTGCAAAAAATCACTACACTAGTGGCCTTTTTGAAAGTTTGGTGAATGGAGTTTTAGGTTGAGTAGAGTGTATGTGGTTTTTTCTACTTTACCATGGTTGTTGAGAAATGTATTTATAAGAGGGAGGTTAGGCATAGGCCAGTTTTAATATCCAATCCATTACTTTTTCATCCACTAACATCCATTATTTATAAGAGGGAGGTTACACATTTGAATGATAAATCGTTTTCATTTCCATTTCCACACTTAAAAATGATCAGATGAATGAGTTTATGTTTTTGAGCTGTTTTGAAGCCCGAAAATGAAAACAGACTATTCGATCACAATGAATATGTTGAGTTATGAAATATTGAACATGTTTTTTTCAAAATTTCACCAGGGATAAAATCATCAAAAATTTTATCAGAGATAAAATATGGATGAGAAAATTATTTAATATAAAACGTTAAAGTTTATTTTAGGAAATAGAAAAATTAAATCGAGTTGGATCACATTACAGAGTATTGGGTCAAAAAGCCTATAAAGTACTAGTAATTGGAACAACTGTTAAAGAGTCCCAAACCCCTCATATAACATGAAAGGGACGACAACCCTAGTAGGAATACTAGGGTGTGCCATCCACCCCACTACTACTCTAAGTAAGAAGTTGTTTTTCTATTTGAAATAAACCACTACAACTCAACAAGGGTTCTACCTTCTTTTCCTATAAATAGTAACACCAATAGAGCTATAAACATAACTTTTAAAGGTTGTTACTCTACCAAGAAATAGAGAGAATTTATTCTCAACTATCAAATATATTTTTCTAGAATAACAATTCTACCGATTTCTATTAAGAAGAGAGAATTTTCGTTTTCATTCAAATAAAAGAGAATTTTTTTCTATTTCTGTGTTTCGATTCAATTGGTTTGAGCCCACACTCGAAGTAGTGCATGGTATGAGAATAGCAGAGAAGGTGATTTGGTTGAAAGTCGGGAACAACAAAAATCCGCTAAGATGAAAATACATGTATGAATTCAGTTAGGGTTTACTGCTATAAATATCACAAATTGGGTCAATTTTCAAAATTTTAATTTTTTTTCTTTACAAGAAAATCATTTTTAAATTATATTTTTCCAACAATTGATATCAAATCAAGGTTGTGCTATGTTTATAATGTAAACTGAGACCGAATCTCTCTCTTTATCTTTTTTTTATTGATATTTGATAAGATTTGACATTCTTGTAATTATTCGCATGTTTAGGGGAATATATGGGAATGAATGTGATATTATATAATTGTTATTTTTCAAAGGTTGTGGTTCTTAGGAAATAGACCGTGGACTTAAATGTTATTTTTCTCAAAAGAAGTCCATGATGAGGAGGAGATGGAATGATGACGGTTGAAGACATAAGGAAGAAACTTAATCTCTGTTGCATGTTTATATAAAGACGGCTTGATCGTGGCTTTTAATAATTAAATTACAATATTTATAAATCAAAATCTTATTTGTAATGGATGAATGTTAAATAATCTCTATTTTATGAAACCAAAGATGTGCACACTGTTTAAAATTGGAATATTGAATAAAAGACTAAAAACTTCTCACTCTAATGAGGTGTACATTTGGAATTTGAGACTTGGTCATATTAACCGAGAAATAATCACTAGACTTATGAAAGATGACATATAAAGTTCACTTAAAGAAGTTGATCTTCCACAACGTGAATCTTGTTTGGAAGGTAAGATGAATAAGCGATCTTTTAATGCAAAAGGAACGAGGGTCGAAAACCCTTTAGAATTGTCCACATTGACGTATGTGGCTGAATGAGCATTAGTGCAAGAGATGGTTATGTGTATTATGTAACCTTTATTGATGATTATTCCAGATATGAGTATACCTAATGCACTGCGAGAGTAAAACATTTGATAAATTCAAAGAGTTTCATGTGGAAGTGGAGAAACAACTAAGTTTACCCATAAAGGCACTTTGGTCTGATTGAGGTAGGGAATATTTATCTAATGAGTTCTTAGGGTGCCTCATAGAGAATAGGATTCTATCCCAATTAGCCACACCGGGAACTCCACAATATGATGGTGTGGCAGAGAGAAGAAATAGAATGTTGTTAGACATGGTACATTTGATGTTAAGTTATTCAAAGTTGCCAATCTCTTTTTAGGGATTTCTTGTACAAATGACTTGCTATATTCTGAATGATGTGCCAACTATAGTAGCATTGAAAACCCCATACGAATTGTGGCATGGAAGAAAGTTGGATCTTAATCATTTTAGGATTTGGGGATGCCCGACCCACATGTTGGAAAAATATACGAGGAAGTTGGACTTACAGATAAAATTATGCATGTTTGTAGGATATCCAAAGGGAACAAAGGGTGGTTTGTTTTATAACCCGAATGATTTTAAATGTAACACCCGATTTTGGCAAGTTTGGAATTTGGGAGAGTAAACTGAAGAGAAATTTGAGTGGTGTAGTTCTATCTGCCTAACTAATGCTCTCAGCGTGTAGAAGAGGGCGTATTGCAGGCGTTGAAATATTGTGAGGATTTGTCTCAAAAGTGATGAATGGTTAAGAAGAAGAGAAATACACTTATTTTAGTAGTAAATAATCCCAAATAATTAGAATTAATGCCAAAATATATTGCATATACACACACTTCTTCTTCTTCCTTAGATTGCTTTTCACTTTTTCTAATCTCTTACCAGGCATACTCTTGGAATTGGGACAAAAGAAACTTGTTTTGTGCTTGTAACTCTTGATGTTGTATAGTTAGCTGAAAGTCATCTTTTTCTTTGAGACTGTGACAATATTCTTCTTCTTGGTGGTCTACTTGAGGTGCCAAAAGAGAAAGCAGAGGCAAGTTCGCCACTCTAGTGCCTAAGTTACGCGTAGGAGAGTTGGTATTCTCTGCCATGTTGCTTAGGCTTCGTTCTTCAAATATGTTTCGATGTGAGCCATAGGGAGTGTTTTGACCTTCTTGCCCCTGGTGATTGTAGCCTTTAAAGGGTAAAGACATAGCTTTTTGTTGGGTTCCCACAAATAGCACCAGTTATTACAACACAAAATTTAAAGAAGTTTGTTATGGTGGTTCACACCATAGAAGGTGTGGAGAGCAGCAAGAAAGAGGGCAATTCACATTGTGGAAGGTACAAAAAATAACTACTAGTGGCCTTTTTGAGAGTTTACAATGGAGTTTTGGGTTGAGTAGAGTGTATGTGTTTTTTTCTACTTCACCATAGTTGCTGAGAAGGGTATTTATAGGAGGTAGGTTAAGCATAGGTCAGGGTTAAGATCCAATCCATTACTTTTTCATCCATTAATATCCATTATTTATGATAGGGAGGTTACACATTTTAATGATGAATCATTATATTGGATAATAATGGATGAAAAAGTAATTGAATAGACTAGAATTGATAAGGGTTAGGCCAATGTAAGAAATCAAGCCCGTTTTCTAGGCCCAACCCAAAATATGGGCTTAAAATTTTGCCCAAGTTCAACCCGAATAAAAATTCTAAACCTAAGCCCAGCCCACCCTACCTCACCCGTATTGATTTTTTAGATTATTTTTATATAAAAATAAATTTAAAAATAAATTATATCAAATAGACAAAATTATTAAAATAAATGTTTCCTAATAAATTGAAAACACAGATAAAAAAGTCTTTGTACTTAAGTAACACTAACATAGTTGCAACTTAACAAGAAAATGCCTATAAAATAGTAGTAAAATTAACAATAAAACAAGAGTTATACAATATCCAAACAATAACAACACAATAGCAAAATGATAACAAAAGAACAACATAATAGTAAGAAAACAACAACAAACAATAGTAGAGTTTTTTTTGTCAAATTTAGGTCAGGCCTAGGAAAAAAAATCTTACTCGAGACTTGACCTGTTTTCTAAATGGGCCTTATTTTGTTCAAAGCCCTTTTTTCAGGCCTATATTTTTTCCCAAACCCTCCTATTTTTCGGTAAAACCTTCGGACCTGAGCGGGTGACCCTACCCATTATTAGGTTTAAGTGGAACCAAACCCATTTTTATAATGGTCAAGTATTCTGGTGAGAGAGGATTTAATTGAAGGTATTCCAAGGATAAATTATTTAAGATGGTCAATTAGATTTTAAGAAGAGATTGGATTGAGAATAAGATATTCGAAATTTCATAATTAACCTTCGATTAAGGTTATACTAAAAAATTATTTATAAAGTATAAAACAATGGAGAGAGGCTACTTTTTTCATTACCTAATCACACGATTTTGGATACAACGTGTTAGTCATTATTGCTTCATTCTAGAGGCAGAGCTTTTGTTGCCATTGAAGAAGTTGCTTGTTGCTATAGTGACTTTGTTTCAAGCACTGTATGCACTAGAATTGGCTCTTCATGGTGTGGATATCATTCATCAGTGGTATTAACCTCTAATGGATTGAACCTTCTCTATTGCTTAAAATATGCCTCTTAGTTCTATCTCTGCTCCATATTGTGAACGATCCAATACCCATATCCAGTAGCTTTCCAAGTTCTAATCTTATGATAATTAATTTGCTGGCCTCTTGGTCATCAGATAAGAATCTTGCATCTTACAGCCATAAGGTTTCATTAGTAATTCATTTCAATATAAAAGTTTCACCTATTATTTAAGTCATTTGCTTCTGTTCTAATATAAGATGGTACTAATCTGCTGATTGTTCTCCCGACTTTGCTTGTTGCTTATACAATTCCTTTGTCCTTCATCTGGCTTAAACGTGCGTTTAACTAGTTCTAAATTATCAACCACTTGTCTAATCACCATAATTAGATTTGGATCTTGACTTTTAAAGATGGTTTTGTTCTTGTGAGTCCATATTCCCCCATATGATGTATGCCACTAGAATCTGGTGTAATCTATTACCCTGTTCATTTTCATTTCATGATCACATTTTATATCCAGTTCTTTATCGAATTTGTTCCTATATTGTCACTCCTGATAGCAAACAGTGATCCCAACCATACAACTCTTGCAAAAGAGCAAGTTAGGAACAAATGATCAATTGATTCGCTCTCCTGTTTGTTGTGAAATGTGCCCATATTATATTACACATATAATTATTTTCTATGTGTTTAAACGGTGAATAAATAAATTTAATTTCACATTTCACTATTATGTTTTTTGTGTTTATGTCTTTCATGTTTTGCATGCATAACAAAATTGTGACAAGCAAATATTAGTTCATTAATTATCTAAGTTCAAACTGATGGAAAGTGGCAATGTAAGAACATTTACATTGCGAGAAAGACAACTTACTTCAGTAGATAACCTAAATAATTATGTAATCCCATAAAAGAATCAAAGTGAACATTTGATTCAAATACTTAGAAGGATTATTATGTCATTTACAATTCCAACTAGAGAGATGGCCAGTCTTGACTATAGGAGCAGTTGACTCCACGAGTAGAGACATAGATGTACTCATCGGATGAATGATACATTGGACTGAACCTAAGTTGAATTAATTTTGAATCCTTTTGTGAATTAATTTGCTTGTGATGTTCATAGTGTGATCTATCTAATTCCTGAGTTAATCACTAACCATGCGTATGTAACTCATGTGCTATAGATATAAGTGGAGGTTTATGCTCTAAAGATGATTAAGCTTATAGCCGGTATGTTGGGTACATGACTTCTGTATGGCATGGTTTTACTAGCAATAATGAAATTCATAGCTCGAACAAATAATTTATCACAGTAATTTGTTGACAATGGTCATATTAATTATTAAGAAAACACAATGGTGGCAATGAGATAAAATAAGATTGTATTGAGCGAACAAATTTAACTTAAAGGAATCAATGATATTATATGAGGGTAACACACACATTACAAGGTCATTGGATAAAGCAGTTGGATCGAACAAATAATTTATCATAGTAATTTGTTGACAATGGTCATATTAATTATTAAGAAAACACAATGGTGGCAATGAGATAAAATAAGATTGTATTGAGCGAACGAATTTAACTTAAAGGAATCAATGATATTATATGAAGGTAACACATACATTACGAGGTTATTGGATAAAACAGTTGGATGAATTGCTTTCGTAAAGAGTATACAATAAGGAGTTTTCAATCATGATACTTCTTATAGATTGACTTGGTGATTAAGTAATTGTAAATTATTGGAACGATACTTCTGGACATAATTGCAATTATTAGAGTTTAATTGTATATGTCCGATTGGTCTTTCCGCTAGCTCAACAAAAGCTCGACCGGATTGCATTTGAATCAAAAAGAAATTCTACAACTTTGGAAATAATTTAATTGAGTCGATTTATTCAATGTAGAATTAAATTAGGCAGTCGTGAGAATTGTTCAATTAGATAATTTGATTAACGAATTTTCTTGAAAAAATAATTTGGAAAATCTAATTGATTCTTGGGAAAATTAGTTTTGATTAAGTAAAATTAACTTAATCAAATTAATTAAAATCAATATGATATTTTGAAAATTAATTTCCAAGTCAAATAACTGACCCAATGGGTAATTGAATTTGAAAATTGGACATGAGATTGAAAATTGGGTTCGAGAACCCAAAATTGAGACCCTAAAACTGGTCAAACCAAGTTTAGTATGTGAAACCGAGCTGATGGTCCAACTGGTGGCAAGACCGGACAGGTCAAGCCGTCAATAGGTTTGGACCAAACTAGCAATAGCTAAATCGGCTCAGAGTGTCGTGAGGGTGTCGTGTCTGCGATGGCATCACCAGATACAATAGTGCCAGTGGTGGCGACGACGATATTCCGATGGCCGGTGGGTGGTCCTTCGACGGGGTAGTGAAAGAATCACACTCCTACTAAGCCTCTATTAGATAATTTGATTTTAGATTAACTATTTCAAAAATAATATTATTTTAATAGTTTTAATATTTAATTTAATTTAATACTTATCTTGATAGTATTTTATTAATTTAATATCACAGTGATTATCTTAATATTAAATTAAATTCAATATTTATCTAAATATTCTATTAATTTAATAGATTTAATATTAAATTTAATCTAATATTTATTTTGAAAAGCATTATAATAGTTTTAATATAAAAGTGATTAAGTTTAATCATAGTTGAACTCTCTAAACTCTCCATATATAAGGAGGGTCATAGATCATTATTTTTCACACACTTGAATTAAAAAGAAAGTTGTAGAGAGAAATTTTTTTGAAGAAATTATTTTAGAAAATTTCTAGAGATATTTTTCTGATTTACAAATTGACTCATAAGTTTAGAGAAATTATGAAATTGTCACACTAGTAATTTTGTGAAAAATTTCCAGATTCGAAACGAGCCCACACTTGGTAGACGTGAGCTTAAGGATAGCGGTAAAGACTACTCGGTCGAAGCATTCATCTTAGACAAATGTACGATTTTGATTAAGTGTTTATTACTTTATTTAACAAAACCAAGTTATTGTTTTGGAAAAAAAAATTAAAACTATGGTTTTCCCTAAAACATATTTCCCGTTACGTTTTCCAAACCCGTTTGGCACTTAAAGTATCAATTTCCTTTATTTTTGGTTAATTTTATAACAAACGTTAAAAAAATCTATTAGAAACTTTGGTCAATGAAAAAGTGTCACGTGACAGGTTTTGGCCAATGAAAAAACCTAATGTGACAATTAGATTTATTTAAAATAAAATTTAATTTTTAATTTAAAAATAGAAAATTATATTATTAAATATTTAAATATTAAAAAAACACTTTACGTTGACCGACTGTTGGCCAACCACGTGACACTAGTAGAACATGCCACTTATCTTTTTCATTTTTATTTTTTAGTATATACATATTGTATTGATTAAAATGTAAAAAAAAATCATATATAATATATACATTTTTTTAAAAAAATTTAAAAAATATTTATTTATAAAATTGTAAAATATATCATTATAAATTTTAAAAATTCAAAATAATATATAATTTTTTTAAAGAAAATTTAAATTTCAAGTAATTGCAAAAAAGAAAAGAAAAGTTGAAATTTAAATACCTTTTTAGAATTTTAGAATTATATATTTTAGAATTTTATAAAAAAATTATTTTTAAACTTTTTTTTAATTTTCTTTTACAATTTTTATAATTTTTGTACGTTTTTAATAATATTATTAATTTCAATATTTTTAAGTATCATATTTTTAAAAAAATTATAAATTTTTTATAAATTATATGTTTTTTTCTAGATTATATATATGCTAAATTTTTTTATAAATTTATATATTTTTAAATGTGTAGGTACATTTAATAAAAAAATATATATTTTTTACATAAAACATTATGTGACACTTTTTAATTGGTTATGGGAATTTTTTTAACCCCTTAAAAATTAAACTAAAGAATATAATAGAGACATATTTTAGGTACAAAATTTTTAAGTATACTTTAGGTGAGAAAAAAATATATTTAAAGAATATACTTTAGAAATCAAATGACTTAATTGCAACAGTAAAACAAATTAAACAAGAACTTGTTGTTTATGAAATAGTACTAACTCTCACAGTTAATAAGTAGAATTGTATAAACTATTTTCTTTTAAACTAATTGTAAGTTATAACGGAGAGGGTGAAAGGCATTACCTAGAGCCAAGGCACGGACACGATTAACAAAAATTACATAGTCAGCTCCAATATCATGGAACAATCTAATTCTGAAAAACTACAATAGACCACGAAAATATAATTTGAGAATAAAAAGGGAGGGATGTATTTATTTTAATAACATACTTACAATGCTTTTTCAACATCAATATTTACAATTGTGGAGTCAAAAAATTTGTTGAGAGACGAAGTTAAATTATATAATTTTACGATAATAAAAATATAATTTTATCGAGATAAACACCCTTAATCATCATGTCATCACATAATATTTTTTATAATATAGAATTTTAATCCTGATGGAATTCTAACAATATTTAAGAATCTTTATTATATTATTATTCATGAGAATTCTTATTGTATTGACAGCAAGATATTTATAACAATTCAAACTATAACAATATAATTTAATAAGACTAAATATTGAAATTTAAGATTATTTGTTTCCCAATTTTAACAATATTAATATAATTTTCACAAAAAAATATGAATATAATATTTAAATTACATAAAAAATTCGAGATAAAAATCTTTAAGAAATATACAAAAAAAATAAATATATATTAGTTGGGATATAATCTTTTAGAAAAATAAAATTGATTTATTCGCAAAATCGTTTTGGATATTTGGGGCATAAATGGCGTAAAACCCAGCCCATTGTACGCCTTTTGTGTTGCCACTTTAAATGATTACTATAAACGTTGTCTTTTGGGGAACTGCTTGTTGATCCTCAAGTTTCGAGTTTTCCCTAACTATTTTCACTGTTTCCTCTAAATTTCTCTCGTCTCTGTCTGTCTCCAGATTCGCAGTTTTCCTTTTTTGATTTTGGTTTTATTTTTGTGAGTTTAGGTCGTTTGGTTCCTGTATGTATTGAGTTCTGAAGTTTTAAGTGTTTGGTTTGAGTTACTTGATGGAGAAGTTAACTGATGCAGAACGCATTGAGTTGAGCAAATCCAATCTGCGACGAGCTATTGACGAGATTCAAGACCAGGCTTCTTCCGTTCTTTTACTTAATCTTCAATGGAAAGATGTGGAGAAAGTTTTGGATTCCGCTCAGAGCTCTGTCGAAGAACGACGCAAGGAAGTGATTTCAAAAGAACATGAGATGAACGAACGTGCTAACAGGCTCGAAAAGGAGATCGAAAGGAAAGAGAAATTGGTTAAAGACCAGTTTGAAACGCTTAAGGTTAAAGAGGAGGAATTAGGGAGGCAATTTAGGGATTTGGAGTTGGGAAACAAGTTTTACGAAGAAAGGTTAAGAGAAGTTGAGTTAAAGCAAAAGCAACTTGAAGAGCTTAAACTGAAAGAGGAGGAGTTTGTGTCGAAGGAAAAGGCTTTTGAGAAGCGTTGTAGAGAGTTCGAGTTAGAGAAAAAAGAACTTGAACGGCGTCGTAAAGATCTCGAATTTAGTGTAAAACATTGTAAAGAAGTTAAATTGATGGAGAAATCAGTAAAAGATAAGTTGCGGGAAGTTGGGGTGAAAGAGAAATATTTGGAGAAGTGCATGAGTGAGTATGAGTTGAAAGAAAAGCAATTTGGGTTGAAAAAGAAGAGATTTGGGGAGCATTGTGTGCAGTTTGAGATGGAAGAAAGGGCTTTCAAGGAACGTCGTAGAGATCTTGAAGTTAATATAAAACAATACGAGCGGTTATATAAGAGGCTTGGAGTGACAGAGAAGTGGGTGCAAAAGCAGTTGGGGGTTATTGAAAGGAAAGAAGAGGAATTTGGGCTGAGAGAGAGGGATCTCAGGCAGCGACGTAGGGACTTTGAGTTTTCACAGAATTGTCTTCAGAAATATCTTAAAGATCTAAAATTCAAGTCTGAGCAATGTGAGGAGAGATTCAGAGAGGCTAAGTTAATGGAAAATACATTAAAAACTCGGTTTCAGGAGCTTAAGGAGAAAGAAGAGCAATTTAGATTGAAAATGAATCATTTTGAGCAGCGTTCTAGAGATTTTGCAAAGAAGGAGACTTCTCTTGAAAAGGGTTATCAAGATCTTGAAGCAAAACAGAAACATAATGAAGAGTGCTTGAGAAAAATAAAATTGAAAGAGAAGCAAAAAGAAGAATCATCCGGGGAACTGGCGAGAAAATATAAATTACAATTCGAAGATCTTGAATATAAAGTTAAGCATCATGACCAGAGGTTCATGGAGCTGAAGCTTAAGGAGAAGTTGGTTAATGATCAGTTTGAACAGATTAAGGACAAAGAGCAACAGCTTCGTTCGAAAGAGAAGCATTTTGAGCAGTGTTTAAAAGAATTTGAGTTAAAAGAAACATGTCTTGAGCTGCGATATCAGGAAATTGAAGCAAAAGAGAAGCACTATGATGAATGTTTGAGAAAAGTTGAACTAAGAGAGAAGGAGATTGAAGAAATATCTGCAGAACATAAGAGAAAGCATGAACAACAGTCCCGTGATCTTGAGTTCAATGTTAAAAAGTGTGAGGAGCGGTTCAAATATCTTGAAGCAAGGGAGAAGAAACTTGCAGAATGGTCTAAAGAACTTGAAAGGAATAGTCTTGCTTCCGCCCTGCATCCTCAAGTGAAAGTAAATGAAGCATCAGGTAGTTTGTTGGCTAAATGTTCCGTAGATCATTCTTCACCAGCACATCTTCGGTTTTGCGTTAGTATGGATGGAAAGGATTTGCAGATGTTCCTAAATGGGCGCTGGAAAGAGCATGGTTTGATAGGTAATGAAGTTGCTATGGCTCTTAAACTTTCAGGAGACCCTGCAAAGCTTGTCTTGGATGCAATGGAAGGGTTTTACCCTCCACACTTGAGTAAGGGAGACATAGATTTTGAAGGGGATGTTGCTAGAAGAAGTTGCATTCTCTTGTTAGAGCAATTGATGAAACTTTCACCTGAAATTAAGCCGAACGTTAGAAAGGAAGCTGTGAAGCTTGCATTTGATTGGATAACAAAAATGAGAGTTGAATCTGGCCATGAATTGGAGGTTTTGGGTTTTCTGTGGCTTTTAGCCTCTTTCCAATTGGGAGATGCTTTTGATGCTGATGAGCTTGTTAACTTTTTGGTATTTGTTGCTCAACATATTCAAACTCCTGAATTGTTCAAGGTTCTTGGTTTGGGAGATAAGATCACTGGTAAAGTCTATAAAACCGTTTACCTTCTCTTATTTACATGCTTTATTTTATGGTTAACATACAATTGCTCTACCTCCTTTCAAGTAGTAACGAATTTTGTCAAGGTGGTGCATTGCTGATTTTGTTCTTGAAATCAGAACAAGAGAAATGAAACTTAATAAGTTTTTTTGGTTCATTCTCAATAAACATGAGGCCTTCATCCTAAAATGAACTTTAGTTGTAGTTGTATTGTTCGTTTGTTTTATATGGGGAGGTCTGATAGGAGTTGCAACTTGGATGGCTTGTTTGACAGGTTTCATAAGAACGCTTGTCGAAAAGAAGCAGCATATGGAGGCAATTAGATTTATTTATGCTTTTGAACAGGTTAATGAGTTCCCACCGGTTCCTGTGTTGAAAGATTTCATCAATCATTCTAAGATTGAAGCTAAAAGAATTTTTAGGAAGGGGAAAAAAACCCCTGAAGCACGGGTTTGTCTCTACCTTCCTCTCTTTTTCTTTAAATGCCTTCTAAGTCATTTAACATTTAGCCATCTAATCAACAGAATGAGGCAAACACTAAAAGAATAGCTGATGCGAGAGCTGTTGTCCAATGCATTGAAGATCATAAGCTTGAATACGAGTACCTACCCCATAAGCTTAAGAGCCTTAAGAATTTAATTGCCTTTCTTGAAAAAGAAAATGCAAGCAGAAGTCTTACCTCCCCAGAAGCTAACCCTGCCCTTTGCACTGCTCCCGTGACTGAGACCCCATCACAGCAAGATGTTGGTGTTAAGCGACCACGAGAGTTCATAGCTACAGAAATTTCTGGAGCTGCCCCTATTGGTGCCACAACCACTGTTTCCTCTAAGAAAATGGCTTCTAAGCATCGGAAAAGGTCAAAACAAGGTAAGCTTTACAATGATAGCTGGACACTCCATTTCTTTGTATTGGTTCCTACGTAGTCCTCGTCATTCTTTATAATGCAAATAATTTTGTTTATTGCTATTAGTAGCTGTTGTTTATGCTGATAAATTACAATCTGTTCACTATGATATGACATTTGTTGGCTATTGTTTATTAAGCCCTTAATTTCATCCACTTCTTCGGCTTGGCTTCTAGCGCTACAAGAGCACATGTTGACTTCCAGACTTTTATATCAGTCATCTATGTCGGTCTTATGTCCTTGATGATTATTCGTAATACCAGCACTTGGTTCTGACAAATTATGTTGCCATCAGTTTTCGTATACCTTTTGTTTGTTTATAAATGAATCTCCCTTATTTTCAGTTTTCATCACATTATTTCTGTTAGATGTGTTGAGATGCCTATGCCTAATGCAGCGATGCCCAAAGAGCCAGGAACTTCAAGAAATGCGAACAAGAATAGATGGGGGCAGTCAGTAGAGGAGTCTGATGGAAGTTGGGAGTTTGGTAGTGAAACTGAAACTGAAGATACTTTTGGTCAGGAAGA
This sequence comes from Gossypium anomalum, assembly GCA_025698475.1. Lineage (NCBI taxonomy): Eukaryota > Viridiplantae > Streptophyta > Magnoliopsida > Malvales > Malvaceae > Gossypium > Gossypium anomalum. Next base: position 76,689,494 of record CM046966.1, on the reverse strand, counting down.
TTGGGGAAATAATAGTGGACTGAGTTCAAAAGCAAATGCGGGTCATTCTCCTAGGAGATCTTCAAGGAAAAAACATCATATTTATGACGAAAAGTTGTTGATTGATGATGATGCTTGTGTAAGCTCTCCTTGTAAGAGATTCAAGGTAGCTGCAGCACCAAAAACCAAGGAGGAAAAGGTGGGTGATCATGGAACTAAAAAGGATAGTTCAGTTGGTCGTACGGTCAAAGTTGGAGAGTCTAGAGGGAAGGAAGAGGAAACTGTCAAGAAGACTCATAAAGTGTCCGCGGCTAATAGTGGTTCAGAATCAGGTGCAGAGAACCCATCTCCTGAGGTGATTGAATATCCTGATCCACAGTTCAGTGATTTTGAGAGCCAGAGGGCAGAGAGTGGTTTTGCTGTTAATCAAGTATGGGCTATGTATGATCCATTGGATGGCATGCCAAGATTTTATGCCCGGATCAAGAAGGTGTTCAATCCTGGCTTCAAACTACGAATTAGATGGCTAGAGGCTGATCCAGACGAGGAATATGAGCAAAATTGGGTTGATTTGGGTCTGCCTGTTTCTTGTGGTTATTACCGCAATGGGTTCACAGAGACATGTGTAGATCGTCTAGTGTTCTCTCATCGGATTGATCCCATAAAAAAATTCAGTAAATGCTTCTTCGTGTATCCTAAAAAAGGGGAAACTTGGGCTCTCTTCAAAGACTGGGATATCAAATGGGCTTCAAATCCAGAAAACCTTAAACGCTCATACGAGTATGATATTGTGGAGGTAGTCACTGATTTTGACGACGTAATCGGCGTTAAGGTCGCTCATTTGGGCAAAGTGAAAGGGTTTATCAGTATTTTCCGACAAACTGCACGATATGGGGTTATCTCTTTTTATGTGTCATCACAGGAGCTGTATAGGTTTTCGCATCAAGTTCCATCACTCAGGATGAGTGGCAATGAAAGAGAAGATGTTCCTGTGGGATCAATTGAGTTGGATCCTGCTGCTCTTCCCACCAACCTTGATGAGTTGCTTGATCCTGCAGAAGACATGCAGATGGAATGAGGTTCTATTTCTGTTGATGCAATTGAGAATACTAACAGCCCAAAAAAGTGTGAAGAGAAATGATCTCAGTGCATACAGATTGCTTGAAACCACATAGGTCACCAAGAGACTTCCGAAAAGGAAGACAAGTAAAGCATTTAGGTCGCAATTGGTTGGTTGGAATAGAATAGAGTAGGAATGGAATACCTCTACGGTAAGAATGAAATAGAGACGCAATAAATATTATGTTGTTTGGTTGATTGAATGAAATATACTTGTAACAGTATTCTATTATATGATTGATTAGAATAATGATAAGGAATAGATTTGAAAAAGACTATTTTAACTTGGTTACAAATATTAATTTATTTACAAATTAAATTTATTAAATAAAATATTATTAGCATTAAAATATTATTTTAAGATATTTAAGATATTATATGTAAACAAGTAATTAAAATAATATTTTTATTAATATTAATTTATTTTTTTGTTTATTATGATTTATTTTTTAAAATAAAAACATATCTACAAAATATTTAAATATATAAATTATAAATTATTTAATCTGTATAAGTTAGAAATTTATTTTACGTCTCTTTTCTCTTAAGTTTCCCCCTCTCTTCCTCATTTTATTATAGAAGAACCTTCGTCATGTTTTTTAGAAACCATCGTTCACCACCGCACCAACCATCGCGGGCAGCCATCGACGGTCATCCTTTCTTAATCAGAATTCCATACTTGTATTACATCAACCCCTCTTTTCGATTCTATTATTACTTTTCTCTAAATTCACTCGTAACACTATAGATCTACAAAAACATTTTTAAGCTTCCAACCATATTACGCCGTCTTCCATGCTTCAACAGCCACAATTTTCTAATATGTGATTCTCTCTCTTCTCTTTTCCTCCTTCCTGAGTTTTTTTGACACAAATTTGACTAATGCATTAATTAGGGAAAGTTAAAAAAATTACAAATTCTTAAAAAACCATTGTGCCTCATAATCCTACCATCTATCACTAGACCATTGCTTCCTGTAACAACCCAATTTCGGGCTTAGTTGTAACAGTGGTTTCGAGACCACCAATCCGGAGTAAAAAAAATTATTTTATTAGTATTTTGGTGTTATAGCATGATTATAATAATGCATGAAAAATTTGGAGAAGTAATTTTAACATTTGAGAGCTTAATTTCGAAAAAGGACTAAATCGCATAAAGGGAAAAAGTTGTGATTTACTAGCAAATAGTGTTAAATGGCCATGGACTATAAAGTAGGGGTATTTAGTGTGCAAATAGGCCAATTTCTAAGGCATAGCCGACCATTGAGACAAAGAAAGTCAAAAAAATCAAGGGTTGTTGGCATTAGGTGATGTATTTGACTAATAAAATAAAATAAAGAGAAAATTTTGTCATCTTTTTTTTCTACTCTTCCTTCTTCCACCAATTTTTCCTCCAAGAAATGGCCATGGGAGCTTGAAACTTTCAGCCACTTATTCCTTTCTCAAGTAAGTGATTTAGATGGTTATTTTTGGTGATTTTTGTATTTTTGGAACCCCTAAAGCTGAATCTAGCTATGGAGGGGACTATTTTGCAAAATGGTTAAGAGTCTAGGGTTTTTCCATAAAAGCATATGTGATGTTACCAGAAATTTTATGGAAGAATATAAGTTATAGTTGTGAAATAAACAACTTTTGTAAAATGATTTTCATGGAAAACACCTAAAAAGACCATTTTGTAATGTTTGTGAAATAGATAGTAATGTTGTGAAATATTGGGAATTTGGGGTTGTCATAAGAGAGATAAATGGTTGGTTAGGCTTGGCTAATGAGGAAATTCGATAAAAATCAATTTTCGGGCCTAGGGGTAAAATGGCCATTTTGTGAAAGTTTAGGGGCAAAATGGTCAATTTGCCAAAAATGTGAATTTTTAATTGAGTAAATTTATCTAGTGATTAAATGGATGAATTTTTATTATTTTAGATCAAGAAATACAACTATATCTTTATGATGTGTAATTGAGTTGATATGACATAAATTGTCTTGGTTTTGAATATGAGAATACATGTCAAGAAATTTACGTAGTAAAGACTTTCTTGAACATTTGGAATAGACTTGGATATTTGTATCGTGATAATGGGTGATATGTGTGCTAATGCAAACCATGTCTGGGACAAGCATCAGCCACAGTATGAGAGCCAGTGTAAGACATGTCTAGGATATGTATTGGCCTCTAGATATTTAAGCCAGTATAAGACATGTGACAAGCGTCGTTTTGCCTATCAAAATAAAATAAACCTCTTCAAAAATAAAATAAATAAATAAAAAGGTAGAATAGTGGAAGAGGGTCGATCCACAGGGAGTTTAATGGAATTTTTGATTAAATTTCTTGTTCTCGACCTAGGAGCTGAAATGGAAAATAAAAAAAGGTGATTTGAGAAGTAACAAGAAAATAAAATAAACAAGTAAAAGTGCAAAGAAAGATGTATTAAAATAAATGCAATAAAATAAAGAAGATGAAAGATTAAGTTGAATAAACACAAGTATAAGAATCGCCTCGAGCTAGTTTCGTCAATTCCCACGATCATCGAAAATAGATTTTTGCTTCGGATTCATGTCGGCCATACTGATCTCTGAGGGCCAACCCATCGTAACTTGCTTTTCTCATGTGTAACCGATCTTCCCAAGTCTATCTTGAAAAGTCGATTCTTAAGTAAATCAACCACGTCTATCGCCGTTAAAATGCTTAGTTTTTAAAACAGAAAAGCCCAACTCGGATGTTGTCTTATCAAGAATCATTTTCGATCTCGTCTTTCCTTAGCGGACCGCGCTAAGAGTGTTCATAGGAAGTCGAAATGCCACAGCCGATCCTTCCTCCCAATCTGTAAAATTAAACGATTCGGACCAACGGATCCTTTTTGATTTGAAAACGCGTTTAAAAATTTTAGTAAGGCCGATTGCCAAACTATCTAAGCGAGAAAAGACGAAAATGTATCCCGAAGGGATTTAAGCAATATTCAATTCTCACGTGAGGAATTGATTCGTACTAGCTCTTGGCTTGAGAAAAATTAGCCAAGCATGATATTGATTATCATGCTTAACATGTTTTGATAATGTAAAAACATAAAATAAAATAAAGTAATAGTAGAAATAAAACAAAGGAGAAAGTTTTATTAAAAATGAAAACAAAGTAGCAATAAGAACAAAAGACAAGAGATATCTTAGCCTTACCCAAAGGTGGGTATTTATAGGCTACAAATTCCCAAATCAACAAACTAATCAAAAAAAGATAATATCTTTAAAATTATGAAAATGAAATCTAAAATCCCCCAAATCACGTCGATAGATCAAGATAAGTATCCCCCAAATCACGTCAATAGATCAAGATAAGTATCCCCCAAATCACGTCAATAGATCAAGATAGGTATCCCAAAATATTCCCCGTGTTGACTTTTGATTTGCCACGTCAGATCCGCGTCGTGCCCAGCGTCGTGCCCACGACTCCAGCCATGACAGAATAAGCGTCGTGCCCACGACTCCAACCGTGACAGAATAAAAAACTGTAGATTACGTCTTTTGTTGCCATTTCCAGTATTGGGTTCACTACACAAGAAATAAATCAAATACAACCAATTAAGTAGTGAAAAATTCATAAGACAAAGGATTTAACAAGCAAAAAGTGTCAAATATAAGAGTACATCAAATTCCCCCTCACTTGTCTCATACTTGCCCTCAAGTATGTTTGAAATAAATTAATCAAAAGCTTAATCATCTTTCTCCTAAACAGTTGCAAGTATTAAACAAAGTTATGAGAGTTCAAGTGCACAAAAATGACGTGAATAAAACATGAATCAAAACGAATAGGTGCAAGCAATAACAATCATTCAACTTTACCATTGTCTATCAATTATCAATCAAATTCTAAACTAAGCTTAATTCTTACCAAGATGCACTCAAATCACTCAAAGTGTTTTGGGTGTAGAAATCAAATTCACTCAAAGTCAAAATTTGAATAAGGGTCTCCATAGGCTTGTGGCAAGATCAATTCTCCACTACTTTAAAGAAATGAGATGCAAAAATCATTAGGACTTTTAATAAAGGGTGTAATGGGGCTTAGGTAAAGGTGGGGAATAAGGCTAAAATGAGGCTAAGAAAATCAAGACAAGAGTTTCCCAACAAGTAACTATATCATGTCCACAACCTTAAAAAACATAGGCAACAAGAATAAGCAAACTAAACAAAGGTAGCTATAATGAACAAATCATCAAACTTTTTTTTTCTTTTCTTTTTTTGTTTTTTGTTTTTTGTTTTTTTTTTTGAAACATGATCTCACAACCTTAAACTTATGCTCTTTGTTTTTTTCAAGGGTGGAAGAGAGGAATAAATGAAAAGGCTCGGGTTTAAAATCTTGATGAAAACAAAGAAAACGGAATTAGGCTTTAACTTGGTTCATTAAGGGAAAAGAAAGGGTGAATCCTAATGCCTAAATCATATTAATGCATCAAATTCCAATGTAATCTCAAAATGCATACAAGCCACAAGTTCTAGATTCCAAAGTCCAAATTGACACTCTCAGGCAAGAAAAAAAAAAGCATGAAAATATAATCATACATGCTAAAGGCTCAAGTTCTCACAAAATGGGCTAATTAATTAAGCTAGGTGAGAAATTCAACTAACAACATCAAGACAAATTGTAAGGGTTGTCAAATTGGACTTACTCATATTATTCGATTATCAAGCATGCTAATTCAAGTATCTTTGTGAACTAAAATAATCATAACATGCTTAGCGACAAGCAAGGCAAAATTAATGTCATCCTTTACCCTCCCCCTCACTTAATCGTATTGTCCCAATACGGAAAAATAAATGTAAAGTACATTTAAGAACAAAGAAAGGTAAAGGATACTCCCCGTGATCAATGACGACGGTGGCCACGGCTGAGGTAAAGGAAGAAGAGTATTTCTGTGATGTTTTCTTCTAGAGCCTGGAGGGGTCTGAACAAACGACAAATAAAAATAAAACAAATTATTAAAATTGATGAAAAGTAAACAAATGGGTTGCCTTCCATTTAGCGCTTTGTTTAACGTCGTTAAGCTCGACATTTTCCTGTCAGATTTTTGGCTCTTCCAACCCGATTTCTTCAATTAGTCCGATTGGTGTGCTCTCGAAGAAAGGTTTTAGCCGTTTTCCATTAACTTTAAATCGTGCACCTGAGCTATCCTCAATTTCCACGGCTCCATGAGGAAAAACATTGATCACGGTAAATGGTCCGCTCCACTTAGACTTAAGTTCTCCTCAAGCTCTTGGATATGAAGTTTCCGTGCTCCGCCAACAGCGTTCATCTCCATATTACATTCCTTCACCGCCCAAAATGCCCTATGCTCGAGTTCGACAGGCAAGTGGCAAGGTTTGCCGAAAATAAGTCGGTAAGGTGACATCCCGATAGGTCCTTTGTAGGCTGTGCGATATGCCCACAACGCATCAACTAATTTTAAGCTCCAATCTTTCCGGTTTGGTTTAACAGTCTTCTCTAGGATTGACTTGATTTATCGATTTGAAATCTCTGCTTGTCCGTTGGTTTGCGGATGATAAGCTGTCGCTATCCGCTGAGTCACGCCATATTTCTTCATCAAAGCTTCGACGACTCGGTTAACGAAATGTGTTCCTCTGTCACAAATGATCGCTCTCGGAGTTCCAAATCTTGAGAAAATAAAATCACGTAAAAAATTAGTTATGGTTTTCGCATCATTTTCTCAGGTGGCTTTCGCCTCTACCCATTTCGAAACGTAATCAACGGCCAAAATAATGTATAAATTTCCAAATGATGAGGTAAATGGCCCCATATAATCGAGCCCCCACACATCAAAAATTTCACAGATGTGTATAGGATTTAATGGCATCTCACTCCTTCAACTTAGATTTCCGACTCTTTGGCACCTGTCACATGCTTTGCAAAAGTTGTAAGTGTCTGTAAACAATGTTGGCCAATAAAATTCACACTCAAGAATTTTGTGTGCGGTTCGTTTAGGGCCGAAATGTCCACCGCAAGCATAGGAATGGCAAAACTCAAGTATGGATTTTACCTCACTATTACTTACGCATCGTCGTACGACTTGATCCGAGCAATTTTTCTATAAATATGGATCATCCCAAATGTAGTATCGAGACTCTCTTTTTATGCGTTTGATCTCAGATTGAGATAGATTGTTCAGAAATTTACCCGTAGCTAGAAAATTCGCCAAATCGGTGAACCATGGGAATGATGCGTGTGCTTCCATCAATGTTTTGTCTGGAAATTGTTCTCGTAGGGGAGGTTCGACTGGTGAAGTAGGCAAACAGCTTAGGTGATCAGCTACTAAGTTTTCGCTTCCCTTTTTATCCTTGATTTCAAGATTGAACTCATGCAGTAAGAGAATCCATCGTATGAACCTCGGCTTTGCTTCTTTTTTGTTAATCAAGTATTTCAGCGCTGCATGATCGGAAAAAACAAAAATTTTAGTCCCTAATAAATAAGAACGAAATTTTTCTAATGCAAAAATGACAGTAAAAAGCTCTTTTTCCGTTGTTGAGTAGTTGCGTTGAGCCGAGTCGAGTGTCCTAGAGGCATAGGCTATCACGTGTGGTCCTTTTTTACTCCTTTGGCCGAGAACGGCTCCCACGCTAAGGTCAGATGCGTCACACATAATCTCAAATGGTAAAGTCCAATTTGGTGGTTGTACAATTGGTGCGGATATAAGCCTTCCCTTAAGCTTATCGAACGAATCTTTACAAGATTGATCAAAAACAAAATTCACGTCCTTTTGTAGTAATCGGCAAAGAGGTTGCGCCAACTTAGAGAAGTCCTTTATGAACCGTCGGTAGAAAACTGCATGGCCAAGAAAACTACGAATTTCCCTCACCGAAGTGGGGTATGGAAGTGAGCGAATTACATCAATCTTTCCCTTATCAACGGTAATTCCTTGGGCCGAAACTACATGACCGAGTACCAATCCTTTACTTACCATAAAATGACATTTCTCATAGTTTAAAACCAATTTAAATTCAATGCATCGATTAAGAACATAAGAAAGATTGGAAAGGCATTGAGAGAATGAATTACCGTAAACAGTAAAATCATCCATAAATACCTCTATTCCTCGCTCGATGTGATCGGAGAAAATTCTTAACATGCATCGTTGGAATGTGGCCGGAGCGTTGCAAAGACCGAAAGGCATTCTCCTATAGGCGAAAGTTCCGAAAGGGCAAGTGAATATTGTTTTTTCTTGGTCTTCAGGTGCCACCGGAACCTGAAAAAATCCAGAAAATCCATCAAGACAATAATAATGTGTTTTTCCAGCAAGTCTTTCAATCATTTGATCGATAAATGGTAAAGGAAAATGGTTCTTTCGGGTTTGTGAGTTGAGTTTCCTATAATCGACACACATTCTCCAACCATTTTGTACTCTCTTCGGAATCATTTCTCCTTCGGCATTTTCGACCACTGTAATTCTAGTCTTCTTTGGCACAACATGGACCGGACTTACCCACTTGCTATCAGAAATGGGGTAGATAATGTCAGCATCTAGCAACTTTTGAATCTCCTCCTTCACAACCTCCATCATTGGCGGGTTTAAACGTTGATGGCCTTCTCTCATTGGTTTCGCGTTCTCCTCTATTTTAATTTTATGCATACAAGTGGATGGACTTAAGCCTTGGATATAAGCTAATATCCATCCAATTGCCTTTTTATAGGTGTGCAAAACAGCAATCAATTCTTCCTCTTCTTGTCGTGATAATTCACTTGAAATGATAATTGGCAAGGTTCGGTTATCGCCCAAAAATTCATATTTGAGATGCGATGGAAGTTGCTTCAATTCTAGTTGTGGCACCTGAAAAATTGAAGGAAGGGGTTTAGATGGAATTAATTGAGAATCAAAAATGGAGGAAAGAGTTGAAATGATTTTGCTTTCATCATCGAGATTCTCCAATTCCCTACAAAAATCATAAAACAAATCAGTTTTGATAAAATCATCGGCTAACGGATCTATAATATCAACAAATTTTAAACTTGCGATGGAATCAGGATACTTCATAGCTTTGTACACATCGAATTTAACCACTTCCCCGTCAAATTCCATGGTTAAGATGCCGTTACAAACATCGATTTTTGTATGCGCTGTTGACAAGAAAGGGCGTCCAAGCAAGATTTCTGATCCGTTATTGCTGCGGTCATTTTCCATGTCAATAATGTAAAAATCAGCAGGGAAAATGAGATCATTTACCTTTACCAACATGTTTTCTAGTACCCCTTCGGGGTAGATAACTGACCGATCAGCTAATTGAACCGTCACTCGCGTCTCTTTTAATGGTTCTATTGAAATTTTGTTGTAGACGCTTAACGGCATGACATTAATAGATGCGCCTAGATCGCACATCGCCCTTTTTATTCCAACTTTTCCTATTTTGCACGGAATTGCAAACATCCCTTGGTCTTTGTATTTTGGTGGTAGGCGTCTTTGAAAAACGGCTGAAATATTCTCATTGACGTTAACTCTTTCATTGCCAGATAACCGCCTCCGATTTGTGCATAAGTCTTTTAAAAACTTCGCATATTTTGGCACCTTCCGAATGACATCAAGGAGTGGAATATTGATTTCCACTTTTTTAAATATATCCAAAATTTCCTTCTCCTCTTCCTTTTTGTTACGCCTTGCAAGCCTTCCTGGAAAAGGAGGAAGAGTCTCGTAAGTAGAAAAAGAAGGACTAGGAATTACTTTACCTGAGGTAGGCGAGGATTTTTCTTCTTGACTCTTCAAAAAAGTGTCTTCTTTGTCTTTCTCGATTTTCTCGGGCTCCTTTGTCTTCAAGCCTTTGGTGAAATTACGGTACCACTTCGTAAAGTAATTGCGCTCACATTTTCCCTCGAATTTGTTTCAGTTTGAGAGGGCAATCGTCCTTGAGACTCTAGGCAACCAACTGTTTGGGCTAGTTGGCTTATTTGTTTGTTAATTTCTTGGAGATGAGATTGTGTTTGGGTTTGGAATTTCTCTTGTGAAATGGCCAACTTTTCAACAATGGTCTCAAGAGAGGTTTTTTGTGGTGATTGATTTGGAAAGGGAGATGGTATCGGTTGGTAATTTTGGTTTTTGTTTCCATAGCTCAAATTTGGATGATCTCTCCAACCGGAATTGAAAGTGTTACCGTAGGGATTGTATGGCCTTTGAAGAGGTCCTGGGAAATTATTTATGGCATTAACTTGGGCGCCCGTCTCATCTTGTAGCATTGGACATGAATCGGTTGGGTGGTTCGGCATCGTGCAGATTCCACAAACCTTCGCGGCTCCTATCTTACCTGTGACAAGAGAGTTGACAATATCAGTCAATTTGTCTATTTTATTTTCCAAAGAAACGGTACTTACTTCGTGAACTCAGCTCGGTTTGAAGAGAAGAAGCCAATTGCGCGTGCGTTTGCAGCCATAGTAGAGATTAGAGTTATCGCATTTTCTGGCGTCATATTGACAAGTGCGCCACCACTTGCAGCATCCACCATCTTTTTGTCTATTGGAAGCATTCCTTCATAAAGATACTGAAGGAGGGTCTGCTCGGATAGGCCATGCTGCGGGCAACTTGCGCATAACTTTTTGAACCTCTTCCAGTAGTCGTAGAGAGATTCATCGTTCCTTTGCTGGATTCCCAAAATGCTTCGCCTAAGTTCGCTCGCCTTTGCCGCTGGAAAATACCTATCAAGGAAAATACGAGATAGTTCAGCCCATGTGGTTATTGAGTTAGGCGGAAGGTAAAATAACCATTCCTTAGCCATTCCGGCTAAAGAAAAAGGAAATGCCCTTAGTTTGATTTGGTCTTCCGAGACTCCTTGCGGCTTCATGCTACTGCACACCATGTAGAATTCGGCGAGATGTTTATGTGGGCTTTCGCTAGGAAGACCGTTGAATGTAGGGAGGAGATAAATTAACCCTGTTTTGAGTTGAAAAGGGGTAGTGCCTTGAGGAAAGGTAATGCAGAGCGGTTGTTGTACGGCGGGGGCGGCGGAAAGCTCTCTAATGGCTTGGTTCGCCATTGGCTCCGGTTCAAAAGTGGGATTTGTTATTTGAGTAGTGGTGTTGGGAGATGGTTCTTCGTTGGGAGTTTGTTCTGGTTCACGTGGTGGTGTCACAGAAGTAGATTCCAGATTGGATTGTCATTCTCTTTGCTCTTGCTGCTTCTTTCGTCGAAGCGTTTGTCCGTGGTTTCTACAAGTGCTTGCTTCAATTTCCGGGTTATATTGAACTAGAGTCCCCGAATTTCTCCTGGTCATAAAAATCAAACAAAATAATCAATAATTGCTGAAAATAAAACTCCCCGGCAAAGGTGCCAATTTTGACAAGCGTCGTTTTGCCTATCAAAATAAAATAAACCTCTTCAAAAATAAAATAAATAAATAAAAAGGTAGAATAGTGGAAGAGGGTCGATCCACAGGGAGTTTAATGGAATTTTTGATTAAATTTCTTGTTCTCGACCTAGGAGCTGAAATGGAAAATAAAAAAAGGTGATTTGAGAAGTAACAAGAAAATAAAATAAACAAGTAAAAGTGCAAAGAAAGATGTATTAAAATAAATGCAATAAAATAAAGAAGATGAAAGACTAAGTTGAATAAACACGAGTATAAGAATCGCCTCGATTCCTACGATCATCGAAAATAGATTTTTGATTCGAGATTCATGTCGGTTGCAGTCTACGAGGCCCAACCCATCATAACTTGCTTTTCTCTCATGTAATCTATCTTCCCAAGTCTATCTTCGAAAGTCGATTCTTAAGTAAATCAACCACGTCTATCGCCATTAAAATACTTAGTTTTTAAAACAGGAAAAGCCCAACTCGGATGTTGTCTTATCAAGAATCATTTCTGATCTCGTCTTTCCTTAGCGGACCGTCGCTAAGAGTGTTCATAGGAAGTCGAAATGCCACAGGCTGATCCTTCCTCCCAACTGTAAAATTAAACGATTCCAGACCAACGGATCCTTTTTGATTTGAAAAACATTTAAAAATTTTAGTAAGGCCGATTGCCAAACTATCTAAGTAGAAAGACGAAAATGTATCCCGAAGGGATTTAAGCAATATTCAGTTCTCCCGTGAGGAATTGATTCGTACTAGCTCTTGGCTTGAGAAAAATTAGCCAAGCATGATATTGATTATCATGCTTAACATGTTTTGATAATGTAAAAACATAAAATAAAATAAAGTAATAGTAGAAATAAAACAAAGAAGAAAGTTTTATTAAAAATGAAAACAAAGTAGCAATAAGAACAAAAGACAAGAGATATCTTAGCATTACCCAAAGGTGGGTATTTATAGGCTACAAATTCCCAAATTAACAAACTAATCAAAAAAAGATAATATCTTTAAAATTATGAAAATGAAATCTAAAATCCCCCAAATCACGTCGATAGATCAAGATAAGTATCTCCCAAATCACGTCAATAGATCAAGATAAGTATCCCCCAAATCACGTCAATAGATCAAGATAAGTATCCCAGAATATTCTCCGTATTGACTTTTGATTTGCCACGTCAGATCCGCGTCGTGCCCAGCGTCGTGCCCACGACTCCAGCCATGACAGAATAAGCGTCGTGCCCACGACTCCAACCGTGACAGAATAAAAAACTGCAGATTATGTCTTTTGTTGCCATTTCCAGTATTGGGTTCACTACACAAGAAATAAATCAAATACAACCAATTAAGTAGTGAAAAATTCATAAGATAAAGGATTTAACAAGCAAAAAGTGTCAAATATAAGAGTACATCAACATGTCTGAGACATGCATCGGTATTGAGACGAGAGCTAGTGTAAGACATGTGTGGGACATGCTTCGGCCTCGCGATATACAAGCTAGTGTAAGACCTGTCTGGGACATGGCGTCAGCTTGTTGTGTGTCAGTGTAAGACCTATCTGGGACATGGCATTGACACCGATAGATGAGAGCCAGTGTAAGACCTGTTTGGGACATGGCATCGGCCTCGTTATATGAAAGCCAGTGTAAGACCATGTTTGGAACATGGCGTCTGCTTCTTAACCTATGTTAGGGCTATTGAGTATCCGGTAGTATTCCAAATGGTTCAACAAAATATTTATTATTTATATCGAAATGAGAAAAGTTATGATCATGTGATGAGTGGTACATATAACTAATAGAAATGTAAGAGATGTGGGCTCAATAGATGAAATATGAATTGAAATGGATGATGAAGTGTGAGTTGTACTTACGTCTATTTATAGTATTCATGAATAAGCTATGAAAGGTTATGAGCATATTGTTTTATGATGATTAGTCGATGTTTATTTTCATGCAACTTACTAAGCTTTATGCTTACCTTATTTCCTTTCCATTTTCTTTTAGAGCCGCCAGAGTAGCTCGAGGATCATCGCTTATGTCGGAGAAGGCAGTCACACTATCATCCGAATCACTTGGTATAGTTAGTGTAACACCCTTAACCCGTATCCGTCGCTAGAAAGGAGTTATGAGGTATTACCAGATGAAACATTACTACTGAATAATCATAAGCATAATTTTATTGAAACTCTTAAAATAGATAATTATTAATATAAATAAAACTAAATTAATCTCTTTGCAAACCATATTATGGTATTTTCTAAACACGTAATCAGATTTATAATTCATAAACAATAAGCATCGAATATATCATTTTATCACATTGCATTTGCTCATATTGTGAATATAATGTAATACTACAATCTATAAACACATATATAAGACATAACAAATAAAGATATTCAAACACATCTCATTTTTGGCAAGTTCCATTTAGCACCAATTAAAAAATAACAAACTTAATTCCTTATAACTTAAAGTACTATTCATTTAGTCAATTTACAAAACCTCAGCCAAATATAGTAATGCATATTTCAATGTCCACTTTTAACTATAAGCGTATATTCTTACATAGAACTAATTCCAAACATTATCCAAAATTTTCATATCACATTAAGAACAATACAAACTTCATATTCAAGACCAATTCAACAAATACATATTCAACTAAGCACATGCAATTATATAAATCAACCCATCCCTTTACATACTTATATGTAAATATATATATATATATATATATACACATATATATATAAATACCAAATCGTGATTAATTTACCAACATAATTCTTATCCATTTCTTTACTTAATGAAAGAATTTTAATAAGCTAACACATCTATTATATACAAATATCATGTCTTAAACATATATCTCTTACGCGGCAATAATTATTAAAAACCTAACATAATTTGAAAACACACAACAAAGCATTCAGATTTACTATTCAAATGTTCAAAACCCAAATATAATTGCCGAATATAAACAAGTTAAATTCATATGCTTTAAAATACATATAGGAATTATACTTTTTCCAAATCACAAGACCATATTAAGTCATTTTATATTCGCCTATTCAATGAAAGTACACTATGAATCAAATTTTATACCTATCATTATAAAACAAAGTTTTAGCCATATATGCACAAAATCCCATTTCTCAATAAAACCAAATACAAGACATATTTGAATCAATAAGCTAATTAGTAAATTATCAAACATAGCCATACTTATATATACCAAAACCAAATCAACCAAAACCACAACCAAACATAATCATCAAGCCAAAGCATAAATTCCAAGATTAACAAAATGGACAAGCCATTTTCGCATGGCTTATACATATATATACAACTTCAGCCATATTCGAAAAATAGTATAGCCTATACATGCCATAAGTTTCTAATTCAACCTTTAAAAGTACCGAAAGCAGACGATAGTGTGATAGACTTTGCTGACGATCCCCGAGCCTGCAACTAGTCTCCAAAATCTATAAATAGAAGTAAAAATACACACACAGTAAGCTATCTTAGCTTAGTAAGTCATAAGCAAATATTAACTCAATAACAATAATAATTTAATAAGACAACCAAATCATACTTGTAAATTCAAATATCCACATATATCTAAACATGAATTAAGTTTTGTCCAAGCATACATTCGTTCTTTATCCAAAAATCATCTTTCATACTCAATATCAATAAAAATTTAACTTGACCAAATACATACTATCATAATACATTTACACAATTCACATTTCCTTAGTCATAATTTCACATTCAATTACCATATAAACAAATGCACATATAAAAATTTGGCATAAGTATTAAATTCACATTTCCATATCATACATATATATATATATCATTAAACTGAATATGACCAATCATATACTTAAACATATGGTTTCATTCATTTCATTCATAGCTCAATTCTTAATTCAAATATTATCTCGATGGCATTGATAATTTATTAAGGCATAACCAAGCCATACTTATGAAATTTAATATCCAAACATTTATCTATACATAAATTATAACATTTCCAAACTCACATTGATTCATTAACATGTTTAATATCACATAGACCTTATTTTGCCGAATATATATACCTCCCTATAAACACGTTCAAGGTTCACATTTCAAATACCTACTAATCGAATGCACATAAATCCTTTAATATCTATATAAATTTCATATTTCAATTTATTCCTCATTTAACATTAGGCCGAATATAAGCTCAAAAATCAAACATTAATATCACATACTTATACATTAATCCACATATAGATTTTCATATACACAATCACTACCATTAACGTCATTTATAACTTGTATCACATATCAAATAATCAACTTACCTTATTTCCAAAAAGGTAATAAATTGTCACATACCTGTTCACTTTAACTTGTTTCCACATTCATTCGTAACTTATCCTTGCTCGTTGAACTATTCGGAATTAAAAAGGATACTATAATTATAACACATATCGTTCAATGCCAACGTCCCAGATGCGGTCTTACGTGTAATCACATGTCGGTGCCACTGTCCCATATAGGGTCTTACACGAATCACGATTACGATACCAATGTTTCAAACATGGTTTTACTCAAAATCACATATCGATGCCAACGTCCCAGACGTGGTCTTACATGAGAACACATATCAAAAATCCTATGTCATGACATATGTATCCTAGCTATTCCTAAGGTTCGTACGGGGCTTTTCGGACATCGAATCCTGGTCGAATCGAATCGAATCGTAAACATAGTTCCCAAGTGTACACATATTTGGCTATCATTTATACATTCTCCAATATATCAATTTAGCACATGTAACTTATTTTTATAAAAAAATATAACTACGTTTATTTTCTTATAAACCTACCTCGGACAACGATAATCGAAACGGACGATTAATCGAAGATTTTAGTTTTCCTCCTATCCAAATTTGATTTCTTTGGTTCTTAATCTAAATGTATTCAAAATAAACTAATTTAATATAATTTCATTCAATTTAGTCCAAAAACACATAAATGGGAAAATTACCATTTTACCCCTGACATTTAAACATTTTACAATTTAGTCCCTATTGCACAAAACACAAAATACACAAAATTTCAGCATACCCATGTTGAGCCAAATTTTACCCACTCTCAAAAAAATCCATATATTTCATTTATTTTACATTTTAGTCCCTCAAATTATTATTTTTGCAATTTAGTCCTAATTACTCAAAATCATCAAAAACTCCAATACAAAACATGTTAATCTAAAACATATCTTTCATATTTCATCATCAAACAACAAAAATCACAAGCTCTCATCAATGGCATAACTCAAAATAATCATCAAAATCAAAAATTCAAGCATGGGTTTTGTAGTACTTGAAGCAACGATCTCAAAAACGTAGAAATTATCAAAAATCGAGCTAAGCACATACCTTAATCAAGCTTCTAAAGTGCCGAACCCTTAAACCTTTTATTTTCTTTTTCTTTTCCTCAATTTCGGTCATGCAAAGAATATATGAACACTTGGTTTTATTTTATGTTTTATTTAATACATATTAAATAACATTTTAATCATTTTACTTAAATAACCATTATAATTTAATATATAATCCTTATAATGGTTGTCCACAACCGTCCATCACTATATATTATGGTTAAATTGCATCTTAAATGCTTCATATTATAAAGACAAATTCAAATAAGCACTTACACAATTAACTTCCCACTTTTACATTTTACACGATTAAGTCCTTTCATTTAATTAGGCACCTAAACGACAAAATTGAATCACAAAAATTTCACACACACAGATTCACACATATTAAACACAACAAATAATTTTTAAATATATTTTGACTCGAATTCGTGGTCCCAAAGCCACCGTTCCAACTAGAGTCAAAATCGGGCTGTTACAATTCTCCCCCTTAGGGATTTTCGTCCCCGAAAATCTTACCAGAAAGTAGATTAAGGATTTTCTTGCACACAGTACATTTCAAACTTCTACATAGCTTCGGATTTCAAATCTCTTTAATCTCACAATTAAGATTTTGATCTGTCTTCTGCTATACGTTATATAAAGCTAAAACTGCTTGTAACTGTGTTAAATTACTTTCATTTTCTGCTCAATTCCTCTGATGAAATTAATTCCATGGATAACCTTTTTACAAAGTTCAATCTCAAAACAATGGAGTTCGGTAATTGCAACCATACAATAGTCTTTCTTTATTGCTTTTAAACTCTTAAACACAGTATTGAATAAATATTTCGAGAATTTGAATTGCGTTTCCTAATTTTAATTCAATCTCATACTCACAGATTACAGTAATTTCTCTCTGAATCACAATATGAGTTTCAGATCTTAATCCAAAACAATGATGACTGGCATCAGGTGCAGAGTTATCAACACAGGAACGAATCACTCAATTGTTTTATCAAAAAAGAAAATCCATACATATAGAGAGATTTCTTCAAACAGTTAATAATAATTCAAATCACTCTATCAATTTCAGTGATAAGAATAATCTCGACTCAAAGTTCATAAAAATTCTATTTCATTACTACTCAGATATCAACTCATGCTAAAATAGTCCCGAACGAACAGAGAAATTACCATTGTGAGATTACCTATAGCAGTTGTTGTACAATCTCAGAACTTCTCAGTAACCAATCATTGATCTGAAATTCTAAGTGAAAAACCCATTTATGTTGAATCCTTTATAACTTACAAACTCAAAAGTTTTCGACAATTCAAACTATCTTTGTTGTGCCAAGTTCAGATCTCACTCTGCAATATCAAATATTAACTCAAGGTCTTTTAAAAGTTCAGGCCATTTTTACTATTCCCAAATTCGGATCTTTCTCTGACATTAAACGTTTTAAATTCTTATAATCATCGAATATGTCATATAACCCTTTTTATGTAGTTTAACTGTATAGAATCACAAGATGTTTCTGCATACTCTTTCATTAGAACACATTTCAAATCATTCATTAGCGTATGAATGAAATTCATAAACTCTTTATTCAACTTAGACTGAATTAGATCTGATATTTCAGTTGATATTGTCTTCGTACAAAAGAAAACTTCAACAATCGAATTATCTTTAATTTACCATAACATTTCCCAGATAGAATGGTCCCTATAGATATAATTCTGTATCAAATCTTTAGGAACACAAATTCTTCTTCTAGACTATCCCTCAAATCACACATACACTTTCAGAGTTTATCTCCAGTCCGGTGAATAAATTCAAAGACATATAACCTATTCATCCTTTCAATCAATTAATTCAAATCAGACTAAACCACTGAATCAATTATTTCAAAGAAATCTTTTCTTCTTGTTAGAAGGTTAACTTCAGACATATCATTATATAGATTTGATCTTGATCTTCTACCATTTTCACTTTTACTGATGTCTAATATTTTACGAGAACTAGAAAAGAGTTTATAATAAAGCTGTCTCATATATTAATCATCAAAGCTCTGAATTATGCTGAAGTCATCTTAATCAAATAAAAATCATTGAGCCTTAATAAGAACGATATCTCAACTCTATAAACAAATATTATCCCAGCTGTTAATTGTGACAACCCTAATTTGACCCTAGTCAGAAAGTGGTTTCGGGACCACAAAACCGAGTTATAAAAATAATTATAAGTTATATTTCATGATTTCGAAGTGAGTAAATACAAGTGTGAAAATTTCAAGCTTTGATTTGGTCATTTGCATGTGAATTTATTCAATAGGACTAAAATGTGACACTTTTGAAATGTGATAGGTTAATTTAGAATGAGTAAATAATGCATGTGTTTAAAGGAATGGTTTTGCATGTTAAATTGCCCATTTTTAGATAGTGGCCGGCCATGTACTAGTTATGTTATAAAATATGAATTTTCTATTAGTTTTATTTAGTTAAATGATATAATACCATGAATAAATGAAATAAAATAAGGAACTAAAATAGAAAGTGGGTGAAAATAACAAAGTAATCACCTTGTTCATCCCAAAAGCCGAAAGTGAAGAAGAGTTGGGGAGAAGGAACCATTCGGTCACTTAGATCTTCTTTAAGGTATGAGATTCATGTGAATTTTTGAAATGTTAGATAAATTTGAACTAATTGCCAAGTTCTTTAGGTAACCCATGTTAGAAATTTTGATATTAGGATGACTAGAACTTTCGGCCATGGTAGTTTGAGGATTAAGGATTTTATTTCTTGTTAAAATTGGATGAATCTTAGTGTGTGAGTGTTTGAACTAACTAAGGATCAAATAGATGCATAGGTACAAAGTAGGAAGAATCGGCTACTATGGTTGATACTAATGCCGAATGTGAAAATGTTATATTGAATAATGTATGTGATTTGAGTTAATAATATGAAAAGAATATTTAGATGTATTATAATTGATTAAGTATTAAATTAAAAGTTGCTAAAATTGCCATTTCTTTAGCCGAATATGTGTTTGATCAATGAAGAATTTGTTGAAGAATATAGGTGAACTTGGTAAGAGTATTCGGCTTAGTGTATAAATGATATAAAGATTTTAGAAATTATTTTTGATTAGGTGTATGTATGATTAAGCATATAATCGGCCTCAACATAGACATGCATATTCGGCCATAGGAAGAAGACTAGTGTTGCATGCATTCAGTTAGAGGCAAGCATATTGATGCTTTTATCTTGGCCTAAACAATCGGCTAAAAGAGAGTGTGGGTTAATATGTTGAGTTGATTCATGATTTTATATGTATGTGACTCTAATGTCTAATGTATATATATATGGGCTAAGTACCTTGAGTTCCTCTTTTCGATGCTCAAATGATTAAATCAATTTATTTGTTAAATTAAGCTCAAGAGCAAAGGGGAACTAAATCCGATAAAGGGAAGGAAAAAGTTGTCGAATAGCCATCGAAATCGTTCGACAACATCCGAGGTAAGTTTTCGAGTAATGAGACTTAGTTTACGATTTAATTAAGTTATGACGTACGAGCATAACAAATATACGGAGATATGATGATTCTACTTGAATTATATGTTGAGTTAATTAGTCTATACGTATGATGGGTAGCCGTATGTGCATAGAGATCGTGTCATAAAGCAAACTAAACCAGGCTGTTTGTATGTGGCTAGTGAGCCGAAAATGGGATTGCTTAATACGTGACTTGTGTTTGAACTCTAATTACGAAAATGAAATATAGATGTGTCATGATTTATTGATATGTGCATGAATATTTGGATGATAACCAGGCCAAGTCCCGAAGGCATTTGCGCTAGTGACTAATTCCGGGCTAAGTCCCGAAGGCATTTGTGCGAGTTACTATATCCGGGCTATGTCCCGAAGGCATTTGTGCGAGTTGCTATATCCGGGCTATGTCCTGAAGGCATTTGTGTGAGTTACTATATCCGGGCTATGTCCCGAAGGCATTTGAGCGAGTAGCTATTTTCGGTTAAATCCTGAAGGTACTGGGCTTGAGAATGAGCGACCTTGCTGTAATAGTTTCAATTAATACGCTCGTAAAATTCCAGCGATGAGGTATGTTTTGTATTTGCATTGAATTAGTTGATCCCTTACAAGTAGTTTTCGCTCAGTCGATCAATGAGCTACCGGCCTTTGGCTAAGTTGATCTTTTGTGTATGAATATAAGGGTAGTAATGTGATGTAGGTATGATTTTGAGAATATGTGTGCATGAAATTATTCGTTTAGTCATATGAATTCTATACTTCAGTTGTGCATAATTTCATTATTCAACCTTACTAAGCATTAAATGCTTACTCCGTTTCTTTGATTCTCTGTTTCATAGATTTTGGGTCGTCAACTATCGGACTCGGGATTGTCGAAGTCGAAGTCGTCCACACTATCAAAGCCCCTTTCGGTACACTTTTGGTTGAACTTTGAAATGGCATGTATAGGACTACCCTTTTTGATGTTGGTCATGCACCTTTCAGTATTGTACAAATTTGGATAGCCATGCGAAAATGGCTTATATTTATATTTTGAGCATAATGTTATAATCATCGTGTATGTATATGGTTATTGAGAAGTGTGGATATGCTTGGCAATGATTGACCATTGGGATGGTTAATCACAATCATATTTTGTGCTATATATGCTAAAGAGTTAGTTAAATCATGGAAACTATGTAATAGGTAAAGTCTACCCTAAAGACAGATGCTGACAGCATCAGTAGTGTAAATTTAAAAAATCACTAAAAATAGTAGGAATGGAGTTAAATAGAGAATAAATTATGTAATCGAACCTTGATGAATCTACTTTCATATGGAAGAAACGAAATGGCCATATGAGTCGGATTTTAAGAGGTATTTAGGTTTTCGTGAAACAGGGCCAGAGCAATTTCTGGATCTCCTGTTCTGACTTTGGAAATTCACTATAAATTAACCAGAGATAATTAAAGTCCTGCCCCATATGTAAAGATTCCTTTTCAAGTCTAGTTTCTTTAGAAACAAACGGCATAAGATTTGAAGCCCTGTACAGGGAGATACCTAAGTCGCAATGCATGAAGGTCTGAGTAGTCGAACCCTGTAACAGGGGAGACTTTAACTAATAAACTGTACCGTTTGGCCTGATCAAAAATTCTAGAAAAAAATTTGTAGATGGATATATGAGTCTAGTTTCAGGGAAAATTTACGTAATAAGTTTTCGAGCTTCGGAACTCTAGATATGATTTTTAAAGTGGTCGTGATGCAGTTAGCCAGCATGTCTGAAATTTTAAAAATGAACCGTGTAAGTCAATGAAATAAGTCCGTAAATACCTCGTGTTCGACCCCGGTAACGGTCTCGGGTATGGGTGTTACATTAATAAATCATTTGAACATAGAAGAGAATCAAATATGGTTTAAACAACAACCAATGCAGAAACAGAACTTCTATAACTCTGATAACGGTATTGCAGTACTCCAAATTTTAGAATAGAAATTATAATTATAATAGATATAGTCATCTCTGTCAAATAGAGATCTCTTGCAGATAATCACATAGAATTATAAGAAAACTGGGATAGCAAAATTTCAATGCCTGAAGCTACACAGAATATCTGAGGACCACAATCCATATAGAATAATATCAATTCTGATGATATCCCAAAAAATGTTCAGAAAGAACAATGTCACTCATAAATATTGAAATCCACAGTATCAGAAGCAATATAATATTCACGTATATTCAACAGAACAATAGCCAGTAGAAATAAATTATTAATATCATACAAATTTTACCGTTAACTTACATATTCACACAGAGAATAATATACCATAGAAAGACAGAACAATGTCGAACATAACCCAAAAAGACCAATGATGCTTTCATTTATTAGTATATTTAGCTAATGTTCTTATACGATAAAAATTCCTTCCGTAATTAAACAGTCACCTATACATTTGAGGATAAATACACACATAGAATACGCAGAAGAAGTCATAATAACTGCCCAATTATCACTACTGCACTCAGCCATCAATACAATTCAAACATTATTCAACTGTCTAATTTTAGCATCAGAAATTTTCACATTATCTCTTCACTAACAGAAATCAATTCAGAAAAGCTTCCGGTTGATACTTTCTTTAAATAACATACCTGAATTGATCATTTAATCAAAGTTAACTTTTTCTGTAACAATGACTTTGCATAATCTGAATAGTCTTCAAAACTATCCAATATCTCTTTTAATACATCCTTCATTTGCTGATTCATTCACTTTTTTGACCACATTATTAATCTTCCAAACACGGACTTCTGTAACTCTACACTCATGAGTTTATTTAACTCAAATTTTACATATTTCATTATAACCTTTCACTAATAAGGGGGTGAGGTAGTAAAGCCTCAAATTTAACTTGCACATAAATGCACATAACACATACTTTTACAAATAACTAGTTCATTTCTAATTTCACATTCTCAAAACATTTAATAAACATTTGTTTTTAATCACTTTTGTTCTTAACACATAATTCATATACCAACTCAAATCACTAATTCACAATTGAAATTTTCATATAGCATCATAACTCAAATGTCATAACTCATATAAGTATAGCATTTATCAATAACCAAAATGTCATATACTTTAACCCATACCTTTATGAGTGTCAACTCAACATATATATATATATTCATTCAAACATTTGAATACACATTCTATACTATTAGAATCAGCTCAGTTGGAAGACATATCTATCTCATCAAAACAATTTTTTCGTCAGAGTCACGAGATATCACACTCTCACAAGTTAAATAGGGCATGTATAGCTAGACTCACATAAGCTATGGTAGTCCTAGAACCGACTAAACCATAACTCTGATACCAATAAAATGTAACACTCTTAACCCGTATCCGTCGTCAGAAAGGAGTTATGAGGTATTACCAGACGAATCATACCTTTCAAATAATCATATGCATAATTTTATTGAAACTCTTAAAACAGATAATTATTAATATAAATAAAACTAATTTAATCTCTTTGCAAGTCATATCGTCGTACTTTCTAAACACAAAATCAGATTTATAATTCATAAGCAATAAGCACCGAACATATCATTTTATCACATTGCATTTTTTCACACCATGAATATAATGTAATAATACAATCTATAAACACATATATAAGACATAACAAATAAAGATATTCAAACACATCTCATACTTGGCAAGTTTCATTTGGCACCATTTAAAAATTAACAAACTTAATTCTTTATAACTTAAAGTACTATTCATTTAGTCACTTTACAAAACCTCATCCGAATATAGAAATACATATTTCAATGTCCACTTTTAACTTACAAGCGTGCATTCTTACGTAGAGCTAATTCCAAACATTATCCAAAATTTTCATATCACATTAAGAACAATACAACTATGTATTTGCAATGTAACAAACTTCATGTTCAAGACCAATTCAACAAATACATATTCAACTAAGCACATGCAATTATATAAATCAAACCATCCCTTCATATACTTATATGTAAATATATATAAGTATCGAATCGTGATTAATTTACGAACATAATTCTTATCCATTTCTTTACTTAATGAAAGAATTTTAATAAGCTAACACATCCATTATATACAAGTATCATGTCTTAAACATATATCTCTTACGTGGCAATAATTATTAATAAACTAACATAATTTGAAAACACACAACAAAGCATCCAAATTGACTATTCAAATGGTCAAAACCCAAATATAATTGCCGAATATAAACAAGTTAAATTCGTATGCTTTAAAATACATATAGGAATTATACTTTTTCCAAATCACAAGACCATATTAATTCATTTTACATTCGCCTATTCAATGAAAGTACACTATGAATCAAATTTTATACCTATCATTATAAAACCAAAGTTTTAGCCATATATGCACAAAATCCCATTTCGCAATAAAACCAAATGCAAGACATATTTGAATCAATAAACTCATGAGTAAAATATCAACATAGCGATACGTATATATGCCAAAACCAAATCAACCAAAACCACAACCAAACATAATCATCAAGCCGAAGCATAAATTCCAAGATTAACAAAATGAACAAGCCATTTTCGCATAGCTTATACATATATACACAACTCCAACCATATTCGAAAAGTAGTATAGCCTATACATGCCATAAGTTTCTAATTCAACCTTTAAAAGTACCAAAAGAAAACAATAGTGTGATAGACTTCGCTGATGATCCCCGAGCCTGAAACTAGTCTTCAAAATCTATAAATAGAAGTAAAAATACTCACACAGTAAGCTATCTTAGCTTACTAAGTCATAAGCAAATATTAACTCAATAACAATAATAATTTAATAAGACATAACCAAACCATACTTGTAAACTCAAATATCCACATATAACTAAACATGAATTAATTTTTGTCCAAGCTTGCATTCGTTCTTTATCCAAAATCATCTTTCATACTCAATATCAATAAAAATTTAACTTGACCGAATACATACTATCATAATACATTTACACAATTCACATTTCCTTAGTCATAATTTCACATTCAATTACCATATAGACAAATGCACATATAAAAATTTGTCATAAGTATGAAATTCACATTTCCATATCATACATATATATATCATTAAACCGAATATGACCAATCATATATTTAAACATATGGTTTCATTCACTTCATTCATAGCTCAATTCTTAATTCAAATATTATCTCAATGGCATTGATAAATTATTAAGGCATAACCAAGCCATACTTATGAACTTTAATATCCAAACATTTATCTATACATAAATTATAACATTTCCAAACACACATTGATTCATTAACATGTTTAATATCACATAGACCTTATTTCGCCGAATATATATACTTCCCTAAAAATACATTCAAGGTTCACATTTCAAATACCTACTAACCGAATGCACATAAATCATTTAACATCTATATAAATTTCACATTTCAATTTATTCCTCATGTAACATTAGGCCGAATATAAGCTCAAAAATCAAACATTAATATCACATACTTATACATTAATCCACATATAGATTTTCATATACACAATCACTACCATTAACGTCATTTATAACGTGTATCACATATCAAATAATCAACTTACCTTATTTCCAAAAAGGTAATAAATTGTCACATACCTGTTCACTTTAACTTGTTTCCATATTCATTCATAACTTATCCTTGCCCGTTGAACCATTAAGAATTAAAAAGGATACTCGAATTATAACACATATCGTACAGTTCCAATGTCCCAGATGTGGTCTTACATGTAATCACATGTCGATGCCACTGTCTTAGACAGGGTCTTACATGAATCATAATTACGATGCCGATGTCTCGGACATGATCTTACTCAAAATCACATAGCGATGCCAACGTCCCAGATGTGGTCTTACACGAGATCACATATTGGAAATCCTATGTCATGACATTTGTATCCTAGCTATTCCTAAGGTTCGTACAGGGCTATTCGGACATCGAATCTTGGACGAATCGAATCGTAAACATAGTTCCCAAGTATACACATGTTTGGCTATCATTTATACATTCTCCAATATATCAATTTAGCCATGTAACTTATTTTATAAAAATACATAACTACGTTTATTTGCTTATAAACTTACCTCGAGCAACGGTAATCGGAACGGGACGACTAATCGACGATTTTAGTTTTCCTCCGATCCAAATCTGATTTCTTTGGTTCTTGATCTAAATGTATTCAAAATAAACTAATTGAATATAATTTCATTCAATTGAGTCCAAAAACACATAAATGGGAAAATTACCATTTTACCCCTGATATTTACACTTTTTATAATTTAGTCCCTATTACACAAAACACAAAATACACAAAATTTCAGCATACCCTTGTTGAGCTGAATTTTACCCACTCTCAAAAAAATTCGTATATTTCATTTATTTCACATTTTAGTCCCTCAAAGTATTATTTTTACAATTTAGTCCTAATTACTCAAAATCATCAAAAACTCAAATACAGAACATGTTAATCTAAAACATAACTTTCATATTTCATCATCAAACAACAAAAACCACAAGCTCTCATCAATGGCATAACTCAAAATATTCATCAAAATCAAAAATTCAAGCATGGGTTTTGTAGTATTCGAAGCAACGATCTCAAAAACGTAGAAATTATCAAAAATCGAGCTAAACTCATACCTTAATCAAGCTTCTAAAGTGCTGAACCCTTAAACTTTTTATTTTCTTTTTCTTTTCTTCAATTTCGGTCATGCAAAGAATATATGAACACTTGGTTTTATTTTATGTTTTATTTAATACATATTAAATAACATTTTAATCATTTTAATTAAATAGCCTTTATAATTTAATATATAATCCTTATAATGGTTTTCCACAACCATCCATCACTACACATTATGGTTAAATTGCATCTTAAATGCTTCATATTATAAAGAAAAATTCAAATAAGCACTTACACAATTAACTAGCCACTTTTACATTTTACGCGATTAAGTCCTTTTATTTAATCGGGCACCTAAACGACAAAATTAAATCACGAAAATTTCACACACACAAATTCACACATATTAAACACATAAAATAATTTTAAAATATATTTTTGACTCAGATTTGTGGTCTCAAAACCACCGTTTTGACTAGAGTAAAAATCAGATTGTTACAGTTAGATCTTTTATTTTGATTATCTCGTGTATAAGACCCTAACTTTTGAGTTTTGCGTCATTGTTAATTGGCCATGTGTTGGCTTACCTTAGCATTTGATTCATTTTGTATAAGTCCATGGAAAATGGCTAATATTGAAAGTTTATATATGAATGCAAGATAATCTTTCATGAATGTGAAATTGTTGGCATGGTTGAATATAAGAAATGTATATAGGCCTTAGCTATGGTTGTTTGGTTGAGATATCATATTAAGTTAGACTTTGATACGTTGGTTGGCATTAGATTGTGTTCAAGGTGGCAAAGAGCTTGGCGGATAGCCTTATATTATCCAGACGGGTAGATACACGGGCGTGTGTCTAGGCTATGTGTGACACACGGTTAGCCCCATGGGCGTGTTGTTCGGCCGTGTGTCCCCTCCACATAAAAATTGCAAGTTAGTATGCATGGTAGTAAACATACGGGTAGAGACACGGCCTCTGGTCATAGGCGTATGCCTTGGCCATGTGCCTCTAATTGGATGCTGACATCAGAAACAGAATGTCAAGGTTTTTAGACACGTGCTAGGGCATGGGCGGGTCATGGCCGTGTGAGGGACACAGGCCATTGACACGGGCGTGTGTTAGGCAGTGTGAAAACCCCTGTAGGTTCGAATTTAGAATTTAATTCATACAGGCGTGTCCCTAGATGCTTAGGCCATGTGTGTCACAAAGGCAATCAGCACGGCCATGTCATAAGGACCATACGGGCGTGTGCCTTGTTTTAAGATTTATTTTTCTAAAGTTAGTTAAAGGACCCAGGTTGGTCCCGAATGGTTTCCAATAGATGTTTGGGGCCTCGTAGACCCATGATAAGGAGTTTAGACAAAGTTTGAAAATGTTTTTAATTTGAACGAGTCTTGATGACATCGAAATGATTGTATGCATGTGATTAAGTGTGGTAACACCTCGTATCCCATCCCGACATAGGGCTCGGGTGTGGGGTGTTACACTTCCCGTGGGTAGTGCCCCGGTATTGTAATTTCTTAAGGCAGCTAAATTCTGTAGAAGAAACAAACAATCATTTCCTAAGGAAACTAAAATAAAATGAAACCCTAAATTCTTAACTTTCCCTTACCTTTCTTCTTTGTTATTACAACATTGAATGTACCTTGTGAAGGAACTATTTTTTCTCATATAGTGCGCATGGGCCATTTTCTTCCCCTAGTTCCTCTAATATTTGAGTTCCTCAAAAATCCTGTAATAAGTCCTTTTTCTTCTTCAGAATCAACCCATCAAAACATCATCTCTGCCTCCTCTAACTTCTTCTCTTTTGATCCTTCAAAATGATGGGTTCAACCTCCAGTGAAGTTTTTTCAATCCAGAAGGTCAGGGAGTCACATCCTCTCCCCTATGCAGCCACTCAATGCTCCTAAATCGTCTAGTTTTTTATTTTATTTCATTTATGATGAGTTCGATAAGTGATTTGTCATTTTCTGGCTTTTGTAGTTTTTTTATAATAGTCATTGAATCCCCTTCAACTATTACTTCGCCAAATTCCATTTCATCTATAAAGACAACCCCTTGGGGATATGCATATGCTTCTGCAGTTGTCGGATCTTGGTTGTTTTTGACTACGTAAACACATGAACCTATTACGAGTCCGATGTTGTTTTTGATGATTATTCCAGAGATTGCTTTGTTGTTTTGTTGTTGAAACATGGTATCACATTTTACTTTAACTTGTTCCTCTATTAGGGGTTCCCAGTGGGCTTCCTTTCTATTGTGCTTACTTTCCAGTAATTCGTCTAGTATGCTTAGTTCTATAATATATGCTTTGATAAAACCCATTATGTCACATATCCTCTGCCGAATACCTTCATAGAAAAATTTGTTCCTATTATGCCATATTGCCTGGAATGAAATTGTTAGACATGTATGTTGATACATGTTATTGATGTTAAAAGTCTCAGCTAACCATTGTTTCTATTCTTGATTTTCATGTATGGGCGTAGATATCACTTCCATCTACTGGAGAACTTGTTTTGCAAGATTATAGTCTCGGAAAATATAGTTGACTGATTTGTCTTCTTCACAGCATAGTGGACATAGAACATCAAACTTCAACGTATGGGCCTTTAGGTTACTTAGTGTAGGCAAATAATTGTTTGTAATTCTCCATCAGTTGATTCGTACCTTGCCAGAACTTTTAGGCTCCATAATTTTGTATAATAAGTTTTTGTTAGATCTGGATGTATTGTATTTTCATATTCCAGCATGTTTTGTTCCTCTGTAATACACCACTTGCAACCACTTTTAGTTGTATATTCTCCCGACTTGTCTCCCCTCCAGACCATGGTGTTTGGTTGCAAAGAATTCCCTAGGGGGATGGAACCGACCGTCTTGGCTTATTCTTCGGTGAATAGCCTTCTTAAGATGTCTTCCTTCCAGGTAACCGAGTCACAGGCAATTAGTTTCGCAACCAAAGAGTACCTCCAATTAATATTCTAAAACTGTAATTTTCCATCTCCAGGATATAAAAGCCACGCATAATTCCAAATATTTACTGATTTTCCATCTCTAGGCCTCTAACCAATGCATGTCTCTAAAATTCTCCGAGTGCCCTATATACTTCTTCAGGTAAACGAAGGGTTAATTCCTAACTCAGCATTCATAAAATCACTTCGTGTGTAGTACTTAGCTTTCATAACCTACGCGAGTAAACCAGTAGGATTGGTAATTAGCTTCCATCTTCCTTTGCCAACAAAGCTTTATTAAACTTCGATAATTCTCTAAAACCAATCCCCCTTGTGCCTTGGAGGTACACAATGACGTCTAACTACACCAATGAATGCCTTAATTTGTTTTTGAATTTTTCCACAAGAACTTACACATAATATTCTCTAAATCTCGGCATAATGAAATCAGTAACTAGAAGCATTGCATAGCATAAATTGGAATGACTTGTAATATTAATTTATCAAGAACTTCTTTCCTTCCTATAGAAAGATTACAAATACTCCAATTTTTCACCTTTGTTAAAAAATTATCCTTAATTTCTACCAAAGTGTTTTTCTTTCTCTTCCCACCATTATCACTAATCCAAGGTATTTATTGGGATTATTAGATACACGAACTCCCAGGTCACTCCCTATTTGATGCTTGATTTCCTCGCTTATGTTGTTACTGAAGTAAATTAAAGATTTAACAAAATTCACTAGTTGTCCTGAAATCTTTTCATATTTGTTAACTGTCGAGACCATTTTTAAATCGAGTTTTGGAAAATGGGAATCGACTTTAACAAAAACGAAAATAGGAGTCGCCACCAATCTTTTTAGGTGTGATTGGATCACCTTTAAAACATTTGTTTTAAAATCGTTAGCTTTGGTCTACGGAATCAAAAGAATGGGTTCAGAAGTCGGTTACGTACGAGGAAGGGTTAGCACCCTCGTAACGCCCAAAAATTGGTACCTAATTGATTATCAAAATGTCTTTAATGTCGGAAATTAAAAATTTTAAGATGTAATCCTCTTTGAAATATTTGTAAATTTGGGTTTACTTATATCAAAGTATTGACTATAAGTTAGCCTTTTAGAAATCCCTATCTCGAAACAACAAAATGCTACATCCAGTAAGTTAGGACATATCACTTTGCAGTTCCAAGACAGTCACTTATATTTTGAAAACCTTTAAAACTTAGAAGGGTACTTGACTATTCGAACTTATCGAGAAAAGTTGCAACCCAATAAGTTAGGGCACTACCTTTTCGAAATTTCCAAACACCAAGCATTGCCTTTATATTTTTTTGAAAATTTTGGAGCCTTATTTCTTTAAAGATGATGTGTGGAGAATTGTATTATATTATAGATTATACATAACAACATATTATTGTAGTAGGTAAATAATATATGCATTTAAACAAAGTAATGATAATAATATAAAGATTGTGCATTAAACACATACATATAAAAATAATATATAGCAAACATTAACAATATACATACAAAGTTATATATGGTATGAATTGAGAAAGAATAAACATACAAACATACAAAATAATAATTAAATAATGCAAGATATCAAAAGCAATAATCAAATAATATATGATATACAAATATAATGTCAATATGCATGTTCACAAAATATTACATCTAATGATAAAAAAAACTTTTAACACATACATGATACATACATTATAAAAATATCTAAGGAACTACTATATTAGATAAAAATGATTGATTGCTAACAAAATATACATATAATAAGATATTTCATAACAATTTTAAAATAGTATATATAATATATAATAAAAAATATTTACAAAAGAATAATAATCATATGGTAATATATTGGTTTAGGAGTATGTAAGAGATTTCATAATTTAACAATATTAATTTGAAATGAAACACTATATAATAAACAAATAAATAATAATGAAATGTATATGTAATATAAGTTTTAAAAAACATGATTTAATAATAATAATTTTCAAGTTTTAAATAATAATATATATGTTTTAAACATAAATATAATTAGTAATATATGATATATAATATAAATAATAAGTAATATAAAAATGACATAATAATCATTATATAATAAAATATATGGAAAATAAGAAATGTAATAAATAATGAAAGTTTATATATAAAAAATAATATGTATAAATAAATATAATATTTGTGAAAATATAATAATAAAATAAAATATAAAATAATAATAAATAATATTAATACATATAATAAGAATAATACTTATAATAATATAATCTTATAATGTATAATATAGAAGTAAAATAAAGCAAATAATAAAAATATATATAGGATAATAAATATAGGACCAAATTTAAAGTTTAGCAAAATTATGGGGCGAAATTTGAAAGGAGAAAACTGAATCAAGGCTCTATTTAAAACGCTTTTGCATCCAAAGGGCTCATTGGGCAAATTACCCTATTACCAAAACGGTGACGTTTTTCCAGAATACAATTTAATAGCCATCAAGACCAAATCGAATTAAAATTAGAATACTGGAGTAAAATTAAAAAACATTAAAACGAAATCATGAGAAATTAAAAATTTAGAAGACTGATTGGATAATTAATCCATTTTGCAAAACGCAGCGCGATCCTCCCGGGTAATCGGGTCAATGCGCAGATCCTTGGGGTCACAAAACGATGCCGTTTTGTCAAGGCTATAAAAGCCAATTCCTCAGCCTTAAATTCATTTGAAGCCCGAATTCTAAAAAAAACAAAAAAATTCTCTCTGGAAAAGAGAGAAAGGCAAGGAGCTCCGGGCTCTGGCCTCCGTTGGCCACGCTTCGCCCACGCGCCGCCCTAAAGACCACCGTATACGGTGGCTAGGGTTCGAAAAACCTCTCCTTTCTCGTGCCATCCGTCAGGTAACCCTTTCCTTTTATTTTTAAGTTATTTTTTTGTACATATATATATAAATATTCATATGCTTATACAATGAAAATAGAGAAATGAAAGACAAAAATATAAAACAAAAATCACCT
Organism: Gossypium anomalum; assembly: GCA_025698475.1. Taxonomy (NCBI): domain Eukaryota; kingdom Viridiplantae; phylum Streptophyta; class Magnoliopsida; order Malvales; family Malvaceae; genus Gossypium; species Gossypium anomalum. Next base: position 76,656,435 of record CM046966.1, on the reverse strand, counting down.
TTGAAACTGTTTGTTTCCGTTTTTTATTTCTGTATGCGTATTTTCTTGAACCCTATCCCCTTTTTTACAAGTGAAATGAAAGGCTTTATAGCCTTGGTCCCTTACATATTCGGGGAAAGAAGTTTAAGATTTCTTTCTATTTTGTATCTTTTGTAATCTCTGACTGATATGCTGTAATTTTCTTGCCATTTTTTGCTCTACTTTTTCGCGTATCTGCTATTTGTTTCCTTTTCTTGCAGGCAATCGAGCGAGGGATCCGGTAATGACCTTGCTGCGCACTGATCACGGAGGTTGAATCACGGCGCTGATGGTGGGTTACTGAAACATCGTGAGAGACGAGCAGACGCGTCCACTTGAAATTGATTCTGGAAGCTTCTGTTTGCGGCGCGAGGAGAAAGGCAGAAACCCTAGGGTTTCCTACCTTGGTGTAGCAAGCTGGGCCAATTGGGCTTTTTGAATTTGGGCTAGCTAGTTTAATTGGGTCACGGGTGTTTATGGGTCTGCTGGGTAGCTCAGGCCTGATTGGGTTATAAGTGTAACGGGCTTAGCTAAATTGTTTTGGTTTTGGGCTCATGATTTGGGCTTTTGTAACCTGGACTGTCAAATAAATAAACATTTATTTATTTTTTAATTTTGGTTTTGGGTTTTAAGGCCCGGTCAAATTTGGGCTGTTACAGCTGCCCCTCTTTGCTCATTGTTATGTAATAGGAATCGAGCAAAGACTCATAGAAAAAACTAAATTTGACCAGCCTTATGGTATTCAACCTTTTTTATGATTGCCATATTTATATCTTCGATCTGCTCATTGCCGAACATAGAGATGTCGAATCTGCTTCTTCAATTTGTAGGGATGCCGCATCAACTTGAATCCATTTGTTATATCTGCCATGTCCTTGATTTGTCCTTTGTAAGCACAAGGATGCCAAGTCATCTTGAGTCTGTTTGAGAATGTTCGAGAGTCATATCTGCTACGTCCTTGATTTGTTCCTTGTAAGCACAAGGATGCCAAATCATCTTGAGTCTGTTTGAGAACATTTAAGAGTCATATTGCAATGTCCTCGATTTGTTCCTTGTAAGCACAAGGGTGCCAAACCATCTTGAGTCTGTTTGAGAACATTTGAGAGTCATATCTGCAATGTCCTCGATTTGTTCCTTGTAAGCACAAGGATGCCAAACCATCTTGGATCTGCTTCAGTATAAACATCTGAAGGTTAGATCTGCTATATTTGAGAACGTCTGAGAGTTAAATCTACTATGTCCTCGATTTGTTTCTTGTAAACACAAGAATACCAAATCATCTTGGATCTACTTCAGCATAAACGTCTGAAGTCTGGATCTGCTATATCTGAGAACATCTGAGAGTCAAATCTACTATGTCCTTGATTTGTTTCTTGTAAACACAAGAATACCAAATCATCTTGGATCTACTTCAACATAAACGTCTGAAGTCTAGATCTGCTATATCTGAGAACATCTGAGAGTCAAATCTACTATATCCTTGATTTGTTTCTTGTAAACACAAGAATATCAAATCATCTTGGATCTGCTTCAGCATAAACGTCTGAAGTCTGGATCTGCTATACTACAGCCTATTATCCTGTTGTTTAAGGAGTTTAAAGCACGCCGTGTTTGATAACCTGTGGAATGATTATGCTTGATAATTAGGATGCTATGCTTGGAGTGAGTCGAATGTTCCTAATTAAATGTGTTATGATGCAAAATGCTGTGAATATGACCCCTATCCTAAGCGTCACCATTCAAAATTTCATTCTTGCTCGGCTTGTAGGCCTTCCTCCAATGCTACAATCTACTGAGGATGTCCGTAAGAATTGAATCATTGTTTTCTCTATTTCCTTTTGGACTGGAAGAAAGAAATTCCTCGGGTTCCTTCATCCTTTACTTACGTGAATTTCTCAAACAATTGTCCTGTTTTAGTTTCTTGCATTATCCAGAAATTCCAAAGCAATGTGCAAAACTTCGTTTGTGAAAATATTTTAGTTCATCTATCATTATTTCAATGCAACATACTTTAAAAATAACAAAAGATGAACAAATCTTTAAGAATAATTGGATTTGAATGAATCTTAAACAATACAAAGGAAATAATTCTGATAGTATATCTTTAAGAAGAAATAGAATCTAAAGATAGCCAACGATAAGAATTAGATGCTCTAAATATCACCGCTTGAGCGTTTATACATTAGTTCCATGAAACCTTTCTTAAGTTCGACATGTGTTTAAAAGATCCAAAGTACTTCGTTGATGCCCCAATGTACATCATATTTTACTCTCTGCCGAGTCATATATAGCAAGGTTGTTGTGTGCCCTTCAAAATTCGAGCTGCCCTTTCGGGTTTTCAACTCAAAATCCTTTTGGTCACAAGGTGCCCTTAGCGGGTTTTCAACTTGGCCTCTCCATTTTATTTTATTTTTTTATTTTTTTTTGAAAATTCAAGGCGCCCTTTGCGGGTTTTCACCTTGGATTCTTTTCTCCCTTAGACAACGTACTTTTTGACTGAGTCTGAGTTCACTGGATTGGGTAGGCTCTTTCCATCCATTTCTGTCAAAATCAATGCACCGCCAGAGAAAGCCTTCTTCACGACGTATGGCCCTTCCCAATTCGGCATCCATTTTCCTCTAAAGTCCTTCTGAATGGGAAGGATTTTCTTTAGCACAAGGTCCCCCTCATGGAATTCCCTTGGAAGAACGTTTTTATCATAAGCTCGCATCATAAGCTTCTGGTACATCTGACCATGTCGAATAGCTTTTAGCCTCTTTTCCTCAATCAAGTTTAGCTGGTCATATCGGGACTGAACCCATTCAGCTTCATCCAACCTTATCTCTGTTAGAACTCGGAGAGAAGGTATTTCTACTTCAATAGGTAACCTGCTTTCATCCCGTACACTAATGAGAATGGAGTTGCCCCAGTAGAAGTTCTAACAGATGTTCGATAGGCCAAGAGTGCAAACAGTAGCTTTTCATGCCAATCCTTATAAGTCTCAGTCATCTTTCCCACTATTTTCTTTATGTTCTTATTGGCAGCCTCCACTGCCCCATTCATCTTTGGACGATAGGGTGAAGAGTTATGATGCTTGATTTTGAACTAGTCACAAACCTCTGCCATCGTTTTGTTGTTCAAATTCAATGCATTGTCGGATATGATCCTCTCAGGCATTCCATACCGACAAATGATTTCCTTCTTTAAAAATTGACTTACAGCTAACTTAGTAACATTTGCATAAGAAGCTGCCTCTACCCATTTTGTAAAGTAGTCAATCTTTTGGCGATATTGGTCCGATGACATCCATGCCCCACATGGAAAATGGCCATGTAGACGTCATGACATGTAATGGTGAAGGTGGCACATAAATTTTGTCCCCATAAATCTGACACTTATGGCATTTTTTGGCATAGTTGATGCAGTCTCCTTCCATAGTAGCCCAGTAATAGCCAAAGCTCATGATTTGTCTTGCCATCGTGAACCCATTTGCATGTGTACCACATACACCTTCATGAACCTCTTCTAGAATTAGCTTGGCTTCCACAGCGTCAACACATCTCAAAAGTACTTGGTCTTTCCTTCTCTTGTACAGAACATCTCCGTCCAAAACATAGTCACAAGCTAACCTTCTCAAGGTTCGTTTGTCATTTTCGGTTGCCTGTTCTGGATATTTACGATCTCTTACATATCGCAATATATCCTGATACCAAGGATTGTCATCCTTTTCTTCCTCTTCAAGGTGATAATAGCTAGCTGCAGCTTCATAGACACTCATTTGAATTGGAATCATCTCTTCCTCTTTATTCGCCTTAATCATTGAAGCCAAGGTTGCTAAAGCATCTGCCATCTGATTTTCGTCTCGCTGGAGATAATTAAAGGTGATATCATCTAACTCCTTAAGTAAACCCAAAACTACCTTTCTATAATTGATCAATTTAGGGTCCCTTGTCTCCCATTCACCTCTAAGCTGATAAATTACCAACGCCGAATCTCCATATACCTACAAGATTCGCATACCTCGCTCTAAGGCGCTTGAAGTCCCATGATGCATGCTTCATACTCAGCGATATTGTTCGTGCAATCAAAGTCCAACTTGCACGTGAATGGGTAATGATCGCCATTAGGGGATACCAAGACTGCCCCAATTCCATTTCCTACTGCATTAGAAGCCCCATCAAAATTAAGCTTCCACGGAGAATCTTCAGTCATTGCTATACACATTAACTCCTCATTGGGAAAATCAAAATTTAATGGCTCATAATCCTCTAGAGCTCTACTAGCCAAGAAATCAGCTACCGCACTTCCTTTTATAGCCTTCTGACTTACGTAAACTATATCAAACTCTGAAAGTAAAATTTGCCACCTTGCCATCCTTCCATTTAAAGCAGTTGATTCCATCATGTATTTCAACGGATCCAACTTGGAGATAAGCCAAGTGGTATGGTATAGCATGTACTATCTTAATCTCTGAGTAGTCCAGATTAGCGTGCAACACAACTTTTCAATTGGCGAATATCTCATTTCATAGTCAGTGAATTTTTTACTGAGATAATAAATTGCTTTCTCTTTTTTCCCCGACTCGTCATGTTGACCAAGCACACATCCCATAGAATTGCTGAACACTGACAAGTATAGTATTAACGGTTTATCTGGACTAGGTAGAGATAACACTGGAGCATTCAATAAATACTGTTTGGCTTTCTCAAAAGCATTCTGGCATTCTTCATCCCAAGTACCTTGATTGTGCTTTCTGAGGAGGCGAAAGATAGGATCACATTTCTCGGTCAATTGTGAAATGAACCAAGCGATGTAATTCAACCTTCCTAAGAATCCTCGAACATCTTTTTTAGTATGTGGTGGAGGCAACTCTCTTATGGCTCTGACCTTGTCTGAGTCAACTTCAATTCCCTTTTCACTGACTACGAAGCCTAATAACTTCCCGATCTGGCTCCAAAGGTGCACTTTGCTGGATTGAGCTTCAACTGAAATTTCCTCAATCTTAAGAACAATCTTCTCAAGACCTCAATGTGTTCATTTTCTGTTCGCGAATTGGCAATCATATCATCAACGTATACCTCAATATCCTTATGCATCATATCGTGAAACAAGTTTACCATGGCTCGTTGGTATGTTGCCCCTGCGTTCTTCAGCCCAAACGACATTACTTTATAACAAAAGGTGCCCCACAATGTTATGAAAGTAGTTTTATCCATGTCCTCTGGATGCATCTTTACCTGATTGTATCCTGAGAAGCCATCCATAAAGGAGAACAACGAATATCCTACTGTGTTGTCTACCAAAGTGTCGATGTGTGGTAAAGGAAAATTATCTTTTGGGCTTGCTTTGTTTAGATCTCTGTAATCAACGCACATTCGTACCTTCCCGTCCTTCTTAGGGACAGGTACAATATTAGCTACCCATTTAGAATACTTCACTTCCTGTAAGAATCCTGCATCAAACTGCTTCTTAACCTCATCTTTTATTTTCAGGATAATGTCTGGCCGCATTCTTCGTAACTTCTGTTAGACCGGTTTACATTCTTGTCTTATCGGAAGACGATGTACTACAATATCAGTACTTAATCCGGGCATATCCTAATAAGACCATGCAAAGATATCATTGAATTCCTGAATCAACTCAATCAAACTATGCCTTGTGTCATTAGCGATCAGTGTTCCAATTTTCACCTCCTTCCCTTCCTCTAGGGCTATATTCTCTATTGCCTCCTTTTCATGTGGCATGATTTGTTTCTCCTCTTGTTTCACCATTCTTAATAAATCGAGAGATTCACAATCTTGGACATCTTCAAAATCCTGAGGCTCCTCTAAACACATATCTTGCTCACAAGAGAAATTAGGAGCGGCAGTATTAGCGCTCATATCATTGATATCTAGAGACCTGTGAGGGGTATGAAAGAATATACAAAGAATAAATGAATTTAAGAATGATCATTTATGTGCTATGAATAAAAGAATAAGAGTTGTTAGAATTTAAAGGAATATTGGTTGACAAAAATGAAGCAATACTCTTTTAAATTGATAAAAGTTATGTTTTATTTGAATAATAATAGATGAACATAAGCCTATTTTCACAAATGTAAACTTACTACTCCTAGGCCCTAGAGTAATAAACATGTTTCGAGAATTACTCTGAAAAATTTCTAAAGACTACAGGAAGATCCTCCGCAGTCCAATTGTTTAGAGAGCTCCCCGGTTCGTAAGGGTGAATGCCCCCAAGATTTTCTTGTCCCAACTAATCACTATGTACAATATTGATTTGATGACTCTCTTCTACTAGCAACCCTCCTGACTTAAAGGTTTTGGATATAGGTGGAAATGTCATCGGTTCCCACTCTACTTCTCCTCCGTTCAAACGCGCCTTCCTTCTTGCTTGACGCTTTTCCATCTCCTGTCTCTTGTGTTTATGGTCTGGCTTGAAACCCAAACCAAAGCGATCCTTCTTCTCCATCAGTTTTGGGATTTGAATCCCTCCTTGCAACTGCTTTCCTAGTCCTTTTCCCAATGATGCCCCCTTTCCCATCATCATTTGCAGGGCCATCCTTGTAGCTCTAGACATTTTGGGAACCGGCACCTTGCTTCCCTCTAAAATGAAGGTAGCATTAACAATTTCCAAGGAACGAAAAGAACATTCGATGGCCTCCTCATTTATCTCCACATAAGGGGCTTTACTGGTGACGGCTGCTATGATATCCTCCTCTGCATTGATGGTTATCAAGCATCCATCTGTCACCAATTTCAATTTTTGGTGCAGTGAAGAAGGCGCCGCTCCTGCCGAGCGTATCCATGGCCTCCCCAACAAACAATTATAGGAGGGCTTGATATCCATTACCAGGAAGTCAACTTCATACGTATTTGGTCTAATCTCCAGAGGGATGTCAATTCGTCCCATTACTTTCTTTTCAGTTCCGTCAAAGGCTTTTACCACATTGTGACATACCTTCATATGCGAACTGTCAATGGGCAACCTATTCAAGGTGGATAGCGGAAGCACATTCAAAGCAGAACCATTATCCACAAGTACACTTGGAAGTGTGTATCCTTTGCAACGAGCGGTGATGTGCAAAGCCTTAGTTAACCCTATGCCCCCAGGTGGAATTTCATCATCATTGAAGTAGATGAAATTACCAGCACTGGTGTTATTTATCAACCGGTCTAACTTATTGACAGATATATCGTGAGTGACATATGTCTCGTTGAGTACCTTCAACAACGCTTCTCGATGCACTTCAGAGCTTAGCAGTAAGGCTAAAACTGATATGCGTGCTGGTTGCTTACACAACTGTTCGACCACACTGTACTCACTATACTTAAGGAGCTTTAGAAATTCCTTAGCCTCCTCCTCCCTCACTGGCTCGTTAACAGGTACTTCACTCTTTTTCTCAATCTCAACACTCTTAGGTTTTGTGGGCTCCACTCTGACGTCCCCCATATCATAATGCTTCCCACTCCGCGTATGAGAACCTTCATCTCGTACATCTTTAGATGCGCTGGCTATATTTCCTTCCTCCGGTACCGTTACGCTACAGTCATAACTCCATGGTACTTTCTTGCTATCCTTGTAAAGGAAAGGAGTAGGTGTATGGATAATGACCTTGGGCGCTGCTGGTGTCCCCATTTCATTATTCCTTGGCAGGGAGATAATGATCCTTGGTCTGTTGGTTCTTTGCTATTCATTTTCTAGCATACATACTTGATTTTCACTAGAGCTACCTTCACAAATTTGTAGCTCTTTATTATCTATAAAGCCCTACACCAAGGCCTTGAATTCCTTGCAATCTTCATGGAACTCATCGTAGTCCCTCGTTCTTTCTTTCGTATTTTTAGAGGTCAACATACCTCTCTTCATCATCTCCTCCCAGATTACCCTCATAGGCATCCTTATCTCGTCAATATTTTCCTTTTCCCTCTTTCCACTAGCTTCACCAATGGCATTTACTCCCTGATTGTCATAGTTCAGCAAGAGATTCTCGGTATTTGAGGTACTCTCAAATTTCAAAACCCCATTCTTGATCAACGTCTCTACAACTTTCTTGAATCCAGTACAATTCTCGATTGAGTGCCCCGATATTCCAGCATGATACTCACATCTGGCATTTGCATCATACCATTTAGGATACGGAGGTTGTAATGGTTTTAAATGGAAAGGGGCTATAGCATGCACATCATATAGATTTTGATAGAGCTCCCTACACGTCACAGGTATAGGCGTGAATTGCATCCTCTCTTGCCTAGTGTTGGATTCCTGCTTTTGAGAGCCTTGTTGCCCAACTGTGGCTACTTTGGGCTGGCTAACTATGACTACTTTTGAATTAAAACCACTTGTATTGTTTACCTCGTTGTCTTTTCTTCTTGGGGCTAATCTTTTGGCTACTTCCCCCTCAATTCTTCCCCCTCTTATGGCATTCTCTATCATCTCTCCTGCCATAACTATGTCCGCAAAACCTTTAGTAGTGCTTCCAATCATATGAGTAATAAATGGGACTTTTAGAGTATTAGTAAATAACAAGTGGTCTCCTTCTCCAACAGTGGTGATTGAACCTGCATCGCTACCTCTCTCCACCTCTGTGCATATTGCCTAAAATTCTCATTAGGCTTCTTTTCCATGTTTTGCAAGGTAATCCGTCATGTCTGTTACATGATTGTACTGTTACATGAAGGCTTGTGCAAGACCCTCCATGAACTTATTCTAGCCCGGCTCAACTGATTGTACCATCTGGCTGCCGCTCCTATCAAACTATCCTGAAAACAATGGATCAACAGTTGATCATTGTTTACATACCCCGTCATCCTTCTGCAGAACATTGTGATGTGGGCCTCTGGGCAAGTAGTGCCATTATACTTCTCGAATTCTGGCATTTTGAATTTGTGAGGTAGCACTAGGTTTGGGACCAGACTTAAGTCCTTAGCATCAACCCCATGATTATTGCCAGTACCTTTCATAGCCTTGAACTTTTCTTCTAACCATCTGCAGCGTTTATCCAATTGCCTTGCTGCTTCGGCCTTCAAATCCTCTTTTTCCACCATATCTAGATCGGGAACAAGAGGATTAGTAGGATTGTCACCCATATTAAACCCTGAACCAACCAAGAAATTCACATGGACACCAGCATCAATTGGCCCATGCTGAGGCCTCATGGTAGTAGATGGTCTTCTAGGAGGTGCCTCAGTTTGCAATGGTACATGTGGCGGTGTAAAACCTGGAGGAGGACCCTCATTCTCCTCTTCAGTGATGGCCATAGGAGCCTTTCCTTTATCAGTGGCCCTCAGTAACTGAGCCATTTCGGCCATCATATTCCTCTGAGCTTCCATCATTTGCTCCCTCATCTCATTCTGCATTTTAGCCAACTCCTCTTGCAACTGGACTTGCATATCCTTTTGCAACTGTTCAAACCTTTAATCCATGTTCTTAGTTTTAGTGTGAGTGCCGTAAGGATGTGTGATTTCCAGATTTTCTTTTCTACATTTATAAAGAAACTTTAACTAATTAGGGTTTTTCTATAACCTTGAATGCATATGATATGATGTAATGCAAATGCATGAATGTAGCAAAGGCATCAATCTCGATTCAATCTCATTTAGAAAACTTTATTTAGACAAAGAATATCTTTACATATAAATGGATTACAAGTACGCTTTCGCCCTAATTGTAACACCCCCACGCCCGAAACCGTCACCGGAGTCAAGCTTGAGGTGTTACTAAACTTATCTTACCTTTTAAACAACTCTAAACCACTTATTTTAATTTTCGGAATAAACTTTTTTTCTGTATCATGGTTGCTTAAAAATTCATTTCTCGAGTTTCAAAAGTCAAAATTAAGATCCATAAATTTTTCCTGAAACTAGACTCATATATCTATCTACTAATTTTTTTCTAGAATTTTTGACTTAGCCAATTAGTACAGTTTATTAGTTAAAGTTACCCCTGTTTCAGAATTCGACTGCACTAGCCTCTACTTACTACGAACCACTTTTCTCTCTGTAAAAAAATTATATGACTATACCGTTTATTTCTATTAAAACTAGATTAAATAATGATTCTAAAAATATAAATTACACCACCTAATTATTTTTTTAAAATTTATGGTGAATTTATAAAGTTGAAACAGGGATCCAGAAATCGCTCTGGCCCTATTTCACTAAAACTCGGATATCTTATAAAATACAAAACTTTTACCTGTTTTGCTTATTCCATATGAAAATAGACACAATGAGTTTTAATTTCATATATTATTCACCATCAAACCATGTCTCTAAGATTTTTAGTGATTTTTCAAAGTCATGTTATTTCTGATACTTGAATCCGTTTTTAAGTTACTTTCACATTTTTCATAGTTTTCATGTGATAGTTACTACTTAATCATACATACTATTAAACATGTATATCATCAGCCATTCTATTAGCTAATCACTAGCAAGTATTTACACATCATTCATTGATCATATCATATCAAAAGAAACCAAGTTCCTATACATGCCATACACAAAACGAAATGTTTAACTATACCAATGTGATTCCTTCGATAGTGTGATCGGGTCTCCGACGTTTCCTTCGATCCCCGAGTGGCTTGATAAAAACTATAAGAAAAAGAAAATAAAGAGAGTAAGAACTAGGCTTAGTAAGCTTACAAGCAAATAAATTACAACATTCAACATAATGAATAATTATACCTAATGTCACCTAGCCTCATAAACTTTCTTTACTTCTCATTTTCTACCTTCTTCTTTACTCACTTACCTTCTTTCTTACCTGACCTTTCACTATTCATAAATATAATCTACCTTCCCTTTTGCTAATAATTCACTGTAATTTAACGTGTATAATGACCCATTGAACCACTCGGAATACTAAGGATCTTGGGGTCGTTCTGTCTATCAATATCTCCCAATGCCATGTCTTCGACATGGACTTACATGAATTATTCTGTCTCCAATGCCATATATATATATCTAATATGGGCTTACATGGCTCATTCCTGTCTCCAAAGCCATATATCTGATATGGACTTACATGGCTCATTTACATCTGTCTGTCTGTCTCAACCCCAATATCCTAACATTCCTAAGGTTCAAACGGGCTTCCTAATGCTTTTTCTCTCACACTTCGCTTTAATTTGACTTTAAATATTCTCATAAAATAAGTATATAAATGCTGGAAATTTACAATAATAATGTAAAATAAAAGAATATTGCATTTATTTACTGTAAACTTACCTCGTATGCAAAAATAGCTACTTTTACCATTTCGTCCACAACTTGGCATTTTCTCCATTTTAGCCCGAATTTCAGTTTTCCTTGCTAATCGAGCTTGGAAGCTTGAAAAACCCTAGCCATGGTTTCTCCTTGCTATATTCGGCCATGGGGTTGAAGATGAGCAAAATTGGCTTTTAATTTTGTATTTTAATTCATTTTACCCCTAAATGACCAAAATGCCCTTACTACTACACTTTTCAAAAATTCCATCCATGTCCAATTTTTGTCTATAGACTTAGAAATTGGTAAAATTACTCTTTAAGGACCTCTAATTAATAATCTAATTCAATTTTATGCAAAATACTTCTAGAACACAAGTTTTGCAATTTATTCAATTTAGTCCCTAATTTCAAATTAAGCACTTTATGCATAGAATTTCTTCACGAACTTTTCACATAATCATGCAAACATATCATAGACCTCAAAATAATAATAAAATAAATTTTTCTACCTCAGATTTGTGGTTTCGCAACCACTATTCCGTTTAGGCCCTATTTCGGGATGTTACACTAATGCCCAAAGTTTTAACTCTATCTAATAAAAAGGCTAACTCTCTTCCTATGTCTGACGACGACCCACACATCAAACTCAATACATCGACTCGCACTGCCAAATCCTGCACATATTCAGCAACCTCTCGAATCTAGGCTATGGCTTCTCCCATGACATGATCCCTTTCTCTAACCTGCCCTCTAGACTGATGAAGCTCTTCTTTTAGATAATCTCCTTGCATCTCGAGTTGCTTGATCCGAAGTTTACCTTCCTGCAATGCTGTTTCCAAATCTTCAACTTTACTCTTTAGCTCTTTTAACTCAACCGTAGAATCATGGTTGCGATGCCAACGAAGGGATCTTCCAAGCTCAGTTATTTTAGACTTCAACCCTTTATTCTCTTCTTCTAATGCCAAGTTCCGCGATTGCATCTCCTGAAACTTCCTTTCCCAGTACTCAGCTCTAGCCTTTCCTTCTTGGACCTCTTTCTGCAACTGATCTGAAGACCCTCCTACTTTTGCTCTTCTCAAGGATACCTGTGCCTTTTTGTAGTGTTCCTTCAAATCATCTCTATCCTCTTCAATTTTCCTCTTTTCCTTTCTTTCTTTTTCGACCTCCATCTTCTGGACATCGATATCTAAACTCAGATACATCTTTTTTTCTTCGAGCTTGGCTATCCTTTTCTCAAGCTCCAAATTTTTCCTCTCAAATTCTTGCTTCATAATTTCCAACTCAGAGGGCATCACTTGCAGATATTCCTCCATCGGTCGAGCTCCTTCCACATTTGGCTCAGGAATATTATCATTGATCCTTCTACCTCTCCATTCAACATATTCTGGAGTCGTAGTAGGGCCAATAGCTACTCTTTTCAACCGACACGTCTTGTTCTAAGCGCTAGAGATCTCACCAACCCTTTTCTTGTAATCAGCTCCTCTATATGCAAACTCACTTTGAGTTAGCCCATGAGTTGCTGGCACAAATTGCCTCAAACCGAATTGCCTCAACACGAGCAAGGGGGCATAACCAATGGCACCCCAAATTCCCAATAAAGGGACCCAATCGAAACTGCCACAACGGTAAAGAATCTCACCAGGAATCATCCACGGAGCTCTCCACTCAACATCTTTTGACTGAAGATTTTGAAGTAGTGCAATCCAATTCTCCTCTGGAACATCAACTTCCCTAGTTAAAGCGATTATGTCCTTCAGCGGTGAGTAATCCTCGAAGAAAACCTGACAAACAACCTTATCTATCAACCGAAAATGACTATAGAACCAAGGTAGAAGCAATTGTGCACAACCAACAAACCTGCTTCCACCAGCTTTCCTGCATGTGCCTAAGGACCTGAATGTCTCTGCTAAAATTGCAGGGACAGAAGTGACCCTCTTACTGAGTCTATGAAAAAGATCCGTGGTTGCCTCATCTACATATCCCAAAGAACACCATCAATCCGTACAAACTTAAGGCAAAAACATCTACCCACTTTGCTTCATCAGGGTGTGTCAAAATCAGACCCTTCAAAGCATCCCATAAAATGCACTTGCACTTGCCCTTCTCTTTAATTCTGGCAGTAATCCACTGCTCGCTCATCCCTGTAATAGCCATCAATTTCTTCCAAAAGGTAGGGACATTAACAGCTCGAGAATAGATTCTATCAACTCGGAACTCGGGACATCGTAACAAGGCGGTGTACTCCTCTACAGTAGGCACCAAGTCTACCTCCCCAAAAAATGTAAAGCAATCAGACGTTTGGATTCCAAAAAGCGAACGAGGGCTCGGAACAAGCGCTCATCTATTTGAACATCGAGCAAGTAAGGTAAGTCTCCGTAGTTGCCATAGAATAACTGTTTAGTCTCGTTGCCCCATTGATCCCAAATCTCCTTTAGCTCTTGGAGATTATTCTGCGTAACACTGATACGAGTATATCCTAACAGCTCCGACATATGTCCCGCAGCTATACTATCTCCCTTTTCTAACTGAGTTTGCTCAGACCATCTACGGATGTTGGCGTTGCCCTCCACTCTATTAAGAAGTCCGTTCTCCATAATAAAATTCTCTAATTTAGACACTGACCGTGATTTAATACCTTTGTAAATGCAAAAATTTCATGCATATAACAGCAAAGAAATAGTCAGTATCACATGATATCAAAAAATCTTAACAATAATTCATAAGGATAATATCTAAAGTTTAACACTAACTAAGTTGGGCTCTTACGATTTTTTCTATATGAGGTTGGTTCTAAAGTTTGAGGTATCTGAACCAGCAGATTCCTCGATCCTCACCCATTATAGGCTCATTTGAATCGAGTTTAGTTCAGGGGAATACATTTCCCTATGGCTACACAAAGATGAAAATCTCACGAAACCATAGGTACGGATGTATCTCGAAAGTGATCCACTATCACCACACGAGGCGAAAACCTCACGGCGTAGCTTCTCACTCCCACTTAAGGGTGTGACCACAACGGTCATGCAAATGCAATGCGTATTAGAATATAGCAACACATGCAATAATAAAAACACATGTAATGCAAAGAGGAATAAATTTTACCGACATTAAGACAAGAGATAATCAATTACACGGCTTGACTCTCTTATTAGTCCCTAGAGGAGTCGCCAAGCTGTGGAGACCATTTTTAAATCGAGTTTTGGAAAATGGGAATCGACTTTAAGAAAAACGAAAACGGGAGTCGACACCAATCTTTTTAGATGTAATTGGATCACCTTTAAAACATTTGTTTTAAAATCGTTGGCATTGGTCTACGAAATCAAAAGAATGGGTTCGGGAGTCGGTTACGTACGAGGAAGGGTTATCACCCTCGTAACGCCCAAAAATTGGTACCTAATCGATCATCAAAATGTCTTTAATGTCGAAAATTAAAAATTTTAAGATGTAATCCTCTTTGAAATATTTGAAAATTTGGGTTTACTTATATCAAAGTATTGACTATAAGTTAGCCTTTTAGAAATCCCTATCTCGAAACAACAAAATGCTACATCCAAAGAAGTTAGGACATATCACTTTGCGGTTCCAAGACAGTCACTTATATTTTGAAAACCTTTAAAACTTAGAAGGGTACTTGACTATTCGAACTTATCGAGAAAAATTGCAACCCAATAAGTTAGGGCACTACCTTTTCGAAATTTCCAAACACCAAGCATTGCCTTTATATTTTTTTGAAAATTTTGGAGCCTTATTTCTTTAAAGATGATGTGTGGAGAATTGTATTATGTTATAGATTATACATAACAACATATTATTGTAGTAGGTAAATAATATATGCATTTAAACAAAGTAATGATAATAATATAAAGATTGTGCATTAAACACATACATATAAAAATAATATATAGCAAACATTAACAATATACATACAAAGTTATATATGGTATGAATTGAGAAAGAATAAACATACAAACATACAAAATAATAATTAAATAATGCATGATATCAAAAGCAATAATCAAATAATATATGATATACAAATATAATGTCAATATGCATGTTCACAAAATATTACATCTAATGATAAAAAAACTTTTAACACATACATGATACATACAATATAAAAATATCTAAGGAACTACTATATTAGATAAAAATGATTGATTGCTAACAAAATATACATATAATAAGATATTTCATAACAATTTTAAAATAGTATATATAATATATAATAAAAAATATTTACAAAAGAATAATAATCATATGGTAATATATTGGTTTAGGAGTATGTAAGAGATTTCATAATTTAACAATATTAATTTAAAATGAAATACTATATAATAAACAAATAAATAATAATGAAATGTATATATAATATGAGTTTTAAAAAACATGATTTAATAATAATAATTTTCAAGTTTTAAATAATAATATATATGTTTTAAACATAAATATAATTAGTAATATATGATATATAATATAAATAATAAGTAATATAAAAACAGACATAATAATTGTTATATAATAAAATATATGGAAAATAAGAAATGTAATAAATAATGAAAGTTTATATGTAAAAATAATATGTATAAATAAATATAATATTTGTGAAAATATAATAATAAAATAAAATATAAAATAATAATAAATAATATTAATACATATAATAAGAATAATACTTATAATAATATAATCTTATAATGTATAATATAGAAGTAAAATAAAGCAAATAATAAAAATATATATAGGATAATAAATATAGGACCAAATTTAAAGTTTAGCAAAATTATGGGGCAAATTTCAGAAGGAGTAAAACTGAATCAAGGCTCTATTTAAAACGCGTACCAGATCCAAAGGGCTCATTGGCCAAATTACCCTATTCCCAAAATGGTGACGTTTTTCCAGAATACAATTTAATAGCCATCAGGACCAAATCGAATTAAAATTAGAATACTGGGGTAAAATTAAAAAGCATTAAAACGAAATCATGAGAAATTAGAAATTGAGAAGACTGATTGGATAATTAATCCATTTTGCAAAAAAACGCGGATCCTCCCCGGGTAATCGGGTCAACGCGCGGATCTTTGGGGTCACAAAACGATGCCGTTTTGTCAAGGCTATAAAAGCCAATTCCTCAGCCTTAAATTCATTTGAAGCCCGAATTCTAAAAAAAAACAAAAAAAATCTCTCTGGAAAAGAGAGAAAGGCAAGGAGCTCGGCTCGCTCACGCCTCGCTGTGCGCTTACCCAGCGCTTCTAAAAGACCACCGTATACGGTGGCTAGGGTTCGAAAAACCTCTCCTTTCTCGTGCCATCCGTCAGGTAACCCTTTCCTTTTATTTTTAAGTTATTTTTTTGTACATATATATATAAATATTCATATGCTTCTACAATGGAAATAGAGAAATGAAAGACAAAAATATAAAACAAAAATCACCTTTGAAACTGTTTGTTTCCGTTTTTTATTTCTGTATGCGTATTTTCTTGAACCCTCTCCCCTTTTTTACAAGTGAAATGAAAGGCTTTATAGCCTTGGTCCCTTACATATTCGGGGAAAGAAGTTTAAGATTTCTTTCTATTTTGTATCTTTTGTAATCTCTGACTGATATGCTGTAATTTTCTTGCCATTTTTTGCTCTACTTTTTCGCGTATCTGCTATTTGTTTCCTTTTCTTGCAGGCAATCGAGCGAGGAATTCGGTAATGACCTTGCTGCGCACTGATCACGGAGGTTGAATCACAGCGCTGATGGAGGGTTACTGAAACGTCGTGAGAGACGAGCAGACGCGTCCACTTGAAATTGCTTCTGGAAGCTTCTGTTTGCGGCGCGAGGAGAAAGGCAGAAACCCTAGGGTTTCCTGCCTTGGTGTAGCAAGCTGGGCCAATTGGGCTTTTTGAATTTGGGCTAGCTAGTTTAATTGGGTCACACAGTGTTTGTGGAGTCTGCTTGGGTAGCTCGAGCTTTGATTGGGTTATAAGTGTAACGGGCTTAGCTGAATTGTTTTGGTTTTGGGCTCATGATTTGGGCTTTTGTAACCTGGACTGTCAAATAAATAAACATTTATTTATTTTTTAATTTTGGTCTTGGGTTTCAAGGCCCGGTCAAATTTGGGCTGTTACATTAACTATTAATTTTATAGCTAAGACCCCTTTCTTTGTTTCTTTTTCAAATAAAATACTATCATCAGCGAATAATAAATGGGTTATTGACAACACACCTTTTTGTACTTTTGCCCCTTCAATTTTTCCATCCCTTTTTGCAAAATTGAAAAGTCTTGAGAAATCTTTTGCACAAATGATAAATAGATATGGACTTAAGGGATCTCCTTGCCTTATTTCTCTAGTGGGATTGAACTCAACTCCTTTTCCTCCATTGAAAACAACTGAGTGTAAAACACTCTTGATATATTGTATAATCAATGATACCCACTGGTCGCAGAAACCAAGAGTTCTAATCATTTTTTCAATAAAATTCCATTCTACCCTATCATATGCTTTGCTCATGTCTAATTTTCAGGTAAAAGAACCTGGTCCATATCTTTTTTTCTTGAAGTAATGCAATAATTCATATGCCACTAGAATGTTATTAGTAATCTATCTACCTGGCACAAATGCTCATTGTGTTTCCTCAAATGCAATAGCTAATGGCCTTTTTGAATCTGTTAACTATAGCTTTCGAAATTATTTTTTATACTACATTGTAAAGGCTAATCAGTCTAAATTGACCCATATTCTTTTGCTTCAATACTTTAGGGAGTAAGACAATATTGGTTTTGTTTATAATACTTAATTCTTTCTGGTTATTCAAAATTTCTAAATAGAAGCTAGTCACATCCTTTCATACAATATTTCAATATTTTTGAAAAAAGAGAGTTGGATAACCATCCTTACCTAAAGCCTTTAGAGGAGCCATTGACTTTAACGCATCAAATAATTCTTTTTCTTTAAAACTAGTTGAAAGTTCCTCATTAAGGTATCCAGATATGCAAGGTTGAATTTCCATCCATTAATTCTCACAATCTTGTAAGGGTTTTGAAGAGAAAAGATCTTAAAAATATTTTATCGCTAACTCAAGTAATTCTTTATCCCCTTCCATCCATCTACCACTTTCGTCTTCAAGCCCCTTTATTGTGTTTCTCTTTTTATGGTAGGATGCAAAATTATGGAAAAATGTTGTATTTCAATCGCCCATTCTAAGCCAGCTTGCCTTTACTCGTTGTTCCCAAAAAAATTCTTCCTTATCTGCTTCCATATTCAATGCTAGCTTGACTTTTGTTATTTCTACTAATCATTCTTCTTTAGGTTCATCTTCATTAAGCTTGGTGAGCCTTTAGTTTAATTCTTCTATTCTTTTGTGTCAGTTCCCTTTGTTGATCTTGGCTTTTTCTTTTAACGAGTTGCCCAACATTGTTCATTTTCTTAGGAGTTCATCGTTATTTGAATTCCATGGGATCTTCACTTCTTCCTCAAAGTCCTCTTCAAGTACCCATTTTGCATTGAATTGAAAGGGAAAACATCTCCTTACTGCTTTGTCACGTTGGTGCCCCAATGTATTCATTAATACTAGGCAGTGGTCTAAGAAGCCATACATTAAATGGCACAAAGAGTAACCAAGAAAATGACCCCACCATTCCGAGTTTTCCAGTCCTCTATGCAATCTTTCACGTATATTGTTTTCTACTAATCATCTTCTTTCCCAAGTAAACTATTAGCCTGAGAAGCCAAGATCGCTTAATTCATATTCTTCCAAAACTTCTCTAAATGTTGCCACTTGTCTTTCTTCTCTCAACCTCCCTCATTTTTTCTCGAATGAATACATTATTTCATTAAAATCACCCATAATTAACCATAGGACCTGACAATCCTCCTTTACTTGCCTTAACTTATTCCATGAGTCCCTCCTTAGATGCTCTGTTGGGGATCCATAGAAACCTGTAAATCTCCATTCGACCTCTCCGCTTTCTTCTTTGATTTCCACATCAATGTGAGAACTAGAAAAACTATTTAGATTTATTGATAAGCTTTCTTTCCACCCAAATGAAAGGCCCCCAAATCTCTCTGCACTTATGTCTATTCCATTTTCATAGCCACACTTTTTCCAATTTTTTTCCATATTTTTTAGTTGGCTTTTGTTCCTACGAGAAATAAAAGCTGGGGCTGATACAGTCTCAAAAGATTTTTTAGACATCTTACTTTTTGTGGTTTCCTCAGACCTCGAACATTCCAACTTAGGGTTTTCATTACGACCGATTGGCCTGCTTACTAGTAGCTGCCGATAAAATATTATTTAGATCAGTTTCAATACGTTTTGTATGTGTATCCTTTAGATGGATCATCATTTGCCTTTTCTTCCCTTCTAAGATGCCAATTAGATCCTCTTAGTGGTCTTTGTCCTTCCCCTTTAGAATGTTATGTTCTAACCTAACGTCAAAACCATGTCTAATGACCTCTCTTCAGTAACCCTCTAAGTCCCCTCTTCTATTTGACCTTGTTACTATTTCTTTCCCTATCTTTCTAGGTGTTTGAGCATATGATGTACTATCCATTACTTCTCCTTCCCTTCGTTCATCGATACTTATTCTGCTTTTGACCATGTTCTTAGGTTCCTCCCGCAACCATCTACTCTCAAACTGCACTTTCATTCTAGGTGGTGCCCTTAAAGAAAGATCCCATCCCAGCTTTATCTCTTATATCCTTGTCGTTAATCGTAAAGGGAAAAAAATTTCTCCATATCCTAACCTTCCACATAAAAAACAAATTAATGATAACCTTTCGTATTGGAAGGTTGTATAGGTAGATTTGTCATGTCCATATATTATGTGCTTCCTCCTTTTCAAAAGACTTTGCACATCCAAGCATACCTTTATCCGTATATATTTCTTCACACCTTTTGTTATTATTATTGTGTCGTATTCTAGGAAGTGTCTAATGAAGTTTCCCAATTATCTTGCTATCCCTTTTGACATTGAGCCTGAAGGTAGGTTGTGAATTTGTACCCAAAAGTTCGAGTAGATTAAAGGCACTTAAACTTGACTCTCCTCTCTCCAAGTGATGGAAGATAATTAGATGTCTATTAAGAAGTCTTAGTTATAGATATTATTAGTTTATGTTAGAATTAGTAAATTTTGTAGGAATATCAAATTAAGACTAATTTGGTTTGATTATTGCCTTATATAATCTCTGTATAAATTACTCCTTTAAATTAGAAGTAAAACACAAAACATTCTCTTACTCTTCCCTCTTATTAACAAGGTTGAGTTTACATCTAATTTCAAGTTGGATGTGGCACTATTGAAGGTTTCCTATCCCAAATACATCGACTTGCCTCTTAGGTTTTTTTTTTTGAGTAAGTTATGCTAGTCACCCAATTATTAATAAGTTCTTTTTATCATTCAATTATGAAAAGTTATAAAATTGTTACTTAATTATTTTATTTTATTCCTTTTTAGTCACTCATTGTTAAATAGTTAATAGAAAGATGACATTATAGTTTTTAGAATTGACATAATAATAAATTGAAACCTTAACATTGTGTCAATTTAGTTTTAATTTTTGAAAAGTTAGCCCTTAATGTTTACACATTACCTACTTTTATCATTTTTTACATGAAAATATTAAAAGTGGCAAATGGGTGGATTAGCAGGCTTTCTTGAACTTGAATTTTTCTCAACTTCAGATTTTTTTCAAGCTCGAATTTTCTCAGACTTGGGTCCTTTTGGTTTTGACTTTTTAAACCTTGGATGTTCTCTAATTCTACTGAGTTGAGTTGATTGGGTTTAAACAAATTCAAATAATAAATTATATTTTGAATGTAATAATCAAATTTACTTTTACATAATGATAACACTATAAATATAAAACATTAATTTATATTGATGTTTTATTTTAATAAAGATATTTTATGTAACTTAAATAAAAAGTGATTATTATATGGAATGTTTTATATAATATATATATAAGAATTTTATAAACATAATTACTATTATTATATATGTATAACAATTTGTATGTAATATTTTTATTTTATTTTATTGAGTAATATTTTCTCGTATGTTATTGATAGAAGTGTTCGGGTATTTATACATATTGTTACAGATGCTATTATAGCTCATGATATGGCCCACTATTTTGTCATGATTCCACTTCCTCTAGTACTAACATTCTCTAAGAACTTTAAGTTTGCTGGACACATGTCTACGGAGCACGTAGTCCTTTCTGTTCTTGGGATTGACATTCTGGGTGGACTCCATACCTACTAAACACATGTCTAGGTGGCTTGCGGAGCACATAGCTCCTTTTTTAGAGCTTTCTAGGTCCCTGCGAGTTAGATCTGTGGCCTTGCATTACGAGCTGGGTCATTGGCTTTGCCTTGCGAGTTGAGTCTGTGAGCTCTCTCTATGAGCAGGGTTCACGAGCTCACCTTGCTATCTTCTTGTGGCTCGTTTCGCACTTAGTCTTCTAGTGGGACTTATCAAGGTCATGGTTCAAAGACTTGGATCCCTAGTAGGGCACGAGTTGGTGATTATGATGTATAGTGACATAAAACAAAGGTAATTTCAAATATTCTTGCTTTTTAAATTTTCGCTTTCTTTTTTTACTCGAGTTATGGTGAGGATTAGAGGAATCAATAATAAAAAATAGTCCCAGCCTATCTAGCGTGAGAACGGCTGTCTCTAGTTTTAGTGATAGAGAAAATGTATCCCTGCACTACTAAGAAAGAGGAATTGCTAAGAGTCTTTGCCATTCGGGGAATAAAACTTCCTAATTTTGCATACGAGTTCTCTATCCCAGAGGGGTCGCACCAGCTGTGTAAAACCACCAAAGATTGCACCTGGCCAACTCTCGAGCTTTTCTTGGTGGATTTGCATTGCGTACTTCACTGACTATTCTCGGCGTGGTAAGGTTCCCTTGCTCGCCGTTTTCCAACATTTATATCAGTTGAGGGGCCATAATCTAGAGAACTTGTCGGGGTTTTATTGCTTCTCTCCTAACAAAAACGTGAAGACGATTATTGTGAACCAATGTTCCAACCTTCGTTTGAACTAAGGGAAGTATGTCCAAGTTCATAGTAGACTTGGCAAGGACTTTGGGTTCTAGCAGACTCTCCCCACAGATGAAGTTGTGGCCCAGTTTCAAAGGCTTTGCACTGAGCTTATCTTGATTTTGGAGGATTTTATCATTACGAGGAATGTTTTTCAGTACTGCTTGGAGTCTTACAACCCCCAATGGGTTGAGGTTTGGTGATAACGTAAAGGTCACCTAAGAGCTGTGCGTGGCCTCATAAATCCTTTAATGAGTTAGGCCTGATATTGCTGGGTGCCGTAGATGAACCAATGTACTTTTTCTATCACTTTTGTGGAATGAAGCTTTGACTATTTTCTCTCGTTGAATAATTACAAAGGGAAGGTGGTAGGTAGAATGTAAATTTGTTAACTGCTCCCACTGATCATTGGGTTATTGTTGATGTCAAGATCAAGCAAAGCTTTAGGGATAGTTCGAGTGAACTGATAGTATCTCTCGCGAGATCAATAAGGCCATGGATATTGACTCTTTGACAAGTGGTGCTCGCAAGAAGTGAAGACTATCGCAGGGGTTATGCATTCAATTCTACGAGTGACGATGAGAGGAGTAGGTATAGTTAGAGCATCACAATAAAAGAAAGGACTCTGTTGGTCCTATTGCTACTGTGGCTAGATGTCCCAGTCCTCCAATGGTGAGCTTGCCGTCAGTCCCCCTGTTAGCTCACCAATTTCCATTGAGGATACTCCTCCAGTTGTTTCTTGTGACTCCTATACCTGTTGTCGAAGAAGTGCTAGTTGGAGGTGATAAGGGTTCATTTCCATGGCGTAGAGACTTGAGCGTGTAGGAGTACCCATACAATCCTATTGATGTGGCCTAAGGATGGAGAGCTTCTGTACCAGAGGCTGTGAGGGTAAGCAACGCACAAGCACCCCTGCATCAAGCATGTTTTCATCCCTGTAGTTCCTACTTTCTGAGGTTAATATGGTAAGGTTGAAGAATGAAAAGGCCTGCTAGAGTGAGCTTGTCGAGACTAAAGAAAATTTAGCCAGACTTCACAAGCTGTATCTTAAGGTGGGAGAAGAAAATGAGGTTATTAATAAACAAAATGGGGATCTTATAAAGTGCCTAGCTGTTGTTGAGATTAAGATTGAGGGGCTAGCCTACGAGATGGCTACTAAGAGGCAGAGTAATGAGGCTATATAGGTTGAATTAAAAAGGTTCACTCGTTCACTCACGACCACTCTCGAGAAAATTGAGTGTTAGGACTAAGTGAAGGCCATTGTGCAGAAGCAATCTGAAACCCTAGAAAAGTTCAAAAAGAAAATAGTTGAAAATATCTTGAATTCTATTTCAAAGTTAAAAATGAATATATTGATGCACTCTTAGGTTGCTGGTGGCCCCTTCAATGCTCGCAAAGTGGGCTTCGATGCTATTAATTGAATGGATATGAGCAAGTTGGGCTTCGATTTACTATATCCCTCGGGTGCTGCATGGGACTCATTTATGTCTACCAAGAAGAACTCTCTAGACTTCTACTTGAGGAGAATCCAACTTAGAGTGAGGAGAATGAGAATATGGTCCCTTTTGCTGATGATGTTGCCTTTTTTGATAATATTGACTAAGGCATTGACGGTGTAACATCTTGATTTTAGGCCTAGTCAGAATATGGTTTTGAGACCACAAATTTGAAGTAGAAATGTTTGTTTTATGATTGTTTTAAGGTCCATGACATGTTTGCATGATTGTCTGAATGTTTCATGAAGAAATTTTGTGAATAAGTGTCCAATTTAACTTTTAGGACTAAATTGCAAAAGTTGCAAAATATGAGATTCTAGAAGCTTTAAGTATGAAATAGCTTTGGATTATTAATTAGAAGTCCTTATATAGCAATTTTCCCAATTTCTAATTTTATGGACAAAAATAGGCATGTATGGATAAAAATTGAAAGTTTAGTAAAAAATACATTTTGGTCATTTAGTAATTAAAAGATTAAAAAGGGAAAAATGAAGCAAAATTTTCTCATCTTCTTCAAGCTACGGCTAAAAATTTGAAGCTCTCCATATCTAGGGCTTCTTCACTTTCAAGCTCAATAGTAAGTGCACCCTAGCCCCGTTTTTAATGTTCTTTACATTTTCGAAGTTATCATCCACCGATTTAGCTATTTCTTTTATTATTTTGAGCTAGCGTTCATATTCAAAAACTTACCCATGTGTGACATACATGTATTTTGATGTTTAATAGAGGAATATGAAAGTTTGGTGTGTGATAAACATCTTTTACTAAGTGGTTTTTCATGAAAACACCTAAAAAGGACCTTTCTGTAAAAGTTGTAAAATAGGTGGTAAAAATATGATTTGAAAGAAAATGTGGGCTAGTGTAAGCATGATATATATTCGGCTAGGCTTGAGTAACAAAAAAAAGAGTAAATTTCACTTTACGAGCCTAGGGACTAATTTGTAAATATGTGAAAGTTTAGGGACAAAACTTTAATTTTTCCAAAGTATGATTTATGGGCTGTTTTGAACAATGTGATAATTAAATAAGTGAAATTTGCTATTATAGATCAAGAAAAATGGAGTCTGAACCTAAATTGAGGCCAGAATAAGATTGTGGACTAAATCAAATTAGTTAGCCATATTTTGTACCGAGGTAAGTTCATGTGTAAATAATGCAATATTATGATCATATTTTTAATGCATTGAAATTGTATGAATTGTATAATTGATTCGATGAATACATTCGACAAGTTCCGATAAGAAAGAGAAAATTCTGTATGAACCTTAGGAATAGAATAGGATACGAGTGACATGTCACTAGGAACCCTTGTGATATATGTGATTTATGTGATCCGGGTGCTAGTCTCGTACGTCTACCAGTGGCTGGGTAGTCCGACATGTGTTGCAGATACCTGACAACTTGTGTAAGTAGCGCTACGTAGTTACGTCTTGACCGTCAGCTTGTGTGAGTAGACCCGTGATTAGCTCGAGAGCGAGCATTTGTGTGATATGAAATATGAGGTAGCTTTGGCTACATATGTGGCACTTGTGTGCAAAGACCTTCCGTGTATCTGTTTAGTATTCCAAGTGTTCAACGGGTATGTCAAGAATGAGAAAAAGTATGTTAAGTCTCGAGTTGGTACAGGTATGTACGAAAAACTCACAAGAATGTGCTTGTTAAGTGATGAGCTTTTGGTAAGATTAAGAATGATAAAGTTATGCTTATGAAACCATGCTGATAAATATGTAATTTTTGTTAAGTTGAATTGTATGATAATCATGCTAAATGTTACCTAATATTGTTTATTATTGCATGTAAACTTACTAAGCTTTATGCTTACTCTCATTCCTTTCCATTTTCTTATAGTATCGCCAAGTTAGCTCGGGAATTAAAGGACGTCGGAGCTCGATTCACACTATCAAATTAATCTTTTAGGTATTTATGATTTCACATTTTGAGTATGGCATGTATAGAGGACTTGGTAATTTTGTTATGTGTCAAATTGGTTAGCCAAAAGTGTTGGCTTATGATAATATTATAATACATTTTGTATATGGCCGTGAGATATGGCTTATATTGATTTTTAAGTTGTAAACCTATTTATTCATGTGTGCATATGCTTATGCAATTGTGATGTGGATGATGGTTGTGTGTATGTGATAAAGTATGTTGTAGCTATGAATGCTTGATAATTTAATTAGGATTTGATTAGCATGATGATAATTAAGATATGAATGTGTAAAATGGAGTAAATTGATGTTACTTATTGCATGTAGTTTGGTAAGCTTGGCTTAACAAGGTATGGTAACATGAGCATGTATAAGATGTTGTATGTGATAGAAAATAGCATGAATTGATGTGTGGATGTCTTAGTTGTGGCTGAATTGGTAGTGTGAATATGCTTGAATTGTTGTTGTTTGATGTTGTGTAGGTTGGTGCAGCGTAAGGGTGGCAAAAAGGCTTGGTAAATAGCCTTATTTTTGTCCACACGGGTAGACACACAGGTGTGTGTCTAGACCGTGTGTGACACACGGCTTGCCTATGGGCGTGTGACCTGGCTGTGTGTCCCCTGCATTTTAGTTTTAAGAAACAAAATACCTAGTAGTAAACACATGGGCACGAGACACGGCAGTGTGAGAGACACGGCCTTGGGACATGGGTGTGTGCCCTGGCCGTGTGAAGTCCGCACCTTATTTATGAAAATTCATGATAATTAAATTCGCCACATGGCCTAGCACACGGGCGTGTGACCCTATTATGTTGATGATGTCATAAATAGATAGTTACATGGGCTGAGGACACGGGCGTATCCTAAGCCACACGGGCGTGTGAGACTAGACGGCCTACCCACACGAGCGTGTGACCCTCCGAAACAAGGAAATTTTTTAAGTGTTGTTAAATTTCTGAAAGTTCTTGGTTTAGTCCCGAACCACACCCTAATGTATGTTTTGGGCCTCATAAGCCCGTATAAGGGACAACATGCTTGTGTATAAATGATTTTAAATTGGTTGAAATTTTATGGCTCGATTTTGTGTGAATGTTTATGTTTTAGTCCGGTAATGCCTCGAACCCTGTCCTGGCGTCGGATACGAGTAAGGTGTTACAGACGGAGAAGATAATGCATCCTAGTTTCTTTGTATTTGTTGCTGCTTTGTTGTTATTTTTATGAAATAAAATTTTTTGATTGAAGAAGTCTGTTTTTGATAGCTTATTGTCTTTGTGTCTTTTGTGAACTTATTACATTTTTTGCATAGCTATACCATTATTATAAAGGCTTTAAGCAAAAACCTTCTAAAATCACAAGTTGCGAATTATTTAAGACTTAATGACATTATTAGTTGGGAATATTAATTCACGAGTAGCTTTATACTTGAGAAAATTTGAAAGATAACCAACTGGGGATGTGGATCTGCGAGCTATTTCATACGTAAGAGAATTTTGAAAAATAA
This sequence comes from Gossypium anomalum, assembly GCA_025698475.1. Taxonomy (NCBI): domain Eukaryota; kingdom Viridiplantae; phylum Streptophyta; class Magnoliopsida; order Malvales; family Malvaceae; genus Gossypium; species Gossypium anomalum. The sequence goes on along the minus strand of CM046966.1, from coordinate 76,629,261 downwards.
CTAGCTGGGGATGTGGATCCACGAGCTGTTTTATACTTCAAAAAATTTTGAAGGATATCCAGCCGGGGATGTTAATCTGCAAGTTGTTTTACACTTGAGAAAATTTTGAAAGATAACAAAGTTGGGAGTTTCCAACACTCGCTAACTATGTTTGAGGTTGCTGTTTTTATCCTGCGAGCCTTAATATGATAGTTGGGAGCTTTACTCTCGCTAACTGTGTTGGAGGCTATTATTTTTAAACTGTGAACCTTAATATGACAGTTGGGAGCTTAGCTCTCGCTAACTGTGTTGAAGGCTGCGATTTTTACCCTACAAGCCTTAATATGACAACTAGGGCTTTGCTCTCACTAACTATGTTGGAGGCTGTGGGAGCCTTTATATGATAGTTGGGAGCTTTGCTCTACCTAACTATGTTGGAGGCTACGATTTTTATCCTGCGAGCCATAATATGACAACTGAGAGTTTTGCTTTTGCTAACTATGTTGGAGGCTACGATTTTTATCCTGCGAGCTTTAATATGACATAAATGTTGTTAAAGAAAGCTTCTTCATTCACAGGGTAAGGATTTACACATAATACTTTTTAAGATGTTGGGCATTCCAAGTTCACGATACAGTCGTGAGATCCATTCTCGCTAGCTTATATGCTCCATAACATATTTTTTTATAGCTTTGTATGGCCCCTCCCAAATTGGAGTCATTTTTCCTTGCTACGAACCCGGTAGACTAGCTTCGGTATTTCTTAAGACAACATCACCAACTTGGAACTACTTGTTTCTTTACCTTGGAATTGTAGTACTGAACTACTTGTTTCTCCTATTAAGGTATGAGGTGTAGTTCGCAGGGCCTATAATATTCCAGAAAGTTCTTTTAATCAAGTGTCTTTAGCCTCGCCAACTTTTTTCTTAAGGGCCGTTAGAATTTTCTTGTTCATTGCTTTCACTTGCTCGTTAATTTGTAGCATTTTCACTGAGCTTTGAGCTAAAGCTATTTAGAGGCCAGTGCATAATTTTTTAAACTTTCCCTGGAACTATGTGCCATTGTTTGTAATAATCATGCAAGGTATCCCAAACCTGCAGATAATCGATTTCCACAGAAAAGACTCTATCTGTTTCTCTGTTATAGTTGTTAATGCTTCAACTTCAATCCATTTGGCGAAGTAGTCCACAGCCACTACTATAAACTTCTTATGTGTCGTGGCCATAGGAAACACGCCTCGGATATCAACTCCCCAAGTTACGAATGGCCAATGACTTGATATGACTTTAAGAGGCTCCACTGGTTGTCTTTGGAGTTTGGCATTTCTTTGGCAGGAATTGCACATGCGAACTAGCTATTGTGCATCTTTCTAAATTGTAGACCAATAATACCCTTGTCTAAAGTTTTTTTTGTATGAGCAGTCTACCCACTAGGTGATCATTGTAGTACACCACATCAATGGATATGAAAATCCCTTTCTATGTAGTACACCCTCCAAAAAGGTGTACCTATCAAATGTAGGATAAAATACATTGTCTTAATGCATTGCATAGTCAGACGAGTTCATTACATGATGGCATTTCCATGACGTCAGCTAGCACTAGTCCTTTTATTGTCCTTCACAGGACGAAGTCCTTCATGGGCTTGAAAGTACGACCGTAATTTGAGACTTGCAATTATCAGAGTATAGATACATTTTTCTATTTTTGAGTACATTAGTTTGCCGTTTTGGAGTACCCTGTTGCTGTAGTATAACGGGAATTAGTGGGCACCCTCTGACTTGATCAATATTGCTACGGCTATCTCTTCTGAGGTAGTCAAATACAGGTAAAAAGTTTCTCCTACCCGAGATGATTTCAAAAGTAGAGGCAAGGTCAGATACAGTTTCAATTCATCGAAGGCTACCTGACATTCTTCGGTCCACGAGAATGAGGTCCTTAAAGCTTTAAAGAGTAGAAGACACTTGTCTGCATCCTAGAAATAAATCTATTGGGCACCACCACTCTGCCTGTGAGACATTGTATATCCTTTATAGTTCACGAAAGAGGCATTTCCATGATGGCTTCGATCTTTTCCAAGTTCACCTCTATCCCCTTATAACACCCCATATTTTGGGGTTACAACATTTGAGGTTTGAAGTAAGGGTCTTTGAGGAGGTCGATCAATTGGGTAAGTTTTCACGTTTAAGTGTCAGAATGGGCTTGCTGGTCTGGTGATTGGTTGAGTGTTAGTATACCTTTAGGTCTCGTGTTGGAATCATTGTGGGGGGTTTTAGGGGATCAATTTTATTTTTATTTTTGTTTTAAATTTTAAAAATTTACTTATCTATATTTATTTAATTTTCATGTTCTTTTTCTTTGTCTCCCTCTTCCTCACGTTAGTGGTTTTTCCCCATTCTCCCTTACATATTTCTTTTTATTTTATTTTCTTCTTTTTAGTTTTCCGATCTTTCTGGGTTTATTTTGCTAGCCCATTGTACATTTTTTTCTTTTTCTTTGTACTAATTTTGGGTATTGTCGTCGTCCTAGTTGATTGATTGAACTCGTGTGTTTCGTTTGACTGGTGTTGAGATCGGGTAAGTGTTTCTTTTTGTTTTAATGGACGAACTACTTTGATTTTGTTACATTAATTAATCGAATTCTTATAGTATAGTTTGTGTTTGCAATTGAGGTTTTCGATCAATTTCGAAGAGGCAATACGATCAGTTCATGGTGGTTGGGGCTTCATTTCAAAGTGTTTTGTTGAACCCTTAGTACTTAAGGATTTCCTTGCGAATTCACATTTTTGGCCTGTTTTGAGAGGGTTTCATGATCACACGGGTGACCACACGAGCATGTGCTGCATATGGGCAGTCCACATGGCCGTGTGCACAATAATTGGGTAACTTTTGGTGCCACACGACCATGTGGCTAATTTTGGGGATTTTAGTCAATTTCCTTCAAGCGTGTGTTCTGGACACACGGCCGTGTCCTATAGGTACACGAACGTGTGAGACTTCTACATGGCCGTGTCTACCCTACACCATATTTTAGCATAAATGGAAAAAAAGTTAAATGTGCTGTCCACACAGCCATGTTCCTCGAATACACAGGCGCGTGTCATCTACAAACGGGCGTGTGCTTCTTCACATGGGTGTATGTCTCCTTCGTATGGGCATGTAGACCCCCACATGGCCTAGGCACTTTTATACGACTAGGGCACACGACTGTGTGGCCCTGTTTCGCAAATAATTGTTTTGTATCAGATTTTTGATCTATCTGTGAGTCTATATGTTCCGACCCTCAACTAGGTCTTAGTAAGGGTGGTTGAAACTCTATTTTGGCTTGGACTTACGTACTGCTCGTAATCATAGCACTAACGTATTGATTTGTGTAAATGATGTTTCCTAGTAATTAAGTACAATGATATCTGATTTTGAACCTGGTCGTTTGGATATGTGCAGCTCTGATTCTTCTTGACTGATGTGTGACTGTCAGTAAGTTGTGTACATTGATTCTGTAAGCCTTTTTGCATGCATGCATTTGCATAAAATTCTGGGTTTAGTTGCGAAGAGAAGGAAGTCTAATTTGATTTGGCGCTTTCAATCGCATTACACTGCATAACATGGCTTTCACATGATCTGATTTATACATATGTCAGCTTAGTTGCATATTTTCATTTGAGTGGCTTAGTTCCACACATATGGTGAGTAGAGTTGGATGGGTCTTTTGAGGTCCTTTGTGGTGTACATGGTTGGTTGAGCTTGACTAACTCATATGTGGTGTGCAGGGTGGTCAGAGAGGTGTTTGGCTGGATGGGTGGGATTATTTTTTGACTTATTACATACTAACTATATCAATTTACATGTTGTTTGTCTGAATGTTAGGGTACTTGTAATGACTTTTATTCGCTAATAAACTCAATCTCGAGTGATTAAGTATTGTGTGTGTTTGCAATTTTGTAAACACGATTTGTATGACCAAATGAATGTTTCGTATGTCTGACCGTTTGACCAAGTTTTCATGGTGGACCGTATATTGGTTTGATTTTTAGTCACTTGCTACTTACTTTCAGTTTAGACTTACGTTGAGCTCGTGTAGCTTACCCATTAGTTTTCCCCTTTTCAAGTACTCTAATTTTCTGTAGCTGGACTTGGCATGCCGGAGGTCTCAGAGTGATGCGTTTTAAATTAGGCTAATAAAATGTTTCTTCGAATACTTTAATTTTTGAACTATTTTGGACTGTAAAAAAAATTATAAGGACTGTGGTACAATTCTAATTTGGGCTTTCATAAATTGTTTTCCTTGGGCTAAAATCTAGAACCTGCGAAACTTTATCCGAATACTTTTGACGTAATTTAGAGTCGCAGTTTTAAATCCTAAAAGGATAAACGGTTTAATTCATTTTTAGCAAACTATGTTTGTATGAGATTTTAACAACTCGTTTTGTAAAATTATTTTCAAATCACTTCGGTGATCAATGTGACCTCTGGAATTCGGTCTAAACTTCTAGGCCGAGTTTTGGGGCGTTACATTTAGTGATATCAGAGCCAGGTTTGCAAAAACTCAGCCTGTGTTTTACGTATTCATGTGCGTTCATTTTTTTAAAAAAGATATTACCATAATGTTTTGAAATGATTTGTGTTTTGAAAATATTTTACGAAAGTAAAATGTATGAGACTCCGATGTTGGTCCGAGTAGAAATTCGAGACTGTAAGATTAGAACATTCCTATTAGATATTTATGTTGTGTTTATTTTCAAAAATGTAGGTTTCTTAATGTTGAGTTTGAGGTTTGATTTTGATTCTGAAGGTAAGTGAGATCGTGAGGATTAATCTGACGAGACTCTCAAGGAGTCGTTACCTTCTCTAGAACATGTGTTTGTATGGGAGTTAGAAATCAATGCGGTTCCGCTAGCTTCAGGTAGCGATAACCTGGAGGTTGTTACCTAGGCATTGACTCAGGTAATGAGAGAGGTTCTAGAAAAATATTTTGAGGCTAGTTTAGAGAGGAATAGAGAGTTAGTCTAAGGTAGGTGTGTAGATTGTGGGAAGAAGAGAGAACGTAGTCCTTTAAGCTTGGAGCCTCGGTCTACGAAGCATGTAAGATTGCAATTGAGTTTAAGTAAAGGTAATATGGAAGGTTCTAGTAATGGTGTGAGCATTTTGCTTTGTGGGCACTGTAAGAAGTGCCATTCGGGCGATTGTTGGAAAAACTCAAGAGTGTGCCTCAGATGCGAATCCACGGAGCATTGGATTAAGGAGTGTCCATGGTGACATTGAGACAAGTATAGTTATGGTGATGATTAAGAATGTTTCAACTTTCTGGTTATGATATAGTGAGTGTGTGTGTGATGGATAATTAAGTATCTACTTCAATGATTAAGTGATATGAGTGTCTTTTTGAGGTTCTAGGTTCGAGTGTTTGTGTATGTAAGTAATTGATTTGGTCAATGGTTGTGTGTTCTGTATGTGTTCGAGTTTTTAAGGTTAGAGTATAGTATGGTAGTGTTCAGTTTTAGAGTGCACAGCGGAAGCGTAGTGGTAGACCCAAGTTTAAGTATTTGTTCTGTTAGTAGGGAATTTCGGGGACGAAATTTCTTTAAGGAGGGGTGAGTTGTAACACCTCAAATTTTGGGGTTAGAAGATTTGAGGTTTAAAGTGAGGGTCTGTGAGTAGGTCGATCAATTGGGTAAGTTTCAACATTTTAATGTTAGAATGGACCCCCTGGTTTGGTGGTTGGTTGAGTGTTAGTGTACCTCTAGGTCTCGTGTTCGAATCCTTGTAGGGGTTTTAGGGGGATCACTTTTATTTTTAGTTTTGTTTTAAATTTTAAAGATTTGCTTATTTATATTTATTTAATTTTTAACTAAAGTAGGGCTAAAGTAATTTTTACGTTCTTTTTCTTTCTCCCGATGTTCCTCATGTTAGTGGTTTTCCCCTTCTCCCTCACAGTTTCTTTTTATTTTATTTTCTTCTTTTCCATTTCTGATCTTTCTGGGTTGATTTTGCTGAACCATTGTACTTTTTTTTCTTCTTCTTCGAATCAATTTTGGGTCTTGTCATCGTCTTAGTTGATTGATTGAACTCGTGTGTTTTGTTTGACTGGTGTCGAGATCAGGTAAGTGTTTCTTTTTGTTTTAATGGAGGAACTACTTCGATTTTGTTACGTTAGTTAATCAAATTCTTAAAGTATAGTTTGTGTTTGAATTGAGGTTTCCAATCGGTTTTGGGGAGGCGAAACGATCAATTCGTGGTGGCTAGGGCTTCATTTTAAAGTGTATTTTTGAACCCTTAGTACCTAAGGATTTCCTTGCGGATTAAAATTCAGGTTTTCATGACACACGGGTGGCCACTGGGGTGTATGCTACAGATGGGCGGTCCACATGACCGTGTGGAATTGTGGATTAAGGTTTTTGGGATGAATTTGGTGCCATACGGCCTGGCCATATGGTTGTGTGGTCAATAATTAGGCAAATTTTGGTGCCACACAGCCGTGTGGCTAATTTTGGGGATTTTAGTCGATTTTGATATGGGCATGTATTTTGGAACTCATGGGCACACGGGTGTGTGAGACTTCTACACGACCATGTCTGCCTTGCACCATGTTTTAGCACAAATAGACAAAGAGTTACATGGGCTGTCCACACGGCCATGTTTCCTAGACACACAGGCATGTGTCATCTACACATGGGCGTGTGCCTCTTTCACATGAGCGTGTAGACCCCCACATGATCTAGGCACTTCCACACGGTCGTGTGGCCCTATTTCGCAAATAATTATTCTGTGTCAAGTTTTTGATCTATTTGTGAGTCTATGTGTTCCAACCCTCGGCTGGGTCTTAGTAAGGGTGGTTGGGACTCTGTTTTGGCTCGAATTTACGTGTTGCTAGTTATCATAGCACTAACTTATTGATTTGTGTAAGTGATGCTGCCTAGTAATTAAGTACCGTGTGATTTGATTCTGAACCTGGTCATTTGGATATGTGCACCTCTGATTCTTCTTGACTGATGTGTGACTGTCTGTAAGTTGTGTACATTGATTCTATAAGCCTGTTTGCATACATTTGTTTGCATAAAATTCTGGGTTTGGTTGCCAAGAGAAGGAAGTCTGAACTGATTTGGCAGTTTCAACTGCATTACACCTATACAGCGATTTACTGTACAGTACAATACATATGTCGGCTCAGCTGCATATTGTAATTTGAGTGGCTTAGTTCCACTCATGTGGTGTGTAAGGTTGGATGGGCCGTTTGAGATCCTTTGTATTATGCATGGTTGGTTGAGCTTGACTAGCTCATATCTGGTGTGCAGGGTGGTCGGACAGGTGTTTGGTTGGATGGGTGGGATTATTTTCTAACTTATTACATACTAATTGCATCTGTTTACATGTTGTTTGTCTGAATGTTTGGGTACTTGTAATGATTTGTATTTGCTAATAAACTCAATCTTGAGTGATTAAGTATTGTGTGTCTTTACAATTTTGTAAACGCGATTTGTATGACCAAATGAATGTTTCGTATGTTTGACCATTTGATCAAGATTTTGTGGTGGAACATTATTGGTTTGATTTTTAGTCACTTGTTCGTATAGCTCACTCGTTAGTTTTCCCCTTTTCAGGTACTCTCGTTTTTTGTAGCTGGACATGCATGCTGGAGGTCTGAGAGTGATGCGTTTTAAATTAGGCTAATAAAATGTTTCTTCGAATACTTTAATTTATGAACAGTTTTGGACTATAAAAAAAATCTATAGGGATTGTGGTACAATTCTAATTTGGATTTTCATAATTTGTTTTCCTTGGGTTAAAATCTAGAACCTGCGAAGCTTTATTTCTGAATACTTTAATTCACTGTTTTGAATCCTAAAGGGATAAACAATTTAATTCATTTTTAGCAAATTGTGTTTGTATGAGATTTTAACAACTTGTTTTCTAAAATTTTTTTCATTCGATGGTCAATGTGACCTCTTGGATTTGGTCTAAACTTCTAGGTCAGGTTTTGGGGAGTTACCCCCTTTCTAAGATCATTAAGCCAAAAAACCTACCAGCTTGCACTCCAAAGGCACACTTTTTAGGGTTCAGCTTTATATTGTGAGCCCTTAGGACTGCAAATGTCTCTGATAGGCTTCGCACATGTTCCCTGTAGAACGACGGAAATGTGCAAGTGTACACAATCGTATCAAGTAATAAAGTGACAAGTAACTGTCGAGTTATCGTACCCACAGAGATTGTAAAAAGAAAATTATTTATGAAATGTAAATCAAACACTTTAGTGATGGGAGAAATACATTGTTTTGAATAAGTGATTTAAAAACTAAAAATTTTGCTAAGTAATAAAAATAAAAAGTCAAAATTAATTATTTTATAATTAAAGTATGAATTTCGACATAAAATACTACGAAACTGCACGAATTAGGGCTCAAAATGTGCTAAAAAAGTCTATATATTTTTGTGTTTCCACACCCCAAAACTTAATTATGAGTTTAGTATAATTATGCTCAAGAATAAGAATTTTGAGATTATGCAACTCAAGTATACAGATTATTCAAATTAATCTCAATTATCATTATGATAGAAAGAATAGACTAAATGCTTTTTCAATAAAGATATATTAAATTCCTACCAATTAATTTTTATTCCCTCATTTAAGACTAAACCACAATCACTAAGTTTAATTTATACCTTCATATGTTGAACTTAGCAATTTCTCTCCACTAATGTAGGTAGCAAAGAAATCTTAATCGAAAGGTCTTTTAAATGGGTTGTAACGTGGCTAGGCTAGGGGTAGGTAAAAGATAGATAGATTTAGGCTAAAACCCCTAGTCTTAGCTTGTATCAGACCTTCGGAATAAATGCCTTCAAATTCACCAACTCATTTTGCAATTGAGTTCACACATGATCTTTGTACATCTATTTCTTTTGAGTACATATGCTCTCTTATTTTTCTTTCTTTTCTTTTTTTTTTTTTATCGAGCATATGATTATATGTACTATAGTATTTTTTTGAGCATTTGATACTTCTATTCAACTCCTCCAAACTTATTTTCAGAGAATATTCTAGATAGACTGAGTCTAGTATGTCAGACAATTTAGAGATAATTATGAGAGAAGTAATGGCTTAATATTGCAATGGTTCAAATAAAATCAGGTCACATAGTCTCAAAGTGGGGTTTCAAGGGATAAATATTCGTTAAAGTTGGCTTGAAAGGCTCAAACAGTCCAACCAAAAGTTTGCCTAAGTCATTTTCAAAATTCCATGCTTTCTAGGATTTCGCCTCAAGAAATTACTAAGCCAATTCTAGAGACTCAAACTTTCATGCATGCCTAGCTCTCCTAAGGAATTAAAAATTTAATGGTACAATTTACAAACTTCTTTAAGAGTAACATTTCATAATTCAACTAACATAACAATCATTGAGATAGTAGAACTTTATTTATACTAAAGTTTCGCAAAATTAACAAAAATTTCAATTTTTGAGCAAAATATAACTTATCATAATTATAAGAAAAATGTATCTTGAAAAAAACAATTTCATTTTTTGGTCCCCCTACTTAAGATGAACAATGTCCCCATTGTTAAAAACAATAGAGAAAATGAAAATATAGAAGTGAATAGATACTGTACACCAAGTAGGATCCCAGAAAAAGGAGGTGAGTCAAGTTTGACTGCTTAAATACCAAGCTCTTCCTAGACAGATCCAATCCTAGACATGTACATATCTATTGTCACACTTCTTATTTTGTAAATTGTTCAATTTTATTAATGATTTCGACATCTTATTTTATTATGCGAGAAATAAATTCTTAAAAGAGCTTAAAACTAAAACTTAAAATATCCTAAAAAGTAATATAAAGTAAAAAAAAGATCCCCTCTTTTTATTTATTTGCAGTCTTCTCTAAATATGATCGCCTCGTTCCTTCCTCAACATTGGAGTCCATGGTTTGAGTATAAAGTCTGGAAATTCAAGCACAAAAATAAATAGGCTATGAAATATATTTTTTAGATGCATCTCTGATTGAGTCATCTCGTATTTTTTAGTATCTCCAGTAAGCTTGTTGCTGCAACTGCATGTGTTGCAACATAGCCATTATATCAACTGCTCACTTTGTCAAATTGTGCTAGATGAAGGGACTCTAAACATCAGTCTTAGAAAATATGTTAAGGTTGGTTTCAGTTTTAGGAAGATGGTTGAGTAGCCGATGGTAAGGTTTAGAGTTAAAAGGGGTGGCAGTTTTAAGGATAGTTTAGGCGCGGTAGTTGGTCACTTCAAATGAAGGTATTTAGGGAGTTAAGGGCTGCAACATGAAGGGGTTAAGTGAGATGCACTATTGGGCTACTTGGGAGTGGCGATGGAGCAACGTAAGGGCTATAGGTTTGAGCATAAAAGGGTTTAATATTTCCCTTCCTAGCAGTGTCCTAAGCACAATAGAATCTCCTTTTTGGATCCTAAGCTCCTCTACTGAAAGTAAACTAAAAAAAAAAACCCAAAGAAATTAGTGCTTGGTTTAAAAGTTGACCCTTTATTTAACAAAACAAATACTTAAATTCTTCGTGCTACTTAGAAAAATATTTTTTGAAAAATTACATTAAATTAAACTCCTAGTAAAGATTGGAGGGGTCACAGATAGTCCCGCTTAAGTCCCAATCTCCTAGATAGAATTTTAATTAATGTAATGACCTAAATAAAATTTTATCTAAGTCTACCATTTTTTTCAAATGAGAAAAAAATTAAAAATATAAAATAATGATAGAGAAAGTGAAGAGAACTCCCTCCATTTTATTTAGGATCATCATTGACCATGGTGGTGTCAAATGGCCATTTTTCATACCAACCATAACCATCTAGGAAGTAATAATATTCTTTCCCATCAAATTTGTCCAACATCTTATTAGGAAAAGAAAACTCGAAATGATCTTTTCTAATGACCTTGTTTAACTTCCTATAATTCCTACAAATCCTCCAACCCGAGACTTGAATATATGAAATAATTCATCCAGTACCCTTTTTGTGCCTTTCTAAAACCACAAGTGCCTCTTTTTCTTGATTTTTGGTGAACTCAACTGAAATAATGATAGGTAAATTCGAAGACAGACCCAAATAGTCATATTTCAAATGAGGAGACAAAATCTTTAGTTCAAATTCTGCTGGCTTTTCAATCAACGACTTTGGTTGCGTATACTCCTAAGGTGATAACTCTAATGATTCGAGTGGAACTTCTTAGGTGAATTCCTTCAAAATTTCTTCTAACCAATCTAAACATTCCTTTTCTTCATCATCACTTGGCGAATCCTTCAGTATAATATGTTCTGATGGATCGTCTAAAAAATTGAGCTCCAACTATGTAGAAGCCAACAATTCCATCTTGGAAAGCAGTCTTCCACTATATCTAGGGATTTAGCAGCATCGAAATCATTAAAAGTCACCTCGTCATCAAAGATTTCCTTCAATTAAGTATCTTTTTGTTGCTTCTAGAATCGTTGAGGATATGACAGTGGTGGAATCTTAGGTTTAACCAGAAAACTTTTCTGTGGAAATTTCTTTGCATCTGACAAGGGTTTTAGATAATTAGAACTGACTGGTTTAAAGTTTACCTCATCGAGGATCATTGAATCTAACTTCTGTAAAATAGGAGTTTCAACACTCGGTTGAACTTCCTCTTTGTCTTGAGCTACAATAGGCTCATTTTGAACCTCAACCACATTGGGCTCTAATATCTTTCCACTTGGCAAAGTGACCGCTTTGCAATGATCTTTGGCCGAAGTTCTTGGATTTTCAGTATCGCTGGGCAAAGCTTTATTTCAATGTTCATTGGTTACCTGACCCATTTGATTCTCCAGATTTCTTGAAGTGGCATCATTCTTCGCTATGTATACCTTCAAAGATTCTCAAGATCACTTGAAGATTAAGTTGGTGGGGGTTGTTGCACTTGTTGAGAATATTCTGGCATATAATTTGGTCGAAATGGCATAAAAGAGTCCCTATGGTCAGCCCATTGATTACTCCATGGAGAAATTGGATGATTCTACCATGAAGAGTTGTAAGAATTTGATTGCGAACCATTCCAATTCTGATTTCCCATATAATATTTTGACTTTTGATTTCAATGGGCAATTTTCAAAGAAATGACCATCTCCACAGTATTCACAAGAAGTATTCTCAAACCAGTTTGGCTACTGACCTATCAGATTACAATTGAAACCATTAATAGTTATGTTCTTAAGTATAGAAGACATAGAGGATACCTAGGTTGCCAAAAAAGCAAGTGTGTCTGCTTCATTTACTCCTGCTACTCATCTTTCTAAGGCTACTCTGTTGGTTGGCCATTGATAGTTATTACTGGCAATTCTTTCCCTAATCTCGTAAGCATAGTTATAAGACATAGAAAGAAGGGCTCTATTTTGCCGAAGCATCCACCATCATTCTAGTATTAATATTGAAACCAATATAGAAGTCTTCATTTGAATACAGTAAGGAATGCCATGATAAGGGCACTTTCGTAATAACTCCTTGAACCTCTCCCATGCCTCATATAAAGGTTCTTCGTCAAGTTGCTGAAATGAAGTGATTTCATTTCAAAGCTTGGCAGTCAGAGATGGAGGAAAGTAAACATTCAACCAACTCTTTCCATGTAGTTATGGAACCTGATGGTAGGGAGTTCAACTACACTCGTGCTCTATCTCTTAAGGAGTATGGAAATAATCTTAGTCTTAGGGCATCCTTGGTCACCTTAACTAGTTTGAATGAGTCACTCATTTCAATGAATAGCCGAAAATGAATATGTGGATCTTTAGTAGGCATCCCACTAAATTGATCCATATTTTACAACATTTGGAACATGACTGGCTTTAGTTCGAATTGCGGTGCCTCAATTTTGGGTCTCAAAATATGTGGATTGAGCTCGTTGAAGAGAGTAATGTTGTAAGATCCCCTAACCCATATCTGTTGCTGGAACAGGTTTACAGAGCATTACCAAAATTTTTCAGAACATTTACAGATAATTCAAATATTTACTATTTATTCCTCGAGATTTATTCGTAATGTCCTTTAAATGGACCCTTAAGGCCCAAAACGAGCATTAGTTACGAGTCAAGACTTAATCAAAAACTTTAAGAATTTTTTGCGAAATTTCAAAATTTTTCCAAGTTACAGGGCTCACACGCCCGTGTGGTCCAAGGGACAAGCCTGTATGACTCTAGGACACGCTCATGCTACAGGCCGTGTTTGACCCCGTGTAACTTTTTAACTTGTGAACACGGCCATGCCACACGCCCGTGTGCTAGGCCGTGTAGCACGCACGGTTGAGACACACGCATGTGTTTCTACTCGTGTGCTCAATTTTGAGCATTCTATTTTCTCGAATTCAAGGTGCAAGGGACACACAGCCTAACTACACGCCCATGTACCCGGCCGTGTGTCACACATGGTCTAGACACACGCCCGTGTGTCTGCCCGTGTGAACAAAATAAAGCCATTTCTAGCTTCATTTTTCACCCAAAATCACACCCATGTCCCGCACTAAAACTCACATCCATAAACCAACCAAACCAAGCATTGAATTCAAGTAATTTATAATATCTAACATGATATATTGTTATATGCATTTATGCTTAAATCTTACCTTTCCCAATCAATCAATAATAAACATTTATGCTATCTCCATAAAGTAAACTTAAATACATATATATACATGTACCAAAACACAATCGTCACTAGCCATTCCAATGGCTAGATTACAATAATCATTTACATGTCAATATGATCAATATAACCTATACATGCCATTGTAACCATAATTGATTTACCATATTGTACTGATATGGGCTGATGAATAGTGTGAGTGATCTCTGTTAAGCTTCCAATCCAACGAGCTTCCGATTTACTCTAAAACAGGGAAATAAAACTAAGTAAGCATAAAATGCTTAGTAAGTTCTTATAACATAGTACTTAACTTACCATTCATTCTATTTTGAGGTAACTATGTAAGGCATATTCAATCAATTTGACCTCAAGCCCTGCACACATCCTCATTGCCCTTGTTAGTCATACATTCCATAATAACATCAAAACATATATGGGCTCATCAACAATCAAGTTTTCGTACACATATACTTTCCACAACATGTATTCATTTAACATGTATAAATCATCGCTTTATATTACAAGTATAATTTCATAATAGTTCATCTTGAGTTCAAATTATTTCATGTCAAAACTTTACTCATATCATTCAAAATATCAAGGTCACACAAGTAGTAGTACACTCAAGGTGTACATGTCTATAATCAAGGATAAACATTCTCATCAAATAAATTTCCATGTACAAATATCGTCATCTCATACTTTCATATATCACTTGTCATGTATCATCATTTTCTTGTATTGCAGATGGATACTTGTAATAACTTATTTTATTATTCATATATTCTCATGTCTAGACTGTCACCTGTTGAATTTATTTGAAATATCGATGGATACACAAGTAGTACACTTAAGGTGTATAAATCAGGATACGTTAATTCATATTCAATAGTACCCATAAGGTTTATTTCAGAGAGTACACTTTCGAACCACACATGTTACAACAGGATTACCAGTCCAGGCTAAATCCTTTATGTAATGAGGTCAGTAAGATTACTCGTCCGAGCTAAATCCCATTAGCAACAAATGTAGGACCTCATTCATTTCGGGAAATCATATATCTATTGATTTTCCATTTATTCAACTGAGATTTAAACATTTTTCAAGCATTATCAGGCATGTGATTATTTCATATGTCCATAATATTCATATGATTCATGTAAAACACATTCCACATTTATTTCGACCTTATAAGTAGCATTTTTATCATTTATCATTTATCGGGCATTATTATTGATCGAGCTTTGTTAGATATATTTCCATTGTCATATATATATATATGATATTTATACAATTCACAAACACAACATTTAACTCAAGCATATGAATATACACAATTTAGTTACACGAACTTACCTCGACAATGTTCGTGTACGTAAAATCTACTAATCCGACATTTTCCTCTTTCCACGTTCTAGCTCCGAATTTGGTCTATCCGGATCTATACAAGTAAAATTTACATCAATTTATCACCTTTCATATTCAAGTGAACTCAATTTACATCCTAGGAAAAATTACCATTTTGCCCTTAACTTTTCCATAAATTCCAATTTCATCCCTAGGCTCGGAAAATGAAATTTGTGCAATTTACTACCAATTCCAAGCCCAACCAAAATTTTACCATAAAATTTACAGTACATATATTCTATAAAATTCATAATTTTTCTTCAATTTTCACATATTTGCATTTTAGTACCTAAATCATGTTTTCATCAAAAATTACTTTGTAAAAGTTGTTTATCTATCACAACCTTTCATTTTCTACCATAAATTTCTAATTTTCAGGATACACATCCATGTCCTAATTTTCATACTTTGATAACTCTTCAAATTGATCCCCCAAATAGTAGATTAAGCTATCCTGGTTTCAAAAATATCAAAATTACTAAAAACGAGACAATAAAACTTACCCAATTTGGCCAAGAAAGCTTCTTCTCTCTTTCATAGGGTTTCCATAGAATATTTTGGGGAAGAATATGATATAAATTATTTTTATTTCTATTTAATTAATTTATCATATTTAATAATTTTTTATTTCTAATTTAGTCCTTAGCCTTTTTCTAATTTTCCATGGATGAATCATCCAAAAATATCTACTAACTTTTCATTAATGGTCTAATTACCATATAAGGACCTCAAGTTTTTAATTCCATAGCTATTTAATCCGTATAGCTACTAGAATTCAACTTTTGCATTTTATGCGGTTTAGTCCTTTCCCTGATTTAAACACATAATCAATAAAATTTTTATATCAAAATTTTCACATGAAATTTCCAACATAATAGGGACCATATAATAAAATAAAAATTAATTTTATTTTCAGCTCAGATTTGTGGTACCAAAACCACTGTTCCGATTTTACCGAAATTAGCCTATTACAAATGACATATTGTTAAATGGCACAGTTTCTGTCATCGACAATAATGACCGGATTGTGAGTATTATAAGTGAATGCTCCTCCTTGATTTAGGTTTTGATTTTTGAAATTCATCTCTCCAGTCGTCCTTTGGTTCGCTTGTCTTCCCCTTTGTCTAAAAGCCCTTTCAATTTCAAGGTCTACGGGGAGTAAGTCAATAATTTGATCAATACTCATAACACCTAAAACGATCAAAAAATAAATATTGGAATTAAAATTTACTAGAAAAAAGAAGACCAAAATGCAAAATTAACAATTTCACAAATAATGTCTTTTAAAACAGTCCCTGGCAACAGTGCCAAAAACTTGGAACGACAGAAATGTGCAAGTGTCCACAATCGTATCAAGTAATAAAGTGACAAGTAAATGTTGAGTTATCGTACCCACAGGGACTGTGAAAGAAAAATATTTATGAAATGTAAACTAAACACTTTGGTGATGGGAAAATAAGTTGTTTTGAAGAAGTGGTTTAAAAACTAAAAGTTTAACTAAGTAATAGAAATAAAAAGTAAAAATCCAATTGCACGATTTCAAAAAGATGAGTTTTAATCAATTTAACATAATTGTGTTAGATCGATTACATTTCTTAACTTAGAGTTACTAAACCCATGTTCATGTTGTTACAAATATTTTGAAGGCAACTTGGTAATGTGTTAACTACTGCAAATGCATACTTACTAAATCAACCAATCTCTTGAGCATTTTTCAATGCCAATCCAAATAATTAATCAATCTTCATAAGCACATATAAGATTAAGTGAGGTAACAATATATTTCTATATTAAAACAGTTTAATCAGAATAAAGTTGCAAGTTATGCAAGGCTAATGTACCGTTAAATATCGTCGCTAATTTAACCCTCAGCTTCCTAAGAAGATTAAACATGCACCAATTAAATATTTTTTCAATTGATTACAATTTCAATATGTTTAATAATTATTTCATTTGTTACCTTACATTTTATAATGCAAGTATAACATAAGCATGATTTTATTTAATTGAACAACTTACCAAGGCCTATAACAACACAAACATGATTTTAATAATTCAAGTAGATAGAATGAAATCAATCTAACACGAACTAATTTAAGTCATTTTAATTAGAACAAGAACACAAACAAAACAATTATTCATATTCATAATCACAACATAACTAGAAAATTAAAGATAAGGGAACTAAGAAGCAGATCCAATATTTTCCTGAAGCCAAACTAGTGTGTTCCTCTTCTTCTCTGCTTATTTTGTTGAACCGAGGCCTCTATGAAGAATTGGATGCTAATATTCCTAGATGGAAGAAGGATCTTTTTCAAGATGGAAATCGGCAAGGGAAATGGACAAGAAAATGGGAAAAAGAAAAAAGAAAAAGTGAGTAAAATAGACAGAGATGTGTGGGAATGAATGGTGTGTGAAAGAGAAAGGGAAGATGGGTATTTATAGGTGGTAATGATTGCTAAAAATAGCATATATATTTCAGCCTCTCCTCTTCCCTTGGTCGGCCATGCATGGTGCAAGTTTGAATGGCTCAAACTTGCCATTTTTAGTTTAGGGCAAAAGGTGGAAGGTATGAAAAGTGGAGGGGCTTGAACATAGTTTAAGGAAACTTCAAGGGTTGTCTTTTAGTTTAAAAAATCAGCTAAATAAGCTGATTGGGTTAAGTATAGGGACGGTTTTGGGCTGCCCATTTGCTTGGTAGATCATTCTTATTTACTTAGGACAACTGGGCCTCCTTTCTCATTCAAACTTTATATTAATTTTTAACCCAGTTAATGTTGGATTAAAATTAATTATAAAATATTTTTAATATATATTTTTGGACCTTCCATGGTTGGAAAATATTATTAGCCTTGCTCTTGATCACTTGATGTACAACATTGCCCCAAATATTCAAGCCTCACAAGGTGTCTACCGAGCCAATTTTCACCATTTGTGTAAAATTATCGAAAATAAACCAAATTTGTGTAAATTTATTATAAAAATAATTAACATTAAATATGTTAATAATTTAAGTGTAAATTTATTATTTTATAATTAAAGTATGAATTTTGACAAAAAATACTACGAAATTGCACGAATAGGGCTCAAAAGGTATTGAAAAAAATCGATATTTTTTTTGTGTTTCTATCCCCATCAACCCACTATTTACTAACATGTCATCCACGTAGACCTCATGCCTACAACCTATCTGATTCTTGAACATCCTATTTACGAGTTTCTGATAGGTTGTTCCCGCATTTTTGAGCCCAAATGGCATGACCTAATAGCAAAAAAGTCCTTCCTTAGTGATGAAGGTTGTTTTTTCTTGGTCTTCTTGATCCAACAAAATCTGATTGTATCTCGAGAAAACGTCCATGAAACTCAGGGACTTGTGGCTGTAGAGGCGTCCACCAATTGATCAATTGATGGTAGGGTAAAACTATCCTTAAGACATGCTTTGTTGAGGTTGGTGAAGTCGATGCACATTCTCCATTTTTCATATGCCTTCTTCACCACTACAACATTAGAAACCTGATCTAGATATTCTACCTCTCTGATGAATCTTACTGATAGTAACTTAGTTACTTCTTGTCTCACTGCTTCCACCATTTGTGGTGTGAACTTTCTTCTCTTCTATTTTACCAACTTCGCCTCTAGAAGTATATTCAACTTGTACACAATTACTTGGGGGTCCACATCCAGCATGTCTACTATAGACCAGGAAAAAACATTTGAGTTCTTCCTCAAACATTGGATTAGCATATTCTTTTCTTTTTCTTCTAAAGCTGATGACATTTTAACGATTCTTTCCTCGTTATCACAAAATAACTGCAAAGTTTTAGGATGTTCAGTAGCTTCAAGTTTTTTTCTCCTATGTTCATCTCTCATGTCTAAACTATCTAAATCAAGAACTTGGCTCACTAATTCAACCGCCTGCAAACTTTGTCCTTCAACTATAGGCTTTCTCGCCTGTTTGACAGATAACATATAGCTTTGCCTCACAGTTTACAAATCAGATTGCATGAATCCAACTCCAGTCTTTGTTGGAAACTTAATTTTCATATAGAACATTGTAATCACCATATTTTCCATCCTCATTATGTGTCTTCTAAAGATGGCGTTATATGCCATTAGGTGGTCTTCCACATTGAAATGAACATATTCTGTGGTTGTATGCTTGTCATCCCCTAAGGTGACTGGCAAAGTGATTGATACTTTCACCTCAATGGGATGGTTTGCAAATACAATGGACTAGTCTTAGACAACGCATGTTACTTTAGTCCCATCTTTCGATACGCATCTCAAGATATCACTTCCACCGCGCTTCCACTATTCAAGAGTATTCTTTTACCCTTGAAACCTATGACTGTTGTTGAAACCACCATCGGATCGCTTCCTTCCTCATCTTAGACCAATTTTTCATCATTACTGAAACTCAACGTTCCATTTTTCCTACTGTTGTAACCTCTTAAGAGCACTAGCTAACATCAAATTTCTCATGTGCGCCCTCCTCTTCGCATTAGAGCCTGCCCAATCTTCGTTTGTGCCTATAATCACATAGATAGTGCCTTTAAATTTTTTCTTGCCCTTAGGATTGTCACGTGAGCTCTGACGAGCCACTCCAATTTATGAATTCTACGAGCTCGCCATTTCAGACTGCTCCTTCTATAGCGTCTTTCAATGTGAAGAAATCTTGGATTTTATGTCCCATGTCGTCATTATAAGCACATTAGTCTCTCAAGTTTATCCTTCTCCCAATGCTTCTCATCGAAAGTGGCTTGGGTAAGATGCTAAGGCTTCTAACTTAGTTAAGAATGTAGGTATGGGTGGCATTCAAAGAAGTGTAAGCTTCAAACCTTTCTTGAGAAACATATCTTTTGGCGTGGTCTTGCTAAGGTCTTTGAAGAGCTCTAATCGTATCACCTCAGGGCTAGTTCCTCAATGGCCTGTCGCTTCTTACTTGCAATGATTGGCTAGGGGGCCTTGCTTGTTGTGAGGTCCCTTCCTATTTTTAAACTGTTTGTCTTCCCTCTAAAAGGTGGTGTGTGAGTCTGCTTGATCTCCTCTACTTCTGTGAACTTGTGAGCTCGTTCGTAGAGGTTAGCTAAACTTCACGGTTTGTTATCTATGAAGGAGTATTGTACATGGTCATTCTGTACCCTCATGATAAAGGCGTCTATAGCCCACTGGTCCTTCAAGTTCTTCGTGTTTAGGGTCACCTCATGGAACCTTTTTATGTAATCTTAAAAGGAACCTCCCTTTGTTTCATAGACATGAGTCCTATGGGCGTATTCATAATTGTTCTATGGGCCCTGAATCTACCCAGGAACATCTGTCCCAACTGTGAGAAGTTTTGAACTGAACCTTGCGAAAGAGGCAAGTACCAATCCTTGGCTCTCCCCTTAAGTGTTGTGGAAAAAGCTTTGCATTTTACCGTATCTAATACTCCTAGTAAGCTCATGTAGTCATTGTACTGTATCAAATGACCTTACAAGTCCCTTCTTCCTTCAAACATGTCTTTCGAGATCTTAAAGACACATGGTAGGTTTATTGTTGCAAGCTCGGGGGTGAGTAGGTTATTGGAGCAGAACAACCAATCTATGTCTTGCTATTCAAGGTGTAACACTCATACGTCTTTTCAAAACTCATCTATCTCATTCTAGCATTCCTTAGCATGGGTGCTTGGGGCCTTATTCTACATGTTTACATTATCCTAGAAACTGAAGTTATCATAATGTGTCTTCCTTCATAGCTCATCATTCTGCTTCAGCAACTCATGCTGAACAGTTTGCTGCTATTCAAATCATGCCTTCTAAGCGACCCTCTTCTCTCTCATAAGTCTCATTTGCTCTTGAAAGGCCAAGAACTGCTGCGGGGATGCCTCTTGGTTGAGAGGGAGTAGAAACCCCTGACTGGAAGAGATATTCAAGTCTAAAGGGCCAGAAGCTTCTTTATAAAATGTGTTGTTGAGATTTTCTAGTTTATCGGTGAACCATCCAACAAATAAGTTTGTTTTGTTATGCTAGTCACCTGAACCTAACACTACAGCCTGTCCTGATGAAGAGTTGAATGGGAAATTTTCACTCAGGTGATCCATTTGCTTCAGAAACTGAAGAAACCTTAATCAAACTCGAAAAAAATCTGATGATCGAAAGTTCGTTCATGTTAACCGCGCCAATTTTTTAGTAATATTTTCTCATATGTTATTGGTATGAGTGTTCGGGTATTTATACATGTTGTTATAGATGCTATTACAACTCATGATAGGACCTCACTATTTTGTCTTGACTCTGTTGCCTCTAGTATTGACATTCTTCATGAACTCCAGGTTTGTTCGGATGTGTTTACGGAGCACGCGATCTTTTCTGATCTTGGGACTAACAATCTAGGTGGGCTTCGTACCTGCTAAACACGTGTCTGGGTGGCCTACAGAGTACACGACTCTTTTCTACGAGCTTCATGGGTCCATGTGCTGGATATGTGGCCTTGCGTTATGAGATAGGTCCTTGGCTTTGCCTTGCGAGCTGAGTCCGTTAGCTTTCTCTGCGACCAGGGTCCACAAGCTCTTGTTGTTGTCTTCTCGTGGCTCGCTTTGCACTTAGTCTTCTGGTGAGACCTATCCAGATCATGGCTCAGAGACCCGAATCCTTAGTAGGGCTCGAGGCAATGATTACTGATGTATAACATATTTGTATGTAATATTTATGGTTATATGATATTATATAAATTTTATTTATTTAAATTATTATTTAGAATATATATATAAGGCACGAGTTTGGAAAAACTTTTAAATTGACAGAAAAAATATTTTGTTATTCATCATATTACTAAATTGACATTTGAATAATTTTTATTTATTATTAAGTTTCGATTATTGAAAAATATTTATTATATTTAGGTTTAAAGGTAAAAAAGATCTTTATTAAATAAATTAAATTTAATTAATTAAGCTGTTAAGAATGCACTCAATTGAGCCTTCAATGACAAAAAAAGAAATCAACTAAATCCTTCCAAAAATGGAAACCGTCATTGACAAATTTGATTGTTAATAGATGCTTACACAATAGACAAAATGAATGAGAAGTTAATGCATGATATGCCACCTGGATAAGTATATTGATATGACATGCCATGTATCATATATTAAAAAAAATCAAAATTTTAAAATTTTAAAACTTTCAAAATATTATAAAATTATAAAAAATATATAAAATTGTAAAATTATAATAATTAATAAAAAGTTCTAACAACTAGAAAAATCATAAGATGTTATACAATGTTAAAATATCAATAAAATATAATAAAAAATTATATATTTTTTTTCTATGTTACGTGCCCGTATTATATGCCCAATTTTGTCTTGCTAGAAAATTTTTGTAACCTACTAAAAGTTAACACGAAAGTCATGTTATTTGTTTTCATAAGTCAAGTTGCTATTTATGAAAATGTCTTAAATTAATAAAAATTATTTTAAGAGGTTATCTTGTTATTTTTCATATGAATTATAAAAATTTAAGTTTTGTAAATTTAAATAATTACTAACTTTGAACATTTATTATAAATATATGATAACTGCATCAAAAATTAATTTATTCATAATTAATATTTTTAATATTTATATTAGTTTCTAATTTGACTATTGTTATTTATAAAGTTTAATATAATTATATACTATCTAAAATATATTTTAGGTTGGATTATGTAAGACCTCTAACCCGTCCCTTACACCGGGATCTAATTAAAAGAAGCTACAGTAAATATCAAAACATTTACAAGAAATTTCAAATCAATATTTCATTTAATATTCAATAAATCTCATACAACCTGCAATTCATGCTTTAAAAATAAAATCGGGTTTAGAACGAGCTTACGAAATCTCTAAAATCATCTTAGAAGTAACAATGACTAAGTTAAAAACTTAACAAAAAGTAAGGAAAAGTATGTAAAAAGGGGTCACATGGCCGTGTGGCTAGGCCGTGTGACAAGCTGACCTCGTATGGCAAAGAGTTACACGATCGTATGGTTGGGTCGTGTATCTGGTTGAGGTCATGTGAAACATTAAGAGATCCAAATTCAAAACATACACAGGCATGTGGTTATCCCGTGTTCCAAACAGTGATCGTGGATGCAAAGACTCCATAATTTCCAATGAAAACACGGTCGTGTCACCAACCCGTGTGTGACATACAACCGTGTGTTAGCTCGTGTGTAGTATAAATAGACCTTTTTATGCAAGATGCAAACCAAACATATCAAAATGACTTATAATACATTCATAAGCAAATCAAATATGTCCAAAACATGCATATTCCATGATATAACATAACTTTAAACACTTTCCAAAACATATAAACAATATGCCATATTTAGCACCATCACAATCAATAAACATAAATCATTACAAGTCATAATTTATCCATGAACCAATTCATACCTTAAGTAAGAACATCAACTTCTAAACTTTTCCGTCCACCTTAACATTTCTATAAACCAACTTCGTAATAACCATACATCATTTCATTAGGTTACCATATATATATATATATACACACACATTTATGTGCAAAGATCAACCAAACCAAAACATAATATATGCTTTTACAAGTGTTAGAAAATCCTATGTACATGCCACATATAACCAAGATTGAAACATTCAAAAGTCTATCGAATTGGGAGACAAAGGGTTTGTGCTTCTTGCTTATCTGATTGACACGTTACGAACGTTTAAAAACTACAAAGAAAATAGTAACAACGAGTAAGTATTATAAATACTTAGTAAGCTCATACAATATAAACAAATAGCTTACAGTAATCATTTAATAAATACATGAATCGTACTGCAAACAACTTCCCTACCATAACATAACAAAGCAAACATCAAAGTAGGTGAGACTTTTTGTTTTATCACCATGCTTATGATATCAAATAATACCATACATCAATCACAAGTCAACTTGCATCTCATTTCCTATAACGCCCTATACCCGGCTTAGATGTTATGGTCGAATCTTGAGGAATTACATACATTCGTTTAAAAAACCAAAAACTTGAAATTCAAAAACATTTCATAAAATAATTCTTAATAACAATATTTTTAGTTTTTTGGGAAAAATACCGTATTCAGTTAATTCATTTTAATTTCAGAAAAAAAAATTATAAGATTACTTAATTTTGTAGCGGAAATATTATGTAAAACAGATATTTGAAAATTTTAATCAGAGTTTTGAAAATTCGTAATTGGGTTTTGAAATTCTGTACATTGCAGTTTGAAATAAAATATTAAAAATATGGTAAAGCAATTCAAAATGAAGAATAAAATTCAAAACAAATAACCATCCTAGAAAGTTTAAATAAAACAGTCCAATTTAAAATAATTCTTAAACTTAACAAAAGAAAGGAAACAACAGTTTAAGCCGAGTTCCTACTAAGCCGATCTGTCCTAAGTTTGCTGGTAACAAACAGAAAGTGAGCTTATGGCCTCCGTGTGTAACACAACCCAACCAACCGTTCAGATACATAAATTAACAAATATGTTGCCATAAGCACGATCATCTATACAGAATCACCTATGTTTTCATAACCAGATATAGAATGGCATGAATTTTCAAAATCAGATACATATTCATAATCAGATGCAAATACATATTCATAATCAAATGTAGATACATACTTAGGTCCTACCCCAATCTGCTACACACCATCTCTGTCTATCCCTACACACTAATAGGGTATCAAGTACCCATCCAACCCTACACACCAATAAGTGAGTGCATGTCACTTTCAGAAGTATTGCAAAAAAGCTGCCAAATAATAATATGCAGTAAATTGCTAGAAATTGATATACATGGCTGAGCCACTAAACCAAATATATGTGGTTTTAAACCATCAGATAAGGGAGATAATTAAACTGTCAACACTTCCTTCGTCACATAATATCTCACCCCAATGCACATGTACATTGTAACACCCCAAACCCAGGCTAGATGCTATGGCTGAATCTGGGAGTGTTACAAAGAAGAGTTTTGAAAACGATCTTAATACGTTAAGTTTCTTACGTTTATTTTTTTTACTAAATAAGTCCACTTTTTATCAAACATAATGGTTGTTCTTGTTACAGAAAATCATTGTTGATTTATTCTCTTCTAAAACTTATTTTGTAGTGGAAATTTGTTAAATTATTTTAGATAAAGAAAACCGTGTTTGTATTTTCAGAAAAATCTTTGTTTATGTAAAATCATGATTTTTGTCAAACATCGTAATAGAAAATTCAAAAACCCATACAAAACCAAAATCAAAGGAAAACAATCTCGAGAGTCCAAAATTACAAAACTCTCCAAAACTAATCAAGAATTTAAATAAAATTATTAATTAAAAATTATTTACGATATAGTGGTCACTGTTGAGCTTCAGTCGCATCGACCCGCCTACGACTAAGGATTACATGAACAGAACAAACAAACAAATGTGAGTTTTTGGAAACTCAGTGTGTAACTCAACAGAGATAGGCATGCGCATAGACATAAAAACTCATATGTAGAACATATACAGATACGAACTTAAGTCCTTAAAAAAACAGATATCAGAATCAAAGAATCAAGGCAGAAATATGGAATCCTACCCCCATCCTCTACACACCATCTCCGATCATCCCATCACACCATGTGGGGTATAAAACACCCACCCATCCCTACACACCATATAGTGTCCATAAGACACATAACAGAATAGTATGCAGCCAAGCTGCCAGAAAATATGCGAAAGGTCGCTGTATAGAACACTTCCTCCACATATATGAATCCCACCCCATATATAGATACTGATATCAAATAACATATATACATAAATAACATGCCTCGCATGCTCGTGTCAGATATCATACATGCTTATACAGAATAATTAGACTTACATATCAATTTTTGTAACATCCTGAAATAGGGCCTAAACTGAACAGTGGTTGCGAAACCACAAATCTGAGGTAGAAAAATTTATTTTATTATTATTTTGAGGTCTATGATATGTTTTCATGATTGTGTGAAAAGTTCGCGAAGAAATTCTATGCATAAAGTGCTTAATTTGAAATTAGGGACTAAATTGAATAAATTGCAAAACTTGTGTTCTAGTAGTATTTTGCATAAAATTGAATTAGATTATTAATTAAAGGTCCTTAAAGAGTAATTTTACCAATTTCTAAGTCTATGGACAAAAATTGGACATGGATGGAATTTTTGAAAAGTTTAGTAGTAAGGGCATTTTGGTCATTTAGGGGTAAAATGAATTAAAATACAAAATTAAAAGCCAATTTTGCTCATCTTCAACCCCATGGCCGAATATAGCAAGGAGAAAACATGGATAGGGTTTTTCAAGCTTCCAAGCTCGATTGTAAGTCCGTTCTAGCCTCGTTTTTAATGATTTTTACCTTTTTGGAGTCCCGATAGCTCGATTAAGCTTATGCTAGCAATAATTCAACCTAGGGTTCATATTTGGAAAAATACCCATAGGTGAAATTTGTGTATTTTGGTGTTTTATGATAGAATATGAGGTTTTAAATTATGTTAGACAACTTGTACTACTCGGTTTTAAGCAAAAACGAGTAAAAGGACTTAATTGGTAAAAATACCTAATAGTCATAAGTGCATGTTAGAGTATGAATTTGATGCTGCCATAGAAGGGAAAAATGACCAGCATGTCATAAAACATAAGAAAATAGGCTGAAGTTTAATTTACGAGCTTTGGGGCAAAAGTGTAAATATGTGAAAGTTTAGGGGCAAAACTATAATTTTGTCAAAATATGATTTTGGGTCAATTTGAATAATGTGAGTCCTAATTAGACTATATTTTAAATGATAGAGCAAGGAAAACTGAAATTCGGGCTAAAATGGAGAAAATACCAAGTTGTGGACGAAATGGTAAAAGTAGCTATTTTTGCATACGAGGTAAGTTCTGATGAAATAAATGCAATATTATTTTATTTTACATTATTATTATCAATTTCCAGCATTTATATACTTATTTTCCGAGAATATTTAAAGTCGAATTAAAGCGAAGTGTGAGAGAAAAAGTATTAGGAAGCCCCGTTTGAACCTTAGGAATGTTAGGATATTGGGGTTGTGAGACAGACAGGGCAGAAAATGAGCCATGTAAGTCCATATCAGATATATGGCTTTGGAGATAGGAATGAGCCATGTAAGCCCATATTAGATATATATATGGCATTGGAGAGGAATAATTCATTTAAGTCCATGTCGAAGACATGGCATTAGCGGAGATATTGATAGACAGAGAGCGACCCGGTATCCTTAGTATTCCGAGTGGTTCAATGGGTCATTGTACACGTTAAATTACAGTGAATTATCAGCAAAAGGGAAGGTAGATTATATTTATGAATAGTGAAAGGTCAGGTAAGAAAGAAGGTAAGTGAGTAAAGAAGAAGGTAGAAAATGAGAAGTAAAGAAAGTTTATGAGGCTAGGTGACATTATGTATAATTATTCATTATGTTGAATGTTGTAATTTATTTGCTTGTAAGCTTACTAAGCCTAGTGCTTACTCTATTTATTTTCTTTTTCTTATAGTTTTTATCAAGCCACTCGGGGATTGAAGGAAACGTCGGAGACACGATCACACTATCGAAGGAATCACATTGGTATAGTTAGACGTTTCGTTTTCTGTATGGCATGTATAGGAACTTGGTTTCTTTTAATATGATATGATCAATGAATGATGTGTAAATACTTGCTAGTGATTAGCTAATAGAATGGCTGATGATATACATGTTTAATAGTATGTATGATTAAGTAGTAACTATCACATGAAAACTATGAAAAATGTGAAAGTAACTTAAAAATGGATTCAAGTATCAGAAATAACATGATTTTGAAAAATGACTAAAAATCGTAGAGACATGGTTTGATGGTGAATAATATATGAAATTAAAACTCATTGTGTCTATTTTCATATGGAATAAGCAAAACAGGTAAACGTTTTGTATTTTATAAGATATCTGAGTTTTAGTGAAATAGGGCCAGAGCGATTTCTGGATCCCCTGTTTCAACTTTAGAAATTCATAATAAATTTTACAAAAATAATTAGGTGGTGTAATTTATATGGTTAGAATCCTTATTGAATATAGTTTTAATATAAACAAACGGTATAGTCATATGATTTTTTTACAGAGAGAAAAGTGGTTCGTAGTAAGTAGATGCCAGTGCAGTCGAATTCTGAAATAGGGGTAACTTTAACTAATAAACTGTACTAATTGGCTAAGTCAAAAATTCTAGAAAAAAATTAGTAGATAGATATATGAGTCTAGTTTCAGGAAAAATTTACGGATCTTAATTTTGACTTTTGAAACTCGATAAATGAACTTTTAAGCAACCATGATGCAGAAAAATAGTTTATTCCGAAAATTAAAATAAGTGGTTTAGAGTTGTTTAAAAGGTAAGATAAGTTTAGTAACACCTCAAGCTTGACTCCGGTGACGGTTTCGGGCGTGGGGGCGTTACAGTTTTTCCCACTCAAGTTAGTATATTAGAATAACAGATCACATGCATTAGGGTTTGGTTGGCCCTTACCAACCTTACGGAAGGCCCATAGTCGATTGGAATGACTCATGCGACTCTAGGGAGAATTCTAGAAATTTGGGCCCACATGCTTGTTTGGCTTGCCTGTGTGGGCCCACATGCCCAAATTGGCCTTACTCGTGTTGTAAAATCCCTAACCCGTATCCGTCGTCAATATAGGGTTACGGAGTGTTACCAAAACTTTCAGAACATTTTCAGATAATTCCCATAAAATTTCTATTCATTAGCCGAGATTATTCATATTGTCCCTTAAATAGATTCTCGAGGCCCAAAATGAGCATTAGAATCGAGCTGGGACTTAATCGAAAACTCTAAGAACTTTTTTCAAAATTACAAAAATTTCCCAAGGTGCAGGGCTCACACACCCGTGTGGTCCAAGGGACACGCCCGTGTGACCCTAGGACATGCTCGTGCTGTAGGCAGTGTTTGACCTCGTGTAACTCTCTGACTTGTGCACATGGCCATGCCACACGCCCGTGTACTAGGCTATGTGGTTAATTAATTCAATTTGAAATTAGGTGCAAGTTTCACATGCCCGTATCTCTACCCATGTGCTCAAATCTGAGCATTATGCTTTCTCGAAATTAAGGTGCATGGGACACACAGCCTAACCACACGACTGTGTACCAGGCCGTGTGTCACACACAGTCTAGACACACGCCCGTGTATCTGTCAGTGTGGACAAAATAAAGCCATTTCCAACTTTATTTCTTACCCAAAATTTTCACCAAGTTCCTACACCAAATTTACTTCCAAATACCAACCATTTTAAGTATTGAATCCAAGCAATTTATAACATCTAACATGATATATTGTTACATGAATTCATGCTTTTAATCTTATCTTTCATTAGCATACTCATTTAACCTTTCTCAATCAATCAATAATAAAAACTTATGTTATCCATAAAATGAACTTAATACATACATACATATACCAAAACATAATCATCACTAGCCATTCCAATGGCTAGATTAAAATAATCATTTACATTTACATTCCAATATGACCAATATAACCTATACATACCATTATAACCATAATTGCTTTACCATATTCACCGAAATAGGCTGATGGATAGTGTGAGTGACCTCCACCAAGCTTCCAATCCAACGAGCTCTCGATTTACTCTAAAACAGGGAAATAAAACTAGGTAAGTATAAAATGCTTAGTAAGTTCGTATAACATGGTACTTAACTTACCATTCATTCTATTTTGTGGTAACTATGTAAGGCACATTCATTCAATTTAACCTCAAGCCCTACACATATCCTCATTGCCCTTGTTAGTCATATATTCCATAATAACATCAAAAACATGTATGGGCTCAATAACAATCAAGTTTCCATGCACATATGTTTTCCCCAACATGTATAATTCACATTGCTATATCTCAAGTATATTTTCATATAACACATCTCGAGTTCAAATTATTTCATATCAAAACTTTACACATTTTACTCGAAACATGAATGTCACACGAGCAGTAGTACACTCAAAGTGTACAAGTCTATAACCAAGGATTAACATATTCATCAAAAGAATCCCATGTACAAATATCATCATCTCATGTTTTCATATGTCAATTGTCATGTAGCATCATTTTCATGGATTTCAGACAACTACGTGTAATAACTCATTTCTTATTCATGTCTTTTCATGTCAAGATTTTTACCCGTTGAATTTGTTCGGAACATCTATGGATACACATGTAGTACACCCAAGGTGTACAAATCAGAATCTGTCAATTCATGCTCAGTGATACCTATAAGGTACTATTTCATAGAATACACTCTCGAGCCACACATATATACAACAGGATTACCAGTCTAGGCTAAATCCTTTTTATGACATATGCTCTAAGGAGCTTGATCTAGATTACCTGTCCGGGCTAAATCCAATCCATTACATATGCTCAAGAGGACTTATATTAGGATTACCTGTCCAAGCTAAATCCTTTCTATCATGATCTCAATAGGATTACTCGTCTGAGCTAAATCCCATCCGCAACAAATGCAGGACCTCATTTGTTTTGGGAAATCACATATCCATCGAATTTTCCATTTATCCAAACAAAATTTAGCATTTTTCAAGCATTATCAAGCATGTGGTCAATCTCATATATTTATGCATTTATACAATTCAAATGTTCACATTCAACTCAAGCATAAAGTTTACATTTTTATCATTTATCATTTGTCGGGCATTATAATTGATCAGGCACTTTTATTTATCGGGCTTTAACAAGTATGTGATCATTTCGCATATTTATGGAATTTATACAATTCACAAACACAACATTTAATTCAAGCATAAAAACATATACAATTTGGTTACACTAACTTACCTCAACAAATGTTCGTGTACATAAATCTACTAATCCGACATTTTCCTCTTTTCCTCGTTCTAACTCCGAATTTGGTTTATTCGGATCTATACGAGTAACTTTAACATCAATTTATCACATTTCACATACATGTGGACTCAATTTACATCTTAGGCAAAATTATCATTTTGCCCCTAACTTTCCATAAATTTCCATTTTGTCCCTAGGCTTAGAAAATAAAATTTGTGCAATTTACTCCCTATTCCAAGCCTAACCAAAATCCCATTACAAAATTTACAGCACATGTATTCATAAAGATTTACCATTTTTCTTCAATTTCACAACTACATTTTAGTCCCTAAATCATGTTTTCATAAAAAATCACTTTGTAAAAGTTGTTTATCTATCAACAACCTTTCATTTTCTACCATAAATTTCTAATTTTCAGCATATACATCCATGACCCATTTTCCATACTTTGATAACTTCTCAAATTGATCCCCAAATAGATCGATTAAGCTATCCTGGTATCAAAAATATCAAAATTACTAAAAACGGGCCATGAAACTTACCCAATTTGGCCATGAAAGTTTCTTGTCTCTCTCCTAGGGTTTCCATGTATTTTTGGGGAAGAAGATGATAAAAATAAGATGATATTTCTTTTTATCATCTTTTAATTAATTAAATTATTTCACTTTCTAATTTAGTCCTTACCCTTTTTCTAAATTTCCATGGATGAGTCACTATAATGTCTATATACTTTTCTTTAATGGTTTAATAGCTATTTAATCCTTATAGCCTAGAATTCAACTTTTACATTTTACGCGATTTGGTCCTTCTCATAATTAAGCACATAATCAATAAAATTTTCTCATCAAAATTTTCACATGATATTTCTATTATATTATGGACCATATAATAAATTAAAAATAAAATTTATTTTTTAGCTTGGATTTTTCATCTCGAACCACTGTTCCAATTTCACCGAAATTGGACTGTCACATGTGCGGCCCACAAGTCCTAGCCCATAACCCACACGGCCACACACTCTCCTGTCACACAGCCGTGTGTCGCACACAGTCGGGCACACGCCCGTGTGGCGTCGATAGGCCCCTTTTTTTACTTTCTGTAAACCTTAATTTCTCGTGTTTTCATTACACACCTAGTTTGTTTCTAACGAGAAGGAAATCCCGAGACCTTCGTAACCTAAAAATAGAATACCAAACACCGATTTAACGGTTAATTTCCGAATTTGTCAATAATAATTTGACAATAAACTCGACTTACCGTCGACGAAAACCACTGTTAACGTTGTTCAAGCAAATGAAGCAAAGCTCTCTATTCGGAGCCTTCTCCTACACCAAAGTAATCGTAGAAAAATCAGATTCCACTATTACACCTATAACACCCCTTACTCGTATCCAACACCGAAACAGGGTAAAAGGCATTACCGAACTTAAACACAAGATAACATACAAAATCAAGGCAAAAAAATTCCATCCAAATTTAAAAAAAATTTCATTTATAATCATATCATCCCTAAAACGAGCCTACGAGGCCCAAAACATACATTAGAGGTGGGTCAGGACTAAATTGAGAACTTTAGAAAATTCTACAACATTTAGAAAATTTTTCATCAAAACAGGGTCACATGCCCGCGTGGCTTGGGACACGCCTGTGTGGGTTGGTAGTATAGTCACACATGCCCGTGCCCCTAACCCGTGTAACTCTTTGTTTATGATGTCATGCACCAAAGGAAGTCACATGGCCAAGTCACACGCCCGTGTGCTAGGCCATGTGGCGAATTTTAATTTTGAATTTTTTCATAAAATAGGTGCAGACTTCACATGCCCTGGACACACGCCTATGTCCCTAGGCCGTGTCCTTCACACAGCTGAGACACACGGTGTAACACCTCATACCCGACCTAGACGTTATGGCCGAACCTAGATTGTCACATCATAGCGTTTTTAAAATTTGATATTTCAGATAAAAAATACGTTACTGATTCTAAATTCTTTTATTATTATTTACCAAAAGTTTTCGTTAAAACCTTCACCTATTTGTTTGCCCGTAGTATATTACCTTAATTTAGACTGTGGAAGCGTTTTGAAAACTTTGTTATTGATTGCTCGTGTTCTTTTAGAAAATCATGCTATTTTTAAAAAACTCGTATCTTCCCCAGACTAGCAGTTTAGGATAAGTAATCAAATCCAAATTAAAACTTAAAAACCCACCAACGGCCGTATTACAAAAAAAATAAAACCCAAAACAGAATCTAGATGCAAGTAAACAAAACAGGAGCAGTAGTATGGCCATCTCCGAGTCCCTCACAGCTCCAAACCATCTAAGCTTAGGGATTACCTGCACAGTTTAGAAACTAGGTGAGTTTACGAAAACTCAGTGTGCACTCCCCTATCAGACTAAAGAAAATAGTGCATGCATGCGATGCAGGCTTGAGCCCTATACAATGATCGATGACTGATGCTGGGCCTTAGCCCTTAGCGATAACAAAGTGTGGCCTAAGCCCAATATAGTCTCAGTATAGTGCAAAATGCAACCCATCCCAAAACCATCCAGCACACCACCAGTACCAACTAACACACCATGTGGGGATATCAATCAACCCACCCAACCAGCACACCAATATCGCAGCAAAGCTACCAGTAAATATAACGCAGCGTAGCTACCAGTAACAGTAAGTGCGGCAAGCCACCAGTAGTAAATGTGACATAGTCACCATTACAGTACTTCCTCCATATCACAAACCCAACCCCATGCAGATGTCGTGTCATAAATATCACGTATATGCAGTATGTCATACTCAAAATCAATCATTCAAGAGTCGTACATATATCAACTCACCTACCCCTAGCATTATATCGGTTCATCATATCAGTCAAGAGGGTAAAATAGTAAATCTTTCCCCCAGGGGTATTTCAGTCATGTACTCGATTTTAGGGTCTTGAAAAAGATGGCGACCCTTCGGAGGGTCTACAGTTGTCTCGGACAACCCAGAAAACCCTTACGGGCAAACAGTGTGAATGGGCCTAAGGCCCATTACTCGGCCCAACAGGGCCCACAACAGCCCTAGCCCAAGAAAATGCTCGTGGCGACCTCTACGGTCCAATACCCCCAACTTGAGGCTTGGTTCACCATACGAGCGTCTACACGCTCGTGAGTCCGCAACCACCGATGGTTTGACTTTTTGGCTTTTGCCGTCTACAGTAAAATAGGGGTGTGAACACACACCTTTCGGCTTTTGATCAGTAATAAAAGTGGTGTACAGCTACACACCTTTTTCGAGAGAAAACGTCGAACCCTTCGCGCTCAACCTAAATCCAAAATAATGATCCCTTGTCAGTTCTCAAACACTTGGGTTAACCACCCAACTATGTACTCATAAATTCCCAACAATATGCATTGCTTACCTTGCTAAGACAAATAGGGCTTAAACCACCCCTATCCAACGCTCACCCTCCTATAGACAGCAATCTACATTAACAACCCATTTGATCAGTAACTTAATAATACTTCATTAAAACCAAGTACACCTCTTACCAAGACGTGAACTAAAAACAAAAGGCAATAGCATTTGGCCCACCCCCTTGGGTAACGTCACGACCCCCTAGCACCATTTAAACGAGAAAGGCAACGTTAGATGAACCTATCTTCACTACGGCCAAGAGGATTCGGCTCAAGAAAATCCAAAAACGAACGTGGAAGAAGAAGAAACCCTCCACTAAATGGCTAAAGAGAACACTTACCCTCAATCAAAGAAGATTACAAAATGGTTAGGCCTTCACAATTTTAGTCACACAAGGAGAGAAGTAATCGACTAACTTCAGGAGAGAAAAAAACCGTGAGAAGGAAAGAGGAGGAGTTGGGTTCAGTTTCTTCAACTTTGGAAACAAGAAAAGAGAGAGACGTTTCAGGCAACCAAAAGGGAAAGTTGCCAATATTTGGCTAAAGAAGATTTGGTAATCTTGACTCAAGAAGAAAAGTAGAAGAAATTGAGATGAGAAGAGGGTCACACCTAATTTGGCACAAAAGTGTAATACACAAAAAAGAAAAACACCCAAAAGATGAGAAGAAGAATTCGAGACCTACTTCCCAAAACACCAAATGCCGAAATGACCAACCCAAACCCCTTGGCCGAATTTTTGCTCTGACAAGTTACCTATTCGACTACAACTCTCCCCCCTCTCCAACTCCTTGAAACACTCCTCGAAACCCTCCTTGATATCCTCCACAATCTTCTCCCAACAATTCAAGACCAATTCAAACTTCCACCACTTAGAAGCCTACCCCAACACAACAACTTGCTGTCCACAAGAGCAAAAATAAATTCTCCTTGTTTGCCATGGGATTCAAACCCCTGATCTCCCTAATAGTTGTGTCATGCCACTCCCACCAGGTCATAAGGCTTTTCGTGACACAACACCACCACTATAATTTATAAGGCACAAGTGCCAGTATCCAAGGTCTTTTAAGAGCAAAACCAAAAATGCTGCAAAAGCCGAAACTTGTCCCTAGGACCTCATAAACCCCCCAAACACACCCAAATCACCCAACCCTTCAAACGCACATAGAATCTATGTTAAACATGTAAAATTACAGACCCTACTTTTCTAGGGCGTTACACATAGCCGTGTCTCTGCTCGTGTGGTAAAAAATTAAGGCTATTTACAAAGTCATTTTACCACCCTTTTTTACACCAACTTACACCACAAAACATAATACAATCCCAAGCATATACATTCAACCAATTTAGCAACAACAAATTCATCCACATACCATTCTCATGCCATAAACTATCACATACAAACATTACATACTTAACAACTCAACCATGTAAAATTTCCATATCCATGAAATGCATCATCATATGCATATATAACTAAGCCAATTTCATCTTCATGATAGATATCCTCTCATAAACATACCGATAACCAATAAAAATTAGTATTAGCTAACTTCCAATGGCCATATACAAAATGAATCATTAACCATTTCAATGCCAACACTTTTGGCTAAACCATTATGACACATAACAAAATGACCAAGTTCCTGTACATGCCATACTCAAAATATTGAAACCAAGTATACCCAAAACAATCATTTAATAGTGTGAATCAAGCTCCAATGTTCCTCGATTCTCGAGCTAGGTTGGCGACACTATAAGGAATGGAAAGAAAAATGGAGTAAGCTTTAAAGCTTAGTAAGTTTGCATGCAAATAATAAGCAACATTAATCATACATTAATCATATAACTACTCAATATAAGTTAACATAAATATCATCATGTATCTTAGGCATAACTTACTCATTAGCATTCTTACCAAGAGTTCATCTCATACCAAAGTCCATACTCATGAGTTTTATATACATACCTGTACCAACTCATATCCTAGTTGCATACTTTGTCAACTTTGACATACTCTTCAGATTACCCGTTGAGCACTTGGAATACTATAGGATATACGGAAAGTCTTGCACATAAGTGCCGCATATGTAGCCAATGCTACCTCATATCTCATAACACATAGGGCTCACACACGAGCTAATCATGGGCCTGCTCACACAAGCTGTCAGTTAAGACGTAGCTACATGGGCTACTCACACAAGCTGTCAGGTATCTGCAACACATGTCGGACTATCTAGCCACCTGTAGGACATACATGACCAGCACCCAGATTCACATAGATCACATAACTTATGGTTTCCTAGTGACCACTTGTATCCTAAACTATTCCTAAAGTTCAACTGGGATTTTCTCATCATCGAAACTTCGTAGGATATTTCCATAGAAACAATCGTACAGTTTATGCAATATTAAGCATTAAATATATAATATAACATTGCATTATTTACACACAAACTTATCTCAATACGAAATAGTAGGAAATGGACCTAATCATCAATAACCTTGTTTTTCCCCTAATTAAGGTCCGAACTTCATTTTTCTTAATCTATAATAGCAAATTTAACTTATTGAGTTATCACATTACTCAATGCTGTCCAAAAATCAACTTATGGGAAAATTATATTTTTGCCCCTAAACTTTGACATATTTACATTTTAGTCCCTAGGCTCATAAAATGAAATGTATCCATTTTCTTTGTTACCCAAGCCTAGCCGAACCTAAATCATGCTTATAACAGCCCACATTTTTCATCAAATCACATTTCTACTACCCATTTTTACAACTTTTACAAATAGGTCATTTTTATGCATTCTCACTAAAAATCACTTAGTAAAAGTTATTTATCACAGCTTAAACATACAATATCTTCCATCAAACATCAAAATACATGCATGTTACACATGGGTAAATTTTTAAACATGAACCTTACTTCAAAATAATGGTAGAAATAGGTAAATCGGATGATAAAGACTTCAAAAATGTAAAGAGTAATAAAAACGGGGCTAGGATGCACTTACTATCAAGCTTGAAAGTTGAAGAAACCCTAGCTATGGTGTTCTTCAAATTTTCGGCCAAGGTTGAAGAAAGATGAGAAAATTTTGGGTTTATTTTCTATTTTTATTATTTTATTTACCAAATGACCAAAATGCCCTTAATGCATAACTTTGACATTTTACCTATTCATATCCATTTTTGTCCACTAACTTATCCAATGGTCTAATTACCAACTAAGGACCTTTAATTTAAAATCTCATAGCAGTTGGGCACCTTTAACAAGTAGAACTCAACTTTTGCACTTATACAATTTAGTCCTTTTGACTAAATTGAGGGTCCAAATGTCAAAATTTTCAAACGAGGTTTTCACAGAATAGTTCCATAAACTTGTAGACCATAAAAATATAGTAAAAATGGATTTTTATACATTGGATTCGTTGTCCCAAAACCACTGTTTCGACTAGCCCCAAAATCAAGCTGTTACAACATCAATACGCCAACACGGAAAGATATAATCTACCTTACAAAAGACGAAAAATCCAACATATGAAACCTTACATACCTTAACTGAGCGAGGAGCAATGAGATTACAAAAGCAACGAAAGGAGTTAATGGATGATAAGAAAAATTGAGGGAAGTCAAAAGGAAACAATAATTGCAGAGAAGGGGAATAGAAAACGTAAAAAAAAAAAAAAAGCAAAGAGAGAAGTTTTGGGAAATTAAAATAAAATAAAAATAAAAATTAAGAGTACTAAAATCCCCACTCCCCATTAACCACCTTATCCCGTAATATCCTCCCCACTAACTACAACTACCTCAGAATTTTACTTCCACCCAACCTAAACTCATAACCGAAGCAAAAATATCACCCACGCTCACACAAGGATTCAAACACAAGACCTTCAGTAAGCTAACTCATTACCACTCGAACCAACAGGCTCATTCTAATATAAGTTTACAAACAATATCACATAAGCCCACCCAACAAGGATAAAGCTAGGATAAAAAATAATAGAATTTTCCAGAGTATGACTTGAAACCTAGACCTCATACGCACGCCCAGAACACGTAACCACTGAGCAGATACACATTTTTATATAAGAATTCACAGAAAAAAAGTTAAGAAATTTATGGCATTACATACATACTAACAGATATTCAATATACAGATGTCATACATGCTTTTCACATTAAATCATGCTTTCCGAATTGTCAGAACACAAATCATATATGTATCACATGCCTTATTCATATCACATATAGAAGCATATAATTAGATGTCATGTTTTCAAGTTTTAATTAAATAGTATAGACCATATAGTGGGACTAAATATAAATCACAGATCAAAATAACACTAGGTGAAAATTTTCAGAAAATAGGCCCACACAGCCTAGCACACAACCGTGTGGCTTATGGTTTTCCACACAACCTGGCATATGGTCATGTGATGTTGACAGTAAGGTTTTTGGCTTTTTATCGTTCATTGTTTTTGCGAGATCAAGTCACACACCTAGATATTTTCTGATTCAAATTCAACCACGAGATTTTTAGAACCTAAAATCAGCATTTATAAGACTAATTTCAGCAATGATACGTGAAACTTAATCAAGATTCTGATCACAAACGCCCACATTTGGCCCCTTAAAAGACACCTAGTGCCCCTCGATCTTCTTCTAGAAGCACATCGGAAGAACTAAAAACTAAGAACCAATTGTAAAAATCACTTCCTTCAATTGAAACTTAACAAACAAAAATTACCATATAACAATAGAAAAATCATTCTCTTACCCGACCAAAATTGGAATACCCAAGAGCATTTCAAGCAATGGATTCACACCACACCCACACAGGATTTGAACCAAAAAAAATCAAGCTATGAACAAGAAGCAATTTGGAAAAAGAAAGCAAAGAGGGGTGAAAGTTCAAACAGGAAAGAAAGCAAAGAAAATTTGAAAAAGAAAAAGTGTGGACAACAAATGAGGGAAAATGGAAAACGTGAGAGAGGTTTTTGGGTAAAATTGGTTATTATTAACAAAACAAATCTGACCAAATCCCAACTAAATCAACTTTTTAACAACCAAATCAGCCTATTAGAGTTAGAATTTAGCCCAAACACTACCACATGGGTGCCACAGAGAGGATTTAACAAAAATAATTCTCGTTTGCACACATAAGAATTCAAACACAAGACCAAAGGGTAAGCTGAAGCCTTACCACTGAACCAACAAGCTCATCCTTGTCAACAAATGTGCACAAATAGTTTTTAGACTAGATACTCAAAGTTAGGGGTTTAGACAAAATTTAACAAAAATATAAGGAAAATAATTTTCGAACATAGAACCTTACACACACAAGCACAACCCTTAACCACTAAATCAAATATATTCACTTGTTAAGTTCTAACAATTCAAAAACTTAAAATTTCGAGTCGTTACATTTCCATATCATGTTCATCTTTTGCAAACATCAATTTCATAGTTCCACATTTTTTCCATATTTTATTTTTTTACCCGATGAAACATCGTAAAAGAACTCAGTACATAAGTGAAAATAATGTCAAATGCTCATCTGAGCTTGTAACACCCCAAACCCGTCTCCGTCACTAGATTAGGGTTACAGACCATTACTGAAAAATAAAAAATATTTAATATCGTAATATTTAAATAAATTAAATACACTAAAAACCAATCATTCACATGCATTTTGTCCCTAAATCGAGCCTTTAAGGCCCTAAAAATAGCTTTGAAGCAATTCGGGACTAATTTGAAACAAAACAGAAAGTTTAAGAAAAAGTTGAATATTAAAAAATAGAAGTCAATTTGAACAAGGGACACACGACCATGTCCCAGCTTGTGTCCTCACTCGTGTAGCTCACTGAGTTGCCCCACACGCCCGTGTGTCAGGCTGTTAACTCTCTGAGTTACCACACATGCCCGTGTGCTAGGCCATGTGCTAGGCCATGTAACTCACTAACTTGAAACACTAAGAAACTCTCAAATGACACATGACCGTGTCGTCAGGCCATATGACACACACAATCGTATGACAGCCCGTGTCCCAGGCCGTGTGAACCCAAAATTTACCTAAAATCAAGCCATTTCATACCTAATTCATGCATAACTAACCAATCCATTTGTTCACACTTTCAAGGGACTTAAGCATTATTCAAATACACATAATCATGCCATTTCAATCAACCAAATTCACCTAACCAATATGCCATTCAAAGGCACCACAATTGCATCCAAACATCATTTACCTAAACATGTCAATATTGTCATTTTCCAAACATAATAACCTAGTTCAAATATGTACTAAAACATGTCACAAGTAACCATCTTCAAGGCATCATCAACATGCCAAAAAAACCTTATAAACAAGCATTTGAAAATGACTAAAATGACATAATTTGGTGAGGAGATAACTTTCACCAAACCAAACATGAAATTCAAAACTCATACATATCAAATCACTATTAACACATTTACAAAGTACCATTACTAAACAACCTATACATGCCATTATCAACCTTCGCCAAAATACACAAAATCTATCAAATTAGTTGTTGGATAGTATGGTAGATCTCCGATAAGCTTTCAATCAATTGAGCTTCTATAAACTTTAAACTTTAAACATAACTTACCACTTCCAAAAATACAATTCATAAATTAAGTATAAACCATTACCAATTTCATAAGCTTAGTAAAATCCTATACAACATCATCAAATTCACAAGTTAGTATACTTGTTCATGATACATATGAAATCAACTATAAGATATGTAGTTTACCGTATATATACATAACATTTAACGTATCAATATTGCCATAAGATCAAGATTCATTCCATTTGCACACTTACCATTTCGTTTCCCTTTTCTTACCCGTTGAACTATCTAGAATTACACCAGATACTCGGGAAAGCTCACACATAATGTGCCTTTACATATAACCATAACATTTTATTTACATCAATGCTCACACGAGTTGTGAAATAGGCCTGCTCACACGAGCCATGGGTCA
Source organism: Gossypium anomalum (assembly GCA_025698475.1). NCBI lineage: Eukaryota > Viridiplantae > Streptophyta > Magnoliopsida > Malvales > Malvaceae > Gossypium > Gossypium anomalum. The sequence goes on along the minus strand of CM046966.1, from coordinate 76,587,932 downwards.
GAATGTAAGCTACACGATGCTGCTCACACGAGTTGTGGAGAATCCATAACAAATGCAGGACATTAGCCATATGTAGGACATTCAAGACCAACACTCAAAACATGAAATCCCTAATGACATGTCATTTTTATCCTAAGAATTCTTAAGTTTCAACCGGGACTCGTTATATATCAATTCATCACAGCATTGATACATTTATATCTGAATTCATTTACATTAAAACAATATAACAAAGGTTCAATTTAGCTAACATTAAAACGATTGTAGTTCATACAAACTTACTTCGATAACTAAGGCATAGTAGTATAGCCGAACTCATCTGAAGTTTAGCTTTTCCTCGATTTAAGTCTGAATGTCATTCATCTTGATCTAAATAGATAATTTCAATCAATTAAGTACTTCTAGATTTTAATTTAATCCAATACTCATATTTATGAAAAATTATGAATTTGTCCCTAATATTTTAATTTTTCACAATTTAGTCCTTAAGCTAATAACTTAAAATCTAACCATTTTGACCTAAATCCATGTTAACCAATGTTACAAGGGACCTTGGATTAACCCATCAATACCAAAATTTCACAACAAAACCTATAGATTTACACCTTTAACAATTTAATCCCTAATTCCAAAATTCATCAAAACTCATTTAACAAAAATTGTTTATTTTATAACAAAGATAAAGAATCCATCAAATAACCTCAAAACCTAGTCAAAAACATCCATAAAAAGTCCCTCAACCTTTAACAATTTTGTAATTTAACCACCGGGCTAGCTAGATTAAGCTAACACAAACTCAAAAACATAAAAATCATGAAAAATGAGACTCGAATTCACTTACATGCATCAAAATAAGCTTGACCGAATGCTTCTTCTTCTCCAATGGTTATTTTAGGTTTTCAAATGAAAGAATAAGGAAGATGGTACATAGTATTAGTTTATCTTTTTCATTTATTTATTAAATTACTAATTTAACCTTTTATAAATCATTTAACTACCATTAAACCTATCCATCAAAATCCACTAGCACATATACATGATATAATTATCATATAAGTCCATTATCTCTCCTTTCCATAGCCATTTAGCCCCTTTAACTAATATAACTCAACTTTTACACTTTTTACAATTTAGTATTTTTACCTAATTAACTATTTGAATATCAAAATTTCTTAACAAAATTTCTTAACAATATTTTAATACGACCTTAATATAATCCCATAAAAATTAAATAAATATTAAAATAATAACTCACTCATCAGAATTGTGGTCCCAAAACCACTATTTCTGACACCACTAAAAATGGTTTACTACAGGGCTAATCATGAATAATAGTGTCCGGTTACTTGTCTGGGCTAAACCTACACAACGATAGCCTAACTAGGGCTTAATATACATGTAAGGTTACCTGTCTGGGCTAAACTTATAAAACAACATCAAGTTACCTGTACGAGCTAAACCTGTTTCACATGTATATTCAAGTCCGCAACAAATGCTAGAGCTCGAAATCATCAGGCATCAACTCGTAACCTTGTATACAAGACTTCCACTAAGTTCATTGGGATTATCTCAATATTTCAATCCAATATTATTTTTACTTCAATCAAATCTAATACCAACTTGTATACTATTTCATAGCTACTCCAAACTTCCAATAACATAAGTATACACATTTAAAACATAATTCAATAGAAAATTAAACTTATTTATACTGTATGAACTTACCTGGCACAACAACAACAATCATAACGGTAGGGACTATTTTACAATTATTCCTTCTTCACTATTTTCCTCTATCTTGTTCAATTTTTTATCTATGATATAAATATATTTCAATTTGATCACTCAAATATCATATAAAATTATGTTCCAAATATATGTAAGTTCAATTTAATCTTTTGGTTATTTTTTTTCAAGTTTTATGTTTTATTCAATTTAGCCCTTCAAACCAAACTTGTCATGACTTCCAAATTTTAACTCCAAAATTTAAACCAACTTCAAATATATTCAATTACAGAAAATACAAACCAATTTCAAGATATTAACAATTTAGTCTTTGTGTTTAAAACTAACAATTTCCACTTTGCAAACTAATCATTTTTCATTTCTAAGATCAAAACCTAGCAACTTATGTAACACCCCAAACCTGGCCTAGACGTTATGGCCGAATCTGGTGATGTCACATGGAGTGAAAGTCGAAAGCGAGTTTGTCGAGTTAAAACTGTTCAGGTTAAATTATCTGTTATCTTGATTCGGAGTAAAACACAAGTCATTCGTTATGTCCAAAATTATCTCTTTTTAGCGGAAGCTTTGGAAAACACTTATTTCAAAAAGTACCATTTGATCTTAGTGAAATCTGGGTTTTTCTCATGCTTAATAGTAATAAATCACAAAATAATTAAGAAACTGAAAACTTAAAGCCAGACAGTCCAAAGTCCATAAGTTACATCAGAACCCCAAATAAGTAATAAAATCTGAGAATTTGTGAAAATAGACTAAAATTAACATGTGGCCACCATCGAGTCCTCCGCTGCGCAGATCCATCAAGTCTGAGGATTATCTGTATAGATTAAACAGAAAAGGGTGAGTTTTCGCAAACTCAGTGTGTAATCCCTACAAAAAACATGCATACAGAACACATCAGAATACAGTCAAATATAGGTTGGGCCTGAGCCCATTATAGATTCGGTTTAGGCCTTTGCCCAATCAGATATAGTTTCACAATTATATTAGGTCCTTGGCCCATATCAGATACAGAATATAGATACAGTAAATCAAAATCCTACCCACCAGCCTCTACACACCATCTCCGTCCAGCCCTACTGTAACGATCCAAATTTTGGGCCTAGAAGTATTAGGTCTTGAGAATGGGAACCATTAGGAGTCTGCACATAAATGTTTAGTTATGCAAGAAAATAACACAAATAATTGACTGCTTGAGTGGTTATGTGTCCTGAGAAGTGTGGGAAGTCCTGGGTTCAAACCTAGGCTTTAGCAAAAAAAATTTATTTTAAGTGAATAAAACCCTTGGTCTAAATTATTGTAGGTAAAACATGACACAAGGAGCCTGTTGGTAAAGGGGGTAAGTGGCGTGTTACTAATGTTTGAGGTCTGAAGTTCCAGTCCTGGATTGCATAATAATGGGGTCAATTTTTGATACTTTGGATGGATAGTGTTTGTGTTGTATTAAAAGTCTGATATGTGAGAAGGTGGAGTAATTTGAGGAGGATTTTGAAGAGTGGATCAAGGGGGTGGGATTGTTAGCCAAATTTTAGGAGGATATTGTGGAGAGTCTTAAGGCTTGTTTAGAGTTTGAATCGAAATTGGAACTATCTTGGACTCAAATTTTGGCAGGAGTGTGTTAGCTCCTCATTTTTATTTTTTCTCCTCTCCACTTTGATTTTGTCAACATTCTTTGTTGCCTTTTTGCTAGTTTACCGAATACTGCTAGGGACTTCGGGCTTTCAGTTTTGTTTTGCCTTCGGGTTTACTTTTTCCTCTAATCTCCTGTCTATCGATTTTATTTGTTTTTCTTTTTCGCTCTCTCTCCATTTACTCAATTTTTCTCCCCTTTTCATATTGCTCTTTTAGGCCGAATACTGTTGTCCCTTATTGCCAATTCTTTGCTAGCCTTCTCTATCTATTCTTAGCCCTCGCTATTTCTTTTTGGGGCATTGGCCAAATACTCTTGTTTCTTCCCCTCTTTATTTTTCAGCTTTCGTCGAGTTGTCCTTGCCAGATTCTCTTGTAGCCGAACCTCTTTCTGAATTTAATTGAGGTAAGCCACCATGTCTGTTTGGGTTCATGGTTGTTTTCTTATCCTTCCTTTCTTCAATCGGTATAATCTCCCTGTTAACATTTTCTTTTCTTTACCGACACTGGTAGGAGTGGTTGTACCACTTCTTGTTCGGGTTTAGGAGTGCCTTTATAGGCCGATTACTGTTATCCATCATTCTTAGTGCCTTGTTTCGATAAGTGGTTAATCGCTTCGTTCAGTTTATTTTACGCTTTTAGTAATGGTTAATAAGAGTGGGTTGTAATATAGATTTTTGCCAAGGATCGTGAGGTAATCTTGGTCGGCGGTTTAGGGGGGCTAAATCACTCTCATTCAAGTAAGGCAAGTATCAATATTATTCTAGAATTAAGTGTTAAAAGAGGGTGATTAACCCTATTGATTAAAGGACTGACAGAGTGATTGATTCAATATAGGTTGGTGTTCGTTGGCTTCTGCGCCTTTTCGCAATCAGGTGTGTAATCATTGTCTTAACCGTATATCGACAAAAGCCAAAAAATAGGACCGTTGATGCCATATAGGCGTGCGATCACACGTGTGGTAGCCCCAAACGCATAAACGTGGGTACTGGATTACGAGAGGCCACCCTGGGAAATCGCATAGGAGATCTCATAGGCTTAGGCCGTTTTGGGCCATGTTGGGCAAAATTGTGACTGAAATACCCCAATAAGGTAAAATAACTGAAATACCCTCATAGGGTAAAATGATCGAAATACCCCTATAGGGTAAAATGACCGAAATACCCCTATAAGGTAAAATGACTATAATACCCCTGTAAGGTAAAATGACTGTAATGCCCCTATAAGGTAAAATGATTAATTTGCCCTGCGATGTGTATGACTGTATTTGAGCATGCCACGTTATATGTTGTTGCGTCCATGTAAGATATTATGATACGATGCATGACATATTGCATGGTGTTGGGATTGTTTTTTTGGAGGAAGTGTACTGTACTGATATGGTCACATGGGTCGCCCAAGATGACTATGGACCTAAGGTTGCACGGGTCAGGCAAGACGATTGAGGACCTATTGATGGCTTTAAGCCGTTCATATTACTAGCAACTTTGCTGCAATACTTTTTAGTGCCGCAACCGGTGCTAATCTTGGTGTGTTTGGTTGGGTGGGTCGATTTTATCCCCACATGGTGTGTTTGGCGGGACGGTGTGGTGTGTAGAGGCTGGATTGGGTAGGATTTTTTATTGCATTACTACACTGATACTATTATTGTAGTGGCTAAGGCCCACATTGATACTGATACTGTAGCGGGCTCAGGCCCTAACTACATCTATCTATTGAATGATTGACTACTTGTTTGTTAGGGGATTACACACTGAGTTTTCATAAACTTACCCCTCTGTTTATCTGTACAGGAAATCCCTAGCCTTAGATGGATCGATGCTGCGAGGGATTGCTCTTGCTTTATATTTGACTTTTATTTACAATTAAATTTTGAAATGGGTATTTATTTATGTAATAAGGCCTCTCTAAGGTTTTAACTTTTAATTTGGGATTTTCACTTGCTTTGATATAAACTGCTAGTTGTAGGAAGAAGACATGTTTTCAAAAGATAACTGTTTTTCAAAAACACCACATCTTCTTAATATAATTTTAAAGCTTCCGCAACAAACATAGTTTTAAAGTGTAATAACAATTTAATATGATTTACGAATTTTTGTTAATGATATAATAAGGTTTTAATATATAACAGGCTTTCCAATGAAATTATGGTTTCAAAAAACACTTCAATGTGACACCGTCAGATTCTGCCATAACATCTAGGCTGGGTTTTGGGTGGTATATTTAGTGGTATCAGAGTCAAGCTACAAAACTCGACTGTGGATTGGGTTTTTAGATTTGAATTTTTGAAAGAACTGTTTTAAACGATTTGAAGTATTTTGAAATGTTATACTGAATGTGTGGTACACCGAGTCTCCGCGCCAATCATGTAAGTTCTCTCTGAAAACTGTATTTTGATTTTGACTGAAACTGCCGTAGGTAGAATTACTGAGACTACTGTGGGTAGTACTACAAACTCTTTAGTAGGGTATACTGAAACTACAGTAAACCAGTAGACATCGATAGACACTACATACCGCGAAAACAAAATCTTAAATATTGATACTGTTTTTCCATAAGATACTTGTTAATAAATAACTGGAACTGTAAATCGATATGCATAAAACTATTAATACAAGATAAAACATGAATAGACAATGAGCATAAGAGGTACACGCGAATGAGGTACAAGAGGCCGTGGTAGAGGTCGCAGAGGTGCTCGAGTTAGGTCCTCGTTGTCTGGCCATATACCTAATTTGGAACTAGAATGCGTAGCGAGGGTGTAGTGGTGTAGTTTAGGTTATGCGACCATTCTAATAGTTGGAAATTTTGAGGAAGAAATTCCTTTAAGGAGGGGTGAGTTGTACACCCCAAATTTTGAGCCTAGAAATATTAGGTCTTGAGCATAGGAACTGTTAGGAGGTTGCACATAAATGTTTAGTTGTGCAAGAAAATGACACCAATAATTGACTGCTTGAGTGGTTATGTGTCTTGAGAAGTGTGGGAAGTCCTGGGTTCAAACCTAGGCTTTAGCAAAAGAAATTTATTTTAAGTGAATAAAACCCTTGGTTCTGGATAGTAGGTTTTTAAATTATTGTGGGTAAAACATGACACAAGAAGCCTGTTGGTAAAGGGGGTAAGTGGCGTGTTACTAATGTCTGAGTTATAAAGTTCGAGTCCTGGTTTGTGCAATAAGGGGGTCAATTTTTGATACTTTGGACGGCTAGTGTTTGTGTTGCATTAAAAGTCTGATAAGTGAGAAGTTGGAGTGATTTGAGGAGGATTTTAAGGAGTGGATCAAGGGGGTGGGATTGTTAGCCGAATTTTGGGAGGATATTGTGGAGAGTCTTAAGGCTTGTTTGGAGTTTGAACCGAAATTGGAACTATCTTGGACTCAAATTTTGGTAGCAGTGTGTTAGCTCCTCATTTACTTTTTTCTTTTTTTTCCTTTCCACTTCAGTTTTGTCAACATTTTTTGTTGCCTTTTTGCTACTGTATCGGATACTGCTAGGGACTTCGGGCTTTCAGTTTTGTTTTGCCTTTGGTTTTACATTTTCCTCCAATCCCCTATCTATCGATTATTTTTCTTTTTTTTTTCTACTTTCTCTCCATTTACTCAATTTTCTCCCTTTCTTATATTGTTCTTTTAGGTCGAATACTGCTGTCTCTTATTACCAAATCTTCGCTAGCCTTCTCTATTTGTTTTGAGCCCTCGCCATTTCTTTTTGGTGCATTGGCTGAATACTCTTGTCTTTTCCCTGTTCTATATTTTAGCTTTCGTTGAGTTGTTCTTGCCGGATTCTCTTGTAGCCGAACCTCTTTCTGCATTCAATTGAGGTAAGCCACTATTTCTGTTTGGGTTCACGGTTGTTTTCTTCTCCTTCTTTTCTTCAGAAGATATAATCTCCCTATTAACATTTTCTTTTCTTTGCCGACACTACTAGAAGTGGTTGTACCACTTCTTGGTTCAGGTTTACAGGGTGCCTTTGTAGGCCAATTACTGTTATCCATCATTCTTAACGCTTTGTTTCGGTAAGTGGTTAATCACTTGGTTTAGGTTATTTTACGCTTTTGGTAATGGTTAATGAGAGTGGGTTCTAATTGTAACAGCCTAATTTTAGTGAAATCGGAATAGTGGTTTCGGGACCACAAATTCGAGTCTGAAAAAATGAAATTATTTAAATTTCATAAAATGATAAGTATTATGATAGGAATATTGAATGAAATTTTTTATAGAAAAAGGTTATCAATTATGTGTCTAATTGCCAAAAGGACTGAATTGAATAAAATGTCAAAGTTGAATTCTAGTAGTTATAAGGATTAAATAGTTATAGAATTAAAAGTGAGAAGTCCTTATATGGCAATTAGACCATTGATGAAAAACATGTAGATATTTTTAATGAGTCATCCATGGAAAAATTAAAAAAGTTGAAGGATTAAATTGGAAATTGAATTAAATAATATGTGATAAATGATTAAATAGAATTAAAACTCATTTTATATCATCTTCTTCTTCATAAAATACATGGAAACCCTGGGAGAGAGAAAGGAAATTTCTCAAGCTTGAATTGGTAAGTTTTATGTCCCATTTTTAGTGATTTTTATATTTTTGAGATCGGGAAAGCTTAATTTCTTTATTTTGGGGATTAAATTTAAAAGAAATTAAAGTTTAGAAAATTACCCATGGATGAATATGCTATAAATTGAAAGTTTATGACAGGCAATGAAAGGTTATTGATAGAGAAATCACTTTTACAAGATAATTTTTAGTGAAAGCATGTGTAGGGACTATATTGCAAAGTAGTGAAATTCTTGGAAAAATTCTAAAATTTATGAAATACATGTGCTATAAAAGTTATATTGAAATTTTGAATAAGCTTTAAATAAGGAGTAAATTGCATGAATTTCAATTTCCGAGCCTAGGGACGAAATTAGAATTAATTAAAAGTTTAGGGGCAAAATGGTACTTTTGCCTAAAATGTGAAATGGGCTTGATTGAATGTAAAAATCATAGAATTGATGATTAAATTTATTTCTATAGACCCGGAAGTGCCAAACAAAGAAAAAGATCGAGGGAAAGAAAAAGTTTCGGATTAGTAGATACAACTTCGTATAACTAAATTAAGCATGTAAATTTGTTGAATTGATTGTTGAATTATGTGCATCATGTTTTGTATTTGGTAAGTACTTGTAATAAACAAATATTGATTTATGATTTATATAAATGATGAAATGGTGCATGAATCCGTTTGAATATTGATTTCTGATTGGACAGGTGATTACCGTGAATATGAGATCTTACGTATGGTGCAATAAAGGTTGTCTCTAAAGGATAATCTTTTGATCTCATTATGAAAAGGAAATGTATCCCAAAAGGGTAATATTTGAAAAGGACTATTATATGCAAATGATACAACTTGAAAAGGTTATGTACACATTGTGTGTACACTTGGAAAGGTTAGGTATACTTTGTGAATACCATATGAAAAGGAAAGGTATACTTTGTGTATACCACTTGGAAAGGAATGTACACCTCAAGTGTACAACTAGAAAAAGGGAAAGGTCCATCAAAAATTCAATAATTCAAGGGTAACGTCATACATAGTGATATAAAGAGAAATGGCATGATGAGTTCATCTATGCATTTTAGTATTTTTTTTAAACTAATCAATTGGTTGAATGATTGTGTATAGGCCTTAATTGCTAACTGACTAAGCTAATGGACATATTACTTAATGTATGAATTACTTGATGAACATGAATGGTAAGTGTAGTTTGGTTATATGAATTTACTAAGCATTAAAGCTTACTAGGTTTATTTTTCCTGTTTTATAATGCTCAAAGCTCGTGGAGGTTGGATTTGAGGTCGGAGTTATCATCACACTATCAATCCCTTGATTATGGTATAAATGTTCAACTTATTTTGATATGATGGCATGTATAGACTAATGTAGACAAGTAATACTTAAAATGTTAATTGTAATCTAGCCATTGGAATGGCTAGTAATGTATGTTTTAATGATGATATGGTATGGTATTGTGTCATGAGTTGTTTTTGGTTAATTAAGTCATTAAAGTGGTTAGTAATGCATGTTTGAGATGGATATGCTATGAATTAATATAGAAACATGTTGATTTGAGTATTGGTAATTGGTTGAATTGGTTGGGATATACTTGTAAAATTTTATGCAAGTAAATGATTTGGTTTGGGGTGAGAAATGAGGCTAGGAATGGCCTTATTTTGTCCACATGGGTTAGACACACGGCGTATGCCTAGGTCGTGTGTGACACACGGCAAGCCCACGGGCGTGTGAAATGACCGTGTGTCCCCTGCATCCTTAAATATGAAGTCAGGATAGTACATGGGCAAAAGACACGGCCTTGTGTCTTGGTCATGTAAAGGACACGGGTTTCAAGCATGGTCGTGTGTCAAAATAGTGTGAAAATAGCTTAAAATGGTGAAAAATCAGTTTACCACACGGCCTAGCCACATGGGCGTGTGGCCAAGTCGTGTGCCCCTTTGATACTTAAGAAATTGTAAGTCAGAATTCCACACGGCCATGTCCCAGGCCACACGGGCGTGTGCCCCTATCTTCAAGGTAAAATTTTCAAAGTTGTCAGTTTAGTCCCGAACCATTTCCAAAGCATGTATTGGGCCCCATAGGCCCATATTAGGGACTTTATCATAAAATTTGAAAAGTTTTGATTTGGAATGCAAATTTATGACTCAGTTTTGTACAAATGCTAGTGTATAAGTTTGGTAATGCCTCATAACCCTATTTCGGTGATGGATACAGGTTAGAGGTGTTATAGTAATACAGATTTTTTTCCAAGGATTGTGAAGTAATCTTGGTCGGCAGTTTAGGGGGCCTAAATCACTCTCGTTTAAGTAAGGTAAATATCAATATTATTTTAGGATTAAGTGTTAAAAAAGGGTGATTAACCATATTGATTAAAGGACTAACAGAGTGATTGATTCAATATAGGTTGGTGTTCATTGGCTTCTGCGCCTTTTCGTAATCAGATGTGTAATCACTGTCTTAACCGTAAATCAGCAAAAGCCAAAAAATAGGATCGTTGATGCCACATGGGCGTACGATTACTCGTGTGGTAGCCTCAAACGCATAAACGTGGGTACTGGATTACGAGAGGCCACCATGGGTGATCTCATGGGCTTAAGCCATTTTGGGCCATTTTGGGCTGAAATGGTGACCGAAATACCCCTATAGGGTAAAATGAACAAAATACCCCCATAGGGTAAAATGACCAAAATACCCCTATAAGATAAAATGACTGTAATACCCCTGTAGGGTAAAATGACTATAATACCCTCGTAGGATAAAATGATTGTAATGCCCCTGTAAGGTAAAATGACTGATTTGCCCTACGATGTGTATGGCTGTATTTGAGCATGCTACGTTATATGTATGTTGCATCCATGTAAGATATTATGATACGATGCATGATATGTTGCATGGGGTTGGGATTGTTATTTTGGAGGAAGTGTACTGTACTAATATGGTCGCACAGGTAGCCCAAGACGACTGTGGGCCTATTGATGGCTTTAAACTATTGATATTACTGGTAGCTTTGCTGCAATACTGTTTAGTGCCACAACCGGTGTTAATCTTGGTGTGTTTGGCTGGGTGGGTCGATTTTATCCCCACATGGTGTGTTTGGCAGGACGGAGTGGTGTGTAGAGGTTGGATTGGGTAGGATTTCTAATTGCATTACTGTACTGATACTGTTAATGTAATGGGCTAAGGCCTACATTGACACTGGTGCTGTAATGGGCTCAGGCCCTAACTACATCTATCTATTGAATGATTGACTGCTTGTTTGTTAGGGGATTACACACTGAGTTTTCGTAAACTTACCCCTCTGTTTATCGGTATAGGAAATCCCTAGCCTTAGATGGATCAGTGTTGCGAGGGATTCGGAGGTGGCCACACTAATGCTCCTGCTTTATATTTGACTTTTATTTACAGTTAAATTTCGAATTGGGTATTTATTTATGTAATAAGGCCTCTCTAAGGTTTTAACTTTTAATTTAGGATTTTTACTTGGTTTGATATAAACTGCTAATTGTAGGAAGAAGACGTGTTTTCAAAATATAACAGTTTTTCAAAAACACCATGTCTTCTTAATATAATTTTAAAGTTTCCGCAACAAACATAGTTTTAAAGTGTAATAACAATCTAATATGATTTACGAATTTTTATTAATGATATAATAAGGTTTTAATATATATCTTCCAATGAAATTATGGTTTCGAAAAACACTTCAATGTGACACTGCCAGATTCAGCCATAACGTCCAGGCCGGTTTTTGGGTGCTACATGTAGTGGTATTAGAGTCAAGTTACAAAACTCGGCTGGATTGGGTTTTTAGATTTGAATTTCTGAAAGAACTATTTTAAATGATTTGAAATATTTTGAAATGTTATACTGAATGTGTGGTACACCGAGTCTCCGCGTCGATCCTATAAGTTCTCTCTGAAAACTGTATTTGATTTTGACTGAAACGGCCATAGGTAGGATTACTGAGACTACTGTAGGTAGTACTACAAACTCTTTAGTAGGGTATACTAAAACATTAGTAAACCAGTAGACATCAATAGACACTGTATATCGCGAAAACAAACTCTTAAATACTGATACTGTTTTTGTAACACCCTTAACCCGTAACTCTCATCGGAATAGGTTAAGAGGCATTACTGGACTCATAATATAGTTCAGAACAATCGAATATAAAAAATCATCTCATTTCCATAAATACTAACCATTCATGTTCGATACGAACTTAAATCGAACATAAAGAATCTAATCCATACATCTAGGGCTAAATCGATAACATATAAAGGTTTCAGAACTTGTAAAAAATTTTCCACTTTCAAAGGTCACACGCCATGTGAGCAGGCCGTGTGCCTCACACGGTCTAGACACGCCCGTGTGTCTAAGCCGTGGTAAAACAGGGCATAGCTACTGACTTGCCCACACGACCAGACCACACGCCCGTGTGTCTAGCCCGTGTGCTACGTCCACGCCCATGTCTAGGCTGTGTGCTCGGCCGTGCTAAAAATAGGGGGTATTCTGTTTGTGACGTCAGCAACCAATTAGGGTCACACGGCCAGACTATACACCCGTGTGTCTTGGCCGTGTTCGAGCCTAACTTACAATTCTAGGGTACCCCAGGGGACACACGACCGTGCAACATGACCGTGTTTTCCACACGGCTAAGACGCATGCCCGTGTCTCTACCCGTGTAGACAAAAACAGGCCATTTGAATAACCAATTTGTCACCCTAACTTGGTCATCCTACAAGCAAAAGAATCAAGCATATTTATATCACCATTTCAGCCAATTTCAACACCAAAACATGACCCTATCATGTCATATAATAGTCACAAAAATTCATATTCTTAAATCTTACTAATTCATGCCAATCATATGATAATATCATACCAAAACATTTCCTCCATTCATCATTCAATCTCAAGTTATTCTCACCAAAACTTACCAATAAAAACATACCACAATTTCACATTGCTATCACATACCATACTTCATTATCAACTATGGGTTCAAGCACAAATTAGCCAAGTCACATGGCTAAGCATATGCATCACAAAACATACTTCTCAAACTAATAGCCTATACATGCCATACTACAAAAATATACATTTTCAAAAGTACCACAATGAGGTTCGATAGTGTGGTGATGATCCTAGACGATCCCTAAGCTTACAGTAGCATCGATATCTATAAAACAATGTAAACACACATAAAATAAGCTTTCAAAAGCTTAGTAAGCTCGTACCAAAAACATCAACAACCTATAATATGAAACATCAATACATAATTAGTATAATCTGTCAATTCATTCATCAAGTACATGCCATCACCAACTATATGTTTATACAAATTCAATAAACTTTTATATATATTTTACCCCCTATCACATAGATATTATACTTACCGAAACATTTTCATACTCATTCGTTTTCAATCCCACCTTTGTTTCGAATACTTTAGACTTTTCAATGTTCACCAAGGCTTTAATTATCCGCACACTTAGTGCTTAAAGATTAGCCAAAGCTAAAACAATTCCACACACTTAGTGTCATCTCAACTAACTAAAGCTAAGTCAGTATCGCACACTTAGTGCCTTTAGTAGTCGAAGCTAGTTTCAATCGCACACTTAGTGCCAAATACTTTCAATTCATCCAATTCAATTATATACAATTCATGTATAATAAAAGCACCAAAACCTACTTAATATCATATTTTAAGTACGAACTTACCTTGTACTCAAAATTTGTCGACTCGGACGTTTATTCTACAATCTTCGACTTTCCACGATCTAAATCTGAATTCCTCTTTTCTTGATCTATATGTATTCAAAATTAATCCTTTTATTCACCAAATCATTCAAAACAATCCATATACACACAATTAGGGTATTTTGCAAAATAGCTCTCACATTTTCACATTTCGACACTTTAGTCCCTAATTCGCAAAATCACAAAATACACAAAATTTGCTTATACCCAAGCTTAGCCAAATTTTCATGACTCTCATATAAGTCCATACATTTCATTAATTTCACATTTTAGTCCATCAATTTACAATTTTCATAATTTAGCCCATTTTACTCAAAATCATCAAAAATCCAAAGACAAAATATATAAACCCAATATCAAACTTTCATATTTCAACAAATAACTTCAAAAAACTCATAGTTTCATCAATGGCATAACTTAAAATCATAATCAAATTCAAAAATTGAGGCACGGGCTTAGCAAAACATAAAGCAACGATTACAAAAACGTAGAAATTATCAAAAACCGGACAAAAATGGAACTTTAATCAAGCTAGATGTTGGCTGAATGCTTAAACATATAAACCCTATATTTTCTTCTTCATTTTTGGAAAATATGGAAGATATTGGCTTTATTTTATGCTTTTGTTTTATTATAAAACATATTACTAACTAAATTCCAACTTTACCCTTTGTAATAAAATTATTAAATCATTAAACATAAGGCCATTTATGTCCACTCATGCTTTCATTGGTCAAATAACATAATAAGGACCCCTCATGTATAAAGCCAAATCAAATAGGCACTTTTAACATCTAGCACACAGCTTTTATATTTTACGCGATTAAGTCCTTTTTGTAAATTAAGCATACAAACAATTAAATTTTCACACGAGACTTTCACACATGTCAATTCACTTATAATAAGTACGAAAAATAATATTAAAATATTTTTTTGACTCAGATATGTGGTCCCAAAACCACTATTTCGACTAAGGTCAAAACTGGACTGTTACAATTTTTTCATAAGATACCTGTTAATAAACAATTGGAATTGTAAACCGATCTGCATAAAACTATTAATACAAGATAAAACGTAAATAGACAATGGGCACAAGAGGTACACGCGAATGAGGTACAAGAGGCCATGGTAAAGGCCGTAGAGGTGCTCGAGTTGGGTCATCGTCGTCTGGCCATATACCTAATTTTGAACTAGAGTGCGTAGCGGGAGCGTAGTTGTGTATTTTGGGTTATGTGACCATTCTAATAGTTAGAAATTTCAAGGACGAAATTTCTCTAAGGAGGGGTGAGTTATAGTGCCCCAAATTTTGGGCCTATAAGTATTAGGTCTTAAGCATGGGAACTGTTAGGAGGCTACACATAAATGTTTAGTTGTGCAAGAAAATGACACAAATAATTGACTGCTTGAGTGGTTATGTGTCCTGAGAAGTGTGGGAAGTCCTAGGTTCAAAACTAGGCTTTAGCAAAATAAAATTATTTTAAGTGAATAAAACCCTTGGTTTTGGATAGTAGATTTTTAAATTATTGTGGGTAAAACATGACACAAGGAGCCTGCTGGTAAAGGGGGTAAGTGGCGTGTTACTAATGTCTGAGGTCTGAAGTTCGAGTCCTGGTTTGCGCAATAAGAGGGTCAATTTTTTATACTTTGGATGGCTAGTGTTTGTGTTGCATTAAAAGTCTGATAGGTGAGAAGTTAGAGCGATTTGATGAGGATTTTGAGAAGTGGATCAAGGGGGTGGGCTTGTTAGCCAAATTTTATGAGGATATTATGGGGAGTCTGGAGGCTTATTTAGAGTTTGAACCGAAATTGAAACTATCTTAGACTCAAATTTTGGTAGGCGTGCGTTAGCTCCTCATGTTCATTGTTTTCCTCTCCACTTCGGTTTTGTCAACATTCTTTGTTGCCTTTTTGCTACTGTACTGAATACTGCTAGGAGACTTTGGGCTTTCAGTTTTTTTTTTGCCTTCAGTTTTACTTTTTCCTCCAATCCCCTGTCTATTGATTTTCTTTTCTTCTCTTTTTTACTCTCTCTCCATTTACTCAAATTTTCTCCTCTTTTTATATTGCTCTTTCAGGCCGAATACTGCTGTCTCTTATTGTCGAATCTTCTCTAGCCTTCTCTATCTATTTTGAGCCCTCGCCATTTCTTTTTGGTGCATTGGCCAAATACTTTTGTTTCTTCCCCTTTTTATTTTTCAGCTTTTGTCGAGTTGTCCTTGCAGGATTCTCTTGTAGCCGAACCTCTTTTTGCATTTAATTGAGGTAAGCCACCATGTCTATTTGGGTTCATGGTTGTTTTCTTCTCCTTCCTTTCTTTAGTCGATATAATCTCCCTAATAACATTTTCTTTTCTCTACCGACACTGCTAGGAGTGGTTGTACCACTTCTTGGTTTGGGTTTAGGGGGTCCCTTTGTACGCTGATTAATGTTATCCATCATTCTTAGTGCTTTGTTTCGGTAAGTGGTTAATCGCTTGGTTCAGGTTATTTTATGCTTTTGGTAATGGTTAATGAGAGTAGGTTGTAATACATATTTTTACCAAAGATTGTGAGGTAATCTTGGTCAACGGTTTAGGGCGCTAAATTACTATCGTTCAAGTAAGGGAAGTATCAATATTATTTTAGGATTAAGTGTTAAAAGAGGGTGATTAACCCTATTGATTAAAGGACTGATACAGTGATTGATTCAATATAGGTTGGTGTTCGTTGACTTCTGCACCTTTTTGCAATTAGGTGTGTAATCACCGACTTAACCGTAAATCAACAAAAGCCAAAAATAGGACAGTTGATGCCACTTGGGCATGCGATCACTCGTGTGGTAGCCCCAAATGCATAAACGTGGGTACTGGATTACGAGAGGCCACCATGGCAATCTCATGGGCTTAGGCCTTTTTGGGCCATGTTGGGCCGAAATGGTGACTGAAATATCCCCATAGGGTAAAATGACCAAAATACCCTTATAAGGTAAAATGATCGAAATACCCTTGTAGGGTAAAATGACTGTAATGCCCCTGTAAGGTAAAATGACTGATTTTCCTTACGCTGTGTGTGACTATATTTGAGCATGCCACGTTATATGTATGTTGCATCCATGTAAGATATTATGATACGATGCATGACATGTTGCATGGGGTTGGGATTGTTATGTTGGAGGAAGTGTATTGTACTGATATGGTCGCACGGGTCACCCAAGACGACTGTGGACCTAAGGTTGCATGGGTCACCCAAGATGACTGTGGACCTACTGATGGCTTTAAGCCGTTCATATTACTAGTAGCTTTGTTGCAATATTGTTTAGTGCCGTAACCGGTGCTAATCTTTGTGTGTTTGGCTGGGTGGGTCAATTTTATCCCCACATGGTATGTTTGGCGGGACGATGTAGTGTGTAGAGGCTGGATTGGGTAGGATTTTTGATTGCATTACTGCACTGATACTGTTTGTGTAATGGGCTAAGGCCCACATTGATAGTGATACTGTAATGGGCTCAGGCCTTAACTGCATCTATCTATTGAATGATTGACTGCTTGTTTGTTAAGGGATTACACATTGAGTTTTTGTAAAATCACCCCTCTGTTTATCTGTACAGGAAATCCCCAACCTTAGATGGACCGATGCTGCGAGGGATTCGAAGGTGGCCACACTACTGCTCCTGCTTTATATTTGACTTTTATTTACTATTAAATTTTGAATTGGGTATCTATTTATGTAATAAGGTCCCTCTAAGGTTTTAACTTTTAATTTAGGATTTTTACTTGCTTTGATATAAACTGCTAGTTGTAGAAAGAAGACGTGTTTTCAAAAGATAACTATTTTTCAAAAACACCACGTCTTCTTAATATAATTTTAAAGCTTCCACAACAAACATAGTTTTAAAGTGTAATAACAATCTTATATGATTTACAAATTTTCGTTAATGATATAATAAGGTTTTAATATAAACGGGCTTTCCAAAGAAATCATGGTTTCGAAAAACACTTCAATGTGACACCGCCAGATTCGACCATAAGGTTCAGGCCAGGTTTGAGGTGTTACACTTACACACCATGTGGGGATTAAATCAACCCACCCATCCCTTCACACCGTGCTGTACCAAAATGTGGCACATAATTAGAAGGTTGCAGCTGAGCTGCCAGATAACAGGCTTAAAAGCCTTTCAGATACTTCCTTTAAATATCATCAACCCACCCTGATGCAATGCAACATACCATAAATGACATGCAAATATGCTCATAACAGAACATACATTTAGTTCAGTGTAGATATCATGCTCAATTAGACACCCTACAATTAGATCACATAATTAGGGGCCTAAGTAAAGCTTACCGACCCTACAGTAGGTCCACAATCAATTAGGGCGACCCGTGTAGCCTTACAGAATATTTCAGAAAAATAGGCTTACATGCCCATGTAGCTTGCCCGTACGGGCCCACACGGCCCAAATTGGCCTTGGCTGTGTGGATCACATGGCCTGGCCTAGAATCCCACACGACTCAAATTATTTTGGTCTGTGTGTCACACACGGCTTACCGAGCCATCACACGACCGTGTCATGCGTGCACGGCCTAGCTCGTTGATCATACACCCTTGTTCTGTCACATGACCTACCATATGGGTGACCACACGTCCGTGTTGCGTTGATAGTAAGCTTTTTTGGCTGTTCGTCGAAGCCTATTTTCTACGTTTCAGGTACACACCTGGTTTCAATTTAAGCTAAAACGATTCTTGAGCACTCCAAAACCTACAAATCATCATTCCAACGCCCAATTTCAGTACTATTAACAAAACTCAATAGATATTATAACGAGTTGTTCAACCCAAAACCTTCAAACTCTTACCTTCGATCGAGAACAGGAATTCCACCCTCTTAAAACGTCAATGGGCAATCTCTAGCCTCTCGATTAACTCCTAAATCACAAGTAAAACCCCTCTTAAACACTTGGCCAGAGTACGTTAGAGTTTACTAAGATGAAAACTTACCCAGCGTGCATAACCCAAACTTGTACAGGAAAGAATACGAAATAAAGAAGAAATAGAAGTGAAGGCGAAATTCAAGGAGATTTCGACAAGGGAAGGGAGCAGATTTTGAGAAAAAGATAAAGAGGGGAGAAAGATTTTCAGCAGAGGGGACGCACAATGAAACTGACGTCCAATTTTTTTGTGAATGGAAACAGCACTTTTACCAGATTTTACTAACTCCCCACTAATCCACATCCTAACCACCCAGTACTCAGAGTCTTATTAAAACTAAAACTCCTATTCGACGATCACGCAAAAATAATGCCCAATCAAGGATTCGAACACAAGACCTTCAACAATTTGACACTCAACTTAACCACTAGACCAGTAGGCCCATTCTGATATTTTCTTACTAACAATTAAACTTAAGCCTACTGAGCAAGGTTAGGGTTTTATTTAGAAAAATTCCAAAAATTTACCAAAGGCAAGGCTTGAACTTGGGACCTTTCACACACACCTAGAACACTTAACCACTGAAGCAGATACACAGTTGTATCATAATTTAACAAAACAACAATATAAATTTTGGGGTGTTACAACTCTACCCCCTAAAGAAAATTTCAGCCTCAAAATTTACCTGATCAGAACAGATGACTATGCTACTGATGCATCGCATCCTCAAGCTCCCATATAGCCTCCTCAGTGCTATGATTCTGCCATAACACCTTTACTAGAAGAATGGATTTCCTTCTAAGGACCTTTATATTGTGATCCAAAATCTAAACTGGCTTCTCTTCGAAGGTCAAATCTGGCCTAACCTCAGTCTCCTCAACAGGGACGACATGCGTAGGATTAGAGCGGTAGCGCATCAACATCGAGACATGGAACACATCATGAATACGGTCTAACTCTAGAGGTAGCTCTAATTGATAAGTAACTGATCCCACTCGCTTTAAAATTCAATACGGCCTAATAAACCTAGGGCTCAACTTGCTCTTGCGACCAAACCTCAAAACCTTCCTCCAGGGCGAGACCTTTAGAAACATGGATTCCCCTACAGAATACTCGATCTCATGTCTCTTCAAATCAACATAAGACTTCTACCTGTCAGAAGCTGCCTTCACTCGATCTCTAATCAGTCGAACCTTATCTTCAGTCTCGAAAACCAACTCAGGACCAGAACACATCGCTTGCCCAACTCAGTCCAATATAAAGGAGTGCAACACTTACGACCATATAGTGCCTCATAAGGTGCCATCTGGATGCTAGACTAGAAGTTGTTATTATAGGCAAACTCGGCTAGCTGCAGGTAGTCCTCCCAACTCCTCAGAAATCAATTACACAGCTCCTCAATATATCCTCCAGTATCTGATTCACCCTCTCAGATTGACCATCGGTCTAAGGATGGAATGCAGTACTGAAGTCTAATCTCGAACCCAAAGCCTCATGAAACTTCCCCCAAAATTGAGACGTGAAGCGAGGATCCCTATCAAAGACGATCGAAACCGGTACCCCATGCTGTCTCACTATTTCAAAGATATAACACTTTGCCAGCTTCTGTAGTAAATAGTTAGTACGAACCGGTATGAAGTGTACTGACTTGGTCAATCGATCCACGATGACCTAAATAGAATCCTTTTTAGTGGGTGTCAAGGGTAACCCACTTATAAAGTCCATCGTCATACATTCCCACTCCCAAAGGGGAATCTTAATTGGCTGTAGCAAACCTGAAGGCAACTGATGCTCAGCCTTAACCTGCTTGCATGTCAGACATCTAGCCATGAAATCAGTAACCTATCATTTCAATCCTGGCCACCAATATAACTCTCGAAGATCTCGGTACATTTTATTCCCATCAGGATGCATAACGGAGGGGCTACAATGCGCCTCTCTTAGTATAGATTGCCTCAGATCGGAAACAAACACACTTTCAGAGTTCAACCCAAAATCCGTAGTGCTACAACTCTTAATCTATCAAAATCAAAGACCCAAAGACTCATCCTCCAACTGTTTACCCTTAATCTGCTTAATCCATGTCGGCTTAACCTGAAGCTCGGCTAATAAGCTACTATCATCAAATAAGCTAATGCGAGCAAACATCGCCTTCAAGTCAGTCACAGCTCTACGGCTCAGTGCATCGGCCACTATATTGGCCTTGCCAGGATGATACTCAATGGTGTAGTCATAATCCTTAAGTAGCTCAACCCATCTACGCTGCCTAAGATTCAACTCATTCTGTGTAAGGAGGTACTTAAAGCTATTGTGATCAGTGTAGATGACACACTTCTCACCATATAAATAATGCCTTCAGATTTTCAATGTGAAAACTACCATAACAAGCTCCAAGTCATGCATCGGATAATTCACCTTATGAATCTTAAGCTGATAAGACGCATATGCTACCACCTTACCATCTCGCATCAACACACAACCCAAATTGACGTGCAGCGCATCACCATAAATGGTGAACTCCTTTCTAGACTCCAGTTGTATCAGAACAGGGGCCTCAGTCAGTACAGTCTTGAGCTTCTTAAAGCTTTCTTGCTACCCATCAGTCCACACAAAAGGAACTCCCTTCCACAAGAGCTTAGTCAACAGTGCTGTGATCAAGGAGAACCCTTCAACAAAGCGCTGATAGTAACCCGCCAACCCTAGAAAGCTCCAAATCTCAAACACATTCTTTGGTTGTTTCCAGTCCAACACCACCTAAATCTTACGAGGATCGACTCATTTCCCCTCTACAGAAACTACATGACCCAAGAAAGTTACTTCCCGGAGCCAGAACTCACGCTTGCTAAACTTTGCATACAGTTGTTTCTTATGAAGAATCTGTAGTACCACTCTAAGATACTCATCGTGCTCGTATTCAGTCTTAGAATATACCAAGATATCATCAATGAACATCACTGCAAACTAGTCCAGATAGGGCTGGAACACTCGGTTCATCAAGTCCATAAACGCTGTTGGTGCATTAGTCAAACTAAAGGGCATCACTAGAAACTCGTAGTGACCATAACGAGTCCTAAATGCTGTCTTATACACATCAGCCTCTCTAATCCTTAATTGATGATAACCCAAACGTAGATCAATCTTAGAAAACACAGAAGCCCCTCTAAACTGGTCGAATAATTCATCAATTCTCGAAAGTGGGTACTTATTCTTAATCATTAGCTTGTTTAGCTATCGGTAGTCGGTACACATCTTCATTGTCCCATCTTTCTTTTTCACAAACAAAACAAGTGTTCCCCATGGAGACACACTGGACGAATGAACCCATAATCCAACAATTCCTGAATCTGAGCCTTAAGCTCCGTAAGCTCCTTCAATGCCATTCGGTAGGGGGTGATAGACACCGAAGCTGTACCTAGAATAAGTTTAATCCCAAATTCCACTTCTTGACTCAGAGACAAACCCAGTAGCTCCTTCAAAAAGACATCCAAAAAATCCCTTATAGTTCTGATGTCCTTTATCGAAGAGTCCCCAGAATCAAAAACTCTTACATAGGCCAGATATGCCTCACATCCTTTCTAGACCAACTTTTCTACAACCAATGCAGAAATCACATTAGTCAGAAAATCCCAATGTTCCCCAATCACAACTACCTCATCGTCCTGCTCGGTTCTCAAAATGACCCTTTTAGTCGTGCAGTCTAGACTTACTCAGTGCTTGACCAACTAGTCCATCCCTAGAATTAAATCGAACTCCTCGAATAGAAGCTCCATCAAATAAGCCAAAAATATTGTCCCTTTGACCTCTAACGGAACGTCTCTATACAATTTGCTAACTCAGATAGATTGTCTCAAAGGACTCACAACAGTGACCCCATTAGAAGTACTCTCAACCAGAATCCTTAAGGTTTCAGACACAGTGCTAGCTACATAGGAGTGTGTAGAGCCTATGTCTATCAGTGCAAGGTAAGGTACATTATAAATTAAAAATGTACCCGAAATGACATTTGGAGTATCTCGATCCTCTGCCTGATGCTCTCTATCCACGACCCATGCCATTACCACCCCTAGCCTGACCATGGCCCCTAAGTGGCTGCTGAACTACCCTCGACGGTTGTGCAGTACCAGAATCCAAAGCTTACATCTAATTTACCCTCAGCAGACACTCTCGAACACGGTTCTTAGTAGACTCACATCTCAAACATGCCCCAGTCGTCCTCGAACATACGCCCGGATAGTGTCTATCATAATGCCCATAAATCCCAGTAAGTGCAACAGGGGGCCCAACTCTAACTGGCCCATCAGACCTAGCCTTTTTCTTAGGCCTGATCGCAGAACTCGAGGGCTCTGAATCCCTCTTATTCTTGCCGTTCTCTTTATCCTGGTTTTGACACTCCACACGATTTACCTCCTCGCGATTTTTGTCTTCTCTACCAGTGCTAAAAAGTCACGCTCCCTCTGCAGAGTTATCAGAACTCTCAAACTGTCCCTAAGTCCATCCTCGAAACGAACACAACGCTCATATTTACTCACCGCCATGCTTCGCATATAGTAACTCAATCTCAAAAACTCGACCATTGAACGATCCCCTTGCGTGAGATTCAGAAACTCACGTCTCCTAACATCTATGTAGCTGGCTCCTACATATTTTACTTGGAATGTAAGCTTATAGAAATCCCAAGTCAATCGATCTGGCTGAGTGCCTTCCTTAACAGTCAACCACCACTGATATATTCATCGCGAAGCAAGGAAACAACACCCCTGAGTTTCTGCTCGGGTGTAAAATCCACATCATCCATAATTTGTTTAGTGGCCTCCATCCAGTACTCAACCACGTTAGGGGCAACTCCAATGACACTCCTAAATAGCTCAGTCTCATTGGACCGGAGTCATTCCATAACCGACCCCCGGCCTCTAGATCCAGTATTGGGCCTAGCGACCCTTTCTAATATCCTTAGCATAGCTTGGGATAAGGCGTCGCCCTAGCCATGAGATCTTGAGACCTAGTCTTAGTCACAGGTGAAATCGAAGTCTCACTAGTATCCAAGTTAGGCAGGTTGCCAGAAGATGAGGACCTAGCTTGAGCCCCTTTACGGCCTCTACCACGGCCTCTAGTACTCCGTTTGCGGATACCTCGTGTGCTCATATCTAATCAAATTATCTGTATTAAGAGTTTTATGAATCAGTTACAATTCAATAATTATTAGCAGATGTTTTATGTAAGCATTTTTAGTAGCTCAGAGTGATTTTCGTAATTCACAGTCTCAGTACACTAACTAAAGTGTTTTCAGAATAGTCTATATCAATGTTTTCATAATAAACTATCAGTAGTATTTAATCAAATTATCAGAGTATAGAAAACTGACAAGATCGGCACCGGAGACTTGGTGTGCCACTTTCTCAGTAAAACATTACAAATCATTTGTAACCTATTCCTCAAAACCAAATTTTAAAAACCCAATTCCATAGCCAAGTTTTGCAACCTAGCTCTAATACCCCTAAATGTAACAACCCAAACCCGACCTAGATGTTATGGCCAAATCTGGTGATGTCATATGGAGTGAAATTGTTCCAGTTAAATTAGCCATTATCTTGGTTCGGAGTAAAACACAAGTCATTCGTTATGTCCAAAATCATCTCTTTTTAGCAGAAGCTTTGGAAAACACTTATTTTAAAAAGTACCATTTGATCTTAGTGAAATTTGGGTTTTATCATGCTTAACAGTAATAAATCGTAAAATAATTAAAAAACTAAAAACTAAAAGCCAAACAGTCCAAAGTCCATAAGTTACATTAGAACCCCAAATAAGTAATAAAACCTGAGAATTTGTTAAAAGCCACCGTCGTGTCCTCTACGCGTAGATCCAACAAGTTTGGGGATTACCTGTACAGATTAAACAGAAAATGGTAAGTTTTTGCAAACTCAGTGTGTAATCCCCACAGAAAACATGTATACAGAACACATCAGAATACAGTCAAATATAGACTAGGCCTGAGCCCATTATAAATTCGGCTTGGGCCTTTACCCAATCAGATACAATTTCACAATTATATTAGGGCCTTGACCCATATCATATACAGAATATAGGTACAGTAAATCAGAATCCTCCCATCAGCCTCTACACACCATTTCCGTCCAATCCTATACACCATGTGGGGATTAAATCAACCCACCCATCCCTACACACCATGCGGCACATAATCAGAAGGTTGTAGCTGGGCTGCTAGATAACAAGCTTAAAAGCCTTTTAGATACTTCCTCCAAATATCATCAACCCACCCTGATGTAATGCAACATACCATAAATGACATGCAAATATGGTAATAACATAACATACATTCAGTTCAGTACAGATATCATGCTTAGTTAGACACCCTACAATCAAATCACATAATTACGAGTCTAAGTAAAGCTTACTGACCCTACAGTAGGTCCACAGCCAACTAAGGCGAGTCGTGCAGCCTTATAGAATATTTCAGAATAAAAGGCTCACACGCTCATATGGCCTACCTGTGTGGGCCTACACGGCCCAAATTAGCCTTGACTGTGTGGATCATATGGCCTAGCCCAGAATCACACACGCCCGTGTGGACTACCTGTGTGAGCTCATACGCCCGTGTGTCACACATGGCCTACTGAGGCATCACATGGCCGTGTCATGCGCGCACGGCCTGGCTCGTCGATCATACGCCTGTGTTCCGTCACATGGCCTACCACACAAGCGACCACGAGCTCGTGTGGCATCGATAGTAAGCTTTTTTAACTTTTTGTCGAACCTATTTTCTACTTTTTGGGTACACACCTAGTTTCAATTTAAGCTAAAATGATTACCGAGCACTCCAAAACCTGTAAATCGTCATTCCAACACCCAATTTCAGTACTATTAACAAAACTCAATCGATATTATAACGAGATACTCAACCCAAAACCTTCAAACTCTTACCTTCAATCGAGAACAGGAATTCCACCCTCTTAAAATGTCAATAGGCGATCTCCAGCCTCTCGGTTAACTCCTAAATCATAAGTAAAACCCCTCTTAAACACTTAACTAGAGTAACGTTAGAGTTTACAAAGATGAAAACTTACCAAGAGCGCATAACCCAACACTATACAGGAAAGAATACAAAATAAAGAAGAAACGGAAGGGAAGGGAAGGCAAAATTCAAGGAGATTTTGATAAGGGAAGGGAGCAAATTTTTGAAAAAAGAGAAAAAGAGGAAAAAGATTTTCTGTAGAGTGGAGGCACAATGAAACTGACAACCAATTTTTTTCTCTGAATGGAAACAACAGTTTTGCTAGATTCTGCTAACTCCCCACTAATCCAATCCTAACCTACCATTACTTAGAGTCTTATTAAAACTCAAACTCCAATTCGATGATCACGCAAAAATAATGCCTAAGCAGAGATTCGAACACAAGACCTTCAACAATCTAACATTCAATTTAACCACTAAACCAGCAGGCCCATTCTGATATATTCTTACTAAAAATTAAACTTAAGCCTACTGAGCAAGCTTAAGGCTTTATTTAGAAAAATTCAAAAAATTTACCAAAGGCAACACTTGAACTTGGGACCTCTCACACACACCCAGAACACTTAACTACTAAAGCATATACACAGTTGTGTCACAATTTAACAAAACAACAATATTAATTTTGGGGCGTTACAACTTAACATTAAAAGCTTCAAATATTAACAATGGCAACACTTTGAAATCATAAAATTTTTAAAACTGAACATATAGATTAGCTAAAATGTGTTACAACGATCCTAAAAATATAAAATTTACAAGAAACAGGCCTTGGAGGGACTTACATGCAAGGTCAACTGTTGGGATGAGTTTGAAGCTTTCTATTGTCTTCAACAATGGTGTTTTTCAGTGGAAAGAAAAGAAAAAAAATGGATGAAGGAATCTTTTATTTTATGCTTTTAATGATTTATTATTATTATTAAATCTTAGTTTAATTAACAAAGAAAATAAGTACTACCGTCACTTAAAAACAATTATGGCATAATTGTCGTTTAAAATAATTCCATTATGCTTTTATACTAATTTAACACATATAAATTAATAATGTTTAACTTTTACAGTTTTTACGATTTAGTCTTTGTACCTTAATTAACCATCCAATCGTTAAAAATTTTGGACCAAAATTAAATAAACCTCGATTTATGGAAATGAGGTCCCGATATCTCAATTTCTAAAACCACTAAAAAACAGTTGTAACAATCTATCTCGAACTTGATCTTAGATTTATCTCGATCCTAGGCCCAGGCTTGGGTTCAGATTATTTCGAGCTTGAACCAACTCAAATTCGAATTGTTACAGGTTTGGATTGGTACGTGCGGACTTGGGCTTTGGCTTCTTTGCCAGTGCTAGAAAATATATTTCAATACACGATTTGAAAATTAGAAATAAAATAAAAATATTTTTTTTAAAAATCATTTATTATTAAACTAAAAAATCTACTTGATTTCTTTGTACTTCAAATGAAAAAGAACATAATAGCTCTCAGTGAAAAAATAAATCATTTTTTTTAGCTTGAGTTAACCGTCATTGATGAAGCAAATCAAAGTTGAAATTTTTTTAAGTTATTAAACTCACAATTAGATTGAATTAATAAAGCAAGTGTTTTTTTTATTTTCTAGCTTTTAAATTGGCTACTTGTCAAAATTTGAGTTGTTTGGTTTCTTGCTGGTTATTTTTCTATTGAATCAAACCCATGAATAGTGCTAGAAAATGTCAGAAAGAAAACTAAAATTGTAAAATGATGAAATTACATAATGTATAAACATTGACGGTTTAAATTTTAAGATCAAAATTAAATTGGCACAATGTATAAATTTATTTGAATCTTTGTAACACCCTAATTTATTAAACTCTTTTTTTTATGAACTTTGTCATAATTAAGTATCTCTTTTCGTGGTTAAGTGTTTTGAGTGTGTGTTTGAGATCTTGGGTTCAAGTCTCACTTTTGGAAATTCTACTAATTTTTATCCTAGCCTTATCTCTCTTGGTTTTGTCGAAACCTCTCTAAAAATGGGGAGGGTATTTTGAAAACGGGAGTCGCCACCAACCTTTTAAAGTGTGATTGGATCACTTCATAAAATATTTTGGTCAACGAAATTACAAGAAAGCAGGTTCGAGAGTTGGTTACGTACAAGGAAGGATTAGCACCCTTGTAACGCCCAAAATTGGTACCTAATTGAATAATTTTGTCTTAATGTTAGAACTTTGAAAGAATTTAGAAATGGGATTTCCTTTAAAACAGTAATGTTTTGAGTTAAAAAGAATCAAGATTCCTTCGTTTCAAAAGAGTACAAACATCACATCCAGCATGATTGGACACGATATCTTTAAACTTTCGTAACTAAAATTATCTTGTGATTTATAAAACTCGTTTAAAAGGATATTTTTAGACATCCTGACAAATGGGAAATCGCAACCCAGCATGTTAGGGCACTGCTTCCCGAGTTCCTGAATACCAAAAACATTGCCTCTTTTAAAAAATTCCTTTTGAATCAAATGAGATATTTTTTGTTTTGAAAATAATGATGTATTTTATATTTTACAAGAAATTAATATTAAATAAACCTAGCTACATAATACATGCTTTATCATTTTAAATAATAAATAATGGCATAAATTACACAATATACATTATCATTTTATGCATATATTATCATAAATAACATAAATGTTCATGTATTATTGTTATATGCAAAATACAATGTAGTGCATAATGAATACAACAAATATAATTTGCAATATACATATATGATAATATTTTATGCAAATGTAACTTAAATTAACATAAATAATTAATTTCATGCGAATATGTAAAAACAATGACATAAAATAACAAATAATCTATGAAAATTTAACCTACTAAAACAATATCAAAATAAAAGAAAACAAAAATAAGTAAGCAAATTATAAACACATCAACTAAAATAAAAGTAAAGATATTTAAAAACATTTAGAATAATATAAGAATGAGTAAGGAGAACCCTTTAAAAAATAATTAATATATAAATCATGTTATAGGATATAATAACTTAATAAATGTTAAAAAATAATGTACTAAATATTGATATCACATATATTTATTTAATAATAAAAATTAAAAAAACATATGTAATTAATAAGTAATAAAATAATGTATGTTTGTAATATATAGAATAATGTATGGTAAAATATAACATGCAATAAAATTTATAAACACAATATATAATGATACGAACTATATGATAGATAAAGTATAAAATAATAAATATGATATTATAAGTAATTTTACATATAAAAATATAGTAAAATAATTAATATACATATAGTAAAAACTATGTAATAAAATATATAAATAAAATGTAATGAACTATGAATATTATTATATATAAGGATAATATGTATACTATTATTTAGTAATAATTTAAAATTTTAAAATTTGCACAACTAATGAATAATAATACATAATTTATAAAAAATGAAAAGATAAAAGTGTAAGGAATAATATATAATAAAAATATAATATAATATAATTTATAAATATATAATAATAAAAATAATATAATAGATCATATATAAACAAATATTTATAAAAATAAATAATATATGGTATTTAATACATTATGCAAAAAAAAAAATTAAAAGGATTAAAATTAAATAAAACTAAAGTTCAAGGGCTAATTTTAAAAACTGAATTTTGGGACTTCTGGAACGAGCGTTAAAAGTTGAGGGACTCATTGGGAAATTAACCCTTATCCCCGAAACGACATCATTCCCAGAATAGGCCTCAAAGGAGCTGTTGGGACTAAATTGAAATAAAATCTAAATGTTAGGGCCAAATTCTAACAAAATAAAATGAAATTGAAAATTCAGAAAACATGGAAGGACCAATTGGGAAATTATCCCATTTTACAAAAACACGCGGATCCTCCCTGGGTAATCGGGTCAACACGCAGATCCTAAGCCTTGAAACGATGCCGTTTTATGCTTATTGAGTTAAACAAAAACGGCACCGTTTCGTTAGGGCTATATAAGCCAAATTTTAACTTAAAATTCATTTTGAAACCCGGTTTAAAAAAAATCTTTGAAAATCCTCTAAAAGAGGAGAAATGGGAGCCTTTCGGCCCCGGCCTCCGGCCTCACAGCCCTTTATCTGCATGGCGCCTATGCATTTGTCTGCAGCATGCGCACATACATGGCGGTTGGAAGGCTAAAAGCCTTCGTTCTTCTCAGCGAATCGTAGGTAATACCCTCTCCCTTTTGAACTTTACTTTTTAAAAAAAAGAAAAAAGAAATGATTTACATGTGTTGAACAGAGAAGAACAAGATATAACAAAATCACATTTTTAAGTAAACAACTGCTTCTTCTTTTTTTCTGTGAATATATGTGTGTATATCTTTTATATCTGTAAAAAAATTCGTCCATTACAACGATAATATTCGGGCTTTATAGCCACTGTTTACATTTGGTAAGAATAATTTCCTTTAGTTTCTTCCTATTTTTGTGCTGCTATACTGCTTTTCTTTCTATTTGTGTGCAGGTGAGCGCGGAAATCACAGCGGTGATGAAGGCTTGGCGATGGTGGCTATAGACCAGGCATTGACTATGCATTGGTGCTTGCGGCGCGAGATCCTTTGACGTTTGGTATGGCTTGGGAGCTGCGGCGCAAACCCTAGCTAGGGTTTCCCGAAGCTGAAGATAGGTTGGGCCAACTGGGCCAATTAAGTCTTGGGTTACTGGACTAGTTTAGGGTATCAGGGGTATTGGGTATTTGATTGTAAATGGGCTACTGGGTTAAGCGAGTTATTGGGTTAGTGTTTAGTTGGGTTATGGTATTTGGGTTCTGTAAAAAGACTTAAATGGACTATTTAATTTTTATTTTTTGTTTAATTTCATTTTTTTTAATTTTTGTAAGCTCGGGCAAAATATGGCTTATACAGCTACCCCTCTTTGCTTATTGTTGTGTAATAGGAATAGAGCAAAGATATAAAAGAACAAATTTTGGCCAGGCTCGCCGAGTCTTGAGTTCTTCGATCTGCTCCCCATTGAATACAGAGATGCCCAAATCTATCATCTTGGATCTGCTTTCTGACAATACAGAGACGCCAAACCTGTTATCTTCGATCTGCTCTCTGACAATACAGAGACGCCAAATCCGCTATCTTCGATCTGCTTCTTGTAAACGCAAGGATGCCAAATCATCTTGGATCTACTTCGATGTAAAAACATCCGAAGGTTAGATCTGCTATGTCTTTGATCTGCTCTCCATCAAATATGGAGATGCCAAATCATCTTCTTGGTTTTGCTCCCCGTCGATTACGGAGATGCCAAATCTGTTATCTTGGATTTGCTCTCTGACAATACAGAGATGCCGAATCTTCTATCTTCGATCTACTCTCTGAAAATACAGAGACGCCAAATCTTCTATCTTTGATCTGCTCTCTAACAATACAGAGATGCCAAATCTTCTATCTTTGATCTACTCTCTGACAATACAGAGACGCCAAATCTATTATATTCGACCTGCTCTCTGACAATATAGAGACGCCAAATCTGCTATCTTCGATTTGTTCTCTGACAATACAAATACGCCAAATCTACTATATTCGACCTACTCTCTGACAATACAGAGACGCCAAATCTGCTATCTTTAATTTTTTCTCTGACAATACAGAGATGTCAAATCATCTTAGATTCGCTTCAGCGTAAACACGTGAAAGTCAAATCTGCTATGTCTTCGATCTGCTCCTTGTAAACGCAAGGATGCCAAATCATCTTGGATCTACTTCGATGCAAAAACATCCGAAGGTTAGATCTGCAATGTCTTCAATCTACTCTCCGTTGAATATGGATATGCCAAATTTGTTATCTTCGATCTGCTCTCTGACAATACAGAGACGCCAAATCATCTTAGATCTACTTCAGCGTAAACACGTGAAAGCTAAATCTGCTATGTCTTCGATCTGCTCCTTGTAAACGCAAGGATGCCAAATCATCTTGGATCTACTTCGATGCAAAAAACATCCGAGGGTTAGATCTACTATGTCTTCGATCTGCTCTCCGTCGAATGCGGAGATGCCAAATCTGTTATCTTCGATCTGCTCTCTGACAATACAGAGACACCAAATCATTTTAGATCTGCTTCAGCGTAAACACGTGAAAGCCAAATCTGCTATGTCTTCGATCTGCTCCTTGTAAATGCAAGGATGCGAAATCATCTTGGATCCGCTTTGATGTAAAAACATCCAAAAGTTAGATCTGCTATGCTTTAGCCTGTTACCCTACTGCTTAGGGGTTAAGGCGCATCAATCTTCATTATCCCTTGAAGTACTTAACCTGTATAATGCGTATGAGTTCATGCCTAATGATTAGGATACTGTGATCGAAATGAGTCAAATGCTCCTAATTAAACTTGTTATAATGCAAAATGTTTATGAATATAACCCCTATTCCAGATGTCACCACTCGTTCCTTCGTCGAGGTTTTATCTCAAGGTATCATTCCTGCTCAGCCTATGGATTTGTACC
The DNA here is from genome assembly GCA_025698475.1 of Gossypium anomalum. Classification (NCBI taxonomy): domain Eukaryota; kingdom Viridiplantae; phylum Streptophyta; class Magnoliopsida; order Malvales; family Malvaceae; genus Gossypium; species Gossypium anomalum. Next base: position 76,555,800 of record CM046966.1, on the reverse strand, counting down.
ATTCTCCAAATACTATGACCCACCAAAATGTCTGTAAGATGATCCTCTCTTAAGATCATTTGATTTGTCCAATCATCATTTTGGACTAAAAAAGAATTTCCTCGAGTTCTTTCAAACCTCACTTACGTGAATTCTTTGAACAATTGTTCTATTTTAGTTTGTTGTATTATCTAGAAATTTCCAGAGTAATGAGCAAAACTTCATTTGTGAAAATTATTTAGTTCATCTATCATTATTTTAATACAACATGCTTTAAGAATAATGGAAGATAAATTTAATTAGATTTGAATGAATTTGTCAAAAATACAAAGGAAATTAATCTGAGAGCCCATCTTTGAGAAAAAATAAAATCTAAAGATAGCAAATAGGACAAAAGTTAGATGCCCTAGATATCGCTTCTTAAGCATCTATACCCCATCTCTATGAAGACTTTCTTCAGTTCAACATGTGTCTAAAAGATTCAAAGTACTTTGTTGATGCACCGATATGCAACGCGCTTTGCTCTTTCTTGAATCAGATATAGCAAGATTACCGTGTGTTCTTCAAAATTTGAACTGCCCTTTCGGGTTTTCAACTCAAAACCCCTTTGGTCACAAGGCACCCTTTGCGGGTTTTCACCTTGGCCTCTCCGTTTCTTCTTTTTTTTTCGAGAACTCAAGGCACCCTTTGCGGGTTTTCGCCCTAGATTCGCCTCTCCTTTAGACAAAGTACTTTTTGACTGAATCTGAATTCACTGGATTGGGTAAACTCTTCCTATCCATTTCCGTTAAGATCAATGCACCCCCAGAGAAGGCCTTCTTCATGACGTATGGCCCTTCCCAATTCGACATCCATTTTCCTCTAAAGTCCTTCTGAATGGGAAAGATCTTTTTTAGCACAAGATCCCCCTCATAGAATTCTCTTGGTCGCACTTTCTTGTCGTAAGCTCGCATCATTCGCTTCTGATACATCTAACCATGACGAATAGCTTTTAGCCTCTTTTCTTCGATCAAGTTTAACTGGTCATACCGCGATTGAATCCATTCTACTTCATCCAATTTTATCTTCGATAAAATTTGAAGAGAAGGTATTTCAACTTCAATGGGTAACACTGCCTACATCCCATAAACCAACGAGAAAGGGGTTGCCCCAGTAGAAGTTCTAATGGACGTTCGATAAGCTAAGAGTGCAAACGGTAACTTCTCATGCCAATCTCTGTAGGTTTCAGTCATTTTCCCCACTATCTTCTTAATGTTTTTGTTAGCAGCTTCCACTGCCCCATTCATCTTTGGGCGATATGGAAATGAATTATGATGCTTAATCTTGAATTGACTACAAACTTCTGCTATCGTTCTGTTGTTCAAGTTCAATGCATTGTCTGATTGATCCTTTCAGGCATCCCATACCGACAAATAATTTCCTTTTTCAAGAAATGCCCTATTGCTGGCATAGTAACATTTGCATAAGAAGCAGCCTCCACCCACATGGAAAAAGGCCATGGAGAAGTCATAACATGTAGAGGTGAAGGTGGTATATGAATCTTGTCTCCGTAAATCTGACATTTACGGCATTTCTTGGCGTAGTTGATACAATCCCCTTCCATAGTAGACCAATAATATCTGAACCTCCTGATTTGTCTAGCCATCGTGAAACCATTAGCGTGTGTCCCGCAAACACCCTCGTGAACTTCTTCCAAGATTAACTTAGCTTCCACGGTGTCAACGCATCTCAACAGTACTTGGTCCTTTTTTCTTTTGTACAAGATGTCCCCATCCAAAATGTAATCGTAGGCTAATCTCCTTAAAATTCGCTTATCATTTTCACTTGCCTGTTCTGGGTATTTACGATCTCTCACATATTGCAATATATCTTGATACCAACGATTATAATCCTTTTCTTCTTCCTCAATGTTACAACAGCGAGCTGGAGCCTCAAATATACTCATCTGAATGGGTCTCATCTCCTCCTCTTTATTCACTCTAATCATTGAAGCCAAGGTTGCTAGAGCATCTGCCATCTGGTTTTTGTCTCATAGGATATAATTGAAAGTGATGTCATCGAACTCCTCAAGTAACCCCAAAACTACCTTTAGATAATTGATCAACTTAAGATCCCTTGTCTCCCATTCACCTTTAAGCTGGTAGATTACCAACGCAGAGTCTCCATAGACTTCCAAGGCTCTTATTCCTCGCTCTATAGCTGCTCAGAGTCCAATGATGCACGCTTCATACTCGGCCATATTGTTTGTGCAATCAAAATCCAACTTACACGTGAATGGAAAATAATCGCCATTTGGGATACCAGGGCTACCCCAATTCCATTTCCCACCGCATTGGATGCCCCATCAAAGCTCAACTTCCAAGGATAATCCTCTGTTGTTGCTACACACATCAACTCCTCATTTGGGAAATCAAAATTCAACGGCTCATAGTCTTCTAGAGCTCTGCTAGCCAGAAATCCCGCTATTGCACTTCCTTTTATAGCCTTCTGGCTCACATAGACTATGTCGAACTCTGAAAGTAGAATTTGCCACCTTGCCATTCTCCCATTCAACGATGTTGACTCATCATATACTTCAAAGGATCAAGTTTTGAAATAAGCAAAGTAGTACAATATAGCATATATTGTCTTAACCTTCGCGTTGTCCAAATTAAAGCACAATACAGTTTCTCAATTGGCGAATATCTCATCTCACACTCTGTAAATTTCTTACTGAGGTAGTATATCGCCTTCTCCTTTCTTCCTGACTCGTCATGTTGACCAAGCACACATCCCATGGAATTACTAAACACCGACAAGTACAGAATTAATGGTTTATCTAGACTAGGTGGAGATAGTACTGGAGCGTTTAACAAGTATTGCTTGACTTTATCAAAAGCATTCTGGCATTCCTCATCCCAAGTACCTTGATTGTGTTTTCTAATGAGACGAAATATAGGATCACATTTCTCAGTTAATTGTGAAATAAACCGAGCAATATAATTCAATCCTCCAAGAAAACCCCGAACTTCCTTCTGAGTACGTGGTGGAGGCAAATCTCGTATGGCTTTAACTTTATCTGAGTCAACTTCTATTCCCTTTTCGCTGACCATAAAGCCTAATAATTTCCCCGACCTAGCTCTGAAAGTGCATTCTACCGGATTAAGTTTTAACTGAAACTTCCTTAATATCAAGAACAGTTTTCTCAAAACTTCAATATGTTCCTCCTCCGTTCGAAATTTGGCAATCATATCATCGACATACACCTCAATTTCCTTGTGCATCATATCATGAAATAAGGTCACCATAGCCCTTCGGTATGTTGCCTCTGCATTCTTCAACCCAAAGGGCATTACTTTGTAACAGAAGGTACCCCACAATGTTATGAAAGTGGTTTTATCCATGTCTTCAGGATGCATCTTTATCTGATTGTACCCCGAGAAACCATCCATAAAAGAGAATAACAAATATCCTGCTGTGTTGTCTACCAAAGTATCTATGTGTAGCAGAGGGAAGTTATCTTTTGGGCTACCTTTGTTCAGATCTTTGTAATCAACGCACATTCGTACCTTCCCATCTTTCTTTGGGACTGGTACAATGTTAGCTACCGATTTAGAGTACTTCACCTCTTGTAAGAATCCTGCATCGAACTGCTTCTTAACTTCGTCCTTTATCTTCAATACGATATCTGGCCTCATTCTTCGCAACTTCTATTAGACTGGCTTACAATCCTATCTTATTGGAAGGCAATGTACCACAATATCAGTATTTAACCCTGGCATATCTTGATAGGACCATACGAAGATATCCTTGAACTCGTATAGCAACTCAATCAGTCCTTGCCTTGTGTCCTCGGTAATATGCGTGCCAATTTTCACCTCTTTCTCTTCCTCTAGAGCTACATTCCTTATTGCCTCTTTCTCATGAGGCATGATTTGTTTCTCTTCCTGTTTTACCATCCTCAACAGATCCAGAGACACATCACAATCCTGGATATCTTCAAAATCCTGATATTCCTCTAAACACATGTCTTGCTCGCGAGAAAAATTAGGATTTGTAATGTCAGTGCTCATGTCACTGATATCTAGGGATCTGTGAAGTATAAAGAATATACAAAGAATGAATGAATTGAAGATTGATTATTTATGTGCTATGAATGAAAGAATAAGAATTGCCAAAATTTAACGGAATATTGGTTGATAAAAATGAAACAATACTCGTTCAAATTGATAAAAGTTATGTTTTATTTAAAAAAATAATAGATGATCGTTGGCCTATTTCACAAATGAAATCCTATTATTCCTGGGCCCTAGAGTAACAAGAATGTTTCGAAAATTACTCTGAAAAATTCCTAAAGACTACAGGAAGTTCTTCCGCAGTCCAATTGTTCAGAGAGCTTCCCGGTTCGTAAGGGCGAATGCCCTCAAGGTTTCCTTCCTCTGATCCTTTATCGTGTATAGCATTAATCTGATGACTTTCTTCTACAAGTAACCCTCCCGATATGAAGGTTTGGAATATTTGAGGGAATGTCATCGGCTCCCACTCCACTTCTCTTCCATTAAGGTGCGCCCTTCTTCCCTCTTGGCGCTTCTCAACTTTCTTCTTCCTTTGCTTATAATCTGGCTTGAAACCCAGACCAAAGCAATCTCTCTTCTCTTTTAATTATGGGATTTGAGGCCCTCCTTGCAGGTATTTTCCTAATCCTCTTCTTGGTAAGGCTCCCTTTCCCACCATCATTTGTAGAGCTATCCTCGTAGCTCTTGCTATCTTTGGCACCGGTAACTCACTCCCTTCTGAAATAAAGGTTGCATTCACAAATTCTAAAGAGCGAAAGGAACACTCAATAGATTCTTCGTCTATCTCGACATAAGGGGCCTTGCTAGTGACTGTGGCTATAATGTCCTCCTCCGCATTGATAGTTACTAACTGTCCATCCGTTACTAACTTTAATTTCTGGTGCAACAATGAGGGTACCGCTCCTACTGAGTGTATCCATGGCCTCCCTAATAAGCAATTGTAGGAGGGCTTGATATCCATCACCAAGAAATCTACTTTCTATATATTCGGCCCAATTTCCAAGGGAATGTTAATCCTTCCCATCACCTTCCTTTTTATACCGTCGAAGGCTCTTACCACATTTTGACATGTTTTCATGTGAGAATCGTCAATGGGTAATATATTTAATGTAGACAATGGTAGAACATTCAAGGCCGATCTATTATCGACGAGCACGCTTGGGAGTGTGTACCCCTTGCATCGAGTGGTGATGTGCAAGGCCTTAGTTAACCCCCTGCCACCCAGTGGGATTTTATCATCATCAAAGTAGATGAAATTATCCGTACTTATGTAATTCACTAACCGGTCCAGGTTGTTAACGGATATGTCATGGGTGACATATGTTTCACTGAGCACCTTTATCAATGCCTCCCGATGCACTTTAGAACTCAGAAGTAGAGCCAATACTGATATGCGAACTGGCTACCTACGCAACTGCTCGACCACGCTATACTCGCTATGCTTAAGGAATTTTAGAAATTCCTTTGCCTCCACCTCTTTTGCTGGCTCCTTGACAGGCATTTCATCCTCTTTCTCCTTCTCCGCACTAATATTCTTTGTTTTTGTGGGCTCCTCTCTGACGCCCACCGTATCATATCGCTTTCCACTCCATGTATGGGAACCCTCAACTTGGTCCTTAGACGTGCTGGCTATATCCTCCTTATCCGGCATTAACACCTAGTAGTTATAATTCCAAAGTACCCTCTTGTTATCCTTATAGGGAAAGGAAACAGGTTTATGAATGATGACTTTCGGTACCGTCAGTATTTCAACTTCATTACTTCCTAGTAAAGAAATAATAATCCTTAGCCAGTTTTGATTCTTCGGTGCACCTTCTAATGTGCATATATGTCCCTCATTAAGCCCAGTTTCATAAAATCCTAGCTCTTTGTTGTCCATAAGGCTTTGTATTAAGGTCTTAAACTCGTCGCATTCCTGGATCTTGTGCCCCTCTTTAGCATGGAACTCACAGTAGTCCTTTGCTCCTTTATTCCTCTCCTTAGAGATTATCATCTCTCTCTTTACCATTTCATCCCAAATTATCTTCATCGGCGTTCTCACCTCAGCCACGCCATCCTTCATTCCCCTCTCACTGGCTTCGCCAATAGCATTCACTCCTTGATCGCTATGATTTGGCAATGGGTTTTCAATATTAGGGGTATTGTCAAACTTTGCTACCCCCATCTTAATAAACCTCTCTACGACCTTCTTAAAACCGATATAGTTTTCAATCGAATGCCCCGATATTCTAGCATAGTATTCGTATCTGGCATTTGCGTCATACCATTCGGGATAACGGGGCTGTAGTGGTTTCAAGTGAAAAGGAGAAATAGCATGTGCATCGTATAAGCTTTGATAAAGCTCACGATACGTCAAGGGGATAGGTGTGAATTGCATCTTTTCAGAATTCTACCTTGTACCCAACTCCTGCCTTTGAGAACTCTGTCGCTCAACCGTAGCTATTTTAGGTTGACCAACTGTGATTGCCCTCGTGTTGAAGGTGCTTGTGTTATTCACTTCACTATCCTTTCTCTTTTGGGCCGATCTTTTGGTCGCTTCTCCCTCGATTTTGCCCCTTCTTATGGCATTCTCAATCATCTCTCCCGCCATGACTATATCCGCAAAGCTTTTAGTGGTGCTCCCAATCATGTGAGTGATGAATGGAGCCTTCAGAGTGTTGATGAACAACATGGTAGTCTCCTTTTCCAACAACGGTGGTTGAACTTGCATTGCCACCTCTCTCCATCTCTGTGCATATTGCCTAAAATTTTCATTAGGCTTTTTCTCCATGTTTTGCAGTGTGATCTTATCCGGAGTCATGTCAGTCACATGATTGTACTGCTGTACAAAGGCTTGTGCAAGATCCCTCTATGAACTTGTTTTGGCCCGGCTTAGCTGATTATACCACTTAGCTGCTGCCCCAACCAAACTATCTTGAAAATAATGGATCAATAATTGATCATTGTTTACATAACCAGTCATCCGTCTGCAGAACATGGTAATATGGGCTTCTGGGCAAGTAGTCCCGTTGTACTTCTCGAATTCTGGCATTTTGAACTGATGGGGAAACACCAAATTTGGGACTATACTTAAGTCCTTAACATCTATTCCCTGGCGATTATCAGCGTTTTCTAGTGCCCTAAATTTCTCCTCTAGCCACCTGCAATGTTCCTCTAATTGCCTTGATGATTCGAGTCTCATTTCTTCCCTCTCAGCTACGTCTAGATCGGGGATAACCGGATTGGCAGGATTGTCTCCAGGATTGAATCCTAAACCAGTTTGAAAGTTCATGGGGATTCCAGCATCGACTTGACCTGGTTGAGGCCTTATTGTGACAGACAGCCCTCGGGGATATGCCTCAGGTTGAGTTTGTTTGTGAGGTGGAGTGAAACCAGGAGGATGACCCTCATTACCCTCTTCAGTGATAGTCATAAGGGCTTTTCCTTTATCTGTGGCCCTCAGTAGTTGAGCCATCTCAGCCATCATGGTCCTTTGAACCTCTGACATTTGCTCCCTCATGTCGTTTTGCATTTTTGCCAATTGCTCTTGCAATTGGTCCTGCATGTCCTTCTGTAGCTGTTCAAATCTTTGGTCCATATTCTTTGACTTAGCGCGTGTACCGTAAGGATGTATTGTTTCCAGATTTTCTTTCTCGTACTCTCTTTCTCCCTAATAATTTTAACTAATTAGGGTCTTTTTATAAACTTGAATGCATATGATGTGATGAGATGCAAATGCATGAATGCAAAAAAAATGTCGATTCTGATTCAGTTTCATTTTAGAATATGTTATTTAAGGAACAAAAATCTTTTCATAAAATGGATTACAAATATACTTTGTCTCGTAGGACTAGAGTCTTAACCCTATCCAATAACAATGCTAACTCTCGTCCTCTGTCTAACGATGACTTATACATTATACTCAGTGTTCTAGCTTGTATTGCAAAATCCTGCAAGTGTTCAGCAACCTCTCGAATCCGAACTAAAGCCTCTTCCATGATATGATCTCTATCTCCCACTTGATTCTGAAGGTGGTGAAGTTTTCCCTTCCACTGTTCTTCTCTTGCCTCGAGCTACTCAATCCATAGCTGACAGTCCTTTAGTGCTGCTTCTAACCCTCCAATGTTGTGCTTCATTTTCTCGATCTTATCCAAGCTTGCCTTTAACTCGATCGCAGGGTTACGACTTCGGTGATGGTGAAGAGATCGTCCAAGCTCAGCCACCTTAGTTTTTAATTCTCTCTAGTGTCTGATTACGCGACTGCCTTTCTTGAAACTTCCTTTCCCAATACTCGGCCTTGGCTCTTTCCTCTTGAATCTCTTGTTGCCACTGCTCTGAAGATCTCCCTAATCCGACCCTTTTCAAGGTTACCTGGGCCTTCTTGTAGTACGTCTTTAAATCATCTCGATCTTCCTAAATCTTTCTCTTTTCCTTTTTCACCTTTTCGACTTCTGTCTTTTGAACATCGACATCGAGACTTAAGCATATTTTTTTCCTCTTCGAGCCTCTCAAACCTCTTTCTTTCTCTCGAACTCTTGCTTCATAACCTCCAACTCTGATGGAATCACTCGAAAGCTCTCCTCTAATGATTGAGCCATCCCCAAAATTGGCCTAGGGACATTATCGTTGACTCTCCTACTAAACCACCCTTTATACTCAAGGGTTGACGTCGAGCCTTCGATCAAGATCTTTATACAAAAAGTCTTCTTCCAAACCTCAGAAATCTCTCGCACCCTCTTCTTATAGTGATCTCCTTTATAAGAGAAATCATTCTGAGCTAAACCCTGTGTAGCCGGTATAAACTGCCTCGCTCGATATTGCCTTAGAACAAGCAATGGTGCATATCCAATAACTCCCCAAATTCCATGGCAAAGGGACCCAATCAAAACTGCCACAGCGGTAAAGGACTTCACTAGAAACCAACCAAGAAGCCTTCCACATAACATCCTCCTCTCGAAGATTCTGAAGAATGTCTATCCACCTCTCCTCTGAAATGTCATTTCTCCTAGGCATGTCTACTGCTTCCTTTACCGGAGAGTAGTCTTTGAAGAACACTCGGTAAGGAACCTTATCATCCTTCCAAAAATGACTGTGAAACCAAACCAACAGCAACTGTGCACATCTAATGAACCTTCCTTCACCAGCTCTTCGACATGCGCTCAATGATCTAAATGTCTCAGCTAGGATTGCAGGCACGGGTGTGTTCTGTTTACCAAGTCGATCGAATAAATCCGCAACTACCTCATCTATGTGTCCCAAAGCCTTTGGGAAGATCACTAAACCATAAATACTTAAAGCTAGGACATCAACCCTTTTCTTTACGTCTGGATGTGTCGACATCAAATCCCTCAAAATGGCCCATGGAACGCACTTACTATCACCCTTTTGCTGCACACGAGCTACAGCCCACTGCTCACTCATCCCAGTAATCATTAACAACTTCTTCGTAAAAGCTAGAAGGCTAACAGGCCTAACATAAGCCTTGTGACCCCGAATCCTCGGGCAACACAGTAAAGTCGTATACTCCTCTAAAGTAGGTACAAGATCAACATCACCAAATGTAAAGCAACTATAAGCAGGGTTCCAGAACTATACCATAGCTTGAAACAAGTGCCTATCTACTTTAACATCTAGCAAATAGGGAAGGTCTCCGTAATTCTGATAGAAAAGCAGCTTAGCCTCGTCATCCCATTGGGCCCAAATGTCTCTCAACTCCTGAAACTCATTCTGTGTCGAATTAATACGAGTGAAGTCCTATAACTCTGATGTATACCCCTCGATGACACTATCTCTCTTCTCTAACTGGGTTTTCTCTGACCAGGTACAGACAGAGGCGCTGTCCTCCACTTTATTAAGATATTCGTTCCTCATTACAAAACTTTCTAATCTAGAAATCAAACCTTGAATCGACACCTTTAAATGTTGAGTGACATGCAATAACAACAAATTAAAAAATAGGTCAGTGTCATATATAAAAAAAATGATAAACAAGTACTTACAAGGGTAGCTTACTAAAGGCTATCTCTATTTCCCTAGGGTAAACACTTAAAGTTCACCATATGTGTTTTAGCTCTAAAGCAAGGGTACCTGAACCAGCAGATTCCTCGGTCTTCACCCATTATAGGCTCATATAGAGCAAGTTCAGTTCAAGGGGACACATTTCCCTATGGCCATACGGAGATGAAATTCTCATGAAGACATAGGTACAATATCCCGGAAGCAATCCACTAGCTCATACGAAAGTGAAAACCTCACGAAAGTGTAGCTTCTCACTCCCACTTAAGGGTTGACCACAACGGTCATGCAAATGCAACGTATGGCAATAAGATAACAAACATATGCAGCAAACACATGTAAAAAGGATCAAATTTTAAATTTTCCAAACTTCCAACATTAAGGCATAAAATAATCAATTTCTTGGCTCGACTCTCTTAAGTTCCTGGTGGAGTCACCAAGCTGTCGAAACCTCTCTAAAAATAGGGAGGGTATTTTGAAAACGGGAGTCCCCACCAACCTTTTAAAGTGTGATTGGATCACTTCATAAAACGTTTTGGTCTACGAAATTACGAGAAAATAGGTTCGGAAGTTGGTTACGTACAAGGAAGGATTAGCACCCTTGTAACGCCCAAAATTGGTACCAAATTGAATAATTTTGTCTTAATGTCAGAAGTTTGAAAGAATTTAGAAATAAGATTTCCTTTAAAACAGTAATGTTTTGAGTTAAAAAGAATCAAGATTCCTTCGTTTCAAAAGAGTACAAACATCACAGCTAGCATGATTGGACACGATATCTTTAAACTTTCGTAACTGAAATTATCTTGTGATTTATAAAACTCGTTTAAAAGGATACTTTTAGACATTCAAACAAACGGGAAATCGCAACCCAGCATGTTAGGGCACTGCTTCCCGAGTTCCTGAATACCAAAAACATTGCCTCTTTTAAAAAAATTCCTTTTTGAATCAAATGAGATATTTTTTGTTTTGAAAATAATGATGTATTTTATATTTTACAAGAAATTAATATTAAATAAACCTAGCTACATAATACATGCTTTATCATTTTAAATAATAAATAATGGCATAAATTACACAATATACATTATCATTTTATGCATATATTATCATAAATAACATAAATGTTCATGTATTATTGTTACATGCAAAATACAATGTAGTGCATAATGAATACAAAAAATATAATTTGCAATATACATATATGATAATACTTTATGCAAATGTAACTTAAATTAACATAAATAATTAATTTCATGCGAATATGTAAAAACAATGACATAAAATAACAAATAATCTATGAAAATTTAACCTACTAAAACAATATCAAAAGAAAAGAAAACAAAAATAAGTAAGCAAATTATAAACACATCAACTAAAATAAAAATAAAGATATTTAAAAACATTTAGAATAATATAAGAATGAGTATGGAGAAGCCTTTAAAAAATAATTAATATATAAATCATGTTATAGGATATAATAACTTAATATATGTTAAAAAATAATGTACTAAATATTGATATCACATATATTTATTTAATAATAAAAATTAAAAAAACATATATAATTAATAACTAATAAAATAATGTATGTTTGTAATATATAGAATAATGTATGGTAAAATATAACATGCAATAAAATTTATAAACACAATATATAATGATACGAACTATATGATAGATAAAGTATAAAATAATAAATATGATATTATAAGTAATTTTACATATAAAAATATAGTAAAATAATTAATATACATATAGTAAAAACTATATAATAAAATATATAAATAAAATGTAATGAACTACGAATACTATTAATTATATAAGGATAATATATATACTATTATTTAGTAATAATTTAAAATTTTAAAATTTGCACAATTAATGAATAATAATACATAATTTATAAAAAATGAAAAGATAAATGTGTAAGGAATAATATATAATAAAAATATAATTTAATTTAATTTATAAATATATAATAATAAAAATAATATAATAGATCATATATAAACAAATATTTATAAAAATAAATAATATATGGTATTTAATACATTATGCAAAAAAAATAAAAGGATTAAAATTAAATAAAACTAAAGTTCAAGGGCTAATTTTAAAAAATGAATTTCGGGCCTTCTGGAACGAGCGTTAAAAGTTGAGGGACTTATTGGGAAATTAACCCTTATCCCCGAAACGACATCGTTCCCAGAATAGGCCTCAAAGGAGCTGTTGGGACTAAATTGAAATAAAATCTAAACGTTAGGGCCAAATTCTAACAAAATAAAATAAAATTGAAAATTCAGAAAACATGGAAGGACCAATTGGGAAATTATCCCATTTTACAAAAACACGCGGATCCTCCCTGGGTAATCGGGTCAACACGCGGATCCTAAGCCTTGAAACGACGCTGTTTTATGCTTATTGAGTTAAACCAAAACGGCACCGTTTCGTTAGGGCTATATAAGCCAAATTTTAACTTAAAATTCATTTTGAAACTCAGTTTAAAAAAATATATTTGAAAATCCTCTGAAAGACGAGAAATGGGAGCCTTCCGGCCCCGACCTCCGGCCTCCAAACCATCTGTATCATCATGAGCACCCACAAGATCGCATGCACCGCCGTACATGGCGGTTGGAAGGCTAAAAGCCTTCGTTCTTCTCAGCGAATCGCAGGTAATACCCTTTCCCTTTTAAACTTTGTTTTTTTTTTTTTTAAAAAAGAAATGATTTATATGTATTGAGCAGAGAAGAACAATATATAACAAAATCACCATTTTAAGTAAACAACTGCTTCTTCTTTTTTTTCTGTGAATATGTGTGTGTATATCTTTTATATCTGTAAAAAATCTATCCATTACAACGATAATATTCGGGCTTTATAGCCACTGTTTACATTTGGTAAGAATAATCTCCTTTGGTTTCTTCCTATTTTTGTGCTGCTATGCTGCTTTTCTTTCCATTTGTGTGTAGGTGAGCACAGAAATCACGGCGGTAATGAAGGCTTGACGATGGTGGCGACAGACCAAGCATTGACTGCGCACTGGTGCTTGCAGCCCGAGATCTTTTGACGTTTGGTATAGCTTGGGAGCTAAGGCACAAACCCTAGCTAGGGTTTCCCAAACCTGAATATAGGTTGGGCCAATTGGGCCAATTAAGGCTTGAGTTACTGGACTAGTTTAGGGTATCAGGGGTATTGGGTATTTGATTGTAAATGGGCTGCTGGGTTAAGCGGGTTATTGGGTTAGTGTTTAGCTGGGTTATGGTATTTGGGTTCTGTAAAAAGACTTAAATGGACTATTTAATTTTTATTTTTTGTTTAATTTCATTTTTTTTAATTTTTGTAAGCCCGTGCAAAATATGGCTTATACAGGTTTGACTTATATTTTTGGTCAACTTTTATTAGAATAAGCTTGATGGTTCAAGTGGTAAGTGTTAGCTTACCCCAGGCTCATGTGTTCGAATCTCGAGTTAGCGTTTGGCAATAATAGTAAAGGTTTGGTGGAATTAAAATTATGTGGTAGTGGATGAGAGTTAGTGGGTTAGTTTTGTGAGGATTTGTTAGTTAATGGAATAGTGGGGAGTTGGGATATTACTTTGGTTTAATTTTTAATTTTATTCTTTATCCAAAATTTCTTTCTTTCTGACATTTTTTTCCCTCTCTTCCTTTTCCTTTCCTCTGCAAATTTTTGTTGCTTCTTCCTTCAACTCTGTTCACAAATTGATCTTTCTAATCGTTGGGATTCAGATTTTCCAGTTGTTCTTCGTTCATCTTAGTAAGTAGGGGCTTTGCTTTCCTCTAGTTTTTGGTTTTTGTAAGTCCGTTGGTTTTGAATTTTTCTTTTGAAGTGGCTAGTGGTGTTGAAGTTTGGAATTTTAACTTCTGTGGATGTGTTGTTTAGGAGAAGATTGTGAAGGAGTGGGTCCTACTCCAATGGCCTAATTTGTTTGGGTGATTTCTATTCATAGGCGGTAAGTATATTGTGCGTTGTTTGGATTTGGGTGGCTAAGTCATGGTCAATTTTTGTTTCTTTGAATTTGTAAATCGACTGCTAAAATAATTGTTGGAATGTCGTTTTTAGGTTTTGGAGGTCTTGGGGTTGTTTTTGCATCAAAATTGAGTCATGTGTGTAATGAGAAACCCAAAAAATAGCGATTAATGAAAGCCGAAATTGGGGTCTGTCGATGCCACATAGCCATATGCCTAGCCGTGTGGTAGGCCATATGTGACACACGATCGTGTGATGAGCATGTGTGAGGTCATGTGTGATACAAGACCTAGGCCATTTTGGGAGTGTGGGTCCACATGAGCATGTGGGCCCAAATCTAAAAAAATTCCCCTAAGGTCGTGCACATCGTTAAGATCGACTATGGGCTTTCTGTAGGGTAATTTTGAGTTATTATTAGCCTTAAAGCATCGAAACTGCTAATTTGTGAACATGAACTTGGCGTAAGCAATACATAAACACATGTAATGAAATCTGATATGTTTGAACTATTACGTATAAGCATGTTTTGTATCTGATTGTACGAGTATGCATGTGATTTACGTGCTGGCATCTGCTATTCTATCTGTATCTGGTTATGGGGAGGGATTTGTATTATGAGGAGGAAGTGTTTGTGTGAGGAGATATCTCGCCATTATACTGGCAGCACTGCTGTGATTATTCTGAAAAGTGTCGTATAGACACTATGCGGTGTGCAGGGCTGGGTGGGTGTTTTATACCCCATGTGGTGTGTTGAGATGATCAGAGTTGGTGTGTAGAGGATGGGGGTAGGACTATGCATATTTATATCTGTATGATTCTGTATAACTCTGATTCTACAAAACATTTACATCTGTGTCTGTTCTGCCATAAAATTGAATATGAATTTCTTTTTATATACGCGTTGCACACTAAGTTATCAAAACTCATACTTTTTTTGTTATTTTGTTCAGGTAACCCTCAGGCTTAGAGGGTCGGTGCAACGGAAGCTCAATTGTGACCACTTTTCCGTAAAACCTTGTTTTTATAAATTTTCTTAATTTCTGGTTTTTTAAAGAGTTTTGTAATTTTGGGACTATCCGAACTTTTTTTTTAGGAATATTTTTGGTTTCAGGTTTTATTTTGGTTTTCTAGCATAACGACTGATAAAATGATTTTTCTGAAGTAACGGTTTTTAAAGAAACTCCGCTGTAAAATAATTGATTTAATAGAAAGATGTAAATGAACAATGATTTTAAATAAATAAGTAAATCAATACGTTTTCCAAACAAATCGAACTTATTAAGTAACAACAGTTACGTTGATTTGTAAATAACAAGCAAGTCGATTTTATAAATTTTCTTCGTAACACTTCCACATTCGGCCATATATTTTACGATCCTAATAAGTGGCATTCGAGACTTATCATGTTAAATTATTGAAAATAAATTATTTTTTATTATTTTTAAATGATTTTTTCTTGAAATTTTATGAATTTGATATTTTAATCAAATGATTTTTTATTCAATAATTAAATGATTTTTGATGATTATATTTTGTCCATTTAGTTTAAATAAATCCATTGTTATTTAAAGTGGGCTATGGTTAATTTTTGCTTTGAAATAAAATAGTTGCTGGATTCTGGTTGAATGCATTTGTTATATTCATGAGACGACTTATTTTGCTTGGTAATATATAATAAATATTTTTTTATTTGTGTTTTGGTATGGATATTGCTTTATGAAACATATTATTATAATTTTAAATAGAATTGAATAAGTTGGTTAGGGTTAAAATCAATCAAAGATTAAAGTTTTCATTTTTTATTGTGCCATTTAGATAACTTTATTTTGGATTATTTCGAAATTATAGTGGGATAAAAAAAATTTAGTTTTGACCTTTTAACTGTTATGAAAATATTAAATTTGAATTTGGCATGTTTATATATATATATATTAAAGAACTTAGTTGAAGCAATAAGTTGCCAAAGTAACATTTGTTGCTGAAATTATTTTGTTTTAAAATATAAAAAGTTGTGTGCATGTAGCTTAAATCATGTTAATATTGACCAACCTAAAGGAATGTTAATATTTAACAGAATTACATGTGCAACTGTGGTAATAAACATATGGTTATAATTTAGTTTACATGTGAGTAATAAATCGAACCACAAGAAGATTTATTGTACAACATGTTTTTTGTTTGATTACTACAGCAAGATATCACTTATAAGTTAATATTTTATCCAAAGATGAAATATTAATGGAATGTCTAGTATCTTGAGATGATACTTAACTTTATTCGAATTTTATTACTTTAGTTATATTTGAAGTCTTACGTGAGCTTATTTTGTATATATATATTTTAATATTTTCAATGCTCTATGAATTCTAGATAAGATAGAATGTGTCAAGTTGCAAATGTATGGTCCAATCCATTTTTATGTATGTTAGATTTGAGTGACTCGAATCCTTATTAAAATAAAATACAATTGTAAAATAAAATAAAAGTAAAATCTATATAGAACTATACACTTCTTTTATTCTATTTTAGAATAAGATTTTTCAACCTTA
This sequence comes from Gossypium anomalum, assembly GCA_025698475.1. NCBI lineage: Eukaryota > Viridiplantae > Streptophyta > Magnoliopsida > Malvales > Malvaceae > Gossypium > Gossypium anomalum. The sequence continues at coordinate 76,539,241 of CM046966.1, read as the reverse complement.
TTACACTTAATCTATTTGATATTGATTAGAATTAGGTGTTTTAACCTTACTACACTCCTTCTATTAGAATATTGTTTTACAAGCCTATAAATAAACATAATCTACTCTTCTTGTAATCATTCGAATTCGACATAGTGAATTATCTTCTCCTCTGCCTGTGGTTTTTTTCCTAAAAATGTTTCCATGTAAAATATGTAACGCCACAAAATTTAAATTTTATTTTTACGAATGTGTGACTAAAATATTTGTCTGCTTGAGTGGTTAAGTGTGCTGGATGTGTGTGGGAGGTCCCAAGTTCAAGCCATGACTTGGAGCAAATTTTGGTATTTTTCTGAATAAAGCCTTAACCTTATTTAGTAGGCTTTTATTTAATTGGTTGTAAATATACATAAGAATGGGCCTGCTAGTTTGGTGGTTAAGTGGAGTGTTGGATTGCTGAAGGTTTTGAGTTCGAATCCCTGGGTAGGCAATGTTTTTGCTCGGTCGGTTAGAGAAGAATTTAAGTTTTAGTAAAATGCTGAATAGTGGGGAGTTGGTAGAGGGAATTAAGGGGAAACAGTCAGATTTCCTATTATTGTTTTTCTTTTTGCTCCTGCCCAAAATTTTCCCTATTTCATTTCTTTCCAATTTTACTTCCTTTTTTACTAAAATTGTACCATCTCCCCTTCTTCTTTGACGTTTCATTACGCAACATCGGTAAGTGAAATTTTGGTATATTGTAAGATGTGTTTTCTAAAGCACTAATTAGGGTTATATCGATTCCTTGGGCAGCACGAATTTTGAACAAAGGGACTTATCTTTCGTTAAGTCTTAGTTGAATCTTGCGAGGTGTTGGGGGTAAGATTTAAATTGTTCGATGATTGAGTTTTGGTTTTGGATTCAATTTTTGGTTCGACTGTTAAGTGATTAATTGAGTGAAATATTGTTCAATTATAGGTTCTAAAGTGCTTGGGAATCGTTTTAACATCAAACAGTAACAAATGTGTACCCGAAACGCAGAAAATAGGATTGGGAAAAAAGTCAAAAAAGTGGACTGTCGATGCCACATGGGCGTGTGGTTGCCCGTGTGGTAGGCCGTGTGTGACAACACGGCCGTGTAATCTACGAGGCCAGGCCGTACGTGTAAGCCACAGCCGTGTCATAGCCAGCTAGGCCGTGTACGACACACGGGCTAGACTGACTTAGGTCGTGTGGGCCACACGGGCATGTGAGCCTACACAAGAAGTCCATACAGGCGTGTGAGATTTTGGGTCAGGCCGTGTGATCCACACGGCCAAGGCCAATTTGGGCCGTATGGGCCACACGAGCAGGCCACATGGGCATGTGAGCCCATTTTTCTAAAAAGTTTCTCTAAGGTTGCACAGGTCCCCTAAGTTGACCGTGGCCCTACTGTAGGGTCGGTAAGCACTACTTAGACCCCTATATGTGTAATTTGTCTGTATGATTTCTGTACTGAGCACGAGTATTGATTTGAATGTTTGGACTGTTAATTGCATAATAGTATGACATTTATTGCATGTTGCATTGCATCGAGGTGGGCTGATGATATTTGGAGGAAGTGTTCTGAAAGGCATTTAAGCCTGTTGTCTGGCAGCTCAGTTGCAATATTTTGATTATGTGTCACATTCCAGTACAACATGGTGTATAAGGATGGGTGGGTGTTTTTAACCCCACATAGTGTGTAGGGACAGACGAAAATAGTGTGTAGAGGCTGGTGGGTAGGATTCTGATTTCTGTTACTGCCTATTGTATCTAAAATGGGCCAGGGCCCTAATTTATATCTGAGACTGTATCTGAATGGGCTAAGGCCCAAACTGAATCTGTAAAGGGCTCAGGCCCTAGACTGTATATGATTGATTTCTGATGTTAACTATGTGCATGTTTTCTATGGGGGTTACACATTGAGTTTGCAAAAACTCACCTTTTTCTGTTTAATATGTACAAGTAAACCCCAAACTTGACGGATCGGCACAGTGGAGGACTCAATGGTGGCCACACATAAATTTTAGACTGCTTCCTGTTAACTTTTAGGCTTTATTACTTATTTGGGTTTTTTGATGTAACTTTTAGACTTTGGACTGTTTGGCTTTATATTCCATTTTTTAAAAATAATTTTACGATTTTATTATGGCAAGGCACGGTCAAACTCGGCTTTTCACTAAGATCAAACAACTTTCTTAAAATAAGTGTTTTCCAAAGCTTTCGCTAAAAAGATACGATTTTAGACACAACAAAGAACATGTGTTTTACTCTGAATTAAGATAAAAGCTAATTAACTGGAACAATTTTAACCCGACAAACTCGTTTTCAAATCCCTTTTCCATGTTACATCGCTAGATTCGACCATAACGTCTAGGTCAGGTTTGGGGGGTGTTACATTTAGTAGTATCAGAGCCAAGTTTTAAAACTAGACTGTGGATTTTTGGTTTTAAAAATTTTGGTTTCAAAGAACTGATTTACAAATTATTTTAAATGATTTGACTGAATATGTGGCACGCCGAGTCTCTAGTGCTGATCTTGTAAGTGTTTTAAAACTTTGATAAGTCTTATATGAAAAATACTATTAGTATACTATGAAAATACTATAGTTAGTGTGCTCTGAGACTGTAAGGAAAACTGATAGAGACTGCGATTCGAGATAACAAACTCTGAACTTCTGATACTGTTTTGCATAAAATGTCTGCTAATAAATATCGAAACTGTAACTGATTCATAGAACTGTTAATGTAGATAAACTTCGAATCTATGATGAGAGCATGAGGTATCCATGGACGGGGTACTAGAGGCTGTAGGAGGGGACATAGAGGGGCTCGAGCTTATCTGACAACATGCCTAATTTAGACACGAGTGAGACGTCGGTGTCACCAGCGACTGAGATTGGGTCTCAAGATCGCATGGCTGGGGATGGCGCATTGTTCCAAGCTATGTTGAGGATATTGGATAGCGTCGCTAGGCCCAATACTGGATCTGGCGGCCGAGGGTCGATTACAAAACGACTCTGGTCTAATAGGGCTAAGTTATTGAGGGGTATCGCTGGAGTCGCCCCTAACGTGGCTGAGTACTAGATGGAGGCCACTGAAAGAATCATGGATGATTTGGATTTTAACCTTGAGCAGAAACTGAAAGGTGATGTTTCTTTGCTTCGCGATGAAGCATATCAGTGGTGGCTGACCGTTAAGGAAGGGACTCAGCCAGATTGATTGACTTGGGATTTCTGTAAGTCTGCGTTTCAAGGAAAATATGTAGGAGCCAACTACATCGATGCTAGGAGGTGTGAGTTCTTAAATCTCACACAATGTGACCGATCGGTGGCATAGTATGAGGCTGAGTTCCTGAGGTTGAGCCGCTATACGCAAAGTACGGTGACGACTGAATATGCATGATATGTCTATTTTGAGAATAGCCTCAAGGATAGTCTGAGGGTACTTATAGCTCCGTAGATGGAGCGAGAGTTCTCAGTTTTGGTGGAGAAGGGGAATATTGTTAAAGAGGTAAAGCGCACAGAGTGCCAAAATAGAGATAGAGAGAGGGTAAGAACAAAAGGGATTTGGAGCCCTCAAATTCTGTGCTAAGGCCTAAGAAAAAGGCCAGATCCTATGGGTCAGTTAGAGTATGGCCCTTATTGCACTTACTGGGATCCTACCTTGTGGGCATTGTTGTAGACGCCATTTGGGTGAATGTTGGAGGACGACTGGAGCATGTTTAAGATATGGGTCTACTGAGCACCGTCTTTGAGAGTGTCCGTAGAGGGCTGATTAGGTGCAAACGGGCCATGGTCAGGTTAGGGGTGGTAATGGCATGGGCTGTGGATAGAGAGCACCGGGTAGAGGTACTGGGTAGATTGAGGTGAGTCAACTCGTTTTTATTTATGCTACTCGTCGACAAGAGGACAGAGATGCTCTTGACGCCATCACGGGTATATTTTTAATTTATGATATACCTTATCTTGCATTGATAGACATAGGCTCTACACATTCCTATGTAGCTAGCACTGTGTCTGAAACTTTAGGGATTTTGGTTGAGAATACTTCTAGTAAGGTGACTGTTATCAGTCCTTTGGGGGCAATCTATCTGAGTTAGCAAATTGTATTGAGACTTTTCGTTAGAGGTCCAAGGGACAGTATTTTTGGCTGATCTGATAGAGCATCCATTTGGGAAGTTCGATTTAATTTTGGGGATGGACTGATTGGTCAAGCAATGAGTAAATCTGGACTGTGTGAGTAAAAGGGTCATTTTGAAAACCGAAAAGGATGATGAGAGAGTTGAGATTAGAGAACACCGAGATTTTTTGACTAATGTGATTTCTGCGTTGGTGGCAGAAAAGTTGGTCCGGAAAGGATGTGAGGCATATCTTGTCTATGTAGGTGTTTCTAATTCTAGGGATTCTTCTATAAAAGACATTAGAACTGTCAGGTATTTTCCAGATGTTTTTCCTAAGAAGTTACTGGGTTTGCCTCCGAGCCGAGAAGTGGAATTTGGGATCGAATTTATTCTGGGTGCAGCTCCAGTGTCTATTGTCCCTACTGAATGACATCGAAGGAGCTTACAGAGCTTAAGTCTTAGATTCAGAAGTTGTTGGATTGTGGGTTCATTCATCCCAGTGTGTCTCCGTGGGGAGCACCTATTTTGTTTGTGAAAAAAAAGATGGAAGAATAAAGATGTATATCGACTATCGACAGCTGAATAAGCTAACGATTAAGAATAAGTACCCATTTCTGAGTATTGATGATTTATTCGACCAGTTCAAAGGGGCTTTGGTGTTTTTCGAGATTGATCTACGCTCAGGTTATTATCAATTAAGGGTGAAAGAGGCGGATGTGCATAAGACGACATTTAAGACTCGATATGGACATACGAGTTCCTAATTATGCCCTTTGGTTTGACTAATGCACTAGCGACATTTATAGACTTTATGAACCGAGTGTTCCAGCCCTATCTGGATCAGGTTGTGGTGGTGTTCATCGATGATATCTTGGTGTACTCTAAGATTGAAGACGAGTAAAATAAGCATCTGAGAGTGGTACTACAGACTCTTCGTGAGAAATAGTTGTACGCGAAGTTCAGCAAGTGTGAGTTCTGGCTCCGAGAGGTAACCTTTTTGGGTCATGTAGTTTTCGCTGAGGGGATTCGAGTCGATCCTCGAAAGACTGAGGCTGCGTTGGATTGGAAACAACTGAAGAATGTGTCTAAAATCCATAACTTTTTGGGTTTTACAGGTTACTGTAGGCGCTTTGTAGAAGGATTTTCCTTGATTGCAGCTCCGTTGATTAAGCTTTTGTATAATGGAGTTCCTTTTATCTGGACTGATACGCAGCAAGAGAGTTTTGAGAAGGTTAAGACTGCTCTAGCTTTGTAGTATACAGTGATGCGTCACATGTCAATTTGGGATACATGTTGATGCAGAATGGTAAGGTGGTAGCGTATACGTCTCATCAGCTTAAGACTCATGAAGCGAATTATCTAACGCATGACTTAGAGTTGTCTACCGTAGTATTCGCTTTAAAATTCTAGAGGCACTATCTATACGGTGAGAAGTGTATTATCTATACTGATCATAAGAGCCTCAAGTATCTCTTCAATCAGAAGGAGTTGAATCTTAGGCAGCATAGATGGGTTAAGCTGGTTAAGGATTATGATTGTACCATTGAGTACCATCCTGGCAAAGCCAATGTGGTGCCTGACGCATTGAGCCATAGCACCATGACTAATCTAAGAACGATGTTCACTCGACTTAGCCTTTTCGACTATGGAGGTTTGTTGGCAGAACTTCAGGTTAAATCGACATGGATAGAATAGATTTGAGGTAAATAGTTTATGGATAAGTCCCTTGAATTACATTTTCATCATGTTAAGAATAGTGGTACTACTAATTTTGGGGTAAACAGTGATAGGGTACTTTGTTTCCGTGGTTGGATATGTGTACCAAATGATGAAGATTGAAGACAATCGATTCTGAGGGAGGCATATAGTAGTCCCTATACTATGCATCCAGGTAAAAATAAGATGTACCGAGATCTTCGAGAGTTATACAGGTGGCCAGGGTTGAAGTGTGAGGTTACTGACTTTATTGCTCGCTATTTGATTTGTCAGCAAGTTAAGGTTGAGCATCAGTTACCTTCCAATTTACTGCCACAGGTTAAGATCCCGTTATGGAAATGAGAGCAAGTAACGATGGACTTCATTAGTGGGTTACCCCTAACACCTATTAAGAAGGTTTCTTTCTGGATTATTGTGGATCGATTGACCAAGGCTGCTCACTTCATCCAGGTCAGGACAAACTTTTCTCTTCAAAAATTGGCTAAGCTCTACATATCAGAAATAGTGAGATTGCATGGGGTACCTATCTTGATCATTTCTGATATGGATCCTCGCTTCACATCTCGGTTCTGGAAAAAGCTACATGAAGCTCTGGGTTCAAGGTTGAACTTTAGTACTACTTTTCATCCTCAAACAAATGGTCAATTTGAGAGGGTGATTCAGATACTGGAGGATATGTTGAGGAGTTATGTTATTGATTTTCGAGGCAATTAGGAGGACTATTTGCCGTTAGCGGAGTTTGCCTATAATAATGGTTATCAATCCAGCATCCAGATGACACCTTACGAGGTACTATATGGTCGTAAGTGTCGCATTCCCTTATGTTGGACTGAGTTGGGTGAGCGACGTGTTCTGGGTCCTGAATTGGTTTTCGAGACAAAGGATAAGGTTAGATTGATTCTAAATTGTCTGAAAGCGGCTTCAGATAGGTAGAAGTCCTGTCCAGGTCTGAAGAGGAAGGATATTGAGTTTTTTTGTGGGAGGATTTCGTGTTTCTCAAGGTTTCGCCATAGAAGAAGGTTTGGCCGTAAGTGCAAGTTGAGCCCTCGGTTTATTGGGCCTTACCGAATTCTGAGGCATGTGAAACCTATCACTTATTAGTTGGAGCTACCTCCGGAGTTGGGTCGCATTCATGATGTATTCCACGACTCGATGTTGAGACGCTACTGCTCTGATCCTACTCATATTGTCCCTATTGAGGAGATTGAGGTTAAGCCAAACTGACCTTTGAGGAGGAGCCTATCCAAATTTTGGATCATGACATAAAGGTTCTGAGGAGGAAGTCTATTCCTTTGGTAAAGGTTCTATGGTGTAATCATAACATTAAGGATGCCATGTGGGAACTTGAGGATTCGATGCGTCAACAGTATCCTTATCTATTCTGATTAAGTAAATTTCGAGGATGAAATTTTTTTAAGGGGTAGAGTTGTAACGCCCCAAAATTTAAATTTTATTTTTGCAAATGTGTGACTAAAATATCTGTCTGCTTGAGTGTTTAAGGGTTTTAGGTGTGTGTGGGAGGTCCCAAGTTCAAGCCATGACTTGGAGAAAATTTTGGTATTTTTTTGAATAAAGCCTTAACCTTGTTTAGTAGTCGTTTATTTAATTAGTTGTAAATATACATAAGAATGGGCCTGCTGGTCTGGTGGTTAAGTGGACTATTGGATTGCTGAAGGTCTAGAGTTCGAATCTCTGGGTAGGCAATGTTTTTGCTCCGGCGATTAGAGAAGAATTTGAGTTTTAGTAAAATATTGAATAGTGGGAAGTTGGTACAGAGAATTAAGGGGAAACGAATTGGGGGTTATCAAATTTCCTATTATCTTTTTCTTTTTCCTCTTGCTGAAAGTTTTCCCCATCTCATTTCATTTCAATTTTACTTCCCTTTTTACTGAAATCATACCTTCTCCCCTTCTTCTTTGACGTTTCATTGCATAACACTGGTAAGTGAAATTTTGGTATATTGTAAGATGTGTTTTCTAAAGCACTAATTAGGGTTATATCGATTCCTTAAGTAGCGGTGAATTCTAAACAAAGGGACTCGTCTTTCGTGGAGTCTTAGTTGAATCTTGCAAGGTGTTGGAGGTAAGATTTAATCGTTTGATGGTTGAGTTTTGGTTTCAAATTCAATTTTTGGTTCGACTGTTAAGTGATTAACTGAGTGAAATATTGGTCAATTATAGTTTCTGAAGTGCTTGAGAATCGTTTTAGCATCAAATAGTAACAAGTGTGTACTCGAAATGCAGAAAACAAGATTCGATGAAAAGACAAAAAAGTGGCCTTCTAGAAGGTTGGAAGTGGCGTGAAGATGGACTCTAAGGGGAGTGTTCAGGAGAGAAAATTTAGGAAATAGATTGGGGAGTTATCAGGGAGAAAAACGAGGAGATGAGAAGGGGGAAGTGATGGAGCTGAATTGGGAATTGAGGGTCAGGCAATTTGGCTATAGGCTATAAATATGTGCTGAGTTTGGGATCCTAGGCTAATGCCAAATTCTTCAAAAAAAATTTTAAGTGTCGATTGGCTTTTCCATCTTTGCTAGCTGATTCTTTTTCCATTTTTTCTCTCCTCAATTCTCTTTTGATTTACCTTTTAGGTTAGTCGATTCCTTTTTCTAATCTTCTTCTTTAATTTGTGCTGAATAAACCTTATTCACCATATTAGTTTAAAAGCCGAAAAGCTAAATCTCCCTTGGGCCGATTACTCTTCTGGTGTAAGTACCTTATCTCTTTTTCGGCTAGTATTGTTAATACTGATTACTCCTCTCCCTCACTCTTTCTAATCGACTTTGGTAGGGAATTAGTATTGGATCTCAAATTTTAGCTCTCTGCCGAATTACTCCTTAGGTGTTTTGCGGTTTTGATCTAGGGAATACATGATCAAGGAAAAGCTATTAGGGATTGGTGTTCAAGGTTTGTGACTAAGAGAATCGCAGCACGCTCGATTTCCAGGTGTGTACACACACTTCTCACACAAAGTAGATCGACAAATTCCAAAATGCCAAAAAGCCCAAATGCCAAAATGCTGAATTACCGAAAAGCTAAAAGTTTGGATACGGTAGTCTTACGAGTGCACAAACACTCATAAGAGGGTATTCAATACGTACCAGAGACCCTATGAGAGATCTCATAGACTTAGGTCACGTTTTGGCCAATTGGGCCAAAATAGGCCAAATGGGCCCGACGGGCCTGTGAGCCTAAATAAGCAAAAGTTGATAATTTGGTAATATGTGATGAGCTAACTAATTTTGTTGAACGGTTTGGATTGGATTTGGGCCTGATGGGCCATATAAGTGTGATTGTGCCTAATGGGTCGTATAAATGTGATTGGGCCTGATGGGCCGTATGAATGTATGGAAACCTGTAAACTTGCTAGGGTTTTGTCATGGACTTGTAGGCCTAGTTTCTAATAAATCCTTAAGCAGCATAAAACTTAACTAATTTATCAAATTCATCTATGAACAAGTCATAAGGGTAAAGTGTGGCAATGGGCATATGCATGTCTAGGATTGGATCTAGGGAGAGCTTGGTACTTAAGCGGTCTTAATGACCCACCTTCTTTTCTCTGAAATCCTACCTGGTGTATAGTATCTATTCACTTTGGCCAATAAGGACTTGTTAAAGGGCCAGAGTTCATGATTAAGACCTATACTGCTAAGAAATTACCAAAATACCCCTGTAGGGTAGAAATTATTAAAATACCCCTATGTGTTATGAGTATAATCTATGTATGATATATGCTGCATCCATACATTATTAGGTTGCATATGGGCTGTGTTTATGATTGAAGGAAGTGTATAAGGATCGCATGGTTGCTCGACGACTGTGGACCCACCGAAGGCTTTTTAGCTATTGAGCAGCTTTGCTACACTGTTAAGTAGTGTCATAATCGGTGCTACACCATTTATAAGCAGCTATACTACACCGTTAAGTGGGGCCGCACTGGTTACACACCAGGTTGTAATAAGGATGGGTGGGTCGAGTATCTCCCCACAGTAAGTATTGGTTGGAAAGGAGGTGTATAGGTTGGATAGGGATATAAGCATTTGCATACATACGTCCTGATTTGATTATGAAAAGGGCTTGGCCAGTTAAATGTGATATGTGGAAATTGACATGAGTTCTGGCCCTACTGAGGCCAAAATAGGCTAAGGCCCAAAGGCCACCGTATTTGAATTGGGCTTAGGCCCAAAATGATTTGTCTGTTGCATGTTTGTTTGATAAGGGTTGTACACATTGAGTTTTTGAAAACTCAACCCCTCTTTTATTTTCTCAGGTGATGCTCAATAGGAGGTTCAATGTTTGGAGGAACTCAGGGTGGCCAGCTAGCAGGACAACTTGAATTTGTTTAAAAAACATTTAAGTTACTAGTTTATTAAGTAATTTCCTTTTCTTTAGTCTAGATTGTAATAAGGCCTCCCCTCTTTGCTATTATTTGGTTTATTATTTTTATGTGATGTAATCATGGAAAGTTGAACACGATTTCCTAAATCATAGAATGTTTTCCACGTTTTCGCAACTAAATTCTAAAATGATAGTTTTTCTTATATCAAATGTTTCGAAGAGGCTTTCGCAACTGAAAAGAGATTTTACGAAGTAATTGAGATGTATTGTTCTAAGGAAGGGTTTTCAGTGAAAATAAGGTTTTCGTTAAAACACTTCAATGTGACACGCCAGATTCGACCATAACGTCTGGGCCGGGTTTGGGGTGTTACAGTGAGCCCATTTTTCTAAAAAGTTCTCTAATGTTGCACGAGTTGCCCAAGTCGACTGTGGACCTACTATAGGGTCGGTAAGCACTACTTAGACCCCTATATGTGTAACCTGTCTATCTGATTTTATACTAAAGACGAGTATGAATTTGAATGTATGAACTGTTAATTGCATAATAGCATGACATTTATTGCATGTTGCATTGCATCGGGGTGGGCTGATGATATTTGGAGGAAGTGTTCTGAAAGGCTCTTAAGCCTGTTATGTGGCAGCTCAACTGTAATATTCTGATTATGTGCCGCGTTACGATACAGCATGGTATGTAGGGATGGGTGGGTGTTGTTAACCCCACATGGTATGTACAGATGGACGAAAATGGTGTGTAGAGGCTGATGGGTAGGATTCTGATTTCTATTACTGCATACTATATATGAAATGGGCCAAGGCCCTAATTTATATCTGAGACTGTATTTGAATGGGCTCAGGCCCAAACTGAATCTGTAAAGGGCTCAGGCCCCAGACTGTATATGATTGATTTCTAATGTTAACTGTGTACATGTTTTCTGTGGGGGTTACACACTGAGTTTGTGAAAACTCACCCTTTTCTGTTTAATATGTACAGGTAATCCCCAAACTTGACGGATCGACGCAGCGGAGGACTCAACGGTGGCCACACGTAAATTTTAGACTGCTTCACGTTAACTTTTAGACTTTATTACTTATTTGGGGTTTTTGATGTAACTTTTAGACTTTGGACTGTTTAGTTTTAAATTCTGTTTTTTTAAAAATGTTTTACAATTTTATTATGCCGAGGCATGGTCAAACTCAACTTCTCACTAAGATCAAATAGTTTTCCTAAAATAAGTGTTTTCCAAAGCTTCCGCTAAAAAGATATGATTTTAGACACAACGAAGAACATGCGTTTTACTCGGAATTAAGATAAAAGCTAATTATCTGGAATGGTTTTAACCTAACAAACTCGTTTTCAAATCACCTTTCTATGTGACATCGCCAGATTCGGCCGTAACGTTTAGGTCAAGTTTGGGGTGTTACAAAATCTATGTGTTCTTTATTTTTCTTTCTCTTTTCTTTACAATACATTGTCATTATCGATGTTCTACTTTTTACAAATTGGTATCAGAGCTTTCAAGTCATTCATCTCAATCCCAATAATGGCATCTTTGAAGTATGAAATTTTACTGCTGGATCGCAACACTAGATCCACATTGTGGCCGATTAATATGCAAACAGTTCTTGTGTAGATGGATCTGAAGGATGCTCTACTAGGGATAGATAAGATGCTTTCGACATTGGCGGATGAATAAAAGAGGCATAAAGATTAAAAGGCGTTAACACAGTCACATCTGCATTTGTCTAACGAAATTTTGCAAGATGCGATGAAGGAAAAGACCGTCGCTACATTATGGAAGAGGCTAGAGCAAATATGTTTGTCAAAAACTCTAACCAGCAAGCTGTATATGAAGCAACGTCTTTATGCTCATCATTTGGAGAAAGGTGCGCCTGTGCACGAGCACTTATCAATGTTTAAAGAAATTCTCTTAAACTTGGAGGCCATAGAGGTTCAGTATGACAATGAAGATCTAGGGTTGATTCTACTTTGTTCGTTGCCCCGGTCTTATTCAACCTTTAGAGACACGATTTTATATAGCTGTGAGTCTCTCACAGTTGATGAGGTTTATGATTCTTTGACCTCGTATGATAGGATGAAGCATCTTGCGATTAAAATTGACTCTCAGGGAGAGGGTTTCATTGTCCTTTAGAATCAAGATCGGAATATTGATGATTATCAAGGAAAGACACAGGAATGGAATTCTCATGGTAAATCTGAGGGTAGATCGAACTTATCAAACAGAGGTAAAGCTTGTAACTTCTGCAAGAAGAAAGGGTACATTAAATCTAAGTGTTATAAGCTACAAAATAAGATCAAAAGGGAGGCTATGAATCGAAAGGGAAAACAACCAAAAAAATTTGGTGAAGCTGATGTTATAGAAGACTATAGTGGTTGTGAGCTTCTAGTTGCTTATGTTAACAATTCTAAAGTGAACGAGAAGTGGATCCTTGATTCGGGTTGCACCTTCCACATGAGTCCCAATCGGGATTGCTTTACAATTTACGAAACAGTATCTGAATGTGTTGTTTTGATTGGAAATAATGCTTCATGTAACATCGTAAGTATTGGAATGATTAAAGTTAAGATGTTTGATAGAGTTGTCAAAACACTTAGTGGCATGCGACATGTTCCAGAATTGAAGAGAAATTTAATTTCATTGAGTACTCTTAATTCAAAAAAGTACAAATACACAACTGAAAGTGGGGTTTTAAAGATTTCCAAAGGTTTCCTTGTCATGATGAAAGGGCAGAGAAAGACTGCTAAGTTATATGTTTTGCAGGGTTCTCTTGTTACTAGACTTTGCCATATGCGCTTAGGGAATATGAGTGAGAATGGCATGACAGAATTGAGTAAAAGAGGACTTCTTGATGGGCAAGGAATTTGCAAACTAAAGTTTTGTGAGAACTGCGTTTTTGGGAAGGAAAAAAGAGTTTGGTTCACCAGAGGAATCCATAACACGAAGGGAACGTTGGAGTATATTCATTCTGATCTGTGGGTACCATCTAGAGTGCCTTCGAGAGGTGGAGCTAATTATATGCTAACACTTATTGATAATTTTTTCGAAAAAGTTTAGGGGTTTTTCCTAAAGCAGAAAAGCGATATGTTTTCTATATTTAAGTCTTGGAAAGCTATGATTGAAAAACAGACAGGAAAACAAATAAAACACCTTCATACAGACAATGGCTTAGAGTTCTGTTCTAATGAGTTTAATGAACTATGCAAGTTAGAAGGGATTGTGAGACACTTGATAGTTTGTCATACTCCACAATAGAACGGTATTGAAGAACAAATTAACACAACGATTATGTAGAAAGTTTGATGTATGTTGCCAAATACTAACTTACTGAAGTCGTTTTGGGTCGAAGTAGCCTCTACTACATGTTTGTTGATCAATCGATCTCTATCCATTTCCATTGAGAAAAAGACTCCACAAGAGGTATGGTCTGGAAATCCTACTAATTATTCTGATTTAAAGATCTTTGGGTGTCCTGTGTATGCTTATGTTAAAGTAAACCCAAAGGTAGTTGGTGCTCAGTTTTAACTAGCTAGCACGTTAGACACCGAGAGACGAAATCCATTATCTCTTGTTTCAAACCAACCACTAGTATAACTCACCCAAATCATGATACATCTTATTTCAACTGGGATGAATAGCATAAGGGCTACTATGCACTTCCCGCAAAATGGACTGCCTCAAATCAGAGTCGTTAGGCATACAAACCCGACTTCAGAAACATAAAACCTCATCACTATTCAGCCCAAAATCAGAAGCATCACGATCCTCAACCTGACAGAATTGTAGAAGCAAAGAGTCATCCCCAATTGTTTAACCCAAATCTGATCAATCCAAGTCGGCTTAATTTACAACTTTCTATCATGTTGACAAAACAATGGTTTTGGAACTACAAATTTCTATCATGTTGACTCATAAATATTATTTATAGAATATTTACGGAGTCATTAGAGTCGTATTAAAATTTGGTTAAGAAATTTTAATGTTTAGATAGCTAATTATAGAAAAAAAAACTAAATTGTAAAATGTGTAAAACTTGTTAATTATGGCAATCAGCTTTATCATCATAAGAGGGAGTACTTATGTAGCAATTAAACCTTGTTATTAAGTGTTCGACAGTTTAGCAATTAAACCTTTGTTGTTAATGTATGTTATATTAAGGGTAAATTTGTAATTTAATAAATTAAACTTAAGTAAAATAATGGTAAAAAGATTATCATTTTCTTTAGTGCAAATTACCACCTAAAAACCAAGTTGGAAAACCTCCATTAAAGGCTTTGAATTTTTGGCAAGGTTAATGCTTGCATGTAAATGAGTTTTTACTTGTTTCTTAAAATTTTTATATTTTTGGTATCATTGCAACTAGGTCCAACTAGCTCGTACATTTATTTTTAAATCTGTTAAAAATTTTAGAAGTTGTCATTGATGAAAATTTAATGTTTTTTTGTGATAACTATGTGTTTGAAGTTTTGATTGTGGTATTCGGTTGCTTTGGTTAGTAATTTTTGTTAGATTTTAATTTAAGAATTAAATTGTTAAAATGTCAAAATTTCAAGGTTTGATGGTGATTTAGAAGTATAATTGGGAATTTTTAAGGGCCTAGATTATTCGGCTATGATTGTTAACTTGAGAAAATGGTTAATTTGATTATTTTTGGGTTAGAGTATTGAATTGCAAAAATTGTAAAAATTTAGGGAAAATGTGTAATTAATAAAAAGTTAAGGGTCATATGCATTGAATGGAATGTGATATGCGTATGAGATTAATACATTGTATTTAATCGTTGTAACACTTCTAACCCGTGATCGTCGCCGGATTAGGGTTAGGAGGTATTACCTATCAAACTTAACATATAACTAACACTTTACAACTCACTAAATATTCATTATCGAATAACATTCATTCACATACACAATGTCCCTTAAATAGGTCTACAGACCTTAAAACATGCTTAAAAGAGGTTTGAGACTAAACCGATTACATATAAAAATTTTCAAAAACTTAGAAAATTTTCATGCATTCAGGGATCACACGCCCGTATGAATAGGCCGTATGCCTCACACGACCACCAAACACGCTCGTGTCACAGGGCATACATACTGACTTGCACCACACGGCTGATGACACGCTCGTGTGCCATGGTCGTGGGAAAACTAAAAGGGTTACTGACTTGGGTCACACAGCTGATCACACGCCCACATGCCAGCCTGTGTGCCACACACGGCCATTAGACACGCCCGTGTGTCAAGGCCGTGTCAAACCTGTAGGGTATACTTTCAAAAACACTTTGTCCCTGATCTTAAACTAAATATCTTTTCATTTCAAGTCTGCATAAGATTTCTGTCGATCTAACGCTACTTTCAAACTATCACGAATTACATTCATTTTTTCTTCAGTCTCTCTAATCAAATCAATCCCTGAATCTTATTCTCACTTAACTCAGTCCAGTACAAAGGTGTTTGACACTTTCGACTGTATAAAGCTTCGTATGGTTCCATTTTAATACTCGATTGAAAAATGTTGTTATATGCAAATTCAATCAACGGCAAATTCTTTTCCCACATACCTTCAAACTCAAGAATGCAACATCTTAACATATCCTCGAGTATCTATATAACTTGCTCGGTTTGACCATCCGTTTGCAGGTGAAATGCGGTACTAAAATGTAATTTTGTACCCAGCCCATCTTGCAGTTTCTTCCAAAACCTCGATGTGAATATCAGATCTCTATTCGAAACAATAGAAACAGGTACTCCGTGCAATCTCAAACCTCGGAGATATATAACTCATCTAACTTATCAAGCGAATAGTCCTTTCGTACAGGAATGAAATGAGCTGATTTAGTCAATCTATCAACTATAACCCAAATCGTATCTTTCTTTCTCGGAGATAAAGGCAATCCCTATACAAAATCCATAGTCACTCTATCCTATTTCCACTCGAGAATCATAATAGGTTGAAATAAACCAAACAGTACCTGATGCTCAGCTTTAACTTGCTGACAAATCAAACATTTAAAAATGAACTCTGAAATGTCACATTTCATACCAAACCACCAATAAAGTTGTTTCAAGTCATTATACATTTTCGTACTTCCCGGATGAACAGTTAAATGACTACTATGTGTTTCATTGAAAATCATCTGAATCAACTCTGAATTTCTCAGAACACACATTCAACCTCTAAATCTCAAACAATCATCAGCATCAACTTGAAGTCCTGAATCAAGATTCGAATCACATTGAGCTCGTTTTGCTAACATTTCATTATCAACTTTCTGAGCTTCACAAATCTACTATAAAAACAATGTCTCACTTTCAACTCAGCTACAATCGAGCCACAATTACACAAAGATATTTGAGTATTCATCGTACGTAGAGCGAATAGGGATTTTTGGCTCAAAGCATCAGCAACGACATTAGCCTTACCCGGATGATAATCGATCACTAACTCGTAATCTTTTAGCAATTCTAGCCATCTCCGCTATCACAAGTTCAAATCTTTCTGAGTCATCAGATATTTCAAACTCTTATGATCTGAATAAACATGGCATTTCTCACCGAACAAATAATGGTGCCAAATCTTCAATGCAAATACAATGACTGCTAACTCTAAATAGTATGTCTGGTAATTCTTTTCATGCGGTTTCAACTATCTCGAGGCATAAGTTATGACTTTGCCTTCCTGCATCAAAATGCAGCCCAGACCATTTAACGATGCATCACTATAGATCACAAATTCTTTAACCGATTCTGGCTGTACTAACATTGGAGATTCAGTTAAAAAAGCTTTCAATTGATCAAAACTTTTCTCACATTTCTCGGACCATTCAAACTTTCCATCTTCTGAAGTAATCTCATCAACGGAGTTGCAATCATTGAAAAACCTTTCACAAATCGTCTATAATAGTCGATAAGTCCTAGGAAGCTATGGACTTCGGATACATTTCACAGAGGCTTCCAATCTATAATCGCAGATATCTTACTCGGATCAACTCGAATACCCGATGCTGACACAATGTGCCCTAGAAAATTAACCTCACGCAACCAAAATTCTCATTTACTGAACTTTGCATATAATTGCTTATCACGTAAAGTCTACAATACAATTCTCAAATGCTCGGCATGCTCAGATTCATTTCATGAATATATCAATTTATCATTAATGAACACAACAACAAATCAATCTAGGTACGGTCTAAAATTTTGGTTCATTAAATCTATAAAGACTGCAGGAGCATTCATTAGTCCAAAAGGCATAACTAAGAATTTATAGTGTTTGTACCTCATTCGGAAAGCTGCCTTTGGCACATCAGAGTCTCTAAATCACAACTGGTAATAACTCGATCTCAAATCTATCTTTAAAAACACTATAGCCCCTTTCAACTGAACAAAAAAATTAACTATACTAGGTAGAGGATACTTATTCTTGATCATCACTTTGTTAAGCTGTCGGTAGCCTACATATTCTTATCGTGCCATCTTTCTTTTTCAAAAATAATATGGGAGCACCCAAAGGTGAAAAACTCGGTTGTGCAAATCCTCTATCTGTCAACTCTTGCAATTTAGATTTCAATTCTTTTAATTCTGTCGGAGTTATTCTGTACGGAGCTATCGATATTGGCGTAGTTTCTGGCACTGACTCAATGCCAAACTCAACCTCTCAGATCAATGGTAAACCCGGTAACTCTTCAAGAAACACATTTGGATATTCACACACAACTGGCACTGATTTGATCTTCTTTTCAGTCACTTTTGTATCAAGCACGTAAGCAAAATAAGCTTCGCAACCCTTTCTCATATATTGCTAAGCTAACATTGATGAAATCACTACTGGTAAACCATTCAAATCATTTGACTCAATCCAGATAATTTCATTATTCTGACATCTCAGATCAATCATCTTTCATTTGCAATTCACAATAGCATCATGCAATGTCAGCCAATCCATACCCAGAATTATATCAAATTCTTCAAATGGTAACAACATCAGATCAGCCAAAAAATAGAAATCTCGAATCATCAACAAACAGTTCTTGCACACTTTATCAACCAACACACACTTGCCTAAGGGGTTTGGTACTCTAATTACAAATTCAGTAGACTCTACAGGTAAAGTCTTACTGGATACTAAATTCACACATATATACGAATGAGTTGATCATAGATCTATCAATGCAATAACTTTAGTATCATAGAGAGTAAAAGTACTGGTGAAAACATCTAGAAATGATGTTTCTTCGAGAGGGTGAATAGCATAGGCTCGTGCTAGCATCAGATCTCGCAGTAGTGTCTCGTGTCGCACCTCTACCACCACTCACATTTCTAATATTACAGGATGGTCTTCCTCTAACTGCAATGTTACTTGGCCTTGTACTCTGAATATTATCTTTTTCAGCTAACTCTGGGCAATCTCTGACAAAATGATCTAATGATCCACATTTAAAATAAGCTCGATCATTCGATCTACAATCACTAAAATGTCATTTTTCATACTGTCTACATTTAGTTTGATTCTGTCTCACACTGCCAACACTAGCAATAGATGTAGCTTGAGCTTTAGAAGTCACAGGTTGCTTCTCACGATCTCTGTTTGAATGTCCTACTGATGCATTAAAATGATTAAACGAGTCTCAAAATTTATTCGATAAATATTGATACGGCTTACTGATTGAACTCTTTCTCGAATCTCTTGCTTCAAAATCAGCTTTTCTCTTTTTTTTGTTGAGATCCTCGGCTTTACAAGCCCTCTCAACCAGTACGATAAATTCCTTCAATTCAAGAACCTCGACCAACAGTTTTATATCTTCATTCAACCCGTCAACGAATCGTTTACACATGATCTCCTCAGTAGACACATACTCTCGGACATATTTGCTTAAACGTACGAACTCTCTTTCATACTCAGTGACAGTTATCTGACCTTGTTTTAGTTTTAAAAACTCTTTATGTTTCTGATCGAGAAATCGTTGACTTATGTATTTCTTTCAGAATTCAAATTAGAAGAACTCCTAGGTAACTCTTTCTCTAGGAACCACAAATGTCAACGTTTTCCACCAATGATATGCATTATCTCTAAGTAAAGATACCACACATTTGATACATTCTTAAGGAGTACATGACAATTCCTTGAATACTCTGATCATGTTCTCGAGCCAAAACTCAGCTCTCTCAGCATCATCATCAACTATAACCCGAAACGCTTCAGCACCGTGTTTACGTATATCTTATCCACTGGCGGCTTACTCAATCGAATCAGATCTATCACTTGTGGCACAACTGGAATTTGTTAAGGAATAGGCAGGGTGGAGGTTGTTGAGCAGCTGGATTCATTCGAATAAATTTCGTGAACCATTCACTCATCATGTGGAAAAAGGCTTGTTTAGCCTCTCCCTTGTGGCTACTATTTACGAGTCTAGAATCAGACTGCACTGCCCCTTGTGCGGGAACGGGTGCATTACTTTTAACATCGTCAATTACGACTTGATCGAGATCCATTACTATACGAAAAACACATTTTAACTGTTAGGAATCATCACACTATCGCAGTTTATATATATGGCATGTATAACTAGACTCTCACACGCTACGTTAGTCCTAGAATCGACTAAATCGTAGCTCTGATACCAATAAATGTAACACCCCTAACTCGTAACCATCGTTGAATTAGGGTTAAGAGGTATTACCGATCAAACTCAACATTTAACTAACATTTCACAACTCAATAAATATTCATTATTGAATAACATTCATTCACATACACAATGTCCCTTAAATAGGTCTACGAGACCTTAAAACATGCTTAAAAGAGGTCTAGGACTAAACCGATTACATATAAAAATTTCTGAAAACTTAGAAAATTTTCATGCATTCAAGGATCGCATGCTCGTGTGAACAAGCCGTGCGCCTTACACGACCACCAGACACACCCGTGTCACAGGCTGTGTGAAAAAAGGGCATACATATTGACTTGTACCACACTGCCGAGGATACGCCCGTATGCCATGGCCGTGGGAAAATTGGAAGGGTTTCTAACTTTGGTCATACGGCTAACCACATGCCCATGTGCTAGCCCGTGTGCCACACACTACCATTAGACACGCCCATGTGTCTAGGCCGTGTCAAACCTCTAGGGTATACTAACTAAATTCAAAAGGGATAACCCAAGGGGCACACAGTTGTGAAACATGACCGTGTGTCGCACACGGCTGAGACACACGCCAGTGTCTCTACCCGTGTGGAAAAAAATAGGCCATTTGACAAGCCAATTTGCCACCATTTTCTCATGCACACCTAGCAACCCATATGGTACCATCTTAATACATATATAAGTAACCAAAACATGTTATTCCATACACATATCATGTCAACTATCCATAACCATTTCAACTACTCAATTCCATATTAAAAAAATACCAAATCAATATGCCAAAATCATCAAAAACTTACATAAGTTCCAAATGCATTTCCTCATCAACTTATCATCCAATTCATGTCACAAAACACACCATATCATCATCTCAAAATCAAACCACAATATATCAACTTCCAAGCAATAATACTCCAACTTAAAACTATCCAAAAGCATAACCATATAACCATACCAAACAAGCCAACACATAGGCATTAAATACATCACAATATCATTTATCGAACACATAATTCAAGCCAATTTAAATGGCCATACACATCACCATTCACAAGCCAAATCTCATGGCTAAGATCATAACTTAAAATATACCAAGATAACTCTAGCCTATACATGCCATATATCATACATACAAAGCTCCAAAAGTACCAACAAGATGATCGATAGTGTGATAACGCTTCACGACAATTCTCGAGTCCGAGTTAGCTTCAATAATCTATAAAACAGTGAAAAATACACACAGTAAGCTTTAAAAGCTTAGTAAGCCATATACAAATAAATCATCTCATGAATCAATATCATTTCCATCAATTAAGCAAGATATGAATAAGCACATCTAAATATACATTCAAATTCATAAACTTTTTTCGTGATACACATATTCAATATCATAATTGAATTTATCTAATACTCCCCTTTTCAATACTTGTATGAATCTCGTACGTACCTGAGTCACTTAACTTATTCACACATCTTTCTCGACTTGACTTTTCCCGTTGAACCATTCGGAATCGTTAAGGATACTCAGCAATCACATATAGCTCGTATAATGCCATATCCCAGATATGGTTTTACATGTTATCTCATATCAATGCCACAGTCCCAGACAGGGTCTTACACATAATCGATTAACGATGTCAATATCCCAGACATGGTCTTACATGTAATCACAATACAATGCCAATGTCCCAGACTTGGTCTTACATGTAATCACATCTTGGTAACCTAATGTCATGACATTTATATCCTATACTATTCCTAAGGTTTGTATGGGACTTTCGGATATCGTAGCTTCGTCGATTCTTGCTCATATTTACTCGTTCAACATTCATATCAGTTCAAGGACAATTAAACATATATAATTCAATTTAAAGAGATTTATTTGCATATGAACTTACCTCGTAGTTGGAATAATGGGACTGAATCGACTATTCGATAACTTTCGATTTCCCTCGATCTAAATCTAATTTCTTTCGTTCTTGATCTAAACACATTCAAAATTAACTCATTTATTCACCAAACCATTCAATTTAGTCCACAAACACATATTTTAGCCAATTTGCACTTTGGCCCTAAACTATTACATTTTTTACAATTTAGTCCCTATTTCATAAAATTACAACTTCATGAAACTTAAGGACAATCCATGCTATCCGAATTTTGTATAGCTTCATAGCAACCCATAATTACATTTATTTCACACTTTTAACCACCACATTTCACATTTTCTCAATTTAATTCCTAATTGACATTTTCATCAAAAATCACTTTACAGAACTTAGATATCTATCACTAAGCTTTCATAATTCATCATCAAACATCCAAAAACACATGAATTCATCAATGGAAACATTCATAATCATCAACACTTTCAAAAATTAGGGATGGGCTAGCTAGTACTCAAAGCAACGATCACAAAAACATAAAAATCATCAAAAACTAAGCAAAAAACATACCTTAACTAAGCCACACAAATGTCGAATGGTTTAACCTTTCACACCCTATTCTTTTCTTTTATTTTCGGTTCAAAAAGATGAGAAATGATGAACCATTTTGTTATGTTTTATTATAATTAAATTAATTATATAATTACTATTTTAACCTTAATTAAAACATTAACAAAACATTTAATGGTTTGCCATATATGTCAAATTCAACTAATCATGGCCTAATTACATCATAAGGACCTCACATTTAATAAACCATATCAAGTAAGCACTTTTAACTTATAGGATGCTACTTTTACATTTTACGGGATTAAGTCCTTTTTTCAAATTAATCACTTAAACGATAAAATTAGCTCACAAAATTTTCACACATACATATTCACATGTTATAAACACCAAAAATAATATTAAATAATTTTTTAACCTCAGATTTGTGGTTCCAAAACCACTATTCTGATTTAGCTAAAACCAGGCTGTTACAATTATTATATAGATCAAGACTTAAATCAAAAAGACAATAACCAAGAAAAAAGGAAAATAGTTGAATAGTCCCTGCATGTTGACTGGACTTAAATCATAGGTAAGTCCATAGTATTTCAATATGTAAATAAAACTCTACTTGAAATTTTATATTACTGTTCTTTAGTTAATATGTTTATAGATAATTATTGCCTGAATACACATACGTGCTCCTATTTGTACTTTGGTAATACTGACTCAAATAATATGTGAACTATGTTTAATTATATTTAGATTAAATGTTATACTATGTCCTTACTAAGCTATGTAAGCTTACTAGTTTTTGTGGATTGTTTTGTAGATAATCGTTGCTGACATTTTGGAATGATCAATCAATCGGCTCACACTATCCCTCTAAGTTGGTAGTTTTTGTGTCTCTTAGGGTAGTGGCACGTATATATAGTTAAATATGTGGTTTTGAAATTTTAATAGGTGTATTTTAAGAATGAGATGTGTGTTTTTGTTTAGGGTATGTTTTGTATGGATGAAACAAGTATGCTTATGTATTACATAGATGAACACCTTGATGGTTAGTTGTTGAATGAAGTGAATTTAATCATGGTGCAATGTTTATTTGCTTAATGTCTTATAAAAGAGGTCTTTTGAGCATTTTTGTGATTAATTGTTTAGTATATAAATATGGTGCCTTTGAATGGCATATTGGTTGGAAGATATATATTAATTGATTTGGTATATTTAGGTATGTTGTAGTAGTGCCTAGGTCTATTGAATGTGTGCATAATTAGGGTGGTGGAACATGTGAGGTTTGGTCTTAAAAGGGCATGATTTTTGGGTCAAATTTGGTGCACACAGCCTGGGACATAGCCTTGTGTCATTTGAGAGCTATTTAGTGTTCTAAGTCAGTGAGTTACACAGCATAGCACACGGCTGACACATGGGCGTGTGTGGTAACTCAAAGAGTTACACAACCTAGCACACAGGCGTGTAGGGCAACTCAGTGATTTACACGGGTGAGAACACGAGCTGGGACATTTTCATGTGTCCCTAGTTCGAATTTTACACGGCCATGTAACCCCTGTTTTCTATTTTTTTCAACTTTTTTCTTAAAACTTCTATTTTGTTTCAAATTAGTCTCAATTTGCCTCACAGCTATTTTTAGGGCCTTGAAGGCTAAATTTAGGGACGAAATGCTTATGATTGATATGTTTTGAATGTCATTTATTTATTTAATGTTATATTGATAATTTTTTTCAGATTGTATGGTAATGCTCTATAACTCTAATTCGATGACGAAGATGGGTTAGGAGTGTTACAATATCCCACTAGCCCAAGGAAGCTACAGATCTCTGAAACATTCTTAGGTTGTTTCCACTTAAGCACAGCCTTGATTTTCTTATGATAAACTTGGATCATCTTAGTAGAAACCACATGGACTAGAAAAGTTACCTTGCTTAACTAGAACTCACACATTTATTCAACTTAGCGTATAATATTCTCATCATGATCATCCACAGTCTTAGAGTATACCAGAATATTATCAATGATACCGAAGTTGTACCCGATAGAATCTTGATACCCAACTCGACCTCCAGATTAGGAGGCAAACCCAGGAATTCCTTGAGAAAAACATCTGAAAACTCCTCAACCGTATAAATATCCCCAACAGAAGAACTCATAGGAGTCGAATCATGCACAAAAGCTAAAAATGCTTCACACCTTTTTTGAACTAACTTTTTGGTCACAAGAGCAGAGATCACATTCGAGAGATAATCTAGACGTTCACTGATCGTAACCACTTCCAAATCATGCTCAAATCTAAGAATTACCCTTTTTAAAGCATATTCCAAGCCAACTCGATGTTTCATGAGCCAATCTATTCCCAAAATTAAATCAAATTCTCTAAATGGCAGCTCCATCAGATTAGCCAAAAACACAACTCCTTGTATCTCCAACGATACATTCTTATAAAGCCTATTAACCCAAACTAATTGACTCAGTGGACTAATTATAGTAACCTCTCCAGAAGTGCTCTCAATAGACTTCCCCAAATTCACAGAAGTAGAACTAGCTATATAGGATTGTGTTGATCCTATGTCTATCAAAGCAAAATATAGAGAAATATTAATAAAAAACGTACCGGTGATAACATTCGCGACATCTCTGTCCTCACGGCGTCTAGCCACATAAACCAGTATAGTCTGCCTAACTTCAGTCTAATTAGCACCTCTTCCCGGTGCTCTCTAACCTCTGGGTAAGCTATAAAAGTAACATATTTTAATCTCATTCTTAATGCATTTTTGGATGATTAATTATGAAAATTAGTGAATTTGATGCTCCTAATCCTTTAAATTCATGTTTCTATACTTAGGAGAGCAATTGGGAGCAAAAGGAGCAAAAAAAAGAGCCAAAATCAGACAAATAAAGCTATTTTCAGGAGCCACATGGCCTGGCTATTTCCACACGAGCTGGACACACACCCATGTACTAGCTGGTGTCGATTTCGCACCCTACTTCCCAAATACGCAGAAAAACCCAATTTTTAGGCTTTCTGAGCATTCTAAAGTCCATAAATACCTATTAGAAGAAGACATAATAGAGCCATCAGAGAAGATAAAAGAAAACATTTGAAGAACACCATCAGAATCAACTCATAAGCGAATCTCCATCAAGATGGAAGCCCTCTTTTTAATTTTTTTTGAAGCTTTATTCAATTTCTTTATGTCTAGTGGTTTTTTTTTTTTTTTACTTTGAGATG
Source organism: Gossypium anomalum (assembly GCA_025698475.1). NCBI lineage: Eukaryota > Viridiplantae > Streptophyta > Magnoliopsida > Malvales > Malvaceae > Gossypium > Gossypium anomalum. The sequence continues at coordinate 76,513,743 of CM046966.1, read as the reverse complement.
TTTCTAACTGGGATTATGAACTAATTCACTAGATACCCAAGGAAGATGAAACTTATGATGAATCTTGTTATTTAATCTCTAATTTACTTGATAAATACTTTATTCTTGTTTTCAATTTTGTGTGTTAATTTCTTATTTTAATATTTTTAGGATATTAATTCATGTTTAACGTGCTTAATGCAGTGGAGCAAAAGTCCCTATCTAAGAGTAGATCAAGCATAATTGAGTGGAGTTGCACTCAATCCTAGAAATACGATGACATAAATCTACTAGATTAGAGTCAAATCTAATAAGGGAATCCATAGATCGAGTTAATACAACAATAGGGGTTTTAATTAGAAAAAGATTTTAATTAATCAACCTAGAGTCAGTTGTTCTTGCTCTTAAAATAGATATTAACATAATTTAGGGATTTCTACGGATCAAGTCACAAGTGAATGAATCGTTTAATTTAGATTCATAATTATAGGTGAAGTCTAGATGGATTCTTTCCTGGGTATTATCTATCTCATTGGTTAATATTTGATTATTTCCTTGATTAATTTTCTGTTGCGTTTTTAGTTAAATTAGTTTAGTAAATTTAGGTTAAAACACATCACTCCAAATTATTGGCTAAACAATAGAAAAATGGTAATTACTAATACTTCTAGTCCTCATGGATACGATAATCTCTACTCACCATAGATATACTATTGTTCGATAGGTGCACTTGCCTTTGTCGTATTTATAGTTAGCTTTGTGACCATCACCTCTATCCATACCATTATCACCTCTGGCTGGACCACGGCCCCTAAGCGGTTGTTGTACTGCCATTTAGGGCTAAACCAACTTGGAGCTGGAACTTGTATCTGATCAAAATGTTGTGGACAATCTCCGGTACGATGTTCCATTAACCCGTATCATAGGGAAGCTACTAACCTCCTTCAACATTCGTCTGGATGGCGTCTACCACAATCTCTACACGGTTGAACCACAGTAAGAGCAATAGGAACCTCAACCCTTGAAGGTCCATCAGATCCGACCTGTTTCTTAGGCCTCTAAACAAAACTAGAGGACTTTGAATTGCTCTTAATCTTTCCTTTCTCCTAGTCTCTCTCTTTGTGCTTAGTGTGCTTAACCTTTTCAATAATCTTCATATTGTCCACCAAAACAACAAAAACCCGCCCCCTCTGCGAAGCTATCAGAACTTTGAGGTCATACCTCAACCCCTCCTTTAAGTGAATGCACATATCATAGTCAGCCAATACCAACCCACAAGCATATCAACTCAATCTTATAAATTTTGCTTCATATTCAGCCATAAACCTATCTCTCTATGTAAGGTCCATGAACTCGCATCTACGAGCCTCCATGTACCTTGCACCCATTATAACACCCCAAAAATTATATTTTTATTTCTGTTAAATTGTGACACAAAACGTGTATCTGCTTTCGTGGTTAAGTGTTTTGGGAAGATGTGAGAGGTTCCAAGTTCAAGCTTTGCCTTAGGAAATTTTTGGTATTTTTTTGAATAAAGCCCTGACCTTACGTAGTAGGCTTTTATTTAATTGTTTGTAAGTTTATATCAGAATGGGCTTACTGGTCTAATGGTTAAGGGGAGTGTTAGGTTGTTGAGGGTCAGGTGTTCGAATCTCTGCGTTGGCAATATTTTTGTTCAGCTCTGAGCGAGAGAGTTTCAATTGTGATAGAGTTCAGGGTAGTGGGGAGTTAGATTGAGTGAATTAAGGGGAGTTAAGATAGGGGTTATCGAAATCTCTCATCTGATTTCTTTTTGCAAAAATTCTATTCTGATTTCTTTTTGCAAAAATTCTGTTCTCCCTTCTCCCTCTCAGCCGAAATTTTCACTTCTCCCTCCCTCTCTTCTTTTTCTTTTTTTTTTCGTTTACTTTACCAAGGGAAAAACCTCCTTTTTGGTACAGCACTTAATCGTGTTTGATCAGTAAGTGGTATTTTTCCATAGTTCGGCCGTTATTTTGATTAAACAATTAACAAAAGGTTCATTTTTACTCATGTTTAGGTGCCACTCGAAGGTTTTAAACTGGTTTCTAGTGTGTGGTGACTGCTGGTTATCGTATTCGTCCTGGTAAGATTTTGAAACGTCGATTGGCTTAGTTCTTAAGTTTTATGCTTGGGGTTTTGGTAAGAATGGTTTTCATAATTGAAATTGATCGGGTTTTTGGGTATTGGTTTATCGTTTGTTAGGTTCTAGAGGACTCGTGGTTGCAGTAGCTTCGAAACGAGACCAAGTGTGTACCCAAAAAAAGTAGAAAACGGGATTAAGCAAAAGCTAAAATTGAAAACTGTCGACACCACATGAGTGTGTAGTCACCTGTTTGGTAGGCCGTGTGAGGGGACACAGTCGTGTGGTCCACGAGCCAGGCCGTGCATGCATAACACGATTGTGTGATGGCCGGATAGGCCGTGTGTGACATACGAGCTAGACTGAATTGGACCGTGTGGGCCACACGGGTATATGGGTCCATACAGATAGTCCACACGGACGTATGGGTCCATACGAGTAGTCCACACGGGCGTGTGGAATTCTGGGCTAGGCTGTGTGATCCACACGGTCAAGCCACATGGACGTGAGAGCCTATTTTTTTGAAAAATTCTGTAAGTGCATGGGTCGCCCAAGTCGACTGTGGACCCCTGTAAGGTTGGTAAGCTTTACTTAGACCCCTAATTATGTGATCTGATTGTATGATATCTGATTGAGCATCTTATCTGTACTGAAATAAATGTATGTTCTGTTATTAGCATATTTGCGTGTCATTTATATTATGTTACATTGCATCGGGGTGGGCTGATGATATTTGAAGGAAGAATCTGAAAGGCTCTTAAGCCTGTTATCTGACAGCTCAGTTGCAAACTTCTGATTATGTGTTGCATTTCGGTACAACATGGTGTCTAGGGATGGGTGGATTGATTTAACCCCCACATGGTGTGTAGGGCTGGACAGAGATGGTGTGTAGAGGCTGGTGGGTAGGATTCTAACTTATTGTATTTGCATTTTGTATTTGATATGGGCCAAGACCTTAATTTATATCTGAGACTAAAATTTGTAAGGGCTAAGACCCAAACTAATTTTATAATAGGCTCAGGTCCAATCTGTATCTGACTGAATTCTGATGTGTATCTCTATGCATGTTTTCTGTGGGGATTACACACTGAGTTTACGAAAGCTCACCCTTTTTCTGTTAATCTGTATAGGTAATCCCCAGTCTTAGACGGATTGGTGCAGCAGGGGACTCGACAGTGACCACCACTATTTTGAACTGCCTTATTTTAGTTTTTGAATTTATGTGATTCTCTATTATTTTGATACTTTTAAATGTTTGGTTTAAAGTTTGGGGTTTCTAACTGTGTTACGATTTATTACTGCTAAATACAATTAAACTTGATTTTGCTAAAGACTAAGGTTTTTCATAACACAAACGGTTTTCCTAAAATATGTATTTTCCAAAGCTTCCGTTAAAAAGATACTATTTTAGACATAACGAAGAACATGCGTTTTACTTCGAATTAAGTTAAAGGCAAATTAACTGGAATGGTTTTAACTTGATAAACTTGTTTTCAAATTCCATTCCATGTGACATCGCCAGATCCGACCATAACATCTACGCCGGGTTTGGAGTGTTACACCCATATAATTGCTCTGGAAGGCACTCTTAAAAGTCTACAAAGATATCTGATCTAGCTGAGTACCCTCCTCAATCATTAACCACCACTGATATGTCTTGTCGTGAAGCAAAGATGCTACACCCTTCAATTTCTACTTGAGGTTGCAGTCAATATTGTTTATTAACCTCTCATTGGCCATCAACTAGTATTCAGCCACCGTTGGGGCGACTTCAATGATGCCCCTAAACAGTTTAACACTGCTGGATCGGAGTCATTCAGTTATGGACCCATGACTCCTAGATCCAGAATGAGGCCCAACGATCCTCTTTAAAACCCTCAACATGGCTTGGAACAGTGCACCTTCCCCAGACAAACGACTTAGTCTCTACAGTAGGTGTACCCAGTGTTTCACTTGTATCCAAATTGGGCATACTGCCCATCGAGGACAACTCAAATCGAGCCCCCTTTTGGCACTCGCCGCACTGACGGGTACCTCTTCCATGAGTTTTATATGCACTCATATTTTGTTTATCTACATTACAGATTTTTATATATCAGTTCTGATATTTATTAACAGATATTTTATGCTAAGGAGTTTATCAGAAGAATTTATAGAGTTTCACTATAGTCTAACTATTTCAGAGTAGTTCTAATCATTTCAGAGTGTTTTTTTTTTCAAAGTAAGAGTTTAACTAAGTCAAAAGTACTTACAGGATTGGTGTCAGAGACTCGGTACTCCATAGAATTATTTTCAAATTATCGAAAAATAGTTTTCATAAAAATTTTGAACCCAAAATTTCACAGCCCAAGTTTTGCAACTCGAATGTGATACCATCAAATGTAAAACCTCAACCTGGCCTAGACGTTATGGTCAAATTTAGAGAAGTTACATAAATTGAATGAAAATTCAGTGCTCGTTGGTATATAAAAAATAACATCATTAGTTCTTTTTATATAAACAAAATCCAGTTTTCTAGAGAAAAATATATATTTCTTTGTTTTTAAGAAAACATTTTTTTTACGTTTACGAATATTATAACCGTTTGAATTTGTAGCATAAACCTTAATTCAACTCGGTTTGTAAAAAGTGTTTTGATGACGAAAAACCAAAGTTTTGCAGATAGTTTTAACACAAGTTAAAATCCATAAAATAGTTGAAAAGATAGGGAACATAAAAATTAAGTCCAAACCAAGAATGTCCCAAAGTGTCCAAAACAGTCCAGAATTAACGAAACACAATAACCTCAAATTTAAATAAAACAAAATGAAACCAAATAAATTTAACCAAGCTCTGTCACACCAATACACCTAAGTCTGAGTATTAACTGAAAGTAACAAAAAAACAGAGAATGAGTTTTCGAAACTCAGTGTGTAACTTAAAACAAAACAGAATCTCAATTTTAATTTCAGACATATCTCATGTCAGGGTAGATACATGACACATATCATAAACAGAACTAGTATTAGATGCAAATTTACAATCCTACCCCTATCTGTTACACACCATCTTTGACCATCCCTACACACCATATAAGGTATTAAATACTTATCTAGCCCTAGACACCACTTAGTGTCGGTATGACACTTTTCAAAATATATTTGTAACCTAGCTGCCGAATCCGTAAGCAATTATCACCATGTACAGAAAATAGATGTGGTGGTGCCACCCACACTTCCTCCAAAATATATATCCCTCCCCAATGCACATACAGATTTACATATGTTCAAATTATACATAACATACATACTCACATAGCTTATACAGATTAGATGTGTATATTTATATATATACCTAATTACACATACATGCCAAACATACACATATAAATCATGCTTAGATCAGTTTTGTGCTAAGAAATAATCAGAGAAATCATGTTTTATCCTTGTTTAACATTATACGGGCCCTACGAAAGGCCTATGTTTGATCTAAACGTTGTTTACGTCCCTAGGAAATAATCCATAATTTTAAGCCCACCGGCCCGTGTGACCCACACGACCTAAATGGCCAGCCTATATGGCCCACACAGTCCAAATAGCCCAAATTGTATGTCTCGCATGGTCCAGCACACGGCCTATCATATGGCCGTGTGTCACACACGATCGTGTGGCATCGACTGAGCAGATTTTTAGCTTCTGTCATTCACTATTTTTTGTGTTTCTCGTTACACACATAGGTATTTCTCAATGTAGTTCCCAAAAACAAATAATCCCACACCTAAAGCAATAGTTAACACAACTTATACCAGTAACGGTTCATGAATTTAACTGAAAGTTTCTCACAAATAAACTAATTAAAACCCTCCAAAAACATATTTGAAACTCTTACCACTAAATAGACAACAATCACACGAAGTTTAAGACGCTAGAGGATTCAAATTGTCTCACGAACTTTCCCTAAAATGAATCAAATTAATTAGGTAACTGAAAATACAAATCTTTACACCACAATCTTGAAATTTTAGCAAAGCCAAATGTCCAATGAACAATTGTAACTAAGGAATTGAGTAAAAACAATAAAACCTTACCTCTGTGAATTGAACCCGACTAAATGAAGACAAAAGAACCAAAACCAATTGAAAGTGATGGCAACATGAGAAAGAACACAAACAAAAGAACAAGAAAAAAATTAACAGAAGCAAAACAAGGGAAGGTAGAAAAAAGTAAAAGAAAAAGAAAAATAAGTAATGAAATATGAGAAATAGGGAAAGAAAATGAATAAAATAAAATAAAAATACAAAAAAATGGACTTGAAACAGGGGGAAACATGGGATATTTTGGAAAAAGAAATTTAATTAATCAATTAACAACCAATTTATCTTCAAAAGAAATCAAATCCTATCCTACTAACTAATCATTTTTTTCCTAGAGTTTAAATTTAATTTGAATTCATCCACAAGTTTGCTTGAAGAAAAATAAAATATTCCTTATGCACACGGAAACTCGAACACGAGACCTTAAGCATATATATCAAACACTTATCCAGACCAAATCAAATGACAACAACCAACCATCCAAAACCTAGATTCTTGGAGCGTTACACATGAGCTCATATATTATTTGGTTATCATCCAAAAATGCAACTAACATCTAACTTTAGCTGGTGTTAGTTTAATATGTTGTCAAAATAATTAGTATTGATAACAATTATTAAAATACATCTTCTAATTCTTCAATAAAATCATATAAAATTTCATCAAATTGTTTTGCATCATCATTGACTAGGGATAGTCTAACCGGTCATACCAATACTATGAACTTTTTTTCACTGTCTCATATGGTAATCATATACGTGTAATGTATTCCTTCGGAGAATATTTATCATACAAAAACATGAGTATCTCATGCTATTTCTATCCATGTTTTTAATGTAAAACACATAAAGATTACCTTCAACATATATCTTCTTGATCTAAAAAATAATGTTATGTTTTACAAAATTTTGCATCATAAGGAGGTGCAAAATTAACTCTTCATATAAAAGAAAATGAATTTTTTTACATAAAGAGTAAGTATAAATAAAACATACGTTAGACATTGTAAAAAAGAAGTTCATGTCACTAATCAATCACTTTAAGAAGTATGTAGTTAGATAAATTGTTTTATATACCATAATACAATAAAATACAAAATACTATAAGATCACAATAATATATTAAAGCTATAACTATAGAGGTTTAAAATTAAAATTTTCTAAAATCCTTCACCTCTTATAGCATACATAATTTCAAATTCAAATTTCATCATGCATTATAGGGCATCTCTTTTTCATTATAAGACTGCAAAATTTAATGTTTTAGACATGCAAACATGTACATAATGCATTCATATTTATCATAATATTTATTAGCATTGTCCTTTTTTTTAGCCTTATATTTTTTCACAAGTAGTAGAATTATAATGTCAATATAAGCTATGATAATTGATAATTTCTTTGTCATTCATTTTATCTAGTATCCACATATAAGTAATGTTATGACATTTACTTCTAGAAATATCTAAACCAATGAGAGGTCCAAAATGTCATTATTTCAACAAAAGAAACATAATTTTTTATAAAATTATATGCAATATTCATTTCAAGGAATGTAACACCCCTAACCCATTTTCATCGCCGGAATAGGGTTATAGAGCATTACTAAAGTTTACAAAATAAATACAGTTAATTTATATGTTCATATCTGAAACCAATCATATTTAATCATATTGTCCCTTAATTGGACCTTCGAGGCCCAATTTAGACATTAGAAACAAGTCAGGACTAAATTAGAAACTTAGAGAATTTTTCGCGAAATTTTAATTTTTTTAAATACAGGGGTCACACGCCCATGTGGGTAAGCCGTGTGGCTCACATAGCTAGGTGACACGTCTGTGTCTTAGGTCGTATAGGCATTTGATGTGAGGTACATGACCGTGTCCTAGCCCGTGTTCAAATTAGGGTAGCTACTGACTTGGGTCACACGGCCAGCCATATGCCTGTGTGCCAGGCCATGTGGACAATTTAATTTAATAAAAATTAGGTGTAGGATTCACACGACCAAGACACACCCCCATGTGTTAGGCCGTGTGTTTCACACGGCTAAGACACATGCCCGTGTCTCTGCCCGTATGACCAATTTTGAGCATTCTGTTTCTCAATTTTTAAGATGCAGGGGACACACTGCCAAACCACACGCCTGTGCATATAACCGTGTGTCACACACAATTGAGACACACGCCTAGGCGTCTACCTGTGTGGACAAAAATAGGCCAATTTAATGACCACTTTTCTCACCCAAATTGTCTTCAACCAACAGCAACACTTACATACATATACCAACCAACTCAAGACATTAAATCCAAGCCAACATTATCATTATACATGATATATCACCACATGAATTAAAACTCACTTTTTGTAAGACATATATGTTTACCATAATTCAATTTAACCATATCAAGCACACATATATTAACCATATTATAACCTCATATATATATATATGTTCACTAAACATATCATCACTAGCCATTCCAATGGCTATATTACAATCAACCATTTAAATGCCAACACTGACCAAATTAGCCTATACATGTCATTATACCAAAATAATTTATTATTTATACCAAAATGAGTTGAAGGATAGTGTGATGGTTCTCCGACCGAGTCCAACCTTACTTGCTTTCGATTACTATAAAACAAAGGAAAATAAAACAAAGTAAGCATTTAATGCTTAGTAAGTTCGCATAATAGGAATTTAACTTACCGTTTATATTCAATTTAAGTAATCATGTAAAAAACATTCATCCCAAAAAAATTGACGAATTGCCTAATCACATACACTCAATCAAGCAAGTTAGTCATGAATTTTTGAATACTTTTCAAGTACTAAAGATGAGCTCATCATGTAATAACTTTCATACACATACTTTTCTTATCATATTTCTATATAACAATACATTTTTATGATAAATCATCTCAAGTTCAGATTAGCCATGACAGAACTTTGCCTGTTAAACTTATTTGAAATATCGATGGATACACATGTAGTAAACCTGAAGTGTACAACACTGTAAACCGTTAGCTCGTATTCAGGGGTACCCAATTAGGGCACATAATCGGAAAGCACTCTCTCGAGCCATATAATAGGATGCTTATGTGAGCCATGTAATAGGAAGCTCATCCGGGCTATAATAGGAAACTTATAAGAGTTTAGAACAGGAAGCTCATTGAGCTTAACAGATAACTTTGAAGAGCTATTATCAGGGAGCTCCGGATAACCATATAACAAGAAGTTCAAGGAGCCATATCAGGAAGCTCACAAAGAGCCTATATCAAGACGCTCATAAAGAGCTACATTCGTGTCCGCAATATATGCAAGATCACAACCGATCATATAACAGGACGATCACAAAGAGCTACGGTAGTCCGCAACACATGTAGGATCACTACAGATCAGGATGCTCGCAGGAACCATATAACGGGAAGCTCGAAAGGGCTTATAACGGGACGCCCTTTTGAGCTGTGGTGTGTCCGCAACACATGCAAGACCACAACCAATCGGGAAATCATGTATCCATTAAATTCCATCTATTCAAACGAGACTTATACTTATCGAGCAATATCAGACACGTAATTAATTTTATACATTAAATGTTTATACAATTCACACATATTCAACATTCAATTCCAAACATATTAATATTCATAATCTAATTACACAAACTTACCTCAATAAGCGTTAGGATACAAGGATCTACTAATCCGATACTTTTTGTTTTCCTCGATCCAACTTTGTACTAAGTCTATTCGAATTTATATAAATGAATTTAACATCAATTTAATCCATTTCATACTCAATTTAATTCAATTCACACCCTAGGCAAAATTATGATTTTTCTCCTATACTTTCCATAAATGACGATTTCATCTTTAGGCTCGGAAAATAAAATTCGTGCAATTTAATCCTTATTCCAAGCCTAACCAATTTTTATATATAAGATTTACAGCACATATATTTCATAAAAATTAGAAATTTTCCATGAATTTTACATATTTACATTTTAGTCCCTAAATCACAATTTCATTAAAATTCACTTTACAAAAGTTGTTTATCTATCAACAACCTTTCATTTTCTACCATAAATTTCAAAATTTCAGCATATTCATCCAAAGCAAAATTTTAATACTTTGATAAGTTTACAAATTGATCCCCAAAATAGTTAGATTAGGTTATTCCGATCTTAAAAATATAAAAATTACTAAAAACGGGACAAGATTACTTACCCATTTAGGCTTGCTTGATTTTCTTTCTCTTTCCTAGGGTTTCCATAGAATTTGAGGAAGAAGATGATATAGAATGATAATATTAGATATTTATTTATTTATCATCTTTTATTTATTTCAATTTCCAATTTAGTCCTTTTCTTTTTCTAATTTTCCATGGATGAATCATCAAAAATATCAACTAACTTTTCTTAATGGTCTAATTACCATATAAGGACCTCAAGTTTTAAATTCCATAGCTATTTGATACTTATAGCTACTAGAACTCAACTTTTGCATTTTATGCAATTTGGTTCTTTCTATAATTAAACATGTAATCCGTAAAATTTTCTTATTGAAAATTTCATACGTCTTTCCTATCATAATGCAGATCATGCAATATTTTTAAAATAAATTTTCTTTTTGACTCAAATTTGTAGTACCGAAACCATTGTTCTGATTTCACTGAAAATAAGCTGTTATAGGGAATATGTCGAAATTTTCAAATATCCTAATTGAGTTCAATGATCAAAAGTGATCATAGAATATATTATATTTATTGCAAACATTCACTATAAGGAATGTATAAGAAATAATTCATAAAATAATGTAAACTTACATCATATTCTTTTCCAATAAGATCATAAGATATTATCCACTCCAAAGAATGATTAATTAGTATAAACCATTAATAATTTTCTTCAGGAATAAACATTTAACAATATTTTGGACTATCCATCTTCCACTTATCTACTTGCCAATATCAACAATAAGTTCCATTCACTTCTAGGAATGAATAAACAATATAATTTATTAACAAAGCCAATAATATCATCATTGTTTGCAATTTTACTTCAATATCATTGTGATAAATCAAATATGTCTATACATTGTTCCCTTTCTTTTTAATCAAACCTTGGCAAAATATTAAATCAAAATGCATGTGTCAAATGATCTATGGGTATCATATAAATATTTTCATTAAAATTATCATTGTAACACCCCTAACCCATATCTATCACCGGAATAGGGTTACAGAGCATTACCAAAGTTTACATATCAATTACAATTAATTCATGTCATTTACCATTCATTACAGAAAATAAATCACAATTAATCATAATGTCACTCATATGGGTCCTCGAGGCCTAAAATATGTATTAGAATTGAGTCAGGACTAAACTAGATTTACATAAAAATTTTCGTGAAAACTCAAAATTTTTCCTAGGTGCAAGGGTCACACGCTCGTGTGAGTAGGCCATGTGACACACACAGCCAAATGACACACCTGTGTCTTAGGCCGTGTAGGCATTTGATGCGAGGCAAACGACCGTGTCCCAGCCCGTGTCTATACCAGTGTCCATACATGTGTCCATACCCGTGTAACTCTCTGACTTAGGTCACAAGGCCAGCTGCACACCTGTGTGCTGGGCTGTGTAGACAATTAAATTTTCAAAAATTAGGTGTAGGTTCACTCAGCCAAGACACACGCTCATGTGCTAGGCCATGTGTCTCACACGGCTGAGACACATGCTCGTGTCTCTACCCATGTGATCAATTTTAAGCATTCTGTTTCTAAATTTTATGGATGCATGGGACACAAGGCCAAATCACACGCCCGTGCTCATGGCCGTGTGTCACACATAGCTAAGGCACACACCCGTGTGGACAAAATAAGGCTATTTTCCAAGCCTTATTTCTCATCCTTTTTACCTTACACCTACACCAACACTTAAGAATTTTCAACGACCAATTCAAGATAACTTATCCAAGCTAAACACAAGAGTTATGTATGATATATTAACACTTAAATTCATGTATTTCCAAACTCACCTTTTTGTGAAAACATATAATTTTCCATAGTTCAATTTAACTACACCATACGCATATATGTTAAATATAATATAGCCTTATAATTATGTACCAAAACATAACATTTTGCCCCTATACTTTTCATAAATGACAATTTCGTCCCTAAGTCCGAAAAATGAAATTCATGCAATTTAATCATTATTCCAAGTCTAACCAATTTTACATATAATATTTATAGCACATATATTTCATAAAAATTAGAGATTTTCCATGAATTTTACATTTTTACAATTTAGTCCTTAAATCACAATTTCATGAAAATTCACTTTACAAAAGTTGTTTATCTATCAACAACCTTTCATTTTCTACCATAAATTTCAAATTTTCAGCATATTCATCCATGGAAAAATTTCTATACTTTGATATCTTTACAAATTAATCCCCAAAATAGATAGATTAAGCTATTCCGATCTCAAAAATATAAAAAATTACAAAAGCCAAGAAACTTGCTTTCTCTTTCCTAGGGTTTCCATGTATTTTTGGGGAAGAAGATGATAAATAATGATGTTATTTATTTTTAATTTATTTATCATCTTTTAATTATTTTCATTTCCAATTTAATCCTTATCCTTTTTCTAATTTTTCTATGGATGAGTCATCAAAATTATCTACTAACTTTTCTTTAATGGTCTAATTACCATTTAAGGACCTCTAATTTTGAATTCCACAGCTATTTGATCCTTTTAGCTAATAGAACTTAACTTTTTCATTTTATGCAATTTATTCCTTTCCTTAATTAAACATAATATCGGTAAAATTTTCTTATCAAAATTTTCATACATATTTCCTATCATAATGCAGACCATGTAATGACATTAAAATAAATTTTCTTTTTAACTCAAATTTGTGGTCCCGAAACCACTGTTCTGATTTCACCGAAAATGGGTTATTACAATCATAATCACTATAGTTATAGTTATTATTATACCCATACTAACCTATCAAAGACCATGCTCACAACTACAATATAACTATGTCATTTTTAAGATTGATTATGCATGCTACATTCACCTTAGGGAATGAAGTAGATCTAATGAGAATTTTTTTCATTATCATAATTTTCTTTCAAAAACTAATCCATAATTTTAAAGAATCTTTTATGTGTTTTCTTACAAAAATTCATAATTAACATAATTATACAGTTCTCAAGCATGTATAGATTTGAAACCCAAACTAATCATTGCATACAATACACATTTACAATAGACAAAAATATTTAAGAACAATCATAAAATTTAATCAAAATTAAAACTAAACCAATAAATTCTATAAAACAAATATATATATATATATATATATATATATCCACATAGAAAGGACAACAAATAAACTTGAGAAGGGATTTATAAATTCATAGAGATGCAAATAGAGAATTATATAAATTGAACTTCTAAATAGATATCAAATAAATTTTCTTTTTAAAATGATTAGACTTACTTAAGTAATTGTGGATGAGAAGTAGAGACTACGAGCATTCTTTACAGTGAAGAGAAACTAATCAGCCCCAAGCATATCTCGAGCAACCACTCATGATTTTTTAACCAAATAATTAAATTTCAATACTTGGAGCCCAACAAAATTCTTAACGTAAACTAAGGCCTATCGCTCTTGAATAAAATCGTGCCGATAACGTGTTATAAAATAATAATAATGCAAAGAACACAAGAATAATAGATGAGAATAAGAGAGATTTTTATTGCATTTCTCTTCTTTTGTATCTTCATTACAAGTAGTATACTCTTATATATATATATATATATATATATATATATATATATATATGGAGATTAGACTCCTCATTTTCTAATAGATAAATAGGAAAGAGGTTACAAGAAGATGAAATGTGAAGAATTAAGGAACATGAAAGATGAAAGGTTGAGAAAGATGAGAGGTGAAAGGTTAAGGAAGATAAAGGTTGAACATCCACTTAATAGCATTCATAACGCAAAAAAAAAAAAAAAAAAACAAGGAATATTTATCTATTTAAATGGGGCTATTTTACCAAAATAACTGAAAAGAATAAAATATTTACAATAATAACCTAAGTGCACATTCACCTAAATGACCTGAAATGAACAGTGTTGAGGGATTTTAGACACCTCATGTCCCCAATCTCCAAAAAATCACCTGATGATTGAAAAAGTGTTTTAAAAAAAAAAAATTTGGTGCAGGCCATGTGTATTTTTTCACACCCGCATTACACTAGTATACGTATTATAACAATATCTAAAAAAAATTTGAGTTTTGACTTTGTGGTGACCGACACCACTTTTTGATTAAAAAAATGGGTTTGGTTTTGTGGTGGTCGGCACAAGTTTTTATTTTTAAAGAAAATGTTTTTTTATTTTAGCTTTATGCTGACCGACACCACTTTTTGATTTAAAAAAATATTTTTGCTACTTCAGCATTTACTCCCCTTCACCTCCTTCCCTACTCTAAAACGGGGGTTATGCTAACCTAATCTTAAGAAAAAGCAACAAGTTTTATATGACAAATTGGATCTCCTCCAAGCTCAAAGTTGATGAAACTCTCCTTCAACAGGCAAGTTTTTTCTTCCTTTTCATAGTTCTTTTTCTTAATTTCATTTTTAGTGTCCATTTTGAAAAAAAAAATTATTTAGTTTCATTTCATTGCTCTCCCTCCCCCTTTAATTTTCATTTTTAATAAAAAAATATTGGTTTGATTTAGAGTAGTTGTAACTCGTAACTTGCATTATGTGATGATCGGTTCAGATCAATCAGCAAGCGGCGAAGTCGCTTGGGAAGAATGAAAAGCAATTACCCGATGAAATTACATTGGACACTCCAACGAAACTCAGTGGGGTGTATCTTTAAAGGATCAGATAAAAAGGAAACCACAAGATAATAATGATTATCAAGGCAAAGTTCAATGATCCAATTTCTAATATGCTTAGTAATAATAATGATAGTAAGAGTTACAATTCAATTAATATTATGAATCGGGAAAAGGAAAATTCAAGAACAAAAACTTCACCATCATGTGATTTTTTGGGGATTGGAAACATCGGTATCGACCATGGGGAGTCTAAAATCTTTTAACATTTAGGTTAATGTTTTTGTGCTTGGGTTATTGCTGTAAATATTTTGTTCTTTTGAATTATTTTAGTAAAATAGCCTTTAAATGGGCATAACTGGCTGACATCTCAAGCCACTGTAGGCATTTGGATATTACTGCCGTAAATATTTGTTTTGAAAGTGGATAACTACTGCTATGAAGTTTTCCCTAATTATTTCACTGTTACCCCCTAATTTCTCTCTCATCTCCGTCTCCGTCTCCGTCTCCGTCTCCCTTAAAGACAAAAGCAAGTTTTTTTTAATTTTTTTAATTTTTAATTTTAATTTTTAATTTTTAATTTTCTTTCATTTTGCAAGTTTAGGTCTAAGGTTGCTACATGCATTGAGTTTTCAAGTTCTGAATATTTGGTTTGAGTTACTTGATGGAGAAGTTAACTGATTTAGAACTCATTGAGCTGAACAAAGCCAATCTACGACGAACTATGGACGAGATTCAAGAACGCGCTTCTTCCATTCTTTTACTTAATATTCAATGGAAAGATATGGAGAAAGTTTTGGATTCCGCTCAGAGTTCTATCGAAGAACGACTCAAGGAAGTGATTTCGAAAGAAGAAGAAATGGAGGAACGTGCTAAGAAACTCGAAAAGGAGATTGAAAGAAGGGAGAATTCGGTTAAAGACCAGTTTGAAGCGCTTAAGGTTAAAGAGGAGGAATTAGGGAGGCAATTTAGGGATTTGGAGTTGGGAAAGAAGTATTGCGAAGAAAGGTTAAGAGAAGTCGAGTTAGAGCAGAAGGAACTTGAAGAGAAACAGGGGGAGTTTGTGTTAAAGGAGAAGGCTTTTGACAAGTGTTGTGGGGATTTTGAGTTAGAGAAGAAGGATCTTGAACGCAGTCGTAAAGATCTCCAATTTAGTGTAGAACAATGTGAACAGCAATGTAAGGAGTTTAAGTTGATGGAGAAAGTGGTAAATGATAAGTTGGGGGAAATTAGGTTAAAAGAGAATGATTTGGAGAATTGCTTGAGTGATTATGTGTTGAGAGAACAACAATTTGGGTTGAAAGAGAAGAGTTTTGAGAAGCGGTGTATGGAGTTTGAGTTGGAAGAAAAGGCTTTGGAAGAACGTCGCAGAGATCTTGAAGTTAGTGTAAAACAATGTGAGCGGCAATGTGAAGAGTTTAAGTTGATGGAGAAATCAGTAAAAGATAAGTTGGAGGAAGTTGGGGTGAAAGAGAAATATTTGGAGAAGTGCTTGAGCGAGTATGAGTTGAAAGAAGAACAATTTGAGTTGAAAGAGAAGA
This sequence comes from Gossypium anomalum, assembly GCA_025698475.1. Taxonomy (NCBI): domain Eukaryota; kingdom Viridiplantae; phylum Streptophyta; class Magnoliopsida; order Malvales; family Malvaceae; genus Gossypium; species Gossypium anomalum. Next base: position 76,497,174 of record CM046966.1, on the reverse strand, counting down.
GTTATGTGAAGCGTTATATGGAGTTTGAAAGGGAAGAGAAGGCTTTCAAAGAACGTTGTAGAGATCTTGAAGTTAATGTAAAACTGTATGAGCAGAAATATAAGAGGCTTGAAGTGACAGAGAAATGGGTGCAAAAACAGTTGGAAGAAATTAAAAGGAAAGAGGAGGAATTTGAGCTGAGAGAGAGGGATCTTGGGCAGCGATGTAGGGTTGTTGAATTGTCAGAGAATAGTCTTCAGAATGGTATTAAAGATCTAAAATTAAAGTCTGAGCAATGTGAGGAGAGATTCAGAGAGCTGAAGTTAATGGAAGAATCAGTAACAACCCGGTTTAAGGATCTTGAGGAGAAAGAAGAGAAATTTAGATTGAAATTGGATCATTTTGAGCAGCGTTCTACAGATTATACAATGAAGGAGACATCTCTTGAAAAGGGTCGCCAAGATCTCGATGCAAAACAGAAACATAATGAAGAGTGTTTGAGAGAAATCAAATTGAGAGAGAAGAGAATAGAAGAATCATCTGAGGAACTGGCGAGAAAATATAAATTACAATTCGAAGATCTTGAATGTAAAGTTAAGCAATATGATCAGAGGTTTATGGAGCTGGAGCTTAAGGAGAAATTGGTTAATGATCAGTTTGAACAGATTGAGGCCAAAGAGGAACAACTTGGGTTGAAAGAGAGGCATTTTGAGCAGTGTTCTAAAGATTTTGAGTTAAAAGAAAAATGTCACCATAAAGAGTTTGAGTTGAAAGAAAAATGCCTTGAGGTACTTTATCGGGAGCTCAAAGCAAAAGAGAAGCATTATGATGAATGTTTGAGAAAAGTCGAACTGAGAAAGAAGGAGATTGAAGAATTATCTGCAGAACATAGGAGAAAGTATGAGCAACAGTCCAGCGATCTTGAGTTCATTGTTAAAAAGTGTGAGCAGCAGTTCAAAGATCTTCATTCAAAGGAGAAGAAACTTGCAGAATGGTCTAAAGAACTTGAAAGGAAGAGTCTTGCTTTTGCCATGCATCCTCAAGTGAAAAACGAAGCAGCAGGTAGTTTGTCAATTAAATGTTCCATGGATCATTCTTCACCAGCACATCTTCGGTTTTGCATACATATGGATGGAAAGGATTTGCAAATGTTCCTAAATGGGCGCTGGAAAGAGCACGGCTCAATAGGTACTGAAGTTGCTATGGCTCTTCAACTTTCAGGAGACCCTGCAAAGCTTGTCTTGGATGCAATGGAAGGGTTTTACCCTCCACATTTGAGTAAGGGAGATAGAGAGTTTGATGGGGATGTTGCCAGAAGAAGTTGCATTCTCTTGTTAGAGCAATTGATGAAACTTTCACCTAAAATTAAGCCTAATGTTAGAAAAGAAGCTATGAAGCTTGCCTTTGATTGGATAACAAAAATGAGAGTTGAACCTGGCCATGAATTGGAGGTTTTGGGTTTTCTGCGGCTTTTAGCCTCTTTCCAATTGGCAGATGCTTTTGATGCTGATGAGCTTGTCAACTATCTGGTGTTTGCTGCTCAACATATTCATACTCCTGAATTATTCAAGGTTCTTGGTTTGGGAGATAAGATCAAGGGTAAGTTTATAAAACTGTTTTACCTTCTCTGATTTACATGCATATCTAATAATATAACTTTTCTTTTATAGATAACATGCAATTGCTCTATCTCCTTTCTAGTATTAACAACTTTTATCATGATCGTCCATTATTGATTTTGTTCTTGTAATCAAAACAAGAGAACCAGAGATATGCATAAATGAGCTGATTTTGCAAGATAAAATGAAAATTACTGATCACTATTTTGTTTCATTCTCGATAAATCTATGGCCTTGCTCCTAAAATGAAATGTAATTTGGAGTTATGTGGTTTTTCTTATACGGGGAGAGGTCTGATAGGAGTTATAACTTGAATGGCTTATTTGACAGGTTTCATACGGAAGCTTGTCGAAAAGAAGCAGCATATGGAGGCAATTAGATTTATTTATGCTTTTGAACAGGTTAATGAGTTCCCACCGGTACCTGTGTTGAAAGATTTCATCAATCATTCTAAGATTGAAGCTAAAAGAATTTTTAGGAATGGGAATAAAACACCTGAAGCACGGGTTTGTTTACCTTCCTCTCTTTCTATTTAAATGCCTACTATGTCACTTAACATTAAGCCATGTAAGATATGTAAATTAACAGAATGAGGCAGACATCAAAAGATTGGCTGATCTGAGGGCCGTAGTCAAATGCATTGAAGATCATAAGCTTGAAGAGGAGTACCGACCTTATAACCTTAAGAACCTTAAGGATTTAATCATCTGTCTTGAAAAAGAAAATAAAAGCAGCAGTCTTACCTCCCCAAAAGCTAACCCTGTCCTTTGCACTGCTCGTGAGAGTGACACCCCATCACAGCAACATGGTGGTATTAAGCGGCCACGAGAGTTCATGGAAACACAAATTGTTGGAGATGCCCCTCTCGGTGCCACAACCACTAAAATGGATTCTAAGCATATAAAAGGTTTAAAACAAGGTAAGCATTCTTTATAATGGTTGCAGCACACTCCATTTCTTTGTAAGGTTCCTACCTAGTCATTGTCATTCTTTATAATGCAAGTATTTTTGTTTACTGCACATAGTGGTTGTAGTTAATACTGAAAAATTACAATTTGTTCACTATATTATGACATTCGTAGGCTATTGTTCATTATGCCCTTGATTTCATCCATTTCTCATCTTGACTGAGGAATAGATATTAGTCCCAAGTTTACTGATAATCGTTAAAATAGTGGTTTCAGCTATAAAGAGCATATTTTGACTTCCAGACATTTATTCCAGTCGACCACGTTAGTCTTGTGTCATTGATGATTGTTTCTAATACTAACAGTTCGTTGTAGTCGCATCTTTCCTGTTCTAAATCTTGTCAGTTGCTTTTGAGTGGAGGAAGGTGTGCTTTCTCTTGAATGGGCTTCATCGATAGTTACCTTGAACAGTGTTATGACAAATTAAGTTGCCATCAGTTTTCGTATGCCATTTCTGTATGCTTATAGATGAATCTCCCTTACCGATTAAGGTCTCTTATTTTCGGTTTTCATAGCCATTACTTACTTTAGACGTCTAATGCATGTGTAGTAACTCCATTGAATTGAATGCTCTGTAAATTAAGTCATAACTATACCAAAGTTAATTAGTGCTGTTAAATGGTGCAATTTAGTAGAATCGAGTCAACCTTCAGTAAGGTGTTCATTCCTAAGTTTAGTAGAAAAAGTTTGATTCTTGTTTGCTGATGGAAGTTTCTATTATACATTACAGACGAAAAGGTGCCACCTTGTCCCCTTGGAGAGCAAATGGAGGAACCAAATTGTAAACCATTGCAACAGCAAGATAGCGAGAAAAAACACAACGCCATCACTGGTGCCCCTGCTGTTCCTTCCTTAGTTCTCCCAGCCGCTTCCTCAACAGCTCCTGCTACTATTTCTGCACCCAAACAACAGGAGAATGAACTTAAGTGTCCTGGAACAGCTTTATCTCAAACGCATTCAAACCCTAACCCTTATCCTGTTACAGATTATTATTCTTGGGAAGCTCTTGCAAGACATGGTGATGAAGTTGGTAGTTAGCTTAGTGAATGCAGTAGACCAAGCTGACCAATGCCTTTTAGTGGCTCTAATTAACGACGCTTGGCTCAATTTGTCTATATAGTGAAGTAACCGAAACAAAAGATACTTGAATGGCGTTGCTTTTTAATTTAATATATGGGACTATATTGTAGATACTAAAATTGTAGTTATTTCCCTTGTAAAAGTTGAAAGTTACTGTAGTTTGTTATATTTAATATGACCCTCACAGTTATTACTCTAATTCTTCACCTTATACATTTATTCTAGAATTACATTCATCCATTTGCGCTCTCATCTAATAATAAAATTTTAAATATAATGAATGCTGTGTTGATTTAATGGTTAAAGTATTCTTTGCCTTAGGTGTGATTAGAGTTCAAGTTGCACTACTCGTGTCGTGGTATTATTTAGAGTTTTGTTCTTTTCTTGTAATTCATCAAATTTTTTTAAATGATTGGAACATTTCCTTAATTTATACATTTAACATGTTTTAATGTATTTAAACATTCAAGAGGTGATTTCATAAACTTAATTTCATTTTTCAAATTCAACCCTAAAAAAGTGAGTTTAAATTCCTCATTAATACACATGGTTTCATTATTAGATAAAAAATATATGCTTTTTTTAAAACTTATTATAAAAAATTATTTATATTTTTTTTATAAATATAATGATATTTATGTTGAATACTTTTTATACCGTTTATTTTTAATATAATTATTTTTTAATTTGTAAAATTTCAATAACTTAATTTTTATTAAATCAATTATTTATCCAAACAAGTAATTACAAAAGCTAGCATTTTGAATTGATGAATTTTAAAGTGCTAGCATTTTAAGAATCACACAAAAAAAAAAATTAAAATTCTTCATCCAGAGGCACTCTATAGTATTTCTAACATATTCAACATAACATAGTTTTACTTTAGGTAATTAATGCAAACTAAATAGTATTCAAAATAATAACTAATTAACATAATTAATTTTAATATTGATCAAGTGATAAATTAAGATGCTTATAATTCTATTCAGGTAACAACTAACAACTCTATTTTACACTTTTGCTTACGTCAAAATATTTTAAACTAATAATTGTAAATTATAATTATACTTATACAACTTTTTTTTCTCTTTATTTTATGCTTAGAATTATATTCAAGTAATAATTTTATTTTAAAATTAGCACAAGTATAATTTAAATTCTAATTATTTTTTAAAATGTAAATTTCATAGCTTTTTTAAAATTATAATTATTGCTAATTATCGTAACTTTTATTTTATTTCAACTTTTTAAATTGATTAACAATTTTACAGTAAATATTATAATTATTTTGAAATGTAAATTTAATATTATGATGAAAAATAAACGATATTTTCCTAAGTTAAGAAAAGTTTTTGAGCGGTAATTTAAGAATTAATATTATAGATAATTAACATAAACTCTAATTTAAGAAATCATTTATTATATGAATAAAATTTAACTTTAATTTGTATTTAAACACGGTAATGAGCCAAAATCAAGGCCGAATAAAGAACAAAAATTAGGCCTAAAGTCCAATCAAAGATCATTATATTAAAAAATAAAGTGTACTTTTTTTTATTTTTCATTTTTTTTGGCTCTTTATTTTAGAAAACTCCTTTCATTTTTCTTTCAATAAGTAAATTCCTCTCTGTTAAAGTTTGGACTTCAAACAAAATAATAATAATAATAACAACAAAGAAACTACACATATCATAAAAATTAAAAAGAAAGCATCCTAAGAATAGAAAAAATTGTAAAAATTTTAGAAACACATTTAAATAATCATAAAAAGTAATTATATATTATAAAATAAATTTAAATTTTGAAATATCAACAAAGTTAATTACATTATTCAAACTCTAAAATCCAATATTAGTGCAACCTAAGTTATAGTAATTCTAAAACATTAAAAGTTTAAAACATTCTAATAAATAACTCAAACATTAAAAGCATTCAAATTTATAATCGAAAGACTGAACACATAAAAATGCATAATACAAACTCAATCCACATAATCCAAAGTTCAAAACTCAAATGAAACAAATTTAATTATTTTGATTAACATTCCAATTGTCTTCATCTTCATCATGATCATTTCTTCCGTTAGCTTTATCACCACCAAAAGATCAAAGATTCGATCCACCCTAAACCACGAAAATATTATTATAAAAAACTCTATTATCAACATTTTAACTTGACTCATATAAAGAAAAATAAATAAAGAATTCACAAGTCAAAGGTAATAAATATCAATTTAACTTTAATGTTTTAAATGTAAACAATTATTAACCATTAGCATTCTACATAAACCAATTCACACAAGATACTAATATAATGATAGAGAAGGGAAGAATAATATACTAAAATGAATTTAGGCTTACTTTTTTTTCCTCAGCCAAAAGAAAATTTTTATATATTAAAAGAGTAGAAATTTTTTTTGTTCAGCACCATAATCTTTCCTTCAAACACCTGTAACCTGTTTCACACACCAAAAGGAAAGGCACATACATAATGCAAACCACCAAGCATATCTCCCTTCCCATAAGACTATATTCTCACACTGACACAATCAATAATAACACCAAAAATAGAACAATTAACATTAAAATATTATACTCAAAAAATAAAAAAGCAACCCTAAATCAACCTCCGTATTTATATTCACAAAATTAAACTCTACCAAACCTCAATTCATACACTGAACTAAGAACAACATCTCACAATTCCAAAAACCAACAGATTAAACTCCAAGGTTGAGATGAAACCTGGAAACCAATTTTCTTCATAAGGTTCTCTCAGCTTCAAATGAAATACAATAAAGGGACACAATCCAATCTCAACCATAGGAAACCACTTCCAGAAAAAGGGAAATCACAAAAGGCACTACCTTGAAAACATAAAAGAGAGGTCAACTTTGTCAAAATTTCAAACTTCCTTTCTAAATTTTTTTCAATCAACATTAATTTTAGATTCTATAAAATATGACGATGTGATATTTTAAAATTTTATTATATCAATACTTAAAAATTTTAATTTTTTTATATAAAATCTTAAAATATTAATAATTATTTGAAATTTGTAAAAAAAAATTAGAAAAAAAATTGAAGATGAAGTCACAATCTCAAATAGTACATTATTATCTGTTAGAGTTGTGTGACCTAAATTCTAAGAGACTGCTTGCAAGTCAAGTTAAACAAAAATATTTTTTCTTTCTAGAAGATTTAGTATTTATTAGTATAATATATTTAACATTTATTAGTATAGCTTATTTGACCTACTAATTTAGCCTACAAATAGGCTCTTTTACAACCTTAAAAAAATACACCCAGAGATTAAAACTCTTAACACATTTAGAGAATTTTGTGTTTACGTTTTGAGGGTTCTTTGTTTTCAGGTTTTCAAGGTTTAGTTTTTTAGCTCCATCTTTTGTACTCTTCGTTCTTTTGCCATTATAGTAAAATTATCTTTGCCCATGATTTTTTATCCTCTTTGGAGGATTTTTTCACGTTAAATTTGTATGTTCAATTTCTCAATTTCTTCTGCTATTTTTACTTGTTCGTTGCTTAATCGGGTTGATTCCTAACATTATCAAATTTTAACGGAATCTAAATTCAATATCAAAATAGTTAAAGCTACTAAATTTAGAGAGAAATATGAACAAAAATAAATTAAGGATTAAAATAGAAAAATTCTAAATGTAAAGAAAAAAGCAACAACACATCCCCATAAAATAATCATCTACACAGATAAAAGACAAACATCATCAATAACATTTCACACAAAATCAACATATAGAGACGGTCAATTAATCACCAAAAGAAATGGATAATCCCATACCTTCTTGTCGTCTCCAATCAACTCATTACCTCATTTTTTGGGCATACTCTAGATCTCAATTTTTTCCCCTGAAATCTACTTGTCATTATCCATTGACAAGAGACCTTGTTCTCCCACGTATTCCATTTTTCATCTACTTATTGCAATGACTTCTTTAATCTTCTTTAGAATTCTCAGATTTTTCTATCATGCCGTTCATCGATAATAATATTAGACATGGAAGGGAAAAGAAATAATATATTAGAATAAATTTATGCTTACTTGGGTGCTAAAAGTTCAAGGATCGAATTTTCACTTTCTTTTTGCTCGACTAGTTAAAGGAGCATTCCCATCTTCTTCAGAATTCTTAGATTCTTCTATCATTATTCTATTTTGGTCTCCAATAATGATGTATTGTTTCTTTAGAAGTTGAAAAACTTGTTTGATATTTAGTAGTCTCAGATTGTCCTGCCATGTCAATCTGTTATGAACAGCAGGTAAAAAAAAGAATCAAATATAATTTATTATGTTATCATGTACACTCTTAGTAAAAAACCTCTATTTAATATTGCATAAATAATGAGTCACTTGTCTAAATTCTAAATAATATATAATAGCATCCTCCTTTAAGAAGGAATACAAATCTCTCTTCATTACACTCTTACTTTTCTATATCCATTAACCCTAAAAAAACCCTTCTTCTCATTCTAATTCTTTGGTTTTGATTGGAGAAAAGAATCGAGAGTGAAATTGTTGGTATTTTAGAAAAAAAAATATATGAAACACAAAAAATGTGAAAGAAAAATATATTGAAAGTACACTATCATTTGTTGTATTGTTTAGATTATATAGCTAAAAAAAAGTAACCAAAAATATATCAATTCCTATAGATTTGGCCTACAGACCTATTATTCAGCAAGTCTAAGGCACATTCTCAACACTCCTCATTGCCTTAGTAATTACAAAAGCCTGATTTATTTTTTAAAACTTTAAATCTAACTTTTGGAAGAGCCTTGGTTAATATATGTGTAATTTGATCTTCAGTTTGCAAAAATCCGACTTGATTTCACCAATCTTCTATTCTTCTTTCAAATGATATTCATCAATCCTGTTGTACCAGGCCCTAGGAGCCTATTTAAGAATGTATAAGGCCTTGTTTAACATGTAGACTTTCTGTTCCTGTCTCTTGACTTGGAATCCATCGGACTACTCTTCTTTCATTGCTTCAATCCACTTGTCATCCTTCTCAGCTTCTTTAAACTCAGCAGACTCAAATACAACAACATTACACCTTTCATAAATTTCAGATAAAAATCTTGTGTCACAAACTGGAACATCATCTATGTTGTCATCAAAGTACTGAGGAGTCTCTAGCAATTGCTTCGTTGTTAGTCTCTCCTCTATTGGATTTAGAGTAAAGCTTTTTTCTTTCATTTTTACTTTGAATACATCTCTACCTTTTGAGTCTTTGATCAAACACAATTTTGTTTTCAAATATGACCTTGAAACCTTTTTCAATCAACTACCCAACACTAAGAAGATTTTGGTCAATGTTGGCATGTATAGAACATCACTTATATGTTTCAAACCTATTAAACTTCCAATAGCCACTGCTCCTCTTCCCTTAATTGGAATAAACTTACCATTTCCAACTTTTATTTTGGAAATAATAGTTTTATCAAGTTCTTTAAAAGGTGTTTGGTCATTGGTCATATGATCTGTGTAGTTGCTATCGATCAACCAGGAATCACTAGAGTTATTACTTGTAGAGAAACGTGTCACCACAAAAAAGAACTCATCTTGTTGTTGCTCAATAGATGCTTTTACCTCTTCCTATTATTGAGATTTACAGACCCACTTTATGTGCCCAATACTGCCACATTTTATGCATTTGATATCAGGCCTCTACCAACACTTTTTTGGCAAGTTATTTGTCTTTTTACAGTGTGAACATGGTGTATATGTCTTCTTGTTGTTGTTATTACTGATCTTATATTTAATTTTCTTATTTTTGCCTCCCGAATCTTCAAACTTTGCTTGAAAGAACCCTCTACTGATGCTTATTGTCTCATCTTTCTCTTTTATTCTGGAGCCTACAATACATTCACTAATTTTGCCAAGGATATACTTGACAAATCTTTAGATTCTTCTAATGAAGAAATTTTAGACTTATACTTTTCAATCAACATGACAAGAATTTTTGTACTATTTAATCATCAGTAAAATCCTTACCTAGCAATCTTACCTTGTTTACTATGTAACAACCCATTTTTAGAAAAATTAGAACAGTGGTTTCAGGACCATAAATTTGATTCCAGAAGGGAAATTTATTTTAATATTATTTTATGGTCTATATTATGATGGAAATGTCGTACAAAAAATTTCGTAAAGAAATTTTACAGATTTCATGTTTAATTTGATGAAGGACCAAATTGTAGAAAGTGAAACAGTTGAGTTCTAATAACTAAAGGGATTAAAAACTATAGAACTTTAAAGTGGAAGTCCTTGTATGGTAAATAGACCATTTAAAAATGCTTAGCGGTTAAGGATGATGATTCATCCATGGAAAATAAAATAAAGAAAAGGATGAAATTGAAAAGTGAAAAAAAATAAAAGATGATAAGTAATTAAATAATGAAAATATCATCTTTTTCATCATCTTTCTCAAATTATTTCCATTGAAACTCTAGCTAAGAGAAAGTGGCTCAAGCAAGCTAAAAACCCTAGCTAAGAGAAAGTAGCTCAAGCAAGCTTACTTTGATCAACTAGATCTGGATAAACCAAATACGGAGTTAGAATAAAGAAAAGAGAAAGTGTCAGATTAGTAGATTTTACATACACGAACACTTATCAAGGTAATTTTGTGTAACTAAATTATGTATATTTATATGCTTGAATTGAATGTTGTGTATGCAAATTGTATAAATGCCAAATATATGAAATTGGTTACATATCTGACAAAGCCCGATAAATGTTAAATCCCGTTCGAATAATGGAATTCGATGCATACAGGATTTCCTGAATTGGCCGTAGTCCTGCATATGTTGCGAACACACCATAGCTCTTACGAGCATCCCGTTATAAGCCTTCTCGAGCTTCTCGTTATATAATTCCTGCGAGTATCCCGATCGGTATTGGTCTTGCATATGTTGTGGACATACTGCAACTCCTTGCGAGCATCCTGTTATATAATCGGTAGTGATCATGCATGTGTTGTGGACATACCGCAGCTCTTTATGAGCATCCTGTTACATGGCTCTCCGGAGCTTCCTAATATGGCTCGCTTGAACTTTCCGATATATGGCTATCCGGAGTTTCCGTTTAAAGGCTTTCATGAGCTTCCTGATTAAAAGTTCTTTGTAAACTTCCTGATTATGGCTCTTATGATCTTCCCGTTATATAGCTCAAATAAGCTTTCCGATAGACTCTTTGTAAGTTTCCCATTATATGGCTTAAAGAGGATTTCCTGATCATGTGCTTTAATGAGCACCCTGAATATGAATAGACAGATTTCTGATTTGTACACTTTGAGTGTACTACCTGTGTATCCATCGATATTTTAAATAAATTCAATGGGCAAAATCCTAACATGAGAAAATATGAGCACGAAGTGAATTATTACACGTGTCTACCTGAAATACATGAAAATGATGATACATGATATATGGAAGTATGAGATGATAATATATAAACATGGAATTTATTTGATGAATATGTTCATCTATGATTATAGATTTGTACACCTCGAGTGTACTTCCCGTGTTTCTATCAATATTTAAATTAATTTAATGGGCAAATTCCTGATATGAAATAATCTGAACTTAAGACGAATTATTATGAAAATGTACATGAAAGACATGGATATGATTTATATATGTTATAGGAATTCATGATGTGGAAAGTGCATGTATATGGAAATTCGGTTATTGTTGAGCCTATACATGTTTAAATGAAATATATGGCTAACAAGGGTGATGAGGATATGTGTTAGGGCTTGTGACCAAAATGGTTGATTGTGTCTTGCATGTTTATCTTGAACATGAATGAATGGTAACTTAATTACCATGTTATACAAACATATTAAGCATTACATGCTTACTCTGTTTTATTTTCACCTGTTCTATAGTAATTCGAAAGCTCGTTGGATTGGAAGCTTAGCGGAGATCACTCACACTATCCATTGGCCCATTCCGGTATATATGGTAAATCAATTATGATTATAATGGCATGTATAGGTTAATTGGCTAATAATAGCATATAATATTTTGGTTGTAACTAGCCATTGGAATGGTTTGTGATGGATATGTTTGGTATATATTTGAAATGGTTGATTGATAGAAATTATATTGGCATATTGATGATTAAATTAATTAGCATATTCGATAAAATATATATATAGGTGAACTTGGTAACTTAAGTAAATATGTATACTTGGTTATATGAGGTATGATATCAAGTATAAGACTTTGTTTTAAGTTGGTTTAGATGACCTATATTGACTTGTATATGTGTTAAAGTATTAATATAGGTGGAAGACAAGTTGGGTGAGAAATATGGCTTGGAAAGTAGCCTATTTTCATCCACACAAATAGAGACACGGGCGTGTGTCTCACATACGGCCTAGCACATGGGCGTGTGTCCTGGCCATGTATCTCTTGCTTCTTAAAAATTTCAAAATAGAATGCCCAGGATTTTTCACACGGCCTAGCACACGGACTTGTGGTTTGGCCATGTGACCCCTGCAACTACACACAACGTAGCACACTGGCGTGTGACTTGGCCGTGTTACCCAAGTCAGTAGCCACCCTAAGACATGTCTTCAGACACGGGGGTGTCTCTTGCCCGTGTGAACCACACATCTGTACCTAGGAAAACTTTTAAGATTTTGCAAAAAATTATCTGAGTACCCGTTTAGTCCCGACTCATTTCAAATACATGTTTTGGACCTCGAGGGTTCATATAAGGAACTTTAAGATTGATTTCTGATACGAATACTGTATGATGTGGAATATTTATTATTTGATCTGTAGATTCTGGTAATGCTTCGTAACCCTGTTTAGGCGATTGATTCGAGTTAGGGGTGTTACATTTATTGGTATCAGAGTTACGGTTTAGTCAGTTCTTAAACTGAACGTAGCATATGTGAAGTCTAGAAATACATGCCATTATATAACCTGTGATAGTGTGATATCTCCTAACTTTGATGAGAATTATTTTACTAATAGATAGGGATGCTTTTTAACCGAGCTAATTTCGATAATGTTGAAAGCGATACTCAAGTATCTGAGTAAAAATGTTGCTTATGATGAGTAGAGATTCATAAAGGTATGAAATAAATGTTCTAAAATAAACATATTGATGATAAACGTTATGTTATATACATTTATATATATAAAAGTCAAATTTGGAGGCTTTACTACCTCCACCCCTTCACCAATACAGTTTTATACAATGAAATTCACAAGATTTATATTGATTAATTTCACAAGTGTGAAACTGAAAAGTTCAGTGGCTGAATGATTAAAAATACTGTCAGAATTGAGAATGAGTTAGTAAGTAAAGACGGTTTTAAAAGAGATATCAGATTTTTTTGAATATTATTCGGGATATACAATGTCACTGTCAAGGAAGAAGTTATTCATGGATAATCGACTTATTCAGGTATGATATCTATAGAACGAATTAACCGAAAGTTTTTTCTGAATTGGTTCCTCTAGTGAACTAAATAGTATGATACTATTAATGACTTTAGTAGTTAATGGAATTGTGATGAAATTACAAAGATATCTGAATACAGCTGTTATAATTGGGTATCTTACAGTGATCTCTTCTGGGTATTCTATATGTTTGTAATTCTCATAGACATATGTAATTGTTCATGTTCGGATGTGATACTTATCATATAGAAAGGCCGGCTAATTATAATAATAGATGGAATTATTGTAAGTCTGGTTGATTCATGAGTGGTATTGCTCTATTTTTCTTTGGTTTTCTAATCAATTATGCTTGAGAGAAGACTTGATGATAAGATTCATATGATACTATTTTCTACTTCTACTGGTTAAAGATCTGAATTGCAAATATGCAATTTACATTGTCTCTATCACAGCTATTTCTAGTGCGTATGTGCGATATTAGTTTTCTGGACTTTCTCTGGGATATCATCAATCTCTTTATTATTCAATGTGGTTTTTGTTCTTGAAAATTCAATATAGCTTCACATTTTGGATTTCATTATCTCAGTTTTATTGTAATTCTTATGGTCTAATCTTATCTATCAAACATGGTTTATCTGTGAAAGATATTCATTGGTCGGAGGTAAATACATTTATTACTATTATAAATCCTAACTCGATCATGGGAGTTCAGTAATATGGATCTCAGATTATAGAAGTTGTATTACTGCACTGGTTGCTATTGAGACTACTTTTGGTTTTCTCTTCTATTTTGGAGAGTACTATTGATGTTAAGGTATTATTCTATCTATACTATTGAAACGTCGATCCTATTATGGCACTATGGTTTTTAATATATCTGATGATTATGGCTTAGGAATAATTCAAAGCTTCGGTGTTAATAATTGAAATAGCTTTATTATATGATCCCTTTTTAATTTTCGTGAAAGAGTTTTCTATGATTGTAACACCTCAAACTCGGCCTAGACATTATGGCTGAATCTGGTGATGTCACATAAAAGGGATTTTGAAAACGGTGCTCACTCGATAAAAATCTTAAGCTTAAAAACCCTTAATTGCTTCCATTTAATTCAAAACATGTTTGCAATTAGTCGACTTGCCTAAAACATATCATTTTAGCAGAAGCTTAAGAAAACCGTCTTGTTTAAGAAAAACAGTTCACATTTTTAGAAAATCACATTTTAGGTAAAATATAATATAAAAAGCAAGTTAAATCCAAAAATCCAAAATCGAGGCCAATTAGCGTAAAAAGTCTCGAGAGTCCCAGAAAATACAACCTCTCAAAATCATAATACCAAACTTAAATAAAACCATAAAATAGTTTAAACGGTAATAACTAGTGGTCATCATCGAGTCCTCTGCTACACCGATCCACCTAACTCTGTAGGTTACCTGTACAGAATAAAAAGAAAAGAGTGAGTTTACGTAAACTCAGTGTGTAACCCCACAGAATTAAGCATGCACCCAAATAGAGCATCAGAATTAGACAGATACAGATTCAAGCCTAAGCCCATTACAGATACAGATGTATATTAGGGCCTAAGCCTATCTCAGATACAGATACAGATATGCAAAACAGAATCAGAAATTAGATATCCTACCTGCATCCTCTATGCACCATCTCTGACCATCCCTACATACCATGTGGGGTTTAAAACACCTACCCAGCCCTACACACCAAGTTGTACCGATGCGGTACATAACAAATATAATGTAGCTATGCTGCCAGATAATAAGCATAATCTGCCTTTTAGAACACTTCTTCTAATAAACATCATCCCACCCCAATAGCAGCAACGGAATATACATACAACATTAACAGATAAATCATGCTTAACATGCTTTTATAACTAGATAACAGATATACAAACATAGCCATACTCATAACCATATTTCAGTCTAATAGATCACTTAGTTTTAAGGTTAGATAATGTTTACCAACCCTACGGTAGGCCTACAGTCGATTAGAATGACCCGTACGACCTTACGAAAAAATACAGATAAATGGGCTCACACGCCAGTGTGGCCCACATGCCCAGATTGGCCTTACTCGTGTGGATCACATGGCCTGGCCCAATATTCGACACCTCCGTGTTGGCTCACATGCCCAAATTAGCCTTGCTCATGTGGATCACACTGCCTGGCCCAATATTCGACACGCCCGTGTGTCTTACCCATGTGGGCCCATACACTCGTGTGGCCCACACAGTCCTACTTGGCCTAGCCCGTGTGGCCCACTTGGCCACACTCGAGCCACCACACGGCTGTATCTTGTGCACGGCCTAGCCTTCGTCGATCACACGGCCGTGTGTCACACATGGCCTACCACACGAGTGACCGCACGCCCGTGTAGTGTCGACAGATTGTAATTTTGGCTTTCGTCGAATCCCCTTTTTTGTGTTTCGAGTACACACCTGGTATGATTTTGATGCAGAAACACTCCTAAGACCACCAGCACCTAAAATTGACCAGCAGACCATCGATTTAATCACTTAAAACATCACTAATCTGAATGATATCAAAACCACAACCCACTTAAACCACCAAAATTCTTACCTTCGAACGAGCAATCGAGTTTCACACAATTACAGTGTCGATTGAAAACCCTCAGCCCCTTGATCTTCCCATAAACACCAACCGAATCCCATTAACTAATGATTCATTAACTAAAACAAACACACACTTACCAACTTACCAGTAACGCAAAAAGAGCACCTAACTGTCGAGAATCAGAAAACTGGCAGCAAAAGTGGAGAACAAAAATGAAGAAAAACCAATGGAAAAAGTGGTAGAGAGCAAGAAGAAGAGGAAAACGTCAGTATTGTTGAATTCAGGAAGAAAGAGAAAAATTTAAAAAAAACTGATAAGTTATCAGGAATCCCCCAAACTTCTCCCCACAACCCCACTAACAGCCACCTCCTCAGAATCCCAACTCTATTGAAACACTATCACCAAACTGAGCAAAAATAAACTCTCTCACTCGTGTAAAGATTCGAACACAGGACCTCCAACACACCAACACCCTTATCACTAGAACCAGCAGGCTCATTCTGATATGAAGTTACAAGTAATTAAATATAAGCCCATTGAACGGAGATAGGGCTTAAATCCAAAATAATCAAAATTTGCCAAAGGTAGGGCTTGAACTTGGGACCTTTTCCACACACCTAGAACACTTAACCACTGAGGCAGATACACAATCGTGTCAAAATTCTATAGAAGCAAACATAAGAAATTTGGGATGTTACAATGATAGCCACATCAATGACGTAGTTATTATAGAATGATGTAAGATTTGAATGGTTTGAGAAATGTTAGTAAATTTTTGACTAGTTGAAAGCTCTGTTGACCGAAGCATCAGTTTTGATTCAACCTGAATCGAGTAAGGAATTTTTGATTTACAGTGATGCATCATTGAATGAGTTAAATTGTGTTTTCATGCAGTAAGGCAAAGTAATAGCCTATACTTCTAGACAGTGTAGATGGCTTAAACTGTTGAAAAATTTTGATTTGACAATTGAATATCACTCGGAAAAAAAATAAATGTGGTTCCAGACACTCTAAGTAGAAAGTCTCTGTTTGCCTTGCGAGCCATGGATACCCGATTGTAATTGCCTGATAATGGCTCAATTTTAGCTGAGTATAAAGCTAAACTAATGTTTCTACAACAGATCTGTGAAGCTCAGAAAAGTGATAATGAGTTGCAAGTTAAACGAGTACAGTGTAAATTAACTTCTGATTCAGAATTTCATATAAGCCCCGATGATAGTCTGTTATTTAGAGGTATAGCCTGTGTACCGAAAGATTCAGAGCTTATACAGAAAATTTTACACGAATGCTCACAGTGGTACTATGCCTGTTCATCTGGGGAATAATAAAATGCATAACGATTTAAAATAGATGTACTGGTAGTCCAGAATGAAATGTGGTATTTCTGAATTTGTATTTAAATGTTTGATATGTCAGTAAGTTAAAGTTGAACATCAGGTACTAATACCTTTGGGACTGTTATAGCCAGTGACGATACTGAAATAGAAATGGGATAAAGTTACTATGGATTTTATATCTAGATTACCCCTGTCTTTGAAAAAGAAAGATGCTATTGGGTAATTATCGATTGTTTAACGAAGTCTGCATATTTTATCCCAGTGTGAATGCATTTCTCACTTAATAGATTTTCTAAATTATATGTTTCTGAGATCGTCAGATTACATGTTGTGCAGTTTCCATTATTTCTGATAGAGATCGACGGTTCACATTCTGATTTTGGGACAAGTTACAAGAAGTTTTGGGTACACAGTTACATTTTAGTACCACATTTCATCTTTAGTTGGATAGTTAATCTCAACTTGTGATTCAAATTTTTGAAGATATGCTTCGGTGCTATGTTTTAGAAGTCAAAATGTTTTAGAAGTCAAAGGCAATTGAAAAAGAAATATTTGCCGTTAGTCGAATTCGCATACAATAACAGTTATAAGTCAAGTATAATATGGTACCGTACAAGGCTTTGTATGGTCACAAATGTAAAACTCCATTGTATTGGATTGAACACAGTGAGAAAAAGATATATGGAGTTGATCCAATTCATGAAATTAAAAAAAAAAGTGAAAGTGATTAGAAATAATTTAAAAGTAGCTTCTGATCATAAAAAATCCTATGCGGATCTAAAACAAAAAGAAATAGAGTTTCAAATTAGCGATAAAGTATTTTTGAAAGTTTCACCATGGAAGAAAGTTCTCCGATTTGGCCGTTAAGGCAAATTAAGTCCGCGGTTTATCGGGCCATATGAGATCACCAAAATAATCAGACATGTAACGTACCTATTGGCATTACTGCCAGAGCTTGATAGAATTCACAATGATTTTCATGTGTATATGTTGAGAAGGTATTGGTCAGATCATTCTTATGTTATTTCTCCAATGGATATTAAAATTCAGTCTAACATGACTTATAATGAGAAACCAATCAAAATTCTAGCACTTGAAGTGAAAAATTGAGAAATAAAAAGGTAGCTTTAGTAAAAGTTTTCTAGCAATGACACGATATGAAAGAAGCTACCTGGGAATCGGAGAAAATTATGAGAAAGCAATATCCAAATCTCTTTACTAGTAAGATTTTCGAGGACAAAAATTCTTAAGGGGGAGAGTTGTAACAACCGATTTTTAGAAAAATCAGAACAGTGGTTTCAGGACCACAAATCTTATTCCAAAAAGGAAATTTATTTTAATATTTTTTATAGTCTATAGTATGATGGAAATGTCGTATATCAATTTCATGTTTAATTTGATAAAGGACCAAATTGTAGACAGAGCAAAAGTTGAGTTTTAATAGCTAAAGGTATTAAATAGCTATAGAACTTTAAAGTGGAGGTCCTTATATTGTAAATAGACCATTTAAAAATGCTTAGTGGTTAAAGATTATGATTCATCCATGGAAAATAGAATAAAGAAAAGGATGAAATTGAAAAGTGAAAAATATAAAAGATAATAAGTAATTAAATAATGAAAATGTCATCATTTTCATCATCTTTCCCAAATTATTTCCATGGAAACCCTAGCTAAGAGAAAGTAGCTCAAACAAGCTTACTTTGATCAATTAGATCCGGATAAACCAAATACGAAGTTAGAATGAAGAAAAGAAAAAAATGTCGGATTAGTAGATTTTACATACACAAACACTTATCAAGGTAAGTTTGTGTAACTAAATTATGTATATTTATACGCTAAAATTGAATGTTGTGTATGTGAATTGTATAAAGGCCAAATATATGAAATTGGTTACATATCTGACAAAGCCTGATAAATTTTAAATCCCCTTTGAATAATGGAATTCGATGGATACAGGATTTCCTGAATTGGTTGTAGTCCTGCAGATGTTGTGGACACACTATAGCTCTTACGAGCATCTAGTTATAAGCCCTCTTGAGCTTCCCATTATAAAGCTCCTGCGAGTATCCCGATCGGTATTAGTCCTGCATATGTTGTGGACATAGCGCAGCTCTTTGTGAGCATCCTATTATATAATCGGTAGTGATTCTGCGTGTGCTGTGGACATACCGCAGCTCTTTATGAGCGTCCTGTTATATGGCTGTCCAGAGCTTCCTGATATGGCTCGCTTGATCTTCCCGATATATGGCTATTCGGAGTTTCCGTTCAAAAGCTCTTCATGAGCTTCCTGATTAAAAGTTTTTTGTGAACGTTTTAATTATGGCTCTTATGAGCTTCCCGTTATATAGCCTGGATGAGCTTTCTAATAGACTCTTTGTGAGTTTTTCGTTATATGGCTTGAGAGAGGATTTCCCAATTATGTGCTTTAATGAGCACCCCGAATATGAATTGACGGATTTCTGATTTGTACACTTTGGGTGTACTACCTGTGTATCCATCGATATTTCAAATAAATTCAATGGGCAAAATCCTAACATGAGAAAATATGAGCACGAAATGAATTATTACACGTATCTGCCTGAAATACATGAAAATAATGATACATGATATATGGAAGTATGAGATGATAATATATAAACATGGAATTTGTTTGATGAATATGTTCATCTATTATTATAGATTTGTACACCTCGAGTGTACTTCTCGTGTTTCTATCGATATTTAAATTGATTTAATGGGCAAAATCCTGATATGAAATAATCTAACTTGAGACGAATTATTATTAAAATGTACTTGAAATACATGGATATGATTTGCATATGCTATAGGAACTCATGACGTGGAAAGTACAAGTATATGGAAATTTGGTTATTGTTGAGCCCATACATGTTTCTTGATATTTAAATGAAAAATATGGCTAACAAAGGTGATGAAGATATGTGTTAGGGCTTGTGACCAAATTGGTTTATTGTGTCTTGCATGTTTATCATGAACATGAATGAATGGTAAGTTAATTACCATGTTATATGAACTTACTAAGCATTACATGCTTACTTTGTTCTATTTTCACCTGTTCTATAGTAATTCGGAAGCTCGTTAGATTGGAAGCTTGCCGAAGATCACTCACACTATCCATCGGCCCATTCCGGTATACATGGTAAATCAATTATGATTATAATGGCATGTATAGGTTAATTGGCTAATAATGGCATATAAATGTTTTGGTTGTAACTAGCCATTGGAATGGCTTGTGATGGACATGTTTGGTATATGTTTGAAATGGTTGATTGATAGAAATTATATTAGCATATTGATGATTTAATTAAGTTAGCATATTCGATAAAATATATATATAGGTGAACTTGGTAACTTAAGTAAATCTATATACTTGGTTATAGGAGGTATGATATCGTGTATAAGACTTGGTTTTAAGTTGGTTTAAATGACCTATATTGACTTGTGAATGTGTTAAAGTATTAATGTAGGTGGAAGACAAATTGGGTGAGAAATGTGGCTTGGAAAATAGCCTATTTTCGTCCATACGAGTAGAGACACGGGCATGTGTCCTAGCCATTTGCCTCCTACTTTTTAAAAATTTCAAAATAGAATGCCTAAGATTTTTTACACGGCCTAGTGCACGAGCATGTGGCTTGGCCCTGTGACCCCTGCAACTACACACGACCTAGCACATGAGTGTGTGACTTGGCCGTGTTACTTAAGTCAATAACCAACCTAATTTGGACACGGCCTAAAGCACGGGCATGTCTCTTGGCCGTGTGAACCACATATCTGCACCTAGGAAAAATTTTGGGATTTCTCAAAAGATTCTCTGAGTACCCGTTTAGTCCCGACTCATTTCAAATACATGTTTTGGACCTCGAAGGTTCATATAAGGGACTTTAAGATTGATTTCTAATACGAATATTGTATGATGTGGAATATTTGTTATTTGATATATAAATTCTGGTAATGCTCCGTAACCATGTTTCGGCAACGGATTCGGGTTAGAGGTGTTACATACTATGCCTTCCAACTTGTCAGAACAGTCTTTGATGGTTTCTGTCTCCTTCGTTTTTAGTATTTCAAGCTCTCTGATCAAATTGAGCACCTACATATTTTTTGTTCTTTCACTATCCTGATATTCTTTCTTTAGGTAGTCCCAAATTTCTTTTGCTGACCTCAAATTCATGATTCTTGTAAATATTTTACTTGAAACAACAAAGAAAAGACATGTTTTAGCTTTGGACGTCCTTGTCTTCTTCTCTTTATGAGTCTTTAATTGATTTATTGTTAGATTTTTTGGCAATGATGAAACATCGTAGTCTTCTTCTATTGCTTCCCAAAAATCCATCACATCAAGATAGACTGTCATTCTAGTAGCCCAAGCTTGATAGTTATCATCATAAAAAATTGGTGGAATAATATGAGAAAATGGTATTGTGTTAGCTTGCATGTCTAAAGCTTATATGTTTGTCTCAACTCACAGATCCTTTAATATAAGAGCTCAGATACCAATGCTGGTATTTTAGTAAAAAAAATATGAAACACAGAAAATGTGAAATAAAAATATATTAAAAGCACACTATAATTTGTTGTATTGTTCATATTATATAGCTAAAAAAAGTAATAGAAAAACATATCATGGTTACATCCAACCCTATAACTTACTCCTAAAATCATGCCACAAAATTAAAAATTCCAAAAGACTTGGTCTATAGACCTATTATTTAACAAGTCTAAGGCACATTCTCAACAGAAATGTTTATCATTTATTGAAAATTTTCAAAATACTAAATAATAATTACATTTGAAAAAGCATGTGCACTTGTTCTTTGAAAAAATTTTGTATGGTGCTATTAAGGTTGCCTTCTCAACACTTTTCACTTGGTTGCCAGTATTCATCCCTAAAAAATAGTAGTACTTTGTGCAATCTTGGAGTGATCGAGTCTCCTTAAGAGAATATCTTAATATTTGGGCAATCTTTAAGATTTACATCTTGTAAGGATAGGAATTTAAAGGCATAATTCCTTGATTCACAAAAGTTTTCTAGCTTTGGTAGAAATTCAAGTTTCATTATGACCACAATCATCATCCCCACTTTCCATTATTTCTTCTATCTTTCCGTAATTATTTACAATCATATAAAAAAATAAAAAACAAATAAATAAAGAAATAGTTTAGAAAATATCTAGGATGATGATACCTGATTCACCCAAAAGAGGGGTTGTTGATTAGTGTTTCCACTTGATTCTTAAGAAATAAATAATATATCCACCTTGTTACATGCATGCACTTCCATCTTCTTCAAAGATGTTTAATTTATGCTTTGCATCTTATGACAAGTATTCTTTAGATTTGGCAATTCAAAGAGAGTTAAGGATGTTAGACGTGGAAATTCCATTGTAATTATAATATTCTATTGAATGAGTTATGGAGAAAATGATTGCATAGCACTAGTGTTAATTTCTTGAGATTGGGATTCACATATTATTTCTTCTAATAATTCACAATTCTATAGGCTCAAATTCTCAAGCTGTTGAAGTCTGTCAACAGATTCAATGGAAAAACATTCAATATCTTAAGACAACTTAACAATGAAACAGCCGTTAGTTGGGAATGGTATTGGAGAATGATACAAATTTAGTTATCAATTACCTAAATCTTAGCTTTAACTGAGTTGTGCTCTCTTTTTTTCACTTAATTATCTACTTTCTGTTGTGGTCATGCTAAGATTAGTGTTGCACTTTTTACGTTAGTTTGTTATGGTGTAAAGCTTATTTATAGGCCTATCATTTGTTTCATTAGTGTGGTGAATAATACAACAATTTCAGTCAATCAAATCCTTACTTGCTCTTGTGTAACTCTGAGTTTCTTTTTTCAATTTGTTACTTGGGTTAAATTCAAGTCTATTGCAGTCTTATCTTTGTTCAGCAGCTATTTGTTAAAAGTCTTATGTGACTATTTCATGGTTATTGACAATTTTTCCAACATTTATGGTATTAAAGCTAGGTTCATTTGTAACTGGGCGTGCAACTAATGGTAAGTAATTGCAATGTAGTGAATGTACCTAAGCTGTCAATTCTAGTTTTAAATGGAGAAAGTTATGAGTTTTAGAGTATCAAGATGAAGACTTTGTTCAAGTCTCAGGATCTTTGGGACTTAGTTGAGAATGGTTATGATGAATCGGATGAAGAGCCAAGATTGAAAGAAAATAAAAAGAATGACTCAAAGACATTATTCTTTATCCAACAAGCTGTTCATAATATTGTTTTTTTTTTTTTTGAAAATTGCTGCAGCAACTATTGCGAAAGAAGCTTGGGGAATCTTACAGACAACATTTCAAGGGTTTTCTAATGTAATCATGATAAAACTTCAATCTCTTCGTCGAGTTTTTGAAACCCTGCAGATGAAAGGTGAAAAGTCAATGCAAGATTTTTTATCTAGAGTTGCTGCAATTTTCAACCAAGTGCGGTCCTATGGAGAAAAAATTACTGATCAAATGATTATAGCAAAAATTTAAAGGAGTCTTACTCCTATGTTTGATCATATAGTGGATACCATCCAAGAGTCTAAAAACCTGAAAACATTCACATTTGATAAGTTAATAGGATCACTGCAGTGGGGCAAGGCTAAACAGGTCAGAAGAGAAGACTAAAGAAAAGGCTTTTCATAGGAAGGGGAAGGCATTACCTTAGAGAAATGAGCAAAAATGGCATGGTAATGTTGGATATCAAGGAAGAGGAGGTCGTAGCAGAGGATGAGGTTGGGGTGATAAACAACAAAATCAAACTCAACAACGAGATAACAAAAGGTCCATCCAATGTTATTATTATAAAAGGTTTGGGCATGTGAAGGCAGATTACTAGAAAAGGCAAAGGCAAGAACAAGCAAGTTATACAGAGCAAGAAGATGAGGTGATCAAATTGTTCATGGCTTATCAAAAAGATACAACGAGTCACAAAAACATTTGGTTTCTGGGCAGTGGGTGTTCGAATCACATGATTGGCGTAAAGTCACTATTCAAGGAGATTGATGAGACCTTCAAACAAAATGTAACACTTGGAGACAACAAGAAGATTCAAGTGGAAGGGAAAGGCAATGTGGAAGTCAAAAGCAGTTTTGGTAATGTAAAACTTCTATATGATGTTTATTACATTCCTAGTTTGTCACAAAATATGTTGAGTGTAGGGCAACTTATGCCTTCTGGATATTCTATTATGTTCAACGATGTCTCTTGTGTGATCAAAGATAAAAAATCAGATCAAATCATTGTTGATGTTCTATTACATTTAGTGCTTACGACTGAATTAGTGACATAAAATTAGTATATCCTTAATATTTAGTTCGTTCTAAATGTCATTTTTAGGTGTTAGGATTGCTGCTATTGTGACTGCATCAAAAAATGACCAAGTACGTGACTCGTTCTTGTAAAAGCAGTGAATGACACAAAGTTGAAAACTTTACTATCAACATTACACGATCATGTGTCAGGTTATGTGACAGACCGTGTGAGCCACACGACCGTGTGCCAGGCCATGCTTCAAACTAAGTAAGTGACACAGCTATGTGTTAAGCTATGTACCAGACCGTGTGAGCTACATGGCCGTGTCGGCCACACAAGCTGGGCCAGGTAGGTCGTGTAGGCCCATTTTTAGAAAAAATTAGTTAAGGTCATGTTTGAAGTGTGTTTTAAAGTTAGCTATTTCATAAGGTCGATTATTTGATATGTATGATTTCGATATATGAAATCTATGATACTAATATTGTATATGTAACTTTTAAAAGCATGTTTGTAGTATAAATTCTACATCTGATATGTAAATTTGAGAATTCTATTAGCATATTTCTAATCTGCAAAGCATGATTCATCTATTTGTATATTAGTATGTA
Source organism: Gossypium anomalum (assembly GCA_025698475.1). Classification (NCBI taxonomy): domain Eukaryota; kingdom Viridiplantae; phylum Streptophyta; class Magnoliopsida; order Malvales; family Malvaceae; genus Gossypium; species Gossypium anomalum. The sequence goes on along the minus strand of CM046966.1, from coordinate 76,472,260 downwards.
TTATGTTTTAGCATGTGCATTGGGGTGGGATATCTATGTAACAAATAAAGTGTTAGTAGTTTAATGATCTACCTTATCTAGTTTTTTTACCACATATATATGTTCTGACAGCTTGACTGCAATTCTGGTGGCTTGACCATATTTATCTGATTCTAGTGGATTATCATATTATTTTTGGTAGTTTGTCTGCATTATTCTGATAAGTGACATAGGTTCACTATTAAGCTATGTAGGGGTGTTTATTACCCTAATTGGTGTGTAAGAATGGACGGAGATAGTGTGTAGCAGATTGGGATAGGATCTGTATCTGTATTTTTTTGTATCAAATGTTGCATCGCATGATATGCTATGTCATCTGTATCTAATCTGACTATTCTATTGCATTCAATAGTTTGTCATGCTATGTATTAAGCTCGATTTTTTATTTCTATATGAATTTTCCATATGTTCTATTTGCATGGACTGAGTTACACACTGAGCTTGTAAGCTTACCCAATTTTTCTGACTTATTAGATAATCAGCAAACTTAGGACTGGACGACATGAGAGAGCTTGGATTGGTTTCTCATTTATTTACGTATGATGGTTCATGTTTTTAAATTATTCTGGACTTCTTGGGACTGTAAATATGTTTTCGGGCTTTGCGTTTCATTTTGGGTCACTTTTGATGGATTTAGTAATTATTGTTTAAAAATGGCAAAGTTATATGTTTTTACAAACTAAGTCACGGTTTTCAAATTTTCATACTTTGAAATTTCTGCTGCAAAACATGGTAATCAATTAAATGATTTTCTATAAAATGAACAACTTCAAACACGAATTTTCTAAAAATTAAAAAGAGGTTTGCAAAAACTAACTTTTAAGATCACCCTATCTTCAAGGGTTACTTTTAAGTTGCTAAATAAGTTTATGTAATTCTCAAGATTTGGCCATAACGTCTAAATCAGATATGATGTGTTACACCTTTGGACATTGCTCTTATTTTGATTTGGTTGGTTTTTAGTAAGTACCTAGGTAGGCCAATGGAATAGCTCATTGACTTGCCCGTTGGTCTCTTCTTGAGGATGTTTCTTGTGTTTTCAGTTTGGACTATCTATATGTCATTCACTTACTTATGTTGGATGAAGTCGTGGCTTGATTATTGATGTTTACCCTTACGAGCTTTTGCTTTAAAAAACCTTTGATGGGATCAGCTTTAACAATCCATATTTTTTACTTTCAAACACTGATTCCTTTCTCACAATCCATAAATGTAACGCCCCAAAATTTATATTTTTGATTCTGTTAGAATATGACACACAACTGTGTATCTGCTTCAGTGGTTAAGTGTTCTGGGTGTGTGTGTGAGGTCCCAAGTTCAAGCCTTGCATTTGGAAAATTTTGATATTTTTCTGAATAAAGCCTTAATCTGGTTCAATAGGCTTATGTCAAATTGCTGTAAAACCATATTAGAATGGGCTTGCTGGTCTGGTGATTAGGTTGAGTGTTGATATGTTGGAGGTCTGGGGTTCAAATCCCAGCGTGAGTATGAGAGTTCTTTTTACTCGTTTGACCGAGGGTAAGATTTGGTCAAATAAAAATTCTGAGGAGTTGGTTGTTAGTGGGTTAGTGGAGAGATAATTAAGGGATTGGGGAAATATCAGTTTTGGATTCTTTCAAAATTTTGTTGCCGTTTCTTTTTCCCATTAGTTCTCTATAGCCAAATTTTCCCCATCTCTGTTCTTTTCCTATTTTACTTCTCTTTTTACTGAAATCATAGCTTCTCTCTCTTTCGTTTTTTGTTGCCTCGTCTTTACTTTTGTAGCGTAAGTCGCACGTGAGGTAAGTGAAATAAAGTTGGAACCATTCTTAGTTGTTGTCATCTTTTTCGTTGGATTAATTCTTGGGTTTTGACAGCAGCAAATCATGAGGTTTAAGGCTCCCTTCGTACTGTTTCGTAGCGAGTTGAGTCAAAGTGTTGCTGTAAGTGTTCATCACTTTATAAATTAATATGTTAGTTTCGGGATTTTGATTAGTTGCAAGTAAGACTAAAATTAAAGTTGGATTGGTAAACTGTTAGGTGTTGTTCGTCTCGGTGTGATTTTAGAGTTGGATTGGTCAACTATTAAGTGTTGTTCATCTTGGTGTGATTTTAACTTCAAACAAAACCAGGTGTGTACATAAAAATACAGAAAACGAGAATCGACGAAAGCTAAAAAACGAATCTGTCGACTCTACACGGGCGTGTGGTTGCCTGTGTGGTAGGCCGTGTGACGGAACATAGGCGTGTGATCGAAGAGCCAGGCCATGCGCAGGTGACACGGTCGTGTGATGGCTGGGCCAAGCAGTGTGATCCACACGGCCAAGGCCAATTTGGGCCGAGTGGGCCACACGGGCGTGTGGGCCTACACGGGCAGGCCACATGGGCATGTATACCCATTTTTCTGAAACATTTTGTAAGGTTGCACGGGTCGATCAATTCAACTGTGGACCTACTGAAGTGTCGGTAAGCTTACTTAAACCTCTATAGGAGTGATCTGTTTGACTGATTTCTATATTAAGCATGTATACTGATCTAAATATATGTACGGTTAATTGCATAAATAGCATGTCATTTATCGTATGTTGCATTACATCGGGGTAGGTTGAGGATATATGGAGGAAGTGTCTGAAAGTCTTCTAAGCTTGATATCTGACAGCTCTGTTGCAAATTTCTGTTTATGTGTCGCATTTCGGTACCACATGGTGTGTAGGGATGGGTGGGTTCATTTAATCCCCACATGGTGTGTAGGGCTAGACAGAGATGTTGTGTAGAGGCTGGTGGGTAGGATTCTGATTATTGTATCTGCACTCTGTATATGATATGGGCCAAGGCCCAGTGTAATTTCTGAGATTGTATCTGAATGGGCTAAGGCCCAAACTGATTCTATAATGGGCTCAGGCCCGGACTGTAAAGGATTGTATTTTGTTGTATATCTGTATGCATGATTTTTATGGGGATTACACACTGAGTTTATGAAGACTCACACTTTTCTATTTAATCTATTCAGGTAATCCCCAGACTTGACAGATTGGTGCAGCGGAGGACTCGATGGTGGCCACGCATACTTAGACAGTTTTAATTTTTAGTTTTGGTATTTATTTCATAACAATTTCTGGGTTAAATTTTATGTAATTAGACTTTATAAACTATTGATTTTATTTTGGGTTTTTAAGCAGTTTAAGGTTTTAGACTACGGGACTCAACAAAACTCGATTTTTAATAAAAATGACGGATTTCTTAAATACAAATGGTTTTCTTAACATAGACTTTTTCAAAGCTTCCGCTAAAAGATATGATTTTGACATAACATGTGTTTTACTTCTAATTAAGACAAAGACTAATTAACAGGAACGGCTTTAACTCGACAACTTCATTTTCAAATTTCATTCCTTGTGACATTGCTAGGTTCGACCATAATGTCCAGGCAGGGTGTGGGGTGTTTCAATAAAGCCATCAAATTTTAAGCAAGGTAAAGAAAGGAAGATCCAAGCAATAGTACATCACTACATATACGAAAAATAAGAGAGGCATTTTGACTAGTTTTCCTTTACCATACATTGTTACATTGATTTTAAAAGATATTTCAATATGATATCATAACGGAGAACAATCAAGTGATTCATACGTAAGCCGATAAATTGCAAAAGGACAAAGATTCGTCATTTGGTTCTAATAACTTACTAAATCTTAGGCTAATCATCTCTAGAAATATGAGTGATGGCCTACAACAAATTTACTGTAAAAATATTGCTTTTTTTGGACATTCGTCAAATTTTAGCTTTGCTATGTCAAAAACAATATCTAAATTGTACCCAAAGTAACAAGTTCGGTCTAAATTATAAAAGCTAAAAGTCAGGTAAAATTTTAATTTATTTAGAACTAGTTATTAATTGTTGTTGTGGTTGAAAAGTGATTTTAGGGGGAAAAGAATATTTTTCAAAAGTGTGATGAAAATGCTGTGAAAAAATATATTTGTAGTTTTTAGTGTTCTTTGTTGTTAAAAATTGCTGTTGAAAGTTAAAATGTCTTTTTTGAACATGATATTAGAAAATAAAAAATTAATTAAGTTATATGATTTTTAAATAACTTAATATAATGATATATGAAATGTTAATTTTAAATTAAGTAATTAATATACATTGTTTGTAAAATTGATGATATATAAAATACTTTAAAAATTAAATGCAGTAATAAATAAGATTTAAATAATTTAATATAATAATAAATTATATTTAAATAATTTAATATAATGAGATATAAATTATAAATTAATCTATTTTTCATATACCTATTAAATAGTTAATATAAATAAGAGTATTTTGATCATTTTCACTTCCAAATGAAAAAGTTAAATGCAGTTAAATTTTAACTTTTTGCATTTGGTTAAAAAATACTTTTTGACCGCACTTTTAACTACAAAAGCCAAATATTCTTTATTGCTTCTGCGGTAAAAAAAATACATTTAACCCAAAAGTATTTTTCCTTCGCAATGGAACACACCCTTAATCACATATCACTAAAACAATTTGTTAATTTCCCTTTAAATTTGTAATACTTAAGTGGTTAATTATTTTATTTTGACGTATATTTTGATTTTTTATGATTATGTGAAAGAACAGAGAAAAGAAATTTAAAGATTATTTTTGGCAAACTTTATGTTTTGGACTCATTTTAAGAGAGAAAGAGATACAGGAAAGCTAAGAATATAACGAAGGGCGAAGGGAGCACAGAAAGGCGCAATACCAAAGCTTTCCCGAAAGAGAAGAATGCGCCATAGGTTTCTTCCTGCTTTGCTTTGGGAAGGGGCATTGAAAGAACACAGACATAGTGGAAATGCTCCTAGACTAGAAAAGGTTCCCCCGTAAGTCTGATCCTCTCAACTCATACTACAGCAGGGAAATCCACTTTTCTGGACAGGGTCTTCCTTCTATAAAATTTCAACTTGACACTACATTAATATTTTGATCATACCTTGAATTACCAAATTTCAACTTAATCTCATAATGTAGTGTTTTGAAGGGAATTAAAAGATTTAATCGAAACTATTTCATGACTCGAGACCAAAACATGTCAGGAAGATGGCCAAAGATGAATGATTAGTTTGCAAGGAAAATCTAAACCTAAAAAAGTTATTTCTCCATTATGCAAATTTTGCCTTATAAATGCAAATCATTAGGATAAAAAACATTCAATATTATTTTATTTTTGTGTTTTAGTTGCTAACCTCTTTTTGTAATATAAGGGAGTTTGAAGTTTTGATTCTTCAAGTTGATGAGATTTAATTTGTTTCAATTCTTTCTTTATTTTTTAGTATTTTTATATCGTTTATTTTAATTACAAATATTTAAGTTTGTTAAATAAAGGTATTGTATTTAATAGCTTAGAATATTTCCCTTATCAATTAGATTTTTTGAATTCGTAATTGTTTAATTATTCTAATACCTATAACAAATAGTATGAATTTATATCTTAAAATATGTGATTCATTGCTGTGAGAATATATAATTTAAATCTAAATGAACCCTTCTTCCATGTGTTTGATGACTAGAATCAGGTCTCTCTCTTTTTTCATGCTATTTATAATTTAAATCCTATGCCCTTCGTTGTTATAGAGTTATTTGTTAATAAGAGAAATAATTTCAATGAACTTTGTTTTGTTACCAAAAAGGTAGGGAAGGATTAGTTTCTAGGCATGACAGTACACAACTATAATTAATTTAGTGAAGAATTTTGAAATTTACCTTTGCAATATAATCAAACCCATGAATAAAACTAAGATTTTTATCATATTAATTTTTTAAAATTTACATTTGCGGTCTTTCTTTTAATAGTTTTAACTTTTAATTTTTAAATCGCTAAATTTTATTTCAGTTATTATTACAAAAAAAACTTTTATTGGTTGTTGTGAATATTATTTTACTTACTGCCATCTACAAATTTATTTTTACAAGTTAGGATATTTATTTTGTTGGATTCAACCTCACCACTCTATAAAATCAATGTATATATATATATCTTAAGATAAAATTAAAAAAGAAGCAAGAAAAAATAACTATAGTAATTGTAACACCCCAAACTTGGCCTAAACGTTATGATCAAATCTAGGAGTGTTACGAAGAAGGGTTTTGAATCTAATCGTATCACGTTAAAAACATCGTATAATTTATTGCTAAAAAGGGGCCCATATTTTATAAAACGTATTTATTATCATATTTGTTACTGAAACCGTCGTTAGTATGTTCTTTCAAAAAAAACATAGTTTGCAGCGAAAATCTTAAAAGTCATTACATTTTGAAACCCAAGTTCGTATTTTCCAAAACATTTGTTTGCTTGAAACAGTTACTTTCGAAAAACTGTTTGTTGTGAGTCGTAGAAAACATAATCATAACCAAAACCAACAAAAAAAATCAAAAGAAATCCAAAGAGTCCAAAGAGTCCCAAAATTACAAAACTCTCAAGAATAACTAGAAATTTAAATAAAATCGTTAATTAAAATATAGTTTCCCGACTAGTGGTCACCGCTGAGCCTCCGTCGAACCAACCCGCCTATATCTGAGGATTACCTAAACATAACAGACAAATATATGTGAGTTTTCATAAACTCAGTGTGTAACTTAACAGAGGGATACATACATAAAAACTTAGATTTCCCATGTAGCAGATCGAATATGGACATAAGTCCTTAACAAAATCAGATATTAACAGAATCATACAGATAGTCAGTTTCCTACCCCCATCCTTTACACACCATCCTTGACTATCCCAACACACCACGTAGGGTATAAAACACCCACCCATCCCTACACACCACATAGTGTCTATACGACACTTATCAAAGTAGTTTGCAACCAAGCTACCAGTAGACCGACGAAATGTTGCCTTACAGAACACTTCCCCCACATACAAATCACACCCCATATTCATATACAAATAATAGATAAACATATATAACAGAGTTAACATGTCTCGCACGCTTATACATAGATATCATACATATGTATACAACACAGTCAAATTATACATATCGATTTCCTTGGTACTCAAACCAGTCCATCAGAACAGAAGATCTCATGCATTAGGGTTTGGTTTGCCTTTACCGACCCTATAGAAGCCTCACAATCAATCGAAACGATGTGTGCGACCTTAGGGAAAATTTCAGAATTTTGGACCTACATGCCTATTTGGGCGCACACGCCCAAATTGGCCCTACTCGTGTGGCCCACACACCTAAATCAGTCTATACGTCACACAGTCGTGTGTCGCACATGACAGTGTGGCGTCTATAGACCATTTTTTTAGGTTTTCGTTGAACCTCATTTTCTCGCGTTTTCGTTACACACCTAGTTCGTTTTCGATGAAAAAGCTCTCCTGAAACCACCAGAACCTAGAAACAGCATTCCCGAACCTTTATCACACGACTGAAACAAAAATTAACATTCACACTCGTATGGGGATTCAAACACAAGACTTTAGGGCAAACTAACACTTTATCACTTGAATCAACAGGCTCATTCAAATATAATTTCACTAACAATAGAATATAAGCCAAACCGCCAAGGGATAAGCTAGGATCGAAATTACAAAAATTTCCTAAAGTAGGATTAAACCCAATACCTCAAATACACACCCAAAACACTTAACCACTAAAATAGATACATATTTATGACAACATTCACATAAACAAAATTAAATTAGTCAGGACGTTACATTAACTCAGGTTCTATGAAAGAATCATGTAACACTTGAAACATTTGAGCCAAAAAGCTATTTTAAAATCTCTGAAATTTATCATTGTCCTTCATTTTATGAATAGATATGTTGTGTAATCCTTAATTTCAATCACCATTTTCATTTGACACTATACTTTGAACCACTAAAAATAGAGTAGTACATATGTTATCACTTCAAAGGTTGATCAAAAACATGAGAAGCTGTCATTAGTTATTTATTATGTAAACATAAAAGCCTAAACAAAACAATTAGTGACCATTTACATGTTCATCAAATGCAACATAATTAAACTTTTACTGATAGAATAGCTTGGCAAGACTTACCTTTTGTAATTAAACATATGCATATATTTAGGACGGGATGGTGAGATGATAAAAGGATTACCATTATTTTATATTAAACAACCTGTACTACTATAATGAGGAAAGCTTATTGCAATGACAGTATACTCAAAATGCATATACTATAAATACATCATTCTATATATATATATATATATATAAAGAATATATGGGGGATGAAAAAATGGAAAGAAATTAAATTTTGAATGTGCTTGATAAAGAATAAAATGAGGAAAGAAAATATGAGAGATAGACTTTTTTCCATCATAATGCATTAACTAAATCATTCCAAATTGAAATGATAAGAGAGAAAATGAGAAGCCTAAGCATGTTAGGTTAAAATTATGCATTTTTTAAAAAATGTTTTTTCTTTCCTCTCATTTTTCAACTCTATCAAGCAATAAATTGAAAGAAAATTACTTCTTTTTTATTCAATTTTTCTATCTCTCCTACAAAGCATACCTATGGAAAGAAGAATTATATTTTTTATCCTCTTTCAATTACCCATCTTCCTATTTTTTCCCACTCCAACAAACAAAGCTTAAGTCAGATAATTAGGAAAGAACTAGAAAAATCCTTTTCACTTCTAAATATGAGATGAAGGAAGAACGTTCCTTATTGAAAGTAAGAAAAACCTTCAATTTTTTGCTCTACTAAAAGATACAAATTTATGCATGTATGTACGTACATACGTATGGGCTTTGTTTAGGTTATTGTGTGTAAAGTCACATACATAAAACACTAGTATACCTTCCTTCCCACAAGACTATACTTGCACACAGAACCAATAGTAAAACCATGAAATAGAATAAACATTATTAAAATATCACACTCAAAACCAAAAGCAATCCTAAATCAACCCCAATATTTATATTCACATAATCTCTATACCCATCTCCAATTCATATGAACATCTCCCAATTCCAAAGACCCAACAAAAAATGAAACTACAAGATTAATATAAAGACATTTAATTTGTAGCCAAAACAAATACCTTCCAGTCACCTCCGATAAGCTAATTAGGTTGTTTTCTGACTCGAGATCTCCACGATTTTCCCCTAAAATTTTCTTGTCATTATCCATTGACACGACACCTAATTCCCTTCCCATGTTCCATGTCTCCTTTGTTTCTTACAAGGATCGCTTAGATCTTCCTCAGAATTTTCAGATTCTTCCTCAGAAATTTCAAATTCTTCCCAAGAATTTTCAAATTCTTCTACCATACTACTCTGTTTTCATCACGAGTAATAATATTAATCATGGGAGGAAAACAAAGAATAATACATTAGAATGACATTAGGCTTACATTTTATTTTCCTTTTGTCAATAAAATGTCGAGAAAGGGAAGAAAATGTCAAAGTTTGAATCTATATCATCTAAGTGCTCGTCGAAAGTTTTAATCACTGCTCTCACAATTCTTGGTGACTTTAGGCTTACTTACGCATTAGAAATCGAAGGATGGCCTAGATATTCTTTAAATTTCTTAGATTTTTCTACCATGTTAATATAATATGATCAAAAAAACAAAGACAAGAATTTAATATAATTTATTATGTTATGATTTAGAGTCTTATCCAACAACCTCAATCTCGTATCAATAGTGACCCATTTGTAAATTCTAAATAATATATAGTCAAGCCTCTCAATAATAGTTTTCTTTGACTGCCAAAATTTTGGATGTTATAGAGAGATGAATGTTGTACACCTATAATAACATTTGAGATTTAGATCATATTTGAATTTTTAAAAAATAATTTAAACAACTATAATATATTAATATTAATCTTGATTAGTGAGATTTAAATCGTATCTTTATAAAATTTACAAATGTAGGCCTATTTATTAAAAATTATTTTCCATTTAATAGAATATGACTAATATATTTTTATATAAAATTTAAACAATTTATTGAAATAATATTTTAACTAGAATTTATTATTTTTATTTCACTTAGTAATATAACTAAGTTTACTAAAATTTGAGACAAAAGGTTGCTATAGGAAACTAATTAAGTAAATAGTATACTCCATACTTAATAGTTATTGTAATAGATGAAAAGCTAATATAGTGAGTAAAAAATACATAAAAAATTTGATTTTGCAACAAAGTTGAATGTTACATTAAAATGTTATTATTGTTATAGAGAGAGCTAAACTTATAACATTATCCTTTAAGAATATACGGTTCTCCCTTGACTATGTTCTTGTAACGCCCCAAAAATTCATGTTTTTGATTCTGTTAGAATATGACATAAATGTGTATCTGCTTCAGTGGTTATGTGTCCTGGGCGTGTGTGAGAGGCCCTAAGTTCAAGTCCTAGCTTAGGAAAAATTTTGGTTTTTACTTAAATAAAGCCTTAAACTTACTCAGTAGGCTTAAGTTTAATTAATTGCAAAACCATATCACAATGGGTTGCTGGTCTGGTGGTTAAGTGGAGTGTTAAGTTTACTGGATGTCTTGTGTTCGAATCCCTACGCAAGCGGGGGAGTTTATTTTTACTCGTTAGACCGAGAGAGTTTTAGTTAGACTAAAAGTTTGCTAGTGGGATAGTGGGAACTTATTAGAATTTCTCCTATTCTGATTTTTTTTTAATGAAAATTTGGGTACTCTCTCTTTTTCTCAAAAATCTGACGGCAACACCTCTTCCTCCTTTTCTTGTTGTTTTTTATTTCAATCGATATTATTTCCTTTGTTGTTCGTTTGCTTCTACGATTCGAGGTTCTGGTTGCTATTTTCAGCCCTTTTTGGTAAGCACCCTTTATACTTCGTAGTTTAATTTCTAAGTGTCTGATCGAAGGGTTGTGTAATGCGTTTTGACAGCGAAAAATTGAGAGTAAAGAACTGCCTTAGTGCCATTGTGTGGTTAGATCGTGCGGTGTTCAAGGTAAGGGTATCAGTAAGTTTTGGGAATATTTGTCACAACAATTCAGATTAAGAGACCAAAACTGGATAATCTATTATCGAATGTAGGTTCTGGAGCGCTCAGGAGTGTTTGTGCTTCGAATCGATACTAGGTATGTACTCCGAATGCACTAAAAATGAGATTCGATGAAAACTGAAAAGCATTCTATCGATGCCACACGGGCGTGTGGTCACCTGTGTGGTAGGCCGTGTGGAAGTACACGAGCGTGTGGTCGATGAACCAGGCCGTGCACACGTGACACGAGCACGATGGACACAATCGTGTGAAGGTTGGTAAACCATGTGTGAGACACGGGCTCAGCCAATTGCGCCGTGTGGGCCACACGGGTGAACCACATGGGCGTGTAGGAATTTAGGCCCGGCCGTGTGATTCACATGGCCAAGGCCAATTTAGGCCTTGTGGGCCACACGAGCATGTGGGCCCACACTGGCAGGCCATATAAGCGTGTGAGCCCATTTTTTTGAAATGTACTATAAGGTTGCAAGGGTTGCCCAAGACGTCTGTGACCTGACGTAAGTTCGGTAAGCATTACTTAAACCCCTATTCTGCGATACGATATTATGATGTGGGAGATAGCATGCTATACTTGGTTTGTATATATACATATATCTGTTCTATTCTGATTATGAGTATATGTCTGTTAATCTACATTATAGCATGTCATTCTTGCATGATGCATTGCATCGAAGTGGGTTTGATGAAGTGAAGGAAGTACTGAAAGGCTTCATAAGCCCGTTATCTGGCAGCTAAGCTGCGTATTTATGATATGTATTGTATTATGGTACTCTATGGTATGTAGGGTTGGATGGGTTCATTTTATCCCCATATTTGGCGTGTATAGATGGGTGGGTCGATTTTATCCTTACATGGTGTGTTGGGTTGGACGGAGTTGGTGTGCAGGGTTGGTGGGCATGTTTCTGATATTCTGATCTGATATGCATGTTATATCTGAGATGGGCTGAAGCCCTAAGACTTTATCTGATTCTATTTCTGAGCGAGTCAAGGGCCTCACCAATTCTGTAAAGGGCTCAGGTCCGAATTATGATTTTATCCTGCTATTTGATTATGCATGCTAAACTATGAGGATGTACACACTGAGTTTGCAAAAACTCACCATTTATTTGTTTATTAGTTTAGGTAATCCCCAATAGTAAGCGGATCGATGCAGCAGAGGACTCGACGGTGACCACGACCACATATGTTTTGGTTTATGAACTTTCTACAATTACTTATTTAATATTTTAGAGAATATTGATGTAATTTTGGACTTGGACTTTGGTTTTAAATCTGGGTTTTTTAACAGTGATTTTGGAATATAAACTCCAACACCAAAGCATGGTTTTTTATTAAACTTAACTAAAAGTTTTTGTAAATAGAAACGGTTTCTTAAATAATAGAAATAAATGGGTTTCAAAAGCTTCTGCGATAAAGAAATGCTTTCAAAGCAACTCGACCATTACACGATTTTCTGACTAAGTAAAAGATAATAATTGGAACAGTTTTATGACTTGATACGATTTGTTTAAAAACACTCATGTGACATCGCTGAATTCGATCGTAATGTTTAAGCCGGGTTTGGGGTGATACATTTAGTGGTATCAGAGCCAAGTTACAAAATCGACTGTGGATTAGGTTTTAAATTTGGTTTTTAAGAAATGATTTGCAAAATAATCTAAAATATTTTTGATAAACCGTGGTACACCGAGTCTCTGACGCCAATCTTGTAAGTTTTTGTAACTCTGTTTAGAATTATCTGAAAGCATGCTTAGAATATACTGTTTGGATCTGTTTGAAACACTAATGTAGAATTGTCTGAAAGCATGCTTAGAATATACTGTTTGGATCTGTTTGAAACACTAATGTATGCTATGAAACTACTATAGGTAGTATACTAATAAACACTCTAGGTAGTGTAAGCTGAAAGTCGTAGTAAACTTCGACTTGCAATAACAGACTCTGAATACTCTGATAACTTTACTACATAAAATATTTGTTAACAAATATCGAAACTGTAAACTGATTTGCATAAATTTTTTAATACAGATTAATTTGAAATTACGATGAGCTCATGTGGTACTCGTGGACCGGGTACTAGATGCCGTGGTAGGGACCGTAGAGGGGCTCGAGCTGAATCCTTTGTATCTGATATGATTTTAAATCTGGACACTAGTAAGACGCCGGTGTCCCCTGTTACTGAGACTGGGTCTGGGACTAGGTCTCATGATCGTGCGGCTAGGGACGACGCCCTGTCCTAAGCCATGCTACGGATTCTGGAGAGGGTTGTTGGCCCAACATTAGTTCTAGGGGCCATGGGTCGGTTACGGAATGACTCTGGTCCAATGGGGCTGGGGTATTTAGGGGCATCGCTGGAGTTGCTCCTAATGTGGTCGAGTACTAGATGGAGGCCACTAAGCGTATTATGGATGATCTGGACTTTTTTGCTGAGCAGAAGCTCAAGGGGGCTGTTTTACTGCTTCGCGATGAAGCGTATCAGTGGTAGCTGATAGTTAAGGATGGCACTCAGCCCAACCGGTTGACATGAGATCTGTTTAAGAGGCTTTCTAGAGTAAGTATGTGGGAGCCAGCTATATCAACGCTAGGAGACGTGAGTTCCTGAATCTCACTCAGGAAGATCATTTAGTGGCCGAGTATGAGGCTAAATTTCTAAGGCTGAGCCGTTATGCGCAAGGCATAGTGGCGACAGAGTATGAGCGCTGTGTCCATTTTGAGGACAACCTTAAGGATAACTTGAGGATCCTAATAACTCCGCAAAGGGAGCGTGAGTTTGCTGTGTTGGTCGAGAATGCCAAGATTGCTGAGGAGGTTAAACGCGCAGAGTGCCAGAACCGTGACAGAGGGAAGGCTAAGAGGGATGCAGAGCCTTTGAATTCTGGGATGAAGCCTAGGAAAAAAGGCCAGATCTAATGGGCCCATGAGAGTTGGGCCTATTATTGCACCTGCTGGGGTGGCGATTTGTTAGCTCTGTAATAGACACCATACGGGTGAGTGTTGGAGGTCTACTGGAGCCTGTCTTAGATGTGAGTCTACTAAGCATAGTGTTAAGAACTGTCCGTTGAGGACTAATCAGATGCAAGCTCTGACTAATGAGACTATACAGCCGCCGAGGGTAGTTCAGCAGCCACATAGGGGCCGAGGTCAAGCTAATGGTGGTAACGGCATGGGCTAAAGGCAGAGAGCACCGGGCAGAGATGCTAGATCGACTGAGGCGAGGCAGCCCGCGTTGGGTTATACTGTATGTCATCGTGAGGACCGAGATGCTCTGAACGTCATCACGGGTACGTTTTTAATTTTTAATGTACCTTACTTAGCATTGATAGAAATAGGCTCTAAACATTCTTACGTAACTAGTACGGTGTCTGAGACCTTGGGGTTATCATGTGAGAGCACTTCTAGTGATGTAACAGTGGTGAGTCCGTTGGGGCAGTCTGTTGGAGTTAACAAACTGTTTAGAGACATACTGTTAGAGGTCCAAGGGACTGTATTTCTGGCTGATCTGATGGAGCTTCCATTTGGGAAGTTCGACCTGATTTTGGGTATGGACTAGTTAGTCAAACACTGAGTGAGTCTGGATTGCGCTGTAAAGAGGATTGTTCTGAGAACCGAGGAGGATATTGAGGTGGTCGTGATTGGGGAACGACGAGATTATTTGACTAATATGGTATCTGCATTAGTGATGGAGAAGTTAGTAAGGAAGGGGTGTGAGGCATACTTAGCTTATGTCAGTGTTGCTGATTTTGGGGACTCTTCGGTTAACTAAATTAACCAAAAATTATATGTTTTTATTTTTGGTTAAAATAAGTATAAAATTAACCGAATTAATTGAATTAACTGAATTACAAATAGATGGTGGTGGAAACACTATTGTCACATCATCTATCTTTGAAATAAGGAATCTAGTTATTCTAAGGGTATGATGCTTGGATTTCATCATAAATCTCTTCATTTTAAAAAACCATGGACAAAGATAGAAGAATTTCACTATGAGAAAATTAGAAATTACAACTTCTCTCAATTTAACAAGGAGAAAACAATGAAAAACTCTCTCTTAATAAAAATAAGAAACAACTATTTAAAAAACTCTCTAAAACTCTCTAGTAGTAGAATGGCTTGAGAGAAAATGATTAGGGATGGTTTGGAAGTGAAATGGTTAAGCCTATTTATAGTTAAGGTTTAAGGACGAACTTACAGATGGCTTAAAAATTAGGGACTAAAAATGATATTATCTCATTCACATTTCCAACTTACTTTCATTTCAACTTCCCACCTTTTTTTTTACTTGCTGTTTTACTTTTACTTTTACTTTCGGTGGGCCTATTTATATATTATAATTTTATTTATTAATTTTTCAGTTAAACCAAAAAAATTTAGTTAACCGGCTGGTTTCGAACCGAATTAACCGTTAACCAAAAACTCAAAAAATTTATTAATAGACCCCCGACCAAATTAATTCGATTAACCGACCAATTAACTAAATTCGGTCGGTTAATCGAATTTTTTCGATTTTACCCGAATTATGCACACCCCTACATGCCTCTGCATTTGATTTTTTTAGTAACGTTTTCTTCATTTCACATTTTACTCGGTAAATTTATGATGGTACTTTAATTCTCTTGCTATTTATTTCATTGAATTTATTTTTATCGCAAATAATTTGAAATGAAATTTTAGAAGAAGATTTCTTCATGAATATCTTCAAAGCCCAAACAAATTGAAATATGTTTTGGATTGGTGAGCTCAATTTGAGATATTATTATTTTTACTCAAACTTAATATTTTTGGTAGTCAACATAATTATGTTTTACTCTTGCCTAATATTTTGGTAGTCAATATTTTTTGTACTCAAACTAAATATTTAGTACTCAAATAGGTTTCAAAATGGTTTTTTGCACAGCGAAAAATTAAAATTTTGAAAATCGACTCAGTTTGTGATATTTATAGCAATAAATTCTAACTAAATTCATATTAGTGTTTTCGGCTTAGCAGATATTCATTGTTTTTGGCTTTCAACCAAACGATCTTCTCTGTTATTCTCTTACCATGAATTATAAACTTATTTAGTCATGAAGTCATTCCACTATAGTATCGTGACTGAGCTCTCCCCAACAACATACCATTTCGAAAGTAACTAACTACTCAGTGCTCAACCAATGATCTTGTCATGTAACATCCAGGAATTTGGGATTAGAAGTTTTGATGTATGAAGTAAAGGTTAGTAAGTAGGTTGAGCAATTGGGTTTGTTGTCGCGTTTTAATATCAGAATGAGCCTGCTGGTTTGATGGTTGGATGTGCTAGTTTGCCACTGGATTCTAGGTTTGAATCCTCATATGTGTTTTGAAGAATTATTTTTTTAATTTAGATTTTTTTTTAAGTTTTAAAATACTTATTTAATTTTTTAATATTATTTTATTTTTTCGAAATAGGCCAAAAACTTTCTCATGTTCTCCCTCTCCCACACTCTTTTGTCTCAACATTCTCTTTTGGTTTATTTTAAGTTTTCTTTCCTTTCTATTCTTCGATTTGTTTTTTTTCTTTCTTTGGGGTTTCGAAATTGTTACCGCTAGTTACTTCTTCTGAAGTTGTTTCTTGATCCTTTGAGTGCTGTATCGGGTAAATGACATCCTTTAGGTTCGTTGACTAATTTATTTTGTTATTGCTTTCGAATTATTTAGTCAATTTCTTATAGATTAGCATGTTTTTGGAATTGAGGTATCAATTTGGTGGGTGGTGATTTTTCGATCGTTTTGGGTAGTTTAGATCACGAAATCAGGTGTGTTTCTGGAATTGATTAATCGAAGTATTGTGTTGCTAATGAACTATGTGAATACTGCGTGTTTTGGTATATCCATGATTTGACAAAGGTTGAGGTCTATTTCGTTCCCAAAAACACGATTTTCAGCCTGTTTTGGTGTGGTTTCGTGACCACACGGGCGTGTGCCACACACGGGGTGTTCACACAGCCGTGTAATTTTGAGAATTAGGGTTTTTGGATGATTTTGGTGCCACACAGCTGTGTGGCTACGATTTAAGGATTTTTGTTGATTTTCACACAGGCGTGAGCCTGAGACACACAGCCGTGTCTGCTCTACACCTTATTTTGGAAATTATGGATAGTGAGTTACACGGGCTATTCACACGGCCATGTAACTCAGTCACACGGGCGTGTAAACCTCTACACGGCCGTGTAGACCTGTTTTGTAGATTTTTGTTCTGTGTTGTATTTTGACCTATCTTAGTTTCTATATAGTCCAACGTTTGTTAGGGCCTCTGTAAATGTATTGGGACTCTGTTTTCCGCTTAGATTCGAGTGTGTGTTTGTAATTACAAGATTTAAACTAATTGGTTATTCATGTGTTTAGATGATGTGATAAATGAGTTGAGGTATTTATGCCGTCGTTACATATTAACCGTTAAACAAGTAAAACCGATTCTGAAATTGACAGACTGAATATGAGCTTCAATATCTATGAGACTGTTAGTTTTTGGTGTGTATTCATACATTTGCATAAAATTAGGGTTTTGGTTGCGAAGAGAAAGAAAACTGATTTGGGCAGTTTTAACTGTAATGCTTTTGTATAGCGGTATACCGTACTATACTGACCATATACCAGCTCAGTTGTATACTTTCACTCGAGTGGCTTAGTTCCACTATATGTGGTGTGTAGGGTGGATGAACCTTTAATGGTTCTATGTGGTGTGCAAGGTGGACGGGCCTTCTGTAGCCTTTATGTGGTGTACAGGGTGTATGAAAAGGTGTTTGGTTGATCGGGTGAGTTTTTAACCTGTTACATACATCTTATATTCGATATGGGTTTATCTGTCTGATGGTTGGGATAGTTGCGAATTAATGTGAATAGTCTAACGTGTGAAATATACCATTATGATATGTGTGTATGATTACTGGAAATTACTTGTAAGATTGAGTACTGATACTTGTTATTGTTCGTTCAATGTTTGTGTGCACATATCAATATTCGTCTGAATACTCTATCTATTGCTTCTTCTTTTTTTTAATTTCGGACTCACACTGAGCTCGTGTAGCTCATCCGTTAGTTTCCTCTCTTTCAGGTAAATTTTGTGTTAGAAGCTGGACTCGGCAGCCGAAGGTCTTAGAAAGTTTGGTTTGATTTGGCTTAGTTAAAACTTTCATAAGTTTATACGGTTGGTTTTAAGATTATTTGTAAAGCAATTATATAAATTGTGGTATAGGTTAAGGTTTGAACTTTTCGTTAAACTACGTGATTTTGATTTTGAACAACATATTTTTTGCATAATTTCTAATTCAAAAATTTCGAATTACATTTGGTAGAATGGATGTATTTTGAACCTATACAAGAATTACTATTTTAAATCGTAAATTGTTAAATGACTTAATACGATTTTAGCAAACTGTGTTCGAAGTGAGTTTTAAATAATTCTTTATGTAAATTGCTTTTAGATCACTTCGGTGGTTAGTGTAAACTCCAGGATCCGGCCTAAACTTTTAAGCTGGGTATTGGGTTGTTACATGTCATAAGTGTGTTACCCACATAGGATACCTTTGATCTCTTTGGGAGAATATCTATTCTCCTAATGTGATTATATTTTATCTCATGGTAACCGGTTACATCTTTCTTCATGAAAAGTCAATCACTATCAAGTAGTGATTAAGTCATCCATCATAAAGACTGACGACTCGTGGTCACGTTTACTTTTCGTTAACCATTTAATGTGAATAAGAGATTTACCCATGTTTTGGGCTATGAATTCCACTATTGTAAATGATGCTACATACTACAGAAGTCATGCACCCAACACACTAACTTTCGGTTCTTTATCTATTTGAACTTAGGTTTTTACTTACATCAAAGTGTACGAGTTGCGCATACATAGTTCGTCATCCAGTCAAGATTTAAGTATGTCACACTATAAACGTCACAAGTGAATAAATCCGTAAATGGATTCAGGATATATTCTGCTTGGGTCTTGTCTGATGTACTATTTATTGGAAAAAAATCCGATTTGAAAATGGTTTTCTTGCATAACGAAAAATAAAAATTTTGAAAACTAACTCGGTTTGTGATATTTATAGCAATAAAGCTTAACTAAATTCGTATCTGTGTTTTTGGATAAGTGAATCCTTGATGTTTTCCAACTTTCAACCAAACGGTCTTCTCTATTATTCTCCTACCACGAACTATTTTGAGTGTGGGCTCAAATCAATTAAACAAAAACACAAAACTAGAAAAAGTTTTCTTTTTGGGATGAAAACGAAAATTCTTTTTTCTTTAATAGAAACCGGTAAAATTGTTATTCTAAAAAATATATTTAAAAGTTGAGAATAAATTCTCTCTATATTTTGGCAGAATAAGTTGTAACATCTGATTGAATAAGTTGTGGAGAAAGTGATTACATAGCATTAGTGTTAACTTTTGGGGATTGAGATTCACATATTATTTCTTCTAATGAGTCACAATTCCATATGCTCAAATTCTCAAGCTTTTGAAGTCTTGTCAACATACTCAACGGAAAAACATTTAACAACTTAGGACAATTTTCCAAGGAAAATGAAGTTAGTTTAGAATACAAATGTTCATCAAGTAGGTTAGGCCATAGCCTTTCCATGTTTTCTATGCCACCACTACTACTCAAACACTTCTTTACCAATTTTTCCACCAATCATGTTTAGGAAATGCTTATTTTCCAATCTCAAACACCTCTTGTGCCCTTTTAAAACAAATACCCAATTTCTTTAGCACAGAAGATATCACCTAAATTTACATGCACAATTCATTTGAATGTGTCAATAAGTAAAGTTAAGTTGATAGGAAATTTTTGCAATTTCTTACTACAACTATGTATGTCATGTTTTACAGTTTCTTTTTCACTTATCTCATAAATCTCATCATGTTTTCAAAAACATTTAATTTTTTAACCTTAAAATGTTAGAAGCCCCTTTAAAATATTACAATATTTATGATGTAAAAAGTTAATTGTAAAAGGACCAAACATTAAAATGTAAATACTCAACGGATGATAAATTTTAAAAATTAACTATTTCATTTTTAATCATTAATCATCTTTTTATCAAATTAAAATATTAATTAATTAAACTTATTTCTATACTACCATTGATATCCATCATTATTAAATTATATTTTTCTTAATTAATATTATTATTCAATTAAATATCAGAGTACTAACTTTTATGCACATGTTTCATTATTTATCAACTTTAATTCAAGTAAATTTTTTTAATAAACAATTATCAACATGCATATATATAAATTTGATTAAATTAAGTATTCATGTTATCCTAACAAAAAGAAAAACAATATTTATATTAGGTTCCTATTGTTATTAGATAGATGGATAAAATAAATTTAACTAAAAGAGAAGATTTTCTAATATATATTCTTTAACTTTCAATATTCAACTGATCATAAAAACAAAAATAAAATGTTATGATTAGAAAAGATACTATTGAGATCAATCAAATAAAAAAAAAATTTATGTTATTTTGTATAGAATGCATTTGGAACTATAAGTTTCTCTTATTTTATAAGATAAGAGATATTTATATATACACAAAAGTAAAAAAAGAAAAAAGAAAAAAAAAGAAAACATTAACATTAAACATACCTTTGTACTGAAGAGATATTGTGGCTGAGGTACATTAGGATCAAGTGAAATGTTTTCAATACTTGCAGTATCAAAATGGAATGTGCTCAAAACAGGACATTTGATTATTTCTAATTGTCTTAAAAAAGGGAAATTCAATTGGGTTAACTCCACGGAAAAATCTTTCGAGATTAGAAAGATTGATGAGTTTCAAGCTGAGGGAACACCCTTAAGCTGTTGCTAATCCTTTCTTCTCCACCTAGTATTCCTTTTATTATGTCTTCCATTTCATCACAATAACAAACAATAAGTGTTTTCAAATGCACAAAGCTTTTAACTATAGATGACATAAATACACACTTCAACTTATGGCAATCGAACACTTCCAAATGTGTTAAAACTTAAAACATCAAGAGACACCGTAAGAAGTCGATCATCATGCCATTTTTCAATTTTATTGACTGAATGCAAATACAACTCCTTCAATGCTGGAAACAAAACCTACAAATAAAATCATATTTGGCATCATCATTAACAATACTTTATTAATTATCATTAAGAATATGTAAGAATGATTTTCATACCAACAACTCCACCTTAATTTTCATTAAGGTAAGAAATACAACCCCATCAACTCTTTTATTTTATATAGAACAATTCCATCTACTTGAATTTTTTTAATATCACTTTTACTACTATTTATAACTTCCTCTAAACCCTTAAATTGAAAAATAATACACATTTACAACTTTAAAATTCTTAAATAAATTTTGCTAATTAATGCAGTTACAGCCCGTTTTAAGGTTACTTAATATATAATTTATTTACCCAAAAATGACACTATTAAATTTCCACTAATATTTAATAAAAATTTGATATTTTATTTATAAATATACGATATTGGATAATTCAATAATATATATTAGATGCAGATCCAAATTAAACTTTTTTGAAAGACGAAACTGCCATAAACTTTAAAAATTTATAAAGCAATTATTGTTGTTGTTTTACTCCCACTTACCAATTAATTACTAATTTAAAAGGAAACAAATGAAAAAAGAAAAAGATTAGCCTAAATACTTTTTATCAAAAAGCCACGTAGCAAAGGAATTCCACATGCTATTGAATGTAGGAAGACATTCCAAGGTTAAGGAGCGTAGTTAGAGTAAATTCCAAAATGTCATCCTCTCCAATCTCTTCCTTTTCCAAATGATTCAGCTTTGAGTTGACCAATGATCATCACATATTGCCTCTAAATTCATCAAATTCGCTAGAGACAACGACTCCAAGGAAGAAACCAACATCTTGGGGTTAATAACAAATTTGATGTCTGAGACCTTAAATACCTCAAGATGCTTTAGATGTGGAAAACCTTCAGTAATCGGGCCATAAAGCATTTCCATGGTATGTTCTACTTCTACTAGATATAAACTTTGGGTTTTACTCAATAACATTTTAATTTCATGGACCAAATGAGGACTTGTGAGCTTCAACAATCTTGATGTTTCCATCCATCTCTCAGACCAATGCTACTTAACATCTCCAATGGAAATCTTGTATCTTTCCATGTTTCCAGAAAACAACTTCTGTTTGGGTATAGCTCGCACATCAGGAACATAACATGTACTTCCAAAGTGGTCAGATGAGACAAATTCTGCAACTCAACAAGACTAACATTGCTCCTTGGATTATTCTCATCTCCCTCAACCTCCCAATCCCATCTATTAAAGCTATCATATAAGTAGAGTTCTTCTAATCTGTATAAACTTGACAATACGTTTGGTGATATTGCTTCAAGACTGGAACAACCACTCAAGTCTAGCAATTTTAGCCCCCTCGAATCTCCTATTTCCTTTCGGAGCACTGTAATAGTAAAACTACGGAGGTCAAGGATTTTTAAATTTTGTAACTCTCCTAACATCATTATGGGTGGGTTTGGGCGGCGGCACAGTGCGGTGCGTTTGGGCGGCGGCACAGTGCGGTACATTTAGCTTACTTTTTGTCTCACGCTACAGTACCGCTAAGTATCTAATCTCACCGCTACTACTATTTTTACACTAACCGCGGGTAAACACATCGCCTATCCAAACTCACCCTATATCTTCTAAATCACAACCTACCAAACTAAATGTACAAAGAGTTTCCAAGCAACCAATGAAGGAAGGCAAGAATGTCAAATTTAATTTGGTAAAATTTAATACTTTTGAGTCCTTTCATCCCCACAAAAATATTTTTTGGAATTTTTAAAGACGAATACACTCTACCCGAGAAAAAGGAAAGTTTTGAAAATTCCGACTCACCTAGTAGCTCCCTAACTTTCGTATTTTGTAAGCTAACAAGACTGCAGGTTCTCATTCTATCCTTATCTGACTACTCTCAAATACATCCTCTTTTCCCGAAGCAAGCCAACCACGGTCCCTAGAAGCAATTGCAATGGCTACTTCGCAAACAACATCATGCATGTCAAATCGTTCAGGGCTAGAACCAGCAAGTAACAGAGAAGAGTCTTCGAGCTCATTAACCAATGTCAATACTCTCCTCCGTACTTTTTCAATTGTGTCAAGCTCACGGAATAAACCCAAGCCTCTGCAATATTTCAGCAAGTCTGCAGTGGCAGCATTATGACCCATTATACTGCAGAGCAAGAAAGTTTCTTTAAGTTCCTCCATTCCCAAGTAGTTTTAGCTCATCTTTATGGCTGAATGCACATCACCTGATAGCTTCCTTTCCAAAGCGTCCTCCCATTCATACAAATTCTCCTTATGTTTCAAAGCCTTTGCAACTGTTGCAATAGCGATCGGCAATCTTGCACATTTTTGGGCGACTTTTTCTGTTGTAGGTTGCAAGTTAGATCTTTCAGCTATAGGACCAGCCAGGTTCTTAAACAGCTTCCATGCTTCATCTTCTTCCAGTAGTTCAATTGGAAGGACTTTCTGAGAACCCATCGACTTTAGTTCTTTCTGCATCCTAGAAGTCATCAAGATCTTGCATCCCTTGTGGTCGTCTATAGAAGGAATTCCAAGTGCCACCAAATCCAGGGTCACCCAGATATCATCCAAGATGATAAGAACATTGATGATTTTCTTTATTCGATCATGTAGCCGGGCAGCACGTACATCAACGCTCCTCTCCTCAATTTTCAGGCCTAACTTCTCGGCTATCTCGTCTTGAATGTTCACCATGTTTTGTGCCTGTGTTGTAGCTACGAAGACCACTTCAAACAGCTTTTTCTCCTTGACATGTCTGGAAGCATCTCTGACGAGTGTGGTTTTGCCCACACCTCCCATCCCGTACACTCCCATTACGTTGACATTATCATCTTCCAATGCCGCCATGGCCCCATTGAAAGCATCGCTTCTTGATCCAATGGCCTCGTACTCTTTCACAGGTCTAATGCTTATTCCTTCAAGAGCAGGACGGTCGGAAACTTTATCAAATCGATCCTTTTCATCCAAGAGTTGTGTTATGGCCTCCGCCTCCTCATCAGCTTTCTTGCCGAGCTGGTAATGATTCTTGATATCAAGAAGAAAGCCAGCGAAATAATTCTCCATTGCTTTCTTTTCATCCTCCTGCGATTGTGTTGTAGCCTGGTCAGAGATCGTCTCATTCACCACTGTCAACCACCTTTCAACATCATCAAAAATCTTCTCTCCATTCCTTTTAGCCTCATCAACAGGTTGCTGCACCCTTTGTCTTGCACACTTCAGCTCTTCAACTTTACCCCAGAGATTTTCACACTTGCTGTCATGCTTGAACACGCAACTAAGTTGTGATGCAGTGGTGGCAACCATGTACTTAGCAGCTTTGCTAGCAAGAGATTCGAGAATGGAAGCAAGAGCCTCCATTTTTTTTCTTTGAGAAATATTTGATATTTTACAGAACAAACTACACAACAACTGGGAAGGTAATCCTTAGAACTAGAGCACTCACTGGCAAAAAAAAAAATTTATATATTCAGTAACTAAATAAACATTATTATCATAGATATCTAGCTACTTCTTACTCTTAGATATTAAAGTGGAAAGAAATAACAGAGAAAGTATCATAATCAAAGATGGAATTTGTCAAAACCTCCTTAAAAACGGGTTTTAAAAACGAAAACGGGAGTCCCATCAATCTTTTAAGATGTGATTAGATCACTTTATAAAATATTTTAGTCTACGAAATTACGAGAAAGTAGGTTCGGGAGTCAGTTACGTTCGAGGAAGGATTAGCACCCTTGTAACGCCCAAAATTGGTACCAAATTGAATAATTTTGTCTTAATGTCAGAAATTTGAAAGAATTTAGAAATGAGATTTCCTTAAAACCGTAATATTTTAAGTTAAAAGTATCAAGATTCCTTTGTTTTAAAAGAATACGAACATCACATCCAGCATGATTGGATACGATGTCTTTAAACTTTTGTAACTGAAATCATCTTGTGATTTGTAAAACTCGTTTAAAAGGATATTTTAGATATTTAGACAAACGAGAAATCAAAACCCGGCATGTTAGGTTACCATTTTCCGAATTCCTAAATATCAAAACATTACCTTACTTTTTAAAAAAAATCCCTTTTAAATTAAATGAGATATAATTTTTGGTTTTAAAAGTAATGATATGTTTTACATATTACAAGAAATTGAATAAACCAAATTACAATATATATGCTTTATCATTTCATGCAAATATAGTATAGAAAATAATAATAATGGCATAAATTACACAATATACATTATCACTTTAGGCATATATCATTATAAATAATCTAAATGTTCATGCATTATTGTTACATACAAAACATAATGTAGTGCATAATGAATACAACAAATATAAATCGTAATATACATATATGATAATATCTTATACAAATCACCATAAATAATTAATTTCATACAAATATACGAAAACAAATGATATGTAAAAATTTAACCTACTATATCAAAATAAGAGAAAACTAAAAATAAATAAATAAATTAAAATGTATAAAATATAAATCCAATAAAAACAAGATATTTAGAAATATATTGAATAATATAAGAACGATAAAAGAGAACCTTTTTTTTTAAAAATGATATATACATATATAGATTATACTATAGGGTATAATAACTATATATAAAAATATACTAAGTATTAATATTACATTTATTTTATAAAATTTTAAAAATGTATATAATTAATAAATAATAAAATAATGTATATTTTATAATAAAATAAAGGTAATGTAAGGAAATATAGTATAATATATAGTGTATAACATAATTTACAAATAAAAATATATAATTATATAAATTATATAATAAAAAATATATAATATAATGTATATAATATAATATATATAAAAAGAAAGAAAAATATTATGATGTATAGTAAAATATAATATGTAATAGAAATATATAAATAGAATATAATGAAATACAATATGATAAGGGATATATAAAATAATAATAATATAATAAGTATTTTACATATAAAATATAGTAAAATAAATAGTATATCATATATAACATATAAAAAAACAGGATAAATATTATATATATATATATAATATAATAATTTTTTTTAAAAAAAGTATAATAATAATCTAATGAATAATATATACTATTTTATATAACTAATATTTAAAAAGAATAATATATAAAGTATTTAAAATAAAAAGGATTAAAATTGAATTTAATTAAGAAATTTGGGGTTAATTTGCAAATTAATAAAAAATTTAGACTTAATTAAAACACAAGCTAAAACTGAGGGACTCATTGGGTAATTAAACCCTAATCCCAAAACGACATCGTTCTCTGGAACTGATTTTAAAAGGGCGCTAGGATTAAATTGAAATAAATATAAAAGATTGAGGCTAAATTAAAATAAAAATAAAATGAAATTAAAAATTTTTAAAAAAAAACAAGGAAGGGTCAATTGGGAAATTATCCCAATTTACAAAACACGCGGATCCTCCCCGGGTAATCGGGTCAACACGCGGATTTAAGCCCTGAAACGACGCCATTTTAGAGCTTATTGCTTTAAACTAAACGACGTCGTTCTAATAAGGCTATATAAGCCAACTTTTAACCTAAAAATCATTTGGAAACCGGGTTAGAAAAAAAAACTTAAAGAAATCCTCTGTAGGAGGATTTGGGGTTGGCCTCGGAGCCTGTCGGGCCTCTGTCCCTGGTCTTCTCACGTGCTCACGCGCCACCACACACGGTGGTCGGAGGGTCAAAAACCCTCGCCTTTTCGAGCGAAATACAGGTAACCCTCTTCCCCTTTTTATCTCGATAGTTTATTTGATAAAAATGATTCGTATGCTCGTTGAATAAATAACAGAATGCGAAACTTAAATCACCTTTTTAGAGAAACTGCTTGAACTCCCTTTTTATGAATATGTGTAAATATATTTTCTATTCTCAAAATCCGGTCCTTTACATTGTTTTGATTCGGGCTTCTTATAGCCACTGTTTACATTACATATTTTGGGAAGAAATCTTTTTATTTCTTTCCATATTTGTTTTGTTTGTTTGCTGCTGTTTCTTTCTCTTTTTGCAGGTGTTCGTGAGGACGGTAGACCACCGGCGTTGATTTGGCAGTAGACCACGCCATAACACTGGGCCTGGAATCACGGCACCGACGAAGGGTAGCTGAAACAACGGGATTGAAGGGACGTGACGCTTGGCTTAGCTTCTGGATCCTTCCGTTTGCGACGCCTAGGGTTTCTGAAACCCTAGGCCTCTCCGTATTTTGATTAAACATTTGGGCCTCTTGGGCCCCGGGTGTAATGGGTCTGCTGGGTTTAGACTAAAATCAGGTGTAGGACTTTTGGTAGTTGGGTCAACTGTAAGCTGGTAATGGGCTGTAAATGAAATTTGGGGCTTTGTACATGGACTGTTTAAATAAATAAACATTTATTTATTTATTTTAATTTTTTCTGGTTTTAAAGTCCGGACAAATTTAGGTTATTACAGAAATACTAGAAGCAGTGAAAGCATAATACCACCTCCTACTAAAGCAAAAGGATTGATGAGCTTTAGAGTTTTAGTTTATTCTAATTTACCCAACTTTTGATAACTAAAAACAAAAGAAAGTGAGATTGCAAATGAAAGGAGCAGAGAATCAAAAGGAGAATGGAAAACCCTTGAAACACAAAGCGACGACTTAGGATAAACAATGTATAAATCAAGGTTTAAAAGATATTTATGTTCTTTTTCACAAGAAGAAATCATTTATTTAAATGTTGGTTTAAATAATTCATGTAGAAAAAAAACCTTTGGTCTTCGAACATTAGTAGTTAGGAACGGGACAAATTAGAAAATGACACGTATTTTCTAATAAACTTATTAGAAAGATAAAAGATTGAGGAGTAAAATAATAATAATTTTTACATTTTGGATTCATCAACAACCTTGCAATTTAAAGTATACTTTTGGATTCATCAATCCAATGACAAAAAATATATATGTGGTCCTTGACACATGTATAGTTTCCTTTTCTTTTTCTTCTTTTTACATTTTATACGGTATTGGTCAAATATCAGTTTTGGTCCCTCCACTAGGCCTTAAATTAAGATTCGATCTTTATACTTGAATTTCTACAGTAATTTGGTCCTATTTTTTATAATGTATAATCCAAATAGTTAATATTATTGATTACTATGGTAAAAAAATTTACGTGGATTTTTTTAAATATAATATTATTCTAACAAAAAAATTATTTTGGCATGATAAGTTGAAATAATCCTCTTTTTTTTAAATCCATATCAACTACCAAAATTATTAACAATGCTAATTATTTGGACTAACTAATAACTGTTATGAATATCTTATTAAGTGGATGTCCATCATGATCAAGATAAAATTTTGATATACTTTCTAATAGTTATTAGAATTAGATCTCTACTTCTTTTATACTTCTTATGCCTATAAATAGATACTCTGATGAAGCATTGTAATCATCCATTTGATCAATAAAGTACATTCTTTATTGCTTTTATATTTTCTTTATTCTTTATTCTCTCCGTCTCTCTTTATTTTATAACAAGTTATTAGCACGATGATTCTCTATTTTTTTCAAAATATTTCGAAGTCGTCCCACAAATCAATCTTCAGGATGTTGAAAGATTCAATCTCAGAATGGATGCTCGTGATAATAGTCAAGGTGATTAAAGATCTTCAGGTATATTTTACTATATTTTATTTATTATAATTGGAGAATAATCATGACAACATGAATGGATAGATTCTGATTTAAAATCCACATATGTTTACGATGGTGATTATGAAATAAAAAATCAATAGTGGCGTTTAGAAGTCTACCCTACCAGATTTGTTGCATTCCCTGAAGTGAATGTAAACATAAAGAAAATAAAAGATATACTCATAGACCACTAAAAGTAGGAACATAGTAATAAATAAGAGAACAATAAGAGTTCTCAAGATAACTCTTCAAAGGGTAAAGATAACTTATGTTATCAATATGATATGAAAGATTATTGGCCACATATGTGGCGTATGCCCAAATATGTTGTTTCTGTTAATATTCTTTGAGGAAGGATATGAGAATGTAGTAATGAATTCTATCATTATAAATAGAAAATATTTATCTTATTTGGTACTGAAACAAACAAATATTATTCCAATATTTGATAGTACAAAATTAGTTGAAAGCTCCAGAAGAGCTAATATATTTGTCGAAACCATTTTTAAATCGAGTTTTGGAAAATAGGAATCGACTTTAAGAAAAACGAAAACGGGAGTCGCCACCAATCTTTTTAGGTGTGATTGGATCACCTTATAAAATGTTTTGTTTTAAAACATTAATTTTGGTCTACGAAAGTCGAGAAAATGAATTCGGGAGTCAGTTACATACGAGGAAGGGTTAGCACCCTCGTAACGCCCAAAAATTGGTACCTAATTGATTATCAAGTGTCTTTAATGTCAGAAATTCGAAAGTTTTAAGATGCAATCCTCTTTAGAATATTTTAATTTTGAAAATTAGGGTTCACTTGTTTCAAACGAGTCAAAACATCACATCCAAAGAAGTCGAAGCGATATTTTTAGACATTGAAGCTAAGCTAGCCCTTTTGAAAATCCCTATCTTACAAACGACAAAAACGCCATATCCAAAGTAGTTAGGACACAACGCATTGAAATTTCAAGACAATTACTCGTATTTTGAAAACCTTAAAACCTAGAAGGGTGCTTGACTATTCGAACTCAACTAGAAAAGTTGCAACCCAGTAAGTTAGGGCACTATCTTTCTCGAAGTTTCCAAATACCAAGCATTGCCTTTTTATTTGAAAATTTTTGAATCTCATTTTTTATTGATGTATGAAGAATCATATAAAATAGAATATTGCAATAATAAGCAAATAAAACATGCATTTAAACTAAAAGAAAAACATAATACATGCAAAAAATTATACAACAATATATATCATAAAATAGCACATAAAAGAAATAATTAAACATAGCATATAAAAAAATGAAACTATGCACAAATAAAATAAATGACATACACTAAAAAAATGAATAAATAAAAAATTTAAAAATTATAAAAATATAATGCAATAGTTCAAAATACATGAAATGATAATATAATATATATATACATGCATAGAAAATATATATTTGAAAATAAACTATATAAAAAGGTTAAATATTATAATATATAAAATACATAATCAAATGTATAAAAGATAGGAATAAATATACATATTTGAAAAATGAAGAAATTAAAATAAAAAAAGGTTGAAAAACTAAGATAGACGAAGAATAAAATAAGAACAAACCATAGAGAGAGTAAGAACGCAAGAGGGAGAGAAATTTGAGTGAATGCTCTCAAGAATTCTTATTGCTTCCCAAAACTCAAGTGTTTTACAATGAAGGGAGAGGCCTCTATTTATATTTGAGCCTCCCCAAATCCAACGGTACATATCAATTACATCAACGGTTAAGATTAAAGGATATCTACAAATTAAATCTCCAAGATTACAAAATCATATCTTTTAAGATTGTATATCATATCTAAGATTGCAATCATATCTAAGATTGTATCATATCTAAGATTGCATATCACATCTAAGATTGCATATCATTGAAGATTATATTTCCATATGAGTCAAGCTTGTAGATGGACCTTAAATATTTTCAAGTAAGGGCCATTCCGATCGGGCCAAATTATATTTGTAATTCTGGAGTGAACTTTGGACTTCGTTTTTTTTTTTTTTTGAGGGGGGTTTATTAGTTTAAATACTAAAATGGGCCGAACAAAATTGAGTGTCTACAATATTAATATTTCAAAAGCACAAAATTTGTTATTCCCTGAAGCAAATATTGCATATAATTATTTGGAAATTATATTTATTGACTTAGTGGCATTATAGACTTCACATTGATTTGGACATTTCCAATAGTAAATGTCACAATAGTACTTATATGTGGATACAAATTAAAAGAAATGATAATAAAATTATCAATTTGTTACAATAAGTAAACTAGAAGTTTACTAATACAAATGTGTTTACTACCTGGTGTGAATAGTTAGACTATCCTAGATCGTATATGATGCAAAAATTAATTGAGAATTCATATGGACATCTATTAAAAAACCAGAAGATTCTTTAATTTAAAGAATTCTCATTTGTTGCTTGTTTTCAATAAAAATTGGTTCTTAGAAACTCACTAGCTAAAGTTGATATTTAATGTCTTTCATTTCTGAAATGAATATGGGCTCATTCATCCACCATGTGGATGGTTTTGATATTATATGATTTTGGTAGATGCATTGACAAAATAATCACATGCGTTATCAACTTGCAACTTGTCATTTGCGAGATTGATTGTGTAAATGATTAATTTCAGATTATGCAATTAAAACAATTCATCTTGCTAATATTGTTGAGTTTACATCCCAAGTTTTCACTGATTATTGCATGTCAATTGTGATAAAAGTTGAACATCCTGTAGCTCATGTTCACATACAAAATGATTTAGCTGAATTGTTTATCAAATGCCTCCAACTAATAGCTAAATCATTACTTATGAGAACAAACTTTCTATTTTAGCATGAGATTATGTTGATTTACATGTTGTACACATCAAACCAATAAATTATAAAAACTCCCCATTACAATTGATTTTTGGTCAAGAGCCAAATATTTCCCATCTTACAATTTTTGGATGTGCGGTATATGTTCCAACTACTCCACCACAACGCACAAAGATAGGTCATAATAAGAGATTGAGAATGTATATTTATATGAGTCTCCTTATAATATTTTTGAGCTATTAATTTGATATTTATTTATGATATGAGTTGTCAATTTTCTCAACATTAGGGGGAGAGAATAATGTAACACCCTGAATTTGGGTCTAGAAGAATTGGGCTTTGAGTCTGGGTTCGGATAGAAGAAAATCCTAAATATTGAGAAGTTTTAAATATTACTAGTGTTTAAAAAATATATATATATATTGATAAAATATTTCTGTTATTATTACTGATATTTTTATGAAAAATTATAATTATTAGATACAAATATATTTATAAAATTATTGTTGTTAATTTAGTGTTTAAATTAAATTATTATTAGAAAATTTTACTGTATCTATTTTTATTGATTTATGGAAATTATAATTATTATTATTAGAAAAAATATATATATATATATATATTATTGTATTTGAAATTTTCATTGTTATGGTTATTATTATTATTTAAAAATATAGAAGATATTATTATTAATGTGGTGTTTAAATTTAGTTTTTAAATAAATTTAGAAGTATTTAAAGTGTGGGAAAAATTCGATCCAAGACTCGAGCAAAAATAATTATTTTTGCTTCTTTAGGGGTTCTGGACATTAGGGCTTATTAATAAGTTGGGCTAAAATTGGACATAATGAGGAGTCTGGCCTGGTGGTTAGGCGTGTTAAGCAGTAGAAAGGGAGCAGGGGTTCGATTCCCTGCGTGCGCAAATGTGAGTTTTTATTTTAGAAAAACCAAGGGCTGTCGCAGGTAAGCCTTATTAATTGTTCAGGCTAATTCATTTCAGAAGCAAGCATCTAGCCCAGTGGCTAAGCACGCTAGGAGGGCGTGGGAAGTGCTTGGGTTCAAGGCACGGCGCGTGCAAATTGGGTTTTCATTTTTAGTATGCAGGTTGGAATAGGCCTTAAAGGAAGTTGCGAATGAAGTTTGACACAAGGAGAGCCTGTGGCACAGTGGCAAGCAATGTGAGTGTGGGGTTAGAAGGTCGCAGGTTCAAGTCGCGTAGAGGGCGAAATTCTCTTTTATTTTTAAGCGGACCAAAGCTTCAGCAGGTAAGGTTTATAAGTAAATGTAACCATATACTAGTAAAAGAGAAAGCGTGGTACAGTGGCCAGCAGCTTGGTCGAAGGTGCAAAGCGGACGGAGGTCTGGGGTTCGAGCTGCAGTTTGCACACGCAAGGTTTGGAATTTTGCTGCTCACGTGGGGAAGAGTCAGAGTTTGACCGAAACTCTCCTAGCATTGGATTGAGTCGGCTGAGCGGTGGACTGCTGCTCAGCAGTGGAGAGTTTGAATTAAATTCAAACTTAGAATTTAGCCTTGAATTAAGGAGATAAGGAAGGAATTAAAATTGGAAAAGGACCTTATTTTTTTCTAATCTAATCTTATTTCTTTTGCTCTTATTCTTTTCTATTTTTCCCAAAAGCTGAACAATTCTCTCCTTTTCTATTTTCTTTCCTCGAAGCCAAATTCTTTCTAAAACAACTTTTTCTCCTCAAATATTGGTTGCCGATTACTCCTTTGGTTGAAACCATACTCCTTTCTTTTTATCTTTTCCCTTATTTTCCTTTCTTCATTATTTCTCAAAAGCCGAATCTTGCTATAGCCGAATTTCTATCCTTTTCCCTTTTTCTTTCAAAAGCCGAAAACTTTCATATCTAGGGTGTAGGAAGCCGAATCATTGGCTACTTGAACCTGTCTCTTCTGACTACGGTAGATCGGGATTAGAATCATAGATAAGAACACTTTCTTGGACAGAACAACGATTGGTAAGTATTCGAATCACTTTCATTAGTTATTCATGGTTTAAGATAAGAGCCGAAACCCTTTAAGGGTGGCTAACGTTTGGACTAAGGGTGTTGGTGTCTTTTTCTTTTTCATTGTATAAGCATTAGCGTGGACAAGGGGGGCGTACAGCAAAAAGGGCTTGAAGACTGTTTCGGTTGGATCTTTGGATTTAACCCATATTTCAGCAAAAAGGTAAATAACTCTGGGATCTAAGGCTGTGTTGGCCGAATATGGTAAGAGGTTAAATACGTAGTTTGATTTCGATATTTAGATTAACGTGTTAGTAATCCCATTGTAGGCAGTTCGTGTGTGGATCTCGCCAACATACCATTATAAATCAGGTGTGTAAACGACACCCACTCATAGACTAGATCGGCAAAAGCCGAAAAGCCGAAAAGCCGGTATTTATGAACTTGCGAGCGTGCAAGCGCTTGTGAGGTGGTTTGGTTGTTAATTTTGATAATCACAAGCAGTATGATTGCAGAGTGCGCAATTTCGTGCACTTCGGTACATTAGGACTTAATGGGCCGAAAACGGGTTAGTGGGCCAACGGGCCCAATTCGATAAAAACGCTCGGTAAGTGCTTCTGTTAAAGTGTTAATGGTTAGAATATGTATGTAAACTCTAGAATAGTAAATTTTATTAAACTACTCCTAAGTATGAAAATTACCGTTTTACCCCTAGGTGCTAAATGACCGTTATACCCCTAGGGTTAATTTTGACTAAAATACATGATATTCTGATTCTGTTTGTTATATGCCATGACATGTATATTTGTTGCATTGGGGTTGGGTTTTGTTATGAAGGAAGAACCCATTCTGGTGGCTATGCCACATATTCTGATATAAGCAGCTTTGCTGCGGATTATAGTTAATGCCGCAACCGGTGCTAACACTGTAAGTGTAGGGATGGTGTGGGTGATTTATTCCCCACAGGAAGTGTAGGGATGGACGAGGCAAGTGCAGGGTTGGATGGGGTTATCATGCATTAATCATATGAAACTGTTTTGTTATGGGCCAACTGTATTGAAATGGGCCCAACTGTGTTGATATGGGCAAGGCCCAATATATCTCAACTTGTAATAGGGCTACGCCCGCATTTGATCTTGATATGGGCTAGGCCCGTATACTCGATCATCGTAAGGGGCTATGGCCCAGATTAATATTGATATGGGCTAAGGCCCAGTTAACACTGATTTCTGAATAGGGCTTAGGCCCAGTAAAGCTTGAACTGATTTGGGCTCTGGTTGGGTTAATTTACACACTGAGTTTCCCCAAACTCACCCCTTTATTTTCATCCACGCAGGTAATCCCCAACCATAGTGGGTTTGGAGCTGTGAGGGATTTGGAGTGGCCACATGTTTTCTGTAAATTCGCTTTCTTCTGGTGAACTGGATTTTCCTATGTTTTCGTTTATGATTTTGGGTTTTAAATGTAATAAGGCCGCTTAATAATTTTTATTATTTATTTTATTATGATAGAAATATAACTACGATAACTATAGAAATGGACTAGCTCTAGGACGCGTTTTCAAAAACATTAAGTGATTTCAAAATAACACGATTACAAGTAAGGCTTCTGCTAAGCAAACATTTTAAAACTTAATCACTCTCTTAAAAATGGACTTAATCAAATGGCTTTCTCAAAATTATACGTGGTGTTAAAGTGTGGCAATGGCGGTGTGCATTTCTAGGATTGGATCCGAAGGAGCTTAGTACTTAAGCGATCAAGACGGACTCACCTCCTCTCTTTCCCGCGTTTCTACAGTGCCTGACTTCCTTTCACTTTAACCTAATTTTAAAAGTTTCTTTACAACATCAACTAAGTTTTCTGAACTAAGCAATACGGAATGTTTTGAAGGCTTCGATGTGGCACGTCGGATCCGGTCATAACGTCTAGGCCGGGTTTGGGGTGTTACAAATAAAAAGTTGGATTAATAAAGTACTTGAAATGAATTATCAATGTCTAAGTTCTTGTACAAAGCAATGTGAACCAGAAGTCTAACAGATAATGCATTTTACAAATAAACTGTCAAATTCATTAAATCTCACAGACTAGCTGAAAATGCTCCAATACTAATTGATGTCCTAATAGAGCA
The DNA here is from genome assembly GCA_025698475.1 of Gossypium anomalum. Lineage (NCBI taxonomy): Eukaryota > Viridiplantae > Streptophyta > Magnoliopsida > Malvales > Malvaceae > Gossypium > Gossypium anomalum. Next base: position 76,436,507 of record CM046966.1, on the reverse strand, counting down.
AACTGTTAATGCAAAAGAAAGTAATCCATGCATGAAGCGTGGAAGACCGGTCAGTTCCAAAGATAAAAATCCTCGTAAAAGTAAAGGAGCAAACATTCAAAATGATTATATAATGAAGGCGGGGGTTCCTGAAGAGACCTATGACATAACTAATTGTAAAACTCAAGAAGAGATTTAGGTACCTAAAAGTGAAAATGGAAATGATGAAAATAATGAATGTCGAAACCATTTTTTGAAAACGGGAATCGACTTTGGTTTTGAAAACGAAAACGAACATAGGAGTCGTCACTAATCCTTTTTTATTTAGGTATGATCGGATCACCTAGAAATTTGGTTATTTTAATAAAATATTTTGATTTACTAAAACAACGATTTTGGCCTACGAAATTTGAGAAAACGGGTTCGGGAGTTGGTTACGTATGAGGAAGGTTTAGCACCCTCGTAACGCCCAAAATTGGTACCTAATTGATTAATTAATGTCTTAATGTCGAAATTTAAAAACTCAAAAAGAATTAAAAATACGATCTTCTCTTTTTAATATTGATTTTTTTACAAAGAATTTGCTTCAATAAATCGAAACTGATGTTAAAGACCTCCTTATCTCGAAGTAATAAAATGCCACATCCAGTAAGTTAGGACACAACATTTTAAAACCTCTAGAATAAGCTTGTCTTTTGATTTTTAAAATTTATGCGTTTTAATTAAAAAAGGTATTCGGTTATTTGGGTCAAACAAGAAAAATCGAGACCCAATACGCTAGGGCACGATCCCTCGAATTTCCAAAAACGGAATATTGCCTTATTTTGAAATTTTTATTTTTTCGTATTTGGGTAAGAATCGATGTAATCTCTAAAATGGTAAACGAATAAAACGTTATGCTAATAAGTGGCAATAATGTAAGTATACTAATAAGCAATCCATAATACATATCACTTTAATTCCAATATTAACAATCAAAGGAAAATAGAATAATTAATAAATAATAACAATGATAACGGCAATAACACTAATGATAAAACATGCACATGAAATGACAATACCGATTTTTGAAATATAATAAAGATAAAGAAATAACAAAAATAAGGACAAAAATAAATACAAGGAAAATATTTTATAAAAATATTGAAAGTAAAAAATCAAGTCAAAAGATAAATGAAATTAAAAGTATAATTTGTAATGAAACATAGGTAAATAACTAAATATAGATAGTAATAATAATAATAATAATAATAATAATAATAATAATAATAATAATAATAACAATAGGTAGTATAAATAATTCAGTTTCCTTTAAAAATATATGTATATATACATATATAAGAAGATAATAAATGGATAAAGGAATAAACAACAATAAAGCAAAAATGATAGATGATGAAGTGGCAACAATAACAAAATTATAAATAAAATAATTAAATGAAAACAAAACAAAAATTTAAAGAGGAACGAAAGGACAATAAAAAAATGGACACAAGGATTATAATAAAATACGAATGTATAATATATATATATATATATATATATATATATAAACAGGTAAACGAACGAACAAATAAATAAGATAAAAGAATAATGAACATATAAACAAGTAAATTAATTAATTAATTAATTAATTAAAATAAAAGGGTTAAACTAAAAAAGATAGACTGAAATTAAAATGAAATTTAAAATCTTAAATAATAATAAATGAGACCATAAAAGGGATTAAATTGAAGGTTAAACAAAATTAGAATATAAATCATAATAAATTAAATAAAAAAATGAAAGAGGGACTAAAATTAAATGCGCGCGATAAAATGAGGACTGAATGGAAAAACATCCCTAGTCTTTAAAGCGCACCGTTTCCTAAAGGACCGAAATAAAAAGAAAGCAAAATTATGGGCCGAATTAAAAAGAAATAAAGCAAAAAGGATACAATTGAAACAAGTAAAAGGCGGAAGGGCAAAGCACATAAATACCCCATTTTTACCCAAAACGCGCGGATCCTAGTGGATCATGGGTCGGGTCGGTTTGATCCATGCCAAAACGACGTTGTTTTAGGGCTTCAAAAAACTGCCCTAAACGACGTCGTATTAGGGTGTATATAAATACAAAAATTAAGTCCAAAAATCTCATTTTAGCCACTTCCTTTTTAAAAAATATTCAAAACTCTCTCTCAACTCTTTTCTCTTTTCCCTTCAGCCTCACGTTTGGCCAAACTCCGTCACAGGACCACCGTGGCGGCCGTCAGCCACCGGCGATAGCGCCGCCGTCCACGGTGGCCGGAGAGCCCAAAATTTCTCCCTTTTTCCTTCTTTTGTATTTAAAAATATATATTCATTTTAGAAATAAAAAAAATAAATGAAAGGGGGGCTCAACGCCTTTCGAACCCTCGCCCGAACCCTCATGGGTCTGAGGTATTCAAGCACCGGTGATATTCATCGGAGAAGAAGCCGATCGACTAAGGTGAGCCCTTTTTATTCTTCTTTATTACAAGTATTGTTGAGATAAGACGAAAATGAAAAGAAAAAGGAATCACCTTTCGATTTTTGAATACGATCTGTTTCAAAATCTTTGTTTTTTTTTATATTTTTCCCCCCTTTCAATATGATTTCTTTTCGGTTTTATAGCCGATTACAATATTAGGAAAATATTATTTTCCTTTATCTCTGCTACTGTTTGCGTTTTGTTTTGGTTCTCTTCTCCTTTTTGTCCTCTTTTTTGCTTGTTTGCAGGTGTGGCAGAGGAGTTGGTGAGCTATTATGGTGCAAGAAGGCCACCTCGGTGGTGGACACGCTGATAAGTCACGTGGGAGGAGCGACGGCTGAAGAAGATTAGGGAGGCTAGGGTTTGTTGTTTTGTTTATGTGTTTGGGCTGACTTGGGTTTTAGGGTTTTTTATTGTTTGGGTCATTTGGGTTTGGGTTTCAACGTGGAAATTGGGCCTGCTGTTTCTTTTGTAAAATGGACTCTCAATGTATTTTTTTGTTTTTGGTTTTATATTTGGATCTTGGACCCAGGCCAAAATTGAGCCTCAACAATGAGATCTCGATAAGTTATGTCAATACGAGAAAAAGATGGAACTGAAAAAAAAGTAGTTGTCGACAATAATTTTGCTTATAATATTGTCATTAAAATAATGAAAGAAAATGAGGATATTGAGCCTAAATATACTAATGAATGTAAACATAGAAAAGATTGGCCAAAATGGAAAGATGCAATTCAAGTATAACTGAGTTCACTTTTTGAACGTGAAGTTTTTGGACCTGTAGTCCAAACACCTAAATGTGTAAAAGCCGGTAGGATATAAATGGGTATTTATGTGAAAAAAAAATGAAATTGATGAAGTCGTAAGATATAAAGCCCGCCTTGTAGCACAAGGATTTTCGCAAAGGCCCGACATTGATTATGAAGAGACATATTTTCCTGTGGTGGATGCAATTACATTTAGATATCTTATTAGTCTGGCAGTACGTGAAACACTTGACATGCATCTAATGGATGTTGTTACATCCTATTAATATGGTACACTTTATAGTGATATTTATATGAAAATCCCTGAAGAATTTAAAATCCCCAAAAGATATAGAGTTTCTTGAGAAAATTACTCAATCAGATTAAAGAAAAGTTTATACGGAATAAAATAATCTGACGTATATGGTACAATCTTCTTAATGAATACTTGTTAAAAAATGGTTACAAAAATGATCCAATTTGTCCATGTGTCTTTATAAAAAGGTTTGGATCAGATTTTGTGATAATTGTTGTTTATTTAATGGTCTAAATATTATTGGAACTCCTGAAGAGCTTCAAAATACAATAAATTGTTTAAATAAAGAATTTGAGCTAAAAAATCTTGGAAAAACAAAGTTTTATGGATTACAAATCGATCATTTAAAAGATGAAATTCACGTTCATTAATCAACTTATATGGAAAATATATTAAAGAAATTTTACATGGATAAAGCTCACCCATTAAGTACTCCAATGGTTTTACAATCGTTAGATGTGAATAAAGATCAATTTCGTCCTTGCGAGAATGATGAAGAGTTTCTTAGTCCTGAAGTGTAATATCTAAATGCCATAGAGGCATTGATGTATCTTGCAAATAACACAAGACTTGATATAGCTTTCATTGTAAACTTGTTAGTAAGATTTAGTTCTTCTTCAACATGTAGACATTGGAATAGAATTAAACATGTATTTAGATATTTCAGAGGGACCATTGATATGGAGTTATTTTATTCAAATGATTTAAAATCCCTATTAGTTGGCTATGCTGATGTTGGATACTTATTAGATCCACATAAAGGTTGATCGCAAATAGGATATTTATTTACATGTGGGGGTACTGCCATATTATGGCGTCAACAAAGCAAACATTACTTGTCACTTCTTCAATCATGCAGAAATAATTGCAATGCATGAGGCAAGTCAAGAGTGTGTTTGGCTAAGGTTATTGACCTAACATATCTAGAAAATATGTAATTTGCCTTTATAGGAAAAGATGTCAACTATCTTATATGAAGATAATGCAGCATGTATAGCTTAATTGAAGGGTGGTTACATCAAAAGTCATAGAATGAAACATATTTCACCAAAATTATTATCCACCCATGATCTTGAGAAAAGAGGTGATACAAATGTTCAAAAAATTCGTTCTAGTGATAATTTAGCATATCTTTTTACTAAGGCATTGCCAACTTTAACATTTGGAAGACTACTACACAAGATTGGAATGCGTCGACTCAAAGATGTAATGTAATGTTGTCATCAGGGGGAGTCTGAAAACAAGTTGTACTGTTTTCCTTTAACCAAAGCTTTGTCCAATTGGGTTTTCCTGGTAAAGGTTTTTAATAAGGCAACTTGTAATAGAAGGCTGTGTACTATTTTTCCTTCATTAGGTTTTTATCCCACAGGATTTTTCCTAATAAGGTTTTAAAGAGGCACATTATCTACCAATGGACATCCAAGGGGGAGTGTTATGAATATCTTAGTAAGTGGATGTCCATCATGTTGAAGATAAAATTTTGATGTACTTTAAATTCTAATAGTTATTAGAATTAGATTTTTACTTCTTTTATACTTCTTATGCCTATAAATAGAGACTCTGATGAAGCATTGTAATCATCCATTTGATCAATAAAGTACATTCTTTATTGCTTTCATATTTTCTTTACTCTTTATTCTCTCCGTCTCTCTTTATTTTATAACAATAACATGATTTTTTCCCTTTTTTAGTCATTTTAAGAGAATGGTAAATTTGCAGTTTCAGTTTTTCCACTATGCTCACATTTGATATTTAATATTTATATTTTAATTTTTCATAATTTGGTCCTTTACTTTTACAATGGCATTAATTTGTTCAAATAATTTATGTACTTATATGTGATAGTTATTTATTATTTTACTATCATATCCTTTGCACGCTAACAAGTGTCCAAGCATAAAAAAAATGTGATTTTTTTGAAAAAAAAAAACATCTCACAATTCATATTCAACATTAAAACATGAATCGAACCCAAAATTCATAGTCACAAAACTTGACTATTCCCCATTCCAATTCATATACCGAGCTAAGAACATCTCACAACCCCAAAAACCCAACAAAAGTGAAACTCCAAAGTTAACATGAAACTTGAAAATCGACTTGTTTCACAATGATTTCACATTTATCTCAAAATAAGCTGTGATAAATTGACATGATCAATGGTGTCACTTGTCAGCCTCTTTTTCCATTTTCTTGCTGAACTGATAACGAGATTTGAAATCAGGACAAAACCTAGCGAGACACCTCTTCTTTACATTCTCTTCATCTTCCAACAATTATGTTGCAGCATGCTTGTTGTCATTCACCACTGCTAACCAACTTTCAACATCACGAAATATCTCCTCCCCACTACAACAAAACATGCCTACTGCGACACTTTTTTTGACTTAAGATGACGTAAAAAAGGTTGGTATAGGTGTCGCAACACTTCTCCCAACGCTTCTGAAAAGGTCCTTTTTAATATAGTTGGCATAGGTGTCACAAAACTTTTGAAAAACCTTGATATAAGTCAACACAAGCTGACCTTTATTGAAGGGTTGACAAAAACCTAGTCAAGGCCGACCTTTAAAAAAGGTTGGGATAAACCTGTCTAATGCGACCTCAAAAAGGTTGGGATAGACCTTGTCTAAGGCAAAGGTTGGGATAGAGCCATCTAAGGCAATCGTAAAAAAGTTGGGATAGACCCTGTTTGAAAAAATCGAATTCGAAAAACACAACAGAAAATAAATTTAGGGAAAGTAGAGTTTTAGAAAATTTTTTAAATTTAGTTCTTGGTTGTGATATCTAAAGTAATAAACATCTAATCAAAATTGTACCTTTTCAATTCATCTAGGATTAGCGCTTCGACCGAGTAGTCTTCTCCGTTATCTTCAAGCTCACGTTTCTCGAGTGTGAGCTCGCTTCGAATCAGAAAAAATTTTCACAAAAATTACCAGTGGAGTAATTTTACAATTTCTTAAAACTTTTGGGTCAAGTTGTAAATCAGAAAAATATCTCTAGAAATTTTCTGAAATAATCTTTTTAGAGAATCTTCTCTCTATAACTTTCTCTTGAATTCAAGTGTGCATGAAATAATAACCCAAGGCTCTCTTTATATAGAAAAAACTTAGAGAGTTCAACTATAATTAAACTTAATCACTTTAATATTAAATTAATATAATATTTATCAAGATAAATATTATATTAATTTAATATTAAATCTTATTAAAATAATAGAATATTTATTTACAAGATAAACATTAAGTTTAATTTAATATTAAACTATTAAAATAATATTATTTTTGGAATAGTTAATCTGAAATCAAATTCTCTGGTAGAGTCCTAGTAGGAGTGTAACTCTTCCACTACTCAACCATCGAATACCAACCAATTGTCGCCAACCACCGAGACGCCGTCGTTGCATCCTCCGACACTACCATGTCTAATGATACAGGTGTGACACCTTTATGGCACCCCGAACCAGTTTGACTATTGCCCGTTCGGTCCGGGTTAGTGACGACCCGACCGATTCGGTCTAGTCACCAGTTGGACCGTCAGCCAGGTTTTACTTACCGGGCCTGATTCAACCAACTTTTGGGTCTTGGTCTCGGTTTTGGGTTCCCAAGCCTAATTTAAAATTTTAGGTCCAATTTTCAAGTTCTATTACCCATTAGGCCAATTGCCTAACTTGAAAATTTATTTCAAAAAATATCATATTATTTTTAATTAATTTGATTAATTTATTTTTACTTGATAAAAAATGATACCACTTATCTTCAGTTTGAACTTAGACAATTAATGAGCGAATATTTGCTTGTCACAATTTTACTATGCATGCAAAATATAAAAGATAGAAATACAAAAGACATAATAGTGAAATGTGAAATTAACTTTATTTATTTATCATTCAAATACATTTTTACTATAATATGAGCACATTTTCTAACATTTTCTAACAGACCCATCTAAGACAACCTTAAAAAGATTGAGATAGATTTTATCTATGGTAACCTTTAAAAAAGGTTAGGATAGGCTCGTCTAAGACAACCTTAAAAATGTCAGAGTAGACTTATCTAAGGCAACCTTTTAAAAAAGGTTAAAATAGACTCGTCTAAGACAACCTTAAAAAAGTTGGGATAGACACATCTAAGACATTGTTTTTCTATTTTTTTTATTTCAATATTAATATATTTTCATAAACATTTACAGTGAATAATGATAGAAATTACGATTTAAATGTAACTAAAAAATATAAAATTAAAATAAAGGTTGAATATTCACCACAAAAATCGATCCAACAATCAAAATACAGTACACATGACTTAGCTAAAGAAGCCACAGACAATGTAAAAAGAATTTAAAAAAAAAAAAGGAAAATAAAATAATTGCTCTAAAAACAAACAAGCCAAAACAAATTCATTGAGGTCCAGAATTAAATTTGATGAACCATCTCCACAACCACACCCCCATCAAAACCTCCTTCCTCCTCCATGATAATAATTTTTTTTTCAAATGCACCTTCGAAAACTACAATCTTTTGAATCTCCTGAAATCATAAGACTTTCTTAGTTAGAAAGGCAATCAAACATATTTAAAGAAGGTTCACGTGCAAAAGGAAAAGAATGAAATTTAAAGGGCAAAAGAGAGAAGAGGTATAAACAAACACAAAGGCTCACCTCAGCTTCACGCCTTAGTAATAGCACGACCGGCACCCAGTCAACCAGCCCATGTGCCAAACTGATGTCCTCCATAGCATTGAGCATATGGCACCCTGTCAAATTAGTCAAATACCAATGAAGACCAAATGGAGAGTGACTAAGGAAGTAGTAGAAATTAATTTGTAAAAAGAACAGAAGACAAATACTTACGCTCCTGCCAAGGGAGAAGCCCCATAAAGTTTAAGGGGAAAATCTGGTCTTTCAAATCTGCAACACCAATAAAGAGCTGTACCGTTAATCCCTTGGACAACATGATGCAATGCGGGAATACATAAAAAGGCAGTAAATAACAATCAAAACCAAGGCATGAAGATAAATTTCTCAAGATTATGGGCAATGAATTAATCCTACAGAGAATTTTCTTGATAAGATAATATATTAGGTATTACAATGCAAAGTTGATGAGTAAATGATCATAGCTTATCTTATTTCCGAGCATACATGACAAGATGCCCTAAACTTATTCAAGATAATCCTATTCATAAGGCGTTTCCAATCTAATCCTTCTATAGGATTATGTATCCTATATATGCCAATTAATCCATCTCACTTTCAAATTCTTCTATCAGAAAACTAGAGATGATGAAACATATAGCACAAAATAAGAAGCCATTTCAAACACAAAACAAGCCTTAAAAACAAAACATGAACTTCAATGTTTGTACAGAAAAAATATTAAAATACCAAACACATAGAGAAATAGCATGACATCTCCATAAATCATTGGTATATGTTCACTGTTAGCTTTGCAAATTTATCCCCGGTCTCCCCCTCCCTTCCCCTTATTCAATTATTTCATACAAATGTTGAAATTTAAACATTCCAAGGCAATTTTTTTAAATACTAGATCTGACAATTTCAATGATAAATAGATATGAAATACAACCCAAGTTCCCACATGCAAATATAAAATAACTCATTATTACATGGCAAAACCTTAATTTGGTATAAAGTTGCAACATTTAGGCTATAGGAATATATATAACGAAAAACAAAATGTTTATCTAGTTTTAAATGCTTCAACTTTTTGCTACTAAACAAGTAAATGTAGTTTGAAGCGGAGCCAGAGAGTGGACACAAATACTACATCGTTTTCAGTTGTTATTGTCATTTTTGCGTTCAAAGTACAATCACTTCTGTATCAAAACAAGCCACTAGCCTGAATAGCATAGTGTTTCCCATCTACACTGTTTCGATATAGAACCTGCCACACAAGCAAACAAAATAGGTCATAATTAATTATGTTCTACAACGTATGTAACACAGTGTCTGTCAATGATATCCTTACCACTTTTCCATAGCTGCCAAAACCAATCCTATATTCACGCACATATTCATTAACTATCCTCTTCTTCTATTTCTTCATCAAACACAAAGTCCTGGGACTTTGGCCTGCAATGGGAGCCAAGGCAGTGCCAGACAAAGTTATCTTCAAGAGCCAAAGGGCGATGCCCATTTGATGAGGCTAGAAGTAATTTAGACTCTGGCGCTTGTTTTTAGGGTTTAATGAGTAGAAAGGCATGCTCGAGAAAATATCTCTTCGTTTCAGCTTCATTTTTCTTTAATTTAAAACCAGTTGAACTTACTTTTAGGGTCTAAATACGGAATACAAATTTCCCTGATGCCCATCACCATTCATCGTGCATTCGCGACTATGTTTTGAAATCCAATGTAAAGCAATACTTACTCTTTAGGATCCAAATCAAGCAAATCAACCACTAAATCTGACCAGTTTCGTTTCATTTCGGTTCAAGAAGGCTAGACCTTCGAACCCTTTTTGAAACGGGGCTGAACGGCCATTCTTGTGCATCGCCGGCCACCGGATACGGTGGTGGTGCGGCGGTCAGACGATGAACCCAACCATCGGAGACAAAGGGAGAGGGAGAGAGAGCAAATGCTCTCTGTTTTAAAAAAAAAAGAGGGCTGGAATGAAAAAAAAATCAAAAATTTGGCTTTAATGCCATACAAAACGGCAGAGTTTTGCCCCCCCCCCCCAAAAAAAAAACGCCTCAAAACGGTGCCGTTTAGGGGGGAACGCGCGACCCAACCCGTGCCCAGCAGAAGATCCGCTCATTTTGTCCTAATGGTCAATTTTCGCATCGGATCCCTCCGCTTTGGTGGCGCGATTCAATGTGGTCCCATGTTACCTCTTTTTTATTATTTTTGCCCCAGGATTTCACTTTTTTTTATTTTAGTCCTCTTCCCATTGGAGGAGCTAGGCCCTTGAAACGCTATGCATAGGGGTTCAGGGGTAATTGCCTAGCTAACCCCCGCTCTTTCGCGCGTGTTTCATTCTGGTCCCTGGCAGCTTTCTGTTATTATGATTTATACTTTTTTATTATTATTTTAATTTAATCATTGCCCCTTTTATTTCAAACTGTTTTATCATATTTTATTATATGTTTTATTTACTATTTATTTAGATGTTATATTTTATTTAGTTTTAAACTTTATATGTTATTTGTAAATTCGTCATTTGTTTATTTTTAAATTGTTTTATTTTTGTTTATTCCAAGTTTTTTACATATCAATTATTTTAAATATATACATATATTATTTCTTTTATTTTCACTTTTATAAACTGTTTGCTTCTTTTATATTTCTTTATTTTGCATGTTTATTTTAAATCTTTCACATGATATTTTAAATTATTTTTTATTGATCTATTTTGAATACTTTATACTATTTTATCTTATATTAAAAACATTATTCATATTAATTATTATAAATTGTTACATTTTTTTACTTTAAAGTAACATTTTCTATTTTAAAATCGTGTTATGCATTATTTATTTAAAACTATTTCGTTATTTTAAATCGCCTTATATACCTTTCAAAATTCTATTTATTTATTTTAAAAGTATTCTATTTATTATTCATTATAAGATTTTTTATATTACCCGTTTTATACTTTTATGTACAAATATGTATATTACTTGTTCTAAAATTTATATACATATCATTTTTCTTAAATTATTTTATATATTATCCATTTTAAAAATTCATTTTTTCCACTTTATCATTTTTAAACTATTTTATTATCCTCTTAAATAGTTTTTACATTTATTTTGATTTGCTTTAATACTATTTATTTTTTTAGATTGTTATATATGTTTTTATTGTTCCTTGATTGCTAATGTTAGCATGTAAATAATGTATGTATGTTGAGTCATTATTGTCATTGTATGTACCATAATTTGTTCACTTGTATTTTCATATTATTGTCGTACATTTGTGTGGTGTTATTCATGTATTATTGTCCACACTCATTACTATATTGTATTTCATATCATTGCTTCACGAATTAAACCCCAACACATTTATCCAACTTAGATCGTTTTATTTTATTTCAAACAAAATAAATGTACGTTGTTAAATATCATACTCGCTATTTCAAAAAAAGAAAATTTCAAAATAAGGCAATGTTTTGCGTTTGGAACATCGTGGATTTGTGCCCTAACTTACGGGGTTTCGATTTTCTCGTTAATTCTAAATAGCCAAATATCCTTTTGAGTTTTAAAATACAAGGAATTCCAATTAAAATTAAAGATAAACTTGCGCTCGGGAGTTCATGGTATTGTGTCCTAACTTACGGGATGTGATACTTCGATATCTCGAGACGAGGAAATCTTTAACAATCGTTTTGATCTAATTCAAGCACTTTTTTAAATCAACGTTAATAAAAAAGATCATATTTTAAATCCGTTCCCGATTTTCAACTTTTGACATTAAGACACTAACTAATCAATTCGGTACCAATTTTTGGGCATGTCGAGGGTACTAATCCTTCCTCGCACGTAACCGACTCCCGAACCTTTTCTCTCGAGTTTTGTAGACCAAAAATGCCATTTTAGTAAACTAAAATTATTTTATTAAAACAAAGGTGATCCGATCATGCCTAATAAAGATCGACGGCGACTCCCGTTTTAAACTTCGCTTTCAAACAAAGTCGATTCCCATTTTCAAAAAATGGTTTCGACAACAAACATTAGACTTTAATAATTAATCATTAAATTTAATGTTAAAATAATTTAATGAATGAAAATTTTAATATTGAAGTTTTTGGAATGAAGTTTTGAAAAACAATTCATTAACTCATCTCAACCCTTAAATAAGAGGATAAACACGTTTTGGTACGTTTGAACCTATATCATTCTACACTGACAACAATGCTAATACTAATCGATTTAAGACTTAATAGACTGAAAAAGATTTAATTGCATTTGTTTTTCGAAAATGTTTAATTTATTTTTTAAAAGAAAGTTGAGGATTTTAAGCTAAATAAAAAGGCGTCAATAATAAAACATTGAACAAGGTCAGACAAAAATCCATTGAGATTTTTCTCTTAACAACATGCATAAATGATTTAGCCCCTGAATTAAAATACTTTTTTTTTCTATTTAACTTATTTTGAGTGAGACAAAAGCGTAGGTCATTAGGCCGAATAAATTTTTTCTACTTAACTTTCACTGTCAAATTTCACCGATTCTTCATTTCAAAGGGCTTACAATTTAAATATTGCCAGCCCGACTTCTTATATCATGGGTTGCGCAATGAGTCACAATCATGACACATTTGAATGGTCCATCTTGTTCATGATGGGTCACATGGTCTAACAAGACTGATCTGTTGCTTAGAGAGATTGATGACTGATGATCTTTTTATGAATCACTAAACTAGACTACAATCACGACTAAGACAAGGACACCTATCGAATGGTAGTATAACAATGGTGAGTCCAGAATATCGTATCCACAAGGACTAAAAGTACTAGTATTAACTTTCATTCTATTATTTAACCTAAAATATAAGGGATTTGATTTAATCTAAAATTGACTAACTAATTAACTACTGAGCACGAAAGAGATTGAAGAAAATAATCGAATAAACGAATAATAAAGACAATACCCAATGAAGAATCCACCGACTTCACTTATTATTCTGATTCTGAATCAAACAATTTATTCACTTGTTTTGATCCGTAGAAATCCCTAAATTATGTTAATATCTCTTTTGAGACTAAGAAAAACTAACTCTAGGTTGATTAATTGAAATCTCTTTCTAATTAAAACCCCTATTGTCGCATTAACTCGATCTATGGATTCCCTTATTAGATTTGACTCTAATCCGACAAATTTATGTAGCCCTATTTCTAGGGTTGCATGCAACTAGAGCTGAGCATGGGCTGGGCCACCGAAAAATGGAAGGGTTCGGATAAAAATATAGGCCCAAAAAATGGGCTTGGACAAAAAATGAGGCCCGTTTAAAAAACGGGCGGGCCTCGAGTAAAATTTTTCAGGCCCTATATTAAATGTTTTATTTTAGTTTTTTTATTATTTTACCTTTTTAACTTTAGTACTTTACCTTTATCCTTTATTTTGCTCACCTGCCTAAGCCTTCCTCTTCCTCCGATAACCCATTTCCAAAAAATCCCTAACCCACACCACCACCACCTCCACCGATCCCTATTCCCTACTCCCTACTCCCTACTCCCTAGTCAGCTCAGCTCTGGCCAAAATCGAAGCTCTCTCTCATTTCTCTCGTCTCTAGCTTCTCCATTTGCAATCTCAGAGCTCCCCACAAGTTGTCACTGTAAGGTTCTTCTTCATTTACCACAAGTTGAATATTACTTGTAGTTGTAGGCTGTAGTTTAACTTTTTTTTCTTATTCTTCTTCATTTGCGGAATTGCAGCCTGTAGCTTTTTTTTTTCCCTTATTCTGCTTTTGGTTTTTCTGCTATTGTTGAATAAATGGATATTTAAGTTAAAAAAATTTGACACTTTTTTTAATCAAAGTTGAATAAATGGATATTTAAGTTAAATTTAGACCTGAGAAATAGTGGCTTATGTTTGAATGCTTCATGTTCTACAATTTCTAAAGTTAACTTTTTCATTAATATTAATTAATAAAGTTGGATTCCATATTTAATTAGGGCCTGAAAATTAAATTTAGAGTTAATTCCAAAAAGTAGGCACCAATTTAAAATTATTTAATCTAATTGTCACTATAAGTTTTTTTTTTTTTACTAAATTCGAAGACAAAAATCATACTTAATTTGAGCATATTTTTATTATTTTCTTTTTTATGATAAATCTTAAAATTGCATATAAATTTACCACAATTGAATTTGGCAGGTGGGATTTATCTCGTTTCAACTCTCAAGTTAATATGGATAAATTAATTCAACTTTTAAAAATTTCAAGAAATTTTAGTTTGAGTCACTGTTCTGTTCCTACAAACCTCAATGATCGAAGTGATGAAAACACGTGTATTTTCAAAAGATTTATGTTTTCTACTTATGATGATGCATCTCTCAGTTTCACAGCGTGGTTTATATGTTCTTTATTTGTCTTTTCAGCACACTTTAAGGCACACATGTGCTTGTGGCAGACTCACAATGAGTATACATGTGATTGAATAGAGCAAGTGCTCATAATGAACATAAATCACCACCCATCAAATTTTGTAGTAGTCAATTAGAGGCTTGGTTATTATTGGTTTTTAGAAGTCATAAGGGAAAACATACATGAACCAACGGAAAAGGAAAATATTATTACAAAGTGAATAAGCAATTATTTCAACATATATTATGTCATGCATTCTTCAGCAGTGATCTCATGGCCTGCTTTTATGACCAAAGGGAAATAATTCAAACAAAAATAATATTGCATACATATACATATATTATATACAATTGTTGAACAATTATATTAACTTTTAGTTTATTTGGATTCCAGGACTTGAGTTTTTATGACTATGGCTACTTCGAACACTCCTATACATGTGGACGATGGGTTTAATGAGTATGAAAGTGCTATCAAACGTCATAAGTCTACCACTTCAAAAGTGTGGGATGAAATGACAAAGCTTGAATGCGATGACAAAAACAAATTGAAGGCACAATGTAATCACTGTAAGAGTATCTTTTCTGCTAAATCTTCTAGTGAAACCTCCCATTTAAGATGTCATCTAAATCAATGTTTGAAAAAAGTTAATAAGGACATCACTCAATACACCATAGCCACTCAACCATCATTAGGAGGTGGTCCATCTATAAAAAATACAAGTTTGATGCTAATGAGTGTCTTCGAGCTATTTCTATTTTTCTTGTGTGTGGAAAGTATTTATTTAGGACAGTTGAAGAATCGGGATTTAGATACATGATGAGAATTGCTAGTCCTAATTTTAAGAATATAAGTAAATTTACAGCTGCTAAGGATATCCTAATGTATTATGCAAAAGAGAGAGATCATGTTAAAGAAGAGTTGGCTAAAGCACCTGGTTTAATTTGTCTAACTTCCGATAATTGGAACTCAGAGCATACTAATGATGAATATATTTGCATTACTGCTCATTGGATTGACAAAGATTGGAAGCTACAAAAGAGAATCATAAGGTTTAGAGCTTTATTTCCTCCGTATGATGGTTTGAACATATTGGATGAACTTGTTTTATGTTTATCTCAATGGGGTATAGACAAGAAAATTTTTAGCATCACTTTGGATAATGCTTCTTATAATATTGTGTTGATTTCTTGTCTTAAAAATCGTTTTCATGTGAACCAAGCTATTTTGTGTGATGGTGCTTTTTTTCAAGTTAGATGTTGTGCACATATATTGAATCTTATAGTTAAAGCTGGTTTGGAACTTGCTGATGATGTTGTTGGTAAGATTCGAAATGGAATTAAGTACATAAAAAAATCGGGAATTCATAAGAAAAGATTTTATGATGTGGCCGACAAAAGTTTTCATTTGAATGTGACCAAAAAGTTGTGTCAAGATGTGTGTATGAGATGGAATTCTACTTATTTGATGCTTGAATCTTTTCTTTACTATAAAGATGTGCTAGATTATTGGGGCCAACGGGATAAAGACTATCAAATATTTGTACTTTCTAACGAGGAGTGGAGAAAATGTTGCTATTCTTTGCAAATTTTTGAAAGTCTTTTATGATGTGACTTGTGTTTTTTCTGGTTCTAATTATCCAATGGCTAATCTTTATTTTAGAGGGGTTTGGAAGGTTCACAAGGTCTTACTTGATACAGTTAAAGGTCCTCATTCTTTTTTAACTCCAATGGTTAAGCAAATGCAAGAGAAATTTAATAAATATTGGGCTGAGTATTCATTGATATTGTCATGTGCTGCAATTTTAGATCATCGTTACAAGTTGAATTATGTGCAGTATTGCTTTACTACAATCTATGGTATTCATGCTTTAGATTTTATTGAAACCATTCTTAGCAAACTTAGACTCTTGCTTGATGAGTATTCTAAGAAATCCAAATCCACGTCTTCCTCTTTGGCTGAGAATTCTAATGTTTCAGATGAAGATCCTGTTGATTCTAGTTTGTATCAACACAATGTTAATAGTGTTGATTTTGGGGGAGATTTTGATGAGAGTGATGATAATAAACAGTATTTAAATGAATCTAACACTAAGAGTGAAAAGTCACAGTTGGACATTTATTTGGAAGAACCGGAGCTTGAGTTGAAGAGTCAAATAGATGTTTTGGATTATTGGAGCAAAAGTTCAATTCGATATAGTGAGCTTTCATTACTGGTTCATGATCTTTTGGCAATTCCAATATCGACTGTAGCTTTCGAATCGGCTTTTAGCATGGGTAAGAAAGTTATCACACCTTTGAGGAGTTCACTTAAGCCAAAAATAGTTCAAGCCGTTGTTTGCCTTGATGATTGGATGCGAGCTAAGGGATTTTCAATGAGTAATTATTATTCTCATTTTATTGTTGTAATTTTATATTATTTTTTATCAATTTGATAATCTAATTATTTATTTTTATTTCATGTTAGAAATTGGTGACAAGAATGATGATGACGATGAGGACGATGTTTCTTCGATTGCTTTTTAGGTTACCTTCCTTTCTAATTGTTGACAATTTAATTTAACTTACAGTTTATAGTTTATTATAAAATTATATATGTTAATTGGTTAATGTATAGATGTTCTGGTTGGTTGATTATATTTAGCAGGTTTTTGGTGCTGTTTTAGTGGTGTTGGTGATATTGTTTTTTTCTATTGTTTTAATGTTGTTTGATGTTGTTTTGGTGATGTACTGCTGTTTTGATGTTGTTTTATTGTTCTTTTGTGGTGTTTTATTATTCTGTTGTTGTTTTTAATTATTTTGATATTATAGAACTTTTTTTATTATTAATTTGGTTATTATTTTAGTTCTAACTTGTTTAAATTTTAATATAACTACTTTGTATTATATTTTTAATTTGTGTAGTATTTTAAGAATTGTTTTAGTATTATTTTTTATTTCTTTCTTGTTTTAATACTTATTTTTATCTTTTTAAATGCATTTGATTTATTATATTTTAAATTTTTTTATTTAATAAAAAAGCTAAAAAAATTAATATGGGCCGAGCTCGGGCTTACCAAATTTATTTCGAGCCCAGCTTGGACAATTTTTCAAGCCCATATTTTGGGCTGGGCCGTGCCCGGGATTAAAAAACGAGCCTAGAATTTTGTCTTGGCCCGACCCATACTCAGCTCTACATGCAACTTCGCTTAATTACGGTAGATCTACTCTTAAACAGGGACTTTTTCTCCACTGAATAAGCATATCAACTTGAATTAATATCCTGAAAATATTAAAACAAGAATTAAGAACAAGAACAAGTATTTATCATTAAATTCAGAACATTAGATAATAAGATCCATCGTAGGTTTCATCCTCCTTAGGTATTTAGGGAGTTTAGTTCATAATGTAAAAGGAAAACATCTAAAATTTAGAAGGACAACAAGACATAAAAAAACTCAAATAAACTTCGAGAGAAATTTGAATGGAGATCTTCAATCTTGAAGTGGATCTGCTTCTAAGACGATTCCAATGACTTCCTTCGAGTAATTCCTATGTTCTACTCTGCGTTCCCCTTTAGGTCTACTTCTAATGTGTTTATATAGACTTTAGAATGCTCAGAAACCCTAAAAATTGGCTTTTTCCTCGTATTTGGGAAACCTGGAGCGATATCGATACGGGCTGCCACATGGGCATGTGTCCAGCCCGTATGGCTCACACGTGCGTGTTCTCCACCCGTGTGGAATTTGTCTTGGCCGTGTGGATCTTTCAATCAGCCTGTTTTGTCTGTTTTTGGCCCATTTTCTACTCCTTTTTTTCCCCTATGCTCTTCTAAGTATAAAACATGAAATTAAAGGATCAGGAGCATCTAATTCACTAAATTATATGATTAAATCATCCAAAAATATGCTAAGTATGGGATTAAAATGTGTTACTTTTATGACTTATCAATGACCCATCTATAAAACATGACAAACATGGAACATAATCTTCGAAGATGTGCAATCTTATAGGATTTGTAGTATTAGGAAATTTAATTTTGTAGATAAATTTTAATTTTGGTCATTGATGTACTTTAATTTGTACCGTTGAATTTGGGAAGACTCAACTATAATAGAGGCATCTCCCCCTCATTATAAACCACTTCATTGATCAATAAAATTCTTGATAGCGTTCACTTAAACACTATCTCTTGTGCTTTTGCCTTTTTGTGGCTTTTCTCTTCTTTCAAGTTCTTTAATATTTTGAATTGCTTTCGCTTTGCGTTGGTGCCTTAGAGGAATTCTGCAAGAATCCTCAATTGTTGAGAGTTAAGCTGACTTAGGTGTATTTGAAGTGAAGAAATCGCCTAATGTTGCACGGATTGTTAGACTAAATTCTAGTCCTGTAGCAGTTGATACTAGAGAAAAGAAGCTTAAAGATTATTTTTGGCAAACTTTACGCTTTGGACTCATTTTAAGATTTCAACTTGACGCTACATTAGTATTTTGATCATACTTTGAGCTACCAAATTTTGATTTAGTCTCATAATGTAGGGTTTCGAAGGAAATTGAAAGATTTAATTGAAACTATTTCATGACTTGAGGCCAAAACATGTCAGGAAGATGGCCAATGACAACTGATAAGTTTGCAATGAAAATCTACCAAAAACCTGAAAAAGTTGCTTCATTTAATTAAGGTATTTTCTCCATTATGCGAATTTTCTTATAGATGCAAATTATTAGAATCAATATTAGACATAGCCACATTTAGTATTATTTTATTTTTGTGGTTTCTTCTCGACATGAGTTGCTAAACTCTATTTCTAATCGAAGAAATTTTGAAGTTTTGATTCTTTAAGTTTGTGAGATCTAATTTATTTTGATTAGTTTTTTATTCGTTGGCTCTTTCATATCTTTTATTTTAATTACAAATATTTAGGTTTGTTAAATATAAGTATTGCTTTTCATAGCTTAGGATATCTCCCTTATCAATTAGATTTTTTGAATTTGTAATTGTTTAATTATTCTAATACCTATGAAAAATAACATGGATGTACATCTCGAAGTATGTGATTCATTGTTGTGAGGATATGTAATCTAAATCTAAATAAACCTTTCTTTTGTGTGTTTGATGACTAGAATCAAGTTTCTCTATTTTTTTTTCATGCTATTAATAATTTAAATCCTAAGCATTTCGTTATAGAGTTATTCGTTAATAAGAGAAATAATTTCAATGAATTTTTTTTTTTTGTCACCAAAAAGGTAAGGAGAGATTGGTTTGGCATAACATTCACAACTATAACTAATTTAGTGAAGAATATAGAAATTTATCTTTACAATGATAATCAAACCCATAAATAAAACTGAGATTTCATCTTTTGACTATATTTTTGTTGTATTCATCTTTCTTAAATTTACATTTGTGATTGTTGTTTTAATAGTTTTAGTTTTAATTTTTAAATTCTAAAAGTCTAAAATTTATTTTACTTATTTTTACTAAAAAAAAGCTTTTATTGATCCCTGTGGATATAAACTTGTTTACGGCTATCTACAAAGTTATTCTTTGACGAGTTAGGATATTTATTTTGTCGAATTCAACCCCACCACTCTTTATAAAATCAATATATATAGGCAAAAAAAAAAAAAGCAAGAAAAAATCACCATAGTGGCTCATGTTCTATAAAAGAATCATGTAATGCTTAAAACATTTGAGCCAAAGAGCTATTTTAAAATCTCTGAAAAATCTCTGAAATTCATTATTGTCCTTCATTTTATGAATAGATATGTTGTATAATCCTTAATTTCAATCACCATTATCATTTGACAGAACCACTAAAAATAGAGTAGTACATATGCTATCACTTCAAAGGTTGATCAAAAACATAAGAAGCCATCATTAGTTATATATCCTAAACAAAATAAGTAGTGACCATTTACATGGTCATCAAATGCAACATAATTAAACTTTTACTGTTAGAATAGCTTGGCAGGACTTACTTTTCGTAATAAAAGCAATTAACATATGCAATGTTTAGGACCGGATGATGAGATGATAGAAGGATTACCATTATTTTATATCAAACAACCTGTACTGCTATTATGAGGAATGCTTATTGCAATGATGGGAAACTCAAAATGCATATACTATAAATACATCATTCTGCGCATATATATATATATATACACGAAGAATAAAAGGGGAATAGAAAAATAGAAAGACAATAAATTTTGAATGTGCTTGGTAAAGAATAAAATGAGGAAAGAAAATATGAGAGAGAGACTTTTTTCCATCATAATGCATTAAATAAATCATTCCAAATTGAAATGATAAGAGAGAAAATGAGGAAAGTTGGCATGTTAGGTTAAAATTATGCATTTTTTAAAAATGCTTTTTCTTTCCTTTCATTTTTCAACTCTATCAAGTAATAGATTGAAAGAAAATAAGCTTCTTCTTCATTTAATTTTTCCATCTTTCCTACAAAACAAACATATGGAAAGAAGAATTATATTTTTTATCCTCTTTCAATTACCCATCTTCCTATTTTTTTCCACTCCACCAAACAAAGCTTAAGTCAGATAATTGGGAAAGAACTAGAAAAATCCTTTTCACTTCTAGACATGAGATGAAGGAAGAACGTTTATTATTGAAAGTAAGAAAAACCTTCAATTTTTTTTGCTCTACTAAAAGCTACAAATTTATGCATGTATGTATGTACGTACGTTCTTATGGGCTTTGTTCAGGTAATTGTGTGTAAAGTCACATACATAAAAACACCAAACACCAGTATACCTCACTTCCCACAAGACTATACTTGCACACACAACCAATACTAAAACCATGAAATAGAATAAAAATTATTAAAATATCACACTCAAAACCAAAAGAAACCCTGAATCGACCCCAATATTTATATTTACACAATCTAACTATACCCATCTCCAATTCATATGAACATCTCCCAATTCCAAAGACCCAACAAAAAATGAAACTACAAGATTAATACAAAGACATTTAATTTGTAGCCAAAACAAATACCTTCCAGTCACCTCCGATTAGCTAATTAGCTTGTTTTCTGACTCGAGATCTCCACGATTTTCCCCCAAAATTTTCTTGTCATTATCCATTGACACGACACCTAGTTCCCTTCTCATGTTCCATGTCTCCTTTGTTTCTTGCAAGGATGGCTTTGATCTTCCTCAGAATTTTCAGATTCTTCCCAAGAATTTTCAGATTCTTCTACCATACTACTCTGTTTTCATCACGAGTAATAATATTAATCATGGGAGGAAAACAAAGAATAATACATTAGAATAAGATTAGGCTTACATTTTATTTTCCATTTGTCAATAAAATATCGAGAAAGGGAAGAAAATGTCAAAGTTTGAATCTATATCATCTAAGTGCTCGTCGAAAGTTTTAATCACTGCTCTCACAATTCTTGGTGACTTTAGGCTTACTTATGCATTAGAAATTGAAGGATGGCCTAGATATTCTTTAAATTTCTTAGATTTTTCTACCATGTTAATATAATATGATAAAAAAAAACAAAGACAAGAATTTAATATAATTTATTATGTTATGATTTAGAGTCTTATCCAACAACCTCAATCTCGTATCAATAGTGACCCATTTGTAAATTCTAAATAATATATAATCAAGCCTCTCTATAATAGTTTTATTTGACTGCCAAAATTTTGGATGTTATAGAGCGATGAATGTTGTACAACTATAATAACATTTGAGATCTAGATCATATTTGAATTTTAAAAAATAATTTAAACAACTATAATATATTAATATTAATATTAATCTTGATTAGTGAGATTTAAATCGTATCTTTATAAAATTTACAAATGTAAGCCTATTTATTAAAAATTATTTTCCATTTAATAGAATATGACTAATATATTTTTATATAAAATTTAAACATTTTATTGAAATAATATTTTAACTAGAATTTATTATTTTTATTTCACTTAGTAATATAACTAATTTTACTAAAATTTGAGACAAAAGGTTACTATAGGAAACTAATTAAGTAAAGAGTATACTTCATACTTAATAGTTATTGTAATAGATGAAAAGCTAATATTGTGAGTAAAAAATACATAAAAAATTTGATTTTGCAACAAATTTGACTATTATATTAAAATGTTGTTATTGTTATAGAGAGAGCTAAACGTATAACATTATCCTTTAAGAATATACGGTTCTCCCTTGACTATGTTCTTGCTCTTCTATATCCACTAACTTAAAAAAAGTGTTCTTCTCATTCCAATTCTTTGATATTGATCAGAGAAAAGAATCGAGAGTGAAATGTAAAACCAATTATTGAAAATTTTTAAAATACTAAATAACAAGGAAATTTCGAAATATATTTTATATGTACCTCTTCTCTGAAAATTTGTTGTATGGCGCTATTAAGGTTGCCTTCCCAACGCACATTCCATTGTAATCTTACGCCGTGCAAGAATGGCGTGTTTAATTCTCCATGAGAGAACGTCTTCATATTTGGACAATCGTCCACATATACCCATTGTAAGGATAGGAAGTCAAAGGTATAATGCCGTGATGAACAAAAGCTTTCTAGCTTTGGCAGAGATTGAAGTTTCAAAATCTTGAGTTGGGGAAAACTGATTTTATCATCATCATCATCTCCACCACCTACTATTTCTTCTATCTCTTGGCAATTCTCTATCGTCATTTTTTCAAGATGTACGAGACTTTTGGCTGTAGAATGGGTAATAATTTTTATGATTCCATGGCATCCTCCTACTTCCAAAGCCACTAAATTCTGGAAAGATGTCGAGGATGGAACTAAACGCCATATCTCTTTCACTCCAACATTCCATCTCAAAATAAGTTGATGTAGATTTGGAAACGTAAACTACATAATTTCCAATTCTTTGTTAACATCATATACAGATAGAAGATGCATTGCTAAAAATTAAAACAGTCTAACATTAAAAAAGTAATTGTTAGGGTAAAGAATTTAAAAACTTAAACATACCTTTGCACTGAAGAGATATTGTGGCTGAGGTATATTAGGATCAAGTGAGATGCTGTTTCCAATACTTGCAGTATCAAAATGGAATGCACTCAAAACACGACATTTCCGTATTTCTAATTTCCCTAAAAAGGGAAATTCAACTGGGTTAATTCCACAACAAAATCTTTTGAGATTAGGAAGATCGGTGAGTACCAACACGGTAAGATTAGGGAACACCTTAATGCTGTTGTTAATCCTTTCTTCCCCACCTAGTGTTCCTTCTATTATGTCTTCCATTTCATTACAATGTCTAACCTTAAGTGTTTTCAGGTTCACAAAGCTTTTAACCATAGAGGAAGTAAATACACACTTCAGCTTATGACAATTGGACACTTCCAAATGTGTTAAATTTTGAACACCACAAGACACTGTAAGAAGTTGATCATCATGCCATCTTTTGAGATTTAGAAGATTGTAGAGTGCCACCGAGTCAAGCTTAGGGAACACGCTTATGCTGTTGTTAATCCTTTCTTCCCCACCTAGTATTCCTTCTATTATGTCTTCCATTCCATAACAATTTCTAACGTCAAGTATTTTCAGGTTCACAAAGCTTTTAACCATAGAGGAAGTAAATACGCACTTCAACTTACGGCATCCCCACACTAGCAAATGTGTTAAATTTTGAACACCACAAGACACAGTAAGAAGTTGATCATCATGCCATATTTTTTCAATCTCATTGACTGAATGCAAAAGCAGCTCCTCCAATGCAGGAAACAAAACCTACAAATAAAATCATGTTTCACATCATTATTAACAATATTTTATTAAATATCATTCAAAATATGAAAGAAGAAATGGCCATAGCAACAACTTTACCTTAATTTTCATTAGGTAAGAAATACAACTCCATCAACTCTGTTTTATATTGAGCAATTCCATCTATTTGAATTTTTTTAATACAATGTTTACTAGTGTTTATAACTTCCTCTAAACCTTTAAATTAAAAAATAATACACACTTATAACCTTAAAATTTCCAATAATTTTTAATAAAAATATTTGATATTTTATTTATAAAAATAGCCTTTTAAAGGGTTGAGCTCACCACCAAGCAAGTTGATGTCTTAAATTTGAGAGATGAAATACATTACCGAGCAAAGAAAACCTGACATAGATGGATGCCAAATTCCCCCAAAACAAACTTTTAAAATTGATGTATAATACAGGATACATTCTAATATTTGAATTTAAAAAAAGACACGTCTACCATCAACTTTAAAAAATATATAAAACAATTATATTCTTAATTTATATATCTTATGCCCATAAAGTTTCAAACTAATATTTCATCATATTAATATTTATTAATACATTCAACAACTACAAGTTTTTCACATCAAATATTAATCACAAAAAAGAAACTATAAAAATAATACAAAATTATTTCGGTGCATATCTTATATTTAAAATGCTCATCTATCAAATTTAAAAGAAAATAGAAGAAATTCACCAAGAAAAGGAAAAGAAAATTTATTTCGGTGCATACCTTATATTCTAAATTTATTTTATAAGATAAGAGATATTTATATATACAAGAAAGAAAGAAAAAAATAAAAAGAAGCAAAACCTATTAAACATACCTTTGCAGTGAAGAGATATTGTGACTGAGGTACATTAGGATCAAGTGAGATGTTTCCAATACTTGCAGTATCGAAATGGAATGTGCTCAGAACAGGACAATTCTTTATTTGTAATTCCCTTAAGAAGGGAAATTCAATTGGGTTAATTCCACAACAAAATGTTTCGAGATTAGGAAGATAGTTGAGTTTCAACGAGTCAAGCTTAGGGAGCACGCTTATGCTGTTGTTAATCCTTTCTTCCCCACCTAGTATTCCTTCTATTATGTCTTCCATTCGATCACAATCACCAACATCAAGTGTTTTCAGGTGCACAAGGTTTTCAACCATAGATGAAGTAAATACATACTTCAACTTATGACATCTCCACACTTGCAAACGTGTTAAATTTTGAACACCACAAGACACTGTAAGAAGTTGACCATCACGCCATATTTTTTCAATCCCATTGACGGATTCCAAATACAACTTCTCCAATGCCGCAGGAAACAAAACCTACAAATAAAACCATGTTACGCATCATCATTAACAATACTTTATTAATTATCATTCAAAATATAATGATAATATACAATCATCCAAATTTAAAACTTTAAAAAAATTTTAAAAAACAATAATTATTGTTGTACGTTTTGCTCCCACATACCAATTAATTACTAAGCAGCCCTCAAAACGTGGTATTGGGAACAATTACTGTTATCCCTTAAAGGTCTTATAACCATTAAATGCCCATCAAACCATTTCAATTTATGTTTTTATTTATATATTAATCAACTACAAGTTCTTCACATCAAAATGTATTTAATATTTACCTCAATAATACATTCAATAAACTGATCTCATCCTTAAAATAATTAAAACTATAAATTTATTTCACTGCATCTCTTATATTTAAAATGCTCTTCTATCTAATTTCAAATAAAATTAAATAAAAAAGAAAAAGATTAACCTAAATACCTTTTTATCAAAAAGCCACATGCCATTGAATTTAGGAAGTCCTTTCAATTCTAAGAAGCGCAGTTGAGTGAATTCCAAAATGTCAAATTCATTCCGGTAAAATTTAATACTTTGAGTCCTTTCATCCCTTCAAAAAGATTCTTTGGAATTTTTAAAGACGAATCCGCTCCACCCATAGAAAAAAAGAATGGCATTTTCGAAGAAGAATTCTCACTACCCATAGAGAAAAAGGTAAGTTTTGGACATTCGGACTCATCTAGTAGCTCAATTACCTCAGTATTTTGTAAGCTAACAAGACTGCAGGTTCTCATTCTATCCTTATCTGACCACTCTTCAGATACATCCTCTTTTCCGGAAGCAAGCCAACCACGGTCCCTAGAAGCAATTGCAATGGCCACTTCGCAAACAACATCATGCATGTCAAACCGTTCAGGGCTAGAACCAGCAAGTAACAGAGAAGAGTCTTTGAGCTCACTAACCAATGTCAATACTCTCCTCCGTACTTTTTCAATTGTGTCAAGGCCACGGAATAAACCCAAGCCTCTGCAATATTTCAGCAAGTCTTCAGTGGCAGCATTATGACCCATTATACTGCAGAGCAAGAAAGTTTCTTTAAGTTCCTCCCTTTCCAAGTAGTTGTAGCTCATCTCTATAGCTGAATGCACATTACCTGATAGCTCCCTTTCCAAAGCATCCTCCCATTCATACAAATTCTCCTTATGTTTCAAAGCCTTTGCAACTGTTGCAATAGCGATCGGCAATCTTGCACATTTTTGGGCGACTTTTTCTGCTGTAGATTGCAAGTCAGATCTTTCAGTTATAGGACCAGCCAGGTTCTTAAACAGCTTCCATGCTTCATCTTCTTTCAGTAGTTCAATTGGAAGTATTTTCATTTTCTGAGAACCCATCGACTTCAATACTTTTCGCCTCCTAGAAGTCATCAAGATCTTGCATCCCTTGTGTTCGTCTGCAGAAGGAATTCCAAGTGTCTCCAAATCCAAGAAGACCCATATATCATCCAAAATAATAAGAATTTTCTCCTCTTTCTTTATTCTTTCACGAAGTTTAGCTGCTCTCATATCCATGTCTGTCCCTTCAAGTTCAAGGCCCAACCTCTCGGCAATCTTGTTCTGAGTATTTACCATGTTCGGTGTTTGTGTTATAGCAACCAAGACCACTTCATCAAACAGCTTTTTCTCCTTGGCAATGACTTGGCTGGCAGCCTCTTTGACAAGTGTGGTTTTGCCCACACCTCCCATCCCGTACACTCCTATTATGTTGACATTATCATCTTCCAATGCTGCCATGACCTCATAGAAAACACCACTTCTTGACTCAAAGGTCTCATACTCTTTAAGAGGTCTAATAATGTGTATCCCTTCAAGAGCAGGACGGTAGGAAACTCTATCAAATCGATCCTTTTCATTCAAGAGTTGTGTTATGGCCTCCGCCTCCTCATCAGCTTTCTTGCTGAGCTGGTAACGATTCTTGATATCAAGAAGAAAGCCAGCGAAATAATTCTCCATCGCTTTATTTTCATCCTCTTGCGATTGTGTTGTAGCCTGGTCGGAGATCTTCTTATTCACCACTGTCAACCACCTTTCAACATCATCAAAAATATTCTCTCCGTTCCTTTTAGCCTCATCAACAGATTGCTGCACCCTTTGTCTTGCACACTTCAGCTCTTCAACTTTACCCCAGAGGTACTGAAACTTGTTGTCATGCTTGAACACGTAACTAAGTTGTGCTGCAGTGGTGTCAACCATGTACTCAGCAGCTTTGCTAAAAAGAGGTTCAAGAAAAGAAGCCATTTTTTTTTTTCTAATATTTGATAGGAGACAGAACAAACTATACAATAACTGGGAAGCTAATCCGGCAGTCACTGGCAAATAAAAAATTATATATAATCAGTAACGAAATAATAATAATTATCATTGATACTTAGCTACATCTACCTCTTAGATATTAAAGTGGAAGAAGAAAAACAGAGTAAGTATCATAATCAAAGATGAAAATAATAGAAGCAGTGAAAGCATAATACCTCCTCCTACTTAAGCAAAAGGATTGATGAGCTTTAGAGTTTTAATCTCTTCTAGTTTACCCAACTTTTGAGAAAGTGAGATTGCAAATGAAAGGAGCAGAGAATGAAAAGGAAAACTGGAAAACCACACAAAGCGACAACTTTGGTCTTCGAACTTTAGTAGTTAGGAACCCTTGAAGCACAAACCCATTGAAAGATAACTATTTTCTTTTTCACAAGAAGAAATCATTTATTTAAATGTTGGTTTAAATAATTAATGTAGAAAGAAAAAAGATTGAGGAGTAAAAAATATATATATTTTTTCTAATAAATGTGCTTAGTAGGTGGAATGAAAAAATTTGGACGAAAAATTTATTTCTATTTATTGAAATGAAAGAAAATTAATTTTTTAAAAATATTTTAGAAATAAAAAAATATTAAAATATAAAAAAATCAACCCATCCATCGATTTGATTGATTTATTAGCTTGGTTCACGAGTCGACCCATTCAATTTCTTTTTTTTTTAGTTAATATATTGATTTATATTTTGTCCGACCAATTGATACAATTTGACTTTAATTACCTTATTGTAACGCCTTGAAATTC
This sequence comes from Gossypium anomalum, assembly GCA_025698475.1. Classification (NCBI taxonomy): domain Eukaryota; kingdom Viridiplantae; phylum Streptophyta; class Magnoliopsida; order Malvales; family Malvaceae; genus Gossypium; species Gossypium anomalum. The sequence continues at coordinate 76,407,766 of CM046966.1, read as the reverse complement.
TAATGTTTGACTATTGAATTTGGTTATAATGAAGTTTTTGTATCTATGGTTATGTGTACTGTTCATGTAATTGAGGTCAAGTGTTTGAATTACATCTTTAAAAGTTTTGTTATTTTATTTTAAAATAATTCATTTGTTTCTGCAGTATAATTTATTCAGTAAGGAAATAAACATATTATTATCATAGATACCTCTTAGACATTAAAGTGGAGAAAAAATAAGAGAGTAAGTATCATAATCAAATATTGAAATAATAGAAGAAGTGAAAGCATAATACATTCTCCTACTTAAGCAAAAGGATTGATGAGTTTTAGAGTTTTAATTTCTTCTAATTTATCCAACTTTTGAGAACCTAAAACAAAAGAATGTGAGATTGCAAATGAAAGCAGCAAGGAATCGAAAAGAAAGCCAGTGTAGTGTGTTAATCAATTTTTTGCCCAGAAAAAAAAGAAGCCGAAAATGAAAAGAAAGGGCATGCTGATTTCTTTTTTTTTTTTCTAACTTTACCTCCTTTTTTTAACTCTACTGCTTTTTTTTTGGCTGATTTTTCCTTTTTTTTTAACTTTACAGCTTTTTTTCTTCTTCTTCTTTTTTTAACAAGTAAGTGTTTCAACAATTTCTGTTTTTGGCTGATTTCATTTTTTTCTCTGACTTTACCTATTTTCATAACATATTTTTGTTACAGTATATAAAGGGAGTTGGTCCCCTTACCCACGGTGAGATACTAGGAAAAAAAAGCTCGGTTATTTGAGTGTTGAGGTTTTTTTTTTAGTGAGAAGAGAGTTAAAAAAAAGAGATAAATTATCAAAATAGTTAATTTTATTTGTCTCAAGTTATGTTTTAATTACTTATATTTGAAATATTATGTTTTATTCACTACGTTATCGTTTTATTACAAAATAGTCACTATGCCGTTAAGATTTGCTACCTCCCAAATGGCAACCCGATGTGACAGTTAAAATGAGGTTTAAATGCCAAAGTGGATATCTAGCTAAGTAAACTAACTGATTTTTTAAATAAATAAATTTCATTAATTGAATTTTCTAAATTAAGTAAATGAAAATGTTAATTTAGTTTCTCGAAATAATCAAAACCAATGCATCATATTAATCATTGAACTGGAAAAAAGAAGAACATTTGGTCTCCTTTTTCCTTTAGTTTTTGTTTCTATTTTGACTAAAACAATCATCTATTTGCATAGTCATCTTTGCTGAATCGAAATAGTAGAACTCAAGTTGAGTGTTTCATCAATTGGTTAGATTTTTTATTCAAAATGGATTAACAAATGATCGATTCAATGGTAGGTCGATGCATGGATTACAGTAAGTAATGGGTTTTTTGTTCTTTACCTAGATTTTGGGTTCAAATATTATGGTCTTTTTTTGCAAAAAAGTGGTCCCATCTTGTTTTTCTATATATGTGACAGATAAAAAGGACATATTTTATCTTTATTTATTTGTGTATTGTGGGCAATCATCATAACAAGCAAGTATAGAGGTTGGTGCGTCCATTTCTTCTTTTTCTCTATTGTTCTGCTCTTCTCTTCTCTTCTCTGATAGTTACAAAAGAAAACGTAACTGTTATTTCTTTTTAAACTGGAGAAAATTGGGTTTTATGGCAAAATTTTGTATTCAATTTTCATAAAAAATTTTAACTTTTCTCTTCCTAACTGGACATCCATGTTGGCATATAAAACCTATTTTAACTATTACATCAAACTGTTATTTGGGAGATAACAAATCTTAACAGCAAAATAACTATTTTGTAACAAAACGATAATGTAAATGATTAAAACGTAACATTTCAAACATAAGTTACTAAAATGTAACCTGGGACAAACAAAAATGACTATTTTGATAGTTTACCCCAAAAAAAGTTTGTTGAAGAGAGTAGAAAAAAGTTTTGTTAGTAGTAAGGTATGATTTTTTTTTAAATGTGTAAAAAGCTCTCAAACTTGATTTTTTTTAAATATGTAAAAAGCTCTCAAACTTAAAAAATAAAAAATTAAGCTTTCCTTTTTCTTTTAGCTTTCGTTTCTATTTTGACTAAAACAACCATCCATTTTCATAGTCATTTTTGTTCAATCGGAACAGTAGAAATTAAATTGAGTGCTCCATCAATCAGTTGGATTTTTTATTCAAAATGAAAAAATAAAGGATCGGTTCAATGGAGGGTCCAAAAATGGATTACAATAAGTAATGGGTTTTTCGTTCTTTACCTGAATTTTGGGTTCAAATATTATTGCCTTTTTTTTCTTTTTTTGTAATTCTATCTTGTTTTTCTGTATATATGACAGACAAAAAAGACATGTTGTATCTTTATTTATTTGTGTATTATGAGCAATCACAATAACAAGCATGTATAGAGGTGGGTGCATCCATTTTTTCTTTTTCTCTATTGTTCTGCTCCTCTCCTCTCTTCTCTTCTCTTTTCTTCTCTGACGGTAACAAAAAAAAAGGTAACTGTTGTTTCTTTTTAAACTAGAGATTGGGTTTTATGGCAAAAAATTTTGTATTCAATTTTCAAAAAAAAAATTTAACTTTTCTTATCCTAATTGGACATCTATGTTGGCATTTAAAACCTATTTTAACTGTCACGTCAGACCACCATTTGGGAGGTAACAAATCTTAACGGCAAAGTGACTATTTTGTAACAAAACGATAACGTAAATGACTAAAACGTAACATTTCAAACATAAGGAACTAAAATGTAACCTGGGGCAAACAAAGATGATTAATATGTTAACTAATAATCATTTCAACTTATGTAATTTTAGGTTTTGAAATTTCTATTTAAAATTATTGGTAAAAGAGATATATATCTTTATCCTTATAATACATGATTGAAAATTATAATAAAAATTAATCTGCAAATCTTATGTCTTTTTTTTAACTTTTGACACCAAATTAATTAATACAATTCTATTATAATATATTTTAATATCCACATTTCAAATAATTCATGTGTAAATGTATATAGAAAATTTTAAAATAAAGAGAGATTATATATTTTTTAAATTAATCTTATGATTTAAATTTTTTAGTTATATTTATTCATTTGTATATTTTATATTTATTTAATATAATGATTATTAAAAAAATTTCATATAAATTAATAAAATAATTATATAAATTTTGCAAGTTAACTCACAAGTATAAATCATTAAATTACATTTTTTTACATTGTGAACCTTTTTAGAATAAAATTAATAATTCACGGAATAAGAGAAAAAAAGGAAAATTAAATAGCAAATTTTATAATATAGAAATCAATAATTGTAAAATGGTAATTATAATGAATAATATTAGTAGTAAACCATTAATAACATTGTAGTATATGATTGATAAAAAAAATGTAAAATTAACACATGACCACTCAATTATTCGATATACTTGATTTAATTATATAATCAATATCGATTTAGTGATATTGAACATTTTGATCGTTCATTCATTAGTCAATAATGATATGACAACCTGACAATATAAAACTATCTATAAAATGTTGTATAATATTGTCACTCATTCATTGGCAATATTCACACAATATTATAAATTTATAATAAAAAATCATTTTTAAAATATAAACTATATCTTTGGTCTTTCTTTTTTTGAAAACTTTTATTTAATTCACGCAAATTTTCAAAAGATTACAACTTAATCAATAATGTTGTATTATAATTAATATTTTACTTTACTTTATGAATTTTTCGTAATTCAATTAGAATTTATTAATTGTCTATTGTAATTTGTGATAAATAATGAATTTTAATAGTTTAGTAATTGGATTTATTCAACAAAAGTTTTAATTTTAATATAAATTACAATAAAGTAAACGTTAAAATATATTTTTAATTTCCACAAAATTATTTTACAAAATTCAAATGTTTATCTAAATATTATTTCAATATATTAAAATTGTTTATCAATTGTTTTTATTTGTTCACTTTAATTTTTCTTCTTATGATTACGTTTTAAATTTTTAAAGAAAAATATTTTCAAAAAAGATTACATAAAAAATAAAAAACACCAAAGTCATTTTTTAATTTAAATCAAACAAATATATTTAATTCAAATTCCATCTCACTCAACTCGATTCAAGAAAATTTCAAATCGAGTTAGGATGATAAAATAAGATTTGTCCACTAGATTAACTTGAAATTTGTTAATTTAATTCGATTCAACCGAACGCTCACCCCTAAGTAAAACTGTAATTTATTTTCTTTTAGTTTAAAAATTATAAAGGTGTGTGGACAATGCTACATAGTATTTGGATGACAAGACAATATCACATTTTTTCTAGCAGGTGTTTAAAAGAAAATTTTAATAGTGTTAACAATTAGAGTTGAATTTTTAAATTCAGAAAATAAAAAGACTAAATTCCTAAAAATAAAAAATATAAAAACTAAATTCTAAATGCAAGAATAATACATAGACTTAAAATATATTTGAACTTTCAAAATTTATTCTATAATTTAGTTAAGAAACAAATAAGCCAAGCTTCTCCATACTAGCTTTTTTTTTTTTTTTTTAAGTTGTGACATGTGCATGAATTTTTAATACCATATTTATATGGAACATATTTTTACTTTATTTGATACTTATTTAATATCAAAAGTGGTATTTTTCTTAGTTTATGTATTTTATTTTTCTGCTGATGTAACTTGTGATGTAATGTCCAAGGCTGTAAGATAGTAATAAAATTTTACAAAATTCGTTAAATTCTTGAATACTGATGAGGGAAGTCCGGTAGAGACTTATGATCAAATTGCAAATGAGATCATAAACTTCTATACTAAACTCATAGGTATCGATGATGTGAACTTGTTTTTCAGTGCCTTTTCTTAAAGAACTTTTACAAGTCACTTTGGATGTTGTTGCTTAGGATGAATTAGTTAGGGATGTGACTACTGAAGAAGTTAAGGTGGGAATGTTTGAGCAAGGAAATGATAAGGTCCCTAGGCCTAATGGCTATACTGCTTTGTTCTTCAAAACCACTTAAAGCATTGTAGGTGATGATGTTGTTGAGGTTGTCAGCAGCTCTTTAATTTATCCAAGATTTTACCGGCGTTAAATTCTACAACAATTGTGCTTGTGCTTGAGTGTTCAAATCCTAGCAATGTAAGAGATTTCATACCCATTTCCTATTGTAATATTGTGTACAAAATGTATCTCCAAGATCCTAGTTAAAAAAATTACTAGATTTTTGCTTGGTTTTATTTCTCCTAGCCAAAGTGCATTTATTCATGGTAGGAGTATAATTGGCAATACTCTGATGGCTTAAGAATTTGTGAGAGGGTATAGTTAGAGAAATTTGTCACCTAAATGTTGTCTTAAGATTGACTTGCAAAAGGCCTTTGATTCTATGAATTGAGATTTCTTCATTAAGGTGCTTATTGCAATGGGATTTCCTAGAAGAATGGTGGATTGGATTAAAACTTGTATCTCTACACCTAGGTACTCCATCTCTTTAAATGGAGGATTAGTGAGTTTCTTTAAAGGAAGAAAATGAATAAGACAGGGTGGCTACCTTTTTGTCATTGCTATGAACATTCTCTTTAGGGTCTTTAGATGTAGTTGTGAAACATGTAGTTTTTAGCTTTCATCTAGTCGTACCATCTTCGTTTGCAGATGACTTGCAAATTTCTTAGAAAGATACTGTTGATTCTGTAATTGGAATTTGGTTTACATTACAGGAATTCTATAACATCTCTGGTCTGCAATTTAATGATGCTAAAAGTGAAGTCTATTGCACAGGCATAGCAAAGGAGGATCTTGAGATGAATTCACAAGATTAGTAGATTCAACTTGGAGAGCTACTTGTCAGATATTTGGGGGTGCCTTTGGTTACTAGGAGGCTGTCGGCAAAGGATTGTGAACCCCTAATTTAGAATATCTCACCATAATTAGTTCTTAGTCAGCTAGACAACTCAATTTTGCTGGACGTTTTCAACTTATTCAGTCAGACATTTCATTATCCAAAATTAGTGGTGTCGGCAATTTATTTTGCCTAAATATATTCTAAAAAAGATTGATCAATTGTGTGCCAAGTATTTTTATTGATCTATCTTTATGGCTGGGGAGTTATAAATTTCTCGGATAAAAGAATATGTTCCGGAAGAGAGTACTTTTTGGCAAGTCTCAAGCAATAAGAATAATAGTTGGAGTTGGAGAAAGCTATTGAAACTTAGAGAGTATGCTGCTAGTGTAACACCCCTAACCCATATCCGTCGCCGGAGCAGGGTTATAGAGTATTACTAATAAATACAGAACATTTACAGATTAATTATATTATTTATTACTCATTTTTTGTAAACATACATAACATCCTTTAATTAGGCCCTTAAGGCCCATTAAGAACATTAGAATCGAGTTGGGACTAAATCAAGAATTTAGAGAATTTTTCGTAAAATTTTAGTATTTACTTATGAACAGTACCCCACACACCCGTGTGGTCAGGCCGTGTGATCACACACGCCCGTTTCCGCAACCCGTGTAACTCTCTGACTTGTAAATATTAAGGTGTAGTTTCACACGGCCAAGCCACACGCCCGTGTGCTTAGGCTGTGTGGTTGATTAATTTTCGAAAATTAGGTGTAGACTTCACATGGCCGTTACACTCGCCCGTGTTCCAAGGCCGTGTCATCCACATGGCCGAGACACAAGCCCGTGTCTCTGCCATTTGTTCAATTTTGAGCATTTTTTTTGAAATCTCAAAATACAGGGGATAGACGGCCGGATTACATGCCCATGTACCTAGACCGTGTGTCACGCATGGCCTAGACACACGCCCGTGTGGACAAAATAAGGCCATTTCTAGCCTTTTTTCTCGCCCAAAATTTGCCATTTCACTTGCACCAATACTTACAAGCATAATCCAACCAAACCAAACTCAATTCAAGCCAATTTCGATGTACCAAATTGACATATTATTCATATATTTCACTTACCAACTTACTTTTACATTTCTTTGTATAATATGTTTCATTAAGTATCACATTTAACATGTTAAACTTGTAATACTTATCATATTAAAAGCTTTACCATATCAAAACATTCATTACTAGCCATTTGAATGGCTAGATTACACACCAACATTACAAACCATCATTTTATCATATTAGCCTATACATGCCATTATATCCAAAATCAAGTTTGTCATTTATACCAAAATCAAAGGGTGGATAGTGTGATGATTTCCTCCGACCAATCTCCAACCTTCGCGAGCCTCAGAGCACTATAAAACATGAAAGAATATAATGGAGTAAACATTATCTGCTTAGTAATTTCGTATAACCAAACTATACTTACCAATCACATTTAACCAATAAACATACACACAAAGCATATTATCCATCAAATTGACAAACTTAACAATTTTTGCCTAATCACAAGCATTCAATCAAATGAGTTAGTCACCAAGACATCAACATGCATAGATGAGCTCATCATGCCATGTTTTCTCATATTACTTGTTTTACTATTTTCGTTGAATCATTGAAATTCCGATAGATATTTCATTTTCAAGTATCACCTTTACGGGCTACCTCTTTTTCAAGTATCACCCTTATGGTCTACTTCATTTTCAAGTATCACCCTTTCGGGCTACTTCATTTTCATGTATCACCCTTTCGGGCCACTTCCTTTTTATGATGAGATCAATAGATTACCCTTCCGAGCTAAATCTTTACTGCAAAACATGCAGGATCTCATTTCACATTGGTAATCATCTATCCAATCGGAATTCAATATTCAAACGGATTTCTTGTCTTTTCATTAATTACAAATTTCATGTTTCAACATATTCATGCTTCATGTCACATATAATTCACAAATCACAAATTCACATACCTCAACAATCAAATCCACATTTTCATGCTTGTTTAAGTTATAAGAACTTACCTCGATAATTGTTCGTATCTCTATTTCGAAACTTTTTCTTTTCCTCTATCTTTTTCTTTGTTCGGTACTTCCGGATCTATATAAATAAATTTAATCATCAATTCCATACATTTCACATTCAACTGAGCCCATTTCATATTCTGTGCAAAAGTACCATTTTACCCCTAACTTTTTAATTAATTTCAATTTCGTCCCTAAGCTCGGAAATTGAAATTCATGCAATTTACTCCTTATTCCAAACTTATTCAAAATTCTAATACAATTTTTACAGCACATGTATTTCATAAATTTTAGAATTTTCCAAGAATTTTATCACTTTTCAATTTAGTCCCTACACATGTTTTCATTAAAAATCACTTTGTAAAAATTGTTTAACTATCAATAACCTTTCATTTTCTATCATAAACTTTCAATTTCCAGCATATTCATCCATGGAAAATTTTCTATACTTTGATTTCTTTTCAAATCAAACCCCCAAAAAGAGAAATTAGGCTTTCCCGATTCCAAAAATATGAAAATTACTAAAAACGGGACATAGAAACTTACCAATTTATGCCTTGAAAGCTTCTTTTCTCTCTCCTAGGGTTTTTATGTATTTTTATGAAGAAGATGATATGAAATGAGTTTTTATTTCTATTTTAATCTTTATCATCTTTTAATTATTTCTATTTCCAATTCAGTCCTTGTCCTTTTTCAATTTTTCCATGGATGAATCACTAAAAATATCTACATAGTTTTCATCAATGGTCTAATTGCCATATAAGGACCTCAAATTTTGAATTCCATAGCTATTTGGTCCTTATAGCTACTAGAATTCAACTTTGATAGTTTATTCAATTTCGTCCTTGATGCAATTAGACACATAATCGATAAAATATTTCTATAAAAATTTTCATGCAACATTATTCTTATCATATTACCAATCATTTTATGAATTTTAAATAATTTTATTTTTTGGACTCAGATTTGTGGTTTCAAAACCACTGTTTCGATTTCACTGAAATTGGGCTGTTACAGCTAGTATTGCACATCTATTGACTCTATGTGGTAATAATTGTGCCATATCAAAATTTTGGTAGGAGATCAAAAGAAAAAAAAAAGAGAAAATAGGATCTCACAAGTTATTATAGTCAGCCGAGTATTGATAAGTTTATTTTTTGGTCACCTAACTATTTGATTTATTTTTCTTTTGGTCGTCAATCGTTAAATGGTTAATGAAAAGATGATCCAACAGTTTTTAAAATTGATATAATAGCAACTTTAACTCGCAACATTTATATATTATGTCAAGTTAGTATTGGTTCTAAAAAAATTAGCTCTCAACATTTACAAATTATGTAATTTAGTCTTTTTTTCAATTTTACTTTTCTTTGTGATCCTTTCACCTAAAAAGCCAAAAAAACAAATCTATCAACTCAATTTGATTGGAAATATACTAAAGATGGAAAAACCCAAAAATCTAAGATAACAATTTTCATTTTTTTCTCATTCTTTTATCAAAGATGGAAAAAGTAAAATTGCAATATATATATATATATATATATATATATATATAATGTATAAATGTTGAGGGTTAATTTTTTTTTGAAATCAAGATTAAATTGACATAATGTATAAATGTTGAGAAAAAAATTACTATTATGTCAATTTTAAAAGTTGTCAAGTTATCTTTTTGTTGACAATTTAACAGTTGATGACCAGAAATGAAAAACTTAAATAGTTGAATGGCCAAAAAGAAAAAAATTAAATAATTGAATACTATTTTATAACTTTTAGGTTTAAAACTAGATAAAAAAAACTATCAATATAATTTACCCTTTATGTTGACACTCTTTTCCTTTTATTGTTTGAGATAATAAGCTTTGGTAATTAGACCAAAAAGGTCTTGGCCATCGGCATAAGACATTTGAAATTATTGAAAATTTTTATTTTATATTATAAGATAAAGTTGAAGGATATTATTGTACTTTAGCATTTAGAAACTCTTCTGAAAAGCACTCCATTATTGCTATGCCATGTTTCTTTGGCCAATAATGATGTCACCTCAGTTGTAGGTAGCTAAAATTTATTTGTAGGTACGTAAACTAGCTTTTCAAACTTAAAAATTGAAACAAGTGTTAAGGAGAGATTGGTGTGATGAATGTCGATTGCCACCCAATTGCCGGGGAACAAAATATCTACACTCATATTTAATTGTAGAGTAACTTTTTTGTGGTTTCCTTTTTATTTTTATTGTCATTATCTTCATCAATTTTCTCATATTCAAATATTAAATAATAATAATAAATATATTAGTAAGCTTTACGTTCAAATGTCCTTCACAAATAAAATTATTTAATCCATGAGCAACATTTTACTGGAAGCCATTATATAGTTCATAAAAACAGAACGATGATTGTTTTTATCTAATTCTATAAAAATAATATTTAATTATTAAAATAGAATAGTCAAAATTAAATACAAAAATAGGCAAAGATTACAATAACAGTTGGTGTCAGTCGCTTCATCAATCAACGACATCACCCACGTTTCCCCCAATCATATCGTAATAATTATCTTTTAAAAGAAATAAAAAAAAATTTCAGTGTAATCACTGTAACACGATATTGGTATGTATTTTAGGTAAAATACTCGTATTTTTTGGATATATCTGAGTAAAAAAAAAGTTTAATGATGCCGCCGTCGTGTTAAGCGACACCAACAATATTTTTTAAACTGTTGATAAAAAATTTAAAAATTAGGAAAAGCCTGAAAAACAAAAGAAAAAGAGAATCTAGCAATATGTTTGGTTCACTGGAATGGAATATGATTGTAATCGAATAGAGTTATAATTAGTAATTCAATTGCTTGGTTGAATGTCATGGAATAGAACTGTAATAGTATTATTTTGTTTGGTTGAATGGAATAGATTTATAGTAGTATAAGGAAAAAAGATAAAATGACTGGAATACCCTTAGCAATTTTTTTATGTAAATGATTATTATTATTAAATTTTAATAAGATTATTATTAAATATAATTTAATAAAAATAATATATAATTTAATAACATTCTTAATATAATTATTTTTATATTAAAATATTTAAAATATCTTATTTACTACATTTTAAAATAATACATTATTATTTAAATCCACTGCTTCTCAAGTTATCTCAATTATAGTTTACACATAACAAAGACATGGTTAGAGTAGTGCAGTTGCATGATTTATTATGATATTTAAATTCAAACCACAACCACTTGCACTATACCTGTTAGAATAGAAGGTCAAGTTTGTGACATAAAATATTGTTTCATTAAAAAAAATCAAATTTAACATTATATAAATTGCAGTTTATCAACAAGCGATATGAACAACCTTATGAACAACCTTGAATTTTACTTTTCTTCCTCATTATTGTCTGAATCAAGGAGATAACAAGAAACGCAAAAAACAAATTCACTTATTCTGATTCGTGTAAAGAAGTCACTTGGTTACAAGGAAATGTGAGTGAACGAAAATTGTAATATCCTGATTTTGGGCTTAGTCAGAATAGTAGTTTCGTGACCACAAAATTTGAGATAGAAATAATTATTTTATGATTATTTTGATGATTATGATATGATTGCATGACTGTGTGAAAATTTCGTGATGAAATTCTATGCCTAAAGTGTTTAAATTGAAAGTAGGGACTAAATCGAATAAGTTGCAAAATTTGCATTCTAGAAGTTTTTAGTATGAAATTGCATTGAAATATTAATTAGGAGGTCTTAAATAGCAATTTGACCAATTTTAAGTTAATGGACAAAATTAGGACATGGAAGGAATTTTTGAAAGTTTAGTAGTAAGGGCATTTTGGTAATTTAGGGGTAAAATGAATTAAAATACAAAATTAAAAGCCAATTTTGCTCATCTTCTTCATGGAGGCCGAAATTAGCATGGGGAAGCCATGGCTAGGGTTTTCAAGCTTTCCAAGCTCAATAGTAAGTGATTCCAAGCCCCGTTTTTAATGTTCTTTACGTTTTTGAATCCCAGCTCGATTAAGCTTATTCTAGCAATAATTTAAGCTAGGGTTCATATTTGGAAAAATACCCATAGGTGAAATGTGTTTATTTTGATTTTTATGGTAGAATATGAAGCTTGAAATTGTGTTAAACAACTTTTGCTAAGTGATTTTATGTAAAAAGCGAGTAAAACGACATAATCGGTAAAATACCTAATGTTCATAAGTACATGTTAGAGTGAGAATTTGATGTTGCTATAGAAGGGAAAAATGATTAGAATGTCATAAAACATAAGAAAATAGGCTGAAGTTTAATTTACGAGCTTTGGGGCAAAAGTGTAAATATGCAAAAGTTTAGGGGCAAAATTGTAATTTTGCCAAAATATGATTTTGGGTCAATTTGAATAATGTGAGTCCTAATTAGACTATATTTTAAATGATAGAGTAAGGAAAACTGAAATTCGGGCTAAAATGGGGAAAATACCAAGTTATGGACGAAATGGTAAAAGTAGCCATTTTCACATACGAGGTAAGTTCATGTGTAAATAATGTAGCATAATTGTTATTTTTAAGTTATTGATGTTAATTATATGATATGCTGATTTTTAATCGTGAAATATTATGCTTTGTGGTTAACGTTGAGTAATATGCAAATTATGTTTACTACTTGATAAATATGAATTGCTACCGAGTATCGGTTTCGATATTCCGTAGAAGACAGCAAATGTCAGATCAAGGGAAAAAACCCGTTTGAACCTTAGGAATAGATTAGGATACAAGTGACATGTCTCACTAGGATGGTTGAGCATCCGAACTCGTTGAGTTGAGTCCGAGTTCACTTATGGATGCGAATGTTCGAACTCGTTGAGTTGAGTCCGAGTTCGAGAGATGTACCTAGGCATCCGAGCTCGTTGAGTTGAGTCCGAGTTCACTTATGGATGCGAACGCCCGAGCTCGTTCAGTTGAGTCCAAGTTCACTTATGGGCGGGTTACATGATTGCTTGATTACATATATGGCACTTATGTGCAAATTATCCGTGTATCCGAATTATATTCCGATGTGTTCAACGAGTAAAGTTCTACTCAAAAGGAGGAATACTAGAGATGAAAGGGACATATTGGTAAGTGTTGTGAGATGGATACTTTGAACAGGTATGTACTTAACCCTCGGGTTGAAAACTCGATATATCAACAATGTGGTAAGATGATAAATGAAAATATGACATGAATGTCTTGATGATGATTATGCAAATGATATTTTATGTTTGCTTATATGGTTATGTTACTTGCTATTTGCATGTGAACTTACTAAGCATTTATGCTTACTCCCTCCTTTTCATTCCTTGTAGTTTTGACAAGTCAGCTCAGAAATCGGGAACGGTCGGAGGCTCGCTCACACTATCCGTATACCATCTTGGCATAATGGCTTGTATATTTTGAGTATGGCATGTATAGCACAATAATCATTTTGTATATATGGTCTTATGATATGGTTATTGAGTGGTATGAAAATTCTTGGTAATGATTAGCCATTGGAATGGCTAATCATGATCATATTTGGTGTTATGTATGTCAAATTGCTAGCTAATCCATGGAAACCATGAAATAGGTAAAATTTACCATAAAATAGATTAAGACAGCAGTAGTGATGTGAATTTGAAAAATCACTAAAAATAGTAGAAATGGAATTAAATAATGAATAAGTTATGGAATCGAAGCTTGATGAGTCTATTTTCATATGGAATGAACAAAATAGGCATATAAATTATATTTTATGAGATATTTAAAGTTTTGTGAAACAGGGCCAGAGTGATTTCTGGATCCCCTGTTCTGACTTTAAAAATTCATAATAAATTTTACAAAAATAATTAGAAGTTGTTATTTATATGTACAGATTCCTTATTGAGTCTAGTTTTAAGAGAAGCAAACCTCATAGTCATTGAAATTTTGAATAGAGATATATCTGATTCGTAATACATAGAGGTCAAAGTAGTCAAACCCTGAAACAGGGGAGATTTTAACTAATAAACTGTACTATTTGGCTCAACCAAAAATTCTAGAAAAAAATTAGTAGATAGAAATATGAGTCTAGTTTCATATAAAATTAGTGACATAGATTTTCAGCTTGTCTGAAAATTTTAAAATTAAATTGTTTGAGCTGTTTAAGTAATGAATTAAGTCTGTTAACACCTCGTATTCGACTCCAGCGACGGTCTCGGGTACGGGGCGTTACAAAAATGTTTAAAAGAAATCTATAAGGAAAATTTGTTATGTACATCATCGAGTTTCGCCATTTATGTGCGATATGAATCATTGTGTTTAGCTTTCATTCGACTATTCAACTACACCATGCGGAAGATACCTCCAATTCAACGCCTTCTTCCCACCAAGTGGAAGTCTGCAATAATTCATGATTTTGTTTATTGGTTAGCTGATTAGATTTTCACGATGCTTAATCTCTACCATGTAATATATGTATGTGTGTGTGTGTATATATATATATATATATATATATATATATAAAACCAAATTTCCCACCTTGTTTCCTTAAGTTCCATGGAATCAAATTCATCAAAAAAAGAGGAGGCAAAGTGCAAAAGCAGTTGCTTTAGAGAAAATATCTCGAACCTGAGTTGCCCTCTTACCTTTTAGCATGGAAATTTTCAATTTTATTCAGTTAAGCGAGTGACTAACGTGAGAAGCTGCAAATATAAGGGAATTTAGTATGCAAGGGACAAATACCTATGCGGAGGCAGATCACTTTGAATCTAGAAACTGACTGTAGATTCCATACAGTCTCTGTTTTTCGACTTTTGAAACTGACGGTCTTCCCTTGGAAGCAATAGATTTTATAACAGTATCAGTTATGACCAACATTTTGCTAGGCTCATTGCTATTTGCGCTGCTCAAATGTTCATGAACCGTAGCGAGCTGTGCATCTGAGGGAAGAGCTTGGAGATCAACTCCACTAAACCCTTCTGTCATATATGCTATGGCATCCAAATCGACATCACTAGCCAATGGAAACTACATTATTTGTGCAAAAAAAAAAGTATTACAAAGGAAAGTAACACTAAAACATTCGATCAAGGTAGTTTCTAGTTCGATATATATGGCAAATCACATTATGCTATACTATGCTGCTTGGACTGTTCATTTATGTTCTACACATATTTGGACACAAATATACAAGTTGTTCCTCCAAATATATGAAATTTTTTAAAATTTTAAGTAAATCAGTGACAGATGTACATCAAAATCCAACACTGACCACTTAATCCTGGTAACAAAGCAGATACATGTGGTTAAAATCATGTAATTCTAGGAAGCAATGTAACAGCCTAAAATTTCAGTGGTGTCAGAAACAGTGATTCGAGATCACTAAATCCGATGAGTGAGTTGAAAATTTAATAAATTAATACCTATGAGTCAAGTGTGATTATAGAATTATTTTTTTTAATTAGTGAATTTTGTGATTTAAAAGAATTAATTAGGTAAATCGGGTTGAAAACGAGGTATCGAGACCTCAGATTCATAAACCGAGCCATAAGTATTTTTATAAATATTTATGGAGTGTTATTGAGTTATTAGTAAAGTTTCGTTAGAAAATTTTAACGTTTGGTTAGTCAATTAATTAAAAAGGACTAAATTATGGTAAAGTGATTAAATAGCCTAAGTGACTAATAAGGAGAGATTTAAAAGACAAGTAGACCGTTATATGGGCTGGACGGTTTGGGCTAGAAAATCAGCAAAAAGACAAGGAGAAACAAGGGCAAAATTGAAAATTTTGCAAATTAAACATATAAAATAAAGACAAAATTGAAACATCTAGAGATATCATCATTTTTCTTCAGCTAAAAACGCCATAGGAGGCTTGGAACAAGCTGGGTTTTCATGTTTTTGCATCATGTGAGTTTAATTCTTGCTTTTTCTTTGTAATTTTTGTGTTTTTAAGACTTTTACAACTAGGTCCTACTATTAAATTCATTTGTTTTTATTCTATGAATGAAATCGAAAGTTTTAATGAATAAGTTCTGTAATTTTATGATGATTTAGCATGGATTTGAAGTTTTAATCTCATTATATGATGATTTTATTAAGCAACTTAGTGGAAATTGATTTTTAGGACCTAATTGTGAACAAGTTTGGAATTAAGGTCTAATGCTGAAATTTTAATTTATAAAGGTTATGAATTAGTTTAAAGTAATAGAATAAAGTGTTAATTGAGAAAAATTAGTTCAATTGGAGGGTTAATTGAGTAGGGACTAATTGTAAAAATTGTAAAATTTAGGGTAAAAGTGTAATTTCAAAAATTAAAGTGCATAAGCTGTAAATTAGAGTAGAATTTGAATAAATACTAATGAATAAATGGAAAAAATTTATATTATAAATCAAGAAATTGAGGATAAACGAGGAAAAGAGAAAATACCGGAATAGTTCTAGAAATCTCTACAACTACTGCAAATTGTTCCGGGTAAGTTCGTACGGTTAAATTATTAAATTTTAATATCATTTTATGAATGGTGATTAATATTTATGTATGTTAATTGTTGAAAATAAGTAAATTATGTACAAAAGTTACGAAATTGAACTGAGTATTTCGGAGGAACGGAACGCAGGAAATGAGTACAATCGTTCAGTGAAAAAGATAAATTGACAGTAAATTACCCAAGTAAACTGAGATTCGGCATTTGTTGTGAATTCTCGTGTTTGCTTTCCGTTTAGCTCTTACGAGCTTCCGTTAACCTATATGAGTTTCAGTTAACCCTTTTGGGGTTTCAATTCAGTTCTGATGAGCTTCAGTTAGCTTTCGGGCTTCCGTTTAGCACTTGTGTGCTTCAGTTAGCCTTCGGGCTTCCGTTTAGCACTTATGTGCTTCAGCTAGACTTCGGGCTTCAAATCACGATGTACTCAAATCCATAAGCCTTGAATGGACAAGTTGGTAAGTTGTAAATGTAACGTGTGGAAAAAGAAATGTAAGTAATGTTATTATTATTGAGTTCAGTTAAGTAATTTTTTTTTAAAATGAGATTATGATTTACAGGATGAAAGTAACTTACTTGAAATGTCCATATGATTTAGATTTTGGAAACTAATATTTGGTAAGATTTATAGTTAAAGCCGACGAACTTACTGAGCTATAGTCAGCTTACTTGTAATGTTTATTGCTCTTTGTAGATTAACAAGAGGGTCAGAGGATCGGATCATCACGCTCAAGTCACACTATCTCGATTTTTCTGGTAGATTTTGTTATAAATACTTTAAATGGTTTATATGGCATGTATAGTCAGCTTATATGACTATGTTTTGTATTAACTCATGAATATATTAGTTAAGTTAATATAAGTTGATATATGACACGAATGGAAATTAACTAAGATGTTTAAATAATACTTGAAAGTATGAATGGATATAATGTTAGATAAAATAAGGACTAGTGATATTGTTATGAAACGAATGTGATTTGGATGAAGATTGTATTTATTGAGTTGTTGTTTGTGTTGAATTGGTTGCAAATTTGAAATTGCAGGGAAGGTTAGATGTTTCTAAAAGGGTTACATTGAGTTTTTTTTTAAATAAAAATAAAAATTTTGGAGTACTTGAATAAGTCTCTATTGATTTATAATACGTGATTTAGGCCTCAAGGGTTCATAAAAGAGACTTAATGATTTAATTTTAATATGTTTGTTGTTTACTCACGAATTGTTTGAAAATTTACCAATATGTTCGGTAATGCCTCGTAACCCTATTTCGGCAACGGTTTGGGGTTAGAGGGTGTTACATTAGACTTGAAGAAGAGTTTTATAACTTCGGTTTTTATGATGAAGAAAAAAAATAGCATAAAAAACTGAGGCATAAAAACAATATCACTAACCTTTCTTAAAAGAAAGGTCAGAATATCCAACCTTTCACGCAGAGATGGAAAATCACACAAAATGAGGCAATCAAGCCTACCTAGTCTCAGCAATATAGCATCAAGTAGATCTGGTCTACTGCTTATGAGAAGAATTCAAGTCAATTTTTATTAAAGCCATGCAACTCATAAGGAAAACCATGAAATAAGAAATTCATATATTTATGGAAAACCTTGAAATCAAGAAACGTGTTGTCTTTTAAAATTTTTGTGCTCCTTGAAAAGCTGTCTTATTTGGGTATGCATCTCATGTCAAAATCGATCACGTGAAGATAATAACGAACCAAACTCAACATTGTAGGGATTAATCGAAGATTAAGGATAGATACTATCAAAATAATACAATAGGATTCCATGAGAACTAACCTTGTTGCAACAAACACAAATACACCAGTCAAAACTTCAAAAACATTTAATTCAGTTAGGAATTTTTTGAAAGCAAAATAACAATGAGAATGGCATCAAAAGTTAAAGCAAAATAATAAAATGCAGCAAACAATAGGATACTAGCTTGGTTGATAACTAGATCAGTTACTCCAGTGTTGTCATGTCATCTTTTAGGGGTAATGGAATCAAATTCATAAAAAAAAAAAAAAAAGATGAGGCAAGGTGTAGCAGCAGCTGCTTTAGAGAAAATATCTCAAACTTGAATCGATATTGAGCATGAAACATGAGTTATATTTCTACAGTAGAAACACATTAATATATTTCCACAGCATATGATGAACTGAACTTAATAGTCAATAAGATATGCATGTCTCAGCATCCTAGTCCTTTGGACGCCAGAATAAGTTAATAAATCTACAAATTTGCAAAGTTTTCATTGACAGTAATATATTACGATAGTCCTATACCCTTCAATACAATACTTAAAATGCATGTAACACAAACTTTCTACTAAATTTCATTTTAGGCAAGGTAATTATTAATAATATATACACATTATGCATTTACACGGTTAACTAGAAATTATTGTTTATATCTGTTATTTTCTACATACTGGGTTTGAATTATGATAAACATTATTGGCATATCAAGAAGCAAAAACCAATGGGGAACACATCCATAAAAGAAAAAGAGAAAATGCTTGATTAGACTCTCTTACAGCTTGCTCAGAAGCATCAATGTATTTGTTCAGTAGTTTAAGCCCTTTCACTGATATTTCCTGAAATAGTAAAATTAATTAGTATTAACTTTTACCCAAAATTTTAGGATAAGCAATGGGAAGTGTATGCAATCTCATTCCCTAAATAACACAGAATGCAACTTATAATATCCAATTTAAACTACATGCAGATTAAAAATGTCGTGAAAATTAGTGACAAGAAGGATAAATATGTCAGTAATATATAGAAGTAACAAATTTATCCAGAGGGAAAAATTAACATTAATACCTTTTTAAAAAGAGATACAAGACAGAAGTACATACACACACAAGAAACAAAAATACCAGATCATACGCATCATATCCATCACAAAAATACCAGTTCTATCATTTGAATTTAACCAGTTGGTTAATGAAAAAGGCCCCAATACCAAAAACTACAATTTCTAGCCCTATCCCCATACTGCAATCTTTGCAACTAAAACAATTCCATTTTTCTTCAAAATTGAAGAAAATTATGGAAAAATAATTACTGGACTATATTTCTCAATATTTTTCTGGGTAATTCTTATAACAATGATAATTGAAAAAAATTCAAAAGGAAAGAGGAAAAACTGCTCTAACATAATGCAACAAGAATGGTTTAAAAACATTTCAAGAATACTGTAATATAGTTGTGAAAAATAAAATAAAATAAAATAAAGAACACACAAATTTTACGTGGAAACCCTTTCGGAAAAAAACCACGGGCAGAGGAGAAGAAAATTCACTATGTCAAAAATTTGAATCAATGTAAGAGGAATAGACTATGTCTATTTATAGGCTTGTAAAGCCATATTCTAGTAGGATTGAAACACCTTATCCTAATCAATATAAAATAGATGGAGTTTAATAAGGTTTAAAAAACCTTATTCTAAAATAAAATAAAAGAAGTCTAGTTCTATATGGATTTTACTTTTATTTTATTTTCCATCGTATTTTATTTAAATAAGAATTCGGGTCACTTAATTCTAACAATCTCCACCTTGATACAAATTCTCAATGAATAAGTTCTTCATCGCGAACAAGTTCTCCACCTCTTCCACAAAACCCCTTAAAGGTTTAACTTCAACAATGAACACCAACCAAGTCTAAGCAGTGCTCAAACTTGGTTATAGGAAGTGACTTAGTCATCATATCTGCAGGATTTTCATGAGTACTAATTTTGCTCACAACAATATCACCACGAGCAATAATATCATGAACAAAATGATACCGAACATCAATATGTTTTGTTCTCTCATGAAACATTTGATCTTTTGTAAGGAAGATGGCACTCATGGTGTCACAAAATACAAGATCTTGATTTGAAGGTCTTCATTGAGTTCACTAAATAGTCCCTTCAACCAAATAGCTTCTTTACAAGCCTCGATGAATCGCCATGTACTCAGTTTCAGTAGTAGACAAAGCGACTGTAGTTTGCAAAGTGGCTTTCCAACCAATTGCACAACATCCGATTGTAAAGACATAACCTGTGAGAGATCTTTTATCAAGGTCTCCAGCAAAATCAGCATCAACATACCCAATGACTCCATCTCTAGTTCTTCCAAAGTGTAAGCAAACATCAGTAGTACCTCGTAAGTATCTTAGAATCCACTGAACTGCTTTCCAATGTTCTTTACCGGGATTTACTATGTATCTGCTAACTACACTGACTGCATATGATAAATCTGGACGTGAGTAAACCATAGCATACATGAGAGATCCCACTGCACTAGAGTATGGAACATGTGACATGTACTCAATCTCATCATCTGATTGTGGAGACAAAGCCGATGAAAGTCTGAAATGGGCTGCTAAAGGAGTACTAACAGGCTTAGCACTCTGCATATTGAACCTACAAAGAACTTTCTCAATGTACCCCTTCTGACTTAGGTACAATTTACTTGCTTTTCTATCTCTGAGAATCTCTATACCAAGTATCTTTTTTGCTGGTCCTAAATCTTTCATCTCAAATTCTTCACTTAGTTGGGCTTTGACCTTTCTTATCTCTCCTTTATCTTTTGTTGCTATCAACATGTCATCAACATAAAGAAGTAGATACACAAAAAAACTATCACTGTTTTTCTTAAAGTAAACACAACTATCTAAACTTCTTCTTTTGAAATCACGAGAAGTCATAAAGGAATCAAACCTCTTGTACCACTGTCTTGGTGACTGTTTCAAACCGTAAAGGGACTTTCTCAGCAGGCAAACATAGTCCTCTTTTTTTGAGACTATAAAACCCTCTGGTTGTTGCATGTAAATATCCTCCTCAAGTTCTCCATGCAGAAATGCAGTTTTTACATCTATCTGCTCAAGCTCCAAATCATGCATGGCCACAATACCAATCAAAACTCGAATCGAACTAAGCTTAACAAATGGAGAGAACACATCTGTGAAGTCCACTCCTGGAATTTGACTATAACCCTTTGCAACAAGCCTTGCTTTATATCTGGGTTCTTCAACTCCTGGAGTCTCTTCTTTCTTTTTAAACACCCATTTACTACGAAAAGCCTTTTTACCTTTAGGAAGTTTCACAAGGTCCCATGTTCTGTTTTTGTGGAATGATTTCATCTCTTCTTGCATAGCAAACATCCATTTTTCTGAGTCTTCACAGCTAATCGCCTCAGAATAATTAGATGGCTCTTGATTCGCATCTATATCTTCAACTACATTTAAAGCATAAGCAACTAAATCAGCTTCGGCATATTTCTTTGGAGGTTTAACTTCTCTTCTAGTTCTGTTTTTGGCGATAGAGTATTGTGGTGAAGAAGCAACTCTATTCTCAATTTTTGTTATGGCTTGAGGAGTTGACTCTGTATTAATCTGATGCTCCACCTGCTTTTGGTTTTCTTTATTAGAAGATTCTTTAAGAGATAAGTTAGGTAGCATAGCAGTTTCATCAAAAACAACATCTCTGCTAATCACAACTTTTCTATTTTCAGGACACCATAACTTATACCCTTTTACACTAGTTTTATAACCAAGAAAAATGCATTTAATGGATCTCGGTTCCAATTTTCCATTATCAACATGAGCATACGCAGGACACCCAAAAATCTTTAAATCAAAATAATTAGCAGGATTACCAGACTATACCTCTTGTGGAGTCTTTTTCTCAATGGCAATGAGATGGAGATCGGTTGATCAAAAACATGCGATGAGAGGTCGCTTACGCCCAAAATGACTTCAGTAAGTTGGCATTTGACAACATACATCGAACCTTCTCTATGATCGTTCTGTTCATTCGTTCTACAATGCTGTTTTGCTGTGGAGTATGACGAACTGTCAAGTGTGTCATGATCCCTTCTGACTTGCACAATCTATTAAACTCATCAGAACAGAACTCTAAGCCATTGTCTGTACGGAGGTATTTTATCTTTTTTCCCGTCTGTTTTTCAATCATAATTTTTCAAGACTTAAATGCGAAAAACACATCGCTTTTCTGCTTCAGGAAGAACGCCCAAACTTTTCTGGAAAAATCATCAATAAAGGTTAGCATATAATTAGCTCCACCTCTCGAAGGCACTCTGGATGGCCCCTACAGATCAGAATGAATATACTCTAACGTTCCCTTCGTGTTATGGATTCCTCTAGTGAATCAAACTCTCTTTTGCTTCCTAAAAATACAGTTATCACAGAAATTCAGTTTACAAATTCCTTGCCCATCAAGAAGTCCTCTTTTGCTCAATTCTGCCATGCCATTCTCACTCATATGCCCTAGGCGTATATGCCAAAGTTTAGTAATATCATTATCTGATAAGGAAGAGGAAGCGACAGCTGCATCACCAGTAACAGTAGAACCCTACAAAACATATAACTTGACAATTTTTCTCTGCCCTTTCATCACAACAAGGGACCCTTTAGAAATCTTTAAAACCCCACTTTCAGCTGTGTATCTGTACCCTTTTGATTCAAGAGTACTCAACGAAGTTAAATTTCTTTTCAATTCTGGAACATGTCGTACGTCACTAAGTGTTCTGACAACTCTATCAAACATCTTAAATTGTTCCAACACCTACGATTTTACACGAAGCATTATTTCCCATCAAAACAACACCTTCAGACACTGTTTCATAAGTTATAAACCAGTCCCGATTGAGACTCATGTGGAAGGTGCAGCCTGAATCAAATATCCACTCCTCACTTACTTTAGAATCATTGACAGAAGTGACTAGAAGTTCACCATCGCTGTAGTCTTCTACAACATCAGCTTCATTGGAATTTTTTGGATGTTTTCCCTTTTGATTCGCAGCCTTCCTTTTAATCTTATTTTGTAGCTTATAGCACTCAGATTTAATGTGCCTTTTCTTCTTGCTGAAGTTACAAGTTTTACCTATATTTGAAGACTTCGATTTACCCTTAGATTTACCACGATCATCATCAGTATTCCGATCTTGTCTCCTACGAACAATGAGACCATCTCCCTGAGAGTCGGGTTTAACCACAAGATGTTTCATCTTATCATACAAGGTTAAAGAATCATAAACCTCATCAACTGTGAGAGACTCACGGCTATATAAAATCATGTCTCTAAAGGTTGAATAAGACGAGGGCAACGAACAAAGTAGAATCAACCCTAGATCTTCCTTATCATACTGAACCTCCATGGCCTCCAAGTTTGAGAGAATTTCTTTAAACACTGTTAAGTGTTCGTATACAGACGCACCTTCCTCTAAACGATGAGCATAAAGACGCTGCTTCATATGCAACTTGCTTGTTAGAGTTTTCGACATACATATTTGTTCTAGCCTCTTCCATAATGCAGCGGTAGTCTTCTCTTTCATCACATTCTGTAAAATTTCATTGGACAAATGCAGATGTAATTGTGTTAACGCCTTTCGATCCTTATGCTTCTTCTCTTCATCTGTTAATGTCGAAGGCATCTTATCTATCCCTAGCGGGGCATCCTCCGAGATCCATCTGCAAGAACTGCTTGCATCTTAATCTGCCACAAAGTAAATCTGGTGTTGCGATCCAACAGCGAAATTTCATACTTCAAAGACGCCATTACTGTGATTGAGATGAACAACCTGAAAGCTCTGATACCAATTTGTGAAAAATAAAATAAAATAAAATAAAGAACACAAAAATTTTATGTGAAAACCCTTTCGGGAAAAAACCATGGGCAGAGGAGAAGAAAATTCACTATGTCTAAAATTTGAATCAATACAAGAGGAATAGACTATGTCTATTTATAGGCTTGTAAAGCCAAATTCTAGTAGGATTGAAACACCTTATCCTAATCAATATAAAATAGATGGAGTTTAATAAGGTTTAAAAAACCTTATTCTAAAATAAAATAAAAGAAGTCTAGTTCTATATGGATTTTACTTTTATTTTATTTTCCATCGTATTTTATTTAAATAAGAATTTGGGTCACTTAATTCTAACAATAGTTGTGATGATAGTTGGTCAACACGTTAAAACACAATTCCTAATACCAAGAATTCCAATTTCACTTGTAGAAAATGAATAATATCCTTTCCTATTTAAGCTAAAGCAATTTTCAATACGTCTTTGTTTTGTTGTAACTATTAATAAAGCCCAAGGACAAATATCTTATTTTTTCTATAATTATTATTTTCCACAACATGTTTTCTCCCATGAATGATTATATGTTGCATTATCTAAACGATTTTCAATACTTTCATCAAAAGTATTAGTCAAATTAGACTAGAAGAGTACAAAGAAAGAGACAAACAAAAATTTTGGCATATAAAGAGGTGTTATTGCAAGAAAGGTACATAAAAAAATTTATTTTATAAATGAAATTTAACATTTATTATATAACCAATATATTTATATAGATTTTTGCATAGATCAAATAATGAATATTGAAGAGTAGAAAGTATGCTCCTACAATATGCTCATCTTTTAACATTGTAAAAATAATTCTTTTAATATTATTGTAACACCCAAAACTCGACCGGATCGTTGGGTTCGAGTTACAAGATGCCACTTTCATTGTCTGAGTAACTACAATTGATTACAACATAATTTCTATCGATTCAATACTTTGTATCCACTAACATGATCATTACATCATTATATTAGAATATATAATCTTATATGGGGTTTATACAAGCTTACGGAAGCTCTTTTGATAACTCGAGACCATTTGATAACTAAAATGTAAAGTTTCCAAACTTTGGAAACTTTATTGAATAAGTATTGTGACATCATTGGTGCAATTTCGTGACATTAAAAATAGTTATTTGACATCAGGGCCTCAAACAGGGAACATTGTGACGTCAAAAGCTGGTGTTGTGACAACCATGGGTGGTGTCGCAACTTTGTAGGTAGAATCTTTATGGGTAGAATCTTACAATCTCAAACTCTTTTGTTTCAACCTGCCATTTAACATTGTTTAGAAAACTTTATAACTTATAATGACAAACATCACCATACAAAGGTTCATCCCAATTCCTCATGTCATCATATCATGCAAGTTTATGCAAATAAGGCTTAGGAAACTTTTGCAATTAAAGTGTTCAAATGGCATTAAATTCATGACATGAACTAAGCACAAACTTGACCATTCCTACCTTGTCTTACATTACCAACATTGACAATCATCACATAAGTGGTTACCAAACAAGGACACATTCTATATACATGCCACAATGATAATTACCAAAACCAGCATACTCTTTTCGCCTCGGTATGAGATCCACACTGATCTGGCTTTTAGATTTCCAACGATTAAGGATCTACATATAAGAAAAACAACCATAGGTAAGCATTTAATGCTTATTAAGTTCAAATGAAATTTACAACACATACCTTGATCATAGGTGAGCATGTTACTACCAAAAGATTAGGCATACATTGTAACAGCCCGTTTTTAGGGTTAATCAGAACAGTGGTTTCGGGGCCACTAAATCCGATGAGTAGGTTTATAAATATTATATTTAATATTTACGAGTTAATTGTGATTTTAAAATTGTTTTTGATATTGTGATTTTCGTTTTATAAGCGATTTATTAAGTTCAAGTGGTATGACCTTAAGGTCAAGTGTGTTTTAGAAAATGAGGTATCGGAACCTTGTTTCTAGAAACCAAGTCGTAAATATTTTTATAAATATTTACAGAGTGGCAATAAGATGGTATTAAAGTTTCGTTGAAAAATTTTATCATTTCGATAGTAAATTAAGCAAAAAGGACTAAATCGCATATAGTTTAAAACTTGTGTGCTATTAATTAAGGTGTCTAATAGCTATGGTTTATTAAAGTGAAAGTCTTTATAAGAATATTAAACCATTTTTGTGTTAATGGATGATAGTGGAAGGGTAGTTGGAGTAGTTTTAAATGTTTTTGAAGGTTAATATTGTAAAATAGCTAATAAGTGTTTTAATAAATAAAACAAAATAAAAATTTGGCTTCATTCTCATCATCTATTGCCGAAAGTTAAAAGAAAAAGAAGCCATTGAAGCTTCAAAGTATTCGACCATTTCATGTTAAATTGGTAAGTCCATTTTGACTCGGTTTTTAGTGATTTTACGTTTTTGAGATCGTTGCTTCGTAATTTAGCTGGCCCGTACCTCTAATTTTAAAATTGTTAAAGTATTTGGATGATGCCATTATTGAAGTTTGAGTATCTTGTTGTTTGATGATGAATAATAAATCTTTGATGTTTGATTTTCATGTTTACTTAAGTGATTTTTTGATAAAAATGTGTATTAAGGACTAAATTTAGAAATTTGTAAATTGAGGGGTCAAAACATGAAATAAATAAAAGAAATGGGTTGCTAGAGACCTAAGGTAAATTCGGCCTAACATGGGTTTGATGAAATTTTGAGTAATTTGAGTTATTTTGAAATAGGGATTGAATTGTAAAAATGTGAAATGTTAGGGGATAAAATGCAAAATGCCCAAATTATGTGTCTTTAGATAAAATTTAATGAAATGTTGAATAAGTGAGTTAATTTTGATATTAATTAGATTGGCAAAAGTAGAATTCGGATTTGGATCGGGGGGAAAATCAAAGTGGTCGATTAGTCGTCTCGTTCCGATTATCGTTGTTCGAGGTAAGTCCTTAAGTAATTAAATTTGATTTGCTGCGCGCTTAAGATTATATAATATGATAAGTAATTATTTGACCTTTACAAGTTCGATTTGCAATAAGTATATTGAATTTCGGCTATAAAGCCGAATATGAAATGGATGATTTATGTATATAATGTGGGCGAATGACTATTAAGTGATGATGTGAAAGTGTGTAATATGTGTATACAATTTTATTGTACTTGTTTTTATAAAGTCGAATGTGAATTGAATGGTATATATGTGTTGACCGAATAGCTATTATGAAACAAAGTCAAAGAATGGGATATTTGTATAATAGATGAATTGTGACTATTGTTCCTACTTGATCGAGGTTGTGTGTGAAATAATTTGTGAATATGGCATAAAGCCGAATGGATATTAAAAGTGAAACTGGGATAATGAAAAGATTATGTGTTCCTTGTGTATGATTATTGAACCAAAAGTTAAAGGGTAGGTGTACATTTTGTGCTTATATTCGAATGAAGCAATTGAATTGCTAATGTGATATGTTATGTGAAATGTGTTAACATGTGAATAAATATGCAAGACACTGGAAATGTATCTGGGCTAAAGTCTCGCAGGCTTCGTGCTGGAAATGTATCCGGGCTAAAGTCCCGCAGGCTTCGTGCTGGAAATGTATCTGGGCTAAAGTCCCGCAGCAGAGCTTTGTCTTTGTGTAATATAATTTCGGTTTTATACCTAGCGTGCCAAGTGCCAATGAATTTGATAAAAGTATACAATTACAAGATCCTACACTAAGTTGACAAATTGAAAGTGCATTACATATTAAGTTGGCGTATATATATCATGTACTCGTATGCGATTTTGATTTGAATTAAATTATAACTATATAAAGTGATGCATCTGTGAATAAGTGTTATGACTATAAATGTGATCGTGATATATTCGGTAAATGTGTGAAGTTATGTGAAGTGATTCTATGTTTATATTCAAATATAAACACTTGGTCCTTGTGGAAAGGTTTGTGTAAGTATATGATATTATTTTTAGGTGATTACGATCATGGAAAATTAAATGTGAATATGATATTGTATTTTATTCGTTACAATTGAACTAAAGCTGATAGTGAAGCATTTTAATGCCTATGTTATATGAGTTCGATCTTGAATGACATGATATACATGTTTAGATAATTTAAATGCAAGGAGTTGTGAAAGGGCAAATTTGTAATAAATCTGCTTGGGACAGCAACAGTAGCGTAAATTTGGAAAATCACCATAAATTGTGGAAATTGAATTAAAAGCTGAATAAATTATGTGATTAAAGCTTAATGAGTCTAGTTTCTTAGAAAAGAAACCATGTAAGCAAAAGAATTGTAGATAATGAGATATTTGAAGTGGTGTGAGATGGAGTCAAAATGACTTTGAAATCCCCTGTTCTGTTTTTAAAAAAATCATTGTAAATTTTAAAATGATGATTATAAGATAAAATTTATATTCTTAGACTCCTTAATGAGCCTAGTTTCAAATGAAATAAACGATAACATATTTCGAATTCTGTATAATGAGAAAATTGATTCGTAGTGAAGAGTGGTCAGAATAGTCAAACTGTGAAACAGGGGAAAATTCAATAAAAATCTGGTATTGATTGGTAAAACCAAAAATTTTGAAAATTTTATGGATGGAAGATATATGAGTCTATTTTCAGGGAAAATTAACGGAACTTGATTTGGAATTTCTTAGCTCCAGTTATAAATAATTTAGTAACTGTTGCTCAGGAAGACAACTTGTAGTGAATTTGTGATTTTGTTGCAAACATGGTTAAAACTAGTTAATGAGATGCTTTTCGAGTTCTTATGATCTTATTTGTGATTTCAATATTTGGTTTTAATTGAGTTCAGATTCAAGTGAGGTGAATTTGCTAAATATGCATTATGTTCATGGATACTTGGCTAAAATGGCAATTACCTAGGAATGATTTCTTGAAAATTTGAAATAATCGATCTATAAGTAAATTAATTGTTTGCATTGCTTAAAACTTACTAAGCATTGAAGCTTACTCCGTGTTCTCTTTTCCATTTCTTATATGTTTATCCTTTAGTTCGAGTTGGAAGAGCCGGAGATATCATCACACTATCGAGTCATTATGTGAGTTGAGAAGATTGTATATCATCATGGTTTAAGGTATGTATAGGATAGACTATAGGTAGAACGATATTTTGACTTTGTATACATTATAGCCATGCGAAGATGGCTTGCTCATTTTGTTTAGAGAAGCCTTATAATTGAACTAATGTGTTGAAATGTTTTAGTTATAACTTGATAGTAGTTATTTTGTTATTAGATATTTAGTTATGTTTTGATGGTTAGTCATTTTGGAAATTTATAAGAGCTCTTATGGAAAATCAATGAGACAGGTTTGCATTGTTGATAATTTATGTCTGGTAAGAATCTTTGACCTTATAGAAGTTTTGTTCAGTCAAGTAATACCTCATAACCTTATTCCGGCAACGGATACGGGTTAGGAGTGTTACATTTAGTGGTATCAGAGCTATGGTTTAGTCGATTCTCGGACTAACCTAGCGTATGTGAGTCTAGCTATACATGCCATATTACTGCTCGTGATAGTTTGACATCTCCCGGCTCTAACGAAATTCTTTTGTAAGACAGATATGCTTTCCAACCGAGCTAATTCTGATAGTATAGAATGTTATACTCAAACGTTTGAGTGAAAATGTGTTGGTGATGAGTTGAAACTCATAAAAGGTATGAATCAGAATGCATGATATTCTGCTATTGATAAATGTTATAATTATATGAGTATATGAGTTGTGATGTTGGGTATATGATGGTTGTGTGAATATTTTGACTTAGAATTTATGATTTGATTTAGTGTATGAGCTATGTGTTAAGTACCAAGTGATCATAAGTAAATGATTGATAGATGTTTGAGAATGCAGAATTAGTAATAAACTGTTCACTCATAATAGTATGTGTGATGTGCATGCTTACTTAAGAGTTAAAATTGTTGGCTTTACAACCCTCACCCCCTCATCGGTAAAGCATTGTAATGAGATCCGTACTATATGGATTAAATATGCTTACGAGTGTGAAATTACAGAGTTTCGTGGTTGAAAGATTAGTATTGTGATCAGATAAGAGAATGAGTCCGCAAGTGAAGACAGTAACAGAAAAGATATTGGATCATGTTGACGGCCATTCGTAAGATGCCAAGTCACTGTTAAAGAAAAAGTTGAATTCGATGAGATGAAAGTATTCGGTATGATGTCTAAAGAACGTATTAATCGGAAGTTTTTCCAATTGATTTACATTAGTAATGGAATATTGTGAAATCGGTGATGATAGAATTAGACAGTAGGATAATGTTTGAATTGAAATGATAGTTGAGTGCAAAGATAGTTATAGTCGAGCGATTACTACGTTTTCTTACGGGCATTCTATGTGTACATTTATCCTCGAGGTATGTGTAATCAGTATATTTCAAATGAAAATTCTTATCATATGAGAACGTCATCTATATATATTGATATATGAAAGCATTGTTGGGCTGTTTCGTTACAATTGACATTATTATATCTTTCTCTGTATCCTATTTCATTTTATTGAAAGAAAAGATCTACGATAGAATCTGTGTGATGTTGGTATTTTGATCCTACTAGTTTTGATCTACTTAGTATACATGAAGATTATATTGTTTCACAGTACTGATTAATTACGGTACATGTGAGTGATGTTTTATTTCGGATTTCCTCTAAGACATCAACGAGATATCTATCATCCGATATGGGCGCTTTCTTAAAAAGATCGAAGATAGTGATATATTTGAGATTACATATATCTCTTCTTTCTTATGATTCTATATGGTTATCTCAGTGAAAATATCTTTTGAATGATGTGATATTTATCAACAAAGTGGTAAACAGCTTGAAGAAATTGTTATTGAAGCGCCAGTTCTCGTGTAAAGAGTTATTCGACACAAGAATTAAAGATGGTTTGAACTGTTGAAAGATTATGAGTTAGTGATTGATTATCAATCTGGGCAAATGATTATAGTCTTTGGGGTTCTGAGCGAGAATCTTTATGTGTTTTACGACCGACAATCATGTGATTAATCTTATCAAATGATGAGTAGTTATTGGCTGAGCTAGAAACTATATTGATGTTTAATCAGCAAATTTGTGAGGCTAAGAGGTCTGTCAGTGAATTACAAGTTAAAAAGGGTACAACGTAAATTGATTTCTAATTTAGAATTTCAGATTGGAACCGACAATCATTCGTTGTGTCGAGATAGAGTTCGTGTATTGAAAAATCCAGAGATTTTACAACAATTGTGACATCTAGCACAGTGGTAATTATTTGTCCGTACAGGGAGTACTAAAAGAGTACCAGTTTTTATTGTTCAAATGGAGACACGAGGATTATATCGTGTTACTAAAATAAACTACTGTGAGCTTTGGGTATGGAGTTACTTTGTCACACTGTGTTCTAGAACTTGAAAGCAACCGAGAAAGACATTTATTGTTGGTTAAGTTTCCGTATAATAATAATGGTTATGAGATGAATGTTAAGATAGCATTGTATGAGAAAGGTATGGTTGCAATTACTGAACTTTGTTGTATTGAATTGAATTTTGATAAAAAAAAAATTCGGGGTTGATGTGATTAGAAAGAGTGAGGGGAAATGAAAGTAATTCGTGACCGTCTAAAAGCAGTTTCAAATTGGCAGAAAATATATGTGGGCTTGATGTGCAAAAGCATTGAATTTTCAATTAGAAAATTGAGTATTTGTGAAAGTATTATAGTGGGAATAGAATTTTTCGATTTAGCTATAAAAAGAAGTTGAGTTCGTAATTCATCGGATTGAATGAGATTATTATTAGAACTTGAGAAGACCCGTAATGTGTTTCTTATATATATGATGTGATGATACAAATAAGATTATTTATTTATATTATCTCTTACAGAAGTAGAAACTCAGCTTGTTATGATGTATACAAAGAGCAGATCATAATCTTAGCTCATGAGATTGAAAAGTTGAGAACTCTGAGGCTAGGTGAGAAATTGATGAGGCTTGTGAAAGTAAATCTAATTTATTTCCTGGTAAGATTTTCGAGGACGAAAATCCCTAAAGGGGGGAGAGTTGTAATAGCCCGTTTTTAAGGTTAATCGAAACGGTGGTTTCGGGGCCACTAAATTCGATGAGTAGGTTTATAAATATTATATTTAATATTTACGAGTTAATTGTGATTTTAAAATTGTTTTTGATATTGTGATTTTCGTTTTATAAGCGATTTATTAAGTTCAAGTGGTATGACCTTAAGGTCAAGTGGGTTTAGAAAATGAGGTATCGGAACCTCGTTTCTAGAAACCGAGTCGTAAATATTTTTATAAATATTTACAGAGTGGCAATAAGATGGTAGTAAAGTTTCGTTGAAAAATTTTATCATTTCGATAGTAAATTAAGCAAAAAGGACTAAATCGCATACAGTTTAAAACTTGTGTGCTATTAATTAAGGTGTCTAATAGCTATGGTTTATTAAAGTGAAAGTCTTTATAAGAATATTAAACCATTTTTGTGTTAATGGATGATAGTGGAAGGGTAGTTGGAGTAGTTTTAAATGTTTTTGAAGGTTAATATCTTAAAATAGCTAATAAGTGTTTTAATAAATAAAACAAAATAAAAATTTGGCTTCATTCTCATCATCTATTGTCGAAAGTTAAAAGAAAAAGAAGCCATTGAAGCTTCAAAGTATTCGGCCATTTCATGTTAAATTGGTAAGTCCATTTTGACTCAGTTTTTAGTGATGTTACGTTTTTGAGATCGTTGCTTCGTAATTTAGCTGCCCCTGCACTCTAATTTTAAAATTGTTAAAGTATTTGGATGATGCCATTATTGAAGTTTGAGTATCTTGTTGTTTGATGATGAATAATAAATCTTTGATGTTTGATTTTCATGTTTAATTAAGTGATTTTTTGATAAAAATGTGTATTAAGGACTAAATTTAGAAATTTGTAAATTGAGGGGTCAAAACATGAAATAAATAAAAGAAATGGGTTGCTAGAGACCTAAGGTAAATTCGGCCTAACATGGGTTTGATGAAATTTTGAGTAATTTGTGTTATTTTGAAATAGGGATTAAATTGTAAAAATATGAAATGTTAGGGGATAAAATGCAAAATGCCCAAATTATGTGTCTTTAGATAAAATTTAATGAAATGTTGAATAAGTGAGTTAATTTTGATATTAATTAGATTGGCAAAAGTAGAATTCAGATTTGGATCAGGGGGAAAATCAAAGTGGTCGATTAGTCGTCTCATTTCGATTATCGTCGTTCGAGGTAAGTCCTTAAGTAATTAAATTTGATTTGCTGCGCGCTTAAGATTATATAATATGATAAGTAATTATTTGACCTTTACAAGTTCAATTTGCAATAAGTATATTGAATTTCGGCTATAAAGCCGAATATGAAATGGATGATTTATGTATATAATGTGGGCGAATGACTATTAAGTGATGATGTGAAAGTGTGTAATATGTGTATACAATTTTATTGCACTTGTTTTTATAAAGTCGAATGTGAATTGAATGGTATATATGTGTTGACCGAATAGCTATTATGAAACAAAGTCAAAGAATGGGATATTTGTATAATAGATGAATTGTGACTATTGTTCCTACTTGATCGAGGTTGTGTGTGAAATTTGTGAATATGGCATAAAGCCGAATAGATATTAAAAGTGAAACTAGGATAATGAAAAGATTATGTGTTCCTTGTGTATGATTATTGAACCGAAAGTTAAAGGGTAGGTGTACATTTTGTGCTTATATTCGAATGAAGCAATTGAATTGCTAATGTGATATGTTATGTGAAATGTGTTAACATGTGAATAAATATGCAAGACACTGGAAATGTATCCGAGCTAAAGTCTCGCAGCTTCGTGGCTGAAATGTATCCGGCTAAAGTCCCGCAGCTTCGTGGCTGAAATGTATCTCAGGCTAAAGTCCCGCAGCTTCGTGTCTTTGAAATGTATCCGGGCTAAAGTCCCGCAGGCTTTGTACTGGTAATATAACTTCGGGTTTTATACCTAGCAGGCCAAGTGCCAATGAATTTGATAAAAGTATACAATTACAAGATCCTACACTAAGTTGACAAATTGAAAGTGCATTACATATTAAGTTGGCCAGGTATGTATCATGTACTCGTATGCGATTTTGATTTGAATTAAATTATAACTATATAAAGTGATGCATCTGTGAATAAGTGTTATGACTATAAATGTGATCGTGATATATTCGGTAAATGTGTGAAGTTATGTGAAGTGATTCTATGTTTATATTCAAATATAAACACTTGGTCCTTGTGGAAAGGTTTGTGGAAGTATAAGATATTATTTTTAGGTGATTACGATCATGGAAAATTAAATGTGAATATGATATTGTATTTTATTCGTTACAATTGAACTAAAGCTGATAGTGAAGCATTTTAATGCCTATGTTATATGAGTTCGATCTTGAATGACATGATATACATGTTTAGATAATTTGAATGCAAGGAGTTGTGAAAGAGCAAATTTGTAATAAATCTGCTTGGGACAGCAACAGTAGCGTGATTTTGGAAAATCACCATAAATTGTAGAAATTGAATTAAAAACTGAATAAATTATGTAATTAAAGCTTAATGAGTCTAGTTTCTTATAAAAGAAATCGTGTAAGCAAAAGAATTGTAGATAATGAGATATTTGAAGTGGTGTGAGATGGAGTCAAAATGACTTTGAAATCCCCTGTTCTGTTATTAAAAAAATCATTGTAAATTGTAAAATGATGATTATAAGATAAAATTTATATTCTTAGACTCCTTAATGAGCCTAGTTTCAAATGAAATAAATGATAACATATTTCAAATTCTGTATAATGAGAAAATTGATTCATAGTGAAGAGTGGTCAGAATAGTCAAGCTGTGAAACAGGGGAAAATTCAATAAAAATCTGGTATTGATTGGTAAAACCAAAAATTCTGAAAATTTTTTGGATGGAAGATATATGAGTCTGTTTTAAGGGAAAATTAACGACACTTGATTTGGAATTTCTTAGCTCCAGTTATAAATAATTTAGTGACTATTGCTCAGGAAGACAGCTTGTAGTGAATTTGTGATTTTGTTGCAAACATGGTTAAAACTAGTTAATGAGATGCTTTTCGAGTTCTTATGATCTTATTTGTGATTTCAATATTTGGTTTTAATTGAGTTCAGATTCAAGTGAGGTGAATTTGCTAAATATGCATTATGTTCATGGATACTTGGCCAAAATGGCAATTACCTAGGAATGATTTCTTGAAAATTTGAAATAATCGATCTATAAGTAAATTAATTGTTTGCATTGCTTAAAACTTACTAAGCATTGAAGCTTACTCCGTGTTCTCTTTTCCATTTCTTATAGGTTTATCCTTTAGTTCGAGTTGGAAGAGCCGGAGATATCATCACACTATCGAGTCATTATGTGAGTTGAGAAGATTGTATATCATCATGGTTTAAGGCATGTATAGGATAGACTATAGGTAGAATGATATTTCGACTTTGTATACATTATAGCCATACGAAGATGGCTTGCTCATTTTGTTTAGAGAAGCCTTATAATTGAACTAATGTGTTGAAATGTTTTAGTTATAACTTGATAGTAGTTATTTTGTTATTAGATATTCGGTTATGTTTTGATAGTTAGTCATTTTGGAAATTTATAAGAGCTCTTATGGAAAATCAATGAGACAGGTTTGCATTGTTGATAATATATGTCTGGTAAGTATCTTTGACCTTATAGAAGTTTTGTTCAGCCAAGTAATATCTCATAACCTTATTCCGGCAACGGATATGGGTTAGGAATGTTACATACATCTAGCTAGAACATGGCACATGATGTCACAATAAAGTGAGCATAATGAACATAGGTATCCATATGAATTAGGCATTATTACATGTCCAAAGCATTACCAAATTATACCAATTCATATAATATCATCAATATTTCAAATACTATCATCAAACTACTAGTTCATACTATTACAATTTTAACCAGATACCTTAATAGCTTATCAAATTCGATTCATTTTCATTTTTCGATTTCAAGATTCACTTTTAATGTTTCGCCCAATGGAACCTTAGTGAATAGGATTCAAACACGTGGGTCAACTAAAGCACACTAAGATAGCTCGTATGAGCATAAACTACACCACACCAAAGCTTCGAAGTGCAAAACCTGTGGGCATCTATATACATATTCAAATACATCCTTCCACCATACCAAGGTCTACATAGGGATAGTGAATACTCGATGATCTGCAACAAATGTTGGATCCCAAAATAACATATTAATCTCCATATCGTCAACTAACCCATACAAAAGCGTGCATATGACCCTATTGGCATGCCACTGTATCCTAGCCTTTTACTAAGTTTACATGGGCATCAATCATCCATATTTGCATACTCATAACCCGTAACTATCTTATATCAGTTTTTGAATTCTATCAATTGAATCTGAACATGAATCACACATACATTTGAAGATACATTTTAATAATTTTTTTCATTCTTATAGTTACAACCAATAGACATAACATCAATCACTTATCTCAATTCAATTACATTTTCTAGTCAAGTATATTAATTTCCACCAAAATCTTAACTTAACTTCAAGCATAAATAAAATGAAAATAAGCACAGAAATACCTATTCAACAAGGGTAATAAGTTCCATAAGAACTTACCTTTCAAGACACAAAACGAGTTGGTTTCTCAAGGACTATTCCACAATTTTTGTCTTTCCTCTACAAGCTTCACTTTTATCCAATTTTTGTTCTATACAAATATATATACATACCAAATCTGTGAAAAAATAAAATAAAATAAAAATAAAGAACACAAAATTTTACGTGGAAACCTTTTCGGGAAAAAAAACCACGGGCAGAGGAGAAGAAAATTCACTATGTCGAAAATTTGAATCAATACAAAAGGAATAGACTATGTCTATTTATAGGCTTGTAAAGCCATATTCTAGTAGGATTGAAACACCTTATCCTAGTAAATATAAAATAGATGGAGTTTAATAAGGTTTAAAAAACCTTATTCTAAAATAAAATAAAAGAAGTCTAGTTTTATATGGATTTTACTTTTATTTTATTTTCCATCGTATTTTATTTAAATAAGAATTAGGGTCACTTAATTCTAACAATCTCCACCTTGACACAAATTCTCAATGAACAAGTTCTTTATCATGAACAAGTTCTCCACCTCTTCCATAAAACCCCTTAAGGGTTTAACTTCAACAATGAACACCAACCAAGTCTAAGCAATGCTCAAACTTGGTTATAGGAAGTGACTTAGTCATCATATCTGCAGGATTTTCATGAGTACTAATTTTGCTCACAACAATATCACCACGAGCAATAATATCACGAACAAAATGATACCGAACATCAATGTGTTTTGTTCTCTCATGAAACATTTGATCTTTTGTAAGAAAGATGGCACTCTGTTGTCACAAAATCATGTGCTGATTTGAAGGTCTTCATTTAGTTCACTAAAGAGTCCCTTCAACCAAATAGCTTCTTTACAAGCCTCGATGTCGCCATATACTCAAACTTGATGGTAGACAAAGCGTTGTAGTTTGCAAAGTGGCTTTCCAACTTATTGCACAACCTCCGATTGTAAAGACATAACTTTGTGAGAGATCTTCTTCTATCAAGGTCTCCAGCAAAATCAGCATCAACATACCCAATAACTCCATCTTGATTTCTTCCAAATCGTAAGCAAACATCGATAGTACCTCGTAAGTATCTTAAAATCCATCGAATCGCTTTCCAGTGTTCTTTACCTGGATTCGCCATATATCTCGCTAATCGCACTTGATGCATATGATAAATCGGGCGTGAACAAACCATAGCATACATGAGAGATCCCACTCGCACTAGAGTATGGAACATGTGACATGTACTCAATCTCATCATCGATTGTGGAGACAAAGCCGATGAAAGTCTAAAATGGGTGCTAAAGGAGTACTAACGAGCTTAGCACTCCGCATATTGAACTGCAAA
Source organism: Gossypium anomalum (assembly GCA_025698475.1). NCBI lineage: Eukaryota > Viridiplantae > Streptophyta > Magnoliopsida > Malvales > Malvaceae > Gossypium > Gossypium anomalum. Next base: position 76,369,731 of record CM046966.1, on the reverse strand, counting down.
GACTTAGGTACAATTTACTTGTTTTTCTATCTCTAAGAATCTCCATACCAAGTATCTTCTTTGCTGGTCCCAAATCTTTCATCTCAAATTCTTCACTTAGTTGGGCTTTGACCTTTCTTATCTCTCCTTTGTCTTTTCTTTGCTATCAACATGTCATCAACGTAAAGAAGTAGATACACAAAAGAACCATCATTGTTTTTCTTAAAGTAAACACAATCATCAAAACTACTTCTTTTGAAATCGTGAGAAGTCATAAAGGAATCAAACCTCTTGTACCACTTTGCCTTGGTGATTGCTTTCAAACCGTAAAGGGACTTTTTCAGTGAGCAAACATAATCCTCTTTTTCGAGATCAGAAACCTCTCTGGTTGTTGCATGTAAATATCTTCCTCAAGTTCTCCATGCAAAAATGCGGTTTTACATCTAATCGCTCAAGCTCTAAATCATGCATGGCCACAATACCAAGCAAAGCTCGAATCGAACTATGCTTCACAACCGGGAGAACACATCTGTGAAGTCCACTCCTGGAACTTGACTGTAACCCTTTGCAACAAGCCTTGCTTTATATTTAGGTTCTTCAACTCCTGGAGTCCCTTCTTTCTTTTTAAACACCCATTTACAACGAACAGTCTTCTTACCTTTAGGAAGTTTCACAAGATCCCATGTTTTGTTTTTGTGGAGTGATTCCATCTCCTCTTGCATAGCAAACATCCATTTTTCTGAGTCTTCACAGCTAATCGCCTCGGAATAATTTGATGGCTCTTGATTCGCATCTATATCTTCAGCCACATTTAAAGCATAAGCAACTAGATCACCTCAAGCATACTTCTTTGGAGGTTTAATTTCTCTTTTAGTTCTGTTTTTGGCGATAGAGTATTGAGGCGAAGAAGCAACTCTATTCTCAATTTTTGTACTGACTTGAGGAGTCGACTCTGTATTAATCTGATGCTCCACCTGCTTTTGATTTTCTTTATTGGAAGAGTCTTTAAGAGATAAGTTAGGAAGCATAGCAGTTTCATCAAAAACAACATCTCTACTAATCACAACTTTCCTATTTTCAGGACACCATAACTTATACCCTTTTACACCAGCTTTATAACCAAGAAAAACACATTTAATGGATCTCGGTTCCAATTTTCCATTATTAACATGAGCATACGCAGGACACCCAAAGATCTTTAAATCGGAATAATTAGCGGGATTACAGACCATACCTCTTGTGGAGTCTTTTTCTCAATGGCAACGGATGGAGATCGGTTGATCAAAAAACATGCAGTAGAGGCTGCTTCTGCCCAAAACGACTTCGGTAAGTTGGCATTTGACAACATACATCGAACCTTCTCCATGATCGTTCTGTTCATTCGTTACGCAACGCCGTTTTTTTGTAGAGTATGACGAATCATCAAGTGTCTCACGATCCTTCGACTTGCACAATCTATTAAACTCATCGAATGAACTCTAAGCCATTGTGCATGCGGAGGTATTTTATCTGCTTTTCCGTCTTTTTTCAATCATAATTTTCCAAGACTTAAATGCGGAAAACACATCGCTTTTTTTGCTTCAAAGAACACCCAAACTTTTCTAGAAAAATCATCAATAAAGGTTAGCATATAATTAGCTCCACCTCTCGAAGGCACTCTGGATGGTCCCCACGGATCGTAATGAATATACTCCAACGTTTCCTTCGTGTTATGGATTCCTCTAGTGAATCGAACTCTCTTTTGCTTCCCAAAAACACAGTGCTCACGAAATTCGGTTTACAAAAATCCTTGCCCATCAAGAAGTCCTCTTTTGCTCAATTCTACCATGCCATTCTCACTCATATGCCCTAGCGCATATGCCAAAGTTTAGTAATATCATCATCGACAAGGAAGAGGAAGCGGCAATTTGCATCACGATAATGATAGAACCCTGCAAAACATATAACTTGGCAGTTTTTCTTTGCCCTTTCATCACAACAAGGGACCCTTTGGAAATCTTTAAAACCCCACTTTCAGCTGTGTATCTGTACCCTTTTGAATCAAGAGTACTCAACGAAATTAAATTTCTTTTCAATTCTAGAACATACCGTACGTCACTAAGTGTTCTGACAACTCCATCAAACATCTTAACTTTAATTGTTCCAACACCTACGATCTTACACGAAGCATTATTTCCCATCAAAACAACACCTTGAGACAACATTTTCTAAAGTTGTAAACCAATCCCGATTGGGACTCATATGGAAGGTGCGGCTGAATCAAGTATCCACTCCTCACTTACTTTAAAATCATTGTGAGCGCGACTAGAAGTTCACCATCGCAGTAGTCTTTTACAACATCAGCTTCACGAATTTTCTCGTTTGTTTTCCTTTTGATTCGCATGACCTCCCTTTTAATCTTATTTTATAGCTTATAGCACTCAGTTTAATGTGCCCTTTCTTCTTCAGAAGTTACAAGTTTTACCTCTATTTGAAGACTTGATCTACCCTTAGATTTACCACGATGATTTCTTTCCTGTGTCCTACCACGATCATCATCGATATTCCGATCTTGTCTCCCACGAACAATGAGACCCTCTCCACGAGAGTTAGGTTTAACCACAAGATGTTTCATCTTATCATACGAGGTTAAAGAATCATAAATCTCATCAACCGTGAGAGACTCGCGGCTATATAAAATCGTGTCTCTAAAGGTTGAATAAGACGGAGGCAACGAACAAAGTAGAATCAACCCTAGATCTTCCTTATCATCACCGAACCTCCATGGCCTCCAAGTTTGAGAGAATTTCTTTAAACAACTTTGTTAAGTGTTCGTGTGCTGACGCACCTTCCTCCAAGCGATGAGCATAAAGACGACTTGCTTCATATGCAACTTGCTTGTTAGAGTTTTCGACATACATATTTGTTCTAGCCTCTTCCATAATGCAATGGCGAGTCTTCTCTTTCATCACATCCTGCAAAATTTCATTGGACAAATGCGGATGCAATTGTGTTAATGCCTTTCGATCCTTACGCTTCTTCTCTTCATCCATTAATGTTGAAGGCATCTTATCTATCCCTAGCAGGGCATCCTCCAGATCCATCTGCGCAAGAACTGCTTGCATCTTAATCTGCCACAACGCAAATCTGGTGTTGCGATCCAACAACGAAATTTCATATTTCAAAGACGCCATTACCGTGATCGAGATGAACAACCCGGAAGCTCTGATACCAATTGTGAAAAAATAAAATAAAATAAAAATAAAGAACACAAAATTTTACGTGGAAACCCTTTCGGGAAAAAAACCACGGGCGAGAGAAAGAAAATTCACTATGTCGAAAATTTGAATCAATACAAAAGGAATAGACTATGTCTATTTATAGGCTTGTAAAGCCATATTCTAGTAGGATTGAAACACCTTATCCTAGTAAATATAAAATAGATGGAGTTTAATAAGGTTTAAAAAACCTTATTCTAAAATAAAATAAAAGAAGTCTAGTTCTATATGGATTTTACTTTTATTTTATTTTCTATCGTATTTTATTTAAATAAGAATTAGGGTCACTTAATTCTAACAAAATCAATATCATATTTAACAAACCATAGTCATTCAATGGCTCACAAAAAAAATGTCATGAGATGCATGATTCAAATTAACTTCTTTTTTTTAAAACACTCGTATTTTTCATTTTTTTCAATTTAGCCTTTGAACTCGAGATAAGCATATTTTTCGATTCCTAGCTTCGAATCAAAATCTGATTTCACATTCTTTCATTAAGGACCTATACTTTTTATTTCTAGGATAATTTCATGATAGGTTTTACATTTATTCAATTTGGTCCCTAATGTTAAAAAGCTAACAAAAAAGTTTATTAAACTTTTTTCATAATCTAAGCTCAATGTCTATCAATTCCAAGCTTATTTAATCAATTATCAACAATGGAAATTTGCTAAAAATTCAACAATTGAACAAATTAATACATGGGCTACTTAAATCAAAATCTCACGGTCATAAATTTATTTAAAAAAATACATGAATTTAGCTTAAATTACCTTTCAATTGATAAAGTCGAATGCTAGGAGAACTTTGAAGCTTTCATTTAATTTTTATCTATATGGACGGGGGGAATGAGGAAGATGATGAAATTTCCCACTAACTTACCTATTTATATTTAGATTAGAAATTATTTAATCTTAATTAATTAACTTAATTATAGTTTAATTATAATAATATAATTATTAATCAAACTTAATGAGAATGTCATCATCATCCACTAACTATAAGAAAATAATGGTTTAATTATCATTTTGGTCTTCTAGATAATTGCTATCTAGGTCCTCAAACTTTTTCTTAATTGAAATTCAGTAGCTATTTAATTAACTATTTTATCAGCTAAATTACTTGATCATTATTTGTTATATTCTCATATTAACTTCTTAAATATTCCTATTTTATATTTATAGACTCGGTTCACAGAAATGGGGTTCCGAAACTACATTTTCTGGTACACTGAAAATTGAGCCGTTACAATTATATCATTATTTAAATTATTATTCGAAATCTCTTTTATTTATAAAATATTATTTATCTTAAATATTATTTATATTAAATATGGTATATATTATTTATTATTTATTATTCAATTTTTATTTACAAAAAAATAAATGTGTATATTCTCGTGTATGTGAGGAAAAATACTAATATAATATAAATACCTAAAGATACAATAAGCGAGATACTAGGGATATAAGAATTAGAATCCTCTCCACTTTTAAACCCAAGTTGAAGAAAGAACATATGTTATTGAAGGTAAGAAAAACCTTCTCTTTTTCTCTCCATAAAAACCTTCAAAATTGTTTATTTATATATTTACGTATGTGTTGGCCTGTTTAATATAGGTCATTGGGTGTAAAAGAACATACATAATGCAAAACCACCAAATATACCTCCCTTTCCACAAGACTATACTCACATACACAACCAATAGCAAAACCACGAAATAGAATATATATCATTAAAATATTACATTCAACACTAAAACATGAATCAAACCCAATATTCATATTCACAAAACTTGACTATTCTCCCCTTCAATTTATATACTGAGCTAAGAACAACTCACAATTCCAAAAACACAACAAAAACGGAACTCTAATGTTAAAATGAAACCTGAAAATTGACTTGTTTCACAATGATTTCACATTCATCTGTAAACGAGATGCAATAAATGGACATGATCCAATATTAGACATACAGAAACAATCGATTAATAGCCAAAACAAATGAATGAGTCATTACCTTTCAGTTGCCTCCGATTAACCAATTAGCTCGTTTTCATACTTTGGATCTCCATGATTTTCCCTCAAAACCGACTTGTCATTACTCATTGACATGAGACCTTGTTCCTTACCTATGTTCCATGTCTCTTTTGTTTCTTACAAGGATTGCTTTGATCTTCCTCAGAATTCTCATATTCTTTTATCAGGTCATTCTATTTTCATCACCAGTAATAATATTAGTCTTGGAAGGGAAACAAAGAATAATAAATTAGAATGAGTTTAGGCTTACTTGGGAATTAGAAGTTGAAAGATGGCTTAGATATTCTTCAGAATTCTTGAATTTTTCGACCATGTTAATTTGCTGTGATCAACAAGAGAGTAGAAAAATTAATGAGTCGCTTGTGTAAATTCTAAACAATATATAACAACATCCTCTTTTAATAATAAATATAGTTTTTTCTTCACCATGCTCTTTCTCTATTATATCTATTAACCTTAACAAAGCTTTTTCTCATTCCATTTCTTTGGTATTGATTGGAGAATATTATCGATAATGAAACCTAAAACCAATTACTAATTTTTCTAAATACTAAATAATAAGGAAATTTGGAAATGCACATACATGTTCTCTGAAAAATTGTCGTATGGTGCTATTAAGGTCGCTTTCCCAACGCTCTTCATAACACCCACTCCAATGGAATTCTACTTCGTTCAACATTGGAGTGTTTGAGTGTCCTTGAGAGAATATCTTCATCTTTGGACAATCTTCCACAATTACAGTTTGTAAGGATGGGAATCCAAAAGTATAATTCCATGATGAGCAGAAGCTTTCTAACTTTGGTAGAGATTCAAGTTCCAAACTGTTGAGTTGTGGAAAAATGATTTCATCTTGATCATTTTTGTCCCCACCTTCTATTATTTCTTCTATCATTTTGCAATTTAGTATACTCATTTTTTTGAGATGCACTAGACTTTTGGCTGTGGAATGTGTAGTTAGTTTTATGATTCCATCACATTCTCTTACCTCCAAAATTATCAGATTTTGGAAAGATATCGATGATGGAATTAAACGCCATATCTCTTTCACTCCAACATTCCATCCCAAAGTAAGTTGATGTAGATTTGGAAACATATACTGCATAATTCCCAATTATTTGTTAAACAACACAGACAGATAGAATATGCATTTTTGAAAGTTAAAACAGCTCAACATTAAAAAAGTAATATTATGGTAAAGAATTTAATATCAAAATAAGAATAATAAATAAGAAAATGGTTTTGAAAATAATACCTTATTTACCCAAAAGAGGGATTGTTCATTAATGTTTCCACTTATTTCTTGAGAAGCATACAATATCTCCACTTTGTTACATCCATACACTTCCATCTTCTTCAATAAATGCCAACTTATGGCCTGCGTCTTATGGCATATACTTTTTAGATTTGGCAAGCCAATGAGAGTCAAGGATGGCAGACATGGAAATTCAAATGTAATAACATTCGATTGAATGAGTTGGGGAGAAAGTGATTGCATAGCACTAATGTTAATTTCTTGGGATTGGGATTCACATATTATTTCTTCTAATGATTCACAATTCCATATGCTCAAATTCTCAAGCTTTTGAAGTCTCATCAACATACTCAATGGAAAAACATTCAACAACTTAGGACAACCTTCCAAGAAAAAAGAAGTTAGTTTAGAATAGGAATGTTCATCAAGTTGGTTAGGCCATAACCTTTCCACGTTTTCCATGCCACCACTACTACTCAAACACTTCTTTACCAATTCTTTCACGCTATCATCATCACGACATGCTTCTAGCTCACATTCCATAGTTGTTCTAATATCCAAATCAACATCTTGTACCTCATATTCAATGCCACAACAAATACCCAATTCCTCTAGCACAGGAAATATCACCTATATTTACATGCATAATTCATTTGAATGTGTCAATAACTATTTACCAATAAGTAAAGATAATAGAAAATTGTTGCAACTTCTTACTACAACTATGTATGTCATGTTTTACATTTTCTTTTTCACTTAGCTCAGAAATGTCATCATGTTTCAAAACAAAACAAAACAAAAATTAATCTTTTAACCTTAAAATGTTAGAATACCCCTTTAAAATAGTGCAATATTTGTGATGTAAAAAACTAAATGTAAAAGGATCAAACACTAAATACTCAATATATGATAACTGTTAAGAATTAACTATACCATTTTTAATCATCAATGACCTTTTTATCAAATTAAATTATTAATTAATTAAAGTTATTTCTATTTTACCATTAAAACCCATCATTATTAAATTAATTTTCCTTAATTAATATTTTTATTTAATAAAATATCAAATACTAACTTTTATGCACATGTTTCATTGTTTATCAACTTTTATTCAACATGCATATATATACATATGATTAAAAAAGGAAAACAACATTTATATTAAATTCCTATTGGTATCAGATAAATGGATAAAATAAATTCAACTAAGAGAGAAGATTTTTTTTTTATATATTATATGTTGCAAGCCAATTTTGGCCTACCAAATTTACAACTAGATACATAGAAGCCCAAACCCCTCACAAACCCATCAGACCCTTTAAAACCATTATAACCCAAAACCCAATTACACCCTAACCCATTTATCCCTAAACCCATATACCCGGAGCCCAACAACCAAGCCCAATACAAACTTACCCAACTACCCAAAACCCTAACCCCACTTTCGGTTCTCTCAGCGCTGCAACCACCCCTGGTCACCTGCTCCACCGGCCATACCCTGCAAGATGAAGAGGGCACGCAAACAGCAAAATTTAGGGAACATACTGTGTAACAAATAGGCTATAAAGCCGATTGAAAACGAGGGGAAGAGGGGGGGATTTTTTTCGGAGTTCAAAGAAATAAAAAAAAACACTCTATTCTTGAGCAATAACAAGGACCCAACCAATATCCAAGTAAAAAAGAATATCACAAAATCAAACTCAACACCAAAGATCGAAGAACAGAAAACACGAAAGCATAAGGTGATTGTAATTTTCTTTTCGTTTTTTTTTCTAAATTATTCTCATCATAGGTAAATAGATTAATAAATATAAAAAAAAATCAGAAACAAAAAAATTACTGAGAGATTTTCTTATCAGATATCTGATGGCGGCGCAGCCAGCGAGCGATGATGCGTGCGTGGTGGCCCTTTCTGGCCGAGTTCTGGGTTTGCCCAGAGAGAAGAAGGAGCTTTGTCCTTTTTTTTTTTTTAAGAACAATGTAACTAATGGAAACAAAAAAAAAATGTTGATTTTATAAATAATGAAAACGGCGTCGTTTGAAAGGCCCCCAAACGCGCCCAAAACGACATCGTTTTGGGGGTAGCCCAATTACCCAACCCATCGAGACTCAGATCTGCGTGTTTTTTAAATAAAAGGGCTATTTGCGCAATCAGCCCTTCCGCTTTTTCATGTGTTTGCAATCAGGTTTTTATTGCTTTTAATTTGGCCCTACTATTTAGCGCTCTTTGCAATCTAGTCCCTCGTGCATGCGCAGCGTTTTAGAAAGCTTGAAATATTGCTTATTTGATCCCCCACAGTTTAACGCGCATTCTAATAAGTCCCTTCTTGTTTACTTTCTTTCAAAATTCGCCCAAAACTTCATTTCCGTTTCAAATTTAGTCCTTTTTTAATTTCAAGATTATTTTCGTGTTATCTTTGCTATTTTATTTTTATTTTTTATATTATTTACATTGTTCTCATGATTATCATTCTTATTTTTGCTGTTATTTTTATTATTTATTATTAATAAATTATTATTATAGTTCCTATCATTATTTCTAATATACATATATTACGTACATTTTTATAATATATTTATGTAATCTTATTAATAAGTTTTTAATGTTATTAATATTTTATGTTATGTATACATTATGTAAGTATTTTACTACTTTACTATATACATGTATATATATATTTTTCATGCTATTATGTATATATGCTTTTAATACCATATTTTTATATATCATATATATATGTATTAATATTATTAGTTATATATCTTTATACTACTATAGTATATTCCTAACACCATTATTATCTATATATACATATACTTTATGTAACATATTAATAGTGATTCTTTTAACATCATGACTATCCTTTTTGAAATATATGTATATTATATGTATTCTTTTCATATGTGCTATACGTATATATGTATTTTATTCCATCTTATATATGTATATTTCTAATATTATGTTACGTTTTTATATATATCAAGTATATACTTTAGTATCATAGTTATATATTTATATACGACCTTATGTACATAAATCTTATTATTCTTGTATGCATATTATACATATATAGCATTATTGTCGTATGCCATTACATTTATGGTTATACCTATTATTTTCACTATTGTCACTTATCATTTTATTTTAGTATTATTTTATATGTATTTATAAGTATATATTATGTACACACTCTTAATGTCATTTTTATTCACTGTTTTCTTGTATTTGATATTATTATTACATTTAATCTCGCGTGCACCATTATTATTATTATTTTTTATTTATTGTCACATTGATTATTTGCCTCAATATATACCTAGCCCTTTCATTTATTTATTTATTTATTTTTATTTCATATCAATTTGCTTTGCATTATTTAGAAAATCATATTCCTGTTTTCTAATTAATTTCAATAATCAAGGCAATGTACCGATTTAACATTATGTCATCGAGTTCATCGCTATGTTGGGTGAATGTCGATTGACTCGTGTTAAAGCGATATACCCTTCTCAAAAGCAGGAATAAACCAAAATTTCTCTTCTTTTAATCGGATCACGACTAATTGTTACATTGAACCCGTATTTTTGAAAATCAAGACAACACATGTTTATGAGATACCAATTTTGGGCGTCGCGAGGGTGCTAATACCTTCCTCGCGCGTAACCGACTCCCGAACCCTAATTTTTTCTCTGGCTTTTAACGTAGACCTTAACTCGGCCTTTTTTCTTGCTTTTAAAAAGAAATCTAGTAGGTGTCTGATCACACCTAGAAAAAGGATCGGTGGTGACTCCTGGTTTGTTTTAAAACCAAATTTCAATTTCTAAATTTCTAATAAATTGCCACAATTAGCGACCCGAAAGCAAATCTTTACGTCGCTACATTATATATTCTTTAACTTTCAATATTCTACTAAAAAATGTTATAATTAGAAAAGATATTAATTGACATCAATCAAATTAAAAAGAAAATATTATGTTATCTTATATAGAATGCATTTGGATATTCTATATTCTAAATTTATTTTATAAGATAAGAGATATTTATATATATACACGAAATTAAAGAAAGAACAAAAAAATTTAACATACCTTCTCAGTGAAGAGATATTGTGGTCGAGGTACACTAGGATCGAATGAGATATTGTTTCCAATATTTGCAGTCTCAAAATGGAATGCACTCAAAACAGGACATTTCTTTATTTCTAATTTCCTTAAAAATGGAAATTCAATTGAATTGATTCCACAACAAAATCTTTTGAGATTAGAAAGATTGTTGAGTTTCAACGAGTTAAGCTTAGGGAACACCCTTATGCTGTTGTTAATCCTTTCTTCTCCACCTAGTATTCCTTCAATTATGTTTTCCATTTCATCACAATGAGAAACAATAAGTGTTTCTAGTTGCACAAAGCATTTAACCATACATGAAGTAAATGCACACTTCAACTTATGGCATTCCCACACTTCCAAACGTGTTAAGCTTTGAACAACAAGAGGCATCGTAAGAAGTTGATCATCATGCCATATTTTTTCAATCCCATTGACTGAATCCAAATACAACTCCTCCAATGCCACAGGAAACAAAACCTACAAATAAAACCATGTTTCGCATCATGTCTTAATTATCATTCAAAATATATAATAAGGATAGTCATATTAATTCTACCTAAGAATTACAACTCCATCTGCTCGGATTCTTTTTTTATATTAATTGGTTTCAAACAAGCTCCGTAGTAGGGGAAGTACCCTATATTCTTCTAAGTTCTGCTAACTAGTGCATTTTCTACCCGTTTTAAAGGGACTTAATATATCATTTAATATCCTCGAAATATAATAATAATAATAAGACCCTTCTACGTAATTTAAAAGAACAGAAAAAGGAAAGGCATATCAAAATAAAAATTCGTTGGAAGCCATAAATAAGAGAAGGAAAGATAAAGATAGAAATAAATACCATTTTACCGAAAAGCCACGTGACAGATTGAAGGGTTTTCTGTGAATACCAGGCGCCATTGAATGTGGGCAAATATCGTAACGATAAAGAACGTAATTGAGGGAATTCTAAGTTATCATTCTCGCCAATCTCTTCTTCCTTTTCAACAATTATGAACTCTCTCATGTTGTTGCAATGTGATACCTCAATTTCTTCAAGTTGGCGAAGCCTTTTGGCTATGGAGAAAGAGAACAAATTCTTCAACATCTTGCACTCGCTGACTTCTAAGAACCTTAGTCGCCCAAATGATTCAGCTTTGAGTTGAGCTTCACATATTGACTCCAAATTCATCAAACTATGAAGATCCAATGACTCCAAACAAGAAACAAACATCCTGGAGCCTATCACAGATTTCATATCTGAGACATTCGAGAGCTTGAGATGCTTTAAATGTGGTAAGCCTTGGTTAACTGGGTCGTCAAGCATTTCCCTAACATCTTCCGCTTCATCTACGTACAGACTTTCGGTTTTTCTCAACAATAGTTTAATCCCACTATACAAATTACTACTTCTTTTCATCTTCAGTTTCAACATTCTTGACGCTTCCGTCCTCGTCTCAGTCCAATACCACTTACCATCTCCAATGCAAATCTTGTATCTTTCCAGCTTTCCAAGAAAAATGTTATCTTCTGGCATGGCTTGTTCATTAGGAACACGTACTTTCAAAGTGGTCAGACGTGACAAATGCTGCAACTCAACCAGACTAGCATTGCTTCTTATAAGATTATCAGTTCCCTCAACCTCCCATCTATCAAAGCTATGAAAAAAGTATAGTTCTTCTAATCTTGATAAACTTGACAACACGTTTGGTGATGCTACTTTAAGACTGTAACAATAGCTCAAGTCTAGCAATTTTAACCTCCTCAACTGTCCTATCTCCTTTGGGAGCAGTCTAATACCAGAATTACGGAGGTCAAGGATTTCTAAATTTACTAACTCTCCTAACATCACTATATCTTCTACTCCACAATCTATCAAACGCAACGTACAAAGACTTCTTAGGGAACCAATGGAAGAAGGCAAGGACGACAAATTCACTTTCTCGAGACTCAAGACTTTGAGTCTTTTCATACCCTTAAAAAAGTTATTTGGAATTTTTAAACAAGAATCCCTATTAACCATAGCGAAAAAGGTAAGGTTCGGACATTCCAACTCATCAGGAAGCTCACTAACCTTAGTATGTTGTAGGCTAACAAGATTGTAGTCTCTCATTGTTTCGACATCTGACCACCCTTCAAATACATCTTCCTTTCCTAAAGCAAGCCAGCCACGGTCCCTAGAAGCAATTGAAATGGCAACATCGCAAACAACATCATGCATGTCAAAGCATTCAGGGGTAGAACCAGCAAGTAGCAGAGAAGAGTCATCGAGCTCACTAACCAACGTTAATACTCTGTTCCGTACTTTTTGTATTGTGTCAAGACCATGAAATAAGCCCAAGCCTGTGCAATATTTCAGCAAGTCTTCAATGGCAGCATTATGACCCATTATACTGCAGAGCAAGAAAGTTGATTTAAGGTCCTCTGTTTTCAAATATTTGTAGCTCATTTCTATAGCTGAATACACAGCACCTGGTACCCCCCTGAAGTTTATTTCAGAGGGCTTTAGCTGCTCCAGAGCATCCTCCCATTCATGCAAATTCTCCTTATGTTTCAAAGCCTTTGCAACTGTTGCAATAGCGATCGGCAATCCTGCACATTTTTGGGCGACTTTATTTGCTTTAGACTGCAAGTCAGATCTTTCAGCAATAGGACCAGCCACGATCTTAAACAGGTTCCATGCTTCATCTTTGTCGAAACCATTTTTTTAAAAAACGGGGATCGACTTTGGTTTGAAAATAAAAACGAATGTGGGAGTCGCCACCGACCGTTATTAGGTGTGATCGGATCACCTTTGTTCTAATAAAATATTTTAGTTTACTAAAACGACATTTTTGGTCTACGAAACCTGAGAAAACGAGTTCGGGAATCGGTTACGTGCGAGGAAGGATTAGCACCCTCGACAAGCCCAAAAGTTGGTACCGAATTGACTAGTTAGTGTCCTAATATCGAAAATTGAAAATCGGAATGAATTTGAAATACGATCCTTTTTATTAATATCGATTTTAAAATTCTTGAATTAGCTCAAAACGATTGTTGAAGATTTCCTTATCTCGAGATATCGGAGTATCACATCCCGTAAGTTAGGACACAATTTCATGAATTCCCGAGTGCAAGGTCGTCTTTAATTTAAATTGGAATTCGGTGTATTTAAAACTCAAAAGGATATTTAATTATTTGGAATCAACGAGAGAACCGAAGCCCCGTAAGTTAGGGTACGTTTTCTCGAATTTCCAAGCATCGAACATTGCCTTGTTTAGAATTTAAAAAATACGAGTGAAATTCTAAAGGAATACTTGATTATTTTGAACAAACGAAAAATCGAAACCCAACACGATAGGGCACTCTTTCCCGAATTCCCAAATATTGAACATTTCCCTTGTTTTAAAGAGTTTTTAAAGACATGAGTGAAATTCAAAAGGGACATTCGATTGTTTTGAACAAATGAGAAATCGCAAGCCAGCACGATAGGGCACGATTCTCGAATTGCCAAACATCGAGTATTGCTTTCGATTTATAAAACCGACTCAAAATGTCTTAATTTGACTTGAAATAAAGTGGAATTGTTAATCTTTAAAAAAAGGGTTGGAAATTACAAAGCGACATTTGTATAAAAGAGGAATAATAAACATGAAATAACATGTACACATAAAGTATAAAACTTAGTGAACAAAGATAATATAATCTAAAGAAACCAATTAACCAAACAATAATTAATCCACAAGAGTATAGTCAAGCTTCTAAACATGGAAGAATAACATTTGAAATAATAATATAAAAAGAATAAATAAATAAAATGCAACAATAATACATGACGTAATACAAGACCATCAATACATAATCTACAAAACCATATGGAGATTAAACACCAATTCAAAGCAAATTAAAAGGTGTATGAAAGACGTTTACAAATGGATGATGCATGCTAGGGTTTGAAATGATTTACACATATAAAAATAAAACTAAGAATATGTAAATGAATATTAAAATAAATATTATGAAAGAAGAAATCTGAAATAAATAACATACAAAAATATTTATTTAAAGGTGATAATATACATGCAATAATAATAAAAATCAACATAGACAATATATAATGAAGATATAATAAAATAACAAAGAATAAACAATATACATGAAGGAATAACAAACCAATATATAATATATATATATATATATATATATATATATATATATATGTGTGTGTGTGTGTATGAAAGAATCTTAAATAACAAAGAAGTAACAAAATATGTTTAGAAAATAAATTATATGCATAATAGATATAAAAGGAGATACGAAATAACTGATTTAAAAGAAATTGTATATATAAAAATAGCAAAAAAATAAAACTAATTTTAATATAAAATTATATATATAGAAAAGCATATAAGTGATTTAAGTTAAATATTGTGCAAAATTTTGAAACAATATGATATATAAAATGTAATCTTAAAATAACACTTTTATAATAAAAACAAAGTACTTCATCAAAGTAATTTATATATATATATATATATATATATATAAATAAAATATGAATGCTAAATGAAATTTTTTAAAATGAGCTATACAAATTAAAATGAGAAAAAGATTTTAATTAAAACAAAATCAAACTAAAAGGGTTAATTAATAAATAAAATAAGCTTTTGAAATCGAAGTAGGGGCTAAAATAGAATATGAGCGAATATGAAAGGATTGCAAAGGTAAATATTCCAAGCATCAAAGTGCAGCGTTTAAGTGTGGATCTAATTGAATTAGCGCGCAAATTCTGGGGAAACATTAAAGAAAACAAGGAAATCTGAAGCGGATCTGATTACACGCTAATGCGAAAGGAAGGGACCAATCGTGAAAATAGACCATAAGTCTAAAACACGCGGATCCCCTCCGGTGTTGGGTCGGGTCACGGGTTGGAGCCTTATACGGCGCCATTTTGGGGCCACTGATACAGGCCCTAAACGGCGCCGTTTCATAATCATATAAAAGCAATTTTTTCTTTTTCTTTTTACTTCTGCTCTTTCCCCTTTTAAAATAAATCCCCAAAACCCTCAAAAGCTCTCAAGACTCTCCAGAAACAGGCCAAAGTCCGACCGTCGGCGCCGTCGCAGACCGCCGGTCACCGGCGCCGAAAACCGTCACCTCCGGTGGCCGAGAATCGCCAAAATTTCCAAGGGGGTTCCTTTTTTCGCGTGGAACTCCAATCTGGAGTTGGAATCGTCGAAATCTCAACGGAAGTTCTCGAAAGGGAAGAAAACTTTTTGGCTTCTCCCTCCGACGGTGGCGCAACAGGTAAGAAAAACCCCTCCTTTTCTTTTCTTTGTGTTTTATATTTAAAATAGATTTAAAACTTCAAAACTAAAAAAAGGGAAAATCGAAAAAAGGGAAAAGAAAATGCAAGATTAACCTTCCATATTTTTTTCCTCTTTTTTATTGCTCAATCCTCTTTGTATTGATCTCAGGTCCGTTCTTTTGAATATTGAAAATCTCCTTTTCGAAAATATAATCGGACCCCCCCAATACAATCGTTTTTGTGTGGCTTTATAGCCGAAACCCCTGTTCCCTTAGCTACTGTTCTCTTTTTCTCTTTTTGTTACTGTTCTTTGCTCCCTTCTTTTGTCCTCTTCTTTGCTTGTTTGCAGGTGATAGCGTAGGCGATGGGACGGGGCTCTTCTGGTGCAAGGACGAGTAGAGGGGTCAGGCCTCGGGGCCAGGCGCGGGCGGTGCGCTCAAGGCACGTGGGGGGAAACGGCGCTGGAGGCTGTTAGGGATTAGGGTTTCAAATTTTTTACTGAAACTAGGTTAAGGTTTTGGGCTAGATGGGCTTTAGGGTTTTTATATTATTGGGCTAAATGGGTCTGAGTTTGGTTTTAATTTTGTAATAGACTTTTGTTATTTAAGACTGTTATTTGGTTTTATATTTTATATTTTGATTTATAATGGGCCGGGCAAAATGGGCCTATTACAATCTTCTTTCAGGATATCAATTGGAAGGCTTTTTTGAGAACCCATCGACTTCAATACTTCGAGCCTCCTAGACGTCATCAAGATCTTCAATCCCTTGTGTTTATCTACAGAAGGAATTCCAAGTGCGTCCAAGTCATGTTCCTCCCAAATATCATCCAAGATGATAAGAACCTTGTTGATTTTCTTTAGCCGATCATGTAGCCGGGCAGCTCGTACATCAACGCTCCTCTCCTCAATTTTCAGGCCTAACTTCTCCGGAATCTCATTCTGAATATTTGAATTGTTTGATGCTTGTGTTATGGCAACCAAGATCACTTCATCAAACAGCTTTTTCTCCTTGGCAATGATTTGCCTGGCAGCCTCTTTGACAAGTGTGGTTTTGCCCACACCTCCCATCCCGTACACTCCTATTATGTTGACATTATCATCATTCAATGCCGCCATCAACCCATTGAAAGCATCGCTTCTTGATCCAAAGGCCTCGTACTCTTTGACAGGTCTAATGCTCATCCCTTCAACAACAGAACGGTAGGAAACTCTATCAAATTGATCCTTTCCATTCAAGAGTTGTGTTATGGCCTCCACCTCCTTTTCGGCTTTCTTGCTGAGATGGTAACGAGACTTGATACCAAGAAGAAAGCCAGCGAAATAACTCTCCATCGCTTTCTTTTCATCCTCCTGCAATTGTGTTGTAGCCTGGTCAGAGATCTTGTCATTCACCATTGTCAACCACCTTTCAACATCATCGAAAATCTTTTCCCCATTCCTATTAGCCTCATCAACAGATTGCTGCACCCTTTGTCTTGCATCCTTCAGCTCTTGAACTTTACTCCAAAGGTTCTGAAACTTGCTCTCATGATTGAACAAGTAACCAAGTTGTTCTGGAGTGGAGTCAACCATGTACTCAGCAGCTTTGCTAGCAAGAGATTCAAGAATGGAAGCAAGAGCCTCCATTGTTTTTTTTTGACAAATATTTCAAACTATACAGCAACCGGGAAGCAAATCCTTGGAACAATGGCACTCACTGGAAACAAAATAAAAAGTTATTGATTAAAATATCTTTTTATTAAACTAAAATATTTAATTTTATTAAAATTAGACTCTTTTATTATATTCAACTCTTTGAAATAATTGTAACAACCACAACTTACTAATGATATAAAGGCGAGATCATTGAGTGAATTAAGAGTTTAGTTAATGGGGCAGATTTGAGTGGGGTTAGGTGGCTGTCCTGTCTTTCCATTTGTTTTATAGGTGGATTCATGTTTTTGCTCCCAGTGGTATTTGATGATTTCATTTTGATAATGTGTGGAGTTTTATGTTGCAATCGGAAAACCAAAACTGTCATTAGAACAAAGTGTCAGTATGCGTTATCAACAAAGATTCAAACATTTGAGAGTTACATATGATTTGAATGAAGTGTTTCTAGGGTTACTTCCTCCATGGAAACATCACAAATGGCTAACAAATATTAAAGTTTATGGGTTTTTGGTCTTATTCCACAATTGGGATTTGGGTGCTAAGAAACTTTGTACCTTTTTCTTACAGTTTATTATAATGGCTTGTAAAATTTCTTCTTTACTAATGCCACTTTTACTTTGATATTTGTTGGCCATATTTCTTCACTTTTGATGTTTCCACGGGGAAGTAGCCATAAAAACACTTCATTCAAATCATATATAACTTCCAAGTGTTTGAATCTTTGTTGATAATCCACACTGGATCTCAGTTCTAATGACAGTTCTGCTCCAATGGTTGCCTGAGATGAGTGATAGACTTGTGTTTTTCTCTTGGTTTTGGCAAGAAAAAGCTGGATAAATGTTAATTACCAAAATTATTCCACAGGTGTTGTGTTGCACAAAGAGGACACAAACCAGGGGTAGATGTTTAGATCACAAGAGATATAATAGGTTGTCAATGTCAAATTTTTTAATAAAATTTTATATCTACTTGTCATATAAAGTTATAGATACTCAAATTTTTTCAAAAAAATTAATTAAATCTTTATAATCCTTTTGTACTCAATTGAGCCCTTGAACTAATAAAATTGGCTAAATTGGCCCTTTGACCAACGTTGACTATTACAATGCTGACGTAGCCATTAACGGTGCTAATGTGATGCTCCTTGTCAGTGACAATTGCTGATGTCAGTTGCCACATCAGCAAAATAAAAAAATTCAATTTTTAAAAAATAAAAAAAATAAAAAGGAATACTTAATTTTTATTGGAAAGAATCTAAACACATGGTTGTCCAGGTTCATTCGTTTAAAAGCTTAATTTTTTACAAAAAATTTAAAAAAAAAATAACAAATAATTATTTTTAAATTTTTAAAATTTTAAAATATTATTAAAATTTATAAAAAATATTAAATAAATTTAAAATTTTCAAAAAATTTAATAAAAATCATTAACAGGTAAGTACACCCATTCCAAATGATTTTTCTAAATTATATAAAGTTTAAAAAAATACTAAAATTAATTTCATTTAAAAAAGTTGATGTGTTTCATTGTCTTAATATTATTGGTACCTTTTAAGATGTATACAAAATAAAAAAATTAATTTATAAAATAAATTAATAGTACATCTAAAGTTAATTGTGAAGGATGAAATAAGTTTCATGTCATTTTTTTAAATAGTAAATGATATATTTGTTTTAATTTGACCTTATTTTGATTTTTATAATAGTGTAATTCATTTAATAATAAATTAATTAATTTGATCCCATTGTAGCCCGAAGCACTAAATCTTTTAGTTTTCAGTTTAATTGATTCATGTAAAAATAATTGATCGTGTTTGACCAGAAAATATTATTAAACTTTGAAAAAAAATCATTTTATTTATATATATCATTATAATAGATTACACAGTATTCATAAATATATTTTTTAAAATGTTAAAATTTGCATTAGATATTAATAAAGATTTTATATGCCATCATTCTTATAACATTAATTTAGATTTAAAATTATATTAATTTTGAAGTTAAATTAAAAATTTTTTTTATACAAGTTAATTTAAAATTATTAGATAATTAAATTTTATGATTTTAGTAATGCAAAATATTTTAAAATAAAATTATTAGTTCGAAAATATTGATAATAAACTTTGTAATTATAAATATTAATAATTGTAAAATGATAATGCATGATTAATAATATTAATAGTAAACCGTTAATAAATAACAAAAAAATAATCACTCAATAATTTAGCATCAAATTATTAGAGTAATCAATTTATACACCAAAGTTAAAAATGCTTTTTTTTTTTTTTTTTTTTGCAAGTCAGTGTTTTTGATCAACTTTTTTTTGAAATGTTTTCCTGACTTTGAAAATTTAACAAATTAGTTGGTAGCATTTGTAAAATGATTGATATTATGAAATTATATATTGGTTAGAATATTTTAATTGATTATTTCATTCAAGTCATGAATTTTAACAATTTTGGTAATTAGATTTATTTATAAAAATTGTAAACTCTTTTTATATATCAGAACCCTTTAGCTTATTAATGCCACGTTAATACAAATTAGAGGTGTCCATGGGTCAGGTCGAGCCCAACCAAAATTTTAAGCTTATTTTTTAGGTCCGGCCCAGATAAAAATGCTAAAATTCAGACTTGGCCGTATTAATCTTTTTATATGATTTCTTTTATATAATTTTTAAAATATATATATAATACATTAAAAATATTAAAAACATTAAAGTAAATGTTTCCTAACAAATTAAAAATAAATTTTAAAAAATATGTATATTTAAATAACATTAAGATAAGTGCAACTTAACAAGCAAATGTCTCTAAAATAGTAAAAAATATTAATAATAAAACAAGAGTTATACAACATCTAAATAATAGCAAAAAAATGGTAACAACATAATAGTGAAATAGTAGCAAAATAATGAAAAAATAATAGGAATATAGCAACAAAAGAGTAAAAAAAAAAGAAGAAGCAAGAAAATAGGAAAATAAATAAAAACTTCTTTTGCATATTCGGGCTGGGCCGAGCTCAGGCTAAAAAAATCTTACCCAAGGCCCAGCCTATTTTTAAACGGGTTTTTTTTGCCCCAAGCCTATTTTTCGTGTCTATATTTTTTCCTAAATCCTCCCACTTTTCAAGTCTGCCCGAGTGACATAAATTAAATTAAATGATCATATTATAATTTGATAATCTCACCTGCGCTGCATATATTCAATAACAAAAAAAGAAAAGAAAAAGAATAACATTATTATCATAGATAACAATGTGGGAAAAAAAGAGAGTAAATATCATAATTAAGAAATGAAAAAAACAAAGCATCGTACCTCCTCCTCCGCCGCCTGAGGTTTAGAGTTTTAATTTCTTCTAATTATTCCACCTTTTGAAAAGCAAGCGAGACTGCGAATGAAGGAGCAGAGAATCAAAGGTAAATACCCAAAGCTACAAAGTTGGATAAATACTACTACTTCTATAAGTATATAAATAAAGCTTTACAATATATTTCTTTCTTTTTCAATTACTTTAAATAATTTGTTTTGAAACCAAAAGTCTTGGTCTTCCAACTTTACATATGGCGCTGAAATTGAAAGTTGAAATTGAAAACATTATTATCATAGATACTCCTCCTAGATATCAATGTGGGAAAAATGAAAAAAACAAAGCATCGTACCTCCTCCTCCTACGGCTGAGGTTTAGAGTTTTAATTTCTTCTAATTATCCCACCTTTTGAAAAGCAAGTGAGACTGCAAATGAAGGAGCAGAGAATCAAAGGTAAATACCCAAAGCTACAAAGTTGGATAAATACTACTACTACTTCTATTAATATATAAATAAAGCTTTACAATATATTTCTTAAATAATTTGTTTTGAAACCAAAAGTCTTGGTCTTCCAACTTTAGTCACGGGAATGAAAGAAAGGGTTTACACATTAATTTCCATATAGAAAATGACAATTCATTCATTTTCTTTCAACCTAAACAATTTGGGATCCACCAATCTGAAATTGAAAGCGGATCTTTTTATTTTTTGGATTCATTTATTTACATATATTGCTGTTAAGTTGAATACATGATGGGTTACTGTTAGAGGAGTGGCGAAAAAGTAAGATTGGCAATGAATCGTTGGATATAATTGGCATTTGAGATTTTGTTCAATTTTTTATGTTAAATTGTGGTGAATTTTAGATGGCCTAACTGTTTTTCAAAGGGAGGAATGCAAGAAGGTTTCCATTCACACAAACAATTTGGAGGTGGTCAAAACTCTTCAAGACATTCACACGACTGAATTAACTTCGGCCTTAGTTAGAAGAATCCATATGATCTTACAAACTATGAAGTAATGGGAAATCAAACACATCCCCAGAGAGAGAAATCAAGTTGCAGTCAGTCTTACAAAAAATGACTTCAAAGAGAAATTCAACATTGCAAGTATTTGCAAAAATACCAGAAGAGATAGCAGCGATTGTTGAGATTGTTAGAGTTTTAGATTTTCTGATTATGACTGTTTAATATGATATTTTTTTATCTTTTTCACCAAAAAAAAGTAACTGATTTCGGTATGATATAATTCATAAATTCAAGTTATCATCTAAGTAATAAAAATGGAGACTAAATGCAATGGCTAAATTAGTAAAAATAATTTATATATATTTTATTTTTTTTCGTCCATTTTTTATTTCAAAGTTGTGAGATATAGATCACCTTTTAATATTTTAGTTATATAGCTAAAATTGTACATTTGTATTGAATATATATTTTTTTACTATGCTTGCGTGAAAATTGATTAAGTTTTAATTTAATCAATAACGTTGTTGTTGTAATAAAATAGAGGACATAATTCAAATGCATTTAAACATATCCTTCAATTTAAGAGTTGGAAATGATATGATTAATTTAGATATTGCATCAATATATATATATGTAGTGAAAATAATCAAACCAAGAGAGTATTTGAAATAGTTATTCTTCATTTTGATGAATTTGTATTTAGAAATTTAAATTTTAAAATCCTTTTTAAACTTTTGAAAATCTTGTAATTCTAGTTCAAAACCTTAACTATGTAATTGGATAAGTGATTTGAAAAAAAAAAAAAAATTTCAAATTTCATGAATTTATTTGTTTGAGTAAAAATAATAGAATTTTCAAATTTTATAATGATTTTCAAGAGAAGATTTAGCAATTTAAATTTGTTTTTCAAATTCCACCTAAAAGGGTGGATTTCAAAATTATTCATAATCTCAATTCGTTCAAAAAATATGGTCTCACTATAAAATAAAATGTAAATTACACCCAATGTCATTGAACTATTAATAAATTCACACTTGGGTCTCTCTAATTCAAAATGTTACAAAATAATCACTAAATTATTTAAAAGTTTGCATTTAAGTCATTAAAATGTTAAGTCTTTAACAGATGACTAATGAGGTCATTAAATCATTGTTTATCATATATAATATATATCAGCCATGTAATTTCTACATGCATAAAAACTTTTTTTTTTTGGGAACGGGTTGTAAATTAACTTAATCTAAATTACTTTGTTTTAGATTTTTTTTTAAGGAGTTCTTGGCCAACAATTGAATTTTGAGCCTCTCAGTATTGTCGTCATATGGACTGTAACAACCCGTATTTTAGTAGTACCGAAAACGACGATTTTGGAACCATGTATTCTAATGATCGAGTCATTAAATATTATCTATTAATATTTACAAACCTATTAAAGTGTATAGTGATTTTTGGTCCGATAATTTTGTTGATCGATTAATAATTAAAGTACAATGACTAAATCGTAAAAACCATAAAAATTGATTTCAATTGGTTTTATTTAATAATTGAGTTAAATAATATTTAGTTAAGGCCTAAAACGACAATTATGCCATCTTCTATGATAGTGGACGGTTACGACATGAAATTTTGCATAGCTTTAGTTAGAATAATAAAAGCTAATTTAATATTAAAAGAAAACAAAAAGGTAGAAAGAAAAAGAATAGCCATAATTCTCATCTTCCCCACCGATTACTCTCCATTGAAGAGGAAGAAAAGCTTCAAACTCCCTTGGACATTCGACCATTGCATGTAGGGTATTTGAGGTTTATTTTTTCATAAATTTTATGTTTTTGATATCATTGTAGTTTGACTTAATCAACTCGGGTATTAAATCGCAAAATTCTTAAAGTTTTAAAACGCTACTGTTGTTGAATTTTAAAGCTTTTGGTGTTAGTATGTTAGTTTATAAGCTTGGAGATGAAATAGAGACTAATTGGTAAAGTGAAATTTGTTAGTTTTGAGTTTAAGGACTAAAATATAAGTATTTTGAAATTGCTATCAAATTTCTGTAATTATGGATTCTTGAGGGCTATAAAAGGATGAAATTGAAAATGGATTGAAAAACATAGCTTAAATGTGAAAGTTATGGTTGTTTTGGTTTTAGGGACTAAATTAAATAAAATGAAAAATTATAGGGAATTTTTATAAAATAAAATTGAATTGTCATATGCATGAAATAAATTGTTATAAGATAGTTTAAATTGATAAATCGAAATACATTACCGTATTGATCAAGAGTTGAACCAACCAGTAGATAATCAAAGAAAGGGGAAAATTATTGATTAGTCCTTACATTTCAACTTGTTAGCAGTTTTTTTAGGTAAGTTCATATGGTTTGGTTGTATATATAATTGTAATATAAATGTTTGAATGATGAGTTTATTTTATTTGAATGTACTTTACTTTGTTTGAAATTTGGTACAAAATGTGAGAAATGGATTGACTTGTAAAGAATTGTATTGATATGTTAATTGTTCCCAGATGAACGTAAGATATGATAGACAATTGGCATACCAATAAGGTTAGTTGCGTGCTTGTACGAGATTAGCACTTCGGTGCCTATTGATTCGTACTACGGTTCAGCACTTTAGTGCCTACTGATTTGCACTAAAATGCCTACTTATCACATCCCAAAAACGGGATAGTAGAAATTGGGTTAGTAAAACCAAATGTGGTCACGTCCTATTTTTGAGTTAAGGTTGTGAAAATTACGTCAAGTGGATTGATTTGATGCAATGGCTAAGTATTAATTATGTGTGTCTAAGGTTCTATGTTCAAGTCCTTTCACTTGGAATTTTTGTTATTTTTATTCCAATCTCTAACTTGGATTATTAAGCTTACATATTATTCTCGTTCAACTATAAATAAGAATGAGCTTGTTGATTTAGTGGTAAGGTATCAATTTACCTTTTGGTCTTGTGTTCAAACCCCTATGCGTGCAACCGGAATGTTTATAGGATAACTAATTAGATTTTGTGGGGGTAATGAGTAGTTTTAAAAAAAATTAATTATCCTAATATCTCTTCCCAAAAATTTGTTTCAACCGTCTAGTACTCCCCTTTCTCTCCCCACTCTGTCAATTTTTTTTTCACATTGGATTTCTGGTAAAGATTTTCTCTAGTTTTGTCGATTCTTTTTTCTTTCTTCCTGAAAATTATCCTCTCTTTCTTTATTTGCTTGCTATTCGTTAGTTCATTGCCATATCTGTTTTGGAAATTTCACCGATACAGTATCAAGTTTCGATGTAAGTAAAATATTTTCATGGGGTTGTGATGCAGGAATGCATATTTTTGATTCTGTGGCTTTGGTTGATTGTTAAAGGATTAAGTATCAGTTTTGATTAATTCTGTGTTTGTAATAAGTGAAGTTCGCGAGACAATTAATCATTGGGCGATCTAGTTACGATTGGTGGGCTACTGTTTTCTCAAGGGTAAGTGTTCGACTTGGTGTTTTAAGTCAAATATCAGTGTTGGGACTATGTTGTTAGTGTTTGTGACTAAGTTAGAGACTCATAATCTTAGTTTGTCGCTGTTAATCTCACGTTTTAAGTGTCATTTTTAGGTGTTGGAATTATGATTATGATATGGGCATCGAAAAACTATTAGATGTGTAATGGAAAACTTGAAAAATGGCGATCGACGCAAAGTCGAAAAACTCACTGTCAACGTCACATGGCCGTGTGGTAGATCCTGTGAGTCATATGACCATGTGCTAGACCGTGTGGGTTAATTGGATCGTGTGGGCCACATAGGCTAGGTCAGTTGGGTCATAAGGGCTACACTGGCATGTGAGCCCATTTTCTAAAAATTTCACCTAGAGTCGTATTTATCTATAATGTGTATTTAGCTACTTTATAAAGTCCATAGTGTATAAATAATACTTAAAAACATGATATATGATAGTATGATATCGTATGTAATGTGGAAAAGGCATGTGAAATATATATATGCATGATCTATATATTGTTAATTCTGATGGCATGTTTCTATTTTGCTATATTTGTATATGAGAGCATATGATGTCTGATTATGTTATTTTATGTATATTTGAATCTGCTATATGACCATGCCTGTGATGTTATGGCGAAACTTGTTTGCTTTTGTTGATTTTGTGACACATTTGTTTTGCAAAACGTGGAATTCCATGCCTTCCGATTTTTGTTATTGTACAACTACATGTCTTACATGCTTTTCATTCATATTCTGCATTTGCATGCCATGTCACATTGCATGGGGTTGAGATAATATGGTAATGAGGAAGTTCTGACAGTTTAATGATCTGTATTATCTTATGGTTTATATACATTTCTGTCTAGCAACTTGTCTGCAATTATAGTGACTTGACACACATATCTGTTCTGGCAGCTTGGCTGCAATATAGTGGTGTGACCACATATATTTGATCTAGCAGTTTAACTGCAACTTTGGTGACATAGTCCACAATTATCTATTGGTGTGTTTTGAATGGACAAGTTCTGGGGAACTCTAATTTGGTGTGTAGCCGAGTTGGTTCCGAAAAATTTGCATTATGTTTTTCTAAAAAAATACTACATTAACATAAGCATGCATTTTCAATTCTGCTCAACTGATCGTTATGAAGCTCTCTACGATACTTTGATCTGATTATTGTGTTGTTTGTGTTCTTTGTTTGAGTTTGGTTATACACTAAGCTTAATAGTTCATCCTTCTCTTTTCACCATTTCAGGTAAACGACAGAATTAGGTTGGGCGGCATTTGGGAACTCGTATTGATTTCTCACTTAAGATGGTTTGAATTATTTATAACTAAGTTTTCTGGACTTTTGATTTTTGGACTAAGTTTTTGGATTTGATTTTGGTTTTGGGTTTTGTTATTTGGCTTAAGTTTTCTACATGTTTTCTGTTAAGTTAAAGGAAGACTTGGTTTTTAAAATTAAACGAAATATGGATTTTCCGCTGCAAATTTGAAATAAGTTTTACATAATTTAACAACAAAAGTTTCAGAAAATGCACATCGGTAAATATACGTTTTCTCTAATTTGAATCACAGTTTTTGAACTAGCTACTCCGAAATTTTCGCTGCAAATCTAAATTCAAATTAAGCATTTTTCGTAAAATAAATAAATTATGTGCGTGATTTCATAAGGGACTTGTAAGTGTTTTTTCAAAAATAATATTTTTAGAACTCATGATTTCCAAAGTTAAATTTTGATTTGGGTTTTCAATCGAGAAGCGTAATACCTTAAGATTTGACTAAAATGTCTAGGCCGAGTTTGGGGTGTTACACTACTGCTCGACACTTTGGTTCCTACTGTTGGTGTAGAGTAGTCACCCACATATCCATATCTATTTATAATAGTTCATCGAACTAAATTGTTAATAAAAAAAGAAATGATTGATTGATGGAATGTTTTGATGATTACAATTTGATGGTATTGTATTGAACTGATATGTATAGATTATATGGTTATATGGTTTAGATGTCGTGAGCTCACGTCACTATTTCAAAATGTGATGACAAGAAAGTTATGTAATTAGCTATTTTGTTTTGTTAATTGTATAATGAGGTAAGTTACAGTTTTTAAATTTATGAACTTACTAAGCATGTAAATGCTTACTCTAATTTGTTTTTTGTCTATAGTTGGCAATCCACCTTCAGTATCGGTAGACCTTAAAACCGTTCTAGACTCAGTTATGTGACATGTATATAGGTTTGAAATGTATAACTGTTCATCTTAAATGATAATGGTTATGGTTCATGTGAATTACTTGTTTTTGAATACTTATAAAATATGTATATAAGCTTGATGACAATATGATAAGTTAAGATTAAGGCGTATGAATGTTTAAAATGAATTATATGGACATAGATAGAATTCATAAGTTACAATGTTATGTTTAGGTATTAAATATAGTGTTTTGAGTTGTGAAATTAGTTTTGATAAATTGGCATGAAATGTAAATGAATGTCAATATATGTGTAAGAGTGATGGAAGCCAATGTTTTATTTATTCTATTGAATGGTTTCTATTGAATGGTTTGCTGCATAATTGAGAGTATGAAAGTGAATAAGTATTGAATGCGTACATGATTTCAATGATATAAAATGCACAAGTAGGTGAGATGCTTGGTGCCAATTGAGTACACGACAAGTTAAAAGGAGGAAGAAGCTAACGTTGGCTTCAAAAAGCCGTGAGAGACACGGCACAAAGGGAGAGCTTTTCGTAAAGAAAAAAATGTTGAATTTAAACCTTTAATATTGATTTTTTAATCAATTTGGCTGTTATTTTTATTTATATTTGATTTTTAATATTTTAAAAAAAATTCTATTTTTATCATTAATTATTTTTATATTATGCTTAAATTTGAGTTTTGGTTTTATTATGGTGAAATTTAAAAGTTAATCTATATACTCAACTTTTTTACATAATTTAGTACCTCCACCTTCATAATGTTATTATTTCTTTTGGTGAAATGTATCATTCTAATTAAAATGTTTGATGTACAAGTGTCCAAAACTTAGCCTTTTACTCTCTTTTTTAGATTATATAGAAATGGTTAATTTTCAATTTTAGTCATTGTACAAGCTCAAATTTTAAATTTAATATCTATGCTTTAATTTTTTACATTATTTGGTACTCTAACTTTTTAATGTCATTAGTTAGTCTAAATATCTTATTTTGATTAAAATATTGACGTAAATATTTAAGAATTGTTAACACTGTCAAATTTTTTTATTAAATTCAAATCTATTAGATTTTTTTATTACATTACATGGCTCCCAAATGAGTATTTTTTAAATTTCACCATATCACACCAACTAATTTAACAAAAGAATATTAATGGTGCCAACAATAAAACCTAAATTTTTAATTCCGAAAAATAAAAAAAATCTTAAAAAAGAATCAATATTAAATTTAAAATGTTAAAAAAAATAAACTTAAAACATATTTTTACCTTCAAAAATAAACTTAAGTGCGGAAAAGCTTTTATATTTTAGATCCAATCTTAACTTTTATTAAATTAAATATTTATTCTTCATAAATATCACTGATATATTCCTATTTAAAACAAGCTTATTTCTCATCTTTTATTTCAATAGATAAATAAATGTCTTCAATCACTCGATGAATCAAATATCAACCATTCAGCTACTTCTTTTCTTTTCTTTAATGGACATCAAAGTTCTGCTAAACTAAAAATACGTAACACTGGGGCATCATATGGAACATCATTAAGTTCACATGGACTAGTTCCACACCAAAATCTTTTGAGTTTGGGAAGCCATCCCTATGATGTTGCTACTGTTAGCCCTTTCTTCTCATTCTCTTAATATTCCTTCTATTATGTCTTCAACAAACCTTTTAACCATAGATGAAGTAATTACATACTTCAACTTATGCCATCTCTCCACCACTAAACTTGTTAAACTTTTAACTTGAAATTGATCATGTCATATGTTAGAATTGAGTAACCTGAATCCTTATTTAAATAAAATACAATGGTAAAATAAAATAAAGTAAAATCCATATAGAACTATACTTTTTTTATTTTATTTTAGAATAAGGTTTTTTAAACCTTATTAAACTCCATCTATTTGATATTAATTAGAAAAAGGTGTTTCAATCTTACTACACTCCTATTAGAATATTGTTTTACAAGCCCTATAAATAGACATAGTCTTCTCCTCTTGTAATTATTCGAATTTGACATAGTAAATTTTCTTCTCCTGTGCCCATTGTTTTTTTCTGAAAGGGTTTCCATGTAAAAATCCTGCGTGTTCTTTATTTTTCTTTCTCTTTTCTTTGCGATATATTGTCATTGTCACATTCTATTTTTCACACCATATTTTCTCAATGCCACTTATTGAAACAAACTTTAATTTGGATTAGATCCTTGAATTTAGAACTAGACTTATTTTAGTCCTTAAATATAAGTATCATCAAGATTTGATGATGTGATTAATATTACTAAAATAAGATCGGATTGAACGGGCCAAGATCTAATTGATATAATAGTTCGAAGAAAGGAGTTGAACCGATTAATTCAAAGACTGCTTGAAATTGGTAAAAAATATCGAGAAAAAAATTGACGTCTGAGCAAGTTGAACCGGTTTAATTTTTTTAAATTTTATGAATTTTTAATTATTTATTTAATTATTGTTCGTTTGGTGGTCAAATCCATCAAATTGGTTGAATCAAGAATGATGAAATGACCTGTTCAACCATTGGTCCAATTATTAAAATACTGAATGTGACACTTTGAGATTGTACCACATCGTCATCTGACAATTTATATAATTTTTTTAATTTTTAAATGACAATGTGGTACAATATTTAAATTTCATATTATCAATCGTTTATATTTTTCAAGTTCAAGGATCAAAAAATGGATCTAGTAATTAGTTTATGTAACAGCCCGTTTTAATGAAATTAAAATAGTAGTTTTGAGACCACAAATCCGAGGTCGAATAATTTATTTTAATATTATTTTATGATCTAAAGCATGATAGTATTATTGTATAAAAAGTTCGTTAAGAAATTTTACCATTTGCATGTTCAATTTGTTAAAAAGGACTAAATCGCGTAAATTGTGAAAGTTGTGTTCTATTAGCTAAAGGTATTAAATAGCTATAGAATTTTAAAGTGGAGGCCGTTATATGATAATTAGACCACTAAATGAGTTAGTGGATGTGCATGGCTTGGTAATTATGAAAATTTTAAAGTTAAGTAAGGGTAATTTGGTAATTAAGTAATTAAAGATAAAATAAATAAAACAAAAGGCAAAAACTATCATCTTTTTTGTGTGTTTCTTCTCCAATCGAATTTTCTAGGAAAAATAGGCTATCGGAGCTTGAAAAATTCACCCAAGAAAATCCCTAGCATGTAAGTGAAAATTTGTCCTGTTTTTAATGATTTTTATGCTTTCGGGATCGTTGTAGCTTAACCTAGCTAACCCGGGGACTAATTTGCAAAAGGATTGAATGTACAGGGTTTTACCATGAGCACATTTTTGTTTTTTTTTGAAGTTTGATGGAAGAAAATAAATCTTTGTTGTGAGTTAAACAACTTTTGTTAAGTGATTTTTGATGAAATTTTTAATTAGGGGTTAAATTGAGAAATGTGATAAATTGTGTGGTAAATGTGTGTAATTGTGAACTGTATGAGCTACTATAAGCATGTATAGAATTCGACTAGGCTTAGGTATGGATGAAATTGCATGAATTTCATTTTACGAGCCTAGGGACTAAATTGTAAAGAAGTCAAAAGTATAGAGGCAAAATGGTAATTTTTTCAAAAAACGATTTGTGGATTGAATTGAATAGAATTAGGTTTGAATTAGTTAAATTTGATTATATAGATCAAGAAAAACAACATACGAATTTAGATCAGGGAAAAGATAAAGTGTTGGACTCACCTATCGTTTTTCTCCGTACGAGTTTGAGGTAAGTTTGTATGTTTAATAACCATTAAATTATATTTGATTTAAATGCTTTATTATTATATTCTTGATGATACAACTCCACGAAAATATTTGACGAAGTTACGGTGACTTACAGATCCCGTTTGAACCTTAGGATTAAATAGGATACAAATGACTTATCATTAGGGGTTACCGTGTTTTGGGTGCTGGTTTGTACGTCCTATCGGTGGCTGAGTTTTCGGCATGTGTTACGGTTACCTGACAGCTTGTGTGAGCAGCACCGTGTAGCAACGTCTTGACTGATAGCTTGTGTGAGCAGACCCAGTTATGGCTCGAGAGAGAGCATTGATATGAGATATGATATCGTAGTGGTTTCAACCACTTGTTGGTAAATAGTGTTCGAGATACCCGAGTATCCGATATTATTCTAAGTGGTTCAACGGGCACAGTGTTGTTACGAGGTTATACGAGTTCAATACAAACTAGTACAGGTATTTATGTGAAATACGGGAAATGGTTTATATTTGATATATGAATATGGCTAACTTGGTTGATGATTATGTGTTAGGCTTTTGGGCCAAATTGAGTTGTATTATGCCTTGATTTTACTTACGTAAATTGTGGTTGAATGGTAAGTTATATTTTTAGTTATACGAACTTACTAAGCTTAAATGTTTACTCCATGTTATTTTCCGTGTATTATAGTGTTTCAGAAGCTCGTTTGGATTAGAAGTTGTCATAGATCTCATCACACTATCTATTGGCTATTTTGGTACTTATTGTTATGTACTTATGGTTATATACTTTTGGTTATAATGGCATGTATAGGTCATTTTTGCTAATGATAGGCCACATGTTTTGTTGTGTTTTAGCCATTTAATTTGGCTTGTATTTTGAGTATATTTTGTTATATGTAAATATGTATGTATCAGCCCAAATTTGTCTGGGCCGTTCCAAACCAAAACAAACAAAAAAAACACAAACTGAAATTAAAGAATCCAAATTACAAATAAATACACAAAATAGATCATCCACACTAAACCAGAGCCTAATTCCAAACTCCTTGACAATTTTAAACCCATTACCAGATTCAAACCCACTAACCTTAACCAAATTGAAACCCAAATCCCTTAACCCAATTTTAACCCAGATCTAATCCTAATTTGACCCAAACCCGAAACCCAACTAAAAACCTAGCACAAATTTTAGGCCCAAGACCTAAATGGCTTAGGCAGAGGCAGAAACCCTAGGCCATGCCTAGCGCCGTTCGCCCACGTGCCTCGTTGGCACTTCCCACGCCCGAGGTTCGGCTGCGTCTGCCCTTAGCACCAAAACGGGCACCGTTGACCTTCCTCAGTCCTGCAAAACGACCCAAAACAGGTAAAAAACGCAGCCAACACGCAAAGGCAGACGAGAAGCAAAAAATAATAGTAGATACAGAAACAAATATTTCTTTTGATTTTTTAAGTATCATCAAGATTTGATGATGTGATTAATATTACTAAAATAAGATCGGATTGAACGGGCCAAGATCTAATTGATATAATTGTTCGAAGAAAGGAGTTGAACCGATTAATTCAAAGACTGCTTGAAATTGGTAAAAATTATCGAGAAAAAAATTGACGTCTGAGCAAGTTGAACCGGTTTAATTTTTTTAAATTTTATGAATTTTTAATTATTTATTTAATTATTGTTCATTTGGTGGTCAAATCCATCAAATTGGTTGAATCAAGAATGATGAAATGACCTGTTCAACCATTGGTCCAATTATGAAAATACTGAATGTGACACTTTGAGATTGTACCACATCGTCATCTGACAATTTATATTTTTTTTAATTTTTAAATGACAATGTGGTACAATATTTAAATGTCATATTATCAATCGTTTATATTTTTCAAGTTCAGGGATCAAAAAATGGATCTAGTAATTAGTTTATGTAACAGCCCTTTTTAATGAAATTAAAACAGTAGTTTTGAGACCACAAATCTGAGGTCGAATAATTTATTTTAATATTATTTTATGATCTAAAGCATGATAGTATTTTTGTATAAAAAGTTCGTTAAGAAAATTTACCATTTGCATGTTCAATTTGTTAAAAAGGACTAAATCGCGTAAAGTGCGAAAGTTGTGTTCTATTAGCTAAAGGTATTAAATAGCTATATAATTTTAAAGTGGAGGTCCTTATATGATAATTAGACCACTAAATGAGTTAGTGGATGTGCATGGCTTGGTAATTATGAAAATTTTAAAGTTAGGTAAGGGTAATTTGGTAATTAAGTAATTAAAGATAAAATAAATAAAACAAAAGGCAAAAACTATCATCTTTTTTGTGTGTTTCTTCTCCAATCGAATTTTCTAGCAAAAATAGGCTATCGGAGCTTGAAAAATTCACCCAAGAAAATCCCTAGCATGTAAGTGAAAATTTGTCCTATTTTTAATGATTTTTATGCTTTCGTGATCGTTGTAGCTTAACCTAGCTAACCCGGGGACTAATTTGCAAAATGATTGAATGTAGAGGGTTTTACCATGAGTGCATTTTTGTTTTTTGTGAAGTTTAATGGAAGAAAATAAATCTTTGTTGTGAGTTAAACAACTTTTGTTAAGTGATTTTTGATGAAATTTTTAATTAGGGGTTAAATTGAGAAATGTGATAAATTGTGTGGTGAATGTGTGTAATTGTGAAATGTATGAGCTACTATAAGCATGTACAGAATTTGGGTAGGCTTAGGTATGGATGAAATTGCATGAATTTCATTTTACGAGCCTAGGGACTAAATTGTAAAGAAGTCAAAAGTATAGAGGCAAAATGGTAATTTTTTCAAAACACGATTTGTGGATTGAATTGAATAGAATGAGGTTTGAATTAGTTAAATTTGATTATATAGATCAAGAAAAACAACATACAAATTTAGATCGGGGAAAAGATAAGGTGTTGGACTCACCTGTCGTTTTTCTCCGTACGAGTTTGATGTAAGTTTGTATGTTTAATAAGCATTAAATTATATTTGATTTAAATGCTTTATTATTATATTCTTGATGATACAACTCCACGAAAATATTCGACGAAGTTACGGTGACTTACAGATCCCGTTTGAACCTTAGGAATAAATAGGATACAAATGGCATATCATTAGGGGTTACCGTGTTTTGGGTGCTGGTTTGTACATCCTACAGGTGGCTGAGTTTTCGGAATGTGTTGCGGTTACCTGACAACTTGTGTGAGCAGCACCGTGTAGCAACGTCTTGACTGATAGCTTGTGTGAGCAGACCCAGTTATGGCTCAAGAGAGAGCATTGATATGAGATATGATATCGTAGTGGTTTCAACCACGTGTTGGTAAATAGTGTTCGAGATACCCGCGTATCCGATATTATTCTAAGTGATTCAACAGGCACAGTGTTGTTAAGAGGTTATACGAGTTCAATACAAACTAGTACAGGTATTTATGTGAAATACGAGAAATGGTTTGTATTTGATATATGAATATGGCTAACTTGGTTGATGATTATGTGTTAGGCGTTTGGGCCAAATTGAGTTGTATTATGCCTTGATTTTACTTACGTAAATTGTGGTTGAATGGTAAGTTATATTTTTAGTTATACGAACTTACTAAGCTTAAATGCTTACTCCATGTTATTTTTCGTGTTTTATAGTGTTTCGGAAGTTCATTTGGATTGGAAGTTGTCATAGATCTCATCACACTATCTATTGGCTATTTTGGTACTTATTGTTATGTACTTATGGTTATATACTTTTGGTTATAATGGCATGTATAGGTCATTTTGGCTAATGATAGGCCACATGTTTTGTTGTGTTTTAGCCATTTAATTTGGCTTGTATTTTGAGTATATTTTGTTATATGTAAATATGTAAATGGCCTTATAATATATGGTGTATGGTTGTCATGTGAATGTCTAGTTGGTGACTTGAAATTTTGGGCATCATGTAGATGAGCTTGATAAGTGGCATGTATGTTAAGTTTTGGTAAAATGATGCATATATGTGTTTAACTATTTAGGTATGTTTGGGATGCATAATTTGCATGTTTATAAATGGTCAATTGAGGTACTTATGGACATTATGGTTGTATGTGTTGATATTACATTTTATAAGCTTAAGATTGGTTGGTTTTGAATGCCTATTTATGTCATAGTCATATTCAAATTGTTGTTTTAGGTTGGTACCAATTTCAGTGAGAAATATGGCTTGGAAAATGACCTATTTTGTCCATACGGGCAGAGATACGGGCATGTGTTTTAGCCGTGTGTGACCCATGGACAGGTGACACGACTGTGTGTCCCCTGTAACTTCTAAAGGAAACAAGTCAGTAGCCTCACACGGCCTAGCACACGGGCATGTGGCTTGGCTGTGTGTCACAAGTCATTATGCTCATCATTTTTCACACAGCCTAACACACGGGCGTGTGGCTTGGCCGTGTGACCCAAGTGAGTAAGCTCACTAGTTTGGACACAGGCTAGGACATGGGTAAGGACACGGGCGTGTGTCCCTATTTCGAATGCCCACTCTACTTGGCCACATGGGTATGTGTCCCCTGCACCTTTGAAAAAAATTCATATTTTCCGAAAAATTCTTTGAGTACTCGGTTTAGTCTTAACTTGTAATGTTTATTTTGGGCCTCGAGGGCTCGTATTAGGGACTATATGATTGATTGTGATTGGTTTTTTATTTGAATGTGAGATGAAAATGAAATGTCTGTTTGTTCGATTGCAAGTTCGGTAATGCTCTGTAACCTTGTTCCGGCATTGGATACTGGTTAGAGGTGTTACAGTTTACGTGTTAAAATAGATAAAAAAATATAAAAATTAAAATAAACCTCGTTGTTAAGTTTAACGCCAATAATTATATTATTCCTTATTCTTATTGTTTTCCCATAACCAATTAGTTCCTAGTTTGCCATTAATTTTTTTTTTTTTAGACAAGGGAGTTACAAAAAATATCATGAACTTATCAATATATATAAGTTGTGTAAATTAAATTTATAATATTTTTTATAACATTAATTTTGGTTTAAATTTTTTAATGATTATTTTTTTCAAAAAACTATTAATCAATTAAAAAATAATGTAATTACAAAATATTTTTAAAAATATTTAATCAGTTATATTAATGTTATTTAATTTAAAAATATTTAATATTAAAATAATGCATAAATTTATAATGGTTTAAATATTAATATATTATAATTTAAATAATATTATTAATAATTTCTTTCAAAAATTCATATTTTTTTATTTTTTTATTTTTTATTTTTAATATTTGATTTTTGTTGAAATTTTATATTTATTTTTGTTCACTTTAGTCAACGAATGTAATAAACTTTTATTATATTTGAGAAATATAAATTTAATTTGATAAATATTATTAATATGTGTATTTTTTTAAAAGCATATTTTAAACTTAAAAAATTTGTATTTATTAATATTAATATTATAACAATATTCAATTAAATAAATTCTTAAAATTAAAATCACTTTTATATTTAACATATATAATATTATAAAGAAAAACTAAAAAAAATGTAATAAATTAAAAAATTAAAAGTCAAAGAGTAAACGAGTAATTCACTCAAATTGTAAATAAATACTTCAAATCATGTGTCAAAAAGATGTAATGTGACTATTTGTTTCTTTTTATATATATATATATATATATATATATATATATATATATATTATGATATTGCTATAGTATACATATGATCTGATCTTTTAAATATTAATTCTAGAAAAAGTATGTAAAATTATTTTAATTTTATCGTGTTTGCGCATCTTTTATATATAAATTCTATTCTATGTTCTAATTTCTATGTAATAGGAAAATGAAAAAAAAATATTAAATTTAGCTCTTAACCTTTTAAAAAAATCGAATTTGACCATTAACCTTTTAAAAAGAGTTAAATTGTTATTTTTTTAATGAAAATATTGACTAAAACATTAAACTTTTAAACATGACAAATCGAATGACAATTCACATGTACTTCATGTTAATTTTTTTGAATTTTTATGAACTTTTTATATTTTTTGAATTTTAAATATTTTGAATTTATATATTTTTTAAAATTATTTGTTGACATGACATATAAGATAAATATTGCCATGTCAGCTTAAAAGTAGATGTGGAATGCCATATAGGTTGCCACACCAACATCGTTAAAAAAATTAATATTTCAGTTAGTATTTTCATTTAAAAAAAGTAATTTAATTTCTTTTTGAAAGATTAAGAGTTAAATTAAACTAAAAAAAAGATTAGAGCTAAATTGATAAAGATATAACCGTTGATTGCTCAATTTTATAGAAAAGATGGACATAAATACCCTTTTATCAAAAAGCCACGTGGCAAAATGAAACGTTTTCTCTGAGGACCATAAACCATTGAATCTGTCAGTATCCAACGTTAGGGAGCACAATTGAGTGAATTCCAAAATGTCATTCTCACTGATCTCTTCCGCTTCTACTATTATTTCTGTACAAAAATTTCTTCAGGTTGGCGAAGCCCTTTGGCTATGGATAAGGACAACAAATTCTTCAACCTCTTGCACTCGCCGACTGTTAGGAATCTGAGTCGGCCAAAACATTCAGCTTTGAGTTGACCTTCACATATTGTCTCCAAATTCATCGAATAATACAGAGACAACGTCTCCAAACAAGAAATCAACATCCTGGAGTTAATCACAACTTTAATATCTGAGACATTATAGAGCTTAAGATGCTTTAAAGGTGGAAAACCTTCAGTAGTTGACCGCATTTCTCTAACATCTTCGATTCCATCTATAAATAGATTTTTGAGTTTTTTTCAACAACAATTTAATCCCAGCTTACAAATCACTACGTTTCATCGAAAGCTGCAACGTACTTGATGTTTCCATCCATTTAGGACATGGATAACTGTAGTGTTCGACGGAAATCCTGTATCTTTCCACGTTGCCCAAAAGCAAGTCATCTTGCGGCATAGCTTGCACATCAGGAACACTTACTTCCAAGGTGGTGAGACGAGACAGATGCTGCAATTCAGCAAGACTAGCACTGCTTCCTGGGTTCTCAATTCCCTCAACCTCCCATCTAACAAAGCTATCATCTAGGTATAGTTCTTCTAATCTTGATAAACTTGACAACACATTTGGTGATATTACTTCAAGTTTTCTACAACCACTCATGTCTAGTAATTTTAGCCTGCTCTACTGTCCTATTTCCTTTGGGAGCACTCTAATACCAGAACTACGGAGGCCAAGGATTTCCAAATTTACGAACTCTCCTTAGATGTCTATATCTTCTAAACTCAAGCAAGCAATGGAGGAAGGCAACGATGCCCCTTAAAAAGGTTATTTGGAACTTTTAAAGAACAATCGGCACTACCCATAGAGAAAAAAGTAAGGTTTGGACATTCCAATTCATCTGGAAGCTCACTAACCTTAGTCTTTTGTACGCTAATAAGACGGTAGTTTCTCATACTTTCCTCATCTGACCACCCTTCAATTACGTTTTCCTTACCTAAAGAAAGCCAACATGGTCCCTAGAAGCAATTGAAATGGCAACATCGCAGACAACACCATCCATATCAAAGCATTCAGGGGTAGAATTAGCAAGTAACAGAGAAGAGTCTTTGAGCTCACTAGCCACTGTCAATACTCTGTTCAGTACCTTCTCTATTGTGTCAAGGCCACGAAATAAACCCAAGCCTCTGCAACATTTCAGCAAGCCTTCAATGGCAGCATTATGACCCATTATACAGCAGAGCAAGAAAGTGAATTTTAAGTTCTTCCCTTTCCAAGTATTTGTAGCTCATCTCAATAGCTGCATACACAGCACCTGAGATACCCCTGAAGTTTATTTCAGAGGGCTTTAGCTGCTCCAGAGCATCCTCCCATTCACACAGATTCTCCTTATATTTCAAAGCCTTTGCAACTGTTGCAAATTGCAATAGCGATCGGCAATCCTTCACATTTTTGGGCAACTTTTTTTGCTGTATATTGGAACTCAGCTCTTTCAGCAATAGGAGCAGTCACGTTCTTAAACAGCTTCCATGCTTCATCTTCTTTCAGGATATCAATTGGAAGGCTTTTCTGAGAACCCATCAACTTCAATAGAACGAGCTTCCTAGACGTCATCAACATCTTCAATCCCTTGTGTTCGTCGGTCGGAAGAATTCCAAGTGCGCCCAAGTCTTGTTCCTCCCAAATATCATCCAAGATGATAAGAACCTTGGTGAGTTTCTTTAGTCGATCATGTAGTCGGGCAGCTCGAACATCAAGCTAGGCTCGTCTAATTTCAGGCCTAACTTACTGGAAAACAAATTTTGAATATTTACCGTGTTTGAAGTTTGTGTTATAACAACCAACACCACTTCATCGAACAGCTGATTCTCCTTGGTTTCTCTAGCAATCTCTTTGACAAGTGTGGTTTTGCCCACACCTCCCATCCCGTACACAACTATTATATTGACATTATCATCTTCCAACGCGGCCATGATCCCATTGAAAGCACTGCTTCTTGATCCAAAGGCCTCGTACTCTGTTACAGGTCTGATAATGCCTATCCCTTCAAAAGCAGGGCGGTGTGAAACTGTATTAAATCCCTTGTTTTGGTCCAAGAGTTTAGCAATGGTGTCAGCCTCATTTTCCGCTTTCTTGCTGAGTTAATAACGGGACTCGAAATCAGGACAAAGCCCAGAGAAACATTCCTTCATTGCTTTCTCTTCATCCTGCTTTAAATTAAAATAGGATTTATACTAATATGTTATAATCACCCTCCTCACATCACACTCACATCGGTATCCATCATTTACTCACCTTGCTTTATCAAGGATCGGATGTTATTGTCATGCCTTATGTTTTATACAATTGTTATGTAAGCATGATGATAATATGTGATTAATGTAACTATTGAATGAGATGAACATTATATGCTCATATATTTTTCTTATTCAATGAAAGTATGTCCTTTTATAAATTTCTCCTTATACTCTTCTTCATAATTGCTATCATTATAGCTTTGATCAGCTTTTGATACCCATTTTCTTTTATATCATTATTTTTTTCATGCTTTATTTCATTGAATTGAAAATCATTAGGATATGCATCTAATAAGAGGGAGCACTAAAAATAAATTTTAAAAAAAATGCATATATGCAATTCTTTGATTCTTGATTCATGCGTCTCCCTTTTTGTTCAAAACAAATGTCAAATCCTTACTGTCTAAGCTGAGTAAGCAAAATCATTGTGCAAGGTAATCTCTCTGTCATGACTTCAATTTTTAATCAAAATTTGACAATCACTCAATTATGAGAGTCTACAAAAGAAGAGAGGTGATTCATCATTCTTCTGTTGAACCCAACAAAATTTCTTGAAATTTCTGCAGAAATGGGCACTTCAATTACCATTTCAAGTGTTTCAAGTTCTTCTTCTCCATTAGAAAAAAATTGATAAATTTTTTGACAAATTTTTTTCCAAGTTTTAAATATTAATTTTCTATCCACTTTTTTGTTGGATTGCAACTTTTAAATATTAAATAAAAGTTGTTGAAACTAAAACCATTTTCTTTTTTCTTTTTTCTGTTTTCAACTATTAAATATTAAATAAATATTTTTTAATTCAACTTTAATTAAAATTAATATAATATTTCGATTAACCTTTTTTCAACTTTTAAATATTAAATTATTTGAAAATAATGTATAATCTTTTTGTTTTCACATAATTTTTAATACACATTTTTACATTAAAAATATATTTTATCAAATGCTAAAAAGGACTTCTTTTTAGAAAAAAAATGACTTTTTTTTAAACATCTTTCAACTTTTAAATATTAATTTTTATTCAACTTTTTAATTAAAACTAATACTTTGTTTCACTCTTTTTTGAACTTTTAAATATTAAATTATTTACAACTAATATTTAATTTTCTTTTGTTTTCACGTAATTTTTAATAATTTTTTCACAAAAACTTTCCAGGCTTTAAATATTAATTCTTTTCCCTCCACGTTTTTGTTGGATTTCAACTTTTAAATATTAAATAAATTGAATTTAAAAAAGAAAAAAATTAAATTAAAAAAAAAGAAAAAAGGGAAAGATGCACTATTCATTGTAGTATGACTGAATGCTTATGTATATTAGGGGTGAGTATTCGATCGAGTCGAGTCGAATCGAGTCAAAAAATTTCGAGTTAGTCGACTTGACGAATCCTATTTTAGCAACCGAACTCAATTTGAATTTTTTTCGAATCAGATCGAATCGAGTCAAAAATTTTTGAGTCGAGACGAGTCGAGTTAACGAATCATATTATTTACACTCAATGTTGCGTTTACATGAACCAATTATTTAACTGGTAAACGAAGTACAAAATTATTTAACTATATAAACAATATAATGGTTTTGCCTTTTAACTTAATGAATAAACATTTATCAAAACAATATAATTTTGCCTTTTAACTTAATAGTTTTGATTTTAACTTTAGAAAATTTAAACATTTATCAAAACGGCGTAGTTTTACTTTTTCTTATTCAGATTTTCAGATAACTCGAATTGTGTAATTCATATTCGAATTAAACTGAAAAATTTAATTTTTTATTCGAGTTGATTCAAATAATTTGATTAACTCAAATAACTTAAACTATTTAATTCAAAATTTAAAAAATTTATCGAGTTTTTCGAATCGAATCGAATTTTGCTCAGCCCTAATGTATATATGCCCGATCCAAATCCGAACCCACCCGGCCATTTCCCCGTAACTGATTCCACATTCCCAAGTTTCAAGTATATTTCGTCCTCTGAAATTTAAACCGGATATTATATCTTTAGGCTGGTAAGCCCCTTTCATGGTGTTTTAGTAGCCTTCGTCTTCAACCTCGCATCTATCTCTTTTGGCCCAAAAAACCCTCCTGTCTCGTTCATTTTAAATTCCCAACATCTTTTTCAAACAGCGTTTGACTTCAAAAAAGAAAATCATAAAAAATAGATAAAATAAATAGTTTAGTTTGGTTGTAGCAATCTAGAAGGTATAGCAGGTTGGGTGGGAAGGATGAGGACTCTACCAACAACTTTTACTCTCTCGTTAGTTTCACGCTTAAATGTCTATAAAACCCCTTCATCTTCTCCCATGTTTCATTTTTGCCACTCTCCTTTCTTTCCAATTCCTCCTCCC
The DNA here is from genome assembly GCA_025698475.1 of Gossypium anomalum. NCBI lineage: Eukaryota > Viridiplantae > Streptophyta > Magnoliopsida > Malvales > Malvaceae > Gossypium > Gossypium anomalum. The sequence continues at coordinate 76,327,295 of CM046966.1, read as the reverse complement.
AGACCTCTCTCTATCATGGCCTCTGCAACTCGACCTTCTTCTTCTCAGGTAATTTACACACTCAGCTTTCTGTTTCTTTCTATATCTTTAAAAAAGGAAATTTGGGTTTTCATTTTTTTATTGATTTTTATCTGAAAGGGAGTAAATTGATTGGAAAATATTCTTTTTTTGTTTAGGAAAATTAATGGGTTTTCTGTTTGTTTTACTAGGCTGTCTCTTCTGAGGATGTTAATAAAGAAACCAATATATTTCAGTTAATTCAAGCCCACCAGGTTTGTTTAATTTTACATATGTAATGTTTCCCTCTTTGTTTTGTCTATATATACTGTAATCAAATTGGGATTGGAACTTACTGAAATGTGGTTGATCCATTTTCAGGAGAAGGCTGCTAGGCTTTCTCCGGTGGAGGAAATCCGTACTGTTCTAGATCAAAGCACGCGCGGTATGCTTTCAACTTTTTCACAGGTTTGTGATCATATTACTAGTTGATTTGATTATTTATAATTTGGGTTAATTGAGCATGAAGAATGATATAAAGACACCTGTGATACTTGTTTAGACTTTATAACGAAGATTGTCTAAATTACAAGAGTGATTCTTGATTAGGTTTAATGAACAGGGTGAAAGTTTGTGGATGGCTATTGCTTTTTACTTTTGTCTATATATCTTGTTGAGAGAACTGAGCTACTTGAAATTTGTTACTGAAGTTTTAGGAGTGAAAAGGTACTTTTTAATCCTTTGTGGCCTTTTAAAATTACTTCGGTTCGCTTACCCTTTCCATGGTGATGATTTGGAATGAAGAAGTTTGAAGGATTCTTGCTATGCAGGTCATAATCTCATCAACTAGCAGACAATTCTAATCATGATAAATGAATCTTGTAATCATTAGATTTATTCATAATGAATAAAAACTTAATCAACTAGCTGCAGAAGACTCCTATAACCTAAACTTGCACAAGCTGTCACTGAATCTTGCAAAGTTTCTGCTTTTTCATCCTTCCTAGTTGCATTTATTGTATCTTAGGCCATGGTGTTGCTCATACAATTACTATTTTCTATATAGAACCTGTAATGGAAACAAGATCTTGCAAAGTCTTGGGTCCTTTGGCACTTATCGTGCAGTTGTTTGAATGGAATTAAACTGATGACTTATATGTGCTTAACAACTCATATTAGGATTTTTTTTTTCTTTTTTGAGCTCCTTATTCATGAAGAACTAGGATTATTATTTGCTTTCCAGGTCTTCTTTTGGTTTTTATAATTGTTTATGACATTCATCACTTAAGACATTTTTTCTATTTGTTGGCCTGCTCGTTAGGAAATTTTCTTCTTGCCCTATTCATTGGACATTTTTCTTCCTACTCATTTTTACTTCTTTTCTGCATGCAGAAGCATGAGGGCTATCCATCAGGGTCGATGGTTGACTTTGCGTGTGATGCCAATGGATCTCCAATATTAGCAGTTAGCAGCCTGGCAGTTCATACAAAGGTTCTCTCTTAGATTTTGAATTTTACTTAGTGGGTGCTTGATATGTAATCTATTCACTAAATGCCTAGCTCAGAAGAATTAAGAGAAGGGGAATTGAAACATCAAAAGGATATTGGGTAATGCTCAGATTAGTATCATGCATGGTGATGGAAGCATTTATTGAATCATGTTAATTGTTAGGATTATAATTTGGTATTGTCATGTTGCCAATTTTCAACAAAGCCATTGCTGAGAACCAGGAAAGCTCTTTTCTCTTGTTATTAGCATTAGTTGCTTATGTCCTAGTCACCAACCTGCTTTCATTCTACCATTTGGAAACTTCTCCCTTGTTAATCCTATTGTCCTTGTGAACTGTTAGACAAGTTTTCTCCCTTTCACCTAATAATTCTAACAAAAATTACTTCGCAGGACTTATTGGGTAATTCCAAATGCTCGTTGCTTGTCACTAGAGATCCTGAAGACAGGACTGATTTAGTAATCACTCTGCATGGTGATGCTATTGCTGTAAGTTTGTAATTTCCAGTCTCCTGCTGGGCATCCTAATTGTTTGGTGCTCTGAAGTATTTGAGATGATGTATTGATCAATTGTACAGGTATCCGAAAAAGATCAAGCAGCCATTCGAACTGCTTATTTGGCTAAACACCCAAATGCATTCTGGGTATGTTTCTCATCCCCCTGCATGCTATTTTCCTCTAGATGAATGTTGTCACTAATCTGCTTAGATAGAGAACTCAGCATATGTTTCTATTCTGAAGGTGGACTTCGGTGACTTCCAATTTATGCGCATTGAACCAAAGGTTGTGAGATATGTATCAGGTGTTGCGACAGCTTTGTTGGGATCAGGAGGTTTGTGCTCTGATTACTTTTCTGTATTACATCTTACGTTCCTTCTATTCTAATGATAATTTTGAAGAATATTAATGCTGCCTACTATTTAAGACAAGGCACTACTGGTTCTTTTTCTGCTGCCTTTTACCCGTTTCTTTTATTGTTTTCAGCAACTCTTATTGACTTGTTTGTGTTTTTATTATTCCTTTGTCCTAACAATCATTTTTTATATTTTATTTTTCCTTAATGTCATTTTGTATTTTTTTTTTTTTATATGCTTAGAGTTCAGCAGAGAGGAGTACCAGGACTCGAAAGTTGATCCAATAGCTCAGTTCTCTAAGCCTGTTGCGGTATTTTTTGCTGTTCATTTTCTCTTGTACAACATTGCATTGGTTCATGAAAACATCCATTTTTGTCTTATTAATCCAGCATTTTGTTTCAGTCCCACATGAATAAGGATCATGCTGAAGACACAAAAGTCATTGTACAATTCGCAACGTCAATCCCGGTAATTAAGAATATTACTTTTTGGACAGTACCTTATATTAAGTGGAAGATTTTATCCATATTGTAGTGAAGAGGCAAATCAGCTAGCTCTTGCTGGTTAAGTTGGAAAATCATCGGACATGCCTCAATAGCTAATCCTAGGCCTCCTAAAATCAGAGTAAGAGAAATTAATAACTTATTCTGAATAATTTGGCTAAAGTTGCTGAATATTTCTTCAACCCAAGTGCGGTAGGATTCTAATAATCTTGAAAAGACAGAAAAATGATTCATCCTAGAAGATCCAATGTTACGACTCAGATTTCATCTAAGTTTATATTTTCAGACGGTCAATTTAGTTGTGGATGAAAAAATGATAGAGTGCCTCGTAATTCTTTTGGAGGCCAATGACAGTTTGGTTTTGGAAGGAAAGAAAATGAGGTCAATGTATATTTTGGTTTTCTGAAGTCCAAAATGAAGTCCCTGTAATTGAACCAACACAAACTGAATTGCACCAGTTTGGATCCATTCATCATTTTTAAAAATTTTAAAACTTTAAAATATTTACTTGGTTCTATAGAAGTTTTAAGCATTGTTCCTAATTTTAAAATTATATATTTATTTTATATTATAAAAGATTAAAACATAGATTTATGTTCGATTTGAATATTACTTTTTAACTAAACCAAAGACCAAACCAAATAAACCTAATTATTATCTGAATCAAATCTGAATTGAATTGCTGATCCATTTCTTCCCAATCATCTCTAACAATTATTCAATGTGATGATGTACTCTTCTTTGAAAATTTCTCATTGAAGACCTTTTATTGATAGGGAATTTAACATATCTGGTTATTGAGCTATTCCTTTTCCTGCCTGATCTGTGTCTTTCTCCAGGTAGACAATGCTTACATGCTGGATTTGGATAGTCTTGGATTCCATGTCAAGGTTTTAATAACTTTTAACCCTTCATATTAAATCTATGTTATTGGCTAACAGAAAGTAACGTTCTCCATTACTTTGAAGTTAACTGATAGAGATTTCCAATCACTATGCCTTGTGAATTGTGAATCAGTCCTTACTGTATTCAAGTTCTTGCTCTATGAATCTTTTTCCCTGCAGGCTGGTTATCAAGGGAATACTTTCAAGCTTCGAGTTCCTTTTCCTAGACGTGCAGAAGATAGAAAGTGAGATATCTTTATATTAAATACTTTTTGGTCTGAAGAAACTTTCCTTGATATCTTACTTGTCTTCTGTTGTTTAGTAGATATTGTTTTTAAATTTTATTCAAGGCATTTGCTCTGGGATTCTCATCTTAATCTTCTTTCTCAATGAGAACTAAATTTGTACCATCCTGGTGAAAGCCACTGAAACAAATGGGGAGGGCATGGCACATTGTTGTCCTTTATCCAAGCTTTTTAAGTAAGAATACCGATATTGTATTTTAATCTGGGTTCTTTGTCAACTGGCTAAGACTTCAAGTAAAGAACAATAGCTTGCATGAACAAGTAGTGGGTGTGACTGTGTTGCATGCATGTTTTATTGTTGCTCAGTCAGTTTTTTTTTTATGTATGGTATTAGGGATGTCAAAACCCTCATAGTTGATATGCTCCAAGCTGCTCGATCTCAAGTCAACTGATCACACTGCTAAAAGTGACTCAAGTGGTGAGAGTTATCTAATTTCTTAAATCTGTCTCATCTAGACTTATGATTGTCATTGCTTAGCTTCAGCATTATAAATTACCATATATTATGAACTGTATACTGGAAATGGTATCCGATAGTGAAGATCCTCCTCATGCTTATTGACTTCGTTTTGCAGGATATCGTGTTACAGTTTCTTCAAACTTCTCCAGAATATGGACCAACATATATTTCCAGAATTCATCCAATAAAAATACAATTACAGAAGACAAGCAGCTGGGATAATTCAGCTTTCTGCATCTTATACCTCAGAAACTTTCATTTCAAGTTATTGCTATTACAGTCTATGATGCCATTTGAAAGTTTAAACTAAGGGACGTGAAACTGGATTGTGATTTATGTATATATACTTTGCCATGGTATAATATTTTCTTCTTTCCCCTAACAAAGTGCAGTTGGATAAAAACATGATCTATTGGAGGTGGAATATAACTTGAAAACATGGTACAATGGTTTGGCTGTCAGAGAAATATGAAGGTGACTGGCAAATTATCTTATTCACCGACTCTTTTGGGAAAAGTTCTTGAAGTAATCTAATCTGAAATCCTGATGCAGCCTAGTTTTACTTTTTCTTCTGCAAAAGTTTGAACCTCTTGGTTGTTTCCAGACCATACGGATATACATAGTGTTTGGTTGGTTGTAAATTTTTGAAATTTACTTTAAAAAAAAAATACATAATCTTAAAAAAGTTTAAAAGAGAGGGTTTTTAGGCTAACATAGTAGATAAGTCCTTGAACATTGTTATTTTATTGAAGTCCTTATATTTTTGTTACATCCAATTAAGTACTTAAAAACTTCGATTGGTAAACAAATATGTCCTTAAACTGTCCCTATTTTTAAAAAAAGAAGCCTTTCTTCCTTTATTAAATCTAAATAAGCCCTTAAACTTGAGGGTAAATGACATTCAATGTCACTCTAAAATACGGTATGTACTATTTTAATTACTTATTTTTTTTTTTTCAATTTAATCACTTTAGATAAATTAATTGTCGAAACTAATCATTCCCGTTAAAATAGTTGGATTTTCATTAGCAGAATGCTGAAATAGCACGTTAGCATGTAGTAATTTTTTTGTTGACTTTTCCAAACTCCAACATTCCTTCCCTCTATGACTCCATCCAGACAAACTTTTGCCCCAACAGTGCACTTCTATGCTGGGGACAGGGAAGAACTCCCCGCTGTATTATCTGTTGTTCGGAATGACGTGTCTGAGGCGACTACAAGAATGAGCTTGAGCTTCTCCGAGGAGGATTTCATGGACGGGTGCTATAGGCAAGATGATAGCAGCATAGCACAAGAAATTTCCTCAAGGAGGTAAAGAAAGGTTTCAGGAAAAGGAGCAAGGGACAGAGATAGTGAGAGAGATGAGGGAGAAAGTGGGTATGATGTTATTTTGATGACCCACATTCCGTTCTCGGTTTCCTCATTGAAGAAGTTATATGCAGGGTGTTTTGAATTTATATAAAAGCAAATTTTACTGTAATTCTTAGGTCTTTCAATATTAAATATTAGTGTAAATTTATTTTGATTGATGTTACTCATTTTACTTTAAAACTATGGATAAATTCAACACTCAACTTTGAATTTTAATTAATTTTGCATTTTTTAAATTAAATTTTGATTTTAATGATTTGAAAACAAAATTAAATGTAAAAAATTATTATTTCAACTATTTTTATTTTAATAGTCAACATTAAGTTACTTTATAAAATTATATATATATATATATATATAAATTTTAAAATATATAAAAGAATACTTTGTTGTTTTTTATTAATAGCAGCTTTTATAAATATTTAATATTATGTTAATTAGTTAATTATTTTTAATTGTTTAAATAAATATTTAAAATATTTTAATTTATATTTAACTAAAGTTAAAATTGAATAATAAAATTTAATCAAAAATCAAAATTTAGTTTCAAAATCATTCAAATAAAAAATTCAATATAGAGTTGAAGTAGAGTGATAAATTTACCATTAATTTAAAAGTATCACATAGTGAAAATATAAATATAACAACTTCTGTAGCAATAATGTTTACTTTATTTGATTTTTTAATTCATTTTATTAGTTTTATCGAAAATCTTATTTAGTAATAATTTCTCATGTATCTTTGTTTTTAGGGATAGTGTATTTATTTTTAGGCTTAATTCATTATTTGACTCTTAAAGTATATTCAATTTTTTCACTTTGGTACCTAAATTTTTTTGTCCCAATTTAGTATTTAAAGTATTAATCACTTCTCAATTTGGTGTCTAAAGTATGCCTCGTTACATTTTTTAGTTCATTTTTTCTAAAAAAAAAAAATGATAGCCACACAAAGAGACATATGGTGACTTTATGTAAATAAATAAATAAATAACAAATACTTTCTTTTATTAAATGTATATACACATTAAAAAATATAAAAATTGGAAATAAATATATAAAAAAACAAAATATCTATAATCTAGAAAAAGAATATATAAAAATAAAATTTATAATAAAAAAACTGATAATTGATAAGAAATTAGTTGAAATTAATAATATTATTACAAAGATTGTGAAAAAATTGTAAAAAGTATAATTTTTTTAAAAGTTTAAAAATAATTTTTTTATAAAATTCCAAAAACTATTTAAATTTCAAGGTTTTTTTTTTTTTGCAATTACTTGAAATTTAAATTTTTTTAAATTTTTTATAACAATTTTCAAATTTTATATATTATTTTGAATTTTTTACTTTATAATTATAATTTTTATAAAAAATTTAATTAAATATTTTTATATGTAATATATGATTTTTTTTTTACTTTTTAATTAATATAATATATAATATTAAAAATAAACAAAAAGACTTGGCGTATTCTAATAGTGCCACATGACAAGTTAGTGTCAGGCAACAGTTGGTCACTGGCCAATCAAAGTCAAAAGTTTTTTTAATATTTAAATATTTAGTATTTAATATCATAATTTTCTATTTTAAATTTAAATTTAAATTTTTTATTTTAAATAAATTTAATTGTCACCGTTACCCAAAATAAACCACATGGTAAATTTTCATTGGTCAAAGTAACCTAACAAGTTTATTTTAACAGTCGGTTAAAAAATAACCAAAAAAATACTTTAAATACCAAATTGCTGCAATAAAATAAATACCAAAGTAAAAAAATAGATATATTTCAACAGTTATCATGAATTAATTTTTCTTTTATTCCACAAATAGGTTTAGAAAATACCTATTGGTTAAATATTTTACCGCTATTGTGAACCTCTTTACTCAGTTTGTAAAATTTAAAAACTCCACTAGGGTAGATCAATTATATATTTTTTTAAACATTTTTCAATATTCAGAAATTAAAAAATTGAAGAATAAAAAAGATATTTTCTTAAACAAAAATCTATACTATCGAAACAAACAAAAACTTAAATTGCTTTACTATTCTTGATAGATTGTAGAAATTTCTATGCAAATGCTACTTTGAGGTACAACAAGATGGGCAAATTTTACATATTTGGTCCATCCACAGGGGACGAATGTACTTTTGAGATTTTGTAATCACACAGACCAGTCCTGACAAATGCTACCTTCTTATATCACACACACACTTACCTTTTCTCATATGGGTGATTCCAGCCATCAAATTTGACACAATTTTTTTGCCTCATCTCACTGCATGCTTAATATGAAGGACAAAACATAGTCTTGTGGGATCATAGTTGCCAAAATTACTAATATTTATCCAAAAACAATAATTATTCTCATTTATATATATATGAAAAATATCAAACATCTATACACCAAACAAACCCCAGCAAGCAGACCCATGTTTTAACTTCTCTATATTTTTCTCCAACCCATTAACATCAACTCCAAAAATATTCCCCCAAAAAATATCAGAAAAGGAAAAGGGCCCTGCTGCTGCCATTGATGTATCTTCAATCTGAATCACTTTCCATATTTCCCATGGCCTTCAATCCTCTTGGTCTCTGCATCATGCCAAAACCCCACATCAGAAACATGAATAATAACATAAAAAATTATTGCATTGTAGGAAATGTAAAATAAGAGAAACCAAATCACATGTTACCTTCTTAGAACTCTTCTTTTCCCTAACTTCATATCTTTCTTGGCACATATCAGTCAACCATGCCCCAGGGCTCACCAGCTGCCACCACAACCAACCAATACAAGTCAAATTTACACCAAAAATTATATATATGAAGCCTACATATATGCTTCAAATACAACAATGTTTACTTACAAGTAAGCTCCTTTGGATAATCTTGGCTCTCTTTTTAGGCCTCTGAGGGGGTTTACACCCTTTCATTGCCATAAAATCCTCCTCTTTTTCTTTGCTTGACAATGTGATATACAGCTTTGGCCACGCTACCCCTTTGTTATCCTCTCCGTTATTGCTATCCACTGCAATCTTCCCATTCTCATCCACCAATCCCACTGCTGACCCTCTTGTTGTGTAGTACCTGTCTTCCTTCTCTGGTGACGCCGCTTTCCGGTGATCTGACCGCAGTATAGATGCTTCTGAATTCCTTCAATCAAACACACAAAAAAAGTAAATTACACCATTATACCAGTTTGCTTATTTCAATTATAAAAGTTTTACATGGGAAATTTCTTAACACCATGTTTGGTTGCTAAGAGACCAAAAATAGCAGTCAGAGAACTAAAATGGTATAAAGCAGACAAGTAGGAACTTCCCCTATCCGATCAACCAAACAGGGGACAACGAGGTCCACAACCTTATTGAGTCATTTTCTCGGAAAATCCTTAACACTGGTAGATGGCTTCTGAGAAAAAAATAAATAAATATGCCTTTTCTCTTTTACCCGGAAAATAACCCATAGCCATGCCCAGCAAATTTTGGGGAAGGGGGAAAAAAACAAAATTCAATCTCTTTCCCCTCCCTCCCAACCTAGGAGCTTCTCAGAAATCAAAGAAAATGGGTAAAATTAAATTAAAAAAATTCCCCAAAAAGAAGAGAAAAGCTTGAAAACAAAGAAAATCTCATATTTTTTTTCCAAACAAACAAAAGGAGCCAAGAAAAATAAAACATGATTTTTTTTTTTTTTTTGAAAATTCCAAGAAAGAATTGATGTTCATACCTAGTGAGACGAGGATTGAATTGAGAAAAAGGAGAGGATTCTTTATCTAAAAGCCGAGAAGTGATTCTTCTACGAATTATAGCATTGGATTTATGAGAGATTTTTTGAGGGTCTTTAACTCTCACACATCTTAGCCTCTTTCTATTCCCCCACTGTAAAAACAACTCCGGCTCTATTGTTTTGCATGTTCTTTGGCTCCTCTCTTCTTTCTCCATCTCTGTCATTAAACCAATAAGAACAAATTAAAAAAAAGTTTCAATTTTCTTACATCCACTAAAATCAAAGCTGAAGAGCAATAAAGGGTGTTTTTTTATTAAAGAAAGACCCAAAATCCAATTTCGGTTGAAGAAAATAAGAATAATAAAAACTGATTTTTCAAAAAAGAAATTCCCCGGAAAACCAATTTGGGTGGTTTATGCTGTGAAAATCAAAGAGATGATGAAAATAAAGTCTGGGTGTTTTCTGTTTGTTAAGAGTAGGAGAAGAAATGTCATATGAAAGGGAAAAAATGAACTTCAAGAGAAATTGGTTGCCTGACCTTGAAAAGCTAAACAGATACGCTATAATCTTTGCTTAAAAGAAACCAGAAACTCCCAACAAAAAAAAGAAACCAATTACCAAGTAAGAACAAAAAAGAAACAAGAGAAAGCAAAAGAAGGAGATTTCTTACAGTGAAGAAATGGTATCATCCCAGAGAAGAACAAAAAATAGGTTTTGTGTTGTATTGTATTGTTCGCCCGAATTATTAGTGCAAATTCTCAGTTTCTGTTTCTCTTTAACCTTTCTCTGATTTCTTCTTTTTGTTCCTGTAATAGATTCTGGGAAAGGAGATGAAGCAAAAACAGGCGAGGAGAGAAGATATGGTTGTGTTGTATATATGGATCATTGAGTGGGTTAGTTAACCAAACCAAGTAGGCGAGGTAATAAGTGGCATTAGTTCCATTTTAATGGAGCTAGGGCTATTTCTTCTTTTATAAATTTCTAGAAAGGCCTTCATTTCCCTTTTCAGGTATTTCAGTTGGGCTTACAAATATGGGCTCCATAATTCTCCCAAAACTTAATTAAGTTTTAGCCTAATTAATAAAAATAAATCTCACAATGGTTGAAAAATAGAAAAAAAGCAATGCAACCATCAACTGAATGAAGAAAATATTTAAAATCTTTCTCCTATCTTAAAGATTAAATTATTAAAGAATTTTTTAAATTTATTAAAATATTTTAAAAATTATATAAATACCTTTCTCTCATTTCTAAAATTTAAATTTGGAGCCCTTCAAGTGTAACAACCAACTAATTTATAATTTATTTTATAAAAAAAATAACTAATTTATCATTAGTATTTTAATTATTTTAATTTCATTTTCATATATATATATATATATATATATATATGCATTAAATTTTAATTATTGTTAAATTTCTAAATGAAATTTGCCGAAACATGCATGTTGTTGAACTAGATTAATAAGTTGAGAATTGAAAATCCAGTAATAACAAAAACTTTGATTATTTAACTAAATTTAATTATCTTTTATTTTGAGTTTTTTTTTAACTATAATTTTATTTATAAGAAATTCACATTTTAAATGGTTGAATAAGAAATATTTAATTGGTCACAACAGTGCATCTAAGTTAGGGACAAATATTTTGACAGGAAATCATGGTAGAGCAACAAATTAATTAGAATTAAAATGATTTGAAAGTGATGATTGTCATCTTCTTAACTCAATATAGTATCCAAGTAATGAACTTAATCTTGACCAGCAACCCCAAATGATTAAAAGCTAGGTTTGACATTTCAAAACCATCCAATTTACCTGCCACACCAACAATATGAATTTTAAAAAAATGTAAAATCCCCCAACTCATGAAATTCACAGTCCTCCAACTGCTCTCTCTTCATTTCCATTTGCACACACTTTGTTTTTCATCCTCCAGCTTCTGAGGGTATAAAGTTGAGTGTGTGAAATTGGAATTTGACTTTCAAACCATGGAGTTAGGCCTGAATTGCTTTGAGAGTGGGAAAATGGGAATGATAAGTCAAGTAAAGGCGGATTATGTTGACTTCTTGGGATACTACCTCATTGTATTCACCAACCTCATACTTCAAAGAGTTTAGTTAGCACTATAACTGGACTAATTCCTTTAAAATATGTGTTTCTAAGTTAATTAAATTTTATATTCATGTGCTTTTTTTTTTAAAAGATTAATATTCTTATCTTAGTCTTTTGTATATGAATATGTAAATAAATCTGTTTTATTTAGGAATAACAAAAGTGATTAAAATGAGTAATGATAGTGTCTAAATTATAATTTTTTATTTTATTTTTGATGCTCAAAATGAAAATTTATATTTATCTATAAATTTTTCATTTTGATTCTTGCGTAGGACTTGGAAACAGCAGGCTTTGCCTTGTAATTTTGGAGAAGAAGTTGCTTTAAAATTTTCCCTAAAGATTGTGGAGTTAACTGCAACTAACATCTAAAATGAAATTCAATGGTTGAAGTGTGAATGAAGCTACAATCAATTCAATTTGATCAATGTTCTACTTTTAATTAAAAAGCAAAAGGAACAAGAATTCGGTGATTCTTTTTATATTGCGTCAATTTTTTTTCTTTATTTATGTTACAATTAATGTGTTTTTGTTTTTAATATTTTTTTTATACTTTTATACAACACTTATCAATCTCCTAATCTTACTTACGTATATACCAAACTATACATAATATATTATCTAATTAAAATGGTAGTTTTCTTTGGAAGGTAGTTTAGTTTGCTTTAAAATTTAATTATTAGAATTAATGAAAGAAAATTAGTTTATTTAGATAAAATTTTGTAAGCGATTTAATTGAGTCAATTTTAAGCCAATGAAAAAAAAAAATTGAATTAGTTGTAGGTATTTGAACAATTTATGGAATACAAATTAAAAATTATGGTTATTCGAAATTAAATTGAATTCTATTTTTTAATTTAATATATAGTTAATTTAATTTTTTATGATATAAAAATAAATATTTTATATTTAAAACAATTTAAAAGTTTTGGAAAAATTATTGTTTTTTAGAAATATTTATAAAAAAAATCTTAAAATTTTGTCAAATAATATTCAATATTCATTTTATCAAAATAAGTCCAACATATCAAAATAAAAGATTAATATGAAAAAATCAAGAACCAAACCCACTCGAATTGAATTATGATGGATAGTTCAAAAAATATAAAAAAAACCCAATCAAATTGAACCGGTATCAACCCAATTAATAGAGTTGACTGTTCTTATTTTGTCAAATATTTAAGGAATAACTCATATTAAGATTATATTAATGTTTATAGCCATTAGTCACCAATAAAATAGTTTCACATCCTCAAATTTTAAAGGGGAAAGTGCAAAAATATTCAATAAAGTATTACTGGCATCCTATTGTCCATTGAATTTTTTTTTTTCTATTTTGATTACTAAACTATACAAAACCAAATATTTTCATTACCAAAAGTTAACATTCATTTGAAATTTGATGGAACTTCTAAGAACAAATTTAGTTGTCTAATGTTTACATATTCTATTAATTTGATCTTAAATATAAAAAAATTTAACAAATTTAGCCTCAATGTTTACAAAATTTATCATTTTAGTTCAAATTATAAAAATTCAATAAATTTAGTCCTCAACATATACAAAATTACAAATTTTAATTTTTAAAAATTTTGTAAATTAAAAAAACCAACCTCCAAATCTAGTATAATAACAGTAAGAAATTATTACCAGTTAAAAATATCAATAGAGACGTTGGCTACATTACAACCGCAACCATCTAAAAACACACTCAGCCATAACAATACAAGAATTAATGAAATTGTTGAGTAAAATTTAAAATAATCAATCTTATCAATTTATTTTTTGAAGACTTTTAATGTAAACTAAAAATTCTTGTCCCATTTTTTTCCCTTTTTTTTCCTACATTGGGTTAAAACTATTGTTTGCCACTAAAATATGGTCAATTTTAGTATTTATCTTGTTGCTTGAATCTCAACAAGAAATTTTAGAAATAGAGTATTGTGTTTTTTTGAGAAACTGTGAACCTAGTTTTGCAAATATGGGTTCACACCAATTTTCATTCTTGTACCCTACTCACGGTTTATTTATGGTTCTTATTTTAGTTTCTTGTACTTAAAAAAGAGTTCCAAAAAAGTTCATTTTTTCCATTTGGTGAGTGAAAATGGGGTATTAATGATTTTTCAGTACTGCTGCTAATTGTGTATATAGTTGTTCAAATTCGTGTGTTTAGCCAAAGGGTGAGGGAATCAATGGCATCTGACATACTTACTTTCAAGTAGACTTGTCCAAAGGTTGGGTAGCTCGTCTAGCCTAGTAGGACCAACCCAACTTGTGCTAGGCTTGAACAAGGATTTTCGCACCTTAAGTTGGCTCAACCTAATTCAAATTAAATTTAAATAGTAACTTTTTAAAAAATAATAAATGTAAATATAAAATATCAACTAAAATTATATTTTTAATATTTTATTAATTTTTGAATACTAAAACGAGATTTTTAAATGGGTCGAACCAACTCGAAAATAGGTCTGGCCTTGAACTTTTTTTGATGATAATTATTTTATTATTTTCAGTTTATATAGGCTAGTGGTGATGATAATTATTTTATTATTTTCAGTTTATATAGGTTTGGGTGTTGGGTTATTTAAAAAAAATACAAAATTTATCATTTTGTAAATGTTGAGAGCTAAGTTTATTGATTTTTTTTTTTTGAATTTGAACTAAAATGACAAATTTTGTAAACATTGAGTGCTAAATTTGTTGAACTTTTTATATTTATGATCAAATTGATAGAATGTGTAAACATTAGAAGGCTAAATTTGTTATTAGACCAACAAAAAATCCCACATCAACACTTCCTTCAAATTTCAAATGGTTATTAACATTCAGTGACGAAAATATTTGATTTCATATATTTTAGTGACCAAAATAGGATGCAAGCAATACTTTAGTGATCATTTATGTTCCTTACCCATTTTTAAATGTATACAAGGTTATTATAAATTCAAGCATCTAAACTATTAATAAAAGTATTGGTTGGGTTGGTGTCACAAGTCACCGAGGCCCAAGTTGGTTAGTGAAATTACAAAAATAATATTCCGTATTAATAGTTTAGATGCTTTAGTCTTTCAATTTAAAATAAACAACAAAAATATGCATATGGTGGAATTTGAGCACATGCTAATTACATTGAAAAAACTTTAAATTTACCACTAAACTAGAAGTGTCCATGGGCCAGACTAAGGCCTGGTTCCAAAATAATTTTCAAGCCTAAGCTTATTTTCAAGCCGGGTCAAGTCGCCCAAAAAGCCTGTTTTACTATTTAAAATTTTATAAAATATTAAATTATGTTTAGTTGCTATTTTATACATTTTTATAATTAAATTTTAATCTAAAAATATTTTTATTATTTAAATTGAATTCGGGCCAAACTGGCTTGGCTCGACGTGCAACATTGCCCAAGACTCAAGTTGGGTCAGGTTGGCTACCCAACCCTTAGATGGTTCTGCACTCAACCAAAGCTTTATTTTGATATATTTATACATTTTAGTTTTATTAGGGTCAAAAATAAAATTGGGACCCGAACTTGCCCCCATCTCCCAGATTGATACTTATGGTTTTTGTTTTGTCCCAAATTGGTACCTGAATTTTTTTTTTCCGTCCACTATATTGGTACTTGAGTCTAACGATGTTAATTTTTGAAGACATGGCAACTCTGGCCAATTGCGAGCTGCCACGTGTCATCCTTTTTGACTCGTTCCATTTATTTATTTTTCCTTTATTTTTTTTAATGCAATTCATTTTCTACCTGACCTCTTCGTCTTTTACCTCTCTTCCAACTTTTTCGTTTTTTACTTTCACTAACTATTTCGTTTTCTACCTTTTTGGTTTTTCTTTTTCTTTTTTTCCTTTCACGGTCTGTTCATAACACTTTTGAAGAAAGAAAATGAGCAAGATTGTCTCCTTCTACAAACAAAAAATCAAGTTCTCAAAAAAGGGTTTTGTATTGCCATTGTGAGATAAGGGCTCTCGTTTGTAACGCGAATACACCAAAGAATAAAGGGAGAAAATTCTTTCGGTGTGCGAACTTCAAAGAGGTAAATTAGGGTTTGTGTTTCGGTCTGTCATAGTTGGACTTATGAGAAACAAAGGGTGTTGTGATGTTAGTTGAAGATTTTTGTGCAATTTTGTGTACTGACATTTTGTTGCAATTTGGGTTGAAGATATATTCTAGAATTTTTAATATTTTGATTTTTTTGTTGTATGTAAGAAATGCATCCGGAAGGTTATGATTTTTTCGACGGGTTGAAGGTAACAGTAATGGGACGAATTCAACTGTAGAAAAACAAGGATGCACAATAAATGAAATAATGCTTCAAAATAAGATGTTATTGATAGAGAATAGGAGATTAAGACTTGAGCATGATGAGCTCAATATTGATGAAATGCAAAGAATGCAATTGAAGGTAACTTGTTTGGAAGAGAAGATTACATTGTACAAGGCTAATATGTTAAGGAACAACAAAGTAATAGTTGCTTATATATCGTTGTTAATTGTATCATAGATGGTGTTTTTTGGTTATCTTACTTACGGATGGTGAAATGTTGCCCATGTATTTGTTTCATTAGTTGTTAAGAATGAATGAATTGAATGCAAAATCTTTTTATGATTTTGTAAAATGTTGTTGTAAAAGAATAAACAAATACCAATATATGAATTGAATGGAAAATACTAAAAATGACATCAACAAAATAGAACCATCAAATAAAAGATCTATGGAAAAACAAAATCAGGTTGACATCAACAAAGTAGAACCATCAAATTATCCAACAAAATAGAACAATCAAATTTTCCATTGTATGTTTACTAATTGAACTCAACTAGGAGGTATCATCAATAACATGGTATCATCAATAACATCAAGTGTGTCTACCTTGTGTTCAATATACACATGTATGGACCCTGTATTTCTAATATGGTTAATCATTGCTATGGATGATAAATTATCATAGCAAACACTCAGTCATTTGCTAAAATCTAACCCATTTTTAGAGTATACAAAGTTCTTCACAGCTTTATACCTAGCTTCCACTACCATCTCATGCAAAGTGTAATAACACAAGAAATCTGGGTCAAAATCCCATTGCAGCACTTCCCCTCTAACATAGGCTGCACAAGAGCCTGTGACAAAAGTTCCACCCAAATGCATATGCACCACGCATTTATCCCAAGTCACGATAAAACACTACATAGACAAAATCAATTAGATAATAAAGTTAGGTACATAATATAAACAGTAATATACATAACATAAATAATATAAACAACAATATACATAACATACATAATATAAATTGTAATATACATATCATACATAATGTAAACAATAATAAACATAACATACATGATATAAACAGTAATATACATAACATACATAAACAATAATATACTACATAACATACATAAATAGTAATATACATAACATACATAATAGACATACTAATAGTATCAATTGGCTGACTTTTTAGCCTCAATCAATTTCACCCTAAAAAAAAATTCCCTTCAGAATGGAGTTCTCTGCATACACATGAATGCCAAAAAAAATTACAAATTAGTTATAATACGAATAAAATATCTAAACAATGAAAACCCTAAACACGGTTAAAAATTGGTTCAACATTAACCCAACACTAAGAAACCATTACAAATTGTTAAACATTCTTAAAACTAGAAAATTGAGAGTCCCAATAAAAAAAATTGTCACTTTTTTAAAATAATTCAAAATCGAGGCAGTGGAAAAAACAAAAATTTTCTATTTTAAAAAAGACACAATAAAAAGCATATCGAGAAACCAATAATTTAAAAAAAATTATACTTTTTAAATGGAAACAAAAAAACTCAAAACGATTGAGTAAAATACCAGTAATCGATTATGAAAATAGGGTAATCTTGATTCGAATTCCACTTCACTAATATGAAAGGCTAAGTAATCGATGATGAAACGAGGCTTCTTTTAGTGAGATGATGAAGAATTTTTCTAATGGCTAGGTAATCGAACGGATTTTTTAAATGGCTGAAGGATGGAATTGAAAGGGTTTTTGCACAAATGTTGAAGGATGGAAATTTCTTGTGAAAGGATTCAATATGACTAAAATAAAGATTCAAAGATGACTTTTGATGTTGAATGATGGAAACATCTAGGAATCAAAAAGGTTTCTTCAACAATCAATTCAGTAACTGATGAAAAACATTTAATAGATTTTGATTTTTTTTATTTTAATAAATGATGTTATTAATTTAAGAGAAATAATTTTAATCATTTTTTTTCAAGGGGATAGGCCAAAGAGGGTGACACATGATAGTGTGCAATTGGCCAGAACTGCCACATCATCAAAAAATTAATGTTGTTAGGCTCAGTTTATATAGTGGACAAAAAAAACCCACAAGTATCAATTTGGGAGAAATGGACAAGTTTAGGTACCAATTTTATTATGCACACTTTATTACCTCAATTAATTGTATATTTATACTTACTATTTATAAAGCCATTTACTAAGTCGGTGTCACCTAGGCTTGATCATAGGCTGAACCACCCGCCTAGGCCCAATGGCCCGCTTGAAAAGTGAGAAGGTTTGGGTAACGATATAGGCTCGAAAAATAGGTTTAGACAAAAAATAAGACCCATTTTCTAAATGGATCGGGCCTCGGCATTGGTTCGGGCCCGACTCGAATCACATGCCTATATTTTTTTTATATTTTTAATTTTTTGGGAAACATTTGTTTTTATATAAAAAATCTAAAAAATTTTATTACAATCGAGCCAAGCTCAAGTTTAGTATTTTTAATACGAGCTGAGCTTGAGTAAAGTTTAGGCCTATTTTTCGAGTCGAGCTTGGGTCTGAAAAACAAGCATAAAATTATGTATTGGCCTAGCTTGACCCATGATTAGGTTTAGTGTCACCCATCAATCAAGTCCTAACTCAAGTTAGAAATTACCAAAAAATCATTTTATTTGCAAAATAAGTTATATGATTATGTGAGTGTTTTTATTTTTTATTTTTATAATAAAAATAAACATTTATCCATACCTAAAAGAATTAAATTTTAATTAAATTATTTTAAAAAAATAAAATTCCGAAAAAAAACACGTTGAGGAAATTGAAATATGTAAAGCCAAAATCAATAATAAAAATTGAAATTTTGACACATAAACAAAAAATTGAAAATGAAAATAAAAACATAAAGATTTTTAGTCATTTTGGTCCTTTTTCATTTTCCCGAAGAGTTTCTAGATTTTTTTCCCGAGGAATTGTTGGGTTTACCTCTGGTTCGAGAGATTGAGTTTAGTATCAAGCTTCTACAAGGTACAGCTCCAATATTTATTTCTCCTTACCATATGGCACCGAAGGAGCTTATGGAGTTAAAGGCTCAGCTTCAGGAACTTTTTAATCGAGGGTTCATTCGTTCTAGTGTGTCTCTGTGGAGGGCATCAATTTTATTTGTAAAGAAGAAACATGGTACTATGAGGATGTGTATCGACTATCGTTAGTTGAATAAGTTAACGGTAAAGAATAAGTACCCACTTTCGAGGATCGATGATTTATTTGATCAGTTTCGTGGGGTTTATGTGTTTTCTAGGATAGATCTCCGTTCTGAATATCGTCAGCTTAAGGTTAAGGAAACTGATGTTCATAAAACTGCTTTTAGGACTCGTTATGGGTACTACGAGTTCTTAGTCATGCCTTTTGGTTTGACGAATGCTCCAATTGCATTCATGGATCTTATGAACTGGGTTTTTCAACTGTACTTGGATTAGTTAATCGTGGTCTTTATTGAAAACATTCTAGTATACTCTAAGACCAAATGTGATCATGATGAGAATCTTAAAGTAGTTCTTCAGATACTCCAAGAGAAACAGCTCTATCCTAAGTTGAGCAAATGCGAATTCTAGTTGAGGGAGGTAACTTTTCTAGGCCATGTGGTTTTTGCTGAGAGGATCCGAGTTAATTCTAAGAAAATAGAGGCTGTGTTTGAGTGGCAACAACCTAGGGATGTTTCTGAGATCTGCAGTTTTCTTGGGCTAGCCGATTATTATCAGAAGTTTGTCGAGGGGTTCTCATTAATTGCATCTCCTTTAATTAAGTTGTTGCATAAAAACGCTCCATTTGTCTGGACTGATGAACAGCAGTTGAGCTTCGAGAAGCTTAAATCCATTTCGAGAAGCTCAAAATCTTAAATTTTTGTTTTGTTGAACTCTGTCTTTAGTTAGTACTTACTTTAGTGGTTTAGTGGCATTTGGAGGTCAGTAGTAGTAATCTCTGCAGGGGTGTGGGGTGATTTTATTTTGTTAGTCTTCAGTCAACTATTCAAATCAATGGTGTTGGATTGGAAGTCAAATATTGGGTTGTTATCAGGTTGTGGGATTAAATTTGTTAAATGAGTTTATTTTATTTTAAGAAAAATCCTCCCCAAGTTACTCATTTTCAACCGCTTATTATTTCATTTTTCTTTTCAAAATTCTTTTTGCTTTTTCACATTTTGTTTTTTCAATTTGGGGTTCTGTTCTTTTTTTTTTCCTTCTTTATTATTTCTTTTATGTTCAAGTCTTTCTTCAATTCTTCTCCTATTCATTTTGTAATTGTTCTTGTTTTGAGTTCCATTCTTGCTACACAAAGTGGTTGGGTAGGTGTTCATGATATTTGGATTATTATTAATGGTTTTGGAAGTGAGAGTTTTATTTTCTTTTTGGATTAATTATTTAATGTTCTGATAGGAGAGGTTGTGGGGAACAACATATTACTGGCAAATTAGGCATTTTTTAGGACTATTAACATTGTTTGGGGTAAGCAATCGAACACCCGATGGGTTAATTTTTGACATTTTTAGTGTGTTTATTGGCAATTGTAAACTAGTATGTTACTTGGATTTTACTAAATCATTAATGGAATTAATCATTTTGATGGTTATTTTAAATTTTGGGAGTATCTTGAGAGAAATCGCATCTAAAAATACCTAGGTGTGTAACGAGAAACTCGAAAAATAGCAAACGATGAAAGCCAAAAGTTGGTGCTACTGATGCCACACGGCCATGTGGTAGGCTGTGTACTAGATCGTGGGTGACACACGGGCATGTGTGAGGCCGTGTGGGCCACACGGGCTAGCCATTTGGGCTGTGTGGGCTACACGGGTATGTGGGCCCAAAATTCAAGATTTTTTTTAAGGGCCGTACACGTCGTCTTGATCGATCGCGGGCCTTTCATAAGGACAGTTTGTGATTAAATATATTGTAAAACATGCAATTTGGACATCTGTTAGTATAGTATATGCTATTTGTAAGAGCAACTAAGATGCCAAATAATAAATAAACGCGTAACTTTATGTTAAATATATGATTTGAATATGATAAGTTGTGCATGTAAAACTATAGCATGTATGATTTCTGCTCTAAATAAGTATGATATATAGTACATTCAGTATCTGCATCTGGGTTGGGTTGTAAATAACATGTGGAGGAAGTGATTCTGTAAAAAGGCAGCAAATCGCCTAATGATCAGTCAGCTCAGCTGTAACTATTCTGTAAAGTGCCCTATTGACACTAAGTGGTGTGTAGGGATGAATGGGTGTTTTATACCCATATAGTGTGTTGGGATGGTCGGAGATGGTGTATAGCAGTTGGAGGTAGGATTATATGTCCGATCTATTCTGTTTTGTTATAAACTTATTTCTGATAAATTTGACTAACATGCGTTTATCTGCTTTAAGTTATTCGTTATACACTGAGTTTCAAAAACTCACTCTTTGTTTGACTGATATTTTCTAGTAATTCTCAGACTTAGGTAGGTCGATACAAGCGGGGAGCTTGGTTAATGTCTTAATCTATTTAAATTGAGTAATTTAACTTTTGGTATTTTGGTTTTCTAAAATTTTTGGACTCTCTGGACTTTTTGGATTGTTTAGATTTTTTTTTTAACTTATTCTCGTATTTTGCTTAATACTACTCAAATGTTTTAGTTGACAAAATTTGCATTCCTACCAAAATTGAGGTTTTCAAACAAAAAATTGTGTTTCTCAAATATCCCTTTTTAAAGAGTCTTCCACTGCGAAATGTATAAATTTTAGAAAATATAAACAAAATAAAGTTTTTAGTAAATAGAACAATAAGAAATGATTTCGAATAAAATCGGGATTTTGAAAGTTTATGACGATTTTCTATTTATTGAAAAATCAAGTTTTCAATCATATTCAGTAATAATTTCAGATTTGGCCATAACGTCTAGGCCGGATTTGGGGTGTTACATATACATTCTTCTTAGACTTTTAATTCAACACTTTATAATTTAATTTAACACAATGCATGTTTTTCTATTTCCCGAAATAAATATTATTAAATTAATTAACTTTCCAATTAAATAATTTTCTTAACCCAATTCTAATTCTGTTAAAGTTATGGAAACTTTATCTTAAAAGAATCTATAAGAAGATATATTTAATTTATACATTCAACAGATTCATAATAACCAATTAATTTAATTCCATGTTTCAACTTTAATTATTTCTTAAATAATAATTTGAAAAAATTAAATTAATTCTCCGACCATTTTCATACTTAGTGAGAAACCATATTCATTTATGAATTAATCCATTTCTTTAACTTTATCAATTCTATTCATTGATTCTAAATGCAAGTTATTTATGATTTCAACGAGTTAGCAAAAGAGCTGATTAAACATGTGATTAGAGCTCAAATAATCGACATTTATAAGTAGTCATGCTATTGTAAAAAAAAAAAAAAAACTAGTTTACTTAATCAAATCTATACACAAAAGATATGGTTGAATTATAGTTGATTATTTAAATTTTTTGTGTTATTTGAATAAATCAAATTTAATTTTAAAAACTTAAATTAATTAATTTAAAATTTTATTCAATTCTTTTCGAGAAGGTTCAGATTTTGCTCCTCTAATTCTTAGTTATAAGTTAATAGTGTTCTCCAGAGCTAGGGCCATATAATGAAACAAACTCAATCCAACGAATTTCTATTCATTAAACGAGTTTATGTTTGGTTTGATATGTTTACAACTTCATGAATTGTTGTTATTTATAGCAATATGCAAAGCATTAGTTTCAAAAGGGTTATGATAGTTGGGGCAAAAGATGCAAGATAATGAGTGAATGCCAGGGTCCCTCCCAACAGCGCACACCTCCCTATATTTCCAATGAAATATTCTATAAATTAATTAAAAACTATATTTTGTACCAGCCCCAAACTCCCAAAAAAACCAAACCCCTTCAAAATAATATTTTATTATTCATTATACCAACATTGCCATAAAAGAAATTCAACTCAAACCACAGAACATGCCTGCACAAAGGGTCAAAATAGTCCTTATATGGTACTCCAAAATTCTTTTATATGGAATTGAGCTGCCATAAAAAAGGTGGTAGTTAAGGCAACTGGGCAAAGCCAATGGACCCTCTCCAAAAAACCGTTGGCAACAGCTGTATGACACCCAAAGTTTAACTTAAAGCTACCCTGTCCCAACAAACGGGCAGCCCAAACATACAAATCATTTCCACTGACCAAACTTTAAAAAAAAAATCAAAATAAAGTAAACTAACTGCCCAGCATGAGATGTATATAAATGGGGCTTTATGGCACCCCCACCCATCACTGCTTGTCTCAATTTCATATTCCTCACTTTTTGCAACAAAATTCACGGAGAGACTACACCAACAAATGGAGGCATTGAGGTTGAGACTATTTTTGGCTATGATGGTGGTGTTGATGGCCATGTCGGCGGTCCAATATGTTGCGGCAGCTGATGCACCAGCCCCTACTCCTACCTCAGATGCCACCGCATTCGTGCCGACGGCGTTTGCTTCCCTTGTCGCTCTTGCGTTTGGTCTCCTCTTTTAAAATGGGTGAATTGTATTAGTTGTTGATATTTCAATATTGGGGTTTGGGTAGAGTTCTTTTGTCCTCTTTTATTCTTTCTCTCTAAAGGCCATACAACTCTTTTTAATCCTTAGATTATGAAGATGGAAAAGAGATAGAGAAAAGGTGGAGGATTTTTTCTGTTGTTGTTGGGATTTTACTTATGACAAATGGTGGATATTTTCATTGTTTCGATTTTAATGTATATCTGATTGTTGGTGAGCTAATGAAGTTTTTGTTACTTTGTTCCATTAAGAAGAGTAGGATAATTTGATTTTGTTATCCATTCTCTTGCAAGTGGCCGTAAATCTTCCAACTAAACTATCACTCTTCCACATGCACATGGTTTGCTTGAGAAAACCAAAATTAATAAACAGATAGATATGGGTCATTATCCATATAGCAGAATTACTACAATCCCGATTGTAAAATTACATTAACTCATTCACTTTTATGTCCACAGTTAATTTCTGGGAAAACTATAAAATTATTTATTTATGTATCATTTACTAAATCAAATTTTTTAATTTAAATTATTAAACCATTAACAGAATAATAGCAAATTAACGACGCCGTTAATAATGTTTTTTTATTTTCCTTTCCTTTCTTTTCACGTAAACCTTTTTTTTGTCTCTTTCATTTTTATCGTCTCCATTTTACTTATTTTCTCAAATGCTTCTTCAACATAAAATATATTAAGGTAAATTATACATTAATTACTCAATTATGAGTAATTTTTTGTTTTGATCAATTAATTAAAAATTACAATTTGATCACTAATGTATTCAATTTTTATATTTTTTTCTAATTTTTAATAAAATTTAAGTATTTTTTATTTTTATTAAAATTTAATATTTTTATAACTTTTATTGATTTTTATTTTTTATAATTTTTTACCACATGTCACGCCATGGTTGTGACACGGGGTAACTTTAATTGAAAAAAATTAGGGCAGTTAACTTTAACGATCAACTGTTAAAGTTAACAATCTAAGGGTCTTTTTGATGTATTTTGACAGTTCAAGTACCCAATTGATTGCAAAAAAGAAGGGGCTTAATTGCTATTTTTGAAAAAGTTTGAGGGTCTTTTTTATGCATTTTGAAAGTTCAAGCACCAATTGAGTGCAAAAGAAAGCAGGGGCTTAATTGCTTTTTTTAAAAAAGTTTGAGGGCCTTTTTGATGCATTTTGAAAGTTCAAGTACTTAATTGAGTGCAAAAAAATGCTTTTTGGGCTTTTTGCACCCTTAAGCCTTACTATTTCTTGCTTTGCACCAAATTATCACATTGGTATATAGAGACTTTTTTATATCAATTTAAGTACTTGAAGTTTTCAATTTTTGTATCAGTTTAGTACTTGAAGTTTCCAAATTCTTTTATCAGTTTACTTCAACTATTAACAACGTAAAAAAAAAAAAAAAGATGATCAGGGAAAATATAAATTACCGACCTTATACATGTTTATGGATAGTTTTGAAACATGGTAGTCATATGTAGAGGTTATACTATGAACATCAAAAGTCATGTGGTGAGTTGCGGCGGTATCAATTATCTAAGGTGCTCGAGAATTTTAAAAGTGAGCAGCAAAATTGGATATTGTTTGCATGTGATTATGAGAAATCTAACAATACATATGTGCAGAATGATCAGGTTGATCGCATAGTTAGTAGTATATTGTGTATGGGGAAAGTTGTTGTATATTATTATGTCATGGATGCCAAGGTTGATTGCATTTGTTGGGATTGTTATTGGAGTTTTGTCGAGGTTGTTGGTGTTATTGCCAGAGCGTGATGAAATGAAGGATGAGTTTTGGGCAATATTTGCAGTAATGGGTATTGCTAGCGGCTTTTTTTTGTCTTCATGCGGTAAAATTGTAACACCCATTGCTCGACCCAATCGTTGGATCCAAGTTACTGGATGTTACGATTGATGCTGGAGCAACTCTAGATAATTTTACAACATTCGACCAATCACATATGCAAACAAACATCATTCACATTCTAAATATGTATTAAAATCATTTCTAGGTTCCACACAAGCCTATGAAAGCTCTTTTGCAAAACCGTACATGAATTAAGACCAAATTATAAAGTTTTGAAAATTCAGGACCGACGTAACGACCTTAAAATCTCCACATCGTGACGTTGCCAACTCAGTATATCACGTCACGACTTCATGCATAATGACATCGCGACATCACTTATTATCCGCCAACGTTGCGACATGAGATATTGGTCGTCGAGATGTGGCCCTTATTTTTGGCCAAAAATACCATTTGGTGCCTATTTATTTGCTTAGACCAGAACCTGCCGATACACATATTCACCTAACATTTTCAACTGTACTAAAACATCAAACTAAAACAAATCCATAAAACTTTAATAACTTAATCTTTCAAATGGCATAACATTCGTATTCTAAACTTATACCTATTTCAACCACTTTCAACTCAACTTACCATTTTCTTCTATATGCAAATCCTATTATATATACATTTCATGCATGGAATTAACATCTTTAACTCAAAAACATTAACCAAAGTTAATCCATATGTCACTTAGTACAAACACCTAGCTTCTCATACAATTCAAAATTTACCCCAAGGTTAAGCATACCATTCTAACAAGAAAATGACTAGTTCAATACATTTTATGCCTATTTACATGCCACAACTTTGATAATCAAAACAAATACATTACTACCAAATCAGTGATAGTGTAAGCTTCACAATGATTCAACTTGACGAGTTCCGCAGGGTAACAATCTATAAGGGAAGAAAACAACTTGAATAAACATTAAGAAATGCTTAGTAAGTTCAAATAGAAAATACCATGCTTACCTTATTTTTACCTAATCATTTAAAGCTACTTTCTTTTAGCATAACTTTGGCTAGAACATGGCACCCAAAACATCAATAAGGTGAGTATCAATTTATAACCAAGATCATTAAGTACTACAAGTAACTTAACATACTGATTCATGTTACTTTAATATAACTTATCACAATGGTACATTCAATCAACAATCATAAGATTTTAACAAGTATATATAATTCGAATTGTAACACCCCACACCTGAGCCCTACATCGGGACAGAATACGAGGCGATACTAAACTTATACACATGTATCCAGATGTTTTCAAGTCACCAAGATTCGACCAAATTTAAAACTTTTCTGAACTTTGTCTAAGCTTTTCTAACATGGGCTTACGAGACCCTAAAATTTTATTGAAAACCATACGGGACCAGCTCGAATCCTTTAACCGACTATATAAAAATGTCCTAGGAACAGGGCTATATTAAATTTTGATAACTCCCTAAACCCAATCCCTCTTTATGTTTTTAAGATAACATATTATTCCAACTACACCAATGTATACCCTTGTTAGATTTTAAATTACGCCCCAAAAATCTACACATCAAATTTCTAATTCTCAGCATAATGGCACAGGCAACATAAAACATTGCATTGCATAAATAGGAATGGCTTGTAAAACGGCTTTAATAAATACCTCATTTCCTCCTAGTGATAGATTACGTACACTCAAATCTTTCATCCTCTTATAGGTTTAAATTTTACACATTGTGCTCCATTAATTACTACCGAATATGCAATACTTTTAACACATCTCATGATAAGTGAAATCCAGTCATTGTAGAAACCTAAACTACTCAGCATCTTTTCGAAAAAACCCCATTCCACTCTGTCATATATTTTACTCATATCTAATTTTAATGCAAAAGATCCAATTCCATACCCCTTTTTTTTCTTTTTGAAAGAATACAGGATTTCGTATGCCACCAAAATGTTGTTTGTTATTTGCCTCCCTGGGACAAAATTTTATTGTGTTTCCTCAATACACAACTTAAGTACTTTCCTGAATTTATTCGCCATTGTTTTCACGATTATTTTGTAAACTACATTACAGAGGCTAATAGGCATGAATTGCCCCATCTTCTTTGGAGTCGATACCTTAGGAATTAGCACAATGTTGGTTTTGTTTACTTCCTCAAATTCTTTATGATTATTCAATACCTCTAAACAAGATTTTGTTACATCATTCCCTACGATATGCCAAATTTTTTTTATAGAATAATACCTAAAACCCATCCTTGCTCGAGGCCTTAATTGGTGTTATCGGCTTCATTGCATCAACCATCTCTTCTCCCTTAAACTCCAACATTAGTTCCTTATTGTGACTTCCTATTATGCATCGTTAAATTTCTGCCATTAATAGTTCACAATTCTACACCGATTTTGAAGAAAATAGATCTTTGAAATATTTTGTTGCCAATTCCATAAACTCTTTTTCTCCTTATACCCACCTCTCGTTCTCATCTACCAATCTTTTTATTAAATTTCTATTTTTTTGATACAAAGCAAAGTTGTGAAAAAAATAAAGTGCTATGATCTCCCATCTGAAGCCAATTTACTCTAGCTCTTTGTTTCCAAAATAATCCTTTCTTATCTACCTCTATATTGAAGGCCAATTTAACTTCCATGATTTCTGTAATGCTTTCCTCATCTGAATATTCCTCTTTTAGCTCATTTAATCTTTTATTCAACTCCTCTTTTATTTTTCTTTGAAATTTTTTATTAATTTTTGCCTATTCTTGTAACATATAGCCTAGATCTTTCACCTTATCTGGCAACTCCTTTCTATTTGAATCCTATCCCTTCCTGGCTTGCTCCTCAAAATCCTTTTTCATAATCCAGTCTATTTTAAAGCGAAATGACAATTCCTTTCAAGTAGATTTCCTCTTCCTATTCCCTATGGTATCCACTAGAATTGGGCAATAATCTAAAAAGCTATGATTTAGGTGATGTACTAATAGTCTAGGAAATGGTTCCACTATGCTGAATTTGCAACTTTCTTATCCAGTTTTTCCCTTATATTATTTTTCAGTGGTTTTCCCCTCTCCCAAGTAAACCATTATCCAGAGAAACCCAAGTCATTTAAATCACAATACTTCAAAACATCTCTAACAGTTGACATTTGTCTTTCTTCTCATAACCTTCCTCTGTTTTGTTTCAAAAGAAAACATAATTTCGTTGAAATCACCTAATATAACCATGGTAATTGGTTGTTTTCCTTCAACTTCCTAAGCATATTCCATGATTCCTTCCTCAAATGCTCTACTGGATAACCATAGAATCCAATAAACCTCCAACAAGATTTCTCGCTTCCTTTCGACACTTCCACATCTATGTGAGAGCTTGAGAAACTTTTAAAGTTACAAATAATTTGTCTCTCCATCCTAAGGAAAGTCCACCTCTTGATTCTTCTACGCTAACATCAATCCCATTTGCAAAACCACATTTTTTTCTTATCCTTTCCATACTTCTTGCACCTACTTTTGTTTTTATAAGGAACGAAAGCTAAGGCTGAATTTGTCTCAATCTATTTTTGAGACATCTAATTGCCCGCAGTTGCCCCAAACCACGAACATTCCAACTTAAGGTTTTCATTGTGATCGGTTGACTTGCTTGCTAGCGGCCGCCAATAATACATTGTCTAGTTCTATTTCCATTGGGCTACTGTTATTCTTCTCCCCCACTTGATGCTTTCGTTGCCTTTTCTTCCCATCTACTAAGCCTATCGGTCTATCTTCCAACTCTATATCTGCTTCCTTGAAATAATTGTAATGTGATATTCCTCTTGTTCCAAGTATTTGCTCTATATTTAATTTGCCTCGTTTTCTCTCCTTCCCAATCATAATGTCCTATATCCATTTATCTCCTTTTTTGGTTGTTTGTTCACCAAGCAAAACCCCAACATGCCTTCTATTCCTACTCATGTCCACTTCCATTCCAATCTTTCCCACCTCCCTCGGCTCTTCTCTTAACCATTTGCTTGTAACCGGTGTTGTTCTTCTCGGTGGAACTTTTAATGAGATATCCCACCCACCATCCGCCTCTTGCGAACCCAGTGTTAAACGAATTGGACCAAAACTCTCTCCGTGTCCTAGTCTTCCACATAAAAAAAAAAAAAAAAATGGGTAATTTTTTATTTTGGAAATTCGCATAAGTTTATCTATTTTGACCATATATGATGCGTTTCTTTCTCCTCAGTGGGGATCAAATATCCAATTGCACCTTGATGCGCATAAACTTTTTTATTCCCCTTGTTATTAAGATCGTATTGTACTCTAGGAATTCTCCAATGAAGTTCTCCAACTATCGTGCCATTGCTTCAAAAATTGATTCTATTGCTAAATATGAATTTGCACCAAAAAAAATAGTGTGGAATAGGGGGAATTGTATCGGATCCTCTCCTTTTAACAATTGGTGAAAAATAATCTAGTGTCTGTTGAAAAACCAAGGTATACCATCTATTACCTTTTTAGATCTATCTTGTTATAAAATCTGAACAAAATTCTTCTTTCTTTGATTTCTATTATGGATACCCCTTTTAATGGATGCCATAACTCTACACGAACGTTCCTTATTTGATGGAAAGTGTACAGCGCTATCGGTTAAAACCCATCCTACCAGGCATAGATTGAACTCATCTTCATTATCCTCATCATCTTCATGCCCTAGAGCTGGATCTTCTTCTTTATCGGCAATATTCAGATTTGCTAGCTCATCTTCTTTGATAAGATTTATTGTTTTTTCTTGGAACAAAACACAAGAAAAAACCTTTTTTTCTCTGATCAGAGAAAAAACCCCACGAAACTACTACTTTCGCATAAGAAAAGAACCCTAATAGAAGAAACCCCCGCCCCTTTCTAGAAATTGCTACTTTGGCAGACTACATTTGCTAAAAAATCTCATCTACTACTCATAAACATTGAATTTTCATTTTTTTATATTTGTATGGTTATATCCTAATGATTAGTTTTTAGAAAAGTGAAATCTTTTAATTGGATTTTTTAATTAGAACAAATAAGACAATAATTTTTATGTAGTATAGTTAAAATTCAAAACCATTTATATTTAAAGTAAAAAAAAATTATAGATATTTATTGTCATTAATATTTCTCATATAAATATGTGCCATTAATCCAAAACCGTACCATTAATTTGTTTCCTTTATCATTTAAAATATATATATATATATTTCATTTAATTAATAAAACAATCAATATTAAAGCCATATAGTATTGGAAATCCACTAAAAATATTTAAATGCGGTAATTTAGGTTGTGAATCAGATTTCAATTTGTATTTCTGGTGTGGAAAAAATAGTTTGTATTTTGTATTTTTTTTTCTCATAAAATATTTCCTTATGAAATGTAAATTTCAGCGCTAATTTTATGCTCATAAAAATAAAAATAAAAAATTTCTCTCTGAAGGTTATAGAAATTAAACGGGTGGTTTTCGTCAAAAATATTCAATCAAGTAATTTTAATAAACAAATTTCCTTTCATTGCTGATTTTAAGTGGAGTCTATAATACAATCCCTGCAGAAGTAAGAAAATAAAAAATAAAACTTTAGTTAGTTCTGAAGGTATATGGTATTTTTTTATTTATTTCACATGCATTTTTTAATTTTTTTAAGATATATTATATTTATTAAATAATGTATAACATCCCAGTAATAATATGATCGATAAAGTTAACATAGATGTTTAATAATCTTAAAACATTACAAAAAAAAAAAATGTTTCTAAAAAGTTTAAATAATTTGTAAATTTAAAAGATACACACAATATTTCTTAAAAAAAAAATAAGGGTTCTAAATTACTAATATCACATATCAATCAATTATTGTTAGATAAATCAGTAATTAATTTCATAATTTGGATTTCATATGAGAATCCAATTTCAATAAGTAAACTTAGATATTCAACATAATATATATTATTTATATACATACATATCATATATATAATAAAGCAATGATTTATTTCGTTTTTTTGGGAATTTTGAGTTTTGGAGAACGTAATTTATATATTCTTACAATATTAAAATATAGTCTCTAAATACTATATATTGTATAATATTTTATATAGTATTTAGACACCATTATTTGTGAAAATTTAAATTTTAAAAAAATTACAATAAATTCAATATATGTCATCAACATGCGCATCACACGTGATAAGAAATTAATTATAACGATAAAACAAATCCTAGAAACAAGAAACTAAATTACTAATAATAGAGTTTTATGTTTCTACTTCCTTAACTAGAACTATTTAATCGAAATGATTTGAATAACTCAAACTATTTAATTTAAATTTTAAAAGTTTTGATGAATTTTTTTGAATACATTCAATTTTTGTTCCCATACTTCCTAATTATAATTGAATAGTGATCTCTAAAGCTGGGGCCGTAGATGAGCCAGACTTGAATGGACAGACTTTTGTTTATGCTCATTTGTTTATTTTTAAGTTTGTTTATGTTCAACTTGTGTTTATTAAGAAATTCAAAATTGTGTTTATATTTGATTTATTTTTTTATAACCATAAATATCTTCATCTGTTTTTCGATTTAAAATTATTTTGGTGGGGCCAAGGCTGGTATTCAAGTAAAAGTCTTCCAATCATGATAACTCCAAAACTTGAAGTTGGTTCAAATGTTTAGGGAAGTAGTCCACTTTTACTTTTTTCAATCACCGGGTTGGTGTGTTCATATTTGTTTGTTTGTGGGTATTGAAAATAAATGTTTATGAATATATAATTGAACATGTTCATAAACAATGTTATGAATAAGAAAATATATATAATATTTTTAGATATAAAATATTCAAATATAAATATTAATCATTGCTATAAATAAAATAATTACACAAACAATAATGATTGTTTTAACTAAAGATAAAAATAGTGAAATATGATATGCAATGGCACACATCGAAAAGGCATATGATAGTTGGGGCAAATGATAATGGTGAACGCCGGTGAATGAAAGGGTCCCAACATATTGAGCCCAAAAAAAAAAAAAAGAGTAAGGGTCCCAACAGACCTATATTTCCGATAAACAAATCTCTAATTAATTAAAAAGGTATCTTCTACCCCTTCAAAATTATACTTTATTATTAATTAAGGACATCAAATACCAAGATTGCCATAAAAGAAGTTGAACTCAAACCACAGAACACGCCTGCTCATAGGGTCAAAATAGTCCTTATATAGTAGTCCAAAATTTTGTAAAATAAGAATTGAACAGCCCACAGTGCCCCCCAAAAAAAGTGGTGGTTAAGGCAAGTGGGCAAAGACAAGGGACCCTCTCCAAACAACGCCCAAAAAGACCGTTGGCAACAGCTGTATGGCATCTAAAGTTGAACTTAAAGCCACCCTGTTCCAACTAACGGGCAGCCCAAACCAATAATAACTAAATTAAAAGTTAAATGCAAATTGTATTTTTTTCGACACTAATTGAAAACTGGCCAGCATGAGATGCATATAAATGGGGCTTTATGCCACCCCCATTACTGCTTGTCTCGATTTCATATTCCTCACTTTTGCAACAAAATCCACCAAGAGACTACACCAACAAATGGAGGCATTGAGGATGAGACTATTTTTGGCTATGATGGTGGTGTTGACGGCCATGTCGGCGGTCCAATATGTTGAAGCAGCTGATGCACCGGCCCCTACTCCTACCTCAGATGCCACCGCATTCGTGCCGACGGCGTTTGCTTCCCTTGTCGCTCTTGGGTTTGGTCTCCTCTTTTAAAATGGATGAATTGTATTGGTTGTTGATATTTCAATACTGGGGGTTATGTAGAGTTCTTTTGTCTTCTTTTATTCTTTCTCTCTAAAGGGCATACAATTCTTATTAGTCCTTCGTTTATGGAGATGGAAAAAAGATAGAGAAAAGGTGGAGATTTTTTTTTTTTTTGTACTTTAATTTTTCCTTATGACAATTGGTTGATGTATTCATTGTTTTGATTTTAATGTATATTTGATGTGATTTGTTTGTTGGTGACCTAATGAAGTTTTTGTTTGCTTATAATTTCTAGTTCAACTCTTGTTGGTTTTATTAGTTTTTGTTTGTTTGTGAGTGTAACCTAATAAAATTTATGATTTGCATAGTTCACAACTCAGACAGGGGATTATCTAATTTTTATACTTTTAAAATTAATAATAATTTATTCATAGTGAAATTTGCAATACCTTAATTTTTTATTTTTATAAATATATTTGTTATTTAATTTTTTATATATTTATATATCTCTATTTATTATAGTGAAAAATACAATTTAATTTCGACTCTTTAAATTCTTTTTTAACTTCACCCTTGAGTACAAGAGGAATGGAGAGAAAATGGGACATATAATTTTTGACACAAACACAAACGAAAAGGGTCGAAGACGATCCAGAGGAGAAAGGAAGAGCGTGAGTGGAGCAAGAACATGAGGACACTTTCATTAGTATTTTATAGACAACTTAATTTGTTTTTTTCTCTATGTAATGCCAATGTATTGATTTCACTTTGTTGTGTATGATGTACTCAATGCTTGGATACAATGATTTTTTTTTTCTTACGAGTTTCTTCCTTATGATGTGTATTTGGTTCTTTGACTATCATATCTCTTTAATCTCTTTTGTTATTTATTTTTAGAGTAATAAGTTATAAAGGGGAGTTTGGTGATTCATCTTGATTTCACTATGTTGAGCATAGTTTAAAAAGTTTTTGCATATAATGAAATATTTTCGGTGTTAATATAATCTTTGATTCTTTTACCTTGTTGAGACAGATTTCATCAATTATATTTAATCATTAGACATCCTTCTCAAAGTCGAGTGAATAAAAATTTTAGTTTAAAAACCCTATATTTCGTCGATTCGAGAGATATAGGAAGATATTAAATACGTACGTTATTTGCTATGTGGATTAATATTTGGTATACTGACAGTTTATTTTTTTATTCCACATGTAGTCTTGAAAAATTGTCATGTCTCTTTTTTTTAAACATTTACTTTTTTTAATATTTTATTATACTTTTATAAGACACTTGTCAACCACTTAACCCTATTTGTGGAGTTTAAAAACTCCACTGCAATGTACCAAACATTTTCTCTTGTTATGCATGCATGCATGCATACATACATACATACATACATACATACATACATACATACATTCAAAACTCAATTCACTCAAAACAAAAATAAAAATAAAAATTTTTGTAGTTAATATATTTCCTTTCATTATTTTATGGGAATGTGATTAAATACTAACTGCGAAATTTTTAATTTTGAGACTTGTGACAACACATAATTAACATGGTGTCAATTTTGGGCATCACATGGGTGCTATAACTTTCCCTACGCATAACTAATTCTCGAAATCAATTTTATTCTAGTTTTTAAATGTAGGTCTAAAAATTAATTTTTTAAAAAATTTAAAGCTTTTTTTTAAAAAAAAAAGGTAATTTCATAGATGACCAATCACACCTAATTAAAAGATCTGTGGTGACTCTTTATTTATTAATACAAATCTCAATGTTTTAAAAAAAAAACTTAAACTTTCATAATTTTTCATAAATTTGTCAAGCTATTTTATGTGTAAAAATAGTTTTGACAGTGTCAAAATCATGTATTTAGAACATAGAGATGTATTTAAAAATAACTTATAATAAATAATAAAAAGTATGGTTGAAATTGATAGAGAAAGAAAGAAGAAGAATTCCTTTAAGTTGCCACCATTATCGTCCATTAATTGCAAAGGTAAGCCTGATCTCCTTTTAAATTCTTAATGTATTTTTAACTTATAATAATAGATAGAAATAGCTTATACCTTAGATATTGGAATTGATGAAGTTTTAATTAAGTCTCCACTATTGAAAACTCTAGAAAACTTAGACGATGAGAGCTTAAATTAATGGATGGTTGATGTCAAGCTTGAACTATGGTACAATCAAGCTAGAAATGAAGTGGAAGGTGTTGAATCAAAACTTGGTTTTCTTTTGTTATTCTAGTGATTGATGAATATTGAAACTTAGAGAGATGTTGAGAACTTTGGAGGAAAATAATGTATATTGATAGTTTCAGGTCCCTAAAGTATAGTTACGAAATCAAATTTAGATTTGATCAAGTAGATTGTGAGCTATGGGAATTTTGAATATTAGGATTCTAAGGTACCTAATTGTAAAACGTGCATTCATGCTAGAATATGGTTATGTCCTAGTTGAATGTGAAACTAATGCTATTTTTGTAATCGAATTATCGTACGTAACTAAAGATGACACTAAAACCTAGAAGGCGAAAGGAAAAGAGCAGGCAATGGACGATTAACGACAATTCATAGCTTATTAAGTGGTCAAATAAATGAAATAATGTTAATGCTTGATCTCATGGAAGGTAAGATAAATTTATGACTTTGATAACTTTGTTGAGCTAATGTGTATAAACGTATGCTTATACTTGCAACATGGCATGAATATGAAAGCATAATGAAAGGAATTAATCATATGTGAATTCATGTATATCGATATAAGAATTTGTTATTAAACGGTCTCAGATAGAGTTACGAGTATATTCGGCATGTTATATGATCCGTTATGTCATAACTCTCTTTAGCTTTGGGCGCATCATAATTATTCAACATTGGGTGCATTATGTTACTAGTTCTCTAAAGCCTTAAGGCTTTGAGAATGTATCATTAGATTTAAAGCCTTAAGGGTCTGTAAGCGTATACCAACGTATTAATTTATGTATTCGTCCTTTAGTCTGCGTCCGATTAATAGGGGCTAAAACGTTAATGCAATGTGGCTAAAGTACAAATTGTTATATGATTGAGATACAAAAAAGACTTATGCTTGAGAATGAAATTGAAATATGAACAATTTTATGAAAGGAATCAAGTTATTTGATATATGAGATCGAGAAGCAAAGCCTTGAGGGCACATCAAGATGTTGATTTACCAAACAGAACCAAACTATGACAACCATAAGAAAGCACCAAGGAAATGATGCTAAGAGATAATAGTCTCCATTATAGACTTTGTAATGACCTGAAATTCACGGGCACCGAAAAAGTGAGTTATAGGGCCTCCGTCTTAGTGAAATAAGTTCGAAAATAATTATTAAAAATATTAATGAGCCTAGTGGTATGTCTAATTAGGATTTAATTAGGTGAAATTAGCTTAATTTAGAATAATTAGCAAAAAGAACTAAATTGAAAAAGGGGTAAAAGTTTAATTCTAAAGTAATAGAAAATAAAAAGGATTAAAATGGCAATTAAGCCATTGACTACAAATGAGGCGGCATATTGGTGAAATAAAATCAAAGATTTTTTTAGGTTTTATATATTATAATGATTATTATTATGGTTTTATATTAAATTATTATAATTATTAATTAACATTATGGTTTTCTATTAGATTATTATTATTAGCATTATTATTAAATAAATAAATTAAATAGTAGATAATTGTATGGTAATAAAAATATACATGTGTAAAAATTACATTGGTACATTTGTAATTTAAATACTTAATCACTTATAATTTAAGTAAAAAGATATTTGTTAAATAAATAATTAAATTATTAAAATTATGAGATTTTTGTTTGAGAAACAAATTAAATAATGACAATGGTAATAAAATTATTGGTACAAATGTAAAAATAAATATGTATCCAAATGTAATATTAGTATTTGTTATGAAAATAGATATTTATTAAATTAATTAAATATAAAATATAACATAAAACAAATAAAACGCAAAAGAAGAAAAAGAAAAAAGAAAGTTACAGAGAGCATTCGAAACAGAGGAAGGAAGAGAAGAAAAAGAAAGAAAAAGGGAAAATAGGGTTTTTTGCAGCTTGGAGTTAATTTGCTAAGTCAATTAAGTCCTTTTTAGTTAATTTTGATGTTTTAGAAGCTTTAAAACAAGATTTTGATGAAATTAAGTTGATAGTTCAAGAGTTCATATGTTTCCAAATATGGTTCATATTGGACAAATTATGGAATTAGGGATTTAATTGAATGAATTCTAAGTTAGAATTGATTAAGGGATTAAATTGTAGACTAGGCTATAAGTTTTATGTTGTAGGGACTAAATTGAAGAAATTTCGAAATTAGAGAAATATGCTGGAAATTTTATAGTTAGATATAAGTTTAGACAAATTTTGAATAGAAAAAGAGAGTGAATTGGATTAAGAAAATAATTAAGATTAGTTAGGATTAAATTGGGAATAAGGTAGGAATTGTTTAGAAATTTAATTATTTATTATAATTAACGCTGTAAATAATAATATAAATTACTATTATTTTCGTAGCCAACAAAGAACCTGAAGCATCAGCATCGAAAGGAAAGGAGAAAGTCATCGATGACTAAAACGGGAGAATTACGGCGTGTATTACTATAATTCAAATTTTAATTATTATTGATTGTTGAATTTTTAATTGTCATGTATGGTAAGTAAGACTTGAGGTAAGTATGTGAAATTGATATGAATATTGAGTGAAAATGAAAGTGATGCAAATTGAATCAAATTGAATTGAATAAGTGAATTATGGAATATGTGATTATTTGAAAAGTGTATTGATTGAAAAATGAATGGTGATTTGAATTGTGAATTGAAAGTGATATAGAATTGAGAAAGTGAATTGAATACCCTATTAACTAGTCAAATTTGAGTCGGATATAGTTGGCATGCCATAGGATTGGAAGTGTTCGGGGATACTTGACCTCAGTCGATAAGACACCGGGTGTCACTATATTTCTTCTGATAGATTCGATGAGGTCTTTGGGTACCAACTTTACTTCGGCTAGGCCGATGAGATCTTTGGGTGTCAACTATTACTTCGAACTATCCGATAAGGCACTGGGTGCCATATTGGTGTGTTTGGTTGGATCCGTGTATCCGCCAAAGTCCGAGTTACGTTAATAGGGTGAAAAATTGAAATGTGAATTTGAGGCATTGAAATGAGAAAAAGAAATTGAATTACGAATTGAAATTGGAATTGTGATAGTAAGAGAAAAGTATGAAATGTATGTTCATAAGTGATATAAATTTAAGTTTGAGAAAATACATTGATTTATGAATTAGTACATATGACATTAATTGTTTGGTATTTTAATATTTATGTTTTTACTATTGTTGATATAATTTGAATTATGGTAATACCACTGAGTATATCCATACTCGTGTCTGATTGTTTCGTCAAGCAGTTAATAGAAGTCAATTGTCTTGGCTCAACATCCAGAACATTTCCGACTCCAACACAAATTTGGTGATGTATATTTTTCTTTTGGGTAAAGGTGGCATGTACATAGGTGTTGTTTAGTCACTTGAATATGTATATTACTTTGGGTAGTGAAGGTTGAATTATAAGATTTAGATGGTTAAATGAAATGGTAAGGAAAGTATATGATATTTTGATACATGAACATTAAATTGTTAAATGAATGAAGTTTTTAATCAATTTTGAATGATGCTATGATAGTTATTAAGTTAAAATTATGTTAATGATATAAATGTTAGTTATATGAACGTGAAACATTGGTGCTGGTTGTTTTAGTTTGAATTTTGCAGGAGGTTTTAGGTAAAAATAAGCAGAAATGCTGCCGAAATTTTTATAAAAAAAAATTTAGAATACTCGAACAAGTCCCGTTCTACTTTTAATACGTGTTTGAACTTCGAGAGTTCAATATAGGGACTAAATTATTATATTATACTATAAAAGTTATATTAATTGTAAATTATTCGTAAGTTGTCTGATATGTTTGGTAATGCCTCATAACCTCGTTCCGGCGACGGTTTGGGGTTAGGGGGTGTTACAGTTGTTGGTATCAGAGCTATCAGGTTTAGCTGATTCTCGGGCTAAATTGGGCTCGGAAGTGAGTTTAGAAGTACATGCCACTGTCGAGTCGAAATTGAGTCGGGATTTTTGGATGCTAATATATTTATTTGATTTTGTTTTATAGATAAAATGTCAGATGAAAGAATGGATAATGTTGAACAGGAAATGTATACTGGAAGTCGAGAATTAGAAGAAACTGAATCTGCTACACCTAGTTTGAATTCGTTAGATAATCAATCTCCTAACGTAGGGAGAGAAAGAAATGCCTCACAACTGTTAAGAGATATAGCTGATGCATTACAGTATATAGTAAGAACTATACCTGCTACTACATCTGTACCTACTGTCAGACAGGCCCCGATTAAAGAGTTACGAAAATATGGTGCCACGAAATTTCAGGGATTAAAAGGAGATAATCTGTCCGCTGCTGAAAATTGGATGGAAACAACAAAAAGAGTTTTGCAACAATTAGACTGCACTTTTAGAGAGAGTCCGATATGTGTTTGACATCTTATTACAAGGAGAAGCGTATCTCTGGTGAGAATCTGTGGTTAGACATTTACCGGATGATCAGGTAACCTGGGACTTGTTTCAAAAAGAATTTCAAAAGAAGTAGATTGGAGAATTGTACATCGAAGAGAAAAAGCAAGAGTTTTTAGTGTTGAAACAGGGGAATATGTCAAGATCTTTGGATTATGAGCGAGTTCTCTAGATTGAGCGGTATGTTTTAGAATATGTTCCAACCGAGGTGATAGTTGTAAACGATTTCTACGGAGACTGCAAGATGAAATCAAGATTCAATTGGTAAGTCTCAGAATCACTGAACTTGTTGATCTGGTCGAGCGAGCAAAAATGATAGAACAAGTACTGGGCCTAGATAAAAAATCAGAAATTGGTAAATCACCGTGGGGAAACGTATGGGAACTACTAGTTCTAATCCATTACCAAGAGATTCAAAGAATCAAGAAGTGACTGGAGATCTAGTTTTAGTTCGAGATGGAGGTGGTAGAAGCAGAGGTAAACAGATGACAGTGACTACTAGCAGTGTGAGAGGTCCATCTCGAAGTGTAGAAATTCTAGACTGTGAGCACTGCGGAAAGAAACACAGAGGAGAATGTTGGAAAGTAACTAGAGGTTGCTTCAGATGTGGTTCTACAGACCATTTTATTAGAGACTGTCCGAACACCGATAGTGCTGCACCTGTATCGTCACAAAGATCAGTATCTACTGCTAGAGGCAGAGGGTCAGGTAGAGGTAGTTCAGCTTCCAGAGGAGGTGCTGGTAGAAGGAGCAGTGATATTGTTACTCAGCAGTCTGAAGCCAGAGTACCAGCCAGAGCTTATGTGGTCAGAAAACGAGAAGAAGGTGATACTCATGATGTGGTGACAGGTATATTTTTACTCAGATTACGAACTGTTTATGCTTTGATTGATCCCGGATCTTCACATTCTTATATTAATTCAAAATTAGTCAAATCGGGAAAACTAAAATCTAAAATGTCTAAAGTATCTATAGAGGTGTCAAGTCCGCTAGGCCAAACAGTGTTAGTGAATCAGGTTTGTCCGAGATGCTCATTAATTATACAGAATAAAATTTTTCCTGTTGACTGTTGATTATGCCATTTGGGGATTTTGATATAATATTGGGAATGGATTGGCTATCCGAATATGGAGTAATTTTGGATCATTATAAAAGAAATTTAGTATTCAAACAGATGCGTGGGGATCGGATTGAAGTAGACGGTATTCGTACTAGTGGGCCGCACGTATCATTTCAACAATGAAGGCTAGTAAATTACTTCAACAGGGTTGTTCAAGGATATTTAGCATATGTTATTAATTCGATTCGATTGGAAGCGATGTAGTAAAATCCTACGGTTTGTGAGTTTCCTGATGTATTTCCCGAAGAATTACCGGGTTTACCGCCTGATAGAGAAGTTGAATTTGCTATAGAAGTTTATCTAGGTACTGCACCGATCTCTATACCTCCGTATCGGATGTCACCTACAAAGTTGAAATAATTGAAGATACAGTTGCAAGATTTGTTAGATCGTGGCTTTATTGGACCGAGTATATCACCATGGGGAGCTCCGGTATTATTTGTTAAAAAGAAAGATGGCTCTATGCGACTTTGTATTGATTACCGACAATTGAACAAGGTGAAAATTAAAAATAAGTACCCATTGCCCCGCATTGATGATTTATTTGATCAGTTGAGAAGAGCTTCTGTGTTTTCGAAGATTGACTTAAGGTCGGGTTACTATCAGTTAAAGGTAAAAGAAAGTGATGTACTGAAGATAGCTTTCCGTACGAGGTATGGCCATTATGAGTTTTTGGTAATGCCATTTGGGTTAACAAATGCCCCAGTTGCTTTTATGGATCTCATGAATCGTATCTTTCATGTAATGACCTGAAATTCACGGGCACCAAAAAAGTGAGTTATAGGGCCTCCGTCTTAGTGAAATAAGTTCGAAAATAATTATTAAAAATATTTATGAGCCTAGTAGTGTGTCTAATTAGGATTTAATTAGGTGAAATTAGCTTAATTTAGAATAATTAGCAAAAAGAACTAAATTGAAAAAGGGGTAAAAGTTTAATTCTAAAGTAATAGAAAATAAAAAGGATCAAAATGGCAATTAAGCCATTTACATAAATTGAGTGACATATTGAAATAAAATCAAAGATTTTATTTAGGTTTTATATATTAAATTATATATATATATATATTATAATGATTATTATTATAGTTTTATATTAAATTATTATGATTACTTAATTGATAATATATTATAAATAAATTAAATAGAAGACAATTGTATGGTAATAAAATATACATGTGTAAGAATTGTATTGGTACATTTGTAATTTAAATACTAAATTACTTATAATTTAAGTAAAAGATATTTGTTAATTAAATAATTAAATTATTAAATTATGAGATTTTTGTTTAAGAAACAAATTAAATAATGACAATTGTAATAAAATTATTGGTACAAATGTAAAATTTAATATGTATCCAATTGTAATATTAGTATTTATTATTAAAATAGATATTTATTAAATTAATTAAATATTAATATTATAAGATTTTTATTTGTTAAATAAATAAAAGAAAGACAAATGGATGGTAATAATAGTGTACAAATGTACAAAGATACATGTGTACAAATGTGTTAATTATATTGTTATTAAATTAATAATAATATATATTAGTTAAATGATAAAATAAAAAAGTAAAATAAATGAAATAATAAAGGAAAAGAGAAAGACAAAGAAAAAAAAAGAAGAAGGAGAACAGAAGCATTTCAAAACAGGAAAGAAAAAGAAAGAAAGAAAAGGGAAAGGAAAAACTAGGGTTTTAAGGTTTGAAGCTTTAAAAGGTAAGTCAATTAAGTCCTTTTCTCTTAATTTTGATGTTTTAGGAGCTTTGAAACAAGATTTTGATGAAATTAAGTTAATAGTTCAAGAGTTCATATGTTTCCAAGTAGGGTTCATGTTGGAAAAATTATGGAATTAGGGATTTAATTGAATGAATTCTAAGTTAGAATTGATTAAGGGATTAAATTGTAAACTAGCCTATAAGTTTTGTGTTTTAGGGACTAAATTGAGGAAAATTCAGAATTAAGAAAATATGTTGAAAATTTAATAGTTAAATTTGAGTTTAAATGAAATTTGAATAGGAATAAGGTGTGAATTGGTGTTATAAATTTGGTTATTAACATTTTACATCAAAACAGTTTTGGGAAGTAGCAATGGTCTGATTTTGAAAATTCACTAAAAATTGTAGGAATTGAATTAGAGGATGAATAAGATATGAAATTAAAGCTTATTGGGTCTAGTTTCTTATAGTGGAAACAATGTAAGCAATGAATTTATGAATCAAGAGATATTTGAAATTTTGTAAGACTGGTTCAGGTAATTTCAGAGACACTCTGTTTTAACTTTGGAAAATCATTAAAAATTGTACAAAAATTATTATGGAGTGTAATTTATATATGTGAACTCCTTAATGAATATAGTTTCAAAATAAATAAACAAAAACCTTATTCGAGTTCTGTACAATGAGATAATTTATTTTTAGTAGAGAGAGGTCAGAACTGTCAAATGAAATAACAGGGAGTATTTAGTGAATAAACTGTACTAAATGGCTAGACCAAAAATTATGGAAATTTTATGGTTAGAAGATATATGAGTCTAGTTTTAAGGAAAATTTACGGATATTAATTTGGAGTTTCGTAGCTCAAGATATAAATAATTTAGTAACAATAACTCAAGTAGACAGCTTAATGGTGAAATTATATATATACATTAAAAATGGTTAAATTTACATGTTTAGGCTCATGAATTAAATTGAATCATGTTGTATTGATGATTATAAATTATTATTTTCGTAGCCAACAAAGAACCCAAGCATCGACATCGAAAGGAAAGGAGAAAGTCATCGAGGACTAAAACGGGAGAATTACGGTGTGTATTACTATAATTCGAATTTTTAATTATTCTTGATTGCTGAAATTTTAATTGTTATGTATGGTAAATAAGACTTGAGGTAAGTATGTGAAATTGAAATTAGAAAAAGTAAAATAATACCCTATTAACTCGTCGGACTAGATTCGATACAAATGGCATGCCATTGGATTTGCGATATGATGAAGAGATTGTAGTTCGGCCGAGAAGATGTTTCTGTTATTATATACTTGGTTTATCCGAATAGGCATTTAATGCCTTATTGGTGTGTTAGGAGGATATATTATACCGGTGTGTTATGGAGGATTTACAATATTCCGGTGTGTTTGGGTTGGATATTCGGTGTGTTTGGGTGGAAATCCGTGTATCTGTCATAGTCCGAGCTTTGTTAATAGGGTAAATAATTGAAATGAAATTTTGAAAATGAGATTATTTGTTTTAGCACTATTGAAAAGTACGAGAAAGAATGTATGAACTAAATTATGAATTGAGTTAGTATGAGAAAAATAAATTATGAATTTAAGATTTATGAAGTAAAATAATTTTATATAAAAGTAGTTTAAATAATTATAAAATTATGGTTGATGTTTGTAATTTATTAATGTTAAATAGTCTTGGTTTATAGTAATACCACCGAGTATATCCATACTCGGTGTGACAGTTGTTTCCGTGCGCAGGTTAGTAGAAGTCACGTGTCCCAGCTCAGCATCCAGAACAATCCCGACTCCAACACAAATTTGGTGATGTATATTTTTCTTTTGGGTAAAGGTGGCATGTACATAGGTGTTATTTAGTCACTTGAATATGTATATTACTTTGGGTAGTGAAGGATGAATGATAAAATTTAGATGGTTAAATGAAATGGTAAGGAAAGTACATGATATTTTGATACATGAACATTAAGTTGTTAAATGAATGAAGTTTTTAATCAATTTGAATGATGCTATGATAGTTATTAAATTAAAATTTTATTAAGAATATAAATATTAGTATATGAATGTGAAATATTGGTGTTGGTTGTTTTGGTTTGAAATTTGCAGGAGGTTTAGGTAAAAATAAGCAGAAATGCTGCCGAAATTTTTATATAAAAAAAAAAATTGGAATACTCGAACAAGT
This sequence comes from Gossypium anomalum, assembly GCA_025698475.1. Lineage (NCBI taxonomy): Eukaryota > Viridiplantae > Streptophyta > Magnoliopsida > Malvales > Malvaceae > Gossypium > Gossypium anomalum. The sequence goes on along the minus strand of CM046966.1, from coordinate 76,282,412 downwards.
CCCGTTCTACTTTTAATACATGTTTGAACTTCGAGAGTTCAAGATAGGGACTTAATTATTATATTATACTATTAAAGTTATATTAATTGTAAATTATTAAGTAAGTTGTCCGATCACGTCCGGTAATGCCTCATAACCTCGTTCAGTAGCGGTTTGGGGTTAGGGGTGTTACAATTGTTAGTATCAGACCTATCGTGTTTAAATGCCGATTCTTGGGCTAAAATGGGCTCGAAGTGAGTTTAGAAGTACATGCCATCAATCAATTCGAAATTGAGTCGGGATTTGTTTTGGATGCTAATATATTTATTTGATTTTGTTTTATAGATAAAATGTCGGATGAAAGAATGGATAATGTTGAGCAGAAATGTATCTTCGGAAGTCGAGAATTAGAAGAAATCTGAATCTGCTACACCTAGTGTGAATCAGTTAGATAATCAATTTCCTAACGTAGGAGAGAAAGAAATGCCTCACAATCTGTTAAGAGATATAGGCGATGCATTACAACAGAAATAGTGAGAACTATACTGCTACTACATCCAGACCTCTTCACGCGACAGGCCCGATTAAAGAGCTACGAAAATATGGTGCCACGGAATTTCAGGGGATTAAAAGGAGCTGATCCATCCGTTGCTGAAAATTGGATAGAAACAACAAAAGAGTTTTGCAACAATTAGACTGCACTTTCGAGAAAGTCGATATGTCTTTGTATCATTATTACAAGGAGAAGCGTATCTCTGGTGGGAATCGTGGTTAGACATTTACCTGGATGATCAGGTAACTTGGGACTTGTTTCAAAAAGAATTTCAGAAGAAGTATATTGGGGAATTGTACATCGAAGAGAAAAAGCAAGAGTTTTTAGTGTTGAAACAGGGGAATATGTCAGTACTGGATTATGAGCGAGAGTTCTCTAGATTGAGCAGGTATGCTTTAGAATATGTTCCAACCGAGGCTGATAGTTGTAAACGATTTCTACGGGGACTGCGAGATGAAATCAAGATTCAATTGGTAAGTCTTAGAATTACTGAACTTGTTGATCTGGTTGAGCGAGCAAAAATGATAGAACAAGTATTGGGCCTGGATAAAAAATCAGAAATGGGTAAATCAGCTGGGAAACGTATGGGAACTACTAGTTCTAATCCATTACCGAAGAGATTCAGAGAATCAAGAAGTGATTGGAGATCCGTTTTACTTGATGCAGGTGGTAGAAGCGAGTAAGCAGGATGACGATATTTACTAGTAGTGTGAGAGGTCCATCCCGAAGTATAGAAATTCCAGACTGTGAGCACTGCGGAAAGAAACATTTAGGTGAATGTTGGAGGATAACTCGACGATGTTTTCGATGTGGGGCTACAGATCATTTTATCCGAGATTGTCCGAAAGGTGAAAGTGACACACCCGCAACATCTCAAAGATCGCACCTCACCGTTCGTGGCGGAGGATCTAGTAGGGGTGGTTCGGGTTCTGTGTCTAGAGGTGGAGGTGTCGGAAGAAATAGCGATATAGTTACACAACGATCGGAGGCGGGCGCCGGCGGGCGTATGTAGTCCTGGACCCGTGAGGAGGCGATGCACATGATGTTGTTACAGGTACAACACCAATTTCTATACCTCCATATCGAATGTCGCCCACTCGAGTTGAAAGAGTTGAAGGTGCGATTACAAGATTTACTAGATCGTGGATTTATTAGACCAAGCATTTCACCCAGGGAGCTCCAAAGATTGTTTGTTAAAAAGAAAGATGGCTCTATGCGACTTTGTATTGATTACCAGACAGCTTAAACAAGGTGACAATTAAAAATAAGTATCCATTGCCTCGCATTGATGAATTATTCGATCAATTGAGAGGAGCTTACGTGTTTTCAAAGATTGACTTAAGGTCGGGTTACTATCGGTTGAAGGTAAAAGAAAGTGATGTCACCAAGACGACTTTCCGCATGCAGTATGGCCATTATGAGTTCTTTGTAATGCCATTTGGGTTAACAAATGCCCACCGCTTTTATGGATCTCATGAATCGTATCTTTCAACCGTATTTAGATCGGTTTGTGGTGGTTTTATTGATGATATATTGGTTTATTCAAAGTCGAGTCGAAACATGATCGACATCCGAGGATTGTACTACAGATATTACGGGAGAAGCAGTTATATGGAAAGCTCAGTAAATGCGAGTTCTGGTTATCAGAAGTGGTATTTTGGGACATGTAGTATCTGCAGATGGAATCCGAGTTGATCCGAAAAAGATTGAAGCAATTGTTCAATGGAATGCACCGAGGAATGTATCCGAGGTACGTAGTTTTCTTAGTTTAGCTTGGGTATTATAGAAGATTTGTAAATGGATTTTCAAGATAGCTTTACCGATGACCAAGTTGTTGCGAGAAGAATGTTCCTTTTATTTGGGATGATCGATTGTCGGAAAAGTTTTGAAACATTGAAACGAATGTTAACAAAGGCACCGCTTTGACATTGCCAGAATCGGGTAAAGATTTTATAGTGTATAGTGATGCTTCTTTGAGTGGTTTGGGTTGTGTATTGATGCAGGATGGGAAGGTAATAGCCTATGCATCTCGTCAATTGAAACCACATGAAAGGAATTATCCGACTCATGATCTTGAGTTAGCAGCTGTGATTTTTGCATTGAAGATTTGGAGACATTATCTTTATGGTGAAAAATGTTACATTTATACTGATCATAAGAGTTTGAAGTATCTTCTTTCTCAGAAGGAATTGAATTTGAGACAAAGGCGTTGGATCGAGCTTCTGAAAGATTATGATTGTGTTATAGACTATCATCCAGAAGAGCTAATGTTGTAGCGATGCATTAAGCGAAAAAGTCAGTAAATTGAATTAAGGGCAATGTTTGCACGACTTAGTATCACCGATGATGGGAGTCTTTTGGTTGAATTAAGAGTAAAATCGATAATGTTTGATCGATTAGATCAGCTCGATTGAAAGATGACAAATTATCGAAGAAAAGAGAGATGGTGCAGAATGGCACAAAGAGAAAAACTTTAGTATTGATGATTGTGGATGCTTGAGGTTTCAAATCGGATTTGTATTCCAAATACTTCGAGCTTAAAGAGTTAATTCTACGGAAGCTCATGATAGTTCGTTTGCTATGGACCACGGAGGCACGAAAATGTATCGAGATTTACGAGAATTATACTTGGTGGCCGGGATGAAAAGAGACATAGTAGAATTTGTAAGTAAATGTCGACTTGCCAGCGGGTAAGGCGAACATCGAGTTCCTACTTGGAATGCTTGACCTATTAATATTCTGAATGGAAATGGGATCGCATCACGATGGATTTTATTCTTTGGATTACCGTTGTCGCAAGCAAAAAGAATGCTATTTGGGTGATAGTTGATAGACTTACCAAGTCAGCACATTTTATAGCGATCGGGGCGATTGGTCGTTGCGCGAAGCTTGCGAGCGTGTATATTCGAGAAATTGTTAGACTACATGGCATTCGATATCAATAATTTCAGATCGAGATCCTCGGTTCACATCGAGATTTTGGAGACGATTACATGAGTCGTTGGGTACTAGACTTAGTTTCAATCTGACTTTTCATCCCCAAAGCGACGGACAAGATCCGAGCAGGTAATTCGGTACTAGAAGATATGCTTGAGCTTGCATTATTGATTTTGAAGCGAGTTGGGAACGATATTTGCCACTAGCCGAGTTTGTCTATAATAATAGTTTCCAATCTAGTATTCGGATGGCTCGTATGAAGCATTATATGGTCGAAATGTAGATCACCAGTATGTTGGACGGAGTTGAATGAAAGGAAAGTAATTGGGCGGAATTGATTCAAGAAACGGAGGAAACGATTAAAAAGATCAAAGATGATTGAAGGTCGCTTTAACGGACAAAAGTCTTATCTTGATTTGAAACGTCGAGACATTGAATATTCAATCGGAGACAAGGTATTTCTTAAAGTCTCTCCATGGAAGAAAGTATTGAGATTTAGTCGGAAAGGTAAATTAAGTCCACGTTTTATTGGGCGTATGAAATAGTGGAAAGAATTGGACCAGCTTGCATATCGATTGGCTTTACCTTACGAATTACAAAGGATTCATGATGTTTTTCATGTTTCGATGCTACGGAAATATAGATCAGATCCTTCTCATATAATTTCTACAGAAGATATTGAAGTTCGACACGATCTATCATATGAAGAAGAGCCGGTTCAAATTTTAGCACGAGAGTGAAAGAATTAAGAAATAAAAAGGTTCCTTTAGTGAAAGTCTTATGGAGAAATCATAATGTTGAAGAAGCGACTTGGGAACCAGAGGAAACTATGAGAGTACAATATCCTCATCTCTTTTTCGAGTAAATTTCGAGGACGAAATTTATTAAGGGGGAGAAATGTAATGACTCAAAATTCACGACACCGGAAAAGTGAGTTATAGGGCCTCCGTCTTAGTGAAATAAGTTCAAAATAATTATTAAAAATATTTATGAGCCTAGTAGTGTGCCTAATTAGGATTTAATTAGGTGAAATTAGCTTAATTTAGAATAATTAGCAAAAGAACTAAATTGAAAAAGGGTAAAAGTTTAATTCTAAAGTAATAGAAAATAAAAAGGATCAAAATGGCAATTAAGCCATTTACATAAATTGAGGCGGCATATTGAAATAAAATCAAAGATTTTATTTAGGTTTTATATATTAAATTATATATATATATATATATATATATATTATAATGATTATTATTATAGTTTTATATTAAATTATTATGATTACTTAATTGATAATATATTATAAATAAATTAAATAGAAGACAATTGTATGGTAATAAAATATACATGTGTAAGAATTGTATTGGTACATTTGTAATTTAAATACTAAATTACTTATAATTTAAGTAAAAAGATATTTGTTAATTAAATAATTAAATTATTAAATTATGAGATTTTTTGTTTAAGAAACAAATTAAATAATGACAATTGTAATAAAATTATTGGTACAAATGTAAAATTTAATATGTATCCAATTGTAATATTAGTATTTATTATTAAAATAGATATTTATTAAATTAATTAAATATTAATATTATAAGATTTTTATTTGTTAAATAAATAAAAGAAAGACAAATGGATGGTAATAATAGTGTACAAATGTACAAAGATACATGTGTACAAATGTGTTAATTATATTGTTATTAAATTAATAATAATATATATTAGTTAAATGATAAAATAAATAAGTAAAATAAATGAAATAATAAAGGAAAAGAGAAAGACAAAAGAAAAAAAGAAGAAGGAGAACAGAAGCATTTGAAACAGGGAAAGAAAAAGAAAGAAAGAAAAGGAAAGGAAAAAACTAGGGTTTTAAGGTTTGAAGCTTTAAAAGGTAAGTCAATTAAGTCCTTTTCTCTTAATTTTGATGTTTTAGGAGCTTTGAAACAAGATTTTGATGAAATTAAGTTAATAGTTCAAGAGTTCATATGTTTCCAAGTAGGGTTCATGTTGGAAAAATTATGGAATTAGGGATTTAATTGAATGAATTCTAAGTTAGAATTGATTAAGGGATTAAATTGTAAACTAGCCTATAAGTTTTGTGTTTTAGGGACTAAATTGAGGAAAATTCAGAATTAAGAAAATATGTTGAAAATTTAATAGTTAAATTTGAGTTTAAATGAAATTTGAATAGGAATAAGGTGTGAATTGGTGTTATAAATTTGGTTATTAACATTTTACATCAAAACAGTTTTGGAAAGTAGCAATGGTCTGATTTTGAAAATTCACTAAAAATTGTAGGAATTGAATTAGAGGATGAATAAGATATGAAATTAAAGCTTATTGGGTCTAGTTTCTTATAGTGGAAACAATGTAAGCAATGAATTTATGAATCAAGAGATATTTGAAATTTTGTAAGACTGGTTCAGGGTAATTTCGAGACACTCTGTTTTAACTTTGGAAAATCATTAAAAATTGTACAAAAATTATTATGGAGTGTAATTTATATATGTGAACTCCTTAATGAATCTAGTTTCAAAATAAATAAACAAGAACCTTATTCGAGTTCTGTACAATGAGATAATTTATTTTTAGTAGAGAGAGGTCAGAACTGTCAAATGAAATAACAGGGGAGTATTTAGTGAATAAACTGTACTAAATGGCTAGACCAAAAATTATGGAAATTTTATGGTTAGAAGATATATGAGTCTAGTTTTAAGGAAAATTTACGGATATTAATTTGGAGTTTCGTAGCTCAAGATATAAATAATTTAGTAACAATAACTCAAGTAGACAGCTTAATGGTGAAATTATATATATACATTAAAAATGGTTAAATTTACATGTTTAGGCTCATGAATTAAATTGAATCATGTTGTATTGATGATTATAAATTATTATTTTCGTAGCCAACAAAGAACCTGAAGCATCAAAGATCGAAAGGAAAGGAGAAAGTCATCGAGGACTAAAACGGGAGAATTACGGTGTGTATTACTATAATTCGAATTTTTAATTATTCTTGATTGCTGAAATTTTAATTGTTATGTATATGGTAAATAAGACTTGAGGTAAGTATGTGAAATTGAAATTAGAAAAAGTAAAATAATACCCTATTAACTCGTCGGACTAGATTCGATACAAATGGCATGCCATTGGATTTGCGATATGATGAAGAGATTGTAGTTCGGCGAGAAGATGTTTCTGTTATTATATACTTCGGTTTATCCGAATAGGCATTTAATGCCTTATTGGTGTGTTGGGAGGATATATTATACCGGTGTGTTATGGAGGATTTACAATATTCCGGGTGTGTTTGGGTTGGATATTCTGGTGTGTTTGGGTGGAAATCCGTGTATCTGTCATAGTCCGAGCTTTGTTAATAGGGTAAATAATTGAAATGAAATTTTGAAAATGAGATTATTTGTTTTAGCACTATTGAAAAGTACGAGAAAGAATGTATGAACTAAATTATGAATTGAGTTAGTATGAGAAAAATAAATTATGAATTTAAGATTTATGAAGTAAAATAATTTTATATAAAAGTAGTTTAAATAATTATAAAATTATGGTTGATGTTTGTAATTTATTAATGTTAAATAGTCTTGGTTTATAGTAATACCACTGAGTATATCCATACTCAACAGACGCAGTTGTTTCCGTATGCGCAGTTAGTAGAAGTCACGTGTCCCATTCGGCATCCGAACAATCCCGACTCAACACAAATTTGGTGATGTATATTTTTCTTTTGGGTAAAGGTGGCATGTACATAGGTGTTATTTAGTCACTTGAATATGTATATTACTTTGGGTAGTGAAGGATGAATGATAAAATTTAGATGGTTAAATGAAATGGTAAGGAAAGTACATGATATTTTGATACATGAACATTAAGTTGTTAAATGAATGAAGTTTTTAATCAATTTGAATGATGCTATGATAGTTATTAAATTAAAATTTTATTAAGAATATAAATATTAGTATATGAATGTGAAATATTGGTGTTGGTTGTTTTGGTTTGAAATTTGCAGGAGGTTTAGGTAAAAATAAGCGAGAATGTTTGTAAAATTTTTATATAAAAAAAAAAATTGGAATACTCGAACAAGTCCCGTTCTACTTTTAATACATGTTTGAACTTCGAGAGTTCAAGATAGGGACTTAATTATTATATTATACTATTAAAGTTATATTAATTGTAAATTATTCGTAAGTTGTCTGATACGTCCGGTAATGCCTCATAACCTCGTTCCGGTAACGGTTTGGGGTTAGGGGGTGTTACAATTGTTGGTATCAGACCTATCAGGTTTAGCCGATTCTTGGGCTAAAATGGGCTCAGAAGTGAGTTTAGAAGTACATGCCACTGTCGAGTCGAAATTGAGTCGGGATTTGTTTTGGATGCTAATATATTTATTTGATTTTGTTTTATAGATAAAATGTCAGATGAAAGAATGGATAATGTTGAACAGAAATGTATAATGGAAGTCGAAATTAGAAGAAATGAATCACTACACCTAGTGTGAATCCGTTAGATAATCAATTTCCTAACGTAGGAGAGAAAGAAATGCCTCACAATCATTAAGAGATATAGCTGATGCATTACGACAAATAGTGAGAACTATACACTGCTACTACATCTGTACCTCTCGTCGAGACAGCCCCGATTAAAGAGCTACGAAAATATGGTGCCACGGAATTTCAGTGGATTAAAAGGAGCTGATCCATCCGTTGCTGAAAATTGGATAGAAACAACAAAAAGAGTTTTGCAACAATTAGACTTTTGCTTCGAGAAAGTCGATATGTGCTTTGTATCAACATTACAAGGAGAAGCGTATCTCTCGGTGGGAATCGTGGTTAGACATTTGCCGATGATCGGGTAACTTGGGACTTGTTTCAAAAAAGAATTTGAAGAAGAAGTATATTGGGAAATTGTACATCAAGAGAAAAAGCAAGAGTTTTTAGTGTTGAAACAGGGAATATGTCGATCTTGGATTATGAGCGAGAGTTCTCTAGATTGAGCAGGTATGCTTTAGAATATGTTCCAACCGAGGTGATAGTTGTAAACGATTTCTACGGGATGAGATGAAATCAAGATTCAATTGGTAAGTCTTAGAATTCTCGAACTTGTTGATCCGGTTGAGCGAGCAAAAATGATAAAAACAAGTATTGGGCCTGGATAAAAAATCAGAAATGGGTAAATCAGCTGGGAAACGTATGGGAACTACTAGTTCTAATCCATTACCGAAGAGATTCAGAGAATCAAGAAGTGACTGGAGATCCAGTTTTACTTCAGACAGAGGTGGTAGAAGCAGAGGTAAACAGATGACAGTATTTACTAGTAGTGTGAGAGGTCCATCCCGAAGTATAGAAATTCCGGCATCGTGAGCATCATGAGAAAGAAACATTTAGGTGAATGTTGGAGGATAACTCGACGATGTTTTCGATGTGGGGCTACAGATCATTTTATCCGAGATTGTCCGAAAGGTGAAAGTGACACACCTGCAACATCTCAAAGATCAGTACCTACTGTTCGTGGCAGAGGATCTAGTAGGGGTGGTTCGGGTTCTGTGTCTAGAGGTGGAGGTGTCAGAAGAAATAGCGATATAGTTACACAACAGTCAGAGGCCAGAGCGCCGGCCAGAGCGTATGTAGTCCGGACCCGTGAGGAGGGCGATGCACATGATGTTGTTACAGGTACAACACCAATTTCTATACCTCCATATCGAATGTCGCCCACTGAGTTGAAAGAGTTGAAGGTGCAGTTACAAGATTTACTAGATCGTGGATTTATTAGACCAAGCATTTCACCCTGGGGAGCTCCAGTATTGTTTGTTAAAAAGAAAGATGGCTCTATGCGACTTTGTATTGATTACCGACAGTTAAACAAGGTGACAATTAAAAATAAGTATCCATTGCCTCGCATTGATGAATTATTCGATCAATTGAGAGGAGCTTCTGTGTTTTCAAAGATTGACTTAAGGTCGGGTTACTATCAGTTGAAGGTAAAAGAAAGTGATGTACCGAAGACAGCTTTCCGTACGAGGTATGGCCATTATGAGTTCTTTGTAATGCCATTTGGGTTAACAAATGCCCCACCGCTTTATGGATCTCATGAATCGTATCTTTCAACCGTATTTAGATCGGTTTGTGGTGGTTTTTATTGATGATATATTGGTTTATTCAAAGTCGAGTCGTCGAACATGATCGACATCCGAGGATTGTACTACGAGATATTACGGGAGAAGCGATTATATGGAAAGCTCGATGAAATGCGAGTTAGTTATCGGTGGTATTTTGGGACATGTAGTATCTGCAGATGGAATCCGAAAGTTGATCCAAAAAGATTGAAGCAATTGTTCAATGGAATGCACCGAGGAATGTATCTGAGGTACGTAGTTTTCTTGGTTTAGCTGGGTATTATAGAAGATTTGTAAATGGATTTTCGAAGATAGCTTTACCGATGACCAAGTTGTTGCAGAAGAATGTTCCTTTTATTTGGGATGATCGATTATCGAGAAAAGTTTTGAAACATTGAAACGAATGTTAACCGAGGCACCAGTTTTGACATTGCCAGAATCGGGTAAAGATTTTATAGTGTATAGTGATGCTTCTTTGAGTGGTTTGGGTTGTGTATTGATGCAGGATGGGAAGGTAATAGCCTATGCATCTCGTCAATTGAAACCACATGAAAGGAATTATCCGACTCATGATCTTGAGTTAGCAGCTGTGATTTTTGCATTGAAGATTTGGAGACATTATCTTTATGGTGAAAATGTTACATTTATACTTGATCATAAGAGTTTGAAGTATCTTCTTTCTCAGAAGGAATTGAATTTGAGACAAAGGCGTTGGATCGAGCTTCTGAAAGATTATGATTGTGTTATAGACTATCATCCAGGAAGAGCTAATGTTGTAGCTGATGCATTAAGCGAGAAAAGTCAGAATTGAATTAAGGGCAATGTTTGCACGACTTAGTATCACTGATGATGGGAGTCTTTTGGCTGAATTAAGAGTAAAACTGATAATGTTTGATCAGATTAGATCAGCTCAGTTGAAAGATGACAAATTATCGAAGAAAAGAGAGATGGTACAGAATGGCACAGCAGAAAACTTTAGTATTGATGATTGTGGATGCTTGAGGTTTCGAAATCGGATTTGTATTCCAAATACTTCTGAGCTTAAAGAGTTAATTCTACGGGAAGCTCATGATAGTTCGTTTGCTATGCACCCCGGAGGCACGAAAATGTATCGAGATTTACGAGAATTATACTGGTGGCCAGGGATGAAAAGAGACATAGTAGAATTTGTAAGTAAATGTCTGACTTGCCAACGGGTAAAGGCAGAACATCAGGTTCCTACTGGAATGCTTCAGCCTATTAATATTCCTGAATGGAAATGGGATCGCATCACGATGGATTTTATTACTGGATTACCGTTGTCAGCAAGCAAAAAGAATGCTATTTGGGTGATAGTTGATAGACTTACCAAGTCAGCACATTTTATAGCAATCGGGGATCGATTGGTCGCTGCGTGAAGCTTGCGAGCGTGTATATTCGAGAAATTGTTAGACTACATGGCATTCCGATATCAATAATTTCAGATCGAGATCCTCGGTTCACATCGAGATTTTGGAGACAGTTACATGAGTCGTTGGGTACTAGACTTAGTTTCAGTACAGCTTTTCATCCCCAAACTGACGGACAGTCCGAACGGGTAATTCAGGTACTAGAAGATATGCTTCGAGCTTGCATTATTGATTTTGAAGCAGGTTGGGAACGATATTTGCCACTAGCTGAGTTTGTCTATAATAATAGTTTCCAATCTAGTATTCAGATGGCTCCGTATGAAGCATTATATGGTCGGAAATGTAGATCACCAGTATGTTGGACGGAGTTGAATGAAAGGAAAGTAATTGGGCCGGAATTGATTCAAGAAACGGAGGAAACAGTTAAAAAGATCAAAGACAGATTGAAGGCTGCTTTCGACAGACAAAAGTCTTATGCTGATTTGAAACGTCGAGACATTGAATATTCAGTCGGAGACAAGGTATTTCTTAAAGTCTCTCCATGGAAGAAAGTATTGAGATTTAGTCGGAAAGGTAAATTAAGTCCACGTTTTATTGGGGCCGTATGAAATAGTGGAAAGAATTGGACCAGTTGCATATCGATTGGCTTTACCTTCTGAATTACAAAGGATTCATGATGTTTTTCATGTTTCGATGCTACGGAAATATAGATCAGATCCTTCTCATATAATTTCTACAGAAGATATTGAAGTTCGACCTGATCTATCATATGAAGAAGAGCCGGTTCAAATTTTAGCACGAGAAGTGAAAGAATTAAGAAATAAAAAGGTTCCTTTAGTGAAAGTCTTATGGAGAAATCATAATGTTGAAGAAGCGACTTGGGAACCAGAGGAAACTATGAGAGTACAATATCCTCATCTCTTTTCAGGTAAATTTCGAGGACGAAATTTATTAAGGGGGGGAGAAATGTAATGACCTGAAATTCACGGGCACCGGAAAAGTGAGTTATAGGGCCTCCGTCTTAGTGAAATAAGTTCGAAAATAATTATTAAAAATATTTATGAGCCTAGTAGTGTGTCTAATTAGGATTTAATTAGGTGAAATTAGCTTAATTTAGAATAATTAGCAAAAGAACTAAATTGAAAAAGGGTAAAAGTTTAATTCTAAAGTAATAGAAAATAAAAAGGATCAAAATGGCAATTAAGCCATTTACATAAATTGAGGCGGCATATTGAAATAAAATCAAAGATTTTATTTAGGTTTTATATATTAAATTATATATATATATATATATATATATATTATAATGATTATTATTATAGTTTTATATTAAATTATTATGATTACTTAATTGATAATATATTATAAATAAATTAAATAGAAGACAATTGTATGGTAATAAAATATACATGTGTAAGAATTGTATTGGTACATTTGTAATTTAAATACTAAATTACTTATAATTTAAGTAAAAGATATTTGTTAATTAAATAATTAAATTATTAAATTATGAGATTTTTGTTTAAGAAACAAATTAAATAATGACAATTGTAATAAAATTATTGGTACAAATGTAAAATTTAATATGTATCCAATTGTAATATTAGTATTTATTATTAAAATAGATATTTATTAAATTAATTAAATATTAATATTATAAGATTTTTATTTGTTAAATAAATAAAAGAAAGACAAATGGATGGTAATAATAGTGTACAAATATACAAAGATACATGTGTACAAATGTGTTAATTATATTGTTATTAAATTAATAATAATATATATTAGTTAAATGATAAAATAAATAAGTAAAATAAATGAAATAATAAAGGAAAAAGAGAAAGACAAAAGAAAAAAAAAAGAAGGAGAAACAGAAGCATTTGAAACAGGGAAAGAAAAAGAAAGAAAGAAAAGGGAAAGGAAAAAAACTAGGGTTTTAAGGTTTGAAGCTTTAAAAGGTAAGTCAATTAAGTCCTTTTCTCTTAATTTTGATGTTTTAGGAGCTTTGAAACAAGATTTTGATGAAATTAAGTTAATAGTTCAAGAGTTCATATGTTTCAAGTAGGGTTCATGTTGGAAAAATTATGGAATTAGGGATTTAATTGAATGAATTCTAAGTTAGAATTGATTAAGGGATTAAATTGTAAACTAGCCTATAAGTTTTGTGTTTTAGGGACTAAATTGAGGAAAATTCAGAATTAAGAAAATATGTTGAAAATTTAATAGTTAAATTTGAGTTTAAATGAAATTTGAATAGGAATAAGGTGTGAATTGGTGTTATAAATTTGGTTATTAACATTTTACATCAAAACAGTTTTGGAAAGTAGCAATGGTCTGATTTTGAAAATTCACTAAAAATTGTAGGAATTGAATTAGAGGATGAATAAGATATGAAATTAAAGCTTATTGGGTCTAGTTTCTTATAGTGGAAACAATGTAAGCAATGAATTTATGAATCAAGAGATATTTGAAATTTTGTAAGACTGGTTCAGGTAATTTCGAGACACTCTGTTTTAACTTTGGAAAATCATTAAAAATTGTACAAAAATTATTATGGAGTGTAATTTATATATGTGAACTCCTTAATGAATCTAGTTTCAAAATAAATAAACAAGAACCTTATTCGAGTTCTGTACAATGAGATAATTTATTTTTAGTAGAGAGAGGTCAGAACTGTCAAATGAAATAACAGGGGAGTATTTAGTGAATAAACTGTACTAAATGGCTAGACCAAAAATTATGGAAATTTTATGGTTAGAAGATATATGAGTCTAGTTTTAAGGAAAATTTACGGATATTAATTTGGAGTTTCGTAGCTCAAGATATAAATAATTTAGTAACAATAACTCAAGTAGACAGCTTAATGGTGAAATTATATATATACATTAAAAATGGTTAAATTTACATGTTTAGGCTCATGAATTAAATTGAATCATGTTGTATTGATGATTATAAATTATTATTTTCGTAGCTAACAAAGAACCCAAGCATCAAAGATCGAAAAGGAAAGGAGAAAGTCATCGAGGACTAAAACGGAGAATTACGGTGTGTATTACTATAATTCGAATTTTTAATTATTCTTGATTGCTGAAATTTTAATTGTTATGTATGGTAAATAAGACTTGAGGTAAGTATGTGAAATTGAAATTAGAAAAAGTAAAATAATACCCTATTAACTCGTCGGACTAGATTCGATACAAATGGCATGCCATTGGATTTGCGATATGATGAAGAGATTGTAGTTCGCCGAGAAGATGTTTCTGTTATTATATACTTCGGTTTATCCGAATAGGCATTTAATGCCTTATTGGTGTGTTGGGAGGATATATTATACCGGTGTGTTATGGAGGATTTACAATATTCCGGTGTGTTTGGGTTGGATATTCTGTGTGTTTGGGTGGAAATCCGTGTATCCTGTCATAGTCCGAGCTTTGTTAATAGGGTAAATAATTGAAATGAAATTTTGAAAATGAGATTATTTGTTTTAGCACTATTGAAAAGTACGAGAAAGAATGTATGAACTAAATTATGAATTGAGTTAGTATGAGAAAAATAAATTATGAATTTAAGATTTATGAAGTAAAATAATTTTATATAAAAGTAGTTTAAATAATTATAAAATTATGGTTGATGTTTGTAATTTATTAATGTTAAATAGTCTTGGTTTATAGTAATACCACTCGAGTATATCCATACTCGGCATGCATTTGTTTCCGTGCGCGAGTTAGTAGAAGTCACGTGTCCCACCAAAGATCCGAACAATCCCGACTCAACACAAATTTGGTGATGTATATTTTTCTTTTGGGTAAAGGTGGCATGTACATAGGTGTTATTTAGTCACTTGAATATGTATATTACTTTGGGTAGTGAAGGATGAATGATAAAATTTAGATGGTTAAATGAAATGGTAAGGAAAGTACATGATATTTTGATACATGAACATTAAGTTGTTAAATGAATGAAGTTTTTAATCAATTTGAATGATGCTATGATAGTTATTAAATTAAAATTTTATTAAGAATATAAATATTAGTATATGAATGTGAAATATTGGTGTTGGTTGTTTTGGTTTGAAATTTGCAGGAGGTTTAGGTAAAAATAAGCAGAATGTCACAAATTTTTATATAAAAAAATTGGAATACTTTAACAAGTCCCGCTTCTACTTTTAATACATGTTTGAACTTCGAGAGTTCAAGATAGGGACTTAATTATTATATTATACTATTAAAGTTATATTAATTGTAAATTATTCGTAAGTTGTCCGATACGTCCGTAATGCCTCATAACCTCGCTCCAGAACGGTTTGGGGTTAGGGGTGTTACAATTGTTGGTATCGCACCTATCGTGTTTAGCCGATTCTTGGGCTAAAATGGGCTCATGAGTTTAGAAGTACATGCCATCGTCGAGTCGAAATTGAGTCGGGATTTGTTTTGGATGCTAATATATTTATTTGATTTTGTTTTATAGATAAAATGTCGATGAAAGAATGGATAATGTTGAACAGAAATGTATACCGGAAGTCGAGAATTAGAAGAAATCAATCACTACACCTAGTGTGAATCCGTTAGATAATCAATTTCCTAACGTAGGAGAGAAAGAAATGCCTCACAATCAGTTAAGAGATATAGCTGATGCATTACAAAGAAATAGTGAGAACTATACTCGCTACTACATCTGTACCTCTTGCCATGACAGCCCCGATTAAAGAGCTACGAAAATATGGTGCCACGGAATTTCGTGGATTAAAAGGAGCTGATCCATCCGCTGCTGAAAATTGGATAGAAACAACAAAAAGAGTTTTGCAACAATTAGACCGCACTTCGAGAAAGTCTGATATGTGCTTTGTATCATCATTACAAGGAGAAGCGTATCTCTGTGGGAATCTGTGGTTAGACATTTGCCTGGATGATCGTGTAACTTGGGACTTGTTTCAAAAAGAATTTCGTAAGAAGTATATTGGGGAATTGTACATCAAGAGAAAAAGCAAGAGTTTTTAGTGTTGAAACAGGGAATATGTCAAGATCTTGGATTATGAGCGAGAGTTCTCTAGATTGAGCAGTATGCTTTAGAATATGTTCCAACCGAGGCTGATAGTTGTAAACGATTTCTACGGGAACGTGAGATGAAATCAAGATTCAATTGGTAAGTCTTAGAATTACTGAACTTGTTGATCTGGTTGAGCGAGCAAAAATGATAAAAACAAGTATTGGGCCCGGATAAAAATCGAAAATGGGTAAATCACCGGGAAACGTATGGGAACTACTAGTTCTAATCCATTACCAAGAGATTCAGAGAATCAAGAAGTGACTGGAGATCCGGGGCTTTACTTCGCATGCAGGTGGTAGTAGAAGCAGAGTAAACAGATGACGATGATTTACTAGTAGTGTGAGAGGTCCATCCCAAGTATAGAAATTCCATCGTGAGCATCATGAAAAAAAACATTTAGGTGAATGTTGGAGGATAACTCGACGATGTTTTCGATGTGGGGCTCTGCATCATTTTATCCGAGATTGTCCGAAAGGTGAAAGTGACACACCGCAACATCTCAAAGATCGCACCTCACTGCTCGTGGCGCAGGATCTAGTAGGGGTGGTTCGGGTTCCGTGTCTAGAGGTGGAGGTGTCGGAAGAAATAGCGATATAGTTACACAACAATGGAGGGCGAGCGCACGCCAGAGCGTATGTAGTCCTGACCCGTGAGGAGGGCGATGCACATGATGTTGTTACAGTACAACACCAATTTCTATACCTCCATATCGAATGTCGCCACCGAGTTGAAAGAGTTGAAGGTGCAAGCATACAAGATTTACTAGATCGTGGATTTATTAGACCAAGCATTTCACCCTGGGAGCTCCAAAGATTGTTTGTTAAAAAGAAAGATGGCTCTATGCGACTTTGTATTGATTACCGGCGCTTAAACAAGGTGACAATTAAAAATAAGTATCCATTGCCTCGCATTGATGAATTATTCGATCAATTGAGAGGAGCTTCTGTGTTTTCAAAGATTGACTTAAGGTCGGGTTACTATCGCTTGAAGGTAAAAGAAAGTGATGTACCAAGACAAATTTTTCCGCATTTAGGTATGGCCATTATGAGTTCTTTGTAATGCCATTTGGGTTAACAAATGCCCCAGCTGCTTTTATGGATCTCATGAATCGTATCTTTCAACCGTATTTAGATCAGTTTGTGGTGGTTTTTATTGATGATATATTGGTTTATTCAAAGTCGAGTCGAACATGATCGACATCCGAGGATTGTACTACGATATTACGGGAGAAGCGCTTATATGGAAAGCTCGAGAAATGCGAGTTCCGTTATCGTAGTGGTATTTTGGGACATGTAGTATCCGCAGATGGAATCCGAGTTGATCCAAAAAGATTGAAGCAATTGTTCAATGGAATGCACCGAGGAATGTATCCGAGGTAATGTAGTTTTCTTGGTTTAGCTGGGTATTATAGAAGATTTGTAAATGGATTTTCAAGATAGCTTTACCGATGACCAAGTTGTTGCGAAAGAATGTTCCTTTTATTTGGGATGATCAAAGGTCGAAAAAAAGTTTTGAAACATTGAAACGAATGTTAACCGAGGCACCAGCTTTGACATTGCCGAATCGGGTAAAGATTTTATAGTGTATAGTGATGCTTCTTTGAGTGGTTTGGGTTGTGTATTGATGCAGGATGGGAAGGTAATAGCCTATGCATCTCACCAATTGAAACCACATGAAAGGAATTATCCGACTCATGATCTTGAGTTAGCAAATGTGATTTTTTGCATTGAAGATTTGGAGACATTATCTTTATGGTGAAAAATGTTACATTTATACCGATCATAAGAGTTTGAAGTATCTTCTTTCTCGAAGGAATTGAATTTGAGACAAAGGCGTTGGATCGAGCTTCAAAGATTATGATTGTGTTATAGACTATCATCCAGAAGAGCTAATGTTGTAGCCGATGCATTAAGCGTAAAAGTCAGAATTGAATTAAGGGCAATGTTTGCACGACTTAGTATCACCGATGATGGGAGTCTTTTGGTCGAATTAAGAGTAAAATCGATAATGTTTGATCAGATTAGATCACCAATTGAAAGATGACAAATTATCAAGAAAAGAGAGATGGTACAGAGAATGGCACAAAGAAAAAACTTAGTATTGATGATTGTGGATGCTTGAGGTTTCAAATCGGATTTGTATTCCAAATACTTCGAGCTTAAAGAGTTAATTCTACGGAAGCTCATGATAGTTCGTTTGCTATGGACCCCGAGGCACGAAAATGTATCGAGATTTACGAGAATTATACCGTGGCCGTGGATGAAAAGAGACATAGTAGAATTTGTAAGTAAATGTCCGACTTGCCAACGTAAAGGCGTAACATCAGTTCCTACTTTGGAATGCTTCACCTATTAATATTCCCGAATGGAAATGGGATCGCATCACGATGGATTTTATTATCGGATTACCGCTGTCGCAAGAAGCAAAAAGAATGCTATTTGGGTGATAGTTGATAGACTTACCAAGTCAAGACATTTTATAGCGATCGGGATCGATTGGTCGCTGCGTAAGCTTGCGCAGACGCGTATATTCGAGAAATTGTTAGACTACATGGCATTCCGATATCAATAATTTCAGATCGAGATCCTCGGTTCACATCGAGATTTTGGAGACAGCTACATGAGTCGTTGGGTACTAGACTTAGTTTCAAGATGCCTTTTCATCCCCAAACCGACTGACAAATTCGAACGGGTAATTCAGTACTAGAAGATATGCTTCGAGCTTGCATTATTGATTTTGAAGCAAAGTTGGGAACGATATTTGCCACTAGCTGAGTTTGTCTATAATAATAGTTTCCAATCTAGTATTCGATGGCTCCGTATGAAGCATTATATGGTCGGAAATGTAGATCACCAAAGATGTTGGACTGAGTTGAATGAAAGGAAAGTAATTGGGCCTTAATTGATTCAAGAAACGGAGGAAACAGATTAAAAAGATCAAAGACAGATTGAAGGTCGCTTTCGACGCACAAAAGTCTTATGTTGATTTGAAACGCCGAGACATTGAATATTCAATCGGAGACAAGGTATTTCTTAAAGTCTCTCCATGGAAGAAAGTATTGAGATTTAGTCGGAAAGGTAAATTAAGTCCACGCTTTATTGGGCCGTATGAAATAGTGGAAAGAATTGGACCAGATTGCATATCGATTGGCTTTACCTTCCGAATTACAAAGGATTCATGATGTTTTTCATGTTTCGATGCTACGAAATATAGATCGATCCTTCTCATATAATTTCTACAGAAGATATTGAAGTTCGAATTCGATCTATCATATGAAGAAGAGCCGGTTCAAATTTTAGCACGAGAAGTGAAAGAATTAAGAAATAAAAAGGTTCCTTTAGTGAAAGTCTTATGGAGAAATCATAATGTTGAAGAAGCGACTTGGGAACCAGAGGAAACTATGAGAGTACAATATCCTCATCTCTTTTTTAGAGTAAATTTCGAGGACGAAATTTATTAAGGGGGAGAAATGTAATGACTCAAATTCACTGCACCGAAAAGTGAGTTATAGGGCCTCCGTCTTAGTGAAATAAGTTCAAAAATAATTATTAAAAATATTTATGAGCCTAGTAGTGTGTCTAATTAGGATTTAATTAGGTGAAATTAGCTTAATTTAGAATAATTAGCAAAAAGAACTAAATTGAAAAAGGGGTAAAAGTTTAATTCTAAAGTAATAGAAAATAAAAGGATCAAAATGGCAATTAAGCCATTTACATAAATTGAGTGGCATATTGAAATAAAATCAAAGATTTTATTTAGGTTTTATATATTAAATTATATATATATATATATATATATATTATAATGATTATTATTATAGTTTTATATTAAATTATTATGATTACTTAATTGATAATATATTATAAATAAATTAAATAGAAGACAATTGTATGGTAATAAAATATACATGTGTAAGAATTGTATTGGTACATTTGTAATTTAAATACTAAATTACTTATAATTTAAGTAAAAGATATTTGTTAATTAAATAATTAAATTATTAAATTATGAGATTTTTTGTTTAAGAAACAAATTAAATAATGACAATTGTAATAAAATTATTGGTACAAATGTAAAATTTAATATGTATCCAATTGTAATATTAGTATTTATTATTAAAATAGATATTTATTAAATTAATTAAATATTAATATTATAAGATTTTTATTTGTTAAATAAATAAAAGAAAGACAAATGGATGGTAATAATAGTGTACAAATGTACAAAGATACATGTGTACAAATGTGTTAATTATATTGTTATTAAATTAATAATAATATATATTAGTTAAATGATAAAATAAATAAGTAAAATAAATGAAATAATAAAGGAAAAAGAGAAAGACAAAAGAAAAAAAAAAAGAAGAAGGAGAACAGAAGCATTTCGAAACAGGGAAAGAAAAAGAAAGAAAGAAAAGGGAAAGGAAAAAAACTAGGGTTTTAAGGTTTGAAGCTTTAAAAGGTAAGTCAATTAAGTCCTTTTCTCTTAATTTTGATGTTTTAGGAGCTTTGAAACAAGATTTTGATGAAATTAAGTTAATAGTTCAAGAGTTCATATGTTTCCAAGTAGGGTTCATGTTGGAAAAATTATGGAATTAGGGATTTAATTGAATGAATTCTAAGTTAGAATTGATTAAGGGATTAAATTGTAAACTAGCCTATAAGTTTTGTGTTTTAGGGACTAAATTGAGGAAAATTCAGAATTAAGAAAATATGTTGAAAATTTAATAGTTAAATTTGAGTTTAAATGAAATTTGAATAGGAATAAGGTGTGAATTGGTGTTATAAATTTGGTTATTAACATTTTACATCAAAACAGTTTTGGAAAGTAGCAATGGTCTGATTTTGAAAATTCACTAAAAATTGTAGGAATTGAATTAGAGGATGAATAAGATATGAAATTAAAGCTTATTGGGTCTAGTTTCTTATAGTGGAAACAATGTAAGCAATGAATTTATGAATCAAGAGATATTTGAAATTTTGTAAGACTGGTTCAGGGTAATTTCAGAGACACTCTGTTTTAACTTTGGAAAATCATTAAAAATTGTACAAAAATTATTATGGAGTGTAATTTATATATGTGAACTCCTTAATGAATCTAGTTTCAAAATAAATAAACAAGAACCTTATTCGAGTTCTGTACAATGAGATAATTTATTTTTAGTAGAGAGAGGTCAGAACTGTCAAATGAAATAACAGGGGAGTATTTAGTGAATAAACTGTACTAAATGGCTAGACCAAAAATTATGGAAATTTTATGGTTAGAAGATATATGAGTCTAGTTTTAAGGAAAATTTACGGATATTAATTTGGAGTTTCGTAGCTCAAGATATAAATAATTTAGTAACAATAACTCAAGTAGACAGCTTAATGGTGAAATTATATATATACATTAAAAATGGTTAAATTTACATGTTTAGGCTCATGAATTAAATTGAATCATGTTGTATTGATGATTATAAATTATTATTTTCGTAGCCAACAAAGAACCCAAGCATCGACATCGAAAGGAAAGGAGAAAGTCATCGAGGACTAAAACGGGAGAATTACGGTGTGTATTACTATAATTCGAATTTTTAATTATTCTTGATTGCTGAAATTTTAATTGTTATGTATGGTAAATAAGACTTGAGGTAAGTATGTGAAATTGAAATTAGAAAAAGTAAAATAATACCCTATTAACTCGTCGGACTAGATTCGATACAAATGGCATGCCATTGGATTTGCGATATGATGAAGAGATTGTAGTTCGGCCGAGAAGATGTTTCTGTTATTATATACTTCGGTTTATCCGAATAGGCATTTAATGCCTTATTGGTGTGTTGGGAGGATATATTATACCGGTGTGTTATGGAGGATTTACAATATTCCGGGTGTGTTTGGGTTGGATATTCGGTGTGTTTGGGTGGAAATCCGTGTATCTCATCATAGTCCGAGCTTTGTTAATAGGGTAAATAATTGAAATGAAATTTTGAAAATGAGATTATTTGTTTTAGCACTATTGAAAAGTACGAGAAAGAATGTATGAACTAAATTATGAATTGAGTTAGTATGAGAAAAATAAATTATGAATTTAAGATTTATGAAGTAAAATAATTTTATATAAAAGTAGTTTAAATAATTATAAAATTATGGTTGATGTTTGTAATTTATTAATGTTAAATAGTCTTGGTTTATAGTAATACCACTGAGTATATCCATACTCAAATGCACGTTGTTTCCGTGCGCGAGTTAGTAGAAGTCACGTGTCCCACTTCAAAGATCCGAACAATCCCGACTCCAACACAAATTTGGTGATGTATATTTTTCTTTTGGGTAAAGGTGGCATGTACATAGGTGTTATTTAGTCACTTGAATATGTATATTACTTTGGGTAGTGAAGGATGAATGATAAAATTTAGATGGTTAAATGAAATGGTAAGGAAAGTACATGATATTTTGATACATGAACATTAAGTTGTTAAATGAATGAAGTTTTTAATCAATTTGAATGATGCTATGATAGTTATTAAATTAAAATTTTATTAAGAATATAAATATTAGTATATGAATGTGAAATATTGGTGTTGGTTGTTTTGGTTTGAAATTTGCAGGAGGTTTAGGTAAAAATAAGCGAGAAATGTCACAAAAATTTTATATATAAAAAAAAAAATTGGAATACTCGAACAAGTCCCGTTCTACTTTTAATACATGTTTGAACTTCGAGAGTTCAAGATAGGGACTTAATTATTATATTATACTATTAAAGTTATATTAATTGTAAATTATTCGTAAGTTGTCCGATCGTCCGTAATGCCTCATAACCTCGTTCGAATTAGCGGTTTGGGGTTAGGGGTGTTACATTTCAAATTGTATTTAGATCGGTTTGTGGTGGTTTTCATTGATGATATATTGGTTTATTCAAAGTCGAGTCGAACATGATCGGCATCCGAGGGACCGTACTCTGACTTTTCTGAGAAACAAATATATATGGAAAGCTCAGTAAATGCGAGTTCTAGTTATCAGAAGTGGTATTTCTGGGACATGTAGTATCTGCAGATGGAATCCGAGTTGATCTGAAAAAGATTGAAGCAATTGTTCAATGGAATTCACCGAGGAATGTATCTGAGGTTCGTAGTTTTCTTGGTTTAGCTGGGTATTACAGAAGATTTGTAAATGTATTTTCAAAGATAGCTTTGCAGATGACCCAGTTGCTGCAGAAGAATGTTCTTTTTATTTGGGATGATCAGTGTCAGAAAAGTTTTGAAACATTGAAGCAAATGTTAACCGAGGCATCAGTTCTGACATTGCCAGAATCAAGTAAAGATTTTGTAGTGTATAGTAATGCTTCTTTGAGTGGTTTGGGTTGTGTATTGATGCAGGATGGCAAGGTAATAGCTTATGCATCTCGTCAATTGAAACCACATGAAAGGAATTATCCAACTTATGATCTTGAGTTAGCAGCTGTGATTTTTGCATTGAAGATTTGGAGACATTATCTTTATGGTGAAAAAATGCTACATCTATACTGATCATAAGAGTTTGAAGTATCTTCTTTCTCAGAAGGAATTGAATTTGAGACAAAGGCGTTGGATCGAGCTTCTGAAGGATTATAATTGTGTTATAGACTATCATCCGGGAAGAGCTAATGTTGTAGCCGATGCATTAAAGCGGAAAAAGTCAGTAATTAAATTAAGAGCAATGTTTGCACGGCTTAGTATCGATGATGATGGGAGTCTTTTGGCCGAATTGAGAGTAAAGCGATAATGTTTGATCGATTAGATCGATTCGATTAGAAGATGACAAATTATTGAAGAAAAGAGAGATGGTATAGAATGGCACAGCAGAAAATTTTAGTATTGATGATTGTGGATGTTTGAGGTTTCGAAATCGGATTTGTATTCCAAATACTTCTGAGCTTAAAAAGTTGATTCTACGGGAAGCTCATTATAGTTCATTTGCTATGCACCCGAGGCAATACGAAAAATGTATCGAGATTTAAGAGAATTATACTTTGTGGCCGTGGATAAAAAAGACATAGTAGAATTTGTAAGTAAATGTTTGACTTGTCAACGGGTAAAGGCAGAACATCAGGCTCCTACTGGATTGCTTCAGCCTATTAATATTCCTGAATGGAAATGGGATCGCATCACGATGGATTTTATTACGGGATTACCGTTGTCAGCAAGCAAAAAGAATGCTATTTGGGTAATAGTTGATAGACTTACCAAGTCAGCACATTTTATAGCAATTAGGACTGATTGGTCATTGCAGAAGCTTGCAGACGTGTATATTCGAGAAATTGTTAGATTACATGGCATTCCGATATCAATAATTTCAAATCAAGATACTCGGTTCACATCGAGATTTTGGAGACAGTTATATGAGTCGTTGGGTACTAGAATTAGTTTCAAAGATCTGACTTTTGCATCCCCAAACCGACGACACGATCCGAACGGTAATTCGGTACTAGAAGATATGCTTGAGCTTGTATTATTGATTTTGAAGTAGGTTGGGAGCGATATTTGCCACTAGCTAAGTTTGTCTATAATAATAGTTTCCAATCTAGTATTCAGATGGCTCCATATGAAGCATTATATGGTCGAAAATGTAGTTCACCAGTATGTTGGACGGAGTTGAATGAAAGGAAAGTAATTGGGCCGGAATTAATTCAAGAAACAAAAGAAACAAATCAAAAGATCAAAGATAGATTAAAGGTAGCTTTTGACAGACAAAAGTCTTATGCTGATTTGAAACGTCGAGACATTGAGTATTCAGTTGGAGACAAAGTATTTCTTAAGGTTTCTCCTTGGAAAAAGGTTTTAAGATTTGGTCAGAAAGGTAAATTGACCCCACGTTTTATTAGGCCGTACGAAATAGTGGAAAGAATTGGACCAGTTGCATATTGATTGGCTTTACCTTCTGAATTACAAAAGATTCATGATGTTTTTCATGTTTCGATGCTACGAAAATATAGATCAGATCCTTCTCATATAATTTCTATAGAAGATATTAAAGTTCGACCTGATCTATCATATGAAGAAGAGCCAGTTCAAATTTTAGCACGGGAAGTGAAAGAATTAAGAAATAAAAAGGTTCCTTTAGTGAAAGTCCTATGGAGAAATCATAATGTTGAAGAAGCGACTTGGGAACCAGAGGAAACTATGAGAGTACAATATCCTCATCTCTTCTCAGGTAAATTTCGAGGACGAAATTTATTAAGGGGGGAGAAATATAATTACCCGAAATTCACGGGCACCGAAAAAGTGAGTTATAGGGCCTCCGTCTTAGTGAAATAAGTTCGAAAATAATTATTAAAAATATTAATGAGCCTAGTGGTGTGTCTAATTAGGATTTAATTAGGTGAAATTAGCTTAATTTAGAATAATTAGCAAAAAGAACTAAATTGAAAAAGGGGTAAAAGTTTAATTCTAAAGTAATAGAAAATAAAAAGGATTAAAATGGCAATTAAGCCGTTGACTACAAATGAGGCGGCATATTGGTGAAATAAAATCAAAGAGTTTTTTAGGTTTTATATATTATAATGATTATTATTATGGTTTTATATTAAATTATTATAATTATTAATTAACATTATGGTTTTCTATTAGATTATTATTATTAGCATTATTATTAAATAAATAAATTAAATAGTAGATAATTGTATGGTAATAAAAATATACATGTGTAAAAATTACATTGGTACATTTGTAATTTAAATACTTAATCACTTATAATTTAAGTAAAAAGATATTTGTTAAATAAATAATTAAATTATTAAAATTATGAGATTTTTGTTTGAGAAACAAATTAAATAATGACAATGGTAATAAAATTATTGGTACAAATGTAAAAATAAATATGTATCCAAATGTAATATTAGTATTTGTTATGAAAATAGATATTTATTAAATTAATTAAATATAAAATATAACATAAAACAAATAAAACGCAAAAGAAGAAAAAGAAAAAAGAAAGTTACAGAGAGCATTCGAAACAGAGGAAGGAAGAGAAGAAAAAGAAAGAAAAAGGGAAAATAGGGTTTTTGAAGCTTGGAGTTAATTTGGTAAGTCAATTAAGTCCTTTTTAGTTAATTTTGATGTTTTAGAAGCTTTAAAACAAGATTTTGATGAAATTAAGTTGATAGTTCAAGAGTTCATATGTTTCCAAATATGGTTCATGTTGGACAAATTATGGAATTAGGGATTTAATTGTAGACTAGGCTATAAGTTTTATGTTGTAGGGACTAAATTGAAGAAATTTCGAAATTAGAGAAATATGCTGGAAATTTTATAGTTAGATATAAGTTTAGACAAATTTTGAATAGAAAAAGAGAGTGAATTGGATTAAGAAAATAATTAAGATTAGTTAGGATTAAATTGGGAATAAGGTAGGAATTGTTTAGAAATTTAATTATTAATTATAATTAATGCTGTAAATAATAATGTAAATTACTATTATTTTCGTAGCCAACAAAGAACCTGAAGTCTCAGCATCGAAAGGAAAGGAGAAAGTCATCGAGGACTAAAACGGGAGAATTACGGTGTGTATTACTATAATTCGAATTTTAATTATTATTGATTGCTGAATTTTTAATTGTTATGTATGGTAAGTAAGACTTGAGGTAAGTATGTGAAATTGATATGAATATTGAGTGAAAATGAAAGTGATGCAAATTGAATCAAATTGAATTGAATAAGTGAATTATGGAATATGTGATTATTTGAAAAGTGTATTGATTGAAAAATGAATGGTGATTTGAATTGTGAGTTGAAAGTGATATAGAATTGAGAAAGTGAATTGAATACCCTATTAACTAGTCGAAATTTGAGTCGGATATAGTTGGCATGCCATAGGATTGGAAGTGTTCAGGGATACTTCGACCTCGAGTCGATAAGACACTGGGTGTCACTATATTTCTTCGGATAGATTCGATGAGGTACTGGGTACCAACTTTACTTCGGCTAGGCCGATGAGACACTGGGTGTCAACTATTACTTCGAACTATCCGATGAGGCACTGGGTGTCATATTGGTGTGTTTGGTTGGATTCGTGTATCCGCCAAAGTCCGAGTTACGTTAATAGGGTGAAAAATTGAAATGTGAATTTGAGGCATTGAAATGAGAAAAAGAAATTGAATTACGAATTGAAATTGGAATTGTGATAGTAAGAGAAAAGTATGAAATGTATGTTCATAAGTGATGTAAATTTAAGTTTGAGAAAATACATTGATTTATGAATTAGTACATATGACATTAATTGTTTGGTATTTTAATATTTATGTTTTTACTATTGTTGATATAATTTGAATTATGGTAATACCACGGAGTATATCCATACTCAGCGTACGGTTGTTTTCATGCGCAGGTTAGGAGAAGTCAATTGTCTTGGCTCAGCATCCAGAACATTCCCGACTCCAACACAAATTTGGTGATGTATATTTTTCTTTTGGGTAAAGGTGGCATGTACATAGGTGTTGTTTAGTCACTTGAATATGTATATTACTTTGGGTAGTGAAGGTTGAATTATAAGATTTAGATGGTTAAATGAAATGGTAAGGAAAGCATATGATATTTTGATACATGAACATTAAGTTGTTAAATGAATGAAGTTTTTAATCAATTTTGAATGATGCTATGATAGTTATTAAGTTAAAATTATGTTAATGATATAAATGTTAGTTATATGAACGTGAAACATTGGTGCTGGTTGTTTTAGTTTGAATTTTGCAGGAGGTTTTAGGTAAAAATAAGCAGAAATGCTGCCGAAATTTTTATAAAAAAAATTTGGAATACTCGAACAAGTCCCGTTCTACTTTTAATATGTGTTTGAACTTCGAGAGTTCAATATAGGGACTAAATTATTATATTATACTATAAAAGTTATATTAATTGTAAATTATTTGTAAGTTGTCTGATATGTTCGGTAATGCCTCATAACCTCGTTCCGGCGACGGTTTGGGGTTAGGGGGTGTTACAGACTTGATTGTATGATGTATTAAAATGAAGGCATAATTGCAAAAAAAAAAAAAAAAAAACTCAATGTTTAGGGGCTTTTGGTTTTGTGCCCTTGACTTTATTTTTATTGACACTCTCAACGTTATGAGTTTTTCATAAATCAACCCAATTTTATTGGTAAATGTGAGTTGACCGTCAATCAAGCCCCGGTTAATGAAATAAACCTATGTGGCGTGCCACATAAGCATGATGACATCATCTAAAAAAATTCGTTTAATAATTTTTTTCATTTTGTTTCCTTCTTTCTTCTTCTCTCTTCCTTGCTATTACATTATAAAAAAAAAAGATACAGACACACTCACCACTATTTTTATCAGAGCCCGCACATGCATTTCACTCTTTCAAATACCCATTTTAACTGAGTATATTTATGTTCTAATCTAATAAAAAATTAATAGATAAAAACAATTCAAAAAAATTAAACGCAAAAAGAATCTTTCAAATTTTAAAAAATGAAATACCATTTTATATTTATAGTACCTGGAATCACAATTATCTCCATAACTACCACAATGTAGTCTCATCAAATCACCCAAAACATCAATTATGAAGCTAGTGGAGGCAACTTGACTCCA
The DNA here is from genome assembly GCA_025698475.1 of Gossypium anomalum. Lineage (NCBI taxonomy): Eukaryota > Viridiplantae > Streptophyta > Magnoliopsida > Malvales > Malvaceae > Gossypium > Gossypium anomalum. The sequence continues at coordinate 76,253,818 of CM046966.1, read as the reverse complement.
CTCTCTTCAACCCCATCACCATTGTTCTTACCTTTAACAATTGGCGTTGAAAGCGGCTGCAATGAATTAGGAGTAACGATGACTCGGACTCCATTCGAGGCCCTGTTTTTACCTGAACGCTATTATTATTCTCGAAACCTTTGTGGGGTAGAGGCGGGGTGACGAAGTTGATCAAACCCCATGTTTCCAAGAAACAAAAGACCTTGTAGAGCAAAGTGACATCGCCAATGAGGGATTTACAGATTTCGATGAAGGCGATGAGAAGGGTCTTCCTTGTATTTGTTGATGATGAAATCCCTGTACTCATTGTAGATTTTAGGGTTCTTAAGATTGGGTTCCCTTCGAATAATTCTTTCAATGCTTGCCTCTCTATTTCATGAATATCTTTCCAAGCAAACCAACCTAAGAAGAAGAAGAAGAAATAAATGAGATTTTTCGTTAGGGTTTTGGAGCAGAAGAATATTGATTAATCAATTAAAAATGAGAAACTTACTGGAGTAGCTCGGTATGGTATAGAGGTCAAGATCTTGTTCTTCAAGTCGATCTGAATCTGATGTGGGCTCTGATGAAAATGGTGGTGGTGGTGGTGGTGGTGGTGTGTGTGTGTGTGTGTGTTTTACTGTAACAACAAGGAATAAAGAAAAAGAGACGAAGAAAGAAGAAAACAAAATGAAAAAGAAAAGTTGTTAAACAAAATTTTTAGATGACGTCATCATGCTTATGTGGCATGCCACGTAGGCTTATTTCGTTGACCAGCGCTTGACTGACGGTCAACTCACGCTTATCATTAAAATTGGGTTGATTTCTGAAAAGATCATAACGTTAAGGGTGTCAATAAAAAAAAAGTCAAGGGCACAAAACCAAAATCCCCCAAACGTTGAAGGTTTTTTTTTTGCAATTATGCCTAAAATAAACTAATATCACATCTATTTACTTATTATGTATATGCATTGTTATCAAATTATATAAGCACCACATAGCTTTTTTGCTCAGCATGTGGATTTATCTATTTCTGCGGGCAAGTGACAAACAGGTTTAGTTATATTAACATCATTTAGGACTCTCCTCTCAGCCCAATCAATGTTTGTATTGTTTTTTTGGTCCTCGTCATGTGTTGGCATGTACCTAGATTATAAGTAGTTGTTGGAGTCTTATATGATAATTTTTGGATAGATGGAATTGATGAATTTGTAACCTAAGCTAAGTATGTGTGTTTTGATCATATTTGGATATGTTTATATGTTTATCATGCCATGGTTGATGTATGAAGTAGATATATGAAGATTATGCACTTGAATGACTGGTTGGTTGCTTGCTGAGCAGACTAATTTGATAACTAATCATGGTAACATTTTAACATATATGTGTTCATGATGTTTAAAGCATGGAAATGATGTTGTGAACTTGATTTTTAAGCATTGCAAGTCATGATTTTGATATGGTGATGTAAAGGGTCAAAATATGTGAGTTTTTGGGTCTTGGTATAATTGTATAGGTACATAGAGTTAGTTGTATCGAAACAACTTAGGTAGAATCCAAACTTCAATAGTATTAGGGACTTGTTTCGATACAAGTGGAGTTGTTTCAACCCTCAGAGACCCATACATGGTCCTGAACACCTCCAAACACCTAGAATCTATTTTAAAATATTTTCAATATGATTTTAAAGACTTAAAAATGAATCTTAATTAATAAAAGTGGTTGACACAATAAGTTTTAATTGTGATTTCTTATTGAATTAAATGTATGAAATTAGTCTGAGTTGTCCTGGCAACGAATGTATTTCTCGCATTCAGATTCGACGGTCAAGTCGGGTGTGGGGTGTCACACAAACATTAATTGCAACATATATGTTAAATCAAATTATTTATTAACCATTTAAATTGGTTAGAAGGTTCTCAATTCATGCTACAATAATTGAAGTTGTTACTACTTCTGGTGGTATTACTTATCATGCCCAATTCATCGAAATAAAGCGACAGAGATCGCAGAAGGATAATGTTGCAAACATTGTGCTGAACAAATCCAACGGCCTCTTCCAAGGTACAAGTCTACAGCATTCGTTGTAGGCACAATCGGGAAGGCCTTTTTTTTCATCATTCTCGAGGGAATAGCAATCCGCATTCTTGATTACATCGCCGATCAATTATTCTAGATAAATAGCTAGGCTACTTTGCTTATTTTAAAAATAAACATTTGTTATTTGTGCACATGTAATCTAATTTGATTTTATTTAGGATGATGATTATGAGAAAAGGTTAAGAAAAGTATTCAAAGATTGAGAGGCTCAAGTTTGAACAATTAACGCAACTAGCACAATTCGAACTCAGGCCACACCTAAGACGATGAACATCTTTAACCATCAAGCCATCACATGAGTTTACAATTTTACATTATAATTAATCAATATCTACAGCCCGTGCATCGCTTAGGTATGTGCACACTAGTTTTTTATATGATACTTATTTTATTTTCTATTATGTTACTTGTATTTGGTACAACTTATATGTTTTGGTACTTAAAGATAAGGTTGTTAACTTTTTATGTTTAATTTAAATTTTAGGATTGATATGATGAACGTTAATTATTAATATTATTAAATTTAAATTTTCGTTAATAAAATAAATGTAATATTTTGAATTTGTTAAATTTGTCTAATTGATTTTAATGAAAGTTAATTATTAATGCTATTAGTTAATTTTAAGGTTTTATGAGATTAACTCTAAAACTTAATTTAAACACTAAAATTCGAACACTTACTTTTAAGTACTAAATGTAATTTTTTTTTTTTTTTTTACAAATGCATATAGAAAAAAAAAAGTATAGATACCATATATGTTTCATACTCCTATACCCCAAATTATATGCAAAGCTTAAAGCATATATTTGTAGGGGCTTTTAAAACCCAGATGCAGAGCCCATTGGACCGACTTCTTTAAGTCTTAAACCATGTAATGGAAGTACACACACTATAAAAAAGGAAAATAATGAAAGGGCATCTGTGTAATTGTAGGGAACCATTTACTATAATAAGCCTCTACCAGAAAACCCTAACCGATCTCCTCCCATCTTATTAAAACCCTAGAGCGCCTCTTCTCTCCAGCCAACAACCCATTTCTCTTAAAATTTTGCTTCATTATTTGCCTCTTTGAGTAGCCATGTGAATGAAATCCAAGTTTCGCAATTGGCTTAGTTAGGAGGCAGAAATCGATTCGAAAAACAGAGATATCGGGTTCCTGATGTTTCTGGTCGATTTAACCAAGGCCTTTTTGAGGGGACTTTTGGCTTCTCTTTCTTCTCCCATTGTCCCCCAAGCAGCCCTGGACATTTTCCCTATTTTTTTCGATTTTTTTTGGGGGTGAATATAATAATATATAGTGTTAACAAGAATGCCTCTCGAATAACCAGATGGTTAGATTGTAATCCGACGCCGTTTGGTTCAGACAGAGGCTGAGATCAAGTCGAACCAGTTTGAGGGTAAGGAACGATTTTCCTCCGTTCCTTTCCTAGATTGTTTTCATACATTCCTATTTTTGTTTTCAGTTTTGCTGTCATTTTTAAGGTTTTTAAAAGAAGAAAATAAAATATGGTTGATCGACTTAATTAGAATAATGATTTAAATTCTAGTGGGTTTAGCACTTTACATGATTTAACAAGATGTTTTAAATATGATTTTTCCCGTTTGAAGGTAGATTGAAACTCAAAATTAAATGGTAACTTTGGGTTTTAATGCATGAGTATGATTTTGAATTACAATTCAACTGATGTATGTGTGCTAAAAACATTAGCAGGTCAGAGTCTGATTTCCTCTTCAAACTTGCTCTTTTTTACTTTAACCTCTTAAGCTTTGGTTTTGCACAAATATTAGACCCAGTAGCCAAGGCGGTATTGCAAACCATTCCATGTGACAAGCAAGTCTTCCCCTCGGGTTTTTTTACTAATATGGGGTTAAAAATTTTATTATATACTAAAAATAGATTGTCAGATAGATTATTTACGAAAATAAGTTATTTTTTTTAATCGCGCTTGTAAGAGAGGCGCGACATAATATTTTAATAATAATTTTTTTAATAATAATAATAATAATAATAATATTTAAAAAAAATTGGATAAAAAACGGGTCGTGCTTGACCCGTAGGCGCCATATGTGACGCCTGCTGCAGGGACGCCACACCTTGCGGCCCTATCACACTTCAGGAGCAAAGAGAGAACAAGAAAAAAATTAGTAATTTTTTATAATTATTTTAAAATTAAATTGTTAGTAATTTAGAATTATTTGATAATTTTTTGTGTTTGTAATTATTTTAAAATTAATTTATTAGTAATTTAAGATTATATATTTTAAATTATTTTGTTTAGTTTAATAATGTTAAATTTATTTTGTTAAATATTTTGTTATAAATAATTTGCAACTGTAAAGAAAGTAATTTAGAAATTTTTAGAAGTCTAGAGATTAAAAAATCGAAAGTAAAAGAGATTGAGAATAATGTAAGAGCCCAAATTCATCCGGGCTTTAAACTAAAAAAGTAAATAAAAATAAAATCTATTTATTTATTACCGTCTTTTTACACAGCCCACAAATTAAAACCTAAAATCAAGCTTACTCGAATTCCCATAACCCAGTTAAAAAAAACTAACCCAATAACTCGCTTAACCCAGCAGCCCATTTACAATTTAAAACCCTAGGGCCCAACGATGGCGTTTGGCCTGATACCCGAATAGTTTCAGGAGACTTAGGGTTTCTTGGGAAACCCTCGCGCCGCAGCAAGCAACACGGCCCCATAACGCGCCGCAATCAGCGCATGGATCGCGTCTCACCGCTGAAGATTACGCCATTAACCTGTAAGAAAAGGAAAAGAAGCAAGCAATAGATCAAAATCAGAATCGGGTTTTATTTTTTAGATTTATTTGTAAATAGTATAAATAGAGGTAAAAAGAAGATGAAAAAGGTGGGGGGAGAAAAGAAGATTTTGGAAGAAGAAATAAAGGTTTATTTTTATTTCTATTAGGTTTATAACTGCATTTTTTTTATACATATTTATATGCGAAACAGAGAAATATCGAAAGGTTTTCTGAAGTTATTATTAATTTCTATACAAAATATTAAAAAATAATAATAAAAGAAGGATTACCAACGTTTCTACTAAAAAGGAGAAGTTTTTGGGCTTATTAATCGCCGTGGGTGGTCGCGCGTGCGGTGGCGTGTGACGTCGGAGCTAGGCCGAACGCTGACCGGAGTTCAGAAGGCCTTCAGAGGTTTATGAGGAGTTTTTTTTCTTTTTTTTTGAAAAACAAGCGTTGAAGTGAAATTTAGGTTTAAAATTTATCTTATATAACATCACTAAACGAACGTCGTTTTTACTTAATTCATAAGTATCAAAACGGCGCCGTTTAAGCTCAAGATCCGCGCATTGACCCGATTATCCGGGGAAGATCCGCGTGTTTTCGTAAAGTGGGTTAATTACCCAATTAGTCCTTCTGCATTTTTATCCTTTAAAATTAGGTTTATTTTATCTTTTAATTTTGCTCAAATATTTTGTTTTTATTTTAATTTGGTCCTTCGGCTCTTTTAAAAGATAAAGCACATAAACGATGTCGTTCTAAAAGGGGATATTTTCTATTTTAATCCCCCTTGTTGTGCACACATTTTAATTTGACCCTTTTTTTATATTTTTTAAATTTTGAATTTTTTATCTGTATTTTTATTTCTATTCTAACTTAATCCTTTTTGAATTTTATTTTTTTTATTTCTAACTTTATTTATTTTTAGATTATTATTATTATTTTCAATATTTTATATATATATATATATAATCTTAAGCTTTTTTAAATTATTTTAATAATATTGTTTCATTCATTATTTTTCGTATATATTATTTATTTTATTCTAAATCTTTTTATAAATGTAAAAACTTGTTTCATTTTTCTATATTATTACTTGTCATATATTATTTTATGTATTATACATTTTATATATTTTTATTATTTTATATTATTTATATACATATCTTATCATCCTTAACTATTATATTTTATTAATTAATTACTTATGTACTATATATTATGATTTTAAACCTATATACTTTTACATTTTATATTATATTACTATATTTTTATACGTAAAATACTTATTATATTATTATTACTTTATATTATATTTCCTTATATTTTATTCATATTATATTATTATACATAACTTATTTTAAACTTTTTTTTTAAATTTATATTTTAGGTATATTTTATCAATAATTACTCACTTTATACTACGTTTTAATATATACTAATTCTTTTATATATATATTGAACATATCATTTATATATTAAATACTGTTTTATGATTATTAAAAGTCGTATTTTAGAATTGATATGTATGTTTTATATGTTTTAAATTTGCCATGTTTGTTGTTTGAAATTTGTTTCAATTCATGCTTTTACTTACCTATTACGATAATGTGCTATTATGTATGTTATTCTATAATGTTCATATGATTCCTCATGCATTAATTAAAGACGAAATTTTAAAGTATTCAAAAAAATAAAAGCAATGCTTGATGTTTGAAAACTTCGAGAAAAGTAGTGCCCTAACTTACTGGATTACCACTTTTCTCGTTAAGTTCAAATAGTCAAGCACCTTTCTAAAATTTTAAAGGATTTCAAATACGAGCAACTGTCTTGAAATTTCAAAATGTTATGACCAAACTTACTGGATATGACATTTGGACATCTTAAGATAGGGATTTTTAAAAAATAGTTAGCTTAGTCTCGAATGTCTTAAAATAGTGCGTCCTAACTTATTGGATGTAATATTTTGGTTCATTTGATACAAGTGAACCCTAATTTTCAAAATCAAAATACTGTAAAGAGGATTACATCTTAAATATTTGTTAAATTTCCGATATTAAAGACATTTTGATAATCAATTAGGTACCAATTTCTGGGCGTTACGAGGGTGCTAACCCTTCCTCGTACGTAACCGGCTCCCGAACCCATTCTTTTGATTTCGTAGACCAAAACTAATGATTTTAAAACAAAATGTTTTAAAGGTGATCCAATCACACCTAAAAAATATTGGTAGCGACTCCCGTTTTCGTTTTTCTTAAAGTCGATCCCCATTTTCCAAAACCCGGTTTAAAAATGGAGAGGTCTCGACAGCTTGGCGACTCCGCTGGGGACGAATAAGAGAGTCAAGCCGTGTAATTGATTATCTCTTGTCTTAATGTCAGAAATTAAAAATTTTAAAATTTAATCCTCTTTGCATTACATGTGTTTGTATCATTGCATGTGTTGCTATATTCTGATACGCATTGCATTTGCATGACCGTTGTGGTCACACCCTTAAGTGGGAGTGAGAAGCTACGCCTTCGTGAGGTTTTCGCCTCCGTGCAGGATAGTGGATCACTTTCGGGATACATCTGTACCTATGGTTTCGAAAGATTTTGATCTCCGTGTAGCCATAGGGAAATGTATTTTCCTGAACTGAGCTCGATTCAAATGAGCCTATAATGGGTGAGGATCGAGGAATCTGCTGGTTCGGGTACCTCAAACATTAGAAACAAACCACATATAGAAAACCGTAAGAGCTCAATATAGATAGAATTATACTTAGGTTATCTTTGTGTTTATTAATATCATATGATACGACTGTTTTCTTTATTTTGTGCATGTCATTTTGCAATTAAAACGTATCGATTCACGGTCAGTTTCTAAGTTAGAAAGTTTTATTATGGAGAATGGACTTCTTGATAGAGTGGAGGGCAACGCTAACGTCCATAGATGGTCTAAGTAAACTCAGCTAGGAAAAGGGGATAGCATAACTATGGGATATGTGTCAAAGCTGTCAGACTACATTCATATCAGCGTCACACAGGATAATCAGCGTGAGTTAAAAGAAATATGGGATCAATGGGGTAGAGAAGCCAAGCAGTTGTTCTACAAAAACCATGGGGAGTTGCAGTACTTGATAGACTTAGGAGAAGACGAGAATTTATTATTGGCCATCACTCAGTATTGGAATCTTGTATACAGTTGCTTTACGTTTAGCCGATATGGTACCTGTGGTGGAGGAATATTCAGTTTTGTGGCATTTACGGATCATGAAGGTACAAGTTGATACATTGAGCACGAAATACAAGCTACAGTCAGATCATTGTCAAGGGATAACTTTGTTGAGTTAAAACTTTGGGCTATAGGACGAAGGCGTATTTGTAATCCATTCATATGTAAAGATATTCTTTTTCTAAATAAAGTTTTCTAAATGAAATTGAGTCGAGATCGATACCTTTTTGCATTCATGCATCTGCATTACATCACATCGCATCATATGCATTTAAGTCCATAAAAAGACCCTAATTAGGGTAAATTATTTCAGAGAGTTAAACGATGATATGGAACAAAGGTTGAAGAAATTGGAGCAAAGTCAAATACAGATGCAAGAGCAATTGACCAAAATTCAACAGGATATACGTGATCAAATGTTGGAGCTCCAAAGAAATATAATTGGCTAGCTGGGACAGTTACTAGTCGAAGAGCTTGAAAAGAGGAAAAGCCCAGTAGTCAACACTGAATATGATAATGAGGTCATTGTTTATTCCCCAAATCTTACTCCAATAGAGGTCCAGACTTAACTAGACGCACATTCGCTGGGGATATCAGTTGTTATCAAGCCCCAACAGCATCAGGCCGGTATGTTGGCACCAGTGAATAATTCGGTAGGCTCAGGTCCTAATTCGGGGAGCAATTCAGCCAGTCTTATCATCATTAGAGAAACAAGGAAGGCTAGTGTGGAGTGTCCAAAATAGTGTGAAGCCCTTAAAAAGCAAGAGTGGAGCTCCCGATACAATACCTCGAGGACAATGACAAGAAAAGAAAATAAGGAGAAGCTATTGACTATAAGACAACCGAGAATGTCAACTACCGGCCATCAAGTTCATCAAAAGTAAGAATCCAATTCGAGACCGAATCTTGAAAAGCTTCCCTTTACGTCAATTTCAGTGTCGTATAAGGAGCTATATCATAGATTATTTGACGCACATATAATATCCCCATTTACATAGAACCGTTGCAGCCCCCATACCCCAAGTGGTATGATCTGAGCGCTCAATGTGAGTATCATGCGGGACGCACAGGACACTCAATTGAGAATTGCATTGCCTTTAAAAAGATGATAAAAAAACTCATCAAAATAGGGGTTATAAGCTTTGGTCATCCCTCTGGGGCAGAGAATTTATTACCTAATCATTTAGATGGGGATATGAACTCCATGATGGAAAGGGGCATGGGATCCAAGAATGCGCCAAGTTTCAGGGCTTTTGAGCAGGACATGGTGTTGGGGAATCTGAATAACGTATCCAAAGAGGAAACCAAGGAATGAAACTTGTGAGCCCTTGCACATTTGGGAATGTTTTGAAAAATGAAATTGTGGAAAGGATCCTTGTATTCTAAAGATAATCTAGAATAACGTTCAGAACACACTGGTTGTTTTAAAGCCTAGAAACAATAAGTTTTCATTTGTGAAATAGGCTCATGTTTGGACATTGTTGTTTCAATAAAACATATTTTTCATGATTAATTGGAACAATTGTTCCCTCATTTTCCCTTCATTCATAACGTAAATAGTTATTCTTGACTTCATTTATTCCTTGTATATTCTTTTGTGCCTATCGAAGATCCCTAGATATCAATGACAGGGGCAACAATACTACAGATTCAGAGTTCCTTTTGAGCGCTACATGTGTTTAGAGGAATCTCAGTACTCTGAAGATGATAGAGATTGCGATTTGTTTCTAAATTTGTTGACAATGGTAAAGCAAGAAGAGAGATGAATTCTACCCCATGAAGAGGGAGTCAAAGATATAGCCTCAGAAGAAAGAAAAGGCTGTAAGTTGGAACAAAGCTAGTTTTCCTGTACCTTACATTGATGTATGGGTGGACAGTAGTGCTGGATACTCGGAGCTCTGCAGTTCCTTCTTTGTTTGCTTCTCGATAAGAAAAAACTTCGATTTTTATAGGCCATGGAAGTAGAATATGGCAGTGTTTTACAAACCTGCTTCTAAAATCAATGCGAAGCTTGGAGGACTGAATTCCATGTTAGAGATTGAGTAAACACCTTCAATTCCAGTTGTTTCAAAGATTCCAACTGAATGAATGCATCATTTGGCTCTCCCGAGAAGTCTGATATACCGTCAATAGCTGCGATGGTTAGTTTCATAGAGTGGCCATTGATTTCCAGGGCGTCAGGCCGTATACAGTCTCTGAAGCTTGAAATGATAGATTCTCTCTTCAAACCAGTTTCTAGCAAACTGGATGAGGGTATCGTAAGAAAAGTTTTCTTAAACTTCTATACAAGTTTAGGGAAAAGGAAACCTAATCAAATTATCATATTCGGGGATGGAGTCAGCAAGTCACATGACAAACAAATATTGAATATTGAGCTGGAACAAGTAATTGAGGCTTGTAACCCCAAGTTTGTGATCATTGTGGCAAAAAAATCTGTCATCCTAGGAACAAGTAATTGAGGCTTGATAATGTCTTGCCTAGAACCATTATAGACAACAAAATCTGTCATCCTAGGAACAACGATTTCTATCTTTGTGCCCATGCAGGAAGATTGGAACCACGAGACCTACTCATTATCATGATTCTCTTAGGTCAGATTAGGTTTTCGGCTGATGATCTACAGGAGCTAGTCCATGCTATATCAAAGAAACGCGACGGATATATCTGTTGTGGCCCCTATTTGCTGAGCTCATTTGGTAACTTCACAGTTAGATCAGTTTATAGATTTTAAAGATACTTGAGAAACATCATCAAGCCATGGTAAAATGATAACTCCGGGAGCGATTTCTGTACTTCAGCTTCCAGAATGAAAGATAATGTCAGCAGCTCCATTGAACTATTTTAATCTAGAGTTTTTGGATTTTAGATACTATTCGCTTTCTTTGTTTGACAAACGTCAGCTCAAATGCTTGTTGCGGCAAAAGAATTTCATGAGGGGGAACTTGTGCTATAAGAGATTCTTCCCATGCAAAGGATTTCAAAAGGAAATAGATACCAAATGGAAAGGCCACATATTTTTTTTTAAAAAAAAAGCTCCCCTCTAGTGGTGCGAAAGATTTATCTAATACAGTGAATTCAGACTCAATTAAGGAGTATTTTGTCTGAAAATAAAGGGAAGCTAAAGTGAAAACCTGCAAAGAGCGCTTTGGGACTTGTATTTAAAAAAAAAAAAAAAAGAAATGGAAAATGAAAAATGGAGAGGCCATGGAGAAAATTGAAGACATAGCTGATTTGGCTTTCGCATGCTAAAATAAATCTAAGATGATTTGGCATCTCTGTATGGTCAGGAGACAAATCGAAGAAATAGATTTGGCGTCTCTGCATTCAACGGAGAGTAGATTGAAGATATAAACATGACAGTTTTAAGTTTGCAAATAAGCAGATTAAGGACCATGATTCGAATAGGGCCAGACAAATTCGGTCTTTCTATGAGTCTTTGCTCGATTCCTGTTACACAGCAATGGGCAAAGAGGCGGCATATGAAGAGCCAAATTAAATCAAGACCTTTAAACTAAAAAAGTAAATAAAAATAAAATCCATTTATTTATTACCGTCCTTTTACACAGCCCACAAATTAAAACCCAAAATCAAGCTTACCCGAATACCCATAACCCAGCTAAAAAAAACTAACCCAATAACCCGCTTAACCCAGCAGCCCATTTACAATCTAAAACCCTAGGGCCCAACAATGGCGTTTGGCCTGATACCCGAATAGTTTCAGGAGACCGAGGGTTTCCTGGGAAACCCTCGCGCCGCAGCAAGCAACACGGCCCCATATCGCGCCGCAATCAGCGCATGGATCGCGTCTCACCGTCGAAGATTACGCCATTAACCTGTAAGAAAAGGAAAAGAAGCAAGCAATAGATCAAAATCAGAATCAAGTTTCATTTTTTAGATTTATTTGTAAATAGTATAAATAGGGGTAAAAAGAAGATGAAAAAGGTGGGGGGAGAAAAAAAGATTTTGGAAGAAGAAATAAAGGTTTATTTTTATTTCTATTAGGTTTATAACTGCACTTTATTTTATTTTTTTATACATATTTATATGCAAAACAGAGAAATACCGAAAGATTTTCTGAAGTTATTATTAATTTCTATACAAAATATTAAAAAATAATAATAAAAGAAGGATTACCAACGTTTCTACTAAATAGGAGAATTTTTTGGGCTTATTAACTGCCGTGGGTGGTAGTGCGTGCGGTGGCGCGTGACGTCGGAGCTAGGCCGAATGCTGACCGGAGTTCAGAAGGCCTTCAGAGGTTTATGAGGAGTTTTTTTTCTTTTTTTTGAAAAACAAGCGTTGAAGTGAAATTTAGGTTTAAATTTTACCTTATATAACATCACTAAACGGTGTCGTTTTTGCTTAATTCATAAGTATCAAAATGACGCCGTTTAAGCTCAAGATCCGCGCATTGACCAAATTACCTGGGAAAGATCTGCGTGTTTTCGTAAAGTGGGTTAATTACCCAATTAGTCCTTCCGCATTTTTATCCTTTAAAATTAGGTTTATTTTATCTTTTAATTTTGCTCAAATATTTTGTTTTTATTTTAATTTGGTCCTTCGGCTCTTTTAAAAGATAAAGCACATAAACGATGCCGTTCTAAAAGGTGATATTTTCTGTTTTAATCCCCCTTCTTGTGCGCACATTTTAATTTGACCCTTTTTTTATATTTTTTAAATTCCGAATTTTTTATCTGTATTTTTATTTCTATTCTAACTTAATCCTTTTTGAATTTTATTTTTTTTATTTCTAACTTTATTTCTTTTTAGATTATTATTATTATTATTTTGAATATTTTATATATATATATTTATCTTAAACTTTTTTCAAATTATTTTAATAATATTGTTTCATTCATTATTTTTCGTATATATTATTTATTTTATTCTAAATCTTTTTATAAATGTAAAAAAATGTTTCATTTTTCTATATTATTACTTGCCATATATTATTTTATGTATTATATATTTTATATATTTTTATTATTTTATATTATTTATATACATATCTTATCATCCTTAACTATTATATTTTATTAATTAATTACTTATGTACTATATATTATGATTTTAAACCTATATACTTTTACATTTTATATTATATTACTATATTTTTATACGTAAAATACTTATTATATTATTATTACTTTATATTATATTTCCTTATATTTTATTCATATTATATTATTATACATAACTTATTTTAATCTTTTTTTTAAATTTATATTTTAGGTATATTTTATCAATAATTACTCACTTTATATTACGTTTTAATATATACTAATTCTTTTATATATATATTGAACATATCATTTATTATTAAATACTGTTTTATGATTATTAAAAGTCGTATTTTAGAATTGATATGTATGTTTTATATGTTTTAAATTTGCCATGTTTTTTGTTTGAAATTTGTTTCAATTCATGCTTTTACTTACCTATTACGATAATATGTTATCATGTATGTTATTCTATAATGTTCATATGATTCCTCATGCATTAATTAAAGACGAAATTTTAAAGTATTCAAAGAAATAAAAGCAATGCTTGATGTTTGAAAACTTCGAGAAAAGTAGTGCCCTAACTTACTGGATTACCACTTTTCTCGTTAAGTTCAAATAGTCAAGCACCTTTCTAAATTTTTAAAGGATTTCAAAATACGAGCAACTGTCTTGAAATTTCAAAATGTTATGACCAAACTTACTGGATATGACATTTGGACATCTCAAGATAGGGATTTTTTAAAAAATAGTTAGCTTAGTCTCGAATGTCTTAAAATAGTGTGTCTTAACTTATTGGATGTAATATTTTGGTTCATTTGATACAAGTGAACCTTAATTTTCAAAATCAAAATACTGTAAAGAGGATTACATCTTAAATATTTGTTAAATTTCCGATATTAAAGACATTTTGATAATCAATTAGGGACCAATTTCTGGGCGTTACGAGGGTGCTAACCCTTCCTCGCATGCATAATTAGGCTCCCGAACCCGTTCTTTTGATTTAAATAAACCAAAACTAATGATTTTAAAACAAAATGTTTTAAAGGTGATCCAATCACACCTAAAAAATATTGGTGGCGACTCCCGTTTTCGTTTTTCTTAAAGTCGATCCCCATTTTCCAAAACCTGGTTTAAAAATGGAGAGGTCTCGACAGCTTAGCGACTCCGCTGGGGACGAATAAGAGAGTCAAGCCGTGTAATTGATTATCTCTTGTCTTAATGTCGGAAATTAAAAATTTTAAAATTTAATCCTATTTGCATTACATGTGTTTGTATCATTGCATGTGTTGCTATATTCTGATACGCATTGCATTTGCATGACCGTTGTGGTCACACCCTTAAGTGGGAGTGAGAAGCTACGCCTTCGTGAGGTTTTCGCCTCCGTGCAGGATAGTGGATCATTTTCGGGATACATCTGTACCTATGGTTTTGTAAGATTTTCATCTCCGTGTAGTCATAGGGAAATGTATTTCTCTGAACTGAACTCGATTCAAATGAGCCTATAATGGGTGAGGATCGAGGAATCTATTGGTTCGGGTACCTCAAACTTTAGAAACAAACCACATATAGAAAAACCGTAAGAGCTCAATATAGATAGAATTATACTTAGGTTATCTTTGTGTTTATTAATATCATATGATGCTGACTATTTTCTTTGTTTAGTGCATGTCATTTTGCATTTAAAAGGTATCGATTCACGGTCAGTTTCTAAGTTAGAAAGTTTTATTATGGAGAACGGACTTCTTGATAGAGTGGAGGGCAATGCTAACGTCCATAGATGGTCTGAGTAAACTCAGTTAGGAAAAGGGGATAACATAACTATGGGATATATGTCAAAGCTGTCAGACTACATTCATATCAGCGTCACACAGGATAATCAGCGTGAGTTAAAAGAAATATGGGATCAATGGGGTAGCGAAGCCAAGCAGTTGTTCTACAAAAACCATGGGGAGTTGCAGTACTTGATGGACTTAGGAGAAGACGAGAATTTATTACTGGCCATCACTCAGTATTGGAATCTTGTATACAGTTGCTTTAGATTTAGCCGATATGGTACCTGTGGTGGAGGAATATTCGGTTTTGTGGCATTGACCTATGATTCAAGATGGTAAAGTTTACTCAAGGGCTGACTGTATTCCAACTTTTGTGAGTTGATGAACGTCATGGGGAGAGGAAGTGAGCTAAAATGGAAAGAGTAGAAAGGAAAAAAGGGCAGTCTTGGATTTCCTGCCTTTTCCCGCCACTGGTGCGTCATAATGTTATCAAAGTAGAATTGGATACGAAGAGGATTGTTCGACACCCTATGGTAAGGCGCGCTACAGAAAATAAAAAGGCAGAAGGTAATGTACTCACCAATCATTCTAAGGTGAACCAGAAGAGTACTGATGAACATTTCTATCATTACAACATTTCTCTTTCATATGAAGATGGTCGATGGTAAGAGTGTTGGAAGAAAAGTGATTGACAGAATGCATTGACCTACAAAGGTGAGTTGGATAGAAAGAATTATACCTATGATGGTAAAAGGTTTATTTATTATAGGATTAAACAACAAACATGAGTTTACTATGTTGCACTTATCAGAGACAATGGAAATACAAGCCCTGATGATCTGTCAAAACAGACGCAAAAGAATTAGATTAGAGAAGTCCTTGTTATTTAAAGACCTTTAAAGTAGAAATTATCTATGTTGAGAAGATACCCATGTAAGCATTTCAAAATGCTTTGCGTGGATAGGAATCTAAAAGTTCTCAAGAAATACTAAAGGTGCTGGATATCATTTTAGGGCAGTATGTTAAGCAGGAATACCTACTTGTTTGCCAACCTTTCTTTCAAGATAATCAGAACAACTTCACAGATGTTGGAAGAGGTGTCCATAGATGTAGGGATTATCTCATGGGTAAAACCATAGTTCAAATTCGGGATGGTAGTAGATCATTTATGGATCATGAAGGTACAAGTTGATACATTGAGCACGAAATACAAGCTACAGTCAGATCATTGTCAAGGGATAGCTTTGTTGAGTTAAAACTTTGGGCCATATGACGAAGGCGTATTTGTAACCCATTCATATGTAAAGATATTCTTTTCCTAAATAAAGTTTTCTAAATGAAATTGAGTCGAGATCGATACCTTTTTGCATTCATGCATTTGCATTACATCACAGCGCATCATATGCATTTAAGTCCATAAAAAGACCCTAATTAGGCAAAATTATTTCAGAGAGTTAATCGACGATATGGAACAAAGGTTGGAGAAATTGGAGCAAAGTCAAATACAAATGCAAGAGCAATTGATCAAAATTCAATAGGATATACGTAATCAAATGTTGGAGCTCCAAAGAAATATAATTGGCCAGCTGGGACAATTACTAGTCGAAGAGCTTGAAAAGAGGAAAAGCCCAGTAGTCAACACTGAATATGATAATGAAGTCATTGTTTATTCCCCAAATCTTACTCCAATAGAGGTTCAGACTCAACTAGACGCACATTCGCGGGGGATATCAGTTGTTATCAAGCCCCAATAGCATTAGGCCGGTATGTTGGCACCAGTGAATAATTCGGTAGGCTCAGGTCCTAATTCGGGGAGCAATTCAGCCAGCCTTGTCATCATTAGAAAAGCAAGGAAGGCTAGTGTGGAGTGTCCAAAATAGTGTGAAGCCCTTAAAAAGCAAGAGTGGAGCTCCCGATACAATACTTCGAGGACAATGACAAGAAAAGAAAATAAGGAGAAGCTGTTGACTATAAGACAACAAGAATGTCAACTACCGGCCATCAAGTTCATCAAAAGCAAGAATCCAATTCGAGACCGGATCCTATAAAGCTTCCTTTTACGTCAATTTCAGTGTCGTATAAGGAGCTATATCATAAATTATTTGACGCACATATAATATCCCCGTTTTACATAGAACCGTTACAGCCCCCATACCCCAAGTGGTATGATTTGAGCGCTCAATGTGAGTATCGTGCGGGATGCACAAGACACTCAATTGAGACTTGCATTGCCTTTAAAAATATGATCGAAAAACTCATCAAAATAGGGGTTATAAGCTTTGGTCATCCCTCCGGGGCAGAGAATTTATTACCTAATCATTTAGATGGGGAGATGAATTCTATGATGGAAAGGGGTATGGGATCCAAGAATGCGCCAAGTTTCAGGCCTTTTGAGCAGGACATGGTGTTGGGGAATCCGAATAACGTATCCAAAGCGGAAACCAAGGAATGAAACTTGTGAGCCCTTGCACATTTGGAATGTTTTGAACAATGGAATTGTGGTAAGGATCCTTGTATTCTAAAGATAATCTAGAGTAACGTTCAGAACACACTGGTTGTTTTAAAGCTTAGAAACAATAAGTTTTCATTTGTGAAATAGGCTCATGTTTGGACATTTTGTTTCAATAAAACATGTTTTTCGTGATTAATTGGAGCAATTGTTCCCTCATTTTTCCTTCATTCATAACGTAAATAGTTATTCTTGACTTCATTTATTCCTTGTATATTCTTTTGTGCCTATCGAAGATCCCTAGATATCAATGACAAGGGCAACAATACTACAGATTCAAAGTTCCTTTTGAGCGCTACATGTGTTTAGAGGAATCTCAGTATTCTGAAGATGATAAAGATTGCGATTTGTTTCTAAATTTGTTGAAAATGGTAAAGCAAGAAGAGAGATGAATTCTACCCCATGAAGAGGGAGTCAAAGATATAGCCTCAGAAGAAAGGAAAGCCTGTAAGTTGGAACAAAGCTAGTTTTCCTGTACCTCACATTGATGCCTTGGTGGACAGTAGTGCTGGATACTCGGAGCTCTGCAGTTCCTTCTTTGTTTTCTTCTCGATAAGAAAAAACTCCAATTTTTATAGGCCATAGAAGCAGAAGAATTTGTTTGAGTCAGTGTATGGCAGTGTTTTACAAACCTGCTTCTAAAATCAATACAAAGCTTGGAGGACTGAATTCCATGTTAGAGATTGAGTAAACACCTTCAATTCCAGTTGTTTAAAAGATTCCAACTGAATGAATGCATCATTTGGCTCTCCTGAGAAGTCTGATATACTGTCAATAGCTGCGGTGGTTAGTTTCATGAAGTGGCCATTAATTTCCAGGGCATCAGGCCGTATACAGTCTCTGAAGCTTGAAATGATAGATTCTCTCTTCAAACCAGTTTCTAGCAAACTGGATGAGGGTATCGTAAGAAAAGTTTTCCTAAACTTCTATACAAGTTTAGGGAAAAGGAAACCTGATCAAATTATCATATTCAGGGATGGAGTCAGCAAGTCACAGTTCAAACAAATATTGAATATTGAGCTGGAACAAGTAATTGAGGCTTGTAACCCCAAGTTTGTGATCATTGTGGCAAAAAAAAAAAATTCAGTAGGGATTTCTTGATAATGTCTTGCCTGGAACCATTATAGACAACAAAAGCTGTCATCCTAGGAACAACGATTTCTATCTTTGTGCCTATGCGGGAATGATTGAAACCACGAGACCTACTCATTATCATGATTCTCTTAGGTCAGATTAGGTTTTCGGCTGATGATCTGCAGGAGCTAGTCCATGCTATATCAAAGAAACGCCAGGACATATCTGTTGTGGCCCCTATTCGCTGAGCTCATTTGGTAACTTCACAGTTAGAGCAGTTTATAGATTTTAAAGATCCTTGAGAAACATCATTAAGCCATGGTAAAATGATAACTCCGGGAGCGATTTCTGTAATTCAGCTTCCAGAATGAAAGATAATGTCAGCAGCTCCATTGAACTATTTTTATTTAGAGTTTCTGGATTTTAGATACTATTCGCTTTCTTTGTTTGACAAACATCAACTCAAATGCATGTTGGGGCAAAAGAATTTCATGAGGGGGAACTTATGCTACAAGAGATTCTTCCTATACAAAGGATTTTAAAAGGAAATGGATACCAAATGGAATGGCCACAGATTTTTTTTTAAAAAAAAAAAGCTCCCCTCTAGTGGTGCGAAAGATTTACCTAATACAGTGAATTCAGACTCAATTAAGGAGAATTTTGTCTGAAAATAAAGGGAATCTAAAGTGAAAACCCGCAAAGGGCACTTTGGGACTTGTATTTAAAAAAAAAAAGAAAAGAAATGGAAAATGAAAAATGGAGAGGCTAAGAAGAAAATTGAATACATAGCTGATTTGGCTTTTGCATGCTAAAATAAATCTAAGATGATTTAGCATCTCTGTATGGTCAGGAGACAAATCGAAGAAACAGATTTGGCGTCTCTGCATTCAACGGAGAGTAGATCAAAGATATCAACATGACAGTTTTAAGTTTGCAAATAAACAGATTAAGGACCATGATCCGAATAGGGCCGGACAAATTCGGTCTTTCTATGAGTCTTTGCTCGATTCCTGTTACACAGCAATGGGCAAAGAGGGGCAGCTGTAAGAGCCCAAATTCATTCGGGCCTTAAACTAAAAAAGTAAATAAAAATAAAATCCATTTATTTATTACCGTCCTTTTACACAGCCCACAAATTAAAACCCAAAATCAAGCTTACCCGAATACCCATAACCCAGCTAAAAAAACTAACCCAATAACTCGCTTAACCCAGCAGCCCATTTACAATCTAAAACCCTAGGGCCCAACGATGGCGCTTGGCCTGATACCCGAATTGTTTCAGGAGACCTAGGGTTTCCTGGGAAACCCTCGCGCCGCAGCAAGCAATACGGCCCCATATCGCGCCGCAATCAGCGCATGGATCGCGTCTCGTCGCCGAAGATTACGCCATTAACCTGTAAGAAAAGGAAAAGAAGCAAGCAATAGATCAAAATCAGAATCGGGTTTCATTTTTTAGATTTATTTGTAAATAGTATAAATAGGGGTAAAAAGAAGATGAAAAAGGTGGGGGGAGAAAAAAAGATTTTAGAAGAATAAATAAAGGTTTATTTTTATTTCTATTAGGTTTATAACTGCACTTTATTTTATTTTTTTTATACATATTTATATGCGAAACAGAGAAATACCGAAAGATTTTCTGAAGTTATTATTAATTTCTATACAAAATATTAAAAAATAAGAATAAAGGAAGGATTACCAACGTTTCTACTAAAAAGGAGAATTTTTTGGGCTTATTAACCATCGTGGCTGGTCGCGGGTGTGGTGGCGCGTGACGTCGGAGCTAGGCCGAACGCTGACCGGAGTTCAAAAGGCCTTTAGAGGTTTATGAGGAGTTTTTTTTCTTTTTTTTGAAAAACAAGCGTTGAAGTGAAATTTAGGTTTAAAATTTACCTTATATAACATCACTAAACGACGTCGTTTTTGCTTAATTCATAAGTATCAAAACGGCGCCGTTTAAGCTCAAGATCCGCGCATTGACCCGATTATCCGGGAAAGATCCGCGTGTTTTCGTAAAGTGGGTTAATTACCCAATTAGTCCTTCCGCATTTTTATCCTTTAAAATTAGGTTTATTTTATCTTTTAATTTTGCTCAAATATTTTGTTTTTATTTTAATTTAGTCCTTCGGCTCTTTTAAAAGATAAAGCATATAAACGATGTCGTTCTAAAAGGGGATATTTTCTGTTTTAATCCCCCTTCTTGTGCGCACATTTTAATTTGACCCTTTTTTTATATTTTTTAAATTCTGAATTTTTTATCTGTATTTTTATTTCTATTCTAACTTAATCCTTTTTGAATTTTTTTTTATTTCTAAATTTATTTCTTTTTAGATTATTATTATTATTTTCAATATTTTATATATATATATTTATCTTAAACTTTTTTTAAATTATTTTAATAATATTGTTTCATTCATTATTTTTCGTATATATCATTTATTTTATTCTAAATCTTTTTATAAATGTAAAAAATTGCTTCATTTTTCTATATTATTACTTGTCATATATTATTTTATGTATTATACATTTTATATATTTTTATTATTTTATATTATTTATATACATATCTTATCATCCTTAACTATTATATTTTATTAATTAATTACTTATGTACTATATATTATGATTTTAAACCTATATACTTTTACATTTTATATTATATTACTATATTTTTATACGTAAAATACTTATTATATTATTATTACTTTATATTATATTTCCTTATATTTTATTCATATTATATTATTATACATAACTTATTTTAAATTTTTTTAAATTTATATTTTAGGTATATTTTATCAATAATTACTCACTTTATATTACGTTTGAATATATACTAATTCTTTTTTATATATATTGAACATATCATTTATATGTTAAATACTATTTTATGATTATTAAAAGTCGTATTTTAGAATTGATATGTATGTTTTATGTGTTTTAAATTTGCCATGTTTGTTGTTTGAAATTTGTTTCAATTCATGCTTTTACTTACCTATTACGATAATATGTTATCATGTATGTTATTCTATAATGTTCATATGATTCCTCATGCATTAATTAAAGAAGAAATTTTAAAGTATTCAAAAAAATAAAATCAATGCTTGATGTTTGGAAACTTCGAGAAAAGTAGTGCCCTAACTTACTGGATTACCACTTTTCTCGTTAAGTTCAAATAGTCAAGCACCTTTCTAAATTTTTAAAGGATTTCAAAATACGAGCAACTGTCTTGAAATTTCAAAATGTTATGACCAAACTTACTGGATATGACATTTGGACATCTCAAGATAGGGATTTTTAAAAAATAGTTAGTTAGTCTCGAATGTCTGAAAATAGTGCGTCCTAACTTATTGGATGTAATATTTTGGTTCATTTGATACAAGTGAACCTTAATTTTCAAAATCAAAATACTGTAAAGAGGATTACATCTTAAATATTTGTTAAATTTCCGATATTAAAGACATTTTGATAATCAATTAGGTACCAATTTCTGGGCGTTACGAGGGTGCTAACCCTTCCTCGTACGTAACTAGCTCCCGAACCCGTTCTTTTGATTTCGTAGACCAAAACTAATGATTTTAAAACAAAATGTTTTAAAGGTGATCCAATCACACCTAAAAAAGATTGGTGGCTACTCCCGTTTTCGTTTTTCTTAAAGTCGATCCCCATTTTCCAAAACCCGATTTAAAAATGGAGAGGTCTCGACAAATAAAAATTAGAAAAGACAGACGAAATTGAATGGAAAAAGATGATATGGTGAAAGGTTTATATGGTATTAGAGTTTAAGGGCAATAAAATTTGTAAATGTTGGTGCAATAAAATTAATTTCTAAAATGGTTGTGCAATAAAATTATTTTTTAGTAATGTATTAGTGTATTGTGATTTTTTGATAATGTATTTTAAAAAAATATTTTTATAGCTATTTTATTAGTAATTTATGATTTGGTTATATAAATTGTTAGTGTTTAGTGGTTTTACGGGTATTTTACTTATTTCATATAAAAAATTTATTATATACGAAAATATGATAAAATACGGGTTGAGCCTCCTGAGTAGGCACGACATGTCGCACCTGTCAGGTAGGGGCAACATGTGGTGCATCCTCGTTAGGTGCAACTCATTTCCCTTATATATACCCCTTCCCTGAAAACCATGAGCAAAAAAACTAGTAAAAAAAAATTAACAGAAGGAAAAAGAGAGAAAGAGGAAGGGAAGAAAGGAAAAGAGGAAGAAGAAAAATAAGGTATTTTAATTTATTTATTTTTAAATAGACTGTAGAAACTTGTTAAAAATTTTATTATTTAATATTATTTTGTTGGATAAATAATTTTGTTTGTTAGGTTCTGGTTGAAAAATTTTGCATAAAAAATTTTGAAAATTTTGAGAATTTTGAACTTTTTTTAATAGATCTAGTATTGAAGATGGAGAACAAATTTTTCGTATGCGTTTATTTTGACGGAGAAATTTTGACAAGCGTAAGATGTATTTTTGAATGCCGCAAATAAGTTGCAATGAGATTTAATAGAAATATCTCATTTGATGATATAAAGGAAAAAATTAGTGAAAAAATTTATAAACGTTGTGGGAGAAGGATCTCGAAAATTTTCTACAAGTTTCCAGTTTCGATGGATCCCATAAAATTCACCGAAATCGAACTTGTAGACGATGAAGATGTGAGAATGAATTTCCCGTGCTTTCTGACTTATCTACTTGGGAGGTTCCTCGGATGAACTTTGAGCTTATCCCAGACAAAGGGTTGCGTAGGAACCCGAAAGGTCGTCCGCAATCATCCAGAATCTGTAACGAAATGGACATTAGAGAGAAATCTGACGGGAAGCTGTGTGGATTATGCAGAGTAGCCGGTCATAATCGGAGTAAATGCCCGCTCTGAAACTACCACACTGGACAATCATCGCGATCGGATAGAAATTGAGATATTGTTCATTACAAGTTGTTCATTGCATAATGAAATAAAAAGTCTTGTCTCTTTAATTTTTAAGTATTTTAAAATTGATTACTTTTTAATACTACTATTTTTTTTTCTTATTATATACTTTAACCAAGTAATTCCAAAATTCACCCTCAAATTCATAAATAAAATGCCAAATAAAATTCATTACATAAATATGAAGTTATTTATATTACAAAACCCCTTAAAACTGATGGTTTGATGGTGTCGTTCTAGGGGTATATCTTTGTGGAGCTCGACGTTCACGTTGCGGACGATTACGACAATCAACATTCTCTTCATCCATATCAAATGCAATCGATGAACTTGAGTTGGGGGGAGTAGGGAACGACGGTAGATACGACTCTAGAGGAGTAGAGTATGGTGGTGGATACAAGCCGGGAGGAGTAGAGAATGTCGATCGATACGAGGCAGAAGGAGCGGAGTACGGTGGTGGATACGAGCTAGAAGGAGCGGAGTACGGTGGTGGATACGAGCTAGAAGGAGTGGAGTATGGTGGTGGATACGAGCTGGAAGGAGCAGAGTACTATGGTGGATACGAGCCGAAAGGAGCGGAGTACGATGGTGGGCTGAAGATATCAAACTCTGAATGATATCCGTGGGATGAAGAGCCCGGGAAATAGTTATCGCCTCCCAAATCTGGATGATAAGAACTATTCTCGGAGTGTAGTTCCGGCTCTGGCTCTGGCTCCGTCTCCGGCTCTGGTGCATGATGCGGATGTGGTAAATGCTGCACAATTCGTGTCGTATGCGGGGGGACTACCATCGACCGCCCACCAAATAAAAATGGTTTCCCCTTCTCATAGTACCACTGTAGGTACTGTGGCGATAGCTGCAGATCCAAACAACGATCCATCTGAGGTACCCTACTAAACCGGTTGTTCCAAATCGTAATATATTGTTCATGCTCACCTCCCCAATCAGTTCCATGCCTCCCCCTCCTAGTCATGCCATGTAGCTATGCATCCAATCGTACTGGCTGTGTCAGGATATATTGTATACAACCAAACTGTCCGAGTACCCGATTGCCATGATACCACTCCACCGTCTGAAAATGGATAAGGGGTGCGCTAATGCACCATAAGTGTGAGTGGACCTGAGCATACAATGGAATAATAGCTGTAACTTCAGGAACAGAATATGGCATCCAAATGAACTGCACAATTCATAACATTTTTATATTAACGTGGGTCAAGTGAGATAAAATAATAAAATAAAATTAATATTAGAAGAACTTATTCCCTCTCTAGAATGATTCTCAATCATCAGACGGTATATCAGAACCGTGTATGACCTCCCGATACCTGGATTCGTGCTCCATCTATGAAAACAAATTGTTAGAACAATATAATCTGAAAAAAGAGATAATTAATTGCTGTAACACGTAAAGATTCATCACCTATTAACGAGTAGAAATGTATATGATTGGTGACTAATGGATGCCAAGAATGGCATCTGATAAAGCGCCCACGACTGCAGCAGTATGAGACATCCACCTATGTCCACCGCAGAGGGATCTGTCGTCCGACAAAGTTCGCGGTACAAAATGGCTAACACTACGGACCCCCAACTGTATGAACGCGTGTTATGCAAATCGGATAGTAGCGGTAAGTACATCAAGTGGACGTCACTGCTGTGTGTATCCGTCATGAGTACACCTCCTATAAGGTGCATAATATAAGCTCGAGCGGCCTGCATAACCTCTAATTCAGTGCCAGTACTCGGCAAATGCTCAAAATTGGCTTTTAGCCATGAAAACCGCAATGTGGCAAATTTTCCCTCACTTGGTGAGCGTCCAAGTAAGTCATAGCAAAGGCGAGCCGGCCTGGAGATCAAACTTACGCCCGTGACCGCGTTCCCATCGATGGGGAGCCCCAGCTGTAATGCAACGTCCTCTAGGGTGATGGTGCACTCCCCGCACGGCAAATGAAATGTGTGGGTCTCTGGACGCTATCGCTCTACTAAGGCAGAAATCAAGTCATATCGTAGATTAAAAGACCGGATCAATGCTGCTGATCCAAACTTGGCTAACTCTAAGAACGGTATTAGGCGTTCATCCGGCTGAAACCCTACCCTATGAATACGACCTTTCAATACGCGGTACTCGACCTAACATTATTATATTAACGAAATAGTTAATACAATATAATTTCATTCAACAAATAATGTGACTATCAAATAAAAATTTCATTAACATCTCATTAATGTTACTTGATATGTGATTATTATTATCAATCAATGAATCCATTTGTCGCAAATCTGCAATTAAAAAAAATTAAATTTATTTAATTTATTTCAAAATTTTCAATAAATTATTTCAAAATTTTAGAAACAAAATACGATAAATATCTCATAATTCCCCATCATTTACATACAATAAAAAATAAATATAAATTATCTAAAGATTAAAAAACATATGAATTAAAAATAATTGAAATTGAAACATACCTAAGTAGTTTCTTTCACACAACCTATAAAATTATATAACAACAAATTTAATCAAAATTTTAATCAATCAATAAAAATTATCAAATAAATAAATAATAATATAAATTTACATTATATAAAAATTACATTAAAAATTCATAAAACACTAAACTATAAACACTAACAACTTATAATCATTAATTACTAACACAAAATAACTATAAAATTATTTTCTTAAAAAAAATACATTTCTAAAAAATCATAATACAGTAAAATCACTAAACACTAACAATTTATATAACCTAATCATTTTTTTAAAATACATTATCAAAAAAATCACAATACACTAATACACTACTAAAAAATAATTCTATTGCACAACTATTTTCATAAATAATCTATCTGACAATCTATTTTTGTATATAATAAATTCTTTTATACCAAATAGGTAAAAAAACCCGTGTCTTTTTCCTTCAAAATCAATATCTGCTATTAGTCAATAATCATCTCATTAGAATTTTTTTTTAAAAAAATTCTTTTTCTTTGCTAAATTCGGGTTTTTTACTAATATGGGTTTAAAAAATTTATTATATACGAAAATAGATTGTCAGATAGATTATTTACGAAAATAGATTATTTATAACAAAATATTTAACAAAATAAATTTAACATTATTAAACTAAACAAAATAATTTAGAATATATAATCTTAAATTACTAATAAATTAATTTTAAAATAATTACAAACACAAAAATTTATCACATAATTTTAAATTACTAACAATTTAATTTTAAAATAATTATAAAAAATTACTAACCTTTTTTTTCTTCTTCTTCTTCTTTCTTCTTCTTCTTCTTCTCTTTTTTTTTTTTCACTCTTTGCTTTTTCCTAGACGCACAAACATTTTGGGGGGGACCTTATATGGTCTCCAATTTTTGTCCTATACAAATTACTTTCATCCCTCCCCATATTGACATGACAATACACTGGGGAGGGTTAAGGGTTAATGACAGTGCATGGTAAGGCTGCAGGGTGTGGCGCCCCTGCAGCATGCGCGACATATGGCGCCTATGGGTCAGGCGCGACCCATTTTTTACCCGAATTTTTTTAAATATAATAATAATAATAATAATATTAAAAAAATTATTATTAAAATATTATGTCGCGCCTCTCTGACAGGCGCGACTAAAAAAAATAACCTATTTTCGTAAATAATCTATCTGACAACCTATTTTGATATATAATAAAATTTTTAAACCCATATTAGTAAAAAACCCCCGCCCCTCACTGGACCATCTCCTCTATGTTTGCTGCCTCTTCTAACCCCATCTAATGCAGTGTTTCTACTTCGTATTGATTCTAATCAGAGCCCACATTCGATGGTCCTTTCCCGCTGAATAACTTAATTATTGCCCCTATCCATAGGTTTAGAGCAAGACCATCAGGCATCTATATCTAGAAGTTGTATTGCATATTCGGCCTTTTTATAAAAATAATTTGAAAATTTTGATTAATTATAAAAATGATTCATTTCTTAGTGAAATTTGGTGAAGAGATTTTTGCCACCCATGTCAGCCAATTAGTATTAAAAGTTTAAATATCAGTTTAATACTAATATTTTTGGGTAAAAAATAAATAATAGTGGAGTCATAGAAAATGATATCATTATTTTAATATATTAGATTTTTAATAGTAATTAAAATTTTATAATTTAGAATTAATATTAATATTTTATTTGGTGACACTATTAATTTTTAGTTTTTCTTATTTGTTGTTAATTTAAAATTAAAATTATTATTTTATTTGGAGTTATAGAGAATAATGTCACTATCTTTAATATGGTAGATTTATTTTTTGTAAATTTTTTCAAATTTTTTTGATAATAAAAATTAATTTTTTTAATTTTGGTGACATCAATCTTTATGGCTCTATCAAATAAAATAATGATTTTAATTTTAAATTAAAAATAAAAAGTCCAAATATGGTGATGCTTTTTTTTATGGTTTTATTAAATAAAATAATAATTTTAGTTTTAAATAAAAAATAATCATTATAAAAAAAGTTTAACATAATAAAGTGGTGGCTTTATTCTCTATAGTTTTACTACTATTATTTATTTTTGGTCTACTATTATTATTTATTTTTTGGTTCTCAAAATATTCAAAAATATTAGTATTAAATTAATTTTTACATAGGTGATGCTAAATAAATTGGTTCCATCGAAAAAATTGATTTTAAATTCTAACAGCTAATGATTAATTGATGTGACAAACGGATTTGTGAATACGGATTTACGAATATGAATATTTGAGTTATTTTATATATGTATATATAAAAAACCTACATATTGTAACCGGTCTATGCATGTACCTATACCAATATCCAACGAACTATCATAATGCCTCCTAGACTTGACAATCTTGAAATATATGGATCATTGTGTCTCCGATTGTGATTAGACATTGGTATTGAAACAATTCGAGTTGGTTATAGCTCAAAGGTTGCAAAAGCAAGCTCGACAAATCTCATTAGTCGAATGACCCAAAACATAAACTGTCGCTCTGCATAAGTTGCACAATAGGGACTTAAAAGAATGTTATTAACCTTTATGCCCCCAAACAAAATGTGCCACTCCGAACCATCCCTTCCCAACCTATCATCCCATATCTTAGCATTCTTCCCGGGGAGGGGATTGGGACTCCTAAAATGAAAAATTTTCTAGTTAGGTTATTTATAATTTATAAAATTTTAAATTAGTAATGGTAAAATTATATTTTGTTCTTCTAAAAATAATAAAAATTTGATTTAATCCTCAAAAAATATAAAGATATAACCTATTAAAATGAAGAAATTATATTTTTATTATCATAAAATTATATAATTTAATTCTGCTTCCAAATTTTTTTGATTTTGTCCGTGCCGAAACATTTGTTACGTTGAAAAGAGAGGTTTATTTGGGAAATATGAAAACGGTAGGGAAAAATCTTTATATTCATATTATTTGTTTTGCTTTTGATTATTCTAAAATCACAGATTTGAGCAATTTGTTGATTGACATTTGGATATTAATTTTATTATTATTCAAGTGAGTTTAAATATAAATTTTAAATATTCATTATTTGAATTTTTTTTATATATAATGAATTTGACGTCAATTAGATGGTAATATTTAGTAAGTTGATAATAATCAATGGATTCGAATTTAGGGGTAAATTAAATAAAATAATATTTAAATATTTAAAATTAGCTTATTTTTATAGAATATAAAATTTCTGGAACAACATTTTAATAGTATATATTATAGAGAAAAGTATAACGTTTCAAAATAAAAATTATAAATATATATATAAATTCAAAAAAATATTTTTAATTTTTGAAAATTTATTTTTATAATATTTATTATATAAAAATTAAAATATAAAAAATATGATTTTCTGTAATTTATAGAAATGATTTAAGATTCCAAAAAGTAAAAAAAAAAAAAAAATGTTGTTTTTGTAATTTATTTTTTATAAAATTTCTATATTTTTTCTATAATATAAAAATAATAAATGAAAATATATTATAATATATAAAAATTACATACATTTAAAAACATAAATTATAAGCCTGCTCTCAAAGTAGTATGATTTCGTCTAGCAAAGTCTAGGGTTTTTATGATTGGGTTTCTGCTTATGATAAGATTTCTTTCCGCTGATAAGGAAGTTTTTTTTTTTTAAAAAAAGAAGATACTTTAAGTAACGGTTACAAAAACTGATTTTGTTAGGATTAAAATTTCGATTATAAGCGGGAATAGCTAAATTTGTTGAAGTGCGGTAGAGATGACACTAATTGAGAAGGAATTGGCAATTTTAAACCTTGACAAAGAAGAGGATGAATGCATGCAATTTGCGATGGAGGCTAGACCACAGAGATCATTGTATGAATTGTGCTTAGTTGGATGTTGCCTCACAGCGAGTGTGGTTCACTTTCTTGCAATGAAGAAAACGATGGCTAATTTATGGCACCCGTTGGGGGGAATCCAGATCTCTAACTTGGTGAGAAACGTTACCTCAATTCTTTTATGAGGTAGATGTGGAGTGGGTGTTGAGCAGAACGCCTTGGACGTTCAATAGCCATCTCCTTCTGCTTCATAGATTAAAAGATGGCGAATATTCAAATTTAGTACTGTTGGTGTATGCTGATTTCTAGGTGCAAGTTCACAATCTTTCATTGGGTTTCTTCTCTGATTATGTGGGGCAACAATTGGGGGATTTTTTATTGGTAAATTCCTGGAACATGATACAAAATAGCTTGATCAGGGATTTAAAAACTTTATGCGCATTAAGGTTTAGATAGATTTTAGAAAGCCGTTGAAAAGAAAGAAAAAGATTTTGATTTTCCAGTCAAATTCGGTTTATGTGAAATTTCGATATAAAAATCTGTCCTTATTTTGCTTTCTTTGTGGATGTTTGAGGCATGGAGATATATTCTATCAAAAAAGGATTAATCTAGGGTTCAAAGAAGTGGAATGCGGATGGGCGTCACGCCAAGTGTATGGTTGAGGGAAGATAATATGGGGAGAAATTTTGGGAAAGAAGTTAGCAAAAAAGAAGTTGGGAATAACGATAGAGTGATGAGTAGCTTCGATACACGACATAACTTGGGGTTTATTAACCATGCTTGAGGGTTTAATTTGGAGGGTAGGAAAAACCAAGGCATAGGAAAAGGGGTAGTATTGTTAAATGAGGGGGATAAAGAGGATATGGATGAGGATAGTGAGGAGCTACTGTTGGAGAATGGAAGAGGAGACATAGGTCAAACACTCTAGTACAAGGTAGATTTACACATGCAAGTGAGGTTGGACCAAGAGAACAAAAAGGAACAATTTGCAAAAAATAGATATCAGTAGCTGGCAATAGGCAAGCCAACCGGACACAATGAAAATCTTAAGTTGGAACGTCTGTAGATTGGGGAGTCCACGGGGCGTTAGAAGACTTCAGCATATGCTAAAGTTATAATATCCCTAAGTTATTTTCTTTATGGAGACAAAATTAGACAGTTCTCGATCGAAAGAGTTAGACGCTGATGCGGGTTTCATTGTGGTATAAATGTGCTGGTAGTAGGAATAAGGGGTGGGTTAAACCTTGGATAAAGAGGTGAGGTATCGTAAGATTGAGGAGGTTTTCTAATAATCACATTGATGCTGACATTGATGATAGCGAAGTAAGATCAACTTGGCGAATGATTGGATTCTATGGGGCACTAAAGGCTCAAGAAAGAAGTGAGGCATGAGACATGCTAAGGAGACAGGGGAGGAATCAAGTTATGCCATGGTTGGTTTGTGGTGATTTTAATAAGATTCTATACTCTTTTGAAAAAGAAGGGAGTTTGCCAAGGGATGATGGTCACATGGAAGAATTTAGGACAACTCAGAATGATTGTCAATTAAAGGATGTGTGATATGTTGGTAGGTGGTTTATGTGAGAACGAAGGAACCTTCTTGAAACAAATATTAAAGAAAGACTTGACAGAGGGGTTGCAAACAGAGAATGGATCGACCTATTTCCTCAATACACAATCCGACATTTGTCTCATTCTTTTTTTAACCATTTATCTTTATTTTTTCAAACTAAACAAAAGAGGATGAGTAAAATAAGGGAAGATTTTAGATTTGAAACATGGTAGACCGTGGAGACTTCTTGTGAAGAGGTTATGGGCAATGGGTAGGGGAGGAGTGATGGAGAAATTAGAATTAGTAGGGAAAGGATTACAAAGATGGGCAATAGGAATCAAAAAATTACGTAGAGGGCTATCAAGGAAATTACTTGCTCGAATTAAGGAACTCAATGGAATGGAGAGAACAAATGAGAATTTGGCAGAACTAATTGATGCCAAAATTTATTTAGATTTGGAAATTGAAAAAGAAGAAAGGCATTGGGAGCAACAAGCAAGGATGAATTGGTTAAAAAAATGAGATAAAAATAAAAAATTCTTCCATAATTTTTCGTCTCAAAGAAGAAAAGCAAATCGGGTCGAGGAGCTCAAGAATGAATAGGGGCAAATAACTACGGACAAAAGAGAGACGGCGAAGATGGCAAAGAGATTTTTTGAAAACATCTTTTCCTCAAGAGGAGTTGGCAATCCTGAGTACATACTTTTAGGGATTGAGGTGTGGATTTTGGATAGAATGAATGAAGGCTAATCAGAAAAATATACTAAAGAAGAAATTATTCTTGCTCTTTAAAGCGTGGGGCCAACCAAAGCTTTCGGGAGTGATGGCTTCTCGACACTTTTCTTCCAAAAGTATTGGCATATTGTTGGGCAAGAGGTTGGAGATTTCTTTCTTGATATATTAAATGACGGAGGTCCGTTTGATGGGGTTAATATGACAAACATCGTTCTTATTCCTAAAGTGGCAAGTTCAACCAACCTCAAGAATTTCCGCCCTATTAGCTTATGCACAGTAATTTACAAGATTATATCAAAGGCAGTGACTAATTAATAAATGATAAAACTAATGTAGCGATGTAAAAATTTTCTTTTGGTCGCTAATTGTGGCGATTTAGTGAAAACTTGAAAACTAAAGTTTGATTTTAAAAAAAAGAGGATTCGCCACCGTTCCCTTTTTCTAGGTGTGATTGGATACCTAATAAATCTTCATTTTAACCAAAAGTTTTATTTTTGATAAAAAGAAGGCCAAATTTAGGTCTACGTTAAAATCCAGAGAAAAATAGAGTCCGGGAGTCAGTTACGCACGAGGAAGGTATTAGCACCCTCGTGATACTCAAAATTGGTATCTTATTAAACATGTATTGTCTTAATTTTTAAAAATACAAGTTTAATCTAAAATTTAATCGTGAACCGATTGAAGAAAACGAAAAGTTTCAAGTTTTTTAGGTTTTTTTTTTTTAGAAGGATGTCCCGTTTATTATAAGAGCCAACGTGATTCACCCAACATAGCGATGAAATCACGGACTTGATTTTGAAATCGGGACGTTACCTTATTTATTGAAATTAACTAAGAAACACAAAAAAATAAAAAGATTTATTGTAATAAAAATGAATGTAATGATGTGATAACGAAGAATATTTAAATAAAATATTAGAATAATGATAGCGATGATATTTACAATAAAAGAGAATAAAAAATATTTACATATAAAAGAAAGAATGAAAGCAAAATACATAATAATATAATAAGGAAATAATATGTTTAATATAAGTACTTAAAATATATCTATATATATGTATGTAGATAATAACAACAATATTAAAAATAAATAATAATAGTGTTGAAATATGCATAATGGCATTAAAATCTATACACAATGCGGTATTTAAAATATATACATAAGATATATAAAACATAGTACTAAAATATATACACATAATATGTAAGAATATATATGTAATAAAGTATTAAAAATTTGTACATGATATATATAAAAATATGGTGTTTAAAATACATACATAATATAGTATTCAAGATGTACACATAAGATAATACAAAAACATAACTAATATGGTGTAAAATATATACATAATATATAAAAACATAATATTTTAAAAAAAACATATATCTACATAATATAATATTAATATATATATGCGTAATATGGAGTATAATATATATATATTAAAAGAATACATATATGACATACGAATATATTAACAAAAACAATAATATTAAAAACTATTAATAATACTATATAATATATATATAAGTATTAAGTAAAAATAATAATAATGAAAATAAAAGTAATATTCATAATACATTATATTACGATAGTAAAGTAATAACAATAGTGATAATGATAATAACAATCGATAAATTAAATTGATTAACAATAAAGTGGTAAATAATAAAAATAAAAGGAAAGTGTATAATAATAATAATATTAAAATAAGGTAATTAAAAATATTATTATATAAATACATATATGTATACATATATAACAAAAACGTTCACTATATCAACAATGACAATAATAATAGTAATAATATCAAAATACAAGAAAAAGAACAATATAATATAATAAAAATGATAAAGTAATTAAAATAATACTATATATAAATGCATATACATATACATAGATAATAAAAATATACACTACTATATAATAATAATAATAATAATAATAATAATAATAATAATAATAATAATAATAATAATAATAATAATAATAATAATAATATAGAAATACAAAAAGTAAATATAATATAATAATATTGAAATAAAGTAACAAAAAAAAATAATACTATGCATAGATATAAATACATATACGTATGTAATAAAAAAAATAGACACTAATATATAATAATAATGATAATCAAATAATATTTAAAATAAAATAAAATAGCAAAGATAATACGAAAATAAACTAAAATCTAAAAAAAAGGACTAAATTTTAAACAAAAACGAAGTTTTGGGGCAATTTTAAAAAGAAATAAAGAAAAAGGATCAAAATGCCACACGCGCGTAACCTAGGAGGACCAAAACAGTAAATATTCCTTCCCATCAAAACGCAGCACATCAGCGGGGACTAAATTGAAAATCGCGACAAATTTCGGGGCCAAATTAAAAATAAAAACGACTTAATTGCAAAGTAATAAAAAAGCGGAAGGGCTAAAAGCGCAATTAGCCCTTCCGTAAAAAAACATGCGAATCCTAGGAGGGTCGGGTCGGGTCGATCCGGTCCAAGTCAAAACGATGTCGTTTTGGGGTTTAATGGCCAACCCCAAAACGACGTCGTTTTGGGGGCTATAAAAGGCCCATTTTCTTCAAAAAAAAATTTCTACACTTGAAAAAAAAAAAAGGAGAGAGAGGGAGAGGGTGAGTGATTTCCGGCCACAGGCTGGCACTGTCGATGGTCGGATCGCCATTGCCGCACACCACAGTACTGCGATGGCAAGAAAATCGAAAAAAAGGTATTTTATTTTATTTTTTATTTTTTTATTTTCCTTATTATTTATTATATATGTAAAACAGATTTGGAAGAAAAAGAAAAGAGAAAAATAAAAAAATTTTGAAAATGAGAAAATAATGATAAAGTCACCTCTTTTAGTGCTTCGATTTGATTCTTTGGTATGGGATCTCTATGTTTTTGATGTTTTTGATCCTTGTTTCGAATATTTCGTGTTTGTATTTAAGAAAAAATGCCCCCCTTACACTGATTTTCGATTTGGCTTTTATAGCCATGTACATTATTTTTTATCATTAACTGTCCCCTCTCTTTTGATCTTTGCAGGCGAGTGGGTGCTGACACGGGCGGTGGAGGTGACCGGTGGTGCAGGCGGTCAGTGGGTAGTTGGCCGGTGTCAGAAGCAAGTGGCGCAAGCTAAGAGCTAGGGTTTTTTTATTTTTTTCTGTTTTGGGGTTTGGTATTGGGTTACTTGGGTTTGGGTAATTGGTATTTAGGTTATTGGGCTGATGGGTTAGTTGGGCTGATGGGTTAGTTGGGCTAATGGGTATTGGGTTTAAGGGCTATTGGGTAGGTTTAGTTTTGGGTTAGTGGGTTTAATTTAGATGGGTTATATTTAGTTTGGGTTAAATTTTGGGGTATGGAAATGGGTTTAAACCAGGGCAAATTTTGGGCTATACAACTAATATATTTTAATCCCGTCCTTAATGCATTTTTGGATGATTATTTATGCAAATTGGTAAATTTGATACTCCTAATCCTTTGATTTCATATTCCTATACTTAGTTGAGCATTTGGGAACTAAAGAAGCAAAAAAGAGCGAAAATCAGACAAAAAAAACATATTTCAGAAGCTACACGGGCTGGACACACGGCCATGTGCCAGATCATGTTGATTTCACAACTTGCTTCCCAAACACGTGGGAAAACACAATTTTTAGGCTTTATGAGCATTTTAAAGTCTATAAATATCAAATAGAAGAAGAGATATGAGAGCCATCAAAGAATATAGAAGAAAACAACTCAAAGAACATCATTGGAGCCAACTCTAAAGCAATTTCCATCAAGATTGAAGACCTCTTTTTAATTTCTTTTGAAGTTTTTATGAATTTTTTTTTATTTCTTTTGGTTTTTCTGAATTTGTGATGTTTTTATTTATAATTATTAACTAATTTCCTAGATACCTAGGGAAGATGAAACCTATGATGAATTCTATTATTTGATTTCTGTTTTACGTGATAAATACTTGATTCTTGTTCTTAGTTATGTGTGTTAATTTCTTGTTTTAATATTTCTGAGATATTAATTCATGTTTATTGTGCTTAAATTAGAGGAGCAAAAATCTATGTTTAATAGTATATCTAGTATAATTAAGTGGAGTTGCATGCAATTCTAGAAATAGAAAGACATAAATCCACAGGATTAGAGTCAAATCTAATAGGAGAATCCATAAATCGATTTTAATGCGACAATAGAGGTTTTAATTAGAAAGAAATATCAATTAATCAACCTAGAGTCAGTTGCTCTTACTCTCGAAAGAGATATTAGCATAATTTAGGGATTTCTATGGATTAAGATACCAAGTAAATAAATTGTTTAATTCAGATTCATAATAATAGATGAAGTCTAGGTGGATTCTTTCCTGGATATTGTCTCTCTCATTGATTATTATTCGATTATTTTCCTGATTCATTCTCTGTTAAGTTCTTAGTTAAATTAAGTTAGTAATTTTAGTTTAAAACCTATCACTCCAATTTCTCAGCTAAATGATAGGAAAACAATAATGACTAATACTTTTAATCCTCGTGGATAGAATATCTCTACTCACCATAGCTATACTATTTATCGATAGGTGCACTTGCCTTTGTCGTATTTTTAGTTAGTTTCATGATACATCACTAATCAAATCCAAAAAGTATTAAACGTTTGTATTTGTGCCAGGAAAATTTATTACAAATAATGTTCTATTAGCGTATGAATTAATGCATTCTCCAAAACAGAGAAGAATGGACCAACATGGAAGTTTAGCTTTAAAACTAGACATGAGTAAGGCGTTTGATAGGGTGGATTGATCTTTTTTGGAAAAAGTTATACATAGGATGGGATTTGTAGAGCCTTTTGTGTCCTTAATTATGCGGTGTGTAACATTAGTGAATTATTTAGTATGCATGAATGGTGAGATGGGTGAGCATTTCAAACTAATGAGGGGGTTGCATCAGGGTGATCCATTAAGCCCCTATTTATTCTTAATTTGTAGTGAAGGCCTTTCTTCTTTAATGAGGTTAGTGTAATGGGAAGGTACTATTAAAGGGGAAAATGTATGTTGTAAGGGTCCAACTATTATGCACCTACTTTTTGCGAACAATTGCATTTTATTTGGGGATGCTATAGAAAGGGGAGCCTATAACCTTAAAAACATTTTACAAGAGTATGAAATTTGTTCTGGTCAATGCATAAATTTTGATAAGTCAATGATAAATTTTAGCTCAAATGTTTCGAAGTAGAAGATGGAGCAATTAGTGAACATACTGGAAGTACGAGCCTCAAGAAATCCAGAGAAATTCTTGGGTCTATTAAATATGGTAGGGAGGGATAAGAAAAAGAACTTTCCAGCTCCTAAAGGATAAAATGATCAGTCAGGTCAAGGGGTAGAGTACAAGATTTTTTGTCAATTGGAAGAAATGAGGTGTTTATAAAAGCAGTACTACAAGCAATTCTTACCTACTATATCGCATGTTTTTGTTACCAAAATTGTTTTGTACAGAATTGGAAAACATTATCGGCCAATTTTGGTGGCAAAACGAAATGATAAACGTGGAATTCATTGATGTGAGTGGAGGAAGCTTGGTGAATTGAAATAATATCGTGGAATGGGCTTTAGATGCTTATCGAAGTTTAATATGGCATTGTTAGCAAAGCAAGGTTGGTGTGTAATTTATTATCCATATTCGTTATTAGCAAAGTCATTAAAAGTGTAGTACTATCCAAATTCAAATTTCATGCAAGCAAGATTGGGGAACTTCTTATCATATACCTAGAAAAGTTTATGGTCAACAAAGGACTTCTTGAGAAGGGAATTTGTTGGCAAGTTGGCTTACGAAAGCAGATACAAATTTGGAATGAGGCGTGGGTCTCAGACACTGAAGATCCAAAGATTCATTTATCTGAAATGGACTAGAATCTTGTATATGTTTCAGATTTAATTGAACAAAATTCAAATTGCTAGAGGGAAGAGCTAATTAGAAGTATCTTTCATCCCAAAGATGCTGAGAAGATTTTATGTATTTCCCTCCCTATTGAGCAAGAAGTAGATAGAATGGTATGAAGAGGAGAAGCTTCAAGGGTTTATACGGTGCGAAGTGGTTGCAAAAATTTAATACAGAATGACAGAGCAACAAATTTACAAGCAAATCAAAATTATTACAAGCCCATGTACAAAAAACCTATGGATGGTGGAATTACCTTCAAAAACAAAAATCTTGGTATGGAAAACCCTAAATAACTTTCTTCATACTCTTTCTAATCTATATCAACACATATTGGGGAATGTAATAAACTATCTGAGGTGCTTTAACAATACTGAAACCACAGATCATGTGTTTAGAGACAGCCCATTTGCAGCTGATGTTTGGTCAAGACATGAAATCGGGTGGACCCTGGAGCAAGATTAGTTACAGTATAAGGACTGGATGCAGGCTTTATTCGAAAAAACATCTAAGCATCAAATTAGAACAATAGTGTGCGTAATATAGGGATTTTGGACAACCAAAAATAAATTGGTTCATGAAAATAAGATACAAATAGGGGCAAGTTTGGTTTAATTCATTACAAAATATTTACTAGAATTAGAAGGAGTAAATAAGAAAGTACCTGTCAGTATAGTGGCAAATGAATACTAAAAACCACTGGAGATGTAACAGCCTGTTTTTAGTGAAATTGAAACGGTGGTTTCGAGACCACAAATTTGACATGAAAATATTTATTTTATTATTATTTTTATGTCTACGGTATGTTAGTAGTGTCGTATAAAAAATTCGTTAAGAAATTTTGTGTTTGCATGCTTAATTAAGTGAAAAGGACTAAATTGTAAAAGTTGAAAAAGTAGAGTTCTAGTAGCTAAAGGTATCAAATGGCTATAAAACTTTAATGTAAAAGTCCTTAAGTGGTAATTAGACCAGTTATGTGGTAGTGGAAATTTATAGGTTTGGTTTTATTGAAATTAAGGATGTTTTTAAAGGTTAAAAATGTAATTAAGTAAATAAAGGCTAAAATCATAAAAAAAAAGAAAGAAAACAAAGATATCATCTTATAAACTTGGTTTCCTTCAACCAAAACTCCATAGCTAGGGTTCGATCACCTTCTTTTGATTTCATGGCATGTATTTCACTTCCGTTTTTAAATGATTTTTATGTTTTTGAAGTCGTAGCTTAATCTAGCTAGCCCAGGGACTAATTTGAAATTTTTTTAAAGGTTTAGGGTTTCACCATGAATTTTATTTCATGATTTATGAAGTTTGATGAAATATTATGAGTCCTTATTTTTAAATAAATAACCTTTTTAAAGTGATTTTTGATAAAATTATCATTTAGGGACTTATTTGTAAAAGTAGTAAAATATCATGATGAAATTGTGAATTTATGATTTGTGTGGGTTGATATGAGTCCCTAGGTAAATCAAAAAGCATGAAATATGGATGAAATTGCATAAATTATCATTTACGAGCTTAAGGACTAAATTGTAAAGAAGTTAAAACATTAGGGGAAAAAATATAATTTTTTAAAAGTATGAATTTTGGATTGAATTGAATAGAATGGTTATTAAATGGATTTGTTTTTCTTATTTAGCTAAATTTAGGCCTTGTAAGGATCTAGATTGAGGAAAAGATAAAGTCTCGGATTAGTGATCATATTTTGACATCTTTAAAATCGAGGTAAATTCTTATGTTAAAATAACGTTTTAATGTTATTTGGTTTATATGCTATTATGCTATTTATTATATCATGTTACGACGGAAATCCAATGACGTTTCGACGACTATTGAGCTCGTTTAAGCCATAAGAATGTATAGGATACAAATGACATGTCATGAGGGTTACCATGTAACACCCCTAACTCGAATCCGTCACCAGATTAGGGTTACGAGACATTATCAGACAAAAGCACATTTCTCATAATTCTCAAGCTCAAATAGCATCTCACCACTCATTCATAAATGTCAAGTCATTACATAGTAAATATAAACACATACCAATATTATTATATAACCGAATCATTAACCACATTACCATCACTCAATCTTTTAAGCTAAATATGCTATCTCATAACTTAACATCAAAATAGTATATCAATTATAGTTATTCAAATGACCATCAAACATACCCAAAATATAATCGCCATT
This sequence comes from Gossypium anomalum, assembly GCA_025698475.1. Lineage (NCBI taxonomy): Eukaryota > Viridiplantae > Streptophyta > Magnoliopsida > Malvales > Malvaceae > Gossypium > Gossypium anomalum. The sequence goes on along the minus strand of CM046966.1, from coordinate 76,213,712 downwards.
TTACCATATTACTAAGCCAAATTATACCATTTTCCATACCTCAAAAATGAGTTATTGATAAGCCGAATATACATCCTACTTACCATTCCTCATTGTTGAATCATATAACCAACATCAAGACCAAATATAAATACCAACATTAGCATCATGATTAAGCCATTTTTACATGGCTATACACATACAAATTTCAAAACTAGCTTATACATGCCACATAACCAAATCTCAAGCATTTATTTACCAAAACAAATACTGGATAGTGTGATGAGGTCTCCCATGACTTCCAACCCGAGCAAGTCTCTGAAAATCTATAAGCATAGAAAAAAAATACACAGAGTAAGCTTTGATAGCTTAGTAAGCCATAAGCAAATAATTCATCACTAGGACATATATAATTCAACCCAAATAGGCCAAATTTAGTTAATTTCATACACATATGCAATCACTTTTCTCATATAATACATATCACTACCTTAAGAAATTTCACTTATATTATTTATCCATGAACATGTAAACCATGCTTTCAAATTCAAGTAATAACTGTTAGCTCAATTATATAAATCAAGTTTGCACATATTCATTACGTAACCAACTAAAACATGTCATGCTTCACAAGCCCATTTACATATATACGAACCATACATCATAACACCGCCGCCTCGATATCTATTTCATATCCAATTTTCAAATCAAAACAGTATATCTCAAAACCATGTTTCCTGTTTCATATTTCTCATGTTCGAATCATAGAACCACAAGGTCATATAACGAGCACATATAATACACATTCATTTGTATACATTTCTTTCATTCATGATAATATATTTCACATATCGTCATTATAAACATATTCACCTTCCATTTCTAAATTTCATATATAATTCACATGTACCAGAATCATATATGGCAAAACACAATTACCATTTCACATTTCTCATATAATTCATTTGATTATAGTTCACTTGCTATTAACCACATCTCATTTTCACATAGATCATAATCATACTCACTTTCATTGCTTAATTTCATATACATTGCAACATACCTGAATCGGATGCACATTCATATACTCATTTATTTCTTGGAATGCCCGTTTAACCATTCGGAATCAATAAGGTTACCCGGATAGCTCTGGAAACTCGTATAATGCCAACGTCTCAGACGTGGTCTTATATGTAATCAAATATAGATGCCACTGTCCCAGACAGGGTCTTACATGAAATTAAATACGAAGCTAATATCCCAGACATGGTCTTACACGTAAATATCAAACCGATGCCAACATCCCAGACGTGGTCTTACACGAAATCATATATCGATGCCACTGTCCCAAACAGGGTCCTACACGATATCTCACATCTCGGAAGCTCACAAGTTATGACACTAGTATTCTATACAATTCTTAAAGTTTGATTGAGATTTTCAACTGCATAATTAAATCAACTCATGCTCAAAATAGCCCATTAATTCAGTTTATTTCTAATTTTGACCCCTTAATTTACAAAATTTTCAATTTAGTACTTAATACACATTTTTATCAAAAAATCATTTAATTAAACATAATAATCTATCAACAAAGATTTATTTTTCATCATCAAAAAACAAATTCATCACATTATCAACCATGGAAAATTTCAAATTCATCATCAACTCCAAAAATTGAAACATGGGCTAGGTAATAGACGAAACAACGATCTCAAAAATGTAAAAATTATCGAAAACCAATTAAAATCCATACCTTAATTAGCTTGGAGCAAGGCCGAACCTTAAAAACCTTCAAATGTTTTCTTTCTTTCTTCCATTCGGCTACAAAAAGATGAATGATAATGGCCATTTTGTTTTACTTTATGTTATTATATATTAATACACCATTTACAAAAATAACCTTTGAAATTTAATTAGAAAGCCATATAATTAATATCCATTACCGTCCATGCTTTAATTCAATGGTCAAATTCCATTTTAATGACTTCATATTTAATTAATCAAAGAAAATAGGCATTTTAACTTATAGCATGCTATTTTTACATTTTACGCGATTAAGTCTTTTTTCTAAATTAACCATTCAAACAGTAAAATTAATTCACAAAATTTTCTCACATATCAAATAATATGCAGTAAATACCAAAAATAATATTAAAATAATTTTACGGCCTTGGATTTGTGGTTCTAAAACCACTGTTCTGACTAGGGTCTAAATTGGGCTGTTACATACCATGTTTCGGGTGTTGGTCCTGAATGTCCTACGGATGGCTGAGTTTCTACATTTGTTGCGGATACTCGTTAGCTTGTGTGAGCGGCATCGTGTAGCTACATTTCGACCGCCAACTTGCATGAGCAGACCCCTTTATGGCTCGACTAAGCAATGATGTAAAGGAAAAGGAAATGAATGGTTTCGACCATATGTTTGGCACACTTTATGTAAGCTTCCCGTGTATTTGATATTATTCTAAATGGTTCAACGGGCATGAAAATGGAAGGAACGATAAGTGTTCGAATCGAATATATTATATACCTATGGAAATGTATGAAATATCAATGATCAATGTATGTATATTCATGATTATGGAAAGTATGAATTCAAAGATACTATGTTCATGAATTCTATCTTATCATGTGATGATTTTGTTAAGTTATGTGTTTAAGCACTAACTTGTGTTGTTGGTGATGCTCAAGCTTGTGCCAAGCTTATGTTGGATTGATTTATGTATATTTTATAAGATTTTGCATTAAAATGGTATGCTATGTTCATGATTTACGAAACTTACTAAGTATTATATGTTTACATAATTTTCTTTCTCATGTTTTATGGAAGCTCGATCGGTTTGGAAGCTCATTGAAGACCTATCACACTATCCAGAGATTATATCGGTAGATTTTGATGTTTTAGTCATGGTTATAATGGCATGTATAGGTGGACTTGTGCTTAATGATCTAGTTGTTATGTTTGGCATGTATATATGATATTATGTTTGGTGTGCTTTTGGCATTTTGATGCTTTGATGGTTGGTGTTGATATGGCTAAGTGTAACACCTATAACCCTTATCCATCGCCGGAATAGAGTTATGAAACATTACCAGACTTTATAGAATAAATACGAACATTTTATAACACTTAATAACATATTAAAAACCAATCATAAAATACTAATATTGTTCTTGTATAAGCTATCGAGGCCCAATATAAACCTTAGAAGTGAATCGGGACTAAACCAGATACTCAGGGAATTTTTCCCAAAATCTTAAAAAAAATTTTAGGTGCACGAGACACATGCTCGTGTGGCCGGCTGTGTAGCTCAAATGGCTAGGAGACATGCCCGCGTCTTAGGCTGCGTGGGCATTTGATGTGAGGCACACGACCCATACCCATATAACTCTTTGACTTAAGTTACACAACCAAGCCACACGCCTGTGTGTTAGGCCGTGTGGAAGGTGTAGGGGTCACACGACCAAGCCACACGCCCGTGTGCTAGGCCGTATGTAAAAACCTGAGCATTCTATTTCTAAATTTTAAGATGTAAGGGACACACGGCCAGTCCACACGCCTATGTGCCAGACCGTAAGTCATACATGACTAAGACAAACGCCCATGTCTCTGCTCGTATGGACGAAAATAAGCCATTTTATGGCCTCTTTTCTCACCCATTCTTGACTTCAACCTAAACAATTCAAATTGCATATTTATAGGCCACAACAAGATTTTCAAGATCTTCAAACACAATCAATTCTTCACTTTGATATGGTGATATATTCAAACATTATAAACTAGAATATAAATAAAATTTCACAGTAACTATCTACATCAACATGTTTTACCAATTCGTTCACTACAATGCTTAGGAATTATTTATCCATTAACCACACTAACACTTATGCCAAACATGAAAAAACTATATATATATATATATTAGTTGACTTAAAACATAAACAAAATATAATTCTTAACATTTACGCAACCATTTCAATCCCTATACATGCCATATAAACCATAGTATATATAGCAAAATCTACCAGAGCAAGTTGGATAGTGTGATCCAAAGTGTTGATCCGACCTTCCGATTTCTCGAAAATCTACAAAGAACATTAAACAACACTAGTAAGCTTAATGAAGCTTAGTAAGTTCAATGGTTTTTAAACATAAATCTTACCGAACATACTATTACAATTCATTTAAGTAAATCATTAAATATACTATTCCTGCCAAACACAACTTCAATCGATGAATTCACTTATTTCAGATCGATATCAAAGTAGCTTTAAATCTTCAGACATTAATTCCATATATCACTTACCAATCTTGTCAAATCAGAGAACGTCTTACGGATATGAGTACATCGTATACAGAAGCCTAAAAGCTGCAAAAAAGCACATAAGTGCTAAATAGAAACCCGTAAGGGTTTAACAGAGGCTCGTAAGAGCTAAACGAAAACCCATAAGGGTTAAATTGAAGCTCAAAAGAGCTAAACGAAAACTCAATAAGGTTAAACGGAAACTCATATGAGTTAACTGAAGCTCATGAGAGCTAAACGGAAAGTAAACACGAGAGTTCACAACAAATGCTGAACCTTCAGTTTACTTGGGTAATTTGTTGTCAATTCCTCTTTTGCACTGAACAACTGTACTCAATCCCACGTTCCATTCATTTCGAACATTTAATTCAATTTCATAATTTTAACAATAATTTTATTTTCAACAATTGATATGAATAAATACATAATACCATTCATAAATTTAACATATAACATTAGAGTTTAACCATACGAACTTACCTGGGTTAAATTGTAGATTTGTAGTAATTTAGGGACTATTCTGCCAATTTTCCTTTTTCACGATTATCTACGGGCTCTTAATCTAAAATGTAAAATTATTCATTAGCATATATTTCAATTTCAATTCAATTCACAATTAATATCCCTCAATTTTTGAAATTGCACAATTACCCTAACTTTTATAGTTTTTGTAATTTAGTCCCTTACTAATTAACCTATTAAAGGAGCTAATTTTTTTTCAATTGAAAATTTATCTAAATATTCTAAACTATTATGCAGCCTTTGATAAATATAATTTTAGTATCAAACCCTAATATTAAATCTTTTCACAATTTGGTCCTAAAATCAATTTCTATTGAAATCACTTGATAATATCATCATATAATAAAATTAAAGTTCTAAATCCATGTTAATTCATCATAAACATCTAGCACTCATCAATGGTAACTTTCAAAATTACCCATAAAATCAAAAACTAATGAAATAAATAGTTGGACCTAATTGTAAAAGTCTTAAAAACACAAAAATTTCAAGAAAAGAGCAAGAATTGAACTCACATAATGTAAAAATGTGAAAACCCAACTTTAGAAGCTCTCCTATGGTTGTTTTTTGCTGAAGATTGATGAAGAAATGTCTAGATTTTCAATTTAGTCTTTGTTTTAATTTTTACCTTAATTCCCAAATGACCATTTTGCCCCTAAGTCATCAAATTTCAAGATTTTCTATGCACATGCCGTTTCAGCCTTTTAATAAATGTTTAATTATCTCTTTGGTCCTCCCTTATTCACCACTTAAGCTATTTAATCACTATTTCTTTAATTAGCAAGTTTTGCACCTTTTTCAATTTAGTCCTTTTTACTTGATTAACTATTAAAACGTTAAAATTTTCTAACGAAACTTTTATACTAACTTAATGACACTCCGTAAATATTTATAAAAATATTTACGACTCGGTTTATGAAATTGAGGTCTCGATACCTCGTTTTCAAAACCAAATAACCTAATAAATCCTTTTAAAACACAATTCCCTAATTCAAATGTCTTCCTAAAATCACATTTGGCTCATAAACACTAAATATAAAATATACGAGTTCACTTTTTGGATTTGGTGGTCTCGAACCACTATTTCTAACATCACTAAAAATCAGGTTGTTACACTAAGTAAATGTATGTTTTGAATAACCAATTTGGTATGTTATGATGTGATTTGGTATGTGGTGAATTGTGGTAAGTTTGGTATGGAAATAGGTTAGATGTGAATGGCTGATGAATGGCTAAAATATGCATATGTTTAAGTATATTTGATTGTTGTGATTGAGGTGTCTTATTGACATATTCGTTGTATAAGTAAATAGCTTATTGAATTGATCTTATTATGCATGTTTGGAACATGATTTAAAGTCTTGGTTATATGTGCAAATGGCTTGTAGGTTCATGTTTGAATTGGGTGAAATAAATAACTTGATTTTGGCCTAATTCTTGTCCACACGACTTAAGACATGGGAGTGTGTCTCAGTCGTGTGTAACACATAGCCATGCGACACGATTGTGTGTCTCTTGTAGGTTTTAAAGGTTGCAAGTCAGGCAGTTACAGGGCCTAGCACACGGCCTGGCACACAAGCATATGGTTTGGCCGTGTGACCCAACTCAGAGAGTTATATGGGCATGGGCATGGGCAAGGACACAGCCATGTGTCTCAGTCATGTGAGTCACATGGTCTGGCCATACGGTTGTGTGACCCCTACAAAGTGAATTTTCTAACTTTTTCCCTAAGATTTCATATGTTTCCAATTTAGTCCTAAATCATTTCTAAAGTGTTTTTAAGGTCTCGAGTGCTCGAATAAGGGATGATATGCATGTGTTTGAATGAATTATGCTATGATTTATGAAATGTTTGGAAATGGATGATTTTAACTTATGTTTTTATGGTAATGCTTCGTAACCCTATTTCGGTGACAAATACGGGTTAGAGATGCTACATGAGGGTATGAATGTTAAAGTCAACTTTGATGCTGCATTTGATAAACAACACAATAAGTCATGTATAGGAATTTTCATTACAAACTCATCCGGTCAAGTTTTAAAAGTAAAAGTTTACAATAACGAGTACATACCAACGACATTTGCAACAAAGGCACTTGCATGTGTTCAGGCGATTAGATTCGGGGTAGAGTCAGGCTTCTTAAAAGTAAAGTTGAAGGTGACGCATTAACTATTATTAAAAAGATACAAAGTGAGGAAGGGGGATAGATATGAAATTAGGGCTTACATTTAAGATACCAAAAGATTAAGGAGCAATTTTATAACTTGTAGATTTAAGCATGCAAGGAGACAAACAAACAAAATAGCACACATCATAGCAAAAGAAGGGTTAAACGAGGATGTGAATACTTATTTGGCTAATGACCTTTCCAGTTCGATAGTTTGGGCTGTTGAGGATGACAGACAAGGTGGAAGAGGGAGTAGTTGATGGGATTATGGTGAAATCGAAGGAACATCACAGATTTGAAAGATAAGGAAATATAGATCGAAGTGTTAGAAGGAGAATACTTTGGTTTTTTAGAGAAGAAAACGAGAAGGCAAGTGGTAAGACATTTCAGATCTAAAAGTTGTTTTAGTGAAAGAGCAACCAAAACAGTGAGTAAAATCACTCATAAAGGAGATGCCTTTGACCATAAGAAGATCTGGGTTGTTGACGGCCATTTTTTTAAAGCTTGGAAAGAAGATCTGTTGAGAAGGCGAGTGACCGTCGAATATGAAGACTGGTTGCGAGTGGTTTCTTTAAGGTTTTGTTAGGAATGATTGTTTATTTAGGGATTGAGTTTTTTAGGGATTTTGAAATAAGGTCGGTTTTGATTTTTTATGGGCCTTTGTTTTTAGTTTAGGAAATTGTTTTTTACTTTACTTTTTATTGGAATAAAATGCAAGTAAATTTAATTAAAAAAATATAAATTACATATTTTTTTAATTTTGTATAATTTTATATTTAGTATTGTTAAATATTTTAAATTCTAAAAAATAAATAAACAAGAAAATTGTTATTCTTTTTTGTAATTTTTGAAAGTTTTCTAAATATTGTTTATTAGTATTTTCATGTTCTAAAAATAAAAGTTTAGTGAATTTAAAGAAATTCCGTTTTCTTAGAATCATTACATAAAACGTGTTGCAAAGTGGGAAAGAGATATTTGATGAGTTAAATTTGTAGATAAACCCAATTTGATTGGAAATAGAAAGGAGAGAAGCTTGGCATACAAAATACTAGTAGATCAAAGTCGATGTGACCAAATGTAGGAAGTTGTTGTTTGTCCACAAAACCAAACCCAAAATTCAAGATTCCAACCCAAAGCCAAAATCAAATTTGCATATTCTGGATCTTTTATTTTGGCATTTGGAGCATTTTCTGTAAACATGGCACCCGCATTCTCACCCAACTTGCAGCAATGATTCAGAGTATCCTACACATCCTTCCAGGAACCCAATCACATCAGTCATTTATATTGAAACTTATACCACCAATTTATTATTTCCATAATTTTGCATAAGATAGAACATTCAATGTTGTGGGGGGGGTGGGACATGGCTAAATCAATCTTATTTGTTTGGATTGCTTTGGGTCATTCTCTTTTCTTTTCTTTGCTTATTAAAATATCTTCATGGAATTTTAAATTAAAACTCATTTGACAGCTAATTGATGGCCTGCACATGATTAAAAATTGATTAAAACCCACCTAAGGGAGATTAAAAATTGAAATTAATAAAAAAAAGGATTATAGAATGAGTTACTCATGCTTTGTGGATAAGTGATCTTCAAAACCAAACCAACAATAATTTTAATTGATTAAAAAAATATATGCATTTAAATAGATTTGATTGTTTTTATTTTTATTAATAAAGTCAATATTATACTGGTTTATTTCATATTTATTGTTATTTAAAAAAATTATATATAATATTTATAAATATTAAATATAAAATATTAATCAATAATATAAAATACTTTTTAATAAGCCTTGCAAATGCAATCTATCATCAAACAATTTCAAAATGAACAAGTAAAAAAAGTATTCCATAAATTAAACAATAAGAACATCCCATATTATCCATAATTCGAAAAATTTAAAAATATGCCTTAAATCCTTCTACTATTAAAAAATTTAGAATTTAGTCCATATATTTTTCTGAATTTAAAATTTAAGTCCAACTATTAATGTTGTTTTAAAATCTAAAAAATTGATAAACTAAATTCTTGAAAATAAAAGTATAGGGAGTAAATTTCAAAATTTAAAAGAGTACATGGACTTATGACATATTTTAATCTTCCAAAAATCCAAAATAAAGAATAAAATATTTAACTTTAAATCTAAAATTATATTTTAAAATTCATTTTTTTATCTACAGATATATCATACTTCGGTCGGTAAAGGCGAAATCAATCGATAAGCACTGATGTAATTAGTACTAACTGTATTTTGTACCGGAATAAAACTTAAACTTTTTTATTTTAATTTACTACCAGGAAATAAAATTCCGAATAACATTGACTTCATTAAAAAATTGCTGAAATCCAGACTCAATCTTAAGTCACGCAAATAATAGTTGATTAATAAATTTGACTATTATGTAGGATGGACCCAAATAATTAAGGAGATCAAAAAAATATCATTTATGTTGTTTAATTAATAAACACAAAATTTAATATTTGTAACATTTCATCCATTTTCAAATTTTCCTTTGACCTTTGAAACTGTATTGTGATATTCAATTTCTTTATCGTGTGAATTAAGATATGTTATTTTTTGCAAGGGAGATGGCATATGCAAAAACCATTCAAGAGGACAAATCTGAATGGAGAGATGAGAAATGATAAAAATCTTAGTAAATTTAATGTTCCTCAATATTTATATATATAAGTGCTAAATTTGTAGACATTTCACTAATATCAACTCCCACAGTTTAAAAACTATGCTTGCATATGCCAAGGATGCAAGCATCTATTATAAGTGGCTGAATAAACACTACAATATAGAATTTTCAGGACTACAAACAGGATTCACAATCCATATACCATTTTATTATGTACAAAAACACAGATACCCTATTTAAAATTCTTGTATAGAACTGGCATAATAAATCCTTGACACTTGGAGAATAACAGCAGATGAGTGGTCCAGATTTCTCCAAGCAACATTGCTTTAAATACCATCATAGTAACCACCGAATGTTATTTGAGCTCTGGTGATTGGTACTCCTCTCACCACTGAAATTGCTTCATTGAGTTTGGTTGTGTGATGAACCACTTGCTTCATCCTCTACAATAGCAACAAATTAAGTTACTTAATCTACAAGTATTATCTAAAAATGGGCCTAAATTTGATAGTGATGTAATTTGCAAGAAATGGTGTTGCTTTTGAATTTGGACTCTTAAATGATGAAATGTGTATATCCTTTTCATAATTATTTGCATTGTAGAGATAATAAAGGAGACAAAATATATCTCTAATGTTCACATCAACATGTTTAATTTAACAAATATCTTTATCAGATCAGTTAAAACTACAAATTTACAAAGATTCTCAGTTTTCCAAGAAAGTTAAAAAAAAAGACAAGAAAAAGTGAGAAAATTTTCATACCTTGTCATCACTGTAACGTTGGAACAGCAGTTTTTGGTTCAGTTGTTGTTGTTTGTGCCTTTGTTGAGTTCCAAAAATGATGATGCAAAAAGTAGCAGCAGCAACACCAAAAGAGCAGATGGCTCCAATACCAGTCAAACTCCATTTCCATAAATTAAGGCCACTAGAGCTTTCTTCCCAGTTGACATCTTTGTTCTCAGCTTTCTTTTCCACCAAATCTTTTATTTTGGGGGAACTTTCATCGTCAAAATTAAACGTACCTGCAGCATCCAATTGAGGGATAACTCCTTTCGTAGTGGACCTTGGTGAGTCCATTTTGTTGGTCATGTCGACAGATTCATTGTTGTTGTAACTTGGTTTCCTAAACGAAACTTGTGTCTTCACTTCTTTATCACCTCCAACTGATTCCATACCAGCTTCTTTGATCTTCTCAAGGATCATGGATGGTGTAGAACTGAAATCAAGAGGTACCCTTTTGGTGATTTCCTTCCCGATTTCATTTTCTGGAACCTTAAGGATTCTTGGTTCCAATGGAAATGGAACTGGGACAACTTGTTTAGCTACCTTCCCTGAATTCCCTGATGGCGGAGACTGTTCTTCATCGAAGTAGTCTGTGAAGAAAACAAGGTTTGAATCAGAAACTCGTTTTCCTCCATGGTCTTGATTGATATCCAGGAATCTATTATCAGGGAGGAAAACCCATTCATGATCAATATCCATCTCTTGGTGAATCATATTTTTTAGGAAATGGAATCTGATTCAAATGGGGGAGTTATTATAGGAAGTGAGGTGGGCGAAGGGGTTTGAATTATTGGATCAAAAAAGGTGGCTTTACAAGGAGTTTTATGTGAAATTATGAGTGATGAGAGCAAAGGCCACCAGCACAAATGGTGTCCTCTAGCTCTTTGGAGTGAGAGATTAAACCTTTCAACCAAGAAAAAAATGACAGTTTTGAGTTCTTATGAGCTTATCCCTTCTAACAGGATGACAAATTAAGGGTGGTCCAAAGGGACCCACTAAGAGAATGCCTTCCCTTACAGGGTTCAAGTACCCAGTTCCAGGATATTTCTTTTTAGTTTTTTAATTTTTTCTTTATTTTTTTGTCAACAGTTAAAAGTTTTGAATACTATACCAACACTTTGGTTAAAGTGAAGCCAACAGCCTACAATAAACCAGATAATGTTTTGAATACTATAACCACACCCAATACTATATTTTTTCATATTATTATTAAACTAAGTAATGATTCCCAATTTAGATGACGAGAAAAAAAAAATAAAGAGAAAGAGAAAAGGAAAAAGAGGTGTCGGTTGCTTGTAGGAGTTTGCTTGGAATGATAGTGACTGGTAGGTTTTCGAAGAAAAAAAAAAACAAAAGGAGAAAAATAAGATAGAAAAGATGAAAGTGAAAGGGGCATACAACTGTCCAGGGACTGGTATCTTCCTTTTATTATAATTACAAAGTTAAAAGATAAAGATAGTTTCTCTCCTAAACCATCTAGATTTTACCTCTCATAAACCTTTATTGGGTAGGCATATTTTCAAATGCAGATAATAAACTTGTCTTCCATCATCAACAAAGTATTGATCCACTGGTAGCTTTCATGAGAGTTGGATTTATATATATATATACATATATAGCAAGTTTAGGTTAAAGAGAGGGGAATCCGTGTCGAGTATGCATTAGGGAAGTTTTTTTATACTACAAGAAACACATTGTGTCTGTTTTGGTAAGTCGTTTTCCATGGAAACCAAACACGTTGCAGCTAAAGCCTTCGTATTGTTAAAAACTGCCTCCCCAACCTAAGCCTAGCTTAGGTTGAACCATGGAGTGGCCTGGGAAGAAATTAATATAAAAAATAAAGAAGAGAATCTATCTGCAAGTTGGTAATTTGTAATTTTGAACATGATAGAATTTTAATATGATTAATGCAACATGGCTTATATCATATTAACATTTAGAAGAAGAATATAAGACCGATACATATGTTATTACTATGTATAGACTTTACGCTTCCTAGACTTGGTTTGTTTCATTAATTTATATAAAACGTGCATTTACTCTCTAGAGATTTTCAATTTTCAATTTTTATCTGTTTTATAAATAAGACGATGATGCACTTTAACGCACTTAAACTCATGTTCTCTTGTATTGATAATAATGCCCATATTAATTAAGTTAAGACTCGATCAACATATTAACTATCATTTTAAATATAAAAAATATAAAAAAAGTTCTAGATGGTGATTTATTGATTGGGTAATTATTTTTCCTAAAAATAACATATGTTGAATTCATAAATGTATTAAAAATTTTAAAAGAAATTTTTTTAATAAATGAAGATGATACCAACCCATGAGTTGTAGACCGAAGCCACAAAACATGACTTTGCCTAATGGGCTAATTATTAAAAGCAAGGTGAGGCAAGTGAAAATCAAATTGAATTCTATTCAGAAATCATTTAAGTGTAACTTTTGTTGGATCAATTTTGGAGTTTTGAAAAAAATTTCTCTTTAGGCCATGCTCTTGTTGGATTGAATTAGAAAAAGAGTCGTGACAGATCCAATGGACTTTACGGATTAGTTGTTAATAAGCCTAAAGAAAATCAAAGCAAAATTGTGATAGTCCGTTTTACAAGAAGTGCAGCCCACATTGGTTGATTCTATACTAAGTAAATTACGTCCGCATACAATAAATGAGGGTTTTTTTTTATAAAAATAGTATAAAAAATAAAAATACCAAAATAATATATTTAAAAAATTATGTACCAAAGTAGTACATCTAGGGTGGTCACGCCTCTGTCATGGGCGGCACCACCCTAGGTCTTTTGACAAAAAAAGAAAAACACAAAAAAAAAAAAAAACAAACCTATTAAAAAAATAAGATCTGACAACTCACTTGGGGAATAGGCGGCACCGGTCACGCCTAGGGGAGAGGCGGTACCGGTCATGCCTTCCTCATAGGTGGCACCAGTGTTGCTGTGATGGAAGAAGAAGAAGAAGAAGAAGGGGGCGGCGGGAAAGAAAAGAAAGAAAGAAAAAAAGAAAGAAGAGAGAGGGAAGGAAAGAGAAAAATAAGGAAAAAAATGAATAGAAAGAAAAGTTTAGGGTTTAGAGAAAAAATAATTAAAGTTTTTAAAAGGTAACTTTTTTTGTTATAAAATTTAATTTGTATATACAAATAATAAAAAAATATTATTATAAAAATATTACAAATTTTTAAACTTAAATATTTACATATACAAATAATATAGAAATATTATTATCTGTAAATATTTACAAAGAATGTTTTATTTTTATATAATTTATTTGTTATGTGTATTTTAAGTTGATTAGATATATTTTTTATATAATTTAAATTATTTGGCATGTTATAATTATCTGTTGTAATTAATCATTACAAATTGGTTATTTATCTTGTACAATTAACTTGCAAAATATTACACTATACTAAATTATGAGTTAAAAAATTATATCAACTTTAAAAATAACATAAAAAAATTATACCGACTTTTAAAATAACAATACATGCAATTATACATATAATATTTCTATTGAATAAACTAAGAGAAAAATAAAAATAAATATTACAAATTTATAAACTTAAATATTTACATATACAAATAATATAGAAATATAAAAAAAGAGAGAGAGAAAGAAAGAGAAAAATAAACTTAAATATTACAAAATAAGGAAAAAAAATAAATAGAAAGGAAAGTTTAGGATTTAATATTACAAATTTAAAAACGTAAATTTGTAATATTTCTATAATAATATTTCTTTATTATTTGTATATACAAAATTAAATTTTATAACAAAAAAAATTACCTTTTAAAAACTTTAATTATTCTTTCCTAAACCCTAAACTTTCCTTTCTATTTATTTTTTCTCCTTATTTTTCTCTTTCCTTCCCTCTCTCTTTTCTTTCTTTCTTTCTTTCCTTTCCCGCCGACCTCTTCTTCTTCATTCGCAGCAGCACTGGTGCCACCTATGGGGACGGCGTGACCGATGCCGCCTCACCCCTAGGCGTGACCGGTGCTGCCTATTCTTAGTGAGTTGTCAGATCCTGTCTTTTTTTAACAGATTTGTGTTTTTCTTTTTTTGTCAGAAGACCTAGGGTGGTGCTGCCCATGACAGAGGCGTGACCACCCTAGATATACCATTTTGGTACATAGTTTCTTGAATATATTATTTTCGTATTTTTATTTTTTTGGTACTATTTTTGTAAAAACCCCAATAAATGATTAGAAGGTAGCTTGAATAAGGAGACTTGGAGATAATGGGGAGATTTATCTCTTCCATTTAAATATTTTTATCTCTTTTAAATTGTTTTTTTTATCTCTTATCTTTATTTTAATTGTATTTTTTTAAAATTTTGTTTTATCTCTTTCATCTTTTTTTCATTCAACATTTGCCACCCACTTTTTGATCAAGTTAATGAATATTGAAGTTTTTCTCACTTTGGAAAAATAATTTGTGAATTTGAGAGTTAAAGTGATTTCTCTCTTGATTTTTTAAAGTTTGTTTCCTTTTCAAGTTCTTTCGAAGTGGTAGAGGATTCAAGCTTTTTCCTTTGGTTGACGTTTCTAGTTCCTCCAAATTAGGGGTTTCATAGGAGTCCACCTGATTATTGAGGATTTTGAGCAGCCTTGTTCAAGAGTTTTATAGAGTTCTCTATCTCATTCTTCTTTTTGTTTACTTTATATTTTATTATTATTATTTTGATATTTTGATATTCAAAACTGACTTCTCTCTAGTATTTGTTCCAGATCATGTGGGTTCCGCATTAGTTGGTATCAAAGTGAATTTCAATGATGACTTTATCAAGTGTTGTTAAAGGAAGAGATGATTAGAGTAATAAATGTGTTAAGG
This sequence comes from Gossypium anomalum, assembly GCA_025698475.1. NCBI lineage: Eukaryota > Viridiplantae > Streptophyta > Magnoliopsida > Malvales > Malvaceae > Gossypium > Gossypium anomalum. The sequence continues at coordinate 76,198,445 of CM046966.1, read as the reverse complement.
GTGACTCAACTAAGGAGTACAACCCTTTATTGATTGAGGCCTTACAAGGTTAAGTGAACCAGATGAAAACTAAATAAATTGAGCTTTAAGGGCAGACAGTGCAATGATGAAAGAGCAAATGGAGTTTCTTGCTCAGACCATTTCCAATCAAGAGAGAATAATGGTTGATAGTTTTCAAAAGTTTATTAAGGCCTTCCTAATCATTCAATCTCTAAAGATCAAACTTCTAAAAGAAAGGAGGTTGACATAGCTGATCTAGACCCAAAGTCTGATGGTGATGATGTTGAGTCTGAATATGTTCTTAAAAAGGAATGTACTAGAGATGTACTAAAGTCGAAGATTTCTTCCTTCTCTAGAAAGAATGTTTCTAATGCTTACCTTGAGTGGAAAGTAAAGATTGAGGCAATTTTTGCATGCTACAACTATTCCGATGAAACTAAGGTAAAATATGCCTTCGTTGAGTTCATTGGTTATGCTCTAACATGGTAGAATTAGCTGTGTATTTCTGGGATCCTTAATTGCAAGACACTGGTTAGGTCATGGGTTGAGCCGAATACCATTGTACAAAAGCAGTTTATGCCTCCATATTACTATCGTCAGATACATCAAAGGTTCCAATGCCTTACTCAAGGTAATGAGACCATTGATGAGTTGTAAAAAGAAATGAAAGTCATCAAGATTTGTGCTAATATAGTGGAAGAACATTATGTCACCATGGCAAGATTTCTAGCAAGGTTAAATCCTAAGATTGGAGACAAAGTGGAAATGTATCAAGATGTTGACATTGAAGAAATGTATCAATCAACCCTAAAGATTGAGAAATAGTTGCAAAAATGTAGACAATCAAGGGGTGTTTGTTTTAGATCAAGTTTCCATGGAGAATTAAAGGGGAATTACCATAATATCAAAGGAATGAAAAAGTTACTCCAACTGAGCCAAAAAAATGCTACCAAAGAGAGAGGAATGTTTAATGCTTTTCAAGGTTCAAATTCTATTTCTAAAGTTCAACTTACATCTTATTCATTTTCTCCTTTTCAAAGTGTTCCCAGAAAACTAAAGGACAACGCATGCTAAAAATGTTAAGAAAGGGGTCGATACGTTAGAGATTGTGCAAATTGACAAGCTCTTATGTTTCGTAATAATGGTGATGTTAACATTGAATCTAATGATGGAGATGAGTTAGTTGATATGCCTCATTTGGTGGATGATTATGGTAATATTGTATATGATCACTGTGAGTTTGAAGAAATTTTTGAAAAAAGTAAGCAATCCCTTATTGTTAGGAGAGCTTTGAATGCCCATGTTAAAGATGAAGGGCAAGAGCAAAGAAAAATATCTTTCACACTGGAAAGTGACGATCCTTGATCATTGAAAGTGGGAACTACACTAATGTTGTAAATCAGTCACTTTTTTCTAAACTTGGTTTGTCGTGTCTTAAACATCCAAAGCGGTATCGACCCCAATGGCTTAATGACACTAAGGATTTCTATCGACATGAGCATCATGATGGTTTTAAGAATCATCATTCCTTTGCGTTCCACAAAAAGAAATTTACATTAGCGCCACTTGCTCCTCGAGAAGTCTACAATGATCAATTAAAAATTACAAGAGAAATGGGCAAAGGAAATGAGGACTTTGTGGACATGTTTCCTACAAAAATGCCAAAGGGTTTACCTCATTTACGAGGAATTAAACGTCAAATAGACTTTGTGTCCAGTGTAAGTATCCCTAATCGATCAACTTATTGAAGTAATCTTAACAAGACTAAAGAGTTGGAATGTCAAGTTGACGAGCTCATAGAGAAAAGCCATATCCGTGAGAGCCCTAGTCCATGTGCTGTTCAAATGCTCCTTATACCTAAGAACGATGACTCGTGAAAAGTGTTTATTGATTATCGTGCTATCAACAAATTTTAGTATAGTATCACCACCTCATTCCTCATTTTGATGGCATGCTAGATGAATTAAATAATGCTTTCATTTTTACTAAAATAGATTTAAAAAATAGTTATCACCAAATCAAAATGAAGCACAAAGATGAGTGGAAAAGTACTTTTAAAAATACATATGGTCTTTATGAGTGGTTGTTAATGTCGTCTGGTTTAACTAATGCTCCTAACACTTTCATGCGCCTAATGAATCACGTGCTTAGACTTTTTAAACTAAATTTGGGGTAGTCTATTTTGATGATATTCTTATTTATTGTGTATCTTTGATTGAGCATGTAAAAGTTTTTTTGGAAATTTTAAGGATAGAACAATTATTTGATAACCTTGAAAAATGAATGGTATACTGAAAATTTTATTTTCTTAGGTTTTGTGATTAGTTCTTTTGGTATTCATGTCGACAATGATAAAGTAAGTGCTATTAAAAGGTGGCCTATTCCAACAACCATGTTTGAGGTAAGATCTTTTCTAGGATTAGAAGGGTTTACCACAAGTTTGTAACTTTAAGTAAGCTAATTAAAAAGGATTTGAAATTTAATTGGAAAAAGAAAACAAGATTTGGCATTTAATGCGCTTAAAGATAGATTATGTACTACATCTATTCTTGTTTTGACCTAATGTTGATCTTTCCATACATCTATAGTATTAACATTATTCAAAGACCAAGGATTTTGTTTCAATAAATATTTAACTTCAAATATGGCAAGTTATAACATGTCATAGTGATGATGGAAGTGTCCACTTCTTTTTGGCACTTAACCGGCCACTTCAAAACTTGTCTAAACAATCTTTCCCGTAGACAAAATTTTTAACCAAACCATACAAGTCAGTAAGCTAATCTACAAAACAACCATAGTTATCCCTTAGCACAATCCTTAATCCAACGAACTTCTGAATATTATTTAATGGTTGGATTTTTTAATTTTTCCTAAGTAGTACTTAAGTCCCTACATAAAAACACAAAATTCAACCAATTCAATTCACAATTCAACCACATAAGCTCAATTTCAATTTCAATAATCACATAATCCATCATAAACTTATTTAGTTAAGGCTAAACTTTTAAGATTAAAAAGTATCCAAGTTCTACATTTAGGGCCATTAAAACATTTTATCTATAACCAACATTACCTATGTGCATGCCAAAACTAAAACTAAAATGTTAACCATACTCTCTTCCAAGATTGAAGATGTGATGAGATGACCCGACAACAACCTTGATCCTAGCTTTTCAAGTCTAGCTTCTACCTACACGTTAGAAAGAAACGCGTTAAGCTTGTGACAACTTAGTAAGTACTACAAGAATTTAACTCGTCATTCAAAGTCTAATTAACATTAATTTATACATTTAGATAAGTATCATTCTAATTTATTGTCATCATATAAATAAATCAAAATATAATACTTCATAATTTGCTTACTATCTCATTAAACCTTTATTACCATGTTTCTTTGTACAACCCAATGTAGACTAAGTAGAACACATAGGATATTTGAGACAATTCTAGTATTGCACTGTGGTGCTTAATTCACAATATCACATCGAAGTGCTCAATTATAATCTGGCCAAAGATCAAATTTTGGAGACATATATACATAATCTATCTTTGAGGTCGTTGCGTATGATTGAACCCCATTTGGAAGATGTAGGATTCTTGCACATGTCCCGTATGCTCGGGGGTGTAAATTGTACCCCACACTTATCAACATGTTGGTGAAAAGATGGAGACCTGAGACATACACATTCCAATTTCTATGTAATGAGTGTAAAATTACACTCGAGGATGTTCAATTACAGCTCAAGTTACTTGTGTATGGACCAATCATTATGGAATCAATGGTTAATGGCGATTGGAGCAACGTTTGAGAGCAACTGTTAGGCAAGGTGCTGGACAACTTAATTGGTAGGCGAATAGAGATGAAATGGTTGCAAGAAATTTCCAAAATCTCCACAAGAGTTCGAGTCCCCTTGAAGAGAAAAACACATTTGAACATACATCTTAAAGTTAATCGGAGGTGTTGTAGTGCCTGATAAATCTCAAACTCTTGTACATTTAAGGTGACTGCTATAACTTGTCAACTTGAAAGAAGCGGATCGACTTAGTTGGGAGTTAGTTGTGTTGGCAACGTTGTATTGAAAGATGTGTAGAGCAACGCAACCACAAAAAAATTAAAATTGGTGGTTTTGTACTCCTTCTATAGTCATGGGCATAGTTCCATCTTCCATGTTTACATCCTTGAGTCAACTACCCTTATGCTTTACACTTGTAACAAGGTAAAATTAATTCTATAATATGTTTATCATAATATTATTTAATTAGATCAATTTTTAAAAAAAATATTATTTGAATAGATGAAACCATAACCCGAGTTATGTGGGATTACCAGAGAAGCTCGAAGAGATCTAGCTACTGTTAGATCAACGATCAAATTCTGATGTTAGTTTTTTTTAAAAATTAATTACATAATATTTATTTAAGGATTTCAAAATTAATAATAAGTTGATAATAAACTTTATTATTTCGTACTATAATTTGAATGAACACTATACTCCAATCTAAGAATTCAACAATGCATCCCGTCCGAATTCTTGGTCAATCCTAATGTGTGGCACGTGAAAGTGCCATTGATAGTTTACGCCATGGTGGAGATGCACGAATCCAATCAAGTGGTGCGACAGTTCAGGTTTAGGCAAACTATTCCGCTATCGCCTTAAGATATCGAAGCACTGCACATATCGACTTGTGTAGGAGAACCGATGAAGATTGACCTATATTCCACGAGTAATATATCAACATTTGGGAGCATAGATATGAGTTCTTACCTATTCGTGAACCAATTATCGCTCAAGAATTGGTCACCACTCTGGAGTACATGCTTTGGTTTAAGCACCATGGTAAGCTATACCTACTGTCAGAGTACGCGAGGGGTAGGCAATATTGTAGGAGTAGGCCATGATGATTGCACCGAAATCTAAGGTTTAGATTAGGTGCCTAGAAGGGTTTATCATCGACTTCAACCCATCAAGAGGCACTGATGGTTGCACCGGTAACCTTGCATTCGACACCTATTTATAACTCCTATGGCTGAATTCCTCAAGCCCAAGTTCCCATTTTGGCTCCACTTGCTCCTCACTTCTCATCTCCTCGTTTTCTCCCAGATAATCCCTTGATCCTTTCCTTAATTTTCTCTTTTGAACACTCCCTTTAGAGCCCATCTTCACGCCACTTCCAACCTTCTAGAAGGCCAAAATTAAACTTCTAAAAACACTAAGCTAGGATTCGAACCCTGGATCTCCTTACTAGCTACTAACGCCACCTCCCTACACTCTAAGTGGCGTCACTTAGCCACTCTTCCACAAGGATTTTTTATTCCAATTTCTCTTATCTTTATTTAAAAGCCCAACTACTTGACAATAAGGTCCTTTTAATTATTAAAATTTAATTTCTTCTACCCTTAGATTCGAACTTAAGCCTTGACCAAGACCTACCATCGCGTAACTAACAATTAACTGGAATTGCTAAGCTCAAAAAGAAAAATTTAAGATTTCAAGATTTTTGGGTTTCGAGATTTTTGGGGCGTTACAGTTTTGCTTCTTGGTTGTTAATCGTTTGTTTTCCTGGTTCATTCTTTGTCGTGTTCTTCAGTTAATTCATTTAGTTAATTTTAGTTTTAATGAATCTCCCCAATTTTTCGGTCAAATAATAGAAAGACAGTAATTACTAGTACTTTTAGTCATTGTGGGAACGATATCTTTGCTCATTGTAGGTATATTATTAAATGATAGGGGCGCTTGCCTTTGTCGAATTTTTAGTTGGTTTATGAATGCAATCAAGTTTTTGGCATCGTTGCAGGGGACTAAAATATTAGGAATATTTTATTTCTATTAATTTAACCATTTTTTATTTTAATATATATTTTTTAAAATTTTATATTCTAATTTTTCGTTTGTTTGCTTCTGGTAGGTTTTTTGGTTTATAAGCAGAGGAATCCCATTGGGTCCATTACTTTTTGACAGTGAGATTGGAAAGGCTGCTCGCAGAAATTGTAGAGAGGTTAGAGAAGCAAGGCAAAATCAACATAATATAGTAGACGATCAAGAGAAAGATGATATTATTGTAGAGATGGGTGATAATTAAAATAATCAACAGCTTTCTGAAACTCTTGCTCCACATACTATGTATGATTTTGCTAAGCCCACTCTAATTGGGGCTTAATCGAGTATTGTGAGACCAATTATTGCTACAAATAATTTTGAGCTGGAGCCGAACACAATTCAGATGGAACAACAGTATGTTTAGTTTGATGGTTTACAAGATAAAGATTCGAATACTCATTTGGCTAACTTTATAGAGATTTGTGAGACATTTAAGATAAATGACACTATTGATGATGCCATACGCTTACGGTTGTTTCCATTCTCTTTTGAGGAGCAAGACAAAACAATGGTTAAATTCATTGCCACGAGGTTCTATCACTACTTAGGTGCAAATGACTAAGAAGTTTTTGTGAAAATATTTTCCACCAACTAAAACAACTAAGTTGAGGAATGACATTTCTTCTTTTGTTCAGTTTGATATTGAAACACTGTATGATACATGGGAGAGATTTAAGGATTTGTTGAGAATGTGTCCTCACCATGGACTACCTTTGTGGCTCCAAGTTCAAACTTTTTATGATGGTTTGAATCCCTCAACTAGACAGATGATTGATGCAAAAACTAGCGGAACATTGAATAACAAAACACCTAAGGCAGCTCAAGAATTTATTGAGGATATGACACTGAAAAACTATCAGTGGCAAGTTACGAGAGTAAAACCTGTCAAGGTAGCCGGAGTTTTTGATATTGTTACAGTTTCTATGTTGGCAAATCAGGTTAAAGCTCTTGGTTAGAAAATTAATGGTTTGAATGTTTCTAAGCAGGTGAATTCGATGATGTAGTGTGATGTTAATGGTGTAGGGATGATTAATTCAGAATATTCACCCTTCAAGTTTAACATGGAACATGAGCAAGATGGATTTATGGGTAATAATTCTAGATCTCAAAATAACCCTTATAGCAATAACTATAATGCATGTTGGAGTAAACATCTAAATTTTTCTTGCGATGGTCAAGGAAATCAAAGGTTACAACCCCCTCCGAGTTTTCAGCAACCTTATCAGCAAGAGAAGAAATCTAACCTTGAGGAGATGTTAGTTAAATTTATTTTGGTGTTAGAAACTTGATTTCAAAAAACTGAAACAACATTGAAAAATCAGCAATTATCGATTCATGGGCTTGAAAATCAAATTGGATAGCTTGCCAAAGGAAGTCGAAGCTAGAAGCTATTATGAAAAGTGATGAGGTTAAGGAAAGTAAGAAAGAGCATAAGTTGGTAATCAAATACTACAAACCATGAGTTCCATATCCAACAGCATTGAAGAAAGGGCACATAAAAGAACAATATGGTAAATTTCTTGAACTGTTAAAAAAATTGCATATTAACTTACCGTTTGTTGAAGCCCTTTCGCAGATGCCAAAGTATGTAAAAATTTTAAAGGAGTTGTCAACAAATAAAAAGAAATTTGGCAACTTATTTGCTCGGCTATTCTCTAAAACAAACTATCCAACACACATAAAGGTCCAGGGAGTTTTACTATTCCTTATCTCAATGGTAGTTTAAATGTTGAAAAAGCTTTGACTGATTTGGGGGCTAGTATAAATGTCATGCGTTATTAGATGTTCAAACAACTTGGTCTTGGCAAACCCAGTAGGATGAGTATTCAATTAGCGAATAGATCAATTTATATTCCCTGTTGATTTTGTTGTATTGGACATGGATGAGGTTATTAAGGTACCTATAATCTTAGGTCGACCCTTTTTAGCCACTGCTAGAACTGCTATTGATGTGGGTATTGGTGAACTTGTGCTGCATGTAGGTGATGAAAAGATTACTCTTCAAGCACATGATTTTTTTAGAGTCCCTAGTGAGTGAGATGATACTAATTGTTTTGTGAATGTTAGTAATCATGTGGCTCAACATTTTTTTGTAGAAAATCCCTCATGAAAACTTGTTGGAGCCATGTTTTATTCAAAATGATAGAACTCAAGGAACAAGTGAAAAGCGAATGCTGAAGCTCGATAAACTAGATGGATGGCGAATGAAAGTTGATGAGGAGCCGAAAAAGCAAAAGGAAGTAAGAAAGCAATGCCATGATGTGCATGTAAAGTGAATGAACCAACTCAAAGTTGGGGACAAAGTGCTGTTAAACAAATCAGATTCACGAATTTTTCCTTCAGAGTTTAAGTCAAGAGGGTCCGGCTCATGTGTGGTAAAAACCGTATTTCCATACGGAACCATTAAGGTAACACACCCAACTTACGATACATTTAAGGTAAACAATCATTGTCTCAAACTTTATATTGGTGGTAATACTGATAACGAGAGAAATGAGCTTCAGCTCCAAGATCCGCCTTAACCGTGAGCTTAAAAAGAGAAGTCAAGCTTAGACTCTAAATAAACACTTCTTGAGAGGCAACCCGAGTTTTTTTGGTTATTTATTTTACTTTCTTAAAAATAAATTAAAATAAATTTTTTTGAAAAAACACTTCACAAAAAAAAATTACATTAATATTTATTTTTATTACTTAAAAATTGAAAAAGAAAAAAATAAAACTTCAAAAAAAATTATTTTTATTTTTTATTACTTGAAAATTTTTTGGAAAAAAAAATAGAAACAAAGCGGTCCACATTGTCTGGGGTGATCCATACGGCCGTGTGAGACACACGGGCTGGACAAATGGGCGTGTCTCAAACCGTGTGCATATTGGAGCTAACTTTTTCAATTTTAATTTGACCCACACAGGCACAGAGAGTTACATAGGCTAGAGACATCACGGGCATGTGGTAGAAAGTGTGGCTTACACAGGCTTGCTCATGGGCGTGGGAGAAGCAAAAGAGCATCACACACAAGCTAGCACACATTTGTGTGTGGCACACGGGCGTGTCCTCGGCCATTTGGTTACTGGGCTTCTTTTTACCTAAATTTTATCATACACGGTCTAGGTGATTCCACACGGCCGTGTGGCGTACATGGCCTAGCTTGCCACATTATCATATACTTTTTTTTCATTTTAAAGTTAGTTTTTTTCCTTCTCCTTTTGTTTCTTTCCTACTTCACCAAGGTTATTTTTTTTAGCTTTGTAACAGCTCAAACCCAGCCTATATGTTTTGGTCAAATCTAGGAGTGTTACAATAGTGGATTTTAAGAACGTCTTTTATGCTAAATCATCCCGTATTATTTGTTACCAAAACAAGTCCACATTTTCAGAAAAACTTGTTTTTATGTACTTATTTAAAACGATTATAAGATATCATTTAAAGTATTTGTAAACTTTGCAGCTGAAGTTTAAAAATCGTTTAAAACAAAACCACGCTCGTGTTTTGAAAAAAAATAACATTTGTTTGCGTAAAATAGTATTTTGTCGAATCATAGCAGTTTAGAAATCATAACGCAATCAAACTTAAAAATTCAAACCAAACAGTCCAAAAAGTCCGGAGAGTCCAAAAATTACAAAACTCTCACAAAAACGGGAAATTTCAATAAAATTGTTAAATAATAATAATAATGAAAACAATTTCTGTCAAGTGGTCACCAATGAGCTTCCGTCGCACCGACCTACTTATTTCTGTGGATTACTTGAGCAGAATAGACAAATCGATGTGAGTTTTTGTAAACTCAGTGTGTAACCCAAAGAGATAGTCATGCAACATACACAGAATTTCATATACAGTCAGCTATAGATTCGTTCCTAAGTCCATAACAGAAACAGATATAAGAATCAAATAACAGGTCAGACATACAGAATCCTATCCCTATCCTCTACACACCATCTCCGTCCATCTCATCACACCATGTGGGGTTAAAAACACCCACCCATCCCTACACACCATATAGTGTCGATGTGACACATAACAAATAATATACAGTCAAGCTGCTAGAATATAGGCAAAATGTCACCATACAGACTACTTCCTCCACATATACAAATCCATCCCAAACATAGATACAGAATACAAATGCAAAAATAGCAGAATAAACATGCTTAACATGCTCATAACAGATAAATACATACTTAATAGTACAGTCAGACATACATATCAGTTTCTTACTCAGATCAGAATATCAGAATATAAGATCACATGAAATAGGGTTTGGTTAGCCCTTATCGACCCTATGGTAGGCCCACAGTCGATTGGAACAACCCATTCTACCCAAGGGAAAGTTTCAAAATTGGGCATGTGGGTCCACAAGCCCAACTTGACCTTGCCCGTGTGGTCCACACGGCCTGGCCCAAAGCCTACACGTCTATGTGGCATGCCTGTGTGGGCCCACACGTTCAACCAGCCACACATTCACCATCACACGGCTATGTGTCGCACACGGCCACACCTTCGACAGTCACACGGCCGTGTATCGTACATGGCTGACCACACGTCCATGTGATGTCGATAGTCTCAATTTTTGGCTTTCACCAAACCTTGTTTCCTCGTGTTTAGGGTACACACCTGGTATGGTTTTGATGCTACTGCTATCCCGAGCCCGCCAAAACCTAAAAATAGCATTCCAACAACTAGCTTAGCAACCAATTTACATATTCATCAAACTAAACTAGACAATGCGCACACAGTTACTGCCAACAAACACGACCACACGCACGAATTAGGCCGTTGGAGCGAAATCCTCTGCTACACCACCTTCTCCAATGTAACCTTTTACAAAAATTAAACCCACTAATAAGAACACACATGCGGCAGACTAACAAAGGAATCCAACAGAAAATAACTTACAGACGTACCATGACGAGCGAAGAACAGACGGAATGCCGATCCCCCACGATTAAGATGACCAATTTGTTGAGTGAAATAACAAAAAAAATAACACAAAAAAGGTTGCATAAAGAAAAAAAAAAGAGAAAGAAGAATAAGAAAAAGTAATGTCAGAATGTGAAACAGAAAGGGAAGTTTTGGGAAAAAATAAAATAAAATAAAAAAATAAAAAAATATCAAATATTATCCCAACGTCTCCACTAACCACTAACAACTAACACCCTTATCCCACCAAATCCGACACACTACCCACATCAAATTACCTCAGACTCCCAACTCCACCGAACCTCTATCAGACAACTGAAACAAAAATATCATCTGCAGGAAATCAAACACGAGACCTCAGGATAAGCTAACACCTTACCACCTGAACCAGCAGACTCATTCTGATATGAGTTTACAAACAATATTATATAAGCCCACCGAACAGGGATAAGGCTTAGATAAAAAATAAAAAAAATTTCTAGAGAGTAGGACTTGAACCCAAGACCTCATACATGCACCCAAAATACTTAACCATTAAAGTAGATACATATTTATATCCAGATTCACAGAAACAAGATTAATTTATCCAGGGCGTTACAAGTTTTATATTTTATTTATTTATTTTTATTTTATTATGCATTGTTCTTTTATTGTTTTGTTAGTTGTTTTTCTATTTTGTTATCTCTTTATTTTCTTATTCATTTTTGTCTATTTTCTTATTAGTTTACTAAGAAACATGCATTTCATTTAGAATTGCCCACGATTCCAGTTTTCAATATTCCGACGAACTTATCCAAATTCAGGGTAGTTTCAGTTCTTTTTGTCCTTATGATGTTGTACTTATTCTATGATTTTAATTGTTTGTATATTGAGGGCAATGTACACTTTAAGTGTGGAGAGAATTTTATATGTTTATACGATATAGCCACCGAATTATTGTTTGTGTTTAAGTAATTTTCTCGAACCTAACATTGAATTAATTTATTTTAATTTGGAGTTTTTATTGATTCGGATTTGGAATAATTTGTAAATTTTTGTGCATTGGGTGATTTATACTTTAAGAAATGAGAGAGTCAAGCATGATAACTTTTTTTTTTTAGAAATAAATATTCTAAGTTATCTCCCTGAATTGAAGTATTATCTTGAAATTTTAAATTTGCAAGTTAACATCAAAACCATAATTTTTTGTGAGCTAAAAGCCTATAGAGCATATATTTTATTTCGTGCTCATTGTATTTTTGGTTGTGAGTATGTCAATTTCATTTGGAGTTCTAGAACTTTCTTCAATTATGCATGTCGAGACTACATTATTGTTTTGATATACTAAGATGATAGAGGCACTTAGGATTTAACCCACCTAACCTTTAATCAGCTTAGTACTAACCCCTAGTAAACCCTGTTGATCCTAACACAATTTTTTCTAACCCGTTAATGTTAATCCTTAACTCATATCTATGTTGTAAAATTATTTTTTTATTGACTCCATTTTTTTGTCGAGATTTGATTTAGTTAGTTGCCTACCTATGTTTCGTTATTTGAATTGCTGAAGTTTATTTTGTTTTAAAAAAATCAATAAAAATATCAAAACAAGAAAAGAAAAAAAGAACAAAAAAAGGGAAAAAAATCAAAAACATAAAAAAGATAAAAATATATCAAAAAAATATTTAATTGAGCTTGAATGATTAGTTTCATATTCTGTTGAAAAGACCAGGTCCATTTATGATTATTCTTGTTGATGTAATTTCTTTTAATTTAGCAACTTATTTTTTTTCTAGTTTAATAATTTATCATCTCGATTTCAATTATAACCAAGTTTTCTAACTTCTTCCATACTATTAACCTAAGCCCCATTACAACAGTGTAAAACCTCTTGATTGGTGTGTCATCTTATTTTATAGCGATGAAGAGTTGATATTCAAGTAAGCATATGGTAACAACATTTCTCATTCGACTGTTGAGTGCATATTACTTGAACCTTAAACACTTTGAGTACTTTGAGTGATCTTTAGTGAGGATGTCAATTTTTGTTGAGTTTGAATTTCAGATAATTATTGAGATAGAGGAGACGCCTAATGTTTTTTATGCATTAAGAATCTCTGCTTGGATTGCTTATGCTTTTTAGTGTCATTTTAGTTTAAATTTTTGATGCATGGTTATCTATGGGTCGTCCTAAAACATGATTGGTGAAAATAATGAATTAAGAAAAGTTAACTTGAATGTGGGTTGTGGATTTTGCTCGAGGACAAGCAAACCCTTAAGTATAGGGATATTTGATAAATGCCAAAAGTAACATGTTTTAGCCTCATTCTTAATGCGTTTTTGGATGATTATTCGATTTAAAATGGTGAATTTTATCCCCCCAATCTTTTAAATTCATGTTTCTATACTTGAGAGAGTATTTAGGAGCAAAAGGAGCAAAAAAACGAGCAAAAATTTAAAAATCGAAGCAAGTCTTAGGAGTCATATGGGCTGGACACACGACCGTGTGAGCCACACGGGCTGCCACACGACCATGTGCTAAACCATGTGGAAATCATGAATTGCACTCCAAACCTACAGGAAAATATGTTTTTTAGATTTTTTGGGCATTTTAAAACCTAGATATGACAAAGGTAAGAAGAGGGGAGTGAGTCATCATTGAATACTCAAGAAAACAACTCAAAAAACACCATTGAAGCCGACTCTCCATCTAGGTTGAAGATTTCCTTTTGATTTCTTTGAAGTTTATTATGAGTTTCTTTATTTTTTGTGGTTATACTTTCTTTGAGATATTTTTATTTGCTATCATGAACTAATTTTTCTAAATACCTAGGGAGATAAACCCTAGGATGGATTCTGTTATTTGACTTCTATTTTTACGCAATAAATACTTGGATCTTGTTCTCAATTATGTGTGCTTAATTCTTGGTTTAATATTTCTGGACCATTAATCCATGTTTGATGTACTTAAATCAGAGGAGGAAAAATATCTGTTTAAGGGTAGATCTAGTATAATTGAGTGGAGTTGCATGCAATCCTAGAAATAAGACAACGCAAATCTACCAAATTAGAGTCAAATCTAATAGGGGGATCCGTAGATCGAGTTAATGCGATATTAGGAGTTTTAATTATAAAGAAATTTCAATTAATCAACCTAGTTAATTTTAGTTTTAATCAATCTATCCAATTTTTCGGTTAAATAATAGAAAGACAGTAATTGTAATTACTAGTATTTTTAGTCCTCGTGGGAACGATATCTTTGCTCATCGTAGCTATACTAGTTAATTGATAGGTGCACTTGCCTTTGTTGAATTTTTAGTTGGTATACGACTGCAATCAACCTTTAATCTCTCAAAGCAATGAGTCAATCTGGTTGGGGCTAATGACCTCCCTTGAACATGATGGATCACAAAATTGTGCCATGGTTGCGGGCTGCCATACATTACTTATGACACTCTACCCCATTTGTTCTAGTGACGCTCTCATCGTGTATTCCGCATTGAACTGGTATATCTTATCTTGGGACTGTCATAAAGCTTTGGTAGGTTCCCAGCTTGCTTCAATGTCAAGAAATCCCTTTTACTGAACTATGTTTTCATGCTACAGCCTACACTACTTTCATCTAATCACACGGTCGGCCTCGATGCTTTCAGCTTCACGATTATAGGACGCCTTTACCTCTATTTTTACTCTTTCGGCAACTCAAGTTTGTGGCAACTCAAATTTGTAGGCCACCTTGCCTACTCTTTTCACAACATGGAATGAGCCCTCATACCGTTGCACAAGCCCTTTGTGCAAGGCATTGTGGCACAAAATCAAATGTAACTTCATAAGGACTGAATCACCAACATGAAATTCCACATCCTTACGATTCTGATTGGCCCACTTCTTGTTGCACTTACTTGCCTTATGTAGACAAGCTCTGGCGAAGTAATTCTGCTCTTGCTAATCCTCCGCAAAATGATAAGTTGCTGGATTTGTCCTGTATAACAAGTCACAATAGCATTGTGTGTGAATGGATGCTGCCCCGTCACTATCTCAAATAGACTTTGGTTTTTGGCCCTAGTTCGCTGCAAGTTTTTTGAAAATTGGGTCACATCCAACAACTTTGGCCTGTCCCTCTATGTAGCACTCGCATAGTGCTGAAGATACGTATCCAACAATGCATTCACCCTTTTAGTTTGCCTATTGATTTTTAGATGCATACTAGTGGAAAAGTTCAAGTTGAGCCTATCAACTTGAACAACTCCGTCCAGAATCAGCCTGTAAATCTCCCGTTTTGATCACTAATGATAGACTCTGGCACCCCTTAATATTTCACCATATGTTTAAGGAACACGCAAGTTGCCTCCTCAGTAGGGCATTCATTGGTTGCTAGAATGAACGTTTAATACTTGGAAAACCTGTCAACCACAATAAAAACACTTGCAAACCCATTAGGCTTAGGCAAACCAACAATACAGTTTATGAATACACCTTCCCATAGGTGCTCCGGAATGGGCAAATGTTGTAACAATTTGGTCGGAGTCTTCAACTCTACCTTGTTTTGTTGGCATGCTAAACAATTTTTCACATAGGTTTCAACATCATCACCCATGTGAGGCCAATAATAGTGGTTCTTCAAAAGAGCCATAATGCGGTGCTTAACTAGATGGCCAACCCATCTTGAATGATGACACTCCTTTTTGACTTTCTTGTACAAACTCCCATATTGAAGTACATAAAGACGATGCCATTGCCTCGTTTTCCCATCATTAGTAAGCTCGATCAAATTTTTTATGGGGGATCATAAGAAAATCCGTCTCGATTGCACTCCAATAGAGAGCTATCGAGCTTATTGATTACTGTAAACTCCATCTTTCAGCTAAACACATCAGCCACTTGTTGGCACTCTTCGGCTTGTACTCCATGCTAAAATCAAACTCTGTTAGGAAAATTTGCCAACGAGCCTGCTTGGGAGACAACTTTTTCTAGGTTAGAAAATAATTATTTGCAACATTTTTAGTGAATACGAAGAACCTGAAACCCAACAAATAGTGCCTCCAAGTGCGCAAACAATGCACCATAGTGGCCATCTTTTTTTCTTGGAACGTATATCTCCGCTTCGTCTCATTAAGCTTTAGACTCTGAAAAGCAATTAGATGCCTATCTTGCATCAGTACTCCTCCAATCAGATAGTCTGATACATTTGTGCATACCTCGTACAACTTTAAATAATTCGGTAAAACAAGTACAGACTCCCTTATTATCACTTTCTTCATTTAGTTAAAGGCATTCTCACATTGAGGATCCTAATCTCACACCTTACCCTTAAGGGTGCGATGATTTTAGAGTAGCCTTCGATGAAGTGTCAGTAGTAGTTTGCCAACCCAAGGAAAGATCTCTGTAATGCCCCTAACCCGAATCTATCACCGGAATAGAGTTACAGAGCATTTCCGGAGTTACCGATTTATTTATTAGATATTTCATTTTATCTAACATTCATATTTGGAACCAATTAAAATCAATCATATTGTCCCTTAACATACTTATTTTTCTCGATATGTTTTACTTGAATTTATTACTCGTCTCAATTTAATTAATTTCCTTATATTAATGTATTAAAAATAATCGCCTATTTACATGTCATGATAAATATCATTCTCTTGCCATTTCTTCATAAACATAAATCAGGTAATTCATTATATCGATATTTCATGCATTTAAAAATACAATTCAAGTTACACTAACTTCCCTCGTTGCTTATACATGTTTATAATTTCATTAATCTGATATCTTTTCTTTTCCACGTTCAAGTCTCGTATTCGAGTTATCTGGATCTTTATAAAGAAATTTGATCGTCGTTTTCATTTATTTCATGTTGTAATATATTCAACTAATACTCTAAACAAAATTACCATTTTACCCCTAAACTTTTAATTAATGACGATTTCATTCTTAGGTTAAAATAAAATAAAATTATTGCAATTTAATCCTTATTTCCAGCCGTTATTCTCAAACAAATTGATAACAACCCATGAATTCTATAAAATATCAGAATTTTCTATAATTTCAACACTTTTCAATTTAATCCTTAAAACATGTTTTTCCCTGATCTTGAGCTAAATTAATAATTTCATTCAATTTTGTAATTTTAAATAATAAAATAATTCGTTTCATGCAATTTGGTCATTTCTAACATTTTTACAAAATTGCCCATAAATTTTTACTTTTATTCAATTTAGTAC
The DNA here is from genome assembly GCA_025698475.1 of Gossypium anomalum. Classification (NCBI taxonomy): domain Eukaryota; kingdom Viridiplantae; phylum Streptophyta; class Magnoliopsida; order Malvales; family Malvaceae; genus Gossypium; species Gossypium anomalum. The sequence goes on along the minus strand of CM046966.1, from coordinate 76,181,439 downwards.
ATGAGCCTAAAACATGCAAATTAGCCATGCTAGCTGAATATTCATCCATATTTTCCTCCTCCTCCTCTCCATTCCACATCCTTAATTTATATAACATGCAACAAGTAACATTATCAATAATTTCACTATTTACTTATATGTAAATTCAAAACTGTCCATTTGCGTCATCGTCACTAAATTATTTATATCTTAAGCTACAAAACTCAAAATCAAAATCTGCTAATTTTCCCTGAAACTATTCTTGCATATCTTATTATCATAAAATTTTCAAAATTTTTGGTTTAGCCAATAAGTACAGTTTATTCTTTAAATTTACCCCTATTCTGCTGTCTGACAGTTCCGACCCTTCTTCACTAAGAATTAATTATCTCATTGTACGAGATTCAGATGATGTTCCCACTTATTTCTATTGAAAATAGACTCATTAAGGATTATATAAATATAAATTTAAACCCCTAATTATTTTTATCCAATTTTTAATAATTTTCCAAATTCAGAACAGGGGAACCCAAAATCATTCTGACCTTGTGTCACAAAAGTTATTGTATCTCATGATTTACAATTCCATTGCTTGCATAATTTCTTTTATAAGAAACTAGACTCAATAAGCTTTAATTTCATATTTTATTCATCCTCTAATTCGATTTTTACAATTTTTGGTGATTTTTCAAAATTAGACTACTGCTGCTGCTCAAAACAGTTTTAGTGAAAAATATTGATTTCCATTTAGCCCCAAATTTCATAGTTCATACAATTCAATCCTTGCTCAATTAACTCCTCAATTGAGATAGTTTTTCTCATTTAATACTTTATTCCAATTTTTCTCATTTAATACTTTATTCCATCATTTAAACTACCTCATAACCCTTGAAAACCAGAACTTTAACACTAGACCTTAATTCCAAACTCTTTCACAATTAGGTCCTAAACCAATTTTCATCAATTTTACTTGATAAAATCACCATATATCAAAATTAAAGCTTCAATTCTATGTTTATTCATTATATTCTTCTAGTAATCATCCATAAAAACTTCAAAAATTAGCCATGAAATGAAAAACTAATGAAATAGTAAGTTGGACCCAATTGTAAAAGTCCAAAAACATAAAAATTTCAAGGAGAAAGCAAGAATTAAACTTACATGAAGCTAGAGTATGAAAACCAGCTTGAACCCTCCTCCATGGCTGTTTTTCAGCTGATGAATATGAAGAGAAATGAAGAGAATTCTAGATATTCTAATTTAGTCCCATTTTTATTTAGTTAATTTTGGTAATTTTCCAATTTTGCCCTTATTTCACCCATTTTCTGATTTTTCTCAGCTATTTCCGCCCAAAATATCTCCTTTGGGCTTATTTGCACTGTAGGTCCTTCCTCATTTGACAATTGAGCTATTTAATCATTTTAGCAACTTTTACACCTTTTTCAATTTAGTCCTTTTTATTTAATTAGCTATCAGTACTTTAAAATTTCTTGACGAAACTTTAATACTAACTTATTAACACTCCATAAATATTTATAAAAATATTTATGGCTCGATTTAAAATTTTTTAGGTCTCGATACCTCGTTTTCGATTCTAATTATTTTAATATATATATTTTTGTACACTATTCACTATTTCAAATTTTTTCCTAACTTTACATTTAACTTATACTCACTAAATTAATAATATTTCCTACTCATTTGCCGGATTTAGTGATCTCGAATCACTGTTCTGACACCACTGAAATTAGGCTATTACAATCTCAATTTCATCACCTTGGTTGGTGGTTCCCAACAAAAAATGACCCAAATTTCTTTTTGTCCATCCAGATCTTGCTACCTCCCACAACGTGGCCTAAAAACAGTACCTTACATTGGGCAAATGAACACTTTTCCTCTTTGACATATAGCTCATTTTCCCTCAAGGTTTGGATTACCTGCATCAAATGTCCCACATGCTCTTTAAGCGACTTACTGACATCACAACATCGTCAAGATAAACAACCACAAAACGATTGAGGAAGGGTTGAAGTACCTTATTCATAAGGGTGTAGAATGTGGCTAGAACATTCGTTAGCCCAAAGAGCATCATAAGGAACTCATATGAACCATAATATGTCACACAAGTTGTCTTTGACTCATTCCCTTCAGCTATTTAAACTTTATGGTACCTCGATCTCAAATCTAACTTGGTAAACCATCTCACACTACCAACCTAATAAAAAAAAACTACAATAAGGGGAATTGGATACTTATTCTTCACAGTGCTTTTATTCAAGGCTAAATAATAGATGCATATCCTCAACGACCTATCGTGTTTCTTTTGAAACAACACTAGCAATTGAATAGAGATTTAGATTGCCTAATGAATCCTGCATCTAAAAGCCCATTCAACTACTTTTTGTAACTTTTTTAATTCTTATAGAGACATATAATATGGAGCTCTAGTCGGCAACTCCATGTTAGGCACTAACTCAATCTTGTGATCTGCCTCCCTCTTTGGTGGTAGTTTCTTAAGCAACTTGGCAGGCATCACATCCCAAAAACACACAACAAATATCCCACTTCTTTTGAAATCTCACCAATTGGCTTAAGGACTTCCTCGACTTTCAAGGTGGCTAAATGGAAGACTTCATCTCTACGTACTCCTTTACTAAATTGGATTGGCGATGGGGTCTTTCCTTTCATACCTCATTTCCTTTTCATTCGTACCATACATTGATGGTTCAGATTCGAGATCACAATGTAATTGCCAGAAGGAAAAATACACATCTTAATCCGGTTAAGAAAACTTAATCCAATCACAAAGTCAAAATCATCAGGTGGTATTACCTTAATAGTGTCTTTACCGATCCAATCACCAAGTTGGAGTTCCACTCTGCACTCTATCTCAACGTTATTCAAATTGACCATCTTGATCTAACCTGATTCCTTTTCAATTTTGAGCTAAACGTCACAAGCAATCCCTTTGGACATGAACAAATCTGGCACAAATGTGTCAACAAGTGCATTCGATTTTCTGCCAGCCACAATGATGTTTACAAATATCAGCCCATGGCTTGGTTTGTCTTCAACACCACCCAATATCGAGCTTAGATTCTTGGTTTCCTTATCATCACCTTCCATGGCAGAAAGTACGACCTCATTCGGACAGTCTATTACCAGATGCAGACCATCACAATCGAAGCAAGTTAAAGGCCCTGTTTTTTCTTTTCCCATGGCTTTTGAACTTTACCATCACCATTCTTAGCGAGCTTGTCTTTGTTTCCACCACCATTTCCCCATGGTTTGAATTTGGACTTGGAAGACTTAGGCTTTTCTTTTTTCGGGCCATGCTTGCCAAAAGATTCTGCTATGGTCATGACTTTAGTAAGCTCTTGAACTCCTCGGTGTTACAACTCTTGCTTTTCCCATGACTTTAATCCATCCATTAAAGAAAATAATTCCTCTTTATCGGCCATATCTGAGATTTGAAGCATGAGTTCATCGAACTCCTACTCATACTCCCTAACTTGTTGCATAAGTTGGTGCAACTTTGCTCGAGCCTTGACCTCGACATACTTTAGGTAAAATTGTGCTTTGAACTCCTTTTGGAACTCCTCCCAAGTCCCAATTTTGGTCCCACCATGTCTCACATCTTTGAACCTATGATGTCACCATAACAAAGCAACATCAGTAAAATATAGAGTAACGGTATTTACCTAAGTGGCATCGTCCATGATGCCTCTAGCACGGAAGTATTACTTCATTCCCCATAGGCAACTGCCCACATCTCTTGCGTACCTTGTCCTATTGAATTCTTTGGGCTTAGGAACATCCACACTAGGCTTGGGTGTCGCAGTAAACCCTTTATTGCCTAAAGTAGCCTTGTAGATTGTGAGTTCACCCTTGAACTCCGCAATCTTCTCTTTTAAGATCGTCGTAATAACCCTGAGGATGTTATTCCTTCCTGTCAGCTTGTTTTAAATGGAACTGAGAGACTCATACATATAGTCCCTGAACTACTCCTCTATTGATTGCAACCTCTTGGTGAGTCCCCCACTGACTTCCTCCAACCTCTTCTTGACGCCCCCTATGGAATTTTCGAGAGTGACTACCTGTCCTTCTAAATCTGATAGTATGTCCCTTGATCGAATAGCTTTTCTGGCCCTCCCACAGGTTTCCATTGGCTTACTTTGATCAACAACTTCTTTCGACATCTTTCAATGGTGCCTTCAAAACCTTAGCTCGGATACCAACTGTCACGGGCCTAGAACTTTAATCTTACAATCCGTACAGCCTTAAGTAATTTCTTCACTACAAAAATGCCTAAGTCAGCCTAACTCCCAACAATTGAAGATTTAAACAGAATTCCTCCAGGGCATCAACGAAAAGCAAAGAGGAAGAAACAAAAAAAAATTAAAAGATCTCAAAAGCTGAACAAAGTAACAAAAAAAGCTAGAACACAAAAGAGAATGTTTGAGTGAATGCTCTCATGAATTCTATTATTCAATGAATAAATTACAATGAGGAGGAGAAATATCTATTTATAGTTGAGTAACTCCAAAATCAATGATACAAATTAAAGTACATTAATGGTTAGGATTAAAAGCTATCTCCAAATCAAATCTCTAATATTACAGAATTATATCTTCTAAGATTACAAGTTATCTCTAAGATTTCACATCTTCGAAGAATACGTTTCATATTTTTTATGCTTTGTAGTTGAGCCTTCAATTTTTCCAAGTAACTGGCCAGTCCAGTTGGGCCAAATGACCGCCCTTGAACATGATGGATCACACAATAGTGCCATGGTTGCGGCCTCCATGTGCAACCCATGACAAGAGTACACGCTTCCCATGTTAGATGCTATTCAAGGTAGCATCAAGAGGCCTGTAATTGATGCAAACAATTTCAAAATTAAGATGACCACCATCCAAATGATACAAAACAGCTTGCAATTTTGGGTAAATATGATAGAAGAATCAAATCAACACTTAAAGAGATTCCTATAGTTGTGCGACACATTTAAATACAATAGAGTGATTGATGACGTGATCTGTCTCCGGTTGTTTCCATTCTCAATTTATGACGACGCCTATGAATGGCTCGATTCCCAAGAGCTGAGTTTCATCACAACATGGGACTACTTAACGGAGAAATTTTTACACAAAATTTTTCCATTAATTGAACCATCCAATTAAGGCGTAATATGTTAATTTTAAGCAATTTAAAGGTGAGAATTTATACGAACCTTGGGAACACTTTCAGTCACTGCTTAGGAAATGCCTACACCACGGTATGGAAGACTAGTTACCATTGAAATTTTTTTATAATGGACTGGATGGGAGCCTAATAGCAGACTTAGATAACGTATCGGCCGGAGCATTCATGAATAACACCTATCAGTGACCCTATCAATTGATCGAGGACATCGCGATGAACTCATATGTGGCCAAATGAGCGCTTTTCTTATAGGCGGAAGACATCAACGGCTAAGGTGGTCAGGGAAGACGGCAAGTATCAATAAATTCTAGAAAAAATACATTGTCTAGAGACTGCTATCAAGCCATCAATGAATGATGCCGCTCGAAGCTACACGTCATACCTAGAGGCTCAACTAGAGGAAGTAAATAATTTAAAAAATAATAGTGGTAATCCTTATTCGAACACCTACAGCCCAGTTGGAAAAACCATCCAAATCTAAAGTGGAGAGGTAATCAAGGAAGCAAAAACCCAGCTCCGAATCGACCAAACCCTCATTATCAACCACTATATGTGTAAAGATCTCAAGAGAGATCCATAGGTTACGTTCATGTTGGCTATGGTCAACGCTTGGACCAAATCAAGAATGGGATGCATCCTATGAGATCTAACATTCAAACATGAAGACCAAATGCATGCAAACTAGCACGGATGTTGCCAAATTAAAGGAGGAGATGTATAATATAGTAAGCACATTGAATGAAATGTGGAGACAAATGGGTACGAGTATTTGATCTGTTGTAATTCAGTGTAGCAGATTAAACTAGTTTTTGTACTTAAGGAGCCTGAATACAAGAAATTTTGTTATATTTTAGTTAAGTTTCTTTAGCTTTACTTACTTTCAATAAAGTGTGCAAATTGAGTCTTTTATTAACCTTAAGGGCCGAATGAGGCCTAAGGGAGAGCTAACGTACCTTGTAAGTGTGTAGGAGACCATTAGAAGGCATTTTAGACCAATATTGGGTGCTATGTCGCAACTCAAGACGTGCGATGTCGAGATATAGAGAGCAGAATGGAGAAAGTACAAAACTGTATTTGATATCGCAACACAAACTGAGGGTGTCACGACATACCCTTGAAGACGTCTCAAGGAGGAGTCTACTACCACCTCTGTCACAACACAAGTTCTGTTGTGTCTACTACCACCTCTGTCACAACACAAGTTCTGTTGTGTCACAACATTGACTCTGGGACAAAAACTAAACATGAAACAGGGACATTTTGGTCTGCACAATCGAACTTAAAGCTTGAGAACGTCATTTAGCCTAGGTTAAAAGTGATGACCACCTAAAGGCTATAAATAAGCTCTTTTGGCACATGTTATGTCCATAATTCCTTTAGTCTAGATTCTCTTTATAAAATTTAGTTTAGTTTCCTTTCATTCTTAGATTTTAGAGTTCTTTTATTTATTCTTGTTGATTTCAAGAGATTTGAATTGTGGAAGCATTCAAACTCTGTGGATTCGCACTTAATTTCAGTACAATCAAACTTTTTCATTTACTTTATCTTGTTGATTTAATTAGCATGCTTTCTTTTTATTTCAATTTCATATTGTTTATGAAAACAATGAGGAACTAATCCCTCTATGAGGGATTTGTGAGTAGAGGTATAATCTATTAATTGTTTTATAGGGTTACTCAACGGATCAACTATTTGGGATAGTAAGAACGTGAAACAAACCCTGGGCCTGACAACCTTAAAAGGTCATCAAGGTGGGAATTAACCCAAAATTGGTATTTCTCATTCATGAAACCTTCACCCTAAACCAATCTGGGATATGATGTCGAAAGATAAGTAGTTCTTGTTAACTCATTATGTTAGTAAAAGATTGGGAGATCCTGGTAAGGTAATGACTAGTTGATTGATGAGGAACCCAAAACAACAGTTGATTCGGATTATCGAAGCAAGCTAATCACCCATAATCGAGATTTTGATTTACCACTATTCTATCTTCTAACTGTTATTTACTTTATAATATTTTATTTTCGTATTCTAAACACTTTAAAAACCTTTCTTTTATGCTCTCGTACTATAATTTATTTAAAGTATCAATTAGATCTTTTAGTATTTAGGTTAAATTTGATCTAGCGCTTGCCTCCCTTGGGTACAATCCTCAGAGTACTCATCTACTTTCCTGTAAAACTATATTACAACTTGACCTGTATACTTGTGGATATCGCCTTTTCATTCGATATTTTATTATAGTATTTACACTCTAGATGTTAGTACGTCCGGAGGCAGTTAGTATTCTGAGTAATACTGAAAACAATCCCCGAAAGGATGGAAAGGAGCATGCAAATGCTATTGCACTCTGTTCGAGTAGAACTTTAGTAAACTTGGAAAATCCTACTAACAAAGAGGAAGATGAGGTTGAGACAGAAGACCAAAACCTTGAATAGTAAGAAACAGAAGTACTAATGGAGAGAACACCTGAACTGGTGGTTGAGCCGAAAAAGACTCCACGTACGAAACTAGTGCAAAAGAACGTACCGTTTCCATCGAGGTTGGAGGACACACAACGAAGGGATAAGGAAGAATTCCTAAGTTTTCTAAACCTTTTTAAATCCCTTAACCTAAATTTGTCACTGCTTGAACTAGTAGATAAAATATTGAAGTATGCCAAGTACTTAAAAAAGATAATGTCTGGGATAAAAGTCTAAAGAAAGATGAGGAAATAAAAATCGACACTTCTTGTAATGCTTTAATTGCTCGTAAAATACCCCCAAAGTTAAAAGATTCAGAAAGTTTTACAATTCCCGTAGAGATAGAGAATAAACATTTTAGCAAGGCCCTTTGTGATTTAAGGGCCAATGTAAATTTGATGCCCTTATCCATGTATTTGAAACTTGGACAAAGGGAATTGAAAAATACAACAATTACACTACAACTAGTCGATAGGTTTCTAGTACACCCCAAATGAGTACTTGAAGACGAATTGGTTAAAGTTGGGGGTTTTATAATCTCTATCAATTTCGTTGTCTTGGACTTCAAGGAAGACCAAAATGTTCCCATTTTGTTGGGTTGGCCATTTTTGGCTATGTCTAGATCGACCATTGATCTCTAAAAGAATGAATTAATCATGAAATCAATGGAGAAATAAAAGTATTTAAATGTGCCATGATTCCCAAAATGTGGAATATGAAAATAAAATAGGGGAAAGTTGTTATGTAATTTCATTTAGCACCCCTAACAATTTTGGTTTAAAGTATGTTTTTAGTCCGATGTGTTTAGAAACCAAAGGAGCGAGAGAGTGCGAAAAGTAGAAAAACCTAGATGGAAATTCGATTATTGGACGAATCAAGATGATCACCAAAGGAGTAAGATGGTGATGCACTAAACGCTAGAGCTACTAGATGAGTTTGGAAGCCACACTTAATTTTAACTTAAAACTATGATAATTTGTTGTAAGTTTTTGTACATTTGAATTCTAGATTTTATTTTGGATTTTAGTTAGGTAAGGAAGTTTTAATAAGAGTAAGGTTTCAGCCTTATGAAGTTGGAAAAAGCCTATTAGGGATTTAATTGAAATTAAAGGTCAAATTAAGGGATGGTCACTACCAATTATTCAAAAAATAGGAAATTTAGGGCGATGTTGTGACATCAAACCTCGGTGTTGTGACATTGAAATTTGAAGTTCCTAGGATTTTAAAATTTATGGTGGTATCGCAACACCACATCTCGGTGTCGCGACACCGCACTTTGAACCAAAAAAACTTTTCAAATTTACCTCGTGTCGTAACACAGAACCTCAATGTCGTGACATGGATGTTCGAACCTAAATTAGTCTTTAAAGTTTTTGTTTATGTTGCGAAACCATACCCCGTATCGCAACACAACATATAAAACCCAAAAACCTAGAGCATTTGAAGTGTGGTGTCGTGACACCGACCCTTAGTGTCGCAAAACCAAGGTTGGGTCTACAGTTTCATACCCAAATTTTCACTCGACTCAGATGTTTAGTATATATATGAAACAAAATTTTACCCTAATATCCACCTCTAATCACTCTCTAAACACCCTCATTAACCCTCTAATAGCACCCAAACACTCTCTCCCTCTCTTTCGCTTCTGATTTCGCAAAGTCACCACCTCCTTACACAAATGCCGTTGTCGCTGCTGCTACCGCTCCTCATTGTTGGTAGCTAGTTCGTTCAACAATTTTGGTGATAAAACTCTTCCACCTCAATTTTTTTATTATAAATTGTTAAATTGTTTTTTTTTTATGTTAAATTATCAATGGCCTCGAGAAAAGTTCAAAAAATGGCGCAACCGACCGAATAAGGGGAATTTGATCACACTTTATTTCGGAGTTAAGAAGTTGAAAAATACTTCTTAGAAATCCAAGGTAAAACATTCATCCAAGAACAAGGGTTCGACCCCTTTTTCGATTTGAATGGTGATATTTAGGGTTTAATCCTAGCTAACCAATTTATCAACTTTTGCCTTACACCAAAAGAGTTAGTGATCGGCTTGATGGTGTACGAGTTTTACACCTTGCTAAAAGAATGGGAAAAGAATAAATCTCAGCATGATATGCACACTCACGTAACCATCCAAGGCAAGGACGTCTTATGCACACTTCGGGAAATATGTAATTTTAATAATGCACCATATTATGTCTCTGATATGTTAGACTCATTAGATATTGATTACTTTAGAAACATAGATATAGATGAGATTTGTACGTACTTAATTGATGGGAGAGGTGTTTGAAATACTAAACGAATACTAATATCTCATTGACATTCAATCATGCCATAGTGTTTTCGGTTACCAAAATGTGGATGTAGTTCATCTGCACATGATTTTCTTTGGCACTTAATGTGTCGAACATTAACACTTTTTGAGCTGTTTTGTTGTACCGTATATTGCAGTGTAGACAGGTGTGCATCAGTAAGTGGATCTACAAGAAGATATTCACGTACATTAGTGGCAAGAAGGTCGAGATCTTGTTCCAGCACCTAATGACTACCTTATGCAAAAAGGCTAAAGTTCTGATGTCCACAACTGACCAGTTTGTTACGCCCACTAAAAGTATTGTCAGGAACTCCATCTACACCCAATATGTTGAGCTCAACGATAAATAAATTTAAGATTGGAACGGGATCTCCATCCCTCAAACGCAAAACGAAAGAAAAAGGCTAAGGGACTAGTGACATGACTGACATGAAGTGGGTCCTTAGATGGATGTAATAGATGACACTGTTGGGCATGGACTATGCCCAAAAATTTGAGGTTCCATTTTAGAGCCACCACCAAACCGGTACCCACCCATGCCATAAGCCAGTGAGGAATGGGAGGAGGAAGAAGGTAATGACGAGGAAGAAAAAGAAGAGCCAGCCTTTAAAAAGGATCTCGATGAGGTGCCAATCAGAGAATCTGTCAGTCGAATGAGTTAAGGAGCACAACCCGACCCGTATGAGCCCTACTAGCTCTACGGGTGCGAGGGCCGCCACACCAGACACGGGTCGAGGGAAGGGCCCGATGATTGAGGAGTGTCGGCTGAATGCCAATTTCGATTAAAAACTTTGGAACTTTTAATTTTTGGGACTTGAAATTTTTAATTTTTTGGATATTTTTATTTTTTGTTTGGACTTTATTTATTTATTTTCTCTTTATTTTTCTTTTAGCTAATTTGTATGTATCAACCCTGTACAATATGAGGAACAACATCTTGGAGTTAAATCGACACGAGGAGGACAACCCAACCACATCCAAGGAACTTTTAACGATAAAACCACGTAGTCTCTTCTTCTACCTTTAGGATGCACATTTTCAAATTTTTTAATGTTTTTTCATAGTTATTTTTGTTTTTTTTTATGTTTGTTTCTGTGCGAGCTTGTAACAATACAAATGATTGGTCAAAAGCATATAAATAAGATTTTGTGTTTAAATTGTAGATTTAATTTGATAACAATTAATTTTAGGTTGTTTGATATCACACTATTTAGTTCATTTTATTACAATTTCAATAGGTAATAGTGTGTTAAGTGTACCAAGTGACTAATAAGTACATGAAAAACATATATGTTTGTTAGAATAACATGTGTTAGTATGTTAATATTTAGTTAATTATAATCCATGAATTGAGACATTTAGGGATGGCCTAAGGCGTTGTTTGGTAGACATTTTCGAGCCAAAAATTCAACCTTAATTCAAATCCATAATACCTTAATTTTTTAGCCTAAGTCCCTATTTCTTGATGAGTCACAAAGGAAACCCTAAGCCTTAAAAAAATAATCTCTTGATCTAATTGTCTTGGTCCTTGCACAAACTTAGACGTTGGGCCATTGATAATGAGGGTTAGGTAGATACGGCATGGTGGTTTCCAAATTAAAAGAAAAATAATAGTGAACCTAAGTGATAATATAGTTTGGTGAGTATAAAATTCTTACAAAATTGTGCTTAAATAGAAAATTTTGAGAATCAATCAGAAGAAAAAGTTTGAAAATGCCAAAATAGTTGAGTGAGATGTTCTTAAGAAAATAGAAAAGCAAATGAATGAAAAAGAAAAAAAAATAGAAAATAAAAATTTACTTATTCTTGCACATTAGTCTCGCTAGGACGATTGTATTTACTAATACTTTACTATACCTTAGGAATTGGAGATAAAAAGAGGTGAAAGAAAGGGATATAAGGTAGTGAACTAAATGGTCTAATTGGGGAAGTGTTGGGGTCAATATAATGTGCCAACTAATTTCGTGCTTTAACCATTCTGTATGCATATTCCTTGATTCCGAACCAATTTAAGTCGCAGAACGTTACAAGCTGAAAGACCTATATGACCTCAGCGATATGATTTGTGGATGAAAATTGACTAAACTTTGATGTTTCTAATTACTTGTATTCTTTGAGCATAAATGTATATTTTGTGTACCTATTTCGATGGATCACTGTACTTAACACTCTTCAATTTGTTTGTTTTGTAATTTTATGAACTAATGTGTGTGATAGTGAAGGTCAAGAGTGAATTGTGTATCGTGTTAGATTTCGTATTCATTTACATTGTTCTATTTACAATGCTCTAATTTAGTCCTTGTATATGACAAGCTCAAGCACTGTTTGATTTTATTTTCTTGTGTGTGCATGTTTTTATTTTTATTTTTATCTTGTCGCTTGAGGACAAGCAATGACTTAAATGTGGGGGAGTTTGGTCTACCACAATTCGTTATGGCAAATTAAGGTCTTTTTGACACTTAACGAGCTTGTTTTATAGAATTTACATATGTTTTTATTTCATTTTTTCATTTTTATTTCTTTATATTTAATATATACAAAATAAGCGTTTTTACGTAATTTTGAGTTATGCTATGACCTAATGAGCCACTATGGGCCTATGAATAATCTCACGGCTTTATCTAGTGTGTAGGACACTGTTTTCGGGCTTAGAAGGCAAAGAGCAATTGCAACGTCGTAACACCAAGAAGTGGTGTTGCAACCTCAAACTTTAAAGCCAAAATACCCAGATTTTGAAGGCAGTGTCGTGATACTAGTCTTGTGGTGTTGCGACATCAAGTGACGAATAGGAAAAATTAATTAGGGATATTTTAGTCCTCACAATGTATCTTAATAAGAATTTTGGGTTGTTAGTAACCCTAATTAGTTATGAGCATAATCTCTATAAATAAGCATGTTAAGTCTCCTTTTAGGAGGTTTAGCTAAGTGAGCCGTTTTAATATTTTTAGGTTTTTAGTTTTATTTTATTTTCTTTTTAATTTAGTCCTTTTTATACTTCTGTTACTATTTAACTTGGATTCGATTTTGATCCAAGGCTTTAATATATTAGTTTTTCATTCTTTTTTTATTCTAATTGCAATCAAGGAAATTTTCGCAATTGTTAAAGGAGATTTCACTTCCGAGCTTCAATCGATATCAAAAATGAATTTCTTTCTCTATTCCTTACTTTTATATTTTTGCATATTAAATATAAGTTTAGGAATTTTTGTATTTTGATTCATGAGTAGCTAATTTCCTAAAAGAGTTTAACGAACAGATGTGTGAATAATTAATAGATGAATGAGGGTTGAAATTTGGGTTAGTTTAAATTATGTGTGATTAAACCCTAGAGAGTGACACCCCTAGGAAGTAATTTAAGATAAACGAGATCAAGAGAAAAGTTTACCAAGTATCTCAAAATTTATCCCGGTCAAGAAAGTGAGGTCAAGAGGTGAGTGTGTATTGGTCAATTAATTAACTAGTCAGAGGTCGAGAGATAATAACTAGTTAATTAATAACTAACTCGATAAAACCTGAGTTTTTAAGTTAATTAGGATCGTTGAAGTGAGTTCAGCTCTTGCCTATTTTATTGGGTTATTTTTTATTGTTAAATTTGTTAATTTTTTGTTTAAATAATTTTTAGGTTAATTAGATTAATTTATGTTTATTTGATTTTTCGTAATGTAATTTTAAATTGATACTATTTAAATTTAATAGTGTAATTAACTAATTTCAGTTTAATTCAACCTCCTTTGGGTATAATCCTCGAAATACTTTTTGGAGTGTTTCGTTGTAACACATACTATATTACAATTTGACTCGTATACTTGTGGGCATTGTTGTTTTATTTATTATTTATTTTGCTACAATTTTTTCAATCTAGACGTCTACACGTCTAACGACGGTCACGATCCCAATGGCTTTTATATCATTTAATTGTTGTAAGTATTACGGGTCCCCTATTGGAAATGATGCACATATTGAGTTGCGGCACAACATGCCTTCTCAAGTTAGATAGGAAGAAATCTCAATCATCTGCCCTTTCTCCAAACGTTATTGCAAAGGCTATTGGCATGGTTTCTCGATTACCATTCTGTGCAACAACCAATAACAACTGATGCTCATTTCTTTTGTACAGAAAGGACTCGTTGATTTTTACCAATGACTTACAATGCTGAAATGTTTCTTTACATTGCTTGAAACTCTAGAAGAAATGATGAAAAATTCTTTTCCCATAGACCACATGATAGTGGAAGTGCACAGGCTCTATTTGCAGATCGGTTATGGAACCTGATACGTACTAATACAGTACCTAACACCATTTCCACAAATCATTATACAAATTGTCCCACTCATTAAGCATCTTCTCCATGGCCTTTTATTTTGCAATCCATGCTTTGTGGTACGATGGCGTGTAATCGAACTGACTATGAATACTGGCAATCATAATCGGCAAGGGAATCCTGGGACTCACTTTCACCATAGGAAATATAATGTCCAAGATCATGTTTGAATCCAACTTCAAATGATCTTGTGTCATACTTGCAACACGAATATTTCAAAATTATAATTCAATATCATATATGAGGTCACTATACGTTCAAATAGGACAGTCTTGTCACGTACCTATGAAAAAACAAGTATGCAGAGGGTTGTATTTCTTGATTTCCAGGACTCCTTCTTTCTCACATATGCCACAATTTTCCATGGACATCTATTGTCATGTATTCCGCACTTGGTCTTGAATTTCTCTGATTAGGATTTAACAATGTAAAAGTTTACCCCGTACTTTATGTTGTATCGTTTCACTATAGCGGCAAAAGCATATTTTAAGGAAAACTCCATCCCCACTTGTAAATCACCCACATCTAACAAAGAACTCGCATGACTCGATCTTTTGTTAATGAGTTCTTGAAACTCTAACCCATCTTTAGCTGAAAGGTCCATATTATGCATGTGGGTCGGAGGTGAATATGCCCTGAAACACGTATTGGTTTTACCAGCATTGTCCAGACCTTCACCGTTGGGACCACCATCTTTTGGTTTAATTGAAACCGACTCTGGTTCAAAACATAATACAATTTTTGAACCATTCGACCCAGACTTCTGGATTGAATCGTTGTCGGATTCAGTGCCCAAGGTTGGATGTCCCTTTACTGGTGTAGATTGTAGGGAGTGCATAATCCCTTTTTGTATTCTTGCCATTACAACCAAAATCATTTGTGGGTTGTCAATCGGTGTAACTTGATGGTGTACCTATATAAGTGTTTCCGGCGTAGAACGTCAACCTTTGGAAGTTGAAATCAAAAGCACTAACAAAATGTCGTATCAAGGTGTCCAAGTTTCGATTATCAACAAACCCCAACTATTGGACGATTTGTGTGCCAAATTTAAAATCTTAGGCTGAAACCGAGGAATGTCTTCCCATTCATGGTTCCTAGATTTCATAATGGAGGCTTTCTAACAAAGTCGTAAACCTACTGCACACCGTCTGGTTAGACTTTCAGCTTCCTATTCCATTCCAACATTAATTAGAATAGTTTTTGACCTCCGACCACCTTCATCGACATCAACAAACTCAGCGTATAAATCAAGTATAACAAACTCAGCGTATAAATCAAGTATAGGAATAGCATTATGCGTCTGGACCATCGCTTCGATCGCCATTGGACCTTTGACATTAAATATTTCATATTTCCCGGGGTCCTCTTACGCTAAATATCTATACTTTAAGGACGATATTTTGCAACTCGAATTGCCCACTTTCCAACTAATTCTTACCCAGAACTTTGACAATTGAATGTTCAAGTTGAAAGCCAATTGCGTTGTGTAAGCCAATGAAAAATTGACCCCAATGTCGGTGTCACGAATTTCACCATCGTAATAAACAATAGCATTAACCTGTCCACTCATTTTCAACCAAATTACTTGTTCCACATGTTTAAAACCAAAACATTATGCAGAAAACTAGAGTATTAATTATCCATTAACAACAACAACAAAACTTATTTGATATAATTGTATGTTTTAGGTCGATTTCCAAAATTCAATTCTTTCACATAAATAACCTTATCCATATGCAAATCTCCTTCTAGCGACAATCTCCTCGGAATTTCAAGTTGGAACGTCTTAACAGAATGACCATTTGCTTTATAGTAAATACTACCCCAGATATCGAACATAACTTGACATAGGTAGAATAGTTTGGACGTTACAATTCTGAGAGATTTAAAAAAAAACGTGTGTTCTTAGAAGTGTTTTCAAAATAAAAACAAAATCACTTGATCGAGATGTCTGAAAATAATACCCCATGAATCCCAGAATATCTGAAAAATGATGATAGAGATCCTCGGGTTCTAGAAACTTTTTTGAGAGATTTTTTTTAAAAAAATGTGTGTTCTTAAAAGTGTTTTCAAAATAAAAACAAAATCACTTGACCGAGATGTCTAAATATAATACCCAAGAATCCCGGAATATCTGGAAAATGAAGATCGGGATTCTTGTGTTCTGAAAACTTTTCATGGGGGGGTTGAAATTGGAAAGGGAAAACACCTTGCTAGGCACACACTTTTAGTGATGTGACAAAAAGATATATTGAAAGCGTGCTCAGCTGGATGCGTTTTCAACTGGTATTTTTCTATCGCATCACTGAAAACGTGCCCTGGCCATATCATTTTCCTTCTTCCATTTTTAACCCCTTGAAAAGTTTCCAAACCTCGAGAATCCCGATCCTCATTTTTCAGATATCCTGGGATTCCTAAAATATTTTCAAATTAACCTAAGCGCGTGTTTTTCCTCTTTCACTCGTTGTCCATCTGATTGCCTATATAAAGGGGGTTTTGCTTCCCCTACTCCATCAACTCTCTTGGCTACCTCCCCTACCCTTAAAAGCTTCTCTACACCATTATTTATATTTTACTTTCAAGTGTTTAACTTTTTCGACAAAAAAAAGTTATTTCTGTTTGAGAGAACTAATGTGCTAATTTTAAGGTGTGTTTAAGTTCACGATGATGCGATAACAATCCCAAACATGCATATTTCATCTACCGTGTTAGGACGAAACCATTACATTAGAACTCCATCACATTGTAACTCAAGCTCTGAATTTACAGTGGTGATACAGTCACAGGTTGTAGTCTAATTACAGGTCCTAGTTAATGAAAGTTAATGTGCGATCAGGACTAAGTATGACTCGAGATTGAGAGAGAGAGAGGGAGGGAGGGAGAGAGAGAAAGTCATCATCTATTTTGTAGATTCAGCACACAATGAGAGATGATTCTTTCCAACAAGACCAAAGGCTAACAGTTCTATCATGTAAGGTGAAAAAGGAGACTAAGCTTTTTGATTGGGAAAATAACATTACCTGCCATTGCCATCACTTCTTAAACAGAGAAGTTAAGTTTACATTCCACAGATGTGTTAAGCAAAGAGATGTTCATCCAAATAAAAAGCGATATGAACACAAAAAGAGAAAAAAAAGAAAAAAGAAAAAGGAAAAGAAGCTGTTCTCAAATATACATGCTAGTCGATTTCCTCCCCAAAAAAACTAGAACTCAAACAAGGTTTACAGATTTTGGTATCAAGACTATCAATCAAATTTAATCAGAGATAGGAAGAGAGATTGAGGGAGGGGACTACAAGATCTCAAAGCATCATTGTGGTTTGTAATACGCAGTATGATCGATAAACTCCTTTTTGCGTTTTAGCTTAGCTCCGAAAAACGCCAAACTAGGATGAGGATGATGATCTACCAGAAGATTCACCCAAAGAGACGGAAGCCAGTGAAGAAGCCCAAACATGGGCACTCTTTGCACCTTGATGAAAGTTCCTGGTTTTGCATAGCTTGAGTTTTGTCCAAACTCTCCTCACATCAACCATGTGAAGGGCTCGTGCGAACAATTGACTTGTCTCACCAAATATTTCCAAGTTCAAGTGCGGAGCATAAGAGATCCAGAAAGCCTTGAGACGAGACAGTACTTCAGGGAATAAGGATAGAAGCACTCTAAAACAGAGAAACAACAAGGCAAATGCTAAGTAGGGCTCCCGTTTTACTATCTCCATAGGAGTTTCATTCCACAACTGTATCATGTCTTTATTGTGGTCTCCTAACACAACTGATTCGTTTCCAGCAATATATTGAACTGGTTCAAATCCTGAAATGCAGACACTCATGTTAATAAACATGGAATTACGTTTTAGTCACAAACTAGGCTTAGTTATAAGGAGCTACAGTTCTATTATGCTTCATAGTACACAGAATAGCAATTTTTATGTTACAATACTTTTTTGCATCTAGAGATTTAGCTGAGATCGCCAATGTCGGGGTTATTCCCTTGAGAAGACAAAGAAGTAAAAAGATATATCTTTGGGGGAGGAGTGTAATTACCTGTTGTTTTCTCATAAAATTGTATGATTGAGGGGAGATCTTTTGAACCACGATATCGTACCATTGACATCTGGTTCACGATTAAAATTGACGGCAAGCTATGAATTCCATATCTTGAAAATATGCTGTGATATGATTTATATCAAAGGTGTTAGTTATAAGATTTGTCATTAGATTTCAATGGTCAAGTTAAAGGAGGTTCTTCATAAAAGAAATTATTCAGGCATCAGTTAAGGACTCATTATTAAGGAATACAAAATTATATATATTCGGTATTTTACTTAAGTAGCAGAAGTGAGCATCTCATGTTCCATCACAGACAGGAAAACCAACAGCAAAAATATATAATTCATAGAAAACTGCTTCGAAAGGCATAACTACTTTGTAAGTATTGGACTTTGGACATCGGTCTTTGTTTCCACAAGTTACAGCTATACCAGATATCATGAGCAGACAAATCACTTCAACTGATATGTTGGTGGACATGCATACTTTTTTCTTAAGGAAGCTTTTGAGTACATTTGGCCATGGTGAACCAAACCAAGTGGTCCAACACCACTAAAATTGACTTAAACATTAGCATGCAGACATAAAAAGACCAATTGGTTCCATGCTTAAATTCATGGTAGACAATGTAAGCAGCTCAATTTTAACAGTTCAATGTCTCTTTCCTTAAGGTTTGACAGTCTTTGTAATCAAGAACATATAAATAACACATGAAACATCAATTCAATAATTAGTTCACAATACCAATGCTTAGGCTTCGCTTGATTGGGTGGAAAAGTGGAGGGATGGGAGGAGGGAATGGAAAAGT
The DNA here is from genome assembly GCA_025698475.1 of Gossypium anomalum. Taxonomy (NCBI): domain Eukaryota; kingdom Viridiplantae; phylum Streptophyta; class Magnoliopsida; order Malvales; family Malvaceae; genus Gossypium; species Gossypium anomalum. Next base: position 76,162,300 of record CM046966.1, on the reverse strand, counting down.
GGAAAGAAAATAAATATTGAGTGTGCTTGGTGGGAAGAAAAGTATAGGAAAGATGATCATTTTCCATCCTAATGCATAAAAATCAATCCTTCTAAATCAGAATGATGAGAGGGAAGAAAATGAGAGTGGTGTATGCTAGTTCAAAATTATGTATTAGTCTATTTTCTTTCCTTTCAATTTTCAACCCTACCATACAATGGATGGAAATAAAATTACTTTTTCTTTCCACTTTTCCATCTTTCCTACCAAGGACACCTATGGAAAGAAAAATAATGTTTTCTATCCTCCTAGTTTTCTACCCCTTTAATTTTCAATCCTTCCAATTTTCTTTCTACTCTACCAAGCAAAACCTTAAACCAGGATAATTAGCTGCACACCTTGGTGAAGCTGAAGACTCTTCAACTGCCAGATGTTCAATTTGAGGAAACATGGAACTGAGAATGTCGAACCTTGGGTACAAACTGCGTGAGAACGGGCACCAGGCAGCATAAAAGAGCACAGAAGTGTAACCATTTCTCTGTTTGGAAGACAATGCTCGGTCCAAGAAGTTCCCATCCACCTGCAAAGAAAATTAAAAACATGCATAAAAGATTATCAGGAGTTTTGTCGCCATGAAACAGCAATCAACTGTACACTGATCTAAGCTAATTTACTGGAAAGAAGGCAAATTTACAAACCATAATATGATAATTAGAGGATCCTCGATAAGGAAACTGCATGAGCCCTAATTATTCGTAATGATTAAAAATCCAAGTTGGTGGTCAAGATAAATGGCATTCTACACAAAATTTTATAGAACTAAAAGTGAATATTTCCCTTTAAGTTAGAAAGGAAAAGGGTAGTGAATACAAAGGGAGTTGTATACCATCCCTGGTTTACCTTTCAAATTTCTGTCCACATCAACAACTTTTAGTATCTATGCCTCATAAAATCAGTGCCATCCAGATGAGCATAGTTCTTTTCTTCTTTTTCCTTTTTGCCTTTTTGGTAAATCAATGAAGTTTTATGGAGTAGATTTTGTTTTGAAACAGTACTAATCTTCGTAATGTAAATAGTAAAGTTTTCAACCGATCAGTTGCACAGAGAATTTAGCTAACAACAGCATCATAAGCCACATAAGCATAGAACAAAGCAATTCAAGTTAAACATAATGCTTTGGATGGGTGGGTAACACTCAAATGACAGAACATTGGTTGCACCATAGAAGAGGGTTAACTGAAGAAACTTGGATGGACTTACACTTGCATAGGCACTCATCTTCAAGGATGTTATTATCCTTGATCAGGTGACAGGGCGTCAAGCGCCTGTATCTCATGTACACCCATTTTGTATATTTAAGCTCACTTTTTTGGGGGCATTATATATCCCATAAACAGACTCATGGACGAGAACTTTTTTTCTAGCTTTTTCTACTATTAGATATGAAAGGTGTAAAAAGAGGATGGATAGATATGATTTCAACTATGGACAAATATATATATATGTATATCTTCTAAAACCAGCAATTTGAAAACAAAGCCTTAACTATGGATTTGATGATCCTTACATCTACTGATATGGTAGGTCTATACCTTACATAAAGCACAAAGACTTTCTGATGAGAGATTGGGATATTTACTTAGTTGTATATTTTGGCTCATTTATTACTAGATGAAATTCGGAGATTGTTGAGGGGTTTCCGACTCCTTTAGGAGAAGTCTACGAGGTGTTATCTATCCAAGGCCGGTGGACCCCTCAACGGGTTGGTATTGTCGCTGGTGGGGAGTTTTGTCTCCCAAACCTGTTGTGCCTGAGGAGGTGCCGAGTCCATGGAGTGAGAGAGCCTTATCAGGTGTCTAAGAAGGCAAACTAATGCACATGGTTCTCCTTCTCAAGCACCTGTGAAGCGCTCCTACCCTGCGAACCCACTGCCTCTTCAAGCACAGTACAGTCGAAAGAAAAAAACCCCACTGAGGACAATACTGGAGTTGTTGAAGGGTCCGCAGGCTCCCGGCCGACGACATGGTGCAGACTTCTTCTGATGGAATCAGCCTCCCCTTAAAAGGGATCAAAACATCAAAAGATACAAAATTTACATCCTCCGTCATTTAGACATATAGACCCTTTTTCAGCCACAAACTAATCAACATAATCCTGCCACCATACACCTATAAGTATGTCAATAAAGCAAACACTATTAATATTTCATAGATTCAATTAATGCTTTAGAAAACATATAACATATTTCACTAATTCAGCTTATGTTTCAGCTGATTTGCATAAGGCTTAAAACCTGAAATAGAAGATCCTAAGCTGCATCTCCAGTACTTTCCTTGTAGCTCATGTAGCCTTAAAAATTTATGTTATCTTTGCTTGGGAATACATAAAAATGCCATTCCAGTCCAAATGTTCCAGAAGAGAATAAATCTATTCAGAAGTCTTAACCAAGACTGACTGATATTAAATAATGAATGGCTAATAATTTTTGCAACTTTATTTCTATCTTCCTTATTTAATTTTTTTTTTCAGAATTCAAATTAAAGTATAATGTAAGAATCCAATACCCCCATAATGCAATAAAACCTTTATTCTGATTCTTCACAATTTTACAGCCATGAAAATTCCATAAAAATACCCTAATCCTTCAGGCTAAAAACTCATAATATCCTAGAAATTTGCCTTCTTTTAACATGATTATGCAAAATCATAAATACCAAGAATCCGAAATCAAACAAAAATAATAATAAAACATTCCAATAAAAAATAAATTAAATCTCAAGAACCCATTTTCCTAAACCAATTAACAGATCAATCTCAATTATGAAATGAAATTTCCACCAAGATTAAGCTAAAACACGTACCTTGAGAGGGGGAATCGGAGAAAACGAAGGAGAACATTGAAAATTAAGATTTTTAATGAACACATCAGCTTCATCAGAGCAAACAGAAGAACTCCAAACGCAGCGTATTAAACATATAGATATGATATAGAAAAACAAATTAACAGAAGAAGAACCCATTTCTGGAAATGATTTATAAAACCAAAAAAAGAAAAGAGAGAGAGAGAGAGAGGGTTCACAACAACAACAACCAGAAAAAAAGGGGGGCAAAACTGAAACCCAGAAAAAGAATAAAAAATAAAGAAAGATATAGATTAAATTAGGGGGAAAGGGAGGGGAAGCAGGTGGGTGTGGGCTATTTTCTTGGAAATGGGTAAAATCTAATATAATCACTGGCTTGGCTGCTAATTTGGTTCTTTTTCTTCGAAGGGTCTAAAAATTGCTCTGCTTTTGGGAAAGTATTGTAGGCTTTGGAATTTAAGATTTGAACAGTTGAATGTAAAGCTTATTTATATGAGTTGGTTGTAGTTGATGACGTTAGATTAAGAGCCGTGCCTCGTGTATGTGTCTGTGTGGGTGTAAAGGGGATTTGCTTAGCTAAAAAAGGAAGAAGAAAGTACCAGTGATGGGCAAGGCAGGTCTAATTTTTGGGCTTGAAGCCCTTTTTATTTTACATACACACATATATTTGTTGGTATATTACTATATTTAAGCAACAATTTATTATATCAAGCTACTAAAACATCACGATCTATTAATAGTTTTGGGTAATCCAATAATCTTACCATATATCAATTAAAATATATTATACTTATTTTTAATATTTTTTTATAAAATTTGTAACATTCCAGATTATTTAGAAAGCAAAATTAAAATAATATAATTGTTAAATTTCTAAATTATTTACTGTTTGTATTATGTCAATATTTAATATAAAGTTAAATTAACTACAAATTAAGAAATATGATAACATATTATTTAAAAATTCATTGAGAGTTGATTGGGTGTTAGCTTAATTGATATGGGCATTGTAATTAATACAAGAAGATATGGGTTTGAGTACACTGAAATGCATCATTTTTCTATTCATGAGTTAGAGAAAAATTATAGGTAATTATATTAATTATTGTTCATAGTGATTGACAATAATATTGGTAATAAAAAAAATTAAAAATAATTATTTGAAGTTATAAAAAGTGAATCAATGTAATTATATTGGACATTTGAGAAAAGAAAGACATATTTGAACAAATTTGTAAATTTATTATGATGCTTAGAAATTAAATTACTACATTGAAGTCATATTGTAGAGGAAATTTTAAACGCTTCAATGGAAAAATTGTAGTAGAGCTAATGATGATGAATGATTATAAGGGATTTCTACCTGGAAAAGTAAAATAAGAAATAATAATTCTGTCAGTCGATACAAATTATTTAAAATTTATGTAAACTTTTGCAGGGTGGTATGGGCGTAACGAGTCCATATAGGGATAGGGGCCTTATAATTAGGGTTTAGGCAAAGGTGTTTAAGATGAGGTACGATTTAATTGCATTAAATGTTATTCGTAATTATTATTTTAAATTGTATTAAAAAGCAAATCAAAAGTTGGAAAAGTTAAATCGATTTAATAGTTAAAGATATTTATCGTCTTAAATATGATTTGAGTTCAAATTATATTAGTTGCATTTATTATTTGAATTTTATCATATTTTTATAATTTACCAAAAAAAGGTTGAAAAATTTTCGCGATTATACTTATTTGAAAAAAATTGTAAGGATTTAAGTACATTTTTTAAAATTTAGGACAATGGCTAGAAATCAACGTTGGTAACTTTTTTTTTCCTCCAATGGTTATTTCCTTATTTTTTTTAATATATCTTGCCTATTTTCTTTTTTTTTTTCTTTCAATCATATTTTTTTCATTCTCTCAATCCTATTAATCTATTCTCTCAACTATTTTATTCTCAAATTTTTTCATTCAATTTCTCTCGAATTCTTCTTCTCTCAATTTTCTATTTTGCAATTTCTTTGAGTTTTATTTGATTTTCATAATTTAAAAAAATTTAAAAATGTCAATGCTTCTAATTCATTTGGATCACAACCATATTTCTGGCGTCCAATTACAAATAGTAAGAAAATATTATTTAATTTTTAAGTAATATAATTATTAAGTTAATATTATTTTTAAATTTTTTTTATGTTTATATAATCAAACCAAAGATCGAATTATCGAGACATATATACACAATTTAAGTGTGAGGGCAACGCTTGTTATTGACCAACACTTGGAAGAGGCAAAATTCTTGCACGTGTGTCGTATGCTCGGTGAGGCTAAATTGGAGCCCACACTTATCAGCATTTTGCTGGAAAGATAGAGACCTGAGACACACACATTCCATCTTCCGTGCAGTGAGTGTATAATTACACTTGAAGATATGGTATTACAACTCGGTTTACCAGTTGATAGGCCAATCATTACAGGGGTAGTGTGCATTGGCAATTGGAGTGCAATTTACCACCAACTATTAGGCAAGGTGTCAAACAAGTTTAGTATTAGCTGGATAGAAATGAAATGGTTAGAAGACAATTTCTCACATCTCGATAACTCTTCTAGTGTGGTTGAAAGATAACAATTTGCTTGGGCATTCATACTGAGGTTGATTTGGGTCTTCTAATGCCATTAAATCTCGAAATATGGTATATTTAAGATGGCTCCTACAACTAATCGACTTAAAAGAAGTCGAGCAACTTAGTTTGGGATGAGGTGTCTTGTAACGCCCTAAAACTTGGCCTAAAAGTTTGGACCAAATCTTGGAGGTTACATTGATCATCGAAGTGATCGTAGGAAAGTTTTACAAAACAAATCGAAAAATATTACAGTATTTAGGCTACGTAAAAATTTTCAGTTATCAAATCTCGATATTCCAAAATACAGTTGTTCAAACTTAGTAACGTCTACTTGCATTTAACACAGAATTTCATACCACGGTATTTAAAACAGAACCTATAGTCCAAAACCATTTACATAAAACTCAGATTTACAGAAAATACTTTGTTAACCAGTTTAAATAACATGACGCTTCTGAGACCTCCGACATGCCGAGTCTAAGATACAGAAAACAAAAGTGTACTTAAAAGGGCAAACACTAAGGCGGTGAGCCACACAAGCTCAGTGTGAGTTCGACATATGACTAAAAATAGAATACAAATATCAGTTCGGTGGCGACACATACTTGCTGATATGCACAGAATCAGAAAGTAAACTTGGAACCAACGTCCCAATAGAATGTAACAAATCAAGCACACCATGTCACCCAAATACACTCAATCACAAATGTTATTCAGTCAGACAGAATACAGTCAAATAATCCTACGCCCAGAACACTCAAACAGATGCGTATGAATGCAGTTAAGTAATAAAACCCCACCCATCCAGCCAAAAACACCTCTTCGTCCCCCGATCACACCCTAAAAGAGTTGTTTAAGCTCATCTAACTAAACACACCACAAAGGACCTCAAAAGGCCTATCCAACCCTACACACCATGTTTGTAGACTAAGCCACTTTGATATTAATACGCAGCAAGGTTGGCGTATATGTAGTACAGTGCAATATGGTAATCCGCTGTATAGACATACTACAGTTTAAACTGCCAGATCAGATAATGGTACGCAACAAAGCTGAGGTACGGACGCAGATGCAAGACGATGAACCATTGTATTTAATAGGTTGCTTGTAAAATCGCGGATCGTAATAGAATCAGTCTTCATTCTCTTCACAAGTAACCCAAAAAATCTTCATACAAGTACATGTATACTTACAATCTCACAGAAATAATGAACACATAGATAGACAGTCAGATAGAAATAGATATGCACGCACACCCAGTTAACCGGGTTCAGGATTAGACATCCTACACAACAGTCACAAAAAACACATAAGCCGAAGCTCAGATCAGTGTAACTACCCTTACTAAAGCCTAGCTAAGGGTCTGAACACACAGACACATTTTCAGATAAAAAAACATACACAAAGTTAAAGTTAATGACTTAGGACCACACGGACGTGTGCTCTGGCCGTGTGGAAATGCCTAGGCCATGTGGGGGTCAACACGCCTGTGTAGGAGGAGGCACACGGCCGTGTGGACGAGGTACACATCCTTGTGGACTAGGGACATGGCCGTGTGATCAAGCCTTATAACTCTCTGTCCATTTGTGCTAAAATAGAGTACAGGGCAGACACGACCGTGTGAGGTTCTCACACGTCTATGTGCGCACCAAACACGACCATGTGTCCAAAACATACGCCCGTGTGGGATCCTTAAATCCCCAAATTAGCCACACGGCCGTGTGGTACCAAATCACCCAACTCTAATTCCCAAACACACATGCCCATGTGCTCAAGGGACACGGCCGTGTTAAATTCGATAAAAATTTGCAAATTAGCCACACGGTCGTGTGGCACCAAATCTTGTCCAGGAACCCTAATTCTTAATTGCACATGATCGTGTGGACCGCCTGTATGGGGGCACACTCCCGTGCGGCTACCCGTGTGGTCACGAAACCACACTGAAATTAGCTACTGAACGAGCCTTTACTGTCGAAAAGTTCCCTAATCCTTAATTACTCAGAAACATAGCAAAATCACACCTAATTCTAAGCTATTCCATGATAATCACCCCTTTCGAAAGGTCGATTCCACAAGCACACAACAATTTCTGATTTCACGAAAACAACCACAATTCTTTAATGAAAAATTTAAAAGGTTTGAAACCCACACCTAATTCACGATCAAGGACATCCAGATGTCGACTCGACGACAAAGAAACTAAGCTTCCCCAAAACCACAAACACAACTGTTTTTTTCTTTTTACAAAAAAGAAGAAAAGAAAGAAAAAACCAGAAAAAGAGATAGATGAATGTAAAAAGAAAAAGGAAAATTAAATTTAAAAAAATAATAAAAAATAAGACTATATAATTTTTTTAAACTCAAATAAAGTCCACTATTTAACAATATTTAAATATATCACCCAAGACGCACAGACAAGGACTTGATCCTAGAACTCAGAGGTTCACTAGCACTCACTCAACCACCAAACTAACAAGCTCATTCTAACATAATAACACAAAAACTATTCCAAGTGCGTGACCTACTCATTGACCCTTACTTAGAATCTCAAACTTCTAACCCCAAAAATCGAGGTGTTACATGTCTTGGCTACATTGTACCGAGAGATGTGTTGGGCAATTGAAGCACGAAAAATTAAAATTGGTGGTTGCATACTCCTTCTTCAGTCATGGGCATGGTATCGCTTACTGTTTTTACATCCCCGAGTAAACTTCCCTTATCAATTCCTACCTATAATAAGGTAATACTCATTTAATAATATAGTTATCATATTCTTTTTCATTAATATATTTTTGAAATAACATATTATTTGAATAGGTGAAACAATGAGGAGAGTCATGTGGGTACCCAAATGAGCTTGAAAATATTAAGTTATTATTAGATCAACGGCCAGAAGCTGATGTTAGTTTTTGAATTTTTCAATTATATAATAATTACATAAGGATTTGAAATTTAATCGTAGGTTCCTAATAAAATTTATAATTTTGTATTGTATTTTAAATGGAATCCGAAAATTCAAGAATGCATCCCGGCCAATTTTTTGACTAATCACAATATTTGGCACTTCAAAGTGCCATTGATAATTTTTGCAACGGTTGAGATATAAGAATTTGATCAAGTGATGCGCTAATTTGGGTTTATGCAAAGTATTCCACTCTCACCTTAAGAACTCAATAAACTTCACAAGATTGATTTGTGAGAGAGAACCGATGAAGATATGCCTAAATTCTATGTCAAGTGATACATGCACGGATGGGGTAAAAAATTCCATTCATCAAAGCTGCCAATTTTTAAGTTTGGGAAATCAGCAAACTTACAATGACTTTTTGGATGGGATCTAGGCATTTTTAGGTTGATATGTCTTCATGGCATTCAAACATCTATTTCTTAGCTTCGAAACGCCTTTGAATCACTTGATTTTGAGTTCGTGAGCTCAAGTTATGACTATTCTAGTGAAGACTACGTGAGTAGAATTTTTGGATGGGATTATTACAGAAATTATGAGTTTCGGGTTTTAATTCAGGATTATTTATTCTGAATTTTGGACATTGTTTAAATATTTTAAGTTGTTTAGGAGTTCTATGTTTCTTAGTCAAACAAGAAAGTTTAATGTTAAAACATCTTCTTATTTAGATTAATTAGAGTTTCAGTATACTTTAGAGTTTTATTTGGGTGTACTTTGCTAGCCTATATAAAGGCTTATTGATTATTCATTAAAGAGAATTGTTTTCATTAATGAAGTTTGCTTTTTTGTGCAGGATTTATTTATTGTGATTTTTAGAAATAGTTTTCTTCTCAATTTTTTTTCAAGGAGTCATGAGAATTCATTCTTTACCCTTCAATTTGCTAATGATTATTTCTTGGAGGGTTGATTGGAGCCGTTAATTGAGTTTGTTGGGATTTATATCTCAAAGGGTTCAATTGAACATTTATCTTTCTATCCATCAGATCCATCGGTTTACTCGTCCATCTTCCATTGTGTTTTTTTTTTTAATTTTTATCTCTTATTTATTTATGATTTTTATCTCAAATTTCTTCTTTTACTATTTTCAATTTCTTTATTACTATTTTTTTCTTCTTTTCAGATCAAATCCAAATCTTTCCTTTTTGAATTAAATAACTTGAATACGATCCTTCTTCCGTTTCCTCCGCTCCAATTCTCTATCACCAAGTATATCTACATTTGGGAACATAAATACTATTTCATACTATTAAATTAAGCTTTATTTGATAAAAGATTTTGATATAACAAATTAAAAGGGTTTTGGAATATAAGCTAAATATGACAATAATTTTTAAATTTGAATTCTAATAAATAAAATTTTTAATACTTACAATAAACTCTTACAAAATTTTGAAACAAGTTTAAAATAAAGTGAAATGTTTTTAACCAAGTCAAAATGATCTCAATTAAGTTTAAATTATTTTAACACATCAAAATGATTTTCAAACAAGTCAGAACTGCTCTAGGCCGAAAAATATCGATACCATTTGGATAAGTATCGATATGTTTTGAAAATAATCGATACCGTTAGTAAAATCGAGACCAAAAAGGTATTTTGTCAAAACCTTAAAAATTATCGATACCATGTTTTTGATATTGATACTTTTTCGAAAATAATCGATACCTTTCTTGAAAATGATACCAAACTTGTATTTTGTTTCTTATAAACCCTACAAGGTATCGATCCCGTATCGATACCTATTTGAGGAAGTATCAATAAAATATTTTTGAAGTATCAATTTTTTCATTCCAACGGTCACTGAATTAGCATTTATGACAAAAAAATTGATACCCTTTTTGGAGGTATCTATACTCGAAGTTGCAGGTGAAATAAATGCTCTGGTTTTACATCCCTAATGGCCATATTAACTTCTTTAATATCCTCAACGGCTGAAAATCTATTAGGGGGTATAAATACCATCTTTTAAAGTCTTACAACTTCTAAGAAAATTACTTCAAGTAAAAATCATCAATCAAACAATCTTAAAGCTTAAATTTTCATATTCTTCTTACATACATTTGTGAGCTTTATCTCCTTTATTTTGCTCAAGTGTATTTCATTGCATTTGTGCTTCAATTTGTAAACAAATTTATCTTGTAAGGATTGTTTCTTTGTTTGCTTATTTGTATCTCTTTGAGAGGTTTTGAAACTTAAGATTTGGGGTAGAAATCTTAAGGAGTTGTAAGGTTAAACCTTGTCCTCAAAAGTTGAACAAATTAGTGAATTTGAGATAAATTCTTAGTGGTGAAAAGCTAAGGTAATGGAGTAGGCAATTGGGGCCGAACCATTCTAAATTCTTTGTGTTCTTTATTTCATTCTTGTTTTTGTTTTCACAAAAAAAATTTAAGGCCAATTAACCCCCTCTTAGCTTTTTCAGTTTGCTTCATCGAGCTTTCACATACCTTTGCGCGAACCAATTGTTCAATTGGATTTGGCAACATTTTTGAATTACATGACATGGTTTAGACTTCACGGTAAGCCATATTTATAGTCCGAGGAGTAAAGGAGTAGACAATTTCATCGTTGAAGGCCAACACAACCCCACATGAGGTCGTAACTAGGAGTATATGCGTCAAGTTCATCATCATCAGCTCCAACCAAAAATTCTATACTGATGGGTGCACCACTTCTCGGTTAGTATGGTTCATATTTTTCTGGTGTTTTTACTAACTCTATGTTTTTCACACAAGCACCACATTATGCACCATCATACCATGCATCATCACATTCTTCAGGAATATATTTTTGCACCACCTTCATCCATAAGAACATATTACATACTGTTGTCGTTAGCAACCCCAATGTATATGTCATTGCATACAATTCCAACATTCGATGCACAACTAGGTTATTCGACACCATATACTCCTTCGTCGATAGTGTTGTAAACACCCCCAAAATCACTGTTCTTCAGAGGTGTGTCATCTTCTCAACCACTTATTAATACAACCTAAGATATATGATGACAACCTAGGATGTAAATACAATCTAGCACGAAAGAACAAGATGAAGATAAAGACAGTGTTAGAGATGAAGATAAATATGAAGATTAAGACAGAGGTTGGAGATGGAAGTGAAGATGAAGATGAAGATGAAGAGCTAGAACTTTGACCACGATGGAATACTCCTCGTAACTTACACCCACGGGGATGTGGCACACATTCGGGTTGACGAATGAGATGATTTTCTAATTTAAATTTCTGTCATGTACATCATTATTTAGTTTGTTAACTTTTAATTTGTATTGTGTTGATTTTTTACATCTATAATCTACTTATTCACATTATATAAAAAAAAATGTTTGTTTATTTTTTTTCATTTTGGATGTTTATAAAAAAATGAACAAATTGTTTGTATTGTATGTTGTTTGAATTTTTACATCAATAATATATTTATTTACAATTTACCAAAAAAATGACAAAAAATTTATTTGTATTGTACTCTATTGTATTTTTACATCAACAATAAAAATTATTTACAATTTACCCAAAAAAATGAAAAAAATGGACAAATTATTTTTTTATGTTCATTAAAAAAATAAATAAAATTTTTAATTTGATCTTTGTCTCAATGTTTCCCCCAAATGTGGACATGTTATCTTATTATGCCCTAGGTTTCTATAATAACAACATAATCTCGGTTGGCCTATCGTCTCCTGAATATCCATACTGTTGTGTACTCGACTAGATTTCAGTCAACCTTTTGGCTTGCGATGCAACATAATACATGGTAGCAACTCAAATGGAGCGTTCAAAATAGGTGGCCACATACTTTCATTTGGGACTAGTGGGAATTCAAAATTCTATGCTTTAGATATCTGTTTTAGTTTGTACACTTCATTAACATACCTTATGCAATCCAGATGTGCCAAGGAGTATGTAACAATTGCATGTACGCATGGAAAACAAAGTACTTGAAACCTCCCACAGTCACAGGTCTTTTGTCTCAAGTATACACGGTACAATCCTCTGATAATACCCTTAGTGGGTCTATAGAACTCTGTAAATCAGAATATTTCATTTGGATGTGAGTGACACAATGTAGACATAGAGTTCGCTTTTTCTGCATTTCATGTAATATATTTCATTACTTTCTCTCACCAAATGTGTCCGTCTTTTGTCTCTTTATCATATTTTTCTGTCCGCTTTAGAAACAAGGCTGATAAGTAAAAATATATATTTTTGACCACTAATGTTGTTAGTAATGATGCGTCCTTTTCAATACAAAATTTATGCATTCTGCTAGGTTCATTGTCATGTGTCTATATCGTAAACCTCCATCATATGATTGAATCCACTATCCCTTGGGTATCTTATTGAGGTATTAAGCATCAAATTCGTTTATTACTTGCAAATTCTCCAACATTTCATGGAATCGATGTTGGACGAATTTGTAACACCCTATACTTGACTCGATCGCCAAATATGAGCTATGGGATGCCACATTAATTGCCAAAGCATCTACAATTCAATTTACCGTTTTATATATGATATAAACAATATTATTAAATCTTAATATGATTTTCCATCATTTTTGGGTCTTATACATGCTTACAAAAGCTCTTTTGCTAACTCAAGGTCAAATTAGAACCAAACCATAAAAGTATACAAATATCGGGTTGACATTGTGACTTCGAGGGGTTCCTGGTCGCGATGCAACATATTGACTAGACTCATCATGATATTAAAGTCCTGATGTCGTGACGTAACCTCTGTTGCCAACAAGGTCTAATTTGGTACCTATTCAAACCATATCAACACCTAACCAATTGTCAATTCAACCATTTAATTAAGAATACCATATTCATATGCTTAATTCTAACCACAAAACAAAATTTAACATATTCATAATTCAATATATATCATTCATGTAACACCCTCACCCGACCTGATCGCCAAATCCGAGTGTGGTGTGCCACAAATGGACCGATTTGGACTAGATATCAAATTATAAGCCTGATAATTTCAGGATAGATTTTATTAAGTAATAAATATTTACTTACAACAGAAACCTTAAAATTTAGAACAAAATTTTACTATCTTTAATTCTAAAGGATCTACATAACTATAACATGTTCCATCTTGAGGCGAAGCCTCTAAGGGTACCCCCTACCTTAATGCATGACTCTTTCTAAAAGTGATCCTTGATCCAACAAAATCTAGCTTGAACCCTCCTCTTCGAGTTCCTTCAAAATTATGTAAGTTCCAATGAACTTAGTACGTTTCTTCACTACAAACTAGATATCCTACCCTTCTTTATCGGGAAAATTTTTTAATAAAAAATAAAATACTTTAACCCCTTATTTTACCCAAAATTTGGTGCCTTATTTGGATTGGTGAACCCTCATACCCCTCCGCCTTTCTTTCATGGCGATTTGACCGCTAATACCATAAGTTCCTGGTCAAGCTTATATCCTAATGCAGAGTTTTAGTGGTTTCTAGAGGCTTTGTGATCTTGGTAGATTCTCACTTCACCTACATACTATTAGGAATGAATCATCATTTCCCATTGCCCCAAGGTTAAATACTGAAATCTCGAAGTTTATTGATATGTCCCCCATCGTCCTTCTCAAAATGGAGTTCAATTTTACACTCTATCCTTAATAGAATTCCCAATAAGTTGTTGTCCTCTTTACTAAGTTTCTATTCTCATAATAGTTTGGCATACTTACCATTATTTTTTCAATAAGGCTACTAGTAAGTGCCACTCCACACTAGTTGACTTAATATTATCTTACATTTCTTTATCCTGCCCTACATTCGGGTTGCAATTTTGTTTGGATTATGCCTTGGTAATCTACCTTGTTCACTATACCTTTTTTTAAAGATGAAACAGATCCATCTACAGAGAGTCGCTCTAGCCGACAACTTCTATCTGACGGTCATCTTAACGACCATTCAAGCTTACTATATATCTTATGTGAGGGTCTTCTTATAGAACTAACTCTATGGCGGTTACCACGTTAGATTCTCCTCTAAGAGGATTAGTCTTGTCTGTCACTTAGTACCTTCTTATCGGTACCTTTCTCTTACCTTTCAATTTTGATTGAACACCTTCTTGTGATCCTTGTTGATGGATTCCTCATTTGGGATCTTTTTATACTTCTCCTCTCGTTTGTCTTTACCCCAGTTATTACTGTCACGCCATTTCCTTTGTCTGAGTCTTGCTAGGTTACCACCCATATGCCATTCTAACTCTCATGACTTCTATTTTAGTAGTCTTTTCCCATTTCTATTATGTTTTTCCTTCATCGATGAACTTCTTCAACATGCTGGCTATCTAATATTTGTCCACACTTTCATTTTCCTTTTAACCCTTTTTCCTGGTCTGTGGGATTTCCTACGATTACTGTCTTGTTATCCACCTGTGTTTATTATCCTGACGGACTCTCTTATGCTGCCACAACTGAGCTATGATCTTACATGTCATGATTCCATGTGTAACAACCCCACGAACTTCCCCGTGTTTCTATCTCGATTGATTTTCTCGTGGTTACTTTCTCGTTGGACTACCCCATGTTTACTATCCTAATGGGCTTCCCTGTGTTTATTGTCCTAGTGGACTATGCTGGTTTCCACAGTCGAGCTATAGTCTTACACATTAGACCTTTTGTTGAGGTGTCGTCTTATAGAGCCTGCTGATTGTCGTCATGGTTTTACTTTATGGAACCTTATAATCATCGATATTGACCCTTCTCATATTAGAACACTGAAGTCTCCCCCCATAAGGCCCAAAGCTTCGCACAACACAGTTTACCCACAACAGCCTGTATGGCGATATCTTAATGGAAGTCTATTTCCCTTTTTTTTTACTATTCCTCCACCCATTCATCCATTCGATGCCATAACCTTGATGCTCAAACACTGTAGTGTCTCCTCCATAAGGCCTGGAGCTTCGAACATCACAGGTGCAATCAGCAACACAGTATGGCGATATCTAATAGAATCACCCATTTTTCCTAATCCTAACTTTATCTAACCTATCGATAATTCTCTTTTACATTGTACTATTATAAATATACAACGCATGCATTACATAGATAAAATACCATGTGTCACACCCTAAAATAGAGCCACGAGTTTTAAAGGTACTTTAAGAATTTTGGCTTAGATGAGTTTGGAACTTCATAAGTTTGGTATTTGATAATGTTTTCGATAATGAATATTTGGAAATTAAGTCAATTTTTGAAAACGAATATTAAATGCCTTCAATTTTGAAAATAGGACTAATTTGCAAAAGTGTCAAGACTGAGAGTTCTTATGAAGAAATTTGCCTAGAATTTTAAAATCGACATAATAAACCCCAAATTTTAGTTTTCTTTCACGTTAACTTTGTTCTCTTCTTGCTTTTCTAATAAATTTTTTTATCGTCAATTCTTAACTCGTTTCGATTTTTATCATCTTTGAACTATAAACCTCTATTAAAATTGAGAAAATCACCCCCAAAACTTCATCATCTTTCTCATCCTCTCCAAAGCGTGGGTTCTTGGGTTTATGTAAAAATCACTATTTTTCTTGTATTCAAGGTAACTAATCATCTTTCTATTAGTTTAAAATGTTATTTAGTTCTTTAAATCAAATTATTAACTTGTAAAACGCATGATTTAGATAAAAGTCAAAATTTTGGTCACTAATGGTGGATTTCGGATTTGTGGATAAAAACTTGTTTTTAAAGTATTTTTCAACTCGTTTTAACATGATTAGAAGCTTTCTAAAATTACTTTGAAGTTTTGTTCAGAAATCCTCGAGTTTTAATAAATTTTTGTCATTAAGGCAAAAAGTTGTCAAAAGTTTTTGATACCTTAAAACGCATAGTTTTGTGTAGCTTAAAGGTTGGGAATTAGTTGTAGATGAATGGAATTCGTTTCATGCAAAAAATATTAAGCATAGACTAAGTTATTCGAATTTTAATTTTGGCGTGTTAAAGGTTTTGGTTAGAAAAGAATATAGCTTAGGCTTCTGTTTGTGGCTATTTGAGATGAGTTATTGATTGATTTTTGACTGAATATATGTGTGGTCTATCTTGTCGAAGTGTCAAAGTCAATTAGACCTTCAACGAGTAGAGATAAAGGCAAAGAAAAGATTGCCTAAACTTTTATTTTTTGACATAAGTGAATATTTCTGTGAGTGTTTTGGAATAACTGCTCATAAGTAATTTGTTGTGTTATTTTGGGATTTAGAGGTAGCCTAGAACCCTACTCTAAATTTTGAGTGTAAGTGTTCTTTTACCTATGATAAATATATTCGTGAATTATGATGTGATAAAATATGAACATGTTGTGATGACTGTTCTGACGGTAAATATGAGGGTATGTTATTCATGCCATGTGATAGTGTGTACAATGTGCTAATGATATGATTATGCAGTGAATGTGTGTAGATGATCGGTAAGTTTTATTTGATGACATTATGGATATTTTTACCTTGTGACTTAATGAGACTGTTGAATATAGTTGGCATGCTATAGGATTATGAGTACTCACTTATATGTGTTGTGATATATGGGGTGCTGAGGCCCAATGACAGTTTTGGAGAGATAAGGGAATATGAGCTAAGCTCTATTCACTGGGATACGTATGTGTGGTGTAATGGAGAACATTAGCTATATTCTTCGCTTATGGGACATGTTTGACTCTACAAGTTTATGTGTGGTGTGTTGGAGATCAGTGTATCCGATAAGTGGTGATAGAGTCTACTTTATGTTTCATAATCTCAAGAGCCAAATTATCGTACATTGTGATTATATTTGATTATATGTGCTTATATGTTATTAATACATGTCGGAATGTATATATGCCTAAATGTTCGTACAAATAATGTGTAGAGGAATGCATGGAATATGACTAGATATGTGAATTATGGCACTTAGTTAGTGACGTTTGGAAATATGTTGTATGTTGTTTGGTTGATACATGGTGATTTGTTTGCGTAGTGGTTACTCTAGGTATTCACTGAGCTAGTTAAGCTCACCCACTCCATTTTATCCTTTGCAAAGTAGTTGCATTCTCGGTGTGAGCGGTGTGGCCGTCAAGGGATTGATCCAAGCTATTATTTACTCATTATAGTAGGTGTTTCGCTTATTCTAGTTCTAGGGAACAAAAGGCAATGTGGTAGACATTTTTATCAGTTTTGTTAAGACGTATTTTGGATTATTTGTATGTTGTATATGTTTGGAAAGCTTGTGAACTTGGACATGGTGCTTGGTTCATTATTTAGATATTTTAATGCATATAGGACTAAGTGATTGAAGCATGATGTTTAGGGACTAAGTTTGAACGATTTAAATGCTCTTTTATGCTAAATTTTTGTAACTTGAAGTAGAGGTATTGATATTAAGGCTTTTAGAATGGTACCTCTGTATTCTCAAAAATGCAGAGAGTCAGAATATTGATTTGGTATCGGTACCGTGGCCCGAGTATCGATACTCGAGGTGTAATTATAGATACCTTATGAAGGTAATGATATTTTTTGATATTTGAAATTTGGTGAGAAATAGAATGCTAGTTTGGTATCGATTTTCCAGGTGGTATTGATACCACTTAAAGGAAATATCAATACCAAAGAGGCGGTATTGATACCTACGTAACATTTTTGGGAAATTTGATAAATGGTCCTAATGCTTGATTTATGCCTACTTTATGGTTAATTGTTGTATGTTAGTATGATTAAATGTTAATTTGACCTTGTATGACTTATTATTCGCATGTATGTCATTGTAACAATGAAAAAATCATCAAACATGACAATAATAAAAAAATCAATATGAGACGGTAGTGTGGCATTTTGATTTTCGGCTTGACGTCCAAGCTGGGTATGGGTGTTACATTTGGTTGTATCAGAGTTTAGGTTCAATAATTCTCGGACCTAAGTGATTGTTGTTGATATGTTGATTGGGGGTTTCACAAACCATGGAGCTTGGAAACCCAAGTGATTAAACTATTTTAATTGTTTGAATCGCATAAGATGTCTCTTGATTGTGATGCGTGTGGGGTAGGAATGGGAACACACTGCCTTTATTCTGTAGTTTGCTTGTAGGAATGAGACTTGGTCATTTCCTCGCTATTCACATTGTTTGTTATTTGTTTATGTGTTTGTGTATGGTAGATTACTCGATATGCCTCCTAGACATGTAAATGTAAGAGCTGGTGCTCAAGCGGATGATACATCCTATAACAGCCCGATTTTAGCTAAAACGAAATAGTGGTTTTAGAACCACAAATTCGAGGTTAAAAAATATTTTAATATTATTTTTAGTGTCTATGGCATGTGATTAGATATGTATGAAAGTTTCTTATTTTAATTTTATCGATTAGATGGTTAATTTGATAAAAGGATCTAATCACGTAAAATGAAAAAGTTGCATTCTATAGGTTAAAAATTTTGATTGCTATGAAATTAAAAGGTGGAAGTCCTTATTATGAAATTAAACCTATGATAGTGGAAATTGACATGAATAGCCATCCATTATGCGTTTTTAAATGATATTAAATAATGTCATTTTGGTAATTAGCTAAATAAATCATAATTTAACAAAACCAAAGCTAAAATTATGTTTATCTCTTCCATTTTCAACTGAAAATAAAGAACAAAAGAGAGCTTTAAAGCATTCTAAGGTTCGACACCTTTCATCCTTGTTTAAGGTATGATTTTTGATCCGTTTTTGATGATTTCTACATTTTTGTGATCGTTGCTTTGAGTACTAGCTGGCCCGTGCCCTAATTTTTGAGTTTATTGGTGATTTTCTAAAATACCATTGATGAATCCATGAGTTTTGTGATAGTTGATGATGAAAAATGATAGATATATGATAGATTTTCAAGTTTTATCAAGTGATTTTTGAAGAAAATACAAGTTAGGGATTAAATTGTAAATTTTGTAAATTATGTGGTTGAAATGTGAAATAAATGTGAAATATGGGCTGCTAGGGGTACTATGGTAATTCGACTAAGCATCTGTTTTGTTAAATTTTGTGTAATTTGTGTTTTTATGAAATAGAGACTAAATTGAGAAAATGTGAAATTATAGGGGTTAAGGTGTAAAATGCCTCATTTGTGTGTTTTGGATGAAATTGAATGAAAAGATGATTAAATTAGTTAAATTTGAATTCATATAGATCAAGAAAGAAAGAAATCAAATTTAGTTCAAGGGAAATCGAAAGTTGTCGAGTAGTCGATCCGATCCGTTCATCATATATACGAGGTAAGTTCATATGCAAATAAATGTCATTAAATTGATTTATATATGTTCATTTAGCATTGAACTATATTGAATGTCGAATGTTCAAATACGAGCAAGAATTGACAGAGTTACGACGTTTGAAATTCTCGTATGAACCTTAGGAATAGTATAGGACACAAATGTCATGACATTAGGATTACCGAGATGTGATTACGTGTAAGACCATGTCTGGGACATTGGCATCGTTATATGATTTCGTATAAAACCCTGTCTAGGACAATGGCATCGATATGTGATAACATGTAAGACCATATCTGGGATATGGCATTGTACGAGCTATATGTGATTTTCGAGTATCCTTAACGATTCCAAATGGTTCACCGGGCAAAGTCAAGACGAGAATGGATGAGTAATTAAATTAAGTGGTATAGGTACGTACGAGATTCATATGAGTATTGAAAAGGGAAGTATTTGATGAATTTATATGTGTTCTTGAATATGTATACATGTGGGAAGGTTTGTGAATTTGTACATGCTTATTCATATTTTGCCTATTTGATTAAAAAGGTGTTGTTTCATATGGTAATTTTATTTGTATATGGCTTACTAAGATTTTAAAGCTTACTTTGTGTGTTCTTTCCCTACTTTATAGATAATTGAAGCTAGCTCAGAATTAGGGATCGACGGGAAACGTCATCACACTATCGATCACTTAGTTGGTACTTTTGAAGTTTTGTATATATAGTCTATGGCATGTATAGGCTAGTGTCATTATGGTATATTTTGAGTTGTGGATTTAGCCATGTGAGTTGGCTTGAAAATAATGTTGATTATGGAATGGTATTTGGATTATATTATGAATTGTAATATGTTATGTGATGTATATATGTATGCCTTGTGAATTTGGTAATCTTGGTATGGTTTTGAGATGCACAAATGACTAGTTGTTGATGGTGTATAATGGCATGATTGGAAATGATGTTTTTGGTTGGCTAAATGTTTGATATTTGGATGCCATATTGTTTGGCAAAGATTGATGAATCGGTATATGATTTAGTAAGTAAGCAGTGAATGATGAATCATGTAACACCCCTAACCCGTATCCGTTGTCGAAACAGGGTTTCGGGGCATTAAGAGAATTTACATACCATTTAACAAAAATTTCAATTAAATACTTACCAATTCAATGCATCATATAAATAAACATGTTACCGTTCAATCAATAGCTTGGCACTTGTCTAAGTATCAAACATCAACATTATTAGTATACTTGTACATATTTCATATAATTTCAACATTGATATACCTATTTTCTCGACACATCACACTTGAGTTTAATAATTGTCTCAACTTACATAATTTCCTTATATCAACACATCAAAGATAATCATATATGTACATGTCACAAAACATATTATTCTTTTACCGTTTCTTCATATGCATATATCGTTCATTTCGTTATATTAATATTTCATGCCCCATCATTTCCATATATATGTATATTTATTTTGGTAATAGTTCATATTAACCTTAACATAAATTAAATTTCATATACCTATACTTATTTCATTTATCTATCTTCTTAATTATTTCATACAACTATTTTGTACATATATTTCCATATGACAAATTCTTGTAAACATTTCACACAACCATTTTGTATAACCAATTCATATAATCATTCGTCATCTGGTACATATTACTTAAATATTAGTTGTTTAAAAAATGTCTTGGCATCTCTCATCCACGATCTTATTTATCTTCGATGTGATGCCATAGTGTCTTTCAACTATGGTCTTACTCGTTTTCTACCATGTTGCCATGGTATCTTTCAACCATGGTCTTGTTCATTTCATGTCACGTTGCCATGGTATCTTTCAACCATGGTCTTACACATTTCATATCATGTTGTCATGGTATCTTTCAACCATGGTCTTACACATTTTCTGTCATGTTGTCATGGTATCTTTCAACCATGTCTTACACATTTCATATCATGTTGTCATGGTATCTTTCAACCATGGTCTTACACATTTTATTTCAGAAAGCACACTCCTGCGAACCTCATCCTTACAGCGGGATTACCAGTCCAGGCTAAATCCCCTATAATATAAACTTATAGAGTATTATCGGGATTACTAGTCCAGGCTAAATCCCCTGCAACGACAGTTACTCTAATGAGTTTGGATCTGAATTACCAGTCCAGGCTAAATTCAGACCCTAATTCAGATTACCCGTCTGGGCTAAATCCATTTTACACATATTCTTCGGGAGGTCTATATCAGGATAGGATCACCCGTCCGAGCTAGATCCTTTTTACCGTCAATTCTTTTTCAGAGATCCATCAAAATTTCCTTTCATTCAACCGGGATTTCTTCCTCTTTTTATCAAATATATCAATGTTTCATCAATTATCATACAATGAACATTCAAATCATATTTACATCAATAACATACATTTCAAGCATTTAAGAATATAATTCAAGTTACAGGCGAAATTGCAGAAATATCAAGATTCAGGGGTATTTTTGTAAATTTTTCATTTTCCCCGATTTTCACCCAATCTTGATCCAAATTAATAATTTCATTCAATTTATTAATTTAATCAAGAAAACAATTCATTTCCTTTATTTTGGTCATTTTTGTCATTTTTACAAAATTTTCCCATAAAGTTTTACTTTTATTCAATTTAGTCCCTAAGCCTAAAATATGCAAATTAGCCATGCGAGCTGAATATTCATACATATTTTCCTCCTCCTGCTCTCCATTCCACATCCTTAATTTATATGACATGCTACAAGTAACATTATCAATAATTTCACTATTTACTTATATGTATATTCAAAACTGTCCATTTGCATCATAGTTACTAAATTATTTATATCTTGAGCTAAAGAACTCAGAATTAAGATCCACTAATTTTACATGAAACTAGACTTAAGTATCTTCTTACCATAAAATTTTCAAAATTTTTGGTTTATCCAATAAGTACAGTTTATTCTTTAAAGTCACCCTTATTCTGCTGTCTGATAGTTCCTACCCCTCTTTACTAAAAATTAATTATCTCATTGTAAAGGATTTCTTTTAAAATTCCATTCTTGAGTCATCACTTAATTTGGTAAAATTATAATTTAGTCCCTCATAATTCTTCACCTATTCAATTTGGTCCTAATTCATCAATTTTCCTTGGTTTCTAGATCATTCTACCCTTAAAATATTTACACTATTAGTCCTTCAACTTTTTCATATTTACATTTTAATCCCTCAAATTTTGAGTATTTACTCCTGGGCCACAAAACTTTTCTCACTTTTACAATTTAGTCTTTTCTTGAATCAATATGTCATAATATACTTCCCAGTGACATAACTCAATTTTCCTCTTCTTGTCACTTTATTTCCTTATTTTACTATATTAAAGATAATATTTTACTGTAGAAATTTTCAGGTGTTACAAATCATGTGGAGTTGGTATACTTTTGAGCTAGTTTATGGTCATTAGATGAGTAGTAAAAGAATAGATATAAAATGATATGAAATGTGCATGAAATGGTCATTTTTGGTTGCCTATTGTATGTGAAAATGATGGCAAATGAATGCTTTTAGGTACATGAAAGATAGATGGGAAAAATGGCTTAAATCAAGCCTATTTTCGTGCTACACGGTTGAGCACACAGGCGTGTGAATCGACCGTGTGACCCTTGAATCCTAGTTAAAACAAGTCAGTAAGTTACACGGCTTAGATACACGGGCGTGTCTACTGGCCGTGTGCAACACACGGGCATGTGGTCGGCCGTGTGACCCAAGTCAGTATACCTTCCAGTTTTGACACTGCTATGGAACACAGACGTGTCTCCGGCCTTGTGATGCAAGTAAGTATGTATGCCCTGTTTTCACACGGCCTGGACACGGTGTGTCTGGTGGCCGTGTGAGGCACATGGCCTGTTCACGCGGACGTGTGACCTTTGGATGCTTAAAAATTTTATATGTTTCCCAAAGCTTTCAAATGTTTTCAATTTAGTTCCGAACCTCTTCCAAGCATGTTTTAAGGTCTCGCAGAGCCTTATAAGAGATAATATGATTATGTAAGATTAATATTTATGTATAATTGAATCAAGTATGAGAAATGTATATTATATGCTGTGATTTGATCAGTAATGCCTCGTAACCCTAATCAGGCGATGGACACAGGTTAAGGGTGTTACATTTATTGGTATCAGAGCTACAGTTTAGTCGATTCTAGGATTAACATAGTGTGTGAG
Source organism: Gossypium anomalum (assembly GCA_025698475.1). NCBI lineage: Eukaryota > Viridiplantae > Streptophyta > Magnoliopsida > Malvales > Malvaceae > Gossypium > Gossypium anomalum. Next base: position 76,138,411 of record CM046966.1, on the reverse strand, counting down.
AGTCTAGCTATACATGCCATATATATAAACTGTGATAGTGCGATGATTCCTGACAATTAAAATGTGTTTTCATATAGTAAATGGATCCTGATCAAGCCGTAGCTGACGATATGGAAAGTAATGCACCCACTCTCGCTCAAGTGGCACCGCCAGCTGATTCTAGAGTTGTAACTAGTAGCCATGAGGGACAGGCTAAGCAAGCCTTCTTCCAGATGATGAATGAGTGGTTTACGGAATCCGTTCGAACGAATCCGGCTATTTAATAACCTCCACCCTCGCCTATTCCTCAACAAGTCCCAGTTGTGCCACAAGTGATAGATCGGATTCGATTGAGTAAGCCACCTGTTGATAAGATTCATAAATAAAGGGTTGAAGAGTTTTGGGCTAATGTTAATGATGATGCTGAATGAGCTGAGTTCTGGCTCAATAATACAATTCGAGAGTTCGATGAGTTATCTTGTACTCTTGATGAATGTATCAAATGTGCCGTATCTTTGTTAAGAGACACTGCGTATCACTGGTGGAATACATTAGTATTAGTGGTTCCAAAAGAACGGGTTACTTGGGAGTTTTTCCAAACTGAATTTTGGAAGAAATATATTAGCCAGAGATTCATTGATCAGAAACGCAAAGAGTTTCTCGAGCTAAAACAGGGTTGTATGTCTGTTACTGAATACGAGCGAGAATTTGTGAGATTGAGCAGCTACGCTCGAGAATGTGTTTCAACTGAAGCTATTATGTGTAAGAGATTTGAGGATGGTTTAAATGAAGACATCAAGCTATTAGTTAGGATTCTGGAAATCAAAGAGTTTGTGATACTCGTCGAACAGGCATGTAAAGCTGAAGAACTCAGAAAAGAAAAGAGAAAAGCTGACTTTGAAGCTAGAGACTCCAGAAAGCGATCGACGAGTAAATCTTATCAGTCTGTATCAAAAAAATTCCGAGACTTATTCAATCGTTCCAATGCATCGATGAGATATTCAAGCAGGGATCGTAAAAAGCAACCTATGAGTTCTAAAACTTAAGCTACATCTATTGCTAGTGTTAGCAGTATGAGACAAAACCGACCCGAGTGTAGACATTGTGGAAAACTACATATCAGTGATCGTAGATTGAATGATCAGGCCTGTTTTAAATGTGGATCATTAGATCATTTCATTCGTAACTGTACTGAGTTGGCTGAGCAAGATACGGTAAAAAACACGAGGCCGAGTAAAATTGTAGTTAGAGGTAGACCACCCAGAAGTACGGGAAATGTGAGTGGTAGCTAGAGAGTGACTAAAGATTCTGCAGTGAGGTCAGAGGCCAGAGCACCTGCACGAGCCTACGCTATTCACGCTCACAAAGAAGCGTAATCTCCAGATGTTATCACCGATACTTTTACTCTTTATGATACTAATATGGTTGCATTGATAGATCCAGGATCAACTCATTCGTATATATGCTTGAATTTAGTATCTAGTAAGACTTTGCCTGTAGAGTTTACTAAATTTGTGATTAGAGTATCGAACCCCTTAGGCAAGTGTGTTTGTAACACCCCACACCCGTACCCTACACCGAGACGGAATACTAGGCATTACAAAACTTAAACACGTGCACACATACATTCCCGAGTCATAAAGGCTTGATCAAATTTTAACTTTTCAAGCTGTCTAAAATTCCTTAACATGTAGGCCCAAAACACATCAAAAACCATTTGGGACTAACTTGGGTCCGTTAGGTAATTCTGAGAAATGACACCTGAAACAGGGGCACACACCCGTATGAGAGGGGTGACACGCCCGTGTGGTCGACTTGACATGGTCATGTTGTAGGCCCTTGCGACTCACACAGCCTAGTCATATAGGGACACGCTCGTGCCCTTTACTCGTGTGAATTTATTTTTCAATTCGAACTTATAGGGGTTTTCACACAGCCTGGCACACGCTCGTGTCCATGGCCCGTGTCCCTCATACGGCCTCAACACGCCTGTGTCTCAGCCCGTGTCTAGAAACTTGGACATTCTGTTTCTAACGTCAGCAACCCTTAAGGGTTACTTGGCCAAGGCACACACCTGTGTGCTAGGCCGTGCCCTTCATACGACTGAGACACACGACAATGTCTATGCCCGTGTGTTTACTACCATGCATACTAACTTTTAAATTTAACGTGCAGGGGACACACGTCTAGTTAACACACCTATGGGGCTGTCCTTGTGTCACACACGGCATAGACACACGCCCGTGTGTAAAGCCGTGTGGGCAAAACAAGGTTATTTTCCAAGCCTTTATGCCACCCTTACATGCACCAACCTACACCATTATTTAACATGACCAATCCACACAGCAATACAAGGTCTAATCAACCACAATAGGCATTAGTTCAATCATGCAATTTACTTATCCATGAAAATATCATCATTTGCATATATCAAAATAAGCATTAGCCATTATCCAAGGCCTTATACAAAATGTAAGGCTTTATCCCAAGCCAACACATTTGGCCAAATCAATAATGACACAATACCCAGTGGTTTAAGTTCCTATACATGCCATACTCAAAAATAGAAAAGGGCTAACTATACCAAGTTCTTCAACTGATAGTGTGATCGATATCTCTGACGTTCGGTGATCCACAAGCTAGTCAGGCGGCACTGTAAGAAAATGAAAAAGAGAGGTAGTAAGCATCAGGCTTAGTAAATTGCATGTAAAAATAAAACAATGATTTACCATACTACCACATGCTCACAACATTTCATAATTTGTTCATAATACATAACTGAACTTAAACACAACTTACTCATCACTATCACATACAATTCACATAACAAATATTGAGCTCACATATCATACTTCATGTAAAATACACAAGTGGTCATGAGCATAACTTACTCATTTTCCTTCCTCATTAAACACTCAACGTAATTGAAGCTCGTATTTTGAAATTCTCATTTAGGTACATGTATCACTCATCACATGGTCATGAGTTCTCTCATTTTGATAAATACTATATATCTCCTGTTGAACCAATTGGAATATTATAGGATACTCAATAGCCCCAAACATAGGATTAGATGCCGACGCCATGTCCCAGACATGGTCTTACACTGGCCAGCATGTCAAAGTCGATGCTATATCCCAGATAGGTCTTACACTGACTTTTATATATTGAGGCCGATGCCATGTCCCAAACAAGTCTTACACTGGCTCTCATCTATCGGTGTTGATGCCATGTCCCAGACAGGTCTTACACTGACACACAACAAGCTAACGCCATGTCCCAGACAGGTCTTATACTAGCTTGTATATCTCGAAGCCGATGCATGTCCCAAACAGGTCTTACATTAGCTTGTATATCTCAATGTCGATGCATGTCCCAGACATGTCTTACACTAGCACACATATCACCCAATGTCAAGGCATGAATATCCAAATGTATTCCTAGTGTTCAACCGGAAGTCTTTGTTACATTAATTTCTCAACATGCATACTCATATTCACAATAAAAAAAAACTTATATAATATCAATTCAATCATGCATCATAACAATATAGTTGCAATATTAACATACAACTTACCCCGGATTACAAAATGTAGACGACTAGTTGATTTAATCTACTTGCTTGGCTTTCCTCCGGTCTAGGTTCAAATTTTGTATTTCTTGATCTAAAATGATAAAAATTCACTAATTTAATCAGTATATAAATCTAGGTACTTAACAATTTATAATTGGGCAAAATGTCCATTTTTCCCTTAGGCTTTCACAAAATGACCATTTTATCCCTAGGCCCAAAATCAATTTTTATCGAATTTCCTTATTAACCAAGCCTAGCCGAATTATTTTTATACTAGAACCAACCCTCAATTTCAAATATTTCACACATTTATCATCTATTTTACAAACTTTACAAAATGGTCTTATTGGGGTTTTTATGAGAAATCCTTTCACAAAAGTTATTTACTCAACCACTAAGACTCATTTTCTTCCATAAAAAATCAGCAAACATTACAAATCCTCTCATTACAAATCCCATCAACCATTTCAAAAAAATAGTCCTCCATTAGCTAGCTCATGCCACAAGGGTCCCAAAAGTACCAGAATTATCAAGAAATAAGCATCTAAATCACTTACTTGAGAGAAAAATAAGTGGCAGAAAGTTTCAAGCTCCCACGGCTATTTCTTGGAGGAAAAGTTGGAGGAAGAAGGAAGAGTAAAAAGATGACAACATTTTTCTCTTTATTTTATTTCTAAACAAAATTAGGTCATCAATTTACCTAACCATTTGACCCATTGATTTTTTTGTCCCTATGGCTGGCTATGCCTCTTTGAGGGGGGTCTAATTGCTCTTTAAAGACCTCCAATTATGGCTATCTAGTTATTTGGTATATCTATCAAGTAAAATAAAACTTTTACCCTTTATGTGATTTAGTCCTTTTTCACAATTAAGCTCACAAACACTAAAATTAATTCACCCAATTTTTTATACACTTACAATATCATACTATGACACCAAAATAATAATAAAAATAATTTCTTTGACTCTAGATTTGTGGTCCCAAAACCACTGTTCCGACTAGGCCCAAAATCAGGCTGTTACAGTCTTCTGGTTGATAAAGTGCATAAGAACTATCCATTGATGATTCGGGATTTCTGTTTTCTGGCTGATCTGATGTTGTTTCCATTTGATGAATTTGATATATTTCTGGGTATGGATTGGTTAACGCTACATGATGCTATAGTAAACTGTAAACGAAAGACGATTGATCTGAGATGTCAGAATAATGAGATTATCCGGATTGAGTCAGATGATTTGAATGGTTTACCAATAGTGATTTCATCGATGTTAGCTCAGAAATATGTGAGAAAGGGTTGTGAAGCTTATTTTACTTATGTGGTTGATACAAAAGTGACTAAAAAGAATATCGAATCAGTGCCAGTTGTGTGTGAGTATCCGGATGTGTTTCCTGAAGAGTTACCGGGTTTACCACCGATCCGAGAGGTTGAGTTTGGCATTGAGTTAGTGTCGGGAACTATGCTGATATTAATAGCTTCGTACAGAATGGCTCCAATAGAGTTAAAAGAATTGAAATATCAATTGCAAGAGTTGATCGATAGAGGATTTGCACGATCGAGTTTCTCACCCTAGGGTGCTCCCGTATTGTTTGTGAAAAAGAAAGACGACATTATGAGAATGTGTATAGATTATAGACAGCTCAACAAAGTGACGATCAAGAACAAATACCCTTTGCCAGAATAGATGATTCTTTTGATCAGTTGAAAGGGGCTATAATATTTTTGAAGACAGATTTGAGATCGGGTTATTATCAGTTGAGAGTTAAAGACTCTAATGTGTTAAAGACTGTATTTAGAATGAGGTATGGTCACTATGAATTATTGGTTATGCCTTTTGGACTAACAAATGCACCTTCTGTCTTTATGGACTTAATGAACTAGACTTTTAGATCGTACCTAGATTTATTTGTCATTGTATTCATTGATGACATTTTGATTTACTCATATGATAAATCTGAGCATGCCGAGCATCTGAGAATTGTACTACAACCTCTGCGAGATAAGCAGTTATTTGCAAAGTTCAGCAAATGTGAATTCTGGTTGCGTAAGGTTGGTTTTCTAGGGCATATTGTGTCAGCATCAGGTATTCGAGTCGATTCGAGTAAGATTTCTGCAATAATGGATTGGAAGCCTCTGAGGAATGTATCTAAAGTCCGTAGCTTCACAGGACTCGCCTACTATTATAGATAATTTGTGAAAGGCTTTTCAATGATTACGACTCTGATAACGAAATTGCTTCAAAAATATGTTAAGTTCGAGTGGTCAGATAAATGTCAGAAAAGTTTCGATCAGTTGAAAGCTTTATTGACAGAGGCACCAGTGTTAGTTCAGCCTGAATCGGGTAAAGAGTTTGTAGTGTTCAGTGATGCATCGTTGAATGGTCTGGGTTGTGTTTTGATGCAGGTAGGCAAAGTTATAGCTTATGCCTTGAGACAGTTGAGAAATCATGAAAAGAATTACCCGATGCACAATTTGGAGTTAGTAGCTATTGTGTTTGTATTGAAAATTTGGCGTCACTATTTGTTTGGTGAGAAATGCCACATCTATACCGATCATAAGAGTTTGAAATATTTGATGACTCAGAAAGATCTAGATTTGCAACAACGTAGTTGGCTTGAATTACTAAAAGATTACGAGTTAGTGATCGATTATCATTCGGGAAAGGCTAATGTCGTTGCTGATGCTTTGAGCCGAAAGTCCCTATTTGCTCTACGTTCAATAAACACTTAAATAGCTTTGTGTAATGATGGTTCAATTGTGGTCGAGATGAAAGCGAGACCATTATTTTTATAGCAGATTTGCGAAGCTTAGAAAGTCGATAATGAAATGTCAGCAAAACGAGCTCAATGTGATTCGAACCCTGATTTAGAGTTTCAAGTTGATTCCAATGATTGTTTAAGAATCATAGGCCAAATATGTGTTCCGAGAAATTCAAAGTTGATTCAGATGATTTTGAATGACGCACATAGTAGTCGTTTATTTGTTCATCCGAGAAGCACGAAATTGTATAATGACTTGAAACAGCTGTATTGGTGGCACGTCATGAAAAGAGATATCTCTGAGTTTGTTTCGAAATGTTTAATCTATTAGCAAGTCAAAACTGAGCATCAAGTACCGTCGGGTTTATTGCAGCCAATCATGATTCCCGAGTGGAAATAGGATAGAGTAAATATGGATTTTGTATCGGGTTTACCCCTATCTCCGAGAAAGAAAGATGTAATATAGGTTGTTGTTGACCGATTGACGAAATTAGCTCATTTCATTCCTGTACATACGGATTTCTCGCTTGTTAAGTTAGCTGAGTTATATATCTCTAAGGTGGTGAGATTGCACAGAGTACCTATTTCTATTGTTTCAGATAGAGATCTGAGGTTCACATTACGGTTTTGGAAGAAACTGCAAGACGCACTGGGTACAAAGCTACATTTCAGTACCGCGTTTCACTCGCAGACGGATGGTTAATCCGAGCGAGTTATACAGATACTCAAGGGTATGTTCCGTTGTTGCATTTTTTAGTTCGAAGGTACATGGGAAAATATTTGCTTTTGATTGAATTTGCTTATAATAATAGCTTTCAATCGAGTATTAAAATGGCACCGTACGAGGCTCTATGCGGATGTAAGTTTCCAAAACCATTATACTGGACGGAGCTCAGCGAGAGTAAGATTCATGGGGTTGATTTGATTAGAGAGACTGAAGAAAAAGTGAAAGTAATTCGTGAAAGTCTAAAAGCAACGTCAGATCGACAAAAATCATAAGCAGATTTGAAATGGAAAGAAATTGAGTTTCAGATCAGGGATAGAGTTTTTCTAAAACTTTCACAGTGGAAGAAAATACTCCGGTTCGGCTGTAAAGGGAAATTGAGTCCGCCATATATCGGACCTTACGAGATTATCGAGCGAATTGGGCCAGTTGCTTATCGATTATCCTTACCTTTGAATTAGAGAAAATACATAACATGTTTCATGCATCAATGCTTCGACGGTACTGATCGGTCACATGTTATTTCTCCTTCTGAGGTTGAGATTCATTCAGATTTGTCGTATAGTGAAGAACCGATTCAGATTCTAGCTCGTGAGATCAAAGAGCTAGGAAATTAGAAAATCGCGTTAGTGAAAGTCTTGTGGCATCGGCACAGGGTTGAAGAAGCTACATGGGAACCCGAGGATATTATTAAAAAGGAATACCCAAACCTATTCATTGTTAAGATTTTGGGGGACGAAAATCCCTATGGGGGAGAGTTGTAACAGCCCGATTTTAGCTGAAACAGAATAGTGGTTTTAAAACCACAAATTTGAGGTCAGAAAAGTATTTTAATTTTATTTTTAGTGTCTATGGAATGTGATTAGATATGTGTGAAAGTTTCGTGTTTTAGTTTTATCGATTAGATGGTTAATTTGATAAAAGGATCTAATCGCATAAAATGCAAAAGTTGTATTCTATAGGTTAAAAGTATTTGATTGCTATGAAATTAAAAGGTGGAAGTCCTTATCATGAAATTAAACCTATGATAGTGGAAATTTACATGAATAGCCATCCATTATGTGTTTTTAAATGATATTAAATAAGGTCATTTTGGTAATTAGCTAAATAAATCATAATTTAACAAAACCAAAGCTAAAATTATGTTCATCTCTTCCATTTTCAAGCGAAAATAAAGAAGAAAAGAGAGATATAAAGCATTCTAAGGTTCGGTACCTTTAATCCTTGATTAAGGTATGATTTTTTATCCTAATGATTTCTATGTTTTTGTGATTGTTGCTTTGAGTACTAGCTAGCTCGTGCCCTAATTTTTGAGCTTGTTGGTGATTTTGTAAAATACCATTGATGAATCCATGAGTTTTGTGATAGTTGATGATGAAAAATGATAGATAAATGATAGATTTTCATGTTTTATCAAGTGATTTTTGAAGAAAAGACAAGTTAGGGATTAAATTATAAATTTTGTAAATTATGTGGTTGAAATGTGAAATAAATGTGAATTATGGGCTTCTAGGGGTACTATGGTAATTCGGCTAAGCATGTGTTTTGTTAAATTTTGTGTAATTTATGTTTTTATGAAATAGGGACTAAATTGAAAAAATGTGAAATTATAGGGGTTAACGTGTAAAATGCCTCATTTGTGTGTTTTGGATGAAATTGAATGAAAAGATGATTAAATTAGTTAAATTTGAATTTATATAGATCAAGAAAGAAAGAAATCAAATTTAGTTCAGGGGAAATCGAAAGTTGTCGAGTAGTCTATCCTATCCGTTCATCGTATATACGAGGTAAGTTCATATGCAAATAAATGTCATTAAATCGATTTATATATGTTCATTTAGTATTGAACTATACTGAATGTCGAATGTTCAAATACGATCAAGAATTGACAGAGTTACGACGTTCGAAAGTCTCGTACGAACCTTAGGAATAGTATAGGATACAAATGTCATGACATTAGGATTATCGAGATGTGATTACGTGTAAGACCATGTCTGGGACATTGGCATCGTTATATGATTTCGTATAAGACCTTGTTTGGGACAGTGGCATCGATATGTGATAACATGTAAGACCATATCTGGGATATGGCATTGTACGAGCTATATGTCATTTCCGAGTATCCTTAACAATTCCAAATGGTTCAACGGGCAAAGTCAAGACGAGAATGGATGAGTAATTAAATTAAGTGGTATAGGTACGTATGAGATTCATATGAGTATTGAAAAGGGAAGTATTTGATGAATTTATATGTGTTCTTGAATATGTATACATGTGGGAAGGTTTTTGAATTTGTATATGCTTATTCATATTTTTCCTATTTGATTAAAAAGGTGTTGTTTCATGTGGTAATTTTATTTGTATATGGCTTACTAAGATTTTAAAGCTTACTTTGTGTGTTCTTTCCCTACTTTATAGATAATTGAAGCTAGCTTGGACTCAGGGATCGACGGGAAACGTCATCACACTATCGATCACTTAGTTGGTACTTTTGAAGCTTTGTATAGATGGTATATGGCATGTATAGGCTAGTGTCATAATGGTATATTTTGAGTTGTGGATATAGCCATGTGAGTTGGCTTGAAAATAATGTTGATGATGGAATGGTATTTGGCTTATAGTATGAATTGCAATATGATATGCGATGTATATACGTTTGCCTTGTGAATTTGGTAATCTTGGTATGGTTTTGAGATGCACAAATGACCAGTTATTGATAGTGTATAATGGCAAAATTGGAAATGATGTTTTAGGTTGGCTAAATGTTTGATATTTGGATGCATATTGTTTGGCAAAGATTGATGAATTGGTATATAATTTAGTAAGTAAGAAGTGAATAATGAATCATATGGAGTTGGTATACTTTTAAGCTAGTTTATGGTCATTAGATGAGTAGTAAAGGAATATATATAAAATAGTATGAATTGTGCATGAAATGGTCATTTTTGATTGCCTCTTGTATGTGAAAATGATGCCAAATGAATTCTTTTAGGTACATGAAAGATAGATGGGAAAAATGGCTTAAATCAAGCCTATTTTCATGCCACACAGTTGAGCACACGGGCTTGTGACTCGATCGTGTGACCCCTTAATCCTAGTTAAAACAAGTCAGTGAGTTACACGGGTTAGACACACGGGCGTGTCTACTGGCCGTGTGCGGCACATGGGCATGTGGTCAGCCGTGTGATGCAAGTCAGTATACCCTCTAGTTTTCACATGGCCATGGAGTATAGGCGTGTCTCCGGCTATGTGATGTAAGTCAGTATGTATGCCATGTTTCCTACACCTGTGAACCGTGAGTTACTGCTTGAACGTCTTTAGGCGTTGGTCAGTAAGGAGTTTTCTAAGATTAAAGGGACTGACCCAACCGTAGCTGAGTATTGGTTGGAAGAAAGGATCCTTGAGTAGATGTCTTGTTCTAATGAGAGGTTGGGTTGTACCATGTCCCTACTTGATGGGGAGGCACGTCATTGGTGGAATACAGTTAAGAGAGGTACGACAGCTGATTGTTTGACTTGGGATTACTCCCTTGAGGTTTGTAGAAGGAAGTTCATAGGCGAGTAGTATATGGAAGCTCGTAAGTGGGAATTTTTGGATCTTGTGCAAGGTAGCTTGCTTGTGGTTGGCTATGAGGCAGAGTTTGTGCGCCTTAGTTAGTATACTCCTGAGATGGTTTCGACGGAAAAGGATCATTGTAAGAGGTTCTACTTTGGGCTCAATTGTGAGATTCGAGTTTATTTAGTGCCTCAAAATACAGAGTTGTTTGATGAGCTTGTGGAAAAAGCTAAGGCCGTGGAGGAGACTTTGGCTAAGCCAGCTTGTTCGGTAGTGGCTGAGACTAGTAAGAGGGCTTCCAGTGGTGCTTCTAGACATTCGCCCAAAAAGGGGCGTGATAATTACAGCTCTGGTAAGGGTTTGAGATGTGGATCCCAACCGAGTCAGCCTAAACAACAGAATAATGTTGTGGCTAGCACTGGTGGTTCTGGATGGTCGTTTTGTGCTCATTGTGATCGTAGGCATCCCAGAGAGTGTCTTAAGTTGACTTGTGGTTGCTATAAGTGTGGTTCGAAGGAACATTTTCTGTGGGACTATCCAAATAGAGTATAAGTTTTTCAGACTTAGACTTCAGCACCTGTTCCTGTGCCTGCTAAATGTCAGGGTCGTGGTAAAGGTACTGTAACAGCCTGTTTTTAGTTAAATCAGAACAATGGTTTTGGGACCACAAATCTAATGAGTAAAATATTATTTTATTATTATTTTAATGTCTATGGGATATTAGTAAGGTCGTATTAAAATTTCGTTAAGTCATTTTTATGTTTGCATGATTAATTAAGTGAAAAAGACTAAATCATAAAAGGTGCAAAAGTAGAGTCTTATTAGTTAAAGGTGTCAAATAGCTATGAATTTTAATCTAAGTGACTTGGATGGTAAATTGACCAATTGAGTTGTTAGTGGATGTTTATGGATATGGTTTTGTTCAAATTATTAAAGTTTTTAAAGGTTATTTTGGTAATTAAGTAAATTAAGGTTAAATTAAATAAAACAAACTGTTCATTTTCTTTATTTCATCTACCCTAACCGATTTTTAGACATTGAAGAAGAGGAGGTTTCAGCTAAGCTTAGTTCACTTGCATGGTAAGATTTTGAGTCCCATTTTTAATGATTTTTATGTTTTTGAAGTTGTTTTAACTTAATCTAGCTAGCTGGAATTTGTGAAATTGCTAAAGATTGAGGGTTATTCCATGAATGTTTTATATGATTCTTGATGTTTAATGATATATTACGAGTCCTTGTTGATAATAAACAAGTTTTGTAAAGTGATTTTTGATGAAAATGATATTTAGGGACTTGTTTGTAAAAAGGGTAAAATTTTATGGTAAATTTATGAAATAATTTTTTGTTTGGATTGATTTAAGTCCCTACAGAATTTGGCTAGGTTGAAAAGAGGATTAAAATGCTTAGATTTAAATTTATGAGCTTAAGGACTAAATTGTGAAAATTTAAAATGTTAGGGCAAAATAGTAATTTTGCAAAAAAATGAAATGTCGACTAAATTGAATGGTAGGGTCATTAAATGGATTGAAGTTTTCTATTTAGATCAAGATAGACCACATACAGATCTAAATCGGGACAAAGCTAATGCCTTGGATTAGTCAATCTTGTTTCTACGCCTTAGTAGTTGAGGTAAGTTCGTAGTGTTGTAATATGTAAACGAAATTCTATTTGTATACTTATTTTATGGTGCTTTAATTATTATTTTTTAGAAGACTATTTTTGAGTTACACATACGTGCCCTATTTGTACTTCGGTACCCCTGATTTGCACATGCGTGCCCCTGTTTGTACTTCGGTACCCCTGATTTGTACAAACGTGCCCCTGTTTGTACTTCGATACGCCTGAATTGCACAACCATGCCCTTGTTTGTACTTCAGTACCCCTGACTTGTACAGACGTGCCCCTGTTTGTACTTTGGTACTGCTGAATGCACTTTTGAGCCCTGTTTAGACTCCGGTAACTCTGAATCGAATAATATATGAATCGTATTCACTTATCGTTAGATTAAATGATATACTCTCTATAAGCTTATTCGTTCTTGTGGATTATTTTGTAGAGCATTGTTGCTGACGTTTTGGAAAGATCAAACCTTCAGCTCACACTATCCATCGGTATTGGTAGCTTTTGTATCTCCTAAGGTAGTGACATGTATAAACTTATGTAGTTGAATTTGTGGCTGAAATGTATATAGGATGTTTTAAATTTGTGTTTGATGAATATGTAAATAATAACTAAGTGTATCTGTGTTTTGGTGTCATATATGCATAACATGTTATAATGTTTTCTTTAGAAAGTACTTCTGGCCACTTTTTATCATGGAAGAAAATGGTTTATTAGTATCATTTGATGGTTTGTGTCATTGAGCTTATGTTGTAGGATAGTATGTTTTTGGAACTAGTAGTTGATGAATGGTAAGTGGTAAAATATGAATGTTTAGGTAGGTCATGTTGATTGAAATTGAGGTACCTTGAATGGCATATTGGTTAGCTGATTTAAGACTCTTGAATTGATATTTATACGTATGTTTTGTTTTGGTTTTGATGCCTTGGATATGTTCACAATTGGCCTAAAGGATCATGCATGATTTGGAATTGGAAATGACTTGATTTTAGGAAAATTTTAGGTCGACACGGTCTGAGACACGGGCATGTGACTCAGCCGTGTAGGACACACGGCCTGGCGGTCGTGTGTCTCCTATAGGTTTCTTTGTGTGTAACACAACCGTGTGACCCTATTCAGAGAGTTACATGGGCGAGAACATGAGCTGGGACACGACCGTGTGTCTCTAGTTTGAAGGTTCCCTGGCCTGAGACACAGGCGTGTTTCTCAGCCATATGAGGCACACGACCTGACCACACGGCCGTGTAACCTTTTCAATCAAAATTTTTTCTAACTTTTCCATCAACTTTCCAAATGTTCCCAATTTAGTGTCGAATTATTTCTAACGTATTTCTAGGGCCTTGAGGGCTCTATTTAGGTACGATATGTATATGAATGAATGTATTTCAATATGTTTTGAATGATTTATGAAATGAATATTTTAATGTTTTGATTGTACGGTAATGCTTTGTAACCCTAATGCGGCGATGAATATAGGATAGGGGTGTTACATTTAGTGGTATCAGAGTTTCGATTTAGTCGATTTTAGGAATAACATAGCAAAGTAAAGTTTAGTATATACATGTTACATATACTTTGTGATAGTGTGATGCTTTTGATCTATTCTAATATTGTATTTTCGTATAGATTTAAGATGTCAGCTAAATCGAACTGAGCTATAGTTGATGGAGATGAAAGTAATGTTCATCCTTCGAATCCTGCAGCAAGTACTAGTGCCTAATCGTGATTTTCTATGATAAGTTTTATAAATTTATAATTAATCATTCTTGAAACTAGCTATTATCACGATGTAGGCAAGTGTACCTATCGAACAGTAGTATAGCTCTAGCAAGACTAGATTGTCGAACCCAAAGGAACTAAAGTACTAGTAATGACTGTTTTTTTATTATCTAGCCTAAGAATAAAGGGGTTTGTTTTAATTAACTTATTAACTAAACTAAGAAATTCCAGAAAATAGAATTGGGAAATTACTTTTGGAAAAACGATTGATTTAGGACAATAGCTAAGGAAAAATCCACCTAGACTTAACTTGTTATTTTGGCTCCGAATCGGATGATTTATTCATTTAACTTGTTCCACAGAAATCCCTAAGTTATGTTATTATCCCTATTCAAGACTAATAACGTCTAACCCTAGATTGAATAATTGAGACTTTTCTCTAATTAACACCCTAGGGTTGCATTAACTCGATCTATGGATCCCCTTATTAGGTTTCACCCTAATCTGGCAAAATCTTGTCACCCTATCTCTAGGCGCGCAATCAACTCCGCTTAACTATGACAAAGTTACTCTTAGCCAGGGACTATTCATCCTCCAACTAAGAGCATTAACTTGAATCGATATCCTGAAATACCAAAACAAGAATTAAGAACACATAATTAAGAACAAGTCAAATATTTATCATACAATTCAGAAAATAATATCAAGATTTGTCGTAGGTTTCATCCCCCTTAGGTATTTAGGGGTTTTAGTTCATAACTAAAAAGGAAAACATCTCAGAAGAGTAAAGAATACAAAACATAAAGAAAACCCAAAACTCCTGGAGGGGAAATTGAGGAGAGATCTTCAGTCTTGATGGTGAATCCAGCTTCTGAGATGGATCAATTGGCTTTCTTGGAGTAATCCCTTACTCCATATTCTCCATCTCTCTTTTAGTCCTCCTCTAGGGTGTTTAAATAGGCTTTAGAATGCCTAAAAGCCCTTAAAATTACCCTTTTTCGAATAGAACTTAACTAGGGCTCGGCAGGGACACGCCCGTGTGCGATTACTTCAGGTCGCGGTCGAGGCTGAGAGATCAACACACCCTTGTTGAGGTTGTTTTAGGCCGTGTTCAAGCCTGTTAGAATGGCACGGGTGTGTGTTCTGCCCGTGTGAGGAAGTCTAGGACGTGTTGTTTTCCCATGTCGGCCCATTTTCTCCATTTTTGGCCCATTTCTTGTTCTTTTCGCTCTCCTATGCTCACCTAAGTATAAAACATGAAATTAATTAGGAGCATCAAATTCACCAAATCTAAGGAGAATTCATTTATAAACGTGTTAAGCATGGGATAAAAATATGTATAAATTACGGTTTATCAAATACCCCCACACTTAAGCGTTTGCTTGTCCTCAAGCAAAATCCTAAATTCACAATTAAGACTTTCCTTTTCTCAACTTATAATTCCTATCAATAATATCTCAAACTAATCCATAAGTAATCATACATTGAGAATTCAACTAGAAGAATATTAAAGCTTCAAACATTCCAAGTTGAGTATTTAATCACGCAAAACTTAGGCATCTCCCCTCATTTAAGTAGTTACCATCGATTCGAAATCTCACAGAGTTTAACACCAGATTCACTCAAATCACTCTAAGTGTTTAAAGACAATGAAATTAGCACTCATTAGTCAATATGAAAAGTTATTACCATAAGCTTGCATGAAAATCAAATCCCCACCACTATAAATTGAGATGATACATCAATCAAAAGGTCTTTAGATGGTTGTAACGAGGCTTGGTTAGGGAGTGTGGTCACAAGTTGAAAAAAAAGATTAGAATCAAGATTGAGTTGAAAAATTACTTAACTAGAAATATATTTAATCATCACTTGTGTACAACAGAGCTTCTTCTCAGAATATGGAATTTAAATACTTGAACTCAAAGACAGAAGATTTCTAATACAAATATGTATAATAACAATTTTTTTTAAAACAAGTCAAATAACATAGACTAATTATTAAGAACAAGACATAGCTAAGCAATTTATTCAAATCAAATTTCAACAAAAATAGGGATCAAATTAATTGAGGGGATTTCAACAATAATGGGTTAAGGGTTAATATTAAGGGTAATATAAGGAATGGCTTGTTAAGCTCAAAGGGGTTTACTAAGAGTTAATCATGGAGGTAGGCTTTTCATGGCATGAGTGGGTTAATCCTAAGTGCCTCTATCATTTCGACATATCAAATAAAATGGAGTGGTCTTGACATGTATAATCAATTAAGTTCTAGAATAACAATTCGATATTGACGCACTTAAAGCAATAATAAAAGTGAGTATGAAAGAATTAATAGATGCTCTTAAAGGCTCAATAATCTCACAAAAATTATGGCTTTTTGATGTTTAAACTTGTGGATTTCAATTCAAGATAATGCCTAAACTTGGGGAACAACCTAAAATTTTAAAATCTTAAAAATCAACTTATCATGCTTAATTTTCTAATGTCTTCAAGTTTAAATAAGCAATGCATGAATGCCGATGTTTTAATTCAAGATATATGAATAAAAATCATAAATCAATCAAACTTCATTTTAAACATGAAATGAGAGATTTACAAGAGAACAAGGAAACATTCAGGGATTTTTCTGATAATGAAATGAATACCCCCCACACTTAAGATGTACATTGCCCTCAATGTACAAATATAGAGTTAGTGGCAATTATAGATATAATATCATAAGATAGGGAGAGAAATGAAACTTCTTAAGTTATGAATGGATGGGATCCTTGGATTAGCAAGAGCGAGAATTGAAAATAGAGTTGGAGGTAAGGCATGATTCTGAGGAAGAAATAATCTGATAATAATCATAAAGATAAGCCACGTTTAAAGAATACGTGAATATTTTAAAAATAACTCAAAATAAAAGTAAAAATAAGAGGAATAATCTAATTTTGTAAGTGGCACGACCGTCTCACACGCCCGTGGGGTTCGTGATCGTGATTTTCCTGTGATAAGTTTTATAAATTTATAATGAATCGTTCTTGAAACTAACTACTATCACGACGTAGGCAAGTGCACCTATCGAACAGTAGTATAGCTTTAGCAAGACCGGATTGTCGAACCCAAGGGACTAGGAGTACTAGCAATTATCCCTTTCGAGACTAACAACGTCTAATCCCTAGGTTGAATAACCGAGAGTTATCTCTAAGTAACACCCTAAGGTTGCATTAACTCGATCTATGGATTCCCTTATTTGGTTTCACCCTAATCCGGCAAAATCTTGTCACCCTATCTCTAGGCGTGCAATCAACACCGCTTAATTACGACAAAGTTACTCTTAGCCAGGGTCTATTCCTCCTCCAACTAAGAGTAGTAACTTGAAGTGATATCCTGAAATACCAAAACAAGAATTAAGAACAAATAATTAAGAACAAGTCAAATATTTATCATACGATTTAGAAATAATAACAAGGTTTTGTCATAGGTTTCATCCCCCTTAGGTATTTAAGGGTTTAGTTCATAACTAAACAAGAAAACATCTCAGAATAATAATAATTACAAAACATAAAGAAAACCCAAAACTCCTGGAGGGGAAATTGAGGAGAGATATTCAGTCTTGATAGTAGATCCGGCTTCTGAGATGGATCAATCGGCTTCCTTGGAGTAATTCCTTACTCCCTATTCTCCGTCTCCCTTTTCTTCCTCTTTTAGGGTGTATTTATAGGCTTTGGAATGCCTTAGAACCCTCAAAAGTGGCCTTTTTCGAATTGGATTTAACTTGGGCTCGACAGGGACACGCCCGTGTGCGGTAATTTCAGGCCGTGTTCAAGGTACACGGGTGTATGTTATACCCATGTAAGTTGTGCTTCAATTCTGCCAAATTGACACAACCGTGTGATCTGCCCGTGTGAAGAGGTTCAGGCCGTGTTGATTTCGTGCTTTGGCGCATTTTCTCCGTTTTGGGCCCATTTCTTGTTCCTTTCATTCTCCTATGCTTGCCTGAGAATAAAACATGAAATTAAGGCATTAGGAGCATCGAATTCACCAAATCTATGGGGAAATCATTCATAAAATGCGTTAAGCATGGGTTATAAATATGTATAAATTACGGTTTATCAAATACCCCCACACTTAAGCGTTTGCTTGTCCTCAAGCAAAATCCTCGGATCACAGTTAAAATTTCCTTTTTCTCAACTTATAATTCCGATCAATATTATCTCAAATCATCTCATAAGTAATCATACATTGAGAATTCAACTAAAAGAACATTAGAGCTTCAAATATTCTAAATTGAGAATTTTAATTATGAAAAACTTAGGTATCTCCCTCCTTTAAGTAGTTATCATTGATTCGGAACCTCACAGAGTTTAACATCCTCACTAAAGATTCACTCAAATCACTCAAAGTGTTTAAGGACAATGAAATCAGCACTCATCAGTCAATATGAAAAGTTATTACCATAGGCTTGCATAAAAATCAAATCTCCACCACTATAAATCGAGATGATACATCAATCCAAAGGTCTTTAAAGGGTTGTAACGAGGCTTAGTTAGGGGGTGTGGTCACAAGCTAAAAGAAGGGGTTAGAATCGAGATTTGACTTGAAAAATTACTTAACTAGAAAAAAAATTAAATCATCACTTGCGTATAACAAAGCTTTCTTCTTTAACTATGGAATGAGACTTACAAGCAAAAGATAATCACTGATTATATACATGGGTTTTTTTTTTTAAAGAACAAGTCAAATATCATAGATTACTATTAAGAACAAAACATAGTTAAGCAATCCATTTAAGGGGATTTCAACAATAATGGGTTAATGGTTAATATCAAGGGTGGTACAAGGAATGACTTCTTAGGCTCAAAGGGGTTTACTAAGGGTTAATCGTGGACGTAGGCTTTTCATGGCATGAGTGGGTTAATCCTAAGTGCCTCTATCATCTTGATATATCAAATCAAATAGTGTGGTCTTGACATGCATAATCAGGCAAGTTCTAGAATAACAGTTCAATATTGGTACACTCAAAGCAATAATAGAAGTGAGCATGAAAGAATTAATAGATGCTCAAAAGGCTCAAAAGTCACACAAAAATTTATGGCTTTTTGATGTTTAAATTTGTGGGATTCAATTCAAGATAATACCTAAATTTGGGGAAACAACCTAAAATTTTAAATTCTTAAAAATCAACTTATCATGCTTGATTTTCTATTGTCTTAAAGTTTAACAATCAATGCATGAATGCCTATGTTTTAATTCAGGATATATCAATCAAAATTATCAGTCAATCAAAATTAATCTTAAACATGATATGAGAGATTCACAAGAGAACAAAACAATATTCAGGGATTTTCAGATAATGAAATAATTACCCCCCACACTTAAGATGTACATTGCCCTCAATGTACAAGGATAGATATATGAAAAAATATAAAATCATAAGAGAAAGAGAGAATTGAAACTTCCTGAGTGGTGAATGAGTGTCCTAGTTCAGAGTTATGGAGGTGGAGGAGGATACTCCGATGGTGGTAGAGGTTGGGTACCACAAGTGCTATGCCAAAAGAATATTATATCTCCTTATTGAGCAGGGCATGGTAACCGTGGAGAACCTTTTCCATCAGAGTTTGAAGTTCCTAAATGATTGCGAGCTTTTGGAGCTCTTTGATAACTGTGATAAAAGCAGGAACTGTTTAAGGGGTATTAGGAAAAATGATTTACTTGTAAAAGATTAGCCGAGATTAAAAATTGTTAGATAAATATTATAAATACTACAAAAAATAAAATGAAAGAAAAATAAAAAGCTGTCTTAAATGAAAATAAAAATAAAAACATAAAATAAAAAATGAAAAATAAAAATTTCTAAACATCTTCATCGCTAGATGGTTCGCGAGGTGGGACTGGCGATGAGATGTGGATGTGCTGACAAATCTGCTGTAGAGTAGCATCAATGTTGTCAAATCTGTGAAAACATTGCTGCTCGAATCTGTTAAGGCACTCAGAGATGTCAGCATATGAAGCTGCCACATGAACTGGTCGAGAAGGTGGTGGTGGTGGGTGGGAAGGTGGGTCCTCGTGTTGGGTAGGGACATCATCAGTAATGTCCTCGGGAACCTCCTCCTTGTTAGCTTGAGCGAGACGATATTGAGGAGGGTAAGTTCCTCGGTGCCTCTCGATCATCCTCATGCTCATCATACTCGAGATGCCTTGTGGAGACATATGGCCAATAAGGGTCAAGGATGACGCTTGGGTCGCGGTATTGAGGAGTCCGAAGTGTCACGCTAGTCGAGTCACGTAGGGGAAAATGGAGATGACCCCTCTCCGATGTCGCTTCGTCTAGTGGCGCATGGCAAGAGCGATGAAGTAGGCGAGGTCGATGACGTGCCCGTTGGATGTACACCATAAATATTAAATGTCATGGGTAGTGACGACGTCAGTGCTCTCCCTCCGTCCTGTTAAAATGTGAGATAAGAGAGAATGAAGGTACCTTAGGGACGGTGGGAGGGATGATGCCTTTGTGCGACTGGGGTCATAGGTGGCTAAACGTGGGACGAGGGCGTCCCAACACCGTGAGGGAGAATGATGGATTTGGCAGTCAAGAGCGTGTAAGTCATTCTCCTCTCTGAACTCCTTGGTATAAATACCCAACGCAGTACCGAACTCGGGAACGCTTAGTTGGCAGACTAATCCACTTAAGAAAAACTGGACTATACCGGGATCATCGTAGTTGGTCATGACGGTTTGAAGATGGAATGTCGAGCACAGTTCCATTGTGAGCTCGAGGTACGTCGACTTGATGATCCCAAAGAATTGCTCCCAAGGGTCGGTGGTAAGAAGAGCCTGGATTGCGCCAGCCAACTGGACTTGTTCGATAACAGCCCAGTCTATGTAGCGGCCCGCTGCTAAGGGTCAGGCCCGTAGTATTTGATATAGTTCCTCTTGGGGTCCGTTGGGAAACTGGAGGAATGGGTGACGAGTTTTTACGATAGGGCTCACGGAAGATGATGCTCCCTTCCTTTTCTTCGAAGGGGGAACAGCGATTTTCTTGCCTCATAAGGACGACATTGTGAGCCTATACAAATGATGAAGGATAAAAATAGGTATATGAATTTGAAAAGCCATAATTTTGAGCAAACAGTTTCAACCAAAATATGAAGCAAGCACAACTAACCCAATTTCTTTTGACAGCATAATTTCGTGACATTATCAATGTGAGGACATGAGGATGGGCAAAGTAATGGCATGTAAATGACAAAAGAATGAAACTTTCTTAACAACTCACATGAATATAAAATGCATGAAAGATTTCAACTACTCTTTATCATGAAAGTTTTACTTCTAACTAAATGAATGGAGTAAAGAATGCATGCAATAACTTGAAACAAATGATGGATATTCTAGATTATGATATTTAAATGATGAAAAAAATATAAATAAATTAAAAAACTTGCATATTATCATGATAAATAGGCCTAAAAATCAGTAAAATAGAAAAGGAAGAAGCAAACAAACGCTAAGAAGAGGAGAAAATACGTCAAAAATGAAGTTGGAGGCGGTGCATAGGCGTGGCGTGGAGGCCGTGTGGACTTGCAGCGGCTAGGGTTAGGGTTTTTTGAGTGGGGAAGACAATGAATAGTGCAGGGTATTTATATATTTAAGGGCACATGGCCAGGGAACACGCCCGTGTGTCCCAATTTCAGGTCGTGTGTTTCGCATTTTTCCTATTTTGGCCCGTCTAAAATTCGATACATGCCCGTGTTCCTTCGGCGTGTTGTTTAACACAGCCGTGTCGCACGACCGTGTTTTGCCTTGTTCGCTTCTTCCACGCTCGTGTATGCAATCCCTACGCTCATGTTAATTTGGCAGGTTCGCCCACGGGTGTTAGGCACAGGCGTGTCGCACGCCCGTGCTAGTTTCTCAATTTCGACCACGGTCCTCAGGCATGAGCGTGTCGCACACCCGTGTTCTTTTCACAGGTTCGCCCACGGCCATGTCCCACGACCGTGGCAGTTTATCGTCGCCCGTGTTTTGGGAAAATCTTGCCCTGTTTCCACACGGTCTTACACGCGCCTGTGTGCTTGGCCATGTCCCTGTGGTAAACCTATTTTCAAGAGCTCTGTTATTCATGGCAAGTGTTAAACACTAAAATTTAAAGAAGTTAGTGCAATTACTGCTCGGGTTGCCTCCCAAGAAGTGCTTATTTATAGTCTAAGCTTGACTTACCTCTCTGTTGAAGGGTCAAGGTGGTTTAAGGAGTTCGTACTTCTCATTCCTGCTATCATTGTTATCAAAATAATGCTTTAGCCGGGAATTGTTTACCTTAAAAGTGCTGAACTTGGGATGACTTACCTCCACTGTACCGAATAGGAAAATACTAAGTACCGTAAGAGGGGTTTCTTCATCTAGGTTTAGAGTGACAATGTGAGGATCTGCGGCATCTAATAAGACTTGATCTCCAACCTTAAGTTGATTTGGAGAGGTATCGAGCTTGTTTTGGCGTAGTTTCGGTTTATCGGGTGTTCTTAGTTTATGTGCTCGCCACTCGTCTAGCTCCTCTATCTGTAGCCTTCGTTCTTTATGAATGGGTCCTCTATTGTTGTTGGAACATGGATCATGTACTTATTTCAAACTTAATTTCTGCACAGTGGATTGTGTCATATTATCAGTTTTAGTTGGATGGTGTGGATCATTACCTTCCATGTTCGATGTGATGCTAGAATTACGAGCTTGAAGGGTGATCGTTTCGTCTCCCATGCGAAGTGTAAGTTCACCTGTGCCAACATCAATTATTATTTTAGCAGTTGCTAAAAAGGGCCTCCCTAAAATCAAAGGGGTGTTGGTCTCCTCCTCTATGTCTAAAATAACGAAATCAACGGGAAATATGAATTTATCTGCTTTCACTAGTACATCTTCAATGATACCCCTAGGAAATCTTATAGTTTTATCTGCCAATTGAATGCTCATCCTAGTTTGTTTAGGTTTCCCAAGACCTAGTTGTTTAAACATTTTGTAAGGCATGACATTGATACTTGCCCCTAAATCAGCTAATGCATTATTCACATCTAAACTACCAATTAAGTAAGGAATTGTAAAACTCCCTGGATCTTTCAATTTTTTGGGTAGCTTATTCTGTAGAATAGCTGAGCAAACTGCGTCTAGCTTCACATGTGATGCTTCGTCCAACTTCCGCTTGTTTGCTAAAAGCTCTCTTAAAAATTTCATTGCATTTGGCATCTGTGACAGAGCTTCAATAAACGGTAAGTTGATATGTAATTTTTTCAAAAGTTTAAGGAATTTACCGAATTGTTCATCTGAGCGGTCTTTTCTTCTTGCGTTAGGGTATGGCACACGAGGTTTGTATTCTCCATCCACCATTTTATTATGACTTACCTCACTATCACCTTTGCTTTCCACATCTTCTTGCCTTGGTTTTGGCTCAGTCTCAATGCATCCTTCTTGAGCATTAATTGCATTGAGCTGTTCCCTCGGATTCGGTTCAGTATTACTTGGCAAACTACCTTGTGGTCGTTCAAAAATTAATTTGGATAGCTGACCTATCTAAGTTTCGAGTCCTTGAATTGATGCTTGTTGATTTTTGAGTGCTGTCTCGGTGTTCTGGAAACGAGTTTCTGACACCGAGATGAATTTGGATAGCATCTCCTCAAGGTTCAGCTTCTTTTCCTGTTGATAAGGTGGCTGTTGAAAACCCTGAGGATTCTATGGCCTTTGATTTCCTTGATCGCCCTAAGAGAAATTTGGGTGGTTCTTTCAACCTGTATTATAAGTATTACTATATGGGTTATTTTGAGATCTAAAATTATTGTTACCCATATAGTTGACTTGTTTCTCTTCGGTTGTAGGATTGAATGGTGGGTATTCTGTAAGCACACCTCCTCAACTTGAATCACACCTCATCGCTGGATGTACCTACGTAGAACTTAGTAAACCGTTAATTTTCTTATTCAGAAGTTCTACCTGATTTGAAACATAGTGACCGAATCGACGTTATAAACGCCTGCTGTTTTCGTTGGCTTAGTCCTTATGACTTGCCACTGATAGTTATTCAGTGACATCTCTTCAATAAATTTAGAAGCCTCTTCAGGTGTTTTGTTATTGATGGTCCCACCAATAGCTGCATCAATCATTTGTCTTGTCGAAGGGTTCACACCGTTGTAGAATGTTTAAACTTGCAGCCATAGAGGTAATCCATGGTGTGGGCACCTTTGCAAAAGGTCCTTGTATCTCTCCCATGCATCGTAAAGTGTTTCTAAGTCCATCTGCACAAAAGAAGATATATCGTTATGCAACTTAGCTATTTTTACCGGTGGAAAATATTTTAATAAAATTTTTTTGGTCATTTGTTCCTAAGTGGTAATGGACCCTCATGGTAGTGAGTTCAACCATTGTTTAGCTTTATTCCTCAGTGAAAAAGGGAATAACCGAAGGCGAATAGCATCATCAGAAACACCATTAATTTTGAAAGTGTCGCACAGTTCTAGGAAATTTGCCAAGTGAGTGTTGGGGTTTTTATCCTGCAAACAATCAAACTGAACAAATTGTTGTATCATTTGAATCGTGTTAGGTTTTAATTCAAAATTGTTTGCAGCAATAGCAAGCCTAACTATACTTGACTCAGTTCCTGTAAAATTAGGTTTAGCATAATCATACATAGTACGAGGAGCAGGATTCTGATTTGCTAATTCAACGGGTATGGCTGGAGGTAGCGGATTGTCTTAATTTTCAGCCATCTTCTCGGTTGTAGTTAAAATATCGTCCTCTTACTCTTCCTCTGTGTATCTTAAGCTGCGCCTAATTTCTCGTCAGTTTCTACGAGCTGCACGATCAGTTTCCTCGTCAAATAGCAATGGTCCCGACGGGTTTCTTCTAGTCATAAACTACAAGAACCTGCCAGGAGAAAAAGAAAGAAAATTAGTAAAATAAAAATTTAAGTTAAGTTGCAAAAAAAAAAAAAGGCTAAAGTAATAAAAATTGAGCGTTCGTAATATCTTAGTCCCAGGCAACGGCGCCAAAAACTTGATCATGGTTTTCCTGTGATAAGTTTTATAAATTTATAATGAACCGTTCTTGAAACTAACTATTATCACGACGTAGGCAAGTGTACCTATCGAACAGTAGTATAGCTTTAGCAAGACCGGATTGTCGAACCCAAGGGACTAGGATTACTAGTAATGACTGTCTTCTTATTATCTAACCAAAGAAAAGAGGTTTGTTTTAACTAACTAATTAACTAAACTAAGAACTTGCAGAAAATAGGATTTGGGAAATTACTTTTGCGGAAAGCGATTGATTGAGATAATAACTAAGGAAAAATCCACCTAGACTTTTACTTGTTATTCTGGCTCCAAACCGGATGATTTATTCGTTTAACTTGTTCCGTAGAAATCCTAATGTATATTATTATCCCTCTCGAGACTAGCAATGTCTAATCCCTAGGTTGAATAACCAAGAGTTATCTCTAATTAACACCCTAAGATTGCATTAACTCGATCTATGGATTCCCTTATTAGGTTTCACCCTAATCTGGCGAAATCTTGTCACCCTATCTCTAGGCGCGCAATCAACTCCGCTTAATTACGACAAAGTTACTCTTAGCCAGGGTCTATTCCTCCTCCAACTAAGAGTAGTAACTTGAAGTGATATCCTGAAATACCAAAACAAGAATTAAGAATAAATAATTAAGAACAAGCCAAATATTTATCATACGATTCAGAAATAATAACAAGGTTTTATCATAGGTTTCATCCCCCTTAGGTATTTAGGGGTTTAGTTCATAACTAAACAAGAAAACATCTCAAAATAATAATAATTAAAAACATAAAGAAAACCCAAAACTCCTGGAGGGGAAATTGAGGAGAGATATTCAGTTTTAAAAGTAGATCCGGCTTCTGAGATGGATCAATCAGCTTCCTTGGAGTAATTCCTTACTCCCTATTCTCCGTCTCCCTTTTCTTCCTCTTTTAGGGTGTATTTATAGGCTTTGGAATGCCTTAGAACCCTCAAAAGTGGCCTTTTCCGAATTGGACTCAACTTGGGCTCGATTGGGACACGCCCGTGTGCGATAACTTCAGGCCGTGTTCGAGGTACACAGGGGCGTGTTATACCCATGTAAGTCGTGCTTCAATTCTGCTAAATTGACACGACCGTGTGATCTGCCCATGTGAAGAGGTCCAGGCCGTGTTGATTTCGTGCTTTGGCCCATTTTCTCCGTTTTTGGCCCGTTTCTCGTTCCTTTCGTTCTCCTATGCTTACCTGAGAATAAAACATGAAATTAAGGCATTAGGAGCACCGAATTCACCAAATCTAAGGGGAAATCATTCATAAAATGCGTTAAGCATGGGTTATAAATATGTATAAATTACGATTTATCAGGTTCGTGTCCAGCCCGTGTTTCTCACGAATTGAGAGTTCGTCACACGACCTTAAGACACGCCCGTGTGTCTCGGCCGTGTGGCTGCATGATCGTAATGCACGACCGTGTGTGATGTGGTTCGCTTTTCCCATGCCCATGTATCTATGCGCACACCCGTGTTATTTTGGCAGTGTCGACTACAGGCACGTCGCACACCTGTGTCATTTTGGCAGGTTTGCCCACGGCCCGCTCACACGGCCGTGGTAATTTATCGCATCCCGTGTTTTGGGAAAACTTTTACTCTATTTTCACACGACCGTATCACACGGCTGTGTCTATTCTCGTGTTTCGGGCACAGCCTAAGGTACGCCCGTGTGAATGGTCGTGTGGATTTTGTGGGCCTGTGTTCAAAGATTCATTTAGTGATCTAAATATTAAAAATTTTGAAATTTAAATAAAATTTAAGTAAATGAAAACTGTTAGTACTCGGGTTGCCTCCCGAGAAGCACTTATTTATAGTCTAAGCTCGACTTACCTCTCCATTGAATGGTCATGGTGGTTCGAGGAGTTTATACTCCTCATTCCTGCTATCAATTTTATCAAAATAAGATTTTAAGTGGGTATTGTTTACCTTAAAAGTGCCGAACTTGGGATGAATTACCTTGACTGTACCGAATGGAAAAATGCTAAGTACCATAAGAGGGATTTCTTCATTCAGTTTGGCAATGACAATGTGAGGATTTGCGACATCTAATAAAACTTTATCTCCAACCTTAAGTTGATTTGGAGAGGTATTGAGTTCGTTTTGGCATAGTTTTGGTTTATCGTGTGTTCTCGGTTTATGTGTCCGCCATTCATCTAGCTCCTCTATTTGTAGCCTTCGTTCTTCATGAATAGGTCCTTTATTGTTGTTGGAACATGGTTCATGTACTTCCTTCAAACTCCTTTCCTACAAAGTAGATTGCATCATATTGTCAATTTTAGTAGAATGGTTTATACAATCATCTTCAATTTTCGATGTGTTTCCAGAATTGTGAGCTTGAATGGTAATTGTTTCATCTCCCACACGAAGTGTGAGTTCACCTGTGCCAATATCAATAATCGTTCTAGCAGTTGCTAAAAAGGGCATTCTTAAAATTAAAGGAGTGTTGCTTTCCTCCTCTATGTTTAGACTAACGAAGTCAACGGGAAATATAAATTTATGAACTTTAACTAGCACATCCTCAATAAAAACCCTAGAAAATCTGATGGTTTTATCTGCTAAGTAAATGGTCATCCTAGTCTGTTTGGGTTTCCCAAGACCTAGTTGTTTGAACATTTTGTAAGGCATGACGTTAATGCTTGCCCCTAAATTAGCTAATACATTATTAACATCTAAGCTACCAATTAAGCAAGGAATTGTAAAATTCTCTGGATATTTTAATTTGTTGGGTAGCTTATTTTGTAGAATAGCTGAGCAAACTGCGTTTAGCTCTACATGCGACGCCTCGTCCAACTTTCGCTTATTTCCTAAAAGCTCCTTTAAAAATTCATTGCGTTTGGCATCTGCGAGAGAGCTTCAATAAATGGTAAGTTGATATGTAATTCTTTTAAGAGTTTAAGGAATTTACCAAATTGTTCATCTGAGCGGTCTTTCCTTGTTGCTTTGGGATATGGCACACGAGGTTTATATTCTGCACTTACCATTTTATTTTCATTATGACCTACCTCACCTTTACTTACCACAATTTCTTCTCTCGATTCTGGCTCAAGCTCAACTAATCCTTCTTCACCTTGCACATTAATTGCGTTGAGCTGTTCCCTTGGGTTAAGTTCAGTATTACTTGGCAAACTACCTTGTGGTCGTCCGAAAATTAGTTTGGACAGCTGGCCTATTTGAGTTTCGAGCCCTCAGAAATTAGTGCTGTCTCGGTATTTTGGAAACGAGTTTCTGACACTAAGATAAATTTGGATAGCATCTCCTCAAGGTTCGGTTCTTTTCCTATTGATAAGGTGGTTGTTGAAAACCCGGAGGATTTTGTGGCCTTTGATTCCCTTGACCACCCCAAGAAAAATTTGGGTGGTTTCTCCAGCCTGCATTATAAGTATTAATGTATGGATTATTTTGAGATCTAAAGTTATTGTTACCCATATAGTTGACTTGTTCCTCTACGGTTGTAGGATTGAATGGTTGAAATTCTGTATGTACACCTCCTCCACTTGAATCACACCTCATCACTGGATGAACCTGTGTAGAACCAAGTAAACCATCAATCCTTTTATTTAGAAGTTCTACCTGATTTGACAGCATAGTAACCGAATCGACGTTATAGACACCTACTGTCTTAGTTGGCTTAGTCATCATGACTTGCCACTGATAGTTATTCAGTGGCATCTCCTAAATAAATTCATAAGCCTCTTCGGGTGTCTTGTTATTGATGGTTCCCACCAGTGGCTGCGTCAATCATCTGCCTTGTTGAGGGATTCACACAATTGTAGAACGTTTGAACTTGCAGCTATAGAGGTAACCCATGGTGAGGGCACCTTCGCAGTGGGTCATTATATCTCTCCTATGCATCGTAAAGTGTTTCTAAATCCATCTGCACAAAAGAAGAGATATCATTACGTAATTTAGTTGTTTTAGCCGGTGAAAAATACTTTAATAAAACTTTTTCGGTCATTTGTTCCCAAGTAGTGATAGACCCTCATGGTAACGAGTTCAACCACTGTTTAGCTTTATTCCTCAATGAAAAAGGGAATAACCGAAGATGAATGGCATCATCAGAAATGCCATTAATTTTATATGTGTCGCAGAATTCCAGAAAATTTACCAAGTGAGTGTTGGGGTCCTCGTCCTGCAAACCATCAAACTGAACAAATTTCTATATCATCTGAATCGTGTTAGGTTTAAGTTCAAAATTATTTGCAGCAATAGCAGGCTTAACTATACTTGACTCAGTTCCTATTAATGTAGGTTTAGCATAATCATACATATTACGAGGAGCAGGATTCTGATTTGCTAGATCAGCGGGTATCGCAGGAGGTAGCTGATTTCTTGATTTTCAGCCATCTCCTTGGATGTAGTTGAGATATCGTCCTCTTGCTCTTCCTCTGTATATCTTAGGCTTCGCCTTATTTCTCGTCAGTTTCTACGAGCGGTGCGATCGATTTCTTTGTCAAAAAGTAATGGTCCCGATGAGTTTTTTCTAGTCATAAAATATAAGAACCTGCCAGAAGAAAGAAAAAGAAAATTAGTAAAATAAAAATAAAAAACAAAAACAAAATTAAATTGCAGTAAAAGTAAATGGCTAAAGTAATAAAAATTGAGTGTTCCTAATATTTTAGTTCCCCGGCAACGGCGCCAAAAACTTGACCGTGATTTTCCGTGATAAGTTTTATAAATTTATAATTAATATTCTTGAAACTAGCTATTATCACGATGTAGGCAAGTGTACCTATCGAACAGTAGTATAGCTCTAGCAAGACCGGATTGTCGAACCCAAAGGAACTAAAAGCACTAGGAATGACTGTCTTTTTATTATCTAGCCTAAGAATAAAGGGGTTTCTTTTATTTAACTAATTAACTAAACTAAGAAATTGCAGAAAATATAATTGGGAATTTACTTTTGGAAAAACGATTGATTTAGGACAATACCTAAGGAACAATCCACCTAGACTTCACTTGTTATTTTGGCTCCGAATCGGACGATTTATTCATTTAACTTGTTCTGTAGAAATCCCTAAGTTATGTTATTATCCCTATTCAAAACTATTAACGTCTAACCCTAGATTGAATAATTGAGACTTTTCTCTAATTAACACCCTAGGGTTGCATTAACTCGATCTATGGATCCCCTTATTAGGTTTCACCCTAATCTGGCAAAATCTTGTCACTCTATCTCTAGGCGCGCAATCAACTCCGCTTAATTATGACAAAGTTACTCTTAGCCAGGGACTATCCATCCTCCAACTAAGAGCATTAACTTGAATCGATATCTTGAAATACCAAAACAAGAATTAAGAACACATAATTAAGAACAAGTCAAATATTTATCATACAATTTAGAAAATAATAACAAGATTCTTCTTAGGTTTCATCCCCCTTAGGTATTTAGGGGTTTTAGTTCATAACTAAAAAGGAAAACATCTTAAAAGAATAAAGAATACAAAACGTAAAGAAAACCCAAAACTCCTGAAGGGAAATTGAGGAGAGATCTTCAGTCTTGATGGTGAATCCGGCTTTTGAGATGGATCAATCAGCTTTCTTGGAGTAATTCTTTACTCCCTATTCTCCGTCTCTCTTTTAGTCCTCCTCTAGGGTGTTTAAATAGGCTTTAGAATGCCTAAGAGCCCTTAAATTACCCTTTTCCGAATAGAACTTAACTAGAGCTCGGCAGGGACACGCCCGTGTACGATTATTTCAGGCCGTGGTCAAGGCTAGGAGATCAACACGCCCGTGCTGAGGTTGTTTTAGGCCGTGGTCGAGCCTGTGAGAATGGCAGGGGCGTGTGTTCTGCCCGTGTGAGGAAGTCCAGGCCGTGTTGTTTTCCCATGTCGGCCCATTTTCTCCGTTTTTGGCCCGTTTCTTGTTCTTTTCGTTCTACGCTCACCTAGGTATAAAACATGAAATTAAAGGATTAGGAGAATCAAACTCACCAAATTTAAGGAGAATTCATTTATAAACGTGTTAAGCATGGGATAAAAATACGTATAAATTACGGTTTATCAGTGCCTCTATTCCACAATCCATTGGTGATGAGATGAATAATGTATTCCTTGGAACGATGAACTAGTGGTTCAATGAGTTTAATGTAACATCCCGAAATAGGGCCTAAACGGAATAGTGGTTGCGAAACCACAAATCTGAGGTAGAAAAATTTATTTTATTATTATTTTGAGGTCTATGATATGTTTGCATGATTGTGTGAAAAGTTCGTGAAGAAATTCTATGCATAAAGTGCTTAATTTGAAATTAGGGACTAAATTGAATAAATTGCAAAACTTGTGTTCTAGAAATATTTTACATAAAATTGAATTAGATTATTAATTAGAGGTCCTTAAAGAGAAATTTTACCAATTTCTAAGTCTATGGACAAAAATTAGAAATGGATGGAATTTTTGAAAAGTTTAGTAGTAAGGGCATTTTGGTCATTTAGGGGTAAAATGAATTAAAATACAAAATTAAAAGCCAATTTTGCTCATCTTCTTCATGGAGGCCGAAATTAGCATGGGGGAAGCCATGGCTAGGGTTTTCAAG
This sequence comes from Gossypium anomalum, assembly GCA_025698475.1. Taxonomy (NCBI): domain Eukaryota; kingdom Viridiplantae; phylum Streptophyta; class Magnoliopsida; order Malvales; family Malvaceae; genus Gossypium; species Gossypium anomalum. Next base: position 76,106,900 of record CM046966.1, on the reverse strand, counting down.
CTTTCCAAGCTCAATAGTAAGTGATTCCAAGCCCCGCTTTTAATGTTCTTTACGTTTTGGAATCCCTGAGCTCGATTAAGCTTATTCTAGAAATAATTTAAGCTAGGGTTCATATTTGGAAAAATACCCATAGGTGAAATGTGTTTATTTTGATGTTTTATGGTAGAATATGAAGCTTGAAATTGTGTTAAACAACTTTTGCTAAGTGATTTTATGTAAAAACGAGTAAAACGACATAATCGGTAAAAATACCTAGTGTTCATAAGTACATGTTAGAGTGAGAATTTGATGTTGCTATAGAAGGGAAAAATGATTAGAATGTCATAAAACATAAGAAAATAGGCTGAAGTTTAATTTACTTAGCTTTGGGGCAAAAAAGTGTAAATATGCAAAAGTTTAGGGGAAAAATTGTAATTTTGCCAAAATATGATTTTGGGTCAATTTGAATAATGTGAGTCCTAATTAGACTATATTTTAAATGATAGAGCAAGGAAAACTAAAATTCGGGCTAAAATGGGGAAAATACCAAGTTGTGGATGAAATGGTAAAAGTAGCCATTTTCGCATACGAGGTAAGTTCATGTGTAAATAATGTAGCATAATTGTTGTTTTTAAGTTATTGATGTTAATTATATGATATGCTGATTTTTAATCGTGAAATAATATGCTTTATGGTTAACGTTGAGTAATATGCAAATTATGTTTATTACTTGATAAATATGAATTGCTACCGAGTATCGGTTCCGATATTCCGTGGAAGACGGCAAATGTCAGATCGAGGGAAAAAGCCCGTTTGAACCTTAGGAATAGATTAGGATACAAGTGACATGTCACTAGGATGGTTGAGCATCCGAGCTCGTTGAGTTGAGTCCGAGTTCACTTATGGATGCGAATGTTCGAACTCGTTGAGTTGAATCCGAGTTCGAGAGATGTAACTAGGCATCCGAGCTCGTTGAGTTGAGTCCGAGTTCACTTATGGATGCGAACGCCTGAGCTCGTTGAGTTGAGTCCGAGTTCACTTATGGGTGGGTTACATGATTGCTTGATTACATATATGGCACTTATGTGCAAATTATCCGTGTATCCGAATTATATTCCGATGTGTTCAACGGGTAAAGTTCTACTTAAATGGAGGAATACTAGAGATGAAAGGGACATATTGGTAAGTGTTGTGAGATGGATACTTTGAACAGGTATGTACTTAACCCTCGGGTTGAAAACTCGATATATCAACAATGTGGTAAGATGATAAATGAAAATATGACATGAATGTCTTGATGATGATTATGCAAATGATATTTTTTGTTTGCTTATATGGTTATGTTACTTGCTATTTGCATGTGAACTTACTAAGCATTTATGCTTACTCCCTCCTTTTCATTCCTTGTATTTTTGACAAGTCAGCTCGGAAATCGGGAACGGTCGGAGGCTCGCTCACACTATCCGTATACCATCTTGGCATAATGGCTTGTATATTTTGAGTATGGCATGTATAGCACTATAATCATTTTGTATATATAGTCTTATGATATGGTTATTGAGTGGTATGAAAATTCTTGGTAATGATTAGCCATTGGAATGGCTAATCATGATCATATTTGGTGTTATGTATGTCAAATTGCTAGCTAATCCATGGAAACCATGAAATAGGTAAAATTTACCATAAAATAGTAGTGACGTGAATTTGAAAAATCACTAAAAATAGTAGAAATGGAATTAAATAATGAATAAGTTATGGAATCGAATCTTGATGAGCCTATTTTCATATGGAATGAACAAAATAGGCATATAAATTATATTTTATGAGATATTTAAATTTTTGTGAAACAGGGCCAGAGTGATTTCTGGATCCCCTGTTCTGACTTTAAAAATTCATAATAAATTTTAAAAAAATAATTAGAAGTTTTTATTTATATGTACAGATTCCTTATTGAGTCTAGTTTTAAGAGAAACAAACCTCATAGTCATTGAAATTTTTTATAGAGAGATATCTGATTTGTAATACACAGAGGTCAGAGTAGTCAAACCCTGAAATAGGGGAGATTTTAACTAATAAACTGTACTATTTGGCTCAACCAAAAATTCTATAAAAAAATTAGTAGATATAAATATGAGTCTAGTTTCATAGAAAATTTACAGATCTTAATTTCTATTTTTGTAACTCGATATATGAATTTTTAAACGACTGTGACGCAGATTTTCAGCTTGTCTGAAAATTTTAAAATTAAATTGTTTGAGCTGTTTAGGTAATGAATTAAGTTTGTTAACACCTCGTATTCGACTCCAGCGATGGTCTCGGGTACGGGACGTTACATTTAAGCAAGAAAATTTTGCAACTCTGCCACCTCCACCCCTTGTTGTGCCTCTTCTGGCACCCCTAGTGTAACACCCCTAACCTTTATCCGTTGTCGGAATCGAGTTACGAAGCAATACCAATCAAAACACAATATACAACATACATTTCTCTAACATAGATCCATTATCACATAAATATCAATCAAACATAATCACATTGTCCCTTATAAGGTTCCACGACACCTTAAAACATGCTTGGAAGTGGTTTGGGACTAAACCGATAACATTTGTAAACTTTAGGAAAACACATAAAATTTTCAAGCATTCAAGGGTCACACGCCACCAGACATGATCGTGTCACAAGCCGTGTGAAACCAGGGTATACATACTGACTTGCACCATACAGCCGGAGACACACCCGTGTGCCATGGCCATAGGAAAACTGTAGGGTATACTGACTTAGGTCACACGAATGGCCACACGCCCATATGCCAACCCGTGTGTTACGCATGAACAGTAGACACGCCCGTTTGTATAAGCCATGTAACTCTCTGACTTGTTTAACTAAGTTACAACAGACACATGGTCGAGACACACGCCCATGTGCTCAACCGTGTGGGGCAAAATTAGGCTTGATTTAAGCCATGTTTCTCACCCACCTCAAGCATATCTAAACCAACATTTCATACCATTTCAATACACTTATAGGCAACCAAAGCATGCTATTTCATACACAAATCATGCCATTTAAAATCCATCCATTTCACTACTCAAATCCATAACCAAAATCATGCCAAAATAATATGCCATAACCTTAACTTATTTATGCAATTTTAACTTTGGTTTTATTAATTTATGACTTATTTAGCTAATTACCAAAATACCTTTATTTAATAACATTTATAAGCATATAATGGATGGCTACTCATGTCAAATTCCACTATCCAAGGTCTAATTTCATAATAAGGACTTCCACCTTTTAATTTCATAGCAATCAAGCACTTTTAACATATAGCATGCTACTTTTGCATTTTCCACGATTTAGTCCTTTTATCAAATTAACCATCTAATCGATAAAATTAAAATACAAAATTTTCACACATACCTAATCACATGCCATAGACACTAAAGTAATATTAAAATATTTTTTTGACCTCAAATTTGTGGTTTTGAAACCACTGTTCCGATTTAGCTAAAACTGGGCTGTTACAACTCTCCCCCCTTAGGGATTTTCATCCCCGAAAATCTTACGGTTGAATAGGTTTGGATATTGATTTTTCATAGCATCCTCGGGTTTCCACGTAGCTTCTTCAACCCCATGTCGATGCCATAATACTTTTACTAATGCAATTTTATTATTTCTCAGCTCTTTGGTTTCACGAGCTAGAATTCGAATTGATTCTTCAGCATAGGACATATCTGATTGAATTTCAACCTCAGTCGAGGAAATGACATGTGAAGGATCGGATCGGTATCGTCAAAACATTGATACGTGAAACACATTATGTATTTTCTCTAATTCAGACGGTAAGGATAGTCGATAAGCCACTGGCCCAACTCGCTCAGTCATCTCATACGATCTGATGAATCGCCGACTCAATTTCTCTATCCGGCCAAACCAAAATATCTTTTTCCACGGCAAAACTTTTAAGAACACTTTATCCCCGATCTGATATTCAATATCTTTTCATTTCAAGTCTGCGTACGATTTTTGTCGATCTGACACCTTTTTCAAACTATCACGAATTACTTTCACTTTCTCTTTATTCTCTCTAATCTGATCAATCCTGTGAATCTTATTCTCACTAAGTTCAGTCCAGTACAATGGTGTTCGACACTTTCGACTGTATAAACCTTCGTACAAGCTTCGTACGGTGTTATCTTTTTACTCGATTGAAATATATTATTATATTCAAATTCAATCAATGGCAAATACTTTTCTCACGTACCTTTAAACTCAAGAATGCAACATCGCAACATATCCTCGAGTATCTGAATAATCCGCTCGGATTGACCCTCCGTCTGTGGGTGAAATGCGGTACTGAAATGTAACTTTGTACCTAGTGCATCTTGCAGTTTCCTCCAAAACTGTGATGTAAACCTCGGATCTCTATCCGAAATAATAGAAACATGTACTCCGTGTAATCTCACAATCTCAGAGATATACAACTCAGCTAACTTGTCAAGCGAATAATCCATTCGTACCAGAATGAAATAGGTTGATTTCGTTAATCGGTCAACAATAACCCAGATTGCATCTTTCTTTTTTAGAGATAGGGGTAAACCTGATACAAAATCTATAGTCACTCTATCCCATTTCTACATGGGAGTCATGATTGGCTGCAATAAGCCCGACGGTACCTGATGCTCAGCTTTGACTTGCTGACAGATTAAACATTTCAAAACAAATTCTGAGATATCTCGTTTCATGCCATGCCACCAATAAAATTATTTCAAATTATTATACATTTTCGTGCTTCCTAGATGAACAGATAAACGACTACTATGTGTTTCACTCAAAATCATCTGAATCAACTCTGAATTTCTCAGAACACATATTCGGTCTCTGAATCTCAAACAATCATCAGAATCAGCTTGAAACTCTGAATCAGAATTTGACTCACATTGAACCCGTTTTGCTTGCAGTTCATTATCAAATTTTTGAGCCTCACAAATTTGCTATATAAACAACGGTCTCGCTTTTAACTCGGCTACTATCGAACCATCGTCAGAAAAATCCAAATGTGTATTCAAAGCATGTAAAGCAGACAAGGACTTTCGGCTCAAAGCATCAGCAACTACGTTCGCTTTTCCTGGATGATAGTCAATTACCAAGTCATAGTCTTTTAGCAATTCTAACCATCTCTGCTGTTGCAAATTCAAATCTTTCTGAGTCATCGAATATTTCAAGCTTTTATGATCAGTATAGATATGACATTTCTCACCAAACAAATAATGGTGCCAAATTTTTAATGCAAACACTATTGCAGCTAATTCAAGATCGTGCGTCGAATAGTTCCTTTCATGCGGCTTCAACTGTCTCGAGCCATAGGCTACAACTTTTCCTTCCTGCATCAAAACACAACCCAAACCATTTAACGATGCATCACTGAACACTACGAACTCTTTACCTGATTTAGGTTGAACTAACACTAGTGCCTCTGTTAATAAAGGTTTCAACTGATCGAAACTTTTCTGATATTTATCTGACCACTCGAACTTAACATATTTTTTAAGCAATTTTTTCATCGGAGCCGCAATCATCAAAAAGCCTTTCACAAATCGTCTATAATAGCTGGCGAGTCCCAGGAAGCTACGGACTTCAGATACATTTCTCGGAGGCTTCCAATCCATTATTGCAGAAATCTTGCTCGGATCGACTCAAATACCTGATGCTGACACAATATGCCCCAGAAAACCAACCTCACGCAACCAGAATTCACATTTGCTGAACTTTGCAAATAACTGCTTATCTTGCAGAGTCTGTAATACAATTTTCAAATGCTCGGCATGCTCGGATTCATCATGTGAGTAAATAAAAATGTCATCAATGAATACAACGACAAACTGATCTAGGTACGGTCTGAAAATCTGATTCATTAAGTCCATAAAGATAGCAGGTGCATTCGTTAGTCCGAAAGGCATAACTAAAAATTCATAATGACTATATCTCATTCTAAATGTAGTCTTTGGCACACCAGAGTCTTTAACTCGCAACTGGTAATAGCCCGATCTCAAATCTATTTTTGGAAACACTGTAGCCCCTTTCAATTGATCAAACAAATCATCAATCCACAGTAGAGGGTATTTGTTCTTTATAGTCACTTTATTTAGCTGTCTGTAGTCAATACACATTCTCATCGTGCCATCTTTCTTTTTCAAAAACAATACAGGAGCACCCCAGGGCAAGAAACTAGGTTGAGCAAATCCTCAATCGATCAACTCTTGCAACAAAGATTTCAATTCTTGTAACTCTATTAGAGCCATTCTGTACGGAGCTATCAATATCGGCATAGTTCCCAACACTATCTCAATGCCAAACTCAACCTCTCAGATCGGTGGTAAACCCGGTAACTCTTCAGGAAATACATCCGGTAACACCCCAAATCCGACCTAGATGTCACGACCAAATTTGGCAAAGTCACATGATAGCGCTTTTGAAAACAGGTTGATACTTTAAAAACTGTTCCAGTTATTATCTATCATTTAGTTTGAGAAACATGTACTAATTGATTCACTTAAACCCATATCTTATACGCAGAAGCTTTTAAAACTAAATTATTTTCAAAATCATTTTCATTTACAGAACATCTTAGTTTATTTTAGGAAACTGTATTTTGTTGCGTTGTAGTTTATGAATCCATTAAAATAGTTTAAAAATCCCAAATAAAAATAAAAAATCCATAATGGCCTTAATACATCAAAACCTTCCCAAATAAAAATTAAAACTGTGATAAGTCATAAACCGTAAATTTATCGTGAAATAGAAATAGTGGTCACCGTCGAGTCCTTCGCTGCACCGATCTGTCTACTGCTCGGGATTACCTACATAGATTAAACAGAAAAGGGTGAGTTTTCGCAACTCAGTGTGTAACCCCCATAGAAATCACATAATAGAGTACATATCAAATGTCATGAGTAAACTGCCCGAACCGAGCCCTTTATAGAATCAGTTAGGCCTTAGCCCATCTCAGATAGAGCATGCATAACAGATCAAAATAATAGAACATGCCCATCAACCCTGCACACCAACTCCGTCTAACCAAGTACACCATGTAGGGATAAAATCGACCTATCCATCCCTACACACCAAATATGGGGATAAAATCGACCCATCCAACCCTACATACCATGAAGTACCATAATACGACACATGTCATAAATATGCAGCTTAGCTGCTAGATAATAGGCTTTAAAGGCCTTTCAGATGCTTCCTTCAACTTCATCAAACCCACCCCAATGCAATGCATCATACAAGAATGGCATGCTATAATGCAGATTAACAGACATATTTTCATGTTCAGAACAGACAGATATACATGCTATGTGTAACATGGTAGTACATACATCACAATATCAGATCATAGAATCAAGAGTCTAAGTAAGGCTTAGCGACCCTACGACAAGTCACAGTTGACTTGGGCGACCCGTGTAACCTTACGGATCATTTCAGAAAAATGGGCTCACACGCGTATGTGGCCTGCCCGTGTGGCCCACACTGCCCAAATTGGCCTTGGCTATGTGGATCACACTGCCTGGCCCAATTTCCCACACGCCCGAGTGGTTCACCAGTATAGGCCCACACACCTGTGTAGCCCACATGGCCCAACTGGCCAAGCTCGTGTCTCGCAGACGGCCCTGCCAGCAGTCCCACGGTCGTGTCCGTCGCGCCCGTGTCATGCGTGCATGACCTGATACATCAATCACACGACCGTGTATCGCCTCACGACCTCCACACGGGCAATTCGGACACTCGCGTGGCATGTATAGTTTGCTTTTCGGCTTTTGCTGAATCTCATTTTCTATGCAATTAGAGTACACACCTGGTATGATTTCGATGCTACTGCAACTACGAACACTCCAGCACCTAGAAATTGATATTTTGAAGCCTCATTTAATAACACAAGCGAAATCCAAATCGAAAATATTTCCCAATGAAATCTTAAAACAATAAAAAGGGAACTCAGTCTCTTATTGACAACAAACCGAATCCCTAACGTTCAGATTTCCGCAGAGGCACTTATCGTTGCTTGGCATTCACCGAATGAGTGAATACAATAGTTGAACAAGAAGACAACAAAACAAAAACTTGAATAGCAGAGGAAGGAAAAAGGAAAATTTTCAGCAAAAAAAGGGAAGTAAAATTCGGTAGTAGCAAAAAGAAACTGACAAGAAATTAGCAAAACCTGATAACCCCCAATCCTTCCCCCTTAATTCACTCTACCGACTCCCCACTACTCAGTATTCTATTGGAACTCAAATTCTTCCCTAATGACCGAACAGAGTTATTACCTCTCCAGGGATTCGAACTCACGACCTCCAACAAACCATCACCCATTTTAACCACCAGACCAGTAGGCCCATTTTGATATGGTTTTACAACAATAAAACATAGGCCTATTGAACCAGATTATGGCTTTATTAAGAAAAACATCAAAATTTTCCAAATGTAAGGCTTGAACTAGGGACCTCTCACAGATACCCAGAACACAAAACCAGTGAAGCAGATACACAATTGGGTCATATTTTAATAGAATCAAAAATATAAATTTTTGGGGCGTTACACATCTAGATATTCACATACAACTAGCACTGATTCGATCTTCTTTTCAGTCACTTTTGTATCAAGCACATAAGTAAAATAAGCTTCGCAACCCTTGCTCACATATTTCTAAGCTAATATCGATGAAATTACTACTGGTAAACCATTCAAATCATCTGACTCAATCCGGATAATCTCATTATTCTGACATCTCAAATCAATTGTCTTTCGTCTACAATTCACTATAGGACTATGCATTGTTAACTAATCCATACCCAAAATCACATCAAATTCATCGAATGGCAACAACATTAAATTTACCGAAAAACAGAAATCTTGATACATTAACTGTAATATCCCGAATTAGGGCCTAATCGAAATAGTGGTTTTGTGACCAAAAATTTGAGATAAAAATAATTATTTTATGATTATTTTGAGGTCTATGATATGACTGCATGATTGTGTGAAATTTTCGTGAAGAAATTTTATGCATAAAGTGCTTAAATTGAAATTAGGGACTAAATCGAATAATTTGCAAAACTTGCATTCTAGAAGTTTTTAGTATGAAATTGCTTTGGAATATTAATGAGGAGGTCTTAAATATAATTTTACCAATTTCTAAGTCTATGGACAAAAATTGGACATGGATGGAATTTTCAGAAAGTTTAGTAGTAAGGGCATTTTAATCATTTGGTAATTAAAAGAAATAAAAAGGGAAAATAAAGCCAAAATTGACTCATCTTTTTCATGGAGGCTGAAATTAGTATGGGGGAAGCCATGTCTAGGGTTTTCAAGCTTTCCAAGCTCAATAGTAAGTCCGTTCTAACCCCGTTTTTCAAGTTCTTTATGTTTTTGGAATCCCGGTAACTTAATTAAGCTTATGCTAGCAATAATTCAACCTAGGGTTCGTATTTGGAAAAATAACCATAGGTGAAATTTGTCTATTTTGGTGTTTTATGATAGAATATGAGGTTTTAAATTATGTTAAACAACTTGTGCTACTCGGTTTTAAGTGAAAACGAGTAAAAGGGCTTAATCGGTAAAAATACCTAATAGTCATAAGTACATGTTAGAGTGAGAATTTGATGTTTCCATAGAAGGGAAAAATGATCAGCATGTCATAAAACATAAGAAAATAGGATGAAATTTAATTTCTGAACCTTGGGGCAAAAGTGCAAATATGCAAAAGTTTAGGGGTCAAAATGAAAATTTGTAAAAATATGATTTTTGGACCCGTATGAATAATGTGACTAATTATTAGGCTAAATGTGATATTATAGATGAAGGAAATCGAGATTCGGGCTTAAATTGGGAAAATACAAGGTTATGGACTAAATAGTACATTGCCATTTCTGGATCGAGGTAAGTTTGTGTGTTAATAATAATGCAATACCATGCATGAATTGTAATTCTCTATTGATATGGCATAAATTGTATGATTTAATATGTTTAAGAGAAGTTGATGGATGGTATGTATGATATAAAAAAAAATGTAATGCTAGTTGTGTCATGTGAAATTGAATGGAAAATTATTGTTACAAGAATTGAGTGTTAAATTACTATTACTTGGGTTGTATGAATTGTTGCACGGTTGTACCTGATGAGATTTTGACAAGTTTGTACGTAAATAATTTATCGATTCTTTTTATTTTATTTTATTTTGTTATCATATGAAATGTGGCTACCTATAGATTGACTATTTGCTGTAAATTGTAAATTGAAAAAGGACTATGAATAAATTTGTAACATATTGAAATATGTTTGCTGATAATTACTTGATTGAAATTGTTGGAAAAGAGAGAGAAATCCCGGTTGAACCTTCGGAAAGATTGGATGATACAGATGGTATGTAGCTAGGTCACATGTATGGTGCTGAGTGCACATCATGTGTACAAGAGAGCTACAAGACATTATGATGTAGCTAGGTCACATGGGTGATACTATGTGTACACGATGTAGACAAGAGAGCTACGGGATATATGTAGCTAGGTCGCATGTGTGGTTCCAGGTGAAGGACACCATGTAGACAAGAGAGCTACGAGATAAATTGGCTAGGTCACATGGGTGGTACTAAGTGCTCACCATGTGTACAAGAGAGCCGAATTATATGAAATATGATGGTGGAGTGTGTCTTTGAAACCATCAAGTATCGTGAATTGATCCGAATTGTTCAACGGGATGGCTTTATGGTGACATTGTAATCATGGACCTATACTTGTAATGTATGAAATGTGGTGAAAATGAATTGTGATATGTATGTTAAAATGAGGTTAATACAAAGAAAGTGTGAAAGAGTGAATTAGCAATAAAATTGTTTTGGACAGCAGTAGTGACATGACTTTGAAAATTCACTAAAAATTGTGGAAGTTGAATAAAAATGCAAATGATATATGAAAATAAAGCTTAATGAGTATATTTTCACATGAAAGAAACAGGGGAAGCAAAAGAATTATATATTGTGTGATATTTGAATTCTTGTGAAACAGGCTCTGAATGAATTCGAGATCCCCTATTCTGACTTTAGAAATTCACCATAAATTGTAAAAAAATTATTAAGAGTCACATTTTACATTAATGGATTCCTTATTGAGTCTATTTTTAATGAAACAAACGGCATGGTCGTTGGAATTCTGTACAGGGAGAAATTTGGTTCGTAGTGCACAGAGATCAGAGTAGTCATACTCTGAAACAGGGGATACTTTAACTAATAAACTGTACTAATTGGCTAAACTAAAAATTCTGGAAATTTTATGGGAGAAAGATATATGAACCTAGTTTCAAATAAAATTAACAAAACTAAATTTGGTGTTTTGTAGCTTCAGATATGAATGATTTAGTAACTGTAACTTGATAACACAGCTTAACCTGAATATGTGTAATTATACAATTATAGTGTTTTATCTTGAAAGGCATGGTAGTAATTGCTTATTATTTTCATATGAACTTACTAAGCGTAAAGCTTACCCATCCTCTCCATTTCTTTAGTATTGGCAGGTCGGCTCGGGGTTAGAGATCGTCGGAGGCAAAATCACACTATCAAACTATCATTTTTGGGAGAATTAATTCAAATATTAGAAATATTAAGTGAGTGGCATGTATAGGAAGCTGGTTTGTGATATGTATTTTTATTATGATTTTGACCATACATATCAGTCTGCTTTGAGTTATCGTATATGATTATGAGATGTGGTCCTTATCCATTATGGTTTATAAGTTTAATTAATCGTGCTATGTCCTATGTTTTGATGTAATGATATAGTTAGCTTTGTTTGTTATGCATGTGTTTGAAAAGTTTTGAATTAAATGAAATTTTATGGCCCGATTTTTGTCTATGTGTATTGTTAAGTCTGGTAATGCCTCGTACTCTGTTCCGGCTTTGGATACGGGTAAGGGGTGTTACATTAACGGACAATTATTGCAGACTTTATCAACCAAAACACATTTACCTAAGGGGTTTGATACTTTAATCACAAATTCAGTAGACTCTACAGGCAAAGTCTTACTAGATACTAAATTCACACATATATACGAATGAGTTGATCCTGGATCTATCAATGTAATAACCTTAGTATCATAAAGAATAAAAGTACCGGTAATAACATCTGGAGATGACGCTTCTTCGCGAGCGCGAATAGCTTAGGCTCATGCAGGTGCTCTGGCTTTAGACCTCATAGCAGAGTCTTTTGTCATTCTCTGACTACCACTCACATTACCAGCATTTCTGGGTGGTCTCCCTCTAATTGCAATATTACTCGGCCTCGTGTTTTGTACTGTATTTTGCTCAGGCAACTCAGGAATTTTACGAATGAAATGATCTAATGATCCACATTTAAAACAGGCCTAATCATTCAATCTACAATCACCGATATGCCATTTTCCATAATGTCTACACTCGGTTCAGTTTTGTCTCACACAGCTAACACTAGCAATAGATGTAGCTTAAGCTTTAGAACTCACAGGTTGCATTTCACGATCCTTGCTTGAATATCTCATCGATGCTTTGGAACGATTGAACGAGTCTCAAATTTCCTTCGATGACGATTGATACAACTTACTCATTGATCTTTTTCTCGAGTCTTTAGCTTCTGAATCTGCCTTTCTCTTTTCTTTATTAAGATCCTCGGCTTTACAAGCCCTCTCAACCAGAATGACGAAATCTTTCAACTCTAAAATTCTGACTAGTAATTTTATATCTTTATTCAATCCACCTACAAATCGTTTGCAAATGATTTCTTCAGTGGAAACATATTCCCGAGCATACTTGCTTAACCATACGAATTCTCTTTCATACTCGGTAATGGTCATCTGACCTTGTTTCAACTCTAGAAACTCTTTATGCTTCTGATCAAGGAATCTTTGACTGATGTACTTCTTTCAAAATTCAAATTAGAAAAACTCCCAATTAATTCGTTCTCTAGGAACCACAGATATCAACATTTTCCACCAACAGTATGCATTATCTCTGAGTAAAGATACCATACATTTGATACATTCATCAGGAGTACAAGACAATTCATCGAATACTCGGATCGTGTTCTCAAGCTAGAACTCAGCTTTCTCAACATCATCATCAACAGTAGCCCAGAACTCCTTAGCCCCATGTTTACGTATCTTATCCACTGTCGACTTGTTCGACCGTATTGGATCTATAATTTGAGGACTAACAGGGTTTTGTTGAGGAACAGGTGGGGGTGGAGGTTGTTGAGCAGCCGGATTCGTTCGAACGAACTCTGTGAACCACTCACTCATCATCTAGAGAAAGGCTTGTTTAGCCTCTCCCTCATAGCTACTCGATATAGGTTTAAAGTCAGATTGCGCTGTCCTTTGAGCAGGAGTGGGCACATTACTCTCTACATCGTCAGCTATAGCTCTTTCAGGATCTATTACTATATGAAAGCACAATTTAAATTGTCAAGAATCATTACACTATCGTAGAGTATATATATGGCATATATAGCTAGACTCACATACGCTACGTTAGTCCTAAAATCAACTAAATCGTAGCTCTGATACCAATAAAATATAACACCCCTAACTTGTATCCATTGCCGGAATCGGGTTACAAAGCATTACCGATCAAAATAAAATATACAACATACCTTTCTCTAACATAAATCTATTATCACATAAATATCAATTAAACATAATCACATTGTCCCTTATAAGGTTCCATGACACCTTAAAACTTGCTTGGAAGTGGTTCGGGACTAAACCAATAACATTTGCAAACTTTAGGAAACCACATAAAATTTTCAAGCATTCAAGCCGTGTGAGCTTCACACGCTCATGTGAATAGGCCGTGTGAGCCTCACACGGCCACCAGACACGCCCATGTCACAAGCCGTGTGAAAACAGGGCATACATACTGACTTGCACCACACGGCCAGAGACACGCCCGTATTCCATGACCGTGGGAAAACTGTATAGTATACTGACTTGGGTCACACGGTCGGCCACACGCCCATGTGTTACACATGACCAGTAGACACGCCCTTATGTCTAAGCTGTGTAACTCTTTGACTTATTTAACTAAGTTACAATAGACACACGGTCGAGACACACACCCGTGTGCTCAACCGTGTGTGGCGAAATTAGGCTTGATTTAAGCCATGTTTCTCACCCACCTCAAGCATACCTAAACCAACATTTTATACCATTTTTATACACTTATAAGCAACCAAAGCATGCTATTTCATACAAAAATCATTCCATTTAAAATCCATCCATTTCACTACTCAAATTCATAACCAAAATCATGCCAAAACAATATGCCATAACCTTAACTTTTTTATGCATTTTCTCACCATCTTATTAACTATTTCATGTCCCAAAACATATCAATTCATCATCTTAAAAAAGGCCACAACATGCCATTTCTCAATCATGACATATAATTGATAATTAGCCAAATCAATTAACCATCTAGCCAACACATAAACCATACTAAACTTACCAAAACACAAAGCAATTAATACATCACAATTCACTTACCAACCTTATAAATTAAGCCAACTTAGATGGCCAAATACACACCAACATGTACTTCATTTACAAGCCAACTATCATGGCTAAAATCACAACTCAAAACATATCACCTTAATACTGGCCTATACATGGCATATACCATATTTACAAACCATCAAGAGTATCAACAAGTGATCGATAGTGTGATGATGTTCTTGAAGATCCCCAAATCTGAGCTAGCATCGATTATCTATAAATAAGGAAAGAACACATAAAGTAAGCTTTAAAAGCTTAGTAAGCCATATACAAATAAAACTATTTCATTAATCAACATTATTTCCATCAAATAAGCAAATTATGAATAAGCACGTATAGATACACAAACTTTTCTCAATGAATACTTATTCAAATTTACATGTAATTTCATCAAATACTTCTCTTTTTAATACTCGCATGAATCTCGTGCATACCTGTGCATAGACGAGTAGTCAGAGCCCGGTTTAGCCGGTTCTCGAAACATGTGTTATGTGTAAAGTGTTTAGGAATACATGCAATATAAATCTGTGATAGTGTGATGTGTATGATCCGATCTAATCTTTGTTATTTTTATAGATTATCTCCGATTATCTCTGATACTCTCCGATTATAAAGATGTCAAACAGACCTGAACGTACTGAACAGGAAGAAGCTAACAGTAGAGTGCAGACTTCTGAACAAGGAACAAGTAGTGATATTCCAATTTCTATGATGCAAGAGCGAGAACTTAAAAATATGATTTATGGAGTTATGAATCAGTGGTATAAGTAGATGATACAAGAAAGAAGTCAGGCTCAACCACTTCCTCCCCCTACTGCACGACCTATGGTACCTCCGGTTGCTCCTCCACCTCCTTCAATAACTGAAACTAGTAAACATTCTCCGATTGAAAAGCTTAGGAAGTTTGGAGCTGAGGAACTTTGAGGGAGATCAGATGATGACCCTGTAAAAGCTGAGTATTGGCTACAAAGTTTGGTAAGAATTTTTAAACAGATGGCTTGTTCTCCGGAGGATTATTTACGATGTGCTGTCTCATTGTTAAAAGAAGAAGCATATAACTAGTGGGAAACTGTGGAAGCTGTAGTACCTGCAGAGAAGTTCTCGTCTTGACTTAGCCCGTTGAACCCTTTAAAGTCGTTAAGGATACTCAGAAATCACATATAGCTTGTACAATGCCATATCTCAGATATGGTCTTACATGTTATCACATATCGATTCCAATGTCCCAGACAGAGTCTTATACAAAATCATATAACAATGCCAATGTCCCAGACATGGTCTTACATGTAATCACATCTTGGTAATCCTAATGTCATGACATTTTTATCCTATACTATTCCTAAGGTTCGTACGGGACTTTCGGATGTTGTAACTTCTTCTATTCTTGCTCGTATTTGCTCATTCAACATTCATAGCAATTCAATAGCAAATAAACATTTATAAATCAATTTAAAAGTATTTATTTGCCTATGAACTTACCTCGTATATACGATGAACGAATCGGATCGACTACTCAACAACTTTCGATTTCCCCCGATCTAAATCAAATTTCTTTCTTTCTTAATCTATATGAATTCAAATTTAACTTATTTATTCATCAAATCATCCAATTCTGTCCACAAAAACATATTTGGGATTTTTTACACTTTAGCCCCTAAAATTCCATTTTTTTACAATTTAGTCCCTAATTCACAAATATACAAAATTCATAAAATTTCATTAAACCCAAGCTTAGCTGATTTATACTTGAATCCCTAGTAGCCCAAAACTTTCATTTATTCATACATTTAACCACACATTTTCAATTTTTCATAATTTAATCTTTATTATGCATTTTTACTCAAATTCACTTTGTAAAATATGTATATCTATCATCAAACACTTATTTCCAAACATCAAACATTCACGAGCTCAAGAATTCATCAATGGCAATTCGCAAAATCATCATCAATTTCAAACATTAAGGTACAAGTTAGCTAGTACTCAAAGCAACGATCACAAAAACATAAAAATGATAAAAAAATCAAGCTAAAACCGTACCTTAATCGAGCTTGTAATTGCCGAATGCATGAGAGCTCAAAAACCTATTTCTTTTACTAATTTTAGTTGTAATTTGGAGATGATGACATAATTTTTAACTTTGGTTTTATTAATTTATAACTTATTTAGCTAATTACCAAAATACCTTTATTTAGTAACATTTATAAGCATATAATGGATGGCTATTCATGTCAAATTCCACTATCCAAGGTTTAATTTCATAATAAAGACTTCCACATTTTAATTTCATAGCAATCAAGAACTTTTAACATATAGCATACTACTTTTGCATTTTTCGCGATTTAGTTCTTTTATCAAATTAACCATCCAATCAATAAAATTAAAACACGAAATTCACACATACCTAATCACATGCCATAGACACTAAAGATAATATTAAAATATTTTTCTGACCACATATTTGTGGTTCCAAAACCAGTGTTCTGATTTAGCTAAAACCGAGCTATTACACTTAGTTACTCTAAACCCTATACCTGTGACGATTACCTAAGTATTAGTAGATAAAATTCAAAAGTGTGGGGCGGAAGAATTCAAAGGTAAGGTAGATAAAGATCCTTCCAAAGCCTAGTATTGGCTAAAGAATACTAAAAGAGTTTCTGTAGAGTTGGTGTGCACGCCTTGAGATTGTTTGTGATGTGCGGTATCGTTATTGAAAGATGAATCGTATTTATGATGGGGTACTTTGAGCACAATGACATCAAATGATCGTATTAATTAGGACTTTTTTAGATTGAGTTCATGAAGAAGTATGTTAGTTGGCTATTTATTGACAGGAAAAAGAAAGACTTTCTCGAGTTAAAATAAGGAAATCAGACTGTAGTTGAGTATGAACGAGAATTTCTATAGTTGAGCAAGTACGCTCGTAACATAGTATCCAGTGAAGAGGAAATGTGTATTAGATTTGAGGACGGGTTGAATGATGATATTTGTATGTCTGTGGCAGAGCTGAAGTTACAAGAATTTGTAAAACTTTTAGAACGGGCTTAGAAAGTTAAAGAAATTTATAAAAGCGAACGACAATCAGATTCGAAATTTTGAGACTATTACAAAAGAGGGTCATTCAAGCTTGCTTAAATGTCTCCATCGAAGAAGTTTAAAAATGAAACAAGTCGATCAGCTACCTCTTCAGGGTTCACGAGTAGAGAGAAACAGAGGTGAAGTAATTTTTAGTCTGTAAATTCTCCAACGGCTAGTTTTAGAAGTGTAAGAAATGTTGAGAGAAACGTCTCTATTTGTGAGGAATGCTACTCTCAGTCGAGGAAAGAATAGTGAGATGAATGAACGGTCTGAAGCAAGAAAATCAGCTAGGGCCTATGCAATCTGAGCTCGTGAGTAAGCTACTGCTCCAGATGTTATTACAGGTATTTTTTTTATCTTTGATATTAATGTATATGCATTGATTGATCCTAGATCAACTTATTCATATATATGCACTACATTAGTAGACAAAAAGAAATTGCCTCTTAAGTTTACTGAATATACTGTCAAGGTTGCAAATCCCTTGGGTCAGTGTGTTCTAGTTAATCAGTCATGTAGATCATGTCCACTGAAAGTTAGGGGTTACGATTTTCCCGCTAGTTGATGTTATCACCCTTTGATGAGTTTGATGTGATTTTGGGTATGGACTGGTTTACTCTGCATGATGCTGTTGTGAACTGTAGACGAAAGCATATCATGTTAAAATGTCAAAACAGTAAATGAATCTGAATTAAATTAGATAGATTGGATGGTACATCTAATATAATCTTAGTTATGACAACAAAAAAATATGTTAAAAAGGGATGTGAAGCGTATCTCGTTTATATAGTTGCTTCCAGGGTTTTAAAACTGAAATTAGAATCGGTTTCGATTGTGTGTGAGCTCATAGATGTGTTTCTAGAGGAATTGTCAGGGTTACTACTGACTAGAGAAGTTGATTTTGCTATTGAATCAATGTCGAGAACATCTTCTATATCAATAGCTCTATATAGAATGACACTTACAGAATTGAAAGAGTTGAAAGCATAGTTGCAAGAGTTGACAGACAGAGGCTTTGCTCGACCCAACTTTTCTCCTTAGGGTGCTCTTCTATTATTTTTTAAGAAAAAAGACTAATCAATGTGGCTATGTATCGATTATCGGCACCTTAACAAAGTCACGATCAAGAACAAGTATCCATTGCCATGTATCGATGATTTGTTTGATTAGTTGAAAGGTATGACAATATTTTCAAAGATCGATCTTCCTCCTGGTTATTATCAACTACGGGTTAAAGAATCTGATGTGTGAAAACTACGTTCAACACCATGTATGGACATTATGAGTTCCATGTGATGTCATTTGGTTTGACTAATGCACTTGTTGTGTTTATGGATCTGATGAATAGGATATTCAGACCATATTTAGATAGATTTTTTGTTGTGTTCATTGATGAAATTTTGATGTATTAACGAGATGAGACAGAGCATGCCCAGCATTTGAGATTTCTTTTGCAAAATTTATGCAAAAAAAAAAATTGTTTGCTAAGTTCAGCAAACGTGATTTCTGGCTCCAATAAGTCAGATTTTTGGACATGTGGTATCGACAGATGGTATTAGAGTTGGTCCAAGTAAGATCTCAGCTGTGGTAGACTAGAAACCTTCAAGAAATGTATCTGAAGTCAGAAGTTTCCTAGGTTTAGCTAGGTATTATCGAAGATTTTTCAAGGGATTTTCGATGATTGTTACACCGTTGATGAAACTATTACAAAAAGATGTTAAATTCAAATGGTCCGAGAAATGTCAACAAAGTTTTAATCAGTTGAAAGCTTTGTTAACAGAGGAACCTGTGTTAGTTCAGCCGAAGTTCGATAAAGAATTTGTCATTTATAATGATGCTTTATTGAATGGTTTAGACTGTGTTTTGATGCAATAAGGGAAAGTGATATCATACGCTTCTTGACATTTGAAATTGCATGAAAAGAATTATTCAACTCATGATTTAGATCTTGCGACTATCGTATTTACTTTAAAGATTTGGTAACACCATTTGTACAGAGAAAAATGTCATATCTTCATAGATCATAAAAGCTTGAAATATTTAATGTCACAAAAAGATTTGAATTTGAGACAGCATAAATGGCTCGAGTTAGTGAAAGATTATGATTTGATTATCGACTACCATCCATGAAAGGCTAATGTCGTTATTGATGCATTGAGTAAAAAATCTCTATTTTCTTTGCAAGCATTGAACACGTGATTGACATTGATTGATGGAGATTTAATTTTAGCCGAATTGAAAGCTACACCGACATTTTTGCAATAGATTTGCGAAGCTCAAAAATGTGATGATGTTTTGATCGCTAAATAAAAATAGATTGAGAAGACACCTAATTCAGATTTTCATGTTGGTGCAGATGACAGTTTGTACTTCAAAGGCAGAATTTGTGTTCCGATAAATTTTGATCTCATTCAAAACATTTTACAAGAAGCTCACAATAGTGGCTTTTCGATTCATCTTAGTAGCAATAAAATGTACGGCGATTTGAAACAGATGTATTGGTGGCCAAGTATGAAACGAGAGATTTCAAAGCTTGTATCGAAATTTTTAGTTTGTCAGCAAGTTAAACCAGTGATGATTCTATAGTGGAAATGGGAACGTGTCACAATGGATTTTGTATCGAGATTGCCTTTATTCCCTAGAAAAAAAAGATACTGTGTGGGTCATTGTAAATTGTTTTACGAAATCCACTCATTTCATTCCAGTGCGTACAGTTTTTTCACTTGAGAGAATGGCAGAGTTGTATGTTGCTAAGATTGTTAGATTGCAAGGTGTGCCAGTTTCTATTATCTCTGACAAAGATCCATAGTTTACATATCGGTTTTGGAGCAAGTTACATGAAGCTCTAGGCACTCGACTACATTTTAGTACAGCATTTCATCCACAGACAAATGGTCAGTGTGAGTGAGTAATTTAGATACTCAAAGATATGCTTCGATGTTGTGTTTTAGAGTTCGAAGGTAACTAGGAGAGATTTTTATCGTTGGTTGAATTTACATACAACAACAGTTACCAAGTGAACATTAAAATGGCACCATATGAAGCTTTGTATGGTCGAAAATGTTGAACTCCATTATACTAGACTGAGCTTAGTGAGAAAAAGGTATTCGGTGTGGATTTGTTTCGAGAAATAGAAAAAAAAAGTCACAGTGATACGTGACAGTTTAAAGTAACTTCGGATCGATAGAAATCTAATGCAGGTTTGAAAATAAAAGACATTGAATTTCAAATTGGCAATAGTGTTTTTGAAGGTGTCACATTGGAAGAAATTTCTTCGATTTGGCCAGAAAGGAAAGCTTAGTTAGCAGTTTACCGGGCCGTACGAGATTATTGAAAGGATTAGGCCAGTAGCTTACAGATTGGCTTTGCCATTAAAATTAAAAAAGATTCATAATGCATTTCATGTATCGATGTTACGATGGTATTGATCAGATTCTTCACACATGATTTCATCTGTTGATGTTGAGATTGAGTATGATATGATGTATAATGAAGAACCGATCAGAATTCTAGCTTGAGAAGTTAAAGAATTGAGAAATATAAGCATAGTTTTAGTTAAAGTTCTTTGGCAACGTCACGGGATAAAGGAAGCAACCTGGAAACTGGAAGAAGCTATGAAAGTGAAACACTTGAACTTATCTTCTAGTAAGGTTTTCGGGGACAAAAATTTCTTTTGGGGGGAAGAGTTGTAATAGCCCGTTTTTAGTGAAATCGAAATAGTGGCTTCGGCACCAAAAATTTGATGAGTAAAATATTATTTTTATTATTATTTTAATGTCTATGGGATATTAGTAAGGTTGTATTAAAATTTCGTTGAGAAATTTTAATGTTTGCGAGATTAATTAAGTGAAAAGGACTAAATCGTAAAAAAGTGCAAAAGTAGAGTCCTATTAGTTAAAGGTGTCAAATAGCTATGAAATTTTGATCTAAGGGACTTGGATGGTAAATTGACCAATTGAGTTGTTCGTGGATATTTATGGATATAGTTTTGTTGAAATCATTAAAGTTTTTAAAGGTTATTTTGGTAAGTAAGTAAATTAAGGTTAAATTAAATAAAACAAAAATGTTCATCTTCTTCATGTCATCTACCCTAACTGATATTTAGACATTGAAGAAGAGAAGGTTTCATCTAAGCTTAGTTCACTTGCATGGTAAGATTTTGAATCCCGTTTTTAATGATTTTTATGTTTTTGAAATCATTTTAGCTTAATCTAGCTAGCCCGAGGATCACTTTGTAAAATGGTTAACAGTTATGCCATGAATGTTTTATATGATTCTTGATGTTTAATGATAGATAATGAGTCCTTGTAGATAAATAAACAAGTTTTGTAAAGTGATTTTTTATGAAAATGGTATTTAGGGACTTGTTTATAAAAAGGGTAAAAGTTAATGGTAAATTTATGAAATGATGGTTTGTATGGATTGATTTAAGTCCCTAGAGAATTTGTCTAGGTTGAAAAGAGGATTAAAATACTTAGATTTCAATTTATGAGCTTAAGGATTAAATTGTGAAAAGTTAAAACGTTAGGGGTAAAATAGTAATTTTGTAAAAATAAGAAATGTGGACTAAATTGAATGCTAGGGTTATTAAATGGATTAAAATTTTCTATTTAGATCAAGATAGACTATGTACGGATCTAGATCTGGGAAAAGCTAAAGCCTCGGATTAGTCGATCTCATTTCTACGCCCTAGTCGTCAAAGGTAAGTTCGTAGTGTTGTAATATGTAAACGAAATTCTATTTGTATACTTATGTTATGATGCTCTAATTATTATGTTTTTAGAAGATTATCATTGAATTGCACATATGTGCCCTTATTTTTATTTCGATACCCCTGATTTGCACATATGTGCCCCTGTTTGTACTTCTGTACCCCTAATTTGCACAAATGTGCCATTGTTTGTACTTTAGTACCCCTGAATTGCACAAACGTGCCCTTTTTTGTACTTTAGTACCCTTGACTTGCATATATGTGCCCTGTTTGTACTTCAGTACCTTGGTATTGATCAAACGTGCCCTTTTTGGTACTTCTGTACCCCTGACTTGCATATACATGCCCTGTTTGTACTTCAATACCTCTTAATGCACTTCTGTGACCTGTTTAAACTCCATTAACTCTGAATCGAATAATATATGAATCGTATTCAATTATTGTTAGATTAGACGATATACTATGTTCTTACTAAACTCTATAAGCTTATTCGTTCCTGTGGATTATTTCGTAGATCATCATTACTGACGTTTTGGACGGTCAAACCTTTAGCTCACACTATCCATCAATATTGGTAGTTTTTGTATCTCCTAGGGTAGTGGCATGTATAAACTTATGTAGTTGAATTTGTGGTTGAAATGTATATAGGATGTTTTAAAGTGGTGTTTGATGAATATACATATAATAACTAAGTGTATTTGTGTTTTGGTATCATGTATGCATAATATGTTATAATATATGCCTTAGAAAGTACTTTTGATCACTTTTTATCATGGATGAAAATAGTTTATTAGTATCATTTAATGGTTTGTGTCATTGAGATGTTGTAGGCAAGTAAGTTTTTGGAACTAGCAGCTGATGAATTGTAAGTGGTAAAATATGCATGTTTAGGTAGGTCTTGTTTATTGAAATTGAGGTACCTTGAATGGCATATTGGTTATTTGATTTAGGACTCTTGAATTGATATTTATATGTATGTTTTGTTATGGTTTTGATGCCCTGAATATGTGCACAATTGGCCTAAAGGATCATGCATTATTTGGTATTGGAAATGGCTTGATTTTAGGTAAATTTTAGGTCGACACAGTCTGACACATGGGCGTGTGACTCATCCGTGTGTCATGTGTCTCCTGTACGTTTCTTTGCATGCAAGTTAGTTAGTTATATGGCCTAGCAGATGGCCTGACACACAGACGTGTAAGGCTATTTCGAGAGTTACACGACCTGGCACATGGGCGTGTGACATGGGCATGACCCTACTAAAAGAGTTAGAAGAGTGAGAACACGAGCAGGGACACAACCATGTGACCCCTGCAGTCAAATTTTTTTCTAACTTTTCCTTAAACTTTCCAAATATTTCCAATTTAGTCCCAAATTGTTTCTAAGGTATTTCTAGGGCCTTGAGGGCTCTATTTAGGTATGATATGTATGTGAATGAATGTATTTCAATATGTTTTGGATGATATATGAAATGAATGTTTTTAATGTTTCGATTGTATGGTAATGCTCTGTAACCCTAATCCTACGACAGATATGGGTTATGGGTGTTACAGGTACTAGGAGGCTGGTTGGCATGTAGATTATTGCTCATACTATTGCCTCACAGGTTGAGTCTGGTGGTTCTGCTCTGGTTTATGCTATTAGGGAACCCGAGGATCAAGATTCAACTAATGTTATTGCAGGTACTTTCACTTTGCGATCTATCATATTATTTGCCTTGGTTGATTCTAGTTCTACACATTCTTACATTTTGAATGAATTAGCTAGTAAGCTAGGGATTCGTGTAGAGATAATTGATTTGGGCAAGACCGTAATTAGTTCCTTTAGAGATAGTGTTATTGTGAATAGAGTTTACCGTAAGTATCCCCTTATGATACAAAGGCGCGTTTTCTCTGTTGATCTTATAGAATTGCCATTTTATGGGTTCGATGTTATTTTGGGCATGGACTGGTTAACCAAGCATAAGGCTAATGTAGATTTTGAAACTAAGTGAATTACCTTGAGATATAGTGATGGTTTGGAAATAGTTATTGTGGGTGAAAGATAGGGTTTTATGTCTAATATGATTTCAGCATTGAAGGCTGAAAAGATAATGTGAAAAAATTGTGATGCTTACTTAGCCTATGTGATAAATTTAGTTAGTCAAGAGTCGAGAGTTTAAGATATCCGTACTGTTAGGGATTCTTTTGATGTGTTTCGTGAAGTGTTTTCTAGTTTGCCACTGGATCGTGAAGTTGAGTTTGGTATTGAGCTTTTGATAAACCGTAATTTATACATATTTTTATCCCATGCTTAACACATTTATGAATGAATTATCCTTAGACTTGGTGAATTGGTGCTCCTAATCCTTTAATTTCATGTTTTATACTTAGGTGAGCATAGGAGAGCGAGAAGAACAAGAAACGGGCCAAAAACGGAGAAAATGGGCCGACATGGGAAAATAACTTGAACTTCCTCACACGGACAGAACACGCGTCCATGCCATTCTAACAGGCTTGACCACAGCCTAAAACAACGTCAGCACGGGCGTGTTAATCTCTCAGCCTCGACCACGTCCTGAAGTAATAGCACACGGGCGTGTCACACGAGCGTGCCCCTGCCGAGCCCTAGCAAAGTTCTATTCGGGAAAGGGTAAGTTTGAGGGCTTGGAGGCATTCTAAAGCCTATTTAAACACCCTAGAGGAGGACTAAAAGGGAGACGGAGAACAGGGAGTAAGGAATTACTCCAGGAAAGCCGATTGATCCATCTCAGAAGCCGGAGTCATCATCAAGACTGGAGATCTCTCCTCAATTTTCCTTCAGGAGTTTTGGGTTTTCTTTATGTTTTGTATTCTTTATTCTTCTGAGATGTTTTCCTTTTTAGTTATGAACTAAAACCCCTAAATACCTAAGGGGAATTAAACCTAAGACGAATCTTGTTATTACTTTCTGAATTGTATGATAAATATTTGACTTGTTCTTAATTATGTGTTCTTAATTCTTGTTACGGTATTTCAGGATATTGATTCAAGTTAATGCTCTTAGTTGGAGGATGAGTAGCCCCTATCTAAGAGTGACTTTGTCACAATTAAGCGGAGTTGATTGCGCGCCTAGAGATAGGGTGACAAGATTTTGCCGGATTAGGGTGAAACCTAATAAGGGGATCCATAGATCGAGTTAATGCAACCTTAGGGTGTTTATTAGAATGAAATTTCAATTATTCAATCTAAGGTTAGACGTTATTAGTCTTGAATAGGGATAATAATATAACTTAGGGATTTCTACGAAACAAGTTAAGTGAATAAATCGTCCGATTCAGAGCCAAAATAACAAGTGAAGTCTAGGTGGATTTTTCCTGAGCTATTGTCTTAATTCAATCTTTTTCCCAAAAGTAATTCCCCAATTCTATTTTCTGTGGTTTCTTAGTTTAATTAATTAGATCATTAAAACAAACCTCATTATTCTTAGGCTAGATAATAAAAAGACACTCATTACTAGTATTTTTAGTTCCTTTGGGTTCGACAATCCGGTCTTGCTAAAGCTATACTACTGTTCGATAGGTACACTTGCCTACGTCGTGATAATAGTTAGTTTCAAGAACGATTAATTATAAATTTATAAAACTTATCACGGAAGCAAGTTTTTGGCTCCGTTGCCAGGGAACTAAAATATTAGGAACATTCAATTTTTATTACTTTAGCCATTTACTTCTACTGCAACTTAATTTTGTTTTTATTTTTATTTACTAAATTTTCTTTTTCTTTTTTACTAAATTTTCTTTTTCTTTCTTCTGGCAGGTTCTTATAGTTTATGACTAGAAGAAACCTGTTAGGGCCACTACTTTTTGACGGAGAAATCGATCGCACCACTCGTAGAAATCGACGAGAAATAAGGCGAAGCCTAAGATACATAGAGGAAGAGCAAGAGGAAGATATCTCAACTAAAATCGAGGAGATGGCTGAAAATAAAAAAAAAATTAGCTACCTCCTGCGATACCTGCTAATCTAGAAAATCAGAATCCTGCTCCTCGTACTATGTACGATTATGCTAAACCTAATTTAATAGGAATTGAATCAAGTATAGTTAGGCCTGCTATTGTTGCAAATAATTTTGAACTGAAACCTAACACGATTCAAATGATACAGGAATTTGTTTAGTTTGATGGTTTGCAAGATGAGGATCCCAACACTCACTTGGCAAATTTTCTAGAATTTTGCGACACTTTTAAAATTAATGGTGTTTTTGATGATGCCATTCGTCTTCGGTTATTCCCTTTTTCATGAAGGAACAAAGCTAAACAGTGGTTGAACTCATTACCACGAGGGTCAATCACTACTTGGGAACAAATGATTGAAAATTTTTTATTAAAGTATTTTTCGCCGGCTAAAACGGCTAAATTATGAAATGATATCTCTTCTTTTGTGCAGATGGATTTAGAAACACTTTACGATGCATGAGAGAGATACAAGGATCTACTACGAAGGTGCCCTCACCATGGGTTACCTCTATAGCTGCAAGTTCAAATATTCTACAATGGTGTGAATCCCTCGACAAGACAAATGATTGACGCAGTCGCTGGTGGAACCATCAACAACAAAACACCTGAAGAGGCTTACGAATTTATTGAGGAGATGTCACTAAATAAATATTAGTGGCAAGTCATGAGGATTAAGCCAACCAAAATAGCAAGCGTTTATAATGTCGATTTGGTTACTATGTTGTCAAATCAGGTAGAACTTCTAAATAAAAAGATTGATGGTTTACTTGGTTCTACGCAGGTTCATCCAATAATGCAATGTGAAGCAAGTGGAGGTAGATCAAGCAATTCAGAGTATCAACCCTATGGCTACAACATGGAGAACGAGCAATTAAATTACATGGGTAATAATCCTCGATCTCAAATTAATCCTTATAGCAATACTTGTAACACAGGTTGGAGGAATCACCCAAACTTCTCATTGGGAGGTCAAGGAAATCACAGACCACTACCACCCTCAGGCTTCCAACAACTACCTTACCAACAAGAGAAAAAGCCGAACCTTGAGGAGATGCTATCCAAATTCATCTCGGTGTCAGAAACTCATTTCCAGAATACATAGACAGCACTTAAAAATCAATAAGTGTCGATCCAAGGGCTCGAAAATCAGATAGGCCAGCTGTCCAAACTAATTGCCGAATGACAACAAGGTAGTTTGCCAAGCAATGCTGAACCTAACCCAAGGGAACAGCTCAACGCGATTAATGTTCAAGGTGAAGAAGGATTCGTTGAGCCTGAGCCAGAACCAAGGCAAGAAACTGTGGTAAACAAAGGTAAAGGTGCGGTAGGTCATAATGAAAACAAAACAATAAGTGTAGAATATAAACCTCGTGTGCCATACCCTAATGCGACAAGGAAAGACCACTCAAATGAACAATTTGGTAAATTCCTTAAACTCTTAAAAAAATTACATATTAACTTATCGTTTATTGAAGCTCTATCGCTGATGCCGAACGTAATGAAATTGTTAAAGGAGCTTTTAGCAAATAAGCAGAAGTTGGACGAGGCGTCGCATGTAGAGCTCAGCTATTCTGCAAATAAGCTGCCCAAAAAATTAAAAGATCCAGGGAGTTTTACAATTCCTTACTTAATTGGTAATTTAGATGTTAATAATGCATTAGCTGATTTAGGGGCTAGCATTAACGTCATGCCTTACAAAATGTTCAAGAAACTAGGTCTTCGGAAACCCAAACAGATTAGAATGAGCATTCAATTAGCAGATAAAACTATCAAATTTCCTAGGGGTATTATTGAAGATGTGCTAGTTAATTAAAATCGATAAATTTATATTTCCCGTTGACTTTGTTGTTCTAGACATAGAAGAGGATAGCAACACTCCTCTAATCTTAGAAAGACCCTTTTTTAGCAACTGCTAGAACGATTATTGATGTTGGCACAGGTGAACTCACACTTCGTGTGGGAGATGAAACAATTACCCTTCAAGCTTGCAATTCTGGCAACACATCAAAAATTGAAGGTGATTGTATAAGCCATTCTACCAAATCTGACAATATGGTGCAACCTACTTTGCATGAAATGAGTTTGAAGGAAGTACATGAGCCATGTTCCAGCAACAATAGAGGACCTATTTATGAAGAACGAAGGCTACAAATCGAGGAGCTAGATGAATGGCAGACACATAAACCGAGAACATATGTTAAACCAAAACTACGCCAGAACGAGCTCAATACCTCACCAAATCAACTTAAGGTTGGAGATAAAGTTTTATTAGTTGCCGCAGATCCTCACATTGTCACTACCAAACTGAATGAAGAAATCCCTCTTACGGTACTTAGCATTCTCCTATTCGGTACAGTCGAGGTAAGTCATTCCAAGTTCGGCACTTTTAAGGTAAACAATACCCGCCTAAAACCTTATTTTGATGAGATTGATAGCAGGAATGAGGAGTATAAACTCCTCGAACCACTATGACCATTCAATAGAGAGGTAAGTCGAGTTTAGACTATAAATAAGCGCTTCTCGGGAGGTAACCCGAGCACTAACGGTATTAACTTCTTTAAATTCTAGTGTTTAACACCTAACTTACTAACGAAACTCTTCAATATAGGTTTACCACACTTACACGACCAAGCACACGGGCGTGCTTAGGACCATATGGAAACAGGGAAAAGATTTTTCCCTAACACAGGCTATGATAAATCGCCACGGCCGTACGACATGGCCGTGGGCAATCCTGTCAAACTAACACGGGCGTACGACACGCCCATGCCTAGCACCCGTGGTTGAACCTATTAAATTAACACAGGCGTAGGCATACATACACGAGCGTGGGAGAAGCGAACAAAGCCTGACATGGCCGTGCGATACGGCCATGTGCATCAACACGCCCAAGGTACATGAGCGTGGGTCGAATTTCAGACGCACCAAAAATAGGAAAAACGCAAAACGCACGGGCACGTCTTCGACCTCGCCTACTTTATCGCCCTTGCCATTCGCCATCACACGAAGCGACATCGGAAGGGGGTCATCTTCATTGGCCTCTACGTAACTAGATTGGCTCAACACTTTGGGCTCCTCGACACCGCAGCACAAAAATCATCCTTGACCCTCATTGGCCAGATGTCTCCACAAGGTATCTCAAGCATGCTAAGCATGAGGATGATCGAAAAGCGCCGAGGAACCTATCCTACTCAATATCGTCTTGCCCAATCAACCGAGGAGGAGGCCCCCGAGGACATTACTGATGATGTCCCTCCACAGCACGAGGACCCACCGTCTCAGCCACCACACTCCTATCACCCAGTTCATGCGGCGGCTTCATATGCTGACATCTCTGAGCGCCTCACTCGATTCGAGCAATAGTGTTTTCAATGATTTGATAACATTGATGCTACTCTACAGCAGATTTGTCAGCACTTCCACATCTCATCGCCACCACCACCTCGCGAACCATCTGGCGATGATGATATTTAATTTTATCTTATCTTTATTTTTATTTTTATTTTTGTTTTTATTTTTATTTTTTTATGTTTTTATTAATTTCACTTTTAACTTTTAATGTTATTTCATTTTCTCTATTACTTTATATTTAGGTTTTATAAACAAATTTTAATCTCGGTTAATTCTTTATGAGTAATTTTTCTTCCTTATATCCTCTAAAAAGTTCCTGATTTTATCATAGTTATAAAGAGCTACACAGCTCACAATCATTTAGGAACTTCAAACTCCATTGGAAAAGGTTCTCCACGACTGCCATGCCCTGCTCGATCACGAGATATAATATTCTTTTGGCGCAGCACTTGTGGAACCCAACCTCTACCACCACCAGAGTATCCTCCTCCACTCTACATAACTCCAAACTAGGGAGTTCATTCATTTAACACTCAGGAAGTTTCACTTCTCTCCCAATCTTATGATATTATATCTATAATTGCCACTAACCTTATCTTTGTACATTGAGGGCAATGTACATCTTAAGTGTGGGGGGTGAATTGTTTTGTTCTCTTGTAAATCTCTCATATCATGTTTAGGATGAATTTTGATTGATTTATGATTTTTATCGATATATTTTGAATTAAAACATAGGATTCATGCATTGATTATTTAAACCTTAAGACATTAGAGAATTAAGCATGATAAGTTGATTTTTAAGAATTTAAAATTTTAGGTTATTTCCCCAATTTTAGGTATTATCTTAAATTGAAATCCCCAAGTTTAAACATCAAAAAGCCATAATTTGTGTGAGATTTTGAGCCTTTATGAAACGCCCCTAACCCGTATACGCTGCCAGAATAGGGTTTCGGAGCATTTCTACCATTTGCAGATCACTAAAAAAAAAAAATTCACTTAAATACTTATCAATTTAATGCATCAATAAATATATTACCATTCAATCAATGGCTTGGCACTTGCCTAAGCATCAACAATAACACTTGTTAGTGTACTTATACATATTTCATATAAATTCTTATTTTCTCAATATGTCATATTTGAATTTAATACCCGTCTTAACTTACATATTTTCCTTATGTTAACATATAAAAGATAATCTCATATGTACATGTCATGATACATATCATTCTCTTACCGTTTCTTTAATAACACATCATTTCCTTATATCTTAGGTATATTTATTTCGGTAATAGTTCGTATTAAACTTAACATAATTTAAATTCCATATACCTATACTTATTTCATTTATCTATCTTATAAATTATTTCATACAACTATTTTGTACATTTATTTCCGTATGACCAATTCTCAGTAAACATTTCACATTACCATTTTGTATAACCATTTCATTTAACCATTTGTTATATTACTTCGAATATTAGTTGTTCAACGAGATATCTTGGCGTTTCTCTTCCACGATCTTATTTATCTTCGACATGATGCCATAGTGTCTTTCAACTATGGTCTTACTCATTTTCTCATCATGTTGCCATGGTATCTTTCAACCATGGTCTTATTCGCTTTCTCGTCATGTTGCCATGGTATCTTTCAACCATGGTCTTACACATTTCATGTCACGTTGCCATGGTATCTTTCAACCATGGTCTTACACATTTCATCTCGAGTTGCCATGGTATCTTTCAACCATGGTCTTACACGTTTCATATCAGTTGCCATGGTATCTTTCAACCATGGTCTTACACGCGTTCATATCGAGAGCACACTCCGCGAACCTCATCCTTACAAAGGGGATTACGGTCCCAGCTAAATCCTCAGAATATAAACTCATTGAGTATTGTCGGGATTACCACCCGAGCTAAATCCTCGCAACGACAATTACTCTAATGAGCTTGGATCCAATTACCATCCAGCTAAATTCGGACCCTAATTCGGATTACCCGTCAAGGCTAAATCCATTTTCCACATATTCTTCTGGAGGGCTATATCGAGATAGGATCACCCGTCCGGCTAGATCCTTTTTACCGTCAATTCCTTTTGAGATCCATCGAAATTTCCTTTCATTCAATCGATTTCTTTCCTTTTTATCAAATATGTCAATGTTTCATCAATTTTCATATGATGAACATTCAAATCATATTCACATCAATAACATACATTTCAAGTATTTAAAAATATAATTCAAGTTACATGAACTTACCTCATTGATTGTTCGTGTTTATGATTTCATTATTCTTATATATTTTCTTTTCCATGATCAAGTCTCGTATTTGTGTCGTCCGGATCTTTATAAATAAATTTGATCATCATTTTCATTCATTTCATATTCTAATACATTTAATTAATGCTCTAAGCAAAATTACCATTTTGCCCCTAAACTTTTAATTAATGACGATTTCATCCTTAGGGTCGTGAAAATAAAATTCTTGCAATTTAATCCTTATTTCCAACTATTATTCTCATATATATTGATAATGATCCATGAATTCTATAAAATATCAAAAATTTCCATAATTTCAACACTTTTCAATTTAATCCCTAAAACATGTTTTCCCCGATCTTGAACTAAATTGATAATTTCAAGTTAAATTTTGTAATTTAAATAATAAAATAATCTATTTCATGCAATTTAGTCATTTCGACATTTTTACAAAATTGCCCATAAAGTTTTACTTTTATTCAATTTAGTCTCTGAGCCTAAAACATGCAAATTAGCCATGCTAGATGAATATTCATACATATTTTCCTCCTCCTCCTCTCCATTCCACATCCTTGATTTATATAACATGCAACAAGTAACATTATCAATAAGTTCACTATTTACTTATATGTACATTCAAAACTGTCCATTTGCGTCATAGTCACTAAATTATTTATATTTTAAGCTACAGAACTCGAAATTAATATCCATTAATTTTTCCTGAAACTAGACTCACATTTCTTCTTACCATAAAATTTTCAGAATTTTTGGTTTAGCCAATTAGTACAGTTTATTCATTAAAGTCACCCCTGTTCTGCTGTCTGACAGTTCTGACCCTTCTTCACTAAAAATTTATTATCTCCTTGTAAAGAATTCAAATGATGTGATAGTTTGTTTCTATTAAAACTAGACTAATTCAGGATTCTATACATATAAATTTAAGCCTCTAATTATTTTTCTTCATTTTTTTATGATTTTTCAAAGTCTGAACAGGGGAACCCGAATTCATTCTGACATTGTCTCACAAAATTCATTATATCTCAAAATTTACAAATCCATTGCTTACACTGTTTCTTCTATGAGAAACTAGACTCAATAAGATTTAATTACATATTTTGTTAATCTTCTAATTCAATTTATACAATTTATGGTGATTTTTCAAAATTATACTACTGCTGCTGTCCATAACTGTTTTAGTGCAAGATATTAATTACCATGTTATAACACCCTTATTTTCTTTTTCTACACCATTTCTCATCACTTTCTCTTATTTTCTCTTCACTAACATATCAAGAACATAGGACCTTATGTAAGAAAACTCTACTATAACATTATTTCCATGATTTATCAACAATAACAAACTTAAAAACATATTGAAATCTTGATGTACTTACCTTATTCTCTTGATACCAATCTTTAACTTGATTTTCTCTCTCCTCCAGCTTCTATTTCTTGAATCCAACTTGATATTCTAACTCCCCATGCTCTCCTTAACATTTTTCTCTCTTGGTAGCTATGGAAATTCATTTGATTTTTGGGTGAAAATGGTGAATTTTTGGTAAAAGGACCAAATTGTAAAGAAAGTAAAACTTTCTTTCTTCCTCTCTTTCTCTCACGT
This sequence comes from Gossypium anomalum, assembly GCA_025698475.1. Classification (NCBI taxonomy): domain Eukaryota; kingdom Viridiplantae; phylum Streptophyta; class Magnoliopsida; order Malvales; family Malvaceae; genus Gossypium; species Gossypium anomalum. The sequence goes on along the minus strand of CM046966.1, from coordinate 76,073,350 downwards.
TAGTTTGAATGGAAAGGAAAGATGATGAAAATTCTTCATCTTTCTTTCCTTATATACTAAATAAATAATAATAATATAATATTAAATATCTCATAAAATATTAATAAAATAATATTTATCTAATTAATTAATTTAAAATATCATTAACATAATCATTACATTCTAGAATTCTCTCTCTTACTAATTGACCATTTTGCCCTTCATGATCTTTTAGAATTCCATCCTTGAGTCATCATTTAATTTGGTAAAATTATAATTTAGTCCCTCATAGTTCTTCATTTATTCAATTTGGTCCTAATTCATCCATTTTCCTTAGTTTCTAGATCATTCTACCCTTAAAATATTTACACTATTGGTCCTTCAACTTTTTCATATTTACACTTTAACCCTTTAAGTCTTGAGTATTTACTCTTAGGCAACAAAACTTTTCTAACTTTTACAATTTAGTCCTTTCCTGAATCAAGATATCATAATTTACTTCCCAATGTTGCCATAACTCAAAACTTCCCTTTTTATCACTTTATTTCCTTATTTTATTATATCAAGGATAATATATTATCAGTAAAGATTTTCTGGTATTACATTTCTCTCCCCCTTAAAATAAATTTCATTCTCAAATTTCTTTAGTTTTATTGACCATGAACTTTATTATCACTTTATTCTTTTATTTTACTTATTCAAAAAAATGCATAATCTAATTATCTTAAAATCGTCCCTTCGATTTCATATACTTATGTATATATATTTTTAATTCATTAATGACCTATAACTCTCATATCGTTCTTCAAACTCTTATCATAAATATGGAACTTTTCACTTGAATATACTCTTCATTATTCCTTTAAATTTCACTTATCATCCTCCCTTACTTAATTCACCCTTTAACATGATGTATATCTATCAGTTTATAACAATTACCCAATTGTAACAGCTATGTTCAAATGTCTTATTTTTATTTATTTTTTTTTTTTTCATTCACTAATTCATTGACTAATATAGTCATTAATAATTTCACATCATTCAGTTCACTCAAGAAACTAATTCGAAAGAAATTTTTAGTTAACTATTTTGTAAATACCATATCTGAATAAATCGATTTTCCTATAAATAACTTCTTTCTTTAAAAGTGGAACTATATATTTCTGCTAGTTTTTAGACAAAACATGATATCTCTATTTAGAACCTATCTTTACTTATTAACTCATTCTCAGTTCCGACTGTATTATCAATTGCTCAACTATTAAACTTTTCATTTTCTACTTTTGAACTTAATGAATATAAATCTCATGAATTTCATTGTATATAACTGTACTAGTAAAGGGGTATAGATCATAAAGTCTCATAATTTAATTTTCATATATTTACTCATATAATATTTTTCATTCTTAAGTCTTTGTAAAACATTTATCCGTATTTTTACTGAGTTACGCTTTATCATAACTAACTTTTTTTTTTTTTTTTTTACTCGAGAGATAATCCTTTATCTTGTAACAAATATTTCTTTACTTTTTACTTAGCGAGGCCTAGTAAACTAGATAGAACACTTCGATATACTGGACTTATACAGAGGTGCATTATTATGCACTAATGAACAAAGAGCAATCAAGTGCTATACAGAGAGCAACTGGCGTGCTAATAATCGAGAGAGCATGCTGAGGTCCCTTAGTATCCTAATAGTTTTAATCTTGTCTACTTGGGCAAATTGTTTTATACACGTATATCACTATTACACCTTTTTCAGTATAATACTTTTACATGCTTTATAATTTAATCCTTGTACCAATAATTTATAAACTTATATCTTTTGTATCTTCAATACATGTAATACATTTCAAAATTCACAATTCATTCATAATTCTCTAATAATCCTTATCATGTACTTCATATATTACATTTATATATTTTGTAATTTAGTCATCAGCACAATATTTCATGTAGTAATATAATTTGCTTTAAATAATACATATAACATAATATTCATCATCGACATGTAGTATAAAACATTTATTCATGCTTTTTTTTTGTACCGATTCATCATAATCAACTTTCTACATCGACATGTATTATAAAACATTTATTCATGTTTTTTTTTTTTTAGTTGAAAAACATCTCTTTCTATAAGTAAAACAAATCTCATTGGAGTCGAGAGATATCACACTATCACATATTTTAATGACATGTGTTTTTAGACTTTACATATACTACATTTGGTCCGAGAACCGACTAAAACATAGCTCTGATACCACTAAATGAAACGCCCCTAACCCGTATACGCTGCCAGAATAGGGTTTCGGAGCATTTCTACCATTTGCAGATCACTAAAAAAAAATTCACTTAAATACTTATCAATTTAATGCATCAATAAATATATTACCATTCAATCAATGGCTTGGCACTTGCCTAAGCATCAACAATAACACTTGTTAGTGTACTTATACATATTTCATATAAATTCTTATTTTCTCAATATGTCATATTTGAATTTAATACTCGTCTTAACTTACATATTTTCCTTATGTTAACATATAAAAGATAATCTCATATGTACATGTCATGATACATATCATTCTCTTACCGCTTCTTTAATAACACATCATTTCCTTATATCTTAGGTATATTTATTTCTGGTAATAGTTCAGTATTAAACTTAACATAATTTAAATTCCATATACCTATACTTATTTCATTTATCTATCTTATAAATTATTTCATACAACTATTTTGTACATTTATTTCCGTATGACCAATTCCTGTAAACATTTCACATTACCATTTTGTATAACCATTTCATTTAACCATTTGTTATATTACTCGAATATTAGTTGTTCAACAAATATCTTGGCGTTTCTCTTCCACGATCTTATTTATCTTCGACATGATGCCATAGTGTCTTTCAACTATGGTCTTACTCATTTTCATCATCATGTTGCCATGGTATCTTTCAACCATGGTCTTATTCGCTTTCCGTCATGTTGCCATGGTATCTTTCAACCATGGTCTTACACATTTCATGTCACGTTGCCATGGTATCTTTCAACCATGGTCTTACACATTTCATCTCGGTTGCCATGGTATCTTTCAACCATGGTCTTACACGCTTCATATCAGTTGCCATGGTATCTTTCAACCATGGTCTTACACGTTTCATATCGAGAGCACACTCCCGCGAACCTCATCCTTACAAAGTGGGATTACCACCCGAGCTAAATCCACAGTAATATAAACTCATTGAGTATTGTCGGGATTACCACCCAAAGCTAAATCCTCCGCAACGACAATTACTCTAATGAGCTTGGATCCAATTACCACCGAGCTAAATTGCAGACCTAATTCGGATTACCCGTCCGGCTAAATCCATTTTCCACATATTCTTCGGAGGGCTATATCGGATAGGATCACCCGTCCGGGCTAGATCCTTTTACCGTCAATTCCTTTTCGAGATCCATCGAAATTTCCTTTCATTCAATCGATTTCTTTCCTTTTTATCAAATATGTCAATGTTTCATCAATTTTCATATGATGAACATTCAAATCATATTCACATCAATAACATACATTTCAAGTATTTAAAAATATAATTCAAGTTACATGAACTTACCTCATTGATTGTTCGTGTTTATGATTTCATTATTCTTATATATTTTCTTTTCCATGATCAAGTCTCGTATTTGTGTCGTCCGGATCTTTATAAATAAATTTGATCATCATTTTCATTCATTTCATATTCTAATACATTTAATTAATGCTCTAAGCAAAATTACCATTTTGCCCCTAAACTTTTAATTAATGACGATTTCATCCTTAGGGTCGTGAAAATAAAATTCTTGCAATTTAATCCTTATTTCCAACTATTATTCTCATATATATTGATAATAATCCATGAATTCTATAAAATATCAAAAATTTCCATAATTTCAACACTTTTCAATTTAATCCCTAAAACATGTTTTCCCCCGATCTTGAACTAAATTGATAATTTCGTTAAATTTTGTAATTTAAATAATAAAATAATCTATTTCATGCAATTTAGTCATTTCTGACATTTTTACAAAATTGCCCATAAAGTTTTACTTTTATTCAATTTAGTCTCTGAGCCTAAAACATGCAAATTAGCCATGCTAGATGAATATTCATACATATTTTCCTCCTCCTCCTCTCCATTCCACATCCTTGATTTATATAACATGCAACAAGTAACATTATCAATAAGTTCACTATTTACTTATATGTACATTCAAAACTGTCCATTTGCGTCATAGTCACTAAATTATTTATATTTTAAGCTACAGAACTTGAAATTAATATCCATTAATTTTTCCTGAAACTAGACTCACATTTATTCTTACCATAAAATTTTCAGAATTTTTAGTTTAGCCAATTAGTACAGTTTATTCATTAAAGTCACCCCTGTTCTGCTGTCTGACAGTTCTGACCCTTCTTCACTAAAAATTTATTATCTCCTTGTAAAGAATTCAAATGATGTGATAGTTTGTTTCTATTAAAACTAGACTAATTCAGGATTCTATACATATAAATTTAAGCCTCTAATTATTTTTCTTCATTTTTTTATGATTTTTCAAAGTCTGAACAGGGGAACCCGAATTCATTCTGACATTGTCTCACAAAATTAATTATATCTCAAAATTTACAAATCCATTGCTTACACTGTTTCTTCTATGAGAAACTAGACTCAATAAGATTTAATTACATATTTTGTTCATCTTCTAATTCAATTTATACAATTTATGGTGATTTTTCAAAGTTATACTACTGCTGCTGTCCATAACTGTTTTAGTGCAAGATATTAATTACCATGTTATAACACCCTTATTTTCTTTTTCTACACCATTTCTCATCACTTTCTCTTATTTTCTCTTCACTAACATATCAAGAACATAGGACCTTATGTAAGAAAACTCTACTATAACATTATTTCCATGATTTATCAACAATAACAAACTTAAAAACATATTGAAATCTTGATGTACTTACCTTATTCTCTTGATACCAATCTTTAACTTGATTTTCTCTCTCCAGCTTCTATTTCTTGAATCCAACTTGATATTCTAACTCCCCATGCTCTCCTTAACATTTTTCTCTCTTGGTAGCTATGGAAATTCATTTGATTTTTGGGTGAAAATGGTGAATTTTTGGTAAAAGGACCAAATTGTAAAGAAAGTAAAACTTTCTTTCTTCCTCTCTTTCTCTCACGTTAGTTTGAATGGAAAGGAAAGATGATGAAAATTCTTCATCTTTCTTTCCTTATATACTAAATAAATAATAATAATATAATATTAAATATCTCATAAAATATTAATAAAATAATATTTATCTAATTAATTAATTTAAAATATCATTAACATAATCATTACATTCTAGAATTCTCTCTCTTACTAATTGACCATTTTGCCCTTCATGATCTTTTAGAATTCCATCCTTGAGTCATCATTTAATTTGGTAAAATTATAATTTAGTCCCTCATAGTTCTTCACTTATTCAATTTGGTCCTAATTCATCCATTTTCCTTAGTTTCTAGATCATTCTACCCTTAAAATATTTACACTATTGGTCCTTCAACTTTTTCATATTTACACTTTAACCCTTTAAGTCTTGAGTATTTACTCTTAGGCAACAAAACTTTTCTAACTTTTACAATTTAGTCCTTTCCTGAATCAAGATATCATAATTTACTTCCCAATGTTGCCATAACTCAAAACTTCCCTTTTTTATCACTTTATTTCCTTATTTTATTATATCAAGGATAATATATTACTGTAAAGATTTTCGGGGTATTACACTTTAAGAGCATCTATTATTTCTTTCATGCTCACTTTTTATTATTGCTTTGAGTGTGTCAATATCGAATTGTTATTCTAGAACTTGCTTGATTATGCATGTCAAGAACACACCATTTGATTTGATATGTCAAGATGATAGAGGCACTTAGGATTAACCCATTCATGCCATGAAAAGCCTACCTCTATGAGTAACCCTTAGTAAACCCCTTTGAGCTTAACAAGCCATTCCTTGTATTACCCCTAATATTAACCCTTAACCCATTATTGTTGAAATCCCCTCAATTAATTTGATCCCTATTTTTGTCGAGATTTGATTTGAATAAATTGCTTAGCTATGTCTTGTTCTTAATAGTTAGTCTATGTTATTTGACTTGTTCTTAAAAAAAAATAATACATGTATACATATTAGTAGTAGTGATCTTTTGTTTTTGAACTTAAGTATTTAAATTCCATATTCTGAGAAGAAGCTCTGTTGTACGCAAGTGATGATTAAATATTTTTCTAGTTAAGTAATTTTTCAATTCAATCTCGATTCTAACCCTTTCTTTCAGCTTGTGACCACACCCCCTAACCAAGCCTCATTACAACCCTCCAAAGTCCTTTTGATTGATGTATCATCTCAATTTATAGTGGTGGAGATTTCATTTTCATGCAAGCCTATGGTAATAACTTTTCATATTGGCTAATGAGTGCTAATTTCATTGTCCTTAAACACTTCAAGCGATTTGAGTGAATCTTTAGTGAGGATGTTAAACTCTGTGAGATTTCAAATCGATGGTAACTACTTAAATTAGGGGAGATGCCAATGTTTTTCATGATTAAATACTCAACTTAGAATGTTTGAAACTTTAATGTTCTTTTATTTGAATCTTCAATGAATGATTACTATTGGATTAGTTTGAGATATTATTGATAGGAATTATAAGTTGAGAAAAATGAATTCTTAATTGTGAATTGAGGATTTTGCTTGAGGACAAGCAAACGCTTAAGTGTGGGGGTATTTGATAAACTGTAATTTATACATATTTTTATCCCATGCTTAACACATTTATGAATGAATTATCCTTAGATTTGGTGAATTTGGTGCTCTTAATCCTTTAATTTCATGTTTTATACTTAGTTGAGCATAGGAGAGCGAAAAGAACAAGAAATTGGCCAAAAACGGAGAAAATGGGTCGACATGGGAAAACAACACGGCTTGAACTTCCTCACACAGGCAGAACACACGCCCGTGCCATTCTAACAGGCTCGACCATGGCCCAAAACAACCTCAACACGGGCGTGTTGATCTCTCAGCCTCGACCACGGCCTGAAGTAATCGCACACGGACGTGTCACACAGGGGTGTCCCTGCCAAGCCCTAGCTAAGTTCTATTCAAAAAATGGTAAGTTTGAGGGCTTGGAGGCATTCTAAAGCCTATTTAAACACCCTAGAGGAGGACTAAAAGGGAGATGGAGAACAGGGAGTAAGGAATTACTCTAAGAAAGCTGATTGATCCATCTTAAAAGCCAGATTCATCATCAAGACTGGAGATCTCTCCTCAATTTCCCTTCAGGAGTTTTGGGTTTTCTTTATGTTTTGTATTCTTTATTCTTCTGAGATGTTTTCCTTTTTAGTTATGAACTAAAACCCCTAAATACCTAAATGGAATGAAACCTAAGACGAATCTTGTTTTTATTTTCTGAATTGTATGATAAATATTTGACTTGTTCTTAATTATGTGTTCTTAATTCTTGTTTCGGTATTTCAAGATATTGATTCTGCTCTTAGTTGGAGGATGAATAGTCCCTGTCTAAGAGTGACTTTGTCATAATTAAGCGGAGTTGGTTGCGCGCCTAGAGATAGGGTAACAAGATTTTACTGGATTAGGGTGAAACCTAATAAGGGGATCCATAGATCGAGTTAATGCAACCCTAGGGTGTTAATTAGAAAGAAATTTCAATTATTCAATCTAAGGTTAGACGTTATTAGTCTTGAATAGGGATAATAATATAACTTAGGGATTTCTACGGAACAAGTTAAATGAATAAATCGTCCGATTCGGAGCCAAAATAACAAGTGAAGTCTAGGTGGATTTTTCCTTAGGTATTGTCTTAATTCAATCATTTTCCCAAAAGTAATTCCCCAATTCTATTTTCTATGGTTTCTTAGTTTAGTTAATTAGATAATTAAAACAAACCCTATTATTCTTAGGCTGGATAATAAAAAGACAGTCATTACTAGTACTTTTAGTTCCTTTGGGTTCAACAATCTGATCTTGCTAAAGCTATACTACTGTTCGATAGGTACACTTGCCTACGTCGTGATAATAGTTAGTTTCAAGAACGATTAATTATAAATTTATAAAACTTATCACAGAAAATCACGATCAGCTTTATCCTGGTATTGCACCGATGTCTATTGCACCCTATCGTATGGCACCAAAAGAGCTCAAGGAGTTAAGGATTAAGTTGCAAGAGTTGTCAGATAGAGGGTTTGTTCGACCGAGTGTATCTCCGTGGGGTGCTCCGATTTTTTTTGTGAATAAAAAGGATGGTACGATAATGATGTGTATTGATTATAGGTAGTTGAACAAGTTGACTATTAAGAATAAATACCCCTTTCCTCGAATTGATGACTTGTTTGATTAGTTTCAAGGTGCAACTGTGTTTTCAAAGTTTGATTTAAGATCTGGGTATTACCAATTAAAGGTAAAAGAGTCGGATGTGTTGAAAATTTCTTTTAGGACTCAATATGGGCATTATGAGTTTTCAGTGATTCCTTTTGGATTAACTAATGCCCTTGCTACGTTCATGGAGTTGATGAACTGAGTATTCCTGCAACAGCCTAATTTCAGTGGTGTCGGAACAGTGATTCAAGATCACTAAATCCGACAAATGAGTAGGAAATATTATTAATTTAGTGAGTATAAGTTAAATGTGAAGTTAGGAAAAATTTTGAAATAGTGAATAGTGTACAATATATATATATTAAAATAATTAGAATCGAAAACGAGGTATCGAGACCTCGAGAATTTTAAATCGAGCCATAAATATTTTTATAAATATTTATGAAGTGTTAATAAGTTAGTATTAAAGTTTCACAAGAAATTTTAAAATCTTGATAGCTAATTGAACAAAAAGACTAAATTGTATCAAATGCAAAATTATGAGAAATGATTAAATAGCTTAAATGATAAAAGAAAGAGGGTTTAAAAGGCAAATAGACCCAAGGTCTATTTGGGCTGGACGACAAGTGCATGAAATCAGCAAGAAAATAAGGGGAATTAAGGGCAAAATTGTAAAATTGCAAAATTTACTTAATAAAGCTAGGACTAAACTGGAATATCTAGATTTCTCTTTATTTTTCTGCATTCTCATCAGCAAAAACACCATGGAAGAGTTTCCTTAAGCTGGTTTTTCATATTTTTACTGCAATTAAGTTCAATTCTTTATTATTTCTTGAAATTTTTATGTTTTTGTGACTTTTACAACTAGGTCCACTTGTTGAATTCATTAGTTTTTGATTCTATGAAAGAAATTGAAAGTTTCTATGAATATGTGCTGGAAGTATATGATGATTTGGCATGGAATTAGAGCTTTAAATTGTTTATATGCTGATTTTATTGAGAGAATTGAATAGAAAGTGAATGTTTGGGACCTAAATTGTAAAAGAGTTTGAAGTTAGAGTTTTATGTGGAAATTCTGAATTTCAATAATTATGAAATAACTTATAATGTCTAGGAAAGTATTAATTGAGAAAATTAGCTTAATTGAGGGGTTAATTGAGCAAGGACTGAATTGTATGAACTGTGAAATTTGGGGCAAAATGAAAATCAACATTTTGCACTAAAACAGTTCTAGACAGCAGCAATAGTCTAACTTTGAAAAATCACCAAAAATTGTAGAAATCTAATTAGAGGATTAATAAAACATGAAATTAAATCTTATTGAGTATAGTTTCTTATAGAAGAAACGGTGTAAGCAACGGAATTGTAAATCATGAGATATAATAAGTTTTGTAAGACAATGTCAGAATGCTTTCGGGTTCCCCTGTTCTGACTTTGGAAAATCATCAAAAATTGGATAAAAATAATTAAGGGATTAAATTTATATTTTTAATGAGTCTATTTTCAATAGAAATAAGTGAGAACATCATCCGAATCTTGTACGATGAGATAATTAATTCTTAGTGAATAAGGGTCGGAACTGTCAGACAGCAGAATAGGGGTAACTTTAAAGAATAAACTGTATTTATTGGCTAAACCAAAAATTCTAAAAATTTTATGGTAATAATATATGAAAGTCTAGTTTCAGGAAAAATTATCGGATCTTAATTTCGAGTTCTGTAGCTTAAGATATAAATAGTTTAGTGACTATGACGCAAATGGACAGTTTTGAATATACATATAAGTAAATAGTGAAATTATTGATAATGTTACTTGTTGCATGTTATATAAATTAAGGATGTGAAATGGAGAGGAGGAGGAGGAAAATATGTATGATTATTCAGCTAGCATGGCTAATTTGCATGTTTTAGGCTCATGGATTAAATTGAATAAAAGTAAAATTTTATGGGCAATTTTGTAAAAATGTTAGAAATGATCAATTTGCATGAAATGGATTATTTTATTATTTAAAATTACAAAATTGAATGAAATTATTAATTTAGCTCAAGATCAGGGAAAAACATGTTTTAAGGATCAAATTGAAAAGTATCAAAATTATAGAAAATTCTGATATTTTATAGAATTCATGGGTTGTTATCAATTTGTTTGAGAATAACGGCTGGAAATAAGGATTAAATTGCAAGAATTTTATTTTATTTTAACCTAAGGATGAAATAGTTATTAATTAAAAGTTTAGGGGTAAAATGGTAATTTTGTTTAGAGCATTAATTGAATGTATTACAACATGAAATAAATGAAAACGACGATCAAATTTTTTTATAAAGATCCGGATAACTCGAATACGAGACTTGAACGTGGAAAAGAAAAGATATCGGATTAATGAAATTATAAACATGTACAAGCAACGAGGTAAGTTAGTGTAACTTGAATTGTATTTTTAAATGCATGAAATATCGATATAATGAATTACCTGATTTATGTTTATGAAGAAATGGCAAGAGAATGATATTTATCATGACATGTAAATAGGTGATTATTTTTGATACATTGATACAAGGAAATTAATTAAATTGAGACGAGTAATAAATTCAAGTAAAACATATTGAGAAAAATAAGTACGTTAAGGGACAATATGTTTTATTTTAATTGGTTCCAAATATGAACGTTAGATGAAATGAAATATCTAATAAATAAATCGATAACTCTGGTAATGCTCCGTAACTCTATTCCGATGACGGATTCGGGTTAGGGGCATTACAATTCCATTCATACCTGGATCAATTTGTGGTTGTCTTCATAGATGACATTTTGATGTATTCTCGTTCTGAGGAGGATCATGACGAGCACTTAAGGGTTGTTTTACAGATACTTCGAGATAACCAGTTGTTTGCGAAGCTGAGTAAATGTGAATTTTGGCTTAAGAAAGTGGCATTCTTAAGTCATGTGGTTTCGGCAAAAGGGATTCGTGTGGGCCCAAAGAAGATTGAGGCAATTTTAGAATGAAAGTCGCCTAGGAGTGTTACTGAAGTTCGGAGTTTCTTAGGATTAGATGGTTATTACTGTAGATTCGTTGAAGGATTTTCTTTCATTGCCGCACCCTTAACAAAACTACTTCAGAATAGTGTAGTGTTTGAATGGACTGATGAAAGGCAGAAGAGTTTTGATCAACCTAAGGCGGTGTTGACTAAGGCGTCTATGTTGAGTCAACCGAATCCTAGAAAAGATTTTGTAGTTTATAGTGGCGCTTTGTATTTGGGACTTGGTTGCATTTTGATGCAAAAGGGTAAAGCTGTGGCTTATGCTTCAAGGTAATTGAAGACACACGAACAGATCTATCCTACTCATAATTTGGAGTTAGCTGCTATGGTGTTTGCCTTTAAGATTTAGCACCATTATCTTTATGGAGAGAAGTGTGTGATTTACACTGATCATAAGAGCCTTAAGTACCTCCTCTCCCAAAAGGAGTTGAATTTAAGGCAAAGGCGTTGGATTGAGCTTTTAAAGTATTATGACTGTGTGATTGAGTATCACCCTGGTAAGGCGAATGTTGTTGCTAATGCTTTGAGTAGGAAGTCGATGACAGAGTTGAGAGCTATGTTTGCGCACTTGAGTCTACCTAGTAATGGTGGTTTGTGTGCTGAATTTCAAGTGAGGCCGACTTTGTCAGGACAGATTAAGGAAAAACAACCTTTAGATGGAGATTTGTTGAAAAGGATTTGACAAGTGGAACAAGTTGTTAAGGGAGATTTTGATATTGACGCAGAAGGCATTTTGAATTTTTGAGGTAGATTGTGTGTGTCGCAAGATGTGAATTTAAGGCAAACGATCCTTACCGAGCTGCATAGTAGCCTTTACACTATGCATCTTGGTGGTGGTAAAATGTATCATGATCTTCATGAGACTTATTGATGGCCTGGGTTGAAGCGTGACGTTACGGATTTTGTGGCTCGATGATTGGTTTGTCAAAAAGTGAAAGTTGAAAATCAATTTACTTCAGGGTTATTACAACCTATTGCGATTCCTAAATGGAAGTGAGAAAGAATTACAATAGTGTAAGGCCCCAAAAATAGGTCTAGTAGTTTTGGGTAAGTTTACCGAGTTCTGAATAAAAATTGGGAATTAATCAGGTTAATTACTGATTTATATTTTTAATTAGTTAGCTTAATTTCATCTAAAAAATGGGTAAATAATATTTCGAAAAATAAAAATATTTTTAGAAAGACTAATGTTATGGTTTTAAATAATTTTTGGGTAAAAATAAATATTCTGGGTTAAATTGGAATTTTAAAATAATTTAAAATGGGGGTGTAATTAGGTGATTTAAAATATTAATTAAATGAGAATAATTTGAAAAATAAGGGAAATTTGTAAGAGGTTTTATAGAAAATAAACCACATTTTCAGAATTTTAGAGGGAAATGAGCTAATTGTAAAACAAGGGAAAAAAGGGGGAGTGGCCTGATGGCAAATTCCCCAAATTTTGAAAATCAGGTGGGGGTTTTCAGTTTTAAAAACTCTGCAACTACCTCACTTTTCGCTCATTTTTCATCGAGTTTTTTTTTCTCATATTTTTTGCTTGTTTTCATAAACCAAATATCAGAGAATAAAACTAAACACTTTCTCTCCCAAAATTCTCTCCAAAAATCTCTAAAAATAATTTTCAAGCATTTTGATTCAAACTTCCAAATCAATTATTTGAGTTCAATTGAAGGTAATCCTCATCTCTAAACTTGTTTTTAAGTTGATTTCAATCATTATTTGTTAATTAAAGTCATTATAATGGATTTTCAACTTTAATTTCTTTTTTCTTGAGCATGTGGATCAACAATGGTGGATCTTTAATTTTGATTTGGAATCAAAATATTAATGGATGTCTAAGCTCAAAATAGATCTAATAAGAGGTTTTTAATCTTTAGCCAAAAGATCAAACATGTTTTATGGATCAATTTTGAGAAATTCAAATTTATCAAGAACATGGGTGATTTTTTCAGAAAAATTATGAAATGAATTAAATGATGAAATTAACACTTAAAATATATGTTATTGGACTAGAAATGAAGATTAGAAGTGGTTTAAAGTGCTGAAAAGGGAGTTTAGTTGAAGAATTCCATATTTCAGCTTAGTTGTGCAACGTCGGTAAGGTAGTTTAGAGCAATGATTTAGATTCGTATACTTTATCAAATTTTATGTTTCTTGTTGCTATTGTTAGTTTGTGATGCATACTTCGTCTCTATTAAAGCTCCACATCAAGAGGAGGAACGTGCAAATCAGAATTGAAGCTCAAACATGCTTGTTTGAACACATTAGTGGAGATGAGTGATATTAAGGGCAATTTGGTAAATTGGCATGATTATGTATTAAATTAAAGGTTTAATTGGTGTTATTAATGACTTAATTACATATTGGATGGTTGGATTTACAAAAATAGTTTTTATTTTATAAAAGAGCAAAATGACAATTGGTTTGGTAAGTTGTGTATTATGCTTTTAGCATGATTAAATTGTATGGAATAAATTGATATTTGGAGCATGAATTTTTGATTTATTGAACATTTGATAAAGATTTTCTAATTGGTATATGAATATTGAGAAAATGATATTTTCTATGTTTAATTTTATTGATGTTAAAATTGCTTTTGCAACATGCTTTTACTTGCCTTTTAACATCCTAAATTAAGTGATTAAACAATAGACTTTATGCCTTGTATGTATGATTATATTGGCAACATTGCATGGTGGATCCATTGGATATAGTTAGCATACCATAGGATTTGTGAGTACTCACCATTATTTGTGATATTGTGGGCATATGGCTCTTGGTGGACTGATTTGTTTGGAGTAGATAAGGGAGTGTTGAGCTTGAGTCTCCACTCATTAGGTTATTTGAGGCGCTATAAGGGAGCGTGTGTCTTCGGCTCGCTCAATTTGGAGGACTGTATTTGATTTGTGGGAGTTTGGATATCTGTTTATCCAATGTATTATCATATGTTTACTTATTACCGTGGATGTATTATGTCAATATAATTGATTGATTGTGCCAATATAATTGAATGTTTATATGTTAAAAGATGATTTTACATGCCATGGAAAAATTTATTCTTAATTCTTGAAATAACATGTGATGTTATGGTGCAATATTAACATGTTGTGACTGAAAATTTAATGTTTAATTACTTTGATTTATGCATGATTGGGTGTAAATTAAATGTTGATGAATGTTTGTACGGTGGTTGATAACACAATGTATGAAGCATGTATTTTATACTAATAGTGTTTAATTGAAGCTTACCATGGAGTGGATTGCTTGAGGCTAAGGTATGTAGCTTGTGTGAATTAATTGGTGTTTGCTAAGCGTGTTAAATTTTGATTAATTGTAGCATATTTGTTGTAAATAAATTAAATTGGAGATGTGTGGATGCTTATAGTAATTAATTATAGCTATTTCAAGTTTAATGGGTAAGTAAAATATGTAAAAATTGATTTTTAAATGACACACGAGTTGGGGACACAGCTGTGTGGGTTTTTGGGGGTTTGATTTTTGGTTTTTGTAATCTAGTATTCTAATTTGCTTAATTTATAAATTAGTCCTAAAACTTGATTAGATTAATTAAAGCCTTTAATGATAAGGAAACTGGGTAATATTTTAGGATTAGACTTGTAACTGTTAATATTTGGTAGAAACACTTTTAATTTTTAATTTAAAAAATGTACTAAAAGTTTATAAAAGTTATGATTTAGTCCCTAATAATAAAACTTGAATTAGACATAGTAAATGAACTCGAATTAAGCTAAAACTTTTAGGGCTTGCATAATTTGACTAAAAAAAGGTCAGTAAATATTTAGAAAAAATTTTGGGATAGTTTAAACTTAGGTAGTAAAATGACCAAAATACCTTTAGGGTTTAAATACTTAGAAAAAGTTTAAAAATTGTTCACAAATTACTTCTGCATTAATAAATGATAGTTAATTAGTCATAAATGAGGTGTTATAAGGTTGGGGTATGTGTCGGGTGGTTGATAGTTGGAAAGTCGCTTCGGTGGCTAATGTAACGCTTCAAATTCAGGCCTGTCCGTCCTAATCGGGTTTGGGGTGTCACATTTGGTGATATCAGAGCTACAGATTAACTTTAGGTTAGCCTAGATTTGTTAAACATTAGAGATCTCAGATTATGTAATATTGAAGTCTAACTTATCTGTAAATATTACTTGAAATTATATGTTTTACCTATGCATGTTCTTTGTGATATAAACTGTTCTATGATGTCCTATAGGAAATTATACTTAGTTAAGTCTTGGATCACTTGCTGCTACTCACTCCTAGTATGATTTCTCTACTTTTTCTTTAGTATAGGATTTACGTTATGCCTTCAAGACACGAGCATGGTAGTGTAGATGATGATGTATCACCGTAGTCGTTTGATGATGCTCAAATGGGCAAGTTGAGCATTTTATGTCAGAGATAGTCGAGGAATTGTAGCGTATTGTTGGTGCTAATGCTGCTCCTATTCATCAAGGATTACCATTAAAGCGTTTGCGAGCTCTAGATGGTAAGGAATTTCAGGGAGTTAGGGGTAGAAACCCTACTCGTGCTGAGTATTGGTTAGAATAAGTTGTTTGTATCCTTGGTCAGATGGGCTGTTCTAACGAGGATAAGCTCAGATGTACTATGTCGTTGCTTGTAGATGAGGCTCATTGTTGGTGGATGACTATCGAGCGTGGTACTACACCTGAGAGAGTGACTTGGGACTTTTTCCTAGAGTCTTTCCAGTGGAAGTTTATGGGAGAGCAGTATCTGAAGGCAAGGAAACACAAGTTCATGGATTTAGTCCAGGGTACTTTATCTGCGGACGAGTACGAAGCTGAGTTTCAACGTTGGAGCCAGTATGCGCCTGAGTTAGTAGCTCACGAGGCGAGTCATTGTAAGAGGTTCAGGTTTGGACTGAACCGTGAGATTAAGTTGTATATGGTAGAATAGTCTATTGTGGTTTTCGGTGAGTTGGTTGGGAAGGCCTGTGCTTTAGAGGAGACTTTGGGGGAGGAGACCAAAGCTATTTCTATTACTGTTGTTAAGAGGACATACTATTCTATTAGGGGATTTGGCTGATAGGGCAAGAGAGCATTGTGGATGTCATGACTATGGTGTTACATAGTTGTTATGTGAGCATTGTGGACGTCGTCATCATGGTGAATGTTGGAGGATGACTAGCGCTTATCTTGTTTGTGGATCAATGGAGCACCATGTTAGTGATTGCCTAAAGAGAGCAGTTGTGGTTCGAGACTAACCTGCTATTGCTGTTGTTGCTGCTGCACCTGTTCTGGCTCGACAGAAGGGTCGTGGCAGACGTGATATGATCCTCAGACTTGAGATCATTATTATCTCAACATCGTGAGTCATATATTTTAGTATAGTCAAAATGTGTATTGTAACAAGTTGTACTATAAATACTGATATTGGATATACCACAATCCATGTAGTGGGATATGGTTGATCAAGAAAGGATTTGGCCCTCCTACATAATAGAAGCAATATCTTAAGCCTTTTGATGGAGTGAGACTAGAAAAGCGAGGACATGCTCAAATAAGTTGATATGAGTTATTACACTTATTTGTTTATAGTAGTCTACTTATAAATCAAGAAATATGAGATTGAACTATTCAAGTGTGACTATTCCATGATATTAAGGATAAAATGATATAATACATGAAAAGATTATCACATAAAGGTTATGTCGAATCATTAATTCTTCTAACTTGAGTGGCAATGATGCATTGCTAGATGCTTCTCTTTACTTGTAATGTTAGAAACGTTCTAGTATTACTACCAATGTTACAAAAGCTTACAGGGTCACACCCTATAATTGCGACGAATAGAATCCAAATACATTTGATATTGTATTTAGTTGTCACATGAATTAAATTAATTTTTGAATTAATTATATTTGATCGTTAAATATTAAACACATTATATGTACAAATTTGTTGTACAAAAATAAAGAATATAGATATAATTAATATATGAATTTGAATCATACAAAATATTAATTGTATATATTTTACCGAATTTATTAATATAAAAAATTATGTTAATTAATTTCAGTCAAAATATAAAAGACATGAAAATTAATATTCTTTTGAAAAGAATATAATTAATATATTGATTTGATTCACACAAAATATTAATTGTATTTATTTTACTAATTTTATTAATGTAAACAATTATACTAATTAATTTCGGTTAAAATATAAAAGAAATGAGAATTAATATTCTTTTGGAAAGAATATAATTAATATATGAATTTGATTCATACAAAATATTAATTGTATATATTTTACCGAATTTATTAATATAAACAGTTATATTAACTAATTTCGGTCAAAATATAAAAGACATGAAAATTAATATTCTTTTGAACATAATATAATTAATATATGACTTTGATTCATACAAAATATTAATTGTATATATTTTACTGAATTTATTAATATAAATAGATATATTAATTAATTTCGGTTAAAATATAAAAGACACGGAAATTAACATTATTTTGGAAAGAATATAACTCATTTTTCTAACTTTCTATTTGCCTTCTCTATTAATAAGGGAATAATCCTGGATTTCCTTTTTAATATGTGATATCAAAGAGGATAAAATGATGATAATCCCTTAGTTTGTTAAGGTTACTAACTTAATAAAATAAATGTCTAGCAACCATTTTTAATTCTCTCTGAAAAGTTCAAGAGAAAGTGGTTGTTCATTTTTGACGGGGTAGACTACATAGAGGCTGGGATGTTTTCGTTGTGGCTTGGAATTGAAATCTAATCAGCAGCATCCTTTTAACATTTTCAGTAAAGAAAGTAAATTTTCAACCCTATTCAACCCGATTCATTCCTTGTACATGGATCCATGGTTGATGATCACCGGGATAATTTTTTCGTTGTGCCACAATGTGTATTGGTGATCCAACACTCATTACGATTAATTATCTACAATTCAGAATTTTATGCATTAGCTTAGATTTATTAAAAACTTTAAGTCTAGAGTTTTATCAGAGTTATCTTAGTTCTATTTTCAAAAGTAGAAGAGTTCTACTCTACAGTTTCTACTAAAGTAACTAAAGTACTTACTTGGATCGGCGTCGGAGACTTTGATTCACTTTTTAAAACCAAAGTATCAAAAGTAATAAAAAATCCAAATCATTTTTAAAGAAATTTCATTAAAAAAATTTTGAACCCAAGAATCACAGCCCGAGTTTTAAATTGGGCTCTGATACCACCAAATGTAACAGTCCAAACTCAACCTAGATATTATGATCGAATCTTGAGAAGTTAGACTAACTTGTTTAAAAACCCAAAAATTAAACTTGTAATCGTGTAGTAAAACAATGTTAAGCTTAGATAAATCGTTTTCCAATTCTTAGGGAAAAATACTCATTAAAACTATTTACTTTATTACAGAAAACATTTAAGTGATCACCTCGTCTTTCAATGGAATTTTTCTAGTTATAAAGTTTTGAAAACTGTGGCTTGATTTGAAAACAAATAATTTTTTCGATAGAAATATAATAGCGCTTCATTTGAAAAAGCAAGTCAAAAACAAAAAATAAAGTCTAAAACAATTTACAGTCGAAAAGTCCATTATTAACACAAAGTCTTTAATATCAATTTAAATATTGAAAATCCAGTTCGAGCTCCCACACATCATTTGGTCCTAAGTCAGTTGATTACCT
Source organism: Gossypium anomalum (assembly GCA_025698475.1). Taxonomy (NCBI): domain Eukaryota; kingdom Viridiplantae; phylum Streptophyta; class Magnoliopsida; order Malvales; family Malvaceae; genus Gossypium; species Gossypium anomalum. Next base: position 76,054,220 of record CM046966.1, on the reverse strand, counting down.
GAGAGGATGAAAACAAAGGGTGAGCTTACGAGCTCAGTGTATAACTCAACCCATGCAACAAACAGATTTAAATACATATGCCAATTTCAGATATAGAATCAAATGCAATTTCAACTACAAAATCAGGTCTTACCTTCATCCGTTACACACCATCTCCATCTATCCCTACACACCTATAAGTGAGTATATTTCACTTTTTAGAATAGTGCAGTCAAGCTGCCAGATATATATATATATATATATATATATATATATAATAGCCCGCCAAAATTAGATAAGTGTGGCCAAGCCACCATAATAGATATGTGGTTACAACCACTAGATAATGCAAAATATTATACTACAAATAGTTCCTCCATCACATCATTATCCCACCCTAATACACATGTAATACTATACAGATATCAAATGCACATATGTCATACGTGCTATACGCAACAGAATATAATATGATGCTATCAAGAATCATATTAATAGAGGCAGAATATCATATTTCATATCTGTATTACATACATAACACATTTTGAAACCTGCAAAGTGACTAATTTCAAATCACACCTTGAACTGTCGCTAATTTTTTTTACAAAAAAAATGGGCCCACATGTCCGTGTGGCCCACACGACTTAGCACACAACCCAACCAACCAACCCAGCTAGTATGACCCATACGGCTTGACATACGACTGTATGGCATCGACGGTGGCCTTTTCACTATCGTGTCGTTTGTTATTTTTTGAGGTTTTCATTATACACCTGGTCAATTTTCAATGCGATCTCCACCGTAAGCAAATGCTAAAAGTTTGCCTAAGCAACCGAATTAGCCCATAATCGGAAACTTTAATCACTTACCAAACAGAAAAGTAGTCCAACAAATTTTCTAATTCGCTGGAGGCAATTCACAGGTCTCCCAATATTCTCTTAACAACACATTGAAAACAAATTAAACTAGAGCCCACCGATCACTTAAAACAACATTCTAATACCTTAAGAAACTTAATAACCAGAAATACGACATTACAAGAATAGCCATACTCTTACCTGACGATTTTACCACACACCAGCACCAAGACAAACCACTGAAATTGAGACGAAAAAGAAAATAACGAGTAAGAAAGAAGATAAGATTTGGAAAAAAGAAGAGAAATAAGTTTGAAAATATTTTTCCTAGTAAACTAACATGAAAACAAACAGATTAGATGAGTGGAAAGAGAAATGAACAATTGTGGAGGAGATTTTTGGATAATTCTCAAAAAGAATTTTTTTTAAAAAACTACCCACTTCCCCTTTAAATTTGGTACATTATCTTTATTAGAATTCCCTCAGAATTTAAATTCACTCCAAACTCTACCATGTGGGTGGCACAAATTGGGAACAACAAAAATATTTTAGTTTTGCATGCACAGGGATTCGAACACGAGACCTAAGGGTAAGGTGAAGCCTTATCACTAAGCTAGAAAGCTCATCCTTAACATTAGATGAGTGAAAATTAAATTTAAGCTAAATGTACAAAGATTTGGATTGGGAAATAAAAAAAATAAAGATTTAAAGAAATGAGTCGAACCCAAAACCTCATACACACAAACACAACACTCAACCACTGAACCATATTAACTCACTTAACACATTTTAACAATTCAAAAACTAGAATTTTGGGGTGTTACATCCCAAGCCTTTTATTAACTAAGACTCAATAGCAATTAAACTTTTACAATTTAGTCCCTAAACTTTAATTAACTACTTTTTTAGCTAAATTATTTAACTGAATTTTAATATATTTTTATAATAACACTATAAATATTTTGATTTTTTATTTATGGACTCGGTTTACAAAAATAAGGTTCTAAAACTGCATTTTTCGACACCATTGAATTTTGGGTCATTATAGAGCTCATACCTTGTCGAAGAAAATAAAGAGCATATCCATGAATGCAAACAATGTGTTAAAGAATTATATAGAAAATAATATTTAATACATACCCCATGTTAATAACATATTGTTGCTCATTATCTTTGTGAAAAATACCCATGTAATTTCACTTGATATGACGTATACAATATGGTGTGCATATTTCGTAAAATCTAGATGGGTTCCTCCATCGTAAGAACCACTCCCTTCTAGTTCAATAAGAACGATCTCAGGTTCAAAAAATAATACAATTTTTGAACCATTCAGCCCAGACTCTCAGATTGGATCATGATCGCTTTTAGATTCCTATTCGTTCTTAGCTCCCTCTTTGTTCTCTTCATTCTCAGCTTCCTCTTTGTTCTCAGCTTCCTTTTCTTTATCAACCCCAGTTGCATGTCCAGGGCTGGATGCCCCTTTGCTGGTACAAGTTGTGGGGAGTACATCATCTGTTCTGGTCAACCCTACATTAAAACCAATATTACTTGCGAATTGTCCACCCGTTTAACTTAATAGCATACTCGCATAAGTGTTTCCAGCATATATCATTGGTGTTCGGAAAGTTGAAATCAAAAACACTTATAGAATGTCCTGCTAAGGTCTCTAAGTTCGTGCTACCAACTAACCACTATTGTGCGAAAGTTGGAAATGAGGGCTAAAATTTTTGGAATGTCTTTCCATTGATGATTCTGATATTTCCTGTTAATAGCTTTGTAACAATCCGGTGAAACCACCGTACAAATGTGTCGTTGGACTTTTTGCTTCCTATTCCTGAAACAAATTAACTAGAACTGTTGTCAAGCTCGGACCACCTTCCTATTCTAGTATACCATTTCCACTATAGCAATGTGTATCGAGCATTGCCTTGACATCCATGTTGCCTTTGAGCTCAAATATACCATTTCCACTTCGGCTTAAAGTCAACACTTTCCTCCTAATTTTTTATCGAAGCTCGTTTAATTTTATGCTCTGGTTGAAAGCCAATTCTATAAATTGGGTTGATACAAAAATAACCCTAATATCAGTGTCACAAATTTGGCCATCGTAATAAATAACGGCTCTAATTCTTCTAGTAATCTTCGCCCAAAAAACCTATTTCACATGTTTAAAATGAAAACATTATACGAAAAAATATGTACCCATTATCCAAATTCAAATAAGGACACTTACTTAAACTAATTTACTTTGTTGGATCGATTTTTGAACTTCAAATTTTTAACATCACTATAGGAAAATAGGGCTTTAGCGGCGTTTTTAGCGATAAAACGCCGCAAAAATTTTACAACACAGAGCAATAGCGGCGCTTTTGGTAAAACGCCGCTAAAAACCAGAGCATTAGCGGCGCTTTTGGTAAAATGCCGCTAAAAACTAGAGCATTTGCGGCGCTTCTGGTAAAACGCCGCTAAAAGTCTTATAACCCCTAAACCCCGAAAAAATCATAAACACTAATCTATAACCTCTAAAATAATAATTATTAAAATTTATGGTTATACAATATATTAAATATTTTCTTATATAATCGTAAAAGAGATAGTATTGAATTTAAAATATTGAATTAATTATCATTATAGTTTAAGGTTTATGGTTTAAGATATATGGTTTAGGGTTTAAAGTTTAAGAGTTAACTAGTATTTGAATGTTTATGATGAATTATGGGTTTAGGGATTATGATTTAAGGTTTAAGGGTTAGGGTTGGAGTTTAAGGTGTAAGGGTTTGGGGTCAATGGTTAAGGGTTTAGGGTTTAGGGTTTATAGGATAAGGGTTAAGAGGTTTAGGGTTTAGATTAATTAGTATTTTTTAATTTATATATTAAACGATTTCTTATATAACTGTAAAAGAGATAATATTAATTTGAATATATTAAACTTATGATTATAGTTTAAATTATTTAAGAGATAATAGATAAACTTTATATATATATATTAAATGGTTTAAGATTTAATCTAAAAATATTTTGATATATTAAAAATAATTCAATTCAAATTAATTCCTCTACACTTAATTTATTTAAGTGAAATTTAAACCCTAAAACCCTATACCCAAAAAAAATCATAAACACACTAATCTATAACCCATAAAACCTTAAACCCTTAAACCCCTAAACCTCAAAAACACTAAACACTAATCTATAATCCTTAAAATCCTAAACCCCAAAAAATATCATATGGATGTTGATGTGTATATACATAGATATCAATGTAAAAGCTTATGTTCATAATAAATTATGGAAGCAATACTTAATATTGATTAAATTTATTTTTGGGTTTAGGGTTTAATATTTAAGGTTTAAGGTCTATGATTTAGGGTCTTATGGTTTAAGGTTTAATGGCCAGGGGTAGTATGTTAATCTCAAGTGAATCATATTCAATTAAATATCCTAAACCCTATAATTAATATATATTTAGGGGCATAAGTAGGGGGTTAAAAGGGTCTCTGCCCCTTTAAAATGAAAAATTTTTCATTTCGATTTTTTGAAATTTTTAAAAATTTTAAAGGTAAAATTGCACTTCATCCCTTTGAATAATGGAAAATTTTTTATTTAATCATTTCAAAATTATAAAAATATATGCTAAACTTTAATCGTTTAAAGTTTAGATGATAGGGGGTTAAGGGTTAGAGGTTAAGGGGTAGAAGTTTAAGGTTTATGTTTCATGGCTTAGGGTTTAGGGGTTAAGGGTTATGGGTTAGGGGTTAGATTAATTAGTATTTTTTAATTTATATATTAAATATTTTATTATATAATTGTAAAAGATATAATATTAAATTTAATTTATTAAATTATGAATATAGTTTAATTATTTAAGAGAAAATAGATAAACTTTTATATATATTAAAATTATGAATATAGTTTAAATTATTTAAGAGAAAATAGATAAATTTTTATATATATAATAGATAAACTTGAGATTTGTTAAATGATGAAATTTTATACAATCAACCAACTAATGCTTTTATATTTAAAAATATTTAATCTAAACATATTTAAAATATTAGATTTAAAAAAATTGATAAACAAAAAAAGGCACTAAAATGTATTAAAATTTGTACAAATGGCACCGTACAGGAGGAAAAAATTTAGTGACGCTTAGCCAAAAAACGCCACAAATTCTATTTTTATTCGACTAAAACGATACAATTTCAGTTTATAGTATTAAACATTTAGTGGCGCTTCTAAAAAACCCCGCAAAATTGCATTACCGTTTGGCTTGAACGACTACGTTTAACAACAAGGGATAAAATTTGTAGTGGCGCTTTCATAAACGCCCGGAAAAGTTTCCCCAAATTTTTCACGAAATTCTAAGTTAAATGTTTTCTTTTTGTTAGCCCCGATTTCCCTAAAGTTTTCAACAAAACTCTGTATTTCTTCTCTAAAATTTGAAATCCCCAGTTTTTCCAAATCGTTAAGTTTTCCCCCAAATCCTTCGCCCCGTGATCAGAAAAACCCATCTCCTCCGTCGCCTTCGCCCCGTGCATCGCAACTCATTCCCTCCATCGCCTTCGCCCCGTGCATCGCAACCCATCTCCTCCATCGCCTTCGTCCCGTGCATCTGCTGCATAGGCGTCCAGTGTCCCCTCTGCTGCCCGAATATATTTGGTAAATTCAACGAGGTTGTCGATTCCTCCGAACAAGGCTGACTTCACTTTTAGGTTAGTAACTACATTCACCATCTTATTTTACTTGAAAATCATATTCTAGCTACCACATTTTCTACTACAATGGCTCGGTTATTTTGATAAACAATTAAATTTATGAAATAATATGTAGAAGTTAATACCCATATCCAAATTCACACCTGAGTTCGAGTAAGGTAGCTTGAAAAACTGCATTAACATATTTACTTGCAATAAGATACAAAGATATAAATGAATGGAGTTCTCTTTATACAGGATGTAGACATGTAGTTATGTTTTTAGTTACATCCACCAAAGATAAAGTGTTGGTCACATGTTTACTATGAAGCTGTAAGTTAGGCCAAACATATACCAGCATTGCTTTTAAACTGTTTTCTCTGCTCTCTTATCCTATATGTTAGAACGTGGAAGTGTAGTTTGTTTGAATAGGAAGTGTTTCTCCTTATCGACATGGCTTATATCTGTCTCTACGTTTGGTTGCCTGTCATAAATAATGCAAATGATTACACCCTTGTTTAGAGAATGTAATTGCAACCATTTCTTTTAATTACATTGGCTCTGGGTATTTTGTATGTACAAACATATGAGTCTGAGATGTTAAAAAAAATTGGAATTTCTTTTTGTTGGAGTGGAAAAATTTTGTTTCTCTTAGCTTTATATTTGATTTGTTTTGGATGATTTTGTTTATCAAGATATTAAAGGCTATGTCCCTACAATGCAATCATATATAACAGTAGCAGATAATGAAAATCTGTGAATGTCAGTGTAAGCATGGAAAGGAAACATGAAAGCAATGGCCTTTATTAGATGGAGCTATGGATGGGTGGCAGAAAGAAACATGATGAAATTCTGGCCACCAGAGTTAACCTCTCAATGTATATAAAATGCTAGATTCAAGTGTGTTTCACGATCCATTGGTGATATGGATGTTGGGGAGTTCATTGTTCCTGTTCCATACGTAAAGTAAGTAAAGGTTTGTCTTATTCTTTCATAATCTACTTGCATAATGTAATTTATATCTTTTAGTTTGCCTGTCCTGATATCTTGATTTAACTTGTGCACTTAATAGCATTGGATATCGATATTTTATTTGAAAGGGCCAACTAAAATTATATATTTTTCTATTTTTGTTTCTGGTATTTCTTCAAAATTGTATATATAAAAGATATATGCAAACAATATATCAATTAAAAAATAAAAATCTCATGAAATGCATTAGTTTTAGCGATTCATAAATTTCAAATCTGTTATCAATTTATTCTTCATTATAAAATCTCAATAAGCAAAAGTATCTAGTTTTAAGTTTTGTAAAAAGAAAAGTTTTTCATAAGCGGTTTAGATAAAGCTGATTTATCTAGGACTAAACAGAGACATCAAAAAGAACATCTGAATTTTGAGAAAAAAACAGAACTTTTAAGATATTCATATGAAAGCAAGAATATATGCATATATATTTGGAAAAAAGCTTCTTAACAACAAAATTGGCTTTGTAAAGACTGTTGGTAAGTGGTAACTCAAATGATTAAGCAGGAACATTGAAAACAATCACAGATATATTTAAAAGATTGAAATATATAAGAGAAGTTATTGTTAGAAACTAGGAAGTAAAAATTTTATTTGTAAATAAAGATCAGTGGATTCATGAATAGATTAACAACAATTGACATTTTTTCCTATATGCTGACACTCAAACTCTTTTGACATTTTTTCAAACCAGTACTCTCCAAGCTTCACCATTGATTCATGCTTGTTCATGAGTAATTGAGTATATAAACTTTCTTTAATTTACGACTTTTAGGTTCAAGTCTAATTTTTGTTGTATATAAACATTATTTATATCTGCTTTATTTTATATACTGGTACTGTTCCATGGTCATCCTCTTTATTCATTATAGGTTCCTTACAATCTCATTTAAATATTTTGATTTGCTTGTTTGATTTTTGTTATAATTTAGATTGATTTGAATTCAAAATTTCGAAAACTTTGATGTGATTATTCCTTAAAACCAATCCAAACCAGTCCATACTCATCCTTAGACTTAGCTGAAATCGTTGCTTAATTTTAATAGGTTAAAACACAATAATTTAGCATTCGTGAATTGTTTCTTTATTTTTTTTATTAATCATTCATGATTACATTTATCTCTTTAGGAATTACTTGAGTTAGGGGAGAGTGTTGGAACACAAAGTTGGGGTCTCACCCAAGAACTTATTTTGTTGCTACCTGTTTCAAAATACAAGTGCAGCTTATTCTCAAGGAAGAAATCAAGGAAAGAGAGGTACTGCTTATGCTTCATCTTTGCCTCGTTAAAATGTGATTTGCTTTTATCAGCTGCTGCTTTTGGTCTTCCACAGATTTTAAATTGAAATACTCAACAACCCTTGTTCATCTTGGCATAAGTTTTATATGTTAATTTTTTCCCTTATGCCACTGTTTTAAGAGATTGGATATGTACTTGGCTGTAATGGAGTTCCTCGAACTTCCAAACCAGTAACATTTCTGAATTTGTGATCATTAACTCCATAGTAGAGCCATTAATTTCATATCCGTATCCTCATGTGTCCTATACTTGCACGTTGAAGTATTTTCTGCAGTTAATTGTTTTCTTTTACCAACTAGCCTATTTTCTGCAGTTGTCTACGGCTGGTGGTAGGATGATTATCTCTAGTGATGGTGTTTGGGATGCAGTTGTCTAATTTTGCCCAGCAGAGTTAAGTTAATTTTATGGTTCTATCTTTAATTAATGCAGGACTGAGCAATGCTTTCTTTACAGGTAAAATAAAATAAAGGATTTAGAAAATATTTTTAAAATTCATATGATTTTTAAAATCACATGATTTTCCCTAAGCCACCCCCCGTCAATAATGATTGATTGCTGATGTAACAATGTTTGATTGCTAATCACATGATTTTCACTTTTCTTTTGTCTTCAATAATGATTGATTGCTAATGTAACAATGTTTTTTTTTTTTTTTACTCGAGGCTAAGAAGTTAGCATCACAGTATCGAAAGGAAGCGGAGAAATGCAATTCGGGTATGTGGGAAATAAGAGCTCGCCAGACAGGGTGGAGAGAAAAGGTCGCCAAATCTAATGCGCAGACACAAGGTAACCTCCAGTTTGTCTAAACCATCCGCCATGGCCTGATAGGAAGAAAATTAGTAGAAAACGTATTTCTTTCCTTCTTTCTTTTCCATTGTTCAGTGCTCTGCGACATGTTCTGTCAGTTCTTGACCGCGAAGCGGAATTTTATAGTCATCATGAATTTCAAAGTTAATATTATAGGCAGTCTAATTTAACATTGTAGTAAACATTATATTTGATAATTTTGGATACAATATATAAGAAAAACGATTAAAATACAACATGATATGAACATCTAAATGTGTCAAAGGGATATACTGATTACCATATCTAGTAAAATATGATTTATTTCTAACATAAACTAATTCACTCCAAGACCACTCTTTATTGTAATTTCTCATCAATAACTCATGCTTCATTCTAACTATCATTTTTTTCCTTTATGGATTTTCACTAGCGTTGCTGCTGCAAATTAATCATTATTCATTCCAATATATTTGAATATGATTTAAGTCCTTATTTCATTTAAGTTACTTCATTATAATATCTTATTTTATTGATATTTTTATATTTAATCTAGTTTTTATTATTTATTTTAGTTTTGATTCTAAATTTTTATTTTTATTTTAATATTTAAGATAACTTGAGTTCTAACTTTTGGATTTTAATTGTGTTATTAATTTATTATTTTAAATTCTAAATTTAAATTCATTAATTTTTTTATTTAGTTTTAAAGTTAAAATTTTAATAGAAAATTTTTATATTTATATCATGGATATTATTCTTCTCAATATTTATATTTTTTATAATATATATTTTTTGAATTTAATGACATTTAGCGGCGATTGTGGGAAAAGTGCCGCTAAAGGTCGTGACATTTAGCGGCGTTTGTGGGAAAAGCGCCGCTAAAGGTCATGACATTTAGCGGCGTTTGTGAGAAAAGCGCTGCTAAAGGTCATGATCTTTAGCGGCGTTTTTTCAAATAAACGCCGCAAACTTTAGCGGCGTCAGCAATAGCGGCATTTTTTGCGGCGCTTGAAAAAACGCCGTAAATAGTTTTAGCGGCACTTAAAATCGCCGCTAAAAGTCAATTTTGCTGTAGTGCATCAACAATCTTCTCTTTATGCAAACCTCTTTATGGAATAATCTACTCAAAATTTAACTATGAAAATCTCTACACAAAATGTCTTTATTTTATAAAAAGCTTTATTGTCGAATATTTAACATAATTTCAAAATATTAGAAAAGATTGGACATGGCAAGTCAAGAAAATGCTTTTAACAAGAAGCATTTTTTTTTTGAAACATTTTTAAAGATTTCTATTCTACCAAGGAAAAGATAGGATGAGATGTAAATTTTATCTCAGGATTCTTGATTTTAGGGTTAAGGTTTAGGGGTCACGAGTTTTCAAAAATGCTCCCTGCGGAAGACATTTTCACTTTCTCTCTAAAAAATAACATATTTCCCTAAATTAAAAAAATAAACTTCAATCCCTAAATTTCCTTTATAATCTACATATATCCCTCATAACTCGTGAAAGGTTCTATTTTTATACATGGTAATATTATAATGATTAGCAAAAATTTGGGTTGCGATTAGAAAGATTATTATTATTTTGATAAATAATTTTTTTTAAAGATTTTATGCTAAAGAATTGTATTTAAAATGTGCTAAAAATTTAGTATATTTGTCAAATTTGGACATTTGCCGATGAAAAAAATCTAATATTTATTCCAATATATACTATAAAATAATCATGAATAATATGTTTTTATTAATAATTACATTTAAAAATATTTCCAAAATTATATATATTTTTGGTAGAAACAATTATATTGTAACAATGTCAGCTAAGCAACTTATTTTTGGAATTCAAATTTCCTTTTCTGAATCCTAACTTTGTTTGTGTGTATATATGATTCATAATAACATATGAAAAGTTAAATGATTTTTTTTATAATATTACAAGCATTTATAGAAAAAGTATCTAATAGGATCTTGTATTTTATGAAAGTTGTGGATTTAGTATATTTATTTTGATTTGGTCATTTTCCGTCTCTTTATATTTAGAATTTGAAAATTTTAGCCTTAACTAAATGATAAGTATTAAATTCATTAAGTTAAAATATGTTATTTTTGAAAGTTGATGTGTCAAACATATTATCACATGTGTAATGTTATATTTGTTTGTTTTTTTTTACATATTACTCACAAAAAAATCAGTTAATAGATTTGACAACTGTTATTTGCATTAAGACTAAAATTTTGAAATTAAAAGAAAAATAGTCACTAAGAATGATACAATTGGTGAACATGGACTAAATCTATAACTTTACGTATAATGCAGGACTAAAGACATAATTTAACCAAAAAAATTTAACTGTTACTATTGGGTCTAATAGTAGAGTTTGACCATAGAAAAATACATTCAATGAGCCCTTACTGATTAAAGAAATTAATTGGCCTCTTTTGTTAACGGAAATTGTTGTTGATTATTAACAATATTGATGTGATTATCGGAAGCCACTAAATGCTGACATACGGTCACATCAGTACAAAAAAATAATAAATACAAAATTATAATGAACCTGGGTAAATGATTTTCAAGGATCATTCGAATATAACTAGCATTTATCTATATTCATTCTAGAAGAGTGAAAAACTAAAAAAATAATTAGAAATTATAAATATAAATAGATATTAAAAGTTATAAAAAGAATCAAATATGTAAAAATTTCAAAATATTATAAATCAACATTAATAAAAATCAACATTAGAATAAATATATACCAATAATTATCTAAATTTATTATGGACGAGTGTAAAATTATAAAAAAAACTATTAATAATTTTTAAAATTTTAAAAAGTCAAATAGGTAAAAAAAAATAAAAATAAACTCTCTATACAATTTATAATCTTAAAAACAATTAATGAATATAAAGCTCAAACTTTTGTTGTTATAGATGATGGGAAACACATGGATGATGATATTTTTAGAGATTCTATGTAAGAAAGAATTATAGTTGTTGTGGAACTCAAATTTTTGAGAATTTTTATTTATTTGAATTTTTAGAATTTTTAAGAAGTATTGTTAATTTTTTCAAGTTTGTTCCAAGCTCGAAGTGCCATTTGTACAAATAAAAATCCTTTTTGTTACATGATTTTTTATTCATATAGATAGATATAGGATCTATGGGACAATTAGCTAGAAGTATATTTTGTACAACAGCCCTTCCTATCTGATAGAAAAGGATCTCATGACCTTGAACCCATTTTACTTGGGATCGTAAATCCCAAGTTTGTCTATAAAGAACAGATCTAATTGTATTTGTGTCTATAATTGATTTCTTCTGTGTAATACTAATCGATAGAGCCTCATTGGTAAGTGTTACAAGATCTCACGCATTGGAGCCTATGGTTATGGACCAGAACCCATTAGTATGAAACATTTTTTTCCAAGTGAAATCCCCTAGAATATGAAAGAGTGAAAAAAATGCATTTATAACTTTTAAATTTTTTTTATAACTAAGCACTTGGTCAAAATAAATCTAAATAAATGGTTTAGTTTTTTTTTTTTTTAGATTTTTTTTTGCTAATGCGATATACGATGTTAGCATAATTCCATGTGGCACGTTAAGTGTCAACTTTTCGTGGTTTTATTAACCATTTCAGCAACTTTTAACGGCCAAATCAGTTAATGATGGTTTCTATTATTAGAAGGGGTAATTTTTTTTCCTTCACCCTTAAAAAGCTCAATTGGGTGCACTTGTTTTTTATAAGAGCTTAATTGGCTTTTTAAATTTTTACTGTGAAATTTTTTTAACACTTTAACTCTTTTTAAATAAGGTCGTTTTGAAATTATTCTCAAAATATGTATTTTTTAAGACTACTTTGAGATTTATGAGTGTTAATACCCATTTTCTTTTACACAATGGACAATGAAGTGGCAACATCACTACAGCAAATCAGGTTTTTAGCGATTTTTTTTGGCCTACAATAAATTGTGACATTTTTATAAGCGCCACAGAAAACGCTGCTATAGATAACACCACTAAATTTTACAGCGTTTGTGTAAAAAAACACCACTAAAAAAAATGACCTTTGCTGCACTTTTCCCACAAACGCCTATCTGCCATGTCTGCATTTTTCTGTGTATCTGCAACCTGAAATAGTAGTCATTTATATGTTCAATTTTAAGAATGTCATTTTGTTTATGATACTAGACACAAAAAGCCTTTGAAGGGAATGTTATTACCATTCAATTGTCCAAATTGCCAGTATTCAGGTTCATTGCATCTCACTCCCCTGTTCCATAACATTACGGTTAAGAAAACTGATATATATATATATATATATATATATATATATATATATACACCTTCTCAAAAATCTTTTGCAGAAGAAAAACAAAACATTGATAATCAGGCTGACTTTTGATAGAGGACAGGACCAGATTTCATGCACCCTATAAACACACGATGTTTCTTCCGGTGTCTAACTAGAGTTTCTCAGAATGTCGCTGCAGCAATTGGAGATGATAACTTAAAGGATTAATAAAATTTTAACAAACACTTAATTACAGTTAACTACAATAAGTATCATAATTCGCACAGAAAACATATAAGAGAAGCATTGATCTTCAAGCACAAAGGCAAATGTAAAGGGATAATTATAACAAAAACTAATCTAAAAACTTTACTTTTGGTAGACATCTAAAAACTTACCTATATTTACATGGACATCATCCTCAACTTTGACATAAAAATCTGCGTCCCATAAAGCGAGAGCAGTAGCAAAATATATCTTAGGTTTTGCAGACAACTCAATATACCCTTCAACATGGTCCTGCTGATATATAAAACAACATATCGCTCGATTTACTTATTTAATCTTTCCTCGCAGTAAATTGTTATAGGGTGTTCTTGAAGAACATATTTTTAATGTAGAAAAGCCTATAAAGATCAATAGTGGCTAAAACAGCCAAGCAGCCTCAAGAAGTCTCCATGTTTCTTATCCTCAGCTTCAATTGCTCAGTCCAAATTACCAACCATCGTGGCACTGGGAAATAGGAAAAAGAAAGCATACATTAAGTTTTTAAATTGTGAGTTGGGACTGTTATTGTTATCCATTTGCGCCCTTGCATTGTCACTGTCATGCGACATATATAAGAATCTAGAAACAGACTTAAAATTTCTCAGTATCAAGAATCAATACAAGTAAAATTTTATGTTTATAAAAGAATCCATCAGGACATCCTGTGGAAGTGAAATCAGTCTAGCATATAGGTTCAATGCATTTAAGGAGAAATACATGTCAAAGTTCAGCAACCAAATAAAGGAAGCCAATAAACTTAAAAACCGTAAAACTTTGGGTGTGCGACAAAAAGGTTTTAGGTACGATGCGATTAAGGTACTTACAGCTTTTGGATTACAACCCTCTGAAATTAGTTTAAGTTTTTTAGCTTCCACTGCATTTGTCCTCTTGATACCTTTAGGTTCAAGAACAGTCCCCATCCTGTTACTAATTTTACACATTAAGAAGCCACAAAAGCCTCAGTAACATCTATAATGTTGGATTTTTGACACGCTTTGTCCGGATGAAGTATGAACTTCAGTCTAGATTTAAACAACAAAGTAATGTATCCGGATGAAGAAAGACAAAAACTTTGAAATTCAAGTCTGAAAGTTTTTAAGCAATCGAGCAGAATCTGGTTTAAACTATGAAAGCAAAAATTAGGAGAGTATTTTTCTTGAATGATTTCTATTGAAATTCATTGATTAAAAAAGATGGCATAGTGCCAATACATATACCAGTCATAAGTTGGTCAGCTTTAACATATTTGCTATTTTTAGACTTACTTGCACCGCTTGTACATTGCAACTTGCAAATCAACTTGCACAATTAGGTAAACTGATCTATCGATCTTATCAGCACCCAATACACTACCTACTTAGTTCTAATTTAACTAAGTTACAAAATATTACTTAAAGTAACAAAATGAAACTGAAATTTAACAGTAGCATCAACTTCAGTAACTGCATATACTTCATCCAGAAATACTACAGCAGCTTGTTCTTCATACTTCATCCACATAACTTAAGTTGCATTGTTTGCTTCCTGGTTGCTTTATTTGCTGCATGCATGCCAACTTCAAAATATAAGCATACAACCATTTCATACACAAATGAATCCAAATTTTTAACAGTAACCTAAACATTCCATTTCAGCTATGTACTGAAGTTTACGCACCCTTGAGCGTTGAGCAAGCTGCCTGCAATAGATGGTGGCAAAGTGCAGTGATAAAACATTTGCAACCAATATCAGGTGTTGGTATAATAACCAATATTAGGATTGCACCGCTATGCTCATGAAAGTATTTGTGATGATCGGTCCCCATAATTAGATCATTGGAGATCAACTATGTCCCATTGAGAAATAGGGACATTGAATGAATCAACATAGTTGTGAAAATCCTAACACGACATGCAATATTAAAGTTTGCTTATTGTCCCACATGCCACATATGATAAAGAGGAAATTCTAAGAAAGAAAAAGTTTTAAAACTTTATAATCCACAGCCACAAAGATGACAACCTAAGAATTTGCAATATTAAAATTTAGTTAGCCATATAAATATCTACCCGATATTGCCAGAGTGAGCACACCATCACCTATGACCATAGAAGCACCAAAGAGTACCACAACAAGAAGGGCTGTCATCTGCACCCAGCATGATAAACACGTATTTAAGAAGGGGCATCAATGTAAGGGTCCAAAAAATCAAGGAAAATGCTCCAAATATTGCACCTTCATTCTGATGATCCTGCAAGTTCCCTATGAATGTGCTTGAGTAACCATAAAGAGGTGAAGTGCTCAGGTCTCCATACAACATCCTGAGGCTCTGGTATGCTAATATTAGGTTCCTGGAGAGATTGACCCATGAAAGCAGCAAAAGTGATTCAGGTACTTGAACAATTTTGAGTTTCAAATAAAAACCAAATGATAATGCCACGATTAATGCCGGAACATACCTAGACCCATAACTCTAGCAAAAGCAGTGGTCAATATAGAAAATATTGAGTAGGAAAGGAAATATCCTTTTTTTTATATTAAAAGAAGGGCAACATTTGATTTTACTAGGAATTAACACCAAAGTGATCATATGCATGTCATTTTGGTTTTCAAAATGTGTTTTTTTGATAACAGTGGCCATTAGATCAATGATTTTGCTGCAGTGATTTACATGTATAAGACACACTGATTGAACTAGAATCCAGAAATTGGTTTACTACGTATAAGTACAACAATCTAGCCAAAAAAAATAAAGTGACCTTTAGTCAACCTTCCTATAATCGGGTTGCGGATCCATGAGGAGGATAAAAAATATTTGAAATTTATTTTATAACTATATTATATCAGAAGAAAAGGTTGAAAGAAAGAAAGAAAAAAAAATGACATGGAAGTAAAGTAAGCTGATAAAAAGGCAGAGGTTAGGTTAGTAAAAAACTAAAAGCCTAATAGAGTGACGAAGCTACTAGAGCAGCTTAATTGAATTTGAAAGTAGAGCTATGACAGAGAAAGAGATAAGTTAAAAACAAGGGAGATGCCATCAAGATTGTAAAGCGTCGGAAACCAAGCAGATCGCAGATAAGAAATGAAATGATAATTGAAAACCAAACACACAAGAACAAGATTCAAAAATCTTAAAATAAATAAATAAACACTAACTGAGGAAGGATTTCGCGGAGGAGAAGGAATCGAAACTCCTGATTCCGGCCCCACTGAAAGCAGACTCAGAGAGTGTGTGTGTTCTTTCAATCCTACGGCTTCCTAATCCTAATCTGAATCTCACCTCCATCTATTTTCAAAGGGTTTCTGGGAATAAAATGGCGTCGTTTTGAAAATTTTTAATACATATTCGCGGTTGTTTTGGTCAAAACGCCGCTATAGCCCTAACTTTTTGTGGCGTTTTTTCATAAACGCCGCTATAGCCCTAACCTTTTTCAGCGTTTATGAAAAAATACCGTTATAGCCCTAACCTTTTGCGGCATTTATGAAAAATCGTAGCTATAGCCCTAACCTTTTGCGACATTTATGAAAAAATACCACTATAGCCCTAACCTTTTGCGGCATTTTTCGATTAGCGCCACTAATGTATAACTTTTGTGGCGTTTTTGGTCTAAACGCCGCTAAAAGCTTAATTTCCTATAGTGCATGAGTCTTAACAAGAATCGCGAACATTGGCCTTTCACATATTTAAGGGTTGTGGGTTTTGAATTTCAGATTAAATCTACATTGTTTGACTATTTTTTGAAGTGTATCTTCGTCAAATGGAAGAAGAGAGAAAAGAGAGGAATCGACAGAAAATATTTAACGTGAGAGATGATGTCGACGAAAAGCAATGCATGCAATTATGGAGGAAAATAAAAAGTTACGAGAAAATGAAAAAAGAAATGATATATTGTATTTGTATATCTTGTTCTTCCTTTAATATTTCTCTTCAAAAAATGATCTTTTATGTATTTTTAATATTTCCGTTAGAGTTGTGTGACCCAAATTCCTATTAAATAAAGTAAGAGATTGCTTGCAAGTTATGTTAAATCAAATATATTTTCTTTCTAAAATATTTAATATTTATTAGTATAATATATTTAGCATTTATTAACATAATTTTTTTGAACTACGAATTTATTCTATAAATAGACTCTTTTACAACATTAGTGTAGACACTCAATTTTGCTCGGGCCCAGAAATAAGTCCAAAAACAAAAATAATAAACCAAAAAAAAAAAGCCGAAGTCCAAGTGCAGTCCAGAATTACAAATATAATTTGGCCCGATCGGAATGGCCCATTACTTGAAAAGATTTAAGGTCCATCTACAAGCTTGACTCATATGGAAATATAATCTTCAATGATATGCAATCTTAGATGTGATATGCAATCTTAGATGTGATACAATTTTAGATATGATTGCAATCTTAGATATGATATGCAATCTTGAAGATATGATCTTGTAATCTTGGAGATTTAATTTGTAGATATCCTTTAATCTTAACCGTTGATGTAATTGATCTGTACCGTTGGATTTTGGGAGGCTCAACTATAAATAGAGGCCTTTCCCTTCATTGTAAAATGACTTGAATTTTGGGAGGCAATAAGAATTCTTGAGAGCATTCACTCAAATTTCTCTCCCTCTTGCGTTCTTACTCTCTGTGGTTTGTTCTTATTTTATTCTTCGTCTATCTTAGTTTTTCAACCTTTTTTTATTTTAATTTCTTCATTTTTCAAATATGTATATTTATTCCTATCTTTTATACATTTGATTATGTATTTTATATATTATAATATTTAACCTTTTTATATAGTTTATTTTCAAATATATATTTTCTATGCATGTATATATATTATATTATCATTTTATGTATTTTGAACTATTGCATTATATTTTTATAATTTGTAAATGTTCTATTTATTCATTTTTTTAGTGTATGTCATTTACCTTATTTGTGCATAGTTTCATTTTTTTATATGCTATGTTTAATTATTTCTTTTATGTGCTATTTTATGATATATATTGTTGTATAATTTTTGCATGTATTGTGTTTTTCTTTTAGTTTACTCATGTTTTTATTTGTTTATTATCTTATATTTACCCTAGTATGATTTTTTTCATTAAACGTATGTTCATGTTATTTAGTTTTGTCTTAATGATATTATTTATGTTTATATGGAAATGTTAGAATATTTTGTACATCTATGCTTCATGATGCATTAATATGTCATCCTAAAACGTCATTTAAAATAGTATTCCAAGGTTTTTTTTTTTTTAAAAAAAAAGGCAATGCTTGATGTTTGGAAACTTCGAGAAAGGTAGTGCCTAACTTCTTCAAGTTGCGACTTTTCTCGTTGAATTCAAATAGTCAAGCACCCTTCTAAGTGATTTTGAGTTTTCAAAACTAAAACAATTATTTCGAGATTTCAAAACATAGTGTCCTAACTTACTGAATATGGCATTTTGTTGTTTCGAGATAGAAATTTTCGAAAGACGAGCTTTGTTTCGAAGGTTTTAAAATGTTACGTCCTAACTTACTGGATGTGATGTTTTGACTCGTTTGAAATAAGTGAGCCTTAATTTTCAAAATTGAGACATTCTAATTAAAAGAGGTTTGCATCTTAAAACTTTCAAATTTCTGACATTAAAGACACTTGATAATCAATTAGGTACCAATTTTTGGGCGTTACGAGGGTGCTAACCCTTCCTCGTACGTAACCGACTCCCGAATCCATTTTCTTGACTTTCATAGACCAAAATTAATATTTTAAAACAAAACATTTTATAAGGTGATCCAATCACACCTAAAAAGATTGGTGGCGACTCCCGTTTTCATTTTTCTTAAAGTCGAACCCCATTTTCCAAAACTTGATTTAAAAATGGTTTTGACAGCTTGGCGACTCCACTGGGGACTAATCAGAGAGTCAAGCCATGTAATTGATTATCTCTTATCTTAATGTCAGAAATTAAAAATTTTAAAATTTAATCCTCTTTGCATTACATGTGTTTGTATTATTGCATGTGTTGCTATATTCTGATACGCATTGCATTTGCATGACCGTTGTGGTCACACCCTTAAGTGGGAGTGAGAAGCTACGCCTTCGTGAGGTTTTCGCCTCCGTGCAGGATAGTGGATCACTTTCGGGATACATCTGTACCTATGGTTTCGTGAGATTTTCATCTCCGTGTAGCCATAGGGAAATGTATTCCCCTGAACTGAACTCGATTCAAATGAGCCTATAATAGGTGAGGATCGAGGAATCTGCTGGTTCAGGTACCTCAAACTTTAGAAATAAACCACATATAGAAAAACCGTAAGAGCTCAATATAGATAGAATTATACTTAGGTTATCTTTGTGTTTATTAATATCATATGATCTTGTCATTTTCTTTCTTTTGTGCATGTCATTTTGTATTTAAAAGGTATCGATTCACTACGCTTTCTAAGTTAGAAAGTTTTATTATGGAGAACGGACTTCTTGATAGAATGGAGGGCAACGCTAACTTCCATAAATGGTCAAAGGAAACACTGAAGGATACACATCAGAATTATGGGGTTACACTCGCATCAGCGTGGCGTAAAATAATCTCTAGGAGTTAAAGGAAATATGGGATCAATGGAGTAATGAAGCCAAGCAGTTGCTCTACAATAACTAAGGGGATTTGCAGTATTTGCTTGACAGGAGGATAGATGAGCAATTCAAAGTGAGTGCGGGAGTATTGATGGACACTTCTACCATTATAGCATTTCTCTTTCATATGAAGACGGTTGACATGTTGATGGTAAGGGTATTGGAAGGAAAGTGATTGATAGAGTGCATGAGACCTACAAAAATGAGTTGGATGGAAAGAATTTTGCCTATGATGGTAAAAAGCTCGTTTACTATAGGATCGCTACCAAACAACAAGCTTGAGTTTACTGTTGTACTTATCAGAAACAATAGAAATGCAAGCCCCGATGGCCTGGATAGCTCAAGTAAGCGTGAAAGAAAGCGATTAAAGAAGACTGTATCATACAAAGACCTTTCGAGATTAGCTATGCTGCGAAGGTACCGAGGCAGGATGCTCTGCGTGGGTAGAAATTTAAAAGCTCTCAAGAAACATTGAGGATATAGGATATTATTTTAAGGTAGCACACTGCAGAACAGGATACCTACTTGTTCGCTAATCTATCTCAAAATAATCAGAACAACTTCACAAGTATTGGAGGAGGTGCCCTTAGCTGCACGGATTACCCCACAGGTGAGGTCCTAGCTCAAACTCAGGAGGCAGCTGATTATTTACAGACATTGGCAGCACAGGCTGACATATTGAGCACCAATATGAGCTATAATCTGATCGTGGCCAAGAGTTTGTTTTGTTGTTAAAACTTTAGGCATTAGGGCGAAAGCGTATTTGTAATCCATTTATATGTAAAGATATTCTTTTTCTAAATAAAGTTTTTTAAATGAGATTGAATCGAGATCGATACCTTTTGCATTCATACATTTGCATCTCATAGCATCATTGCATCATTTGCATTCAAAATTATAAAAAGACCCTAATTAGTTAAAGTTATTAAAAAGAGAAAGCAAAGAGAGAGAGAAGAGGGTCACGGCTAAGTGAAAAAGAAGTTGAATGGGAATTAACGACGTTCCCTTACATATCCCATACTTTTGTGTTAGGAGGGATAGCTTACCCGGAAAAAGGGGTGTTTGGAAATGAAAATCATCCCATCAATGTCATACATGAGGAAGGGACTGAACAAAGAAACCTTGAGGGCATTCGCCCTTACGAACCGGGAAGTTCTTTAAACAATTGGACTGCAGAAGAACTTCCTGTAATCTTTAAGAATTTTACAGAGTAATATTCAGAACACTCTTGTTGCTCTAAAGCCTAGGAGTAATGAGATTTCTTTTGAGAAGAGAGCTCATGTTCAGACATTTTTATTTTCAATAAAACATACTTTTATTATTTATCCAAGTAAATATTCTTTCATTCTGATTCTTTTGACCTTTGACATTCTTTATAAATTTTCATTTCATGTAAATAGTCATTCTTGAATTCATTTATTCCTTGTATATTCTTTTTGTGTGCCTATCATAGATTCCTAGATATCAATGGCAGAGCAACGATACTCTGATTCGAGTTCCTTTTGAGTGCGATATGTGTTTAGAGGATCTCAAGATTTTGAAGGTGACAGAAATTGTGAGTTGTTTCAGAATTTGTTGAAAATGGTTTTTACCCCATGAAGTGGTGGTAGGAAATATAACCTTAGAGGAAGGAAAGATTACGAAATTGGAATTAGCTAAGGAGACAAAAAAAGACCTTGTTAAGACTATTATGGGAATTCAAAAATGTGGTCCAAAGACGCATGCAGGAGAATTTGCAATTGCCAGGATAAACATGAGGTTTTGGGGCACTGTTGGTCCACCATAGAAAGGGATCGCATCAGTTGTACAATGAATGCCAAATTTAAAGGAGTCAAGACTTATGGGGCATGTATGTTATGGGCCCGAGCTCGTCAAAAGTTTCAAGCTGACAATGACTCATCTTTGTGGACGTCACCTACTCCATTAAGAGGGGGAGATAACTTCATATGCCAATATTACAAAGTCAAAAGTCATCCATTTCAAAAAAAAAAAAAGATTATATATAACTGCACAATGCCAAAAGTTTGCAGTCTTTTCAAAGATAATGCGCCATATCACAGTACAACAAAGGTTGCCAAAAGAAAAGAAACAGAAGAAAAAAACAAATTACAGAAGATGACCGAGATTGGTAAAAATTGGCATAAGAAACTACCGCCTACTCTCTATGCTTACGCTGGGGTAAACACCTTCAATTCCAGTTGTTTCAAAGGTTCCAACCATCATCCTTGGAATGGGTACATTGTTTGGCTTTCCTGAGCAGTCTGATGTGCCATCAATAGCTGCGATGGTTAGCTCCAGGCAGTGGCCATTGATTTCCAGCTATGGGGCATCAGGCCGTACACAGTCTTTGAAGCTTAAAATGATAGATTCTTTCTTCAAAACCAGTTTCTGACAAAGTGGATGATGGTATCATGAATGAAGCTCTCTTAGACTTTTATACAAGTTCAGGGAAGAGGAAACTTGATCAAATCATTATTTTCAGGGATGGGGTTAGTGAGTCTCAATTCAATCAAGTTTTGATCAAGTTATTGAGGCTTACAAGTTCCTTGACGAGAAGTGGAACCCTAAAGATTGTGGTTATTGTTGTACGAAAAACCATCATACCAAGTTTTTTCAGCAGGGATCTCTTGACAATGTGCTACATGGTACTGTCATTGACAACAAAGTACGCCATCCAAAGAACAATGATTTTTACCTTGGTACCCATGCTGGAATGATTGGAATCACGAGGCAGACCCACCATCATGTTTTCTTAGACCAGGCTGGGTTTTCAGCTGATGATCTGCAAGAGTTTGTTCATTCTCTATCCTATATGTATCAAAGGAGCACCACAGCCATATTTTTTGTGGCTCCTATTTGCTACGTTCATTTGGCAGCTTCACAGTTGGGGGCAATTTATGAAGATTAGGGATGCTTCAGAAACATCATCGAGTCATGGTGGGATGTATGCTCTAGGAGTAATCTCTGTACCTCAGCTTTCCAGGTTGAAGGATAAAGTCAGCAACTTCATTCTTGTCTGCAGAGAATCATTGAACCATCTTTTTGTAGGGTTTGACAAACAACATCCAGGACTGCTGCTGGGGCAATCCCTTTCTCATGGGTTTATGAATCAAGATTTTTCCTCCAAGCTTTGATGGAGTCAAGAATTGAATACCTCTAGTAAACTTAACTTGAAAGTATTCATCCTAAGCAAATGTACCAAGAATGGATGACACAGACTTATGACAAAGAAGGTTCGTCTAAAAGAATTTTATAAAGGAAACCTTGTGCTGAAAGAGATCCTTCCCATACAAAAGGATGCCGAATTGTGAAGGGCCATATGTTGCGAAGAGGGCTTTCTCTAGATGTGCACTGATTTTGACAAGAAATGGATAGGAAGAATTTATCTGATCCAGTGAATTCGGACTCGGTCAAGGAATACTTTGTCTGAAGGAGAAGGGAAGCCAAGGTGAAAACCCGCAAAGGGCACTTTGGGACTTCTATTTCAAAAAAAAAAAAAAAAAAAAAAGAAAAAGAAAAAAATAATAAAAAGAAAAAAGAAAAAAAAGAAAAAAGAAAAATGGAGAGGCCAAGGTGAAAACCCGCAAAGGGAGCCTTGAGACCAAAGGGATTTTGAGTTGAAAACCCGAAAGGGTAGCTCAAATTTGGAAAGTCATTTAGTGACCTTGCTATACCGGATTCGACGAGAAGTGAAGTATGTTACATATCGAGGCATCAACGAATTACTTTGGATCTTCTAGACATATGTTGAACTCAAGAAAGTCTTCATGGAGCTAGTGTATAGACGCTCAAGCAGCGATATCTGGGGCATCTGATTTCTGTCCTATTTACTATCTTTGGATTCTTTTTCTTCGCAAAGATATGTTCTCAGGTTAATCTTTTTGCATTCCTTCCAATAATTTGTCCAAATCTAATTATCCTCAGGATCAATTTATTTGTCTCCCATTATTCATAAAGCATGTTACATTGAAATAATGATAGATGAACTAAAATATCTTCACAAATGAAGTTTTACATATTACTCTGGAAATTTCTAGATAATACAAGAAACTGAAACAAGACAATTGTTTAAGGAATTCTCATATGTATGGGTTGGAGATACTCGAGAGATTTTCTTCTTCAGTCCAAAAGGTGGTTGGACGTTTTAAGCAATATTGATCTTATGAAAGGATCATTTCATAAACATCTTTAGTGGGTCGTAACATTTGAGGAATGGTACGGTAGACCAAATTGATGGAGAAGATTCAATGCATACGAGCAGAGTATGATTGATATGTCGAGAAGAACGAGGTGGAAAGTTCGATAGATGAATGAGTGATGACGTCCGAAATAAGAGTTATTTTCATAAACATTTTGCATCATAATATGTCTAATTAGGAGCATTTGACTCATTTCGATCATGGCATCTTAATTATTTGGCATAAGCATAAATTCCAGGAAATCAATTCTACAGTGGATTCCCAAAGGACAATGTAGCAAGATTGATTGAAAATTACAAAATTCAGCGCCTTAATCCCCTAAGCAGTAGGGTAACAGGTTAGATTTGCAGATCTTATCTCTCAATGCAGTAGTGGAGCAGATCGAAGACTCGCCTTAATCCCCTAAGCGGTAGGGTAACAGTTAAATTTGTAGATCTTATCTCTAAGCGAGAGGAGAAGATCGAAGACTCGCCTAATCCCCAAGCGATAGGGTAATAGGTTAAATTTACAGATCTTATCTCCTAAAGCGATAGTGGAGCGGATCGAAGACTCGCTTTAATCCCCAAGCAAAGAGGGTAACATATTAAATTTGCAGATCTTATTTCCTAGCGGTAGTGGAGCGGATCGAAGACTCGCCTTTAATCCCTTAAGCGATAGGGTAACAGTTAAATTTGCAGATCTTATCTCCCTAGCGAGTGAGTGGAGCGGATCGAAGACTCGCCTTAATTCCCGAGCGGTAGGGTAACAAAGTTAAATTTGCGAGATCTTATCTCCTAAGCGCAGTGGTGGAGCGGATCGAAGACTACGCCTTAATTCCCTAAGAAGTAGGGTAACAGGTTCGTAGAACTTATCTCTCTAAGCAGTAGCGGAGCAGATCGATGACGACTCGCCTTAATCCCCTAAGCAGTAGGGTAACAGGTTAAATTTACAGATCTTATCTCCCTAAGCAGTAGTGGAGCAGATCGCTGCCTTAATCCCCTAAGCAGTAGGGTAACAGGCTAAAATTATAGATCTTATCTCCTTAAGCAGTAGTGGAGCAGATCGAAGATGCGCCTTAAGGCCCTAAGCAGTAGGGTAACAGGTTAAAGTATAGCAGATCTGGCCTTCAGGTGTTCACGCTGAAGCAGATCCAAGATGATTTCGTATCTCTGTATTGTTAGAGAACAAATCGAAAAAATAGATTTGGCATCTCCACATTCGACGGAGAGCAGATTGAAGACATAGCAGATCTGACCTCCAGGTGTTCACGCTGAAGCAAATCCAAGATGATTTGGCATCTCTGTGTTTACAAGGAACAAATCGAAGACATAACAGATCTGACCTTCAGGTGTTTACACTGAAGCAGATCCAAGATGATTTGGCATCTTTGTATTAGACGGGGAGCAAATCGGAGATAATCTCCGTATTAGAAGGGGAGCAGATTGAAGAAGCAAATTTGGCGTCTCTGTATTAGACGGGGAGCAGATCGAAGATAACAGATTTGGCGTCTTTGTATTAGACGGGAAGCATATCAAAGATAGCATATATCGCCTTCTTGAGTTGCAGTGAAGCAGATTGAAGCCGTCAAGAGGCCATTTAAAGAAGATCAAGGATCAAGAACTCAAGACTCGGGGAGCTTGGGCAAAATTGGTCCTTTTATAGTCTTTGCTCTATTCCTGTTACACAAAGAATGAGCAAGAGGGGCAAATCAGAGACACTCAATTTTTCCTGGCCGAAATAAGTCCAAAAACAAAAATAATAAACCTAAAAAAAAACGAAGTCCAAGTTCAGTCCAGAATTACAAATATAATTTGGCCCGATCGGAATGGCCCATTACTTGAAAAGATTTAAGCTCCATCTACAAGCTTGACTCATATGGAAATATAATCTTCAATGATATGCAATCTTAGGTATGATATGCAATCTTGAAGATATGATCTTGTAATCTTGGAGATTTAATTTGTAGATATCCTTTAATCTTAACCGTTGATGTAATTGATCTGTACCGTTGGATTTGGGGAGGCTCAACTATAAATAGAGGCCTCTCCCGTCATTGTAAAATGACTTGAATTTTGGGAAGCAATAAGAATTCTTGAGAGCATTCACTCAAATTTCTCTCCCTCTTGCGTTCTTACTCTCTGTGGTTTGTTCTTATTTTATTCTTCGTCTATCTTAGTTTTTCAACCTTTTTTTTATTTTAGTTTCTTCATTTTTCAAATATGTATTTTATTCCTATCTTTTATACATTTGATTATGTATTTTATATATTATAATATTTAACCTTTTTATATAGTTTATTTTCAAATATATATTTTCTATGCATGTATATATATTATATTATCATTTTATGTATTTTGAACTATTGCATTATATTTTTATAATTTGTAAATGTTCTATTTATTCATTTTTTTAGTGTATGTCATTTATCTTATTTGTACATAGTTTCATTTTTTTATATGCTATGTTTAATTATTTCTTTTATGTGCTATTTTATGATATATATTGTTGTATAATTTTTGCATGTATTATGTTTTTCTTTTAGTTTACTCATGTTTTTATTTGTTTATTATCTTATATTTACCCTAGTATGATTTTTTCATTAAACGTATGTTCATGTTACTTAGTTTTGTCTTAATGATATTATTTATGTTTGTATGGAAATGTTAGAATATTTTGTACATCTATACTTCATGATGCATTAATATGTCATCCTAAAACGTCATTTAAAATAATATTCCAAGGTTTTTTTAAAAAAAAATAAAAGGCAATGCTTGATGTTTGGAAACTTCGAGAAAGGTAGTGCCTAACTTCATCAAGTTGCGACTTTTCTCGTTGAATTCAAATAGTCAAGCACCCTTCTAAGTGATTTTGAGTTTTCAAAACTTAACCAATTATTTCGAGATTTCAAAACATAGTGTCCCAACTTACTGGATATGGCGTTTTGTTGTTTCGAGATAGAAATTTTCGAAAGACGAGCTTAGTTTCGAAGGTTTTAAAATGTTACGTCCTAACTTACTGGATGTGATGTTTTGACTCGTTTGAAATAAGTGAGCCTTAATTTTCAAAATTGAGACATTTTAATTAAAAGAGGTTTGCATCTTAAAACTTTCAAATTTCCAACATTAAAGACACTTGATAATCAATTAGGTACCAATTTTTGGGCGTTACGAGGGTGCTAACCCTTCCTCGTATGTAACCGACTCCCGAATCTGTTTTCTCGACTTTCGTAGACCAAAATTAATGTTTTAAAACAAAATATTTTATAAGGTGATCAAATCACACCTAAAAAGATTGGTGGCGACTCCCGTTTTCGTTTTTCTTAAAGTCGAACCCCATTTTCCAAAACTCGATTTAAAAATGGTTTCGACAGCTTGGCGACTCCACTTGGGACTAATAAGAGAGCCAAGCCGTGTAATTGATTATCTCTTGTCTTAATGTCAGAAATTAAAAATTTTCTTTCTAAAATATTTAATATTTATTATTATAATATATTTAGCATTTATTAACATATTTTATTTGAACTATGAATTTATCCTATAAATAGACTCTTTTACAACATTAGAAAATAAAACCATTAAAAGATTAGAGCTCATAACACTTTTGGAGAATTTTATGTTTACGTTTTGAGGGTTTTTTGTTTTTAGGTTTCGGGGTTTAGTTTTATCTCCGTCTTTTGTACTCTTCATTCTTATATCATTATAGTAAAATTATCTTTGCCCATGGTTTTTTATCCTCTTTTGAGGGGTTTTTTCACATTAAATTTGTGTGTGTAAATTCTCAATTTCTTTTGCTATTTTTCTTTATTCGCTACTTAATCGGGTCGATCCCCTATAAGTGGTATCAGAGCTAGTTTAATTTTTGTAGATCAGTCTGTTCAGAGATGACAGCAACAAGGTTTAGCATTGAGAAGTTCGATGGTGTCACAAATTTTAATCTGTGACAAGTTCAGATGATGACAATTCTAGTTCAGGCCGGCCTGAAAATGGTTGTTACTGAGAAAAAAACCTAAGAATCTAGATCAGATAAAATGGAAAGAGCTTGATGAAAAGACCCTATCTACAATCCAATTGTGCCTCGCAAATAGGGTATTGTAAGAGGTATTGATGAAGAAAACCTCATCTGCTTTGTGGAAAATGTTAGAAACTCTTTATGCAACTAAATCTCTAGCTAACCATTTAGTGTTGAAACATCCATTTATGTTTCGCACGAATGAAGGTGAGCTTCTTAGATATCACATTAGTCAATTTATTACTCTTTTGAATGATTTAAAGAATGTTGAGGTTAAGATTGACGATGAAGATTAGGTTAGGTTATTATTGTGCTATTTACCCTTTTCATACAAGTCTTTTAAGAAGACCCGAATTTTTGGTAGAGACAAACTCTCGTTCCAGGATATGAAGGGTCATTTGTTGAGTAAAGACAAACTCGACAATAAGTTTAGTTCAAATAGCAAGGCAGATAGGCAAACTTCTGTTTTGGTAGCATCAAAGAAGCGGGACAAAAGGTGTCGCTATTGTAAGAAGTTAGGTCACGTCAAAGTAGATTGTTATAAACTACAAAATAAAAGAGCTGATATGAGTAAGAAGGAAGAAGTAATTGGTGCTAATTTGGTTGACGAAAATAGTAATGATTTCTTGTTAGTGTTAATGAGCGATAGCTTCGAGCTTATGTCTGAGTGGGTCCTAGATTCGGGATGTTCTTTCCATATGTGTCCCAACTAAGAATGGTTCTCTACATACATTTCAGTTAAAGGTGGAGTTGTGCGCATGAGAAACGATTCATCTAGTAAGATAATTAGTATTGGTGATGTTAAAATTATGATGCATGACAGTATGACTAGGATACTCTCAGATGTCAAGTATGTATCTGATTTACGAAAGAATCTCATCTCTTTGAGTATTTTAGACTCAAAAGGTTGCAAAATCAGCATCTAGTCTAGCAACATTAAGGTGTCTCATGGAGCTCTCATAGAGCTCTCATTTTGTTAAATGTTAAAAGGACTGATAATCTTTATATTCTGGAAGGTTTTACAGTGATCGGTGAAACTAGACGTCCCTTGTCTGCTACAGAGTCGAAGTCAACTCGTTTGGAGTGTAGGCAACCTAGTCATAGGAGGGAAAAATGTATGATCATTTCGTTGAAGAGAGATTCTCTTTTTGATGTAGGTTTTAAAAAGTTAGGGCACTGTGTTCGTGAAAATTAGTGTAACGCCTTGAATTATTTTAATTTGTTTTTGTGAATTTTGTCATAAGTTGGTATCTACTACAGTGGTTAAATGGTTGGTGTGTGTGTTTGATGTCTTGGGTTCAAGTCCCATTTTTGGGAAATTCTGTTAATTTTGATCCTAGTGTTACCCCTATTGGGTGGGCTTATGTTATATTTTCGGTCAACTCATATCAAAATGAGCCTACTGGTTTAATGGTAAAGTGTAAGCTTGTCTAAGGTCTCGTGTTCAAACCCCTGTATGAGCGAAGGATGTTATTTTTGCTTCTGTGAGAGTGTGTAAAAGTTCGATGGGATTGAAAGTCTGTGGTGGTGGTTGAGAGTTAGTGGGTCAGTTTTAGGGAGATTTGTTAGTTATGGGATAGTGGGAGTTGGGATATTAGTGATTTAATTATTTTTAATTTTTAATTTTATTATTTTCCCCCCCAAAAAATCCCATTTCTCTTGTTCACGTTCGTTCCTACTTTTTCCCCTTTTCTTTGTTTTTTTTCTCTTCTATCTTTTCTTTTGTGCCTTATCGTTTCTGCAATTATTGTGATTTTGCTTCGTTTTACTTTCAAATGTTTTCTCTCTTAGCGGTCTGTTTATCCGGGTGTTAATCAAGGGGCCAGAACTCGTTTTCTATCATATAGTGTGTTTAGACTGTTGTATCTGTTTCAATTTTGAAGGTCTCGGGATTGCTTTCACATAAAAAATAAACCAGTTGTGTAACGAAAACATGAGAAAATGGCGATTGGGCCTACCAGCTCTACACAAGTATGTACCCGGTCGTGTGGTGGGTCGTGTGCAACACACAGTTGTGTGACAGATGCGTGTGTAGCCGTGTGGGTCACATGACCTAGGCCGATTTGGGCGTGTGGGCCAACATGGGCATGTGGGCCCAAATTTTAGAATTTTCCCTAAGGACGCATATGTCGTTTTGATCGACCATGGGCCTTTTGTAGGATCAGTATGGGCTTAGGTAGCCTTTAAGCATGAGGTTTTATAAACTGTATGTATGGTACCTAGCATAAGTAACTCCTAAATGTATGTAACGTAGTGCTAAATATGCATGTCTGTTATCTGTTATACGACCATGTTAGATATGGTAATTCTGGTATCTGGTATCTGGTTATTCTAATTTATCTGAAATACTAATATGTTTGATTGTGGGATGGGATACGTGAGGTTTGGAGGAAGTATTCTATGAGGCGTTATATCACTGATACACTGGCAGCACAATTGCAGTTATTCTAATAAGTGTCGTACAGACACTATGGGGTGTGTAGGGATGAGTGGGTTATACCTCGCGTGGTGTGTTGGGATGGTCAAAGTTGGTGTGTAAAGGATGGGGGTAGGACTTTGCATATTTGTATGATTCTGTGGATAATCTGATTCTGCTAAGGATTTATATCTGTTTCTGTTCTATATGTGGTTAAATCTGAATTTATGTTTCTGTTGAGTTATACACTGAGTTTTTAAAACTCACATATGTTTGTCTGTTCTATTCAGGTAATCCTCAGGCTTAGGCGGGTCGGTGCGACGGAGGCTCAATTGTGACCACTAGTTCGTAAATTGTATTTACTTAATAGCTCATTTGATTTTCAGGTTTTCTTTTGAGAGTTTTGTAATTTTGGGACTCTCTGGACTTTTTGGTTTTGTTTTTGGATTTGGGTTTGATTTAAGTTTGTTGTGACGCTTAACAAAACAATTTACGAAAACAAATGGTTTTACACAAACAAACGATTTTAAGATCACAAAGTCAGTTTTCAAAACTTAACGACTTTTTAAACTTCTGTTGTAAATTAATGGTTTATTTGAAAGGGCATACAACCGATGGTTTCATTAATGAGTATAATATTATGTTTTTATAAAAAGGGGACTCTTTTAGTAACAAATTATACGAGGTTTTCAATACAATAAGGTTGGATTTATAGTTTTCCTTCATAACATTCCCAGAATCGACCATAACTTCTAGGTTGGGTTTAGGGTGTTACAATCAGACCCAGGTTAGTTTTGATTTAGCAGTGCACAAGTCGAAGGCTATAAGTCTTCCAACTTCTAAGCACGGGTTCGACTCAGTTAATTCCCTACATAATTCAAGTTAGGCCCGTAGCGGGCTTTCGAAAAGTTGGCATTGTGAGAATTCGTGTCAAGGTGGAGATTATTAGAGTTGTGTAACCCAAATTCCTGCTAAATAAAATAGGATATTGCTTTCAAGTCAAGTTGAACAAAAATTATTTTCTTTCTAGAATATTTGATATTTATTAGTATAATATATTAAGCATTTATTAGTATAATTTATTTGACCTACGAATTTAGCTTATAAATAGACTCTTTTACAACATTAGAAAACACACCCATTAAAAGATTAAAACTCATAACTCTTTTGGAAAATTTTGTGATTACGTTTTGAGGGTCCTTTGTTTTTGGGTTTAGTTTTATTTCCATCTTTTATACTCTTCGTTCTTTTGCCATTATAGTAAAATTATCTTTTCCCGTGGTTTTTTTATCCTCTTTTGGGGGGTTTTCCACGTTAAATTTGTGTGCTCAATTTCTCAATTTCTTCTGCTATTTTTGCTTTTTGGTTACTTAATCGGTCGATCTCCTGCAATTTTTTTTATGTATTTTTTAAAAGTAATTTTTATTTAATATTTTTTGAATAATTTGATATTTTATAGTATTTTATATATTTTTTAATTATGTATTGTTGAACTTTTAAAATAAAAATCAAATTGATAGAATGTATAAATATTGAACACTAAACTAATTATTTTTTAGAATTAAAATCAAATGAAAAAAAAAACTTGTACAATGTTAATGTAATGACCCGAAAATCAGTGGTATTGGAAAATCCAGTTTTGGGACTCTGTTTCCATAAAACGAGATTGCAAATATTCTTATTAAATATCTATGGAGTTATATTAGAAGTGAATTAAATTTTGGATAGCTAATTTTATGGAATTAGTGTTTAATTAAGGTACAAAGACTAATTTGTAAAAGTGGTAAAAGTTAAATTATTATAGTTTTTTAAGTGGAAACTTAGACTAAGAACCAATTTGGTAATTATACCATAATGGAATTAGTGGGCGATATATGTATAAATTATAATATATAAAAAAAGATTAAAATTAAGGGTAAACTACCAAAATAGTCACTTTTATTTTTCTCAGGTTACATTTTAGTCACTTATGTTATCATATTGTAACATTTTAGTTACTAAACATTAATTGTTATTAACAGTGTAATAGTAAGCCAACATGGCACGTTAAATCATTATTTCAAATGAAAATTTTAGGTTAAATTATAAAATTAGTCTTATATTTTTTCGTTTTGAGAAATTAAAAAAAAAATTACGTTAAAAGAGATGGAGTGTAACGCCCCCACGCCCGAAACCGTCACCGGAGTCAAGCTTGAGGTGTTACTAAACTTATCTTACCTTTTAAACAACTCTAAACCACTTATTTTAATTTTCGGAATAAACTATTTTTCTGCGTCATATCTGCTTAAAAATTCATTTCTCGAGTTTTAAAACTCGAAATTAAGATCCATAAATTTTTCCTGAAACTAGACTCATATATCTATCTACTAATTTTTTTCTAGAATTTTTGACTTAGCCAATTAGTACAGTTTATTAGTTAAAGTTACCCCTGTTTCAGAATTCGACTGCACTGACCTCTACTTACTACGAACCACTTTTCTCCCTATAAAAAATTAATATAACTATACCGTTTGTTTCTATTAAAACTAGATTCAATAGGATTCTAACCATATAAATTACACCACCTAATTATTTTTTTACAATTCATGGTGAATTTCCAAAGTTGAAACAGGGGATCTAGAATTTTCTCTGACCCTGTTTCACTAAAACTCATATATCTCATAAAATATAATACCTTTACCTGTTTTGATTATTCCATAAGAAAATAGACATAATAAGCTTTAATTTAATATATTATTCACCATCAAAACATGTCTCTACGATTTTTAGTGATTTTTCAAAATCACATTATTTCTGATACTTGAATCTGTTTTTAAGTTACTTTCACATTTTTCTTAGTTTTCATGTGATAGTTACTACTTATTCATACATACAATTAAACATGTATATCATCAGCCATTCTATTAGCTAATCACTAGCAAGTATTTACACATCATTCATTGAGCATATCATATCAAAAGAAACCAAGTTCCTATACATGCCATACACAAAACTAAACGTCTAACTATACCAATGTGATTTCTTCGATAGTGTGATCGGGTCTCCGACGTTTCCTTCGATCCCCGAGTGGCTTGATAAAAACTATTAGAAAAAGAAAATAAAGAGAGTAAGCACTAGGCTTAGTAAGCTTATAAGCAAATAAATTACAACATTTAGCATAATGAATGATTATACATAATGTCACCTAGCCTCATAAACTTTCTTTACTTCTCATTTTCTACCTTCTTCTTTACTTACTTACCTTCTTTCTTACCTGACCTTTCACTATTCATAAATATAATCTACCTTCCCTTTTGCTGATAATTCACTGTAATTTAACGTGTACAATGACCCATTGAACCACTCGGAATACTAAGGATACTGAGGTCGTTCTGCTCTATCAATATCTCGCCAATGCCATGTCTTCGACATGGACTTACATGAATTATTCCTGTCTCCAATGCCATATATATATATATCTAATATGGGCTTACATGGCTCATTCCTGTCTCCAAAGCCATATATCTGATATGGACTTACATGGCTCATTTCTGTCCTGTCCTGTCCTGTCAACCCCAATATCCTAATATTCCTAAGGTTCAAACGGGGCTTCCTAATGCTTTTTCTCTGTCACTTCTCCTTTAATTCGACTTTAAATATCCTCATAAAATAAGTATATAAATTCTGAAATTAACAATAATAATGTAAAATAAAAGAACATTGCATTTATTTCTCAGAAACTTACCTCGTATGCAAAAATAGCTACTTTTACCATTTCGTCCACAACTTGGTATTTTCTCCATTTTAGCCCGAATTTCAGTTTTCCTTGCTCTATCATTTAAAATATAGTCTAATTAGGACTCACATTATTCAAATTGACTCAAAATCATATTTTGGCAAAATTACAATTTTGCCCCTAAACTTTTACATATTTACACTTTTGCCCCAAAGCTCGTAAATTAAACTTCAGCCTATTTTCTTATGTTTCATGACATGCTGGTCATTTTTCCCTTCTATGGCAGCATCAAATTCATACTCTAACAAGCACTTATGACTATTAGGTATTTTTACCAATTAAGTCCTTTTACTCGTTTTTGCTTAAAACCGAGTAGTACAAATTGTCTAACATAATTTAAAACCTCATATTCTATCATAAAACACCAAAATACACAAATTTCACCTATGGGTATTTTTCCAAATATGAACCCTAACTTAAATTATTGCTAGCATAAGCTTTATCGAGCTACCGGGACTCCGAAAACGTAAAGAACATTAAAAACGGGGCTTGGAATCACTTACCATGGGGCTTGAAAGCTTGAAACAAACCCTAGCTATGGAGAACCCTTGAAATTTTGTCCTAATGAAGAAGATGGACAAAAATTGTCTTTTAATTTTGTTTTTAATTCATTTTAATAACTAAATGACCAAAATGCCCTTGCTACTAAACTTTCAAAAATTCCTTCCATGTCCTAATTTTTGTCCATAGACTTAGAAATTGGTAAAATTACTCTTTAAGGACCTCTAATTAATAATCTAATTCAATTTTATGCAAAATACTTTTAGAACACAAGTTTTGCAATTTATTCAATTTAGTCCCTAATTTCAAATTAAGTACTTTATGCATAGAATTTCTTCACGAACTTTTCACACAATCATGCAAACATATCATAGACCTC
This sequence comes from Gossypium anomalum, assembly GCA_025698475.1. Lineage (NCBI taxonomy): Eukaryota > Viridiplantae > Streptophyta > Magnoliopsida > Malvales > Malvaceae > Gossypium > Gossypium anomalum. The sequence goes on along the minus strand of CM046966.1, from coordinate 76,019,159 downwards.
AAAATAATAATAAAATAAATTTTTCTACCTCGAATTTGTGGTTTCGTAACCACTGTTCCGTTTAGGCCCTATTTCGGGATGTTACATTTCTCCGCCCCTTTAAGGATTTTCGTCCCCGAAAATCTTACCTGTGAAGAGATTTCGGTACTGTTTTCACATAGCCTCTTCGAGTTCCCATGTAGCCTCGTCTACCCCATGTAGTCCGACTATCTCTCAAATATACAACTCGGCCAACTTGTCAAGTGAAAAATCCATACTGAATCGGGATAAAATGAGCCGACTTCGTTAACTTATCAATCACAACCCATACTGCATCTTTCTTTCTCTGTGTAAATGGCAATCCTGTCACAAAATCTATAATAACTCGATTCCATTTCTACTCGTGGACTAGCACAGTCGCAATAAACTTGAAGGTACCGATGTTCGCCTTTACTACCACAGATCAAACATCTAGAAACAAACTCAAATGTCCTTTTTATTCCTACCCACCATTACATTTTCTTCAAATCATTATACATCTTTGTACTACCTGGATGAATAGACAAAAAAAACTGCTATGTGCTTCCTGTAAGATCTTTCGAATAAGCTCATCATTCTTCGGTACACATACCCTGGGTGATAATCAATCACTAGCTCATAATCTTTAATCAACTCTAGCCATCTTCTTTGCTTCAATTTCAAAATTTTGTGATCAGTGAATATGTGGCACTTCTCACCGTACAAATGATGTCTCCAAATCTTCAACGCAAAAATAATGGCAGCTAGCTCTAAATCATGCATCGGATAGTTCTTCTCATGTGGCTTTAGCTATCTAGAGGCATAAGCAATTACCTTCCCTTCCTGCATAAGTACACAACCAAGTCCATTCATGGACGCATCACTGTAAATCAAAAACTCCTTACCTGGTTCTGGTTGTACTAAAACAGGAGCTTTAGTCAATAATGCTTTTAACTTGTCAAAACTCTGTTGACACTTCTCAATCCATTCAAACTTGATATCCTTTCGCAGAAATCTTGTCAACGGGTAGCTATCATGGAAAATCCCTTTACAATATCCTATAAGACCAAGAAAACTTCTAACTTCGATACATTTCTAGGAGGCTTCCAATCAAGAATGGTCAAAATCTTGCTCGGATCAACCTTAATACCTTCACCTAGTCCTGAAAAAATGCTTTCTTGGACATCTCGACACTTTAACTCGCAAACCGATAGTATCCTGGATCTCAAATCTATCTTGGAGAACACAAAGAGCTCCCTTGTTTCAATTCCAGAATTCCTTTCTCTTACGGTCAATAAACCCCGATCGATGTACTTTTTACTGAAATTCCTCCCGAAAGAAATCCCAAATGATCCTCTCCTTTGGTACAACTGATACAAGTGTCTTGCACTAGTAGTAGGTCGAGTCTCTAAGAAGTGATATTACACATTTCATACATTCCTCGGGTGTACAAGATAATTCATCAAAGACTCGATAGTATTTTCTAACCAAAATTTTGCTCTTTCTGCATCATCATGTTTTGTTGCTCGGAACTCTTCTCGCCTTGTTTCTGATTCTATCAATGGTGGCTTTTCTCTTATCATTGTACCTGTGGATCTGGGAAGCTTGAGCTACATGGGTAGCCCGAGAGTCATGAGAGGGTGGAGGTCTAGCTACCGGATTCGCATGAACGAACTCGGCAAACCAATTATTCAAAGCTTGGAAGAGAGCTTCTCGAGTCACTCCTCCCGATTAATCATTCTCGGCCTATTCTCGGATGGCGCTACCCCTTCCGCGGAGCAGCGCATTACTTTCTACATCATCATCACCAGCTCGCTCGGGATCCATTACAATAAAACAAAATATTTAAAAATCGTCGTGAGTTGTCACACTATCAAAATACGGTATGGCATGTATAGCTAGACATTTACTCACACTAACTGTTCCGAGAACCGACTAAACCTGCTCTGATACCAATAAATGTAATGCCCCCACGCCCGAAATCGTCACCGGAGTCAAGCTTGAGGTGTTACTAAACTTATCTTACCTTTTAAACAACTCTAAACCACTTATTTTAATTTTCGGAATAAACTGTTTTTCTGCGTCATAGCTGCTTAAAAATTCATTTCTCGAGTTTCAAAACTAAAAATTAAGATCTGTAAATTTTTCCTGAAACTAGACTCATATATCTATCTACTAATTTTTTTCTAGAATTTTTGACTTAGCCAATTAGTACAGTTTATTAGTTAAAGTTACCCCTGTTTCAGAATTCGACTGCACTGACCTCTACTTACTACGAACCACTTTTATCCCTATACAAAATTAATATAACTATACCGTTTGTTTCTATTAAAACTAGATTCAATAAGGATTATAACCATATAAATTACACCACCTAATTATTTTTTTACAATTCATGGTGAATTTCCAAAGTTGAAACAGGGGATCTAGAATTTTCTCTGACCCTATTTCACTAAAAGTCAGATATCTCATAAAATATAATATCTTTACCTATTTTGCTTATTCCATAAGAAAATAGACATAATAAGCTTTAATTTCATATATTATTCACCATCAAACCATGTCTCTACGATTTTTAGTGATTTTTCAAATTCACATTATTTCTGATACTTGAATCTGTTTTTAAGTTACTTTCACATTTTTCTTAGTTTTCATGTGATAGTTACTACTTATTCATACATACAATTAAACATGTATATCATCAGCCATTCTATTAGCTAATCACTAGCAAGTATTTACACATCATTCATTGAGCATATCATATCAAAAGAAACCAAGTTCCTATACATGCCATACACAAAACTAAACGTCTAACTATACCAATGTGATTTCTTCGATAGTGTGATCGGGTCTCGACGTTTCCTTCCGATCCCCGAGTGGCTTGATAAAAACTATAAGAAAAAGAAAATAAAGAGAGTAAGCACTAGGCTTAGTAAGCTTACAAGCAAATAAATTACAACATTCAAAGATAATGAATGATTATACATAATGTCACCTAGCCTCATAAACTTTCTTTACTTCTCATTTTCTACCTTCTTCTTTACTTACTTACCTTCTTTCTTACGACCTTTCACTATTCATAAATATAATCTACCTTCCCTTTTGCTGATAATTCACTGTAATTTAACGTGTACAATGACCCATTGAACCACTCGGAATACTAAGGATACTTTGAGGTCGTTCTCGCTCTATCAATATCTCGCCAATGCCATGTCTTCGACATGGACTTACATGAATTATTCCTCGTCTCCAATGCCATATATATATATATATCTAATATGGGCTTACATGGCTCATTCCTGTCTCCAAAGCCATATATCCGATATGGACTTACATGGCTCATTTCTGTCTCTGTCTCGTCTCACAACCCCAATATCCTAATATTCCTAAGGTTCAAACGGGGCTTCCTAATGCTTTTTCTCTGTCACTTAGCTTTTAATTCGACTTTAAATATCCTCATAAAATAAGTATATAAATTCTGAAATTAACAATAATAATGTAAAATAAAAGAACATTGCATTTATTTATCATAAACTTACCTCGTATGCAAAAATAGCTACTTTTACCATTTCGTCCACACAACTTGGTATTTTCTCCATTTTAACCCGAATTTCTGTTTTCCTTGCTCTATCATTTAAAATATATCTAATTAGGACTCACATTATTCAAATTGACTCAAAATCATATTTTGGCAAAATTACAATTTTGCCCCTAAACTTTTGCATATTTACACTTTTGCCCCAAAGCTCAGAAATTAAACTTCAGCCTATTTTCTTATGTTTCATGACATGCTGGTCATTTTACCTTCTATGGCAGCATCAAATTCATACTCTAACAAGCACTTATGACTATTAGGTATTTTTACCAATTAAGTCCTTTTACTCGTTTTGCTTAAAACCGAGTAGTACAAATTGTCTAACATAATTTAAAACCTCATATTCTATCATAAAGCACCAAAATACACAAATTTCACCTATGGGTATTTTTCCAAATATGAACCCTAACTTAAATTATTGCTAGCATAAGCTTTTTATCGAGCTCTTGGACTCAAAACGTAAAGAACATTAAAAACGGGCTTGGAATCACTTACCATGGAGCTTGAAAGCTTGAAACAAACCCTAGCTATGGAGAACCCTTGAAATTTCGTCCTAATGAAGAAGATGGACAAAAATTGGCTTTTAATTTTGTTTTTAATTCATTTTAATAACTAAATGACCAAAATGCCCTTACTACTAAACTTTCAAAAATTCCTTCCATGTCCTAATTTTTGTCCATAGACTTAGAAATTGGTAAAATTACTCTTTAAGGACCTCTAATTAATAATCTAATTCAATTTTATGCAAAATACTTCTAGAACACAAGTTTTGCAATTTATTCAATTTAGTCCCTAATTTCAAATTAAGTACTTTATGCATAGAATTTCTTCACGAACTTTTCACACAATCATGCAAACATATCATAGACCTCAAAATAATAATAAAATAAATTTTTCTACCTCAGATTTGTGGTTTCGCAACCACTGTTCCGTTTAGGCCCTATTTCGGGATGTTACATGGAGAGGGGAGGAAAATAGAAGGAAAAGCAGAATAGAATGAAAAATAAAGAAAATAAAGGAAAGTTAAAAGAATATAAAAGAAAAAAATAAATTGCTCAAAAAAAAAAAATGGGGATCAAATGTATAATTTAACCTAAAATGTTTGTTTGAAATGATGGTTTAACGTGTCACGTCAGCTTACATTACATCGTTAACGATAATTAACGTTTCAGTGACTAAAATGTTACAACACGTTAACGTATATAACTAAAACGTAACATTTCAAACATAAGTGACTGAAATGTAACCTGAGGGAAACAATAGTGACTATTTTGATAGTTTACCCTAAAATTAAATTAATAAAACAAAACATAAATAATAAAGTATGAAAGTGGGAAGAAAGAGAAAACATGAATGCTTTCATCTTTTCAACCGAAATTGGAGAAGGAGAAACTCTTAACCCACGATCAAGGGCTTTCAAAGTTTAAACTTCAATTGGTTAGTGCAATTTAGTTTTTTTTTTATTGTAATTTTTATGTTTTTGAAATTTTGGGAGTTTAATTTAGCTGGACCGTGTGTTAATTTTCATAACTGTTAAAGTTTTGGAAAGATGTCATTGATGAATTCTTGAAGTTTTAGGTACTAAATTGATAGATTATAAGCTTAAGAGTGAAAAAGGACTAAATCGTTAAGTTAATTTATAATTTTGTGCAAATGGGACTAAAATGAAAAAAGCTAAAAAATTTAGGGTAAAAATGAGAAATAAGAGGTAAATTTAGGGCTATAGTGAAATTAGCTTGAAAATTTGAGTTCTATATTTAAAGTTATATTAGTCTTGATTTTAAGGACTAAATTGAATAAAATGAAAAAGTTGCTTAAAGTAGCAATCGAATGTGAAATTGTTTGTATATTGATTGATTTGGTATGTTTGTGGTAATTCGTATCTAAACTAGACTCAAAGTCCTCGAAAAAGAAAGGAAAAGACAAAGCCGTTAGCAAATAGTTGGAGTTTACGATTTGTATGTCTATAATCTAAACTCATTTCTATTGATGCATTTATGAATTTAATTGCATGGTAAGATCCTAAAGTGAGTTGGGAATGTTAAATCGAGCTGAATCAATTTGATTTGGATTTTTTGTTTGTGACAAGGACTAAATTGAATAGATTTAAAAATATTATGTATTGATATAAATGTAAAATTGAGATGAATTATGCTATTACTTATATAAGTTGATGATTGGTTGCTATAATGATAGCAATGAATTAAGAAATTAGCATAAATTAGCAATAAATCAATTAATTCAATTTGAAAATTGTTGTATAAAAGTATGATGTTCTTATTTTAGTTAGTTGTATATTGACGAATTGATGCGCATGATGAAATGTTAGATAATAATATATGATTTGGTATTGTAATGTATGACATTTTATCTTCATGATTTAACTTAGTTATGTTATATCTAATGTTCGATTATATAAATACCACTAAGTTTATACTCAACGTACGATTTTGCTTTCTCGTGCATAGGTTAGGTTTTGTTTATGATCTCTTGACAAAATCAGCAATCAACCAAAATCCCAGCCTTGTCAAATTGGTGAAGTTTCTTGTTAGTCTAATGGCATGTACCTAAAGGAGTCTTATGTTTATATGGTGTTAAATTGAATGATGAATTGGTGTTTAATGTAGTTTGGATATATGTTAATGTTACTTGAGATGACATGAGCCATGTATGTATATGAATATATATATATATATATATGATATTAGTTGAATATTTTAATGATGCTAGAACTATGACTATGAGCAAACATGCAGATTTTAAGTTGAAATAGGTAAGTGAGATGCATACAGTTGATGGGATTGAATTGGTTATGCATTTGGCATGTTGAGATATTATGAATGTGGTTTGAGTTTGATAGAATTGAATTGGTCATTGTAAAATAGGAAAAGTATGTATTGTTGAAAGAATGATTGTTGATTGGGAAGCTTGAAATGCTAGGTAGAGTTGCTTGCATTGTTAGATTTGAATGAAGTGAATAGGTACCAATTAAGGCATGGTGAATTGGTTGATTTGGGTATATTATAAGAGAATGATTTGGTATGAAATTTGGTTAATTTTTGCAGGTAAATCATGATCGACTTAGGCATAAAATAAGAAATTGAGTGTTGAGATTGCATTGAGTACTTTTGGTACATTTTTTGGCCAAAGCAATAGCTGACGTCGTTCAAACGTTGTCACAACGAGGAAACCATGTTGTGACAAAGATCATGGGTTGTCGGGACGAGCTTGAGCCCAAGTCACGGCGCAACGAGAATTTATGTTGTTGCAATGAAACCAGATAACAAGTCATGTCATGACGAGGAACTCCCTCTCGTCATGACATAGGGCCTAAAATTTTAAAAATTTTCATTTTATTAAGAAATTTGTTGGGAATCTCTACAAACACTTGGTGAACAATAGGTTAAAACAAAAAAATTCAACAATATAGGAAAAATAGGTAACCCCCTGCATAAAAAAACATAATAAATAGCTTTTAAATCATCCCAAAAACACAATTTCAAAACAACAATTTAACAAAAAATTAATGAAATTTTGAAACTTCAAAAAAAAATTACCTTAAAATGTGTTTTAAAATGATGAAATCCTTAAGCAACCTTGTGTAATCCTTGATGAAAATGATAATGATAGTTGCTTTGTTTAGTGATTTTGAAGAGAAAATAGAAGATTTGAAATTTTTGAGGAGTTATGGGTTTGGAGGGATGAACAACGGGTAAAGAAATTTTGGGGGAAAATAACATTTGTGTTTAAAAACACGATGCATAATTATAAAACCTAATAGGTATGAATATTTTTAAGGGGGTATCGATAATTTTTCAAAAAGTATCGATGATTTTTGCTGGTATCAATACCAAATTCCCAATCTGTTTTTCAAAGTGCAGAAAATTGTTCCCAACTTGGTTTCTAAGTACTCATATGTTTTAAACTAACTTAGAATGACCTTTTATCAAATTCTAATGATTTCATATGCTTAAATATGTCAAAATTGTGCATGATACATATGTAACATAAAGCATTATATAAGGCATGCAAAAATTGAATATTAACATTAAACAAAGTCCAATTCAACATATTTAAAGGCATTCTACAATATTGTAAATTAAATCAAATGAGTCAAAAATAGACTAATCATACAAAATCAATTCCCCCTAACTAATTCCATATGGGAGTCATTTAAATAATTTGTTCATGCTTTTTCAAACAATTTCAATCATAAAATATTTTGAAAAACAACAAAGTGCATAAAATTATTTGAACATAAAATCAACGTAAGGTAGTGATACCTTGTTCTCTCCTAAGTGTCAAAAATATTTCTTTATCTAATGGTTTTGTAAAAAATCCGCTAATTGATGCAAAGTGTCTACATACTCTAGAACATTTTCACCGTTTTGGACATGCTCTCTAATGAAACGATGTCTTATTTCAATGTGCTTAGTCTTAGAATGTTGGATGGTATTTTTAGTGAGACAAGTAGCACTAGTATTTTCACACTTGATAGGAATAGTATTTACATCAATTCCATAGTCCTTAAGTTGTTGTTTCATTCATAAAACTTGAGTACAACAACTACCAATAGAAATGTATTCCACTTTAGTGGTGGACAACGCAACACTATTTTGTTTCTTTGGAAACCATGAAATTAGCATGTTGCCTAAGAATTGGCAAGTACCAGAGGTGCTCTTCCTATCTAGTTGCAACTTCCAAAATTTGCATCCGAGAAAGCATGCAAGATAAATGAAGAGTCTCTAGAATACCAAAGTCCTAAATTAAGAATGTTTCTACGGTACCTAAAAATTCTCTGAATGGCTTGTAAATGAGATTCCTTAGGACATGATTTATATCTAGAACACAAACAAACACTAAACAAAATTTCGAGTCTACTTGCAGTAAGATAAAGTAAAGAACCAATTATTGACCTATATGATTTTAAATCCACACATTTACCTTCTTCATCTTTGTCAAGCTTCGTAGAAGAGCTCATAGGTGTAGCTTGTGGTTTGAGATTGTCCATCCTAAACTTCTTGAGCATTTTCTTTAGGTACTTAGCTTGATTGATGAATATGCCATCCTTCATTGCTTGATTTGGAATCTGAAAGAGAAGTTTAGTTCTCCTATCATGCTCATCTCAAATTCACATTACATTAGCTTGAAAAATTCTTGACAAAGAAGATCATTAGTATCACCAAAAATAATATCATCAAAATATATTTGAACCACTAATAAATCTTTGTCTTTTCTTTTGATAAAAAGTTTTGTATCAACCTTTCCTTTAGAAAAACCTTTTTCAAAAAGAAAATTTGAAAGTCTTTCATACCAAGCTCTAGGAGCTTGTTTCAAACCATATAAAGTTTTTTATAATTAAAAACATGGCTTGGAAATTTTGGATCGTCAAAATTTGGTGATTGTCCAACATACACTTATTCATTTATAAAACTATTTAGAAAAGCACTTTTCATATCCTTTTGATATAATTTAAAATCATTAAAGCATGCAAAAGCTAAGACCATTCTAATGACTTCCATTCTAGCTACGGGAGTATATGTTCCATCATAATCTATTCTTGTGTTACTTTGAGCAACAAACCTAGCCTTATTCACGTAACAACCTATTTTTTTTAGTGAAATCAGAACAGTGGTTTCCGGACCACAAATTTGACCCAAAAACAAGGTTTATTTTTTTATTTCATTATATGATCCGTACTATAACAGGCATGTCATTTGAAAATTTTGAAACGAAAATTTTATCGATTAAGTGTTTAATTACGAGAAGGACTAAATCGCATAAAATACGAAAGTTGAATTCTAGTAGCTATAAGGGTTAAATAGCTATGAAATTCAAATCTAGAGGTCCTTATATTGTAATTAGACCATTAAGAAAAGTATGTAGATTTTTCTTGATGACTCATCCATGAAAATATAGAAAAAGCGCAAGGACTAAATTAGAAATTGAAAAATAATTAGTTAATTAAAAAGATGATAAAAGAAGTCATCTTATTTTATGTCATCTTCAACTTAAAACACATGGAAACCCTAAGTGAGAGAAAAGAAACTTTCAAGGCTTAATTGGGTAAGTTTTCTTGTCACGTTTTTAGTAATTTTGGTATTTTTGAAACTAGGATAGCTTAATCTCTCTGTTTGAGGGATTAATTTGAAAAGTTATCAAGAAATGAAAAATGGGTCATGGATGTATATGCTGGAAATTAGAAATTTATGGTATAAAATGAAAGATTATTGATAATAAACAACTTTTACAAAGTGATTTTTGATGAAAACATGATTTAAGGACTAAAATGAAAAGTTGCAAAATTTGATGAAAAATTCTGGACTTTCATGATATATGTGCTGTAAAATTTGTAATGGGACTTTGGTTAGGCTTAGAATAGGAGTAATTTGCACAAGTTTCATTTTCCGAGCCTAGGGCCAAAATCAAAATTTATGGAAAAGTTAGGGGCAAAATGGTAATTTTTCTTAGGACGTAAATTGAGTCCATTTAAATATGAAATGTGTAAAATTGATGGTTAAATTCATTTATAAAGATATGAACAACACTAATTCGAGGTTAGATCGAGGGAAAGAAAAGGTTTCGGATTAGTAGATTTCTAACACGAACAAGTGTTGAGCTAAGTTCGTGTAACTTAACGGAGCATGTAATTATGTTAATTGAATGTTGTGTTTGTAAGTAATGTGATTTATATTGATGTGCTTTACTTGTATACTATGATGGTAAATTTGATACATGCTTGGAATGGTGATAAAGGGTTAAGTCCCCGATTGAATATTGAATTCTGATGATTATGTGCGCTTTCCCAAAACTAATAAGGTTCTACATTTGTTGCGTACGGGATTTAGCTCGGACGAGTAATCCCATTGATCTCGTTGTAGAAAGGATTTAGCCCGGACGGGTAATCCCTTTATAATACCTCTTGAGCATACATTATGATTAGGGTTTAGCCTGGACTGGTAATCCTAATTGAGCTCCTCTGAGCTTACGTTATATAAAGGATTTAGCCTGGACTGGTAATCCTGTTATACGATATATGGCTTGAGAGAGTGTTTCTTGGTTAAGTGCCATAATGGGTACTGTTGAATAAGAAATGGACGAATTATTGAATCGTACACTTCTGGTGTACTACTTGTGCATCCATCGGAATTCAATGGTTCAACGGACATAAAACTCTTGAAATGGCATGAAAATCTTAAAATGAAATGATAATGACGTGAAAGAATATTGCTTGATGAGCTCATCCATGTTATTTGACTGATATGAAGATTTTAGGGACTAACATGTTTGGTTGAATGTATGTGATTAGGTAATTTAGCCAAATGGATGGAAACATAGCATTGTATGCTTAGATTAAATAAATAGGATTGGTGAGTTTAGTTTTCGTTATATGAACTTACTAAGCATGTAATGCTTACCCCGTTTTATTTTTCCCTTATTTTATAGTACTCGGAAGCTCGTAAAGGTTGGAAGATCATTGGAGCATCATCGCACTATCAACTAGTCATTTTGGGTATACTTAGTAAAATCATTTTGGTATAATGGCATGTATAGGACAACTTGACCATTGGTAGCTTGATAATGATGTTTTGTAACCTAGCCACTTGTAATGACTAGTAATGGATTACTTTGGTATGTCTAAATAGGTTATTATGTTATACATTCATATGTGTTGTGTTAAGTACATGTGATCAAATGATGTTAATGCCTAAGTTAATCCAAGGTAAGTTTATAATCAAATATGCATGTAGTGATATGCCTTGTTGAATGATGGAAATTTCCTAATTTGAGTGCTTAGAATGGTTGGCATTGGTTGTGTGTTGCAAGTGCAGGTCTTAGGTAAAATTTTGGGTGAGAAATGAAGCTAGAAATGGCTTCATTTTGTCCACATAGGTAGACATACAGGCGTGTGTCTAGATCGTTTGTGACACACGGCCTGGTAACATGGGCATGTGGTTAGGCCGTGTGTGCCCTGCACCTTAAAAATGAGAAACAGAATGCTCAGAATTGGGCAATGAGCAGAGACAAAGGTGTGTGTCTTAGCCGTGTAGTTGACGCGGCATTGGACACGGACGTGTTACACGGTCGTGTGAAAACTACACCTAAATTTCAAAAATTGAATTCGCCACATGACCTAGCACACGGGTGTGTGACTTGGCCGTGTAGCTTCAATTTCTTCATGCCTTAAAAGTGAGAGAGTTACACGGGTTAGGAACATGGGCTTGTGTAGTACACGGCCTGACCACACGGGTGTGTGAGCCCTACACTTTTGGAAAAATTTTGAAATTTCGTGAAAAATTTTTAGAGTATCCGATTAAGTCCCAACGCGATTCTAGTGCCCGTATTGGGCCTCGAGGGCCCAATCAAGGGACGTTATGAATGATCTTGATAAATGAATAGTCATTTACATAATTTATTTGTAAATGTTTTTGAATGTTTCGGTAATGCTCTGTAACCCTGTTCTGATGACGGATACGAGTTAGGGGTGTTACATTTAGTGGTATCAAAGCTATGGTTTAGCCGATTCTCGGATTTGATGTAGCAAACACGAGTTTAGTTGTACATGCCATTATATAAATTGTGATAGTGTGATGACTCCTGATCATTTTTAGATGTGTTTTTCATATAGTAATGTCATCAAACCGAGCTATGCTGAAGCTGAGAGTAATGCTTCAGATTCAGTTCAAAGAGTTGAGTCGCGTCTGGTAGTGAAAGGCCCATGTCTGAGGGCTGAAGTAAGGAGGCAAAACAAGCCTTCTTTCAAATAATGAATGAATAGTTTACCCAGTATTTAAGAACAAATCCTGTTGTACAACGACCTCCCGCACCTGCTCCCCAACCGGTTCCTTAGGCACCACAGGGCGCTGAACCTGTTAGAATTGGTAAGCCTCCGATAGATAAAATCCGCAAACATAGGGTGGAAGAATGCAGAGGTACCGTAGATGATGATCCGCAAAGGGCCGAGTTTTGGTTAGAAAATACTATCTGGGTTTTTGATGAGCTTTCTTGTACACCTGCTGAGTGTTTGAAATATGCAGTATCTCTACTGAAAGATACATGTTATCATTGGTGGAATACCATAACTTCAGTGGTACCAAGGGAGAATGTCACATGGGAATTCTTCCAGGCTGAATTTAGGAAGAAGTATATGAGTCAAAGATTTATGGATCAGAAAAAGAAAGAATTTCTAGAGCTCAAACAAGGAAACATGATTGTATCTGAATATGAACGAGAATTTGTTCGGTTGAGCAAGTATGTAAGAGAATGGGTTATAACTGAAGCTAAAATGTGTAAACGCTTTGAAGAGGGTTTAAATGAGGATATCAAGTTATTGATTGGAATTCTTGATATAAGTGAATTTGCGGTGGTAGCCGACCAGGCACACAAAGCTGAGGAATTAAGTAAAAAAAAGAGACAAGCTAAAAGAGAGGCTTGAGTTTCTGGAAAAAGAACTATGAGTAAATCACAATCATTTGCTTAAAAGAAATTAAAGAAGCATTATGATCGTGTGACCAACTCTATGGGATATTTTGGAAAAGAGCAGAGCCCTCAGCGTTCTAATCCGCGGTCTTCATCTTCGTCTGTGACTAGTGTGGGTAGTGTCGGTAATCTCAAAATGAAATGTAAACATTGTAACAAATTTCATCATGGGGGATGTTGGTCTAGAAGTGAAGCTTGTTTCGGTTGTGGTTCACTTGACCATTTTCTCAGGGATTGTCCCGAAAGAGTTGAAAAAGAAATAGAACCAGCTCCGAAGCTGAGTATTCCTATCTCGAGGGGCAGACCACCTCGCCATCCCGATAATGTTAGCGGTAGTCGAGGTACTACCAAGGATACAACAATTAGATCTGAAGCACGAACACCTGTAATCACATATGTTATTCGTGCAAGAGAATATGCCTCTACACCAGAGGTCATTACTGGTACATTTTCTCCACTTGATACTGATATTACTGCATTGATTGATCTTGGTTACACATATTCATATATATGCACGAACCTAGTGTCTGTTAAAATTTTACCTATTGAATTCACTGAATTTGTGGTTAAAGTTTCAAACCCCCTGGGCCAGTGTGTTATGGTGGATAAAGTTTGTAAGAACTGTCCATTGATGGTAAAAGGTTATTGCTTTGTGGCTTATTTGATGTTATTGCCATTTGATGAATTTGATGTGACTTGGGAATGAATTGGTTAACCCAATATGATGCAGTGGTGAATTGCAAACAGAAATATATTATATTGAAATTTCAAAATGGTGAATTGCTTTGTGTTAAATCTAATAAACTAGATGGATTAACTAACGTGATTTTAGCAATATCAGCACAGAAATATGTCAGAAAGGGGTATGATGCTTATCTTGCATATGTGATGGATACGAAAGTAACTGAGTCAAAGATTCAGTCAGTGCCGGCCTGATGTATTCCCAAAAGAAATACTTGGTTTACCACCGGATAGAGAAGTGGAATTCTCTATAGATCTTGTTCTGGTACGACATCGATATCCATAGCACGTTATAGAATGACTCTTACTGAATTGAAAGAGCTGAAAGTATAGTTACAAAAGTTGATTGACAGAGGTTTTGCTCGACCTAGTTTCTCACCATAGGGTGTGCCGGTTCTATTTGTAAAAAAGAATGATGGATCATTGAGGCTATGTATTGATTACAGACAACTTAACAAAGTTACAATAAAAAACAAGTATTCATTGCCTTATATTAATGACTTGTTTGACCAGTTAAAATGTGCCACTGTATTTTCGAAGATTGATCTCCATTCTGGTTACTATCAACTACGAGTAAAAGAATAGGATGTATTAAAGGCAACTTTTAGAACCAGGTATGGACACTATGAGTTTTTTGTGATGCCATTCAGCTTGACAAACGCACCTGCAGTGTTTATGGATTTGATGAACAGAATTTTTAGCCCGTATTTGAACAGGTTTGTAATGGTATTTATAGATGATATTTTGGTTTATTCCTGAGATAAAAATGAACATGCTGAGCACTTGAGAATAGTGTTGCAAACTTTGCGAGAGAAACGATTGTACTCCAAATTCAGTAAATGTGAATTTTGGTTACAGGAAGTTAGTTTTCTTGGGCATAAGTATCTGTTGAAGATGTCAGAGTAAACATGAATAAAATTTTAGCCATTGTTAATTGGAAGCCATCGAAGAATGGGTCTGAAGTCTGGAGTTTTCTAGGACTAGCTTGTTATTATTAGAGATTGGTAAAAAAAAAAATTCAATGATAGCTTCTCCGATGACTTTTTTACTATAAAAAGATGTAAAATTTGAGTGGACTGATAAATGTCAGTAGAGTTTTGACAAATTAAAAGCTCTATTGACAGAAGCTCCAGTGTTAGTTCAGCCAGAATCGGGTAAGGAATTTATAGTTTACAGTGATGCGTCATTGCATAGTTTAGGCTGTGTTTTGATGGAAGACGGTAAATTAGTAGCCTATGCTTCAAGACAGCTGAAGCCACATGAAAAGAACTACCCGACACATGATCTCGAATTGGCAGCCATAGTGTTTGCACTGAAAATCTAGCGGCATTACTTATTTGGTGAAAAATGTCACATATTCACTGATAACAAAAGCCTGAAATATTTGATGTCACAGAAATATTTGAATTTGAGATAACGTAGATGGCTTGGGTTATTGAAAGATTCTGATCTTTTTACTGACTACCATCCGGGGAAAGCTAATGTAGTGGTGGATGCTTTGAGCAGAAAATCCATGTATACTTTGCGAGCAATGAACACTGATTGTCGTTGTTTGAAGATGGTTCAATCATAGCTGAGTTAAAAGCTAGACCAATGTTTTTGCAACAGATTTCTAAATCACAGAAAAATTATAGCAAGTTGCAAGCAAGACGTGTACAAAGTGAATCTACTCCTGACTCAGAATTTTAGATTGGGACTGATGGTTGTTTATTATTCAGAGGCAGAGTATGTGTATGGAAAGATTTCGAACTAGTACAGGAGATTCTGAATGAAGCTCATAATGGTAACATGTCTATTCATCCTTATAGTAATAAAATGTATAATAATTTGAAAAATATGTACTGGTGCCAGGAATGAAACGAGATATTTCTGAGTATGTATCTAAGTGTTTGATATGTCAGTAAGTAAAAGCTAAACACCAGTTACCTTCTGGACTATTACAGCCGGTTACGATACCAGAATGGAAATGGGAAAGAATTACCATGGACATTGTAACGGGATTACCCCTGTCTCCAAAGAAGAAAGATGTCATTTGGGTAATCATTGATCAGTTGACAAAGTCTGCACACTTTATTCCAGTACGTATGGATTATTCCTTGGATAGATTGGTTGAATTATACGTTTCTGAGATTGTCAGATTGCATGGAGTGCCTGTCTCCATTATTTTAGATAGAGATCCTTGGTTTACATCTCGATTTTGGAGCAAATTGCAAGAAGATCTAGGTACTCAATTACACTTTAGTTCTGCATTTCATCCCCAGACAGATGGTCAATCTAAATGGGTAATACAAATCTTGGAAGATATGCTTCGATGTTGTACACTTGAGTTTGAAGGTAATTGGGAAATGTATTTGCCTTTGGTTGAATTTGCTTATAATAACAATTATCAGTCTAGTATTAAAATGGCACCATATGAAGCCTTGTATAGTCGTAAATGTAAAACTCCATTGTATTGGACTGGACTCAGTGAGAAAAAGTTACATGGGGTTGACTTGGTCTAAGAGACCGAGGAAAAAGTGAAGGTAATTCGAGACAGTTTGAAAGCAGCCTCTGATCGTCAAAAGTCCTACGCTGATTTGAAGTGAAAAGAAATAGAATTTCAAGTCAGTGACAAAGTATTCTTGAAAGTTTTGCCTTGAAAGAAAGTTCTCCAATTTGAAAGAAAGTTCTCCAATTTGGTCGTAAAGGAAAACTGAGTCCACGATTTATTAGACCATATGAGATTACAGAAAGAATTAGACCGGTTGCATATCGGTTAGCTTTACCACTAGAACTTGATCGGATTCACAATGTTTTTCATGTGTCTATGCTACGGCAGTATCGATCTGATCCTTCACATGTTATCTCTCTGAGAGAGGTAGAGATTCAGCTTGATATGACATATATTGAAGAACCAATCAAAATCTTAACTCGGGAAACAAAAAAGTTAAGAAATAAAAAGGTAGCTTTAGTAAAAGTTCTTTGGCAACGACACGGTATTTAAGAGGCTACCTGGGAATCAGAGGATAATATGAGGAAGCAATACCAGAATCTTTTTACTGGTAAGATTTTTGAGGACGAAAATCCCTAAAGGGGGAAAGTTGTAATAGCCCATTTTTTTAGTGAAATTAGAACAGTGGTTTCAGAACCACAAATTTGACCCAAAAATAAGGTTTATTTTTTTATTTTGTTATATGATCCGTACTATAACAGGCATGTCATTTGAAAATTTTGAAACTAAAATTTTATCGATTAAGTGTTTAATTACAAGAAGGATTAAATCGCATAAAATGCGAAAGTTGAATTCTAGTAGCTATAAGGGTCAAATAGCTATGGAATTCAAATCTGGAGGTCCTTATATGGTAATTAGACCATTAAGAAAAGTATGTAGATTTTTCTTGATGACTCATTCATGGAAATATAGAAAAAGGGCAAAGACTAAATTGAAAATTACAAAATACTTAATTAATTAAAAAGATGATAAAAGAAGTCATCTTATTTTATGTCATCTTCAACCTAAAACACATGGAAACCCTAGGTGAGAGAAAAGAAACTTTCAAGGCTTAATTGGGTAAGTTTTCTTGTCTCGTTTTTAGTAATTTTGGTATTTTTGAAACTGGGATAGCTTAATCTCTCTATTTGAAGGATTAATTTGAAAAGTTATCAAGATATGAAAAATGGGTCATGGATGTATATGCTAGAAATTAGAAATTTATGGTAGAAAATGAAAGATTATTGATAGATAAACAACTTTTACAAAGTGATTTTTGACGAAAACATGATTTAGGGACTAAAATGAAAATTTGTAGAATTTGATGAAAAATTTTGAAATTTTGTGAATACATGTTGTAACACCCCAAACCAGGCCTAGACGTTATGGCCGAATTTGTGATGTCACATTAGAGTGTGTTTTGAAAAGTGTAGTTCCGTTGGAAAAGTCTGTTTTATGATAAGACCTCGTTGTGATTTTGACAAGTTGAGATCTCTTGTTCATTGTTAAAACTCCGGTTGGTTTAGCAAACGTAAATCATTTTAGATTGTTATTACCCTTTTTAGCGAAAAACAGTGTTAGTTGCGGAAGCTTTTAAAATTAGTTGCGTAAGCGTGATAGTTGAAAATCATTTATCTTTTAAAAACTCGAGTCCTACAGCTACAGCTACAGCTAACAGCTAACAGCCAACAAAGATTAGATTACACTGAAGAGAAGAGAGAAAGAAAAAGAATGAATCGGTCACCACAAGCGAAAACCGAATGAGACAGAGAGGAAAGAAGGTTCAATCGGTTAGGGAAAAGTTAGTTAAGAGAAAGGGAGAAGTGAGGAAAGAAGGTTCGACTATGGAAAAGAAACTAGGAGAAGGAGAAAGATGGAAAGATGAATGTTGATTAAACAAGGTATCGATCGGTAGAATAGAATCAAAGTAAATTAACATGAAACGTACCCAAATGGTCACAAGTAAGATTCGGCTACTATTCCAGCACAAACAAAAGAGAACGAAATGAAGCAAAAGGAATTAGCTACCAAAAAAGAGAGTAAGCCCTAGCCAAATTTGGCACTAAGTGCCTATGACCGATTTTGGCACAAGAAGAATCCTACTTTTGGCTAACAACTAATACCCTCTATTCCTTGATCCATTCCATGATTTTCTTCCCATAATCCTCTTTGAATTTGGCTACACACTCCCTACTCCCCCTCAAACTCTTCCACCGTCCATGAGCATCAGAATCCTACTAGCAAACAACCTCCTACATGGCACAGCAGCAAAAAAACACCCCTTGCGCGCAGGAAGACTCGAACTCAAGTCCCCTACCATAAGACTCGAACTCAAGTCCCCTACCATTAGTAACACGCCACCAACCCTTGAACCAACAGGCCTTTTATGACATAATTTCACCTCAATTAATTAAGAACCCAACATCTAGTAGCAAAGGTTTTATTCAGTAAAAACCAAAAATTTTGCTAAAGTCCAGGTTTGAACCCAGGACTTCCTACACTTCTCAGGACCCTTAACCATTAAAGCAAGCAAGCCAATCATGCAACACAACACACAATTTAATCACTAAATATTTGGGGCGTTACAACTTTACCCTACTAAAAGAAAATTTCTACCTTAAAATTTACCTGATCAAAGAAGATGAGGGTTTTGTCGTCGCATCGCCTCCTCAGGTTCTCACGTAGCCTCCTCTGAACTATGGTTCCACCATAAAAGTTTCACTAATGGAATTGACTTCCTTCTCAAGACTTTCACCTCTCAACTTAAAATCTGGACTGGCTCTTCCCCAAAAGTCAGGTCTGGTCTAACTTCAATCTCCTCAACCGGTACAACATGTTTAGGATCAGAGCGGTAGCATCTCAACATAGAGACGTGGAACACATCATGAATCTGCTCTAATTCCAGAGATAGCTCCAATTGGTAGGCAACTGGTCCTATTCGTCTTAGTATTTGATAAGGCTCAACAGATCTAGGGCTTAGCTTGCCCTTCCAACCAAACCTCAGTACCTTCTTCCATGGCAAAACTTTGAGAAATACCATGTCCCCCACAAAATACTCAATATCCTTACATTTTAAATCCGCATGCGACTTCTATCTATCAGATGATGCCTTTAGTCGATCCCGAATTAGTCTAACTTTATCCTCAGTATGAGAAATCAATTCAGGACCTAGAACACGCCGCTCACCCAATTCAGTCCAACACGAAGGAGTACGTCATCTACAACCATACAATGCCTTGTATGGTGCCATCTATATATTAGACTGATAGCTATTATTATATGCAAACTCTGCTAATGGCAAGTAATCCTCCAAACTGCCTCGGAACTCAATCACACAACCCCTTAACATGTCCTCTAGTATCTGAATCACCCTCTCAGACTGACCGTCTGTCTGAGAACGGAACGCAGTACTGAAGTCCAACCTTGTACCTAATGCTTCATGTAACTTCTTCCAGAACCAAGACGTAAAATGAGGATCTCTATAAGATCTTATGGAAACTGGTACCCCATGCAGTCTCACTATCTCAGACACGTACAACTTAGCCAGTTTCTTTAATGAATAATTAGTGCGAACTGATATGAAATGGGCAAATTTGGTCAACCGATCCACGATAACCCATACCGAATCCTTCTTAGTAAGCATTAAGGGTGGCCCACTAACGAAATCCATAGTCACTCTCTCTCACTTCTAAATCAGAATCTAAACTGGCTGAAGTAAACCTTGAAGGTAACTAGTGTTCAGCCTTTACTTGTTGGTAAGGTAGACATTTACCCACAAAGTCGGTAACCTCACGCTTAAGTCCTAGCCACCAATATAACTTACGAAGGCCTCAGTACATCTTGTTCCCGTCGGGATACATAGCATAAGGACTACTATGCGTCTCTCGTAGTATCGACTGCCTCAAATCAATATCCCTCGGTACACAGACTCTCCCACGGAAACACAATACCCCTTTGCTATTTAGTCCAAAATCTGAAGTTTCCCTACACTCTATCTGTCGGAAACAAGGACCCAGTGACTCATCCACCAACTGTTTACCCTTAATCTGTTCAACCCACCTCAGTTTAACTTGAAGTACGGCCAACAGACCACCATCATCAAATAAGCTGAGTCGAGCAAATATTGCCCTCAGATTCGTCATAGCCCTATGGCTCAGTGTGTCAGCTACCACGTTAGCCTTACCAGGATGGTATTCAATCGAGCAGTCATAATCTTTAAGCAGCTCAATCCATCTATGCTACCTAAGGTTTAGCTGCTTCTGAGTGAGGAGATACTTGAGGCTTTTGTGATCCGTGTAAATAATACACTTCTCACCGTACAGGTGATGCCTCTAAATTTTCAGTGCAAAAACTACCACAACCAACTCCAAGTCATGAGTTGGATAGTTTACCTCATGCGTCTTAAGCTGACGAGACGCATACGCTACCACCTTACCCTTTTGCATCAACACACATCCCAAACCGATATGTGATGCATCGCTGTACATAGTGAATTCTTTCCCAGACTCTGGTTGTATTAAGACAGGGGCTTCATTCAGTACCTTCTTGAGCTTCTCAAAGCCCTCTTGCTGCGCATCCATCCAGTTAAATGGTACACCCTTACGTAGCAGCTTAGTTAAGGGCGCGGCAATCAATGAAAACCCCTCCACAAAACGTCTATAATACCCTGCCAGACCTAGAAAACTTTGAATCTTAAATATCGACTTAGGCTGCTTCCAATCCAGAACAGCTTCAATTTTTCGAGGATCAACCCTAATCCCTTCAGCAGATACCACAAGACCAAGAAACGTTACCTCACGTAACCAGAATTCACACTTGCTAAACTTGGCGTACAATTGCTTCTCTCTCAAAATCTGCAGAAGCACTCGGAGATGTTCATCATGCTCCACCTCAGTCTTTGAATACACCAAAATATAATTAATAAACACTACTACGAACTGATCCAGATAAGGTTGGAACACACCGTTCATCAGACCTATAAAAGCTGTTGGTACATTCGTCAGTCCAAATGGTATTACCAAGAACTCATAGTGACTATAGCGAGTCTTAAACGCTGTCTTATGCACATCAGTCTCTTTGACTCTCAGTTGATGGTACCCTGATCGAAGATCTATCTTAGAGAAAACCGGAGCTCTATGAAACTGGTCAAATAGATCATCGATCCTCGGTAGAGCGTAGTTATTCTTAATCGTTAATTTATTCAGTTATCGGTAATCGATGCACATACACATGGTTCCATCCTTCTTTTTAACAAATAAGGCCGGTGCTCCCTACAGAGACACACTAGGGCGGCTGAACCCTTAATCCAGTAACTCTTGAATCTAAGCTTTGAGTTCCACAAGCTCCTTTGGTGCCATTCTATAAGGAGCAATGGACACTGGAGTTGTATCAGGCATGAGCTCTATCCTAAACTCAACTTCACGGTTAGGAGGTAACCCCGGCAGTTCATCGGGAAAAACATTAGGAAAATCCTTAACTGTTCTGATATCCTTAACAGAAGAACCCTCTGATTCTAAAACACTGATGTAGGCTAAATACGCCTCACAACCCTTACGAACCAATTTCTCAGCTTTTAATGTAGAAATTACATTACTCAAGTAATTCTGTCGTTCCACAATTATCACTACCTTCTCATCCTCCTCAGTTTTCAGTACTACCTATTTTGTGGCACAGTCCAGGCTCACTCAGTGCTTAACTAACCAATCCATGCCTAGTATCAAATCAAATTCTCCAAAAAGAAGTTCCATTAGATCTGTCAGGAAGATAACCCCTTGTACCTCTAAAGGGACGTCTCTAAACAATTTATTAACTTTAACAGACTGCTCCAACAGACTCAACATAGTAATTCCACTCGAAGTATTCTTAATCGGAATCCCTAAATTCTCATTAACAGTACAGGCAATATAGGAATGGGTAGATCCTACATCTATCAGTGCAATATAAGGTACATTAAAAATTAAAAATGTACCACTAATAACATCTAAGGTGTCTTCGTCCTCTCGACGACGAGCAGCACAAACCAGTGCCGGTTGCCTTGCCTTAGTATGACTAGCACCCCTGCCCAGTGATCCACGGCTATGGCCCATACCATTTCCACCTCTGGCCTGCCCACGGCCTCTCTATGGCTGCTGAATAATACTCTGAGATGCATTACCAAAACCAGTAGCTGGCACCTAATCGGTCTTCTGCGGACAATCCTTGATACGGTGCTCCACAGAACTGCACCTCAAACATGCCCCAATCCGTTTCCAGCACTCGCCCTGATGGCATCTCCCACAGTCAGCACAAAACTACGGTCCAGTAACAGTAGCAGGGGCCCCAACTCTATTCGGCCCATCAACTTTGGCCTTTTTCTTAGGCTTCTGAAATGAATTTGAGGACTCAGCATCCCTCTTACTTTTGCCTTTCTCCCTGTTCTGGCGCTCAGCGCGCTTTACTTCCTCGGTAATTTTTGCCTTGCCAACCAGTGTTACAAAATCCCATTCCCTCTGAGGGCTATCAGAACCCTTAGACCATCTCTAAGGCCATCCTCAAA
Source organism: Gossypium anomalum (assembly GCA_025698475.1). Lineage (NCBI taxonomy): Eukaryota > Viridiplantae > Streptophyta > Magnoliopsida > Malvales > Malvaceae > Gossypium > Gossypium anomalum. The sequence continues at coordinate 75,996,341 of CM046966.1, read as the reverse complement.
TCGAACACACCGCTCGTATTCAGTTGCCACCATCCACGTGCATAGCGGCTCAATCGTAAAAATTCAACCTTATATTCAACTACTACCCTATCTCCCTGAGTTAAATTCAGAAATTCCCTCCTACGGGCATCTACATAGCTGGCACCCACATACTTAACCTGGAAAGTAATCTTGAAAAACTCCCAGGTCAACCGATTGGCTTGAGTGCCCTCTTTGACAGTAAGCCACCACTAGTAGGCCTCATCTCTCAACAGTGATACTGCACCCTTTAATTTCTGCTCGGGGTACAGTTGAGGTTATCCATGATCCTCTCCGTGGCCTCGATCTAATATTCAACCACATTAGGGGCTACTCCAGCAATACCCTGAATATCTTAACCCCATTAGACCTGAGTCATTCTGTAATCGACCCATGGCCCACCGTACCAGTATTAGGCCCAGTGACCCTTTCCAAAATCCTCAACATCGCTTGGGACAGTGCGTCATCCCCACCCACTCAGTTTTGAGACCTTGTCTCAGTCATAGGTGAAGTTGGTGCCTCTCTAGCTTCCCTATTAGGCTGGTGTCTAGCTGACGAAGACCTAGACTCAGCCTGAGCACCTCTATGACCTCTGTTGCGGCCTCTTCTACGAGTACCCCTAGTGCTCATTATCAAATGCGCTTAGTTTGTTTTAATAGTTTTATGTCAGTTAGTTTACTATTCCAGTGTTGATTACGGGATATTTTATGGAAAATATTATCAGTAATTCAGAGTTTTGTTTTCGCAGATCGCAGTTTTACTACAGTTTGTAGCTTACTCTTAACTAGAGAGTTTTAGTATAGTTTTACTACCTAAAGTAGTCTTAGTAATAACATTTCAACACAATCCTTTCAGTATAAATAGTAAGAAGACTTATAGGATTGATGCAGAGGCTCGGTGTACCACTCCTTCAGTAAAACATTTCTAACTTATATCAACCACTTAAACCATTTAAACAATTCTGTTAAAATATCTTTATTTTTTTTCAAAATCCCAAATCTACAGTCGAGTTTTACAACTGACTCTGATACCAAATGTAATACCCCAAACCTGGCCTAGATGTTATGGCCGAATCTATGATGTCACATTGGAGTGTGTTCTGAAAAGCGTAGTTCTCTTAGAAAAGTTTGTTTTATGATAAGACCTCGTTGTGATTTTGACAAGTCGAGATATCTTGTTCATTGTTAAAACTCCGGTTGGTTTAGCAAATGCAAATCATTTTAGAATGTTATTACCCTTTTTAAAGAAAAACAGTGTTAGTTGCGTAAGCGTGACAGTTGAAAATCATTTATCTTTTGAAAACTCGAGTCCTACAGCTAACAGGTATAAACCAATATAATTAAATCCCCAAATTAAAAATAAGCTTAAAGTTTATTACATAAAAATTTACCCAAAATAAACTTTAATTATAATGTTAAAAATTAACCAAGTCGAGTGGCCACCACTGAGTCTCCCTCACATCGACCCGCCTAAGTCTAGGGATTTCCTGCACAGTAAACAAATAGGTGAGTTTACGAAAACTCAGTGTGTGAAACCCCTCAATAGCAAACAAACAGAGAATACACAATTTGGGCCTGAGCCCATTCAGTCTCGGTTAGGGCCTTAGCCTTTATCAGTAATAGTAGCAGTCTGGGCCTGAGCCCTTCTCAGTAATAGTATCAGTGGAGCCTAAGCCCAATACAGTATCAGTACAGTATGCAATCAGAAAATCCTACCCAATCCAACCTCTACACACCATCTCCGTACCAACCCTATACACCATGTGGGGATTAAATCGACCCACCCATCCTTACACTTCAAGTAGTACTCATCTTCACGGCACAAAAAGCAAGATAATTGCGATGAGAGTCGCCGATGTGGAGGCTTATAGCCTTTCAGCACACTTCCTCCAAAATCATATATCCCACCCTATGCAATGCAACATAATATAAATGTATGTACAATAAATATAGTATGCTCATACAATCATACATTATGTAAGGGTAAATTAGTCATTTACATCCGGGTACACTTACCGGCCCTATAGTAGGTCCACCGTCATCTTGGATGACCTGTGCAACCTTAACAGTCAATCAGTGATACTGGTCCATGGCCCATATTACGGGCCCACACCTCGTATGGCCCACATAGCCCAAAATGGCCTTAGCCGTATGGTTCACACAGCCTAGCCCAATATTAACCACACTTTTGGGTGATTCTGTCTATGTGGGGCCCATAAGCCCATTGGGCCTACATGGCCCAATGTGGCCCAAAATGGCCCAGTATCGTTTCGGCCCATGAAAACGCTCATGGCCATCTCGTTGACCACACGGCCTACTATACGGGTGCCCACACCCCATGTGGTGTCGACAACCTACTTTCTGGCTTTTCAGTCTTTCGGCTTTTCAGCTTTTGCAGTTTCACATCTAATGGCAGTGTTACACACACCTGTTTGAAAAAAAAAAAAGCAGTTTCCAAGAACAACAACCTATATTCAATCATATCTCCAACGTTAGTCTTTTAAGAAATGGGTAACTATTCCTTTTAATAATACTTATCCAAATCATAGTTCGACACTTACCTTGATCGAATGCTTAAGGTTCCTCACCCCTCAATCGTTGCCGAAGATTGATTATTGGTTCTTACAGGTCGTCTACACTCAAACAGAAATTCCATTATCCTCTATTAGAATATTCGCTTAAACAATTGAACCAACAAAGGTCACTTACCAAAGGAATTGTAAAACCGATTCTAGGGAATAGAAGTAATCGATTCACAACCCCCCAAAAAGATAGCCGCTACAATGAGGCAGAACTTGCACTATCACTCCCCTAACAAATGTCGATCGGAAAGAAAAGGTTAAAATAGAACTATAGATACGGTAAAAGAGAAAAGAATGAACAGAGACCACATTCAATAACACGACACTTACCACCAAGATCAACAGAGAAGGACAAAAGCAAGAATCTGTTCACAAAGGTCAATGCAGTAGCACTATACGGCCAACAAAGATTAGATTACACTGAAGAGAAGGGAGAAAAAAAAAGAATGAATTGGTCACCACAAGCCAAAACCGAATGAGACAGAGAGGAAAGAAGGTTCAATCGGTTAGGGGAAAGTTGGTTAAGAGAAAGAGAGAAGTGAGGAAAGAGAGTTCGGCTATGGCAAAGAAACTAGGAGAAGGAGAAGGATGGAAAGATGAGTGTTGATTAAACAAGGTACCGATCGGTAGAATAGAGTCAAAGTAAATTAACACGAAACGTACCCAAATGGTCACAAGTAAGATTCGACTACTATTCTAGCACAAACAAAAGAGAATGAAATGAAGTAAAAGGAATCAGCTACCGAAAAAGAGAGTAATCCCTAGCCAAATTTGGCACTAAGTTCCTATGACCGATTTTGCCACAAGGAGAATCCTACTTTCGGCTAATAACTAACACCCTCTATTCCTTGATCCATTCCACTATTTTCTCCCCATAATCCTCCTTGAATTCGGCTGCACACTCCCTACTACCCCTCAAACTCTTCCACCGTCTATGAGCATCAGAATCCTCCTAGAAAACAACCTTCTACACGGCACGCAGCAAAAAGACACCCTTTCCAAGCAGGAAGACTCGAACTCAAGTCCCCTACCATTAGTAACATGCCACCAACCCTTGAACCAACAGGCCTTTTATGACATAATTTCCCCTCAATTAATTAAGAACCCAACATCTAGCAGCAAAGGTTTTATTCAGTAAAAACCAAAAATTTTGCTAAAGTCCAGGTTTGAACCCTGGACTTCCCACATTTCTCAGGACCCTTAACCATCAAAGCAAGCAAGCCAATCATGCAACACAACACATAATTTAATCACTAAAGATTTGGGGTGTTACACATGTGCTATAAAATTTTTGTAATGCAACTTTCGTTGGGCTTGGAATAGGGAGTAATTTGCACAAGTTTCATTTTTCGAGCTTAGGGACAAAATTGATATTTATGGAAAAGTTAGGGGCAAAATGGTAATTTTACCTAGAACGTAAATTGAGTCCATTTAAATATGAAATGTGTGAAATTGATGGTTAAATTCATTTATTTAGATCTGGACAACACTAATTCGAGGTTAGATTGAGGAAAAGAAAAAGTTTTGGATTAGTAGATTTCTAACACAAACAAGTGTCGAGGTAAGTTCGTGTAACTTAATAAAGCATGTAATTATGTTAATTGAATGTTGTATTTGTATGTAATGTGATTTATATTGATGTGCTTTACTTGTATACAATGATGGAAAATTTTATACATGCTTGGAATTGTGATAAAGGGTTAAGTCCCGATTGAATGTTGAATTCCGATGATTATATGCGCTTTCTCAAAACTAATAAGGTCCTGCATTTGTTACAGATGGGTTTAGCTCAGACGAGTAATCCCATTGACCTCTTTATAAAAAGGATTTAGCCCGGACGGGTAATCCCGATATAATACCTCTCGAGCATATGTTATGATTAGGGTTTAGCCTCGATTGGTAATCCTAATTGAGCTTCTCTGAGGTTATGTTATATAAAGGATTTGGCCTGGACTGGTAATCTTGTTGTACGATATGTGGCTCGAGAGAGTGTTTCTTGGTTAAGTTCCCTAATGGGTACCCTCGAATAAGAAATTGACGAATTATTGAATCGTACACTTCGAGCGTCCTACTTGTTCATCCATCATAATTCAATGGTTCAACGGACATAAAACTCTTGACACGGCATGAAAATCTTGAGATGAAATGATAATGACATGAAAGAATATTGCATGATGAGCTCATCTACGTTACTTGATTGATATGAAGATTTCATTGAATAACATGTTTGATTGAATGTATGTGATTAGGCAATTTAGCCAAATGGATAGAAACATAGCATTGTATGCTTAGATTTAATAAATAGGATTGGTAAGTTTAGTTTCCGTTATACGAACTTACTAACATGTAATGCTTACTCCATTTTATTTTTCCCTTATTTTATAGTACTCGGAAGCTCGTAAAGGTTAGAAGATCATTGGAGCATCGTTACACTATCAACTAGTCATTTTGGGTATACTTAGTAAAATCATTTTGGTATAATGTCATGTATAGGACAACTTGACCATTGGTAGCTTAATAATGATGTTTTGTAACCTAGCAATTTGTAATGGCTAGTAATGACTCACTTTGGTATGTTTAAATAGGTTATTATGATATACATTCATATGTGTTAAGTACATGTGATCAAATGATGTTAATGCCTAAGTTAATACAAGGTAAGTTTATAATCGCATATGCATATACTGATATGCCTTCTTGAATGATGAAAATTGCCCAATTTGAGTGCTTGGAATGGTTGGTATTGGTTGTGTGTTGCAAGTGCAGGTATTGGGTGAAATTTTGGATGAGATATGAAGCTAGAAATGGTTTTATTTTGTCTATACAGGTAGACACACGCCCGTGTGTCTAGACCGTGTGTGACACACGGCCTGGTAACATGGGCATGTGGTTAGGCCGTGTGTCCCCTGCACCTTAAAAATGAGAAACATAATGCTCAGAATTGGGCACATGGGCAGAGACATGAGCGTGTGTCTCAGCCATGTGGTTGACACGGCCTTGGACATGGGCGTGTTACACGTCCTTGGACAAGGGCGTGCTACACAGCCGTGTGAAAATTGCACCTAAATTTCAAAAATTTAATTCGTCATACGGCCTAACACACAGGCGTGTGACTTGGCCATGTGACTTCAATTTCTTTATGCCCTAAAAGTCAGAGAGTTACGCGGGTTAAGGATACGAGTGTGTGTAGTACACGGCCTAACCATATGGGCGTGTCCTTAGACGACACGGGTGTGTGAGCCCTACACCTTAGAAAAATTTTAAAATTTCGCGAAAAATTTTTAGAGTATCTGATTAAGTCCCGACTTGATTCTAATGCTCGTATTGGGCCTCGAGGGCCCAATCAAGGGACATTATGAATGATCTCGGTAAATGAATAGTCATTTACATAATTTATTTGTAAATGTTTTTGAATGTTTCGGTAATTCTCCGTAACCCTATTCCGACGACGGATATGGGTTAGGGGTGTTACAATTCCTCACTATGTTACCACTATCATCTAGTTTATTCCTAAAAACTCACTTAGTACCTATATTAGATTTACCACATGGTCTTCTTACAAGGGTCCATACATTGCTTCTCTTAAATTGATTTGATTCATCCTTCATAACCAATATCCAATATTCATCATTTAATGCTTCTTTGATATTTTTAAGCTCAATACATGAAATAAATGCAACATAATTACATGTATTTCTTAGAGAAGATCTAGTAGTTACGCCTTTGGGTGGATCTTCCAAAATCTTATCATCTTTCTTATAGTTGTACTCCCTTAGATGATTGACTTTTCTTTCCTCTATGGTGAGCTCTTTTAGAACTTACTGTGTTTTTTCTTGAATCTTGTCATTTGATGAATGATCTACTTTATCATCATTGTTTAATATTCCTACATCATCATCATAAACACTATACTTTCTAGGAAAAGGGTTAGCATCATCGAAAACATGTATTGATTCTTCAACTACTAAAGTTCTTTTATTAAAGACTCTATAAGCTTTAGATTTTAAATGATAAACAAGAAAAATTATCTCATCACTTTTTGTATCAAATTTACAAATATTGTCTTTGTCATTATTTAAAACAAAACGCTTGCATCCAAACGGATGAAAATAGCTAATGTTATGTTTTTTTTGAAAAGTTCATATGGAGTTTTCTTTAAAATAGCCATTTCTTCTAATGTTCTATTTTTCCTCTCAACAAATCCTTTTTGTTGAGGGGTTCTAGGTGCTGAAAAATTATAGCTAATTCCATTTGAGTTGCAAAAATTTTCAAAACCAAGATTTTCAAATTCAGTTCCATGGTCACTTCTAACACTAGTGATAGAGTAATCTTTTTCATTTTGATTAATTTTTGAAAATGTGATGAATTTTTCTAAAACTTTATCTTTATTACTTAATAAAAGAACCCAAGTAAATCTAGAATAATCATCTACAAGCACAAAAGCACATTGTTTTCCACCCAAGCTAGTAGCCCTAATTGGTCCAAAAATATCAATGTGAATTAATTAGAGAACTCTTAGTCAATACATCATTGATAGGTTTAAAAGAAACTCTTTTATGTTTGCTTTTAACACATGCACCAAAAACTTTATCTAAATTAAAATCAATTTTTGGCAAACCTTTTACTGAGTCATTTTTAGCTAGTTTATGCAATACGCTCATGCTAGCATGTCCTAGTTTTCTATGTCACAATAACAAATTATTTTCATTTTTAGCAACAAGGCATATGAATTGCTACAGGAAATTAAGCTTTTAGTGGCGTTTGGACCAAAAACATTGCAAAAGTTATACATTAGTGACGCTAATCGGAAAAAGCCACAAAAGGTTAGAGCTATAGCAGCGTTTATGAGAAAAACACCGCAAAAGGTCAAGCAGTAGCGGCGTTAATGAGAAAAATGTCGCAAAAAGTCTAGCATTAGCGGCGTTTATGAGAAAAATGCCGCAAAAGGTCAAGCATTAGCGGCGCCGCAAAAAATAATTATATTTTAAACAAAACGGTGCCGTTTTGCTCCCTGTATTCTTACCCATGCATGCACTCTTTCATCCTCTTCTATTTATTATTTAACTAGTTTCTTTATATTAATTAAAATACAATTTATTTCTAATTTAATATTTAAAATCTTCAAAAAAAACAATAATTTATATATTAAATAATTTATTATATAATTGTAAAAGATAATACTATATTAAAATTATCATTATAGTTTAAATTATTTAAGAGATAATAGATAAACTTTATATATATTAAAATTTAAAAAATTGCTAACCCATGCATCTCTAGAGAAACAAAATTAATTAGTAAATTAAAAAAGTTATTTAAATTTCCTAAAATATTGAAAGAATATCTAATTACAGAAGAGAAAAAAAATTTAATGCTTTTTTGGTTTTTTTTCATATTTTGAATTTTTTTTGTTTTTGTTTTCTTACATAAAAAATTATATAAAAATTTTAAATTTTATCTAATTCTTTTAAATATTTCTAAAATTTTCAAAAATTATTTATTTTAAATTGATATGAAAGATATAATAATTCAATATAAAAATTGCTCTTAAAAAAGTCAAGCAGTAGCGGCGTTTATGAGAAAAACGCCGCAAAAGGTAAGCAATAATAAAAACGCCGCAAAAATTTATTTTATTTTAGGGTTTAGGGTTTAGAGTTTGGAGATTTAAGGTTTATGGTTTATGGTTTATGGTTTATGATTTAAGGTGTGGTGTTTAGTGTTTAGATTTTAGGGTTTAGGGTTTATGTTTAGAGGTTTAGATAAAAACGCCGCAAAAAATAATTTTATTTTAAACAAAACAGCGTCATTTTGCTCCCTGTATTCTCACCTATCATCCAAGTGGCCATCATGTATTCTTTTCAATAACTCATGCACTCTTTCATCATCTTCTATTTATTATTTAACTAGTTTCTTTATATTAATTAAAATATAATTTATTTTTAATTTAATATTTAAAATATTTAGAAAAAATTAATGACATGTAGAAAAAATTTGACTAAAAAAATATATGTTAAAAATGAAAAAAATTAAAATACTATTATTTAAAATAATTTTAAAGTTTTTTTGGTATATGACTGATTTTTTTTAATATATAGTAAATAATTTCTTATATAATTGTAAAAGAGATAATATTAATTTTAATATATTAAAATTATCATTATAGTTTAAATTATTTAAGAGATAATAGATAAACTTTATATATATTAAAATTAAAAAAATTGCTAACCCATGAATCTATAGAGAAATAAAATTAATTAGTAATTTAAAAAAATTAATTTAATTTCCTAAAATATTGAAAGAATATATAATTACAACAGAGAAAATTTTTTTAAAGCTTTATTGTTTTTTTTTTCATTTTTTTTTGTTTTTGTTTTCTTACATAAAAAATTATATAAAAATTTATAATTTTATATAATTGTTTTAAAAATTACTTAAAATTTAAAAAATTATTTATTTAAAATTTATATGAAAGATACAATAATTCAATATAAAAATTGTAAAAAAGTCAAGCGTTAGCGGCATTTATGAGAAAAACGCCGCAAAATGTAAGCAATAGTTGCATTTTTGTTCGAAACGCTGCAAAAAGTTGAGCAATAGTGACGTTTTTTGTCCAAACACCACTAAAAGTTGAGCAAGAGTGGTGTTTTTGGATCAAACGCCGCGAATATGTATTATTTTTTGCAAAACGGCGTCGTTTTGTTACCCTAAAATACCTTAGTCTTTTTCCCAAAATCGGTTTCCCCTCCACGAAATCTCTCCTTTTTTTTTTTTTTTTCCCTTCTAACCGAAATCCCAAAATTTCACCTAAAATCTCTATTCTTTTTCCCCATTTTATTTTTCCCAAACCATTTCTCCCCTACCCCGATTCTCTTTATTTTTCCCCCAATTTCCCCAAATCGATAGCCCTTTGCATCTCTGTCGGCAGCCCGCTGCTGCATCTCCGTCGGTAGCCCTCTACGGCTTCTCCTTGTAAGTTTATTAAGTGTAATAAATTACTATTATTTTAATATTTTTCTTATCATCTTCTTGGATTTTGTTACTATTTATTTTTTGTTAGTTTACAGTTGAAATTAACCTTCTTCTTTTTTTTTGCATATTTCTTTTAAATAACCGGAAGCTCGGAGTTAACTTCAAAATTTAAAGGAACCAAAATGGTACGCCCATGATCTCTCTCTCTTTCTCTCGTTTTAGTTCATGTGCTGGTGCATTTTAATGTAAATTTAGTGGCAAATTTTTTCCCAATTTTTTAGTAATTTAGCCTGGTTGGGCATAAAGGATTTGAGATATAGCTGCAGTGTGATGGACTTGATAGCTTATAGTTACCATAAATTATTATTACAAGGATGAAAGTGGTATGAGAAAATGAAAACAATTTGTAGATCTAAATTAGTTTTAGTTGCAGTATTTGATGATTGATGACTTCAAGGTCTAGTTGAAGGAGAGTGAAATAAGCAAAAGGCTCGACTTGTGGGGGACTTCGTAGTGGTGAATGGAACTGAGAACATAACTTTGTGCTTAAATTTTAAAAAGTTAAAAACTTATGTCACTCGAATTCAGATGCAAATGTCGGATATTGGAATGTGTTCGACACAAGTAGAAATTTGGATCATAACTTACATAACTTGCATAATACATAAATATTTATCATATCATAACTTCCATAAATATATAAAAATCATAGAAATTTGGGAAATACTATTGTTTTTCCCTACTCTTAATTATAATGACATGATTTAATAGAACACTTAAGTAACCGTAATTTATTGTCAACTTTAGACTTCAAGAACTACGAAATGGATAAGAGTTGGATGAATTTGTCAAGGGTAAGCAACGACTATCAAAATGGAGTACAAACTTTTCTAAATTTTCCAAATCAAAATGCAAGCCAAGATAATATGATTCTTTTCCCATGTAAGAAGTGTGGCAACATCAATTGGCATATTCATGAAGTTGTCTACGAACATCTAATTGTTGATGGCTTTATTCGGGGGTATAAAACATGGATTTTCCATGGAGAGTGTACAACTCATTCAACCTCTTCAATGATTAACCTGACTTATCCTCATAATGCTTACCATTAGTCTATTAGAGAAGATGACATGGAAGGTATGTTGCAGGATGCATTTAATATGCGCAGTCAAACCTGTAGCTGACGAACCTGCAGAAGTTCAAAGTAATGTTAACTTTAATTTACATGCATGTTGGCTTTTATTATTGATTTTTGTTTCAAATTCTTATATTATAATATACCATTTTTCAATTGAAAGTGGTGGGATGCGTAAAACTCGAAGACGTATGCTACTAAAAGATTAATACGAGTTAAATTTTGTCGAGCGTATAAAAGTAGCTAGAAACAGTCTTGGTCAGCTTGTTGGATCAGAAGCTCGACTTTTAGCAGGATACTTGGGCATCATAGCACGAAATGTCAATCTGTTGCCTATCAACTACGAGTCGTGGCATCATATGCCTAATAGTAACAAAAATCAAGCTCTCGATAGTATTAAGGTAATAATGTGAATGTAATTTATAATACTTTGGTTTAAGTTTCATTTATATTCACTTTCTAAACTTGTGTTTTTTGCAGGAGAGATTAGCTTTAGAGGTCTAGATAATTATGTCAAGAAGGCATTAGGAAAAAAAATGGAAAGACCATAAAAGTGCTTTAAAGAAGGAATATTTTAAGAAAAATATAAGCCTCGAAGAGAAATTGAGAAATGTCCTGTCGGGAATGCTGAGGTACCAATGGGAAGATGCAATTAGATTTTGGAATTCAAAGAAAGGAGAGGTATTACTTACTTCCAAACTCTTATAATTATTTCGATTTATAGTATTTACTATATATGTAATAATAATTTCATAATATAGGATCGTGAGCAAGTTGGAACTACAAGTAGGCAAAAACAAAAATTCATGCATACAGCTGGGTCGAAAAGTTTTGTTTGTGTAGCCGAGGCTGAGGTATTTTGAATTTATTAATTGTGTCAAATATTAATTACTTTCTATTAAATAATATTTTTACTACTATATTATAGGAACTGTTGTTTGGTCAAAAAGTTGGACGCCTTCAGCTTTTTGACATTACACATAAAAAGAAAGATGGATCTCCTATGACTTCTGAAGCTACAAAAATTATGGTATATTTACTTAATAAAACTTGAATTATTTTAAATATTTATAATGTTTAATTATAATGGTTTAATTCTTCGTTTGTAATGCAAATAATGTTAAGTTATGTTGCATTTATTTTTATTATATATTTCATTTCTAACTAATTGATTAATTTATTAGGAGAAACTAAAGGATAAAAAGGAGAAGTATGAAGCGATTGCTTCAAGTGATAGTTCTGTTAATCTTAAAGACATTGATAACTGAATTATTACTGAATTTTTGGGTCCTGAAAGGAATGGTTGGGTTTGATTTCAAGGATCTTTTGTTAACCCAACCCAATATTTTGGATTCAACTCACAGCAATACATGCCTTCAGAGAGTCAGGCTCAAGCTGAAGTTCAGAGGTTAAGAGACCAGATGGCTCAGATGTAAGTGAGCACAGTTGAGCAAATTGCTCAACTTAAAGTGGAGGTAGCATCGAGAAAAGCAGAGGTTCAAAGAAAATATGAAGAACTTCAGCTACAACTTAAAGCGGAGGCAGCAGCGAGGGAAGCAGAGCAAAGCAGAAAATACGACGCACTCTAGCTACAGCTTCAGAATATGATGACGATGTTTCAACAGCTACAGAATCCGCCATCTTAAACGTTTGTTTTCTAATGGTGATTCACTTAACTAACTAAAATCACGACAAAGGCAAGCGCACCTATATGATAGTAATATAGTTATGGTCAGTCGGGAATATTGTATCCACGAGGACTAAAAGTACTAGTAATTACTATCTTTTTATTATCTAGACAATAAATTGAAGGAATTGTTTTTAATCTAAAATTATCTAAACTAATTATTAAGACAAAACAGAGAATTAAGTAAGAAAATATTCAAATGAACCAATGAGAGAGACAATACCCAGGAAAGAATCCACCTAGACTTCACTTATTATTCTGAATTTGAATTAAACGATTTATTCACTTGAATTGATCCGTAGAAATCCCTAAATTATATTAATATCTCTTTCGAGAGTAAAAATAACTGACTTTAGGTTGATTAATTGAAATCTCTTTCTAATTAAAACCCCTATTGCCGCATTAACTCAATCTATGGATTCCTCTATTAGATTTGACTCTAATCTGGTAGATTTATGTCGTCCTATTTCTAGGATTGCATGCAACTCCACTCAATTATCCAGATCTACTCTTAAATAGAGACTTTTGCTTCACTGAAATAAGCACATCAATCATGAATTAATATCCTGAAAACATTAAAACATGGAATAAGTACACATAATTGAGATCAAGAAATCAAGTATTTATCATGTAATTCAGAAATTAAATAACAAAATCCATCATAGGTTTCATCTTCCCTAGGTATCTAGGGAATTTAGTTCATACTTTGGGAGGAAAACATCTCAAAATTAGGAAAACAATAAAACATAAAGAAACCCAAAAAAACTTCTAGAGAAGTTGACTGGAGATCTTCAATCTTGAAGGAGATCCTGCTTCTGAGTTGATTCTGATAATGTTCTTTGAGTAATTTATTCGTCCTTCTCTGCATGCCCCTTTGGTTTTCTTCTAGTGTGTATTTATAAACTTTAGAATGCTCAAAAACCCTAAAAATTAGCTTTTTTTGCGTGTTAGGGAAACAGGGTTCAAAATCGACACAGGCTGGCACATGGGCTTGTGGCCAGCCCGTGTGGCTTACACGGGCATGTGCTCAGCCTGTGTGGGAATTCCCAGGCAGTGTGGTTCTTGAAAATAGCTTTTTTTGTCCGATTTTGGCCCATTTTTTGCTTCTTTTGCTCCTATATGCTCTCCTAAGTATAGAAACATGAAATTAAAGAATTAGGAGCATCAAATTCACTAAATTATATAATAAATCATCCAAAAACATGCCAAGCATGAGATTAAAACATATTACTTTTATGGTTTATCATTTTCTTATTGTAAGAATATTTTAACATTATAACTTTTAACATTATTGTAAGAATATTTTGTTATTTCATTTATTAATTTAGATCATATATCTTTCATTGGATTTGAAGTATCATTTAAATTTGCATTTTTTGGTTGGATTTGATGTTATAGGAAATTATGTTGACAGTTCGGGTTGTATATGAATAAAAATAGGATGTTGGAAATCTGCTAAAGTTAGTGGCATTTTTTTCACAAACATCACTAAAAAACAAGACTTTTAGCAGTGCTTTTATCAAAAACGCCGCTAAAGGTCATGTTATTTAGCGGCGTTTGTAGGTAAAGCACCGCTAAAAGTCTTGTTCTTTAGCGGAGTTTGTTAAAGCGCCGCTAAAGGTCATGCTCTTTAGCGGCATTTGTGGGAAAAGCGCCACTGAATATCATGTTCTTTAGCAACATTTGTAGGAAAAGCGTCGTTGAAGGTCATGTTCTATAGCAACGTTTTCCACAAACGCCGCTAAAGGTCATGTTCTATAGCGGCATTTTTCCATATAAATGCTGCAAAATTTAACGGCATTGTCTATAGTGGCGTTTTTTGCGGCGCTTGTAAAATCACCGCAAATAGTTTTAACGGCATTTAGGCCTCAAAAAATACCTCTAAAAACCTATTTTGCTATAGTGAATGAATCATTCAAGTTATCTAAATGCACCATATAAGTATTTCTTATCCTATGTCTTTCAAGCATAATCTTTTTAGACACAATGTTAATTGCTTTACATACATTAGACTAAAAAATGACATTAAGACCTTTATCACACAATTGACTAATACTTAATAGATTATGCTTAAGACAGTTAACATACAAAACATTTTCAATAAGAATTGAAGAGTTTTTACCAATAAAGTCAATTCTTTCTATTCGTCTTTTGGAGTTGTCACCAAGTATAACTTCTCTTATACTTTTTGGCTTCAATTTGATAAAGTGACTCATGTCACCTGTCATGTGCCTTGAGCATCCACTATCAAGGTACCATGAATTTTTGTTTGAATTGTTCACCTTGAAGCAATACTCCTCTTTCTACAAACATAGAATTAAATTTTTGTTTTTGGTACCCAAGTTCTTTTGGTTCCATAATTATTAGTTCTTAAAATTTTTGTCCCATTGGGAATTCATTTTGAAAGAATCTTTTTGTCTTGAGTAACAGTAAGTCCATTATGTTGGGAAATGTGTCCATATTTTAGTAAACATGTAGTTTTTTTCTATGTATTTGAACAATGAATAAATAAATTTAACATTTCACTATTATGTCTTTTGTATTTATGTCTTTCATATTTTGCATGCATAGCAAAATTGTGACAAGTAAATATTAGTTCATTGATTATCTAAGTTCAAACAGATGATAAGTGACATTGTAAGAACGTTTACATTACGAGAAAGACAACTTACTTCAGTAGATAATCTAAGTGAGTCCATAGTCCTGTAAAAAAAATCAAAGTGAGCATTTGATTCAAATATTCAGAAGGATAATTATGTCACCTACAATTCCAATTGAGGAGATGGCTAGTCTTGGCTATCAGAGTAGTTGACTCCACAGGTAGAGACATAAAAGTTTTCATTGGTAGAATGACACATTAGACTGGACCTAATAGGAATTAATTTTGAATTCGTTTGTGAATTAATTCTTTTGTGTCATTCATGGTGTGATTTAACTAAATCCGGAGTTAGTCACTAACCATGCATATGTAACTCATGTGTTTTGGTATAAGTGGAGGTTTATGCTCTAAATATGATCGAGCCTATAGGCAGTATGTTGGGTACATCACTTCTGTATGGCATGGCTTTACTAGTAACAGTGGAATCCATAGCCCAATTAAAGAGTTAACGATATCCTCTCATTGGCATTGTGTGGATTGGTTAATATGAAATGTGACGTAGCTTGTTCTCAAATGACAAATTTATCACAGTCATTTATTGACAGTGATTATATTAATCATTAAGAAGACACAATGGTGACAATAAGATAAAATAGGATTGTATTGAGTGAACAAATTTAACTTAAAGGAATCAAGGATATCATATGAGGGTAACACACACATGACGAGGTCATCAGACAAAACAGTTGGATGAATTGCTTTTGTAAAGAGTATACAGTAAGGAGTTTTCAATCACGGTACTTCTTGTGGACAAACTTCATGATTAAGTAATTGCGAATTATCGGAATGATGCTTCTAGACATAATTGCAATTACTAGAACCTAATTATATATGTTTGTTTGGTCCCTCCGCTAGCTCAACAAAAACTCGATCGGATTGCATTTGAATTAGAAGTAAATTCTACGACTTTGGAAATAATTAAATTGAGTTGATTTATTTGATGTGGAATTAAATTGGGCGGTCGTAAGAATTGTTCAACTAGAGAATTTGATTAAAGAATTTTCTTGAAAAATTAATTTGGAAAATCTAAGTGATTTTTGGGAAAATTAATTTTGATCAAGTAAATTAAATTAATCAAATTAATTAAAATTAATATGATATTTTTGAAAATTAAATTTTAAGTCAAACAATTGGCCCAATGAGTAATTGAACTTGAAAATTAGACCTGAGATCATAAATTGGCCCAAAAGCCCAAACCTGAGACGAAGACTTAAAAACTGGTCAAATCGGGCCTGATATGTGAAATTAGGCCGACGGTCCAACCAGTGGTCAAACTGAACCGATAAAATTAAACCAGCTCGGGGTGCCAGCGGTTGTGACAGCAACATTCCGGTGGCTGAGAAATGGTCGGCGGCTGTGGGTCTTCTATGGTTGAGCAATTGAAGAATTACACTCCTACTAGGACTCTACCAGAGAATTTAATTTTAGATTAACTATTCCAAACATAATATTAATTTAATAGATTTAATATTAAATTAAATTTAATAATTATCTTAATAGTATTTTATTAATTTAATATTAAAATGATTGTCTTAATTAAATTAAATTTAATGTTTATCTTGTACATAAATATTTTATTAATTTAATAAGATTTAATATTAAAGTGATTAAGTTTAATCATAATTGAACTCTCTAAACTCTCCCTATATAAAGAGAGTTTTTGGTCATTATTAACACGCACTTGAATTCAAGAGAAAGTTGAAGAGAGAAAATTCTTTGAAGAAATTATTTCAGAAAATTTCTAGAGATATTTTTCTTATTTATAACTTGGCCCAAAAGTTTAGAGAAATTGCAAAATTACCCCAATGGTAATTTTTGTGAAAAATTTTCTGATTCGAAGTGAGCCTATTCTCGGCAGACGTGAGCTTGAGGATATCAGAGAAGACTACTCGCTCGAAGCATTCATCATAGGCGAATCGAAAAGGAACTATTTTGACTAAGTGTTTGTTAGTTTAGATATCACAACCAAGTTCTTGTTTTGGAAAAAAAATTAAAACTCTAGGTTTTCCCTAAATTTATTTTCCGCCACGTTTTCCAAAGACAGTTTTCCAACGCATTAGGGATCCATATACTCTTAACAACTTTTCCTTTGTAAAATCTTGAGGGACCTTTATGTTTATAGAAATTAAAGTTTGTTCCAACAAAGTTTGATCTTGAGCTTTCTCCATTTTAAAACTTTTTGGAGATACTTTGTTAGATAAAGCTTTTTCTTTTTCAAGCAACTCAAGTTGCTTTTGATGATCACCATGAACTTTGGAAAGAAAATTATGCAAGTCTTGGTTCTTTTTCTCAAAATAATTTATAATAGCTTGTATATCATGAATTTTACTTTCAAGTTCATGATTGACTTTGAAGAGTGAACTATTTTCATCTTTTAAATTTGAAATGTTTTTTTAAATTTATTTTGAAACCATAGTTTCAAACTCCAAACCCAACTCATCATAGGCATCTTACAACTCATCAAATGAATAAAAAATTGAATTAGATGAGTTAGAAGTTACTTTAGGATCGTCAATAGTCATAAGGCAAAGGTTGGCTATTTCTTTATCTTCATCTTCGGATCCTAATCACTCCAATATGAGCCTTCAACTTTTGTTTGCTTGATCCATTTTTCTTCCATTTGGGACAATCGAACTTGATGTGTCCCAACTTCTTGCATTCATAGCATATTATGGGATCCTTCTCCTTTGTGTTTCAAGCTTAAGTCCTTTCTTCTTTTGAAAATTTTTCCCTCTATTGGACCTCATAAACTTATTGAATCTTCTAACAAGCATTGTCATTTCTTTATCCTCATCCACCTCTTCACTTGATTCACTATCTTCATTAGTGGTGGATTTGAGAGCAACACCAACTGTTTTCTTCTTAATTCTGGCTTTTTCAACCCCTTTATTGAGTCTTATCTTGTTTGTAAGCAAAGAATCGATGAGCTTATCCAAAGCTAATATTTTTAAATTCTTTGCTTATCCAATTGCAGTCACCTTGGCTTTCCAAGATTTAGGCAAGCTTTGAAGCATATTCCTTGCCACCTCTTCATTTGGATATGTCTTCCCATAAGACTTTAATCTATTGATGATGATAGTAAATTGATTGGACATTGCCTTGATATCTTCTTTGGGCTTCATTTTAAAGGCTTCATAATTAAGAGTACGGATTTCAACCTTAGACTTTTTCACTTGCCTGGTACATTCATGTGTGACTTCAAGCTTATCCCATATCTCATTGGCATTGGAACAAGATGAAACTCTACTATATTCTTCTGGACTAAGTGTACAAAATAAAGTGTGCATAACCTTGGCATTCAACTGAATACTTCTTCTATCTTCCTTATTCCACTCTTTCTTACTCTTTGGAATATTGAGCTCTCCTTTTTGCTTGAAAACTATGGAGGGATCATCCATGATGATGTCCTGTATAACAAGATCATTCGCTTGTATGAACAACATCGTTCTTGTCTTCCACTAGGAGTAGTTGGCACCGTTGAAGTAAGAATGCTTGGAGATAGATTGTGATTATCCAAGAAAAATTAAACCCGGATGTAGATGTCATCTCTTGTGGATTGATTGGTTGAAAGTTGAACTTGCTCAAGGATCTCCTCTTTGGTTGTTAAACCATCAAAAAGAGACTACCTTTGATACCAATTGTTACCTTAAATAAACAAACTGAAATTGCCAAGAAGGGGTGAATTAGCTTTTAAAATTTTTTTGTGGATGCTAGAGAATAATGATAGAAAAATTTGACACAAGAATTTAGAGTGGTTCAACCCCAATTATTTACTCCACTACCTTAGCTTTCTACAAGTAAGGATTTTTCCAAATTCACTAATTTGATAACCTTTGGGGACAAGGTTTAACCTTACAAACTTCTTTAAGATTTCTATCTAAACCTTAAGGCACAAACTCTCTCAAAAAGATACAAATAAGCAGACAAAGAAATAATTCTTACAGGATAAAAGTGTTTGCAAATTAAGGTCAATTACAAAGAAAAACACTTGAGCTAATAGAATAGCAATGAAGCTCACAAGTGTATGAAAGAAAAGTATGGAAATATTTAGCACAAAGGTTGTTTGATTGATCTTTTTGCTTGAATATTCCTTTTTGTTGTTGTAGGACCTTTAGAAGATGGTATTTATACCCTTTAATTCATTTCTAATCATTGGGTTGTTGTGGAAGTTAATAGAGCCATTGGGATGAAAATACTAGTGCATTTAATTCACCTATACTATTGAAAAGTATCGATAATTTTAGCATTTAATGCCTTGATTCAGTTACTGTTAAAACTGATAAAATTGATACCAGGATAAAATTATGATACCAAATAAAAGGTATCGATACTTAATAAATACCTCAAAATGGAAGAATGCTAATTTTGTATTAATACTAAAAACTGTATTGATAAAGTGTGTCAAAATCAATACCATTTAAAAATTTGTAGATACCTAGCAAAAATGTATCGATACCGTATCGATACTTGGTAACTCATTTGCAAGTCAATAGCCTATTTTGGTATTGATTTCTAGAAATTTATCGATGCCCGACAAAAGGTATCGATAGTGGATCGATACTTTTTAGCTTGAAGCATTTCCAACTTGTTTGAA
Source organism: Gossypium anomalum (assembly GCA_025698475.1). NCBI lineage: Eukaryota > Viridiplantae > Streptophyta > Magnoliopsida > Malvales > Malvaceae > Gossypium > Gossypium anomalum. The sequence goes on along the minus strand of CM046966.1, from coordinate 75,976,698 downwards.
AATGTTCTGAAGTATTGTTTTTAATTTACTTGGCCTTGAAAAATTTTCTAAGTATAACTTTAACATTTTTGTATTTTAGGAATAATTTGAAGTACAATTTTTCAAAGTGTTGTTTCAAATTATTTTTATTCAAAACATAGGGTTTGTTATATCAAAATGATTCTTTCAAATAAAACTTGGGTCAACAATGGTAAATAGATAAATTTAATTTTTGTAGTTGAAAATCATGTTATTAGCATTTAGAATCAAATTGGGTGTAATCAAAGGTGTCCAGGATTCAAAAACGAGGCTTGGAGGGCTTAAAACTAGCAAAACAATGCAGGGAACCTCTTTTGACATTGTTGTATCGATACAATTGCACCGATACAATTGCACCAATACAATTTTGTAGAATTGTTCATTTGAGCATTTTGTAACAGTTGTTCTAATACTTTCGAGTGCTTCTACCAATACTTCCCCCCTGGAGTAAAAAATGAATCTAAAAATCTCACCCCAAACTTCACCATATCAAAGACCAAACTTAAGTAACTTAAAAATCACATTCTAATAGTAAAAAAACGACTTCCAAAAAACCTTCAAGCTAGATTTCTATAAAACATATCCCAACCAAGATTTCTCATTTTGTCGATCTTAATATCATTAATTCATTAATCGAGATATCAATTCATACATAACATAGTATGAATCATCTTAATTTCAGGCTAATTTCACTAAGTTACATTATTTTCAATTTTATTCAATTTAATCCCCTATCTCAAAAACTAATCAAATCCATACCAATATGATTCAATCAATCATAATAAACTACCAATTCATCAAATATCTAAACTTACAATTCATCATATTCAATTTATCAATTCTTTATGATTTAGTCCATATCTCACATTTTGTGCCAAATTGTAAACATTTTGAACTACTACTAAACATACACAAATTGTTAAATCAATTATAAAAAAAATTTAAATAACAATCATACCATATGAACTTACTTGGTTAAATAAAAAAACAAGTTGAACTTTAAGGACTATTCAATAATTTTGTCTTTTCCCTGATTAATTCCTATTTGGTCCAAATTTTTTTATCTATATAATAATTCAATTCAATTTATCAGTTCCAAATATCTTATATTATCCTATTATATTTATATATCAGTTCAATTTTATTTTTTGAATGCTCTTAAATTTTACAATTTATTCAATTTAGTCCCTAAAATATAAATTGCCATAACTTTAAAATTTGATCTTCAATTTTAAAATCGATCACAATTACATCCTTCTAAGACCATCTATTGTCCATAATTATAGAAATTTCATACCAATTTTGAATTATTTACATTTTAATCCCTATGTTCAAAACTAACAATTTTTACTTTACAAATTAGTCATTTTTCATATCTAAGATTAAAATCTAATAATTTGACACCAAAAAAAAAATTCAAGAAATCATCAATGGAAACTTTTTAAAACTTTAATAGTTTTACAAACTGATACACAAACTAGTTAAATCAAGCTCTTAGGATCTCAAAAATATAAAAAATTACAATAGACAAATTTAAAACTTACCTGATAATAAAGAGCCGAATGTCTTGAAGCTTAAATGGCTTCCTTTAGGTTTTCTTTGGTGTGTATACGATGAAGAAGAAAGAGAAATAAAGATGATAAGCACTTTTTTCTTTGTATACTTTAATTATACTAAATTAATTATAATTAATTAAAACCTTAATTAAATTGACACCAACATGCTTAATCAAAGTCGGTGGATTCCAATCATTACCCATCATTAGGGGTGAGCAAAACTCGGTTCGATTTGGAAAAAAAAATTGAATTTCGAGTTAACTAAATCGAGTTCTTCAAATTATTTGAGTCAACTTGAATAAATAATTCGTGTTTCGAGTTTGAATTGAGTTGAAGTTTACAATTCGAATAACAGATTGGTGTAAATACTCTTTTGGTCCCTATCAAGTTTGAAAATGAGCAAATTGGTCTCTCTCTCAAAAAGAATTACAAAAAAATCAAAATAATTTTAAAATTCCAAAATGTTTATAAAAATTCCAAAATTTATATTTTAAAAAAATATAAAAGATTCCAAAATATATATAAAGAAAATTAAAAAATTAAAAAAATTTAGAATAATAATTTTGGGGACTTAAATAAGTTAATTAATGATTCAAGTTTATTATTAAATAAGTTAATTAATGATTCTAAAATAAAGATTTTTTTTTCTTTGAAAAAGTTATTAAATATATATGGTTTTAAATTTATGTGCTCTAACATGAGATTAGTTATATTGTAACAAGATTTTAATTTGACATGTTTAATTTTTTAATTTAACTCGAACAATTCCAGTCAACTTGATTCGAAAAAAATTCAAATGAAGTTAAGATGATAAAATAGGACTCGTTAACTAGAATTTTTTTCACTTGATTCGATTCGATCGAGCGCTCACTCCTACACACCACCATTGTGCCATATTCTAATGGTCTATTTACTGAATTGGTTCTTCAATTAAATAAAAATTCATAGCGATTAACTTTTACCACTTTTACAATTTAGTCCTTGTATAGTCCTTGTACCTTAATTAACTATCTGATTAACAAAATTAATGGACCAAACTTTAATGAAACTTTAATACTAATCTCATAAATATTAAATAATAATATTCAAGAACTCTCTTGCCTAAAATGGGGTTCCGAAACTATATTTTTCGACATCACTAACTTTCGAGTCGTTACACTAAAACTCTCTCTTTCAACCCCAAACTTCACCATATCAATGGCCAAACTTAAGTAACTTAAAACTCACATTCTAATAGCCCAAAATGACTTCCAAAACACCTCCAAACTAGATTTCTATAAACCATATTCGAAAAGTAACTAAAAGCATGATAATTTTGCTCATGAAACATACTTAAAAAGAGGCAAAACAAGTCAAAACATTCAAGTTGTTAATCTAGCATAATAAACTTATATAAAACCATTCAATGACCAAACTAAAGTACGGAAAACCAAAGCACGCATTCGTACATTCAAAGTATATATAGCATGTGGCTCAAGGCCAACCAAAGTAGATATGGTTAATACCCCATTACAACTTAGAGTACTATGAAACAATCATATATGCACCCCTAAATGACTTCTTCAGTACATGTCATTAGCTATTAATAACAAATACAAATGTTTCATACTCTTCAATGATAACAATGGTGTATGCTTGTGATCCTTAAGAAGCACCGAGCCTTAGTTCGGAAGACCTATGCATAAAAACGACGACACATTAAGCATAAAGCTTAGTGAGATAATAAGGATAAAACCTTATATACTTACCTTTAAACTAAGATTTACATCATATGCAAGATATATAATGCATTTAGAAGAAATGTGAATGACATTTACATGTCAATTCAGAAAAACCAAGAGCAGTTTAGTACCATGAGAACTCATACAAATATTCACATCAAACCATTTAGGTTTAATCAAACTAAAATCAAATTACTCTTGAAAATAAGAGCTAGTTAACTTCAACCCTTAGTATGCCTAAAAAAAAAAGATAGTAGAGTCAAATTATTATGATTTTTTGAAAGATAATTATAAACATTTTGATTTAATCTTGAAATGCTTAATAAAAAATTTTCAATTTTTTGTGGGACCATGACTGTTCTAATTAATTTTATGTGGGTTTATAATTACAGGGATTAAACCTTAGATTTTATGTTAATCAATTTAAAATTTACACAAGTTTACCACTGTAATTCACATCAAATTTATTGGACTACCTTTATTATGGGCCCATGATCCCATATTCATTGGAAGATACTTCATCCTTTTTGTTTCTTTTGAAAAGTAAAAGCCAAGCTTATCATTAATTCAATCCATAAACAAATACATCGATGCTCAGCTGTGCGTGTGAAAGAGAGAAATGGCAGAAAATGAATATGTTCCACTGTTCGAAACAAGGCAAGTTAAGGGACGAATACTGTTCAGGTGTGTTGGAACAATGGCACAGAAGGAAGTATGTTTTGACAGCAGAGGAAGAAAACAGAGAACAGAACAAGGCAGGAAGCAAGATGCAAGAAAAGGTTTTTACTTGCTCACAAATGTGCAGCAAGGGAGCTATGGCTTTAGCTCATTTAGCTCAATTTTTCAATAAGAAAAACAATACATTTATAGCTAAAAACTATCACCAACTACTACTTACTACCACTAAGTAGCCTAGTAAATTGATAAACATAACTTGCACACATGGTAAAGTTGATTTATCAATCTATCAGCACCTAATTACATCAAACATGTTACCTACTTAGTTCAAATCAAACTAAGCAACAAAACATTAGCTGAAAGTAACAAAACAGCAGCATATGCTCCAGCTGCAACATGCAAGGCTTGGGCAGCTTCCCCTGCTTCTTGGTCTGCATGGAAGCCAACTTCAACAGGGTGCATCGCAGCTTCAATCTTGGTTGGCATCTGCTTCATTGTTATGTATAGAATTAGGTATTTCCCAATTGGAGGAAAAGCTGAGAGGTGGACTTGGATTGGCTTGTTTCTTTCTGAGCTATGGTTCTCATTTTATTGGCTTCTCACCACTGTTTGTAGATGGAACGCTGTCATCCGTATTCCATTCATACACAGGCTCTCTCAAAGGTACATACATATCTTAATTATGTTTTCATCCTAGTTTGTTTCATATTTCATAATTGACCATTTACGTCAAATTCATTACTTTCAATCTTGGAAAGGTTCGGAAAAGAACTACCGAGCATCGACATATTTGTGTGCACGGCGGATCCGTTGATAGAGCCACCGAGCATGGTGGTGAACACAGTTCTATCAATGATGGCATATGATTATTTACCTGAAAAGTTAAGCGTATATTTATCAGATGATGAGGGATCGAATTTAACGTTTTATGCCATGTTAGAGGCTGCAAATTTCTCAAAGACATGGCTGCCTTTCTGCAAGAAGTTCAAAGTGGAACCCATGTCTCCTGAGGCTTACTTTAGGACAGCTTCTGAACCACTCAATGTCCAAGAATGGCCTTCAGCTAAGGTAATTTTAAATCAATCATGCAAGTTGTTCGAATGTTTGCTTCTAAGTGCAATTATTATTATTCTTTTTGCTTTTTTGGTTAAGTGCAACTTTTAATGCGTGGTTAAAAAATCTTGATAAGATTTATATTGGGTTCATTTATGCATTATCTTTGATGATGACACACGTCTCTAAAAATAGAGTTTTATCTTTTTAGTAAAAGCACCATATATATCCTCAACCATAGCAGCTCGGTCCCATTTGGTTTTTTATCCACATTTTCGCTTAAATCAATGCTTGAAATATCTAGAACATTCGTTGGATGATTTCGACCTGTTTCATTTTTATCAAATTTTAAAATATTTTAATTACATCATCAAACTATGGATATTATATAAATAAGATTATTTTGTTACTGAAATCATTAATTTAACTGTTAAATAAAATGTTAAATCTTGTGTGACTAAATTAAAATAAAAAACTAAAAAAAATTTATTTTGTGATTTTCAAATCTTTTATAGAAATTATCATTTTCTCTCTCTTTCTCATTTCAGTTTTATTTTATTTTTAATTTTTAATTTTAAAAGTTATGCGGCCACATTTTACTTTTTTTATGTTTTTTTTTTATTTTTAATTATATCGCATAAGATTTTATGTATCAAATAGTTTCAAAAATGGAAAATTTTGATTCACATAACATCAATAAGTTAATGATGTAATTAGAATATTTTCAAGTTTGAAAATTAATTTAAAATGAGTGTTATAATTTAGGGACGTCTAATACAATTAACTTTAATTTAATATGATATCTAAAATTGAAGGTTTAATGAATCCAATATATTACTTAAAAGAAAGAGAAACAGTATATTAAATTTGATAAAAAATCAAATTAGATTATTTTACTAATTTTTCAAATATTTTGGTAAGTGATTAGATTTCATTTATACTTAGAATTTTCTTAATTTTATTTAAAAACCATTATTAACTGAAATGTAAAATTTTATTAATTATTAAATTAACTTATCCAACAATTTAAATCCACCATTTAACTTTTAATCGATTGATTTCTAACTTTTTTTCCCCCAAAAACCGGTAGGACCGGAGCATTATTGTTGATATAATTATAAAAATCAGGCCAGCTTAATTTTATTTCCAAACAGAAAAGTTTGTTTTTGAAATTAAGCATTTTGTCTCATGCTAGTTAATAAAAAATAATTTGTTTAAGGTTGAAAAGAAAATTATATTCTTTTATTTTCTTCCCCAAAAAATTGGGTATGTGGCACAATAATATGTTACTTATACATGCTATTTCCCCTCCTTTTTGACTTCTATCTATGCTTATATCATTGAAAATCTTTACCAGCACAATAGGGACCGAGCAATATTGTTGGAAATTGGCTTGCATGCAGCATGTGAAGAAACCAAAGTGTCAACATGCAGCCCATGCAAATTCAAGCACATAAGTTATCCGGGTAAAGTATGTGCAAGAACAAATACACATAAGTTACCCGGGTAAAGTACATGCAACTGAAGATGTTTATGCTACTGTTTCTTCCAGTTTTATTTTGTTACTTTTAGCTAATGTTTTGTTGCTTAGTTTGATTTGAACTAAGTTGGTAACATGATTGATGTAGTTAGGTGCTGATAGATTGATAAATCAACTTTGTTTAAGTGTACAAGTTTAGTTTTGTAAGTTCCAATGTAATTAGTGGTATTAGGTATGCATTAGGTGATGTAATTGATTTATTTTGACAAGCCAAATGACTGGTATATGTAATGGCTTTAAGCCAATGTTTCAAATGAATGAAAAATCATCAGATTTTCTTCCATATGCTCCATATTTTCTTTGCCTTCTAAAAGTTCTAAGTTCTGTTCTTTATTCTTGACAGTAGCTAAAAGTTTAAACTTCAAGCATGTTTCCTTCATATTATCCGGGTATAATACGTTGCTGCTGGTGCTTTGTTTGAAATTCTTACTTTACACGGTTAAAGTGTGTTCAAACTCCAACAATTGGTATCAAGAGCTTTCATCTCAGAGGACCTGTTGTTGTAAACTAAATGGCTTCATCAGGCTTTTCTCCTGCAGCACCACCAGTTTTTAATGGTGAGGGGTTCTACATATGGGTTGTCAAGATGAGGACTTACCTGCAGGCCTTCGATCTGTGGGAAGTTGTCAACACAGATGCTGAGCCAGCTCCACTCAGAGCCAACCCAACAGTGGCTCAAATGAAGCAGTACTCTGAAGAAAAAAGCAAAAAGCACAAGGCCATGTCATGCATTCGAATCAGTTTTTCGATGTTATTTTCACGAGAATCATGGCTTGTGAGACTCCAAAGTAGGCCTGGGACAAGCTTAAGGAGGAGTTCCAAGGTACTGAGAGGACAAGGTAGCAGCAGCTCTTGAACCTAAGAAGGGATTTTGAAAACTTGAAGATGAAGGAAGAAGAAATCACAAGAAGTATTCTCGACAGAATCATGGTCAGTAGTTAACAAACATAAGGCTCCTTGGTGAGCAATTTGATGAGGCAAGGATTGTGGAGAAAGTGCTCTCTACCTTACCAGAAAGGTATGAAGCAAAAATATCCTCCTTAGAGGATTCAAGGGACCTGACCAGCATCTCTTTAACAGAGCTGATCAATGCTCTGTATGCACAAGAGCAAAGGAGGGCCAGCAGACAGGAGGAGCACCAAGAAGGTGCCTTTCAAGTCGAAGCCAAGTCTGCCTTGAGCACTTCTGCCTACGAAAGCAAGAATACCTGGTCAAACGAGCCTAAAGCAGATGGTGCAGAAAGATATCCACCACATCCCACACCGCGAAGGGCAAGTCACCCGGGTAAAGTATGTTGGTTCAGCTCGATGTGCGGTCATTCTGCAAGAAGATGGGTCATGTAGAAAGGGTTTGCAAAAACAAAGGCAGACTAAGATACAACCAACCCCAGCAGCCAAGAGCTGAAGCTCAAGTAGTAGAAGAAGACAATGACCAAGAAGAACAAGTTTTTGCAGTTTCTTATTCAACTATTAAAGGAAAAGCTACAGATGGATGGTTGATAGATAGTGGTTGCACAAACCACATGACCCCTGATGCTAGCATTTTTAAGTCAATTGACAGAAGCTTCAAAACAAATGTGAAGGTCGGAAATGGACACTTCATAAAAGTTGAAGGCAAAGGAGACGTGCTGATAAACACTCCTACAGGTACCAAACTTGTTACAAATGTCTTGTTAGTGACTGAAATTGATAGAAATTTACTTAGCATTGCTCAACTGCTTGAGAAGGGCTATTCAGTTGTATTCAAAGGCAAAGAATGCCTGATTAGTGATCCTAGTGGATCCAAGCTCATGACAGTAGCTATGACAGAAAAAAGTTTTATTGTGGACTAGAATAAGAGTCCAGATAGTGCCTACACAGCTGCTGCAGATGAATCCAAGTTGTGTCACAAGAGGCTTAGCCATGCCAACTACATGTCAATAGCTCAGCTAACCAAAGAAGATTCGGTTGAAAATTTCACTAATTCAGATGAGAAAGAAAGGAAATTTTTGACACTCAAAGAGGTGCATGATATACATGGAAACCAATCATCTGCTCAGATAAAAGATTTAAAGGCACATGTAACTAGCTTGGAACTTGAGTTGAAATCATTGCAGGCAACTAACAGAGATATGGCGGAGTAGTTAGAGAACAAAGCAAGTGAAGCAGAAAAACTAGGAGAACAAAATATAGGACTCCAATCCCGTATTTCAGAACTCAAAATAATGTTAGAAAAGAGAGAAAAAGAAATTTTTATTCTCACGAAGAAACTTAAAGATGATAACAGTGAATCATTGTCTGGTATGAAGAACTTGACCGCCGTAAAAATAATCGCTATCGAGAGAAGAAACGTTGCAAAGTCGAGAAGGCTCTGTTGAAAGAGAATTTTGCATTTGAAAGTGATGAAGCATCAAATCAAGTCTGAGAGGTTAATGGATGAGGCAAAAACATTGCAAAGAAGCAAAAGAAGAATCTCTTCATATCCAGAAGGCAAAACTGGAATTGCAGTTTGAGAGAAAGAAACAAAAGTCATCCGAAAGATTGAATGAAATGGAGAATCAAAAATCAGAGTTGAAGCAAATGGTCAAGGACCTTCAAAAAGATTTGGAAGCAAAAGGGGATGAGAAAAATGATTTAGTGAACCAAATCATCAGAGAATTCTTAAAGAACAAGAGTTTGCAGCATGCAAGCCAAGGAGGAGTGTTGGAAATTGGCCTGTATGCAGCATGTGAAGAAACCAAAGTGTCAACATGCAGCCCATGCAAATTCAAGCACATAAGTTATCCGGGTAAAGTATGTGCAAGAACAAATACACATAAGTTACCCGGGTAAAGTACATGCAACTGAAGATGTTTATGCTACTGTTTCTTCCAGTTTTATTTTGTTACTTTTAGCTAATGTTTTGTTGCTTAGTTTGATTTGAACTAAGTTGGTAACATGATTGATGTAGTTAGGTGCTGATAGATTGATAAATCAACTTTGTTTAAGTGTACAAGTTTAGTTTTGTAAGTTCCAATGTAATTAGTGGTATTAGGTATACATTAGGTGATGTAATTGATTTATTTTGACAAGCCAAATGACTGGTATATGTAATGGCTTTAAGCCAATGTTTCAAATGAATGAAAAATCATCAGATTTTCTTCCATATGCTCCATATTTTCTTTGCCTTCTAAAAGTTCTAAGTTCTGTTCTTTATTCTTGACAGTAGCTAAAAGTTTGAACTTCAAGCATTTTTCCTTCATATTTTATCCGGGTATAATATGTTGCTGCTGGTGCTTTGTTTGAAATTCTTACTTTACACGGTTAAAGTGTGTTCAAACTCCAACAAATATTTATAATAATACTAATAAAAATAAAATTATAAATATATGCATTTTTATTTCGAGATATTGAGTTGATAATATTTCTATTTGATTCAACATTATATTATTTGTAATTTGCACAATACTTATATCTATGAATACTTTTAAAAAATTCATGTAATCAATTTTTCTATTTTAAATATTTTTTTTGAATTAATGTCAAAATTTAAATATACAATTATTTGCACCTGCATTTGATGTAAAATTTTGTTTTTTCTTTGTCAATAATAATGCAGAGATTATACGAGGAAATGAAAATGAGGATTGAAACCACCACAAAGTTAAACCAAATTCCAGAATATATCTATAAACAACACAAAGGATTTCGTGAGTGGAACTTTGTTACAAGTAAACGTGATCACCAAACCATCCTTCAAGTAAATTGCTCATTTCATAAACTTCTAATTCGTTAGGCTTTGAATAGTTGAGCTTAATTAAAATTATTAAAAACTATGTTTATGTTCAAAAATCAAGATTATATTTTATGGTAAATTTTACAAAGATCATTAATTTTGTTTGTATTTATTTTTTATTGTATAAAAAATTATAAAAAATAATTCATGTTTGTATTTTTTTATTATAATAAAATATTTATTAAATTATAGAAAGTTAGTATTGATTCATATAAAGTTTATATATTTATTAAATTATTATAAAAATTAAAATTATATATATGAAAATGAAAATAAAAACAATAACCTCTTTGCTTATATATTTAATCTGAAAGAAAAAAGTTTCACTCAATATAAAGGTATAGCACCCTACCTCTTCTATGTTCTTGACAGCTCATTTTTGTCTCAGTAAAGTTTTTCAGTGATATGTTTCGATCGATCTTCCCCATTATTTAAAAAAAAGTGAGCCATCGGTTCAGGTACAATATACTATTATTATCGCCTGGACAATTAGACACCCAACCTACAATTGCAATAACCCAATTGCAAAAGCGGAGCTCTACCAATTGAGCTATATCCCCCGAGCCAAGTAGAGCATGCATGAAGGAGTCAAATGCGTCTTCTGTTCTTTTCCTCGGCCAGCTAGGCTGTCTTGGACTTGAACCAGAGACCTCACCTGTGAAGTAAATCATCGCACCTATGGTCCAACCAATTGGGAGAGAATTAATAGATTCCTTTTTGGGAGTGATTCATCCTTCCTGAAAGCAACATACAACTCTCCGTTGTACTGTGCTCTGCAAGTGTGCTTGTTCCCCCCTTCTCCCTTACCATGACAAATATTTGTGAAATAAGAAATAACTCTAATGGAAAGAAAAAGAAAAAAAAAAAAGAAGGCATTAAGAGACCCTCTTAGCCGAACCCTAAACACTCTAAGATTCTTTTTCAAACCTGTTCCCATTTGGAGTCAAGAGATAGATAAATAGACACATTCCATTTCACTGATTGAGGGTGTTCGTAAAGGGTTAAAAATAAGAGTCTTCTCTCGCCTTAGGTATGAAGTAATTTTAAAACTCGTGGCTAGTATCTACCCTTTAATGAGCCTATCAAAGACAAAAGGTTAGTCTGGTGAGTTAGACCATTTTCACCAGTGTTTTAACACTAGTGAAAAAGAATAAATGAGTATGTATTCTCTAGATTCGATCTCCTCACAAAAGGCCTGAGTCAAGTAGTATGGGTGAAAATAGATTTTGAAAAGCTTAATTGATATCCATAAAACAATTGGGTAGGACTATGCTCATGAACTAATGGACAACGAATTAGTATAATAAATTTATTATTTGTTATTTATTATTGTATTATTAACTATTATTATAACTTTAAAAATTAATTTTATATTTTTGATTGTTATTGAATGATTTTCCGGTGAAAAATAGATAAGGATATCATCGAGGATAAGCAATGGTCCTATTATTTTGAATGTGGATTGTGATATGTATTCCAACAATTTGGAGTCAATCAAATATTCTTTGTGCATTTTCATGGATGAAGAGAAGGGAGATGAGTTTGGCTACGTACAGTTCCCTCAAAGTTTTGATAATCTCACCAAAAATGATATCTATGGTTGCTCTTTTCGAGTAATACAAAAGGTAATTAGGCCATTAGTAGAAAGATATCATGCAAAGAATTATTAATCTGATCATATGGTATATAATCTTGATAATGATTTTCACTTTTGGTTATATTTGATCTGTCTGTGCTGGTTAAGTTAGAGGTTCAGGGACTTGACGCAAATGGAGGACCATGCTTTATCGGCACAGGATGCTTTCACAGGAGAGAGGCTTGTTGTTCCAATAGGGTTGGAAGCGTGTAAATTATTGTACTAAAAAATCACACAAAGTTCAATTCCCAGGAAAGAGAGGTGGATCACAAGGTTCTCTTAAGTACCAAGTCTTTCCTTAGACAGAATATCCCTTCTATCGTAATTTAATAGCACAATTAAATACTACTATTATACCCTCAAATATTGAAAGAAAAATAGGACAAGAAAGAACACAAGAATTTTAACGAGGTTCGGTAAATTATACCTACGTCCTCGGGCACTAACACCAGATGATAACTTCACTATCTCCAAAATATTACAAACAAATAGAATTCCTCAAGAATTCTCAAATGGGAGAAGAGAGAAAACTAAGTGAGAAAGAAATAGTTGGGATGATTTGAAATGAGAAATAAGAAGGCCTATTTATAGTTAAAATTCAAGGACCAAACCATAAATAGCCCATTATCTCAATGACCAAAAAAGAAATTATCCCATGCCAAAAATTTAAGTCAATTTTAGGTGCAAAATCTACACCTCCTATTCTTGACATTTTAGTCAAAATTGATGGCTACCATTTAATTTTCGTGCAATTTTTCAATGCAATTTAATGCTGCAAAACCATGCAACTTTCAACAATCTCCACCTTGAAGATTTGATTAGTATAATCACATCTTCACACACTTCCTTCAACTCCCCAAATCCAATAAAGCTATCATTTGTAGTGCCTCCAAATGCGCTCTCGAGCGCCATACACCTGAAGGTGCTCAAATTCTCAGGATGTTAATCAAGTTCAAACAATGATTGAACTTGATTATTGTTACCACCTTGGTCATCATATCTGCGGGATTATCTCATTTTGTCGGAATCTTACAAGTAGAATTTTTCCTTTTCAAAGACTTCACACAAAGTGATATCTTACGTCGATATGCTTGGTTCTTGAATGATAGACTTGATTTTTCGCTAAATGAATAGCGCTCTGATCATCACAATATAGACTAATGTGACTTTGAACAATTCCCAAGTCTTCCAACAATCCATTAAGCCAAATAGCCTCCTTAATGCCTTTCAGAATCGCCATATATTCTCGCCTCAGTAGTAGAAATAGCTATCAGAGATCGTAAGGTAGACTTCCAACTCACTGGGCTTTAGCAAGAGTAAACAGATACCCCCGTAGTTGAACGGCGTTTATCTAAATCACCAAAAAAGTCGAAATCAACATATCCAACTACAAAGCCCGACCAAGTGCTTCATCCTGCTCAAAAAACTAAACCAACGTCTTGATTTTGAAGATACCGTAGAATCCATTTCACAACTTGCCAATGTCCTTTTCAGATCATGCATATACCTGCTCACAACTCCAATAGCTTGTGAAATGTCAGGCCGTGTACACACCATTGCATACATCAAACTCCCAACTGCATTAGCATATGGGACTTTTGCCATATATTCTCTTTCTTCTTCAGTCTTCGGAGATAATTGAGCATTAAGTTTCAAATGAGAAGCAAGTGGAGTACTTACATGTTTTGTGTTTTCATTTACACCAAAACATTGTAATACCTTTTTCAGATATTGCTTCTGATTCAAACAAAGCTTGCCTCTCTGTCTATCTCTACTTATCTCCATGCCGAGAATCTTCTTGGCCTCACCTAGATCTTTCATCTCGAACTCTTCATTCAACTGAGCCTTCAGCTTATCTATCTCTTTTTGGCTCTTCGAAGCAATTAACATATCATCAACATACAAGAGTAGATAAATGAAAGATCTGTCATGCAGCTTTTGCAAATACACACAATTGTCATATTTGCTTCTTGTGTACTTCTGCCTTCTCATAAAGCTATCAAATCGCTTGTACCACTGCCTCGGGGATTGCTTCAATCCATATAGCGATTTGTTCAGCTTACAAACCCAATTTTTACCACCAGCATCTTCGTATCCTTCGGGCTGAGTCATATAGATCTCTTCTTCTAGCTCACCATGCAAGAAAGCTGTCTTTACATCAAGTTGAGCTAGCTCCAAATTTAACTGTGCTACCAAGGCCAACAAAATTCTAATGGAAGAATGCTTCACAACAGGGGAAAATACATCATTATAGTCAATTCCCTCCTTCTGAGCGTAGCCTTTAGCTACCAATCTTGCCTTGTAGCGAACATCTTTCTTGTTAGGAGATCCATCTTTCTTTGCAAATACCCACTTGCATCCGATTGCCCTTTTACCTTTCGGTAATTGCGCCAACTCCTAAGTATTATTCTTTCGTAGAGACTGCATTTCTTCATCCATGGCGCTTTTCCATTTGTCACTTTCTAAGCTTTGCATTGCTTCTTGATAAGTGACAGGAATATCATCATCAACAACGGGAAGGGCGTAGGCTACCATATCAGTAAATCGAGCAGGTCTGCGAATTTCTCTCCGTGGCCTTGCAACTGCAACTGGTTCTGGTGTACTCAACGGTTCTTGGGTCAGAACCTCTTCAACCTCTAATTCCTCCATTGTGGTTGGAGAATTAGACTTATTAACCGGGCAAATCCTCACCGCTCAAACTCCACTGCTTTTGGAGTACACTCCACCTGCCGTGGAGTATCACTTGTCCGAATATCTTCATCCGCTACCTTTTTAATGTGGGAGATTCATCAAAGGTAACATCTCTCACACATGATCATCATTTTCTTTGTGTCTAAGCACCAAAGACGAAATCCCTTTACTCCAGAGAGGTGATTCCCATAAAGAGAGCCTTCTTTGCCCTCGGATCTAATTTTGACTCCTTCACATGGTAATATGCAGAGATCCAAACACATGTAAGGAATCATAATCAGAGCGCTTTTCCAGACCATACCTCCATAGGAGTTTTTCTTTCTAATGCGGATGATGGCAAACGATTAACAAGATGGCGGCGTATGTCACACCTCAAATTTCAAAAATTGTTTGCCCAACCCAAATTGGACAACATACATCGAACTTTCTCCAAAGAATGTTCGATTCATACGCCTGCCACTCCATTCTCACTGTGGTGTATCCCTAATCGTGAAGTGTCGAACAATACCATACTCTTGGCACACATCGAAGAACGGATCACTTTTATATTCCTCCATTGTCCGTCCTAAGCCGCTTGATTTTCTTGCCGCTTTGGTTTTCGATCATAGTTTTCCATTTAAGAAAAACTCCAAGCACTTCATCCTTAGTTCTCATGGTATACACCCAAACTCTTCTCGAAAAAGTCATCAACAAAAGTAACAAAGTAGTGTTTTCCTCCCAACGAAGGTGTTTTGGAAGGCCCCACACATCTGAGTGAACATATTCCAAAATACCTTTTGTATTATGGATAGCAAAGGTGCGAACTTCACTCTCTTTTGCTTTCCCAGAACACAATGCTCGCAAAAATTTTAATTTGCAAGCCTTTGCACCTTTCAACAATCCTTGCTTTGCTAGAATTTTCAAGGATTTTTCACCGCATGTCCCAACTTCATATGCCACAACTGCATTGAGTCCAACTCTTTATTATCGGAAGCTGCAGCTACTGCTCCAATAACTGTACTACCTTGGTAATAATACAAGTTATTTTTCCTGATGCCTTTCAATATCACAAGTGCGCTAGAAGTCACTTTTAAAACCCCATCTCTCATAGTAACAACTGAACCTTTGGATTCTAAGGCTCCCAATGAGATGAGATTTTTCTTTAAACTGGGCACGCATCTTAACATCGGGCCAAAACTCTGGTTGATCCATCTTGATTCTTTAATTGTATTGAACCTATCCCAACAGTTTTACTGAGCATTGTCATTGCCCATATAAACAACTCCTCCATTTAGTTCTATTAAATCGAGAACCACTCCGGTTAGGGACATATGATAGGTACAACCCGAATCCAATATCCACTGTCCGAATGGAACGATGATGATGATGCAACCAATGATAGTTCGTAGTCACTCGTATCATGCTTTGCAACACAAGCATCTACAACAACTTTTCCCTTATTCTTCAACTTTTTCTGACAATTTTTTCTTCCAGTGGCCTTTCTCATGACAAAAGGCACATTCATCTTTCCCAAGTCCGGACTTTGACTTTGATCTCCCTTCTCGAGTTTTTCTTCGAGTGTATGAACGACCACGGACTACTAAAGCTTCGTGTCTCTCGATTGAGTTTTTCTTGTGTCCTTCTTTCTCTGCTCATAACTATATAAAGTCTGCATGCACTTCGCTTAGAGATATATCACTTTTCCCGTGAAGTAGAGTAGTTTCTAGAAACTCAAACTCCTCGAGGAAGTGACCCCAACAAAGATCAAAGCCAAATCTTCATCTTTGAATGTCTCATCCATATTTAGCAAATCCGTGACTAATCGATTAAATTTGGTGATGTGATCATTCATTGTGGTACTGGGGACGTAGGTGAAACGAAGCAGTCTTTTTCTTCAAGTGGAGCTTATTCTCAATCGCTTTTTCTTCAAAATTTTTCTTCAAGTGCCACCATTAACTTATTTGCGTAAGTCTCCTTTGAAAAAGCATACCTCTTCTCTCGAAAGGCATGATCGAATTGTGCCACATGCCAACCGATTGATCGCCTTCCAATCTTTCTCCTGTACATCATCTGGCTTCTTTTCATCAATGGCAATGTCTAGACCTTGTTGAAAAAGGGCATCTAGAACCTCACTTTGCCACATACCAAAATGGCTTGTGCCATCAAAGATCTCCACAGCCAATCTTGCATTTGCAATTGTCGGTCTTGTCCACATGGACGATGTTGAAGCTCCTAAACCGTCCATTGTCTCCATAATCTTTCAATATACCTAAGGAAATCTTTTCTGATGTGGAAGATCAGTTTAAACTACAACCACAGAGCATACTACGATTAACCTTCGGCTCTTGATACCACTTGTTGTTCCAATAGGGTTGGAAGCGTGTAAATTATTGTACTAAAAAATCACACAAAGTTCAATTCCCAGGAAAGAGAGGTGGATCACAAGGATCTCTTAAGTACCAAGTCTTTCCTTAGACAGAATATCCCTTCTATCGTAATTTAATAGCACAATTAAATACTACTATTATACCCTCAAATATTGAAAGAAAAATAGGACAAGAAAGAACACAAGAATTTTAACGAGGTTCGGTAAATTATACCTACGTCCTCGGGCACTAACACTAGATGATAACTTCACTATCTCCAAAATATTACAAACAAATAGAATTCCTCAAGAATTCTCAAATGGGAGAAGAGAGAAAACTAAGTGAGAAAGAAATAGTTGGGATGATTTGAAATGAGAAATAAGAAGGCCTATTTATAGTTAAAATTCAAGGACCAAACCATAAATAGCCCATTATCTCAATGACCAAAAAAGAAATTATCCCATGCCAAAAATTTAAGTCAATTTTAGGTGCAAAATCTACACCTCCTATTCTTGACATTTTAGTCAAAATTGATGGCTACCATTTAATTTTCATGCAATTTTTCAATGCAATTTAATGCTGCAAAACCATGCAACTTTCAACAAGGCTCTCTGTGGGAAGAAATATGAGAAAAACTTTAGGTTTGATTTGAAGAAACTAAATAATACAAAGGTTAATGAAAGAGCGAGCCTCCTTGAAGAAACATGTAAAGTTCTTGCTAGTTGTACCTTTGAACATAACACAACATGGGGAAAAGAGGTACATTTTGCTAATTCTTACATATATACACATATGAACATGAACCCATATAGTTTCATTTAGCTGATTAATCCCAATTACCTGTAAGAGGTTGCATATAGTAGGTTTTAAGTTGGAGTTCTAATTTTTATAATCTCTTTATTTCTAAGCATTGACATGTTGAATGTCATATTTTAAGGATAATGCATGAATCTAGTAGGTTAAGGATATCACTTAATTAACATGGTAAATAGACATGGATTTTGACATTAATAAGTTTTTGGTTGCAGATGGGTTTAATATATGGCTTTCCAGTGGAAGATATTGTTACTGGGTTGAGTGTACAATGTAGGGGATGGAAATCCGTGTTTTTAGACCCTGAAAGAGATGGTTTCTTCGGAGTTGCTCCAATAACATTATTGCAGTTGCTGGTGCAACATAAGAGATGGACGGAAGGTCACCTTCAAGTTTTTCTATCGAAATATTGCCCCTTGTTGTATGGATATAAAAAGATCCCTCTTAAGCTTCGACTTGCTTATTGTGCTTACAACTTGTGGGCTGCAAACTGCTTGGCTACATTGTATTATGTTGTTGTCCCATGCCTTTGCTTGCTTAAAGGCATCACGTTGTTCCCTAAGGTATGAAGCTCTTAAGTCCTTAAGTTTTAACTACATGTTTAAATGAATGTTATACGAATGACTGTAAAATCATGGAAATTTGCAGATATCAAGCCCTTGGGTGCTCCCATTTGCATACGTTGCCTTTTCACACCATGCATATAGCCTCAGTGAATTCTTATGGTGCGGAGGTACGTTCCTAGGTTGGTGCAACGATCAAAGGATGTGGTTGTTCAAGAGAACAACTTCATATTTATTTGCCTCATTTGAAACCATCTTGAAGCTATTAGGATATTCACAATTGGCCTTTGTCATCACTACCAAGGTAGCTGATGAAGACGTCTCCAAAAGGTATGATCAAGAGATGATTGAATTTGGAGTTGCTTCACCAATGTTTGATATTTTAGCCACACTTGCAATTTTGAATCTGTTGGGTAGCTTTGGGGCAATCAAGAAGGTCACCATGCATGCAGATAAAGGCTTTAAGGTTTTGGACCAATTTGGGTTGCAAATTCTGCTCTGCTTGGTTTTAGTTACAATCAACTTGCCTGTATACCAAGCACTCTTTTTCCGAATGGACAAAGGAAAAATGCCTAGTTCAGTTACTTACAAGTCTATTATTTTTGCCTTGCTAGCTTGTACTCTTGCCGTGTATTGAACCACTATATTTTTTTCAGTAAGAAAATCATTAGATAGTATTTTAAAATAAAACAAAAGTTTTTAAAATTTGAATCCCAAACATGTTAAATGTCTAAATAGATGCATATAGGAATGGATTAAGTTTGATTTTATGTATTGAGCTGCCATGAGTCCAGAATAGATATGTAGAAGTCATGTCTTATAGTTTTGTGAAAATATTCCCTTGAAAATACACTCGAGATGGTTATGAAAGATGTTTCATAGACATGGAGAAGTCATTGATGTGTTCATCCTTAGAAAAAGAAGTTTAAATGACAGGACGGTTCATCAGATTGTGGATTATTAGGGAAGCTAGAATTGCAGCAAGAAGGCTAAATGAATTCTGGATGCTCAATTAGCAAATTCAGGTGAACCTTGCTAGATTTGATGGCATATATTATTATTAGGGAAAGTTACATTCTCTAGGTGATAAGACGATAGGGCATTACAATCTTGGTCCGCATGATATTGTTTGAGAAAATCTAGAGATGATAAAAAGAAGTGATACTCTGAAATTTTAGATTTTCAGTTTTTGTTGACTTAGCTTCATCACTTACCATCCTTTATATAGATGTTACAATTGATTTTTTTTTTTTATTCTATTCATGCATCTTAATCAAGTAATTGATGTGACTCTTTGATTTAATACATTCATACATCCTGGTTAAATGCCTACTAGATTTCCTAAATTCATTCATTCTAGCCACATTGATTAAATACAAAATTTAATAACATCACAATAATGCAAAGTTCTTTGACTCCCAATGCTTCTCTGTTGCTGTAATCATGCCATTGGAAGTAATTTAGTGAAAATGTTTGCTAATTGCTCTTCACGAAGGATAGAACTCTAGTTGGATATCTCCTGCTTCAATTACTTCTCGAAAGAAATAATTTTAAATATTAATGTTTCTGGGCAGTGGCTAAATCGTTGTCACAACAAAGTTGAACACTTTAACTTATCTCCACTGTCTTGTATAATTCTTCTTAACCAAATTTCTTGTTCTACCACTGATCTAAATGCTAGATACTCTGCTTCTACAAATTATAGAGCCACTATTTCATGCTTCTTTGAACACCAAAAAATCACACCAATTCTAAGAGAAAACACATAACTTGAAATGCTTTTCATATAATCAACACTTTCGGCCGAATCACTATTTCATTAGCCTTTTAATGTTGAATGTTTTTCAAACATGATCGATACTCAATGGTGCTCCTGACATACTTTTGCACTATTTTTGCTACTCCAATGTGTAAGTGACTAAGTTTACTCATAAACCTTGAAAGTAAACTAACCACAAGCATCAAATCAAGCCTTGTAGTTGTCAAATAAAATAAACTTCCAATCAATCTTTTGTATATGTTTGCATCTACCTTTATTCCACTATCTTCTTTTCTAAAATTTTCATTCACGACCAAGCATATCATACTTCTTCAAAAATGTTTTTAGCATATTTCTTTTAACAAGTAAAAGCTCCATGATCATCTTTATAAATTTCAATTCCAAGAAAATGATGTAATAATCCAAGATCATTTATCTTGTATTGCCTCAAAATATTTTGATTTTTCATATGACGTTTTTCCAAGAATTATGATTGTTTTTTGATGTGAAATTTGATTTCTCTAAATTTAGACTTCAGAAGTATCATCAGTGAGCATTTCGACTTATTTTCAAAGTTTTGAACTTAATTGAGTAAAAGTACGAGATAAGAGGGTAAAATGATAATTTTATTGAGGATATTTTTGTCATTTGGCACTTATGAGAGTTAAAATATAAGGGTTTATAAGAACGTATGGTAATGAGATGATACTATTTTAATATTTTTAACCAATTTTAATATCGAGGAAGAAATGAAGACCACCCATTTAAAAATTGGGTTGACCTTTGACCCTTGTTGGAATTATTTAAATACTTAAAATATTGAGAAAAGGTGGGAAAAGAGCCCTCACCTCCTTGCTTGGGTGGCCATGGTGGAAAACAACATAAAATCTTTTATTTCTTCTTCCTTTCTTTCCTGCCTCAAATCTCTCCAAATTTCATCCTTTTTCTCTATTTCTTGAAAACCCACCTCCTAAAAACTTCGTCTGAGACCATTCCCACCATCACCTTCATCATCCACAAGTTAGGGTTTGGCTCGATTGAAATAGAAAAGGACTCTAGTGAGAAAAAAGTGTTATTCATGGTAAGAGCTTTTATGTTTCATCACCATTAGGGGTGAGCATTTGATCTAATCGAGTCGAATCAAGTAAAAAGATTCAAGTTAATCGAGTTGATGAATCTATTTTATCATCCTAAATCGATTTGAAATTTTTTCGAATCGAGACGAGTGAAATGAAATTCAAGCTGAGTCGAATCAAGTAAAACTTTTTGAGTTAAATTTAAAAAAATTAATGTTAAATTAAAATCTTATTACAATGTGACAACTCATTTTTCAGTGGTGTTAAAAACGGTGGTTTCGAAACCCTATTTTCGATGTTCAAGTTCGCAAATGTTATTAATTAATATTTATGATGTCAGTATAAAGGTTAATTAAAGTCTGGTCCCTTAATTGTGTCAATTAATAGTTAATTAAGGTATAAGGAATAAATTATAAAAGTGAGAAAATTTTATTACTATAAATTTTTAAATAGTGAAATGACTAAAAGAGAAATTGAACCCTTTTGAAGTGTCAATTTGTGGTGGATGACATTTAACATCCACCAAATTTTTTAATTATGCTTAAGTTTAGTTTATTAAAAGTTAATTAGGTTAATTATGATTAATTAAAAGTTAAACTAAGTATATAAGTAAAATTAAAAGAAACAAAATCATTTTTTCTTTTCCCACTTGTCTTTTTCACGAAACCAAAAGATAAAAATAGGGTTTTAAAGCTTAAACTTTTTGCCCTTGAATGGTAAGTTCAATTTAGTCATTTTCTTGTAATTTTTATGTTTTTGAGGTCGTGGGAGCTTGACTTAGCTATCCATATACCAATTTGCAAAACTGTTAAAGTTTTTAAAAGTTTCAATTGATGAGTTATTGATGGAATTAGTGTTAAACGGTTAGATTTTAAGCTTAGATGTGAAAAATAAGTAGATTGTAAAGTTTAATTGTTAGTTTTTGAACATAGGGACTGAAGTGTATAAATTTCAAAATTGGTGTAAATTTCTATAATTGTAGACAGTCATAAAAGGAAATCGAAGCTCAAATTTGAAAGATATTGCAAATTCGATTTTAGGGGTTAAATTGAATAAAATGCAAAACTTACAGATCATTCAAAAAATGAAATTGAATTGAATCATACATAAAATTGGATGATATAAGATGTTTGGAATTGATAAATTAAATTGAATTGAATTATGTATTGATCAAGAATTGAACCAAACTAAGGATAATCAGGGAAAAAATAAAATTGTGGATTAGTCCTTAAAGAATAAGATTGCTTGCTATTTTGCCAGGTAAGTTCATACGGTATGATTGTGTTTTATTGTATGTTCTGTTGAAGTTTGGGTTGTTCGTGGTTTGGTACAAAACGTGAGATTTTGACTAAATTATAAAATATATATATATATATATGTGCTAAAAATGCTCGGATGAACTTATTAAAGGTCTTGTGCGAATTGATACAAATTGATTACCGAGATCCAACATTTGTTGTGAACTCGAAGATACATGTGACACAGGTTTTGCTTGAATGAATAACCTGATGTCATTTTAAAAGTTTAGCCCGCCTAACATGTATATTTTCAGCTTGACCAAGCAATTTGACGTGTAATTAAAGGTTTAGCCTGGACGAGTTACTTGACACGAATATGTATTTAGCTTGGATGAGCAATTATTATACTAGAGATACCTGTGTAGTTGAGTCCGTTTACTGAGTTTCATCGGGTGATACAAATGATATGAAATGAGGAATCAAGATGATACGAAATGTATTTAATGTTCAAATGAAGAATTAGTAAATGAATTGAAAAAAAATATTGGTATACATAAATGATCGTTTTATTCATGATTGAAATGAGGTTGAGTTGGTTACTTAACATGATATAAATTGGTATGTTATGTATATTTGGCATATTACATGGTTGATTATGTACTAAAGCTCACCTGAATATTGTTATTTGCTATGTTAGGCAAACTTTGGCAAGTTAATTGGTTTGATATGTTTAATTGTAAGTCTAGGTAAGTTTCTCCTTTAAATACCTATGAACTTGCTAACCATTCGATATGTTTACTCCGTTGCTTTCCTTTTTTCCTTGTAGATTGCTAACTTGCAGAACATGTCTAGCAAATCGATGAGAAGCACACACTATCCTGTTATTGATTCGGTAATCTTTCAGACATTCTAAAGTTTAGTTATGTGGCATGTATATAGGTGTTAAGTTTTGTTAAGTTAAGAATGGTAGCTTTGTTTTGAACCTTAGATAATGTTAGATTTTGGGAAGGCTAATGTCCTTATATATGTATGTTTTGGTAATGTGATAAGCTATATATATGATACTTGAAAGACAAATTTGAATGTGAAATGATATGATAAAATGATTATATTGGATGGTTAAATGTATGATTGAATATGTTGACTTTGTATAAGTTGAATTGATGTGATTTGATGTCAAATTATGGCATATTGAGTTGGTTGATTTGAAATGGAAACATAAAATGTTTGGTAGGAAACATAAAATGTTTGGTAAGTGTTTTGCGTATGTTTTTATGCACGTAAGTTTTGCAATTATGCACCAAATTTAGAATTTGAGAGGTTGACATGAAATAGATACCAAATGACCTAAAATTTACCAAAAATAGAGTCCACGTCCCGACGAGCAATCTTCCTCATCCCCACATTGACCGACAGTATGTAATGTCATGACATCGAGTGGTCTAACGCTGTGATGTGATAAACTATTGGTAACATCATGACATCAATCCTAAAATTTTAAAACTCTTTATAATTTGATATATTCTATGCTCGGATCAAGAAAAGAGCTTTCGTAAGCTCAATTAAGGCTCAAATTTCATTACGTATCATTGTGAGAATGTGTTTATGACATGTTTG
The DNA here is from genome assembly GCA_025698475.1 of Gossypium anomalum. NCBI lineage: Eukaryota > Viridiplantae > Streptophyta > Magnoliopsida > Malvales > Malvaceae > Gossypium > Gossypium anomalum. Next base: position 75,952,641 of record CM046966.1, on the reverse strand, counting down.
TATGTTTTATTTATTTATTTATGATATCTTTGACCGTAGTTGCTCCGACAACAGATATGACATCTTGTAGCTCAAACCCAACAGTCGAGTTGGACAAGGGGTGTTACATACAGTAAACTAATTCCATGCTAAAGCACATACATTTGAAACCATATATATTTGGAAACTTTTTTAAAATAAAATAAAGAAAAAAGATTCTTTGATAAATTTGAATAATTAATTAACTTATAAAAGTATTATTTTAGAAATTTTAGAACTTTTTAACTTTATTAATATGTTTTTAGGATTTTTATATTTTTTCTATATATATTTTAAAAAATTTAAATTTTAGAAAATTTAAATATACTTTGAATTTTAAATATTGGGCAATTTACTAAAAAAAGCCCTTTTTTTTGTTATTTACCGAAATGGTTTGACTTTTTTATTATTTACGGGAAAGGTCTATTTTCCCCGAAAGTGCGTCCACATCAGCGCGAAGTCAGTGTCCACATCAGCAAAACACACCCTTGGGGGAGCGTTTTGTCCCGCTCCAACGGTCATTTGACCGTTTGACTTCCAACAGTAAAAAAAAAACCTATAAAAGGCCCTTCCCCCCTTTCATTTTTTCACAATAGTCCTCTCACAATTCTCTCTAAATTCTTTCCAAAGTCTATCAAATTTCTCTCAATTTTTGTCAAAGTTGTCTCTAATTTTTGCAAAAAAGCTGTGTTTAATTTTTTTGAATTAGTTTTATTTTTTAAATTACAAAAATATTCGATCGTATTAGTAATGACCGGTTCATTAATTTATCTCGATAAGAAACACATCTCCGTCGATCAAATGACAATGGTAAGTGATAAGTTTAATTAATTTTTTAATAGTATTTAATTTTTCTCATTTAATTAATTTTAATTAATATTTATTTTACAATTTTTTTATAACAGTCTGTAGATCGGGTGTTGCAATGCTATATCCGTAATATGCCTGGTCCTCCATCGCCGTTGATAGAGAATTGCCTACGGGAAGCGAGTTTTTGGCACGTGGCCACGATAGGCCGGGGGTGCAAGTTGGACCCAAAATTAATCAGTGCATTGATAGAGAGGTGAAGATCCGAGACACACACTTTCCATCTTCCATGCGGAGAGTGTACTATCACTCTAGAAGACATGCAATTGCAATTGGGATTGCTGGTCGATGGGTACGCAGTCACCGGGTCCGCTCAATCTGCTGATTGGGGACCCGTATGCTACGAGCTTTTAGGTGCTATTCCAGAAAAAATTAACGAAGGTCGGATCATGATGGGCTGGTTATGAGACACATTTTCGGAGCCGGATAATGATTCGACTGAATTAGAAAGAATACGATATGCTCAAGCATACATTCTTGAGATGATTGGAGGTTATCTAATGCCGAACTTTTCACGAAACCGTGTACATCTGAGATGGCTATTGAAACTCATTGATTTTAGAGCAGCAGGTGAATTAAGTTGGGGGTCTGCCGTGTTAGCAACATTGTACCGAGAGATGTGCGAGGCGACGCGACCGAATAAAGCCAAAATCGGAGGATGCCTATCACTACTGCAATCATGGGCACGATTTTGCTCTCCACTTTTACGTCCTCGAGTAAACCACCCATATACATTTCCACTAATAACAAGGTAAATTTTATATTATATTTTACAATTATTACGTAGATTTAAAATATAATTGTATGCTAAAAAAGTATTTAATTATTTTGGAACCATTCGGCGAGTTATGTTGGAATACCCACATCTCTTGAAGATATACGGCTTCTATTAGATCAACGGTCGGAAGCACAAGTAAGTATTAAATAAAATATATATACATAATAAAATAGTCGTTTCGTATTTAGTATTTATTATTTAGTATTACCTATATAACTAATATTTTTATCATGTTCATATAGTTTCAATGGACACCATACGAGGATCCGACAATTCGGGCAGTAATTCCGGATGAATTTTTTCAAAATCGAAACATTTGGCATGTGAAGGTCCCATTGGTAAACTATGCTATCGTGGAGATGCACCAGTCAGATAGGGTATTGCAGCAATTTAGATTCTGACAATCGATTCCCGTGGAACCTGAGGTGCTCGATGATGAGCACAAAGTTGACTTACGGCTATTGAATACGGATTGGCCGAGACACTGGTCAGAATATATTAAAATGTGGAAAAATTGGTATGACTATATACTTACTAGGGAACCGATCATCGTTCCTGAGTTAGCATGCGTGCCGGAATACATGCCATGGTTTAGGATCTATAGCAAGCCATATTTACTATCAGAAGAGGAGAGGCGACGACAAATTCGTGTGCAAAAGGAACGACGAGGCCCTTTAAATCCAAGAAGAAGAGATGACGACGCAGGCCAATCAACAGCGCCCACACAATCACCGGGCCCATCAACAGCGCCCACACAACCACCTGGGCCAACACTTCAATCGACGACACCCATATCACATCCTTTTCAGATTATGCCAGATGCGTATCCTAGCCCTTATATGTATCCTAACCCTTTTATGTTTCCTTTTCCCAATCCTATAGCAGGTTGGAATGCATGGCCCAGTTTATCTCTGTTCCTAATTACTTCGAGTCAATCGCCGATTAGTAGGCCACTGTCGCACGAGGGATCGCAAGAGGCTCTAGGAGCTCTTCTTTTTACCAATCCCCATTGCCTTATGGGATTCAAACACCTCCGCACTCATTATTTTATCAAGGTGGGTCATCCTCCCAACACCCACAACCAGATCCCCTACCGAAGGAACCACAATCTCCACTGGAGCAAACACAACCCTCGCCGGAAGTTGAACCAAGGAGGAATCTAATGCGTAACCGTCGACGACCCCTATGTGGCATTGATTTCAACTGACACCAACATTGATTTTTTTAATATACTTGTAGAAACTTTTTTTATATAGTTTCATATAATAAAATAAAAGTTATTTTTAATATTTTATTTGTACTTTACTTTTTTTAATTTTAATACAATAAATGTTCTTTTAAATTAGCCAATAATTTTTATTAAAATAAATGTTATTTTGACTACGATAATATTTTTAATATTTTTAATATTTTTAATAAAATATAAATAATGTAACATAATTTTATTACAACAACTATCAGCTATTCCGATTTGGACATGATTGAGTTATATGGCCTGGGTTCCTACACTATCCGCACAACCTCTGTCAGTTCGTTCTTTCTCGGATATCCATATTGTTACGTATTCTAGTCGAGCAAGGTCGACCCTTTGGATTGTGATGCAATTCTCTATCCGGTAACAACTTAAACGGAGCAAGCGATATAGATGGCCACTTACGTTCATCTAGGATCGGTGGGAATATGTTTCTCCACACGTTGTACATGTATTCTATTTTGTACACTTGGTCGACATACGTCATGGGATCCAGATGGAGATTTTGACAAGCTAAAATTACATGAGTGCATAGACAACGTAGTGCATTAAACACCCCACAGTCGCATGTCCTATTTCTCAAGTGTACATGATATTGCCTGCCAATAATACTTTGGTTCGGTCTGTCAGACTCTGTCACACGAAACCATAGGTTGTCTCGATCGTGACAGACTGTATGCATGGTGTTGGCTCATGCCTTCACCTTGTTAATCTCTTGCAATACCTTCGCGCACCATACATGGCCTCCTTGCATTTGGCCTTTATAACTCGCTGCTCGCTTTAGAAATAGTGCCACTAAACGAAAATGTCTCTCACACAACGGCTGTTATCGGCAAATGACGGGTTCCTTTTAGAACAGAATTTATGCATTCAGCCAGGTTTGAGGTCATATGACCATATCGTAGGCCGCCGTCGTATGCTTGTGTCCACTGTTCGAAAGGTATTTTACAAAGGTAATATGCGCCTTCTTCGTTAATTGAATGCAAAACGGCTAACATCTCATGAAAACGGTCCTTACTTATCTCATACCCTACCAATATAAGTTGATAACAAAATTACATACCACTCTTCCATTCAGAATAAATTGAATATTACAAACGAAATTATATTAATAGAGATTAAATACCCATGTTGGTCACTTGTCGTCATTCAGTTGTAGATCGATATTGCCCGTAGTAGTTGGACGCAACATGCCTTAGGCAATATCGATGGTGTGTGTGATGCCATTGGCTTCCTTCTTGCTCAATTGCGGCTAGTATTCCAGTGCCCCAATCCGATATAACGCATATATCAGGTTAGGGGCAGGCATGCCTCCTTAACCTTGAAAGAAAGAAATCTCAGTCATCAGCTGACTCTCCCGGTGTTATTGCAAATGCAATTGGACTGATTCTCCCACTGCCATCCTGTGCCATAGCTAGTAATAGCCGATGGGTATATCTACCATACATAAAGGTACTGTCAATTTGTACCAATGGCTTGTAGTATATAAATGCGTCTTGACATTGCTTAAAGCTCCAGAACAGACGCTTGAACACTTGGCATCAACGGAGCTATCGGTCGTTGTAGTATGCAGGTGCTGGTTCAAGGTCTGTTATGCAACCTGGGACATATCTCTCCAGCACCTGACACTACTGCCACACTTCATTATATGAAGCGTCCCAACTACCATGCATATTTTCCAACGCCTTCTGGTTATCTATCCAAACCTTGCGGTAAGAGGGCGTGTACTTCAATTGGCTACAAACATTGGCAATTAAGATCGGCACTGAAGTCTTTGAACTCGCCTTCAGCATCGGTAGTATTAAGCTAGCAATCATATCTGAATTAATCTTGGGATGATCTTGTGAAACACCTGTCAACAAAGTATGTTAAATATTGCAACATTACGTAATAACAATTTTATTCAAAAACCCTAAACACCTAGTGATACTTTACCGCCAACATATGTATGTGGACCTTTGTACTTTTTTATCTCCTAGAAGCTTGTCCTTTTCCTCAATGAGGCCATGATCTTCCATGAACACGTACCGTCTTGCACTACACACTTAGGCTCAAACTTATCAGATTTAGATTTAACCATGTTGTAGTTAACCTCGTTCATGATGCTATGTTGTTTCAATACAGCAAGACCTTATTAGAAAACTCCCTGCCAACTTCAATTTCACCCGAATCCAATGACGAACATGTACGGTTACGCCTTCTGTGTGGTAGATCTGAAAACTCTAACGTATCATCTTGAGATAGATCGACATTATGCATGTGGCCTGAAGGCGAGTACGCCCTGAATCGCAGATCTTCTTCTTCTTCATCTGAACCCCCTTCAACATCTTCAGGTATGGTTGGAACATGCTCCGGTTCAGAAAATAATCAAAATTTTGCACCATTGGGGTCGGGCTCTCAAGGTGGATCCATATCGGACTCATCATTCGACCCACCATCATCTGTAACGAACAAGGTCCTCTTGCCAGTAGACATCGTAGGGAGTACATCATCCCTTCTTGTGGACATTTCATAACGTCCCCAATGAGATGTGGGTTGCCAACCACTAGAAGTTGATGTCGGGCAGGGGTCGTGTATTTCTCCCGGACAACATTAGATGTCGAGATCGCAAATGCATCATTTGGCGATGAAAATTGTACATATAACTCAAGATAGGGTGATCCACTAGCAAGATGAGTCTGCACCATTGCCTCCAAGCTACGAGGACCTTTGATGTCGAATGAGTCATATCTCACGGGATCAACCAAAGTACAAAATCGATACTTAATAAACAAAACTTTCATTGGCGTTGTTCCGAAGATTTTACTCTTAATTCTTTTACGAAGTTCTGTGAAATCTATGTTCTGGTTAAAAACCAGTCGTGCTGTGCTCTCTGATAAAAAAATAACGCCGTTCTCGGTGTCACAAACCTCGCCATCATAGTAAATAACAACACTAACACGTTCACTCATCTTCAGTTTCTATTTTACTTTAGCCTCAATTTCTCTCGTTGTAACTTATGCAACCTGAGAATGAAGTTTGGCTCATTTATAGTCTAAGGCTTTTCTAGATACTACTGTAGCAAAAGAGCGTCCACATGGGAGCTTTTTCTGTAATTTTGCTGACAGTGCATCCTTCTTAAAGCGTTTTTGACACTATTTGCTCAAAAACATCTTCTCAAAATTATTTTATCAGATACTACTGTAGCAAAAGAGCGTCCACATGGGAGCTCTTTTCCGTAATTTTGCTGACAGTGCATCCTTCTTAAAGTGCTTTTGACACTATTTGTTCAAAAACATCTTTTCAAAATAATTTAATCAGATACTACTGTAGCAAAAGAGCATCCACATGGGAGCTTTTTTCCGTAATTTTATTGACAGTGCATCCTTCTTAAAGCATTTTTGACAATATTTGTTCAGAAACATCTTCTCAAAATTATTTTATCAGATACTACTGTAGCAAAAGAGCATCCACGTGGGAGCTTTTTTCTGTAATTTTGCTGACAGTGCATCCTTCTTGAAGCATTTTTGACACTATTTGTTCAGAAACATCTTCTCAAAATTATTTTATCAGATACTACTGTAGTAAAAGAGCGTCCACATGGAAGATTTTTTTCCGTAATTAATAGTTAAGTTAATTAATAAACCCTAAAAAACTCTAAACCCTAATTTAATTGATTTTCTTTATTCTCGTAGTTAATTTAATTAATTAACCCTCAACTCTAATTAAATTAATTTTCCCCTTAAAAAACACTAAAAACCCTAACCCTAAAATAATCAAAAACCCTAACCCTAAAAAATCCTATATCCTAATTTAGTTTTTTTTTATTCTCATAGTTAATTTAATTAATTAACCCTCAACTCTAATTAAATTAATTTTCCCTTAAAAAACACTAAAAACCTTAAACCACTAAAAACCCTAACCCTAAAACAATCAAAAACCCTAATCTTAAAAAAAACTAAACCCTAATTTAGTTGATTTTCTTTATTCTCGTAGTTAATTTAATTAATTAAACCTAAACTCTAATTAAATTAATTTTTCCCTTAAAAAACACTAAAAATCCTAAACCACTAAAAACCCTAACCCTAAAACAATCAAAAACCCTAACTCTAAAAAACCCAAAACCCTAATTTAATTGATTTTCTTTATTCTCGTAGTTAATTTAATTAATTAACCCTCAACTCTAATTAAATTAATTTTTCCCTTAAAAAATACTAAAAACCCTAAACCACCAAAAACCCTAACCCTAACCCTAAAAAAAGGGCAAAACGCATCCCTGGGGGAGTGTTTTGTCCACGTTAGCACAAAGCGCACCCTCAAGGAAGCGCTTTGTACTGATGTGGACAAAACGCTCCCCCAGGGATGCGTTTTGCTAACACGGACACTGACTTCGCGCTGACGCGGACGCGCTTTCAGGGAAAATGGACCTTTCCCGTAAATAATAAAAAATTGGACCATTTCGATAGATAACGAAAAAAGGGCTTTTTCTAGTAAATTGCCCTTAAATATTGTTTTGTTTTGTTTTTTTTTTGTAATTTTTGTTAAGAGAAAGATCAATTTGCTCATTTTCAAAATTGATAGGGACAAAAGGAGTATTTGCACCAATCTATTATTTGAGTAATTCAAATTATTTGAATTATTCGAATTGTAAAATTCAACTTGACTCGAACTCAAAACTCAAATTACTTATTCAAGTTGACTCGAAAAACTTTATTTGATTAACTCCAAACTCGAATTCTTTTTTTATTTTTTCGAATCGAATCAAGGTTTGCTCACCCCTAATCATCACATTACTCTCTTCTGTGCTATTCTCCATTTATGTGCTTTAAAAGTAAGTTCTTATGGAACTTATCTTACATAGGTTGTTATATTATGTTTATATATATATATATATATTAAGTTGGTGGTTATTAAGGAAAATTTTGTTATGAACTTGTACGAGATATGACATGGCTAAAATGATGAAATAAGCCTTGATATATTTTTGTGAAATGTGAAACTAAGAAAATGTGAATTACTCTCATTAACATGGGCCATGATATATGTCGTGTATAAATATAAAATAAAATGTGTTGTGTGATAATAGAATATTGATAATGGCAATGTATCGCAAAGAAAAGAAAGAAAAATAGAATACACAGATTTTACGTGGAAACTCTTTCTAGAAAAAATCACGGGCAGAGGAGAAAGAAATTTACTATGTCGAATTCGAATAATACATGAAGAGAGAGGACTACGTCTATTTATAGGTTTGTAAAACTATATTCTAATCAAAATCAACTAGAAGTAATGCAGTAAGGTTAAAACACCATATTCTAATCAACATCAAATAGAGGTAGTATAGTTCTATACGAATTTCACTTGTGCAGCCTGTACCATAGATCCCCTAATTTAGGTCACATATCTTTAACATGTTAGTATGATATGTTTTGTTTTGGAAAAACAATATGAAAAGAGATTGGCTATGCTAATGCAATAAACAAAAATGTGTATGCAAATTTATGCTTAAGTACCATAAAGAACAAAACGGTTTTTGAATGTGTTTCGATGGAGCAATTATAAAACATAAATTGTATCATACATATATTGATCTTCTGGAATTATATAACTTCATTCAGTAATTTGATTTGAAATATGCAAATTAAACTAATATGAATTATATGATTTTTCTGATGTGAAATTATGGAAACGAATACGTAGCCCTGTTGCAAATGCATGATAGTCTAACTTTCAATGATATAAGGTCGTAAGACCCTCCTTTGATATGAAAATGAGAAATGATAATCTATTCTAGGTTATAACTCTGATATGTTTTATAAATCAAATCCTTATTCCGTTAATATCTGAATATAATCTCTAATTCGTCATACATGCTTTATTAAACTTGGTAGAAAGGTTAGAATACGATTAGCAAGCCAATTAGGGTCTATTACACATTTCTATATGGGTCTAATTAGGAGTTTGAGCTCTGTTATGTTATTCCATGGTTGGGAACTTTTGTATGGACAATTGGACTCATCTTCTTATGAGATCTCTAATGTGTTCTAGATGGAGGCACTTCTAGTGATATACTCTTTGTGTGTTTGGTGGGAACACACTTATAGTGCAATACCTTCTCTAGTGTGTCTTGTAAGACCCACGACACGGCCTAGGAGTTTTGACTAAGTCAAAGGCATTACATTCGATCACCGAAGTGATCCCGTAAAGTCATTTTTTTTACTTGGGTCCATTTGATTGAAAATCACTCTTTAGGTTTTACGAAAAAAAATATTATTTAGTTTGAACTGAATTTATTTAGTAATTCAATTACAATAATATTAATGTGAGGATTTAAATAAAACGATGAAAAGGCTTTCAAGAAAAGTATTATCTATACTTTGAGTATTTGATAAAGCAGTGGAAAACAAATAATAGCTTTTAAACTAAATGGCATGCAAATACTAGTAGCAATATTTAAATGTCATGATAAAATAATTAACTAATGCAAATACTAGTAGCAATATTTAAATGTCATGATAAAATAATTAACTAACAATTCCCAAAAATAATTGATTAAAGGCAATTTTAAAGAAAACTTAATAGTAGAACTTAATAAAAAAAAACAACTTGCTAATACGAGGGTCCTCGAATGCCGATTCGAATAATATTTTCTGTGTTACTTGAGAGGTAAGAAAAAGGGGCAATGAGCTTGCAATGACTTAGTGTAAGGCTAATCTTAAATCATTATATATAATCAATCGTAAAATAAAGTATTCAATTCATAATATAATAATAATTTAGGCATAATAAGATGAACATATAATAAATCAATACATATACAAAATATAATTATGATGCACATTTATGTTTTAATTTAATGTTTTAATTTCTCACCCATCCATCCAAACCACTCTCGAGCATTGCTCAACACACCATCCCACATAACACATAACACATAACAATAACTAACCATCCTGGATTTGATTTTCGATGATGGTCTTTCGTTGGTCATCTGTGACGATGACTATTATTACCACCCCTGTTTGGTCCAATTTTGATGATGTTTTAAAATGACCATCCCGTCCTGTCCGGTTCAGATGGCATTACACATAAACTATCATCTCGATTGGCCTAGTTTGGTGGTTTTTTAACCTACCATCCTAGCATATTCATTTTAGATATGGACTTAAATTGCCACTATTTCCAACGGAACTCCTCCATCCTCCATTCCTAATTTCATGTAATGTGCACATATACTCATCATATTAATTATTACATTTTCAATAGTTAGTAACTAAGCAGTAAATGTTAATAAAATAAGTTTTTTTTTACACATTTTTTGGTGTTAGTGACCTATTAGGCAGACACGGGCCTTAGGTAGATTTAATTGATGTATTTAAGTGTGCAAGATGCTTAATTCTAAGCCCAGTTGATGTAAGAACTTGGGAAGAGTGTTGCACAAGCTTCCCAAGCCACAAAAGCATGATAAGAACTTCCAAGCCACAAATTTGGCATAAAACAAAGAGATTCAAACAAACTACTTTTCTTTTATTTAGTTTTTCTTTAGTGTAGTTTTAGTTTATTTTTCGTAGTTGAGAAATCATATCCCGATGTGAAGACATTTGTGAGCAAAGATTGTTCACAACTCACTCTTCAGTATATTAATTCATGAGCATTCTCTTTACTATTTGATTCTTTTATTTATATTTCGTTAATCTGATCAACTAATGGTTGTATGAATATTAGAATAATTTCTAGTGCTTTATTTATATCTTACATGATTTGATTATTTAACTAATTCATTTGTTAATTGATTATTTATCTAAAATTGGTTATTTAATCAAAAGTACTTAGTATATTGGGGAGTGACACCCCTGGTAGAATATTTAGACAGGTGAGTATCTTATATGTTTAGTATAACTTGTGTCAAGCAGTGAGACTAGAAAGGTATCCTTATGCTTAGGAAGAGACTGGAGGGTTGGCTTAGGTGATAATCTTTAGTGAAGATGAAATCAAGAAGGTATTCTTAACTAATGGTGGTAAAAAACTTCATAAAAAATAACCAATTATTTAATTAGATAATTAGGGATTTAATCATAATCTAGAGGCTCTCATCGTTGACACTAAGAATATTAAATTCCAACATAGTTAATTTAATTAGTTTAATTAATATGTTAATTTGGATCAATACTACTAATTTGTGACTCGATTATATTAGTAGTTATTTTTTGTAATTAATTTAATAATAATTTCTACAATTTGTAATCCCTTGAGTACAATACTCGAAACACTTACCAAGTGTTTCGTTGTAAACAAAAATATATTACTAGTTTTTATGGCTCTCCCGATGTGAGACGTATAGAAGAGTCGTGGAACCTTTTAAAAGGGCTTGGTCAAGACCAAAGCTTACCTTGGATGGTTTGTAGAGGTGTTAATGAGATCTTATATTCCATTGAGAAGAACAAAAGCTTGCCACGGGAGGAAGGAATGATGGATACATTCTGAAATACGTTACTAGAATGCCATTTGGTGGACTTGGGGTATTAAAGACCTTGATTTGCATGGGAAATAGGTAATTTGCCAACAAATAACATTAAAAAAAGATTGGACAGAGATGTTGCTAATTCAATATGGTGTGAAGTGTTTCCACATTTCTAAATTAAACATTTGCCGCATTCATTTTCTGATCATTGTCCTCTACTAATTAATACAAATAGTAGGGGCATAGACCTTTAAAAAGAATATTCAAGTTCGAATGCTGGTAGAATTTAGAGGAATCATGTGAGGGGGAAATTCAAAGGTTGTGGGGAGAGAGCCATAGTGATATATCGACCCGTCTCACTTTTCTTTGTGAAGGGTTATAAAGTTGGGCAAAGCGAACTAAGAGGGGAACAAGTGGGGTATCAAAAAGGCTTCATGGCTAGATTGAAGACTTAAATAATAAAGAATGAAGTGAAGATATTATTGGGGAGCTGATTGACACTGAATTGCATCTCAATATGGATATTGATAGATAAGAGTTATATTGAGTGCATTGGTTATGAGAAAATTAGCTAAAATAGGGAGATCGCAAGAATGTTTTTTTTCCACAATTTCGCTTCCCAAAGGCATAGAACAAATAACATTAAAGGACTATGAAATAGTGATGGATAGCTTATTACAGATAAGATAAAAATGTCTATGATCGCAAAAGATTATTTATCAAGTCTTTTTTCATCTCAAGGAGTTGGTAGTCTGGATCGTATATTGTCAAGGGTAAAGAGGTGCATTTCAAAAATTATGAATCAAGAACTCTCTATTGAATAAAAAATGGAGGAGGTTATGCAACTTTGTAAAATATAGAACCAAAAAAAAGCTCCTAGAATTGGCAAGTTACCAGAGTTGTTCTTTCAGAGGTACTGACATATTGTGGGGAAAGGTATTGGAAGGTTTTGTCTTGATGTCCTTAACAGAGGTACATCTTTGGAATTTCTTTATAGTACTCAGATTATCGTAATTCCAAGAATTACACATCCTAATAATTTATTGCATCTTAGTCTAATCAATTTATGTACAGTTTTATATAAGATAATTTTGGAAATTGTAGTGAATTACATCCAAAAAATATTGAGTGTGTGCATAGATGAAGTTCGAGTCGTATTTGTTCCAGGTAGGTTGATTAAAGATAATATTTTACTTGATTATGAAATTATTCATTCGTTCAAGCAATGTAGAATGGGAAGAAAGGGTTTTTTTTTTTTTTTTTTTGCACTTAAGTTGGATATGAATAAAGCCTATGATAGGGTTGAATGGCCTTTTCTTAAGGACATTATGTTAAACATGAGTTTCGCAAGGTAATGGGTGGAATTTATTATGCATTGTATCACTATAGTTTCAGACTCGATCACTATGAATGGGGAGGTAGGAGAGCGTTTTAAACCGAAATGAGGACTTAGACAAGGGGACCCGCTCAATTCCTATCTCTTTCTGATTAGTAGCGAAGGATTATCAACGCTTATACAGTTAGCATAGGAAGAAAGTTTATTTTGGGTGCTAAATTATGCCATCAATGAATTATTTTTGGGTGCTAAAGTATGTCATCAATGAACTACCATTCAATGACCTACCATTACTCACCTTTTTGCAAATAATTGCCTAGCATTTAGGGAAGTATCAAAAAAGTGTATTAACACTTTGCAAGATGTTTTTAAAATAGTATGAAGTATGTTTTGGCAAGTGCATAAATTTGGACAAATCACTACTTTTTTGTCTCAAATTTTCCAGAGGATGTTCAACATTCAATGTCTCAAATGATGTAGGTTCCATTTTCATTGGATTGGAAAAAGTATTTAAGGCTTTTGAATGCTATAGGTAGGAAGAAGAATTAACATATCAAGCTTTGAAAGATAGATTGTTGGCGTGGATCAATAGTTGTTGTATAAAACCTATATCTCAAGATGGAAAATAAGTGTTTATAAATAGTGTCTTACAAGCTATTCTAGCTTATGAGATGTCTGGTTTCTTACTACCTAAGTCTTTTTGCATTGACATTGAGCATATTATTTATAGATTTTGGTGGTAGAATTTCAAAAGCAAGAAGGGGATACATTGGTGTAAGTGGAAAAGGTTATGTGATTTAAAAAAGGATAGGAGCCAGGGTTTAATAATTTACAAAATGTTAATCTAGCAATGCTTGCCAAGAAAGGATGGCGTTTGCTTAATTATTCAAATTCTTTGTTGTCACGTATGTCAAAAGAAATGTATTATTAGGATACTAATTTGACAAAGTCAAGGATAAAAAATTGCCTATCCTATACCTAAAAGAGCATCTGGGCAACAAAAGGATTGCTACAAGCTGGAATGAGTTGGCAAGTGGGAATTGGGGATGATATTTTTTATATGGAATGATGCTTGGTTACCAAGAGTTGCAGATCACAAGATTTACATTTCAATTAGATGCAGGACCCTTAATATTGTGTCTGATCTTATTAATCAAATAAGAAGAATTTGGAGGATGGATACCATTACCAATCATTTTTCCTCTGAGAAGGCCATGCTCATCTTATGCATCCTACTTTCTTGGTACCCTCACGATGACATAAAAGTTTGGCAAGGAGAGGAGACTGGAGATTATATGGTTAGGAGTGGATATAAGCTCCTCTTACAAAGAGTAAATACATTTGAGCCTAATAATTATCCTACTGATTATGTGTTTTTTATAAAAAAAAATTATGGCAGATAGATTTTCTAGCAATAATAACAATCATGAACTGGAGGATTTTTAACGGTTTTATTCCAACATTTAGTAACCTATGCTACTGAACGCTTAAAAATTCTGCAACATATCCTCAATGCTTGGATGGCAATGAGACAATAGAGCATGTTTTTTATGACTGCAACGCTATTGAAGACATATGAAAATAGTTAGATATTGTTAAATTTTGGCTTGCAATGCAACAGCAAACCAGCATTTTGTATATTTTATATATTTGTAACTTGATTTAGTTCCTTTGTAATTTGACTTTTAAAGTTAGTAGGATTTGTTAAAGATTTGAATGTGATGTAAAGGCTGATATGTTAGCTATATTTTATGTCTAATTCTAGCTAGGCTTAAGCCACGTATTAGTGGTAGCAGTTAAACATTAGGTAATTGCCATATTTCTTTGTAATATGAATGCATCTCCAGTTAATGAAAAATCAGATTTTTTGGAGATCAAAAACTCAGTTTTCTTCTTGTTCAAATTTTTTAGAGTCCGTTTTCTTTTCTTCTTCTTTGTTTTACTCAAAATCCAACATATGTTATCCAGATTACTTATGTATATAGCATATTGCTTATTCAGGTATTGAAGTTTAACTTCACTTCATATAGATTACTTGCTTCTGTTTTATTTCTTTGTGTGTCAAAACCCCAACAAATGGTAGTTAGAGCTTGTCATTTTTGAGGGCCTCTATTGTTGGTATTTTTTTTGTGGAGAAAACTTAAAGAGAAAGAATTTGAAGTTGTTGTTTTTGTTGTTGCAAGATGAGTTTTACACCACCACCACCACCACCTGTGTTTGCTAGAGAAAACTACCACATTTGGGTAGTGAAGATGAAAACTTACCTACAAGCACATGACTTATGGAGTGTGGTCGAGAATGACACTGAACCAACTCTATTGAGGGCCAATCCCACCATTGCACAAATTCTACAGCACAGTGAAGAGTGTGCCAAGAAGTACAAAGCTATGGCTTGTCTACAAAATGGAGTATCTGATGTGATCTTCACTCAGATAATGACTTGTGACTCACCAAAGTAAGCATGGGAGAAGCTAAAGGAGGAGTCCATGGAGTTAGACAAGACAAGGCAGCAACAACTTATCAAACTTAGAAGGGATTTTGAGAACTTAAAGATGAGAGAATCAGGGACCATCAACCAGTATTCTGATAGGATAATGGCCATAGTTAACAACATTAGGCTTCTTGGTGATGATTTCAGTGAGAGCAGGGTTGTTGAAAAGGTTATTACAACTCTCCCTGAAAAATTTGAGTCAAAGACCTCTTTATTGGAGGACTCGAGGGACTTATCAGCCATCTCGTTGTCCGAGTTAGTAAATCCCTATATTCACTTGAGCAAAGGAGGGCTAACAGGTTGGGGAAGCATCTAGAGGGAGCTTTTCAAGCTAAAGCTAAAGAAAGCTCAAGTTCGAGCTACAAAGGGAAGAAACCATGGCTTGAAAAAAGGGAGAAATAAAAGAAAGATGCTGGAAAGAAGAAATTTCCACCACCCATTCACTGTAAAAGAAATACACACTTGGAGAAGTACTGCTGGTACAAACCAGATATCCAGTGCAGGAGCTGTAAATAGTTTGGTCATGTTGAGAATGTGTGCAAGAACAAAAGAAGGGTACAAACTCAGCAACAAAACTAGGCACAAGCTGCTAAGGATGTTCAAGCTCAGGAGGAGCATGTTTTCTCTGCATCCTATTAAGCAACTTCAAGCAAAATCAGCAAGAACTGGTTAGTTGACAGTGGTTGCTCTTACCATATGGCTTCAGATGAAGGGCTTTTCAAGAATCTTGATAGAAGGTTTACTTTCAAAGTCAGAGTTGGAAATGGCAATCTCATTGAGGCCAAAGGCAAAGGGAATGTAATGATCAGCACATATTCAGGTAACAAAGTAATCTCAAATGTACTTTTTGTGCCTGACATAGATCAAAATCTGCTTAGTGTTGGACAGTTAATTAAGAAGGGTTAGTCATTTGTTTTTAAGAATAACTCTTGCATTATTGAAGATCCACTTGGCCAAGAATTAGTCATAGTGGTTATGACTGAAAGATGTTTTGTGTTGAACATGAATCAGTTAGAAATGAATGCCTATACTAGTGCTACTGACATAGCTAGTTTATAGCACAAAAGGTTAGGCCATGTTAGCTATAGATCACTTGGTTTGCTGCACAGATTGAATTTGGTTGAAGACATGTCCAAAGTTGAAGTCAGTGACAATGTTTGTGAAATTTTCCAGCTTGGGAAGCAAGCAAGATTGCCTTTTCCAATTGATAAGGCATGGAAAGTTCGAGGTAAGCTTGAATTGGTCCATACTGACATATGCGGACCAATGAAGACTTCTTCTTTGAATGACAGCAGATATTTTGTGTTGTTATAGATGACTTCAGTAGATTCTGCTGGGTCTATTTTTTGAAGCAAAAGTCTGAAGTGGAGGCATTCAGCAAATTCAAAGCCTTAGCTGAAAACCAACCAGGTTGCAAGATCAAAGCTTTGAGATCAGATAATGGTGCTCAGTACTTGTCAGATAAGTTCCAGAAGCTGTGTGAACAAGTTGGAATTCATTATCAATTAACAACAGTCTATACTCCTCAACAAAATAGAGTGTGTGAAAGAAAGAATAAGTCAGTACTAGACATGGCTAGATGCTTGCTATTTGAAAGCAAATTACCAAGCAAATTTTGGGCTGAGGCTGTAAACACTTTAGTGTATATGCTCAACAAGCTGTCAACCAATGCAGTTAAAGAAAAGACTCCTTTTGAAGCTTGGTATGATCTCAAACCAACAGTTTCACACCTAAAGGTGTTTGGTTGTATCTACTATACTCTCATACCAGCAGAGAAAAGAACCAAACTAGAAAAAAGATTTGTGCCAAGAATCTTTGTTGGTTATAGCAGCACCAAAAAAGCCTATAGGGTGTTTGATCCTTCAACAAAAAAGATCATGGTGAGCAGAGATGTAAAATTCAATGAAGAAAGAGTATGGAATTGTAATGGGGCAGATGCAAGCTTGAGTGAAGAAGATCAGATTAATCTGCAACCAGATGAAGAAGGGCTAGTTAGTGATGATTTTGATGATGAACCAGTAAGAGGCACAATAACTATTGCTGACATTTATCAAAGGTGTGATGTTGCAATAGTTGAGCCTTCAAATTTTGATGAAGCTGCCAGAGAAGATTGTTGAAAAAGGGCCATAGAAGCAGAAATGCAGATGATACACAAGAATGACACTTGAGAATTGGTTGACAGGCGAGACCATAAAAGGGATATTAGTGTAAAGTAGGTGTTTAAAGTCAAGTACAAGTTGATGACTCTTTAAACAAACACAAGGAAAGACTTATGGTGAAGGGATATAGCCAACAGTATAAGATCAACTTCATTGAGACCTTTGCTCATACTGCAAGGCTAGACACAATAAAGCTTTTGTTTACCTTAGCAGCTCAAAAGGGTTGAAGAATACACCATCTGGATGTCAAGTCTGCTTTTCTGAATGGCTTCCTCAAGGGAGAGATTTTCATTAAACAACCAGAGGGGTTCAAGGTTCATGATGAAGAAGACAAAGTCTACAATCTGAAAAATGCCTTATATAGTCTGAAGCAGGCACCAAGGGCCTGGTATGACAGGGTTGATACACACTTGTTTAGGCTCGCGTTCGAGAAAAGTGTTAGTGAACCTACACTTTATGTAAAGAAGTCAGAACATGAAAATCTTCTGATTGTCTCACTTTATGTGGATGACTTACTTGTAACTAGAAGCAAGGGAGAGTTGATTGATGAGTTCAAAATGCAAATGCAGAATATTTTGAGATGACTGATTTGGGAGAAATGACTTATTTTCTTGGCATAGAAGTGAATCAATCAGACCATGCCATCTTCATAAGTCAGTATGCTTTTGCCCAGAAGATTTTAAACAAGTTTTGTATGTCCAATTGTAAAACTGTCAGCACACCTGTGGCTCAAGGTGAGAAATTAACAAGCAATAGCAATCATGAAAGAGTTGATGAGAAGGAGTATCGAAGCTTGGTAGGTTGTTTACTTTACTTAACAGCTACTTGGCCTGATATCATGTATGTTTTTAGCTTACTGTCTAGATTCATGCATTGCTGTGATATTGTTCATTTTAAAGTAGCAAAAAGAGTTCTCTGATATTTGAAGGGGACTTTAAATTTTGGTGTGAAGTTTGAGAAGAGAAAAGAGCTCAAGCTAACAGGGTATTCTACTAGTGATTGGGCAGGGTCCATTGATGACATGAAAAGTACTTCTGGCTACTTTTTTACTATTGGCTCAAGGGTCTTTTGTTGGAGCTCAAAGAAGCAACAAACTGTTGCTCAATCTACAGCTGAAGCAGAATACATTGTAGCTGCTGCAACTGTTAATCAAATTATTTGGCTTAAGAAGTTACTATGTGATTTGAATGAAGAATAGATTGAAGCTACTGAGATCAAAGTTGATAATCAGTCAGCAGTTGCCATAGCCAAAAATCCTATTTTTCATGGCAAAACTAAACATTTCAAGATTAAATTTCATTTTGTTCGAAGGCTAAACAATCGAAGGAAGTGAATTTAATTCATTGTAGCTCAGAAAATCAGCTTGTTGATATCTTAACCAAGTTTCTCGATGCTACAAGATTTGATATCTTAAGGAGGAAGATTGGTGTTTATTGCATACAGTCCAAGGAGGAGTGTTAAACTTTGGCCTGCAATGCAACAGGGAACCAGCATTCAAGCTGAACCAGAGAAGCAGCAGTATTTTGTTTATTTTGTTTATTTGTAACTTGATTTAGTTCCTTTGTAATTTGACTTTTAAAGTTAGTAAGATTTATTAAAGATTTGAATGTGATGTAAAGGCTGATATGTCAGCTACATTTTATGTCTAATTCTAGCTAGGCTTAAGTCATGTATTAGTAGGAGTAGTTAAACATTAGGTAACTATCATATTTCTTTGTAATATGAATGCATCTCCAGTTAATGAGAAATCAGACTTTTTAGAGATCAAAAACTTAGTTTTCTTCTTGTTAAAATTTTTTGGCATCCATTTTCTTTTCTTCTTCTTTGTTTTACTCAAAATCCAACATATGTTATCCAGATTACTTATGTATATGGAATATTGCTTATTTAAGTATGAAAGTTTAACTTTACTTCATCCGGATTACTTGCTTCAATTTTCTTCCTTTGTGTGTCAAAACCCAAACAAATATAATGTGGAATCAGGAGATATCAGTCTGTATTTAAAGAATGGGTGATGCACATGTTGTCTAATGTTTTAAATAGTAAACACAGGATAATGTTGTGTGCAATATGGGCTATCTGGTCAGGGCAAAACAAAGAGGTGCATGAAGGGATAAAGCAATCTGCACAGGCTTGAGTTCATATTATTCAAGCCTATATCAGGGAACTAGAGGCCTGTTGGTGTTAAAAACAAAAAGCAAGCAAGGTTCAGCAGAAGCTTGAGTAGCAAGGCTCATGACTTGCTGAAGAAACAAAACAAAATTCAAGAACAAAATTGAAAAACAAAGAAAAATAGAGAGTATATGTAATAAAATCTGATGGATTTTTCATTAAGAATTGAATTATAGCATAATGCCAATAAATAAAACAAGCATCCAGCTTGTCAAAATCAGAATAAGGTCACCTAAACACTACCTACTACCACTAATACATTGAAACTTGATAAAATAAACTTGCACACAAGAACAAAGCTGAGTTAGTAGCTCAATCACTATCAAATTACATCAAGTATCAACCTAACATAGTTCAAAATGAACAAGATTACATTACAACAACTAAAAAGAACAAAATGAACTAAAAATAAATAGCTGCACTTGGTTCAGCAGCTCCTGTATGGCTCGGGCTTCATGGCCTACTTCTTGGGTATTCCTGATACTACATGCTGACCAAACTTCAACACTCCTGATTGGTTAGCATGTTGCAAACTCCCATTTCAGCTCTCAAGTGTAAGAATCTTGACACACTAAGTGCTTTAGTCAAAATGTCAGCTAATTGCTCTTCAGAACTGCAATGATACAATTTCACTTCCTGTGCTTGCTCCATTTCTCTTACAACATGAAGCTTAATGTTGAAGTGCTTTGTCCTTCCATAGAAAATCAAATTCTTTGCAATTGCAACAGCAGATTAGTTGTCACACATTATCTCTGCTGCTTCCCTTTGGTGTAGGTTTAGATCAGCCAAGATCTTTTTTAGCCAAATGGCTTGGTTGATAGCTCCAGCAGCTGCCACATATTCTGCCTCAACAGTTGACTAAGCAACAACATTTTGCTTCTTCGAGCTCCAGAAAAATATGGCTGAACCAAGGGTAAAAACATACCCTGACATGCTTTTCATATCATCCTCCGAACTAGCCCAGTCACTATCAGTATAACCAACCAATTTCAAGCTTTCAACTTTACTAAACAGCATTCCATAGCTCAGAGTACCTTTGATGTACCTGAGAACTCTCTTGGCAGCTTGAAAATGTTTTTCATTGCAACAATGCATAAATCTCGAGAGCAAACTCATAGTCAAATATAGCAAGCAACTTACCAAGCTTCTGTAGACAGATTCACTAACTTGTTTTAAGTCACCTTGGCTCGATAGCTTCTCTCCAATAGCAACTGGTGTGCTAGTTGCTTTACAATTTTACATTGAGAACTTATTTAGGATCTTCATAGCAAAAGCCCTCTGACTTAGAAAGATTCCCTTCTAAGATTGTTTCACTTCAATGCCTAGAAAGTAGGACATTTGTCTTAAGTCAGACATCTCAAACTTCTTCTCCATTTTGGCTTTGAATTCTGCCAACATTGCTTGGTTTCCTCTTGTCACCAGCAGTTCATCAACATATAAGGACACAATGAGCTACGTTTCTACTCCTTTCTTCTTAACATATAAAGTTGGCTCACTGATGCTCTTTTCAAATCCCAAACTGACCAAGTAGCTGTCGATCCTGCTATACCAGGCCCTTGGTGCCTATTTTAAGCCATATAGGGCCTTTTTTAGTTTGTACACCATATCTTCTTTACCAGCCACTTTGAAACCTTGAGGTTGCTCTATAAAGATCTCTTCTTTAAGGAAACCATTGAGAAAAGCAGACTTCACATCAAGTTGGTGAATTTTCCACTGCATCTATGCTATTAAGACAACCAGCAGCTTAATGGTGTCTAGCCTGGCCACTGGTACAAAGGTCTCCAAATAGTCCAAGCCATACTTTTAGCTAAACTTCTTCACAACTAGCTTTGCTTTCAACTTTTTCAGACTTCCATCAGTACTTTTTTTGGCTTGATAGACCCATTTTGTTTTCCTTTCAACCAATTCCCAAGTATGATTCTTCTCAATCATGCTGATTTCATCAGCCATTACCTATTTCTAGCCTTCATGAGCTTCAGCATCCTCAAAACAGCTTGGTTCCACAATGGCTACTTGAGCTCTTTCATAAATTTCAGCCAATGACCTTGTACACCTGACTGGTTCATCATCAATGTCCATTTCAGGACCATTTTAATCAGCCTCAGTCTGATCTTCCATAAGGTCTTCAGAAACTGCCATTGGCTCATTCTTCTCCCAGTTCCAATATGATTTTTCATTGAATACTACATCTCTGCTAACTAGCACCTTATTTGTTGAAGGATCCAAGATCCTATAGCCCTTTTTTACTGTGTTTAACCTACCAGAATAGTAGGTTGTGCTTTCTTAGACAATTTATCCCTCTTCACAGCTGGGACATGTGCATAGCATATGTAGCCAACGACCTTCAAGTGAGCCAGTGATGGCTTGAACCCAAACCAGGCCTCAAATGGTGTTTTGTGAGCCAAAGCCTTAGTTGGAAGTCTGTTTTGAAGGTACTCAGCAGTGTTTATTGCCTCAGCCCACAAGGTTTTAGGCAAATTCTTCTTGAACATAAGACACCTGGCCATATCCATCAAGCTTCTATTTTTCCTTTCATTAACACCATTTTGTTGAAGTGTATAGGTGTCGGTGAGCTGGTGTTTAATGTCTGCTTCTTCACAAAAGGCTTGAAATCGAGCTAAAGTGTACTCAGTTCCATTATTTAACCTTAGGGTCTTGAGCTTGTAGCCTGTTTTAGTCTCTACAGCAACCTTGAACTTCCAAAACACTGAGGCCACCTCTGATTTGTGCTTCAAAAAATAAATCCAGCAAAATCTTGAGTAATCATCAATAAACAGAATGAAGTACCTACTTCCATTCAGTGACTGAGTCTTCATAAGGCCACACACATCAGTGTGTACAAGCTGCAGCCTTTCTGAGGCTCTCCAGGCTTTGTTTGAAGGAAATGACAATTTGGCCTATTTTCCTAACTAACATACCTCACAAACCTCTTCTTTTTCAACCAAGTTAGTGAAGCTTTCAACGAAATCCTCATTGACCATCTGAGCCATTGATCTGTAATTAGCATAACCAAGCCTTTGATACCAAAGCTTGGACTCATCAAGAGAAGCTGTATAAGCTGAGTTTGAGGCTTTATTCCAGTCAGTAATAAAACTTTTATCTGTCATGGCTACTGTCATGAGCTTAGATCCACTTGGATCACTGATTTGACACTCACTGCCTTTGAACACCACAGTATAGCCCTTCTCAAGCAACTGAGCTATGCTGAGCAAGCTTCTGTCAATTTCAGGCACCAACAACGCATTTGAGACAAGTTTGCTGCCTGAGGGAGTGCTTATCAGCACATCCCCTTTGCCTTCTACGTTGATGAAGTGGCCATTACCTACTCTCACCTTTGTTTTGAAACTTCTATCAATTGACTTGAAGATTGAAGCATCTGGTGTCATATGATTTGTACAACCACTGTCTATAAGATATCCCTTTGTGGCCTTCTCTTTAGCAGCTGAGCATGAAACTGTAAAAACTTGCTCCTCATGGTTACTACCCTCTTTTGTTACTCGAGCTTTAGCTTTTGGCTGTTGTGGCTAACCCTGCCTTGGTTTGCCTTTGCTTTTATAAAACTTTTCAACATGGCCCATCTTTTTGCAGTATTGGCACTTCACATCTGGTCTAAACCAGCAATTGGCCTCTGGATGACTAGGCCTTTTGCAATGCCTACAGGGTTGGTCCATTCTTCTTGGAGTATCTGACTTAGGCTTGTCTCTCCAAGCCTTTTTACCTTTGTAGGCAGTGGTGCTCGAAGCTGGCTTGGTTTTGGCTTGGAAGGAACCTTCTTGGTGCTCCTCCAGTCTGCTGGCTCTTCTTTGCTCTTATGTATAGAGAGCATAATGAGATGCAGGTCAGGTCCCTTGAGTCTTCGAGGGAAGATATTTTTGCCTCATACCTCTCTGGTAAGGTTGAGATCACTTTCTCCACTATCCTTGCTTCATTGAACTGCTCTCCAATGAGCCTTATGCTGTTAACCACAGCCATAATTCTGTTTGAATACTGCTTGACAGTTTCTTCCTCCTTCATCTTCAAATTCTCAAAATCTCTTCTCAAATTCAGTAGTTATTGCTGCCTTGTCCTCTCTGTCCCTTGAAAATCCTCCTTCAATCTATCCCAAGCCTGCTTTGGTGTCTTACAGGCCATGATCCTTGTAAAGATCACGTCTGACACACAATTTTGGATGCAGGACATGACCTTGTGCCTCTTGATCCTTTCATCAGCATGCTGCTTGATCTGAGCCACTATTAGATTGGCCTTAAGTAGTGCTGGTTCAACATCTGAGTTGACCACCTCCCATAGGTCGAATGCCTGCAGGTAGGTCTTCATTTTGACCACCCATATGTGATAGCCCTCTCCATTGAAGACTGGTGGTGCAGCTGGTGAGAAGCCTGATGAAGCCATCGATCTTGAAACTAAACTACAATAGATCCACTGAGATTATAACTCTGATACCAATTATTGGTGTTAAGAACAAAAAAAATCAAAGTTCAATAGAAGCTTGAGCAACAAGGCTCGTTACTTGCTAAAGAAACAAAACATAATTCAAGAACAAAATTGAAAAACAAAGAAAAATGGAGAGTATATATAATGAAATCTGATGGATTTTTCATTAAGAATTGAATAATGGCATAATGCCAATACATAAAACAAGCATTCAGCTTGTCAAAATCAGAATAAGGCCACCTAAACACTACCTACTACCACTAATACATTGAAACTTGATAAAATAAACTTGTACACAAGAATAAAGCTGAGTTAGCAGCTCAATCACTATCAAATTACATAAGTATCAACCTAACATAGTTCAAAATGAACAAGATTACATTACAACAACTAAAAAGAACAAAATGAACTAAAAATAAACAGCTGCAGTTGGTTCAGCCGCTCCTGCATGGCTCGGGCTTCATGGCCTGCTTCTTGGCTGTTCCTGGTGCTGCATGTTGACCAAACTTCAACAAGGCCATTAAAATGGGCTTACCATAAAGAAGTATTGTGCTGGAGAGACGGCATCCACCAGAGCCTAATCTTGTCAAAATAAAGTTTGACACTGCATTCCAGAATCACACAAGAAAGTCATGTTCAGGTTTGGTGGCCAGAAACTCAAATAGAAGGGTTATAGCTTCAAAAATAATCCTTAACACACACATAACTTCTTTTGCAGCTGAAGCCTTAGAATGTCTTCAAGCGGTGCAAATGGGTATCGATTTTAGATTTAGGGATATGATAGTTTAAGGGGATGCCCTTTTGATAATTAAAAAGCTACAAACAGATCTTTAGGATCGATCGGCCATAAATGCCTACATTAGAGATTCAAAGGAATAAAGTGTTTTAGGATATGTACGTTTGAACATGCATCGAGGAGAAGAAATGGGTTGGCTCATATTCTTACATCTGAAGGAATTAAAAAGGGAGAAAACACTTATCTGTCTGGAAATGTACCAATGTTCGTCATCGCGATAGCTGAACGAGACTGTCGATGGGAAGAATCGCCGGGTTAAGGAATGAAGAGACTGGCTTTTTGCAGAAACAGTCTATGTTTTGCTCTCTTTTAGGAGGAGACGGTTCATTTCTAATTGAGCTTTTGATATACTGTTATTGATTTAAATTATGTCTGTTGGGATAGCTCATTTATTAGGTTAGGTTTTAGTTTCCAAAGCTAAGGGTTCCCGAGGAATGTATCTTTATTTTCTCTTACTTGTAATTAGGCATTATTTATTTATTGAAATCCAGTTAATTTTCTCAAAAAAAAAAAAAAAAAAAAATCCGGAGGTTTGAGCATAAGGAAAATGCACTTCATGAATAAAGCTCTCTTCGAGAAACAAGGGTGGAGAATTATTTATAATTAGATTTTGTTGCGCAGAGAAACTCTACTTACGACATACTACATCGAAGAGAATTTTCTTCAAAGCTAAACAAAACCAGGGGATTTGTGGGTGTGGACAAACATCTTGACCGAGAGGGATGTAATCAAACATAATATAACTTGGCAAAGTGATAACAGATGGAAGTCATTTAGCTTAAGAGTGGAAGCAAATGCGAAACTAGTTCACAATGAACTATGCAATTTGGAGACGCAGAGATGGTGGGAAACAAAGTCATTCTTTGAAGGTGCCATGAAGCCAAAACGGAAGTTCACTTTTGACGATAAATTCTCCTTGAAATTGACATAGCTCCACGAATTGAATAGTCAGATTTATGAGAATACTAATGCACCCAACTCGAGTACCCCAAAGAAAATATGGAGGTTGCTAGGGGTATTTAAACTACCTTACAAAATTGTAATGTTTATATGGAAGATCCTGAATAATTCTTCACCACGCAAGGCTGAAGTGCAAAAGAGGATTAGATCCATGAATTTAGGATGCGTTTTCTGTCACAATATAGAAGAAATTATGTGCCATCTTTTTTGGGAATGCAACTTTGCTGAGGCAGTTTGGTTTGGTTCACCCCTTGGAATTTAAACTAATGGCTGAAACATAAATTTGATTAAAGAGTGGTTAATTCAAATCATGTTGCAGGTGATAGAAGGGAGGTCTTTACAACTGATATTCTTATTAACTATGCAACCATCATGTGGAATATTTGGATTCACAGGAACAAAGTCGTATTTGGAAGAGTCAATTCGAACCCGATAGCAGTGATTAAGGCAACAATGAGCTCCAAATTAGACCAAGAAAGCGTGCGTAAACTGGGCAACTTCATAGAAGTGCAATAGAGGACTAGCTCTAAGTCAGGCTAGAGTAGTAATAAATAATCCTCACCACATCTTGATTGGATGGAGCAGAAGGACTTCGACTATCTCATTGGTTACTCTCTTTCAGAGGCCAGATTTACGATCATGTACTACTCTTAATGGAAGTCTCCAAGATGAGGATGGAGTAGCACATAAATTGTTGGTATTGCACTTTACCTTAGCAATGACCTTTTTAATTAGGAATTACCTCATGCGTCATCAAAACCAGGGAGAAGCTCATCCAGAATATCATTGAAAACAAGAAATTTACTTACCATTGACTGGAGAATTAAACCAATTTTTTAGGACGTTCACATTCTAAAGGACCTCATGTTAAAGGTGCAATGGTCAGTAGCAAGTGATGAGGCATTAGATTGGGAGATGAGAAAAGCAAAAAAGAAACCTCTACAAAAGCCAAGGGACTAAATAATAAGAGGTATATATAAACTAATTTAATTTTATTGTAGTTATTTTTTTTTAATAATCTTATTATATGTTTTGATTATATCTATTCTTTTTTAACACAATACCTAGAACTAACTATAACCCATCTTCAACCCATAAATAGGAAGATAATACGCTTCAGTACACTCAAACTCACGTCCTCTTATATTAACAATAATATCTATGCCAATCGAGTATAAAAATATATCACAATCGAAGGTTCGATTTGATAGAAAAAATTTAAAATTTTATTGTGTTTCATAAATAAATTTTCCAACGATAACTACATCAACATACCTATATATAATATATTTTAATTTTTTAAATTTAATTTCCAACTTAAGTTAAAACACTTTTTTTTATTTTTCTATATTGAATTTAACTTCAAATAAGTTAAAATATTGGAAGCATATAAAAAGTTTATTTCTTCAAAATTCAAAACTAAATAGAGATCTCCATAAAAACAAAAAACCACTAAACAAAGATAGAAAAAAAAAACACATTTTAAACAAGTAGATAAGTGATATGTAATTAACGTTTCACTACTGTTAGTTGAAGTCTTGTAGTATTATAAAGACAATTAATATTGAGCTGTGACTAATTTCTTGGATATTCACCTTCTTTAGAAATATTTTGGGTTGAAATTATAATTGTTATTATGTTTAAATTTCAAAAGGAACGAATTGTGAGTAAAATAAAAAAATAAATAACAATAAATTTTTTAACCTATAATGCATTAAAATAAAAATTTATTTTGAGAGAATTTAATTTTTACTTTACATATAATTACGTCTACTTCGATATATACAAGTTCATACAGGAAAATTGTTGGGGGCTTCGCCCTTGCTCAATAATTCCTGCTCTGCCCATGGTGATGCACGAATATATAAACAGAGGTTATATAGCATAAAATGTGCATCAATACTTCCTTTCACATTAAAACAAATGACAATATAACGCCGCCGAGATTTTATGGACAGATTATAAATGTTACATTGATAAATTAATAACTTTAATCATTTGTTCTCAAAACATATCTTATTTTAGAAATAAAAAATTTGAAATTATAAAACTTGCTTTATACCTTTGGTAATAATATTTTTCAACGAAAGGCGTGTGAGAGCATCCTAAATTATTATCTTATAAAACTCAATTTAATTAGGAACATCATGCTATCAACCTCGAATACTTGTTTGGTAAAAGCGCGTACTCTAAATTATTTTTTTTGCAACGGAAAAACCTTTAGAATTGTTTAACATGGAAATGGATCCTTTTTTTTTTAATTTACAAAAATCATATCTCATTTTAAAATAATTAACTAAAACTTAATAGATTTCAAAAACCATAACTAAATTTTGAAGATAGTCCAAAAGTCCTTAAAATTTAAGATACAAATTACTGAATAGATTCATTACGAAAAATCCGAACTGAGCTCTTGGGCATACCTGAAAAATGTTAAACAAATAAAGTGAGTTATAAAACTCAGTGTGTGCATTGGCCCACAAGCAAAAATCACAACAGAAACATGTTTAATTGCATATATATTTTGCAGCTGAGCTATCAAAATATATATTTTGCAGGTATATCGTAAAAAAGATTCATACCTCCTCCATCACATTATCATATCTCACCCCAATGCACATGCAAAAACATTCAATATCTCATGTCACATATACTCATAGCGAATTAGATTTATGACATACTTACGTAAACGTCAACAAAACAAATTATATAACATAGCCTACACAGTATTTTACTAATCAAAATCATGATTTACTGACGTACAAATGCTCTAATTTATGAATTACATAACCTTGCAAGCTTTCAAAGTAACTATAAATCCGATTTCAGAATCTCATTTTTAGCCCAAACAGGGCTCAACGAATCAACTGAAATGACCCACACTACCTACCAAGCCAAACCATATGGCTCACATGCCCTACTTGACTTGGTCGTGTAATCGTGTGTTCCACACAGCCTGGCACATGACTGTGTGGCATAGTCTGTCAAATTTAATTTTTCACTAAAAATTCAAAATTTCCTTGACTTTTCACAGTGTCTACTGGTTAGAACACACACCTGGATGCTCCTAAGATGTCATCTCAATAGTAGCGAATTCGAAATCTCCAAACGATATCTAAACTGAACTCATTAACAAACACACACCAAATCTGAGTTAAAGCATTCGCCACAAGATTACTTAACAAAACAACACCTTAACTTGGGCGTTCGGTCACTTACCCAGAAAATCAGCAGTCCTATAACACCAATTTACCGGTGGAACGTTGTGTGTCTCATGAACTTCATCTAACAAAGATTACAAAAACGTTTAAACTGAGGATTGTTGGCCAAAATACAACTATCTACCTCTCACATAAAGAAGTGAAAAGAAAACATCTTTACTACATGAAGAAGGCACCAACAAAACTTACATAGGGGCAATAAGACCAACTATCCGTCCAAAACCTCGGCACAGAAATAACACAAAAGAATCAATGACACGACAGAGATAAGAGTGACGCTAGAAATAGTAGCAAATGAACGACTACTAGGAGAAATAGGGTTGAAATCAAAAGAAAGATGAAAAGAGACTAAGAGGAGAAATAGCAGAGAAAAATCAATAGTCAAACACAAGAAAAGAAAACCTGAAGGTAGAGACTAAAGGAGAAAGTTGGGCGGCAACAAAGGAGAAAATTTTGGGGATAACTTCCAATAATTTCAAAAATTAAATCAGATAAAATCCCATCTAATTTAATTAGTTACCAACCTACCAGTTTGTTTAACATTAGAGTTTGACGAAAACTCTAACATCATGGACAGCAGTAGCAGTGACGGAGCAAAAATTAATTTTGTTTTTGCACACAAAAAGATTTGAACTTGGAACTTACAAGTAAGCTAAATTTTTTTTTTTGTAATAAAAAAGATACAAAGTAAAAGCTTAGATCCCCAAAGGAGGATCTACAAACAATCTTAAGCCTAATCTCCAAGTATTAACAGACTTAGCCAAAGTATCAACAATTAAGTTTTCTTTTCTGGGGATGTATTGAATTTTTCACTGCTCCATCTTCCTCAAGATAAGATGAATTTTTCGAATCAAGGCAGAATTTGAGCTCCCGGAAGAGTTGTCCAAAATTAAATTAATAGCTTCAATGCTATCCGTTTTGGATAAGGATTCTCTCAAGGCGTTTATCCAAGATAAGATTCAGCCCATCAAGAATTCCCCAAAGCTCTACCTCCAAAATAGTGCAATTTCCCAAATATTTAGCGAACCCGATGATCCACTCGCCATTATGATCTCTCACACATCCGCCACTTGCAGCGAAGCCGTCAACAAATCTAACCAAACCATCAGTGTTCAAACTCATGCAACTATTAGGTAAAGGCCAACTGCGAAGGTGACCTCGTGCTCTATGGAATGAGAACCTTAAAGTGGATGAATATTGTTTCACCCAGCTGTAGGAGATTTTAATAATTTCATCAATATTCCATCTAATACCTTGGAAGATGAATAGGTTTCGGTTCTTCCAAATACGCCACACGGTGATCCTGAAGAGACACGGCCGATCGATTCCATCTAGAGGAGTAAAATGGCTCCGAAAATTACTCATCATCCAATCAGAAAGAGATCTAGAGTATAAAGTAGAAAGGTTTTGTTGTGGAATAAGCTTGTCCCAAATGCGTCTGGCAGTACCACAATCTCTGAGTATGTGCACAACATCTTCATAATTATGACCGTAAAGGCTGCAAACAGCACTACTCCCAAATTCATGCCTTACCCTCTCAGAATTTGTTAAAATACGGTGCTTTAGAGCCAACCAAATCAAAAAGCGAATCCGATAGGGACCGTGAAACTTCCAAGGTAATTCCCAGGTCTGGTCTTTTGCATTAAAAGTGCCTTCACAAACTTTCGCGTGGGCGCTTTTGAGAGAGAATGAACCAGTTGAGGAAGCTCCCTAAATAATTCGGTCAAGGCCTAACGAAGGGTGCGGAGGTGGGATACTTGTAATTTTGTTGATGATCTCCTCCGAAAACCAAGGTCTGAAAATATTTAACTGCCACGAACCATCACCTACAACCATACTATTAAGGGAACAATCAAGAAAAGAGTTAGCAGAACAAGGGATAAACTTGAATAAGGGTCCACAATTAGGAATCCAAGGGTTTTGCCAGCATTTGATGCTACTTTCGTCTCGACTAACCAGATTAGGTGTTCACGAATGAGGGGCCATACCTTAGAGATGGATCTCTATAAGAAGGAGCACCTACTCCTTGACAAGTCATCAGGTAAACCACTAGAAACTCTATATTTAGAACGAAGCACTTGAATCCAGAGGGCATTAGTATTAGAAATAATATTAAAACCAACCTTCATAATAAAGAAGGTATTATGGTCTTTTAGCTATTTAAGACCAAGACCTCCATTAGACTTGGGCAGGCACACTGAATCCCAACTAACCAAGGCCGTCTTTAAGCTACCATTATGAGTTCCCCAAACAAATTTTCAAACAATGTGTTCAATCTCATCACAGATACCTTTTGGGACCATCATTGTCTGCATGAAGTAGTTAGGAATCGAGAGAAGAAAAGATTGTGCCAAAGTAACCCTTTCAGCTAAAGAGAGTTGTCTAGCATCCCAACTAGATAATTTATTACGAACCCTTTCCACCACAAAATTTAGAGTGCTATTGGTGACTTTGTCGTGTAGAAGTGGAACCCTAAGGTAGTGACCCAAATTAGTAACTTTTTGGAAACCAAAGAAACCACTTAAACGTTCCCCCAAGTTATCATCAACACCTTTTGAGAAGAAAATATTAGTCTTTCGAGAATTAATCCGATGTCCTGAATAATCGCAAAATTCATCTAAAATATTTTTGATGACTCGAGCTTGGTTTTCTTCCGCATGACCGAAGAGAATCAAGTCATCTACAAAGAAAATGTGAGATAACGGCGGGCCACCACGGGATAGCTTAATAGGAGACCAATTACCAACATCAATGGCCTTACGGATACTAAGACCTAACCACTCCATGCAAAGAATAAACAAATAGGGAGATAAAGGATATCCTTGACGAACTCCTCTAGCTGGTCGAAATTTCTTGGTAGGGACGCCATTCCACAAGACCTGCATAGTAGAGCTAGAAATAGCAGACATAATAACATTACATAAAAAAACAGGAATACCTATAGCTTGGAGCGATGCCTCAATGAAATCCCAACGTACTCTGTCAAAGGCCTTTTCCTGGTCAATTTTGATGGCCATCCACTTCTTATTTTTCTGCTTGCCCCTCATCGAGTGAATGAATTCTTGGGCAATGATGATGTTATCAGTGATGTTCCTTCCTGTGACAAAACTAGCTTGCTCTGGAGCGAGAAACCTCAGAAAAACCACTTTGAATCTTTTGGCAATGATCTTCATGACTAGCTTATAAAGGACCGAACATAAGTTAATTGGCCGGAACTGAGAGAACTCCACAGGATTTTAGATTTTGGGAATAAGCACAATAAGAGAATTATTCAAATCAGAATCAATGTTTTTCCCTTTGAAGGCCTCTTTAACCCAAGTGCAAACCGAAGTGCCAACATGATCCCACTGACTCTGATATAACAAGGCATAGAAACCGTCACTCTCTGGAGCCTTTAAGGGTGCCATATCAAAAAGAATTACTTTAATTTCCTCATCCAAAACTGGTTTGTTAAGAAAATTAAAATCTTCATCTTTAAGGCACGGGAAGGCAACAGGTGGAAAAACTCTCCTAGGCCCAGGATGCTCGCCGTACAAATTGGAGTAAAAGTTAACTACTTCAAGCTACAATTGATCGTCGTCCATGACCCATTCTCCCAATCTATTCTTCAAAGCAGTAATTCTATTATGTTTGCGTCTCCTCAGCCTACGTGAGTGGAAGAATTTTGTGTTGCGGTCACTTAAAACTAACCAGCCACAACCTGTTTTTTGCCTCCAAAGAATTTTTTCATGATGAAGCACATTTTCTAATTTCTTTCTCACATCCATCTCTCTTTGCTTAAGAGACTCTGATTTAGATCTATCTCGTTCAGACTCAATAAGTTCCAGTTACGAGCCAAGAGCTTTTTACGAGTGAAGATGTGACCATAAACCTCTTTGTTCCAAATCTTAACCTGATCAGTAAATTTGGAATGTAGGGATGACATGCTCGCAGATGTCTTCCAATTCTCCTTGACAAAATTAGAAAATGATGGATGTTCAATCCAACCAGCTAAAAATCTAAACGGACGTCCTTTCAAAGAATGAACTTTAGGTAAAAGAGACAATTTAAGAGGCTTGTGATCAGATTTAAGTCGAGGTAAGTGTGTCACCATTGAGTTTGGAAATTTCGCATTCCAAGCAGTATTACAAATAGCTCTGTCCAATCTCTCAACAATCCCCCCTCTTTGCCAAGTGAACTAGGACCCCCGGAAACCCAAATCATGGAGTTGGGTGGAATCCATGAAATTACCAAAGAAACGACACCTTTTACCTTTAACACATCTACCTTTTTTCTCACTAGGGGAAATGATGGCATTAAAGTCACCTATCGCCACCCACGGAGACCCATTCATAGGAATAAAATTTTGCAAAATCTCCCATAAATGCCTCCTCTTCTGACTATTAGGACTGCCATACACGAAGGAGATTAGAAAAGGCTGACGAAGGGAGCTACCAGAAACTTTAACTAAAACAAATTGGGGATGGCTTTGGAGTACCTCCACATTTACCGAATCCTTCTAACCAATCCAAATGCCTCTAGAAAAACTGACCGCTTCCATACGGTGAGAATTATTAAAGCCAAGCTTAGCAATAACCAAATCCATTTTCTCTCCACTAACCCGGGTTTCTAGAAGACTTATCAAATTTGGTTTATGCTCTCGATTATATTCTTGAAGACTCTAATAAATTTAGAACTCGTGCAACCCTGAAAATTCCAAGAAAAAATAGTAAAATTCATAAAAAATAAAAAGTAGAGAAAGAACTGACCTTTCAAAGGCAACCAGTAGCTTAAAGATTGGCAGATTTAACTTCAGGATTATCTGAAGAAATTTTAGCTTACACACTAATGAGCTCTGCCATAGAACCCATAGCTTCAGGAAGAGAGACTCGTGGATTACTAGTAGGTTTAAATTTCCCTCCACGTCCACGAATGGATTTAATAAGAGGTTTTCCACTATGACTATTTCCTTTCTTGCTTTCACCAACATGTCCTTTAGGAATAATTGGAGGCTTCAAACGCACCTTTGGTTTAGATTTAATATCTAATTTCTCCTAAAAAGTGACAGCAATGCTTTTTAGAATCAAGTACATTAGAAATAGGCCTCACTTTTACCTCAAGATGATTATCGAAAGTGGGATTCACGTGAAAAGAGGTGCCCAAGTCCTTAGTAAAGGAAATAGAAACCATTGGGTCCTTATGCACAAAACCCGTTGCACCTTCCAAGCCCAAACTGTTGGAAATTGAAGTCTGGCCTGAAGTCAGCTACTGTCCAAAGCACTCTAGTGAAGGCTGAGATTCTCCATGCGAATGGCCCAGCGACGGATTAGGCTCAAGGCTGCTAGGCGCTTGCCTGCTATCCTTATGTGTATGGCCCAATGCCGAACTAGGCCCAACGCTACCAAACGCTTGGTCAGCAGCCCACGGTGAAGCGTAAGCCCCTACTCCTAACTTCTGACCCGTGCGGTTATCCTCAAAAGGCCTGGATGTTAAACATGGCCCAAAATTACTCACGTGGCCCCGCAGGCCTTCACTTAAATTTTCCTCAGCCACCTGCCTAGACCTTAGCTCCGTTTCTTTGCCTTTTAATTTTTTATTGAAGTCCCCTTTTGAAAACCTAACCGTTTCTAGTTCCTTATATGGCTCCCCTAAATTCAGAAAAATGGACTCAGAATCCATGGAAGATAAAACTTCAAATCTGGTACTTTCCAAATTTCCTTCCGTGATTTTTGAAATTTTCCCACGAAGCTTGTCTTGTTTGCGCCTTGACTTGCGCTTAACCACCATCCACAGGCCAAAGGCATCACCCACCATCGACAGAGCATCACCCGTCATTGCCGGAGTAGATTCGTTATTCAAAGAGTCCTTGTGATTTCCCTCTCCGTCATGACTGTTTGTACCTGTCAAATAAGAGGGGCATAAATTTTTAGGGTGTCCATATTTACCACACGAGAAGCATACCTTAGGTAAAGCCTCGAATTCCACACGTTGCAGTCATCCATTAACAAGAACTTGGGAAGTGAGGGGTTTTCCTAAATCAACAAAGACAGCCATTCTGGCGAATTGTCCTCTTTCGCTGTTGTTGGTTTTGATGTCAAGTTTCACAACTCTTCTGACCAAGCTACCAATCTCCTCTAAGATCTTCTTTTGATACAGGAATCCTGGTAAGCCTGGGAATCGGATCCAAGCAAGCACACTGCAGGGAAAGGGTCTTGATGGGTCAAAATCCACTGTCCATGGCTGAACAGTGAGATAGTGTCCAAACACTATCCAAAGGCCTTGGGTCAGCGCCGCGTCATAATCTACCCTACACTAAAATCAAACGAGGTAGTATCCGTTTGCAACATCCATGAGACGAAAAGGTTGTGCGGGCTTCCAGAGGCTAGTTATACAATTAAGGAGAGCCCTATAACCTATGTTGCGCCCAAGCAACTTGACCACCACAGTGAGTTCCGTTCCTTTGATCAGAATTTTGTTGATGCGTTCTGAGAAATCAATGGCAGGTATACCGTTGAGATTAGATCTACGAATATCACCATCGACAAACTCTAAATCCAAATTAGCATCCCCATCAAAAGTGTTTGAGGCCGACCTTTGTCCTTCCATGAAACTCCGTTAGCTAGAGACGAGTCAACCATCATATTAGCCACAGAGTCATCACTTCCCTCTTTAAAACGGACCTTTTTGGTAGTACGATCAGCGAGAGAGTCACCCCCTACGCTAGTCAGGACATCGAACAAAGATTCAACGTCATTCATCGGACAGAGAGTTTTTTCCTCAGTAAGCTAAAACTTTACTATTAAACTAGCGAACTCATTCTTACCAACAAACTAACAAATATAAAACATAACTTATGTGTAAACGGCTAAATGAAGGACAAAAGGAACAAAAATTTAATAAAGGAATTTGAAAACAAGACCTTAAATACGTAAATAAAACTCTGAAACACTAAATTAAATTAATTTACTTAATATAATTAAACTCAGAAATTATAAAATTTGGGTCAGTAATGATTCTTTTAAATGAAGTTTATAAATGTTTTGATTTTCGATAATTTAACCATGACAATGCTTCAAGTTGCATGATTGTTTTTTTTTTTTTTTTTTTTTTTTTTTTTTTGAATTTAATAGATTTCAGTTTTCCACTACGTGCTAAATCTAAACTACTTGAAAATAATTCCATTTATAGCTTCTAATGTTCATCTCTGTTCCTCGTAGTTTGAATAACAAACACTAGAGTTTATTTTCTCTTTTATTGACAAAATTAAAACCGAATCATTAGTGATTCAAAACATGGCTAGCATACAGGCTAGCAAGGCAAAAACAATTGACTTGTACATAACTGAAGTAGGCATCTTGCCATTGTCTTTTCGAAAAAAGAGTGCTTGGTATACTGGCAAGTTTATGGTAACCAAAACCAAGCAGAGCAGAATTTGCAACCCAAATTGGTCCAAAACCTTGTAGTCCTGATCTGCATCCATGGTGGCCTTCTTGATTGCCCCTAAGATACCAAACAGATTCAACATTGCAAGTGTGGCTAAAATATCAAACATTGGTGAAGCAGCACCAAATTCAATCTGCTCTTGATCATATCTTTTTGAGACGTCTTCATCAGCTACTTTAGCAGTGACAACAAAGTTTGGCTGTGAATACCCTAATAGCTTCAAGATGGTTTCGAAGAAGGCAAATAAGTATGAAGTTGTTCTCTTGAACAACCATATCCTTTGATCATTGCACCAACCTCGGAATGTGCCTCCGCACCATAGAAATTCAGCAAGGCTATAGGCACGGTGTACAAAGGTAACATATACAAATGGGAGTACCCAGGGGCTTGATATCTGCACAAGGCCATGGTTTTACAGTCGTTCATATAGCATCCTAGGATATAGATACTTAAGAATTTAGGAGCTTCATACCTTAGGAAACAATGAGATGCCTTTAAGTAAGCAAAGACACGGGACAACAACAATATACCATGTAGCCAAGCAGTTTGCAGCCCACAATTTGTAAGTTGAGTAAATAAGTTGAAGTTTAAGAGGGATCTTTCTATGTCCATACAATAAGGGGCAGTATCTTGAAAAGAACAATTGAAGTTCACCTTCTGCCCACCTCTTATGTTGTACCAGGTTCTGCAATAATGTTATTGGAGCAACTCCTAAGAAGCCTTCTCTTTCAGGGTTTAAGTATATGGATTTCCATCCATTACATTGTATACTCAGCCCTGTAACTACATCTTCCACCGGAGTTCCATACTTTAAACCCATCTGCCACCAAAAACTTATTAACGAAGTGATATCTTTAACCTATTAAATTCATGTAGTTATGTAACATTAAACATGTCAAGGCTTAGAAATAGAGAAAAAGATTGCAAACGTTAGAATTCTAACTCAAACTAGTTAGATACCACCTCTTATGGGTAACTGTAATTAACTGACTAAATTAAAATACGGGATGGTTAGGAAGAATGAAATGCACCTCTTTCCCCCATGGTGTGTTGTGTTCAAAAGTACAACTTGCAAGAACTTTGCATGTTTCTTCAAGGAAGCTTGCACTTTCATTAACCTTCTTATCATTTATTTTCTTCCAATCAACCTTATAGTTTTTCTCATATTTCTTCCCGCAAAGAGTCTCTCTCCTGTGGAAGCATCCTGAGCCCATGTAGCTTGGTCCTCCATTTGCGTCAAATCCTAGAACCTCCAGCTTCATTGTTGATATAACCAACACAGACAGACCAAAGAGAACCAACAAGATCATCATCAAGATTAATCATCGTGTGCATAAAACCTTTTCAATTATAGGCTGAATTACTTACTTGTAGCAGTACTCGTAAAGAGCTACCATAAATTTCATTTTTGGTGAGATTATAGAAACATTGAGGGAACTGTACATAACCAATTTCATCTCCTTTCTCTTCATCCATTAAAATGCACAAAGAAGATTTAATTGTCTTTGAATTGTTGGAATACATGTCGCAATCCACATTCAAAATAATTGGAGCATTGGTTATTTTTGATGATACCCTGATCTATATTTCAGCATAAAAACCATTCAATAACGAGCAAATTAATATACCTTCCAGAAAAGATATAGCTATATATAACATGCTTTAATATAAAAATATACTAAACTAAAGGTAAAAAATTATCCGAACTTAAATTGTTTTATGATTATCAATTAAGCTTCAAACATATATTTTCACCCAGTTGACTCAATTGGACGAAAATTGATCGTGGCCCCTTACCAAATTTTTTTTCCAATCAATTACACTATTGGATGAAACGTATATAAAAGTACTATAGGTGTGATAACTTAAATGTTTGCAATAAAACAAAAAAAAAAGTTCCAACAATTATTTAATTTTATAAGCTTTTTGTATTTTTTTTTTTATATTTAAACATGCATAATATTAACTTACAAGAGCATTCATGGATCCAGCTTTGAAATGGTGGTGATATTGGGGTCTTTTCTCTCTTGCCAAATACACTAGAGTTGGCAAAGGGTTTCCTTCAATATCCACAGCATTGGTGTCTCTTCCATCTATTAGTATCTAAGAATCATTAATTAAAGCACCATTAACTAATTAAGCTCAACTATTCAAAGCTTAATTAAATTAATCAATTAAGAATTTATGAAATGAGTAATTACTTGAAGGATGGTCTGATGATCATGTTTGCTTGAAACAAAGTCCCATTCACGAAATCCTTTGTGTTGTTTCTGAATGTATTCTGGAATTTGGTTCAATTTTGTGGTGGTTTCAATCCTCATTTTCATGTCCTCATATAATTTCTGCATTCATCAAAAAAATATAAATAAGTATCCTCGCATAAAAAATGTTTAGGAAAAAATTAAAAAATTTAAAAAGTTATATAACTAAATCAATCCTCATAAGAATATTAAATGGACTATAATTACTTTACAATTCTATTGCTATTTTTTATAACATGTTAAAATATTATCATGTTAAGAAGTTTTACTTAATATGTTATTAAAATGTTATCTCGTGAATGAAAGAAAAAAATCAATATTATAAATATAATTATAAAAAAATTATTTAACCATTGAATTATAAGTAGAGTGGTAACTTATATTTATAAAAAGAAATTCTCATTAATCTTCGGCCCAATTTTAAGACACTTAATTTCTAGTTATTTCATTTAAAAATTTAATTAAAATAGGAAAAACAAAAAAAAAAAACAGCCATATAATATTATTTATTACTTTCTTAAAAATAAATTTTTAGTAGTTTCATTAATTAAATTGAAGCGATAGAGCTGATAAAGTGGAAGATGAGGTACTTTTTAAGCACTTTTCTTATCCTTTTCTATTAATTTCATTAAATAATTTGTTCCCTTGTAAGATTATGGTGTTTTTTTCTTATTCATGTAAGTGGGTGTTGTTTTGTCAAATAATTTCCCATCACAAAACTCTACCTAACCATTTTGCTCTTTCAATAAGATTGCATAAATAATTGCACAATAAAGCAAAATTGGAAGCAATCATTCAACAATATGCATGATTGGTCCATCTTCGGTGTACGAAAACAAGCCACTATTCAATATTAAAATTTACCTTGACAGAAAGCCACTCTTGGACATTGACTAGTTCAGAAGCTGTCCTAAAGTAAGCCTCAGGAGACGTTGATTCAACTTGGAACTTCTTGCAGAAAGGCAGCCATGTCTTTGAGAAATTTGCAGCCTCTAACATGGCATAAAACGTTAAATTCGATCCCCCGTCATCTGATAGATATACGCTTAGCTTCTCAGGTGGATAATCATATGCCATCATTGATAGAACTGTGTTCACCACCAGGCTCGGTGGCTCTATCAACGGGTCTGCCGTGCACACAAATATGTCGATGCCCGGTAGTTCTTTTCCGAACCTTTCCAAGATTGCAAGTAATGAATTTAACGTAAATAGTCAATTATGAAATATGAAAAAAACTAGCATGACAACATAATTAAGATATGTATGTACCTTTGAGAGAGCCTGTGTACGAATGGAATACGGATGACAGCGTTCCATCTACAAACAGTGGTGAGAAGCCAATAAAACGAGAACCATAGCTCAGAAACAAACAAGCCAATCCAAGTCCACCTCTCAGCTTTTCCTCCAACTGGGAAATATCTTATTCTATACATGATAATGAAGCAGATGCCAAGCAAGATTGAAGCCGCAATGCACCTGAAAAGTATTCGTCCCTTAACTTTCCTTGTTTCGAACAGGGGGACATATTCTTTTTTTGACATCTCTCTCTCTTCGCACAGCATTGAAATGGGAAGGGAGCTATATATTTATAAAGTGGGATCCGATCACCTTTCTTATTTTCAAGTGAATATGGGATTAATATGTAATCTCCAAATTAGTTTAACTCTAAAGAATTTAAACTTAAAATTAAATCAAACATAAAATGAGGTCAAACCATAATCATCAAAATAAATAATTTCAATTGCTTCCAACTTAATTAAATTAAGCATATTTTTAAAAATAATTTAATAAAAACAATAATTATAAATTAAATTATTAGTTTGTAGTAATTTATAACTAGGAGTTTGTCTCGGTTAATTTATAAAAATATTAAAAAATTATTTTAGAAACTGTGTTGAAATTCTACAAATTTATCGATTTATGTTATTTTTGAAGAGACACTAAAAACACATCTTACAGGGCAATGAAAACACATCACGTTGGACGCATTTTTAGTGTCTCTCCTAAAAGCGCGTCCTATAAGAAGCGTTTTTATTGTCACATCAATGAAAGCACGTCCTATGTGACGAGTTTTCAGTGATGTAGTAGTAAAAACATTTCCTACAAGAAGCATTTTTCTTTCTGTCTCTAAAAATAGTATAGATAAATAGATTTGTAAAATTTCACCGCAGTTTCCAAAATAATTTTTTTCTACATATTCATATGAATTGACCACGTTTTGTTTTATTTAGAAATAACAAAAAACAAAATGTAAAATGAAGTCTGGATAGAAATCTTTCACCTTTTTTTGCCAAAAAATCTTCCCCTTTTTCATTATAAAAAAATGTGTCAGGTATCACATGTAGATTTTAATAAAAGTGGTCCACTTAAAACTGGTAGTACGTTTATTTTTATTTTTTTCAATTTAACTCTTATTTTTTCAACTAAAAAATTTAAAATGATTTTTTAACAAAAATATTAATTAAAATTTTAAATATGACGGCTCATATGACAATTTATATATATTCTATGTTAATTTTTTAAAATTTTTTTATATTTTTAATTTTGATTTTGATTTATTTTAATCTTTTAATTTTTATATTTTTTGAATTATTTATTAACGTGACATATAATAATATATACATAAATTATCATGCAAGTTATCACACATTAATTATCATTTCGATTAAAAAATAATTTAATTCCTTTTTAAGGGAGCTAAAAAAATTAAATAGACAGAAAATGCTATCATTATGCCTTTAAGAAAAACACTATAAAAATTGATTTTTTTTTTTCTTAATTCACAAATTATACTCTAAACTACACCTTTTTTTTAACTGGATGCCTAAACTTTTTTTTATGAGTTGTGATATTTAAACTATTTGTGTTACCAAATCTTGACATCATTAGGAAAAAAAACATTGACGAATTGTATAGTGCCACATTAGCATCCATACATTGTTTTAAGTGCTTTTATAATTTTATAAATATTCTTAAAAAAATGCAAATTGATTGAGTACATTGCTTAAATCCATAAGAAAAGTTTTGGATGAAACCCGGGTAGAGATTTTCCTCTATTATTTTTCTTTCCAAATAGGTCTTCCCTCTTTTTTAATGAATGTGTCATCTATCACACGTTGATTTTAATAAAAGTAATACATTTATAAAAGGTGTTATATTAAATTTAGTTTTTTAATATTCACTTTTTTTAATTTGATTTTTATTATTATTTTAGTTAAATTTGACATTTAATCTTTTAAAAAGAGTTAAATTTAACTATCAACTTTTTAAAAAAAGTTAAAATAATTTTTTAACAAGAATACTAACTAAAATATTAATTTTTTAAATACGACAGTGTACATGACAATCCACATGTACTCATGCTAATTTTTATATTTTATTGATTTTGATTTTGATTTATTAATTTATTAATTTTTATAATTTGTGAGTTCTTTTTTATTTCACATCCCAAAAACCAGGTTAGAAGAAATTGGGTTAGTGAAACCAAGAGTGGTCATGTTCTGTTTTTGAATTTAGATTGTAGGAATTTTGTCAATGAATTGATTTGTTGTACTGGTTAAGTGTTGTGCTTGTATATAAGAGGCTCTGGGTTTGACTTCTTTTCATTGATTTTTTGCTATTTTTTGTCCCAATCCTTATCTATGAACCTCTGGTTAATAAATTATTTTCTGGGCAAGTATAAATAAAAATGAATCTGTTGGTTTAGTGGTAAGGATTTAGCTTACCCTTGGTCCTGTGTTTGAATTACTTTGTGAGTGAAGTGGAATTCTTTTTGCTAGTCTCTATTTGAGTCACCCATTTAGTGGAATTTGGGTCAGCTTTGAACTCTAAGAACTTTGTTTTGATAAGGATCAGATAGTGGAGTTGTGGGTGGTTTTGAATTTGTTTTGTTTTGATTTTATTTTTATTTTTATTTTTATTTTATGTACTATTTCTTTGTTAAAAAAATAGTAAAAATATTTTGTTCCTTAATTTTCCCAATTTTGTTTCCACATTCTCCACTTCTTTTCTTCAACCCTTTCTCTTTGCTACTCTTTACTAAATTTTCCTTTTTTTGTAGTTTTCGTGTCTTTTATCCTCTCCATCAAGATTGCTATAATCAAAATCATTGCTTTTAAATATTTCTCCTTTGTTCTAAATTTGGTGCATTCTTGAGGTTGGGCAAGTCTTCTTGGATTCTCGTTGGTTGGTATTTATGTTGGGAAATATGTCCATATTGTAGTAAACATGTAATTATTTTCTATTTATTTGAACGATGAATAAATAAATAAAGTTAATTTCACATTTCACTATTATGTCTTTTGTATTTCTGTCTTTTATATTTTGCATGCATAGCGAAATTGTGACAAGAAATTATTAGCTCATTGATTGTCTAAGTTCAAACTAAAGATAGGTGGCATTGTAAAAATGTTTACATTGCGAGAAAAATAACTTACTTCAGTAAATAATCTAAATAAGTCGGTAATCCCTTAAAAGAATCGAAGTGAGCATTTGATTCAAATACTGAGAATGATTATTATGTCGTCTACAATTCCAATTGGGCAGATGACTAATCTTGGCTATTGGAACAAATGACTCCATGAGTAGAGACATAGATGTATTCATTGGTAGAACGATACATTGGACTGAACTTAAAATGAATTAATACTGAATACGTTTGTGAATTAATTCACTTGTGCAGTTCATGGTGTGATTTACCTAAATCCTAAGTTTGTCATTGATCATGCGTATGCAACTCATGTGCTTTGATATAAGTGGAGACTTATGCTCTAAAGATGATTAAGCCCATAGTCGGTATGTTGGGTACATAACTTGTGTATGGCATGGGTCTACTAGCAACAATGAAATTCATAGCTCAATTAAAGAGTTAATGATATCCTCTCATTGGCATTATGTGGATTGATAAATATGAAACGTGGCCACGGGTTGCTTGTTCTCGAACGAGCAATTTATCACAGTCATTTGTTGACAATGATCATATTAATCATTAAGAAGATACAATGATGACCATGAGATAAAATAAGATTGTATAAGTGAGCGAATTTAGCTCAAAAGAATGAAGGATATTATATGAAGGTAGCACACACATGACGAGGTCATTGGACAAAATAGTTTGATGAATTGTTTTTGTAAAGGGTATACAATAAGGAGTTTTCAGTTATGATACTTCTTGTAAACTGACTCCATGACTAATTAATTGTGAATTATTGGAATGATGATTCTGGACATAATTTCAATTATTAGAGCCTAATTGTCCATGTCCAATTTGTTCCTCTGCTAGCTCAACAAAAGCTCGATCGGACTGCATTTGAATCAGAAGAAAACTCTATGACTTCGAAATAATTTAATTGAGTCAATTTATTCGATGTTGAATTATATTAGGTGGTCTTGATAATTGTTCAACTCGAGAATTTGATTTAAGAATTTTCATGAAAAATTAATTAGGAAAATCTAAGTGATTTTTGGAAAAATTAATTTTGATAAAGTAAAATTAAATTAATCAAATTAATTAAAATTAATATAATATTTTTGGAAATTAATTTTCAAGTCAGACAATTGACCCAATAGGTAATTGGACTTGAGATCATAAATTGGGCTCAGAGCCTAAAAATCGAGACTAAGACCCAAAAACTGGTTGAACTAGGCCCGGTATGTGAAATTAGGGCAGCGGTCCAACCTTGGCTAGACCAAACTGGTCGGGTTGTCACTGACTTGGACTGAACCGACAGTAGTCGAACCGACTCGGTGTGGCGTAAGGGTGTCGCACCTGCATCACCGGACACAGTTGTTTCGATGGTTGCGACAGCGACATCCTGATTGTCGGCGGTAGTTGGTCTTAAGTGTTTAAGTAGTGGAAGAGTTACACTCATACTAGGAATCTACTAAAGAATTTGATTTCAGATTAACTACTCCAAAAATAATATTATTTAAATAGTTTAATATTAAATTAAATTAAATATTTATCTTAATAATATTTTATTAATTTAATATTAAA
The DNA here is from genome assembly GCA_025698475.1 of Gossypium anomalum. Taxonomy (NCBI): domain Eukaryota; kingdom Viridiplantae; phylum Streptophyta; class Magnoliopsida; order Malvales; family Malvaceae; genus Gossypium; species Gossypium anomalum. The sequence continues at coordinate 75,908,042 of CM046966.1, read as the reverse complement.
GTGATTATCTAAATATTAAATTAAATTTAATGTTTATGTTGTAGATAAACATTCTATTATTTTAATAAGATTTAATATTAAATTTAATCTAATATTTATCTAATATTATTTTAATGTTTATTTTAATAAGTTTAATCATAGTTGAACTCTTTAAACTCTCTCAATATAAAGATAGTCTTGGGTCATTATTTTACACCTTGGGTCATTATTTTACACACACTTGAATTCAAGAGAAAGTTGTAGAGAGAAAATTCTCTCAAGAGATTATTTCAGAAAATTTTTAGAGATATTTTTTTTATTTACAACTTGACCCAAAAGTTTAGAGAAATTGCAAAATTACCCCACTGGTAATTTTTGTGAATTTTTTTATTCGAAACGAACCCACACTCGACAAACGTGAGCTTGAGGATAGCAGAGAAGGCTACGTGGTCGAAGCACTCATCCTAGACGAATAAAAAAAGTACAATTTTGATTAAGTGTTTATTACTTTAGATATCAAAACCAAACCTTGTTTTGGGAAAATTTTTAAAACTCTAATTTTTCCCTAAATTTATTTTTCGCTGCGTTTTCCAAACTCGTTTTTCCAATAATTTTTATTAGAATCAGGTTGTGTTTTATCTATAAGTATAAACAGATAATCAAAATAAATTTCTCTTCTTCTTCAATGATTTGATTACATAGAAAGTGACATTCTTTATATATTATGCATGTTTTGAGTTATATATGGGAATGGATGCGATATTATATATTTGTTATATAATTATCTTTTATTGATGAGGTTGTGGTTCTTACGAAATAGGTTGTGGATTACCATTTCCATGTAGGACTATTTTTTTAAAATTCATAGAATTCTTGTGAGCTGAAAACGAATATAGAACTTAAATGTAATTTTTCCAAAAGGAGTCCGTCACGAGGAAAAGATGCGATGACAATTGAAGACCTAAGGAATGCCTTGTGGTGAAAAATTATGTAATTTTATTTTCTAGAAATAAAACCATGGAAACCTTAGTTGACAATTTTATTTTAATTACCTATCTCATTATATATTTGTTTTATAATTGTTTATAATATTTATATTTTGTAATGTTATAAGTTTGATATATATATGAGATGATCCACAGTTGATCGTTTAAAAAATAAGAAGTGTGGTAATGACAAAATACATGTGTTGTATTGTTCCATTCACTTCTTTAGGTTATTCGATAACTATGAGAAGTATGGAAATGAGAAGATGCATGTCTAGGATTGGCTCTGGATAGGAAAGGCTTGGTTTTTAAATGGTCAAATTTGACTCACCTCCCTTTCTTGGGACCCTACCTCTTGCACAGTTCACATTCACTTTTTCAATTTTTCCCTTAAAAGAAAAATAGTGGAGAATCAAAATTGTTTGTTTTTATGATTGATTGACTCTTGTGAATGAATGTGAATATTATAAAATTTCTATAGCATGTGATTTACCATAGCATTTCCATTATAATTTGTTAAGGTTCTTTGGTTTTACATAAATATATAATAAAATGCACGAATTGAGTCTTTTATTGACCTTAAGGGCCAAATGAGGCCTAAGGGAAAGCTAACGTACTTCATAAGTGTGCATAAGACCATTAGAAGGCATTTTAGGCTGATACTAGATGTCATGTCACAATACGGCAGGTCTGATGTCGCAACATAGAGAGCAAAATAGAGAAAGTACGAAACTGCCTTCGATGTCGCGACATAGACTGAGGGTGTCGCAACATACCCCTAAATATGTCTCAAGGAGGAGTATACTGCAACCTCTGTTGTAACACCCCAAAATAAGGGCTAAGAGTTTTAGAGTATCTTAGGAATTTTAGCCTTAGAGTGTTCGAAATTTTGTGACATGGCATACCGGTAATGTTTTTAATTATGGTTTTTAGAAAAATAAATCAATTTTTACAAATGAGTTTTAAATACCTTTAATGTTGAAAATATAACTGATTTGTAATAGAGTCAAAATTGAGAGTTTTTATGAAGCAATTTAACCAGATTTTAAAATCCAACCTAAATAAATTCTCTTCACCAAGTTGTTTCACGGAAAAACTACCCAAAATTTATGTTTGCCGTTATTGATTCTCCCTTGCTATTCCAATCAATTTTGAATTTCAAATCCTAATTCCTTTTGATTTCTATCATCTCTTAAGTTATAAACCTATACAAAAACCAATAAAATCACCCGAAAATTTCATCATCTACATCATCTTCTCTAAATGTGAGTTTTTTTCAGATTTACATCAAAGCTCTTTTTTTTTTTCATCAAAGGTAACCATTAAACTTTCTTTGAGTTTTAAATGATATCTAGTCCCTTAAACTGAATTTGTAGCCATTGAAACACATGTTTTAAATAAATTTCAAAAATCAGGTCTTTAATGGTAAATTTTGGGTTTATGGATAAAGGCGTGGTTTCAAAGTTTTTTTCAATTAGTTTTAACATGATTAGATTGTTTCTAAACTTACTTTGAAGTTTCGTTAAAGATTTCTTGAGTTTTAATGAATTTTCAGAAAATAGCCATAAAACATGTCGAAAAAGTTGATATCATGAATTGAGTAGTTTTGTGTAGTTTAAAGGTTGAGAATTAGTCGTAGGTGAATTATAAGATGAACCAAATTGGTTTTAGGTAAACATATTAAGTATCGACCGATATATTCAGATTTAAAGTTTTACATGTTAAATGTTTCGGTTACATGGGAACATAGCTTAGGCTTATGTTTTTGTCTGCTTGTGGTGAGTTTTTAGCTAATTATTGAATGCACTATTTTTTGAATTGTTGTGTTGAAGTTCTGGATTCGATAAAAACTTCTACGAGTAGAGATAAAGGCAAGGAAAAGCTAGTTTGAGCTTTCAGCTTTTTGGCGAAAGCATAATTTGTGAGTGTTTAAAATCTTTACTTGTGGACATGATTCAATGTTTTATTTGAGAATTTAATAGTAGACTAAACCCCTACTCTAAATTTCGATTGTACGCTTTCTCATACCTATGCCATCTTGTGAACAATGGGCTTATGTGAATGTGAATATGTGAATTGAGATGAGATGCTAAAACATGTGATATGTGGTTATGATAATTGTTGTAAAAGTGCAAATGTATACATGTATGTACATGTTAAATGTTAGTGACAATGTTTCGCTAAAAATGCAAATATATAGTGATAGTGCACGAATAATCAGTAAGTGAGATGTATATGTTTCGGATATTTTGGCCTTATGATCTTGAAACCGTTAGATATAGTTGGCATGCCATAGGATTGTGAGTACTCACCTATATGTATAGTGATTTTGGGTATTGAGGCGTTGGGACATATTGGAGAGATAAGAGAATGTGAGCTAAGCTCCATTCAACGGGACATGTGAGGGGAAATAAGGAGAGTGTTAGCTTTATGCTTCAATTTTGGGACTTGTTTGACTCTATGAGTCTATATTTGGCATGTTGGAGATCTGTGTATCCGATGAGTGATGATAAAGCTCACTTTTAGGTTTCATAGCTCAAGTGCCAAATTATCTTAAATTATGAATATGTGTGTATTGTGATATATGTTTATATAACATGTGATCATTATTCAATTTATTTATAAACACGTTTTTTAGTATTGTGATATATGCTTGAACGTTATGTGATTATATGAGTATTGCGATATGTGCTTAAACATTATGTAATTATAGGTGTAATGTGATATATGCTTAAAAGAGAATATGTTTACCTTGTAAAAGAACTAGTAATAATGCACGAGCAAGAATAATATGACACCAGAGTTGGAACTGTTGAGGTTATGTTCCATGGTTGTTCCGTTGATGCTTGATGAATTGTTTGTATTTTGATTATTTTGAGCATTCATTGAGCTTGTCAAGCTCACTCACTCCTTTTAAACCCTTGCAGATTAGTTGAGTGCTGGTCTGAGCGGTGTGGTTTCTGAGAGGTGATCCAAGCAAGTTTATTTGTTATTTCGTAGGTGTTTTATATTTATTTACATTTTGGGAAAAAAAGGCAATGTGGTAGACTTGTTTATAGCCATGTTATCTTCTAAACATATTGCTCGTTTTTTGTTTGGTTTATAAGGATTACATGTTATTATTATGATTGAGTTCAAAAACATGAGGATGTATTGACGTTACTGACTCAAACATGATTTTATGATATTGAACTGTTAATTAGGCCACAGGATGGTTTTTTTTCAAAGTAATTGATGTAAGATGTTTAGGAACTAAATTGGAATGAATTAATTTCTCATATATGTTGCATTTTTTAGGTATAGGGCAGAGGTATTGATAATCGATTTTTAAAATCGATATCTCTGTGTTTTGAAACATGTAGGGAGTATAAGTAGAGAATTGGTATCGATACCTTTGATCGAGTATCGATACTTAGGGTTAAAATATTAATATTTCATGATAGGTATCGATAATTTTCAAGACTTTGGGTTTTTTAATCGAGAAACAGAATACAAGTTTGGTATCGTTTTTCCAGGTGGTATCGATACCATTTAAAGAAAATATTGATACCGTAGTGGCAATTTTGATAACTACGTCATAGTTTTGAGATTTGGTTAAATGGACCTTATGCATGTTTTATTATTATAAGACAATTTTATGTATGGTTAGCATGCAAATTGATAACTAAGAAGTATAATGGACTTAAAACCTATACGAATGATAATATGAAAAACGTTTCATTTAGAATGAGCTTTCACTTGTTGTGTATGACATAAGATGGTGGAATGGCAACCCGTATTCAGGCTTGGTGACCAGGCCGGGTATAGGGTTTTACATCTATCACCTACATAGGTTGGTGTGTCACGACATCGGCTTTGGACGGAAATTAAACACGAAACAAGGTGTTTTGGTTCACATAATCAAACTTAAAGCTCAGAAACATCAACTAACCAAGGGTTAAAGACGACGACCACCTAATGGCTATAAATAGGCTCATTTGACACATGTTATGAAGACCATTCCATGATCTTATATTTTTTCTTTAGATTTAGTTTTGTTTTATTGCTTTCTTAGATTTTCTAAAGAGTTTATTTATCTTTATTTTACTTCAAGAGATCTGAATTGTGAAGGAGATCAACTTTTGTGGATTCGCAGTTATTATTAATATCAACCAGGCTTTTCTTAAACTCTTTACCTCAATTCATTCATTATGATTAATTCTCCTATCTATTCCATATTGTTTATGAAAGCCATGAGGAACTAATCCCTCTATGGGAATTAGTGAGTGAAAGTATGATCTGTTAATTGTTTTGAAGGGTTACTCAACGGATCAACAGTTTGAGAAAGGATGAACGTGAAAGAAACCTTGGGCCTGACAACCCCGGGAAGTAATCAAGGTGGGAATTAACCCAAATTTGGTATTTCCCATTCGTGAACACATTCATTGTAAGCCAGTCTTGACTGTTAGGTCAGAAGATAAATAGTTCTTACTGACTCTTTACGTTAGTGAAAGATCGAAAGATCCTACTAGGGTAGCGACTAGTTGATTGACAAGGAACCCGAAGCTAGCTAATCCCCCATAATCGAGGTTTGATTTACTCTGCTCTTCTATCTCTTTATTTTTGTTTATTTTATGTTATTTTAATATTATTATAAAATCCATAAGAAAAACCCTCTTTTTGCTCTTGTACTATAATTTATTTAAAAGTACTAATTAGATCTTTTAGTGTTTAGGTTAGAACATATAGAGAACTCACCTCCCTTGGGTACAATCCTCTGAGTACTCACTTATTTCGTTGTAAACTATATTACAACGCGACTCGTATACTTACAGATACCTCCTTGTCATTCTATATCTTATTGTATTATTCACACTCTAGACGTTAGTACATCTGGAAAGGTCAAGTTGTTGGCACTATTGTCGAGCAGGCAATGTCATTAGGTCAATTTTAAGTTTTGCACTTTAAAAGAATAATTAGGAAATTTGTAGGTTATACTTATGACTTTCAGTTTGTACTATAATTAGGAAAGTCGTAGATGACTTTTATTATATGTGGTCTGATGAAGACTTCGAATATGACGAAGATATTTACGAAGAAGGAGTCTGTGAAGATTGGGAGATCCAGGAGAATCAAGGATTACTAATGCTTCAATTAAGTCAACTTTGAGGAGAAACTTCAGTTTTTCCCCAAGATGATAATGACCAAGATGATATGCCATCAGAAAGGTACCAATAGGTGCTAAGTCTAAAATTGAGCAAAGAAGACAATGTCGCTGTTGATACTAGCGAAAATAGAGAAATACCAAACTATTATCTATCTCAGCAGACAGAGGAACATTTTGATAAATTAAATGCAACTGCCCAAAAAGATGATATAGAGCTAGTAGAGGAAATGGTCAGCGAATCGCAGAATCAAATCAGAATGGAACTCATTTTCCTAAAAATTTGGGTCTGTCCATAAGGCCGAAATACAAAAGCAGTATAACACAAATCAATCAATAGAAACAATAGTAATGTTTGATCTGGTGGAAGAGTGTCTGTCGATTCAAGAACCCCTAGAGCAAAATAAAGAGATTCTAGTAGTTCAAGCAAATGAACCTGAATTGACTATCCTTTGCTTAACCTTAGTCCTAAACCAAGCACATCAGACATTTGACGGCCTTGGAATTTTTCAGATGCTAAACAGAATTGAAAAAATATACATAGACAGGACCTATGATAATATAGCAAGACTTGATCAAGCTGGACAACTAATGAGCATAGGCCTTGAGCTACAAATAGTGTGGATTGCTCAGTCATTGCAAAAGCCATGCAAGAAAGCTATCTGTAAAAAAATGAAGGAACATAAAAGATTTCAACTGGATGAATTTAAAATTCTGCAGAGCTGGAATCTAAGAGACTTAGTGCAAAATCCCTTGCTAATCTCTTTGCCACCCTTTGTGCCAATCATCGCCTCAAGTACACCTGGCAAATTTTTCTAGAGTGATGAGATAAGAAGAGACATAATAAGAACAAGTACGAACCATGCTTTTCGACTCCCATACGAAGCACGTATGCTAAGCAAAGATTAAAGTGGTTGCATGGTTATGTGCTTTGCAAATAGTTAATAACTATGACCTGTGGAAATAGTTGTTGGCTATTAAAGTATGCCGGGAAGGTAAATTCAGGGAAAGAGACAACCACAGATGACTAGAATGGCATGATAGGTGTTGGACTAATACAGATATAAACAAATTACAGAGAGCCCATCAATGTATAATGACTGAGTTGATAGATGAGTCTGGCAGCAAGACCTAACATCTTTATATAAGATTCTTATAACTGTACATATTGTATATTTTAATAAATAATTCATTAATACCTTACAAGTAGGTCAAAGATAGGACTAACAAACACTTGAAGCATTATGAAGAGTAGAAATTTTGGAAACAAGGTCAACATCGAGAAAGACACTTTTGTGTCGCAAGATCGTGGACAGTAGTGAAGAAGTTCAAAAATCAACCCAATGTCATGACATCACTACCTTGCATCGCGACATAGAAGACGGTCTCTTAGAATTTCAAAATTGAAGGGTGTGTTGTGACGTTGAACCCTGGTGTCGCTACATGAGTAGTCTGCTAGGGATGTCGCGACATGGAACCCTAGTGTCGCGACATCGCTACAAATTTTTGTAAGGTCAACTCGACCCATTCACGTAACCCGATGGAACAAACCTAATTATGCCTAATTTTTAACCATAAAAATATCCCTTTTGAACATTAAAACACCAATTTAACTAAACCTAATCTAGTTTTAACATTCTAACTCCTCCAAAACCTCTACCCTTCAAAACCCCTTTTCTCTTTGAACCCTTAATTCCTAAAACTCAATTCTTCATTCCTAATTCAATAGGCTATATGGAGGAAGTTCTCATCAACAAAACAAGGAAGAAGTGCAAACAATTGCAACAAATAGGTTCAAGTATTCTCAAACTTTTTTTTGTTTTACTATTTTATTGATTACTATTCATATTTTTGTTAGAAACATGCTTCCTAGAAAGAACAAGCAAACCCATGCTCAAGAAACACCTCATGTTTTTGACCTAGTATAGTTTCACCATTTAAATATTGAGAAATATTATCTTGAGTTGAAAGGTTGGCTGTTGATTTGGGAACGAGAGTTCAAACCCTCTATGAATCTCTGTAAGGAAATATGTTACTCCTATCGAGAATGCAATGGTTCCTATAGTACATGAATTTTATACATCTCTCAAGCATCAGATAGTGTGAAATGGGACAAGGGTGTTGAGTCAGTGGTTACACACTAAATATCATCTTATTAAATAGTTTCCCAAGAAACTATATTTAAACTAGAAATGATGGCCAAACGTTAAACGGTCATTATTTCATGTGAAGTCTTGAGAATTAAAATTCACGAACTGATTGGATGTAACACATGTTCTTTCTAGTTAATCATGGGATCCGAATGTGACATGGTTGATGGGGGTGAGAATGATTTTAGCAACAAAAAAATATTTTTTCAAGGTTTTAATACAAAACGCATGCATCGTACTGCAATTTTTATATGTTGTTGAAATGAAAAATATTTTTTAATATAAAGATAGTAGTTAGTGAATCTTTATTTTCTAAAGTTCAAATATGTCTCCTACTCCTCTTATTAGCATTCTTACTGAGAATAAATTAAATGGGGATAGCTTTCGAGAATGGAAATGGAACTTGCTAATAGTTCTCAACTGTGAGAAACACAAATTCGTTCTTGACAAAATATGCCCTCTTGAAGCTCAGCCTAAAGTGAGAAATCGCTGGAGAGATTCTGACTCGATTACTTAATGTTATATGTTAGTGAGCATGAGTAGTGTGTTTCAAAAGCAACACAAGAATTTATGTACTTCTAAAGAGATCATGAAAATTTTGAAAGATTTGCTCGGAGGCCAAGTCGCATTGATCGACAATCCGCTATTACAAATTTGATGAATTCTTAATAAAAAATCGACATTCCGGTCAAAGAACATATGCTTAAGATTATGAGATTCTTTGCGGATGCAGATAACAATGGGGTTGAACTAGACGTGAACACTCAAATTGAAATATTGCTCAAATCATTAACTAAGGAGTTTGTTGGTTTTAGGGCCACTTACAACTTGGGGAATAAGGCGCTTACCTTAACTCAACTTACGAAGAAATTACGATCCTATGAGTTGATGGTGAATGATGGTAAGTCAGTTTAGGAGAAACTTGAAACAAGCTTAGCTATGGGCCATTTGCCCTCTAAAGGGAAGCAGAAAGCTAAGGGAAAGAAGAAACCGACTAAGTCTTTAGTTCCACCTCATGTGGATAGGAAGAAGGCTAAGAAGGCAAAAGATCCTAAAAAGATCAAATGTTTCTTCTGCAACAAGAAAGGGCATTTCAGATCAAACTGTAATTAATATTTGGATTACATAGCCGAAAAAGGCAAAAGTATGGAACTCTTTCCAGTTGAAGCTTGCTTAGTGGAAGAATCCATTGACATCTGGGTTTTTTATTCTTGAGCCATTAACCGTGTTTGTGTTTCTTTACAAGGGTTCGGCGAAACAAGAAGTCTGCGTGATAGGAGCCTTTCGTTGTAGACCAGTGATGGGAGATATGTTTCGGTTGAAGTAATGGGAGAAGTTATTTTACACATTGATAATTTCAGGATGATTGTTTTAAAGAACATGTTTTATGTACCTCATTTTAAGAGGAATTTAATTTTTGTAGCATGTTTATTTTATGACAATTTTATCGTGACATTAAATAAAGGGATTGCAATTCAAAGAAATTATTCTTTAATCTGTAATGGATGGATGGAAAACAATCTTTACTTTATCAAACCTAATAACTATTTGATACTTCAAACTGAAATAGAGAATAAATAGCTTAAACCTTCTTACTCTAATGAGGGGTACACATGGCATTTAAGACTTGGTCATATTAACCAATAAAGAACCGCTAGACTCGTAAAAGATTGTCTCTTAAGTATGCGTAAGGAAGTTAGTCTTCCACAATACAAATCTTGCTTGGAAGGTAAAATGACTAAGAGGTCTTTTAATGCAAAAGGTACAAGGGCCAACCAACCTTTAAAACTTATGCATACTGATGTATGTGGTCCCATGAGCATCAATGCCCAAAGAAGTTATAATTATTATATGACTTTTATCAACGACTATTCTCGATATGGATATGTGTATCAAATGCACCACAAAAGTGAAACCATTGATAAATTTTAAGAGTTTCGTGCGAAAGTGGAAAAGTAATTAGGTTTATTTATAAAGAATCTTTGGTCTAACCGAGGTGGGGATTACTTGTCCGAAGAGTTCTTAAGATACATCATAGAGAATAGGATTTTATCCCAATTTACTGCGCCAGGCACTCCACAGTAGAATGGCCTAGGCGTAGCTAAGAGAAGGAATATAACCTTGCTTGACATGGTTCATTCAATGTTAAGCTATTCACAATTTCTTACTTCCATTTGGGGATATATGATACAAATGGTTTGCTATACTCTGAATGATGTACCAACCAAGTCTATTTGTAAGACACCTTATGAATTATGTCATGGAAAGAAACCCACTCTAAATCACTTTAAAATATGGGATTGTCTAGCACATGTTCTAGATAATGATGCAGAGAAGTTGGATGTACAAACAGAATTGTGCATGTTTGTAGGATATCCAAAAGGAAAAAAGGAAGGGTTATTCTACAATTTAAAAGATAATATGATTAAAGTTTCTACTCATGCTACTTTCCTTGAAGAAAGCCACATGGATGAATTTAAACTTCGAAGTAAAGTGGTACTTGAGGAACTTTTGGGAGTGGTAGAACAATCATCGAGTTCAATTCTCAATAAAGTTGTAAAAAGACCTACAAACAATCAACAACATAGGGGAATCCTTCATAGTGAGAGAGTTTCTAAGAAATTAGACTTCTTTATCTATGATGGTAGTATTTATAATATGAAATCCAATCATGATGATGATCCACTCACTTACAAAGAGGCTATGCAGGACATCGATTTCAAGCTCTAGAAATAGGCCATGAATGCTGAGATGGATTTTATGAAATCCAATACGGTGTGGAAACTTGTAGACTTACTAGTTGAGATTAAACCCATAGGGTGTAGGTGGATCTATAAGAAGAAGAGAAATGTAGAAGGGAAAGTGGAAACACACAAAGCTAGACTTGTAGGGAAAGGCTATACACAGAAAGAAGACATCAATTACGATGAGAGTTTCTCTCTGGTAGCCATGCTCAAGTCTATCCATATACTCTTATCTATTGTCGCTGTTCTTGATTACAAGATCTAACAAATGGATGTCAAGACAACAATTTTAAATGCTATCTTGATAAGACCATTTACATGGCTTAACCCACTAGCTATGTTGTCAAAGGAAAGGAGAAAATGTTTGCAAACTGCTAAGTCCATTTATAGACTTAAGTAGGCATCCCACTCATGGAATAAAATATTTGATCAAATCAAGACTTTTGGATTTGACCAAAACACTGATGAACCTTGTATTTAAAAGCATATAAAGGACAAAAAAAAGGTCTTCCTCGCGATGATATTCTACATATCGAAAATGACATAGGAGAATTGTTATAAGTTAAATTTTGGTAAGGTTAACAATTTAGCATGAATAACTTGGGTGAAACTAGTTATATTCTTGGAATTCGAATCCTTAGGGATCTAAATAATAAAACAATAGCTCTATCTCAAGCTTCATACATCGATAAAGTAGTAGAACGTTTTACAATGACTGATGCAAAGCCAGGCGTTCAACCATCTTCATTAGGTTTTCATCTTTCTTTAAATGACTGTCCTAAAACAGCGAAAGAAAGAGAGCATATGAATAAGGTTCCATATGCTTCGGCAGTTGGAAGCTTTATGTATGTAATGCTTTGCACATGTCCAGATATTTGTTTCTCAATAGGAATGGATAGTTGATATCAGATGAATCTAGGTCTCAGGCATTGACAACCTGTAAAACATATATTAAGGTATCTTAAAAGAACCAGGAATTATATGCTTGTGTATTCTGGGTAGAGCCTTACTATTGTTAGATACACAAGCTCAGAATTCCAAACCTATAAAGATTCGAGGAAATCGACATCGGGAAATGTATTCGTTCTAGGTCGTGGAGCCATAGTATGGAGAAGTGTAAAACAAACTTGCACTGCTGACTCTACTGTAGAGGCCGAGTATGTGGCTGCCTCTAAGGCATTGGAAGAAGTAATATGGCTTCGAAAGTTCTTAATAGATCTTGAAGTTATTCCTAGTATGGAAAAAACTATAATACTATATTGTGGTAATAGTGCTGAAATAGGTAATACCAAGGAAATAAGAAGTCACAAAAGGATGAACATATTGATTGAAAGTATCACTTGATATGAGAGGCAATAGCTGAATAAATTATAGATGTGATGAAAGTAGCTTCTGAAGATAACCTTATGGATCCGTTTACTAAGACTCATGTAGCTAAGAGTTTTATCAAACACATCGATGATATGGGAATGCGAAACATGACATATTTAATTCACTAGGGCAAGTGGGAAATTATTGGGAAATGTGCCCATATTGTAGTAAACATGTAACTATTTTCTATTTATTTGAATGATGAATAAATAAATAAAGTTAATTTTACATTTTACTATTACATTTCACTATTATGTATTTTGTATTTCTTTCTTTTATATTTTGCATGCATAGCAAAATTGTGACAAGCAAATATCAGCTCATTGATTGTCTAAGTTCAAACTGAAGATAAGTGACATTGTAAGAATGTTTACATTGCGAGAAAGATAATTTACTTTAGTAAATAATCTAAATAAGTTCGTAATCCCGTAAAAGAATCAAAGTGAGAATTTGATTCAAATATTAAGAAAGATTATTATGTCGTCTACAATTCCAATTGGGTAGATGGTTAGCCCTGACTATCGGAGCAATTGACTCCACAAGTAGAGACATAGATGTATTCATTAGTAAAATGATACATTGGACTGGACCCAAGATGAATTAATTCTGAATTCATTTGTAAATTAATTCACTTGTGACGTTCATGGTGTGATTTACCTAAATCCTGAGTTAGTCACTGACTATTCATATGCAACTCATGTGCTTTGATATAAGTGGAGGCTTCTGCTCTAAAGATGATCGAGCCCAGATCCGGTATGTTGGGTACATGACTTGTGTATGGCATAGTCTTATACTCTTATTGGCATTATGTGGATTGATAAATATGGAATGTGGCCACGGGTTGCTTGTTCTCGAATGAGCAATTTATTATAATTATTTGTTGACAGTACTTATATTAATCATTAAAAAGGTACAATGGTGACCATGAGATAAAATAGGATTGTATTGAATGAACGAATTTAACTCAAAGGAATTAAGGATATCATATGAGGGTAACACACACATGACGAGGCCATTAGACAAAACAGTTGGATAAATTACTTTCATAAAGAGTATACCATAAGAAGTTTTGAATCATGGTACTTCTTGTAGACTGACTCCATGATTATGTAATTGCAAATTATTGGAACGATGCTTCTATAAATAGTTGCAATTACTAAAGCCTAGTTATATATGTCCAATTGGTCCCTTTGCTAGCTTAACAAAAGCTCGATTGGACTGCATTTGAATCAAAAGAAAATTCTACAACTTCAGAAATAATTTAATTGAATTGATTTATTCAATGTGGAATTAAATTAGGTGGTCGTGAGAACTGTTTAACTAGAGAATTTGATTAAAGAATTTTCTTGAAAAATTAATTTGGAAAGTCTAAGTGATTTTTGGAAAAATTAATTTTGATCAAGTAAAATTAAATTAATCAAATTAATTAAAAATAATATGATACTTTTGGAAATTAATTTTCAAGTCAAACAATTGGCGCAATGGGTAATTGAACTTGAAAATTGGACGTGAAATCGTAAATTGGGTCCGGTTGCTGAAAAACCAAGATTATGACCCAAAAACTGGTTGAACTAGGCTTGGTATGTGAAATTGGGTCGACGGTCCAACCGGTGGCTAAATCATACCAGCCAGGTTGTCACTGACTCAAATCAAACTGGTAGTAGCCAAACCAACTCAAGGTGTCGTAAGGGTGTCGCACCCGCATCACTGGACACGGCAGTGCCGGTGGCTACGATGGCGGCGTCCCGGTGGCCAGCGACAATTGGTCTTCAGTGGTTGAACAGTGGAAAAGTTACACTCCTACTGGGACTCTACCAGAGAATTTGATTTCAAATTAACTATTCCAAAAATGATACTTGTTTAATAGTTTAATATTAAATTAAATTTAATACTTATCTTTATTATTTTATTAATTTAATGTTAAAGTGATTACTTTAATATTAAATTTAATTTAATGTTTATATTGTAGATAAACATTCTATTCTTTTAATAAGATTTAACATTAAAGTGATTAAGTTTAATCATAGTTGAACTCTCTAAACTCTCATTATATAAAGAGAGTCTTGGGTCATTATTTTACACACAGTTGAATTCAAGAGAAAGTTGTAGAGAGAAAATTTCTGAAGACATTATTTCAGAAAATTTCTAGATATATTTTTCTAATTTACAAATTTTCCTAAAAGTTTAGAGAAATTGTGAAATTACCCCACTGGTATTTTTTGTGAATTTTTTTTATTAGAAGCAAGTCCACACTCGGTAGACGTGAGCTTAAGGATAGCGAAGAAGACTATTCTGTTGAAGCGCTCATCCTAGACGAATCGAAAAGGTACAATTTTGATTAAGTGTTTATTACTATAGATATCACAACTAAGATCTTGTTTTGGAAAATTTTAAAACTCTGGTTTTTCTCTAAATTTATTTTCCACTGCATTTTCCAAACTTGTTTTTTTTCCAACTGTGTAACTTGTGTTTATTAAGTTCTTTGAGTAGGAAGGGCTTTTAATGATTAGTTTGTGTTCTTTGTGGAGATTAAGAGAACATCGTGAGATGATTAATCCTCCGGGCAATTAAATTCTTTTCTTAAGTTGTTTCGTTCAAGGGTGAGTAATTTTATCATTTTAAGGGTTGTTTTGTCTTATAAATAAGTTTGTTGGATGATGTTACACCAATTTGTGCAATCGGGTGTTGTAAAAATTGAATTGATTGATTCCTGTAGATTGTCGATTTAGGTTACTGGATTGCTACTTCATAAATATTTATTGAGACCAAATCAGGTGTGTGTTTCTAACTCGAAACCACCAAAGAAAAACCCAGAAAATATGGAAAAATGCAAGGAAAATTCGAAGCTATTGATCATCACACGACCGTGTTGTTGGCCATGTATTAGGCCGTGTGGGTGTACACGGGCGTGTTCGATTGCACGGGTAAATCAGGTAAGCCGTGTAAGGCACATTGGCATGTGTGATTACACTAGCAAATCAGGTAAGTCGTGTGGGACAGATGAGCGTGTCGAATCACACAGGCAGATCAGATAGGTTGTATAGCCCATTATTCAAAAATTTTTACTTAGACCCATTTGACTCCGAAATTCGTAATTAGATCTTCCGTGGGATCTATTTGGGTTAAATAAGACTTGAAATGTGACACCTATTGATTTGTGTTTATATGTGATACATGTAAGGTATATGAAAAATATATGTACATTTTGTGTTCTGATAACTCCGAAAGCATAATTATGTATAAAAGTATGCATGATATTTGTTTATGGAATATATATATATTAGTTTATTTATGGATGTACATTGGGATGGGTTTGATATGTGACGGAGGAAATGTATTTTGGCAGTATTTAGCAATTTTGGCAGTTAAATCGCAATATCTTTCTGGCAGCTCAGTTGCACCTTTATGAGTGGCATATCACCATGACCCGCTGTGATTGGATTGATAGACTCTTGTAGTCTTAATTGGTGTGATTGGTTGGAAGGAGTTGGTGTGTAGCAGATGGGGGTAAGATCTGTGACTGTATCTATATCTGAATCTGTGTCTGCATTTGTATCTAAATCTGCATACGCATATGTATCTGATTATGAAAATACATCTAAATTTGTATGTGAGAATATGTTTGAATCTGTATTTGTTTATTTATGAATATCTGATTTATTTCTTGGGATGTGTTACACACTAAGCTTGTAAAGCTCACTCTTTGTTTGTTATCCTCTCAAGTAACTAGCAAGTTTAGGACCGGATGACGTATGGGAGATCGGATTGGTTTTCCCCATAAGATGGTTTGAATTATTTTAATTAAGATTTCTAGACTTTTGATTTTTGGACTAGGTTTTGGGATTTGGTTTTGTTTTTGGGTTTTTGATTTGTTCGTTGGTTTTTGGGTGTTCTTAAACATACAACTGCAAAATCATACTAATTTGAAAAACTGGAATTCAGTTTTCAAAACTTAAAAACTTTGGAAGTTTCTGCTGTTTTTATAAGTAAATGTTTAAGAGATCATGATGTGAAATAGGTGTTTTCAAACTTGAGAATTTCCTAAAACTTGTATGAGCTTAGCTAAATTAAGTTTTCATATTGCACAATTTCTAAGCTAGATTTTAGTTTTTCACACAAGTTAATGTAATTTCTCCAAATTCGGTCATGACGTCTAAGCCGGGTTTGGGGTATTTCAGTTGATGTGACTTATAAGACAAATGATATTATGTTAGCATGATGTGCATATGAGCTATCATGCAAGTTGTCAGGCCAACAACAATAAAAATAATATTTTAGTCATCCTTTTCATCAAAAAAAAGTGATTTGGCTCGTTTTTAAAAGGTTAAGAGTCGAATTTAACCAAAAAAATAATGGTCAAATTGATAGAAAATATAAATGTTAAGAGTTAAATTTATCATTATACCTTAAAAAATACTGATAAAAAATTGATTTTTCTTCTTAATTGACAAATTGCACCCTAATCTATACCTTTTTTTAACTGACTACTAAACTTTTTTTTTTAATGAGAAGTGGTATTTAAATTAAAATTAATTCTCTCTTATTCAAATCATCTCAAATGTTAAGAGGGTTAAGAAAATCGGTTGACCAATTGTATCATGCTACATTAGCACCCATACATTATTTTCAGTGATATTGTAATTTTATAATAATTTTAATTAAAGTTAATTATATTAATAGTAAAAGGAATCACCCCACTCCGTAACTCTCCTTCTGCCCCCAAGCCTGACAATATCAGCAGCTCAGCTATAAGATCTAAACCTTTACGAGGACCCATCCATCCCCCTGAATTGTCGCTGCATCAAACACATGATAAACAAGGCTTCCCTTTCCTTTTTTTTTTTTTTTTTAATAGCTCAATGATTAGTGGTCATATTTTGTAGCTCCTAGAATTCATTAGAATTTGATATCAAACTGACGCACATGATTCTAGCCAAACTTTGACAATATTCAATATTGTTGTTGCAGTAATTTGCTTTGAATTTACTATTGCTATTGCAATATAGATTTTTGGGTTTCAAAATAATATACTTTGACAAGGCGGGTACAATGAAACCCACACCTAAAACTAAATGAAGAAGGGAGGGTAGAATAGACGACGACATGAATGAAACAGTTTTTGAGTTTCATTGAATATTGACTATATGTAATATTGTTGTTGTAATTTGCTTTGAATTTTCTATTGATATGGTAATATATATACTTAAAACTAAATAATGGAATGTGGTTGAATTTGATTTTTTTTAATTTTTAATAATTTTTAAATGGGATCGATTGTACCGTTGGACCGATGAATTAATGGTCTAGTCAATTTGATCACCTGTCCAGTTTAAAAAATATCAATTAGCATTAATGTAAGTTGATTGTGATATTGTTCTTTATTTGGACAGCATGAACTTAGCTTGTCAAGGGGTTATGAGTGATTATAGGCTTTAACTGATAGAGACAAATTGTTATGGCTGTTTGCTTTGGTGATCAAATAAGAGTATATGCTAAGTAAGGCTCCAAAATGTAAAACCATTGTATTTGAACTACGTAAACAAAGATTGATTTTATCATTTTTTTTTTCTTGTCTTACTTCTTCTCACATCCTGTTTCCGTTCTATTTATCATTATAACGAACTCTGAATTTAATAAAATTTTTCGTTATTACAAATTAATATTTTTTTAATATTTATGAGTTTTTTTTTTAGAGAATAGGATTTATTAATAAAAGCAAAATTGGATAGACAATCACTAACATTACAACACAATACACCGGAACATAAGGAACAGTAAAAACCAAAAATAATTGCCTTAGCACCATGAAGCAAAACTCTAGAAAAAAACAAGCTCCTTGCATCTTTAGTAAAAAACTGTGAATAACTCATTATGGTTAATTGCACCTTTTTTTTTTTCAATTTAATAAAGGGAAAAGACGAAAAAATTATTTTAGGGATCAAAATTAAATTGTATATTTTTATAATGTTAGATTTGTAAAATAAATCTGAAATAAAACTCAATAAACCAAGATCTATCATGTCAAATCATCAAGAATAAATTAAGAACAAATCAAGAACAAAACTAGATGCGGAAGCGTACCTAAATCCATGAATTTCTTGAAGTTTTACCCGATCTTGGGGATTTGATCTTCCAAATTAACACACAAGAAATTCAGAGAATAGCTGCTCTCTCTTTCCTAATGATGGTATATTAAAAAAGATATATTGTGTATAATTTGAGGACCATAACCCTAATATTTATAACCTTGGCATATTAGTTCTAATCAAATTCTAATTAGCCCATCATTAATTAGAATTTGATTAGAACTCAATTACTAGAATATCTACACATAATTGACCCATACTTTATTTAATAATTAAAGCCTAATAAAATTTTAATCAAATTAGATCACTTTTAATTTGGGCTAACCTATCATGATAGTAAATAATAACATGTAATTACCGTTATTATATATGTGATGTCTATATTTTCTAACAATCTCTCACTTGAACCACACATATATATACTAATTACTCTATAATTACATGTCATTATATAACCTTATGAGCTCAAAATTTTAGTATCATATCCAAAAGGTATTCTGAACAATCTCGTCCATTAATTATATTAACATAGAACCAAGGTGACTTTCGTTACATATATCGTAATTAAATACATCCATGATCACGTATATTAACACAACCAAATGAAATAGATCAAGTATGAATGTGTAGCATGGAAATTACATGCAATATGATCTAAACATGTCTATTTCCAACTGGTCCTCTTTAAACTTAAGTGAGGTCAGTACCAAAATAATAAACATAATGAATAAACTGAATACTTTATTTCTGATCAGAAAATAACCAAATACATAAATGTCTGAAAACAAACATAAAATATAAACTCCCACTAAATCATGATATCCTCAAACAATGTAACACCCATATGAGCAGTGTGCTCATGAAAGACCTTGGGTGGTAAACCTTTTGTGAGCGGATCCACTATCATGGAGTTTGTCCCAATGTGCTCTATGGATATTTGACCATTTTGCACTCTTTCTTTTACAACTAGGAACTTTATGTCAATATGCTTTGACTTAGATTAACTCTTGTTGTTATTGGAATACAACACTGTTGACTTATTGTCACAAAATAATTTGAGTGGTCTTTCTACATTCTCCAAAATGCATAGCCTTGTGACAAAGTTCTGCAACCATATTCCATGGTTTGATACCTCATAGCATGCTACAAACTCTGCTGCCATAATGGACGAAGCTACAAGTGTCTGTTTGACACTTTTCCAAGATATAGCTCCTCTAGCTAACAGGTAAATATAACTTGATGTAGATTTCCTACTATTTTGGCATCCAGCGAAATCAAAATTAAAATACCCTATGACCTCCAAAAGATCTGATCTCTTATAAGTAAGCATGTAATCTTTTGTTCTCTGAAGATATCTCATAACCCTTTTAGCTGCTATCCAATGATCTATACCAGGGTTGCTTAAATATCTGCCTAACATCCCAACAATGTATGTAATGTCTGGATGCGTACAAACTTGAGCATACATTAAACTCCGAACAGCTGATGCATGGGGAATCTTTTGCATTTCCTGAATTTCAAGATTACTTTTAGGGCATTGAGTAAGACTAAATTTATCTCCTTTAGCAAAAGGGGTGTCACCTAGTCTACAACTCTACATGCCAAGCCTTTTGAGTACTTTATCGATATAGCTCTTTTGTGATAATCCAAGAATACCTCGAGATCGATCTCGATGTATTTGAATTCCTAAAACAAAAGAGGCGTCCCCAAGATCTTTTATCTCAAAATGCTTAGATAAAAATCTCTTAGTTTCGTGCAACAAACCTATATCATTAGCGGCAAGCAAAATGTCATCAACATATAGAACCAGAATGTAACACCCCTTACCTGTATCCGACGTAGGGACAGGGTGCGAGACATTACTGGTGTAACACCCTTAACCCGTATCCATCGCCGGACTCGGGTTACGAGGCATTACAGTACAAAAACATAATTCCGAACTTTCACAAATTTAAACATAGTATATTATCATGAATCATTTATTCATTAGCAAATATATATATTTACATACACAAATACTTCCTTTATATATAACCAAACATCATTCGAATTCACAAACATATACATATATATGGGTACACATAATTAGCATTTTTGCAAAAATGCATATAATTTCCATGGTGAACTATTACATAAATTCACTATTCAAATGGTCATTTATCAATGTTTCATTTACAAGCCTTATTAAATAAAACAATCTTAATAATTAATCATTATTTAACCTCATAACCAAATATAAATCTCATATATTTTTCATGCAAACCGAACTAAATTAACCTATGCATAATCGAACATATGCATGTCTCATAATATGCATTGTCAAATTTACATTAATCATACTTAACCTTATAATCAAAACAAAATAAACTATTACCAAATATATTATTATACAAAAACACTATTCATTTGGTAAATTTTCTTCTCATTAACTGAATAGGCAAGTCCTTATCGTCATATTCCTTTCAACTTTATTACATCACAAACAAACATACATTCGTACATGAAATCATGTATATACCTCTTATAAGTTACATATTCTAAACTCATCATTCAATGTATTATATCCAAACCAAAAATCTAAATCGAAACAAATAATTATATCATATATATATTTCACATATTTCATTCACATATAATATATAACATATCAACTAAAAGTAAGCTCAAGCCATATCCAAGTATAAACGAATCTATCATGGAAATTAAGCCATTTTCACATGGCTAAAGTTATACATATTCCAGGTCGATCAAAATACGACCTAGCCTATACATGCCACAAGTTCGAAGATAAACTTTGAAAAATACCAAAAGTTGACGATAGTATGGATGACTTCGATCACGATCCCCGAGCTAGTAAGTTATAACCAAAATCTATAAAACAGAGTAACAAAAACACATAGGGTAAGCTAACTTAGCTTAGTAAGCCTTAAGCAAATTAAGAAACTCAATGAATAATCAAAACATTCAAACTAACCAAATTATATCTGTAATATTATACTTCATCTTAATAAATTACTTTGGCTGAATGTTCATAATCAATTATATAAAACCAGATAAATATTTCATATAAGCCGACTATACAAGATCAAATCTTTCATCACATAGTCACTTACATATATGGCCAAATACACAAGATTCATTATATCTTCATATGTGGCCGAATATATGAGTTAAATAAAACATCACATATAACCTAATATTCAAGTTCAATATAAGCTCACATGTACTTACATTTTTGGCCGAACATATACAATGCAATTCAGCTCAATGTCACTTGCTCAATATCCACAATAACTTGAATTCTCATCATCTTAAAGTTGAAAACAAATCACCGGTAAAACCTGCTAGGCATAAGCCCGAATCACACACAGGCACAAGGCCTGCTAGACTCGAAGTCTGATATTTATTCAACGGTACTAAGCCTGCTAGGCACAAAGCCCGATCAAAGTCACCAGCACAAGGCTTGCTAGGCTCAAGGCCCGAATCTTACAAATACAAAAATCATTCCACAACATTTCACATATATCAAATCGTATAATATTCCATGTAACACATACAATTTTTCAGAGGCTTCGATATCATTCAAATACAACTTAATCACATTAATTCATTTACATATATCATTCGGCTATCAACTAATACATTATAAAATTTGATTCATCATAATAAATCATTTAATGTTCAAAATAAACCATGTTTAATTGCTTAAAAACTTACCTCAGATATCGACGGACGTTACGAATCGGCTATTCAATTATTTTTGTTTTCCTCCGATCCAAGTCTGATTTCCTTTGTTCTTGATCTATATAATTTCAGATTAACCTCCTTTAAATACAATTTCATCTAATTTAATCCAACAACACATAAATGGGAAAATTACCATTTTACCCTTAATATTTCATATTTTTTTACAAATAGGTCCTAATTGCATAAAGCACAAATTACACACAATCTCACCACAACATAGTTGAGCCGAATCTTCCATATACTCATACTAATCCATTTATTTCATCTATTTCACATTTTAGTCCCTCAATTTATAATTTTTGCAATTTTGTCCTAATTACTCAAAATCTTCAAAAACTCAAATACAAAACATGTTAATCTAAAACATATTTTTAATATTTTATCAGCAAACATCACAAAACACAATTATTCATCAATGGCATAACTCAAAATATGCATGAAAATAAAAAATTTAAACATGGGTAGGATAGTATTCGAAGCAACGATCTCAAAAACGTAAAAATTATCAAAAACAGAACAAAAACTAACCTTGAATCTAGCTTCCAAAGTGTCGAATACCCTAAGCTAAATTTTCTTTCTTTCTTTCTCATGTTTCAGCAATAACAAGTATGAATGCATGGCTTTCTTATTTTTTTATGTTTTAATATATTATATGTTAACTTTTAACATATTTTACCTATTTTAACCTTATAATAATAATAACATAAACGTTTACAATAAGGGTACATTTGGCCATCACTTAGATAGTGGACTATTTGCAACATAAATACTCCATATTAAAAAGCCACCATCAATTCAACCTTTATAATTTAGACTATTAAGTTTTCAGCTTACACAATTAAGTCCTTTATGAAATTAAGCACACAAACAATCAAATTTTTGTACGAAATTTTCACACATGCAAATTCACATATAATAAACACGAAAAATAATATTTAAATATTTTATTAACTCAGATTCGTGGTCTCGGAACCACCGTTCCAGTTAGGGTCTAAATTGGACTGTCACAACTCTCTCCCCTTAGGGATTTTCGTCCCCTAAAATCTTAACGATGAAGGATAAAATTCTTTCATTGTATCCTCTGGCTCCCATGTTGCTTCCTCAACTCCGTGTTTATTCCACAATACTTTAACCAACAAAATTTTCTTATTTCGCAACTCTTTAATCTCATGAGCTAAAATACTAATCGGTTCCTCCTCGTACGACATATCGGGCTTAATCTCAACTTCAGTCGGACTAGTTATGTGTGAAGGATCGGATCTATATCTACGAAGCATCGAAACATAGAATATATTGTGAATCTTTTCTAGTTCAAGTGGCAACAGCAGTCTATATGCAACTGGCACAATTCTCTCAATAATCTCATACGGCCCAATAAATCTCGAACTCAATTTTCCTTTACGACCGAATCTGAGTATTTTCTTCCACTCTTAGACTTTCAAAAATACTTTATCCTTGATCTAAAACTCTATATCTTTTCGTTTCAAATCTACGCATGATTTCTGATGATTTGATGCTGCTTTCAAACTTTCACGGATTACTTTTACTTTCTGTTTGGTTTCTTTGATCAAATCGACCCCGTATATCTTATTTTTACTGAGCTCAGTCCAGTACAAAGGTGTATGACATTTACGACCGTATAAAGCTTCATAGGGTGCCATTTTGATACTTGATTGAAAGCTATTATTGTATACAAATTCAATCAGAAGTAGATATCGTTCCCACGTACCTTCAAACTCGAGAATGCAACATCTCAACATATCCTCAAGTATTTGAATAATTCGCTCAGACTGACCGTCTGTCTGGGGATGAAAAGTAGTACTAAAATGCAGTTTAGTACCAAATACATCTTGCAGTTTCTTCCAAAACCGCGATGTAAACCTTGGATCTCTATCAGACACAATATATATAGATATACCATGTAACCTCACGATCTGAGAAACATACAATTCAACCACTTTATCAAGTGAGTAATCTGTACGAACAGGAACAAAGTGAGCAGATTTGGTTAATTTATCAATAATAACCCAAATTGCATCTTTCTTACTCGGTTTCAACAGTAAACCGGATACAAAATCCATCGTAACTCTGTCCCATTTCCATTCAGGTATCATGATCGGCTGAAGTAATCCAGAAGGTACCTGGTGCTCAGCTTTTACTTGCTGACAGACTAAACATTTATTTACAAAGTCAAAAATGTCTCGTTTCATACCTGGCCACCAATAGTGCTGCTTTAGATCATTATACATCTTTGTACTTCCTGGATGAACAGATAGCCAATTGTTGTGAGCTTCATTCAAAATCATCTAAATCAGATCTGTATTTTTCGGAACATAAACTCGGTTTCTGAATCTCAAATAGTCATCAACATCAATTAGAAACTCTGAATCAGCATTTGCATCACACTCAGCTCGTTTTACTATCAACTCGTTATTAATTTTTTGGGCATCACAAATTTGTTAAATATATAACGGTTTGGCTTTTAACTCAGCTATTATCGCACCATCATCAGGCATAGTCATATGCGTATTCATTGCACGCAAAGTAAACAGTGATTTTCAGCTTAAAGCATCAGCAACAACATTAGCCTTTCCCAAGTGAGAATCAATCACAAGTTCATAATCTTTCAACAACTCTAACCATCGACGCTGTATCAAATTCAAATCTTTCTGAGTCATTAAATACTTCAAGCTTTTGTGATCAGAATAAACATGATATTTTTCACCAAACAAATATAACGTCAAATTTTCAACACAAATACAATAGCTGCCAACTCTAGGTCATGCGTAGGATAATTCTTCTCATACGGTTTTTGCTATCTCGAGGCATAAGCTATAACTTTGCCTTCCTGCATCAAAATACAACCCAAACCATTTAAAGATGCATCACTATAGATAACAAATTCTTTACCCGATTCTGGCTGAACTAACACCGGAGCTTCAGTCAAAAGAACTTTCAATTGATCAAAACTTTTCTGGCACTTTTCTAACCATTCGAACTTAACATCCTTCTATAGCAGCTTCGTCATCGGGGTTGCAATCATAGAGAAACCTTTCACAAACAGTCTATAGTAACCAGCAAGTCCCTAAAAACTTCTGACTTCTGAAATGTTTCTCGGAGGTTTCCAATCAAGTATTGTTGAAATTTTATTCGAATCAACCTGAATACCTGATGCTGAAACAACATGTCCAAGAAAGCTAACTTCATGTAACCAAAACTCACATTTACTAAACTTTGCACACAAATTTTTTTCTCGCAAAATCTATAACACAAGTCTCAAATGCTCGGCATGTTTGGTTTTATTACGAGAGTAGATCAGTATATCATCAGTAAACACAACCACAAACTGATCCAAATACTGCCTGAAAATTTGATTCATCAAATCCATAAAAACAGTAGGTGCATTAGTAAGTCTGAACGGCATAACTAGAAACTCATAATGTCCGTAACTCATTCGAAAAGCAGTTTTTGGCACATCAAAATCTCTGACTCGCAACTGATAATAACCCGATCTCAAATCTATCTTCAAAAACACTGAAGCCCCTTTTAACTGATTGAACAAGTCGTCAATCCGTGGCAACGGATATTTATTCTTTACAGTCACTTTATTTAGCTGACGATAATCAATACACATTCTAATGGTTCCGTCTTTCTTTTTCACAAATAGAACTGGCGCACCCCAGGGAAAGAAACTCGGTCGTGCAAAACCTCTATCTATTAACTCTTACAATTGTGCTTTTAATTCTTTTAATTCAGTAGGTGCCATCCGATACGGAGCTATCGAAATTAGAGCCGTCCCCGGAACTAACTCAATACCAAACTCTACCTCTGAGATAGGTGGCAAACCCGACAATTCTTCAGGAAACACATCCGGATACTCGCACACAACTGGTACAAATTCAATTTTCTTTTCAGTTACTTTACTATCAAGCACATAAGCAAGGTAAGCTTCACAACCCTTTCTCACATATTTTTGAGCTAACATCGAAGATATTACTGCCGGTAAACCATTTAGATCATTAGATTCAATTCGAATAATCTCATTGTTCTGACATCTCAAATCAATGGTCTTTCTTTTGCAATTAACAACAACATCGTGCAAAGTCAGCCAATCCATATCCAAAATTATATGGAACTCATTGAAGGTAACAACATCAAATCGACCGAAAAACATGAATCTCGAATCATCAACGGGTAATTCTTACACACTTTGTCAACCAGAACACACCGGCCCAAGGGGTTTGATACTCGAATTACAAACTTAGTAGACTCAACAGGAAAAGTCTTACTGGATACTAATGTTTCATACACATATGAATGAGTCGAGCCAGGATCAATTAATGCAATAACACTAATATCATAAAGAGTGAAAGTACCAGTAATAACATCTAGGGAAGAAGCCTCCTTGCGAGCTCGTATAGCATATGCTCTAGCAGGTGCACGAGCCTCAGATCAAACCGCTATATCTTTCATCCCTCTCTAACTACCACTCACATTACCCAATGTCTGGGTGGTCTGCCTCGTGCTGACATGTTACTCGGTCTCGCATTCTGAACAGTGTTTTGCTCAACTAACATCGGGCAATCTCAGATAAAATGATCCTCGATCTACATTTAAAACAAGACCCATCCTGTAATCTGCAATCTCCAAAATTCCATTTACCACAATGCTTGCACTAGACTCTATTCTGTTGAACATTGCCAACACTAGCTATCGAAATGGCTCGTGAACTCACAGGAGGTTAGTCTCGATCTTGTCTAGAAAAGTCTGAAGTAGCTTTAGATCGACTAGAATCATCTCTGAACTTTTTCGATGCTAAGTAAAAAGTCTTACCCGATGATCTTTTACGGAAATCTCTAGCTTCAAAATCAGCTTTTCTTTTTTCTTTCCCGAGTTCTTTGGCTTTGCAAGCTCATTCAACAAGTGTCACGAATTCTTTGATTTCAAGTATACCAACCAAAAATTTAATGTCTTCATTCAAACCGTCTTCAAATCTTTTACACATGATAGTTTCGATTGAAATACATTCACGAGCATTTCGACTTAGTCTCACAAATTTACATTCATACTCAGTTAAGGTCATACGACCCTGTTTCAATTCTAGAAATTCTTTGCATTTTTGGTCGATAAATCTGTGGCTGATGTATTTCATACGGAACTCAATCTAAAAGAATTCCCAGGTTACTCTCTCTTTCGAGACCATCGATACTAGTGTATTCCACCAGTGATATGCAGTGTCTCTAATAAAGATATGGCACACTTCAAACATTCATCCAGAGTACAAGATAGCTCATCGAACACACAGATAGCATTATCAAGCCACAACTCAGCCCGCTCAGCATCATCATCATCATCATCATCATCATTATTAAATCTCATTGGATCAATCATCGGAGGTACCACAGGTATCGGAGATGGATTATTCAGGGGTGGAGGTCGTTGTGTAGCCAGATTAGTCTGGATATACTGAGTAAACCAACCATTCATCATTTGGTAGAAGGCTTGTTTAGCCTCCCCCTCATGGCTACTCGAGATAGGCTGAGATTCAACTGGCGTTGTCCCATGCGCGGGAGCAGGCGCTACACTCTCGACACCCTCAGTTACAGCTCTGTCGAGATCCATATACTATACGAAAATACATTTTCAATTGTCAGAAGTCATCACATTATCGCAGTATAAATTTTGGCATGTATAGATAAACTCACACACACTACGTTAGTCCTAGAATCGACTAAATCGTAGCTCTGATACCAATAAAATATAACACCCCTAACCCGTTTTCGTCGCTGGACTAGGGTTACAGGCATTACAGTACAAAAACATAATTCCGATCTTTCACACATTTAAACATAGTATATTATCATGAATCATTTATTCATTAGAAAATATACATATTTACATACACAAATACTTCCTTTATATATAACCAAACATCATTCGAATTCACAAGCATATACATATATATGTGTACACATAATTAGCATTTTTGCAAAAGTGCATATAATTTCCATGGTGAACTATTACATAAATTCACTATTCAAATGGTCATTTAACAATGTTTCATTTACAAGCCTTATTAAACAAAAAATCTTAATAATTAATGATTATTTAACCTCATAACCAAATATAAATCTCATACATTTTTCATGCAAACCGAACTAAATTAACCTATGCATAATCGAACATATGCATGTCTCATAATATGCATTATCAAATTTACATTAATCATACTTAACCTTATAATCAAAACAAAATAAACTATTACCAAATATATTATTATACAAAAACACTATTCATTTGGTAAATTTTCTTCTCATTAACCTAATAGGCAAGTCATTATCGTCATATTCCTTTCAACTTTATTACATCACAAACAAACATACATTCGCACATGAAATCATGTATATACCTCTTATAAGTTACATATTCTAAACTCATCATTCAATGTATTATATCCAAACCAAAAATCTAAATCGAAACAAATAATTATATCATATATATATATCACATATTTCATTCACATATAATATATAACATATCAATTAAAAGTAAGCTCAAACCATATCCAAGTATAAACGAATCTATCATAGAAATTAAGCCATTTTCGCATGGCTAAAGTTATACATATTCAAGGTCGATCGAAATACGACTTAGCCTATAGATGCCACAAGTTCGAAGATAAACTTTGAAAAATACCAAAAGTTGACGATAGTGTGGATGACTTCGATCACAATCCCCGAGCTCGTAAGTTACAACCAAAATCTATAAAACAGAGTAACAAAAACACACATGGTAAGCTAACTTAGCTTAGTAAGCCTTAAGCAAATTAAGCAACTCAATGAATAATCAAAACATTCAAACTAACCAAATTATATCCGTAATATTATAGTTCATCTTAATAAATTACCTTGGTTGAATGTTCACAATCAATTATATAAAACCAGATAAATATTTCATATAAGCCGACTATACAAGATCAAATCTTTCATCACATAGTCACTTACATATATGGCCAAATACACAAGGTTCGTTATATTTTCATATGTGGCCGAATATATGAGTTAAATAAAACATCACATATAACCTAATACTCAAGTTCAATATAAGCTCACATGTACTTACATTTTTGGCTGAACATATACAATGTAATTCAACTCAATTTCACTTGCTCAATATCCATAATAACTTGAATTCTCATCATCTTAAAGTTGAAAACAAATCACCGGTATAAACCTGCTAGGCATAAGCCTGAATCACACACCGGCACAAGGCCTGCTAGACTCGAAGTCTAATATTTATTCACCGGCACTAAGCCTGCTAGGCACAAAGCCCGATCAAAGTCACCAGCATAAGGCTTGCTAGGCTCAAGGCCCGAATATCACAAATACAAAAATCATTCCACAACATTTCACATATATCAAATCGTATAATATTCCATGTAACACATACACATTTTCAGAGGCTTCGATATCATTCAAATACAACTTAATCACATTAATTCATTTACATATATCATTCGGCTATCAACTAATACATTATAAACTTTGAGTCATCATAGTAAATCATTTTATGTTCAAAATAAACCATGTTTAATTGCTTAAAAACTTACCTCGGATATCGACGGACGTTATGAATCAGCTATTCAATTATTTTTGTTTTCCCCCGATCCATGTCTAATTTCCTTTGTTCTTGATCTATATAATTTCACATTAACCTCATTTAAATACAATTTCATCCAATTTAATCCAACAACACATAAATGGGAAAATTACCATTTTACCCTTAATATTTTATAGTTTTTTACAAATAGGTCCTAATTGCATAAAACACAAATTACACATAATCTCACCACAACATAATTGAGCCGAATCTTCTATATACTCATACTAATCCATTTATTTCATCTATTTCACATTTTAGTCCCTCAATTTATTATTTTTTGCAATTTAGTCCTAATTACTCAAAATCTCCAAAAACTCAAATACAAAAAATGTTAATCTAAAACATATTTTTAATATTTCATCATCAAACATCATAAAACACAATTATTCATCAATGGCATAACTCAAAATATGCATCAAAATAAAAAATTTAAACATGGGTCGGATAGTATTCGAAGCAACGATCTCAAAAATGTAAAAATTATCAAAAACCGAACAAAAACTAACCTTGAATCTAGCTTCCAAAGTGCCGAATACCCTCAGCTAAATTTTCTTTCTTTCTTTCTCAAGTTTCGGTAATAACAAGTATGAATGCATGGCTTTCTTTTTTTTTATGTTTTAATATATTATATGTTAACTTTTAACTTATTTTACCTATTTAACCTTATAATAATAATAACATAAACATATAAAAAAAGGGTACATTCAACCATCACTTAGATAGTGGACTATTTGCAACATAAATAATCCATATTAAAAAGCCACTATCAATTCAACCTTTATAATTTAGACTATCAAGTTTTCAACTTACACAATTAAGTCCTTTATCAAATTAAGCACACAAATAATCAAATCTTTGTACGAAATTTTCACACATGCAAATTCACATACAATAAACACGAAAAATAATATTTAAATATTTTTTTACTCGAATTCGTGGTCCCAAAACCACCTTTCTGATTAGGGTCTAAATTAGAATGTTACAACTAGATTTAAACATAAACAAACATATAAAACTGAACCATAAAATTTTGTAGAAATTAAAAACACTCAAACATGTGCATAACATCCCTTATACTGGTCCACTAGGCCAAAAACATACATCAGGGATGAGTCGGGACTAAACCGGGAAATTCTGAAAATCTTGCAACACTTAAAAGATTTTTCATGATTTAGAGAGCCACATGCCCGTGTGGATAGGCCGTGTGGTCTCACACTTCCGTGTCCTCAGCCCGTGTAACTCTCTAACTATGACGTCATCAACATAATAGAGACATACGACCAAGTCACACGCCCATGTCTTAAGGTCGTGTCCTTCACACGGCTAAGACACACAATCGTGTCTCTGTCCGTGTGTTTACTACTGGACATTCTGTTTTACCTAATTAGGGTGCAAGGGCACACGGCCGGATCACACGCTCGTGGGGCAGACCGTATATCACACACGGTCTAGACACATACCTGTGTGTCTAACCGTGTGGACAAATTCTAGGCTATTATCCAAGCCATTTGTCACCCTTAAACACTAGCATACATAAACCCCCATCATGATATGCAACATACCACATATTCAAACCAACATGCTTTCATATGGCATTCCACACAAATTTCATATTCAATCAATGTTATTAACCTACTTTTAAATTATTCATTAATACTATGGATATGTTCACCCTATTGGTCATAAACTATCCATCAAGCACATATACCATTCATTACACTCGTCCTCCACAACCATATCAAAGTATAAACACATTTGCATGCATGCATAATTAATTAGGGTTACAACCTAAATAATCAATATGAGCCATCTCTCATGGCCATATACAAAGTAATCATAATACCAATATGAGCCAACATATTTGGCTAATCAATATGACACATAACAAAATAATCAAGTTTCCTATACATGCCATACTCAAAATGTTGAGACTAACTATAGCCAAATATCCAATTGATAGTGTGATCGAAAACTCTAACGTCCTCCGATCCTTGAGCTAACTTGGCAATACTATAAGGAAAAAGGAAAGGAAAGGGGCTAAGCTTTAAAGCTTAGTAAGTCCATATGCAAATAATATGCAATCTAAACAAGTAATTAACATACATTTAACATAGCGAACATAAGTTTGTATTACATTGAATAGCTTAAACTTACTCATCATATACACAACCTTATCATAGTTTCATCATATATCAAGGCATTACTCATGAGTTCGGTATACATACTTGTACCAACTCGTAACACAACTTATACTCATTCTTCTCATTGACTTACCCCTTGGGTCCTCTGTCAAGTTACTCGAAAATTTACCCGTTGTACATTTAGAATACTATTGGATACATGGAAAGCTCGTACATAAGTGCCACATACGCAGCTAGAGGCACCTCATAGCGCATAACATATATAAGCTCATTCTCGTGCTACTCACAGGTCAGCTCACACAAGCTGTCAGTCAGGATGTAATTACATGGGCAGCTCACACGAGCTATCAGGTATTCGTAACACATGCCGGACTACCTAGCCACTGGTAGGACGTACAAGACCAACACCCGAAACCATATAAACTTATATTACATATCCCATGAGCTCAAATCATACTATTCCTAGTGACATGTCACTTGTATCCCAAACTATTCCTAAGGTTCAAATGGGATTTCTTGATTATCGCTTTGCTGTTGAACTTGCTCGTAATATCGTTTACGATGTCTGTAATACCAATCATATACTCATGGAATATTCAGGCATATAATTCATAATAGCAATTAAAGCATTTAAAGCACATAACATTAAAGTATTAAAATGTGTTACAACATCACATTATTTGTATATGAACTTACCTCGGTACAAAAATGATGAAAACGAGTCTATTCTTTATAAACCTTGTTTTTCCCCTGATCAAGACCCGAATCACTTTTTCTTGATCTATGATACCAAATTTAACTTATTTAATACTCACATTATTTAAATCGACCCAATAATCATACTTTGGTAAAATTACCATTTTACCCTTAACATTTCACTTATTTACAAATTGGTCCCTAAGCTCGTAAAATGAAAATATGTATTTTCTTTGTTACCCAAGCCTAGCCGATTCATATTCCTTCTCATATCAACCCTCATTTCTCATTAAAACACATTTCTACTATCCACTTTTTCATCTTTTACAAATAAGTCCTTTTTAGGTGTTTTCATGAAAAACCACTTAGTAAAATATGTTTATCACACATCAAACTTTCATATTATTCCATTAAACATCAAAATCCAAGCATGTCACACATGGATCAAATTTCAAACATGAACCCTACCTCAAATAAATGGTAGAAATGGCTAGATCGTTTGATAATAACTTTAAAAATACATAGAACAATAAAAACGAGACTATGATGCACTTACTATTGAGCTTGGAAAGTGAAGAAACCCTAGCTATGGTGTCCCTTGGAATTTAAGCACATACATAGAGAAGATGAGCAAATTTTGCTTCATTTTTCCCTTTTTATTCTTTTATTAACCAAATGACAAAAATGCCCTTAAAGCCTTTCTTTCAAATTTTTTACTATTCATGTTCATTTTTGTCCAAAATTTTACAATTTGGTCAAATTGCTATTTAAGACCCTCTAATTAAAAATCCATGGCAATTTCATGCTCAAAGCTTCTAGAACATGTATTTTGCAACTTATTCAATTTAGTCCCTAACTTCAAATTGGACACTTTAGGCATAAAATTTCTTTATGAAAATTTCACACAAGCATACAATCATATCATAGACCATCAAATAATCATAAAATAATTATTTCTATTTCAAATTTGTGGTCTCAAAACCACTGTTCCAACTAGACCCTAAATCGGGATGTTACAGGAAATATGTACTTACTTCCATTGCATTATTGATACACACAATCATCAACAATATTCATCTCAAAATCGAATAAAATAATTATTTGATGAAAATTGTGGTACCATTGACGGGAAGCTTGTTTGAGTCCATAGATGGATTTTGTCAATTTGCAAACCATGTTCTTTGAGTCTTCTGACTCAAAATTTTCTAGTTGCACCATATAAATTGTTTCTTCAATATCGCCATTAAGAAACGCAGTCTTAGCATCCATCTGATGTAACTCAAGATCAAAATGCACAACAAGCGCCATGATTATCTTGAAGGAGTCTTTCAATGAAACTGGAGAGAAAGTCTCTGTAAAATCAATACCTTCTTTTTGAGTATATCCTTTAGCTACAAGACGCGCCTTATACCTCTCCACATTACCATTTGCATCCTTCTTGGTTTTAAATATCCATTTACAACCAATTGGTTTTGCACCTTCAAGTAATGGGACAAG
The DNA here is from genome assembly GCA_025698475.1 of Gossypium anomalum. NCBI lineage: Eukaryota > Viridiplantae > Streptophyta > Magnoliopsida > Malvales > Malvaceae > Gossypium > Gossypium anomalum. The sequence goes on along the minus strand of CM046966.1, from coordinate 75,873,840 downwards.
TTCCCAAACTTTATTGTCTTGTATAAGTTTATTCTTACCTTTTATGGCATCAATCCACTTTTGAGAATTAGAACTTTTCATGGCTTGATGAAAGTTGATTGGATCACCTTCCATGATTCCATTATCATCCTCATATTCTTGGAGAAATACAATATAATCATCTAGAATAGCATTTCTCCTTTCTCTTGTAAACCTCCTTAATGGTATTTGTTATTGAGGTTGTTAAGTTTGTTCTTCTACAACAATTACCTCATTTTGAATTAGGAGTTGTTCAACATTGTCTTGTAAAGGTTCTGGATTCACTTCTTGATCAATGATAGGTATAAGAACCTGAACATCATCAAAAGTGATAGTAGAAATTGAGTTAGAATCCAATTCCTCCTCAAAAGCAATGTCTCTAACCTTATTTCACTCCCCAAACTCAACATCCTTAAAAAATGTTACAGTTCCCGTCTGAAGAATATTCCTTATTATGGGATCATAAAATTTATAGCCCCTAGATAGCTCAGAATAACCAACAAAGTAGCTGTTTACTGTTTTGGAGTCCAATTTCTTTTCATGTGGCCTATAAGGCCTTACCTCAGCTAGACATCCCCAAATGTAAAAGTGCTTTAGACTAGGCTTTTGACCTGTCCAAAGCTCATAAGATTTTTTTTTTTTGCAACTGCTTTATTGGGTACTCTATTCAGAATGTAAGCTGCTGTCTTTAACGCTTCTCCCCAGAGGGACTCAAGTAAGGTAGAATGAGTAATCATCCTCCTTACCATATCCTTAAGAGTTCTGTTTCATCTTTCAGCTACACCATTCATACTAGGTGATCCTGGCATGGTGTACTATGGGACAATACTGCATTTCTCTAGGAATTTCGTAAATGGTCCTGGACATTGTTCACTTGAGCCATCATATCTACTGTAGTACTCACCACCACGATCAGATCTGACGTTTTTAATCCTTTTGTTGAGTTGATTCTCAACTTTAGCTTTATAAGATTTGAACATGTCCAAATACTGATATTTCTCATGAATGAGATATAGGTACCCATTACGTGAGTAATCGTCTATGAATGTTATGAAATATTGTTGACCATTCCAGGATGCTATAGGGAACGACCCAAAAATATCTGTATGAATTAATTTTAAGATATCTGACGATCTGTTGGCACCCAATCTCTTAGTTTTGGTCTGTTTTCTCTTAATGCAATTGACACAGACATCAAAGTCTGTGAAGTCAAAGGACTCTAAAATACCATCAGACACAAGGCGTTCAACTCTAACTTTTGAGATATGACCTAAGCGCCTATGCCATAATGATGCTGAATTTTCCTTATTTAATTTGCGTTTAATACCACGTGATTCCACATGCAAGGTTTCATTATAGGATGCAACTGTTTCTATCAAATAAAGGTTATCATAAGTATTTAAATAACCAGTTCCAATAACATTTAAATTTAAAGACAAATTAAATTAATTATTTCCGAATGAACAATAATATCCAAATTTGTCCAACGAAGAAACATAAACTAAATTTCGTCTAAATGACGATACAATAAAAGTGTCTTTTAAATCCAAATAAAAACCAGTTCCTAATAACAACCTAAAATGCCCAATCGCTTCCACTTCTATCGATTTTCCATCGCCCACAAAGATGTGTCTTTTACCATTACTTGGCTTTCGGTAACTCAAGCAATCCTGCATAGAAACACTTATGTGAGTAGTAGCACCAGAATCTATCCACCAAGTGTTTTTAGGTACTGAAGCTAAATTAATCTCAGAACAGATTGAATTAAGAATTATACCTTTCTTTGCACGCCAAGCATGATATTTGGTACAATCTTTATTTACGTGTCCAGACTTGTTACAAAAGAAACAACTCACTTTAGCTTCTTGTTGTTTCTTTTGAGCTAGACCCTTATCAGCTTCATTCTGATATTTTCTTTTCTTACCCTTGTCTTTAGAGGCATTGGCTAAATGAGCACTTTTAGACTTATCACGCTTTAACCTTTCTTCCTCTTGCACACAATGATAAATGAGCTCATTTAGGGTCCATTTCTCTTTTTGACAGTTATAACTAATTTTAAATTTATTAAACCGTGCATGAAGCAATACCAAAACCATAAGAACAAGCAATTCTTCAGAAAGCTCGATCTTAAGTGCCTTAAGTCTTCAAGTAATATGAAACATCTCCATAAAAGTCTTGAAGTAATATGGAACATCTCCATAATGTACCCCCTTACGTTTCCTTGACCTTTATGCTTTATAGACATCAAAGAAGTCAGAAGTGATGTCATCTCAACCTTATCATTTTTAGCAAAATGTTTTTCAATTTCATCAAGGAAATCCTTGGCCTGAGTAATCTCTTTAGATTCTGTGCCCCTTAAGGCTTCTGGAATACTGTGTTTCATGATCATTAGACTCATGTGATTTGAACAATCCCACCTCTCAAATCCCTCTTAACATCAGGGGTGCTTTCCGCAGTGAGAATTGCAGGTTGTTCTTCCCTTAGTGCAAGGTCTTTGTCCATACAACCAAGCACTATAAGTAAGTGCCTTTTCCATTCCTTAAATTTAGTCCCATTAAGCATGGGTATAGAATTTATATTAGCAGATATTGTGGCAGCAGAAGATGAATTAGCTGAATATAGAACAAAAACAAACTTAAATTAATATTCATAAGTAAACAATAAATTCAAGATAATGGCTCATCCCATCTCAAGATACCAAACACAACACTAATATCAAGTCTTTGGGCAGTAATATTAATAGTAAGCGATACTCTTATTGTAGCAATCAAACACTGACAATAAATTATGTCAAATAATGAATTAATCTTTGGACTAACTTATTGCTCACATAAAATACCTTATAATTGTCACACATTTATCACCACAAATGTCGTTGAAATTCTGCCAAATATTAACTTACCTTTGGGTCAATTAATAAACGCATGAATCACAAAAACATATAACCATCTTAATATTTCAAATAAACTAATCTACACAAAAGAGGTCACTTTGGCGGCATTTTGTTTCAACTAATTTATTTAAAATATTAGATATCCTTAATTAAAAACCAAAATCTGAATTTATTTGTTTCAAAATATTTACCTTAATTTCATCTTTCAATCAAATTAAAAGATAATTATATATATTTATATAAATTTCCAAAACAACATGCATTTATTATATATGTATATAATCAATATATATATATGAATTAAGTTATGCCTATTTACTGTTAACTTTTTTTAATCCATCGAAAAAAAATAAAAGAAAAGGAAAACCTTAAATTTTTTATTTTATTTTTCTATAAATTAAAAAAATACTTTAATATAAGCCTTCAAAGATCAATATATATCCGAAATATAAAACCCATAAAATTTGATGAATCAATCGTTTAAAGAAGAAACTTAATCAATTCCCAATGATTTAACATGACGATGCTCAAATGCCACTTGTTAGATTTGTAAAATAAATCTAAAATAAAACTTAATAAATTAGGATCTATCATGTCAAATCATCAAGAATAAATTAGGAACAAATCAAGAACAAAACTAGATGCAGAAGCGTACCTGAATCCATGAATTTCTTGAAGTTTTACCGGATCTTGGGGATTTAATCTTCCAAATTAGCACACAAGAAATTCAGAGAATATCTACTCTCTCTTTCCTAATGATGGGATATTAGAAAAGATATATTGTTTATAATTTGAGAACCATAACCCTAATATTTATAACCTTGACATATTAGTTCTAATCAAATTCTAATTAGCCGATCATTAATTAGAATTTGATTAAAACTCAATTACTAGAGTATCTACACATATTTGACCCATACTTTATTTAATAATTAAAACCAAATAAAATTTTAATAAAATTAGATCTCTTTTAATTTGGGCTAACCTATCATGATAGTAAATAATAACAAGTAATTACCCTTATTATATATGTGATGTCCATATTTTTCAACATATAATAGTAAAAATGTAATTTTAGCAATTTAATAGTCTATACCTTTTAAAAAATTAAATTATTTTTTTATCATTTTTATGCCAAAATAAAATTTTATCTTTATTAATTTAAAATTTTATAAATTTTAAATGGGTCTGAATGAACAAATTCTCCTTTTCTACACCGCTGTTCAAAATTGACTTCCTTGGGAAAGTATCTTACGACCCATCTTCCATGTTTCTAGTGGCAAAGGCTAGTGGAGACCCAGGGGGGCCATGACCCTCTAAAATGGTGAAATTTTAATTTAGGTCTTTTATAATTTATAAAATTTTAGATTAATAATAGTAAAATTATACTTTGACTCTAAAAATGATAAAATTTTGATTTAACCTTTCAAAATTTGTGAAGATATAGACAACTAAAACGATAAAATTATATTTTTACTATCGTAAAAATATATAATTTGATTTCGCCTCCTAAAATAAATTTTCTGGCTCCACAACTGTATCCAAAGGCCAAACATGGCTGAGCAATACTTCGAAAGCCACAACGGGATTTTTGTTAGGTTGTTAATCCAATCGACAGCTACTTAGGCAATCACTTCGGTAATGAGTTTTGTAAAGGAAACCGATGCCTTAAAAACGAGGGTTGCCTCCTTAATAGGAAGGATTTCAGTTTCAGTTGTACTATTGGATGCGACAAGTTTAGAGAAAATAAGTAACACAGCCCCACAGTCATCATGCAAAATATTGCCAATACCTGCTAATTTGATATTGAATTTAAGGCATCCCTTTGGCGGAGGCTTCCATTTATGGTCAATTCCATATTTCTTAGTTTTATCATATGGGAAAAAGTTAGAGGGGGAGAGAAAAAAAAAAGCATGTACTCTCACACAAGAAGATAGCCATTTAGCGACGAAACTCTTTTATTAATTTGATATTATTCACATGCAGTGGTGGAGAGTAGTGGAGAACCGGGAGGGGGCTAGAGAAAGTAGTAAAATTTTAATTTAGACCCTTTATAATTTATAAAATTTTAAATTAGTAATGGTAAAACTAAACTTTGGTACCTCAAAAATTACAAAAATATAGACTATTAAAATGATGAAATGATATTTTTATCATCGTAAAAATATACAATTTAATTCTGGCCTCCAAAAATAAATTTCAGGCTCCGCCATTGTTGATATAAATGAGCAAAAATTTTTAGGTAATTGTTAATTTTAATGCACAAATTTATATTGGTTTAGTTTTAGAGTCCCAATATTCCAAGAACACAATGTTCAGAAATATTAGAGAAAACGAAGTTAAAAATGGGTAGAAAAATCAAAACTGCAGTTCACCTTTTGAAATATAAACATATCGCATATCCCAATTCAGTAGGATATTCTACAAGTCGTCTTGATGATGATGAAAGAAGTATGGTTTGAATACATGAATGAATTTAAATTTGGAAAATCGGAACGGATGTTTGAAGCTCATATCCATGTAGAAATATAAAAAGTGTCAGCTCGCATTATGAAACTTTGGACACCTAACATACGAATCGATTAATAATTTTGTAGAATTGTTAGAAAATCCAGCAAGTTCGTGTGGGTGATTGGATTGGTTTTCTACATAATATGGTTTGAATTATTTTAATTAAGATTTCTAGACTTTTGATTTTTGGAATAAGTTTTTGGATTTGGTTTTGTTTTTGGGTTTTTGATCTGCTCGTTGGTTTTTGGGTGTTCTTAAACGTAAAACTGCAAAATCATACTGTTATAGGCCAATTTGGCCCACTTACATGCCATCAAACCCCAATTTTACACATACCCAAAATATTTAAAACCTTTACAAATTAAACCCAAACCCAATCAAATCCCAAAACCCAATAATCAAGCCCAACCGAAACCCTAGTCCCCTAATCAGCCAAACCTACCCCTCACTTTCGGCTCCCACTTGCCCCTGATTAGCCGGCCACCAACCCTCTGACACCAGCACCATTCCCTGCACCACCGGTCACATCCACCACCTTCTATACCTACAAGACAGTAAAGAGAAGAGATAGAAATAGCCAAAAAAAGGAAACAATTTGTAAAAAAATGTAGGCTATAAAAGCCGAATGGAAAACCATTGTAAGGGGTTCGGCAAAAAATCCAATGAAATATACAAAAACCGATTCAATTTTTTAGCAAGAATCACTTCCATCAACATATAAATGCAACAATATCATCAAATCAAACAAGAAGATACCAGAAATTGAGGAATCAAAAGGGCAAAGAAAAATCTAAGGTAAAATTTTTCATTTTAGGTACTGTTTCGTTTCTATATACATAAATATTTAAAAATATTGCAAATATATATATAAAAATAAAAAGCAAAAAAAAAATTTGGAGTTTTACCTTTTCCGGCCACCGTGTACGGTGGAGCGGATTGCCGCAGCCGGCGACAGCGACGGTCGATCATGATCGGACAGGTGACCGGCCCACCGCCGGAAATCCTCTTCCCCCTCCCTTCTCTCTCCCTTCTCTCTTCCCTCCCTCTTCTTTTTTTCTTTCCCTCTCACCAAATGCCTTTTTTTTTTTTGTTAATTTTAGGCCTTATATAGCCCTCCAAAACGACGTCGTTTTGGGGGCTGCTCTTTAGCCCCAAAACGGCATCGTTTTGAGCCTACCCGACCCGACCCGATCCAAACCCGCTCAGGATCCACGTGTTTTTTATGGAGGGGTTATTTGCGCGTTTAACCCCTCCGCTTTTAATATGTTCTAATTAAATCTTTCATTGTTTTTTTTTTAATTTGGCCCCAAAGTATGCAGCACTTTGCGATTTAGTCCCCCTTGCTATGTTATGTTTTGAAGGGAGGATTAATTGTGTTTTTGTTTGCGCGTTTTAATGGGTCCTTTCCCCTTTATATTTTTTCAAAATTCGCCCCAAAGCTTTGATTTTAATCCAATTTTGTTTCTTTTTCATTTATTTCTCGTATTTACCTTGGATTTCATATTATTTTGCCATTTAATTCAGCTTTAAATATTAATCATGTTATATATATAATATTGTTATCACTATTATTTTTATATATTGTTACTAGTGTATTATATTTAGCTACATATATATATTTTCTTTATGTTTCGTTTCTTACTATTATATGCATATATATCTATTATTATATTTATTATTTATATTGTTAGTATTAGTATTTTCACTTAATGTGTATATAGATATACATGTACGTATTAATAGTTTTTTTTATCATATGTATATATTTATATTATATTTATATTAATGTATATATTTTTAATGTTATTAGATGGATATTTCTTGTATATTTCCATGAATATATTTTATATTGTCTCATGTGCATACTCCGAAATACTATTATATATATACGTATTTTTAATACCATATTGAGTATATATTATTATATTTATTTTTATTCCGATTATACTTATTATTAATATTAGTACATATATTTCACCATATGTGTATATATACATTTTTGTGTATATAGTATTATTTTTGTATATTTAATTATATTATTCTGAAAAAGGGTTATAATATATATATATATTTGTGAATATCATACTATTCATGTATTTTTATGTTATTTCATACATGTATCTTTATGTTATTTGTTATATATTTCTTTTACTATTTCATGTATATGTTTTTTTAAATACCATAATATTTATATATTTTTGTACTATATTATGCATATATTTTATCCTTGTTATTGTAAGTACTAGTATATGTTTTATTATTTATATATATATCTTTCTATTACTACTATTATTATTAGTGTGCCTATTATATGTGTATATCGTATGTGTTCATTTTAAATATGTTATGCATATATATATATATATATATATATATATATATATATATATATTATGTACCTATATTTAGTATTATTAAGTAAATATTTTTCACTTCTATATTACGTACATACTCCTAACATCATCATTATGTATATGCATTCATTGTTTCTATTTCGTGTTTAATTCTAGTATTGTGTCTAATATCGCATATTTCTTTGTTATTTTTAATATTATTGTCACACTTGTATTTGCTTCAATATATTTCTAGCTCTGTCATTTATTTATTTGCTTTGCATGAGTTCGAAAATCTTATTCCTGTTTTTTAATTAATTTCAATACATGAGGCAACGTATCGGTTTAATACTAAGTCGTCGATTTCATTGTTATGTTGGGTGAACATCAATCGACTCATGTTAAAACGGTATGCCCTTTTAAAAAAACCAAAAAACTAAAATTTCTCGTCTTTTCAACCAAATCACGATTAAATCTTACATTGAACTCGTATTTTTTAAAATCAAGACAACGCGTGTTTTACAAGATACCAATTTTGGGCGTTGCGAGGGTGCTAATACCTTCCTCGCGCGTAATCGACTCCTGCTTCCTCTGGATTTTGACTCAGACCTAAACTCGGCCTTTCTTTTGTTTTTAAAAAATAAATTTATTAGGTGTCCGATCACACCTAGAAAAAGATCGGTGGCGACTCCCTCTTTATTTCAAAATTAAAGTTTAGTTTTCAAGTTTTCACTAAACCGCCACAATTAGCGACCCCAAACCAAAAATTTCACGTCCCTACAGCTGGTGACTCCACTGGGGAGAATTTTGAGAGTCGTGTCTGGAATTAAACTCCCGTTGTCAAAATTTTCAAAATTCCTTGGTTAAATTAACGTTTAGTCGTGTTCATCAAATTTTTGTTTCCAAAAGTCATGCATTTGCTTCATGTTGTAAATATTTTTCTAACTTGTTTTATCTTGTTGTTTTTCAGTTCTAAGTTTTATGGCTTTAGTCTTTTAGTTTTGTTTACAAATAAAACGTAAAGGTTTGTGAGTTTCTCCCCACACACCGTGCACTTGCAATTTGCATAACATAAGCTCTATACTTGGGCTCCGTCCGTTTAAGTGAAAGTAAACGCTACGCCTTCATGAGTTAACTCGTCCCTCTGTACAGGCTAGTGAATACTTTCGGGATGCATATGACTTATGCCTTCGTGAGTAACTTGTCTCTCCGCATAGGCATAAGTAAATGTAACCCCTCGAATTGATCTCGTGAGCCTGTGATGGGCTACGACCGAGGCTTCGTACTAGTCTTAGTAGACGACAGTACGAACAATTCGAGTACCTGTCTAGAACCAAAACCGCATATAGTGAACCGTACGAGCCACCCAAATAAGAGCTATGCCGAACCTCTGTCCGTCAATAGTCACCAAAATAAGTACACGGGGAAAACATCTCTTGCCTTTCATTTACACTATTTATGCAATGGAATTGAATCGGGTAGCTTAATTTGTGTTTCAGCTTATATTTGTTGTGGTTACTAACCAAGTTTGTTTATCTTTATCTCTATTTTTTATCATGCATTATAGGCATCCTGATTAGGAAGGTGTTGATTAGAGATTGGTTGCCAAAAAATGGGTTTCTGATGGAAGAGTTGATTATACAAACAACCGAGAAAAATACTGTGGTCCGGGATTGGTCTTTGAAAACCCAGAAAGAAAAAGGGGATAGTTTAATAGAAGGACGTGTTTCTAATCTACCCGAGCACGTAACTATGAATTTTCATCAGAATAATCTGGAAGACTTGGTTTGGATCTGGAATCAGTGGGACTCGAACACTAGGGGAATCTTCACTGAAAGATACGGGGATATAGCCAACCTGATTGCCATCAATGTTGACGAACAATTGATTCAAGCCATGGTCAGATTCTGGGATCCAGCTTACCAGTGTTTCACCTTCAATCAAGAAGACATGACCCCGACTATAGAAGAATATGCTGCTTTGCTTCGTATCGATAATGTGCAATTCTACAAAATATATGTGAAAGAGCCCAAGCCGATGACCTTCAAGAAAAATTTAATGAGATTGACAGATATGACCGACATATGGGCCGAGAAACAGATAAAGAAGAAGAATGAAACCAGTTGTATTCCATGGTTTTCCCTACGAGATTTGGTTCTGAACCACCCTGACGTGTTGAAGAGGGTAAACCTGTTCGCTTTGGCCATTTATGGTCTGATTGTTTTCCCAAGAGTTCTTGGGCATATAGAAGTTGCAGTAGTAGATTTCTTTGAAAAGTTAAAACAAGGAATTAACCCTGTCCCAACTATCCTGGCTGAAACCTTTAGATCACTAAGCATCTGTAGGAGAAAGGGGGAAGGTCGTTTTATCGGATATGCGCAGTTACTTAACGTTTGGATCCTGAGCCACTTCTGGAAAGTAGAGCACACATCGTTCCATATGTTTTCTAAAACATTCTCCTCAGTAGAAGCTTATCTCGAGAAAGAATGGCCAAAGGAAGTCACCGAACAGTATTGGGTCTCAGTTTTTCAGAATCTTCATCCTGAAGATGTAACCTGGAGAGCGCCATGGATACGCCCTTCGGTTCTGTTATACAAGGTGGGAAACCAAGATTGGGTGCCACTGCTTGGATTATGAGGAGGAGTTGGTTATGCTCCGTTAATGGTCCAAAAGCAATTTTCTTCACGACAATTCATACCCGTCACTGGAGGATTAGCACAGTCCGAGTTTGCTTTCACAGGTGAAGGTTATATGAGAAGGGTCCGAGACACTGCAAAGTCTTGGAAGAAAATTCATCTGATGGAATTAGCTCTATATACTGATACCCTCACCCAAGATTATGACATATGGAGGAAGCAACGGGTAAATAGTCAGTAAATCTCATCGACAAACTACACCGTCCGAAATCCTTTCTCGGAAGAAGCACCATCTGAGCTAGAAATGGCAAGGCAAGAATTTGAACGAGAAAAGGCTAAGATGTCTCGGGACCTTAGTGCTCTTCAAGAGGAAAACTACCAACTGAAGATCGACGTTTAGATAGAAAGATCTAGAACCGAGAAAGTGCAGAAAAAAGTTAAAGTCGTAAGAAATGACTTAAGGGACCTCCATCTGGAGAATAAAAAGTTAAGAGGCACAATAAAAAACAGTGGGTTGGGCAAGTCGTCAGCAGAATGGAAGGAAGAAATTAACAATATCAAAGGAGGGATGGAATTCTGGAAAGGGAAAGCCAAGAAAGAGGAAGAAAAAGCTGCGCGTGCGATGATGGAGTTAAGGAAGAAGAACGCTGAATATGAAGCTGTGTCTACCGAGGCAATGACTAGTCGATCTAAACGTCAAGAACTAAAAGAGAGGATATAGGATTTAGAAGACATGCTGCAAGACCGTCAACAACAGCTAGATACTCTCTTGAAGGCTTTAGAAGAAAAGAATAGTCAGTATGATAGAGACATTCATGCTTACGAAGAGGGTCTCCAAGAAAAAGAAATGCAACTCGATTTCTTGATCAATGAAATTCGCAAGGCGGCTATGCAAGTTGTGCAGTTATCCGATGAGGCCGAAGCTCTCAGTTGCCAGTTCCCTCCAAACCGAAGATCAAACATGTCAGAGTTCTTAGAGCGAGTGAAGAAATAAGGAGATGAGGCTAGGAAATTTGTGTAACTGTTGAATCAAGAAAATGGAGAAACTTTTTATAATAGACTCTTTTGATAAATGAAATGCCCAAGTATGGGGCTATCTTGAAATCGACACCAAATTTTTTCATATTTATGCACGATTAACATTTATTTATCATTCATTTGTCATTCATTCATTCATTCATTACATATACATGTCACCATAATCATCCACCAAGGCTAAAACCGTATAATTCGCAGTTGCGACACTTCAAGACTAGAATCACGTCATTCGTATAGAACGCATCGACAAGCTAGGGCAATGGAGGTTGAATTCAATGAAAGAATTGAAAGGATGGAAAGAATCCAAAAGGAATTACAAGAGCAGTTGGCCAAGTGGTGAGATCTCGAGAAGAATCGCTCGAACAAAGAGACCAAATGGCCAAAATGATGGAAATGATGTCAGCTCTAGTAAAAGGAAAGGGACCTATGAACTCTGACGTTGTGGAACCACAGTCAAGGGTTAACATCGATCAGGATCCACCCCATCCTCCAGGATTTACTCCACCGCATGCCCACGCAACGCAAAGAGGGTACGCTCAATGGGAACCCACAGGTCTGGAACAACGACCTGCACCACCTGCTAATTTGGGGCAAGGAGTGTTCGTATCAAACCCAGGAGCTAGTCCTGCTGATCCACTCGTTCCAGATTTGGACGATCCAGTAGAGATAGCCAGGTTAAAATTAGATAATCACGATGCAAAAGAGAAATATAGGAGCTTAGAGGAAAGGCTCAAGGCGATAGAAGGTACTGAAGCCTTCTCTGCATTGGGCGCTAAAGAGCTCAGTTTGGTACCCGATTTAGTTTTGCCTCCCAAGTTTAAAATACCAGATTTTGAAAAGTACGATGGGACAAGATGTCCAAAAGCACATCTTATCATGTTTTGCCGGAAGATGACCGGTTATGTGAATGAGGATAAGCTACTCATACATTATTTTCAAGATAGTTTAACATAATCAGCTCTTCGGTGGTACAACCAACTTAGTAGGGAAAAGATCCGATCCTGGAAGGACTTGGCGTCAGCATTCTGTGAGCAGTACAAGCATGTGTCAGATATGGTGCCTGACCGAATGACTCTGCAAATGATGGAGAAGAAACCAACGGAGACCTTCAGACAGTACGCTCAAAGATGGAGAGATATTTCGGCCCAAGTGGAGCCTCCACTGATGAAGACTGAGATAACGGTTGTTTTCATCAATACTTTGAGAGCACCATTCTATGACAAGCTGGTGGGAAGTGCTACAAAGGATTTTTCAGATATCGTAATATCCGGAGAACTTATTGATAGTGCCATCAAGAGTAGAAGGATGGAAGGTTCTGATAGTTCAAGAAAGGCAGCACCCGTAAGGAAGAAAGAGCCAGAAGCCTACATGGTGGGAATGGGAAGCCGTTATGCCCCTAATCCATATTCAAATCAACCCCGACCTCGAAATTATCCACCTCTAAATTTTTATTATCCTCCCCAAACCCCTTACTACCAAACACCACCTCCTTCCTATCCCGTATACGCCACGAACAATCAAAGACCCGTTGCCACATTTCCACAAAACACTGTACCCATTCAAAGCCAACCCAGAAATGAACCAAGACCAACAAGGCCAACCCCGAGAAATCGTAATTTACTCCTATTACTATGTCATATGGGGAGCTATACTCGAAACTCTTGGAGAAGCAATTAATATTCCCCATTACATGGCACCTCTTAAACCTCCATACCCGAAATGGTACGATCCAAATGCTAGTTGTGCATACCATGCCGGGAACCAGGGGCATTCTACGGAGAACTATCTTGCCTTCAAAAGTAGAGTTCAAGGACTCATCGATGTAGGCATTTTGCGATTTGATGGTACTGGCGGTACGGCTGGAATCCATTCCCAAACCACACCGAAGGGAATGTGAGTGCAGTAGGAGAGGAGGACAAACGATAAAATAGAAGATGGGTTTCTGAAATAAGAACACCTCTGCAGAAAATCTGGGAGGTACTAGTTGAAAAAGGGTTGCTCTGTCGTCTTAACGGAGTATTCGAAGGAAGAAATGCAAAAGGTCATAGTTTTTGCGAGCTCCATGGTATTGGGGGGCACGACATTCAGTCCTGCAAGGAGTTCAGGAGATTACTGCAAAATATGATGGATAATAAGGAGATTGAGATTTTTTGTAAAGGCGAAGAGGCCGATAGTGGAGAAATATGTGCCTCTGACAATCAATCATCAAGTTTCCCGTATAGCGCCGACCGACCGTTAATAATTTATTACGACGCGAAGAAGGAACCAGTGAAACCAAAAGTGATAATCGAAGTACCATTTCCTTTCCCTTATAAGGACAATAAAACAGTACCATGGAGGTACGATGTCAACATCGTCACACCTGAAGGTGAAAAGCCTGAAGCCACAACAGGAGATATTGGGGAGGTAGGCCATTTTACCCGCAGTGGGCGTTGTTATTCTAAAGAAATTGAGCTGGCAAGGAAGAATAGCGACTTAAAACAAAACGGAAAAGCAGTGATGTATGAGGCCGAAGTCCAGCAGGAAACTCCACCTGTACAAGAAATTAAAAAGCCTGTGGATGAGGAAGAAGCTCAGGAATTCTTGAAATTTATCAAGCATAGTGAATACGGTGTGGTGGAACAGTTGAATAAGCAACCAGTATGAATCTCGGTTTTATCTTTACTGCTAAATTCAGAGCCACACCGGAACGCCTTGCTGAAGGTATTAAATCAAGCTTACGTAGCAAACAACATATCTGTTGAAAAGCTTGATAGGTGGGTAAATAATTTGAACGCGAAAAATTTCATTTCTTTTAGTGATGATGAGATACCGCCAAACGGTAGAGGCTCAGTGAAAGCACTGCATATTACGACCCGCAGCAAGGGCTACATAATACCTAACGTGCTCATCGATAATGGGTCGACGCTCAACGTCATGCCATTAGCCACACTTTCCAGAATTTCGATGGATCTGTCCTATTTAAGGCTCTGTCATTCCACGGTAAGGGCATTCAACGGGACGAGGCGCGAAGTCATAGGAAAGATTGAGATCCCTCTGGAAGTGGGCCCTTATATATACGAGGTGGAATTTCAGGTCATGGACATCACACCATCATACAACTGTCTTTTGGGAAGACCTTGGATCCATTCCGCCGGAGCACTCCCATCATCCCTCCACCAAAAAATGAAATTTATCATGGATGACTGTTTGACCACAGTCGAGGGAGAAGAAGACATTGTCGCATCCATCTCTGCCGATGCACCGTACTTGGAAGTGAGCAAAGATGCAATAGAATGTTCCTTTTGATCCTTTGAGTTTGTTAATGCCACTTTTATTGCTGAGGGAAACAGAATTCCGGTGCCAAAATTGTCGAGAAATGCCAAAATGGGTATCAAGCTGACTGTAGGGAGAGGAGCCCGAGCGAGGAAAGGTCTGGGAAAATTTCAGTAAGGAATAGTCAGGGCTCTGAGGCCAGTGCATCATAAGGCTCGATATGGCTTAGGTTTTCATCCAGACGTACGTCAAAGAAGAAAATAATGGAAGAAAGATTAGGAAAGAAGGATCGCAAGAAATTTGGGCCAAGAACCAGAATGGGATCCCATAGAATACCCTCCTTTGTCAAAAATATTTACATCTGCGGGAATGATATACCCTGGACAAGATGGTCCACGAAACATGCTGTGGTTAATTGAAAGGGGTCTTCAAAATGTCAGTATAAATGGTATTGACAAAGGGGCTGATGCGAGTAAAGACGTCTCAAGGATACGCCGTTGTCCCCTAGGTTTCATGTTGAACAATTGGACTGCCGAGGACTTTCTTGTAGTTTATAAGTCTTCAGAGTAATGCTCAAACATTAACCCTCTATTTTGTCCTTAGATATAATAGAATTCTTTTGTAAGAGCTTGCATTCGCTCTTTATCATTCAAATGAATATCAATGAAGATGCATTTTGTCACGATTTTTCGCATTATCACTAATTTCATAACCATTTTCTCATTTCATAGCTTATCCTTACATTTGCCTCATGCCATGACATAACATTTCGTTTGTTGGTTCCAATACTCAGATGCCTCTCTATAATTTCCTTTTCCATCCAACTTTTAGGTGCTTAGATATCGATGACATGAACAAACCCGTTACGAGTCTTGAAATTGATTTTGAAAAGGCTGTTTGTTTAGGAGAATTTAAGTCGAAGAAAATGCTGAAGATTACGTCTCGTCTCCTGACCTGTTAAGAATGGTGGAACAAGAGGATAAACAGATTTTGCCTCATGAAGAATCTGTTGAAATAATAAATTTGGGCACTGAAGAAAGGAAGCAAGAAATGAAGATTGGGACATCTATTTCAAAGAGAACCAAGCATAATTTGATCGTTTTGCTCTGTGAGTACAAAGATGTATTCGCATGGTCATATCAGGACATGCCAGGATTAGGTGAAGATGTAGTGGTCCATAAGCTCTCGTTAAAGCCAGAATGCAAACCCATTCAGCAAAAGCTAAGACGGATGAGACCCGAAATGCTGTTGAAAATAAAAGAGGAAGTCAAGAAGCAATTTGATGCTGGCTTCCTACAAGCCTCCAAATTTCCAAAATGGGTGGCTAACATAGTCCCGGTACCAAAAAAAAATGGAAAAGTATGAATGTGCATGGATTATCGTGACCTGAACTGAGCAAGCCCAAAAGATAATTTTCCCTTACCACATATTGATACGTTGGTGGACAACACAGCAAAACATTCATTGTTTTCTTTCATGGATGGATTCTCGGGGTATAATCAGATCAAGATGGCCCCTGAGGATATGGAGAAACTACCTTCGTAAGAATGTGGGGAACATTCTGCTACAAGGTGATGCCATTTGGGTTAAAGAATGCTGGGGCAACATATCAGAGGGCTATGGTGACGTTGTTCCATGACATGAGCATAAAGAAATAGAGGTCTACGTAGACGATTTGATTGCTAAATTCCGAGGGGAAGAAGAGCATGTAGTGAACCTCAAGAAGTTGTTCGAAAGGCTAAGAAAGTTTCAGCTAAAGCTTAATCCAACCAAATGTACGTTTGGGGCTACCTCAGGGAAGTTGCTAGGCTTCATTGTCAGTGAAAGAGGTATCGAGGTTGATCTAGATAAAATAAAAGCCATTCAAGAGTTACCACCTCTGCGCATGCAAAAGGAAGTTAGAGTATTTTTAGGGAGATTAAACTACATCGCCTAATTTATCGCTCAACTTACCAACCAATGCGATCCAATCTTTCGGCTTCTTCGAAAACATAACCCGGGAGAATGGAATGAGGAATGCCAGGTAGCCTTTGATAAGATAAAATAATATTTGTCTAGTCCTCCAATGCTAGTACCGCCAACCCCGGGAAGACCATTGATATTGTATTTAACTGTGTTTGAAAATTCAATGGGTTGCGTACTGGGGCAACATGACGAGTCAGGAAAGAAAGAAAAGGCGATCTACTACCTCAACAAAAAGTTCACTGAATATGAGGCAAAGTATTCGTCTATTGAGAAATACTATTGCGCTCTGGTTTGGGTAGCTCGAAGACTCAGATAATATATGTTGTATCACACGACATGACTAATTTCAAAGTTGGACCCAATAAAATACATGATGGAGTCACCTGCACTTTCTGGAAGAATGGCACGATGATAGATCCTACTGTCAGAGTACGACATCGTCTATGTGAGCCAAAAGTCGATAAAAGGGAGTACAATAGCTGACTTCTTAGCAACTCGAACGACAGAGGAATATGAGCCCTTGAGATTCGATTTCCCAGATGAAGACTTAATGTGCATCACAGAAAAGGAATTCGAGTCATCAAAAGAAAAGCCATGGAAGATGAGTTTTGATGGTGCGTCAAATGCCTTGGGACATAGAATTGGAGCAATCTTGGTATCACCAGACGGGAATCATTATCCATTGACGGCAAGACTGAATTTCTTCTGTACCAATAACATAGTAGAATATGAGGCCTGTATCATGGGACTTCGCGCAGCTATTGAACAAAACATCAAAGTCTTAGAGGTGTACGGGGACTCAGCCCTAATGGTTTACTAGATCCGTGGAGTTTGGGAAGTGAGAGACCCGAAATTGATTAAGTACAGTGATTTAGTGTTTGAATTGATCGAGGAATTCAAAGAAATAACTTTTCATTACTTCCCACGAGAAGAAAACCAATTGGCTGATGCCCTGGCCACTTTGGCTTCAATGTTCAAAGCAAGTAGAGAAGCAGAAATAATGCCCCTCAAAATGAGCATATACGAGGTACCTGCACACTGTTGTAGCGTTGAGAAAGAGGCAGACGGACGGCCATGGTTCCATGATATCTTAGAATAGTCAAGAATCAAAGGTATCCCGAACAAGCGAATGAAAATGACAAAAGAACAATCAGAAGAATGGCAGCTGGATTTATTCTTGATGGGGACATCCTGTACAAAAGAGGAAAAGATCAAGTACTCTTGAGATGCGTGGATGATGTGGAAGCCAGAAAAATACTTGAAGATATCCATGAAGGAATCTGTGGAATACATGCCAACGGTTTCAGTATGGCCAGAAAGATTATGAGACTCGGTTATTATTGGCTGACGATGGAAAGTGACTGCATTAATTTTGCACGAAAATGCCACAAATGTCAAATTTATGGTGATAAAATTCATGTAGCCCCTTCTCCTCTTCATGTCATGACTTCTCCGTGGCCTTTTTCTATGTGGGGCATGGATGTTATAGGGCCAATTTCTCCAAAAGCTTCAAATGGACATCGATTCATTTTTGTGGTTATCGATTACTTCACAAAATGGATAGAAGCCGCTTCGTTTGCCAATGTGACAAAGACTGCAGTTTGCAGGTTTTTGAAAAAGGAAATCATTTGCCGATATGGTTTGCCTGAAAGAATCATTTCAGATAACGCCTTGAATCTGAATAACAAGATGATGAAGGAAGTGTGCGATCAATTCCAAATAAAGCATCATAACTCCTCGCCCTATCGCCCAAAGATGAACGGGGCTGTTGAAGCAGCCAACAAAAATATTAAGAGGATCATTGGGAAAATGACTGACACATATAAAGATTGGCACGAGAAGTTACCATTTGCTTTGTATGCATATCGCACATCTGTGCGGACATCTACGGGAGCAACTCCTTTCTCTCTGGTCTATAGAATGGAAGCAGTGCTACCTATCGAGGTTGAGATCCCCTCTCTACGAGTCTTAATGGAATCAAAGTTAGAAGAAGTAGAATGGGTTCGAGCTCGATACGATCAGTTGAACCTCATCGAAGAAAAACGTCTAAGGGCAATTTGTCACGGGTAGATGTACCAGAAGAGAATGACCGCGGCCCATGACAAAAAGGTACGGCCAAGAGAATTCCATGAAGGAGAACTCGTGCTGAGAAAAATTCTTCCAATACAAAAAGATCTGCGAGGAAAATGGGCACCAAATTGGGAAGGACCATACGTTGTAAAGAAGGCATTCTCAGGTGGAGCTTTGATCCTTATCGAGATGGATGGGAAAGAGTTACCGAATCTAGTGAACTCAGATGCTGTGAAGAAATATTATGCTTGAAAAAAAGAAAATCAAGATGAAAACCCGAAAAGGGCATCTAAAAAAAAAAGGATCAAGGCGAAAACCCAAAATGGGCGTCTTGATTAAACACAAAAGATTAGGATGAAAACCTGAGAGGGCATCCTAATGAAGTAAACTTAGGCTTAAAGAGCAAGGCAATTTGAATGATGGGTCGAACAGCGAGACTATAGTATTTGAAGCATTTTTGAAAGCTCAAAATCTTCTACGCAAGAAGCCATGCTCGAAAAGATTCTTGATTGAGGAACGTGAAAGAGTTCATGCGTTGAATATCTAGAGCATTTGTACCCGTTAAATGCAACCTTTTTTTATGACATTTTTATTATTATTATCATTTGTTAACTTTCTTTGTTTGCCACATTGGAAATGAATAAATGAGAGGTATCATTTTTATCCCTACCTGACCTTTTTCATGCATCTCATTACGTGATCCATTTACATGATAAATAGTGAAATGACATACTCTAAACAAAAGGAATGTTAGGCATTACTCGGGTGAAAATTTGATAAGCACAAGAGCCTCAAAGCAAGAACAAAGTTTAACTAGGGGCAAAAGAGTGATATTTGAGAAATGTTGATTACTCGTGAAGCTTGAAGATGGTTACAGGGCCTGAAGAGAAAATCAAGAGTCTAAGTGATGAACGCAGATCATCAAAAATCGTGACGAAAAAGGGGCATACGACAAACATGCCTAAGGCGCATTGCATAATCATGTAGGCATAAAGGCACTTAAGACACATGTGCATATCATGATAACATCATGCATGGCATATACAGGTAATCCAGTAGAGCAAGAGGACGTGATGATAGCTGTATTGAATCAAAGAAAAAGACTCTTGAGTTCTATCAAATGACAGGTTTTGGTATTTTGATGTTTAATTTCTGTTTTCAAAAATCAACTCATATTGCGAGAGGTGAGTTGAGCCTCGGGTCACATGCCGAGGTATTTTCAAATTCTGTTGTTCAAATTCTGTTTTTAATTTTTTTTACTTTTCAAGAAAATCAACTCATATTGTGAGAGATGAGTTGAGCTTCAAGACACGTTGAAGTAATTTCAATTTATGTTTCAAAAATCAACTCATATTGCAAGAGATGAGTTGAGCCTCAGGGCATGCTGAGGTATTTTTAATTTCTGTTTTTCAAAAATCAACCCATATTGCGAGAGGTGAGTTGAATTTTTAATTTCTGTTTTTCAATTCATGTTTTCAAAAAACCAACTCATATTGTGAGAGGTGAGTTGAGCCTTTTAATTTCTGTTTTTCAAAAAAATCAACTCATATTGCGAGAGGTGAGTTGAGCTTTTAATTTCTGTTTTTCAAAAATCAACTCATATTGCAAGAAGTGAGTTGAGCCTCAGGACACGCTGAGGTATCTTCAATTTCTGTTTTTCAAAAAAATCAACTCATATTGCGAGAGGTGAGTCGAGCCTTTTAATTTCTGTTTTTCAAAAATCAACTCATATTGCAAGAAGTGAGTTGAGCCTTACGACACGCTGAGGTATCTTCAATTTCTTTTTTCAATTTATGTCGTTCAAAAAATCAACTCATATTGCGAGAGAGTCAATTCATATTGCGAGAAATGAGTTGAGCTCAGGATCACATTGGAGTAAGAATAAAGATTGAAGCTGATGAAAGACACCAGACTTGGTCTCCCTGAAGCTGCAGTGGAGCAGGTCAAAAGTTGCAAGTCTTGTCTCCCTGAAGCTACAGTGGAGCAGGTCAAAAGTTGCAAGTCTTGTCTCCCTGAAGTGATAGTGGAGCTGATTGAGGATACCAAATCTTGCCTTTTTAGAGTTACAGAAGAGAAGATCACAAATCTCATTTCACTGAAGCGATAAAAGAGCAGATTGAAGCTGTAGATCTTATCACTTTGAAGTTGCAGTGAAGTAGATCGAAGCCACCAATCTCATATCCTTGAAGTTACATAGGAAAATATTGAAGCTACAAGGCATATGTCAGAAGATGCAGTGGATTGAACCAAAGCTACAAGATATGGGGGGTTAGAAAAAGACTACCTGAACAAGAAGAGCACCAAAGAAGACAAGACTCAGCAAGACTGGGCAAAATTGGCCTTTCTTTATGTCTTTGCTCCATTATCGTTGTACGACAATGAGCAAAGAGGGGCAGCTGTTATAGGCCAATTTGGCCCACTTACATGCCATCAAAGCCCAATTTTACACATACCCAAAATATTTAAAACCTTTACAAATTAAACCCAAACCCAATCAAATCCCAAAACCCAATAATCAAGCCCGAACGAAACCCTAGTCCCCTAATCAGCCGAACCTACCCCCCACTTTTGGCTCCCACTTGCCCCTGATTAGCCGGCCACCAACCCTCTGACACCAGTACCATTCCTTGCACCACCGGTCACATCAACCACCTTCTATACCTGCAAGACAGTAAAGAGAAGAGATAGAAATAGCCAAAAAAGGAAACAATTTGTAAAAAAATGTAGGCTATAAAAGCCGAATGGAAAACCATTGTAAGGGGTTCGGCAAAAAATCCAATGAAATATACAAAAACCCATTCAATTTTTTAGCAAGAATCACTTCCATCAACATATAAATGCAACAATATCATCAAATCAAACAAGAAGATACCAGAAATTGAGGAATCAAAAGGGCAAAGAAAAATCTAAGGTAAAATTTTTTATTTTAGCTACTGTTTCGTTTCTATATACATAAATATTTAAAAATATTGCAAATATATATATATAAAAAGAAAAAGCAAAAGAAAAAAAGAAAAAAATTTAGAGTTTTACCTTTTCTGGCCACAGTACGGCGGTGGCCGCGCGCCACGCGTCGTGACAGTCTCCTTTCCGGACCGTGACCGCCCACCGCTAGAAATCCTCTTCCCCCTCCCTTCTCTCTCCCTTCTCTCTTCCCTCTCTCTTCTTTTTTTCTTTCCCTCTCACCAAATGCCTTTTTTTGTTAATTTTAGGCCCTATATAGACCTCCAAAACGACGTCGTTTTGGGGGCTGCTCTTTAGCCCCAAAACGGCGTCGTTTTGAGCCTACCCGATCCAAACCCGCTCAGGATCCGCGTGTTTTTTATGGAGGGGTTATTTACGCGTTTAACCCCTCCGCTTTTAATATGTTCTAATTAAATCTTTCATTGTTTTTTTTTAATTTGGCCCCAAAGTATGCAGCGCTTTGCGATTTAGTCCCCCTAGCTATGTTATGTTTTGAAGGGAGGATTAATTGTGTTTTTGGTCCCCCACAGTTTTTTGCGCGTTCTAATGGGTCCTTTCCCCTTTATATTTTTTCAAAATTTGCCCCAAAGCTTTGATTTTAATCCAATTTTGGTCCTTTTTCATTTATTTCTCGTATTTACCCTGGATTTCATATTATTTTGCCATTTAATTCAGCTTTAAATATTAATCATGTTATATATATAATATTGTTATCACTATTATTTTTATATATTGTTACTAGCGTATTATATTTAGCTACATATATATATTTTCTTTATGTTTCGTTTCTTACTATTATATGCATATATATCTATTATTATATTTATTATTTATATTGTTAGTATTAGTATTTTCACTTAATGTGTATATAGATATACATGTACGTATTAATAGTTTTTTTTATCATATGTATATATTGTATATTATATTGTATATTATGTATATATTTTTAATGTTATTAGATGTATATTTCTTGTATATTTCCATGTATATATTTTATATTGTCTCATGTGCATACTCCGAAATACTATTATATATACGTATTTTTAATACCATATTGAGTATATATTATTATATTTATTTTTATTCCAATTATACTTATTATTAATATTAGTACATATATTTCACCATATGTGTATATATACATTTTTGTGTATATAGTATTATTTTCGTATATTTAATTATATTATTCTGAAAAAGGGTTATAATATATATATATATATATATTTGTGAATATCATACTATTCATGTATTTTTATGTTATTTCATACATATATCTTTATGTTATTTGTTATATATTTCTTTTACTATTTCATGTATATGTTTTTTTAAATACCATAATATTTATATATTTTTGTACTATCTTATGCATATATTTTATCCTTGTTATTATAAGTACTAGTATATGTTTTATTATTTATGTATATATCTTTCTATTATTACTATTATTATTAGTGTGTCTATTATATGTGTATATCATATGTGTTCATTTTAAATATGTTATGCATATATATATATATATATATATATATATATATTATGTACCTATATTTAGTATTATTAAGTAAATATTTTTCACTCCTATATTACGTACATACTCCTAACATCATCATTATGTATATGCATTCATTGTTTCTATTTCGTGTTTAATTCTAGTATTATGTCTAATATCGCATATTTCTTTGTTATTTTAATATTATTGTCACACTTGTATTTGCTTCAATATATTTCTAGCTCTGTCATTTATTTATTTGCTTTGCATGAGTTCGAAAATCTTATTCTTGTTTTTTAATTAATTTCAATACATGAGGCAACGTATCGGTTTAATACTAAGTCGTCGATTTCATCGCTATGTTGGGTGAATATCAATCGACTCATGTTAAAACGGTATGCCCTTCTAAAAAAACCAAAAAACTAAAATTTCTCGTCTTTTCAACCAGATCACGATTAAATCTTACATTGAACCCGTATTTTTGAAAATCAAGACAACGTGTGTTTTACAAGATACCAATTTTGGGCGTTGCAAGGGTGCTAATACCTTCCTCGCGCGTAACCGACTCCCGAACCCTACTCTTCCTCTGGATTTTGACTCAGACCTAAACTCGGCCTTTCTTTTGTTTTTAAAAAATAAATTTATTAGGTGTCCGATCACGCCTAGAAAAAGATCGGCGGCGACTCCCTCTTTATTTCAAAATTAAAATTCAGTTTTCAAGTTTTCACTAAACCGCCACAATTAGCGACCCCAAACTAGAAATTTCATGTCGCTACACATACGAATTTGAAAATTTGAAATTTAGTTTTGAAAACTTAAAAACTTCGGAAGTTTCTGCAGTTTTTATAAGTAAATGTTTAAGAAATCATGCTGTGAAATAGGTGTTTTCAAACTTGAGAATTTCCAGAAACTCGTATGAGCTTTAGCTAAATTAAGTTTTCATGTCACACAATTTCTAAGCTAGATTTTAGTTTTTCACACAAGTTGATGTAACTTTTCCAGATTCGGCCATAACATCTAAGTCGGGTTTGGATCAAAATTAAATTGTATATTTTTATAATAGTAAAAATATAGTTTCAGTGTTTTAATAGTCTATACCTTTATAAGTTTTAAAAGATTAAATTAAATTTTTATCATTTTTGAGGGCGAAAATGAAATTTTACTTTTACTAATTTAAAATTTTATAAATTTTAAACGGTCTGAATGAACAAATTCTCATTTTCTACACCGCTGTTCAAAATTGACTTCCTTGAGAAAGTATCTTATGACCCATCTTCCATGTTTCTAGTGGCAAAAGCTAGTGGAGACCCAGGGGGGTCATGACCCCTAGTGAAATTTTAATTTAGGTCTTTTATAATTTATAAAATTTTAAATTAATAATAGTAAAATTATATTTTGGCCCTAAAAATAATAAAATTTTGATTTAACCCTTTAAAATTTATAAAGATATAGACTGTTAAAACGAAAAAATTATATTTTTACGATCCCAAAATAAATTTTCTGGCTCCACCACTGCATATATCCAAAGGCCAAACATGGCTGAGCAATACTTCGAAAGCCACAACGGGATTTTTGTTGGGTTGTGAATCCAATCAACAGCTACTTAGGCAATCACTTCTGTAATGAGTCTCGTAAAGGAAACCCACTTTGATGCCTTAAAAACGAGGGTTGCCTCCTTAATAGGAAGGATTTCAGTTTTAGTTGCACTATTGGATGCGACAAGTTTAGAGAAAATAAGTAACACAGCCCCACAGTCATCATGCAAAATATTGCCAATACCTGCTAATTTGATATTGAATTTAAGGCATCCTTTGGCGGAGGCTTCCATTTATGGTCAATTCCATATTTCCTAGTTTTATCAGATGGGAACAAGTTAGAGGGCGAGAGAAAAAAAATCATGTACTCTCACACAAGAAGATAGCCATTTAGCGACGAAACTCTTTTATTAACTTGATATTATTCACATGCAGTGGTGGAGAGTAGTGGAGACCGGGGAGGGGGTTGGAGAAAATAGTAAATTTTTAATTTAAACCCTTTATAATTTATAATATTTTAAATTAGTAATGGTAAAATTAAATTTTGGTACCTCAAAAAGATAAAAATTTGATTTAATCTTTTAAAAAATTATAAAAATATAGACTATTAAAATGATGAAATGATATTTTTATCACCGTAAAAATATACAGTTTAATTCTGGCCCCCAAAAATAAATTTCAGGCTCCGCCATTGTTGATATAAATGAGCAAAAGTTTTTAGGTAATTGTTAATTTTAAAGCAAAAATTTATATTGGTTTAGTTTTAGATTCCCAATATTCCAAGAACACAATGTTGAGAAATATTAGAGAAAATGAAGTTAAAAATGGGTAGAAAAATCAAAGCTGCAGTTCATTTTTGAAGTATAAACACATCACATATCCCAATTCATAGGATATTCTACAATTCGTCTTGATGATGATTAAAGAAGTATGGTTTGAATACATGAATGAATTTAAATTCGGAAATTCGGAACGGATGTTTGAAGCTCATATCCATGTAGAAATATAAAAAGTGTCAGCTCGCATTTTGAAACTTTGGACACCTAACATACGAATAGATTAATAATTTTGTAGAATTGTTAGAAAATCCAGCAAGTTTAGGACCGGATGACGTGTGGGTGATCGGATTGGTTTTCCACATAAGATGGTTTGAATTATTTTAATTAAGATTTCTAGACTTTTGATTTTTGGAATAAGTTTTTGGATTTTATTTTATTTTTGGGATTTTGATCTGTTCGTTAGTTTTTGGGTGTTCTTAAATGTAAAACTGCAAAATCATACGAATTTGAAAATTTGGAATTTAGTTTTCAAAACTTAAAAACTTCGGAAGTTTTTGCAGTTTTTGTAAGTAAATGTTTAAGAGATCATGCTGTGAAATAGGTGTTTTCAAACTTGAGAATTTCCTAAAACTCGTATGAGCTTAGCTAAATTAAGTTTTCATATCACACAATTTCTAAGCTAGATTTTAGTTTTTCACACAAGTTGATGTAACTTTTCCAGATTCAGCCATAACGTCTAAGTCGGGTTTGGATCAAAATTAAATTGTATATTTTTGTAATAGTAAAAATATAATTTCACTATTTTAATAGTCTATACCTTTATAAGTTTTAAAAGATTAAATTAAATTTTTATCATTTTTGAGGGCCAAAATGAAATTTTACCTTTATTAATTTAAAATTTTATAAATTTTAAAGGAGTCTGAATGAACAAATTCTCATTTTCTACACTTCTGTTCAAAATTGACTTCCTTGGGAAAGTATCTTACGACCCATATTCCATGTTTCTAGTGGCAAAGGCTAGTGGAGACCCAGGGGGGTTATGACCCCTTAAAATGGTGAAATTTTAATTTAGGTCTTTTATAATTTATAAAATTTTAGACTAATAATAGTAAAATTATACTTTGACCCTAAAAATGATAAAATTTTGATTTAACCCTTTAAAATTTATAAAGATATAGATTATTAAAACGATAAAATTATATTTTTACTATTGTAAAAATATATAATTTAATTTTGCCTCCAAAAATAAATTTTCTGACTCCACCACTGCATATATCCAAAGGCCAAACATGGCTGAGCAATACTTCGAAAGCGACAACGGGATTTTTGTTGGGTTGTTAATCCAATCGTCAGCTACTTAGGCAATCACTTTGGTAATGAGTCTCGTAAAGGAAACCCACTTTGATGCCTGCTTAAAAACGAGGGTTGCCTCCTTAATAGGAAGGATTTCAGTTTCAGTTGCACTATTGGATGCGACAAGTTTAGAGAAAATAAGTAACACAAATTACACAGTCATCATGCAAAATATTGCCAATACCTGCTAATTTGATATTGAATTTAAGGCATCCCTTTGGCGGAGGCTTCCATTTATGGTCAATTCCATATTTCTTAGTTTTATCATATGGGAAAAAGTTAGAGGGGGAGAGAAAAACAAGCATGTACTCTCACACAAGAAGATAGCCATTTAGCGACGAAACTCTTTTATTAATTTGATATTATTCACATGCAGTGGTGGAGAGTAGTGGAGACCAGGAAGGGGGCTGGAGAAAATAGTAAAATTTTAATTTAGATCCTTTATAATTTATAAAATTTTAAATTAGTAATGGTAAAACTAAACTTTGGTACCTCAAAAAGATAAAAATTTGATTTAATCTTTTAAAAAATTATAAAAATATAGACTATTAAAATGATGAAATGATATTTTTATCATCGTAAAAATATACAATTTAATTGTGGCCCACAAAAACAAATTTCAGGCTCCTCCATTATTGATATAAATGAGCAAAAGGTTTTAGGTAATTGTTAATTTTAATGCACAAATTTATATTGGTTTAGTTTTAGAGTCCCAATATCCCAAGAACACAATGTTCAGAAATATTAGAGAAAACGAAGTTAAAATTAGGTAGAAAAATCAAAGCTGCAATTCATCATTTGAAGTATAAACCAAATTTGACCGGGCCTTAAAGTCAAAACAGAAATATGAAATAAATAAATAAATGTTATTTATTTTAAAAGTCCAGTTTACAAGAGCCCAAATACAGGCCCAAATAACTTTCAAACCCAAACTTAACCTAAACCTACAGCAGACCCAAACCCAATAACCCTTACAGGACCCAAAACTCATGAAGGCCCGAGAGGCCCAAAACTTAAAATTTCCAGCTAAGGTTTCCAACCCTAGCTCTTTCTCCTCGCGTCGCAACAGATTCTGGAAAGTTCGGGGAGCGTCTGTCCAGCTTCCGAATCAAGGACCCTTCAATGCTGTACCAGTGACGTTGCAACTCCTGAAATTGAGGCCACCATTCAATGCCCTATCTCAGGGCCTTTCAGCGCCCCATTAGTGCCTCACCGTCTCAACAACTCCTCAGCCACCGATCGTGCCCCCATCAACGCCTCTTCAGCGACCTTTCAGCGTATCATCCCAGCCACCGGTCGTTCCGCTGTCGACGCTGAGATCTTCGCATTCACAGTAGAGACCGTACTGTGGTTAGGCCATAACCAGTGCACAAATAGGCATACAGGCAGATTCACATCAACAGCAATCTTCACCAGATTTTTGGTACCTGCAAGCAAAAAAGGAAACCAGCAGAAAAAGGCAAGAAACAAACAGCAGAAAATGGAAACAAAAATGGAAAGAAATCTTCGATTTCTTTCCTAAAATTGTAAAAGTCTGAGGCTATAAAGCCTCTCTTCAACTTGTAAATAGGGGGACGCTTACTCACGTTGAAAAAGAGAGAAAGATACACAAAGTACACTGATAAAGGCTTACATACAGAAACAGAGAGAAACAAAAAAGAGAGATACATAGATTTACATACTCAGAAAGAAAAACACAAAAAGTTGTATTCATTTGAAATAGAGAAATAAAAGGTAGTTTCCTATTTTTGAGGTAATCGAATCGTTTTTTTGCTTTATTTTTACTCACCTGTTCGTCTTCTTGCATGTATATATAGATTTTTAAAAAATAACTAAGGAAAACAAAGGGAGGAAGAGATTACCTGACGATTGGTGAAGGAAAAGGAGGGTTTTTTTTAAAACCCTAGCCACTGTGTATGGTGGCCCAGATGGTTGCGCGTGGAGGCGTGTACGAGCAAAACACAGTGGAGTCCTGGGAAGAGCCAAGACGGCCCTGAGGCCAGAGCTCCGAGGGCCAGAGGTTTTCTCAGAGAATTTTTTTTGTTTTTTTTTTAAATGCAGGTTGTAAAATGAATCTGGGGTGTGAAATTAGGCTTATATACCCTAATCAATATGACGTCGTTTTGGCTTAGTCTGATAAGCCTAAAACGACGACGTTTCAACCCTCTAAGGTCCGCGTGTTGACCCAAAAACTCGAAAAAGATCTGCGAGTTTTTAAGTTTTGGGTTAATTGTTTAATTGGTCCCTCTGCATTTTTAAAATTCGTAAATTCATTTTATTTTTATTATAATTTGGCACTAATATTTTAATTCAGTTTTAATTTAATCCCAACAGTGGCCACTTTAAGGCTTGTATTGAAACGGTGCCATTTTGGGGATAAGGGAAAATTTCCCAATGAGTCCCTAGGATTTTAATGGGCATCTCGATTAGGCCCAAATTTTTTTTTAAAAAAATTAACCTCTGATTTTTATTTAAATTTAATTTTAGTCCTTTTATTTCTTTTTAAATTTTTTTATAATTTATTTATTTTAAAAAATTTATATATATTACTTTTATTTTAATATAAATATTATTTTTATATACATATAAACCTTATTTATTATATTATTATTTTCCTATATTATTTCATATTTATGCATATTATTATATTATTTATTTTAAATTACTTATTATATAATTTTTTTTAAAATTGGCAAATTATTATTAAATATTTTTTAACTTGTATACTTTTATATTACATGCTATAAAAAATTATCTTTTATTACATATACTATTTATATTATATTATTATACATAACTTATTTTGAAATTTATTATTAAATATTGTTCTTTAATTTATATTTTAGGTATACTTTATCAATAATTACTCACTTTATATTACATTTTTAATATACACTAATTCTTTTATATATGTTGAACATATCATTTATATATTAAATGCTGTTTTATAATTATTATTAAAGGTCGTATTTTAGAATTGAGATGTATGTTAGTATTATTTTAGGCATGTTTATGTTAAATTGTATGCCATGCATCATTTTTTGTCTATTGATTTATTAAAATGTATGTTGAATTATACCTTATATGTTTATATGCTTACTTATTCATTTTTAATGTATGTCGTATATTTTTTGTATTTATACATGTTTTAAAATTGCCATGTTTGTTGTTTAAAATTTGTTTAAATTCATGCTTTTACTTACCTATTATGATAATATGCTATCTTGTATGTTATATTCTATAATATTAATATGATTCCTCATGCATTAATTAAAAAACGAGATTCCAAAGTTTTCAAAAATAAAAAGGTAATGTTTGGTGTTTGGAAGCTTCGAGAAAAGTAGTGCCCTAACTTACTGAGTTGCAACTTTTCTTGTTGAGTTCGAATAGTCAAGCACCCTTCCAAGTTTTAAGGTTTTCAAAATACGAGCAACTATCTTGGGATTTCAAAACATTGTGTCCTAACTTACTGGATATGGCGTTTTATTGTTTCGAGATAGAAATTTTCAAAAAGGTGAGTTTAGCATCAAAAGTCTCAAAAGTATTGCGTCCTAGCTTACTGGATGTGGTATTTTGATTTGTTTGAAATAGGTGAGCCTTAATTTTTCAAATTAAAACACTCTAATTAAAAAGAGGATTGTACCTTAAAACTTTTAAATTTTCGACATTAAAGACACTCGACAATCAATTAGGTACCAATTTTTGGGCGTTACGAGGGTGCTAACCCTTCCTCGTTCGTAACTGACTCTCGAACCCATTTTCTTGATCTCGTAGACCAAAACTAATGATTTTAAACAAAACACTTTATCGTTGATCCAATCACACTTAAAAAGATTGGTAGCGACTCCAATTTTCTTTTTTCTTAAAGTCGAACCCTAGTTTTTTCAAGCCCGTTAAAAATGCCTTCGACAGCTTGGCGACTCCACTGAGGACAAATCAAAGAGTCAAGCTGTATAATTGATTACCTTTTGTCTTAATGTTGGAAATTTGAAAAATTTTAAAATTCAATCCCCTTTGCATTACATGTGTTTGTATTATTACATATGATGCAATATTCTGATGCGCATTGCATGACCGTTGTGGTCACACCCTTAAGTGGGAGTGAGAAACTACGCCTTCGTGAGGTTTTCGCCTCCGTGCAGGATAGTGGATCACTTTCGGGATACATCCGTACCTATGGTTTCATGAGATTTTCATCTCCGTGTAGCCATAGGGAAATGTATTCCCCTGAACTGAACTTGATTCAAATGAGCCTATAATGGGTGAAGATCGAGGAATCTTTTGGTTCGGGTACCTTAAACTTTAGAACTAAAACCTCATATAGAAAAACCGTAAGAGCTCAATTTGGATAGTGGTACTCTAGATTATCACCCTTATAAGTTATTTATCATATGATACTGACAATTTTTTTTTTGTTTTGTTGCATGTCATATTACATCTAAAAGGTATCAATTCACGATCGGTTTCTAAGTTAGGAAATTTTATTATGGAAAACGGACTTCTTGATAGAGTGGAGGGTAACGCAAACGTCCATAGATGGTCGGAGCAAACTCAACTAGGAAAAAAGGATAGCATAACTGTGGGATATATGTCAGAGCTGTCAGACTACACTCGTATCAGTGTCACACAGAATAATCTGGAGGAGCTTAAGGCGATTTAGGATCAGTGGGGCAATGAGACCAAGCAATCATTATACGACAATTACATAGATTTGCCCTATTTGTTTGATATTCAGGTTGATGAGCACTTGTTTCGAGCTCTCGCTCAGTTTTGGAACCTAGCATACAGTTGTTTTACCTTTGGGGAGTTAGATTTAGTGCCTACTGTGGAGGAGTACATAGCCTTACTTCGGTGTCC
Source organism: Gossypium anomalum (assembly GCA_025698475.1). NCBI lineage: Eukaryota > Viridiplantae > Streptophyta > Magnoliopsida > Malvales > Malvaceae > Gossypium > Gossypium anomalum. The sequence continues at coordinate 75,842,141 of CM046966.1, read as the reverse complement.
TAGATTTCAGTTTGATAAGATTTATTCTTGAGCTGCTTGTGTCCCAACCTTTGGTAAGAAGCTGATGACCGTTACGAGGATGAGCGAGCAGTGGATCATGGCTAGAATTAAGGAAAAGGGTGAGAGTAAGTGCATTCTGTGGGGAGCTTTGAAATATCTGATCCAGACACATCCAGATGAGGCGAAGAGGGTAGACATTTTTGCCTTAAGCTTATACGGATTGATGGTTTTCCCCAGGGCCTTGGGATATGTGGACGAGGCGACCACGAATCTCTTCCATCGACTTAGCAAACGAGTCACTTCTGTTCCTATGATTTTGGCGGAGACATTCAGGTCCTTGAATGCATGTAGGAGGGCCAGTGCAGGCAGGTTTGTTGGTTGTGCTCAGTTATTTTTCGCTTGGTTTTACAGTCACTTCTGGTTGATAGATAGAGTGGTTCGTCAGGTCTTCTTCGATGATTACTCCCCGTTGAAGGACATAGCAGCTTCAACTAGGAGAGTTGATGTTCCTGAAAAAAAATTGGATAGCGCTACTTCAGAGTCTGCAGTCAAAGGATGTGGAGTGGGGGGCTCTATGGATGATTCCTGGTGAGATTCTTTACCGATGCAGCAGTTTTGATTGGGTCCCTTTGTTGGGAATTTGGGGTACCATTGGATATGCCCCTTTGCTTGTATTGAGGCAACATGGATTGAGACAGTTCATACCATTGGATATGCCCCTTTTCTTGTATTGAGGCAACATGGATTGAGACAGTTCATACCGACAACTTACGGGTTGGTTCAAAGTGAGTTCGCGTATAGAGGAGCTGACTACAAGAGGAAGGTCAGTGAGATCTCTAGTGTTTGGAATAAGACTTGTCGATTAAAGGGAGTTGCTATTAGCCCTACTACGACTCTGGGGTGTGTCGAGTGGAGAGGTATAAGGATTAATGATAACATCCCTAGGCCAAGCGTGGAAGGAGCTCGACCGATGGAGGAATATTTGCAAGTGACGCCCTCGGAGCTAGAAATTATGAAGCAAGAGTTCGAGAGAAAGAATATGGAGCTCGAGAAGAGGATAGTAAAGCTCGAGGAAGAAAAGATATACTTGAGCCTAGACGTCGACGTCTAAAAGAGGGAGGTTGAAAAAGAAAGGAAGGAGAAAAGGAAGATTGATAAAGATCAAGATGATTTAAAGGAGCATTACAAAAGGGTACAAGTATCCTTGAAGAGAGTGGGAATAGGAGGGTCTTCAGATCAGTTGCATAAAGAGGTCTGAGAGGAAAAGTCCAAAGCCAAATATTGGGAGAGGAAGTTCCAAGAGATGCAATTACGAAATTTGACCTTAGAGAAAGAAAATCAAGGGTTAAAAACTAAGGTGACTGAGCTTGGGTGATCCCTTCATCTGCAACGAAGTCGTGACTCCACAGTAGAGGTAACGAAGCTAAAAGGCAAGGTTGAGGAGTTGGAATCAGCATTGCAAGATAGTAAGTTTTTTATCGAGTAGCTTGAGGCACGAGAGGATTATTTAAAGGGAGAACTGTGCCAGTCTAAAGAACAAGTTAGAGATAGAGATTACCTTATTAGAGAAGCCATAATTCAGATCCGAGAGGTAGCTGAACACGTTTAAGACTTGGCAGTACGAGCTGACGTATGGAGTATGATGCATAAGTCATCGTCGGATGTAGGTCAAGAGTTAGCCCTTTTATTAGATAGAGTTAAAACTTTGGGCATTAGGGCAAAAGCGTATTTGTAATCCTCTTATATGTAAAGATATTCTTTTTCTAAATAAAGTTTTCTAAATGAGATTGAATCAGAATCGATGTCCTTTTTGCATTCATGCATTTGCATCTCATAGCATTTCATCGCATCGTTTGCATTCAAAGTTATGGAATGACCCTAATTAGTTAAAATTACCACAGAAGTAGAAAAGAAAATTTGGAAACCACGCATCAGTACGGAACTCGTGCAAAATCTAAGAATATGGATCAAAGGTTTGAACAGCTACAAAAGGACATGCAGGACCAATTGCAAGAGCAATTGGCCAAGATGCAAAATGACATGAGGGAGAAAATGCTAGAGGCTCAGAGGAATATGATGACTAAGATGGCTCAGTTGCTGAGGGCCACTGATAAGGGAAAAGCCCCTATGGCAATCACTGGTGAGGAGGAAGAAAATCATCCTCCAGGCTTTACTCCACCCGACGGGCCTACACAAACCGAGGTACCTCCTAAAAGACCGTCTGTCAATATAAGGCCTCAACATGGGCCAGTTGATGCTGGGATCCATATGAATTACCCAACTGGCTCGGGATTCAATTTGGGTGATAGCCCTACCAATCCTCTCATTCCTGACTTGGATATAGCTGAAAAAGAAGATTTGAGAGCTGAAGCTACAAAACAGTTGGAGGAACGTTACCGATGGTTAGAGAAGAAATTTAAAGCTTTAGAGAGTGCTGATCGGCATCATGGAGCTGATGCCAAATATCTAAGCTTGGTCCCAGACTTGGTGCTTCCTCACAAATTCAAGATGCCGGAGTTCGAGAAGTACAATGGTACTACTTGCCCAGATGCCCATATTACGATGTTCTGTAGAAGGATGACCGGGTATGTAAACAATGATCAGCTGTTGATCCATTGTTTCCAAGATAGTTTAGTGGGAGTGGTAGCCAAGTGGTACAATCAGTTGAGCTGGGCTAGAATAAATTCATGGAGGGATCTTGCGCAAGCCTTCATGCAGCAGTACAATCATGTGACTGACATGACTCCTGATAGGATCACTCTACAAAACATGGAGAAGAAGCCTAATGAGAATTTTAGGCAATATGCGCAGAGGTGGAGAGAGGTGGCAATGCAGGTTCAACCACCACTGCTGGAGAAAGAGACTACCATGTTATTCATCAACATTCTGAAAGCTCCATTCATTACTCACGTGATTGGAAGCACTACCAAAAGTTTTGCGGACATAGTCATGGCAAGAGAGATGATCGAGAATGCCATAAGGGGTGGCAAAATTGAGGGGGAAACGACCAAAAGATCGGCCCCAAGGAGAAAGAATGGTGAAGTGAATAACACAAGTACCTACAACATGAGAGCAATCATAGTTGGTCAGCCTAAAACAGCTGCGGTTGAGCAACAAAGTTCTCAAAAGAATGAGTCGGGTACAAGACAGAATTCTGAAAGGATGCAATTCACACCTATCCCCGTGACGTATCGTGAGCTTTATCAGAGCTTATACGATACACATGCCATTTCTCCTTTCCACTTGAAGCCACTGCAGCCCCCATATCCCAAATGGTATGACGCAAATGCCAGATGCGAATACCATGCGGGAATACAAGGACATTCGATTGAAAATTGTACCGGTTTTAAGAAAGCCATAGAGAGGCTTATTAAGGTGAGGGTAGTGAAGTTCGACAATACCCATGGTACTGAAAACCCGTTGCCAAATCATGACGGGCAAGGAGTGAATGCCATTGGCGAAGCCAGTGAGAGAAAAATCAAGAAAGATGTTGCTGAGGTGAGGATGCCAATGAGGATGATTTGGGAAGAAATGGTGAAAATAGATATGATAATATCTAAAGAGGGAAATAAAGGAGCAAGGAATTATTGTGAGTTTCATGTTGAAGTCAGACACAAGATCTAGGAATACGATGAGTTTAAAGCCTTGGTGCAAGGCTTTATAGACAATAAAGAGCTACAGATTTTTGAAGGTAGCTCTAGGGAAAAACAAGTATGTGTGCTAGAGGACGAACAACAAAGAACTAGTCAGACAAGGATTATTATTTCCCTGCAGGGGAATAATGAAGTGGGAGTGCAAACGGTGCCTAAAGTCATTATCCATAAACCTGTGTCCATTCCTTATAAGGATAACAAGAAGGTACCATGGAGTTATAAATGTCCAGTATCAATACCGAAGAAGGAAGATATAGCCAGTACGTCTAAGGATGTACAAGTTGAGGGTTCCCATACATGGAGTGGGAAACGGTATGATACAGTGGGCGTCAGAGAGGAGCCAATAAAAATAAAAAATACCAGTACGGAGAAGGAGAAAGAGGCTGAAATGCCTATCAAGGAGCCAGTAAAAGAGGAGGAGGCTAAGGAATTTGTAAAGTTCGTTAAGCATAAAGAGTATAGTGTGGTCGAGCATTTGCGTAGGCAGCTAGCTTGCATATCAATATTGGCTCTACTTCTGAGTTCTGAAGTGCATCGGAAGGCATTGATGAAGGTGCTCAACGAAACATATGTCACCTACGACATATCTGTTAATAAACTGGATCAGTTGGTGAGCAACATAAATGCCGATAATTTCATCTACTTTAATGATGATGAAATCCCACCGGGGGGAGGGGGTTAACTAAAGTCTTGCACATCACTACTTGATGTAAAGGGTATACACTTTTAAGCGTGCTTGTTGATAATGGATCGGCCTTGAACGTTCTACCGTTATCTACATTAAATAGATTACCCATTGACGATTCTCACATGACAACATGTCAAAATGTGGTAAGAGCCTTTGACGGTACAGAAAGGAAGGTGATGGGAAGGATTGACATCCCTTTGGAAATCGGGCCGAACATATACGAAGTAGACTTCTTGGTGATGGATATCAAGCCTTCCTACAATTGCTTATTAGGCAAGCCATGGATACATTCAGTAGGAGCGGTGCCTTCATCGTTGCACTAGAAACTGAAGTTAGTGACGGATGGACAGTTAGTAACTATCAATGCAGAGGAGGACATTATAGCCGCAGTCACTAGCAAGGGCCCTTACGTCGAGACAAATGAAGAGTCTATTGAGTGTTCCTTTCGCTCTTTAGAATTTGTAAACGCAACCTTCATCTCAGAAGGGAGTGAGCTACTAGTGCCCAGGATAGCAAGAGTTATGAGGATGGCTCTACAAATGATGGCGGGAAAGGGAGCGTTACCAGGAAAAGGGTTAGGAAAATACCTACAAGGAGGGACTCAAATCCCAGAACTTAAAGAGAAGAGAGGTCGTTTTGGCTTAGGTTTCAAACCAGATTATAAGCAAAAGAGGAAGGAAATTGAGAAGCGCCAAGAGGAAAGAAGGGTACGCCTCAATAAAAGAGAAGTAGAGTGAGAGCCGATGACATTCCCTCCAATATCCTAAACCTTCATATCGAGAAGGTTACTCATAGAAGGAAGTCATCAGATTAATGTTATACAAGATGAAGGATCAAAGTAAGGAAACCTTAAGGGCATTCGTCCTTACGAACCGGAAAGCTCATTGAATAATTGGACTGTGGAGGAACTTCCTGTAGTCTTTAGGAATTTTTCAGAGTAATTCTCGAAACATTCTTGTTACTCTAGAGCCTAGGAGTAATAGAATCACATTTGTGAAATAGGCTTATGATCATCTATTATCTTTTTAATAAAACATAACTTTTATCAATTCAACGAGTATTGTTTCATTTTTATCGATCAATATTCCGTCTAATTTTGATAATTCTTATTCTTTCATTCATAGTACATAAATAATCATTCTTAAATTCATTCTTTCTTTGTATATTTTTTATACTTCACAGATCTCTAGATATCAATGACATGAGCACTGATATAACAAATCCTGATTTCTCTCGTGAGTAAGACATGTGTTTAGAGGAATCTCAGGATTTTGAAGATGCCCAGGATTGTGATATGTCTTTGGATCTTTTAAGGATGGTAAAACAAGAGGAAAAACAAATCATGCCACATGAGAAAGAGGTAATAGAGAATGTAGCTCTAGAGGAAGGAAAAGAGGTGAAAATTGGCACACATATTGCTGAGAACACAAGACAAGGACTGATTAAGTTGCTACGCGAGTTCAAGGATATCTTCGCATGGTCCTATCAAGATATGCCAGGGTTAAATACTGATATTGTGGTGCATCGTCTTCCTATAAGAAAGGATTGTAAGCTGGTCTAACAAAAGTTACGAAGAATGAGGCCAGATATCGTATTGAAAATAAAGGATGAAATCAAGAAGCAGTTCGATGCAGGATTCTTACAAGAGGTAAAGTACTCTGAATGGGTAGCTAACATTGTACCAGTTCCTAAGAAGGATGGAAAGGTACGAATGTGCATTGATTATAGAGATCTGAACAAAGCTAGCCCGAAAGATAATTTCCCTCTGTCACACATAGATACTTAGGTAGACAACACAGCGGGATATTCGTTGTTCTCCTTCATGGATGGTTTTTCAGGGTACAATTAGATAAAAATGCATCCCGAGGACATGGATAAAACTACCTTCATAACATTGTGGGGTACCTTTTGTTACAAAGTAATGCCTTTCGGGTTGAAGAATGCAGGGGCAACATACCAGAGGGCTATGGTGACTTTATTCCATGATATGATGCACAAGGAAATTGAGGTATATGTCGATGATATGATTGCCAAATCTCAAACAGAGGAGGAGCAAATTGAAGTTTTAAGGAAATTATTCTTAAGATTAAGGAAGTTTCAGTTAAAACTTAATCTGGTAAAATGTACCTTCGGAGCTAGGTTGGGGAAATTACTAGGCTTTGTGGTCAGTGAAAAAGGAATAGAAGTTAACTCAGACAAAGTTAGAGCCATACGAGATTTTCCCTCACCACGCACTCAGAAAGAAGTTCGGGGTTTTCTCAGAAGGTTGAATTATATTGCTCGGTTTATTTCACAATTAACTGAGAAATGTAATCCTTTATTTCGCCTCCTTAGAAAACACAACCAAGGTACTTGGGATGAGGAATGCCAGAATGCTTTTGATAAAGTCCAGCAATACTTGTTAAATGCTCCTGTGTTATCTCCACCTAGTCCAGGAAGACCATTAATCTTGTACTTATCAGTGTTTAGCAATTCTATGGGGTGTGTGCTTGGTCAACATGACGAGTCAGGAAGAAAGGATAAGGCGATATACTACCTCAGTAAGAAATTTACAGAGTGTGAGATGAGATATTCGCCAATTGAGAAATTGTGTTGTGCTTTAATCTGGATGACTCGAAGGTTAAGATAGTACATGCTATATCATACTACTTGGCTTATTTCAAAACTTGGTCCTTTGAAGTATATGATGGAGTCAACAGCTTTGAATGAAAGAATAACGAGGTGGCAAATTTTTCTTTCAGATTTTGACATAGTCTATGTGAGCCAGAAGGCTATAAAAGGAAGCGCGATAGCAGAATTTCTGGCTAGTAGAGCTCTAGAGGAATATGAGCCATTGAATTTTAATTTCCCAAATGAGGAGTTGATGTGTATAGCAGCTACAGAGGATTGTCCTTGGAAGGTGAGCTTTGATGGAGCATCCAATACAGTGGGAAATGGAATTGGGGCAGTCCTGGAATCCCCGAATGGCGATTTTTATCCATTCACGTGCAAGTTAGATTTTGATTGCACAAACAATATGGCCGAGTATGAAGCATGCATCATGGGACTCTGAGCGGCAATAGCGTGAGGAATAAGAACCTTGGAAGTATATGGAGACTCTGCGTTGGTAATTTACCAGCTTAGAGCTGAATGGGAGATAAGGGATCCTAAATTGATCAATTATCGAAAGATAGTTTTGAGGTTACTTGAGGAGTTTGATGACATCACTTTCAATTATATCCTGCGAGACGAAAACCAGATGGCAGACGCTCTAGCAACCTTGGCTTCAATGATTAGAGCTAATAAAGAGAAGGAGATGAGACCCATTCAAGTGAGTATTTTTGAGGTTCCCGCTTATTGTTGTAACATTAAGGAAAAAGAAAATGATGATAACCCTTGGTATCAGGATATATTGCGATATGTGAGAGATCGTAAATACCCAGAACAGGCAATTGAAAATGATAAGCGAACTTTAAGGAGATTAGCCTGTGATTACATTTTGGATGGGGACATCTTGTACAAAAGGAGAAAGGACCAAGTACTTTTGAGATGTATTGATGTCGTGGAGGCTAAGTTAATTTTAGAAGAAGTTCACGAGGGTGTTTGTGGGACACACGCTAATGGTTTCACGATGGCTAGACAAATCATGAGGTTTGGATATTATTGGTCTACCATGGAAGGGGATTGTATCAACTACGCCAAGAAATGCCATAAATGTCAGATTTATGGAGACAAGATACATGTACCACCTTCAACTCTACATGTTATGACTTCTCCATGGCCTTTTTCCATGTGGGGAATGGATGTCATTGGGCCAATATCACCAAAAGCTTCAAATGGACATCGCTTTATTTTCATGGTCATTGATTACGTCACGAAGTGGGTAGAGACTGCTTCTTATGCAAATGTTACTAAGGCGGCAGTAAGTCAGTTTTTGAAGAAAGAGATCATTTGTCAGTATGGGATGCCTGAGAGAATCATATCAGACAATGCATTGAACCTAAACAACAAAACAATAGCAGAAGTTTTAGTCAGTTCAAGATTAAGCATCATAATTCATCTCCATATCGCCCAAAGATGAATGGGGCAGTGGAAGCTGCTAACAAAAATATCAAGAAGATAGTGGGGAAAATGACTGAAACCTACAGAGATTAGCATGAGAAGTTACCATTTGCACTCTTAGCCTATAGAACGTCTATCAGAACTTTTACTGGGGCAACTCCTTTCTCGCTGGTTTATGAGATGGAGGCAGTATTACCTATTGAAGTTGAAATACCTTCTCTTTGAATTTTTTCAGAGATAAAGTTGGATGAGGCAGAATGGATTCAATCGCGATATGACCAGTTGAACTTGATTGAAGAAAAGAGGCTAAAAGCTATTCACCATGGTTAGATGTATCAGAAGCGAATGATGTGAGCTTATGACAAGAAAGTTCATCCAAGAGAATTCCACGAAGGGGATCTTGTATTGAGAAAAATCCTCCCCATTCAGAAAGACTTTAAAGGAAAATGGATGCCGAATTGGGAGGGGCCGTATGTCATAAAGAAGGCTTTCTCTGTAGGTGCATTAATTTTGACAGAAATGGATGGGAAGAGTTTACCCAACCCAGTGAATTTAGACTCAGTCATAAAGTACTTTGTCTAAGGGAGAAGAGAATCCAAGGTGAAAACCCGCAAAGGGCGCCTTGAGTTTTCGAAAAAAAAAAGAATGGAAAGGCCAAGGTGAAAACCTACAAAAGGCGCCTTGTGACCAAAGGGGTTTTGAGTTGAAAACCCGAAAGGGCAGCTCAAATTTTGAAGGGCATACAGTTATTTTGCTATATCATATTCAATAAAGAGCGAAGCACGTTGCATATCGGGGTATCAACAAAGTACTTTGATTTTTAAACACATGTTGAACTCAAGAAAGAATTCATGGAGCTGGTATACAAACGCTCAAGTGGTGATATCTAGGGAATCTAACCCTTGTCCTGTTTGCTATCTTTAGATTCTATTTCTTCTTAAAGATAGGCTTTCAGATTAATTCCTTTTGTATTTTTGACAAATTCATTCAAATCTAATTATTCTCAAGATTAAATTCATCTTCCATTATTCTTAAAGTGTGTTGCATTAAATAATGATAGATGAACTAAATAATTTTCACAAATGAAGTTCTGCTCACTACTCTGGAAATTTCTAGATAATACAAGAAACTAAAACAAAATAATTGTTTGAGGAATTCACGTAAGTAAGGTTTGAAAGAGCTCGAGGAAATTCCTTCTTTGGTCAAAAATGATGATTGGACAAATCAAACGATTTGATCCTAAGAGAGGATCATCTTACAGACATTTTCAGCTGGTCATAGCATTTGAAGAATGGTACAAACCCACAAGCTGAGTAGGAATGAGACTTCGAGAGAAGTAAGGATAAACTTCGATGAAGGAATGAGGGATGACGTTCGAAATAGGAGTCATTTTCATAAACATTTTGCATCAGAATATGTCTAATGAGGAGCATTTGACTCATTTCGATCATGACATCTTAATTATTTGGCATAAGCATAAATGCCAGGAAATCAATTCTACAGGTGGATTCCCCAGTGGACAATGTAGCAAGATTGATTGAAAATTACAAAATTTAGTGCCTTAACCCCCTAAGCAGTAGGGTAATAGGCTAAAATTATAGATCTTATCTCCATAAGTAGTAGCGGAGCAGATCAACAACGACTCTCCTTAATCCCCTAAGCAGTAGGGTAACAAGTCAAAATTGCGGATCTTATCTCCCTAAGCAGTAGTGGAGCAGATTGAAGATACGCCTTAACCCCCTAAGTAGTAGGGTAACAGGTTAAAGTATAACAGATCTGGCCTTCAGGTGTTCACGCTGAAGCAGATCCGAGATGATTTGGCATCTCTGTATTGTCAGAGAACAAATCGAAGAAACAGATTTGGCATCTTCATATTCGACGGAGAGCAGATCAAAGACATAGCAGATCTGACCTTTGGATGTTTTCACATCGAAGAAGATCAAAGATGATTTGGCATTCTTATGTTTACAAGGGGCAAATCGAAGACATAGCAAATCTGACCTTCAGGTGTTTACACTGAAGTAGATCCAAGATGATTTGGCATCTCTGTATTGTCAGAGAACAAATCGAAGAAACAGATTTGGCATCTCCATATTCGATAGAGAGCAGATCGAAGACATAGCAGATCTGACCTTTGGATGTTTTCACATCAAACCAGATCCGAGATGATTTGGCATTCTTGTGTTTACAAGGAGCAAATCAAAGACATAGCAGATCTAACCTTCAGGTGTTTACACTGAAGTAGATCCAAGATGATTTGACATCTCTGTATTGTCAGAGAACAAATCGAAGAAACAGATTTGGCATCTCTGTATTCGACGGAGAGAAGATCAAAAACATCAGCATAACAGTCTTAAGTTCAAAAGGAGCAGATTGAAGACCAGGATCCGATAAGATCGGGCAAATTTGGTCTATCTATAAGTCTTTGCTCGATTCCTATTACATAGCAATGAGCAAAGAGGGGCAGCTATAGCAGCCCAAATTTGACCGGGCCCTAAAGCCAAACCAGAAATATGAAATAAATAAATAAATGTTATTTATTTTAAAAGTCCAATTTACAAGAGACCAAATACAGGCCCAAATAACTTTCAAGCCCAAACTTAACCTAAACCTATAGCTGACCCAAACCTAATAACCCTTACAGGACCCAAAACTCATGAAGGCCCGAGAGGCCTAAAACTTAAAATTTCCAGCTAGAGTTTCCAACCCTAGCTCTTTTTCCTCACGTCGCAACAGATTCCGGAAAGCTCGGGGAGCGTCTGTCCAGCTCCTGAATCAAGGCCCCTTCAATGCTGTACCAATGACGTTGCAACTCCCGAAATTGAGGCCACCATTCAATGCCCTATCTCAGGGCCTTTCAACGCCCCATCAGTGCCTCACCGTCTCAACGACTCCTCAGCCACCGATCGTGCCCCCATCAACACCTCTCCAGTGACCTTTCAGCGTATCATCCCAGCCATCGATCGTTCCGCTGTCGATACCGAGATATTCGCATTCACAGTAGAGACCGTACTGTGGTTAGGCCATAACCAGTGCACAAACAGGCATACAGGCAGATTCGCATCAACAGCAATCTTCGCCAGATGTTTGGTACGTACAAGCAAAAAAGGAAACCAGCAGAAAAAGGCAAGAAACAAACAACAGAAAATGGAAACAAAAATGGAAAGAAATCTTCGATTTCTTTCCTAAAATTGTAAAAGTCTAAGGCTATAAAGCCTCTCTTCAACTTGTAAATAGGGGGACGCTTACTCCCGCTGAACAAGAGAGAAAGATACACAAAGTACACTAATAAAGGCTTAAATATAGAAACAGAGAGAAACAAAAAAGAGAGATACATAGATTTACATACTCAGAAAGAAAAACACAAAAAGTTATATTCATTTGAAACAGAGAAATAAAACGCAGTTTCCTGTTTTTGAGGTAATCGGATCATTTTTTTGCTTTATTTTTACTCACCTGTTCGTCTTCTTGCATGTATATATAGATTTTTAAAAAATAACTAAGGAAAACAAAGGGAGGAAGAGATTACCTGACGATTGGTGAAGGAAAGGAGGGTTTTTTTAAAACCCTAACCACCGTGTACGGTGGCCTAGACGGTTGAGCGTGGAGGTGTGTACGAGCAAAACACAGTGGAGTCCTGAGAAGAGCCAAGACGGCCCTGAGGCTAGAGCTCCGAGGTCCAGAGGTTTTCTCAGAGAAATTTTTTTTATTTTTTTTAAATACAGGTTGTAAAATGAATCTGGGGTGTGAAATTAGGCTTATATAGCCTAATCAATCTGACGTCGTTTTGGCTTAGTCTGATAAGCCTAAAACAACGACGTTTCAACCCTCTAAGGTCCGCGTGTTGACCCAAAAACTCGAAAAAGATCTACGAGTTTTTAAGTTTTGGGTTAATTGTTTAATTGGTCCCTCTGCATTTTTAAAATTCATAAATTCATTTTATTTTTATTATAATTTGGCACTAATATTTTATTTCAGTTTTAATTTAATCCCAACAGTGGCCACTTTGAGGCCCGTATTGAAACGGTGCCGTTTATGGGATAAGGGAAAATTTCCCAATAAGTCCCTAGGATTTTAATGGGCATCTCGATTAGGCCCAAATTTTTTTTATTTTTATTTAAATTTAATTTTAGTCCTTTTATTTCTTTTTAAATTTTTTTTATAATTTATTTATGTTAAAAAATTTATATATATTACTTTTATTTTAATATAAATATTATTTTTATATGCATATAAACATTATTTATTATATTATTATTTTCCTATATTATTTCATATTTATGTATATTATTATATTATTTATTTTAAATTACTTATTATATAATTTTTTCTAAAATTGGCAAATTATTATTAAATATTTTTTAACTTGTATACTTTTATATTACATGCTATAAAAAATTATCTTTTATTACATATACTATTTATATTATATTATTATACATAACTTATTTTGAAATTTATTATTAAATATTGTTCTTTAATTTATATTTTAGGTATATTTTATCAATAATTACTCACTTTATATTACATTTTTAATATACACTAATTCTTTTATATATGTTGAACATATCATTTATATATTAAATGCTGTTTTATAATTATTATTAAAGGTCGTATTTTAGAATTGAGATGTATGTTGGTATTATGTTAGGCATGTTTATGTTAAATTGTATGCCATGCATCTTTTTTGTCTATTTATTTATTAAAATGTATGTTGAATTATACCTTATATGTTTATATGCTTACTTATTCATTTTTAATGTATGTCGTATATTTTTTGGATGTATACATGTTTTAAATTTGCCATGTTTGTTGTTTAAAATTTGTTTAAATTCATGCTTTTACTTACCTATTATGATAATATGCTATCTTGTATGTTATATTCTATAATGTTAATATGATTCCTCATGCATTAATTAAAAAAAGAGATTTCAAAGTTTTTAAAAATAAAAAGGCAATGTTTGGTGTTTGGAAGCTTCGAGAAAAGTAGTGCCCTAACTTACTGAGTTGCAACTTTTCTCGTTGAGTTCGAATAGTCAAGCACCCTTTTAAGTTTTAAGGTTTTCAAAATACGAGCAACTTTCTTGGGATTTCAAAACATTGTGTCCTAACTTACTGGATATGGCGTTTTATTGTTTCGAGATAGAAATTTTCAAAAAAGCGAGTTTATCATCAAAAGTCTCAAAAGTATTGCATCTTAGATTACTGGATGTGGTATTTTGATTCGTTTGAAATAGGTGAGCCTTAATTTTTCAAATTAAAACACTCTAATTAAAAAGAGGATTGTATCTTAAAACTTTTAAATTTCTAACATTAAAGACACTCGACAATCAATTAGGTACCAATTTTTAGGCGTTACGAGGGTGCTAACCCTTCCTCGTTTGTAACTGACTTTTTTTGATCTCGTAGACCAAAACTAATAATTTTAAACAAAACACTTTATTGGTGATCCAATCACACTTAAAAAGATTGGTGGCGACTCTAGTTTTCGTTTTTCTTAAAGTCAAACCCCATTTTTTTCAAGCCCGTTAAAAATGCCTTCGACAATAAACACATCACATATCCCAATATTCTACAATTTGTCTTGATGATGATGAAAGAAGTATGGTTTGAATACATGAATAAATTTAAATTCAGAAATTCAGAACGGGTGTTTGAAGCTCATATCAATGTAGAAATATAAAAAGTGTTAGCTCGCATTATGAAACTTTGGACACCTAACATACGAATCTATTAATAATTTTGTAGAATTGTTATAAAATTCATTTGTCGAAACCATTTTTTTGTTTTGAAAAAGGGGTCGACTTTGATTTTGAAAATGAAAACGAAAATGGGAGTTGCCACCAATCCTTTTTGATAAGGTGTGATCTGGTCACCCCATGATTGATCATTTTAATAAAACGTTTTGATTTACTAAAACAATAATTTTGGTCTACAAAATTCGAGAAAACGGGTTCGAGAGTCGGTTACGTACGAGGAAGGATTAGCACCCTCGTAACGCCCAAAATTAGTACTAAATTGATTAACTAATGTCTTAATGCTGAAAGTTGAAAATGCAAAAAAAAAAAAAATTAAAATACGATCCCTTTTTTATTAATGTGGATAAAAAGCTTGAATAAATTGAACCGAGTGTTAAAGGCCTTCTTGTCTCGAGATATCAAAATATCACATCCGGTAAGTTAGGACACGACATTTGAACCTTCAAAAATAAGCTTGCCTTTTAAATGTTTTATTTTAAAATTTGTTCTTTGATTTAAAAAAAGGATATTCAGTTGTTTAAATCCAACGAAAAAAATCGAAACCCCGTAAGCTAGGGCACGACCATTCTCGAGTTTCTAAACGTGAAATATCGCCTTTATTTCTTTATTTAAAATTCATGTATTTTAAAAATTTAAAGGGATATTTGGCTATTTAGGTTTAATGAGAAAGTCGAAACCCCGTAAGTTAGGGTACGTTTTCTCAAAATTTCTAAAATGTGAAACATTGCCTATTTAAAAAAAAATTCTTAAATGTGAAATATTGCCGGTTTTCAAAAATTTATTTTTTTTATAAGTTTGGGAAAAAAATGTATAATATTCAAGATGGTTCACAAATGAAGTGTCATATTAGCAAAGGACAATAATGAATATGTTAATAAAACAACGTATGAGAATCATATAATGTACACTATTTTAACATTAACAAACACCGTCAAATAAAATAAACAATGACAATGATAATAGCATCAACACATACACATAAGGAAACATGTCAATCGAATAATAAAGACAAAGAAACAAATACACAAATAAATATAAAGGAAAATGATTTGTAAAAGATCGAAAATAAAGAAACAAGTGAAAGTAGAAATGAAATCATGGATGTAATTTGAAATCAAATAATAATAATAATAATAATAATAATAATAATAATAATAATAATAATAATAATAATAATGTACATAAAAGAAAATAATTAAAGGAACTTAAATTATTAAAAAGGGTTGAGGAAATAAATAAATAAATATAGTGTAATGTAAATTAAAAAACCATAATATCAATATTAATGAAGATGATATTATAATATAATAAAAGTCTAAATTTTAAATCTATATAGAAGGATATGAATAAATAAATAATAAAATGATAAAATGAAATAAATGTATTTAAAATAGTTGATAAATAAAGACGAAAAGAAAATACGATAATAATAGTAACAGTAATATAAAGTTAATAATACAATAATAATACAATAATGATAAACATAAAAGAAAATATAATTATAGTAATAATAACACTAAATTAATTAATAAAATAGCAAAAATAACTAAAGGGGTTAAATCGAAATTAAAATGAAGTTGTAGGGATAAATAATAAATAAATAAAAGAAAAGAGCAGAATAAAGGAGCAATAATGAAACGCACGCAAAGGTGGAGGACTAAATGGGAAATTATTCCCATTCCCGAAATGGCATAGTTCACATGGGGACTGAAATGGAATAGAAATAGAATTCTGGGGTAAAATTAAAAAGATAAAACAATGTAATAGGACCAAATTGAAACCAGCCTCAAATGCGGAAGGACTAGGGGCGCAAATAGACCTCTAGTCCAAAAACACGCGGATCCTGGCCAGGTTGGACGGGGCATTAGTAAAACGACGTCATTTTGGCGTTGGGACTCAAGCCTAAAATGGCGCCGTTTCATAGCATTATAAAAGTGAAAAAAATTTGAAAAAAAAAACTCATTCTTCCTTATTTTAAAAAATCATTCTTCCTTACTTTAAAAAAAAAAAACAAAAGTCCTTTTATATTTTCTCTCAACTCCCTTTTGGCCGGCCGAACTCTGGTGGGCCACCGCCGCATCGGCCACTGGAGGTAAAAAAAATTGGCCATTTTTGGCCTTTTTAACTCCTGATCCCAAAAAATGCCATATTTCATCGGAGATGGTGGTCTCGACCTCTCCACGATGGCACGAATGCAAAGAAAGGTAAGATTTTGACCCCTTTTCTTTTTCTAGTCTATTTCTTTAAAAAAACCAGGTAAAGAAAAAAAGAAAAAAAAAAATAAATAAATAAAGATAAATGAACAGCCTTTTTGAAATTTCTCTGTTCTTGTTATTTTAATTTCGTGTGTGTAGAAACATTACAAAGGGATATTGTGGCTTTTTTATAGCCGAATTTACAAGCTGGTCATTACAAATATTTTGTTTTTTCTTTGTTGTCTTCTTCTGTTTGTTCTTTGCTGTTGCGTGTTGCAGGTGGTGGTGGCAGTGCGCGTGGAGAGGGGCTGACATGGGAGGAGCGGCTAGGGTTTCCCTCTTTCTTTTTGTTTGGCTGAAAACTAGTTTAGTTTTGGGCCATTTTGGGCTGCTAGGGTTTTAATTTATTTGGGTTGTAATTGGGTTTGCAATTTTGGTTTAAATTTGTTATAAATGGACTGGGACTTTATTTGGTTTAAATTTGTTTTATTCTTGTGGTCTAGGCCCAGGTCAAAATTGGCCTATTACAGCTGCCCCTCTTTGCTCATTGTCGTGTAACGAGAATGGAGCAAACATTTCAAAAAGGGCCAATTTTGCCCAGTCTTGCCAAATCTCGACTTCTTTTGGTACTTCTCTTCTTTAAGTAGCCTCATTCCATCCCACTGCATCTTCAGGGGTATAGGAATTAGTGCTTCGTTCTACTCTACTGTAACTTCAGAGAGACTAGACTTGTAGCTTTAATCTGCTCCACTACAACTTCAGGGAGATGAGACTCGTATCTTCAATCTCCTTCACTATAACTTCAGGGAGATAAGATTTGTGGTTTATAGCTTTAATCTGTTCTACTGCAACTCAGGGAAATAAGATTCGCCATCTTCAGTCTGCTCCACTGCAACTTCAAGGAGATAAGACTTGTTGTAACTTCAACCTGCTCCACTGCAACTTTAGGGAGGTAATGGTTTATAGCTTTAATCTGCTCTACTGCAACTTCAGAGAGATAAGATTTGCTATCTCCGATCTACTCCACTGCAACTTCGAGGAGATAAAATCTAACTTCAATCTGCTCTACTGTAACTTTAGGGAGATAAGATTTGTAATTTGTAGCTTTAATCCATTCCACTGCAACTTCAGGGAAATAAGATTCACCGTATTCAGTCTGTTCCACTACAACTTCAGGGAGATAAGACTTGTTGTAACTTCAACCTACTCTACTGCAACTTCAGGGAGATAAGGTTAGCCATGTTAGATTTCAATCCATCCCACTACATCTTCAGGGGTATGGGATGTGTAAAATTCATTTTTGGGCCTATCTTTGTGGTAAATGATTAGGATGTTATGAACAGAATGGATCAAATGCTCCTAACTAGATGTGTATGCATGATATTTGCATGAATGCAGAATGTCATTTTTTTGAGAATGATCTCCTTTTAATGCTTGGGTTGACATTGTTCGTTGTTAATCAAGGTTTTATCACTGACGTATTACGCTGCCTTCTTGCTCCGCTGGTCTCTGTGACAGAAAACCCAAAAAAAAAATCACAAATTGGGCTATTCTTTCCCAAATGTTTCCAACTCTTGAATTTGGTTAGTTCTGACTAGTGGTCCCATTTCATGTCCCTGTACTATTTAGAAGCACTTCAGAGTAATATGCAGAAATGCTTTTGCTTGAATATTATTAGTCCATCAATCTTTATTTCAATAAAAAATGCTTGAAAAAGATTATCACAATGGACAAGATAAAATTTTATTGAGAGCAGAGATCGAAAAGAATTTATCATAATAGCAAATTTTTCTAGAATACAAAATGAATAAGATGAAAATAGGTGCCCAAGATATCGTAGAATGCGCTTCTTTGCACAAAACTTCTCGATGACCCTTTGAACTTGCTATGTGTTTAGAAGACCTAGAAGGCTTTATTGATGCCCCAAGATGTAACATCCCTCATCTTCGTTAATTCGGGCATAACAAGACTACTGCATGCCCCACCTTTGATCAAAATTTAAATTTCCCTTTTCCTCGGTTTTCAATTCAAAACCACTTTGGTCTCAAGGCGCCCTTTACGGGTTTTCACCTTGGCCTCTCCCTTTTCTTTTCTTTCTTTCTTTTTTTGTGCATCTGACCATTTCGTATAGTCTTTAACCTCTTCCCTTCAATTAGATTCAATTGATCACATCGAGATTTAATCCATTTTGCTTCATCCATCTTCAGCTCAGCTGACACTCGATGAGAAAGAAATTCGACCTCAATGGGCAAAACTGCTCTATTCCATAAATTAATGAGAAAGGTGTTACCCCGGTGAGGGTCCTGACAGATGTTTGATAAGCATAGATGGTAATTTCTTATGCCAATCTTTATGAGTCTCGATCATTTCCCCCACAATCTTTTTTTTTTTTGGTTGCCTCTACTGCACCGTTTATTTTAGGGTGATATGGCATTTGATCTTTAACAGACTGCAAACTTATGATATCGCATTGTCAGATACAATCCTTTCTGGTGATTTTAACTGCAAGTGGATGGTGCCAATTGTAATATTTGTAGTGTCAATGGGACACTCGAGTATCCCAAGGTTTGAACCTAAAGGATTGACAAGTGGGTAAATATGTTTATCATGTTAATTACAAGTTAATCAATTACTAATCTAATCGAATCGAAAATTGTTAGTGCAAGTTTAAATAAATTGTTTATAAACTAAAATTAAACTATTAATTAAACCAACTAAGCTAAACTTTCTTCCTAATGTTTTAGATAATGTAAATGATTAAAAGATGCTCGATTGATTAGTTGAATGCTAATTAAACTAATGAACCTATAGTGATTATATTGGTTTTCACTTTTAGTTAGGAATCTCCTCTCCGTCTCATCCCAGATTAGAAGATACCACTTAAGGTTACCTCTCGATCTCACCTAGGCATATCGATTACCTTTTAGTCTCACTACTCGGCACAATTATATCGACCTATCTAAGGATAAACTCTCATCTCGATCTCGTTTATGCCAATTTTAATGTATTAAGCATTTCAATATAATCGAATAACCAATCAATCAAGAATAGACATCAACTTAAGCTAACAAACAACCAAAAAATCAATAATTTAACAAATTAGCATATACTCAAACTCAAATTCCAAACAAACATTTTATCAAACATATTGTAAGCATAAAATGAAAGTAAAAGGTTTAAGAAAATGATCAATCACTTGAAGAAGATCCATTGAAGCTCGAGGGGTTGTGCATCATTGTTTACAAAATTTTTAACAATAAGGAAGAAAGAAAATTGTCATACTAAGATCTAACCTTAAAAGGAACAAAGAAAACCTAAACTAAAAAGGAAAAGGAAAAGCAAAAGACAAGAGAAAGAAAACCTAATCTAAAAACTATAAACCCTAAAGAAACTATTCAGTCACCAAAAATTTGGAATGAAAGGCTTATAAAGTATTTATAGCCTACTAACATTTAACCTGACATTGACTATTTTGCCATTAAGTAAAAAGAAGACATAAGCTTGTTTGGACACAGAATTGCCCCCATAGTTTTTGTAACGTCCTGATTTATTTAACTTTGTTTTTATGGATTTTGTCATAATTAAGTATCTGTTTTAGTGGTTAAGTGATGTTGGTGTGTGTTTGAGATCTTGGGTTCAAGTCACACTTTGGGAAGTTCTTTTTTTTTTTTATCCTAGCCTTATCCCTTTTGGGTGGTTTTATGTTATATTTTTTGTCAACTCATATTAGAATGAGCCTACTGGTTCAAGTGCTAAGGTGTTAGCTAGCTTTAGGGTTTTGTGTTCAAACCCCAATGTGAGCGAATGATGTTATTTTTGCTTCTGTGAGTGTGTGCCGGTTGTGTAATAGAAGTTCAGTGGGATTGAAAGTTTATGGTAGTTGAATGAGGTTAGTGGTCAATTTTGGTGGGATTGGTAGTTAGTGGGGTTGTGGTGAGTTGGGATTTTAGTTTGAATTAATTTTTAATTTTAATTTTTCCCAAAAAATCCCCTTTTCTGTCTTTCTGATGTTATTTTTTCCCCTTTCTTTCCTCTGCAACTTTTTATTTTGTTTTCTCTATATTCTGTTCAACAAATCGATCGTTCTAATCATTGGGGTTCGGTGTTCCGGTTGTTCTTCGTTCGTCTTGGTAAGTCTATAAGTTCGTTTGGTTTGGATTTTTTTCCTTTTGAATTGAAGTATTGGTGTTGTGGTTAGGGAGTTTAATTTCTGTGAGTGTGTTGCATAGGAGAAGACTGTGAAGTAGTGGACTTCGCCCCAACGGCCTAATCCGTGATAGTAGTTGTCTTCGTCGTCGATAATGTAACAACCCATTTTCGGTAAAAATCAGAACAGTGGTTTTGGGTCCAGAAATCTGATTTCGAAAAGAAAATTTATTTTAATAATATTTTATGATCTCCAGTACGACAATAATGTCGTGTGAAAATTTCATAAAAAAATTTTACCGATTATATGTATAATTCGATAAAGGACCAAATTGCACGAAGTGCAAAAGTTAAGTTCTATTAGCTAAAAGGGATTAAATAGCTATAGAACTTTAAATTGGAAGTCTTTATATGGTAAATATACCATTAAAATATGCTTAGTCGTTAAGGATGATGATTAGTTCATGGAAAAAGAAATAAAGAAAAGGATGAAATTGGAAAATTGGAAAAATAAAAGATGATATTATAATTAAATAGAAAATATCATCATTTTATGTCATCTTCTTCCCAAAAAATCATGGAAACCCTAGGAAAGAGAAAGAAACCTTTCATGGCTAAATTAGATCGGGATAAACTGAATGCGGAGTTAGAACGAGAAAAAGAGAAAATGTTGGATAAATAGATTTTATGTACACGAACAATTATTGAGGTAAGTTCGTATAACTTAACTATGTATATTATTATTATGGTTTTATTGAATTGTATGAATGTGATGGTATATATATGTGTGATGGTATATAAATCATATAAATATATTTTATGAAATTAAAGATGTTCAATAAAGGCCAATAAATGATAATATCCCATAAATGGTAAGTCTCAGTTGAATAATGAATATCGATGGATAGAGGTAATTTTCCGTATGAAATGAGGTCTTGTATTTGTTGCAGACAGGATTTAGCTCAGACGAATAATCCTATTATAGCCCTCTCGAGCATCTTGATATTTAGTTCAGCGAGCATTCTGATCGGTAGTGGATTTGCATATGTTGCACACTACTGCAGCTCTTTGTGAGCGTCCCGTTATGTGATCAGTTGCGATCTGACATATGTTGCAGACACAAATGCAGCTCTTTGTAAGTGTCTCGTTATGCGATCGATTGTGATCCAGCATATGTTGCGGACACAAACGCAACTCTATATGAGTGTCCCGATATGGCTCGCTCGAACTCCTATTACCTTATCCGGTGCCCCCTAATATTATCTCTTCAGAGATACCTGTTAAGCTCTATGAGCTTTCTGAGTACAACTATTGTGAGTTTTTTGATTAGCCTGGATAAGTGTCCTATTACATGATTACGTGGCCCATATGAGCATTCTAATATGTGGCTCGAGAATGTGCTCCCTGGTAATGCTCATTAAAGGGTACTACTGAACATGAATTAACGGATTATGATTATGTACACTTTGAGTGTGCTACGTGAGTATCCATCGATAATTCAAATAAATTCAATGGGCAAGGTTTTGACATGAGTAAATATGAATTTGAGATAAATGGTTATAGGTTGAGGTATGATATGTGGAAATATGAAATGATGTTACATGAAATAAAATATAGAAGTATAAGATAATTATATATGAACATGGAATGGTTTGATGAATACAGTCATCTATGAGAATAGATTTGTACACCTTAAGTGTACTACCTGACTGATTATTAATTCTGTAATTGATTATTGAGCAAAGTCCTGACATGAAATATACTGGAACTCGAGATGAATTAATATGAAATATATCTAAAATACATGGAAATAAATTGTATATATATTATGTGAACACATGTTGTGGAAAAGTATGTGTGAAAGAGAATCCAAATATGGATAAGCTCATATATTTGTTTCTTGAAGTTTAAATGAAATATGTGACTAACAAGGGTGATGATAATGTGTGATAGGGCTTGTGAGATTAAATGGTTTAATTTTACCCTCTATATTTATTTTGATGATGAATAGGTGGTAGGTTTATTACTAAGTTATATGGACTTACTAAGCATTATATGCTTACTTCGTTTTATTTTTCCCTGTCTTATAGTAAATCGGAAGCTCGTTGGATTGGAAGCTTGACGGAGATCACTCACACTATCCATCAATTCAATTTGGTATATAAGGTAAGACAGATATGGTTATAATGGCATGTATAGGTTACATTGACCAATGAATGGCATGAAAATATTTGATAATGGCTAGCTATTGGAATGGCTAGTTATGGGCATGTTTTAATGTTTATGTATAAAAGATTGTATCATAGTAAATGAGTGAAAATGGTTAATTAATAGAAATCACATTGAGATAAGGATGAATGATTTAAATTAGCATATTTAATACAAAATGCACAAATGTGAACTTTGTATTTAGGTAAATATGAGATGAAGATTGGTATGGAAATAATTGTGGTATTTAAAGTCACACTGGTTGAATGTTTATATAGCCTTAAGAATACGTTTAAGTTTTAATGCAGGTATAAGGCAAAAAAGGTGAGGAATGTGGCTTGGAAAATAGCCTATTTTCATCCACACAGGTAGACATACAGGCGTGTGTCTTGACCGTGTGTGACACACGGCCTGGCATACAGGCGTGTGGTTCGACCATGTGTCTCTTGCATCCTAAAATTGAGAAACAAAATGCTCAGAATTGAGCACACAGGCAGAAACACGGACGCGTATCTTGGCCGTGTAAAAACTGCACTTATTTTATGAAAATCAAATTAACCACACAGCCTAGCACACGGGCGTGTGACATGGCCGTGTGCACAAGTTAGACACAGCCTGTAGCACAGGCATGTCTAAGGGTCACACGGGCGTGTCCCTAGACAACACACGCGTGTGAGCCCTGTACTTGAGAAAAATTTTAAAATTATGCAAAAAATTCTTGGTGATCCCGATTTAGTCCCGATTCGATTCTAATGTTCATATTGGGCCTCGAGGGTCCATTTAAGGGACAATACGAGTGTTCTCAAAAAATGAATAATAACTTACTTGAATTAACTGAAAATGTTCTGTTATCACAGGTAATGCTCGTAACCCTATTTTGGCAACGGATACGGGTTAGGGGTGTTACATTTATTAGTATCAGAGCTACAGTTTAACCAGTTCTCGGACTGAGTGTAGCATATGTGGAGTCTAGAAATACATGCCATTATATAACCTGAGGTAGTGTGATATCTCTCGACTCTGATGAGAATTGATTTACAAATAGACAGAGATGCTTTCCAATCGAGCTAATTTCGATAACTCCGAAAGGGATACTCAAGTATCTAAGAAAAATGTTATTTATGATAAATAGAAATCGAAAAGGTATGAATAAATGTTTTATAGTACATAAGAATAATAAATGTTATGTTATATGAGTATATATATATGAAACTTAAATTGTAAGACTTTACGATCCCCACCCCTTTATTAGTATAATTATATGTAATAAAGTTCATAAGATTTATATTGATTTAGTTTAGAAATGTGGAACTGAAGAGTTTAGTGGCTGAATGATAAATAAAGTAGTTAAAACTGAGAATGAGTTAGTAAATAAAGATGGGCTCTGAAGAGAGATATTAGATTTTTCTGAAAACTATTTGGATACATAGTGCCATTGTTAAAGGAAATATTTATTCATGGGAAATTGATTTATTCAGATATGGTATTTACAGAATAGGTTAATTAAAATTTTCTTCCAAATTAGTTTCTTGAGTGAATTGAATAATGAGAGATTATTGATGACTATACTAGTCAGTTGAATAGTGATGAAATTGTGAAAATATTTGAATACAGCTGATATAATCGGGTATATTATAGCCATATCTTCTGGGTATTCTATATGGGTATTATATATGTATTGTTATTCTCAAAAACATATATGATTGCTTATGTTCGGATGTTATACTTATTATATGGAAGGGTTGGCTAAATATAGTAATAGACAAAAATTATTGTAAGTCTGATTGATTCATGAACAGTATTGCTCTATCTTTTTCTGGTCTTCTAATTCAATATGTTTGATAGAAGACTTAATGATAAAATTTGTATGATACTATTTTCTATTTCTATTGGTTGAAGTTCTGGATGACAAGTGTGCAAGTTACACTGTCTTTATTATGACTGTTTATAGTATGAACATGCAATGTTACTCTTCTGGACTTTCTCTGAGATGTCATCAATCTCTTTATTATTCAATATGGGTTATCTTCTCAGAAAGTTAGTATAGCTTCGCAACTTAGATTTCATTATCTCGGATTTCTTGTTATTATTATGGGCTGCCTGTAAAGAATATTCATTGACTAAAGGTAATTACATGTATTACTACTATAAATTCTGATTTGATCATAGAAGTCAAGTGATATGAAATTTAGATTATAGAACTGTATTTTTACACTGGTTGTTATTAGGGCCACATTCGGTTTTCCTATTCTATTTGGGAAACATTATTGAAGTTGAGGTATTGTTCTATTTATACTGTCAAAACAGTGGATCTATTATAGCACAATGGTTTAAATTTATCTGATGATTGTGGCTTCAGAATAATTCAAAACTCAATGTTGATAAAGGAAATTGTAACGCCCCGAATTCTGGGCCTAGAAGTATTGGGCCTTGAGCGTTGGATCTGTTAGTAGGCGGCTTACAAATACTTTAGTTAAGCAAGAAAGTGACACAAATTGCATGTTTGGTGTGGTGGTTAAGTGAATTGGGTGTGTTTAGGGATGTCTGAGAAGTCTTGGATTCAAATCTAGGCTTTAGCAAAATTTTAGTTTTTCTCTTAAGTGAATCTGGATGCTAGCACATATGTCTTATAGTTAATTATGGACATTTTTATCACAAAGGAGCATGTGGCGTGGTGGCAAGGTGGCGTGTGAGGGAACCTTAAGGTCTGAGGTTCGAGCGTGGCACAACACAAATGAGGTATTTATTTTGTAATTGGGTTCGACCAGTGGTTGAGTTGTAGTGGAATTCTGATGGAGGAGGTTGTTGAGGAGAGAATTGAGGAGTGATCTTGGGAGTAGAACTTGGAGAGATAAGGGAAGGATTATATGGAGAAAATCGTAGAGTTTGATTAGGGGAGAAGCTGGCCGAATTTGGGAGTCTATGGGTACTTATTCGGTCATTGACTTAGTGACAAATTGGTCAGTGACTTTGGGGGTTTCGATAGTTGTTTCTTTTGCATTCGTTTTGCTTTTGTTGACTTTACCGAATATTGCATTTTGGGATCGTTCTCTGTTACGTTTTGGTGTTAGCCGAATCTGTCTTTACCATTCGGGTTCCTTTTGCTTTACTATCTTCTTTTGCCGAAAGTGTTAAGTGTCAAGCCTCTTCTTGACTCTTCTTATCTTCCATATTCCCCTCTCTGCTGAAATATTTATGTCTTTTATATTACCTCTCTCACATTTCCTCAACAATGGCCGAATAGTCTCTCTTGGATCATCTCTGTTTCCAATTCTCTTCCTCTTTTCTTAAGGAAATAACCGAATATAGTTTCCCTTTCTCCATAACATTTCATTCTTTTTTTCAATCTTTTTTGAGCTGACTGTCCCTCCTTCCCCTCTTATTTTTTTTCAGTTTCTTGTCTTCTACTCAGTGTTTGGTTGATCGTTCGGTGCACTGTGGTATGGTGGTTCGATTTTGCTAAAGATTTAACAATCGGTATGTGGTTGCAAAGTTTCTTCTTTGTTTCTCTGTCAATTCTGTATGCACTCTATTTGTCTTCTTCTATCATTTTCGAAAGCCGAATGCTTCTTAATATTTATTGATCGTGATTTTTGTTCCCTCCCCGCAAGGTGGGTGCGTTGGGGTAAGAAATCCTGAGGAGTGGAAAAGGGCAAAGATTATTCAAGTTATCAAACTCTGCCTCTCATTAATCATATAAGGTAAGATCGTTACCGTATTCTTACTTTGGGCCGTATATTCCTGTGGTTGGTAAATTAACGTCTGTAGATTGAGGCCACATATTTGATCACTGTATGGGTTAATAAGATCTGTTTTAATACAGATATTCGACGTTCGCGTGTGATCAATCCTGATCGGAGGTCGTAAGAGATTAGGGTCATTCACTAATCAAGGTTGGGACTTGGAGATTTTTACCACGTGATTCCATAAACAGGTGTGTAACTGTACACCCAATTTTGCTACAGTCAAAACGTTGGATTAGGGAGTGTATCCACACCCCTATGTTATTATGAATCGGAAAAGGCCAAAAAGCTGAAACTTTGACATTTGAGCCCACATGAGCATGCGAACGCTCGTGTGGTAACCGAGCCCACAAATCTCGGGCAATAGACTGTAGAAGCCTCCACGAGCGTTCTCGTTGGGCCGAAATGGGCCGTGTGGGCCCAATGGGCTCGTGGGCCCCACACGGATAAAATCTGTGGTAAGTGACAAATAATGAACTGGCTATGTTGTTTGCATAGTCGTGGCTAAAATTGGGCTAAATGGGCCACACGAGCGTGTGGGCCCACTTGGGCCGAGTAATGGGCCATGGGCCCATTTTCACATTTTGGCCATATATGTTATTTGAGTCGCTCGAGGTGACGGCAGACCATCTATGAGGTCATAATCTGTATTGGGACCCCAAAATTAATAAAATGACCAAAATACCTCTAAGGGGTAAAATGACTATTTTACCCCTCGGGGGTAAATGACTGATTTGTCTGTGATTTGTATGACTGATTTTGTGCATGACATTCTGCGTACATGACATACTACTTGGGATTGGGATATTGTTATGGAGGAAGAAATTGTATTGGTGGCTACGCCACATTCTGATATTAGCAGCTTTGCTGCGACTCTAGTTAGTGCCACAATCGGTGCTAACACTATAAGTGTAGGGATGGCGTGGGTGATTTATTCCCCACATGTAGTGCAAGGTTGGACGGAGGCAAGTGCAGGGTTGGATGGGTTATCATTCATTATTCATATGGATTTGAAATTGAAATGGGCTAGGCCCAACTGATATTGATTCTGAGATGGCCTAGGCCCAGTTGAGACTGTGATGGGTTGAGACCCAAATGTTAAGGAATCGAGCTTTGGCCCACATATATTCTGAATCGGACTATTTTGTTAATGAATAGGGCTCAAGCCCAGATTGGTTCTAAATTCTATTTTTGACTGACTGTTTGGATGCTAGGGGATTACACCCTGAGTTTTCGTAAACTCACCCCGTTTTTAATTGTGCAGGCAATCCTCAGCATTAGGAGGATCAGTGCTGCGAGGGACTCGGAGATGGCCACACAGCTGCTCTTGTTATCTACTATGTTTATTTGCTTCACAGTACTTATATTTCGGTTGGTTTGTAATAAGGCCTCTCTGGTTTTATTTTAAACTTTGGGATTATATTTATTATGTTTGAAATTTGTTAGAAGTAGATCGCGATTTTCCAAAATAATAACTATTTTCAAAGATCTACGTTTTTTGCAACTTAACTTTCAAACATCATGTTTTCGTAAATCAGTTTCTTTTAAAATTAGCTTCCGCAACATAAAAGAAATTTTGAGAATAGAATTAATAACTTTTCAATGTATGGAAACACAAAAATTTATATACTTTTTCATACCCAATTTTACTTAAATTCATGCAAATCCAGTTAAATTCTTGAAAAAAATTAATTAAATATTATAAAATAATTAAATCATGTTAAAAATATAAAATTGGTGAATTTATTTAATTTTATACTTAATTTTGATTAATTTTAACTATCTTTGATAGATTCGCGCAAAAGGCGAAAATTGGCTCGGCTGACACTATTGAAGGCACAAAACCGAGAAGCAAATTTGAAGTATCGAGGCACTTTAATTTCTAGCCTAAAACGGTCCAGAAATGTGTATTAATTCATAATTAAATTAATTTTAATTTATTTCCTATTTAATTTAGGTTAAATGAATTAATTTTAATTAATTCTGAAAAAAGGGCCTAGTGAACTGCACTGGTTGAACCGAATGAAGTGAGCCGAACCAGCCACTAATTGGGCTGGCCAGAACCGTCCATTGGCTGACCCAAATCAGAAAATTAGCTGATAAAATATGCTTGCAAAAAGGCCCTTGAAAAACCTCTAAATTACGTTCAAACCCCACCTTTCTTTTAGGCTTTGTGGAATTGCCCCAGCCTATTTTTAGCAAGGTTGAAAGCTTCAATCTTGCCATGTGTGTGGCCGGCCATAGGAGGGCTCTCTTGGCTACTGAATTTGCTATTTTTAGCAGCCCTCTTCAGCTATAAAAGCCACCCTATGCTGCCCATTTTAAGGCATCCCTCAACATCCCTCATTCCACAACATTCTCTCATCCTCTCTTCACTTCTCTTAAAGTTTCCTCTCCATTTTTCCGTCCCATTTTCCCTTCCTCTTGTGCCGATTTCCTATCTTGAGAAAGAGGTGTTCTTCAGCCATCTTGGGCAGCAATCAAGGATTCATAGAAGCCTTGCTCGGCGAAGACAAC
This sequence comes from Gossypium anomalum, assembly GCA_025698475.1. NCBI lineage: Eukaryota > Viridiplantae > Streptophyta > Magnoliopsida > Malvales > Malvaceae > Gossypium > Gossypium anomalum. The sequence continues at coordinate 75,813,191 of CM046966.1, read as the reverse complement.
GGAGACAAAAGAACGGAGCAACAAATGTCATCAGAGAAAAACACCGGATTTGCTTTCTATTCCCTTTCTTTTTAATTTCTGTTGTTTTTATGATGAACATATCTATGAATAATATTGTTGCTGAAATGGTTATTTTAATCAATTTAGCTTGAATTTAATTCGTGTTGGGTTGATTATATTTTGCCTACTTGAATTGTTAAAATAGTGTTTATGCTGTTATAGGCCTCAGTGAAATGCTTGATTAAGTAAAATCATGCTTAGGTTATCTGGCATTATAATTGTTTAGATAATTAAAGAATTAATTGTTTAAACGAATTGAAATTGCAATTAATGGACTCAGTACTTAATCAGTGCATGTTTAATTCTTCGAAGGTAACTGAAAATTAAATTAGCATTGTATTTGGCGATACATATGCCTTGCATAACTTGCAAGATTGTTGTGATTAAATTGTTTCAAGGTATGGCTACCTTGTTACTTAACATAATCTTTTACATGTTTATTAAGTTGAACTAATCAGTTGAATCGACATAGGAATATATGAGAGATAATTTAATTCAATAAGTATGTATGTGCGATAGCATGTTTACTTTATTAAATCTGTTTAGTCGGTTGAATTGGCATAGGGATATGTCCAAGAGATAAATGGAATTTTTTAATTAGTAAATATGTTCATAAGTTAGAAAATTACTGGGTTGCCGTAAATTTATTCATAACAGCATAAGCACGAATTTAATATTTCTAAGTTAAAAAAGTATAATTAATCTAACACAATTATATCCTCTTGATTAAATGGAGGTGAGCGACTCTTTCAAGATAGCTGGAGTACCCGAAGATGCATTACGATTAAAACTGCTCTTGTACTCGCTGAGGGACAGAGCTCGAGCCTGGTTAAACTCACTACCACCGAACACGATTTCTACATGGCAAGAGTTAGCAGAGAGATTTCTTGTGAAGTATTTCCCGCCTAGCAAGATTGCTAAGCTGAGAAATGAGATTACTGCTTTCCAACAAATGGATGATGAGTCCTTGTATGAGGCATGGGAAAGATTCAAAGAGTTATTACGAAAATGTCCTCATCACGAAATTCCACAATGCATCCAACTTGAAACATTTTACAATGGTCTCAATGCTCACACAAGAATGATAGTAGATGCTTCTGCTAACAGTGCTATCTTATCTTAGTCTTACAATGAGGCTTATGAAATCATCGAGAGGATTGCCAGTAACAATTATCAGTGGCAAAACAATCGAACAATGTTAGGAAGATGAGTTGCTGGAATCCATGAAGTGGATGCTCTTACTTTATTTGTATCCCAGGTATCTTCGATATCTTCAATGTTAAAGAATCTTACCACTAATGGGTCTAACAGTTTTGCAGCTCAACCACCTAACCAGTATGAGATTATAGCCTGTGTCTATTGTGGGGAAGGACATGTGTTTGAAGAATGTCCATCAAACCCAGAATCCAAGTACTACATAGGTAATCAGAACTAGAACCAAGGAAGGCAAGGGCTGCAATCCAACTTTTACAACCCATCGTGGCGAAATCACCCCAATCTTTCCTGGAGTAACCAAGGGGCTGGAGGTAGTAATAACTATGCCCAACCTAAACCAACCCAGCAGTCTAATTTTTCACAGCAAGTTCAGAAACCAGTTCAGGCTGAATCATCCAATAGCTTAGAGAATTTATTGAAGGCATACATGGTGAAGAATGACGGCACTCTAAGGAATTTGTAGAATCAAGTGGGCCAGCTTGCTACTGAACTTAGGAACCGTCCACAAGGTGCTCTACCTAGTGATACGAAAAATCTGAAAAATCTAGGGAAGGAGCATTGTAAAGCACTAACATTGAGGAGCGGAAAAGCGATAGAGCCCAACATCATTGAAGCTGAAAAGGAGCATGCTGAAGCTCAAGATTCGAAAGAAGTTCAACCAAGTGTTGAAGTTCTAGTTTCACTAGAACCAGAACCTACAAGACCTGAAAAGGTAACCTCAAAACCAACCAGTTCTGATCAGACAACCACTCCGTTAGTAGTAGAATTTCCGCGAAAAACAAATCAACCAGTACCAACTTCAGTATATAAACCTCCACCACCTTACCCTCAAAGACTCCAGAAGCAAAAACAGGAGGTCCAACTCAAGCAACTTCATATCAATATCCCGTTGGTTGAAGCACTTGAACAAATGTCAAATTATGTAAAATTCATAAAAGATATCCTATCCAAGAAGCGAAGATTTGGAGAATTTGAGACGGTAGCTTTGACGAAGGAATGCAGTGCATATCTTCAAGACAAATTACCTCCTAAGCTGAAGGATCCTGGGTGTTTTATCATACCATGCAACATTGGAGCAGCTTATTGTGGTAAGACATTATGTGACTTGGGCACAAGTATCAACTTGATGCATATGTCGATATTTAAGAAGTTAGGGATAGGTGAAGTTAGACCTACTACGGTTACACTTCAGCTAGCAGATCGATCCTTAGCACATCCAGAAGGAAAAATCGAGGATGTATTGGTACGTGTAGATAAGTTTATATTTCCTGCTGATTTTGTAATTTTAGATTTCGAAGCAGACAAAGAAGTACCAATTATCCTGGGGAGACCGTTCTTAGCAAACCGGGAGGGCACTTATTGATGTGCAGAAGGGTTAACTTATTATGCGCGTTCAGGACGATTAGGTAACATTTAACGTTTTCAAGTCAATGCATTTCTTGACACAATAGATGATTATTCTGCAGTATCTGACTTAGAAGATTTAATAGTGGAGAAGGAACTCAACTCTGTTGAGGATCCTCTGGAAAGAATTTTGACATCAGATCCTCCAAGTGATGAAGAGGAGAATGAAAACTTAGCCTTGCTAGAAGCTAATCAAAAGGGATTTAATCCACAATCCCGTTTTGAATCTTTGGATTTAGAGGGGAGAGATTACACACAGCCAAAAGCGTCAATCGAGGAGCCATCTAAACTAGAACTCAAGGTATTACCTTCTCATTTAAAATATGTTTATTTAGGTGATGCTTCTACTCTGCCTGTGATTGTTTCAGCAGAGTTAACCATTAAGCAAAAAGAGAAACTTATCTTAGTTCTGAAACAATTTAAGAAGGCTATCGGATGGACCGTAGCTGATATTCGCGGTATTAGTCCATCTGTATGCATGCACAAGATCATCCTGGAAGATGGTGAAAAGGGAATGATCGATGGACAATGAAGGCTGAACCCCATCATGAAGGACGTAGTGAAAAAAGAGATTATCAAGTGGTTAGATGCGGGTATCATTTACCCTATTTTAGACAGTTCATGGGTAAGTCCGATCCAGTGCGTGCCAAAGAAAAGAGGTATCACGATCATAGAGAACGAGAATAATGAGTTGATACTGACTAGAACGATTCACGGATGGATAATCAGACCGATTACGGTGGTCGAACAAGGCAACTAGGAAGGATCACTTCCCTTTGCCGTTCTTAGACCAGATGCTAGGTAGACTCGCGGGGCGAGATTACTACTATTTTCTCGATGGATACTCGGGGTACAACCAGATTACGGTAGCACCAGAAGATCAACACAAGACCACATTCACCGCCTGCATTTGTACATTTGCATTTAGACGCATGCCATTTGGTCTATGTAATGCACCTGCTACATTTCAAAGATGTATGATGTCGATTTTTACTGACATGGTTGCAAAGTACTTGGAAGTTTTTATGGATGACTTTTCAGTGTTTGAAGATACTTACGATGATTGGTTAGCCAATCTAGCTAAGGTACTAAAGCGATGCGAAGAGACAAACCTAGTCCTTAACTGGGAAAAGTGCCATTTTATAGTACGAGAAGGTATCATTTTGGGGCATCGGATAACAAGACATGGGATCGAGGTAGACAGAGCAAAAGTAGATGTTATTGAGAAACTCCCACCTCTAACATTTGTAAAGGGTGTTAGGAGCTTTTTTGGCCACGCCGGGTTCTATCGAAGATTTATCAAGGACTTCTCCAAAGTTGCTAAACCTTTATGCAAATTATTGGAGAAGGATACGTTATTCAAATTTAATGAGGAATGCTTAAAAGCTTTCAATGACTTGAAGAATCGATTAGTCACAGCACCCATAATTGTCACACCAGACTGGGACTTGCCATTTGAATTGATGTGTGATGCAAGTGACTTCGCAATAGGAGCTGTCATGGGCCAGCGAAGGAACAAAGTTTTTCATCCCATCTACTATGCAAACCGAACTCTGACAGGAGCTCAGTTAAACTATACGGTAACAGAAAAAGAGTTACTTGCTATCGTATTTGCTTTCAACAAGTTTTGATCTTATCTTGTAGGTACCAAGGTAACTGTCTATACAGACCACTCGTCAATTAAATATTTACTTGCCAAGAAAGACACTAAGCCGAGGTTGATCCGATGGGTACTTCTACTTCAAGAGTTTGATTTGGAAATTCAAGATCGAAAAGAAGTAGAAAACCAAGTAGCAGATCACTTGTCCAGATTAGAGCCGCAAGAAAGGAATTCTCCACTTGTACCGATTCAAGAAACATTTCCAGATGAACATATACTGAAGGCAAGTCATGTCCATAATACCCCTTGGTTTGCTGATATTGCTAACCTTTTTATCTTGTGGTTTAATGTTGTATGATAAGACATATCAACAAAGGAGAAAGTTTCTTCATGATATGAAGTACTATTTCTGGGAGGAACCATATCTATTTAAAAAGTGTGCAGATCAGATGATTAGGAGATGTGTGGCAGAAGAAAAAATACCGCAGATTCTATACCATCACACTCAAATTTCAAGTGGGGTCATTTCGGAGGAACTCATCATCACATGCAAAAAGTATTGCAAGCCGAATTCTTTTGGCCAACACTATTCAAGGATGCATATGCATATGTAAAGAGTTGTGACCGATGTTAAAGAGTTGGAAATGTCACCAACAGAAATGAGATGCCTCGAACAAACATCATTGAGGTCGAATTGTTCGATGTTTGGGGTATTAATTTTCTTAGGCCCTTCCCTTCGTCTTTTGGTCACAAGTATATACTGGTATCATAAGATTATGTGTCCAAGTGGGTCGAGGCAGAGGCATATCCAACAAACGATGCTAGGGTTGTGATGAAGTTTTTGTAGAAACAGGTGTTCACGAGGTTTGGAAACCCTAGGGCCATCATTAGTGATGAAGGGTCCCACTTTGTGAACAAGTGGTTAAAATGGTTACTAGACAAGCACAGGGTGAAACACAAGGTTGCAATGGCTTACCATCCGCAGACGAATGGACAAGCTGAATTGGCAAATAAAGAAATCAAGGGCATATTGGAGAAGGTAGTTTGCCCGAACTGACGAGACTGGTCCAAAAGAGTAGATGACGCTTTATGGGCCTACAGGACAGCGTACAAGAGACCTTTAGGGATGTCACCCTATAGGCTGGTTTTTGGTAAAGAATGTCATCTACCTTTGGAGTTAGAGCACAAAGCTTACTGGGCTCTTCGACGACTCAACTTAGATACTAAGCTCGCAAAAGAAAGACGGATGTTCCAACTCAACGAGTTAGAAGGATTCTGAATGTTTTCATATGAAAATGCCAAATTACTCAAAGAGAGACTCAAGAAATGGCATGACAAACACATCCGGGTTTGAGAATTTGAAGCAGGTGAACAAGTATTGTTGTTCAACTCGAGATTGAAGTTCTTTCCAGGTAAGCTAAAATCACGTTGGTCCGTCCATTTACAATTCAAGGAGTCTATCCATACGGAGTTGTTGAATTCCAAGGTAAGAGAGGTAATTTTCAAGTTAATGCTCAGCGTTTGAAACACTATTGGGGGAATAAAACAGAACGGGATAACGTCTCGTTCATTTTATCAGATATTTAATAATTTCTGTGTTTTGTTTAATAAATAATTTAGGGTCTATTTTTCGGGTTTAGTATGTTTAAATAAATTCTGTCTAGGAGGTTCGAACTTAAGCGGGACCATTTGTAACCCCTCCAATCTTTCCTAGGAATTTATTTTAATATAATTTTCCAAGAAATTTTTCCCTAATCAACAAAATAAATTTTTGTTTTTCAAATAAAAGGGTCAATTTGATCCAATTTTTAATTTGCAACTCAATTTTTAATTTTCATTGAGTCTAGGGACTTAAATTGAATTATTTTTAAAATTTGATTGCTCTTTTTGTAAATAATGAAAATTAGGTGCCTTTCTTTGTAAATATTTTCTTAAGGCATCTAGAAGAAATTTTTTTTCATTTTTTTAATATTATTAATAATTTGATAAACTTTAATATATAATTATATTCATTATAATTTATATATTAATTTTTATCAACTTAGATTAGAATTAGGATTAATTTAATTTCAATTTTTATTTTATGTTTTTCTTAATAATTAATAGCAATTGATAATTCTATATGCTTATATTTAATTATTAATTGCTGTTGAATTTGAGTAGGATTAGAATTAAACTCTTATCTTTAATTATTAAATTAGACTAAGAGTTCTATTTTAAGTCCTATTACTTATGCTATAAATACCACCTTATACCTCCCATCCATGCATCAACCAAAAACCAAAACACATTGTGCCGCAACACCCCTAGCTCTAACAGCCTAGTTGGCAAACACCCAGCAGCATCACGCTACGCGACCCGATCAACACCCAGCTCCCACTCATGCGCTCTCGCTTTTGATCCTAGCAACCGCCAGTGTCGCGATTCTCGCGCTTCAGCCACCCACGCGCACCTTCACTGCTGCCCAGGCCACGTCCCGCAAGCACATCCCAGCTCCCGCACAAGCTCCAGGCCTGCTCGACGAAGTGCCACGCGCTTCTTGCTGCATACCCTTGCGTGCAGCTGCTTGTTCTCTAGCCTTGTGCGGCACCCTCTTTGCACACCAAGCCTTAAGCCAAAATTCTTCAACCCTCCTCCTTTTAATTTGCCATCTTTTTCTTGCATTAATTTTCTTTGAGTTCTTGTATTTTTGCAAAAAAGGTCAATTATGCCTCGGAAGAGAACTCGCGCCTCTGCTCAAATCGACGAAACACAAAGCAAGTTCCATTGTGTTGAAGCTAAAGTGAGATACGAAAGTACCTCCAAAAATCAATAGATGCATCCTGAGAAAGGCTTCACACTGAAGGAGAGCAACTACACATGGCACGTATTCGTCAAATTGTTGAAGCTCTCAATTGGGAACTGTTTTATGAAAAGAGACCTAGTGTGGATGAGGAGCTAGTTCATAAGTTTTACGCGAATTTAACTTCAAGCAAGATGAAAGAAGTCCCTATTCACGGAATCAAGGTACCTATAAATTTGAATGCTATTAATGAGTTCTTTAAATTGTATAATTTCAAAAATGACGAGTATTCGTCTTTGATGAGCAATATCAAGCTGGAACTTCTGTAAGAAATTCTCGAGGAGCTTACAGTTGAAGGTTCCAGTTGGACTGTGTCGAAACAAGGAACCCACACGTGTCGAAGAGAATATTTAACACCTATTACAAAGGTATGGTTTTATTTCATCCATTTCAGCCTTCTACCTAGCTCACATGGGACTACAATTTCATTGGAGCGAATGGTCTTACTATACTTGATCTTAACGGGTAAGACCAGTGATGTAGGAAAGATCATCCTGAAAGAAATTTGAAACTGTGCCGCTAGACGTTCTGGCACTGCTTACTTCCCCTTTACAATAACTATTCTATGCTTGAAAGAAGAAATTCTTGCTACTGTCAAGAAGACAGGGTACACCCAAGGCACAATTATAGATTGGGACCTCTACCGAGTAGCCGGAGACTCAGTTCTACAACAACGAGTTGAAGAAAGTGAAGAGCCTGATGAAGAAGAAGATCCTACAATGCAATCATTTGAAGTCCCTAATAAGGTGGACCCAGTAGAGCCAAAAAATGAATCGGATGCTGGAACTCCAATGTTTAGAACTCAGTCGCCTAGCCCAGACTTTCGAGATGAGTTGTCAAATTTGATGGACTTAATGCAACACATGTAATGGTAGCAACAAGCATACTGGAGATACTCAAAAATAAGGGATGACTCGATTCGAAGTGCTTTCCAGAGAATATACAATGACCCATTTATTTTTGTGCCTGAATTTTCAGATTTCATATTCGAGCCATGGACTCCACTCTCGAAAAAGGAGCGAAGTGATTCATGCAAAGGCAATAATGATGGAGCAAAAGATGAGTCCAAGTTGGAAGGATCTGCAAATAAATAAAATGGAGGGATCTTGACTCTATTTTATTTATTTTTTTTAGGTTATTTTAGGATCAAGTTTAAATTAGGAACTTTTATTTCTGCATAATAAAACAAGAGAAGGAAATCCTGAATAAACATGGACAAGTCATAAAGTATAAAGTGTGGCAATAGATATATACATGTCTAGGATTGGATTTCGAAAGAGCTTGGTACTTAAGCAGTCACATTGACTCACCTCCTCTTTTCTGAATTCCTACCTAGTGTATAATATCTATTCACTTTAAACAATGAGGACATTGTTCATTTTAAGTTGGGGGGACCGAAATTATTTTCATCCAGAATAATTTGTTTTCTTTTAATTATGATTAGGGTATATTTCTGTCCAATAAATTTGAATTTTGTTAAGTATGCTAAACTTGAGTATGAATAAAGTTCTATTATTTCAATAAATTATTATGTTAGCTTAATAATGACATGAATGTGTTTTTAATAAAGCATACAAATTCGTACCATAAAATTTTTAGCTCTTTAGGAAAGTTAGGTATGCATGAAAGTTTAAGTCTTTAGAATTGACTTAGCAAGTTTCTTGAGGCGAAATCCTAGCGAGCATGGAATGTTGGAAATGATTTAGGCAACTATTGTTTGGACTGTTTGAGCCTTTCAAGCCCACCATGGTATATTTTATCCGTTGAAACCTAACTTTGAGACTATATGGCCTGATTTTATTTCGACCCTTACAATAATTAGCCATTACTTTTCCCTTAATAATCTTAAAATTATCCCAAACACTAGACTCAGTAATATTCTAGATGTTTTTCGAAAATAAGTTTGGGGGAGTTGAAAACAAGTATCAATTGCTCGAGAATTGCAGTACACAAAGTAAGTGCTCGTGTTAATTTAAAAAAAGAAAAGAAAAGAAAAGAAAAAAGAGCACATGTATTTGAAAGATGTACAAAAGAGCATATGAAAGTCAAGTTGGTATATCGAAGGTAAAAACTCCGAAGGTTCAATCGACACTGAGTCTAGGGTTTCTTAAACCAAAATTTATCCATCTTTCACTTACCCCTAGCCTAGCCATGTTACAACCTTGATAAAGACCTATTGATTCAAAGTCCTCATGCCACCTACATTAGCGGAGAGAAATTGCTACGATCAACATATGAAGACATAAGTTAAGCTTAATGATTGAAGCTTAGTCTTGAGTAAAGGAATAAAAATCAAATTGGTAAGGGTTAACATGTCTTTATCACAAAAGCATTTAGTCTAAATTTTTCTATTATAATAAGTTGTTGAATTTAATTTGAACAATATGCACACTTAAGTAGCATAACTAACAGATTTCTTGTCTTTGAGCATAAAGTATTTTAAGTTCATAATTTTGGGAAAAATTTTGTTCTGAAGATATTTTTCAAAGGTGTTTCCGAGAGATTCTTTTCAAAATTTGCGCATTACTCGGGACGAGCAATGAATTAAGTTTGGGGGTGTGGAAACACAAAAATTTATATACTTTTTCTTACCCAATTTTACTTAAATTCAAGCAAATCCGGTTAAATTCTTGTCAAAAATTAATTAAATATTATAAAATAATTAAATCATGTTAAAAATATAAACATGGTGAATTTATTTAATTTTATACTTAATTTTGATTAATTTTAACCATTTTTGACAGATTCGCGCAAAAGGCGAAAATTGGCTCGACTGATACTGTTGAAAGCACAAAACCGAGAAGCAAATTTGAAGTATCGAGGCACTTTAATTTCCAGCCTAAAATGGTCCAGAAATGTGTATTAATTCATAATTAAATTAATTTTAATTTATTTCCTATTTAATTTAGGTTAAATGAATTAATTTTAATTAATTTTGAAGAAAGGGCCTAGTGAACCGCACTGGTTGAATCAAATGAAGTGAACCGAACCAGCCACTAATTGGGCTGACCAGAACCGCCCATTGGCTGACCCAAATCAGAAAATTAGCTGATAAAATATGCTTGCAAAGAGGCCCTTGAAAAACCTCCAAATTACGTTCAAACCCCACCTTTATTTTAGGCTTTGTGGATTTGCCCTACCTATTTTTTTAGCAAGGTCAAAGCTTCAACCTTGCCATGTGTGTGGCCAGCCATGGGAGGGCTCTCTTGGCTGCTGAATTTTCTATTTTTAGCAGCCCTCTTCAGCTATAAAAGCCACCCTATGCTGCCCATTTCAAAGCATCCCTCAACATCCCTCATTCCACAACATTCTCTCATCCTCTCTTCACTTCTCTTAAAGTTTCCTCTCCATTTTTCCATCTCATTTTCCCTTCCTCTTGTACCGATTTCCTATCTTGAGAAAGAGGTGTTCTTCAGCCATCTTGGAAGCAATCAAGGATTGATAGAAGCCTTGCTCGGCGAAGACAACGGAGACAAAAGAACGGAGCAACAGTCAAGTTGTAGAGAAACACTGGATTTGCTTTCTGTTCCCTTTCTTTTTAATTTCTGTTGTTTTTATGATGAACATATCTATGAATAATATTGTTGCTGAAATGGTTATTTTAATCAATTTAGCTTGAATTTAATTCGTGTTGGGTTGATTATATTTTGCCTCCTTGAATTGTTAAAATAATGTTTATGTTGTTATAGGCCTCAGTGAAATGCTTGATTAAGTAAAATCATGCTTAGATTATCTAGCATTATAATTGTTTAGATAATTAAAGAATTAGTTGTTTAAACGGATTGAAATTGCAATTAATGGACTCAGTACTTAATCAGTGCATGTTTAATTCTTCTAAGGTAACTGAAAATTAATTTAGCATTGTATTTGGCGATACATATGCCTTGCATAACTTGCAAGATTGTTGTGATTAAATTGTTTCAAGGTATGGCTACTTTGTTACTTCACATAATCTTTTACATTTTTATTAAGTTGAATTAATAGGTTGAATCGACATAGGAATATGCGAGAGATAATTTAATTCAATAAGTTTGCATGTGCGATAACATGTTTACTTTATTAAATCTGTTTAGTTGGTTGAATTGGCATAGGGATATGTCCAAGATATAAATGGAATTTTTTCATTAGTAAATATGTTCATAAGTTAGCAAATTACTGGGTTGCCGTGAATTTATTCATAACAGCATAAGCACGAATTTAATATTTCTAAGCTAAAAAGGTATAATTAATCCAACACAATTATATCCTCTTGATTAAACCTTAATTGAAATCATGCACTAGAACTCTTTTATTTTTTTTTTTTAAATTGTTTGCTTAGTTTTAAAATCTTAATTTATAAATCACTCTTTTCAAACCAAACTTATTTTTACCTCACCAAAGTGTTTAATTAATTTCATAAATATTACTTTTTACAGTCCCTGTGGGTACGATAACTTGACATTTACTTGTCACTTTATTACTTGTTACGACTGTGTACACTTGCACATTTCCACCATTCCAATGTACCACTTTACAAAATAAACCAATGTAAACTAAGATTTTCACAAGTTATAAAATGGCCAGAGGTTTTAAATAGTAAGAAGGGTTTTCAATGAAAACATGGTTTTCGAAAAACACTTCAATGTGACATGCCAGATTTGGCCATAACGTTTAGGTCAGGTTTGGGGTGTTACAAAAATAGATTTATTATGTGATTCTTTTCTAGTTATTGTGAAAGGGTTTTCTATGACAGCTATATCGATGACATGGTTATTATATAAAGATTTAAGGTTTGAATGGACTAATAAATGACAACAAGGTTTTAATCAGTTGGAAGCTCTGTTGATCGAAGCATCAGTTTTAGTTCAACCTGAATCAGGTAAGGAATTCACTATTACAGTGATACATCATTGAATGGATTAGATTGTATTTTGAGGAGGGAAGGCAAAGTAATGGTCTATATTTTCAAACGGTTAAAACTACAAGAAAGAATCACTCAATATATGATCTTAAATTAGAAATTATTGTGTTTGTATTGAGAATTTGGCAACAATATCTGTATGGTGAAAATACTATATATGTACTGATATAAAACTTTAAAGTATCTAATGATATAAAAAGATTTGAATCTGATACAGCGCAGATGGCTTGAACTATTGAAAGACTTTGACTTGGTAATTGAGTATCATTCGGGAAAAGTAAATATAGTTGTTGATGTTCTGAATAGAAAATCTCTGTTTGCTTTATGAGTAATAAATATCCGATTGCTATTATCTGATGAAAGGTTAAATTTAGTTGAGTTTAAAGCTGATCCGATGTTTCTACAACAGATCAGTGAAGCTCAAGAAGGTGATAATGAGTTGTAAGTTAAATGGATACAGAGTAAAATAAATTTTAATTTAGGATATCCGATGGGATCTGAAGACTGTCTATTATTTCAAAATAGAGTCTATGTACTGAAGAATTTAGAACTTGTATAGAAAATTTTATACGGAACTCACAATGGTAATGCGTCTATCATCCGGGAAGTATGATAAATTCAAAAAGATGTATTGGTAAACTAGAAGGAATTGTGATGTTTCTTAAATTATATATAAATGTTTAAAATATCAGCAGATTAAAGCTGAATATCAAGTACTGATACTTTCAGAATTATTACAGCTAGTGATGATATTGGAATGGATATGGGATAAAATTATTATGAATTTTATTTTGGGATTACCCCTGTCTTAGAAAAAGAAAGATGTTATTTGGGTAATCACAAATTGTTTGTCAAGGTCTATACATTTCATCCCAGTATGAGTGGATGACTCATATGATAGATAGAATGAGATATATGTTTTCGAGATTATTAGGTTTCATGGAATGTCAGTATCCAATATGTTTGATAGGTATTTCATGGATTATTTCCTGATTTTGGAACAAATTATAAGAAGTTCTAGGTATACTATTACAAATTTTTAATACCGCATTTTGTTTTCCAGACTGATGATCAGTCCGAATGTGTTATTCATATTTTTAATGGTATGTTTGGTGCTGCATTTTAGAATTTTAAGGCAAATGGAAAAAAAATAATTGTTATTAGTTAAAATTGCATATCACAATGATTTACAGTTAAGTATTAAAGTGGCATTATACAAAATTTTTGTATAGTTGTATGTAACGCCCCAAAAATTTTATTTTTGTTTTTGTTAAACTGTGACACAAATCTGTATTTGCTTCAGTGGTTAAGTGTTTTAGGTATGTGTGAGAGGTCCCAAGTTCAAGCCTTGCATTTGGCAAATTTTGGTATTTTCTTGAATTAAGCTTTATGCTTGAGCAGCGGACTTATATTAAATTATTGGTAGAATCATATTAGAATGGGCTTGCTGGTCTGGTGGTTAAGATGTGTGTTGATGTGTTAAAGGTCTAGAGTTCAAGTCCCTGCGCGAGCGTGAGAGGTTATTTTTGCTTGTTTGACCGAGAGAGTTTCGGTCAAACATGAATTCTAAGGAGTTGGTTGTTAGTGGGTTAATGGAGAGATAATTAAGGGATTGGGGGGATAAAATATCAGATTTTATTTTATTTTCTTAAAAATTTCGATTTCCTTCCCCAAGTTCTGACGTTCTTTTTTCAAAATTCTCTTTTTGTTACTGTCGTTTCTTTCCTTTCCACTTTCGGTATTTGTTTTCTTGTCGGTTCTCGCACTTTTGTTTTGCCATTTCGGTCTCTATCGCACAATCGAGTAAGTGAGGCTCTGTTTCTTGTTAACTTGTGTTTTTATTAGCGTTCATTGAGGTTATATCTATGTTGTGGATAGCAGCGTGTCGAGAAGAACGTAATTTAAATCCTGCAAGTAGTGGTTGATCTTCGGAGTGCTGGAGTTGCGGTAAGTGGTGGACTTATGTTGAAATTGGCTTCAGGTTTGCGGTTTAATCATTTGTAAAGGCTGAGATTGAGCGTTATTTTGATGTGTTTCTAGGTTCTGGTAGGCTCGGGAGTGGTTTTCCATCAAAATGATACCAGGTGTGTACACAAAAATGCAGAAAATGAGGTTTCAACGAAAGCCAAAAACCTCACTGCTGACGCCACACGGACGTGTGGTCGCCTGTGTGGTAGGCCGTATGCCATAACACGGGCGTGTGATCGACGAGGCCAGGCTGTGCACACTAGACACGACCGTTTGATGGCCCGTGTGCCATACATGGTACTACTTGGAGTGTAGGGATGGGTAGGTTGATTTAATCCCCACATGGAGTGTAGGGTTGGACAGAGATGGTGTGTAGAGGCTGGTTGGATAGGACTTTGTTACTGAATACTGCATATCTATTACTATTGTTGTGATGGGCTAAGGCCCTATGCATGACCGATCATCGATCTCAGAATGGGCTAAGGCCCAACCGACATCGATATCAAAAGGGCTTAGGCCTGCATCAGTATATGATTGTATACTGATTGTTTGTTTTTTATGGGATTACACACTGAGTTTACGTAAACTCACCCCCTCTGTTTAATGTGCACAAGTAATCCCCAAACTTGACGGATCGGTGCTGCAGAGGACTCGACGATGGCCACACGAATTTTAAACTATTTTAATTTCAGTTTTGGTATTTATTTCTTAATTATTTTCTAGGTGATTTTTTATGTAAGTTGGACTTTTTGGATTGTTTGCTTTTATTTCAAATTTTGGGATATTTTTGTGGATTTAATAACTGCACAAACTCAACAAACAAACGGTTTTCTCTAAAACAAAAGGGGTGTTTCTAAGATGGACAGATTTACCTAAATAACTTGGTTTTTCATAAATTAAATGATTTCTAAAGCTTTCGCAATGAATTGTGTTTTAAAACAATTGATTAAATAAGTAAGCGATTTTGAAGTCATCAAGAGTAAACAAATGAAAATGGTTTTGTCGTAACAACTTAGTTTCAACACGCTATCATGTGACATCGCCAGATTCGGCCATAACTTCTAGGCCGGGTTTGGAGTGCGACATTGTAAATGTAAAAGAACATATTATTGAACTAAGTTTGATAAGGAAAGATACGTGAAGTTGATATGATTTATGAAATAGAAGAAAATTATGGATGAGATTCGAGATAGATTTAAAGCAGCCTTTGATTGTTAGAGATTTTATGTGAATTTTAAATGAAAAGAAATAGAGTTTCAAGCTAGCGACAAAGTGTTTCTGAAAATTTGTTATAGAAAGAAGCTTTACGGTTTTACTGTAAAGGCAAATCAAGTCCTTGATCTATTAAATTATATGAAATTTATTGAAAGAGTTGGAAGTGTTACTTATCTGATGGTGTCACCGCCAGAGTTTGACTAAATTCATAAAGTTTTCTTGTGATCATAATATGATGGTATCAATCAGATACATTATCAGTTATTCCTCCGATGGATATTGAAATTTAACCTGACATGAGTCATAGTGAAGAATTGATCAGAAATTCTGGCACATGAAGTGAAAGAACTGAGAAATAAGATGTAGCTTTAGTAAAAGTTTTCTTACAATGATATGATATAGAGAAAATCACCTATTACTGCTATAATTTTCGAGGACGAAAATTTTTAAAAGGGGGAGAGTTGTAACAACACATTTTTGGTAAAAATCGAAACAGTGGTTTCGGGACCACAAATTCGATTCCAGAAATAAAATTTATTTTAATAATATTTTATGATCTATAGTACGAAAATAATGTCGTGTGAAAATTTTGTAAAGAAATTTTACCGATTATATATATAATTCGATAAAGGACCAAATTGCACAAAGTGCAAAAGTTAAGTTATATTAGCTAAAAGGGATTAAACAACTATAGAACTTTAAATTGGAAGTCCTTATATGGTGAATATACCATTAAACTATGCTTAGTCATTAAGGATGATGATTCATCCATGGAAAATAAAATAAAGAAAAGGATGAAATTGAAAAATTGGAAAAATAAAAGATGATATCATAATTAAATAGAAAATATCCTCATTTTATGTCATCTTCTTCCCCAAAATGCATGGAAACCCTAGAAAAGAGAAAGCAAGCTTTCATGGATAAATTGGATCGGGATAAACTGAATCCGGAGTTAGAACGAGAAAAGGAGAAAATCTTGGATAAATAGATTTTATGTACACGAACAATTATCGAGGTAAGTTTGTGCATTTTGTTACGAGATTACATGGCTCATATAAGCATTCTGATATGTGGCTCAAGAGCGTGCTCTCTGGTAACGTGCCCTAAAGGGTACTACTGTATAGGAATTGCTGGATTATGATTATGTACACTTTGAGTGTACTACGTGGGTATCCATCAATAATTCAAATAAATTCAACGGGCAAGGTTTTGACATGAGTAAATATGAATTTGAGATAAATGGTTATAGGTTGAGGTATGATATGTGGAAATATGAAATGATGTTACATGAAATGAAATATGGAAGTATGAGATAATTGTATATAAATATGGAATGGTTTGATGAATACAATCATCTATGAGAATAAATTTGTACACCTTAAGTGTACTACCTGAGTGATTAGTAATTCTGTAATTGATTATTGCGTAAAGTCCTGACATGAAATATACTGGAACACGAGATGAATTAATATGAAATATATCTGAAATACATGGAAATAAATTGTGTATATATTATGTGAACACATGTTGTGGAAAAGTATGTGTGAAAGAGAATCCAAATGTAGAGAAGCTCATATATATGTTTCTTGAAGTTTAAATGAAATATGTGACTAACAAGGGTGATGATAATGTGTGATAGGGCTTGTGAGATTAAATGGTTTAATTTTACCCTATATATTTATTTTGATGATGAATGGGTGGTAGGTTTATTACTAAGTTATACGGACTTACTAAGCATTATATGCTTACTTCGTTTTATTTTTCCTGTCTTATAGTAAATCAGAAGCTCGTTGGATTGGGAGCTCGACGGAGATCACTCACACTATCCATCAATTCAATTTGGTATATCAGGCAAGACAGATATGGTTATAATGGCATGTATAGGTTAAATTGGCCAATGAATGGCATGAAAATATTTGATAATGGCTAGCTATTGGAATGGCTAGTTATGGACATGTTTTGATGTTTATGTATAAAAGATTGTATCATAGTAAATGAGTGAAAATGGTTAATTAATAGAAATCACATTGACATAAGGATGAATGATTTAAATTAGCATATTTAATACAAAATGCACAAACGTGAACTTTGTATTTAGGTAAATATGAGATGAAGATTGGTATGGAAATAATTGTGGTATTTAAAGTCACACTGGTTGAATGTTTATATAGCCTTAAGAATATGTTTAAGTTTTAATGCAAGTATAAGGCAAAAAGGGCGAGGAATGTGGCTTGGAAAATAGCCTATTTTCGTCCACACGGGTAGACACACAGGCGTGTGTCTTAACCATGTGTGACACACGGCCTGGCATACAGGCGTGTGTTCCGGCCGTGTGTCCCCTACATCCTAAAATTAAGAAATAGAATGCTTAGAATTGAGCACATGGGCAGAAACACAGGCGTGTATCTTTGCCGTGTGAGAACTGCACTTATTTTATGAAAATTAAATTAACCACATAGGCATGTGACATGGCCATGTGCACAAGTCAGAGAGTTACACGGGGTAAGACACGGCCTGTAGCATGGGCATGTCTAAGGGTCACACGGGCGTGTCCCTAGACCACACGGGCGTGTGAGCCCTGTACTTGAGAAAAATTTTAAAATTATGCGAAAAATTCTTGGTGATCCCAATTTAGTCTTGATTCTATTCTAATGTTCATATTGGGCCTCGAGGGTCCATTTAATGGACAATACGAGTGTTCTTAGAAAATGAATAGTAACTTACTTGAATTAACTGAAAATGTTTTGTAATCACAGGTAATGCTTCGTAACGCTCTAACGGCGACGGATACGGGTTAGGAGTGTTACAAGTAAGTTCATGTACATTGTTTGGGTTATTGTTGTCGGATCATAAACTGTTTGCTAAATAATTTTTGGGATACTATTTTTCTAGGTTTTAGAGGTCTCGGGATTGCTTTAACATTAAAAATGAACTAGGTGTGTAACGAAAACACAAGAAAGCATTAATTTGTGAAAGCCAAAAATCTAGCATGTCGATGCCACATGGGCGTGTGCCTAGCTGTGTGGTAGGCCATGTGAGCCACACAGGCTAGGCCAACTTGGGCGTATGGGCCTATACAGGCAAGCCACATAAGAGTGTGGGCCATACGGGCAAGGCCATTTCAAGCATGTGGGCCCAGACGGGCATGTAGGCCTAAATTTTAGAATTTTTCTCTAGGGTCGTACACGTCGTTCCTATCAACTATGGGCCTTCTGTACGGTCGATATGTATGGTATAAGCCTTAAAGCATGATATCTCTTACTCTGTTAGATTGAAAATGACTTAAATGCTTTTATGAGTATTATGAGACATAGTATGTACGATTTGTTCTGTCATGCTTAGGCATGTGTAATATCTGTTTTATGAGCATGCATGATGTATTAATTTTGATATAGTTATTACTGTCTGTATTTGGTTATGGGATAGGATATGTGATATGTGGAGAAAGCATTCTATAATGTGATATTTTGCCAATATACTGGCAGCAAGGCTGTGATTATTCTGAAAAGTGTCGTATAGACACTATATGGTGTGTAGGGCTGGGTGAATGTTTTATAACCCACGTGGTTTGTTGGGATGGTCGGAGTTGGTGTGTAGAGGAGGGGGGTAGGAATTTGTATATCTGTATCTATATGATTCTATTGATAACCTGATTCTGTTAAGGATTTATGTATGTATCTGTTCTGTTATGCGATAAAACCTAAATTTATGTTTCTGTCGAGTTACGCACTGAGTTTTTAAAGCTCACTTTCTTTTTGTCTGCTCTGTTCAGGTAACCCTTAGACTTAGGCGGGTCGGTGCGACTGAGGCTCGGTTGTGACCTCTTGTCTATAAATTTCATTTACTTTAAAAGTTTACTTAATTTTATGAATTTGAGAGTTTTGTAATTTTGGAACTTTCTGGAATTTGGGGTTTTATTTTTGGATTTGAATTTGATTTGAGATTTCTTGCGACACTCGACAAAATAATTTACAAAAACAACTATTTTATGCGATCAAACGCTTTAGAGAAAATAAACTCAGTTTTTAAAATATAACGACTTTAAAACTTCTGCTGTAAATTAATTTTTTTATTTGAAAACGTATACAATTGATGGCTTTCACTAATGAGTATAACGACATATTCTTTACAACAATGAGGTACGATGTTTTTAAAGGAAAAGATTGATTTCTATCTTTTCTTCATAACATCTCTAGATTCGACCATAACGTCTAAGCCGGGTTTGGGATGTTACAATTTTTTTCACTTGTCAGGCTTGAGTATTGTGATACCCACAACAGTCTTGAGAATAAGAGTCTTGGGGGTCTCGATATGAGATATCCATGGTTTGGTATTGCGATACCACTGTAGATGACCTCTATTCTCCTTATTTCAGCACTGTTAGGGGTATCACGACTTTCATGCTTCGATATTGTGATACCCCCTTTTTAGGTGATGTTTTCTTTATGTTTAGGTTACCGTTGACTCCCTACAACACCTAACCAACTTGTTAAGTTTCCCATGGAACGATTGTCCAATTTGGGTATAAAAAATGGCTTAAATTAATAAAAATGAATTATTAACAACAAAACTAAAAATCGACAAAAACATATCAAAGACACTTAAATTACTTGAGAATAAGCTCCTTAAGTGTAATGGAAAACCTAATTTGACGTATCAAAGTATGATATATCACGTTGATCTATTTAAAGCATCTAAAACTATGAGCCATTGGTACGCGACTTCTCGCAACTCCATATCTCATTACCGTGCTGCTCTTCATATTGTCCTCTTGATTGTGATTGTCAACTAGGCCTCACCATCTTCCTTCAATTTGATTCTTTCGCATCTATTGTAAAAGAAGGAGCTCCACTAATCAAACAAGCTTTTGATTCCCTCTGCTAGCCTTTTGTATCTAACGTATGAGCCACTACGTTGGCTTGGCGCTATACATGTTGAACGAGGCACTCTTGGAAGCCCGCACTAATAGAAATCTATTCCCCGTGTGATTAATAGGATGTCGACAGCGTCCAATGGGATGGCACTCAAACTGGTACAAGTAATCTTGCTTGTAGCCCTTCTAACTCCTTAAAATAAGTCTGTATTAAAGTTGCAATAGGACATCATAAAAGCAGATCGAGGCTAATAGAACTGGAACGCCGCCGAAGTATCTAATGTAATCTGGCAATCACGAAAGACATGCTTCAATGTTTCCACTGCACCGCCATACCTGGGGCATAAAGCAGAAGGGATTAATCATCTATAAAGTATAATAGAGTATGTAGATAATTAAGAAAATTCCTCCAGTTGAGGATCTTGACATTAGAAGGAATATCCAGAAGCCATGATTTTTTGTAAAAGGCAGTGTATGTAGTTTGAGTAACAATGGTTATAGGTGTTTGTAAATCATGTAAAAGAAGTTTGGAGGCACTTTTTACAGAATACTCTTTCGAGGCCTTACCTTCCAAACTAGGTGATTAGAATGAGGGAAATACGCTAGAGGAATTCCCTAGATCCTCACAACATTAAATTCACTGAAGGTATTTCTTATCAAATCTGATTTCCATATTCTTGTATCTATTCCTCTGTGATCGATAGCTTGTATTTATAAGCGTATAAAAGATAAAAAAGTGGTCTTTCTTGTTTTGTATGTCGATGATATTCTACTTATCGAAAATGATGTAGGAGAATTGTCATCAGTTAAATTGTGGTAAGCTTAGCAGTTTAGCATGAAGGACTTGGGTGAAGCTAGTTATATTCTCAGGATTCAAATACTTAGGGATCAAAAGAATAAAACGATAGCTCTATCTCAAGCTTCATACATTGATAAGGTACTAGAACATTTTACAATGACCGATGTGAAGCCAAGCGTTCAACCAACTTCATTAGGCTTTCATCTTTCTTTAAATGACTGTGTTAAGACAGCGAAAGAAAGAGAGCATATGAGTAAGGTTCCATATACTTCGGCAGTTGAAATCCTTATGTATGTGATGCTTTGCACATGTCTAGATATTTATTTCTCAATAGGAATGCTTAGTTGATATCAGATGAATCTAGGTCTTAAGCATTGGCAAGCTGTAAAGTATATATTAAGATATCTTAAAAGAACCAGGAATTATATGCTTATGTATTCTAGGTAGAACCTTACTCTTGTTGGATACGCAGACTCAGAATTCCAAACCTGTAAAGATATAAGGAAATCGACATCAGGAAATATATTCTTTATAGGTCGTGGAGCCATAGTATGAAGAAGCGTAAAACAAACTTGCACTGCTGACTCTACTATGGAGGCCGAGAATGTGGTTGCTTCTCAGGCAACAGAAGAAGCAATATGGCTTCAAAAGTTCTTAATCAATCTTGAAGTTATTCCTGGTATGGAAAAAAAACTTCAATACTATATTGTGATAATAGTGCTGAAATAGGTAATAACAAGGAAATGAGAAGTCACAAGAGGACGAAACACATTGATCGGAAGTATCACTTGATAGGAGAGGCAATAGCCAAATGAATTGTAGATGTGATGAAAGTAGCTTCTAAAGATAACCTTATGGATTCGTTTACTAAGACTCATGTAACTAGGATTTTTATCAAACACATCGAGGATATGGGCTGCGAAACATGACACATTTAATTCACTAGGGCAAGTGGAAAATTGTTGAGATGTAACAGCCTGATTTTGAGCCTAGTCGAAACAGTGGTTTTAGGACCACTAACCTGAGGTCTGAGAAATTATTTTTATTATTATTTTATGTGTTATGGCATGATTATATGAATGCATAAAAAATTTGGTGAAATAATTTTAGCGATTTCATGCTTAATTGCGAAAAAGGACTAAATTGTATAAAGTGTAAAAGTCCTATTTTGATAGCTAAGGGTGTCAAATAGCTAGAGAACCAAAATTGGGGGTCTTTAAAGGGCAAATAGACCCTTAAAATAGAGCATGACCGGTTATAGGAGACAAGGAATTAGATAGTCAAAGTGTTAGGTGAAATTGGGTGGTTAAATTGAGTAAAAAAGAAATAAAATAGAAAAAGAATGATATCATCCCTTTCACCACTTCTTCTCACCGAAAATTTCAGCAAAATAAGGGGTTTGAAAGATTGAAAATTTCAGCAACTTGTAACCTTCACAAGTAAGTGATTTTGATGGTATTTCTTGATGATTTTCGTACTTTTAGAACCCTTGTAGCATGAGCTTTCAAATGAGGGGACTATTTTGCAAAATGGTTGAAAGTCTAGGGTTTTACCATGAGAGTTTTCATGTTTTTTTTCTAAAATTTTATGGAAGAAAATGAATCATGGTTGTGAAATAAACAACTTTTGTGAAGTATTTTTCATGAAAACCTTAATTAATGATCATTTTGCATAAGTTGTAAAATAGGTGATAAATGTGTAAAATAATGAGAATTGTGGGCTACTCCTAGTATAAAAATTATTCGGCTAGGCTTGGTTAATGAGAAAATGTGATAAAAATTAATTTTCGAGTCTAGGGGTAAAATAGTCATTTTGTGAAAGTCTAGGGGCAAAATGGTCATTTTGCCCAATTATAAATTTTTGAGTACCTAGATCGTTAAAACGATTAAATTTGTAAATTTTTATCATTATAGATCAAGAATTACAAAATTCGAGCCTAGATCGGGGAAAAGCAAAGTTAGTGGACTAAGCTGAAATAGTCGCCATATTTTTAATACCGAGGTAAGTTGTGTGTAAATAATGCAACTACATTGTTATCATGTATGAATGGATTGCTATAGCATAAATTATTTGATTGTGGAAATGATTAAGCAGGATGAGAATTGAGGTAGTAGAACTCCCGGTTGAACCTTAGGAATCATTGGATATTCATGCCATAACATTTGGGTCATTTGTGTGCTAGTGTAAAACATGTCTGGGACATGCATCGACCACAATATGAGAGCCAGTGTAAGACATGTCTGGGACATGCATCGGCCTTGAGATATTTAAGCTAGTGTAAGACATGTCTGGGACATGCATCGGCATTGAGACGAGAGGTAGTGTAAGACATGTCTGGGACATGTATCACCTTGCGATATACAAGCTAGTGTAAGACCTGTCTGGGACATGGCGTCAGCTTGTTATGTGTCAGTGTAAGACCTATTTGGGACATGGCATCGACACCGATAAATGAGAGCCAGTGTAAGACCTCTTTAGGACATGACATCAGCCTCGCTATATAGAAGCTAGTGTAAGACCATGTCTGGGACATGGCGTCGGCATCTTAACCTATGTTAGGGCTATGTAGTATCCGATAGTATATTAAATGGTTCAACAAAAGATTTATGATTTATATCGAAATGAGAAAAGTTATGATTATATGATGAGTGGTACAGTCACCTATTTGAAATGTATGAGATGTGGGCTCAACATATGCAATATGAATTGTATTGGATGGTGATGAGTAAGTTGTATTTATATCTATTTATAGTATTCATGAATAAGCTATAAAAGGTTATGAGCATATTGTTTTGTGATGATTAGTTAACGTTTATTTTCATGCAACTTACTAAGCTTTATGCTTATCCTATTTCCTTTCCATTTCTTATAGTGCCGCCATAGTAGCTTGACGATCATTGCCTACGCCAGAGAAGCCAATCAAACTATCATCTAAAGTACTTGGTATAGTTAGTTTTTTTATTTTGATTATGGCATGTATAGGAACTTTAATTTTGTTTAGTGTCACATTGTTTTGGGGCCAAATGTATTGGCTTGTTTTAGTATTTGACTCATTTTGTATAAGGCCATGAAAATGGCTAATGTTGAAAGTTGTTATATGAATACAAGAAGATATTTCATGAATGAGTAATTTGTTGGTATGGCTAAACACATGAATCTCAATGTTTGGATAGCAAAGTGCTTGAATTAGTTGCTTAAGCATGCGAGAAATGTGTACAGGCCTTAGATGTGGTTGCTGGATTCAGAAATCATGTTATGTTAAACTTTGGTATGATGGATGTTGTTATATTGTGTTTCAGGGTGGCAAAGGGCTTGGTAGATAGCCTTATATTGTCCACATGGGTAGACACACGAGCGTGTGTCTAGGCCGTGTGTGACATAAGGTTATCCCCATGGGCGTGTTGCATGGCTGTGTGTCCCCTACACATAAATTTTACAAGTCAATATGCATGGTAGTAAACACACAGGCAAAGACACGGACATGTGTCTCAGCCGTGTGAACGGCACAGCCTAGCACACAGGCTTGTGCCTTGGCCGTGTGACCCTTAAGGGTTGCTGACATCAGAAATAGAATGTCCAGGTTTTTGAACACAAGCTGAGACATGGGCGTGTCAATGTCGTGTGAGGGACACAGGCCATGGACACGGGCGTGTGCCAGGCCGTGTGAAAACCCTTGTAGGTTCGAATTGAAAATAAATCCACATAGGTAATGGGACATGGGCGTGCCCCTAGATGCTTAGGCTGTGTGACCCACATGGGCCATCAGCACGACCATGTACAAGTTCCACAAGGGCGTGTTGCCCTTCCACACGGGTGTGTGCCTTGTTTCAAGGGTCATTTTTCTAAAGATGGTTAAAGGACCCGAGTTGGTCCCGAATGGTTCCAATGGATGTTTGGGGCCTCGTAGGCCCATGTTAAAGGATTTTGACAAAGTTTGAAAAAGTTTTAAATTTGATCAAGTCTTAATGACATCGAAATGATTGCATGCATGTGTTTAAGTGTGGTAACACCTCGTATTTCATCTCGGCGTAGGGCACGAGTGTGAGGTGTGACATTTAGTGGTATTAGAGCTATGGTTTAGTCGATTTTAGGACTAACCTAGCGTGAGTATGAGTCTAGCTATACATGCCATAGTTGTATATTGATAGTGTGATGACTCTTGACGAAACAAATTGTGTTTTTATATATATTAAATGGATCCTGACGTGGCTACCACGAATGATGTGAAGAGTAATGGACCAGCTCCTGCTGAAGGGACCGCGCCAGTCAAAAGTGAGCTCGTGACAATGGGTTAGGGCAAAGGGGCTAGAAAAGCCTACCTTCGCATGATGGACGCTTGGTACACAGAGTTTGTTTGTGCGAATCCAAACACTCCACCTCCCCCACCTCCTCCAATTCCTCAGCATGCCCTTGTAGCTCCTCAAGGAGTAGAAATGGTCAGGAGAGAGAATCCTCCAGTAGACAAAATTCGAAAGCAAAGGGCCGAGGAATTTTAGGCTAATATTGATAATGACCTAAAAAGAGTAGAATTCTGGTTGGAAAATACCATTAGGGTATTTGATGAGCTATCGTGCACATCTGAGAAGTGCGTGAAGTGTACAGTGTGCAGTGTCACTCATACGAGACTCGGCCTACCAATGGTGGAATACTCTCGTTTCTGTTGTATTGAGAGAGAGGATAACTTAAAAATTTTTCTAGGAAGAGTTTAGAAAGAAGTATATTAGCCAGAGGTTTATAGACCAGAAAAGGAAAGAATTTTTAGAGCTGAAGTAAGGCCATATGACAGTGACGGAATATGAACGCGAGTTCGTGATGCTCAGTAAATATGCGCGGAAGTGCATATCTACAGAGGCCATAATGTGAAAGAGATTTGAGGATGGATTGAATGAGAATATTTGATTTCTAGTTGGCATCCTAGAATTAAAAGAATTTGTGGTACTCGTAGAGAGAGCGTGAAAGGCTAAAGAGTTAGCCAAAGAAAAGAGAAAACCTGATATTGAGTCTCGAGACTCAAAGAGAAGGCAGATGGGGAAATTACATCAGTCTTCATCTAAAAGATCGAGAGAGTTCACTACCCAATCGAATGCTTCAGCGAAGTTTTTGGGCAGAAAGAAAAACAAGCAGCACACGACGTCTAAAGCTCAAACCACTTCTATCGCGAGTGTTGGTAGTGCTCAGCCAAATAGGCTGGAGTGTTTGCAATATGGTAGGAGTCATTTTGGTGAGTGCCGAGGGAATGAGAGAGGTTGCTTCAAATGTGGATCACTAGACCACTTCATCTGAAACTGTCCCGAATTGGATGAGAAAGAGAAAAAGCAAGATGTGAGGGCAAGTAGTGCTCCTTCGAGGGGTAGACCACAAAAGAACCCGGGCAGTGGGGCTAGCAACCGAGATATGCCTAGAGGTTCCACTTTGAGGTCTAAGGGCTGAGCGCCTGCAAGGACTTATGCCATTCGCACTCGCGAAGAGGCATCTTCTCCAGATGTGATTATGGGTACTTTTTCTCTTCATAATATTTCTGTTGTTGCTTTAATTGATCTAGGGTCTACCTATTCTTATGTTTGCATGAAATTAGTACCCAGTATAAATATGCCTATCGAGTCTACAGAATTTGTAGTAAAGGTGTCAAACCTATTAGGCAAGCATGTGTTAGTTGACAAAATATGTAAAAATTGTCCTTTGATGGTTAGAGATCACTGTTTTCTGGCTAACCTCATGCTGCTACCGTTTGATGAATTTAACTTAATCCTCAGTATCGACTGGTTGACTTCTCATGGTGTTGTAGTAGATTGTGGAAGAAAAGTCATTGAGTTGAAATGTGAAAGTGGGAATGTTCTTCGGGTTGAACAGGGTGAATTGGATAACTCGCTAGTAGTGATATCGTCTATGACTACAGAGAGATATTTGAGAAAAGGGTGTGAAGCTTATCTCGTATTTGTGTTGAATACTCAAGAGTTTGGAGTGAAAATTGAATCAGTGCTAGTGGTATGTGAGTATCTGGATGTGTTCCCAGAAGAATTGCCTAGATTGCCTCCAACTAGGGAAGTTGAGTTTGGCATCGAGTTAGTCCCTAATACGACCCCTATATCGATTGCACCATATAAATAGCTCCAACAGAATTAAAGGAGTTCAAAGTACAGCTACAGGAATTAACAGATAAGGGTTTTGTGAGATTGAGCTACTCACCATGGGGTGCTTCGGTATTTTTTGTGAAAAAAAAGACAAGTCGATGAGGTTATTTATAGACTATAGACAGCTCAACAAGGTGATTGTGCAGAACAAGTATCCTTTGCCAAGGATCGACGATCTGTTTGAACAACTGAAGGGAGCCACTATGTTTTCAAAGATAGACCTAAGGTCAGGCTACTATCAACTAAGAGTCAGAGAACAAGATGTACTGAAAATTACTTTTCGGACGAGGTATGGCCACTATGAGTTCCTCGTCATGCCCTTTGGCTTAACAAATGCCCCAGTGATTTTTATGGACTTAATGAATCGCATTTTCTGGCTATATTTGGATAAGTTTGTCGTCGATTTTATAGATGACATATTGATTTATTTGCGTGATGAGAGCGAGCACACGGAGCATTTGAGGACGGTTTTACAAACCTTGAGAGATAAGCAGTTATATGTCAAGTTCAGTAAGAGTGAATTTTGGCTTAAAGAGGTTGGATTCCTAAGACACATTGTGTTGGGAGATGGAATTAGAGTTGACCCAGGCAAGATCTCGGCTATTGTTGAGTGGAAACCGCTAAAGAATGTGTTAGAAATTCGAAGCTTTTTGGGTTTGGCTGGATACTACAGAAGATTTGTAAATGGGTTCTTGATGATAGCTACTCTGATGACAAGGTTACAAAAGGATGTCAAGTTTGAATGGACAGAGAAGTGCCAACAGAGTTTTAAGAAATTGAAGACCTTGTTGACCGGAGCTCGAATTTTAGTACAACCAGAATTGGGCAAGAAATTCGTGGTTTATAACGATGCCTCCTTGAATGGATTGGGGTCCGTGCTCATGCAAGAAGGTAAAGTGATAGCATATGCCTCGAGACAACTTAAATCGCACGAGAGAAATTACTCGACCTATGATTTAGAGCTAGCAGCCATAGTGTTCACATTAAAGATTTAGAGACACCATTTATATGGCGAGAAATGCCGAGTGTTCACCGACCATAAAAGTCTAAAGTATTTGATGACTCAAAAGGAGTTGAACTTATGGCAACGGCGATGGTTAGGGCTGATAAAAGATTACGAGCTAATAATAGACTACCACCTGGCAAAGGCAAATGTAGTCACCGAAGCTCTGAGTAGGAAATCATTGTTCGCCTTGAGGGCTATGAATACTCGATTAACCATGATTGACGATGGTTCGATTCTAGCTGAGATGAGAGCTAGACTGATGTTCCTTCAAGAGATTTGTGAAGCTCAGAAAGGTGATAAGGATTTGCAAGCTAAGATGGTTCAGTGTGAGACGGGAAATGAATCAGAATTTCATATTGGTACTGATGGTTGTATGATGTACCGAGATAGAATTTGTGTACCCAAGGATAATGAGCTTATTCAGAAGATTTTATGAGAAGCACATAGTGGTTACTTGTCTATCCATTCGGGTAGTGTGAAAATGTATAATGACTTGAAGAAAATGTACTAGTGGTTGGGAATGAAAAAAGACATTTCTGAGTTTATTTCTAAGTGTCTAGTTTGTCATCAACTGAAGGCTGAAAACTAAGTACCCTCGGGTTTACTTCAACCTGTGATGGTTCCCGAGTGGAAATTGGACCGTGTAACCATGGATTTTGTGTCGTGTTTGCCTTTGACGCCAAGGAAAAAGGATTCTGTTTGGGTTATTGTTGATAGGATTACCAAGTCAGCCCATTTTATACCGATGCGTACCAATTATCCCCTTGAGAAATTGGTTGAATTGTATGTTTCCAAGATCGTGAGACTTCATAGAGTACCTTTGTTGATTATTTAGGATAGAGATACGAGGTTTACCTCGCAGTTTTAGAAGAAGTTGCAAGAGGTATTGGGAACAAAATTAAATTTTAGTACAACATTTCACTCGCAAACCGACGGTCAGTTGGAGAGAGTAATTCAGATCTTAAAAGATATTTTTCGGCGTTGTGTTCTCGAGTTTCAAGGAGTTGGGAAAAGTACTTACCACTAGTTGAATTCACCTACAACAATATTTATCAGTCGAGTTTGAAAATGGCGCCCTATGAGGCTTTGTATGGGCGTAAGTATCAAACGCCCTTATATTGGACGGAACTTAAAGAAAATTAGATTCACGGGGTCGATTTAGTCAAAGAGACCGACGAGAAGGTTAAAGTGATTCATGATTGCTTGAGAGCCACTGAGGATAGATAGAAATCCTACGCGGATTTGAAATGAAAAGAGATCGAGTTTCAACTTTTTGATAAGGTGTTTTTGAAGGTATCCCCGTGGAGGAAAGTCTTCAGATTCGATAGAAAGGGCAAGCTCAGTCCTCGCTTCATAGGACCTTATGAGATTGCTGAAAGAGTAGGGCCTATTGCCTACTGATTGGCTTTGCCCTCAGAGTTGGAAAAGATTCACGACGTGCTTCATATATCCATGTTACGTCAATATAGATCGAATCCTTCGCATGTGATTGAAAACACAAAAAATTATATACTTTTTCATACCCAATTTGACTTAAATTCATGCCAATCCAGTTAAATTCTTGTCGAAAAATAATTAAATATTATAAAATAATTAGATCGTGTTAAAAATATAAACATGGTGAATTTATTTAATTTATACTTAATTTTGATTATTTTTTGACAAATTCGCACAAAGGGCGAAAATTGGCTCGGCTGACACTGCTAAAAACACAAAACCGAGAAGCAATTTGAAGTATCATGGCACTTTAATTTCCAGCCTAAGACGGTCCAAAAATGTGTATTAATTCATAATTTAATTAATTTTAATTTATTCCCCATTTAATTTGGGTTAAATAAATTATTTTTAATTAATTATAGAGAAAGGGTCCAGTTGAACCGCATTGGTTGAGCCAAATTGAGTGAACCGAACCAGCCACCAAATAGGCAGCCCAGAACCGTCCATATGCTGACCCAAATCAGCATTTTAGTTGATTAAATATGCTTGCAAAAAGGCCTTCAAAAGACTTCTAAATTGCATTCAAACCCCGCCTTAATTTATGGCTTTGTAGATTTGCCCCAAGCCTAAAATAGCAAAGTTGAAACTCTCAAATTTGCCATGTGTGTGGCCGACCAAGGGACGTCTCTATGGCTGCTGAACTTTTCTATTTTTAGCAGCCACAATCAGCTATAAAAGCCACCCCTTGCTGATCATTCAAGGCATCCCTCACTTCACATCATTCTCTCATTCCCTCTCTCACTTTTCTCTCATTTTTTTCCATTCCATTCCCTCTTGTTCAAGTGCCGATTTCTTCTCTTGGGAAAGAGACATTCATCAGCCATTTGGAGCAGCAAATTAGGTGTTCATAAGCCACCTTGATAACCAAGGCCAACGAAGAACGAAGAGTGGAGCAACTAGTCAAGCCATGGAAAAACACCGAATTTGCTTCTTGTTCCCTATCTCTTTAAATTTTGCTATTGTTTTGACGAACATGGTTATGAATATTTATGCTATTGAAATGGTTATTTTAATCAGTTCAGCTTAAATTATGTTTGTGTTGGGTTGATTATATTCTGCCTGCTTGAATTGTTGAAATCGTGTTTATGTTGTTATAACCCTCGGTAAGATACTTGATTAAGTAAAATCATGCTTAAGTTATTCTTGCATTACTACTGTGAGTAACTACTGAATTAATTATTTAAACAGATTGCAATTGTAATTAATTGACACAATACTTAATCAGTGCATGTTTATTCTTTTAAGGTAGCTGAAGGTTAAATTAGCAATGTATCTGGCGATATTATTGCCTTGCATAACTTACGAGATTATTGTGATTAAATTGTTTCAAGGTAGGGATGCCTTGTTACTTCACATAGTCTTTTATATGCTTATTGGATTTAATTAATTGTTTGAATTGACATAGGGATATGCAAGACATTAGTTCAATTTAAGGAGTATGTATGTGCAAGAACATGTTTGCTTGCTAGAATCTGTTTAGTCGGTTGAATTGACATAGGGATATGTCAAGAGATGAATGGATTTTTGTATGTAAGTTTGTTCATAAGTTAGCAAATTACCATGTTGTTGTGAATTTATTTGTAACAATGTAAACATGAGTTTAATAATTCTAAGTTAAAGAAATATGATTAATCCAACACAAGTATGTTACATTAATTAAATCTTATTTGAAATTGTGCATTAGAACTACTTTGTTTTATTTTAATTATTTACTTAGTTTTTAAATAGTTTTTGACCATCTTTCAAAATCAAATTATTTTACTTCGCCAAAGTGTTTTACAATTAATTTCATAAATAATTCTTTTTACAGTCCTTGTGGGTACGATAACTCGACATTTACTTGTCACTTTATTACTTGTTGTGAGCGCATATTTTTCTGTCATTCCAAGTTTTTGGCGCTGTTGCCATGGACTGTTTTTAAAAAAGCCATTATTTGTGAATTTGTTAGTCTTACATTTTGGCTTATTTTTCTGTTTAATTTTTAACTTAATTAATTTTTCTTTGATAATTTCAGGTGTTTATGAGTATTGACCAGATCATTGACTTACTCCTTGTAGACCCTGAGATAGAACGAACCTTTCGACAGCGAAGAAGACAGGTGAATCAGAGATGGACTGAAGGAATGAATTTCGAGAATATGAATCAAGTGAATGGAGCAAACCTTGCACAAAATCCTATCCTTATTGCTGACGATAGGGATAGAGCCTTAAGACAATATGCTGTGCCAGTATTTAACGATCTTAATCCGGGCATTAGGAGACCCTAAATCGAAGCACAACAATTCGAGCTGAAGCCAGTCATGTTTCAGATGCTTCAGACAGTGGGCCAATTTAGTGGAATGCCTACTGAAGATCTCATCTTCACCTAAGACTATTTATGGAGGTGAGCGACTCTTTCAAATTAGCTGGAGTTACCAAAGATGCATTATGATTGAAGCTATTCCCGTACTTACTAAGGGACAGAGCTCGAGCCTGGTTGAATTCATTGCCACCAAACTCAATTTCTACATGGCAATAGTTAGCCGAAAGATTCCTCATGAAGTATTTCTCACCCAGCAAGAATGTTAAGTTAAGGAACGAGATCACTGCCTTCCAACAAATGGATGATGAGTCCTTGTATGAGGCATAGGAATGATACAAAGAACTATTACGAAAATGCCCTTATCACGGAATCCCATATTGTATCCAACTTGAGACATTTTATAATGGTCTCAATGCTCACACGAGGATGGTAGTGGACGCTTCTGCTAACAGTGCTCTCCTTTCTAAGTCTTATAATAAGGCTTACGAAATCAACGAGAGGATTGCCAGTAACAATTATCAATGGCCAACCAATCGAGCTACGTCAGGAAGACGAGTCGCTGGAATACATGAAGTGGACACTCTCACTTCACTCACATGTCAGGTATCTCCAATATCCTCAATGCTTAAGAATCTTACCACTAATGGGTCTAATAGTTTTGCAGCCCAACCACCTCACCAATTTGAGAGTATAGCCTGTGTTTATTGTGAAGAGGGACATTTGTTCGAAGAATGTCCATCAAACCTTGAATCCGTATACTATATGGGTAACCAGAATCAAAATCGAGGAAGGCAAGGACTGTAATCCAACTTCTACAACCTATCGTGGCGAAACCACCCAAATTTTTCCTGGAGTAACCAAGGGGCTGGATCCAGTAACAACTACGCCCAACCTAGACTGACTCAGCTGCCTAGTTTTTCCCAACAAGTTCATAACCCAGTTCAAGCTGAACCATCCAATAGTTTGGAGAATCTGCTGAAGGCATACATGGCGAAGAATGATGCCTTAATTCAAAGCCAAGCAGCTACATTAAAGAATCTGGAAAACCAAATGGGCCAGCTTGCAACTGAACTTAAGAATCGGCCAAAATGTGCTTTACCTAGTGATACGGAGAATCCAAGAAATCCGAGGAAGGAACATTGCAAAGCGTTAACACTGAGGAGTGGAAAGACAGTAGAGCCCAACACTATCGAAGCTGAAAAGGAGCCAGCTGATGCTTAAGACTCAGAGGAAGTTCAAACGAGTGTTGAAATTCCAGTTTCACAAGAACCAGAATCTGCAAAACCCGACAAGGTAATTTCAGAACCAGCTAATTCTAATCAACTAACAACTCCGTTAGATGCAGAATTGCTGCAGAAAATGAACCAACAGTTCCAGTAAAGAAACCACCACCACTCTACCCTCAAAGACTTCAGAAGCAAAAGCAGGAAATTCAGTTCAAGAAATTCCTAGATGTACTCAAGCAACTTCACATCAACATCCTGTTGGTTGAAGCACTTGAACAAATGCCAAACTATGTCAAGTTCATGAAGGATATCCTATCCAAAAGACGGAGACTCAGAGAATTTGAGACGGTAGCTCTAACGAAGGAATACAGCGCATATCTTCAAGACAAACTACCCCCAAAGCTGAAGGATCCTGGATGTTTTACCATACCTTGCAACATTGGAGCAACATGTTGTGGTAAGGCATTATGTGACATAGGTGCAAGTATAAACTTGATGCCTATGTCAATATTTAGAAAGTTGGGGATAGGTGAAGTCAGACCTGCTACGGTTACACTTCAACTAGCAGATCGATCCTTAGCACATCCAGAAGGAAAAATTGAGGACGTATTGGTACGTGTAGATAAGTTTATCTTCCCTACTGGTTTTGTTATCCTAGATTTTGAAGCAGACAAAGAAGTGCCGATTATCCTAGGAAGACCGTTCTTAGCAACCGGAAGGACCCTTATAGATGTGCAGAAGGGCGAACTTACGATGCGTGTTCAGGATGATGAGGTAAAATTTAATGTTTTTAAGTCTATGTGATTTCCTGACACAATTGATGATTGTTCTGCAGTATCCGAATTAGAGGATTTAATAGTGGAAAAGGAACTCAACTATGTTGAAGATCTATTGGAACAAATTCTGACATCAGACCCTCCAAATGATGAAGAGAAGGATGAAAACTTAGCTTTGTCAGAAGCTAATCAAAGGGGATTTAATCCACAATCCCGTTTCAAATCTTTAGAGTTAGAGAAAAGGGACTATGCCCAACCAAAAGCGTCAATTGAGGAACCACCTAAATTAGATCTCAAGGTACTACCTTCACATTTAAAATACGTTTATTTAGGTAACTCTTCTACTTTGCTTGTGATTTTTTCAGCAGAATTAACTACTGAGCAAGAAGAGAAACTCATCTTGGTGTTGAAATAATTCAAGAAGGCTATCGGATGGACCATAGCCGATATCGATGGTATTAGTCCATCTATATGCATGCACAAGATTATCTTGGAAGATGGTGTAAAAGGGACGATTGATGGACAACAAAGACTGAACCCCATCATGAAGGACGTGGTGAAAAAGGATATCATCAAGTGGTTAGGTGCGGGTATCATTTATCCCATCTCAGATAGCTCGTGGGTAAGTCCAGTCCAGTGCATACCAAAGAAGGAAGGTATCACAGTCGTAAAAAATGAGAACAATGAGTTGATACCAACTAGAACAGTTACGGGATGGAGGATTTGCATCGATTACTGGAAGCTGAACAATGCGACTAGGAAAGATCACTTTCTTTTGTCGTTCTTGGACCAGATGCTGGATAGACTTGCGGGGCGAGACTATTATTATTTTCTTGACGAATACTCGGGGTATAATCAGATTATAGTAGTACCGGAAGATCAGCACAAGACAACGTTCACCTGTCCGTATGGTACATTTGCATTTAGACGCATGCCATTTGTTTTATGTAATGCACCTACTACGTTTCAAAGATGTATGATGTCTATTCTTACTGACATGGTTGAAAAGTACTTGGAAGTTTTTATGGATGACTTTTTAGTGTTCAGGGATACTTATGATGATTGCTTAGCCAATCTAGCTAAGGTACTAAGACGATGCGAAGAAACAAACCTAGTACTTAATTGGAAAAAGTGTCATTTCATGGTACGAGAATGAATTGTTCTAGGGCATCGGATAATGAGATATGGAATCGAGGTAGGCAAAGCAAAGGTAGATGTTACTGAGAAGCTTCCACCTCCAACATCTGTAAAGAGTGTTAGGAGCTTCTTAGGTCACGCCGAGTTCTATCGAAGATTTATCAAGGACTTCTCCAAAATTGTTAAACCCTTATGCAAACTATTGGAGACGGACACGATGTTCAAGTTCGATGATGAATGCTTAGAGGCTTTCAAGGGTTTGAAGAGTCGATTAGTTATGGCACCCATAATTGTCACACCAAATTGAGATCTACCATTTGAATTGATGTGTGACGCAAGCGATTTGACGATAGGAGCTGTCATGGGCCAACGAAGGAACAAAGTTTTTCATCCCATCTACTATGCAAGCCGGACTCTTACAGGAGCTCAACTGAAATATACGATAACAGAAAAAGAGTTACTGGCTATTGTATTTGCTTTTGACGAGTTTTGATCTTATCTTATAGGTACCAAAGTAACTGTTTATACGAACCACTCAGCAATCAAGTACTTACTTGCCAAGAAAGATGCTAAGCTGAGATTGATCCAGTGGGTGCTCCGACTTCAAAAGTTTGATCTAGAAATTCAAGATCGAAAGGGAGTAGAAAACCAAGTAGCAGATCACTTGTCCAGATTGGAGCCGCAAGAAGGGAATTCTCCTAATATACCGATTCAGGAAATATTCCCAGATGAACAAATACTGAAGGTAAGTCATGTCCATAATACCCCTTGGTTTGCTGATATTGCTAACTATTTAGCTTGTGGTTTGATACCAATTGATAAGACGTATCAACAAAGGAGAAAGTTTCTTCACGATGTGAAGTACTACTTCTGGGAAGAGCCATATTTGTTTAAAAGGTGTGCAGATCAGATGATCAAGAGATGTGTGGAAGAAGATGAAGTACAAAAGATTTTATACCATTGTTGCACAGCTCTGAGTGGGGGACACTTCGGAGGTACTCGTACAGCGGCTAAAGTATTGCAAGCTGGATTCTTTTGGCCAACACTATTCAAGGATGCATATGCATACGTAAAGAGTTGTGACCGATGTCAAAGGGTCAAAAATGTCACCAACAGAAATGAGATGCCTCAAACAAACATCGAATTATTCGACGTATGGGGTATTGACTTTCTTGGTTTGTTCTCTCCGTCTTTTGGTCATAAGTATATATTAGTAGTAGTAGACTATGTGTCCAAGTGGGTCGAGGCTGAAGCATATCTGACAAACGATGCTAGGGTTGTAATTAAGTTCTTGCAGAAACATGTGTTCATAAGGTTTGGAACCCCAAGAGCTATCATTATTAATGAAGGATCCCACTTTGTGAAAAAGTGGTTAAAATGGTTATTAGACAAGCACGGAGTGAAACACAAGGTTGCAACAGCTTACCATCCGCAGACAAATGGGCAAGCTGAACTGGCAAATAAAGAGATCAAAGGCATACTTGAGAAGGTAGTTTTCCCAAACCGACGATATTGGTCCAAAAGGCTGGATGATGCCTTATGGGCCTACCGAATAGCATACAAGACACCTCTAGGGATGTCACCCTACAGGCTGGTCTTTGGGAAAGCATGTCATCTACCCTTAGAGTTAGAGCACAAGGCTTACTGGGCTCTTCAACAACTCAGCTTGGATCTTAAGCTTGCTAAAGAGAAACGGATGCTCCAACTCAATGAGCTAGAGGAATTTCGGCTATTCTCCTATGAAAATGCCAAATTACTCAAGGAGAGACTTAAGAAATGACATGACAAGCACATTCGAGTTCGAGAATTTGAAGCAGGTCAGAGAGTTTTGTTATTTAATTCCAGACTAAAGTTCTTTCCAGGTAAGCTAAAATCACATTGGTCTGGTCCATTTACAATTCATCACGTCTATCCATACGGAGTTGTCGAGCTTTAAGGTAAGGGAGGTAATTTTCAAGTTAATGCTCAGCGCTTGAAACACTATTGGGGAGATAAGATTGAACAGAAGGAAATTTCATTCATTTTATCAGATGTTTAAAATTTTCTTATTTTCCTTTTTAATAAAAGATTTAGGGTGTATTTTTGGGATTAGTATGTTTAAATAAATTCTGTCTAGGAGATTGGAACTTAAGCAGGACTGCTTGTAACCCCTCCAATCTTTCCTGGGAATTGATTTTAACATAATTTTCCTAAAAATTATTCTCTAAATAGAAATTTTAATCTTTGATTTTTCAAATAAAAAAGATCAATTTTGATCTGAGTCTTAAATTGCAACTCAATTCCAAATTTTCATTAAGTCTTGGGACTTAATTGAAACATTTTTTAAAATTTGGTTGCTCTTTTCGTAAATAATAAAAACTAGATGTCTCTTTTTGTAAATATTTTCAAAAGGCTTCTAGAATAAATGTTTTTAGTGTAAAAAAAAGATAATTATTAATATATATTTATACCCATTATAATATATATTAATTATTATCAATTTTATGATGTTATTTGATAAGTTTTTATAATAAGATGATAATCTTTAATATATAATTATATCTATTATAATTTATATATTAATCTTTATCAATCTAGCATGAAATTAGGATTTTATCTTTGTTTTAATAAATTAAATGGCAATTAATAGTTTAATATGCATATATCTAATTATTAATTGTTGCTATCTTTGTTTAGGATTAGAACTTTGAATTTTTATTCATTAAATTGTTTTAAGAATTATACTCTAATTCCTATTTCTCTCTCTATAAATATCACCCATCTTCCTATTCATCTAACACTTAAAACCCAAAACACCAAAATACCAAAGTGCTGAAACCCCAAGCAACAGCAGCACCAAGCAGTCGGCCAGCATACGCCTAGCTCCATCGCATGCACATCCTACGCACAATGCGTGCGTTGCCTCGAGCAGCCCTAGCCTCAGCTCACGCCAAGCCTTCACCCCGCGCACGGTACTTGCCCTTCGCACCATCCTGCGCACGCCCGACTCCCACCTGCTGTCGAACAACCGTGTTGCTGATTGCCACCAGCCCTGCTGCGTACTGCTCCCACACGCACCACGCCCGCACACTCTAGCTTCTTGTGCGGTACCCCTTTTCCATCCACCTTAAGCCATAAACCCTCCAACCCTTCTTTTTAAATTCCCATCTTTTTCTTCATTATTATTATTAATTTCTAGAGTTCTTATATTTTTACAAAAAAGGTGGTAAGACCTAGTTTCTCTTAATTTTTTATTTTAATTGTATTAATTAATTTTTCAATTAATTGAATCATTAATAATTTTTATTAAATTTTGTTGAGAAACTAATTTTTCCATCTTGTGATCAGATTAAACATGCCTCGTAAGAGAACCGTGCTTCCGCTTAAATTGATGAAACACAAAACAAATTCCACTGTGAAAAAGCCAAAGTGTGATACGAAAGTATCTTCAAAAATCAACAAATGGATCTAGAAAAAGGCTTCACTTTAAAGGAGAGCAACTACCGAGACTTTATGGCACGTATTTGTCAAGTTGCTGAAACCCTAAATTGTAAGTTGTTTTGTGAAAAGAGACCTAGTGTGGATGAAGAACTAGTTCGTGAGTTTTATGCAAATTTAACTTCAAGCCAAATGATAGAAGTTCCAGTTCACGGAATCAAGGTACCGATAAATTCAAATGCTATTAATGAGTTCTTTGAATTACCAGATTTTGAAAACGATGAATATTCCACATTGATGAGAAATATCAAGCCGGAAAATTTTCAAGAAATTCTTAAGGAACTGACAGTTCCAGGTTTTACATGGACTGTGTCAAAACAAGGAATCCACACTTATCGAAGAGAATATTTGACGCCACTCGCAAAGGTATGGTTTTACTTCATCCGATTCAACCTTATGCCTAGCTCACATGGGACTACAATCTCATTAGAGCGAATGGTCTTATTGTACTCGATCCTAACTGGTAAGACCATTGATGTGGGGAAGATCGTCTTGAGGGAGATACATAATTATGCTGTTAAACGCTCTGGCCATGCCAATTTCCCCTTTACGATAACAATTCTATGCTTGAAAGCTGAGATTCTTGTAAATTTAAGGAAGACAGGGTATAGCCAAGGCACAATCATAGATTGGGACCTTTATCGAGTAGCCGAAGACTCAATTCTACAGCAACGAGTTGAAGTAAGTGAGGAACCAGAGGACCCTAATGAAGAAGAAGATCCCATGATGCAATTATTTGAAGTCCCTAATAAAATAGAATCAATGGAGCTAGAAGCTGAACCTGATGCTGAAACTTCAATGTTTAGAGCTCAATCGCCGAGCCCAGACCTTCGAGATGAGCTATCAAAACTGATGGACTTAATGCAACATATGCAATGGCAGCAACAAGCCTACTGGAATACTCAAAACTAAGGGATGACTCGATAAAAAGTGCTTTTAAGAAGATATACAATGACCCATTTATTTTTGTGCCTGAGTTTCTAGATTTCATATTTGAACCATGGAGTTCATTACCAAAGAAGGAGCGAAGCGATTCATGCAAAGGCAATAGTGATGGAGCAAAGGATGAGCCAAACTCGGAAGGGTCTGCAAATAAATAAAGGGAGGATCTTGGCTTTATTTTATTTCTATTCTTAGGTCATTTTAGGATTAAGTTTAATTAGGAATTTATTTTTATTTTTCATTTTTTGCATAATAAAACAAGAGAGGAAAACCACAAATAAAATATGAGCAAGTCACAAAGTATAAAGTGTGGCAATAGATATATACATGTCTAGGATTGGATTTAGAAAGAGATTGGTACTTAAGCAGTCAAATTGACTCACCTCCTTTTTTCTAAAATCCTACCTGGTGTATAGTATCTATTCACTTTAAACAATGAGGACATTGTTCATTTGAAGTTGGAGGGACCAAAAAATTGAATTATTTCCACTCAGAATAAAAATTTTCTTTTAATTATGATTAGGATTTATTTTGTTCATAAATTTGAATTCTGTTAAGTATGCTCAATTTGAGTATGAATAAAGTTCTATTATTTCAATAATTTATTATGTTAGCTTAATAATGACATGAATGTATTTTTAATAAAGCATGCAAATTCGTACCATAAAATTTTTAGCTCTTTAGGAAAGTTAGGTATGCATGAAAGTTTAAGTCTTTAGAATTTACTTAGTAGTTTCTTGAGGTGAAATCCTAGGGAGCATGGAATATTGGAAATGATTTAGGCAATTATTGTTTGGACAGTTTGAGCGTTTCAAGCCCACCATGGTAAATTTTATCCTTTGGAACCTAACTTTGAGACTATATGGCCTGATTTTATTTCGACCCTTACAATAATTAGCCATTACTTTTCGCTTAATGATCTTAAAATTGTCCCAAACACTAGACTCAGTAATATTCTAGATGTTTTTCAAAAATAAGTTTGGGGGAGTTGAAAAGAAGTATCAATTGCTCGAGAATTGCAATACACAAAGTGAGTGCTCGTGTTATTCAGCTTTAAAAATAAAAAAAAAAAGAAAAGAAAAGAGAGCACATGTATTTGAAAGAGATGTACAAAAGAGCATATGAAAGTCAAGTTGGTGTATCGAAGGTAAAAACCCTGAAGGTTCAATTGACGCTGAGTCTAGGGTTTATTAAACTAAAATTTATCCATCTTTCACCTACCCCTAGCCTACCCACGTTACAACCTTGATAAAGACCTATTGATTGAAAGTCCTCATGCTACCTACATTAGTGGAGAGAAATTGCTACGATCAACATATGAAGACATAAGTTAAGCTTAATGATTGCAGCTTAGTATTGAATAAAGGAATAAAAATCAAATTGGTAAGGGATGACATGTCTTTGTTACTAAAAGCATTTAGTCTAAATTTTGCTATTATAATAAGTTGTTGAAATTAATTTGAACAATATGCATACTTAAGTAGCATAACTAATATATTTCTTGTCTTTGAGCATAAGTATTTTAAGTTCATAATTTTGGGGAAAATGTTATTCTGAAGGAATTTTTCAACGGTGTTTTCAAGAGATTCTTTTCAAAATTTGCGCATTACTTGGGACGAGCAATGAATTAAGTTTAGGGGTGTGGAAACACAAAAATTTATATACTTTTTCATACCCAATTTGACTTAAATTCATGCAAATTACGTTAAATTCTTGTCAAAAAATAATTAAATATTAGAAAATAATTAAATCATGTTAAAAATATAAACATGGTGAATTTATTTAATTTTATACTTAATTTTGATTAATTTTGATTATTTTTTGACAGATTCGCACAAAGGGCGAAAATTGGCTCGGCTGACACTGCTGAAAGCACAAAACCGAGAAGCAATTTGAAGTATCGAGGCACTTTAATTTCCAGCCTCAGACGGTCCAAAAATGTGTATTAATTCATAATTTAATTAATTTTAATTTATTCCCCATTTAATTTGGGTTAAATAAATTATTTTTAATTAATTATGGAGAAAGGGTCCAGTTGAATCGCACCAGTAGAGCCAAATTGAGTGAACCAAACCAGCCACCAAATGGGCAGCTCAGAACCGTCCATATGCTGACCCAAATCAGAATTTTATCTTATTAAATATGTTTGCAAAAAGGCCCTCAAAAGACTTCTATATTGCATTCAAACCCCACCTTAATTTATGGCTTTATAGATTTGCCCCAAGGCTAAAATAGCAAAGTTGAAACTCTCAACTTTGCCATGTGTGTGGCCGGCCAAGGGAGGTCTCTTTGGCTGCTGGAATTTGCTATTTTTAGCAGCCACAATCAGCTATAAAAGCCACCCCTTGGTGATCATTCAAGGCATCCCTCACTTCACATCATTCTCTCATTCCCTCTCTCACTTGTCTCTCATTTTTTTCCATTCCATTCCCTCTTGTTCAAGTGCCGATTTCTTCTCTTGGGAAAGAGACTTTCATCAGCCATTTGGAGCAGCAAATTAGGTGTTCATAAGACACCTTTATAACCAAGGCCAACGAAGAACGAAGAGTGGAGCAACTAGTCAAGCCACGGAATAACACCGGATTTACTTCTTGTTCCCTATCTCTTTAAATTTTGTTGTTGCTTTGACGAACATGGTTATGAATATTTATGATATTTAAAGGGTTATTTTAATCAATTCAGATTAAATTATGTTTGTGTTGGGTTGATTATATTCTTCCTGCTTCAATTGTTGAAATCGTGTTTATGTTATTATAAGCCTCGGTAAGATGCTTAATTAAGTAAAATCATGCCTAAGTTATTCTTGCATTACGACTGTGAGGTAACTGATGAATTAATTATTTAAATGGATTGCAATTGTAATTAATTGACACAATACTTAATCAGTGCATGTTTATTCTTCTAAGGTAGCTGAATGTTAAATTAGCAATGTATGTGGCGATATTATTGCCTTGCATAACTTGCGAGATTATTGTGATTAAATTATTTCAAGGTAGGGAAGCCTTGTTACTTCACATAGTCTTTTATATGCTTATTGGATTTAATTAATCGTTTGAATTGACATAGGGATATGCAAGAGATTGGTTCAATTTAATGAGTATGTATGTGCAATAACATGTATATTTGCTAGAATCTGTTTAGTCAGCTGAATTGACATAGGGATATGTCAATAGATGAATGGATTTTTATATGTAAGTTTGTTCATAAGTTAGCAAATTACCAGGTTGCTGTGAATTTATTTGTAACAATGTAAACATGAGTTTAATAATTCTAAGTTAAAGAAATATGATTAATCGAACACAAGTATGTTACATTGATTAAATCTTATTTGAAATCGTGCATTAGAACTACTTTGTTTTATTTTAATTATTTACTTAGTTTTTAAATAGTTTTTGACCATCTTTTAAAATCAAATTCTTTTACCTTGCCAAAGTCTTTTACAATTAATTTCATAAATAATTCTTTTTACTGTCCCTGTGGGTACGATAACTCGACATTTACTTGTCACTTTATTACTTGTTGCGATTGTGTACACTTGCACATTTTTCAGTCATTCCAGTGATCGCGCCTGAGATTGAGATTCAGCCGGACATGACTTATGGTGAAAAGCTGATTAAGATTTTGGCTAGGGAGGTCAAACAATTG
Source organism: Gossypium anomalum (assembly GCA_025698475.1). Lineage (NCBI taxonomy): Eukaryota > Viridiplantae > Streptophyta > Magnoliopsida > Malvales > Malvaceae > Gossypium > Gossypium anomalum. Next base: position 75,770,177 of record CM046966.1, on the reverse strand, counting down.
AGAAATAAAAGTATAGCACTCATGAAAGTTTTGTGGCATAGACATGGAGTCGAGAAAGCCACATGGGAACCCGAGGAGACTGTGAGAGACCAATACCTGATGTAACGCCCCAAAAAGTGAGGTGTTTATTTTGTATGTTGTGTTGCATAAATCTGTGCTTGCTTCAGTGGCTGAGTGTCCTGATGAGTGTTGGAGGGGTCCTGAGTTCAAGCCTTGGCTTGTACAAAATTTTGATTTTGGCTTGAATAAACCCTGTCTCTTGTTAGTGAGGTTTTAAAATAAATATGGGAAGGAAGTGTCATAAAAAGTGTGTTGGTCTATGGGTTAGTGGCGTTTGGAGTGTTAAGGGGGATTTGAGGTTCGAGTCCTGACAATCCATAAAGGGTATTTTGGTTGTTATTTTGCTCTTGACGTGGGAAGGTGTTGTAGTGGGACTAAAATTGAGGTGCTAGAGGAGGGTGAGGAGTTGTGGCCAAATTCTAGGGATTGGGTGGAGGAAGTTTCGGTTGGTAGGGATTTAGGGGAGTGGGATAAGGTTAAGAGATTTTAGGAGTGATAGGGGGAGAGAAATTAGGAGTTTGAATGGGGTAGTAGTGAGTGTGCTGAATGTGGACTTTCACTTCTGGCAATTTGTGGTTTTGAACAAAAGGCTGCGGGTTTGGTCATTGTTTGGTTTCGGCTCTTTTTCCCTTGTTGAGAATTGCTACCTTTTTGTTTGATTGTTCATTTTAGGCATTTTTGGATGGTTATATTTTGACATTTTGGTTACCGGTCTTTTGCATTTTTCTCTCTTTCGTGTCAAGTTTCTTTGGCCGAACACCTCCTTTCTTCCTCTCATTCTCTCCAACGATTTCTCCTTGGCACTATGCACTTTCTTTGCTTCTCTTTTTCACTTGTCCTTCTCTCTTTTCCCTCCTTTTCATTTTAGTACCTTGATTGAAGACTTATCTTACTTCTATTCTGCTTTCGGTTGGCAAGTGTGGTGTGATCGGTTGGGTAGGCCCCGGCTCTTGTCTCCCACTTTAGTGTTCTTGTGCTGGCCGAATATTATTGGGTAAGCTTCAGTTTCCTTTCTTCTGCTTTTGGTTTGTTTCACTTTGTTGATCCATCTTCTAACTTTCGCTTTTTTTGCCGACTATATCCTCTACCTTTCAGATCAAGCCTATGATGTGTTTTTGTGTGCGTTACTTCATTAATCTGTACTCTACTTGGTCATTGTGGTCAGTATGGTACAATTACAATGTTATTATGCTTCGAAATGCGAATCTGATATAGAAGGTGGTACTTGTTGTAGGTGGTGATCGAAGTTGATTGATAGACCCCTTGAGAATCAAGGGTGCGATTATTGTTGGCTTTTAGGTAAGTGATTATGATTATTTTGGAACTCTTTTAGTTTCAAATCGAAACATAAGTTAAGTCACTGATTAGTTATCGCATTATTTGTTCTTCAGGCATAAGAGTGTTCAGAGTACGGATTAACTTCAGATTCATAATAGGTGTGTAATCACACTGCAAAGTTGTTAATCAACAAAAGCCGAAAAGCATGTTCATACACGCTACACGAGCGTGCGCTCGCTCGTACAGTGAATTGAGTGCTTAAACACGTGTGTTTGACAGTAGAGGCCACCATGATCGATCTCATGGGTTTAGGCCGTTTTGGGCCGTGTTGGGCCAAAATGGGCCGTGTGGGCCCACGAGCTCGTGGGTTTCGCAGGGATGTGTAGAGATTATTGGATCAGGCTATGAAAGTGCACGGCCAAGGCCATTATTCGAGCTTTTTGGGCCTCACGAGCGTGTGGGCCTACATGGGCCGTATTATGGGCTTGGGCCCATTTTAGCTGTTTAACTGTTAAGGTTGCATGGGTCGCCCGAGACGACTGTGGACCTACTGTTGGGTCGGTAAGTATACCTAGACCCTAATCTATGATATGACTGTTATAGCCCTATGAGGTAAATGATGGATATACCCCTATGTGATGTGTGACTGTTTGAGCATACCACATTTATTGTATGTACATTTATACTATGTTGCATTGCATGGGGTGGGATATATGATATTAGAGGAAGTGTACTAACAGGCTATAAGCCTAATACTGGAAACTCTGTTGCAAATACTGTTAGTGCTGCAACTGGTGCTATATTCTGGAGTGTAGGGATGGGTGAGTCGATTTTATCCCCACGTAACACCCCTTACCTGAGACCGTCGTCGGAGTCGAACACGAGGCGTTACCTGACTTAACTTACTAATTCGGGGCATAAAATTGGCTTTTAAAATTAATTTATTTACATTGATTCAATATGTCCCTAAAAAGGGCCCTCGAGACCCTAAAACATGCAATTGAAACGGTTCGGGACCAAACCGGGAACATTAAAAATTTTCTGAATACTTAAACAAATCAAAACAATTTATTTCATTATTCCTTATAAAACTGCCAACCTGCGTCATAGTCACTAAATAAATCATAAATCGAATCACAAAACTCAAAATTTAAATTCGTGAATTTTCTTTGAAACTAGACTCATATATCTCCTTACTAATTTTTTTCCAGAATTTTTGGTCTAGCCAATTAGTACAGTTTATTAGTTAAAGTTTCCCCTGTTGCACTGCTCGACTACTCTAACCTCTCCTCACTACAAATCAATTTCCTCCCTGTACAAAATTCAAATAACCATGCCATTTGTTTCTCTTGAAAGTAGATTCACTAAAGAATCTAAAAATATAAACTATAACAACTCCTAATTCTTTTATTATAATTTTTAATGAATTTATAAAGTTAGAATAGGGGATTCAGAAATCGCCTTGACCCTGTCTCACTAAAATTCAAATATGTCTTAATATACACTTCTTTTGCTTACTCTGTTTCTTTCATATGAAAATAGGCTCAATAAGCTTTAATTATATCTCATTCATCACTTATCTCCATTTCTACTATTCTTGGTGATTTTTCAAGATCATGTCACTACTACTATTCAATACTGTTTTAATGCTAATTTCAGTTTTTCATGATTTCTTTGTATTAACTACCATTTAGGCATACATAACACCGAAACATGTTCTTCATTAGCCATTTCAATAGCTAATCATTATCAAATATTTACATACCATTATTTAGCTATATCATAAGGACATACACACAAAATGGCTAAGTCCCTATACATGCTATAAACTAGAATGTTTGTAAATGAAGATACCCATTTGGTAACTTGATAGTCGATAGTGTGAAGTGATCTCCGACGACCTCCAACCCGAGCTTGATTTTAAGTACTCTGAAACATGGGAAAGTGAAAGAAGTAAGCTTATAAAGCTTAGTAAGTTCACATGTAAAATAATAAGCATTAGCAATCAATTTAGCTTACTACTATGCTGTCATAATTTGCTTAAATAATGTTTAGTTCTTACATTCCCATCTTACTCATCGGTAACCTTACCAAAGGCTTAGAATACAAAAGACACCTTACTTAATAGCTTGCTTACATACCTGCAACATCTCACTTAACAAATGAGTACTCTTTCATAATATAGGCATATTGTCAATCATGTCTTAAAGTGTCACAAGCATAACTAAAAACTCATCACTTACTTAATACTTGATAATCTCAATTACTTACAATCTCAATATTAAATAAACCTTAAATGCATACCTGTAATATTTCTTCATGTTCTCACCTTGTTATTTCTTTGACTTACTCTTTGGATTACTCGGGGACCTTTTCTTTTTTGAACTTACCATTGCCATGTCTTGACATGGTCTTACGTGGTATCCTTGCCTTATGAACTCACCAATGCCATGCCTTGGCATGGTCTTACATGGGACCTTTGCCTTATAGTAACTCATCAATGCCATGTCTTGACATGGTCTTGCATGATTTTCTTGCCATATAGCACTTATCAATGCCATGCCTTGGCATGGTCTTACATGATATCTTTATCTTACCAAATGCCATGTTCCAAACATGGTCTTACATAGTATCCTTATCTTAGTGCCAATGCCACATCTTCATGTGGTCTTACATGGAGTCATTAATCAATGCCAATGCCATGTCTTTACATGGTCTTACACGAGATCCTTGCCTTACCAATGCCATGTCTTGACATGGTCTTACATGGTATCCTTAACCGTCAATTCCTCCTTAAATGCCGTGTTATGAAAATGGACTTTTCTATCAATTCTTCCTTAATTTCCATGGTACAACCATGGACTTTGAGATATCAATGCCTTATCAAGTCATAGCTAAACAATACTTGCTCAAATTCTCAAGGTTAGTCGAATAACTCAATAATAATACTAATAACAATAGTTGCATAATAATAAAATGCTACTCAACTTACATACTTACATTCTCAATCTCATTATATCATCAACTTAACTTATTCTCATCAAACTATGCTAGTCAATACTTTCTTGTTATCATACAAAGCCATAATACAAAATATGGTCTTACATATAAATTATACAAGTTCTCTTTCCAATATCGAATTATTATCGAACATTAATCATTATATCTGAAACTCAATACTAAAGTATTTATGGCCAAAATATCAATTTATCATTCAAATATGCATAATTAAATGCTTATTAAACATATGAACTTACCTCGATACCAAAACAACCATTTTACCAACTTTCCTGATTTTCAATTTTTCTCCCGTTCTAGGTCCAAATATCACTTTTCGGGATCTAAAACATCATATTTCACTTATATAATTAATGTAATATTCAAAAAATTCCCTAACTCAAACTCTGGGAAAATTACAATTTTGCCCCTAAACTTTTGCAGAATTATGATTTTGCCCTTAGGCTCGAAAATTAAAATTTATCCATTTTTCATATGTTTTATGACACGCTAAACATTTTTCCCTTCTATGGCAACATCAAATTCCCACACTATCATGTACTTATGAACATTAGATATTTTTATCGATTATGTCGTTTTACTCGTTTTCACTTAAAATCGCTTAGCAAAAGTTGTTTAAAATTATTTCAAGCTTCATATTCTATCATAAAACATCAAAATAAACACATTTAACCTTTGGACATTTTTCCAAATAAGAACCCTAGCATGAATTATTGCTAGAATAAGCTAAATCAAGTTATCGGGACTCTAAAAACGTAAAGAACATTAAAAACGAGGCTAGAACGGACTTACTATTGAGCTTGGAAAGCTTATAAACCCTAACCATGGCTTCCCCCATGCTATATTCAGCCTTCATGAAGAAGATGGACACATTTTGGCTTTATTTTCCCTTTTTAATTCTTTTAATTACTAAATGACCAAAATGCCCTTAAAGGCTTTTCTTTCAAATTTGTCTTATTCTTGCCCATTTTTGTCCAAAATTAAATATAATGGTCTAATTACTAAATAAGAACCTCAACTTCAGGAACCCATTTCAATTAAATCCCCTTTATTATCTAGAACACACATTTTACTAATTTTACATTTTAGTCCTAATTATCAAATTTGGCACTTACACATAAAATTTCTTCACGAAAGTTTCACACAATTATTCAATCAATGAATAAACCTTAAAGCTTAATCAGAATAAATTTTTTTGACCTCAAATTTATGGTTTCGCAACCACTATACCATTTAAGCCCTACTTTGGGATGTTACATTTCTTCCCCCTTTAGGGATTTTCGTCCCTAAAAATCTTACCCACAAATGGATTTGAAATTGATTTCCAGTAACACTTTCAATGTAACGCCCCAAATTTTTGTAGTTTCGGCGTTTGTGAGTGTTGGGTTTGAAAGTGTATGAATTTGTGCTTCGAGTTATTTTTGGCTTAAATATATGTTGGGTTAAGTGGTATGAGCTCTGGGGGTGTGTATGGGAGGTCCTAAGTTCAAGCTGTAACTTGGGCTAAATTAGGGTTTTATTTGAGTAAAGCCTGACTTGAGGTCAGTGGGCTTATCATGAATTATTAGTAAAACTTAACAGAATGGGCCTGCTGGTCTAGTGGTTAAGTGGTAAGGGATTACGCTTAGGGTCAGGGGTTCGATTCCCTGTAGTGGCATTGGGATTATTTTTGCTGCAAGTTTTAGTTAAGTGTTGGGTTTTATTAAAATTCTGAGCTGTGGGCTTTAGGTAAGAGTTAGGGTTTTCTTATTTCCTTCTTTTTGGCAAAAACAGTTTCTCTGCCATTTCTTCCTCTTCCAAACCCTTGCTGTCGAAATTCTTTTCTTTATTTTTCCTTATTCTCTGTTTTTCTTCTCCTTTGATTTTTCGTTCTCTTCCATTTAGCTGTGACATTTACTAGTGGTTCTGACGATTCAGTAAGTAACGTTTTAACTAAGTTTTGAGATTTTGGTTGGAGATTATTTAAAAGGATTTTGGTTGTTGTTTAGGGATTAATCAAGGTTCGAAATATCAATAATCAAATTTTTAGCAGTGAGAAAACACCGTTCTTCGTTGAAAGTAAGTAAAACTCGAGTTTCGAGATTTGTCCATTCTTATGTAAGTCAATTTAAGTGACTGATTTGGGCTCAGTATTGTCAATCTTAGGCTTTAAAGTGCTCATGGTTGGATTAGCAGTGAAAATGAACTAGCTCTGATGACGCAGAAAATGAGTTTCGAAAAAAGCTAAAAAGTGGTCTGTCAATGCCACACCAGCGTGTGGTCTGCTCGTATGGTGGCCTGCGTCGCGAGACACGGGCGTGTGACTGACGAGCCAGGCCATACGCGCGCCACACGGGTGTTACGGTCACAGACGTGTGAGGCTAACGAGGCCGTGTGCGAGGCACGGGCTTGACCATTTGGGCCGTGTAGGCCGCATGGGCGTGTGGGTCACACGGGTAAACCATACGGGCATGTGATATTTGGGCCAGACCGTGTGATCCACACGGGCGTGTGGGCCTACACAGGCAAGGCACACGAGCGTGTGAGCCCAATTAATTTGAAATGTTCTATAAGGTTGCACGGGTCGCCCAAGTCGACTGTGACCTAACTGTAGGGTCGGTAAGTGTTACTTGGACCCCATGCTCTGACTAGTTACTGAAATGTATGCAATAGCATGTTATTATAAGCATGTATATCTGTCTGATTCTGTATATCTGTTCTGCCATGATGTTGATGTGCTCTGATATCTGCATATAAGCTTGCCATGATATTTATGTTGCATTGCATTAGGCTGGGATTGTTATGGAGAGATGGAAGTCTGAAAGGCGATTAGCCTGTTATCTGCCAGCTACGCGGCCTATACCTATTATGTATTGTTTTACAGTACCTTCTGGTGTGTAGGGTTGGATGGGTTGATTATACCCCCATATTTGGTGTGTAGGGTTGGGTGGGTCGATTTTATCCCCACATGGTGTTATAGGTTGGATGGAGATGGTGTGTAGGGTTGGTAGGCATGATATTTCGATATCTGATTTATTATGCATGCAATATCTGTATGGCTAAGTCCGAATATCTCTATTCTATTATCTGTTGTATGCATGCTGTTTGAGGGGATGTACACACTGAGTTTACGAAAACTCACCCATTTGTTTATTTGTCTGTTAGGTAATCCTTAGCAGTAGATGGATCGGTGCGACGGAGGGCTCGATGATCACCACTGTTGGATATTTATGGATTTTTGAGTAACATTCTATTTCGTCTGATTTATTTTAAATATTTATTTTTGGGATTAAAATATCTTCGGACTTGAACTATTTTTAAGTTATATTGGGATTTCAAATTATTAAGTTATTGATTTATGAATTAATGATGTTTTAACTTTTATGAAAATGAAATGTGTTCACCTAATAATCAGATTAGTGATTTCACGATTTAAGTAAAGATAATGAACTGTACGAATTTTAGCTTGCTAAGGTTTTCTAAAAACACTCTCATGTGACACCGCCAGATTCGGCTATAATGTCTAGGCCAGGTTTAGGGTGTTACATTTAGTTGTATCAGAGCCAGGTTTGCAAAAACTCAGCTGTGGTTTTGGGCAGTAAAAAGAATGGTTTTAAAATCAGTGGTAAAGTAATTTGGAATGTTTTGATAAATAAGTGGCTCACCGAGTCTCTGACACTGATCCTGTAAGTTCTCTGAAACTCTAATATGTACTATCAGAAAGCATGCCTATACTGGAACTTATCTTTATTTGTCTGAAATACTGAGTTTATGCCATGAAACTACTATAGGTAGTACCTTACTTAACACTTTAGGTAGTGTAAACTTGAAACCATAGTGAGCCTATTACTCGCGATAATTGATTCTGAAACCCTGCTACTATTCTGCATAAAATATTTGCTAAAATTTATTAGAACTGTAAACTGTTATGCATAAAACTTTTAAAATATAGATTAATTCGATAGTTACGATGAGCACACGTGGTACTCGTGGAAGGGGTACTAGAGGTCGAGGTAGAGGCCGTGGAGGGATTTGAGCTGAGTCTCTCGTATCTGATACGATCCCTAATTTGGACTCTAGCGAGACACCAGTATCTCCTGCTGCTGAGACTGATGCTGAGTCTATTGACCGTGTAGCAGGGGACGACGCACTGTCCCATGCTATGCTGCGAATTCTAGAGAGAGTTGTTGGGGCTAATGTTGGATCTAGAGGCCATAGGTCGGTTACGGAATGATTTCGATTGAACGGGGCTGAGATATTTAGGGGCATCGCTGGAGTTGCTCCGAGTGTGGCTGAGTATTGGATGGAGGCCACAGAGCATATTATGGATGATTTGGACTTTTCTGTTGATCAGAAGCTTAAGAGAGCTGTGTCTTTGCTTTGCGATGAGGCATATCAGTGGTGGTTGACCGTTAAAGAGGGTACTCAGCCTAATAGGTTGACTTGGGATCTGTTTAAGACCACCTACCAGAGTAAGTATGTGGGGGCTAGCTACACTGACGCTAGGCGATGTGAGTTTCTGAATCTCACTCGGGGAGACCGTTCAGTGGCCGAGTATGAGGCCAAATTTTGGAGGCTGAGTCGCTATGTGAGGGGCATGGTGACGACTGAGTATGAGTACTGTGTTTGATTTGAGGATGGTCTGCGAGATAGTCTGCTAGTTCTGATAGCTCCTCTGAGGGAGCGGGATATCTCCGTCTTGGTCAATAAGGCCAAGATAACCGAGGAGGTGAAGCGCTCTAAGCGCCAAAACCGTGAGAAAGGAAAGGTTAAGAGAGATTTTGAGTCTACTGGTTCTGGGATGAGGCCTAAGAAAAAGGCCAAGACTGATGGGCCCGTGAGAGTTGGGCCTACTGTTGCGCCTACTAGGGTGGCGATTTGTCAACTGTGTAATAGATGCCATCCAGGCGAGTATTGGAGATCTACTGGGGCTTATTTGAGATGTGGTTCGACTGAGCACCAAGTTAAAGATTGTTCACTGAGGGGTAATCAGATGCAAGCTCTTGTTACTGAGACTGCACAGCCACCGAGAGGAGTATAGTTGCCACCTAGGGGCTGAGGACAGGCTAGGGGTAGTAATGGTATGGGTCAAGGTCAGAGGGCACCGGCAGGGGTGCTGGGCCGACTGAGGTGAGGCAGTCTGTACTTGTTTATGCTGCACGTCGTCGTGAGGATGGAGATGCTCCAGACGTCATCACGGGTACGTTTTTCATTCTTAATGTACCTTATGTTGCACTGATAGACATAGGCTCTACGCACTCTTATGTTGCATGTTCTGTGTCTGAAACCTTGGGGATTTTGTGTGAGAGCACTTCTAGTGACATTTCTATGGTGAGTCCGTTGGGGCAGTCCATTAGGGTTAGTAAGCTATTCAGGGACGTTCTGTTGGAAGTCCAAAGGACAATATTTCTAGCTGATCTGATGGAACTTCTGTTTGAAGAGTTCGACCTAATTCTAGGTATGGATTGGTTGGTAAAGCATCGTGTAAGTTTGGATTGTGCTGAAAAGAGGGTGGTTCTGAGGATCGAGGAGGATAGTGAGGTAGCCGTGATTGGAGAGTGACAGAATTATCTGAGTAATGTGATATCTAGTATGGTAGCAGAGAAGCTTGTAAGGAAAGGATGTGAGGCATACTTAGCCTACATCAGTGTTTCTGATTCTGTAAACTCTTCGGTTAAGGACATTCGTACTATAAGGGACTTTCCAGATGTTTTTCCAGAAGAATTACCAAGATTGCCTCCGAGTTGTGAAGCAGATTTTGGGATTGAGTTGATTCCTGGTACAGCTCTGGTGTCCATCGCTCCTTATCAAATGGCATCGAAGGAGCTGGCAGAGCTGAAGGCTCAAATTCAGGAGCTGCTAGATCGTGGGTTTATTCATCCTAGTGTGTCTCCATGGGGAGCACCAGTTCTGTTTGTGAAGAAGAAGGACGGTACGATGAGGATGTGCATTGATTTTTGTCAGTTGAATAAGTTGACGATCAAGAATAAATACCCACTTCCAAGGATAGATAATTTATTCAATCAGTTCAGAGGAGCTTCAGTGTTCTCTAAGATTGATATGCAGTCAGGTTATCATCAGTTGAAAGTAAAAGAGGCCGATGTGCATAAGACGACATTTAGGACTCAGTATGGACATTATGAGTTCCTAGTTATGCCTTTTAGGTTGACTAATGCACCAGCGGTGTTCATGGATCTGATGAACCGTATGTTTCAGCCCTACTTGGATCAGTTCATTGTGGTGTTTATCAATGACAGTCTGGTGTATTCTAAGACTGAGGACAAACATGATGGGCATTTCAGGGTTATTTTGCAGATTCTCTATGAGAAACATCTTTATGTGAAGTTCAGTAAGTGTGAATTCTGGCTTCGAGAAGTGACATTTCTGGGACACGTAGTTTCTGCAGAGGGGATTAGAGTGGATCGTCGTAAGACTGAGGCTGTGTTGGATTAGAAATAGCCAAAGAGTGTGTCAAAGGTTCGTAGTTTTCTAGGACTAATAGGATATTACTGACGTTTCATAGAAGGGTTCTCATTAATCGCAGAGCCGTTGACTAAGCTACTGCATAAAGGAGTTTCCTTTGTTTGGATAGACGCACAGCAAGAGAGCTTTGAGAAGCTCAAGTTAGTTTTGACTCAAGCTCCAGTTCTGATACAACCTGTGTCTGGCAAGGATTTCATGGTTTATAGTGATGTGTCACAGGTGGGTTTGGGTTGCGCCTTGATGCAGGATAGTAAAGTGGTCGCGTATGCATCTCGTTAGCTCAAGACTATCGAGGCTAATTATTCGACGCATGATTTGGAGTTGGAGCGGTGGTTTTTGCTCTTAAGATCTGGAGGCATTATTTGTACGGTGAGAAGTGTATCATCTACACTGATCATAAGATCCTCAAATATCTCCTCACTCAGAAGGAGTTAAATCTTAGACAGCGTCGTTGGGTTGAGCTACTTAAGGACTATGAGTACGTTATCGAGTACCATCCAGGTAAAACTAATATGGTGGTAGACGCATTAAGCCGTAAGGTGATGACTGATTTGAGGGCGATGTTCGCTAGATTGAGTCTTTATGATGATGGGAGTCTTCTGGCTGAGCTGCAGGTTAGACCGTCATGGTTGGATCGGATTAAGGATAAACAGATAGGGGATAAGTTTCTTGAGTTACGATTCTTTCAGGTTGAGGATGGAACTACTACTGATTTTAGGATTGACAATGATGGGGTATTGCATTTTTGAGACAAGGTCTGTGTACCCAACGATGAGGATTTGAGGCTGTCGATTCTGAAGGAGGCGCATAGTAGTCCTTACGCTATGCATCCTGGTGGGAACAAGATGTATAAGGATCTCTGAGAGTTGTACTGGTGGCCAGGGTTGAAGCATGAGGTGCCAGACTTTGTTGCTCGTTGTTTGACTTGCCAGCAAGTTAAGGCTGAGCATCAGTCGCCTTCAGGTTTGCTACAGCTAGTAAAGATACCGATGTGGAAATGGGACCATGTGACGATGGACTTCGTTAGTAGGTTGCCTTTGACACCCACTAAGAAGGATTCTGTTTGGGTCGTCGTGGATCGATTGACCAAGTCTATACATTTCATTCTAGTTAGGATGGACTTATCCTTGCAAAATCTGGCTAAACTCTACATTTTCGAGATAGTGAGGTTGCATCCTGTTTCGATCATCTCCGATAGGGATCCCCATTTTACGTCTCGATTTTGGTAGAAACTTTATGAGGCTTTGGGTTCTCGTCTGGACTTCATTACTGCTTTTCATCCTCAGACAGATGGTCAGTTAGAGAGGGTGATTCAGATATTGGAGGATATGTTGAGGGACTTCTGTGATAATTGGGAGACAGAAAATTGGGAGGAGTACTTACCATTGGTAGAGTTCGCTTACAAAAACAACTGCCAGACTAGTATACAGATGGCACTTTACGAGGCACTGTATGGTCGTAAGTGTCGCACCCCCTTATGCTAGACTGAGTTGGGTGAGCTACGAGTTTTGGGCCAGGAGTTGGTATCGGAAATAGAGGATAAAGTCTGCTCGATTCGGGATCGTCTGAAAGCGGCTTCTGATAGATAGAAGTCCTATGCTGATTTGAAGAGGAGGAACATAGAGTATTCTGTGGGGGACATGCTTTTCTTTAGGGTCTCGCCATGAAAGAAGGTTCTGAGTTTCGGTCGCAAGGGTAAGCTGAGCCCTCGATTTATTGGGTTGTACTGGATTCTGAAGCAAGTGGGGCCAGTCACATATCAATTGGAGCTTCCTCCAGAGTTGGATCGTATACATGGCGTATTTCACGTGTCGATGTTGAGACACTATCTCTCTGATCCTACTCACATTGAGCCTGTGGAGGAGATTGAGGTTAGACCAGATCTGACGTCTAAGGAGGAGCCAGTTCAGATTTTGGATCGCGATGTCAAGGTTCTGTGTAGGAAATCTATTCCGTTAGTGAGGGTGCTGTGGTGGAATCATAACACGGAGGAGGCTACTTGGGAGCCAAAGGATTTGATACGTCAATAGTATCCTCACCTTTTCTAATCAGGTAAAAATTCGAGGAAGAATTTTCTTTAAGGGAGGTGGAGTTGTAAAGCCCCAAATTTCTGTATTTTTAGCTTTTGTGAGTGTTGGGTTTGAAAGTGTATGAATTTGTTCTTCGAGTTATTTTTGGCTTAAATATATGTTGGGTTAAGTGATTAAGAGCTCTGGGGGTGTGTATGAGAGGTCCTAAGTTCAAGCTGTAACTTGGGCTAAATTAGGGTTTTATTTGAGTAAAGCCTAACTTGAGGTCAGTGGGCTTATTAGGAATTGTTAGTAAAACTTAACAGAATGGGCCTGCTGGTCTAGTGGTTAAGTGGTAAGGGATTACGCTTAAGGTCAGGGGTTCGATTCCCTACATCTACAGTGGCATTGGGATTATTTTTGCTGCAAGTTTCAGTTAAGTGTTGGGTTTTATTAAAATTCTGAGCTGTGGGCTTTAGGTAAGAGTTGGGGTTTTCTTATTTCCTTCTTTTTGGCAAAAATAGTTTTTCTGTTGTTTCTTCCTCTTCCAAACCCTTGCTGCCCAAATTTTTTTCTTTCTTTTTCCTTCTTCTCCAATTTTCTTCTCCTTTGATTTTTTGTTCTCTTCCGTTTAGCTGTGACATTTGCTAGTGGTTCTGACGATTCGGTAAGTAACGTTTAAACTAAGTTCCGAGATTTCAATTGGAGATTATTTAAAAGGATTTTGGTTGCTATTTAGGGATTAATCAAGGTTCGAAAGATCAGTAATCAAATTCTTAGCAGCGAGGAAACACTGTTCTTCGTCGAAAGTAAGTAGAACTCGCGTTTTGGGATTTGTCCATTCTTATGTAAGTCTATTTAAGTGACTAATTTGGGCTCGGTATTGTCAATCTTAGGCTTTAGAGTGCTCGTGGTTGTATTAGTAGCGAAAATGAACCAAGTTTGTACTGTCAACGCCACACGGGCGTGTGGTCTGCCCGTGTGGTAGCCTACGTCACGGGACACGGGCGTGTAACTGACAAGCCAGGCCATACAAGTGCCACACGGGCACGACGGGTACGGGCGTGTGAGGCTGGCGAGGTCGTGTGCGAGGCATGGGCTCAACCAGTTGGGCCGTGTAGGTCGCACAGGCGTGTGGGTCACACGGGTGAACCATACAGGCATGTGATATTTAGGCCAGGCCATGTGATCCACACGGGCAGGGCACACGGGCGCGTGAGCTCAATTAATTTGAAATGTTCTGTAAGGTTGCACGGGTCGCCCAAGTCGACTGTGACTTGACTGTAGGGTCGGTAAGCATTACTTGGACCCTATACTCTGATTGATTACTGAAATGTATGCTATAGCATGTTATTATAAGCATGTGTATCTGTCTAATTTTGTATATCTGTTCTGCCATGATGTTGATGTGCTCTGATATCTGAATATAAGCCTGCCATGATATTTATGTTGCATTGCCTTGGGTTGGGATTGTTTTGGAGAGAAGGAAGTTTGAAAGGCGATTAGCCTGTTATCTGGCAGCTATGCTGCCTATACCTATTATGTACTATTTTACGGTAACTTCTGGTGTGTAGGGTTGGATGGGTTGATTATACCCCCATACTTGGTCTGTAGGGTTGGGTGGGTTGATTTTATCCCCACATGGTATGATGGGTTGGACAGAGATGGTGTGCAGGGCTGGTGGGCATGATATTTCCTATATCTAATTTGTTATGCATGCGATATCTGTATGGCTAAGGTTGAATATCTGTATTATGTTATCTATTGTATGCATGTTGTTTGAGGGGATGTACACATTGAGTTTGCGAAAACTCACCCCTTTGTTTATTTGTCTGTCAGGTAATCCTCAGTAGTAGATAAATCGGTGCGACGGAGGGCTCGATGGTGACCACTATTGGACATTTATGGATTTTTCAGTAACATTCTAGTTCGTCTGATTTATTTTAAATATTTATTTTTGGGAATAAAATGTCTTCGGACTTGAACTATTTTTAAGTTATTTTAGGATTTCAAATTATTAAGTTATTGATTTATGAATTAATGATGTTTTAACTTCCGCAATAATGAAATGTGTTCACCTAATAACTGGATTATTAATTTCACGATTTAAGTAAAGATAATGAACTGTACGACTTTTATGATGCTAAGGTTTTCTAAAAGCACTCTCATGTGACGCCGCCAGATTCGGCCATAACGTCTAGGCCGAGTTTGGGGTGTTACATTTAAATTCTCATTCAGCCTTTGCATACCCAACATTTTTCTTTTTAAACTAAGGCTCTGAATTAGAATACCTACTGATAAGTAACTGACCTTATTTTATCATTAACCTCGTACTCTCTGATGAAACGCAACTAACTCTTCTTTTCCTACCAAAATGGAAATTCTCTGCCATTAAGGTACTTTCACAAAAAAATTTGTTTCTCTTTTGAGTTTCAATATTCTTACGTTTTGGTTCTGTATACAATTTTTTTTAATAATCTGTCTCTGATTTCTGTAATTAATTTTAACTTTCCTCTAATCCTTTTTGCTCAATTTAATTCTGCGAATTTCTCTTCCTCAATTCAACTATTAGTACAAAGGTGACATGCAGTAACATTTAGCAATCTCATGGTCAAAACTTACTGTAGCTTTCTTCTAAAGTCACGGTGCAACCCTGGATTTCCAACTATAACAACTAAAATTTACACTCTGATGACAACCTCAAAATGAATAACTTAGATAATCCTTCAGTAGAAAAACTCATTCGTACTGAGAAGAATACACAAACTTCTTCAAGCAATCAACCATAGCTCATTTAACCTTTCGGTGATAATGCTAATTCTATTGCACAATTCTTCGAAATACCCTCACATTTTCACACAAACATTAATACTAACTGTAATAGCTTCTGAGATACTTGAAAATCAATTTTAACTCTCTAAAAGTTCAGGTATCGGATTCAAAGTCTGGTACATAACATTTCACACTCTTACTAGTATAACTAGCTAAAATTATCATCCATCTCTGTACTTCTCAAATAATCAAATAATTATCACTATGCTAGGCATCATAACTGTTGCAAAATCTCTTGATTTCTTATTAACACATTTCTAGAAACCATAAACTCTTTATTCAAACCAAGCTGAATCATAGTGGATACTTCAATTGTCAATATCTTCAACTGTTTATACTTTATTAGCATGAATTCAAGCCAAACTAAACTTCATACAATGAGAACTTTAACAATCAGACAACTTGGATTTGCAAAAATATACCTCTGATGCAACCATTCTGATATGCGTATACAACTCTGTACCATAACCTTTAGAATATGTACTATTTACTCGGGTCATTTTTCTATTTATACATGAAAAATTAGCATTTACCTCTGAAGCCATGAATAATTTGCTCAACTGAATCAGTCTCAACTAAAAGACAATAACTTTTCAAAAACTGTTCTTCTCTATGCTGTCATGATATCTCAAACATATATTCTGTCGTGATTTCTTCAAAGAGCTAATCACAAATCATTATTACTGCATAACTCGAAAGAACATAGCATTCGATCTTTAACTCACTAATATATATATATCAAGATTATGCGAAAAATGAAAATCAATACACATGTCTAAACTAAACTACACTGAGGCCACAATACTCGTACTACTCAAAAATCATAATGCCATAATAAGACTGACTTCTCAATTACTTTAGTAAATAATGTCCCGAGTAAAAATAAAACATCCTGATCATCTGAGAGATTTAAACACAATTTTCAATAACAACCAGTGCAAAAGCAGAATCTTTATACCTCTGATAACTATACCTCTGTACTTTCATTATCAGGCCCAAACTCGTAATCATCGTAAACATACTCATAATAAGAAGAAACCATTTTCATCAATATAGCATTTTCTGCTAATGTCTAATGGCTGATACTTTGAACAGTAATTTATTAATAAAACTGAGATAATAAAATCTCAGAACATGGAGCTACACAGAATTCCTAGTAACCACATCTCATGTTAAACAGTTAAGGTTTCAATAGCATCTCAGAAAATTTCCAAAAGGAAAGGATAATACTCACAAGCACTAGGAGCAACTATGACAGAAGCCATAAAATTTTCCTTTGTAGCACCCCGTACCCGAGACCGTTGCCGGAGTCGAACACGAGGTGTTAACGGACTTAAATCGTTTACTTACACGGTTCATTTATAGATTTCCAGACAAGCTGGCTAACTGTATCACAGTCACTTTAAAAATCATATCTCGAGTTCCGAAGCTCAAAAACAGATTCCGTAAATTTTCCCTGAAACTAGACTCATATATCCATCTACAAGTTTTTTTCTAGAATTTTTGGTCGGGCCAATTAGTACAGTTCATTAGTTAAAGTCTCCCCTGTTACAGGGTTCGACTACTCTGACCATCAAGCATTGCGACTTAGGTAACTCCCTGTACAGGGATTCAATTCTTATGCCGTTTGTTTCTAAAGAAACTAGACTTGAAAAGGAATCTGTACATATAGGGTATGACTTCTAATTATCTCTGGTTAATTTATAGTGAATTTCCAAATTCAGAAAAGGGGATCCAGAAATTGCTCTGGCCCTGTTTCACAAAAACTTAAATATCTCTTAAAATCCGACTCATATGACAGTTTCGTTTATTCCATATGAAAGTAGATTCATCAAGGTTCGATTACATAATTTATTCACTATTTAACTCCATTCCTACTATTTTTAGTAGTTTTTCAAATTTACACCACTGATGCTGACAGCATCTGCCTTTAGGGTAGACCTTACCTGTTACCTAGTTTCCATGATTTAACTAACCCTTTATCATATATAGCACAAATTATGATTGTGATTAACCATTCCAATGGCCAATATTTGCCAAGCATATCCATACCTCTTAGTAACCCTATACATACAAGATGATTATAACATTGTACTCAAAATATATATATATAAGCCATTTTCGCATGGCTATCCAAATTTGTACAATACCGAAAGGTACATGACCAACATCAAAAAGGGTAGTCCTATACATGCCATTTCAAAGTTCAACCAAAAGTGTACCGATAGGGGCTTTGATAGTGTGAGCGACTTCGAATTGGACACTCCCGAGTCCGATAACTGGCGAACCAAAATCTATAAACAAAGAATCAAAGAAACGGAATAAGCATTTAATGCTTAGTAAGTTTTGAATAATGAAATTAGTTTCGGCTAAGGTATAACATTCATAAGGCTAAATGAATAACTTCATATTTGCACATTCTAATAATCATACTTACTTCACACTTCAATCAATATACTCATACACAAGATGTCAAACCTAACTAAAGGTCGAAAATTCGTTAATCAATTGAACAAATACTATTTAAAACGAATCGACTTTTCCGATGCATATATGAAACATACCTTATCGTTTGGATTTTATGAGCGTATTAATTGAAATTATTACAGCAAGATCGCTCACTTCCAAACCCAAGCATCTTCGGGATTTAGCCGGATATAACGACTCGCACAAATGCCTTCAGGTCTTAGCCCGGTTATAACAACTCGCCCAAATGCCTTCGGGTCTTAGCCCGGATATAACAACTCGCGCAAATGCCTTCGGGTCTTAGCCCGGTTATAATCATTAGCATAAATGCCTTCGGGACATGGCCCGGATATACCAACTCGCACGAATGCCTTCGGATCTTAGTCCGGTTATCATCCGAATAATCATGCACATATGTCCATAAATCATAACACAGTTTTATTTCGTTTTCATTACTAGAACTCAGATACAAGGCGCATATCTAATTACCATTTTCGGCTCAATAGCCACATACAAAGAGCATTGTTTTGATTCGCTATATAACATGATCTAATCGAATTATAATCTAAGTTCCATTACTCGAAAAATTACCTCGTATGTTGTCGAACGACTTCAACGGCTATTCAATTACTTTTTCCTTCCCTTTATCGGATTTAGTTCCCCTTTGCTCTTGAGCTTAATATTACAAATAAATTGATTTAATCATCTTAAACATCAAGAGAAATTCAAGGTACTTAGTCTATATATATATTAAACATTAGAGTCATATATGTGAAATCATGAATCAAATTCAACATATTAGTTAACATTCTCCTTTAGCCGATTATCTAAGTCAAGATAGAATCATCAATATGCTTACCTATAGCCGAATACATGCAACACCAATCTATGTATGCATTCATGTGGTCGAGTATACATATTCCAAAGATAATATCATTTCTATATCGTTTAACACTTAACATTTATCACATATCAATTAACCCAATTCTTTACTCATGTGGCCGATTATACGGGGTCATGCATAAGCTTCAATTCAAAACCATTAGTGAGTATCAATTAACTTAAGCTACCTTTAAACTTTTACTTATCACCTCATGTCAAACCATCAAAATGAACTAATTATAATTACATAGGTACTACCAAAACCTAAACCTATGCATACTATCATTCCTTATGCCCAAACCAAAGACCACATTCGGCACTTTCATCCACCATTCTACCAAGCATGTAATATTCAAACACAACCAAACTCACATTCGGCCCTAGTTCATAACAAGGTAGCCGATTCTTTTCCTTTAGTATCTAATGCTCATCTATGATTCATTTTATAGTTTAAACACTCATCTATCATCATTCACCTAACTTTAACATGAAACAACAAAACTCACCATTATTAACTACCATAGTCGAAAGCCTTACTCATTCCAAAATCAAAATTTCAACATGGGTTACATAAATAACTTGATATCTCACTCAAGATCAACTAAAATTTCAAGAACTAACATAAACACCTTACCTTAATATTAACCTAAGATGACCGAATGCTTTCCTCCCTTCTTCCTCTTTTCATTTCGGCCAAGAAGAACCAAAGAACACCACTTTGTTTTCATCACCCTTCCTTTTCTTATTTTCATTACTTTTATTTTATTTATGTTATAAAATATAAAACTACTAACTAATAATTAATACATATTATATGTATATATCCCATCATGGTCAACCACTAGCTAAAATTGTGGGTAATTTGACATGCAAACCCATCAATTTTTTTTTTATAACATGCATTAATAGGCCACTTTACATTTGCCTAGCATATTTCTAAATTTTCTCACATAAGTCCTATTTAATAAAATTCACTTACAATTAACAAAATTCAAATATGAAATTTTCACACATGCATATATGCATATAATAAGCATCAAATATGATGGTTAATTATTTTTATGACTCGGTTTTGTGGTCCCGAAACCACTTCCCGACTAGGGTCAATTTAGGGCTGTCACATCCTTAACTTTCATTAAGCAATAGTTAACAATACAGATCACTAACATCATACAGATCTTACTGTCAACCTTCCATCTGCATGCTGAAGTAGAAAACTAGAATAGATAGAGCAATATCAATCACAGCTCAAATAAACTATAATGCTTTCATCTGCCTGTAAATTTAACTAACATTCTCATACTACAGGAATTGCATCTATGATTTTGCATATATTTATATAGATCTCTTAAAGTAAATGTACACATATAATAGTCGAAAAAGATTTTTCTATAATTTCTCAACTATAAACTCTACATTCAACTATTAATACGGCTTAATTATTATTCCTCTGTCTAATTCTGTCATTATTGAATTCACATTATCCCATTCACAGTTGGAATTTATTCGGAAGAAAATCTAGCAATCATATACCTTACACATCATAATTGAATGAGTGCATTAGCTAAGCCTGACCTTTCTTTTACTGTGACATTTCAGTTATCCGGATGATTTTATTATTAACCTGGCATCCTTTCTGCAATTGTGTTCATTTGCTAAATCGTTTCGACTCGATTACATCACAATAAATCACATCGAACTCTTTAGTTTTCCAATTTAGCCTATTCAATCTGAATTTCATGAAATCTCATTCTAAATTACCTTGCTGACAAGGGGGGTGAGGTTGTAACACCTCTGACTTACCTCTTACATACTCATGCATATAACTTAACACTCATCATATTAAAATATTATCATAATTATACAATTTTCTTCAAGCAACTTAACATGCATGTTCATAATACAATGTCTTCATGATCATCTTACGCAAATTAGTGCACTTATACATGCATTCATAAACATCGAGTAAAATTACTCATAGCATTCACTTAACTTCTCTAGTTATACATATAGCATCATACAAATTCCAATTTAACATGAACACTTATCTCAATATAAACTTTCCTTTCATCTTATCTCATCTTTCATATTTCCCGAACAATTCTTATGCACAATTTATTCATTATCACATAAACATCATGAACCATTATTCTTACATTTTATGAGCCTCAACTCATCATAAACATACTGTCTGTACTATCAAACTTAGCTCGGTTGGAGTGCGTATCTGTCAGACAAAACATTTTATATCTGGGTCGAGAGTCGTCACACTATCATAGTTCAATATGGAATGTATAGCTAGACTCATACTCATACTGAATATTCTGAGAATTGACTAAACCTTTGCTCTGGTACCAATAAATGTAACACCCCTTACCCGAGACCGTCGTCGGAGTCGAGCACGAGGCGTTACCTGACTTAACTTACTAATTCGAGGCATAAAATTTGCTTTTAAAATTAATTTATTTACATTCATTCAATATGTCCCTAAAAAGAGCCCTCGAGACCCTAAAACATGCAATTGAAACGGTTCGGGACCATACCGGGAACATTAAAATTTTTTCGAATACTTAGACAAATCAAAACAATTTATTTCATTATTCCTTATAAAACTGCCCACCTGCGTCATGCTCACTAAATAAATCATAACTCGAGTACAAAACTTAAAATTTAAATTTGTCAATTTTCCCTAGACTCATATATCTTCTTACTAATTTTTTTCTAGAATTTTTGGTCTAGCCAATTAGTACAGTTTATTAGTTAAAGTTTCCCATGTTGCACTATTCGACTACTCTGACCTCTCCTAACTACGAATCAATTTTTTCCCTGTACAGAATTCAAATAACCATGTCGTTTGTTTCTCTTGAAATTAGATTCACTAAGGAATCTAGAAGTATAAACTATAACTCCTAATTTTTTTTGTACAATTTTTAATGAATTTATAAAGACAGAATAGGGGATTCAGAAATTGCTCTGACCCTGTCTCACTAAAATTCAAATATCTCTGAATATATACTTCTTTTGCTTACTTTGTTTCTTTTCATATGAAAATAGACTCAATAAGCTTTAATTCTATATCTCATTCATCATGTAATTCCATTTCTACTATTCTTGGTGATTTTTCAAGTTCACGTCACTACTGCTGCTCAATACTATTTTAATGCTAATTTCACTTTTTCATGATTTCTTTGTATTAACTACCATTTAGGTATACATAACACCGAAACATGTTCTTCATTAGCCATTTCAATAGCTAATAATTATCAAATATTTACATACCATTCTTTAGCCATATCATAAGGACATACACACAAAATGGCTAAGTCCCTATACATGTCATAAACTAGAATGTTTGTAAATGAAGATACCCATTTGGTAACTTGATAGTCGATAGTGTGAAGTGATCTCTGACGACCTCCAACTAGAGCTTGCTTTTAAGTACTCTGAAACATGGGAAAGTGAAAGAAGTAAGCTTATAAAGCTTAGTAAGTTCACATGTAAAATAATAAGCATTAGCAATCAATTTAGCTTACTACTATGCTGTCATAATTTGCTTAAATAATGTTTAGTTCTTACTTTCTCATCTTACTCATCGGCAACCTTACCAAAGGCTCAGAATACAAAAGGCACCTTACTTAATAGCTTGCCTACATACCTGTAACATCTCACTTAACACATGAGTACCCTTTCATAATATAGGCATATTTCCAATCATGTCATAAAATGTCACGAGCATAACTGAAAACTTATCATTTACTTAATACTTGATAATCTCAATCACTTACAATCTCAATATTAAATAAGCCTTAAATGCATACTTGTACTCTTTTTCATGTTCCCACCTTGTCGTTTCTTTGACTTACTCTTTGGATTACTCGGGAACCTTTTCCTTTTTGAACTTACCATTGCCATGTGTTGACATGGTCTTACGTGGTATCCTTGCCTTATGAACTCACCAATGCCATGCCTTGGCATGGTCTTACGTGGGACCTTTGCCTTATAGTAACTCATCAATGCCATGTCTTGACATGGTCTTACATGATTTCCTTGCCTTATAGCACTTATCAATGCCATGCCTTGGCATGGTCTTACATGATATCCTTATCTTACCAAATGCCATGTTCCAAACATGGTCTTACATGGTATCCTTGTCTTAGTGCCAATGCCACATCTTCATGTGGTCTTACATGGAGTCCTTAATCAATTCCAATGCCATGTCTTGACATGGTTTTACACGGGATCCTTACCTTACCAATGTCATGTCTTAACATGGTCTTACATGGTATCCTTAACCGTCAATTCCTCCTTAAATGCCATGTTATGAACATGGACTTTTCTGTCAATTCTTCCTTAATTGCCATGGTACAACCATGGACTTTGAGATATCAATGCCTTGTCAAGTCATAGCTAAAACATACTTGCTCAAATTCTCAAGGTTAGTCGCATAACTCAATAATAACAATACTAATAACAATAATTGCATAATAATAAAATGCTACTCAACTTACATACTTACATTCTCATTCTCATTATATCATCAAATTAACTTATTCTCATCAAAATATGCTAGTCAATACTTTCTTGCTATCATACAAAGCCATAATACAAAATATGGTCTTACATATAAATTATACAAGTTCTCTTTCCAATATCAAATTATTATCGAACATTAATCATTATATCTGAAACTCAATACTAAAGTATTTATGGTCAAAATATCAATTTATCATTCAAGTATGCATAATTAAATCCTTATTAAACATATGAACTTACCTCGATACCAAAACAACCATTTTACCAACTTTCCCGATTTTCAATTTTTCTCCTATTCTAGGTCCAAATCTCACTTTTCGGGAACTAAAACATCATATTTCACTTATTTAATTAATGTCATGTTTAAAACATTCCCTAACTCAAACTTTGGAAAAATTATAATTTTCCGCTAAACCTTTGCAGAATTATGATTTTACCCCTAGGCTCAGAAATTTAAATTTATCCATTTTTATTATGTTTTATGACACGCTGAACATTTTTCCCTTCTATGGCAACATCAAATTCCCACTCTATCATGTACTTATAACATTAGGTACTTTTACTGATTGTGTTATTTTACTCGTTTTCACTTAAAAACGCTTAGCAAAAGTTGTTTAATATAATTTCAAGCTTCATATTGTACCATAAAACATCAAAATAAACACCTTTAACCCATGGGTATTTTTCCAAATATGAACCGTAGCATGAATTATTGCTAGAATAAGCTAAATCAAGTTACCAGGACTCCAAAAACGTAAATAACATTAAAAATGAGGCTAGAACGGACTTACTATTGATCTTGGAAAGCTTGGAAAGCTTGGAAACCCTAACCATGGCTTCCCCCATGCTATATTCTGCCTCCATGAAGAAGATGGACCAGTTTTGGCTTTATTTTCCCTTTTTAATTCTTTTAATTACTAAATGACCAAAATGCCCTTAAAGGCTTTTCTTTCAAATTTGTCCTAGTCTTGCCCATTTTTGTCCAAACTTACAAATAATGGTCTAATTAATAACTAAGGACCTCCACTTTAAGAACCCATTTCAATTAAATCCCCTTTATTATCTAGAACACACATTTTGCTAATTTTACAATTTAGTCCTAATTATCAAATTAGGCACTTATACATAAAATTTCTTCACGAAAGTTTCACACAATTATTCAATCAATGAATAAACCTTAAAACTTAATCGGAATAAATATTTTTGACCTCAAATTCGTGGTTTTGCAGCCACTATTTTGTTTAGGCCCTATTTCGGGATGTTACACCCCCTATGAAGTGTAGGGCTAGATGGAGTGGAGTGTAGAGGATAGTTGGGTAAGACCTCTGTATTCATCTATGATACTGTACTGAATTGGGCTAAGGCCCACACTGTTACTGCTACTGTAATAGGCTAAGGCCCACACTGATATTGCTATTGATATGAGCTTAGGCCCAGACTGTTTGACACTGTATGTTTGACTGTTTGATAAATAGGGATTACACATTAAGTTTCATAAACTTAACTTTCTTGCTTATCTGTACAGGTAATCCTTAGGCGGGTTAGTGCTGAGAGGGACTTAGAGATGGCCGCACCATTGTTTATGTTTTCATTTTGATTTTTAGTAAAAGTAGTTTAATTTGGGTAAATTTTATGTAATAAGGCCCCTTTAAGTTTTTATTTTTATTTGGGGATTTATTAAATTGACTTATATCTGTTACCACTAGGACACGGGTTTTCAAAAGGTAAATGACTTTCAACTACCATGCTACGTAACTTGTTTTAAAAGCTTTCGCAACGAACAATGTTTTAAAGTGTAATAATGATTTAGTATGAGACATGTTTTGCTCAACAAACCTGTAATTTAGCAAATGAATAAAATAAATTAGCTTCTCATAAAGATCACAATAAGGTTTTAACACAAATGGACTTTTCCAATAGAACTACGCTTTTCAAAACCCATTCCAATGTGACATCACAGATTTGACCATAACCTCTAGGCTGAGTTTGGGGTGTTACATTTAGTGGTATCAGAGTCAAGTTGCAAAACTCGACTGTAGATTTGGGTTTTTCTAAAAACATAAATTTTAAAAGAATTATTTCAAGTGGTGGACAAATATTTTGAAGTGTTGTTTCTGAATGTGTGGCCTACCGAGTCACCGACGCCGATCCTGTAAGTTCTCTAAAACTACTATTTAATTTAATTGAAATACTGAGATTACCGTAGGTAATAGACTGCACTGAAACATTGTTAGGGTAACCTAAACTGTAGTAAGACTACGATCTGCGAAAACAAACAACTATGAATTATTGATGCTATTTCTCATAAAATATCCATTAATAAACACTGGAACTATAAAACTGATGCATAAAACTGTTAATGTAGATAATATGCAAATTGATAATGAGCACCAGAGGTACTCGTGGAAGGGGAACAAGAGGCCGCGGCGGAGGCCGTGGAGGTGATTGGGCTGGGTTTTTGGCATCGGGCCATATGCCTAATGTTGGGGCAAGAGAGGCACCGGCTTCACTTGTGACTAAGACTGGGTCTCACGATAGGGTAGCTGAGGACGATGTACTGTCCCAAGCTATGTTGCAAATTCTAGAAAGGGTCACTGGGCCTAATATTGGTACTATAGGTCGTGGGTCAGTAACGAAATGACTCAGGTATAATAGGGCTGAGATCTTTAGGGGTATCGCAGGGGTTGCCCCTATTGTGGCTGAATATTGGATAGAGGCCATGGAGAGGATCATGGTTGACCTCGACTGCACCCCAGAGCAGAAACTGAAAGGTACAGTGTCATTGTTGTGAGATAAAGCCTATCAGTGGTGGCTTATAGTGAAAGAGGGTACTCAGCCTGAACAGTTAACTTGGGAGTTTTTCAAGAATGCGTTCCAAGGGAAATATGTGGGCGCTAGTTATGTAGATGCTTGGAGGAGAGAGTTTCTGAATTTGACCTAGGGGGATAAGTCGGTAGCTGAATATGAGTCTGAGTTTCTGCGACTTAGCTACTACGCGCGTGGGATGGTGACAACTGAACATGAGCGCTTTGTTCATTTCGAGGACGGCCGCAGAGATAATTTGTGAATCCTGATAGCTCCACAAGGGGGTGAGATTTTGCTGTGTTACTAGAAAAGGTGAAGATCGCCGAGGATGTGAAGCGCGTTGAGCACTAGAATCGTGAGAAGTATAAGGGAAGGAACGGGAGGGTTTGGGAGCCCTTAGGTTCAGCTATAGGGCCTAAGAAGAAAGCTAGGTTTGATGGACCACAGCCTTGTGCTGATTGTGGGAAACGCCATCAGGACAAGTGCTGTTAGGGGCATGTTTGAGGTGTGACTCTATAGAGCACCGTATTAGAGATTGTCCACGGAAGCCCGATCAGATGCAAGCTCCTAGTATGGGTACTATTCAGTCGCAGAGAGGTATTCAGCAGCCGCCGAGAGGCCGTGGTCAAATTAGAGGTAGAAATGGTATGTGTCGTGGTCGTAGAGCACCAAGCAGAAGTGCTGGACATACTGAGGCGAGGAAGTTGACACTGGTTTATGCTACAAGTTACCAAGAAGATGGAGACACCCCAGGTGTTATTACGAGTACATTCTTTATTCATCATGTACCTTACACTACATTGGTTGATGTTGGGTCTACGCACTCTTATATAGCATGCATTATGTCTGAGATCTGTGAGAGTGAATAAACTGTTCAAGGAAGTACCTTTGGAGGTTCAAGGAAGGATCTTTTTGGCAGATTTAATGAAACTCCCTTTTGGAGAATTTGATTTGATATTGGGTATGGATTGGCTAGTTAAGCATCAGGTGAATTTGGATTGTGCTGCTAAGCAGGTAGTATTAAAAACTGTAGAGGGGGATGAGGTAGTTGTTATTGGGGAGCGTCAAAACTATCTTTCAAATGTGATTTCTACACTTAGAGCTGAGAAGCTGGTTCGTAAGGGTTGCGAGGCGTATCTAGCTTACATCAGTGCTTCTAATTTTGAGGTTTCAGCTGTTGGAGATATTAGAACATTTAAGGATTTTCTGCATGTCTTTCCTGATGAGCTACTGGGTTTACCTCTTAATCGTGAAGTTAAGTTCGGGATAGAACCCTTGCCTAGTATAGCTCCGGTGTCTATCGCCCCTTATAGAATCGCACCAAAGAAGCTTGTGGAGCTTAAGCTCAAATTCAAAAGTTACTGGATCGAGGGTTCATCTACTCTAGTGTGTCTCCGTGGGGAGCACCGATTTTATTTGTGAAAAAGAAGGATGGAATCGTGTGCATGTGCATTGATTGTCGACAACTGAACAAATTGACTATCAAGAATAAGTAACCCCTACCGAGGATTGACGACCTATTTGACTAGTTTTGAGAAGCCTCAGTCTTCTCCAAAATTGATCTTTGATCGGGGTACCATCAACTGAGGGTCAAGAAGACTAATGTTTACAAGAAAGCTTTTAGAACTCGTTACGATCATTACGAGTTTCTAGTGATGCTATTTGGACTGACGAATACACCCACAGCTTTTATGGATCTGATGAACCGAGTGTTGTAGCCCCATCTAGATCGATTCGTAGTGGTGTTTATAGATGACATTCTAGTGTATTTGAGGACTGAGGATGGACATGATGCTCATCTTCGTGTTGTCTAGCAGATTTTGAGGGAGAAACAATTATATGCTAAATTCAGCATGTGTGAGTTCTGGCTTCGTGAGGTAACTTTTCTAGATTATATGGTATCTACTGAGAGGATTAGGGTTGATCCTCGAAAAATTGAAGCGGTTCTAGATTGGAAGCAACCTAAGTCTATATCTGAGATTCAAAGTTTTTTGGGATTGGCAGGGTATTATAGACGGTTTGTTGAGGGGTTTTTGTTGATTGCTACACCTCTGACTAAGTTGTTGCATAAAGGAGTACCGTTTAACTAGACTGATAAGTAGCAGGAAAGTTTTAACTAAGGCCCCTGTCTTAATATAGCCAGAATCTGGGAAGGAATTCACTGTCTATAGTGATGCATCACATGTTGGCTTAGGATGCATGCTGATACAAGCGGGTAAGGTAGTAGCTTATGCGTCACGTCAGCTTAAACACATGAAGCAAACTATCTGACACATGACTTGGAGTTGGCTGCAGTGGTTTTTGCACTAAAGATTTGGAGGCATTACCTGTATGGTAAGAAGTGTATCATTTACACGGATCACAAAAGCCTCAAGTATCTCCTCACTTAGAAAGAGATAGACCTTAAGCAGCGTAGGTGGATCGAGCTGCTTAGGGATTATGACTATTCGATTGAATACCATCTTAGTAAGGCTAATGTGGTAGCCGATGCACTGAGCCGTAGGCTGTTACTGATTTGAGGGCAATGTTTGCTCGTCTCAGTTTATTCAACGATGGTAGTTTACTGGCTGTACTTCAAGTTAAACCGAGGTGGATTGAACAGATTAAAGGTAAACAGCTGGAGGATGAGTCATTGTGTTTTCGTTTCTGACAGATAGAGAATGGGGAAACTTCAGATTTTGGGCTGAATAGCAAAGGGGTATTTTATTTCCGTGGGAGAGTTTGTGTACCGAAGGATACTGGTTTGAGGCAGTCTATACTACAAGAGATTCATAGTAGTCCTTCCACCATACATCCTGGCGGGAATAATATGTACCAAGACCTTTGGGAGTTATATTGGTGGCCAGAACTTAAGCGTGAAGTTATTGATGTTGTGAGTAAATGCCTGAGTTGCTAGCAGGTTAAGGCGGAGCATCAATTACCTTCAAGGTTGCTTCAGCCAGTTAAGATTCTGCTTTGGAAGTGAGAGAGAGTAACTATGGACTTTGTTAGTGGGCTACTCCTAACGCATTCTAAGAAGGATTCAATGTGGGTCATTGTGGATCGGTTGACCAAGTCTGCCTATTTTATACCTGTTCGTACTGATTACTCGTTGCAAAATTTGGCTAAGTTGTATGTGTCTGAAATTTTGAGACTGCATAGGGTATCGGTTTCCATCTTATCCGATAGAGATCTTTGCTTCACATCTCGGTTTTGGAATAAGTTACACAAGGCATGGGGTACAAGGTTGGACTTCAGTACCGCATTCTATCCTCAGACAGATGGCCAGTTAGAGAGGGTGATTCAGATACTGGAGGACATGTTAAGGAGTTGTGTGATTGACTTCTGAGGCAGTTTGGAGGATTACTTATCGTTGGCAGACTTTGCATACAACAATAGCTACCAGTTTAGCATACAAATGGCACCTTACGAGGCATTACTTGGTCATAGGTGTCATACTCCTTCTTGTTGGACTGAGTTGGGTGAGTGGCATGTTCTAGGCCCTGAGTTGATTTCTGCTACCGAGGATAAAGTGAGGTTGATTCGGGATCGACTGAAGGAGGCTTCGGATAGACAGAAGTCTTATGTGGACCTGAAGCGTAAGGAGATTGAGTATTCTATTGGGGACTTGGTGTTTCTTAAGGTCTCACAATGGAAAAAGGTATTGAGGTTTGGTTAGAAGGGCAAACTAAGCCCTAGGTTTATTGGGCCTTATCGTATAGTGAAGCGTGTAGGACCGGTTGCGTACCAACTTGAGTTACCTTTAGGGTTGGACTGGATTCATAATGTGTTCCATGTCTCTATGTTAAGGCGATATCACTCTGATGCTACGCACATCATCTCAACTGAGGAGATTAAGGTTAGGCTAGATCAAACCTTTGAGGAAGAATTAGTTCAAATTTCAGACCGTGATATAAAAGTTCTGAGGAGGAAGTCAGTTTCACTGGTTAAGGTGCTATGGCGTAATCACAGTTCTGAGGAAGCCACGTGGGTACCCCAGGAGGCGATGCGACAGCAATACCCCATCAGTTTTGACCAGGTAAATTTCGAGGCTGAAATTTTCTTTTAGCGGGGTAGAGTTGTAATGCCCTAAAAATTAAAGTATTTATTTTGTATGTTGTGTTGCATAAATGTGTGCTTGCTTCAATGACTGAGTGTCCTGAGGAGTGTTGGAGGGGTCCTGCGTTCAAGCCTTGGCTTGTACAAAATTTTGATTTTGGCTTGAATAAACCCTGTCTCTTGTTAGTGAGGTTTTTAAATAAATATGGGAATGAAGTGTCATAAAAAGTGTGTTGGTCTATGGGTTAGTGGCGTGTGGAGTGTTAAGGGGGATCTGAGGTTCGAGTCCTGACAATGCATAAAGGGTATTTTGGTTTTTGTTTTGCTCTTGACGTAGGAAGGTGTTGTAGTGGGATTGAAATTGAGCTGTTAAAGGAGGGTGAGGAGTTGTGGCCGAATTCTAGGGATTGGGTGGAGGAATTTTTGGTTGGTAGGGATTTGAGAGAGTGGGATAAGGTTGAGAGATCTTAGGAGTGATAGGGGGAGAGAAATTAGGAGTTTGAATGGGGTTGTAATGAGTGTGCCGAATGTGGACTCTCACTTCCGGCAATTTGCGATTTTGAACAAAAGGCTGGGGGTTTAGTCATTGTTTGGTTTCGACTTTTTTTCCCTTGTTGAGGATTGCTTCCTTTTCATTTGATTGTTCGTTTTAGGCATTTTTGGATGGTTCTCTTTTGATGTTTTGTTTACCTGTCTTTTGTGTTTTTCTCTCTTTCGTTTCAAGTTTGTTTGGCCGAACACCTCATTTCTTCCTCACTTTCTCTTCAACGATTTCTCCTTGGCACTGTGCACTTTCTTTGCTTCTCTTTTTCACTTGTGCTTCTTTCTTTTCCCTCCTTTTTCATTTTAGTACCTTGACCGAAGACTCTTCTTACTTCTATTCTGCTTTCAGTTGGCAAGTGTGGTATGATCGGTTGGGTAAGCACCGGCTCTTGTCTCCCACTTTAGTGTTCTTGTACTGGCCAAATATTGTTGGGTAAGCTTCAGTTTCTTTTCATTTCTTTTCGATTTGTTTCACTTTTTTGATCAATCTTCTAACTTTCCCTCTTCTTGTTGACTATCTCCTCTACCTTTTAGATCAAGCTTGTTACATGCTTCTGTGTGTGTTACTTCATTAATCTGTACTCTGCTTGGTCGTTATAGTAAGTGTTGTATGGTTACGATGCTATTATGCTTCAAAATACGAATCTGCTATAGAAGGCGGTATTTTGGTATAGGTGGTGATCGAAGATGATTGACACACCCCTTGAGAATCAAAGGTGCGATTATTGTTGGCTTTTGGGTAAGTGATTATGATTGTTTTGGAACTCCGTTAGTTTCTAATTGAAACATAAGTTAGGTGACTGATTAGTTATCGCATTATTTTTTTGGGCATAAGAGTGTTTGAAGCACGAATTAACTTCATATTCATAACAAGTGTGTAATCACACAACAAAGTTGTTAATCAGCAAAAGCCAGAAACCATGTTCATACATGCTACAGAGCGTGTGCTTGCTCGTATGGTGAATCGAGTGCTTAAACACGTGCATTTGATAGTAAAGGCCACCATGAGCGATCTCATGGGTTTAGGCCGTTTTGGGCCGCGTTAGGCCAAAATGAGCTGTGTGGGCCCATGGGCTCGTGGATCCTGTATGGGCCAAACCACACGGATGTGTATATATTATTGGGTCAGGCCATGAAAGTGCACGGCCAAGGCCATTATTCAGGATTTTTGGGCCTCATGAGCGTGTGGGCACGGCCAAGGCCATTATTCGGGCTTTTTGGGCCTCACGAGCGTGTGGGCCCACATGGGCCGTATTATGGGCTTGGGCCATTTTAGCTATTTAATTGTTAAGGTTGCACAGGTCACCCGAGACGACTATGGACCTACTGTTGGGTCGGTTAGTATACCTAGACCCTAATCTATGATATGACTGTTATACCCCTATGAGGTAAATGACGGATATATCCGTATGTGATGTGTGACTGTTTGAGCATGCCATATTTATTGTATGTACATTTATACTATGTTGCATTGCATGGGGTGGGATATATGATATTGGAATAAGTGTACTGAAAGGTTATAAGCCTAATACTGGCAGCTCTGCTGCAAATACTGTTAGTGCTGTAACCGGTGCTATATTCTGGAGTGTAGGGATGGGTGGGTCGATTTTATCCCCACATGGAGTGCAAGGTTGGATGGAGTGGAGTGTAGAGTATGGTTGGGTAGGACCTTTGTATGCATCTCTGATACTGTACTGAATTGGGCTAAGGCCCACACTGTTACTGCTACTGTACTAGGCTAAGGCCCACACTGATATTGCTACTAATATGGGCTTAGGCCCAGACTGTTCAACACTGTATGTTTGACTGTTTGATAAATAGGGATTATACATTGAGTTTCATAAACTCAGCTTTTCTATTTACCTGTACAGGTAATCCTTAGGCAGGTCGGTGCTACAAGGGACTCGGAGATGGCTACACCACTATTTATGTTTATGTTTTGATTTTTAGTAAAAGTAGTTTAATTTGGGTAAATTTTATGTAATAAGGCCGCTTTAAGTTTTAGTTTTATTTGGGGATTTATTAAATTAACTTATATCTGTTAGTAGTAGGACATGGGTTTTCAAAAAGTAAATGCTATGTAACTTGTTTTAAAAGCTTCCACAACGAATAATGTTTTAAAGTGTAATAACAATTTAGTATGAGACATGTTTTGTTAAACAAACCTATAATTTAGCAAATTAATAAAATAAATTAGCTTCTCATAAAGATCACAACGAGGTTTTAACACAAATGGACTTTTACAATAGAACTAT
The DNA here is from genome assembly GCA_025698475.1 of Gossypium anomalum. Taxonomy (NCBI): domain Eukaryota; kingdom Viridiplantae; phylum Streptophyta; class Magnoliopsida; order Malvales; family Malvaceae; genus Gossypium; species Gossypium anomalum. The sequence goes on along the minus strand of CM046966.1, from coordinate 75,736,996 downwards.
GCTTTTCAAAACCCACTCCAATGTGACATCACAGATTCGACCATAACGTCTAGGCTGGGTCTGGGCTGTTACACCCGAACTTATTCACCGGTAAGATTTTCGGGGACGAAAATCTCTAAGGGGGAGAATTGTAACAGCCCGATTTTGAGCCTAATTGAAACAGTAGTTTCAGGACCACTAACTCGAGGTCTAAGAAATTATTTTTATTATTATTTTACGTGTTATGTCATGATTATATGAATGCATGAAAATTTTGGTGAAATAATTTTAGCAATTTCATGCTTAATTGCAAAAAAGAACTAAATCGCATAAACTGCAAAAGTCCTATTTTAATAGCTAAGGGTGTCAAATAGCTAGGGAACCAAAATTGAGGTCTTTAAAGGGAAAATAGACCCTTAAAATAAAGCATGACTGGTCATAGGAGACAAGGAATTAGATAGTCAAAGTGTTAGATGAAATTGGGTGGCTAAATTGACTAAAAAGAAATAAAATAGAAAAAGAATGATATCATTCCTTTCACCACTTCTTCTCCACCAAAATTTTAGAAAAATAAGGGGTCTGAAAGCTTGAAAATTTTAGCAACTTGTAACCCTCACAAGTAAGTGATTTTGATGGTCTTTCTTAATGATTTTTGTACTTTTAGAACCCTTGTAGCATGAGCTTTCAAATGAGGGGACTATTTTGGAAAATGGTTGAAAGTTTAGGGTTTTACCATGAGAGTGTTCATGTTGCTTTCTAAAATTTTATGGAAGAAAATTAATCATGGTTGTGAAATAAATAACTTTTGTGAAGTAGTTTTCATGAAAACCCTAACTATGGACCATTTTGCATAAGTTGTAAAATAGGTGATAAATGTGTGAAATAATGAGAATTATTGGATGCTTCTAGTATAAAAAATATTCGGCTAGGCTTGGTTAATGAGAAGATGTGATAAAAATTGATTTTTGGGTCTAGGGGTAAAATGGTCATTTTGTGAAAGTTTATGGGCAAAATGGTCATTTTGCCCAATTATAACTTGTTGAGTACCTAAATCGATAAAATGATTAAATTTGTGAATTTTTATCATTATAGATCAAGAATTACAAAATTCGGGCCTAGACCGGGGAAAAGCAAAGCTAGTGGACTAAGCCAAAATAATCGCCATATTTTGAATACAGATGTAAGTTGTGTGTAAATAATGCAACTACATTGTTATCATGTATGAACGGATTGTTATAGCATAAATTATTTGATTTTGGAAATGATTAAGCATGATGAGAATTGAGGTAGTAGAACTCCCGATTGAACCTTAGGAATCATCGGATATTCATGCCATGACATTTGGGTCATTTGTTTGGTAGTGTAAGACATGTCTAGGACATGCATCGGCCTCGAGATATTTAAGCCAGTGTAAGACATGTCTGGGACATGCATCAGCATTGAGACGAGAGCTAGTGTAAGACATGTCTCAGACATTCATCGGCCTCACGATATACAAGCTAGTGTAAGACCTGTCTGGGACATGGCGTCATCTTGTTACGTGTCAGCATAAGACTTGTTTGGGACATGGCATCGACACCGATAAATGAGAGCCAGTGTAGGACCTGTTTGGGACATGGCATCGGCCTCGCTATATGGAAGCTAGTGTAAGACCATGTCTGGGACATGGCATCGGCATCTTAGCCCATGTTAGGGCTATGGAGTATCTGATAGCATTCCAAATGGTTCAACAAAAGATTTATGATTTGTATCGAAATAGGAAGAGTTATGATTATGTGATGAGTGGTACAGGCACCAATTTGAAATGTATGAGATGTGGGCTCAACATATGCAATATGAATTGTATTGGATCGTGATGAGTAAGTTGAATTTATGTCTATTTATAGTATTCATGAATAAGCTATGAAAGGTTACGAGCATATTATTTTGTGATAATTAGTTGACATTTATTTTAATGCAATTTACTAAGCTTTATGCTTACCTTATTTCCTTTCCATTTTCTTATAGTGCCGCCATAGTAGCTCAAGGATCATTACCTATGTTGGAGAAGCCAGTCACACTATCATCTGAAGCACTTGGTATAGTTAGTTCTTTTATTTTGATTATGGCATGTATAGGAACTTTGATTTTGTTTAGTGTGACATTGTTTTAGGGCCAAATGTGTTGGCTTGTTTTAGTATTTGACTCATTTTGTATAAGGCCATGAAAAATGGCTAATGTTGAAAGTTGTCATATGAATACAAGAAGATCTTTCATAAATGAGTAATTTTTTGGCATGGCTAAACACATGAATCTCAATGTTTGGATAGCAAAGTGCTAGAATTGGTTGCTTAAGCATACGAGAAATGTGTAGAGGCCTTAGATATGGTTGCTAGATTGAGAAATCATGTTATGTTAAACTTTAGTATGGTGGATGTTGTTATATTTTTTTTCAGGGTGGCAAAGGGCTTGGTAGATAGCCTTATATTGTCCACACGGGTAGGCACAAGGGCGTGTGTCTAGGCCATGTGTGACACACGGTCAGCCCCTTGGGCGTGTTGCATAGCTGTGTGTCCCCTACGCATAAATTTTACAAGTCAGTATGCATGGTAGTAAAAACACGGCCAGAGACACAGCCGTGTGTCTCAGCCGTGTGAAGGGAACAGCCTAGCACACGAGCGTGTGCCTTGGTCGTGTGACCCTTAAGGGTTGTTGACGTCAGAAACAGAATGTCCAAGTTTTTGAACAGGGGCTGAGACACAGGCATGTCAAGGCCGTGTGAAGGACACGAGCCATAGATACGGGCGTGTGCCAAGCCATGTGAAAACCCCTATAGGTTCAAATTGAAAATAAATCTACATGGGTAATGGGACATGGGCATGCCCCTAGATGCTTAGGCCGTGTAAGCCACAAGGGCCATCAGCATGACCATGTACAAGTTCCACACGGGCGTGTTGCCCTTCCATACGGGCGTGTGCCCTATTTTAAGGGCCGTTTTTTAAAGTTGGTTAAAGGACCCGAGTTGGTCCCGAATGGTTTCCAATGGATGTTTGGGGCCTCGTAGGCCCATGTTAAGGGGTTTAGACAAAGTTCAAAAAAGTTTTAAATTTGATCAAGTCTTAATGACATCAAAATGATTGTATGCATGTGTTTAAGTGTGGTAACGCCTCATATTCCATGCCGACGTAGGGCATGGGTGTAGGGTGTGACATGAGAAATGTGCCCATATTGTAGTAAACATATAACTGTTTTCTATTTATTTGAATGATGAATAAATAAATAAAATTAACTTCATATTTCACCATTATGTATTTTGTATTTCTTTCTTTTATATTTTGCATGCATAGCGAAATTATGACAAGCAAATATTAGCTCATTGATTGTTTAAGTTAAAACAGAAGATAAGTGACATTGTAAGAACGTTTACATTGCGAGAAAGACAACTTGCTTCAGTAGATAATCTAAATAAGTCTGTAATCCCATAAAAGAATCGAAGTGAGCATTTGATTCAAATATTAAAAAGGATTATTATGTCGTCTACAATTCCAATTGGGCAGATGGTTAGTCCTGACTATCAGAGCAATTGACTCCACGAGTAGGGACATAGATGTATTCATTGGTAAAATGATACATTGGACTGGACCCAAGATGAATTAATTCTGAATCCGTTTGTGAATTAATTCACTTGTGACGTTTATGGTGTGATTTACCTAAATCCTCAGTTAGTCACTGACCATGCGTATGCAACTCATGTGCTTTGATATAAGTGAAGGCTTATACTCTAAAGATGGTCGAGCCCATAGCCTGTATGTTGGGTACATGACTTGTGTATGGCATAGGCTTATACTTTTATTGGCATTATGTGGATTGATAAATATAGAACATGGCCACGGGTTGCTTGTTCTCAAACGAGAAACTTATTATAGTCAGTTGTTGATAGTGATCATATTAATCATTAAAAAGATACAATAGTGACCATGAGATAAAATAGGATTGTGTTGAGTGAACGAATTTAACTCAAAGGAATTAAGGATATCATATGAGGGTAAAGAGTATACCATAAGGAGTTTTGAATCATGGTACATCTTGTGGACTGACTCCTTGATTATGTAATTGCGAATTATCGGAACGATACTTCTGGAAATAGTTGCAATTGCTAGAGCCTAATTGTATATGTTCAATTGGTCCCTTTGCTAGCTCAATAAAAGCTCGATTGAACTGTATTTGAATCAGAAGAAAATTCTACGACTTCGAAAATAATTTAAATTGAATCGATTTATTCGATGTGGAATTAAATTGGGTGGTTGTGAGAATTATTCAACTAGAGAATTTGATTAATGAATTTTCTTGAAAAATTAATTTGGAAAATCTAAGTGATTTTTGGAAGAACTAATTTTGATCAAGTAAAATTAAATTAATCTAATTAATTAAAATTAATATGATACTTATGGAAATTAATTTTCAAGTCAAACAATTGGCCCAATTGGTAATTGGACCTAAAATCGTAAATTGGGTCCGATTGTTAAAAAACCAAGATTATAACCCAAAAATTGGTCGAACAAGGCCCGGTATGTGAAATTGGGCCGACAATCCAACCGGTGGATAGACCGGACCGGTCGAGTTGTCACTGACTCATATCGAACCGGTAGCAGCTAAACCGACTCAGTTTGATGGTTTGCAGGATGAGAACCCCAACACTCACTTGGCAAATTTCATAGAACTGTGCAACACTTTCAAAATTAATGGTGTTTCTGATGATGCCATTCGCCTTCGGTTATTCCCTTTTTCACTAAGGAATAAAGCTAAACAATGGTTGAACTCACTACCACGAGGGTCCATTACCACTTGGGAACAAATGACTGAAAAATTTTTATTAAAATATTTTCCACCTGTAAAAATAGCTAAGTTGCGTAATGATATATCTTCTTTTGTGCAGATGGACTTAGAAACACTTTACGATGCATGGGAGAGATACAAGGACCTTTTGCGAAGGTGCCCACACCATGGATTACCTCTATGGCTGCAAGTTCAAACATTCTACAATGGTGTGAACACTTCGACAAGAAAAATGATTGATGCAGCTGCTGGTGGGACCATCAATAACAAAACACCTAAAGAGGCTTCTAAATTTATTGAAGAGATGTCACTGAATAACTATCAATGGCAAGTCATGAGGACTAAGCCAACAAAAACAGCAGGCGTTTATAGCGTCGATTTAGTTACTATGTTGTCAAATCAGGTAGAACTTTTAAATAAGAAAGTTAATGGTTTACTTGGTTCTACGCAGGTACATCCAGTGATAAGGTGTGATCCAAGTGGAGGAGGTGTGCTTACAGAACACCCACCATTCAATCCTTCAACCGAAGAGGAACAAGTCAACTATATGGGTAACAATAATTTTATATCTCAAAATAACCCATATAGTAATACTTATAATGCAAGTTGGAAGAACCACCCAAATTTCTCTTGGGGCGGTCAAGGAAATCAAAGGCCACAGAATCCTTAGGGTTTTCAACAGCCACCTTATCAACAGGAAAAGAAGCCGAACCTTGAGGAGATGCTATCCAAATTCATCTCGGTGTTAGAAACTCGTTTTCAGAATACCAAGACAGCACTCAAAATTCAACAAGCATCAATTCAAGGACTCGAAACTCAGATAGGTCAACTATCCAAATTAATTTCTGAATGGCCACAAGGTAGCTTGCCAAGTAACACTAAACCAAACCAAGGGAACAGCTCAACGCAATTAGTACTCAAGATAAAGAAGGATTCATTGAGCTTAAGCCAGAATTGATGGAAGAAACTGTGATAAGAAAAGGTAAAAGTGAGGTAAGTCATAACAAGGAAAGACCGTTCAGATGAACAATTCGATAAATTCCTTAAACTTTTGAAAAAATTACATATCAACTTACCGTTTATTGAAGCTCTGTCACAGATGCCAAATGCAATGAAATTTTTAAGAGAGCTTCTAGCAAACAAGCTGAAGTTGGACGAAGCGTCACATGTGGAGCTAAACGCAGTTTGCTCAGCTATTCTACAAAATAAGCTACCCAACAAATTGAAGGATCCAGGGAGTTTTGCAATTCCTTACGTAATTGGTAGTTTAGATGTGAATAATGCATTAGCTGATTTAGGGGCAAGTATAGATAGAAACAAATTACAATGTCCATCAATGTATAATGACTGAGTTGACAGATGAGTTTGGTAGCAAGACCTAACATCTTTATGTAAGATTCTTACTAATTGTACATATTGTATATTTCACTAACCAATTCATTAATACCTTAAAAGTAGGTCAAAGATAGGTCTAACAAGCATTTGAAGCATTCTGAAGATTGAAAATTTGGGGAACAAGGTCAACATTGAGACAGACACTTCTGTGTCGCAACATCGTGGACAGTAGTGAAGAAGTTCAAAAATAAACCCAATGTTGTGACATCACTACCCTGTATCACGACATAAAAGATAGTCTCTCAAATTTTCAAAATCGCAAGGTGTGTCGTGATGCCGAACCCCGATGTTGCAACATGAGTATCTTGCTAGGGATGTCGCAACACAGAACCCCAGTGTTGTGACATCATTAGAAATTTTTGTAGGGTCAACCTAACCCATTCACGCAAATCGGTGAAACAAAACCAATTATGCCTGATTTTTAACCTTAAAAATATCCCTTTTAAACATTAAAACACCAATTTAACTAAACCTAATCTAGTTTTAACATTCCAACTCCTCCAAGACCTTTACCCTTTAAAACCCCTTTTCTCTTTAAACCCTTAACTCCTAAAACTCAATCCTTCATTCCCAATTCAATAGGCTATATTGGAAGAAGTTCTTATCAACAAAACAAAGAATAAGTGCAAACAAGTGCAACAAAAGTTGATGTTTAAGTATTCTAAAACTTCTTTATTTTTTTTACTGTTTTATTGATTACTATTCATATTTTTGTTAGAAATATGCCTCTTAGAAAGAACAAGCAAACCCATGTTCAACAAACACCTCGTGTTTTCGACCTTATACAGTTTTACTGTTTAAATATTGAGAAATATTATCTTGATTCAATGGGTTGACCATTGATTCAAGAACGAGAGTTCGAACCCTCTATGAACGTGCCCTCTCGAAGCTCAGCCCAAAGCGAGAAATCGCTGGAGAGATTCTGAGTTAATTGCTCGATGTTATATGTTAGTGAGCATGAGTAGTGTGTTGCAAAAGCAACACGAAAATTTTTGTACTGCTAAAGAGATCATGAAAATTTTGGAGGATTTGCTCATAGGCCAAGTCGTATTGATCGACAATCCGCTATTACAAATTTGATGAATTCTCAATAAAAAACTGGAACTTCGGTGAAAGAACATATGCTTAAGATTATGAAATTCTTTGCCAAAGCGGAGAACAATAGTGATGAACTAGACGTGAACACTCAGGTTGAAATATTATTCAAATCATTAAACAAGGAGTTTGTTGGTTTTAGGGCCACTTACAACTTGGGGAGTAAAGAGCTTACCTTAACTTAACTTATGAATAAATTACGGTCCTATGAGTTGATGCTGAATGGTGGTAAGTCAGTTCAGGAGAAACTTGAAGTAAACTTAGCTGTGGGCCCTTCGCCCTCTAAAGGGAAGCAGAAAGCTAAGGGAAAGAAGAAATCGGCTAAGTCTTCGATTCCACCTCGTGTGGATAGGAAGAAGGCTAAGAAGTCAAAAAATCCTAAAAAGATCAAATGTTTCTTCTGCAACAAGAAAGGGCATTTCAGATCAAACTGTAATTAGCATTTGGATTACCTAGCCGAAAAAGGCAAAAGTATGGAACTCTTTGCAGTTGAAGCTTGCTTAGTGGAAGAATTAATTGATAACTGGGTTATTGATTCTGGAGCCATTAACCATGTTTGTGTTTTTTTATAGGGGTTCAGCGAAATAAGAAGTCTGTGTGACAAGAGCCTCTCGTTGCGCGCCGGAGATGGGAGATATGTTTCAGCTAAAGCAGTGGGAGAAGCTATTTTACACTTTGATAATTTTAAGATGATTGTTTTAAAGAACGTGTTTTATGTACCTCATTTTAAGAGGAATTTAATTTCTGTAGCATGTTTATTTTATGACAGTTATATCGTGACATTCAATAAAGAGATTGCAATTTAAAGAAATTATTTTTTAATCTGTAATGGATGGATGGAAAATAATCTCTACTTTATCAAACCTAATAACTATTTGATATTTCAAATTGAAATAGTGAATAAACAACTTAAACCTTCTTACTCTAATGACGGGTACATATGGCATTTAAGACTTGGTCATATTAACCGAGATAGAATCACTATACTTATGAAAGATGGTCCCCTAAGTATGCGTAAGGAAGTTAGTCTTCCACAATGTGAATCTTGCTTGAAAGGTAAAATGACTAAGAGGTCTTTAAATGCAAAAGGTACAAGGGCCAACCAATGTTTAGAACTTGTACATACTGATGTATGTGGTCCTGTGAGCATTAGTTCCCAAGGATGTTATAATTATTACGTGACTTTTAACAATGACTATTCCCGATATGGATATGTGTATCAAATGCACCATAAAAGTGAAACCGTTGATAAATTTTGAGAGTTTCGTGCGGAAGTGGAAAAGTAATTAGGTTTATCTATAAAGGATCTTTAGTCTGACTGAAGTAGGAAATACTTGTCCAACAAGTTCTTAGGATACCTCATATAAAATAGGATTTTATCCCAATTGACTGCGCCAGGCACTCCACAGTAGAATGGTGTAGCTGAGAGAAGGAATAGAACCTTGCTTGACATGGTTCATTCAATGTTAAGCTATTCACGGTTTCCTACTTTCATATAGGGATAGGCGATACAAATAGTTTGCTATACTCTGAATGATGTGCCAACCAAGTCTGCTTGTAAGACACCTTATGAATTGTGGCATGGAAAGAAACCTACCCTAAACCACTTTAGAATATGGGGTTGTCTAGCATATGTTCTAGATAAGGATGCAAAGAAGTTGGATGCACTGACATAATTATACATGTTTGTAGGATATCCAAAAGGAACAAAGAGAGGGTTATTCTACAATCTGAAAGATAATACGATTAAAGTTTCTACTTATGCTACTTTCCTTGAGGAAAGCTACATGGATAACTTTAAGTTTTGAAGTAAAATGGTACTTGAGGAACTTTAGGGAGTGGTAGAAAAATCACCGAGTTCAATTCTTAATAAAGTTGTAGAAAGACCTACAAACGATCAATAGCATAGAGGAATCTTTCGTAGTGGGAGAGTTTATAAGAAATCGAAATTCTTTATCTATGATGGTAGTATTTATAATACGGAAGCCAATCATAATGATGATTCACTCACTTACGAGGAGGCAATGCAAGACGTCAATTCCAAGCTCTAGAAGCAGGCCATGGATGCCGAGATGGATTTCATGACATCTAATAAGGTGTGGGAACTTATAAACTTACCGATTAGGATTAAACCCATAGGGTGTAAGTAGATCTACAAGAAGAAAAGAAATGTAGAAGGGAAAGTGGAAACACACAAAGCTAGACTTGTAGGGAAAGACGACACTCAGAAAGAAGACATCGATACAATGAGACCTTCTCTCTGGTAGCCATGCTCAAGTTTATCCACATACTTTTATCTATTTTTGATGTTCTTGATTACAAGATATGACAAATGGATGTTAAGATAACATTTTTAAATGCTATCTTGATGAGACCATTTACATGGCTTAACCTACTGGATATGTTGTCAAAGGAAAGGAGAAAATTTTTGCAAATTGCTAAGTCCATTTATGGACTTAAGCAGGTGTCCCGCTTATAGAATAAAAGTTTTGATCAAATCAAGACTTTTGGATTTGAGCAAAATGCTGATGAACCATGTATTTATAAGAGTATAAAGGACAAAAATGTGGTCTTCCTCATTTTGTATGTCGATGATATTCTACTTATCAAAAATGATGTAGGAGAATTGTAATTAGTTAAATTATGGTAAATTTAACAGTTTAGCGTGAAGGACTTGGGTGAAGCTTGTAATAGCCCGATTTTGGGTCTAGTCGGAACAGTGGTTTTAGGACCACAAATTCGATACAGTAAAAGTTATTTTTATTATATTTTTATGGTCTATATATTTATGGAATGATTCCGTGAAAATTTCGTTCGAAAATTTTGATGTTTAGGCACTTAATTTAGTTAAAGGGGTGAAATTGTAAAAAGTGCAAAATTTAAGTTCTATACGTTAAAGGTGTCCAAATGCTATGAGATTCAAATTAGAGGTCCTTATTTGTTAACTAGACTATTATACTTTAGTATGGACAAAAGTGGACATGGTTAGGTGAAATTTCAAAGTTATGCATTAAGGGCATTTTGGTCATTAGTAAATAATGACAAAATAAAACAAATAAAATATGTCATCTTCTTCAATTTCATCCCCCATAGTCAAAAATTTCAAGGGAGTCCATAGCTAAGGTTTTGGCCACTTTCAAGCTCGATTATCAAGAAAAACGAGGTTCGAACCTAGATCGGGGGAAAAATAAGGTGTTTGACGGTTAGGTCTATTTCTACTATTTTTATACCAAGGTAAGTTCGTATGTTAATAATGCAATGTTATATTTGTATTTTAATGTTGTGATATTGCATGAATTGTATGATTAATTCTATGAGCATATTCGACGAAGCTCGACAAGAGAGAAATCACGGTTGAACCTTAGGAATAGATTAGGATACAAGTGACATGTCATTAGGAACCCATGTGATTATGTGATTATGTGACCCGAGTGCTGGTCCTGTACATCCTATCGGTGGCTGGGTATACTATCATATGTTGCGGATACTTGACATGTTGTGTGAGTAGGACCGAGTAGCTATGTCTTGACTGGAAACTTGTGTGAGCAGGCAGGAGGATAGCTCGAGAGCGAGCCTATATGTGTTGTGAGATTTGTGGTAGCATTGGCTACTTATGTGGCACTTATGTGCAAGAATTTCGTGTATCTGATAGTATTCTAAGTGGTTCAACGGGTATGTCAAAGATGAGAAAGTATGTGATTATGTTACGATTTGGTACATGTATGTACGGAAAACTCAAAGGAAATGGATTCGGTATATGATGAACTATTGATATGATTGTGGTTGAGAAAGTTATGCTCATGATGTTGATATTGTTATGTTATTCATATGACAAATGTATAATTAATGTTGTTTATTATTTGTATATGAACTTACTAAGCTATATAGTTTACTCCACTTTTTTTCCCTTGTTTTATAGTGTCACTAAGCTAGAGATGCAAGAAAATGGACGATAAGTAAGTCATTTCAATCTCAGTCTAAGAAATCAAGAGATTTGTATGCTCGTTCGAGTGCTTCAGTTAGATATCCCAACAGAGATCGTGGGAGGCAATATTCAGGTTCTAAGGCCCAAACTACGTCGATAGCAAGCGTTGGTAATGTTAGATCCAATCAACATAAATGTCAATACTATGGCAGATGACATCTTGGTAAATGTAGAATGAACGACTGAGCTTGTTTTAAATGTGGCTCTCAAGACCACTTTATTCGAGATTGCCCAAAGATGGTCAAAAAGGATAAGTTTTAGACTGCAAGATCGGTAACGTTGCTGCTAGAGGGATGCCCCCGAGAAATACGAGGAATGGAACCAGTAGTAAGGGTGCAACCAAAGATATAACTGTAAGATCCAAGGCTAGCGTGTAAGAGTATGCCCAAAGATCAATCACGAGATGGTTGTAATAACATACTTAATTTATCATGTTTATTGATATAAGGCGTTGCCATTATTTTTTTCAGTTTCTTTTCTGTGTACATAAATAAACTATTTTATAATAATGTCCTGAGAATAATATGATTATTCTTAAAAGATCCTTAGTCAAGTATTATTGTTGGTTAGGACAATAATAATGCATTAAGACTAACATGTAGTTGATTGATGATAAAGAGTTGTCATTGATATGGAGTGTCAAAATCAATGCATGAATATGTGTGTTAGAGAACAACATATTGGACTGACCTGTTGTGAGTATGTTTCTTGGATTATTATGTAATTGTCACAACATTACTCATAGTGATTAATATGTATATGATCCTCATACTTAAGATCATCATTATCCCAACATCGTGAGTTGTATATTTTGATATAGTCAAATGAACATCATAACTGGTTGTTCTATAAAGACTGATGTTGGATATACCACAATCTATGTAGAGGGATATGGTTGATCAATATAGGATAAGTCCCTCCTACATAATGGGAGTAATATCTTAGGCCACTTGATTGAGTGAGACTAGAAATGCATGGCCATGCTCAAATAAGTTGATATGAGATGTCATACTTATTTGTGTATCATAGTTCACTTAAGGTATCAAGAAACATGGGATGGACTATGCAAGTGTGACTATTCCATGACTTGTGTCCATTCAAAAGATATAGGACTTAAGGATTAATGCATGAAAGGTTAATCACAAAAGGTTATGTCGAATCATGACTTCTCGTAACTTAGGTAGCAATGATGCATTGCTAGATGCCACTCATTGTTTGTAACATTAGAATCGTTCTAATATTATCGCTAACGTTAGAAGAACCTATAGGGTCACACCCTATGGTTGAAATGAACGGAGTAAAACATAGTTGGTAATCGTATTCGATTGTCGGATGAATTAAATTAATTATAGAATTAATTTAATTGGGCAATCAAATTGTTGAACATACTATACGCATAAGGATGTTGTACACATAATCGAACATAATTTCAATAGTATATGAAATTGGTTCAGTATATAAGTTTAAATAAATATAGTTTATCAAATCATTATTATAATTAATGTAATTATAATTTTCTGGTTAAATATTATTATATTTATTTTAATGATGACTATTATGTTCAAATTAATTTTAATGAATTAATATTCATTAAAAAGATATACCAATTAAAAGGGTGTTATATATGGCAAGGTAAAAACCTAAAGAGAGAATATATATAAATAAGCCCAAACTATGCTAAAGGGCTAGCAAGTCAAGCATAAAAATCACTCAAATAGTTTCGAGATTTTTCTCACATTCATTGTCAACTGGGTGGACTACGTAGAGGCCGACATCGAAAAGGTTGCGGCTTGGTTCGATAGTGGTTCAGGATCCCCGTTGCCTAGGCGTCGCTGTCTACTCAGATTGAAGTTTCGGTAATTTCAAAACCTTTTATCACCCTGATACGTTCCTTACACATGAATCCATGGTTTGGATCACCGGTATGTTTTTAATTATTTTATTGTTTCGCTGTGCCTTGGAGGCACAGGCGTTCCAATAGTGGTATCAGAGCCACTTGTGTGACACGGACTCAGGTTTAAATACTTGGGTGATGCAATTGTATGAGATGCATGTTTTAATTTTATTATGTTTTTCTGTTTAAATCGTTTAAGCAGAATCTGATAACTGTTCCTTTCGATAAGTGATTAAATGTTAATCATGGTATTATGGCCTATTCGGTTTTATCTTATTACTGTAAACCTTAATATATCTGTTCTGATGTAGCGGTGATTTTACAATTTCCAGTAAGAGTTTACTGGCCAGTGGAACAAAGGGTTGTTCCGATATGAAACCTCAAGGATTAAAATCCTAAAAACACGATTCTGTTGATAAAAGTTATCAAATCGTGATCATCTTCCAGTATATTTTGTAATAAATAAAACTTAATGGGCCATAAAAAGGTTGAAAGGATATTTTAATATTTCACTTGACAAAACGTTGAATGATATATGCTATTTTTGAAATGCACGGTGTTTGAAATGCATAGTTATAGCCCGATGACCCATTTGATAAAAGGTTGTAACTTTATAAATACGGCCTGCGTGTCGTGCCTTACTACTATTCTTTTGTATTTCTCTTCTCATCTTACTCCCTCGTATGTAAAATAAGTTTCTGAATTTTGTAATTTGTAAAAGTTACTGTGGACTAGACGAGAAGGAAGATGGGCCGACTAGTGTGGATCGACAGCTTGTGAAACAGCTTACACCTTTAGGTTCCCTTTTGGTTCTCCCATTGGCTTGGGTTGAACCACCATAGCTTATGGGCTATAACTATTGTATTTATTTATTGCTTTACTTATTCATGTATGAAATGCTATGGATGTCTAAAGCATGCAAATTTGGTAATAATAAACCCCATTAATTGATGAGATCAATTAAAATATTAAATGGACAAAAGTAGACCATAATTGGTGAGATGTAACACTCTAATAAAATCCCTCTATTAAAATATTAAGTCAACATGGCCTTCCAATTTATGCCCTCGTTAAGGCCTCGATCAATACCATATAGGTTTTGCCAAAGCGAAGTACTAGTAATTATCTTGGTTAAACGCGAAGAATAAACAAATGATATTCGCTGGTTAAAAATTGGTTAATGACTTAACTAGGTTATTCTAATAGGATTAGAAACTTAGAGGCAAGTAATTTGGATAAATCATAAGATGATTAGAACAAGAGTTGTTCACCAAATTGTAGGAGTTACATATGATGTAATTCGCAAGTGTTGCTTACCTAAATAACCATAATCTTGAGAGTAAAGCCAAAGCTGACTTAAGAGGAGGTGAAATATGGATTCTTGACCCACTAGAAATACTTTCAAGAAAGTCTTTCCGAAATTAATATATGAAGGTTATTAATTTTGAAATAGAATAGTGGGAAACATCATATAATAAAGTCCTTTTAATGATTGATATAAACTTGGTAAATTTATTCACACGCATATTTTATTGTTGTAGATATATTATGGCTACAAACACTAATACACTCTCTGTATCACCCCAAACCCGGCTTAGACGTTACGACCGGATCTGACGTGCCATATCGAAGCGTTCAAAACATTTGATATTGTTGGTTTAGAATACTTACTTAATGTTTCAAAAGATACTTTCATTATAGATTAAAGTGAATGGAAGCTGTGCACCAGGTAGGAAACCAGAAAAGAGGCGGTAAGTCCATCGGACTGCTTAAGTACCAAGCTCCCTTCGAATCCAATCCTAGACATGCACACCGCCATTGCCATACTTTAATGTTGTGTATATTTTTAGGAAAATAATTTGATTATGTCCGTTTAAGGAAAAGTGATTAATTTTGGAAAACATTTTCATAGCGGAAGCCTTGGTTGTAGTCGTGTTATTTTGAAATCAATTAATGTTTTTGAAAGCGCGCCCTAAAGCTAATCAATTTTGATAGTTAAGATAAATCATGTCCATCATAATAAAATATAAATCAAAACCATAAAAACAATAAAGTGGCCTTATTACATGTAAAAACCCAAAACCTCAAGCGTAAAAGAAAAGGATGTCCAGTTCACCAGAAAGAAACTAATTCAGCAGAAATGTGTGGCCACTCTGAATCCCTCACAGCTCGAAGCCCACTATGGTTGGGGATTACCTGCGTGGATGAAACTAAAGGGTGAGTTTTGGGAAACTCAGTGTATAAATTAACCCAACCATAGCCTATATCAGCTCAAACCACAGAAACAGAATAAGTTGGCCTTAGCCCAGAATAGAATTCAAAATAAAGCCCATAGACCCATGACAGATTAGAACAGATTTTACATGTTTATACAAAAACCCAACCCATATCCAACCATATGCACCTCCATACCAGCCTTTCACCATGCGGGCAGACTACTCAACCCACCCAACTGCTACACGCCACAGAAATATGCAGCATGGTTGCCAGAACAGATAATGTGACAGAGTCACCAGAAACAAATAATCGTGGCAGAGCCACCAGAACAGATATATGTGGCAGAGCCACCAGATCAGATAATGTGGCATAGCCACCAGGACGCTTCCTCCATAATATAACCCATGTCCCCATGCAACAGATATACAATCATGGCATACATCATACAGAATCAGATCATCATGCTTTTCAGTCAATTTTGACCCTAGGGGTATAATGGTCATTTTGCACCTAGGGGTATCATGATAATTTTCCACACTTAGGGGTATTCTAGTAATTTAACTGCTTTTAGGGTTTTCATGCATATCATAGACATTTACGTACTAACAGAAACACTTACTGAGTGTTCTCACCGAATTGGGCCCGTTGGCCCATTTTCCCGATTTTGGCCCATTAAGCCCAAAATACATCGAAATGCACAGAAACGTGCACTTTGCAGTCTTAACACTTTAATTTATCATACATGTCAAACTATTAATCTTACGAGCATTCGCACACTCGTAAATTCTCAAAATACCGACTTTTTGGTATTTCAGCTTTTCGACTTTTGCCGATCTAGTCTATGAGAGGGTGTCAGTTACACACCTATTTTATGACGATTCAATGACGAGATCCACGGACGAATTGCCTACAATTATGTTGCTACCACGTTAATCTACTATCAAAAATGAACTACGTTATTATCCCCTTACCATGTTCGGCCAAAAACACCTCAGGCACTAGCGAACCTACGTTTGCCGAAAGTAGCGACTAGCTCAAGATCCGATTGTTCCACTTGTCCAAGCCTTTGATCCGCAACCTCTAGATCACACTATTATCAAGATAGAGTAATTACCACAACTCTTAGGGCTATAAGCCCAAATCGACAGCCTCCCTAACCTTTAGGGGTTTTCGGCTTTTTTTTCAATTGTGTAAAGGAAGATGGAATAGTAGGGTTTTACTGTGGTCTTGTCGATAGAAACTTGGGGTTTAGAGAACTAGTGAATTGGTCAAGAATGATGAAGAGAAGTAAGAGGGTTTTGTCTATAAGAAATCGACACAAAAGGAGTTAAGCTTTCAAGATTTCGAGATTTGAGGCAATCGGTTATAGGCTTGAAAACACTAATAAAAGCTGAAGATGAGCAGAATGGGAGAGAGATTCGACAGGCAAGGAGAAGAAAAGAAAGTAGATGGAGAGAAGAGAAAAGAATAGAAGAGGAAAAATGGTCAGGAAACGGCACAACCTACCCCTAATGCCGAATTTATACTTGCACTTAACCTAGCCGAAACTTGCCCACCTAAAGCACCCCTTGGCCAGCCAACTCTTGCTCCTCAAGAGTCCATCATTCGGCCAACTCTGCTCTCTCTAATTAGCTCCTAAATCCTCTCCCTTATCCCCTCCTTACTTAATCTCCTGAGCAACTGAAACTCCTCCTGATAGACTTTTACTTCAGTTCCATTACCTCATTTTTCTGTACATAAAAATTAATTCCGAACAATTTGCTTACCTTGCGACTCGAACCTTAGTTCTCCTTAGTCATCCACACGCCACCTCTAAAGCTCCCAAGTGGCATCACATGCCAACTTACCATCGGCTTCCTTGTGTTATATTTTACCCAGTTAATACTTAAAAGCCCAATTAACCAGAACCCCTTTTCCTTATGAATTTAAAGTTAATTAAAATTACCTAGTTTTAACTTAAGCTTGGGCCTTCTAGAGGCCCACTAACATAATTAAACCTACGCCAAGCAGACAGAACATAGAATTTTAAAATTTACCAATCATTCACAACATTCCTGAAATTTAGGGCGTTACAACTCTACCCTCCTTAAAGAAATTTCGTCCTCGAAATTTACCTAGTCCAAACAGATGAGGGTATTGCTGTTGCATCGCCTCTTCTGGTTCCCAAGTAGTTTCCTCTCTGCCATGATTTTGCCACAGTATCTTCACTAATGGGACAGATTTCCTTCTCAGAACCTTAACATCTCGATCCAATATATGCACAGGCTCCTCCTCAAAGGTCAAACAGTTTGCACTTCAATTTTTGCAACCGGCACGACATGAGTAGGGTCAGAACGATAACGCCTTAACATGGAGATGTGAAAAACATCATGAATCCTGTCTAGTTCTGGAGGCAATTCCAATTGATAAGCCACTGGGCCTACTCGCTTCAAAACCCGATAAAGCCCAATGAACCGCGGACTCAACTTGCCCTTCTTACCAAACCTTAGTATCTTCTTCCAAGGAGAAACCTTCAAGAAAACCATATCACCCACCGAGTACTCAACCTCCTTACGTTTCAAATCTGCATACGATTTTTGCCTATCAGCAGCTTCTTTTAACCGACCCCTAATTGTTCTGACCTTATCCTCAGTATCAGCTACCAACTCTGATCCAAGAACTTGTCGCTCTCCTAGTTCGGTCCAACAAATAGGTGTACGACACCTTCGTCCATACAGTGCTTCATACAGTGCCATTCAAATACTCGCATGGTAACTATTATTATATGCAAATTCTGCCAATGGCAAGTAATCCTCCCAACTCTCTTGGAAGTCAATAACACATCCCCTCAACATGTCCTCTAGAATCTGAATAACCCTTTCCGACTGACCATCAGTTTGGGGATGGAAAGCCGTACTAAAGTTCAATCGCGTTCCCAACGCCTCATACAACTTTTACCAAAACCGAGATGTGAATCTAGGATCCCGATCAGAAATAATTGAAACTGGGACACTATGAAGTCGCACAATCTCTGCCACATACAACTTGGCTAACTTCTGAAGTGGAAAGTCAGTGCGGACTGGTATAAAATGGGCTGATTTGGTCAACCTATCCACAATCACCCAAATCGAGTCTTTCTTCGATGGTGTTAAGGGTAGCCCACTCACAAAGTCCATGGTTACCCTCTCCCATTTCCAAAGTGGTATTTTCACTGGCTGCAACAGTCCTGAAGGTAGTTGATGCTCAGCTTTCACTTGCTGGCATGTTAGACATTTCCCCACAAATTCTGTTACTTCTCGTTTAAGCCCAGGCCACCAGTTCAATTCTCGCAAGTCGTGATACAACTTATTCCCTCCAGGATGCATGGCACAAAGTCCCCCATGAGCTTCCTTTAATATTGAATGTCTCAAGTCAGAGTCCTTCGGAACACAAATTCTTCCTCGAAAACACAGAACTCCTTCGCTATTTAATCCAAACTCAAAAGTTTCCCCTTCCTTAACTTGTTGAAAACGAGTGACCAAAGACTCATCTTTCAACTGCTTTTCCTTAATCTGATCTACCCAGGTTGGCCTTACTTGCAACTCAGCCAACAAAGTACCATTATCATTCAGACTCAGACGAGCAAGCATTGCTCTCAGATCAGATACAGCTCTACGACTTAGAGCATCGGCTACCACATTAGCCTTGCCTGGGTGATACTCGATCGAACAGTCATAATCTTTAAGCAACTCAATCCATCTCCTTTGCCTAAGGTTCAGCTCCTTTTAAGTTAGCAAATACTTAATACTCTTATGATCTGTGTAAATAATACACCTTTCTCCGTACAAGTAGTGTCTCCAAATCTTAAGTGGAAAGATCACTGCCGCTAACTCCAAATCATGAGTAGGATAGTTTCCTTCGTGAGGCTTAAGCTATCGTGATGCATAAGCAACCACCTTACCCTCTTGCATCAACACACAACCCAAACCTACGTGTGATGCACCACTGTACACAGTAAAATTCTTCCCAGACTCTGGCTGAATTAATACATGTGCTTCTGTCAGAACTTTCTTTAACTTCTCAAAAGCTTCCTGCTGTTTCTCAGTCCATACAAACAGTACTCCTTTCCTTATGAGTTTTGTCAGAGGTGCTGCCATCACAGAAAAACCTTTCACAAACCTTCTGTAGTATCCTGCCAATCCTAGGAAACTTCAAATTTCTGACACTGTCCTAGGTGGCTTCCACTCCAAAATTGCTTCAATCTTCCGAGGGTCCACCTTAATTCCCTCAGCAGAGACCACATGTCCCAAGAGGGTTACCTCCCTCAACTAGAATTCACACTTGCTGAACTTCGTATAGAGTTCCTTTTCCCTTAACACTTGAAGCACAATGCGGAGATGCTCATCATGTTTCACTTCAGTTTCAGAATATACCAGGATATCGTCAATAAAGACGACTATGAACCGATCCAAGAATGGTTGGAACACACGATTCATGAGATCTATAAACACTGCAGGAGCATTTTTCAGTCCAAATGGCATAACCAGAAACTCATAATGACCATACCGAGTCCTAAATGTCGTCTTATGAATATCTGCCTCTTTGACCCTTAACTGATGATATCTAGATCGAAGGTCGATCTTGGAAAATACAGAAGCTCCTCTAAGTTGGTCAAACAGATCGTCAATTCTTGGAAGTGGATACTTATTCTTAATCGTTAGTTTGTTCAACTAGCGATAATCAATACACATCCACATCGTCTCATCCTTCTTCTTCACGAATAGCACCGGTGCTTCCCACGGAGACACACTTGGCCTAATAAAGCCCCTACCTTGTCCATATCCTCTTTGTGGTTGTGGTCCACCTCTCGCAGGTTGAGCAACCCTTTGCTCAGCAACCTGAACCTGATCAGCTCTCTAAGGACAGTCCTTAACTTTATGCTCCATAGATCCACATCGAAAACAAGCACCGGAACTTTTCCTACACTCACCAAGTGTACCTTACCACAGTCTCCATAGATTGGTGGTCTGACAACATTCATTGGAACTGCTCGAACTGGTTTTTCCACTCTTGCTCTCTTAACATTCCTATTTGCACCACCCGAAGGTCCGGAATCCTTCTGGAAATGGTTTCGATCCTTCTCACGGTTTTGCCTCTCAGTACAGCTCACCTCCTCCGCTATCTTAGCTTTTTCCACCAGAACCGCGAAATCACGCTCCCTCTGCAGAGCAATCAGCACCTTAAGTTCATCTCTGAGTCCATCCTCGAAGCACACGCTACGCTTATACTCCGTAGCGACTATTCCCATAGTATACAGGCTTAGCCTAAAAAATCCAGCCTCATACTCCGCAACCGACTTATTTCCTTGAACTAGATTCAAGAATTCCTTCCTGCGGGCATCCACATAACTCGCCCCAACATATTTCCCTTTAAAGGCCGTCTTAAACAGCTCCCAAGTTACCCTATTAGCTGGGGTTCCATCTCTCACGGTGAGCCACCATTGATAGGCCTCGTCTCGCAGCAGTGATACAGCTCCCTTCAGCTTCTGCTCCACAGAGCAGTCCAAGTCGTCCATAATCCGTTCTGTGGCCTCCAACCAATATTCTACCACATTCGGGGCTACGCCAGATACGCCCCTAAAGATTTCTGCTCCGTTAGCCCGGAATCGTTCAAAAATAGATCCTCGAATTCCGTTGCCTGAACTTGCCCCGGCAACCCTTTCTAGAACACGAAGCATTTCCTGTGATAGGGCGTCATCCCTGGCACCACCATCATGAGACTCCACTTCCATTACTGGTGGTACTGATGCATTTACCGCTGGCATATGTCCTGAAGTCGAAGATATCGCTCGAGCACTTTCTTGGCCACGTCCACAGCCTCTTCCACGAGCGGATCTTGTACTCATATCATGTTATCTTATTACGAATTTTATGCATTACTTCAGTATTCTAGTGATTATTACAGATGTTTTATGAATCGAGCATAATTCGAGTTTATTTCCATGAGATCAAGTCTAATCTCTGATTTGATCTCTTATCAAATTTTCTTATAGTTTCAGTATCATCCTATCTAGAGTACCCTAGTAGGGTTTCAGCACAGACAGATAATTCAGAAAAATATTCAGAAAAGTTCAGAGTAGTACTTACAGGCTTGAGCTGGAGATTCGGAATGCCACTTAAAGATCTAGATTTTGAAAACAGAGTTTTACAGTCTTCATAAAAATTTTATTTTCAAAAACCTTTATTTTTGTAAACCCATTCCACAGCCGAGTTGTTGCAACTTGGCTCTGATACCACTAAATGTAACACCCCAAACCCAGCCTAGACGTTACGACCGGATCCGACGTGCCATATCGGAGCGTTTAAAACATTTGATATTATTGGTTTAGAAAACTTACTTGATGTTTTAAAAGATACTTTCATTATAGATTAAAGTGAATGGAAGCTGTGCACCAGGTAGGAAACCGGAAAAGAGGAGGTGAGTCCATCTGGATCGCTAAGTACCAAGCTCCTTCGGATCCAATCCTGAGACATGCACACTGCCATTGCCACACTTTAATGTTGTGTATATTTTTAGGAAAACAATTTGATTATGTCCGTTTAATAAAAAGTGATTAATTTTGGAAAACATTTTCATAGCGGAAGCCTTGCTTGTAGTCGTGTTATTTTGAAATCAATTATTGTTTTTGAAAGCGCGCCCTAAAGCTAATCAATTTTGATAGTTAAGATAAATCATGTCCATCATAATAAAATATAAATCAAAACAATAAAAACAATAAAGCGGCCTTATTACATGTAAAAACCAAAAACCTCAAGCGTAAAAGAAAAGGATGTCCAGTTCACTAGAAAGAAACTAATTCAGCAGAAATGTGTGGCCACTCCGAATCCCTCACAGCTCGAAGCCCACTATGGTTGGGGATTACCTGCGTGCATGAAAATAAAGGGGTGAGTTTTGGGAAACTCAGTGTGTAAATTAACCCAACCATAGCCTATATCAGCTCAAACCACAGAAACAGAATAAGTTGGCCTTAGCCCAGAATAGAATTCAGAATAAAGCCCATAGGCCCATGACAGATCAGAATAGATTTTATATGTTTATGCAAAAACCCAACCCATATCCAACCATATGCACCCCCATACCAGCCTTTCACCATGTGGGGAGACTACTTGACCCACCCAACCGCTACACGCCACAAAAATATGCGCCATGGTCGCGCGTAATGAATAATGTGTCGAGTCACCAAAAGCAGATAATCGTGGCGAGCCACGGAAACGTATATATATGGTAGAGCCACGGATCGATAATTTATGGAATAGCCACCAGGACGCTTCCTCCATAATATAACCCATTTCCCTATGCAACAGATATACAATAGTGGCATACATCATACAGAATCAGATCATCATGCTTTTCCATCAATTTTAACTCTAGGGGTATAATGGTCATTTTGCACTTAGGGGTATTATGGTAATTTCCACACTTAGGGGTATTCTAGTAATTTAACTGCTTTTAGGGTTTTCATGGATATCATAGACATTTACGTACTAACACAAACACTTACCGAGTGTTCTTACCGAATTAGGCCCGTTGGCCCATTTTTCCGATTTTGGCCTATTAAGCCCAAAAACATCGAAATGCACGGAAACATACACTCTGCAGTCTTAACACATTAATTTATCATACACGTCAAACTATTAATCTTACGAGTATTCACACACTCGCAAATTCTCAAAATACTGACTTTTCAGTATTTCAGCTTTTCGGCTTTTGCCGATCTAGTCTATGAGAGGGTGTCAGTTACACACCTGTTTTATGACGATTCGATGACGAGATCCACGCACGAACTGCCTACAATTATGTTGCTACCACGTTAATCTACTATAAAAATTGAACTACGTTATTAACCCCTTACCATGTTCGGCTAATAACACCTCAGGCACTAGCGAACCTACCTTTGCCGAAAGTAGCGACTAGCTCAAGATCCGATCGTTCCACTTGTCCAAGCCTTTGATCCGCAACCTCTAGATCACACTATTATCAAGATAGAGTAATTATCACAACTCTTAAGGCTATAAGCCCAAATCGACAGCCTTCCTAACCTTTAGGGATTTTCGGCTTTTTTTTCAATTGTGTAAAAGAAGATGGAATAGTAGGGTTTTACTGTGGTCTTGTTGATAGAAACTTGGGGTTTAGAGAACTAGTGAATCGATCAAGAATGATGAAGAGAAGTAAGAGGGTTTTGGCTATAAGAAATTGGCACAAAAGGAGTTAAGCTTTCGGGATTTTGGGATTTGAGGCAATCGGCTATAGGCTAGAAAACACTGATAAAAGTTAAAGATGAGCAGAATGGGAGAGAGATTCGACAGGCAAGGAGAAGAAAAGAAAGTAGATGGAGAGAAGGGAAAAGAATAGAAGAGGTAAAATGGTCAGGAAACGGCACAACCTACCCCTAATGCCGAATTTATACTTGCATTTAACCTAGCTGAAACTTGCCCACCTAAAGCACCCCTTGGCTGGCCAACTCTTGCTTCTCAAGAGTCCATCATTCGGCCAACTCTGCTCTCGCTAATCAGCTCCTAAATTCTCTCCCTTATCCCCTCCTTACTCAATCTCCTGAGCAACTTAAACTCCTCCTGACAGACTTTTACTTCAGTTCCATTACCTCCCTTTTCTGTACATAAAAATTAAAACCAAACAATTTGCTTACCTTGCGAATCGAACCTTAATTCTCCTTAGTCATCCACACGCCACCTCTAAAGCTCCCAAGTGGCGTCACATGCCAACTTACCACAGGCTTTCTTGTGTTTTATTTTACCCAGTTAATACTTAAAAGCCCAATTAACCAGAACCCCTTTTCCTTATGAATTTAAAGTTAATTAAAATTACCGGGTTTTAACTTAATCTTGGGCCTTCTAAAGGCCCACTAACATAATTAAACCTACGCCAAGCAGACAGAACACAGAATTTTAAATTTTACTAATCATGCACAACATTCCCAGAATTTGGGGTGTTACACTCTCATTGCGATCGGTCCTTGAGAAGGACAAATTGAATGGTTTAAACTTTCTTGAATGGTTCCATAACTTGAGGATTGTACTCAAACAAGAATGAAAATTATATGTTATTGAAAAATCACTTCCTGATGAACCACCTGCTAATGCCTCGAGGGCTGATAAAGATGCTTACAAGAAGCATCTAGATTATATGGTAAACGTTGGATGTCTTATGCTTACCACTATGAATCCTGAGCTTCAAAAGCAATATGAGGATATGGTTGCTTATGATATGATCGAGCACTTGAAAGAACTATATCAAGGGCAAGCAAGGCAAGAGAGGTTCGATATCTCTAAGGCTCTATTCCAATGTAAGCTGGCTGAAGGAAGCCCAATAGGACCTCATGTCCTTAAGATGATTGGTTATACTGAAAGCCTGTCTAAGCTTGGGTTTCCATTGGGCTAAGAGTTGGCCACTGATGTTATTTTGCAATCGTTGCCAGATAGCTACAGCCAGTTTGTCCTCAATTTCAATATGAATGAAATTGACAAGACTCTGCCACAATTGCTTAGCATGTTACTGAATCAAGAAGGCAACATGAAAAAGGTTAGACCCAAGCCCATCTTTGATGGTCCGTAACAATAAGGGCAAGGGAAAGGCCAAAATCCCGACAAAGCCTAAGGGCAAAGGTAGGCCCAATCTTGGAAAAGGAAAGGCTGCACTGAAACCTAAAGGTGGGGTGTCTAAGGAAGGAAACTATTTTCATTGTGGTGTGACTGGACATTGGAAGCAGAACTGCCCTGTCTATCTTGAGGAAATCAAGAAGGCCAAAGCAAGCGGGACGTGCGCTTGGTATTTATGTTATTGATATTAATTTATCAACTACTACTTCTTGGGTATTGGATACTGGTTGTGGTTCTCATATTTGTACTTCTGTACAGGGACTATAAAGGAGTAGGACTTTGGCTAGAGGAGATGTGGACCTGCGAGTTGGAAATGGAGCAAGAGTTGCTGCATTAGCTGTGAGAACATATACTTTACCTTTGCCTAGTAGACTTGGTTTAATTTTAGAGGATTGTTATTTTATGCCCAGTTTGACTAAAAACATTATTTCAATTTCTTGTTTAGACAAAATTGGTTTTGAGATAATAATTAAGAATAATTGTTGTTCCTTTTATCTCAATAATGTTATCTATGGTTCGGCACAATTGATTAATGGCCTCTATATTTTAGATCAAATGAATCCCATTTACAACATAAATACTAAAAGATCTAAAATAAATGACCCAAATCAAACTTATCTTTGGCATTATCGTTTGGGCCACATAAGTGAGAAACGCATATCCAAACTCCATAAAGATGGAATCTTGGATTCATTTGTTTTTGAACAATTTGAAGTATGTGAATCTTGCTTATTAGGAAAAATGACTAAATCTCTTTTTTACTGGTAAAAGTGAATGAGCTAGTGATTTATTGGGCTTAATACATTCAGATGTATGTGGACCAATAAATACACAAGCCAAAGGTGGATTTCACTACTTCATTATTTTCACTGATGATTTCAGTAGATATGGGTATGTTTATCTTATGCGCCATAAATCTGAGGCCCTTGAAAAGTTTAAGGAATTCAAAAATGAAGTACAAAATCAACTAGGCAAAACTATTAGGACACTTCGATCTGATCGAGGTGGAGAGTATTTGAGCCTAGAGTTTGATAATATTTTGAAGGAATGTGGGATTGTCTCACAACTTACTCCTCCTAGTACTCCTCAATGGAATAGAGTTTCTGAGAGAAGAAATCAAACTCTATTAGACATGGTTCGATCCATGATGAGTCATGCTGATCTATCGACTTCCTTTTGGGGACATGCTCTTAAAACAACTATTTTCACACTAAATCGTGTTCCATCTAAATCGGTTCAAATGACGCCATATGAGATGTGGACTGGGAAACGTCCCAGTATGTCTTTTATGAAAATTTGGGGTTGCAAAGCTTATGTTAAACGTCAGACATC
The DNA here is from genome assembly GCA_025698475.1 of Gossypium anomalum. Lineage (NCBI taxonomy): Eukaryota > Viridiplantae > Streptophyta > Magnoliopsida > Malvales > Malvaceae > Gossypium > Gossypium anomalum. Next base: position 75,710,649 of record CM046966.1, on the reverse strand, counting down.
TACTAAGCTTGAACCCAAATCTAAAAGGTGTATCTTTGTAAGGTATCCGAAAGAAACCAAAGGATATTATTTCTTTAATCCCACTGAGAACAAAGTGTTTGTTGCTCGGACTGGTGTCTTCCTAAAGAGAGAATTTGTTTCTAGAAAGGGAAGTGGGAGAAAGATTGAACTTGAAGAAATTCGAGAATCACAAGATACCACTGAACCAGAGATAGAACAACAGCAAATTCCACAAGAAATTGAGGAACAAGTAACTGCTGTAGAAACACAACCACCGTGTAGATCTTTAAGAGAACGCCATGCACCTGAGAGATATGGATTTCTCATTACAACGCATGGTGACATTCTTCTTATGGATCAAGATGAGCCTAGGACTTATCAAGAAGCGGTAGCGAGCCCAGACTCTGAGAAATAGCTCAAGGCCATGAGATCTGAGATGGATTCCATGTATGAAAACCAAGTATGGACTTTGGTTGACCCACCCGAAGTGGTTAAACCTATAGGGTGCAAGTGGGTTTTCAAAAAGAAAACAGACATGGATGGTAATGTACAAACATACAAGGGGCGATTAGTCGCTAAAGGGTTTCATCAAATTCATGGTGTTGATTATGATGAAACTTTTTCTCCTGTAGCTATGTTTAAATCCATCAGGATCTTGCTCGCCATAGCTGCATTGCATAATTATGAAATCTGGCAGATGGATGTCAAAACAGCTTTCCTTAACGGGAAACTTGAAGAGGATGTGTACATGACACAACCTGAAGGTTTTGTCAATTTGAAGGTTTTGTCAATCCAAAGGATGCTGGAAAGATATGTAAGTTACAAAGATCCATTTATGGATTAAAGCAAGCTTCTCGAAGTTGGAATCTTCGTTTTAACGATGCAATCAAAGAGTTTGGTTTTATCAAAAATAAAGATGAGCCATGTGTTTACAAGAAAGTTAGTGGGAGCACAATCACATTCTTGGTACTGTATGTGGATGACATACTTATCATGGGCAATGACATACCTACCTTACAGTCTATTAAGACTTGGTTAAGAAGTTGTTTTTCTATAAAGGACTTGGGCGAAGCCACTTACATCTTAGGAGACAAGATCTATAGAGATAGATCAAGACGACTACTAGGTCTAAGTCAAGGTACATATATAGATAAAGTATTGAAAAGGTTCAATATGGAAGAATCTAAGAGAAGATTACTACCTATGAGACATGGTATTTCACTCTCGAAAGAAATGTGTCCTTCAACTCCACAAGAGAGAGAATGCATGAGTAAAATTCCATATGCTTCTGCTATTGGATCTATCATGTATGCCATGCCTTAAGTATGACGAGCAGGTACCAAGTAGATCCCGGTGAAGGTCACTGGACCACAGTCAAGAATATCCTTAAGTACTTGAGAAGAACTAAGGATACGTTCCTAATATATGGAGGTGAGGAAGAGTTAAGTGTAAAAGGTTACACTGATGCCAGCTTCCAAATCGACAAGGATGATTCTCAATTGCAATCAGGTTTTATGTTTTGTCTTAATGGTGGTGCTGTTAGCTGGAAGAGTTCAAAGCAAAGTACAGTAGCCGATTCTACAACAGAGGCCGAGTATATTACAGCTAGTGAGGCAGCGAAAGAAGCTGTTTGGATCAAGAAGTTCATTATCGAACTAGGGGTTGTGCCTAGCATATCAGATGCTATAGAACTTCGATGTGATAACAATAGAGCTATTGCACAAGCTAAAGAACCCAGATCTCACCAGCGATCCAAACATATACTTAGGCGCTACCATCTTATTTGAGAGATTATCGATCGAGGGGATGTAGAGATATGCAGAGTACCTACAGATAATAACATTGCTGATCCCTTGACCAAGCCTCTGACACAGCAGAAGCATGATCGTCACACTAAGTCACTTGGTATTAGATATATGACTGATTGGTCTTAGTGCCAGTGGGAGATTGTAAGAGTATGCCCAAAGATCAATCACGAGATGGTTGTAATAACATACTTGATTTATCATGTTTATTGATATAAGGTGTTGCCATTATTATTTCAGTTTCTTTTTTGTGTACATAAATAAACTATTTTATAATAATGTCCTGAGAATAATATGATTATTCTTAAAATATCCTTAGTCAAGTATTATTGTTGGCTAGGACAACAATAATGCATTAAGACTAACATGTAGTTGATTGATGATAAAGAGTTGTCATTGATATAGAGTGTCAAAATCAATCCATGAATATGTGTGTTAGAGAACAACATATTGGACTGACCTGTTATGAGTATGTTTCTTGGATTATTATGTAATTGTCATAACATTACTCATAGTGATTAATATGTATATGATCCTCATACTTGAGATCATCATTATCCCAGCATCGTGAGTTGTATATTTTGATATAGTCAAACGAACATTGTAACTGGTTGATCTATAAAGACTGATGTTGGATATACCACAATCTATGTAGAGGGATATGGTTGATCAATATAGAATAAGTCCCTCCTACATAATGGGAGTATATCTTAGACTACTTGATTGAGTGAGACTAGAAATGCATGGCCATGCTCAAATAAGTTTATATGAGATGTCATACTTATTTGTGTATCATAGTTCACTTAAGGTATCAAGAAACATGGGATGGACTATGCAAGTGTGACTATTCCATGACTTGTGTCCATTCAAAAGATATAGGACTTAAGGATTAATGCACGAAAGGTTAATTGCACGGCCGTGTGCTACGTTGTTCGCTTCTCCCACGCCCGTGCTGTATCCCACACGCCTGTGTGTCCAAACACATAGCCGTGTGCCTTGCCCGTGGAGCTCTCTAACTTATTTAAATTTTGAAAATTTAGCTCCAGTTTTCACACGGCCGTGTGCTATGTTGTTCATTTCTCCCACGCCCATGTGGTCTCCCACAAGCCTGTGTGTCTGAACAAACGGCCATGTGCCTTGCCAGTAGAGCTCTCTGACTTATTTAAAATTTAAAAATTTAGCTCCAATTTTCACACGGCCTAGGACACGTCCGTGTGTCCAGGCCGTGTGGTTCACATAGTCGTATCGTATGCCCGTGTGGTCCCTGTTAGGCCATGTCTCTATCAATATTTGGGAAAATTTAGCTCCAGGGTCAACACGGCCTAGGACACGCCCGTGTGTCCAGGCCTGTGGTCCGCATGACCACATCGCACAGCTGTGTAATTCATTAGTGCCCCCATGTTAAGCCACACGGCCTAGGACAAACCCATGTGTCCAGGCCATGTGGGTTAAAAAACCTGCATAAAATGAAGAAGAAAAAAATAATAAAATTAGTAGGGTTAGTACTCGGGTTGCCTCCCGAGAAGCGCTTATTTAAAGTCTAAGCTAGACTTACCTTGTGTGCGTGGTTACAAAGGTTAGAGGAGCCGAAGCTCCTCTCTATCGTTTTTGAAATCCTCACCATTATAAATTTTAAGTCATTGACCGTTTACCTTGAAAGTGCCAAATTCTGGGTGAGTTACCTCTATCGTGTAACACCTCGAAATAGGGCCTAAATAGAATAGTGGTTGTGAAACCACAAATTTGAGATAGAAAAGTTTATTTCGATTAATTTTTATGATTTATTGAGTGATTAGATGCATGTGTTAGAGTATTGATAAGAAATTTTATAGATTGCATGTTTAATTTGCCTATTAGGGCTTATTTGCAGAAGTTGCTGTAACAGCTCGATTTAGGGCCTAAACGGAACGATGGTTTTAGAACCACGAATTTGAAGTCAAAAAATTTATTCTGATTAAGTTTTAAGGTTTATTTATTGATTAAAATATTGTGTAAAAATATCGTTAAGAAATTTTACTGATAAAGTGCTTAATTGGGCTTTTAGGACTAAATTGCAAAAGTTGCAAAATATGTGTTCTAATTCATAAGTACTTGATTGAAATGGGTTTTTAAAGAGGAGGTCCTTAAATGTTAATTAGACCGTTATAATTCGTTTGGACAAAAGTGGGCATGAATAGGACAAAATTTTAAAGAAAGGCCTTAAGGGTATTTTAGTCATTTGGTAATTAAAAGAAATAAAAAGGGAAAATAAAGCCAAAATTGACTCATCTTTCTCATAGAGGCCGAAATTAGTATGGGGGAAGCCATGGCTAGGGTTTTCAAGCTTTCCAAGCTCAATCGTAAGTCCGTTCTAGCCCCGTTTTTCAAGTTCTTTACGTTTTTGGAATCTCGATAACTTGATTAAGCTTATTCTAGCAATAATTTAAGCTAGGGTTCATATTTGGAAAAATACCCATAGGTGAAATGTGTTTATTTTGATGTTTTATGGTAGAATATGAAGGCTTAAATTATGTTAAACAACTTTTGCTAAGCGGTTTTAAGCAAAAAAAAGTAAAACGGCTTAATCGGTAAAAGTTGTTATCGTTCATAGCTATGTGTTAGAGTGAGAATTTGATGTTTCCATAGAAGGGAAAAATGATCAGCATGTCATAAAACATAAGAATAAGGGATGAAGTTTAATTCCCGAGCCTAGGGGCAAAAGTGTAAATATGCAAATGTTTAGGGGTAAAATTGTAATTTTGTCAAAGTTTGAGTTAAGGACTGTTTTGAATAATACATTAATTAAATAAGTAAAATATGATATTTTAGATCCCAAAAAATGAGATTTGAACTTGGAATGGGAAAAAATCAAAAATCGGGAAGGTTGGTAAAATGGCCGTTTTAGTCTCGAGGTAAGTTCATATGTATAATAAGCATTAATTTATGCATGTTTCAACGTAAAATTTATATATTTACTATGATTGTCGAGGTGTTGAAAGTGAGTATAACTATGATGATTTAAATGTTCAATATTAATTCGACATGGAAATGAGAAAGTATGTAAGTTTGTACGTAAATAACTCATCGATTCTTTTTGCTTTATTATATTTTGTTATCATATAGAATGTGGCTACCTATAGAATGATTATTTGTTGTAAATTACAAATTGAAAAATAAAAAGACTGAATAAATTTGTAACATATTGGAAAGTGAGGAATTTCCCGACTGAGCCTTTGGAATAGGAATGATACGAACGATCTATTGTGAGGTCACGTGTGTAGTACTAAGTGCAGGCTACTACGTGTACCGGATAATTGGTCGCATGTGTAGTACTAAGTGTAGGCTACTATGCATACCCGATAACTTCAATCACGTGTATAGTACTAAGTGCAGGCTACTATGTGTATCAGATGGTTAGGTGATGTGTGTAGTACTAAGTGCAGGCTACTACGTGTACCGGATAATTGGTCGCATGTGTAGTACTAAGTGCAGGCTACTATGCGTACCTGATAACTTCAATCACGTGTGTACTACTAAGTGCAAGCTACTACGTGTATTAGATGGTTAGGTGACGTGTGTAGTACTAAGTGCAGGCTACTACGTGTACGGATAATTGGTTGCATGTGTAGTACTATGTGCAGGCTACTATGCATACCAGATAGCCTTGGCTACAAGTGCGAAAATATGTGCAAGCAACCGAGTATCAGTTATTATTCCGAAGAGTTCAACGGGAAAATCAATTAAGTAAAAATATATGTGAACATGATTATGTGATGAATAAGTGCAGATATATGTTTGTGAAAAAAAATTATGAGCAATGTGCTCGATATTTGAGCGAACTTCGATAAGACAAAATGGATTAAGTGAAATTATGTAAGAGTGAATTTTAGTAGTAAAATAGTGTTGGACAGCAGCAGTTGCGTGATTTTAAAAATTCACTAAAAAACATGGAAGTTGAATTAAATCTCAAATAAATAGAAATTAAAGCTTAATGAGTCTATTTTCATATAACAGAAACAGAGCAAGCAAATGAATTCTATATTCTGAGATATTTAAGTTTCTGTGAGACTGGTCAGAATGACTACGTGATCCCCTGTTCTGACTTTGAAAAATCATTAAATATTGTAAACAAATAATTATGGGATATAATTTGTATGTTTGAAATCCTTAATTAGTCTAGTTTCAAATAAAATAAACGATAACATAATATGAGTTCTGTACGAAGAGAAAATTTATTTGTAGTGAAGAGTGGTCAGGGCAGTTGAGCAGTGAAACAGGGGTAATTTCAATGAATAAACTGTACTAATTGGCTGGGCCAAAAATTCTGAAAATTTTATGGTAAAAATATACGTGAATCTAGTTTCAAATAAAATTAACGGTTTGTAATTTAGAGTTTTGTAGCTCTAGAAATAAATAATTTAGCTTCTAGTACTCTGCTAGATAGCTTATTTTGAACTTGTTTATAATTGTAATAGTGAAAATATGTGTGTTTGTGATGGTAATATTCCGGGAACATATTGTGACTTTGTTTAATGTATGATAATGTATTGTTTATTAATATTTACATATTTACTTACTAAGCTATAATGCTTACTCCCTTCCTTTCCTTTTTCCTATAGTGTCATAGATGTTAGCTCGAGTTGGAGATCACCGGAAGTTAAATCACACTATCAAACTATTGATCCATATATAAAGGTTTTAAAGTATTTTTAAGTCTTTGGCATGTATGGGGACTCGTTTAATTGTTATTAAGTTTCTAGGAGTTGGCCTAAAATACTGACCTATGTTATTTGAAGGTCTCTATTGTGTAAAGTCATTTAATGTAGATAGTCTTGAATATGTTTGAAAAGTTTAAAATTGATGAAATTTTATGTCTCGGTTTTAAATAATTACAAGTACTCAAGTTTGGTAATACCTCGTACCCTGTTTCGGCGTCGGATACGGGTAAGGGGTGTTACATATCGTGCCGTATGGGAAAATGGTTTGCACTACAAATGGACCTGACCATCTTGATTTCAGCTTTCCAAGAAACAATTTGACCCTTGAATTATACAAGAGGACAAGATCTCCAACTTCGAATTGTTTAGGCTGCTTTAAACGAGTGTCATGGCGTGGCTTTGTCGCTTCTTTGTATAACCATGAGTTCTCATAAGCAAAATCTAACTCGTTCAGCTGCATCAATCTCTTCTCACCTGCAAGTTTGAGATCAAAGTTTAGGAATTTTATAGCCCAAAATGCTTTATATTCTAATTCGAATGGTAGATGACAACTTTTCCCATAAACAAGTTTGTAAGGGGAGGTTCCTATAGGAGTTTTAAAAGCAGTTCTATAGGCCCATAAAGCATCATCTACTTTTGTCACCCAATCCTTCCTATTTGATTCTACAATTTTCTTGAGGATTCATTTAAGTTCTCGATTGGCGACTTCAACTTGTCCACTGGTTTGAGAGTGATAAGGGGTAGCTATCCTATGATGCACTCCATATTTTTTAAGTACTTTATCAAATTGAGCATTACAAAAATGTGTACCCCTATCACTAATGATGGCTCTAGGTGTTTCGAATCGAGAAAAGAGCTTCTTGAGAAATCTAACTGCCACTCTAGCATCATTAGTAGGTAAAGCTTGAGCTTCCACCCATTTCGACATATAATTGACTGCTACTAGAATGTATTTATTTCCATATGAACTAGGGAATGGGCCCATAAAATCGATTCCCCAAATTCACTAGAGAGCATATATGTTTGAGGCATTTCATCACGTTTAGAGATATTACCTATTCTCTGGCATTTATCACAAGAAGTAACATACCTGTTAGCGTCTTTGAATAGTGTGGGCCAATAAAAACCTAGTTCGAGTGCTTTATGTGCTGTCCTAGTTCCACTGTAATATCCTCTTGTTGCGCCTGAGTGGCAATGTTCCAAGATCTTACTCGCTTTTGATTTTGTAACACATCTCCGAATTACTTAATCTGCACATACATGAAAAAGAAAAGGATCATCCCAAAAATAAATTTTCACATCAACAAAGAATCCCTTATTTTGATGATGTGTCAACCTTTTTGGAATGATGTTAGCAACTAGATAATTCACAATATCTGCAAACCAAGGGCTTTCAGAGTCAGTTATAACCAGGAGTTGTTCTTCAGGAAACGAGTCATTTATCTCATGTTCACCAAGTTCCTTAAGATGTGGGTTTTCTAATCTGGACAGATGATCTGCTGCAAGATTTTCTACTCCCTTCTTATCTTGAATTTCTAAATCGAATTCCTGTAACAATAAAATCCATCTTATTAGTCGAGGTTTTGCATCTGATTTAGTAAGGAGATATCGAAGAGCTGAATGGTCAATATGTACGACAACTTTAGATAATATTAAATATGGTCTAAATTTATCGAATGCAAAAACCACAACCAATAATTCTTTCTCAGTTGTTGTGTAATTTTCTTGCGTAGCTGTCAATGTCTTGCTAGCATAATAGATCGGTTGAAAATGCTTGTCTCTTCGTTGTCAAAGGACCGCACCTATTGCAAAATCACTCGCATCACATATTAGTTCAAAGGGTAAATTCCAATCAGGTGCAACAACAATCAGAGTATAATTAATTTATCTTTAAGAGTATTAAATGCTTCTAAACATTCCTGAATGAAACTGAAAGGCACATCTTTTTCTAGTAAATTCATTAAAGGCTTAGCTATTTTAGAAAAATCCTTAATAAATCTTCTATAAAATCCAGCATGTCCTAAAAAGCTTCAAATAGCCTTAACTGAACTAGGGGGAGGTAATTTCTCAATAGTTTAAATTTTCGCTCTGTCAACTTCGATTCCTTTACTAGAAATTTTGTGGCCTAACACAATCCCTTCACGAACCATGAAGTGACATTTTTCCCAATTCAATACAAGGTTCATTTCCTCATATCTTATTAGAACTCTTTTTAAATTTTTAAGGCAAAGATGGAAAGAGTTACCGAATACCGAGAAATTATCCATAAATACCTCCATTATGTCTTCTACGACTTTATCAAAAATGGCCAACATGCATCGCTAAAAAGTAGCAGGAGCATTACATAATCTAAAAGGCATTCGTTGATAAGAAAGCGTATCGTATGGACATGTAAATGTTATTTTCTCTTGGTCCTCAGGAGCTATTGGGATTTGGAAGTAACTAGAGAGTTTGTCTAGGAAGCAATAATACATATGCCCAGATAGTCTTTCCAACATCTAATCAATGAATGATAAGGGAAAGTGATCCTTTCTCGTGGTATCGTTCAACTTCCTATAGTCAATGCAAATTCTCCATCCCGTAACTCTTCGTGTTGGGATCAATTCATTCTTCTCATTAGCCATAATAGTCATGCCTCTTTTCTTAGGGACAACCTGCACAGGACTCACCCAAGAACTGTCAGAAATAGGATAAATAACTCCAACATTTAGAAGTTTAATTACCTTAGCTTTTACGACTTCTTTCTTGTTAGGATTCAGTCGTCTTTGAGTTTGCACATAAGGTTTATATTCATCTTCTATTAAAATTTTGTGTGTGCAAAAAGAAGGAATGATCCCTCTTATGTCAGAAATCTTCCAAGCTATAGCTCTTTTATGCTCCTTCAACACTTGAAGTAACTCGTCCTTTTTGGTTGGCTATAAATCTGAAGCAATAATCACTGGTAATGTGGAATTATTTCCAAGAAACGTATATTCTAGGTGATTTGGTAATTGCTTCAATTCCAATTTATGAGGTTCTTCAACAAAGGGTTTTAATTTTAATTCATTGGTTACCTCAATACCCTCATAATTCTTCTGTCACATTGAAGACTCATTAGAATTTAATGCACTGTTTATCTTACCTAACGCAACATCATCGTCATTTACCTCCTCTCCTTGGGCAAGACACAGTTCCAACATGTCCTTATGAATGATTTCCTGTAAAGAATCTTGAGTAGCATGATAAATAGAATCAATAAAATAGTAGGAGTCATCTTGTTCTCTAGAAAATCTCATGGCATTATAAATTTTAAAAATAATCTCTTCGTCACCTACCCTAAGCACAAGTTTACTGTCACCCACATCAGTAACAGCCCTAGCAGTGGCTAAAAATGGGCGATCTAAAATTAAAGGCACCTCAACATCCTCATCCATGTTAAGCACAACAAAATCATCAGGGAATATGAATTTATCTACTTTTACGAGTATATCTTCAATAATACCCCTAGGATATTTAACAGATCTATCAGCTAGTTGGATACTCATCCTAATAGGTTTTGGTTCCCCAAGGTCAAGTTGCTTGAACATTTTATAAGGCATCAAGTTAATGCTAGCGCCTAAATCAGCTAGTGCTTTCTCAACATTTAAACTACCAATTAAGCAGGGAATAGTAAAACTTCTTGGATCTTTCAATTTGGTTGGTAGTTTATTTTGAAGTATGGCTGAGCACTCCTCGTTGAGTTCTACTGTAGAAAACTCTTAAACTTCTTTTTATTTGCTAGAAGCTCCTTAAAAAATTTTGCATATGTAGGCATCTGCGAAATAGCTTCAAAAAAAGGTAAGTTAATATGCAACTATTTAAAAAGTTTAAGAAATTTACCGAATTGTGCATCCATGCGGTCTTTCTTAAACTTTGCTGGATATGGGATTGGTGGTTTATATTCCCTCAGCACCCATTTTTTACTTATTTTGGGTTTTACCTCCTCATCCTCTTTCCTATCAGATTCTTGTGGTAGCTTCTGATAAACCGTAATTTATACATATTTATAACCCATGCTTAACTCATTTTATGAATGATTTCTCCTTAGATTTGGTGAATTCGATGCTCCTAATGCCTTAATTTCATGTTTTATCCTTAGGTAAGCATAGGAGAATGAAAAGAACGAGAAAAGGGCCAAAAACGGAGAAAATGGGCCAAAGCACGAAATCAACACGGCCTAGACCACCTCACACGGACAGATCACACGACCGTATCAATCTCGCAGAATTTAAGCATGATTCACGCGGGCAGCTAACACGTCCATGCCAATCTAACAGGTTTGAACACGGCCGTGCCACACAGGCGTGTCCCTACCGAACCCTAGTTAAGCTTCATTCGGAAAAGGCCAAATTTTAGGGCTTCTTAGGCATTCCAAAGCCTATAAATACACCCTAAAGGAGGAAGAAAAGGGGGACGGAGAATAGGGAGTAAGGAATTACTTCGAGGAAGCCGATTGATCCATCTCAGAAGCCGGAGCCACCATCAAGACTGAAGATCTCTCCTCAACCTCCCCTTCAGGAGTTTTGGGTTTTCTTTATGTTTTGTAAGTTTTATTATTCTAAGATGTGTTCTTGTTTAGCTATGAACTAAACCCTAAATACCTAAGGGGGATGAAACCTATGACAAAACCTTGTTATTATTTCTAAATCGTATGATAAATTTTTAACTTGTTCTTAATTCTTGTTTTGGTATTTCAGGATATCACTTCAAGTTACTACTCTTAGTTGGAGGAGGAATAGACCCTGACTAAGAGTAACTTTGTCGTAATTAAGTGGAGTTAATTGCATGCCTAGAGATAGGGTGACAAGATTTTGCCGGATTAGGGTGAAACCTAATAAGGGAATCCATAGATCGAGCCAATGCAACCTTAGGGTGTTAATTAGAGATAACTCTCGGTTATTCAACATAGGGATTAGACGTTATTAGTCTCGAACAGGATAATAATATACATTAGGGATTTCTACGGAACAAGTTGAATGAATAAATCGTCCGGTTCGGAGCCAGAATAACAAGTAAGAGTCTAAGTGGATTTTTCCTTAGGTATTGTCTCAATCAATCGTTTTCCACAATAGTAATTTCCCAATTTCTATTTTCTGCAAGCTCTTAGTTTAATTAGTTAGTCAAAACAATCCTCTTTTATTCGGCTAGATAATAAAAAGACGGTAATTACTAGTACTCATAGTCCTTTGGGTTCGACAATCCAGTCTTGCTAAAGCTATACTACTGTTCGATAGATCCAGGAAATTTCACTATCCCTTGCTTAATTGGTAGTTTGAATGTTGAGAAAGCACTAGTCGATTTAGGAGCTAGCATTAATTTTATGCCATATAAAATGTTCAAACAACTTGGTCTTGGGGAACCCAAACCCACTAGGATGAGTATTCAACTAGCTGATAGATTTGTTAAATATCCTAGGGGTATTATAGAAGATATACTTGTGAAAGTAGATAAATTCATATTCCCTGTTGACTTCATTGTGCTTGATATGAACGAAGACGTGGAAGTACCTTTAATCTTAGAGCATCCATTTTTAGCCACTGCTAGGGCTGTAATTGATGTGGGTGATGGTAAATTGGTACTTAGAGTAGGTGACGAGGAGATTATCTTTAAAATTTATGATGCTATGAGATTTTCTAGGGAACAAGATGATTCATGTTATTTTATTGACTCTATTGATCATGCTACTCAAGACTCTTTTTAGGAAATTATACGAAAGGACACGATAGAACTATGTCTAGCTCAAGGGGAGGAGGCAGATAATGACCCCAATGAATGTTCCTTAAGACAAGCAGAATATGAGGGTATTAAGATGAACGATGAACTTAAACAAAAACCCTCTATTAAAGAACCTCCCAAATTGGAACTTAAACAATTGCCAGATCATTTGGAATATGTATACCTTGGAAATAATTCTACATTACCAGTGATTATTGCTTCTAACCTGCAACCCAAGGAAAAGAAGGAATTAATTCGAGTACTAAAAGAACATAAAAAAGCCATAGCTTGGAAAATTTTTGACATCAAAGGGATTAGCCCCTCTTTTTGCACCCATAAAATTTTAGTGGAAGATGAATATAAGCCTTGTGTGCAAGCTCAAAGACGACTGAACCCCAATATAAAAGAAGTTGTTAAAGCTGAGGTAATTAAACTTCTAGATGCTGGAATTATTTATCCTATTTCTGACAGTTCTTGGGTAAGTCCAGTGTAGGTTGTTCCTAGAAAGGAGGCATGACGGTCGTGGCTAACAAGAAGAATAAATTAATCCCAACAAGGACAATCACAAGTTGGAGAGTTTATTGATTACAGGAAGTTGAATGATGCCACAAGGAAAGATCACTTTCCATTGCCATTCATTGACCAAATGCTGGAAAGATTATCCGGACACATGTACTACTATTTTTTAGACGGACTCTCTGGCTACTTCCAAATTCCAATAGCTCCTGAAGATCAAGAAAAGACAACATTCACATACCCATATGGTAGTTTGCTTATCGTAGAATGCCTTTTGGATTATATAATACCCCTGCCACTTTTCAGCACTACATGATGGCCATCTTTGACGAACTCGTGGAAGACATCATGGAGGTATTTATGGATGATTTCTCGGTATTCGGTAACTCTTTCCATCTTTGCTTTAAAAATTTAAAACGAGTTTTAATAAGATGTGAGGAAACGAACCTTGTACTTAATTGGGAAAAGTGTCACTTCATGGTTCAAGAAGGTATAGTATTAGGGCATAAAATTTCTACTAAAGGGATTGAAGTGGATAAATCTAAAATTGAAACAATCAAAAAATTACCACCTCCTAGTTCAGTCAAGGCTATTAGAAGCTTTTTAGGACGTGCCAATTTTTATAGAAGATTTATTAAAGATTTTTCTAAAATAGCTAAGCCTTTGACTAAATCACTAGAAAAAGATATGCCTTTTAATTTCAATCAGGAATGCTTGGAAGCATTTAACACCTTAAAAGATAAAATAATTGATGCTCCAATTATAATTGCACCTGACTGGAACTTACCTTTTGAACTAATGTGTGATGCGAGTGACTATGCAATAGGTGTAGTTTTGGGACAGCGAAGAGACAAGCACTTCCAACCTATCTATTATGCTACAAGACATTGATAGCCGCACAAGAAAACTACACCACCACCGAAAAAGAATTGCTAGATGTGGTTTTTGCATTTGATAAATTTCGATTATATCTCATATTGTCTAAAGTTGTTGTCTACACTGATCATTCTGCCCTTCGATACCTTCTAACTAAAACTGATGCAAAACTTCGACTTATTCGATGGATTTTGTTATTGCAGGAATTCAACTTAGAAATTCAAGATAAGAAAGGAGCTGAAAATCTTGTAGCGGATCATCTGTCCAGGCTTGAAAACTCAAATATCAGAAAACTAGATGAAGCCAAAATCAAGGGTTCGTTTCCTGAAGAACAGTTCTTCACTATATCTAATTTTAAAGTACCTTGGTTTGCAGACATCGCAATTTTTTTGGCCGCTATTATTATCCCAAAAGGGTTGATACACCAGCAAAAGAAGAGATTCTTTAGTGATGTGAAACACTACTTTTGGAACGACCCTTTTCTTTTTCGCATATGTGCAGATCAAATCATTCGAAGATGTGTTACAAGGTGAGAAACATCAAAGATACTGGAACATTGCCACTCAGGACCAACTGGAGGACACTATAGTGGAACTAAGACCGCGCATAAAATACTTGAATCAGGTTTTTATTGGCCCTCGTTATTCAAGGACCCCAACAGGTATGTGACTTTTTACGACAAATGCCAACGAACAGGTAACCTCTCCAAACATGATGAAATGCCTCAAAACTATATGCTTCCATGTGAAATATTTGACGTTTTAGGGTATCGACTTCATGGGTCCATTCCCAAGTTCATTAAGGAATAACTATATCTTATATGTCCAAATGGGTAGAAGCCCAAGCTTTACCTACTAATGATGCTAGAGTAGTAGTACGCTTCCTTAAGAAACTCTTCTCAAGATTCAGAACACCTAAAGCAATTATTAGTGACAGGGGCACTCATTTCTGTAACACCCAATTTGAGAAAACTCTTAAGAAATAGAGTTTACCACAGAACAGCCACCCCATACCATCCTTAAACCAGTGGACAAGTCAAAGTGGCAAACCGAGAAATCAAACAAATTTTTGAAAAGACAGTAGAATCAAACAGGAAAGACTGGGCGATGAAAGTAGATGATGCTTTGTGGGCTTATAGAACTGCTTTTAGGACTCCCATAGGAACATCACCGTACAAACTCGTTTATGGGAAAAGCTTCTATCTACCATTCGAACTAGAGCACAAAGCTTTTTGGGCAATTAAATTTCTAAACCTTGATCCTAAACTTGCAAGCCAAAACATGTTGATACAGCTGAATGAGTTAGAGGAGTGGCGAGCCAATGCATACGAAAATTCACGGCTATACAAGGAAGCAACAAAACGATACCATGATGCTCGCCTGAAGCAGGAAAAGCAATTCGAAGTCAGAGATTTTGTCTTGCTCTATAATTCAAGACTCAAATTGTTTCCTGGAAAACTTAAATCACAATGGTCAGGACCTTTCGTAGTTCAATCTGTCTTTCCATATGGCACAGTAGAGGTAAGTCACCCATCACAAGGAACTTTCAGGGTAAATGGTCATCATCTCAAACTTTATAACGGCAAGAATTTTAAGGACGATGGAGAGGAGCTACGACTCCATGAACCTCCCTGAATACATCAGTAAGGGAAGTCGAGCTAAGACTATAAACAAGCGCTTCTCAGGAGGCAACCCCAGTACTAACAACTTTTATTTATTTAAAATTTCAAAATTTTTAATATTTAGATCACTAACTGAATCTTTGAACACAGGTTTACCACAGAGACATGGCCAAGCACACGGGCGTGTGTAAGACCGTGTGGAAACAGGAAAAGATTTTCTCAAAACACGGACAATGATAAATCGCCATGGCTGTGTGACATGGCCGTGGGTGAACCTACCAAAACAACACGGGCGTGCGACACGCCCGTGTCTGAAGAGCATGGTAGAAACTGAGAAACTAACACAGGCGTGAGACACGCCTGTGTCTAAACACCCGTGGTCGACACTGCCAAAATAACACGGGCGTGTGCATAGGAACATGGGCATGGAAGAAACGAACCATATTGCACACGGGCGTGTCTGAAGGCCGTGTGACGAACTCCCAATTCACGACCCACACGGGCGTGTGCGATGACTGTGCCACTTACAAAATTTTATTATTTCTTTTACTTCCACTTTTATTCTTAATTCTTTTTTTTTATAATTCATGTATTCTCTAAACACGGCTTCTCTTTATGATTACTACAAGCTTATTTCTTCCTTAACATCATGCCCTACTCTATTGTCAATCATTGTTCTCACCAAACTAGGACATTCATTCAGTACTCAGGAAGTTTCAATTCTCTCCCTATCTTATAATCTTATATTGCCTTATATATCTAACCTTGTACATTGAAGGCAATGTACATCTTAAGTGTGGGGGGGTATTTATTTCATTATCTGAGAAATCCTTGAATATTACTTTGTTCTCTTGTGAATCTCTCATATCATGTTTAAAATAAATTTTGATTGACTGATAATTTTTATTGATATATCTTAAATTAAAACATAGGCATTCATGCATTGATTGTTAAACTTTAAGACACTAGAAAATCAAGCATCATAATATGATGTTTAAGAATTTAAAATTTTAGGTGTTTCCCCAAATTTAGGTCTCATCTTGAGTTGAATCCCACAGATTTAAACATCGAAAAGCCATAATTTTTGTGAGATTTTTGAGCCTTTTGAGCATCTATTAATTCTTTCATGCTCACTTCTATTATTGCTTTGAGTGTACCAATATTGAACTGTTATTCTAGAACTTGCCTGATTATGCATGTTGAGACCACACTATTTGATTTGATATATCAAAATGATAGAGGCACTTAGGATTAACCCATTCATGCCATGAAAAGCCTACCTCCACAATTAACCCTTAGTAAACCCCTTTGAGCCTAACAAACCATTTCTTGTATTACCCTCAATATTAACCCTTAACCCATTAGTGTTGGAATCTCCTAAATTAATTCGATCCCTATTTTTTTGTCTAAAATTGAGTTGGATAAATTGCTTAGCTATGTCTTGTTCTTAATAATTAGTTATGATTATTTAACTTGTTCTTAATTAAAAAAAATGAATACATATTAGCAGTTATCTTTTGTTATAAGCTTTATTATTCAAATTCCATAGTCAAAAAATAAGCTATGTTGTACGCAAGTAGTGATTAAACATTTTTCTAGTTAAGTAATTTTTTAGTTCAATCTCGATTCTAACCTTTTCTTTCAGCTTGTAACCACACCCCTTAACCAAGCCTCATTACAACCCTTTAAAGACCTTTTGATTGATGTATCATCTCGATTTATACTGGTGGAGATTTGATTTTCATGTAAGCCTATGGTAATAACTTTTCATATTGACTAATGAGTGCTAATTTCATTGTCCTTAAACACTTCGAGTGATTTGAGTGAATCTTTAGTGAAGACGTTAAACTCTTTGAGGTTTCGAATCAATGATAACTACTTAGATGAAGGGAGATGCCTAAGTTTTTTATGATTAAATATTCAACTTGGAATGTTTGAGGCTTTAATGTTCTTATAGTTGAGTTCTCAATGTATGATTACTTATGAGATGATTTGAGATAATATTGATCGAAATTATAAGTTGAGAAAAAGGAGATTTTAACTATGATCTGAGGATTTTGCTTGAGGACAAGCAAACGCTATGATCTGAGGATTTTGCTTGAGGACAAGCAAACGCTTAAATGTGGGATATTTGATAAACCGTAATTTATACATATTTATAACCCATGCTTAACACATTTTATGAATGATTTCTCCTTAGATTTAATGAATTTGATGCTCCTAATGCCTTAATTTCATGTTTTATCCTTAGGTAAGCATAAGAGAACGAAAGGAACGAGAAACGGGCCAAAAACGAAGAAAATAGGCCAAAGCACGAAATCAACATGGCCTGGACCTCCTCACACGGGCAGATCACACGGCCGTGTCAATCTGGCAGAATTGAAGCACGATTCACACGGGTAGCTCACAAGTCCGTGCCAATCTAACAGGCTCGAACACGGCCTGAAGTAATCGCACACGGTCATGCCACACAGGCATGTCCCTGTCGAACCCTAGTTAAGCTTCATTCGGAAAAGGCCAAATTTTAAGTCTTCTTAGGCATTCTAAAGCCTATAAATACACCCTAAAGGAGGAAGAAAAGGGGGACGGAGAATAGGGAGTAAGGAATTACTCTGAGGAAGCCGATTGATCCATCTCAGAAGCCGGAGCCACCATCAAGACTGAAGATCTCTCCTCAACCTCCCCTTCAGGAGTTTTGGGTTTTCTTTATGTTTTGTAAGTTTTATTATTCTGAGATGTGTTCTTGTTTAGTTATGAACTAAACCCTAAAAACCTAAGGGGGATGAAACCTATGACTAAACCTTGTTATTATTTCTGAATCGTATGATAAATATTTAACTTGTTCTTAATTCTTGTTTTGGTATTTCAGGATATCACTTCAAGTTACTACTCTTAGTTGGAGGAGGAATGGTCCCTGACTAAGAGTAACTTTGTCGTAATTAAGTGGAGTTGATTGCGCACCTAGAGATAGGGTGACAAGATTTTGCCGAATTAGGGTGAAACCTAATAAGGGAATCCATAGATCGAGTTAATACAACCTTAGGGTGTTAATTAAAGATAACTCTCGGTTATTCAACCTAGGGATTAGACGTTGTTAGTCTCGAAAGGGATAATAATATACATTAAGGATTTCTACGGAATAAGTTGAATGAATAAATCGTCCGGTTCGGAGCCAGAATAACAAGTAAGAGTCTAGGTGGATTTTTCCTTAGGTATTGTCTCAATCAATCGTTTTCCACAATAGTAATTTCCCAATTTCTATTTTCTGCAAGCTCTTAGTTTAATTAGTTAGTCAAAACAATCCTCTTTTATTCAGCTAGATAATAAAAAGACGGTCATTACTAGTACTCATAGTCCTTTGGGTTCGACAATCCGGTCTTGCTAAAGCTATACTACTATTCGATAGGTACACTTGCCTACGTTGTAATCATAGTTAGTTTCAAGAACGAGTCATTACAAATTTATAAAACTTATCACACGAAAAATCAACGATCAGCTTCTTTTCAGATTCAGTTAACACTTTCCCACTCCTTAGGGTAACTGCTTTCATGTGCTCTTTTAGGTTAGGTTTGGTGTTACTAGGCAGGCTCCCTTGTGGTCTCTCTGAAATCATCTTAGCCAACTGTCCTATTTGATTCTCGAGCCCTTGAATTTATGCTTGTTGATTTTTAAGTGTAGTTTCAGTGTTTTGAAAACGGGTTTCCACCACTGAAATAAACTTTGTCATCATCTCTTCAAGGTTCGGCTTTTTCTCTTGCTGGTAAGTTTGTTATTGGAAGCCTGGAGGGGGTGGTGGTCTCTGATTCTCTTGGCCTCCCCATAAGAAATTTGGGTGGTTCCTCCAACTCGCATTGTAATTGTTACTGTAAGGATTATTTTGAGGTCGAGGGTTATTACCCATATAATTTATTTGCTCATTCTCCATGTTGGGGCTGAAAGGTAAATATTCTAAATTGCCCATTCCACCTCTACTCATGTTACACTACATCATCGGATGTACCTACGTAGAACCACATAAATCATCAATCTTTTTATTTAAGAGTTCTACCTAGTTTGATAGCATGGTGACTGCATTTAGGTTGAAAACACCAGCTAATTTTGTTAGCTTTGTTCTCATGACTTGCCACTAATAATTATTCAGTGACATCTCCTCTATAAACTAATAGGCCTCCTCAGGTGTTTTGTTATTTATGGTTCCACCGGCAGCTGCATCAATCATCTTCCTAGTCAAGGGGTTCAAACCATTGTGAAAAGTTTGAACCTGTAGCCATAAAGGTAACCCATGGTGAGGGCACATTCTCAATAAGTACTTATACCTCTCCCATGCATCATAAAGAGTTTCTAAATCCATCTGCACAAAAGAAGAGCTATCATTCCTTAACTTTATCGTTTTAGCTAGCTGAAAATACTTTAATAAAAACTTTTCGGTCATTTGTTCCCAAGTAATGATGGAACCTCGTGGTAACGAATTCAACCACTATTTAGCTTTATTCCTTAATGAAAAGGGAAATAACCAAAGGCGAATGGCATCATCAGAAACGCCATTTATTTTGAAAGTATCACAGAACTCCAAGAAGTTGGCCAAATGAGTATTTGGTTCTTCATCCTGCAAACCATCAAACTTAACAAACATTTGAATCATTTGTATAGTGTTAGGTTTCAGTTCAAAATTATTTGCAGCAATTGTAGGTCTAACAAACATTTTATCAAACATATTGTAAGCATAAAATAAAAGCAAAGGGTTTAAGAAAATGATCCTTCACTTAACGAAGATCCGTTGAAGCCCGAGGGGTTGTGCATCATTGTTTAAAAAATCTTTAACAATAAGGAAGAAAGAAAATTGTCACACTAAGATCTAACCTAAAAAGAAACAAAGAAAACTTAAACCAAAAATGAAAAGGAACAGAAAAAGACAAGAGAAAGAAAACCTAATCTAACAACTATAAACCCTAACGAAACTGTTCAGTCACCAAAAATTTGGAATGAAAGGCTTATAAAGTATTTATAGCCTACTAACATTTAACCTAACATTGACTATTTTACTATTAAGTAAAAAGAAGACATAAGCTTGTTTGGACACAAAATTGGCCCTGTAGTTTTTGTAATGCCCTGATTTATTTAACTTTGTTTTTTTATGAATTTTGTCATAATTAAGTATCTGTTTTAGTGGTTAAGTGATATTGGTGTGTGTTTGAGGTCTTGGGTTCAACTTTCACTTCTGGAAATTCTCTTTTTTTTTTTTTTATCCTAGCCTTATCCCTTTTGGGTGGGCTTATGTTATATTTTTGATCAACTCATATTAGAATGAATCTGCTGGTTCAAGTGCTAAGGTGTTAGCTAGCTTTAGGTTTTTGTATTCGAACCCCCGTGTGAGCGAATGATGTTATTTTTACTTCTGTGAGTGTGTGCCAGTTGTGTAGTAGAAGTTCGGTGGGATTGAAAGCCTGTGGTAGTTGGACAAGGTTAGTGGTTGGTTTTGGTGGGTTTTGGTAGTTAGTGGAGTTGTGGTGAGTTGGGATTTTAGTTTGAATTAATTTTTCATTTTAATTTTTTCCCAAAAATCCCCATTTTTATCCTTCTGATGTTATTTTTTTCCCCTTCTTTTCGCTGCAACTTTTTATTTTGTTTTCTCTTTATTCTATTCAAGAAATCGATCGTTCTAATCATTGGGGTTCAGTTTTCTTATTGTTCTTTGTTCGTCTTGGTAAGTCTATAAGTTCGTTTGGTTTGGATTTATTTCCTTTTGAACTGGCGTATTGGTATTGTGGTTAGGGAGTTTAATTTTTGTGAGTGTGTTGCATAGGAGAAGACTGTGAAGTAGTGGATTTCGCTCTAACGGCCTAATCCATAATAGTAGTTCTTTTCGTCGTCGGTAAGTTCATGTACGTTGTTCGAGTTATTGTTGTCGAATCATAAACCGTTTGCTAAATAATTATCGGGATACTATTTTTCTATGTTTCGGAGGTCTCGGGATTGCTTTCACATTAAAAACAGACTAGGTGTATAACAAAAACAGGAGAAAGAATCGATCGGTTAAAGTAAAAAATTTGGCCTGTCAACGCCACACGGGCGTTTGCCTAGTCATGTGGTAGGCCGTGTAGGCCACAAGGACTAGGCCAACTTAGGCGTATGGGCCTATACGGGCAAGCCATATGGAAGTGTGGGCCACACGAGCAAGGTTATTCTAAGCATGTGGGCCCACACGGGTAAGCCATACGAGCATGTAGGCCTAAATTTCACAATTTTTCCCTAGGGCTGTACACGTCGTTCCTATCAACAATGGGCCTTCCGTAGGGTCGATATGTTTGGTATAAGCCTTAAAACATGAAATCTCTTACTCTGTTAGACTGAAAATAACTTAAATAATACGTTTATGAGTATTATGAGACATGGTAAGTACGATCTGTTCTGTCATGCTTAGACATGTGTAATATCTATTTTATGAGCATGCATGATGTATTAATTCTGATATATGTTATTACTGTCTGTATTTTGTTATGGGATGGGATATGTGATATGTGGAGAAAGTATTCTGTGAGGTGATATTTCGCCAATATACTAGCAGCACGGCTGTGATTACTCTGAAAAGTGTCTTATAGACACTATGTGGTGTGTAGGGTTGGGTGAATGTTTTATACTCCACGTGGTTTGTTGGGATGATCGGAGTTGGTGTGTAGAGGATGGTCATAGGACTTTGTATATCTGTATCTGTATGATTCTGTTGATAATCTGATTCTGTTAAGGATTTATGTCTGTATCTTTTCTGTTATACGATAAAACCTGAATTTATGTTTCCGTAGAGTTATACACTGGGTTTTTAAAACTCACTTTGTTTCTGTTTGCTCTGTTCAGGTAACTCTCAGACTTAGGTGGGTCGGTGCAGTGGGTGCTCTTTTGTGACCACCTGTCCGTAAATTTCATTTACTTTAAAATTTTACTTAATTTTATGATTTTGAGAGTTTTGTAATTTTGGGACTCTCTGGACTTTGGGTTTTATTTTTGGATTTTTATTTGATTTGAGATTTCTTGTAACACTTGACAAAACAATTTACACAAACAACTATTTTTTACGATCAAACGCTTTAGAGAAAATAAAATCAGTTTTCAAAATAAAACGACTTTAAAACTTCTAATGCAAATTGTAACACTCCAAACCCGGCCTGGAAGTTTGGCTTGAATCTGGCGTGTCACATTGAAGTGTTTTTCGAAAACCATGTTTCCATTAAAACCCTTCTTAATAATTAAAACTTATACCCTTTTTAAACCTTGTTAGAAAACCTTAACTGAATATCATTCTTAACAACTTTGTAAAAATCTTGGTAGTTGCGGAAGCTTAATTTAAAAACAATTGCGGATACGTGATGTTTTGAAAACAGTAATTGCTTTGGAAAACCGTGTTCTAATACTAGCAATTAGAAATAAAATTTCAAATTAGAAATCCAGAAAATTACAAAAGCTTTACTACAACTCACATGAAAACATTTTTAAAGCAATAATCAAAACTGTAACTTAAACAGTGTGTGTAGCTCCCTCCGAGTCCCTCGCAGCTCCGATCCGTCTAAGGCTGGAAATTACCTGAAAGGTTAATAAACGGGGTGAGTTTATGAAAACTCAGTGTGAAATCCCCTACTATATAAAAGGAACAGTCAGTCATATAAAAGAATTAAAAGTCTGGCCCCAGCCCTACTTACAGTTTCAGTATCAATTGGGCCTTAGCCCATTACAGAATAAGAAAAATTATCAAAGCTAAAATCAAAATGAGAATCAGAATCAGGTGACAGAATCAGAATCAGAATCAGAATCAGAATCAGAATCTGAGTTAGGTGACAAAATCAGAATTAGTACCAGGTAATAGAATCAGAATCAGAATGTGAATGCAATCCCAACCCAGCCTATAGCCAACCGCTACACTCCACCCGTACCAGCCCTACACTCCATGTGAGGAGACTACTCGACCCACCCACCCGCTACACACCACAGAAATTGCAGCGAGGCTGCCAGATATTGTGACGAAGTCACCAGATACAGATATTGTGGCTAGGCCACCGAAG
Organism: Gossypium anomalum; assembly: GCA_025698475.1. Classification (NCBI taxonomy): domain Eukaryota; kingdom Viridiplantae; phylum Streptophyta; class Magnoliopsida; order Malvales; family Malvaceae; genus Gossypium; species Gossypium anomalum. The sequence goes on along the minus strand of CM046966.1, from coordinate 75,687,350 downwards.
CGATATATATATATATGTGGCGGTTACCACGATTGCAAATGAGGTCGCGATATTGTGACAAAGTCACGAGCAGATATATGTGGCGAGGCCACGATTGCAAATGAGGTCGCGGATATTGTGACGAAGTCACGTATCAGATATATGTGGCGAGGCCACCAGATTGCAAATGAGGCTACCGTAACGCTTCCCATGCAAATGAAATAATATGTCATGGCATCACGATACGAATCGAATATCATGCCCATATTTGAATCAAACAATCACGATTAAGTCATTCATATCACCAACATATATTTACAATCAAATCTGTCAACCACACAGTCCAAGTCAGTCACTTGCCCACAAGGGCAAAATAGTCATTACCAGGGGTATTTTGGTAATTTTACAAACTAGGGGTATTTTTGTAATTTTACAAACTAGGGGTATTTTGGTAATTTTACAAACCAGGGGTTTTTTGGTAATTCTGTAAACCAGGGGTATTTTGGTAATTTTACAAACCAGGGGTATTTTGGTAATTTTACAAACCAGGGGTATTTTGGTAATTTTGTAAATCAAGGGTAAAACGGTAATTCTATAAATCGAAGGTACTTTAGTAATTTTACAAGTCGAGGGTTTTTCAGAAATTTGGTAAACTAAAGTATTCTAAGCAGGGATAACAATACGAATGGGCCTAAAGTCCATTCTCGGTCCAAATAGTCCCACACGCTCGTGTGGCCCTTTTAGCCCAAATCTAGCCACAGATATGAGATTCACCTGGCCTAGTCCAATATTTACTACACAATCAAACAACTTATCTAATTGGGCCCGTAGGCCCTTTGGGCCCACATGGCCCCTTTCGGCCCATTGCAGCCCGAAGTAGCCATCCTACAGCTAGAGTAGTGAGAAATACACACCTAATAGGAGACTGGAGTTAATCCGCACTCCGAGCACTCTTAGCTGACGTCTAACCCAAACGAGCACGCCATAAAGCGAAAGGGATCAGCGAAGAAGGGTATGCCTACTCTCCTCATGGTCTACTCTATTTAAAGCCAGCTGTCCATCTACTCTTATGTTAGCTTCCCGATGTGGGATCCCTCCATCACCAGAGTTTAAAACCAACACCAACTCTTGCCATCCCAACATAGTAAAATAATCAACCTTTGCGTGCCAAGGGATTCAAAGCAAAGTCCTTCCACATGCCAACTCACGCCACCACCACTAGGCCATCAACTCATTTGTGTCATAAATCCAACACATTAAACTTTAAAGCGCACCTACTTACTTCCAGATTTATTGAAAAGAAAAACCAAAATATATTGCAGGAGCCAAGACTTGAACCTTAGACCCCTTGCTTCCTCTATGGTGTCACATCCTTGTCCCCTAAGTGGCGCCACCTTGCCACTACACCACACTCCTTTTTGTGTCATCTTTTCTCCAACAATATTCTTAAGGCTTATCTACTACACCTAGGGTTTGATTCACCTTAAACCAAAATTTTTGCTAGAGTCCAGGTTTGAACCCAACACTTCTCCAACACTTCTCAGCACACTTAACCACTAAAACAAGCCTTCATTAACGAAATTTACATGCACAACAAAATATTATAAGCTACCTTCAACCGCTCCTATGCTTAAGGCCCAAAAATTCTAGGCCCAAATTCAGGGTGTTACAACTCTACCTCCCTTAAAAAAATTTCGTCCCCGAAATTTCCATCTAACAGGGTAGTCGTGTAACATCTACCCCACTACACTACCGCTGCGCACTCTGATCTTACTATCACTATCACAGTTCAACTAGAACTTGAAACATCTCCTACATACAACACTTATTCACTGAAGTAGACATATATTTATCACACATATATATAATTTCTATATCCAAACATCACATCCACATAAAATAAATACAAAATTTAAATTCAGACCAATATCTAAGGAATCTACAGTATTTCAATTTCTAAACAGACAAAAGTATTCAGAAGACTTACAGATTCGGTGCCAGAGACTCGGTTTGCCACACTTTTTAAGAGAAATACTTCAAGTAGACCACGTGGTTGAAAATAATTTTTTAAAATTCAACCTTTGAAAACCCAATCCACAGCCTAGTTGTTACAACCCAGGCTCTGATACCACTAAATGTAACACTCCAAACCCAGCCTGGAAGTTTGGCTTGAATCTGGCGTGTCACATTGAAGTGTTTTTCGAAAACCATGTTTCTATTAAAACCCTTCTTAATAATTAAAACTTATACCCTTTTTAAACCTTGTTAGAAAACCTTAGTGAATATCATTCTTAACAACTTTGTAAAAATCTTAGCAGATTCTATAAGCTTAATTTAAAAACAATTGCGGATACGTGATGTTTTGAAAACGATAATTGCTTTGGAAAACCGTGTTTCTAATAGTAGCAATTAGAAATAAAATTTCAAATTAGAAATCCAAAAATTACAAATAAACTTTACTACAACTCACATGAAAACATTTTTAAAGCAATAATCAAAATCAGAACTTAAATAAGGTGTGTGTAGCTCCTCCGAGTCCTCGCAGACTCCGATCCGTCTAAGGCTGGAAATTACCCTGAAGGTTAATAAACGGTGAGTTTATGAAAACTCAATGTAAAATCCCCTACTATATAAAAGGAACAGTCAGTCATATAAAAGAATTAAAAGTCTGGCCCCAGCCTACTACTTATTTGCCATTATCAATTGGGCCTTAGCCCATTACAGAATAAAAAACATTATCAAAGCTAAAATCAAAATGAGAATCGAGAATCGTGACGTAATCGTAATCGAATCGAATCGAATCGAATCGAATTAGAGTTAGGCGACAGAATCAGAATTAGTATCAGGTAACAGAATCAAAATCAGAATGTGAATGCAATCCCAACCCTGCCTATAGCCAACCGCTACACTCCACCCGTACCAGCCCTACACTCCATGTGGGGAGACTACTCGACCCACCTACCCGCTACACACCACAGAAATTGCAGCGAGGCTGCCAGATATTGTGACGAAGTCACCAGATATAGATATTGTGGCTAGGCCACCAGAACAGATATATATATATGTGGCGAAGCCACCAGATTGCAAAATGAGGTTGCGGATATTGTGACAAAGTCACGGAAGCAGATATATGTGGCGAGGCCACGGATTGCAAATGAGGTCGCGGATATTGTGACGAAGTCACGGATCGAATATATGTGGCGAGGCCACCAGATTGCAAATGAGGCTACGAAACACTTCCCATGCAATGTAAATAATATGTCATGGCATACGTGATACGTAATCGAATATCATGCCCATTTTTGAATCAAACAATCACAGTTAAGTCATTCATATCACCAACATTATTCACAATCAAACCTGTCAACCATACAGTCCAAGTCAGTCACTTGCCCACAAGGGCAAAATAGTCATTACCAGGGGCATTTTGGTAATTTTACAAACTGGGGTATTTTGGTAATTTTACAAACCAGGGGTATTTTGGTAATTTTGTAAACCAGGGGTATTTTGGTAATTTTACAAACCAGGGGTATTTTGGTAATTTTACAAACCAGGGTATTTGGGTAATTTTGTAAATCAAGGGTAAAACGGTAATTCTATAAATTGAGGGTACTTTGGTAATTTTACAAGTCGAGGGTTTTTTAGTAATTTGGTAAACTAAAATATTCTAAGCAGGGATAACAATACGAATGCGCCTAAAGCCCATTCTCGGCCCAAATAGGCCCACACGCTCGTGCGGCCCTTTTAGGCCAAATCTAGCCACAGATATGAGATTCACCTAGCCTAGTCCAATATTTACTACACAATCAAACAACTTATCCAATTGGGCCCGTAGGCCCTTTGGGCCCACATGGCCCATTTCAGCCCATTACAGCCCGAAGTAGCCATCCTACAGCTAGAGTAGTGAGAAGTACACACCTGATAGGAGACTGGAGTTAATCCGCGCTCCGAGCACTCTTAGCTGACGTCTAACCCAAACGAGCACGCCATAAAGCGAAAGGGATCAGCCAAGAAGGGTATGCCTACTCTCCTCATGGTTTACTCTATTTAAAGCCAGCTGTCCATCTACTCTTATGTTAGCTTCCCGATGTGGGATCCCTCCATCACCAGAGTTTAAAACCAACACCAACTCTTGCCATCCCAACATAGCAAAATAATCAACCTTTGCGTGCCAAGGGATTCGAACCAAAGTCCTTCCACATGCCAACTCACGCCACCACCACTAGGCCATCAACTCATTTGTGTCATAAATCCATCACATTAAACTTTAAAGCGCACCTACTTGCTTCCAGATTTATTGAAAAGAAAAACCAAAATATATTGCAAGAGCCAAGACTTGAACCTTGGACCCCTTGCTTCCTCTAGGGTGTCACTTCCTTGTCCCCTAAGTGGCGCCACCTTGCCACTACACCACACTCCTTTTTGTGTCATCTTTTCTCCAACAATATTCTTAAGGCTTACCTACTACACCTAGGGTTTGATTCACTTTAAACCAAAATTTTTGCTAGAGTCCAGGTTTGAACCCAAGACTTCTCCAACACTTCTCAGCACACTTAACCACTAAAACAAGCCTCCATTAACGAAATTTACATGCACAACAAAATATTATAAGCTACCTTCAACCGCTCCTATGCTTAAGGCCCAAAAATTCTAGGCCCAAATTTAGGGTGTTACACAAATTGTTGTTTTATTTGAAAGAGTATACAATCGATGGTTTTCACTAATGAGTATAAGGACATATTCTTTAGAACAAAGAGGTATGATGTTTTTAAAGGAAAAGATCGATTTCTAACTCTTCTTTGTAACATCTCCAGATTCAGCCATAACGTCTAGTAGCAATGCTTAAGTTTATCTGCATTCTATTATCCATTGTGGCGGCTCTTGATTACAAGATCTAAAAAATGAATATTGAAGAGAATATCTATCTGGTGTAACCCACTAGTTATATAGCTAAAAGATAATAACATCAAGTTTGCAAGCTTTTAACACCCATCTATGGACTTAAACAAACATTTTGCTCATGGAATCAAAGGTTTGATCAAGCAATAACAACCTTTGGGTTTAAGCAAAACGCTAATGAACTTTGTGTTTATTAAAAAATAAATGATGGAAAAGTGGCTTCTTTTGTTCTATATGTTAATGATATTTTGTTCATTGGGAATGATGTAAGGACATATCATCGGTTAAACTGTGGCTGACGCAACAGTTTTGCATGAATGAATTGGTAAAGTTAATTATGTTATGGTTAAATATTGAAAAACAAAAAAACAAAATGATAGTCTTATCACAAGCTTCATGCATTTTGCAAAGATTGATTCAAAAAATGTAGCACAACCTTCTGTATCAAATTTAAGTGTTTTTTTGGATGACTGTCCTAAGACAATAGAAGAAAGAAGGTCTATGAGAAAGATTTCATATGTTTCAACAATATGAAGCTTGGAGTATGTTATGCTTTGCACATATCTAAATATTTGTTTTGCAATAGGATTGATAAGTCAATAGTTAAACCACCACTCAAAAAGAAACCACAAAAACCAAACATTATAGCAAGAATCATCGAAGGTCATCATTCTGTAAATGAAGATGCTAAACCATAACCACTAAAACGACCACACAAAACCAATATGACATGAAAATTCTGGATAAACAATGAACCCAAACAATCAAACTCGAATAAACAAAAGATAGTTTCTAAATGCCACAAACTTCATATTCCAAAGAAAGTGCAGTGCGACATAAATAATCATCAAATCATATCCCAGAATACCACCATACACACCCTTCAGATCAACAGACACCTTTAACAATGAAAAGCATTAGTCCCAACTTAAATCCATATCATATCCTATCTTTGCACACTAATGTCAATTGACCAAAACTAAAACTTTACACCTCCAAAGAAATAAAAAAAAAAAACAACAGAAGGGATTAAAATTGCCTTTACAAAAGGTACAATTTAAATAAAACTTCACAAAGTTAAATCCCAACATCAAAGGCATGTTTTGCAAACTTGATATTTTAACCATTCCTACCAATGCCAATATGCTCTCTTAAAAAAAGGAATTTACTGACTAGCTAACTGAAATTGTAACAAATTAACTAATTACATAATGAGTATAATTAATTACGTAATGTCATTTACTAAAAGAGCTATCCAAAGCAAACTCCACCAAACAAGAAAAATAGGAAAAAAAAATGCCCCATAAAGAAGCAAATGCCCAATGCATTAAATAAAAGACAAATGGACCACAAAATTAGTAAAATATTACTACTAAATAACTAAAAAATAAGATTAAACAAGTGTGGCTTTCTAATGAGTCGAACTTATAGATTTAATTCCTAAGTAATTCTAGTGGTGACTTGTGTCACGGACTTACATTTTTCCTATGCGATCCGTGCGGCCTTAGGAAGTTTCTTTGCTAAAAAATGCCTAAGTTATTCTAACTCGCAACAATTGAGGAATCAACAGAATTCCTCTAAGGCACCAACGAAGAACAACAGAAGAATGGGGTAAGAACAAACTTGAAATATGAACAAAAGCCACAGAAAAGCAAGAACATTTGAGAGAAAATTTTGAGTGATTGCTCCCAAAATTTTATTAATAACTGAATGAATCTACAATATGGGGAGAGGCCTCTATTTATAGCTGAACCTTTACCCCCATTGGTGCTCGTTTTGACTTGCCTCGATTTGGATCCTCTTGATCCCTATAGAATGGCTTAAGCATGCTTACATGAAACACTTGGTGGACTTTGAGCTTTGCTGGCAACTCAAGCTTGTAGGCCACCTTGCCTACTCTCTTCACAACTCTAAACAGCCCCTCATACCTTCGCACAAGCCGCTTGTGTAAACCCGTATATAACAAAATCAAGTGTAGTTTGGCAAGGACTAAGTCACCCACTTGAAATTGCACATCTCTTCGATTCTGATCGGCCCACTTCTTGTTGTGCTTACTTTCCTAGTGTAAACAAGCTCTAGCCAAGTCATTCTTCTCTTGTCAATCCTTCGCAAATTGATAAGCTGTCAGATTTGGTCCTGTATAATGGGTCATAATAGTGTTGGGTGTGAGTGGCTGTTGGCCCGTCACTATCTCAAACAGACTTTGATTCGTGGCCCCGCTTCGCTGCAAGTTATATGAATATATGGCCACATCTAGCAAATTTGGCCAATCCTTTTGTGTGGCACTCATGTAGTGTTGAAGATATGTCTCTACAATGCATTCACTCGTTCGTTTTGCCTATCTGTTTGTAGATGCATGCTTGTGGAAAATTTCAAGTCTGAGCCCATTGACTTGAACAACTTCATCCAAAACCGGCCGGTGAATCGCCCATCTTGAACACTGATAATAGACAGTGGCGTAATAGCCCAATTTTTAGTGGTATCAAAAATAGTGGTTTGAGACCACTAAAATCTGATAAGTGAGCACGTAAATATTATTAGTTAGAGTTTATGAGTTAATTTTGGGCCTTTAAGAAAGTTATGAATTAGTGATTTATGTTTTAGAAAGAATTTATTAGGTAAATTGGGTTAAAAACAAGGTATGGAGACTTCGATTTCGTAAATCGAGCCGTAAATATTTTTACAAATATTTATGGAGTGCCATTGAGTTAGTACTAATGTTTCGTTAGAAAATTTTAACGTTTTGGAAGTTAATTAATTAAAAATGATTAAATTGTAAAAGGTGCAAAACTTGCTAAAATGATTAAATAGCTCAAGATTTAAATGAAGGAGGACTAAAAGAGCAAATTAGCCTAAAGAGTATGGCTAAGGCGGCATTAGTGTGAAAAAACTCTAAAATTTGGTGAAATAAGGGCAAAATTAGAAATTATGCAAATTAACTAAATAAAATAATGACCAAGTTGAAATTCTAAACAAATCTTCACATTTCTCCAGCCAAAAATAGCCATTGAAGAGTCCTTCTAAGCAGGTTTTTCATATTTTTGCTACAAATCAAGAGCCCAAAGAAAATCGTGGAAAAGAGAAATTATCTGAATAGTTCCTGAGCTACAAAAGACTTTACAAATTAGCCGAGGATTGAGTACATTCGTTCAGTACAAGAAAAGAATGGACGGCAAATAACACAAGTAAATCAATGTTCAGCATTTGTTGTGAACTTTTGTGTTTACTTTCAGTATAGCTCTTATGAGCTTCAGTTAACTCATATGAGTTTTCGTTTAACCCTAGTGGGTTTTCGTTTAGCTCATTAAGCTTCAATATAACCCTTCTGGGTTTTAGTTCAGCTCTTTTGAGCTTTAGTTTAACCTCATGAGTTTCCATTTAGCTCTTATGAGCTTCCGTTCAACCCTTATGGGTTTCAGTTTAGCACCTATGTGCTTCCGTATAGCCTTCAGGCTTCTGTTTACTATGTACTTAAATCCGTAAGTTGTTCTTTGATTGACAAGAGTTGGTAATTTGGTAAGTGCTATATGGAGTTGATGTGGAAGAATTTAAATTATTATTGATAATGAGCTCAAATAAGTGAATTCATCGATTAAAGTTGTAGTTTGTAGGAAATGTGTAATGAATAATTTAATTAAATGAATTTCTTTAGTATGTTCGGTAAGATTTAAGTTTCAAGCCAACGAACTTACTAAGCTTCATTAAGCTTGCTTGTGTTGTTCAATGTTCTTTATAGATTTTCAAGAAGTTTGGAGGATTGAATCAACACATTGGGTCACAGTATCTAGATTTCTCCGATAGATTTTGTTATACATTCTATGGTTTATATGACATGTATAGGGTTGGATTAGAAAATATTTAAACTTGAAACATAGTAGTGAATGATACATATGTATATGTTTGTATGCATGTATTTAATAGTAGTTTTTAGTAATCAATGAATGGAGTTATTATGGTAAGTTTATGCAAATGAGTATTGTGATTACATATTATGTTTAAAACATGATTTTTGGCTTGTATTGGTTGCTTGGTTGGGATATATTGGTATATGAGAGTGTTATGTGCAAGTTGATTGTGTAAAGAGTGAGAAAAGTGGCCTTAAAATGGCCTATTTTCGTCCACACGGGTAGAGACATGGGCATGTGTCTTAGCCGTGTGTGACACGCGGCCTTACACATGGGCATGTAGACTGGCCGTATGTCCCCTGCACCTTAAAAATTAAAAATAGAATGCCTAGGTTTTAGCATAAGGCCTGGCACACGAGCGTGTGACTTGGCCGTGTGACCCCTGCAGTTTGCACACGGGCGTATGGTTGGCCTTGTGTCACAAGTCAGAAAGTTACATGGGTAAGGACACAGGTTGGAACACGACCGTGTGTCTCAAATCGTATGCCCACATGGCTTAAAACATGGGTGTATCTTTAGGTCATGTGAACCACACAGCCAGGCCACACAGACGTGTGTCCCCTGTTTCTAAGGAAAATTTAGACATTTCGCGAAAAATTTCCTGAGTTCCGGTTTAGTCTTGACTCACTTCTAAAGTGTATTTTTGGCCTTGAGGGCCCATATATGGGACAATATAAGTATTATAGGAATAGTTTATGATATGTATACTAAATGTTATGGAATGATTGTGTTTGATTTTGAAAATTCTGGTAATGCTTCATAACCCTATTCTGGCGAGGGATATGGGTTAGGGGTGTTACAGTGGCACTCCCCAATATTTCACCATGTGCCTAAGGAATAAACGAGTTGCCTCATCAGCAGGGCATTCCTTGGTAGCTGGAATAAATGTTGCATACTTCAAAAACCTGTCCACCATAACAAGACACTAGCAAACCTATCAAACTTAGGCAAGCCAACAATAAAATCCATGGATACACTCTCCCATAGTCTTTTCGGAATGGGCAAAGGTTGTGCAAACCAGCTGGAGCCTTTAACTCGACTTTGTCTTGTTGGCATACTAGACAGGTTTTCACATAAGTCTCCACATCATCACCTATGTGAGGCCAATAGTAATGATCCTCCAAAAGGGCCAAGGTTCGGTGCATCCCTGGATGGCCCGCCCATCTCTAGTCATGACACTCTTTCATGACTTCCTTACGCAATTTTCCATAACGGGGGACATAGAGACGGTGCCCATGAGTGTATAGTAGCCCCTTCTCAAACCAAAATCTCCTCGTTTCCCCCTCCTTGGCAAGCTCAATCAAATTTTTGGCTGTGGGATCATGGGACAATCCCTCTCGAATGCGTTCCAATAAAGAACCATTAGGTTGGCTAATTGCCGCAAACTCCATCCTTCGGTTAAGAGCACCAGCCACAATATTAGCACTCCCTGGCTTATACTCCATTATGAAATCAAACTCATCTAAGAAAACCTACCAACGAGCCTGTTTAGGAGACAACTTTTTCTATGTTAGAAAATAACTGTTGGCAACATTATCGGTAAGGACCATAAACCTGGAACCAGTAAATAATGCCTCTATTTGCGCAAGCAGTGCACCACAGCAGTCATCTCCTTTCTTGGACCGTGTACCTCTGCTCCGTCTCATTAAGCTTTCGACTCTCGGAAGCAATTAGATGTCCATCTTGCATCAGTCTCCCCAAATGGCATAATCTGATGCATTTGTGCATACCTCATAAGGCCTTGAATAATCTGGCAAATCAAGTACGGGCTCCCTCATCATCGTTTGCTTCAATTGATCAATGGTCCTCTCACATTGCGGATTCTAATCCCATACCTTCCCCTTTTTCAACATGTCCGTCAAGTGTGTGGTAATTCTAGAGTAGCCTTCGATGAAGCGTCGATAGTAATTCGCCAACCCAAGGAAAGATCTCAACTCAGTTACCTTGGTTGGAGGCTCCCACTCAACAATAGTCTGAATTTTGTTCTCATCCATTCAGATCTTACCACCTCCCACAATATGGCCTAGGAATGACACTTCTTGTTGGGCAAATGAACACTTCTCCTCTTTGACGAACAGCTCATTTTCCCTCAAAGTTTGGAACACTTTTGTAAATTGAGAAATATAAAGGGTTTTTCCTATGTAATTTATCACCTTTTTACTTAAATTCATTGTTAAAACTAAGTAATTGTTTAATAAATGAATGAAATATGTGAAAATATGAAATTAGGACATAGAAATTATTAAAATGTGATTTTATGCTTTATTATATAGTTTTCATGCGATAAATGGCTTATTTTATATTAATTTGAACATATTATATTTTTAAAACATAAAGTGGGCCATCATGAATAAATTAAATAATAAAATATAAAATTTATTTAATAATTCATTTGAAAATATTTCATTAATAATTTGGGTTTTAATTAATTATTTAAATTGGACAAATTTTATTCTTTGGTCCTTTAATTTATTTATTTATTTGGGACATGTTTGATAACTTTGCTGGATTACAAAAATCATCCAAATTGAAGACCAAGTCAACTCAAAATTCGGCTACACATGGTTGTCCACATAACCCACTCTTTGGTGAAATTACACAAACAAGGTCCTTGTAATGTTGAAGAAATTAGAGATTTTCCCGAAGATTTGTATTTGACCAAGCCTCAGTCCTGAGTTGTCATGGCTTTTAAATTGCTTAAAAATCAAGCAAAATCCAAGTAAAAAGCTACTAAGAATGGCTGGCCACTCATTGAAGAGATTTGAAGACCCTGCTATTTTTAGCAAACTACCCCCTCTCTTCACCTATAAATAAGACCCCCTCATTCTTTCATCCATCATCCCTCATCCTTCATCATTCTCTCTTCTCTCTAAATTCTTTTAGCATTTTCCATTTCCCACACCTAGCATCATCTCTTTAGAGAGATTTTAGCAATTAAGCCTCTTAAAGATCCCTTGGTTGGCCACCTTGGAGAGCCGTTAGCAAATGAGTAAAGCAAATGAGTGAAGGAGCCTAATCGATCAGAGTCTTGGGTGACAACCACTTTGATTTGGGTTTAATCTTTCCTTTCTTTGAATTAATCTGAAAATGTTTGCTACGTGTTCTTTGTTCTTGTTTACAACAATGTTAGCTTAATTTTATTTAAGCTAGGATGGGTGCTTTGATTAAATAAAATTTATTTGATTCATGCTTATAATATTTGTGCTTCAATCGATCATGTTTTCAATTAAAATCAAGTCTGTATTTTATTCATACGTGATTGAAATGCACCTGAATTAGCTGAGCAATCCTGACTAGACGATGGCTAGTGGATACATAATTGAAATGTGCATGCTCAATTTAGATCCTAAACCAATTAAATTGCAGGTTGCATAACAACTCTAACCAAGCTTTGTTATCTACATAGTTTTTAGATTTGTGTGATTAAACTGTTTCAAACCTAATACGTCCCTATTACCACACACGAATGCTAAGAAACCCTTAGTAAATAAGGATTAGAAAAATGCGTATTTACTAAGTTAAGGATTCCAAAAGGACTTAATGTGGTTTCCAAACTCATGAAAGGTCGAGTTGCCATAGAATGTTTTTCTGAATATTATTAAGCATAATGATAATAAATTGAGTTTAATTAAATTAATTGTCCTAGTTTATTTATGTTATAATTGCTGCAAATTGTGTTTAATTTTGCTAAAATCCATTTCATTCATATAGTTAGCATATTTAGGATAATTTGTATTAGGGATCATTGCATTTAGTTTAATATCTTTAGTTTTAATAATCACTTCTCAATTATATTGTGTTTTTATTTACCAAATTGTTAATATAATTTTACAAATTAAAGTGACTTAGCACAAATACAATTCTTGTGGAGACGATAACTCGATACTTACTTACTACTTGATAACGACTGTGTACACTTGCACAAACCAACACGTTACAAGTTTTTGGCGCCGTTGCCAGGGATTGTTAACTGTTGCCATAGTCATTTTTTTTGTGAAATTACTTACTTCCAATTTGGTTTATTTCTAATTTTACTATCTTATTCTTTTTAATTTTGTGATTTTCTTTTCAGGTGTTTATGAGCATAGATCGGATTATCAATTTACTCCCTGTAGACCCTGAAATTGAGCGAACTTTCAGACAAAGAAGACGTGAACAAACAACTCAAAGACAAGTCGAGATGGACCTTGGAAGTCATAATCAAGACCAAGGTAATGAAGCCGATCATGTACAAAATCCCATCCTCATTGCCGATGAATAGGGATCGGTGCATCAGACAATATGTTGTGCGACTTTTCAGTGAGTTAAATCCAAGAATTAGAAGGCCTGATACTGAGGTAACCCAATTTGAATTGAAACCAGTGATTTTTCAAATGCTCCAAACGGTGGGCCAATTCAGTGGTATGCCCACGGAAGATCCACATCTCCACTTTTGATTGTTTATGGAGGTAAGTAATTCATTCAAGATAGCCGGTGTGACCGAAGGCGCATTGAGGTTAAAGTTGTTCCCATACTTGTTGCGAGATCGAGCATGAGCATGGCTCAATTCATTGCCATTAAGTTCCATATCTACATGGCAAGAATTAGCAGAGTGATTTTTGGTTAAGTATTTCTCGCCTAGCAAAAACGCTAAGTTGAGAAACTGTAACACCCCTAGCCCGTGTCCTATACCGAGACAGGGTTCGAGGCATTACCGGACTTAAACATAACATTCATACAAAAATCAAGCCATAAATTTTTATCCAAATTAAAACCAATCATACATAAGCATATCATCCCTTATATGGGCCTACGGGGCCTAATACATACATTGGAAGTGGTTCGGGACTAAATCAAGAACTTTTGAAACTTTTACAACACTTAGACAATTTTCATGCTTTGGAGAGTCACACGCCCGTGTGGGTAGGCCGTGTGATTACACACGCCCGTGTCCTCAACCCGTGTAACTCTCTGTTCATGATGTCATCAACAAAATGAGGTTATACGGCCGAGTCACACACCAGTGTGCTTAGGTCTTGTGCTCGATTAAATTTTTATAATTTTCATAAAATAGGTGCAGACTTCACACGGCCAGGGCACACGCCCATGTCCTAAGGCCGTGTCTCTCACACGGCTAAGACATGTCTCTACCCGTGTGCTCATTACTGATCATTCTGTTTCTCAAAATTAAGGTGCAAGGGACACACAGCCAGAACACACGCCCTTGGGGCAAGCCGTGTGTCACACACGGCATAGACACACACCCGTGTGGACAAAAATAAGGCTATTTACCAAGCCTTTTGTCACCCCCAATAACACATGCACAGTTACACATCTCAATGACCTTCAACATGGCATAAATGAGCACTTAAACATTCATAAACATGGCTCATGCATGGCAAACTCTTATCAATTTATACTTGATTAAGACTCCATATTATGACAAATCCAATTTTACCAACTCACATACAAATAAACATCATCCCTAGATTTCATGCATGCATTTTCATACCAACATATACAGACACAAAACTACCATCCTTCATCCAACTCAAATTTAGCAAATCACATGCAACATAAACGAATAGGTTTACAACCCAATAATCAATATGAGTCACATCCCATGGCCTTATACAAAATGAATCAAATATCATCATAAGCCAACGCATTTGGCTAAACCAATATGACATACAACAAAAAGACCAAGGCCCTATACATGCCATACTCAAAATGTTGAGACTAACTATACCCAAAAGTTCCAATTGATAGTGTGATTGAGTTTCTGACGTCCTTTGGTCCCCGAGCTAGCTTGGTGATACTATAAGAGAATGGAAAAGAAAAGGGAGTAAGCATAAAGCTTAGTAAGTTTGCATGTAAATAATTAATAACATTAACCATGAATTAATATACACATAAAATAATATAATTTATCATAATGTCATCCAGTATCATAGATACATTTTAAATCATGTCGTTTACATAATGTACAATAAAACTCATGATCATGATTTATTCATTCACTTCTTATCGCGGTCTCATCGATTTATAATCTCAATATGTATGAGCTTTGTGTACATACCTGTACCCTTTCAACTTGTTCATACCTTGTCATTTCATTGGCATAATCTTTGGATTTCCCGTTGAACCACTTGGAATACTAAAGGATACTCGGGAATCACATACATATAGAACCATGCCAATGCCATATCCCAGATATGGTCTTACATGGGATCACATACTGGTGCTTATAGCCCAACTATGGTCTTACACGATTCTCATATCGATTCCATGTCCCAAACATGGTTTTACACAAAATCTCATAATGATGTCATATCCCAGATATGGTCTTACACGTAAACTCATAACTCTAATGTCATGATATTTGTATCCTATCTATTCCTAAGGTTCAATCGGGATTTTGAGGTATCAAATCTTCGTCGAATCGTCATCGAGTCAACATTAATCAAATCCACAAAGACAATTACACAATTCATGAAATATTAAAGCATTAAATACCTAATAATGTAATGTTGCATTATTTATACACGAACTTACCCCGGTACCAAAATATGGCTAACTATTAGATTTAGTCCACAACCTTGTTCTTTCCTCGGTTTAGGTCCGGACTTCGTTTTTCTTGATCTATAATAGAAAATTTAGCTCATTTAATTAGCACATTGTAACACCCCTAACCTGTTTCCATCGCTGGAATGGGTTACGAGATATTACCGAACCGAATACTTATTCGTAAATTTTCATGCATCTACTTCTATCATCTTCATTTCGTTAAGTTCATCTTTAATAATGCATAATTCATTATACCACCATATACAATCCTTATTCATACAATTTTATGTTATGTTCAGACATAACCAGACAACCCATTATGCTATCTCAAATTAAATACTAAGATCAAATACAATAGCCAAATTACAATTAATCACTTATATAAATGTGTCATAATCGAACCATCCCAAAAACACATAATCAATATTTCTTAGCATTTTCAACATTCAAACATATGTATATTTATATATATATCATTCATTAATAGCATTAAACATTAACCAAGACGAATTATACCATGATTAAACATAACCAAATTCAAACTTAGTATTTAGGCCATATTCGCATGGCTGGAAGTATACACATCAAAGTTCAAAAAAAATACATATTAGCCTATACATGCTGTAATGTTCACTTAGACCAACTAAGAAGAGGATACCAAAATGTTGCAAGCTGGTGTGATGACTTCGACGATGGTCCCAAGCACGCAAAATGGGTCAAAAAATCTAAATAGGAGACAAGCAAACACACCAAATGAGTATTCAACTCAGTAAGTCGTAAGCAATATAATACAGACTATTAACATGAGATCATAAGAAAAACAATGTAAGATCAACTATTTTAGCCATACCGAGATCAACTATTTTAGCCATACCGAGCTATGCTACAATTACCTAGTTTATCGATCCAACCACAAGCCAAGTCTTGCTATCCAATCAACTATCAAACAACCAAATGGTTTAAATCCTTTTCTCAAAGTATGAAACAATGATGAACTAGATGTATCCATGCATATACGTTTCATGTCTCAAATTCAATATTTCAGTTAATAGCTCTAGCACTTTATTCTTTCCCTATACTTCTTATATCATCAACTGATTTCGCACACATAGTGCTAAACAAATTCGCATACATAGTGCCATACTACACCGCACACATAGTGCCTTGAAGATTCACTCATGTATTGACGTTCAAATCAGTACACATAGTGCCATTCAACTTCACACACATAGTGCCATTCAAATCCGCACACTTAGTGCCAATGTTGACTCACTATAATAAGACAATTTACTTAATTCAATTGGCATATACGACCACAATTATAAATATGTATATCACTCCAAAAGAATACCTAACAAAAGAAAATTCTCTCATGATACACTAGAGTCATTTATGTATAAATTAATCAACCTTACAAATGCTTATGGACTTACCTTGTGTTGGATAAAATAGTTCCGAATCGGCTACTCGATGCTCTTTGCTTTGCCCTTGCTTGATTCCCCTCCTTTAAGTTCTTGAGCTTAATCAAATAAATTAACCATTTTAACCGCCTTTCTAGATATTTGTATCTAAATATTAATGATTTTATATCATAAGGAACAACATGGTAAAATTTTATCTTTCTACCTTATGCTTTTGAGCTATTCGGCTAATAACCACATA
The DNA here is from genome assembly GCA_025698475.1 of Gossypium anomalum. Classification (NCBI taxonomy): domain Eukaryota; kingdom Viridiplantae; phylum Streptophyta; class Magnoliopsida; order Malvales; family Malvaceae; genus Gossypium; species Gossypium anomalum. The sequence continues at coordinate 75,670,359 of CM046966.1, read as the reverse complement.
ATATCACATTACTATCAATAATCCAATCAATATGTTAATTAAACATACATATATAACACATATATATATATATTTGTATATACGGCAACCACCCTTGGCTAATTACTCACATATATAGTCTAATAATTTTCATTACATTTTACAACTGTAATTGTTCAAGACATTAAAACTTCAAAAAATATTCATCTATTATCTCAAGGCCGAATGCATCATCACTTCCCAACATAACATTATCTCAAATATCTTTACATTCAAATATATATATAATCATGAATCAAACTCAATTTATAAGCCAACATCACTCATTTAGTCGATTATATACAATCAAAGATAATATCACAAATGTGCATACCTATCTAGCCGAATGTGCAAGATTAAATTCAACATCACCTATGTACTTAATTAGATGGCCGAATATACAATATCAAATATAATATCATTTTTAATTCATTTAAACACATAGTTTCATCTCATGAACACTTGATCGAATTTTCCTAAACTAGCATAGCTTCACATCTATTTATATCATCATAAAAATCCACATACATCTACTTATCTACCTAAATTTTCTTTCACCTTTCTACTATTTCCATTCACAACATCAAAAGCACCATCCTCTTAGCATTTACCTCCCTCTAACCGTATGCCATTTAGTCACCTATTTAAGTAGAAAATTAACATATGGGATATAATAAGACATTGGCTACTAACTAGATTTTCACAAAATTTAATAGAATTAGCATGAGTCCTACCTTAATCAACCCCTTAGGATGGTCGAATGTCTTAGAAAATTTCCTCCTTCTTTCCCCTAGCTTACAACATTTGCAAGAGGAAGAAGATGAACACTTTCTCTCCCCTTTCTTATTTTATTCCTCTTTTTCCTATTAATTCCTTTCTTTAATTTAATTTAACCATTAACTAATATAAAATTACAATAAATTCAACTTAGTGGAAGAAGCATCATTGCTTGGCCAGCCACTACTTGAATTTTGGGTAATTTGACATGCAAACCCAAGCTTTCTCACCTTGTTGTTATTTGATCCTTACAATTTATCTATCATCTTTTCTAAGTTTCTCAACTAAGTCCTTTCAAGAAAATTCACATTCCTAAGACTAATTTAAAACATTAAAATTTCACACATACACTATCTCACATAAATATATGCAATTAAAATTAAAGTAAATTTTTATGACTCAGTTTTGTGGTCCCAAAACCACATTCCGACTAGGGTCAAATTAGGGCTGTCACAACTCTCCCCCACTTAAAAATTTTCGTCCCCGAAAATCTTACCAGCAAATAAATTCAGATAACGTTCTTCAACCCCATGCTTAAGCCACAATATCTTCACTAATGAGATTTTCTTATTTCGTAGTTCTTTTACTTCACGAGCCATAATACGAACCGGTTCTTCTTCGTAACTCAAATCAGCTTGAATCTCAACCTCTGATGGATTGATTACGTGTGATGGATCGGATCTATAACGTCGAAGCATCAAAACATGAAAAACGTTGTAAATCTTTTCAAGTTCAGGGGGTAAAATCAATTTATATGCGACAGGCCCAATTCGTTCGGATATTTCATACGGCACGATGAATCTCGGACTCAATTTGCCCTTACGGCCAAATCTAAGCACCTTTTTCCAAGGTGAAACCTTAAGAAACACCTTGTCTCCGACTTGATATTCAATATCTTTCCATTTTAAATCCGCATACGACTTCTGGCGATCCGATGCTGCTCTTAAGCTATCACTAATCACTTTCACTTTTCCTTCAGCCTCTTTAATTAAATCAACCCCGTATATCTTATTTTCACTGAGTTCGGTCCAATATAGTGGTGTGCGGCACTTGTGACCATACAAAGCCTCGTATGGTGCCATTTTAATGCTTGACTGGAAGCTATTGTTGTACGCGAATTCAACCAAGGGTAAATATCGTTCCCACGAACCACTGAACTCGAGAATGCAACATCTCAACATATCTTCGAGTATCTAAATAACTCGTTCAGATTGACCATCTGTTTGGGGATGGAAAGCTATGCTAAAATGTAACTTAGTACCCAATGCTTCATGCAATTTTCTCCAGAATCGAGATGTGAATCTGGGGTCTCTATCAGAAACAATAGAAGTAGGTATTCCATGTAATCGAACAACTTGGGAGACATATAATTCTGCCAATTTATTGAGCGAGAAATCCATACGGACAGGGATAAAATGAGTAGATTACGTCAATCTATCAACAATAACCTAGATTGAGTCTTTCTTACTCTGCGTCAACGGTAAACTAGATACAAAGTCCATCGTTACTCGATCCCATTTCTATTCGGGTATCATGATCAGGTGAAGTAATCCCGAAGGCACTTGATGTTCTACTTTCACTTGTTAACATATCAAACACTTTGAAACAAAGTCAGAAATGTCTCGTTTCATACCAGGCCACCAAAATTGACGTTTCAGATCGTTGTACATTTTTGTACTACCCAGGTGGACTGACATTCGACTACTATGAGCCTCGCTCAAAATCATCGAAATAAGTTCTGAATTTCTTAGAACACATAATCGACTCTTGAACGTCAAGCAATCATTGTTGTCAATCTGAAACTCTGATTCCATATTTGAAACACATTCGGCTCGTTTAGCAATCAATTCATCGTCGATTTTCTAGGATTCAAGTATTTGATGAATCAATAATGGTTCGGCCTTTAATTCTGCTACTAATACATTATCGGATGAAATAGACAGGTGAATATTCATCGCTCTCAAAGCAAACATCGATTTACGACTTAAAGCATCGGCAACCACGTTAGCCTTTCCTGGGTGATAATCAATGACGAGCTCATAATCTTTCAACAACTCAAGCCAACGTCTTTGTCGCAGATTCAAATCTCTTTGAATCATCAAATATTTGAGGGTTTTGTGGTCCGAATATACATGACACCTCTCTCCAAACAAGTAGTGTCGCCATATTTTCAAAGCGAATGCAATGGCCGCTAATTCAAGATCATGGGTCGAATAGTTTTTCTCATGCGGCTTTAATTGCCTCGACGCGTAAGCCACAAGTCGACCTTCTTGCATCAACACACAAGCCAGCCCAAGTAAGGTTGTATCACTATAAATAACAAACTCTTTTCCAGATTCTGCCTGTACTAACACTGGAGCTTCAGTTAAACAGGTTTTCAATCGATCGAAACTTTTCTGACATTTTTCTGACCATTCAAAATTAACATCTTTTTGAAGTAGTTTCGTCATCGGTGTGGCTATCATCGAGAAACCCTTTACAAATCGTCTGTAGTAACCAGCAAGTCCCAAAAAGCTCCTAACTTCAGTAACATTCCCCGGAAGCTTCCAATCAAGTATGGCCGAAATTTTGCTTGGATCAACTCAAATACCCGATGCGGATACCACATGTCCCAAAAAGCTAACTTCTCTCAACCAGAACTCACATTTACTGAATTTCGCGTATAACTGCTTGTCTCGTAAAATCTGTAATACCAATTTCAGGTGCTTGGCATGTTCAGATTCATCGCGCTAATAAATCAAGATGTCATCTATAAATACCACTACAAACCGATCCAAATACTATCTAAAGATTCGATTCATCAAGTCCATAAATACCGCAGGGGCATTAGTGACCCAAACGGCATCACTAAGAACTCGTAGTGACCATATCTCATTCTGAAGGTAGTTTTAGTTATATCTAATTCTCGAACACGCAACTGATAATAACCCGATCTCAAGTTTATCTTTGAAAACACTGAGGCTCCCTTTAGTTGATCAAACAAATCATCAATACGTGGTAACGGATATTTATTCTTTATTGTCACTTTGTTCAATTGACGATAGTCGATGCACATTCTCATGGTTCTGTCTTTCTTTTTCACAAACAATACTGGTGCACCCCAAGGTGAGAAACTCGGTCGAGCGAAACCTCTATCCGTCAACTCTTGCAACTGAGTTTTCAATTCTTTCAATTCTGTTGGTGCCATAAGATACGGGGCTATTGAAATTGGTGTGGTACTAGGTACAAGTTCGATTCTGAATTCCACCTCTCGAACGGTGGTAATCTCGGTAACTCCTCAGGAAAAACATCTAAATACTCACAAATCACCGGTACTGATTCCAGTTTCTTTTCTAACTCTTTCCTATCAAATACATACGTAAGATATACTTTACACCCCTTTCTCATATATTTCCGAGCAAACACCGAGGATATTATTGCTGGCAATCCATTCACACCAATAGACTCAAACCGCACTATCTCATTATTTGCACTCCTCAAATCAATAGTTTTTCTTTTGCAATTCACAACTGCATCGTGTACAGTCAACCAATCCATACCGAGAATAACATCAAATTCATCAAACGATAAAAGCATCAAATCAGTCAGAAAATAGAAATCTCAGATTATCAGGGGGCATTTCTTACACACTTTATCGACAAGTACATATCGACCGAGGGACTCGACACTCGAATTACGAACTCAGTAGACTCAATAGGTAGAGTCTTACTGGATGCTAAAGTCTCACATACATATGAATGAGTAGAGCCGAGATCAATCAATGCAATCACATTAGTATCAAAGAGAGTGAAAGTACCAGTGATAACATCAGGGAAGGATGTCTCCTCTCATACGCAGATGGCATAAGCTCTGGCAGGAGCACGAGTCTCAGATCGAACAGCTGTATCAGAAGTCCCTCTTTGACTACCACCCCTACCTCCTGTATTTCTTGGTGGTCTACCTCTAGTCGTTGCGCCACTCGATCTCGTACCTTGCACCTTATTCTTTTCATCAGGTTCAGTGCAATCTCGAATAAAATGATCCCGCGATCCGCATCTATAACAGGCCCTATTAATAGACTTACCCCAACATTCACCTACATGTCGTCTTCCACATTGTGAACATTCAAGTTTTTCTTGTCGATTGCTGCCAACACTAGCAATCGAAGTAGCTCGAGAGTCCATTGAGGGTCGCTCCCTAATAGAAATTCCTGCAGTCGTCTTTGATCTATTTGTATCATCTCTAAACTTCTTTGCAGCTGAGAAAGAAGTTTTACCTGCCGCTCTTTTACGAAAGTTTCTGGCTTCAGATTCAGCTTTCTTTTTCTCCTTTTCAAGCTCTTCAGTCTTGCAAGCTCGTTCAACTAGTGTTACGAATTCTTTTATTTCTAAAATACCTACCAGTAGCTTTAAATCTTCATTCAATCCCTCTTCGAATCTTTTACACATGGCGTTTTCATCAGCTACACACTCCCGAGCATATCGTGTGACAGCTCTAATTTGACCCTAGTCAGAATATGGTTTCGGGACCACCAAACCGAGTCATAAAAATTTACTTTAATTTTAATTGCATATATTTATGTGAGATAGTATATGTGTAAAAATTTAATGTTTTAAATTAGTCTTAGGAATTTAAATTTTCTTGAAAGGACTTAGTTGAGAAACTTAGAAAAGATGATAGGTAAATTGTAAGGATCAAATAACAACAAGATGAGAAAAGCTTGGGTTTGCATGTCAAATTGCCCAAAATTAAAATAGTGGCCGGCTAAGCAATGATGCTTCTTCCACTAAGTTGAATTTTATTGTAATTTTATATTAGTTAATGGTTAAAATAATTTAAAGAAAGGAATTAATAGGAAAAAGAGGAATAAAATAAGAAAGGGAGAGAGAGTATTCATCTTCTTCCTCTTGCAAATGCCGTAAGCTAGGAGACAGAAGGAGGAAATTTTCTAAGAAATTCGGCCATCCTAAGGGGTTGATTAAGGTAGAACTCATGTTAATTCTTTTAAATTATTGTGAAAATCTAGTTTGTAGCCAATGCCTTATTATATCCCATATGTTAATTTTCTACTTAAATAGGTGACTAAATGACATACGGTTAGAGGGAGGTAAATGCTAAGAGTATGGTGCCTTTGATGTTGTGAATGGAAATGTTAGAAAGGTGAAAGAAAATTGAGGTAGATATATAGATATATGTGGATTTATATGATGTTATAAATAGATGTGAAGCTATGCTAGTTGAAGAAAAATTCGGTCAAGTTTTCATGAGATGAAACTATGTGTCTAAATGAATTAAAAATGATATTATATTTGATATTGTGTATTTGACCATCTAATTAAGTACATAGGTGATGTTGAATTTAATCTTGCACATTTGGCTATATAGGTATGCACATTTGTGATATTATCTTTGATTGTATACAATCGACTAAATGAGCGATGTTGGCTTATAAGTTGAGTTTGATTCATGATTTTATATATTTGAATGTAAACCTATTGGAGATAATGTCATATTGAGAAGTGACGATGCATTCGGCCTTGAGGTAATAGATGAATATTTGTTGAAGTTTTAATATCTTGAACAATTACGGTTGTAAAATGTAATGAAAATTATTAGACTATATATGTGAGTAATTAGCAAGGTGGTTACCATATATACAAATATATATATGTGTTATATATGCATGTGTAATTGGATTATTGATAGTAAGGTGATATTATGTGGTTATTAGCCGAATAGCTCAAAAGCATAAGGTAGAAAGATAAAATTTTACCATGTGTTTCTTATGATATAAAGTCATTAATATTTGGATATAAATATCTAGCAAGACGGTTAAACTAGTTAATTTATTTGATTAAGCTCAAGAACTTAAAGGAGGGGAATCAAGCAAGGGCAAAGCCAAGAACATCGAGTAGCTGATTTGGAACTGTTTTACTTAAAACAAGGTAAGTCCATAAGCTTTTGTAAGGTTGATTAATTTATACATAATGACTCTAGCGTATCATGAGAGAATTTCTTTTGTAAGGTATTTTTTTAGAGTGATATACATATTTATAATTGTGACCGAATATGTCAATTGAATTAAGTAAATTGTCTTATTATAATGAGTCAACATTGACACTAGGTGTGCGGAGTTGAATGGCACTATGTGTGCTGATTTGAATATCAATACATGAGTGAATTTTCAAGGGACTATGTGTGTGGTGTAGCATGGCACTATGTCTGCGAATTTGTTTAGCACTATGTGTGCAAAATCGGTTGATGATAGAAGAAGTATAGAGAAGGATTAAAGTGCTATAGCTATTAACTAAAATATCGAATTTGAGACATGAATCGTATATGCATGAACATCTAGTTCATCATTGTTTCATACATTGAGAAAAGGATTTAAACTATATGGTTGTTTAATAGTTGATTGGATAGCAAGACTTGGTTTGTGGTTGGATCAATAAAATAGGTAATTAGCATAGTTAGGTATGGCTGAAATAGTGGATCTTACATTATTTTCTTATGATTTCATGTTAACGGTTTGTATTTTATTACTTACGACTTACTGAGTTGAATACTCATTTTGCGTATTTGCTTGTCTCCTATTTAGATTTCTTTGACTCATTTTGCGTGATTGGGACCATCGTCGAAGTCATCACACTAGCTTGCAACATTTTGGTACCCTCTTCTTGGTCGGTCTAAGTGAACATTACGGCATGTATAGGCTAATATGTATCTTGTTTGAACTTTGATATGTATACTTCTAGCCATGCGAATATGGCTTAAATACTAAGTTTGCATTTGGTTATGTTTAATCATGGTATAATTCGTCTTGGTTATAATGTTTAATACTATTAATGCATGATATATATATATATATACAATAAAAAAATATATACATATGTTTGAGTGTTGAATATGTTAAGAAATATTAATTATGTGTTTTTGGGGTGGTTCGATTATGATATATTTTTATAAGTGATTAATTGAAATTTGACTATTGTATTTGATCTTAGTACTTAATTTGAGATAGCGTAATGAGTCGTCTGGTTATGTTTGAACATAATATCAAATCGTATGATATGCTTGTTATATGATGTAAACTTATGTGATGGTTTTGATGTACTTAATGAAATGAAGATGATAAAAGTAGATGCATTAAAATTTACGAATAAGTATTCAGTTCGGTAATATCTCGTAACTCATTCCAGCGACGGAAATGGGTTAGGGGTGTTACATTTTATTGGTATCAGAGCTACGGTTTAGTCAGTTCTTGGACTACCATAGCGCGTATAAGTCTAGTTATACATGCCTTAATGTTAGTATATGGTAGTGTGATGACTTCTGATAGTTGAAATTATTGTTTTCATTAGTAAATGGATCCCAATTTAGAGAGAGCCTTAGCGGATGACGCTGAGAGTGTAGCGGCTGCTCCTGCGCAAGAGACACCGCCTATTGAACCTTAATCATCTGCGAATAATCAAGGCTATGGGGAAAAACAAGCCTTCTTTACCATGATGAACGAGTGGGTCGCACAATATGCCCTAACTAACCCGGCTGCTCAACCATTCCCGAATTTAAATAATCCGCCTCAGGTGCCTATAATACCACCAACTACTGATTGTTTGAGGCCGAGTAAACCTCCTGTGGATTTGATTAGGAAACGCGGGGCTGAGGAATTTCGAGCCATAGCTACTGATGATATTGAAAGGGCCGAGTTTTGGCTTGATAACACCATCCGTGTTTTTGAAGAGCTGTCTTGCACACCTGATGAGTGTCTAAAGTGTGCCATATCCTTATTACGGGACTCGGCCTACTATTAGTGGAGAGCCTTGATTTCTATTTTTCCGAAGGAACGAGTTACTTGGGATTTCTTTCAGGCAGAGCTTCGGAAGAAGTATATTAGTTAACGATTCATTGATCAAAAGCGTAAAGAATTTTTGGAGCTCAAACAAGGTCGTTTGACAGTATCTGAATACGAACGTGAGTTTGTAAGACTCAGTCGATATGCTCGGGAGTGTGTAGCTGATGAACTCGCCATGTGTAAAAGATTCGAAGAAGGATTGAATGAAGATTTAAAGCTATTGGTGGGTATTTTAGAAATAAAAGAATTTGTAACACTAGTTAAACGGGCTTGCAAGGCTGAAGAGCTTGGAAAGGAGAAAAAAAAAGCTGAATATGAAGCCAGAGACTTTCGTAAAAGATCAGTGGGTAAAACTTCTTTCTCAGCTGCAAAAAGGTTCAGAGACGATACTAATAAATCGAAGACGCATCACGAGAATTTCTATTAGGGGGCGACCATCAACGGACTTGAGCTACTTCGGTTGCTCTTCATCATGGTAACAATCGACAAGAAAAAAACTCCGAATGTCCATAATGTGGAAGACAACATGTAGGTGAATGTTGGGGTAAGTCTATTAACAGAGCCTGTTATAGATGCGGTTCGAAGGATCATTTCATTCGATATTGCACGAAATCTGACGAGAAAAATAAGATGCAAGGTGCGAGATCGAGTGGTATAGCGATTAGAGGTAGACCACTGAGAAATACAGGAGGTAGGGGTGGTAGTCAGAGAGGGACTTCTGATACGGCTGTTCGATCTGAGACTCGTGCTCCTGCCAGAGCTTATGCCATCCGCGCGCGAGAGGAGGCATCCTCCCCCAATGTTATCACTGGTACTTTCACTGTTTTTGATACTGATGTGATTGCATTGATTGATCCTGGCTCTACTCATTCTTATGTATGTGAGACTTTAGCATCTAGTAAGACTCTACCTGTTGAGTCTACTGAGTTCGTAATTCGAGTGTCGAATCCCCTAGGTCGATATGTACTTGCCGACAAAGTGTGTAAGAAATGTCCCCTGATAATCCGAGATTCCTATTTTTCGGCCGATTTGATGCTGTTACCGTTTGATGAATTTGATGTTATTCTCGGTATGGATTGGTTAACCGTACATGATGCAATTTTGAATTGCAAAAGAAAGACCATTGATTTTAGGTGTGCAAATAATGAGATAGTCCGAGTTGAGTCTACTAACTTGAATAGAATGCCAGCAATAATATCCTCGATGATCGCTCAGAAATATGTGAGAAAGTGGTGTGAAGCATATCTTGCGTACGTACTTGATAGCGAAGAGTCAAAAAAGGAACTTGAATTAGTACCGGTGGTTTGTGAGTATTCAGATGTTTTTCCTGAGGAGTTACCGGGATTACCACCCATTCGAGAGGTAGAATTTGGCATCGAACTTGCACCTAGTACCACACCAATTTCGATAGCTCCGTATCGTATGGCACCAATGGAATTGAAGGAATTGAAAACTCAGTTGCAAGAATTGACGAATAAAGGTTTCACTTGACCGAGTTTCTCACCTTGGGGTGTACCAGTATTATTCGTGAAAAAGAAAGATGGAACCATGAGGATATGCATCGATTATCGTCAATTGAATAAAGTGATAATAAAGAATAAATATCTGTTACCGCGTATTGATGATCTGTTTGATCAGTTGAAGGGAGCCTCAGTGTTCTCAAAGATAGATTTGAGATCGGGTTATTATCAGTTGCGAGTTCGAGACTCTGATATACCTAAAACTGCTTTCAGAACGAGATACGGTCACTATGAGTTCTTAGTAATGCTGTTTGGACTCACTAATGCTCCAGCGGTATTTATGGACTTGATGAATCAAATCTTTAGACAGTGGTTGGATTGGTTTGTAGTTGTGTTTATCAACGACATTTTGGTCTATTTGCGAGACGACATCAAACATGCTGAGCACTTGATATTAGTGTTGTAGATTTTAGGGGATAAACAGTTATATGCTAAGTTCAGTAAATGTGAGTTCTGGTTGAAAGAAGTTAGCTTTTTGGGACATGTGGTATCCGCATCGGGTATCCGAGTTGATCCGAGCAAAATTTTGGTCATAATTGATTGGAAACCTCCAAGGAATGTTACTGAAGTTAGGAGCTTTTTGGGACTTGCCGGTTACTACAAACGGTTTGTAAAGGGTTTCTCGATGATAGCCACACCGATGACGAAACTAGTTCAAAAAGATGTTAAGTTTGAATGGTCAGAAAAATGTCAGAAAATTTTCGACCGATTGAAAACCTGTTTAACTGAAGCTCTAGTGCTAGTACAGCCAGAATCCGGTAAAGAATTTGTTATTTACAGTGATGCATCCTTACTTGGGTTGGGTTGTGTGTTGATGCAAGAATGTCAAGCTGTAGCTTACGCGTTGAGGCAATTAAAGCTGCATGAGAAAAACTATCTGACCCATGATCTTGAATTAGCGCCATTGTATTCACATTGAAAATATGGCGACACTACTTGTTTGGAGAGAGGTGTCATATTTATTCAGACCACAAAAGCCTCAAATATTTGATGACTCAAAGAGATTTGAATCTGCGACAAAGACGTTGGCTTGAATTGTTGAAAGATTATGAACTCGTCATTGATTATCACCAGGGAAAGGCTAATGTGGTTGCCGATGCTTTAAGTCGTAAATCGCTGTTTGCTTTGAGAGCGATGAATGTTCACCTGTCCGTTTCATCCGATAATGTGTTAGTAGCAGAATTAAAGGCCAAACCATTATTGATTCATCAAATACTTGAATCCCAGAAAGTCGACGATGAATTGGTTGCTAAACGAGCTGAATGTGTTTCAAATATGGAATCAGAGTTTCAGATTGACGACAATGATTGCTTGACGTTCAAGAGTCGATTATGTGTTCCAAGAAATTCGGAACTTATTTCGATGATTTTGAACGAGGCTCATAGTAGTCGAATGTCAGTCCATCCGGGTAGTACAAAAATGTACAACGATCTGAAACGTCAATTTTGGTGGCCTGGTATGAAACTAGACATTTCTGACTTTGTTTTAAGGTGTTTGATATGTCAACAAGTGAAAGCAGAACATCAAGTGCCTTCGGGATTACTTCAGCCGATCATGATACCTGAATGGAAATAGGATCGAGTAATGATGGACTTTGTATCTGGTTTACCATTGACGCAGAGTAAGAAAGACTCAATCTGGGTTATTGTTGATAGATTGACGAAGTCTGCTCATTTTATCCCCGTCCGTATGGATTTCTCACTTGATAAATTGGCAGAATTATATATATCCCAAGTTGTTCGATTACATGGAATACCTACTTCTATTGTTTCTGATAGAGACCCCAGATTCACATCTCGATTCTGGAGAAAATTGCATGAAGCATTGGGTACTGAGTTACATTTTAGCACAGCTTTCCATCCCCAAACAGATGGTCAATCTGAACGAGTTATTCAGATACTTGAAGATATGTTGAGATGTTGCATTCTTGAGTTCAGTGGTTCATGGGAATGATATTTACCCTTGGTTGAATTCGCGTACAACAATAGCTTCCAGTCAAGCATTAAAATGGCACCATACGAGGGTTTGTATGGTCGCAAGTGCCGCACACCACTATATTGGACCGAACTCAGTGAAAATAAAATATACGGGGTTGATTTGATTAGAAAGGCTGAAGGAAAAGTGAAGGTGATTAGTGATAGCTTAAGAGTAGCATCGGATCGCCAGAAGTCGTATGCAGATTTAAAACGGAAGGATATTGAATACCAAGTTGGAGACAAGGTGTTTCTCAAGGTTTCACCTTGGAAAAAAGTGCTCAGATTGGACCGTAAGGGCAAATTGAGTCCAAGATTCATCGGGTCGTATGAAATATCCGAACGAATTGGGCCTGTCGCATATAAATTGATTTTACCCCCTGAACTTGAAAAGATTCACAACGTATTTCATGTTTCAATGCTTCGACATTATAGATCCGATCCATCACACGTAATTAATCTATCAGAGGTTGAGATTCAAGCTGATTTGAGTTACGAAGAAGAACCGGTTCATATTACGGCCGTGAAGTAAAAGAACTACGAAATAAGAAAATCTCATTAGTGAAGATATTGTGGCTTAAGCATGGGATTGAAGAAGCTACTTGGGAGCTCGAAGACTCTATAAAAGAACGTTATCCGAATTTATTTACTGGTAAGATTTTCAGGGACAAAAATTTTTAAGTGGGGGAGAGTTGTGATAGCCCTAATTTGACCCTAGTCGAAATGTGGTTTCGGGACCACCAAACCGAGTCATAAAAATTTACTTTAATTTTAATTGCATATATTTATGTGAGATAGTATATGTGTGAAAATTTAATGTTTTAAATTAGTCTTAGGAATGTGAATTTTCTTGAAAGGACTTAGTTGAGAAACTTAGAAAAGATGATAGTTGAGAAACTTAGAAAAGATGATAGGTAAATTGTAAGGATCAAATAACAACAAGGTGAGAAAAGCTTGGGTTTGCATGTCAAATTGCCCAAAATTCAAATAGTGGCAGGCCAAGCAATGATGCTTCTTCCACTAAGTTGAATTTTATTGTAATTTTATATTAGTTAATGGTTAAAATAATTTAAAGAAAGGAATTAATAGGAAAAAAGAGGAATAAAATAAGAAAGGGAGAGAGAGTATTCATCTTCTTCCTCTTGCAAATGCCATAAGCTAGGAGAAAGGAGGAAATTTTTTAAGACATTCAGCCATCCTAAAGGGTTGATTAAGGTAGGACTCATGTTAATTCTATTAAATTATTGTGAAAATCTAGTTAGTAGCCAATGTCTTATTATATCCCATATGTTAATTTTCTACTTAAATAGGTGACTAAATGACATACGGTTAGAGGGAGGTAAATGCTAAGAGTATGGTGCCTTCGATGTTGTGAACGGAAATGTTAGAAAGGTGAAAGAAAATTGAGGTAGATAAATAGATATATGTGGATTTATATGATGTTATAAATGATGTGAAGTTATGCTAGTTTAAGAAAAATTCGGTCAAGTGTTCATGAGATGAAACTATGTGTTTAAATGAATTAAAAATGATATTATATTTGATATTGTGTATTCGGCCATCTAATTAAGTACATAGGTGATGTTGAATTTAATCTTGCACATTCAACTATATAGGTATGCACATTTGTGATATTATCTTTGATTGTATACAATCGACTAAATGAGCGATGTTGGCTTATAAGTTGAGTTTGATTCATGATTTTATATTGACGATGCATTCGGCCTTGAGGTAATAGATGAATATTTGTTGAAGTTTTAATGTCTTGAGCAATTACGGTAGTAAAATGTAATGAAAATTATTAGACTATATATGTGAATAATTAGCAAGGGTGGTTACCGTATATACAAATATATCTATGTGTTATATATGTATGCGTAATTGGATTATTGAGAGTAAGGTGATATTATGTCGTTATTAGCCGAATAGCTCGAAAGCATAAGGTAGAAAGATAAAATTTTACCATGTGTTTCTTATGATATAAAATCATTAATGTTTGGATATAAATATCTAGCAAGACGGTTAAACTAGTTAATTTATTTGATTAAGCTCAAGAACTTAAAGGAGGGAAATCAAGCAAGGGCAAAGCCAAGAACATCGAGTAGCCGATTTGGAACCGTTTTACTCAAAACAAGGTAAGTCCATAAGCTTTTGTAAGGTTGATTAATTTATACATAATGACTGTAGCGTATCATGAGAGAATTTTTTTTTGTAAGGTATTCTTTTGGAGTGATATACATATTTATAATTGTGACTGAATATGTCAATTGAATTAAGTAAATTGTCTTATTATAATGAGTCAACATTGACACTAAGTGTGCGGAGTTGAATGGCACTATGTGTGCGAATTTGTTTAGCACTATGTGTGCGAAATCGGTTGATGATATAAGAAGTATAGAGAAGGATTAAAGTGCTATAGCTATTAACTGAAATATCGAATATGTGACATGAATCGTATATGCATGAATACATCTAGTGCATCATTGTTTCATACTTTGAGAAAAGGATTTAAACCATATGGTTGTTTAATAGTTGATTGGATAGCAAGACTTGGTTTGTGGTTGGATCGATAAAATAGGCAATTAGCATAGTTAGGTATGGCTGAAATAGTGGATCTTACATTATTTTCTTATGATTTCATGTTAACGGTTTGTATTTTATTACTTACGACTTACTGAGTTGAATACTCATTTTGCGTATTTGCTTGTCTCCTATTTAGATTTCTTTGACTCATTTTGCGTGCTTGGGACCATCATCGAAGTCATCACACCAGCTTGCAACATTTTGGTACCCTCTTCTTGGTTGGTCTAAGTGAATATTACGGCATGTATAGGCTAATATGTATTTTGTTTGAACTTTGATATGTATACTTCCAGCCATGCGAATATGCCTTAAATACTAAGTTTGCATTTGGTTATGTTTAATCATGGTATAATTCGTCTTGGTTATAATGTTTAATACTATTAATGCATGATATATATATACAATAAAAAAAAATATACATATGTTTGAGTGTTGAAAATGTTAAGAAATATTGATTATGTGTTTTTGGGGTGGTTCGATTATGATACGTTTTTATAAGTGATTAATTGAAATTTGTCTATTGTATTTGATCTTAGTACTTAATTTGAGATAGCGTAATGAGTCGTCTGGTTATGTTTGAACATAATATCAAATCGTATGATATGATTGTTATATGATGTAAACTTATGTGATGGTTTTGATGTACTTAATGAAATGAAGATGATAGAAGTAGATGCATGAAAATTTACGAATAAGTATTCAGTTCGGTAATATCTCGTAACTCATTCCAACGATGGAAATGGGTTAGGGGTGTTACATATAGACTGAGTCTTACAAACTCACGTTCGTATTCAGATACCGTCAAACAAACTTGTTTGAGCTCCAAAAATTCTTTACGCTTTTGATCGATGAATCGTTGACTAATATACTTCTTACGAAACTCCATCTGAAAGAAATCCCAAGTAACTCGTTCCTTTGGGACAATAGAATCAGGGTTCTCCACCAATAGTAGGTCGAGTCTCGTAATAAGGATATGTCACACTTTAAACACTCATCCGGTGTGCAAGATAGCTCATCAAACACATGGAATCAAGCCAAAACTCAGCCTTTTCAGCGTCGTCAGTAGCTGTGGCTCAGAATTCCTCGACCCCACGCTTCCTAATCAAATCAACGGGAGGTTTACGCGGCCTCAAAGGATCAGTAGTTGCAGGTATTATAGGCACCGGAGGTGGATTATTTAAATTTGGAAATAGTTGAGCAGCCGGGTTAGTTCAGGCATATTATGCAACCCACTCATTCACCATGGTAAAGAAGGTTTGCTTATCCCCATCATCCTGATTACTCGCAGATGGTTGAGGTTCAATAGGCGCCGTCCCTTGTGCATGAGCAGGCGCTACACTCTCAACATCATCCGCTATGGTTCTCTCTGGATTGGGTTCCATTTACTATTTAAAACAATAATATCAACCGTCAGTAGTCATCACACTATCATATACTAACATTAAGGCATGTATAACTAGACTCACACGCACTACGGTAGTCCTAGAACTGACTAAACCGTAGCTCTGATACTAATAAAATGTAACACCTCTAACCTATTTCCATCATTGGAATGGGTTACGAGATATTACCGAACCGAATACTTATTCGCAAATTTTCATGCATCTACTTCTATCATCTTCATTTCGTTAAGTTCATCTTTAATAATGCATAATTCATTATACCACCATATACAATCCTTATTCATACAATTTTATGTTATGTTCGGACATAACCAGACAACCCATTACGCTATCTCAAATTAAATACTAAGATCAAATACAATAGCCAAATTACAATTAATCACTTACATAAATGTGTCATAATCGAACCACCCCAAAAACACATTCTTAGCATTTTCAACATTCAAACATATGTATATTTTTATATATATATATCATTCATTAATAGCATTAAACATTATAACCAAGACGAATTATACCATGATTAAACATAACCAAATTCAAACTTAGTATTTAGGCCATATTCGCATGGCTGGAAGTATACACATCAAAGTTCAAACAGAATACATATTAGCCTATACATGCCGTAATGTTCACTTAGACCAACTAAGAAGAGGGTACGAAAATGTTGCAAGCTAGTGTGATGACTTCGATGATGGTCCCAAGCATGCAAAATGGGTCAAAGAAATCTAAATAGGAGACAAGCAAACACACCAAATGAGTATTCAACTCAGTAAGTCGTAAGCAATATAATACAGACTATTAACATGAGATCATAAGAAAAACAATGTAAGATAAACTATTTCAGCCATATTGAACTATGCTACAATTACCTAGTTTATTGATCCAACCACAAGCCAAGTCTTGCTATCCAATCAACTATCAAACAACCAAATGGTTTAAATCCTTTTCTCAAAGTATGAAACAATGATGAACTAGATGTATCCATGCATATACGTTCCATGTCTCAAATTCAATATTTCAGTTAATAGCTCTAGCTCTTTATTCTTTCCCTATACTTCTTATATCATCAACCGATTCGCACACATAGTGCTAAACAAATTTGTACACATAGTGCCATACTACACCATACACATAGTGCCTTGAAGATTCACTCATGTATTGACATTCAAATCAGCACACATAGTGCCATTCAACTTCGCACACATAGTGCCATTCAAATCTGCACACTTAGTGCCAATGTTGACTCACTATAATAAGACAATTTACTTAATTCAATTGGCATATACGGCCACAATTATAAATATGTATATCGCTCCAAAAGAATACCTAACAAAAGAAAATTCTCTCATGATACACTAGAGTCATTTATGTATAAATTAATCAACCTTACAAATGCTTATGGACTTACCTTGTGTTGGATAAAACAGTTCCAAATCGGCTACTTGATGCTCTTCGCTTTGCCCTTGCTTGATTCCCCTCCTTTAAGTTCTTGAGCTTAATCAAATAAATTAACCAGTTTAACCACCTTGCTAGATATTTGTATCCAAATATTAATGATTTTATATCATAAGGAACAACATGGTAATTTTATCTTTCTACCTTATGCTTTTGAGCTATTCGTCTAATAACCACATAATATCACATTACTATCAATAATCCAATCAATATTTCAATTACACATACATATATAACACATATATATTTGTATATACGGCAACCACCTCTGGCTAATTACTCACATATATAGTCTAATAATTTTCATTACATTTTACAACCGTAATTGTTCAAGACATTAAAACTTCAACAAATATTCTTCTATCATCTCAAGGCCGAATGCATCATCACTTCCCAACATAACATTATCTCAAATATGTTTACATTCAAATATATATAATCATGAATCAAACTCAACTTATAAGCCAACATCACTCATTTAGTCGATTATATACAATCAAAGATAATATCACAAATGTGCATATCTATCTAGCCGAATGTGCAAGATTAAATTGAACATCACCTATGTACTTAATTAGATGGCCGAATATACAATATCAAATATAATATCATTTTTAATTCATTTAAACACATAATTTCATCTCATGAACACTTGACCAAATTTTCCTAAACTAGCATAGCTTCACATCTATTTATATCATCATATAAATCCACATATATCTACTTATCTACCTAAATTTTCTTTCACCTTTCTACTATTTCCATTCATAACATCAAAAGCACCATCCTTTTAGCATTTACCTCCCTCTAACCGTATGCCATTTAGTCACCTATTTAAGTAGAAAATTAACATATGGGATATAATAAGACATTGGCTACTAACTAGATTTTCACAAAATTTAATAGAATTAACATGAGTCCTACCTTAATCAACCCCTTAGGATGGCCGAATGTCTTAGAAAATTTCCTCCTTCTTTCCCCTAGCTTACGGCATTTGCAAGAGGAAGAAGATGAACACTTTCTCTCCCCTTTCTTATTTTATTCCTCTTTTTCCTATTAATTCCTTTCTTTAATTTAATTTAACCATTAACTAATATAAAATTACAATAAATTCAACTTAGTGGAAGAAGCATCATTGCTTGGCAGGCCACTACTTGAATTTTGGGTAATTTGACATGCAAACCCAAGCTTTCTCACCTTGTTGTTATTTAATCCTTACAATTTATCTATCATCTTTGCTAAGTTTCTCAACTAGGTCCTTTCAAGAAAATTCACATTCCTAAGACTAATTTAAAACAGTAAACTTTCACACATACACTATCTTACATAAATATATGCAATTAAAATTAAAGTAAATTTTTATGACTCGATTTTGTGGTCCCGAAATCACATTTCGACTAGGGTCAAATTAGGGCTGTCACACACATTGTTCAAATCAGTTCAAAAACCATACTTTAGCAAAATTATAGTTTTGCCCTTAAACTTTTACATATTTACAAATTAGACCCTAGGCTCGTAAAGTGAAATGTGTCCATTTCTTTGTTACCCAAGCCTAGCCGAACCTATATTAAGCTTATACCAGCCCACATTTTTCATGAAATCATATTTTTACTACCCATTTTTACAACTTTTACAAAAAAAGGTCATTTTTAGGTATTTTCATGAAAAATCACTTAGTAAAAGATGTTTATCACACATCAAACTTTCATATTCCTCCATTAAACATCAAAATACATGCAAGTGACACATGGGTAAGTTTTTTAACATGAACCCTAGCTCAAAATAATGGTACAAATAGCTAGATCGGTTGATGACAACTTCAAAAATGCAAAAAACTTTAAAAACGGGGCTAAAATGCAAAAAACTTTTATGATCAGTATACACATGACATTTCTCACCATACAAATGATGTCTCCAAATCTTCAACGCAAACACAATGACAACCAATTTTAAATCTTGTGTCAGATAATTCTTCTCATGCGATTTCGACTGCCTCGAGGTATAAGCTATCACTTTGCGTTCTTGCATGAGTACACAACCCAATCCATTCAAGGATGCATCACTATAAACCATAAATTCTTTTCTCGATTCAGGTTGTACTAAAACTGGAGCCTCAGTCAACAATGCCTTTAGTTTCTTAAAACTCTGTTGGCACTTTTCTGTCCATTCAAACTTGACATCTTTCTATAACAATTTTGTCATTGGAGTAGCAATCACGGAAAATCCTTTAACAAGTCTCTGTAATAACTAGCTAAGCCTAGAAAGCTTCTAACCTCTGACACATTCCTCGGCGGTTTCCATTCAATAATAGCCGAAATCTTACTTGGGTCAACTCGAATACCATCACCCGAAATAATGTGCCCCAAAAATTGACTTCACTAAGCCAAAACTCACTTTTACTAAACTTAGCATACAACTGTTTATTTCTCAAAGTTTGTAAAACCGTTCTCAAGTGCTCGTCATGCTCGGTCTCATTACGAGAATAAATCAGTATATGATCAATAAAAACAACAACAAATTTATCCAAGTACGATTGGAAAATATGGTTCATCAAATCCATAAATACAACAGGAGCATTCGTTAAACCAAAAGGCATAACCAAAAATTCATAGTGACCATACCTTGTCCGAAATATAGTTTTTAGCACGTCCGAGTCTTTAACTCTCAACTGATAGTAACTGGACCTCAAGTTTATCTTGGAAAATACTATGGCTCCCTTCAATTGGTCAAACAAATCATATATTCTAGGCAAAGGATACTTATTCTTTATGGTTACCTTATTGAGCTGTCTGTAGTCAATGTTGTAACGCCTCAAAGTTTATATAATTGTTTGTGTAATTGTGACACAAATATCTGTCTGCTTCAATGGTTATGTGTTCTGGGAGTGTCTGGTGTCCTGGGAGTGTTTGAGAAGTCTTGGGTTCAAGCTTTAGCTTGGGGAAAATTTTGTTTTTAAGTGAATAAACCCTTATCTCTAATCAGTAGGCTTATAAATAATGTTGGTAAAATATGTCAGAATGGGCCTGCTGGTCTGATGGTTAGTTGGAGTGTTAAAATGCTTATGGTCATGAGTTCGAGTCCTTGTGCATGCAAGGGAGTTTTTTTTACTATTTATGTCGTGAGGGAGTTTGAATGGAAGTAAAATAATGTAGTGTTCGAGTGAAGTTTGAATTCGGTTGTTGAGGGGATGTGATAGACGGTTTTAGGAGTGAAATTAGGGATATTAGAAGAAAATTGAGGGATAAGGGAGTTAGCAGTTTAATTGGGAATCATTTGGGAAAAATTTGGCTTTCCCTTCTTCTCTAAACCAATGTTTTTCTTCTCTTTCTTGGCGACTCCCTACCCCCTTTCTCTATCATTTTCTTTTGTGTTGCCTTTCGTTTTCTTTCTTTTTGCTTCTGACACCACCCTTGCTTTTCCCATCTCGATTTTTTTTATCGTTTTAGTCGCTGGTTACCTTTCTCTATTCGTTCAGTTTGCTTTGCTGAACCTTATTCTGCTCTGTTCTATCGGGTAAGTGGTCATCTTCAACCCTTTTCTTTGTTTTCTTCATTCTAGTAAAATAATTGCGATATTTAGCAGTGGTTCAAGCGATCGGTAAGTACTGTTAATACATCTTTATTTTTGGGTTGTCGAATCATTGACTAAACAAAGTGTTTCGTGATTAGGAGATCATTAGATGACTGTAAGAATTTCAACTGGTGCTGTTAAAGTGTGAATTCACCAGTGTTTGTCCAAGGTAAGGGATTTAACGGTTTAGAGTTGAAATACCTTGCAAAGTTTTTCAATCGAATAGCATTTTAAATAACTTAATTGATGTGTTAATGATCAATAATAGATGCTAGAGTACTTGTGGTTGCACTACCTCCGAACCAATACTAGGTGTGTAAACACGACTCTGGGAATAAAAATCAGTGAAACGTCGAAAAAAATGAAAGTCAATGCCACACGAGCGTACGACCGCCCATGTGGTAGGCCGTGTGATCAAACATAGGTGTGTGATCGATGAGGCAGGCCATGTGCGATTCATGGGCCAAGTTGAATTGGGCCGTGTGGGCTCTACAGGTGTGTGGGCCCCACACGGGTGAACCACATGGGCGTGTGGGATTATTGGGCCTAGCCGTGTGATCCACACGGCTAAGGCCATTTTGGACTTTGTGGGCCAAACGGGCATGTGGGCCGACATGGGCAATTTACATGGGCTTATGGGCCCATTTTCACTATTTGATTGCTAAGGTTGCGCGGGTCGCCCGAGTGGACTATGGATCTACTGTAGGGTCGGTAAGATTACCCGAATCTCTAATTGACTAAATGACTATTATATCCATGTACTCTATGAATATACATGTACGACTGTATATTTCAGCATGCTGTTAAAACTGTACTAAATACATATATGATACCATGATTTGGCATGACATGATTGTATGATGCATTGCATGGGGATGGGTTTATATCGATCGGAGGAAGTGTACTAAAAGGCTTCGAGCCTAACTTACTGGCAGCTTAGCTGCAAACTATTGTTTAGTGTTGCATTCGGTATTTTTTGAAGTGTAGGGATGGGTAGGTTGATTATATCCCCACATGGAGTGTAGGGTTGGACAGAGATGGAGTGTAGAGGCTGGCTGGGTAGGACTTGTATAATGCATAATTTGATATTATACTAATTACTTGTACTGTAATGGGCCAAGGCCCAAATGTATGACTGCCTTTGTATTGAGATGGGTTAAAGCCCAACTGATATTGTCACTGATTCTGAAGAGGGCTTTAGGCCCAGACTGAGTTTTCGTAAACTCACCCTTCTGTTTTAACTGTACAGGTAATCCCCGGACATAGGTGGATTGGTGCGGCGGAGGACTCAACGATGGCCACACGACTCATTTCATTCTATATTAGTAATTAATTATAATTTTGATTTTATTTTTGGGTATTTATTGTAATAATGGCCTCTTTGGATTTTCATGAATTATTTGGGATTTTTTTATTTGTTTTGATTTATAACTGTTAATAATAGGGACAATCGAGTTTTCGAAAAAATTAGACTTTTTTTTAACAAATTACACACGAATACACGAACTATTTTTAAAGCTTCCGCGATAAGTGACTTTTTTAATAACGTTCTGAAAGTAAATAACTTTTTAATGATGATTCATGTTTTGCAAATGAACGAGACATCTTAGAATTAAAGAAAGGTAATAAAAATAGGACTAATAGAAAAGAGGGTTTTTATTTAATAATAACTTATTTTACGAAAAACACTTCAATGTGACATTTCCAGATTCGACCATAATTTCCAGGCTGAGTTTGGGGTGTTACAAATGCAAAGCCTCATAGATCCATTTTTCTTTTTCACAAATAATACCGGTGCACCCGAAGAAGAAAAACTAGGTCTCACAAACCTTTATCCGTCAACTCTTGTAAATCAGCTTTCAACTCTTTTAGTTCAGTCGGAGCCATTCTGTACGGAGTAATCGAAGTAGGTGCAGTATCAGGAACTAACTCAATACCAAATTCAACTTCTCTAACTGGAGGCAATCCGGGCAATTCTTCCAGAAACACATCTGAATACTCGCATGCTACCGGAACTGATTCAATTTTTAACTTAGACTCTTTTCTATTCCACAAAAAGGCAAGATAAGCTTCACAACCCTTTCTTATACATTTATGAGCAGTCATAGAAGAAATCACTATAGGCAAGCTATTTGATTCATCTGATTCAACCCGAAGAATATCACCACTTTCACATTTCAATTCAATGATTTTTCTTCCACAGTTTACTACTACATCATGCATGGTCAAGCAATCCATACCAAGTATTATATCAAATTCATCAAAATGCAAAAGCATAAGATTTTTCGGAAAACAATGATCGCTAATCATCAAAGGACAATTCTTACATACTTTGTCAACTAACACATTCTTGCCTAAAGGGTTTGACACTTTTATCACAAATTCTGTAGGTTTAACAAACATATTCATACTAGATACCAATTTCATGCAAACATACGAATGGGTTGATCCCAAATCAATCAAAGCAACAAAAGATGTATCATAAAGAGAAAAAGTACCCGTAATCACATCAGGAGATGAAGCCTCTTCGCGAGTGCGAATGGCATAAGTCCTCGTAGGTGCTCTACTTTCGGGCCTCACAGCTGAATCTCTCAGTGCACTGTTGCTAATCGCTCTATTACCCAGATTTCTCTGTGGCCTCCATCTAGAAGTAATATTACCTGAACTTACACTCTGAAATTTCTCTTTTTCAACCATCTCGGGGCAATCTCTAATGAAGTGATCTTGGGAACCACACTTGGAACAAGTTTGATTGTTCACCCGACACTCACCGGGGTGACGTTTACCATAATATGGAAATTCAGGTCTACTAGGTCGAGCATTACCTATACTTGCTATCGAAGTAGTCTAAGCCTTATGACTTGAATACTGTTTCCCGTGGTTTCTGTTTGAAAACCTAGCTGAAGCACTGGATCGAGTATTAAACTCTCTTGGTTTCTTAGATAATGACTGAAATGATTTTCCCATCTATCTTTTCTTTGAGTTTCGAGACTCAAACTTAACTTTTCTTTGCTCTTTAGTCAACTCCTCGGCCTTACAAGCTCTCTCTACAAGCACAACGAATTCTTTCAGTTCAAGAATGCCAACCAATAATCGGATGTCTTCGTCTAGCCCATCTTCAAATCTCTTACACATGATGGCTTCAGTCGAAACACATTCTCAAGCATATTTTCTCAGTCTCACAAACTCACGCTCATATTCTGTTACCATCATTCGGCCCTATTTTAACTCAAGAAATTCCTTTCTCTTCTAATCAATAAACCTCTGGCTAATATAATTCTTATGAAACTCTTCTTGGAAAAATTCCCAATGAACTCTCTCCCTTGGTACAACCGGCACAAGGGTGTTCCACCATTGATAAGTCAAGTTTGTCAGAAGTGACACAACATATTTCATACGTTCCTCGGGTGTGCATGATAACTCATCAAATGCCCTGATGGTATTCTCGAGCCAGAACTTTGCCCTTTCGGGATTATCATCTATACTATCTCGAAACTCTTCAGCTCCCTACTTTCGAATCTTATCAACTGGAGGTCTATTCAATCTCATGAAGTCCATAACTTGAGGTGCTACAGGAATAGGTTGAGGAATAGGTGGGGTGGAGGGGGTTGAGCTTTCGGGTTCGTTCGAACGAACTCCGTATACAAGGTATTCATCATATGGAGAAAGGCTTCCCTAGCCTCTTCTCCTCCTCCTTGACTTATAGTTACAGGTCTACTTTCAACTAGTGCTGCCCCTTGAGTAGGAGTCGGCGCATTACTTTCTACATCATTAGCTTCAGCTCGATTGAGATCTATTACTATATGAAAACACAGTTTAAAAGGTCAGGAGTTGTCCCCCTATCACAATTCATTTATGGCATGTATAGCTAGACTCGTGCACACACTACGTTAGTCTAAGAATAGACTAAACCGTAGCTCTGATACCACTAAATGTAACACCTTCTAGCCCGTGTTCGACACCGGGATAGGGTTTGAGGCATTACCGTACTTAAACATAACATTCATACAAAAACCGAGCCATAATTTTTATCTAAATTAAAACCAATCATACATAAGCATATAGTCCCTTATATGGGCCTACGGGGCCCAAAACATACATTGGAAGTTATTCGGGACTAAACTAAAAACTTTCAGAATTTTTACAACACTTAGAAAATTTTCATGCTTTGGAGAGTCACACGCCCGTGTGGGTAGGCCGTGTGATTACACACGCCCGTGTCCTTAGAACGGTGGAAATGTGCAAGTGTACACAATCGTATCAAGTAATAAAGTGACAAGTAAATGTCGAGTTATCGTACCCACAGGGACTGTAAAAAGCAATATTTATGAAATTAATTAAAACACTTTGGTGAGGTAAAAATAATTTTGGTTTGAAAAGAGTGATTTTAAAACTAAGCAAACAATTTAAAAAGATAAATAAAAGAGTACTAGTGCACGATTTCAATTAAGATTTAATCAAGATGATATAATTGTGTTGGATTAATTATACCTTTTAACTTAGAAATATTAAATTCGTGCTTATGTCATTATGAATAATTTCACAACAACCCAAGTAATTTGCTAACTTATGAACATATTTACTAATTAAAATTCCATTTATCTCTTGGTCACATCCCTATGCCAATTCAACCGACTAAACAGATTTAATAAAGTAAACATGCTATCGCACATACATACTTATTGAATTAAATTATCTCTCGCATATTTCTATGTCGATTCAACCGATTAATTCAACTTAATAAACATGTAAAAGATCATGTGAAGTAACAAAGTAGCCATACCTTGAAACAATTTAATCACAACAATCCTGCAAGTTATGCAAGGCATATGTATCGCCAAATACAATGCTAATTTAATTTTTAGTTACCTTAGAAGAATTAAACATGCACTGATTAAGTACTGAGTCCATTAATTGCAATTTCAATCCGCTTAAACAATTAATTCTTTAGTTATCTAAACAATTATAATGCTAGATAACCTAAGCATGATTTTACTTAATCAAGCATTTCATTGAGGCCTATAACAGCATAAACACTATTTTAACAATTCAAGTAGACAAAATATAATCAACCCAACACAAATTAAATTCAAGCTAAATTGATTAAAATAACCATTTCAACAACAATATTATTCATAGATATGTTCATCATAAAAACAACAGAAATTAAAAAGAAAGGGAACAGAAAGCAAATCTAGTGTTTCTCTGCGGCTTGACTGTTGCTTTGTTCTTTTGTCTCCGTTGTCTTCACCGAGTAAGGCTTCTATGAATCCTTGATTGCTGCCCAGGATGGCTGAAGAACACCTCTTTCTCAAGAGAGGAAATCGGCACAAGAGGAAAGGAAAATGGGATGGAAAAATGGAGAGGAAACTTTAAGAGAAGTGAAGAGAGGATGAGAGAATGTTGTGGAATGAGGGGTGTTGAGGGATGCTTTGAATGATCATCAAGGGGTGGCTTTTATAGCTGATTGTGGCTGCTAAAAATAGCAAATTCCAGCAGCCAAAGAGCCCTCCCTTGGCCGGCCACACACATGGAAAAGTTGAGAGTTTCAACTTTGCTATTTTAGGCTTGGGGCAAATCTACAAAGCCATAAATTAAGGGGGGGTTTGAATGCAATTTAGAAATATTTTGAGGGCCTTTTTGCAAGCATATTTAATCAGCTAAAATGCTGATTTGGTTCAGCATATGGACGGTTCTGGGCTGCCCATTTGGTGGCTGGTTCGGTTCACCCAATTTAGCTCGACCGGTGCGGTTCAGCTGGGCCCTTTCTTCATAATTAATTAAAAATAATTTATTTAACCCAAATTAAATGGGGAATAAATTAAAATTAATTAAATTATGAATTAATACACATTTCTAGACCGTCTTAGGCTGGAAATTAGAGTGCCTCGATACTTCAAATTGCTTCTCGGTTTTGCGCTTTTAGCAGTGTCAGCCTAGCCAATTTTCGCCCTTTGCGCGAATCTGTCAAAAATAGTCAAAATTAATCAAAATTAAGTATAAATTCACCATGTTCATATTTTTAACACGATTTAATTATTTTATAATATTTAATTATTTTTTTGACAAGAATTTAAATGGATTTGCATGAATTTAAGCAAAATTAGGTATGAAAAAGTATATAAATTTTTGCGTTTCCAGTCCTCAACCTGCTATTTATGATGCCATCAACAAAATGAGGTCACATGGCCAAGTCACACGCCCGTGTGCTTAGGCCGCGTGCTCGATTAAATTTTTATAATTTTCATAAAATAGGTGCAGACTTCACACGGTCAGGGCACACGCCTATATCCTAAGGCTGTGTCTCTCACATGGCTGAGACACACGCCCGTGTCTCTACCCGTGTGCTCATTACTGATCATTCTGTTTCTCAAAACCAAGGTGCAGGGGACACACGGCCAAAACACACGCCATTGGGGCAAGCCGTGTGTCACACATGGCTAGACACACGCCCGTATGTCTACCCGTATGGACAAAAATAAGGCTATTTACCAAGCCTTTTGTCACCTTCAATAACACATGCACACTTATACATCTCAATGACCTTCAACATGACATAAATGATCACTTAAACATTCATAAACATGGCTCATGCATGGCAACTTCTTATCAATTTATACTGGCTTAAGACTCCATATTATGACAAATCTAATTTTACCAACTCACACACAAATAAGCATCATCCCTAGATTTCATGCATGTATTTGCATACCAACATATACACAGACAAAACTACCATCCTTCATCCAACTCAAATTTAGCAAATCACATGCAATATAAATGAATAGGTTTACAACTCAATAATCAATATGAGCCACATCCCATGGCCTTTTACAAAATGAATCAAATATCATCATAAGCCAACACATTTGGCTAAACCAATATGACATATAACAAAAAGACCAAGTCCCTATACATGCCATACTCAAAATGTTGAGACTAACTATACCTAAAAGTTCCAATTGATAGAGTGATCGAGTTTCTAACGTCCTTTGATCCCTGAGCAGGCTTGGCGATACTATAAGAGAATAGAAAAGAAAGGGGAGTAAACATAAAGCTTAGTAAGTTTACATGTAAATAATTAACAACATTAACCATGCATTATTATACACATAACATAATATAATTTATCACAATGTCATCCGGTATTATAGATACATTTTAAATCATGTCGTTTACATAATGTACAATAAAACTCATGATCATGATTTATTCATTCACTTCTTATCGTGGTCTCATCGATTTATAATATCAATATGTATAAGCTTTGTATACATACCTGTACCCTTTCAACTTGTTCATACCTTGTCATTTCGTTGACATAATCTTTGGATTTACCCGTTGAACCACTTGGAAAATTGAAGGATACTCGGGAGTCACATACATATAGAACCATGCCAATGCCATATCCCAGATATGGTCTTACATGGGATCACAAATCGAAACATGTCATGAACCTCAAAACAATCATAGAACAAATATTTCTACTTCAGATTTGTGGTCTTGAAACCACTATTTTGACTTGGCCCAAAATCGAGATGTTACAGAAACGAGATCACAACTTTCCAACAATTGGATGATGAGTCTTTATATGAGGCTTGGGAGCGATTCAAGGAGTTACTTCATAACTGTCCTCATCATGAGATTCCTCATTGTATCCAATTGGAGACATTATATAATGGTTTCAATTCACATATATGATTGATGGTAGATACTTCTGTGAATGGTGCAATTTTTTCTAAGTCTTATAATGAGGCTTATGAGATCATCGAGAGGATTGCAAGTAATAATTATCAATGGCCAACAAATCAAATAGCTTCAGGAAAAGGTGTAGTCAGAGTTCATAAAGTTGATGCCCTCACTTCATTATCAGCTCAAGTATCATCTATTTCCTCTGTGTTAAAATAGTTTACTGCTAATAGTGCTAATAATTTTGCAGCTCAGCCACCAAGTCTGTTTGAAGTAGTTTCCTGTGTGTACCGTGGGGAATGTCATTCTTTTGAGTCCATCAAATCCTGAGTCAGTGTACTATGTGGGGAACCATCATCAAAATAAGAGTGGACAAGGACCCTAGTCCAACTTCTACAATCCTTCATGGAGTAGTCATGCTAACTTTTATTAGAGCGACCAAGGAAATAGACTGAACAACAACTTATTGCAGCATAGACCCAACCAATCTCAAGGGTTTAATCAGCAAGCTCTAAAACCACCTCAAGCTAAGGCATCAAACAGTTTGGAGAACTTGTTGAAAGTGTACATGGAAAAGAATGACACTTTGATCCAAATCCAAGCAGCAACATTGAAAATTTTGGAAAACCAAGTGGGTCAGTTAGCTATGAAGCTTCGTAATAGACCACAAGAAACCTTGCCAAGCAATATTGAGAATCCAAGAAATTTGGGTAAAGAACATATCAAGGCAGTGGCATTGCGAAGTGGTAAAACTCTAGAACCCTGATTGATTGATGTCGAAGATAAGGACGTTGAGAAGAATCAACTAGCTATTGAAATTCCTACACCAAAGGAGTCAGAATCTACAAAGACTGACAAGGTAAATCCTAACTTAGTGAAGTCAGATACTTTAACATCATCTTTGGATGCAGATTTACCTACTCAGAGGAGTCATCCGGTTCAACCAAAAGTTCCATCACCTCTATATCTGCAAAGATTGCAGCAACACAAGCAAAAATAGGAGGTGCAATTCAAGAAGTTTTTGGATGTTCTGAAGCAGTTACACATCAATCTTTCGTTGGTGGAAGCTTTAGAACAAATGCCGAATTATGTGAAGTTTATGAAGGATATACTGTCCAATAAGAAACGACTGGGTGAGTATGAGACTATTGCCTTGACAAAGGAATGCATTACATTATTGTAGAACAAACTGCCACTAAAATTGAAAGACCCAGGAAGCTTTACTATACCCTGTAACATTGGTAAATCTTACTGTGGTAAAGCTTTGTGTGATTTAGGAGCGAGTATCAACTTGATGCCTAAGTCTATTTTTAAGATGCTTGGGATAGGTGAAGTAAGACCTACAACTGTGACGCTTCAGCTAGTGGATCGATCTTTAGCATATCCCGAGGGAAAGATCAAGGATGTTTTGGTAAGAGTCGATAAATATATTTTTCCTATTGATTTCATTGTCTTAGATTTTGAAGTAGATAAGGAAGTGCCGATCATCCTTGGGAGATCTTTCTTAGCCACGGGAAGAATGTTAATTGATGTTTAGAAAGGTGATGTAACGCCTCGTACCCGAGACCGTCACCGGAGTCAAACACGAGGTGTTAACAGACTTAACTCATTACTTTAAACAGCTCAAACAATTTATTTTTAAAATTTTCAGTCAAGCTAGCAATCTGTATCACAGTCGTATAAAAATTCATATCTCGAGTTCCAAAACTCAAAATCTAATTCTGTAAATTTTTCTTGAAACTAGACTCATATATATATTTACTAATTTTTTTATAGAATTTTTGGTCAAGCAAATTAGTATAGTTTATTAGTTAAAGTCTCCCCTATTTTAGGGTTCGACTGCTTTGACCTCTGTGTATTACGAATCAGATATCTCCTTCTACAGAGTTTCAATGACTATGCCATTTATTTCTAATAAAACTAGACTCAATAAGGAATCTTTACATCTAAGTCATGGCTTCTAATTATCTTTGAAAAATTTATGGTGAATTTCCAAATTCAGAACGGGGGATCCAGAAATTGCTCTGGTCCTATTTCACAAAAATTTAAACATCTCATAAAATATAACTCATATATTTGTTTTGTTCCATCCATATGAAAATAGACTCATCAAGCTTCAATTCCATAACTTATTCATTATTTAATTCCATTTCTACTATTTTTAGTGATTTTTCAAATTCACTTCACTATCTTTGTCTGAATCTATTTTATGGTAAATTTTACCCATTTCATGGTTCCCATGGATTAGCTAGCAATTTAGCATACATAACACCAAATATGATCATGATTAGCCATTCCAATGGCTAATCATTACCAATCATTTCCATACCACTCAATAACCATATCATAAGACCATATATACAAAATGATTATAATGCTATACATGCCATACTCAAAATATACAAGCCATTATGCCAAGATGGTATACTGGATAGTGTGAGCGTGCCTCCGACCGCTTCCGATTTCCGAGCTGGCTTGTCAACACTACAAGGAATGAAAAGGAGGGAGTAAGCACAAATGCTTAGTAAGTTCACATGCAAATAGCAAGTAACACAACTATATAAGCAAACATAAACATCATTTGCATGATCATCACCGAGACATTCATATCACATTTTCATTTATCATCTTACCATATTGTTGTTATATCGAGTTTTCAACCCGAGCGTTAAGTACATACCTGTTCAAAGTATCCATTTCACAATACTTACCAATACATCCCTTTCATCTCGAGTATTCCTCCATTTGAGTAGAATTTTACCCTTTGAACACATCGGAATATAATTCGGATACACGAAAAGTTTGCACATAAGTGTCACATATGTAGCCAAGCTACCATGTAACCTGCCCATAAGTGAACTCGGACTCAACTCAACGAGCTCGGGCGTTCGCATCCATAAGTGAACTCGAACTCAACTCAACGAGCTCGGACGCCTAGTTATATCTCTCGAACTCGGACTCAACTCAACGATTTCGGACATTCGCATCCATAAGTGAACTCAGACTCAACTCAACGAGCTCGGATGCCTAGTTACATCTCTCGAACTTGGACTCAACTCAACGAGTTCGGACATTCTCATCCATAAGTGAACTCGGACTCAACTCAACGAGTTCGGATGCCCAAATATCCCAGTGACATGTCACTTGTATCATAATCCATTCCTAAGGTTCAACGGGACCTTTTTCCCAATCATGTGTTTCAACCATCTTCTACGGAATGCCGATACCGATACTCGATAGTATTTCACATTTTCCACGTATATCACATAATTTGACATATTATCAAACAATTATCACGAGTATAATATTTCATAATAATTATCATATCATTTAAATAACATAAAAAAATTTAAAATAATAACTATGTTACCAACATTTACATATGAACTTACCTCGTATGTGAAAATGGCTACTTTTACCATTTCATCCACAACTTGGTATTTTCCCCATTTTAGCCTGAATTTTAGTTTTCCTTGCTCTATCATTTAAAATATAGTCTAATTAGGGCTCACATTATTCAAATTAACCCAAAATCATATTTTTACAAAATTACAGTTTTGCCCCTAAACTTTCACATATTTACACTTTTTCCCCAAAGCTCGTAAATTAAACTTCAGCATATTTTCTTATGTTTTATGACATGCTGAACATTTTTCCCTTCTATGACAACATCAAATTCTCACTCTAACACATAGTTATGAACAATAACAATTTTTACCGATTAAGCCGTTTTACTCATTTTTGCTTAAAATCGCTTAGCAAAAGTTGTTAATATAATTCCAGCCTTCATATTCTACCATAAAACATCAAAATAAACACATTTAACCTATGGGTATTTTTCCAAATATGAACCCTAGCTTAAATTATTGCTAGAATAAGCTTAATCAAGTTACCGGGATTCCAAAAACGTAAAGAACTTGAAAAACGGGGCTAGAACGGACTTACAATCGAGCTTGGAAGCTTGAAAAACCCTAGCCATGGTTTCTCCTTGCTATATTCGGCCATGGGGTTGAAGATGAGCAAAATTGGCTTTTAATTTTGTATTTTAATTCATTTTACCCCTAAATGACCAAAATGTCCTTACTACTAAACTTTCCAAAAATTCCATCCATATCCAATTTTTGTCCATAGACTTAGAAATTGGTAAAATTTCTATTTTAGACCTCCTAATTAATATTTCAAAACAATTTCATACTAGAAACTTCTAGAATGCAAGTTTTGCAAATTATTCAATTTAGTTCCTAATTTCAAT
This sequence comes from Gossypium anomalum, assembly GCA_025698475.1. Taxonomy (NCBI): domain Eukaryota; kingdom Viridiplantae; phylum Streptophyta; class Magnoliopsida; order Malvales; family Malvaceae; genus Gossypium; species Gossypium anomalum. The sequence continues at coordinate 75,637,285 of CM046966.1, read as the reverse complement.
TTAAGCACTTTATGCATAAAATTTCTTCACGAAATTTTCACAAAATCATGCAATCATATCACAGATCTCAAAATAATCATAAAATAATTATTTCTATCTTGGATTTTGTGGTCACGAAACCACTATTTCGACTAGGCCCAAAATCAGGATATTACAACTCTCCCCTTTAGGGATTTTCGTCCCCAAAAATCTTACTGGGAAAAGTGGTCTTCACTTTTAATCTCATATTCGGTCTTTCAAGAACTTTCACTTAGGTCGTACCTCCAATACATCTCTTTAAGTTCTTATATGGTCTAAAAGCTTACAGTCTCAACTCTCAACTGTTTTAAATTTTCAACCCTTCTCGCTTTCCATGATATCATGACATAAAACCAGGATCTTAACTTGATTAATGGAGACCGAATTCCAAGAAATCCAACAATCAAAGAGACCGAAATTCCATGAATCGATGAGTGGGAATTCATTCAATACCGATATGATTTATAGATTTCTCCAAACATTTAAGAATAGGATACATCACATTTTCCTCTTTCGCCATAGAAATAATTCGATATGGCCTCAAGAATAATCCTTCTCATTTCCATACCAATATCAATATTGACAAGGATAATTTTGATAGATCCCAATGCTCGACTTTAACCTCTTTAACAACTCGATTTTACGTAACATCGAATGCTCTAAACTATCACATTACCTCACCGTCTTGAAACACATCACAATTCATACAACAAGATATTATCCGAAACTCGTGAAGTCTTTGCTCAATGTAGACTAGTCTAGTTCGGGCGCTTGCTTTACCAATATTCTCATCTATCCGAACTCACAACATGTAATAAACTTTTCAGCTTTCATAAGATGAAAACCTTATCATTCATAGTGACTTTAACTAATATCCAACTCTTTCTAATAAATATACACTTCTCGTTCAGACCATTTATTCTTTTATCAGTACAAAAATGAAATTCTATTATCAGACTTGAGAAAAATAATCCTGACATAATTGTCACATGAAATCTTTCAAATAAATAATTCACCATATCGACTGAAACTAGCGCTTTTATCACCTATGCCTTTACTGATGTCAAATCCTTACACAGAAATTAGAAAAAAAAAATCCCAATACTAAAATCACCACATTACCAAGATCAAATTAGAAGTATAGTCATATTTGACATGATTATCATGAGCTAAAGAACGCACTTCGAACATGAGTCGTAATTGAGAAATTATGGAACAAAGATAACAAGAAAACCGAATCAAGAAATCCAAGATAGAGAAACCTGGAATAAAGAAATCCAGAATAAAAAGATCCAGGATAAAGAAACCCAAGATACGATACTATGCCGGAGAATCGAAAACCAAACTCATAGAGAAAATATAGAATACCCCGATAATTCTTCAAAGAAAGAAAATCTAAAAGAAAACATCATTTAATTCCACTGAAATCAAATATAACAAGATCAATATATCTTCCCATACATATATATCAGATGAAGCATCAAGTAGAAGAAACATAATTATAATATCATATGTATTCTCTCATCAATTCTTATCGATTTAAATGAAATAGAATACCCGATGAAATAGAGCAATATAAATTATAAACCAGTCAAACTACCAATGCTTTCATCCAACACCGCAATTAGAAGACATTCCCATATAACAAGAATTTCTTCGTAAGATCAATAGCCATAGAAATATTTCTCGAGAACGGTAAACACATAGAACATCTCAAAAGAGATCACTAAATCTGTCCCAGTCATAATCAATCACACTCGGATAGTTCACATTTCAAATATCATTTCCCCAACTAGTTCTCACCGTCACAAATTTCATATTAAACCATTCACTAAAGAAGGCGATTCAATAAATTTCGATTTACACTTTTCTCGACCTTGCACAGAGTAATTCGATTTACCAAAGAGAATTCCTTCTCTAATTGGGACAAAGCATAACTCCAATAATCTTTACGTCAATCCGATACTTTCATCGGCTCTAACTTTACTTATCAGCTCATTTTCAATCTCTGATCATACTTATAATTATTCTATCACTAAAGTCTTTGGGTTCTCAACCGGAAACTTATTCAATACAAATCTCATGAAATTCCATTATAAGTACCACTTCGGTAAGGGGGAGGGGTTGTAGGACCTCTGACTCGACTTTCTTATACATACACATCTGACATAACTTCCATCATCATAGCAACATCATCAAAATCATGTCATTCATTCAGGCAATGCAACATTCATGTTGGCTTACACAAATTCTCCTACTGTCCCATTTAGACAATATACTTATGCATACATTCTATGTTTTCTAGATAGCTTTACTTATCCATTCATTTAATTAAATCAATTCATGCTCATGACATCATATAGGGCCAAACAAACATAGATATTTGCATCACAATCACAACTTTCATTTCGTGCATCATGTACATGTCATTACAATCATATAATTCAGTCCAACAATTTAACATAGATAAGTTCATTTCATTATAATCCTTTATCTCATAAAAATTATATATCATTAGCATTCATCAATATTCGACGTCCAAATCAAGACAAGGACATTTTCATTCATATCATAATATTATGACTTTTATTCATACCTCTACTAATTTCTATTTATTCCGTTCATCTTATCAAGTAAGCCATATACACTACATCATATGAGCATTAAGCAAATATGGATATTTATCACATATGTATCATAAACTTTTATTCATACTTTTCTGAACCGAGACTTATCATAATCACAATTTTACTCAAATACCTTCACATAACATTGAGCATGGTCATGCGCACTTCTGTTGGAGAGTACCTGCCTAAATAAGACGGTACTCATATGCGTCGGAAGACATCACACTATCACAGATCAGTGGCATGTATAGCTAAAACTTTACGCATGCTAAGTTAGTCCGAGAACTGACTAAACCTGCTCTGATACCACCAAATGTAACGCCTCGTACCCAAGACCATCACCGGAGTCGAACACGAGGTGTTAACGACTTAATTCATTACTTTAAACAGCTCAAACAATTTATTTTTAAAATTTTCAATCAAGCTAGCAATCTGCATCACAGTCGCTTAAAAATTCATATCTCGAGTTACGAAACTCGAAATCCAATTCCATAAATTTTCCCTAAAACTAGACTCATATATCTATTTACTTATTTTTTTATAGAATTTTTGGTCAAGAAAATTAGTACAGTTTATTAGTTAAAGTCTCCCCTGTTTCAGGGTTTGACTGCTCTGACCTCTGTGTATTACAAATCAGATATCTCCCTGTACAGAGTTTCAATGACTATGCTGTTTATTTCTAATAAAACTAGACTCAATAAGGAATCTGTACATATAAATCATGACTTCTAATTATCTTTGAAAAATTTATGGTGAATTTCCAAAGTCAGAATAGGGGATCCAGAAATTGCTCTGGCCCTGTTTCACAAAAATTTAAACATCTCATAAAATATAACTCATATACCTGTTTTTTCCATCTATATGAAAATATACTTATCAAGCTTCAATTCCATAACTTATTCATTATTTAATTCCATTTCTACTATTTTTAGTGATTTTTCAAATTCACTTCACTATTGCTATCTGAATCTATTTTATGGTAAATTTTACCCATTTCATGGTTCCCATGGATTAGCTAGCAATTTAGCATACATAACACCAAATATGATCATGATTAGCCATTCCAATGGCTAATCATTACCAAGCATTTCCATACCACTCAATAACCATATCATAAGACCATATATATAAAATGATTATAATGCTATACATGCAATACTTAAAATATACAAGCCATTATGCCAAGATGGTATACGAATAGTGTGAGCGTGCCTCCGACCGTTTCCGATTTCTGAGCTAGCTTGTCAACACTACAAGGAATGAAAAGGAGGGAGTAAGCACAAATGCTTAGTAAGTTCACATGCAAATAGCAAGTAACACAACTATATAAGCAAACATAAACATCATTTGCATGATCATCACCGAGACATTCATATCACATTTTCATTTATCATCTTACCATATTGTTGTTATATCGAGTTTTCAACCCGAGGGTTAAGTACATACCTATTCAAAGTATCCATTTCACAACACTAACTAATACATCCCTTTCATCTCGAGTATTCCTCTATTTGAGTAGAATTTTACCCTTTGAACACAGGAATATAATTTGGATACATGAAAAGTTTGCCCATAAGTGCCACATATGTAGCCAAGCTACCATGTAACCCGCCCATAAGTGAACTCGGACTCAACTCAACGAGCTCGGGCGTTCGCATCCATAAGTGAACTCGAACTCAACTCAACGAGCTCGGATGCCTAGTTACATCTCTCGAACTCGGACTCAACTCAACGAGTTCAGACATTCGCATCTATAAGTGAACTCAGACTCAACTCAACGAGCTTGGATGCCTAGTTACATCTCTCGAACTCAGACTCAACTCAACGAGTTCAGACATTCTCATCCATAAGTGAACTCGGACTCAACTCAATGAGTTCGGATGCCCAAATATCCCAGTGACATGTCACTTGTATCCTAATCCATTCCTAAGGTTCAACGGGACCTTTTTCCCAATCATGTGTCTCAACCATCTTCTACAGAATGCCGATACCAATACTCGATAGTATTTCACATTTTCTAAGTATATCACATAATTTGACATATTATCAAACAATTATCACGAGTATAATATTTCATAATAATTATCATATCATTTAAATAACATAAAAACATTTAAAATAATAACTATGTTATCAACATTTACATATGAACTTACCTCGTATGTGAAAATGGCTACTTTTACCATTTCATCCATAACTTGGTATTTTCCCCATTTTAGCCCAAATTTTAGTTTTCATTGCTCTATCATTTAAAATATAGTCTAATTAGGGCTCACATTATTCAAATTAACCCAAAATCATATTTTTGCAAAATTACAATTTTGCCCCTAAACTTTCACATATTTACATTTTTTCCGCAAAGCTCGTAAATTAAACTTCAGCATATTTTCTTATGTTTTATGACATGCTGAACATTTTTCCCTTCTATTACAACATCAAATTCTCACTCTAACACATAGTTATGAACAATAACAATTTTTACCGATTAAGCCGTTTTACTCATTTTTGCTTAAAATCGCTTAGCAAAAGTTGTTAATATAATTCCAGCCTTCATATTCTACCACAAAACATCAAAATAAACACATTTAACCTATGGTTATTTTTCCAAATATGAACCCTAGCTTAAATTATTACTAGAATAAGCTTAATCAAGTTCCGGGATTAAAAAAAACTTGAAGAACTTGAAAAAAAGGGCTAGAAACGGACTTACAATCGAGCTTGGAAGCTTGAAAACCCTAGCCATGGTTTCTCCTTGCTATATTCGGCCATGGGGTTGAAGATGAGCAAAATTGGCTTTTAATTTTGTATTTTAATTCATTTTACCCCTAAATGACGAAAATGCCCTTACTACTAAACTTTTCAAAAATTCCATCCATGTCCAATTTTTGTCCATAGACTTAGAAATTGGTAAAATTGCTATTTTAGACCTCCTAATTAATATTTCAAAACAATTTCATACTAGAAACTTCTAGAATGCAAGTTTTGTAAATTATTCGATTTAGTCCCTAATTTCAATTTAAGCACTTTATGCATAAAATTTCTTCACGAAATTTTCACACAATCATGAAATCATATCATAGACCTCAAAATAATGATAAAATAATTATTTCTTTCATAAAATAATTATTTCTATCTTAGATTTTGTGGTCACGAAACCACTATTTCGACTAGGCCCAAAATCAGAATATTACAGGTGAACTCACCATGCGAGTTCAAGATAATCAAGTAACCTTTAACATTCTTAAAGTGATGAAATTTCCCGATCCGACAGAAGAGTGTTCAGTTATGGAAGAGATAGAAACCTTGGTTTCTATGGAAAGCAATATTGAAGAAGATCCATTGGCGAAAGCTTTAGATCTTGACCCTTTAGAGGATGAAAAAGGTGAAGAAAACATTGCTTTGATGGAAGCCAATCCGAGAAATTTTATTCAATCCACATGGTTTGAACTTTTGGAGTTAGAAGTTAGAGAATTTGTGCAACCCAAGTTGTCAATTGAAAAACCACCTATACTCAAACTAAAGGTACTTCCTTCCCATTTGAAATACGTTTATTTATGTGACTGTTCCACTTTGCCTGTGATTATTTCAGCACAACTGACGAAAGATCAAGAGGACCAACTAATTGTTGTTCTAAAGAAATTTAAGAAATCAATTGGTTGGACCATAGCTGATATTCAAGTTATAACCCCTTCTTTTTGTATGCATAAAATTATTTTAGAAAAAGGTGAGAGAGCTTGAATTGATGGGCAAAGGAGGCTCAATCCTATTATGAAAGAAGTTGTGAGAAAGGAAGTGATCAAATGTTTAGATGTAGGAATCATCTATCCTATTTCAGATAGTTCGTGGGTAAGTCTGGTGTAGTGTGTGCTGAAGAAAGATGGAATCACAATTGTTGCAAATGAGCGTAACGAGTTGATTCCAACGAGAACTGTTACTAGTTGGAGAATTTATATTGATTACATAAAGTTGAATGAAGCCACTCGGAAGGACCATTTTCCGTTGCCTTTTATGGATCAGATGTTAAACCTACTCGTCGGTAATGAATTCTATTACTTTTTAGATGGCTATTCAGGATATAACCAAATAGTTGTAGCTCCGGATGACCAACACAAAACAACCTCTACTTGTCTATACGGTACGTTTGCTTTTAGGCGAATGGCTTTTGGTTTATGCAATGCACCTGTAACATTTCAACGATGCATGATGGCAATTTTCATTGGTATGGTTGAAAATATTGTTGAGGCTTTCATGGATGATTTTTCTGTTTTTGGTAATATTTATGATATTTTTTTGAGTAATTTGGCTAAGGTACTGAAGAGATACGAAGAGACGAATCTTGTCCTTAACTGGGAAAAATGCCATTTTATGGTTAAGGAAGGGATTGTCTTAAGGCATAAAATCTCAAAGAGAGGAATTGAAGTCGATAAAGCAAAGATGGACATAATTGAAAGATTACCGGCTCTAATTAATGTGAAAGGAGTCAGAAGTTTTCTAAGCCATGCTGGTTTTTACCAATGGTTTATCAAAGATTTCTCAAAAATTTTTAAACCATTGTGTTTGTTGTTAGAGAAAGATACAATGTTTGATTTCAACAAAGCATGTTTGGAAGCTTTTGAAGATCTAAAAAACCGGTTAATCTCAGCCCCAATAATCGTTACACTTGATTGGAACTCATCTTTTGAGTTGATGTATGATGCAAGTGATTATGCCGTTAGAGCTATGGAACGACGGAAATTTGCAAGTGTACAGAATTGCAACAAGTAATAAAGTGACAAGTAAATGTTGAGTTATCATACCCACAGAGACTGTGAAAAGAATTATTTATGAATCCAATTTAAAATAGTTTGGTGAAAAAAATATTTTGATTCGAGAAATGATTAAAAACTAGAAAATAAGGTAAAATAAATAAAATAAAATAAATTTCTAATGCATGATTTCAAAAGCTGATTTTAATCAAGATGACATAATTGTGTTAGATTAATTACATTTCTTAACTTACAATTATTAAACTCATGTTTATGTTATTACGAATAAATTCACAGCAAGTCGGTAATTTGCTAACTTATGAACATACTTACCTACAAAAATCCATTCATCTCTTGACTATATCTCTATGTCAATTCAACTGATTAAACAAACTTTAATAAGCAAATATGTTAATGCACATACATACTTATGAAATTAAAATAATCTCTTGTACATATCTCTATGCCAATTCAAACAATTAATTTAATCACATAAGCACATAAAAGATTACGTGAGGTAACAATGTATTTCTACCTTGAAACTGTTTAATCACAATAATCTTGGAAGTTATGCAAGGCAATTGTATCGCTTGATACCGTTGCTAATTTAACCCTCAGTTACCTTAGATGATTAAACATGCACTAATTAAGTATCATGTCAATTAATTATAATTTCAATCTGTTTAAATAATTAATTTCATTAGTTACCTTACAATTGTAATGCAAGAATAACTTAGTCATGGTTTTACTTAATCAAACATCTTATCGAGGCCTATAACAATACAAACACAATTTTAATAAATTAGGAAGACGAAATGCAATCAACGTAACATGAATTAAATTTAACCTATATTAATTAAATAAATCATATCAACATAAATATTCATAGACATGTTCATCATAACAACAACATAATTTAAAAAGAAAGGGAACATGAAGCAAATTTGATGTTTCTCCGTGGCTTGGCTGGGTTGCTCTACTCTTTCTTCTTCACATGTTCTTGTTGAACCAGGGCTTCTATGAACACTTGAATGCTGCTCCAAATTATACATGAACGACTCTTTTTCAAGAGGTGAAATTGGTAAGAGGACAAAGGAAAACTGATGGAAAAATAAAGAGAGAAAGTTGAGAGAGAAGAGATGGGGTAAGAAAGTTGTGGTGTGTTGAATTGAGCAGCCAAGGGGGGTTTTTATAAGGTGAGAGGGCTGCTAAAAATAGCTAAAATCAGCAGCCAAAAAGCCCTCCCTTGTGTAACGCCCCCACGCCCGAAACCGTCACCGGAGTCAAGCTTGAGGTGTTACTAAACTTATCTTACCTTTTAAACAACTCTAAACCACTGATTTTAATTTTCGGAATAAACTGTTTTTCTGCATCATGGTTGCTTAAAAATTCATTTCTCGAGTTTCAAAACTCAAAATTAAGATCCATAAATTTTTCCTGAAACTAGACTCATATATCTATCTACTAATTTTTTATAGAATTTTTTAATTAGCCAATTAGTACAGTTTATTAGTTAAATTTACCCCTGTTTCAGAATTTGACTGCACTGACCTCTACTTACCACGAACCACTTTTCTCCCTCTAAAAAATTCATATGACTATACCATTTGTTTCTATTAAAACTAGATTAAATAAGGATTCTAACCATATAAACTAAAACACCTAATTATTTTTGTAAAATTTATGGTGAATTTATAAATTTGAAATAGGGGATCCAGAAATTGCTCTGGCCCTATTTGACTAAAACTCAGATATCTTATAAAATACAAAACCTTTACCTGTTTTGCTTATTCCATATGAAAATAGACACAATGAGTTTTAATTTCATATATTATTCACTATCAAAACATGTCTCTACGATTTTTAGTGATTTTTCAAAGTCACGTTATTTCTGATACTTGAATCCGTTTTTAAGTTACTTTCACATTTTTCATAGTTTTCATGTGATAGTTACTACTTAATCATACATACTATTAAACATGTATATCATCAGCCATTCTATTAGCTAATCACTAGCAAGTATTTACACATCATTCATTGATCATATCATATCAAAAAAAACCAAGTTCCTATACATGCCATACACAAAACGAAACGTCTAACTATACCAATGTGATTCCTTCGATAGTGTGATCGGGTCTCTGACGTTTCCTTCGATCCCCGAGTGGCTTGATAAAAACTTTAAGAAAAAGAAAATAAAGAGAGTAAGCACTAGGCTTAGTAAGCTTACAAGCAAATAAATTATAACATTCAACATAATGAATAATTATAAATAATGTCACCTAGCCTCATAAACTTTCTTTACTTCTCATTTTCTACCTTCTTCTTTACTCACTTACCTTCTTTATTACCTGACCTTTCACTATTCATAAATATAATCTACCTTCCCTTTTGCTGATAATTCACTGTAATTTAACGTGTACAATGTCACGTTGAACCACTCGGAATACTAAGGATACTAGAGTCGTTCCTGTCTATCAATATCCTGCCAATGCCATGTCTTCGACATGGACTTACATGAATTTTTCCTGTCTCCAATGCCATATATATATCTAATATGGGCTTACATGGCTCATTCCTGTCTCCAAAACCATATATCTGATATGGACTTACATGGCTCATTTCTGTCCTGTCCTGTCCTGTCAACTCCAATATCCTAACATTCCTAAGGTTCAAACGGGGCTTCCTAATGCTTTTTCTCTGTCACTTCGCCTTTAATTCGACTTCAAATATTCTCATAAAATAAGTATATAAATGCTGGAAATTTACAATAATAATGTAAAATAAAAGAATATTGCATTTATTTACTGTAAACTTACCTCGATACAAAATGTGACTAAACTTTACAATTTAGTCCTTTACTTTTTCTTTTCCCTGATCTACTCCCGAATTTCGCTCTTCTTGATTATGGAGCTTGAAAGCTTGAAACAAACCCTAGCTATGGAGAACCCTTGAAATTTTGTGCTAATGAAGAAGATGATGAATTTTGTGTTATTTTTTCCCTTTTTATTTCATTTAATATCCAAATGACCAAAATGCCCTTCCTTATTAAACTTTCAAAAATTCCATCCATGTCCTATTTTGTCCATGAACTTAGAAATTGGTCAAATTGTTATTTAAACCCTCCTAATTAATATTCCAAAGCAATTTCATACTAAAAACTTCTAGAATGCAAGTTTTGCAAATTATTCGATTTAGTCCCTAATCTCAACTTAAGCACATTATGCATAGAATTTCATCACGAAATTTTCACACAATCATGCAATCATATCATGAACCTCAAAATAATAATAAAATAAATTTTTCTACCTCAAATTTGTGGTTTCGCAACCACTATTCCGTTTAGGCCCTATTTCGGGATGTTACATTTCTACCCCCTTTAGGGATTTTCGTCCCCGAAAATCTTACCCGTGAAAAGATTTGGGTACTGTTTTCGCATAGCCTCTTCGGGTCCCATGTAGCCTCGTCTACCCCATGTCTATTCCATAGTACTTTCACAAGTGCAATACTTTTGTTCCTTAATTGCTTTACCTCTCGAGCTAGAATCTTTACCGGTTCTTCATCGTAAGTCATGTCTGGCTGAATCTCAACCTCTGTCTGAGAAATCATATGTGACGGATCTAAACGATAACAACATACCATAGACACATGAAATACATTATGAATCTTCTCTAACTCAATCGGCAAAGCTAACCGATATGCTAATGGTCCGACTCTCTCAATCACTTCAAACGGTCCAATAAAACGTGGACTTAGTTTGCCTTTCTTGCCAAATCTGAGAACTTTCTTCCACAGGGATACTTTCAAAAAAACTTTGTCACCAACTTGATACTCAATCTCTTTTCTCTTCAAATCTGCATACGACTTTTGTCTGTCTAAAGTTGCTTTCAAGCAATCTCTGATGATTTTTACTTTCTCTTCTGTTTCATTAACTAGATCAACCCCGTAAATTGATTTTCCTTAAGCTCTGTCCAATACAAAGGTGTGCGACATTTACGTCCATACAAAGCTTCATAAGGTGCCATCTTCAAACTCGACTGATAACTATTATTGTAGGCAAACTCTACTAATGGTAAATATTTTTCCCAATCGCCTTGAAATTCCAAAGACACAACATCTAAGCATATCTTCAAGTACTGAATAACTCTCTCGATCGACCGTCGGTTTGAGGATGGAAAGTCAGACTAAAACTCAACTTTGTGCCCAAAGCCTTCAGAATTTCTTCCAAAACCGTGAAGTAAATCTTGGATCTCTATCTCAAATGATCGATAATGGTACCCGTGTAGTCCGACTATCTCTCAAATATACAACTCGCCAACTTGTCAAGTGAATAATCCATACAAACCGGGATAAATGAGTCGACTTCGTTAACTTATCAATCACAACCCATATTGCATCTTTCTTTCTGTGTAAACGCGGCAATCCTGTCACAAAATCCATAGTAACTCGATCCCATTTCCACTCGTGACTAGCACAGTTACAATAAACTCAAAGGTACCTGATGTTCGGCCTTTACCCACTGATGATCAAGCATCTAGAAACAAACTCAAAATGTCCTTTTCATTCCTACGCACTTGAGACATTTTCTTCAAATCATTATACATCTTTGTACTACCCGATGAATAGACAAAAAACTACTATGTGCTTCCCCTGTAAGATCTTTCGAATAAGCTCATCATTCTTCTGCATACACATACCACAGGTGATAATCGATCACTAGCTCATAATCTTTAATCAACTCTAACCATCTTCTTTGCCTCAAATTCAAATCTTTTGAGTCATCAAATATTTCAAACTTTTGTGATCAGTGAATATGTGGCACTTCTCACCGTACAAATGATGTCTCCAAATCTTCAACACAAAAATAATGGCAGCTAGCTCTAAATCATGTGTCGGATAGTTCTTCTCATGTGGCTTTAGCTATCTAGAGGCATAAGCAATTACCTTCCCTTCCTACATAAGTACACAACCAAGTCCATTCATGGACGATCATCAGTAAATCACAAACTCCTTACAGTTCTCGTTTGTACTAAAATAGGAGCTTTAGTCAACAATGTTTTCAACTTGTCAAAACTCTGTTGACACTTCTCAGTCCATTCAAACTTGATATCCTTTCGCAAAAATCTTGTTAGCGGGGTAGCTATCATGGAAAATCCCAATACAAATCGTCTATAATATCCGCCAAGACCAAGAAAACTTCTAACTTCGATACATTTCTAGGAGGCTTCCAATCAACAATGGTCAAATCTTGCTCGAATCAACCTTAATACCTTCACTGAGACAATATGTCCAAGAAAACCAATTTCTCGTAACTAACTCACTTTTCTTTGAACTTGGCATACAACCGATTATCTCTCGAATCAGAAATGTTCTCAAATGCTCGCATGCTCAGTCTTATCATGAGAATAAATCAAGATATCATCAATGAACACAACTACAAACTTATCCAAGTACGGTCTGAAAATTCGGTTCATTAAGTCCATGAAAATGGCAGGAGCATTAGTTAAGCCAAATGGCATCACAAGGAACTCATAATGACCATACCTAGTCCGGAAAGTAGTCTTCAGGACATCTGACTCTTTAACTCGCAACTGATAGTATCCGGATCTCAAATCTATCTTGGAGAACACAGTAGCTCCCTTCAATTGATCAAATAGATCATCAATTCTAGGCAATGGATACTTGTTCTTTACTATTACCTTGTTAAGTTACCGATAATCTATGCACAATCTCATTGATCCGTCTTTCTTTTTCACAAATAGCACTGGTGCACCCCATGGTGAACTACTGGGTCTTACAAAGCCTTTATCTGTTAATTCCTGCAACTGAGCTTTCAATTCTTTCAATTCCAACGGAGCCATTCTATAAGGAGCAATAGAAATGGGCGTGGTACTTGGAATCATCTCAATACCAAACTCAACTTCTCTAACAGAGGTAAACTCGGTAGTTCTTCCTAAACACATCGGAAACTCACATACCACGAGCATCGATTCAATTTTCAATTCGATCTTTAGTGCTCAACACAAAAGCAAGATAAGCTTCATACCCTTTTCTCAAACATTTCTAAGCGGATATAACGTAAATTATGGGAAATGAACTATCGACTCTTACGAATTAACTCAAGAATTTCACCATTTTCACACTTCAACTCAATGAATTTCTTTCCATAATTCACTATCACATCATGTGTAGTCAACCAATCCATACCAAGAATCACATCAAACTCATCAAATGGCAATAGCATGAGATCGTAGGAAAAAGAGAGCTCTAATCATCAAAGGACAATTTCTACATACTTTATCTACTAATACATGCTTGCCTAATGGATTCGATCATCAGAATCACAAATTCTCAGAGATTCTATAAGCATACTTATACTAGGCATTAATTTCTTGAAAACATATGAATGAGTTGAACCCGGATCAATCAAAGTAATGACATAAATATCATGTAGAGAAAATGTACCCGTAATCACATCGGGGAAGGATGCCTCTTTGCGAGCACGGATAGCATAAGTCCTTGCAAGGGCTCTAACATCTGGTCTCACAGCCGAATCTCTTGAGGTACCTCTGTTACTTGCTCCTACTCCCGGTTGCCTTGGTGATCTGCCTCTAGTAGGAGCATTTCCGGATCTAGTACTCTGTGTTACCTCTCGGTTATCCACCTCTGGACATTCTCGTACAAAATGATCTGGAGCACCATATTTATAACAAACATTTTCGCCTGCCCGACAAGGACCATAATGAAGTCTACCACATCGTGGACACCCTGATCTACCTTGTCCAACATTACCTACACTCGCGATGAGGTGGTCCGAGCCTTCGGATCCTTAAATCTCACCTCTATTCTCGACTAGAATACCCAAATTGAGAAACTAGATCTGTAGAAAACTCCTTTGGCCTTTTGGATGTAGCCTGAATGACACCTTATCTGTCTCTTCTTTGTATCTTGTGTCTCTGTCTCAACTTTGCCTTTTCTTTTTAACAGCTCCTCTGCCTTACAGGCTCTCTCAACTAAAATAATGAACTCTTTTATTTCTAGGACACCCACCGACAGTCGGATATTATCATTTAACCCATCCTCAAACCTTTTACACATGATAGCCTCTGTGGACACACATTCTCGAGCATATTTACTAAGCTCCGACAAATTCGCGCTCATAATCGATCACCGTCATATTACCTTGTTTCAATTCCAGAATTCCTTTCTCTTCTGGTCAATAGACCTCTGACTAATGTACTTTTTACGAAATTCCTCCTGAAAGAAATCCCAAGTGACCCTCTCCTTTGGTACAATTGATACAAGTGTCTTCCATCGGTGGTAGGTGAGTCTCTAAGAAGTGATACTACACATTTCATACATTCCTCGGGTACAAGATAATTCGTCAAAGACTCGATAGTATTTTTAACCAAAATTCTCTCTTTCTGCATCATCATCTTTTGTTGCTCTAACTCTTCTCGCCCCTTGTTTCTGATTCTATCAATGGTGGCTTTTCTCTTATCACTGCACTGTGGATGGAGGAGCTTGAGCTACATGGGTAGCCCGAGAATCATGAGGGGTGGAGGTCTAATCGCCGGATTAAATGCGAACGAACTCGGCAAACCAATCATTCAAAGCTTGGAAGAGAGCTTCTCGAGTCACTCCTCCCGATCAATCATTCATGGCCTATTCTCAGATGGCGCTGCCCCTTCCGCGGGAGGAGGCACATTACTTTCTACATCATCATCACCAGCTCACTCGGGATCCATTACTATAAAACAAAATATTCAAAAATCGTCAAGAGTCGTCACACTATCAAAATACAGGTATGACATGTATAGCTAGACTTTTACTCACGCTAACTGTTCCGAGAACCGACTAAACCTGCTCTGATACCAATAAATGTAACGTCGCCACGCCCAAAACCGTCATCGGAGTCAAGCTTGAGGTGTTACTAAACTTATCTTACCTTTTAAACAACTCTAAACCACTGATTTTAATTTTCAGAATAAACTATTTTTCTACATCATGGTTGCTTAAAAATTCATTTCTCGAGTTTCAAAACTCAAAATTAAGATCCGTAAATTTTCCCTGAAACTAGACTCATATATCTATCTACTAATTTTTTTCTAGAATTTTTTAATTATCCAATTATTACAGTTTATTAGTAAAAGTTACCCCTATTTCAGAATTCGACTGTACTGACCTCTACTTACTACGAACCACTTTTCTCCCTCTAAAAATTTTATATGACTATACCGTTTATTTCTATTAAAACTAGATTCAATAAGGATTCTAACCATATAAATTAAACCACCTAATTATTTTTTTAAAATTTATGGTGAATTTCTAAATTTGAAATAGGGGATCCAGAAATTGCTCTGGCCCTATTTCACTAAAACTCAGATATCTTATAAAATACAAAACCTTTACCTGTTTTGCTTATTCTATATGAAAATAGACACAATTAGTTTTAATTTCATATATTATTCACCATCAAAACATGTCTCTACGATTTTTAGTGATTTTTCAAAGTCACATTATTTCTGATACTTGAATCCATTTTTAAGTAACTTTCACATTTTTCATAGTTTTCATGTGATAGTTACTACTTAATCATACATACTATTAAACATGTATATCATCAGCCATTCTATTAGCTAATCACTAGCAAGTATTTACACATCATTCATTGATCATATCATATCAAAAGAAATCAAGTTCCTATACATGCCATACAGAAAACGAAACGTCTAACTATACCAATGTGATTCCTTCGATAGTGTGATCGGGTCTCCGACGTTTCCTTTGATCCCCGAGTGGCTTGATAAAAACTATAAGAAAAAGAAAATAAAGAGGGTAAGCACTAGGCTTAGTAAGCTTACAAGCAAATAAATTATAACATTCAACATAATGAATAATTATACATAATGTCACCTAGCCTCATAAACTTTCTTTACTTCTCATTTTCTACCTTCTTCTTTACTCACTTACCTTCTTTATTACTTGACCTTTCACTATTCATAAATATAATCTACCTTCCCTTTTGCTGATAATTCACTGTAGTTTAACGTGTACAATGTCCCGTTGAACCACTCGGAATACTAAGGATACTAGAGTCATTCCTGTCTATCAATATCCTGCCAATGCCATGTCTTCGACATGGACTTACATGAATTTTTCCTGTCTCCAATGCCATATATATATATCTAATATGGGCTTACATGGCTCATTCCTGTCTCTAAAGCCATATATCTGATATGGACTTACATGGCTCATTTCTGTCCTGTCCTGTCCTATCAAGCCCAATATCCTAACATTTCTAAGGTTCAAACGGGGCTTCCTAATGCTTTTTCTCTGTCACTTCGCCTTTAATTCGACTTCAAATATTCTCATAAAATAAGTATATAAATGCTGGAAATTTACAATAATAATGTAAAATAAAAGAATATTGCATTTATTTACTGTAAACTTACCTCGATACAAAATGTGACTAAACTTTACAATTTAGTCCTTTACTTTTTCTTTTCCCCGATCTACTCCCGAATTTCGCTCTTCTTGATTATGGAGCTTGAAAGCTTGAAACAAACCCTAGCTATGGAGAACCCTTGAAATTTTGTGCTAATAAAGAAGATGATGAATTTTGTGTTATTTTTTCCCTTTTTATTTCATTTAATATCCAAATGACCAAAATGCCCTTCCTTATTAAACTTTCAAAAATTCCATCCTTGTCCTATTTTGTCCATGAACTTAGAAATTGGTCAAATTGTTATTTAAACCCTCCTAATTAATATTCCAAAGCAATTTCATACTAAAAACTTCTAGAATGCAAGTTTTGCAAATTATTCGATTTAGTCCCTAATCTCAACTTAAGCACTTTATGCATAGAATTTCATCACGAAATTTTCACACAATCATGCAATCATATCATGAACCTCAAAATAATAATAAAATAAATTTTTCTACCTCAGATTTGTGGTTTCGAAACCACTGTTCCGTTTAGGCCCTATTTCGGGATGTTACACCTTGGCTGCCCACACATGTGGCAAGTTTGAAGTTTTCAAACTTACTATATTAAGGCTGGGGCAAATCTAGAAAGGCACAAATAGTGGAGGGGTTTATTTGCAATTTGAACAAGTATTCAAGGGCCATTTTGCAAGCTAATTAATTAGCCAAGTAAGCTGATTGGGTCAGCATGTGGGACGATTTTGGGCTGCCCAATACTCAGTCGGTTCGGTTTTTCTCGATTCAGCTCAACTGGGCCACTTTTCATAATTAATTAATAATACTTTATTTAACTCAAATTAAATTGGATATAAATTAAAATTAATTATATTATGAATTAATAAACATAATTTGGACCGTCTTAGGCTAAAAAATTAATTCTCCTTGATGCTTCAAAATTGTTTCTCGGTTTTGCACTTCTAGCAGTGTCTGTCGAGTCATTTTTCGCCCTTTATGCAAATCTGTCGAAAATAATCAAAAATAATTATAAAATTAATTAAAATTCATTATGTTAATAATTTAAGTCCAGGATAATTATTTCATAATAATTATATATTTTTCGACAATAATTTTACCAAAACTGCATGAATTTGAGTTAAAAGGGCATGAGAAAGTGTGCATATTTTCGTGTTTCCAAGCTGTGATGGGTCAAAGAAGAAACAAAGTGTTTCATCCTATTTACTATGCAAGTAGAACTTTGACAGGAGCCCAGCTCAATTCTACGGTAACCGAAAAGGAACTCTTTGCTATAGTTTTTACTTTTGACAAATTCCGCTCATATCTTATAGGTACCAAAGTTACAGTATTTACTGACCATGTGGCCATTAAATACTTGCTCAGGAAGAAAGATGCGAAATCGAGGCTAATTCACTGGATACTTTTACTTCAAGAATTTGACCCTGAGATCTAAGACAGAAAAGGTGTCGAAAATCAAATAGTTGATCATCTGTCGAGGTTGGACAAAGATGAGGTAACTCAATCATGTGTGCCTATCAACGAGAATTTCCCAAATGAACACTTATTTGATGTAACACCCCTAACCCGTATCCGTCGCTGAAATGAGTTACGAGATATTACAAGAAAAGACATAGCTTAGGCAATCACAGGCATACTCAAACATGTAATTCAAATTCAAATCTATTATAAACATAAATAATCAATCTAATCTTTTTACGAAACAATTTATATAATAGTAATCAACTTGTTTTTAATATGAAATCATAAACAAACAATGTCAACTATATTATTTTGTCACAAATCATATGCACATATCAAAGTTTTTATAAATTAACTTAAATCAATTATTATAAACATGAAATATCAAAGAGTACATAAACCAAATTTGCATGCAAACCATTTAAACCTTATAATACTAAAATCACTATTCATTTGGTCACTTTTATAAACATTAGTTGATTACCATATGCTTTGCTAAACAAAGGCATTTCATTACTAAACCAAGAACAAAAACAATACAAATTATTCAATCAAGGATTTCATGCATGAAAATTTTAAAGTATACATATTCGAATTACATACCATGTTTACCCTAATTCATTTAACAAGTAAATTTTAATTATAAGAAATGTTAAATTTTCCATTTCAAACATAATTAATTGACTATTCTTATGATCATTTTATAAGGCTTTAACCAAAAATGAACATGCCTAATACATGGGTTTCATTCAATGACCATCTCTTTAAGCATCAATATGCAAGTTTTTAACCACACTAAGTGATACACATTTCTAAACATATCAAATCATGTACACTTATAAGTCCAATTCACACCTCAAATATTAAATATATATAAACATCATTCAAGACAAACAATATTTATACCACATCTCATGATCAATTTTGTCAAACCATTCACCTTTCACCAATCATTACAAGCAATAATCACATCTAGCCATACACATATATATTTCATAACCGAATATGCCAAACACATCCAAAACAACCAAACATACTTATGACCGATTTCTTCATACCTCAAGCAAAATCATTAACTAATTTCAATATACAACATATAACACATTTTATGTTCATTCATGTCACATAGCATATTAATCAAAATAGATTCAAACCATTATTATACCAAAACCAAATTCAAGAATTTAAATAAGCCATTTTCGCATGGCTTTTATACAAAACCAAGGTTCATCATATCGAAACACAATTCATCCTATACATACCATAATTCAAAACACAATTTAGCCTATACATGCCATAATTCAAGTTCGATTATTTAAATACCGAAGCTGTAGATAGTGTGGTGAACTTTGCTGATAATCCCCGAGCTCGTAACTTGAATCCAAAATCTATAAAACAAAGTAAACAAAAACAAACAGAGTAAGCTAACTTAGCTTAGTAAGCCTTAAGCAAATTAAACAATTAATGCATAATAATATCTCAATTACTAAATCATTTCAATTAAATAAATCAACTTATGCATTTGTAATCACATTTAATTTCAAGCTTTTAATTCCATACATATATAGCATATACTTTCATAGAACAATTTCTCCTTCACCGAATATACATGTATACATCATCAATATATTCTAAAATTTCGAAACCATATTGTCTTATATAATCGAATATACATATATATATTTATAGACATATATTCATTACTCAAACTTTAACATTACATCCATATACAACTATAAGGCCAAATATATTTCTCATATTAACACATATACTACAACAACATCATGTATCCTTTTTCATCACATATCAAGAAATCAATTCACCCTATTTTCAAATAAGTAACCAACTATCACGTACCTGATTGTTTTAGCTCATTTAACGTATTCAATTACCACATCAGCATGAAGTCTTTTAGGCATAAACTTATAATAATTCACCGGCATAAAGCCTGCTAGGCCTAAGCCTGTATCTCGCATCGGCACAAGGCCTGCTAAACTCAAGTTTGATTTTATACACTGGCAATATGCCTGCTAGGCATAAAGCCCGATTAAATTCACCAGCACAAGGCTTGCTAGGCTCAAACCCCAAATATCACTATTATAAAGTTGTCTCATAAACAATTCATATATCGAAAATTCTAGATATTCCATATAGTTCATACGGAGTTTCAAATGTTATAACTCAGTCGAATTAAACTCAAATACATTATTTCCATGCGTAATCATATTCGGCTAAAACTAAGTTACAATTAACGATGTTTAATTGCTTAAAGACTTACCTCGGATATCGACGAACAATATTAATCGATTATTTGACTATTTTGGTCTTCCCCCAATCCAAATCTGATTTTCTCTTTTTTTGATCTAAATTGATATAAATTAAACTTATTTAATCAAATTTCCAATCAAATTCATTCAAAAACACATAAATGGAAAATTTGCACTTTTGCCCCAGACATTTTACACTTTTAGCAATTTAATCCAAAATTCACAAAACACAAAACAAGCATTTTGTTTATTTCACAATTTAGTCCCTTAATTATACACTTTGAAATTTAACCCTATTTACTCAATTTCATCAAAATTTCAATACAAAAACTTGTTAATCCATCACATAACTTTTATTTAACATCATCAAACATAGAATTCACCAAGCTATCAACAATGGTAAAACTAAAAATATACATCAAAATAAGAAATTCAAGCATGGGTCAGATAGTACTCAAAGCAACGATCTCAAAAACATAAAAATTATCAAAAACCGAAATAAAACTACCTTAATCTAGCCAAAACTCTTGCTGAAACCTATCTTGGTGTTTTTATTTTATTTCTTTGATATATTCGGCCAAACTAAGATGATAATGACATTATTTAATGTTTTATTTTAACATATGATAACATTTAATTTAATTACCTAATTAACCTTTGTTAAAATTTTATAATATCATTTATTCCATGTCCATTGCCGTCCATTTAGCTTAGTAGTGGCCCAATTACAACATAAAATCTTCATATTATAAAGACATTAACAATTCAGTCTCACACATTAAACTATCAAGTTTTCATTTTATGCGATTAAGCCCTTTTTTTAAATCGGGCATCCAAACGATAAAATTTTAAAACGAAAATTTAGCACACACAAATTCACACATTATAAACACCAAAAATATTTTTAAAAAATATTTTTCTAACTCGGATTCGTGGTCCCAAAACCACCATTCCGATTAGGGTCTAAATCGGGCTGTCACAATTCCCCCTCATTAGGGATTTTCGTCCCCGAAAATATTACCAGTGAATAGGTTTGGATAGTGTTTTCTCATTGCATCTTCTAGCTCCCACATTGTTTCCTCAATTTCGTGTTTATGCCATAGTATTTTAACCAACGAAATTTTCTTATTTCGCAACTCTTTAATTTTACAAGCTAAAATGCGAATCAATTCTTCTTCATACATCATATCGGGCTTAATCTCAATCTCAGATGGACTAATCACATTGGAAGGATCGGGTTGATATCTACGAAGCATCGAAACATGGAATACATTGTGGATATTTTCTAGCTCAGGTGGCAACAATAGTCTCTACGTAACCGGCCCAATCTGCTTTATAACCTCATACGGCCCAATAAATCTCGGACTCAATTTGCCTTTACGACTGAATCTGAGTATTTTCTTCCACGGTGAGACTTTCAAAAATAGTCTATCCCCGATCTGAAACTTTATATCTTTACGTTTCAAATCTGCATATGATTTCTGACGATCTGATGCTGCTTTTAGACTTTCACTGATCACTTTCACTTTCTGTTCAGTTTCTCTGATCAAATCAACCCCATGTATCCTATTTTTGCTGAGCTCAGTCCAATATAAGGGTGTACAAAATTTACGACCGTACAAAGCCTTATAAGGTGCCATTTTGATACTCGATTGAAAGCTGTTATTATATGCAAATTCAATCAGATGTAGATATCGTTCCCATATACCTTCCAACTCGAGAATGAAACATATCAACATATCCTCAAGTATCTGAATGATTCGCTTAGACTAACCATCTGTTTGCTGATGGAAAGTAGTGTTGAAATGTAATTTTGCACCTAGTGCATCTTGTAGTTTCTTCCAAAACCGCGATGTAAACCTCAGATCTCTATCTGAAACAATAGATATAGGCACACCATGTAACCTCAAGATCTAAGAAACATACAATTTAGTCAGCTTATCAAGCGAGTAATCTGTACGAACTGGAACAAAGTGAGCAGATTTAGTCAATTTATCTACAATAACCCAGATTGCATCTTTCTTGCTTGGTGTTAACGGTAAATCGGATACAAAATCCTTTGTGACTCTGTCCCATTTTCATTCAGGTATCATGATCGGCTAAAGCAATCCAGAAGGTACCTGATGCTTAGCTTTTACTTGCTGACAAACTAAACATTTTGAAACATAGTCAGAAATGTCTCGTTTCATACCATGCCACCAGTAAAACTATTTAAAATCATTATACATCTTCGTACTACCCGGGTGAACAGATAGCCAACTGTTACAAGCTTTATTCAAAATCATCTGAATCAACTCTTTATTTCTCAAAACGCATATTCAGTTTTTGAAACGCAGACATCCCTCAACATCCACTTTAAATTCTGAATCAACGTTCGAATCACATTGAGCCCGCTTTACTATCAAATCATTATCGACCTTTTGAGCTTCGCAAACCTGCTGAATAAATAACGGTCTTGCTTTTAACTCAGCTATTATCACACCATCATTTGACATAACCATATGTGCATTCATTGCACACAAAGCAAACATGGATTTTTGACTAAGAGCATCAGCAAAAACATTAGCCTTTCCAGGATGATAGTCAATCACTAGCTCATAATCTTTTAGCAATTCTAACCATCGATGCTATTTCAAATTCAGATCCTTCTAAGTCATCAAGTACTTCAAACTTTTATGATCGGAATAAACATGACATTTTTCTCTGAACAGATAGTGGCGCCATATTTTCAATGCAAACACAATAGCTGCCAACTCTAAATCGTGCGTTGGATAGTTCTTTTCATGCGGCTTTAACTGTCTCGAGGAATAAGCTATAACTCTACCTTCTTGGATCAAAACACAGCCCAAACCATTTAAAGATGCATCACTATAAATAATAGATTCTTTACCCAATTCTGGCTGAACTAGCACTGGAGCTTCGATCAAAAGGGCTTTCAACTGATCAAAACTTTTCTGGCACTTTTCTGACCATTCAGACTTAACATCTTTTTGCATTAGCTTGGTTATCGGGGTTGCAATCGGTGAGAACCCTTTCACAAATCGTCTATAGTAACCAGCAAGTCCCAAAAAACTTTGGGCTTTAGAAACGTTTCTCGGAGGTTTCCAGTCAAGTATTGTTGAAATCTTACTCGGATCAACCTGAATACCTGATGCTGAAACAACATGTCCCAGAAAGCTAACTTCATGTAACCAGAACTCACATTTACTAAGCTTCGCATACAACTATTTTTCTCACAAAGTTTGTAACACAAGTCTCAAATGCTCGGTATGTTCAGTTTTATCACGGGAGTAGATCAATATATCATCAATGAACACAAGCATAAATCGATCCACATAATGTCTGAAGATCCAATTTATCAAATCCATAAAAACAACAGGTGCATTAGTAAGTCTAAAAGGCATAACCAAAAACTCATAATGTCTATATCTCATTTCGAAGGTAGTTTTCAGCACATCAGAGTCTTTAACTCGCAACTGATAATAGCCGGATCTCAAATCTATCTTTGAAAACACTGTGGCTCATTTCAGTTGATCAAACAGGTCATCAATTCGTGGCAACGGATATTTATTCTTTATAGTCACCTTATTGAGCTGGAGATAATCAATACACATTCTTATAGTTCCATCTTTCTTTTTCACAAATAACACAGGTGCACCCTAGGGAGAGAAACTAGGTCGTGCGAAACCTCTATCTGTCAATTCTTGCAACTGAACTTTCAACTCTTTTAATTCAATAGGTGCCATGCTGTACGAAGCTATTGATATCAGAGTCGTCCCAGGCATTAAATCAATACCAAACTCTACCTCTCGAATAGGTGGCAAACCCGGTAATTCTTCAGGAAACACATTCGGATACTCACACACAATAGGTACTGATTCAATCTTTCTTTCGGATACTTTACTATCAAGCACATATGTAAAGGAAGCTTCACAACCTTTTCTTACGTATTTTTGAGCTAACATCGAGGAAATCACTGCCGGTAAACCATTCAGATTATTAGATTCAATCTGAATAATCTTATCATTCTGGCACTGTAAATCAATAGTCTTTCTCTTGTAGTTTACAATAGCATCATTCAAAGTCAACCAATCCATACCCAAAATTATGTCAAACTCATCAAATGGCAACAACATCAGATCAGCCAGAAAGTACAAATCTCGAATCATCAAGGGGCAATTCTTACATACTTTATCAACCATAACACACCGGCCCAAGGGGTTCGATACACTAATCATAAAATTAGTAGACTCAACAGGCAAAGTCTTACTGAATACTAAAGTCTTACACACATAAGAATGAGTCGAACTAGGATCAATCAATGCAATTACACTAGTATCAGAGAGAGTGAATGTGCTAATAATAACATCTGGGGATGAAGCCTCCTCACGTGCGCGAATAGCATAGGCTCTAGTAGGTGCACGAGCCTCAGATCGAACTGCTGTATCTTTCATCCCTCTCTGACTGCCACTCACATTACCTAAATGCCTGGGTAGTCTGCCTCGCACTGACATATTACGCAGTCTCGCATTCTAAATAATGTTTTGCTCGGCTAACATCGGGCAATCTCGAAAGAAATGATCCATCGATCCATAATTAAAACAAGACCGATCATGCAATCTGCAATCTCCAGAATGCCATTTACCATAATGCTTGCACTCGACTCTATTCTGTCGAACATTGCCAACATTAGCTATCGAAGTGGCTTGTGAACTCACAGGGGTCGGTCTCGATCTCGTCTAGAAAAGCCCGTAGTATCTTTAGATCGACTAGAATCATCTCTAAACTTCTACGATGCTGAGTGAAAAGTCTTACCCGATGATCTATTACGAGAATCTCTGGCTTCAAAATTAGTTTTTCTTTTCTCTTTCCTGAGCTCTTCGGCATTGCAAGCTCGCTCAACAAGTACCACGAACTCTTTGATTTCAAGTATACCAACCAGCAATTTAATGTCTTCGTTTAAACCGTCTTCGAATCTTTTACACATGATAGCTTCAGTTGAAACACACTCACGGGCATATCGACTGAGTCTCACAAATTTTCGCTCCTATTTTGTCACAGTCATATGACCCTGTTTTAATTCAAGAAATTCCTTGCGCTTCTAATCAATGAATCTGTGGCTGATATATTTTTTACGGAACTCAGTCTGAAAGAATTCCCAAGTCACTTGCTCTTTCGGAACCACTGATACTAGTGTATTCCACCAATGATATACAATGTCTTGTAACAAGGATATGGCACATTTTAAGCACTCATCCTGGGTACAAGATAACTCATCAAACACACGAATAGTATTATCAAGCTAGAATTGAACTCGCTCAGCATCATCATCATCAGTAGCTCTGAATTCTTCAGCCCCGCATCTTTTGATTTTATCAATAGGTGACTTAAGCAATCTCAACGGACCACTTACTTGAGGTATAACAGGTATCAAAGAAGGATTAATCGGGGGTAGAGGTTGTTGTGTACCCGGGTTAGTTCAGATATATTGAATAAACCAGTCATTCATCATTTGATAGAGGGCTTGTTTAGCCTCCCCCTCATGGCTACTCGAGGTCAGCCGAGAATCAACTAGCGCTGTCCCTTGCACGGGAGCAGGCGCTATGCTCTCGACATCATCAGTTATAGCTTTGTCGGGATTCATATGCTATACGAAAACACATTTTCAAATGTCAGAAGTCATCACACTATCGCAGTAAATATTATGGCATGTATAGCTAGACTCACACAGGCTATGTTAGTCCTAGAATTGACTAAATCGTGGCTCTGATACCAATAAAATGTAACACCCCTAACTCGTATCCGTCGCCAGAATGAGTTACGAGGTATTACAAGAAAAGACATAGCTTAGGCAATCACAGACATACACAAACATGTAATTCAAATTCAAATCTATTATAAAATTAAATAATCAATCTAATCTTTTTTACGAAACAATATAATAGTAATCGACTTGTTTTTAATATGAAATCATAAACAAACAATGTCAACTGTATTATTTTGTCACAAATCATATGCACATATCAAAGTCTTTATAAAATAACTTAAATCAATTATTATAAACATGAAATATCAAAGAGTACATAAACCAAATTTGCATGCAAACCATTTAAACCTTATAATACTAAAATCACTATTCATTTGGTCACTTTTATAAACATTAGCCAATTACCATATGCTCTCCTAAACAAAGGCATTTCATTACTAAACCAAGAACAAAAACAATACAAATTATTCAATCAAGGATTTCATGCATGAAAATTTTAAAGTATACATATTCGAATTACATACCATGTTTATCCTAATCATTTAACAAGTAAATTTTAATTATAAGAAATGTTAAATTTTCCATTTTAAACATAATTAATCTACTATTCTTATGATCATTTTATAAGGCTTTAACCAAAAATGAACATGCCTAATACATAGGTTTCATTCAATGACCATTTCTTTAAGCAAACCGAATCATCAATCAATATGTAAGTTTTTAACCACACTGAGTGATACACATTTCTAAACAGATCAAATCATGCACACTTATAAGTCCAATTCACACCTCAAATATCAAATATATATAAACATCATTCAAGACAAAAAATATTCATACCACATCTCATGATCAATTTCGCAAACCATTCACCTTTCACCAATCACTACAAGTAATAATCACATCTAGCTATACACATATATTGTAACACCCCAAACCTGACCCGGACGTTATGGCTGGATCCAACTTGTCACATTGAAGTATTTTATCGAAAACCTTGTTTTCATTGAAAACCCTTCAAAAGAGAAAATTAAGTAACATTCAGTATGTATTTAGTTCCAGAATGAGGTGTATTCAAAATGAACTATTTTTTTATTACATAGTAAAAATTATCTTTATCTGCAGAAGCTTGACTTTAAAATAATTATTTTTAAAAAACTTGGGATTTGTCTAAAAGAAATAAATTCAGGTTCTTTATCAAAAATTCAAAACGTAGAAATGACAATGAAATAATATCTAGCAGAAAGGCCTTATTACAATGCGGACTGAAATAACTTAAAATATAGAAATTCTATGCTAAAGAAAACAAGTCCAAGTTGTCTTGCTAGCTGGCCACCTCGGTGTCCCTCCTACCGTCGAACCACCTACTGAGGATCACTTGAGAAAAATAAAAGAGGGGGTGAGTTTTTGAAAACTCAGTGTGTACAACCCTCAACAAATAGAAAAGCATGCAATAGCAAGTCTTTTCGGGCCTGAGCCCAATTCAATATCAAAAACAGACGTAAAGTAATCAAATATGCACAGATCCCACCCATCCAACCGTTACACACCATCTTTATCCCCCGATACACACCATGTAGGGATATAAATATCGACCCACCCATCTGATACACTGTAATGGTAGCTCGATTGCGGTACTACCTAACGTTGCAGCAAAGCTGCTAATCATATATTGGGCTTAAAAAGCTATCGGTGGATCCACGGTCATCAAGCAACCATGCGATCCTTATATACTTCCTCTGTTCCATAATTCCCAACCCATATGCAACCTAAAAGAATATCATATGAATGCAGCAGGTATACATGTAACACCCATAAATCTTACATTCAACACATAGGGGTATTTTAGTCTTTTTTGCCCTTAGGGGCTTTTCGATAATTTCTCTTTATTATGGGTTATTACTTACCTTGGCCCGTTAACAAGTCCTCGTTGGCTAAAGCGAACAGATACTATGCACTAGGTAGGAATCCTAAGAAGAGGAGGTGGGTCAATAAGACCGCTTAAGTACCAAGCTCTCCCTAGATCCAAACCTAGACATGCATATACGCATTGCCGCACCTTAACCTTATGGCTTGTCCACGATCACAATTAATTAATTAATTAAGTTTTATGTCTGTTTATGCAATTATCAGATACTAGGCCCAAAACCTCTTACAAAGCCCAAACGAGTCTACATACATGCATATGACCCACTAGGTCCTATCTCATTCATATGGCCCATTAGGCCCAAATCACATTCGTATGGCCTATTAGGCCCAAATCACATTCATATGGCCCGTCAGGCCCAATCACATTCATAGTCATGCAATCATATGATTTTTTATCACTTAGTAACAAATTGCCAATTTTGCCTATTATGGGCCCTACAGCCCATCGGGCCCATTTAGCCCATTCTGGCCCGGTTGGCCAATACACAGCCCAAGTCCACGAAATCGTTCATAGGGCCTCTAGTAACCTATCGGTTTCCCCTTACGAGTTTTCATGCACTCGAAAGTCTATTGTACCCAAACCTCCGACTTTTCGGCATTTTACCTTTTTTGTATTTCGGGATTTACCGATATACTGTGTGTGTGCAGTGTATGTACACACCTAATACTAAAACGTGCTGCGATTAATCACACACTTATCAAATATGATAACAAAAAGTCAAAAATCTCACCTTTGCCTTACCTTGAACAATAAGCCTTAACAGCCCTTCCTTGATCACCAATCACGAGTATTCCTTAAATCTAAAACCCCAAAATGCCTAAGGAGCAATCGACATAGATCTAAAATCTGAGATTCGATACTAATTCCACAGGAATTGGCCGAAGTAGAGGGAGTAGCAGCAGCACAGAGGGTCTTCAGCCAAAGAGGTATTCGGCTTTTGAGATTTGTATGGTGAAAGGGGTTATTCGGCACAAATAAGAAAAAAAGAAGAAGGAATCGGCTAAAACTAAAGGTGAATCAAAAGAGAATTTGAGAAGAAAAAGAATGGAAAATCGGCAAACAAGGAACAAGGAATTCGACTTTTAAGCACTTAGAGAGAAAAGTGTTTCAGCAACACAAAATAAGGAATTCGACTAAAGGAAGAGAAGTAATTTCGACAATACTCTAGAATCCCCAAAATCGGCACCTATATATACTATAATCAAATTTACCTATCCCCAAATTCCCTATTCGGCTCTAGTTCTCTACACCTATCATCCCCTAACTTTTCTCCCTGATAACTCCTTAATCCCTTCCTTAAATTTCTCCTCTGATCACTCCCTTCAGAGTTCACATCCAACGCCACTGCTAGCCATTTATTGAGCAAACATAAATCCTTCTTTTGAGCAAGGAGGGATTCGAAACCCAAGCCTCCTTGCCCGCGGCCCGATGATACGGTCTAGTCTCAGCCACAGGTGAGGCCGGGGCCTCTTCTACTCTAATATTAGGCATATGGCCCGATGCTGACGATCCAGCCCTAACACTTTTGTGGCCTCGGTCACGGCCTCTTGCACCTCTTCTAGCACTCATCGTTGATTCACATATTATCTGGATTAAAAATTTTATGAAGTTTTAGTTAGTTTCAATAATTAAGCCGATGTTTTATAAAAGTATTAAAAAGAAAGTTGTTTTCATAAATCCTTTACAGTTTCAAGGTCCTACGGGCTTCAGTTTCACTCCAACTAAAAGCCTTAGTATAGTCATCTAAAGTAGCCCACTAACTATCTACAGTATATCAAATTAAACAAGCTTAATAATAAAAGAACTTACTTGGTTCGACGTTAGAGACTCGGTGTGCCGTACAGCAAGAATTTTTCCAAAACATTTTGATTCAATGAAAAATTATTTAAAAAAAAACCAAATAATAAGGCCCACTTCACAGCCCGAGTTTTGCAACGTGGCACTGATACCACTAAATGTAACACCCCAAACCCAGCCCAGACGTTATGACCAGATACAGCATGTCACATTGAAGTGTTTTATTGAAAACCTTGTTTTCATTGAAAGCCCTTCAGAAGAGAAAATTAAGTAACATTTAGTATGTATTTAGTTCCAGAATGAGGTGTATTCAAAATGAACTATTTCTTTATTACTTAGTAAAAATTCTCTTTATCTGTGGAAGCTTGACTTTAAAATAATTATTTTTAAAAAACTTGGGATATGTCTAAAAGAAATAAATCCAGGTTCCGTATCAAAAATTCAAAGCGTATAAATGACAATGAAATAATATTTAGCAGAAAGGCCTTATTACAATCTGGACTGAAATAACTTAAAATACTAGAAATTATATGCTAAAGAAAAAAAGTCCAAGCCGTCTTGCTAGCTGGCCACCTCAGAGTCCCTCCTACCATCGAACCACTTACTAAGGATCACCTGAGAAAAATAAAAGAGGGGCTGAGTTTTTGAAAACTCAGTGTGTACAACGTTCGGAAAATAGAAAAGCATGCAATAGCAAGTCTTTTTGAGCTTGAGCCTAATTCAATATCAGAACAGATGTAAAGCAATCAAATATACACGGATCCCACCCATCCAATGCTACACACCATCTCGATCCCACGATACACATTATGTGGGGATATAAATATCGACCCACCCATCACGGTCGTCAAGCAACCATGCGATCCTCATATACTTCCTCTATTCCATAATTCCCAACCCATATGCAACCTAATAGAATATCATATGAATGCAATAGGTATACATGTAACATTTATAAATCTTACATTCAACACATAGGGGAATTTTAGTCATTTTCGCCCTTAGGGGCTTTTCGATAATTTCTCTTTATTATGGGTTATTACTTACCTTGGCCCGTTAACAGGTCCTCGTTGGCTAAAGCGAATAGATATTATGCACCAGGTAGGAATCCAAAAAAGAGGAGGTGGGTCAATAAGACCGCTTAAGTACCAAGCTCTCCCTAGATCCAATCCTAGACATGCATATACCCATTGCCACACCTTAACCTTATGGCTTGTCCACAGTCACAATTAATTAATTAATTAAGTTTTATGTCTATTTAAGCAGTTATCAGATACTAGACCCAAAACCCCTTACAAAGCCCAAACGAGTCTACATACATGCATATGGCCCACTAGGCCCAATCTCATTCATATGGCCCATTAGGCCCAAATCACATTCGTATGGCCCATTAGGTCCAAATCACATTCATAATGCCCGTCAGGCCTAATCACATTCATAATCATGCAATCATATGATTTTTCATCACTTAGTAACAAATTGCCATTTTTGCCTATTATGAACCCTACAGCCCATCGGGCCCATTTAGCCCGTTCTGGCCCGGTTGGCCAATACACAGCCTAAGTCTACGGAATCGCTCATGGGGCCTCTAATAACCTATTGATTTCCCCTTACGAGTGTTCGCACACTTGCAAGTCTATTGTAGCCAAACCTCCGGCTTTTTGACATTTCGGCTTTTCTGCATTTTGGGATTTGTCGATCTACAGTGTGTGTGCAGTGTATGTACATACCTGATACTAAAAAGTGCTGCGATCTCCTCAGCCACGAACCTACAAATGATGTCACTCAACAATTAATCACACACTAATCAAAACCAATCACCAAAAGTCGAAAATCTCACATTTGCCTTACCTTGAACGACAAGCCCTAATAGCCCCTCCTTGATAACCAATCACGAGTATACCTTAAATCCAAAACCCCAGAATGCCTAAGGAGCAATTCAACACAAATCTGAAATCTGAGATTCGATACTAATCCCACAAGAATTGACCAAAGTAAAAGGAGTAGTGGTGGCACAGAGGGTCTTCAACTAAAGAGGTATTTGGCTTTTGAGATTTGTATGGTGAAAGGGGTTATTTGGCACAAATAAGAAGAAGAGAAAAAGGAATCGGCCAAAACGAAAGGTGAATCAAAAGAGAATTAAGAGAAAAAGGAATCGGCTAAAACCAAAGGTGAATCAAAAGAGAATTTGAGCAAAACTTAACCAAATTCCCTATTCAGCTCCACTTCTCTACACCTCTCATCTCCTAACGTTTCTCCCTGATAACTCCTTAATCCCTTCCTTAAATTTCTCCTCTGATCACTCCCTTCAGAGTTCACATCCAACGCTACTACTGGCCATTTATTGAGCAAAAATAAATCCTTCTTTTGAGCAAGGAGGGATTCGAACCCCAAACCTCCTTGCCATGCATGTGACGCCACCTCTAAGCCTCACATGTGATGCTACTTGCCACTCCAACACAAGACTCCTTGTGTCCAATTCCTCCTTCATTTATTTAAAACCCAAACTACTTGCCAACAAGGTTCTTTTAATTATTAAACTATAATTTCCTTCACCCTAAAGTTTGAACTCAAAACTTAACCAAGGCCTATTATCACATAAATAACACTTGACTAGGAATATTAAGCACACATTTTACCAAAACGGAAAAAAAAGAAAGTTCAGGATTTTTAGGGCTTTACATATATATTTCATAACGAATATGCCAAACACATCCAAAACAACCAAACATACTTATAACCGATTTTTTCATACCTCATGCAAAATCATTAACTAATTTCAATATACAACATATAACACATTTTATGTTCATTCATGTCACATAGCATATTAATCAAAATAGATTCAAACCATCATTATACCAAAACCAAATTCAAGCATTTAAATAAGCCATTTTTGCATGGCTTTTATGCAAAACCAAGGTTCATCATATCGAAACACAATTCAGCCTATACATGCCATAGTTCAGATTTGATAATTTAAATACGGAAGCTGTAGATAGTGTGGTGAACTTTGTTGATTATCCCTAAGCTCGTAACTTGAATCCAAAATCTATAAAACAGAGTAAACAAAAACAAACAGAGTAAGCTAACTTAGCTTAGTAAGCCTTAAGCAAATTAAACAATTAATGCATAATAACATCTCAATTACTAAATCATGTCAATTAAATAAATCAACTTATGCATTTGTAATCACATTTAATTTCAAGCTTTTCATTCCATACATGTATAACATATACTTTCATAAAACAATTTCTCCTTGACCGAATATACATGTATACATCATCAATATATTCTCAAACTTCGAAATCATATTGTCTTATATAATCGAATATCTATATATATTTATAGACATATATTTATCACTCAAACTTTAACATTACATCTATATACAACTATAAGGCCAAATATATTTCTCATATTAACACATATACTACAACAACTTCATGTATCCTTTTTCATCACATATCAAGAAATCAATTCACCCTATTTTCAAATAGGTAACCAACTATCACGTACCTGATAATTTTAGCTCGTTTAACGTATTCAATTACCACATCATCATTAAGTCTTTTAGGAATAAACTTATAATAATTAACCGGCATAAAGCCTGCTAGGCCTAAGCTTGTATCTCACAGCGGCACAAGGCCTGCTAAACTCAAAGTTTGATTTTATATATCGGCAATAAGCCTGCTAGGCATAAAGCCCGATTAAATTCACCAGCACAAGGCTTGCTAGGCTCAAAGCCCAAATATTACTATTATAAATTTGTCTCATAAACAATTCATATATCAAAAATTTCGGATATTCCATATAGTTCATACGGACTTTCAAATGTTATAACTCAGTCGAATTAAACTCAAATACATTATTTCCATGCTTAATCATATTCGGCTAACTCTACTAAAAATCTATGAATTCCAAATCAGCATATTAAACTAAGTTACATTCAAAAATTAACGATGTTTAATTGCTTAAAGACTTACCTCGGATATCGTCGAACAGTATTAATCGATTATTCGACTATTTTGGTCTTCCCCCGATCCAAACCTGATTTTCTCTTTTCTTGATCTAAATTGATATAAATTAAACTTATTTAATTAAATTTCCAGTCAAATTCATTAAAAAACACATAAATGGACAAATTAAACTTTTACCCCAGACATTTTACACTTTTAGCAATTTAATCCAAAATTCACAAAACACAAAACAAGCATATTTTACCTATGCCATGCTTAGGCCGAATACTCCCCATACACATACAAGTCCTCACATTTTGTTCATTTCACAATTTAGTCCCTTACTTAAACACTTTATAATTTAACCCTATTTACTCAATTTCATCAAAATTTCAATACAAAAACTTGTTAATCCATCACATAACTTTTATTTAACATCATCAAACATAAAACTCACCAAGCTATCAACAATGGTAAAACTAAAAATATACATCAAAATCAAAAATTCAAGCATGGGTCGGATAGTACTCAAAGCAACAATCTCAAAAATGTAAAAATTATCAAAAACCAAAACAAAACATACCTTAATCTAGCCAAAACTCTTGTTGAAACTATCTTGGTGTTTTTATTTTATTTCTTTGATATATTCGGCCAAACTAAGATGATAATGACATTATTTAATGTTTTATTTTAACATATAATAACATTTAATCTAATTACCTAATTAACCTTTGTTAAAATTTTATAATATCATTTATTCCATGTCCATTGCCGTCTATTTAGCTTAATAGTGGCCCAATTACAACATAAAAGCTTCATATTATAAAGACATTAATAATTCAGTCCTCACACATTAAACTATCAAGTTTTCATTTTACGCGATTAAGCCCTTTTTTTTAAATCGGGCATCCAAACGATAAAATTTTAAAACGAAAATTTAGCACACACAAATTCACACATTATAAACACAAAAAATATTTTTAAAAATATTTTTATAACTTGGATTCGTGGTCCCGAAACCACCATTTCGATTAGGGTCTAAATTGGGCTGTCACATTTGAGGCAAGTCGAATTCATGAAACACCTTAGTTTGGTGATTTTGCCAATTATCTTGCATGTGGAATAATTCCTTTAGAAATGACGTACCAACAAAGGAAAAAAATTCCTTCATGATTGTTGGTATTATTTTTGGGAGGATCCGTTTGTTCTAAACAGTGTGCAGATAATATAATCCGAAAGTGTGTAGCTGAAAGTGAGATTGCAGAGATCTTGTATCGTTTCCATTCATCTCCAAGTGGGGGACACTTTGGTGGTTCACGTACTACAACAAAGATTTTGCAAGCATGTTTCTTTTGGCCTACACTATTGAAAGATGCTTATACTTATGTGAAGAACTGTGATAAATGCCAAAGGAGCAGAAATATATCACGGATGAATAGGATGCCCTTGACAAAAATTTTGGAGATTGAATTATTCGACGTATAGGGCATTGACTTATTAGGCCCGTTTCCTTCTTCGTATGGGAACAAATACATCTTAGCATACCCTACAAATGATGCTAAGGTAGTCATGCGATTCCTACATAAGCATGTTTTTACAAGATTTGGGACACCAAGAGCTATTATTAATGACGAAGGTTCTCACTTTGTGAACAAATGGCTAAAGTGGTTGCTTGAAAAATATGATGTGAAGCACAAGATTGCTACTGCCTATCACCTACAGTCTAGTAGGCAAGTTGAAAGAGTGAACTGTGAAATCAAAGGTATCCTTGAAAGAGTAGTACGCCCTAGCAGAAAAGATTGGTCTCGAAGGCTCGATGATGCATTATGGGCCTATCGAACAACATTTAAGACACCGTTCAGAATGACTCCTTATTGGTTAGTCTTTGGAAAGGCATGTCATTTGCCATTAGAGTTGGAGAATAGAGTTTACTGGGCTTTGAAGCAGTTGAACTTTGATGTTAAGCAAGCTAGTGAGAGAAGGATGTTACAACTTGATGAGTTGGAAGAGCTGAGGTTATTTTCCTATGAGAATGCCAAAATGTGAAAAGAAAGATCAAAGAGATGGCATGATAGTCATATACAACCTCGCGAGTTTAAAGAATGTCAGAAGGTTTTGTTGTTTAATTCAAGGTTGAAGTTATTTCCTAGGAAGCTTAAATCCCAATGGAAAGGACCCTATTCCATCTACCGAGTTTATTCTTATGGAGCTATTGAATTATACGTAAATTACATAGGTACGTTTAAAGTTAATGGTCAACGTCTCAAACATTCCTGGGATGGTGAATTTGAGCGAGTTGAATCCTCGTTCAAATTAACAGACCCTTGATTTTTCATGAACTCGTTTTGTAAATAAATAAATAACTAGAACTTATTTTCTTAACTTATTACATTTAATTAATTCTGTCTAAGGAGATTGGAACTTAAGCGGGACCACTGTGACCCCTCCAACCTTTCCTGGGAATTAATTTAATGTAATTTGTTAAGAAGAAATTTTCTAATTTAGATTTAAAATTTTTAAGTTTCATTTGTTTTGTTTAAATTTTTATGTTAATAAAGGGGGTCAAATTTGACCCTAGTACTAATCAGTTTTTTTCTTGAGTAAGTTTGTAAATACAGACTGACTTTGAGGCCTAAGACAACAAAAAGGAGGGAAAATTCATACTTTGCTGCCACTCCCATTACTTGTCACCCAAGTAACCCTAATGTAGCTAAATTTTCAGTACATGTTGCCCTAATTCTTCCCTATATAAAATCCTCTTCATTCTACTATTTTTTATATCCCTCAAAATAATTTGCTTAACCCTAAAAATCCCTAAACCTTCCTCTTGTGCTACTAGCCTCAAATCCTGAAAGAAACCCTAGTTCTCTTCCCTTTTTTGCCAAAATCACCTATTATCGCCGCAAGAATATTACCAAAGCACCAACTTTGCTGCCGTACATAGCCGTTGTTGTCGCATGCTGTCGTTGTCGCTACACCATCCTTGCCGGCATAAGAATTTCATCGTAGCAAGCCCATACCCACCTTGCTAATTTCTCTTTTCCCCCTTATGCAGAAACTTTCAAAAATTTTCATAAAAAGATACCATGTCCCGTAAAAGAACCAGAACTTTAAAGACTAGTCCTGAAAACCTGATTTTGGTCGATGAACAAGTGAAAGAGATATTTGATTCAATCTTCAAGCATCAACCTATGATACTGGAAAAAGGTTTTAGCTTGAAGAGTAATGATTTGATGGTTGTTCTAATACCGATTAGAAAGAAAATCAATGCTCTCAAGTGGGAATGATTTTGTGATGTTCGTTCACTTCCCGATGATGAACTAGTTCGAGAATTCTATACTAGTTTGACTATGCAAGATGCTACTGAGGTCATCGTTCAAAAGAAAAAGTTACCTCTTACTTGTAAGTCCATCAATGATTTGTTTAACTTACCTGATGTTGAAGAAGATGAGTACTACCCTATGATAAACAATATCAATTTGGATTTTCTTCAACAAGTGCTTGACGTTGTGACAAATCTGGGATCCCAATGGATTATAAGAAAGTTTGGGAGCTATTCTTGCCGAAGGGAATACCTAAAACGAATAGCAAAGGTATGGTTTTATTTTGTTTGCTACAGTTTTATATCTATCTCACATAGTTCCACCATCTCAATGGAACAGATGCTCCTATTATACGTAATTTTGACAGAAAAGTCCTTTAATGTTTGGGAAAATTATTCTCAAGGATATTCATGATTGTGCTAAAAATAATACAGGAAGTGCTTATTTCCCATCATTAATTACTTCACTTTGCTTAAGGGCCCATGTTAAAACACAAGTAAATCTGAAGGGGCAATATGTTCAAGGGTGCATTACAAATCATGATCTTGAAAGATTAGTAGAGAAGGTGCATGAGCTAAATCAAGGTGAGCAAGAAGAGCCAACTGAGCCAGATACCCAGGAGTCAACTAATGAACTTGAAACTGAAGCTAATTCAGTTACAGACACTGAAGAAGAACGATCTGATAAGGAACAAAATAGTCCTAAACCAGTTGAAGGAGCTGCAACCCCTGAACCAAAGGTTGAGCCAGAAGAAAAACCAATCAAGCTAAACATTGAACCTGAATTTACAACTCCTATGCTGACTTCTGCAAGTACTTCAAAGAAATCAGAGTTGTCAATTATGATGGATATGTGCAAGTTCATGCACAATCAACAACAAACTTACTGGAAATATGCACAAATTTGAGATGACTCAATTCGAAATTCTTTTAAGAATATCTCTAATACTTTTGTTCTTGAGTTCCCAGATGCTATCTTTGAGACATGGGTGGAAGATACTGACTATGCAGGCGAAGATAGAGCTAAAGAAGACAAAAGGAATGAGCCAGAAAAATAAAATGGGGGATTCTTGTCTTGTTAATTTTTTATTTATTTTTAGGTTTTTAGGAATTTATTTCTTTCGTAATTAGGATTTAATTTCTGCAGAATGAAACATAGTAAACATGAATAAACTTAACAATTCTTTAGAAAGAAAAAGACTAAGTAATATGGTAATGGGAATGAACATGTATAGGATTGGGTTATTAGGAAAGACTTGGTATTTAAGCAGTCTTAATGACTTACCTCTCTTTTTTTACAAACCTACCTGGTGTTCAATTTTCATTTATTACTTTGTTCTTGCAATGAGGACATGGCTTATTTTTAAAAAGGGTAAGGCAAATAAAAGTGCTCAAATTTTTAAAAATTTTCAGGTATGTTTCAATCATTTCTTTTATAAGTATGTTTTAATAAATGAATGTTTAAAGACATTTTGTTAATGAGATAATTTGTATTCAAGTATGAATGATGATTTTATCTAAGTGAACGTATGTTATCATGAAGAATGGAATGCTTGTATGATCTTAGTCTTAGTAATGTTCGCTAGGAAAACTTAGTTTCTCTTGAGATTAGACATGCATGAAGGTTTATATCTTTAGAATTAACTTAGTAACTTTCTTGAGGCGAAATTCTAGGAGACATAAAAATCTAAAATGATATAGGCACTATTTCTTTGGATCGTTTGAGCCTTTTCGAGCCAACCTTATGATATTAGACCCTTAAAACTATAATTTTGAGCTTAAAGGCTTGTTTATTGCAATGAACCTACATTATAAGCCACATTACCATCTTTTTAAGCTATCCTAATTGTGTGCACCCATCTTAACTAAAGTTGTCTTGGTAATCAAACATTTGAGGAAATTTTCAAAAAGATGTATGTTCCCATGCTTAAAAAAAAAGTTGAAGAAAGGGTGAAGAAAAGTTTGCTTAGTCTCTAAAAAGAAAAATGTATGAGCATGAGTTCAAAATAAGTTTAGGGATGTTCCAAAGATTCACGTAAAGAAAAAAGGCTGTATTTCGAGCAATCCAAGACAAAGTTAAAGGTTAAGATTTTGAAACTGAAATGTCTCATCTCTTAAAATCCCTACCTTTAATCAAGCCCCATTACAACA
Source organism: Gossypium anomalum (assembly GCA_025698475.1). NCBI lineage: Eukaryota > Viridiplantae > Streptophyta > Magnoliopsida > Malvales > Malvaceae > Gossypium > Gossypium anomalum. The sequence goes on along the minus strand of CM046966.1, from coordinate 75,597,782 downwards.
TTATAGAAGACCTATTGATTTGATGCTTATGTCACATTCATTAGTGGAGAGGAAGTACCAAGTTCAACATATGAATATCATAAATAAGCCTTATGATTGTTTGCCTAATTGATAAGAAATTATGTTGAATGAAGAATGTTATCTGTGGTTATGACATACATATAAACTATGATTCATGTTGGCATATTTTGAAACTTATTATAAAATCCTAAAAATGTTTGCATATGAATTACTTGTTAATAAAGAAGATTGATGAACATGAAGTTTTTAATGCGTGATTATGGGACAAAGATTGATGCTGCTTACACAGTTAGCAATTTTGCCTTAGTAAGACCTTTTGTTGTGCATAAACATTACTCGAGACAAGCAATGATTTAAGTTTGTGGGTGTGTAAAATGAAAAATATATAGGATTTTCCTATGTAATTTATCACCTTTTTATTTAAATTCGTTGTTAAAACTAAGTAATTGTTTAAAAAATGAATGAAATATGTGAAAATATGAAATTAGGAGATAGAAATTATTAAAATGTGATTTTATGCTTTACTATATAGTTTTCATGCAATAAATGGCTTATGTTATATTAATTTGAACATATTATATTTTTAAGACATAAAGTGGGCCATGCATGATTAAATTAAATAATGAAATATAAAATTATATTTAATAATTCATTTGAAAATATTTCATTAATAATTTTGGTTTTAATTAATTATTTAAATTGGACAAATTTTATTCTTTGGTCCTTTAATTTATTGATTTATGTTGGACTGGTTTGATAGTTTTGCTGGATTACAAAAGTCGTCCAAATTGAAGACCAAGTCAACTCAAAATTTGGCTACACATGGCTATCCAATAACCGAATTTTTGGTGAAATTACACAAGGTCCTTGCAATGTTGAAGAAATTAGAGATTTGCCTGAAGATTTGTATTTGACCGAGCATTAGTCCTGAGTTGTCATGGCTTTTAAATTGCTTAAAAATCAAGCAAAATCCAAGCCAAAAGCCACTAAGCATGGCTGGCCACTCATTGAAGAGATTTGAAGAGATTAAACCCTACTGTTTTTAGCAAACTACCCCCCTCTCTTTACCTATAAATAAGACCCCCTCATTCCTTCATCCATCATCCATCATCCTTCATCATTCTCTCTTCTCTCTAGATTCTCTTAGCATTTTCCATTTCCCATGCTTAGCATCATCTCTCCATAGAGATTTTCACAATTAAGCCTCTTAAAGAGACCTTGGTTGGCCACCTTGGAGAGCCGTCAGCAAAGGAGTAAAGCAAATGAGTGAAGGAGCCTCGTCGATCAGAGTCTTGGGTGACAGCCACTTTGATTTGGGTTTAATCTTTCCTTTCTTTGAATTAATCTGAAAATGTTTGCTATATGTTCTTTGTTCTTGTTTACAACAATGTTAGCTTAATTTTATTTAAGCTAGGATGATTGCTTTTATTAAATGATATTTATTTGATTCATGCTTGGAATATTTGTGCCTTAATCAATCATGTTTTCAATTAAAATCAAGTCTTTATTTCGTTCATACATGGTTGAAATGCACCTGAATTAGCTGAGCAATCCTAACCAGGCAATGGCTAGTGGGCACATAATTGAAATGTGCATGCTCAATTTAGATCCTAACCCGATTAAATTGCAGGTTGCATAACAACTCTAACCAAGCTCTATTATCTGCATTTTTTTATAGATTTGTGTGATTAAATTGTTTCAAACCTAACACGTCCCTGTTACCTCACACGAATGCTAAGAAACCCTTAGTAAATAACGATCAGTAAAATGTGTATTTACTAAGTAAAGGATTTCAAAAAGACCTAATGTGGTTTCCAAACTCATGAAAGGTCGAGTAGCCATAGAATGTTTTTCTGAATATTATTAAGCATGATGATAATAAATTGAGTTTAATTAAAGTAATTGTCCTAGTTTATTTATGTTATAATTGTTGCAAATTGTGTTTAATTTTGCTAAAATCTATTTCATTCATATAGTTTGCATATTTAGGATAATTTGTATTAGGGATCATTGCATTTAGTTTAATATATCTAGTTTTAATCATCACTTGTCAATTATATTGTGCTTTTATTTACCAAGTTGTTAATATAATTTTACAAATTAAAGTGATTTAGCACAAATACAATCCTTGTGGAGACGATAACTCGATACTTACTTATTACTTGATAACGACTGTGTACACTTGCGCAAACCTACGTGTTACAACCTCCCTCAAGTGTCCCACATGCTCCTCGAGAGACTTACTATACACTACAATATCATCAAGGTAAACAACCACAAAATGATCAAGGAAAGGTTAGAGTACCTTATTCATTAGGGTTCAGAATATAGCTGGGGCATTCGTGAGGCCGAAGAGCATCACTAGGAACTCATATGAACCATACCTCGTCACACAAGTTGTCTTTGGCTCATCCCCCTCGGCTATCCAAGCTTGATGGTACTCTGTAACGCGTAGGTTTGTGCAAGTTTACACAGTCGTTATCAAGTAATAAGTATCGAGTTATTGTCTCCACAGGGATAGTATTTGTGCTCACAGGGACAATATTTGTGCTAAGTCACTTAATTTGTAAAATTATATTAACAACTCAGTAAATAAAAACACAATATGATTGAGAAGTGATGATTAAAACTAAATATATTAAACTAAATGCAATGATCCCTAATACAAATTATCCTAATATGCAAACTATATGAATGAAATAGATTTTAGCAAAATTAAACACAATTTGCAACAATTATAACATAAATAAACTAGGACAATTACTTTAATTAAACTAAATTTATTATCAGCTTGCTTAATAATATTTAGAAAAACATTTATGGCAACTAGATCTTTCATGAGTTTGGAAATCACATTAGGTCTTTTCAGAATCCTTTACTTAGTAAATATGCATTTTACTGATCCTTATTTACTAAAGGTTTCTTAGCATTCATGTGAGATAACAAAGACGTGTTAGGTTTGAAACAGTTTAATCACACAAATCTAAAAACTATCCAGATAACAGAGCTTGGTTAGAGTTGTTATGCAACCTGCAGTTTAATTGGGTTAGGATCTGAATTGAGCATGTACATTTCAATTATGTGTCCACTAGTCGTCGTCTGGTTAAGATCACTTAGCTAATTTAGGTGCATTTCAATCATGTATGCACGAAATACAGACTTCATTTTAATCGAAAACGTGATCGATTGAGGCACAAACATTATAAGCATGAATCAAATAAACATTATTTAATCAAAGCAATCATCCTAGCTTAAATAAAATTAAGCTAACATTATTGTAAGCAAGAACAAAGAACACATAGCAAACATTTTTAGATTAATTCAAAGAAAGGAAAGATTAAACCCAAATCAAAGTGGCTGTCAACCAAGACTCTGATTGACTTGGCTTCTTCACTCCTTTGCTTAGCTCCTTTGCTGATGGCTCTCTAAAGTGGCCGACCAAGGGCTCTTTAAAAGGCTTAATTGCTAAAATCTCTATGAAGAGATGATGCTAGGCATGGGGAATGGAAAATGCTCAAGAGAATTGAGAGAAAAGAGAGAATGATGAAGGATGAGGGATGAGGGAATGTGGGGGTCTTATTTATAGGTGAAGGGAGGGGGTAGTTTGCTAAAAATAGTGGGGTTTAGTCTCTTCAAGTTTCTTCAATGAGTGGCCAGCCATGATTAGTGGATTTTGAGTTGAATTTTGCTTGATTTTTAAGCAATTCAAATGCCATAACAACTCAGGGCTGAGACTCGGTCAAATGTAAATCTTCGGGAAATCTCTAATTTCTTTAACATTGCAAGGACCTTGTGTAATTAAACCAAAAATTGGTTTATCTGGACAGTCATGTGTAACTGAATTTGGGTTGTCTTGGTATTCAATTTGGATGGTTTTTGTAATCGAACAAAGCTATCACACCTGTCCAAAATAAATCAATAAATTAAAGGACCAAAGAATAAAATTTATACAATTAAAATAATTAATTAAAACCCAAATTATTAATGAAATATTTTAAAATGAATTATTAAATATAATTTTAAATTTTATTATTTACTTTAATCATGCATGGCCCATTTTATGTCTTAAAATATAATATGTTCAAATCAATATAAAATAAGCCATTTTATGCATGAAAACTATATAATAAAGCATAAAATCACATTTTAATAATTTCTATGTTTTAATTTCATATTTTCACACATTTCATTAATTTATTAAACAATTACTTAGTTTTAACAACGAATTTAAGTAAAAAATGATAAATTACATTGGAAAAATGTAACACCCCTTACCCATATTTGACGCCGGAACAGGGTACGAGGCGTTACTGGACATAAACTCACACAATCATACAAAACTAAGACATGAATTTCCGTCCAAATTTAAAACTTTTCTTTCACATGCATATCATTCCTTATATGGGCCCTCGAGGCCCAAAACATACTTCAAGTGTGGTTCGGTACTAAACCGAGAACTTTCAGAACTTTTGTATCAGTTAGAGAATTTTCTTGTATTGGAGAGTCAAACGCCCGTGTGGGTAGGCCGTGTGATTACACATGCCCATGTGGCTGGGACATGCCTATGTCCTTAGCCTATGTAACTCTCTGTTTATGACGTCATTAGCAAAATAGGGTCCTGTAACACCCCAAACCCAGCCCGGATGTTATGGCAAGATCCAGCATGTCACATTGAAGTGTTTTATCGAAAACCTTGTTTTCATTGAAAACCCTTCTTTAAATAAAAACTATTCCTTCTTGTATGATAATAATTGCTTTGTAAAATCTCTTTTCAGTTGTGGAAGCTTTATTTAAAATAGATGATCTACGAAAACTTGTCATTTAAAAATTGAGTTGCGAAAACGTGGTATTTAAAAACAGTTATGGTTTAAGAAAACCATGTTCTACTTCCAATAAAAAATATTAATTCTAATTTGAAATAATAACCAGAGGAAAGATCTTATTACAATCCGGACTGAAATAACTTAAAATACTAGAAATTATATGCTAAAGAAAACAAGTCCAAGTCATATTGCTAGCTGGCCACCTCGGAGTCCCTCCTACCGTCGAACCACTTACTGAGGATCACTTGAGAAAAATAAAAGAGGGGGTGAGTTTTCGAGAACTCAGTGTGTAAAACCCTCGGCAAATAGAAAAGCATGAAATAGCAAGTCTTTTCGGGCCTGAGCCCAAATCAATATCAGAACAGATGTAAAGCAATCAAATATGCACGGATCCCACCCATCCAACCGCTACACACCATCTCCATCCCCCGATACACACCATGTGGGGATATAAATATCGACCCACCCATCCGATACACTCCAATGGTAGCCCGGTTACGGTACTACCTAACGTTGCAGCAAAGCTGCTAATCATATATTGGGCTTAAAAAGGTATCGATGGATCCACGGTCGTCAAGCAACCATGCAATCTTCATATTCTTCCTCCATTCCATAAATCCCAACCCATATGCAACCTAAACAGAATGTCATATGAATGCAGCAGGTATACATGTAACATCCATAAATCATACACATAGAAGTATTTTAGTCATTTTCACCCTTAGGAGCATTTCGGTAATTTCTCTTTATTATAGGTTTATTACTTACCTTGGCCGTTAACAAGTCCTCGTTGGCTAAGGTGAACAGATACTATGCACCAGGTAGGAATCCAGAGAAGAGAAAGTGGGTCAATAAGACCGCTTAAGTACCAAGATCTCCCTAGATCCAATCTTAGACATACATATACCCATTACCAAACCTTAACCTTATGGCTTGTCCACAGTCACAATTAATTAATTAATTAAGTTTTATGTTTGTTTAAGCAGTTATCAGATACTAGGCCCAAAACCCCTTACAAAGCCTAAACGAGTCTACATACATGCATATGGCCCACTAGGCCCAATCTCATTCATATGGCCCATTAGGCCCAAATCACATTTGTATGGCCCATTAGGCCCAAATCACATTCATATGGCCTGTCAGGCCCAATCACATTCATAGTCATGCAATCATATGATTTTTCATCACTTAGTAACAAATTGACAATTTTGCCTATTATGGGCCCTACAGCCCATCGGGCCCATTTAGCCCATTCTGGCCCGGTTGGCTAATACACGACCCAAGTCCACGAATGGCTCATGGGGCCTCTGGTAACTTATCGGCCCCCCTTACGAGTTTTCGCGCACTCGCAAGACTATTGTAGCCAAACTTTCAGCTTTTCGGCATTTTGACTTTTCGGCATTTCGGGATTTGTCGGTCTACTGTGTGTGTGCAGTGTATGTACACACCTGGTACTAAAACGTACTGCGATCTCCTTAGCCATGAAACTACAAATGATGTCACTCAATGATTAATCACACACTTATCAAATACGATCACCAAAAGTAAAAAATCTCACATTTTTCTTACCTTGAACGACAGGCCTTAACAACCCTTGCTTGATCACCAATCACGAGTATTCCTTAAATCCAAAACCCCAAAATGCCTAAGGAGAAATTCGCTACAGATCTGAAATATGAGATTCGATACTAATCCCACAAGAATCGACTGAAGTAGAGGGAGTAACGGCGGCACAGAGGGTCTTCAGCCAAATGGTATTCTTTAACGCCCTAATTTTCGAGAATTCTGTGAATCTTGGTGAAATCTAAATTTTTGTGTTCTGTCTGCTTGGCGTAGGTATAAGTATGTTAGTGGGCCTCTAAAAGGCCTAAGCTTAAGTTGAAACCCGGTAATTTTAATTAATTTTAAATTCATAAGAAAGTAGGGTTCTGTTTAACTGGGCTTTTAAGTATTAATTGGGTAAAATAGAACACAAGGAAGCCTGTGGTGAGTTGGCTAAGTGACGCCATTAAGGAGCTTTAGAAGTGGCATGTGGATGCTAGGGAGAACTGAGGTTCAAGTCACAATGACAGCAAATTAAGGGAATTAATTTTTATGTACAGAAAAGGGAGGTAATGGAACTGAAGTAAAAGTTTGTCAGGAGGAGTTTGAGTTGCTCAGGAGATTGAGTAAGGAGGGGATAAGGGAGAGGATTTAGGAGCTGATTAGGGAGAGCAAATTTGGCCGAATGATGGACTCTTGAGGAGCAAGAGTTGGCCGGCCAAGGGGAGCTTTAGGTGGGCAAGTTTTGGCTAGGGTTAGTGCCAGTATAAATTCGGCATTAGGGGGTAAGTGAGCCGTTTTCTGATCATCCTTCCCCTCTCTTTTTCTTTTATTTTTTTCTCTCCATTTTCTATTCTTTTCTTCTTCTTTCCCTCTATAGCCGAATCCTCCTACCACTCTACTCAACATCACTTTCCTTCTATTATTTTTAAGCCTATAGCCATTTGCCATAAAAAGCCAAAATCCCGAAAGCTATACTTTCTTTGTGCCAAATTCTTATAGCCAAAACTTCTTACTTCTTTTCATCATTCCTGACCGATTCTCTAGTTTTCTAAACCCCAAGTTTCTATCGACAAGACCACAACAAAACCCTACTATTCCATCTTTTCTTCACTGTTACAAAAAGCCGAAAATGCATAGCCATAGGGACATAACCAAATTCTAAAAAATCACTGAAGGCTCGACTTTTGTTATCACCTGAGGGCTTAGATCTACATCATAATTGAGTAGAAACTAATTGGAATCATTAATCGAAGGAACCGGTGGTAAGTCTTTCCAACTTAGTCTTTCTTTTGCCCAAACCCCTAAAGGTTAGGGAGGCTGTCGATTTGGACTTGTAGCCCTAAGGGGGTTGTGATAACTGTTTTACTTTGATAATAGTGTGATTTAGAGGCTGCTGATCAAGGGTTTGGGCAAGTGGAATGATTGGATCTTGATCTAGTCGCTACTTTCGACAAAGGTAGGATCACTAGTGCCTAAAGTGTTATTGGCCGAAAATGGTAAGGGGTTATTATGTAGTTCATTTCGGTAGTTAGATTAACGTAGTAATAATATAATTGTAGGCAGTTCATACGTGGATCTCGTCAGCGAATCGTCATAAAATAGGTGTGTAACTGACACCCTCTCATAGACTAGATCGGCAAAAGCCGAAAAGCCGAAATGCCGAAAAGCTGGTATTTTGGGGACTTGCGAGTGTGCGAATGCTTGTAAGATAAATGGGTTAATATTTCTGGTAATCTGAATGATAAAACTGCAGTATGCGCGATTTCGTGCATTATTGACATTTTGGGCTTATTGGGCCAAAAATCGGTTAATGGGCCAACGGGCCCAATTCGGTAAGTATGCGTGGTAAGTGTTTCTGATTGTACGTAAATGGTAGAAATATGCATAAAAACCCTAAAATAGTTAGATTACTAGAATACCCCTATGTACGGAAAATTACCATGATACCCCTAGGTGTAAAATGACCTTTATACCCCTAGGGTTAATTTTGTCTGAAAAGAATGATGATTTAAATCTGTATGATGTATGCCATGAATGAATATTTGTTACATGGGGACATGGGTTATATTATGGAGGAAGCGTCTTGGTGGCTATGCCACAAATTATCTGATCTGGTGGCTCTGCCACGTATATATCTGTTCTGGTGGCTCTGCCACAATTATCTATTTCTGGTGACTCTGTCACATTATTTGTTCTGGCAGCCATGCTGCATATTTTTGTGGCGTGTAGCAATTGGGTGGGTCGAGTAGTCTCCCCACATGGTGAAAGGATGGTATAGGGGTGTATATGGTTGGATTTGGGTTGGGTTTTTACATAAACATGAAATATCTGTTCTAATCTATTATGGGCCTATGGGCTTTATTCTGAAATTTGTTCTAGGCTGAGGTCAAATTATTCTGTTTCTGTGGTTTGAGCTAATATAGGCTATGGTTGGGTTTATTTACACACTGAGTTTTCCCAAACTCACCCCTTTATTTTTCATCCACGCAGGTGATCCCCAACCATAGTGGGCTTAGAGCTGAGAGGGATTCGGAGTGGCCACATGTTTCTACAAATTCGGTTTCTTTCTGATGAACAGGACGTCCTTTTATTTTCGTTTACAGTTTTGGGTTTTTAAATGTAATAAGGCCGCTTAATTATTCTTATGGTTTTGATTTATATTTTATTATGATGAAAATGATTTATTTTAACTATCGAAATGGATTAGCTCTAGGGCGCATCCAAAACAATAATTGATTTCAAAATAACACGATTACAAGTAAGGCATCCGTTAAGCAAATGATTCCCAAAGATTAATCACTTTTCTAAAATGGACTCAATCAAATGGGTTTCTCAAAACTATACGTGATGTTAGAGTGTGGCAATGGCGGTGTGCATGTCTAGGATTGGATCCGAAGGGAGCTTGGTACTTAAGCAGTCCGATGGACTCACCTCCTCTTTTCCGATTTCCTACCTGGTGCATAGCTTCCATTCACTTTAACTTATTTTGAAAGTATCTTTTAAAACACCAAGTAAGTTTTCTAAACTAAGCAACACACAATGTTTTGAACGCTTTGATGTGGAGCGTCGGATCCGATCGTAACATCTAGGTCAGGTTTAGGGTGTTACATATTCGGCTTTTGAGATTTGTATGGTGAAAGGGGTTATTCGGCAAAAATAAGAAGAAGAGAAGAAGGAATCGGCTAAAACCAAAGGTGAATCAAAAAAGAATTTGAGAAGAGAAAGAATGGAAAATCGGCAAGCAAGGAACAAGGAATTCGGCTTTTGAGCACTTAGAGAGAAAAGTGTTTCAACAACATAAAAATAAGGAATTCAACTAAAGGAAGAGAAGCAAATTCGGTAATACCCTAGAATCCCCAAAATTGGCACCTATATATTCTATAGCCAAATTTACCTATCCCCAAATTCCCTATTCGGCTCCACTTCTCTACACCCCTCATCTCCTAACTTTTCTCCCTGATAACTCCTTAATCCCTTCCTTAAATTTCTCCTATGATCACTCCTTTCAGAGTTCACATCCAACGCCACTACTGGCCATTTATTGAGCAAAAATAAATCCTTCTTTTGAGTAGGGAGTGATTCGAACCCCAAACCTTCTTGCCATGCATGTGACGCCACCTCTAAGCCCCACATGTGACGCTACTTGCCACTCTAACACAAGGCTCCTTGTGTCCAATTCCTCCTTCATTTATTTAAAACCCAAACTCCTAACCATCAAGGTTCTTTTAATTATTAAACTATAATTTCTTTCACCCTCGAGTTCGAACTCAAAACTTAACCAGGTCTATTATCACATAAATAACACTTGACTAGGAATATTAAGCATACCTTTTATCGAAACCAAAAAAGAAAGAAAGTTCAGGATTTTTGGGCCGTTACAGGTCACATGGCCAAGTCACATGCCCATGTGCTTAAGCCGTATGGCGAATTAAATTCCAAAGATCAGATGCAGACTTCATACGGCCTGGGCACACGCCCATGCCCTGAGGCAGTGTCATTTACACGGCTGAGACACACGGCCATGTCTCTCCCCGTGTGTTTACTACTAGGCATTCTGTTTTACCTATTTAGGGTGCAGGGGACACACGATCGGATCACACACCCATAGGGCAAACACACATGTGTCTACCCATGTGGACAATTTCGAGGCTATTTTCAAAGCCTTTTGTCACCCTTAATAATACATACACACTTATACATCTCAATGAAAACCTACATGGCATAAATGAGAACTTACACGTTCATAAACATGGCTCATGCATATCAACTTCTTATCAGTTTATACTTGCTTGAAACTCCATATTTCATTTAGGCCAAGCTTACCAAATCACATGCAACATGTAACATCAATTTACTTCCATTTCATACATTCATGCCTTAGTTGTTATTATGCCATTTACTCATAATTCCATCATCAAACATCTTGTTATTATGCCATTTACTCATAATTCCATCATCAAACATCCATTAACATATCCACAATTCATCCATGCCAAATGAATTTAAACACATCATGAGTGATCTTAGCACATGTATGCATTTATGAATAGGACTACATTCCCATAATTAATATGAGCCATATCTCATGGCCATATATAAAATGAATCATCAAATCATTATAAGCCAACACATTTGGCTAAACCAATATTACATATAACAAAAAAGACCAAGTCCCAATACATGCCATACTCAAAATACTTGAATTCACTATACCCAAAAGATTAGTTTGATAGTGTGAATCGAGCTCTGACGTCCTTCGACCCCCGAGCTAGCTTGGCGATACTATAAAAAAATGAAAAAGAAAGAGGAGTAAGCATAAAGCTTAGTAAGTTTGCATGTAAATAATTAACAACATTAACCATGCATTATTATACAGATAACATAATTGTAGGAACCCATTTTTGCCCGGGCCCGTGAAATGAAATAAACAAAAATTTATAAACTAAATGAATAAAGTGTCCCTTTAAATGTCCAGTTTACAATAAATGGGCCTAAAGGCCTGATGACCCAAAACCCAGTTACACCCATTAAACCCAACAAATGAACACGGCCCAAAGGGGCCCAAACCATCAACAGAAGATAGAAGGCCTAGGGTTTTTGAAACCCTAGGCTCTGCAAGCACCAGACGAAGGCTCCTGAACTCACGTCATCAGCGCATGATCGTCGCCAATTCTCTCGTTGTCACCTGCAAAAAGAGAAAGAAATACACAGCAAATATGGCAAGGAATCGAACAGAGGAACACACCAAATTTGTACTTAGAAAATAGGGGCTATAAAAGCCGAATATCTTCACTGTAATAAGGACCGATTTTTTTTATATATACAAACAGATACACGCAAATATACATGCAAGAAAGAAATACGAGTAGTTTTTTGGGAGAAAGGTGATTTGGACACATATATCGTTCCTCATAGTTTATTTTATTTTGTTCAACACATATGAATTGTTTTTTTTACAAAAACTATCGGTATTTAGAAAAGAAAAGAGGTTACTTGTGATTTTCCTGGAAAAATGAAGGCTTTTAACCTTCCAACCGCCGTGTGCAGTGGCGCGTATGGCGCGTGGACGACGAAGGCCGGAGGCCAGAGCTCGGAGGGCTCTTCTCTTCTCTTCCTGCAGAGGATTTTAAGGTTTTTTTTTAAACTAGCTTTAAGAAATGAATTTTTGGACCGAAATCTGACCTATATAGTATTATAAAAACGTTGTCGTTTTTGCTTAGTTTAATAAGCACTAAAACGGCACCATTTAAATAAAGGATCCGTGCGTTGACCCGTGACCCGGGGAGGATCCGTGTGTTTTTGGTGGATGGGCCAATTGCCCAATTGGTCCTTCTGCATTTTTAATATTTATAATTTCATTTTATATTTATTATAATTTGGCCCTGACCTTTTATTCTTGTTTTAATTTAGTCCTAGCTGCTATAATAAGGCCTATTTTAGGAACGACGTCGTTTTGGGATTAGGGTCAAATTTCCCAATGAGTCCCTCGGCTTTTAGCGCGTGTTTCAATTGGGCCCAAAATTCATTTTATTATTTTAAAATTAACCTTAGAGTTTTATTTTTATTTCATTTTAATCCTTTTTAAATTTTTATATAATTTATTTATTTTAAATATCTTTTATATTATTTATTTTAACTATAAACATTATTTATATGTAAAAAATTATTATATATATTGTTTTTATCTATGTATTATTCATATTTTATTATATATTTTATTTATACATTTTATTATATATCATTTTATTATATATTATTCATTATATTATTTTTCTTTTATTATACATTATATAATTATTTATTATTTATTATTATGTATAATTTAAAAAATTTGTAAATTATTATTAAATATTGTATTTTTGTATATCATTATTAAAAATTTAGTATGTAATACTCTAAAATTTACTATAAAGTTTTGTTCCTATTATATATAATATTATTTTTATAAAATATATATTAAATTATTATATCATATAGTTTTTTATTAATTAATTAACCATTTTTTAAAAAATTTCTTTAATTATTTATATATTGTTTTGTTTTAAATATTTTAATACCTCATTTATTTTTAATGGTATTTAGTTTTCATCTTTATTTTTGACTTATTTTACATATGTTCATAATGTGTTGATTCATTCTCGTTTTTTTATTTATTTAGTATTGTTTTAGTATGTTAATTTTATCCCATAAATTATTTGTATTTTTATGTTATTTATTTATTTTATATATATTTGCATGAAAATTGATTATTTATGTTGTTATTTTAAGTTATATTTGCATGAAATATTGTTGTATATATATTATGTAATTTATATTGTTATATTCATTCTTTTCTATGTTGTATCTTGCATGAAATGTTAATGTATGTATATTTATGTTATTTATAATTATATCTGCATGAGATGTCAAGGTACATTATGTAATTTATGTCGTTATTTATCATTTTATATTTGCATGAAATGTTAAAGTATGCACCATATAGTTTATATTATCTAGTACCGATATATCGTAATATGTTAAATGCATCATATTTTTTTAAATTTATATTTCATTTAATCCAAAAGAATTTTAAAAATGAGGCAATGTTCTTTTTATATTTAGGAAGTCGAGAAGTAGTGCCCTAACATGCTGGGTTGCGATTTCCCGTTTGTCTAAATGTTTAAAGTATCCTTCTAAATAGATTTTGTAAATCACGAGATGATTTCAGTTACGAAAGTTTAAGAATATCGCGTCCAATCATGCTGGATGTGATGTTTGTACTCTTTTGGAGTGAAGGAATCTCGATTTTCAACTTAAATTATTCCGGTTTTAAAAAGGGATCCTATTGTTAAATTCTTTCAAACTTTTGACATTAAGACAGAAAACTATTCAATTTGGTACCAATTTTGGGCGTTGCGAGGGTGCTAATCCTTCCTCGTATGTAACCGACCCCCGAACCTATTTTCTCACAATATTGTAGACCAAAGTGTTTTATAAGGTGATCCAATTAGACCTAAAAAGGTTGGTGGTGACTCCCATTTTCAAAACTCTCGCTTTAAAAAATGGTTTCGACAATAATAATACTTATCACAATGTCATCAAGTATCATAATTACATTTTAAGTCATGTCATTTACATAATGCACAATAAAACTCATGATCATAATTCATTCATTCACTTCTTACCGAGGTCTCATCGATTCATAATCTCAATATTTATGAGCTTTGTGTACATACTTGTACCTTTTCAACATGATCATACCTTGTCATCTCTTTGACACAATCTCTGGATTACCTGTTGAACCACTTGGAATACTAAAGGATACCCAGGGAAAATCTCATACACATAGTAAGATGTCAATGCCATATCCCGAATATGGTCTTACATGGGATCACATAATGATGCCAATGCCATGTCTCAGACATTGTCTTACATGGCATCACATTTCGATGCCGATAGCCCAGCTATGGTCCTACACGAAATTACACATTGATGCCAATGCCATGTCCCAAACATGGTCTTACATGGGATCTCAAATTGATGCCAATGCCATGTCCCAGACATGGTCTTACATGGGATCTCATATCGATGCCAATGCCATGTCCCAGACATGGTCTTACATGGGATCATACATAACCCTAATGTCATGACTTTTGTATCTTAATTATTCCTAAGGTTCAACCAGGATTTCGAGGTATCAATTCTTCGTCGAATCGTCATCGAGTCATCATTAATCAAATTTATAGAGATAAACATACATTTTATGCAATATCAAATATTAAATGCATAATATAAAGTTGCATTATTTACACACGAACTTACCTCGGTACCAAAATATGACTAACTATTTAATTTAGTCCACAACCTTGTTCTTTCCTCGGTTTAGGTTCGGACTCTATTTTTCTTGATCTATAATAGAAAATTTAGCTCATTTAATTATCACATTGTTCAAATCAGTTCATAAGTCATACTTTGGTAAAATTATAGTTTTGCCCCTAAATTTTTACATATTTACAAATTAGTCCCTAGGATCGTAAAATGAAATGTACACATTTTCTTTGTTAATTAAGCCTAGCCGAACTTAACACATGCTCATAACTACCCACATTTTCCTTCAAATTAGATTTTTACTACTCAATTTTACAACTATTACAAAAAGGTCCTTTTAGTTGTTTCCATCAAAAATCACTTAGAAAAGATGTTTATCACATTTCAAACTTTCATATTCCTTCATTAATCATCAAAATACATGCATGTCACACATGGGGCAAATTTCAAACATGGACCCTACTTCAAAATATGGCTAGAAATAGGTAAATCAGGTTACGAGGGTTTCAAAAATGTAAAGAGCATTAAGAACGGGGCTAGGATGCACTTATTATTGAGCTTGAAAGTTGAAGAAACCCTGGCTATGGAACCCTTGAAATTTTTGATCAAGGTGGGAGAAGATGGACACAAGTTTTGACTTATTTTCCCTTTTTATTCTTTTATTAAGCAAATGACAAAAATGCCCTTAAGGCCTTTCTTTCAAAATTTCTCCTATTTATGCCCATTTTTGTCCATTAAAATAGAAATTGGGAAAATTGCTATTTAAGGACCTCTTATTAATAATCCATGAAAATTTCATGCTTAAAGCTTCTAGAACTCACATTTTGCAACTTTTGCAATTTAGTCCTAAATGTCAAATTGGACATTTTATCAATAAAATTCTTCATGAAATTTTCACAAAAGCATGAAATCATATCATAGACCTCATAATAATCATAAAATAATTATTTCTACTTTGGATATGTGGTCTTGAAACCACTATTCTGACTAACCTTAATTCGAGATGTTACAATTCTCCCCTTTTAGGGATTTTCGTCCCCGAAAATCTTACCGGTGAAAAGGTTTAGGTATTGGTTTCTCATGTTTTCTTCGGTCTCCCATGTAGCCTCTTCAACCCTATTTCTTTGCCACAATACTTTCACAAGGGCAATATGTAACACCCCTTACCCATGTTCGACACTGGAACAAGGTACGAGGTGTTACCGGACATAAACACCGTCATTCATACAAAACCGAGTCATGAATTTCCACTCAAACTTAAAAATTTTCGTTCACATTCATATTGTCCCTATTATGGGCCTACGAGGTCCAAAACATACATTGAGGTTGGTTTGGGACTAAACCGAAAACTTCCAGAACATTTACAACACTTAGAAAATTTTTTGTTTTGGAAAGTTACACGCTCGTGTGGGTAGGCCTGTGGTCCCACAAGCCTGTGTGGCTCGGGACACGCCCGTGTCCTCAGCCCATGCAACTCTCTGTTTATGACGTCATACACAATTTGGGGTCACATGACCAAGTCACATGCCCGTGTTCCGGGCCCTGTCCTTTACACGGTTGAGACACACGATCGTGTCTCTAAATCACCAGTCGAATAGTTCTTTTTAATGTGATATTAACCGTCTAAAAACATGAACCATAACTTTACATTCTAGCAATAAAACACTTCTAATCCGTTCACTAGTGCATCACTAAAAAATCATAAATTCATTACTCAATTCAAATTGAACTCAAAACTAGAGCTTCGGTTAATAATACCTTCAATTGCTTCAACTTTGCTAGCATGCCTAGACCATTCAAACTTTCAAAATTGGGATAACTTTATTAACAGAACAACTTTAATTCAGAATAACATCACCCATTTAAAACAAATCTAATAGTTATCTTTCTATATCATGCTTTCAAGAATATCAATTTTTCATTCAGACTGCCCATCTATACACTCGTGAATGCACAAAATTCATACTCTTAGCTGAGGACATACTTAAATACATATAACTCAAATCACATCCCAACAAATTAGCTCATTCTGATAAAAACGGCTAAGTCAATCTCAACTATCGAATAACACATCTCAAAATGCTTCTTTCTTCGTGCTATTAAAACATCTCAATCACACAATCTTTCAAAATTCTCTTATCATGCTAATCAAAGGCCTTTACAATCGCATTACCTCAAAGAAACAAAGACGTGTCGATTGAATGCATAGACTTTAATCAACTTACCTGAGAAATCTATCATATGAATTAGAGCTTGTGATTTCACCACTTATACTATTACCGATGTCAATTCCTTTCGCAGAAATTATAGAAATCTGAATATCAGGATTACCACATTCCTGTAATCGATTTAGAAATACAACCATGATACACACAGTTATCATAAAACAAAGAACACACTTTAAAGATGAGCCAAGATTGATAATTCACAAAATAAAAATGAAGAGAGAGCCAGAATACAAACATTCAAGATACGATACCATATCAGAAGCCCGAGAACATAACTCATAAGGAAATAATGATGACGATTTAGGTAATCTCTCAGAGAAAACCAGAAGAAAACAAAAATTAGCAGCTCTAAAATTCCATCTTAACAGAGTTAATACACTTCTCAATTATTTATACATGTAAGACAAAACAACATCTAGTAGAAAAAGAAGAGTGGTCTAACATAAATTTCGTCATCAACTTCATTTGGAACATAATTGAATAAAATCCCAAAGAAATGAGGAAATATCGATTATAAATCAAATAAACCTACAGTGCTTTCATCTAACATTGAGTCAGCCAGTATACTCATGCGATAAGAATTCCATCAGAAACTGAACAATCACACACATATCTCTGAGAATAATGAATACATAGAATACCCAGAAAAGATCATCATATTCATTTCAATTGTAATTGTCACACACAGACGTCTTTACTACTCACTTATCATTTCTCTAACTAATTCTATCATCATAAACCCCATATTATTCTGTTCACTAATTAAAATCATTTTGGCAAAGATTTCGGTAAATACATACTTTAGACATCATGTCTAAATAAGTCAATTAGCCGAGACTAACTTCTTCTTTAACCATAACATTGCATAATCTGGATAATCTCTAAAACAGTCTGATATCTCTTTCAAAACTATTTTCAGTTTCCAAACTATTCTCATCTCTGTAAACTTTACTAATTATTTTATCACCAAACTCTTTAGTTTCACACTTATAGATTTATTCCACATGGTTCTCGTGAATTTTCATTAGAAAGTAACACTGGTAAGGGGGTGAGGTCGTAAAGCCTCTAATTTAACTCTCATAAGTACAAACATATGACTTAGCATTCATCACCAACATCATATAATCACAATTACATAATTCACTTCAAGCTAATTAACATACATAGTCATGTTGCACAAACTTTTTCGATTATATTATTTAAATAAGTATACATAAACACACATTCTGTCAATTTGAGTAAATTTACTTATCGTATTCACTTAATGAAATATGTTGGGCACATAACATCATATGCATGTGAAACAAACATGGATGGGCTTATCACCATATAAACTTTCATTTCATTCCACTTTTCACATTTCTCAACTTGTGGTTATCTCATTTCGTACATTAACACATACATACCATGAACTTCTATTCATACCTTTTTCTAAATTTTGACACATCGTAAGCAGATTTCAATCATTTCAATATCATTATTAGCATTATCGAAAAATAGCTCATTGGAAGTCTTCTCTGTCTTAACAAAATAATTTCGACAGGGTCGGGAGATATCACACTATCACGAGTAGTAATATGGCATGTATAGCTAGACTCACATACGCTATGTTAGTCTGAGAATTGACTAAACCATAGCTCTGATACCACTAAATGTAACACCCCTTACCCATGTTCGACACCGAATAGGGTACGAGGCGTTACCAGACATAAACACAGTCATTCATACAAAATTGAGTCATGAATTTCCACTCAAACTTAAATATTTTTGTTCACATTCATATCGTCCCTATTATGGGCCTACGAGGTCTAAAACATACATTGAGGGTGGCTCAGGACTAAACCAGAAACTTTCAGAACATTTACAACACTTAGAAAATTTTCTTGTTTTGGAGAGTTACACGCCCGTATGGGTAGGCCGTGTGGTCCCACACACCCGTGTGGCTTGGGACACGCCCGTGTCCTCAGCCCGTGTAACTCTCTGTTCATGATGTCATATACAATTTGAGTTACACAGCCAAGTCACATGCCCGTGTTCCAGGGCCGTGTCCTTCACACGGTTGAGACACACGGCCGTGTCTCTGCCCGTGTGGCCAAGAAAATGCCTATTTACCAAGCCATTTGCCACCCTCTTTTACACACTCACGTACACACTTTCAATGGCACTTAACATGACACAATTAAGCTACCAACACAACCATAATCAAGGCTTAAACATATCAAAATAATTATTTCCTGTTCATAACAAAATTGTCCACTTGAGTCATAGTCACTACATTATTTATATCTTAAGCTACAGAACTCTAAATTAAGATCCCCTTGATTTTTCTGAAACTAGACTCAAATACTTCCTATCATAAAATTTTTATAATTTATGGTTTAGCCAATAAGTACAGTTAATTCTTCAAAATCACCCTTGTTCTACTGTTTGACAGTTTCAACCTTTCTTCACTAAAAATTAATTATCTCTTAGTACAGGATTCAAATGATGTTTCCATTTGCTTATATTGAAAATAGACTCATTAAGAATTTAAAAATATAAATTTGAATCCCCAAGTATTTTTATACAATTTTTAGGGGAACCCTACATCATTCTGACCTTGTCTCATAAAAATTCAAATATCTGATAAAATGAAATTCTTTTGGTTACAACATTTCTTCTATGTAAAACTAGACTCAATAAGATTTAATTTAATATTTTATTCAACCTCTAATTTTATTTCCACAATTTTTGGTGATTTTTCAAAGTTATACTACTGTTGCTGTCCAAAACTATTTTAATGCTAAATTTACTCTTTCATTATTCCCTTGTACTAACTTTTATTAACATACCATTATAAACCACATCACAAAAAGACATTGGCATAGGCATATGAGTAATTAATATACTTCCAACCCATTAGCCAATATAAGCCAATTTACATGGCTACATACCAAATCAAATCCTTATTCACTACAAGCCAATACATTTGACCATATCATAATGACACATACACAAAATGACTAAGTCCCTATACATGCCATAGACTTAACATACTTACATTCACTTATACCCCAAATGATAGCTTGATAGTGTGATAGAATCTCTGACGATCTCCTCTGATGATCTCCAACTCGAGCTAGCTGAATAAACCTATAAGAGGTGGACAGAAAGAGGGGTAAGATTCATAGCTTAGTAAGTTTATATGCAAATAATAAACAACTATTAACATTCATTTATTTTACCCATTCATAAGAATGTTATTAATACAATTTGCATTAATCTCATGGTTACCCCTTATTCATAATGCTTACTTTATCTTACAAACACTAGTTGCATGTCTTGGCATTAGACTAACAACCATGATCTCCTCATTATAGCAAATCACATTATTCAACAAGTTATTTCAACTCTCTTAACAACATGAACATCATTTATGAGTAATCATAATTTCCACATATAGCTTAACAATTTTTCACACATCTATTGAATCACAGCTTAAGTATAAACACCGTACTACTTAACAATTCAATTAAGCTCATAAGCCTATCACATGATTTTTATCAAACCTTATCATGCGTTCGTTCATCATAAATGTAGATCATTTGCCATAAGGTTATCAATGTTTTACGAGTATAACTTGTTCGTGTACATACCTGTACCTCACGTAATATAGTCACATACTTTCTCGTATGCATTCTTACCACATTTTCATAGTATACCGAATCATTTACTCATGAGTTATAAGTACATACATGTACTAACTCGTAGCACATTCTCATATTTCCTCATCATTTAATTACTTGTCAAATAACTCAATGATCTACCCATTGAACACTTGGAATATTACTGGATACATGGAAAGCTCGCACATAAGTGCCACATTCGTAGCTAAAGCTACCTCATATATGACACCCTAAATTTTGGGACAAGAAGAAATGGGCTTTGTGTATCGGAGGAATTGGAATTTAGTTGTACAAGTGGATGACACAATTGTGTATCTGCTTCAGTGGTTAAGTGCTCTATGAAGTGTTGGAGAAATCTTGGGTTCAAACCTGGGCTTTAGAAAAATTTTTGTTTTAAGTGAATAGAACCCTGGAAGCTTGGATGAAGGCCTTATAAATTATTGTGTTAAATAAATGACACAAGGAAGCTTGTGGTCTAGTGGTTGGGGTGTAATTAAGGTTGCAAGGGAGCCTAGGTTCAAGTCTTGGCTCTTGCAATTTATTTTGGTTTTTCTTTTAAAGGAACTTGCACTTTGGCCTATAGACCTTATAATTAATTGAGGATAAAATGTGACACAGAAAAAGCCTTTGGTGGAGTGGCAAGGTGGCATGTTGTGTAACTGGGAGGTCTGAGGTTCGATTCACCTTTGCACAAAAGAGTATTTATTTTACTCCTTTGCTATAAGGTGGTCGAATTCGAGTGAAAGACTGCGTGAAGAGAAAGTTTGAATTGGTCTTGAATTGTTGGGAGAAGATTATGGAGCAAATTGAGGAGAGATTTGTGGGATTTGATAAGAGAGTTATCGATTTCAATATGGAAGAGGGAAATTAGCAGAGAATCAAGGGAGTGGGAAGGTGAGGTAGTAGTGGTGCGAATGTGGACTCTCCTAGGCCATTCGGTCATAGGATTGTTGGGGAGCTGAGTGCCGAATTCTTTTTGGGATTTTTGGTACTCTCAATTGCATTAGTCCTACTTTCTCTGCCTTTCTTTTCTTTTTGGTATTTCTCAATTTTTGAGGGGCTAATCTGTGATCAACCACGTTTTGACTGCTTGGGCGGATCTTCAAGGGTACCTCTCTTCTTTGTTCCATAATTTGGCCAAACCTTTCCTTTTTCTTATTTTTAGTCGGCCTACAACATCTTTTTGGTTTTAACAGAGTTTTGGTGGCATTCTTTCTTCTCCTCTCTCTAGTCTTGCCGATTTTCTCTCTTTTTCCTTTTTTTGTGAATCACCTTCTTCTTCTCACTTTGCTATTTGGGTCGAACTTCTTCATCCTCTTGTCTCACTTTTGGTTTTGGCAAGTGACCTTGGTACTGTTGGGTTGGTTTCACGATTCCTTCTCCTCTCCCTCAACTGCTTGCTTTGGCCGAATATTGGTAAGTGCATATCTGTCTCATACATCTCTTTTTCTTTGTTCGGTTTTCCCTTTTCTGACATCATTCTCCCCCTCCTTTCCCTTAACACCAATCTTCTCCCTTTTCTGTGATTCATGCAGATTAAGTTGTATTTATGTTATTGTTGTTACGTGTTAGGCCTACAATTTCCTTCGTCGTTATTGGTAAGTGGGTGTAGTGGAGAAGTATGGTGCTTCAAGTGCAACTATAATATTAAATGGGGGTGATTTTTGTGTGTGTAGGGGGTCATTGAAGGTGGTTTTCATTCTTTTCAGGAAGCTAAAGATGCGATTGCTTTTGTTGCGGGTAAGAAGTCGGTGCTTGTTTCGAGACTTCGTTAAGTTCTTTTGATATTTGAGTAAAGTAACTAAATAGGTTTATACTGATTTATCTTCAGGTAGAGAAAGTATGCAGAGCGTGGATTAACTCCAATCACATAAGGTGTGTAATCACACCCCTTTGTTTTACTGTGGACCAGCAAAATGCCAAAAAGCCGAAAACATGGCGTATGATGCCACACAAGCGTGCGATCGCACATGTGGTGAACCAAGCCCACGAAACATGGGCGTACGATGGGGAAGGCCACCATGAGCGATCTCATGGGCCTGGGCCGGAATGGGCCGTATGGGCCCAATTGGCCCTTGGGCCCGCGTGGGTAAACTTTACTATTAAGTGGGACGTAGATGGACTTGTCATGTCGTGCCCATGACTTAGGTAGTTTTGGGCTTCGTTGGGCCTAGATGGGCTGTATAGGCCCAATAAGCTCGTGAGCCCTACACGGATTAAATCTATGATTTGTGATAAATATTGGATTGGGCTATGTAGGTCACATAGTCATGGCTAAATTTGGGCTAAATAGGCCACACAAGCGTATGAGCCCACTTGGGCCTAGAAATGGGCCTTAGGCCCATTTGCCTATTATGTCTGTTTAGATTATTTAAGTCGCTCAAGGCGATGATAGACCTTTAGTTGGGTCGTTAAGACCTCGATTTGTAAAATTACCAAAATACCCTCGATTTGTGAAATTACTGAAATGCGCCTACATGGTAAATTGACTGTTTTGCCCCATGATAGGTATTTATAAATATGTACAAGTATGATTGTATTTTAGCTTGCTATTTAAGCCGTAATGGATACATGTATGATTCTATATTATGACATGACATGTGGCATGATGCATTGCATGGGGGTGGGTTTTTATATGATTGGAGGAAGTGTACTATACTGGCAGCTCTACTGCAAATTACTGATGGCTTTAAGCCTATTATACTGGCAGCTCTGCTGCAAATACTGTTAATGCCACAAACGGTGCTATTTTAGAGTGTAGGGATGGGTGGGTTGATTATATCCCCACATGGAGTATAGGGCTGGTATGGAGATGGAGTGTAGAGGCTGAATTTGGTAGGACTTGAATATCATTTCATCATTCTCGCATCATTTCTTCGTTATTGTAATGTAATGGGCTAAGGCCCGAATATATATATATGACTACTTCTGTATTGACATTGGCTTAGGCCCAGAATGTATTCGCTCTCTGTATGTTCGACTGTTTGTTATTATGGGATTACACACTGAGTTTTCGTAAACTCACCCTTTCTTTTAATTGCGCATGTAGTCCCCAACCTTAGACAAATTGGAGCTGCGAGGGACTCGGAGGTGGCCACACGATTGCAGTGGATCTGCAACTTGACTTTATCTATTTAAATTTCATATTGGGTTTCTGATTATGTAATAAGGCCATTTGGGGGATTTTTACTTTTATTGGGCTTTTGATTTCGTATTTTAAACTGCTAGAGTAGGAACATCGAGTTTTCAAAATAATAACTTTTTCGAAGAAAAACTTACATTTTTAACCCTAAGGTTTTCAACTAGAGAAGCCTTCGGATTAGGAAATCAAAGATAACAAACGTTTTGATAAGTTAATTTCAAATGTAATAACGGAATTTACCAAGTTTTCTCAAGCAATAAAAACTAAATGGGTTTTAACTTAGAAACAGTTTTCACCAACAAGTTCAAGTTTTAGAAGGCACTTCGATGTGACACATCATATTCAGTCGTAACATCTAGGCCGGGTTTAGGGTGTTACATCATATCACATAACACATAAATGCTCATTCTCGAGCTACTCACGGGTCTACTCACACAAGCTGTCAGTCAGGACGTAGCTACACAGGCTACTCACACAAGCTGTCAAGTATCCGCAACACATGCTGGACTACCCAGCCATCGGTAGGAAGTATAAGACTAGCACCCGGAACCCCATAACATGTGTCACATATATCATGAGCTCAGACCACATAACTCATGAGCTTAGATCGCATAGTTCCTAGTGGCATGTCACTTGTATCCTAAACTATTCCTAAGGTTCAAACGGGATTCTTCGATATCACATTTTCGTTGAACTCGTTCACAAAGTCTCTCTCATTGACCATAATATTGTTCATACATACTTTATAACAATTAAACAAAGGAATTAATTAATAAAGCATTAAAACATGATGCAACATTTCACTATTTACACACGAACTTACCTCGACACCATAATGGCAAAAAGGGACTTAACCATCAATTTCTCGTTTTTCCCCCGTTCTAGGTCTGAACCTCATTTTCTTTGATCTATAATATCATATTTAGTCTATTTATTAGTTACATTATTCAATGTGATCCAAAAATAATACTATGCTAAAATTACATTTTTGCCCCTAAAATTTGACATATTTACAATTTTGCCCCTAGGCTCGTAAAATGATTTTTTATCCAATTTCTTTAACATACAAGCCTATCCGAATCATTTTAATAACTATAACAGCCCACAATTTCCACTAAATCACACTTTTATGACAAATTTTATAACTTTTACAAATTAGTCCTTTTTAGCATTTTCACTAAAAACTACTTAGTAAAAGTTGTTTCTCCAACCATAAACATGCATAATCTACCATTAGACATCAAAATGCACAAATTTATAACATGTTTTAAACCCTATACCTTCATCATAACTCAAATAAATGGTAGAAATAGGTAGATCTTGTTACGAGGATTTCAAAAAAGTAAAAATCATTAAAAACGGGGCTAGAACGGACTTACAATCGAGCTTGGAAGCTTGGAAAACCCTAGCCATGGTTTATTCATGTAAAATTCGGCCAAGGAGGAAGATGGACAAGAAATTTTGGCTTTTATTTTGTTTATTTAATCATTTAATTACTAAATGACCAAAATGCCCCTAACTTAAAAATATTCTATTTCACTTATTTCATGTCCATTTTTCTCCAAAAAAATAACCAATGGTCTAATTACCATTTAAGGACCTCCAATTTAAAATTTCATAACAATTGGACACCTCTAGCTTCTACAACTCAAGTTTTGCACTTTTGACTAAGTTGAGCGCTTAAACGTCAAAAATTTCAAACGAAATTTTCACGAAATCATTGCGTGAAGTTGTAGACCATAAAAATATAATAAAAATATTTTTTCTCACGTTGGATATGTGGTCTCAAAACCACTATTCCGACTAGGCCCAAAATTGGACTGTTACAACTCTCCCACCTTTTAGGGATTTTTGTCCCCGAAAATCTTACCAGAAGAAGTTGCTTTCAACTTTCATGAAACACTTTCACTAAGTTCTTAGAATCACGAATCGATTTTAGCCTCGTATATCTCTCTCCAATCACCTTTTAACTTTAACACAAAGTGTTGGAGCATATCGTCAAAGTTTTGAATTACTCTCTCAGACTTACCACCAATTTACAGATGTATTACAGTGCCTAGATGCAACTGCGTACTCATAGTTTCCTGTAGCTTTTTCCATAATTGGGATATAGCGTTTGGATCTAAATCTAAAATAATGGAGACTGATACTTTGCATAATTGAATAATCCTAGAAACATCTTACTCGACTTGTTTGTTAAATAAGAAATCTGTACACGAACGATCAATCGCAATCCGATAACATCTTCCTCTTTAGAGATAAAGATGATTCAGATACGAAATCTATAGTGTTTCTATCTCATTTTCATTCTAGAATCATCAGTGACTGTGATAGTCCTGAATACTCTTGAAATTCAACTTTTACCAGTTGACAAATCAACATTTGAACACAAGCTTAAAAATAGCATGTAACATACGCAATTACCAGAACATCAACTTCATCTAACTGCACATTTTATTACACTCTGGATGAACAGACAAGCCACTATTGTGAACTTCGTATAAAAATTTTCTGCATAAGCCCTAGATTCTTCGGTACAGAAATTCCATCTTCGAACAACAATGACATGAATCAAGTCCAACCTAAAGTTCAGAATCAAAAGTCGATCCTCACTGTACTCATTTAGCTCATCACTCACAACGCATTTTTGAGTTTCTCAAACTTGCAAAGAAAACATCACTTTAGCTTTTTATTTAGCTAAAATCAGACCATCATCAAATAAGATCAATCCAGTAACCAGTACTCACAAAAATAAATAAGGATTTTCCATCTAGGCATCTGTAACTATAACTGCTTTCTCAGATATTGATCGATAATCACTTGAAATCTTTCAATATCTAAATCCATTAACAATGTCTTAAACTTCAGATCTTTTTCTATAACATTAGATACCTTAAACTATTAAGATCAGGAAGCATATGACATTTTCTGTCAAACACACGATATTATTGAATTCACAACACAGACATAAAAGTAGCCGTCTCTAAATCACCAAAAATTGTGGAAATCAAATTAGAGGTTGAATAAAATATGAAATTAAATCTTATTGAGTCTAGTTTTACATAGAAGAAACACTATAAGCAAAAGAATTTCATTTTATGAGATATTTGAATTTTTTTGAGACAAGGTCAGAATGATGTTAGGTTCCCCTATTTTGACTTTGGAAAATCATTAAAAATTTTATAAAAATACTTGGCGGTTCAAAATTATATGTTTAAATTCTTAATGCGTTTATTTTCAAGAGAAGTAAATGGGTACATCATCTGAATCCCATACTAAGAGATAATTAATTTTTAGTGAAGAAAGGTTGAAACTGTCAAACAGTAGAAAATGAGTGAATTTGAAGAAATAACTGTACTTATTGGCTAAAACCATAAATTCTAAAAATTTTATCGTAGGAAGGTATTTGAGTCTAGTTTTTGGAAAAATCAAGCAAATATTAATTCAGAGTTCTGTAGCTTAAGATATAAATAATTTAGTGACTATAACTCAAGTGGACAGTTTTGTTATGATAATTGTTTTGATATGTTTAAGCCTTGATTATGGTTGCGTTGGTAGCTTAATTGTGCCATGTTAAGTGACATCGAAAGTGTGTATGTGAGTGTACAAATGAGGGTGGCAAATGGCTTGGTAAATATCCATTTTCTTGGCCACATGGGCAGAGGCACGGCCATGTGTCCCAGCTATGTGAAGGACTCAGCCCTAAAACACGGGCGTGTGACTTGGCCGTGTGACCCCAAATTGTGTATAACATCATAAATAGAGAGTTACACGGGCTGAGGACATGGGTGTTTCCCAAGCCACACTGGCGTGTGGGACCACATGGCCTACCCACACGGGCGTGTTGTAAATGTTCTGGAAGTTTCCGGTTTAGTCCCGAACCACCCTTAATGTATGTTTTGGACCTCATAGACACATAATATGGATGATATGAATGTGAACGAAAAGTTTTAAGTTTGAGTGGAAATTCATGACTCAGTTTCTTATAAATGACTGTGTTTATGTCTGGTAATGCCTTGTACCCTATTCTGGCATCGAACATGGGTAAAGGGTGTTACAAATATTTTTGTTTCTCAATTGTTTAAACTTCTAAGCCAAAATATTAATCGGATCTTCGCCAAAAGTCATATCTGGTCGAATCTCAACCTCTGTCAGTGAAAGCACATACGAAGGGTCTGATCAATATTGGCGTGACATCAACACATGGAAGACATCAAAGAACTTTTCCAACTCAAATGGCAAAGCCAACCGATATGCTACTGGCCCTATGCTTTCAGTAATCTCATACGGTCCAATAAAATACGGACTCAACTTGCCCTTTCGGCCAAATCTAAAGCTTTCTTCCATGGAGATATCTTCAGGAATACCTTATCACCGACCTAAAACTCAATCTCTTTCCGTTTCAAATCTGCGTAGGATTTCTGTCTATCCGAAGCGGTTTTTAAACAATCATGAATCACCCTTACCTTTTCTTCAGTGTTTTTGACTAAATCCACTTCGTGAATCTGATTTTCTCTGAGTTTGGTCCAATACAAAGGCGTTCGGCACTTACGTCCATACAATGCCTCATAAGGTGCCATTTTCAAACTCGACTGAAAACTGTTGTTGTAGGCAAATTCTACCAACGGTAATTACTTTTCCCAACTACCTTGAAACTCAAGAACACAACACCACAACATATCTTCAAGAATTTGAATTACCCGCTCAGACTGACTGTCAGTTTATGGATGGAAAGTAGTATTAAAATTTAGCTTTGTACCCAAAGCTTCTTGTAACTTTTTCCAAAACTGTGATGTGAAACTTGGATCTCTATCTGATATAATCGACAAAAGCACTCCGTGCAATCTCACAATTTCAAAAATATACAATTCAGCTAACTTATCAAGTGAATAGTCAGTATGCACCGATAGAATAACCCATACGGCATCTTTCTTTCTTGGTGTCAATGGAAAACCTGTCACAAAGTCCATAGTAATCCGGTCCCACTTCCACTCGAGAACCATCATAGGTTGCAGTAAACCGGAAGGTACTTGGTGTTTAGCTTTTACTTGCTGACAAATCAGGCATCTCAAAACAAACTCGAAAATATCTCTTTTCATTCCTGACCACCAATACATTTTATTCAAGTCATTATACATTTTCGTACTATCCAGATGAATAGACAAACAACCACTATGTGACTCATGCAAAATCTTTTGAATCAACTTGTTATTTTTAGGAATACAAATCCTATCTTGGAACATCAAGCAACCATCAAAACCAATCCGAAAATCTGATCCAATACCTGACTCACACTGAGTTCTCTTGTCTTTCAACTCATTGTCACTTTTTTAAGCTTCATAATCTCTTTGAGAAACATCGGTCTAGCTCTCAACTCAGCTAGAATCGAACCATCATCTGAATAAGCCAACTGTATATTCACAGACCTTAAAGCACATAATGACTTCCTACTCAAAGCATCGACGACCACTTTTGCCTTTCCTGGGTGATAATCAATCACCAGCTCATAATCTTTTATCAATTCTAGCCATCTCTGTTGTTGCAGGTTCAAATCCTTTTGGGTCATCAAGTACTTTAGACTTTTATGATCAGTAAATACTCGAAATTTCTCACCATAAAAATGGTGTCTTAAAATCTTCAACGCAAACACAATGGCAGCTAGCTTCAAGTCATGTGTCGGATAATTTTTCTCATGTGGCTTCAGCCGCCCTAAGCTACCATCTTGCCTTCTTGCATAAGTACACAGCCCAATCCATTCAAAGATGCCTTACTATAAACTACAAATTCTTTTCCTGGTTCAAGTTGTACTGAAATCGGAGCCTTAGCCAACAATGCCTTTAGTTTCTCAAAACTCTATTGTCACTTTTTCGTCCATTCGAACTTGACATCTTTCTGTAACAACCTCGTCATCGGAGTAGCAATCATGAAAAATCCTTTAACAAATCGTCTGTAATAACCGTCTAAGCCTAGGAAGCTTCTAACCTTATTTACATTCCTTGGCAGTTTCCATTCAACAATAGTCAAAATCTTACTCGGGTCAACTCTAATACCATTACCCAAAACAATGTGCCTCAAAAATCTGACTCCTCGAAACCAAAATTGGCTTTTACTAAATTTAGCATACAACTGCTTGTCTGTCAAAGTTTGCAAAACTATTCTCAAGTGCTCAGCATGCTCGGTCTCATCACGAGAATAAATCAGTATATCATCAATAAAAACGACAACAAATTTATCCGAGTACAGTCAGAAAATTTGGTTCATTAAATCTATAAATACTGCGTGAGTATTCGTTTAACCAAATGGCATAACCAAGAATTCATAGTGATCATACCTCATCCGAAAAGTAGTTTTCGGCACATCCGAGTCTTTAACTCTTAACTGGTAGTAGCCGGACCTCAAGTCAATCTTGGAAAATACTATGGCTCCCTTCAATTGGTCAAACAAGTCATCGATTCTTGGCAAGGGGTACTTATTCTTTATGGTTACCTTATTGAGTTATTGGTAGTCAATGCACAATCTCATTAAACCATCTTTCTTTTCCACAAATAGTACCGGTGCAACCCATAGAGAATAACTAGGTCTCACAAAACCTTTATTCGTTAACTCTTGTAACTGAACTTTCAACTCTTTTAATTCCATCGGAGCCATCCTATACGGAGCAATCAAAATAGGTGCAATACCAGGAATTAACTCAATACTAAACTCAACTTCCCTAATAGGAGGTGATCTGGGCAACTCTTTCGGAAACACATCTGAATACTCACATACTACCGGCACTGATTCAATTTTCAACTCAGACTCTTTTGTATTCAGTACAAAGGCAAGATAAGCTTCATAACCCTTTCTTATACATTTCTGAGCAGTCATAGAGGAAATCACTATAGACAAGCTATCTGATTCATCTGGTTCAACCTGAAGAATATCACCACTTTCACATTTCAATTCAATGATTTTCCTTCCACAATTTACTACTACATCATGCATGGTCAACCAATCCATACCAAGTATTATATCAAATTCATGAAATGAAAAAAGCATAAGATTAGCTAGAAAACAATGACCTTTAATCATTAAAGGGCAATTCCTACATACTTTGTCAACTAGCACATGCTTGCCTAGAGGGTTTGACACTTTTATCACAATTTATGTAGACTTAATAGGCATATTCGTGCTAGACACCAATTTCACACAAATATATGAATAGGTAAATCCCAGATCAATCAAAGCAACAACAGAAGTATCATAGAGAGAAAAGTACCCGTAATCACATCAGGAGATAAAGCCTCTTCACGAGCGCGAATGGTATAAGTCCTCGCAGATGTTTTACCCTCAGGCCCCATAGTTGGATCTCTAGGTGCACTCTTACTACTCGCTTCATTTCCCAGATTCCTTTGTGGTCTCCCTCTAGAAGTAACATTGCCCGATCTTGCACTTTGAAATCTCTCCTTTTCAACCATCTCGGGGCAATCTCTAATGAAATGATCTTGGGAACCACACTTAAAACAAGCTCCATCATTAACTCGGCACTTGCCGAGGTGATGTCTACCACAACGTGAACACTCTGATCTACTCAGTCGAGCATTACCAACACTAGCAATTGAAGTAGTCTGAGCTTTTGAAACTGAGTACTGCTTACCCTTATTTCTATTTGAGTACCCAACTTTAGCACTCGATCGAGTTTAAACTCTCTCGGTTTCTTAAATGAGGACTGCAGTGACTTACTCATATGTCTCTTCTTCGAATCTCGAGACGCAAACTCAGCTTTTCTTTTCTCTTTAACCAATTCCTCGGCCTTGCAAGCTTTTTCAACCAGTATGACAAACTCTTTTAGTTATAGGATGCCAACCAACAATCGGATGTCCTCATTTAACCCATCTTGAAACCTCTTACACATGATGGCCTCAGTCAAGATACACTCCCAGGCATATTTACAGAGTCTTATAAACTCACGCTCATACTCTGTTACAGTTATTCGACCCTGTTTTAACTAAAGAAATTCCTTTCGCTTCTGATCAATAAACTTCTAGCCAATGTGCTTCTTACGAAACTCTTCTTGAAAAAATTCCCAATTAACTTTCTCCCTTGGTACAACCAACACAAGGGTGTTCCACCACTGATAAGCTAAGTCTCTCAGGAGCGACACAACACACTTCATGTATTCCTCAGGTGTGCATGATAACTCATCAAATACCCTGATGGTATGCTCGAGCCAAAATTCTGTCCTCTTGGGATCATCATCTATACTAGCTCGAAACTCTTCGGCATCTTGTTTTCAAATTTTATCCACTGGCAATCTATTCATTCTAATAATATCCATACCTTGGGGTGCTATAGGGATAGGCTGAGGAATAGGAGGGGGTGGAGCATTTGGGTTCGTTCAAACGAACTCCATATACTAGGCATTCATCATATGGAGAAAGGCTTTCCTAGCCTCTTCTCCTCCTCCCTGACTCACGATCACGGGTCTACTCTCAATGAGCACTGCCTCTTGAGCGGGAGCTGGCGTATTACTTTCTACATCATCAGTTTCAGCTCGATTGGGATCCATTACTATATGAAAACACAATTTAAAAGGTCAAGAGTCATCACACAATCATAATTCATTTATGGCATGTATAGCTAGACTCGTGCACACACTATGTTAGTCTGATAATCGACTAAACCATAGTTCTGATACCACTAAATGTAACATCTCTTACCCGTATTAAACGTCGAAATAGGGTACGAGGCATTACCGAACATAAACTCACACAATCATACAAAACTAAGACATGAATTTTCGTCCAAATTTAAAACTTTTCATTCACAAGCATAACATCCCTTATATGGGCCCTCGAGGCCCAAAACATACTTGGAGTGTGGTTCGGTACTAAACTGAGAACTTTCAGAACTTTTACATTGTAACACCCAAATACCCATGTCCATTGCTGGAGTAGGGTCACATAACATAACCATTAACCTGCTCAACTTCTCTATAGATTCATTTAGTGATTTTTCTCCTCTTAACCGAATACACATACAGAATATATATCTCAAATGCTTAACATGTTAGTTCGAGCATAACATAATCACAATCATATCATAAATATGAACTTATATGTCAAGTTGATTAACACTTCAAGATTTATATCTAAACCATTATCAAATCCATACATAGGACTTTAGCCATATTCGCATGGCTTTATATACAATACTATCAAAATAGCAAACCTCCCAAAATATAATCCTATACATGCCATAATGTCTACTAGAGTTTTAAGCAAAGGTACCAAAAAGGTTGTCAAAAAATACGATGACTTCATAACGGTTCCAAGCTTTCCTCGACAAGATGATCTATACAAAACCAATAAACACACCAAGTGAGTTATTAACTCAGTAAGTCCTAAGAAAATTCAAGAATGTAATAACCCGATTATCTTAGCAAAATAAAATTTCAATCCAATACTAGTCAAATTCAACCATGATATTACAGGGAAATCTTATGTCACATACGTACATTATGAATTTGGTACATACTTACCCGAATTCACTATGTACTCCTACACCATTTAATCAAAAATTGAAAATACCATGGTAAATGTCATATACAAATCATTGGCATATATGTAAATGACATACAATGTCCAATTATTTAAATAAAGCACAAACCAAGCCGCTCCATCTATCAATCCAATCTCCAATCCATTTAGATTCATTTGTCACTACTTTATATCTTTGTTCAATTATATATACTAATTGAGCCGATTACCTTTCTCTTCTTTCTCTCTTCCCAAGCATTATATATTAATACACAAATTATATTCAAATCCGATGTCTAGTATCCATGCACATTTCATTACTCCCAATTTAATGTTTTAATGAATTTTCATTTGCACAAGTAGTGCTCCATGATCGATATTGCACACTTAGTGCTCGATTTGAAAGTCTGCACACATAGTGCTCTTACTTATTCGAACACATAGTGCCACATTTTCTCGCACACATAGTGCCACATAGTTTTTGCACATATAGTGCCGTATAGCCTTGCACACATAGTGCTGTATTTTCTTATCTATAGCTACCACAATATCATAGATAGGTCAATATTTTCACATTCGATTTTCAAAAACTCTTACATACCATGGTTTCTTATCCAACTTATTTTGTGTCATTTATGTGCAATGTTAATTGTAACTTAAATTACTTAAGGACTTACTTTTTAGTCGGATGAACAACTCCGATCGGCTACTCAACCGCTTTCACTTTCCCTTTGGCCGAACTTAGCTCCCTTTGATCTTGAGCTCCAACTCCAACTAAGCAAATAAAATAACTCAATCATCGTAGCCCCAATTTATTTTCATTCCTCATAGACACACACACAGATTCAGTATTCCATCTAATATTAACCAGGCCATAACAATATAACATTTAAATATTCAAGATTTATCACCTAATAACTAAAATCGATCATCAAATTTATTGAACCATTTTTCTTTTTTTTTTTATTCCTTCAAGACCCCATTCGGCATTTGCCCACACATAATTTAAAATTTAACTTTTAAACTTAACGAATATCTAAACATACTTCTCATCTATTCCATTAATTCGATACATATATAAGATCAATTTTGGCAACTCAGATTTCCAAATTTTTAGCCAAATTCTCCATAACACTTAAACTAAAATATGCACATTAAACTTACTCAATCTTCATTATGCTTTTCACTCCTAAAACATAAAAATATCAATCTTTTTCCTTCATCCATGTCTCGATCAATTACTCAAATTACCCCATAAACATGAATTTTGCACTTTAACTTATCTACCATGACTCATTCGGCCTTAACACTTATTAGAAATAACATTGGAATTGCTCCTATTATGGAGATAGGAACATTTCTCATACAAGAAAGTAAAAATAAAATGAACATTCCATTTAAACCCCATATGGCCGAATGCACAAAGTATTACCCAACTAATAATTCAACAAGTTTAGCCTCATTCTAACATCTACTTATTCAATACAACATGAAAACAACCTCTAATTCCAACATCTTGATACACGGCCTAATGCCCAAACCACCATAGAAATTTGACTTTCTTGACATGTCCAAGAAATGCATTTAACAATTAACTTAAACATATAAAAAGATTTCAAAATCACTTCAAAACTTACCTCCAACTAGCAAAAGAAGGTGCCGAATCGCCTTAGTGTAATTTCTCTTTTTCTTTCCTTTTGTTTCGGTTTTGCAAGAAGAAGAAGATGAACACTTATGTTTCAATTTCTTCTTTTATTCATCTTTTTATTATTAATTCATATTATTATGATGTTTTAATCACTTATCAATATAATATTATAATTAATTTAAACTTAGTCGAGGGACATCATTACTTGGCCGGTCACTTAATGCATATTGGCCATTTTGGCATGCAAACCCAACTTTCATGCTTTGAAATTATTTGGTCTCACACATTTACCTAACATTATTTTCTAAGTTTCTCAACTAAGTCCTTTCAAGTGAAATTCACATTCATATGACTAAATAAAAACATTAAATTTTTCACACATGCACTATCACACATAGAAGATATGAAAATTAATTTTTAATAAATTTTATGACTCAGTTTTGTGGTCCCGAAACCACATTTCGACTAGGGTCAAATTAGGGCTGTCACATACATCAGTTAGAGAATTTTCTTATTTTGGAGAGTCACACGCCCGTGTGGGTAGGCCGTGTGATTACACACGCCCGTGTGGCTTAGGACAGCCCGTGTCCTCAGCCCGTGTAACTCTCTGTTTATGATGTCATCAGCAAAATAGGGTCACACGACCAAGTCACACGCCCGTGTGCTTAGGCCGTGTGGTGAATTAAATTCCAAAAATCAGATGTAGACGTGACATAGCTTTGGCACACGCCCATGCCTTGAGGTTGTGTCCCTCCCCGTGTGTTTACTGCTGGGCATTCTGTTTTACCTAATTAGGGTACAGGGGACACACAGCCGGATCACACACCCATGGGGCAGACTGTGTGTGAGACATACGCCCGTGTGTCTACACGTGTAGACAACTTTGAGGTTATTTTACAAGCCTTTTGTCACCCTTAATAACAAATACACACTTATACATCTCAATGACAACCTACATGGCATAAATAAGAACTTACACATTCATAAACATGGCTCATGAATATCAACTTCTTATCAATTTATACTTGCTTAAGACTCCGTATTTTATTTAGACCAAGCTTACTAAATCACATGCAACATGTAATTTACTTTCATTTCGTACATTCATGACTTAGTTGTTATTATGCCATTTACTCATAATTCCATCATCAAACATCCATGAACATATCCACAATTCATCCATGACAAATGAATTTAAACACATCATGAGTGATCTTAGCACATGCATGCATTTATGAATAGAACTACATTCTCATAATTAATATGAGCCATATCTTATGGCCATATACAGAATGAATCATCAAATCATTATAAGCCAACACATTTGGCTAAACCAATATGACATATAACAAAAAAGACCAAGTCCCTATACATGCCATACTCAAAATACTTGAATTCACTATACCCAAAAGATTAGTTTGATAGTGTAAATCGAGCTCCGATGTCCGTCGATCCCCAAGCTAGCTTGGCTATACTATAAGAAAATGGAAAAGAAAGTGGAGTAAGCATAAAGCTTAGTAAGTTTGCATGTAAATAATTAACAACATTAACCATGCATTATTATACACATAACATAATAATACTTATCATAATGTCTTCAAGTACCATAATTACATTTTAAGTCATGTCATTTACATAATGCACAATAAAACTCATGATCATAATTCATTCATTCACTTCTTACCGAGGTCTCATCGATTCATAATCTCAATACTTATGAGCTTTGTGTACATACGTGTACCCTTTCAACATGGTCATACCTTGTCATCTCTTTGACACAATCTCTGGATTACCCATTAAACCACTTGGAATACTAAAGGATACCCGGCAAAAATCTCATACACTTAGTAAGATGCCCATGCCATATCCCGGATATGGTCTTACATGGGATCACATAACGATGCCAATGCCATGTCCCAGACATGGTCTTACATGGGATCACATTTTGATGTCGAAAGCTCATCTATGGTCTTACACGAAATTACATATCGATGCCAATGCCATGTCCCAAACATGGTCTTACATGTTTATCACACTTCAAACTTTCATATTCCTCCATTAATCATCAAAATACATGCATGTTACACATGGGTCAAATTTTAAACATGAATCCTAATTCAAAATATCGCGAGAAATAGGTAAATCGAGTTACGAGGATTTCAAAAGTGTAAAGAGCATTAAGAATGGGGCTAGGATGCATTTACTATTGAGCTTGAAAGTTGAGGAAACCCTAGCTATGAACCCTTGAAATTTTTGGCCAAGGTGGGAGAAGATGGACACAAGTTTTGCCTTATTTTCCCTTTTTATTCTTTTATTAACCAAATGACAAAAATGCCCTTAAGGCCTTTCTTTCAAATTTTTTCCTATTCATGCCCATTTTTGTCCATAAAAATAGGAATTAAGAAAATTTCTATTTAAGGACCTCTAATTAATAACCCATGGCAATTTCATGCTTAAAGCTTCTAGAACTCACATTTTGCTACTTTTGTAATTTAGCCCTAAATGTCAAATTGGACATTTTATCAATAAAATTCTTCATGAAATTTTCATATAAGCATGAAACCATATCGTAGACCTAATAATAATCATAAAATAATTATTTTTAATTCAAATTTGTGGTCTCAAAACCACTATTTTGACTAGACCTTAATTCGAGATGTTACAAAAAAATTTTATATATTTTTTAGTTTACACACCCTCAAACTTAAATCATTGCTCGTCCCGAGTAATGTTTATGCACAACAAAAGGTCTTGCTAAGGCAAAATTGCTAACTGTGTAAGCAGCATCAATCATTGTCCCATAATCATGCATTAATAACTTCATGTTCTTCAATCTTCTTTATTAACAAGTAATTCATATGCAAACATTTTTAGGATTTTATACTAAGTTTCAAAATATGCCAACATGAATCATAGTTTGTATGTATGTCACAGCCACAGATAACATTCTTCATTCAACATAATTTCTTATCAATCAAGCAAACAATCATAAGGCTTATTTATGATCTTTATATGTTGAACTTAATACTTCCTCTCTACTAATGTAGGTGACATAATCATCAATTCAATAGGTCTTTTATAAGGTTGTAATGTGGCTCGATTAAAGGTAGGGATTTTAAGAGTTGAGACATTTCAGTTTCAAAATCTTAACCTTTAACTTTGTCTTGGATTTCTCAAAATACAACCTTTTTCTTTAAGTGAACCTTTGGAACACCCCCAAACTTATTTTGAACTCATGCTCATGCATTTTTCCTTGAGCAAACTTTTCTTCACTCTTTCTTCGTCTCTTTCTTTCTTTTTTTAAGCATGAGCACATAAATTTTTTTGAAAATTTCCTCAAATGTTGATTACCAAGACAACTTTAGTTAAGATGGGTGCACAAAACTAGGATAGCTTAAAAAGATGGTAATGTGGCTTATAATGTAGGTTTATTGCAATAAACAGTCTTTTAAGGTCAAAATTACAGTTTCAAGGGTCTAGTATCATAAGGTTGGCTCGAAAAGGCTCAAACGATCCAAAGAAATAGTGCCTATATCATTTTAGATTTTTATGTCTCCTAGAATTTCTGATCGTGATTTTTCGTGATAAGTTCTATAAATTTATAATTAATCGCTCTTGAAACTAACTATTATCATGATGTAGGCAAATGTACCTATCGAACAGTAGTATAGCTTTAGCAAGACCGGATTGCCGAACCCAAAGGAACTAAAAGTACTAGTAATGACTGTCTTTTTATTATCTAGCCTAAGAATAATGAGGTTTGTTTTAATTAACTAATTAACCAAACTAGGAGATCACAGAAAATAGAATTGGGAAATCACTTTTGGAAAAACGATTGATTTAAGACAATACCTAAGGAAAAATCCACTAGACTTTACTTGTTATTTTGGCTCCGAATCGGACGATTTATTCATTTAACTTGTTCCGTAGAAATTCCTAAGTTATGTTATTATCCCTATTCAAGACTAATAACGTCTAACCCTAGATTTAATAATTGAAATTTCTTTCTAATTAACACCTTAGGGTTGTATTAACTCGATCTATGGATCCCCTTATTAGGTTTCACCCTAATCCAGCAAAATCTTGTCACCCTATCTTTAGGCGCGCAATCAACTCTACTTAATTATGACAAAGCCACTCTTAGCTAAGGACTATTCATCCTCCAACTAAGAGCATTAACTTGAATCAATATCCTGGAATATCAAAACAAGAATTAAGAACACATAATTAAGAACAAGTCAAATATTTATCATACAATTCAGAAAATAATAACAAGATTTGTCTTAGATTTCATCCCCTTTAGGTATTTAGGGGATTTAGTTCATAACTAAATAGGAAAACATTTTAGAAGAATAAAGAATACAAAACATAAAGAAAACCCAAAACTCTTGAAGGGAAATTGAGGAGAAATCTTTAGTCTTGATGATGAATCTGGCTTCTGAGATGGATCAATCGGCTTTCTTGGAGTAATTCCTTACTCTCTATTCTCTTTCTCCT
Organism: Gossypium anomalum; assembly: GCA_025698475.1. NCBI lineage: Eukaryota > Viridiplantae > Streptophyta > Magnoliopsida > Malvales > Malvaceae > Gossypium > Gossypium anomalum. The sequence goes on along the minus strand of CM046966.1, from coordinate 75,558,388 downwards.
CTTTTGTCCTCCTCTAGGGTGTTTAAATAGGCTTTAGAATGCCAAAAAGCCCTCAAACTTACCCTTTTCCTAATAGAACTTAATTAGGGCTCGGCAAGGACACACCCGTGTGACATGCCCGTGTGCGATTACTTCAGGCCGTGGTCGAGGCTGAGAGATCAACACGCCCGTGCTGAGGTTGTTTTAGGCCGTGGTCGAGCCTGTTAGAATGGAACGAGCATGTTTGCTGCCCGTGTGAGGAAGTCCAGCCATTTTGTTTTCCCACGTCGGCCCATTTTCTCTTTTTTGGCCCGTTTCTTATTCTTTTCGCTCTCCTATGCTCACCTAAGTATAAAACATGAAATTAAAGAATTAGGAGCACCAAATTCACCAAATCTAAGGAGAATTCATTCATAAATGTGTTAAGCATGGGATAAAAATATGTATAAATTATAGTTTCTCGAATGCCCCCACACTTAAGCGTTTGCTTGTCTTCAAGCAAAATCCTCATTTCACAATTAAGACTTCCTTTTTCTCAACTTATAATTCCTATCAATAATATCTCAATCTAATCCAAAAGTAATCATACATTGAGAATTCAACTAAAAGAACATTAAAGTTTCAAACATTCTAAGTTGAGTATTTAATCATGAAAAACATAGGCATCTCCCCTTATCTATGTAGTTACCATCGATTCGAAATCTCACAGAGTTTAACACCCTCACTAAAGATTCACTCAAATCACTTGAAGTGTTTAAGGACAACGAAATTAGCACTCATTAGTCAATATGAAAAGTTATTACCATAGGCTTGCATGAAAATCAAATCTCCACCACTATAAATTGAGATGATACATCAATCAAAAGGTCTTTAGAGGGTTGTAACGAGGCTTGGTTAGGGGGTATGGTCATAAGCTGAAAGAAAGGGTTAGAATCGAGATTGAGTTGAAAAATTACTTAACTAGAAAAAATATTTAATCATCACTTGCGTACAACAGAGCTTCTTTTCCGAATTATGGAATTTAAATACTTAAGCTCAAAAACAAAAGATTGCTACTACTAATATGTATACATTTTTTTTAAGAACAAGTGAAATAACATAGACTAACTACTAAGAACAAGACATAGCTAAGCAATTTATTCAAATCAAATCTCGACAAAAATAGGGATCAAATTAATTGAGGGGATTTCAACAATAATGGGTTAAGGGTTAATATTAAGGGTAATATAAGGAATGGCTTGTTATGCTCAAAGAGGTTTACTAAGGGTTAATCGTGGAGGTAGGCTTTTCATGGCATGAGTGGGTTATTCCTAAGTGCCTTTATCATCTTGACATATCAAATCAAATGGTGTGGTCTTGACATGTATAATCAAGCAAGTTCTAGATTAAAAATTTGATATTGACACACTCAAAGCAATAATAAAAGTGAGCATGAAAGAAATAATAGATGCTCTTAAAGGCTCAATAATCTCACAAAAAATTATGGCTTTTTGATGTTTACACTTGTGGATTTCAATTTAAGATAATACCTAAACTTGGGGAAACAACCTAAAATTTTAAATTCTTAAAAATCAACTTATCATGCTTAATTCTCTAATATCTTAAGGTTTAAATAATCAATGCATGAATGCATATGTTTTAATTCAAAATATATCAATAAAAATCATAAATCAATCAAAATTCATTCTAAACATGTTATGAGGGATTTACAGGAGAACAAAGCAATATTCAGGGATTTTTCTGATAACGAAATGAATACCCCCCACACTTAAGATGTACATTGCCCTCAATGTATAAAGATAAATATACTGAAGAATCTAAATAAAAGATCATAAGATAGGGAGAGAAGTGAAACTTCCTGAGTTATGAATAGATGGGATCCCTGGATTAGCGAGAACGAGAATTGAAAATAGAGCTGGAGGTAAGGCATGATTCTGAGGAAGAAATAATCTGATAATAATTATAAAGGTAAGCCGCGTTTAAAGAATACGTGAATCTTTTAAAAATAAATAAAAATAAAAGTAAAAATAAAATAAGAGGAATAATCTAATTTTGCAAGTGGCACGGCCGTCTCACACGCCCGTGGGGTTCGTGTCCAGCCCGTGTTTGTCGTGAATTGAGAGTTCGTCACACGGCTTGAAAACACGCCCGTGTGTCTAGGTCGTGTGGCTGCATGATCGTAACGCATGACTATGTGCGATGTGGTTTGCTTCTCCCACGCCCATGTACCTATGCGCACGCCCGTGCTATTTTGGCAGTGTCGACCACAGGCGCTAGGCACGGGCGTGTCGCACACCAGTTTCATTTTGGCAGATTTTCCCACGGCCCTCTCACACAGCTGTGGTAATTTGTCACATCTCATGTTTTGGGAAAACTTTTACTCTATTTTCACACGGCTGTATCGCACGGCTGTGTCTCTTCTGGTGTTACGGGCACGGCCTAAGGCACGTTTGTGTGCATGGCCGTGTGGATTTTGTAGACCTATGTTCAAAGATTCAGTTAGTGATCTAAATATTAAAAATTTTGAAATTTAAATAAAATTTAAGTAAATGAAAACTGTTAGTACCCGGGTTACCTCCCGAGAAGCGCTTGTTTATAGTCTAAGCTCGACTTTCCCTTGTTGGTGTATTCAGGGAGGTTCGTGGAGTCGTAGCTCCTCTCCATCGTCCTTAAAATTCTCACCGTTATAAAGTTTGAGACGATGATCATTTACCTTGAAAGTTCCTTGTGATGGGTGACTTACCTCTACTGTGCCATATGGAAAAACAGATTGAACTATGAAAGGTCTTGACCATCATGATTTAAGTTTCCCAGTAAACAGTTTGAGTCTCGAATTATAGAGCAAGATAAAATCTCTGACTTCAAATTGTTTCCATTTCTTTAAACGAGCGTCATGGCGCCGCTTTGTTGCTTCCTTGTATATCATCTAACTCGTTCAACTGCATCAACCTATTTTTACCTGCAAGTTCGAGATCAAGGTTTAGAAATTTTATAGCCCAAAAAGCTTTATGCTCTAGTTCGAATGGTAGATGACAGCTTTTTCCATAAACAAGTCTGTAAGGTGATGTTTCTTTGGGAGTCATAAAAGCAGTTCTATAAGCCCATAAAGCATCATCTACTTTCATCGCCCAATCGTTCCTGTTTGATTCTATTGTCTTTTCAAGAATCCGTCTGATTTCTCGGTTTACCACTTCAACTTGTCCATTAGTTTGAGGATGGTACGGGGTGGCTGTTCTGTGATGAACTCCGTATTTCTTAAGGGTTTTCTCAATTAGGTGTTACAAAAATGAGTGCCCCTATCACTGATAATTGCTCTAGGTGCTCTGAATCTCGAGAAGAGTTTCTTAAGAAAACGTACTACCATTCTAGCATCATTAGTAGGTAAAGCTTGGGCTTCTACCCATTTGGACATATAATCAACTGCTTCTAAGATGTATTTATTCCCAATGAACAAGAAGATGAACCCATGAAGTCGATACCCCAAATGTAAAATATTTGTCATGAAAGCATATAGTTTTGAGGCATTTCATCATGTTTGGAGAGGTTACCTGTCCATTGGCATTTGTCACAAGAAGTCATATAACTGTTAGCGTCTTTGAATAACGAGGGCCAATAAAACCCTGATTCAAGTATTTTATGTGCGGTCTTAGTTCCACTATAATGTCCTCCAATCGGTCCTGAGTGGCAATGTTCCAGTATATTTGATGTTTTTGACCATGTAACGCATCTTCTAATGACTTGATCTGTACATATGCAGGAAAGAAAATGGTCATCCCAAAAGTATTTTTTCACATCATTAAAGAATCACTTCTTTTGCTGGTGTGCCAAACTTTTTGGGATAATGTTAGCGGCTAAAAAATTTGCGATGTCTACAAACCAAGGTACCTCAGAATCAGATATAGCAAAAAAATTTTCTTCAAGAAACGAATCATTTATTTTAACTTCATCTAGTTCTTTGGTATTTGAGTTCTCAAGCCTGGAAAGATGATCAGCCGCGAGATTTTCAGATCCTTTCTTATCCTGAATTTCTAAGTCAAATTTCTGCAACAACAAATTTCATCGAATGAGTTGAGGTTTTGCATCAGTTTTAGTTAAAAGGTATTGAAGGGCAGAATGGTCAGTGTAAACAACAACAACTTTAGACAATATGGTATATGATCAAAATTTATCAAATGCAAAAACCACAACTAGTAATTCTTTTTCTATGGTAGTGTAGTTTTCTTGTGCGGCCGTCAATGTCTTGCTAGCATAATAGATAGGTTGAAAGTGCTTGTCTCTTCGCTGTCCCACAACTGCGCCTACTACAAAGTCACTCGCATCACACATTAATTCAAAAGGTAAATTCCAGTCAGGTGCAATTATGATTGGAGCATTAATTAATTTATCTTTTAAGGTGTTAAATGCTTCTAAGCAATCCTGATCGAAATTAAAAGGTATATCTTTTTCTAGCAATTTAGTCAAAGGCTTAGATATTCTAGAAAAATCCTTAATAAATCTTCTATAAAAACCATCATGTCCTAAAAAGCTTCTAATAACCTTGACCGAACTAGGAGGGGGTAATTTTTCGATTGTTTCAATTTTAGATTTGTCCACTTCAATCTCTTTGCTAGAAATTTTATGCCCTAATACAATACCTTTTTGAACCATGAAGTGACATTTCTCTAAGTTAAGTACAAGGTTTATTAAAACTCATTTTAAAATTTTAAGGCAAAGATGGAAAGAGTTACAAAATACAGAGAAATCATCCATAAATACCTCCATGATGTCTTCCACGAGTTCGTCAAAGATGGCCATCATACAGTGCTGAAAAGTCGCAGGAGCATTACATAATCCAAAAGGCATTCTACAATAAGCGAACGTACCATATGGGCATGTGAATGTCATCTTTTATTGATCTTCAGGAGCTATTGGGATTTGGAAGTAGCCAGAGAGTCTGTCTAAAAAGCAGTAATACTTGTGCCCAGATAATCTTTCCAACATTTGGTCAATGAATGGCAAGGGAAAGTGATCTTTTCTTGTGGCATCATTCAGCTTCCTATAGTCAATACAAACTCTCCAACCTGTGACTATCCTTGTTAGGATTAATTTATTCTTCTCGTTGGTCACAACCGTCATGCCTCATTTCTTAGGAACAACCTGCACTGGACTTACCCAAGAATTATCAGAAATAGGATAAATAATTCTCGCATCTAAAAGTTTAATTACCTCAGCTTTAACAACTTCTTTCATATTGGGGTCCAGTCGTCTTTGGGCTTGCACACATGGCTTATACTCATCTTCCATTAAAATTTTATGGGTTCAAAAAGAGGGGTTGATCCCTTTGATGTCAGAAATTTTCCAAGCTATGGCCTTTTTATGTTCTCTTAATACTTGGATTAATTCCTCTTTTTCCTTGGGTTACAGGTTAGAAGCAATAATCACTGGTAATGTAGAATTATTTCCAAGATATGCATATTCCAAGTGATTTGGCAATTGCTTAAGTTCCAGTTTGGGAGGTTCTTCAATTGAGGGTTTTTCCTTAAGTTTATCATTTATCTTAAGACCCTCATATTCTGCTTGTCTTGAGGAATGTTCATTGGAGTCATCATCCGCCTCCTCTCCTTGAGCTAGATACAGTTCCGTTGTGTCCTTCCATATAATTTCCTGAAAAGAGTCTTGAGTAGCATGATCAATAGAGTCAATAAAATAACATGAATCATCTTGTTCCCTAGAAAATCTCATAGCATCATAAATTTTAAAGATAATTTCTTCATCACCTACTCTAAGTACCAATTTGCCATCACCCACATCAATTACAGCTCTAGTAGTGGCTAAAAATGGACACCCTAAGATTAAAGGCACTTCCACATCTTCGTCTATATCAAGCACAACAAAGTCAACAGGGAATATGAATTTATCTACTTTTACAAGTACGTCTTCTATAATACCCCTAAGATATTTAACAGATCTATCAGCTAGTTGAATACTCATCCTAGTGGGTTTAGGTTCCCCAAGACCAAGTAGTTTGAACATTTTATATGGCATCAAATTAATGCTAGCACCTAAATCAGCTAGTGCTTTCTCAACATTCAAACTACCAATTAAGCAAGGGATAGTAAAATTCCTGGATCTTTCAGTTTGGTTGGCAGTTTATTTTAGAGTATGGCTGAGCACTCCTCGTTGAGTTCCACTGTAGATAAGTCCTCAAATTTCTTTTTATTTGTTAGAAGCTCCTTCAAAAACTTTGTGTATGTAGGCATATATGAGATAGCTTCAACAAAAGGTAATTTGATATGTAATTGCTTAAAAAGTTCAAGAAACTTACCAAATTGTGCATCCATGTGGTCCTTTTTCAACTTTGTTGGGTATGGAACTGGTGGTTTATGTTCTTTTGGCACTGGTTTGTCACTATTTTCGGGTTTTTCCTCCTTATTTTTGCTTATCATGGCTTCTTGTGTTAGCTTGTTTTCAGATTCAGCTAACACTTTCCCAGTCCTTAGTGTAACTACTTTCACATGCTCTTTTGGATTTGGTTTGGTTTCACTAGGTAAACTTCCTAATGGTCTTTCAAAAATTAGTTTGAATAGTTGGCCTATCTGAGATTTGAGCCCTTGGATCGACACTTGTTGACTTTTAAGTGTCGTCTCGGTATTCTGGAAATGAGTTTTTGACAACGCGATGAATTTGGATAGCATCTCCTCAAGGTTCGCTTTCTTTTCCTATTGATAAGGTGGTTGTTAAAAACCCGAAGGATTTTGTGGCCTTTGATTCCCTTGACCACCCTAAGATAAATTTGGGTGGTTCCTCTAACCTGCATTATAATTATTATTGTATGGGTTATTTTGAGATCTAAAGTTATTGTTACCCATATAGTTGATTTGTTCCTCTTCGGTTGTAGGATTGAAGGGTTGATATTCTGTATGTACACTTCCCCCACTTGAATCAAACCTCATCACTGGATGTATCTGCGTAGAACCAAGTAAACCATCAATCTTTTTATTTAGAAGTTCTACCTGATTTGACAGTATAGTAACCGAATTGACGTTATAAACGCCTGCTGTTTTAGTTGGCTTAGTCCTCATGACTTGCCACTGATAGTTATTTAGTGACATTTCCTTAATAAATTCGTAAGCCTCTTCAGGTGTTTTGTTGTTGATGGTTCCACCAGCGGTTGCGTCAATCATTTGTCTTGTCGAGGGATTCACACCATTGTAAAACGTTTGAACTTGTAGCCATAGAGGTAACCCATGGTGAGGGCACCTTCGCAGTAGGTCCTTGTATCTCTCCCATGCATCGTAAAGTGTTTTTAAATCCATCTACACAAAAGAAGAGATATCATTATGTAATTTGGCCGTCTTAGCCGGTGGAAAATACTGTAACAAAAGCTTTTCGGTCATTTGTTCCCAAGTAGTGAAGACCCTCGTGTTAACGAGTTTAACCATTGTTTAGCTTTGTTTCTTAATGAAAAAGGGAATAACTGAAGATGAATGGCATCATCAGAAATGCGATTAATTTTAAAAGTGTCACAAAATTCCAGAAAATTTGCCAAGTGAGTGTTGGGATCCTCATCCTGCAAACCATCAAACTGAACAAATTGATGTATCATTTGAATTGTGTTAGGTTTCAGTTCAAAATTATTTACAGTAATAGCAGGCCTAACTATACTTGACTCAGTTCTTGTTAAATTAGGTTTAGCATAATCATACATAGTACGCGGAACAGGATTCTGGTTTGCTAGATTAGTGGGTATCGCAAGAGGTAGCTGATTTTCCTGATTTTCAGCCATCTCCTAGGTTGTAGGTGAGATATCATCCTCTTGCTCTCCCTATGTGTATCTTAGGCTTCGCCTTATTTCTCGTCGATTTCTATGAGCTGTGCGATCGATCTCTTCGTCAAAAATCAATGGTCCTAACGGGTTTCTTCCAATCATAAACTATAAGAACCTGCCAGAAGAAAGAAAAAGAAAATTTAGTAAATAAAAATAAAAATAAAAACAAAATTAAATTGCAGTAAAAGTAAATGGCTAAATAAATAAAAACTGAGTGTTTCTAATATCTTAGTTCCCCGGCAACGGTGCCTAAAACTTGATCGTGATTTTCCGTGATAAGTTTTATAAATTTATAATTAATCACTCTTGAAACTAACTATTATCACGATGTAGGCAAGTGTACTTATCGAACAGTAATATAGCTTTAGCAAGACCAGATTGTCGAACCCAAAGGAGCTAAAAGTACTAGTAATGACTGTCTTTTTATTATCTAGCCTAAGAATAATGAGGTTTGTTTTATTAACTAATTAACTAAACTAAGAGATCATAGAAAATATAATTTGGAAATTACTTTTGAAAAACGATTGATTTAAGACAATACCTAAGGAAAAATTCACCTAGACTTTACTTGTTATTTTGTCTCTGAATCGGACGATTTATTCATTTAACTTGTTCCGTAAAAATCCCTAAGTTATGTTATTATCCCTATTCAAGACTAATAACGCCTAACCCTAGATTGAATAATTGAAATTTCTTTCTAATTAACACCCTATGGTTGCATTAACTCGATTTATGGATCCCCTTATTAGGTTTCACCCTAATCCGGCAAAATCTTGTCAATCTATCTCTAGGCACACAATCAACTCCGCTTAATTATGACAAAGCCACTCTTAGCCAAGGACTATTCATCCTCTAACTAAGAGCATTAACTTGAATCAATATCCTGGAATATCAAAACAAGAATTAAGAACACATATTTAAGAACAAGTCAAATATTTATCCTACAATTCAAAAAATAATAACAAGATTCATCTTAGGTTTCATCCCCCTTAGGTATTTAGGGGATTTATTTCATAACTAAATAGGAAAAAATCTTAGAAGAATAAAGAATACAAAACATAAAGAAAACCCAAAACTCCTGAAGGGAAATTGAGGAGAAATCTTTAGTCTTGATGATGAATCCGGCTTCTGAGATGGATCAATTAGCTTTCTTGGAGTAATTCCTTACTCCCTATTCTTCATCTCCTCTTTTTTCCTCCTCTAGGGTGTTTAAATAGGCTTTAGAATGCCTAAAAGCCCTCAAACTTACCCTTTTCTGAATAGAACTTAACTAGGGCTCGGTAGGGACATGCCCGTGTGACACGTCCGTGTGCGATTACTTCAGGCCATGGTTGAGGCTGAGAGATCAATACGCTCGTGGTGAGGTTGTTTTAGGCCGTGGTCGAGCCTGTTAGAATGGCACAGGCATGTGTTCTGCCGTGTGAGGAAGTCCAGGCCGTGTTGTTTTCCCATGTAGGCCCATTTTTTTTGTTTTTGGCCCTTTTCTTGTTCTTTTCGCTCTCCTATGCTCACCTAAGTATAAAACATGAAATTAAAGGATTAGGAGCACCAAATTCACCAAACCTAAGGAGAATTCATTCATAAACGTGTTAAGCATGGGATAAAAATATGTATAAATTACGGTTTATCAATTTCACCTCAAGAAAGTTACTAAGTCAATTCTGAAGATATAAACCTTCATGCATGTCTAATCTCAAGAGAAACTAAGCTTTCATGGCAAACATTACTAAGACTAAGATCATATAAGCATTCCATTCTTCATGATAACATACATTCACTCAGATAAAATCATCATTCATACTTGCATACAAATTATCTTATTCACAAAATGTCTCTAAAAATTCATTTATTAGAACATATGAAAGAAATGATTGAAACATACTTGAAAATTTTAAAATTTTGAGTAATTTATTTGCCTTACCCCCTTTAAAAAGAAGCAATGTCCCCATTGCAAGAACAAACTAATGAATGAAAACTGAACACTAAGTAAGGTTTTAAAGAAAAAGAGGTGAGTCATTAAGACTGCTTAAATACCAAGTCTTTCCTAATAACCCAATCCTAGAAATGTTCATTCCCATTACCACATCACTTAGTCTTTTTCTTTCTAAAGAAGTGTTAAGTTTATTCATGCTTGTTATGTTTTATTATGTAGAAATTAAATCCTAATTACGAAAGAAATAAATTCCTAAGGACCTAGAATTAATTAAATAAATAACAAGAAATGTAACACCCCTAGCCCGTGTCTGTAGCCAGATTAGGGTTAAGAGGTATTACCGATCAAACACAACATTTATCTAACATTTCACAACTCATTAAATAGTAATTATCACATATCATTTATTCACATACAAAATGTCCCTTAAATAGGTCTACTAAACCTTAAAACATGCTTAAAAGAGGTTCGGGACTAAACTGATCACATATAAAATTTTCATAAAACTTAGAAAATTATCATGCATTCAGGGGTCACACGCCCATGTGAACAGGCCGTGTGCCTCACACGGCTACCAGACATGCCCGTGTCACAGGTCGTGTAAAAACAAGGAATACATACTGACTTGCACCACACGGCCGAGGACATGTCCGTGTGCCAAGCCATGTGAAATCTAGAGGGGTTACTGACTTGGGTCACACAGCCAACTACACGCCCGTGTGTCTAGCTTGTGTACCCTTCGAAATGGCCACACACGCCCGTGTGTGAGCTTGTGTGTCACACACGGCCAGTAAACATGCCTGTGTGTCTAAGTCATGCCAAACCTGTAGGGTATACTGACTTAATTCGTAGGGCTACCCCAGGGGACACACAGCTGTGTAGCATGACCGTGTGTCGTACACGGCTGAGATACACACTAATTGTAACACCCCCTAACCTCAAACTATCGCCGGAATAGGGTTAGGGAGCATTACTAGACCTATCAGACAATTTACAATTAATTCAAAATAAATGACATACATATCTTGATTTAATTATAAAGTCCCTATAATGGACCCTCAAGGTCCAAATTACACGTTAGAATCGAATCGGGACTTGTTCAGGTACTCTAATTTTTTTTTGTACGAACTCAATATAACCCCTTTATAAATATCTAACATTCCCTGCAAATTCAAATCGAGACCAATCCAAACAAATCAATTCATGAATTTATACATCTCTAATTATAACAAACTAATACTATAAAGTTCTAACATTTTTATGTTTATAACAATCTAACATAAGATATCTAATTCATTTAAATTATCATTCAACAAAATTGCCCAAAGCTATGACATAGACTATGTTTAAGACATATGTAATTGTATGGGACAACCATTACAATCATTTATCATTAATATTTATGTATCAAAATAACAACAAATTACAGCCTAGGTACATGCCATTTTCAAAAGAGAAAATACATCACCACGTATTTAAGTTCGGGATCGGCTTGGATGCTGAGTCGTTAATCACTTTTGTACCTAACCTGTGCACAGAAACAAACCGTATGCTGAGTATGCACTCAGTGGTGTTTCTATAAACCAACACTTAAATAATTATAAAATACATATATAACACTACTCAAATTCAATAACTATTCAAATATTCACGTTTCAATCCAGTGCTCTATTTTATTTCAAACTCAGTATCAATCATTATTTTTCAATAACAATTATTTGTTTATTGTTATTCAATAACAATCAAAGTGATTCAAAGATAAAAATCAATAACAATCGCTTATTCACCAAAGATGTACTGATCGTTTAGTTATTCAGTGCAATAGTTTACCCCTATTAACATAGCTCGGACTTTGACAGATACACAAATCTGACCAACACACCAGTATGGCACTCAGTGCCTCATCGGCTTTACCGAAGTAAACAGTAGTAGTACGGTACTTAGTACCTCATCGGATTAAACTGAAGTAATAGTAACAGTACAACACACAAGGTGCCTCATCGACTCGAAGTCGAAGTAAAGGTACGACACTTATAGTGCCTCATCGACTCAAGCTCGAAGTGTCCCTGAACACTTCCAATCCTATGGCATGCCAATTAGATCCGACTCAGCCCGATACAGTTAATAGGGTATTCAATTCATTTCTCAATTCACAGTAATTAATTATTTCAATATCCATTTCACAATAATCACAAATTCACATACATTCAATTCAATATCAAAACTCTAATACTTACCTTAATATCTTTCCATATACATCAAATAATAAAAACAACAATTTAAATGTTAGGTTCAGTTTATAGAAATACAAACCGTAATTCTCGGATTACTCTTCGTCAACCTTCTCTTTACATTTCTTTGTCGATGTCTTGGGTTCTTTGTTAGCTACAAAAATAAAAATAATTTATATTATTAATACAACACTAATTGATATTGCATAATTAAATTTCTATTCAATTTCTACCTTACTTTCAATTTAATCCTAACTAAGTTCATTTACTTTTCTAACTCAATTCATACTTTATTTCTACTCAATTTCTTATCATATTCAACATAAATATCAAATGTTCATGATAAAACCCTAGTTTAAAATTTCTTTCAATTTAATCCCTCAATCACAAAACTTGTAGCTTCTTTTACAATTTAATCCATTTATCAATCCTAAATTCAAATTCATTCAATTAAATCCCTAATTAAACAATTTATTCAACATGAACCATGCTTAAAAACTCTAAAAACTTCCAAAGTTTCAACTTAAATTTAACAAAACTTTGTTCTAAAACTCCTACAACATCAAAATTAAGTAAAAAGGGCTTAATTAACTTACCTTTTAAAGCTTTAAAACCTTAAACCCTAATTTTTCCTTTTATTTTTCTTCCTTCTTTCTTTCCTGCTCTGTTTCGAATGCTTTCTATTTCCTTTTATGTTTTGTTTCTCTTTTATTTGTTTATTAATTTAATATAATAATAATAGTTAAAATAAATATCTATTTAATAATTAATTATAAGTATTACAAATGTATGTTTTTTTATTAATACATCTGTATCAAATTATCACCATACATTTGACTTTATTTAATTTATTTCTTAATATAATATTTATAATATAATTAATTTAATAATATACTTTATAATCAATTTATATAATTAAATCATGTAAAAATCTAAGATTTTTTCAATCTTATGCCGCCTCAACCTCTAAATGTGGCTTAATTGCCCATTTGATCCCTATTATTTTCTTTTAATCTATAATTAAACTTTTACCCTTTATTCAATTTAGTCTTTTTTCCTAATTACTCTAAATTATGCTAAATTCACTTAATTAAAACCTAATTAAACACACCACTAGACTCATAAATATTTCTAATAATTATTTACGAACCCATTTTGTTAAGATGGAGGCCCGATAATGTACTTTTTTGATGCCTGTGAATTTTGGGTCATTACATTTCTCTCCCCCTTAATAAATTTCGTCCTCGAAATTTACCCGAAAAGAGGTGGGGATACTGTGATCTCATAGTCTCTTCTAATTCCCAAGTTGCTTCTTCAATATTATGACTTTTCCATAATACTTTCACTAAAGGAACTCGTTTATTATGCAATTCCTTTACCTCTCGAGCAAATATCTTAACCGATTCTTCTTCATATGACAGATCAAGTCGAATTTCAATACATTTATAGGCAGCCAAAACATGTCAATTCATATACAATTCATGCCATCTATTCTCAACCATTTCAACTATTCAATTCTATATTCAAAACATACTAAATCGTTATGCCAAAATCATCAAATCTTACATAACTTATAAACGCATTTACTCATCACATTATCATCTATTTCATGTCACAAAACACACCATATTATCATCTTAAGATCAAACCACAATATGCCAACTTCCAAACATTAATACATCAACTAATAACTAACCAAATGAACAATAATTTAGCTATATCAACAACTATGGCAAACATACCAAAACAAGTCAATATATAAGGCATTATATACATCACATCTATCACTTATCAAACACATAACTTAAGCCAACTTAAATGGCCAAATACACACCAACATTTACAAGCCAAATCTCATGGCTATAATTTCATAACACAAAATATACCATAATGACACTAGCCTATACATGTCATATACCATATATACAAGGCTTCAAAAATACCAACAAAAATGATTGATAGTGTGATGATGCTCCTGACGATCCCCGAGTCTGAACTAACTTTGATTATCTAAAAAACATAGACAAATAACACACAGTAAGCTTCATAGCTTAGTACGTTCGTAAATAAGTAACTCAATTCATCAAATAAATATAATACAAGCATTTACACATTACCAAATCAACATCACATTCACACAAACCTTTCTCATGTCTCAAAACATGATTAAATACCATCTCATTAAACTTTCTCAATATAATATTCGAGTAGGTTTCGTACGTACCTATATCACATCATATTAACCTCTTTCTCAAATGCGTTGAACTATTCGTAATAGAAGTAGAATACTCAAGGATCTCAATCGATAAGTACCTATACCATGGCCCGAAACCAAATCAAGGTAACTTATCCCAGAATACCTATACCATGGCCCATAACCAAATCAAGGTAACTCCTCTCTGAATACCTATACCATGGCCCGTAGCCAAATCAAGGTATTATTCGCACCCAAAGTTCTTATATCATGGCCTGAAGCCAATACATTAACCTAATGACATGTCATTAGCATTCGAACTATTCTTAAGGTTCAATCGGGAAGCTTTACTTGTTGATTTCATTGTCAACACCTCTGTAGAGTCATAATCACAATTCAAACTTTATTTGAAATCTCATATTCATAGTTTATGCAATATCAAAGCATTTAACATGCATTTATAATGAAATTACCACATATAAACTTAACTCGGGTATGAGAATGGTGAAATGAGTAAATTACTTGATAAGCTTATCTTTTCCCCGATCAAATTTTGGATTCTTTCTTTCTTGATCTATATGTATTCAGAATTAACTCATTTAATCATTGATTCACTCAATTCAGTCCAAAAACACATATTTAAGAAAATTTGCACTTTGGCCCTAAACTTTCACATTTCTTACAATTTAGTCCTTATTTCATAAATACACAAAATTCACAAAATTCAATAAGACCCATGCTTAGCCAATTTATACATAAGTCCCTAGCAGCCTGTATTTCACATTTATTCACACTTTTAACCCCACATTTTACACTTTTCACAAATTAGTCCCTTTTATGCAATTTCACTAAAAATCACTTTACAAAACATGATAATCTATCATCAAATTCATAATTCATCAATGGAAACTCTCACAATCTTTAAAAATTTTGAAAATTAAGACACGGGCTAGCTCGTACTCAGAGCAACGATCACAAAAACGTAGAAATCATCAAAAATTGAACAAATTTCATACCTCAATCAAGCTATGCAAGTGCTGAAAATTCAAAAGCTTCAAAACCCTTTCTTTTCCTTTGATATTCGGTTGAAAGATGAAGGAAATAAAATGATTTTAGCTTTTGTTTTATGTAATATTAACATTAATAATAGTTTACCATTTTACCCTTGGTTAATAAACTATTTATTCATAAACTATAAGGCCATTAATGTCCATTAACCTTATCAATGGCATAATAACATCATAAGGACCTTTGGTTTAATGAACCATAACAATTAAGCACTTTTAACTTATAGCATGCTACTTTTGTATTTTACGCGATTTAATCTTTTTTCTCAAATTGAGCTATTAAACGATAAAATTAGCTCACGAAATTTTCACACATATATAATCACATGCTGTAAACACCAAAAATAATATTAAAATAATTTTTTGACCTCAAATTTGTGGTTTCAAAACCACTATTCTGATTTAGCTAAAAACGGGCTGTTACAAGAAAAGAATCCCCCCTTTTATTTTTTTGACTCATTCCCCTTATCTTCTTTAGCTCCATCTCCGCTTGCATAGTCAATATCTTTCGTCCATGTCTCAAAGATAGCATCTAGGAATTCAGGAACAAAAGTATTAGAGATATTCTTAAAACTATTTCGAATTGAGTCATCTTTAATTTTTGCATATTTCTAGTAAGTTTGTTGTTGTGTGTGTATGAACTTGCACATATTCATCATAATTGACAACTCCGATTTCTTTGAAGCACTTGCAAAAGTTGGCATAAGAGTTGTAGATTCAATTTCAACACTTAGCTTGACTGTTTCTTCTTCTGGCTCATCATTTGGTTCAGGATATGCAGATCCTTTAATTGGTTTATGATTGTTCGGCTCCTTATTAGATTCTTCTTCTTCTTTAGTGTCAGTAACTGAATTAGCTTCAGTTTTAGTTTCATTTGTTGACTCATTAGTATCTGGCTCAGTTGGCTCTTCTTGCTTGCCTTGATTCAGCTTATGCACGTTCTCTACTAACCTTTCAAGATCATGATTTGTAATGCACCTTAAACATATCCCCCCTTCAGATTTGCTTGTGTTTTAACATGGGCCCTTAAGCAAAGTGAAGTGATTAATGATGGGAAATAACACTTCTTATCTTCTTAGACAGAATTAATTAAATGTAATAAGTTAAGAAAATAAGTTCTAATTATTTATTTATTTACAAAACGAGTTCATGAAAAATCAAGGGTCTGTTAATTTGAACAAGGATTTAACTTGCTTAACTTCACCATCCCAGTAGTGTTTGAGAGGTTAACCATTAACTTTAAACGTACCTTCGTAATTGTCGTATAATTCAATAGCTCCATAACGATAAACTCGGTAGATGGTATAGGGTCCTTTCTATCGGGATTTAAGCTTTCAAGGAAATAACTTCAACCTTGAATTAAATAACAAAACCTTCTAGCCTTCTCTAAACTCACAAGGTTGTATATGACTATCATGCCATCTCTTTGATCTTTCTTTACACATTTTTGCATTCTCATATGAAAACAATCTCAGCTCTTCCAACTCATCAAGTTATAATATCCTTCTTTCACTGGCTTGCTTAAGATCAAAGTTCATCTGCTTCAAAGCCTAGTGAGGTCTATTCTCCAACTCTAATGGCAAATGGCATGCCTTTTCAAAGACTAACCGATAAGGAGTCATTCCTAATGGTGTCTTAAATGTTGTTCGATAGGCCCATAATACATCATCGAGCCTTCAAGACCAATCTTTCTGTTAGGGCGTACTACCCTTTCAAGGATACCTTTGATTTCACGATTCACTCTTTCAAGTTGCCCACTAGACTGAGGGTGATTGGCAATAGCAATCGTGTGCTTCACATCATATTTTTCAAGTGACCACTTAAGCCATTTGTTCACAAAGTGAGAACCTTCATCACTAATAATAGCTCTTGGTGTCCCAAATCTTATAAACACATGCTTATGTAGGAATCGCATGACTACCTTAGCATCATTTGTAGGGTATGCTTCAGCTTCAACCCACTTGGATACATAGTCCACAACAACTAAGATGTATTTGTTCCCATATAGAGAAGGAAACGGGCCTAAGAAGTTAATACCCCATACGTCGAATAATTCAATCTCCAAAATGTTTGTCAGGGGCATCTCATTCCTCCTTGATATATTTCTACTCCTTTGGCATTTATCACAGTTCTTCACATAAGTATAAGCACCTTTAAATAGTGTAGGCCAAAAGAAACCTGCTTACAAAATCTTTGTAACACCCCAAACCCGGCCTGGACGTTATGGCCGAATCTGACGTGTCATACGCAGTTTAAAAATCTATGTTTTGTTTAATTATCTAAAAACCGTCTATTGTTGGTTAACTAGAATGAATGGAGGCTGGGCACCAGGTAGGTATCCGAAACAGAGGAGGTGAGCCATGAAGGCTGCTTAAGCACCAAGCTCCCGAATGGATCCAATCCTAGACATGCCCACAACCATTGCCACACTTTGGTAAACGAGTTGAAATCTTCTTTAAGTGGTTATCTTTGTTACACCGATTATGTGTGACGTTGTGTTATTTTAAAAATAGGTATCGTTTTGAAAACGCGTCCTAAGTCTAGCCCATTTATTTATTATCAGCCAAACTAAACAAAATAATCCAGAAAAGAAAAGAAATAAAGTTAAAGTTAAAATGGCCTTATTACAACCCGAAAATAGATGATAAATAAAGTAACCTTAATGAAAACCCATTACTTATTCCAAAGCCCAAAAAAAACGATCACAGTGGCCACTCTGAATCCCCTCCAGCTCCAAGTCCCCCAAGTCAAGGTTCACCTGTAAAGATAAGAAAGAAAGGGGGGTGAGTTTGGAAAACTCAGTGTGCAACAAGCCCCTTTCAGAGCCCAAAACAATATCAGCTTACTGGGCCTAAGCCCAAATTTAATTACCACATTTACTGGGCCGAAGCCTTTTCATAACTCATATCATAATATCGGGCAAGCCTTTTTTATCATTTATGTTCTTGGGCCAAGCCTTTTCATAAAATGATATGGCCCATAGGCCCATTTCAAGATCACATGTAATATTAATGCATGAATGCAAGCCCATTTGGGGAGACTACTCAACCCACCAACCGCTACTCTCCACCCGTACCAACCAAGCTCTCCATGTGGGAATAACTTAACCCACCCAACCAAACTCTCCACTTTGGCAAACATCATTTGCTTATCATATAACTCGAGGCCTAGCCTCTTATAATAATCGGGCATAAGCCCTTTTAATAATCAGGGCATAAGCCCATTTTGATGAATCGGGGCATAAGCCCTTTTGCACTTCCTCCATCCATATATAAACCCAACCCAAATGCATATAATGAATTTATCATGTACATCTCATACATATCATGTGCATATCATACATGTCATGTGCATATCATACATTTCATGTGCATATCATATCAATCATGTATATCAAAATCCCATGTGTCGAATTCACAATTAAACCCTAGGGGTATAATGGTCTTTTTACCTAGGGGCAAAATAATCATTTACATATTATAAGGGTAATTCCGTCATTTTACCAAATATTCGGGATTTTCCATGCTCATTATCAGTTAATATAGTTCATAGGACCAAATGGTGAGTCTGGCCCATTTTTTCCCGATTGGCCTGAATACCCAATGGGCCCTACCTCGGCCTCTCGAGGCCCAACTTACCGATTATGCCAAAAATCACGTTCTTTCCTTTTCCATCATTTTCGTTCATCGACTCATCGACGGCAACTAATTAGTGAGCGTTCGCTTGCTCACAAGTCCTCGAATTGCCAGAATTTCGGCATTTCGGCTTTTCGGCGTTTATTACTTTAAGCTAGGAAAAGGGTTCGTTACACACCTGTTTGGCGATATTCCTCCATGAGATCTCCTACACAATTTCTCCTATAAACCACCATTAATAAATCAACTTCCAATATTGACCCAAAAATACCAACCAACTTATATTAATACTTACTCATTCGGCCACCATCCAAAAATAGCCTTGAAAACCTTACCTTGCCGATACTGATTGACTAGATCTAGCCACTCCAAAGATTCAACCGACTCAAGTCGTCACTATGCCTTGCTGCTCCTTCACTATAGAAATCATAAAATTATTAAAAGAATAATCCCATGAGCCTAAACCCATATTCGGCCACCTCCTAAAACATAGGGATTTCCCCTGTCTGTTAATAGCCCTAAATGAGAATGCTTAAGATTTGAGCACTTACCACCGTCTCTTCTTCTTGAATCCGTCTAGCCCTAGAAGATAAGGGAGTTGATCACCGATAAGTACGATAAAGAAGGAAGATGATTGTTGGTAAACAAAAATCAAGACTACCTTGACTTCACACGCTTTTCGGCTTTCAGCGATAACTACGGCAAAAGTAAAGATGAAGGAATGACTTAATGGATGAAAGGAGGGAAAAGTGGGCTGGTTTGGAAGGTAAAGAAGAAAGAAAAGATGGAAGAAGAGATGGTAGATTCGGCTATCAGAGAAAAAGGGAGAGAGCACTAGCCAAAAGAAAAGAAAAAGCACAACAATTCCCTATGTGCCAAATTCTAATCCCAATTAACTCTAGCCAAATCCCTCTCTATCTTCCCTTATTCGACCAACTTCTATCCTCATCTCCAATCCCTAAAAACTCTCCCCTTATCACTCCTTAAATCATGCATCTGACCGAATCCAAACTCCTCTTTAGCAGAATCCCCTTGGACTCCACCACCTACCCTTCCTGCTCTTTAAAAAATAAATGTATCTATTGCCAACACAGGGAATCGATCCCATGTCCTCCCAAACCACTTACACGCCACCCTTATAACTCCCTAGTGGCGTCACTTAGCCACTTTACTAGAGGCTCTTTTGTGATGCATTTTACCCATAACTTTATACAAGGGCCACCTAGCCAGAACCCCTAACTCTTAAACCCAAAATTCAATAATTCAACCAGGTTTTGGCCAACACATGGGCCTTCCATGAGCCCATTTACCTACTCAAAATATTAATTTCATATCCAACTACAAAATTTTAAAAACTTCACTAAAACATTGAGAATCGCAAATTAACCGAAAATCAGGATGTTACAATCTTTGCTGCAGTATGTGAACCACCAAAGTGTCCCCCACTTGGAGATGAAAGGCAATGATACAAGATCTCAGCAATCTCACTTTCAGCTACATACTTTCAGATTATATTATCTGCACACTGTTTAAACAAAAAGGGATCCTCCCAAAGATAATACCAACTATCATGAAGGAATTTTTTCCTGTCTTGGTATGTCATTTCTCAAGGAATTATTCCACATGCAAGATAATTGGAAAAATCAGCAAACCAAGGTGTTTCATGAATTCGATTCACCCCAAATAAGTGTTCATCTGGGAAATTCTCGTTGATAGGCACACATGATCGAGTTACCTCATCTTTCTCCAACCTCAACAGATGATCAGCTATTTGATTTTTGACACCCTTTCTGTCTTGGATCTCAAGGACAAATTCTGGGAGAAAAGTATCCAACGAATTAGCCTCGATTTTGCATCTTTCTTCGTGAGTAAGTATTTAATGGCCGCATGGTCAGTAAATACTGTAACTTTGGTACTTATAAGATATGAATGTTATTTGTCAAAACCAAAAACTATAGCAAATAGTTCCTTTTCAGTTATCGTATAATTGAGTTGGGCTCTTGTCAAAGTTCTACTTGCATAGTAAATAGGGTGAAACTCTTTATTTCTTTTTTGACCCATCACAACTCTAACAACATAATCACTCTCATCACACATCAACTCAACAAGTGAGCTCTAATCAGGTGTAACAATTATTGGGGCTGAGATTAACCTTTTTTTTAGATCGTCAAAAGCTTCCAAACATGCTTTGTTGAAATCAAACACTGTATCTTTCTCTAACAACAAACACAATGGTTTAGAAATTTTTGAGAAATTTTTGAGAAATCTTTGATAAACCTTCGATAAAAATAGGCGTGGCCTAAGAAACTTCTGACTCCTTTCACATTAATTGGGGCCGGTAATCTTTCTATTACGTCCACCATTGCTTTATTGACTGCAATTCCTCTTTTTGAGATTTTATGCCTTAAGACAATCCCTTCCTTAACCATAAAATGGCATTTTTCCTAGTTAAGAACAAGATTCATCTCTTCGCATCTCTTCAGCACCTTAGCGAAATTACTCAAACAAATATCATAAGTGTTACCAAAACAGAAAAATCGTCCATGAAAACCTCAACAAAATTTTCAACCATATTAGTCAATATTGCCATCATGCATCATTGAAATGTTGCAGGTACATTGCATCAACCAAAAGGCATTCACCTAAAAGCAAACATACCATATGGACAGGTAAAGGTTGTTTTATGTTAGTCTTCTAGAGCTATAACTATTTGATTATATCCTGAATAGCCATCTAAAAAACAATAAAATTCATTACCTGCTAGTCAATCTAACATCTGATCCATAAAAGGCAATAAAAAATGGTCCTTCCGAGTGGCTTTATTTGACTTTCTGTAATCAATACAAATTCTCCAACCAGTAACCATTCTGGTTGGAATCAACTCGTTCCACTCAATTTCAACAATCGTGATTCCACCTTTCTTCGGCACACACTGCACTAGACTTACCCACGAACTATCTGAAATAGGATAGATGATTCCTGCATCTAACCATTTGATCACTTCCTTTCTAACAACTTCTTTAATAATAGGATTAAGCCTCCTTTTCCCATCAATTTGAGCTCTTTCACCTTCTTCTAAAATAATTTTATGCATGCAAAAAGAAGGGCTTATGCCTCGAACATTAGCTATGGTCCAACCAATTGCTTTCTTAAATTTATTTAGAACAGCAATTAGTTGCTCCTCTTGATCTTTCATTGGTTCTGCTGAAATAATCATAGACAAAGTAGAACAGTCACCTAAATGAATGTATTCCAAATGGGAAGGAAGTACCTTTAGTTTGAGTTTAGGTGGTTCTTCAATTGATGGAATGACGAAAATGTGCAAGTGTACACAATCGCAACAAGTAATAAAGTGACAAGTAAATGTCGAGTTATCATACCCATAGGGATTGTGAAAAGAATTATTTATGAATGCTATTTAAAACACTTAGGTGAAAAAAATATTTTGTTTGAAGAAGGTGATTAAAAACTAATATTTTCAACTAAGCAAACTAAAACAAATAAATCTCAAATGCACGATTTCAAAATACGATTTAACCAAGATGACATAATTGTGTTGATTTAATTACATTTCTTTAACTTAGAATTATTAAACTCATGTCTATGTTGTTACGAATAAATTCATGGCAACTCAATAATTTGCTAACTTATGAATATATTCACCTACACAAATCTGTTCATCTCTTAACATATCCCTGTGTCAATTCAAACGATTAAACATATTTTAATAAGCAAACATGTTATGGCACATGTAAACTTATTAAATTGAACTAATCTCTTGCATATCCATATGTCAATTCAAATGTTTAATTAAATCTAATAAGCACATAAAAGACTATGTGAGGTAACAAGGTATTCTTACCTTGAAACAGTTTAATCACAATAATCTAGCAAGTTATGCAGGCAAATGTATCGCCAGATACATTGGTAATTTAACCTTCAGCTACCTTAGATGAATAAACATGCACTGATTAAGTATTGTGTCCATTAATTACAATTTCAATCTGTTTAAATAATTAATTCATTAGCTACCTTACAATTGTAATGCAAGAATAACTTAGGCATGATTTTACTTAATCAAGCATTTTACCGAGGTCTATAACAGCATAAACACAATTTTAATAATTTAAGCAGATGAAATGCAATCAAATCAACACAAATTAAATTCAAGTTAAGCTGATTAAAATTAACCATTCCAACAACATAAATATTCATAGATATGTTCATCATAAAAACAACAAAAATTTAAGAGATAGGGAACAAGAATCAAATCCGGTTTTTTTTCGTAGCTTGACTAGGTTGCTCCGTTCTTCCTTCTTTGTTGTCCTCGCCAGTCAAGGCTTCTATGAACACTCAATTGATGCTTCAAAATGGCTGAAGAAGAACCCTTTCTCAAAGAGAGAAATCGGCACAAGAGCAAGGGACTTGGAATGGGAAAATGAGAGGAGAAAGTGAGAGAGGAAAGAAGAGATGTGAATGAATGAGGGATGTCTTTCAAATGGCCAGCCTAAGGGGGTTTTTATAGCTGAAGAGGGCTACTAAAAATAGCTAAAATTATCAGCCAAAGAGCCCTCCCTTGGCTGGCCATACATGTGGCAAGGTTGATGGTTTCAACTTTGCTAATTTAGGCTTGGGGCAAATCTATAAAGCCACCAATTGTGGAGGGGTTTGTTTGCAACTTGAAAAAGTCTTCAAGGGCCTCTTTGCAAGCTAAATAATCAGCCAATAACTGATTTGGGTCAGCATATGGATAGTTTTTGGCTGTCCACTTCTTGGTCGGTTCGGTTCACTAGGTTCGGCTCAACCGGGCCACTTTTCAGAATTAATTAATAATAATTTATTTAACCTAAATTAAATTGGATTAAAATTAAAATTATATTATGAATTATTACACATAATTTGGACCGTCTTTAGCTGAAAAATTTATTTGTCTCGATGCCTCAAAAATCACTTCTCGGTTTTGCGCTTCTAGCTGTGTCTGCCAAGCCAATTCTCACCCTTTGTGCAATTCTGTCGAAAATAATTAAAATTTATTAAAATTTATTATAAAATTAATTAAAATTCATTATGTTAATAATTTAAGTACAAAATTATTATTTGATAATTTTTATATATTTTTAGACAATAATTTTACTAAAACTGCATGAATTTGAGTTAAAAATTTTAGTTAGTAATGTTTAGAAATAAACCAAATTGGAAGTAAATAATTTCACAAAAGAAAACTATGGCAACAATTAACAATCCCCAACAACGGCGCCAAAAACTTGTAACACTTAGGCTTGTGCAAGTGTACACAGTCGTTATCAAGTAATAAGTAAATATCGAGTTATCGTCTCCACAGGGATTATATTTGTGCTAAGTCACTTAATTTGTAAAATTATATTAACAACTCGGTAAATAAAAACACAATATGATTGAGAAGTGTTGCTTAAAAATAAATATATTAAACTAAATGCAATGATCCCTAATACAAATTATCCTAATATGCAAACTATATGAATGAAATAGATTTTAGCAAAATTAAACACAATTTGCAACAATTATAACATAAATAAACTAGGACAATTACTTTAATTAAACTCAATTTGTTATCAACATGCTTAATAATATTCAAAAAACATTTTATGGCAACTCGATCTTTCATGAGTTTGGAAACCACATTAGGTCCATTCGGAATCCTTTACTTAGTAAATATGCATTTTACTGATCCTTAATTACTAAGGGTTTCTTCGCATTCGTGTGAGGTAACAGGGACATGTTAGGTTTGAAACAGTTTAATCACACAAATCTAAAAACTATATAGATAATAGAGCTTGGTTAGGGTTGTTGTGCAACCTGCAATTTAATCACGTTAGGATCTAAATTGAGCATGCACATTTCAATTATGAATTATTATGAATTATTAAAAATAATTTGGACCATATTTAGCTGAAAAATTCATTCATCTCGAAGCCTCAAAAATCGCTTCTCGGTTTTGCGCTTCTAGTAGTGTTTGCCTAGCCAATTCTCACCCTTTGTGCAATTCTGTCGAAAATAATCAAAATTCATTAAAATTTGTTATAAAATTAATTAAAATTCATTATGTTAATAATTTAAGTACAAAATAATTATTTTATAATGTTTATATATTTTTCAAAAATATTTTTACCGAAACTGCATGAATTTGAGTTAAAAAGAGAATGAAAAAGTGTGTATATTCCCGTGTTTCCACACCGCCAAACTTAATTCATTGCTCATCCCGAGTAACGCACAAATTGAAAAGAATTTCTTGGAAACATCTTTGAAAAACTCATTCAGAACAACATTTTTCCCAAAACTATGAATTAGATATACTTATGCTCAAGAACAAGAATTTTGATATTTATGCTACTTAAATATACATATCTTTCAAATTAATATCAATAACTATTATGATAGCAAAAATAGACTAAAGGCATTCTTAACTAAAACATGTAAATCCCTACCAATTTGATTTTATTCCCTTATTCAAGATTAAGCTGCAATCATTAAGTTTAACTTATGTCTTCATATGTTGAACTTAGCAATTTCTCTCCACTAATGTAGGTAGCATAGAAACTTGAATCAATAGGTGTTTAACAAGGTTGTAACGTGGCTAGGCTAGGGTAGGTAAAAGATCAATTTTAGACTAAAAACCCTAGACTCAGCTTCAATCGGACCTTCGGAAGATTTACCTTCAATATACCAACCTATTTTGCTTTCACATGCTCTTTTGTACATTTTCAAGTACACATGCTTTCTCTCTCTCTCTCTCTCTCTCTCTCTCTCTCTTTACGAACATTTTGTCATATGCACTACAATTTTTTTAGCATTCGATACTTCTTTTCAACTCCCCCAAACTTGTTTTCAAAGAATGTTCTGAATAGTACTGAGTCTAGTGTTTAGGATAATTTAAAGATAATTAAGAGAGAAGTGATGGATAAATATTGCAAGGGTTCAAATAAAATTAGGCCATATAGTCTCAAAATTGGGTTTCTAAGGATAAAATTTCATCAAGATTGGCTTGAAAGGCTCAAACAGTCCAAATAAAAGTTGCCTAAATCATTTTCAACGTTCCATGCTTCCTAGGATTTTGCCTAAGAAACTACTAAGTCAATTCTAGAGACTTAAACTTTCATGCATGCCTAACTTTCCTAAGGGGCTAAAACTTTTATGGTACGATTTGCATGCTTTATTAAAAATACACTTATGTCATTATTAAGCTAACATAATAATTATTGAAATAATCAAACTTTATTTATACTGAAGTTTAGCATACTTAACAAAATTTCAAATTATTAAACAAGATATATCCTAATCACAACTGAAAGAAAATTTTATTTTGAGTGGAAATAATTTCAATTTTTCGGTCCCCCCTACTTAAGATGAACAATGTCCTCATTGTTAAAAGTGAATAGATACTATACACCAGGTAGGATTCTAGAAAAGAGGAGGTGAGTCAATTTTACTATTTAAGTACCAAGCTCTCTCTAGATCCAATCCTAGACATGTATATATCTATTGCCACACTTTGTACTTTACAACTTGTTCATTTTTATTTATGATTTCCACATCTTGTTTTATTATGCAAAAAATAAAAATCATAATAGAACCTAATCCTAAAACATTAAATAACCTAGGAAAGAAAATGAAATAAAGTAAAGATCCCCCTTTTTTATTTATTTACAGATCCCTTAGAATTTGACTCATCTTTTTCCTTCCTCGACATTGGAGTCCATGGTTCAAGTATAAAGTTTGGAAATTCATGAACAAAAATAAACAGGTTATGAAATATATATTTTAAATGCATCTCTAATTGAGCCATCCCGTATTATTGAGTATCTTTAATAATCTTGTTATTGCAACTACATGTGTTGCATCATGGCCATTATACCAAACTGTTCACTTTGTGGAATGGTGCTAGATAAAGGAACTCTCAGTGTCAAACTTAGGAAACTTGTTAAGGGTGGTTTCAGTTTTGGGCTGGTGGGTGAGTAGTTGAGCGTAAGGTTTAGAGTTGAAGAGGGTGGCAATTTTAAGGATAGTTTAGGTGCGGTAGTTGGTGACTTTGAATGAAGGTGTTTGGGGTGGTGATTCAAGGAGTTAAGGGCTGTAACATTAAGGGGTTAAGTTAGATGCATTATTGGGCTACTTGGGAGTGGTGGAGGTGCAAGGTAAGGGCTATAGGTTTGTGCGGAAAAAGGTTGAATATTTCCTTTCTTAGTAGTGTCTTGAGCCCAATGGCAGCTCCTTTTTGGATCCTAAGCTCCTATCCTGAAAAAAAACTCAAAGAAATTCGTGCTCGGGTTAAAATTTGATCCTTTATTTAACAAAACAAATACTTAAATTCTTTGGGCTACTTAGAAAATTATTTTTTTTGAAAAATTACATTAAATTAAACTCCTAGGAAAGACTGGAAGGGTCACAGATGATCCTACTTAAGTCCCAATCTCCTAGACAGAGTTTTAATTAATGTAATGAACTAAAGAAAATTTTATCTAAGTCTACCATTTTATTCAAATGAGGAAAAAAAACTAAAAATATAAAATAATGATATAGAAAGTGAAGAGAACTCTCTCCATTTTATTTAGGATCGTCATTGACCATGGTGGTGTCAAATGGCCATTTGTCATACCAACCATAATCATCTAGTAAGTAAACATATTCTTCCCCATCAAATCTGTCCAACATCTTATTAGGGAAAGAAAAACCATAATGACCTTTCCTGGTGGCCTTGTTTAACTTCCTGTAATTCCTACAAATCCTCCAACCTGTGACTCGAATATGTGAAATAATCCATCTAGTACCCTTCTTGTGCCTTTCCAAAATCACAAGTGCCTCTTCTTCTTGATCTTTGGTGAACTCAACTGAAATAATGATAGGCAAAGTCGAAGATAGACCCAAATAGTCATATTTCAAATGAGGAGACAAAATCTTCAGTTCCAATTTAGCTGGCTCTTGAATCAACGACTTTGGTTGCGTATAATCCCGAGATGATAACTCTAATGATTCAGTGGAACTTATTGAGTGAATTCCTTCAAATTAGCTTTTAACGAAGCCAAACATTCCTTGTCTTCATCATCACTTGGTGAATCCTCTGGTAGAATATGTTCTAATGGATCATTTAAAGAATTGAGCTCTAATTTTGTAGAAGCCAGCGATTCCATCCTAGAAATAGCAGAACAGTCTTCAACTACATCTGGGGATTTAGCAGCATCGAAGTCTTTAAAAGTCACCTTGTTATCAAAAATTTCTTTCAACTGAGTATCTCGTTGCTGCTTCTGGAATCGTTGAGGATATGGCAATGGTGGAATCTTAGCTCTAACCAGAAAACTCTTCTGTGGAATATTTTTTCATCTGACAAGGGTTTTAGATAATCAGAACTAACTGGTTTAGAGTTTACCTCATCAAGGATCATTGAATCTAACTTCTGTGATATTGGAGTTTCAACACTTCATTGAACTTCGTCTTTGTCTTGAGCTAGAACAGGCTCATCTTAAACCTCAACCACATTGGGCTCCAATGTCTTTCCACTTGGCAAAGAGACCGTTTTGCAATGTTCTTTGCCCAATATTTTTGGATTTTCTATGTCACTTGGCCAAATACCTTGGGGTTTATTTGAAAGTTCATTGGTTAGCTGACCCATTTGATTCTCCAGATTTCTTGAAGTGGTATCATTCTTCGCTATGTATGCCTTCAGCAGTTTCTCAAGATCACTTGAAGATTCGGTTGGTGGGGTTGTTGCACTTGTTGAGAATATTTCGACGCGTAATTTGGTCAAAATGGCATAATAGAGTCGCTATGGTCCACCCATTGATTACTCCATGTAGAAATTGGATGATTCTGCCATGAAGAGTTGTAAAAATTTGATTGCGGACCATTCCAATTCTGATTTCCCATGTAATAATTTGACTCTTGATTCGATAGGCAATTTTCAAAGAAATGGCCATCTCCACAATATTCACAAGAAATATTCTTGAGCTGGTTCAATTGCTAACTTGTCAAATTACCATTGAAACCATTAATAGTTATGTTCTTAAGCATAGAAGACATAGAGGATACTTGGGCTGCCAAAGAAGCAAGTGTGTTCGCTTTATGTACTCGTGCTGCTCGTCTTTCTGAGGCTGCTCGGTCAGTTGGCCACTGATAGTTATTGCTGGAAATTCTTTCAATAATCTTCGTAAGCATCATTATAAGACTTAGAAAGAAGGGCTCTATTTGCTGAAGCATCCACCATCATTCTAGTATGAATATTGAGACCAATATAGAAAGTCTCCATTTGAACGCAACAAGGAAAGCCGTGATGAGGGCACTTTCATAATAACTCCTTGAATCGCTCCTGTGCCTCATATAAAGATTCTTCATTAAGTTGCTGAAATGAAGTGATTTTCATTTCAGATCTTGGCAGTTAAAGATAGAGGGAAATATTTCATTAAGAATCGTTCAACCAACTCTTGCCATGTAGTTATGGAACCAGACGGTAGGGAGTTCAACCACGCTCGTGCTCTATCTCTTAAGAAGTATGGAAATAATCTCAGTCTCAAGGCATCCTCGGTCACCCCGACTACTTTGAATGAGTCACTCATTTCCATGAATAGCCGAAGATGAAGATGTGGATCTTCAGTAGGAATCCGACTAAATTGACCCATATTTTGCAACATTTAGAACATGACTGGCTTCAGCTCGAATTATTATGCCTCGATTTTGGGTCTCCTAATACTCGAATTGAGCTCGTTGAATAGAGGAATGACATATTGTTGAATGGCACAGTTTCTATCATCGGCAACAATGATCGGATTGTGAGTACTATAAGCGAATGTTCCTCTTGGATTTTGGTTTAGATTTTCGAAATTCATATCTTCAGTCCTTCTTCGGTTCGCTTGTCTTCTCCTTTGTCAGAAAGTCCTTTCAATTTTAGGTTTTACGAGGAGTAAGTCAATGATTTGATAAATACTCATACACACCTGAAACAAACACAAAAATAAAAAATGAAATTAAAATTTAAGAAAAAAAGTAGACCAAAATGCAAAATTAACAATTTCACAAATAATGTCTTTTAAAACAGTCCCCGGCAACGGCGCCAAAAACTTGGAACGACGGAAATGTGCAAGAGTGCACAATCACAACAAGTAATAAAGTGACAAGTAAATGTCGAGTTATCGTACCCACAGGGACTTTGAAAAGAATTATTTATGAAAGCTATTTAAAACACTTTGGTGAAAAAAAATATTTTGTTTGAAGAAGGTGATTAAAAACTAAGATTTTCAACTAAGTAAACTAAAAAAAATAAATCTTAAATGCATGATTTCAAAATACGATTTAATCAAGATGACATAATTGTGTTGATTTAATTACATTTCTTTAACATAGAATTATTAAACTCATGTCTATGTTGTTACAAATAAATTCACGGTAACTCGTAATTTGCTAAATTATGAATATATTCACCTACACAAATCCATTCATCTCTTAACATATTCCTATGTTAATTCAAACGATTAAACATATTTTAATAAGCAAACATGTTATGGCACATACATACTTATTAAATTGAACTAATGTCTTGCATACCCATATGTCAATTCAAATGTTTAATTAAATCTAATAAGCACATAAAAGACTATGTGAGGTAACAAGGTATTCTTACCTTGAAACAGTTTAATCACAATAATCTAGCAAGTTATGCAGGCAAATGTATCGCCAGATACATTGGTAATTTAACCTTCAGCTACCTTAGAAGAATAAACATGCACTGATTAAGTATTGTGTCCATTAATTACAATTTCAATCTGTTTAAATAATTAATTCATTAGCTACCTTACAATTGTAATGCAAGAATAACTTAGGCATGATTTTACTTAATCAAGCATTTTACCGAGGTCTATAACAGCATAAACACAATTTTAATAATTTAAGCAGATGAAATGCAATCAAATCAACACAAATTAAATTCAAGTTAAGCTGATTAAAATTAACCATTCCAACAACATAAATATTCATAGATATGTTCATCATAAAAACAACAAAAATTTAAGAGATAGGGAACAAGAATCAAATCCGGTTTTTTTTCGTAGCTTGACTAGTTTGCTCCGTTCTTCCTTCTTTGTTGTCCTCGCCAGTCAAGGCTTCTATGAACACTCAATTGCTGCTTGAAAATGGCTGAAGAAGAACCCTTTCTCCAGGAGAGAAATCGGCACCAGAGCAAGGGACTTGGAATGGAAAAATGAGAGGAGAAAGTGAAAGAGGAGAGAAGAGATGTGAATGAATGAGGGATGTCTTTCAAGTGGCCAGCCTAAGGGGGTTTTTATAGCTGAAGAGGGCTGCTAAAAATAGCTAAAATTATCAGCCAAAGAGCCCTCCCTTGGCTGGCCACACATGTGGCAAGGTTGATGGTTTCAACTTTGCTAATTTAGGCTTGGGGCAAATCTATAAAGCCACCAATTGTGGAGGGGTTTGTTTGCAACTTGAAAAAGTCTTCAAAGGCCTCTTTGTAAGCTAAATAATCAGCCAATAAGCTGATTTGGGTCAGCATATGGACAGTTTTTGGCTGTCCACTTCTTGGTCGATTCGGTTCACTAGGTTCGGCTCAACTGGGCCACTTTTCATAATTAATTAATAATAATTTATTTAACCTAAATTAAATTGGATTAAAATTAAAATTATATTATGAATTATTACACATAATTTGGACCGTCTTTAGCTGAAAAATTTATTCGTCTCGATGCCTCAAAAATCACTTCTCGGTTTTGCGCTTCTAGCTGTGTCTGCCGAGCCAATTCTCACCCTTTGTGCAATTCTGTCGAAAATAATTAAAATTTATTAAAATTTATTATAAAATTAATTAAAATTCATTATGTTAATAATTTAAGTACAAAATAATTATTTGATAATATTTATATATTTTTAGACAATAATTTTACTGAAACTGCATGAATTTGAGTTAAAAATTTTAGTTAGTAATGTTTAGAAATAAACCAAATTGGAAGTAAATAATTTCACAAAATAAAACTATGGCAACAATTAACAATCCCCAACAATGGCGCCAAAAACTTGTAACACTTAGGCTTGTGCAAGTGTACACGGTCGTTATCAAGTAATAAGTAAATATCGAGTTATCGTCTCCACAGGGATTGTGTTTGTGCTAAGTCACTTAATTTGTAAAATTATATTAACAACTCGATAAATAAAAACACAATATGATTGAGAAGTGTTGATTAAAAATAAATATATTAAACTAAATGCAATGATCCCTAATACAACTTATCCTAATATGCAAACTATATGAATGAAATAGATTTTAGCAAAATTAAACACAATTTGCAACAATTATAACATAAATAAACTAGGACAATTACTTTAATTAAACTCAATTTGTTATCAACATGCTTAATAATATTCAAAAAACATTTTATGGCAACTCGATCTTTCATGAGTTTGGAAACCACATTAGGTCCATTCGGAATCCTTTACTTAGTAAATATGCATTTTACTGATCCTTAATTACTAAGGGTTTCTTAGCATTCGTGTGAGGTAACAGGGACATGTTAGGTTTGAAACAATTTAATCACACAAATCTAAAAACTATGTAGATAATAGAGCTTGGTTAGGGTTGCTGTGCAACCTGCAATTTAATCATGTTAGGAT
The DNA here is from genome assembly GCA_025698475.1 of Gossypium anomalum. Taxonomy (NCBI): domain Eukaryota; kingdom Viridiplantae; phylum Streptophyta; class Magnoliopsida; order Malvales; family Malvaceae; genus Gossypium; species Gossypium anomalum. The sequence continues at coordinate 75,525,901 of CM046966.1, read as the reverse complement.
CTAAATTGAGCATGCACATTTCAATTATGTGTCCTCCAGCCGTCGTCTGGTAAGGATCACTCAGCTAATTCAGGTGCATTTCAATCACGTATGAACGAAATACAAACTTGATTTTAATTGAAAACATGATCGATTGAGGCACAAACATTATAAGCATGAACCAAATAAATATTATTTAATCAAAGCAATTATCCTAGCTTAAACAAAATTAAGCTAACATTGTTGTAAGTAAGAACAAAGAACACATAGCAAACATTTTCAGATTAATTCAAATAAAGGAAAGATTAAACCCAAATCAAAGTGGTTGTCACCCAAGACTCTGACTGACTAGGCTTCTTCGCTCCTTTGCTTAGCTCCTTTGCTGATGGCTCTCCAAGGTGGCCGACCAAGGGCTCTTTAAGAGGCTTAATTGCTAAAATCTCTATGAAGAGATGATGACAGGCGTGGGGATGGAAAATGCTCAGGAGAATTGAGAAAAAAAAGAGAATGTGAAGGATGAGGGATGAGGGAATGAGGAGGTCTTATTTATAGGTGAAGGAAGGGGGCTAGTTTGCTAAAAATAGCGGGGTTTAGTCTATTCAAGTTTCTTCAATGAGTGGGCGACCATGATTAGTGGATTTTGAGTTGAATTTCGCTTGATTTTTAAGCAATTCAAATGTCATAACAACTCAGGAATGAGACTCGGTCAAATGTAAATCTTCGAACAAATCTCTAATTTCTTCAACATTGCAAGGACCTTGTGTAATTAAACCAAAAAGTGGTTTATGTGGACAGCCATGTTTAACCAAATTTGGATTGTCTTGGTATTCAATTTGGAAGGTTTTTGTAATCCAACAAAGTTATCACACCTGTCCAAAATAAATTAATAAATTAAAGGATCAAAGAATAAAATTTATCCAATTTAAATAATTAATTAAAACCCAAATTATTAATGAAATATTTTAAAATGAATTATTAAATATAATTTTATATTTTATTATTTAATTTAATCATGCATGGTCCATTTTATGTCTTAAAAATATATGTTCAAATCAATATAAAATAAGTCATTTTATGCATGAAAACTATTTAATAAAGCATAAAATCACATTTTAATAATTTCTATGTCCTAATTTCATATTTTCACATATGTCATTAATTTATTAAACAATTACTTAGTTTTAACAACAAATTTAAGTAAAAAAGTGATAAATTACAGAGGAAAAATCCTATATATTTTTCAGTTTACATACCTCGATCTCAAATCCAACTTGGTAAACCATCTCGTACTACCAAGTTGATCAAATAAATCTGCAATAAGAGGAACAAGGTACCTGTTCTTCATAGTGATCTTGTTTAGAGCCCGATAATCGATGCACATTCTCAACAACCCATCATGTTTCTTTTGAAACAACATTAGCGCACCATATGGAGATTTAGATAGCCTAGTGAATTTCGCATCTAAAAGTTCCTTCAATTGTTTCCACAACTCTTCTAATTCTGGCGAAGACATACGATAATGGCCCTTCCTGGCGGCACCATGTTGGACACTAACTCGATCTTGTGGTCCACCTCCCTCTTGGGTGGCAAACTTTTGGGCAACTAAGCGGGCATCACATCCTGAAAAGACTATAACAATTGGCCCACTTCTTTCGGGATCTCACCAACGGACTTAACGGTCTCCTCGATCTTTAAGGTGGCTAAATAGGAGACTTCATCTCTACGTACTCCTTTAGCAAATTGAATTACTGACAGTTTTTTCCCCTCCAAGCTTCTTTTCCTTGTCATTCTCACCATGCATTGATGGTTTGAACCCGAAATCACCATGTAATTACTCGAAGAAACAATAAGCGCATTAACCCAATCAAGGAAACTTAATCCAACCATAAAATCATAGTCATCAAGTGGTATTACCTTGATTGATACCTTGCCGGTCCAATTGCCAAGTTGGAGATCCACTCCCTTTGCAACCCCTTTGATTGGAACACTTTCTTAGTTCACTGTTTTGATCTGACCTGACTCATTCTCTATCTTGAGGCCAAGTTTATGAGCAGCCTCTTCAAACATGAAGAAATCAGACGCACCTATGTCTACAAGTGTTGTAACACCCCTAACCCGTATCCGATGCTGGAATAGGGTTACGTAGCATTACCAGACTTATAACTCAAACATCAAACGTTTCATATTGACAAATCATTCAATTTAAAAGCCATCCAAATACATCCATACAGTCCTTAATACGAGCCCTTGAGGCCTCAAATAGACATTAAAAGCGGTTCAGAACTAAACCGAATACTCAATAAATTTTTAGAAAAACATTGAAAATTTTCAAAGTGCAAGGGACACATGCCCGTGTGGACAGGCCGTGTGGGCAATCGAAATGGGATCACGTCGTCATGTCCTAGGTCGTGTCTGACTCCGTGTAACTCTCTAACTTGGGTCACACGACTAAGCCACATGCCCGTGTGCTAGGTCGTGTGCCAATCGAAATAGCCTCACACGCTTGTGTGTCAGGCCGTGTGATAGGCCATGTGAAAACTAGAGGGTATACTGACTTGTACCACACAGCCAAGCCACACGCCTGTGTGCTAGGCCGTGTGAAGCTATTGACTTGGTTTCAAGAAAAGTTACAAGGTACACACGGTCGTATCACCTGGCCGTGGGTCACACACGGCTGAGACACACACCTGTGTCTCTGCCCATGTAGACAAAATAGGCTATTTTTCAAGCCATATTTCTCACCCAAATTGGTACAAACCTAAATACAACAATTTGCATATAACTATGGCATAATTAGGCATTCATAGCCAACCAATATCAAGCTTATAACGTCTTATAATAGCACACACAACCATGATACTCTTAAACACCTTAATAGACCATACATGATCATGTAAACTGAGTAGTTCAAACATGCCTAAAAGATCAAACACTTACATGATATACATATATCAATATAACAAGGCCATTCACTTATATATACATAACAAATTGTATCAAAACAAGCTAAATTAAATGGCTAAATACTTGACCAAACCATATAGGCTATACCAGCCAAACAACCTATATTATAACCAAAATTATAAACCATAAGTACCAAAATAGCCGATAGGTAGTGTGATGAAATCTCTGACAACTTTCAACCCGAACGAGCTTTCGATATCTATAAATCACAGAAAAATAAATAGAGTAAGCAATTAAGCTTAGTAAGTTCGTAACTTAAAAATAAAGTTCACCACTTTAATTTATAAGCATAATCCATTTAAGTCGATCCAATGTGTCTTGGCCTTAGCCTAAACAACAATAACCTCTCAAGGTTAAATATCACATTATCAAGCCAATTTATCTCAAAACATCATAACATAAGTATCCACTACTTACGTGCATTTATAATTCCAACATATGGCTAAACATATTCCAATCATCCAAAAAACTCATACCATTCCATACTACCATAGCAATTCTAATGGAAGCATTTGCCGATCTTTCATTCTTCACATACCCATTTAACCATAAATGAAGTAAGTGAAACAAGGTATATCGCAACTCAATTTGGCTCAAAAGCCTAACATATAATCATTAATCAATATAGCCATGTATTCATATAAAACCAAAAATCTCCTTTTCATGATCACCAGTATATTTCCATTTAGGCATTTACCATTTCAATGCATAACTTATAAGTTTAATGTGGTATAATCCAACCATAACTTAGCCAAAGCCTAAGTACATATACACTAACCATGTTTGTCATGTAAATAGTTAAATTTTAATATCATGTATCAATACGTCATGTAAAATCATTTCCATGTATATCATGTAAATACCTATGCTAGATCGTATCGAACTCATATAAATTTGTAATAGAATTCTGTATGAATTTAACAATTATTAAGTTCCATGTACATGTAACATATATACCGTATATCCGTGTATCATATATATATACCATTTTCCATATAATCTATATCTATATCTGAAATAGTTTGTATTGAACTCATGTTATATCATATCAGAACATTGCCCTTAGAACCACTTAGAATATCGTAGAATACTCGGGTAATACACATTAACTGTATTGAACTGTAATCTGTTAATTCATCTTTGACATTTGTTGTACCACAACCTAGTTGTGGTCTTATCATCAAAATGCCATAGCCCAGCTATGGTCTTACATATAAACACTACCATGGTCCAACCATGGTCTTACGTTCATAGTGCCATAAGCCAATTATGGTCTTATTCATATATGCTCATACGAGCGATAATCGGTAAGCTCCTCTGAGCTGAATGACGGTAAGCTCATGTGAGCTGTAGTGAGTCCGCAACATATGCAGGACCTCAACCCAATCGGTAACCCTAATGACATTGTCATTTGTATCCTACGAATTCTTAAGGTTCAAACGGGGCTCGGTATTTTTCGTAAAACGTCAATTATGCGTTCGATAATTATAAGTAGTAATTAAATCATTCACAGTCATGCATTTCAATTAAAGCATATAATATGAAATTTAATTATATGAATTTACCTCGACGAGTTTATGTAGAATCAAAAGCGATTAAATCTGAGATTTTCGCTTTGCCTCGATCTAACTTCGTATGATGTCAATTGGATCTATACTTTTAATTCTTTGCAATTTAGTCCCTAGGCTCATAAAATGAAATTCATTAAATTTCATCACACTCAAGCCTAGCCGAATATCTTATAAGCCTACAGCAGCCCATAAATTTCATAATTTCACATATTTAACACATAATTTTCATATTTCTCAATTTAATCCCTAATTAATAATTTCATCAAAAATTCCTTTATAAATATTGTTTATCTAACAACAACCATTTTTTTTCTACCATTAATCTTCAAAACCTTAACATATTCATCAATGGCAAAACTCAAATACTTTAATAGTTTCAAAATCAAATGTACGGGCTAGCTGGATCTAGTTGCAACGATCTCAAAAACATAAAAATTATCAAAAACGGGACAAAAATCATAACTAATTGGACAATAAAAGCTTGGCCTAATGTTGCTCAGCCAAAAATGGCTTCTTTCCTCTTCACAGTCGGTTGAAGAAAGAAAGAAAAGATGATAACTTTGCTTTCATTTATTAAGTTTTGTCTTTTTATGCATAAATACCAAAATACCCTTTACATCATTTAATAATAACATAATTGTCAAGCCAACATCTTCCACTATCACATTTAATGGTCTAATTTCCATATAAGGACTTCCAGTTTAAATTTATATAGCTATTTAATACCTTTAGCTAATAGAACACAGCTTTTGCACTTCATGCGATTTAGTCCTTTTTATCAAATTGAGCATACAAACGGTAAAATTTCTTAACGAAATTTTCGTATTATAATACTATCATGCTGTAGATCATAAAATAGTATTAAAATAAATTATTCGACCTCATATTTGTGGTCCCAAAACCAATTTTTTGATTTCACTAAAAATAGGTTGTTACAAGCGCATCCAATTTTCTTCCAGCCACGATGATGTCTACAAACATCAACCCATGACTCGTCTTATCTTCAACACCCCCTAGTATCAAACCAAGATTGTTATACTCCATATCTGACTCCACTTTTGCTTCCATACCAGAGAGTGCGGCCTTCTTTGGATAGTCCTTAATCATATGTGGGCTATCACAATGGAAGCAACTTATAGGCCCACTCTTCCTTTTCTCCCAAGGCTTCTTACCATTGGCGTTCCTAGTGAGCCTTTCTTTGTTTCCCCCACTATTTCTCTTTGGATTGAATTTGGGCTTAGAAGACTCAAACTTGTCTTTCTTCCCACCAAATTCAGCAAACAATTCTACTACAGACATGGCCTTGATAAGCTCTTGGACTCCTCGGCGTTGCAATTCTTGCTTCGCCCATGGTTTCAACCCATCCATGAAGGAAAATAATGCCTCTTTCTCACCCATATTTGAGATTTGAAGCATGAGTTTGCTAAACTCCTGTAATACTCCCTCACAATTCCTTATTATGCAAACCAACACAACCTTACTCGAGCTTCATCCTCGGCATACTCTGGATAAAACTATGCTTTAAACTCACATTGGAACTCCTCCTAAGCCACAGTTTCAATCCCACCATGTCTCACATTGGTGGACCTATGATGCCACCATAACAAAGTAACATCCATAAGGTACATAGTAGCAGTAATTGCCTTAGTGGCATCATTTGTAATACCTTTGGCACAAAAGTATTGCTCAATTCCCCATATAAAATTGTCCACATCTCTTGCAGACCTTGTTCCCTTGAACTCCTTGGGCTTAGGAACATCCACAATGGGTTTAGGTGCAAAGCAGGTAACCCTTCATTGCCCAAAGCAGCCTTGTAAATTATGAGTTCATCCTTGAGCTCCGCAATCTCTCCTTTCGAGGTCGTCATCATAGCTTCAATGGCATCATCCCTACCAGTTAGTTTTTCAACATTATCCAACACATACACTTTGAGTTACTCTTGCATAAACTGAAACTCATCATTGAGCTTATCATCTGCATCATCAATCCCCTCCTTGATTTCCCTCACGAATTCCTCGAGAGTGACGACTCGATCCTCCAAAGCCAATAGTATGTCCCTCGAACGACTAGCTTTTCTAGCCCTCCCACGAGTCTCTATTCCCTCAACATTCTCAGTAGCTTCTTTTGACATCTTTCAAAGGTGCCTTCGAACGCTAGCTCGAATACCAACTATCACGAATTTAAATTTTTCCCACGCGATCTGTGTAGCTTTAGGTAGTTTCTTTATTAAAAAACACCTAAGTTAGCCTAACTTGCAACAATTGAGGATTCAACTGAATTCCTCTAAGGCACCAACGAAGAATAATAGCAGAACGAAATAAGAACGAACTTGAAATGTGAACAAAGCCATAGAAAAGCAAGAACATTTGAGGGAAAAGTTTGAGTGAATGCTATCAAAATTCTATTAATAAATGAATGAATCTTGTAACACCCCTTAGCCATGTCCTACGCCTGCACAGGGTACGAGGCATTACCGGACTTAAATACAATCAATCATGTAAAACTAACCATAAAATTTTGTTCTATTTAAAAATATGCTTACCGTCCCTTATATGGGCCTACAGGGCCCAAAACATACATTCGGGGTGGTTCGGGACCAAACCGTAAACATATGAAACTTTTGCAACATTTAGAAAATTTTCACACTTTGGAAAGTCACACGCCCCGTATGGGTTGGCCGTGTGGGTTTCACACACCTGTGTGGCTTGGACACGCCCATGTCTTTAGCTCGTGTAACTCTCTGTTTATGACGTCAGCAAACATTTAGAGTCACACGGCCAAGTCACACACCCGCGTGCTAAGGCTGTGTCCCCCACTCGATTGAGACACACGGCCGTGTCTGTGCCCGTGTGGTTAACACTTAGGCTATTTTCCAAGCCTTTATGTTACCCTTAATCCTTCACATCTTTATACACACTAAGGACACATATCATGACATCATTTTAATGATTTAGCATCTCATATTAAGACACATTCATAACACTAATGCCAACCATATATGGCCAACAAGCATAACCACACCACCTCATCACAAGCATTAGAACATAGCATAGATAGATAGGTTCACAAACCATAACCAAAATAAGACACACCTCTTGGCCATATACAAATAACTCAATATAAGCCAATGCATTTGGCTAATCATAATAACACATACATAAAGATAAGTCCCTATACATGCCACTCACTTAAAAATGTTTAATGTATATCAATATTATAAAGATGATGGCTTGATAGTGTGATGCTACCTCCAACGATATCCAATCCCGAGCTAACCTAGCAACACTAAATAAAAGGAAAGGAAGGGAGTAAGCTTCATAGCTTAGTAAGACTGTATGAAAAATAATAAGTAATTATCAACTTGCTCCTCAAAGTAATACAACCATATTTGCACTTTTACTTATGCTTAGGTCAAGCTATTTTCTCGAGTCACAGCCACTAAATTATTTATATCTAGAGATACGAAACTCCAGATTAAGATCTTCTAATTTTTCCAAAAACTAGACTCACATATATTCTTACCACAAAATTTTCAGAATTTTTGGTTCAGCCAGTTAGTACAGTTTATTCTTTAAAGTTACCCCTATTTTGCTGTCTGATAGTTCTGACCCCTCTTTACTAAAATTTAGTTATCTCCTCATGCAGGATTTGGATGATGTTCCTGTTTATTTCTTTTGAAAATAGACTCATTAAAGAATCTAAGAATATAAATTATAACCCATGATTATTTTTGTACAATTTTTAATGATTTTATCAATTCAAAATAGGGGATTTCGAAATTATTTTGACTCTGTTTCACAAAAATTCAAATATCTGATAATATGAAATTATTTTGCTTACCCCATTTCCTTTATGAGAAACTAGACTCAGTTATCTTTAATTCAATATTTTTTTCAATTTATAACCCTTTTTCCACTATTTTTTTGTGTATTTTCCTATTTGGACTACTACAGCTGTCCTAAAACTGTTTAGTGTAAAATAATGGTAACTAAACTTATAACACCTTTACAAACCATTTTAAACATCATGGTGAAAATACATACTGGTACGTCATAAGAAGAGAACCATAATCACAAGGTCATTAATATTTCATTCTTATAGGCATAGCTTACTTATTTGTATCCTTACTAAAGTTGCATCATTTCATGATCGTAATAGCATTTGAGCTTCGAGTACATACTTGTACCTTTTTGACAATGCTCACAAAATTTTATAGTTTGTTCATAATACATAAATGGACATAATCACAACTTACTCATCACTATCAAATACAATTCATATATCATATATCGAGCTCACATCTCATACGTTTCAAGTAGGTACCTGTACCACTCACAACATTGTCATAACCTTTCTCATTTAGCTTAAACTGTAAATCTCTCCGTTGAACCGTTCAGAATGCTAAAGGATATTCGATAAGCCCCAAACATAGGGTAGGATGTCGATGGTATGTCCCAGACATGGTCTTACATTGGCTCATACATCAAGTCGATGCCATGTCCCAGACATGGTCTTACACTGACTATCGATATCAAGGCAGAAGCCATGTCCCAGAGATGGTCTTACACTGGCTCTCACATATCCGTGCCGATGCCATGTCCCAGACATGATCTTAACTAACACCTCTATCCGTGTCGATGCCATGTCCCAAACATGGTCTTACACTGACACACCTCATAACCAATGCCATGTCCCAGACATGGTCTTACACTAGCTCACATTTCGAGGCCGATGCCATGTCCTAGACATGGTCTTACACTGCTTTCGTCTCAATGCCGATGCCATGTCCCAAACATGGTCTTACATTGGCTCTCATAATCTGGCCGATGCATGTCCCAGATATGTCTTACATTAGTAAACGATCACCCAAATGTCATGGCATGAATATCCAATCTATTCCTAAGGCTCAACCAGGAGTTTCTACTACATCAATTCCCATCATGCATACTCATTTTCACAATCAGAAAATTTATGCCGCATCAACTCAATCACACATAATAACAATGTAGTTGCATTATTTACACCCAACTTACTCGTTTCAATGAAATATCATATTCCATCAAATTTACAATGTATTCAATCATCACCCAAATGTTATTAACATTTGGCATTACTTTCTCATATACAATATCATAAACATAAAATTCAATACAATCATAGCAAGATAGATTTCAAATATATTAACAATAACATGGATATCACGCTTATTTAATCACACGAACTTACTTTGAATGCAATTTTGGCTAATTACTCCATTTTAGTCCATAACCTCGTACTTTTCGATTTAAGCCCGAATCTCAATTTTATTGATCTATAATGATAAAATTCACTACTTTAATCATCATGTTAACCAATACATTCCATAATTTATACTTTGGAAAACGACCATTTTGCCCTTAAACTTTCACAAAAATTATGATTTTACCCTTGGGCTCGTAAATCGATTTTAATCAAATTTTCTTATTACCCAAGCCTAACCCAACCTTTATTACTCTTGTAGCAACTTAAAATTCCAATTATTTCACACAAGTCTTGTCGAAACCATTTTTTAAAGCGAGAGTTTTGAAAACGGGAGTTGCCACCAACCTTTTTAGGTGTGATTGGATCACCTTATAAAACACTTTGGTCTACGATATTGTGATAAAATAGGTTCGGGGGTCAGTTACGTACGAGGAAGGATTAGAACCCTCGCAACGCCCAAAATTGGTACCAAATTGAATAGTTTTCTGTCTTAATGTCAAAAGTTTGAAAGAATTTAAAAATAAGATCCCTTTTTAAAACCAGAATAATTTGAGTTGAAAATCTATATTCCTTCACTCCAAAAGAGTACAAACATCACATCCAGCATGATTGGACACGATATTCTTAAACTTTCGTAACTGAAATCATCTCGTGATTTACAAAATCTATTTAGAAGGATACTTTAAACATTTAGACAAACGAGAAATCGCAACCCAGCATGTTATGGCACTACTTCCTGACTTCCTAAATATAAAAAGAACAGTGCCTCATTTTTAAAATTCTTTTGGATTAAATGAAATATAAATTTAAAAAACAATGATGCATTTAACATATTACGATATATCGATACTAGATAATATAAACCACATGGTGCATACTTTAACATTTCATGCAAATATAAAATGATAAATAACGACATAAATTACATAATGTACCTTGACATCTCATGCAAATATAATCATAAATAACATAAATATACATACATTAACATTTCATACAAGATACAACCTAGAAAACAATGAATATAACAATATAAATTACATAATATATATACAACAATATTTCATGCAAATATAACTTAAAATAACAACATAAATAATCAATTTTCATGCAAATATATATAAAAACAATAAATAACATAAAAATACAAATAATTTATGAGATAAAATTAACATACTAAAACAATACTAAATAAATAAAAAAACGAGAATGAATCAACACATTATGAACATATGTAAAATAAGTCAAAAATAAAGATGAAAACTAAATACCATTAAAAATAAATGAGGTATTAAAATATTTAAAACAAAACAATATATACATAATAAAGGAAAATTTTAAAAAAATGGTTAATTAATTAATAAAAAAACTATATGATATAATAATTTAATATATATTTTATAAAAATAATATTATATATAATAGGAACAAAACTTTAGAGTAAATTTTAGAGTATTACATACTAAATTTTTAATAATGATATATAAAAATACAATAATTAATAATAATTTACAAATTTTTGAAATTATACATAATAATAAATAATAAATAATTATATAATATATAATAAAAGAAAAATAATATAATGAATAGTATATAATAAAATGATATATAATAAAATGTATAAATAAAATATATAATAAAATATGAATAATAAATAGATAAAAACAATATATATATATATATAATAATTTTTTACATACAAATAATGTTTATAGTAAAAATAAATAATATAAAAGATATTTAAAAAGAATAAATTATATAAAAATTTAAAAAGGATTAAAATGAAATAAAAATAAAACTCTAAGGTTAATTTTAAAATAATAAGATGAATTTTGGGCCCAATTGACACACGCGCTAAAAGTCGAGGGACTCACTGGAAAATTTGACCCTAATCCCAAAACGGCGTCGTTCCTAAAATAGGCCTTATTATAGCAACTAGGACTAAATTAAAACAAGAATAAAAGGTCAGGGCCAAATTATAATAAATATAAAATGAAATTATAAATATTAAAAATGCGGAAGGACCAATTGGGCAATTGGCCCATCCACAAAAAACACACGGATTCTCCCCGGGTCACGGGTCAACGCACGGATCCTTTATTTAAACGGTGCCGTTCTAGTGCTTATTAAAACTAAGCAAAAACGACACCGTTTTTATAATACTATATAGGTCAGATTCCGGTCCAAAAATTCATTCTTAAAGCTAGTTTAAAAAAAAAACTTAAAATCCTCTGCAGGAAGAGAAGAGAAGAGCCCTTCGAGCTCTGGCCTCCGGCCTTCGTCACCCACGCGCCATACACGCCACCGCACACGGCGATTGAAAGGTTAAAAGCCTTCATTTTTCAGGCGAATGACAGGTAACCTCTTTTCTTTTCTAAATACTGACAGTTTTTGTAAAAAAAACAATTCATATGTGTTGGACAAAAGAAAATAAACTATGAGGAACGAGATATGTGTCCAAATAACCTTTCTCCCAAAAACCTACTCGTATTTCTTTCTTGTATGTATATATGCGTGTATCTGTTTGTATATATAAAAAAATCGGTCCTTATTACAGTGAAGATATTCGGCTTTTATAGCCCTTGTTTTCTAAGTACAAATTTGGTGTGTTCCTCTGTTCTATTCCTTGCCATATTTGTTGTGTATTTCTTTCTCTTTTTGTAGGTGATGACGAGAGAATCGATGACGATCGTGCACTGATGACGCGAATCTGCCGGTGGTGGGATTGGTGCATCGATTGCGGCATGAGTTCAGGAGCCTTCGTCTGGTGCTTGCGGCTCCTAGGGTTTCAGAAACCCTAGGCCTTCTGTCTTCTGTTGATGGTTTGGGCCCCTTTGGGCTGTGTTCATTTGTTGGGTTTAATGGGTGTAACCAGGTTTTGGGTCATCAAGTCTTTAAGCCCGTTTATTGTAAACTGGACATTTACAGGGACACTTTATTTATTTAGTTTATAAATTTTTGTTTATTTCATTTCACAGGCCCGGGCAAAAATGGGTTCCTACAAGTCTCATCCATTTAACAAACTTTATAAAATGGTCCACATTAGGTGATTTCATGAAAATCCTTTCACAAAAGTTGTTTATTACACAATAATGACTTATTTTTTTCCATAAAAATTAAGCAAAGAACATAAATATTCACATGGTAGAACCCTAGACTTTCAACCATTTTGCGAAATAATCCCCCTATGGTTCCAAAAATACAAAGATCATCAAAAATGACCATCAAAATCATTTACTTGCAAGGGAACTAAGTGGCTGAAAATTTGAGCTTCAAAACCCCCATGTTTGCTGCCATTTTTGGTGGAAGAAGAAAAAGAAATGGAAAAGATGACAACTTTTTCTTTATTTTATTTTATTACCAAAAAAAGTCACCTAATGTCCATCAAATTTGACTTTTCAACTTTCTTGTCCCCTATGGCCGGCCATCACTCCCCAAATAGCCTATTTGCACTTTAAAGACCTCTAATTTTGGTTCTCTAGCTATTTAACATATTTGGATAGTAAAACAAAACTTTTTCCCTTTATGCGATTTAGTCCTTTTTCGCAATTAAGCTCACAAATGCTAAAATTAATTCAGCAAAATTTTCATGCACTCACATAATCATTCTATAACACATAAAATAATATTAAAATAATTTATTGACTTTAGATTTGTGAATCTGAAACCACTGTTCCAACTAGGCCCAAAATCGGGTTGTTACAAATCTACAATAACGGGGGAGGCCTCTATTTATAGTTGAGCCTTCCCAAAATCAACGGTATAGATCGAAATAAATGAATGGATAAGATTAAAAGCTATCTAGATATCAGATCTCTAAGATTATAGAATCGTATCTTCTAAAGATTACATTTAATGTCTAGGATCACATATCTTTGAAGATCACCTTCCATATTGGCCAATCATATCTTTGAAGATTACTTTCCATATTTACCAGGCTCTAGAGACGGGCTTTTAATCTTTCCAAGCAATGGACCAATTCGATTGAGCCAAATGACCTCCCTCGAATGCAATGGATCGTACAAGTTTATCATGGTTGCGAACTCCTAGGCGCAACCCATGACACTTGCAGTTGCATATAGTCTCCATGGGCTGCTCCATACTGCATATGGTATTCATGGGCTGCATAATCCAATAAGGAATTCAGTCAGACAATTGACTTGATGACCCAAAGATGGACAACAACAACATGGGCACTTACAACCAGCCCAAAACTCAAGTCCAACATGGGCCTATTACATGATAAAAATAAAAACTAATAACTATTACATAAAATTATCCAACTTGTCCTAGAAACAAAAAGGTTCATCGAATAGTATTTTTTTTAAAAAATCATTGTAAATGTTAGGGTTTCAAAATAGAAAAACCATTTTTGTTTTTTTAATGAAAACAGACTAGATGTTATTAACTTAGTAAACAAAGTCCCAAGAAAGATGGTTGGGGAAACCAGAACCATAAAAAATAGAATAACCCTAAACAAAGTTATTGCTCACAAACAAAAAAAATTAACATCCACTCTCCAGCTTACAGAAGTATCATGTGCTGTGGCTACCCAAGAGCGTCCACGTTAAAACAAATGATTTTGGAAAAAATATTTTGAAAAGTGATTTTAACTCCAAGCGAGTGGTGTCAATTGTAATATTTGTAGTGTCAATCGGACACTCGAGTCTCCTAAGGTTCGAACCCAAACGTGTAACATCCTGATTTTGGGCCTAGTCAGAATAGTGGTTTCGAGACGATAAATCTGAAGTAGAAATAATTATTTTATGAATATTTTAAAGTCTATGGCATGAATTCATGATTGTGTGAAAGTTTCATGAAGAAATTTTATGAATAAGTGTCCAATTTAACTTTTAGGACTAAATTGCAAAAGTTGCAAAATATGAGATTCTAAAAGCTTTAAGCATGAAATAGCTTTGAATTATTAATTAAAGGTCCTTAAATGGCAATTTGACCAATTTCTATATTTTTGGACAAAAATGGGCATTAATTGGAAAAATTTGAAAGAAAGGCCTTAAGGACATTTTTATCAATTGGTTAATAAAAGAATAAAAAGGGAAAATAATTAAAAAATTGTGTCCATCTTCCTCCCCCATTGCCGAAATTTCTAAGGAGCCATAGCTAGGGCTTTGTTCATCCTTTCAAGCTTAATAGTAAGTGCATCCTAGCCTCGCTTTTAATATTCTTTGTATTTTTGAAGTTGTTATCAATCGATCTAGCCATTTCTACCATTATTTTAAGCTAGGTTTGATGTCCAAGGTTTGACCCATGTGTGACATGCATGTGTTTTGATGCTTAATGGAAGAATATGAATGTTTGATGTGTGATAAACATCTTTTACTAAGTGATTTCTGGTGAAAAGGGCGAAAAAGGACTCATTTGTAAAGTTTGTAAAAAGAGGACCCATTTGTAAAGTTTGTAAAATGAGTAGTAAGATGTATGATTTGGTGAGAAATGTGGGCTGCTATGAGCATGTTATAAGTTCGGCTAGGCTTGGGTAACAAAGAAAATGAGTACATTTCATTTTACGAGCCTAGGGACTAATTTGTAAATATGAAAAGTTTAGGGGAAAAACTATAATTTTGTAAAAGTATGATTTATGAGCTATTTTGAACAATGTGATAATTAAATAAGTGAAATTTTCTATTATAGATTACGAAAAACGGAGTTCGGACCTAAATTGAGGAAAGAATAAGGTTGTGGACTAAATCGAATAGTTAGCCATATTTTGGTACTGAGGTAAGTTCGTGTGTAAATAATTCAACATCATGTTATTATGTATTTGATGTTTTGATCTTGCATAAAATATATATTTATCTATATGGATTTGATTAATGATGACTCAATGATGAATTAACAAAGAATTGATACCTCGAAATCCCAGTTGAACATTAGGAATAATTAGGATACAAATGTCATGACATTAGGGTTATGTTTTATCCCATGTAAGGCCATGTCTGGGACATGGCATTAGCATCAATAAGTGGTCCCATGTAAGACCATGTCTGGGAGATGGCATTGGCATGGATAAGTGATCTCATGTAAGACCATATATAGGATATGACATTGGCATTGGCATCGATATGTGATTTCGTGTAAGACCATGTCTGGGACATGGCATCGATATGAGACATCGTGTGAGACCATAGCTAGGCTATCGGCTTCGATTGGTGATCCAATGTAAGACTATATCTGGTATATGGCATTGGCATCTTACTATGTGTATGAGAATCCCTAAGTATCCTTTAGTATTCCAAGTGGTTCAACGAGTAATCCAAAGATTATGTCAAAGAAATGACAAGGTATGATTATGTTGAAAGGGTACAGGTATGTACACAAAGCTCATAAATATTGAGGTTATGAATAGATGAAATCTCGGCAAGAAATGAATAAATGAATCATGATCATGAGTTTTATTATACACTAAGTAAATGACATGATTTAAGATGTATCTATGATACTTGATGACATTGTGATAAATTATATTATGTTATGTGTATAATTATGCATGATTAATGTTGTTAATTATTTACATGCAAACTTACTAAGCTTTATGCTTACTCCCCTTTCTTTTCCATTTTCTTATAGTACCGCTAAGCTAGCTCAGGGATCAAAGGACGTCAGAGCTCGATTCACACTATCAAACTAATCTTTTGGGTATAGTGAATTCAAGTATTTTGAGTATGCCATGTAAGGGGACTTAGTCTTTTTGTTATATGTCATATTGGTTTAGCCAAATGTGTTGCCTTATGATGATGTTTGATTCATTTTGTATATGGCCATGAGATATGGCTTATAATGATTATTGGGTTGTGAGCCTATTTATTCAACCATGTATGTGCTCATGCAATTATGATGTGGTTGGTGGTTGTGTGTATGTCATGAGATGTGTTGTTGCTATGAATGTCTGATGATTTAATTGAGATTTGTTTAGTATGATAATAACCATGACTTAAATGAGAATTGGCAAGTTGGGCTTGACAAAGTATGGTGTCTTGTGCATGTATAAGCTAACATGATAATGCCATAATCATGACTTGTTTGATGATGTTTAAGTATTCAATTATGCCATGTTAAGTGCCCTTGAAGTCATGTACGTGTTTGTGCAAATAAGGGTGGCAATTGGCTTAGAAAATAGCCTCAATGTTGTCCACAAGGGTAGACACACGGGCATGTGTCTAAGCCGTGTGTGACACATAGTCTGCCCTATGGGCATGTGATCTAGCTGCGTGTCCCCTGTACCCTATTTAGGTAAAGCAGAATGCCTAGTAGTAAACACACAGGTAGAGACACGGCCGTGTGTCTCCACCGTGTGAAGGACACGGCCTTAGGACATGGGCATGTGCCCTGGTCGTGTAAAGTCTGCACCTAATTTTTGGAATTTAATTCACCATACAGCCTAAGCACACGGGCATGTGACTTGACCGTGTGACCCCAATTTGTTGGTAACGTCGTAAGCAGAGAGTTACACGAGCTAGGGACACAGGCATGTACCAAGCCACACGAGCGTATGACCCTCCAAAACAAGAAATTTGTTTTAAGTGTTGTAAAAGTTCTGAAAGTTCTTGGTTTAGTCCCGAACCACCCCCAATGTATGTTTTGGGCCTCGTGGGCCCATAATAGGGACGATATGAATGTATATGAATAATTTCAAATTGGATGAAAATTTTATGGCCTGGTGTTGTATGAATGTTTATGTTTAAGTTTGGTAACGCCTTGAACCCTGTCCCGACGTCGGATACGGGTAAGGGGTGTTACAAAAGGATTGTGAAGTGGGTAAATGTATTTATCAAGTTAATTACAAGTTAGGCAATTACTAATCTAATCGAGTCAATAATTGTTAGTGAAGTCCAAATAATTTTTTTTTATAAACTAAAATTAAACTATTAATTAAACCAACTAAGCTAAACTTTTTCCCTAATGTTTTAGATTATGTAAATGATTAAATGATGCTCGATTGATTAGTTGAATGCTAATTAAACTAATGAACCTATATTGATTATATTGGTTGTCACTCTTAGTTAGGAATCTCCTTTTTGTCTCATCCTAGATTAAAAGATACCACCCAAGGTTACCTCTCAGTCTCACCTAGGCATATCGATTACCTCTTAGTCTCACTACTCGACACAATTATATCAAACTATCTAAGGATAAACTCTCATATCAGTCTCGTTTATCTAGGTTTTTCACTAGAGGTGCCAATTTTAATGTATTAAGCATTTCAACATAATCAAACAACTAATCCATCAAGAATAGACATCAACTTAAGCTAACAAACAACCAAACAATCAATAATTTAAAAAATTTAGCACAAGCTCAAACTCAAATTCCAAACAAACATTTTATCAAACATATTGCAAGCATAAAATGAAAGCAAAAGGGTTTAAGAAAATGATCATGCACTTGACGAAGATCCATTGAAGCCCGAGGGGTTGTGCATCATTGTTTACAAAATCTTTAACGATAAGAAAGAAAAGAAAATTGTCACACTAAGATCTAACCTAAAAATAAATAAAGAAAACTTAAACTAAAAATAGAAAGGAAAAGAAAAAGAAAAGAGAAAGAAAACATAATCTAAAAACTATAAACCCTAAAGAAATTATTCAGTCACCAAAAATCTAGAATGAAAAGCTTATAAAGTTGTATTTATAGCCTACTAACATTTAACCTTACATTGACTATTTTTCCATTAAGTAAAAAGAAAACATAAGCTTGTTTAGAATCAAAATTGCCCCTGTAGTTTTTGTAATGCCCTGGTTTATTTAACTTTTTTTATGAATTTTGTCATAATTAAGTATCTACTTAGTAGTTAAGTGATGTTGGTGTGTGTTTGACGTCTTGGGTTCAAGTTTCACTTTTGGAAATTCTATTATTTTTTTTACCCTAGCCTTATCCCTTTTGGGTGGGCTTATGTTATATTTTTGGTCAATTCATATTAGAATGAGCCTGCTGGTTCAAGTGGTAAGGTGTTAGCTAGCTTTAGGGTTTTGTGTTCGAACCTCTGTGTGAGTGAAGGATGTTACTTTTGCTTCTATGACTGTGTGCCGGTTGTGTAGTAGAAGTTCAGTGAGATTGAAAGTCCATGGTAGTTGGATGAGGTTAATGGTCAATTTTGGTGCGATTTGGTAGTTAGTGGGGTTGTGGTGAGTTATGATTTTAGTTTGAATTAATTTTTACATTTAATTTTTTCCCAAAAATTTCCCTTTCTGTCTTTCTAATGTTATTTTTTCCCCTTCCTTTCTCTGTAACTTTTTATTTTATTTTCTCATTATTCTGTTCAACAAATCAATCGTTCTAATCGTTGGGGTTCAGTGTTCCTGTTGTTCTTCGTTCATCTTGGTAAGTTTGTAAGTTTGTTTGCGTAACACCCCTAACCCGTATCCGTCGCCGGAACAAGATCTCAGAGTATTACCAGAGTTTACAAACATTCACATGCAATTCATATTAAAAATATCATTCATACTCAATATTTTTCTTATTGTCCCTAGAATGGGCCCTCGAGGCCTAATATGAACATTAGAATCGATTTGGGACTCAATTGGGATCTCATAAAAATTTTCACAAAATTTCCAAATTTCCCTTATGAACAGTGCCCACACGCCCGTGTGGTCTAGGGACACGCCCGTGTGGTCTAAGGACACACCCGTGTGATCAGGCCGTGTGGCTTACATGGTCATAGGACATGCCCATGTCTCAGGCCGTGTGGATCCACACGCCTGTGTCCCTTACCTGTGTAACTCTCTAACTTGTAAGGCATAAACAAATTGAAGTCACACGACCAAGTCACACGCCCATGTGCTAGGCCGTGTGGCAAATTTAATTTTCAAAATTAAGGTGCACTTTTCACATGGCCAGGACACACGCCCGTGTTCAAGGCCGTGTCCCTCACACGGTTGAGACACATGCCTGTATCTCTGCCCGCGTGCCCAATTCTGAGCATTCTGTTTCTAAAGTTTAAGGTGCAAGGGATACACGGTCAAACCACACACCCATGGGGCAAGCCGTGTGTCACACACGGCCTAGACACACACTCGTGTGTCTACCCATGTGGACAAAATAAGCCATTTCTTAGCTTCATTTTCTCATCCAATTTTGCCAACAACCTACACCAATACTTAAATGTATATACCAGGTAAATCAAGCATCAAAACTAAGCCTAACTAATATCTATCATGGCATAATATCACATGCATCTCATGTTTATAATGATACTTCTAGTGCATATACAAGATAAACATACTCTATTCAACCACATTTAACACATAAGCATTGACCATGAGATAACTTATAAACATGCAAAATATATCATTACTAGCCATTCCAATGGCTAGATTACAAAACACTTACAAGCCATCATTGACCAATTAAACTTATACATGCCATTATACCAAAATGAGCTTTCTAAATATACCAAAAAGGGGATAGTGGATAGTGTGATTATGCTCTGATCGATTCTCCAACCTTTGCACAAGGGAAAATTTAACGGGGTAAGCATTTTCATGCTTAGTAAGTTCGTATAACGAAAGAATCAACTTACCAATTATGTAACAGCCCGTTTTTAGGTCAAATCAGAATAGTGGTTTTGGGACCACAAATTTGAAGTCAAAATATTTATTTTATTATTTCAATAAGGTCTACAGCATGATAGATTAATTATGTGAAAGTTTCATAAAGAAAATTTACCATTTAAATGCTTAATTCGGTAAAAAGACTAAATCACATAACGCATAAAAGTAGAGTTCTATTGTTTAAAAGCATTATATGGCTATAGCTTGAAATATGGGAGTCCTTGCATGTCAATTAGACCATTATAAGGGTTAGAGGAATTCATGGCTTGGCAATTTGGTAAATAGAATTATTTTTAAAGGTTGGTTAGGTAAATTGAATAATAATAGATTAAATAAATAAAACAAATACAAAAACATGGCTAATATGCTTCAATCTTGTCAAAAATACAAAGAAAAGAAAAGGAGAAAAGAGTTCTAGGGTCGGCACTCTTGAAGCTTAATTCGGGTATGTTCTTTGTTCGGTTTTTGATAATTTTTATGTTTTTCATATCATTGCTTAGTAATCTATCAAACCCATGCCCTAATTTATGAAATTGTTAATGTTTTCATGAGATGATGTTGATGAATATGTGAGCTTTATGCTATTTATTTAAGAATTATGAAAGCTTGGTCATGGGCATATATGTTTTGTATTGGGATTTTTAATGATTTTGCTAATTGTGGATTAAATTGTGAAAATGAGAAATTGATGGGTTAAAATGTGAAATAAGTGAAAGATATGGGTTTATATGGAATACATGAATATTCGGCCAAGCATGAGTATAAGGAAATTTTGTGTATTTTGTGTATTTGTGATAAGGACTAAGTTTTAAAAATTGAAAAGTATAGGGACAAATATGTAAATTTTCCAAAATATGAATTATGGACTAAATTGAATAGCTTGAATATTGAATGTGTTGAATTTGATAATATACATATAGATCAAGATAAGCCGAGATCAAGTTTAGACCGGGGAAAGGAAAAGATTAATGAGTAGTCAATAAATTCCTATCCGAGCAACTCGAGGCAAGTTCGTATAATTAGAATCGAACTTTACTATACTTGTAATGGTTGAATTGAATGTATTTAATTGAATTATTTGAAATATGAATGCCTCGATGATATATCGAATTTGTTACCGAGCCTTGTTTGAACTATGTGAATCCATTGGATACGAATGACGTTTTACTGGAATTACTGTAATGGTCGAGCTCCTGCATTTGTTGCAGACTCACCATAACTCGTATGAGCTTACTGTTTCAGCTCATTGGAGCTTACTAATTCAGCTCGAAAGAGCTTACTATTCAGCTCAATAGAGCTTACTATTTTCAGCTCAATAGAGCTTACTGTTTATTAGCTCATAAAGAGCTTACTAGCCATGTCTCGAAAGAGCATGTATGATGATGAATTGACGGATTATTGATATTGTTCACTCAATTATCCTTTGAAGTTCTAATAGATTCAACGGGCCTAAATAATGTTATATGAACAAGTTATGGTTTATGTATTAGTTAAATGACTAACATGTGATGATTATGTCTGATTAGGTGATTGTTATATTGAATTGTTGGCATTTTATTATTGCTTTGATTACTTTAAATGGTAAGTTTAATTATGAATTATACGGGCTTACTAGGCTTAGAAGCTTACTCTGTTTTTTTTTTCTATGTCTTATAAAGGTTCGTTACCTCGCTCGTTCTGGACAAGTCGGATTTGCACGTCACACTATCCAAATTTTCGTTTGGTATTTTGAACTTATGAACTTATGTAAATATGGCATGTATAGGCTAGTTTGATAGTAATAGTTATGTTTTGGTATCATGGTTTGAGAATGAATTTGTCTATAAGTAAAGCCATGTGATTTGGCTTATTTTAGTATCATATTTGGATTGCATATATGTGCTTAATGATACTATGTTTTGGATGATAATATTTGAATGAAATTATGCAAAAGAAGTCTTGATATATGGATGTTAGATGAATGAATTGTATATGTCTAATTATATAGGTATATGGACATGTCAATGGTAAGTTTGATTATGGCTTATAATGTGTATTGAAATGGTTGATTTGGTTGCCAATTGAGTTGCTTAAATGTGCTCAAATATGAATGTATATGCTCATGTTTTAGGGTGGCAAAATTGGCTTTTTAAATGGCCTATTTTTTTCACACGAGCGTGTGTCTTAGCCGTATGCGACACATGGTCAGGTTGTATGGCCGTGTGTCCTCTGGGGTACCCTATAATTGTAAGTCAGGCTCAAGCATGGCCAAGACACACGGGCGTGTGACTAGCCGTGTGACCCAAGTTAGTCTCGACCATGGCCAAGCACACGGGCGTGTTTAGTGGCCATGTGTGCAAGTCAGTATGTATGCCTTGTTTGGACACGGCCTAGACACATGGGCGTGTCTAATGCCGTGTAAGGCACACGGCCTGTTCACACGGGCGTATGACCTATACATCTTTGAAAAATGTTTAAGTTTTCGAAAAATTTTGTATAAGCTCGGTTTAGTCCCGACACCTTTCTAATGCATGTTTAAGGTCTCGATGACTTATGTAAGGGACTTACTATTGATGTTTGAATTATGATGCTATGATGTTTACGAAATGAATGTTAAATGTTTCGATTTGTCAGGTAACGCCTTTAACCCTAGTCCGGCGACGGATACGAGTTAAGGGTGTTATAGGTTATATCTATTCTAATAAGCATGCATAAACATACATTCCATCCATTATAGGTAAATTCACCTAAACATATACACTTGATCAACCAAGTTAGTCACAGATGAGCTCATTACATACAAACTTCCATTAATTCCACCTTTCCATATTTCAAGAGTCTTTTTCATTGAACTAATGAAATGTCAATTGACATTTGGTTACATAAAGTATACATATAAATTATCCGTAAATTTTTATTCATTATTACCCATGGGGCATAAGTTCAAAGAGCATACTCTCAAGCCACATATTTTACAACAGGATTACCAGTCCAGGCTAAATCCTGATTTTCAACCGACGTTCACAAGAGTCATTTAGGATTGCCAGTCCAGGCTAAGTCCTATCAGTGGCCTATGATCTAAAGAGCTTAATTAGGGTTACCCGTCCAGGCTAAATCCTATTTGTAACATTTGTCATATCCTACTCGTTTCAAGAAATCATTATAATCCATTGAATTTCAATGTTCAATCGAGACATGACATTTTATCCATATTTTCCAAATTATAGTTATTTCATTATGTTCATCATCACATACATATCATTAAAATCATATAATTCAATTCAAGTAATTTAACATACATATTTAAGTTACACGAACTTACCTTGACAATTGTTCGTGTTTGAATTCCAACTAATCTGAAACTTTTTGTTTCCCTCGATATAATTATGTAGTTGGTCTTTCTGGGTCTATATAAGAAAATTTAATTATTAATCCATCACATTTTACATACACTTTCATTCTACTACATCCTGGTAAAATTACTATTTTGCCCCTACTCTTTTCAAAAATTTTAATTTCGTCCCTAGGCTCGAAAAATGATATTCATGAAATCTAATCCACTCTTCAAGCCTAGCCAAAATTTATAGGTAACATTTACAGCACATGCATTCCTCAAATTTTAGATTTTTCCATGGGTTTTACTACCTTTTCATTTTAGTCCCTAAGTCTCCATGAAAAATTACTTTGTAAAAATTGTTTATCTATCAACTATCCTTCATTTTCTACCATAAATTTCAAATTTCTAGCATCATCCATGGAAAAGTTCCTACACTTTGTTATCTTTTCAAATAAATCCCATAAATAGAGAGATTAGGTTATCTCGATTCTAAAAATATAAAAATAATTAAAAACGGGACTTGATTTCATACCTTATTGAGCTTGAAAAATTCTCTTCCTCCCTCCTAGGGTTTCCATAGAAATTTTGGGGAAGAAGATGAATAGAAAAGATGATAATTTCTTTTTATTTTTCTATCATCTTTTTAATTTATTGATTTCCAATTTAGTCCCTAGCCATTTCTAATTTTTCCATGGATGAGTCACAAAAATCTCTACTAACTCTCCTTCAATGGTCTAATTACCATATAAGGACCTCTAGATTTAAATTCTATAGCTATTTAATACCTATAGCTACTAGAAGGCAACTTTTGCATTTTATGCAATTTAGTCCTTTCCCTAATTAAACACTCTATCAGTAAAATTTCTGTATCAAAATTTTCACACGACCTTCTTATAATAATGCAAATCATAAAATAAAATAAAATAAAATTTTATTTCTGGGCTCGAATTTGTGGTCCCAAAACCATTGTTTCGATCGCACCGAAATTGGGCTGTTACAGTTTGATTTGGATTTCTTTCCTTTTGAATTGGCATATTGGTGTTGTGGTTAGGGAGTTTAATTTTTGTGAGTGTGTTGCGTAGGACAAGACTGTGAAGTAGTGGATTTCGCTCCAACGGCCTCATCTGTGATAGTAGTTGTTTTCGTCGTCGATAAGTTCATGTGCGTTATTTTGGTTATTGTTGTTGAATCGTAAACCGTTTGCTAAATAGTTGTTGGGATACTATTTTTCTAGGTTTCAAAGGTCTCGAGGTTGCTTTCACATGAAAAATGAACTAGGTGTGTAATGAAAACACGAAAAAGCATCGACCGGCGAAAGCTAAAAATCTGGCTTGTCGATGCTACACGGACGTGTGCCTAGTCGTGTCGTAGGCCATGTGGGCCATACAGGCTAGGCCAACTTGAGCGTATGGGTTATACGAGCATGTGGGCCCATACAGGCAAGCCACACGGGTGTGTGGGCTATGAGCTAGGTCGTGTGGGCCACACGGGCAAGGCCATTCTGGGCGTGTGTGCCTACACGGGTAAGCCACACGGGGCATGTAGGCCCAAATTTTAAAATTTTTCCCTAGGATCGTACACGTCATTCTGATCGACTGTGGGCATTTTGTAGGGTCAATATGTATGGTATAAGCATTAAAGCATGAAATATGTTACTCTGTTAGACTAGAAATGACTTAAATAATGCTTTTATGAGTATTATGAGACATGGTATGTACAATTTGTTCTGTCATGCTTAGGCATGTGTAATATATGTTTTATGAGCATGTGTGATGTATTAATTAAGATATCTGTTATTATTCTTTGTATTTGGTTATGAGATGGGATATGTGATATGTAGAGAAAGTATTCTATGAGGCGATATTTTGCCAATATACTGGCAGCACGGCTGTGATTATTCTAAAAAGTGGCGTATAGACACTATTGGTGTGTAGGGCTGGATGGGTGTTTTATACCCCTTGTGGTGTGTTGGGATGGTCGAAGTTAGTGTGTATAGGATGGGTGTAACAGCCCAATTTTGTTGAAACCAGAGTAGTGGTTTAGGGAACACAAATTCGAACTGAAAATAAAATTTATTTTTATTTTATTATATGGTCTATATTATGTTAGAAAAGTCATTTGAAAATTTTGATATGAAAATTTTATCGATTATGTGTTTAATTTGGAAAAGGACTAAATCGCATAAAATGCCAAAGTTAAATTCTAGTAGCTATAAGGATTAAATAGCTATGGAATTCAAAACTTGAGGTCCTTATATGGTAAATAGACCATTAAAGAAAGTATGTAGATATTTTGGCATGACTCAACCATGGAAAAATAAAAAAAAAGGCTAAGGACTAAATTGAAAAGAGGAAAAGTTATTAAATGACAATTTAATTAAATGAAAAAGAACAAAATTTCATATCATCTTCCCCAAATATTTCCATGGAAGCCCTAAGAGAGAGGAAGAATACTTATCAAGCTTATTTGGGTAAGTAATCAAGCCCCGTTTTTAGAAATTTTTATATTTTTAAAATCGGGATAGTCTAATCTATCTATTTGGGGGATTAATTTGAAAAGTTATCAAGGTATGAAATTTGGGTAATGGATGAATATGCTGGAAATTTAAAATTTATGGTAGAAAATGAAAGGTTGTTGATAGATAAACAACTTTTACAAAGTGATTTTTGATGAAAACATGATTTAGGGACTAAAATGCAAAGTTGTGAAATTTGATCAAAAATTCTGAATTTTTTTGAATATATGTGCTGTAAATTTTGAGAGAATTTTTGTTAGGCTTGGGATAGGGAGTAAATTGCACAAATTTCATTTTCCGAACCTAGGGACGAAATGGGAATTTATGGAAAAGTTAAGGACAAAATGGTAATTTTGCCTAGGATGAAAATTTAGTCCACTTGAATATGAAATATGATAAATTGATTTTAAATTTACTCGTATAGATCCAGATAGACCAAATTCAGAGCTAGAACGAGGAAAAAAGGAAAATGTCGGATTAGTAGATTTTTTTTACATGAACATTTGTCGGGGTAAGTTCCTGTAGCTAAATTATGTATATTTATATGCTTCTATTGAATGTATATATGTGTGAATTGTATAAATGCCATAAATATGTAAAATGATCACATACTCGTTATAGCCCACTAAATGAAAGTGCCCAACCAATAATAATGCCCGATAAGTGATAAATGATAAGAATGTTACTCATATTCTTAAAATGAATGTGGAATGTGTCTATTTGAATTATATGTATGATTTAGAAGTATGAAATAATCACATGCTCGATAACGCTTAAGAAATGTTTAAATCCCAGTTGAATAAATGGAAAATCAAAGGATATCTGATTTCCTGAAATGAATGAGGTTCTGCAATTGTTGCTGATGGGATTTAGCTCGGACAAGTAATCCTATTAACCTTATTATAGAAAGATTTAGGCCAGACGGGTAATCCTGATATAAGTCCTCTCGAGCATATGTTATGGATTGGATTTAGCTTGGATGGGTAATCCAGATCAAGCTCCTTAGAGCATATGTCATAAAAACAATTTAGCCTAGACTAGTAATCCTGTTGTATACATGTGTGGCTCGAGAATGTACTCTCTAAAATAGTACCTTATGGGTACCATTGAATATGAATTGACGGATCATCGTTTGTACACCTCGAGTGTACTACCTGTGCATCCATTGATATTCCGAGTAAATTCAACGGGTAAAGATCCTAAAATTAGAAGATATGAATATGAAATGAGTTATTGTACGTATCCGTCTAAAATATAATAAAATGATTATACATGATAAGTGATACGTGAAAGTATGCGATGATAATATGTATACATGGAAATTATTTGATGAGATTGTTCATCCTTGATTATAGACTTGTACACCTTGTGTGTACTACTACTCGTGTGACCTTAATATTTTGAATGAGATGAGTAAAGTTTTGACATGAAATAATTTGAACATCGAGATGAGCTATTATGAAATTGAGATGAGCTATTATGAAATTATACTTATAATATAAAGAGATGAATTATACATGTTAAATGAATACATGTAGTGGAAAGCATATGTGCATGGAAACTTGATTGTTGTTAAGCCCATATATGTGTTGATGTTATTATGGAATATATGAATAACATGGGCAATGAGGATATGTGTAGGGCTTGAGTTCAAATTGATTGAAAATGCCTTACATAGTTACCTCAAAATAAAATGAATGATAAGTTAAGTACCATGTTATATGAACTTACTAAGCATGTAATGCTTACTTAGATTTATTTCCCTATTTTATAGTAAATTAGAAGCTCGTTGGATTGGATGTTTGGCGGAGATCACTCACACTATCCATCGGCCCATGTCGGTACAATATGGTAAATCAATTGTGGTTATAATGGCATGTATAGGTTATATTGGTCATATTGGTATGTAATTATTGTAATCTAGCCATTGGAATGGCTAGTGATGATTATGTTTTGGGACTTGTATATATATATGATAATGTCTTTTGTGATGTGGTTTGTAATATTTTGCTAAATGGTTTATTGTGGCTTAGTAGCATAAATGATGAATGGTTGTGATTTGGCTTATTGATAAGCTAGTGAACCTAGGCAAGGCCATGCATATTGAAAGAAATAATATTGATGTTTATGGATGTGAAATTTGGTATGATTTGGTTTGGAAAAATATAATGTTATGAGCATGTTAGATGTTGTTGAAATGACATGTTTTAGCCTTAGTTTTGGCTGTATTGGCTGCCTAATTATGCTATGATTTGTATCATTTGAAGTTATATAGATGTGTGCAAAGGAGGATGGCAAAATGGCTTGGTAAATAGCCTATATTTTGTCCACACGGGTAGGCACACGGGCGTGTGTCTAGGCCGTGTGTGACACACGGTCTGCCCTATGGGCGTGTGGCCTGGCGGTGTGTCCCCTGCACCTTAAAATTGAGAAATAGAATACCCAGAATTGAGCACATGAGTAGAGTCACGGGTGTGTGTCTCAGCCATGTGAGGGACACGGCCTTGAACACAGGCATGTGTCCTGGCCGTGTGAAGTCTGCACCTATTTATTGAAAATTAATTCAACCACACGGCCTAGCACACAGGCATGTGACTTGGCCATGTGACTTCAATTTGTTCATGCCTTACAAGTCAGAGAGTTACACGGGTAAGGGACACGGGCGTGTGTGATCACACAGCCTACCCACACGAGCGTGTCCCTAAACCACACGGGCATGTGAGCCCTGCAACTTGGAAAAATTTGTACCAAAAAATTCTTAGAGGTTCTGATTAAGTCTCGACTCGATTCTAATGTTCGTATTGGGCCTCGAAGGTCCAATTAAGGGTCATTTTGAATGATCTCAGTTAATGAATAGTAATTTATTTGAATTATTTGAAAATATTCTAAAAGTTTCGGTAATGCTCCGAAACATTGTTCCGACGACAGATACAGGTTAGCGGTGTTACAATGGGGGTAGGACTTTATATATCTGTATCTATATGATTTTCTTAATAATTTGGTTATGTTAAGGATTTATGTCTGTATCTATTCTGTTATGCGATAAAACCTGAATTTATGTTTCCGTAGAGTTACTCACTGAGTTTTTAAAACTCACTTTCTTTTTGTCTATTCTGTTCAGGTAACCCTCAGACTTAGGCGGGTCGATGCGATAGAGGCTCGGTTGTGACCACTTGTCCGTAAATTTCATTTATTTTAAAATTTTTCTTAATTTTATGATTTTGAGAGTTTTGTAATTTTGGGACTCTCTGGACTTTGGGGTTTTATTTTTGGATTTGGATTTTATTTGAGATTTCTTGTGACGCTCGATAAAACAATTTACAGAAACAATTCTTTTATGCGATCAAACACTTTCGAGAAAATAAACTCAGTTTTCAAAATATAACGACTTTAAAACTTCCGCTACAAATTATTGTTTTATTTGAAAGAGTATACAATCAATGATCTTCACTAATAAGTATAACAACATATTCTTTACAACAAAGAGGTACGATGCTTTTAAAGGAAAACACTGGTTTCTAACTTTTCTTCGTAACATCTCCAGATTCAGCCATAATGTCTAGGCCGAGTTTGGGGTGTTACAGTTTTTTTCACTTGTTAGGCTTGAGTATCATGATACCCATAATAATCTTGAGATTAAAGTCTTGTGGGTCTCGATATGCGATATCCATTGTCTGGTATTGCGATACCACTATAGATGACCTCTATTCTCCTTATTTCAGCACTGTTAGGGGTATCACGACTTTCATGCTTCGATATCGTGATACCCCCTTTCTCTGTGATGTTTTCTTTATGTTCGGGTTATCGTCGATTCCCTACAACACCCAAACAACTTGTTAAGTTTCCCATAGAACGATTGACCAATTTGGGTATAAAAAATGGCTTAAATTAATAAAAATGATTTATTAACAATAGAACTAAAAATCGACAAAAACATATCAAAGACACTTAAATTACTTGAGAATAAGCTCCTTAAGAATAATGGAAAACCTAATTTGACGTATCAAATTATGATATATCACATTGATCTATTTAAAGCATCTAAAACTATGAGCCATTGGTACACAACTTCTCGCAACACCATCTCGTATTGTTGTGCTGCTTTTCACATTGTCCTCTCGATTGTGATTGTCAGCTTGGTCTTACCATCTTCCTTCAATCTGATTCTATCGCATCTATTGCAAAAGAAGGAGCTCCACCAATCAGACAAGCTTTTGATTCCCTCTGCAAGCTTTTTGTAGCTAACATATGAGCCACTGTGTTGGCTTGGCACTGTGCATGCTGAACGAGGCACTCTTCGAAGCCCGCACTAATAGAAATATATTCCTTGTGTGATCAATAGCATGTCGGCGGCTTCTAATGGGATGGCACTCGAACTGGTACAAGTAATCTCGCTTGTAGCCCTTCTAACTCTCTAAAATAAGTATGTATTAAAGTTGCAATAGGACATCATAGAAGTAGATCGAGGCCAATAGAATTGCAATGCCTCCTAAGTATCCAATGTAATCTGGCAATCACGAAAGACATGCTTCAGTGTTCCTACCACATCGCCATACCTGTTGCATAAACTAGAATGGATTAATCGTCTATAAAGTATAGTAGAGTATGTAAGGAGATAATTAAGAAAATTCCTCCAGTTGAGGATCTTGACCTTAGAAGGAATATCCAGAAGCCATGATTTTTTGTAAAAGGCAGTGTATGTAGTTTGAGTAACAATGGTTATAGGTGTTTGTAAATCATGAAAAAGAAGTTTGGAGGCACTTCTTACAGAATACTCTTTCGAAGCCTTACCCCTTCAAACTATGCGATTAGCATGAGGGAAACACGCTAGAGGAATTCCCCGGATCCTCACAACATCAAATTCACTGAAGGTATTTCTTCTCAAATCTGATTTCCATAATCTTGTACTTGAGTCAATTAAATCAGATACGAAAATCTATTCCTGTACGATCGATAACTGTATTGGCAAGAAAATCTGTTCCCCCAAGTACCCAAGTGTCCTCCCAAATTGAGATCGATGTTCATATGTCGATCCACTAAAAAATCCCAATGTAGAGGAGGCCCCGTGCTGCCCATATACTCTTCTACATGTATGAAGACACACTCCATAACCTTTCATAAAGGAATTCTGAGTCTAAAAGTATTTGCTTTTAATGTTCTCGAGAGCAAAAAGTGAGGATTGCAAATTAGTCATCATCCCTGCTTCGCCAATAACGTTAAATTAGACTATAAAAAACCTCTAAACCCATGCCCCATTCCTCCTTAAGTGTGCACAAATGCCGTTATTCACACCAATGGATTCCATGCTTATCATGGCTCTTTTACCACCAGAACTTTCCAACAATGTTCTCCATTTCCAAACACAAGGATTTCGGTAATAAAAAACAAAACATAGAATACGTTGGAATAGCCTAGAGTACAGCTTTAATGAACACTTTCTTACCCCCATGCGATAGATTTCAAACATTCCAACTGCTAATCTTTTATTTTTTCCGATTTTTCAACTCTTGAAATGAAAATTTCTTCCCCCGACTAACCATATTTGAAAGACCCAAGTATCTTTCCATAGTCACCATTCATCGAACATTAAGCAATTAGGAAACCATTGTTCTAGTATCCTCCAAGACATTAGTATTGGAAAATTTTGTTGATTTGTCAAGGTTGACACATTGTCCCGAGCAACTTTCATATTCGATAAGAATGTCCTAAAGAACCCGCACACCCCTTTGTGATGCCTTACAAAATAAAATACAAGCATTTATGAACATTAACAGAAATATTTGTGGACTATGTCGATAAACCTTTACACCCACCCATAACCCGTTCAGTCGAGCCAACTTTAATAAGGCCGAGAGCCCCTTACCGCAAAACAAAAATAGATAAGGGATCAAAGGGTCCCCTTGTTGCAATCCTCTAGATGGGTTGATACAAGTCCCCATTTCACCATTCAGAATGATGGAATAGAAAATAGAAGTTATACACCGCATTATTAGATCCACCCATGTTCGCACAAACCCCATTTGTAACATCATTCTTTCTAATAAATACCATTACACACAATCGTAAGATTTGTTCGTGTCCAACTTAAAAGCCAATATCATTTGCTCTCCATCCATTTTTGTTTAAAAGTATGCAAGACTTCATAGGAAAAAGAACATTGTCAGTGATTAACCTCTTAAGAACGAAAGCACGTTGTGCCTTATCAATACAGAGATCGAGAATCTTTCAAAGTCAATTTGCAATCATCTTAGCAATTATCTTATACAACACTTTACAAAGACTTAAAGGTCGAAAGTTAGTGATATTTGTAGGGCGTACCACCTTCGAAATGAGTGCTATATAAGTGTTGTTAAGCCTCGCCAAAGATTTACCATTGTTGAGGATTTCTAGACAGAACACACCCACATCCTTGCTAATCATATGCCAGAATTTCTGGTAGAACAACGCTGGGAAACCATTTGCTCCCAAAGCTTTCATCTGACCCATCACCTTCATGGCTACCACTAATTCCTCTTCCCATATTTTTCCGTCAACATATTATTCATATCATCAATCATGCACCTCTCCACTTCGGGAAAAATATGATCAATATTACCTACTCCCCATGTAGAAAAAAGACCCAAGAAATACTCTTTCGCAATACGATCCATCTCATTAAAGTCCAAGGCCAAGCGCCACCAGAATTCAAAGTGAAATCGTCCTATTTTCTTGAATCCTACAAATGCTTGATTTTCAACTCACAAGAATCTTCCAAGCGCCACCAGAATTCAAAGTGAAATCGTCCTATTTTCTTTCTGTATCCCCCTGATATGTTTGTAAGTGCAAAGGGAAATGGTCAAAGAAAAAATGAGATAGATGTCATAAGGAGAAATTCAGGAAAATATGCATCCAATCTGAAGAGGTGACTCTACGATCAAGATGTTCTCGAATGTTCATCTCAGACAAATTTCTCCTATCCCATGTGAACCATACACCTGAGTATCTAATATCATGAAGTTGGCAAGCCTTGAACACCCTCTGAAACACTTCCATTCTCCCCTCCTCCCTTGGCAGTCCACATTGCTTTTCGAAAGAATATAGGTTGTCACTAAAATCACCGCAAACTAACCAAGGCAAAACATGCAAAGTCCCAAGGGTTTTCAACAAGTTCCATGTGTTAGATTTCTCTCAAGGATCAGGATCCCCATAAAAACCAATAAATCTCTAACGATACTATCCGAACTCTCATATATATCGACATCAATCTGATTTAGTGAGAAACTTAGTAGTTGAACCAAATTATCATCATTCCATCCTAAATATAATCCACCTTGCAAACCATTCATTGTAACATCAATACCATTCTAATATCCATACTGTTTTTGAACCATTTCCATTCGTCGAGAAGCTTTTTGTCCACAAAGAAGACGAGTTGGCGATGATAGACTTTCAACATGTGATAAAGTCTGCAAATTGCTCGTGGGTTCCCCTAACTAAGGACATTCCAACATAGAATCTTCATGGTGTCTGGTCGACTTGCCTACAGGCAGCCACCAATATTTGTTGAATTGGAGCTTCAACACGCTGATCTCTAGCAAATCTGTACCCATAAAAATAATGGAGTCCATACTATCAAAATAAGGCCTCTTCTTCCCATCTAGAGTCGCAAGTAGGGAATCTTCATCATCATGCTCCATATTCAACCTATCCACCCCAATCGTGTTTCTTTTTTTGAAAAGGTCAATTCTATCTAACAAACCTTTTAAATTGATCTCGATAATGAGATTCATATTATGCCATGATGTCATCCTTTATCTCCCTCATAAAGTATTGCCCAAAACCAACTCACTCCCTCCATTCCGTAGCCAAATGTTGTTTGTCGTAGCAACCCTCTTAGGTTGCACATGGAGAGACAAATCCTAGAGCAATTCCAACCCTTCCCCCTGGTTAAGACGTAGTGGACAGAAAGGGTCTTTATGTCTTAAACAACTACACAGCAAATAGAATAGAGTCAGTTGTTCATATTTGAAGGTAACATAGATAATTTGCAATGGGGAAAACATTATTCGCTTTCGTTGTTTCAAAGGTTTACGAATATCAATGAGCACCCTAATCCGTAAGAAATTATTCAACCCTCTAGGAAGTTGTTTTGAATCGTACTCTAAAAAAGTGCCAATAAAGTTTCCAAATTGTTGAGCAGCTAATTCTAAAAAGAAGCCTAGAGGCAAATCATGCACTTGGGACCAAAATGCAGAATACACCAATGGAATAGTCAGAGGACCATCTTCCTCTCGCAGCCAATGAAAAACTAGAAGATGGCCATTAAAAGTCCACAGTGTATCGCTAATCACACAATCCACATCAACCTTATGGAAAATTTTGAAAAGAAACCACTTTGCCCCCAATTCTGAAATTTCCACTCCTCCCAAGGGGTGCCACATATTAGCCATAGTATTCCGCATAGCCTTAAAATTGACCACATTGGCAGTTAGGAAATAGTCCACCAAATAGAATTCATAAATTGATCGGTGTGAACCCTCATCATAGAAAAAAAAAAGCCATGCTTATTCTTCGCCATCCGTAATACACAAATCGACAAGTCCTTTCTCCATAAACTTCAAAGAAATAGACTACACCAAGAAAAACAACTCCAGTAGCAATCAAGTTTGACAAAACAAAAAGATAATATATAACAGCCTATTTTTCAGTGGTGCTAGAAAAAGTGGTTTCAGACTACAATTTCAATGTGTGAGTCTCATAAATATTAATTATATTTAATATTTACGAGGTCATTAGTATTGTTTTAAAATTTTGTTTAAAAATTTTAACATTTAGATAGTTAATTAAAAAAAAAAGACTAAATTGCAAAAAGTGAAAAAATCAATTGCTATTAGAATTTTAGCGCCAATTGAGTGACTAAGTAAAATAGTATGGTCTAATATGGTAAATAAACCATTTCAATAGTAAGTGGACAGTAGGTAATGGGAAATGAATTAAAAATATGAGGTAATGGCATTTTTGTAATTAAGTTAAAATCAAAACAAAACAAAACAAAAGAAATGGGTAATCTTTTTTTTTTTGGCCGGAGAACCAAATGCCATAATTGGGAGAACAAGAAGATTTGGTTTTCTATTTTCCCCTTGCATGTAAGTGTGTTTACCATTCGTTTTTTCATGAATTTTATATTTTTTAAATCGTTGCAACTAGATCTAGCTAACTCGTACCTCCGTTTTTGACATTATTAAATATTTTAATATGTGCTATTGATGAATTTGGTGTGTTCTTGAAGTTTATTAATGAATTACCATGCTTAGGTGTTAAATAGAAATATTTTGTTCAGAAATTTTGTATGATTTTAAGTTTAGGGATTTAAATGAAAATAAGTTAAATTAAGCAAGGTTTTCTTGTGAAATTTCAACATGTGTGAATTGTTTAATATAGTTGAAAATTAAGTTCAATGGGTTTAAATTTTAATTGGGAGAAATAGGCTTGTTTTGATCTTAAGGACCAAATTAATTAAAATGTAAACATTTGGGGTCTAATGTTCAAAATTGTAAATAGGAAGTTATATGTATTAAATTGAATAGTATACGAAATTTAGGCTAAAAATGGAAATAAATTATATCATAGATCAAGAATAAGTAGATAACTGAGGAAAAGGGAAACTAGCATAATAGTCCTTGAATCTTTG
This sequence comes from Gossypium anomalum, assembly GCA_025698475.1. Lineage (NCBI taxonomy): Eukaryota > Viridiplantae > Streptophyta > Magnoliopsida > Malvales > Malvaceae > Gossypium > Gossypium anomalum. The sequence continues at coordinate 75,490,074 of CM046966.1, read as the reverse complement.
TCGTTATTTGTAGTTTAGCCCTTGTAAGTTCGTTCGTTTATTTTGATATAAATTGCAAAACAAATTGAATGAGGTATTGAATGTTGAATGTTGAAATGAATGTTTTACTATTAATTTAATATGAATTGAGGTAATAAATTTTTTGGATATGCGTTTTACAAAAGTAACTCCTAAGTCGAATGAACAGAGGATAGAGTACGATTGGGACGACAATAGGTTATATTGCATGCTGTTCGGGATTGGTTTGAGATGAGATGATGATTCCTATTTATTTCCTGTTCACTAAATATACCGAAGTCCAGCATTTGTTGTGAACTTTCGTGTTATATTTACATTTTTTAGGGTGTTACTGTGACAGCCCTAATGTGACCCTATTCAGAATGTGGTTTCGGGACCACAAAACTGAATCACAAAAATAATTAACCATTATAATCTATGCTTATAGTATGTGTAAATGCATGTGTGAAATTTTCATATCTTAATTTTGTCAATTGCATGTGAAATTATTAAATAGGGACTTATGTGAGACATTGTGAAATGTGATAGGTTAATTTTAAATGGTTTATTAATGCATGTTAACATAAAGGTGGACTTGCATGTCAAATTGTCCATTTCTTTGATAGTGGCCGACCATGATGTAGATTTATGCATATTATAGACATTTTATAATAATTTTAAATTTCAATTAAAGGAATTATAGAATTAAAGGAAATAAAATAATGAGAAGTGGGAGGAGAGACCAAAGTGTTTCATCTTTACTTCTCCATTGCCGAAACTAGAAGAAAGAAAGAAGAAAAACTCTTGTTGAATTTCGACTAAGGTGTTTTGATACAAGAAGGTATGTTTTATGCCACTCTTGAAAATGTATGCATAATTTGTAGGATTGGTTTAAATTTTACTTGAATCTTGGATTGAAATTAGGTTATTTAGGAGGGCTGAATTTTGGCCTAAGAATTTAAAATTTTTAGTAGAAGTTTTGATGACATTAGATGGATAGTTAGGTTGGATGTGTTAAATTGTTATTTGTTTTAGCTTGAAAGTTAAGGTTAATATGGTTTATGGGATTGCCGAATCTAATTTAGGGAGAAAGAAAAATATATGTATTCGGTTATGCTATTGATTCTTGGGAAATAATGCTTAATGTATTTTTGTTTATGTTTTATAAAAGCACTAGTAATTGAATTTGAGAAATTTTAACTTGTTGATGGGAGAAATTGAAAGGGGATATATTGTTGTTCTTAACGTTAATTGAAGTTTGAACTAGTTATTCCTAATTGTTAGTAGTTATATAAGAAATAGACGAACTTGGACTTGTTGAGTTACTTGAATAAATTCGGCTTTGTAAATGATTTTTAAGGGTATAAACCTTGAATAATGCTATGCATAGGTTTCGACTTTGATAGTACTTTTATAAGCATAAATAGTTCAATTTTGATAATATGGTATGATGTAATAAGTAATGCTATAATGGTAGACTTAGTTGGATTTCTTCATTTTGAGTGATGCATTTAACTCTTGTGTCGATTGAGTCGATATATGTTTTTATATGAAACTAAATGATGTTTAAGAAATTCGAATATGCATGGTATTAAACTAGTATTATGTTCGATGGTGTATGAGTAGAGCATATGTATGATGCTTAATAACTAGTTAATAACATCATTCGTACTTAATTGTATGATATACATGTATTAAATCGAATAGCTCAATTGATAAGTTAATTAATAAGATCTATTTGTTTAATCAAGCTTAAGAGCTAAGAGGGTCAAAATCGGATAAAGGAAAAGAAAAAGCAATCGAGTTGTCTATCCGCAACTATTCAAATATCCGAGGTAAGTCTTTTAGTAATGAAACTTAGCTTATGATTTAATAAGGCTATTATTTATATATGAGCATAATAAATAACTTGTGACCTAATGATTCTACTTGAATTACATGACGAAATAAATAAGTAAAGTATTTACTTGTAGCCGAATGGTTATAGAAATCTTGTGGATTAACAAAACAGGATCATGTTATTTGTTTAGGACTAATGAATCGAACGATGTATGGTTGGTAAACATGCTGTAATTGTATTCGAGTATCAGGAATGATATCCAAATGTGATATGATATATATATATATATGCATATATGTGTGAATGTTAATCGGGATTTAACTCCGAGCTTGGGTTCGAAGGGCTTTTGAGCTAGTGCTAAGAATCGGGCTTGATTCCGAAGGGTGTTTGTGCCGTCATAATATTTGAGGTTGAAAACCCATAAGTGTTCGTACGAGAAATCATATAATACATGTTGAAACAATTTTAAACACATGTGCTACTTACCGTAAGATAACCAGGTAAGTAAATTACTCTCGTTGAGAAAACGATTATCTTTAAATTATGACTACGAAATTCGATAGGTATGCTTAGACCATTAAAATCATTCAAATGTTTATGATCTGATCATGATGTATGAGTTCCGAATTAGAGAGTTCAATTTCACAAATATGAGATGTATGTGTATATGCATGAGATTGACATGGAAATTTGAGATGAACGAATTCGGCTATAGATTGAATTTAAATGAATATATTGATTTTACCTTTGTGATATGAATGATAAAAGTGGTACCTTAGTTATGTTTCTATTCGGCCAAAGAATGAAATAAGCAAACTTTGATATTATTATGCCACTCTTTTAAATGATTTCATTACTTAAAACTTACTAAGCATCAAAGTGCTTATTCTTTTGCTTTAATTCTCTATTTTATAGATTTTGTTCGTCAGCTATCGGGCTCGGGAGTGTCAAAGTCGAAGTCATCCACACTATCTAAGCCCTTTTGGTACTCTTTTAGTTGAACTTTGATAATGGCATGTATAGGGTTGACTTTTGTTGTTAATTAAGTACCTTTTTGGTAATTTATATATGTATAGCCATACGAAAATGGCTTGTTTAGTTATTATATGTTTCCCATATGGTTAATGTGTATGTATGGTTGATATTCGATTAAGGCTTTAAATGTTTTTATGAGAATCAAACCTAGGAATTTTATAATTTTGTTAAATGAAATCTTGTGCTTGTTTGTAATACTCTTTAATCCTTCCGGCGAAGGGTACGGGTTAGGGGTGTTACATTTTATTTGGTATCAGAGCTACGGTTTACTCGATTTTAGGACTATCATAATACGAATGGGTCTAGCTATACATGCCATTATGTGTTTATTTGATAGTGTGGTGATTTCTGACAATTAAAAATGCGTTTATGTATAGTAATGGATCCTGATCCCAATCGAGCGATAACTGATGATGTTGAGAGTGTAGCGCCTGCTCCCGCACAAGGGACAGCACCGGTGAACTCTCAACCTATTGCTAGAAATCAGAACGATGAGGCTAGACAGGCTTTTTATAGCGTAATGAATGATTGGTTATCAGTATATTCGAACTAATACGGCTGCTCCACAACCCCCACTTCCGACTAATACACCCCCTGCACTCGCGATACCTCCGGTGCTTGATCAGATGAGGTTAAATAAGCCCCTGGTTGACAGAATTCAAAAACACGGGGCTACAGAATTTAAAGCTACAGACAGTGATGATGCCGAGCAAGCTGAATTTTGGTTGGACAACACTATTCGAGTATTGGATGAACCATCTTGCACACCCGATGACTGCCTGAAGTGTGCTATATCTTTGCTACGTGATTCTGCCTATTATTGGTGGAATACATTGGTTTCAGTTGTACCCAGAGAGCGAGTGACGTGGGAATTCTTCCAGATCGAGTTTCGAAAAAAGTATATCAGTCAAAGATTCATCGATCAGAAACGAAAGGAATTTTTGGAGCTTAAGCAGGGTTCCATGTCGATTCATCGACTACTGAGCGAAGTTTGTCAGACTCAGTAGATATGCTCGAGAATGTGTATCATCTGAGGCTATTATGTGTAAACATTTTGAGGATGGGCTGAATGAAGATATAAAAATGTTTGTTGGCATTCTTGAAATACGAGAGTTCGTAGTACTTGTCGAACGAGCTTGTAAAGCCGAAAAACTTAGTAAAGAGAAAAGAAAAGCTGATGTCGGAGCTGGAGAATTTCGTAAAAGATCTTCAGGAAAGTCCTTTCAGTAATCACCGAAGAAATTTCGAGATGATTCAGGCCGGACAAAGAACACTTCGGGTTTTTCCAGATGAGACCGCGATCGATCCCCAGTGAGTACGCGAGCCACTTCAGTTGCTAATGTTGGAAATGATCGTCTGGACCGAACAGAGTCCAAGTATTGTGGTAAATGGCATTCATGGAGTTGTAGATTTCATGATCGCTCCTGTTATAAATGCGGGTCAGCCGACCACTTTATTAAAGATTGCCCGAGATTATCGGAACAAAATGTGAATCAGAGTGGGAAACCAAATAATACTACAGCACGAGGTAGACCCCCTAGGAATCCGGGGAACGCTAGCGGCGGTCAGAGAGGGTCTAAAGATACTACCACCAGATCCGAGGATCGTGCCCCTGCCAGAGCTTATGGTATACGTGCACGTGAGGATGCTTCTTCGTCTGATGTTATTACCGGTACTTTCACTCTTTTTGATACTGATGTGATTGCTTTGATTGACCCTGGTTCTACTCATTCTTATGTACGTGAAACTTTAGCATTCAGTAAGACTTTACCTGTTGAGTCTACTGAGTTCGTTATTCGAGTATCGAATCCTTTGGGTCGATGTGTGCTTGTCGATAAGGTGTGTAAGAAATGCACCTTAATAATTTGAGGTTCTTGTTTTTCGGCCGATTTGATGCTTTTACCGTTTGATGAATTTGATGTTATTCTCGGTATGGATTGGTTGACCGTACATGATGCAATTGTGAATTGCAAAAGAAAAACCATTGATTTGAGGTGTGTAAATAATGAAATAATTCGAGTTGAGTCTACTGACTTAAATGGATTGCCAGCAATAATATCATCAATGTTGGCTCAGAAATATGTAAGAAAGGGGTGTGAAGCATACCTTGCGTATGTACTTGATGACAAGGAGTTAGAAAAGATGCTTGAATCTGTGCCAGTGGTTTGTGAATACCCGGATGTTTTTCCCGAAGAATTACCGGGGTTACCACCTATTCGGGAGGTAGAGTTTGGCATCGAACTTATACCTCGGACTGCACCGATTTCGATAGCTCCGTATCGTATGGCACCAACCGAATTAAAGGAATTGAAAGCTCAGTTGCAAGAGTTGACGGATAGAGGTTTCACTCGACCGAGTTTCTCACCTTGGGGTGCACCAGTATTGTTTGTGAAAAAGAAGGACGGAACCATGAGACAGTGCATTGACTATCGTCAGTTGAATAAAGTGACAATAAAGAATAAATATCCGTTACAGCGTCATCGATGATTTGTTTGATCAACCAAGGAGCCTCGGTATTTTCAAAGATAGATTTGAGATCGAGTTATTATCGATTGCATGCAGTTCGAGACTCAGATATACCTAAAACTGCTTTTAGAACGAGATACGGTCACTACGAGTTCTTAGTGATGCCGTTTGGGCTCACTAATGCCCCTGCAATGTTTATGGACTTGATGAATCGGATCTTCAGACCGTATTTGGATCGGTTTGTAGTTGTGTTTATTGATGTCATTTTGGTCTATTCGCGAAATGAAACCGAACATGCTGAGCACCTGAGATTAGTATTGCAGATTTTACGGGATAAGCAGTTATATGCTAAGTTCAGTAAATGTGAGTTCTGGTTGAGAGAAGTTAGCTTTTTGGGTCATGTGGTATCCGCATCGGGTATACGAGTTGACCCAAGCAAAATTTCGGCCGTGCTTAACTAGAAGCCTCTAAGAAATGTTACTGAAGTTCGAAGCTTTTTGGGACTTGCCGGTTATTACAGACGTTTTGTAAAGGGTTTCTCGATGATAGCCACACCAATGACGAAACTACTACAGAAAGATGTTAAATTTGAATGGTCAGAGAAATGTCAGAAAAGTTTCGATCAATTGAAAATTTGTTTGACTGAAGCTCCAGTATTAGTACATCCCGAATCCGGTAAAGAGTTTGTCATTTACAGTGATGCATCCTTGCTTGGACTGGGTTGTGTGTTGATGCAGGAAGGTCGAGTGGTAGCTTACGCGTCAAGGCAATTGAAGCCGCATGAGAAAAATTATCCGACCCATGATCTCGAATTAGCTGCCATCGTATTTGCTTTGAAAATATGGCGACACTACTTGTTTGGAGAGAGGTGTCATGTATTTTCAGATCACAAAAGCCTCAAATATTTGATGACTCAAGAGATTTAAATTTGCGACAAAGACGTTGGCTTGAGTTGTTAAAAGATTATGAGCTTGTCATCGACTATCACCCAGGAAAGGCTAACGTGGTTGCCGATGCTTTAAGTCACAAATCACTGTTTGCTTTACGAGCGATGAATGTGCACCTGTCCGTTTCATCCGATAATGTGCTAGTAGCAGAATTAAAAGCCAAACCATTATTAATTCAGCAGATACGTGAAGCTCAGAAAACCGATGATGAATTGGTTGCAAAACGAACTGAATGTGTTTCAAATTTGGAATCAGAATTTCAAATTGATGACGATGATTGTCTGAGGTTCAGAGGTCGTTTGTGTGTTCCAAGAAATTCGGAACTTATTCTGATAATTTTGAGCGAGGCTTATAATAGCCGAATGTCGGTCCACCCGGGAAGTATGAAAATGTACAATGATTTGAAATGCCAGTTTTGGTGGTCTGGTATGGAACGAGACATTTCTGATTTTGTTTTGAAGTGTTAGATATGTCAACAAGTAAAAGCAGAACACCAAGTACCTTCGGGATTACTTCAACCGATCATGATACCAGAATGGAAGTGGGATCGAGTCACGATGGATTTTGTATCTGGGTTGCCATTGTCATCAAACAAGAAGGATGCAATCTGGGTTGTTGTTGATAGACTGACAAAGTCAGCTCATTTTATTCCTGTACGTACAGATTATTCCCTTGACAAGTTAGCCGAACTGTATGTTTCTCAGATTGTAAGGTTACACGGAGTACCTGCTTCTATTGTGTCGGATAGAGACCCGAGGTTCACATCGCGATTTTGGAAGAAATTACAAGAAGCATTGGGTACTAAGTTGCATTTTAGCACCGCTTTTCATCCCCAGACCGATGGTCAATCCGAGTGGATAATTCAGATACTCGAGGATATGCTGAGATGTTGCATCCTTGAGTTTAGTGGTTCGTGGGAATGGTATTTACCTCTGATTGAATTTGCTTACAACAATAGTTTTCAGTCAAGCATTAAGATGGCACCTTACGAGGCTTTGAAAGGTCGTAAATAACGTACACCGTTGTTTTGGACCGAGCTTAGTGAAAATAAAATCTTTGGGGTTGATTTGATTAAAGATGCTGAGTAGAAAGTAAAAGTAACCCATGAAAGTCTGAAAGCAGCTTCAGATCGTCAGAAGTCGTATGCAGATTTAAAGCGAAAAGACATTGAATATCAGGTTGGAGACAAAGTGTTTCTTAAAGTTTCACCATGGAAAAAGGTGCTCAGGTTTGGCCGTAAAGGCAAATTGAGTCCGAGGTTCATCGAGCCGTATGAAATATCCAAACGAGTTGGGCCAGTCGCATACAGATTGATTTTACCCCCCGAGCTTGAAAAGATTCACAACGTCTTTCATGTCTCGATGCTTCGACGTTATAGATCCGATCCATCGCACATAATTAATACATCAGAGGTTGAAATTCAATCTGATTTGAGTTATGAAGAAGAACCAACTAGTATCTTAGCTCGCGAGGTAAAAGAGTTGCGAAACAAAAAGGTTCCGTTAGTAAAGGTATTATGGCTCAAGCATGGGATCGAAGAAGCTACTTGGGAATCCGAGAATTCTATGAAAGAACGATATCCTAACTTATTCACTGGTAAGATTTTCGGGGACGAAAATTCCTTATGTGGGGGAGAGTTGTGACAGCCTTAATGTGACTCTAGTCAGAAAGTGGTTTCGAGACCACAAAACCAAATCACAAAAATAATGAACCATTATAATCTATGCTTATAATATGTGTAAATGCATGTGTGAAATTTTCATATCTTAATTTTGTCAATTGCATGTGAAATTATTAAATAGGAACTTATGTGAGACATTGTGAAATGTGATAGGTTAATTTTAAATGGTTTATTAATGCATGTTAACATAAAGGTGGACTTGCATGTCAAATTGTCCATTTCTTTGATAGTGGCCGGCCATGATGTAGATTTATGCATATTATAGACATTTTATAATAATTTTAAATTTCAATTAAAGGAATTATAGAATTAAAGGAAATAAAATAATGAGAAGTGGGAGGAGAAACCAAAGTGTTTCATCTTTACTTCTCCATTGCCGAAACTAGAAGAAAGAAAGAAGAAAAACTCTTGTTGAATTTCGGCTAAGGCGTTTTGATACAAGAAGGTATGTTTTATGCCACTCTTGAAAATGTATGCATAATTTGTAGGATTGGTTTAAATTTTACTTGAATCTTGGATTGAAATTAAGTTATTTAGGAGGGTTGAATTTCGGCCTAGGAATTTAAAATTTTTAGTAGAAGTTTTGATGACATTAGATGGATAGTTAGGTTGAATGTGTTAAATTGTTATTTGTTTTAGCTTGAAAGTTAAGGTTAATATGGTTTATGGGATTGCCGAATCTAATTTAGGAGAAAAGAAAAATATATGTATTCGGTTATGCTATTGATTCTTGGAAAATAATGCTTAATGTATTTTTGTTTATGTTTTATAAAAGCACTAGTAATTGAATTTGAGAAATTTTAACTTGTTGATGGGAGAAATTGAAAGGGGATATATTGTTGTTCTTAATGTTAATTGAAGTTTGAACTAGTTATTCCTAATTGTTAGTAGTTATATAAGAAATAGAGGAACTTGGACTTGTTGAGTTACTTGAATAAATTCGGCTTTGTAAATGATTTTTAAGGGTATAAACCTTGAATAATGCTATGCATAGGTTTCGGCTTTGATAGTACTTTTATAAGCATAAATAGTTCAATTTTGATAATATGGTATGATGTAATAAGTAATGCTATAATGGTAGACTTAGTTGGATTTCGGCATTTTGAGTGATGCATTTGACTCTTGTGTCGATTGAGTCGATATATGTTTTTATATGAAACTAAATGATGTTTAAGAAATTCGAATATGCATAGTATTAAACTAGTATTATGTTCGATGGTGTATGAGTAGAGCATATGTATGATGCTTAATAACTAGTTAATAACATCATTCGTACTTAATTGTATGATATTCATGTATTAAATCGAATAGCTCAATTGATAAGTTAATTAATAAGATCTATTTGTTTAATCAAGCTCAAGAGCTAAGAGGGTCAAAATCAGATAAAGGAAAAGAAAAAGCAATCGAGTAGTCTATCCGCAACTATTCAAATATCCGAGGTAAGTCTTTGAGTAATGAAACTTAGCTTATGATTTAATAAGGCTATTTTTTATATATGAGCATAATAAATAACTTGTGACCTAATGATTCTACTTGAATTACATGACGAAATAAATAAGTAAAGTATTTACTTGTAGCCGAATGGTTATAGAAATCTTGTGGATTAACGAAACAGGATCATGTTATTTGTTTAGGACTAATGAATCGAACGATGTATGGTTGGTAAACATGCTGTAATTGTATTCGAGTATCAGGAATGATATCCAAATGTGATATGATATATATATATATATGCATATATGTGTGAATGTTAATCGGGATTTAACTCCGAGCTTGGGTTCGAAGGGCTTTTGAGCCAGTGCTAAGAATCGGGCTTGATTCCGAAGGGTGTTTGTGCCGGCATAATATTTAAGGTTGAAAACCCATAAGTGTTCGTACGAGAAATCATATAGTACATGTTGAAACAATTTTAAACACATGCGCTACTTACCGTAAGATAACCAGGTAAGTAACTTACTCTCGTTGAGAAAACGATTATCTTTAAATTATGACTACGAAATTCGATAGGTATGCTTAGACCATTAAAATCATTTAAATGTTTATGATCTGATCATGATGTATGAGTTCCGAATTAGAGAGTTCAATTTCACAAATATGAGATGTATGTGTATATGCATGAGATTGACATGGAAATTTGAGATGAACGAATTCGGCTATAGATTGAATTTAAATGAATATATTGATTTTACCTTTGTGATATGAATGATAAAAGTGGTAGCTATAGATTGAATTTAAATGAATATATTGATTTTACCTTTGTGATATGAATGATAAAAGTGGTACCTTAGTTATGTTTCTATTTGGCCAAAGAATGAAATAAGCAAACTTTGATATTATTATGCCACTCTTTTAAATGATTTCATTACTTAAAACTTACTAAGCATCGAAGTGCTTATTCTTTTGCTTTAATTCTCTGTTTTATAGATTTTGTTCGTCAGCTATCGGACTCGGGAGTGTCAAAGTCGAAGTCGTCCACACTATCTAAGCCCTTTTGGTACTCTTTTAGTTGAACTTTGATAATGGCATGTATAGGGTTGACTTTTGTTGTTAATTAAGTACCTTTTTGGTAATGTATATATGTATAGCCATGCGAAAATGGCTTGTTTAGTTATTATATGTTTTCCATATGGTTAATGTGTATGTATAGTTGATATTCGATTAAGGCTTTAAATGTTTTTATGAGAATCGAACCTAGGAATTTTATAATTTTGTTAAATGAAATCTTGTGCTTGTTTGTAATACTCCTTAATCCTTCCGGCGAAGGGTATGGGTTAGGGGTGTTACAGTTACCGGGGACAGATGTAAAGCCTTTGGGCTTGGCACTTGGTGCTGAGGTGTGTTATAGGAGGGATGTTAGCCTACGGGCTAAGCGTTTGGTGTCAAGGCATGTTATCGGTTGGATTAGCTCGTTTGAGCGTTTGGCGTGTTTCAGATAGATAAATGTGTACTCATATCCATGTATCATTCATCGGGCAATGTTTCTTGTGTTAAATGTCTTGTTATTGAATTGTTGAACGATTAATCATGAATCTCCTGAGAGCATTGTGGCTTGATAGTGAATTATCTCGTACTTGTTTATGTATAAACTCACCTGTTGTGGATTGTGGTTGACAGGAGACTCTGACTTTTAATATTGTTGTTAAAATTATTTGTAACATCCCGAAATAGGGCCTAAAATAGTGGTTGTGAAACCACGAATCTGAGGTCAAAAAAATTATTCCGATTAAGTTTTAAGGTTTATTCATTGATTGAATAATTGTGTAAAAATTTCGTGAAGAAATTTTATGTATAAGTGTCTAATTTGATAGGACTAAATTGTAAAATTAGCAAAATGTGTGTTCTAGATAATAAAAGGGATTTAATTGAAATGGGTTTTTTAAGTGGAGGTCCTTATTTATCAATTATACCATGATATTTAAGTTTGGACAAAAATGGGCAAGAATAGGACAAATTTGAAAGAAAAGCCTTTAAGGGTGTTTTGGTCATTTAGTAATTAAAAGAATTAAAAAGGGGAAATAAATCCAAAATTGGTCCATCTTCTTCATGGAGGCCTAATATAGCATGGGGGAAGCCATGGTTAGGGTTTCCAAGCTTTCCAAGCTCAATAGTAAGTCCGTTCTAGCCTCGTTTTTAATGTTATTTACGTTTTTAGAGTCCCGGTAACTTGATTTATCTTATTCTAGCAATAATTCATGCTAGGATTCATATTTGGAAAAATACTTATAGGTTAAATGTGTTTATTTTGATGTTTTATGGTAGAATATGAAGCTTGAAATTATGTTGAACAACTTTTGCTAAGTGATTTTAAGTGAAAACGAGTAAAACGACATAATCGGTAAAAATACCTAATGTTCATAAGTACATGATAGAGTGGGAATTTGATGTTTCCATAGAAGGAAAAAATGTTCAGCGTGTCATAAAACATAATAAAAATGGATAAATTTTAATTTCTGAGCATAGGGGCAAAATCATAATTCTGCAAAGGTTTAGGGGCAAAATTGTAATTTTGCCAAAGTTTGAGTTAGGGAATTTTTTGAATAGTACATTAATTAAATAAGTGAAATATGATGTTTTAGATCCCGGAAAGTGAGATTTGGACCTAGAACGGGAGAAAAACTAAAAATCGGGAAAGTTGGTAAAATGGTTGTTTTGATATCGAGGTAAGTTCATATGTTTGATAAGCATTTAATTATGCATATTTGAATGATAAATTGATTTTTTTGGCCATAAATAAATTGATTTTTTGGCCATAAATACTTTAGTATTGAGTTTAAAATATAATGATTAATGTTCGATAATAATTCGATATTGGAAAGAGAACTTGTATAATTTATATGTAAGACCATATTTTGTATTATGGCTTTGTATGATAACAAGACAGTATTGACTAACATAGTTTGATGAGAATAAGTTAATTTGATGATATGATGAGGTTGAGAATGTAAGTATGTAAGTTGAGTAGCATTTTATTATTATGCAATTATTGTTATTAGTATTGTTATTATTGAGTTATGCTACTAACCTTGAGAATTTGAGCAAGTATGTTTCAGCTATGACTTGACAAGGCATCGATATCTCAAAGTTCATGGTTGTACCATGGCAATTAGGGAATGGCAATTAACAAAGAATTGACAGAAAAGTCCTTGTTCATAACATGGCATTTAAGGAGGAATTGATGGATAAGGATACCATGTAAAACCATGTCAAGACATGGCATTGGTAAGGCAAGCATCCCGTGTAAGACCATGTCAAGACATGGCATCGGCATTGATTAAGGACTCTATGTAAGACCACATCAAGATGTGGCATTGGCACTAAGATAAGGATACCATGTAAGACCATGTTTGGAACATGGCATTTGGTAATACAAGGATACCATGTAAGACCATGTTTGGAACATGGCATTTGGTAAGATAAGGATATCATGTAAGACCATGCCAAGGCATGGCATTGATAAGTTCTATAAGGCAAGGAAATCATGTAAGACCATGTCAAGACATGGCATTGATAAGTTACTATAAGGCAAAGGTCCCATGTAAGACCATGCCAAGACATGGCATTGGTGAGTTCGTAAGGCAAGGATACCACGTAAGACCATGTCAAGACATGGCAATGGTAAGTTCAAAAAGGAAAAGGTTCCCAGGTAATCCAAAGAGTAAGTCAAGAAACGACAAGGTGAGAACATGAAGAAAGAGTACAGGTATACATTTAAGGCTTATTTAATATTGAGATTGTAAGTAATTGAGATTATCAAGTATTAAGGAAGTGATAAGTTTTTAGTTATGCTTGTGACACTTTATGACATGATTGGCAATATGCCTATATGATGAAAGAGTACTCATGTGTTAAGTGAGATGTTGCAGGTATGTAAGCAAGCTATTAAGTAAGGTGCCTTTTGTATTCTAAGCCTTTAGTAAGGTTACCGATGAGTAAGATGGGAAAGTAAGAACTAAACATTATTTAAGCAAATTATGACAGCATAGTAGTAAGCTAAATTGATTGCTAATGCTTATTATTTTACATGGAACTTACTAAGCTTTATAAACTTACTTCTTTCACTTTTCCATGTTTCAGAGTACTTAAAAGGAAGCTCGAGTTGGAGGTTGTCAGAGATCACTTCACACTATCGACTATCAAGTTACCAAATGGGTATCTTAGTTTACAAACGTTCTAGTTTATGGCATGTATAGGGACTTAGCCATTTTGTGTGTATGTTCTAGTTTATGTCCTTATGATAATGATTAGCTATTGAAATGGCTAATGAAGAACATGTTTCGGTGTTATGTATGCCTCAATGGTAGATACAAAGTAATCATGAAAAAGTGAAATTAGCATTAAAACAGTATTGAACAGTAGCAGTGACGTGATCTTGAAAAATCACCAAGAATAGTTAAAATGGAATTAGGTGATGAATGAGATATAAAATTAAAGCTTATTGAGTCTAATTTTATATGATAGAAACATAGTAAGCAAAAGAAGTGTATATTAAGCAATATTTGAATTTTAGAGAGATAGGGTCTGAGCGATTTCTGAATCCCCTGTTCTGACTTTATAAATTCACTAAAACTTTTACGAAAATAATTAGGAGTTATAGTTTATATTTATAGATTCCTTAGTGAATATAATTTTAAGAGAAACAAACGTCATGGTTATTTGAATTCTTTACGGGAGAAAATTGATTCGTAGTTAGGAGAGGTCAGAGTAGTCCAATAGTCCAATAGGGGAAAATTTAACTAATAAACTGTACTAATTGGCTAGACCAAAAATTTTTAAAAAACATTAGTAAGAAGATATATGAGTCTAGTTTTAGGGAAAATTCACAAATTTAAATTTTGAGTTTTGTGACTCGAGTTATGATTTATTTAGTGACTATGACGCAGGTGGGCAGTTTTATAAGAAATAATGAAATAAATTGTTTTGATTTGTCTAAGTATTCGGAAAATTTTTAATGTTCCAGGTTTGGTCCTGAACCATTTCAATTGCATGTTTTAGGGTCTCGAGGGCCCTTTTTAGGGACATATTGAATGAATGTAAATAAATTAATTTTAAAAGCAAATTTTATGCCCCGAATTAGTAAGTTAAGTCAAGTAACGCCTCGTGCTCAACTCCGGCGACGGTCTCGAGTAAGGGGTGTTACATTTATTAGTATCAGAGCAAAGGTTTAGTCAGTTCTCGAAATATTCAGTATGGGTAAAAGTCTAGCTATACATGCCATATTGAACTATGATAGTGTGACGACTCCCGACCCAGATATAAAATGTTTTGTCACACAGATGCGCATTCCAACCGAGCTAAGTTTGATAGTACAGACAGTATGTTTATGATGAGTTGAGGCTCATAAAATTTAAGAATAATGGTTCATGATGTTTATGTGATAATGAATAAATTATGAATAAGAATTGTTCGGGAAATATGAAAGATCAGATAAGATGAAAGGAAAGTTTATATTGAGATAAGTGTTCATGTTAAATTGGCATTTGTATGATACTATATGTATAACTAGAGAAGTTAAGTGACTGCTATGAGTAATTTTACTCAAGATTTATGAATGCATGTATAAGTGCACTAATTTGAATAAGATGATCATGAAGTTATTGTGTTATGAATGTGCATGTTAAGTTGCTTGAAGCAAATTGTATAATTGTGATAATATTTTAATATGATGAGTGTTAAGTTATATACATGAGTATGTAAGAGGTAAGTTAGAGGTGTTACAACCTCATCCCCCTTATCAGCAAGGTAATTCAAAATGAGATTTCAGGAAATTCAGATTGAATAGGCTAAACTGGAAAACTAAAGAGTTCAGTGACAGATTTATTGACGATGTAATCAGAGTTGAGAATGACTTAGCAAATGAACACAGTTGAAGAAAGGATGTCAGGTTAATAATAAAATCATCCGGATAACTGAAATGTCATAGTAAAAGAAAGGTCAGGCTCAGCTAATGCACTCATTCAGGTATGATGTGTAAGGTATATGATTGCTAGATTTTCTTCCGAATAAATTCAAACTGTGAATGGGATAATGTGAATTCAGTAATGACAGAATTAGACAGAGGAATAATAGTTGAGTCATATTAATAGTTGAATGTAGAGTTTATAGTTGAGAAATTATAGAAAAATCTTTTTTGACTATTATATGTGTACATTTACTTTCTGTAACACCCTTAACCCGTATCTGCCATCGAAATAGGGTTTCGAAGCATTACTAAAATTTGCAGATCACTTAAAAAAATTCAATTAAATACTTACCGATTCAATGCATTATATAAATAAATATATTACCATTCAATGAACAGCTTGGCATTTGTCTAAGCATCAAACAGCAACATTGTTAGTATACTAGTACATATTTCATATAAATTCAATATTGATATACTTATTTTCTCGATATGTCACACTTGAGTTTAATAATTGTTTTTACTTACATAATTTTTTTGTATCAACATATCAAAGATAATCATATATGTACATGTCATGAAACATATCATTCTCTTACTGTTTCTTCATAAGTATATATCATTCATTTCATTATATCAATATTTCATGCTCCATCATTTCCATATATTTTATGTATATTTATTCCGGTAATAGTTTATATCATACTTAACATAAATTATATTCCATGTACTTATACTTATTTCATTTATCTATCTTCATAATTATTTCATACAAATATTTAGTACATATATTTCCATACGATCAGTTCTTGTAAACATTTCACACAACCATTTTATATAACCATTCGCCATCTGATACATATTACCTGAATATCAATTGTTCAATAGATGTCATAGCGTCTCCCATCCATAGTCTTATTTATCTTTGACATGATGCCATAGTGTCTTTCAACTATGGTCTTGCTCATTTTCTGTCATGTTGCCATGGTATCTTTCAACCATGGTCTTTTTCATGTCACGTTGCCATGGTATCTTTCAACCATGTTCTTATTCATTTCATGTCACGATGCCATGGTATCTTTCAACCATGGTCTTATTCATTTCATGTCACGCTGCCATGGTATCTTTCAACCAGGGTCTTATTCATTTCTCATCATGTTGCCATGGTATCTTTCAACCATGGTCTTACTCTTTTCATATCACGTTGCCACGGTATCTTTCAACCATGGTCTTACACAGTTCATATCATGTTGCTATGGTATCTTTCAACCATGGTCTTACACATTTCATTTCAGAGATCACACTCCCGCGAACCTCATCCTTACAGCAGGATTACCAGTCCAGGCTAAATCCCCTATAATATAAACTCATAGAGTATTGTCAGGATTACCAGTGCAGGCTAAATCCCCTATAATATAAACTCATAGAGTATTGTCAAGATTACCAGTCCAGGCTAAATCTCCTGCAACAACAATTGCTCTAATGAGATTGGATCTGAATTACCAATCCAGGCTAAATTCAGACCCTAATTCGGATCTAAGCTAAATCCATTTTACACGTATTCTTCGAGAGGGCTATATCAGGATAGGATCACCCGTCTGGGATAGATCCTTTTTACCGTCAATTCCTTTTCGTTCAACCGAGATTTCTTCCCTTTTTTATCAAATATATCAATGCTTCATCAATTTTCAAACAAGGGATATTTAAATCATATTCACATCAATAACATACATTTCAAGTATTTAAGAATATAATTCAAGTTATACAAACTTACCTCACGAAATTGCAGAAATATCAAGATTCAGGGGCATTTTGGTAATTTACCATTTTCCCAATTTTCACCCGATCTTAAATTGACAATTTCATTCAATTTATTAATTTAGATAATAAAAAAATTCATTCCCTTCAATTTGGTCATTTTTAACATTTTTACAAAATTGCCCCCTGAAGTTTTACTTTTATTCAATTTAGTCCTTAAGCCTAAAACATGCAAATTAGCCATACTAGCTGAATATTCATATATATTTTCCTCCTCCTCCTCTCCATTCCACATCCTTAATGTATATAACACACTTGTAAGTAACATTATCTATAATCTTTATTATTTACTTTTATGAATATTCAAGTTGTCTATCTGTGTCATAGTCACTAAATTATTTATATCTGGAGCTATAGAACTCCAAATTAAGATCCTATAATTTTCCCTAAAACTATACTCATATATATTCTTACCAAAAAATATTCATAATTTTTGGTTTAGCCAATAAGTACATTTTATTCTTTAAAGTTACCCCTGTTCTGTTGTCTGATAGTTCTGACCCTTCTTCACTAAAAATTGATTATATCCTCATAAAAAATTATAATTATGTTCCCATTTATTTATATTGAAAATAGACTCATTCAAGATTCTAAAAATATAAATTTAAGCCCATATTTATTTTTATCTACTTTTTTATGATTTTCCAAATTCAGAACAGGGGAACCCGAAATCATTCTGACCTTGTCTTACAAAATTTATTATATCTCATGATTTACAATTCCATTGCTTACATAATTTCTTCTATAAGAAAATAGACTCAATAATATTTAATTTCATATTTTATTCATACTATAATTTTATTTCTACAAGTTTTGGTGATTTTTCAAAGTTAGACTACTACTGCTGTCCAGAACTGTTTTAGTGCAAGATATTAATTACCATGTTTATAACACCCTTATTTTCTTTTTCTACACTATTTCTCATCACTCTCTTATTTTCTCTTCACTAACATATCAAGAACATAGAACCAGTACATTAACATTAATACCATGCTTTTTCAATAATATCAAACTTAAAAATATATTGAAATCATGATGTTCTTACCTTGTTTTATTGATTTCAATCTTCATCTTGAGTTTCTCTCTCCTTCAACTTCCACTTCTTGAATCCAACTTGATATTCTTGCTCCCCACCATCTCCTTGCTATCTTTCTCTCTTGATGGTTATGGAAATTCTTTCAATTTTTAGGTGAAAATAATGATTTTTTGGTGGAAGGACTAAATTGTAAAGAAAGAAAACTTCTTTTCTTCTTCTTCTCTCACGTTGGTTTGCATGGGAGGAAAGATGATGATAATTCTTCATCTTTCCTTCCTTTTATACTAAATAAATAATAACAAAATAATATAATAATACTAAAATATCTTATTAAAATATTAATCAAATAATATTTATCTAAAAATATCAACATCATCATCATTACTTTTTAGATTTCTCTCTCTTCTAATTGACCATTTTGTCTTTCATCATCTTTTAAAATTCCATCCTTGAGTCATCATTTAATTTGGTAAAATTACAATCTAGTCCCTCATAGTTCTTCATCTATTCAATTTGGTCCTAATTCATCCATTTTCCTTAGTTTCTAGATCATTCCACCCTTAAAATATTTACACTATTGGTCCTTTAACTTTTTCATATTTACACGTTAACCCCTTAAATCTTGAGTATTTACTCTTAGGCAATAAAACTTTTCTCACTTTTACAATTTAGTCCTTTCCTGAATCAAAATATCATAATTTACTTCCCAATGTTGTCATAACTCAACTTCCCTTTTTGTCACTTTATTTCCTTATTTTATTATATCAAGGATAATATATTACTATAGAGATTTCCGGGGTATTACATTTCTCTCCCCCTTAAAATAAATTTCGTCCTCGAAATTTCCTTGGTTTTATTGACCATGAACTTTATTATCACTTTATTCTTTTATTTTACTTATTAAAACACGCATAATCTAATTATCTTAAAATCATCCCTTCGATTTCATATACTTATGTATATATATTTTTTTAATTTATTAATGACCTATAACTCTCTTGTCGTTCTTCAAACTCTTACCATAAACATGGAACTTTTCACCTGAATATACTCTTCATTATTCCTTCTAATTTCACTTATCATCCTCCCTTACTTAATTCACCCTTTAACATATAATGTATATCTACCATTTTGTACCAATTACCCAATTGTAACAACTATGTTCAAACATCTTTTTTTTTTAATTCATTCACCAATTCATTAACTAGTATAGTCATTAATAATTTCACATCATTCAGTTCACTCAAGAAACTAATTCGAAAGAAATTTTTAGTTAACTATTCTATAAATACCATATATGAATAAATTGATTTTCTTATAAATAACTTCTTTCTTTAGCAGTGGTACTATATATTTCAACTAGTTTTCAGAAAAACATGATATCTCTATTCAGAACCCATCTTTACTTATTAACTCATTCTCAGTTCCGACTGCATTATCAATTGCTCAACTATTGAACTTTTCATTTTCTACTTCTGAACTTAATGAATATAAATCTCATGAATTTCATTGCATATAACTGTACTAGTAAAGGGGTGTAGATCGTAAAGCCTCATAATTTAATTTTCATGTATTTACTCATATAACATTTATGATTCTCAAGTACTATAAAACATTTATCCGTACTTTTATGAGTTCTGCTTCATCATAACTAACATTTTTACTCAAGTATAATCCTTTACCTTGTAACGAAAATTGTTTACTTTTTACTTAACAGAGGCCCAGTAGACTAGATAGAACACTTCAGATATACAGGAATTATACAGAGGTGTATTATTATGCACTATTAAACAGAGAACACTGAAGTGCTATACAGAGAGTACATATGTGCTGAATGTGCTAATAATCAGAGAGCACTAACGTGCTAGTAATCAGAGAGCATGCTAAGGTCCCTTAACATCCTAGTAGTTCTCTACTTGGGCAACTTACTTCATACACGTATATCACTTTTACACCTTTTGCATAATACTTTTACATGCTTTACAATTTAATCCTTGTAGCAATAATTCATATACTTATATCTTCTGTATCTTCAATACATGTAATATATTTCAAAATTCACAATTCATTCATAATTCTCTAATAATCCTTATCATGTACTTCATATATTACTTTTATATATTTTTTAATTTAGTCATCAGCACAATATTTCATGTACTAATATAATTTGTTTTTAATAATACATATAACATAATACTCATCATTGACATGTATTATAAAACATTTATGCATGCCTTTTTTTTGTACCGATTCATCATAATCAACTTTCTACTCATATACTTGAGTATCGCTTTTAGCATTATCAGAATTAGCTTGGTTGAAAAACATCTCTTTCTATAAGTAAAACAAATCTCATCAGAGTCGAGAGATATCACACTATCACATATTATAATGACATGTGTTTTTAGACTTCACATATACTACGTTTGGTCTGAGAACCGACTAAATCGTAACTCTGATACCACTAAATGTAACACCCCTAACCCGTATTTGCCATCAAAATAGGGTTTCAGAGCATTACTAGAATTTACAGATCACTTAAAAAAAATTTCAATTAAATACTTACCAATTCAATGCATTATATAAATAAATATATTACCATTCAATCAACAGCTTGGCACTTGTCTAAGCATCAAATAGTAACATTGTTAGTATACTAGTACATATTTCATATAAATTCAACATTGATATACTTATTTTCTCGACATGTCACACTTGAGTTTAATAATTGTTTTTACTTACATAATTTCTTTGTATCAATTATATCAAAGATAATCATATATGTACATGTCATGAAACATATCATTCTCTTACCGTTTCTTCATAAGTATATATCATTCATTTCATTATATCAATATTTCATGCTTCATCATTTCCATATATTTTATGTGTATTTATTTCAGTAATAGTTTATATCATACTTAACATAAATTATATTCTATGTACTTATACTTATTTAGTTTATCTATCTTCATAATTATTTCATACAACTATTTTGTACATATATTTCCATACGACCAGTTCTTGTAAACATTTCACACAACCATTTCATATAACCATTCGTCATCTGATACATATTACCTGAATATCAATTGTTCAATAGATGTCATAGCGTCTCTCATCCACGGTCTTATTTATCTTTGACATGATGCCATAGTGTCTTTCAACTATGGTCTTACTCATTTTCTGTCATGTTACCATGGTATCTTTCAACCATGGTCTTGTTCATGTCACGTTGCCATGGTATCTTTCAACCATGGTCTTATTCATTTCATGTCACGCTGCCATGGTATCTTTCAACCATGGACTTATTCATTTCTCATCATGTTGCCATGGTATCTTTCAACCATGGTCTTATTCATTTCATGTCACGTTGTCATGGTATCTTTCAACCATGGTCTTACACATTTCATATCATGTTTTCATGGTATCTTTCAACCATGGTCTTACACATTTCATTTCAGAGAACACACTCCTGCGAACCTCATCCTTACAGCGCAATTACCAGTCCAAGCTAAATCCCCTATAATATAAACTCATAGTGTATTGCCAGGATTATCGGTCCAGGCTAAATCCCCTGCAACGACAATTACTCTAATGATCTTGGATCTGAATTACCAGTCCAAGCTAAATTCAGACCCTAATTTGGATTCCCCGTCTGGGCTAAATCTATTTTACCCGTATTCTTCAGGAGGGCTATATCAGGATAGGGTCACCCGTCCGGGCTAGATCCTTTTTACCGTCAATTCATTTTCGTTCAACCGAGAATTCTTCCCCTTTTTATCAAATATATCTATGCTTCATCAATTTTCATACAAGGGATATTTAAATCATATTCACATCAACAACATACATTTTAAGTATTTAGGAATATAATTCAAGTTATACGAACTTACCTAGCGAAATTGCAGAAATATCAAGATTCAAGGGCATTTTCGTAATTTACCATTTTCCCAATTTTCACCCGATCTTAAATTGACAGTTTCATTCAATTTACTAATTTAGATGATAAAACATTTCATTCCCTTCAATTTGGTCATTTTTGACAGTTTTACAAAATTACCCCCTGAAGTTTTACTTTTATTCAATTTAGTCCCTAAGCCTAAAACATGCAAATTAGACATGCTAGCTGAATATTCATATATATTTTCCTCCTCCTCCTCTCCATTCCACATCCTTAATGTATATAACACACTTGTAAGTAACATTATCTATAATCTTTATTATTTACTTTTATGAATATTCAAGCTATCTATCTATGTCATAGTCACTAAATTATTTATATCTAGAGCTATAGAACTCCAAATTAAGATCCTATAATTTTCACTGAAAATATATTCATATATCTTCTTACCATAAAATTTTAAAAATTTTTAGTTTAGGCTATAAGTACATTTTATTCTTTAAAGTTACCCCTGTTCTGTTGTCTGACAGTTCTGACCCTTCTTCACTAAAAATTGATTATATCCTTCTACAGAATTCTAATGATGTTCCTATTTATTTATATTGAAAATATACTCATTAAAGATTCTAAACATATAAATTTAAGCCCACAAATATTTTTATCCAATTTTTTATGATTTTCCAAAGTCAGAACAGGGGAACCTGACATCATTTTGACCTTGTCTCACAAAATTTATTATATCTCATAATTTACAATTCCATTTCTTACATAATTTCTTCTATAAAAAAACTAGACTCAATAATACTTAATTTCATATTTTATTCATACTATAATTTGATTTATACAATTTTTGGTGATTTTTCAAAGTTAGACTACTACTGCTGTCCAGAACTGTTTTAGTGCAAGATATTAATTACCATGTTTTTAACACCCTTATTTTCTTTTTCTACACTATTTCTCATCACTTTCTCTTATTTTCTCTTCACTAACATATCAAGAACATAGAACCATATGTAAGGAAACTCTACATTAACATTAATCCCATGCTTTTTCAATAATATCAAACTTAAAAATATATTGAAATCATGATGTTCTTACCTTGTTCTATTGATTTCAATCTTCATCTTGATTTTCTCTCTCCTTCAACTTCCATTTCTTGAATCCAACTTGATATTCTTGCTCCCCACCATCTCCTTGCTATCTTTCTCTCTTGATGGCTATGGAAATTCTTTCAATTTTTAGGTGAAAATAATGATTTTTTGGTGGAAGGACTAAATTGTAAAGAAAGAAAACTTCTTTTCTTCTTCTTCTCTCACGTTGGTTTGCATGGGAAAGGAAAGATGATGATAATTCTTCATCTTTCCTTCCTTTTATACTAAATAAATAATAATAAAATAATATAATAATACTAAAATATCTTATTAAAATATTAATCAAATAATATTTATCTAAAAATATCAACATCATCATCATTACTTTCTAGATTTCTCTCTCTTCTAATTGACCATTTTGTCCTTCATCATCTTTTAAAATTCCATCCTTGAGTCATCATTTAATTTGGTAAAATTACAATTTAGTCCCTCATAGTTCTTCACCTATTTAATTTGGTCCTAATTCATCCATTTTCCTTAGTTTCTAGATCATTCCACCCTTAAAATATTTACACTATTGGCCCTTCAAATTTTTCATATTTACACTTTAACCCCTTAAGTCTTGAGTATTTACTCTTAGACAACAAAACTTTTCTCACTTTTACAATTTAGTCCTTTCCTGAATCAAGATATCATAATTTACTTCCCAATGTTGTCATAACTCAAAACTTCCCTTTTTGTTACTTTATTTCCTTATTTTATTATATCAAGGATAATATATTACTATAGAGATTTTCGAGGTATTACACTTTTAGAGATATATATAAATATATGCAAGATCATAGATGCAATTCCTGCAGTATGAGAATGTTAGTTAAATTTACAGACAGATGAAAGCATTATAGTTTGTTTGAGTTGTGATTGATATTTCTCTACCTATTCCAGTTTTCTACTTCAGTGTGCAGATGGAAGGTTGACAATAAGATCTATATGATGTTAGTGATCTTTATTGTTAATTATTGCTTAATGAAAGTAAAGGAAAATTTTATGGCTTCTGTCATAGTTGTTCCCAGTGCTTGTGAGTATTATCCTTTCCTTTTGGAAATTTTCTGAGATGCTATTGAAACCTTAATTGTTCTACATGAGATGTGGTTACTAGGAATTTTGTGTAGCTCCATGTTCTAAGATTTTATTATCTCGAATTTATAAAAAAATTACTGTTCAAAGTATCAGCCGTGAGACATTAACAGAAAATGCTCTATTGATGAAAATGGTTTCTTCTTATTATGAGTATGTTTATGATGATTACGATTTCGGGCCTGATAATGAAAGTACAGAGGTATAGTTATCAGAGGTATAAAGATTATGCTTTTGCACTGGTTGTTATTGAAATTTGTGTTTAAATCTCTCAGATGATCAGGATGTTTTGTTTTCACCCGGGACATTATTTACTAAAGTAATTGAGAAGTCAGTCTTATTATGACATTATGATTCTTGAGTAGTATGAGTATTGTGGCCTTAGTGTAGTTCAGTTCAAGCATGTGTATTGATTTTCATTTTTCGCATAATTTTGATATATATGTCACTGAGTTAAAGACCAAATGCTATGTTCATTCGAGTTATGCAGTAATAATGATTTGTGATTAGCTCTTTGAAGAAATCACTACAGAATGTATGTTTTAGATATCATGACAGCATAGAGAAGAACAGTTTTTGAAAAGTTATTGTCTTTTAGTTGAGACTGATTCAGTTGAGCAGTTGATTGAGTTATATGTATGTTTGAATTATTCATGGCTTTAGAGGTAAATGCTGATTTTTCATGTATAAATAGATAAATGACCCAAGTAAATAGTACATATTCTAGAGGTTGTGGTACAGAGTTGTATACGCATATCAGAATGGTTGCATCAGAGGTATATTTTTACAAATCCAAGTTGTCTGCTTGTTAAAGTTCTCAATGTATGAAGTTTAGTTTGGCTTGAATTCATGCTAATAAAGTATAAACGGTTGAAGATATTGACAATTGAAGTATCCATTATGATTTAGCTTGGTTTGAATAAAGAGTTTATGGTTTCTAGAAATGTGTTAATGAGAAATCAAGAGATTTTGCAACAGTTATGATGCCTAGCACAGTGATAATTATTTGATTATTTGAGAAGTACAAAGATGGATGATAATTTGAGCTAGTTATACTAGTAAAAGTGTGAAATGTTATGTACCAGACTTTTAATTTGATACCTGAACTTTTAGAGAGTTAAAGTTGATTTTCAAGTATCTCAGAAGCTATTAAAGTTAGTATTGATGTTTGTGTGAAAATGTGAGGGTATTTCGAAAAATTGTGCAATAGAATTAGCATTATCATCGAAAGGTTAAATAAGCTATGGTTGATTGCTCGAAGAATTTTATGTATTCTTCTCAGTACGAATGAGTTTTTCTACTGAAGGATTATCTGAGTTATTCATGTTGAGGTTGTCGATCCATTCAGAGTGTAAATTTTAATTGTTATGGTTGGAAATCCAGGGTTGCACCATGACTTCAAAAGAAAGCTACTGTAAGTTTTGACCATGAGATTGCTAAATGTTACTGCATGTCACCTTTGTACTGATAGTTGAATTGAGGAGGAAAAATTCGTAGAATTAAATTGAGCAGAAAGGATTAGAGAAAAATGAAAATTAATTACAGAAATCAAAGACAGATTATCAAAAATTGTATACAAAATCGAAAGGTAAGAATATTGACACTCAAAAGAGAAACAAGTATTTTTTTTTAAAGTACCTTAGTGGCAGAGAATTTCCATTTTGGTAAGAAAAGAAGAGTTAGTTGCGTTTCATCAGAGAGTATGAGGTTAATGATAAAATAAGGTTAGTTACTTATCAGTAGGTATTCCAGTTCAGAGCCTTAGTTTAAGAAGAAAAATGTTAGGTATGCCAAGGCTGAATGAGAATTTGAAAGTGTTGCTGGAAATCAATTTTGAATCCATTTGTAGGTAAGATTTTCAGGGACGAAAATCCCTAAAGGGGAGGAGAAATGTAACATCTCGAAATAGGGCCTAAACAGAATAGTGGTTGCTAAACCATGAATCTGAGGTCAAAAAAATTATTCCAATTAAGTTTTAAGGTTTATTCATTGATTGAATACTTGTGTGAAAATTTCGTGAAGAAATTTTATGTATAAGTGCCTAATTTGATAATTAGGACTCAATTGTAAAATTAGAAAAATCTGTGTTCTAGATAATAAAGGCAATTTAATTGAAATGGGTTCTTAAATTAGAGGTCCTTATTTATTAATTAGACCATTTTATTCAAGTTTTGACAAAAATGGGCAAGAATAGGACAAATTTGAAAGAAAAGCCTTTAAGCGCATTTTGGTAATTTAGTAATTAAAAGAAATAAAAAGGGAAAATAAAGCCAAAATTGGTCCATCTTCTTCATCGAGGCCGAATATAGCATGGGAGAAGCCACGGTTAGGGTTTCCAAGTTTTCCAAGCTTAATAGTAAGTCCGTTCTAGCCTCGGTTTTAATGTTCTTTACGTTTTTGGTGTCCTGGTAAAAATATCTAATGTTCATAACTACATGATAGTGTGGGAATCTGATGTTGCCATAGAAGGCGAAAATGTTCAGCATGTCATAAAACATAAGAAAAATGGATAAATTTTAATTTCCAAGCCTAGGGGAAAAATCGTAATTCTGCAAAGGTTTAGAGGCAAAATTGTAATTTTGCCAAAGTTTGAGTTAGGGAATTTTTTGAATATTACATTAATTAAATAAGTGAAATATGATGTTTTAGATCCCGGAAAGTGAGATTTGGACCTAGAATGGGAGAAAAATCAAAAATCAAGAAAGTTTGTAAAATGGTCGTTTTGGTATCGAGGTAAGTTCATATGTTTAATAAGCATTTAATTATGCATATTTGAATGATAATTTGATATTTTGGCCATAAATTCTTCAGTATTGAGTTTCAGATAAAATGATTAATGATCGATAATAATTTGATATTGGAAAGAGAACTTGTATAATTTATATGTAAGACCATATTTTGTATTATGGCTTTGTATGATAACAAGAAATTATAGACTAGCATAGTTTGATGAGAATAAGTTAAGTTGATGATATGATGAGGTTGAGAATGTAAGTATGTAAGTTGAGTAGCATTTTATTATTATGCAATTATTGTTATTAGTATTGTTATTATTGAGTTATGCTACTAACCTTGAGAATTTGAGCAAGTATGTTTCAGCTATGACTTGACAAGGCATCAATATCTCAAAGCTCATGGTTGTACCATGGTAATTAAGGAAGAATTGACAGAAAAGTCCTTGTTCATAACATGGCATTTAAGGAGGAATTAACGGATAAGGATACTATGTAAAACCATGTCAAGACATGGCATTGGTAAGGCAAGGATCCCGTGTAAGACCATGTTAAGACATGGCATCGGCATTGATTAAGGACTCCATGTAAGACCACATCAAGATGTGGCATTAGCACTAAGATAAGGATACCATGTAAGACAATGTTTGGAACATGGCATTTGGTAAGACAAGGATACCATGTAATACCATTTTTGGAACATGGCATTTGGTAAGATAAGGATATCATGTAAGACCATGCCAAGGCATGGCATTGATAAGTTCTATAAGGCAAAGAAATCATGTAAGACCATGTCAAGACATGGCATTGATGAGTTACTATAAGGCAAAGGTCCCATGTAAGACCATGCCAAGGCATGGCATTGGTGAGTTCATAAGGCAAGGATACCACGTAAGACCATGTCAAGACATGGCAATGGTAAATTCAAAAAGGAAAAGGTTCCCGAGTAATCCAAAGAGTAAGTCAAAGAAACAACAAGGTGAGAACATAAAGAAAGAGTACAGTTATGCATTTAAGGCTTATTTAATATTGAGATTGTAAGTAATTGAGATTATCAAGTATTAAGTAAGTGATGAGTTTTCAGTTATGCTTGTAACACTTTATGACATGATTGGCAATATGCCTATATTATGAAAGAGTACTCATGTGTTAAGTGAGATGTTGCAGGAATGTAAGCAAGCTATTAAGTAATGTGCCTTTTGCATTCTGAGCCTTTGGTAAGGTTACCGATGAGTAAGATGGTAAAGTAAGAACTAAACATTATTTAAGCAAATTATGACAGCATAGTAGTAAGCTAAATTGATTGCTAATGCTTATTATTTTACATGTGAACTTACTAAGCTTTATAAGCTTACTTCTTTCACTTTCCCATGTTTCAGAGTACTTAAAAGCAAGCTCAGGTTGGAGGTCGCCGGAGATCACTTCACACTATCGACTATCAAGTTAGCAAATAGGTATCTTCGTTTACAAACGTTTTAGTTTATGGCATGTACAGGGACTTAGCCATTTTCTGTGTATGTCCTTATGATATGGCTAAAGAATGGTATGTAAATATTTGACAATGATTAGCTATTGAAATGGCTAATGAATAACATGTTTCGGTGTTATGTATGCCTAAATGGTAGATACAAAGAAATCATGAAAAAGTGAAATTAGCATTAAAATAGTATTGAATAGCAGTAGTGACGTGACCTTGAAAAATCAGGAAGAATAGTAGAAATGGAATTAGGAGATGAATAAGAGATAAAATTAAATCTTATTAAGTCTACTTTCATATGAAAGAAACAGAGTAAGCAAAATAAGTGTATATTAAGAGATATTTGAATTTTAGTAAGACAGGGTCAGAGCAATTTCTGAATCCCCTGTTCTGAATTTATAAATTCACTAAAACTTTTACAAAAAGAATTAGGAGTTATAGTTTATATTTATAGATTTCTTAGTGAATCTAATTTTAAGAGAGACAAACTTCATGGTTATTTGAATTCTGTACATGGAGAAAATTGATTCGTAGTGAGGAGAGGTCAGAGTAGTCGAATAGTTCAATAGGGGAAACTTTAACTAATAAACTGTACTAATTGGCAATACCAAAAATTCTAGAAAAAAATTAGTAAGAAGATATATGAGTCTAGTTTCAGGGAAAGTTCACGAATTTAAATTTTGAGTTTTGTGACTCAAGTTATGATTTATTTAGTGACTATGATGCAGGTGGGCAGTTTTATAAGGAATAATGAAATAAATTGTTTTGATTTGTCTAAGTATTCGAAAAATTTTTAATGTTCCCGATTTGGTCCCAAACCGTTTCAATTGGATGTTTTAGGGTCCCGAGGGCCCTTTTTAGGTACATATTGAATGAATGTAAATAAATTAATTTTAAAAGCAAATTTTATGCCCCGAATTAGTAAGTTAAGTCAGGTAACGCCTCGTGCTCGACTCCGGCGACGATCTCGGGTAAGGGGTGTTACATTGTTATATTAAATTTGGTAAGCTTTATCTTTTTAACCGTTGAACTTACTAAGCTCTAGTGAAGCTTACTTGCGTTCTTTTTTGTTCATTATAGATAACGTTTTGTGGAGTCGGGTGATTGGATCAACTTGAAGATCACATATCCAGATACATTTTGGTAGATTTTGATATGTTTATTTTGGGTTATGTGGCATGTAATAGGTGTTTTTGTATACGTTTAGATACTTATAACAAATGTTATGTTTTAAGATTGGTATAAGCTTACTTGTGTATGTGCCTTTAATCTTGGTGTGAATATGTTCATATACAGTTGTTTTGGTCATGTGATATAAACCTTATTTAAGTGTTTGAATCATGGTATGAATGAATGTGAATGATTAAGAAGAAATGATAAGCTTGGCATGAGTTTTATATATGAACTTATGAATTTGAATGCAAATTAGTTGATATGTCAAGTGAATTGAGATTGATAATTGAATTGTGGTGTCAATGAGGACATGTTGGTTAGGCACTTAAGTTGATTGTTTTGCCATGTTTTTGGCTTGTTTAAATGTGTTTTTAAAGTATGGAAATGGTTTATTTTGATTTGGCTTGGAACTTAAGTGTTAAATGAAAATTTTCCTTGTTTTGAAAGCCTTTTAAGGTGCATATAGCTTGGGCTATTCCACACGGCCATGAGTCTTATTAATTTTTAGGTGAAGGATTTTTCACAAAGTCACAGTTGGTTACATGGTCTGGCCACACGGGCATGTGGGGAGCCACACAGCCTGGGCTATTCCACACGTTTGTATAACCCCTGTTTCCAAAATTTTCAATTTTTTGCATTTTTTTTGTTTTTATTCAAATTAGTCTTGAATTGTTCCCAAACTATTTTTAGGGCCTTGTAAGCTTGATTTAAGGCCCATAAGTGTATTTTTACCCTGATTTTTATAAGATATTGAATGCTATCACTTATTTTATATTTTTTTTTCTGTTTGATGATAAATGTCTTGATCTGTATTGTAACACTTTGAAACCCCAATCTGATAACGGAGACAAATTAAAGGTATTAACCGACAAAAACTAAGAAAATCAAGGGCATGCAACAATGATAGATGGAAAACATGTTACAGAGACGGGCAAAAACGTGTCATAAAGACAAACCTATAAAGTAGAAAATTATTACATTGTGTCATCAATTTTATATATCAAAGATGTCGTCAATGAAATTGATCCACCAACAACTTTGAATGTTCAATATTAATTTTTCACACTAGTTTTTGTTTTCTTGAAAAAAAAGAAAAATATTGAAAATAAAATGGGCTGAAAATTTTAAGAATGGACACTTACAATCAGCCCAAAACTCAATAATTCAGTCTTCTCTATTTTTTTCCTTCCTTTTATTTTACTTTCTCGTCTTCTTTATTTTCTTTTGTTTAATTATACTATCAATCTCTATGCTCTTTTTTTTTTTGGTGATAAAAAAGATGTATTACATCTACTACATGAAATAACCATTAGCTTTATCAGCTTGAAGTAAATCTAAAATTTCCTTAGGAGCCTCAACAATGAGTTGTAAATTGGACTTCCAGCTCAAACTAAGTTTCGTAAGGCGATCAACTGCCAAATTCAAATTTCTTGGAATGTGTTTGATCTTCCACTCCCCTTTCGATTGCATGACGCGTTGAGTTCTTCGAAGGATAGCAATCCCTGAGTCTTCCAAATCTAAAACAGACAAATTTTGAGTGACTTCAAGGTTATCAGTCATAATGATGATCTGTCTATAACCTTTATTTAGCAAAATAAGGATTCCATCCAGGATACCCCAAACTTCAGCCTCAAACGGAGTACGAACACCTAAAAAATGGGTGAATTCCACTATCCAATTTCCGTCATGATCTCAGGCCACACCTCCCATTGCAGCATACCCAGAATCTCTGCTCACCGCCCCATCAGTGGAAAGTACACCCAGTTACCATCTAAATTATTAATGGAACTTGAACTCTAGGAATTATTCTTGTGACCACCATGATGTGATTCATATTGACAAGCCCAACAACTAGAGACTTTCACTACTTCAGATGCTGTCCAAGAAATATGCTAGAAGATGTATAAGTTCTTATTCTTCCAGATTTGCCATGCAATCAAACCAAACAGGCATGACCAAGTGAGTCCGCTTCCCTGCAATCTTTCATGAAAACAAAGATTAAGAATAAGCCAATCTTGAAAAGGAATAGATAAAAACCTTTTTTTTAGCTGGTCTAGAATCACTAGCATCCACACATCTTTCGCGGTAGGATAATCTCGAAGAATGTGCACCAAATCCTCCAAGTCATTCCTACAAACAGAGCAAGAACTACTGTGACTAATTCCCCGTCTAGTTCGTTTGGAATTAATAAGAAGTAAGGCCAACCAAAAAAAACTCTTACTCGCTGTGGACCTTGATACTTCCAAGGAATCTTCCAATGCTCCTCTTGAGAGTTCCACGTATCCTCTTTCAATGACCAATAAGCACTGTGAACTGAGAAAACTCTTAACCCTGATGGGCCTATATTACTCTATCCAAATCAAAATCTGGATGTGGAGGGAGGCTACTAGTAATCTTGCTAATCACTTCTTCAGAAACCCAAACACGAAACAAGTCCAAGTTCCAGCTCCCATCAAAGTTGACCATTTTCCTAATACTATAGTCCAAATCAAGGTTAGCAAAAGATGGAATTTTTTAGATTAAAGGGCCCATACCTAGAACCCAATGGTCTTTCCAACAACGAACATTGGCCCCATCCCTAATAGACCATACTAAACTCTCGCGAAAAAGAGGCCATATTTTAGATAGCGACCTCCATAAGTGTGAGCACTCATTCCTATTAATAGAGTCTGGAAGCTGATCTTTCCAACCATACTTAGAATGGAGAATGCACACCCAAAGCACATCACTTTTAGAAACAAGGCTAAACTCAATCTTCATAAGGAAGGACGAATTATGGTCGTTCAAATGTCTAAATCCAAGTCCACCTTGAGCTCGTGGCTAACAAATAGAATCCCATCCCACTAAGGCCATTTTAGATTTCCCATTAGTACAACCCCAAATAAACTACCTAACCAATCTTTCAATATCAACACAAACACCTTTCAGAATCATTAACGATTGCATAAAGTAGTTAGGAATAGAGAGAAGTACCGATTGGGCTAAGGTGATTCTACTTGCAAAAGATAACTTCTTGGCATCCCAACTTTGCAATTTCCTCCTGATATTATCAACAAAAAAATTCAGAGTATTCTTGGTTACCCTATCGTGCAGAAGAGGAATACCTAAATAGGTGCCAAGATTCTGAACTTCCTAAAAACCGAACATCTGACTAATTTAATTGCGAGCGTCAACTCCAGTGTTCTTGGAAAAGAAAATATTGCTCTTTCTGACACTAATTTCATGACCTAAAATCTTACAAAATTGAGAAATGATACTATCCAATAATCGAGCTTGGTCAACCAGAGCTTTGCAAAAAATCACCAGATCATCAGCGAAGAACAAATGGCCTCTGCGATGAGCTTAGGGTGCTGATAGCTCCACAGAGGGAGAGTGATTTCACTGCGTTGGTAGAGAAGGCTAAGATAGCCGAGGAAGTAAAACGAACTGAACGGTAGAATCGTGAGAGGGATCGACCCAGGTTCAGGGGGGATTCTGGACCCTCGGGTGCCGCAAATAGAAATGCTAAAAGAGCTAGAATGGAGGAACCGGTTTGATCAGTTCCGGTGAATACCTTTAGACCGCAGGCTTCCAAGGACTGTGGCAGAGCGCATATGGGGGAGTGCTGGAAATGAACTGGAGCATGTTTCTAATATGGGTCAAAGGAACATAAGTTCAGAGAGTGTCCTCAAAGAGCAGCTCATGATCAAGTTGCGGAGCAAAAAGGTGTCCAACCGCAGCAAGGAGGACCACCACCACAGAGAGGCCGTGGGCAAGGTAGAGGTGGCAATGGTAATGGACGAGGATGTGGGGCACCTGGCAGGGGTGCTGGACATGCTGAAGCTCGACAGCCGGTATTAGTTTATGTTGCACGATGTTATGAGGAGGGTGATGCTCCTGATTTTATAATCGGTACGTTCTTCATTCATAACACGCCTTACACTTCTTTGATTGATGTGGGTTCCACTCACTCGTATGTTACCTATAAGGTATCTGAGGCGTTGGGTGTGCGTCCTGAGGAGACTGTGAGTGGGGTATCAATGATGAGTCCTTTGAGACACTCAGTTAAGGTAGATAAACTCATTAAGGAGGTGCCTTTAGAGACACAAGATATGATATTTGTAGGAGATTTGATGGAGCTGCCATTTGGGGAATTTGACCTTATTTTGGGAATGGACTAGCTAACTAAGCATAGGGCGAAGTTGGATTGTGCTGTTAAGAGAATGGTGCTAAGAACTGCCAAGGATGAGGAGATAATGGTCATAGGGGAACGAAGGAACTATTTGTCCAATGTTGTCTCGACTTTAAGGGTTGAAAAGTTGATTCAGAAAGGTTGTGAGGCGTTTTTAGCATTTGTGAGTCAAGCTAAACCTGAGGGGATGACTGTGGAGTTAGTTAGGACCATCAAACAATTTCAAGATGTATTTTTGGAGGAACTTCCTAGACTACCTCTGAACAGAAAAGTCGAGTTCGGAATCGACTTGTTACCTGGAATAGCTTCAGTGTCCATTGCACCTTATCGGATGGCACCAAAGGAGTTGGTGGAACTGAAAGCTCATATTCAAGAACTATTGGATAGAGGGTTTATAAGACCAAGGGTATCACCGTGGGGCGCACCAGTGTTGTTCGTAAAGAAGAAAGATGGGACCATGCAGATGTGTATTGATTATCGGCAGTTGAACAAACTGACGATCAAGAACAAGTATCCTTCGCCAAAAATCGATGATTTGTTCGATCAACTGAGAGGAGCTTCGATATTTTCTAAGATTAACCTTCGGTCAGGATATCATCAGTTGAGAGTCAAAGAAGGGGATATTCATAAGACAGCATTCAGAACTCGATATGGTCATTACGAGTTTCTGGTTATGCCCTTTGGTTTGACTAATGCACCGGTAGCATTCATGGATATGATGAATCGGGTATTTCAGTCGTACTTGGATCAGTTCGTAGTCATTTTTATCGATGATATCTTAGTGTACTCAGAAACGAAAGAGAAGCATGATGAGCATTTTCGTATTGTGCTGCAAGTGCTAAGGGAAAAGTAACTCTATGCAAAGTTCAGTAAGTGCGAGTTTTGGTTGAGTGAAGTATCTTTCTTGGGGCATGTTGTGTCTGCTGAGGGGATCAAGGTAGACCCTCAGAAGATTGAGATGATTCTGGAGTGGAAGCCACCGAGGTCAGTAATAAAAATCTGAAGTTTTCTGGGGTTGGCAGGTTATTATTGAAGATTTGTGGAAGGATTTTCTGTGTTGGCAGCGCCGTTAACGAAACTTATAAGGAAGGAAGCACCGTTTGTTTGGACAAATAAGCAACAAGAGGCTTTTGAGAAGTTAAAGAAGGTTCTGACTGAGGCACCAGTGTTGATTCAGCCAGAGTCTAGTAAGGATTTCACTGTGTACAGTGATGTGTCACATGTAGGTTTGGGCTGTGTGTTGATTTAAGAGGGTAAAGTGGTCGCTTATGCTTCACGACAGCTTAAGCCTCATGAGGTAAACTATCCTACTCATGACTTGGAGTTAGCAGTGGTGATCTTTGTACTTAAGATATGGAGGCACTACTTGTTTGGGGAGAGATGCATTATCTATACAGACCATAAGAGTCTTAAGTACTTGCTGACTCAAAAGGAGCTGAATCTTAGACAGCGAAGGTGGATAGAATTGTTAAAGGACAATGACTGTTCGATTGAGTACCATCCAAGTAAGGCAAATGTCGTGGCTGATGAGTTGAGTCGTAGGACTGTGGCAGAATTGAAGGCAATGTTTGCTCGTTTAAGCTTGTATGACGATGGAAGCTTATTGGTAGAGTTACAAGTGAGACCGATTTGGGTGGATCAGATTAAGAAGCAGCAGTTGGTGGATGAGTCGTTGGTTTCTCGGTTTCAACAAGCTAAGAAGGGGGAGAATCCAGACTTTGGATTAAATGGTGATAGGGGTTCTTTGTTTTCGAGGAAGAATTTGTATGCCGAAGGACTCTGATTTAAGGTTGATGATTTTGAGAGAGGTGTATGGTGGACCTTGTGCTATGCGTCCAGGAGGAAGTAAGTTGTACTGAGACTTGCGAGAGCTATACTGGTGGCCTGGGCTCAAGCAAGAAATGACTGAATTTGTGGGAAAATGTTTGACGTGTCAACAAGTAAAGGTCGAGCATCAACTGCCTTCAGGATTGTTACAGCCAGTTAAGATACCACTTTGGAAATGGGAAAGGGTAACCATGGATTTTGTGAGTGGTATGCAATTGACACCTTGCAAGAAGGACTCAGTTTGGGTGATTGTGGATAGGCTGACGAAATCTGCCCATTTCATACCTGTCCAAATCGATTACTCACTTCAGAAGTTGCCCAAGTTGTATGTGGCAGAGATAGTGCGGTTGCATGGGGTGCCAGTATCGATAATTTCTGACCGAGACCCAAGGTTTACATCTTGATTTTGGCAGAAGTTGCATGAGGCGTTGGGAACGCGATTGGATTTTAGTACGGCTTTTCACCCTCAGTCGGATGGGCAGTTAGAGAGGGTCATTCAGATTCTAGAAGATATTTTGAGGGGTTGTGTTATCGACTTTGGGGGTAGTTGGGAGGATTACTTGCCGTTAGCGGAGTTCGCATATAACAACAGTTACCAAGCAAGTATTCAGATGGCTCCTTACGAGGAACTCTATGGGCAAAGGTGTCGATCGCCTACTGTTGGGCAGAGTTGGGGGAAAGGCAAGTACTTGGACCAGAGTTAGTAGCGGATACTGAAGACAAAGTTAAGGTGATCAGAATTTCTTAAAGGAGGCCGCGGATCGACAAAAGTCTTATGCTGATCTGAAGCTTAAGGATATTGGATATGCTGTAGGGGACATGGTCTTTTTGAAGGTTTCGCCTTGGAAGAAGATATTGAGGTTTGGTAAGAAGGGCAAGTTGAGTCCACGGTTCATTGGACCTTATTGGATCCTTAAGTAGATAAGGCCGGTGGCTTGTCAGCTAGAGTTACCTCCAGAGCTGGATCGTATTCACAACGTCTTTCATGTGTCCATGCTAAGGCGATATCGTTCTGACCCTACTCATATTGTGCCAGTTGCAGAAATTGAGGTACAGTCAGATTTGACCTTTGAAGAAGAACCCGTACAGATACTTGATTGTGACGTCAAGGTGTTGAGAAGAAAGTCAGTCCCATTGGTAAAGGTACTTTGGAGAAACCATGGCAAAGAAGAAGCTACTTGGGAGACAGAGGAGGTGATGCGTCAACAATACCCTCAACTGTTTGGGTCAGGTAAAATTTCAAGGCCTAAATTTCTTTGAGAAGGGTAGAGTTGTAACACCCAGATTTTTCCAGATTTTCGTAATTTTTGAGAATTTGGTAAAAGTTTTAAAATTTGGAATCTGGTTGTGAAATTCATAATTGGAGTATGTAAATGGGCCTATGGAAGGCCCATGTGTTGGCCAAAACCCGGTAGAATTTTTGAATTTTGGACTTAAGGAGATAGGGGCATTGGATAGGTGGCCTTATTAAAAGATGTGGGTAAAATATAAAGCAAGAGAGCCCCTGGCAAAGTGGTTAAGTGACGCCACTAATGAGCTAAAAAAGTGGCGTGTAAGTGGTTGGGGAAAGGCCAAGGTTTGATTCGCTAAGCTGGCAATTGTGTTGTTATTTTTATGTCTTGAGCGTGCAGAAGTTTCAAGTCGAATGGAACTCTGTTGGAGAGAGTTTGAATCAGTCAAATGCTTGAATTAAGGAGTGATAAGGGGAGAGATTTTGGGGATTGAATGAAGGCTTAGTGTTGGCCGAATAGTGGGAAGTTAGGGAGGAGAAATTGGCTTAGGGGTTTTAGGTTAGAATTTCGGCAATAGGGGCTTTAGTTGTACCATTTCCTTTGTTTAAACATCAGAGGGTGATTCCTTTTCTTCTTTTTTTCTTCTCTAGCCGAAATCACCACTCTTTCCATCCATCTTTCTTTCTCTTCTTTTCCAAAACCAAACTACTACTCCTTTTTCTTTTCATCACCCTTGCCGAATAGCCACAAGAGCCGAAACCTTTGAAGATTGATTGTGCCGATTTCTTTTAAACCAACATCCTTCTTTCCTCTTCATTGTTGTGACCGATCCCTTCAAACTCTAAAAGTCCCCGACGGCAACATCAATACAAGCCACCACACCATTTCTTTTTCTTGGTCCTAAAAGTCGAAATACCTTAGTTCTAGGGGCTTAGCTGAACCTGTAACACCCCCACGCCCGAAACCGTCACCAGAGTCAAGCTTGAGGTGTTACTAAACTTATCTTACCTTTTAAACAACTCTAAACCACTTATTTTAATTTTCGGAATAAACTGTTTTTCTGCGTCATAGCTGCTTAAAAATTAATTTCTCGAGTTTCAAAACTCAAAATTAAGATCCGTAAATTTTTCCTGAAACTAGACTCATATATCTATCTACTAATTTTTTTCTAGAATTTTTGACTTAGCCAATTAGTACAGTTTATTAGTTAAAGTTACCCCTATTTCAGAATTTGACTGCACTGACCTCTACTTACTACGAACCACTTTTCTCCCTATAAAAAATTAATATAACTATAATGTTTGTTTCTATTAAAACTAGATTCAATAAGGATTCTAACCATATAAATTACACCACCTAATTATTTTTTTACATTTTATGGTGAATTTCCAAATTTGAAACAGGGGATCTAGAATTTTCTCTGACCCTGTTTCACTTAAACTCAGATATCTCATAAAATATAATACCTTTACCTGTTTTGCTTATTCCATAAGAAAATAGACACAATAAGCTTTAATTTCATTATTATTCACCATCAAACCATGTCTCTACGATTTTCAGTGATTTTTCAAAATCACATTATTTCTGATACTTGAATCTGTTTTTAAGTTACTTTCACATTTTTCTTAGTTTTCATGTGATAGTTACTACTTATTCATACATACAATTAAACATGTATATCATCAGCCATTCTATTAGCTAATCACTAGCAAGTATTTACACATCATTCATTGATCATATCATATCAAAAGAAACCAAGTTCCTATACATGCCATACACAAAACTAAACGTCTAACTATACCAATGTGATTTCTTCGATAGTGTGATCGGGTCTCAGACGTTTCCTTTCGATCCCCGAGTGGCTTTGATAAAAACTATAAGAAAAAGAAAATAAAGAGAGTAAGCACTAGGCTTAGTAAGCTTACAAGCAAATAAATTACAACATTCAAATAATGAATGATTATACATAATGTCACCTAGCCTCATAAACTTTCTTTACTTCTCATTTTCTACCTTCTTCTTTACTTACTTACCTTCTTTCTTACTCCGACCTTTCACTATTCATAAATATAATCTACCTTCCCTTTTGCTGATAATTCACTGTAATTTAACGTGTACAATGACCCATGGAACCACTCGGAATTCTAAGGATACTTGGGTCGCTCTCGCGATCAATATCTCGCCAATGCCATGTCTTCGACATGGACTTACATGAATTATTCCTGTCTCCAATGCCATATATATGTCTAATATGGGCTTACATGGCTCATTCCTGTCTCCAAAGCCATATATCTGATATGGACTTACATGGCTCATTCCTGTCTCACCTGTCCCTGTCAACCCCAATATCCTAACATTCCTAAGGTTCAAACGGGGCTTCCTAATGCTTTTTCTCTGTCACTTCGCCTTTAATTCGACTTCAAATATTCTCATAAAATAAGTATATAAATGCTGGAAATTTACAATAATAATGTAAAATAAAATAATATTGCATTTATTTCTTCAGAACTTACCTCGTATGCAAAAATAGCTACTTTTACCATTTCGTCCACAACTTGGTATTTTCTCCATTTTAGCCCGAATTTCAGTTTTCCTTGCTCTATCATTTAAAATATAGTCTAATTAGGACTCACATTATTCAAATTGACTCAAAATCATATTTTGGCAAAATTACAATTTTGCCCCTAAACTTTTGCATATTTACACTTTTGCCCCAAAGCTCGTAAATTAAACTTCAGCCTATTTTCTTATGTTTCATGACATGCTGGTCATTTTTCCCTTCTATGGCAGCATCAAATTCATACTCTAACAAGCACTTATGACTATTAGGTATTTTTACCAATTAAGTCCTTTTACTGTTTTTGCTTAAAACCGAGTAGTACAAATTGTCTAACATAATTTAAAACCTCATATTCTATCATAAAACACCAAAATACACAAATTTCACCTATGGGTATTTTTCCAAATATGAACTCTAGGTTGAATTATTACTAGCATAAGCTTAATCGAGCTACCAGATTCCAAAAACGTAAAGAACATTAAAAACTGGCTTGGAATCACTTACTATTGAGCTTGGAAAGCTTGAAAACCCTAGCCATGGCTTCCCCATGCTAATTTCGGCCTCCATGAAGAAGATGAGCAAAATTGGCTTTTAATTTTGTATTTTAATTCATTTTACCCCTAAATGACCAAAATGCCCTTACTACTAAACTTTCAAAAATTCCTTCCATGTCCTAATTTTTTCCATGAACTTAAAATTGGTCAAATTGCTATTTAAGACCTCCTAATTAATATTCTAATTCAATTTTATGCAAAATACTTCTAGAACACAAGTTTTGCAATTTATTCAATTTAGTCCCTAATTTCAAATTAAGTACTTTATGCATAGAATTTCTTCACGAACTTTTCACACAATCATGCAAACATATCATAGACCTAAAAATAATAATAAAATAAATTTTTCTACCTCGAATTTGTGGTTTCGCAACCACTGTTCCGTTTAGGCCCTATTTCGGGATGTTACAGAACCTATAGACCTCTAGGGTTCAAAGGCTGCTAGGTGGTTGAGGGCTAAGTCTACTTTGGGTCTAAACAGTGTAGGAGGGAAGACTGTGGTAAGTACTTATTTTCCAAATTGATTCAATAGTATAAATGTTGCGCAAAGTCGAAACCCCCTATAGTTTAGAAAGGTTGTCGATTTGAGGTATAGGCCTTACTAGGCCTTTTCATTTGACTTTTATGGTTTGTGTAGTGAAGTAGACAACTTTGGAGGAGCAACAAGGCTTGGAGTATCAGTTTTGGATAAACTTGGATCGAATAGTCAGACCCTGTGAAGGTAAGTGATCTATGGCTATTAGGGGTTCTTTGGTCGACTATGGTAAGGTGAACTTTGGGTTTGATTAGCATGAACTGTAAACTAAGAATGGTGGTGATTAATTGTAGGTTGTCGTGGGAGACTTTGTTAGCGAACGTCGCAAAACAGGTGTGTAACAACCCTCGTAGTAGCTTAGGCTAATATTCGTTGAAAAGCCGAAATGCTAAAATTTTAGCATTTCGGGAACTTGAGTTTTTTCATGTGGTTTTAGATACGATAAATACGATATGATCGGTGTTTGGATCGATAGAACAGGTAAGAGCACAATTTTGTGCACGATGGTAAGTTGGGCCTCAATGGGCTAGAATTGGGCCCAATGGGCTTCTGAGCCCATTTGGGTAAAATTGATAGAAAATGGAACTTGGAAAAGTTGCATGTTAACATGGTTAGTACTATCGTAAAATTTGGGTTAAGTGGGATTAATGGGCTAAATCGGCATTCGTAGGGCCCTTAGGGGTTTTGGGCCCTAAAGGCCCGAATTTGATAAAGTGCGTTAAAATCATTGTTTAAACACTTGGAAATATTGACAATTGTTAATGAACGTGGAAAACCCATGATATGTGGTAAATTTACGAAATTACCCTTAAAATATAAAAAATGACTATTTTGCCCC
This sequence comes from Gossypium anomalum, assembly GCA_025698475.1. NCBI lineage: Eukaryota > Viridiplantae > Streptophyta > Magnoliopsida > Malvales > Malvaceae > Gossypium > Gossypium anomalum. The sequence continues at coordinate 75,448,624 of CM046966.1, read as the reverse complement.
TAGGTAAAAAATGACCATTATACCCCTAGGGTTTAATTATGAATAAGATGCATGAGATATTGATATACATGATATGACATTATATGCACATGATATGTTATGATATGCACATGATATGCTATGATATACTCATTATATGCATGGGTTGGGTTTGATGTAAATGGAGGAAGTGCGAAAAGGGCTTTGCCCCAGTTTACCAAAAAGGGCTTTGCCCCAGTTATTAAAAGAGGCTAGGCCTCCAGTTATATGATATAGCAGCTATGCTGCCAATGGAGATTGTGGTTGGGTGGGTTGAGTTATTCCCAACATGGAGAGCTTGGCTGGTACGGGCGGAGAGTAGCGGATGGTGGGTTGAGTAGTCTCCCCAAATGGGCTTGCATACATTCATTGATATTTCATTTGAAGTTGAAATGGGCTTATGGGCCATACCGTCTTCAGTAAAGGCTTCGGCCTAGTGATATTATTTATGAAAAGGCTTCGGCCCAGTATACTGATATTAGTTGGGCTCCGAAAGGGGCTTGTTGCACATTAAGTTCCCAAACTCACCCCTTTTCCTTAACCTTGCAGGTGAGCCTTGATGAGGAGAATTGGAGCCGAAGGGGATTCAAAGTGGCCATGGTGATCGCTTTTGAACTTTGCAATAAGTAACCGGTTTTTTTAACTATTAATATTATTTGTTTTTGGGTTGTAATAAGGCCATTTTAACTATTTTTTTCTGGAATTATTTTATTTTTAATAACTCTATAATTTTTTTGATAATAATTCAAAATGGGTTAGACTTAGGGCGCGTTTTCAATATGATACTCGTTTTCAAATAACGCAACGATACAATTAATCGGTTTATCAAAAATATCTACTTAAATGAATTTCAACTCGTTTACCAAAGTGTGGAAATGGTTGTGGGCATGTCTAGGATTGGATCCATTCAAGAGCTTGGTACTTAAGTAGCCTTCATGGGTCACCTTCTCTGTTTCGGATACCTACCTGGTGCACAGCTTCTATTCACTTTGATAACTTAGCAAAGACTATCTTTTAAAACACTAAGAAGGACGTTGAAAGAGGCATGGGTTTCCTTAAAAACTTCAATGTGACACGTCAGATCCGACCATAATGCCTGGGCCGATTTGGGGTGTTACATAACCGTACAACTATGAAAAAAATTGGTATTCTGATCCCCCAATTACAACCAGTCACAGCAAGCCTTTTGTCTCCAAAGTAAATCTTCATGATCAAAGACATTTTCGAACTCGTCTTGAACATTCATCTTTTTTTTAGCTAAATGAGCGGAGCCATAATGTTCTAAAGTCTTTTGAATAATGTTAAACGATCTCATGAGGTTTCGCTTGCGAGTACCCAAAAAGCCATACACATTTCTATTCCAATCTTTAATAGAAAAAGTAAAATTATTTAAGGATTCACTTATATTACCTGCAAAATTCCACTTACTTCTGACAAAATTGGGAAAATCATTCTGCTTCATCCATCCTGGTAGAAATCTGAATGGTCTGCCTTTAGGAGTGCTAAGGTCTGGTCTAGTAAACAATAAAAGAGGTCGATGATCGGACTTGATATGGGTGAGTACTAAACATTGTGGAAATGTAGTCATCCAAGCGTCATTTGCTAAGGCCCAATCCAGTCAGAGTAAAGTACCACCTCTTTGCCAAGTGAAGGGGGTCCACTATACCCTAAGTCCTGCTACTCACACGAGTCAACAAAATTACCAAAAAGATTACAAAGTTTACCTATAGTAGAAGGGCTCTTTTTATCAGCAAGAGATAAGATGGCATTAAAATCTCCCATAATAAGCCAATAAGTGAAATTATTAGGAGTAATGGATTGTAAACCTTCCCAAAGGAGCTTCCGTTTTGACCTATCTAGACTACCATACACAAAAGAAATGAGAATTGATTTATTGGGAATAAAATTATCAACACTTAAAAAAATAAATTGTGGATGGTTTCGAATGATTTTAATGTGAATAGAATCCTTCCATCCTACCCAGATACCACCTAAAAACCCCACAGCTTCAACCCAATGCGAAAAATTAAAGCCCAATTTCTCAATAATATCATTAGCCTTTTTGCCACTCACTCTCGATTCCACCAAACAAACGATATCCGACTTGTGTTCCTCGTTATATTCTCGAAAAGCACGAATAAAATTCCTGCTACCATATCCTTGATAGTTCCATGTAAATATTTTCAGATTTAATCCAATAATAATAATAAAATTAAACAAAATAAAATATAACAATTTCCAAATTCCAAGAAATAAAACATTTAAAATCGAAGGAATCTTTAAAAAAAAGGAAACAAAAACCAAAGAAAACAGTAGGAGCTTACTGTCCAGGGAGAATACTTCCCTCATTTTGCTCATCCAATTCATTAGATAACATCGAGTCTAAATTGGTATTGGAAAAGGCCGAAAGACTTTCAGCAATTTGTTCCATAGACTCCTTCAGAGACATCCGTTGAGAACCAGCGATTTTGAATCGGGTGTTGTTCCCATGAAGAGTTTTGTTACGTTTCTTAGAAATTTCTTTTCCTCTTGTACTGAATCCTTTTCCCGAACCGGAGATACCCACTGGAAGCAACCCCTTGCTGTTGGTTAGAGAAGGAACGATTTTGTTAGGGTTCGGGGTTTCATGAAAAACCACTGCCGTGTGTTTTCCAGAATCAAGGCTTCCCACTGCCACTCCCTCTTCATTTCTGTTATGCCCTTCCGGTAACGGAGCAGCCAGAACAGATCCAGTGTTGCCTTCAAGAAGAAGACCTATCTCGTCAATAAAATCTGGTCACTCATCTGCCATCGCAATAGGACTGCTACTGTAGCCAGCAGCAACAAATTCCTGTTGGGCCATAATGACAGAACCAGGCTGATCCAATGTGACCCGGGCCTGAGCAGCTGAAATATTTCTATTGTCCAAACAACTGGTCTGCTTCTTAGAACCTAGTAAGATTTCCTTAGTCTTGTTGGGATTCAAATTGGACCTAGAGATTGGCCCAATTTTCTCATTAGTACTCGGGCCATTACTAATAATACGGCCTACCCCTTTAACCTGACCATTATTATTATTTTCTTGCCTAATTCAAGTCGTTCGTTTTGATAAGAGCCATCATCTTTCATGATAAAGTTTCCATTAATTATTTCTTACCCTTTGTTACATCGAGAATCAGGCAAATCACCCTCATTAACATTTTTATGGGAATCCCGATTATTAAGAATTCTAAAACATGATCCTTCCTTTCCAGTCTCTTGGTTTGCTAAAGGATTCTGCACATTCTCTTTAAATTTTTGCCTTGATTTTCTTTCAACGATCATCTATGGCCCGTAATTTTTGTCCTTCTTCCCCGAGCTGTCCTCGATAGTTTTTCAAACCTCCGTGACTCTTCATGCAGAATAGAATTATTTTCCCCGGTGACACCCGAATTCTTAAAAGTACAAGAGCTTTCCAGTGACCATATCTCCCACAATTAAAACAAATTGTGGATAGCGACTCATATTCCACATTCTGTTTTCAGCTATTCATCAAGATTTGGGAAATCAAAGGCTTGTCCAAATCAACATAAACTGCCATTCTAAAAAAACACCCCCTAGCTCTACTATCAGTGTTCATATCAAGCTTAACCACTTTTCCAACCAAACCCCCTATCTCTGTAATAATTTTATGGTTGTATAAGTAGCTAGGTAAGCCAGGAAATCTGATCCACGCCATCACAATTCTTGGATACGCCTGTGTAGGGTCAACAGATAACGTCCAAGGCTGAACCATCAAGTATTGTCCAAAAATGACCCAAGGACCTTCAGAAAGAGCCTTTTCACAGTCCAACTTATTTTGGAATTTAATCAAAAAATATCCGTTCTCAATATCCAACATATGTAGGGTTGCTGAAGGTCTCCACAGATTATATAATTTATTCTGCAAAATTGAAAAACCAATATTACGGCCAAGCAATTTTAAAATTACGGTATTCTTCATACCTTGAATTAGAAATTGATGAATCCTGTCTGAGAAAGTTATAGAAGGCACTCCATTCACAAATGATTTCTGAATGTCTCCGTCCAGAATAACAAAATCCTCTTTTCCTTTCGATCCATTAGTGTCATCCTTCGATGATTGACCGACAAGTTTATCTTTCCACGAAAGGGGCTGCTCCGAAGCCAGATCGATCATCATGTCATTATTCAAATCTCCATCTTCCTCTTTGAATCGAACCTTCTTCCTCTCTGAATCGAACCTTCTTAGGGATCAAATCCTCTACAATGGATTTTCCAACACCAGAATTCTCACCATTTCCCATTATCTTGATAATTATATAAATTTTTTTTAATCTCTATGCTCTTTAAACATTATAAAATTAGTTTCTCCAATTTTAATCTCAATAACTCAATTCATTTATTATTTTGATTTAATAATTAAAATTCAATTAATAGCACTACCAAAAGACTTTATTAAATTGCATTTTGTACTATTTTTCAAATAAAAAAATTATGCATGTCACCAAGTGTGAAAGGTGAAATAAGAAAATAATGAATTTAAGCTGCAAGGTTTCTTTCTAATTTAGGAATTGTGAAGTTCTTTAACTCTATTTAAAGATATAGAGTGAAAGTAATTTTTTTTACTTACATAGTTTTTACATATGACTTTATGAACCACATCTTTTTAAAATGCTAGATAATTTAAATTAATCAAATTTCTTTTTAGAGTTATTATTTGCAATTTAATTATTAAATTCAAATAGTAAAAAAATTAAAAATTGAAACTAAATGTAAAAAAACTAAAACTAAAATTAAAAATAAAAATTAAATTTTAAATGGGTTGAAAATATAAGGATTAAGAATAAATTTTATTTTATTTCTTATTTCTACTTTTTTTTTTCTCATTTTTCCCTCTTTTCTCTACCTTTCACCGTCACAACTTCTTCAAAAGGTGAAAAAATAATACACGTCAGAATAAATTGGAGGCAGCATAAAGGTATTCTTAAAGTATTAAAAGTTAAATTATATTTTTTTTATTATTTAAAAAATGAGTAAACTAATTCTAATAAATTATATTAAAAAGTAAGTTGGTTTTTTTGTTAAAAATTTTATTAATTTTTACCATAAAAATTTAATCTCTATATTTCAGCATGAGGTACATATGTCACTGCCTAATTATCTCGTTAATCAACTAGTTTTTAGCAGTACAAATAGATGAAATTTTAGTCACATCGCTCTTTGATTTAATATATAGAGACTAATTTACTCATTTTTAAAGTAAAAAAATAAAATGTAATCTAATTACTAATAGAAATTCATGCATCATACTTTTACCCGCATCTTCGTTACCTCATGTATTTTATTTTATTTTTTGTTTAAAAAGTACAAGCAAAGCATAGCATTAAAGTGTTCTATAATCCCACATTATAAAGTCAATGGCCAGCTTCCATCTTAGCACCATCTGCAGAACTAGTTGAGATAGGGAAATTACAGAAATGGCAAAAAGTAATTATGTTCCACTCTTCGAAACAAAGCAAGTTAAAGGACGACTCCTTTTCAGGTGTATTGCAGCCTCAATCTTTCTCGGCATCTGCTTCATTGTTATCTATAGAGTAATGTTTTTTCCAGTCGGAGGAAAAGCTGAGAGATGGACTTGGATTGGACTGTTTCTTTTTGAGCTATGGTTCTGTTTTTATTGGTTTCTCACCACCGTTAGTAGATGGAACTCTGTCTACCGTTTGCCTTACATACACAGGCTCTCTCAAAGGTATACATACATACCTTAATTATGTTGTTTACAAAAACTATTCATGCTAGCTCGTTTCTTTTTTCATGATTAACCATTTAATCTTTTGGAATGATATAACTCCATTCTGTAATGTGATTTGAAATACGCAAGTTGGATTAATATCAATTATACGATTTTTCTGATGTAACCTTGTTGCAAATGCACGATAGTCTAACTTCCAATTATATAAGGTTGTAAGACCCTCCTTTGATATGAAAATGAGAAATGATAATCCATTCTCGGTTATAAGGTTGTAAGACCCTCCTTTGATATGAAAATGAGAAATGATAATCCATTCTCGGTTATGACTGACATGCTCTATAAATGAAATCCTCTATTCTGTTAATATTTGAATATAATCTTTGACTTGGCAATCATGCACTAATAAATTTGGTAGAAAGATTAGAATACGGTTAGCAAGCCAATTAAGGTCTATTACACATTTCTATATGGGTTTTATTAGGAGTTGGAGCTCTGCTATGTTATTCCATGGTTGGACACTTTTGTATGGACCATTGGACTCATCCTTTGATGAGATCTCTAATGTGTTCTAGTTGGAGGCACTTCTAGTGCTATACTTTTGGTGTGTTTGGTGGGAACACACTTATAGTGCAATATCTTCTTTGATATGTTTTGTGGATTCCCATGTGCCCGAGCCCTATTTTACTAAGGTTACTAAGAAATAAATTCATAAATCTGTTCAGAAACAGTTTAATAAATAAATGTGAGAACTTAACTAATGATAACTTGATGACTTTGAAACTACTTTACATTTCGTATCCTTTGACATGATTATAAGAATTAAATATAAATTTATCCTAACTAAAAAAGACTTTGTTGAATTGGGTTAAATTGAATTATAGATATATGTGAATATGCTAAATTTTGATCTGTACATAACTGATACGAGTCACAAAGACCAATTTCAGATTTATGGATTGATGAGCTTACGCTACCTCAGGGTTCAACAACAAGGTCAAAGGTCAAGCAAATCAAACTAAGATTCAATCAAAGTTAGTATATAAGGATGAATATTTTCGAGGAAACGAGGAATGATACATGCACAGAATGGGTGAAATGTATTAAAGTCAATTCAACCAAGCTGTCAATTTTCAATATGAAAAGATTAGTTAACTTGCAACAAATTTTTGGATGGGATCCAAGCATTTTTGGATTAAGATGTCTTCATAGCATTCGAAGATGTATCTCTTAGCTTCGAAACTCATTTTGAATTACTCGATTTTGAGTTCGGGAACTGAATTTATGACCATTTTACTGAAGATTATGCTATCAGAATTTCTGGACAAGATTATTATGGAAATTACGAGTTTCATGTAACAGCACATTTTTGATAAAATCAAAACAGTGATTTTGAGACCACAGATCCGAGTTCGGAAAGAAAAATTATTTTAATACTATTTTATGATCTACAGTATGATAATAATATTGTGTGAAAATTTCGTAAATAAATTTTATTGATTACATGTTTAATTTGATAAATGAACAAATTGCACAAAGTGCAAAAGTTGAATTCTAATATCTAAAGGGATTAAATAGGTATAAAACTTTAAATTGGAGGTCCTTATATGCTAATTAGACCATTAAAAATGCTTAGTTATTAAGGATGATGATTCATCCATGGAAAATAAAATAAAGAAAAGGATGAAATTGGAAAGATGAAAAATAAAAGGTGACAAATTAATTAAATAACAAAATATCATCATTTTATGTCATCTTCTTCCCCAAAATACATGGAAACCCTAGGAAAGAGAAAGCAAGCTTTCTTGGCTTAATTGGGTAAGTAATCTTGTCCCATTTTAGTAATTTTCATAATTTTGTGATCGGGATAACTTAATCTATCTATTTTGGGGGTTAATTTGTAAAGTTATCAAAGTATGAAAATTTTTCCATGGATGAATATGCTGAAATGTTGAAATTTATGGTAGAATATGGAAAGGTTGTTGATAGATAAACAACTTTTACAAAGTGAATTTTGATGAAAACATGATTTAGGGACTAAATTGAAAAGTTGTAAAATTTATTGAAAAATTTTGAATTTTATGAAATAAATGGGCTATAAATGTTACATGTAAAAATTGGCTAGGCTTGGAACAAGGATTAAATTGCATGAAATTCATTTTTTGAACCTAGGGACGAAATCATCATTAATTAAAAGTTTAGGGGCAAAATGATAATTTTTTGAAGATGTAAATTGGACTGAATTGAGTTTAAATTGTATTAAATTGATGTTAAATTTACTCGTATAGATCCGGATAGACCAAATTAAGAGTTAGAATGAGGAAAAGAGAAAAATGTCAGATTAGTAGATTTTACGTACACGAACATTTGTCGTGGTAAGTTCGTGTAACTAAGTTGTGTATATTTATATGCTTGAATGAAATGTTATATATGTGAATTGTATAAATATTATATATATATGACATCAAAGACATATCCAACAAAATCCGATAAAAGATAATGCCTGATAAATGATAAATGATAAAAATGTTACTTTTATGCTTGAAATGACTGTGAAATGTGTTTATTTGAGTATTGTGAATATTATAAATGTATGAAATAATTACATGCCTGATAATACTTGAAAAATGTTGAATCCCGTTTGAATAAATGAAAGTCAATGGATACGTGATTTCTCGTATTTGAATGTGGTCCTGCATATGTTGCAGACAGGATTTAGCTCGGACAAGTAATCCTGATATAGCCCTCTTGAGCATCCTGATATATATTTCTTGCGAGCATCCTGATCGGTAGTGATTTGGCATGTGTTGCGCACTACTGCAGCTCTTTGTGAGCGTCCTGTTATGCGCTCGGTTGTGATCCTGCATATGTTACGGACACAAATGCAGCTTTGTGTGAGCGTCTTGTTATGCGATTGGTTGTGATCCTACATATGTTGAAGACACAAACGCAGCTCTTTGTGAGCATCCTGATGTGGCTCACTTGAACTCTGTGTTACCTTATCCAGTGCTCTCTAATATTATCTCTTCGAAGATATATGATAAGCTCTATGAGCTTCCTAAGTAAAACTCTTATGAGTTTCTTGATAAGCCCGGATAAATGTCCTATTACATGGTTACGTAGCTCATCTGAGCATCTTGATATGTAGCTCAAAGGTGTACTCCCTGGTTATGTGCCCTAACGGGTACCCTTGAATATGAATTGACAGATCCTGATTTGTACACCTTGAGTGTACTACCTGTGTATCCATTGATATTTCAGATGAATTAAACGGGAAAAATCCTAACATGAAAAGATATGAATAAGAAATTAGTTATTACACGTATCTTCTTGAAATACATGAAAATAATGATACATGATATATAGAAATATATGTGCATGGAATTTATTTGATGAATACGTTCATCCATGATTATAGATTTGTACACCTTGAGTGTACTACTCGTCTGACATTGATATTTCAAATGATTTAATGGGTAAAGTTCAACATGAAATAATCTGAACTCGAGATGAATTATTATGAAAATGTACTTGAAAAAAAATATATGATTTATACATGTTATATGAATACGTGATATGGAAAGCATATATATCTGGAAATCTGATTGTTGTTGAGCCCATATATGTTTCTTGATGTTATTATGGAATGTATGACTAATAAGGGCAAAGAGGATATGTGTAGGGCTTGAGATCTTACATGTTTATCTTGAAATAGAATGAATGGTAAGTTAAATACCATGTTATACGAACTTATTAAGCATTATATGCTTACTCTACTTTATTTCCCTGTTTATAGTAAATCGGAAGCTCGTTGGATTGGAAGCTTGGCAGAGATCACTCACACTATCCGTCGGGCCATTTTGGTACATATGGTAAATCAATTATGGTTATAATGGCATGTATAGGTTAATTGGCCATATTGGCATGTAAATGTTTTGGTTATAACTAGCCATTGGAATAGCTTGTGATGAACATGTTTTGATATACTTATAAGTGGATCTATCATGTTTGAGGAATAAATGTAATCATACATATATGCATTTGGTAAATAGGTAAGTATGAACGATAAATTAACATGATAATAAATTGTCATATGAGGTACCGAAGAGTACATTGGTTGTATGTGATATTATGTCATGCATGAGACTCGGTTTTGACTTAAATTAATTGTCTTGATATGGCTTGTGTATGTGTTTAAGTGTTAGTGTAGGTGAATGACAAGATAGGTGAAAAATGTGCCTTGGAAAATAGCCTATTTTGGTCCACACGAGCAGAGACACGGGCTTGTGTCTCAGCCATGTGTGACACGCGGCCTAGCACATGGGCATGTGGCCAGGCCGTGTGTCCCTTGCACCTTTAAAATGTCAAACCAGAATGCTCAGAATTGATCACACAGCCTGGTACACGGGCGTGTGGCTTGGCCGTGTGACCCCTGCACCCACACACGGCCTAGCATACAGGCGTGTGGCTTGGCTGTGTGACCCAAGTCAGAGAGTTAAACGGCCTGACCACACGGGCGTGTGACCCTTACACCTAGGAAAAAATTTTGAGATTTTGCGAAAAAAATTTTAAGTACCCGCTTTAGTCCCAACTAGTTTCTAATGCATGATTTGGGTCTCGATGGCTCATGTAAGGCACTATATGATCAAATTTGATTGAAATCTTATTTGAATGTTAAATGCTTGTGAAATGATTATTACTTGACCCGTAAATTCTGGTAATGCTCTGTAACCCTGTTCCGGCAACAGATTCGGGTTAGGGGTGTTATATTTCAAAATTTTAATTCGAGTTTAAATAATATTGGGTTCGAGTTTTAGGCTTAATTTTTATTATATATGAGGCCAATATTGTATTAATCAGTTCTTATTATTTTATTATTTCTTTACTCCGAATTTTTTATAATTATTAAGTATTTTAAGTTATTTATGAAAGATTAGTTTAGAACCACTTCTTGTTTAAGTTCATTAGAGTTCTAGTACACTTAAGAGTTTTGTATGAACTATATTTTGCCCGGGCCCATAATTAAGTAAATAAAACCGAAAAAAAAAATTTATTTATTATTAAACAGTCCATGTACAAAGCCCAAAATTCATTTACAGCCCAAATACATTTTACTAACCCAAATACCTAAAACTACCCAGCAGACCCATTACACCCTTAACCCAAAACTCAATGGCCCAAGCAGACCCAAAGCACAGAGGCCCGGATGGCCCAAATGGTTAGCAAAACTTGGAAGACCTAGGGTTTCAAAAACCCTAGGCGCCGCAGGCATCTCAATCGTTGCAACGTTTCAAATTGCGCCATTTCAGTGGCCCTCCATCAGCGCCGCAAGCCAGTGCGTAGTCAGTGCCTGGTCCGTCGCCACCATCGTCAAGCCTCTATCATCGCCGGATTTTTCAGCATTACCTGCAAAAGAAGGAAAGAAACAGCAGCAAACAAACAAAACAAATATGGAAAGAAACAAAAGATTTTTTCCCAAAATATGTAATAGAAACAGTGGCTATAAAAGCCTCCTTTGTAACCTGTAAAAAGGAGGAATTTTTGAATAAGGAATACAAAAGCCACATACATACAGTTTCTTTTAGGTGAATAATCAAACTTTTTATATTCATTTTTTTAGTATTCGAAGCATATACATACATATATAAATAGTTGGTAAATAGTTTTTAAAAATAAAGAAGGAGTCTTACCTTTCAGTATAAGCGAAAAAATGAAACTTTTCAGTTTTCGGTCGCCGTAGATGGCAAAGCCAACAGTGGCGCGTGGGCACGTGCGGAGGACCGGCGACCGGAGCCATGATGGTCGAAAGCCAGAGCTCTGAGGGCTTCAGAGCATTTCTGAAATTTTTTTTTAAAAACGTTTTAAAATGTTTTTTTAGGGTTTAATTGATATATATACCCTTTTGAAAACGGTACCGTTTTGGCTTAAGCCAATAAGCCTAAAAACGACATCGTTTTAAGGCCTGAGGATCCGCGTGTTGACCCGATTACCGGGGGAGGATCCGCGTGTTTTCGTAAAATGGGCAAATTGCCCGATTGATCCTTCTGTATTTCCTGTATTTTCAATTTATTTTATTTTATTTCTTAATTTAGCCCTAATATTCTAATTTTGTCTCAATTTGATCCATACAGTGGTTTTAAAACTGTATTCGGGAAACGGTGTCGTTTTGGGATTAGGGCAAATTGCCCAATGAGTCCCTCGGCTTTTATGCGTTTTCCAAATTAGCCTAAATCGATTTTTATTTTTTTTAATTAGCCCAAAATTTTTAATTTCTTTTAATTTTAGTCCTCTTACACTAATAAATTTATTTATTTTAAATTTTATTTTTTATTTAATGTATATTATTATTTTATATTAAAATTATATATTATACTATTATTAAATATTGGAAATCTATTTATTTTATTATATTATATATTATTATATTATTTTATATGGAATATGTATTATTTTTATTTTATTAATTCAATATTTTTAATATATGTATTATATATTTTCTAAATGTTAATTATGTATAAAAATAATAAAATTATTATTTTTATTTATATATGTTTCTTCTAAATTTTATATACATTTTATATATTTCACTATATTTATATATATATATATATATATATATATATATTATCATTTTATTATTTATTTTCATACCATTTTATTATTAAATATTTATTATATATGTTTTTATAAATTTTATATATATTTTACTTTATATATTACTTATTTTATTATATTTATACATGAATATTATACATATTATATCATTTTTATATCATTTTATCATGATTAAATTTTATAAATTATTATTACAAATTACATTTTAGAAGCTAGTACGTAATGCTTTTTTGTTTCTATTTGACATATTAATATTCTTATAGATATATTTAGTTATTAAACCGTACAATATATTTATAATTTTTTTTACTTATATATTATTTTAGGTTTTTCTTGTACTCATTTATTCTTTTAAATTGGTATTTTGACTTTACCCTTTTATTACATATACTTTGTTAACTACTTTTAGCATCTTATTCATGTTTCTTTAAATACTATCTTAACATAATAATCTTATCACGTAAATCTTTTTTTTTTATCATTCGTTATTTTCATTTGAATGAAGTATCATTGCATGTGTGATAAAAAATTTTATTGTTCTATTTATTATTCGTTACATTGAAATTTACATGAAATGATAATATATGTATGTTTGCAGGTTTTATGCATGAGATATGAATATGTATTATGTTAGTTATATCACTATTTATCATTTTTATATACTATATTTGTAAAAGCATGTACATTGTAATTAGGTTATTTTAATCTCTTGTAATATGTAAAACACATCATTAATTTTAAAATCAAAAGTCATATTTCATTCAATTCAAAAAAGATTTTTTAAAAAAGCAAGGTAATGTTTTGATATTTAGGAATTCGGAAAGTAGTGCCCTAACATGCTGGGTTGCGATTTCCCGTTTGTCTAAATATCTAAAATATCCTTTTAAACGAGTCTTACAAATCATAAGATGAATTCAACTACGAAAGTTTAAAGATATCGTGTCCAATTATGCTGGATGTGATATTTGTACTCTTTTGAAGTGAAAGAATCTTGATTATTTTTAACTCAAAAAATTACGGTTTTAAAAGAGATTTTATTTCTAAATTCTTTCAAACTTCTGACATTAAGACAAAATTATTCAATTTGGTACCAATTTTGGGCGTTACGAGGGTGCTAATCCTTCCTCGTAAGTAACCGACTCCCGAACCTATTTTCTCATAATTTCGTAGACCAAAACGTTTTATAAAGTGATCCAATCACATTTTAAAAGAGTGGTGGCGACTCCTGTTTTCGTTTTTTTTTTTTAAAAACCCGTTTTTAAGGAGGTTTCGACAAGTTTTGCTTAGATTTATTTAGCTAGCTTAAATAAGAGTCTTTGTATTGTACAATAATCAATTCATTATTATTCAACTTTTCTTTTGAGTTAATAAATTCTCTTTGAGTTTTTCTTTTCAAGAATTTTTCTTAAGTTTTCTTTTAGAAGGGTTTTAACAAATTTTTCAGATTGTGTGGATCATTTTTAAACTTTTTTTGCCAAGTTTTCTTTCTTGGAGGGGAAATTAGAGTTGCTTGAAGGGGGTTGTGAATTCTTCTTGTTTCCAAGGCTCCTCAAGACTTCTACACATCACGTTCCATCTTTTCCATCTATCTTTTTTATTTTCTTCTTTGTTATTCTAATCTTTGATTTATTGTTTTATTTTATTTGTCTTAGTTATTCAATTTAATTGAGTTCTTTAATTTTTTTTATTTGATTTGGATTCATTTGCATTTCAGGTTGTGTTAAAATTCAAGTTTCTTTTTGAACATCTAAAGCCATTGACAATACTCTAAAATGGCATACTTTTATGTGTTAATTACATATATATTTTGAGTACGATTCTACTAATTTGAGTTATTTACAGTTTTTTTATCTTGTAGGGGCTAAATTGAAGGCAAAAGAAAATTTTAAGGCAAAAAGCGTGAATTTAAAGACAAAACGGGTCAGCAAGCAAAATAGAGAAGAAGTAGTGCCGAAAATACAAAGTGTGGAAGATTTGAGGCAAAATTTCAAAGAAGAGATTTATGAATATAAATTTTTGTTTAAATTTGAATTTTATTTTTAGGATTATTATATTGTTTAGATTTAATTTCAAATTATATCTTTTAAACATTATGATCTAGAGTTTTAACTAGGAACCAATTAGGGGTTGTCATGTACTATAAATAAGGGATGGAGTGACATGAATACTCACTCATCATTTCTGTAAAAAAACTCCTTCCCCCTAAGGCTCTTAGACTTTTTCCTTTCCAATAAAATTCTGTTTCATTAAACTTGTGTTTTTTCCCCCAAAGAGCATGAGTAACTAAACTCGTCTAGCCAAAGGTTATCATGATTCCTCAAATAAAGTTCATAAGGCTTAGAATTTCCACTTAACCCTTCTCAACGAGTATTCATCAGTTTTCCGCATTACGGGAGTAACGCTTTCGTCCATATCCTTCTAAAAGTAATCTTTTCATCTTATGCAAAGATGGTCACTTTGTATGTTTTGCGTTGCATAGTCGTTTCACTAACTTGCTGCGTTAGAGGTTGTCGAGCCCAAGAGATGAAATGGCGTGGCATTCACCATTGAGAAATGATGATCTAGTGCAAGACGGTCCCACAGGAGTGATGGTTGGCTAGAGTCAGGTTCCTCTAGCTTGCAAGGTTATAACCTAAAGTGGAGCTGATGGTCGTAGGCATCCTCTTCCACTATAACTGACTTATTCGGTCATGAGAAGAACCACCTAAAAGTCTATGATTGAACCAAAGGAGGATCGAAATAACCAGAAGTTAGAATCCTTCAAATCGAAAAACCCCTTTTCTCAACTCTGTTTCTTTTCACAATTGCAATTTCAATTTATTTAATCTCAACTCGTCTATATTCTTAATTCTGTTTTTTTATTTATTTTTCCAAGTCAGACGTTTTTCTTGGGCACAACTGGGCCCAGGATTTCGAGGAACAAGAAGTTGTAGTGATCCAGTCCATGAGGATTTGGCCCTACTTCCCTTATACTATTCTTTTCGTTATTTCTTAGGGATAGGTTATATTTAGTGCTTTCGACGACACACCAGCCATAAGTCAAATCTGTGACTTAGATAAACTTACGATCTTGTTTTGCACTCATTTGTATCATTTGATATCAGATTCTTGGGCTTTGTAGGTGTTATTTGTGTTCTTATAAACTGATTTCCACCAAACAACCTTAAAACAATTTTTTCTAATCTAGAAAGTTTTTGAGAAAAAATAATTTTTAGTGGGTAAACGTTTTTCAAACGATCTGAAATTAAAAATGTTCTGAAATTTTACATACTGATTTTTGGCACTCTGTTAGAATATTAAAAAAATTTCCCACAAAAAAAGTGATCGAAAAAGTGAAAAAAATAAAAATTGAAAAAAAAATTAAAAAAATATTTTGTGGGTTGAATTTTGTGTCGAAAATTTTTAAATTAGATCTAAATTATTTGAGAAAACTCTAATTTAAATTTCGTGATTTTTAAAAATCAGAAACATATCGAACGAAATTTGTAAAATTACTTCACAATTTTTTAGGTTATATAAATAGTTTATTTTAAAAAATAAAGTTAAAAAACCAATCTCATATTTTTAATAATACAATTTTCTTTTCAATAAAATTATAATGAGACTCAATCATTTGCATTCTATAAGAGTTTCATATTTATCCACACAACTTATGTTTCCTTTCTAAAACAATTTTCCACTAGCTTCTTTTATATTTAATAAATATTATTTCAAAAGTATTTATATTTTTTATATTAATAAATTTAAAAAAATACATGTACAGATAATTATAAAATTTAAATTTAAAATATCATAATTTTTATTATATCAATTTTATTATTTCAATCAAAATCACGTTTAATTTTATATCAACTTTTTATAATTTTATTATACATATTTTTTCACCTAGGTCCCATAATCTAATTATTTAAATTTCTTAAATCCACAGCGTTAAATGCAGTGAACGGCAAGAAATAAAATTCATTGTGTAAATAATAATAGAAAATAAAATTCAAATCAAAATAGTGTAAGAGGACGAAAGCCCTCGGTGGGTGTCGCCAAGCTTTTGTTTGGACTGGTAATCAAACTTCAAAACCCTTCTTTATGAAAGTTAACTTTTTCTGGTCTACATAGTAAGTTAAACTTGGGGATCAAGAATATCCAAGACACCAAAAGCAGACAAGAACAAAAGGATAATGTCAAGAAAATATCACTTATATTATATTTATTCGTTCTTTTATTACAATGACCCTAAAAATTTAATAAAATTATGAAAATAATTTATTTCGTTAATTATGTACGTAAATAATCTGAAATGAATAGTAAAAGTTAGTAGAGTCAAAAAGATTGACGTCACCAACATGCCATGTCAATTATAAGATTAAAAAATTAAACTTTTAGTAAAGTTATAATGAATGACGCACTGTGTATAAATATCAAAGAAATACTAATATTTTTCGGCAAAAAATAAATAATAGGTGTAGCAGTTGGCGCCACGTTTTAATATTCCTTTTAGGGTTTTTTTAAATTAAAAAAAAATGTTGAGCCATGAAAAGTAAAAGCAAAGCATAGCAGTAAAGTGTGCTATAATCCCACATTATAAAGTCAATGGTCAGCTTCCATCTTAGCACCATCTGCAGAACTAGTTGAGATAGAGAAATTACAGAAATGGCAGAAAGTGATTATGTTCCACTCTTCGAAACAAAGCAAGTTAAAGGACGACTCCTTTTCAGGTGTATTGCAGCCTCAATCTTTCTCGGCATCTGCTTCATTGTTATGTATAGAGTAATATTTTTCCCAGTCGGAGGAAAAGCTGAGAGATGGACTTGGATTGGACTGTTTCTTTCTGAGCTATGGTTCTGTTTTTATTGGTTTCTCACCACCGTTAGTAGATGGAACTGTGTCTACCGCTTGCCGTACATACAAAGGCTCTCTCAAAGGTATATATATACAGGGGCAAAGCCAAAAAAAAAATTTTTAGAGGGCCGGATAAAATTTTAATTATTTATAGTTTATATCTTTATAATTTGTAAATGATTAAATCGAATTTTTATAATTTTAAGGAGGGTCAAAGTGAAATTTTACCTTTATTAATTTAAAATTTTTTAAAAAATTTAAAAACTTAAAATACGATTTTACATTTTAGGGGCCTGTATACATATCTTAATTATGTTGATTACAGAAACTATTCATGCTAATTCGTTTCGTTTTTCATGATTCACAATTTAATCTTGAAAAGGTTCGAAAAGGAATTACCGGGAATCGACATATTTGTGTGCACAGCGGATCCGTTGATAGAGCCACCGAGCATGGTGGTGAATACGGTTTTATCAGTGATGGCATATGATTATCCCCCTGAGAAGTTAAGCATCTATTTGTCAGATGATGGGGGATCGGATTTGACGTTTTATGCCATGTTAGAGGCTGCAAATTTCTCCAAAACATGGCTTCCTTTTTGCAAGAAGTTCAGAGTTGAACCAACATCTCCTGAGGCCTACTTTAGGACAGCTTCTGAAGCACTCGGTGATGCTGTCAATGTCAAAGACTGGCTTTCGGTTAAGGTAATCTTAATATTTGTTCGCTTTCCACTAACTTATTATATATATAAACATATGTATCATTGCATTTTTTATCGTTAAACAAGAGTGGTGTTTTAGGTGAAAAGGTAATGTATTTATTTTTCAATATTTTTAGTTGTTTTATTTCATACTTCATTTAGAAATAATAAAAATGGAAATGTCTTTAGCAACACTTTTAAGTAAATTTGTGTGAGTTAGATATAAAAATAATAAAAAAGTAAAATTTAAATTAAATTATATTCATTGAATTGTATTTTACAAATTAAAGGTAAAATTAAACAAATCTATAATAAAAATTAATTTGCTCTATTAATAAAATCATGAAAAATTTAAATCTAATAATATTAGCAATTAAATTTTATTAAATTCAACCTAAAAACTGAATTGAACACCAAAAGTTAACATCATTACCTTTGAATACCAAAGTATATAAATTTTGTCAAATATAAGTACTAGATTAGACAAAAAATAATACAATTATCACATTAAAAGAATATGTCAAATTCGAGCATCAAATTATTTATTAGGCCTAAATGAAATTCTCAGTAAAAAACCATATATCTTATATAGTAAGACAAAGCCTACCTAAGTGTAGAACAAGATTAACATATATAAATCTTACTATATAAGATCCTAAAGTAGGAATATTTGATGCGTCATGAGTGCATAAGTCCCATGTACCATCAATGAATAGTAATATGACATATCATCATTAAATTAAAGAAAAAAAATAGAAGACTTATAAATAAACACAAATAATTTTATTTAAACATAATCAAACATTAATTGGAACTATTATAAATAAATATTGATAACTCTCATATTTAGAATCTTAAGTTTAAAGGTTTAGGGTCTAAAATCTTTAAGGGTTTTAGCATAAACACATACATTATTTGCTCTAGCATTTCACATCAAAGGTGTGGATATATGTTTGTGTTTATATATATAATATTGTTAATACTTATGCAGAAACTATACGAGGAAATGAAAATGAGGATTGAAGCCACTATAAAGTTGAACCGAATTCCAGATCACATTCGTAAACAACACAAAGGATTTCGTGAATGGGACTTCGTTTTAAGCAAACATGATCATCAAACCATTCTTCAAGTAATTACTCGTTTCATAAACTCTTAATTAATTAATTAAAGTCGAATAGTTGAGCTTAATCAATTAATGGTGCTTTAATTAATGTTTCTTAGATCCTAATTGATGGAAGAGACTCCAATGCTGAGGATATTGAAGGAAACCCTTTGCCAACTCTAGTGTACTTGGCAAGAGAGAAAAGACCCCAACATCACCACCATTTCAAAGCTGGATCCATGAATGCTCTTGTAAGTATAATATTATATAGGCCTAAATATGTACATATAAAAAGCTCATAAAATTAAATGAGCATTCAAACTCCTACTGTTTTATTGCAAACAATTAAGTTATCAAACATATACTTTCATATACCTTTCATATAATTAAGTCAATGATTGGAAAAAAATTTTGATCAGAGGGAACAATCAATTGTTGTCCATTTGATAGTCATAGAGCAACTGGGGTTACGATGATTATTTATTTTTAATTGAGTACTTTTTTTAATATTTAAACTTATTATATACAAATATTTTTTTGAAAGTAATTTAATTTGCTTGTTACTAACTGATTTTATGGTGAAAATTAGATAAGGGTTTCATCAAGGATAAGCAATGGTCCAATTATTTTGAATGTGGATTGTGATATGTATTCCAACAATTCAAAGGCAATCAAATATTCTTTATGCCTTTTCATGGACGAAAAGAAGGGAGATGAGATTGCCTACATACAGTTTCTTCAGAGTTTCGATAATCTCACAAAAAATGAAATTTATGCTAGCTCTTTTCGAGTACTGCAACAAGTAAGTAATTCAGTCTTTAATAGAAAGGTTTCAACCAAACAATGATTGATATAATCATATGGCATATAATCTTGATGTTGATTTTCATTTTGGTTATATTTGATCTGTCTGTGTTGGTTAAGTTGGAGCTTCATGGACTTGATGCAATTGGAGGACCATGCTACAATGGCTCAGGATGCTTTCATAGGAGAGAGGCTCTCTGTGGGAAGAAATATGAGAAAAACTATAAAGTTGATTGGAAGAAAGTAAGTGATGCAAAGGCTGATGAAAGTGCGACCTTCCTTGAAGAAACATGTAAAGTTCTTGCAAGCTGTACCTTTGAACACAACACAACATGGGGAAAAGAGGTGCATTTTGTTCATTCTTACGTGAATACACAACTGAACATGAACCATTATAGTTTTATTTAGCTGATTAATTCAAGTTAGCTGAAGAGGTGACATTTAAGTAGGTTTGAGTTCTAATTTCATTAATTATAATCTCTTTTTCTATTTTTAAGTATTAACTTGTTGAATGTAACATTTTAAGGATAATGCATGAATCTAATAGGTTATCACCTAATTAACATAGGCAAGTAGACATGGATTTGAACATTTCTTAATAGTAATGATAATAAGTTTTTCGCTGCAGATGGGTTTAATATATGGCTTTCTAGTGGAAGATATAATTACAGGGTTGAATATACAATGTAAAGGCTGGAAATCTATGTATTTAAGCCCTGAAAGAGATGGCTTCTTAGGAGTTGCACCAATAACATTATTACAGACGCTTGTCCAACATAAGAGATGGATGGATGGTCACCTTCAAGTTTTCCTATCGAGATATTGCCCCTTGTTGTATGGATATAAAAAGATCCCTGTTAAGCTTCGACTTGCTTATTGTCCTTACAACTTGTGGGCTGCAAACTGCTTGGCTACGTTGTATATTGTTGTTGTGCCATGTCTTTGTTTGCTTAAAGGCATCTCATTGTTCCCTAAGGTATGAAGCTCCTAGGTTCTTAACTATCTATCTCGTAGGATGCTATATGGAATGATTCTAAAACCATGCCAACCTGCAGATATCAAGCCCCTGGGTCTTCCCATTTGCATATGTTGCCTTTGTACACCGTGCATATAGCCTCAATGAATTTCTATGGTGCGGAGGCACATTCCGAGGTTGGTGCAATAATCAAAGGATGTGGTTGTTCAATAGAACAACTGCATACTTCTTTGCGTTATTTGAAACCATCTTGAAGCTATTAGGATATTCACAGCTAAACTTTGTTGTCACTGCCAAAGTAGCTGATAATGAAGCCTTGAAAAGATATGATGGAGAGTTGATTGAGTTTGGTGCTACTTCACCAATGTTTGATATTTTAGCCACACTTGCAATGTTGAATTTGTTTGGCAGCTTTGGGGCACTCAAGAAGGTCATCTTGGATGTAGATGAGGACTTACAGGTTTTGGACAAATTTGGGTTGCAAATTCTCCTCTGCTTTGTTTTGGTTACAATCAACTTGCCTGTATACCGAGCACTCTTTTTCAGGAATGACAATGGCAAGATGCCCAGTTCAGTTACTTACAAGTCTATTATTTTCGC
This sequence comes from Gossypium anomalum, assembly GCA_025698475.1. Taxonomy (NCBI): domain Eukaryota; kingdom Viridiplantae; phylum Streptophyta; class Magnoliopsida; order Malvales; family Malvaceae; genus Gossypium; species Gossypium anomalum. The sequence goes on along the minus strand of CM046966.1, from coordinate 75,427,242 downwards.
CATGCTAGCCTGTACTGCAACCATGTATTGAACAAGTATAGCTTTTAGAGAGTGTATTAGCACCCGGACTATAAGGGTCATGAAAGTAATTTACTCCTATCAAAAGTATGTGAGTAGTACATTATCTTAGAATTTTTATTTAATGAACTATCTTTATATCTGCTTCTGATAATCTCATATTCATTCAAAAAAAACTTGGTTTAAGGATGTAAATACCCGTTAAACTTTTAAAAAAAATTAATTAAACCCCTGTTTTTCTTTTGGCACTTAATTAGTATTTGAACTTTCAAAATGCATCAAAAAGGTCATCAAACTTTTTCAAAAAAAAGCAATTAAGTCCCTACTTTTTTTTTTTTGCACTCAATTGGGTACTTGAACTTTCAAAATGTTTTAAAAAAGCCCTCAATTATTTTCAAAAAAAAATTAAGCCCCTGATTTTTTTTACACTCAATTAGTTACTTGAACTGTAAAATGCATCAAAAAGGCTGTTTAACCGTTAACTTTAACAATTTACCGTTAAAGTTAACTGCCCCTAATTTTTTTCAGTTAAAGCCACCCCTGTCACAACTAGAGGTGTGCATGGGTCGGGCTACTCGACCCGGTCCGAATGCCTACCCGAAAAATGGGAGGATTCAGGTAAAAATATATGCCCGAAATATGGGTTTGGGCAAAAAAACGAAGCCTGTTTAGAAAATGGACCGGGCTCGGGTAAATTTTTTTGGCCCGGGCCCGGCCCGAATTATATACTAAATATATATTTTTTTTATTTTTAATCATATTTACATTTTATTTTTAATTTTAATATAATCACTTTTTATTATATTTTCAATTTGTGTATTATTTTAAGAATTGTTTTAATATCATTTTTTATTTGTTTCTTGTTTTAATATTTGTTTTAAATGTATTTGATGATTTATTATATTTTAAATTTTTTTATTTAATGAAATAATTCAAAAAAATTAATATGGGCCGGCTTGGGCCGGGCTCTGGCTTAACAATTTTATTTCGGGCCGGACTTGGATAAATTTTTAGGCCCATATTTCGGGCAGGGCAGAGCCGGGCGCGAGCCTAGAAAACGGGCCTAAAATTTTTTTTGGGCCTAGCCCGAACCCGGCCCATGCACACTTCTAGTCACAACCACAGCATGACATGTGGCAAAAAATTATACAAAATTAAAATCAATAAAAGTTATAAAAAATTATTAAAATTTAATAAAAATATTAAAAATATTTAAGTTTTATTAAAAAATAGAAAAAAATTATTGTAACCTCTCAAACCCGACTTAGACGTTGGGCTAGATTGAGAAGGCTACATTAGCTACTGAAATGACTAAGCTAACTTACGTTACTTTTGAAGACTTTAAATAAACTTATTTTACAGAAAAACTAGTAGTTGCACTTTTGTGTTAATTTAAAACATTTATTTATTGGTCAATTGTACTAAAGATTTATTTTATTGTTGATAGTGTTATTTTAGAAAAATCGTTTGCTTATCGCTAATCTTTGTAAAACTCGATGTTAAACTAATGCAGCGGAAAAACCATTTTGGAACCTAGTTGTCTTATTGATTTGTTTTTCATAAGCGGTTCCTTTGCAATGCAATAGAAATTAGGGAACAATGTCAAATTTTACTTAAGCCAGATATCATGCATTTTTTTGTTATTATACTTGAGTAATCCATACATGCAAAAAATTTCAACTGAAAAGTTACCAAGCAACAAACCAGAAATAATTAAAAATTACAAACCAAAACCAATAGAGACTAATCAAAACTTATTAAAAATAGTCTGAGGTCCAAGGTGATTCTCCGTATGCCGGGTCCAGTCCTAGTTTCGAAGTTTACCTGAAAAATTAAACACTAAGGGGATGAGTTTATAAAAGCTCAGTGTGAGTCAAACAATTATTTAAACACCCATAAATAGCAAATACAGTGAAACATATCAGCATTAACAGGAGAACACAGAACCATCATTGGAATTTCATATCATTACATAGCAATTATCAAATCGATGTCAAATGGTGTATGAGCATGAGTCATCATTCATTCGAGTAAAAATCATTAATTTTGATGTCATTCAATACAACATAATACAATACGTAGCATAAATCAATAACATTTGAGTATGTCATGAGAACGATGTAATGCAGAAAGGTTCCTACCCAAACCATCCGCTACACACAACGAGTTCTCCAGAACCCGTTTGCCAAACTCCAATGAATGCAAGCAAAGCTCGATGTGGTAAAACCACCGAATAACAATATTGCAGTAAAACTGCCGTATAACAAATAATGGGATATAATCGCCAATCCCCTCGATACTCCAAATGCAGTGAACTGACTACAAATAAATGCGGACTTAATATGCCACCAGTACTCCACGAAACTCCTTCGTTAACCACAAAATATCTCATCCCATCCCAATGCACATGCAATATGTCATACAACCTCATACATAGCCATAACTTAATACTTTTCACATTTAATTGACATGTTCAACATACCCTTAATAATCGAATACTTTCAGTTAATGAAATCAATGTTCCAACTTTTAAATTACCATTAAGATAGTATCATTTAACATTACACAATTTCACATACTTTTACGAATTTCTAATGTGCATGTGTAGCAACATTTCCAATATAACATAGCAAATTTTTTTCATGCAATCATATCATGCATAAACTCATATTTTAGCAAATCATGTCATACATACAACCAATCTCATACCAAATAACACAATCATGCATCACAATATCAATCACATAATCACACTATCAAACTAGCAACTTTGCTAACACATCAATTTTTTACTGCTCGAAACGTACCTAGTTTGGCTACTTACAAATTAATTATTTGGCTATTAAATCAATCCAATCAGAAATCTAAATCATCAAATATAACATGATAATTATCATTATCAAACAAGTTTATGAGTTTAGGACCCACACCTTATTTTACGTTTTTTCGCAGCACACTAGTGAATCTTCCGATTTCCTTAATAAACCTTAAAACAAACCTAAATTAAAAAACAATATAAATTCAATTAATTCACCTCTTAAATAGCCCCCTAAACACCCACTTATGGGTTCAAGCCAATCGTCACAATTACAACTATTTTACGAATCCAAACTAGTTAGATATCTTACACTATTTTGATGCGAATCATATACGCAAATGTCTTTCGACTTTACGGTTGACTTGGGGCATTCGGGTTAGCACCTAACACATACATACTAGAAAATCAGGAGTCAATATCGATTAAAATCCTTAATTTAATCAATCTATAACCTTTACCCAATAACTATGTCGAAACAACAAACTACCTTGCATTTAATTGCACTTACGCTTCCCGATTTGTGAGACCTGAATGACCAATTGATCAAGAACATTTTCCCCTAATTCATATGTAATTAAAGGCTGATTAGGGGGGTTCAAGAACTCAAATTAATGCTGGAAATGGATGGGCAAGAATTTAGAAACAAAACAGCCCCCTTTCTTGCACCTAGGCACACGTACCGCCGCTTTTGGTGGCCAAAATTGGGGTTGATTCAAGAACGACTTTGTGATCCTTTTAAAAGATAAAAAAACCTTTAAAATATTAAAAATTCTCCCAAATTTCAAATCTGGAAATTTAGGTTTTTAATTAACAAGATTAATCAAGAAATTAAAAGAAAACAAAAACTTATACAAGCTAGGTGAAAAGGGCAACAATGACACTTCTTGGCAACAATAGGCATTGATCTTGGAGACTTAAGATTCCAGATTTGGGACTGATTTAATTAGAGAAAAATGACAGCAATATGATGGAGGAGATGATGCAAAATCTTGTGGCAAAAATAAAAGAAATAGATGATAAAACTAGGTATTATGGGTGATGGCAACAATGGAGAAAGGAAAAAAATTGAAATAAAAAAAGGAGAGGGGAGGAACGGCTAGGGTGAGTAAAAATAGAATAAAAGCTGATTATTTTGTGTAAAATCTAACATTTATACCTAAGGTTACAAGGGTATGGACGACACACACATTAAAAACAAGAGATTTTGTAAAAATTAATTATTTTGCATGGAAAAGGATTCAAACTTGGGACCTCAATTTAATTTTCATACTTTTTCATTTAGCAATTAACCACTAAGCTATTTCCTTATTTTTTTGAAATAATTTTGCAATATTCATTTTAAAAACAAGGCATGTCACATACTAGGGTTTGAGACAAAATAATAAAAATGGTGCAATAGAAGGGATTTGAGCTTGGGTTTTAAGGAACGTTTCACTAACACTTAACCAACAAACCAATACCTCATTTATTTTCTAAAAACGCATAGATAATCTCAAATTTTAGGGCATGACCACTCTCTCTCTCTCTCTATTCACAAATTTGATTCCACTAACCCTCAATTTTTGGGATGTTACAATTATAAATGTAATACCCCGAAAATTTTTACAGTAAGATACTATCCTTGATATAGTAAAATAAGAAAATAAAGTGACAAAAAGGGAAATTTTGAGTTGTGTCAACCTTCGGAAGTATATTATGATATATTAATTCAAGAAAGGACTAAATTGTAAAGATGAGAAAAGCCTTGTTACACAAGAGCAAATACTTAAAATTTGAGGGGTTAAAGTGTAAATATGAAAAAGTTGAAGGACCAATAGTGAAAATATTTTAAGGGTGGAATGATCTAGAAACTAAGGAAAATGGATGAATTAGGACCAAATTGAATAAGTGAAAAATTATGAGGGTCTAACTGGTAATTTTACTAAATTAAGTGATGACTCAAGGATAGAATTCTAAAAGATCATGAAGGGCAAAATGGTCAATTAGTAAGAGAGAGAATTCTAGAATGTAATAATTATGTGCATGATATTTTAAATTAATTAATTAGATAAATATTATTTTATTAATATTTTGATGAGATATTTATTATTATTTTTTTATTATTTATTTAGTATATAAGGAAGGAAAGATGAAGAATTCTCATCATAATTCCATGCATGCAAACGTTAGAAGAGAAGAAAAGAAAGAAAGTTTTCTTTTCTTTACAATTTGGTCCTTCCACCAAAAATTTACCATTTTCACCTAGAAATCAAAAGAATTTCCATAGTTACCAAGAGAGAAAAATGTTAAGGAGACCATGGGGAGTTAGAATATCAAATTGGATTCAAGGAATAGAAGCTGGAGGAGAGAGAAAATTAAATTAAAGATGAGAATCAATAGAACAATGTAAGTACATCAAGATTTTAATATATTTTTAAGTTTGTTATTATTGAGAAAGCATGGAAATAATGTTATAGTAGAGTCTTCTTACATAAGGTTCTATGTTCTTGATGAGTTAGTGAAGGGAAATAGGAGAAAGTGATGGGAAATATTGTAGAGAAGGGGAATAAGAGTGTTATAAACTTGGTAAACAACCTTTTTCACTAAAATAGTTTTAGACAGCAGCATTAATTTAACTTTGAAAAATCACCAAAAATTGTAGAAGTCAAATTAAAAGATTAATGAAACATGAAATTAAATCTCATTGAGTCTAGTTTCTTATAGAGGAAACGGTGTAAGCAATGAAATTGTCAATCATGAGATATAATAAAATTTGTGAGATAAGGTGAGAATGATTTCGGGTTCCTCTGTTCTGACTTTGGAAAATCATAAAAAATTGGAGAAAAAAATTAGGGACTTAAATTTATATGTCTAAAATTCTGAATGAGACTATTTCCAATAGAAACAAACAAGAACATCATCTGAATCCCGTACGAGGAGATACTTAATTTTTAGTGAAGAAGGGTCAGAACTGTCAGACAGCAGAATAGGGGTGATTTTAATGAATAAACTGTACTTATTAGATAAACCAAAAATTCTAAAAATTTTATGGTACGAAGATATGTGAGTCTAGTTTCAGGAAAAATTAGCGGATCCTAATTTGGAATTCTGTAGCTCAAGATATAAATAATTTAGTGACTATGACTCAAGTGGACAGTTTGATGTGAACATATAAGTAAATAGTGGAATTATGTATAAATTAAGGATGTGGAATGGAAAGGAGGAGGAGGAAAATATATGAATGTTCAACTAGTATGGGTTTATTTTTAAAAAAAAGGGCTAATTTGCATGTTTCAGGTTCAGGGACTAAATTGAATAAGAGCAAAACTTTAGGGGCAATTATGTAAAAATGTCAAAAATGACCAAATTGAAGAAAATGAATTGTTTTAGTGTTTAAATTAATAAATATCAAAATCGGGTGAAAAATCAGGAAAAATAGAAAATTACTAAAATGCCCCTAAATCTTGATATTTCTGTAATTTAGCCTGGTAAGTTCATATGGTTAAATTTTTATAATTGTTTACTAAATAAAGAATGACTAAATGTATTATTGTATATATATTTGTTATTGAATCATGAATATTGGAATGATATAAAAATCGAAGCAAAAGTTCAAATTTAGCGTAATGCAGGATTGAGTACGGTTGTTCAGTGAATAGTGACGAATTGACGGATAAAACCATGATTATTTCATGGCAAAGTGCAAGTGTTCAAGTTTAAAACCATAGTTAAGCTATGGCAAAGTGATATAGTGTGTCAAACATGGCAAAGTGATAAAGTGTGCCAAACATGGCAAGGTGATAAAGTGTGCCAGACATGTCAAAGTGGCAAGTGACAAGTGATAAGTGGTAGCTTTAGCTACACTTATCTGATTAGTGACAAGTGACAAGTGATAAATGTAATCCGTGTAAGACCATGGTTGGACCATGGCAAAGTGTTCAGTGATCAGTGATGAATAGATGGATATGACCATGGTTGATCCAAGGCAAAGTGTGAAACATAGGTATGGTATTTCCATACCGAGCTATGAAATGTAGGTATGGTAATTCCATACCGAGCTGTGAAACGTAGGTATGGTATTTCCATACCGAGCTGTGAAACGTAGGTATGGCGTTGTCCATACTGAGCTACGTAGGTATGGCATTGTCCATATTGAGTTATGAAATATAGGTATGGTGTTTTCCATACCGAGTTGTGAAATGCAGGTATGGTATTTCAATGAGGAAAACCATACTGAGTTATGAATCATGGCACTGAGCAAACGACGGACTTAAATCCTCAAAACTTCTCTAATTTGACAAAGATTGGTAAGTGACATATAAAAGTAGTATTGGAAGATTTATGGTTATTATTGATATTGATCTGAAATAAGTGTACCATTGATATTTAAATGATTCAACGGGTGAAGTTCTGATGTGAGATAACATGAGTTTGAAATGAATTATTACCGGTATACACCTAAAATATATGGAAATGATGGTACATGAAATATTGATATAATGAAATGAATGATATATGTTTATAAAGAAACAGCAAAAGAATGATATGTATCATGGCATGTAAAAATGTGATTATCTTTAATATGTTGTTATAAGGAAATTATATATGTTGAGATGAGCAATAAACTTAAGTGTGATATGATGAGAAAATAAGTTTATAGATGTTGAATTTATATGAATATGTTCGAATATGTTAACAAGTGTTGCTGTTGATGCTTAGACAAGTGCCAAGCTATCGGTTAAATGGTAATATGTTTATTTATATGATGTGTTGAAAGGGTAAGTGCTCAAATGAAAATATACTTGTGCCCATGAGAGAGTGGCAAGTTTTAAGTTACGCAATATCTTATAAAATGGCTTATCATGTGATTAATTGAAAAGGGTTATGTTTAACTGCACTAGCTCGCGGTTATGATGGTATAGTATGCTTATGACCGGTGTGTTATACATAAGGAATGAGTGTGGAAAGTAAGGAAATGCATATGAAAATAAAGAAACTCGGGAGAGTTAAAATGATTTAAAATCTTACTAAGCTAGAGATGATATGTATAAGTATGCCGTGGATTTATTCACGTTGTGAATTGATGAATATAGCTTCATGAGTATTGTCTGAACCACACGGTTTGGCCACATAGCCATGTGACCCCTGCAGTGTTGAAAAATTTTAAATATTTTGGAAAAAAATTTCGAGTTCTCGATTAAGTCCCGATATATACAAATTGGGCCTCGATGGCTCACATAAGAGACAATATTATGATTAAATTTGATTGATTTCAAGTATGAATGTTATGTGAAGCAAAATTTCTGTAAAATGATCTGTAAATTTTGGTAATGCTCTGAAACCCTGTTCTGGTGACGGATACGGGTTAAGGGTGTTACAATAAAAATCATAAAAAAATATAAAATTTTGTAAAATTTTATAAAAATCATAAAAAATTATAAAATACGTCAAAAAGACCCTTGAATCATTAACTTTAACCGTTGACCGTTAAAATTAACGCCCTCTGGTTTTTTTTCCAGTTAAAGTCATCATGTGTTGCACCACAATGTGACACGTAGCGAAAAATAATAAAAAATAAAAAAAACAATAAAATTATAGAAAAATTATAAAATACTTATTTTAGTACGATAATTTTTATAAATTTTTTTTACCAATTTTATATTTCTTTACATTTTTTATAATTTTCTTACGACTTTATAAAATTTTGTAATGTTTTTCTATATTTCTATATATTTTTTAAATTTTTTACGATTTTTATAAAATTTTACAACTTTTAACGAATTTTATATTTTTTGTTCTAATTTTTTAATATTTTTTAATATTTTTATTAAAATTTAATCATTTTTATATTTTTTATTGATTTTTATTTTTAGCATTTTCTGTCATATGTGGTTGTGACACATGGTTACTTTAACTGAAAAAAATTGGAGATAGTTGAAGGACTCAATTGAGTGCAAAAAAAAGTAGGGGCTTAATTGCTTTTTTGAAAAAAATTGAGAGTCTTTTTGATATATTTTAAAAGTTCAAGTACCTAATTGTGTGTAAAAAAAAATAGGAGCTTAAATATTTTTTTTAGAAAGTTTGAATTCTTTTTTAATGCAATGTGAAAGTTTAAGTACGAGTTAAAAAAACGATTACTTAAATATTTTTTAAAAAATAAGTTTTGGAAAAACTTTATTTTCATTTTTTTGTTTTAAAAGTAAAAGCAAAGCATAGCATTGAAGTGTGCTGTAATCCCACATTATAAAGTCAATGCTCAGCTTCCATCTTAGCACCATTTGCAGAACTAGTTGAGATCTAGAAATTATAGAAATGGCAAAAAATAATTATGTTCCGCTCTTCGAAACAAAGCAAGTTAAAGGACGAATCTTTTTCAGGTGTTTTGCAGCTTCAATCTTTCTCGGCATCTGCTTCATTTTTATGTATAGAGCAATGTTTTTCCCAGTCGGAGGAAAAGCTGAGAGATGGACTTGGATTGGACTGTTTCTTTCTGAGCTATGGTTCTGTCTTTATTGGTTTTTCACCACCGTTAGTAGATGGAACTCAGTCTACCGTTTGCCTTACATTGACAGGCTCTCTCAAAGGTACATACAGATCTTCATTATGTCGTTTTTCATGATTCACCATTTACGCGAAATTCATTACTTTCAATCTTGGAAAGGTTCGGAAAAGAATTACCGGGTATAGACATATTTGTGTGCACGGCTGATCCATTGATGGAGCCACCGAGTATGGTGGTGAATACGGTTTTATCAGTGATGGCATATGATTATCCACATGAGAAGTTAAACATCTATTTATCAGATGATGGGGGATCGGATTTAACGTTTTATGCCATGTTAGAGGCTGCAAATTTCTCAAAGACGTGGCTGCCTTTCTGCAAAAAGTTGAAAGTGGAACCAACATCTCCTGAGGCGTACTTTAGGACAGCTTCCGAACCAGTGAATGCGGAGTGGCTTTCAGTTAAGGTAAATTTAATATTAATTTCTTGCACGCATATTGTTTAATGTTTGATTCCGATTTGCATTTTGCGAAATTATTGATGCATTCTCAAAAGATTCTTTTGTCTTTTTTCTCGTTAGGCGTTACCATCCTTAAAAAATTCTACTATCTTATTATAAAAAAAATAAAGGATGAATTACAAAAAATAGTCACTTTTGTTTGTTTCAGATTATATTTTAGTAATTTATGTTTAAAATGTTACGTTATGGTCATTTACATTATTGTTTTTTTACAAAGTGATCACTCTACCGTTAAGTTTCATTACCTCTCTAACGACAGTCCTACGTGGCAGTTCAAATTTAATTTATTTAATTAAAAACCTATTTTTATCTCAGTAACTGGACATTTAAATTGACATTTAAAACTCATTTGGATTGCCATGTAGGACTGTCTTAGAGAGGTAACGGAGTTTAACGGTAGAGTGACTAATTCGTAACAAAACGATATCGTAAGTGACTAAAATGTAATTTGAGGCAAACAAAAAAAACTATTTTTATAGTTTATCCAAATTATGCCCTCACTGCACACCTCACCCTAAACCTTGTCAACAAACAATCCAATTTCAGCTCCTTTCTAAATCTTATAAATATAATTTCACGAAATCTTTTAGCTAACTAAGTTGGACCAAAAACAAACTTATCTTTCTTGTAATGCCAACTCCACTTGGAGCTATTTGTTTTTCTTTTATAAATACGTAACTTTCTGAAACATAGCCATCCATTACTTACAAAAATGAAAAAATTAAAAATAATTTCTTAATAAAATGTTTAATATTAATAAAATATGGGAGAATATTTATGCATTATCAGTGCGTAAATTTTATGCATTATTAATTAATAATAAGATGATACATTGCCATTTGTGTAAGACAAGAAATATTGAAGAGTTTATAGAAGAAATATTAATTATAATCGTTGAACATAAATAAACATTGTAGAAGCCCAAATTAGCCTGGGCCTTTTACAAAAATAAACTTAATACATCCTAAACACTTAACCCTCAGCCCAATATTTAAACACCTAACCCCAAGCCCGTTTAAACACTTAACCCTCAGCCCAATATTTAAACACCTAACCCCAAACCCTTTACAATTAAACCCAAATCTACCCTAACCCAAAAACCCAATAGCCCACTGAACCCAAAAACCCAAAATCAAACAGAAACCCTAGCCACTAGCTTGTCAGCGCCGCAACCCTCCCCTCTGGCCTCTGACTTTCAACCACCCTAACCCGTCGACCTAGCCTGCTCCGCCGCTCCACCAGGTCATCCCCGCCGCAGTACCTGCAAAATGAAATAGACAAGATAGAAAGTAATAAAAAACAAGAGTTGTAAGGCTATAAAGAGCCGAATCAAACATTGTAAAGGGAAGGAAACATTTTTTTGAATACACACATATTTTCAAAGGAAAAGAACGATATATCAAGTAAAAGAATCAACCTAAATCAGAAAACCCAAGGCATTCAAACATTGAAACAGAATCGGAGTAGTGAATCAAGGTGATTTCTTTTTTTTCATTTTCGAATCAACCTATTTCTTTTTTTCTTTATCACAATAAACATTAAACATATGAAAATATAAAACAAAAAAGTATAAAAAAAAAGAAAAAAATCGGACCTTTTTGAGTTTCCAACCATCAGTGCAGCGGCGCACGCTGCTGCAGCCAGCGAAGCTCGACGATCGTCCGCGACCGCCGAGACCCCCTGGCCGGCGGTTCCCCTCTCTCCCTTCTCCTCTCCCTTTTCTCTCTTCTCCTCTTCTTTTTTTTCTTTCTCCCCTTTCCTAATGATTTTTTTTCAAAAATTTTTATCTTTCATAGGGGACCAAAATGCACCGTTTTGGTCCCCCCCTGTTCAAAAGCAAACGGCGTCGTTTCAGGGATGGGTCGGGTCGACCCGACCCGGCCCTGCAAGGATCCACGTGTTTTTAAACGCGGAAGGGCTATTTGCGCAATCAGCCCTTCCGCATTTTCAGTGTTCTAAATCAGGTTTATTTTTATTTATAAATTAGCCCGCAAATTTAATTTGATTTGCAATCTAATCACTGTTGATGCGCTGCGTTTTGCTAGAACGGGAATATTACTGATTCAGTCCCCTATGTTTCGCGCGTGTTGCAATACGACCCCATGGCTTATTTTTATTTTAGATTTGGCCCTATGATTTAGTGCTCTTTGCAATCTGGTCCCCCACACTGCTATGCGTTTTAAGGAAAGGGAACTATTGCTGTCTGACCCCCTACAGTTTTCTCGCGCGCTCAAATTGATCCTTTCTTTTTTATTTTCTTTTTAAATTAGCTCCATAACCTTGTTTTAAATTTGATTTCAATCCTTTTGTTTATTTTTATATAATCATTAAATATCCACGCTATTTTTATATTATTAATATTATTATCATTATTATTATTATTATTACTATATATATTAGTATATACTCTTATTTTATACGTATGTATTATGTGTATATTATATATATTAAGTATTTGTATTATTATTTTATTATGTATATGTCGAATATTGTATTATCTATGTATTTTACTATATGTGTATATAACTTTAGTATAAGTATTTTTATATAATATTATTATTATTATTTTGATATGTATTAACTTTGAAATCATATGTGCATATATTATGTAAATGAGTTAATATTATATATTTTTTATGTGTTACGTATATAATTTTTTTTTAATGTTATATTTTATATATGTTATTAGTTATATATTTTAATATTATTAGTTATATATTTTTTATACTATCTTATGTATATCTTTTTAAATATTATATTGTATACACATATATATTCCTAGCAACATATTATGTATATGTCATGTATATATTTGTTTTTACCCATATTGTATTTATTTTTAATTTTAATACATTTATTTTATCATACGTAGATATACCTCTTATTTGTATTATTTGCGTATGTTGTATTATTGATTGTGTATTCATTATTTTCACTATTGCTACTTATTATGTTATTATTTGATGTACATACATATTTTACTATTATTAGTATAAATGTATTTTCCTTGTCTATAGTTTTCCTAACGTTATTGCATATGTTCATTTATACTGCGTACACTTGTATTTAGTACGTATATCTAGTAATATTGCATATATACGTCTATTAGGCATTATATTTTCATATATCATGTATATATATCATGTTTTATATTCTTGCATATCATCTTATATATATATTACATTATATTATTATTACTAAATGTACTTTATATTTGTTCAAGTTTAGTTTTTATTTCTCTTTTAAATATTAGTATCATTGTTTTACTCTTTGCTCTAATATTATGTTAACATTTTCATTGATAGTGTCATTGTTTGCATCTTTGATTTATTTTAAATTTTTACTTCATGAATGTTTTCTATGTTTTAATTAATAATTGAGGTAATATATCGATTTAACATTAAGTCGTAAATTCCATCGCTATGTTGGATAGAATTTGTCGGCTCGTGTTAAAACGATATATCCTACTCAAAGGTCAAAACTTGAAATTTTTTTAATCGGATCACGATTGGGATTCAAATTGAACTCGTATTTTAGAAAATCAAGACAACACGTGTTTTTAATATACCAATTTTTGGGCGTCGTGAGGGTGCTGATACCTTCCTCGCGCGTAACCGACTCCCGAACCCTACTTTTTCTCTAGATTTTTACGTAGACCTTAACTCGGCCTTCTTTTTGTTTTAAAAATAAATTTATTAGGTGTCTGATCACACCTATAAAAAGGATCGGTGGCGACTCCCCTTTTTATAAAAACGAGATTCCATATTCAAATTTTCAATAAATTGCCACAATTAGCGACCAAGCTAAAATTTTTACGTCGCTACAGCTGGCAACTCCACTGGGGACGGGCTTGCGAGTCGAGTCGAATTAAACACGTTTTGCCAAAATTTTCAAATTTCCTGGTTCAAAGTAAATATTTGGTCGTGATCCGAAAATCTCATTTTCAAAATTCATGCATTTGTATCGTGTTGTAAATATTTCTTCTAACTTGTTATTTGTTTGTTTTTCAGTTTTCAATTTTTATGGTTTTAATTTTGGTTTAGTTCCTTTAAGTAAAACGTAAAGGTTTATGAGTTTTTCCCACACACTGTGCACTTGCATTTTGCATAACATGTGCTCTATACCCGGGCTCCGTCCGTTTAAGTGAAAGTAAACGCTACGCCTTCGTGAGTTAACTCGTCCCTCCGCACAGGCTAGTGAATACTTTCGGGTTACATATGACTTATGCTTTCGTGAGTTAACTTGTCACTCTGCATAGGCATAAGTAAATGTAATCCCTCGAATTGAACTCGTGAGCCTGTGATGGGCTATGACCGAGGCTCCGTACTAATCTTAGCAGATGATAGTACGGGCAATTCGAGTACCTATCTAGAACCAAAACCGCATGTAATGAACCATACGAGTTATCCAATTAGAGCCATACCGAACCTCTGTCCGCTTATAGTCACCAAAATAAGTACACGGGGAAAATGCCTTTTGCCTTTCATTTACACTGTTTATGTAAAAGAATTGGATCGGGTAGTTTAATTTGTTTCTCAAATTATATTTGTTGTGTTTACTAACCAAGTTTGTTTGTTTTTATTTTTATTTCCATCATGCATCATAGGCATCATATTAGGAAGGTGTTGATTAAAGGGTGGTTGCCAAAAAATGGGTTTCTGATGGAGGAGTCAATTACACCAATAACCGAGAAGAATGCCGTGGTTCGGGACTGGTCTCTAAAAACTCAGAGAGAAAAGGGGGATAGTCTAGTGGAAGGGTGTGTTGCCAATTTGCCTGAACATATAACTGTGAATGTTCGCCAAAATAACCTTGAGGATTTGGTTCGAATTTGGAATCAGTGGGATTCAGACACTAAGGGCATTTTCACTGAGAGGTATGGAGATATAGCTCACTTGATCACCATCCGTGTAGACGAACAGTTGATTCAAGCCATGGTTCGATTCTGGAACCCAGCTTATCAGTGCTTCACTTTCAATCAAGAAGACATGACTCCAACCATAGAAGAGTATGTTGCTTTACTCCGCATCGACAATGTACAATTCGGCAAAATATATGCAAAGGAGCCTAAGCCGATGACCTTCAAGAAAAAGTTAGTAAGACTGACAGACATGACTGATGCATGGGCTGAGAAACAGATAAAGAAGAAGAATGAAACCATTTGCATTCCATTGTCTTCCCTACGATAATTAGTTTTGAATCATCCCGACATGCTAAAAAGGGTGAATCTATTCGCCTTGGCTATTTACGGTTTGGTTATTTTCTCGAAAGTTCTCGGACATCTTGAAGTTGCAGTAGTAGATTTCTTCGAAAGGCTAAAATAAGGAATCAACCCTGTCCTGACTATCCTAGCCGAGACCTTCAGATCCCTAAACGATTCTGAGAAAATGGGAAAGGACGCTTCATCGGATGCGCACAGTTACTAAATGTCTGGATTTTGAGTCACTTCTGGAAAGTAGAGCGTACCCCGTTCCATATGTTTTCTAAGACATTCTCCCCGTTGGAAGTTATCTCAAGAAAGAATGGCCAAAAGAAGTCACTGAGAAACAGTGGGTCTCAGTTTTTCAGAACCTTCGTGCCGAGGATATAACGTGGAGAGCTCCGTGGATTCGCCCTTCCTTCGCTCTACTATATACAGTGGAGATCAAGACCGGATACCACTACTCGGATTATGGGGAGGAGTTGGATATGCCCCACTATTAGTCCAAAGGCAATTTTCTTCACGACAATTCATACCATGCCGAGGGCTAAGCGCGATCCAAATTTGCTTTTACAGGTAAAGGATATATGAAGAGGGTCCGAGACACTGCAAAATCTTGGAAGAAAGTTCACTCAATGGAATTGGCCCTATACACTGATACCTTAACCCAAGATTACGGCCTATGGAGGAAGCAACGGGTAAATAGTCAACAAATCTCGTCAACAAACTATACTGTCCAGAATCCTTTCTCGGAGGAAATGCCGTCTGAGCTAGAGATGGAAAGGCAGGAATTTGAACGAGAAAAGGCTAAAATGTCTCGGGATCTTGGTGCCCTTCAAGAAAAAAATTATCAATTGAAGATCGACGTTCAGATTGAAAGATCCAGAATCGAGAAAGTGCAAAAAGAGGCTGAGGTCATAAGGAATGACTTGAGAGACCTTCACTTAGAGAATAAGAAGTTAAGAGGCACAATAAAGAACAGTGGGTTGGGCAAGTCGACAGCAGAGTGGAAGGAAGAAATTAGCAATATCAAGGGAGGAATGGAATTTTGGAAGGGAAAAGCAAAGAAAGAGGAGGAAAAGGCTGCGCGCGCTGCAATAGAGTTAAGAAGGAAGAACGCCGAGTATGAAATGGTGACTGCAGAATTTGCGAATAGTCAGTCTGAACATCAAGAATTAAAAAAGAAAGCACAAGATCTAGAAAATATGCTGCAATCTCGTCAACAACAATTAGATAACCCCTGAAGGCTCTAGAAGAAAAGAATGATCAGTACGATAGGGACATTCACGCGTATGAAGGAACTCTCCAAGAAAAAGAAATGCAGCTCGACTTCTTGATCAATGAAATTCGTAAAGCGGCTATGCAAGTTGTTCAATTATCAGATGAAGCTGAGGTTCTCAGTTGCCAATTCCCTCCGAGCCAAAGATCGAGTATATCAGAGTTTTTAGAGCAAGTAAAGAAACAAGGCAACGTGGCTGAAAATTTGTGTAACTGTTGGAAAAATAGAAACTTTTTGTAATGTACTCTTTTGATAAATGAAATGCCTAAATATGGGGCTATCTTGAAATCAATACCAAATTCTTGCATATTTACTCATAACTAACATTTATGCATCATTTATTCTTTGGACATTCATCCATTCGTATACTCATTCATTCATTCATTGCATGTACATATCACCATAATCATCCACCAAAACTAAAGAACCGTATAATCCGCAGTTGCAAGACTTCAAATCTGGAACCACGCCATTCCTATAAAACGCGCCGGTAAGCTAGAGTAATGGAGGCTGAATTCAATGAGAGAATTGAAAGGATGGAAAGGATTCAAAAGGAATTACAAGAGCAACTGGCCAAATCGCAACAATAAACGAGAGACTTAATGGTGAGATCTCGAGAGGAATCACTCGAGCAAAGAGATCAGATGGCCAAAATGATGGAGATGATGACAACTTTGGTCAAAGTAAAAGGACCCATGCAGAACCCCGATGTTATGGAACCTCAGTCAAGAATTCACCACGATCAGGATCCACTCTATCCCCCGGGATTCACTCCACCGCCCGCATATACAACACAAAGAGGGTATACTCAAGGGGAACCCACAGGCTTGGAACAACGACCTATGCCACTTGCTCCACCCACTAATATGGGGCAAGGAATATTCGCGTCGAACCCAGGGGCTAGTCCTGCTGATCCACTAGTTCCAGATCTGGACGACCTAGCGGAAGTAGCCAAGTTGAAATTGGATAGTCATGACGCAAAATACAGGAGTCTAGAGGAAAGACTCAAAGCAATAGAAGGCGCTGAAGTCTTCTCCGCACTAGGTGCCAAAGAACTCAGCTTGGTACCTGATCTAATCTTGCCTCCAAAGTTCAAGGCACCTGATTTTGAGAAGTATGATGGGACAAGGTGCCCAAAAGCACATCTCATCATGTTCTGTCGAAAAATGACCGGTTACGTAAACGAGGATAAGCTACTTATACATTGCTTTCAAGATAGTCTAACAGGATCAGCTCTTCGTTGGTACAACCAACTTAGTAGAGAAAAGATTCGATCCTGGAAGGACTTGGCATCAGCATTTTGCGAGCAGTACAAGCATGTATCGGATATGGTACCAGACCGTATGACCTTGCAAATGATGGAGAAAAAGCCGTCAGAGACCTTTAGACAGTATGCGCAGAGATAGAGAGACGTCTCAGCCCAAGTGGAAACCCCACTAACAAAAACGGAGATAACCGTTCTCTTTATCAACACCTTAAAGGCGCCGTTTTATGACAAATTAGTGGGAAGTGCCACGAAAGAGTTTGCGGATATTGTAATATCTGGTGAGCTCATAGAGAATGCCGTCAAGAGCGGTAGAATGGAAGGCTCAGAAGGTTCAAAAAGGGCAGCACCTATGAAGAAGAAAGAGCCAAAAAGCCCACATGGTGGGAATGGGAGGCCGTTATGCCTCTAATCCATATCCGAACCAACCCCGACCTCAAAATTATCCACCTCTAAATTTTTATTATCCTCCTCAAAACCCTTACTACCAAGCACCACCTCCTTTCTACCCCGTTTACGCAACGAACAACCAAAGACCCGTTACCACTTTCCCACAAAACACGGTACCCGCTCAAAGCCAACCTAGAAATGAACCAAGACCAGCAAGGCCTAATCCCGAGAGACCTCAATTTACTCATATCCCTGTGTCATATGGGGAACTATACCCGAAGCTCTTGGAGAAACAATTAATTTCTCCCCATTACATGGCACCCCTTAAACCTCCATACCTAAAGTGGTACAATCCAAACGCTAGTTGTGCATACCACGCGGGGAACCAGGGCCACTCTACAGAGAATTGTCTGGCCTTCAAAAGGAGAGTTCAAGGACTCATTGACGCGGGTATCCTGCGATTTGATAGTGCCAGTAATGTAACTGGGAACCCATTCCCTAACCACACCGAAGGGAATGTAAGTGCAATAGGGGAGGAGGACAAACTACAAGCAAGAAGACATGTTTCTGAGATAAGGACGCCTTTGCAGAAAATCTGGGAGGTACTAGTTGAAAAGGGGTTACTCTGTCATTCTAATAGAGTATTCGAAGAAAGCAAAGTGAAAAGGCAAAGTTTTTGTAATTTTTATGACACTGAAGGGCACAACATTCAGTCGTGTGAAGGATTTAGAGGGTTCCTTCAAAACATGATAGATAATAAGGAAATTAGGATCTTTAATGGAAGGAAAGAGGCAAATGAAAGAGAAGTGTGCGCCTCTGACAAACAATCATCAGGTTTCCCATATAGTGCTGATCGACCGTTGATAATTTATTACGACGCGAAGAAAGAGCCGGTGAAACCAAAAATGATAATCGAAGTACCATCTCCTTTGCCTTATAAGGACAATAAAACAGTACCGTGGAGATACGATATTAATATCGTCACACCAGAAGGTGGAAAGTCCAAAGTCATAACTGAAGATGTTGGGGAGGTAGGCCATTTTACACGAAGTGGACGGTGCTATTCTAAAGAAGTTGAACCGGTAAAGAAAAGTGGTGACTCGAAGCAAAAAGGGAAAGCAGTAATGTACGAAGTCGAAGCCAAGCAAGAAATTTCACCCGTGCAAGAAATTAAGAAGCCTGTGAATGAGGAAGAAGCTCAGGAATTCTTGAAATTTATCAAGCACAGTGAGTATAGTGTGGTGGAACAATTGAACAAGCAGCCAGCGCGAATCTCAGTTCTATCTCTACTGATAAATTCAGAGCCACACCGGAATGCTTTATTGAAGGTGTTAAATCAAACTTATGTGGCCAACAACATATCTGTTGAAAAGCTTGATAGGTGGGTAAACAATCTGAATGCGAACAATTTCATCTCTTTTAATGATGATGAGATACCGCCAAACGGTAGAGGCTCGGTGAAAGCGCTGCATATCACGACTCGCTACAAGGGCTACATAATACCAAACGTACTCATCGATAATGGGTCAGCGTTAAATGTTATGCCATTGGCTACGCTTTCCAGAATACCGATGGATTTATCCTACTTAAGGCCCTGTCATTCCACGGTAAGGGCATTCGACGGGACGAGGCGTGAAGTCATGGGAAAGATCGAAATCCCTTTAGAAGTGGGCCTTTACATTTATGATGTCGAGTTCCAAGTCATGGACATTACACCCTCTTATAACTGCCTTTTGGGAAGATCTTGGATCCATTCTGCTGGAGCAGTCCCATCATCCCTCCATCAAAAGGTGAAATTTATCATGGATAGCTGTTTGGTCATAGTCGAGGACGAAGAAGACTTTGTCGCATCTATCTCTGCTGATGCGCCATACCTGGAAGTAAGCAAGGACGCAGTGGAATGTTCCTTTCGATCCCTTGAATTCGTCAATGCCACTTTCGTCGCTGAGGGAAACAGAATTTCGATGCCAAAACTGTCGAGAAATACCAGAATGTGTGTCAAGGTGACCGTAGGGAGGGGAGCTCGTGCGAGAAGAGGTTTAGGAAGACATCTGCAAGGAATAGTCAGGGCTTTAAAGCCAGTGCACCACAAGGCCCGATACGGTTTGGGGTTCCAGCCTGATATGCGTCAAAGAAGAAGACAGTGGAAGAAAGATCAGAAAAGAAGGATTGCAAAAACTTTCGGCCTAGAACCAGAATGGGAACCAATAGAGTACCCTCCTTTGTCAAAAACATTTACATCTGCGGGAATGATGTACCTTGGACAAGATGGTCCACGAAACATGCTGTGGTTGATTGAAAAGGGTCTTCAAAATGTCAGTATAAATGTTATTGACAAAGGGGCTGATGCGAGTAAAGACGTTTCAAGGATACGCCCTTGTCCCCCTGGTTTCTTGTTGAACAATTGGACTGCCGAGGAGCTTCTTGTAGTTTATAAGTCTTCAGAGTAATGCTAAACATTAACCTTCTATTGTGTCCTTAGATATAATAGAATTCTTTTGTAAGAGCGTGCATTCGCTCTTTATCATTCAAATGAATATCAATGAAGATGTATTTTGTCACGTTTTTTCGCATTATCGCTAATTTCATAATCATTTTCTCATTTCATAGCCTATACTCACATTTGCCTCATTGCCATGACATGACATTTCTTTTATTGGTTCCAATACTTGGATGCCCCTCTATAGCTTCCTTTTTCATTCAACTTCAGGTGCTCAGATATTGACGACATGAATAAGCCCGTTACGAATCTTGAAATTGATTTTGAGAAGGCTGTTTGCTTAGGAGAATTTGAAGCCGAAGAAAATGCTGAAGATTACGTCTCGTCTCCTGAATTGTTAAGAATGGTGGAACAAGAGGATAAACAGATTTTGCCTCATGAAGAATCTGTGGAAACAATAAACTTGGGCACTGAAGAAAGGAAACAAGAAGTGAAGATTGGGACTTCTATTTCAGAGAGCACTAGGCATAATTTGATCGCTTTGCTCCGCGAGTACGAAGATGTTTTCGCTTGGTTATACTAGGATATGCCAGGGCTAGATGAAGATTTAGTGGTCCATAAGCTCCCATTAAAGCCAGAATGCAAGCCTATCCAGCAAAAATTAAGACGAATGAGACCCGAAATGCTGTTGAAAATAAAAGAGGAAGTCAAGAAACAATTTGATGCTGGCTTCCTACAAGCCTCCAAATATCCAGAATGGGTGGCTAACATAGTCCCGGTGCCAAAGAAAGATGGCAAAGTACGAATGTGCGTGGATTACCGTGACTTGAATCGAGCAAGCCCAAAAGATAATTTTCCCTTACCACATATTGATATGTTGGTGGACAACACAGCAAAACATTCATTGTTTTTTTTCATGGATGGATTCTCGGGGTATAATCAGATCAAGATGGCCCCTGAGTATATGGAGAAAACCACCTTCATAATAATGTGGGGAACATTCTGCTACAAAGTGATGCCATTTGGGTTAAAGAATGCTGGGGCAACATATCAGAGGGCCATGGTAACCTTATTCCATGACATGATGCATAAAGAAATAGAGGTCTACGTCGACGACATGATTGCTAAATCCCGAGGGAAAGAAGAGCATGTAGTAAACTTGAAGAAGTTGTTCGACAGGCTGAGAAAGTTTCAGCTAAAACTTAATCCAGCCAAATGTACGTTTGGGGCTACTTCAGGGAAGTTGCTAGGCTTCATTGTTAGTGAAAGAGGTATCGAGGTCGATCTAGATAAAATAAGAGCCATCCAAGAGTTACCACCCCTACGCACGCAAAAGGAAGTTAGAGGATTTTTAGGGAGATTAAACTACATCGCCCGATTTATCGCTCAACTTACCAACCAATGTGACCCAATCTTTCGGCTTCTGCGAAAACATAATCCGGAAAAATGGAATGAGGAATGCCAGGTGGCCTTTGATAAAATACAACAATATTTGTCTAGTCCTCCAGTGCTAGTACCGCCAACTCGGGGGAGACCATTGATATTGTATTTGACCGTGTTCAAAAATTCGATGGGTTGCGTACTAGGGCAACATGACGAGTCAGGAAAGAAAGAAAAGGCGATCTACTACCTCAGCAAAAAGTTCACTGAATATGAGGCAAAGTATTCGTCCATTGAAAAATTTTGTTGCGCTCTAGTTTGGGTAGCTCGGAGACTCAGACAATACATGTTGTACCATACGACATGGTTGATTTCAAAGTTGGACCCGATAAAATACATGATAGAATCGCCGGCACTATCAGAAAGAATGGCACGATGGCAGATCCTCCTTTCGGAATATGACATTGCTTATGTAAGTCAGAAGTCGATAAAAGGGAGCGCAATAGCCGATTTCCTAGCGACTCGAACGACAGAGGAATACGAGCCTTTAAGATTCGATTTCCCAGACGAAGACTTAATGTGCATCACAGAAATGGAATCTGAGCCATCAAAAGAGAAGACATGGAAGATGTGCTTTGATTGTGCGTCGAATGCTTTAGGGTATGGAATCGGAGCAATCCTGATATCACCAGATGGGAATCATTATCCGTTCACTGCAAGATTAAACTTCTTCTGTACCAATAATATCGCAGAATATGAGGCTTGTATCATGGGGCTTCGTGCAGCCATTGAACGAAACATCGAAATCTTAGAGGTGTATAGGGACTAAGCCTTAGTGGTTTATCAAATCCGTGGAGATTGGGAAGTGAGGGACCCAAAATTGATTAAGTACAGTGATTTAGTGGCTGAATTGATTAAGGAATTCAAAGAAATAACTTTTCATTATTTCCCACGAGACGAAAACCAATTAGCTGATGCCCTGGCCACTTTGGCTTCAATGTTCAAAGCAAGTAAAGAAGCAGAAATAATGCCCCTCAAAATGAGCATATACGAGATCCCTGCACACTGTTGTAGCATTGAAAAAGAAGCAGACGGACGGCCATGGTTCCATGATATCTTGGAATATATCAAGAATCAAAACTACCCCGAACAAGCGAATGAAAACGACAAAAGAACAATCAGAAGGATGGCAGCGGGATTTGTTTTTGATGGGGATATCTTGTACAAGAGAGGAAAAGATCAGATGCTCTTGAGATGTGTGGATGATGTTGAAGCTAGAAAAATACTTGAAGAGGTCTATGAGGGAATCTGCGGAACACATGCCAATGGTTTCAATATGGCCAGAAAGATCATGAGACTCGGTTATTATTGGCTGACGATGGAAAGTGACTGCATTAATTTTGCAAGAAAATGCCACAAATGTCAAATCTACGGCAATAAAATTCATGTAGCCCCTTCTCCTCTTCATGTCATGACTTCGCCGTGGCCTTTTTCTATATGGGGCATGGATGTTATAGGGCCAATTTCTCCAAAAGCTTCAAACAGACATCGATTCATTTTTATGGTTATCGACTACTTCACAAAATGGATAGAAGCCGCTTCGTTTGCCAATGTGACGAGGACTGCAGTTTGCAGGTTTTTGAAAAAGGAAATCATTTGCCGGTATGGCTTGCCTGAAAGAATCATTTCAGATAATGCCACGAATCTGAACAATAAGATGATGAAAGAAGTGTGCGGCGCGATTCCAAATAAAGCATAATAACTCCTCACCCTATCGCCCAAAGATGAACGGGTCATTGAAGCAAACCAATAAAAATATTAAGAGGATCATTGGGAAAATGACTCGAGACATATAAAGATTGTGGCACGAGAAGCTCCCATTTGCTTTGTTTGCATATCGCATTATCCGTATGCGAACATCTATGGAGCAACTCCTTTTCTCTCTGTCTATGGAATGGAAGTCATGCTACCTATCGAGGTTGAGATCCCTTCTCTGCGAGTCTTAATGGAATTAAAGCTAGAAGAAGCGTAATGGGTACAAGCTCGATATGATCACCAACCTCATCGAAGAAAAGCGTCTCAAGGCAATTTGTCACGCGGGCAGATGTACCAAAAAGAATGACGCAGCCCATGACAAGAAGGTACGACCAAGAGAATTCCATGAAGGAGAACTCGTGCTGAGGAAAATTCTCCCAATACAAAAGGACTTGCGAGGAAAATGGGCACCAAATTGGGAAGGACCATACGTCGTAAAGAAGGTATTCTCAGGAGGAGCTTTGATCCTTACCGAGATGGATGGCAAGGAGCTATCGAATCCAGTGAACTCAAATGCGGTGAAGAAGTACTATGCTTGAAAAAGAAGAAAGTCAAGATGAAAACTCGAAAAAGGCATCTAAAAAAAAGAAAAAGAAAAAAAAAAGGGGGATCAGAGCGAAAACCCAAAAATGGCGCTTTGATTAAACACAAAAGATTAGGATGAAAACCCGAGAGGGCGTCCTAATGAAGCAAACACTCAGCTTACAAGGCAAGGCGTTTTAAACGGCACGATAAACAGTGAGACTGCAGTATTTGAAGCATTTCTGAAAGCTCGAAATCTTCTATGCAAGGAGCCAGACTCGAAAAGATTCTTGATTGAGGAACGTGGAAGAGTTCATGTGTCGAATATCTAAAGCATTTGTATCCGTTGAATACGATCCCTTCTTTCTTTTGCACATTTGTTATTATCATTGGTTAACTTTCTTTGCTTGCCACATTTGAAATAAAGGAATATGAGATATCCTTTTTTGTCCCTACCTGACCATTTTCATGCATCTCATTATGTGTTTATTTACATGATAAATAGTGAAGTGACATACTCTAAACAAAAGAAATGTTAAGCATTACCTGGATGAAAATTTGATAAGCACAAGAGCCTCAAAGCAAGAACAAAGTTTAACCAGGGGCAGAAGAGTGATATCTGAGAAACGTCGATTACTTGTAAAGCTTGAAGACGGGTACGTGGCTTAAAAAGAAGGTCAAGAGCCGAAGTAATGAATACGGATCATCACAAGAATCATGACAAAAAGGATATACGATAGACACGCTTAAGGAACACTGCATAATCATGTAGGCATAAAGGCATTTAAGACAAACATGTACATATCATGATAACATCATACATGGCATATAACAGGTAATCTAATAGAGCAAGATGTCAAGATGATAGCTATTTTGAATCAAAGGAAAAGAATCCTGAGTTCTACCAAATAACAGGTTTTGGTATTTTGACATTCCAAATCATGTTTTTCAAAAAAATCAACTCATAAGGCAAGAGGTGAGTTGAGCCTCAAGACACGTTGAGGTAATTTCAATTTATGTTTTTCAAAAATCAACTCATATTGCGAGAGGTGAGTTGAGCCTCAGGACACGCTGAGGTATTTTCAATTTATGTTTTTTTCAATTTATGCTTTTTAAAAAATCAACTCATATTGCGAGAGGTGAGTTGAGCCTCGGCTCACATGCTGAGGTATTTTTAATTTTTGTTTTTTAATTTCTGTTTTTTAAAAATCAACTCATATTGCGAGAAATGAGTTGAGCCTCGGGGCACGCTGAGGTATTTTTAATTTCTGCTTTTCAATCCCTGTTTGTCAAAAATCAACTCATATTGCGAGAGGTGAGTTGAGCCTCAAGATTCCTTGAGGTAATTTTAATTTATGTTTCAAAAATCAATTCATATTGCGAGAGGTGAGTTGAGCCTCAAGACGCGTTGAGGTAATTTCAATTTCTATTTTTCAAAAAATCGACTATATTGCGAGAGGTGAGTTGAGCCTCGGGGCACGCTGAGGTTTTTCAATTTCTGTTGTCAGTTTATGTTTTTCAAAAAATCAACTCATGTTGCGAGAAGTGAGTTGAGCCTCGGCTCACGTGGTGAGCTATTTCCAATTTTTGTTTTTAATGTCTGCTATTTAAAGAGTCAACTTATATTGCGAAAGGATCACATGCCGAATAAAGAATAAAGATTGAAGCTGATGGGAGACACCAGATTTGGATTCCCTGAAGTTGCAGTTAAAGTAGGTCAAAATTGCAAGTCTCATCTCCTAGAGTTGCAGTGGAATTGATCAAAGATATCAAATCTTGCCTTTCTAAAGCTACAGAAGAAAGGACCACAAATCTAATCTCACTGAAGCGATAGAAGAGCAGATTGAAGCTGTAGATCTCATCTTTCTGAAGTTGCAGTGCAGCAGATCGAAACCACAAACGTCATATCCTCGAAATTACATTGGAGTAGATTGAAGCTACAAGGCGTATATCAGAAGATGCAGTGCATTGAACCAAAGCCACAAGATGTGGTGGACTGAAAAAGATCACCTGAGCAAGAAGAGCATCAAAGCAAGTCAAGACTCAGCAAGACTGGGCAAATTTGGTCTTCCTTGAAAGTCTTTGCTCTATTCCTGTTGCACAGCAATGAGCAAAGAGGGGCAGCTGTAGAAGCCCAAATTAGCCTGGGCCTTTTACAAAAATAAACTTAATATATCCTAAACACTTAACCCTCAGCCCAATATTTAAACACCTAACCACCTAACCCCAAGCCCGTTTAAACACTTAACCCTCAGCCCAATATTTAAACACCTAACCCCAAACCCTTTACAATTAAACCCAAATCTACCCTAACCCAAAAACCCAATAGCCCACTGAGCCCAACACCCAAAATCAAACAGAAACCCTAGCCACTAGCTTGTCAGCGCCGCAACCTTCCCCTCTGGCCTCTGACTTTCAGCCACCCTAACCCGTCGACCTAGCCTGCTCCGCTGCTCCACCAGGTCATCTCCGCCGCAGTACCTGCAAAATGAAATAGACAAGACAGAAAGTAATAAAAAACAAGAGTTGTAAGGCTATAAAGAGCCGAATCAAACATTGTAAAGGGAAGGAAACATTTTTTTGAATACACACATATTTTCAAAGGAAAAGAACGATATATCAAGTAAAAGAATCAACCTAAATCAGAAAACCCAAGGCATTCGAACATTGAAACAGAATCGAAGTAGTGAATCAAGGTGATTTCTTTTTTTTCATTTTCGAATCAACCTATTTCTTTTTTTCTTCATCACAATAAACATTAAACATATGAAAATATAAAACAAAAAAGTATAAAAAAAAAAGAAAAAAAATCAGACCTTTTTGAGTTTTCCGCCACCGTACGGTGTGGCGCGCCACGCACGCGTGAAGCTCGATGGTCGTCCGTGACCGCCGAGACCCCCTGCCACGGTTCCCCTCTCCCTTCTCCTTTCCCTTTTCTCTCTTCTCCTCTTCTTTTTTTTCTTTCTCCCCTTTCCTAATGATTTTTTTCAAAAATTTTTATCTTTTATAGGTGACCAAAACGCACCGTTTTGGTCCCCCCCTGTTCAAAAGCAAACGGCGTCGTTTCAGGGATGGGTCGGGTCGACCCGACCAGGCCCTGCAAGGATCCGCGTGTTTTTAAATGCGGAAGGGCTATTTGCGCAATCAGCCTTTCCGCATTTTCAGTGTTCTAAATCAGGTTTATTTTTATTTATAAATTAGCCCGCAAATTTAATTTGATTTGCAATCTAATCACTGTTGATGCGCTGCGTTTTGCTAGAACGGGAATATTACTGATTCAGTCCCTTATGTTTCGCGCGTGTTGCAATACGACCCCGTAGCTTATTTTTATTTTAGATTTGGCCCTATGATTTAGTGCTCTTTGCAATCTGGTCCCCCACACTGCTATGCGTTTTAAGGAAAGGGAACTATTGCTGTCTGACCCCCTACAGTTTTCTCGCGCGTTCAAATTGATCCTTTCTTTTTTATTTTCTTTTTAAATTAGCTCCATAACCTTGTTTTTAATTTGATTTCAATCCTTTTGTTTATTTTTATATAATCATTAAATATCCATGCTATTTTTATATTATTAATATTATTATCATCATTATTATTATTATTATTATTATTACTATATATATTAGTATATACTCTTATTTTATACGTATGTATTATGTGTATATTATATATATTAAGTACTTGTATTATTATTTTATTATGTATATGTCGAATATTGTATTATCTATGTATTTTACTATATGTGCATATAACTTTAGTATAAGTATTTTTGTATAATATTATTATTATTATTTTGATATGTATTAACTTTGAAATCATATGTGCATATATTATGGAAATGAGTTAATATTATATATTTTTTATGTGTTACGTATATAATTTTTTTTTAATGTTATATTTTATATATGTTATTAGTTATATATTTTAATATTATTAGTTATATATTTTTTATACTATCTTATGTATATCTTTTAAATATTATATTGTATACACATATATATTCCGAGCAACATATTATGTATATGTCATGTATATATTTGTTTTTACCCATATTGTATTTATTTTTAATTTTAATACATTTATTTTATCATACGTATATATACCTCTTATTTGTATTATTTGCGTATGTTGTATTATTGATTGTGTATTCATTATTTTCACTATTGCTACTTATTATGTTATTATTTGATGTACATACATATTTTACTATTATTAGTATAAATGTATTTTCCTTGTCCATAGTTTTCCTAACATTACTGCATATGTTCATTTATACTGCGTACACTTGTATTTAGTACATATATCTAGTAATATTGCATATATACGTCTATTAGGCATTATATTTTCATATATCATGTATATATATCATGTTTTATATTTTTGCATATCATCTTATATATATATATTACCTTATATTATTATTACTAAATGTACTTTATATTTGTTCAAGTTTAGTTTTTATTTCTCTTTTAAATATTAGTATCATTGTTTTGCTACTGCTCTAATATTATGTTAACATTTTTCATTGATAGTGTCATTGTTTGCATCTTTGATTTATTTTAAATTTTTACTTCATGAATGTTTTCTATGTTTTAATTAATAATCGAGGTAATATATCAATTTAACATTAAGTCGTAAATTCCATCGCTATGTTGGATAGAATTTGTCGGCTCGTGTTAAAACGATATATCCTACTCAAAGGTCAAAACTTGAAATTTTTTTTAATCGAATCACGATTGGGATTCAAATTGAACTCGTATTTTAGAAAATCAAGACAACACGTGTTTTTAATATACCAATTTTTGGGCGTCGTGAGGGTGCTGATACCTTCCTCGCGCGTAACCGACTCCCGAACCCTACTTTTTCTCTGGATTTTTACGTAGACCTAAACTCGGCCTTCTTTTTGTTTTAAAAATAAAATTATTAGGTGTCTGATCACACTTATAAAAAGGATCGGTGGCGACTCCCCTTTTTATAAAAACGAGATTCCATATTCAAATTTTCAATAAATTGCCACAATTAGCGACCAAGCTAAAATTTTTACGTCGCTACAAACATCAAAAAAACATAAAATTCAAAACTCAAAATCTCAAATCTCAATCCGTAATTCGAAACCCAAAATCCAAAAATCGAATGAAAAATAAAATAATTATAATTATAATTAATATTTAATTATGTTTAATAAAGTTGGTAGTATTTATTTTGAAGTCCTTCAATTTTTTTGCAACAATGATGATATATCGTTTTATTATTAGTTAATAGTGCATGAGACCTATATATCAATGGTGCATTAAATATCAATCTATAAATATATGATTAAATAAATTTACTTAGTCGGAATTTCTATATCATACTTATAAATAAGAATTATGATTTTATTTAAAACTTTTGTTCAATGAATTTATATAATAATAAATAACTAAATTTTTCATTGAATTACTTTATATTTAAATTATTATCTTTTCATTAATCAAAAAAGGAAAAAAGAATTATACCACTTTATTTTTTTTTTTTTACACAAATTCCACTTATGCATTAATTAGGGAAAGTTAAAAAAAAACAAATTCCTAAAAAATCATTGTGCCTCTTAATCCTACCATTTGTCACTAAACCATTGCTTCCCATGAGCGGTGCCTCGGTATTGCAAATTTTCTAAGGCCTGAAAACAAGCGTCTAAACTCTATAGAAGAAACATACTTGTCATTTCCTAAGGAAACTAAAATAAAATGAAACCCTAAATTCTTAACTTTTCCTTACCCTTCTTCTTTGTTATTGCAACGCCGAAGTCCCTTTGCGAGGGAACTAGTATTCCTCAAATAGTGTGCGTGGGTCATTTTCTTCCCCAGTTCCTCTAATCTCTGAGTTCCTCGGAGATCCTGTAACAAATCCTCTTTTCTTCTCCGAGCCCAATTATAGTCAAAAGAAGAGTTTGATCCTATATAAAATAAAGAACCGCAGTAACAGCTTAATTAGCAACTTTGGTACCGACATCCACTTTTTTTTTTTTTCTTTTTTGTTCTATACTCTCCACTTGATATGGAAGTCTTCCAATCCTAGTAGTTGAGATGAAGAAAGGACAGGGGAGGAAGTACTTTATATTCCCCAATCTGATAAAGTTGAGCCAGAGACTTTATTTAATAATTTATCTTTGTTATACCTTAGACAAATCCTTTTTTTTAACCTCATACCAATCAGTCGAATATTGATTAATTTAATTGATCGAACATTACTTGAAAATGGCTCTTCTCTTCAGAAACGATGTTTCAAATGCTCCTGGAAATTCTTGTTCCCATTGTACCATTTGTATCTATATGCATTAAGATCCCGATTCATGGATCACTCGGTCTAAGAAATTAAAATAAGATGATCGAACCATTTCCTCTGACTCTTTTTAAAATTCGATAAATGTTCCTACAAAAAAACGAGTTTTAAATAGAAAATTTTAGTTATTTATGTAATAAATAATTTTATATATGATATAAAATTTTATAAAGAAAACATTTATATAGTCGAATATAATATATTATATCTGTAAGTTATTATGATGAATTTATTAATAAAAAAAGTTAAATTGAGTACAGAATAGTTTATTTTGCAATATATTAAATTTTATAGTTTATACTAATGCATTAATTATTATATGAATTCTTTTGTGAATTGTAAATGAAAAATACTCACATGATTATTATGTAATAAAAAAACTTGCAATGGACATGAATTTAATAGATAATATTAATGGTGCTAACAAATTTTAAAGATTACATCATTATATTCATCAAAATAAAATATTTGGGCTAACCAATGTCGTAAAAATTAATGTACAAAATTATGTCAAGAAGTTGAAGTATAAAGATTAGGTCTTAAATTTGTGTTGAAAAAACTTAAATTTGAGCATGGTATAATTATCAAAATTGAAATTCGACTATAGTTATATAATTTTTAGAAAAAATAAAGTGCCATGCCACTTTGCTATGTTCGTGATCTCTCTTTTTCTACCAAAATATTCATATAAATTTGAAAAAAAAATCACTTTAAAACTTTCAACTCTAAATAACTTTTTTTTTTAATCCTTACACACTTCTTAACATACAAAGGATGTGATAGTAACATAATAAGGCAGCTATCACATATGAGAAGTAAATTATTTGGACTAATTAATGTCTTTGTAAAAATAAATGATCAACTTATTTGAGCATAATAGAGAAATCGAAACAACAATTTTACCATTATCTTATAATTACTAAAAAAAAGAAAAATCATGTCGTTAATGAGTCTAAATAATTAGCATTGTTAATAATTTTAGTAGTTGATTTGAATTAAAAAAAAAACTTATTTCAACTCATCATGCTAAAATAATTTTTTTTGTTAGAATAGTATTTTTTTAAAAAAATCTATATTAAAAATTTAATTATTAGAATAGTTAACAATATTAACAATTTAGACTAAATATTATAAAAAAAAGGATCAAATTATTGTAGAAATTTAAGTCTAAAAATTAAATCTTGATTTTAAGCATAGTAGAGGGACCAAAAACGATATTTGACCATTTTCCTATAAAATGCAAAAAAAGGGAAAGTTGAGACATGTGTCAAGATAAGACCTTTTTATTTGTAGGTTATAGATTTTATATAATTAACTAGTTTTCTTACTGCATCGTGTATATTATTTTTTAAATAAATTTATGATGGTTTAAATTTTCTTTTCGCTTATATAGAGGTATACATGGTTGTGTTATGTGTGATTCAAGCTCGATTTTCAAAATTTTTAGGTTAGGGTTGGTGTCCAGTTTAACCTGTTTAAAAAGCTAATATATTTATTTAAAAATAATAAAATATTTAAAATATATTATTTTATATTAATATTTATATATTTTAATAATTAAATTTAAATAAAAATATTTTTTTAATTATTTAATTTAAATTCAGGCAAGTCCAAAACTAAAAAAAATTATCCAAGCTGGAGGTAACGCTGAGCTAATCGGGGCCAAGTAGGGCGGGCGAATGTGACAACTCTATTGTATTATACAAAGTAGTTAGAAGAAGAGAACAGGAAATAAACATAAATTATAAAAATAGAATCCTCAAACACAATAAAGATGACAATTGACACCCAAATAGGATCCTCTCGATTCGATGATCACACTGCAATCAACATGCCATTTCGATGCAAAGAAAATGGTTGAAGGCTTCTTTCTTTGACTACAATAACTGTAGCCAAAGCTTTGAAAAAGTCATGGACGACCGACTGCTATGATCTCTTAGGATCCCACTTATACCAGCTGCCATTAGCGGCACCATCAATTCTATATTTCACGACATCTGTGGGGGAAAAAGCCCAATGACTCTTTTGTCTCATCTTCCATAAATTACTAAATGTCCAATACTTTCTTTAGTAAATTTTATTAATAAAATCAATATAAAAGTTTAGAATTTAAGTTAATATACTATATTTTGATTAAAATAATATATTTCTTTTGAGAAAATAAAAAATTGAACTTTATTTTTATATATTTAGTTCATTTTTAAATCAATTAATAAATTACATAAATAAATTTTATTAATTTTAATATAAACATTTTAAAAGATTTCAAATATAAACTTTGTTGTAAATAATTATTAACTTAAATTTAAATAATATAAAAAACACTCATATAATGACCAACTAGATTCAAATACCCTATAAGCTTAAAATTAACGAGAATGATTCGAATTTATTTTAATTTTTAGTTTTTTTTTGAGACAATTCAATTTTAATATGGTTGTTACAAAAATATTTTGATCACAATGTAGGTCTCATCAAGGGTCCTTGTATATACTCTTTTTGGGATTAGGGTAAGGGGATATTTTTAAAGGTTTTTCTGTTCCTCTCTTCCACTTTTCAATCACCAAAGGCATTTTTTAGTTCCCTTTTTTACCATGGGAACTCTTCGTACTTTCTCCCTTTCATCTCCTTCATTTATAACTCTCTGCCATATAAGGACGAACCATTCTAAATCCCTACCACTTTCTCTTCCATGTCTCTTCCCTTGTTGATTCCCTATATTTACAATTGGTGCAGTGTATTACAATGCGTAGCCATCAGGTTAGCAAATGTACCTTTGGCATGATAAGTGTAATCTCGAATCGTCAGGTCAATGGTTGCATCTTCGGTATGACCGTCAGGTAAACAATTGCACCTTTGACATGATTCTGCTATTGCGTAATCTTCGACCGTCAAGTCAACAGTTGCACCTTCACAAAGTTACGACATAATTACAAGCGAATGATGGCTCAAATAAGGGTTCATTCACTAAACGATGGCTCAAATTATTACATTAGCATAACCCCAAATGGTTGTTATTGCCTCCGAGGCGAACTTAATTTTGAACAATTGATTTACCTTCAACATTAGCATAATTTAAAATATTTACAAACAATTGCAATGCCTGCGATGCTAACACAATTCAAAATATTTGCAAATTACCATAATTTTTGTAAGAAGAAATACAAGCAAATTTTCCACAACACAGAAATCTCACCATTGCTTTTCGTCTCAGGCAAGGTCCTTTTATAACATTCCCTTCGAATAATGGGCAATTGTTATGCATGGATATTTTGGTCATAATGTAGGTCCTGCTAAAGACTCTTGTATATACTCTTCTTGGGATTAGGGCAAGGGGGTCTTTTTGGGGGGTTCTTTCTTTCTTCCACTTTTCAACCACCAAGGGCATTTCTTATCTCTCACTTCCACCATGGGAACTCCCCATAATTTCTCCCATTCATCTCCTTCATTTACGACTCTTCGCCCTACAAGGGTGAACCATTCTAACCCCCCTCCTCCCTTGTTGATTCACAGCATCAACAATGGTATTAATTAAAGATAAAGTAACATTTAGTCTCTGCACTAGGCAATTTTTCTTACATTGGTCTTTAAATTTTCTCGATTTGGTACATGAAGTTGGATTCTATTAAGGTATGATGAAGTTGCACTATGAGATTATGTCATGTCATCACTTAAATTTTAAAAAGAAAATAGTAACAATTTTTTTGTGTTTTCTTAGATTTTATAATATAATTTTTTTAATTTTAACATGACAAAATCTAAGTTCAGGGACCAAATTGAAAAAAGTTATCAAATTCCAAGATAAATGTGGATCAAAAAAGTTAAAAAATCAAGTTGAAAAAAAGTATCAAGTTCAAGGATTAAAAGTTATCTTATCCCTATTAATTATGTTTTGGTACATTGATAATTTAAACCTAGATTATTCTTAGGGTAGATGAATATTCGACTAATAGGCCATGAGGTTCTTTTCCTTATTAATTATTAATTCAATTAGATTTCAATAAAAAAATCATTAATCCGATTAGTTACTTAGTTCAACTTTGGGTAATATAATTTGGAACTTTATGTATTCCAAAAAATCATTAATGTATTAAAATAATGAATACAAAAGAAAATATTTATCAATCACAAAACCCCATACTATACCTTAAATTGCATTTTAGCTCTTCTATTTAAAAATTGAGCAAATTAGCTCCTATATGTAAGATGAGTGAGCAAAATAACCCTCCGTTAAAATTGTACCATTAAATATTTGTTTCTCTATTTATATATAAGGTATAATAGCAAATTTAGCACTTAGTCTTTACAAATTTATTCAATTTGACCCTACTATTTTATGGAAATAGATTAGAAAATTTTGAAATTATTAAAGCTAAAGGGTCAAAAAAGCTTTAGTAAATTAAAATTTATTTAAAAAATCATAAAAATTATAAAATAAAATTTATAAAAAATTTAAAATTATAATTTTTTATTAAAAAATAACAATATTAATTTAATAAAAGAGTAACATTCAATTTTTTATTTTAATTCTTGTAATCGTTAGATTTTAATGGGGCAATATTATTTTTTTAGGCATATTCATGGGAATTAAAAACTCGTTAAAAAAATTTAAAATTTTTTTATGCACTTAGAAAAGAAAAGGAAAAAAAAAAAACTGACTGTGTCTTATAGTGACCTTTAGATTATTAGATTAAGTCACAATTATGGAAGAAAATAAAATATACTAATTTTAAAAAAAAAGTTATTTAATAATTAAATTATAAGTAAAATAATAAAGAATTACATTCTCATAAAATTTAATTCAATCCTTGGTCATTTCATTTTTAATTATTATTATAGTAATATTTATTACTCTTTAAATAATGAATTTTAAATAATTTTTTAATTAATTTTTAGTTGAATTAATTCATAACACTAAATTTTACAAAAGAGTTTTTTTAACAATATAGATAGATATTTATTATAGTATAGGTGTAATAAGTATGGGTATCACAGTGCATAAGCATGTACAGGCTTTAGCATTTGACATCAAAGATGTGGGTGTATTAATGTATTGTGAATAATCATGCAGAAATTATACGATGAAATAAAAATGAGGATTGAAGCCACCACAAAATTGGATCGAATTCCAGATTACATTCGTAAGCAACATAAAGGATTTCGTGAGTGGGATTTCGTTACAAACAAACGTGACCATCAAACCATCCTTCAAGTAAATTACTCATTTCATAAACTTCTAATTAATTAGGCTTTGAATAGTTGAGCCTAATTAATTAATGATGCTTTAATTAATGTTTCTTAGATACTAATTGATGGAAGAGACACCAATGCTGTGGATATTGCCAACTCTAGTGTATTTGGCAAGAGAGAAAAGACCTCAATATCACCACCATTTCAAAGCTGGAGCCATGAATGCTCTTGTAAGTATACTATCAACTATATAGGTTTGAATATGTATATGTTTTTATACATTTAATTTGCTTGTTAATTGTTTTCATGGTGGAAAATAGATCAGGGTATCATCAAGGATAAGTAATGGTCCAATTATTTTGAACGTGGATTGCGATATGTATTCAAATAATTCAAAGTCAATCAAATATTCTTTATGCATTTTCATGGATGAAGAGAAGGGAGATGAGATTGCCTATATACAATTTCCTCAGAAATTCAATAATCTTACCAAAAATGATATTTATGGTAGCTCTTTTCGAGTAATACAACAGGTAATTAAGCCTATAATAGAAAGGTAATTTTATGCAAACAATGATTAATTTTGATGATGATTTTTTTTTCAACAATAAAGCTGGAGCTTGCAGGACTTGACGCAAATGGAGGGCCAATGTACATTGGAACAGGATGCTTCCACAGGAGAGAGGCTCTTTGTGGGAAGCAATATGTGAAAAACTATAAGGTTGATTGGAAGAAACTAAATGATACAAAAGCTAATGAAAGTGCAAGCCTTCTTGAAGAAACATGTAAAGTTCTTGCAAGCTGTACCTTTGAACACAACACACCATGGGGAAAAGAGGTGCATTTCGTTATTTCTCACTTACCTAAATACATATACAAACATGAACCCGTAATTTAATTCAACTGGTACGTTATGGTTACTCGTAAGAATTGTCATCTAGCAGTTTTGGGTTGGAGTTCTATCATCTTAGGAAATTAGCATCTCATTTGTAATGAAAATAAGTTTTTGTTGGCAGATGGGTTTAAAGTATGGCATTCTGGTGGAAGATATAATTACAGGGTTGAGTAGAAAATGTAGAGGATGGAAATCCATGTACTTAAACCCTGAAAGAGAAGGCTTCTTAGGAGTTGCTCCAACAACATTATTGCAGTTGCTGGTGCAACATACGAGATGGGCAGAAGGTCACCTTCAAATTTTCCTATCAAGATACTGTTCCTTGGTGTATGGATATAAAAGGATTCCTCTTAAGCTTCGACTTGCTTACTGCCCTTTCAACTTGTGGGCTGCAAACTGCTTGGCTACGCTGTATTATGTTGTAGTCCCATGTCTTTGCCTGCTTAAAGGCTTCTCATTGTTTCCTAAGGTATGAAGTTCTTAAATTCTTAAGTATTTATCTCGAAGGATGATATATTAATGTAAAACCATGGCAACGTGCTGATATCAAGCCCCTGGGTGGTCCCATTTGTATATGTTGCCTTCGTACACCGTGCATATAGCCTTGGTGAATTCCTATGGTGCGGAGGCACATTCCGAGGTTGGTGCAATGATCAAAGGGTGTGGTTGTTCAAGAGAACAACTTCATACTTCTTTGCCTTCTTTCAAACCATCTTGAAGCTATTAGGGTATTCACAGCTAACCTTCACCCTCACTGCCAAAGTATCTGATGAAAACGTCTCGAAAAGATACGAACAAGAGCTGATTGAGTTTGGCGCCACGTCACCGATGTTTGATATTTTAGGCACACTTGCAATGTTGAATTTGTTTGGTAGCTTTGGGGCAATCAAGAAGGTCATCTTGGATGCAGATGAGGACTTTAAGGTTTTGGACCAATTTGGGTTGCAAATTCTGCTCTGCTTGGTTTTGGTTACCATCAATTTGCCTGTATACCAAGCACTCTTTTTCCGGAAAGATGCCTATTTCAGTTACTTACATGTCTATTATTTTTGCCTTGCTAGCCTGTACTGTGGCCATGTATTGAACCACTAAAGTTTTCTCTGCTAAGAAAGTCGCTATATAGGTCTAAAAATAATTGAATCATAAATGCCTAAAAGTAGTTGTATGAACAAATTGATTAAGGCCAGTTTTACGTATTGAGCCATTATGAGATTGTGTAAACTATATAATTTACAAAATCACATTCTTTTTTCACTTGGCAAAATTTTGTGTATAACGTATTATATATTAGTCATTTGGAGCTGCTAAGTTGACTTCAAAGAGACACGCTTGCAATGGAAAGATTCTGGTGAGAGCTCATTTCAGGCCAAAGCTTTTGTCCCATCTCTCCTCTGGAGCTTGCTATAATGGTATGATGAATCAATTCAACAAAAATCAGAGGTTAGTGGTTTCATTAACAAGCTCTTTTGTTCACTGGACTTCATTTGTTGGGTAATTTTTGCTAGTTTTGGTTTTGGGTATTGGTGGGCATAGCTCAGGGAAATTCTGGATTGTCAAGTCTTGGATTTTATCATGAACAAAAGAAAACTGGAAAGCAAAAGTTTATCTTCCACTCTTTGAAACGAGGCCAGCAAGGGGACGCCAACTGTTTCAGTTGTTTTCAGCTTCAATCTCCATAACCATATGTTTCATTTGGGTTTATAGAGTAAGCTACTTTCCAGCTGCTGAAGCAAAATCTGAGAGATGGACTTGGCTTGGGTTGTTTCTTGCTGAACTATGGTTCAGCTTTTACTGGTCTCTCACTCTAATCTTCAAATGGAACCCAATTTTTCGTTACACTTTCAAACACAGGCTCTCTTCCAGGTTTCTCTAAATTTAATTGCCTCTCATTTTAGCTTATCCAATTCAAACATAAAATTAATACTTGTTACAACAGGTACAATTAGGAAGCTTTTCCTGGAGTAGAAATTTGTTTGTACAGAAGATCCTGGAATAGAGCTATCCATTCTGGTGATAAACACAGTTTTATCAGTTATGGCCTATGATTACCCACCTGAGAAGCTAAGTGTTAATCTATCTGATGATGGCTGCTCAGATTTAGCATTTTATGATTTGTTAGAGGCTGCAAGTTTCTCCCAGATACGGCTACCGTTTTGCAGGAAGCTCAAAGTAGAACCAAGATTGCCTGAGACTTATTTCAAGAAAACTGTTGAAGTTGATGATTCTGCCATGGTCAAGGAGTGCTTCCCAAACCCGATTTAGACTTTATGACCAGATATTGAGAAATTACATTAACACATTTAAAAACTTTCGATTTAATCAAACTTAATATGAGTTTTGAAAACACAAAATTTGAGGGAACTCTTTGAAAACACTTATTTCAAACTCAAAATTTAAATTCCAAGTATATGTTTTTTTTTTAAATACTAATATTTTTTAAAAACACACTTAAGTGATATTTTGAAAACCAAATTTTAGTTTGGTAAATCATATGGTTTTAACGTTAAAAAACCAAAATCCAAGAGCAAAGCCCAAAACAAATTTACAGTCCTAGAATAATTATAACATAAACTAACTTATATATTTAACCGGTAAACAATCCGAGTTTCCGCACGCCGTTCGGTCCTAAATCTGTAGTTCACCTAAAACGTATTAACAAACGAGTGAGCTAGAAGTCCAATGTGTGACTTGACCCACAAAACATAATTTCCTCATAACATACACAAATGTTAATATCAACACAAAATTTTGCTTATAATGTTCACACATTCGAATATCAAATCAGAATGACACAATACTAGAAACATAAATGAAATCAGAACATCATACTTCCAAAACATATATCATATCAAAATGTCATATCATATCAGAACAAATCATATCCCCATCCACTACACATCAACTCCGTCCAACCAATCATACCAATAGGACTACATGAGACCATCCATCCAAACACATCGGGTCGTGGTGATATGCTACTCATAATGGTGCAGTTGAGCTGCCAAGCATATATTGCGGTTTAACTGCCAAAATTACAATAATACTGCCTGGAAACACTTCCTCCATTGTAGCGACGTGAAAATTTTTAGCTTGGCCACTAATTGTGGCGATTTATGGAAAACTTGAAACTGGAATCTCGATTTTATAAAATGGGGAGTTGCCACCGATCCTTTTTCCTAGGTGTGATCGGACACCCAATAAATTTATTTTTAAAACAAAAGAAGGCTGAGTTTGGGTCTACGTTAAAATCCAGAGATAAAGGTATTAGCACCCTCGCGACGCCCAAAATTGGTATCTCACAAACATGTGTTGTCTTGATTTTCAAAAATGCAAGTTCAATGTAACATTCAGTCGTAATTCAATTGAAAAGACGAGAAATTTTAGTTTTTTGGTTTTTTTAGAAGGGCATACCGTTTTAACATGAGTCAATTGATGTTCACCCAACATAACGATGAAATCGACGACTTAGTATTAAACCGATACGTTGCCTCATGTATTGAAATTAATTAAAAAAACAAGAATAAGATTTTCGAAATAATGCAAAACAAATTGATGTGAAATAAAAATAAATAAAGGAATCAGAAATACATTGAAGCAAATAAAGAGTATGATAGTAATATAAGAAAACAATAACAATACATGTAAGATTAAATGTAATAATAGTATCAAATATGAGTAAACAATGAATATATATATATATATAAATATTAAGAGTATGTACGTAATATATTTTTGTACACACATATATATAAGTAGTAATGATGTTAGAAATATACTATATATATTATTTGAACTATACATGAAGTGATAAAAATATATAACTAGTAATGTTAAAGTATATACATAATGATAAATGTTGAAAGATGTATGTACATAGCGTATATAAGAAATATATATATATACATAATATAATATGCAAAAAGATAGCATAGTTATTCAAAACATATGTACGATAAAAATATAAGATTAAAAAGTATATATACATGAAAATGCGTATGTAATATAATATTGACATAATATATACATGTTGGGAATAATGATATATATATAAAAATCCTATTACGTAAATATACATCTATATATATTGAATATACATATATAATAAAATAGGTTCTAAGATTAATGACAATAAATAAGGATAAAAATATATACATGGGAATGGTATATTAAATATAACTAAGAATATTAAAAATATATACATAAGATGGCATATAATTCAAACAACCATATTGAAAAAAAAATATATATATATATACATAACGTAGAATAAAAATATATATATATATATATGCAGCACATGTTAAAAGAATATAATATACATATATTTCAAAGAAGATAATAATAATAATAAAAGGATAACTATTAATATGTTGCATAAAGTATATATATATAAATAATAATGGTGTTAGGAATATACTATAATAGTATAAATATACATAACTAATAATATTAATGTGTGTACATAATAATATATAAAAGTATGGTATTAAACGTATATATAGCATATATAAAAGATATATGTAATATGATACATAAATATATTTAATTCACATACATAGACATAATACAAAAATATTAAAATAAAGTAGAAAGTGATACTATATACAAATATGTACGTATGCATATATAATAAAATATACACTAATATTATATAAAATTAATACAAAAAATGATGATGTAATATAAAAATAAATATAATATAATAATAATATAAAGTAATTAAGATAATTCTATATATATATATGTGTACATAATAATAATATACACTAATATTTTAAATAATAAGAGTAAATATAATAATAATACAATGATATAATAATCTAGTGAAATTAATATTATAGATGCTATTTAAGAATAAAAAGGACGAAATTGAAGTCAAAACAGAATTCTTGGGGAAACAAAATAGGGAAATCGGACCAAATTGCAATGCGCGTGTGACTTAAAGGGACCAAAAACGCAATATTCCCGACTGTTAAACGCTGCGCTTGGCTAAGGACTAAATTGAAAAGCACGACAATGTTCAGGGCCGAATTAAAACAAAAAAGAACCTGATTGTGAATGCATGAAAAAGCGGAGGGGCTAAAAGTGCAATTAGCCCCTCAAATGAAAAAACATGCGGATCCTTGGAGCGGGTCGGGTCAGCAGACGGGTTAGGCCAAAACGATGTCGTTTTGGGGCTTAAGTATAGCCCCCAAAACGACGTCGTTTTGGAGGGCTATAAATAGGCCTAATTTCAGAAAAAAAATCATTTGTGACGGAAAAGAAAAAAAAAGAGAGAAAAAGAGAGGAGGGAGAGGGGAGGGATTCCGGCAGGGGGGCCGGTCACCGGTCCGTCACCAGACCCTCTCCGACGCCGGCGCCAGCCACCGCACGCGGTGGCCGGAAGATCAAAAAGGTAATTTTTTTTTAGTTTTAAAATATATATTTTATATTTATACTAATAAAAATTAAAGAAATATGTAAATATATATATATATATGTAAATCGAAAAAAAAATAGAAGAAAAATAAAAAGGTAACCTTTTTGTTTGCTTTTGTTTTCTTTCGAATATTGCTTCTGTATTTCTGAGCTTGTTTTAAGTTTCAATCTATACTGCTTATGAATATTGGTGGTTGCCGTTTCTTATTTTTTTGATTGTGAATGCTCCTTTTTTTATTTTCTGATTTTGAAAAATCCCCCCCCTTTTACAATCTTTCATTCAGGTTTTTATAACCCTTCTACAATGCTTAAATCTATTTGTTGTGTGTTTGTTTGGCTTTGCAGAGTATGGCCGGTGCTGGTGGTGGTAGAGGTCTGCAGTCAGGGGCATAGGGCCGCAAATGGTAGGTGGCGCAAGTAGGGATAGGGGTTAGGGTTGGTTGATTAGGGTTTCTATTTGGGTTTGGGGTTTTGGGCTTCTGATTTTAGTTGGGCTAAGGGTTTTGTATTGGGTTTGGGTAATTGGTTGTAGTGGGCTAATGTTTGTTGTATCTGGGCAAATTTTGGGCCCTACAGCTGCCCCTCTTTGCTCATTGTCGTATAACGATAATAGAGCAAAGACTTTTAAAGGGGACCAAATTTGCCGGTCTTGCTG
Organism: Gossypium anomalum; assembly: GCA_025698475.1. Lineage (NCBI taxonomy): Eukaryota > Viridiplantae > Streptophyta > Magnoliopsida > Malvales > Malvaceae > Gossypium > Gossypium anomalum. The sequence goes on along the minus strand of CM046966.1, from coordinate 75,384,639 downwards.
GGTCTTGACTTCTTTGGTGCTCTTCTTGTTCAGGTAATCTCTTTTCAGTCCATCGCATCTTGTAGCTTTGGTTCAATCCACTGCATCTTCTGATATACGCCTTATAGCTTCGATCTTCTCCAATGTAACTTCAAGGATATGAGATTTTGCGGCTTCGATCTGCTTCACTGTAATTTCAAAAAGATAAGATCTACAGCTTCAATCTGCTCTTCTATTGCTTCAGTCAGATAAGGTTTGTGGTCTTATCTTATGCTCTTTAGAAAGGCAAGATTTGATATCCTTGATCAACTTCATTGCAACTTCATGTAGACAAGACTTGCAACTTTTGACCTGCTCCACTGCAGCTTCAGGGAGACCAAGTCTGGTGTCTTTCATCAGCTTCAATCTTTATTCTTGCTCGGCATGTGATCTTGAGCTCAACTCATTTCTCGCAATATGAATTGACTCTTTAAGAAACAGACATTTAAAAACAGAAATTGAAAATAACTCAGCATGTGAGCCAAAGTTCAACTCATCTCTCACAACATGAGTTGGTTTTTTTTTTTTGAAAAATAGGAATTAAAAGGCTTAACTCACCTCTCGCAACATGAGTTGATTTTTTTGAAAAACAGAAATTAAAAGCAGAAATTGAAACTACCTCAGCGTGCCCTGAGGCTCAACTCACCTCTAGCAATATGAGTTGATTTTTTTTGAAAAATAGAAATTAAAAGGCTCAACTCACCTCTCGCAATATGAGTTGATTTTTGAAACATAAATTGAAATTACCTCAAGGTGTCTTGAGGCTCAACTCACCTCTCGCAATATGAGTTGATTTTTGAACATAAATTGAAATTACCTCAACGTGTCTTGAGGCTCAACTCACCTTTCGCAATATGAGTTGATTTTCTTGAAAAGCATGAATTGAAAAGCAGAAATTGAAAATACCTCAGCATGCCCCGAGGCTGAACTCACCTCTCGCAATATGAGTTGATTTTGGAAAAGTAAAAATTAAAAATAGAATTTGAACAAAAGAATTTGAAAATACCTCGGCATGTGACCCAAGGCTCAACTCACATCTCGCAATATGAGTTGATTTTTGAAAAACAAAATTGGAAAACAGAAATTGAAATTACCTCTGCGTGTCCTGAGGCTCAACTCACCTCTCGCAATATGAATTGATTTTTGAGAACAGAAATTAAACATCAAAATACCAAAACCTGTCATTTGGTAGAACTCAGGAGTCTTTTCCTTTGATTCAATACAACTATCATCACGTCCTTTTGCTCTACTGGATTACCTGTATATGCCATGCATGATGTTATCATGGTATGCACATGTTTGTCTTAAATGCCTTTATGCCTACATGATTATGCAGTGCTCCTTAAGCATGTTTGTCGTATGTCCTTTTCGCCACGATTGTTGAGGATCTGCGTTTATTGCTTTGATTCTCAACTTCCTCTTTAGGCCTCGTACCCGTCTTCAAGCTTCACGAGTAATCGACGTTTCTCAGATATCACTCTTTTGCCCCTGGTTAAACTTTGTTCGTGCTTTGAGGCTCTTGTGCTTATCAAATTTTCATCCAGGTAATGCTTAACATTTCTTTTGTTTGGAGCATGAATTCTTCCACGTTTCTTAATCAAGAATCTTTTTGAGTATGTCTTCTTGCATAGAAATTTTTGAGCTGCTGAAAATGCTTCAAATACTGTAGTCTTGCTGTTTGACTCACTTCTTGAATATTTTACTCCTTGGGCCCAAACCTGCTTCATTAGGATGCCCTTTCGGGTTTTCATCCTAATTTTGTTTATCAAGACGCCCTTTTCAGGTTTTCATCTTGATTTTCTTTTTTTTTTTAAGGCGTCATCACTCATTGCCCATCAGGGCTTTATTACTGACGTAGTACACTGCCCTATTGCTCGGTTGGTATTTCGACCCAAAATTCGAGCAAATAATCGCGTTTTGCTCAACCAGCTTGCCCCACCGTAACTTTAGGGTCCATTCCACTGTAATTTGGGGATACAAGGTTGGTACTATCTTTAAACCATTCCACTGCAATTCCTGGCTATAGGATCTGTATCCCACTGTAACTCAAGGGTGTATGATCTGTAACTTGTTCCATCGACTGACTTTTTTTGATAGAAAATCCGAGGAGATAAACTCAATTTGAGCTCCAAATATTTCCAACCCTTACACTTGGTGAGCTCTTAAACAATCGACTGATTTTAGGTTCCTGTACTATTTAGAAGCTTTCAGAGTAATACGCGAAACTCCTTTTACGAAAGTATGATTAGTTCATTAATAATTATTTCAACGCGAATGCTTGAAAAGGATTATACTTATGGACAAGAAGAAAATTGACTAAGAGCATAATTCGAAACAAGCAAGTTAAACAATGAGAGCAAATGTGAGTTTATTTGAAGCGCATTTTGAAAAGAATAAGATAATCAAAGATAAATTCAGAAATGGGTAAAATGGAAAGCTAAGTGCCCCAAATATCGCAACTGAGCTTCTGCAGTACAAACTCCTTTGAGACCATTTTGAGTTCAACATGTGTTTAGGGGATTCAGAGTACTTTGTCGATGCCCCAAGACGTAGCATACTTCTTTACTGTCAATTCAAGTATAGCAAGACTACCATATGCCCCACATTTGAACAAAATTTGAGCCGCCTTTTCAGGTTTTCAACTCAAAACCCCTTTTGTCTCAAAGCGCCCTTTGCGGGTTTTCACCTTGACCTCTCCATTTTCTTTTCTTTCTTTTTCTTTCTTTTTTTTTTTTTTTTTTTTTTTTTACTTTTGAATTAATGAAGGTCACAAAGCGCCCTTTGCGGATTTTCACCTTGGCCTCTCATTTTCAAGTATTTCTAGACTGAATCCGAATTTAGGATTGGATCAGTGTTCTCTCGGGGAAAGCCTCCTTTACCTCATAAAGTTCTTAAGCATCCATTTCCCTTTGAAATCCTTTCGTATAGAAAGGATCTTCTGCAATACCAAGTTCCTACTATGAAATTCCTTTGGGTGAACCATTTCCGTCATAACTCAGCATCATACGCGTTTGACCTTCAAACCCTTTTCTACAGTCAAGTTTACTGAAGACATTTTACTTCATCCAATTCTTGATTCAATCAAAGCTTGGAGAAAAAGAATCTTAATTTCCAAGGACAGAACCACCTCTAATGCCCCAGTGAAGGTCCTGGTCAACTTTAATAAGTACAAAGAGTAAAAGGTAGCTTCTTATGCCAATATTTATAAGTCTTGGTCACCTTCTATAACTTTTCTTGATTTTTGTATTTTTCTTTTGGCAGCCTTTGTTGCATTGTGATATGACATTGTACAGTTACGCATTAAAACATGATTCTTTCTGGCATCTGATCTCTCTTTTTTGTTTTTTTCTTGTCTTTTTATTTTTTTCTTTTTTCTTTTTCTTTTCATGACTGTCGACTTTATAATATTGGCATATGAAGCTACATTCACTTCTTAGTGAAGCAATTGACAGCCACGACGATGATGTCGACTAGAAGCTTTGACGAGCTCATCCCCAAAACATCTATGCCCCACGTATTGAAAAGTTTGTGAAGAGATGAAAGAAGCACGTGAGTCTTGACTACATAACTGATGCCATTCCCTTCCCATGGTGAACCAACAGTATCCGATCCTCATTGATGAGCCTGGCTATTGCAGAACCACTGTCATGTGTTCTTTAGACACCCTTATGGACCTCCTTCAAGATGTTCCTAAGTGCGTCCTAATATGATCGTGCGAAAACATCCTTGAATTCTTGGAAATAACTCAATAGTCTTGCCTTATTTCTGCGGTGGGCTAGGTTTCGATCTTCATCTCTTTCCTAAGATCACAATGTCAGCTGACCCTTTGTAAGTTAGGGTCTGTCTTTTGTCTCATTCTGTCATCCTTCACGCATCGTAAGATAGACATAATCTCTATCATCTTCGAAGTCCAGAGATCCTTTTAGACACATATCTTGCTCCAAAGGGAGTTAGTAACAGCGTCACTCATGACATTGTTATTTGGGGACCTACTATGGGTACGAAGGCAAATTCTAGAGAATAAATGATTCTAAGGATGATTATTTGTAAAAATAAAAGAATGAAAGTCCAAATAATAAAAGAATCTATAAACAGAAGAAAATTTACTCAAAAAGATGCATTTCATTGAAATAAGAATCTTGGACCGAAACCTATTTCTCAAAAGAAGTCTTATCACCTCTAGGTCTTAAGGCAATAAGTATGCTTTGAATATTACTCTAGATTAGCTTTAAAAGTACACGGATCTCTTCCACTGTCACATTTTTCAAAACACTCCCAAGTATGTGAAGTTCGAAGATGGGTGATATCAAGGTCGTGGTTGAGTTGGGTACGAATTAGAAGTATAGTGTCTTCCTGTTCCCACCACATGGGTTTCTGGCTCTTTTTTCTTCATGGATACTACCCTTTCGAACTCTCGGGGCCTTCCATCCTTCCATTTTTGATGGCATTCTCTATAAGTTCCCCAGATATCACAATGTCCGCAAAGTCTTTCGTAGCACTTCCTACCAACTTAAGTAAAATGGCGTTTTCAAAGTGTTGATGAAGAGAACCGCTATTTTAGTTTTGGTTAAAGGGGGTTCTACTTGTGCCGAGATGTCCCTCCATCTCTGCGCGTACTGCCTAAAATTTTTCGTCGGCTTTTTTTCCATCATCTGCAGAGTCAATCGATCAGGCACCATATCAAACACATGCTTGTACTGTTCACAAAATGTTGATGCTAAGTCTTTCCATGATCGGATCCTTTCTCTACTAAGCTGATTATACCATCGAAGAGCTGATTTGACTAAGCTATCCTGAAAGCAGTGTATGGGCAGCTTATCTTCATTCACATAGCCGGTCATATTCCGGAAAAACATGATGAGATGCGCTTTTGGGCATCTTGTCCCATCGTTCTTTTCAAAATTTGGTGCCTTAAACTTCGGAGGCAGAACCAGATCGGGCACCAGACTGAACTCCTTGGCACTTAATGCAGAGAAGACTTCAGTGCCTTCTATCGCCTTGAGCCTTTCCTCTAGGCTCCTATATTTCTCCTTTACATTATGATCATCCAATTTCAATCTAGCTATCTCTATTGGATCGTCCAAATCTGGAACGAGTGGATCAGCAGGACTATCCCCAGATTTGATACGAACATTCCTTGCCCCAAATTAGCAGGTGGAGCAGGTCGTTGCTCCGGGCCTGTAGGTTTCCATTAAGCGTACCCTCTTTGTGTTGCATGAGTGTGCGGTGGAGTAAATCCTGGGGGATGGGACGAATCTTGATCGAGGTTAACCCTTGACTGTGGTTCCACAACGTCAGGGTTCATAGGTCCTTTTCCTTTTACCAGAGCCGACATCATTTCCATCATCTTAGCCATTTGATTCTTCTGTTCAAGTGATTCCTCTCGAGATCTCATTATCAGATCCCTCGTTTCCTGCTGTGACTTAGCCAGTTGTTCTTGTAATTTCCTTTGAATTCTTTCCATCCTTTCAATCTTTTCATTGAATTCAGCCTCCATTACTCTAGCTTGTCGGCGCGTTTTATATGAATGGCGTGGTTCCAGATTTGAAGTATTGCAACTGCGAATTATATGATTCTAACCTTAGCAAATGACTATGGGATATGCAATGAATGAATAAATGAATGCATAAATGTCAAATGAATGTTAGTCATGAATGAATATGCAAAAATTTGGTGTTAATTTCAAGATAGCCCATATTTAGGCATTTCCTTAATCAAAAGAGTCCATTACACAACGTTTCGGTCACTCGTGTAATTAACTCCTCCATCAGAAACCCATTTTTGGCAACCCATCTCTAATCAACACCTTCCCAACAAGATGCCTATGATGCATGATGAAAAATAGAAATACAAACAAACAACCTTGGTTAGCACAACACATATGAACAGAGAAAAATTACGGAAAATCTAACAAATTAAGCTATTTGGTCCAATGGACTCGATTCTTTTGCATAGAAAGCATAAATGTAAAAGGAACAGAAGGTAAGATGTGTTTTTCCCATGTACTCATTTTGGTGACTACTAAACGGACAGAGGTTCAGCATGGCTCTAGTTAGGTGGCTCGTACGGTTCACTATATGCGGTTTCAGTTCTAGATAGGTACTCGAACTGTTCATACTATCATCTACTAAGACTAGTACAAAGCCTCGGTCGTAGCCCATCACAAGCTCACGAGATCAATTCGAGGGATTACATTTACTTATGCCTATGCGGAGGGACAAGTTAACTCACGAAAGCATAAGTCATATGTAACCCGAAAGTATTCACTAGCCTGTGCGGAAGGACGAGTTAACTCACGAAGGCATAGCGTTTACTTTTACTTAAATGGACGGAGCCCGGGTATAGAGCTCATGTTATGCAAAGATGCACGTGCACGGTGTGTGGGGAGAAACTCACAAACCCTTTTTTATTTAAAAACTAAACCAATACTAAAACCATAAAAATTTAAAGCTGAAAAACAACCATACAAAACAATTTAGAAAAATATATACAACATGATGCAAATACATGACTTTTCAAAAACACAATTTTGGGATCACGACTAAATATTAATTTGAAAAAGGAAATTCAAAAATTTTGACAACACGCGTTTAATTCGACTTGACTCTCAAAAATAGGTCCCCAGCGGAGTCGCCAGCTGTAGCGACGTGAAAATTTTTAGCTTGGCCGCTAATTGTGGCGATTTATGGAAAACTTGAAACTGGAATCTCGATTTTATAAAAGGGGGAGTCGCCACTGATTCTTTTTCTTAGGTGTGATCAGACACCCAATAAATTTATTTTTAAAACAAAAGAAGGCTGAGTTTGGGTCTACGTTAAAATCCAGAGACAAAGTAGGGTTCGAGAGTCAGTTACGCGCGAGGAAGGTATTAGCACCCTCGCGACGCCCAAAATTGGTATCTCACAAACATGTGTTGTCTTGATTTTCAAAAATGCGAGTTCAATGTAACATTCAGTCGTAATTCAATTGAAAAGACGAGAAATTTTAGTTTTTTGGTTTTTTTAGAAGGGCATACCGTTTTAACATGAGTCGATTGATGTTCACCCAACATAACGATGAAATCGACGACTTAGTATTAAACCGATACATTGCCTCATGTATTGAAATTAATTAAAAAAACAAGAATAAGATTTTCGAAATAATGCAAAACAAATTGATGTGAAATAAAAATAAATAAAGGAACCAGAAATACATTGAAGCAAATAACGAGTATGATAGTAATATAAGAAAACAATGACAATACATGTAAGATTAAATGTAATAATAGTATCAAATATGAGTAAACAATGAATATATATATAAAAAAAAATATTAAGAGAATGTACGTAATATATTTTTGTACACACATATATATAAGTAGTAATGATGTTAGAAATGTACTATATATATTATTTGAACTATACATGAAGTGATAAAAATATATAACTAGTAATGTTAAAGTATATACATAATAATAAATGTTGAAAGATGTATGTACATAGCGTATATAAGAAATATATATATACATAATATAATATGCAAAAAGATAGCATAGTTATTCAAAACATATGTACGATAAAAATACAATATTAAAAAGTATATATACATGAAAATGCGTATGTAATATAATATTGACATAATATATACATGTTGGGAATAATGATATATATAAAAATCCTATTACGTAAATATACATCTATATATATATCGAATATACATATATAATAAAACAGGTTCTAAGATTAATGACAATAAATAAGGATAAAAATATATATATGGGAATGGTATATCAAATATAACTAAGAATATTAAAAATATATACATAAGATGGCATATAATTCAAACAACCATATTGAAAAAAAAAATATATATATATATATATATATATGTATATATACATAACGTAGAATAAAAATATATATATATGCAGCACATGTTAAAAGAATATAATATACATATATTTCAAAGAAGATAATAATAATAATAAAAGGATAACTATTAATATGTTGCATAAAGTATATATATATATATATAAATAATAATGCTGTTAGGAATATACTATAATGGTATAAATATACATAACTAATAATATTAATGTGTGTACATAATAATATATAAAAGTATGGTATTAAACGTATATATAGCATAAATAAAAGATATATGTAATATGATACATAAATATATTTAATTCACATACATAGACATAATACAAAAATATTAAAATAAAGTAGAAAGTGATACTACATACAAATATATATATGTATGCATATATAATAAAATATACACTAATATTATATAACATTAATACAAAAAATGATGATGTAATATAAAAATAAATATAATAAAATAATAATATAAAGTAATTAAGATAATTCTATATATATATATGCGTACATAATAATAATATACACTAATATTTTAAATAATAAGAGTAAATATAATAATAATACAATGATATAATAATCTAGTGAAATTAATATTACAAATGCTATTTAAGAATAAAAAGGACGAAATTGAAGTCAAAACAGAATTCTTGGGGTGAAATTGGAAATAAAATAGGGAAATTGGACCAAATTGCAATACGCGTGTGACTTAAAGGGACCAAAAACGCAATATTCCCGACTGTTAAATGCTACGCTTGGCTAAGGACTAAATTGGAAAGCACGACAATGTCCAGGGCCGAATTAAAACAAAAAAGAACCTGATTGTGAAGGCATGAAAAAGCGGAGGGGCTAAAAGTGCAATTAGCCCCTCAAATGAAAAAACACGCGGATCCTTGGAGCGGGTCGGGTCAACAGACGGGTTAGGCCAAAACGACGTCATTTTGGGGCTTAAGTATAGCCCCCAAAACGACGTCGTTTTGGAGGGCTATAAACAGGCCTAATTTCAGAAAAAAAATCATTTGTGAGGGAGAAGAAAAAAAAAAAAGAGAGAAAGAAAGAGAGAAAAAGAGAGGAGGGAGAGGGGAGGGATTCCGGCAGGGGGCCGGTCACCGGTCCGTCACCGGACCCTCGCCGTCGCGGGTGCCGGCCACCGAAAAGAGAGAAAAAGAGAGAAAAAGAGAGGAGGGGAGGAGGGATTCCGCGAGGGGCCAGGTCACCGTCCACATCACAGCCCTCGCCGACGCAGCGCTGCACACCGCACGCGGTGGCCGGAAGTTCAAAAAGGTAATTTTTTTTAGTTTTAAAATATATATTTTATAATTATACTAATAAAAATTAAAGAAATATGTAAATATATATATGTAAATCGAAAAAAAATAGAAAAAAATAAAAAAGGTAACCTTTTTGTTTGCTTTTGTTTTCTTTCGAATATTGCTTCTGTATTTCTGTGCTTGTTTTAACTTTCAATCTATGCTGCTTATGAATATTGGTGGTTGTCGTTTCTTATTTTTTTTATTGTGAATGCTCCTTTTTTTATTTTCTGATTTTGAAATATCCCCCCCTTTTACAATTTATCATTCGGGTTTTTATAACCCTTCTACAATGCCTAAATCTATTTGTTGCGTGTTTGTTTGGCTTTGCAGAGTATGGCCGGTGCTGGTGGTGGCAGAGGTCGGCAGTCAGGGGCATGGGGCCGCAAAGGGTAGGTGGCGCAAGTGGGGATAAGGGTTAGGGTTGGTTGATTAGGGTTTCTGTTTGGGTTTGGGGTTTGGGCTTCTAATTTTAGTTGGGCTAAGGGTTTTGTATTGGGTTTGGGTAATTGGTTGTAGTGGGTTAATGTTTGTTGTATCTTGGCAAATTTTGGGCCCTACATCCATCATCAAAACCCATCCCAATGCACATGCAAATCATAATAACATACGTACATATCACATGAATGGTATGACATGCATACCTAAACATGTTTTCTTTTCATATTATAACATAACGTATTGCTTATACTAACAATTATTTTACATATGGATGTCATACATGTTTTTACATGTAATTATACTTCCAAAGTTATCTGAATACAAATCGTACATACGTTTTTCACATACCTTAACCATATCACATATTGTCACTTATGAACATATGTCACATTTTGAGTTTATTTAAGCCAAACGAACCCCACGGAAGGTTTAATTAAGGATTTTTGAGTCAAACAACCCTAAATGAAAATTTCTAAAAAATGGGCCCACACGACCTACCTCACTTGCCTGTGTAGGACACAAGCACACCCGTGTGTCCCACACAGCCTACCCAAATTACTCGTGTAATCGCACACGCTCATGTGCTCCACACAGCCTAGCACACGGCCGACCACACGCCCGTACGGTGCACACAGCCTGACACATGGCCGTGTAACGCAGAGTAGTTTCGAAAACAACCTCTATTTTTGAGTTTGTTCGAGTTCTAATCGACATTTCAGGTTAGAATCACACACTTGATGATAATTTTGATATCCCACACAAATATCGCATTCCGAACCCTACGCACAACATCCACGCCAACTCGATTAGAAACCAAATAACTAAACCGAATTGAAACATTCACACTAATAATTAACAAAAAGCCCCAAATCACCATTAGATCACCTACCCTTGCACAAACAATAGTCCAACCGTACTTAATTTGCTAGTAAATTCCCCGCTCCACAGTAATTGCCTAGCAAAATTACAGAAGTTTATCAAAACCAATTCAATCCAAACCAATCAACTCACCCACTTGTCTATTCATAAACAGATAACATCGCCAAATCTTTGTTAAACGAATACTAACACTTACCCAAATTAAAGCAGCGAATCGACGAATAATTGATGGTACGAATAAACTGAGAACCATAATGAAAGCAAAAAAAAGACGAACAGAAGAGTGATAGCAAAGAATAGATGTGACCAATGAAAATGTGAGAAAAGCTAAGAAAAAGCCATAGGAATACTTGGAAGAGAAAAGAAATAAACGGCAAAATTGTGGCACAAAAAAAAGGAAAACAAAAATGAAAGAAACGTGAAAACTGAATGAGGAAAAGTGGGGAGATTTTTTGGGATAATTCAAACTACCCATATCCTACTAAACTCCATTAGCTAATCACCAATCACGTAGATTCCCTTAGAGTTCAAAACAAAAATAATTTCACTTTCTACACAAGACCAAAGGGTAAGTTAAAGCCTTACCACTGAACCTACATGTTCATTCTTGACAAGTTCAAAGATAAGGATTTGAACAAAAATATACAAACTTCAAGGACAATGATTCAGACCTAGAACCTTACACACACGAGCACTATACTTAACCACTAAATCAGATCAATTTACTTGACAAAATTTTTACAATCTTAACTAAAAGATTAAGACATAACCATTCTTGATTTCATTAATTTAATTTCTTTTAACCCAATTTCGAGATGTGATAATAAAATATGTTGTCTAAAATCACAAGCTTTCTACAGTTTTTGTCTCCTCAATTCATGTAACTGAGTAGATTAATATTTATCTGAAAACACATGTTGATTAATGAGACATATGTATTATTCAAAAGCTAACCATTTGTCGTTATCTACACACGTCCCTGAAAGATGAATGCATGATTACATTTCAATACTGTAATTTTTGGTTTCGATATAAGTGGTGCTGATAAAAGTAAAATCATGTTTATCATTTAATAGATATCATATGAAGACTTGAAGATGCCAATCAAAACCATCACAAAATTGGTGGGATACTAGCTGACATAAGAACGGAGCACAAGGGAATGCACGTGCAAGAGTTGTGATTCGCTATCACTTTTTTTATATTTTAAGTACTTTTTACAAATTTTTTTGTTTTTTATAAGAATAACCTAGAAAAAAAATTAATTAATTACGTAAATAACTTAGAAAAAAAATTAATTAATTATGTAAATAATTTGTTTTCTTGATAAAATATGTAAATAACCTAAATTCTACAGTAAAAGTTGGTGGAGCCAAAGTGTTTGGCGCACCAACATTCCACGTCAGTAATTTGGATAAAAAAAATTAAATTTTTGGTAGAGTCATGTAGAATGGCGCCACCTAAATAAGTACTATGAAAGTATTACGATTTTAAAAAAAAATGGGAGACTTTAAACAAAATTTTTTTTTCAAGCCACCAAATTCCAACTTCTCTACTACCTTTTGTCCTTTTTTTTGTTTTTTTAATTTTTTATTATTTGTTTTATAATAATTTAAATATATATTTTAAATTAAGTTAAATTAAATGAGTATATTTTATAATATTTATTTAATCAAACATTTAAAATATTATAAAAAACAAATAATAAAATAATAAATAAATTTTAAAAAGTTTGAGTAAACAAATATTATAAAACATTTCAAATATACATTTAAAATATTATAAAATAAATAATAAAGAATTTTAAAAAAAATTTAAAAAAATTTGAATAAACAAATATTATAAAACATCTAAAACCTACATTTAAAATATTATAAAACAAATAATAAACAATTTAAAAAAATAAATAAATAAAAGAAAAAGGATAAAAGGTAGCAGAGACGTTAGAATCTGGTGGCGCTAAATTATTTGGCTCCACCAAAAAAAGGAAATTTTCTTTAAAGCCCTCATTTTTTCAAAAATTGCAGTATTTTCTTAATATTTATACAAGTGGCACCATTCTACGTGGCTCCACCAAAAAATTGATTTTTTTATCTCGATTACTGACATGGCATGCTAGTGGTGCTAAACACTTTGGCTCCACCAACTTTTACTGTAGATTTTAGGTTATTTACATATTTTATAAAAAAAAAGTCATTTACGTAATTAATTAAATTTTTGGGGGTTAGTTTTATAAAAAAAACCAATTTTTTTACATTTATTATAATAACATTATTAATTTCAATTAATTTCATTTCAATTATCATTTTTTAATTTTTATTTTTATAATTATTTTTATAATTTATGTTTTCCCTAAATTTTAAGTTTTTTTTTTGAATTTTTATATATTCATATTATTTTTTATATCTTTTTTAATGTGTATATACATTTAATAAAAGAAAATATTTTATTTTTACATAAAGACGTCATGTGGCACTTTGTGTGTAACACTCTTGACTTGGCCTAGGAATTTAGCTAAGTTGAAGGCGTTACATTTGATCAGCGAAGTGATCCCGTAATGCCATTCTTTTACTTGAGTTGAATTGATTGAAAATCGCTATTTTTTAAAAAAAAAAATCATTAATTTAAGCCAAATTTATTTAGTAATTCAATTACAATATTAATATGAGGATTTGAAAAACGGTTAAGGTTTTTAGGAAAAGACTTACCCAAAATTTTAAGTATTTTTATAAAACAGCGAAAAACAGAAGATGGTTTTCTAAATCGAATGGCATGCAAATATTAGTGTAATACTTAAGTGTCATGCATAAAATAAATAAGCTAACAAATTCCAAACCTAAGATTTAAAAATAAAAGAATACTAAATAATTATAAACCCAAAATAAATTTTTAAGAAAAATTTTAAATAAAACTTAATAGTAAGGAAAATGGGGAATGAGTTTACAATGGCTCAGTGTGAGACTAATCGTAAACCATTACCTATAATCAATCAAACAGTAAAGTATTTAATTCATAGCATAATAATAAATTAAGCATAATAAACATAAAATAAATCAATACATATACAAAATATAATTATGATGCAATTTTATATTTTAATTTAATGTTTTAATTTCACACCCGTCAATTTGAACTATCTTCAAGTATTGCTCGACACACCATTTTACATAACACATAACAACAACTGGCCATCCCAGATTTGATTTTTGGTGATGCTAGTCATTCATTGGTCATCTGTGACAATGACTATTACTACCATTCTGATTTGGTCCGATTTGATGGTATTTTAAAATGGCCATCATGTCCTATCCAGTTTAGATGGCTTTACATGTAAACTATCATCTCAGTCAACCCGATCTAGTGACTTTTTAGCTTATCATCTCAGCTTATCTGTTTTGGATAGGGCTGAGCAAAACTCGATTCGACTCGAAAAAATTGAAAAAAATTTAAATTTCGAGTTGAACGAATTGAGTTAATCGAATTATTTGAGTCAACTCGATTTTTTTTCGAATTTCAAGTTCGAACCGAGTTTGGTTTTCGAGTTCGAATAATTCGAATAAACTAGATATCAAACTATAATATTTTACATTTTTACCCCAAACTCCCAAACTTCTTTATTTTCTCCAAAACTTTGACTCCCTCTCACATTCCCCCCAAAACTTGTACTCCTCTCCCATCCCACCCCCTTATACCCCAAACCCATTTCCCTCCAAATTTTTTTTGAATATTCCCCCCTAAAGAAAATTTTTACTCCCTCAACCCCCAAAACTTTTTATTTTCCTCCTAAACTTTTGCTTCTCACATTTTACTCCCAAATCAAAAATTAAAATCATCTAAAAAAATCCCTAAACCTAAATAGTAACAATTTTATTTATATTTACTATTTATATTATTAAATAAAATTTCACTTTTTGTACTATTTATATTATTGAATTATTTAATCATATTGAATCATTATAAATTTTTGTTAAAATTGAATTATTGATGATGCCATAAAATATTCGTGTTAAAATCTTATGTTGGTATCAATTTCACATTTTATCTTTAAGAAAACTTTTATTTAAAAAATCACATTTTTTACATTTAATATATTTTTTAATTTCAAAATACATAGTGAAGAGAATCAGAAGATAAGTGAAGCAACCAAGCAAGCAAAGAAACTAACCCGTATATAAAAGATTAATAAACAAATTATGAGGGGGTGAAAGTTAATAACAAATTTGATTATGGTGGGTGATAGTAATTACAAGGACCCAAATTTTTTTTAATTTAACTTGAATAAATATATTTGATTCGATTCGAATTTTCTCTCACTCAACTCGATTCGAGAAAATTTCAAATCGAATTAGGATGATAAAATAGGATTCGTCAACTCAATTAACTCGTAATTTTTTCATTTGATTCGATTCAATCGAATGCTCACCCCTAATTTTGGATGACATTACCGCCTACTTCATATAGTACTGACTTTCAATGTAGACTTAAAATTGTCACTGTCTCTTAAGAAACTCCTCCGTCCTCCATTCCTGATTTCATGTAATTATGCATATAAACTTAGCATATTTATACTATTTATCATCAACTGATGCAACATTCGATATCTCATGCTTTAGCATTAAAAGGCATGTGTTCATGTATTCATTGATCTCACATATTTACACATATATTTTGTGCGTGAAAGAAAAATAATATCACATGTATAATGGTTCGCATATATCATATATAGGGTTTGCATATAACATATGTATAAAATTCACATGTAACATATATAGGGTTCACATGTTTATAAAATTCACATGTAACATATATAGGGTTCACATGTAACCTAAGGTTTGCATGAAACAAATTAGTTACTTCTAATTCAACAATTAATTATATATAATGACTAAAGTTTAGATCCCACACCTGATTTAAAGACTTAAAAACCTTAGCTTTGAAGAGATTGATGATCGACTCGAGAAAAGAGGGATGATTTTAAATTCCTTGATTGAAAATCTATTTAACAATGGAAGAGAAAAACAAAAAACTCAAAGTGTAACACCCCAAACCTGGCCTAAAAGTTATGATCGAATGTTGAGGAATTTCATTAAATTGTTTAAAAACCTTTGTTTTGTAACACCCCTAACCCTTATCTGTCGCCAAAATAGGGTTATGGAGCATTATCAGACTTTTCAAATCAAATACGAACAATATATAACATTTCGCATACATAACATAAATTAATCATTTTGTCCCTTTTATGAGCCCTCGAGGCCCAAAATATGTGTTAGAAACAAATCGGGACTAAACCGGGTATCAAGAAATTTTTCTGATAACATCAAATTTTTTAAAGAAATAGGGGACACACGCCCGTGTGACCAGGCCGTGTAGCTCACACGATCAAGAGACACGCCCGTGTCTCAGGTCGTGTGGGCATTCGAAATAGGGACACACAGCCATGTCCCAGCCCGTGTTCAAACTTAGGTGCATACTGACTTGGGTCACACGGCCAAGTTACACACCCATGTGCTAGGCCAAGTTACACACCCATGTGCTAGGCCATTTGTCACACACGGCTAAAACACATGCCCATGCCTTTGCCGGTGTGAAAATACCTGAGCATTTTGTCTTGAAATTTTAAAGTTGCAGGGGACACACGGTCAAACCACACGCCCATGTGTTAGCCGTGTGTCTCACATGGTCAGTCACACGGTTAGGTATCTAGCTGTGTAGACTCAAAATAAACTTTAAACATTAAGTTTACCAATCCCTGCAATCTTGGACACTAAGCAACTCAAAAACCATTCGTTTAACCAATTCAAAACACGATCAAATACATTTTAAACATGTCAAAACAGTCAACCTAAATATCTAACCAATGTATCCTCATAGGTACCACAATTATATAATCAAACATAATAATTTAAATATCATTCAAATCAAATTCATAAACATGACAAATTCAATCCATTTTGCCTATATTATGCTCATTTAAACATTAGTTTAGACATATCATACTATAACCTCAAACATAAACACATAATTATATATATATAACCAACTAAAATTAACTTTGATCTTATTTATAACCAATCCACAAAATAGTTAACATTTAGACGCCCTAGGTACATGCCGACACAAAAGAGTTATACATCACCACATTTGAGACTGGTATCGTCGTTTGGATGCTGAATCGATGATTAATCAAGTTCCTAACCTGCGCACGGAAAACAAAACTGTACACTGAGCATAAACTCAGTGGTTTTTCTATAATCCGAATATTTAAAAGTAAAATAATATAACATGCACATTTAATTATTCAATAACAATAACCATTCAATTTAATTAATTCATAACAATTCATTCATAACATATTCAATTCTCATCATTTGTTTTCTCAAATAGCTTTTCACATTATGGTACACAATTCTTATGTCACATTTCCATTTCACATTCATGTTATCCAATATCAATCATAATATCACTTTATTTAATTACCCCTATTAACACGACTCAGACTCTGACGAATACATGGATCTAACCAAAAACACACCAATTTGGAACCCAATACCTCATCGGATAATTCAAAGTAATAAATTGACACCCAGTGTCTCATCGGCTAAACCGAATTAATTTGGCACCCAGTGCCTCATCGAATTAATCCGAAGTAATAAATTGACACCCAGTGTCTCATCGACTCGAAGTCGAAGAAATCCATGAGCTCTTCCAATCCTATGGCATGCCATCTATATCCGACTTAGCTCGATACAGTTAATAGGGTTTCAATTCACTTTTCAAATACAACAAATATTGAATGATCAAATTTCACATTAATCATATATTCATATAAATTCAATTTAATATCAAAATGCTAATTACTCACCTCAATCACTTACCACAAACATTTAATCAAAATACAACAATTAATATTTAGATTCGAATTATAGAGATACAAACCAAAATTTCCGAGCTATTCCTCGTTGATTTTATTTTTTTCCTTCTTAGTCGAGGTTTTCAGCACAACGTTAGCTGCGGAATTAAAACAATTAAAATTCACTAATATAATACAATTCAATTTCACACTAAATATTTTCAATTTAATTCAATATTTGCTGAAATTCTAATTTAGTCCATAAACTGAGACTAACTTTATTTCTTTACAATTAATCCTATATTTTCATTTAATTTCCACTTTAAACTAGATTTAAATGTCTAATTTCACTTAAATCCTTAAATTTTGAAATTTTTAAAATTTAGTCCCTAATACTCAAAATTTATAATTTACTCTACAATTCAATCCTTTTTGATTTCTAACTTAAAAATCTATCAATTTAGTCCCTAATACTCTAATTATTCAACATAGACAACATTTAAGAACTTAATAATTTCTAAAATTTTGACATAGGTCAGGTAGTATTTAATACCGGGATTCTAAAAACATAAAAATTACAAAAAAATGAACTAAATTAACTAACAAATTAAACTTTGAACCCTTGAAAACCCTAGCTTTTCTCATTCTTTTCTTTCTCTTTTTCCTTCTTTCTTTTCCTTTTGTTTCGTTTCTATCTTTCCTTCTTTTTCTTTTTCTATTTCTTTTATTTAATTGTTTTATTGTTATTTCATTTACTTAATATTATTATAATAATATAATATAATAATATATATACTTAAATATTAAGTAAGTATAATTTATTAATAATTATATGTATATAAACTTTACACATGTATTTACCAACACCATCCACTTGTTGGAAATAGGCTAAATTCCTTAATTAGTCCCTTCACTTTTCTTTAGTCTATAATTCAACTTTCACTCTTTATGCAATTTAATCCTTATACTTAATTACCCTTAATTTATTTAAATTCACCTAACCAAAACCTAATTAACCATGTAGACACTCAATTTTGCCCGGGCTCAAAAATAAGTCCAAAAACAAAAATAATAAACCCTAAAAAAAAAACGAAGTCCAAGTTCAGTCCAAGAATTACAAATATAATTTGGCCCGATCGGAATGACCCATTACTTGAAAAGATTTAAGGTCCATCTACAAGCTTGACTCATATGGAAATATAATCTTCAATGATTTGCAATCTTAAATGTGATATGCAATCTTAGATATGATACAATCTTAGATATGATGCAATCTTAGATATGATTGCAATCTTAGATATGATACAATCCTAGATATGATTGCAATCTTAGATATGATATACAAATCTTAGAAGATATGATTTTGTAATCTTGGAGATTTAATTTGTAGATACTCTTTAATCTTAACCGTTGATGTAATTGATCTGTACCGTTGGATTTAGGGAGGCTCAACTATAAATAGAGGCCTCTCCCTTCATTGTAAATCACTGGAGTTTTGGGAAGCAATAAGAATTCTTGAGAGCATTCACTCAAATTTCTCTCCCTCTTGCGTTCTTACTTTCTGTGGTTTGTTCTTATTTTATTCTTTATCTATCTTAGTTTTTCAACCTTTTTTTATTTTAATTTCTTCATTTTTCAAATATGTATATTTATTCCTATCTTTTATACATTTGATTATGTATTTTATATATTATAATATTTAACCATTTTATATAGTTTATTTTCAAATATATATTTTCTATGCATGTATATATATTATATTATCATTTCATGTATTTTGAACTATTGCATTATATTTTTATAATTTGTAAATGTTCTATTTATTCATTTTTTTTAAAATATATGTCATTTATCTTATTTGTGCATAGTTTCATTTTTTTTATATGCTATGTTTAATTATTTCTTTATTGTGCTATTTTTTGATATATATTGTTGTATAATTTTTGCATGTATTATGTTTTTCTTTTAGTTTACTTATGTTTTTATTTGTTTATTATCTTATATTTACCCTAGTATGATTTTTTTCATTAAACGTATGTTCATGTTATTTAGTTTTGTCTTAATGATATTATTTATGTTTATATGGAAATGTTAGAATATTTTGAACATCTATGCTTCATGATGCATTAATTTGTCATCCTAAAATGTCATTGAAAATAATATTCCAAGGTTTTTTTAAAAAAATAAAAAATAAAAGGCAATGCTTGATGTTTGGAAACTTCGAGAAAGGTAGTGCCCTAACTTACTGGGTTGCGACTTTTCTCGTTGAATTCGAATAGTCAAGCACCCTTCTAAGTGATTTTGAGTTTTCAAAACTTAAACAATTATTTCGAGATTTCAAAACATAGTGTCCTAACTTACTGGATATGGTGTTTTGTTGTTTCGAGATAGAAATTTTTAAAAGACGAGCTTAGTTTCGAAGGTTTTAAAATGTTGCGTCCTAACTTACTGGATGTGATGTTTTGACTCGTTTGAAATAAGTGAGCCTTAATTTTCAAAATTGAGACATTCTAATTAAAAGAGGTTTGCATCTTAAAACTTTCAAATTTTTGACATTAAAGACACTTGATAATCAAGTAGGTACCAATTTTTGGGCGTTACGAGGGTGCTAACCCTTCCTCGTACGTAACCGACTCCCGAATCCGTTTTCTCGACTTTCATAGACCAAAATTAATGTTTTAAAAAAAACATTTTATAAGGTGATCCAATCACACCTAAAAATATTGGTGGCGACTCTCGTTTCCGTTTTTCTTAAAGTCGATTCCCATTTTCCAAAACTCAATTTAAAAATGGTCTCGACAGCTTGGCGACTCCGCTGAGGACCAATAAGAGAGTCAAGCCGTGTAATTGATTATCTCTTGTCTTAATGTCGGAAATTAAAAATTTTAAAATTTAATCCTCTTTGCATTACATGTGTTTGTATTATTGCATGTGTTGCTATATTTTGATATGCATTGCATTTGCATGACCGTTGTGGTCACACCCTTAAGTGAGAGTGAGAAGCTACGCCTTCGTGAGGTTTTCGCCTCCGTGCAGGATAGTAGATCACTTTCGGGATACATCCGTACCTATGGTTTCATGAGATTTTCATCTCCGTGTAGCCATAGGGAAATGTATTCCCCTGAACTGAACTTGATTCAAATGAGCCTATAATGGGTGAGGATCGAGGAATCTGCTGGTTCGGGTACCTCAAACTTTAGAAACAAACCACATATAGAAAAACCGTAAGAGCTCAATATAGATAGAATTATACTTAGGTTATCTTTGTGTTTATTAATATCATATGATACTGACTATTTTCTTTCTTTTGTGCATTTCATTTTGTATTTAAAAAGTATCGATTCACGGTCAGTTTCTAAGTTAGAAAGTTTTATTATGGAGAACGGACTTCTTGATGGAATGGAGGGCAACGCTAACGTCCATAAATGGTCAAAGGAAACGCTGAAGGATACACATCAGAATTATGAGGTTACACTCGCATCAGCGTGGCGCAAAGTAATCTCCAGGAGTTAAAGGAAATATGGGATCAATGGAGTAATGAAGCCAAGCAGTTGCTCTACAATAACTAAGGGGACTTGCAGTATTTGCTTGACAGGAGGATAGATGAGCAATTCAAAGTGAATGCGGGAGTATTGATGGACACTTCTACATTATAGCATTTCTCTTTCATATGAAGATGGTTGCCATGTGAATGGTAAGGGTATTGGAAGGAAAGTGATTGATAGAGTGCATGAGACCTACAAAAATGAGTTGGATGGAAAGAATTTTGCCTATGATGGTAAAAAGCTCGTTTACTATAGGACCGCTACCAAACAACAAGCTTGAGTTTACTGTTGTACTTATCAAAAACAATGGAAATGCAAGCCCTGATGGCCTGGATAGCTCAAGTAAGCGTGAAAGAAAGCGATTAAAGAAGACTGTATCATACAAAGACCTTTAGAGATTAGTTATGCTGCAAAGGTACCGAGGCAGGATGCTTTGTGTGGGTAGAAATTTGAAAGCTCTAAAGAAACATTGAGGATATAGGATATTATTTTAAGGTAGCATACTGCAGAATGAGATACCTACTTGTTCGCTAATCTATCTCAAAATAATCAGAACAACTTCACAGGTATTGGAAGAGGTGCCCTTAGCTGCACGGATTACCCCACAGGTAAGGTCGTAGCTCAAACTCAGGAGGTAGCTGATTATTTACAGACATTGGCAGCACAGGCTGACATATTGAGCACCAATATGAGCTACAATCTGATCGTGACCAAGAGTTTGTTTTGTTGTTAAAACTTTAGGCATTAGGGCGAAAGCGTATTTGTAATCCATTTATATGTAAAGATATTCTTTTTCTAAATAAAGTTTTCTAAATGAGATTGAATCAAGATCGATACCTTTTGCATTCATTTGCATCTTATAGCATTTCATTGCATCATTTGCATTCAAAATTATAAAAAGACCCTAATTAGTTAAAGTTATTAAAAAGAGAAAGAAAAAGAGAGAGAGAAGAGGTTCACGGCTAAGTGAAAAAGAAGTTGAATGGGAATTAACGACGTTCCCTTACATATCCCTGACTTTTGTGTCAGGAAAGATAGCTTACCCGGAGAAGAGGGTGTTTGGAAATGAAAATCATCCCATCAATGTCATACATGAGGAAGGGACTGAACAAAGAAACCTTGAGGGCATTCGCCCTTACGAACAGGGAAATTCTTTAAACAATTGGACTGCAGAAGAACTTCCTGTAATCTTTAGGAATTTTACGGAGTAATATTTAGAACACTCTTGTTGCTCTAAAGCCTAGGAGTAATAAGATTTCTTTTGAGAAGTGGGCTCATTTTCAGACATTTTTATTTTCAACAAAACATACTTTTATTATTTATCCGAGTAAATATTCTTTCATTCTGATTCTTTTGACCTTTGACATTCTTTATAAATTTTCATTTCATGTAAAGTCATTCTTGAATTCATTTATTCCTTGTATATTCTTTTGTGTGCCTATCATAGATCCCTAGATATCAATGACACGAGCAACGATACTACAGATTCAGAGTTCCTTTTGAGTGCGATATGTGTTTAGAGGAATCTCAGTACTTTAAAGGTGACAGAAATTTTGACTTGTTTCTGAATTTGTTGAAAATGGTTTTTACCCCATGAAGTGGTGGTAGGAAATATAGCCTTAGAGGAAGGAAAGATTGCGAAATTGGAATTAGTTGAGGAGACAAAACAAGACCTTGTTGAGACTATTATAGAAATTCAAAAATGTGGTCCAAAGACGCATGCAGGAGGATTTGCAATTGCCAGGATAAACATGAGGTTTTGGGGCACTATTGGTCCACCATGGAAAGGGATCGCATCAGTTGTACAATGAATGCCAAATTTAAAGGAGTCAAGACTTATGGGGCATGTATGTTATGGGCTCGAGCTCATCAAAAATTTCAAGCTGACAATGACTCATCTTTGTGGACGTCAATTACTCCATTAAGAGGGGAGATAGCTTCATATGCCAATATTATAAAGTCAAAAGTCATCCATTTCAAAAACAAAAAACAAAAAAAAAGATTATATATAACTGCACGATGCCAAAAGTTTACAGTCTTTTCAAAGATAATGCGCCATACCATAGTACAACAAAGGTTGCCAAAAGAAAAGAAAAAGAAAAAAAAACAAATTACAGAAGATGACCGAGACTGGTAAAAATTGGCATAAGAAACTACCGCCTACTCTCTATGCTTACGCTGGGGCAAACACCTTCAATTCCAGTTGTTTCAAAGGTTCCAACCATCATCCTTGGAATGGGTGCATTGTTTGGCTTTCCTAAGCAGTCTGATGTATTGTCAATAGCTACGATGGTTAGCTCTAGGCGATGGCCATTGATTTCCAGCTATGGGGCATCAGGCCGTACACAGTCTGTGAAGCTTAAAATGATAGATTCTTTCTTCAAAACCAGTTTCTGACAAAGTGGATGACGGTATCATGAAGGAAGCTCTCTTAGACTTCTATACAAGTTCAGAGAAGAGGAAACCTGATCAAATCATTATTTTTAGGGATGGGGTTAGCGAGTTTCAATTCAATCAAGTTTTGATCAAGTTATTGAGGCTTGCAAGTTCCTTGACGAGAAGTGGAACCCTAAATATTGTGGTTATTGTTGTACGAAAAACCATCATACCAAGTTTTTTCAGCAGGGATCTCCTGACAATGTGCTACATGGTACTGTCATTGACAACAAAGTATGTCATCCAAAGAACAATGATTTTTACCTTGGTACCAATGCTGGAATGATTGGAATCATGAGGCAGACTCACTATCATGTTCTCTTAGACCAGGCTGGGTTTTCGGCTGATGATCTACAAGAGTTTGTTCATTCTTTATCCTATATGTATCAAATGAGCACCACAGCCATATTTGTTGTGGCTCCTATTTGCTACGCTCATTTGGCAGCTTCACAGTTGGGGGCAATTTATGAAGATTAGGGATGCTTCAGAAACATCATCGAGTCATGGTGGGATGTATGCTCCGAGAGTAGTCTCTGTACCTTAGCTTTTCAAGTTGAAGGATAAAGTCAGCAACTTCATTCTTGTCTGCTGAGAATCATTGAACCATCTTTTTGTAGGGTTTGACAAACAACAGCCAGGACAGCTACTGGGGCAATCCCTTTCTCATGGGTTTATGAATCAAGATTTTTCCTCCAAACTTTGATGGAGTCAAGAATTGAATACCTCTAGTAAACTTAACTTGAAAGTATTCATCCTAAGCAAATGTACCAAGAATGGATGACACAGACTTATGACAAAGAAGGTTTGTCCAAAAGAATTTCATAAAGGAAACCTTGTGATGAAAGAGATCCTTCCTATGCAAAAGGATGCCGAATTGGGAAGGGCCATATGTTGCGAAGAGGGCTTTCTCTAGAGGTGCACTGATTTTGACAAGAAATGGATAGGAAGAATTTATCTGATCCAGTGAATTCAGACTCGGTCAAGGAGTACTTTGTCTGAAGAAGAAGGGAAGCCAAGGTGAAAACCCGCAAAGGGCACTTTGGGACTTCTATTTCAAAAAAAAAAAGGAAAAAAAAGAAAAATAAAAAGAAAAAAGAAAAAATGGAGAGGCCAAGGTGAAAACCCGCAAAGGGGGCCTTGAGACCAAAGGGCTTTTGAGTTGAAAACCCAAAAGGGCGGCTCAAATTTGGAAAGTCATGCAGTGACCTTGCTATACCGGATTCGACGAGAAGTGAAGTATGTTACATATCGAGGCATCAACGAATTACTTTGGATCTTTTAAACACATGTTGAACTCAAGAAAGTCTTCATGGAGCTGTGTATAGACGCTCAAGTGGTGATATCTGGGGTATCTGATTTTTGTCCTATTTACTATCTTTGGATTCTTTTTCTTCACAAAGATATGTTATCAGGTTAATCTTTTTGCATTCCTTCCAATAATTTATCCAAATCTAATTATCCTCAGGATCAATTTGTCTCCCATTATTCATAAAGCATGTTGCATTGAAATAATGATAAATGAACTAAAATATCTTCACAAGCGAAGTTTTTCATATTACTCTGGAAATTTCTAGATAGTACAAGAAACTAATACAAGACAATTGTTTAAGGAATTTTCATATGTATAGGTTGGAGATACTCGAGAAATTTTCTTCTTCAGTCTAAAAGGTGGTTGGACATTTTAAGCAATATTGATCTTAAGAAAGGATCATTTCATAAACATCTTCAGTGGGTCGTAACATTTGGGGAATGGTACGGTAGACCAAATTGATGGAGAAGATTCGAGGCATACCAGCAGAGTATGATTGATATGTCAAAAAGAACGAGGTGGAAAGCTCGATAGATGAATGAGTGATGACGTCTGAAATAGGAGTTATTTTTATAAACATTTTGCATCATAATATGTCTAATTAGGAGCATTTGACTCATTTCGATCATGGCATCTTAATTATTTGGCAAAAGCATAAATTCTAGGAAATCAATTCTACAGGTGGATTCCCCAGTGGACAATGTAGCAAGATTGATTGAAAATTACAAAATTCATCACCTTAATCCCCTAAGCAGTAGGGTAACAGGTTAAATTTGCAGATCTTATCTCCCTAAGCAGTAGTGGAGCAGGTCGAAGACTCGCCTTAATCCCCTAAGCAGTAGGGTAATAGGTTAAATTTGCAGATCTTATCTCCCTAAGCAGTAGTGGAGCAGATCGAAGACTCGCCTTAATCCCCTAAGTAGTAGGGTAACAGGTTAAATTTGCGATCTTATCTCCTAAGCGAAGAGTGGAGCAGATCGAAGATTCGCCTTAATCCCCTAAGTAGTAGGGTAACAAAGTTAAATTTGCGTGATCTTATCTCCTAAGCAAAGAGTGGAGCAGATCGAAGACTCGCTTTAATCCCCTAAGCAGTAGGGGTAACAGTTAAATTTGCAGATCTTATCTCCTAAGCAGTAGAGGAGAGCGGATCGAAGACTCGCCTTAATCCCCAAGCGATAGGGTAACAGTTAAATTTGCATGATCTTATCTCCTAAGAGTAGTGGAGCGGATCGAAGACTCGCCTTAATCCCCTGGCGTGAGGATAACAAAGTTAAATTTGCAGATCTTATCTCCCTAGCAATGAGTGGAACAGATCGAAGACTCGCCTTAATCCCCTAAGCGGTAGGGTAACAGAGTTAAATTTGCAGATCTCTTATCTCCTAAGCAAAGGAGCGGATCGAAGACTCGCCTTAATCCCCAAGCGATAGGAGGGTAACAGGTTCGCAGATCTTATCTCCCTAAGTAGTAGCGGAGCAGATCAACGATGACTCACCTTAATCCCCTAAGCAGTAGGGTAACAGGTTAAATTTACAGATCTTATCTCCCTAAGCAGTAGTGGAGCAGATCGAAGACCCGCCTTAATCCCCTAAGCAGTAGGGTAAGAGGTTAAAATTACAGATCTTATCTCCTTAAGCAGTAGTGGAGCAGATCGAAGATGCGCTTTAACTCCCTAAGCAGTAGGGTAACAGGTTAAAGTATAGCAGATCTGGCCTTCAAGTGTTCACGCTGAAGCAGATCCAAGATGATTTGGCATCTCTGTATTGTCAGAGAACAAATCGAAGAAACAGATTTGGCATCTCCATATTCGACGGAGAGCAGATCGAAAACATAGCAGATCTAGCCTTCAGATGTTTATACTAAAGTAGATCCAAGATGATTTGGTATTCTTGTATTTACAAGGAACAAATCAAGGACATAGCAGATTTGGCTCTCAAATGTTCTCAGACATAGTAGATCTAGCTTTCAGATGTTTATACTGAAGTAGATCCAAGATGATTTGGTATTCTTGTGTTTACAAGGAACAAATTGCAGACATAGCAGATTTGGCTCTCAGATGTTCTCAGACATAGCAGATCAGGCCTTCAGATTTTTATACTGAAGTAGATCTAAGATGATTTGGTATTCTTGTGTTTACAAGGAACAAATTGAGGACATAGCAGATTTGACTCTCAGATGTTCTTAGACATAGCAGATCTCACCTTCAGATATTTATGCTGAAGCAGATCCAAGATGGTTTGGTATCCTTGTACTTACAAGGAACAAATCGAAGACATAAGCAAATTTGGCTTTCACGTGTTTACGCTGAAGCAAATCTAAGATTAACTTAGCATCTCTGTATCATCAAACAAATTGAAGACATAAGCAGATTTGGCATCTCTGTATTCGAAGAAGAGCAGATTGAAGATATCAATAGGACAGTCATGAGTTTGCAAAAAATAGATTGAAGCTGTCAAGAGGCCATTTAAAGAAGATCAAGAACTCAAGACTCGGCAAGACCGGGCAAAATTGGTCTTTTTATAGTCTTTGCTCTATTCCTGTTACACAACAATGAGGAAAGAGGGACAGCTGTAGACACTCAATTTTGCTCGGGCTCAGAAATAAGTCCAAAAACAAAAATAATAAACCCTAAAAAAAAAACGAAGTCCAAGTTCAGTCCAAGAATTACAAATATAATTTGGCCCGATCGGAACGGCCCATTACTTGAAAAGATTTAAGGTCCATCTACAAGTTTGACTCATGTGGAAATATAATCTTCAATGATTTGCAATCTTAAATGTGATATGCAATCTTAGATATGATACAATCTTAGATATGATGCAATCTTAGATATGATTGCAATCTTAGATATGATACAATCCTAGATATGATTGCAATCTTAGATATGATATACAAATCTTAGAAGATATGATTTTGTAATCTTGGAGATTTAATTTGTAGATACTCTTTAATCTTAACCGTTGATGTAATTGATCTGTACCGTTGGATTTAGGGAGGCTCAACTATAAATAGAGGCCTCTCCCTTCATTGTAAATCACTGGAATTTTGGGAAGCAATAAGAATTCTTGAGAGCATTCACTCAAATTTCTCTCCCTCTTGCGTTCTTACTTTCTGTGGTTTGTTCTTATTTTATTCTTTATCTATCTTAGTTTTTCAACCTTTTTTTATTTTAATTTCTTCATTTTTCAAATATGTATATTTATTCCTATCTTTTATACATTTGATTATGTATTTTATATATTATAATATTTAACCTTTTTATATAGTTTATTTTCAAATATATATTTTCTATGCATGTATATATATTATATTATCATTTCATGTATTTTGAACTATTGCATTATATTTTTATAATTTGTAAATGTTCTATTTATTCATTTTTTTTAAAGTATATGTCATTTATCTTATTTATGCATAGTTTCATTTTTTTTATATGCTATGTTTAATTATTTCTTTATTGTGCTATTTTATGATATATATTGTTGTATAATTTTTGCATGTATTATGTTTTTCTTTTAGTTTACTTATGTTTTTATTTGTTTATTATCTTATATTTACCCTAGTATGATTTTTTTCATTAAACGTATGTTCATGTTATTTAGTTTTGTCTTAATGATATTATTTATGTTTATATGGAAATGTGAGAATATTTTGTACATCTATGCTTCATGATGCATTAATTTGTCATCCTAAAATGTCATTTAAAATAATATTCCAAGGTTTTTTTAAAAAAATAAAAAATAAAAGGCAATGCTTGATGTTTGGAAACTTCGAGAAAGGTAGTGCCCTAACTTATTGAGTTCACGACTTTTCTTGTTGAATTCGAATAGTCAAGCACCCTTCTAAGTGATTTTGAGTTTTCAAAACTTAAACAATTATTTTGAGATTTCAAAACATAGTGTCCTAACTTACTGGATATGGCGTTTTGTTGTTTCGAGATAGAAATTTTCGAAAGACGGGCTTAGTTTCGAAGGTTTTAAAATGTTGCTTCCTAACTTACTGGATGTGATGTTTTGACTCGTTTGAAATAAGTGAGCCTTAATTTTCAAAATTGAGACATTCTAATTAAAAAAGGTTTGCATCTTAAAACTTTCAAATTTTCGACATTAAAGACACTTGATAATCAAGTAGGTACCAATTTTTGGGCGTTACGAGGGTGCTAACCCTTCCTCGTATGTAACTGACTCCCGAATCCGTTTTCTCAACTTTCGTGGACCAAAATTAATGTTTTAGAACAAAACATTTTATCAGGTGATCCAATCACACCTAAAAAGATTGGTGGCGACTCCCGTTTTCGT
This sequence comes from Gossypium anomalum, assembly GCA_025698475.1. NCBI lineage: Eukaryota > Viridiplantae > Streptophyta > Magnoliopsida > Malvales > Malvaceae > Gossypium > Gossypium anomalum. The sequence goes on along the minus strand of CM046966.1, from coordinate 75,355,694 downwards.
TTTTCTTAAAGTCGATTCCCATTTTCCAAAACTCGATTTAAAAATGGTCTCGACAAACTACACAACTAAGTTTGTAAATATTTATTAAAAATATTTACGAGTCCGTTTTTCGAAAACGGAGTCCCGAAAATACACTTTTCGATACCCGTGACTATCAAATCATTACATGTTTTGATTAAACTAAAAGCACATTTCGAAAAACATGAAATTCTGGCAAAACTCTTACATACGTTTTAGAAAAAAAACCAAAGTTCGAAAACACTTAATTAAAACCCAAAATTTGAATTCAAAGTCGCACGTTTTGAAAGTACTAACGTGGCCAGATTATTTTAAGTTTTAAAACAAACATTTTTTTAATACCATTTGTTTATTTACAGAAAAGCTCTCTAGGGGTTACTTAGCTTGTAGCAAAAAACTTTCTGAGTTTACATTTTGTAAAACTAAATTTTAATTATTTTCCCGTGAGGTTTTGCAGTATCACGTTCGCAAATATCTATACCAACAAATTAAACGGAAACCAAAACAAACCTAAAAAACCAAATTACTGTTCCTCAAAAGCCTAAATTAAATAATTACCAAAATCAATAATTTTACTTTAATAGATAAAACCATCCGAGCTCTTGCACGCCATTTGACTCTAATTTACCGATTACCTGAAACGTCAAAAATAAAGTAAAGAGGTGAGCTATAGATGTAACGCCCAAAATTCTTATTTTAGCTTTTAGGAAAATTTGACACAACTGTGTATTTGCTTAAGTGGTTAAGTGTTCTGGGTATGTGTAAGAGGTCCCAAGTTCAAACCTTGCCTTGGGCAAATTTTGTTACTTTTGGAATTAAGCACCCTTGATCAGCGTGCTTATATTTAATTGTTTGTAATCCCATGTTAGAATGAGCCTACTGCTTCGAATGGTAAGGGGTTGGTGTGTTGGAGGTCTTGTGTTTGACTCCCTACGCGAGCGTGGGAGTTTATTTTTGCTCATTTATCGGTGAGAGTTCCAATTGAACCGAAATTTTTTGGAAGTTGTTGAGTAGCGGGTTTGAGGGAGAAAATAAAGGGATATGATCATTTTTTTTAGATTTTTATTTTATTTATTTCTATCATCCTTATTTTTTTAAAAATTTCTCTCTCATCTTCCAAATTTTCAATCTGATGTTCTCTTCAACTTTCTTGTTGGGTTTTAGCATTTTTCTCTTCTAGTAAAACTTCTTTTTCGCTCTTCTTCCTTTTCGACTATGCTGGTGGTGTTATCGTTGGATTGTGCCTTGGTTCGTGGGTTTTTGAATTGGTTGGTAAGTGAATTATGCACTCCTGTGATTGTTGGTTTCGAATTTTGAGCAATGGAAATTTATAATAATTGATTAGTGTTAATTCCAATTAGGAGCAGATTGTGGGGTAGGGAATTGCACCTCTTCGGTTTAGTGTGCTTTTGGTGATTTGTCATTTGGGGTAAGTTGGTTTTGTATTGATTTGAGTAGTGAATTCGTTAAAGCAAGTTACTAAATCAGGGTTGGATACTCTGTTTATAGGTTTTGGAAAGCTCAGGAGTGGTTTCACATCAAATTGATACCAGGTGTGTACTTGAAACGCAAAAATTGAGCTTTCAGAAAAAGCCAAAAAAGGTCACTGTCGATGCCACATGGGCATGTTGTCACCCATGTGATAGGCCGTGTACGTCAACACGGCCATGTGATCGATGAAGGCTAGGCCGTACACAGGACACGGCCGCGTGACAGCCAGGGTATGGCCGTGTAAGCCACACGAGCTACTCTAAATTGAGCGTGTGGACCCACACGGGCGTGTGATATCTGGGCCAGGCCATGTGATCCACATGGGTAAGGACAATCTAGGCCTATGGGCCCATTGTACTGAAATTTTTCGTAGGGTCCCACGGGTCGTCCTAATCGACTGTGGACCTATCATAGGGTCGGTAAAGTTTTACTAAACCCTAAATCTATGTGTTCTGTTAGACTGATGTACTGTTGTGAGCATGCTTATATTTGTTATCTACTTGTAGAAGCATGATTTATGAGTTAAATCTATATGCATGTTTGTTAATATGATTGGGGTGGGATGATATATATGTTGGAGAAAGTGTTCTGAAAGGCAGATCATGCCTAATATCTGGCAGCACAGCTGCATTATATCTGATATATGCCGCATCGGTACAGCGTAGTGTGTAGGGTTGGGTGGGTGTTTTAAACCCCACATGGTGTGTAGGGATGGTTGGAGATGGTGTGTAGAGGCTGGGGGTAGGATTCTGTTATCTAATTGCATGTCTGTAACTGTATCTATATCTGAAATAGGCTCTGACCCGTATCTGTATCTGTATTTAACATGGACTCAGGCCCGATTGTGAATTTGTTTGATTTGTGATATTCTGTATGTGTACATGATTAACTCTATTAGGTTACACACTGAGTTTATTTAAACTCACCCCTTTTCTATTTGTATATACAGGTAACCCACAAACTTAGGTGGATCGATGCAACGGGTGACACAGCAGTGGCCACTTTATCGTAAACTTTATTTATGTTTAAGTATTCTGGCTATTTAAAGTTTGGGCTTTACTCGAGGGTTGTAATTTCTAAGAACTTTCTGAACTGTTTTGGTTTTTAATTGGTTATTTCTGGGTGATTTAACGTTTTAATTGTTTTGTTAAAATCGTTTTGTTAAACAACGAGCTTTACGCAAATGAACTATTTTCTTAAACACAACGGTTTTCCTAAAGCTTCAGCTAAAATGACATGTTAAAGATAAGTCGATCAATTGGAAATATGCTTTGAATTAAAATAAAGCAATTGAGGGTTTTTAGATTTTAAGGTTTTATCGGGTTAGCACCGTTTCCAAAATCTCTTCCATATGACATCGCCAGATTCTACCATAATATCTAGGCCGGGTTTGGAGTGTTACAATAGAGCTCAGTGTATAACTAAAACTCAAATTGAGATTACAGATATTATGATATACAAAGCAGAAAACCATAGAAAATTTCATAACAATCAGTCAAGCAGAATTGAGTATGCATGATTATGCCAATGCAATATTTTTCATAAAATCATAATGCAAATTTTTCAGGAAACATCCTACCCAACTCCGCTACACACCAAAATAGAGTTCTCCCCTGAACTCATCCATCAAAGACACACCACTAAAGTCATCCCGGGTTTTCTGACAACGATGACTTGCCACCTCGGGTTGCCCGGCAACGATGGCTTAACAATATGCAGTTAAATTGCTAAATCAAATATATGTGGTCAAGCCACTAAATACGTAGATAATTAAACTACTAGTATAGAATCTTCCTCTTTTAACATTATCCCAAACCCCATGCAATGTATCATGGCATGCATGTACAAAATCAAAATAGTGAGCATGTAGGACATGCTGATGTACAATAGCAGAAACAGATGGCATAGAAGTCCATGCTCTACAAAACAGATTTATTAAAGCTTTTAGAAACACATCAGTTTTGCATGAAATCGCATGCATGGTTACATAACAAATTCAGAAATACAAATTAACAAAATCATACATTATACAAACTTATACAGACATAGCGAACCAGAACATATCATCAGAACTACCAGTAGCATAACATGAAAATATATATATTACAAATACCATAAACACATCAACACAGAAACATATTCACTGATACCTTGTTTTCAGGTCTTAATTAAGCAGTACGGATCCTACGGAGAGGATAAATATAGTTTATGAAACAAAATAGACCAAAACGAGAATTTTCAGAAAATAGGTCCATAGGCCTGTATGGCCCAGACGACCCAAAAGGCTAGCACGTATGGGCCATACGGCCCAAATGGCCTAAACCGTGTGTCAACATGGCTTACCACATGGCCTGACACACGACTGTGCGGCATCGACGGTTCAATTTTTGACTTTCTATCATTCACTATTTTTTGAGTTTTTCGATACACACCTTGACAAATTTTTATACGAGTACTACCACGCAAAATCTTGAACCTAAAGCGTGAATTAAACCACCAATTAAATGATTTCTTGAAACCAATTCACTAAGATTGACATATCCAATAACAAAGTGACATCGAAGAATTTTGACTTAAATCCCTAAATTAACTCCTTACCTTCAAGAAACGGCATCCCAATAATGATCCTAGGTTGCCGGAGAACTAACCACCTCGCCAACTTTCATCTATAAACTCCAACAATTAATAAATGAAACCTTTAACCCACAACTAATGAAAAAGAACAACCTACTAACTATAGAAGAAACTTAAAAGCACTTATGCAATAAATAGATAGTATGATCTCACCTCAATGACGACCGAAATCGCAAGAGAAAAAGGAAAAGAACTAAGTGTTCAACAATACAAGAAACATATGAAACCAATCGAAGAAAAATAAAAATAAAAGAATAATAGGTACTAGCAAACAGTGGCTGGAAAAACAAAGAAAGAAAGAGGGAAAAAAAACTAATAAATAAAAAAAAAAGTGGGAATAAGGATGGAATAAAGCAACAAAATGTGGAAATTTTGGAAAAAAGGAAATTAATTCCATTTTCTTTTCTTTTAATAAAAGAACAATCTAATCCCACTAATAGATTTTCTGATAACTACCGAGATTCCCTCAGAATTCAAATTTAACCCAAATTCCTCTAGATAGGCTACACACTAGATAAATAGCAAAAATAATTCAATTTTGCTCACACAAAAATTCAAACATAAAACCAAAGAGTAAACTAACACCTTCCTACTGAACCAACAAGCTCATTCTGTCATTAATTGCGAGAAAATTATTTTTAACTCCAATATCCAAAGTCAGGAGCTAGAATAAAAATAACAAAACAAACCAAGGGAAGGGTTTTGAACACAGGACCTTAAGCACACACAACTAACACTTAACCACTACAACAAATTAATTTCTTGGCAGAATTCCACAACTTTTAACATAAAAACAAAGCGTGACCATTCTCACGTTTCACTAATCCAATTTTCACTAATCTGATTTTTGGGATATGACAAATCTCCCCTCCTTAAAAGAATTTCGTCCTCGAAATTCCCGCTGTCACACAATTCGCTTAACCACAAATATGAAATTCTTTATTCCAAACTAACCATTACGCTACCGCTACACAACTTTGATCTCCCTGCCAATCCGACTAGAGTTTCCTTTATAGAGAGCTTAGGTTTAAACCCCATTTCTCCTATTTTTGTACCTAGCTTGGATTGTCTCAAAAAACTTTCAACAGAAATAACACTAAAGATCCTCTACCCAAACTCTCAAAAATATCACTTACCAAAAACATACAGGTACAAATAATTCTTATCAATGTAGAGTACATTTGGAACAGATTGTAAAAGTAGTTGTCAGATGCATCTTGACTCTCTTGATGCTTAGTTGCATATCCCCACCCCTAATTTTGTTTCTGAGCCGAAGTTTTATATCCGACTAAAAGAGTGTCTGACCAATCCCTAACTCGATGCTCAACAGGCCCATATCTAAAACATGCCCTCGTTTTCTGTTAACGTTCGCCATGATGAGGCCTATCACAGTAAGTACAAATCAGAACCTGATCCACAGTCACAACTGTCTCACCCCGCTGAAGCCTATCTACACTAGCTCGTTTTCTTGGTCGCAGATTCAAGTCAATAGGACCAGCACTCCTCTTATTATGCGCTTTATTTATTTCCTTATTCTCATCGTGTGAGCAATTACTCTCTACTGCTAACTTGACTTGATACGTCTGAGGTCGCTCAATCATAAAATTTTGACCCACAGATACCTCTTGACTTGATACCTCTTGGGACACAGCAACGTCCCCTGCTTTTTAATTACTGCCCTCAGATTTGAGCGTCATAGTAGATTCATTATTTTTCAAATTAGGCTTACTACCCCGAGAAGAGGACTCGACTCGGGTCACTCGATAATGCCCATCACACCCTCGCACATCATAGCTATAAGTACTCATTATACTAAGCTACAGTTTTAGAAATTTTATGAATTAGCTTAGGTTTACTGAAAATCCTAAGTCTAAAGTTTTAACAGAGTTTCTTACAGGATTACTATAGTCCTTAGCTAGAGTAGAGTCACCCTAGCACTAAAGTTTTGCTAATTTATCTTGTATAGCTAAAGTAAAGATACTTACAGGATCGGCGTCAGAGTCTCGGATTCTCTTTTTACAGACTCAAATATAAAAATAATCAAAATCTGATTGCATATTTTTTATAAACCCTAAAGATCAAATTTAATAATAAATTTAATTTAATTCAAACATATTTCAAGATGATTTTTGAACCTAAAATCACAGCCGGAGTTTTCCAACTTGACTCTGATACCACTAAATGTAACACCTCAAACCCAATTAAGAAGTTATGACCGAATGTTGATGAATTACATTAACTTGTTTAAAAACCTTTGTTTTGATCGAACTAAAAGCGTGTTTCGAAAAACATGAAATTTTGGCAAAACTCTTATAGACGTTTTAGAAAAAAAAGTTTGAAAACACTTAATTAAAACCTAGAATTTGAATTCAAAATTGCACGTTTTGAAAGTACTAACATGGCCAAATCATTTTAAGTATTAAATAAAATATATTTTAATATATTTGTTTATTTACAGAAAAACTCTTTAATGGTTACTTATCTTGTAGCAGAAAACTTTCAGAGTTTAAATTTTGAAAAACCAAATTTTATTTTTTTTTCCCGTAAGGTTTTGCAGTATCACATTCGTAGATATCTATATCGAAGAATTAAACGAAAACCAAAACAAACCAAAAAAATTTACAATCCCTCAAAAGCCTAAATTAAATAATTATGAAAATCACTAATTTTAATTTAATTGATAAAACCATCCGAGCTCCTGCACGCCGTCTGACTCTAATTTACCAATTACTTGAAACATCAGAAATAAAATAAAGGGGTGAGCTATAGAGCTTAGTGTATAACTAAAACTCAAATTGGGATTACACACATTATGATATACAAAACAAAAAACCATAGAAAATTTCATAACAATCAGTCAAACAAAATTGAGTATGCATGATTATGCCAATGCAATATTGTTTGGAAAATCATAATGCGAATTTTTCAAGAAACGTCCTACCCAAATCCACTACACACCAAAATAGAGTTCTCTCTCGAAGTCATCCATCAAAAACACACTACTAAAGTCATCCCGAGTTGCCTGACAACGATGATCTGCCACCCCAGATTACCGGCAACGATGGCTGAACAATATGCAATTAAACTTCCAAATCAAATATATGTGGTCAAGCCACTAAATACACAGATCATTAAACTGCCCGTACAGAATCTTCTTCTTTTAACGTTATCCCACACCCTATGTAATGTGTCCTGTCATGCATGTACAAAATCAGAATGGTGAGCATGTAGGATATGCTGACGTACAATAGCAGAAACAGATGGCATGGAAGTCCATGCTCTACAAAACAGATTTATTAAAGCTTTTAGAAACACATCAGTTTTGCCATGAAATTGCATGCATGGTTACATAACAGATTCAAAAATACAAATTAACAAAATCATACATTATACAAACTTATACAGACATAGCGAACCAGAACATACCATCAAAACTACCAGTATCATAACATGAAAATATATATTACAAATACCCTAAACACATCAACAGAGAAGCATATTCATTGATACCATGTTTTCAGGTCTTAATTAAGCGGTACGAATCCTATGGAGAGGCTAAATATAGTCCATGAAACAAAATAAACCAAAACAAGAGTTTTCAAAAAATAGTCCCACAAGTACGTGTGGCCCACACGACCCAAAAGGCCAGCCCATGTGGCCCACACAGCCTACCACATTGCCTGGCACATGATCGTATGGCATCAACAATTCAGTTTTTGGCTTTTTGTCATTCACTATTTTTTGAGTTTTCCTATTCACACCTTAACCATTTTTTATGTGAGTACTACTACGGAAAATCCCGAACCTAAAATATGAATTAAACCACCAATTAAATGATTTTTCGAAACCAATTCACTAAGATTGACATATCCAATAACAAAATTACACCGAAGAATTTCGAGTTAAATCCCCAAATTAACTCATTACCTTCAAGAAGCAACAACCTAATAACGACCCTAGATTGTCGAAAAACTAACCACCTCGCCAAGTTTCATCTATAAACTCAAAAAATTAATAAATGAAACCTTTAACCCACAACTAATGAAAAAGAACAACCCACTTACTATAGAAGAAACTTAAAAGCACTTACGCAATAAATAGATTTTATGATCTCACCTCAATGACGATCGAAATTGCAAAAGAAAAAGGAAAAGAGCTAAGTGTTGAACAGCAAAAGAAACATATGAAACCAACCAAAGAAAAATAAAAATAAAGGAACAATAGGAACTAGCAATCGATAGCTAGAAAAAACAAAGAAAGAGAGAGGAAAAAAAACTAATAAAAGAAAAAAAAACAAATGTGGGAATAAGGATGGAATAAAGCAATAGAACGTGGAAATTTTGGAAAAAAGGAAATTAATTTATTTGCTTTTCTTTATTCAATTCTACTCACACAGGGATTTAAACATAAAACCACTGAATCAGCAAGCTCATTCTATCATCAATTGCAAAAAAATATTTTTAACTCCAATATCTAAAGTCAGAAGTTGGAATAAAAATAACAAAAAAATTCAAGGGAAGGGTTTTGAACACAAGACCTTAAGCACACACAGCTAACACTTAACCACTACAACAAATTAATTTCTTGACAAAATTCCAAAACTTTTAACACAAAAACAAAGCATGACCACTCTCACGTTTCACTAATCCAATTTTCACTAACACGATTTTTGGGATGTGACATCAAGAGTTTGAAAGAATTTTGCAATTGGGGTTTTGAAGGAAAAATAGATAATAAGTAAAAGTAAGGAGGATAAATTCTATTAAGATTTGAAAAGGAGTAATTTGAAATTCAAATTAGGATAAGAAGATAAAAAGATATGGAATTTTAATTCTATTTATGTGAAAAAAATAAAATAAAATAAAAAATAAAGAACACAAAATTTTACGTGGAAACCCTTTCGGGAAAAAACCACGGGCAGAGGAGAAGAAAATTCACTATGTCGAAAATTTGAATCAATACAAAAGGAATAGACTATGTCTATTTATAGGCTTGTAAAGCCATATTCTAGTAGGATTGAAACACCTTATCCTAGTAAATATAAAATAGATGGAGTTTAATAAGGTTTAAAAAACCTTATTCTAAAATAAAATAAAAGAAGTCTAGTTCTATATGGATTTTACTTTTATTTTATTTTCCATCGTATTTTATTTAAATAAGAATTAGGGTCACTTAATTCTAACAATCTCCACCTTGACACAAATTCTCAATGAACAAGTTTTTTTTTTTTTTTATCGCGAACAAGTTCTCCACCTCTTCCATAAAACCCCTTAAGGGTTTAACTTCAACAATGAACACCAACCAAGTCTAAGCAATGCTCAAACTTGGTTATAGGAAGTGACTTGGTCATCATATCTGCAGGATTTTCATGAGTACTAATTTTGCTCACAACAATATCACCACGAGCAATAATATCACGAACAAAATGATACCAACATCAATGTGTTTTGTTCTCTCATGAAACATTTGATCTTTTGTAAGAAAGATGGCACTGATCGTCACAAAATCATCAGGCTGATTTGAAGGTCTTCATTTAGTTCACTAAAGAGTCCTTTCAACCAAATAGCTTCTTTACAAGCCTCGAATCGCCATGTACTCGCTCTTCGATGGTGGTAGACAAAGCGATCGTAGTTTGCAAAGTGGCTTTCCAACTTATTGCACAACCTCCGATTGTAAAGACGTAACTCGTGAGAGATCTTCTTCTATCAAGGTCTCCAAAGAAAATCAGCATCAACATACCCAATAACTCCATCTTCGATTCTTCCAAACGTAAGCAAACATCGATAGTACCTCGTAAGTATCTTAAAATCCACCGAATCGCTTTCCAGGTGTTCTTTACCGGATTTGCCATATATCTCGCTAATCGCACCGATCGCATATGATAAATCCGGGCGTGAACAAACCATAGCATACATGAGAGATCCCATCTGCACTAGAGTATGGAACATGTGACATGTACTCAATCTCATCATCTGATTGTGGAGACAAAGCCGATGAAAGTCTAAAATGGGCTGCTAAAGGAGTACTAACAGGCTTAGCACTCCGCATATTGAACCTACAAAGAAGTTTCTCAATGTACCCCTTCTGACTTAGGTACAATTTACTTGTTTTTCTATCTCTAAGAATCTCCATACCAAGTATCTTCTTTGCTGGTCCCAAATCTTTCATCTCAAATTCTTCACTTAGTTGGGCTTTGACCTTTCTTATCTCTCCTTTGTCTTTTGCTGCTATCAACATGTCATCAACGTAAAGAAGTAGATACACAAAAGAACCATTATTGTTTTTCTTAAAGTAAACACAATCACAAAACTACTTCTTTTGAAATCGTGAGAAGTCATAAAGGAATCAAACCTCTTGTACCATCGCTTTGGTGATCGTTTCAAACCGTAAAGGGACTTTTTCAAAGAAGCAAACATAATCCTCTTTTTCTCAAATCAAAACCCTCTGGTTGTTGCATGTAAATATCTTCCTCAAGTTCTCCATGCAAAAATGCGCTTTTACATCTAATCGCTCAAGCTCTAAATCATGCATGGCCACAATACCAAGCAAAGCTCGAATCGAACTATGCTTCACAACCGGGAGAACACATCTGTGAAGTCCACTCCTGGAACTTGATCAGAACCCTTTGCAACAAGCCTTGCTTTATATTTAGGTTCTTCAACTCTTGGAGTCCCTTCTTTCTTTTAAACACCCATTTACAACGAACAGCCTTCTTACCTTTTAGGAAGTTTCACAAGATCCCATGTTTTGTTTTTGTGGAGTGATTCCATCTCCTCTTGCATAGCAAACATCCATTTTTCTCGAGTCTTCACAGCTAATCGCCTCAGAATAATTTGATGGCTCTTGATTCGCATCTATATCTTCACCACATTTAAAGCATAAGCAACTAGATCAACCTCAAAGATACTTCTTTGGAGGTTTAATTTCTCTTTTAGTTCTGCTTTTGGCGATAGAGTATTGAGGCGAAGAAGCAACTCTATTCTCAATTTTTGTACTCGACTTGAGGAGTCGACTCAGATTAACTGATGCTCCACCGCTTTTGATTTTCTTTATTGGAACAGTCTTTAAGAGATAAGTTAGGAAGCATAGCGCTTTCATCAAAAACAACATCTCTCGCTAATCACAACTTTCCTATTTTCAGACACCATAACTTATACCCTTTTACACCAGCCTTTATAACCAAGAAAAACACATTTAATGGATCTCGGTTCCAATTTTCCATTATTAACATGAGCATACGCGGAGACACCCAAAGATCTTTAAATCGTAATAATTAGCGGGATTACTGCACCATACCTCTTGTGGAGTCTTTTTCTCAATGGCAACGGATGGAGATCGGTTGATCAAAAACATGCATGAGGGTCGCTTCGCCAAAACGACTTTCTGATAAGTTGGCATTTGACAACATACATCGAACCTTCTCCATGATCGCTCTGTTCATTCGCTCGCAACGCCGCTTTGTCTTGTGAAGTATGACGAATCGTCAAGTGTCTCATGATCCTTCTTCGACTTGCACAATCTATTAAACTCATCGTAACGTAACTCTAAGCCATTGTCATGCGGAGTATTTTATCTGCTTTCCCGTCTGCTTTTCAATCATAATTTTCCAAGACTTAAATGCGAAAAACACATCGCTTTTTCTCGCTTGTGAAGAACGCCCAAACTTTTCTAGAAAAATCATCAATAAAGGTTAGCATATAATTAGCTCCACCTCTCGAAGGCACTCTGGATGGTCCCCATAGATCGTAATGAATATACTCCAACGCTTTCTTTCGTGTTATGGATTCCTCTAGTGAATCGAACTCTCTTTTGCTTCCCAAAAACACAGTTGCTCACAGAAATTCGGTTTGCAAATTCCTTGCCCATCAAGAAGTCCTCTTTTGCTCAATTCTACCATGCCATTCTCACTCATATGCCCTAGGCGCATATGCCAAAGTTTAGTAATATCATCATCCGACAAGGAAGAGGAAGCGACAATTTGCATCACCAAGAATGATGAGAACCCCGCAAAACATATAACTTGGCGCTTTTTCTTTGCCCTTTCATCACAACAAGGGACCCTTTGGAAATCTTTAAAACCCCACTTTCACCGTGTATATCACATACCCTTTTGAATCAAGAGTACTCAACGAAATTAAATTTCTTTTCAATTCGGAACATACCGTGACGTCACTAAGTGTTCGACAACTCCATCAAACATCTTAACTTTAATTGTTCCAACACTGCGATCTTACACGAAGCATTATTTCCCATCAAAACAACACCTTCGAGATAATCAAGTTTAGTAAGTTGTAAACCAATCCCGATTGGGACTCATATGGAAGGTGCACTGAATCAAGTATCCACTCCTCACTTACTTTAGAATCATTGTGAAGCGACTAGAAGTTCACCATCGCCGTAGTCTTCTACAACATCGCCTTCACCGTAATTTTCTCGTTTGTTTTCCTTTTGATTCGCAGCCTCCTTTTTAATCTTATTTTGTAGCTTATAGCACTCAGATTTAATGTGCCCTTTCTTCTTACGAAGTTACAAGTTTTACCTCTATTTGAAGACTTGATCTACCCTTAGATTTACCACGATGATTTCTTTCTGTGTCCTACCACGGTCATCATCGATGATTCCGATCTTGTCTCCCACGAACAATGAGACCCTCTCCCCGAGAGTCGGGTTTAACCACAAGATGTTTCATCTTATCATACGAGGTTAAAGAATCATAAACCTCATCAACCGTGAGAGACTCGCGGCTATATAAAATCGTGTCTCTAAAGGTTGAATAAGACGGAGGCAACGAACAAAGTAGAATCAACCCTAGATCTTCCTTATCATACCTTTGAACCTCCATGGCCTCCAAGTTTGAGAGAATTTCTTTAAATATTTGTTAAGTGTTCGTATGTAGCACGCACCTTCCTCCAAACGATGAGCATAAAGACGCCGCTTCATATGCAACTTGCTTGTTAGAGTTTTCGACATACATATTTGTTCTAGCCTCTTCCATAATGCAATGCGCGCTCTTCTTTCATCACATCCTCGCAAAATTTCATTGGACAAATGCAGGATGCAATTGTGTTAATGCCTTTCGATCCTTACGCTTCTTCTCTTCATCTGTTAATGTCGAAGGCATCTTATCTATCCCTAGCAGGGCATCCTCCGAGATCCATCTGCAAAGAACCGCTTGCATCTTAATCGCCACAACGCAAATCTGGTGTTGCGATCCAACAACGGAATTTCATATTTCAAAGACGCCATTACCGTGATCGAGATGAACAACCCTAAGCTCGGATACCAATTGTGAAAAAATAAAATAAAATAAAAATAAAGAACACAAAATTTTACGTGAAACCCTTTCGGAAAAAAACCACTAGCAGAGGAGAAGAAAATTCACTATGTCGAAAATTTGAATCAATACAAAAGGAATAGACTATGTCTATTTATAGGCTTGTAAAGCCATATTCTAGTAGGATTGAAACACCTTATCCTAGTAAATATAAAATAGATGGAGTTTAATAAGGTTTAAAAAACCTTATTCTAAAATAAAATAAAAGAAGTCTAGTTCTATATGGATTTTACTTTTATTTTATTTTCCATCGTATTTTATTTAAATAAGAATTAGGGTCACTTAATTCTAACAATTTAAATTTTAAAGAAGGATAAGATGTGATTTCAAATCAGGATAAGAAGATAAAAAGATGATGAAATTTTAATTCTATTTAAATTTTAAAGAACGATAATATATGATTTCAAATTAGGATAAGAAGATAAAAAGATGATGAAATTTTAATTCTATTTAAATTTTAAAGAAGGATAATATATGATTTCAAATTAGGATAAGAAGTTACAAAGATGATGGAATTTTAATTCTATTTAAATTTTAAAGAATGATAAGATTTGAATGCTGGTTGCGATTGGATTGGGATGAATTTTTAAGATTTACTAACCTTTGGGGTGTCATTGTAATTTTTCAAAAGTTTGAAGGCTTTATTGCAATTTTACCAAAGTTAGGGCGCCACCTGCAATTTCCCCACTTTGGCTGATTTTAAAAGGAAAGGGAAGGGAAGAGGCATGAATAAATCTTGGGCAAAGGAGAATGGAATGGGTGATGTTGGCCATTAGGCTAATGCCCATTTTATGGTTATATTTCACCACTTTTAATATAAATGCTACCCTTAAGCTTGTTCTTTTAAATACATAAAAATTTAAGGAAGAAAATTCAAAAGTGAGGGTTTGAACCTTAGTTTTCTAGGGGTTTTACTAAGCTCTTAGCCACTAATGCTAGAACTTAATTTTGATAATTTTATAAATTCTAAACCCCTAATTTTTAGGATGTGACAAATCCCCTTCCCTTAAAAAAATTCATTTTCAAATTTTAATTGCTAACACAAGAATTGCTTAATCACAAAATCTATTATTTCTTCTTTTAAACTGACCACTATTTTTTCACTATGCAACTCTGATTCTTATTCTCTTTAGCTTCCTACCGGCTTTTTTTTTAAGACATTATTCACTACCATGATCTATCCTTCTGTAATTTCACTAACATTTTACTCTATCCCAAATTTCCCTATTTAACCGAAATACTATCGTTTCTTCGAGTCTAAGGTTTATCTACAATTTTCAAGTAAAAGTTCAAGCATTAGCTATTTCCTGAATGTTTACAGTCTAAAAGTACAATTTATCTAAAGTCTCAAAAGTAACAATAACTAAAGTAGGACCAAACATCAGAGTCTCGAATTCAATTTCCTATAGAAAATTATCATTATTTTTTCAAAACTTGTGGCATGATTTTTCCCAACTTTTCCCCGTCATAAAAATAATTTATTCCTATGCATACATACTCCTTCAAAAGTTTAAATTGTTGTTTAGAAAATCTAAGCTCTGATACCATTAAATGTAACCATCCCAATCCTACCTAGATGGTAGACCTGAGCCGAAGAGATCACATTAGTCACTGAAGTGGTCCTTTCTTCTTCTTTTTTTCAAATCCATCCTCAATTATAAACTTTGTTTCTCATAGTGAATAACTCATATTAATCAATTAAAACTAACATTAATTTAGAAGTGAAAATAAATCAATAATATTTGTATAGTAAATCAACCTAGTTAAAACACTTAATAAATAAACAATATTTTAAAATCATTATCAATGAGAAATAATAAGTATAAACCTTTTTATCTATATAAATACCTATTAATAACATGCATCCTAATTGATGTAATTTAAAATAATTGTCTCATACCACGATTTTTAATAAAATAATACGATAATTGTTATAATAAATAATAATAAATCATTGGTGAGAACAAGCCAAGACCCTCCGCATGTCAAGTTCACGTCTTAGTCCGTTGGGTTATCTGAAAAGATGGAAATTAGGGGGAGTGAGCGATAGAAGCTCAATGTGTGTCCCTTTAAAATAAACCAAACCAATATTCGAATGTATATGTCAATCATAATAATCAAGTTCACATAATAATTCAATCAATACGATAATTTAGTTTTTATCACTTAGACGAACAGAACATTAACATTCAGTTGAATTCAATTGAACAATTCAACTATGGAGTCATAATATCATTTTCATTAGATATATGCACCTTTATCAGTTCAGTCATTTCAACATGCACTTTTCAATGATTATGCATGGTATGTCATGCAACATTCGTTTAACGTTTCATTTAACATTCGTAAGTCCTACACCCAACCAGTAGCTCTCCAAATAGGGAGTTCTCTAAAACTCCCTCTATCTTTTTACTCTGCTCACGGACGTTTACCACTCACTCGTTCAAATATGGTAAGTGTAGATAAAAGCTGCTGATGACTGTGGAAGCACAGCCGCTCCCAATAGAAAGCTGTTGGGGGGTCGTGAGAGTATAGTGCAAAAACATCATAGTTAGGATATGATGTAACTGTGGGCACACAGTAAGACCGTTGCAGTTGGAATCTGCTATGGCTGTGAATACACAGCGAATATTCATTTAACTGCAGAGTCACGACTGCTCGCATATAATAGCTGTCAGAGGGATTGTGAGGCGCAGTGAGATTGCAGTTAGAATCTACCATTATATGGGTACATAGTCAAACATTCGTTTATGCAGTCAGTATGAGCTTCTATTCTTCCTCCTTTCATATCACCCTCCATGCATATGCAATGCAATCATTCTTTAATGCATTCATTCACTCAATCATTAATACTTTCAACATTCTATTTCGTTCCATAATAACGATTGTCACGATTATATCCAACAGTCAATAGTTCAATCATTAAGGTATACGAGATGTTCAATCGGCATTTATAACATTGATAAATATAAAATCATTCATGAATCAAGAAATCAATCAAAAGCAATTAAAATCATAAATTCATTCATGCATATATTCAATCATTCTAATCCTAATCCAGAACCTAACTGCATAATCTAGTTCTCTAGATGCCATTAAAAACCTAATCAGGGACTGAATTGCATAAAATAATTAAAGACAAGGAAAAACTAAATTTTTTGAGTTTCAGGAGGTGGCTATATAACCAACCTGTGTGTGAAGCCCCAGGTCGTGTGCGATGCGAAGGGATGAAAGTGCAGGAGCCACACGACCATGTGTTTAGGCTGTATGTAAGGCTCTAGGCCATGTGCAATGGATCCACACGGCTGTGTGCTAGGCCGTGTGCTGGGCTCCAGGCCGTGTGCAATGCAAAGAGGGTAAGGTGCATGAGCTACATGACCGTGTGTGAGGCTCTAGGCTGTGCGCAAAATGCAGATACAGGGGAAAACAAGGGGACATGGTCGTGTGTAAGGTCGTGTGATCCACACTGGCAGGCTACACGCCCGTGTGTGGTAGGCGTGTGCGATGTCACGCCGTTAAAGTTCAAAGCCCGCGACCATCGAACCAAATGCATCCGATGGAGGTCTATTGCTTAGATGGGGATCATTTGGCCCACGAGAGTTTTCCCGATTCAAGGAACTATTGAGAAGCTCACGATTGAAGCCTGTTGGGTCCAAATTGATAGCTAAGATATGGCAACTTAGGCAACTATGGTAACTAATCTTAAAGATAGAGGAAATCATATCTTGTAAGATTAGATAGGATTTGATATGGCAATATCTTGTAAAATCCCTTAAATCATGGGATATGGTTAATCTCGTCCGGCCGATGTAAATGTATCTTGTCCGCTTCATATCTTTTGGGGGCAGCTCAAGTATAAATAGAGAGCCTCCTCATTTGTACTCACTCCATTCATTGTTTCATTATTCTTTGTGAATAAGAGAATAGAGAGCATTTACTCAAACACTTTGCGAAAGCCCCCTTCTCATTGTTCTTATAAGCTTCTTTTGGCATAAGAAGTCTTCCATTGCTCAATTGGTGCCTTGGAGGAGTTCTTAAGGAATCCTCATTCGAGTAAAGGCCGACTTAGGTGGGTTGGACGAGCAAATCGCCTAAGGCCGCACGGATTGCGAGACGAAAGGTCTAGCCCCGTGACAAGTGGTATCCGAGCCATTGGTTCGAAGGCACTGTTGGGATGTCGAAAGAAGAGTTCGAACAAAGATGGGCAAGAAAAGGTTTGAGGGAGATGTTGTCGGCAGTAGAGGTACGCGTGGGTAAACTTGAGGAGTCCATGGAAGACGTTAAAGAGTCTGACAATGCTCGTGGGGAAAGCGTTGAGGACATGAAGGAACAGTTCAGGGACTTTGTGACCACGTGTCTCACTTCCCAAAGGGATAACGTGCAAGAGTTGCTAAATTCCCAATGGAAAAAGCTGACAGAGAGGAACAATGCTCTCGAAGCCATGGTAAAGGCTTTGAAGGAGGAAACAATGGCCACGACGCTGGCTTTAAGCACAAGAATAGAGGAGCTCGAGGGAGAGCTGGCCTTGTGTCGAGCAAAAATGGGGGGGAGGAGGTCAAGTGCAAAGACTCAAGAACGAGTATGTCCCGAAGCCGAAAGAGTTTGTGGGGACAAGGTCTGCATGCGATGTGGACAATTTCTTGTGGAGGATGGAAAACTACTTCCGTGCCAAAGGCATCGTGGATGATGCGGGTAAGGTACAAACTGCTTCATTATTTCTTACTGATATTGCGCTTTTATGGTGGCGAGGTAGGACCACAGATAAAAGGCAAGGTGAGATTGGAACATGGCAAGAGTTCCAATGCGAGTTGAAGGGACAAGCTTTACTCTCGAGTTTGCCGAGAAGAGAAGCTCGCAAAGTTGCAAGGGATAACGCAACGGGGCACAGTGGGGGAGTATGTTCGTGAGTTCAAGGAACTCATGCTCCAAGTTTCAGTTATGACCGAGAGAGAAGCAATGCTTGCTTTTCAAGAGGGATTGAAGCCGTGGGTCAGACAGGAGGTGGAACAAAGAGGTGTCCAAAAGTCGCCGGGAAGCCATGACTCAGAAGCAGATCCGTGGTTGCTTGGTCTAGGGAAAGACAAGCTTGGATCTTCCAAGTCCGAGGAAAGGGCGCGATGTGAAGGGAATCACAAGGAAGATACTGATGAGTATGGCAAAGGCACCGCGACAATTGTGGTAATGGGAAACCACGAGTTGGGAAGAAGAAACCCAAGAGGAAAAGGACACAAGCTCAAATGCTTTCTCTCGCGACGGTCCCACACATGTTAAAGAAATGTCCGATGAAATCCGCGCTTAGAAGAAGCCGTGGATAAGGCCTTGGGACTTGGTTCGAGCGCAAGGGGAGTCGGCCAAGGAGGCCGAAACGAGAAGAAGCCACCGAGTGCTTCTTATGTCATGGTCCGCATAGATTGCGAGGTGTCCGAGGAAGTCCGTCATCCATGGGAAAGATGGAGCAGATATGAGCCCAAGAAGCTTGGTTCGAGCAAAGGAAAAGTCGGGCCAAGAGGGCAAAGAGGAGCAAGTCCGTCATCGGCGGAACGATGGAGCGCATAAGGAGCCCAAGAAGCTTGGTTCGAGCAAGGGAAAAGCCGGCCAAGAGGGCTAAGAGGAGCAAAAAGAAGCGAGTAAAGTGCTTCTTGTGCCGTGGTCCGCATGAGTTGCGAACCGCCCAAAGTAAGCCGTAGTCAAAGGAAAGGCAATGTCCGAGCATGGTGAGTCGCCGGAGGGGGCTTCCACCCAAGGAAGAGGTGAGTTTGTCATCGAACTTAGAGGAAGAAGTTGCGATGAAAACAAAGGAAGCTGGGACCAATGAGGCTCAAGTCGAGTGAAGCGCCTGAGTTGGTCGAGTCATCGACAAGGCTTCCACCTATGGGAGAGGTGGGTGGTGCATCGCTTCAAGGAAAAAGAAGCGATGCATGTGGACAGACAATGACCGAGTAAATGCAAAGGTACATTCCGAACACTCTGATAATGTGTTGCATTCTAACTCGTTAACTTGGCGAGAACGTAGGGGCCCTTTCGAAGTTCTTGAGCAAGGAGGCCGAGAGACTGTGGGCAAAGCGACGCCAAGTGTTGTGAATCACGAGGATTCTGTTCGAGGGGAGCTAGAATGTGGGCAAGGGAGTGACATAACTCCTTGTCGTCGAGATGTACAAACGAGTAGGACGGCTCGAGTTAAGAAGCGACGGAAGCCGAGGCAAAAGTCCCAAAGGGAGGGAAGAGCCAAGGCAACGAGTGGGATCCGAGGCGAATCAAGTCGCGTTATTTTGAGTCGCAACGAGGACGCTATGCGAGAATGGGTGAGGGAGAATGTCACGGGCCAGAGTTCAAAGCCCGTGACCATCGAACCAAATGCATCCGATGGAGGTCTATTGCTTAGATGGGGATCATTTGGCCCACGAGAGCTGGCCCGATTCAAGGAACTATTGGAGAAGCCTGTCAGATTGAAGCCTGCTGGCCTGAGATAGCTAAGATATGGCAACTTAGGCAACTATGGTAACTAATCTTAAAGATAGAGGAAATCATATCTTGTAAGATTAGATAGGATTTGATATGGCAATATCTTGTAAAATCCCTTAAATCATGGGATATGGTTAATCTCGTCCGTCGATGTAAATGTATCTTGTCCGTTTGGCTTTGGGGGAGCTCAAGTATAAATAGAGAGCCTCCCTCATTTGTACTCACCCATTCATTGTTTCATTATTCTTTGTGAATAAGAGAATAGAGAGCATTTACTCAAACACTTTGCGAGCGTCCCTTTCTCATGTTCTCTTATAAGCTTCTTTTGGCATAAGAAGTCTTCCATTGCTCAATTGGTGCCTTGAGGAGTTCTTAAGGAATCCTCATTCGAGTAAAGGCTGACTTAGGCGGGTTTGGACGAGCAAATCGCCTAAGGCCGCACGGATTGCGAGACGAAAGGTCTAGCCCCGTGACACTAGTACCCACATTCATATTCAAAACACACAAATAAATACATAAACCATATTACCTAGGTTCTACATGTACAGCAAAATTTAAAGAGATAATATCAAATTTATAAGATTTGAACCTAAGTTCTCAAGACTTCCTTCTAAGCTTCTAACCAATAATGCTATGTTTTAATTCTTAATAATTCTAAGATTTCTAATTTCTAATTTTTGGGATGTTACATTGTGATTGGCTATCACCTTTTTTTATGGTCAGAAAATAGGCTAAAATATATAATTCAGGTATAATTTAAATATCAAACTGAAAAGTGTGTGTACTTTAGTTACCAAATTGGGCCAAAAAAAAAAATTAAGTATCAAAATGAGAAAACAATTATACTTCAAAGGCTAAACCGGGAATTAACCTTTTTAACACATCAAAAGCTTTTGTAACGATTTATAAATTGTGCTAACCGGATGGTTCCTTATATATAATTGCACTCATTTTAAACAAGGCAATGAGAAGAGGGGGAGGAGGAGATATGGGAATGAATGGTTTTCTTCCACTTTTTGAAACCAGGCTAGTCCGGAGATTACTCTTGTTTCGACCATATGCAGCTTCAATATTCATGGCTGTCTGCTTCATTTACTTTTATCGACCGAGTTATTTTCCAATAGAAGGCAAAACTAGGTAGTAGTAAAGTGGAGGTGTCCTGGAACAAAATTTCAAAGCTCTTGCAATATCGTTTGAGGAAGCCATTAAACACTTCATCAAAGTTATAATCTATGAACCAATTCAGATAGGATTGAAATATGGGCCCGAAGTGGAGGATATTCTCACAGGTTTGGCCATACAAAGCAGAAATGAAGGTGACTTCCAAAATTTTCCATCAAAACATTGTCCCTTCCTCAATGTACGTAGAAAGATCAGCTTTCTTACTGCATTTACTTCTTGTTTGCTGTAAACTGCTTGCCTACTCTGTACTATGTTTGCTAAGGGGCATCTCTTTGTTACCAAAGGTATGAACAATACCTTCAGTTTTCCATGGTGTTCGGGTTTGAAAGGATTCTTTTCCCACAAGTAAGTAACAATTAAACTTTCTTCAAACCACCATAAGATGTCAAGCTCTTGGAGGGCAACAATTTTGTGTGCCATCTTTGTCAACTCTGCATACAGCCTTGCGGAGTTCTTGAGCTGTGGAGGTACAGTCCAGGGTTGGTTGCATGAAGAAAGGATCTGGATGTCCAAAAGAACAACCTCCTATTTCTTTGCCTTCATAGACAACATCGCAAAGCTACGTGGATTTTCAAAGTTGATGTTTATCATTAGCGGAAAGGTAGCGGATGCGTATTGGAGATACAAGCAAGAGGTCATGGAATTTGGGTCAACTCAACCAACGTCTACTTTACAATTTTATCAGCATATGCTCTGTTCGATCAGTAAGGCTTCATTTGGGAAGTAAAAAAGGTTGCCTTCAATGATGTTCCTACAAAGGTTTTTCAACCTATTTGGTTTGCAGATTCCTTCTCTGCTGTGTTTCTGTTGTTTTAAACTTGCCTATTTATGAGCTGTCCGTAAAATGCCCGACTCTATAACATATCAATCCCTCAATTTTGCTCAATTACCCTGCACAATAGCCATGTACTAGATTCATACTATGCAAGATGTATTTATCAAGTAAAACTTGTGGGAATAAGATACATTACAAGCAAGGTCAAGAGTGGTACTAAACTTTTAATGGAACGAATAAGTTTGATCCTCAAAACATGCAATTTCCTATCCTAATTCTCTTGGTGTACATCCTCCCTCGTACCAAAAAATAGAGTACATAAAACATGAAATACCATTTTAAAAAAAAAAAAAAGAAAAGTTCAAACTTCAGAAATAAGATTGCTCAATGGTGCAAATAGAAAAATAGCAACCTTAAAGACTTTCCCAAAATGTTTATGGATCTAGCCTTTACTGGAAAAAAAAAAAAAGTTCTTTTAACTTAAGTACCTTCCATATTTGATCAAATAAATTACAAATAGGCTTTTGATCTCCATCCTTCCATCCCAGATTTGTTTGCAAGCGGATTACTGAGAGATACATAAACTCAACCAGAAGATTATACTTTGCAGTTTTTCACCACCTATTTTAACTGCAACCAAACTATTTCTAAACAGATGATTGAAGGCCAATGATACCTGCTCAAGAGTAAAGAACCATATGTTAGTGAGTTCCACATGAATGCAGCATTAGATCTGACAGTCCATATATTCGAGTCATTTTTTCATGTCATATATTTTTTCTTTATATGCCATGTTTGTATCGTGTTCAATATTACTAAGACAGTGCAACAACTACACAAAGGAAAAAGCAACTATGACAAGCTTGTGAATCATTTATATATCACAGCTACATTCAGGGGTGAATCCAAAGATTTTTCTTAAAGGGGGCCGGAATTGAATTATAAATTTTTGATAGGTCAAAATATAATTTTATCATGTATTAATTTATGATTTCATTATTTTCTGAAGGGACATAATAGGATTTTTTCCATTTTTTTTGTTGGGGGGGGGGGGGAGTGCAATTTGATCATATATTAATTTATAATTTAAACACTTCTTAAGGGCCTGCATAGCAATTTTTCCATTTTGGAGGGCCTACGGCCCCTCCCCTTTAAAATTCACCCCTGGCTACATCCAACTAACTTGATTTTGGCATGCATTTTGGCAACACCAAGCCATTGACGAACTGATGCTCTAAGAAAACAACAATAGGAAAACTAATACTTACCACATCCGACTCTTGCACCTGCATTCCCTGTCGTCTTGCTAAGTTCATGCCCACCTACATATTAGTTATTATAATTAGTCAAAACCAAATGGTGAAAACAAAAAGTGATTTCTATGGGCCACTGTATACAAGCCATGAGCAGAATACGAATGAAAATAATCAGACAATGGTCACACTAAGAGAGATATATAATGAATGACAAATAATTATGTCAGACAAGAAAGAGTAAGAAAAGCAAAAAATGTTGGAGCAGCCTATTGGAAGGCAACAGAAGCAGCATCCTAATATATTCAGGACATCATCAGAAGCCGTGTCCCCAAACCTGTTTTTAACCAATCAAGCAAAAAGAATTGGCTTAATCACATCAAGCCATTATTATAAACATCTCGAATTAAAGGAAGATCCGTATTGAATCCAAAGATATTAATATCTCTTCTAGTTTATAAACAATAATTGACTTGGATATACTGTTAAAATGATCAAAGGTTTAGCAACTAGTGTTCCCATTCAGAAGTGCTCAGTGAACTTTTTAGCTCCTTAAATCTCTTTGAGGGGCTCTTAAACATATAACTTGTGTAACTAGTATATAACTGCTTTCAACACTGGACTGCTTACTACCTTGTATCATGGACCATTTACAAAAATGAGGCCATTTTCAGTACATATTTTATCCCAAGTGAGACCAAATTTGGAAAATTACATATGGAATCATCATATCAATTCTAACAACTTCTTGTCATCATCATATAACTAAATTGTCTACAAGTTCACAACAAAACATATCCTTCTTTTTACTAATAAACAATGCAGTTTAATGGTACATGCAAACTCTATTAATTTGAAAAACCAAACATTTCACCTTTGCCGAGATCATCAGGATCAGCATGCACAACAACTGCCCTCCCTAAAATGGAATGCTGTCCGCTAAGTGGAATCTACAAATGGAAACAAAGAGAAGAACAATTATTATGGCTAAGTGTAATTCATCTTCAAGAAACCAAAATTATAGGAGACTAAGTATATTAAAAGAACTTAACAAGTGCCACTACCAGTCCAAAGAACAAAATCAATTCATTGTCACAGGCCACCAGAAAAAACAAAGAAAAATGAAAATTTTAATTTCTAAGAAGAGAAAAAAAACACCACAATTCAGTACCTGCCAATCTTTAATTGAGACCTCAGCAACCCCTGCAATGGAGACATTGCATTATTATTGTAAAAACTATAATTCATTCATAAATAATAGTCTATCATAATCATATAAATGACAGAAACAGCATATACCATCAGCGCCAGCAATTATATTACCCAAATCACCAGCATGGCGCTCTCCATCACTTGGAGCTCCATGATCCTTCTTTAATGGATTAAAATGAGGCCCTAAAGTATAAAAAAGAAAAAAAAACTATAAGCAACAAAAATCACCCTATGTCATATAGAGGGAAAGAAATAAATGAATAAACCAAAATTTTGACCAAACATTTGCATAAATGCTAAAACTGTATACTCAGTGGGCCGGGGAACCACTTTAATGATAAATGACATCAACCGAAATTCAACAAATTTGTAAAAGGAAAATTCCATTTTAAACTAAAATGATATGAACATAATTTATGCAAATAGCATAAGTTAAAAGATTTAAACTTCATCAAGGAAAACACCCATCTTAGTACTATAAACTACATCGACCTTAGATAAACACACAACTTGCATAAATGTCAAAAAAATAAATTTCATATCATTAAAAAGAAAAACAAAGCAATCAAAGGGAATTGGATTGGATAGGGAAAGATGAGAAAAGTGGGAGAGATACCAGTGGAATTGCAGCCATTGGTGGTATCACCGAGGGCGTGGATATGGAAGCCATGAAGGCCAGGAGAGAGGCCTGTTATCTTTCCTTGGACATGGGTTATCCCTATATTAATAAGAAACATTAAAATCCAATTGTCTCAGAAGATGAAGAGACATAGAGAAAGAAGGAAAGAGGGAGAGAGAACCATTTGGGATTTGAGTGAAGTGAATAAAGCCTCCAACGTTGGTATCTCCAGTGATGAGAGCCACAGCTTTGAGTGTTGCTTTAGAACCACCTTCCATTTCTTTATCTTCTACAATTGCTCCCTCTTCAATCTTTTTTCCTTTTTCTTCTTTTATTTACTTACTATTCCTTTGTTTAATAACTTAATACTAATTATTTCTCTTAAAAAAACAATAAGCCTTAAACCTAACCCAAGTTGAGACTTAAATAATTGTAAAAGAAAATAAAGAAAATGAAAGTAAAGTGAAAATTCTTAAGGTTAATGAAAGAAAATCATAAATGTTGAATCTTTAAAATTAATAAGCGTAAAAAATTATGGAATTTATTATTTATTATAATTTTTTTTATAAAATAATTGAAGTAAAAGGTTAATATGATAAAAATAATAATTTGTATTTTAAAAAGAAAATCACTTTCTTTTCTCTAGTTTTCCTCTAAATTGAGTAACTCAAAAGTAAAAATTATTCAACTCTCTTTACTTTCTTTAAGGTTATGATCAGTTTTGTTACCTAAATTATTCATTAAATTTAAAAATTAGAAAAAAATTAAATTAAAAATTTTTAAATATATATTTTTTTACTTTCTCTCCTTCTTTCTTCTCTTTTAAGCTATTTTTTAATTGTTAAATAACTTTAATTTGTAAATATTTAAAAGAATAGAGAAAGATATTTTTTTAAAAAAATAATACATGAATTTTGTATCAGATGATAAAAGGATTTGAAATTGAGGTTATAGAAATGAAAAAAAAAATTCACCAGAATCTAGGT
The DNA here is from genome assembly GCA_025698475.1 of Gossypium anomalum. Classification (NCBI taxonomy): domain Eukaryota; kingdom Viridiplantae; phylum Streptophyta; class Magnoliopsida; order Malvales; family Malvaceae; genus Gossypium; species Gossypium anomalum. The sequence goes on along the minus strand of CM046966.1, from coordinate 75,329,728 downwards.
TTTGTCGCCTTAAATTTAGCTAAATTTTTTGACTTTTTAATTTACCTATCATCAAAGTTCTTGTATGAAGAATAAAAGAAACAAACATATTTTTACGTTTTTTTTTTTTTAAGAAAAAACTTTATTAAAATGATATTTAATTTTTTAGATTTTTTAATTATAAAGTATCATGTGCCACAAAATGATTACTTAAGAATTTTTTAAGTGTTACCTTTTTTTGTTTTTAGTAACTTGGATAATGAAATATGGTTTAAGCATAACTTATAACCGGAAAAGAAAAAAAGTTTTAAGTATCAACTTGAAAAAAAAATAATTTAAATATCAATTTGTGATTTAAGACAAACAATAAATTTTAATAAATTTATATTTGTCCTTTTGGATTTTCTTAATTTTTATTTCTCGTACTAATAAAATTATGATTGTCTCAAATAAGATTACAATAATGTAATTATGAATTTTCTGCTTTTATTAAGAATTGTGAATTTAATTTCTATATTTTAATTTGAAAAAAATTACTTTTCTTTTGTAAGTAGTAATTCTGATAGTTTCACAATATATACATAAAGAATTAGTAAAAATCAATAATTCAATACTTTAAATACATTAAATTAATAAAAAGTAATAATGCAATTTTACCTATTTTTCAACAATATGATTAATTTCTTAGTTTTTATAAAATATAATGATCAAATTTTGACAAAGTAAAGTGTTAGACTCAAAAATACCAAGCGCGGGTTAAATTGGTATTTTAAAAATTCTTTCCAAACTTTTCTAAATGATAAGAAAAGGGAAATAAAAGCTTGAACAATTTATCAAGGATTTTCCAATTTACTATATTTAAATTATTACCTTTTAAGGAAAAGGTACAACTTTCACAATCCCTATTTTTTTTTAAAGGCTAAGATAGAACATTCACTCTAGCAAAACTGACTTTTAGCGGTGTTATTTTAGGCCTAAAAGCGCCGCTAAAACTATTTGCGGCATTTTTACAAGCGCTGCAAAAACGTCACTATAGATAACGTCGCTAAAGCTTGCGGCGTTTATTTAAAAAAAACGCTGCTAAAGAATATGACCTTTAGCGGCGCTTTTGCTATAAATGTCGCTAAAGAACATGACCTTTAGCGGCGCTTTCACCACAAACGCCGCTAAAGAATATGACCTTTAGCAGCGCTTTCAGCACAAACGCCGTTAAAGAACATGACCTTTAGCGGCGCTTTTTGTCACAAAAGTTGCTAAAGAATAGAGTACTATTCTTTAGCGGCATTTTTACGAAAAACACCACTAACTTTGGCAGATTTGCAATATCACGTTTTTGCCCGTATCCAACCTTTCCTATAGCATGAAATTCAGCCAAAAACAACAAATCTAAATGATACTTCAAATTCAACGAAAGATATATGATATAAATTAATAAATGAAGTATAATTCAAAATATTCTTACAATAATATTAAAAGTTACAATGTTAAAAAGATTTTTACAATAAGAAAACAAATGTCTAAGATGGCGGATTTTGCGATTGCTGAAACATTTTCATCATATTCTGAAGCTATAGCTGGAGTTCGTCATACTTTCTGCTCTGCTCTACTTCCCTCGCTATTGCCTCCGCTCTAAGTTGAGCTATTTGCTCAACTGTGCTCGCTTGCATCTAAGCGATCTGGTCTCTTAACCTCTGAACTTCAACTTGAGCTTGACTCCCCGAAGGCATGTATTGCTACGAGCTGGATCCAAAATATTGGGTTGGGTTAACACCAGATCCTTGAAATCGAACCCGACCATACCTTTCAGGACCCAAAACTTCAGTAATAATTCTGTTATCAATGTCCTCAAGATTAACAGAACTATCACTCGAAGCAATCATTTCATACTCCACCTTTTTATCCTTTAATTTCTCCTAATAAATCAATCAAAGAGTTAGAAACAAAATATATAATAAAAACAAATGCAAAATAACTTAACATTATTTAAAACTACCATTATAATTAAAAATTATAAATATTTAAAATAAATTAAATTTTATTAAGTAAATATACCATAATTTCTCCAGCTTCAGAAGTCATTAGAGATCCATCTTTCTTCCTATACGTAATGTCAAAAAGCTGAAGGCGTCCAACTTTTTGACCAGATGAGCGTTCCTACAATATAGTAATAAAAATATTATTTAATAGAAAGTAATTAATATTTGACACAATTAATAATTTCAAAATACCTCGGCCTCAACTACACAAGCAAAACTTTTCGACCCTACTGTGTGCGTGAATTTTTGTTTTTCCCTGCTGCTTGTTCCAACTCGCTCACGGTCCTACATTATGAAATTATTATTACATATATAATAAATACTATAAACCGAAATAATTATAAGAGTTTGGAAGTACATAATACCTTTTCTTTCTTTGAATTCCAAAATCGAACCGCATCTTCCCATTGATACCTCAGCATTACCGATAGGACATTTCGCAATTTCTCTTCAAGGCTTATATTTTTCTTAAAATATTCTTTCTTTAAATTGCTTTTATGCTCTCTCCATTTTTTTCCCAATGCCTTCTTGACATAAGTATCCGAGACCTCTAAAGCAAATCTCTCCTACAAAAGACACAAGTTTAGAAAGTAAATATAAATGAAACTTAAACCAAAGTATTATAAATTACATTCACGTTTCGTTACCTTAATATTATCGAGAGCTTGATTTTTGTTACTATCAGGCATTTGGTGCCATGACTCGTAGTTGATAGACAACATATTAGCATTTCGTGCTATAATGCCCAAATATCCTACTAAAAGTCGAGCTTTTGATCCAACAGGCTAACTAAGATTGTTTCTAGATACTTTGACATGCTTGACAGGATTTAACTCGTATAAATCTTTAAGTAGCGTACGTTCTCGACCTCTGCGCGTCTTACCACTTTCAACTGAAAAATGGTATATTATAATATAATAATTTGAAAAAGAAATCAATAATAAAAGTCAACACGCATGCAAATTAAATTTAACATTACTTTGAACTTCTGCAGGTTCGTCAAGTGTTTTCGAAACATTCGAAGATCCAATAGCAGTCTGTTGTTCACTATTTGTTTCTTCCGAATTTGGATTATTCTGAACAATACTTAGATTTCATAATATTCTTCTAGGCATTTTTCCTGCAAGACACATAAAATAGTTGAAATTTTAGTAACTAATTACAACAATAATAGTACATATAAAACAGTTGAAATATTTAACAAGACCAAGATTTAAATTATAATATTACATATAATTAAAAAATCGTAAAATCTTACTACATCATAATTCGTAAACATCTTCATCCACATCCTGACGAACCCATTGAAATTGTGTACTAGTACTAGTGTAATTTTCATTTAAGTTTTGTTCTAGAAAAGACAAATTTTCTGATCTTTCGACGATGTCATCTCTACTTTCATTGCCCATATCAAACAAGTCTCTAGGGGTGTTTCGGAGTACAACGTACCAACCCTCATCAGTTGGATCTTTCGAGTAAAAAACTTGTTTCACTTGAGAAGAAAATAAATACGGCTCGTCTATCAATTGTTGTCCAGTGTAAATCAATCGAGAGAAATTCACCATTGTAAAACCAAATTGATCTTTTTTAATTTCGCGAGCAGTATTAACATCAGCTCAATCACATCGAAATAAGACAACTTTCCATTTGCCATAGTAATCCAACTTAATAAAGTCAGTAAGTAGTCCGTAATACTCCACATTTCCCTCAATAGGATTACTGTCCCTAGAACTAGCATAACTTGTAATTGAAGAATTAACAACAATTCCACAATTTTGAGTTCTCCTCAATCTCTTGTGATATTTTGTATGAAATCTGAATCCATTGATGAAGAAGGCACTATATCTTTTTATTACTCTATTCGGACCTTGGGAAAGCCATTAAACTTCGTCATTGACGTCCTTCCCACTCCAGACCTATTGAATCGAAAGTAAATTGAGTAATTATAAATGTTATGAGAATACATTATTATTTGTCAATGAAAGCTTCAATTACAAACCGTTTGGCTTAACCATTCATGAAAAGATTCTGTGAATAACTTATTAATCTCTCGATGTTGTAATCTTCAGGAGGGTGAACGAGATCTTAAGATTTGTTTGTACTCACTATATTAAAAAGAGATTTAATTGGTTAGAAGACAAAGAAATTAAAAAGGTGAATGTTTATCAAATTCTAGAACTTACTTGCGTAATGGTTCTATTGAATCGTGGTGAAAAAGAACATATTGTTGTGCTTGTACCCAAGATCTATCATCTAATTTTGCAATTTCAACTTTACCGATTGGTTCTCCGTAACTTTGAAATAAATAAGTTTCGGCCAAGTTATGATCAGTGAGCCCAGTATTTCTACTTGGTCTATTTAGTCTTGTTTCAACATCTTCTAAATATCGAGAACAAAAATTCATACACTCCTCTGCCAAGTAACCTTCAGCAATTGATCCTTCTGGATAACATTTATTACGACAATAAGACTTCAATTTGCATAGGAACCTAAACACGATATACAACATTATCAAAGTTGTAACTAAAGGCATAGAGGTGAATGAATGAATACTTTACAAATAAATTAGCACCTGTCTATAGGATACATCCATCGATAGAAAATCGGTCCACCAAGTATTGCTTCACGAGGGAGATGGATTAGCAAGTGCACCATAATAGTAACGAAAGAAGGTGGAAAGATCTTCTCCAATTTGCATAAAGTCAAAGTGGCTCGATCTTGTACTTTCTCAAGTTCTTCAACATTCAAACCTTTGTCACAAATAGCTTTCATTATATTGGATAGTTCAATTATACAAGACGTTACCTTTTTTTACATACAACACCGTCAAGCAACTGGCAGTAAATCTTGCATCAAGATGTGATAATCATGTGATTTTAAGGAATATAATCTTCGTTCTTTAAGACTCACACATCGAGATATATTTGATGCATATACATCTGAGACCTTTATATCCTTCAACACCATGCAGAACACTTCTTTCTCTTTCTTCGACATTGCAAAAATAGAAGGCGGCAATTGATATTTCTCATTCGAAAGTACTTGGGGATGAAGATCACGTCGAATTCCCATGTCAACTAAATCAAGTTGACTCTGAAAATTGTCTTTCGATTTTCCATCGACATTCAAAATTGTCCCAATGATGTTCTCACAAACATTTTTCTCAATATGCATGACATCAAGATTATGTCGTAAAATGTGATGCTTCCAATAAGGCAACTAAAAAAAATACTTCTTTTTTTCCACAAGTCTGCCTCATTAGAATCATCCTCTTCATCAGATTCATCATTAGATCCATCCCTCGATCTTCTCTTTGTTTGCGAGTTGGGTGGTTGATTCATCTTCCCATAACTGAAATTGATATCTTTTAACATGAACAAGTTTTCAGATCCAATAGTCTTCTCAAGAGTTTCTCTGAACTCTTCAGCACCATCAAATAGAGTCCTCTGAAATCTAAATATATGATTTCCATCTAGCCACCGATGATGCCCTATATAAAAGAATTTATTCCCATTATATAACCACTTTGAATATGTTTGCGCCGCACAATAAGGACAAGCATAACGTCCTTTGGTACTTCAACCAGATAAATTGGCATAAGCCAAGAAATCATTAATAGTCCACAACAACGCTGCACGTAAATGAAATTTCTCCTTTCTGAAGACATCATATGTTTCAGCCCCCGCCTATAATTGTTTCAACTCTTCAATAAGTGGCTACATATAAATGCCAATATAATTTCTGGGACCTTTCTCTCTAGGGATAATCATACATAAGATAAAAAAATATTGTTTCATGCAAATCCACGAAGGCAAATTGTAAGGAACAAACACTACAGGCCAAGTACTGTACGAAGTACTCATGATTTTAAAAGGATTAAATCCGTCAACTGCTAGCCCAAGCCTCACATTTCGAGGATCGCTTGCAAAGCTTGGAAATTTATTGTCAAACAATTTCCAAGCTAAGGAATCCACAGGATGCCTTAATAATCCATCATCGGTTCGTTCATCATGATGCCACCTCATAGACTCGACTGTTTTTGACAACATGAACAGCCTTTGAAGCCTCGGTATTAATGGAAAATATAGCAAAATCTTTACTGGCTTCTTTCCTAACTGTGCCTTACCTTCATCCGCATTCACATCTTTTGTATTCCTATTCATCTAACGAGAATTACCACAAACATGACAAGACTGTTGGTTTTTCCGATCACCCCAGTACAACATGTAGTCTTTTGGGCAACTATGAATTTTGCCGTGCCAAAGGCCTAAATCTTTTATTAGTTTCTTCATATCTTGACAAGACTGAGATATTTTTGCAAACGGAAACATATCTCTCAAAAACTCTAACAACATTGTAAAAGAGTTTCCGGTCCACCCTTCCAAACATTTTAAGTGAAATAGGCGAATGCAGAAGGACAATTTCGAATATGTTGATCCCTCGTAAAGTTATTCATTCATTTCATTAAGTAACTTGTAGAACTTCGCCGCTTCTTCATTTGGCTCGTCATCAGGTACACTTCTTCCCGTTTCGGTAAAAACATTTCCACTAATATTACAATCATCGGATGCAATAAAGTCAGGTGGAAATGGTTGCAATCCATGACTGTGCATATTAAATGCATCCGACAACATACCTTCCATGTCATCTTTTCTAACATACTGATGGTAAGCAGTATGAGGATAAGTCGGATTAGATATTCTACTAGATGTACACTCTCCATGGAAAATCCATTTTTTATACCCCCGAATAAAGCTATCAACAATTAGATGCTCGTAGACAACTTCACGAAAATGCCAATTGATGTTGCCACACTTCTTACACGGGCAAAGAATCATATTCTCTTGCCTTGCATTTTCAAATGCAAAATTTAAAAAAGTTTGTACTCCATTTCGATAGTCGTTGCTTACCCTTGACAAATTCATCCAACTCTTATCCATTTCATTGTTCTTGAAGTCTAAAGTTGACAATAAATTGTGGTTACTAAAATAGATAATACATATCAAGTATAAAGTATCTAGTGTAAACTAATTCAGGCAAGTTGCAGGATTTTCAAGTGTTTATTTATGTATTATGTAAGTTAATTAAGTTTTGTAAGTTATATAAGTTATGATATGATATATATTTATGTAACTTATTATATGATATATATTTAGCATCAAGATAAATATTATTTCCCTTAAAAAATTATTTTAATTAAATAATATTTAAATAAATTAATCCAAATTATGTAATTTAAAAAATTGTGTATAAAAAGTTGAAAACCATATAAGATGAAATGTCAACTTTGTTCCATGAAAAGCCCAAGCTTTTCTCTTTTTTCTTATGTTTTCCATTTATGCCTCTTGTGTATGATTATCTTATTTTTGTTTGCTTAAGCATGATAATGGGTAATTAAATCTGAAGTGGGAGGTTGATGGAAATGTTATCTAGTTAACTTTTTAGGTCAAGGACTAAATTTAAAAAATTAGACTAAATCGAATAGACTTCAAAACTTAAGATTAACGCCCCTAAAGGAAAATTAAGATAAGTAAGACTGAGAGGAGATCTTATCAGGCACCAATTTGATAGTCCCAGGTTAGTTGGGTGAGGTCGAGAGATAAACCAGACTAATTCATCTAACTTGGTAAATGTAAGCAATTTTAGGAGTTTAAGTAATTTAGTTCCTTAAACCGAGGGTTAACAAGCAACATAGAAGTCAACCGACCACTACTTACTATTAATCGGTTAAGTTCATAGTTTTGCTTGATTTACAATTTAGTTCTTTTCCATTTCTAGGGAATTAATTAGTATAATTTACCTCTTGTATGGCTTGCCGTAATATAATTTCTTAGTGAGTAGTTAGCTAGACTCTTTTAATTACATGTCTGTAGTTTAGAATTCACTTAATCGCCAAACCCTGTGGGTTCAATCCTTGGAATACTCCAGTGATCCATTGAACATTCACTCTAGTCGATGATCGAGGCAGTCAGTAAACAATGAAGGCCTCTAAAAGGTGTGTGTTTACAAGTGTTAAGCTCTCTCGAAGAATGGATGTGAGAATAACAATAAGATTTAACAATAAGAACCTAAGAAATGTGTACAAGAGAAATTGAATAAACAAATATTTGATGCTTTTCTCTTCATTTCTATGCTTAGATGTTCTTCTTATGTATCTTCAAGTGTTCTTGACTTGAATATATGCCCTCTAATTGATGTTTGGACGTTTTGAGTTGTTAAAGGGAGTTTCTAGCCATTGGAAGAATTAATATCAAGCATTTAATGTAGTCTGCAGGGTCAAGTATCAATACTTGAGGGATAGGTATCGAGACTTGGCTGAACAATAATCGTTAGAAGTCTTGAAGTCTCGAGAGTGGACAAACAAGTCTCCTGACTTAAGGGTAAGTCTCAATACTTAGACTAGTAAGTCTCGAGATTGCACTACTCTCATTTATCTTTTGCATACTATTTTCATAAATCTCGATACTAGCCACCTAAGTCTCGAGACTTAACTTCTAGGTATTGAGACTTAGGTGGTAAGCTGCAATACTATACCCTTCTCAAAACCTCTATTTAAAACTATTTGAGGTGGTATCGAGACTTGTATAGATATGTCTCAATACTTAGAAAATGTATTTTAAGGCTTGGAAACTATTTTAAAGGGTCTTGGAGTTACTCAAAAATATTTGTGAATTGTCTAAGTCATTTGAGAACATTATTTTGAGTTTGAGACACTTGAAAATAAATTAAATATATTTGATAGAGGAATTTTGAAATTTATTTGTTATATCAAAACATTTGAAAATCAAAGCTAACAATCTCTCCCTTTTTTTTATATAACAAAACTTTTTAGAAAAATTTACTTTGTAAAAATTCCACTAAATCAAATGTTATTTTCAAGTTATACTCCTCTTTTTGAAACACTTTATGAAGACATTCTTTTGAAAACTAATTTGCTTGAATTTCATAAGAATAGAAATTTTGTGAAGCTTTGAAACTCAAGATTCAATTTTCAATATTTATTAGCAATGTTCCAAATTTGAATTTGAATTTTTTTTATAATTTCATTTCTTAGGGCTCTCCAAGACGACACACCCAATCGGATAAATCCCCGATCTAAAGGTTTTTGCAACTAAACTTTCAATTCAATCGAAGCCATTCTGTATGGTGCAATAGAGATCGACGCAGTACCGGGTGCTACTTTAATAACAAATTCAATTTCTCTCTCAAGAAGAAAGTGATATGTCACATTTCATTATGGCAAACTAAAGTCTTTTCGGCACTTAACGAACTTGTTTTCTAGTGTTTTTATATGTTTTTATTTTGTTTTTGGTTTTTATTACTTTATATTTAATTTATGCAAAATAAGCATTTTTTACACAATATTGAGCAATGTCATGGCCTAATGGGCCAATATGGGCCTAAGGTGATTTAATAGCTTCAATTAGTGTATAGGACACAGTTTTCGGGCTTAAAAGATGAAGGACGACTGCAGCGTCTCGACGCCGAGGAGTAATGTCGCAATACCAGACTTCAAAACCAAAATATTTACATTCGAAAGGTAGTGTTGTGAATCAACCCTATTTAGGTCAGATCATAAACTCTATAAATAGAAATGTTAAGCCTTATTTTGGGAGGTTGTTAAGTTTTTGTTTAGGCCTGGCCAAGTGAGCCACTTAGTTAGTTTTAGGGGTTTTATTTTCGGTTTTTAGTTTATTTCAATTTAGTCCTAAAGCAGCTTTTATTCTTATCTAACTTGGATTCAATTTCGATCTAAGCTTTCAATTAAATAGGTTTATTTATTTGTTTTCGATTTCTAATTGCAATCGGGATTATCTTCGCAACTGTTAAATGAAATTTAGCTTTCACACGTAAATCGACATCAAAACAAATGTCCTAGTCAATTAACGAATGTGTGGCTAATTAACGGATGAATTAGGGTTTGAATCTGAGTTAGTTGGTTTAAATTATGTGTGATTAAACCCTAGAAAGTGATGGCCCGAGGAAGTAATTTAGGATAAACAAGAATGAAAGATAAGTTTACCAAGTAAATCATAATTTATCCTAGTCAATTAAATAAGGTCGAGAGATAAATGTGTATTGGTGTATTAGTTAATTATTTAGAAGTCGAGAGGTAATAGCTGGTTAATCAATAGCTAACTCGATAAAACCGGAGTTCTAAAGTTAATTAGGAACACTGAAGTGAGTTAATCTTTTTTCTGCTTAACTTGATTTAATTTTGATTGTTATTTGGTTGTTGTTAATTTAAAAAACATAATTTAAAAAAAAAAAGTTATCTTAGGGACTAAATTGGAATAATGAAAAAATATTTAAAACAATCAACTTACAAAAGTATCAGTAGATTAATGAAATTAAACATCTAAGACCTTGGTATGTAAATTTTCAAAACATTTCATAGACATTTGGGACTCCAATTACATCACCAAAATCTAAGGACTAAATTGTAAAGCTGTGAAAACATGTCATGGACAAGCCAAGCGCCACGTCGAGACGATGCGATGTAACACGTCAGGACGAGCTCCAGAAGAGGTTCCTCATCGAGAAGACTTGACAAAGGAAGTCACGACGTTGATCCCACATTGAGACATCATTCGAATGACATCAAGATGTCGATTGCACTTCCAGTTCGTAACATACATTTTTCAAGTTTAAGCCCTACCAAACATACCATTTCGTGCATTTGAGGCTATTTCTTACTTCAAACATGTCATATTACCTTCAGAAAATAATTAGAACATGCTCACATACACAATAACATATCATAGTGAAATTTAACATATTATGTAATCATCATGCTAGCAACCATTCTTCTATTCCAAAAAATCATTACTCAACATAACAAATTAGAATCTCAAGGTTATCTAAGGGTTTTAAATGTCCATTTTGAACCATTTGGTCTATAACACCCTTAACCTGTCTCCATCGTCAGATTAAGGTTACAGAGCATTACAGTACAAATCGAAACATTTAAATTTAAATAGAAGTAATTATGCAAATTAATTGAAATCATTCAATAATTCATATAATCTAAAGTAAAAATGCTCTTATAGACCTTAACCCGAGCTTATGGGGTCCTAAAAATAGGTTGGGAACATCCAGGGACTAATTTGAAACAAATCAAAAAATTTAAGATAAATTTGAAAAATTAGGGAACAGGGGTCACACAGCCTTGTGGCCAGGCCGTGTGGATATTCGAAGTATGGGAAACACAGTCGTGTCCCAGCTCGTGTGAGTATTCGAAAATGGGTTATACAACCGTGTCCCAAGTCGCGTGCCGGACTGTGTGTATATTCAAAATATGGACACACGACCATGTCGTAGGCCGTGTGTCAGACCGTATGAAACATACACCAAAAATAATAATGACACACGGTCGTGTAGGGTGGCCATGTTTAGCACAAGCCATGTGATAGCTCGTGTCCCAGGCTGTGTGCTTCATAAATTACCAATAAAACAAGCCAAATCAAACACCTATTCTTGCACACCAAGGCACACCATTCCCACATGCATTCATATAACCAAAACACCTTCAAACACACTCCAAAACATGCCAAAACATTCATCCTATAAACATAGCCAATATGACATCAAAAGGCACCACAATTCATACATTAAAATCAATCCAACTAACATCTCAAGTTCATTCATTAAGCACAAATCAAACATACCAAAACCATTTCACACATACATATCATTCAACCAATATTTACCTATCATTATATGGGCATGCATAAGTATTCAACAACACACCTATTTACACCATTATTTAACAAACCATCAATTAAAAACATTAAGGCATACATAAGCTTAGCACCACTCAAACATACCAAATTGCCAAGTTAACATTCAAGCCCTATTACATGCCATTTATAACTATTTGCCAAAATAACCAAAAACTACCAAAGTGATTGATGGATAATATGATAGTGCTTCGACGAGATTCCAACCAGTCAAGCTTTTTGATGATCTACAAATCAAGGAAAAACAACTATATAAGCAACTAGTGCTTAGTAAGCTCGTATAAATCTTAAATGTAAACTTACCAAATAGGCTCAATTTATATAGTTTATGCATAATTCCTTTAGCATGCTCATATGTTTAACTAATTCCTATTTTCAATCACCAATCTCAAAAGTTAGTGAACTTGTACATAAAACATTCAATTCATCCATATCAAGAGACATATATTTGGAGCATAACCACCTATATAATATTTAACACATTTCCAATGTATCATTCATACATCTCAAAACATTTGCACAAGTATTTTCATTTCATCCATTTAACATATGACTTACCACGATATCACATTCACTTAATTTAAACCTTTAATGTCCATTGAGCCAAATGAAATAACGTCGGATACACAAGAACCATGCCCACACAAAGTGTGTCTGTACATGTAACTATAACCATATCTATAATGCTCACATGAGCTGTTGGTCGAGATGTTAGCTACACGATGCTGCTCACACAAGCTGTGGAGAATCCGCAACAAATGCAGGACCTCAACCATTGGTAGGACATCCAAGACCAACACCCAAAACCGTTAATCCTTAATGACATGTCATTTGTATCCTAAGTATCCACGAGGTTCAAACGGGAAACTTATTCATCCATAACCTTTCATTTTGGTCCATTAAACCATTACAATATACTTTCATGAAATGCACATTTCCAAGTATAACTTATAATTTGGTTAACTTCACTAATTGATCCATAATACCAAATTATCACACCATTATCAATTCAATCTAAACATAGCATAAATATTTATTTATATTTCATCCAAAACAACAAATAACAAATTTAATCCTTATACAAACTTACCTCGACTAACGCGGTTGCAAAAGTAAAGCCGGTGATTAATTCAAGATCTTAGCTTTTCCTCGATTCAAGTCCGGTTGATTTGTTTCTTGATCTAGATAGTAATTTAGCTCAATAAAATAATTTAAATAGCTTAAGATAACAAATTCAAACCTATAACCCATTTTAAAGTAAATTTACAAAATTACCCCTAATATTTTAACTTTCATGTAATTTAGTCTCTAAACTTGAAACTCACAATTTAACCATTTTTAAGTAAAAACCATGCTAGTCAATCTTTAATAGGTTTACAAGTAGCCCAAATTTTCCACCATTTCACATTATTATTGAATTTTACTATATCCTCAATTAGGTCCTTAAACACAAAATAATCAAAAATTACTTAACAAAATACTTATATTTAACTACCAACTTTAATAATCTATCAATTAAATTCAAAAACACTTCAACTCATTCATGAAAAGTCCTTAAACTTTTAACAATTTTACAAATTGACCCTCGGGCTAGCTAGATTAAACTAATATGAACTCAAACGCATAAAAATAATTAAAAACGAGCAAGAATTTCATACCATGCATCCAAAACAAAGGTTGGCCGAAACCTTTGCTTCCCAACTATGGTGATTCGGGTTTTACAAAGCAAAATGGGGAAGATGATAGCGGTTTTACCTTTTGTTTTGTTTAACCTTTTATTTAATTATTAAAATACAAAATTTACCTTTTAAATTTAATCATATTTCTTATAACAGGACTCCAAAATCGTCCATTTTACTTTAGCTAGGTGAATTAACCAGTTAAGGCCTTTAAATCACCTTTTCATAGCTATTTGATCCAATAAACTAATAGAAGTTAACTTTTGCAGCTTTTACAATTTAGTCCTTTTTTTCTCAATTAACTATCTAAACGATAAAATTTCTTAACTAAATTTTAATGCGAATCTAATAAATATTTGTAAACATTAAATAAGTATTTAAATGATAACTCACTTGTCAGAATTGTGGTCCTAAAACCACTATTTTTGACAACACTAAAAATAGGTTGTTACATGATCATTTTAAACAAGCTCAAATTTCAAGAATACGAGTTTAGGCCCACTAACACTTTTTAACCATTTTACATGCCACTTTATTATATATTCATCAAGAAAACATAACACGCATTCTCAATCTCATTCTCAAACATGAAAATATCCACAATCAAAGTCCAAAAACATTATCAACAATCTATGAGTCTAGTCCGAAAATAACAACCTACATGACCTTTATTTGCAGTGTTTAAAACCAAAAAAGCATACTCAATCACAATGCCTTGCACAAATCACTTCCTTGCCTACTTCACACTCCTCGAGTACACTATTTTTTTGCAGAATTTAAATAAAGAGTGTGAGCTCAAACAAGCTCAATAAAGGTTCATAAGTACCACCAATCATACACAATAACATAAGTTAAGTGAAAGAATACTAGAAGTAAGTACACAAACACTTTTTCATCATGTCAAATCATCAATTTAATGTTTTATTTGTTCACATAGAATAGATATATATTCTTTCACAAGACACTTGAGTCACAAATTGAGCATTTCCATTTTGATATATTGGCTCCTTGAGACTATGAAACATAAGTGAACACAATCACATTCATTGGATAAATATATCTCCAACACATCAATGACTCAAAGGGTTTAACATGTCCCATTAAGTGTAACCTTAAGCTAAACACTTCTAACACACCAAACATGTCTCGTTGAATGGAGCATAGCTCAACATTCTCTTACCTCTTCAACCTGTCCCGGGGCGTCAATCACCTAATCACAAAACACAAAGGAGAGTATTCATAATCCTATGACATGCCAACTATATCCAACAATTTCAAGAGATCACAAGGCCAACATGCCCATACTAACACATGATTATTTTCTTTTTTTAAGGCAAAATTTCTTTGTTCTTGATCACCATATACACAAAACTATCACTTTCCCATAACACACTAATTGTACTCACAATTGATACATTTACAAGTGCTAACACGTTGCTCAATCAGTCACAATCTCACTAGTTCACATATAGGTGCATTAAAACTAGCAAATCGCGTAACACATGCTAACATAAATCTTTTATCACATGTTGATTTGCTACATCAATTTCCAGACCTCACAACACATAACCACCATTTTGTAAAATGAGGCAAAAGGAATAAGAAGTCTTACTCTCGAAACCTAGTATAGGTGTTTAGGCTAACCTAAACTCCTGATTAACACAATGAATTGTGCATACCAGCAGCAACTTTAGAACACTTACTGATCTTGCTTTCGCTTGCTAGCCGAAAGCTTAAACAAGCTTCACTATGCCTTTCGCCTTACTCTTAGATGGGTTCGATGGTCCTGAAACTTCACAAACATAATACACACAATACGTATAAATCATTAATAATTGCAAACACGTCATAAATCAAACAAAATGCAGATTCAATACAGCTCTTCTTAAATCAAAAATTTTGACAAGTTTAGTCGAATCTTAAATTTTTTAATCTAAATCTATTTCCATTGCTTGGAACTAATCAGAAACATCTAATTAATCAATTTATAATAGATATAAACCATTTATAACCCCTAAAATCTTAAAATCAAAATTTTCCAAAAAATCAACCATGAGCACCTTGAAAAAAAATCATCAAATCTGTAACATCCCGAAATAGGGCCTAGTCAGAATAGTGGTTTTGGGACCAAAAATATGACATTGAAATATTTATTTTATGATTATTATGAGGTCTAGAATATGATAATATGCATGTGCTAAAGTTTCATGAAGAAATTCTATGAGTAAGGTGTCCAATTGGAAAAATAAGGACCAAATTGAATAAATTGCAAAACATGGATTCTAGAAGCAATTTGTATGAAATTTCTTTAGATTATTAATTAGAAGGTCTTGAAGAGAATTTTCCCCAATTTCTAAGTTTTTGGACAAAAATGGGCTTGTATGGGTGAAATTTAAAAAAAAGGGCTTGAGGGCATTTTGGTTATTTGGCTAATTAATTAATAAAATGGGAAAAATCAAGCTAAATTCAGCCATCATCTTCCTTGTGGCTGATGAAATTCTCCATTGCCAAAGCTAGGGTTCTGGTTCAACATTTCAAGCTTGATAGTAAGCGCTCCTAAGTTCCGTTTTTAATGTTCTTCGTATTTTTAAAATCTCGGTAGCTTACTCTCTCTATTTCTACTCATATTTCATGCCAGGGTTCATGTTTAGAAATTTACCCATACATGAGCTACTTGTATTTTGATGGTTTATGGAGAAATATGAAAGTTGGATGTGTGTTAAACATATTTTCCTAGGTGATTTTCATGAAAAACCCCAAAAAAGACCTTTTTGCAAAAGGTGTAAAATATGAGTTAGAAATGTGAAATAATGGAAAAATGTGGGCTGCCATAAGAGGAAAGAACATTCGGCTAGGCTTGGGTAAGGTAGAAATTGCATACATTTCGTTATACGAACGTAGGGACTAAATCATAAATAATGTGAAAGGTTAGGGGCAAAACAGTCATTTTGTCCAAGGGTGGAATTTAGGCTCGAAAAGTACAATGTGAGGTGTCAATGATTTATTTTTATTGTTATAGACCCCGAGGAATAAATTTCGGAGGTCGATCGAGGAAAATAAAAGGTTTCGAAATAACCGAAACTCGATACCGAAACGAGTACCAAGTAAGTTTGAATAACTTAAAGTAAACTCAAAATATGTTTAGTTGCATGATTTATGAATGTATGATAATTACATTTGATGATGACATGAAAACCTACAAAATGTATCTTTAATAATGACACATTGATAAATATCCTCGGTTGAGATTAAAAAGGGAAATTCGATGGATGAACCATGATTTACATGTGACTTGAGATCCTGTATGTGTTGCAGAAAGGATTTAGCCCAGACGGGTAATCCTTTGATCTCAAATATACAAAGTATCTAGCCTGGACAACTGTTTCTTGAGTGATCGAGCCTCCCAAAGAACATGTGTACTCTGAGGATTTAGCCCAGACAGGTAATCCGATTAGGGTCTGAATTTAGCCTGGACTGGTAATTCAGATCTGAGCTCATTAAGGGTGTTTGTCACTATAAGGGATTTAGCCTAGACTGGTAATCCCGACATCACCGTATGAGTCTATATTATAGGGGATTTAGCCTGGACTGGTAATCTTGCCGTAAGATATGAGGTTCGCGGGAGTGTATACATGAGATGATCGCTCTGATGACTTGACGGATAATGGATAATCCATCGAGGTTTTCTAGAAACTCAACGGGATCAACATGAGACATATGTATAAAGGAAAGGATGAATGATGAGCTCATCTAAGACCAATTTACATGATGTATTATTATGTGACTAACTTGGTAATTGAGTGTATGTGATAGGGAAACCATTCCAAGCTTATTGATTTTATTGCCTAATATGGTCGTATACTAATTACTCGGTAAGTTCACTTTCCAGTTATTCGGGCTTGCTAAACATGTAAATGCTTAACCCTCTAATTTCCTTGTCTTACAGAGCTCGAGGACTCGTAAAGATTAGAAGACGGTTGGAGAGTCAACATACTATCAACTACTCCCGCTTAGGTATAAAGACACTTTTATTTTGTTCAATGACATGTATATGACTTTGGTTCATTTTGTGATGTGTGCCACTTGAATTGCCATATGTAGGCTTGTAAAAGTTTACATATCTTCTTGTATTTGGCCATGAAAATTCGCTTATTTTGAAGTAGGCTATGACCTATAAATCTATGCATTTTTATGTTTATATGGGATGACTTGGCTATAATTGGTAATGAGTTATAAGAATGAGCCAATCTTAAATGTGTCAATGAGGCACAGAAATCCTTAATACAAAAAGGAAATTAACCTAGCATGTGTAAAACTAATGATATGAGGTTTGCATGCAATGAGGTTTATCAAGGTTATATGTAAGCGTAAAATCTGGCTTTATTATATATTAAGGTAACCTATAAGTGTGATTTGGTTGATAAAGGGTGACCAAAGGCTTGGAAAATAGCCTTACAAGGTCCGACACACGGGCATGTGTCTAGGCCGTGTGTGACACACGGATTGCCCCCATGGGCGTGTGGCATGGCCGTGTGTCCCCTGCACTTAAAATTTTAAGTCAGTTTCAAGCACAGGCTAGATACACGGGCATGTGTCTTGGCCGTGTACCCCTAAATACATGCTGACTTCATAAACAGAATGTTCAAGTTTTTGGACACAGGTGACCACACGGGGCGTGTCTAGGCTGTGTGAATGACACAGGCCAGGGACACCAGCGTGTGATTCAACCGTGTGAAAACCCCTATAGGTTCGAAATGAAAATAATTTTCATAAATTCAACACGGGTAAAGGACAAGGGTGTGTCCCATAGCACACGGACGTATGAGGCATTACTTAGGAAATTTTTCATAAACTTTCGTAAGTTCTCTATTTAGTCCCGAATCATTCTCAATGAGTGTCTAGGGTCTCGTTGGCCCCTAATAGGGATATTATGATGCAATTTGATTTATTTTATATTGGAATGAAATTTTATAACCCGTATTTCCTAAAAATGTTCAAGTACATGTCCGGTAACGCCTCGTATCTACTTTCAATCTCGGGTACCGGTAAGGGTGTTACATTTAGTAGTATCAGAGCTACGGTTTAGTCAGTTCTAGGACTACCGTAAAAAGTATTAGGTTTCGCTATATATGCCATTTTTCAAATATTGATAGTGTGACATCTCCTAACTATTTAAATTGTTTTTGAACATTGTAAATGTCCTCCAATCAAGCACAATATGAGTCTGAAGGAGCCGAAAGCCATGCTCCAGCTTCCGTACAGTGAGCTATTTCCAGTAGTAGTAGAAGGCCTATATCTGAAGGCCGGGAAGAGGCCAGGGCTGCCTTCTTTGACATGATAGGTGAATGGTTTGGGGATTATTAGAGGAATCGCCCCAATATACCATGACCTCCCCCGTCCCCTAACAACCTGATGAGGATTTGCCACGAGGTATGGCACTTGTAATAATTAGTAAAGCCCCTGTAGATACACTTAGAAAGTATGGGGCTGAGGAATTCAAAGCTAAGATCAATGATGATGCTGAAAAGGCTGAGTTCTGGATCGAGAATACTACACGTGTATTAGATGAATTATCGTACACACCCGAGGAGTACTTAAAGTGTGCCGTGTCTCTCCTGAAGGATACTGCATACCACTGGTGGAAGACTGTATCTTCCGTAGTGCCAAAGGAAAACATCACTTGGGAAATTTTCCAAGCAGAGTTCAAGAAGAAATACATCAGCCAAAGGTTTTTAGACTCGAAGCGAAAGAAGTTCCTGGAACTCAAACAAGGGAATAAGACTGTAGCTGAATACGAAAGGGAGTTTGTAAGACTAAGCCTGTATGTGACTAAATAGGTTCAAACCGAGTCAGAAATGTGTAAACGCTTCGAGGAAGGTCTGAATGAGGAAATTAAATTATTGATTGGGATTCTTAAGATATGAGAGTTCGCTGCATTAGCTGATCAAGCCAAGAAAGCAGAAGAGTTTAATAAGGAAAGAAAGCAAGGAAAGAGAGAAGCTCAAGTTTCGAGCAAAAGACCCAGCGGTAAGACGCTCTCGTTTCCCACAAAGAAATTAAAAACCAACATGAATGCTCCACTTCATCGGTAGGGTATTTGGGTAGACCTAGAGGCTCCAAACGACGTAATCAAAAGTCTTCCTCCCCGACTAGTGTGAGGAGTGTAGATGGCCAAAAGCCAAAGTGTAAGAGCTACAACAAATTTCACTCTAAAGAGTGCCGACTGAAGAGCGGTGCATGTTTCAGATGTGGTTCTCTTGACCACTTCCTCAAGGACTGCCCAAAGCGAACTGATAAAGAGGTGGAAGTGGCCCTAAAATTGAGTAATCCCATTACTCGAGGTAGACCTCTGAGGTATCCTGGAAGTGCTAATGGTAGTCAAGCTGCGGCCAAGGACACTGTAAAATTAGAGGCTCGATCCTTGGCAAGAACGTATGCAATACACACTCGAGAGGAAGCCTCTACTCTTGACGTCATCACAGGTACTTTTTCTCTTTTTAATACATGTGTTGTTGCCTTAATTGATCCGGGGTCGACGCATTCATACATTTGCATGAGATTGGTGTCTAGTATGAATATACCCATTGAACCTAGGGAATTTATTATCAGAGTGTCAAACCCATTAGGCAAATCAGTCCTAGTTGATAAAGTCTGTAAGAATTGTCCTTTGACGATTCATGGCCAATGCTTTCCGGCTAACCTTATGTTGTTACCATTTGATGAGTTTGATATAATACTTGGTATGGATTGGTTAGCCTTGCATGATGTAATTGTAAACTGTGGTAGCAAGTATATTGAATTGAAATGCCTAGATGGTGAGATTCTACGGGTTGATTTAAGAGAATTGGGTATGCCATTGGTTGTAATCACAGAGATGGTTGCTCAGAGATATATGAGAAAATGGTACGAAGCCTACCTTGCTTTTGTATTGAACACTAAGGAGACAGAGTTGAAGATTGAGTCCATACCAATAGTATGTGAATATCCAAACGTGTTCCCGGAAGAGTTGTCCGGATTACCTCTTGAAAGAGAGATAGATTTTGGTATTGAATTGGTGCTAGGAACAACTCCCATTTCTATTTCTCCGTACAGGATGGCGCCAACCGAGCTGAAAGAGTTAAAAGCACAGTTGCAAGAGCTGACAGATAAAGGTTTTGCAAGGCCAAGTTTGTCACCTTGGGGTGCTCCCGTATTATTTGTAAAGAAGAAAGATGGTTCAATAAGGCTATGTATAGATTATCGGCAATTGAACAAGGTTACTATCAAGAATAAGTATCCTTTGCCAATGATTGATGATTTGTTCGACCAGTTGAGAAGAGCCACCATATTCTCTAAGATAGACTTGAGGTCCGGCTACTATCAGATGCAAGTTAAGGAATTGAATGTGCCTAAGACAGCTTTTAGAACGAGGTATGGTCACTATGAATTTCTTGTCATGCCATTCAGGTTAATGAATGCACCAGCTGTATTCATGGACCTAATGAATAGGATATTTCGGCCATACTTGGACAAGCTCGTCGTTGTGTTCATTGATGACATTTTAATTTATTCCAAGGATGAGACAGAGCGTGTGAAACATCTGAGAACTGTATTACAAACCTTACGGGAAAAACAACTGTATGCTAAGTTTAGCAAGAGTGAGTTTTGGCTCCAAGAGGTAGGGTTTTTGGGTCATATTTTTTTTGGGTGAAGGCATCCGAGTTGATCCAAGTAAGATCTCTGCTATTGTTGAATAGAAACCGCCTAGAAATGTAACTGAGGTTAGAAGCTTTTTAGGCTTAGCCAGTTACTACCAAAAATTTGTGAAAAGATTCTCCATAATAGCGACTCCAATGACGAGGTTGCTACAGAAAGACGTTAAGTTTGAATGGACAGAAAAGTCTCAGCTGGGAAAAGAGTTTGTAGTTTACAGTGATGCATCCTTAAACGGATTGGGTTGTGTGCTTATGCAAGATGGCAAGGTACGCTTCGCGGCAGCTGAAGCCACACGAGAAGAATTATCCGACACATGACTTAAAGCTTGCCGCCATTGTTTTTACCTTAAAGATTTAAAGGCATGATCTATGGTGAGACGTCGTATATTCACATATCACAAGAGTTTAAAGTATATTATGACTCAAAAAGAATTAAATCTGAGACAACGGAGATGGTTAGAATTAAAGATTATGAGCTGATCATTGACTATCACCAGGGAAAGGCAAATGTGGTCGTCGATGCGTTAAGCAAAAAATCTTTGTTTGCACTGAGAACCATAGATGCTCGATTGGTATTGTTTGATGATGGTTCAGTTTTGGCAGAGCTAGAGGCTAGGCTGACATTTCTACAGAAAATTTATGATGCTCAGACTAGTGATAGTGACCTGCAAGCTAAAAGAGCTCAATGTGAGTCGGGTACCGAATCAGATTTTCAGATCGGACCTAATGGATGTTTGATGTTCAGAGATAGGTTTTGTGTACCCAAAGATGATGAGATTATTCAGAATATTTTGCAAGAGGCACATTATAGCTGTTTGTCTATTCATTCGATAAGTACCAAAATGTATAATGATTTGAAGAAAATGTACTAGTGGAATGGCATGAAAAGAGACATCTCAGAATTTGTATCGAAAAGCTTAATATGTCAGCAAGTCAAAGCTGAACATCAAGTACCCTCAGGTTTGTTACAGCCTGTGATGATTCCCGAATGGAAGTGGGATAGAATTACTATGGACTTTATGACAGGATTACCATTGACCCCGAAAAAGAAAGATGTTATATGGGTTGTGGTAGATAAGTTGACGAAGTCAACTCATTTCATTCCGGTAAGAACATATTACTCTCTTGATAGATTGGTCGACTTGTATATATCTGAGATTGTAAGATTACACGAGGTACCACTGTCGATTATTTCAGACAGAGACCTGAGGTTCACTTCGAGATTCTAGAAGAAATTACAAGAAGCCTTAGGTACAAAATTGAGTTTTAGTACGGCTTTTCACCGGTAGACCGATGGTCAGTCTAAGCGGATGATTTAGATTCTTGAGGATATGTTGCGATGTTGCATCCTCGAATTTCAGGGTAGCTGGGAAAAATACTTACCATTGGTAGAGTTTGCCTACAATAACAGTTTTCAGACGAGTTTGAAAATGGCGCCTTATGAGGCCTTGTATGGCAGGAAGTGCCGAACTCTATTGTATTGGACGAAACTCAAGGAAAATCAGATTCACGGAGTTGATCTGATCAAGGAAACAAAAGAAAAGGTTAAAGTGATATGAGACTGTTTAAAAGCGGCATCAGATAGGCAAAAGTCATATGCTGATTTGAAAAGAAACAAAATTGAGTTCCAAGTTGGATACAAAGTATTCTTGAGAGTATCTCCATGGAAAAAGGTGTTGAGATTTGGTCGGAAAGGCAAACTGAGCCTGCGATTTATCGGACCATACGAGATTACGGAAAGAGTTGGACCGTTAGCATATCATTGGGCATTGCCACCTGAACTGGAAAAGATTCATGACGTGTTTCACGTGTCTATGTTAAGGCGATATCGATCAGACCCGTTTCATGTAATTTCACCGATAGAGATTGAGATTAGACCGGACATGACTTATGGTGAGGAACCGGTCAAGATTTTAGCTCGTGAGATTAAATAGTTGAAAAATAAAGATGTGGCTTTGGTAAAGGTTTTATGGCATCGACACGGTGTGGAAGAGGCTACATGGGAGCTGGAAGAAACCATGAGAAGCCAATATCTAAACCTGTTTACTGGTAAGACTATCGAGGACGAAAGTCCCTAAGGGGGGAGAAATGTAACATCCTGAAATAGGGCCTAGTCGGAACAGTAGTTTCGAGACAAAAAATTTGACATTGAAATATTTATTTTATGATTATTATGAGGTCTAGAATATGAGAATATGCATGTGCTAAAGTTTCATGAAGAAATTCTATGAGTAAGGTGTCCAATTGGAAAAGTAAGGACCAAATTGAATAAATTGCAAAACTTGGATTCTAGTAGCAATTTGTATGAAATTGCTTTAAATTATTAATTAAAAGGTCTTGAAGAGCAATTTTCCCGATTTCTAAGTTTTTGGACAAAAATGGGCTTGTATGGATGAAATTTTAAAGAAAGGGCTTGAGGGCATTTTGGTCCTTTGGCTAATTAATGAATAAAATGGGAAAATCAAGCTAAATTCAGCCATCATCTTCCTTGTGGCTACCGAAATTCTCCATAGCCAAAGCTAGGGTTTTGGTTCAACATTTCAAGCTTGATAGTAAGTGCTCCCAAGCCCCGTTTTTAATGTTCTTCATATTTTTAAAATCTCGGTAGCTTACTCTCTCTATTTCTACTCATATTTCATGCTAGGGTTCATGTTTAGAAATTTACCCATACATGAGCTAC
The DNA here is from genome assembly GCA_025698475.1 of Gossypium anomalum. NCBI lineage: Eukaryota > Viridiplantae > Streptophyta > Magnoliopsida > Malvales > Malvaceae > Gossypium > Gossypium anomalum. The sequence continues at coordinate 75,305,920 of CM046966.1, read as the reverse complement.
TTGTATTTTGATGGTTTATGGAGGAATATGAAAGTTGGATGTATGTTAAACATCTTTTCCTAGGTGATTTTCATTAAAAACCCCCAAAAGGACCTTTTTGCAAAAGGTGTAAAATATGAGGTAGAAATGTGAAATAATGGAAAAATATGGGCTGCCATAAGAGGAAAGAACATTTGGCTTGGCTTGGGTAAGGTACAAATTGCATACATTTCGTTATACAAGCAGACAGACTAAACCGTAAATAATGCGAAAGGTTAGGGACAAAACGGTCATTTTGTTTGGGGGTGGAATTTTGGCTCGAAAAGTAAAATTTGAGGTGTTAATGATTTATTTTTATTGTTATAGACCCCGAGGAATAAATTTCAGAGGTCGATCGAGGAAAACGAAAAGTTTCAGAATAACCGAAACCCAATACCGAAACAAGTACCAAGTAAGTTCGAATAACTTAAAGTAAACTCAAAATATGTTTATTTGCATGATTTATGAATGTATGATAATTACATTTGATGATGACATGAAAACCTACAAAATGTATCTTTAATAATGACACAATGATAAATATCCCTGGTTGAGATTAAAAAGGGAAATTCGATGGATGAACCATGATTTACATGTGACTTGAGATCCTATATGTGTTGCAGAAAGGATTTAGCCCGGACAGGTAATCTGTTGATCTCAAATATTAAAAAGATCTAGCTCAGACGGGTGTTTCTTGACTGATCGAGCATCCCAAAGAACATGTATACTCTGAGGATATAGGCCGGACAGGTAATCCAATTAGGGTCTGAATTTAGCCTGGACTGGTAATTCAGATCTGACCTCATTAAGGGTGTTTGTCGCTATAAGGGTTTTAGCCTGGACTGGTAATCCCGCAATCACCTTACGAGTCTATATTACAAGGGATTTAGCCAAGACTGGTAATCCTGTCGTAAGATATGAGGTTCGCGAGAGTGTATGAATGAGATGATCGCTCTGATGACTTAACGGATAATGGATAATCCATCGAGATTTCCTAGAAACTCAACGGGATCAACATGAGACATATGTATAAAGGAAAGGATGAATGATTAACTCATCTAAGACCAATTTACATGATGTATTATTATGTGACTAATTTGATGATTGAGTGTATGTGATAGGGAAACCATTCCATGCTTATTGATTTTATTGCCTAATATGGTCGTATACTAATTACTTGGCAAGTTCACTTTCCAGTTATTTAGGCTTACTAAGCATGTAAATGCTTACCCCTCTCTTTTCCCTGTCTTACAGAGCTCGAGGGCTCGTAAATATTAGAAGACGGTTGGAGAGTCAACACACTATCAACTAGTCCCGCTTTGGTATAAAGACACTTTTATTTTGTTCAATGGCATGTATAGGACTTTGGTTCATTTTGTGATGTGTGCCATTTGAATTGCCATATGAAGGCTTGTAAAAGTTTAGATATCTTCTTATATTTGGCCATGGGGATTGGCTTATTTTGAAATAGGCTATGAGCTACAAATCTATGCATGTTTATGTTTATATAGGATGGCTTGGCTATAATTGGCAATGGGTTATAAGAATGAGCCAATCTTAAATGTGTCAATGAGGCATAGAAATCATTAATACAAAAAATAAATTAACCTAGCATGTATAAAACCGATGATATGAGGTTTGCATGCAATGAGGTTTATCAAGGTTATATGTAAGCGTAAAACCTGGCCTTATTATGTATTAAGGTAACCTATAAATGTGATTGGTTGATAGAGGGTGACCAAAGGCTTGGAAAATAGCCTTACAAGGTCCACAAGGGTAGACACATGGACGTATGTCTAGGCCGTGTGTGACACACGGATTGCCCCCATGGGCGTGTGGCATGGCCGTGTGTCCGCTGCACCTAAAATTTTAAGTCAGTTTCAAGCACAGGCTAGACACACGGGCGTGTGTCTCGGCCATGTGCCCCTAAATGCATGCTGACGTCATAAACAGAATGTTCAAGTTTTTAGACACGGGTGACCACACGGGCGTGTCTAGGCCGTGTGAAGGATACGGGCCAGGGACACGGGCGTGTGATTCAACCGTGTGAAAACCCCTGTAGGTTCGAAATGAAAAATAATTTTCATAAATTCAACACGTGTAAATGACACGGGTGTGTCCTATAGCACACGGGCCTGTGCATTACCTCCACACGGGCGTGTGAGGCATTACTTAGGAAATTTTTCATAAACTTTCTTAAGTTCTCAGTTTAGTCTCGAATCATTCTCAACCAGTGTTTAGGGTCTCGTTGGCCCCTAATAGGGATATTATGATGCAATTTGATTTATTTTATATTGGAATGAAATTTTATAACCCGTATTTCCTGAAAACGTTGAAGTACATGTCCGGTAATGCCTCATATCCAGTCCCGATCTTGGGTACAGGTAAGGGGTGTTACAAAATCTTTAAAATTTGTAACACCTTGAACCCGGCCCGATTCGATGGATCCAGATCATAAGTGTTATCATACAAAATACTTAGTCAAACTCATTAAACCGTATTAGATAGCTTGTTATTTAAAACATAGTCTTTTTAATTACATTTAAAGATTAAATCTTAAGAAACAAATATGGTACTCAAACATAAAATATTAAAAAATTAAAATATATCTTTCTTAAAACAACCATCTGATAGTTATAGATTAATTAAAGTAAACTCCTACAATACATTACCACAACAACACTATATGCATAATAACTCGATAAACCTCTTCTTTGGCGTAGTCTTGGCATCGTCCATTGAGGTACATTTTCTTAACATTGAAACCTGAAACATAAATAAGTTCAAGAGAACTTAGTGAGATTTGACACATAATTACCCTAGTGGATACTTTGTACTTTCATAGAAACTCCTGTACGCTAACCATTCCTCTAAACCATTTATTTCAGGCGGATACTGCTACAGTTCTAGCATACCCTTACCCGTCAACTATCATACTCCTATCACACCCATATCTTTCTTATCTACCTAACTGAATATCCTTCCAAACATTTCACAAATCTATTTGTCACGTATGTGCTTCTTTATAGAACATGCCCATAGAGCCTACCTCAAACTAACTATACCTTAAAAAGTACACTTATCTCAAACAGTTGTTCATAGACATTCATCGCGGGTAGATAAATATACATTTAGTGAATACTTTTGTAGAACTAGATACCATCAAACTCACACTCAAAGCATATATTGGTTTAATACTACACAAACCCATATTGATAATGTACTACATGGATCATTTAGATGACTTCCAAACCATTTTACTCTAGAACCCTAGACTCTCAAATAATCAATAATCAGATTTCATATGATTTCAGATGAAGTCATTATACAACCCAGACAAAATAGGTTCGAGATAACTCTATTCAACCATTTCATAACATAATCAAACCCATAATTGTTCATTTTTTAAGTCACACATTGCTACGAATATATTCATGTCCAACATCATTAGACCATCATGACGGTTACCTTTATTAACACATAGATGCACAATTCTTTTCAAAACTTATTCATTTATTTTACAGATCTTACTCCACCCTTAACCTTGAGCATATCAATACATTATCTTTGTCATACATTATTTCAGAATCAACAGAATTTATCTATAATATACCATAAAAACATATATACATAATTTACCAGACATACATGGCAGCTCATGCCACAAAGGCCAAACAGAATACTCCATAAAGGCATTATACAAAACCTCGTGTTTACTGTCCCGACGGACTTCACTGAGGATGTCATGATTTTCTCTTTCATAGAATTATACAAAATTTCATGTATCGTGATCTACAATTTCAATTTACACATTATCAAATGCTTCACCATGAACATAATATACAGATATATCATATCATACCATGAGAATTAACCACATGGTCTTATTAACCACATTGTCTTACACACATTCATGTATCATGTTCTGCCATTCTAGTCCCATCTTATTGGAGGCTACACCATGAATGGTTCCAAATCATACCAAGCCATGAATCATAACCACATGTTTTTTCATTTCTTTTCATATCTTGACTTGCCAATCTGGTTAGCAAAATTGTTGTCATACCAGAGACATTGTAAATTCTAAATTATATAGGTTTTTTCTAGTAATTTTTACCACCATTCTAAATTATATAGGTTTTTTCTAGTAGTTTTTACCACCTTTTTACTTAAAAATAATACTAATCCCGAGTATTTGCTAATTAATTAAGTGAATTTTGCTTATATTCCGACAATGGACATGAATTTATAGAATATGAAAATTTTTGCTTTATTCTGTTAATTTTGTGCATAAATTAAATTATTTCATGTTATTTATTAATGCGTTACATTTAATTATGCAGTGGGACCATGAAGTTGATTTAATAAAGAGCTTATTATAACTTTTGCAAGGACATGAGCAATTCTACCCTATTGGGATGACAAAACCATGCAAATTGGGTCGTGAAGATGTTGCTTTGACCCAGTGAAAAAAGGTGCTACATGGTGGACAAGTCTGGCTATTAAATGCATCACAAAACCATCCAAACAATGAGAAGAGAAGCCCAATTCGGCAAGGATATTTGGGCAGCCAAAAATCATCTTTTGGGATAATTATTTGGAGGTCCCTACACTTAGAAATCATTGAAAATTAGCACACTATGTTTGTTCAAGAAACCGTCCACCCCTTACATAATTCAAACATGATTTTATGCTTGAAGCAAGCAACCAACTCACCCTCCTTTCCACATATTATGGTTGGCCAAAGGTGGGAGAAATTTAAGGGATCTTTGATGCCATATTTAGTACACTCCTCCACCAACCTCAAGTATAAATACCCATTCCTATCTCACATTTCAATAATCCCTCATTCATCCTTCAATTAACATTTCTCTTCCATTCTCTCATCTCCTCTCTTCATTCCCATGCATAGCATCCCATATTTTCTTTCTTAGTCAACAAAACCTTGATAAGATCGTCTCTTGGTCGATCACCTTAAGGAGCCATTAGCAAAGAAGCAACACGAGGACCGAAGGAATCTTCTTCAACTGGAGTTCGCAAAGCTGCTGATTCAAACAGAGTTTATTCTTATTTTACTTGTTACTTTGATTTTAATCATGTTTGAAATGTGCTTTTTTATATTTTCATCAACAATGGTAACTTAAATCCGTTTAGCTAAGATGATTACATTAATTAAATAAAGTTTGTTTAAATCATGTTTATAGTGTTTGTGCCTCAGTCATTCATGTTTTCAATTAAACTAAAGTATGTATTTCATTCATACGTGATTGGATGCATTGAATTAGCCGAGCGATCCTAACCAGATGACGGCTAATGGACACAATAGTTGAAAAGTGAATTCTTAATTTAGATCCTACCCAACTAAATTAAAGGTTCATGATAACTTTATCGAGCTCTATTATCTTGTATAGTTTTTAGGTTTATGTGAGTAAATTGTTTTAAACCTAACAAGTCTCTATTTCTTCCATAAATTCTAAGAAACCATTAGTTTAATATATTAGTAAAATGCATGTTTTACTAAGTAAAAGATTCCAGAATGACTTAATTTGGTTTCAAACTCATGAAAGATTGAGTTGCCATGGAATATTTTCCGAAAACTCTTAAACATGAGAAAAATGAATTGAGTTGAAAGATGTAATTATTCTAGCCTATCCATGTTATATGATTATTGAAGTTTTTGTTGTTGCTGTTAAATTCATCTCATACATTTTAGTTAATTATCATACTTAGATTAGAATTGCATTAGGGATCATCTTGCATCTAGATAATTTAATTTAGTTTAATCATCCATCACTCGAAATATTGTGTTCATCTCACCAATTCGTAAAACCTTAATTTTGCAATTAATTGATTAACATACACAGTCCCTGTGGAGACAATAACTCTTTTACTTACTTATTACTTGATAACGACTGTGTACACTTACACAAACCCCAATGTTACAGGCATCACAAAGGGACATTCAGATAACATTCACTTACCCAGATAGGTTCACACGTTTGACCATTTTACACTATTCGTACATCAGAACTTACCTACATGCTTACCAGTCATCACTCTTTGTTACATAATTTTTATACATATCAATATAGTGCATAACTCATCCTTACGATACTCATACTCTTACCATTTATTATAAATATCTTCATGCCATATATATATTCACATATATATCTACTTGAACAGTACACATAGTAAAGTCAAAGTTGATACTCACCTTCACTCACCTACAGTAACTTGAAACTCCTGACCCAATCATCCATCATGAAGCAGCAACAACCACTGCTTACAGAACATAGAAACACCATTAAAAACTTATTCATATACAACTTACCATCATCTCACGCACTTACGACCTCCATGCAAAGCCTTACTCTTTTAGAATTTAACATGCAAAGTTGTAATACTTACCTAGAGATGGAATAACCATTGGTTAAACCAAGAATCTAAGTTTCCAGTGCAAGGAAGAAGAAATGAAATCAATTACAAAAAAGAATCAGAGAGTAACATTTTGAATAAAAAAGAAACTCCTCTCAAAACCCTTATCTCATATATATATATATATCCAATCTCCCTTACAAACATTCAACAAGTGTCACTTAAATTCAGAGCTTGTCTATTTTATTGGTCTATAAAGTCTAAAAGAAACATAAATAAAAATCATGCATAATAAATATTAAGATAGTAAATTCAGTTGGTTCCTAACCAAGCACTTCACAACCCAACAAGAAGAGTACTAAGACAAACTAGGCGTATTATACATTTGACGATAAATCATACTGTAATTTGCCTCTCTTTTTTTTTTTTTTGTCCAGTTAAAACCTTTACTCTTTGGCTAATCAAAATAATCTAAAATAAAATTTCTACTTAATTACTCAGCTTATACTATACACCCACAAATATACACCAAAAAACACAAATAGGCAAATTACAATCCGCTAAACATAGGTTCGTTCACTACTATATGTCTTATCATTGAACCCGTCTGAATTGGGGTGTGACAAAATCTTTTAATGATTTGTTATAGTAAAATTAGAACCCTCTTAATCTCATCGAAATATATTAAAACCCATTTAAAATCAGAGGTATAAGTTAGAACTTTGAATTTCGCCATTAAAGTGATCAATTTTGACTAAAATCATTAGATCCATAACATTCTGATATCATGGATCAAAACTTGATTTGAAAAGCTTAACAATATTAGAACTTAACAAGTAAACAAAAACTCACTTTGATTGAGAAGGGAAATGGATTGGGGATTAAATTACGTGAAAATCATTTAGGAACCAAATGAAGAAATTGATGGTTTCCTTTGAAATTGAGAGAGATTTTAGTGTTTGGGAGAAGTGAAAATCAAATTGAAGAATTTTCTTGAAAGAAAATAAAGTATTTTGGCACTTGTAAAAATTTTCAAATGTTGAAAATGGAAGAGGGAAGAGGCGTGTGTAAACTGTAGGGTGCATGAAAAAATAGGTTGATTTAAAAATATCAGTACAATTGTATTTGGGCTAATCCCAAATTTTACCCTTTTACAAATCAAACCCCTTTTCTAGTTAAAAGTCTTTTTCTCGTTCCTTTTTAAAAATGATTTTGTTTTTGAAAGTTGTTTAAAGGAAAATATTTTTCGGTTTCTTAATTCTGAATTTTCAATCCCAATTTTAGACCATAGTTTCAAAAATTAATTTTGAGGCCTAAATTGCCAAAACCTGGTTCACTAACCCGAAACTACTAAGCTAAATTTTGAGATGTGACAACCTCTTACCTTAACCCCCTTGAGATCAAAACCCTAGTTCTTGCTTGTCCTCTCCTTTAACACTTCTATGGAGATTCTCTCATGAAACTAAGGTACTCATTAGCCTTCTCTATAGTTTTTACTTAAGAAATACCAAATAAAAAAGAAGGTTTTAAGTTTGGATTTTCTCAACAATGGTGGGAGGATCTTTTTGGAAATAAAATGAAAGTTTGGTGGAGACTAAGTTGTGGGTGATAGTGTTGGTCCCAATTCATACCCAGTCCAGACCCAAATATTTAGAATCCAAAATATAAAAACAAACCCATTAACCACTTAAACCAAACCCTAGGCCCAGTACATAAATAACCCAACACCCAAATCAGTTGACCCAAGTACCAGCAAACCCCAAACAGCAGCATGTCGGTGTGTTGCAAGCCCACTCGCACCTCCGAGTCGTGCGCCACCAGCAGTCCCTCTTTTTCACGCCTCATACTCCTGAGATATCTGCGAGTACACCTACAACAAGAAAAGACACAACAATAGAATATTTTCATTGTATCTCTAGGCTATAAAAGGCCATTGTAAACAATGAAAATGGGAGGTTTTTTTTTTACATGGGAATCAAGAGAAATACAGAGAAATATACCAGATTTTTGAGTAAACTTTTAATACCATCCAATAGAATCAAAGGTGATTATAGTTTTTTTTTAAGGTTTTTAGCCTTTTGTTGTGCATCTACATTTTTTTCCTTCTTTTTCTTACTTTTGAAAATAATCAAACAAAGTTTTAAAAGAGAAAGGAGGGCTTACCTGGTCTTGATCCGTGAACCGGCGGTGGGGTAGAGGTGCGTGGCACCGATGATCCTCCAGGGTGGCGCAAGCTAGGTTGAATTCCTAGCAAAAATAGAGAGTGGACAGGGAAGAAGAAGCATTCTGCTTCTTCTTTTGGAAAACAAAAGAAATAAAAAAAATAAAATGGGTTTCAATAGCTTTTGAAGTGGTGGGGCCCACGCGTTTTGCCCTTAAAGGGTCAATTTTTGCATCAAGTCCCCGTACATTTTCTTGCTGCCCAAATCTGCTTCACTTTTGTTTTTGAACTTCACCCAGCAATTTTTGTGCAGCTTTTAATTTGGTCCATATTAAATGCTAGGTTCAGGAATTTTGGTAAATTACATTTTTAAACCCCCTTGTTCCACGCGCGCTTCAATGAGGTCCTCCTTTCCCCTTTTATTTATGTTTTACCCCAGAACTTCCGTTTTGATTCCAATTAAGCCCTATTTTGTTTATTTTAAACACTTTAATCACAAAATTAATTTTTTTTTTTGGTACTATTATTATTAATCTATTATTGCTATTTTATTTATTTATTTTTAGTTATTTTCCTATTATTTATTGTATTATTTTTTACACTATTATTTATTATACTTATTATATCATTTTCGTTATTTTTTTATTTCCATTTAATTTAGTCAATTTGAGTTATGTTTCACATTATTATATTATTTATTTATTTATATATTTGTTATATGAATAATAAATATATGTATATATATTTTTAAAGTAAAACTAATTATTTTATGTATAAATTGCCATTACATTTATTACATTATTTGTTATATTATTTTTGCTTTTACTCATAATCATTTTTCTGTACTATTTATGTTAATTTTGTTTTATATATTTATATTTTATTAAAAGTTATCAATTTTAAATATAGTTTATTATACTTATTATATTTTATTTATCATGTTTTATTTTTTTTACCGTTTACTACTGTTATTTTACTATTCCCATTTGTAATTTTTATATGTATATATTTTTCGCTAAAGTTTTTCTAATATAGTTATTAATAGACCTACTATATTATTTTTATATATACCATAGTTTTTTTATCGAATATTTTTTTATACTAAATTATTATTATTTATTATTTTTCACTTTGACTAATTTAGTATTGTTATTTTAACTTTACTATTATCACTATATATATACATCATCATTCGACATATTATTTTCACTTCTATTATGCATTTTCGTATCGTTAACATCTTTATTACTGTTGTTATAATTATTGTTGATTTTCCTTATATTTACTATATTCTAGGTATTAATATATACACTGTCAGGTTTATTATTATACTGCTATTTTCATATCGCATGTTATTTTTTTTTTTTTTGAGTTTCAACCGCCCCAAATTCAATTTATTCAAAGATTTATCCTCGATTGTTTTCAAAATAAAGGCAATATTCGATATTTAGGATCCTCGGGAGGGTTGTGCCCTAACTTACTGGGTTCCAATTTTCCTCGTTGAACCTAAACAATTGGGTACCCTTCTTAAATCTAATTGTATGAGGTTCAAATAAAAACCTATTCTTAAAATTTGGGACGTTGCACCCTAACTTACTGGGTATGGCATCGCGTTATGTTGAGGATAGGGATTTCCAAAATCAAGGCAACCTTCGGTATTTGGGAATTCTGAGAGATTGAGCTCTAACTTACTGAGTTCTAATTTTTCATGAGTCTCGGAAGACCGAATATCCTTCTCTTGAACCTTCATACATGAATTTTAAAAATCGAAGACCAACTTAGTCCCGAAGGTCTGAAATGTTGAACCCTAACTTATTGGGTATGGCATTCTCTCCTTTGAAATGAGTCGGTCTTTACATTTTATTCGAATAATTTTGATTTTCTTTCAAATAAAAGGATCGTACTCTAAAATCTTTTCAAACTTCGACATCAAGACATCAACTAATCAAATAGGTACCAATTTTTGGGCGTTGCGAGGGAGCTAATCCTTCCTCATACGTAATCGACTCCCGAGTCCATTTTCTCAAACTTAGCAGACCAAAAAGAATTATTATTTTAATAGGCCCAAATGTTTTATTAAAACGATTGATTTTAAGGTGGCCCAATCTCACCTTGGAAAAGATTGGTGGCGACTCCATTTACATTTTTAAAGTCGATCCGCATTTTTCAAAACTTAAAAATGGTTTCGACAGATAGTTTGGCTAAATGAAAAAGATGACAATTTTTCATCTTTTTTCTTCACTTTTTTTACACAATTCTACTAAAATATCTCATCATTTTTAATTAAAAAGGTAAAATTGCTAATAAGTCCTCTAGCTATCCATCTTTACACTTTAGCCCTAATTATTATGTCTAGGAATATCTACTTGGCTAATTTTTTTTTTATCCTTCTTCATCTTTCATAATCCCTAGGATGACTCATACTTAACTTTTAGTAAAATTTCTTCTTAATCCTCCCTTCCTTTCTACCACTACCATGTATCTCCTAACTTTTTATTTTTCCTACTTTGGCCACAACAATTCCTATACTCTTTCAATTAAGTCAATACTTCTATTTAAAATTTTCCTATATAAGGAGTATTTTCTAATTTCTTAATGATTTTAAATACTTTCTAATTTAATACTTAAAATTTCTATTTATTCTATTTCAAAAATTTTCAACTAAGTCATAACTCAATACCTCACTGTACCTAGCTCCAACGCATATTGTGGATGTTACAAAGCACCTAAAAGATATGTGCAAGAGAAAACTGAAGAAATAAAGAATTTGATGTTTTTCTCTTGATTTTTGTGATTGGATGCTCTTCCCATGTGTCTTCAAATGTTATTGGCTTGAATATATACCCTCTAATCCATTTTTGGACATTTGAAGTCATTGGCAGAAAAATAGTCATTAGAAGTCTTGAGACTAGACAGACAAGGCTTGAGACTTAAGGGTAAGTCTCGATACTTAGACTAGTAAGTCTCGAGACTGTACTACTCTCATTTGCTTATTGTCTTCATAAATCTAGATACTACCCACCTAAGTCTCAAGATTTAGTTGTTAGGTATTAAGAGTTAGGTGGTAAGTCTTGATATTGTACCCTTTTTAAAACCTCTATTTGAAATTGATTGAGGTGGTCTCGAGACTTTTATAGATAAGTCTTGATACTTGGCCTAGAAAATGTATTTTAAGGCTTGAAAACTATTTTGAAGGGCCTTCGAGTTATTAAGAAATATTTGTGAATTGCCCAAGTCATTTGAGAACATTATTTTGAGTTTGAGACTTGAAAATAAATTAAACATATTTGATAGAGGAATTTTGAAATTTATTTTATTATTTTAAAATATTTAAAAATCAAAGCTAACATAAAGTAAATGCATTAATTTCTCAATTTTCGTAAAGTAAAAATATGAAATTCAGAATTGTACTAAAACCATATTCTTATTTGTATGTATTGAATATTTACAAGTATAGTACAATCAAAGTATAAGTATAAATACATGTCCGAGTCGCCACAAAATATAAAATTAAACTATTACAACACAAACATAGTAAGAATTGGAATAAAAAACTAAATTATTATACATGACAATAATCCATTGTAGAACTCGAAGATTTACGCATTTAATTACAAATGATAAATCTTAAACTTCCCCTCACACAAACTCAGGACTTTTGCCTTTGCACTGTGCGACCACCTCCTTTACTTCTTATTTTCCACAAAAATCAGGAGGCGCCACCAGTTTTCTTTCTTTTAATTTAGTAATATCGGTCGGGCAATGCCAAATAGCTGCAAATCGCAAAAGAATCAAAGATACAAATATATTTATTATCAAAATTTTATTTTTATTAATATATTTGAGGCTTATAGGTAAAGAAGAGCGTGCATGTGATGCAAGGTCATACATCCAAATCATCCCTTAAAAGAACTCCTTATCACTTGGGCTGGATTTTTCACTAAAATTTAGGCCTACTACTTTCCCAACTCAAAATTCCCGTCTATGTAGGCCACCTTTATCAAAGCTTATCTCTATTTCCATGGCTACCTGACAAGATTTGGTGCATCCAACTTATCCTCAAATGACACCTTACCTGCTTACAAACACGTCTAAATACTACAAGCTACGCACATGTCCATCTAACTGCTTCACTTCATGTTCTTAAAGCATATGTCTAATTCTGTTTTTGGTTATATTGGGAGAAAAAAAGTTATTCACTCTATGGATAGGATAAGTTAGAATGTCATGGCTTTGGACCCTTTTTTTTAGTAGAGATTAGATGCCCCTCCCAAACTCCTTTTATAACCCATTCCAAAAAATAAAAATAAAAAAAATTGCACAACAAAATAGTTAAATATAAAAACTATTCCAATTTGTGTACTTTTCTATTTTTGGAATATATTCTTTACATTTTTATTTTTAAAAATTTAATTCTTCTATTTTTTAAATTTAAAATTTTTTTTATATACTAAATTTGTTAGTGTGACATTTTAAAATTAAAGAAAAATACTCATTCAATAATCTAGTCACAAAAATGATATTGTAATGAACTTAATTTAACAAAAAAAATTAATGATGTTAATAATTCTTTAAATTTACATCAACATTTTAATTTAAAATAAAATATTTAGATTAACTAATGGTATTATAAACATCAAGGTACTAAATTATGTATAATATTAAATTATAAAGATCAAATATTAAATTTAAGCATAGTCTAAAGATTGAAATTGAAATTTAACTACTTTTGTATAATTTTAAAAAGTAGAGGAACCACAATTGAAATTGAACCGTTATTGTTAGTAATGTTAAAAAAAAAAAAAAATGGTAAGGCCATGTATAGTATAGATTGGGATCATGGTTACATTAAAATCCCTTGATGATGATTTTGTTACACCAAAACAATAAAACGTAGAATAATTATTTAGTTCTAGTTTTAAGATACATTTTTATTTAAAAAGTAATTATTGGGCATACAAACAGTGTAATTATATATCTTAATTAGTTTGTATATCCATACGATGTATAGGATAACAATATTTGTTAATGTTGTTATTTTAAGTTGTTTGTTTGCTTAATATAAAAATTGTAATGGAAGTGTTAGATTGTAGTGGTTATTATGACTTAGCACTACAAAAATCATGTAAACAAAAACAATAAAGAACGTCAAGGTTTGTTTACGAAGTTTAGTTTCCCTATGTCTGCGTAGTCTAGAGGAGTGAATAATTTCGCTATTTTTAATCCATAAATACAAGTGATTCACTCTATCACTTCCCAAGTATAGAGATATCAGATTTGTACATAAAAATTAAAACACTCACCTCCGAATTCTCTCTTGAGAACTCGGGTAGTAAACACTCAACAATATTTACAATAGTTTGCATTGTCTCACAAAAAATAATTCCTCAATAAATAGATTAAAATGCTCTCAATAAGCTCTCATACAAAACCTAGACAAGCCTCAAAACACATACTAGTTTTGACTTACTAACAAAGAATCTAGGTTAATACAAAATAACTCTATAAAAATAGTTATTACAATATAAATATTAAAAGCATAATCAATAGACGATATGATCTCTCCAATTCAGCAACACAATCTTGATCGAATTTTCACATTCCAAGGACTTAATTGATTCACACAAATCCAATCTAATCTTTAAAAGCTAATGATTGATTTTCATAGATAAATTATAGTATCTTCAATATAATAACAAATAAACTCCAAAGATTTTCTTCATTAAATTGTCAAACTAATTAAGTAATAAATTGTCTTAGTGGCAACTTACAATGGGCGCTGCTAAATACCAATCAACTCCATTATTCATATCTTGCCATAATAAATGTAATTGTTTTTAAAACAAAATAATATATATATATATATGTAAATTTAATCTTAAAATAAAAAATCAATAAAAACATATTAGTAGTATATAAAATATATATATTATTATAAAGTTTGAAAATATTATATTAGAATGGTTATAATATATAGAGATGTCAATCGTTAAAATAAAAAATTGAAGAAGTATGGATTTGAAATATTATATTAAAAAGGTTATAGTAAATAGATATGTCAATATTTTACTATAAATTTTTATACTAAGCACACAAATTTATTTATGAAAAACAATTACAATTAACAATAAGAAAAAGAAAAAGAATTTTATTATAAAAATAATAACAATAGATTAATTTTAAAAAGAATCTTATAAGTTGTAATATACGATTATATAACTTATCTTTAAAGTAAATTATCTAATATAATTTTAAAAAGCAAGAGTGAAAAAAAAATTACCCAAACAAAAAAATTTAAATGTAAACATATATAGGGCAATTTACTAAAAAAAAGCCCTTTTATTTTGTTATTTACCGAAATGGTCTGACTTTTTCATTATTTACAGGAAAGGACCATTTTCCCCGAAAGCGTGTCCACGTCAGCGCGAAGTCAGGGTATGTGTCAGCAAAACACTTCCCTAGGGGAGCGTTTTGCCCCCAACGGTCATATGACCGTTTGAACTCGAACGGTCAAAAAAAAAACTATAAAAGGCCCCTCCCCCTTTCATTTTTTCACACAATAGTCCTCTCACAATTCTCTCTAAATTCTTTCCAAATTCTCTCAAATTTCTCTCAATTTTTGTCAAAGTTGTCTCTAATTTTTGCAAAAAAGTTGTGTTTAATTTTTTTTGAATTAGTTTTATTTTTTAAATTAAAAAGATATTCGATCTTGTTAGCAATGGCCGAAGAATTAATTCGTCTCGATACAAAACATATCTCCGTCGATCAAATGACAATGGTAAGTGATAAGTTTAATTAATTTTTGAATAGTATTTAATTTTTTTTTCATTTATGCAATTTTAATTAATATTTATTTTATAGTTTTTTTATAACAGTCTGTAGATCGGGTGTTGCAATGCTATATCCATAGTATGTCTGGTCCTCCATTGCCTTTGATAGAGAATTACCTGCGGGAAGTGGGTTTTTGGCACGTGGTCACGATAGGCCGTGGGGTGCAAGTTGGACCCAAAACTAATCAGTGCATTGATAGAGAGGTAGAGACCCGAGACGCACACTTTCCATCTTCCATGTGGAGAGTGTACTATCACTCTAAAAGACGTGCAATTGCAATTGAGATTGCCGGTCGATGGGTATGCAGTCACCGGGTCCGTTCAATCTGCTGATTGAGGGGCCGTATGCTACGAGTTTTTGGGTGCTATTCCGAATAATATTAACGGAGGTCAGATCGAGATGGGCTGGTTACGAGACACACTTCCGGAGCCGGATAATGATTCGACTAAATTAGAAAGAATACGATATGCTCGGGCATACATTCTTGAGATGATTAGAGGTTATCTGATGACAGACTTGTCACGAAACCGCGTACATCTGATATGGCTGCTGAAACTTGTTGATTTTAGAGCAGCAGGTGAATTAAGTTGGGGGTCTGCCGTGTTGGCAACATTGTACCGGGAGATGTACGGGGCGACGCGATCGAATAAAGCCAAAACCAGAGGATGCCTATCACTACTGCAATCATGGGCACAGTTTCGCTTTCCAATTTTACATCCTCGAGTGAACCACTCATATACATTCCCACTCATATACATTCCCACTAATAACGAGGTAAATTTTATATTAGATTTTATAATTATTACCAGATTTAAAATATAATTGTATGCTAAAAAATTATTTAATTAGGTGGAACCATTCGGCGAGTTATGTTGGAATACCCACATCTCTTGAAGATATACGGCTTCTATTAGACCAACTGTTAAAAGCACAAGTAAGTATTAAATAAAATATATATACATAATAAAATAGTCATTTCGTATTTAGTATTTAGTATTTAGTATTTAGTATTTAGTATTACCTATATAACTAATATTTTTACCATGTTCATATAGTTTCAATGGACACCATACGAGGATCCAGCAATTCGGGTAGTAATTCCGGATGATTTTTTTCAAAATCTGAACATTTGGCATGTGAAGGTCCCATTGGTAAACTATGCTATCGTGGAGATGCACCAGTCAGATAAGGTTTTGCGACAATTTGGATTCCGACAACCAATTCTCGTGGAACCTGAGGTGCTCGATGATGAGCACAAAGTTGACTTACGGCTATTGAATACGGATTGGCCGAGACACTGGTCAGAATATATCGAAATGTGGGAAAATCGATATGACTATATACCTACTCGGGAACCGATCATCGTTCCTGAGTTAGCATGCATGCCGGAATACATGTCATGGTTTAGGATCTATGGCAAGCCATATTTACTATTAGAAGAGGAGAGGCGATGACAAATTCATGTACAAAGAGAACGACGGGGCCCTTTAAATCCAAGAAGAATGGATGACGACGCGGGCCCATCAGCAGTGCCCACACAATCACCGGGCCCATCAACAGTGCCCACACAGTCACCTGGGCCAACACTTCAACCGACGACACCCATATCACAGCCTTTTCAGATTATGCTAGGTGCGTATCCTAGCCCTTATATGTATCTTAACCCTTTTATGTTTCCTTTTCCCAGTCCTATGGCAGGTTGGAATGCATGGCCCAGTTCATCTTCGTTTCCAATTACTCCGAGTCAACTGTTGATCAATAGGCCATCGCCGCATGAGGGATTGCACGAGGCTCCGTCAGGGAGATCTTCTTTTTACCATTCCCCATCGCCTTATGGGATTCAAACACCTCCATCATGGGTAATTCAAACACCTCCGCATTCATTATTTTATTAAAGTGGGTCATCCTCCCAACACCCACAACCAGATCCCCTGCCGGAGGAACCACAATCCCTATCGGAGCAACCACAACCCTCGCCGGAAGCTGAATTAAGGAGGAATCTAGCGCGTAACCGTCGACGACCCCCATGTGGCACTAATTTCGACCGGTACCAACTTTAATTTTTTTAATATATTTGTAGAAACTTTTTTTATATAGTTTCATATAATAAAATAAAAGTTGTTTTTAATATTTTAATTGTACTTTACTTTTTTTAATTTTAATACAATAAATATTCTTTTAAATTAGCCAATAATTTTTATTAAAATAAATGTTATTTTGACTACGGTAATATTTTTAATATTTTTTATATTTTTAATAAAATATAAATAATGCAATATAATTTTATTACAACAATTATCAGCTATTCCGATTTGTACATGATCGAGTTATATGGCCTGAGTTACTACACCATCCGCACAACCTCTCTGGGATCGGTGGGAATACGTGTATTCTATTTTGTACACTTGGTCGACATACGTCATGGGATCCAGACGGAGATTTTGGCGAGATGCAATTACATGAGCGCATAGATAACGTAGAGCATCAAACACCCCACAGTTGCATGTCCTATTTCTAAAGTGTACATGATATTGCCCGCCAATAATACCTTGGTTCGACCTGTCAAACTCCATTACACGAAACCATAGGTTGTTGCGATCGTGACACACTATGTGCATGGTGTTGGCTCGTGCCTTCGCCTTGTTAATCTCTTGCAATACCTTCGCGCACCATACATGGCCTCCTTGCATGTGGCCTTTATAACTCGCTGCTCACTTTGGAAATAGTGTTGCTAAACGAAAATATGTCTCTTGCACAACGGTTGTTATCGGCAAATGACGCGTTTTTTTTAGAACAGAATTTATGCATTCAGCCAGGTTTGAGGTCATATGACCATATCGTAGGCCGCCGTTATATGCTTGTGTCTACTGTTCGAAAGGTATGTTACAAAGGTAGACTGTGCGTTCTTCGTTAACTGAACACAAAATCGCTAACATCTCATGAGAACGGTCCTTACTTATTTCATACCCTGCCAATATAAGTTGATAACGAAAATTACATATCACTCTTCCATTCAGAATAAATTGAATATTACAAATGAAATTATGTTAATAGAGATTAAATACCCATGTTGGTCACTTGTCGTCATCCATTTGTAGATCGATATTGCCCGCATTAGTTGGACGCAACGTGCATTAGGCAATATTGATAGTGTGTGCGATGCCATTGGCTTCCTTGTTGCTCAATTGCGGCTAGTATTCCAGTGCCCCGATCTGATATAATGCATATTTCAGGTTGGGGGCAGACATGCCTCCTTAACCTAGAAAGAAAAAAATCCCAGTCATCAGCTGACTCCCACAGTGTTATTGCAAACGCAATTGGAATGATTCTCCCACTGCCATCCTGTGCCATAGCTAGCAATAGCCGATGGGTATATCTACCATACATAAAGGTACCGTCATTTTTTACCAATGGCTTGCAGTATATAAATGCGTCCCGACTTTGCTTAAAGCTCCAAAACAGACACTTGAACACTTGGCATCCACGGAGCAATCGGTCGTTGTAGTACGCAGGTTCCATTTCAAGGTCTGTTATGCAACCTGGACATATCTTTCCAGCACCTGACACCACTGCTACATTTCATTATATGAAACGTCTCACCTACCATACATCTTTTTCAACGCCTTCTGCTTAGCTATCCAAACCTTGCGATAAGAGGGCGTGTACTTCAATTGGCTACGAATATTGGCAATTAAGACCGGCACTAAAATCTTTGGATCTGTCTTCAGTGTCGATAGTATTAAGCTAGCTAATATATCTGGATCCATCTTGGGATGATCTTGTGAAACACCTGTCAACGAAGTATGTTAAATAATGCAACATTACGTAATAACAGTTTTATTCACAAACCCTAAACACCTAGTGATACTTTACCACCAACACATGTAAATGGAGCTTTGTACTTTTTTATCTCCCACAAGCCTGTCATTTTCCTAAATGAGGCCATGATTTTTCATGAACACGTATCGGCTTGCACTGCACACTTAGCCTCAAACTTATCAGATTTGGATTTAACCACTTTGTAGTTAACCCCGTTCATGATGCTATGTTGTTTCAATGCAGTAAGAAAACTATCCTTATTGGAAAACTCCCTACCAACTTCAATTTCACCCGAATCCAATGATGAACTTGTACGGTCACGCCTTCTTTGTGGTAGATCTGGAAACTCCAACGCATCATCTTGAGATAGATCAACATTATGCATGTAGGCTAGAGGTGAGTATACCCTGAATCGCGGATCTTCTTCTTCTTCATCTGAACCCCCTTCAACATCTTCAAGTATGGTTGGAACAGGCTCCGGTTCAGAAAATAATCCAACTTCTGCACCATCAGGGCCGGGCTTTCGAGATGGATCCATATCGGACTCATCATCCTACCCACCATCATCTGCAACGAACGAGGTCCCCTCCCCGGTGGATGTCGTAAGGAGTACATCATCCCTTCTTCTAGATGTTTCATAACATCCCCAATCCAATGTAGATTGCCAACCACTAGAAGCTGATGTCATTCCCCAGTACGTATTTCCAGTATCAAACATCGACCCACCAAGGTGCATGTCCCATTCACTAACGGAGTGTCGTGCAGGGGTTGTGTATTCCATATTGCTACTAAACACGGGCACTTCCGTATTTTGCCACCCACTAATGGAGTGTCGGGCAGGGGTCGTGTATTCCTCTCGAACAGCATTAGATGTCGAAGTCACAAATGCATCATTTGGTCATGAAAATTGTACATATAACTCAAGATAGGATGATTCACTAGCAAGATGAGTCTGCACCATTGCCTCCAAGCTACGAGGACCTTTGATGTCGAATGAGTCATATCTCACGGGATCAGCCGAAGTACAAAATCGATACTTAATAAACAAAACTTTCATTGGCGTCGTTCCAAAGATTTTACGCCTAATTTTTTTACGAAGTTCTGTCAAATCTATGTTCTGGTTAAAAACTAGTCGCTCCGATAAAAAAACAACGTCGTTCTTAGTGCCACGGACCTCGCCATCATAGTAAATAGCAGCACTAACACGTTCACTCATCTTCAGTTTCTATTTTACTTTAGCCTCAATTTCTCTTGCTGTAACTTATGCAACCTGAGAATGAAATTTGGCTCACTTATAGTCTAAGGCTTTTTCATATACTACTATAGCAAAAGAGCATCCACGTAGGAGCTTTTTTTCGTAATTTTGCTGACAGTGCATTCTTCTTGAAGCGTTTTTGACACTATTTGTTCAGAAACAGCTTCTCAAAACTATTTTATCAGATACTACTGTAGCAAAAGAGCGTCTACGTGGGAGATTTTTTCCATAATTTTGTTGATAGTTTATCCTTCTTGAAGTGTTTTTGACACTATTTGTTCAGAAACATCTTCTCAAAATTATTTTATCAGATACTACTGTAGCAAAAGAGCGTCCACGTGGGAGCTTTTTTTCGTAATTTTGCTGACAGTGCATCCTTCTTGAAGCATTTTTGACACTATTTGTTCAGAAACATCTTCTCAAAATTATTTTATCAGATACTACTATAGCAAAAGAGCGTCCACGTGGGAGCTTTTTTCCTTAATTTTGCTAACAGTGCATCCTTCTTTAAGCGTTTTTGACACTATTTGTTCAGAAACATCTTCTCAAATTTATTTTTTTCAAATACTATTGTAGCAAAAGAGCGTCCACATGGGAGCTTTTTTCCGTAATTAATAGTTAATTTTATTAATAAACCCTAAAAAACCCCAAACCCTAATTTAATTATTTTTTTAATTTCATAGTTAATTTAATTAATTAACCCTCAACTCTAATTAAATTATTTTTTCCCTTAGAAACCACTAAAACCCTAATCCTAAAATAATTAAAAACCCTAACCCTAAAAAACCCTAAACCCTAATTTAATTAATTTTTTTTAATTTCATAGTTAATTTAATTAATTAACCCTCAACTCTAATAATTAATTTTTCCCTTAAAAAATACTAAAATCGTAAACCACTAAAACCTAACCCTAAAAAGCCATAAACCTTAATTTAATTGATTTTTTTAATTTTATAGTTAATTTAATTAATTAACCCTCAACTCTAATTAAATTAATTTTTCTTTTAAAAAACACTAAAATCCTAAACCTTAAAAACCCTAAACCACTAAACCTTAACCCTAACCCTAAAATAATCAAAAATCCTAACCCTAAAAAAAGGGGCAAAACACTTCCCTGGGGAGCGTTTTGCTGACACGTATCCTGACTTCATGCTGACGTGGACACGCTTTCAGGGAAAATGGTCATTTCCTATAAATAATGGAAAAGTCGAACCATTTCGATAAATAACAAAATAAAAGGGCTTTTTTTAGTAAATTGCTCACATATATATAAATGTGAAAACAACTATGCATATTATTAATTAAAGCTAATTAATAAATAAAAATGTAAATGTAAACAAATTACAATGTCGTCTGCACTAGATTGGATCAGTTGGGGTATCAATTTAGAAAAAATCGCTAGATTAATTAATTTAAAAGTCGGTACGGATCATTGAATCAAACAAAAAATTAGTCGAATCGAATCATTGAACTAATTTTTTTATTTAATTAAACTAAATGAACCGAATAAATTAATCAAATTAAATACGGAACCAATAATTTAATTAATTTGATGATGGATACAATATCAAAAACTTTCACTAATTAATGTAAACCTAATAATGGACGATATGGAATTTTGGAGGCTTACAAAAATCCCCTTGAGAAGGTGTATGAGCCAAAAGCCAAGCTTTCAAGATGTAACGTCAAATGTGACAACTCAATTCATAAAAAAAGTATATTTGAAATAGTCAAATTAAATTTATAAATGTAATAAAATTTTAAATTTAAATTTTATTATACATATGTATTTTTTATATAAAAATAATATTATTTTAAAATAATATTTTTTATTTTATAAAAAATAAATTTTTTAATGATTTTTATTTGATAAATTGTATTGGAATTTTTTTGATTTTATAAGGTAGATAAAGAAAAATCGTTATGTATCTTATTTATTTAATTTTTTAAATACTAATTAAAGATGGGCGATAATTTCTTAACATTTGTGAAATTAAATAACTTAATAATTATCTTATTAGTAAATATTAATTCATTATATAAGCCACTTTAAGTTGAGATTTTCAACTTTTACTTTATTTTTTGGGCTAAAATATCCAAACGCTTTTAGTAAAAAATTAAAAAAAAAAAAAACTAAAAATTTAAGCAGATGGAATTAATTTGTATTAATTGGGGCTTAAAATTAAATTAATTTTAAAAAATTAACAAAAGTCATTACCAATTAACTTGATGGTTAATTTTTGTTGATATGATAAATGATAAGTCTAAAATATGGGTTAAATTAGTCAAATATATCGAAAAAAAGTTATTGGTAAAATAGGTCGATTTTTTTTAAATTTAAGAAAACATGTCATTTTTGTTAGAGAGTGTGTGAAAGTGCATTAAGCTGGATAAGCGTTCATGCTGACACATTAGGGAAAGCACACTAAACTAGAAGCGTTTTTCGATAATTACAAAGAAAGTGTGTCCAACTAGGCACACTTTTCCTAACATGTCAGTAAAAAAATTCGTTCAGCTGGCGCGCTTTCTGCACCCAATTGAACGCGCTTTTACACTCTCTCCCCAAAAATGGCTTATTTCTCTAAATTTTAAAAAAAATCAACCTATTTTACCATTTTTTTCAGACATATTCTACTAATTTAATCTAAAATATGCCAAATGATAATCTATTCCGTTATTAAAAAAATTTAAATACACAAAAATTCAGAAAAGGAAATACTCCTCCATCTCAATAAACTTATCACATATTATTATTTAATGATTAAATGACTTTTTTATGATTTTAAATTCATTGTTGATAAGAAGGTCTTTTTTTTAAAAATGATAGTAAAGGGGGTTTTATTTCATATAGATATGTATGCATAAAGATATTTAATTAATAAGGATGAAAGGGAGTGGCGGCATGCATGGCCAAACAGTTGGAGCATGAGAGAAGGGACAAAGGAAGCCGAGCTGGTTGAACTCCATTATACAGTTGGCTACAAATGACGGGACCCCAACTAACTCTTCAATTGAATATACTTCTAAACCCTTTTCTCTGCCGCCCTTTAATACCCCCCCACTTCATCTTTTTCTTACTTCTAACGTTCATTCATTCCTCTTCAAACTTTTCCTTCATAAGAGAGGGTTGAAGAAACACAAAGTATTGTTTCAAATTTGGGTTTTCGAAAACAAGGCAAAAGATGAGGGAAGTGATCAGCATTCATATTGGGCAAGCTGGAATTCAGGTTGGGAATGCTTGTTGGGAGCTTTACTGCCTTGAACATGGAATTCAACCTGATGGGATGATGCCTGGGTACGTTTTGGAACTGGATTTCCTTCTTTCTTTTGGTAGAAATAGAAATTTCTTCTAATGAATTATGCTTCATGAAAATGGGTTTTTTGTATGAAAGTAAAGCTATAGAATTCAACATAATTTTGTTATGTACTTATTGGATTTCCGCTTTATTTTTTCACTGTTTTATTGTTCTTTAATAAGCGATTATGAACAATTTGATCAAACTTCTTGCTCTTGTGTCTTCAACTCATTAGCTTCCCAAATTCTTTGCTTATAGTGTTCAAATATATAATAGGAGTTCAATAGCAACCAATGCATGTCGGTGACTACTAATTTTTCAGTGAGATAATTTTCAGATTCCAGTTGTTAAAACAGAATGAAATCTATAAATGGATCACCAATCATTTAATTTGAACCTAACAAAATTCTTTTGTGTTTGATTGCAGTGACACCTCTGTGGGTGCTTGCCATGATGCTTTCAATACCTTCTTTAGCGAGACCGGGTCCGGCAAGCATGTGCCGAGAGCTATATTTGTTGATCTAGAGCCCACTGTGATTGATGAAGTTAGATCTGGGGCTTTTAGACAACTCTTTCATCCAGAGCAGCTTATTTCTGGCAAGGAAGATGCTGCTAACAACTTTGCTAGAGGACATTATACGGGTAAAACAATCTCTTCTGCTGTTCCTAAATAGCAGTTTTATTACATCTGGTCACTGGATTAAACTTCTTCGTTGATGTTGTCTGCTGCAGTTGGTAGGGAGATTGTGGATCTTTGCCTTGACCGAATAAGAAAATTGGCTGACAACTGTACTGGTCTGCAAGGATTTTTGGTATTCAATGCTGTTGGTGGTGGAACTGGTTCTGGTTTGGGTTCATCGCTTTTGGAGCGCTTATCTGTCGACTACGGAAAGAAGTCAAAACTCGGCTTCACCATCTTCCCTTCTCCTCAGGTATTCCCTGAACACTTCAGGTAAATGTATGAGATAATCTAGTTGCTTGCTTTTCCCTATGCTTGTGCACAATTAACTGAACAATTATACCGAATTGTGCAGGTTTCTACTGCCGTTGTGGAACCTTACAATAGCGTGCTCTCAACTCATTCTCTCCTTGAACACACAGATGTGGCAGTGCTTCTTGACAATGAAGCTATATATGATATCTGTAGGAGATCCTTAGACATTGAAAGGCCAACTTATAACAACTTGAACCGATTGATATCCCAAATCATATCTTCTTTGACCACTTCATTGAGGTTTGATGGTGCCATAAATGTAGACATTACAGAGTTTCAGACTAACCTTGTGCCATATCCTCGTATCCATTTCATGCTTTCATCATATGCACCAGTAATCTCAGCTGTAAAGGCTTACCATGAGCAGCTGTCGGTTCCCGAGATTACAAGTGCTGTTTTTGAACCCTCAAGCATGATGGCTAAATGTGATCCAAGGCATGGGAAGTACATGGCATGTTGTTTAATGTACCGTGGAGACGTTGTACCCAAGGATGTCAATGCTGCTGTTGCTACCATCAAAACTAAGCGGACTGTTCAGTTTGTAGACTGGTTAGTAGACTTCTCTTGCATTTCAGTTCCATATAATTATGCACAAGCAATCTTATTAACATTACAACAAAAGAGTTTTCAAGGAGGAAAACTTAAATTTTGCCTTCTAAATGATTTTGGTGCATCATTTTTTCAGGTGTCCTACTGGTTTCAAGTGTGGTATCAACTATCAGCCACCCACAGTGGTACCAGGAGGTGATCTTGCTCGGGTGCAACGAGCAGTGTGTATGATCAGTAACAACACATCTGTGGCCGAGGTTTTCTCCCGAATCGACCACAAGTTTGATCTCATGTATGCCAAGAGAGCCTTTGTTCACTGGTATGTAGGTGAGGGAATGGAGGAAGGTGAATTCTCCGAAGCCCGGGAAGATCTTGCTGCTCTCGAGAAAGACTACGAGGAAGTTGGGGCAGAAGGTGGTGAAGATGAAGAACCAGAAGATTACTAGATCCATATTACATGAAATCAGCAGTCGCAGTCAATGGTCCACCATGTTCCTCAAAATCTCATTTGACTTCATCAGCCATATTTTTATTGTTGTAAACTAGTCTCCGTATTTCATTCCTTGAAATCTTTTTGTACCTTCACTGGCTCTATACCTTGAGTGGGTGTTCTAAGTATTGTTGTGAGAATGTATGCTTTCTGTCCACTTGAGATGTAAACTCTCCATGTCTAATAAAGCTTTAACGTTGTGCCATGACTTTGTGTTCGATTGAATTAAACCTTCGGTTGTCAGACTCTTCATTTTTTTTAAATACTCATGTCAAACACATATTCGAACAAGAAAGCAGTGATAAAATAAATTAAGCCTAGTCAGGTCTAACATTCACCCTGGATTCAAGTAGATTTTCTTAATATATAACCTGCAGAAGAACATCCACAAAATATCTAGAATACAGTAATAAAAATTGTGCAAGTGGGTCCCATTGGAACACATTAATAATTTCTTTAAGATCATTAGATAGTAGTATGGATAGAACCTTATCTTTTCCGTCTCAATAGTTGGTAGCTAGCTACCACTTGCCCGTATGGGTGATCTTGGTATGTCCTTATCCTCGAGCTAACCTGCTTGATTAAACAAAATAAATGCTCCTGATTCTTCTTTTTGTTCCTACATCAACATTATCTCGATTGGTTTAAAATATAGTCAGGGAACAGTTAGATAGTGGACTTGGCAACAATTCAAGTTGCAACGGCAAAAAACTAGAGACTAAAATAGTAATAAAGGTTTCCCATTCTTCTGTTTGATTAAATGTTTAAAATAAAGGTTTGTAATTGGAACTAGAAGCTTTTCATTCAAAGAAAATCAAGACTTCTTTAAGAAAGCATGTTAGCAAAGTTTCATCATTAGTCACAGAACTATGACAAAATTCTCAATTGAGTCACTGAACTTTGATTGACTCAGGATCGCGATCGCACAAGGGTGAGCTAACTTCAAAATCCTACTTCAGTTCGGATTACAGGCTGCAACTTGTCTCCATGAACCTAGAGCAGCTAGTAATAGCCAGTTAGCCATATAACGGTGGGTTTATTCCTTTGTACACACCGTTTGTCACGCTATGGGAGTGCTGAAGCTTGATAAATCATCAACAAGCTTTCCAAGGATCTTAATCCCTTCACATTCCAGCCTCAAAGTGGATCACTAATTTCAGGGGTAATGCAACTGTCATAAGTGATTCATTAAGAAGAAAGCATCTTTTCAGAGGATTTATTGTTAGAAAAGCACGCTCAAACATAATGAACTCAAAATTAATTCCCATTTGAATGTGATTAGATGCATTTAGAGATTCATTTTGCAATGATTTGAGACTGTTGTACCCGAACCACATTAAGTGGAGCATAGCATAGCATGGCTGTATTCTGTTTTTGGTTCATAGGTTGATCATGATTATATAAAATAGGGAAAACCATCAACCTACCACCCTTTTAATTTTCAAGATCTCAAACTTCTAAACACAGATTCACCATAAGGCAACAAAACCCTACTTGAGAATCTAATTGAAATATCTGAGCTCTATTTGGCATAGAAAAAAATGAAAGATATAAAGATCATCATTAAATCAGCATGATTTCATAGACTTTTTTATATTGAGAGATGGATAAGACCTTCCAAAGGAATAGTTGACATTTTACAAAATGGAGATCATCTCTGGTCCCTGGCTGTTATTTTGTCCTTGTGACCTACAATAACAAGCGATGAAACCTAAATCATCTACTCTCTTGATTTTACAAGGATAAATTGAAGCTAAGACCTATTGAAGATCATGTTTCAGAACTTGTAGGAAAACAAAGAGCATAGTGGTGGAAGATCCCACAAGGCTTCACCAGATTCATGGACAGTTTCTATACACTCTTGAACTCCATTCATTGCATAAAGTGAAGCTGATATTTGTCTTTCCACTTTCATCCTCTCGAATTCTGTTAACTCGGAACCAGTTTCCTCTGGAAAATTCATGATTTCTTGTGTATAAAGAAACCTATTAAACCCTGTTTCACAGGTATAAGAAAAATCTGATTGAGAAGATGCACACTCTAATTCCCTTGTGCAATTGCTCATATCAGGTTTATATGCATCATCAAACAGCTGAGTATCTTGAACCATTTCAACAGGAGAAGAATTCTCATTGCTTAGGCCTCCGCCGCTATTACAACTACCGCTGCTAGTAGTAATACTACTGCTGGGGCTGGGGCTGAGGCTAAAACTTGTGGGGGCTGAAGCTAGAACAGTTTGTTGTTTAGCTTCTTTTTTGGTGTTAAGAAGATTACGAATCCGAGAAGCAAGAGGAGAATCGAAGGAGACGTGAGTAACGAAGTTGGTGCGAGTATTGGAACCACGGAGAAGGCAAGCAGCTTCATCATAAGCTCTAGCAGCATCTTCAGCAGTGTCAAAGGTGCCAAGCCACATCCTGATATTTTTGGTTGTGTCTTTGATCTCAGCTACCCATTTACCAGAAGGTCTTTGTCTTACACCAACAAACTTGTTAACCTTATTGATCTTTTTATTTCTTCCCTTGAATTTGCTCCCCTTGCTAACAGGAATAACTGATTTTTGTTGTTGGAACTGGATTTCCATCGGAATAGAATTTTTTGTTTGGGGGTTTAAAAGGTATCAATGGTGAAGAAGAAGAACAGAAGGTGTATGCTACTACTTGGTCGATTGTCAATGAATAATGGGGGATTTATATGCTTAAAAGGAGGTCTGAGTTTTCTATAAGCGATTTAGCTAACCACCCAAGATTCTTTGTGTGTGTTTTCTTGTGCTTGTCTTATTTCAGGTACTTATGCTTGCTTTTGACTTTCACTGCAATGTCTTATGTGTCCCTTCTCCAACTTGTGATTTTTTAAAGCATTATAAAAAGGGGCCAATAAAAAAATTCTGGGAAGAGTTGGCAAAATTTTGTCTGTGATGGATTCATCCAAATTATTTATGTTCATTTCAAGACAAAATCTAACTTTTCAAGGACAAGAATGTAATTTTTCAACCCAAGAACAATATATATATTTTTAAGACAAACCTCAAACTTAGGGCAAGGGCAAGGGCAAGGAGGTTGGTTAGTCCTTGTCTAGTTGTCCCCATTCTCTCCCAAGAGTCTCACCCTTTTAACCAAGTCAAAATTTAAGACAAATTTAAAAAAACAAATTTCAAGAGAGCCTCAAAGCTTGCCACTTGGAGGGGCTAGAGATAATCCCCTGGAACCTCAGATGAACACAAAAAAGTATGCTTCAAAAACCTATTGCTTACTTGACTCAGACAATTGCACCTACTCTTTAAATTACTCACCATTACCTCATAACAGACAAAACTATCAATAGATTTTTTGATCTTATGCAAGCAAAAGGTAACAAGCCATCTTCGGATGTCATCGACAATAAAAATATACGTATATATATATGTAAGACCTTGTCTTATTTCCATGAGAAATCCAAACAACCCTAATAATTAAAGTGGCCTTGAAAGGTATATCATGCAAGGTAACACAGTGCTACAGTACTGATTCATCATGGTTAGCTCTCCAACCTTCCTCATAGGATTGGATGTCAGTTAAATTTCAACTCTCTCCAGAGACCCTTCTAATTGATCCCTAATGTCGACCTGAATATAATTTTCTTGTGTTAAGTAATTTGTTTCCCTCCAGGAATTGTAAACCTTCATTAAATTCTTGCTTTTGTTGCTGTTTATTTTAGTTTTGTGTGTTTCTCCTATGAAAGTCTGGTTTTAGATTTTCTCGATGCATTGAATTATTAGGTGTCACAAAAAGATCACTGTTAAATTGCAGCATGCTTATTCAATGTTGTAGTAAATCTTAAATCTAAAGGAATGCGTTTAATGTTAGCTTGATGATGAAAATGATACTGAAACCATAACAATTTGAGAGAAAGGAACGGACCAATTACAAGTCCCTTGTATTATTATTATGCACTTCCTATACCAAAATTTTGCTATATTCAACCTTCAACCACCATACGCATTGGCCAAAACAGTGCCAGAAAAAAAAATTATAGAACATGCTATCAAAACAATAAATAAATAGGTGAAAACATTACTCACCAACAAAACCCTCACCACTTTTCTACTTTTCTTTTACCTTCTATTATATAAAATCCATAATTGATTTTTTTTTTTTTTTTTTTATTTGTAGAAGGCTAAGAATACAGGAATCAGAAGCTTTCCTCATCAATGACACCATAACTAGGATGATAGAATTGATTGCAAAGCAAGCTGCTGCTGTGGCTGCAAGGATGACCAGGTTGATGCCAGTGTAGATGCAGGTAATGATTGCTGGAAGTGCCTTATCAGATTTATCATTCTACTAGCAGTTTGCTCTGTTGCCAGATCTTTACCAGCACATAAAACCTATATCATCAATGTTTTCATATAAATAATGATGGATAACAACCAAAAGGAACAAACAACACTTAAAAATGGTCAAGATGATACCTCTGCAAAAACAGAAACTATCTTAGGAAGATATTGATTGTTGGGCCCTAAAAGTTCCTGATCTGACCTGATAACAGATGCAATTGTTTTTAAAAATGCACGGCCAGGAAAAAAGGGACCAGACAAATGATACAGAGAAGCAAACTTTTCACAGAACGTTCCAATAACTCTTATAGCCTACCTTTCAACCATAGAACATAGCTGTTCATGAACAATCTTGGCCTCAATCAGATCACCTTTTATCGGCAAGCAACTTAACCAAGCTGGGAGAATCTGCCAAACAGAAAGATCCATATTGCAAGAAAGTAGCTAGACTTATTATATCAACCTTGCTAATAGGACTCCGACAAGAAATGGCAATTTTCTGAGATAAAAGTGAGGTTACTACAAACATTTTTATTAGAAAGGGCAACAAATTGGGATTTGTAGAACCTGAAAGTAAATCCAATCTCTTACTTCAACTCAAAATAAGTAAATAACTGCTAAGGTATAAAAACAATCTCCTACAGAGTAGCTAGCTGCTATTTTCTTGATTCTATTATTATTGTCTTAACATAGCACACTACATCCAGAAACAAAGGCCTTTTTTGTGTGCTGCTAAATGAGTTGCATCGACAAACCATCAGTTTATACAACCGCTTCAACCTCTTTTTCTCTCCTCTCTCTGGTATTCAGACTGTGGCCATGTAAAAGGCCATGTACTTTTAGCCAATGACTAGTAAGGTCATTGCTGTGAGCAAATCAATTTTTCCTGACGACTGAAAGGTCATGAATGCTTCAACTAAGCCCATAAATAGAAAGGCAGAACTCCAACTTTTTTCATCTTAGCTAGTTAACAAAATTCCTAGATTGAAAATTGGTTGAAACTGAAATCCAAGAAATGCATCCCCAGCCAGAGACCAGCCACACGTCACAATAGGGAAATTGAAGGCACAAGACTAATGCAATGTAGATCATGAACCACGCAAGAAAATTTTCTCCAACATATCATAAATCTCAATTGTGACAAGTTCATATAGAAATGAACATGAACCAGTCAAACATTGAAGTGCAAAGATTGAGCATGATAATGATTTCAACAAAAAGACGTACACAAAAAGGATTATGCAATGACACAAGTACCTGAGCAGCATCTATACTATCCCGATGAAATTGGCATATTTTTCCAAGAGCGGAAACAGCATTGTCATAAGCCATCACATTGTCCAAATGCAACGCATTAGTGTGTCTGATAACAGCATTCAGCCTGGAGAGGGCCTCTAAATAAAAAGAAAGTATCATTTGATTAAACTACGGAGACAATAACTTAAAAGGTAAAAAAGTAGTGATGCAAGTGTGCAGCAACCTTGGATAAGAGGTTTGAACACCGATCCGCCAAACTCAGCACACAAGCCAACCCCAAAAGCAGCTGCCTGAAAAATGAAGCACATATATTCTCAACACAATCCAGATTGACTAAAGCACAAGACAACTGATAATAATTAGATAAAAAAACCTGTCGAACATCAGGGCTTTCATCATTGCATGCCTCCAAAAGGAAGGGAAGATATGTGTCATAATACCTGCCCAAAATATTCAGCATAAATATCTAAAAGGACTTCCAGAGTTGGCATTCTAATAATAGTTAAGCAGGGAAGTGCATACTTAAGAGCTGCCTCACGACAGTGCTCAGCAATATCATCAAATATACAGATAGCAACTCTCCTTTCTTCGGCTGTTTTATCCTTACCCTGTATAATCAGTAAATTTATCAGCCAGTTAATAGGCCTAACACCTCTGTTAATGCAGTAGAAACTCTGTCTTTTTCTCCAAGAAAAGAGTAGAAAGGAAGCGAACAGTACTTAAGTAAATTTAGAGCACTTACTCCACAAAACCAATTCACATACATGTAAATATGAGATATAATAAGGACAAAGAACTCACCCACATAGGGGTTATATAAGATGTAAGCTCCTGGAAGAAAGGCAAGAAGGATGCCTTGAATGTTTTGATCAAAGTTCCCAACAAATCACCAAGCTTGGTTCAGAGAAGATACAAGGCAAACAAATATGAGAGCATTATAATCTAGTACCAAAATATATTTCATGAACTGATAACCAAAAATCTATTAGGAACACAAACATACTTGACCGAAAACTTCTTCTTCTTGCTCATTTTCCTCCTTAAGCATTTCACCTTCTTCTTCATCAAAGTCCTCAGCTTTGGCCCTCTCTGCTCTTTCTTGTTTTCTAGCTGAGCTAGCTGTGATTACCTGTTTAATCTCATCAACAATGCATCTTATTTGGCCCTCATCAAGAAATGGTCCACAAATCTGTCATATTGAGAAAGAGGCAATTATCATAAGCTCAACCTCCCAGAGGAAGCAGAATTGAAGTAGTCAATGAAAGTCTAAGTTCAAAAGATCAGTATAATGCCATCCACAGTAATTGAGCAAACCACCATAAACACCAAAATGAGGAAAGAGAGAAGAAAAGAATTATACCAACTTATTTGTTTTCCAGCATTAAATGAGGCGTAGAAGATGATGTATAAGGTAGAATATCTATTCACATCACAAAGAAAAAATAACTTGTGCACTTGACATCACAAAAATCTAGAAAAACAAGGCTGATATCACTAATTTGGTGCATTCCTGATGTTTCAAACTATTATTTTCCACTTCACTTGATGGTTATTACTTATTACAACCAATCGTGTAACAGTGTTGGCGTTTCTTATTTTTCAGTTACCTAATTGTTTTGAAGTTTCTATCACCGCTTCAGAACCATCAGTACCCAACACATCAAGCATTGCAAATCACATTCCTATCGAGAGTAAGTTATGCTATTCAGCACACACGACATATTGAATTCAACAACAATAAGTAATTTCCAAATTGCTGAATCATTTTATCAATCAATTTATTCCTCTAAAGATTAGCATCTCCGGCAGCATGCACAAAGAACAGCAAATATTAGAAGGAACAGAGAAAATTTTCATAACCTCAAAGAATAAGCTGGATGAATGATCATAGATGATGTTGAAGCATTTCAAAAAGGCAAAATTAACAGGCAAGTATAAGCTAACAGAGACTCATAGTAAAGGCACAGAATATAAAACAATCTTTTAGTCATGATAGCATCACAGGCATTACACTCATGCCAGCCAAAGTTTTACACGCAGTAAAAGACCCAGTAAAAGAATCACAATGTTTAGGATCACAAAAGAATATTTTCCATAAATACACCAAAGTTCCACATAAAAGCACAAGAAATGTTAGCATATATGTAAATTCGTAGCAAATGATGGATGATGCTAACCTCTATGCATTCATTCAATGAATCCAACATGCTCCCACAAATTTCTACCTCAGGCTCCTGCAAGCAAATTAAAAAAATTATATATAAGCATACATGCCATTTCCAGAATAAATAGTAATCATGCATGTGTAACATCCAAGGACAAAATGATGACCCAAACCAAAAATATGACCTTGTGTAAAGCCTCCACCAAAGCTGGTATTATGTAATCCGTCAACTGCTTTATATATGTTCCATTTCGACCTTGAGCTTGCCCTTTCTCAACAGCTAGTTTAGCAGAACGTAACAGCTCCGGCATGGCTAAACAACGTATACAGATATCATCAAGAATGCAGGTGAGACAATACAGGAAAAGAATGCAAAACCAACAAGAGAAAAAGGACTAAGTCATACCAGAAACAGCTGCCTTCCTAACTTCTTCATGAAAATAAAATTTTAGAAGGGGAACTAAAGTAGTAGCAACCTGCATTTTTTCAAGCAGTCTAGTAACCAGCAACTTGGGCTCTCATGCAAAGCTAAAAAAGAAAATGCCAAAAATAAAAGTAACCTGATCAATCCACGGGAAGAACCCTTCCTTTAACTCATCAGCATAACAACATAACATGTTGCAAGCTGTAGCTTTTTCTTCCAAAACACTCGTTTTGATCCCTATCCTTTTATCACCAAGAGTGATAGTCTCAATGCTGCAGCGAACAGAAAAAGCAGTAAATAAGCACCTTAAACACTTTAAAGCTCAAAAGAAACATGGTAGTGAAGGAACTTAAAAGATATTGCAGCTGTTCAAGAAGAAAAGAGGAGCATTTAACTAAGACATCTTGAAATTTCTATAGATATCCTAGAAAGAGCTTTTGCAAGAGCAAGGCAAAATGCAGTCATATTACAGATATATGACAGGAAAATAGATATAGCTTTTACCACTTGAATATTAGATTAACAATCTTCTGTGCAAATAGCATAGGAGAAATGAGTACAAAAAAAATAAAAAGGCATCTAAACCAATACACTAAATTTAATAGTAAGACTTAAGACCATCCAGAACAAATTGCAAACCTTTCATCATCGTCATCATCAACATTAGCATCAGAATCAGCAGATGTGATTGTTACATCAGGCTTAAGCTGCGCAGATTGAAGCAGAGGGGGCATAACAACACTCATGTAAGGAAGAAAATCCTGTCCAAGGCACTTGCAAAGCCTGGCCCAAGCCTACCAAATCAAGGACCACCCAGAAAAGCAGTCAATACTTAGAAGACACTCTATCATTCAATTATCAATATAGTTTCCTTAATTATCAGAGCAAACCTGCAACATGTAGCTCGTTGTTGGATCATCCGGTTCCATTTGAGATACTTGCAATGACATCAAGACGTCCATAACCTTGCAGTGCAAAAAGAAATAGTTAGGCAACGAGAATCTGCACCATGAGTCGCAAGAAATCCAATTGAATTTGGACACACAGAAACTATCAGTTATTCACCAAGATCAAACTATAATTGAGAACTTAATCCCAGCCCAAGAACTTCCTTGAAGAGAAATAGATAAAATCTTATCTACCCCAAAGTCTCAGCATGTGGCTTATTAGTTGTTATTGAGAAAAAATTATTCAGACACTCAATAGGGTCTAAAGTATTTTCTCCCAGACAATAGATCAATTTAGAAGTAATGGTCTACCAAAGAACATGAAAGAGTTGCAAACTCCTATATCTTGACAACAACCACCTACCATTTGAACATAGTGTCTAACGGTTTATAATCAATATTGGAAAAGGAAAAGGCCCATTGAATATTAGGAACTATTTGTAATTTTGTCTACGCAGCTTCCTCAAAATTTATTCAGAAAACAGGATACTGAAGTAAAACATCTAGAATAAAATCCCTCGTTTCCAGTGTTCCGGAAGGTTGAAAGAGAAATATTAATATTTTTGAATTTTATAAACAAAATTGGAGAAGAAGAGTTTCCACTCCAATACTTCAAAGAATTTGGTATCCAGAATATTTCATTGAAGAGTACAAGTCAAAAGATAGAGATCCAAATCGAAAAACACTTTCCAAAAAACTGAATGAGGCCTTAGTTTGAGAGACAAACTAGGAACGTAGAAGAAATTTAAAATTGAAGAAATTAGTATTAGAAAGATCATGTATTATAGATGGAGAATAAGTGATTGGAAAATGAA
Source organism: Gossypium anomalum (assembly GCA_025698475.1). Classification (NCBI taxonomy): domain Eukaryota; kingdom Viridiplantae; phylum Streptophyta; class Magnoliopsida; order Malvales; family Malvaceae; genus Gossypium; species Gossypium anomalum. Next base: position 75,270,210 of record CM046966.1, on the reverse strand, counting down.
AAAAAATAATGAAAAACATTAAATTTCTAAGTGGTTGTCTTCACACAGCCTTGCTGTATTCCTTTTATAAGATCGCTAAAATTCGTAACTCCTCCAAAAATAATACCATAAAGCATAAAATTGACAATCTGGATCTTAGCTACAAAAACCATACAAATTCTTTAATCATTACCTGTTTGGCATCATCCCTAAATTTTTCCTTTCCAACAGCCATGCCAACCAAACTAATGCACTCCATAGCTTTGGCACGAAGCATACGATTAGATTTATCATTTGCATTAACCAAGATAGCTTTCAAGTAAGGCATCACAGCATCGTAATATTTCTGGAATTGCTCCTGTTGAGCATCCCATGTCAGATAAAATGCACTTAAATATATTGAGTAAATATGAAAATAATCCAGAAGCCTTTGAATACCTGAGATGAATCAGCAACTGATGCCAAAGCCGTCAAAGCACCCTCCTGGACCATTTGCTTCCCGTTCTGAAGAGCAAAATGAGGTGAAGACAACAAGCTAAATAAAAGTCAAATAAATTGAAAAATACTCCAACCAGAGAAGAGAATATGCAAGACAATATATTTATGCACCTTTTATAATGTATTCTAAACTAAACTCTTTTGTGATCTAAGGAAAATAAAAGCATGACCAGATATAAACAAACAAATGATTATTGATAAACCTAAGGGCAAAAAATGGCAAGAAAATCTACAAAAGCAGCATGTGACATGTCTATTTGACACATTGCAACACTTTCACGCTATCTTCTAAGCTTTCTCTCATTCAAAACCTGTCCAATATTTTCAAAACAAAAATCTCACCATCTTAAAGATATATACCATTCTGATTGCTAGGAATTACAAGTTCTTTAACAGGAAAGCAACCAGCAGAGAATGTGTTCTCCAATCCATAGACTTCAACAGAAGTACAGAAAACATATATACCTGAAGCAGTACAAGAAGTTTGCTCACAATCCCATCCAGGTACGGAGTTAAGATGTCTGGGGTACAATTTTCACTGAAATTAAGTACTGCTGAAGCAGCATGGGCCTATATTTTACACACACACACACACACACACACAAAAAAAAAAAAAAAAAAAAAAAAAGAAAGAAAATAAATAAGATTTTTTTACTTCTAAACAAAGAAACCACATAATAAAGGCTGATGAAAGAAGATTACATATTGCTTCTGGAAGACATCACTATTTCTGGGGAACATTAAACAATATTTTGCTTCAAAAAAGATTCTAAATACACATATATAAGCATTTATATTCTTCACCAGTTCATCTATCTTTATTCCTTTTTCTTTCCGGGGGGAAGAAAGTAGTAATAAAATTTTAAAATTGGGAAACATTTTGATCATATTTTGCTTCAAAAAAGATTTTGAATACAAATATGCAAGTATATGTGTGTATATATATATATATTCCTCATCTATCCTTTTTCCTTTCAAAAGGGGGACACAATAGTAACAAAATTTTAAAATTTTAGTAGCATATTTTGTATGCCATTACTAGACATTAAAATAAATAAATTCATTTTAGATTAAATCAGTTGCTCTATTAATCCTAAATGATTTTAACTAAACAATAAAGTTAAACCCAGAAACACTTATTTAATCATTATAACATATTCATGATATTGGGGAAACCTGCACACGAGGATTCTGGAAGTCATTCATGGCTCCAGCTAGTGCAGGCAACACTCTCTGATGATATTGAGTCTGCAACTCTGGGCCCAAGTCCGTAGACAACTGCCCAATGGCATTAATAGCTGCCCATAGAACACGAGGATGGGCATCATGAAATGAATTCAAAACCATTGACACTACCTGTTCTAGATTTCTTATCATCACCTGGCAAGAAGAAGAAAAGAAAAGCAAAAACCGTTCAGAAACAATGAAGCATATTACAATTTAATCAAAATCAGCCCCATTGATCAAGGGACATAGATAAAGCAATTCTTTATCAAGTTAACCGCAGAACCTATATTAATTCAAATCCACTCAAATTATAAATGCCACGTCTAGAATAAACAAAACATAAAAAATTAAGCTTCTAATAGTGTCTTATCATTATTATATAGGTAGCAAGAAGTGACATGCAAGCTCCAAATAGAATAAACATACACAGTGCATTAAATATGATCAAACTGTTAATTTGGAATTTCAAAATTCAAACCTTGGAACAACCCTCAGCAATCTGAGCAAGTGCAATGAGAGCAGCATGTCGTTTCTGCCACTCTGAAGCAGCCAAAAACACCGGAAACAATTCTGAAGCCACTGGTAAAACAGTATTCCCTCCTAATGAAATCGACAATCTATCTAAACACTCCTGACCAACCCCATAATTACTTGTTTCCCCAGCATCCTCATCCTCACTCTCTGCATTATACCAATCCGGTTCATCTTCAATGTCCACCAATAGATTCATCAACACCCAAAATAACCTCCTTATGAATTGTGGTAACTTCCTCATCATCCCCGGAGCCCTCTCTCTCGCCTCTGCTAACGTAATTATAAATTCAATGGCTAAATGGCGTGTTCCTTCTTCTAAACTCTCCGCCTCAGCAATTTGTAACATCGATCCTACTACTTCCATTATTTGCCTCCTTAGAAACCTCGGCTCAGTCCCGGCTAACTCAATTAACAATTCCAAAGCCTCTTGAGCTGTGGCTTCTAATCCAGAGTTCAACGCCTCGGTCAACGTCTGCATCATCAACGGCAACAAATCTTGGAAAGCGTCCCGATCTTTGGGGTTTGAAATGCATTGAATGAAACTGACTGAGGCGCTTAAAGCTGCGATTCGTACGTCGCAACTTGACGGATTTGATAAACAATTGAAGAAGACAGAATGGAGAGTGTTTAAATGAGGGATTAGGGTTTCCGTTGTTTCTCCGACGTTTTGAGCTAATCGAGAGAAAATTAAAAGAGCAGATTCTTCGAGGTTGGGATTCTTAGAATTCACACATTGGAAGAGGAATGGCAATAGTTCCGGCCAGCCTCTAGTAGCAACGACGGAAGAAGCGAGTTCGGAAATTGTATCGCAGAGTTTTTTTACGTTAGCTTTCGATTGTTCGGTTTGGAGGGAGGATAAAAGCGCGGATTTAATGGCGGCGCGTGTGGATTCAGCTAGGAGGGGAAAGAGAAAGGAGTAATCAGCGGCGGGAGTTAGGATTTTACGGAGGAGGACGGCGGAGAGGGCGCGGAGTTCGGGGCGAGGGGATGAGGATAAGACACGGGAGAGAGCGAGGGAGAGAGAGTCGGGGTGAGTTTGTTTGGCAAGGTGGAAGAGTGACTCGGCCTGGGAACGTTGGTCGTTGGAGGAAGACATGAGGTGGGAGATTAGGGTTTCGAAGTGAGTCGAATCGGGGCCCAAGATGTGGGCGAGTTGAGCGAGTTGGAGCTGAGTTTGATCGGTGGCCATGGGCGAGTTTCAGGGTTTTAGGAGATATAATTTGTTTTTGTTATTTGGGGTTTTTTGTATTTGTGGCGCCTCCCCAATCCCAATATAACAAAAGGAAAGAAGAAATAAAGAAGAAGATAGATACGAATTTTAAGGCAGGGTTTGCGAGTGCGAGTGCGAGTGCGACTGCGAGGGGAGTGTTTTAAACGAAACCAAAAGTTGTCGGTCCAGTTCTTCCTCATGCCTCTCTACTCTTACACATTTTCATTTTACTCACTTTTCCTTTTAATTTTATTTTTTAAATTTTTTATTAGAAATGCGGTTCCCTCTTTCTATTCTCAATTTTTGACGCTAGCTTCCCTTCCCCTCAAGTCGGCCGTGCATAATTTTGGCTTTTCTCCTTGGCCGAATATTGATAAGTGAGTTCTGCGTTACCTTTGGTCTATTTCAGTTTTGCACTTCCCTTTCCATTGATCTCTTTTTCCCTATTTTGCCTCTTTTCAGTTTTCGGATCCCCTTTTTGTTTTGCTCTTGCTTGCGTTTCCAAATTACACTCTACCTTGTCAACAGTTTGGTAAGTGAGTTGGTGTTTTGTTGTTTCATTCTATAAGATGTTGAATAAAAGGTTGTATGTATATTCTTGGGTTTAATTGAATTGTTAAGTGAAATACGATTAAGGGTTGAAATAAAAGGTTTTTGTGGCTCTCATGCTAGGTGGAGATCAAGGGTTGGTTGGTGCTTTATCAAGGAATTGAGGGTGCGATTTTGATTGATTTTGGGTAAGGGGTTTCAGTTACTGATCATTCTTTAACGTCGTTTGGCTTTGCTTGATTAACGAATTATGTAGTTGATTAAATGACGTTTTGGTTGAATTCAGGTTTTGGTGTACCGGGAGTACGGGTTAACTTCTAACTAATTCAGGTGTGTAAACACAAGCTCAAAGATAGAATTTGGAAAAAAGCTGAAACAGGTGATTGTCGATGCCACACGGGCGTGTGGCCGCCTGTGTGGTAGGCCGTGTGATCAAACACAAGCGTGTGATCGACGAGGCTGGTCATGTGCAATTTATGGGCCGGGCCGAATTAGGCCGTGTGGCATGCAACATGAGCCTGTGGGCCCATTTTCACTATTTGACTGCTAAGGTTACACTAGTCACTCGAGTCGACTGTGGACTTACTGTAGGGTTGATAAGCTTTACCTAGATCCCAAACTGACTGTGTGACATTAGAATATGTATGACTGTATATTGAGTATAATATTTATACTGTTCTGATTATATGCATGTTTCCATGAGATGGCATGTCATGATTGTATGATGCATTGCATGAGGTTAGGATAATATGATTGGAAGAAGTGTACTGTATTGGCAGCTATGCTGCAAATCACTGATAGCTCTAAGCCTATTATACTGGCAACTTTACTGCAAATACTGTTTAGTGCCGCAACCGGTGCTAATTTGTAAGTGTAGGGATGGGTGGGCGATTTATTCCCCATAGGAGTGCTGGGTTGGATAGGAGATGGTGTATAGATGTTGGTTGGGTAGGACTTGCATATTGTTACCATATTATTGCTATTGCATATAGATTCTGTAATGGCTAAGGCCCTACACTCTCAGTATACTATTATCGTGATGGGCCAAGCCCTACCGACATCGAGATTGTGATGGGCTAAGGCCAAATCGATATCATATCGTGAAGAAGGCTTAGGCCCAATCTATTACTGTTTGCATTTTGACTGTATAACTGCATGGGGATTACACACGGAGTTTTCATAAACTCACCCCTTTTTGTTTTACTGCACAGGTAATCCACAGTCATAGGCGGATCGGTGTAGCGAGGGACTCAGACGTGGCCACACGACCGCATATATTTTCGTACTTGATTATGATTTTAAGTATTATTCGTTCAATTAACAAAAATCATTAAATCAAATTTCAACGTAATTCTACATTTGAATCGTAAATATTAAATAATAACATTTACGGACTAACTCTTTAGATTTGTGCCCCCGAATCTACTATTTTCAACACCACTAAAAAACGAGTTGTTATAATAGGCCTTAAAAGCTCTTTTCAGTGTTTCCACCAGTTAAGTTGATGCACATACTCTAGCGCCAATTGAATTTTCATGTCTTCACGCAAGTCATTGTCCTATTCTTCAACATTTAGTTCGTCCATGTTTGGCGTAGAGAGTGTTTGACATTCTTCTATGCTCTCGGTTTCGGTAGACTTAATACTTTCAATATCTGAAAATGGCTACAATTCGTAATCATCTTGTGCGGAGACTTCACATTTTTTCTTGGAACAGAATCGTCCTTGGTATGGTGGGCCCTTGAATCATTTCCACTTCCTGGCTCTCTAATCTTCTGAACATATCATTGGATTTATTATTATCAGAAGCTCGATTATCCTTGGAAAAGGAATCACTGATGTTAACATTCTTAATGAAGACTGCTATCTCTCTCACTGTTCTAGTCCATATACTTCCCCCAAAAATTACATGGAATTTTGCCTTACTGTCTACATTTAACCCAACATAAAAATATTGCAATTGTGCTGCTCTCTCTACTCTATTCCTGTTGAAGCTTCTTAAAACCTTTTTAAATATTTCCCATGCTTTCCCTAAAGTTTCAATCTCTTTTTGCTGAAACTCAAACAACTCTTCAAAAACATTAAGTACAGTCGCAATGGGCATATTCTTCTTCATGAACAACCGAAGAATTTCTTCTTATGTAGCGATAGTGTCAGGAGGCAACATATCCAACCATTTCTTCTCTTGCCCTCCAAGAGTAAAGGGAATCAACAAGAGTCTAATACTGTCAGAATGTACCCCTTCTTAGCTTATGGTGCTATATATGTGTTCAAACTTGCAAAGAAAGTTTACTGGATTTACATTGTCATTTCCACGAAATTGAAAATTAGTCACAATCCAACGAAATAAGGGATGAATTAATCTCGAAATAAGGAACCTCAACATTAGGTGTTGTTATCCCAGGTCTTAACCATCTCCGATCATATAGCATAGCAACAACAAAGGAGGCCATGATTGATGATACGTTCTAGTTTCGGCTCAAACGAGAAGACACTATTACCGGTTCGAGTCATACAACGTTCCTACAAGCATGATAGATTGAAGAAAATTAACTAAAAGATGAATAGCAAAAAATAAATGCAAAATAAAGTTTTATCTATAAATCCTACTTATTTCTACCTAAAAGTGTACACTAAAAATTACTCAATCTTACACCGTCTTCCCAAACAACGGCGCCAACAACTTGACCAGTTACTCACTTGTGAATTAAAACAACTAATTTATAAAATAAGTTTTAAAGCCCGATTTTACTGCAAGTGTACAGGTTAGTTGTAATATTTATAGTGTTACAATGAAACGCCAAAGTAGTCCAAAGATCAAACCCAAAGGAAGATGCGATTAAGCGATAACTAGCATACATAATAGAGGCTAAGTGGCTACTAATGCGATTTAATATTATGGCGATTCATAAAAGATAAGTTTTCAAGAAAATTAAGTATTCTATTTTAGGGACTAAATTGCAAAAAATGCAAACTAGAGGGACTATCTAGCAAATGACTAGTGGGGGTTGGTTAACTTTGAGGTGGTTCACCAAATCACGGACTAGGGATATGAATCGCATAAATTACCAAGTGATTCTATTTTATCTTCCGATCTCAATTTTACTGATTTAGATGAATTAGGTTCGATTTATCTTTTGATTTCGCCAGATAATCCAGGACTAACGAACGAGTGTGCGACAAGATTACCTTCCGGTCTCACTTTATCTTAATATACCCTTAGGAGCGTCACTATCTAAGTTCTTAGTTCTATTCAAATTAGTCCAATTTGTTACGGTTTAGTCTTTTGTCCAAAAATTTTAGTTTATCCACATCTCTATCAACCAACCGCCTTAAAGGCTTAGCTACACATACTCAAAGTCAAGAAAATAAACATAACAATGGAAAACAAAAGCAGCCATGAAAGTAAAGCTTGATAAAAAATGTGAAAGTTGAGATTTTTATACAAGAAAAATTAAATAACATGAAACCAAAAGCATCTAATAGCGAAATCTAAAGCAAGAAACATAAAAGGAACAAGCTTTAACAAGTTTAAAGTAAAATAAACTGAAATGCATTACACAAAAGCTTAAAGAGTCTTGAAAGCAAGGTACATAGACTGAAATTGTAAATAAACCTTAGCTACAGTATTATCTAACTTAACTAATATAAGAACAATAAGAACAAGAAGTAAATGCAGAAAAATAAACTCTAGTCTAAGGTAGAAGAAGAGAAAAAATAAAAAAACCTAGAAAAGTGTAGAGAAAAACAAAAGAAAACCTAAAGAAAACTAAACCTAAAACAAGATAATGTGCCTCTAACCTTCTTAGGAATTTTTGGTTGTTTTGAAGGGTGTTATGATGAATTTTCGATGCCAAAATTTCCCCTACACGGGCCTTATGTGATTGGTGGGTTGGGTAGAAAAAGGTTGCCCTTTTTGTCTAAGTTTGTCCCTTTGACAAATGTGATATTACAATATCTCGGTAGTATTAAACTTAAGGGTCTTCCTTGAGAAGTGGATATCGTGATACCAAGGGAGGATGTCTCGATGCCACTGAAGGGCCTCCTTGGTCTTCTATATTGGCAGAGGTATCACGATTCCTTTGCCCTAAATGTTGTTCTTGCTCGTTTTCTACCTCCAAAATGTCCCTACATCACTCAAACACATGGTAAACCTCCCAATGGCACTACCGACCAATTTGGGTAAAAAAGTAGACAAAAATAAGATATTTTCACTTATTACCTGAAAAATATAAAAATAACAAAAAACTAAGTTAAAAACTCTATTTTGCTCGAGAAAAAACTCCTTAAGTGTGTCGAAAAAGCCTAATTTGCCACATCGATTTGTGGCAGATAACTATGACATGCCACAGATCTTTAATTTAAGCAAAGAAGAAACATGGTTAACCCCTATTATTCAAACATTGCAAGGCGAAGAAAACCCAAGAAAGAGCTCACCAAGTTACAACGCAAGGTGGCGAGGTACGACGTTATTACTTATATCTCGAATGCCTGTTAATTAGTAAACTATTCCATCTTTGGTTTATTAAAACAATTTGTTTTATTATACAACTGTTAGTTATACCCTTTTAGATGGTGTACTCTATATAAATGGATATTCCCAACAATTGCTGTGATGTTTAGCACCCTCAGAAGCTGAATATGTGATGAGAGAGATTCATAAAGAAATTTGTGGTGACCACCTGGGTGGCAGACTCCTTGTACAAAAAATTTTCAGACAAGGATACTATCGACCAATTGTGCAACAGGATGCATACCACATGGTTCGCACTTGTGATTCTTGTCAGAGATATGCTCAAGTGCAATAATCACTAGCAAAACCTTTACAAATTATGTCAAGCCCTTGGCCATTTTCAACCTGGGGAATTGATATTCTGGGTTCATTTCCAATAGCTACAGCACAGAAGAAGTTTATAGTAGTTGTTGTATATTATTTTACTATATGGATAGAAGTCGAAGCCGTAGTTACAATTACAGAAAAACAAATGGAATCCTTTTTTTGGAAGTCTATTGTGTGTAGATTTGACATCCCACGCCTAATTATAGGAGACAATAGAATGCAATTTCAAGGGAAATTTAAAAACTTTTGCAAAGATTATAGATTTCTCTAGCTCAAACCTTTGTCTAGTCCCCCTAAACAAGTGGTCAAGTGGAGGTCATGAATAATAAAATTCTAACAACTTTGAAAAGGAAGGTTGATGATGCCAAAAATGCTTGGTTAGAGGAGTTGTTAGTAATTGTTTAGGCTTTACGAACCTCGCCTCACACAAAAATTAGAGAGAATGTGTTCTCACTTGTTTACAGAGATGAGACAGTGGTTCTTGCTAAAATAGGTATAAGCTCACACAGAACTATACATTCTGATAAAAATGCTAACCAATAGGCCATGAGAATCAACCTGGATCTTATTGATGAAGTTAGAGAAACAATAGAAGTTAAAGTTATTGCACGAAATCAATAAGTGGCTTGTTATTATAATTCTAAAGTTAAAAACAAGTAGTTTCAGGTGGGTGATCTTGTTCTTAGGAATGCTAAATCTAGCCTTCTCATATCGCAATAAGGAAAGATGGCTTCAAACTGGGAAGGACCCTACAATGTAATAGAAAAAATAGATTATGGAGCCTACAAACTAGCAAAAATAGGGCCCCCTATTCTACCACGAACATGGAATGCTTGCCATTTGAAGAAATATTATGTATGAATAATGTCTTTTCTTCAATAAAGAAGTATTATTTGCAAATGTTCATGTATAAGTTTATTCAAGTTAGTTGAATTAAGATCGCAACCCCTAAATAGCTCGTTGACCTACGTTCACAACTGGAATCATAAAGGTTAGCTGATTTAAGATAGCAACCTAAGTTTATTTCAGTTAGTTGATTTAATATTGCAACTTCTAAACAGCTCACTAACCTATGTTTATAATTGACATATATCCAATCGGTCCCTCTGCTAGCTCATTGAAACTAGAAATAAATTGCGTATACAATCAAATGAACAAAAATGAATGAAAATGATAAAATTAGAGAAATGGGTCACATTCAGAAATGAATGTGTTTTCTCACTAAGTATGAAAATGACTTGAGAATTAATTTAAGTTTTTCGAATTATTATTTAATCAAATAGTTGAAGTTCAAAAATAGAATTAAATTAATTGGTCATTGTGAATCCATTGAATATGGAAATTAAATATATTTTCTTATAGATTTTTTTTACAGTAAAGTTATCATGACTTTAACGAAATTAGAATTGGATTTAGAATATTTAATTGAAAATTTAATTTATCTAATTAAATTAATTTATAAATAATATTTATTTTTGGAAATAGAATAACATGTATTGGGTTGTTTGAAATTATAAAGTGAAGGGTCAAAAGTTTAGGTAGCATATATAATTGGATCCAATACATAAGATCTTCAAACTCCCCTCATATTACATATGTGGGGCGACAACCCTTGTGTATTTAATTAGGATGTGCCAGCCCCCTCTTCTAGTTAAACCATAAGACTGGTTTTTATATTAAATAAGTGTTATTCGTGTTATATTAATTTAACCAACGTATAAATAGATGACATTGGTAAAGTTATTTACAATAGTTTATTCAACTTTTCAATATTGTTATTCTCGCACAAAATTGTGAGAATTTATTTTTTAAGTATAAATTCTATCTTTGGGGGATAAAAATTCTGTCAAATTCTATTGAGAGAGAATTAATTTCCTATTGAAAGTAATAAATTGTTTCTAATTCTGTGTTTGGTTTGATATTGTTTTAGCCTACACTCGAAGCAATTTGTGGTACGAGAATAGTGAAGAAGGTCATTTTGTTAAAAATCGGGAATAACTAGTGACCTGTCATAATACGGTGTAGCAAATTAAACTAGTTTTCACACTTGAAGTGCTTGAATACAATCACTTTTATTATATTTTAGTCGAGTTTTTATAGTTTAGTTTACATTCAATAAAAAAGTGTATTTTGTATCTTTTATTGACCTTAGGGGCTGAATGAGGCCTAAAGGTGAGCTAACATACTTAGTTAGTGTGCAGCAGACCATGCAAGGGAATAGGAACTCAATGCTAGTAGTTGTGTTGTAACACAGGGAGTTCGAGGTCGCAACATAGGGAGCAGAATGCAAGAATTGCCATACTGCCATTGGTGTCGTGACATTGGCCCTGTACGGGAGATAATTATGAGCTAGGGCGTTTTGGTTTGCACAGTCAAAAATTAAACATGAGAGCATAAGCTAACCTAGGGTTGAGGACGACGACAACCTTAACTCTATAAATAGGCTCTAAAACACTTGTTAAAGGAAAGCTTTTGATATTCTAAGTTTTTCTTTGTAATTAAGTTTTTAAATTTTTCTTTCTCTTAGGGTTTAGATTTCTTTTCAGTTCTTTTCATTCGTGTTCTTCGGAGGATTTTTTCACTTCATCAATCGAATATAATAAGGATTCCCTAAACACTATCTTTGATTTATTTTTTATGCATATATTTATCATCAAGTTTACTATGTTTATGGATTCCATAGGGAACTAATCCTCTTATAGGGGATTGATGAGTGGAGGTGTGATTGATTAATTGCTATGTTCGGGAGAGGAAGAATTTAAACCCTAGGCTTGCGACCCTGGGAAGCCATTTAGGTAGGAATTAACCCAAAATTGGTATGGCCTACTTGTGAATACCTTAGCTCCGAACCGGTCTGAACTGTGAGGTTAAGAGATAAGTAATTCTTGTTGACTCGTTAGTTTAGTGGAAGATCGAGAGATCCTGCCAAGGTAATGACTAGTTGATTAAATAGAAACCAAAAATAGGAATTAGTTAAGATCATCAAAACAAGCTAATCATTCATGTCTTCATTTGATCGAGTTTAGAAATTAGTTTTCTGAAGTCCCTTTTATTTATGCAATTTTTAATTTTTTATTTATAAAACCCTAAAAATCTTTCCTTTATGTTTTATCGAAATATAATTTATTTAAACTACTAATTAATTCTATTTGCATTTAGGTTAATTTTAATTTAGTACTCATCTCCCTTTGGTACGATCCTCAGAGTACTCACCTACTTCATTGTAAAACTATATTACAACCTAACCCTATACTTGCAGACACCGCTTCAAATCTATATCCTCAATTGTAGTATTCACACTTTGGATGTTAGTACGTTCGAAGGCGGTCAACTAGGATCTGTCTTGCTCAAAGCAAATGTACTTTTTGGGAAAAAAATTACTACTATAAATATCACAAACCGACTTGATTTTCAAAATTTTAATTTTTCGTTGTGATAAAAAACTATTTTTAAACCAGATTTTTCCAATAGCAAATACATCATATTAAAAATACTAAATGCATTACAATTGTTTATCATGATATTATCATGAATCTTGAGTTAGTGTCGAATTGGCTTGTGACTCTAATGATCAATCAACAACATTATAAATACTAAAAATTCTATTACACGCGTATAATACATAAAATTATGTATTTAAAGCATAGTTTAATAATAACATACAACAATATATTATTTTATTTAAATATAAAATTTATATATATATTACGTTTTTTTTTTTACTCATATCATGCATGTAACGAATTTTAGTTGTAGTTGAAAAGGAAAAGAGATGAAAAAGATATTGGGAATGTTAAAATATGCGATAAGCTGTTGTACTTTTTAAAAGTTTAGAATTTAGTTTTTATACTTTTATTTTTAGAAATTTAGCCATTTTAATTTTCAGATTTTAAAATTCAAGTCCAACTGTTAACCTTATTAATTTTTTTTGTTAAATTCAAGTTAATTGCATGCAATATTATATTTTTAATTACATGGCTATCAAGTTGAGAATTTTTTTATAATATTAATTGAACCGATTGAATCACTAATTTTCAGTTCCATAGATCAATCCAATCCAACTCTAACAATGATGCTCAGAGATAAAGTTGGCACTTAAAACATGAGATTATGTTCACAATATGTGGTAATCATATTTTGTTTCATTAGAGTAAACTATCTTGTTAGTCATTTGAAATAAGAGTCATTCCTATTTTAATAGTCACCGTCGGTAAAAGGATTCGATTAAATTCATCACTTCATTGTTAAACCCATCTCTTCCATTATTAATACAATTTTTTTTTCTCTCTCTCCTTTCCTTTTCCTCATCTTCTTCTTTACTGGGCTCTTCTTAACTGCTACACTTGGGCGTCTTTGGTTGGAAAAGCCACCAAATGGCCGGTCCTTGCTTGCTCTTTTTATCTAACAATTCAGATACTCTTGGAAGCCACCAGAAAATTACAAAATTGTCAAGATAGGTTTGAACTTCTCTTATCTCCATCTACTACTTTCACGATTCGATGACCTTAAATTTAAGATATGTGGTTTGAATTTTAAATGGAATCCCAAAACTTCAAACTTGAACTCAAATAAAGATACGCCATCTTTTTTCTTTTCCCTTTCTTTTAAATGTTGACTTTATTTTCTCTGTTTGCGGGTTCAGTTCAGCTTCTTTGAAACAAGAGGCAGCAAATTTTATTTTATTTTTTACTATGCTAGCTGTATTTATTGGTTGAGTTTTTACTATGTAAGATTTCAGGTAGAAAATTAATTTTTTAGAAGTTCACAAAGTTAAAAAATCAACCCCATACTTCCTTTGTAATTTTCTCCACCATTCTACTATTTAATTATCTTTTTAATTATCGGTAATCGTTTCTACGTTTTCTCATGTACTTTTTTTTATCCAATAATAGTATATATTCTTATTATCTTAACAATAATTATTAATTAATTTTTATATTATTTTTAATTTATTTATATTTAAGCATTTTATTATGAAATTAAAGTAATATCCCTTGTTTTAAATTATATTTAATATTATTATGATAATATTTTTAGTTTTTTCATAATTTTGTATTATTTTTAAATAAAAAAATTACAAATTCAAAAAATCGTTCAATAGTATTAATATAAGTTGATTATCACTCCACCTATATTCATTATTGAATAAGTTTCAAAAGAAATTATTTTTAACATAAAATTCTATTTTATCTACATTATGCGTGTGATAAAAATTAATTTTAATAATTTATGTTAAATAGATTTTGATAAACCTTTGTGCTTAGGTAAATGAACATGAAGATTAGGGTTTCATTTATGGGATATCAAAAGTAAAAAACCCCCGAACCTTATAATATTGCCATCAAGATTTTGGAAACTAGATTATGGGGTTTCACTTCTGTTGTTGAAATATGATTCCCAGGGCAGGCTACGGTACAAGAATGCATATGGCATTGTCATTGGTAATAAGCATGTCTAAGTGAAAACAGAAAATAGTATCAAGTAATAAGGGAGAATATGCAAGAATAATAATCGAACAGATCCAACATAAAATCAAATTGAAGGTCGCTAAACTCATCCATTGATGTTCACTAGGATAGGATTTGTTTTATAGATGAGATGTATGGATAAAATAACTGGTGTACTGCATTGGTTAAGATAATTAAGTTACAAAAATCTCAGAAAATACAGCAAAGGGTCTCAAAGAATTGTAAGCCCGGAAACCAATCACATACATCAAGATTGTTGGGAGTGATAGTGGGGCAATCCACACCTTTTATTCTGCAATCCTTGAAATTGTAAGTCAACGCGGTACCATCTTTAAACACCATGAATAGCGAGTCTCCTTCTTCCTTGGATTGAATTGCACAAAAAAGCTGATATCCTTTGGGACTGGAGGACACAGTATTGATTTGAGGTTTAAGATCTAAACTGTACTTTAAGTACCAATCCGAATGATCCTCTACCATCTCAAATATACTGTACTTCAGCAATTGCAAGCTTCTAATAGCCTCTAGACTCCCCGAAATACCTATACCCCGCATCACCAACGATAAGCATTCGCATTGTTTTCAACATCAAACCATATTGATTCCGGAAGATAACTGTCCCAATGAATCACACCCTTAAAGAAAAGCCCAAGTTCAAAGTTCACACCCCAATCCCATGTGAATTTGATTTTCGAGAAACTCCAAGAATTAGTTTCTGATGAGTATATGTTGATAAAAAACTGAACATGTTTCATGGAAACCTACCATAATAACCCTTTTTTTTTTTTCCAAACAGAAATAACCTTGTGATGGGTTGATTTAAGAGGATCAAAAGCTAGACTAATACCAAGGAGTCGACGATCCTTACATTCAGGGCTTGGAACAAAAAGCCACTTAAACTTCTTGGTAGTAGGGTTACAGATAAAAAACCTCTTCCAGGAAATACGAAGATGCAAGCCAATGCAAATTGAAATATCATGACGGTGGAGACACCTATAAAGTCCAAGTCTGGGATTCTCACACAGTCATGGGTCAAAGGAAGGAACCTACAATTCCCCTGAAGGAACCTATAATTATAAGTTATTTGATTTTAAAAAATTATAAAATTCTCATCTAATTTAATTTTTTTAAAGATCAAAACTGTTAACTTAAGGATTTGAATTTTTAACCTTTATTTTTATTCACATAATTTTCATATGATATTATAATTTTTAAAAAATATATTTTTAAACCCAAAACTACAACATACTGTTTTGGTTTATTTAAAACCCTCAAAATCTGATAAAGCTTCATCTTGTTTAAATGTTCTTCCACTATAGAGAAAGGGCAAAGCTCAAGAATAGAAGGGAAACAGAAACAGTGAACGAAGAATGGAGCTTCCAAGAGTGTTTCTAGTATGTTGTTGTGGATACCGAGCCGAATGGAAATGTCGTGGTCAAGTGACAATCGAGGAAAAAGGCTTTTTGGGTGTAAAAACTATGGAACAGGGTTGGGTTTTGGTCGGAAATGTCACTATTTTAGCTGGTACGATCCTTCGATTGGCCATCATGAAAAGATTGTTACTGTTGGGTTGTTGAAGAATCTAAAAAATGGTGGAGAAGAAGAAGAAAGATTGTTTATGGTGGATTATATCTTTGATAGGTTTTGTAGTGGAGTGGATTATCAAGTGTAAGTAATGTTTAGTTAGGTTAGAGTGCATGAGTTCTGAATTTGTAATGAAATTTGGGAGAAGGGTGTAGGCTAGGACAAGGTTACAAGGTTGTTATTTTGGGTAATGAGATGTGTAGATACTGTTGGAGATGGAAATGTAATGAGCGTAGTTCAGTTAGAATGAAATTTGGAATTTGAAAGTAAGTAGAGTTAATCATCTGAATTCAATCCCAATTTTACTTCAGAACAAATGAACAACAGAAGTAAACTGTAATAATGACACTTTCATATATTTGCAAAAGGTAAATACAAAATAAATCCAATTTTTTGGTTATTTTATTCTCGTCACAAAGGGCTTAACTTTTTTTTTTAAGATGATGCTTAGTTGTTTGTTTGGGGTTAGGGTTCATTGTTTTTGTTTATTTCCAATGACTAAATACTTTTTTAAAGTTTTTCAATTTCGTAAGTTGGTTTCTTTAGTTAATTTTTTTTAACTAATTGCTTTTTGAAGTTAAAAAAAAAACAAAAGTTATTTGTTTTTAAAGTTTTTATTGTTGCAGCCAATTATAATTCACTAATAAAAATATATTAAAAAAAGAAGAAGGAAAAGCTAATATGCTAAATCAAGTGGGCCAGTACAAGGAAAGGAAATTTTCTATTCCGTCCTTGTACACTTTTTTTTTTTCATTAATTTTTGGATTCTGCACGAGAGCCTCAAATTAGCACGGAGGTTGACGATTTGGGGTTCCCATACTCATATCATTTGGGTAATTAAAAGAATTTCATATGAATCCAATCATTAATTTCTTTTCATATTATTTTGAAAAAATAACCTATTTAGAATGAATGTTATAATTTGAGAATGTTTGATGCAATTAATTCTTAGTTTTGTTTTTTGAATAATCTTATTATTTTAATTTATTTTATACATTTTAATTTTGTTATACAGATTCTTTAGTAGTATTATTTAACCTTTGACTTAGTTGGTGTCATTAGTCAACCAGACACTAACTCAACTAAGGAAATTATGAAAATTTTTTCTTTTGTAATTAAAATAAGTTATATTTGATGTTATTTTAGTCTTTTTATTTAAAAAAACAAAAAAAAACTTGCATGTGGTAGGGTAATAGGGACGAGTTAGGTTTGAAACAATTTAATCACATAAACCTAAAGACTATGCAAGATAATAGAGCTCGTTCAAGTTGTTCTGAACCTTCAATTTAGTCGGGTTAGGATCTAAATTAAGAATGAACTTTTCAACTATTGTGTCCATTAGTCGTCGTCTGGTTAGGATCACTCAGCTAATTCTAATGCATCTAATCACATATGAATGAAATACATACTTGAGTTTAATTAGAAACATGATTGACTGAGGCACAAACACTATAAGCATGATTTAAACAAACTTCATTGAATTAATGAAATCATCCTAGCTAAACAGATTTAAGCTACCATTGTTGATGACAAGATAACAAAGCACATTGCAAACATGATTAAAATCAAAGTAAGAAAGAATAAACTCTGTTGAATTAGCAGTCTCATGAACTCTAATTGAAGATGTTTTCCTCTGATTCTCGTGTTGCTCCTTTGCTAATGGCTCCTCAAGGTGATCGAACAAGAGATGATCTTATCAAGGTTTTGCTAGCTAAGAAAAGAAAGAATAATGGAATGCTATGCATGGGAATGAAGAGAGGAAATGACAGAACAGAAGAATGATATGAAATGAGAGAACAGAAGAATGATATGAAATGAGAGATGAGGGATTGAGTAAAGGATGAGAGATATGTAAGATGGGAGTGGGTATTTATACTTGAAGTTGGTGGGAGAGTTTATTAAAAATAGTGAAAAAAATCCCCCATTTACTCCTTTACTTAGCTAGCCACACATTGTGGAAAAGGGTGGATGATAGTTGCTTGATTCAAGCATGAAATCATGCTAGAATCAAGTAAGGGTTGGACGATTTCATGGGATCTTTTTTTATTTAATTTCAACTACAGGGACCTCCAATAAATATCCCAAAACTAATTTTTGGGCAGCTAACATGCTTGGGCTGAATTGGGCTTGTCTTCCCCTTGTTTGGACGGTTTTGTGACCCATTAAATACTTAAACTTGTCCACCATGTAACATCATTTTTAACTAGGTCAAAGTAACATCTCCATGACCCAATTTGCATGGTTTTGCCATCTAAGTAGGGTAGAATTGCTCACTTCCATGCAAGAATTATAATAAGTTTCATATTATATCAACATTATGGTCCCCCGACACATTAATAAATAACATGAAATAATTTAATTTATGCATAAAAGTAATACAATAAAGCACATATTTGCATTTTTTATAAATTCATGCCCATCTTCGAATATAAACAAATTCACCTAATTAATTAACAAATACTCGTAATTAATATTATTTTTAAGTTAAAAGGTATTATAAATTACTAAAAAAAACCTATATAAATTAGAGTTTACAGGGAGTGAACCTGTTAGTTACAGCCGCGGGCGAAGCTCTGGATGTTGCGGAGTGTAACATCCTGATTTTGGGCCTAGTCGGAACAGTGGTTTCGGGAACACAAATCCGACAATGAAAATTTTATTTTTATTATATTTTTATGGTCTATGATTTCACAGAATAATTTCGTGAAAATTTCGTTCGAAAATTTTGACGTTCAGGCACTTAATTTAGTCAAAAGGACTAAATCGTAAAAAGTGTAAAAGTTGAGTTCTACATGTTAGAAGTGTCAAATTGTTATGAGTTTATAAATTAAAGGCCCTTAAATGGAGACCATTGGTTAATTGTTGGACAAAAATGGACATGAAATGGGTGTAATAAAATATTTTTAAGTTAGGGGTATTTTAGTAAACTAATAATTAAAAGAATTAAAAAGGGAAATAAGACAAATTAGCTATCATCTTCTTCATTCAACCGTTTCTACCAGCAGTAGCCATGGTTAGGGTTTGTTCAAACTCTCAAGCTCGACTAGCAAGGAAAATCTAAATTCGGGCTAAAATCGGAAAGTATCAGGTTGTGGACAAAATGGTAAAAATGTCCATTTTCGCATACGAGGTAAATTCATATGATTTTTAATAATGCAATGTGTAATTTAATGTTATTGCCTTGATATTAAATGAGATATAAGTTCATGTGTAAATGTGGTAACATAATTGTCATTTTCAGTAATTTAATGTTGTTTATATGATATGATGATTATTATCATGAAATATTATGCTTTGTGGTTATTGTTAAGTAATATGCAAAATTATGTGAATTACTTGATAACTATGAAATGCTACCAAGTATCGATTTCGATATCCCGTGGAAGATGGCAAAGACTTATGATCGAGGAAAATCCCGTTTGAACCTTAGGAATAGATTAGGATACAAGTGACATGTCACTAGGATATTTGAGTTCCGAGCTCGTTGAGTTGAGTCTGAGTTCACTTATAGATACAAACGCCCGAGCTCATTGAGTTGAGTCCAAGTTCGCTTATGGGCGGGTTACATGGTAGCTTGGCTACATAATTTCCGCAGGCTATTGAGTTTGTTTAGCTGCGGGTATGGCACTTATGTGCATGCATTCTGTGCATTCGATTATATTCCGAGTGTTCAATGGGTAATTTGGTAAAGTATTCGTTGATGATCCCAATGAGATAAGCCATTGGTGAGTATGTCTTTGAGTTGTGTTACAAGTTGTACAGGTATGTACACTAAACTTATGTGTGATGCCTCGACATGTGATGATCTATGATGTATATAGTATTTGGTGAATACTATAAAAATGACATGATTTGGAATAAGTTCTTGATACTTGACGTCATTGAGATTATATATTTATGCTTATGAAGCATAATTATGTGTTCTTACCATTATGAGTGAAATGATATTGTATGGATTTGGTGAATAATAGTAGTGAATGAGTAAATTTAGCCTTGCCAGTTTTGAGTTACTGCAGTGGTGAAACTTTAGAAATTCACCATAAATTGTGGAAATTGAATTAGGGGCTGAATAAAATATGAGGTTAAATCCAAATGAGTCTAGTTTCACATAGAAGAAACGGTATATGCAATCAAAATTTATATTATGAGATGTTTAAATTGTTGTGAGACAGAATTTGAATGACTTCGTGATCCCCTGTTCCGATTTGAAAAAATCATTAAAAATTGTACAAAAATAATTATGGGTTGTAATTTATATTATTAAAATTCTTATTGAGTCTATTATCTATAAAGATATATGAGAGAATTATCCAAATTCTGTACTATGAGAAAAATAATTTTTAGTGAAGAGAGGTCAGAATTGTTGGACAGCGAAATAGGGGAAACTTTAATGAATAAACTGTACTAATTGGCTAAACCAAAAATTCTGGAAATTTTAATGAGTCTAGTTTCAAGGAAAATTAACGAAACTTAATTTGGAGTCTCTTAGCTCCAGATATAAATGAATTAGTAACTGTAACTCGGTAAAACAGCTTAACCTGAACAAGAGTAAATTGTACAATTATAATGTTTTACCTTAAAAAAAATGAAAAAGAAGAAACATGTGGTAATTGCTTATTAATTTCATATGGACTTACTATGGGTAAAGCTTACCCCTCCTCTCTACTTCTTCAGTTTTGGCAGGTTGGCTCGGGGATAGAGATTGTCGGAGGCAAAATCACACTATCAAGCTATCATTTTTGGGAGAATTAATTCAAATATTAGAAATATCAAGTGAGTGGCATGTATAGGAAGTTGGTTTGTGATATATATTATTATTATGACTTTGGCCATACATATCGGTCTGCATTGAGTTATCGTATATGATCATGAGATGTGGTCCTTATCCATTATGGTTTGTAAGTTTAATTAATCATGTCATGTCCTATGTTTTGATGTGATGATATAGTTAGCTTTGTTTGTTATGCATGATTGGTAATACAACAGGTAAGTTAAATGCAGGCCTGTGGATCATGAATTTAATGGAAATAAGTAATGTTGCTTGAATATGGATGTTTAATGGACAAATTGGCAACTACATTATGATGGTATAAAATAAGAATAAGACTTAGCATGTCTAGTTTTAGTTAATGTAAGAATGTATATTATATACATGATGGTAAGCAAATATGTTTAAAGTGAATGACATGTTATTGCATGATTATGGATGTGTAAGTACTCATTTATGCCATGTTATATGTCTTTAAATATGAGTCTATGCATGTGTTCAAAAAGTTTTGAATTAAATGAAATTTTATGGCCCAGTTTTCGTCTATGTGTATAGTTAAGTCTGGTAATGCCTCGTACCCTGTTCCGGCCTTAGATACGGGTAAGGAGTATTACACGGAGAGAATACTGCGGTGTTCAAGCATCAAGGTTAGGTGGTGTAAAGGAGGTAATGAGAGGAGGATTCAGGAAATCTGTATTATGCAAAGGTATTTATCACGAACAGTGATATCGACTGGTCCTTCGAAACGATACCATGAAGATGGTATATGGCGTAAGACAATAGATGAAAGACACTATGACAGTCTGGTATGAGGTACATAACGTAAAACCATGGATGAAAGAAGTCATAGAAGCATGGTATGCAACAACCTTAACCCATCTCCTTTGTCGGATTAAGGTTACAGGATATTACGACAATTAATAAGACCGATAATATAGTAACACAATTCAGAGATTAATTTAAACATCATAAATTAATAAACAATCATCATTCCTAACATATATTCGAAAAAAAAGAGACTTAAATCGAGCATTTGAAACCCTAAAATCAATTTAGAAACGAATATAGACTAATTTGAAAAAAATAGAAAAATATGACAAAAACTGAAAATAAGGGTCATATGGCCGTGTGGCTAGGCCGTGTCGCAGAGCCTAGACGATATGGCTAAAAGACATGGTCATATGGCCAAACCATGTAATAACTTGAGTCCATGTAACTTAGGGCCACACAGCCTTATTGTGAGGTCTCTAAGACCGTGTGTGGAACACAATCGTGCGGTAGACTGTGTTCTAGAGTATGTGTGTGCCCAAAAATACCTTTAAACACAAGCCAATTCACCTATAGTTTCTTAAACATCAAGCCATACGCTTACCATCACATTAACCTATTCAAAGTGTACCAAAACATGCCAAAATATGCCAATTCACATTCAACCTATGTGTCTAACCAATATGCCCTCATTGGCACCAAATTTTAACATAAACAACAACCTTCCAAAACAAGACATAATCAACGTATTAACTTTATTCAATCATCCAATAATTTCCAACTAACATATGATATAATCAATCATTTATACTAACCTTCTAATGACAATTTATGACCAATTAAATTTCATCAATTATCCTATCATGTATGTACCAATTCAACAAACCAATAATGCATTAATTTTCAAGTATACATATGCCATCAATTACCAAACCAACCAAAATAACATTAAGGATCTACATAAATACATATATTTCATAATTCAAATGACACAAAACATGACCAAATGATCACCAACATGCATATACCAAAGCCCTATTTACATGACACTTATAACCGGCCAAAATAAATGTATAACTACCAAAAGAGTTTATGGATAGTGTAATCTCCAAAAGCAATCCAATCGACAGCTTGTACATGACAATCTACAATGAAGAAAACCAAATAGAGTAAGTTTAAGTAATGCTTAGTAAGTCTGTAATAAACTTTAACTTTAACTTACCGTAACTATTGTAACTAAAACATTTCGCAATTAATTTTATAAACAAGGTTATGAGTTCATTTATTTCCTATACACACCACAAATCTCACAAGGTTAGTGAGTTCACATATACGAAACATATAACTTTATTATGTCATAAGCATTATAAGCAAACACAATTAAAAATCAATTCAATCATCACCTATTCATTTAACAACTCACATTTCACTTTAAATATTTATATCCAATGTTCCATTTCACATATCTATTTCTATATAATTGATTCATATAACCATTTCATATAACCATTTCATATATTATTTTTCTCACCTGATGAACCAAATGAAATAACGTCAGATACGTGGGAATGATGCTCACACAAGCTGTAAAATGTGCCTGCTCATATGAGCTGTGGGTCAGGATGTTAGGCTACACGATGCTTCTCACACGAGCTATGGAGAATCTACAACAAATGCAGGACCTCAGCCATTTATAGGATATCTAAGATCAGCACTCGAAATTGTAAATACCCCTAATGACATGTCATTTATATCCTAAGTATTCACAAAGTTCATATGGGTCTTGTTTCATATCCATACCATTTAACTTCCTTAACATTATACCATTACGAGCACACATCCATATAATTCTCGTTTATCAGACATAACATCGACTTAGCTAATAATGCAATTTAGTCCAATTTACCAATTGTTATATATCAATCAACTTAATTCATTCATAACATAAATAATAATTAACATATCATATAATTACTTAAGCATTTCTTTGTCACATGAATTCAACTATATAATTTCTCCATTTTCAACCATGACCCTCAATTATAATTTCATTTTAATTTGATCCATTTCCACAACTTAATATTTACTATGCAAGCAAATCCAAATACAAGATACTTAGATATTTAATAATTCACAAAATAGAAACTAAATCAATTCGTTTATTATGTGAACTTACCTAATCCAAAAACGGTGACAAACACAACATTGATAATTACACTGTTAACTTTCCTTTCCCTCGATTATTATCCGGTTGAATCGTTTCTTAATCTAAATATAATAATTTAATTCAATTATCCAATTCAAATACTTTTAAATACTAAATTTCATGTAATTGACCCTTTATCAATATTTACACTTTTACCTTTTATTCAATTTAGTCTTAGTCCCGAAACTTATATAATTTTTCACAATTAAGCTTAAAACCAAGCGAGCCGAATTTTTTACTTATACTTATAAAGCCCATAACTATTGAAATTTCACAAGAATTTCATGCTAAATTTATTATTTTATCAATATAGTCCCTAAACTTAAAATTAACCAAAATCACTTTAAAAAATAGTCATATTTACTATCAAGCTTATAAATCTATCATCAAACTCCAAAAACATCATAATTTCATCAATGGTATAAATCAAAATGTTTAAAAATTTTATGAATTAGTCCCAAAGTTATCTAAATTAAGCTGCAACGATTTCAATAACATAAAAATCATGAAAAACCAACTTTGGGGCTTACCAAGCAAGGATGAGAAGATGAACGAACCTTTGAAACTTTTAACCATGGCTTCTTTGGTTTCTTTATTAGACATTCGATGGAAGGAAGAAAAGATGAATAAATGTTCATCCATTATAACTTTTATTAGTTTTTATTATTATTTAAATATAAAATTAACATATAATTATAATAAAAACAAACACAAATCGTCCACTATTAGAAAACATGGCATAATTGGCTTTTAAAGCCATTCACTTTTTCATTTATAATCATTTAGCACATATAGATTAATAGCGATTAATTTTTACAACTTTTACTATTTAGTCATTTTTCCTCAATTAACTATATAAACGTAAAAATTTCTAGATCAAATTTTAATATACCTATATTGTAACTTCATAAATATTTAATAAAATATTTACAATGTCGATATACAGAAATAAGGTCCCGATGCTTAATTTTTCGAAACCATTTAACTTTAGGAACAAACCACTTCTACTTAACTATTCCTTCAATTAAAATGATTTATCATATAAAAATTCAATGTTATACTATATTTGACTCATAAATATTAAATAATATTTACAGACTCACTCGTGGGATTTGTGGTCCTAAAACTAGTGTTTCTAACACCATTGAAAAATGGGTTGTTACATGGTACATAGTAAAAAGGTTTATGGCGTAAGACTATAAATGAAAGACGCCATTGTGGCATAGTACAAGGTATAATGTAGACGGTGTAATACCATAGATGAAAGATGCTATGACAGCCAGGTATAATGAGTAAGACCATGAATAAAAAACTTCATGACATCCACAAAGATAGTACGTTAAGACATTAAACATAGAACAAATAGTCCATCGGAAAGTAAAAACGGGGTGGTTCACCAGGACCAAGGGAATATGTAGTGAGAAAGATATAAGACCTTATCTCAGGTAAGGTAACTAAAGGAGTCCATCGATATGCGGGTGTAGATAGTCCACCAAAACATTAAACATGGGATTAGGCTGAGTTAGACCATGGTGGAATGGTGTTACAACATTACAAAAAGTTCGCTGGAACGATAATGTTGAAAGGTTCACCAAGATGTAAGACGTGAGACCCCTAACGGGGAAGTTCGCCACATAGGAGGTACGCCATGGGCTAACATTGAAAGAACAATATGAATGACACAGTAAATTACAAGTATGCATAAGTGAGGTGTGCTCGAGGGGCGTGGATCTCTAGATTAATAAACAAATTCACCAAGGGCGATACAAAATAGGGCCAACAGTACGAAAATCGAGTCCGCCAAAGAAGCAGTGAATCTTATGAGGAAACACAGATATGGGGCAAAACTCTATTGGCCTAACGTCATGAGCCTTAGGTTGATAGAAGGGCCACCGACATTCTATAGGGAGAAGAGGTGGCAAAGGGTTGGTTGTTTAGAATAGATTATTAGCATAATATGAGAATTCGAAGTAACAACATGTGATCAAGCAGAACTCGGACAATAGGGATCTACAGGTGAGGATCTGCTAGGGTGAAATAAGTCCGTTGACAAAATTGAGCATAACAATTCATCAATGATAGTGGAAAATGAGTAAAAAAGTGAAGTTGGGGTAAGGCAGAGTTAGGTCTGCCCTATCAGGCGATCAATATCATGAAGGAACGCGTAAGTGTCTCATATTGGGATTGAGTTATGACAATAAGAAGCTATAAGGGAAATGGAGAGACAACAACAACTCTGGTGTCTTATATTATGTTGTTTAGAAAATTCTCACTAAGTTCATCAAAATTTATACATTTCACTGCTTAATCTCAAGACAAAGCATGACAAGATATTTTAGTAGAGGGACTAAGCCAGCCATCGTCCGATCAGTGGAGAGTAACAGAAGTTGTATGTGTATATACAGAGGCACCCCACATAATAATTGTAGAATTATATTCAAATAGCGAAACTATATACAGAAACTAAGGTCATAGGAAGCCATTACATATTTTCTTCAAGGTATATCTTAATGACAATTAGGCCCAGACAGTTAAGTTGTTTTTGTATGTAACAAATTTAATTATGGGTGTATGGTATAATTAAATGGGCACTTGTAGCATTTGGTACCCAGGCCCAATGATTGGATCGAGTATGGGGTGTTACGAAACATATAATCGTATAACAATACACCCCTCAACCACACCGGGGTCTCTATAGAGACATATAATTCGGTAATCCGTAACAAATGTTAGATTCCAGTATAATAAAAAATAACTTTGTACCATCACATATATCTCATATCAGCATGCAATTAACCCTATTGGCATACCAATCATATCTTGTCTTTTATTACATTCACTCGAGCACATTTAGTACATATAACCATTTCTTTATAATTCAATTCATATATTACCTTTTTGTACCAAATCATAAATAATTTAAATTACATTCACATAAACACAAATTAACAATTCAAGTATATACTAAAATTACATACAACCATACCACATGAACTTACTTGGCAAAAACAACAGCAAACAAGATGTCCAGGATTAATCCACAATTTTGTCTTTTCGTCGATTATCCTCTGACTAATTCAATTCCTGATCTATATGATAATTTATTTCAATTTATCAATTCCAAATACCTTATATCATCCTATTATATGCATATGTCAATTCAATCTCATTTTTGAATGTTCCCTATAGTTTTTCATTTTATTCAATTTAGTCCCTAAAATCAAAATTGCCATAACTTTCAAATTTGATTTTCAATTTCGAAATTGATCTCAATTACATCCTCCTATAATCCTCTATTACCTAAAATTATATAAATATAACATCAATTTCAAAATTCATACACTTTAGTCCCTATGTTCAAAAATTAGCAATTAAATTTTACAAACTAGTCTTTTTTTCATATCTACGCTTAAAATCAAACAATTTAATACCAAATTCATCAAGCATTTATCAATGGAAACTTTTGCAAACTTTAACAGTTTTACAAATTGGTAACAGGTTACCTAAATCATGCGACTCTCGGGACTTCAAAACCATAAGAATTACAAGAAATTGACTAAATCGAACATACCATACAAGTGTCGCTTGAAATTTCAACAACAATGACTTATAGGTTTTCCTTGTTTGGAAATAGTGAAGAAGAAAGCAAAAATAATAGATGGCAACTTTAGTTGTCTTTTATACTTGGTTTATTTTTAATTAATCAAAAATTAAGTTAATCTTAATAATTAACCTATAAACTTAATTAACAACTGATAGTGGATTACAATTAACAATCCATACCATTTGAAAATATAAAAAGGGTCCAATTCCTCAATTGTTCCGTTGGTTAAATAAAAATTTATAGTGATTAATTTCTATCACTTTTACAATTAGTCGTTATACCTTAATTAATTATCTGATTGACAAAATTAATGGACCAAGCTTTAATTAAACTTTATGCTAACCTCCTAAATATTAATATTTAATATTTACGGACTCGTTCATCGAAAATAAGTTCTGAAACCACCATTTTTGACACCACTGAAAAATAGGTTGTTATAGACTCAGTTTACTGAAACGAGGTCCCGAAACTGCATTTTTTCGACACCACTGGAAATCAGATTGATACATGGTTTGAGGTATCCTCAATCACTATAAATAACTTATCAGTTGAAGGAGAAGATTTGTTATCAAGAACTAGTTCTAAATTAGAGCAAAAATAAGCCTGAAGCTAAAATTTCATCATATCGGTTTATTTAATTAAATTTTGTTTATGCTATTTTTACTGTTATTTTTATTTTAATTATTTTTACTTTTATTATATTTAAATCCCCCCCCTTTTTTTTGCACAGACCGTCACATGTCTTGGCATGACAACTGCGTAGGCACACAAGCTGGTTGAACCAAACAATAATTTTAGATATCTCAATCTCTATGGGATCAATCCTACTCCCTATATTTCTATTTATTTACTGTTTAGGCATAGGAATACTATTTTTGGTGGATTCGGCACCCATCAAATTTTGGCGGCATTACTATGGACTAGTAATAATTTAACTTTGTTTCCTTTTCTTAATGACAAGGTCAGATCTAAGAGAACCACTAGAGTTGGATCCTGAAATTGAGAAAATCGCCTAAGCATTGTGAAGAAAAGCAATAAAACACAGTAAATGACTAGTAGGGTCTGAAATGTCAGACGACGAAATTGAAAATAAAATACAGTATTGATAGAGGACGACGATGAACTATCTCTTAATACAAGAGTCATCGAAGATCCACCTTGTGAATCGAAAGTCATGGCTAATTGTACCATTAAGCAACTTGCTGAGGCACCGAATGAACAACAACTGTTATGTATCGCTTATCCGACAGTAAATGGCCCATTTAAACTTAAATTGGATTTGATACACTTGTTGCCCACTTTTTGCGGTTTGTAGAATGAAAATTCGTATAAAAATTTCTAGGAATTCTACATGGTTTGCTTGAGTATGAAACCACAAGGAGTTACTGAAGACCATATTAAACTTTAAGCTTTTCCTTTTTCTTTAGTCGACTGCTAGAGAGTGAGTCTTTTATTTAACTCCTGATTCGGTCAACACACAAGATGACATGTCTCGTTTATTCCTTGACAGGTTCTTTCCGGCATATCAAGCAGTTGAGTTGAGAAGAGAAATTGTTGGTATTTGACAAAGGGATGCGGAATTGTTTTATGATTAGTTGGAGTGTTTTAAGAAGTTGTGTGGGAGTTGTCCAAAAGACAATATTATTGAACAATTGCTTCTTTAATATTTTTATGAAGACTTGTTTCCTATGGAGATGAAAATGATTGATGCTACGAGTAGAGGAATGCTTGTTAATATGACCTCTCAAAAAGTGAAAGAGTTAATTTCCACCATGACAATCAATTCTCAATAGTTTCGAGCTAATATAGAACCATAAGATGGATTCATAAGCTAAATACAGATAGTGGCGAAACTAGGGGGCTGGCAAGGCCTTGACTTCCCCTAAAATGATTTTTTTTTCATATGGCTCTTTTAAAATTTTTAAAATTTTAAATTAGTAAATGTAAAATTATATTTTAGCCTCTCCTAAAAATATAAAATTTTAATTTAATCCTTCAAACATTATAAAGATATAGTCTATTAAAATAATAAAATTATTTTTTCTATTGTAAAAATTACAATTTATTTCCGACCCTAAAAAAAAATTTTAGTTTCGGCCCTGATTACATATATCAAAAACGAATTGAGCTAATAATTGAACCCCATAACCCGTGTAACTCGTTGGCCGCAACCATTGCCTTCGTTCTTAAGCTTAAGCAGTCGATTAAATGGGCCGATGATTTGACAAACCAATCAGGCAATCACAAGTTTATCTCTGGATAAGGAAAGTTTTTTATCCACATCTCACTATCGATGTATTTATAGATATAGTTTATGTACTATATTTGAATACTATATTTCATGTTTTGAAATATTATATATTTTAGTATTTTGTATTATATAAATTTAATATATTTATATTTATATTTATTCAATCTTATTTTATATTTTAATTTTATGTTTATAATTTTACAATAGTATTATAATAATGTTTAAAAATAAGGGTAATACCAAATTTTTCATCATGTTCATTTTTCACCATTAAATACTATTATGATTTTTTTACGTGAATTATCTTCCGATTTATTTTTATTTAAGTATTACTCTATGAGCTCTATTTAAATTTATTTTATTATGAATTTAAAAATACTTTGATTTCAATCTAATTATTATAATAATTTATCTTAATTATAATTATTCGAATCATACTAATTGTAATTATAATTATATTTGTATTTTTAGTTATACCATTTTAAGAAACAGAACTAATAAAATAATGAATGGTAAAATTCAAATCGCCTAATGGATTTCGAACCGATCTACTTCAAATGGAGTATTTTTTTTTTTTGAAAAGTGAATGTGAAGCAGAATGGGGTGATTTTTTAATTAATAGGTATGGAGCAATTATGGTAATTACGTGACCCAACCCGTCCTACTCCATTATGTAAAATTATTATTTTATCATTTTATATATATAACTATTAAAAAGGTAAAAAGGTAAAAATGTAATAATGAAATAATGTTTTATAAAAAAAATTATATATTTTATGCTTAAATATTTTTCTAAAGAATTATTTTTAAATATTTTCTGGACTTTAAAAAATGTTAAAAATAAGTAACAAAAATTAAATTGAAGCAAAGTGGGATGGAGTAGGAATAGATGCATCCAACATCCATGGAAGTGATAATGGATCTCGAAATTATACATCCACAATGAAACCAGACGGATAGTAAAATAAAGTGTACCAACTATTAAACAATAATATTAAACAACATCCATCTCATCTGGGTGAATTACCCAAAAATGCTTATAATTTTGAAAATTTATTGGATTAGGTCGTTTTTATGAAATTTACCGGATTAGGCTGATTTAGGGAAAATACTTCTAGGTGAACGCATTTCTTGCCACATTCGCTGAAAATGTGTCCAGCTAAATGCATTTTTCTTCTTTCTTTGTTTAGGGTTTTTTTTTAGTTTTTTAGGGTTAGAGTTTAAGGGTTTTTAAGAGTTTGTAAGGGTTTTTGGAGTTTAGGGTTTTTTAGTTTTTAATAGTTTTATATATTGTTTAGAAATTTTTTGTAATATTTATATTTAGAGGAAAATATAAATTTTAGAATTTTTATAAGTATTTAGAGTTTTAAAATTAATATTATTTTTAAAATTTTGAAATTATTTTGAATTTTTTTTCATTATTTTGAGACCAATTTGGTATAATTTTCAAAATTGACAGATACCAAAAGGGTATTTAGGCAAATCGCATTTACACCAATCTATTATTTGAATTATTTGAATTGTAAAATTTAGTTTTGATTTGTAATTGAAACTTAAATTACTCAATTCGATTAAATCGAAGCTCAGGTTTGTTTTTACTTTTTTTGAATCGAATAGAGTTTTGATCACCTGTAGTTTAAGATAGGAGGTCAACTCGAAATGTTTAGGAAATATTATCCCGGGATTTCCGAGAATCTGACGAGCGAGTGGGAAGGTTGCAGGGGTTGAAATTGAGAGAGTGAAAATGCTCCCTATAGGGTGCATGTTCAGTGACATGTCAGGAAAATGCATTAAAAGCACGACCACCTAGAAGCAATTTTAGACATGGTAGGAAAATGCCTCTAGCTAGGTTTGCTTTTTGTGTATTTTTTTGACATGTCACTAAAAACGCGCCTTGTAGAGTGCGTTTCAACTCTCCCAATTTCAACTCCTGCAACCTTCCCGCTCACCCGTCAGATATCCCTAAAATCCCTGGATAATATTTTTTGAATCAATTTGCCACTCACCCTTGCTGTATAAATGGCCCGTTTTTAGTATTAAGAGCCATAAGCCAATTTCAAGCATAATGAATCCCACGAAGAATCGCACGAAGAAGAAGATCGCAAGACATTTTGTAAGGCATAATTTCGAGGAAACCTGTAATTGCATCAAGTAAGGTTCGATTTTTGTTGTTTATATATAATTACAACTCTAATTTTCAGCATAATGTTTTGTTTCCAACATGTGAAACAAGTTATTTCTTTGAAATGAGTGGACGAATTAATGTTATTGTTTATTACGATGATGAAGTTTGTGACAACGACATTGGGGTTATTATTTTATCGGAGAACATAGTGCGATTGGCTTTCAACCTAAACATACAATTGTCGAAGCTCGATGCAAGATTTAGGAGAAAAATCATAAAATCCACCCATATGAGAGTAACCTCTTTGAAATATCTATTCTGTGCTTTGATTGACCCCCGCAAATATGAGGCTTACGATATCAAAGGCGCAAGAGGTATGGAAGTGATGGTCCAGACGCATATTGCTAATGGATCACCAATACTTGAGTTATATGCAGAGTTTGGAAACATAGGTGAAGGCGGTCGGAGGTCAACATATGTTCCAATTTGAGAGGCCAGAATGGAAGAGCAAGGTGAGAGTCCAACAACACAGTTGTGCTGTGAGTTCACGACTTTGTTTGAAAGTTCCTATTATGATATCCCAGAATCATTAATGGGAAGACACTCATCGATTTTAGCTATAAGTTTCAATTGTAACATGTAAGATATCCAGCAGTTGGGATTTGGCGGTAACCCAGAATACTGGACCTCAGCACGACACTCAATTAGTGGTTTTGATCTCAATTTCAGTTAGTCGATGTTTGTGCTAGGAACACATACAGAGGTATGGCATCAAGTTCCACTGATGGTAATTCGAATGTGATGGTTGTTTCAAAGACTATACAAAAAGGAATGACGTACTCCCTACAACCTCCACCAGCGAGAGGACATCTAACGCTGGACATGTGTAAACTTGAAATTATATAGGGTTTTTCTATATATTTTTACCACCTTTTTACTTAATTATTGTGTTTATCTAGAGTAATTATTATTGAAATAAGTGAATTTTACTTAATTAGTAATTTTAGACATGAATTTAGAAAGTATGTGAAATTATGCTTAATTACATGATTTTTATGCATATTTTATATTAATTCATCTTAATTTATTAATGTATGTATTTTTCATTATATAGGAGGTCCACTGGAGATATGATTTAAATAAATAAGATGGTCATGCACAAATTACCCATGTGGACGGCAAGACTATGCAATTTTGGGTGTGGGGTTGACTACTTGACCCAATAAAGAAAGGTAATAAAATATGGACATGTCTACTAAGTTATTGGACTAAAAAAATTATCCAACAATGGGAACTAAAGCTCAATTTTGGCACTTAAAGATGGTTGCCAAAAATGTATTTTGGGATATTTAATTGAAGGTACCTAAAATTGGAAAATAATCAAAATTTAGCCCAACAACTTCTGTAACACCCTGAATTTTAGAGCTAGAAGTTTTGGGTTTTGTGGTTGGGGTCAGAGAGGGAGGTGTGCTATTGTGTTTAGTCACGCGTTTAAGTGTCAGAATGGGCCTGTTGGTCTGGTGGTTGTGTGTGTGTTAGCTTGTCTTTAGGTCCCTAGTTCGAGTCCTCGTGGGTACTTTTTGAAGGAATATTTTTGTTCTGTTTAGTTGTGTTGTTTTAATTTATTATATAATTATTTTGTTATTTCTTTATTTATTTTTAATTTGTCTCTGCATGTTATTCTATTTCCTTTTTATTTTTGTTTTGCTTTTTCTGTTACTTTTTCTTCTTTTTCTTTCACTTAGGGAAAACAGTTTTCACTCCGTAGATATCGAAGTGTGAAACTTTTCTATTTTATTTGTGAATTGTAAAGTTGATTTTGATAGAATGCGGCAATCTTGGTGGCTTTTGGGAAATTGGTTGTTAAAGTACGGTAGTTCTGTCGAATAGCATGGAAATTTACTTTGCTTAGTGTAGTTCTAAGTTCCATCGATTGAGGGTCGACTTAGTGATCGGAAAACTTATTTTTTATGCAGTTTTAAGATGGTTTCGTAATCACATGGGCGGCTACACAGGCGTGTGCCTATTCACACGGTCGTATAGAATTAAGAATTAGGGTTTTTGGGTTGATTTAGACGCC
This sequence comes from Gossypium anomalum, assembly GCA_025698475.1. NCBI lineage: Eukaryota > Viridiplantae > Streptophyta > Magnoliopsida > Malvales > Malvaceae > Gossypium > Gossypium anomalum. The sequence continues at coordinate 75,236,521 of CM046966.1, read as the reverse complement.
ACACGGTCGTATGATCGATTTGGGAAAATTAGTCGATTTTCACACGGCCGTATCCTTTGGGCCCACGGGTGTGTGAGTTTGGGAATTAGGGTTTGAGCGATTTGGTGCCACACGACTATGTGGTTAATTTGGGGATTTAGGGATCCCACACAGGCATGTGTTTTGGACACACGATCATGTCTGGTGGGCACACAGGCGTGTGAGACCCTCACATGGTCGTGTCTGCACTGTACTCTAATTTAGTACAATTGGACAGAGAGTTACATGGCCTGTTCCCATGGCTATGTCCCTAGTCCACACGGGCGTGTGTCTCTGTCACACGGCCTTGTGCCCCTCTTCACACGGGCGTGTGCCTCAACCACACGGTCGTGTGCCCTTCCTTATATGGGCTTTTGACCTCCCACACGGCATAGGCATTTCCACATGGCCAGAGCACACGGGCGTGTGGTTTTATGACACTTATGTTGGTTTTATGTGTGTTCTGATTTGAAAATGTGTTTGTGTGCTTCAACATTTGGCTAAGCCTTAGAAAGGGTAATTAAGACTTTGATTTGGGCTACAGCTTATGTGATGTCTGTAAATGTTGTGTGAGATGTCTAACTCTGAACCCGGTCAGCTGGGTGGGTGTGCATATCTGTTTCTGTCTGACTGTCTGTGGATGTGCTCATTGTTTTATATGATAATGTATACATGCATACACTTGCATAATATTTTGGGTAGGATGGTGAAGAGAAGGGAGTATGATTCTGATCTGATCTGGCAGTTTTACTACAACATTTTCGTACTACGATTTATAGCATGGTACTGCATGTATGTCAGCTTCGTTGTGTACTAATATCTGATCTGGCAGTTTAAATTGCAGCGTGTCTGTACAGTGGTTTACCGTATTACATTGTACAACACATATGCCAGCTCTGCTGCGTGTTAAAATTTGAGTGGCTTAGTCCACATATATGGGGTGTAGGGTTGGATGGGCCTTCAAGGTCCTACGTAGTGTGTTTAGAGGTGTGTTGACTGGATGGGTGGGTTTTTCCATTTGACTGCATTTCATATGCATCGAATTGTGTGTTTTAGATGTTAGATTATTTGACTATTGTAACACCCCTAACCCGTATCTGTCACTAGACTAGGGTTAAAGGTGTTACCAGACAAATCGGAACATCTTACTAATAATTTATAAGTATCATCTACAATCATAATCAAACATTACCATAGAGTCCCTTATATAGGTCATCGGGGCCTTAAACATGCATTAGAAAGGAGTCGGGACTAAACCGAACACATACGAAATTTTTCGAAACTTAAACATTTTTCAAAGTTACAGAGGTCACACGCTCGTGTGAACAGGCCGTATGCCTTACACGGCATTAGACACGCCCGTGTGTCTACGTCTCGTTAAAAAAGGGCATACATACTGACTTGTCCACATAGTCACCAGACATGCCTGTGTGCCTGGCCGTATGAAAATTATGGAGGCTACTGACTTAGCAAAACGGCTGACCATACGTCCGTGTGTCTTGCCCGTGGTTGAAACTGACTTCGTTACACAGCCTAACACACGCCCGTGTGTACGACCGTGTGGTCTGCCCAAGCTCATTTTGAAATGGCCCTCGAGCAACACGGCTGAGATACACGCCTGTGTCTCTGCCCTGTGGGCAAAAATAGGTTATTTACAAGGCCAAAATGCCACCCATTAAGGGTCCTCCCTACAAGCAACAAATAAGCATCAATTGCACGCCCAATGTTCATCCATTTCACAACCAATACATACACCAATCATGCCATAACATTATCAACCAAGTCCATGCTTAATAGTCATACCAAATTATGCCAAAACATAAGACAAAATCATATCTAAACATTTGTTTCCCAACCTCATTTTACTTCATTCAATCACATGCTATAAACTTACCAATTTCTCAAATATGCATATACCAAAATTTACCAAAATTGACCATTTTATTTGGTCATTCATAAACACATCACATAAGCATAATTTGCATCACATATCATATACCAAAATCAAACCATAAGTTCAACCATAATTAAGTCATATCACATGGCTAAATATACACTTCACAAAACATATTCAACTACCTCTAGCCTATTCATGCCATACTCCAATATTTACACTTTCAAAATGTACCAAAATAGAGTTTGATAGTGTGGTGATGATCCTTGATAATCCCCAAGCTCCCAATAGCTACGATATCTATAAAACAATGCAAACACACGCAAAATAAGCTTTCAAAAGCTTAGTAAGCCATATACAAAAAAACTTATCAATTAAAGCATATAAGTATCATCTAATTACATATACTCCATTGTCAAATACTATTACAAACCACATAATTCATATACATTTCCCATATACTCAATTCATTTGCACATATGGCATACTTTCTCATACTTATATCACATATCATCATTTGCTCATGTATTTACCTTTTATTCTCAAACATTGAATTACATTTCAAACGTACTTGAATCGGTTACACATTTCATATATTTATTCTTTTCTCAGAATGCCCATTGAACCATTCGAAATCATAAGGATATGCGGATAACTCGAAAAGCTCATACAATGTAACGTCCCAGACGTAGTCTTACATTTAATCCTATATCGATGCCACAGTCAAAGACAGGGTCTTACATGAAATCAAATACGATGCCGATGTCTCAGACATGGTCTTACACATAAATCATAAGTCGATGCCAACGTCCCAGACGTGGTCTTACACGAAAACACATATCGGATCCTATGTCATGACATATGTATCCTAACTATTCCTAGGGTTCGTACGGGGCTTTTTGAACGTCAAAACTTTGTCGATACTTTCTCGAAAATCACATATTGAGCTCTCATATATAGCCATTCAACACAATTCAATGTCATATAAACATAAAAAAATAAAGTCAAACACGTTTATTGTATATTGACTTACCTCGTACGAATTCGAACGAACAGAGTCGATTACTTGACAACTTTCGATTTCCCTCGATCTAATTTTTTTTTTTGTTCTTGATCTATATAAATTCAAATTTAACTTATTCAAACTTACATTCATTCAAACCAATCCAAAAACACATATTTAAGGCAATTTACAAATTATCCCTCACATTTTCACATTTTGACATTTTAGTATTTAATCACAAAAATCATAAAATACACATAGTTTTCATATACCCATGTTAGGCCGAACTCTCATAGTATTCATATAAACCCATATATTTTATTTATTTCACATTTTAGTCTCTCAAAATATCATTTTCACAATTTAGCCCAATTTACTCAAATTTATCAAAAATTCAAAGATAAAACTTAGTAATCTAACACATATCTTTAATTTACTATCATCAAACTTCATAAAGCTCACATTATCAACAATGGTATAACTCAAAATCAACAGAAAAATCAGAAATTGAGACATGGGCTTGATAGATTACTGAGCAACGATCACAAAAATGTAGAATTTATCAAAAACCAAACAAAATCCATACATTAATCACTAAATCAATGTGCTGAAACCATAAGAGCTCTTTTCTTTCTTTTTCTTTGATGAATTCGGCTAGATGAACATAAAATGGCCTAATTTTTACGTTTTATTTAATTAATCATATATTAATGTTCATTTTACCATTTTACCCTTGCATTATAAACATTTAAAACATTAATATCAAGGCCATAAATGTCCACTCATGCTTTCAATGGTCTAATTGCATCATAAGGACCTCTCCTTTAATAAGACAAATCAATTAAGCACTTTAACAAACAACAGGCAACTTTTACATTTTACACGATTAAGTCCTTTTTCAAAATTAAGCACACAAACGATTAAATTTTCATACGAAATTTTCACATATGCTAATTCACATATAAATAGCATGGAAAATATATTTAAAATATTTTTTCAGACTCAGATTTGTGGTCTCGAAACTACTATTCTGACTAGGGTCTCAACCGGACTGTTACAACTATATTTTGACCGTTTGTGTATGGTTGGATATGCTTGAGTGTTATGTTCTGTTGGGGCATTAGTTCCAAGGGTTCTTTTTGTCTCTATGAATATTCGTACGTCTGATGATTTAAATTCTGCGATTTCATTTTTAGACTTAATTCAAACTCACACTGAGCTTGAGTAGCTCACCCCCTCTTAGTGTTTCCCTTTCAGGTACCTTTTCTGATTTTTGACGTTGGACTCAGTATGCAGAGGTCTCGAACAGTCTTGGAGAAATATAGTATAAGTTTCTATTTTTTCACTCAGTTTTCGAACTGTAAGGTTTTATAAAATTGTGGTACGAGTTCCGTTTTAATTTTTATGCGTTCATTTAATTCTGGTTGTATGGTAAACTTAACTATAATTTTTATTGACTGAATTTAAACGATTAAATGTTCCAGTTTGATGTGATAACTTATTTTATAAAATTTATCTACGATCACTTTGGTGATCAATGTAACATTTGGGATTCGGTCTAAACTTCTAGGCCAGGTCTAGGGTGTTACAACTTCCTTGTTGAAACCATCCACTACATAGCTATTTTTACCTTGAAATTCAAATTCAAATTAAGAAGATTTGGTGATCCCTTTTCCTTGAAGCATGGCCAGCCACATGAGAGAGGCAAGGAAGGAAATTTAAACCTATTTTTAGTAAACTTAAACCCTTACCATCACCTATAAATACCTTGCCATTCCTCACTTTTCAATCATCCTTTATCACTCAAAATTCGTTTCTCACTCACTCTAGTTTTCTCTCAATTCTTTTTCCTTTTTTCCCTTGCATAGCCATCCATCCCATCTCCCTTCATTAGCCTCAAAAACTTTGTCAAAAGCGCTCTTTAGCCAGCTACCTTTTAAACCCTTAGCAGCAGAATCTTCAATAAAAAAGGAGGAGCGCTTCAGTCAGAATAGATCCGAAATGCTACTGAACTGAGCAGAGTTGAGCACATCAATCAAAATAGATCCAAAAGACTACTGAACTGAGTCTACTCTTTCTTCTTGATTATCTATTTTAACATGTTTGATTTGAGTTTTATTCTTTTAACATCAACTATGAAGTTTTAAATCCTATTTGCTGGGATAATTATATTAAGTTAATGAGATTTATTTAATTTATGTTAACATGTTTTGTGCCTCAGTCGGTTATGTTTTCAATTAATATCATGATGTATTTCATTAATACGTGATTAGGTGCACTCAGATTAGCTGGACGATCCTAACCATGCGACGGCTAGTAGACGCATAATTGAAAAGTACAATGCTTAATTTAGGCCATTAAAACTGACTAAGTTAAAGTTCATAATATCTTTAGTTAGCTCTATTATCATGCATGGTTTTTTGATTTATGTAATTAAACTGTTGCAAATGTAAATGTCTTTGTAACCTTACATAAATGCTAAGAAACCCTTAGTTAATATGATTAGTAAAATGCATATCTAACTAAGTAAAAGATCCGAGAGGACTTAATTTGGTTTCCAAACCCATAAGTGATTGAGTTGCCATGGAAATAATTTTGAACATGTTAGCATAACGAAAGTAAGTTGATTTGATTAATATAATTATCCTAGTCCATTTAATGTTGATTGTTTTTATTGCTAAAGCATTCATTCATACACTTAGGTGAATTACATTTAGATTAAAAATTCCATTAAGGGCACTCTTACATTTAATTAATCTAATCATCACTATCTAAAGTTTTTTTTACATCAAATTGTTAATTATAATTTTGTAATTAATTGCTTAAGTGTATACATTCCCTATGGAGACGGTAACTCACTTTTACTTACTTATAACTTAAACGACTACGTACACTTGCGTAAAAACGTCACAATTCGTTACAACATGCTAGGGGTTGAGATTGAAGATGGCACTGAATTCGATGATGATTCAATTTGGGAGTCGATGATGATCCAATTTGGGAGTCCGAGCAGAGTAGTTCAAAAATTGCATTATTTTTTGATCTAGGTCCTATTCCAACTAAACCAGAAGCTGGAGATTCAAACGATGAAGGTCCAAACATAGATATCGAAGAAGATTCATGATTTAGAGCATACTTATCTCTGACCCACATGCATAATGTGGACCTCTAAGTAAAAAAGTAGGTTGGAGTTTCCAAAACTCCCATATAGAAGGCCAAACCATGAAAGTTCTTCGTTGGATTTAGGTGATTTAGAAGCAAGGAATGAGTTTTCCTTTAAAGATGCTTTTTTTTTTCAGCAGTGAAATGATACAACATAATGAATGGGGTAAACTTCGAAGTTGTTAAATCTTGATTGGAGAAATTCAAGGCAAAATATGAATTGCGATATAGCAGATATGTATGGAAAATCATGGCTTCTATGAAGAAAAGAGAGGGTTGTGGACTATAAAGAAATATATCGCTTCACATATGTGTGTTATCGCGGGTATTACGTCAAGACTATATGATATTTGGGGTATTAAATTCCTAATCTTAACATGCTCATGTTGTTGCAAATATTTCATAGGATCATCCGAAATTAGATTTGAAGATGATCGCATACATAATACTATCTATGGTGAAAACAAGTGTCAGGATTCTCATGTTAGTTTTAGTTGCAAATATCCATAGCCAGTACAAATACACTCCATCGTGCTGCAAATGAGTGGATCACAAATCAGAAAGACTTGGATAAGATGCATAATAAGTAAGACGTGTCATACAATAATTTGTGGTAGTGGTGTCAAGTACTAGAGCATTACATACCAGGTTGCCTAACCAATCTAGAAACGGAGCCTACGTACTACAATGATCGGTTGGTCTATGGATACCGAGTGTTCTATCATTTTTTCTAGACTTTCGAGCAATGTCGAGAAGCCTTCGATATTGTAAGTCATTAGTACAAATCGACGACACCTTTATGTATGAGAGATATATGCATCGATTGTTGTTGGCCATAGCACATGATGCTAATAGAAAAATCCTACCAATAGTCTTTGTAATAAAGTTAGGAGAAAATGCAGATGATTGGGATTTCTTCTTGTCTAGGTTGAGGAGGCATGTTTGCCCTCAACTTAATATATACGTCATCTCTGATAGGGGACCTGGAATACTAGCTGTAATTGAACGACAGGGAAGCCTATGAGACCGCATACACCATAGGTCTTATTTTAAGACATGTGGCAGTGAACTACCACAGAAAACACGATTCTGAAACTTAGCATACACAAATGATTAACATAGGTATGTATTCGCTAGAATTTCAATTGTTTGATATTTAACCGCTTGCTCGAGGTTAGATTAATGGATAAACTATTTACTTGCTTCGACAGGGTATGAGCTCGTGAAACACCATTAAATGTTGGTAAACTTGCAAGCCATTATAAGTGCTGGTGCGCGATACCTCTTTAACATACCTTTTAAGCAGTGGACACAATTATATAACGACAGTCTATGATATGCAACATTTACCATACAATCTTGTTGTTGGGAAATGTGCCTATATTGTAGTAAACATGTAACTATTTTCTATGTATTTGAACGATGAATAAATAAAGTTAATTTCACTATTATATTTTTTTTTTATCTTTCATGTTTTACATTCATAGCAAAATTATTACAAACAATTATTAGCTTATTGATTATCTAGTTTCAAACTGATGATAGGTGGCACTGTAAGAAGGTTTACATTACGAGAAAGACAATTTACTTTAGTAGATAATCTAAATGAGTTCCTAATCTTGTAAAAGAATCAAAGTAAGCATTTGATTCAAATACTTGAAAGGATTATTATGTCATCTACAATTCCCATTTGGGAGATGGCTAGTCTTGGCTTATTGGAGCAGTTGACTCCACGGATAGAGATATAAATGAATTCATTACAAGAATGATACATTGGACTGGACTTAAGATAAATTAATTTTGAATTTGTTTGTAAATTATTTCACTTGTGACATTCATAGCGTGATTTACCTAAATCCTGAGTTAGTCACTAACCATGCGTATGTAACTCATGTGCTTTGATATAAATGGAGGCTTATGCTCTAAAGATGATTAAGCTAATATCGGTATGTTGGGTACATTACTTATGTATGGCATGACTTTACTAGTAACAATAGAATTCATAGCTCAATTAAAGAGTTAACGATATTCTCTCATTGGCATTGTCTGGATTAATAAATATGGAACATGGTCACAGGTTGTTTGTTCTCGAATGAGCAATTTATCACAATCATTTAATAACAATGATCATATGAATCATTAGGAAGACACAATTGTGACAATGAGATAAAATAGGATTATATTTAGTGAACGGATTTAACTCAAAGGAATCAAAGATATCATATGAGGGTAATATACATATAACGAGGTCATTGGACAAAGCAATTGGATGAATTGCTTTCATAAAGAGTATACAATAAGGAGTTTTCGATCATGGTACTTGTTGTGGACTGAATCCATGGTTAAGTAAATTATGAACGATGCTTTTGGACATAATTGTAATTACTAAAGTCTAATTGTATATGTCTAATTGGTCCCTCCGCTAGCTCAAAAAAAACTCGACCAGATTGCATTTGAATCGGAAGGAAATTCTACAACTTTGGAACTAATTTAATTGACTTGATTTATTCGATGTGAAATTGAATTAGGTAGTCAGTCGTGAGAATTTTTCAACCAGAAAATTTGGAAATAATTAAATATTTTTCTTGAAATTTTAATTTGGAAAATCTAAATGATTTTTGAGAAAATTAATTTTGATCAAGTAGAATTAAATTAATCAAATTAATTAAAATTAATATGATATTTTTGGAAATTAATTTTCAAGTCAAATAATTGGCCCAATAGATAATTGAACTTGAAAATTGGACCTAAAATAAAAAAATTGGGTCTGAGAACCCAAAACTGAGACCTAAACACTAGTTGAATCGGGCCTGCTATGTGAAATCGGGCCGACAGACAATCCAACTGATGGTAGGACTAGACTGGTTGAGTTGACATTGGCCTGGACCAAACCGACTCGGGGTGCTGTGAGGGTGTCGCCTTTGTGATGGCAACATTGGACACAACAGTATCGGCAACGGAGATGGTAGCATTCAGGTGGCCAGCGAGTGGTCCTTCGACGATTGAGCATTGTAAGAGTCACACTCCTACTTAAACTCTACCGAATAATTTGATTTCAGATTAAATATTTCAAAAATAATATTATTTTAGTAGTTTTAATATTAAATTAAATTTTATATTTATCTTGATAGTATTTTTTAATTTAATATTAAAGTGATTGTCTTAATATTAAATTGAATCTAATATTTATCTTGATAAGTATTATATTAATTTAATATTCAAGTGATTAAGTTTAATCATAGTTGAACTCTCTATACTCTCCCTATATAAAAAGAGTCATGGGTCATTATTTTTCACACACTTGAATTCAAAAGAATAGAGAGAAAATTCTCTGAAAAAATTATTTTAGAAAATTTCTAAAGATATTTTTCTTATTTACAACTTGACCTAGAAGTTTAAAACAATTGCGAAATTACCTTACTAGTAATTTTGTGAAAAAAATTTTGATTCGAAGCGAGCCCACACTCGACAGATGTCACATCTCGAAATTGGGCCTAGAAGTTTCGATGGTAATTTAAGAATTTTGGCTCAAAGTGGGTTCAAAAATTTTGAATTGTGGTAACCCGAAAAATGTTTTCAACTAAAGTTTTTGAAAATTAAATCAATTTTTGAAAAGAATGCTGAAAAGACTTTCAATCTTAAAATAAGAACTGCTTTGCAAAAGGGTTCAATTTAGGAGTTGTTTGAAAGTAATTATATCGAAGTTTTAAAAATATCCTATTTTCCCCCTCCACCTTCATTAAACCCACGACAGTTTCTCCCCTCACCCTTGTGTTGCCATCCTTTGATTTTTCCATGCACCCTTCACTTGTTTTTATCTTCTAAGCATCAATTCCTTTGATTCCTTTCATCCTTCTAACATTAAACCTCTTTAGAATTCCATAAAACCATCAAAAACACCATTGATTTCACCATTTCTCAACTTGTAGGTTTTCTAGATTTTCAATCAAATGTTCGATCCTCCTTCAATGAAGGTAATGTTTCATTTTTCTATTAGTTTTTAATGATATCTAGCCTTTTAGATTGAGTTTTTACCTATTGAATCAAGAGTTTTGAATAAATGCTGAAATTTGGGTCATTAATGATGAAATTCGAGATCTTGTATGAAATTAATGTTCCAAAGTGTTTTTCAACTTGTTTTGATATGATTAGAAGGTTTCTAAAATTTCCTTAAAGTTTCGTTGAAACATTCTAAGGTTTTAATGAGTTTTCATGAAAAATGGTTATTTTATGTCAAAATTTTGCAACCATAAATCTACGTGATTTTGTGTAGTTTGAAGGTTTAGAATCATGCGTAGATGAATAATTAGATTATTGGAATCATTTTTAGGCAAAGTGAGTGAGTAGAGATTGAGATATTTGAGTTTCCAGTTTTCAAGTCGAAGATTTTAGTTCCAAGAGGAAGTAGTTGAGGCTTGGGTTGTTGGTTGATTTAAGAGTGTCTATGGTTGATTATTAACTATGTTTGTTGAGTGGTTAACTTTGGTGAACTTTGGGAACCATTGGAGCCTTCAACGAGCAAGGCAAAAGGAAAGAAAAAGCTAGTTTAAGCTTTTGGCGACTAGACGAAAGCATGAACGGTGAGTGTTTGGAATCATTGCTCGTAGACATGATTCATAGTGTTAATCAAGAGCTTAGGACTAGTCTAAACCCCTATCCTAAGTTCCGAGTGTAAGCTTTCTTATACCTCTCGTTTAATTTGCAAAGTATGTGATTGTGTGATGTGGATTGAGTATTAAGTTGTGATAAGTGACATGTGATATATATTGTGATAGCTCTTGTGAATGTGTTAGTTGTGGGCATATTAAAAATGTCGAATGACAGTGATGATGTTGTGCTAGAGATATAAATGTGTAGTGAAAGTGTGCAGAAAACGGTAAGTACCTATGTGTTGAATTGTGGAATGTGATATTAATGTAACAGGTAATGTGTGTGAATACTTGTATGTGATAAACTGATTTTAATGCATACATATGTGGTCTAATATGTGGTGGCTCAATGAGCATAGTTTTGGCACTTAAAGTGCAATTAAATGTGAATCTGATAAGCATACATTGTGTACAAATTTATGGTATGAATTGATGAATATAGACAGAGATTCTGTGCATTAAAGCAATAATTAAATGTGTGTATTTGTGGATATTTTGGCCTTGTGAACTCTTGAAATTGTTGGATATAGTTGGCATGCCATAGGATTATGAGTACTTACCCTTGTGTTTTATAGTTTGGGCATTAAAGCTCCGGGACAAATTGGAGAGATAAGCGAATATCGAGCTAAATTCTATTCACTGGGATATATTGATGTGTTGGAGAGTGTTTAGCTTTATGCTACACTTATGGGATATGTTAGACTCTTTGAGTAATTGGTGTGATAGAGATCTGTGTATCCAATGTGTGGTGATAGAGCTCACTTTTATGTTTCATGTTTCCAAGTTGCTAAATTATCATTAATTGATTAATACATGAAAATGTTGTGTGTAAATGTATCTGAATATATAAGCTAGACTTGTAGGTCATTAAAGTATGAAAATGTTGTTTTGTCTTGATGAATTATCGTTAAATGAGTTATATATATACGAGTTGAGTGTAATTGCATACGAGAGTATATGCTAGTTTTATGATTTAATGAAGCATGAATATGTTGTTTTGACTTGGTTAAAATATGGTTATAAATGTGTTGTAGTATGCTCTTACTTAACCTTTGATGTTGTGTATACTTTGTGGTTATTCCAACATTCATTGAGCTTGTTTAAGCTTAACCACTCTTTCTCACTATTACAGATATTTAGCGTTTACAATGTGAGCGGTGCAGAATTCCAAGAAAGTGATCCAAGTTAGACTTTAGTATTTAAGTAGGTGATTTTATTATTATTCGTTGAACTGTGGAAATAAAGGCAATGTGGTTACAACTTTGGCTGGTTATTATTATGTTCTTGTTGGTTTAGTATGATTGTGAACTTCTAGAATTTTTATCTGGTAACTATATCTATTTTTATTTGTTATCACCATGATTTGGATCGATAAGGTAAAGATGTTACATTGGACTTTATTTTGGGTAAATTTAATGTTTGATACTGTAATGATTAATGCCTATTAGAATAGAGATATGTTGAGCATGTTTAATACTCTGTTTTGTTGTGTTTTTGCAAATCTGAGCAGAGGTATTGATACTCAGGACATAAATATCGATACCTTGAAGTTTAATTGTATCTTTTTAAAGTCAGCAACTTAATTTTGTATTGATACCCAATCACGAGTACTGATACTCGAGATGAAAATATGGATACATTTGCCCATGTATCGTTAAAATGCTTTTGTAACACCCCTAACCCGTATTCGATGCAAGGACAAGGTACGAAGCATTACCGGAAATTTACTCAGGCAATTATGAAAAACTGGGCAATAAAATTTCATTCCAAATCAAAAACCATCAAATAAGATCTCATTGTCCCTCTCTTGGGCCCACGAGACCCAAAACATACTAAAAAGGTGGTTCGGAACTAAACCGAGGACTTAAGAAAATTTCAAGAAAAATTTCTAAGTTAATGCCTCACACGCCCGTGTGGAAGCATAGCACACGCCCGTGTCCTTCACCCATGTTGAATTTTTGAAAATTATTTTTTATTTCAAACCTATAGGGGTTTTCACACGGCCAAGCACACGCCCGTGTCCTTGGCCTGTGTCCTTCACATGAACTAGACACGCCCGTGTTGTCGTCCGTGTCCAAAAACTTAAGCATTATGTTTATGATGTCGGTATGCATTTAGGGGCACACGGCCAAGACAAATGCCCGTGTGCTAGTCCGTGCCGTCCACACGGTTGAGACACACGGCCGTGTCTCTACCTGTGTGTTTACTACCATGCATTCTGACTTAAAAATTTTAGGTGCAGGGGACATATGTGTTACACAAGGCCTAGACACACGCCCGTGTGTCTACCCGTGTGAACCCTTTTTAGGCTATAATTTCAAGCTAAAGGTCACCCTCATCATTTCCTCACATATGTGAACCCCAATTATATTTAACATGACCTAAATATACTCAAGGACTATCATCAATGAATCTATTGCATGTTAACCTCATCTCATCGAATAAGTATACGTTCAATTATCCCCTTTTTGTATTAAGAATTTCCATCCCATTGAAACACACTTAGGCTTGGCTCATTATTATAATTCATTGCCAATTATGGCCTAACCATCTCCAAATGTTTTGGCCACATTACAAATGCCTATTTATGATATACCACATTCAATCATCACAAGAACATTTTTAACATAAACATTCATGGTTGGTAAGTTATAACCTACAACAAAATGAGCCATGTCTTATGGCCATATACAAAAAGAATAAGTTTAATATTTAAGCCTTTACATTGGCCAACCAATGACATATAAAACCAAGTAACCAAAATCATATACATGCCATTGTAACAAAATGAAGTATCTATATACCAAAACAGGACAAGTGGATAGTGTTGACAATACTCCAATCGTCTTCCAATCTCTACGAGTCCTCGAGCTCTGTAAGATAGGGAAAAGAGAGGGGTAAGCATTTACATGCTTAGTAAGCCCAAATAACTAGAAAGTAAACTTACCAATTAATTATCATACAACCATGTTAGGCAACCAATCAAATAACTATAGGATAGCCTCCTATTACATGCACTCAAACGTCAAGTTAGTCCCATAACAATTCATCAAGTAATTTCTCTTCAATGAGCTCATCATCCAACATTTTCATTTCTATATCTCATGTTAATCCCATTAAGTTCCTCGGAAATCTCGATGGATTATCCATTTACCGTCAAGTCATAAGAGCGATCATCTCAAGTACGCACTTCCGCGAACCTCACATCTTACAGCAGGATTACCAGTCCAAGCTAAATCCTCCGTAATATAAACTCATGGAGTGATGTCTGGATTACCAGTCCAGGCTAAATCCCTTTTAGTGACAAACACCCTTAGTGAGCTCGGATCTGAATTACCAGCCCAGGCTAAATTCAGACCCTAATCGGATTACTCGTCCAGGCTAAATTCTTAATGCACACATATTTTTTAGGAGCCTCGATCACTCAAGGAACACCCGTCCGGGCTAGATCCTTTCTATACTTTAGATCAACAGATTACTCGTCCGGCCTAAATCCTTTTGTGCAACACATGCAGGATCTCAAGTCATGTAAGCCATGGTTTATCCATCGAATTTCCTTTTTAACTTCAACCGGGACATTTATCATCTTGTCATTATTATTAACACATTTCATGGATTTTCATGCCATCATTATATACAGTTATCATACATTCTTAAAACATGCATTTGGGCATATTATGAGTTTACTTTAAGTTATTAGAACTTACCCGGTGTTCGTTTCGGTTTCGCGTTTTGGTTATTCCGAAACCTTTCGTTTTCCACGATCGACCTCTAGAATTTATTCCTCGGGGTCTATAATAATAAAATGAATTATCAATATCTCACATTATTCTTTTCGAGCCTCAATTTCACCCCCGGACAAAATAACTGTTTTACCCCTAACCTTTCACATTATTTACGATTTAGTCCCTAGGCTCGTATAACGAAATGCATGAAATTTCTTGGTTACCCAAGCCTAGCCGAATATTTTTCATTCTTATAGTAGCCCACATTTTCCTTTATTTCACATTTTTCTACCCACTTTTTACAACTTTTACAATCTAGTCCTTTAAGCCATTTCCATGAAAAATCACTAAGTAAAAGTTGTTTACCATCCTTTAAACTCTTATATTCCTCCATAAAACATCAAAATACAAGTATCTCATTCATGGGTAGTTTTCTACACATGAACCCTAGCATGAAATATGGGTAGAAATGAAGAAAGTAAGCTATCGGGATTTCAAAAATAAGAAGAATATTAAAAACGAGGCTAGGGAACACTTACTATTGAGCTTGAAAATGTTGAAAACCCTAGCTTATGGAACCTTTGAAATTTCGACAGCAATAGGAAGAAGATGAGTGAATTTTTCCTTCATTCTCCCTTTTTATTTCATTTATTACCAAATGACCAAAATGTCCTTCCGTACTAAACTTTCAAAATTTTCCATACATGCCCATTTTTGTCCAAAAACTTAGAAATTGGGCAAATTGCTCTTTAAGTACTTCTAATTAATTTTCCAAAGCAATTTCATACAAATTGCTTCTAGAATCCAAGTTTTGCAATTTATTCAATTTGGTCCTTATTTTCCAATTGGACACCTTACTCATAGAATTACTTCATGAAACTTTAACACATGCATATTTTCATATTCTAGGCCTCATAATAATCATAAAAAAATATTTTGACGCCGGATTTGTGGTCCCAAAACCACTGTTCCGACTAGGCCCTATTTCGGGATGTTACAGCTTTCATTTAAAATTTGACAAAATGCTAGTTTGATATCGATTTTCTTACTAACACCAATACTTAATTTTCCAAAATATCAATACCTATGATGGCGTATCGATATCTACGCGGGTTCTTTATAATTTTATCAAATGGTCTATAAGAATGTTTTTAAATTATTTCTAATGTTCAATAAGGTATGTTAAGTCATTTCAAATGTTGTCTAAGGTGTTTAAGACTTATTACTCCTCTAAATATTTGAAAGTGACCATGATTGCATGTATTTGAGGCTATGTGAATAAGTATGAGTTCGATGTTTGATGTAACGTCCTGTTACTCTGGCTCGGCTATCAGGCCGACCATAGGATATTATAATAGACATGAGCTTGATGATAGCAAAGAAGAATACTCATTTGAAGTGTTTGTCCTAAACGGATCGAAAAGATACAATTTTTATTAAGTGTTTATTATTTTAGATATCACAACCAAGTTCTTGTTTTTGGAAAAAAAATTAAAACTCTAGTTTTTCCCTTAAACTTATTTTTTGCTGCATTTTCGAAACTCTATTTTCCAACACTTGTCGACTATAACTTAGCTAAACAATTAAGATTTACATGACATGTACAAAAAATCATCTATGTTTTCGAGCAGAATGTGTGTCACAACAAGGTGGTCGTCAGTTGCTAGACAGATTTCTCTTTTGCTCAAGTTGTGGTTCCAACTGCTCCTCTTCTTCACCTTCATTGTCACCTTCACCCTCAGTACATGTTGTGGTTCCTGTCTTTTCTCTTCTTTACCTTCATCTGTGGTTGATTGCGATGTGCTCATCGATTTCCATCGTGTCTCCTCTGTTCTACAAACAAGTGGTTGCGAAGATGGTTCACATTGGTAGAACAATGATCCTGGGGGTGTTTGCGACACTACCGGCGTAAGCGTATAAGTATATTAGGAGATGACAGAAAATACGAACTTCTCATCAGTGCCACAAGCATAGTCAGCGTATGCATCATCGTTAGAATCATTGTCGTCTGATATGTTGATGGCATTGGCGTGTAATACGGTGGGGGCGAGTGTGGTCGTCCAAAAATAGTACTTGGAAACGGTGTAGAAATAAGGAAATGTGGTGCAATATGTGACGCTTGTGTAAAAATGACAGGGTTAGTAAAAGAACCAGAATAAGCTGAGCTATACTAACCGAGGGGTAGTGCGGCCATCGATGCCTCTTCTTGCATTGGTGTAGATGATGAACCCGCCTTGGCAGCTTCTCCAGACCTTGGATTCTTAGGCTCTTGTCATAGCCTCCTCATATGACGTTGCCTACCCCTCGTCTCCTCCGATAGTAGATATGGCTTGCCATGGCTTTTAAACCATGGCATGTACTCTAGACCGTAAGCTAATTCTCGAGCAATAATGGGTTCGTGATTAGGTATAAAGTTGTACCTATAGTTTAAAATGTTGATATATTACGCGTGGAATGCAACTCAATTTTCATCGGTTCTCCTCCGCAAGTCGATATTGTGTAAATCTTTGATGTCTTAGGGTGCCGATGGAATCGTTTACCTAAATCCGAACTGTTGCATTGCTCTATCAGATTCATGTATCTCTATCATAGGATACACTACCAATGGCACTATTACGTGCCATATTTTAAGATTCACCAAGAATTCGGACAAGATACATGCTTGAATTCTCGGATCGGAGTATGACATCCATTCAAACTATAGTATAATAACAATTTTAGTTATATAGTTACTATTAATTTTAAAATCAACTATGTTAATATTATATAATTGAAATTTTAAAAATACATATCCGCTTCCGATCGTTGATCCAATAGGAACCGTATATCTTGAAGCGCCTTTAGTAGTCCCACATAACTCGACCCATGGTTCCACCTATTGAAGTAATATGGTAATACAATAATTTAAAATTTAAAAAAAAATTATTATGGTAAATATATTATCTAATGAATTTTACATTGTTGCGAGTGGGAATGTATAAGGGTAGTTCACTCGAGGATGTAAAAATGGCAGTCGGTACCACTAGGGGTAAGCATTCAATCAAGTCGAGTCGAATCGAGTCAAAAAACTTTGATTTAATCGAGTTGACGAATCCTATTTTAGCAACCGAATTCAATTTGATTTTTTTTAATCGAATCGAGTTAAAAAGATCCTTATTCAAGTCGAGTTGAGTTAACGAATCCTATGATTTATACTCAATGTTACGTTTACATGGACTGATTATTTAACTAGTAGACGAAGTACAATATTATTTAACTATATAAACAATATAATGATTTTGCCTTTTAACTTAATGACTAAACATTTATCAAAATGACGTAGTTTTGCCTTTTAACTTAATAGGTTTGACTTTTAACTTTAGAAAAGGTAAACATTTATCAAAACGATGTAGTTTTTTCTTTTAACTTAATGGTTTTGACTTTTAACTTTAGAAAAGGAAACATTTATCAAAACGACGTAGTTTTGTCTTTTTTTTATTCGAATTTTTGGATAACTCGAATTGTGTAATTCAGATTTGAGTTAAATCGAAAAATTTGATTTTTTTTTATTTGAGTTAATCTGAATAACTCAAATAACTCAAACTATTTAATTTAAAATTTAAATTTTTTATCGAATTTTTCGAATCGAATCGAATTTTACTCACCCCTAAGTACCATGCCCATGGTTGCAATAGGAGCATGCAACTATCGATTTTAATTTTCTATGATTGAGTTTCCCTACACATCTCCTAGTACAATGTCGCCAATACAATTGACTCCCAACTGAGTCGACCTACTTCTCTAAAGTCCACGAGTTTTAGGAATCACCTTAAATGGACAAGATTTCGCAATTTATTTGGCATTAGGAGACCCCCAATGGTCATAAAGATCGATCTACGTCCGAGCGTGTTGTTCTCTTTCGACTTCACTCGATTTTGCATCAAGCCTAACAAAATTTCTTTTCAACCAATTCACATCTATCTGGCTCCATAAATCGTGTCCAAAACCCTCCCTAAAAGTTGCTTGCATACATCTCTCCAATTGCTAGTGACAATTGATCCAGTCACTACTGGCCCATCCACCGGTAACCTGAGCTGTAATTGTACGTCTTCGAGTGTGATAGTACACTAGCCGCATGGAAGATGGGATGTGTGTGTCTCGAGTCTCCATCTTTCCACCAACACACCTATAAGTGTAGGGTCCAATTTACAACCCCTACCCATACAGGCCATGTGTAAAAATCTTGCATCTTTCAAGTACGGTTCGATTAAAGACGATGGAGAAGCGAATAGATTGTGAATACACGTTTCCAAAATC
The DNA here is from genome assembly GCA_025698475.1 of Gossypium anomalum. NCBI lineage: Eukaryota > Viridiplantae > Streptophyta > Magnoliopsida > Malvales > Malvaceae > Gossypium > Gossypium anomalum. The sequence continues at coordinate 75,217,774 of CM046966.1, read as the reverse complement.
TGATCTCCCAACTAATTATAAAAAAATAAAAATATTAATTTTCAATATAACAACAAAATGTTAAATTAAATTAGATTAAATATAATAAAAAAATTTCTTACCATTTGCGATTGAACAATAGAAATGTGCTTGTCATCCAAACAAATTAGAGAATTGGTCATTACTAATTTCAATAAATACAAAAAAAAAATCATAATACAAAATTAGTAAAAAAAACCTTAATACAATTTTAATAAAAAAAAGAGAGTTGAGAAAGGATTAAAAATGAATTGAAAGAGAATTCAGAGTGAATTGAAAAGATAAGAAATTAAGGGTTTAAATAGGAAAATAAAATAACCATGAGGAGCTATTGGAATTCGACCGTTGAGGGTAACTGTTATGAGATAGCTATTAGGGAAAAGACGTCTAGCTAATCCAATAAATTAAAAAAAAAAAAAACTGACTTAATTCAATAAATTTTTATATTTTTCAATATTTTTGGATAATTCACCCAACTCATCTTACTCGTTTTCTTATCCTAAATAAAATTAGGAAAAGAAGAAGTGCCTCTTACCTCAACTTTTTGTTTGAAGAGTTTGACATGTCATCATGCGGCCGCCCATTCAAACAAAGCAAGTAGTAGTAAAAGCAAAGTCAAAAATATACTAACTATAGTGGAGAGATAAATTAATTTAATTCAACGTATTTTTATATAAATTATATACGATTTTAGCTTTTACAAATTATACATGTCGTAATTCATAAATTTAAAAAATATTTATTTGTTATACTAGATTTTATGTCAATATCTAAAACAAATAGCATTTTTAATAAAATTGATATTTTTTAAAATTTTTATTCTTTTAATATATTTTAATACATATATCTACTTATAAAATCTAAAATTTTCGCTCCTAATAAACTAAATAATTTAATAATAATTAGAAAAATAATAAATTTTATACAATGTGTCATAAATTTAACAAGGCAACGGAAAATCTTTTGTTTTTTCCGTATTTAACCTAAAAGGAGATAGAAAATAATACTTCATGAAATGCATGTAGTTCGTTGGTTTTCAACGTCTTCAAAATCCATTAACAGACAGTACCATGTTTCCCTAATATATATATATATATATATATAATTAAAAATTTTCATATTAAATATTGACTATTATACTATATATATAAAAAAGTTTACTATAATACTAAGGAATCAATGAAGTATTACTTTCTTAAATAAGTATTTATATATTATGGTATCTAATTCAATTTTTTCATCAAAATAAACCTTTATTAAATAAAAAAATTTATTTAAAATTTCATTTAGCTATAAATTATCGATTAATTATATTTATTCTAATATAAATTAAAAATTTAAGTGTCTATTAAAATTAAGTAAAAATATAAAAAATACATAAAAGAAATATCTTTAAAAAAAAGCATAATTACATACATAATAATAGTTACAATCAAAATCAACATTACAAAGTACAGTTAAATTAATAACCGAGATGGACCTAGGATTTCAACTAGAATAAATAAATTTAAACAAAATCCTTACATAATTTCAGTAAAATAAAACTTGAGTCTGAACAAAAAAAAAATAATATAAAAATAACATATATTAGAATGATCCTAAAAACGACACATTATTAACTTCTAGAGATATAAAATTAATATTCTATACTCATCCAAAAAATAAAATTTACAGAGTTTAATACATGACACATATTTATTCTAATTTTTTTTTTTTAAATCTTCCCTCAAAACACTCTACTTTTTAATTTCCGAAATATTTTCTCTTTTCTCCATACATTCAACGATTTTTAATATTTTGGATTACTTGAAAAATAAATTGAATTAGAAAAACATACTAAATAAATTGGATAAGAAAATATATGAAATATGAATATAAAATTATTTTTATTTTTAAAAAATTAATGAGACGTTATTATTTGATTGGTTGTAACAATTTTAATTCAATTCCTACCTGGTTTCGCTTAAAATATTCGTATATAGTCTGAGGCTATCTCTTACTCTTTCCTCTTTCAGCACGTTTTATCTTTCCTCATTTCGGTTCCTATCCTATAAAAACCTAAACTTTTGATACCTTCCATTTCCCAGCAAAATAACCAATCCAAAAAGAATCCCCCAAAGCAAAAACTCAGGAAAAAGGATCATATATAGTTGAAGAAATCATGAAGAACCCAAGTTTAGTCGGTAATTCAACAAGCAGCAAGGGTACTCCTTGTTGCAGCAAAGTTGGGATAAAGAGAGGACCATGGACGCCCGAAGAAGATGAAGTGTTAGCCAACTACATCAAAAGGGAAGGCGAAGGACGATGGCGGACTTTGCCTAAACGAGCTGGTTTGCTTCGATGCGGTAAGAGTTGTCGTCTCCGGTGGATGAATTATCTCCGACCCTCCGTTAAACGAGGTCGTATTGCTCCCGATGAAGAAGATCTCATTCTTCGCCTTCATCGCCTGCTCGGTAACAGGTACCCAGATTATCAATATTAATTCATATATATCCAACATTGAACAACAAACAGTGTTTTCTCTGCCTTTTCTAATGATTAGGGTAAGAACGTGCAGAAATAGATCGAATTTTTGTTTGGGTTTTCTGTTTTACACGTTATTACATCGGGGATCATGTTTAAAATCATTGATAAGAAGCTAAATTTAAGGTTTTCGTGTTCATTTCTGTAGGGTTTTTTTTAAAATACTGTATAGTCTCTTATTTAGGGTTCTTACTTGTTCCATTTTGAATCTTGCAGGTGGTCACTGATAGCTGGTAGGATTCCAGGGCGTACAGATAATGAAATAAAGAACTACTGGAATACCCATCTAAGCAAGAAGCTGATCAGCCAAGGAATAGATCCAAGAACCCATAAACCATTGAACCTTATTACCCATAAATCACCACAGATTAATCATGATCCTGTTCCAAAATCAAACCCTAGCCCACCTATCCCTAATCCTTCTGTATTAGCATCAAAAACCATTACCATTAAAACTACAAACACTACCAAAGATGGTACACCGACTAACCTGGAACATGGGTATCAGCAGCAATCTCAAAACCAACAGGTTTATAAGGGCATGGAGAAATGGCAGAATACTGAAAGTGCAACTCTTATCATTGGGGAACCAAGCAGCCATGGAAACGAAGGGGATCATATGGAAAATTGCAATGAAGATATGTTCTCCTCGTTTCTAGATTCATTGATTAATGAAAACTTGCTTGTTAATCAACACCCAGAAGAGCAGCAACCTAATAATTTGGTGGTACCGGCAGCAGCAGCCGCAGAATCTTCTCAGAACTTGTGTCATGGCGACATGTGGGAAACCGAACTCATATCTGCAATGGTTGGTTTTGGGAATGAGCCAAACTCTTTCAACAATCATTATCATTATCTGCATCAACTTTAGCAGATCAAACTGCAAATTTATATGCATATTGAAATTAGATGTTTTTAGATTTTCTACGTTTGTTTGTATTTATTTTTCCTTTTTCTTTCTTTCATTGCTCGGTTGTGTTACTGTTACGTACGCATTTATTTGAATGCTTGCACCTACAATGAAAGTTTGTAGTTTTATTCGTAGTGTCTATTAAAATGTATCAATCCCTAAATCTGTAATTTCCTACAGAAATTAATGAAATTATTGAAGCAAAAGGTTGAGTATTACTTCCTATGAGTTGGCTCAATATTCCACTGCTATTTCTTCCCCCCTCTCTGAATATATAATATGCATACGTATGTGCATGTGTGTGTGTGTGTATAAATTCCAACTAATACAAAGAAATAAAATGTCTAGATTGTGTGACAGACTCTATTTTGAGGAGTTCACCATCTATAGACTGCTCCATTGTTTTTGTTGTATGATACTACATGTTTGGTTTCTTTTAATATATAAAAGGGGTTATATCTTGGGAATAAGAATATATAATTGTTATTGTAAATGAGATTCAGACTCCAAATATATTAAGAATCGATTTAAGTCTTAAGTTGGACATATTTTTTTACATTGATTTGCTCATTCAAGATTTATCAAATATATATAATATATAACTACGTATTAGATTTTCCCAACTATATGCTAGTGGAGACAATAAATTGAACTCATGCATGCTCCATACAAAATTGCACAATGTTAACATTATTATATCATGCATAGACTAAGTTATTAGATGAAATGAGTTTTTTCTTTTTAATGTTATTTTGCATGTAAATAATTTCTTTATATGTATTATCGAAATTAGCATTAATTACTTTTTGTTTCCTTTTTTAACTTTTATTCCATAATCTAAGAGGTGATTACTTGAGAGAGAGAGAAATCATGTTTTTCTGAATGTTTAACATATTAGTTATTTTAATTTTAATTTTTTTTTCCAAGAAAGAAAATTTTAAAATTTGTACTTCACAAAATCATTCATGGTTTTAGAGTGGAAATTATGTAAAACTAAAAGTAATTTGGGCATATTCATGGATTTTAAAATTTGGTTCAACGTTACGTAAGTCTTTAAGATTGGAAGAAGAATCGACATGTATTCTAAAAGACAAGAGTTCTCCCCTCTTAGCGACATTTCACTTAGAAAGTGACGTTGAAAATCTGCCTTTCTTGTAGTCATTTAGCTGCTTAGATATCCATATAGAATAAGATGGGGGAGAATAATATGGTAACATTCGCTAACCAGTTGCATGGTTGATTCCCAAAATTTTGCAAGCAAATATCAAAGAGCTGTTAGGAGTTGAGAAAACTCAAAATGTTATATAGGTATTAGCTACCGCCATCTTGCAATGATTCACAGACATATACACTGTATAGTTTAAGGGATAAAAGAATTTAATTAGAAAACTGTGATTGATCGATTTGACAATTAATAAATGCTAATTTGGTTGATGGAAGTTGACATATGACATAATACGTGGGCATATATTTTTTTAAAAACTAATAAAAATGCACATTTAAAATAAACCTAAACAAATAGATGTCTCAATTCATTTATCTGAGTTCATTTTGAATACGGTTAAGAATATTATAAAAATTATAAAAGTAAATTAAAAAACATATAAAAAAATGTAAAAATAATCGATTACATGTGTGATAGGATAAAGAAATATCATGCGTCATTTAAGGCAAATATGTATATTCAAATTTGACTTTCCATCTACTTTGAGGAAAAGAAAATTCATCTTCTCATCTCTGCCACTCTTTATCCCACTCCACCACCACCCTTATATGCATCATCACTGAAACCCAAAAATTAAGCCTAAAAGACCCACCAATTGAATTTGTTAAGCTTTCGGTTACTGAAAAATAATTCTTATATTTCTTATGAAAATCAACATCAACATCTCTTTTTATTTTTATTTTTATTTGAATCACTGAAAATGATCAAACAATGTTCATTTTAGTATAGATTTCTATAAATTTGGACATTCTTTTATTTAAATTCATTTTTAATGTGTAATTTTTAAAAAAATTAAATATGTTGTCATGTGCAAATTTTTATTAGCCACATTAATGTCCGTAACGACACTTTTTATTAATAGAAAGATATAATTTCTAATAGTATTATTTTAATATTTAATATTCTAAAAATGTAGTCTTTAAATTAATAGGCTGTGTTCAATTGAGCCCTTATACTTGTATTTAACCATTTGATTTTTACTCAGCCTTTGATTTATTTCTTTAATTATTTAATATATGTTGTAGCATTTTTAATAAAAAAAAAATAGTAAACAACATTAGAGGAAAGAGTTGCAATTTAGTTGCGTGGAAGCAAGAGAAGGGAGGGAGGGATGAGAAAGGCAACTATTTTTTTAGCACCTTTACTTAAAGTATGCTGACAAACCAATCATAAAAGAAAAAAGAAAAAAAAGAGAGGCAAGTTGTGGCTAATTACCACTACATAATTAAGACTCGGAACATAAAGTAAAACATGTTTGTGTCATGTTTCATCAACAAACTAATGCATACATAATCATAATAATTATGTTTCCGCCATATAAAAAAATACGTTAAACTCCCCCAAGGCAAAAATTGATATTTTCAATTTAAAATTATTAAAAGTAATTTATACAAAATTATAATTAAAATAATTGAAATTTACAAAAAAAATTATAAAAAAGTAAAAACAATATTAAAAAGTTATTGAAAATATTAAACAGTAGAAAATTAAAAGAATTAGATAAATTTAAAGATATATATATATATATATATATATATATATATATAGTCTCTGTTGCCATTTTATTTGCCATATCAACCCATTTCCCAACCTTAATTTGCATCTCAAAACTCCCTTGTTACTTTGGGGAGGTCCATGATGGATCAACACAATAAATAGCTTTAGGGATCGAATAATTTTTTTTTTTGTAATTTTTAATAGGTATTGTACTGTTAACCATGGTTAGTGTGCAAATAAAAAATGATTTTATAATTTTTTTCATATATTTTTTATTTTTTGTAGTTTCTATGCCTTTTATAGTATTTTGTAAATGTTAATAATTTTATAGAGTTTCTAAAAAAATTTTCATAATTTTTTTTATTTTCGTAATTTATATAATTTTCTGTTATTTTGATTTTTTTAATATATTTCTGCAATTTTCTTTATCTTTATAACTTTTTAATTTTTTATATATATATTATTTTAAATAGAAAATATCAATTTTGTCACGTAGCACAATCTTAGCATAAGAGATGGTGAAAATAACCCAAAAATAGGAAAAAAATAGTAGTTATTAGCCTTTAACAATTCACCATTGACCTTAATAATAAGAAAAGCTTAATTGATGGAAAATCTAATGTTTAAGAGCTCATTGAGTACTTTCTTTTTTTCAATGGCTTAATTGATTTTTTCCTTTAGCTTAAAATATTTTAATAGCTAGGACAAGTTACATCCTATTAAAAAACAGTAAATTAAATCAAGCAAATGAATCAATTAATAAATTAATATATAATTAAAAAATTTTAATATAAAATTAAATTAAATATAAATATTGATAAGATTTAAACTTCATATATATTTTAAAATTTTAGAAATCGATTCGTAATCATAATCTTGATATGTATATGTAGTTTTATTTAGAAAAAAAAAATGACAAGTTTAAAATTGAAGCAGCTAGTGATGATGAGGACCAAAGCAACAGTAAGAACAGAAACTAAAGGTAGCAATACGACCACAAGTGTAGTAGGTTAGGTGGGTGAAGAAGGCAAGACTGGCAGGTGAATTTTAAGAAGTAGGTGGGCGGCATACATGCATGCCCAATGCCCCACCATTTTTGTGGACATCAATTCATCCGATACTTGGTTACTTCCTTGTGGACCTTTCTGGGCTTGGGGTTTAATGTGATAGCCCTACGACACGTTTTTTGGAATTTTTAAGATTTCGTACATAGTTTATGCATAAATCCATAATATTTTTCAATTCTATAGAATAGTGAAAGGGGTCGGAAAAACTGAAAGGAAGTCTGAGCGACGGCCAACCCGGTAGCCGCCCGCTCCAGCAGGGAAAAAGAGCTCCAAGCTTCTTCCACAAAAGGTTTTTCTCAACAAATCTACTTAGGTATCAAACATACACCCATCTTATTATTGGTGCGTTCTCAAGAGATTTTTTGACAAATGAAAATATTATTATTTTACATTTTACATTTTCTTTTTTTTTTCTTGCATTTAATTACTTTTAGTACTGAATGCAATAAAAAAAATTACTAATGGTGGTGCAATATCACAATGGTACTTTATTTCTTTAAATATCACTGCAAACTTATTAACATTTTCCTAAAAAATATGTTGATAGAATAATCATATACCATTAGATAAATAAATGCACACATATATATGAAAATTATTGGCATTGTGATTGTATAGGGATTTTTTTTTTATATTATAATAAGAACTATTCACAGTAGCAAAATAAATAGTCTAACTGGAAAAGAATTATATATGATAAAAGTTAGAAAGTTGAGGATATACAAATTAAGAGCGAGCTTTTCACTATCACCATAACATTTATTTTCAAAGGAAAAAAGCATACAAGGAATTGTATATGGATGTGTGAGATTGCCTATCAAACTAACCTGGAGAAATGAAGCTTTCTATCAATGCTGTTTCCGGCGATCGTCGGAGCTGTACTGATAAGCATCGGACCTCTCCTATCAATACCAAGTTACAACTATTTTCCCAGTGGGAGGGGAAATGCATGGAAAGATGGTAATATACAAAAATCAGAAAGCAGCCAAAGATTATATTTGAGTTGCAACCGGTAATAAATAGAAAAAGAAGAAACCCCAGGAAAATTGGAGGTGAAAGATGTTATGATTTTCTCGTGAAGGCGCATGAGGGTTAGATTTACGGACTTCAACAACCAAACCCTTAGACCACCCTGCATGCTTCCCTGCCTCAACCTACCCTTCTACTTTTCCAACCCCCCCTCGCATGCTGCCTACCATTTTAATTGAGGCTAATTAACGACTTATATTAATGTTAATAATTATGTACTGCAAATTTTCTGGAAATTAAGAAGACTAGAAGCAATAAAGAAGCAAATGGTTTGTGATCCCGAATAAAATTATGCGAATGAATTGTAGCTTGTTTTAGAAAGACAGGTTGTCAGTATGCATGGTTGATGAGGACTGAAGTTGTTTTTAATAACAAATTGTCTTTAATATAAGAATATAACTTGTATATTTATGGTGAAATCAAGATAATTATGTTGGATTCAGGCGATCAAAAACTAAGATATGTTTATGGAATCAGAAGGGTGGCATACTGGCATTACCCTAATGCAGAATCGATAGTTCCTCAGATTAAAAATAACAGTGTAACTGTTGAGAAGTTAGAGAGAGAATATTAAGAATCAACTTTCGTCTATCTCCTCTCAGTTAACTTACAAGTGATGACATCAGGGATTTAAATTGCGGTCGCGGCCGCGTTTTCGGTCGCGTTGCGTTTATCGCGGTTGTGGACATAACGGATGCTATTGCGGTCACTGCGGGTATCGCGATCGTGAATTTTTTTTAAATTCGCACAATCTATTATAAAACATAATAATTTTAATTATAATTATAAAAAGTCACTTTTAATGATTTTTAGAGTGTTTTCTAACACTTATGCACTTTTATTAATATGATATGAGAACACAACTTTTATAATCATTAATTATTCTTATATTTATTTATGAATTTTCTAAGAACGTTATATTAACTAATAACAAAGTAAAAAAGAAGAAAATATTAAACATTTATCATATTTAATAAGCTTAAAAGTTTTTATAGATAAAATAATTGAAAATTCATACCTGAGAGATATCTTTAATATTTCTTAACAGCTTTGAAGATGGTGAAGATATAAACATTATATGCTGCAAAAAGAAAAAAAAGAATAGATAAATGTATAAATTCTCATTAATTATTCCTATTTCCTATCACTTATTCTCACTCTCATTCTACTTTCATATATAGTTTAACATGATATACTCCATTCATTTATCTAAAAATATATTTTAAATGTTTTAATATCATCAAAATTAAGAACATTAACAAAAGTTTTCTTTAAAAAAAACATTCCTTACAAATAATGGTAGTGGTACGATTTAGTTTTCACCAATTAGTGGAATGACGAGGAAGATCAAATCCTTCACCTTCACTTTGAGAGCGTTCTTGAATTGATTCTCTTGACCTTTGTCCAAAAATATATCCAAAAAAAGTGACATTTTCACCTTGGTTTTCATATAATTGATATGGAGGATATATTTGAGGAGGAGGATACATGAGAGGTGGAGGTGGGTGATACATTGGTGGTGGAGGATGCATTTGGGGCTGGTATGGCACACCATAATTAGGAAATGGTGGATAATAACCATATGGTTGTGGATAACTATGTGAAGGTTGAAAATATGAAGGTTGTTCTGGTGGATAAAAACCTTGAGTACTAGTAGATGAATCACTGTATCCAAGGTTACTAGAACTCGATCTCCTACCAGATGAAGAGCCTATAGAAGTATGCTTCTTGCCTTTTCTTTTTGATGGAGCTCTAGGTTCACTTCTATCTCTCCTAGGTTCAGGAAATATATTTCCATCAAACTCTGATCTATCACGGAAATGTCCACTAGTAGTACCAACCCCATATTCTCCTCCATATTGACTAGAAGACCTAATTGCACCTCTATCACCACTATATCCATCATCCTCATCAATTGGACTTAAACCACCACCATCAGGTCCATCGCCACTCTGACTTGGCGTTGAACTAGAACTTGAATGAGACAAATTTTGTTGTTGAGATTGATCAACATCCATTTCATCATCGAGGTATCCACAGCAACACACCGCATTTTCACCATCTAATAATGGATTCTCTTTCTCATGAAGCCATTCTCGATAGTGGATCAACATCTTCAAAGATATGATCAAGGCTGATAGGATTAAAACTAGCATTTATATCATCAGTGCTCATTTTTTTTGATGCCTTATCTGAAGCCTCATATTATAATAGGTAAACACTAGTTTCTCAAGTTTTTTATACTTTAACCTATTTCTTGCCTTGGTGTGAATATAACTAAATGTGCTCCAATTCCGTTCGCAATTTGATGCTGAAGTTGTTTGACTAAGCACTTTAATTGCTAATTTTTGTAATTCGAACACATGTGCCGTATATTATCCACCACTCAAACATGATAATATTATTTAAATTTCAAAATAACTTCAAAATGTACAATATAATTAAATAATATAATATAAATTAAATAATTTAATTAACTGTTTACCCGGATTCATTTGCTTCCAAGCTCTTTGTGCTTGTGGAGTACCGAATGTCTCATATTTATCTCTAAATAGTAACAACTACATAAATAAAAAATAGAGTAAAAATAAAAAAAAATAATTCTATTTCAAATTATGTAACTAAGTAACAAATAATAGTACTTGAATCTAACCTAATTAACCATTCTGACTTGAGTATCAAGAGAAGGTTCTAATCTTTCAATTACTGATCGTGTACCTTCTAATGTTTCTATTAGTACATTTTCAGAATGCTCCACCCCAAATTGAAATTGAGGATTGAGAAAATAACCTAAGTATAATTTATAAGAATATCATCAAATAATAATAATCTAAAGCTTAAAATAATAAAATATAAAAATAGTTCTTAATTATATGAAACATTTTATCTTACCAAATTTGATGCAAGTCGAATGCATAAAATTCCATCTATTGTCAATAATCTTTTCATACTCGGTGAAATATCGACAATCTTGTTGAATTGCTCGTTTAGCTCTATCAACAGCCTCATAAATAAAACCCATTGTTGGTTTTTCATCACTATCCACAAGTCTCAACACTTTTACTAGGGGCTCGTAAACTTTTATGAGGTCGTTGGCTTTTTTCCAAAAATCTTTTCCCAAAACAATTTTTTTGGCTTCATAAGCAGGCCCTGACTTTTGCTGTCCCCATTTTGATTCTTTAAATTCCTATATATTCATAAGAAAAATTTTTAAATAATATAATTTAAATTATTTGGAACTAATAAAACCATTAAAGGTTGTTATATTTAAGTAATTATATTAACTAATTATAAAATACTAACCTTTGAATTAAACATTTCTCTCAGACCTTGCTTTTGTCTTGTTATCTCTTCAAGTTGAATAAAATGAGTTGCAAATCGAGTCAGAGCGGGTCGAAGTATTTGTTTCCCTTGTGTATACTTCTTCATCAAATCAACAGTCCAAATGTGATTGTATATAAAGCAAGTCACTTTCTTTGCCTCATCTAACACTTTTGCTACTACATCGGGCTTCTTCCCAATATCTTCAAGGCATAAATCTAAACAGTGAGCTTTGCATGATGAGGTCCAATATAGATGTTTTCTTTTCAACATTAATTTTTTCCAGCACTTTCATTGCTGCCTCATTATCGATCACTATTTGGACAATGTAATTTTCTCCAATTTCTTCTACAATCTGAATCTAGCAAAAGCTGCAGAGAGAATTCAGCATCTCTACTACGAACACTTGAGGCATCTACCGATTTCCAAAAAATGGTTCCTTTACTACAATAAACAAGAAAATTAATGATGTGCATTTGATTCAAACTGTTGGTCCAACCATCACACATTAAAGTTGCACCCAATTCTTTCCAATGAGTCTTTAGTCCATTTACCCAATCACGAACTCGTTGATACTCTGACTCTAAATACACATCTGAAATCTCATAAGGTGTTGGGAGCTTTACACCTTGTCCAACTTCTGTTGACACTTGAATTAAGTTATACAACCATGGAGAGCTTGCTAATTGAAAAGGAAGTCTTTCATATATTAATAATTTAGATACCGCTTCACCTATCTTCTTTCGAAAAGTCTTTAAAATAGAGTCACTGACCTTTGGTTGCTTTGAACTTTTGCTTCTAGCTAATTCAGGTATAGCTCCCCTTAAGGTAAGCTCAGACTCAGTTGGGATGGATTTACTTGTTCTTTCTCTATGATATTCTCTAGCTGATCCATGAGAAGATCGCCCTTCTTCATAAATGTTATTCCAACCACCAGTACTTCGTCTGAATTCTTCCCTTCTATGCCACTCGTGTTGTGATTGGATACTTTCTCGAGTTGCTTGCCTTATAGCAGAAACCTCATCAATGAATTCCTCGTGTTCATCCTCATCTTCTCTTAATTGAGATAAGAATTCATCTTTTCTCCTCTTTTTGTCAATTTTCTTTGTCTTGCTTTCTTTCAATATATTCATCATGCTTTCTCTAATGACACCTGTTAATAAAATAAAAATAATTCACACTTTATATTATTATCAATTATATATAATCTTTATAGAAAATTTACAATAACATTTAAAAATAATAATAAAGTATCATATACCAGTAACATTAGGGCATGGTGCAACATTGCCAGTTTTATGAGCAATGTGCTCTTTAAATCGCGTTATTCCTCCTTTCACAACTTTACCACAAAGTTTACATACGATATTTCCTTTCGTATTTGGCACTGGAGTTCCAAAGTGCCAACCTATATCATTACTTGGTGCACCCTCCAATCCTTTAGTCGGGAACTCTTCACGTGGTGGCATGCTTTATTTTTATTTATATATAAGAAAGTAAGAAACATAAAATTATATTTAGAAATATAAGTTTATATTATCAACAATATAATACAAAAAAAAAAAGTAAACATCATTAACATGAAAATTTAAATTTATTGCATAATCCATACATAATAATAATAAATAATAAATTATGAAAGTTATGAAATTTTAAAATAATAATAAATAATAACTAATTATCATTATAAATTATAATTACAATATTAATTAAAAAATAACATATAAAGTAAAATTATAAACCTGATAAGATTGAAGCTTTCATATTAAAAAATATAATAATATGATTGTTATCATAGCAATTTTTATTTTCTGTAAAATCTCTCCAAACTTTAATAATTCAACCCAAATATACTTTGCTTCAACAAGTTAAAAAGGATGGGAGTGAGAGGTGGAATTCACTCTTTTCCACTTTAAATACTTACTAGTTTATAGAAATAGCATGTGAAAACATTTACGTAATATATTTATAAAAAATTGCTATGAAAATTAAGGGCATGAAATGATAAAGTTAAGATGATTTTAATGTTGGGTTTCAAATGTCATTATTTACATTTATATGCATGTATTTTTTTTTTCTAAATTTATCAAATATAAAAATATATAAATACCTCAAAATAATATCTGTTGTTTTATAAAATGAATGGATAATAATTTTCTAATTGAGTTTGGTCTCGGTTATTAGGTTACATCAACTCAATCAACTCCTTAATTTATAGTATAGATGATTTTTTATGGTTGCATTAGCATAGTATATAATTACATAAGAAAATTATTAAAACTCCATATGTGTATGTAAAAATTTAATTTCATAAATTATTAATATGTTAAAATTTATATCAATAAAAATTAAACAAATAGAATATAAATATTTATATTATACTTAATTGTCGATAAGTTAATGTCAAGAGTCAACTAAACACTAACTTGATTGGAAATTAATTAAAAAACATGACCTTTTTGCAAAGTAGCAAATATTACAATATAAAATTGTTTTTACATTTTATACAAAATACAAAAAAAATCAATTTAAATCCAAAATACATATAGAAAAATACAAACAATAATCATATTTAAAAACTTTCAAATCCTCCATTTTATCATTCAAATTAAATCAAGTTTTTTATATTAATTTTAATAAATATAGTGAGGATATCATTCTCATTAAATAATATATACTGGTTTTATTTTAAAAATGATAATATACATATATATATATATATATATATATATATATATATATATATATTTAACATTTATAATGAACTTTAATTTCAAGTCTAACAGCCTATTAATTTTACACCCTATTAATTTTAGTCAAAATGTCAAATTTACACCCATTAAAGAGTGACCTGTCATGAAAATATTAGCAGCCTAAACGGTGCCTTGGTTTTGGCTAGGAGTAAAGACATTAAAAATGAAAAAAATAAAGAAAGAGGGAAATCAAAAGCCAGAAATATCAGAAAGAAAAACTGAAGAAGAGTCAAGAGGGAAATCAAACGCCAGTTTCCACTTTCCAGCTTCCAAGATTTCTCTTCTCTTGCTCGTTTTCATCTTCATTGCTCCTCTCAAAAATCATATTATCCTCTCAAAAAACTCTACCAAATTCTTAGAATATGCTACAAAAACAAGCAAGAATCAACAAGAGTACAAGACAAAGTTTTAGGTACTTACTTGAAGATTATCAGTCTCGAATCAATGTGCAAGTGATCGGTTTGCTTTGTTTATGCGTTTGGGTTTCAGCTAGGGGACTGAAATATGAGAAAGGAGTTTTGAATTTTGATTGCTTATTTGCTTGTGCCTTGCTGTTTATTTGGTTTCAGTATTCTTTGCTTTCTTTTTACTTTTTTTTGATTGAAAACACTGATTTTGCAGGGGAATATATTCCCTTTTGTTTTATTAAGTTTCACTGTTTCTGCTGATTTTTATTTAGAGGAGGGAGATGATTTTTTTTAATTCACTATAACGGGATATAACGAGAATAGCGTCCCGTTATTGCCGCGACCGGCCGTTATCCGTTAAGTTGCGGCCGCGACCCACCGTTTTCGGTGTGACTCCGCTTCACACCGTTATTTTCAGCCGTTGCGGTTTCGGACGGCGCCGCTACCGCTATATAACGGCCGCTATAGCGGTTTCGGACCGCTATTTAAATCCCTGGATGACATTATATATCTAAATTGTAAACTATAACTACTTACAAACTGATTAACTATTTTTATAAACTAACAGCTAACCACTGCTACTAATTTCTAACTAATTACAGTTTCTTTCTTCCAACACTCCCCCTCAAGTTGGTGATTGAAATATGTTTTTAACCCCCAATTTACTCATCAAGTAATTGTGCTGTTGAATTCCCAAGGCCTTAGTCAGGATACCTGCAATCTGATCTGTTGAAGATACATGTTCTGTTTGTATCAATCTCGCTTGTACCTTCCCTCGAACAAAGTGGCGATCTATTTCAATGTGTTTAGTCCTTTCATGGAATACAAGATTGGTAGCTATCTGAATGGCTGACTCACTGTCGCTGAAAAGTTTAACTGGAGTTACATTCTTTATTTCTAGTTTTTCCAATAGTCCAGTTAACATTTCTGCTACTCATAGCCATGCTTCTATATTCAGCTTTAGCTGATGATCGTGCAATAGTGTTTTGCTTCTTTGACTTACAAGATACCAAAGAATCTCCTAATTTAATGCAAAAACTTGTCACTGACCTTCTCGACATTGAGCATGAAGTCCAATCTGAATCACACTGGGCACCATTTGGATATCCTTTGAAGCTTTGAATAACAAGCCTTGCCCTGGTTCTTTCTTCACATATCTCACAACTCTCAACGCTGCTTCAAGATGTGAATTCTTAGGCTGCTGCATAAATTGACTCAAATGTTGCACTGCATAAGTAATGTTTGACTTGGTATGAGTCAAATAAAGCAATTTTCTAATTAATCTCTGATAAATTGTCTTGTCTTCAATTAGGGAATCACTAGAATTCTACTGTAGTATTTCATCAAACTCAACTATAGTAAGCTTTAAACTATGTTCTAGAGAAGTTGGAGCAGTCTTAGCTCCTCCTAATCCTGCATCTTCAATAAGCTCCATGGCATATTTCCTCTAATTCAACAAAATTCCCTCTTTTGATCTTAGAACTTCGAATCCAAGAAAATACTTCAATTTTCCCACGTCTTTCATTTTAAAGTTTTGATTTAATATGCCTTTCAACTTAGCAATCATCCCCTCATTATTCCTAGAGATCATTAAATCATCCACATCTATCAACATGACTAATAAACTGTCACCCTTCTTTTTTGTGAACATAGAGTAATCAAAATTACTCTATTGAAATCCAGCAACTAGTAATGCCTCAGTTAGCTTCATGTTCCATTGCCTAGATGCCTACTTTAAACCATATAGACTTTTGCAGCAAACATACTTTGTTCTCCCCCTGGCTACAAAATCTTTGAGGTAGCTTCATGTAGACTTCCTCAACTAAATCACCTTATAAAAAAGCATTGTATACATCCACCTGATATAAAGGCCAGTAAAAAAAAGTAGCAAGGGTAAGGAGAGGCCGAATAGTAACCAATTTAGCCACTGGAGAGAAGGTTTCTGTGTAGTCAATACCTTTTCTTTGATTGTATCCTTTAGCAACAAGACGTGCTTTAAGTCTTTTAACAGCACCAGAGGCCCTGTATTTAATCTTATACACCCATTTGCAGCCAATGAGAGTCTTACCAAGGGCAAAGATACTATAGACCATGTATGGTTATTTTCCAAAGCTTGAATCTCCTCTTTCATAGCTTGAACCCATAAGGGATTTGTTATGGCTTCAGTATATGTGTGTGGTTCAACAAGTGTGGATGTAGAAGATAAGTAAGTTTGAGTGTGTTTAGGTAAGTGAGAATATGAAAGATGATGAAAATTTGGGTATTGTCCTGGAAGGATGAAGGATTAGCAGGAATACACATAATCATTCAACTAATGTGGTTGTCGAGATACTCTAGTAGACTTCTTAACTTCTGAAGGATTTCGTGACTGAGATTATAACTGGATTTGTGAAGATTGACTTTATGGTGACCGATGTGAAGATTGACTTTGTGGTGACTGATGTGGAGATTGACTTTAGGGAAAGGGTACTTGTTGAGACAGGAGAATATGAAAAAGAAGACAATTGTGAATGTTGAGGTGAAGATTGAGGAGTGAGAACAAAAAATTCATCATTAGAAATCTGTGGTTCGGAGGGAAAGAAACTAGAAATAGGATCTTGAGGAAATTGGAATGGAAGAATGGTCTCATGAAAAATGACATCCCTATTGACAAAAAAAAAGATTTGGTTTGTAGATTAAAAAGAATGTAACCTTTTTGAGTAAGTGAGTAACCCATGAAAACAAAAAGTATAGCCTTAGGAGAAAACTTGTCATGATAATTAGGACAAGTAGCATAACAAAGGTAGCCAAATACTCTAAGATGAGAAAAAGTAGGTTTTTGGTATAAAGTATAGCAAAAGGTGCTTTCCAGTTTAAGACAGAAGAGGGAAGTCTATTAAGAAGGTAACAAGCAGTTTTAACACACTCCCCCTAAAACTTAATAGGCACTTTGGACTGAAATTGAATGGCCCTAGCAATTTCTAACAAATGTTTATGGTTTCTTTTTGCTACCCCATTTTGCTGAGGAGTAGAGACATAGCTACTTTGATGAACAATTCCTAAGGAAGAAAATAACTTTGAACAAGCTGAATTGAAGAATTCAGTTCCATTATCACTGAGTAAATATTTAATAGTCGTAGAAAAATGGTTTTGGACAAGGATAAAGAAAATTTTTTAGATGAAGAATTGTGTCAAATTTCAATCTCAACAAGTATACCCAAGTCATCTTATTGTAATCATCAACTATAGTAAGAACGGAACAATGACCACTATGTGTAGAGATCCTATATGGTCCCTACAAATCAATATGAACCAGTCTAAAAGGTGAAGAAGTCCTAGACTAACTTAATGAGAATGGTATCTTGGTTTGTTTTGCTAAATGATAGATGTCACATAGATGAATCTTATTGACAGTGAGCTTATCAAGATGCAAATAAGAGATCTTATTCATTTTGGCAAACACAGCATGCCCCAAACGAGCATGCCAATCAGTTGTATTATTATTAAAGGAAGACATACATTTTGGACCTTTAGAAGCTAAAGCATAACCAAATGTAAAGACTGAATTGGAATTACAACCAGTAAAAGAAAACAAACCAGAAGAAATTTCAGGTGACACAAACACATAGAGCCCTCTAGACCTTTTATCAATCCCGTTCATCCTTTAAGTAGAGAGATCCTGAAATAAACAAAAATCAGGATAAAAAAGATTCGCACAATGTAGTTTCTGAGTGAGTTTGGAAACAAAAAGGAGATTGTGAGTGAAATCAAGAACATATAAAACATTTTGTAAAACATAACTAGGAGATAACACAAAAGAACCAATGTGTGTGATAGGTGCCTGTTTACCATTAAGAAAATAAACAAACCTAGAACTCAAGGCACATGAACTAGGATGAGTCAAGCTATGGAAATCAGAACATATGTGATCAGTAGCACCAGTGTCCAATATCTAGGTAGGATGCTCAGTAACAAATAAACACTGAGAAACATTGCCTGCCAAATTTACAGCCGAATTAGATGGTGAAGCTTTGTGTAAGAGCTCCAAAATCTGCTAATATTGTACCTGAGTGAATGCAGGAGCCACTGAAGTAGAAGTAGAAGTTACAGGAAACAAGTCAAGAGATACAGAAGACTCAGAATTAGTGGCTAAAGCTGCTTAAGCATCCTTTTTCTTGAAAAATTTAAAGTCCGAAGGAAATCCAATGAGATGATAGCACTACTCTTTCTTATGAACTCTGATTTTACAATGATCACAGATCCTATTAAAATGACGAAGATCAGAAGTAGAGACTCTAAAGACGTTGGAATACATGACATTGGATTCAGCTATCAGAGAGATGCCACTTAAGTGAACATGTCGTGATTCTTCCTGCATAAGCATAGAATATGCTTAATTTACTGAAGGAAAAGGCTACATAAGAAGAATCTGACTCCGGATGGCAGAAAATATTTCATTAAGTCCCATTAAGAACTGAAACAAACATTATTGAATAATATGTTTCATGTTCTCCTGAGAATTTTCACATTTACAGGAAGAGAAGGGAACTAACACACTATATTCATCCCAAAGAAGCTTCAGTTTAGTGAAATAAGCAGAAATAGAAAAATCACGTTGAACCAGTGTAGCAATCTCTCGATGCAAGAAAAACATACGCGGTCCATCCGGTTTACAATAGCATTCTTTTAGAACGATACCAGTAGACAATTTCTTGCTAACTATATTGAGTATCCAAGAAAGGGCAATCGCATTGTAGCTATCTTATTAAGGATGAAGCGATTCATCAAAGTCTTCCCCCTAACAATCTCCATCAAGAAACCCTAATTTATTCTTAGCTAGAAATACAATCCGAAGAGAATGACTCCAAATACTATAATTCTCAATTCCAATGAGTTGATGAGAAACCAAAAGTGCTCCAGGCATATTAGAAGAATGAAGATAAAGGATGTGATTGAAATCAATGAGAAAAGCATCCATCAGAGGCATAACGGCAATGAGAAAGAAGAAATGAATTCAGAAAAGAACAAACGAAAGAGAAACAAGCAACAACGATAAAAAAACTCGATAACAAGAAGATCACAGCCTAGTAGAGAAAAAATTTAGTGAGTCTGATACCATGTTGAGAAGTTAGAGAGAATATTAAGAATGAACTTTTATTTATCTCCTCTCAATTAACTTACAAGTGATGACATTGTATAGCTAAATTGTAAACTATAACTACTTACAAATTAATTAACTATCTTTACAAAAAAATAAATTTAAGCAAATAAAGTAAATTGGTAAATAAAATATTTTTAAGCTTAGTCTTAGTCTTGATGTACTCCAATCTTGAATTGATCCTTAAAATAAGTTTTCCTTTCCAAGCGATAAGCTGATTATAGCAATCGATGATCCCTCAAACCTCCAACTCTTCCTCTCGTAGTCGATCCCAATATCACCTGCAAATCGACCTTTGTTGAATTTCCAATCACGTGGCACGTACCCGTAATTTAAGACTTCAACAGCCTTGCGATCTAAAAAGCCCAACTTGAATTAACGGCCTCAACTGTGTGGGTCGTTTAAATCCGATCACTATCTCCCTTGACGAAATCCAACTAGCTTTTTCCAATTGAGCATGCCAATTTGTTCGCGGGATTTTGAATGCAACACGGCCGACTCAACTTTCCAACTTTATGTCAAACGATTCCAACCCAACGCGCGCTTTTTGAGTTGAAATCGAATCAACTTTAAAGGAAGAATTTGTACTATCTCATACAAGAGAGATAGAGAACATCGAATTATAAAGTATTTAGTGTGGGTTCATATCTCACGATTACTTTGTCAAAGCGATAACCGAGTTGAGGCTAAAAAGGGTTTAGTTAATCATGAAAAGAATCATGCTTGAAGGTGTACAGAAATTGTTTAAATGGATTTGTGGAAAGTGGGAAGGGGAGGGGGCTTGAAAGGCAAATAAGGCAAAAACATTGAAAGCAAAAGAAAGAAAATTGAAATGGCAGAATGGAGCAGACGCAAGAAGGAAAAAAGAAAGAATTTTATTAAATGCCAAAAGCCAAGTGTGTGTTTAATTGGCTTTAGCCACTAGGTATTTATATGCACTTGTAGTGCTAAAATTTAGCTAGATTTTTCCTAAACATTATCACTAAATAAATCAAAATTTTAAAAATCAAATTTAAACTAGAGATTAAATTCAAACTAATTACAGAATTTTAACAAGATAAAAAATCCTCCAATCTTTATCCAACCACTTTAAAAAAAAAAAATCTTAAATCCTTCAACCTTTATCCAGTCATCTTTGAATCTTCAATCTTTCAATCAAGCCCTCCTCTTTGTTTTTTGTTCCAATTTAGCCCCTCTTTGTAAGAGTTCAAATTCAGCAAGCCAACTTCATTCCTAATAAGAAAAACTCAAATTTAATAACATTTTATCCGATAATTAGCCAAAAATAAATATATTAAAAATATAAATTTATCTTGCTATCATTAACGTAATAAGATTAAAATCAGTGATAAGATATGTGTTTATACACAAGAATAACGGTAACGATGAGATGGATTGTAATATAAATACAAAATGACCATTAAGAACATTAAAATAAAATTTTTATATAATTGAAAGTATAACTTATTTAAAAATCATTTTAAAAACTTATGTTTTTATAGGTGTGAAATCTATAAAAAGAAAAATAATTATTACGTCTAAACAATATATAAATAGCAGTATAGAAAGTAGGGTCGATCCCACATGGATCGATCATCTAAAACTGTAACTAAGTTGTGTGGTCAAACAACTGTTATGCCCACTACATATGTCGACCTATACGAAAATAAAAAGTAGAGATTAAATCTAATTGAAAATAAAAATAATTGAAATAAATTGAAATTGTAGTAAAATAAATTAAAACTAAATAAATTGATGTGACACGCTCTAGCTTTAGGCTTGATTATGGTTCCGATTTCAAACTTAACCTGAATAATGAATTTTCTCCTCCAATCGATAAGTCACTTATAGTTATGGAGAATGCCTCAGACCACTAACCCTTATGTGTGTAAATTAATTGTGAGAACACCCAACAACAAACCTTTACCGAACGAACAACCATGAAACACAAGTTCACAATTTAGTTCTTCGGTAGCCTTGCAAACTAGAAGGGCATGACTTAAATCAACGGCCTCAACTGTCAAGGTCGTTTAAATTTGATTGTTATTTCCCTTGACGGATACGACCAATCACTCAATTGGACACGCTAATGTGTTCCTTGATAGACCAAATACAACAATCGATCATATCAGTTCTTCTAACTGTACGCCGCACAATATTGAATCAATAGATCTTTTTTAACTTGATGTCAATATGACTTTATGAGATGACAATATCTATCTCCTTATCCGAAGAAATAGCAAATATTGAAATGAAACATTTGGGATACGATTTTGAGTCTCACAATTCCAAAAATTGGATCTTCTTAAAATTAGCTCAGACTAATCTATAAATTTAAATAACAATAAAAAAAAAGTAAGAAAAAATCTATTGAAATAAAAATAAATTGATTGATAATTGTACCTACATAAAAATTATATATAAAAATTGATGGACTATAAAAATTGTATATAAAAATTGATGGACTAAGTGTCAAATTAAGTAAAATTCATATCCATAATTAATTAAAATAAATAATAATGTTAAATATGACTCCTATTTTCAGTCAAATTTGAAAAATAATCTTTCACTTAAACTCTGTTTACTTGTTTCAATCAAACACTGATTAGTTTAGATTATTTTATTATTATTTGACCTATGAATTTAACCTATAAATAGGCTCTTTTACAACCTTAGAAAAATACACCCATTAGAGATTAGAACTCATAATACATTTAGAAGAATTTTGTGTTTACGTTTTGAGGGTTCTTTGTTTTCGAGTTTTCGGGGTTTAGTCTTTATCTTCATCTTTTGTACTCTTCGTTCTTTTTCCATTATAGTAAAATTATCTTTGCTCGTAATTTTTTATCCTCTTTGGAGGGGTTTTTCCACGTTAAATTTGTGTGTTCAATTTCTTAATTTATTCCGCTATTTTTGTTGTTCGTTGCTTAATCGGGTCGATCCTAACAAGTGGTATCAGAGTTAGTTCAATTTTCATAGATCAACTCATTCAGAGATGGCAACAACAAGGTTAGAAATTGAGAAGTTCGATGGTGAGACAAATTTTAATCTGTGGTAAGTTCGGATGATGGCAATTCTAGTTCAATCCTGTTTGAAAAAGGTTGTTACCAGGAAAAAGCTTGAAAATTTAAATAAAACAGAATGAGAAGGCTTTGTCTGCAATCCAGTTGTGCCTCACGAATACGGTATTGTAGGTGGTATTGATGGAAAAGACCTTACCTGCCTTGTGGAAAAGGTTAGAAACTCTTTATGCGACTAAGTCTCTGGCTAACCGTTTAGTGTTGAAACAACGTCTATTTACGTTTCGCATGAACGAAGGTGAGCTTCTTAGAGATCACATCAGTCAATTAATTACTCTTTTAAATGATTTAAAGAATGTTGAGGTTCGTATTGATGATGAAGATCAAGCTATGTTATTATTGTGCTCTTTATCTCCTTCATACAAGTCTGTCAGGGAAACCCTGATTTATGGTAGAGACAAACTCTCGTTTGAAGATGTGAAGGGTCATTTGTTGAGTAGAGACAAACTTGACAATGAGCTTCATTTGGATAGCAAGACAGATAGGCAAGCTTCCGCTTTGGTAGCATCAAAGAAACGAGACAAAAGGTGTCGCTATTGTAAAAAGTTAGGTCACGCCAAAGCAGATTGTTATAAATTGCGAAATAAAAGAGCTGCTGAGAGTAACGAGGAAGATGTAGCTGGTGCTAATTTGGCCGATGAAAATGGTGATGATTTCTTATTAGTGTCAACAAGCGATAACTCCAAGCTCACGTCCGAGTGGATCCTAGATTCAGGATGTTCTTTCCACATGTGTCCCAATAGAAAATGGTTCTCCACATGCAGTTTGGTTGAAGGTGGAATTGTGCGCATGGGAAACGATTCATCTAGTAAGGTAATTGATATTGGTTCTGTTAAAATTAAGATGCATGATGGGACAATTAGGACACTCTCAGATGTCAGGTATGTACCTGATTTACGAAAGAATCTCATCTCCTTGAGTATTTTAGACTTGAAAGGATGCAGAATTAACATCGAGTCGAGTGACATTAAAGTATCTCCTGGAGCTCTCGTTTTGTTAAAAGATAAAAAAACCGGCAGTCTTTATGTTCTGGAAGGTTCTATAGTGACCGGTGAAATCAGACGTCCCTTTTCTGTTACGAAGTTGAAGTCAACTCGTTTGGAGCGGAGGCAACTTGGTCATAGGAGGGAAAAAGGTATGACCGTTTCATTGAAGAGAGGTTCTTTTTTGGATGTAGGTTTTGAAAAGTTAGGGCATTGTGTTCGTGAAAATAAGACCCGGGTTAGTTTTGATTTGACAGTG
Organism: Gossypium anomalum; assembly: GCA_025698475.1. Lineage (NCBI taxonomy): Eukaryota > Viridiplantae > Streptophyta > Magnoliopsida > Malvales > Malvaceae > Gossypium > Gossypium anomalum. The sequence goes on along the minus strand of CM046966.1, from coordinate 75,193,565 downwards.
TACAAGTCGAAGGCTAGAAGTCTTCCAGTTTCTAAGCACAAATTCGACTCAGTTAATTCCCTGCATAGTTCAAGATAGGCTCGTGGTGGACTTTGGCAAAGATGGCATTGTGGAAATATGAGTCAAGGTGGAAATATGAGTCAAGGTGGAGATTTGTTAAATATGACTCCTATTTTCAGTCAAATTTGAAAAATAATCTTTCAGTTAAATTTTGTTTACTTATTTCAATCAAATACTGATTAGTTCAGATTATTTTATTATTATTTGACCTATGAATTTAGGCTATAAATATGCTCTTTTACAACCTTAGAAAAATAGACCCACTAGAGATTAGAACTCATAACACATTTAGAAGAATTTTGTATTTACGTTTTGAGGGTTCTTTGTTTTCGGGCTTTCGGGGTTTAGTCTTTATCTCTATCTTTTGTACTCTTCGTTCTTTTGCCATTATAGTAAAATTATCTTTGTCCGTGGGTTTTTCCACGTTAAATTTGTGTATTCAATTTCTCAATTTATTCCGTTATTTTTCTTATTCGTTGCTTAATTGAGTCGATCCTAACAAATAAAGATATATCCATTGAGTGCGTTATCACTTTTTTTTGACATTTACAAGCGTGGATAAAAGAAAAAAAAAATTATCGATATACATTTTACTCGAAGTCCATTGACCGCTGGCTAAGCCGATGCTAGTAAAAAAAATTCCAACGGGCTGATTTTCAGTATGGTTAACACAAATTTTTCCGACAATTTTAATTCCCGTTATAAATAAGATTATTTTCAAAGCATTTTAAAGTGCCGGTAAAAGTCAAATTTAGATTTAAATTTAAATATTAATATAAGAAACATGTTTAGACCTTCATAATTGTCAGAAAAAAACATATTCGCATTAAAGAAACATAAAATTTATGGTCTGCTACCTTGACAAACACATTGTTGTACATATGGAATCGCAAGAATCAGTTCATCAATGGAAGCAGACTAACAACAATGCAAAAGTTTAGAAACCTTAGAAAGAACATTTAGATGAAAACTGAGTAATCTTGAATGCTTCATATATTTTGTTAAGCACAAGAACCTGCTTATTTATATAACCAAACTAACTTCAACAAACAGAAGAACTAACTACTAACCAACTTCAACAGACTTAACTAACAGGAACTGCACTGTCTACAGTGGGTTCAATAGTACATTCCTTCTTTCACACTTTCTAAGCATTTCCTTCACAAAAAATTAGGTAGAAAATTTTAGTGTGCATAATTTATGATAAATGTAGTAAACAATAACTATGATCAGAAAACAACAAATATTAATAGAGTTAGTTGCAGACAGAAGCCATTTTCAGACATGGATACTTCAAGTCCAGCTTCATTCACTCTCTCATGAGCATAGTTCAATTACTGCTCTGATAGAGTTATGCTAGTATATTTGCATCCTGTTCTTTTAACAGTTTCAATAGCAATCTCACCCAATAACAAGAACTTGATGCCACTTCTCTATCCTTGTATGTGTAGAGTATTACATCATTTTGGCCAAGTATAGATTGAAAAGCTCATTATTCGGCAAACACATTTTAGCTTTGATTTGATATATCCTATTGCAAATAGTTACCTTAACAAAGAGTTATCCAAACAGAGTTTAAAACTGTGTAATAAAAAATACCATGATGGAGGATGAATACTAGACTTGTCCATGGCCAGGCCGTCTCGAAAAGTAAAAGGATCTTGACAAAAATATAAGTCTGAAAAATGGGCTTAGGCGAAAAAAATAAAGCTCATTTAGAAAACGGGTTGGGCCTCAAGTAAGTTTTTTACTTGAGCCTAACTTGACCCAACCCAACCCGAATTTGTAAAAAAAAAAAAAATCTATTGTTTTGTTGCCATTTCATTATTACGTTGTTACTATTTTGTTATTATTATTTAGATATTGTATAACTCTTATTTTATTGTTAATTTAGCTACTATTTTAGAGGTATTTGCTTGTTAAATTGCACATATGTTCAATTTATTGGGAAATATTTATTTTAATATTTTTAGCATTTTTGATGAATTATATTTTTAAATTTTTTTATATAAAAAATAAAATAAAAATTTTAACATGAGTCGGGCCGAGTCTAGGTTTTAATATTTTTATCCATGTTATACTTGGACAAAATTTTAAGCTCATTTTTCATATTGAGTCTGAACCTATCAACCAGACCTAAAATTTTATTGAGGCCCAATCCAAACCCGATCCATGGACAACTCTAAATACTCAATACGTTAGTTCTAATACCTTAAAATCAGGCTGATAATGACTAGAAATGTTGTTACTGTAATAGTATTGTGTCATGAGGTGTTAAATGCTTCGCAAAATACATAATAGATGATATACTAAGTGTTAACAATTCAGGTGACTACCAATTAACTCTCCATGTTTAATAAACCCCTTAAAAGACTGTAATTAAGTAACCTGCTGGCTGGTGTCGATTTAGGATATCTATTAATTGTTTTCCCTAGATAACTAGTTGACTATTATAATATTAGTTATAACTTCACTGATGAAACAACAGAGAAGTAGATACTAGTGATTTTGTTTTTTATCCTTATTGTTAGTGGTTTTTTCTATGCTGCAGATAACCCACCTTGACACCAACTTCAATTTTATAAAAAAATTATTTTAACTTTTCATCTTTTTTAATGGTTAAATTTACGTTATTTGTCAAATCACTTTAAATATACGAAAAAATTAATGTTTGTTAACTTTATTGATATTACATCACGTGGATTGTTACTTGGATGTCATGCCAACAATTAATTAATGTTTTAAACTTTTAAAAATAATAAAATTTATTTTTAATAAAAATAATTATAAAAATATATATTTTTAAATTAAAAAATTAACTAATTGTTAATATGACATGCAAGTGAATGTCAGGTAACGAAATTAATAAATTTTAACTTTTCTATTGATTTTAAAGTGATTTGACATAAAAATGTAAACACAAAAGCTAAAAAATACAAAAAATTAAAATAAAGAACTAGAATAATTTTTTTAAATTTTTAAATTGAAAAGTCAAATAATTTCGGAAAATGATTTCCGGAAAATAATTTCTAGAAAATAATTTACTTTTCTGAAAAAGCAAATATTTTCTAGTGTTTGGATGAATTTGTGTAAAATATTTTATGTTGTTTGGTAGATTTCTTAAAAACATTTCATAAAAATTGTTTTCAATTAAACAAACATACATTTGAGATTTTCTTATTTTTTCATTGTTTAGTTGAATTTATTTTTATCTATAATTTTATATTTTACATTGTTTTTGCATATATTAAAAATATTATGTTAAATTCAGATTCATTGCAATGTCATTTTTTAATTACATGACTACTAAGTGGGTATTTTTTATTTAAAAATGTGACATCAACAAAATTGACAAAAAAAATTAACGATGTCAACAATTGGACTTGATTTTCAAATTTGAAAAGTAAAAGGACTAAATTCTTGAAAATAAAAGTATAAAGACTAAATTACAAATCTATGAAGTGTACATAGACTTATGACATATTTTAACCTTTATACTACAAAACATTTATTATTAATATATTTATAATTGTAATAAATATTTATTATTAAAATATTAATATTGAATATTTTCAATAATATGTGAATAATATTGTTTAAAATTATTATTTTTAAATTTTATTATTAAAATCAAATTAAAATATTAAATAATTTATTAAAATAATAAATTATATTTATTATATTAATAATTTATTATATGAGTAAATATAAATAATTAAATATGTATGTTTAATAATATTGAAAACTATAATATTTTAAATATTTTTAAAAATAAAAATAAAATTTATTATCAATATAATAATATTAAGCTTGATTTAAGTTAATTTTTATATAAAAATAAAATTATCTATAGATGAGCTCTTTTCCGGAAAATGACTTACACTTTTCAAAAGGGTAAGTCATTTTATAGGAAAAAGGGCCAAACTATTTTCTGTGAAACAAGCACAAGAAAATGCAAAAAACATTTTTCGTAAAACATTTTACATGTAAACAAACGGACCCTAAATTATTATTCCTCTACAAAATAATATGAAATAGTAACGAATATTAACACAACACAAATTCTAAATCATAAAATCATCTGTAATGTAAATCAAAGAAATACCGTGGAGTTAAAAGGCTATAACCTGATCGTATGGTGGCACCATATTAGCGTAGTCTGTTTAATCATCACTCGGATTATATTGGATGATTTATTAATAGATAAAATATGAAGCAAAGTATTAATTTTTCTGAAACAATTTCATATTTTAAAAAAGGAATAGTTTATAATTGGATAGGTATCAAATTACAAAGTTTTCAAAATTTTGAGCCGTCATCGCAATGTTGGGGGTTCTTCATTGTGACGTCACTCACTATCTTACGTTCGTCGCGACGTGGTGAACCTATCATCGCGACGTCGATTCTGTGTCCAATTGATTTTCATCCTATCATTTCTTATCACTTACAATCAAATTTATATGCCACAATTCTATCAATTTCACACTACATATCATTCACATGTAATTATTTCCAATTTCAATACCATATGTTTCTAGATCAAATTTATAAGATTAACATAACTATTAAGGTTTTACCAATAAATCCATTAATACATCATATTACAATTATTCACTTAATGTCATGACAATTCACTTAAACTATTCTTATGTATTAGTAATTCTATCACTTATAATAATTTCTTAGCATCACACTTTTCTATTATTTTTCCTCCTCCTCCTCTCCATTCCACCTCCTTTATGTACATGTATTTATACGATAATTTATGATTTTTAGTATTGTATGCCTATATGTAACATTAATTTCAATTTTACTAATTACATAATTTTAGCAAAACTATCCACTTGAGTAACACTCTCTAAATTATTTATATCTAGGTCTCCGGTGCTTCAAATTAAGTTATGCTTGTTGTTTTTTTTTTTAACTAGACTCAATGACCTTTTTACCATAAAAATATCAAAATTTCCACTTAAGCCAATTAATACAGTAAATTGTTTTAATTTTCCCATGTTCTGTTGCTAGGCAACTTTGAACCTTCTTCACTAAAAATTAATTATCTTGCAGTATGAGGCTCGTATAATGTTTTTGTTTGTTTCCCTTAAAAATAGACTTATTAATATTTTAAGTATAATTTTCATCTCCTAAATATTTTTTTACAGCTTTTAATAATTTTTCAAACTAAAAACAAGAGAACCTGAAATCATTATGACCTTGTTTCACAAAAATTCATGTATCATAATCTACAATTCCATTACTTACATCGTTTCTTTTATGCGAAACTAGAGTTGATAGGATTTAATTCCATATTTAATTCAACTTTTAAATTGATTTCTACAATTTTTTGTGAATTTTCAAATTTAAACCACTACTGTTGTCCAAAACTGTTTTAATGAATATATTCACTTATTATGATTTATATCACTCATACCAATACTTAACATCTATTTTACTTATCAACTATTCAATTGTTATTCAAGATCACTTAATTATATATGTCATCATACTTAAATTATTATTCAGTTTAATCTTTTAAGCTCACACATCATAAACATATAGTTTTATCATAACTACTCGTACACAAATTATATCACTATCTATGAATTACAATTTATAATAGACTTTCCATCTCTACTACTTAAATAAAATTCACATATTTAACATTCAATTTATTACATATCAATAAAATTAAAATGAACATTTACCTGTTTTTGCTTCTCTTCTATTTCTGTCTGACTTTCATCACTCTCATGCCTTTTCCTTCAACTTTCATCACTTCTAATTTCTCATTTCATGCTTCTAATATGGTCATCTAACTCTCTAGTATCTCTACAACACTTCTCCTTTCGGGTGGCTATAGAAATTTTCAAGGAATTTGAGACAAAAGTGGAGTTTTATGGTAAGGGACCAATTTGTAAAGAAATGAAAATCCCCTTGCACATATATATAAGTGACGTTGGAAGCATGAAGACTTTTTTTCATGTTTCCATGCAAATATCTTACAACAAAATATTACAATTCAATACAAAACCATTTTAACCTTCATGTTTCTTTAAAATTTCATCCTTGAATCATTTCTTACTTTTGGTAAAATTGTGATTTAGTCCCTTGTATTTTTCTACTTATTCAATTTGGTCCTACACACCAATTTCATGTCATAAGAAGTTGGGTTATTTTCTCTTTTGGTCCTTCAATTTTTCTCATGTTTATACTTCAATCCCTCAAATTTTGAATAATTATACTTGAGCCTCAATCTTTTTATATCTTTACGATTTAATCCTTATTTTAATTTAGTATACCACAACATACTTCTCAAATTTATTATTGTTTTTATAGTACAACAATTTTAGGGGTGTTACATGTTCAACTCTCGGCCTTAGAATGAGTGAACCGATCTTCTTCAACACCACTCCTCTCCTCCTTTTCCCCTTTCGTTGTTATCTCGTATCAACAGTTACATTTATAATCCTACAATTGATTAATCTCAATTTTATCATCATACTAAATAACCCAACATTGATCCATAAACTCCAACCATTGTGAGCATTAACAACCATGTATTTGGTTCGTAATAATTTATTAGTATTTATTTAGTTATATATATTTGTCATTTTAATTCAAATTCAAAAAAAAAATTAATAAAATTTAACTCTCAACATTTATAAAATGATAAATTTTGATTTATAAATTTTTTTTATTTTTTTTAAATAACCCAACATTCAAACCTAAATAAAAAAATAGAATAATTATCATCACCACTGACTAATATCTTAGCAATAAAACTAGGCTTCAATTTTGGGTTAACCCAAGACAAGGTGGGACCTTAAAAGTATTGGTGTTCATAGGTCGGGCTTAGGTTCAATTCTTAAAAAAAAAAAATTCAAGCCTAAACCCATTTTCAGGTTGGTCCGACCCATCCAAAAATCTCATTTTAGTATTTAAAAATTAATAAAATATATAAAATATAATTTTAGTTTATATTTTATAATTAAATTTAAAATTTTTTAAAATCTTTCTTACTATTCAAATTGAATTTGCACCGAATAGGGCTAACTTAAGATGCAAAAATTCTTGTCCAAACCTAGTCCAAGTTAGGTTGGGCCTACTAGGCTAGGCGAGCCACCTGACCCTTGGTAAGCGAGCTACCCGACCCTTGGATAAGTCTACCTAAAAATAAGTACGGTAGATGCCATAAATTTCCCCACTCTTTGGCTAAACTCACAAATTTAAACGACTTTATACACAACTAGAAGCAATACTGAAAAATCACTTATACCCCATTTTCAAGCACAAAAATGCAAAAATGAACATTTTTAGAACTCTTTTTGAAGCATAAAAAACTAAAAAATAAATCATAAATAAACCGCGAGTAGGGTATGAGAATAAAATTTGGTGTGAATCCATATTAGCAAAACAAGGTTCACAATTCTCAAAAAAACATAATACAATATTTCTACAATTTCTTGTGAAGATCAAGCAATCAGACAAATACTAAAATTGAACATGATTTAATGACGAACAATAATAAAATGGGAGAAGAATTTTTAGTTTACATTAAAAGTTTTGAAAAGTTAGACCGATAAGATTGATTGTTTTAAATTTTACTCAATTTTCTCATTTATATGGTTGTGGTTGTGATGTAGATAATGACTATGGATTTTTTAACTGGTAATAATTTCTTACAATTATTACACTAGATTTAATGGTTTTTTTTAATTTAAAAAATTATTAAAAATTATAATTTCTAATTTTATAAATATTGAGGACTAAATTTATTTTTTTTTTTTAAATTTGAATTAAAATGAAAAATTTTGTAAACATTGAAGATTAAATTTGTTGATTTTTTTTTTATATTTAGGACCAAATTAATAAAAGGAACACCATTAATTACAATCTTAATGTTTCCCATTAAGCAGAATATTTTTTTGAGAGAGTAGAAGATGATTTTGGAAACTTCTTTTATTTCTTTGCTTTTCGTTACTCAGTTTGACTTTTTTAGAAAGAATTATTTTTTTTGGAGAGATTTTTAACCTAGGTTATGTTTGGATTGAAAGTGAAAAGGGCAAAGAAAGGTAAAAAAAAAAAACCATTTTTTCCTTTATTTTGTTTGGATAAACTTTATAAGTTAGACTAGCGAAAGTAAAGAAAGTTTACTTTTCATGAAAGTTAAAATTTTTAATTATCCCAATTCAATGGAAAAGGCTAAGGAAAGAAAAGGAAAATAAATTTTAACATGTAATTTTTTTTTTTTTTTTTTTTTGTCTTCTCTTCCCTTTGTAAACAATTTTAAGAAAAGGTTATAATTGTAAAAATTTATTATAATTATACGAGTGTAGTATCACGATTCTTATCAAAAATTCCATTTTTTTGTCACAAAGTCAAAACCCATTACGCGAGCTTTGACTTTTATTCTGATAAACTAACTATCTTTTCACTACAAATAAAATGATTTCACTTAAGACTCTATTTGATTGAATTTTGATTCAAAGGAAAAAAAGCCCTAGAGCTGAATTAACTCACTCAGAACACCTTTTAAAGAATTACGTGATACGATTGGATCGAATAAACCCTTATGGCATAAATATTCAGTTGCCTGTGAACCTTCCAATATTGTTTTATTCAATATTTGCTCAATTATTCTTTTACTCGCAAATGTAATATAGGCATTGGGTTAAGCAATAATGATATCCCCAACATACCAAAACTCGCGGTCGCTCTACTAGTAGTAGGAGATGTAAGAATTTATATATAAAATAACTTTTTATTTTAATTTAATTCTTTTTTCTTTCATGTTTTCCACCAAATATTCAATATATTTATCATATTATTCGATTGATTAATAGTTTAAAATCGTTCTTATTTCTATTTCGAATTTGTAAATAAAAAAGATTTATGATTATGATATAGGTGGTAATCATAACTGTATTACCAATTGGGTTTTTTGTAAACGGAGCCTGGATGGTTCATTTTATTGATCTAACCAAGCCATCATTACATTTCATGCTACAAATTTTTGATAATTCCATATACTTGACAAGCCGCACTATATGTCAACCCAAACTGCATAGTCTTTGTTTTTTTATATAATGCCAAGAACTACCCATAACCCCTCTCGACCCATAAATAAGAGGATAATGCATTTCAGCGAACTCGAACCCACATCTTTTTGCACAGACAATAATGTTGATGCCAACTGAGCTAAGATTCAATCAGTAGCTTTACTCCACTTTTTAATACCCTAATACGGGGGGAAATGAGAGAAAAGGGAACATAAATAACTTTACAATATTGAAAATACTATTTTTGTCCTTCATGTAACAGCCTAATTTTCAGTGGTGAAGGAACAATGATTTTGGGACCACAAATTTCCATCGTGTTGACTCATAAATGTTATTTTTTAAAATATTTATAGAGTTATTAGAGTCATATTAAAATTTGGTTTAGAAATTTTAACGTTTAGATAGTTAATTAAAGAGAAATGACTAAATTGTAAAAAGTGCAAAATATGCTAATTATAGTATTTAGGTGATTGAATGGCCTAAGTAGTAAATATGGGAGGACCAATAGGGAAACTAATCCCTATTTTGGATAGTGAATGATAATGGGTATTAATAATTAAATAAAAATTAAAAGAAAATGGGTTTAATGGTAATTTTGTAAATTATTCAAAATTAAAGAAAACAAATTGAAACAAAAGCTTTATTTTCTCATTTTTTATCTTCTTCTTGGTTGAACCTTACCATTGATGACTTAGGAAGCTTTGTTCATCTTTTATCTTTGCATGATCAAGAATCCGTAGATATTCGAGGAAAAGGCAAAACAACAAAATAGCCCTGAACTTCTACAATTTTTACGATTCAGTCCAGTTAAGTTCGTTATACGATTATTATTAATTTTATGGAATATTCCATACTGTTTCATTATTTGTTGAATTATGGATTTTATTGAGTTATGCTTAACGAAATAGAAATACAGTGTTATTCGGACTATGTGCCTAGCAGGCTGTGTGCCGATGATTATTCGGGCTATGTGCCTAGCAGGCTGTGTGTCGGTGATTATTCGAGCTATGTGCCTAGTAGGCTGTGTGTCGGTGATTATTCGAGCTATGTGCCTAGTAAACTGTGTACTGGTGATTATTCAAGCTATGTGCCTAGCAGGTTATGTGCCGGTGATTATTCAGGCTATGTGCCTAGTAAACTGTGTACTGGTGATTATTCAAGCTATGTGCCTAGCAGGCTGTGTGCTGGTGATTATTCGGTCTATGTGCCTAGCAGACTGTGTGTCGATGTAATTGAAAACTTGCATTAATCGGATAGTCTTCGGTTAATTATTAAAGGAAAACTTATATCGAACTTACTAAGCTTGTTGATGCTTATTAGTTTGATTTATTCTTGTAGGACCTTTGGAATCGTTACTTTGATTGGATCGACTGAGAAACTCGCACACTATCATCAACATCTCGGTAGTCATTTTGGTTCTTACTAGTTGGTTTAAGTGGCATGTATTAGGAAAGGGTCTATAGTACGTGAATATTTTGTATGGATGTAAATATTGGAAGTAACTTGTTATGTTTGTTTCTAGTTGAGATAGTTGAACTTGTATGCTTAATTAGGTAAAACTTTTGGAACATATATAAGTAGAAGTTGTATAAATCTTTTGGTTTCAAATGATGATGATTGAATACTTCAAGTATGCTATGTGAATTAGCATGGTTTTAAGTAGTTATGATGTTTAATTTTTTATTTATGATGTTTAATTTTTTATAAGTGTTTAACATGTTTGAAAATATGGTGAATTGGTACTTTGTTGTGAATGACATATATGATTGTTAATGCTAGTGGTTGAATAGCATGTTTTGCACCATTTAGTATGTTTTGGCAAGTAAATTCACTGATATGTATTAATGCAAATATGCTTAGAAGATAGTTGAATATTTTGGCCAAATTAATTACATTATTATACATGTTACATGTTGTCAATTGAGGTGTCTAAGGGTATATTGGTTGTATGTTCTTATACCATGTTTGAATAGTTAGAATATGCATGATTTTGGTGCCTTGTTATGGCTTGTATATATGTGAAATTTTGGTTGTAGGTTCATGCTAAGTTGGGTGAGAAAAATGGCTTGTAAAATGGCCTATTTTCGTCTACCCAGGCAGAGACACGGGCATGTGTCTCAGCCGTCTGTGGCACACGGCCAGGTGACACGGCCGTGTGTCCCTTGTAGCTTTCAAAGGGTTACAAGTCAGGCTGTTACATGACCTAGCACACGGCTTGACACACGGGCGTGTGGAGTTATTTCGAAGGGTACATGACCTGGCACACGAGCGTGTGGTTTGGCCGTGTAACCCAATTCAGTGAGTTACACGGGCTAGGACACGACCATGTGTCCTTATTTTGAATGCCCACACAGTATGACCACATGGTTGTGTGACCCCTGCAGTTTTGAAAATTTTTCTTATTTCTTGAAAAATTCTCTGAGTTTTCGATTTAATCCCAACTTGTTTCTAATGTGTTTTTAGGGCCTCGAGAGTCTATATCGGGGACAATATGTAAGATTTGGATTGTATTTAATATGATTATTGATATGAATTGAAATATTTGAAATTTATGTTCGTTTGATTTGTAAACTCTGGTAATACTTTGTAACACTATTCTGACGACGGATACGGGTTAAGGGTGTTACAATTCAAGTATTTTTACAATTAAATCTTTATTTTTTAAATTTATTTACAAGAAAAAATATTAATTCTTTACTACTTTAAATTGTTAAATATTTAAACTTTGAAGTTAAAAAAATGATCAATATTTATTTTTTACCATATCATTAGATTTTATATTTTAGGTCATTATCTCTTTTTTTTTTTTTTTTTTTAGTTTGTAACAATCTTATTTTTATTTTCTCTTTGGATTACTAGGAGTATTTTATTTTAAATTTGTTTTATATATATTTTCTAAATTGTTATATCTTAATATTTTCACGTATCATTATATTATAATTTTAGATTATTATCTTTTTATTTTAAAAGGCATAATGAATTATTTGACTCTTTAACTTTACAAAAAAAAATCATTTTAGCCATCCATTTCATTTTTCATCTCTTTTAGCCCTTGAATTTGCATATTTGTCAAATTACTTTAAAATGGATGGAAAATTTAGCGTATATTAAATTTGCTGACATATGGCATCCACATGGTAGTCCATGTGTATGCCATGTTATTAATTAATTAATTTTTTAAATATTAAAAATATTAAGAATAATTTAAATAAATTAAATAAATTTTATAATTATTTTAAAGTTTTAAATTTTAAAAAATAATTATTTAATGACGTGGTATCCACGTAACGATCCACATGTATGTCATGTCAGCAAAGTTAATAGACATTAACTTTTCCATCCATTTTTGGGTGATTTGATAAAAAAATGTAAGTTTAAGGGCTAAAAAAGGCGAAAAATTAAATGGAGGGTTAAAAAAAAATTTGTAAGTTAAAGGGCCAAATAGATCATTATACCTTTTTAAACATTTTAACAACCTTATTTTATTAATAAAAATATATAAATTAATAAAAAGTTCAAGAATGAATCTAGACAAATGTAATTTTAGTTACTTTATATATTTAAATATATTTATAAAATTTTAAATTTTTTATTTATATATTATATCTTGTCAACTGTTATATTTTTTAAAAATATTATAAGCTTTTTATATATTTTAATTGTATATATTTTTATATTTTATAGTTTTTTTAAAAAATAAAAAAAAATATACTAAAAAATATCTAGAATGAATTTGGACAAATGTGTGTTCAGGTTCATTTTTGATGTGAAAACATATACTTTTTAATTAATTTATATATATATATATATTAAAGGTTTTTTTTTAATTTTTTTAATTATGTTCATCATGTGCCATACTAAGAGGCTATCACATGTCATCACTGGATTGACCATCAATGTCATATCAACTCAAACTAGTAGTGTTAGTGTGAATATACCAACCTGAGTGATAGAATACAAATTATGTACCAATTAAGTATGTAACAACCCGATTTTTAGTGGTGATAGAACAGTAGTTTGTGACCACAAATTTTTATCGTATTGACTCGTAAATATTATTTTTAGAATATTTATAGAGTCATTAGAGTCGTATTAAAATTTGGTTTAGAAATATTAACGTTTAGATAGTTAATTAAAGAAAAATGACTAAACTGAAAAAATGCAAAAGCCAGTAATTAGTTAATTAAATGACTAAATAGCCTATTAACCACATCAGAAGGGACCAATATAGCAATTAGTCCCTAATAGTTAATGTTGGACAGCCAAATAAGTGATAATAATAAATTAATGTGTAATGGATGACAAATTTATAATTAAAATGAAATTAAAACAAAATTGTTTTCTTCTTCATTTTAATCTTCCATTACCGAAACAGCATAGAAAGACTTGGAGAATTGGCTAAGCATTGAAGCCTTGCATGTGAGTTTAATTCTTACCCATTTTTTGTAATTTTTATGTTTTTAAGATCGTTGCAACTAGGTCCAGCTAGCCCGTACCTTCGTTTTTTATTCTGTTAAAAATTTTGGAAGTTGTCATTGATGAATATTGAATTTTTTTTTGAATACCATGTATTTGGAGCTTTGATTATGCTATTTCATGAGTTTGTAAAATGATTTTTGTTAGATATTGATTTTAGGATTAAATTATGAAAATGTCAGTATTTTAGGGTTTAATAGTGAATTTGATGTTTATTAGGGACTATTTGAGGGCCTAGTATATTTGGATAAAATATTGACTTGAGAAAAATGGTTAATTTGATGAATTTCGAGTTAAGAGACTAAATTGCAAAAATTGTAAAAGTTTAGGGTAATTGTGTAAATTTAATAAATAAAAGGGTATTAATTGTAAAATGTATTGGAAATGAAATATATGCTAATAAATGAGTAATTTTACATTTTAGATCAAGATCCCATAGATACCCGTGGAAAAGGAAAAATAGCGAAATAGTCCCTGAACTTCTGCAGTTTCTACAATTCAATCCAGGTAAGTTCGTACAGTTAAAATGTAACATTTATATAAATTGATGATTGGTATTACATGATATTATCTATATTCCATTGTTGGAAATGAATCATTATCTGAGGTATAATATTGAATTTGATGTTCGGTTTGAATTAAACGCGGGATAGGATATAATCGTGTTTTTGGTGTATTACGGGGGTTTGGAGTAGAGAAGGTATTGGAGGGAGATATTTGTATATTACCCAAGTAAACCGAGGTTCAGCATGTGTTGCAAACTCTCACGTTATACTTTCTGTTTGGCATGTTTCAGGTGGATCAGCTTTTATAAGCTTTTGTTAAGCTCTTATGAGCTTCTATTGGCGTGTTATGGGTGAACCAGCTCTTATGAGCTTCTATTTGGCGTATTTTGGTTGGATAAGTTCTTATAAGCTTCTATCTGGTGTATTCGATCTATCTAACGGTGTATTCTTATCCGTAAGTAGTTCTTTGAATGGAAAGTCTCGATAAGGTAATTTGTTTAATGAATTTGAAAAATATGTTATTTATTCAATATTGATCTGAACATAGATGAATTTATCGATTGAAATTGTGAATGATAGGGAGTTCTCATGGATGATTATTATTTTTTGAATTATTATAATTAGTTCGGTAAGATTTATTGTTTAATACGTCAAACTTACTAAGCTTCATTAAGCTTACTTGTGTTGTTTAATGTCATTGTAGATTCTCAGAAGGTTGGACGATCGAATCGGCACTCAAGCCACATTATCCAGCTCATCTCGATAGTTTTTGGAACGTTTAGTTCAGATTATATGGCATGTATAGGCTCTTGTATGGTTTTGGTTAATGTTTGACTTATATAAATATTATGAATGATATTTTGTGCAAATAATATTTTGTGCAAATAACCAACTTGCATATTACTTGAGAATGAGGTATAGTTTTTATGCTAGTATGAATGGTATTTATAAATGAAATATTGTGATTGTGGTACCTTTGATAATAATTTTGATTAGGTATTGCTTGAATGAATTGATTAATTGAACTGATGTTTATTTTGATGTATAATTATATATACTTGTGGTACCAATGAGGGTACATTGGTTAGGCATTTATTAGGTTGGTTTTGGTGTGTTTATGGCTCGATTAATGTCATTTTGAATTGGAATTTTGGTTGGCATTTGAGTTTCTTAAGGTCCAAGCAAACTTGAAATGGTAAACTTGTTTTTTAAGGTTTATTTTGAGACCACATGGCCTGAGACACGGGCGTGTGTCTCAACCGTGTGTGACACACGGCCATGCGACACAACCGTGTGTCCCCTGTAGGTTCAAGGCATGCAAGTTAGGCAATTACACGATCTGACACACGGACGTGTGAGGTCATTTCGAGGGTTACACGGTCTGGCACACGGGCATATGGCTTAGCCGTGTAACCCATGTCAGTGAGTTACACGGGCATGGACACGGGCTGGGACACGGTCGTGTATTCCTATTTTGAATGTCCACATGGCCTAAGACATAGGTGTGTGTCACCGCCATGTGACTCCTGCAATACAAAATTTTCAACTTTTTCCTAAAATTTCCAAATGTTTCCATTTTAGTCCCAAACTACTTCTATAGCATTTTTAGGGGCTCGAGGGCTCAATTAAAAGACATTATGAATGTATTTAAATGAAATTAGATTATGTTTGCATTGATGTATGATTTTAATGGTTTACTATTTTGTTTTTCTGGTAATGCTCCATAATCCTATTCCGGCGACGGATACGGGTTAGGGGTGTTACAAGGTAAAATAAAAGTTCAAGTAACAACTAGGTACTTTTAGACAAGAATATAATGGGAAAACTACATACTAATCCTTCTATTTTTATATAAAAGATATAAAAGAGAAAAATGCCCTCAAAATGATATAATTTATGCTTAACGGTATTATAAGCCCTCAAAATTTTGCAAAACAAATCAATCAAGCCACTTCAAAATTTTTACCTAATTGAGCCATTGAACTAATAAAACTAGTCAAACAGGCCATTTAATTGATTTTTACCGCTAGTATTTAACAACATTTACATGGTCGTTAACAAACACCATGTCATCGCCAATGGTTGACGTGGCAGTTCCAGGTCAACAAAAAAATAAAAAAAAAATAGAAATTTTTTTGGGTTAAATATAAAATTAATACCCAAATTTGTTCACTTATCCCAAATTGGTACTTATGATTTTTTTGTCCTAGATTGGTATCCGAACTTTTTTCCATCAACTATATCAGTACCTGAGTCTAACGCCGTTACGTTTAGGACACATGGTAGAATAAGATTGTGAGACATGACATAAATGGCGTCATGGTGACTTCATAATCTAAAAAAATAATATTTTTCATTTGACTTTTCTCCCCCAAATTCTTCTTCTTCCCTCAACCTAAGTTTCTTCTTGATTTTTCAGTATTTGTGTAATGGATAGATAAAGTTTCAACATTTTTTTTTTGTAAAAAAAGCCCAGAAGGGTATGTAAAACATTGTGTGGTTAGAATTTTTCTCTTTTTGGAATGTCAAAGTGTTTATGATTTTGTAGTTCTTAGAGGTATATTAATGGAGGTACTATGTTATTACTTATCTTGTACTTTAATAACGCTTTCAGAATGCTAATGTAGATTAGGTACTGTATTATTACTTGTTTTACACATTTTAGGGGCTAGGGCAGTTTTACAGAGATTGGAAAACAAGCTGATATTGATTTTTCACTAAAATAAATCCTAATTTCTGGTGGATAGATAGGGTTTTGTGTAACGCCCCAAAATTTTTATTTCTGCTTTGGTTAAAATATATCACAAATTTGTATTTGCTTCAGTGGTTAAGTGTTCTGGGTGTGTGTGTGAGGTTCCAAGTTGAAGCCTTGCGTTTGGCAAAATTTTGAAATTTTTCTAAGTGAAGCCTCACTCTTGTTCAGTAGGCTTTTATTTAATTGTTTGTAAGCATATATCAGAATGGGCATATTGGTCTGGTGGTTAAGTGGAGTGCTGGTGTGTTAGTGGTTCTGTGTTCGATTCTCTGTGACGGTGAGGGGTAGTATTTTTGCCCCTATTTTCAACTAGAGTGTGCTGACGGTGGACTCCGAGTTGTGGGTGGTTAGTAGGATTTGAGGGAGGAAAATAAGGGTTTTGATGAAGTGAGGATTTGGTAGAACTCTTCTGTGCCCTAAAATTCTCTCTACAGAAAAAAATACTATTGTTCTTCGCCTCTCTTTGCCGAATTTTTCCTCTTTCTTTTTCCTTCTCCTCTTTGTCGTTTCTTTTTCTCCTCGTCGCTGCCATCCTTTTTTTTTTATTTTTTTATCTTCTCTTCAGCCGTCTCTCTCTTGTGCAACATTGGTTCACATTTTGATTCGGTAAGATAAGTAATGTAGTTTTATTTTTGTTGTTAGTTTTTATTGATGTGAGTCGTTAAATGCTGGTTAGGGGAAGATTTAGGGATTCGTAATCGCTGTTTGGAGACTTAGGTTCGTGGAATGCTTGTTACTCAATCGAAGGTAAGGTTTTTGAAGGTTTTAAGTTGAACATCTCATTATAGTTTCGTTTAAGTTTCGTTAGTAACACTGATTTTAGGCGATGGAATATCGATTTTTAGGTTCTGGAGTGTTCGTGGTTGCATTAACATTGAATCGATACCAGGTGTGTACCCAAAAACGTAAAAAATAGGGTTTCAATGAAAGCCGAAAACCCTACTATCGACGCCATACAGGCGTGTGGTCGCTCGTGTGATAGGTCGTGTGCCATAACATGAGCTTGTGATCGACGAAGCCAGGCCGTGTGCACAAGACACGAACGTGTGATGGCTAGGTAGGCCATGTGTGACACACAGGCTAGACTGATTTGGGCCATGTGGGCCACACGAGCATGTGGGCCCACACTGGTAGTCCACACAGGCATGTGGAATTCTGGGCCAGGCCATGTGATCCACACGGCTAAGGCCAAATTGGGCCGTGTGGGCAACATGGGCATGTGGGCACACGAGCAGGCCACATGGGTGTGTGAGCCCATTTTAATTGAAATGTGTTTTAAGGTTGCATGGGTCGCCCAAGTCAACTGTAAACCTATTATAGGGTTGGTAAGCACTACTTAGACCCTTAAATGCGTGAACTGTATGTATGATGAATGAATACTGAACTGTATGTATAACTGATATTCATGTATTAGCATGCCATATACTGTATGTTGCATTGCATTGGGTTGGGATGTTGATATTTAGAGGAAGTGTACTGAAAGACTCTTAAGCCTATTATCTGGCAGCTCAGCTGCAATTTACTGTTTATGTGCCGCATCCGGTACTACTTAGAGTGTAGGGATGGGTGAGTGTTTTAAACTCCACATAGAGTGTAGAGATGGACGGAGATGGTGTGTAGAGGCTGGTTGGGCAGGACTCTATTACTGATTAATGTATATCTGATACTGTTACTGTGATAGGCTTAGGTCCTAATGCATATCTGATGTTGAAACTAAAATAGGCTCAGGCTGAACTGCTACTGAAACTAAAATGGGCTTAGGCCCAAACTGCATTTGACTGTTTGTTGTCTGACTGTATACATGTTTTCTGTGGGGATTACGCACTGAGTTTACGTAAACTCACCCCTTTCTATTTTATGTGTCCAGGTAATCCCCAGACTTAGAAAGACTGGTGTAGCAGAGGACTCAACGGTAACTACATGTTTATTGCACTGTTTAAAATTCTATTATGGTTTTAATCCCTATTTATTTACTGGGTTATTTTTTATGTAGATTGGACTTTTGGGACTGTTGCTTTTACTTTGAATTTTTACTATTTTCGTGGATTTTTAAACTGTAAACTCAACAAAAACTCAGTTTAAATAGAGATAACGTTTTTCCTAAATGTGAGCGGTTTTTCTTCAAATTTCACGGTTTTAAAAGCTTCTACCACAAATTATGTTTTTAAACAAAACAGTTAACAAGAAAATAGTTTTGAAAGTGATAAAAGATAAATAAAAGCTAACAGACGGAAACGGTTTTAACTTGATACATTCGATTTCAAACTCCAATTCATGTGACATCACTAGAATCGGCCATAACGTTTAGGCTGGGTTTGGGGTGTTACATTTTGGGTTTTTTGAATCAGGATGAGCAAATCAATGCATGGTTATGAGTTCATAAAACATACCCAGAAAAATTTTGAAAATTTCAATACTCGTCTAAAGAATAAAATCGAAAAGAAAGGATTTGGAAGGAAACCAACCTTTTAAGTTGCTGATTACTTTATGCTTATAGCTAGTACTAATGTTTTCTTCTTTAGATCTACTTTATTTGAGTTCCAAGTTCAAAATCTTACTCGTTTATGAATTAATGGAGATGACGATAATATTGATATTGTTGGGTTTAATGAAGGGATAGACTTTGGTGAGATAGAGATAAGCAAGATGAATAACCAAAAATGGTGAATCGAAAGGTGAAAGGGAACAAAATCATATTTAAAAAAAAATATAGGGTTGTCGAATTCTGATATTAGTCATTGGAATCTGGAAATTTATGAATTTTCATGCAAAGCCATGAATTTTCTGGTTGAAGGAGTTAATAATTAGTTGAGCAAAAAAAAAAAAAAGGAAAGAAGAAGGAAAATAAAAAAGAAAATAAAAAGAAAAAAGAGGTATAAGAGGACGCCAAGTGGTGGCATGCGATTGGTCAGCGTTGCCACGCCAGCAAAAATATTAACGCCGTTAGTGTCAAGTACCAATATAGTGGACGGAAAAAAGTTCAGGTACCAATCTGAGACAAAAAAAAAAAACATAAGTACCAATCTAGGAGAAGCGGACAATATTTAACCATATTTTTTAATAAATACATAATGAATCTAGATAAATGGTTGTCCCAGTTCATTTGAATCTAGACACATTTGTCTAGATTCATTCTAGAATTATAAAAACATAAAAATTTATAAAATTTTCAAAAAAAATCATTAAAGTTTATTAAATTTATAATAATTATTAGAAATAAATTAAAAGTATTTTACTAAAAACCTTTAAAAATTTATAAAAATAATTTATTGCTCATCTTTGATTTGCTTGCCATTAGATGAGCTTTCTTTCTCACAAGTCTTCTTAATCTTCTTTTCTTCCATTGTCTTTATAGATTTCCTTTAGTCTATCCCATATTTCTTTGACACCTCCACATGAGGAAACTTTGTTGAAAACTTATTTACTCAGCACAAAGGAGTGTGTGCATAACCTTAGAGTTTGATTAAGCCTTTGCATTGTCATTTGCATCCCATCTCTCTTCCTCCTTAAGTACCTCTAGTGGGCCTCTTGAGATAAGCTTCCAAGCATCATAATCAAATGCTTGGACAAAGAATTTCATCCTCACTTTCCAATTGGAGCGATTTTCTGCATTTAAGAGTGAAGGACACATGATGGAATGACCTTTTTTGAAAGTTGTTGACCTTCACTCACATGTCTCTTTAAACTTGGTATTTTTGCCTTGGTTCACCTCTCTTGGTGGTGAAACCTTTGATAGAGAACTAGTTTTGATACCAATTATCAGGCCAGTAAATACTAAGAAGGGGTGAATTGGTATTTTAATAATTTCTACAAACTTTTCTAAATGATAAGGAAAGGGAGGAAAAGCTTGGACAATTCGATTTACAGTAGTTCAACCCCAATTGCCTACCTCCACTACCTTGGTATACCTCAACCAAGGATTTCCCAATTCACTATACTTGAATTTCTACCTTTTAAGGAAAATGTATAACCTTTACAATCACTATCTTTTTCACAAGGCTAAGATAGAACATTCCGTTAGTTTTTATGGCTTAACTAAAACCCTCTAGCTTTTGTGGCTAAACTAGAAATCTTTTACTAGGGGTGAGCGTTCAATCGAATCAAATCGAATGAAAAAATTTTAAGTTAATCAAGTTGACGAATCCTATCTTATCATCCTAACTCTATTTCAAGTTTTCTTGAATCAATTCAAGTGAGATGGAATTCCAATCGAATCGAATATATTTATTTGAGTTAAATTAAAAAAATGACTTTGGATCCTTATAACCATTGTCACCAACTGTAATCAAATTTGTTATTAACTTTCATCTCATCATAATTTATTTGTTAATCTTTTATATACGTGTTAGCATCTTTGCTTGCTTAGTTGCTTCAATTATCTTCTAATTTTTGTCATTATGTATTTTGAAATTAAAAAATATATTAAATATAAAAATATGATTTTTAATAAAAGTTATCTTAAAGATAAAATGTGAAATTAATACTAATATAAAATTTTAATACGAATATTTTATGGTATCGTTAATAATTCAATTTTAACAGAAATTTATAAAGATTTAATATGATTAAACAATTCAATAATATAAATAGTATAAAATGTGAAATTTAATTAATAATATAAATAGTAGATATAAATAAAATTATTACTATTTAAATTTAGAATTTTTTTGGATGATTTTTTATTTTGGGGTAAAGGGTGAAAAGTAAAAGTTTAGGGGGGAAATAAAAAATTTTGAGGGTTGGGGGAGTAAAATTTTTTGGGGGAAGTAAATGGGGGAAAATATTAAAAAAATTTAGGGTGAATATGAGTTTGGAGTAGATGGGGGGTGGGATGGGAGAGGAGTAAAAGTATTGGGGAATGTAAAAAGATTTGGGGGTTTGGGCTAAAAATGTAAAAATGCAAAATATTTTAATAAGAGTTATCATAATCCTTACTTTGGTTTATTCGATGATGCACTTCGGTGCTAGTTTGGTGTATTGGTTGGACGATTTTAGTATCTATTTGAGTCCGAGTTAGGTTAATAAGGGTTACAAATAATAAGTTAGTAAATAATTATGATAATATTTGATAATATTGTAACACCCTATACTCGACTCGATCTCCGAATTCGAGCTACAATGTGCCACAATCGTTGCCAAGGCAACTACAATTAATTTAGATGTGAATACACATCACAATTCATATAACTTACTTATGAGTTGAAACCAGAAATGAATTGCATGTTTGAATAGAAATTAACGGAATGAATAGGAAAAGAGAAATAAGAAACAGTCAGGAACAATTATGATTTTCTCCGAAATGGAGAAATGGAGTCATTTAGAAATGAATGTAGGTTTCCAAATATGGAAATGGAAATGGAAATGATCCATTTGCAATCCTATATAGATTACTTAAAGAATTATCGGAAGAATTAGTTTATGTTTTTGGACTATTTTGAAGCTCGAAAATGAAAATAAATCATTCGATCATAGTGAACATGTTGAATTGTGAAATACTGAACATATTTTTTTCAAAATTTTACCAGGGGCAAAATCGTCAAAATTTTGTTAGGGGTAAAATAGAGATGAGAAAATTGTTTCATATATAAATATTAAATTTTATTTTGGGAAATAGAAAATTTGAGTCAGGTTGGATCATATTACAGAGTACTGGGTCAAAAAGGTCAGTAATTATTCATAATTGGACCCGATGTGAAAGAGGCCCAAAAACCCCCATGGACATGAAATAACAATTCTAAGTAAGATGTTATTTTGTCGTCCAACCTAGTCTTATTCTAAATAGAATTTTATTTTTCTATTTGAAATAAACCACTACAACTTAACAAGGGTTCTACATTCTCTTCCTATAAATAAATGGCACCGGTAGAACTATTATAACAAATTTGAGAGATTGTTATTTTGTCAAAAAATAGAAAGAATTTATTCTCAACTATTACATATATTTCCGAAAGAACAATTCTACCAGCTTCTATTAAGAAGAGAGAATTTTCGTTTTCACCCCAAAAGGAGAGAAAACTTTTTCTAATTCTGTGTTTTGATTCAATTGGTTTGAGCCCACACTCGAAGTAGTTCGTGGTACGAAAATAGCGAAGAAGATCGTTTGGTTGAAAGTCGGGTACAACGAATGTCCGCTAAGCCAAAAACACATATATGAATTTAGTTAAGTTTTATTGTTATAAATATCATAAACTGGGTCGATTTTCAAAATTTTAATTTTCTGCTATGCAAGAAAACTGTCTTCAAACTAGATTTTTTCCAACACACCTTGTGTGCCAATATGCGTTTGTGCGCCAGTGTGCACTTAGTGCCAGGATGGACTTCATGTGCTAGTATGCGCTTTGTGCACTAGTATGTACTTTATGTACCAGTTACCCTATTTTGATTTATTTGATGATGCACTTCTGTGCCAGTTTGGTGTGTTGGTTGGACGATTCAAGTATCTGCCCGAGTCTGAGTTAAGTTAATAAGGGGCATATCAAAAGTTGGTAAATAATCTGAATATGGTAATATTTGATACTATTGAACCAAGCAAGTAACTATGTGAATTGTAATAACGAAGATATATGGTCGTATTTTTAAATAAGTTGATGTTAGCTCGATAAATCAAACCGAAATCGCCAAGAGGGGGTGAATTGGCCTTTAAAAAATTTAGTGGAAGCAAAGAGAGAAAATGAAACAATGAACACAAAGATTTAGAGTGGTTCGGCCCCAATTGCCTACTCCACTATCTTAGCTTTCCACTAATAAGGATTTTCCCAAATTCACTAATCTGCTCAACTTTTGAGGACAATGTTTAACCTTACAACTTCTTTAAGATTTCTACTCAAATCTTAAGAACAAATCCTGTCAATGAATTACAAAGAAGCAAACAAAGAAATAATCTTCACAAGATCAGAGTGTTTGCCAATTAAGAACAAATAAATAAGAATACACTTGAGCTAAAGAAAAACAATAAAATCTCACAAGTGTGTACAAGAAAAAATGTGAAAGATGTAACACCCCTCACCAGTATTCAACGCCAGAATAGGGTTATGGAGCATTACTAGACTTATAAAACAATTAAACATTCATTTGACATACATTTTTAAATTTAATGCAATCATCATTCAAACTCAATTACATTGTCCCTAATACGAGCCTACGAGGCCCTAAACATGCTTTAGAAGTGGTTCGGGACTAAACTGATAGCTCAAGAAATTTTTGAAACACTTAGAAAATTTTCCAAAATACAGGGACCACATGCTCGTGTGGCCTGGCCGTGTGTCTCACACGGCCAAAGGCACGTCCGTGTCACAAGCTGTGTGCACATTCGAAATGGAAGCACATGGCCGTGTTCCAGCCCATGTCCTACCTCGTGTAACTCTCTGACTTAGGTCACACGGCCAACACACACGCCTGTGTGGCTAGTCCGTAGGGGTGTTCATTTGGTTAACTGACCCGAAATAGCATTAACCGAATTAACCGACCCTTCAAAAATTTTAACCATTAACCGAACCAAAATTTTTTCAAAAAAATTAACCGACCCGAAATTTTTTCAATTAATTCGGTCCCAAAATATATATATTTTTTATTTTTAGTTAAAATAAATATAAAAATTAACCGAATTAACAAAAACAAAAGCAAAAAATGAAAAAGGACTCAACTAACCCAAATCCCTACATAATTAAAAACATTACATAAGTCTTGAAATTAACACATAATTGAAATGTAAGTCTTTAATATTCTCCATTTGTATCCATTTCTTCTCTCCAAAAGATCTCCATTTGCATTATACCTACAAAAAATACATGTGCAAAAAATTAACATATAATAAAAATATACACATTTAAAAAAAAAATCAAATAATATAAACTAATGAATAGATTGTAAGTTAACAAGAAGAAGATAGTAAGCATACCCTTCAACTCACGAAAGCTCATGAATTTAAGGTAGGCTCTGATGCATTCCAAGAAAAGTCTAAACATTGAATCAATTAAATAAGTAGGAGTGATATGGTAAAAAAATTGAAACTATTAAAATAAAACAACAAATATACGATTTGCAATCATGTCAAGCTCTTAGATTTGTTCTTCAATCTTTTTGATGTCTTCTTGTGATGATGATTTTCGAATTCAATCTTGAGTACACATAAGAGCTTGTACAATTTTAAGAGTTAAAGAACTCCTATATTGATCAAGCACACGTCCCCCAGTGCTAAATGCAGACTCTGAAGCAACAGTAGAAACCGGTATAGCTAACACATCTCTTGCCATTTTTGAAAGAATCAGAAATCTAGGGCTGTTCACTTTCCACCACAATAAAATATCAAAATCTTCAACAAAATCCTCATTATCCTTAGCTAGATGTTTATCCAACTCAGATGTTTTATCCTCACCACCAATTTCCAACTCACGCTTTTTATACAAAGCTTGTATTCGCCTTTTCATTTTTTGTTGTGGTTCACCGAGAGAAACATGTGTTGGCCCACTCGATTGGCTACAAGTACTATGAAGTGGAGGCTTATACTCATCAAATAATTCATACAAAGATTCCTTCAATTTTTGCATCATTTCACAGGCTTTTTCAGAACTAACATTTCACTAAGTGCAAATTCAAGATACTTTAGTTTTTGTCTAGGATCTAAAACACAAGCAACAAACATAAGAAAATTCATCTTATTAATATCACCTCAATACTTATCATACTTCTCTTTCATCTTTATGGCCATAACATTGAAATCAACATTATTATTTAATTGAGCATCTCGTAAAAGAATATCAATTTCAGAAAGCTCGTCAAAAAAATTATTAGACGTGACATATAAAGTGCCAGATATACGCAAAGTGACTTCATAAAAGTGTTCCAAGAAATCCCTCAAGTTTCTAACATTAGCCCAGTCATCCACACTAGGCAAACCCTCTCCCCTTTCAAGTTCAGCCCTAAAGTTTGTATCTTGCTCCTCAAATCTCTCAAAAGCTCTCTCAAAGTTCTGAGCAGTGTCTAACATTAAGTAGATCGAGTTCCACCTAGTACAAATATCAAGACACAACATCTTCTTGCACTCTATCTTTTCCACCACAACACACTCCTTAAACTTTTGTAATCTAGCTGGAGATTGTCTCACATATCTAACAGCCCCCCTAACACGTTCAACAGATTTATTCATTTCCTTTAAGCCTTCAACAACAATCAAATTCACAATGTGTGCCATGCATCTCATATGAAGATATTTACCATTTTGAACTAAAACCCCTCGAGGGTTAAATTTCTTTCTCAAATAACTAATAGCAACATCATTTGAACTTACATTATCAACAATAACAGTAAACTACTTATCAATCCCCCAATTCAACAAGCATTTCTCAATCACCATCCTAATAGACTCACCCTTATGACTAGAAATTGGACAAAAGTTTAAAATCTTTTTATTCAATTTCCAATCGTTATCAATAAAGTGAGCAGTGATACACAAATAATTAACTCTTTACAAAGAAGTCCATGTGTCAGTAGTTAAGCAAAGCCTAGAACAAAAACTTCTCAAAAGTTATTTTATCTTGACCCTTTCATTTAAATACAATTGATAAACATCCCTAGTCATAGTAGTTCGTGAAGGAATATGAAACCTAGGACATGCCACAAACATAAATTTCTTAAAGCCTTCATTTTCAACAAACTTGAAAGGTAATTCATCAATCACAATCATTTGTGTTAATGCTTTCCTACATGCTTCTTGATCAAATCTCCAAGTTGAAAGATGCCCTTCCCCCCCTTCAACTCCCTTTCTAGGTAAAACTAGTTGTCCTTGACTAGTGTCAACAACATTGCTAGGGTTTTTCTTACATGAACCAATATGATATTTCAATGACCCTGTATCATTTTTTTTCACGTCACAACAAAATTCCTTTTGACAATAATTACATTTAGCCTTACTTGCACCTTCACTATTAATAATCTTAGTGAAGTGAGACCAAACTTCTGACCTTTGAGGAGTGGCTTTTCTTTTCCCAGTAGTCACATTTGCTTGGCTTGAAGCTCCAACTCCCGAATTTTCAGAATCTATCGAAGTAGGAGGTGTAACACTACCCTTAATAGATGTTGGTTCGATGGACATTCTGCAAGAAAAAAATTATATAATAAATTAAAATACATTTATAATATTAAACATATTTTGATGTTGAGTTTTATAGAAATAAATTCTGCTTTTATCTATGTCTAATAATTTCTTACAGACAAGAAACCAATTTGTTAAAAAAATAGTTAATAGGAAAAAAATTTATTAATGCAGGCACAGAGAGGGGTGAATTTTAGATAATAAAAGAAACGTTTTACTTCTACCTTTCTATGTATGTTTTACTTCTATAACCAATGTTGGGTGATGATGAATAATATTTATTTTCTATAATTGTACCTTTATTTTTCTTTTTGACAAAACAGTCCAAAAGGTTTGAAACAAATTTAAAAATATGGACATAGCTTTTAAACCAATTAAATAATCTATTTTGATTAAACTTCAAATTTCTAACTATTTCTTTAATGGTCCTCGTGTATGAACCCAAGTCAACAGGTCAGGTGGGAATTTAATGCAATCCTTGACTTGGCCTAAACACATAACATTTCTTGGATTTTACAACTAAAATTAATATTATAAGAATTGTTTATATTCTTTTGAGCTAAAGCCCGCATAAATCTTTTTTTTTACAACACATACATACAAATCTCAATGAATCAATTAATCTTAAACTAAATAAATTACAACAATAAAAATAATTTATAGCAATAAATTATAGTTAATAGGATAATTTACCCTTTGACAACAAATAAAAATAAGCAAAAATTACATCAATAAATCAATGAATCTTAAACTAAATAAACTTAATTAGAAGTTTGTAAATAAAGAAACACCGAAACAGTACCCATAGGCCATAGTTTGTAAATATATGGTGTTTATTAAAATAAGAATACAACAGCCAACAGGCACAATTAATGACTATTTATATTTATAAATACAATAATAAAAAAATATTTTTTAGGTTTTTAAAAATATCATTATACTTAATAAACTGTATATTGATACCTGATTTTAAATTTTAAATACAAATATGATTAAATATCATTATAAAAATATTAAATAAGATCATAAAATACCTCAAAAATCAAGAAAACAAAGAGTTTTCTTACCTGGAGTCGAGTACAGGTAACAGAGCTGCTTGCATGCTTCCGTGCTTTGACGACAACACTAGCAGGTAGCGGCCAGCCGTAGCTCCAGCCTCCAGCTATGATACTTTTGGAGGTTTTGGGAGATTTTAAAGGTTTTGAGGGATTTCAAATTTTCAATTAGAGATTTCAAACTTGAAAAGTTAGGGTTTTTTTTTTGTGTGAGTGTGAGTAGTGAGTAGAGGTGTTTTAGTTTTACTAGACTTTTACTTTTAGATTCTTATTTTTATTTATTAAATTATTTGTATTGGGTTGGGTAATTAAGTTGGATAATTGGGTTGGGTTGGGTTGGCCACTTGGGTTTAAATATATTAGATTGGATTTTATGTTGGATTAAGTTTGGGTAAATATTAAATAGTAGGCTATTTATATATTATAATTTTTTTTTTGGTTAACTGAAAAAATTCAGTTAACAAACTTGTTTCGAACCGAATTAAACGTTAACCGAAAATTTAAAAAATTATTAACCGACCCCAACCGAAAAATTCGGTTAACCAACCGATTAACCGAATTCGGTCGGTTAACTGAATTTTTTCGATTTTACCCGAATTGTGCACACCCCTACTAGCCCATGTTCCAGGCCGTGTGCTAGGCCGTGCCAAATCTGTAGGGTATACTGACTTATACCGCATGGCCAAGACACACGCTCGTGTGCTGGGCTGTGTGGAGCATACTAACTTGATTTCAATTTCAACACCACGGGACACACGGCTGTGTAACATAACCGTGTGTCACACATGGTTGAGACACACGCCCGTGTCTCTACTCGTGTGTCACGTACGGTTGAGATACACGCCCGTGTCTCTTCCCGTGTGGACAAAAATAGGTTATTTACCAAGCCATTTTACCACCCAATCTTGCTTATACCTAAATCAACCCAATTGGCTCCAAACATAGCATATAATATACATTCAATCAACCTGAACCAAGCATAAATCATACCATTTCCAACACCAACAATTACAAGGCATATATTATCACAAAATGCCATCCAATTTCATACCAAAACTTACTTTCACAAAACATTAAAAATAACCAATCTCAAATATGCATTTTTTTCCTAGACTAGCATAACAATATTCATAACTCAACCATTTGTTATCCATAATACTTAATATCAACAAGCATCGCATATACCTCATCCAACACATCACACAAACCATATACACATTTATATACATGATCAAGTCCATATACTAAAAAAACTTAATTTCAAAAGTACCAAAGTGATAGTTGGATAGAGTGATGAAGTCTTCGACGGTCCCTGAATCCGAGCTAGCTTTGAATTCACTATAAAACACAGAAAATTAAACAATGTAAGCTATAAAGCTTAGTAAGCTCGTATGAAGATATTAAGCAAAACTCACCATTTAATTTACCATTCAAAATATGCATATAACATACCACAAAATAATTAACCACAATGTTAACATGTATTCAATCATCTATATAACCATGAGCTCACTTCTTTCATATGTTTAATGTATATATAGTTTCTGTACATACCTGTTCTGATATGTATCTATTCTCACCATTTCATATCTTCGATATACCCGTTGAACCATTTGGAATAATACAAGATACTCAGGAATCTTGCACCGAAGTGCCAATACATAGCCGAAGCTATCTCAATATCATATCTCAATAATGCTCACTCTCAAGCTATCAACGGGTCTGCTCACACAAGCTGACGAGAATCCGCAACACATGCTGGATAACTCAGCCACCGGTAGGACGTACGGACCAGCACCCAAAACAATAATAACCCCTAATGACATGTCATTCGTATCCTAATCTATTCCTAAGGTTCAATCGAGATTTTCTCACTTGCTGATTCGTCGTCGACCATGTCCGTAGAGTCGTACTCACAATTTATGCAATATCAAAGCATTTAAAACACAATTATAACAAATCTTATTACATTTGAACTTACCTCGAATGTAAAAACAGCGAATTAAGTCGATTAATCTGAAACCTTATTCTTTCCCCGATCTAAATCCGTATTTCACCTTTCTTGACCTAAATATAATAAAAATTAACTTATTTAATAATCCCTCTATTCAATTTAATCCAAAAACACACAGTAAGGCATTTTTACATTTTTGCCCCTAACATTTCAATATTTTTACAATTTAGTCCTTATTTCATAAAATCAAAAGTTCATGCAATTCAACCAAAACCCTTGCTAGCCAAATTTCAACTAGGTCCCCAGCAGTCCATATTTTTTATTTATTTCATAATTTAACCATGAATTTTACACATTTCACAATTTAACCCCTAATTAACAATTTTGTCAAAAATAACTTTACAAATATTGTTTATCTAATAACAAGCATGCATTTTCTATTATTAAACACCAAAATACCCATAGATTCATCAATACCAAAATACCCATAGATTCATCAATGGCAAAAACCCTAAACTTTTAACAGTTTTGCAAAATAGTCCCTGGGCTAGCTAGAGTAAGCTGCAACGATCTCAAAAATATAAAAATCATTAAAAACGGGACAAAATTGAACTTACATGCATGAAAATTTGCTTGGCCAAATATCAAGCTTCTCCCATGGCTAATTTAGGTTGAATTTTCGGTGGAGGAAATATACTAAGGAAGATGATGACTTTGTTTTTTGTTATTTTACTTAATTTAATTCATTAAATTACTAAACTAACCTTAACTATTAACATTAAAACACTTGATAAAAATGTCCATAAATGTCCACCAACTAAACAATTGGTCTAATTACAACATAAGGACCTCCACTTTAATATTTCATAGCTGTTAGAACCTTTAACTAATATAACACAAGTTTTACATTTTACGCGATTTAGTCCTTTTTATCAAATTAAACACTCAAATGATGGAATTTCTTAACTAAATTTTCACAAAATCATAATATCATGCTGTAAGCATTAAAATAATAATAAAATAATTATTTCAACTTCGAATTTTTGGTCCTGAAACCACTGTTCCGATTTGACTAAAAATGTGCTGTTACAAAGAATTGAGCACAAAGGTTGTTTGATTGATCTTTAAGCTTTGATAATCTCTTTGATTGTTGTAGGGTCTTTGGAAGTTGGTATTTATACCCTCTAATTGATTTCCAACTGTTGAGGTTGTTGTGGTAGTTAATAGAGTCGTTAGGGATGTGAAAACTAGAGCATTTAATACACTTGTAACAGCGAGTATCGAGACCAGATAAAAATGTATCGGTATTTTTTTGCAATAAATGCTAAATTCAATTACCGTTGGAGTTTAATGATCGATACTAAAACAATTTTTGTCGATACTTTATGAAATGGTATCGATACCGTATCAATACTTTGTTAATTTTGTGAAAAACATAACGCCATTTTGGTATCATTTATTTAAAGGGTATCGATATTTCAAAATTATTAATACTTGGCCAAAAAGGTATTGATACTTTTTGGCTTGTAGTAATTCTGACTTGTTTGAAAAACAGTTTGATTTGTTAAACTCATTTTAACTTGATTTTAAAGTTGTTTCAAAAATTTTCTAAGAGTTCAAAATAAATATGCAAAATTTTATCTCTTAGACTTTAAATTGAAAAATCATTTTGTCAATTTTGTTAAATTTTAACTTTTATTCAAAAACACTTTAATTTGTTATATCAAAATATTTTATCAAATAAAGCTTTGTTTAACAATTAAAAATAAGCCCTAGGGGCTGAAATGAATACGATGAGTCACCAGACTCCAGAAATGGGCAGAATGGTATAAAAACCAAATCAAAAGAGATGAATGTCATGATGCATAAATGATATGATCTTACTGACATATTGTATAAATGCATAAATGAATGCTTAATCATGGAATGATATGGAATTGATATGAATTGAATGATTG
Source organism: Gossypium anomalum (assembly GCA_025698475.1). Lineage (NCBI taxonomy): Eukaryota > Viridiplantae > Streptophyta > Magnoliopsida > Malvales > Malvaceae > Gossypium > Gossypium anomalum. The sequence goes on along the minus strand of CM046966.1, from coordinate 75,161,655 downwards.
TTAATGGTTTAATAAGTTGAAGATATATATGTAGAAATGTTACTAAAGTTGTTTTGGACTTGTTATAGGTATGTTACATATGCAAATTGATGATTGAAAATTGCTTGTCACTTTGGGACGTGAATTGGTTGAATATTAAGTGCATATAAGCATGTTTTATCTTGAGATGTATTGTTAATGCTTGTTATATATATCTTGAATAAAAAATATACCACTGAGCGTTATTGCTCAGACAGTTTATTTTTTTCGTGTGCAGGTTCAGGTGTTCCTTGAAGTCCCAAGATTTGAAGTCAGCATCTATAGTACCGTTTCTGACTCAACAAAGTTTGTATAGAGCATTTCATTTTGGTATTTTGGCAAGTAGTTAGGGGCATTTTGTTTAATGTTACAAATGGTTAAGTTGTAAATGCATATGTGTTAATTATGTGAATTGATTAGTGTATATGCTTATAAAAGATGCGGTAATGTTGAACATGGCGTTTTAGGCTTGTTTTAATGAGGAATGGTTGAAATTGAAGTCTTGAGATTTGTATATACGTGATTGATAATGTTTTGGTAAGGTTCATTTAGGTACCAATTTGAAGTTTTTGAGTTGCAGGGATTATGTCGCGATGACATGCACCCAATTTCGTGACAAGAATTAGTTTAGGGCTCACTTACGACGATGTAGCCTTGACGTCACAACAAGCCCTAGTCAGAGAGTCACATCACAACGAGAAAACCCCCAAAGTCGCCACATCAACTCCAAATTTTGTAACATTTGCAATTCGATCCTAAGTTAATAAAAGAGCTTTCGTAGGCTTGTATAAGGCCCATAATTGATAATGCATTGTATATTTAACATGAATTACTTGTATTTAAATGTATATTGACATTGAATTGATGTTATTGGTTGTAGTTGCTTTGACAACGAATGTGACACCTTGAACTCGAACTCGACGATCGGGTCGGGTATTGAGGTGTTACAAATAGAAGTGGATTTGTATGGATGGAAGTGGACTTGTATCGGTAGATTTCCCTTTAAGTATCAATAAAAGTTTGGAGGAATGCTTGAGGTGCTCTCTAACTTGCTTCTATCGGTAGAGCTTCCTCTAAGTATCAATGCAATTTCTCAGACCTATATAAAATGAGTTTAAAACACTTAAAAATATTTTGGATTGACTAAAAAGCATTTAGATAAATTATAACACAGTTAAAACATGTTTTTAAGTAGTTTTACAAGTCTTTGAAATGCTTTGAAAATATTTAACAAAATTTTCAATAATTATTTTCACCAAATGAATTAGAAAATATAAATAAAAAATTATCTTAAATATTGTTATATTAAAAACTTGTAACATCAAAGCTAACAAATATTATTTAATGATCAAACACAGGACCAACAAATTCAAGTGAAAATCTCTTACCACACCACCAATAATAATTTGTTAAAATACTTTTAGAAATATATGTTTTAATATAAAACATTTCCACTCACCTATACCGTAAGTGTGATAAAATCTATTACTAATAATGTTGTTGATTAAGTTGGTATCACAAATTAACTCAATACCAACTTAAGATTAATGATAACACTATTATAAATAATTGTATTTATTTAATATTCTTAATCTGATTTATTTATGTATTTAAAGTTCGATTTACTCATATTTTAATCTAATTTTATTTAATTTTAAGGTCGTAAATATTTCATGTGCTATTATTAATTAATTTTAAACAATATATTTTATTATATTATTATTTATTTATGTTATTTTTAAACACCTGATTTTCAAACTCATAAAATTTTGTTTGTAATAGTTTTTTTTGGTCAAACTTTTAAAAATAATTAAATAAATTAATCGTAATACACTCAAAAACTATTTTACCCATTTTTCTATAAAAATTTAGAAGTGAAGAACTGAGAAAAAAAAAAAAAAAAGACAAAAAAGAAAGGGGTTAAAGAATAGATTTGGTTGGTACTTCCTCTAGTAAAAGATACCACTTGAATCACTTCTATTCCTCTCTTCTGTTGCTTTCACACTTCGCTGACACCCCCTGTTATCAAAAACAACGACCTTCCTTTCTGATTTACGCTTCCGTATATACCACTTAACCCTCCTTACATTTTATTTATTTATTTTTCTCTTTTGTCACTTTCCTAAAATTTCCCTTTTTTTTTTTTTTTTTTTTTTTTTTTTAGTTTCCGTTTCCAAAGAGACAAATCTGTTTTAAATCTTAATCTGGGTCCTTCAAGTTTAGCCTTAGATCCTTTGTTTCTTTTTCAGATTTGAACTCTACCCATTTCCAGTTCTCTATTTTCCTGTACAAATCAAAGGGAAAAAAAAGTTTAAATCTTGGATTTCGAGAATTGGGTTCTCTTCACTGGGAGCTTATTCTACATTCCAGGTAACAAAAAAGTGTAGTTTTTTTTTTTATTGTTATTCTTTTGTTTGATTTGTTTGAGTGTCCTTTTAAATTTGGAAGGTTGATATGTTTATTGGATTTCTGGACAATAGGGGGAATTGGGTGTTAAATTCAACATCCAACAAGTAACTTTCTTTTATGAGCTAAGATGGTGTTCAAATCCAAGATTAAATGGGTTGCATTATTAGTTTTGACTTTATCATTGGGATCAATGGTGGTTCATCTTTCAATGACAAAGTTTTCAAGTATGAATTTAACCCAGTATAGCGCAAAAGATGCTTTAAGCCATGATTTTCCTAACATTGTATCGCCTGTAAGTTCCTTTTTTTTTTTTTTTTTGCGGATTTGGATTCAGATTTTAAATGTTCTATCTTCATTTGTTTGCATGTAATAATGTTGATTTGATGATCTTTATTTTGTTCTTTTATGTTGATGAAAGGTCATCAGAAATCAGAGACTATGGGGTACTGTCAGGTCTTTGGAGTCTTTGCAGCCATATGCAAACCCAAGAAACAGCTATCCTGGTAATGGATTTTGCTTAAACCTCGTAATTATGTATTTATGCTTATTTACTGCCAATATTTAACTTAACATTCCCACCTATTTCATTGAGTAACTTTGTTCAATTGATACGATTTTGGAATGGAATAATGATGGATGTATCTTGGTGATGACAATCTAACTAGAACTTGCACTTTGGATCATATTTTTAGCATTCTTAAGTATCACATTGCCTGAACCGATATCTGAATGGAAATTCGTGATCAATTGAAAAAAGATGGAAAGATGATGATAGCTGAAGTTTCAAGAATGTCATAGCACTGTCAATATTGAAACGTGAATGAGGAGTTTCATTTTGATGATAAAGATGAAAGATACAGATTACATTTATTGTAGTTTGTTTAAGTCTGATAAAACTGGTATGTAATAGAGGCAGGCAATCTAAAGAGTTGCTAACTATGAACTGTTAATAGGTTTCCTATAAGAACAAGGAAAGATTGAGATTTTCTACGATACGTGTAGTCTGAAAAGAACTATCTGGAGAAAAGTCCATGTAATCTGTTTTTTTTGTCCTTGTTGCTTGATAATTTGTTTGGTCTGTTAGTGACTGATCATCTCTCTTTTAACAGTTCCAAATGAAAATACTAATGGTTTCATCTTTGCAAAAATCTTTGGTGGATTCGAGAAGATAAGATCTTCGGTATGATCTATTAGATCCACTAACTATCTTAGTACTATACTTTGTTGGCCGTTCATAACATTTTTGTTAAATTTTTAGATATGTGATCTTGTCACCATATCCAGGCTTCTAAATGCTACTCTTGTAATTCCAGAGATACAAGAAAGCACTCGTTCAAAACAAATCAGGTATAGTCACTTACTGATTTTTGTTATTCATTTTTAGGCCCAATATGATATATATTCTTATTCCCTTTCATTATTATACAGTTATAAATTCAAGAGTTTCTCCTATCTTTATGATGAGGAGCAATTCATTGCCTCACTTAAAAATGATGTGAATATCGTAAAAAGCCTGCCTGAGCATTTGAAGGTTGCAAGAAGAAGCAATGAGTTCCCTATTTTCAAGCCCAAAAATTCAGCTTCTCCAAATTTTTACATCAAGGAAATATTGCCAAACTTAAAGAAAGCCAAGGTTGTTGGGTTGATTATTACAGAAGGAGGATGCCTACAGGTAGATGAAAGTCTTATAATTGTACATAAACATATGTATTAGAACTGTGAAAAAAAAAAAGGGTTCAAGCAAGCATGATGTGTATACGTTAAATATTTGTTTTTTGAAAAATGTTCATTGTTTCTGGTGATTTTCATGCTTTCTGATTATATGTCAATATATAAGATTAATATTAAAGCAGTAACGTTACACCTTTCAGTCGATTCTTCCACCTAGTATGTCCGAGTTTCAGAGGCTTAGATGCAGGGTTGCTTTTCATGCACTTCAGTTTCGTTCTGAAATTCAGACCCTTGGTCGACAGATGGTAGAGAGGTATAATTTTCATTTGCCTTTTTGCTAAAGCCTTAAGAAATGAGACTGCAAGTGTAAAATACATGAAACTGATCCATTGAGCTCGAGATTTATCTGATTCCTTGTGCTACTTGTCTTTTGCTTGTTAGCATGTCTGCAACTATAATCACACAAATATTGAATGCCTGCTTTTGATGAATCCGAGCTTTGTAACCTTCCTGCAGGCTACGAGCATGGGGACAACCGTTCTTATCATATCATCCTGGTTTAGTAAGGGATACCTTGGCATATCATGGCTGTGCTGAACTTTTCCAGGTCTGCTGTTTACACCTCTTCTTTCCGCCATCCTTGTTGTCTAGCCTAGGTTGCATCTTTTCTTTTGAAGCATTTGATTGACATATTTGTCCAACTCTCTGCATTTTTCGTTCATCATGAAAGTTGGTGTTTGTTGTAGGATGTTCATACAGAACTTATACAATACCGAAGGGCACAGATGATCAGGCAAGGGATCATTAGTGACAAACTAAACGTTGACTCCCACTTGCACAGAGAAAATGGTTCGTGTCCTCTCATGCCTGAAGAGGTATGCTACAAATTGAATTCACTGTTGCAGTCCTGGGTCATGCTAATGCTTTGTATGTGTTTATTTGTATACTATTCCTTGATAGTCCCAACAATTCCTTGTTTCTCTCCTTTTTGAAGTTCTTCTGATTGAAAATTAAATATCAAGGTTTATATGCACTAATTATTGAGGGTTTCCTTTCCAATAAATATTGTTTAGTTTTTATTGGTTCTCCTAATAATGAGAGCGGACTATGATAAAATGTGGATTCTAATGCATTCTTTTATTGGTTCTGAATTCTAATTTGTTTCGAAAAAATGGTGATTAGCAAAGACTGAGTAACCACTTAAGAAAGCTCTAAGCTAGCGCTGCTAAAAATGAGGGAAACAGCTTTGAAACAGAGAAGTGCTAATTGGTTGTAATCTTTTGCTTTATTAGCATATGTGGCAACAGCCTTGGAACCACATACATATTAGGTGATGATAAACGCTACATAGGGCTGGAAAAATACAATGGAGAGAAAAAACAGGACTGAAAGAGATGGAAAACCAGGAGAGAACGAGGGGTGGAAATAGAGAACAAGTTGGAAACAAATTGATTCGAATGATCAAATACTATTGTAACACATTACCTTAATGAAATAGGAAATCTAATCTAACCTTTTTCAAAGTATAGCCTAAAAAGGGCTTAAGGTAGTCCGTCATCAAGAAGACATAAGGATGTTTAGTGATATTCTTCACTTATATTTGCCTATTCCCTAATTTTTGCAGGTTGGGCTTCTTCTTCGTGCAATGGGCTATCCTTCTAAAACAATTATATACTTGGCAGGTTCTCAAACTTTTGGTGGTCAACGTCTTCTGATCCCTTTACGTGCTATGTTTGCAAACCTAGTAGATCGGACTTCGTTGTGCAGCAAGACGGAGTTGTCAGACTTGGTTGGTCCTGAAACACCTCTTCCTTCTGATATTTTTCAACTACCTCGTCCTAAAAGTGAGTCGGAACTTAAAGAAGAGTGGAACAGGGCTGGTCCACGGCCCCGGCCCCTTCCTCCACCTCCTGAGAGGCGCATATATCCACATGAAAAAGAAGGCTGGTATGGCTGGATTACTGAGACAGACAAAGAACCAAACCCTTCACCAAGGGATCTTAGGATGCAAGCTCACCGGTTACTTTGGGATGCCCTTGATTATATAATATCTGTGGAAGCAGATGCATTCTTTCCTGGTTTTAACAACGATGGCAGTGGATGGCCAGATTTCTCAGGATTGGTTATGGGACAGAGGTTGTACGAGAGGGCTTCTTCTAGAACTTATCGACCAGACAGGTTTGATATGCAGATGCATTCATTAATATTTTTGAATTAATTAAAGCAGTATTTTATCCCCCTTATTTCTTTTTCCTTTAATGGTAAGAGAGAAAAGAATTTCGTGAGTTGCACAATTTTCCTGTAACACCATCCTTTGAATTTTGTTCGGACAGGAAAACTATTGCTGCGCTTTTTGACATTACCCGTGACAATATGTACCATCCCAAGCATGACTGGACACTCTCTGTCAAGGAACATCTCAACAAAAGTTTGAGCGAAGAAGGCCTCATCCGGCAATCACTGTTGTCAAAGCCAAACTCTTTCCTATCGCATCCACTTCCTGAATGCTCTTGTAGAATTTCTTCTCTCGAACTAACAAAACAAACAGAAGGCAAAGACGGCAGGGTTTTATATGGAGATGAACATGAGTGCCCCAAATGGATGCAGTCAGCTGAGGCTGTAGGGGTACAAAATGACGACGTTGAATCAACTGAAGATGATAATGATGTGGTCGAACAGCAAGAACGCAATGGCCCTGATTTCACGGCTAGCTTAACTTCTACGATCGATCATGATGAAGAATGGGATCCTAATGACTAACTGGATTTACAGATGAGTAGATAACGCAATTTCCTCTTTATAGCACCACCTGGCAGAATTGAGCATACGGTGAAATTCTTCCGGAATGAAAATTTTCATGACTCGGAGGGTAACAACCCAAACCATTCTTTCATTTCATAGTTCCCGTATAATATTTTGAGACAAATAAGGTAGTCAAATTTTGTCTTGTTGAGTATGAGTAGATTCTTTCAAAGTTATCCAGTCATAGAAAACCAAAGATTTTATTTATATGGCTTACACATCAAAGTTTTCTAACATAAGAACAGTGGAAAGATTTGATATGCAGTGATGAATTACAGCCTGTGTCAAAAAAAAAAAAAAGAAAAGAAAAACAGAAAAAGATTCTTTTCTCCCTCAGAAGCTGAAATCCTTTGTGATCTTTGAAGTGGTGCAACATTTCCTGTTGTGCCCCTTTTTTCTTGTTAAAAGTGTAAATTTGTATTGTTATGATCATTCTTTTGTTATGGATTAATTGAAATTTATTATTATTTTTTGTATGGTGATTAAAGGCAAATATTGTTAAAGATTAAAAGAATTGGGTTGCTGAGAATTGAAGTAAATTTAGTTTCATTTCAAGTTATAACACATGAGCTTTTTAATCATTTTAAGTTCAATGGTTTAAGTTTAAAATAAAATCAATTTAATATAAAATTTTAATCATTGGAATTGTTTTTCCAACATTTTGATAGGACAAATATAAATAATTTACTTTCCTCTATTTTAACTATTGATGCTAATATCCCACAAAATATACAACTACTATCAATTAATTCAATCAATATTTTGACAATTTTCAATACATTTCCATTATTAAAACATATCTCTATATAAACATATCACAAAGATAAAATTTCCAAATTTATCAACCAACAAAGAGAAATGGGGCTGCAGTGTTGACCAAAGATCATTGACCCAATTCACACATATACATACATACATACATACATACAAACATACAAACAAATTAATTGCACACAACACAATCTAAGCAGCTTTTTCTTTTTCTTTTTTGCTGTTCCAGGGCTTGAGCACAGCAAGTGCAATAATTAGAAAAATTATGAGAACGAGTATAACTGCAATGCACCTCCACTTCCTGTTGCTCTTCTGTTTCTCCCTCGCCTTTACCAACACCTTATGCCCCGACTGAACGTGATCAACTGCATTCGAGACCTGGAAATTTCAAAATGGCAAGGGGAAAAAAGGTTCTTCTAAGGATTATCTAAGATTGCTGATGTCTTTGATCAAAGATTCTATGGAAGGGTTCAGCTACCTGCGTTTCTATGTTATCTAGCATGTCTCCTTGTGCGTTAACCAGAACCGCCATATCCAAAAATACCTGCATAAGGAACATTACTAATAATGTATTCCAAAAATACGTCCTCTGCCATATGTGATCTTCAATGCAACTTCAGTCCTATGGTGATCTGTATTTTCATGCATCTGCTCATATTGAACAACTGTACATATTTAAAACATATCCGAAGGGAATCGCTCCAAAACCACAAATTCAAAAGATCTGATAATAAACCCGCATACACACATAGGGCAAGGATAGTCCTTATAGGTAGTTTATATGCTTTTTACCATGACATTAAAAGCAAAAAGGCCTATGAATATGACTATTAAGATTCTTTTTTTGCAAGTACAGGCATGGTCCCGAATTATTGTTATTATTTTGATGAAATCAATGCCCCTCCAGGCAACAAGCTGATTAAGTACCTGCTGTAAATCAAGAAGCTTTTTCTCCATATCTTTTACTGCATCATGGCGCTCTTGAATTTCGGACACAGTGCTCATGATCTGCAAACGCACCCAAATTTAATTTAGCCATAACCAATTTCTAGTCACTTATATTCCACCAAACCACAGTCCAACTAAGTCCAACATGGATTGTGTCACTGCAACATGAGATGGCATACAAGAGAATACTGAAAATCAGTCCTCAAGCTGTCAAATGAAAGTTTGATTTTGGAACTCTTATAATAGTATAAATCATTATCCTTCCAATAAATTCCACAAAACAAAAGAAGGCTCTAGAGAAGAACAACAAGTATTATCTTTGTGAAATTGCTGAAGTAAGAAGCTATATTAGTAAAGGAAGAAATAAGGAAAAGTAAGACAAACCTGGCCTCGCCCTTGCTGCTGAATTGCTTTCTGGAATATTTGTTCGCTATCTCCAGTATCTATCAATCTGTCAATTGTCTGTACCATGTGCAACAATCAGACATGCTCTGAACAGGATAGAGAGTTATTCATAATACAAGGAATAAAGCTTATCACACCTCTTCATCTGGCCTTGTGCCCGTCACTGGAAATCATGATAACCAGTGCAGATAAATATTAGCTGCATATCATGCAATATTGTAGCAATTAATAAGTGTCAGGTGAACATCTTAACCTGTGAAAACACGTCGCTCAATAACCTCTCGGTACTCTTGCTGGATTCTCTCCTTAAGATTCTGCAATAGCATGTAGGAAGAACTTAGTAAGGCTAAGAAAACAGGAAATACCGTTTCAACAAATAACATCTTAAAGTATCGAAATCTGACCTACCTGAAACTCGGCCATTTTGTCTTTCAACTTCTTTTTCACGGCACTGCAGCAAAAACATGGCTGTTATGGGGTCAAATTCATAGCTTCTTTTCTTCTTTAGGACTGGACTTGGAGGGTATAGCATCAAATCATTAATATGTTGGACTATATTAAACTACAAGTTAAGAAACAGTCACTGCTCTTTCTTATACAGCCCTAATCATGAACCGGATGTAGTGACTATTTGAAATACCATGACAAGTGTAATCATAAAGAAATATGGCACAAAAACAAGCTTCAGGAACTGAAGACTACATTCAATCCATAAGTTACTTCCAACAAAAGCTATAAAAAAGGCTTTCAATATAATATGCTAACAACACATGTTCCAACATTATGGAAAGCTTTGCCGTTATAGCTCTGCTGCTCTAGCAATGAATACAATTAAATTTTAGTTTTTTGTTTTATACTTCTAGTATGTTTAACAAATAAAATGAAATAACAATTTATACTATCACCAGTCATACGCGTTGCAAGAAATTAAGTAGAACCAATCATTTCATTTTTTAAGTATCAACAAAATAGTAAGCAGTCATGGATCCTTAGAACCTGTGTCAGATTTCATCAAACTAATCATGGCAGCAAAAGCCAAATAAACTGACTTCTGCTTATCATATTTTAGATCCACATTACAAGCACTCATAACAGTTTCGATCATGTATTAAAAGGGACTAAAATAAAATAACAAAAAGGATGGTATATTACAGAGTTGTTGCAACCCTTGACCGGTCAACACCTGATCCCTTTCCGCATCCACGCTTCTGCCTATTGGCTAAATTCTGTCCAACATCAAAAAAAAGAAAAAAAGAAAAAAAAAGAAAAAGAAATGATAAATCAATCAGGCAGCAATAAACAAAATAAAAGCAGTAATTAGTCTTACATCTTTATCCAGTTCATCAATTTTCCCCTTTATAAATCGAGCAACTCTTAAAACTTCATCAATGTCTTTATCCATTCGCTGTTTGATAGCTACAGATGATAATAGCATCCATCGTGAGCTTTAAGTTCAAAACAGGGTAACCAAAATTCAGTTAATTAAGAGTAGGATTTTATTTCATATATTCTCAACATCAAAGTGATAAATGAAAAGATACAAGCACAGACCTCATCATTTGTTTTCCCTGCAGCTTTCACTGAAACTATGAATGTAAGAGAAACATGAAACAGAATATTGCTTACATTTCATGGCAGGAGCCTTAGTTACTGCCCTTGATTCCTCATGTGCATCCTGCATAAATGGCATCCGAACATCTTAATCAATAGCCAATGATGTCACTCACAAGATTCATCACTCACAAATCATCCAGCAAGTATATATCTTGGCCTTGGATTCATGAAACACTAAATGGAAAAACTTGGAATTTAGCAACCTAAATAAATTCCTTCACTATAGGTTTTATGGCTAGAGAGAGAGAGCGGGATGCTAGTGCTTTCACACTGCAGTCTTGAAAATCATAAAAACAATACTAAAGCTGAACAAACTTTAAAATCAGAAAGGGGTGAAAGATTAAGTAATGTCAAAGCTCAGGAAAGATCCAAGCCAAAATTTTTGCTCCTCTTCCATATCAGTCTTAAAAACTGAGGAATCCTCAAGGTTTCAGTCAGTTTTAGATGAATTACATCCAACAATTCCTAAAATTCATACTAGTAAGCAAAATATTGAAGACAGATATCTTGAAGCTTTGGTATCATACAAGGAATAGGGAAATATATTAAATAAGATACCTGAAGCATTTTGAGTAGCTTATCCAGCTTCTCATATTGTTTATCTATCTCTTGAACCTGGAAAAGACAAAACATGGTATGAGATCAGTGATTCAAGCCATAGCTTATGCCATAAAGACATTGAATTCCGCCTAAAGAGATGAACACGAAGAAAAGTTGCAATTGCAGTTATGAATCCAATAAATTGCTGCTTAGCTTACAGAGGATAATTATTACATCAAGAAGTCTATAGCACCTTTACAAAGAATTCTTGAAGGCAGAGTTCTCCAGAGTTCATTGGAACTCCTAACTCGACATCTCTACCTTGGGATCCACCTCTAGGGAATTCACAGGACTCCTGCAAGAAATAGAGCACGAGTGCAACTAGTTTATACCAAGCCAAGATAAAAATGACTAAAGCATGATTCAAGGCAGACAAGCTCATCTGCTTATTCTAAACAGACCAAGAATTTACAAAGAGAGCCATCTGAAAATATCTTAATTATACCTAAAAACATTTTTCTATCTACACAAAATTTAAAAATTATATAACACAAGTTCATGCTTAGTTTTTTTTCCTTTTAAATTCAACGAATGCTGATTCCTTTACAAGCTTAAGTTATAAGTTCTCTTGATCTAGTTTTCAACTCCTAAGACTAATTAATTAATTAGCTTGATAAACTTCTAAATTGATTCAATTCCTACTGAATTAACAGCAATTTCTATTAACCTTCGTCTTATAAGAAAAATTAGCTCACTCGTCTCCTAACAATCATTTTCCAATAACATTAATTTTCTTTCTTTTAATCAGGATCCAAATAAAATATACAAAATGCAGCTATCCTCATCAATAAAAATAATAAAGAAAAACTTAAATCGAAACAAAAACCAACACAGGCAAACAAATAAATGAGTAGCAACAATTCGAAAATTGCAAAATGTTACCGTTAAAAGGTTGTTCATTGTGGAAAGATGAACAAGACTCAACGAAGCTTCAAAGAGAAGAAACCAAAAAATCGAGAAAGCTAAAACGATATTATTAAAAACATATTAAATATAAAATGTGATTAATTAAGACCTGGTTTTTTTTTACATTTAAAAAAACCAGGTCTTTTTTAAAATTTTAGGGTTTCAACTTTTTTTTTCCTTTTTATTTTCCCTGTGAATTTTTAAGAGAGAAAAGGGTGAAACAAAAGAGGTGGGGATCCGTTTCAGAAGAATGGAAAAAGACAGATTATCAAGTACGGTGAATTGTAGGGAAATTATTTAATCATAGGCATTGAAATTTGTAGGTCCCTGGTTTGATGGATTAACGGCCACTGTTGATTAGACACGGTTTCAAAAATGAGGAACATTCTTTCTCTTTTAGAGTTTAGGCTGCGGAAACTCGAAACTTTGGCTTTCCTTGTCTGAAAATGATTCTTTTTAATTTACACATTTGTCCTTGTTACCTTCATTTGTGGGCGGCGCCACGTTGGAGCAAAGCAAACAGCTACACAAGGTTGTTTTTTCAACCCATTTTAAACATAAATTTTATTTAATATTTTTTATAACCTTTATTATAAATATATTTAATATTGCACATATATGAAGGATAATGTTTATAAATATATGACCAAGTGGTGTGGGTTTTTTTTTTCTTTTTATTTAAAAAATCATTTTATTGTTTGAAATATAATACTCATAACTATACTCATTTTCATTTATCGACTTTTATTTAGATTAATAAATAAACTTTTTTTTGTTAGAATTTGATATTACAATATAAATTATTAAAAATTGATAAAATTAAAATTAAAATTAAAAAAATAATTTAGAAATATATTATATATCATTTTACTGATTTTACTGGAATTTTTTAAAATTATACTAACAGATCATTTTCGTAGTTAGAATTTTTAAACGTATATTTTTGCAAAAAGAAAAAATTATTTTTTGAGGTAAAAAAACATATTATTTAGTATTAATAGTATATATTTTTTATTTTACAAATAAAAACTATTAAGTAAAAAAATATAATATATAATAATATATTTTTAAAGTAATATTTTTCTTATCAAGATCTAGAAAAAGGGGGTTTCATCCTCTGGCTCCAACTTTTTATTTACTTATTATTTTCTCTTATTCAACGTTCAACATTTTCATCCCTTCAACTACCTTGGATCATTGGCGGGCTGATTCAATCAAATATTCAATACCCAACTTACCCCTTTATATAAAGCAATTGAACCTTCCCCATTTCCCACATAACTCTACTTCTGTCTTAAAAAAAAACCTTTGCATCTGCCTGTCTTAGCAAGTCAAAGGTACATACATCTCTAGATTTCATTTTAATTATGTTGCCTTTGGATCTTTATTTCATTTTTATGAAAGCTTGTTAATATAAAGGGTTTGATTTTTTCTGATCAGTTGTTTTGATCGTTTATTTGGGGAAAATGAATCTGGGTTTCTTTTCTTGGCTTGTGAAATGATGTAGAGATAATCATCCATGTTGATGAATACTGTATGTTGAATAAGATCTTGATTGTCTTGTGTATCTGTCAAAGGTAATTTAGTGCTGGGGTTGCATTGGGGAACTGTTTCTCTTGTTTCAGATATTTTGAATATTGTTACATGTTGTAATGTATCAGCCATTCCTTACACAGTCAAGTTTAATTGTATTCTGTACTTGCTTATTTATATGCAGCATTTCTTTCAGGGAATTTGTAATAAAAAATAAAACACAGGAAAGGTTTACATTCGAGTTTGGAGAAGAAAGAAGTGTATTTCATAGTCAAAGGCAAAGGATATGGAGCCAAGAAATGAGAAGGAAGAGAAGCTAAAGACCAAATCAATGGAGAAGGAAAAGCTAATACACAAGGAGGAAAAGGGAGAGAAACATAAAGAGAAGGATAAGGACAAATCGAAGAAGGAGAAAGAAAAGAAGAAGAAAGAGAAATATAGAGAAGAAGACGAGGATAATGAAGTTGGAGAGATGAAGAATACATCAGAAGAGAAAAAAGTTAAGAAGGAGACGATTCACAAAGATGATGAAGCTGGTGTGAACAATGAGAAGAAAAAGAAAAAAGATAAGGAAACGGAGATGAAGAAAGAAAGGATCATAGAAGAAGACGAAGAGAAAGATGAGAAGAAGAAGAAGAAGAAAGGCAAGGAAGAGAAAGAGAAAAACAAAGAAAAGAAGCATGGTATAGAAGAAGATGAGAAGAAAAAGAAGAAAGACAAGGAGGCTAAGGAGAAAAAGAAAGAAAAGAAGTTGAAAGGTGAAGAGGAAGAGAAAGACAATGAGGCAAAGGATGAGGAAGAAATAGAAGAGAAAAAGAAAGATAAAGAGGTAAAAGAAAAGAAGAAGAAGAAGAAGAAAGATGAGGAAGAAGAAACTTAAGAGAAAGCAAACATAAATGCATGTAGTTTAGCATCAACTATGGGGGTTGAGACACTATTTTCAGTTGAAACTTAATAAATATTTTTATTAATGATTTAAGGTTATGTAATTTGATCATGAAGCTTGTTTTCCCTATTAAACTCTGAATTATTTGAACCAAACTTCCTAATTTATGATATGAAAACATCCAACTTTTTGCAAAAGAAAAAAAATTCATTTACAACTAACAATGCTTAACATAACTAAAACCAATAAAATACAAATTTTGGCTTTTCTCTCAATAACAAAAATTATCTCATACTAATAATAAATCATTCATAATTTAGTACTTACATCTTCATCTGCTTAACATTGTATTTGGAATTGAATTTTTCAATTTGATATTTGAATTAAGGTATTTTTTTTTCTTAATTTGGAATTTAATTTCTTTTTTATAATTTAGTATTTAAATTTCACACTCTTTTTTTCTAATTTAGTACCTAAATTTTTTATTGTCTAAACACTAATTACTCTAATATACTAATAATATTTTTTTATGAGGTAGCAAAAATAATCAATGTATGACCATGTGGTAGATGACATGGATATTTTATTTTAAATGTTTAATTATTTTTAGTTTAATTTTTTAACTTAACATAATGAATTTTTTTTATTTTGAATTTTTAAAAATCTTATTTTCTTTTTCAATATCAATCCATTAAGTATAGCTCAAAACACAATTTTTTAACATCAATTTTATGTGATACTAATGATGTTTTTGTAAAATTGAGGGCACGAGGCCATACTTTAAGCATGTGGTCCCTCTTGAACCATTCTCATAATAGTCAAAGTAAGCTCAATCCCAATAATATGTAAAATTTGAGTATATTGTTTAGCGAAACAAAGGAAAGTCCAAATAAATGTATTCATTTTTGCTATTAAATTTCATGTTATTTGTCACATGTTAGTCATACATTAGCTATTTATGTCCCTTTATAAAAAAATAGCACCGTTAATGTTTTGGTTAATTACTATAACATTTGACAAGTTTAGGTATTAAATTAGACCAAAAAAAAATTTTATATACCAAATTAGGAAAAAAAATCAAGTTCTAATATCAAAGTAGGCAAAAGAAGCTTAGGTATCAAATATTATATTAATCTTTTTAAAAATAAGTACCATTCAAACAATATTTTAACGGAATAGTAAAAATGTATTAAAAAATGATATATTTTAATAATTAAATGTAAATAGAATCTTTTCACTATTTTTTAAATTATAAAATGAGCTCCTAATAATGGGTCGGGCCAAAAATAAAAATTTATAAAATTGGCCCGGCCCGACTAAAAAAATAGGTCTAAACTTTTGTCCAAGCTCGACTTGGATAAAAAAATGTTAAATTCGAGTTCGGCTCGGCCAGTCCGTATTAATTTCTATATATATTATTTTTATATAAAACAAATTAAAAACATCATACATCAAATACAATAAAACATAATTTTTTTAACATGACAGCTAGTATGACAATTTACATGTACTTCATGCTATTTTTTATTTTTTAAAATTATCATAAATTTTAAATTATTTATTGACATGGCATATAAGATAAATTGTGCCATATTAACATGAAGTACACGCGATTGCCATGTTAGTTGCCATGGCAATATTGTTAAAAAAAAAATGTTTTAGTAGACATTTTTGTTAAAAATAAGCTATTTGACACTTTTTGAAAGACTAATGGCTAAATTTAGCTAAAAAAATTAATAAAAGCTAAATTAACCAAAAGAAAAAACATCGAGGACTACATTTAAAATTATACTTTTTTAACCACCTATGAAATTTTAGGAGTTAATAAACTCCACAGAACCTAATAATCAGGTTAAAATATGCCATAAATCTAGTACTTCTCACAAATTTGAAATTTAGTCTCTATAATTTTATTTCCATAAATTTAGTCTTTTTATTTTTTAAATTTCAAAATTTAGGTATAATTGTTAACCTTGTTAATTTTTTTATGAATTTTGGTGTGATATTTTGAAATAAAAAAAATATCAGTTGGTAGTTATGTAACTAAAAAAATGACATTGTAATAAGCTTAAATTTAATAAAATAATTTCAACAATATTAACAGTTGAACCTAAGTTTTAAAATCAGTAAAGTAAAAAAATAAAATTCCAAAAAAATAAAACTACAAAAACTAAATTTCAAATTTATAAAGAATAAAAATATTTATTTTTACCTCATCCAAATCTATAATACTAATAAAAAGTAAATACACGAAAACACTGAGAGGAGGGGCTAATAAAAAAGGAAAAATAAAGAAAATGTGGAGGAAATGAAGAAATGATAAAAAAAAAATTTTTAAGTTAATTTTAAATATGGATATTTATTTTAATTTTCATGTTACATTTTAAGTTTTTTTTTTTATCTATTCAATTTAATTACTTATATATTTTTTAAAAAGTTTGGTCAATTACCTATTTAAAAAATATTGATTAAATTTTAATTTAATTAGTATTTGCATTGTTATCAGTGAATTCGAGTGCACTGAAATATATTATCCTCCCATTTAAAGATTTTGGAAGGACTATAAATAATTTTAAATATTGTATAAAAAGAATAAATATAATAAAATTAATGTTCAAAAAATATTTGAATAATTATTTAATTTCAATTTCAAGCTATTCATTTAAAAAGATTGGTTTTTATGTTTGACTCGCATAATAATTTAGAATATTATTGACAAATTATAAAATAAAATTATGCTCATTTTAAATTTAAATTGAATGATTTATTTAAAGAGGTATACATATCCAGCGTGGCCAATTCGCATAGAATTTCTTTCTATAAAAAAGTTATATTTAAATAAGTTAAATTATATAATGATTTAATCTTTTTATATTTATTCTATAATTTTTCTATAGAATAATTCATAAATCAGTATAAAACTGGTATCCAATTTTAAATCATTATTTTAAATTTATAATTAATAAAATATCATAGATGTTAATAATCATATTATTAAATTTTAAAAATAAAAATTTAATAAAAACTATTTACTATTAATTAATTAAAATTATAATATATATATATATATATATATATACACACACATATAAGAAGGTAGAACCCCGCGTAAGCTGGGTGCTCATTCGGTCATTCTAGTATTTATAAAAAATGTATAATCTCTTTTATTTATATATTATGGGGCTTATAACTCCATTTTTGTTTATTTTATATTGCTTTATTTTGTCATGTCATCCCTTCAACTGAGTTGACCCCTCTTTCTATCTGCAACTTAAGGCTTAAGTCTTTGTGTCCATTGCGTGTGCCAGCTATGCTTTGGATCCTTGGCGGGTGGAACAATCTATACCCAACTGCCTGCTATAAATTGAGTATGTGAACCTTTCCCACTTCCTACATAACTCCACCCACCTCTGTTTCTGTCCTTAAACAACAGAAAGAAAACTACTTTGCATACCATTCAAGGTACATACCTCTCTGATTTGGTTTTTGGATGTTTCAACATCTTTCTTGTTTATCTATTCTACCCATTTCTTTTTCTGACTGCTTGTTAGTATAAAGGTTCCATTTTTATTGATCCGAAATTGAATCTGGGTTTTTTTTTTTCTTGGTTTTTGAATTGATCTGTAGATACTCCTCCTAGAACGAATAACAAGTTCTATTGTTCTTTTGGCTAATAGTTTAGATTTAAGGAAGATGATCAATATATTTCTGGAAGCATGTGCTTCTCTTTCATTCCCTTTAAATCATCTTCATAAAACTGTTCCTTTCTATTGGTCTAGCAGCAACTTCTTAATTTCTTCCTTCTTACAATAATTCGAGTTATATCACTGAGAATAAGGAAATTGGGAATTTCTTGGGAGGCAAAAGTGTTAACAATGGAACGCTTATCTGTCAAAGGTAATTTACTGGGTCGGATTGCATTAGTTAAGCTTGTTCTAGCACAACAACTGTTCTTATTTTAGATCATTTGGATTCTTACAGATTGGATAAATGATAAATATAGATTTCATTAACTTGTGTTTTTCTTTAGTTACCTTCTTGTTGATGAATATGGTGATTAAGATCTGGACTGTTTAGTGTATCATGTGGGTGAATATCTGTGTCTGTTGTTTTAAACATGGAATTTACGATAACGTGCTTGAGTAAGGATTACAAAGGTCAACTCCATTGTGACTCGGTCGATCTTGAGGGTAGCGGCTACTGGTTGTAATGGCTTGTCCTCTAGGTTGTAGGGGTTGTAATGATGATTGGAGAGTGGCTGAATCTGGTAGCAGTGGAGTTTCTGCTCCCTGCAGTAGTATAGTGTGTTAATTGTGCAAGGTTACAATGTCGCAACAGGTTTGGCAAATGTTTTTGATATCTAAATCCATTTCTTATACGCATGCGTATGTCACCAGTCTATATTAACCTTCTTCTTGGAAGTAAAATAGGTATAGGGAGTAAGAAAATACCAAGGGTACGGAAAAACTTGTGTTGATTTATCATTGAAATCTTTTATGCTACCACTGTTTTTCCTGCTATTATATTTGCTTGAAATGTCAGTTTTCTCATTCCGTTGAATCAAATTCGTACAACTTTTTTTGGGTTTTCGTTGTGGTTTATTTTTCTCTTTGTGTTTATTCCTTCTATTAGCATATGATTGTAGTGGAAGTATACGGAATCAAGTTAGTTGAAGGGCACAAATTCATCCTTGCATAAAAGTCGGATCACTTTTCTGTTTGAAAATTTGAACATCATGCTTCTACTATCAGAAGTTTTGTGCTAAACTTGCTTTTATATGTAATGCCAGTAGTTGTAATGTACCAACCATCATGTTGTGTCTTTTAATGAATCTTATAGTTTGTTCATGTTTGGTTGTATTTTGTCTGTGCTGATTTATATCTGGCATTTTCTTTTTAGGGAATTTGCTGAAAAATCAGGGAAGACTTACATTCGAGTTTCAATTTGTGGCAAAGGGTTCTGAGTTGCAAGGTACATTTGAACCATTTGTTAGCGGGGGAAAAAAGGTGAAGAAGGAAGAACTGCATTTCAAAGCGAAGGTAAAGGATATGGAGCCAAACCATGAGAAGGAAGGGAAGGCTGAGGTCAAACTTGAATTGAAGACCAAATTAGTGGAGGAGGATAAGGGGGATAAACATAAAGAGAAGGATAAGAAAAAACACGAGGATAGTGAAATTGGAGAAAGAAAGAACAAAGAGGAGAAAAAGAAAGAGAAAAAGGAGAA
Source organism: Gossypium anomalum (assembly GCA_025698475.1). Lineage (NCBI taxonomy): Eukaryota > Viridiplantae > Streptophyta > Magnoliopsida > Malvales > Malvaceae > Gossypium > Gossypium anomalum. The sequence continues at coordinate 75,141,868 of CM046966.1, read as the reverse complement.
GAAGGAGAAGATGCACAAAGATGAAGAAGATGATGAGAACACAGAGAAAAAAAAGCAAAAAGACAAGGAAGTGGAGATGAAGAAAGAAGGAAAACACGAGGATAAAGAAGTGGTAGAAGAAGATAAAGAGAAAGAAGAGAAGAAGAAGAAAAAAGAAAAGAAGCATAAGGAGAAAGAGGTTGAGGGAGAAGAAGATGAAGAGAAAGATGAGAAGAAAAAGATGAAGAAAGACAAGGAGAAGGAGAAAAGTAAAGAAAAAAAGCACAAGGATAAGGATCATGAGTTAGATGAAGATGAAGAGACTAGAGAGAAGAAAAACGAGAAGGATAAGGAGAAAAAGAAAGAAAAGAAGCTGAAAGATGAAGATGAAGAGGAAGAGGGAGAGGAGAAAGTGATAGAGACAGAGAAGAAGAAAGACAAAGAGGCAAAGGAGAAGAAGAAAGAAAAGAAGAAGGATAAAGTAGAAGGAGATAAAGATGAAGAAATAGAAGAGGGAAAGAAAGAAAAGAAGAAAGACAAAGAGGCAAAGGAGAAGAAGAAAGAAAAGAAGAAGGATAAAGTAGAAGGAGATAAAGATGAAGAAATAGAAGAGGGAAAGAAAGAAAAGAAGAAAGACAAAGAGGCAAAGGAGAAGAAGAAAGAAAAGAAGAAGAAGGATGAGGTAGAAGATGAAGATGAAGAATTAGAAGAGGGAAAGAAAGAAAAGAAGAAAAACAAAGAGGTAAAAGAGAAGAAGAAAGAAAAGAAGAAGAAGGATGAGGTAGAAGAAGATGAAGAAGAATTAGAAGAGGGAAAGAAAGAAAAGAAGAAAGACAAAGAAGCAAAGGAGAAGAAGAAAGAAAAGAAGAAGAAGGATGAGGTAGAAAAGAAGAAGAAGGATGAGGTAGAAGAGGGAAAGAAAGAAAAGAAGAAAGACAAAGAAGCAAAGGAGAAGAAGAAAAAAAAGAAGAAGAAGGATGAGGTAGAAGATGAAGATGAAGAATTAGAAGAGGGAAAGAAAGAAAAGAAGAAAGTAGAAGATGAAGATGAAGAATTAGAAGAGGGAAAGAAAGAAAAGAAGAAAGACAAAGAGGCAAATGAGAAGAAGAAAGAAAAAAAGAAGGAGGATGAGGTAGAAGAAGATGAAGATGAAGAATTAGAAGAGGGAAAGAAAGAAAAGAAGAAAGACAAAGAGGCAAAGGAGAAGAAGAAAGAAATGAAGAAGGATGAGGTAGAAGGTGAAGAGAAAGAAGAGAAGAAGGAGAAGAAGAAAGACAAAGAGGATAAAGATACTAAGTACAAGGATGAAGAGAAAGAAATCGACGGGGAGGAAAAGAAGAAAGTCAAAGTGGAAAAGAATGTTGTGAAGGGTGAGAGTGGCATAACCTCCAGGGAAATTGTAATAGAAGATACTGGGAAAGAACCAGAACGTGAAGGAGACCAAGAGAAGCAAAAGGGTAAAGCAAAAGAAGAGAAAAATGATAACAATAAATGTGAGAAGAAGAGAAAATTTGAGGGGAAGGACAAAAGCAAAGATATTAGCAAGCTGAAACAGAAGTTAGAGAAAATTAATAGCAAAATAGATGCCCTACTTGAGAAAAAGGTAGACATCCTAAGGCAGATTAATGAAGCTGAGAACAAGACCAATGAAGTTGCTGTGTAATTGCATACGTGGACTGACTGTGGTATAGCACTATGTACTAGTATGTTTTACACACATTTTTTCTTTGTAATAGTATGTATAATGTTTACGTGGATAATATAGATTCCCCCAAAGGTTCATATATCCATCACTCTGATATGAAAATGACAGCTAGAAATTTACAGCGTGAAAATTTGTGACTTTGGAATTGTAAGAATCTTATAATAATGAATCGTTCCAGTTAGCATTGATGGAACTGTTGATATGGAGATGATCATTTTATGTATCCTTGGAAGAAAAGTTGATCCTGGAGCCTTTATTGAATTATGTCTTTTAAAACTGAACAAGAACATGTCAAGTAGCCACTTGCAAACTCCCATTAAATGAGAGTCAAATAGCCATAAACTTGTGAATATGAGGGTTAAGTTTGCAGTATGTCAAACAGCACTGTAGGACTCTTTGAGATTTAAATATTGTAAAGGAGACCTTTTAGTATACAAAAATAATCAGGATTGTTAGTAGCAACTGTCATCGCATTCTTTGTTCTGCTAATTTTTCTGTTTGTATCTTTTCAAGGAGCAGAAGCCATTGAAATTTTGAGTCTTTTCTGTATGTTCCAACTTATGAACCCTCTTTCATTTTTTTCAATTTATTTGTGTTAAATTATAATTAAAAATTATTAAAATGATATTTATATTAAATTATAATATATATTAAAAACTATGCTGTATTAAACAATAATTAAAATTATCTTATATTAGAAATCAAATTATTAGGAAAAAATCGTAATAGATGTATACTAAATCATATCTATATATATTAAAATTATGTTATATTAAGTAATAATTAAAATTATATATATTAAAAAAATAGAGATTCTTCAAAAAGAAAATAAATATGAAGGGGGTTAAAGGAGAAATTATTCTTTTTTTGGGGTTCCAGTCTATCCGCTGGACCTCTAACTTCCTGTTAAAACTTGAGATGGCAGTGAGATTGAAAGTAACACCCCAGTGGAGGTTTTCTAAACACATCCACAGCTTTCTACTCTTCTCTTTTGTCTTAGCAAATTCAAGGTACATACATACATCTCTACATCTCTACATTTCTTCTTTTTTGTTTTGGTTTTGGGTGTTTCAAAAGATCTTTCTTTTTCTTTTTTGGCAGCTTGCTGAGATGAAGCTTTCATTTTTATTGATTGCTTGCTGTTTTGATTTCTTTTTCTGAATTTTTGATGGGAAACAGTATCTGGGTATTTCTTGATTTGTATAATAATAGCTTAGATTTCAGGAGGATGATCAATTTGGTCATTTCAGGAAGCATATGTTTCTTTCCTTTTAAATCATTATCATAAGCTGTTTTTCTTGTTGTAGATAATTTGAATATTCTTACAGGTTCATAAATAGAGATTTCATGTTGATGAATATATTGAAAATGATTTGGACTGTGTAGTGTATAATTTGGGTGAATATCTAAATGACAATAACATGCTTGAGTACTAAGGACTACATAGGTCGACTCAATTGTGGCTCGGTCAATTTTGAGGCAGTGACATTGGGTTGTAATGGCTTGTCCTTGGTTGTGGCAGTTGTCATGATGGTCGGAGAGGGGCTGGGTTGGCTGCATCTGATCGCAGCATTGTTTATGGTGTTACTAGTGGTGCAAGGTCACAATGTCGCACCGGGTTTCACAAATATTACTGGTATCTAAAATCCATTTCTAATAAGCATTCATATGTCTCCAGTCCATAGTAACCTTATTCTTGGAAGTACGAAAATTATAATGGTTTGAAAATAATCTTATATTGATTTGTCATGAACACATTTTATAGTACCATTTTTTTCCTTTTATTGTATTGCTTGAAATGTAAGGTTACTTTTTCCAGTTGAATCGAATTAGTACGGATTTCCGGGGTTTTCGTGTGTTAGAAAATGGAAACAATTTGCTGCTACCATCACAAGTTCTGTGTTAGAATTGATATCATGTGTAATGCCGGCAGTTGTAATATACCAACCATCTTGCTGTGTTCTTTAATGAATCCTATACTCCATCGTCATTTACGGTTGTATTTCGTCCTTGTTTATTCACACGTCACGTTTCTTTCAAGGAATTTGCAGAAAACTCCGGAAGGCTTTACATTCAAGTTTGAGTTTGTGGCAAAGGGTTCACAGTTGCAAGATACATCTGAATTGATAGTCAGTGGAGAAAGAAAGGTGAAGAAGGAAGAATTGCATTTCAAAGTCAAAGCGAAGGATGTAGAGCCAAATCATGAGAAGGAAGAATTGCATTTTTAATTGACTGTGACTCTTTTAGTCTCGTAGTACTGCTTTAACTTGGCCCACCAGCCTCGAAAGTCAGTGCCATCAAACCGGGTGCACTTCAGCTTGTGGGATCGTGAAACAATATCCATACTACCTTGGCGTTGAGGAGAGGTCAAACTTCCAATCTCCACTCGATGAAGGGTTGGCAATGACTCCCTAGGGGAAAAACATGGTGGAGGCCCTTCCAGTACGCCTTTTCCTTCGTCTATTGATGGTCCAGCTCCTGAAGAACCAGTCAACTTTCCCAAGTACTATTCAAACAACTCCTAAAGGTCTGACTTGAGCTCACCTCTCAAATCCTCCTTCAAATCCTTGAATCGTTCCTCCAAATGAGTATCCCACCGGGAGACCTTAGTTTTCAATTTGGTCATCTCCTACTGAAGATAGGTCACCTCCTTTTGCAAGCGAGTGGAAATCCCTTCACCGGCTGTGAGAATCGCCAAACTCTGATACCTTTGTTAAGGATGAATTCCAAAAATAAAAAAGAAAACGAGAAAGAAAGAGGCAGAGAATGAGGAGGAAGAAAAAAGAAGCAATTGTCATTCCATAATTGTTTGCATAACCATTCCCTTCCCTCTGCTGATAAACAAGAGGGAGAGAGAGAGAGTTTGATTCTCAGTTAGAGGCCGTTATGGCCAACTGGAACCGTTTCATTAAACGGTTGTAACATACCCGTAGCCAAAATGCCCTCGATTCCTTCTCACCCCCAAAACTCATCGTTTCATTAAACGATGTTCCTAAAACGTGGCATTTAATTACAAAGTAGAGGTGTTCATGGCTCGGGCCGGGTAGCTCGGTCTGAAGGCTCGCCTGAAATGTGAGAGGATTTGGATAAAAATATAGGCCTGAAAAATAGGCTTGGACAAAAAAATAAGACCCGTTTAAAAAATGGGTCAGGCCTTGAGTAATGTATTTTTAGCTCGGGCTTGACTCGAATTCATTAAAGGACAAAAAAAATCTATATTTTTTATTTTTTAATGTTATTTTCTTGTTGTTTTCTCCCTGTTTTGCTAACATTTTACTATTATGTTACTACTATTTTGTTGTTATTGTTTAGATATTGTATAAAACTTATTTTATTGTTAATTTTGTTATTATTTTAAAGGCATTTGTTAATTTTTTATTATTATTTTAGAGGTATTTACTTGTTAAGTTGCATCTATGTTATTTAAGTCTACATACTTTTTAAAATTTATTTTCAATTTGTTGGTAAATATTTATTTTGATGTTTTTAGTATTTTTGATGTATTATATATATTTAAAAATAATATAAAATGATATAAAAAATTAATATGGGGAGTCGGGCCGGGCCGAGCTCGAATTTTAGTATTTTTATTCGAGTTGGGTTTGAGTAAAATTTTAGGCCCGGTTTTTAAGTTCAGACCCAATAAATAGACATAATTTTTTAGTTAAGCTCGACCTGAATTTGATCCAGCCCATGAACGCCTCTATTAAAAAGCAACAAAAAAAAAAGAAAATATAACAGAAATTACGGAATTTTAAATCCAATTGCAGCCAAATTATATCCCATAACAAAGGATAAGAGAAAGACAAAAGACAAAAAAGATGCAAAGCACAAGGATAGAGAAAAAGAAGAGAAAAGAAACAGATGAGGAGGAGAAAAAAGAGGAAGCCGGAAAAAATGTTGTGAAGCACGAGTGGCATAGCTCCAGGGAAATAGTAATAGAAAATATCAGGAAAGAATCAGAAGGGAAGCAAAAGGGTAAAGCAAAGGAAGGCAAAAAGAAAGATGAAGATAAACACAATGAATGTGAGAAAAGAAAAGAAAATTTGAGAGGAAGAACAAAAGCAAAGATTTTAATAAGCTAAAGCAGCAGTTTGAGAAAATTAATACCATATTAGATGCCCAACTTGAGAAAAAATCTGAAATCCTGAGGCAGATAAAGAAGCTGAGAACAAGACCAGCGAAGTTGCTCTGTAATTGCAGACATGGACTGATGATGGCAGAGCACAATGCACTGGTATGTTTTACATTTTCAGTATTGCTTTATTAATAATATATCTAATGCTCTCGTAGATGTTAGATTCCCCCTGGAGTTCATATATCCATCACTCTGATATGAAGATGAATGCTAGAAGTTACAGTAAAATATTTGTGGAACTTTGGAATTGGAAGAATATGAAAATAATGAATGGTTCGTGTTAGAATAGATGAGAATAGATGGAAATTGTTGATGTGAAGGTGATCATTTGATGTGGCTTTAGAAGAAGTTGATGAGATTTATTTTTCAATATCCAGTTTTACTAATAGTAGATGCTATAGTTGGACTCTTGTATTGAAGTAATGGGAGGCTTATGAAATCTCTCCACTTGATTTATTAACAAAAACCTCTATTTATAAAGTTAAAGATAAAGATAAATAATAACATATAATATAGAAATAAGATAAAAAAAAAAAATTCAAAACTAGGATAGAAAAAAATATAAATGAAGTTTGTAAATGGATTCAAACTACTTGAAAGTAGATGTAACTTATAGAAAAGATTGGCTACTGTGCTTTGGCTGGTTGAGTGGTGAGGCCAAATCCTAATGGGAAGAGGGGATCATAATGTGGATCTCCAACATGCATTGGCAACTGATCAACAGTCTTGAACCATGTGAATGAAAGCTTGCCAGTAAAGCCAAAATCACCAAACAACACATCAGCAACTCCTTGACCCTCGCTTCCTGGCAGCCATGCAGCGACAAGAGCTTCAATGGAGGCAACATAAGGTTGGATCACAACAGGACGACCGGAAACTACAACCACAACGCATTTCACAGTTCCACATACATTTGTGATTGTGCTTGGCCCTGGTTCAGGAATTGTCAAGTTTAAGTTGTCTCCTTTTGTCTCTGCATATGGATGCTCCCCTACTACAACAATTGCATATGAGAAACCACCGGACTTGACAAACTCAGCATCAGGGTTTTCATTGTATACAACTTTAGAAGTTGGATCAACTGTGTTCTTGATGGCTGTGAGGATTGTAGTACCTGTTTATGGAAAGGTCAGTTGCATAGCTTCTTAAGGATTCTTCAGCAAATTGAAACAAATGGATAAATATGAAAGTATTTTATTACCGGTTGTGAGGTTGTTTCCACTAAATCCCATCCACTTAATTGTCCATCCACCACATTGGTAGCCCAGATTATCAGCATGGCTACCAGCCACTAGTATATTTGATGCCTTCTTAGGCAAGGGAAGTAATGGAGCATCTGCAGATTTTCCATTCTTTAGCAACACAAGTGATTTTCTCACTGCTTCCCTAGCCAATTCTCTGTGTTCCTGTTGAATTGGTAAGGCAATTGGTAAGGCAAAATCAGGAAACTATAATCATCTTGGTAATCGAAAGCAACCAAGCTAGTTGGCTAACCTCACATCCAAGTTGCTTAACGAACCTTTCATCTGCTAGTGGGTTCTCAAACAGACCCATCGTGAACTTAACTAGCAAAATTCTCTTCACTGCATCATCAATGCGGCTCATGGGAACAAAACTATTCTTCACCAGGTAGGTTAGTCCATCAATAAATTCTGTGTAGTTGTATGGAAGCATAATCTGAAGGATTAAAAAACAATGACCATTAGCATTTAAAGGGAAAAAAAAGCATGAAACAGCTTAACAAACTAACCATGTCAAGGCCAGCATTTACTGAAGCTTCAATAGAATATGTATAGTTAGCATGGGGTGGAGAAGTGATTCTATCAATACCCTCCCAATCTGAGATGACAAAGCCCTGAAACAATGTCCCAACATACATGCATAAGAAGATTTCTTTTTATTGTTGTAAAATTAGAGGGTTTGGTACCTTGAAACGAAGGTTTTTTTTAAGGAAGTTGGTGACCATCTCATAATTAGCATGCATCTTAACTCCATTCAAGCTCGAATAGGAGATCATGACTGTTGCAACACCTTTTCTAATTGAACTGACGTAGCCTGGCAGATGAATGCTAAGCAAACCTTTATTGTCAATCACTGTGTTGTTTTCATTGATACCTTTGGTTGTTCCACCATCACCTATATAGTGCTTGGCACAAGCTGCAACACTTTCCCTGGATACCAAAACACAGATGAATTTACCTTTTCATATTACTTAAAACATGCCTCAATTATGTGTTGTTCTTGTTTATAATAACTTGCTTACATTCCACCCACAAATGGAACACCCTTGGGATAACTAGAAGGGATTTGTCCTTGTAATCCTGGTATAATCTCGGTCATGTCTTGAACAATCTTGGGATCTTCACTGTAACTTTCATAACATCGACCCCATCTCGGATCTCTACATACCTGCCCCATATATAATGCAATTCACTTAGAAGTTCCAATCATAAACAAGAGATACTATTTAACGTGGTTCAGGAAAGTTTACCGCAATACAAGGTGCAAAAACATAGTGAATGCCTGTAGCTCTGACTTCAAGAGCTGTTACAACTCCAATCCTACTCACTAGTTCAGGATCCCTGGTTCAAAATTAGTGAGAACTTCCTCCGATTTCTGATAAGGTGATGGCTAGCAAAAGTATTCAAACTTGCCTGGTAGCACCGAGACCGATGTTGTGAGGAAAAATGGTTGCCTTGTAGACATTGTTATGGCCATGAACAGCATCAATCCCATAAATCATTGGAATTCCTAATCTGGATGATAACGAGCCCTTTTGAAATTCATTGACCATGTCGATCCAATCCTTCGGTGAAGCTTGTGGAGTTGGCTCACTCCCTCCTCCACTCAACAAACTACCTGCCAAATGCAAATTCATTCGCCCTTTGAGTCTAGAGGTGTCCATGGGCAATATCATTACATTATGAAAGTAAATTGATGATAGGCTTACCAATGAAATACTTTCTCATGACCTCAGGTGAACTAACGTTGCGCTCAATCTGGATCATTTGTCCAATTTTTTCCTCTAATGTCATCCTTCCGATCAAGTCTTTGATTCTAACATTATATGGCTGGTTTGAATCTTTATAGATCATTTTTGTATCTGCATTTGCTGAAGTTGCCATGCAGCACCAAACCAGGATTCCCATCAAAAGGGTGCCAACAATTCTTGGTCTTTCCATTCTACTCTTTCAATGATTTTCCTTCAAAATTGAAACAAGAAAATTAACAATCCCAGTTTCAGGGTAAAATCTATATTATGTTATTCATATGACATATTCTAAAACAAATTATTAAGTAAACCTAAGATTATTGAAAAGGAGAAACAAAGAAAAGATTGAAGAAAAATATCCAAATATCCATATCATACTCCAAAACTACTTTATCAAAAGATCAAATAAAAAGGACTCCAAACATGCACCATAAAAAATCAGACTTCTAAAACACCCTAAAATTTAAAACCAAAATTCACCAATACAAAAAACTCCTAAGCTTGTTTTGCATGCCACCATGGATATTGCACTTATCAGCTTCATACATACATTATGCAAGAAAAGAAAAAGAAAGGTAGAACTGGAACATACAGGAAAATCCCAGAAATACAATAATGGTGTGGTAGTGCCTACAAACAGAGACTGTTTGAAGATACAGAAAATGGTGGTTTGGAAAAGAGAGAAGGATTATAATGTTGAAAAGGAAAGCAGGTTAGTTTGGAAAACAAAACAAGAATTTTTAATTATAATATGTCTTACATCCTGAGTTTCGTAGTTGCTTTAAATCGTGTAAAAGAACAAGCGAATAACACGGATTCTCCAGTTAAAAGAGATGATGTGGTAGATAAGCAATCATTTATTTTCTTACCTTTTGTTTTTTACGATCACTAAATTAATTACGATTTTTTTGCATTAGTATGACATAACAGATTTCTAAATCAGATCATAAACCAATATCAGTCTGTGATTTAATTCTATATTTGGTCATTTAATTTAGTGGAAAAGTAAGCACTAGTTTATTCATGTGATTATTTTTCAACATAATATTCATTCCATTTTAATAACTAGTCAAATTTTTTTTAAAAAAATTAGAATTTCTTTTGTTAGGTGTAATTAGTCACCTAAAAACATATCCTTTTAATAAAATTTTAAAATTAAATTAAAGTGATTAAAAAAATATTTTTTTTTTATATTAATACCCTGACGATGCTTGTTAATCATGTGTTATTCTTATCTTGAAAATATTTTTTTGATAAACAGAAACGTTGCAAATGGATAACAAAAATTGAAAATCTATACTATATATTAAAATTAAAAATTAAATTTTGGCTTTTATTTAAAAAGAAAGCATGGTAGGGAGGAGTTTAGAGTTAAAAGAGAAAAAGGAAAATGAAAAAGAGGGCTCATTTCATCTTCATACACCAACTTTTGTTACTATTTAAATTTGTTAAAAGAGAAAAAAACAAAATAAAAGAAGAAAATAATTAGTGAATGTCTCAATGTTATTTAGGTTAGAAAAATAAATAAATAATAGAAAAGTAAAAGGAGAGTGGCTTTTTAAATTTGTACTATTAAAATGGAAAATAATTAAATTAAAAAATATATCTTTTTCACATTTATTAACAAAATCAATTAAAGAGGTCATCCAAACTTAGAAACAAAACACAAAACAAAATAAGAATGATGTAAATCCAACCTCTATATTTATATTTATGTTCGTTCTACAATTCATGGTCGCTCCTCGCAATAATATTATTTTCAAAATTCGAACTTGGGTCCTCCCATTGGGGATACAATGTACCTTACTATTACAACCAATCACTTATTAATCCTTTTTTTATTTTTTTTAATAACTCACATGTATAAAAAGTTCCATAACCAAAAAAAAAAAAGAAAGAAAAGAAAATTTAATTGAGCTTAAATTAAATTTGTACTCAATTGAGCCTTTGTTGTTAATAAAAAATATCACTTAAGTTCCTCTGCTAACAATATTCATCTTTGATCACATTGATCGTTAAAATCAATTAAGAGACCAATTAAACTGTGATGTGAGGCATCTTTTGGTTTAATCTTATATTTTTCAAAAAAATTATAAAATACATAAAAAATTAAAAATTTATATAAACTTATAAAAATTATAAAAAAAATCATAAAACTTATAAACATTATAAAAATTCTAATAAATTATAAAAATAATTATAACAATAATAAAAATTAAAACATATTTAAAATATTTAAAACTTAAAAAGAATTCATCAAAACTTTTAAATATTACAAAATCTTATAAAAATTCTAAAAAGTTATAATAAATTATCATACAAATTATAAAAATTATCATTAATTATAAAACTTATAAAAAATCATAATAAGTTCTAATAAATTATAAATAAAATTATACTTTTTTTGAATAAATTTATAAGATATTAAAAATATATAAAAATTATGAAAAAATATTTATTAGATCCTCATTTTGGAAATTAAACCCCTAAAATCAAAATAAACACCTGACATTAGACCAATAATTGGATAAAAGAAATAGCTGTTAAAATCAATGTTTTTTTTAATAGGACCGGATTGATCGATTGGACCAGTTGGATTGAGAATTGGTAATGATATTAATTTGGAGAAAACTATTAGACTGATCAACTCAGAAATTGATACAGACCTACTGAATAGGATTTAAAAAAAAAATTAACGAATTTTTTAATTGAATTGGATGGACTAATCAAACTGATCGAATCAGTGAACCAGGGACCTAACCGGTTTGGTCGTTAGTTTAGTTTTGAAAATTTTGATTAAAATATTTCATACTGATATATGCTAATACTTACAATTATTAAGTAATGAAATTTTGGTTTGATAGGATCTAATTACACCAAAAATACTTTTTATATCATACAATACTTAACTAACAATTTTTAATTTTTCAATATACAAACTACTATACTTAAAAATTTAGAGATAATTTATAAAAAAATAATTTTATTAATAAAAAAGAAGAGTTCCACAATTACCATTTTATTTGTGGAAGATTAAAATATTTTATTAATATGAAAAAGACTCTAACGATTTAAAGGCTATTCCCATTATCCAGCGATTGGTCAAATCTCATGTGTTCGTTATGATTTTAGGAATTTTAAATGACTTTTTTTAAAAAAAATTCTATTATTTGTAATTATTTATGATTTTTTTATAATTTATTATAAAATTTTAACTATTTTAAATATGTTTTATTAATTTATAAAAATTTATAATTTATTAGAACTTTTATAATATTTATAATATTATATAAATTTTAATTTTTTTTATGATTTTTAATCATTTTAATGATTTTTTTATATACTTTTAATGAGAAACTATTAGATTAAACTATAAATTACTATGTGTCACCATTTGATTAGTCCATTAATTGATTTTAATGATTAATATGATTAAAGACAAAAATCTTTAACGGAACGATCTAATTGATTTTTTTTGTTAACGACATTTAATGTAAAGAATTAATTTTCTTTCTTTCTTTCTTTTTTAAGACAGTTTTGTGCTTATAAACTTTTTTCAATGATACTAAAGAATAAATGGAAGGAAAATATTTTTTAATTAATAATTCATATCAAATGTTGAAAATCTGACTTTACTAACAGTATTGGGACTTTACATTCCTTTTTCCTATAAAATATCTTACCATACATATAAACAGATATAAAGAATTACTGAAGTTCAAAGCTTGTTGTATAACAAATGAAAATTAATTGAAATAACATGAAATACTTAAGAATGGTTTGTCATCGCTTTGCCTTTTAGTTGGTTCAGTAGTAATGCCAAACCCAAATGGATAGAGAGGATCATAATGCGGATCCCCGACGTTCATCGGCAGTTGATCGACCGTTTTGAACCATGTACGAGGAAGCTTGCCTGTAAAACCATAGTCACCAAATACAACATCTGCAACACCTTGTCCCTCGGTACCAGGTAACCAAGCGGCGACAAGAGCATCTATGGAGGCAAGATAAGGTTCGATTACAACGGGGCGACCGGATATTATGATAACAACACATTTCATAGCTCCACACACATTTCTGATCGTGGTTGGACCAGGGTCTGCAATTGTCAAATTCATGCTATCACCATCTGTTTCTGCATACGGATGTTCCCCTACTACCACAATGGCGTGGGAGAAGTTGTTGGACTTGACGAACTCTGCGTTGGGATTCTCCTTGTATACGACATTGGTGCTTGGATCAACCGTGTTCTTGATGGCAGCTAGGATTGTTGTACCTGTTGGTAACAAGAGTCATTGTAATGGTTAATGCTTTAAGGTTTATAAAAGCTAGGAATATATTGGCACAGGGCTGAGAAATACCAATTGTACGGTTGTTGCCGTTAAATCCTTGCCACTCAATTGTCCATCCACCGCATTGATAACCCAAATTGTCGGCATGGCTACCTGCAACTAGTATTTTTGAGGTCTTCTTAGGTAGGGGAAGCAATGGCTGATTCAAAGATTGCCCATTCTTCAGCAAAACAAGCGATTTTCTCACTGCTTCCCTAGCCAACTCTCTATGTTCCTGTTGAATTGGTTCGGAAAAGTTACGACATTATAATCATCTTAATCTTTAAAGCTGAAAAACCAGGCCAATGATTTGTATGGTCCAGCACATCCCTAAGAATAACCAGTTCCATACACTTAAACATAGCTAATAAACTAACCTGACTTCCCAGTTGGTCAACCAAGCTATTATCAGCGAGTGGGTTCTCAAATAGTCCCATTACAAACTTAACTCGCAAAATTCTCCTCACTGCATCATCAATGCGGCTCATGGGGATGACATTGTTTTTCACATGGAAGGTTAGCCCATCTATGAATTCTTTATAGTTGTACGGAACCATGACCTGCGATTAGTTCACATTATTATTATAAGTACATCCAACACTTTAACAACACAAGAAAAATGAACTCTAACCATGTCGATGCCCGCATGAATTCCAGCTTGAATTGAATATGAATAGTTTGCGTGTGGTGGATATGTTATCCTATCAAGACCTTCCCAATCCGAGATGACAAACCCCTGAAACAATGTGCAGAATCTATGTTATGATCCCGGGTTCTTTCGAAAAGCGATGTTGGTGGGCCTATGTTACTCGAACTTTTTATTTTTGGGTTCTATGAGAAACAGTTATACCTTAAAACCAAGTGTGTTCTTGAGGAAACCCGTGATTAACTCACGATTAGCATGCATTTTAATCCCATTCCAGCTTGAATAGGAGATCATGACTGTTGAAACACCTTTCATAATTGAAGTATAGTAAGCTGGCATATGAATGCTCAGCAAACCTTGCCAGTCTATCACTGTGTTGTTCTCATTTATGCCTTTGGTTGTTCCACCATCACCCACATAGTGCTTAGAACAAGCCACTACATTGTTCCTGCATACCAAAACAGGGAGAAAAACTTAGACAAATTGGTTTCGACTTGTACAGGCTGCATAAATTCTGCAATTAGAAAGTTGGAGTATGATATTTTACATAAAAATAAAGTAATAAACCAACATTAAAACATAATAACCTCTTATTTAAATGATTTCAATCTGTCATTAAAAGCTTAGAATAAGACAGTATCGGTATCTACAGTATAGGTATCTATAGGTTCCTTCTTAAAGAGCAATAAATGCTTGGAACCCCCTACATATGTTGTGGATAAGAAGTAAGAAACAACCAAGTTAATTACATGATGCATTCAAACTTTGTATTGTGGATGCAAGTGGGGACTATATTTCTACTTTTGTTTTCTCTTTATAAGAAGTAGAATTCAGTTTACACAACATTAATTTTTCCCTTCAAAAATAGAGGTACAATAATTTATGGCATGACATTTATGGCATGGAAAGTTAAAGGCATGACTTCTTGTTATATACAGTTAACTATGTAAAATAAGATGATCTCTTAAATGTGAAATTGAGTTGAACATGTGTAGTTTGTGAAAATTGCTTACTTTCCAGCAAGGAATGGAACTCCCTTAGGAGAGTCAGTAGGGATGTCTCCTTGTAATCCAGGTATAATGTCTGTCATGTCTTTAACAATCTGGGGATCTTCACTGTAACTTTCGTAACATCGACCCCATCTTGGATCTCTACACACCTGTTCAAAGTTTACTAGTTAAATTTGCTTAATTATATACCATCATAAGAAGTTCATACATCCCCAGAGATGAAAATGTAACAGGAAAAGGCAAATGAAAGCTACCGCTATACAAGGTGCGAAAGCATATGGAATGCCAGTTGCCCTGGTTTCAAGTGCTGTTGCAGCCCCAATTTTCTTAACTAGTTCAGGGTCCCTGGTTTATAAGAAAAATAATTCAGCAAGGATGTAGAAATGTAGAACCATATTAAAGAATAAACCCAAACAGCTAAGCGCATCTACATGCCTGCTTGCACCTAGACCAATGTTGTGAGGAAAAATAGTTGCCTTGTAAACATTGTTGTTCCCATGAACAGAATCAATCCCATAAATCATCGGAATTCCTAATCGTGTTGATAAACTACCTCTTTGAAAGTCATTGACCATGTTTATCCAAGTTTCTGCAGAAGCTTGAGGAGCTGGGACACTCCCTCCTCCACTCAATACACTTCCTGTCAAAGCAAAAGATACCCTTTTTTACTTTTGAGTATGCCTTACTCAAAAATTGCTTAATTTGGTACAATTTGTCAAAGAAGAGTGTGATGGATGTTGCTTACCAATGAAATACTCCTTCATCACCTCGGCTGAAGCAACTTTGCGTTCGATTTGGACCATCTGTCCTATTTTTTCCTCTAATATCATCCTATCCAACAAGTCCTGGATTCGAACAGGTATAGGTTGTTTTGGATCTTTGTATTTCATATATTCTGCTTTTGCTGGGGTTGTCAAGCAACACCAAAGCACAACTCCCATTATTAAGATGGGAACTCTTGATCTTGCCATTCTGATTTTCTTCCAATTTCCTGCAAATAAAAGAATAAGCATCAATCCATGAAGCAATATATGGAACAGCCCAAAACATTCAATTATAAGTACTTGAAACAGTGGGACCAAGAATTGCAGAGAACCCATTTATGAAATAGCTCAAAATAACACAACTGCAATGGAAACTACATCTTGAATTGAGCAAAAGCAATTCAATCATAAGTAGTTGAAGTTCTGAGGGTTGTTTTCTATGTGATAATATTTGCAAGTACACATGAATGGTTTCCAAGAGAAGAAAAAAGATCAAAGCAACATGAATATTTTCTTGGATTTTGACAACACGGCATAGCGAAATATCGAACACAATGCAAACAGATTATCATGCAAAGTGAAAATGAATAGAGTTCATAAGTTAGAAGAACATACAGAAACCCAGAATTCCAATGGCTTCTGCTCCTTGAAAAGAGACACAAACTGAAAGATTAAGAAAGAGACAAATCAAAATGTCATGTAGCTCACTCTTTGGGAAATCAAACTTGGAAAAGGTGGTATTTATAAAATGATTGCTTCCAACTTCCATCAAAGTCCAACTCCCATATTTGGTGATTAAGAATTCACTCGGATTTGAACAGTTTCGTGCATTGAATATATTTTTATCTTATGTGATCGTACATCAAAAGTCAAAACTCCAAATAGTTGCTTATTTTTTATTTCCTTAGAAAATAAAAAAATAAATAAAAATTGTTGAAATCATGAAAAAAATGGAGATGTGACTCAGAACCGCAGGTAATCAAATCGAAAAAACAGTATTTTAATGGCGGCAGCATATAATATAACCCAAATCATCATTATCTTTTAAGAAATTTTCTCTTCAATGGAGATGATTTTTTTAAATAATTTTCTATTATAGTGTATGTTTCTCTTAGTTTCCGTAACCTTAACGATAAGTGAATTGTAAATCGGACGAGGACATGTATGATTAAAAATATATTTTGTAAGAAAATTATGAAGTGCTAAAATTTATTTAATAAAACATCACTCTACTCTCTCTCAATTTTAAAATTAACTAATTTGGCCTCTCTAAAAAAAAAATAAGGACTTTAATCCTTGTCAATTTTGAAATCGTGCAATTAAGGATGATATTAATATTTTTCATCCATTGTACATAAATTTGATTGGTTTAATAATAAATTTAGCTCTAAAAGTTTATAAGTTCTTTCAATTTTGTCTTGATTTAACAAATTCAACCCACAACATTTGTACAAACGTGTAAATGTTAAGGCTAAATTTGTTGATTTTTTTATAATAAAAATTAAATTGACAAATATGTAAACATCAAGGGCTAAATTTGTTATTATACCAATCAAAATGATGTACAGTTGAAAGGAAGACATTGGCTTCTTGATTAATTGTCCTTACTTACTCACTTCCAAAATTGACAGGAATTAAATTGCTCTGATTTTTTTAGAGGGACCTGTTTGCTCAATTTTTAAATTAAGAGGGATCGAAAAGGTCTTTTTACCAATTTATTTATTTATTTACAAAATTTAATTATTTGGCATGTGTAATTTTCAATCCAGTTTGTTGATTTTAGTCATTGTTGGAATGACTTTACTTGAATGTTACCTCATTCTCGAATAAGATTAGCCTCAAACAGTAAAACGAGCGAAAACACCTATGATTATATAAAAAATAATATATTTTGTAAGAAATAAAGCACTAGATTTTATTTATTTATTTTTAGTCTTGAACAAAGTTTGGTTATTATATGCTTGGCATGTGTGAGTTTTAGTTTAGTTTAATTTATCAACTTTTGTTTAGATTATTCTGGTTCTTAATCTGTTTGTGCTATAATAATTTGATACTCGTAATTATTGATACATATACTTTTAACCTTTTGAAAAACTAAATAAAATAATTGTTATCTATAACTAAATCTAATAATAAGAATTTTCATTTAATAATAGAATTTTACTAACAAGCATTTTTAAGTTTAGGATAAAGTCCACAAGCTCCTGGGATTTTCTGAAAAATATATTATAGCAAATTAAAGATTAATGATGGATAGATTGGTAAATTCTTAAAGGGGAAAAATATATATGTGACTTTTTCAATTGTCTTAGGACCTGTTCTGTAGTGCTTAAAAAAACCACTTCTGGCTGCAAAAGCACTTTTAGAAGAAAAGTTGTGCTAAACAAGCTATTTTTGGCTGAAATTTTTAGTTTTTGAAGTGCTTTTCAAAAGTACTTTTGAGGAGGAGAAGCTAAAATTTTTAGCTTTTCCTCACCAAAAAATATTTTTAGTGCTTAATTATTTTTTCACCCCTCCAATAACATAGTACTTTTTCTTTTTTTTTTTGTTGGTGCTTAATTACAAATGTGTTAAAATCATTAATTAAAAATAAAAAAGTTTTAAAATACTAATTACAAATATTTAATGGTTATATTTAAATATTTAAAATATAGTTTATATATTCTAATTAAATTTTATAAATAATTAATATTTATTGTTTAAAAATATTTCAAATTTATATTTCATATATTAAAATATTAACAACAAATTATAATAATTTTTTTATATTTTTATTAAAATATAATAATATTAACTAATTTAAATATTATTTAAATGCATATTTATTATTTGATAATAACATGTCTAAAATGAACATTTTATTTCTCAAAAATACTTTTTGACAGCGATGCTAAATACTCAAATTTTAAATCACAAATTTTTTAAAAACACTTCCCAAAAACACTTTTCAAAAGCAGTTTTTAAAAAATATTGTCACAGGATTGCTTTTGTAATTTTGGGCAGAGTCTTACTTTTGTATTTTCTTTTTCTTACTATATGCAAATAGTGATCAACATGGTGAACATAACCTTGTCTCTTTCAAAATAAAAAAAGAAAAAGTAGACAGGATTGCTGATACGCCCCATACGTTTTCCTACTAACAATTTTAACATTAAAAATTGAATCTCATATATATAAAACAAATAATCCGTAATAAATTATTAATAATTGTATTTAATATTTAAATCATGATGAATTTTAATATTAATTATTTTTATAATTAAATTAATTAAATATTTTTAATTACATTATTTTGTAATTTATTAATGGTCTTTTTCTTAAAAAAGAAAAAAAATTATTAAATTTTTTAAAAATAATTGATGTTATTAACTTAATATGCACAACCAAGGTGATAGGCTAATAGAAATTAATTATAAAACAGAATTGGCCCATACGTTTTGGTTTCAAGATCTGTCAAATCCGTCTCCTTGTTATGTTCTTACATATTTTATATATTTTTCTCCACGTCTTTTCTTCGTTTTTAATAAACATATTTTTCTAACATTTATATATATATTTCTTTTGTTGGGGGAAAAAATATTCTATATTGTTGTGATGTTGCGCACTATATTAACCTGATTACTTTTGTTAACATTATCCATATTGCACCATCAACCACAGAAATCAAACATTAAACAAATTTATTTTCGAATGCTATTATCTGATCACTAATAAAAAAAAAGTGGTTGAAAAATATGAAAATGGAATTTGAGTGTCAAGGGAGTGTCCAGTCCCTTACCACTAGAGCTATTTAAGATAGTTTTCATATTTGAAATATTGACAACTTATTTAATGATATATTTAATGATATTTATGGGCTATGCTAATTATGTGGATGCTATCTAGTCCATTATTGAAGATCATATAACTTAGAGAAACATATTTTGGAGATTGGATCGAATTGGATTACTCTATTTAATCCTTTGGATCATAGATATTGGATTGAGTTGAAACACTGATTGCTTAGTTGTCAAGAGTCCATGTTTACTTTGTACTTTATTATTATATTGTATTCAACTTATTCTTTTGCTATTTGAAAGTATCATTCTTCAAGGTGTAAAGGTGAGGAAAGTGTCACTAGTGTGTGATAGATTAGGATCACTTGTTGTAAATGTTAAAGATAGTGGATATTTCTCACAAAGCTAGGCTCTGCAGACGTAGAAAAATTGAACTGTGTAAACAACTCGTGTCTTTTGTTTGTTTACTATTTTTCTCGCTGTGGTGGAGTGTCAATTCCCTTGTCACTCCTTCATGGTTTATAGCTTTTATCTCAACAACGATTTTAAAGCTTCAATCGCTATCAAAGCTTGCCACTTAAAGTAGTTAGTGGAGATCCCTGGTGTTGCTAGATTCAAGCTACAGAAGGTTCTTCTACTTTAAGACCCGTTATGCTAGAGGTTGGCAATTATGCTTATTGGAAAGCTCGTATGGAGGCTTACATTAAGTCTATTGACGAGAGGTCATGGTGTGCTATGTTGACTAGATGGGAACCACCCAAAATGGATATTGAAAGTGGAAGGGTTGTTAAGCTCGAAGCACAGTGGACCACTGAGGAAGAGAAGTTGGAAAATGCTAACTCAAAAGCTTTATATGCAATATTTTATGGAGTTGACATGCAAGAGTTTAAGAGAATGGTAAAATACACAATTGCTAAGACTACTTGGGATATTTTGGAGACTGTACATGAAGGGAACATCCACTGTCAAGCAGTTAAAGATGCAGATGTTGATCTTGAGGTTTGAGAGCCTAAGGATGCAAGAATTAGAAACAACTTGAGAATTATATGCTAAGTTGTGCGACTTATAGAATCAGGCTTTTTGCCTTAGGTGAACAGTATTCTAATGGCAAGCTGGTTAGGAAGGTGTTACAGTCTCTTCCTAATAGATTTTCCATTAAGGTCACAACCATTGAAGAGGCTAATGATATTGAAAGGTTGGCCATTGATGAGCTCATTGGTTCCCTACAGACCTTTGAAATGAATTTTGATAACGCTAAACAAAACAGAGCGAAGGGGGGCAAAAATATTGCCCTTTAGGTAAATGAGGTAGTGCCAACTCCCCAACTAGCTACCATTGAAGACCTTTAAGAGCAAATAGCTTTACTTACTAAGAATTTCAGTAAGGCTTTCAAGAAATAGGTTAGAAGCCAGTGTTAATATTCCCAAAAATAAGTCAAAGGGAATAGTTATCAAGGAGGAACTTGATAAGGACAAAAAGAAGTGGTGCAATGCTTTTAGTGCCAAGGATATGGTCATATCCAATTTGAGTATGTTAATACTTTAAAAAAGAAGAAAAAGTCACTACGTGTATCTTGGAGTGATGAAGACTCACCTAGTGGATTTGACTTCGTAGAGGATCATTACAAATTTTGTTGCTTTTGTTGCTAGTGCTATTAATTATGATAATTCTGGTAGTGATTCGGATCTTAGCTCAGGTGAAGAATTTCTGAAGACATATAGAGTGACATTAGGCAAATGGGGACAAGTCTATGAAATCAACATTCAGCTATCATAAGAAAATAAGCAATTGAAAGATGAAAACATTGTGTTGATTAAAAAAATTATTGTTAAAAAAAGCTCTTCTTACGATAGAACTAGATAATCTTATGAAGATAAAAAAAAAAAACTTGAGAGACCAAGCTTATGCTAAAAAAAGTTCACTACCAGTAGCAACAAGCTTGATGAGATTTTAGTAGGAAGAAGAAGAGATTTAAGCAGGAGAGGTCTAGGCTTTATTGATAAAGGAAAAGTTGTAATGGAAAGCCCCATAGTATTTTTTAAAGAAACTAGTTCAAAAGAAGATGGTGAAAGTTCTAAACCAATGTTATTCAACTCATCCAAGAAGAATGTTCATTCCCATAGATGATTTGACACTATTATGGTGTCCCTGGTCATATAAGACCACATTTCTTTAAGATGCTACATGATTTAAGATGGAGGAATTTAGTGCCTAAGATAGTGCCTACTCCCCCTAGCATTACAACTAGAAAAGTGCAAAAAAGAGTATGAGTGAAGAAAGAAGCTAAACGTTTTCTAGTTTCTCATTGTTCCTTGAATTCCACTTTTGATGGAATTTGGTAGTTTGATAGTGGTTGTTCACGAAAAATGACATTTAACCAAACATACCACACCGACTTTGAAGATTATCTTGTTGGAAAAGTGACTTTTGGTGTGGAAAAAAATGTCATATACTTGGTAAAGGAATCTTGAATGTTCCTGGCATGCCTCAATTGAAGAATGTGTTGCTTGTAGATGATTTCAATGTTGGATTTGGTTCCCTAAGTGTAGTATATTCATTTGTTGTTCTGTTGTAATTTGATATGTCAAATTAGGCTCCCATTACCCTGAAAGAGCTTGTTTCCGAGCAATTTATATGTTTTTTTTGTGTTTTTACTTAGTGTTAGTTTTTTGCCTTAATAAGTGAAATAGTGAGTTTTATGCCACTTTTGAGAACTGAAATGGCCAAATGCGCCATAAGAAACCTAAAGGTTGATTAAGTGTTGTAGGAAGTCATCGGAGGCCCGAACATGAGCGAAAATATCACCTAGAAGGGAATATCGTGGTATCGAAGCCTAAAAGTCGTGATACCCCTAACAGTGTTGAATTAAAGAGGATCAAGGTCAGCCACAGTGGTATCGTGATACCAGCTATGGGTATTGCAATACCCAACTCCTAAGGATTCCCCAAGTCAATACTAATATATGTATCACAATACTAAATCATGGGTATCGCGATACCCCTGACGAGAAGAGACAAAAAATGATTACAGGGAAAGACCTTGTTCAACTTTAGCACTAATAAAAAAACACACTAAGGGACATTTTAGGCATAAATGTTGGGTTAGAAAAAATGTTAAAATTTGCCAAAATTGGCTGAAATAACAAACACACTTTACATTAACTAGTTTTACATTTTTCTCTTCATCTTTTAGGGTTTAGTTCTTCTTCTTCATAGCTTAGGGTTTATTCTCTTATTCATCTCTTGTTTTTTTTAGTTCATTTGATGGTAGTTAAGTTAGTTATTACTGTAGCTATATTTATTTACTTTTTAAGCCCTTCAAACTTTCTTGTATTTGAAACTTAATCCATTAAATCAATATCATTCAGTTCTATTACGTTTCCTCTATTAAAAATCTTATCTTGGGTGTTTTTATTTACCTTCTTTGTTACCATTATTGTGTTCCTCAAGCTTTTGTAAGGAAGCTTGGGTATTTATGAACTATTTTTTATGTTAAGTTAATTGTGTTTCTACTTGATTCCTTGTTGTTAATAAGTTCAAATATAAACATGAACAGCTAAATCCTAAGTGGGTGGTTGATGGAAATGATGGGTAATTGAATTTTGGGTTTAGGGACTAAATCGTAAAAATTGAGCTAAACCAAATAGACTTCAAAACTTATGATTGACAATCCTAATGGAAAATTAAGATAAGTGAAGCCGATAGGAGATCTTATCGGGCATCAATTTGATAGTCTCAGGTTAATTTGGTGAGGTTGAGAGATAAATTAGACTAATTTGTCAAAATTAGTAAAGTTGAGGCTGAGAGGTAAAATTGAACCAATTTAGAACTAATAGCGATTTAGATACCTAATTTGAAGATTAATCAATCTCACGGAAATCAACCAACCACTATCTATTATCATATTTTTTCGTATTAGTTAGTTTCATATTTTGTTTTATTTACAATTTAGTCATTCATTATTTTTAAAGTAATTAATTAGTGTAATTAAACTCGTGAATGACCTGCTGTAATTTAGTACTTAGTGAGTATTTAGTTAGACTCCTTTGATTACATGTTTATAGTTTATATATTGCTTAATCTTCGACTCTTTTGGGTTTAACCCTTGGAACACTCTTGTGTTCCATTAGGCAATATAAATATTACAATTGACACTGTCTGCTTGCAATTAAAACCATATTTTAAAATTATTTTATAAAATTATTTGTTTTTATGCGAACAAGCAATGCATGTGTCAATTGTAATATTTATATTACCTAATAGAGCACCGAAATATTCCAAGGGTCAAACCCAAAAGATTTAGTGATTAAGCAATTCTTAAAATATAAACATGCAATCAAAGGAGTTTAGCTAACTCTTATGGGATACTTTGTTAAGGTCGTGGATAATGAGGCCAATTTAGACTAGAACACTCAAATTGAGATGGTGTTCAAGAGTTTATCTAAGGACTTGCTAGCTTTCGAGATGTATATAACCTTGGCAACAAAAATCTGATGCTTACACAACTCATGAAGGAGTTACAATCCTATGAATTGATATTAAATGGTGGTCAGTCGGTTTGAAAAGCATAAGAAAATATAACTATCGCTTCTTTCTCAAAAGAGAAGGGAAAGTACGCTAAGAAAGGAAAGAATAAGGTCTCTAGGCTACCACAAGTGGAAAGGAAGAGAACCAAAATGCTTTAAGACTTATCTAAGTCTAAATACTTTTTTTGCAATAAGAAAGGGCACCTCAAGACGAACTGTAGAGAGTGGAAGGAAAACCTAGCCACCAAAGGCAAAGGGGTTCGAAGAGACAAAAGATCTTATAGATAAGAATCTCTCGTTGCAGGGTGGAAATGGGACAATTGTGATAGCTGAAGCAGTGGGAGATGTACATCTATACTTTGATAATTTTAAGAAGATTATTTTGAAATTCATTTTCTATGTACGAAGTTTCAAAAGAAACTTAATTTCAATTGCAGGTTTATATAAAAGCGACTTGATTGTGACTTTTAATAATGAAATTACAATATTTAGAAATTAAAATCTTATCTATAATGGATGGATGTCAAATAATCTCTATTTTATCAAACCAAATATGTACACACTGCTTGAGACTGAAATATCGAATAAGAAACTAAAAAATCTTACTCTATTGAAGTGTACATTTGGCATTTCAGATGTAGTCATATTAACCAAGAAAGAATAACTAGACTTGTGAAAGATGAAAACTTAAGTTCGCTTAAAAAAATCAAACTTCCACAATGTGAATCTTGCTTGAAAGGAAAGATGACCAAGTGATCTTTTAATGCAAAAGAAATGAGGGTCGTAAAACCCCCTAGAACTTGTGCACACTGACATATATGGCCCCATGAGTTTCAGTGCAAGAAGTGATTATGAATACTATGTAAGATTTATTTATTATTATTCTAGATATGGGTATGTGTACCTAATGCACAACAAGAATGAAACCTTTGATAAATTTAAAGAGTTTTGTACGAAAGTGGAGAAAAATCTAGGTTTACCTATAAAGGCACTTAAGTCTAATTTAGGTGAGGAATATTTATCAGATGAGTTTTTAGGATACCTCATAGAGAATAAGATTTTATCCTCATTGAACTTGTCGGGTACTCCACTACAGAATGGCTTGGCAGAGAGTAGGAATCAAATATTGATAGAAATGGTATTTCGATGTTAAGTTATTTAAACCTATCAATCTCTTTTTGGGGATATACGGTACAAATGGCTTGCTATATTCTGAATGATGTGCCTGCTAAGGCAATATCGAAAACTGTATATGAATTATAGAACAACAAGAAGATGAATCTTATCATTTAAGAATTTGGGGATGCCTAGCTCACATGCCAAACAAAAATGCAAGGAAGTTGGACTCATGGACAAAATTATGCATATTTGTAGTATATCCAAAGGGAACAAAAGGTGGTCTGTTTTATAACCTGAAAGAGCAAACTATAATAGTTTCAACTCATGCTACTTTCCTTGAAGAAAGTTATATGAATGACTTAAAACCCCGAACTAAAAAGGTACTCGAGGAACTTTCTAGAAATATACGAAACCTTAAAGAAACAGTTCCAGAACCAACTCCTAACAGTAGACCTGCAAACAATTAGTAGCATATGGTGCTTCGTTGCAGTGGGAAGGTCTCTCGTATGCCTGAGTTCTTTCAATCTGGTAGGAGTGTTTTTAACACTGAGCCTATCGAACAAGAAGATGATGACCCACTCACGTATGATGAAGTGATGCCAAGTGTTAATTCCAAGCTCTAGGAAATAACTATGAAAGCTGAGATGGATTCTACGTATTCAAACTCAGTGGTGGAACTTGTAGACTTACCAGAAGGGTTAAAACCTATAGGGTGTAAATGGATCTATAAAAATAAAATAAATACAGATGGAAAAGTGGAAACTTATAAGGCCAGACTTGTAGCAAAAGGTTATACTAAAAAAGAAGGTATCAGTTACAAAGAAACTTTATTTCTAGTTGCCATATTCAAGTCTGTCCGTATACTGTTATCCATTGCAGTGGCTCTTAATTACGAGATCTAGAAAGTGGATGTCAAGATAGAATTTCTGAATGACTATCTTTAAGAGAGCATCTATATGATGCAATCCACCGGATATATAGCTAAAGGAAATGAGCATAAATTTTGCAAACTACTTAGATCTATATATGGACTTAAGTAAGCATCCCACTTATCGAATCAAAGATTTGATCAAGCGATCAAGACTTTTGGATTTGAGCAAAACGTAGATGAACGTTGTGTTTATAAACGTTTAAGGGATAGAAATGTGGTTTTTCTCGTTCCATATCTCGATGGCATTCTACTCATTAGAATTTATGTAGGGACATTATCATCAGTTAAGTTGTGGTTAACCCAACAGTTTAGCATGAGTGACTTAGGAGAAGCTAATTTTGTTCTAAGCATTCAAATCCTAAGGGATCCAAAGAAAAAAGTGATAGCACTGTCTCAGGCTTCATACATCGACAACACGTATAGCATTGTCTCAGGCTTTATGCACCGACAACACGCATACGTTTTAAAACAATAAATTTATAAAACTATTTTTAAAGCCTGGTTTATTGCAAATGTACATTGTTAGTTGCAATATTTATAGTTCCAATGGAACATGAAGTATTCTAAGGGGTCGAAGCCAAAGGAAGAGGCGATTGAGCAATAGCTAGCATACACAATACAGTCCAAGCGGCTACTAACACGATTTTATTATACGACGGTCCATAACAAGAAGAATTTGCAAGAAGATTAAATATTCTATTCTAAGGACTAAATTTCAAGAAATGTAAAACTAAGGGACTATCCAAAAAATAACTAATGGGGGTTGGTTTATTACAATTTTATCCAATTTATTATAATTTAGTCATTGGTCCAATTTATTACCTAAGTTCTAAGTTGTATTCGATTTTGTCCAATTTATTACTTAAGTTCTTAGTTCTATTCGGTTTAGTCCAATTTATTACGATTTAGTCATTGGTCCAAAGATTTTAGTTTACCCACATTTCCATCAACCAACCTCCTTCAAGGTTTAAACACTCATACTCGAAGTGAAGGAAATAAACATGGAAATGGAAAACAAAGTAGCCATGAAAGTAAAGCTTAAGGAAAAGATAAATATTGAGATTTTTATGCAAGAAAACTTAAAGGCATTCAACAAGAAAATCTAAAGTAAAGAATATAAAAGGAACAAACTTTAACAGATTTAAAGTCAAATAAACTGAAATACATTAAACTAAAGCATCAAGAGTTTTGAAAGCAAAGTAAATGGACAGTAAATGTAAATAAACCTTAGTACCGTAAATGCAAGAAGTAAATGCAGAAAATAAAACCTAACTAAGGTAGAAGAAGAGAAAAATAAAAACCCTAGAAAAGTACAGAGAAAAAAAATTAAAACCTAGAAAAAACTAAACCTAAAACTAAGCTAATGTGTGTGTGTCTCCTCCTTAGCAAATTTTGGTTGTTTTGAAGTGTATTCGGGTGACTTTTCATTGCCAAAAGTGCCGCCAAATGAGCTTTGTGTGATTGTTAGTCTGGGTAGACAAAGACAACCCCTTTTGTCCAAGTTTGTCTACCTAACAAAGGTGATATCACGGTACCTAGAAGATGATATCGCGATACGTTGGGCAGTGTTAAGCCTTGAAGTCTTCCTTAGAAGGTGGCTATTGCAATACCCAAAGAAGATATCATGATACCATTAAAGGGAGTCTTCACTCTCCTATATTATTTGAGGTATTGTGATTCCAATGAGTGGATATTGCGATACCCTTTGCCTTGGTGCCATTCTCGCTTATTTTCGACCTCCAACACGTCATTATATCACTTAATGACACGTTAGGCCTCTCAATGGCACTATTGGCCAATTTAGGTTGTAAAATGATCAAAAAATGAAACATTTCCACTTATTAACTGAAAATATGAAAATAACGAAAAACTACAGTAAGGACGCTATTTTGTTCGAGAAAAAAACTCCTTAAGTGAGTCAAAAAAGCCTAATTTGCCACATCAATTTGTGGCAGATCACATAGACAAGATATTAGAGCGCTATGCGATGATCGATTTGAAGAAGAAAATCAATCTTCCTTATCGGCATTTCATCTCTCTTTGGAGGATTGTCCTAAGAAAGTGGAAGAAAAAGAGAACATATAAAAGGTTCATTATGTTTCGACAGTAGGAAGTCTCATCTAAGCAATGTTATGCACACACTCAAATATCTGTTTTGCAGTGGGGTTGGAGATAAATCTAAATTATATAGACCTTTTTAGCAATTTCTGGCTAGTAATTCATGTAAATTCTGAGTATTTCTATAGCAAATCTTGTGATTTTATTATAAAATTATAGACATGGACAAAATTAATATTAAATCTCCATTTTTAAACTGTTTATATGCTAAACTTACATTTTTTTTTTCTAAATTTGAAGTAGTTTGGTGCAAAAGGAGAAAAGATAGTCTTAAAGCTCACCTTTTTCATAGTAAAATGCCATAACATTCATGTCACACTTGCCATGCAGCAGAGAGATGATAATTAATCAGCTATGGACA
Organism: Gossypium anomalum; assembly: GCA_025698475.1. Classification (NCBI taxonomy): domain Eukaryota; kingdom Viridiplantae; phylum Streptophyta; class Magnoliopsida; order Malvales; family Malvaceae; genus Gossypium; species Gossypium anomalum. The sequence continues at coordinate 75,113,473 of CM046966.1, read as the reverse complement.
TTAAAATTTATTTAATTTAATTTATGGATCATGGGATAGCTTGACCCAGCTCGTAATTGGATCGCAAAAGGAGGCTAACCTATTACTTAAAAGAACCCAAATTCAGCTATGAGCAACCCAACCATCCATGGATTAATTAATTAAAGGTCTTTAGACTTGTTAAAAGAAATTACAAAACAACCCTAACAATTTTTCTAAGTGACTGTTCAACTCCATCCTTTAAATTAAGCCTTGGACTGGCTAGATTTAGCAAATCCGTCCACTCTGTTCCTCTTCTTAAGGTGGCCGACCATAGAATGGGGGATTGACATGATATTTTACCAACCTCAAGCCATTCCCTCCTAGTATAAATACCCCTATTTTGCCCTTCATTTGATCATCCCTCATTCATCCATCTTTCTCTCTCTTGTCTCTTTGTTTTCCTTTCTCACTTTTCCATGTTCCAAGTGAGTTGTGCAAAGATTTCAGAAGCAGCCTATTCAACCATTGGGGAAGCATTTTTTCTTGATTTCTACGACAAGGGGTGGAGCATAAAGGAGGAGAAAAAAAGCTGTACCATGGAGAACCACTGAAAACGGCTTTGCAATTCCTTCCTTTACTCTTTTAATTTCTTGTTGTTTAGTTTAAGGAAACATGTTTGCAACTAAAGTTTATGTTTTTAATATAATAATGGTTGCTTAATTCCTTCAGTGTTAGAATAATTTAATTTTCATGACTTAGATTATTTATGTTGTTAACGATGTCATGTGCTTTGGTTGTTTATGCATTCAGATAAAATTATGACTATGTTATTCATACATTATAATTGTAAGGATGCAACTGAATTAATTATTAAATCCTGTTCGGACTGTAATTAATTGACACAATATCTGAATGGTGCATGTTTAATTTAGACTCGAGAGAATTAGGTTAAGGTTTGCAATAATTCAGGAGAACCTTATTACCTTACATAATCTTAGGACTAATGTGATTAAGTTGTTTCAGTATAGAAATATTATTATTACCTCACATAATTTGTTTTTCTACTTATTAATTTTACTAAGTTGTTGACATAGACATATGATATACTTAATAATTTAATAAGTTGAATTCTTAAATGAAGCCTGAAAAGGTAACCTTGAAGTTGTGGCAAACATAGGCAGATGCAGACAAGGGGTTAAAATTTGAACTTCGGGAGAAGCCAAAATACTCGTAATTAAAATAGGTTTAATAAACAACCAAGTTGCCATGGAATTTTCTGTAACATCATTAATAGTATTTAAATATTTCTAAGTTAGAAAGGAAAATTATTCTAACACATGAATGCTACTGTGATTTTTCTTAAAGACTTACATACTTACTTCCTTATTTATTTAATTTTAAGCATACTTAGGTTAGATTAATTTAGTTAAAACCCATCACTCGAATTTATTCCTATCACCAACTAAGTTTCTAGTAATTAATTTTACGATACTTAATTCATATAAGACAGTCCCTGTAGAGACGATAACTCGATATATTTATCACTTTATTACTTGTTACGATTGTATACACTTGCACATTTTCACCCGTTATAGTTGGTAAGTCAATATCAGGCAAATCCAGGACCAATACACTAGAAAGTAGTTAAGCATATACTCAAGTATTTACGAAGAAAGAGGGATTATTTTTGAAAAAACGAGTTTGGAAAATGCAGTGAAAAATAAATTTAGGGAAAAAACAGAGTTATAAATTTTTTTCCAAAATAAGATCTTAGTTGTGATATCTAAAGTAATAAATACTTAATCAAAATTGTACCTTTTTGATTCGTTTAGGGTGAGCGCTTCGATTGAGTAATCTTCTCCATTATCCTCAAGCTCACGTATGTTGAGTTTGGGCTCGCTTTGAATTAAAAAAAATTTCACAAAAATTACCAGTATGTAATTTTGCAATTTCTCTAAAATTTTGGGTCAACTTGTAAATCAGAAAAACATCTCAAGTAATTTTCTGAAATAATCTCTTCAGAGAATTTTCTTTCTAGAACTTTTTCTTGAATTAAAGTGTGCGTAAATAATGACCCGAGGCTCTCTTTATATAGGAAGAGTTTAGAGAGTTCAACTATGATTAAACTTAATCACCTTAATGTTAAATTAATATAATATTTATCAAGATATGTATTAGATTAAATTTAATATTAACTCTTATTAAAATTATAGAATGTTTATCTACAAGATAAACTTTAAATTAAATTTAATATCAAGTTAATCAGTTTAATATTAAATTAATAAAATAATATTAAGATAAGTATTAAATTAAATTTAATATTAAACTATTAAAATAATATTATTTTTGGAATAGTTAATCTGAAATCAAATTCTCTGGTAGAATCTCAGTAGGAGTGTAACTCTTCCACTACTTAACCACCGATAACCAACCATCATCGGCCACTTGGACACTACCGTCGAAGTCGCCGACACCACCGTGTCCAATGATGCAGATGCGACACTTTTATGACACCCTAAGTCGATTCGGTCTGGGTCAATGACGACTGGACCGGTTTAGTCTAGCCACCGGTTGGATCGTCGATTCGGTGTCATATACTGTGCCCAGTTCAACCAGTTTTTGGATCTTGGTCTTAGTTTTGGGCTCTCGGGCCCAATTTACGATCCCAGATCCCGTTTTCAAGTTCAATTACCTATTAGGCCAATTGTCTGACTTGAAAATTAACTTTCAAAAATATCGTATTAGTTTAATCGATTTGAGTAATTTAATTTTACTTGATCAAAATTAATTTTTCTAAAAATCATTTAGATTTTCCAAATTAATTTTTAAAGAAAATTAATTCCAAATCGAATAAATCGACTCAATTAAATTATTCCCAAAGTCGTAAAATTTTCTTCTAATTCAAATGCGGTCTAATCAAGCTTTTGTTGACTAGCGGAGGGACCAATTGAATATATACAATTAGACTATAGTGATTGCAATTATGTCCTGAAGCATTGTTCTGATAATTCACAAGTATTTAATCATGAAGTCAGTCCACAAGAAGTACCATAATTGATAACTTCTTATTATATACTATTACAAAAGCAATCCATCTAACTGCTTTGTCCAATGACCTCGTCATATGTGTGTTATCATCATATGATATCATTGATTCCTTTTAGTTAAATCCATTCACTTAGTACAATCATATTTTATCTCATTGTCACAATTGTGTCTTCTTAATAATTAATATGACCACTATCAACAGATGACTTTGATAAATTGCTCGTTCGAGAACAAGCAACCTGTGGCTACATTCCATATTTATCAATCCACACAATGCTAATGAGATGATATTATTAACTCTTTAATTGGGCTATGAATTCCACTGTTGCTAGTAAAACCATGTCATACATAACTCATGTACCCAACATACCAACTATGGGCTCGATGATATTTAGAGCATAAGCCTCCACTTATATCAAAGCACATAAGGTGTATACGCATGGTCAATGACTAACTCAAGATTTAGGTAAATCACACCATAAACGTCACAAGTGAATTAATTCACAAACGGATTCAGAATTAATTCATCTTGGGTCTAGTCTAATGTATCATTCTACCAATGTATCATTCTACCAATGAATACATTTATGTCTCTACTCGTGGAGTCAACTGCTTTGATAGCCAATACTAGCCATCTCCCTAATTAGAATTGTAGACGACATAATACTCCTTCTTAGTATTTGAATCAAATGCTAATTTCAATTCTTTTACAGGATTACGTGTAACACCTCAAACCTGGCCTGGACATTATGGCTAGATCTCGAGATGCTATGTGAAACAGTTGTAAATCCAACTTTTGTTTATTGAAAAAAAATCATAAACTTTTGTTACTTAAAAGCCCGTTTTATTTGAAAATGTGTTTTCCACAATTATTTAATTAAAATCATTGTTTTTTTACATTCTCTAAATAAATCAAATACTATGCAGCGAAAATTCTTATATCATTATATTTTGGAAAACCGAGTTTGTTTTCTCGAAAGCAGTTGGTTCCAAAAAAATAATCATTTTTTGTAAATTGTTTTATCAATTGTCATGCAAAAATCCAAAGTAAAATCTAGAACCGAGACAGTCCCAAAATGTCTAAACTATTCAAATTTTACAAAACACTTAATCCAAATTAAAATAGTTAAAGAATCAAAATACTAGTAAAACTGAGTTTCTGTCGCACCGACCTGCCTAAGTCTGAGGATTACCTGAAAATATCAATGAAACCGAGAGTGAGTTTTGAAACTTAATGTATAATCTTAACACAGTAAAACACATATCAGACAGATCCATCATAAACAGATTTATAGCAGAGCAGATACAACACATAATCCTACCCCCAGCTGCTACACACCAACTTTGTCCATCCTAACAGACCATATGGGTATAAAAAACTCATCATCCCTACACACCACTTAGTGCCCATAGGACACTTTATAGAATAGTTACAGGTGAGCTGCCAGATCAATAGGCGATTTATCGCCTTTTACAATATCACCTCCTCCACATGTTATTTACAACCCAACCCAGATGCAAATATAGAGTACAAAAATTATCATACATATTCAAAGTAGAAATTAAACATGACATAAGTTTACATGCACAACATATTAAATACAAACCACATACTTATCATACATATACATATTTATTACTCATTTGATGTTTCCATTACTTTTACAGATAGCAGAATTTGTATCAACAGAAGTCTAGATTTCATGTCTTATAATGTATTTAGTCTCATACCGACCCTAGGAAAGCCCACGGTCGTTCCGGACGACGTGTACGACCCTAGGGAAAATCTTGAATTTTGGGCCCACACGTACGTGTTGTCTATAGGCCAAAATTAGCCTAGATCGTATGTCACACATAGTCTAACACACGATCTGTCACATAGCCATGTGGTGTCGATAGTGCCCAATTTCAGCTTTCGGTGTTCACTATTTTTTAGATTTCTCGATACACACCTGGTCTAGATTCGATACAAACGCCCCCATGAGACAACCAGTACCTAAAAAATCACAAACTTAACAGATTATTCCCTACGAACACTCCAATTTATGAAACTAAAGTCCATCAACTTCCTAAAGAATCAAAACTTCAACAACCGCAACTATACCAAATTGATAGAATCACTTACCTTGAATGAACAACACTTCCCTATGAGAATTAATTCACCGAAGGAGTGTTAAACTCACGATTCCCACATAAATCAATAGATTCACAACTATTAATTTCCTGTTACAAAAACCTTTACCACACTTTGTCGCTCCCAAAAATCCCTAAACCAAACGAACACATATAAACGCTACTTACCAAACCTAAAGAAGAACCAAAAGGAATCCAAGTCACAACAACTCAGTCAAGCAATTAGAGGACAAAGTTGAAGAAAGAGGCAAAAGGGGAATGGACCAAAAAAAAATCAATAGAAAATTTGCAGAGAAACAAAAAACATGGGGAAAAAAAAAGAGGAATTTTTGGAAACAAATCAAAAATAAAAATAAAATTACATTCAAAATAATACTCTCAACTCCCCACTACCTTCATTACCAACCAAATCCCACAAAATCAGACACACTAATCCTCATCCAACTACCACAGAATTTTAATTCCACCAAACCTCTACTACACAAATGGCACACATACATACAAAAGAAAAAATTATTACCATTTGCCCACGCAGGGATTTGAACACAAGATCTCAGGGCAAGCTAACACCTTACCACTTGAACCAACGGGCTTATTCTGACATGAGTTGACCAGAAATATTATTTAGCCAAACAAATAAAGATAATGTTAGGAACAAAAATAATTTAATTTTTTCTTAAAATCAAATTCAAACCCATGACCTCAAATATACACCCAATCACTTAACCACTAGAGCAGATGCTTATTTAATGACTAAATCCAACAAATCAAACACTTGAATTTCTAGGGCATTACATTACAGGCTCATTTAGATTATCTACTGAAGTAAGTTATCTTTGCAATGCAAACGTTTTTACAATGTCACTTATCTTTAGTTTGAACTTTAGACAATCAATGAGCTATGATTTGCTTGTCACAATCTCACTATGCATGCAAAATATAAAAGACAGAAAATACAAAAGACATAATAGCGAAATGTGAAATTAACTTTATTTATTTATTCATCATTCAAATAAATAGAAAAAATTTACATGTTTACTGTAATATCGGTACATTTCCCAACAATTATATGCTTGTGTATTTCAGATGAGATCTTACTCTTATCAGATATACTAGTTCTGACTTCCAAACATGTCGAGATTGAGGAAATTGACATCAAGTTACGTTTTTGTCCTAGATGGTGGGTGCATTGTGTGGAGAAGTATGAAACAGAGATGTACTGCTAATTTCACTATGAAGGGCCAAATATGAGGTATGTAAAAGCTATGACACTGTAACATTGCAAATATAGGTAAAGCTCAAAGAAACTACATAAGGATAAAACACATTAATCATAAGGGAGACAATAGTGTTTCGCGAAATAGTGGATGTAGTCAAAGATCACATATGAGGACAAACCGTGAGGATTTCCTTTACCAAGAATCTACTTGCTAGAGAGTTCTTTGGGAAACATATACAGGGGTACAAGAATGTGAAACATGACTTATCTATTTCACTAGGGCAAGTGGGAGACTGTTGGATCTGGTGCCCTTAGTGTAGTATTTTCGTCAATGTACACTTGCAATTTTTTTGAACAGATTAGTTAATAAAATTATTTATGAATTACATTAATAATTTGTTTAATGTCTTTATATGGTTTTTGCATGCAAAGAAAAATATAAGCAAATGTTTCTCAATGGTTGTCTAATGGTTAACTAAGACTAAGCGATATTACGTGGTCAAATTGTAATACAAAAAGGCAACATATATTAGTAGGCGAACCTAAACATGTCATTAGTCAAATAAAAAATGAGGAAACCAATTGAAAGATCAATATGTCATCTATAAAGTCCAATTTGAGAGATGTTTTGTCTTAGGCATCGGAGTGGATGACTCCTAAAAGAAAGAGACATAAATGTGACTGATTGGACTGACAGGACACCTAATAGGACCCAAGTAGAATAGATCCTGAATCCATTTATAGATTTATTCACTTATGACGTTCACAGTGTGGCATACCTAAATCTTGAGTGGATGGCTAACTATGCATACGTGACTCGTACACTTTGATCTAAGTAAAAGCCTGGGTTCAAATAGATAAGGAACCGAAAGCTGGTGCATTGGGTATACAACTTCTGCAGTATGTAATGTCATTCACAGTAGTGGAATTCATATTCTGAGACATGGGTAAATAATATCCTCTCATTGGCATTACATGGTTGATGAAAAGTAAATGTGGTCATGAGTCGTTCGTTTTTATGATGAATGACTTAATTACCATTTGATAGTAGTTGAGTTTTTAGGAAGGAAGATGTAATGGTTACCAAGAGATCAAATAGAATCATATTGGGAAAACATATATTATTTCAAAGAGATTAAGAATATCCTATGAGGGTAACACACTTATGACAATGTCATTGGACAAGCACTAATTGAGTTGTTTTCATAATGGTATATCGTTGGGGAGAGCTCAATCATGATACTATAGTGGAATGAATTTGTGACTAAATGATTTTATAATTAATAGGCGAAAAGTTGGAACTTATTTATAAATAATTTGAGCCTTAATTACATATGTCCAATCGGTCCCTCCGCTAGCTTGTTAAAACCATAAATGAATTGTGTGTTGAATCAAAATGAATAGAACGGATAGAAATGAAGAAATGGAAAACATTCAGGAAATGATTTTGGTTTTCCCCAAAATGAAAATAAAAATGAAAATGGAGAAAATGAAATCATTTGGAAATGAATATAGTTTTCTCAAAATGGAAATGAAAATGAAAATGAGAAATGAATTCATTTGCAAATGAGCAAGGATTTCTCAAAAATAATCAGAAGATTAAGTTTATGTTTTTAAAAGTATTTTAAAGCTTGAAAATGAAAATAAACCATACGATCATAGTGAACAAGTTGAATGATGAAATATTAAATATATTTTCTTGAAAATTTTATTAGGGGTAAAATCGTCATAATTTTACACTCGGTAAAATTAGGATGAGAAAATTATTTAATATTGAAGTTTATTTTAGGAAATAGAATAATAAATATTGGGTTGGATCAAATTATAATGTATTGGATTAAAAGCTCAGAAAATACTTGTAATTGAACTCGATATGAAAGAGGCCCAAAAGCCCCTTATATAATAAGTGGAGACAACAAACCCTAGTATATTTAACTAGGGTTCTTACCCCTTACATTCTAGTAGAACAAGGATTTCGTTTTTCTATTTGAAATAAACTTCTTTAATTAAATAAGGGTTCTACCTTCTCTCCCTATAAATAGATGGCATCGATAGGGCTATTTACAGAACTTGAAGATATTATTGCTCTGCTGAAAAATAGAGAGAATTTATTCCCAACTATTAAATATACTTTTCTGAAATAACAATTCTATCAGTTTCTATGTTAAGAAGAGAATTTTCGTTTTCACTTAAAAGAAAAGAAAAATATTTCTAGTTCTGTGTTTTGATTTGATTTGACTGAGCCCACACTCGAGGCAATTCGTTGTACGAGAATAGCAAAGAAGATCATTTAGTTGAAAGTCGGGAACGACAAGGATTCGTCTATCTGAAAACACATGTATGATTTCGGTCTAAGGTTTATGCTTTAAACATCACAAACCGGGTTGATTTTCAAAATTTTTATTTTCTATTGTTTAAGAAAATCGTTTTCAAACCGGATTTTTTCTAGTAGTTCTAGTTGATTCCATTGATAACCCTTGTGATATACATAGTGCAATGGCATGTTTTAAGTGGTATGAGGTAGTGTGCGATGAGTTTGATGCATGAGTTTGTAATTAGATTTGGACCTTAATTTTCACTCCTACTCATAGGAAACCAGTAGGCTATTATCGATTTTTCAAGATGAAATGTAATTCTGATGGTTCTATTGCATGATACAAGGTGCAGCTGATGGCAAAAAGTTGGACTAAATTTCTAGAAACCTTTAGCCCTGTGGTCAAGGCTAATACTATTCAAACAATTCTTGCATTGGCTATCTTCAACAAGTGGGAACTGAGATTGATTTATGTGATAATACATTCTTAAATACTGAGTTGATCGAATATGTGTTTATGCTTTAGCCACCAGGTTTGAACAACTAGGTGTTGATGGGAGACCACTAGTTATCGATATAACTGTCCATTATGTCTTATGTGAGAAAATGAAGCATGTCGAACTGGATGTTCATTTCATCCACAAAAAGGTGCAACAATAGGTGTTGTGTGTCAATCATGTTCCTATTGAAGAACAAATTGTAGATATTTTTATTGAACCTTTTTTAGAATCTTCCTTTGTTTTATATTTTTTTCTCGTGTTTTTACTTAGTTTTTGTTCTTTGTCTTAATAAGTGAAATGTTGTGTTTTATGCCATTTTTGAAACCCGAAATGGCCAAATGTGCCATAGGGAACCTAATGGTTGATTGAGTGTTGTAAAGAATCATCGGAGGCCTAAATGTGAGTGAAGACATCACCTAGAAGGGGGTATTGTGATATCCAGGTATGGAAGTCATGATACCCCTAACAATGCTAAATTGAAGAGGATCGAGATCATCCACAGTGGTATCGAGATACCCAACTCCTAAGGATTCCCCCAAGTCAAGAATGATGTGGGTATCACAATACCCCTGACAAGAAGATAGAAAAACTGATTGCAAGGGCAAACCTTGTCCAATTTTAACACCAATAAAAAACACAAGCTAAGGGGCATTTTGGGCATAAATTTTGGGTCAAAAAAATGCTAAAATAGGCCAAATTTGGCTGAGAGAAAAGATATACCACACATTATCTAGTTTTTACATTTTTTTTTAATCTTTTGGGGTTTAGTTCTTCTTCTCTATAGCTTAGGGTTTATTTTCGTGTTCATTTTTGGTTTTTCTTAGTTCCATTGTTGGTAGTTAAGTCAGTTATTATTGTAGCTAGGATTTATCTACTTGCTAAACCTTTCAAACTTTCTTGTATTTGCACTTTAATTCATTAATTTAATATCAATTAGCTTTGATATATTTCCTCTGTTAAAAAACTTATCTTAAGTGTTTTTATTTATCTTATTTGTTGTCATTAGTGTGTTCCTCAAGCTTTTGCAAGAAAGATTGAGTCTTTAGCAAATTTCTTTTAGGTTAAGTTGATGGTGTTTTTACTCGATTCCTTGTGGTTAATAGGGTCAATGATCCTACTAATTTGGGCTATTTATGGTCTTTTATCTTTTAGGGACTAAATTGAAGGCAAACATAAATTTAAGGGCGAAAAGAGTGAATTTGGAGATAAAATGGGCCAACATGCGACATAGGAAAAAAAGTGGTGCCGAAAATGCAAGCATGGAAGACATAAGGACAAAAATTCAAATAAGAGATATTTTATAAACACAAGACTCTATTTAATTTTTAATTATATTAGGATAATTGTTAGATATTATTATTTAGATTTTATTTTAGCTTTTATCTTTATTTATCTTTATTTATTTGTATTTATCTTTTAGAATTTAAGTAGGATTAGACTAGGTTTCCTAGTACTATAAATAGGGGATGGACTGACTCAAATTTCATATCATCTTTTCTGTAAACACTCCCTCCCCAAAAAAACCTTAGCCTTGTTCTTTTCTTTACTCAATAAAATTCTATTTTTTTACTAAGTCTATTTCCTTTCCCAAAAGCATGAGCCACTAAACCCATCTAGCCAAAATTTGTCAAAAATCCCCAGAAAAGGTTCATGAGGCTTAGAATCCGCGCTTAGCCTTCTCAACGAGTATTCATCACTTCTCTACATTACGGGGCTGAGGCTTCTGTCCATGTCCCTTCAAAAGTGATCTTTCCAACTTGTGCAAGGAACAACCGCTTTGTATATTTTGGGAAGGTTGCACAGTTGGTTCGTTAGCTTACTGCGTCAGTGGTTGTCGAGCCCAAGAGACAAAATGGCGTGATATTTGCCATTGGGAAGTGATGATCCAGTGTAAGACGGTCTCCCATGAGCGACGGTTGGCTAGAGTCAGGTTCCTCTAAATTATAAGTCTAAACCTTAAGTGGAGCTGGTGGTCGTAAGCGTTCTCTTCCATTATAACTGGCTTATTCAGTTCGAGAATGATCACCTAGTAGTCGAGGATTGAACCCAAGGAGGATCGAGATAACCGGAGGTTAGAATCTCGCCACATAAGAAACTCTCTCTTTTCCCAAATTTTGTTTATTTTTATATTCTCTATTTTAATTTTTGCAATTTATTTAATTTTGCAATTTCAATCAACTTTTAATTCTGTCTTTTTATTTTTTTCCCCAGGTATGCAGGTTTTCTTGGGCACGATTCTGTCCAGGATCTCACGAAACAAGACATTGTGCAAATCCAGTCCCTGAGGATTTGACCTACTTCCCTTATACTATTATTTTTATTATTTCTATAGAGATAGGATATTTTTGGTGCTCTCAACGACCACATTAGTCAAATAGAAGCATGAATAGCTAAATTGTAAGTGGTTGGCTGATGCAATTTATGGGTAATTGTTTTCTGGGTTTAAGGACTACATCAAAAAAATTAGAGTAAATCAAATAGACTTCAAAAATTAGGATTGACGCCCCTAAGGGAAAATTAAGATAAGTGATATAGAGAGGAGATCTTATTGGACATCAATTTGATAGTCTCAAGTTAGTTTGATGAGATCAAGGGATAAATCGAACTAATTTGTCGAAATTGATAAAGTTGAGACCGAGAGGTAAAATTGAGCCAATTTAAAAGTAATAATGAATTAAATCCCTAATTTAGAAGTTAAGCAACCACATGGAAATCAACGAACTGCTCTATGTTATTGTATTTGTTAGTATTGGGTGGTTTCGTATTTTGCTTTGTTTATAATTTAGTCCTTTCATGTTTCTAGATAATTAATTTATGGAATCAAACTCTTGTATGCCAGTCATAATATGACACTTAGTGAGTAGTTAGTTAGACTCCTTCGATCATGTTCATAGTTTAGGAATTGCTTAATCACCGACTCCTTTGAGTTCAACCCTTGAAATACCCAAATATTCTATTGGACGTTAGAAATATTACAAGTGATAGGGTCTGCTTGCACATAAAACCTCACTTCTAAAATTGCTTTATAAAGTTGTTCGTTTTTATGGGTACACGTGATACAGGTCACACACCAAACTGTTGGTGCATACACCTAAGGAGTGTTTTTAATTTACACAATGTGGGAGAAGGAGAAAGAGAAAGAGAGAGAGAGAAACATTATAGATTGAATCTATATATGTTGAAATGCAGTTGAAGTGGTGAAGTGTAGTTTTGGTTTAGTTGTACAATTTTGCTGAGTTGTAAAGTTGTTATAGTTGGTAGCTAGTAACTGTCATGGAGTCATTCATGATGTATAGATTCACAAGCTAGTAGGTTGCTCTACTGCAAATAAAATCAGTTTCATGGTTTTCTTGTTTAAGTTTCATTTTTAAAAAAAATTAATGAAAATAATACTTATAACATAAATTATTAATTTTTAAATTTATAACTTGTAAATTGTAATTATCATTTTCTATTATTATAAAACATGCCATTTTAGCTTACACCATATGATTTTGATAGCAAATTACAAATAACTAAACACTTATTAATATATATTATCTCTTTGTTTGCAAGTAAAATTAATAAGAGAAGAAATTTCAAAATAAAAATAAAAAAAATCTTTAAAAAGCTGATATATTTTAAAATCTCAAAAACTTTTTTTTTGATTTTTTTTTGTTCAAAATCTTTAAAATTTTGAATTTGTTATTTTCATTTAGTTTTTACATGCCCATAAAGTTTAAATTAGATAATGTTATTAACAATAAATATCAAAATTTTAGATTAAAATTATTATTAAAAATATTTATAATAATAATTATTTTTGTCAAATCAAAAGTTTTGGTTTTATATATTATATAGGTTAATTAATTAAGATTTTTTATATTTTATTTAAAAAATTATTTCTAATAATTATTAATTTTATAATAATTTTAAATTGATTAAATAATTTGTTTAAATTTGATTCGATTTTATTTTATTTTAAAATTAAGAAGTCAAATTTATGTCAAACCTAAAACATATAAATAACTTGAATCTAAAATGAATCGATTTGAAAAAAAAAAACTCATGTATTAAATTAAACGCGAATAACTAGACATGAAATGATCATAACCTCGAATGGTTCAAATTCAAAATGATCTCGCTCGAAAAAATCAACTATCAAACCTAAAATGACTTAAACCAATAATAACTTAAATTTAAAATTATTTTAAATTTAAAATTACTCGAAATTAAAATTAATCCAAACCCAAAATTGAAACTGATTTGAATCAACTCCACCATCCAATTCAGAGATCTAAATTATATCTATAGACAATTTGAAGATTATGTGATGTATTGGAATGATTAAATGTAATTGAAGTCATTGTGTTTGGAAAAAAAAGTCCTTGTCTCCACGATAAAAATTAGATTTTGATAATTTACTTAATTAAGCATAAAGCATGATGGGTGGTTGTGATTTATATATAGATGCATTATTTTAGTTAGATTAGGTAAAACAAATTATTTAGAAAATATATAAAACAAACATCGAGAAATTTTTTTATAGAAACAAACATCAAGAATCAATCTTTAAAAAAAAAATGGTAGTTTAAGCTATTTATTTTTTTTAAAAAAAATTATAAAATTATTATTTATAATATTTTTTAATTAAATTAGAGTTCAATTAACTCGTAATACCAACTCAATCATTAACTTTATAAGTTATATAAATATAAATATAAATTATTTTTGGAGCTAGGCACTTAACCCAAAAAGCCATTACTAGACATATTAAAATAATATATTATTCTGTTATTTCAACGAATTAATTTTTTATTTTTCATTCCTACCGCATACGATATTATCTCTCCCAAAAATCTTATTCTCATGTAAGTTTTTCTTTTTTACACGTCAACCATTCTTTTCATTCCCATAAATAGGCCTCCTCTCTTTTTGTCATTTCATCTACTTATAATCAGCCCCACATTCAACATTTTTCCGAGAACATTGTAGTTCTTTTTCAAAACTTTTTTCCTATTATTTATCTGATGTAGTTAGTTTCTAAGGGAAAATCTCGATACTCATATATGTCCAGTTTTTTGTGGGATTTAATTCTTCACAAAATTTATATTCAAGATTTTTTGAAAAACATATACGAAGATTAGACTTGATCTCAAGGTTAAAGTACGGTTCGTGTACATACATGCGAAATTTAATTCCTATATAATAAGATATGACTAAACCTAATATTGATTTGGATGTTAAGGCCAATCTTATTTATAAGAAATCTCTTAAAGAATTTGAGGAGAGCATTGCAGTTCTTTTTCAGAACTTTTTTTTATATTATCTATCGATATACGCTCTTTCTTATAGGTAAATCTCGACACTCATAGGTGTCAAGTTTTCTGTGGGATTTAATTCTCCACAAAACCTATGCCCAAGATTCCTTGAAAAGCATATACATAGATTAGATTTGATCTCAAGGTTAAAGTACTGTTCGTGCACATACATGTGAAATTTGATTCCCAAATGATAAGATATGACTAAACCCAACATTGACTTGGATGTCAAGGCCAGTCTTATTTATCAGAGATCTCTTAAAGAATTTTGTACTTGCATCAATATAGGGTTCACATATACTATATTCAGGTGAAGTCAATGTAAATTTGTACAATAAAACCTTAAACCCATTAATTTCAACTCTAAAAAAACTTCATTATCAAATTTATCTCCTCAAAATTTAAACTCTCAAGTTTACAAATTTTGTCAAGCAAGTTTTTGTATTTTGGAATTTTTATGTTACTAGTATTATTAATAGTTTTAGAAATTTTTATGTTTTATTGGATGCCATTTTTGTATTGTTGAATTTGGTTACGATGATTAAGAATGTATTATTGAAAATTTCTCATTGTAATAGAATTTTTCCTAATGTTAATTAGTAAGTTAACAATATTTATAATTTCAATTGATAAGATGATGAATCACTTTATTGCACAAATCTATTAGAATGGATCAATTACGATGCCTAATATATTATGCTCGTTTTTGAATTGGGCAATTTGGCAACATCATGTTTAAGATGGATGTCTCGTTGCAAGAAATGAAACTAATGATTCGTAGGAAAATTATATTTGTAAGTATGAAAAGGATATCCAGTTTAAAGTATAGATGGCAAGGGCCTATGAGAGGTGGTGTTCATTTTGTTTCAAGCATGTTTAATGATGATGATGATGTCTATGTTGAGACCATGGTATTTTGACACCGGCAAAAAAGCAATTGCTCCGTTGAGATATACGTAGAGGTCAAAGGTGTAGAATATAGGTACAAAGTTGATGATTATCCATTCGTATAAACATTACTTCGTTTCCAAAATCAATTGGAAAATCGCCCAAACTTCCAATATTTTCCTACTCAAGAATTGATAATGCTTGAGATGTACAAGGTGTTTCAAATGATGCTGAATTTATCATTGCCAACACCAACAAGATCGATTCTCATCAATACTTTCAAAATAAATTGATTCAATCAGATCACATAACGATGCCTACAACCATAGTAGGAGACACCAAAAGTTGGAAGAATAGGACATTATGAACTCGAATCATTAAATGGTTGTAGGATGCATGCCTAAATTGAATCGATTCGATCATATAATGATAAAGTTGAGGATAAAAGTGGGTTTCCATTTCATACTTTTCTAAATCTCGATTATCTTGGTGATGAAGTTGGAGAAGTGAGAAGATCTAAAGTTGAACTAAAAAATCAAAGTTAAAGCTTGACATCATGATGAGGTTGAGGCTAATGCAATATTTGTCCACCAACAAAGCTCCAATCTTCCTACAAATCAACCTCATCTTTTATGTGTAGACCATAGATTATGTAATTTAAGGGCATGAATCTTCGGAATTTCCCTTTGATTTGAATAAGCCTTTATTATAGTATGATTTTGAACTTTGTATTGATGAAGTCTTTCTATCAAAAGATGTTGTTAAAGTAATTAAGGAGTACATAAAAAAACTCGGTAGATTACATAGTGACCGAGTCAATGTCGACCAAAATGCTAAAAATGTGTGACTTATGAAGGATCCTGCAATCAATTTTGAAGAAGAAACAATGTTGAGAAATCCAAAAATATGCCCATATGTATATGTCACGGGGCTAGAACTTTAGTCTCGCAATCCGTGCGACCTTAGGTGATTCTTTAGCTTCGAATCTACTTTAGTTAGCCTTATTTTTGAAAGATGAGAATTCTCAAGTGAAATTCTTCAATGCACCTAAAATAAAGTGGAAGCAACTCAAAGACAAAGAAGCAACGAGAGAATAGAAAAAAACCATAAGAAAGCAACCTCACAAGATGTTTGAGTAAATGCTCTCATTCAATTACTATCAATGGGATATAATGGGATGATTACAAATGAGGGGAAAGGCCTTTATTTATAGTTGAACTCCCTCAGAGTCAACAGTACAATTTACTTTCCATCAACAGTTGAGATTAAAGCCAATCTATAATTGAGATTCTAAAGGGATTTACACAATCTTCTAAGATTAAAAAATCAAATATTCTAAGATTTCATATCTTCTAATATTAGATTCCATATTTACCATGGCAACCCTATTTTTCCTTAAGTGCTTCACTTGGCCATGAAGGCTTCAAGTAGATGCGTTTTTTCACATGTTTCACAAATTAGGCCAGTTCAGGTGAGTTGAATAAGCCTTATTTAATCAATTGGTTTTCATGAGACGCTATTTATGCATTAGTCACGAGTTTTGATCTACGACCCATGACATATACGTGTGATTGTAAGTTGAATGACAAAAACGTAAACTTAAGGATAGTTTAATGATCTTAGATATCATTTATCGAAAAATCTAAGAAAATTCTAAAGAATCATAAATTCAAAAAATATAAAATTAATAAATTAATAAAAAATTTCTAAAATTTTGAAAATTAAATTATTAAAAGTTCTAAAATATTTAAAATAAAAATGAATAATAAAAATGTCATAGTTTCAAAAAAATTAAAAATTAATTCCTAATAAATCTTTAAAAATTCGAAAAATTAAAAAAAACTATAATTTTTTTTTCTACAATATTAAAAATATAAAATTTTCTAAAATTTTAAAAAGAAATTTAAAAGAAATATTTCCTGACAACTTCAGAAATGGTATTGGTATCACTTCCAAAATTTAAAAATGTTAACAAAATATTCCTAAATTTTTTTTTTTAGAATATAGAATTTCAAACTAAATATTAGTAATTATCTGCAGCAAGCAAAATACCCGTTAGAAATTATTATTTCAGGAAACAAAAAAAAAATGATTTTGTTTTTTCTTTTTTTATTTCTAAAATTTGGAACATATTTGTAGTTTTTAATTTTAGTTTAATTTTTAAAATCTTATTTCATTTCTCGGAAATTAATTTTTTTAATTTTTTATGAATTTTAAAATAAATTTTTGAAAATTTTCAATTTTTTGGATTTTTTTTAATTCTTGAGAACCTTTTAGAATTTTCCATAAGTTTTTTTTTTTGAGAGTCTGTAAATTTTTATTAATTTTTAATGGATAATTATTTAGTATACATATTGTGGAAATTTTTAACTTTAAAGTTATGATTTTTGTATTTAAATAAATAAATAAATAGAACATATGAAAAAATTTCAACTCGTTTGTAGAGTTTAAAATTTTCACTTCTAGTATACTAAGTAGTTACCATTTTAAATTTCTTTTATAGGTTTTAATATTTTTTTATTTTAATTTTTAGGAAATTTTTTGTCCATAAATTTTAGGAATTTTTAAATGTTATATATATAGAAATTAAACTAACTCGTTTGGTGACACAAGAAAGAATTTGGATATCGAGAAATTCGACGGGATCACAAATTTTAGTTTCTGACAGTTTCGAATAATTACGGAGGTAGTTGATGTGGCTGAGAACGAGAGTGATGATTTGTTGTTCTCCACATATAATCCGATTGAAGGTGGATTCGTGTCGGATGTCAGACATGTGCTTGATTTAGAGAAGAATCTCATCCTCTTTTGGTCTTTAGGACTCGAATGGTTAGTAGAATGTTTGAGGCAAGGTTGGTCGTAGAAGGTTTCAGTCAGGTGGAGAGAATTGATGTTTTCTCTCCTATTTAAGTATTACTGGCCCTTGTTGCATTATACAACTTTGACTTGAAGACTAGAAGTCTTTCAGTTTTCAAGTTTGAGCATGACTTAGACTTGGCTAAAGATCTACAAAATTCGAGTTAGGCCTATGATGGGGCATGGAAAAGGAGGCGTGATAAATACGAGTAAAGGTGGAGATTTTTGGGATGTGCCTCGCATTTAGACAAGAATCAACAAGCAACTGAATGAGGGTCAAAATAGGCCCGACGTCAAGACGATGTGGCAATTTTTGGCAATGGGCATGGCAACGATGTCGTGATGAGAAAAGTTAGGATGTCATGACATCACTATGATTCCTGATGTTATACAGCCACGTTTTGTACAGCTCAACAGGACTTCTTCTCCTAGTTGGACTTTGATTACTTCAAGGTTATTTTAGTTGTTTTGGCCTTTGGTATTGAGCCTATTTAAAGGGTTTTTATAACCCTGATTTAGACATGCCAACCAATAAGGGCTTTTATTTAAGGGCGATAAGATATAGTCATAGATGATTGTTGGTGAGAGTTTTCATAGTAACTATGGAGAGAATTTTGTTCCTGAGTTACAGCTTTGTATTCTGGTATTAAGTTTGTATGTTTAGAACATTTAGGTTTATTTCTCCATGTTGTATTTTTGTTTGTTTACAAATATAGTGAAAAGTCGATGCTTCCTTTGTTTGTGGTTTTTATCCTCTTTGGAGGAGTTTTCCACGTAAATATTTGTGTGTTTGATCTTCTCTATTTTACTTGGTCAATTGCAGAATCTGAACCAAGCTTTGATACCAGTTTGTTAAGGATCGACTCGTATAAGCAACGAAATAGAAAAAAATAGAGAACATCAAGAACACAAATTTTACATGGAAAACATCTCCAAAAAGGATAAAAATCATAGGAAAAAAAGACATTGACTTTTTATTAAATGAGTAAACAAACAAGAGTATTATATGGAGAAAATAAACCTAAATGCACTGAACGTATAAACTCAAACCCCAAAAATAAAACCTTAGTTCGGGAACAAAATTCTCTCTATAACTTACAAAAAACTCTCTCTCAAACTCATATACGACTACATATTGTCGCCCCCAAAAGAAAAGCCTTGTAGTACTACATCTTTAATTGCCTTTTAATTGGCCTCTCAAAACAAGGATACAAGGCCCCTTTAAAAAGGTTAAGATTAGAGGCCTAATCATACTAAAATATCCCTAGAGTATTGAAAGTTTAAATGGGAAAAGATAGCAAAGTTTAATTGGGAGAAGAAACCTGATTTATGTGGGGAACACGTCGCAACATCCCCGTTCGCGTTTTTACGACGTTGTCTGTCATCACAATGTTGGGAAGCTTCTCATCTTGGTGTTGTTGTCTGTTCGATCGAAAACACAAGGCAAACATCATAAATCTCTACCTTGACTTGTATTTACCATACCTTCTTTTCCAAACCTTGTCACAGGCCAAACTCGATATTTGCAGAATGTCCACCAAGCCCAAACCGTTCTCAAACTTGGAAACCGAAAGACTCCTTGTCTTCAAATCAATGTTGTATAATGCAACCAGGGCCAGTGATACACGAACAGCCATGTGCTTCACAACTAGAGAGAAAACATTGAGGAAATCAACTCCCTCCACTTAACTGTCACCTTTTGCGTCCAATCTTACTTTAAACACTCTGCTTTATCCGAAACTGCTACAATCTAAAATCTTTGATTCCATCCAACTTCTTGATATCAAAATTCGTTATCGCCATCCTTGAATGGGTCGATTGTGGAATCTGAACCAAGCTCTAATACCAGTTTACAGGGAATCAACCCAAATAAATAATGAAAAAAAAAAGAGAAGATTAAGAACATAAATTTTATGTGGAAAATTACTCTGAAGAGGATAAAAACCACGGGCAAAGGAGGCCGAGATCAAGAACACAAAATTTACGTAGAAAACTCCTCCGAAAAGGATAAAAACCACTGACAAAAGAGGCATCAGTTTTTCACTAAATTAGTAAAAATGCGAGAGTACAATATGGAGAAAATAAATCTAAATGTGCTAAACGTACAAACCCAAACCTCGAAAACAAAACCTTAAGTCAGGAACAAAATTCTCTCCATAGTTTACCACCAAAAACTCTCTCTCAAACTCATATTCGACTACATCTTGTTGCCCCTAAAAGAGAAGTCATGTAGTATTACATCTTTAATTGCCTTTAGTTGGCCTCTTAAAACAGATATACAAGGCCCCTTTAAATAGTCTAAGATTAGAGGTCTAATCATACTAAAACATCCCTAGAGTAATCAGAGTTTAGCTGGGAAAAGATAACACAGCTAAACTGGGAAAAGAAACCCAGTTTATGTGAGGAACACATCACAACGTCCCCATTCGCGTCGCCACAACGTTGTTCGTCGTCACAATGTCGGGAAGCTTTTCGTTGTGATGTCGTCGTCTATTCGACCGAAAATACAAGGCACACCCCACAAAAAGGGCAAAAATGTAAAGATAAACGTCGAGATCGTTTACGCAGTTCGACCTCAATTTGCGTCTACAGGGTCTTGCCTAAAGCAATGATCCACTATCTTTCTCACGGTACAACTAATGATTTAAGTCCTAACATTGGTCTAACACTCACCATTTTGGTGACTTTATCGCTGTACAAAGACTAAATCACTCTTTCACTAAGCTTCTCCCTCAAAAGCTTAATTTTGTAACTTAAGAGGCTCTCTTGTTGCTTATAGAAACAATGCACACATAAAGCATTCATCACTTGAACAAATTTGTGCTCTCTCAATCTCTAGGTCTCTCGGTTATTCTCGATAATCAATTTAACCTAGACAAAACTTAAGTCTAATTACTTTTCTATAAAGTAAAGCTAAAAATCAACATAGGATAATAATTCCATAAAAGTCTCGATGCAATCCAAAGTCATCAATCAAAAATGAATTTACTTGTTCCACAAGTAACCAAGCTTAATTCACACACACAAAAAAAAAAAAAAAAAAACTAATCTTCAAGTCTTTAATTTCAATTCAATTGGTTTTCATGTTTTGAGTTGTAATTTATCTAAATATTATCGGAATAGATAAATCAATACTTTTATTCTAAAATTTTCCAACTTTGAAAATAGAAAAATTTAACAATAACATAGTGCGTGAAATTATGGCACTATTTCAACCACAAAAACAACCAAACAATTAACTTTATCTATAAATTGGTAAACGCAATTCTGTCAAATGTTGTTAAAAGAGTTTTGGTTCATAACTCTTGCTTTTAATACCAACTTATTCACTTTTTCTTTTTATTACAAACAGAGAGAGAGCTTTCAATTATCTGAAAATTTTATGACTTTGGTATATTATACAGTCATCACAAGGAAATTTCAAATATTTTGAATGGTATGATTACGAAGCATTCTTATCATAAAAAGAGGGGAAAAAATGTTGAAATTTTACTCATTAATTGATGAATTTTCTGTACAGAAAATATTGATTTTATATATTTTTTATTAATGTAATTTAAATATTTGATTTTTTTATTTTAAATTAAAGAACATATAATTAAATTAAATGAATATTCTTGTTAATCATGTAATATTTTTATTATGGGTAAACTATACAAATAGTCACTTAACTATATTTTTTTTTATTATAGGCACTTAAAATAAAATAAAAAATTGCAATTTAAGCACTCACGTTACATAGTTTGGTCATTTTGGTCACTCTAGTTAAAATCACAAACAATAAGATGAAGTGACAGTTAAAAGAATCGGTATAATTAGGGGTGAGCGTTCGATCGAATCGAATAAAAACTTTTTGAGTTAATCGAGTTGATAAATCTTCTTTTATCATCCTAATTCGATTTGAATTTTTTTTAAATTGAGTAGAGTGAAATGGAATTTGACTCGAGTTGAATCGAAAAATTAAACATGTCAAATTAAAATCTTATTACAGTATAACTAATTCTTGAAAAATTTTTCAAAGCAAAATAATAATAAAAAGATACTTAGTATGATAAACTTAAATCATTAATTAAATTATATAGTTCCTAAAGTTATTATTTTATAAAATTTTTAAAATTTTAACTTTACATATTTTTTATATTTTTTTAAAAAAATTTATAATTTTTTTATTTTTTTAAAAAATTATAATTTTTTTAAAAGATTAATTTTAGAATTTTTTAAAATATTTTGAATTTTAAAAATTATTTTGTATTTTTTGTTGAAAGAGAGACAAATTTGTTCATTTTTAAAATTGACAAGGATCAAAAATGTATTTACACCAGTCTGTTATTCAAGTTATTTGAATTGTAAAATTCAAATTGACTTGAATTCGAAACTCGAATTAATTATTCGAGTTCGATTCAATTAACTTGAAATTTGAATTTTTTTCTATTTTTGAATTGAATCAAGTTTTGTTCACCCCTAGGTATAATAACAAATCTAGCTCTCAACTTTTATATATTATATCAATTTATTCATAATTTTAAAAAATTAACACTTAAAATTTACAAAAGATCTTAACTTGTTCCTAATTCTAAAAAAAATTAAAAATATATAAATACATAAATTTTTTTAAAATATAATAATATATTTTAAAATATATATAAAAATAAAAAAATATTGTTGACAAGAAATAATAATATATAAAATTTAAAAATATATCAAAAAAATAATTTTAAAAAATATAAAATAAATTTTAATTTTATATAAAGATAAAATAAATTAAAAAACCCCATTCCTCATACCTCTCTTTCTACCCCATCCTTCTTTGGATACAAGGAGATGTTATTAAGGTGACTTATATTGTAACTCGGATAGGCAGAGCGTTTCACTTGGGATGCTCTCTTTTTTCCTTGTATTTTAATTCCTAACGCTGCTAATGTGTATTATGATCATTTCCGACTATCTTAAAAACGGTTGTATCCAATAAATCTGTAAGCTCCCTGCATATCTTTGGATCTTTTCAAGGTTGCAATATGTAGAATAACATGTTTTCTACGTGGACACCACTCATTGTTTGATATATTTGTAGCTGTAATCCCAATCTTCATTGTTTAAAATGTTCGAATAATTCCCAACCAATTAAGTCAAATCTATTTAAATTTTCATTTTACTTCGAAAAATTTTTAAATATATCTTCCTTCAATTAAACATACCATTTTTACAATTTTAAAACAGTGATATATAAACCGGAATGCAAGCATCTAAATATATATATTGATTAATTATAAAAGGAGAATAAAACTCTAACAGTAACGTGGTTAGCACGAGCCGAATCTAAATTATATCTAGAGCGATAAACACCTTGACCATTAGATCAATACACGAGTATCTAAATATTAAAGAAAAGCATATCCAACATAACTTTTTTTCCCTTGATTTATTCAACCATAAACATTTCATTTAAAGCTTATCTTCTTAAATCAATCAACTCCTGCAATTTGCTAATTAAAATCAACTGTTTATATATACATGATCAGAGAAAATTCAATTTAGATTTCTCTTGAATATAATATTGACTCCACATACTTTCTTAAATAATAAACATTAAACTGATCAGTTCCTGTTTAAAACTGTGTCAGTTTGGACATTTTTTATTATTATAGGAAAATGATTTAATAAGCTAGCCCAAGGTTTGATGAAAACGTTGGATGATGTGTCACAAGAAGGGAGTGGGATAGAATTTGGGTATGAGGAATATGAACCACAACTATAGGAGTTGGCTAGTATAGTGGTGTAGATACTTTTGAGTTGGTTTTTAAGTTAATTGTTGGAAATCAATCAATTGAATTTACCAACTCTAGTTTCAAAACAGCTATTGTTATTGATTATTTGCCGCTTGCTTTTCCATTCTTTTATTATGATACATAAAATAAAAAAAAAAGACACTGAGATAAACAAAACCTTTCTGCATTGTAATACAACTTCCAAATATTCAGGCTTCTCAATGGTTGCTGTAACCCAATAATGAACACAGACCTTAATGTAGTAATATGGTTGATAATTACAATAAAAAAATAAAAAAAACTATACTGATCTTCACTTTTTATCATACAATTCTAACTTATTAATTATTTCATAACACCATTTTTTTTGCGTACCAAGAAAAAGATTATATGTATATAAGTTGCACGTCAAACCAACAAAATGATTTGAAGGAAAAACGATAACAACTTCCCCCTTCACTTCACCCTCAACCCTACATTATTTTGTCGGATAAAGATGGAAGCCTTCGGAAGAAGTTCAGTGCCGGTGACGGCATCCGATCCCGGAACAACGGATGCCGGAAATAGTAGAACCCAAATGCCATTGCTATCATCTTTGGTGGTACCAAATATAACACGAATGCCACCATCAAACATAATCCAACAAAAATGGCCGTCGCACGTGGGTCTCGCCATGTCACCAATGCTTGAACACGTTCGCCTTGCGTGGCGACATCGCCCAATATGTTTTGCACACGTGCACCGATCGCACGTAACTTATCATACCTCGTGCGTATAATGTCCGGCGATCGGGTGCTTGGCATTGTATCGAACTCTTCATCGAGTTCATCACGATCCACGCTGTCCGCCAATGACATCTTAGGACAAAAGTGGGGTAATTTCTCCTTTGATCTAAACCTGTAGTTCCATACTCCAATCGCAAACACATAAAATGCCAACGTGGGAATGATCAAATCAGGGAACCACACCAGCATCACTAGCAATGCATGCACAAGTATCGTAGCTGTTGGATTCTTCCACATACGTGTATCCTCTATCCACCGTACCATATCGATCAAACACGATAGCACATTGACTATCCTTGACCAATTCGCACGTACTTTTCGCATGCTGAACGTGTGTGAGTCGGCATCGAGCATGTAACGTACCACTTCACTCCTCAGTGGTGGCTCTGATCGCGACAAGTGTGCGGCCAAGATTTTCACGGATGTGCTCCTCAACATCTCTTGTTGGGGCATTCCTAAAGGCTTTATATGGTGCATCAACGGTAACAAAGGCTGAGAGTACACGTGTAAGAAATCTAGCGTTGGAGCTGCACGGACAAACCTTACAGCCACCTCCAGCTCACCCATTTTTTGTACCCCGCTATTACCCAACATCACCAACGGATATGTATTTTTGTACACCTTACCCGTTTCCAAAGTAGATACGCGTATTCGTACTTTTCCCATACGGAAGTCAGGACGCGTGGCTTCTTTTCCACTGTCGACGTCCAATGCTCCCCAACTATCGAACACACCTATTGTCAACACCGTACATGGATCATATACCTTCCACGTGTACTGCTCATTCCATTTCGGATCTAAAGAATCAGACACTGTACGAGTTCGGACCCATTTCGACCCGTATTTTGCCACGGTGTATGCATCCGTGGACCCTTTACTGTTTATCGTTTTCATCGGTAGCAAATTCTTACAACCAATGATCCCAAGCTCAAGTGTCCCGACCGGCGGTTTCCACAACTGTCTTGCAGTCGGCCGGTAATCGCTGCAGACGTGCGCCGCCTCATCCATCACGTGATATCCGCCGTCAAAACATAGGCTCAAATGTACTCTACCTTTGTAGCCTTTCTTATCACTTTTTGGATCCTCGAGATTGAACCATCGAGATATCACTTTCCGATCATCGACACGACGTTCAATGGAGGTCAGCGGGATTCCGACGACTCCTAGTGTCACCGGTCCTTTCTGTTGGCGGTACTCGAGATAGAATATTAAATGTTCGGCAAATGGCTCGGCGGCTACGAACATGAGATCTTCATTCCATGATGGATTTCCGTTACGAGAAACAGAAGCTTTAGTTTTCTGCACTTGGAATCCCAATTGTGCTTTCATTTGAAATGAGCCTTCTTTCAACGCCGTCAATGGCAAAATATCTTGCGCTTCGAGGACGGAAGCTCGAAGGTACCAAAGCTTAGGAGAGAGATATATTTTGGCGCGAGAATTCATAAGGTGACCGGCGGCGTCCGATTTCCACGAATCAGGAAATGCTTCGTCAGCCTGGGTTCCGATCCAAGTAGCAAGCATTAGATCACCTCTATGAGCTCCACCTCCTTCCAACCTATACCATTGCGGCGCCAAGGGGCTGTCTGGTGGGTCTCGTAAAGGAATCTCCGTCGCGTCGAAACAAACCCCGCCTAAGAAATTGGCGCCACCCGCATCGGCCCAAACAGACACTTCTAGAAACGAGGAAGTTTCCGGTGTGTCGCGAGCGAAGGCAAATGTTTGGTCCCACTCAAAATACTTGGCTTTTCGAGCTGGTTTTGATGTCACGTGGCAACCCGTGACGGCGATCTTAACGATGGGGTTTCCATTGGTGGGTAGGCTGCCTGCTTTCACTACTTTGACGAAAACGTAATGCATTTTTTCAACAAGATCAAACGAGGACCGTTCGATCCGAGAGTGATCAGGTGGGTCCACGGAGGAAGCATAACTGGCAGGTGTTGCTGGCCGTGTGAGTGGCGGCGGAGCAGAGGTGGTTCGTGTAACTTTGATTTCCGGAATAGACCCGGATGTAGCTGAAGCCATGATACCCGACTGTGGTGGCGGGACCCAATTGGCTGATGTAGGATCAAGTACAATATCATCATCATGATCGTCAGCTTGTACGGATTTCAAATCTGCTTCTGGCTCCACCTGATCATATCCTTCTGTTGGCTTCTCGCCTTCAGCTTCACCCTTTTCTTCTCCCGCTGGCGCAGCTTCAACAGCCTTCACGGACTCACCTTCCGCAGGCGGACTTGCAGCATTGTCATCAGGCTTCACCTCAGCTGGCGGTGGTTGTTGGTCAGACGGCACAGGGGCCGCTGCATTATCTGAAGGCGGCTCCACCTTTCCCTCCTCCGGTTTCGCCTCCTCAATAGGCGGAGGAGGAGGTGGCGGCACATCATCAACATAATAAATCTTCAAACCAATCTCACCACGAATCCAACTAAGCAAATATTTCTTCTCCAAAGGATAATAAATCAAAGCTTCTTCACCCTTCTTAACGAACTGTCCCGAGCTCAACTTCAGCCTTCCGAGGGAATTTTGCCTACTGGTTGGCCCATGATTCTTATCATGATAAACATCAAGTTCAAGCATGTCACTGAAAACATCAGAGGGTTTTTCGACATTGAACTGAAGAACCTCGTTCCATGTAGGGTTTATGTCCCTGGTAACCGTCCTCGTCCGCTTCCTTTGTCCGTAGTAGTCGACCACAACGTAAGGACTCGACGTCCCGTGACCATCTTTGGGTACTAAATTACGTGCATCAACCACTTCTACCACAAGTTTCTGAGCTGTTGCCATGACAAAACAAAGAAACAATCAAAATCTCTTTTTCTTGTTCCTTCTTAATTTTCAAATATAATACATTACGAGAGGAAAAAGTTTTTTTTTTTTCTGGGTTTATAGAGAGATGTTATATAGTGTGAAAGGTAAAGAGATTTAAAGGTGCATAATAGCTTAACCTGCAAGGAGACACAAAACCTTTTCTTTTAGAAATACCATGACAGTTAAAGATTCTTAAGGTTCTTTTTAAAGCTTTTGCTTTTGACCGTCCTTTAGGCTTTAGCAGCATATATGTTTAAACAAAGCATCATGTGGAGTAGATGATGAGCTGAGCAGCATAAAGAAGGCAAAGGGTGATGGAATCAAGGAAGCTTTTGTCAAAGATGAGGCTCTTTTCTTTTTAGAAGTCGGTGCCAATCTTTGTTTTATGAGAGGGGGTAATTTGAAAATGATGTAGCAAATGGCGATTACCAGTACTGAAGTTGTCAGCAACAACACCGCCTCTTCCTTTTTTTCCTTTCTCGCAATCCAATGAAACCCTGATTGGAACATGTAGGGCAATTCTAATTTGTAGCCCCATGCCAGTGGGGATCTACCATTACTACTTTTTCCTCACTTTTTTGAAACCGAGTAGTGGAGCAAAATTTATGTTTCAAACAAAATGATGGGGATTCGTGAAAACCAAATTAAAGCCCTTTGCTTATATGTGAAAATTGTTTATATATCTTTGACAAAAGAGTCGTTTCTGCTTTTATTTAGTTTCATAATATAGAAGTGAGCAGCTGTTAAAACTATGTATACGAAGAAATTGATGATTTCTTAAAAAAAAAAAAAAAAAAAAAGTGGGGTTTTTCAAGGAAGTATATACATGAGAATCAGTTTGGCATTTCTGTTTGTCTAAAGTTGCTTATATACATGAGAATCAGTTTGGCATTTCGTAAAAAAAAAAAAAAAAAAAAAGTGGGGGTTTTCAAGGAAGTATATTCAAATATGTGAGGGTTTGTATATAATAAGGTTACTCAAGAAAATTGATGAACCATTTTATTATTACTTTAACAAATTTAATGAAAAGATAAATTCTGAAATTGAGATTTCGGAAATCCACAAGACTTCAAATTTAGACAAATCTAGTCACGAAAAATAGAGAGCATTAAATATTTGTAAACAATCAATTTGTACCATAATATGGAGAATGTAAGAAAATGTGATCCAAAATCTGGCATTTCATACTCACAAATATTTTTAGTATAGAAAAATAAAAGAATATTCTAGTGGGCATTTTTATAATAAATTATATATTTTTACCATTTGGATTTTACTTGAGCTTTAAATATGCTAAAAGTTGAAACTAGCTAGCTCCATATGTATTTCTTTGTTGACTTGAAGTTACCAGTAATTTTTGAGAATTAATTGAGGTGTGTGTTGATTATTTGCTAGTAGGATGAATCAATTTCTTTATTTAAGCTTATTACAAATATTCTTATTACCCTACTCTACCTTGGAAACCTTCTGTCATTACATTGATTTCGAATTTTTCTTCTGTCGAAACTAATGTATTTATTATCAGTAACTGTGACTACATTATTTTTAAAGACTACTATATCATTTGGTATTTGAGTTTAGTCTCAATGTTCAACTTGATACCTAAATCAAATGACATAATGTGACTTAACGAAATTTTGACATATGTGCTTAAGTTAAAATAACATAGGTACTTGATTGGGAAAAAAACTCATGTATCAAATTGAATATTGTAAAATAGAATCTCAATAATGACAATATATCGTAATTAAAGAAAAAAAAGAAAAATATAACACAGATTTTATGTGGAAACCCTTTCAGAAAAAAAACCACAAGTAAAAGAAAAAAAAATTTATTATGTCGAATTCGAATAATTATAAAGAGTATAGACTACGCCTATTTATATTTATAGGTTTAGAAAACCTTATTCTAATCAATATCTAATAGAAGTAATGCAGTAAGATTAAAATACCTTATTCAATATGCAATATAATAATTTACTAAATAATAGATAAAATAACATAACATGATTAACAATATAGTAATTACTTATTTTTATAAAATATTAATTTTAATATAATATATAGTATAAAATATTATTAAATAAAAAATCCTCTCTATTATTCATACAAACCCCCAACCATCTTTCTACTTCATCTTCAAAAAAAAAAAAAATACATGTTCATCTTCTTCATAGTCTCCTTCCAGAAAAAAATTCTAGAAATCCATTCCCCCATTATTTGGTTGTCTTTCTTCACAAAAAACTTAAGATTTGAATCATCCAAAAACAGTTCCAACCAAAATTCATGAAGATTTCCCTCTTTTTCTATCTTTGTTTTTCTTTTATCTACAAGATCCGCATAACAGTCTATTGCAATAACACCATATGAGAGTTTGTGTTTTGAGGAACATGCATGTTTCCACGCTTGTGTTTTGAAGAGCATGGTAATTCTTATGATTCTTTTGGGTATTTTCTCAACTCTGTCTCCAATGTCCGACTCAGCCTCTCTTCTCTTCTTCATCATTTCCTCTATCTTTTTTGCTGGGCTTGTGATTTATTTTTTATGAAGGTAAAATTGTGTGTATATATATATATATTTCTATTCGATGGAGACCCGTAATAGTCATTCTAAGATATCCTCAAAGAATAGCCATTCTTAGACCCATAATAGGTCCTTCCATGGAATGAGATTCATTCCAACCAAACTTTGGTTTTACTGTACAGAATGGAATGAGACCTGAATAAGATTCCTATTCAGGTGAACCGCGCTGCTACAGGTACAATCACAAGAGAATTCATGTCAACAGGGCGAAATAAAACAAATTTTTAGGGGGTCGGATAAAATTTTAATTTTTTATAGTTTATATCTTTATAATTTGTAAATGATTAAATTAAATTTTTATAATTTTAAGGGGTCAAAGTGCAATTTTACCTTTACTAATTTAAAATTTTAAAAAATTTTAAGGGTCAACAGAGCAAATTTACATTTTAGAGGAAGCCGGGACGAATGCCAGCCCTGCCTGGCTTTGCCTCTGATGCCAGAATAATTACAACTAAAATGAAACTAATGTGGAACACAATCAAATTAAAATTTAAAATATATTCAGATAAATTCCATACATAATAATTAAATAAGATAATATTTTTTAAAATTTTTAAACATAGATATATATTAATATTTACATTATATTATTATATTTATTTTTATACCATATATATTACCTAATATTTATATCTAAATTCTTTCATAGGACTTAGATAACTAATCAATAAATCGATTTTAAACATTGACAACTTTGGTATATTTTAATATTATAAATATTTAATATTTATAGGTTTAAATTATATAATATATATGAATAATTTGTTATGTAGTTCAAAAACTGGTTTAAACTCGATTTTAAATGGCTGAAAGTAACGTTGTTGGGGAGGAGAACCTTTCAGACTCGTCTCTGACTGCAGCGAAACCATTACCTGTAATTGCAAATTGCAATGCCCTAGATAAAGCCTTGTCAACAGTATACTTAATAAGAGATCATCGTGGAGAAAAGTGATCACAAATTCAGAACATAAATAAAGAATTTGGATAACATTAAAAAATATATTATTATCATGACTATTTAGCAAAAAAATTAAAAATTAATAACCTAGCCTGTTCATATTCTTTAAAAAATAACAAACAACCAGCATCTAAATGAAAGAGAAATTTTCAACTACTGCAGTGCAAAATGACTTTGCTTAAATCTTTGTTGGCATAAATCGAGACAAATGAAAGAAAATACATATTATTATAAAGCCCTCCCCACAAGATATAACAGCTAGGTATCATGGGTCGAAACTAACCTTTATTAACATAAAACTAAAGTTTTTATAATTGAATCAATTAAATCATCGGTTCATCCAATTCAATTAAATAAATTATTAAAAAAAATTAATACCCTTCTTCGTACTAATACCCTTAGAAAATCATTGTCGGACACAATATTTAAAAGAGTTTTTTTATTTTTTGACAGTAGAAATTTAGTATGAGTACAAGTGCAATGGATTTGCTACCTAGTGAGTTAAAGATGAAAAAACAAAGGTGGGGGATGGGGGTTATAGAGTGAACTAATTTCTTCACTTGAAAGCCAAATAAACTAAGTGATATTGGTAACAACAAGTAATGATAATCCATAGGTAAATTAAACAAGAAATTTTTTCCTTGTAAATGTTTTTAGAAATGTTATTTTCCATTATGTACAGTTAATCCTAAATATTAATTCCTAACATAGTGCGTACGTGAAAGTATGGTATTACGTGACATGTAATTATATGTACCAGCATAATTGTACTTATGTCCTTAAACTATGCTTCTATACCTTATACTATAAAACTTGAATAATACCGTTAGGATTTATATAATTTTTCTCTATCTAACATGCATGTGCAAGTGTCTACAATAAGAATACAAAAAGAAATATTATTTCTAATATATATGTCCTGAAATAAATGAATATAGGAAGACAAATATTTCATGAATCCATAAATTAATGTGAAAGACACAGCCTGATATAAACATATATGTACATATATATGAAACATCATTTTTCTTGTCTTGATATAGATAATTGTCCTATATCATTTGTCTCGGAATATTCTAAAGGAGGAAAATGGAAAAGACTGAAATATGTATGAAAGAAATCCTATAATTAGTCTTAATGGAAACATTATACATATATATTACATGTCTGTATAAGATAGAAACATTTGTATTGATCATCCTGAGTTACCTAAATCCTAAATCTTAAGTTAGTCACTGACTATGCGTATGCAATTCACGTGCTTTGATATAAGTGGAGGCTTATACTCTAAAGATGATTGAGCCTATAGCCAGCATGTTGGGTACATGACTTGTGTATAGCATGACTTTACTAGCAACAATGGAATTCATAGCACAATTAAAGAGTTATATCCTCTCATTGACATTGTGTGGATTGATAAATATGGAATGTGGCCACTGGTTGCTTGTTCTCGAACTAGCAATTTATCACATTCATTTGTTGACAATGATCATATTAATCATTAAGAAGGCACAATGGTGACAATGAGATAAAATAGGATTGTATTGAGTGAACAGATTTAACTCAAAAGGATCAAGGATATCATATAAGGGTAACACACACATGACGAGGTCATTGGACAAAGCAGTTGGATGAATTGCTTTTGTAAAGAGTATGTGGAAACACAAAAATTTATATACTTTTTCATACCCAATTTTACTTAAATTCATGCAAATCCGGTTAAATTCTTGTCGAAAAATAATTAAATATTATAAAATAATTAAATCGTGTTAAAAATATGAACATGGTGAATTTATTTAATTTTATACTTAATTTTGATTAATTTTGACTATTTTTGACAGATTCGCACAAAAGGCGAAAATTGGCTTGGCTGACACTGCTGAAAGCACAAAACCAAGAAGCAATTTGAAGTATCGAGGCACTTTAATTTCTAGCCTAAGACGGTCCAGAAATATGTATTAATTCATAATTTAATTAATTTTAATTTATTTCCCATTTAATTTGGGTTAAATAAATTATTTTTAATTAATTATGGAGAAAAGGCCTAGCTGAACCGCACCGGTCGAGCCAAATTGGGTGAACCGAACCAGCCACTAAATGGGCAACCCAGAACCGTCCATATGCTGACCCAAATCAGCATTTTAGCTGATTAAATATTCTTGCAAAAAGGCCCTCAAAAGACTTCTAAATTACATTCAAACCCTATCTTAATTTATGGCTTTGTAGATTTGCCCCAAGCTTAAAATAGCAAAGTTGAAACTCTCAACTTTGCCATGTGTGTGGCCAGCCAAGGGAGGGCTCTTTGGCTGCTGGAATTTTCTATTTTTAGCAGCCACAATCAGCTATAAAAGCCACCCCTTGCTGATCATTCAAAGCATCCCTCACTTCACATTAGAGGTGTGCATGGTAGGGCGGCTGCCCACTACTGGCCCGCCCGAAAAATGGGAGGGTTTGGGTAAAAATATAGGCCCGAAAAATGGGCTTGGGCAAAAAGAGGCCCGTTTAGAAAGCGGGCGGGCCTCGAGCAATATTTTTTGGCGGGCGACTCTACCCGACCGATTTTAATATTAAATTATTTTTAAATTATTTTTATTTTAAATTTTAAGTAACTTTAGTTTTTTTACTTTAGGTTTTTTTATTGTTTTTAATTTTATTTTGATATTGTAAAATTTTTTGTTTATTAATATAATTTAGTTCTAATTTATTTCAATTTTTTAATTTTAATATAATTATTTTTATTATATTTTTAATTTATATATTATTTTAAGAATTATTTTAGTCCCATTTTTTTAATATTTTTTATGTTTTAAATGCATTTGATTTATTATATTTTAAAGTTTTTATTTAATAAAAAAGTAAAAAAATTTTAATATGGTCGGGCAGGGTAGGCGCTCTCAGCCTATCATTTTTTCTCGGCCGGGCTTGGACAAAATTCTAGGCCCATATTTGGGCAGGGCAGGCCCGAGCCTTGAAAATGGGCCGAAAATTTTTATGGGCCCTACCCAACCCGCCCTACTTAATACCATGCACACCTCTACTTCACATCATTCTCTTATTCCCTCTCTTACTTTTCTCTCATTTTTCCATTCCATTCCCTCTTGTTCAAGTGTCGATTTCTTCTCTTGGGAAAGAGACTCTCATCAGCCATTTGGAGCAGCAATTTAGGTGTTCATAAGCCACCTTGATAGCCAAGGCCAACGAAGAACAAAGAGCGGAGCAACTAGTCAAGCCACGGAGAAACACCGGATTTGCTTCTTGTTCCCTATCTCTTTAAATTTTGTTGTTGTTTTGACGAACATGATTATGAATATTTATGCTATTGAAATGGTTATTTTAATCAATTCAGCTTAAATTATGTTTGTGTTGGGTTGATTATATTCTGCCTGCTTGAATTGTTAAAATCGTGTTTATGTTGTTATAAGCCTCGGTAAGATGCTTGATTAAGTAAAATCATGCCTAAGTTATTCTTGCGTTACGACTGTGAGGTAACTAATGAATTAATTATTTAAACAGATTGCAATTGTAATTAATTGACACAGTACTTAATCAGTGCATGTTTATTCTTCTAAGGTAGCTAAAGGTTAAATTAGCAATGTATCTGGCGATATTATTGCCTTGCATATTGCAAGATTATTGTGATTAAATTGTTTCAAGGTAGGGATGCCTTGTTACTTCACATAGTCTTTTATATGCTTATTAGATTTTATTAATCGTTTGAATTGACATAGGGATATGCAAGAGATTAGTTCAATTCAATGAGTATGTATGTGCAATAACATGTTTGGTTGCTAGAATCTATTTAGTCAGTTGAATTGACATAGGGATATGTCAAGAGATGAATGGATTTTTGTATGTAAGTTTGTTCATAAGTTAGCAAATTACCGGGTTGCTGTGAATTTATCCGTAACAATGTAAACATGAGTTTAATAATTCTAAGTTAAAGAAATATAATTAATCCAACACAAGTATGTTACATTGATTAAATCTTATTTGAAATCGTGCATTAGAACTACTTTGTTTTATTTTAATTATTTATTTAGTTTTTAAATAGTTTTTGACCATCTTTCAAAATCAAATTATTTTTACTTCGCCAGAGTGTTTTACAATTAATTTTATAAATAATTCTTTTTATAGTCCCTGTGGGCACGATAACTCGACATTTACTTGTCACTTTATTACTTGTTGCGATTGTGTACACTTGCACATTTTTCCATCGTTTCAAGTTTTTGGCGCCGTTGCCAGGGACTGTTTTAAAAAGCCATTATTTGTGAATTTATTAGTCTTACATTTTGGTTTATTTCCGTGATTAATTTTTAACTTAATTAATTTTTCTTTGATCACTTCAGGTGTTTATGAGTATTGGCCAGATCATTGACTTACTCCCTGTAGACCTTGAGATAGAACGAACCTTTCGACAGTGAAGAAGACAAGCGAACCAGAGAAGGACTGAAGGAATGAATTTCGAGAATATGATTCAAAGAAATGGAGCAAACCTTACTCAAAATCCTATCATTATTGCTGACGATAGGGATAGAGCCTTAAGACAATATGTTGTGCCAGTATTTAACGATCTTAATCCGGCATTAGGAGACCCGAAATCGAGGCACAACAATTCGAGCTGAAGCTAGTTATGTTCCAGATGCTTCAGACAGTGGGGCAATTCAGTGGAATGCCTACCGAAGATCCTCATCTTCATTTAAGACTATTTATGAAGGTGAGCGACTCTTTCAAATTAGCTGGAGTTACCGAAGATGCATTACGATTGAAGTTATTCCCATACTCACTAAGGGACAGAGCTCGAGCCTGGTTGAATTCATTGCCACCAAACTCAATTTCTACATGGCAAGAGTTAGCCGAAAAATTCCTCATGAAGTATTTCCCGCCTAGCAAGAATGCTAAGTTGAGGAACGAGATCACTGCCTTCCAACAAATGGATGATGAGTCCTTGTATGAGGCATGGGAACGTTACAAAGAATTATTATGAAAATGCCCTCATCACAGAATCCCACATTGCATCCAACTTGAGACATTTTATAATGGTCTCAATGCTCATACAAGGATGGTAGTGGATGCTTCTGCTAACGGTGCTCTCCTTTCTAAGTCTTATAATGAGGCTTACGAAATCATTGAGAGGATCGCCAGTATCAATGGCTGACCAATAGAGCCGCGTCAGGAAGACGAGTTGCTGGGATACATGAAGTGGACGTTTTCACTTCACTCGCATCTTAGGTATCTTCAATATCCTCAATGCTTAAGAATCTTACCACTAATGGGTCTAACAGTTTTGCAGCCCAACCACCTCACCAATTTGAGAGTATAGCCTGTGTTTATTGTGGGGAGGGACATTTGTTCGAAGAATATCCATCAAACCTCGAATCCGTATATTATATGGGTAACCAAAACCAAAATCGAGGAATACAAGGACTACAATCCAACTTCTATAACCCATCGTGGCGAAACCACTCAAATTTTTCCTGGAGTAACCAAGGGGCTGGAACCAGTAACAACTACGCTCAACCTAGACCGACTCAGCCACCTAGCTTTTCCCAACAAATTCAGAACCCAGTTCAAGCTAAACCATCCAATAGTTTGGAGAATCTGTTGAAGGCATACATGGCGAAGAATGATGCCTTAATTCAAAACTAAGCAGTTACATTGAAGAATCTGAAAAACCAAATGGACCAGCTTGCAATTGAACTTAAGAACTGACCACAATGTGCTTTACCAAGTGATACGAAGAATCCAAGAAATTCGGGAAAGGAACATTGCAAAGCGTTAACACTGAGGAGCAGAAAGACAGTAGAACCCAATATTATCGAAGCTGAAAAGGAGCCAGCTGATGCTCAAGACTCAGAGGAAGTTCAACCGAGTGTTGAAATTCCAGTTTCACAAGAACCAGAATCTGTAAAACCTGACACGGTAATTTTAAAACCAGCTAATTCTGATCAACTAACAACTCCGTTAGACGCAGAATTATCGCAAAAAACAAACCAACCAGTTCCAGTAAAGAAACCATCACCACCCTACCCTCAAAGACTTCAGAAGCAGAAACAGGAAATTCAATTCAAGAAATTCCTAAACATACTCAAGCCACTTCACATCAACATCCCGTTGGTTGAAGCACTTGAACAAATGCCGAACTATGTCAAGTTCATGAAGGATATCCCGTTGGTTGCGCATATCTTCAAGATAAACCACCCCCAAAGTTGAAGGATCCTGGATGTTTTACCATACCTTGCAACATTGGAGCAACATATTGTGGTAAGGCATTATGTGACTTAGGTGCAAGTATAAACTTGATGCCTATGTCAATATTTAGAAAGTTGGGGATAGGTGAAGCCAGACCTACTACGGTTACACTTTAACTAGCAGATCGATCCTTACACATCCAGAAGGAAAAATCAAGGACGTATTGGTACGTGTAGATAAATTTATCTTTCCTACTGATTTTGTTATCCTAGACTTTGAAGCAGACAAAGAAGTGCCAATTATCCTAGGAAGACCATTCCTAGCAACCGGAAGGACCCTTATTGATGTGCAGAATGGCAAACTTACGATGCGTGTTTAGGATGATCAGGTAACATTTAATGTTTTTAAGTCTATGCGATTTCCTGACACAATCGATGATTGTTCTGCAGTATCCGATTTAGAGGATTTAATAGTGGAAATAGAGCTCAACTATGTTAAAGATCCATTGGAACAATGTTGCGACGTAAAAATTTTAGTTTCGGGTCGCTAAATTGTGGCGATTTATTAGAAAATTGAAAATTGAAAATTGGTTTTAAAAATAAACCGGGAGTCGCCACCGATCTTTTTTCTAGGTGTGATCGGACACCTATTAGATCTTTTTTTTTTTAAACAAAAGGAAGGCTAAATTTAAGTCTACGTTTAAAAGCCAGAGAATAATTAGGGTTCGGGAGTCGGTTATGCGAGAGGAGGTATTAGCACCCTCGCGACGCCCAAAAATTGGTATCTTATAAACACGTGTTGTCTTGACTTTCAAAAATACGCGTTTAATTTAAAATTTGGTTGTGATCCGAAAAAGACGAGAAATTTTAAATTTTATTTCGATTTTTGAGAAGGGCATACTGCTTTAACAGGAGTCGATTGATATCCACCCAACATAGCGATGGAATCGATGACTTAATGTTTAAGTCAATATGTTGCCTTGATTATTGAAATTAGTTAAAGGATTTTTGTTTAAACGTAAAGCAAATTGATATAAAATAGAAATAAACAATAGACCAATCTAGAAACATATTTGAAACAAACATAGGTGTGACAATAATATTATAAGCAACAAAGACATAATGTAATACTATATTTAGGTACGAAATTGAAATAATGAATATATATATGTAATAACGATATTAAGAATATATACGTAATATATATATAAATAGCAATAATATTAGAAATATACTATATATGATATTCGTAAATGTATGTATGATATATATAAAAACGTTATTAAAAAGGTAAATACGTGACATGTAAAAATGCATATACGATGTAATGTTAAAATATTTACGTAATATATACATATGAGAAATAAACTTATTACAATATTACATAAACACGTACTTATATACACTAGAGATATATATACATGCATATATAAAACTCAGTATTAGGATTAACTATAGTAATTAAGACAAAAATATGTACATAAAATAACAATAATGCATAACTAACAAGAAATAAGAATAATGAAACATGTATGATATGTATATAAACCTATATGATATATATATATGTGTATGTATATTGAAAATGATATATATATATAAAAAGAAATATACGTATATTACATAGATGCGTATATATATAATAATGACGTTATAATATATGTTAATATTTGAAATGTACATAAAATATTACGAAAGATAGATAGCTAATAACATTAGAATATATACATAATAATATAATATTAAAAAGTACATGTATATATATGGTTTAATATGAAAAATACAGGTGTATATACATTATAGTATTAGAATATTTACATAATATAAATATCATTAATGTTTAAAAGAATTTAGTAATTATAGTTCATAAATATGTTATAAAACGTAATAATATGTATAATAACGATTATAATAATAATAATATATTAGTAATAAATAACGATAAAAAAGTATGAAAATACACTTAAATCTGAAGAAAGGACTAAATTTAAAGCGGGAACAGAGTTTTGGGGCGATTTTAAAAATAAAAAACATAGAAAATGACTTATTAGAACACGGGCCATATTAAGGAGGATCAAAAGCGCAATTATTCCTTCCAATTAAAACGCAGCGCATTAGCGGGGACTAAATCGGAAAGCGCGAAAACTTATGGAGCCAAATTGAAAATAGCGAAAAAACTGATTGTGTAATAGTAAAAATGCGGAAGGGCTAATCGCGCAATTAGCCCTTCCGCTTCAAAACACGCGGACCTTGACTGGGGCGGGTCGGGTCGGTCCGACCCAACATGAAACGACGTCGTTTTTATCATAAAGGGGGGGGGACCAAAACGCACCGTTTTGGTCCCCTATATAAGTTAAAAAATTTTTATTTTTTCATTTGAAGTCACTTGAAAAAAAAAAAAAGAAGGAGAGGGGAGAAAGAAGAGAGGAGAGAGGGAGTGCTCGGCCAGGCCATCCACACGTCCCGGGCCACGGACCGACACATGTGCTGCATGCGCACACCAGACACTGCAATGGCCGAGAGAGGTAATATTTTTATTTTTTCCATTTTTTTGCTTTTATTATTTATTATATTTTTGTGTTTTGAAAATGTATGAGAGAAATAAATTAGAAAATAGGATGAAAATATAAAAATTTTACCTTAAGGCTTTTTTCAACTTTGACCCGCTAATCAGTATATTGCTCACTGTTTTTTTTTTATTCTTGATTTGATCTGGTATTGCTAGTGAAATCACTAGTTTCCAATTTTTTTGTATTCGAGAAAAATCCAACCCTTTTACAGATTTGCAATCGGCTTTATATAGCCATTTTAGTTATCTTTGTTTTCTTACATTTTTTCACATCATTGTGTGTTTTCTTGGTTTTGCAGGTATGGCTGGTGATGGCAGAGGTATGGGGTTGCAGTGGATGTGACTTTGGGCGGTGGTAGCAGAGAGTAGTTGGTGGTGCGGCGCAACAGGGCAAGTGGGGAGGGTAGTTGAGGCTAGGGTTTCTGCATTTGGGGATTTTGGGCCTTGGGTAGTATTGGGTCTCAATGGGTTAGTGTAATTGGGCCACTGTTTGGGTGTTAAGTATGGGTTTAGTGGGTTTTGTTGTATTAGTTGAATGGGTTTTAGGGATTGGGTTTTTAGTTGGGTTCAAATTGGCCTGTACAGCTGCCCCTCTTTGCTCATTGTCGTGCAACGAGAATAGAGCAAAGACAAAATGAAAGGCCAATTTTGCTCTGTCTTGCGAGTCTTGACTTCATTGGTGCTCTTCTCGTTCAAGTAGTTTTTCTCCAGTCCATCGTATCTTGTATCTTTGGTTCAATCCACTACATCTTCTGATATGTGCCTTGCAGCTTCGATCAATCGTAACTTCAAGAATATGAGATTTGTGGCTTCGATCTGCTTCCACGCAGCTTCATCAAGATCAAGTCCACAACTTTCATTTGCTCTTCTATCACTTCAATGGGATAGGGTTTGTGATCTTCTCTTCTGCAACTCTAAAAGGCAAGCTTTGACCTCTTCAATCACTCTCTCGCAACTTCAGAGACGAGACTCGACATCTTCAATCAGCCTTCAATCTTTGTTCTCTACTCGGCTTGTGATCCTGAGCTCAACTCATTTCTCGCAATATGAATTGACTCTTTAAAAACAAACATTAAAAACAGAAATTGAGAATAACTCAGGGCGTGAGCCAAGGCTCAACTCACTTCTCGCAATGTGAGTTGATCTTTTTGAAACTTAATTTGAAAAATGCATTTTGAAAATACCTCGACATGTGACTTGAGGTTCAACTCACCTCTCGCAATATGAGTTGATTTTGGCAAATTAGAAATTAAAAACAGAGTTTGAATAACAGAATTTGAAAATACCTCGGCATGTGACCCGAGGCTCAACTCACTTCTCGCAATATGAGCTGATTTTTGACAAATAGAAATTGAAATTACCTCATCATGTCCTGAGGCTCAACTCACCTCTCGCAATATGAGTTGAATTTTGACAAATAGAATTTTTTTAAAAAAACCTCAAATACAGCCTTTGGCCCAACTCACTTCTCGCAATATGAGTTGATAAATTAAAACACACAAATTGAAAATACCTCAGCGTGCCCCGAGGCTCAACTCACTTCTCATAATATGAATTAATTTTTTGAAAAACAGAAATTAAAAATTACCTCATCGTGTCATGAGGCTCAACTCACCTCTTGCAATATGAGTTGATTTTTGAAAACAGAGATTTAAAAGCTCAACTCATCTCTCGCAATATGAGTTGATTTTTGAAAAATAGAAATTAAAGGCTCAACTCATCTCTCGCAATATGAGTTGATTTTTGAAAAACAGAAATTAAAAGGTACAACTCACCTCTCGCAATATGAGTTGCTTTTTGAAAAACAGAAATTAAAAGGTACAACTCACCTCTCGCAATATGAGTTGCTTTTTGAAAAACAGAAATTAAAAGGTACAACTCACCTCTCGCAATATGAGTTGCTTTTTGAAAAACAGAAATTAAAATGTACAACTCACCTCTCGCAATATGAGTTGCTTTTTGAAAAACAGAAATTAAAATGTTCAACTCACCTCTCGTAGTATGAGTTGATTTTCGAAAAACAGGAATTGGAAAGCAGAAATTGAAAATACCTCAGCGTGCCCCGAGGCTCAACTCACTTCTCGCCATATGAGTTGATTTTTGAAAAACAAAAATTAAAAGCTCAACTCACCTCTCGCAATATGAGTTGATTCTTGAAAAACAGGAATTGGAAAGTAGGAATTGAAAATACCTCAGCGTGCCCCGAGGCTCAACTCACTTCTCGCAATATGAGTTGATTTTTGGAAAATGGAAATTAAAAGCAGAAATTAAAGATACCTCGGCGTGCCCCGAGGCTCAACTCACCTCTCGCAATATGAGTTGATTTTTGAAAATTAGAATGGAATTACCTCAACGCGTCTTGAGGCTCAACTCACCTCTCGCAATATGAATTGATTTTCCTTGAAAAGCGTAAATTAAAATAAATATCAAAATACCGAAACCTGTCATCTGGTAGAACTCAGGTGTCTTTTTCAATGTAACTCTCCTTCTAGATTTCTTGCTCTGCTGGAGTACCTGTATACGTCATGTATGATGTTATCATGATATGCACATGTTTGTCTTAAATGCCTTTATGTCTACATGATTATGCAGTGCTCATTAAGCATGTTTGTCGTATGTCCATTTAGCCACGATTGTTGAGGATCTGCATTCATTACTTCGGCTCTTGGCTTTCTCTTTAAGCCATGTACCCGCCTTCAGGCTTTACAAGTAATCAACGTTTCTCAGATATCACTCTTTAGCCCTTGGTTGAACTTTATTCTTGCTTTGAGGCTCTTGTGTTTATCAAATGTTCATCCAAGTAATGTTTAACATTTCTTTTGTTTAGAGCATGTCATTTCACCATTTATCATGCAAATTAACACATAATGAGGTGCATATAAAAAAAGGTCAAGTAGGGATAAAAATGATATCTCATATTCATTTATTTCAAGTATGGCACACAAAGGAAGTTAACCAATGAGAGTATAAATGTCAAAAAAGAAAGGAAAGGATCGTATTCAACGGATACAAATGCTCTAGATATTCAACACATGAACTCTTCCACGTTCCTCAATCAAGAATCTTTTCGAGTTTGGCTCCTTGCGTAGAAGATTTTGAGCTTTCAAAGATGCTTCAAATCATCAGAGTCTCACTGTTGTCGTGTCTGACTTAAAACATCTTGCCTTGTAAGCCGAATGTTTGCTTCATTAGAATGCCCTTTCGGGTTTTCATCCTAATCTTTTTTTGTTTAATCAAAGCGCCCTTTTCGGGTTTTCACTCTGATCTCTTTTTTTTTTTTTTTAAAGATGCCCTTTTCGGGTTTTCATCTTGACTTTCTTCTTTTAAGCATAGTACTTCTTCACTGCATCTGAGTTTACTGGATTTGCTAACTCCTTTCCATCTATCTCGGTAAGGATCAAAGCTCCACCTGAAAATGCCTTCTTTACGACGTATGGTCCTTCCCAGTTCGGAGCCCATTTTCCTCGCAGGTCTTTTTGTATCGGGAGAATCTTTCTCAGCACGAGCTCTCCTTCATGGAATTCTCTTGGTCGTACCTTCTTGTCATGGGCCGCAATCATCCTCTTTTGGTACATCTGCCCGTGACAAATTGCTCTTAGACGTTTTTCTTCGATGAGGTTCAACTGATCATATCGAGCTCGAACCCATTCTGCTTCTTCTAACTTTGATTCCATTAAGACTCGCAGAGAGGGGATCTCAACCTCGATAGGTAGCACAGCTTCCATTCCATAGACCAGAGAGAAAGGAGTTGCTCCTGTAGATGTTCGTACAGACGTGCGATATGCAAACAAAGCAAATGGAAGTTTCTCGTGCCAATCTTTATACGTCTCAGTCATTTTCCCAATGATCCTTTTAATGTTCTTGTTAGTTTGCTTCATGACCTCGTTCATCTTTGGGCGATAGGGCGAGGAGTTATGATGCCTTATTTGGAATTGCTCACACACTTCTTTCATCATCTTATTGTTCAGATTCGTGGCATTATCTCGAAATG
Source organism: Gossypium anomalum (assembly GCA_025698475.1). NCBI lineage: Eukaryota > Viridiplantae > Streptophyta > Magnoliopsida > Malvales > Malvaceae > Gossypium > Gossypium anomalum. Next base: position 75,069,608 of record CM046966.1, on the reverse strand, counting down.
ATTCTTTCAGAACAAGCCGTCATCGGCAAATGATTTCCCTTTTCAAAACACACCAAAACTGCAGCTTCTAAATCACATTGGCAAACGAAGCGACTTCTATCCATTTTGTGAAGTAATCGATGACCACAAAAATGAATCGATGTCCATTTGATGCTTTTGGAGAAATTGGCCTATAACATCCATGCCCCACATAGAAAAAGGCCACGGAGAAGTCATGACATGAAGGGGCGAAGGGCTACATGAATTTTATCGCCGTAGATTTGGCATTTGTGGCATTTTCGGCAAAATTGATGCAATCACTTTCCATTGTCATCCAATAATAACCGAGTCTCATGATCTTTCTCGCCATATTGAAACCATTGGCGTGTGTTCATGAGATTCCCTCATGGACCTCTTCGAGTATTTTTCGGCTTCAACATCATCCACACATCTCAAGAGCATCTGATCCTTTCCTCTTTTGTATAGGATGTCCCCGTCAAGAACAAATCCCGCTGCCATTCTTCTGATTGTTCTTTTGTCGTTCTCATTTGCTTGTTCGGGATACTTTTGATTCTTGATGTATTCTAATATATCATAGAACCATGGACGTCCGTCTATCTCTTTTCAATACTACAACGATTAATGCGGGAACCTCGTATATGCTCATTTTGAGGGGCATTATTTCTGCTTCTTTACTTGCTTTGAACATTGAAGCCAAAGTGGCCAAGGCATCAGCCAACTGGTTTTCTTCTCGTGGGAAGTAATGAAAAGTTATTTCTTTGAATTCCTTGATCAATTCGGCCACTAAATCACTGTACTTGATCAATTTTGGATCCCTCACTTCCCATTCTCCACGGATTTGGTAAATTACTAGAGCTGAGTCTCCGTACACCTCTAGGATTTTGATGTCTCGATCAATAGCTGCACGAAGCCCCATGACACAAGCCTCGTATTCTGCGATATTATTGGTACAAAAGAAGTTTAGCCTTGCAGTGAACGGATAATGATTCCCCTCTGGTGATACCAGGATGGCTCCGATTCCATGTCCTAAAGCGTTCGACGCGCCATCAAAACACATCTTCCATGACTTATCTTTTGAGGACTCGGGTTCCACTTCTGTGATGCACATTAAGTCTTCGTCTGGGAAATCGAATCTTAACGGCTCATATTCTTCTGTCGTTCGAGTTGCTAGAAAGTCGGCTATTGCGCTTCCTTTTATTGACTTTTGACTTACATAGGCAATGTCATATTCCGAAAGGAGGATCTGCCATCGGGCCATTCTTCCTGATAGTGCCGGCGATTCCATCATGTATTTTATCGGGTCCAGCTTTGAAATCAACCATGTCGTGTGATACAACATGTATTGTCTGAGTCTCCGAGCTACCCAAACCAGAGCGCAACAAAATTTTTCAATAGACGAAAACTTTGCCTCATATTCAGTGAACTTTTTGCTGAGGTAATAGATCGCCTTTTTTCTTTCTTTCCGTCTCGTCGTGTTGCCCCCAAACGATCGCAACCCATTGAATTTTCGAACACCGTCAAATACAAAATTAAAGGTCTTCCCGGAGTTGGCGGTACTAGCACTGGAGGACTAGACAAATATTGCTTTATCTTATCAAAGGCCACTTGGCATTCCTCATTCCATTCTCCAGGATTATGTTTTCGAAGAAGTCGAAAGATAGGGTCGCATTGGTTGGTAAGTTGAGCGATAAATCGGGCGATGTAGTTTAATCTCCCTAAGAATCCTCTAACTTCCTTTTGCGTGCGTGGGGGCGGTAACTCTTGAATGGCTCTTATTTTATCTGGATCGACCTCGATACCTCTTTCACTGACAATGAAGCCTAGCAACTTCCCGAGGTAGCCCTCAACGTACATTTAGTTTGGATTGAGCTTTAATCGGAACTTTCACCGTGTCGAACAACTTCTTCAAGTTCACTACATGTTCTTCTTCCCCTCGGGATTTAGCAATCATATCGTCGACGTAGACCTCTATTTCTTTATGCATCATGTCATGGAATAATGTCACCATAGCCCTCTGATATGTTGCCCCGGCATTCTTTAACCCGAATGGCATCACTTTGTAGCAGAACGTTCCCCACATTGTTATGAAGGTAGTTTTCTCCATGTCTTCAGGGGCCATCTTGATCTGATTATACCCCGAGAATCCATCCATGAAAGAAAACAATGAATGTTTTGCTGTGTTGTCCACCAATGTATCAATATGTGGTAAGGGAAAATTATCTTTTGGGCTTGCTCGATTCAGGTCACGGTAATCTACGCACATTCGTACTTTGCCGTCTTTCTTTGGTACCGGGACTATGTTAGCCACCCATTCTGGATATTTGGAGGCTTGTAGGAAACCAGCGTCAAATTGCTTCTTGACTTCCTCTTTTATTTTTAGTAGCATTTCGGGTCTCATCCGTCTTAATTTTTGCTGGATGGGCTTGCATTCTGGCTTTAATGGGAGCTTGTGGACCACTAAATCTTCATCTAGCCCTGGCATGTCCTGGTATGACCATGCGAAAACATCTTTGTATTCGCAGAGTAGAGCGATCAAATTATGCCTGTGCTCTCTCGAAATAGAAGTCCCAATCTTCACTTCTTGTTTCCTTTCTTGATTGCCCAAGTTTATTGTTTCCACAGATTCTTCATGAGGCAAAATCTGTTTATCCTCTTGTTCCACCATTCTTAACAATTCGGAGACGAGGCGTAATCTTGAAAGATTTTCTTGACTTCAAATTCCCTAAACAAACAACCTTCTCAAAATCGATTTCAAGACTCAGAACGGGTTTGTTCATGTCATCGATATCGAGCACCAAAAGTTGAATGGAAAAAGAAACTATAGAGGGCATCCAAGTATTGGAATCAACAAAGGAATATTATGGCATGGAATGTGGCAAATGTGAATATGGGCTATGAAATGAGAAAATGATTATGAAATTAGCGATAATGCGAAAAAATCGTGACAAAATGCATCTTCATTGATATTCATTTAAATGATAAAGAGCGAATGCACGCTCTTACAAAAGAATTCTATTATATCTAAAGACACAATAGAAGGTTAATGTTTGGCATTACTCTGAAGTCTTATAAACTACAAGAAGCTCCTCGGAAGTCCAATTGTTCAACATGAAACCCGGGAGGGCAAGGGCGTATCCTCGAGACATCTTTACTTGTACCAGCCCCTTTGTCAATGACATTTATACTGACATTCTGAAAACCCCTTTCAATTATCCTCATCATGTTTCGTGGATCGTCTTGTCCAGGGTATATCATTCCCGCAGATTTAAATGTTTTTGACAAAGGAGGGTATTCTATTGGTTCCCATTCTGGTTCTCGACCCAAAGTTCTTGCAATCCTCCTTTCCTGATCTTTCTTCCACTGTCTTCTTCTTTGACGCATGTCAGGCTGGAATCCCAAACCGTATCGAGCCTTGTGCTGCACTGGCTTTAAAGCCCTAACTATTCCTTGCAAATGTCTGCCTAAACCTCTTCTTGCTCGAGCTCCTCTTCCTACGGTCAACTTGACACCCATTCTGGTATTTCTCGACAGTTTCGACACTGGAATTCTGTTTCCCTCAGCAACAAAAGTGGCATTCACAAATTCAAGGGATCGGAAAGAACACTCCACTGCGTCTTTGTTCACTTCCAAGTACGGTGCATCAACAGAGACAGATGCGACAATATCTTCTTCTCCTTCGACTGTGACCAGACAGCCGTCCATGATAAATTTTATTTTTTGGTGGAGGGATGACGGGACCGCTCGGCGAGAATGGATCCGTGGTCTCCCAAAAAGCGGTTGTACGATGGCGTAATGTCCATGACTTGGAACTCAACATCATACATGTAAGGGCCCACTTCTAGAGGGATCTCAATCTTTCCCATAACTTCACGCCTCGTCCGTCCGAATGCCCTTACTGTGGGAATGACGGGGCCTTAAGTAGGACAAATCCATTGGTATTCGGAAAGTGTGGCCAATGGCATAACATTTAACGCCGACCCATTATCGATGAGTACGTTCGGTATTATGTAGCCCTTGCGGCCGAGTCGTGATATGCGGCGCTTTCACCGATCCTCTACCGCTTGGCGGTATCTCATCATCACTAAAAGAGATGAAATTGTCCGCATTCAGATTGTTTACCCACCTATCAAGCTTCTCAACAGATATGTTGTTGGCTACATAAGCTTGATTTAACACCTTCAATAAGGCATTCCGATGTGGCTCTGAATTTAACAAAGAGAGATAAAACCGAGATTACGTCTTGTTTGCTTGCTCAATTGTTCCACCACACTATACTCACTCATGTTTGATAAATTTCAAGAATTCTTGAGCCTCTTCCTCATTCACGAGCTTTTTAGTTTCTTGCGCGGGGTGGAATTTCTTGCTCGACTTCGACTTCGTGCATCAACGCTTTCCCTTTTGCTTCAAGTCGCTACTTTTCTTTCTTGGTTCAACTTCTTTGGAATAGCACCGCCCACTTCGGGTAAAATGACCTACCTCCCAACATCTTTAAATATGGATTTGGACTTTCCAACTTCCGTGTGTACGATATTGACATCATATCTCCACGGTGCTTCGCTTTTGTTGTTCTTATAAGGAAAGGAGATGGTACTTGATTATCATCTTTGGTTTCACCGCTCCTTCTTCGCGTCATAGTAAATCACCAATGGTCGATCCAGCGCTATAAGGGGACTGATGAATGATTGTCAGATGTACATATTTCTCCATTATCGGCTTCTATGGCTTTACAAAAAATCCCGATCTCCTTGTTATCCATCATACTTTGCAATAATCTTCTGAATTCATCACAGGACTGAATGTCGTGCCCTTCGATGCCATGGAACTCGCAAAAATTGTGACTCTTTGCATTCTTTCCTTCGGATACTCCGTTAAAACGACAGAGTAGCCCTTTTTCAACTAGCACCTCCCAGATTCTCTGCAGAGGTGTTCTTACTTCAGATACCCATCTTTTACTTCGTCGTTTATCCTCCTCTCCTACTGCACTCACATTCCCTTCGGTGTGATTTGGGAATGGATTTCCGGCCGTACTGCTAGTACCATCAAATCGCAAAATACCCGCATCGATGAGCCCTTGAACTCTCCTTTTTGAAAGCGAGACGCCTCGGTAGAATGCCCTTGATTCCCCGCATGGTATGCACAACTAGCGTTTGGATCGTACCATTTTGGATATGGAGGTTTAAGGGGTGCCATGTAGTGGGGAGAGATCAGTTGTTTTTCCAAGAGCTTTGGGTATAGCTCCCCATATGACACAGGGATGGGAGTGAATTGAGGTCTCTCAGGATTAGGCCTTGCTGGTCTTGGCTCATTTCTGGGTTGGTTTTGGATGGGTGCAGTGTTTTGTGAAAAAGTGGTGACGGGTCTTTGGTTGTTCATGGCGTATACGGGGTAGGAGGGAGGTGGTGTTTGGTAGTAAGGGGTTTGAGGAGGATAATAGAAATTTGGAGGTGGAAAATTTCGGGGTCGGGGTTGGTTAGGATATGAATTAGAGGCATAGCGGTTTCCCATCCCGACCATGTGGGTTTCTGGTTCCTTCTTTTTCATAGGCACTGCCCTTTTCGAACCTTCTGAACTTTCCATTCTACCGCTCTTAACGGCGTTCTCTATGAGCTCACCAGATATTACAATATCTGCAAACTCCTTCGTGGCACTTCCCACTAATTTGTCATAAAACGGCGCCTTTAAGGTGTTGATAAAGAGAACGGTTATCTCCGTTTTTGTTAGTGGGGGTTCCACTTGGGCTGAGACGTCTCTCCATCTCTGCGCATACTGTCTAAAGGTTTCTGACGGCTTTTTCTCCATCATTTGTAAGGTCATCCGGTCTGGCACCATGTCTGATACATGCTTATATTGCTCGCATGAAATCACGGATGCCAAGTCTTTTCGTGATCTAATATTTTCCTCTTGAGTTGGTTGTACCAACGTAGGGTGACCAGTTTTAGACTGTCTTGGAAGCTGTATAAGTAAATTATAATAATTCTCATAACAAGTCATTTTTCGAGAGAACATGATGAGATGTGCTTTTGGGCACCTAGTCCCATCATACTTCTCAAAATCGAGCGCCTTGAACTTCGGAGGCAAAATTAGATCAGTGTAATGACTAAGTTCCTTGGCACCCAGTACCGAAAGACCTCGGTGCCTTCTATTGCTTTGAGTCTTTCCTCCAGACTCTTATATTTCGCGTCATGGTTATCCAATTTCAATTTGGCAACTTCTGCGGGGTCATCCAGATCTGGAACTAGTGGATCAGCAGGACTAGCCCCATGGTTCGACGCGAATATTCCTTGCCCCAAATTAGTGGGTGGAGCAGGTGGCATAGGTCGATGTTCCAAGCCTGTGGGTTCTCCTTGAGCATACCCTCTCTGGTGTTGTATATGCGGGTGGTGGAGTGAATCCGGAGGATAGAGTGGATCCTGATCGTGGTGAATTCTCGATTGAGGTTCCATAACATCTGGGTTCTGCATGGGTCCCTTTCCTTTGACCAAAGTTGTCATCATCTCCATCATTTTAGCCATCTGATCTCTTTGCTCAAGTGACTCCTCTCGAGATCTTACCATTAGATCTCTCGTTTCTTGTTGCGATTTAGCCAGTTGCTCTTGTAATTCTTTTTGAGCCCTTTCCATCCTTTCGATTCTCTCGTTGAACTCAGCTTCCATTGCCTTAGTTTGTCGACGTGTTCTGTATGAATGTCGTGATTCCAGTCTTGAAGTCTTGCAACTGCGGATTATACGGCTCTTTTAGTTCCGGTGGATGGTGATATGTACATGCGATGAATGAATGAATGGGTATATGAATGAATGGATGTCCAAAGAATAAATGATGCATAAATGTTAGTTATGAATAAATATGCAAGAATTTGGTGTTGATTTCAAGATAGCCCCATATGTAGGCATTTCATTTATCAGAAGAGTACGTTACAAAAAGTTTTCATTTTTTTCCAACAGTTACACAAATTTCCTAGCCACATTGCCTTGTTTCTTCACTTGCTCTAAAAACTCTGATATACTCGATCTTTGGCTCGGAGGGAATTGGCAACTGAGAACTTCGGCTTCATCTGATAATTGAACAACTTGCATAGCCGCTTGGCGAATTTCATTGATCAGGAAGTTGAGTTGCACTTCTCTTTCTTGGAGAGTTCCTTCATACGCGTGCATGTCCCTATCGTACTGGTCATTCTTTTCTTCTAGAGCCTTCAGGAGGTTATCTAATTGTTGTTGACGAGATTGTAGCATATTTTCTAAATCTCGTACTCTCCTTTTTAATTCTCGATGTTCAGACTGACTATTCGCAAATTCCGCAGTTGCCATTTCATACTCGGCATTCTTCCTTCTTAACTCTATTGCAGCGCGCGCGGCCTTTTCCTCTTCTCTCTTTGCTTTTCCCTTCCAAAACTCCATTCCTCCTTTGATGTTGCTAATTTCTTCTTTCCACTCAGCTGTTGGCTTGCCCAATCCACTATTCTTTATAGTGCTTCTTAATTTCTTGTTTTCCAAATGAAGGTCCCTTAAGTCGTTTCTCACGATCTCGGCCTCCCTTTGTACTTTTTCAGTTCTGGACCTTTCAACTTGAGCTTCAATCTTCAACTGATAGTTTTCTTCTTGAAGGGTACTGAGGTCCCTAGACATCTTAGCTTTTTCTCGCTCGAATTCTTGTCTAGCGATGTCCAACTCGGACGGCATTTCCTCCAAAAAGGGGTTCTGGGCAGTGCAATTTGTTGATGAGATTTGCTGACTACTTACCCTTTGCTTTCTCCATATGTCATAGTCTTGGGTAAGGGTATCAGCATACAAGGCTAATTCCATGAAATGAATTTCATTCCAAGACTTTGCAATATCTCGGACTCTCTTCATATATCCCTCACCCGCGAAAGCGAACTCGAATTGTGCCAACCCTCCAGTTGCAGGTATAAATTGTCGCGAAGAAAATTGCCTTTGGACTAATAGGAGGCGTATCCAACTCTCCCCATAACCCGAGTAAAGGTACCCAATCTTGGCCTCCACACTTGTATAACAGACTCAAGGACGGATCCAGTGGTGCTCTCCACGTTATATCCTCGGCGAAAGATTCTCAAGAACCGATACCCAATGTTGCTCGGTGATTTCTTTCGGCCATTCTTTCTTGAGGTAAGCTTCTAGCGGGGCGAATGTTTTTGAAAACATGTGAAATGGAGTGCGCTCTACTTTCCAAAAATGACTGAAAATCCAAACGTTGAGCAGCTGTGCACACCCGATAAATCGTCCCTTTCCTACCCTTCGACAAGTACTCAAGGACACAATGTCTCGGCTAAGATAGTCGGGACGAGGTTGACTCCTTGTTTTAGCCTTTCAAAGAAATCAAATCTGCGACCTCAATATGTCCGAGAACTCTCGGGAAAATGACCAAACCGTAAATGGCCAAGGCGAATAGATTAACTCTCTTTAATATGTCCGGATGACTCAGAACCAATTCTCGTAGGCTGGACCATGGAATGCAAACGGTTTCATTCTTCTTTTTTATTTGTTTCTCGGCCCATGCATCAGTCATGTCTCACATCCGAGTCTTACTAATTTTTTCCTAAAGGTCAATGGCTTAGGCTCCTTTACGTATATCTTGCCGAATTGCACATTGTCGATGCGAGTAAAGCGAAGATACTCTTCTATGGTTGGAGTCATGTCCTCTTGATTGAATGTAAAGCAACGATAAGCGGATCCCGAGATCGAACCATGGCTTGAATCAACTGTTCATCCACACGGATGGTGATTAAGTGAGCTATATCTCCATACCTCTCGGTGAAAATGCCCTAGTGTCCGAATCCCATTGGTTCCAAACTCGCACCAAATCCTCAAGGTTATTTTGGCGGACATTCACGATTGTATATTCGGGCAAATTGGCAACACTCCCTTCCACTAGGCTGTCCCCTTTTTCTCTCGAGTTTTAGAGACCAGTCTCGAACCACGGCATTCTTCTCGATCATTTGTGTAATTGACTCCTCCATTAGAAACCCGTTCTTTGGCAACTATCCTTTAATCAACACCTTCCTAATGTGATGCCTATGATGCATGATGATAATAAAAATAAAAACAAACAAACTTGGTTAGCAACACAACACAAATATAATTTGAGAAACAAATTAAACTACTCAACCCATAAATAGTGTAAATGAAAGGCAAAAGGCATTATCCCCGTGTACTTATTTTGGTGGCTATAAGCGGACAGAGGTTCGGTATGGCTATAATTGGATGGCTCGTATGGTTCATTATATGCGGGTTTTGGTTCTAGATAAGTACTCGAATTGTTCGTACCATCGTCTACTAAAACTAGCACGAAGCCTCGGTCGTAGCTCATCACAAGCTCACGAGTTCAATTCGAGGGATTACATTTACTTATGCCTATGCGGAGGGACAAGTTAACTCACGAAAGCATAAGTCATATGTAACCCGAAAGTATTCACTAGCCTGTGCGGAGGGACGAGTTAACTCACGAAGGCGTAGCGTTTACTTTCACTTAAACGGACGGAGCCCGGGTATAGAGCTCATGTTATGCAAAATGCAGGTGCACGGTGTGTGGGGGAAAAACTCATGAACCTTTACGTTTTATTCAAAGAAACTAAACCAGAATTAAAACCATAAAAAATGAAAACTGAAAAACCAACAAATAACAAGTTAGAAGAAATATTTACAACACGATGAATTTTTGAAAAGAGATTTCGGATCACGACCAAATATTTACTTTGAACAAGGAAATTTGAAAACTTTGACAAAACATGTTTAATTCGACTCGACTCTCAAAACCGGTGTCCCCAGTGGAGTCGCCAGCTGTTGCGACGTAAAAATTTTAGTTTCGGGTCGCTAAATTGTGGCGATTTATTAGAAAATTGAAAATTGAAATTTGGTTTTAAAAATAAACCGGGAGTCGCCACCGATCTTTTTTCTAGGTGTGATCGGACACCTATTAGATCTTTTTTTTTTTAAACAAAAGGAAGGCTAAATTTAAGTCTACGTTTAAAAGCCAGAGAATAATTAGGGTTCGGGAGTCGGTTACGCGCGAGGAAGGTATTAGCACCCTCGCGACGCCCAAAATTGGTATCTTATAAACACGTGTTGTCTTGACTTTCAAAAATACGCGTTTAATTTAAAATTTGGTTGTGATCCGAAAAAGACGAGAAATTTTAAATTTTATTTCGATTTTTGAGAAGGGCATACTTTGCTTTAACAGAGTCGATTGATATCCACCCAACATAGCGATGGAATCGATGACTTAATGTTTAAGTCAATATGTTGCCTTGATTATTGAAATTAGTTAAAGGATTTTTGTTTAAACGTAAAGCAAATTGATATAAAATAGAAATAAACAATAGACCAATCTAGAAACATATTTGAAACAAACATAGGTGTGACAATAATATTATAAGCAACAAAGACATAATGTAATACTATATTTAGGTACGAAATTGAAATAATGAATATATATATGTAATAACGATATTAAGAATATGTACGTAATATATATATAAATAGCAATAATATTAGAAATATACTATATATGATATTCGTAATGTAATGTATGTATGATATATATAAAACGTTATTAAAAGGTAAATACGTGACATGTAAAAATGCATATACGATGTAATGTTAAAATATTTACGTAATATATACATATGAGAAATAAACTTATTACAATATTACATAAACACGCATTTATATACACTAGAGATATATATACATGCATATATAAAACTCGTATTAGGATTAACTATAGTAATTAAGACAAAAATATGTACATAAAATAACAATAATGCATAACTAACAAGAAATAAGAATAATGAAACATGTATGATATGTATATAAACCTATATGATATATATATATGTGTATGTATATTGAAAATGATATATATATATAAAAGAAATATATATTATATTACATAGATGCGTATATATATAATAATGACGTTATAATATATGTTAATATTTGAAATGTACATAAAATATTACGAAAGATAGATAGCTAATAACATTAGAATATATACATAATAATATAATATTAAAAAGTACATGTATATATATGGTTTAATATGAAAATACAGTGTATATACATTATAGTATTAGAATATTTACATAATATAAATATCATTAATGTTTAAAAGAATTTAGTAATTATAGTTCATAAATATGTTATAAAACGTAATAATATGTATAATAACGATTATAATAATAATAATATATTAGTAATAAATAACGATAAAAAAGTATGAAAATACATTTAAATCTGAAGAAAGGACTAAATTTAAAGCGGGAACAGAGTTTTGGGGCGATTTTAAAAATAAAAAACATAGAAAATGACTTATTAGAACACGGGCCATATTAAGGAGGATCAAAAGCGCAATTATTCCTTCCAATTAAAACGCAGCGCATTAGCGGGGACTAAATCGGAAAGCGCGAAAACTTATGGAGCCAAATTGAAAATAGCGAAAAAACCTGATTGTGTAATAGTAAAAATGCGGAAGGGCTAATCGCGCAATTAGCCCTTCCGCTTCAAAAACACGCGGACCTTGACTGGGGCGGGTCGGGTCGGTCCGACCCAACATGAAACGACGTCGTTTTTATCATAAAGGGGGGGGGACCAAAACGCACCGTTTTGGTCCCCTATATAAGTTAAAAAATTTTTATTTTTTTCATTTGAAGTCACTTTGAAAAAAAAAAAGAAGGAGAGAGGAGAAGAAGAAGAGAGGGAGAGGGGTGCTCGCTGCAGGCGGCCACCACACCATCCGATCGCTTTTATTATTTATTATATTTTTGTGTTTTGAAAATGTATGAGAGAAATAAATTAGAAAATAGGATGAAAATATAAAAATTTTACCTTAAGGCTTTTTTCGAACTTTGAATTCTTAATCAGTATATTGCTCATCGTTTTTTTTTTTTCTATTCTTGATTTGATCTGGTATTGCTAGTGAAATCACTAGTTTCCAATTTTTGTATTCGAGAAAAATCCAACCCTTTTCAGATTTGCAATCGGCTTTATATAGCCATTTTAGTTATCTTTGTTTTCTTACATTTTTCTCACCATCATTGTGTGTTTTCTTGGTTTTGCGGTATGGTGGTGATGGCGGAGGTATGGGGTTGCATGGATGTGACTTTGGGCGGTGGTAGCAGAGAGTAGTTGGTGGTGCGCGGCGCAACAGGGGCAAGTGGGGAGGTAGTTGAGGCTAGGGTTTCGCATTTGGGGATTTTGGGCCTTGGGTAGTATTGGGTCTCAATGGGTTAGTGTAATTGGGCCACTGTTTGGGTGTTAAGTATGGGTTTAGTGGGTTTTGTTGTATTAGTTGAATGGGTTTTAGGGATTGGGTTTTTAGTTGGGTTCAAATTGGCCTGTACAAACAAAATTTGACATCAGATCCTCCAAATGATGAAGAGGATGAGTAATATTTAGCTTTGTTAGAAGCTAATCAAAGGGGGTTTAATCCACAATCTCGCTTTGAATCTTTAGAGTTGGAGAAGAGGGATTATGCCCAACCAAAAGCGTTAATTGAGGAACCACCTAAATTAGAACTTAAGGTATTACCTTCACACTTAAAATACGTTTATTTAGGTAACTCTTCTACTTTGCCTGTGATTGTTTCAGCATAATTAACTATGGAGCAAGAAGAAAAACTCATCTTGGTGTTGAAACAATTCAAGAAGGCTATCGAATGGACCATAGCCAATATCTGCAGTATTAGTCCATCTGTATGCATACACAAGATTATCCTGGAAGATGGCAAAAAAGGGACGATTGATGGACAACGGAGACTGAACCCCATCATGAAGGACGTGGTGAAAAAGGAAATTATAAAATGGTTAGATGCGAGTATAATTTATCCCATCTCAGACAGTTCGTGGGTAAGTCCGGTCTAGTGTGTGCCAAAGAAAGGAGGTATCACCGTCGTAAAAAATGAGAATAACGAGTTGATACCAACTAGAACAGTTACGGGATGGAGGATTTGTATCGATTACTGGAAGCTGAACTAGGCGACTAGGAAAGATCACTTTCCTTTGCCGTTCTTAGACCAGATACTGGATAGACTAGCGGGGTGAGACTATTACTATTTTCTTGACGGATACTCGGGGTATAATCAGATTATGGTAGCACCTGAAGATCAGCACAAAATAACGTTCACCTGCCCGTATGGTACATTTGCATTTAGACGCATGCCATTTGGTTTATGTAATGCACCTGCTACATTTCAAATATGTATGATGTCTATTTTTACTGACATGGTTGAGAAGTACTTGAAAGTTTTTATGGATGACTTTTCAATGTTCGGAGATACTTACGATGATTGCTTAGCCAATCTAGCTAAGGTACTAAGACGATGCGAGGAAACAAACCTAGTACTTAACTGGGAAAAGTGTCATTTCATGGTACAAGAAGGAATTATTCTAGGGCATCGGATAACGGGACATGGAATCGAGGTAGACAAAGCAAAGGTAGATGTTATTGAGAAGCTTCCACCTGCAACATCTGTAAAGGGTGTTAGGAGCTTTTTGGGCCACGCCGAGTTCTATCGAAGATTTATCAAGGACTTCTCCAAAATTGCTAAACCTTTACGCAAATTGTTGGAAAAGGACACAACGTTCAAGTTCGATGATGAATGCTTAAAGGCTTTCAAGGATTTGAAGGTTCGATTAGTTACGGCACTCATAATTGTCACACCAGACTGGGATCTACCATTTGAATTAATGTGTGATGCAAGCGATTTCGCGATAGAAGCTGTCATGGGCCAATGAAGGAACAAAGTTTTTCATCCCATCTACTATGCAAGTCAGACTCTTACAAGAGCTCAACTGAACTATACGATAACAGAAAAAGAGTTACTTACTATTGTATTTACTTTTGACAAGTTTCGATTTTATCTTTTAGGTACCAAAGTAACTGTTTATACGGACCACTCGGCAATCAAGTACTTACTTGCCAAGAAAGATGCTAAGCCGAGATTGATCCGATGGGTGCTTCTACTTCAAGAGTTCGATCTAGAAATTCAAGATCAGAAGGGAGTAGAAAACCAAGTAGCAGATCACTTGTCCAGATTTGAGCCATAAGAAGGGAATGTTCTTATTTTACCGATTCAGGAAACTTTCCCAGATGAACACATACTGAAGGTAAGTCATGTCCATAGTACCCCTTGGTTTGCTGATATTGCTAACTATTTAGCTTGTGGTTTGATGCCAACTGATAAGATGTAACAACAAAGGAGAAAGTTTTTCCACGATGTGAAGTACTATTTTTAGGAACAGCCATATTTGTTTAAAAGGTATGCGGATCAGATGATCAGGAGATGTGTGGCAGAAGATGAAGTACAAAAGATTTTATACCATTGTCACTCAGCTCCAAGTGGGGGACACTTCGGAGGTACTCGTACGGCAGCCAAAGTATTGCAAGCCGGATTCTTTTGGCCAACACTATTCAAGAATGCATACGCATACGTAAAGAGCTGTGACCGATGTCAAAGGGTCGAAAATGTCACCAACAGAAATGAGATGCCTCGAACAAACATCATTGAGATAGAATTGTTTGATGTATGGGGTATTGACTTTCTTAGTCCTTTCCCTCCGTCTTTTAGTCTCAAGTATATATTGGTAGTAGTAGACTATGTGTCCAAGTGGGTCGAGGCTGAAGCTTATCCGACAAACGATGCTAGGGTTGTAATTAAGTTCTTGCAGAAACAAGTGTTCATAAGGTTTGGAACCCCAAGGGCTATCATTAGTGATGAAGGGTCCCATTTCGTGAATAAGTGGTTAAAATGGTTGTTAGACAAGCACTGAGTGAAACACAAGGTTGCTTACCATCCGCAGACGAATGGGCAAGCTAAACTGCCAAATAAAGAGATCAAAGGCATACTTGAGAAGGTAGTTTGCCCAAACCGACGAGATTGGTCCAAAAGGCTGGATGATGCTTTATGGGCTTACCGAACAGCATACAAGACACCTTTAGGGATGTCACCCTACAGGTTGGTCTTTGGGAAAGCATGTCATCTACCTTTAGAGTTAGAGTACAAGGCTTATTGGGCTCTTCGACAACTCAACTTGGATCCTAAGCTTGCTAAAGAGAAACGGATGTTCCAACTCAATGAGCTAGAGGAACTCTGGCTATTCTCCTACGAAAAGGCCAAATTACTTAAGGAGAGACTTAAGAAATGGCATGACAAGCACATTCGAGTTCGAGAATTTGAAGCAGGTCAGAGAGTTTTGTTATTTAATTCTAGACTAAAGTTCTTTCTAGGTAAGCTAAAATCACGTTGGTCTGGTCCATTTACAATTCATCGCGTCTATCCATATAGAGTTATCGAGCTCCAAGGTAAGGGAGGTCATTTTCAAGTTAATGCTCAGTGCCTGAAACACTATTGGAGAGATAAGATTGAACGGAATGAAATTTCGTTCATTTTATTGGATGTTTAAAACTTTCTTATTTTCCTTTTTAATAAAAGATTTAGAGTATATTTTCAGGATTAATATGTTTAAATACATTCTGTCTAGGAGGTTGGAACTTAAGCGGGACCGCTTGTAACCCCTCCAATCTTTCCTGGGAATTTATTTTAACATAATTTTCCTAAAAATTATTCTCTAAATAGAAATTTCAATTTTTGATTTTCCAAATAAAAGGGTCAATTTTGATCCAAGTCTTAAATTGCAACTCAATTCCAAATTTTCATTAAGTCTAGGGACTTAATTGAATCATTTTTAAAATTTGGTTGCTCTTTTCGTAAATAATAAAAATTAGATGCCTCTTTTTGTAAATATTTGCAAAAAATTCTTGAGGAACTTACGGTTCTAGGTTCTAAGTGGATTGTGTCAAAGCAAGGAATCCACACTTGTTGAAGAGAATCTTTGACACCACTCGCAAAGGTATGGTTTTACTTCATTCGATTCAGCCTTATGCCTAGCTCACATGGGACTAAAATCTCATTAGAGCGAATGGTCTTATTGTACTCGATTCTAACTGGTAAGACCATTGATGTGGGGAAGATCATCTTGAAGGAGATACGAAATTGTGCCATTAAACGCTCTGGCCCTGCTCACTTTCCCTTCACAATAACTATTTTATGCTTGAAGGCTAAAATTCTTGCGAATGTAAGGAAGACAGGGTATAGCCATGGCACAATCACGGATTGGGACCTTTATCGAGTAGCTGGAGACTCAGTTTTACAACAACGAGTTAAAGTAAGTAAAGAACCAGAGGACCCTGATGAAGAAGAAGATCCCACGATGCAATCATTTGAAGTCCCTGATAAAGTAGAATCAGTGGAGCCAGAAGCTGAACCTGATGCTGAAACTTCAATGTTTAGAGCTTAATCACCGAGCCCAGACCTTCGAGATGAGCTATCAAAATTGATGGACTTAATGCAACATATGCAATGGCAGCAACAAGCCTACTGGAGATACTCAAAAATAAGGGATGACTCGATGAGAAGTGCTTTTAAGAAAATATACAATGACCCATTTATTTTTGTGCCTGAGTTTCCAGATTTCATATTTGAATCATGGAGTTCATTACCAAAGAAGGAGCGAAGCGATTCATGCAAAGGCGATAGTGATGGAGCAAAAGATGAGTGAAATTCGGAAGGGAAGGGTCTGCAAATAAATAAAGGGAGGATCTTGACTTTATTTTATTTATGCTCTTAGGTCATTTTAGGATTAAGTTTAATTAGGAATTTATTTTTATTTTTTGCATAATAAAACAAGAGAGGAAAATCATTAATAAAATGTGAGCAAGTCACAAAATTTAAAGTGTGGCAATAGATATATACATGTCTAGGATTGGATTTAGAAAGAGCTTGATACTTAAGCAGTCAAATTGACTCCCCTCCTCTTTTCTAAAATCCTACCTGGCGTATAGTATCTATTCACTTTAAACAATGAGGACATTGTTAATTTTAAGTTGGGGGGACCGAAAAATTGAATTATTTCCACTCAGAATAAAATTTTTCTTTTAATTATGATTAGGATATATTTTGTTCAGAAATTTGAATGCTGTTAAGTATGCTCAATTTGAGTATGAATAAAGTTCTATTATTTCAATAAATTATTATGTTAGCTTAATAATGACATGAATGTATTTTTAATAAAGCATGCAAATTCGTGCCATAAAATTTTTAGTTCTTTAGGAAAGTTAGGTATGCATGAAAGTTTAAGTCTTTAGAATTGACTAAGTAGTTTCTTGAGGCAAAATCCTAAGGAGCATGGAACATTGGAAATGATTTAGGCAACTATTGTTTGGGCCGTTTGAGCCTTTCAAGCCCATCATGGTAAATTTTATCCTTTGAAACCTAACTTCGAGACTATATAGCTTAATTTTATTTCGACCTTTATAATAAATAGCCATTACCTTTCACTTAATGATGTTAAATTTGTCCCAAACACTAGACTCAGTAATATTCAAGATGTACTTCAAAAATAAGTTTGGAGGAGTTGAAAAGAAGTATCAATTGCTCGAGAATTGCAGTACACAAAGTAAGTGCTCGTGTTAAAAAAAGAAAGAGAGCACATGTATTTGAAAGAGATGTACAAAAGAGCATATGAAAGTCAAGTTGGTGTATCGAAGGTAAAAACTCTGAAGGTTCAATTAAGGCTGAGTCTAGGGTTTCGTAAACCAAAATTTATCCATATTTCACTTACCCCTAGCCTAGCCACGTTACAACCTTGATAAAGACCTATTGATTCAAAGTCCCCATGCTACCTACATTAGTGGAGAGAAATTGCTACGATCAACATATGAAGACATAAGTTAAGCTTAATGATTGCAGCTAGTCTTGAATAAAGGAATAAAAATCAAATTGGTAAGGGTTAACATGTCTTTGTTATAAAAGCATTTAGTCTAAATTTTGCTATTATAATAAGTTGTTGAATTTAATTTGAACAATATGTATGCTTAAGTAACATAGCTATCAGATTTCTTGTCTTTAAGCATAAGTATTTTAAATTCATAATTTTGGGAAAAATGTTGTTCTGAAGAAATTTTTCAAAGGTGTTTCTGAGAGATTCTTTTCAAATTTTGTGCATTACTCGGGACGAGCAATGGATTAAGTTTGGGGGTGTGGAAACACAAAAATTTATATACTTTTTCATACCCAATTTTACTTAAATTCATACAAATCCGGTTAAATTCTTGTCAAAAAATAATTAAATATTATAAAATAATTAAATCGTGTTAAAAATATGAACATGGTGAATTTATTTAATTTTATACTTAATTTTGATTAATATTGACTATTTTTGACAGATTCGCGCAAAAGGCAAAAATTGGCTCAGCTGACACTGCTGAAAGCACAAAACCTAGAAGCAATTTGAAGTATCAAGGCACTTTAATTTCCAGCCTAAGACGGTCCAAAAATGTGTATTAATTCATAATTTAATTAATTTTAATTTATTTCCCATTTAATTTGGGTTAAATAAATTATTTTTAATTAATTATAGAGAAAAGGCCCAGCTGAACCGCACCGGTAGAGCCAAATTGGGTGAACCGAACCAGCCACTAAATGGGCAGCCCAGAACTGTCCATATTCTGACCCAAATCAGCATTTTATCTGATTAAATATGCTTGCAAAAAGGCCCTCAAAAGACTTCTAAATTGCATTCAAACCCCACCTTAATTTATGGCTTTGTAGATTTGTCCCAAGCTTAAAATAGCAAAGTTGAAACTCTCAACTTTGCCATGTGTGTGGCCGGCCAAGGGAGGGCTCTTTGGCTGCTGGAATTTGCTATTTTTAGCAGCCACAATCAGCTATAAAAGCCACCCCTTGCTGATCATTCAAAGCATCCCTCACTTCACATCATTCTCTCATTCCCTCTCTCACTTTTCTCTCATTTTTCCATTCCATTCCCTCTTGTTCAAGTGCTGATTTATTCTCTTGGGAAAGAGACTCTCATCAGCCATTTGGAGCAGCAATTTAGGTGTTCATAAGCCACCTTGATAGCCAAGGCCAACGAAGAACAAAGAGCGGAGCAACTAGTCAAGCTACGGAGAAACACCGGATTTGCTTTTTGTTCCCTATCTCTTTAAATTTTGTTGTTGTTTTGACGAACATGATTATGAATGTTTATGCTATTGAAATGGTTATTTTAATCAATTCAGCTTAAATTACGTTTGTGTTAGGTTGATTATATTTTGCCTGCTTGAATTGTTAAAATCGTGTTTATGTTGTTATAAGCCTCGGTAAGATGCTTGATTAAGTAAAATCATGCCTAAGTTATTCTTGCATTACGACTGTGAGGTAACTAATGAATTAATTATTTAAACGGATTGCAATTGTAATTAATTGAGACAGTACTTAATCAGTGCATGTTTATTCTTCTAAGGTAGCTGAAGGTTAAATTAGGAATATATCTGGCGATATTATTGCCTTGCATAACTTGCAAGATTATTGTGATTAAATTGTTTCAAGGTAGGGATGCCTTGTTACTTCACATAGTCTTTTATATGCTTATTAGATTTTATTAATCGTATGAATTGACATAGGGATATGTAAGAGATTAGTTCAATTTAATGAGTATGTATGTGCAATAACATGTTTGCTTTCTAGAATCTGTTTAGTAGGTTGAATTGACATAGGGATATGTCAAGAGATGAATGGATTTTTGTATGTAAGTTTGTTCATAAGTTAGCAAATTACAGGGTTGCTATGAACTTATTCATAACAATGTAAACATGAGTTTAATAATTCTAAGTTAAAGAAATATAATTAATCCAACACAAGTATATTACATTGATTAAATCTTATTTGAAATCGTGCATTAGAACTACTTTGTTTTATTTTAATTATTTACTTAGTTTTTAAATAGTTTTTGACCATCTTTCAAAATCAAATTATTTTTGCCTCGCCAAAGTGTTTTACAATTAATTTCATAAATAATTCTTTTTACAATCCATGTAGGTACGATAACTCGACATTTACTTGTCACTTTATTACTTGTTGCGATTGTGTACACTTGCACATTTTTTCATCGTTCCAGTATGCAATAATGAGTTTTCAATCATGGTACTTCTTGTGGACTGTGTAACACCCCTGACCCGTATCCGTCGCCGGAATAGGTTTAGAGGCATTATCAATCAATATACATCAAATAGCATACATAACTAATACATTTATGCATTCATACTCAAATACCATTCAACACAATCACATTGTCTGTTATTAGGGCCTACGAGGCCTTAAACATACTTTAAGAGTGGTTCGGGACTAAACCGATAACATACGATAATTTTTGGAAACTTAGAAATTTTTCAAACATACATGAGTCACACGCCCATGTGAACAAGCCGTGTGCCTCACATGGCTCCAGACACACCCGTGTCTCAGGTCGTGTTCTAGACCGTGCCAAAACTGTAGGGTATACTGACTTATGCAACACGGCCAAATGTATGAATTATGTATGCTATTTGATGTATATTGATCGGTAATGCCTCGTAACCCTATTCCAGCGACGGATACGGGTTAGGGGTGTTACAGACTGACTCCATGATTAAGCAATTGTGAATTTTTGAAATGGTGCTTCTGGACATAATTGCAATCATTAGAGCCTAATTGTATATGTCCAATTGGTCCCTCCGCTAGCTCAATAAAAGCTCTATCGGACTACATTTGAATCAGAATAAATTCTATGACTTTGGGAATAATTTAATTGAGTCGATTTATTCGATATGGAATTAAATTAGGTGGTTGTGAGAATTGTTCAACTAGAAAATTTGATTAAAGAATATTCTTAAAAATTAATTTGGAAAGTCTAAGTTGGAAAAACTAATTTTGATTAAGTAAAATTAAATTAATCAAATTAATTAAAATTAATATGATATTTTTGGAAATTAATTTTCAAGTCAGACAATTGGCCTAATGGGTAATTGAACTTGAAATTTGGACCTGAGATCATAAATTGGGCCCAAAAGCCAAAAAATGAGACCAAGACCCAAAAAACTAGTCGAACCGGGCCCAGTATGTGAAACTGGGCTGACAATCCAATTGGTGGCTAGACCAGATTGATCGAGTCGTCATTGACCCGGACCAAACCGACAACAACCGAACCAGCTCGGAGTGCCTTAAGGGTGCTACACCTGCATCACCGGACACAGCAGTGCTGGTGGTTGCAACGGTAGCGTCCCGGTGGCCGGCAACAGTTGGTTGTCAGTGGTTGAGCAGTGGAAGAGTTACATTCCTATGGGATTCTACCAAAGAATTTGATTTCAAATTAATTATTCCAAAAATAATAATATTTTAATATTTTAATATTAAATTAAATTTAATACTTATCTTAATAGTAATTTATTAATTTAATATTAAAGTGAATTGGGATTCTACCAGAGAATTTGATTTCAGATTAATTATTCCAAAAAATTAATATTTTAATATTTTAATATTAAATTTAACTTAATACTTATCTTAATAGTAATTTATTAATTTATTACTAAAGTTATTAAGTTTAATAATAGTTGAAATCTCTAAACCCTTCCTATATAAAAAGAGCATTGGGTCATTATTTATACACACTTGAATTCAAAAGAAAGTTGTAGAGAGAAAATTCTCTGAAGAGATTATTCTAGAAGATTTCTAGAGATATTTTTCTAATTTACAACTTGACCCAAAAGTTTAAAAAGATTGCAAAATTACCCACTGGTAATTTGTGTGAAAAATTTTCTAATTCGAAGTGAGCCCACGTTAGGGTTTTTGAATCTCCTTTGCGTCGTACCCCCTCCATGTGCACCCTCAGCACGCACACCGCCCAAGGCTCGACTCTGCCTGCGACCTTGCACCAAAATGGCAAAACATGCCTTCGTTGACTCCTTCTATGACCTGCAAACACAACAAAGAAAGGAAAGTAGCAAAAAGCAGAGAAAGCAAATAGAAACAATAGAAGTAGAAGCAAAAAAAATAAAAATCAAATCAAATCAATTGTAGCATTCGAATATAAAAAGCTACCATCACCAATGTATTTTGTTTATAGACAATCAATAAAAAAAACATTGAAGATTAATATAAAATAAGCATTAGAAAAGTCAAAAAAAGAAATATCAAAAGGTGATTTGCTTCGTTTTACCTGTTATCTATTTTTATTTTTATTTTTTTATCATTTTTCAAAAAAGGGGTGCATAAGATATAATAAAAATCAAAACTTACTGACTTGTTTCGAATTCCACTGTCGTGAGTGGGGACGAGGACGTCGTCCTCGATGGCGGACATTTCTTTTTCAGTATGACGACAGAGAAGTCGAAAGGTTTCTTTTGGATTTTGCTATTTTTGGCCGAGTTTTGATGAAAAGCATCCCCAGATTCGAGCTCTGGGAACCAAAACGCTTGAAATAGGGGGGTTCATGGTGTTTTCCGGCCACCGGCGATGCGGAATTTTGGAAAAGGAGAGAGAGAGTTGAGAGGTTTCTTTTTTTTTTTTTTGAGAAGTATGTTAAAATTAAAAAAAAAAATCTGAAAAGTTAACTTAAATAATGGTACCAAAACGGTGTCGTTTTGGCATTAAACACCACACACAAAACAGCATCGTTTATGGTGAAGCGGGCTGACCCAACATGCTTTGGCTAGGGTCCCCGCGTTTTAGACCAGATGGTCTATTTGCGCACTGTAGGACCAAATTTATGCCCGGGACCAATAAGCAGAGCCCAGAACACCAACAATCCAATTAGCACCCACTAAACTGACCACTAACTCCTAAATTACCCCACAAACTCCATCACCCCACTAAGCTACCCCATTAACTCTATTACCCTACTTGCCACCATGGAAGGAGGCAATCAGTTGTAAAATTTGGCTATAAAAGCCATTCAAAACTATTGTACAGGGGAGGTTGGTTTTTGGAGATTAATCAAAGATCAAAGCAAAAGAGGTTTTTTTGTCTATTCTCGTTTTAAGTTCTTTGTTTGTCTATGTTTTCATTTCAATTTTATTTTATTTTTATACGTAAAGTAAAAATAAAGGGAAGAAGCTTACCCATTTTAAAATTACCGAAAAGGGTTTTTTTGAGGTTCTACCGCCGTGTACGTGTGGTGGCTGATAATGACTCATGGGGGTCCGGTGGCCGGGAGCAGGTCGGATGATGGCCTGGATTTAGATGGGAGGGGGGAGTGTTATTATTATTATTATTTTATTTATTTTATTTCTGTTACTATTATTTTATATATATTTATTACCATTATTTATTTATTATTATTATTAATAACATATTGTTATTTTTATTTTTATTATTTTTATTATTATAATGGCACTATATTAACTAGTTTTGTACTGTTATTACTACTATTATTATATTTTTATTCTATTTATTTATTTACCTAAAAATCTTATATACCTTTATTTTATTTTATCATTTATTTATAACTTCTTATACAATATTTTTTCCCTATATTAGTATTATTTTTATATTATTTTTATTAATATATTATTATTATTATCTTTTATTTTGTTGTTGTTGTTATATTATTTTAATTGTTATTACTATGTTTATAGTTACGGTTAGCATTATTCTAATATTATTATTTTCATGTTGTCTATTATCATCATTTTTGAAAAAATCTATATCCTTAATTCATTTATCTATTGATCTTCTCTCAAAATTTTTCAAAATAAAGGCAATGTTCTGTATTTAAAGAATTCGAAGAATCGTGCCATAACGTATTGGGTTCGCTTTCTTTGTTTGTTTTGAATATTCGAATATCCTCTTAAGGCTAAAACACACGTTTTAAAGGCAAGCTCACAATTGAGGATAAAAAATGTTGTGTCCTAACGTACTGGATGTAATGTTTTACCTTGAGGTGAGATGGTCTTTAATACAATTTGACTTACCTAAATGTTTTAAAAGCCAATAAAAGGAGGATCGCGTTTTGAACTCTGTCCAAATATTTAATTTTTGACATTAAGACACTAAATAATCAATCAAGTACCAATTTTGGGCGTGTCGAGGGTGCTAATCCTTCCTCGTGAATGCGAATCGACTCCCGAACCTGGTTTTCTATTTTTACTGCACCAAAATCGCTGTTTTGAAAATTTTATTTATTTATTAAAAACGACCGTGTTTTGAGGTGATCCAATCATACCCTATTAAAAATGATTGGTGGCGACTCCCAACTTTTCGTTTTCAAAAGTCGATTTCCGCTTTTCAAAAAATGGTTTCGATAAATTGACAGCGACTCATCGGGGACATCAGAGAGTCGAGCTGTAAATTAATTGCTTTCTGTCTTCTTGTCAAAACTTGGAAATTTGGTTTTTAAATCTACGATCCTCTCATTGCATTTTCTGTGTCTTTGTCAGTTTTTATCATGTGGGTTTTACTTTATTTGTCGAGTCTTTCAATATATTCTTGTATCATATTGCATGACCGTTGTGGTCGCACCTTTTAAGTGAGAGTGAGAAACTATGCCTTCGTGAGGTTTTCACCTCCACATGGGCTAGTGGACTGCTTTCGAGATACATCCGTACCTATGTCTTCGTGAGGTTTTCACCTCCACATGGCCATAGGGAAATGTATTCCCCTGAATCGAACTCGATCCACATGAGTTATGTTGAACCCTAACGATTTCCCAGTTAGATGTTTAATTGTTTTCTATTTGCTTTGATTTTTATTTTTCGATACTAACTTATTTTGTTTTGTTTTGTTTATAACCGTATTGCATTACATCATCATAGAAATGAGGTGTTGATTCATATTCGATTGCTAAATAGAACAGTTTGTCATGAGAAAATGAATTTCTTGATAAAGTGAATTTTAATACGGTTGTCTGAATATGGTCCAAGTAAGCACAACGAAAGAAAGCTGAAAATTCGTAGAGGAAAACAAGACTTTACTCGAGGATTCAAGCTGATAAAGATTGTTTAAGAGCCGTCGCGTCCTGACTTTCTTAAAAGAGCTAATCAACATCACGAGGATAATAAGTCGCGGTCTGGATTAAGCAAAAAGGAGCTAGTGGAGGCATCTATTGGAAGTTTGGGAGATTTGACTTTTACGAAGAAAGGAAATTGGTGTCTTCACCTAGAACATGAGGGCAGGGCCGCATATGTAATCCGTTTTATGTAAAGGAATTTATTTTCTAGAAAAGTTGTTCTAATAGAATTAAATTCAGAATCAACGCCTTTCTTTCTTTTGCATTCATTCTACGCATTTGCATTCCATGCATTTGTATTTGCATTCCATGCATTTGTATTACATTGCATCATTGCATAATGTGTATTAGATTTTCACAAAAGGCCCCTAATTAATTGAAATCATTTCAGTTAATCTGGAAACCGATAAAAACTTACCAACCAAACGTCGTTACGATACCCGTGCTAAGACAAAAGATATGGAACAAAGATTGGAAAGACTTAAACAACTTCAAAGAGAGATGTCTGACCAGTTACAAATGCAAATGCAAGAACAACTGATGAGGATACGGCAAGATATGAAAAACCAAGTACTAGAGTCTCAAAGGAATATGATGAACCAGTTGTCCCAAATGCTGACTAAGAGGCTAGAAAAGAGGGAAAGCTCCATTATTAGCGCTGGGGTGGACAATGAGGAGCCTCTCTATCCTCCGGGTTTCACTCCGACAAATGCACAGGCATGCTCGTAAGGTCTACCAATTATCGAGCTCAAAGAAAATCAAAGCCAAGATTACCTCAAAGACTAGTGAATTATTTGATAGGCTCAGACTCCAATCCGGGGGACAATCCAACTACCTTTGTAATCCCTGATTTGAACAAAATAGGAAAAGAAAAGATGGAATTGCCAAAACAACTCGAGAATCAGTATCGGTGGTTGGAGGAAAAATTCAAGGAGATGAAAAATGCTGATGATTATCGCAGAATTGACGCTAGGGACCTAAGCTTGGTTCCAGACTTAATACTTCCCTACAAGTTCAAAATGCCTGAATTTGAAAAGTATAATGGGACTAGCTGTCCAAAAGCTCGTATCACCATGTTTTGCAGATGAATGACTGGGTATGTCAATAATGACCAATTACTGATTCACTGTTTCTAAGAGAGTCTGGTTGGGGCAGCATCCAAATGGTACAACCAATTGAGCCGTACCCAGATCAATTCATGGGAAGATCTAGCACAAGCTTTCATGAAATAGTATAGTCATGTGACGGATATGACTCCTGATAGGATTACTTTACAGAGCCTGGAAAAGAAACTGAATGAGAGTTTCCGACAATACGCCCAAAGGCGGAGGGAAGTTGCCATACAAGTTCAGCCACCTCTCCTAGAAAAAGAGACTACCATGCTTTTCATCAATACTCTTAAAGCCCCGTTTATTGACTATATGTTGGGAAGCACTGCTCTGAGTTTTTTAGATATAATAATGTCCGGTAAGATGATTGAAAATACGATAAGAAGTGGAAGGATAGATGTGGCAGACAGCATTAAAAGGTCAACTCCGAGAAATAAAGAGAATAAAGTGAACATCATGAGCATGCCTTCCAAATTGTTCAACATAGACCAGTCAAGGGCTGTAATCACTAGTTATCAAGGCTCTTCAGGGTAGGAATTAAACTTGAGGATAAAGTTTACGCCTATTCCGATGTCATATAGGGAATTGTATCCGAATCATATTGGGAAATCTGAATGACATATTCGAGGAGGGAATCGGGGAATAAGAGTCTCCACACCTTTGCATACTTGGGAGTGTTTTGAATAATGGGACTGTGGAAGAGATCCCTGTATTTTTAAAGCTAATCCAGAGTAATAATCAAAACAAGCATGTTGCTTTAAGCCTAAAAGCAATAAGAATCTTTTTTGTGATATAGGCTTATGTTCAAAGTCTTTATTTCAATCAAAATACATCTTTTTGAGTAAATATTCTTTCATTCGTGACATATTATTTTATTCTTTGGACTCTCTTTTGAATATGTTTTATTTTTCATTCATGATCATGCCATATCCATAACATCTTTAGAATCATTTGTTCTTTGAAAATATGCCTTTGTACCTACAATAGGTCTCCGGATATCAACGACAGGAGTAACGCTGTAACTGACTCCCTTTTGGGGTGAGATATGTGTTTAAGCGGATCTCAGGACTTTAAAGATGACAGAGATTGTAGCTTATCTTTTGATTTGTTAAGGATGGTAGAACAAGATGAAAAATAGATCCTGCTCTACAAAGGGTCAGTGAGCATTATAAGCAATGAGGCAAAGATCGGAGTCTGAGTCATCGTAAAGATAAAGCGAATCATCATTGAGTTATTTCAAGAATTCAAAGATGTTTTCTCATAACCATATCAAGATATACCTGGAGATGTAGAAAATGTCTATATGAGTGTTAGAAGGACATATGTTAATGGCTTCACGGTAGCCACACTAATCATGAGGTTTGGGTACTATTAAGACAAGATCCATGTGCCTCATTTATTTCTTCACAACCTTTCTCTATGTGGGGCATGGATGTTATCAGGTCATTATCGACTAATATACATTGATTCATCTTGGTAGTCATTGATTACTTCAAGAGGAGGGTAAATGTTACTTCATATGCCAATGTTACAAAGTCATCAAACCTCCCCCAAAAAACAAAGTGAAATGCGACTGAAACTTATAAATATTGGCGTAAAGAAGTTATAATTTACCCTCTTTGTTTATCGAAGATTGACCAGGACTCGTTGGAGTAACATATTGCTCATTGATTTATGAGATAAAAACGATATGGAAATCGAGATTCCTTCTCTCCAAGCTTTGATTGAGTCGAGAACTGGATGAAGCAGAAGGATTCAATGAACTTAATTAAAGAGAAGAGGGTGAAAGTTACCCGTCATGGTCAAAATATACCAAAAATGAATGATGCGAGCTTACGATAGAAAGGTTCGCCCTAGAGAACTCCACGAGGGGGACCTGACATTTAAGATTTCTATACAAAAGGACTTCAGAGGAAAGTGGATCCCAAATTGGGAAGGACCTTATGTAGTAAAGAAAGCCTTTCCTAGAGGAGTATTGATATTGATCAAAACGGATGGCAAAAACTTGCCCAATCTGGTGAATTTAGATTTAGTCACAGTTAGCAGTTTCAAAAAAGAAAAAAACACAAAAAAGAAAAGGAAAAGAAACAAAAGAGGCCAAGGCAAAAACCCGCAAAGGGCGCCTTAAGACCAAAGGGGATTTGAGTTGAAAACTCAAAAAGGGCGACTCAAATTTGGATCAAAGTAGGGTATACAGTAGTCTTGCTATGCCTAAATTAACAAGGAAGAAGTATGCTATGTCTGGGGGCATTGACAAAGTACTCTGGATTCTCTAAACATAGATTGAGCTCAAAATGGTCCTCAAGAAGTTGGTATAGAGAAGTTCAAGTTGCGATATCTGGGGCACCTAATTTTCCATTTTACCCATTTTTAGATTTGATATCTTTGATTGTCTTATTCTTTCCAAGATACATTCCAATAAATTTCCTTATTAATTGTATTTTTCCATCATTGGTTAACGTACTTGCCTCGAGCTATGTTTCTGGTTCATTGTTATGATCTTTTTTAAGCATTTTGCATTGAAATGATGATTAATGGGCTAATAACACTTTCATAAAGGACTTTCGCATATTACTCTGGAAGTTTCTAAATAATATAGGAACCTGAAACGGGACTATTGTTTAAAACTCACCAAGCTTAAGGGTTGGAAATATTTAAGCCCAAATTGAAATTATCTCATTAGGTTTCCTATCAAAAACATTGGTTAACCAAAAAGAAAATTACATTGGTGTCGTAATCCTGGCAAAGAACGAGTAATGGGATTATTATCAAGAAAAAGAAAATGGTATTCTGTATTCATGCAGATATCAGACATATATATCTTTTCATTACACCCGGGGAATGGTGTAACAGATCAAATTGATTGAAGATGATGTAAATCCTGACTTCGAAAGTTGCGTGCAGGATGGATAGAAGAAATCAAATGATTATTCCTTTGAAGTTGCGGTGAGAAGTATAAACTTTATGTCCTAAAAAGTACAGTGGAAGAGACTTTGAAACTACAGTGGGGTAAGCCAGTTGAGCAAAATGAGTTGTTTCTCTAGGTTTTCGTTGGAAATGCTAGCCGAGTAAGAAGGCAGCATAATACGATAGTGATAAAAATCTGATGAATAACAAGTGATGTCACTTTAAGCGTTTAAAAGGAATCGTTCTCATGACATTTCTACATTCAGCATTCATACAAATGTCATTCATAATACATCTAGTTAGGAGCATTTGATTCATTTTGATCATAGCATCCTAATTGTTTGGCATAAACATAGACATGAAATCGAGTCTACAAGGCATATTCCCCAGAGGAAAATGTAGCAACATCGGTGAAATTACAGATCTTACCTCCATGTATCGGCTATGGAGCAGATCGAAGATAGCGAGTCTTATCTCCATGTATCGGCTATGGAGCAGATTTTAGCCACCAACCTTATCTCTCTGAAGTTGCAGAGAGCAGGTTGAAGATACAAGTCTTATCTTCCTGAAGTTGCAGGAAGCAGACTGGAAATTATAGATCTTATCTCCATGTATCGACTATGGAGCAGATCGAAGATGGCGAGTCTTATCTCCATGTATCGGCTATAGAGCAGATTGTAGCCACCAACCTTATCTCTCTGAAGTTGCAGAGAGCAGGTTGAAGATACAAGTCTTATCTTCCTGAAGTTACAAGAAGCAGACTGGAAATTATAGATCTTATCTCCATGTATCGGCTATGGAGCAGATCAAAGATGGCGAGTCTTATCTCCATGTATTAGCTATGGAGCAGATTTTAGCCACCAACCTTCTCTTTGAAGTTGCAGAGAGTAGGTTGAAGATACAAGTCTTATTTTTACTGAGCAGGAGTGGAGCAGGCTATATACTAGATCCTATCTTCGCTGAGCAGAAGTGAAGCAGATCAAATTTTGGCAAGTCTTATCTCCATGTATCGGCAATGGAGCAGATTTCAGCCACCAGCCTTATCTTCACTGAGCAGGAGTGGAGCAGGCTATATACTAGATCTTATCTTCACTGAGCAGGAGTGAAGCAGATCAAATTTTGGCAAGTCTTATCTCCATGTATCAAAGAATGGAGCGAGATTTCACCACCACCTTATCTTCACCGGAAGCGAGAGTGGAGCGGGCTATATACTAGATCTTATCTTCACTGAAAGCGAGGAAGCGGATCAAATTTTGGCAAGTCTTATCTCCATGTATCGGTAATAGAGTAGATTTCACCCACCACCTTATCTTCACTCGAAAGGGAGTGGAGCAGGCTATATACTAGATCTTATCTTCGCTGAGCAGGAGTGAAGCAGATCAAATTTTAGTAAGTCTTATCTCCATGTATCGGCAATGGAGCAGATTTCAGCCACCAGCCTTATCTTCACTGAGCAGGAGTGGAGCAGGCTATATACTAGATCTTATCTTCGCTGAACAGGAGTGAAGCAGATCAAATTTGGGAAGTCTTATCTCCATGTATCGGCAATGGAGCAGATTTCAGTCACCAGCCTTATCTTCACTAAACAGTAGGATAACAGGCTAAACATACCAGATCTTATCTTTACTGAGCAGGAGTAAAGCAGATCAAATTACAGCAGATCACATCTCCGTGAAGCAGCAATGGAGCGTTTTGAAGCAATGAGGTGCTGTGGGTTGCGGCAAAGAAAACAAGACTCAGCTAGCCCAGGCAAATTTGGCCCTTCTAAAATCTTTGTTCTATTCTCGTTACACGACAATAGAGCAAAGAGGGGCAGCTGTAGGACCAAATTTATGCCCGGGACCAATAAGCAGAGCCCAAAACACCAACAATCCAATTAGCACCCACTAAACTGACCACTAACTCCTAAATTACCCTACTAACTCCATCACCCCACTAAGCCATCCCACTAACTCTATCACCCCACTAAGCTACCCCACTAACTCCATTACCCTACTTGCCACCATGGAAGGAGGCAATCAGTTGTAAAATTTGGCTATAAAAGCCATTCAAAACTATTGTACAGGGGAGGTTGGTTTTTGGAGATTAATCAAAGATCAAAGCAAAAGAGGTTTTTTTGTCTATTCTCGTTTTAAGTTCTTTGTTTGTCTATGTTTTCATTTCAATTTTATTTTATTTTTTATACGAAAGTAAAAATAAAGGGAAGAAGCTTACCCATTTTAAAATTATCGAAAAAGGGTTTTTTTTGAGGTTCGGTTGCCATGTACGGTGTGCGTAAAGCGACAGCTCATGAGTCCCCGTGGCCAGAGCAAGGTTGGACTGATGGCCGGATTTAGATGGGAGGGGGAGAGTGTTATTATTATTATTTTATTTATTTTATTTCTGTTACTATTATTTTATATATATTTATTACCATTATTTATTTATTATCATTATTAGTAACATATTTTTATTATTATTATTATTATTTTTATTATTATAATGGCACTATGTTAACTAGTTCTGTACTGTTATTACTACTATTATTATATTTTCATTCTATTTATTTATTTACCTAAAAACCTTATATACCTTTATTTTATTTTATCTATTTATAACTTCTTATACAATATTTTTTCCCTATATTAGTATTATTTTTATATTATTTTTATTAATATATTATTATTATTGTCTTCTATTTTGTTGTTGTTATATTATTTTAATTGTTATTACTATGTTTATGGTTACGGTTAGCATTATTCTCATATTATTATTTTCATGTTGTCTATTATCATCATTTTTGAAAAAATCTATATCCTTAATTCATTTATCTATTGATCTTCTCTCAAAATTTTTCAAAATAAAGGCAATATTCGGTATTTAAAGAATTCGAAAAATCGTGCCCTAACGTATTGGGTTTCGCTTTCTTTGTTTGTTTTGAATATTCGAATATCCTCTTAAGGCTAAAACTCACGTTTTAAAGGCAAGCTCACAATTGAGGGTCAAAAATGTTGTGTCCTAACGTACTGGATGTAATGTTTTACCTTGAGGTGAGATGGTCTTTAATACACATTTGACTTACCTAAATGTTTTAAAAGCCAATAAAAGGAGGATCGCGTTTTGAACTCTGTCCAAATATTTAATTTTTGACATTAAGACACTAAATAATCAATCAAGTACCAATTTTGGGCATGTCGAGGGTGCTAATCCTTCCTCGTACGTAACTGACTCCCGAACCGGTTTTCTATTTTTGCAGACCAAAATCGTCGTTTTGAAAAATTTATTTATTTATTAAAAACGACCGTGTTTTGAGGTGATCCAATCACATCCTAATAAAAATGATTGGCGGCGACTCCCAACTTTTCGTTTTCAAAAGTCGATTTCCCGTTTTCAAAAAAATAGTTTCGACACGCACTATTCCACATTTTCAATATTTTTGATCCAGTTTTTTTTTCTAATTTATAACTCAGAGTTTATTTTAGTTTCGATTTGATCCTACCAAAACGGTGCGTTTCAGTGGGCGAGGAATATTTTCCCATTTAGTCCCTTGTGTTATTCCCCCTCTCGAATTAATCCTTTATTTATTTTTTATCTTAATTTATCTCTTAAACTTGTTTTGGGTAGCAATTAAGTCCTTTAATTTAATTTATTTATTTATTCATTTAGTGGCTCATTTGTCATTTCTTTATTTTATTTCATATTTCATATTTCATATTTTATTTATTTATTTATTTATGTTTATTTATTCCTTTATTTACATATTTCATTATTATTATTATTATTGTTGTTGTTGTTGTTGTTGTTATCTCGTCTTTATTATTTTATTATTTTTCACATTTAAAAAATCTAAACTTGACATTATGTATATCCATTTTACTAGCTTATTTATTTATTATTCCATACGCTTTATATACATATTAAAGTTTGTAAAGTTAATATTTTCTTTATAAATATTTGTTGGTTCGTGTATTTTCTTACTACTAATATTCACTTATTTATCTATTTGTTTATCATTTGTTTCCTCTTTTTTACATGTATGATTTCATTGGTCCATTCATTTTTAAACATTTCAATGTTATGATTGCTTGTTTTTATACCATGCATTTCCGTTTTATTACTTTACTTATTTATCGAGATTAGTCTACTAATATTGTATTCATCATTGTAATTACATCATTGTTATTACAATATTTTATCGTATATTGTATATCATTTTAAAAATTACACTAATCTTCACCCAAATTCATAAAAAGGAAAATTTTTAAAATAAGGCAATGCTCTGTATTTGGAAACTCGAGAAAGTCGTGCCCTAACTTACGGGATTTCAATTTTTCTCGTTAGATCTAAATAACCGAGTAATCCTTTTTAAATTTAAAATCCATAAGATTTTATATAAAAAATAAAGGCAAGCTTATTCTCAAAGGTTTGAAGTGTTGTGTCTTAACTTACGGGATGCGACATTGTGTTACCTCGAGAGGAGAGAG
This sequence comes from Gossypium anomalum, assembly GCA_025698475.1. Classification (NCBI taxonomy): domain Eukaryota; kingdom Viridiplantae; phylum Streptophyta; class Magnoliopsida; order Malvales; family Malvaceae; genus Gossypium; species Gossypium anomalum. Next base: position 75,036,303 of record CM046966.1, on the reverse strand, counting down.
TCTTTAATGTTTATCTCGATTTATTCAAGCAAATCGTAAGTAAAATTAGCATTAATACAAAGAGGGATCGTATTTTTTAAATTATTTTCGAGTCTTCAATTTTCGACACTAAGACACAAATTAATCAATTAGGTACCAATTTTGGGCGTTATGAGGGTGCTAATCCTTCCTTGTACGTAGCCGACTCCCGAACCTAGATTTTCGTAGACCAAAACCGTCGTTTTAATAAATCAAATCTCTTATTAAAATGATCAAATTAAGAGGTGACCCGATCACGCCTCATATAAAAAGTGATCGGTGGCGACTCCCAATTTTTATTTTTATTTTTAAATAAAAATCTGACCTTTTTTCAAAAAAGATGGTTTCAACAACTTTATTTAAGCTGATTACAAATTTTCTTATTACCCTACTTTACCTTGGAAACCTTCTGTCATTACATTGATTTCGATTTTTTCTTTTGTCGAAACTAAGATATTTATTGTCGGTAACTGTGATTACATTATTTTTAAGGACTACTATGTTATTTGGTATTTGAGTTTGGTCTCAATGTTCAATTTGATACCTAAACCAAATGACACAATGTGACCTACCAAAAATTTGACATATGTGCTCTAGTAAAAAAAACATAGGTACTTGATTGGGAAAAAAAACTCATGTATCAAATTGAATATTGTAAAATAGAATGTCAATAATGACAATGTATCATAAATAAAAAGAAAAGAAAAATATAGCACACAGATTTTATGTGGAAACCCTTTCGGAAAAAAAACCACGGGGGGAGGAAAAGAAAATTTATTATGTCGAATTTGAATGATTACAAGGAGTATAGACTACGCCTATTTATAGGTTTAGAAAACCTTATTCTAATCAACATCTAATAGAAGTAATACAGTAAGGTTGAAACAACTTATTCAAGTCAATATCAAATAGAGCAAGTAAATTCTATACGGATTCTTTTTGTGCAGCCTGTGCCCTTGGCCTTTGTCCTCGTGGATCCCCCTATCTTGCCACTTATATTTTATTTTAAGAAGAATTTGGGTAACAACTCTTACAAATATTAAAACTAAACTCAAGTGCTTAAATAAGACCAAAAAAAAAAAAAAACTCAAGTATTAAATTGAAAAAAATCAAGTACTAAATTGAATATTAAAATTAAATTCAAATATCTAAATTTGAATTCTATTAAAATGCAAGTGTCCCTCCACTGTGAAGTAAGCAAAGTTGTCTCGACTTACATTTCATCACCTTCCTGTATGTCATGGATCAGTTGATTTGTTTCATGCGCTTACGATGTTTCACTTGCATGGTTTCCTACCCATGCTTCACTCGGATTATTTGTTGTTTTGGATAAAATATAGAGTAAAAAATTAAAGATTATAATACTTTAAATTTATGTATTCTTTGAATATTATAATCTAGTTTCTTTATTTTTTAAATTTAAAAATTTAATTAAAATAATAATATCACTAAAACTTTTTTATTAAATTTACTGCAACAATTTAAAATTAAAAATATAATCACTTGATGGTGATGAGAAAAAAAATAAGATTGTAATAGATATAAAAAAATTGTGGTGAACACATGTTGGTAGGATATTTTATAAGTATCAGTAAATATATATATATATATATATATATATATATATAAAATCCATAAAATGTGGCATTAAAATTTGTCTGAATACTCGTAATTTTTTTAAAGATTATAAAAGACATGCTTTTGTTTAATCTTTAATAAATTTAGGTTTATAGTTAATTGTTGATAAAATTTTAGTTCACAGTTAGTGTTATTGTTATTAGGATGCGCACATTTCTTCCTTTAATTTAAGAATTAGAAAGATTATAAGTAGAAGTAAGCATTGCGTGTATATATGTATTCCCTTATAAACTATTAACATTATACATTACTACTTAAATTTAGTCCAATCCAAAACATAAATCTTAAAATTTGTAAATAACAAAGTTAAACTTATTTAAAAAAATATATATTACTTTTTATTTAATATGTAATAATTAAGTATATAATTTCATTTTATTAAAATTTTTTAAAGGAATTTCACAGTACGTTTGGTTCATTAGAATGGAATAAGGCTGTAATGAGATTCAATAGACATAACAGTAATTTAGTTTGATAGAATGGAACGAGTATGGTAATAACATTCATGTGTTTAGTTGAGAGAAATAGATTTGTAATAGAGAAAAAAAACTCAAATAATGAATATGCACTTTAATAATTTACTAAATAAAAGATAAAATAACACAACATGATTAACAATATAGTAATTACTGATTTTTATATAATATATGGTATAAAATATTTATTAAATAATAATATATTAAATAAAAAATCCTCTCTATTATTCATACAAACCCCCAACCATCTTTCTACTTCATCTTCTAAAAAAAAAACAAATACATGTTCATCTTCTTCATAGTCTCCTTCCAGAAAAAAACTCTAGAAATCCATTCCCCCATTATTTGGTTGTCTTTTTTCGCAAAAAAAAAAAAAAAAAAAAAAAAAGAAAAGATTTGAATCATCCAAAAACAGTTCCAACCAAAATTCATGAAGATTTCCCTCTTTTTCTATCTTTGTTTTTCTTTTATCTACAAGATCCGCATAACAGTCTATTGCAATAACACCATATGAGAGTTTGTGTTTTGAGGAACATGCATGTTTGCATGCTTGTGTTTTGAAGAGCATGGTAATTCTTATGATTTTATTGGGTATTTTCTCAACTCTGTCTCCAATGTCCGACTCAGCCTCTCTTCTCTTCTTCATCATTTCCTCTATCTTTTTTGCTGGGCTTGTGATTTATTTTTTATGAAGGTAAAATTGTGTGTATATATATATATATTTCTATTCGATGGAGACCCGTAATAGTCATTCTAAGATATCCTCAAAGAACGGCCATTCTTAGACCCATAATAGGTCCTTCCATGGAATGAGATTCATTCCAACCAAACTTTGGTTTTACTGTAAAACCAAACTCTTTTAAAGATTCCTATTCAGGTGAACCGCGCTGCTATAGGTACAATCAAAAGATAATACATGTCAGAATAATTACAACTAAAATGAAACTAATATGGAACACAATCAAATTAAAATTTGAAATATATTTAGATAAATTCCATTGATGGGACTCGAATATGATAATATTTTATTAAATTTTTAAACATAGACAATTACATTATATTATTATATTTATTTTTTATACCATATATATTATAATTGAAAACTGAATTGGGTTAAGCTTTAACCATGGTGATTGGAGCCCAAACTCGATCATAGTATAAGGGGGTTTAATTTTTTTCCAGACCCAAATTTTGACCTAATATTTATATCTAAATTCTTTCATAGGACATGCATTTGGATTAAAACAGATAACACAGCTAAACAATAAATCGATTTTAAACATTGACAACTTTGGTATATTTTAATATTATAAATATTTAATATTTATAGGTTTAAATTATATAATATATATGAATACTTTGTTATGCAGTTCAAAAACTGGTTTAAACTCGATTTTAAATGGCTGAAAGTAACGTTGTTGGGGAGGAGAACCTTTCAGACTCGTCTCTGACTGCAGCGAAACCATTACCTGTAATTGCAAATCGCAATGCCCTAGATAAAGCCTTGTCAACAGTATATTTAATAAGAGATCATCGTAGAGAAAAGTGATCACAAATTCAGAACATAAATAAAGAATTTGGATAACATTAAAAAATATATTATTATCATGACTGTTTAGCAAAAAAAATTAAAAATTAGAAACCTAGCCTGCTCATATTCTTTAAAAAATAACAAACAACCAGCATCTAAATGAAAGAGAAATTTTCAACTACTCCAGTGCAAAATGACTTTGCTTAAATCTTTGTTGGCATAAATCGAGACAAATGAAAGAAAATACATAATTATTATAAAGCCCTCCCCACAAGATATAACAGCTAGGTATCATGGGTCGAAACTAACCTTTATTAACATAAAATCAAAGTTTTTATAACTGAATCAATCAAATCATCGGTTCATCCAATTCAATTAAATAAATTATTAAAAAAATTAATACCCTTCTTCGTACTAATACCCCTAGAAAACCATCGTCGGACACAATATTTAAAAGAGTTTTTTTATTTTTTGACAGTAGAAATTTAGTATGAGTACAACTGCAATGGATTTGCTACCTAGTGAGTTAAAGATGAAAAAACAAAGGTGGGGGATGGGGGTTATAGATGAACTAATTTCTTCACTTGAAAGCCAAATAAACTAAGTGATATTGGTAACAACAAGTAATGATAATCCATAGGTAATTAAACAAGAATTTTTTTTCCATGTAAATGTTTTTAGAAATGTTATTTTCCATTATGTACAGTTAATCCTAAATATTAATTCCTAACATAGTGCGTAAGTGAAAGTATGGTATTACGTGACATGTAATTATATGTACCAGCATAATTGTACTTATGTTCTTAAACTATTCTTCTATACCTTATACTATAAAACTTGAATAATGCCGTTAGGGTTTATATAATTTTTCTCTATCTAACATGCATGTGCAAGTATCTACAATAAGAATACAAAGAGAAACATTATTTCTAATATATATGTCCTGAAATAAATGAATATAGGAAGACAAATATTTCATGAATCCATAAATTAATGTGAAAGACGCAGTCTGATATAAACATATATGTACATATATATGAAACATCATTTTTCTTGTCTTGATATAGATAATTGTCCTATATCATTTGTCTTGGAATATTCTAAAGGAGGAAAATGGAAAAGACTGAAATATGTGTGAAAGAAATCCAATAATTAGTCTTAATGGAAACATTATACATATATATTACATGTATGTATAAGATAGAAACATTTGTATTGATCATCCTGATAATTGAAATTAAAAATCCATTACCTTATCAACAACAACAACAAAAAAACACACACATGGTTATTATTAATTCTATAAAACATCAAAGAAGTTAAATATGCAAAATCAAATCTATGAGAAAGTGGAAAAAAAATGAATAAAGTTCTTATGTGTATGTGTGTATATATATATATTCAAACCTGGGTTTAGAGAAAGAGGGTTTGGGTTAAGTGATGGAGCAATGGAAAAGCATGGTGTGAGGAATGAAGCCTGGTCCGAGATCCATTAATATCATCATAATTCATGACTTAGAAAAGAGAGATGATTGATGGATCTTGGATCAAACTTCATTCCATACACCCTCTTTTCTTCTTCAACAAAACACTACTTTCTCAGTTTTTTCCTTCCAACATATATGAATTAATTAGCGACGATATAAGGGTCACTAAATATATCACATGACAGAAGGAACATAACGAGAGACATAGAGAGAAGTATCTTGGATTTTGAACTTCTTTCTAAACACCCTTTTTCTTTTGTTCCTTCTTTCAATGACCCTAACTAGATCTCTCTCTCTCTCTTTTTGATTTCTCATGATTGAAGCAATCAAAACAAGGCTGCAAAAACACTCAAGTTCTTTGCCTATATGTGATGATGTTCTCTCTCTTTCTTTTTCTTTTTCTCTTGCTCAAAGAAACAAATGAAGTAAATAAATGAATGATAGTTATAGCCAAGATGGGGAGAGACAAGGAAAGGAAGAGAAGAAGTTAAAAGCAATTTGAAAAGAGAAAGAAAAAAAAAAAAAACATAAAATGTGGAAAAAGCACATGATAGACAGGTCACTATAAGCTTAAAATAATGAAAAAGGCTGTTGGTTTTTGGAAGTATGGTGTTGTCTTCTTCTAAGGCTTCTCTTTATGGGAGATCAAAGGCCATGGGAAACTCAGAGGTGACACAAATAGTGGGCCTCCATTACAAATGGAATTCCATATATTCACACTCTCATGTTTTAGGCATCAAATTTTATGGTTTATTGTAATATATATTGTGTATATGGGAACAGAATTCAACCTTACTTTTTTTATTTTGAAAAAGAAAAGGAAAATGAGAGTAATTTTATTGATATTTATATAAAAATAATAATTAATTAATTGATGCAAACATTTAGGGAGGAGGAAAATAAATGATAAAAGAATATGGTAAAGTAGAGGTGCCTTGCAAGGCAAAAGAAAGGTATTATTATATATAAAATAAACAAAGAAGGTATCTCTCTCGATAGCAAGAAAAAGGTAACGCATGATAGCGCCACTCATTTCCTTGTTAATTAGTAAATAATTTTTTATATTTATGTTTTTGCGTGTGACTGACAATGTAAAGAGATAAAAATAATTTTATTATATAATATTTTGGCTTATAAATTTAAAATTCCTTTAAGAAAATTTTTAAAAAATATAATCCAATTGTCTTAGACTAAGGGTGAGTTTGGATGAGCGGTGCGTTTACCTACGGTTAGTGTAAAAATAGCGGTGGCGGTGAGATTAAATACTGTAGCGATACTGTAGCGTGAGACAAAAAGTAAGCTAAACGCACCGCGCCGCACCCAATCGCCCATCTAAACTCACCCTAAATTAATTTTTAAACTCAACTGATGTGGTGGATAGAAGCTATGTGATTATGTCACGTGGAATAATGTTCATCGAAAAAAGTACAAAATTTCAAAAACAAAAAAAAAAAGAAGAAGAGTTTTTACATGATTTTTTTTTTAAAATTTTGAGTTTAAGATATTTTAATTTGGTTTGAATATTTTTCTTTCACTTTTGAATATTATTATGTTTGATTTTCAATAGAAATTTTACACGTTTCACCATAATCTCGTATTCTTAGTGGGATTTAAGATTTTGCTTTTGTATTAAAAATGTGTACAACTTATATTATTTGAAATTTGTTTAGAAGTTCTAAAATTATGTTTATATTCTTGTTTTAATGTATAGGTCTGATAAATGAGTTCATCTTTCCTATCCTCTGAATCCAACCAAAGTAATGTTTGCTATTGTGTTTCCTGAAAATATGATGGAGAAGTTGTTCTCTGCTATAGTGGAATGAAATGTCCATTGTCAGGGGCGAAGCCAGAACAAATTTTTAGGGGGGGCCGAATGAAATTTTAATTTTTTATAGTCTATATATTTATAATTTTTAAAGGATTAAATAGAATTTTTATAATTTTAGGGGGGGCCAAAGTACAATTTTACCTTTACTAATTTAAAATTTTAAGAAAAATTCAAGGGCCTAAACATAAATTTTCCAATTTAGGGGGGGCCAGGGCCACTGCCAGCCCCCCTGTATTCGCCTCTGTCCATTGTGGACAATATGAAAGAAATTGAATATTGGGAGAAGGTTCTATAATTGCTCAAATTATAAATTAGTTGGTTACAATATTTTTTAGATGGCACGACGAGCAACTAACAAAAATGGAAAAATATCTTATTTATGAGTTGAACAAAGAGAACGGTGAACTAAGGAATGTTAATCGAAGCTTCAAAAGTGATGAATGTGTAATTCAAGAATGATGTCTGAAATAACCTTTACGGAAAAGCAAATGCCTTTAGCAATGGAAAATGCATATTATTTGAGGAGGAAGAAAAGGATGTATTGTACTAGAATGCGTATTTATTGGATCATATGCATATTAGTTTTTTTTTTTTTTTAGAATTGCATATTAGTGTTGTTGTTTATGGCGTAACGCAAAATGCAGAGCTCTTTGATCATATGCTAGATAACCATCAGTTTGAGCTCTTTGTTCATATGTTTTTGAATTACACTTTCATAAAATTTTAAATATGTTAGATATGTTATTCTAGAATGATGTTAATCTTATTTTGGAATGATATTAGTATTTTTGTAACAACTAGATTTTTAGTAGTGCCGGAAAAGATGATTTCAAAACCCCGTTTTCATAAACCGGATTCGTAAATACTAAATTAAAATATTTAAAGAGTTGTATAAAATAATATTAAAGTTTATTTCTTCAATTTCATCTATTAATTGTTTAATTATAGTATAAGGACTAAATTGTAAAATTTCATCCTTACAAATTTTTAATTGGCCAAAGGTCTAGGGGCTTAAATTGCAATTGACCAAAAATCTCAAATGGAAATTAAACCATTTTAATTTATATGTTAGTGGAGTATGATGAGCGAATCCACTTATATAAGTTAATGGTGATTAAGTTAATACAATGTAATTAAACTAATTAATTAAGGTGATTAAGGTATTAATCATAGTATATAAACTTAAAATTAGTGGATGTATGCTCACTTTATTAATCATAGTATATAAACTTAAAATTAGTGGATGTATGCTCACTTTGTCATCTTATTCAACTGAAACATCCTAAAAACCTAAGGAGAAATCATGTTTTAGTTCAAACAGTTCGGTCCGATTTCAAGTCATTTTCTTGTAATTTTTATATTTTTTAGGTCATGAGAGCTTGGTTTAGCTAGTACATGTACCAATCCATAAAATTGTTAAAGTTTTTGAAAGTTTTCGTTGTTGATTTCTTGAATAAATTGGTGTTAAATTGAGAGATTTTAAGCTTATATATGAAAAAGAACTAGATTGTAAAGTTTAATTGTTAGTTTTGTACAAAAGGACTAAAGTGTATAAATTGTATAATTGATGTGAAATTTCTATAATAATAGATAATAGAGGGTCTTAAAAGGATGTGATGGAGATCAATTTTGAAATCGAAACTCAAAATTGAAAGATATAGTTATTTTGATTTTAGGGACTAAATTGAATAAAATAGAAAAATTTAGGGTATCAAAAAATTGAAATTAAATAGGCCTATGCATATCATAGAATGATAAAAAATGTTTGGTGTTGATGAATTTTCTAAAATAATTATTTAGATCAAGAATTGAATTAAATTAGGGATAATCGAAGAAAAGCCAAAATTGTCAAATAGCCCTGAAGATTTAACTTAATTGTTGTTTTTTCCAGGTAAGTTCATATGGAATAAATGTGTTTAAGTTTTTGTGTATTTGATTTGTGATTATATATGTGTTTGGTTTTGAATTGGTATAAAGGTGAGATTTGGACTAAATTATAAGGAAATGTATATATGTGTTAAAAATGTTCTGGTGAACTTAGTAAAGGTTAGGATATGATTAGCATGTCAATAGATTACTTTCACACTTATACGGATTGATTACAGATGATTACCGAGATCTAGCAATTGTTGTGAACTTAAAGATACATGTGACACATGTTTAGCCTAGATTGGTAACCTGATGTCGTTTTAAAGGTTTAGCCCAGATGGGTAACCTAGCATGTATATGTTCAGCATGGACAAGCAATCAAACATGTTGCTATAAAGGTTTAGCCTAGACTGGTAACCTGACACAAGTATAATTGACTCAAACGAGCAATTGGTGTAATAGAGATACATGTGTATCCAAGTCCGTTTACTAGAGTTCATTGGACTAAGTGATTAATGTATAATGAAAAATTGAAATGACATGATATGAGTTTGATGTTCAATTGGATAAATGTTAAATTAAGCATGAGCATGGTATTTAGATGTTAACTTTGAAATGAATTGGATTGATATGGTATATTGAGATGTTAACTTTGAAATGAATTGGATTGATATATGGTTGAGATTATCATATGATTTGATGATAAGCAAATACTCACCTTGTTAATTTATTGGTTTTGCCATGTTAGCCAAAGTATGCATCTTGTGGTAGCTTTTTGTATTTAATTGTATGATAAGGTAAATTATTGTGTTTAATACATATGAACTTACTAAGCATCATATATGCTTACCCTGTTGTTTTCCTTTTCCCTTGTAGATCACATTGTGAACACGTCAAGCCAGATCATTCGAAGCTCACACTATCCTATCACTGAATCGATAGATATTTGATCATTTTGAACCTTGGGATTATGGCATGTATATATGTGTTTGGTACATACTTGAATGTATAAAAGTCTTGATGAGTTTGAAAGTTGTTTTGATGTATGGCATTGAAAGTCATGTTTTGGTAATGTTTGATTCCTAGTTGAAATGGTATATTTTGGTTAGCATGTTAGAGAAATGTATGGTATTTGAAATGACATAACTGAAAGTAAAATGACATATTCTCAAGATGATTTGGTATATGTAATGTTGGTAAGTGAAAGTTTAAATTTAGTTGATGTAACTGTATTGAATATATTGTATAGAAGTTGAATAGAGTATTTAAACTTGATTGGTATGGTTTTGAGTATGGTATGGATCAATTGAGTTTGGTATTTGGTGCATAAAATGTTAGGTATGGTTGGAAGCATGAAATAGGTACCAAATGGTTCATTTTTACCAAAAACAGAGTCCACATCCAGACAAGCAACTTTTCTCATCGCAACGTCGATTGATAGTAAGTGATGTTATGACGTCGTGATGTGACAAACTATTGTGCGACGTCATGACGTGGAAATGATGATGTCGCGACATCGACCTTGAAATTTTAAAACTTTGCAAATTGACCCTATTTCGTGCTAGGGTCAACAAAAGAATTTTTGTAAGCTCGATTAAGACTCAGTTTTGACACTTTAACCATAAATGAATATGTTTGGCATTTGATTACATATGCATGTGAATATTTTACTGTGATTTGACTGTAGTTGCTCTGGTAACGACTGTAGCATCCTGTAGCTCGGACACGACAATCGGGTTAGGCGAAGGTGTTACAATTTTGATAATATGTTACTTGTTATACTAGTTGGGAATGATTTTAGTATTGAGTCATATATTACTTACCATATTAGTTTGGAATGATTTTAGTATTGAATCATATGTTATGAAAATCAATGCAACATATTAGTATTGCAATAACACCTTGTACATCCTAAGTTAAATGTAAAAAGAAGTGTACTACATCCAAAATAATTCCATTCAATAAAAAAAATGCTATATTGATACATAGTTCGACACCATTAACAACCTAAATTAAATTCAAAAAATAATCCTTCTCTCCACTTAATTTTGGCTTATATAGCATGGTTAATTTATAATTAATATTAACTAACTTATTTAATTAAGTCTAATTAACATTAACCATACTTATGTTAAACTAATAACATCCACCATCATCATCTACTAACTTTTATTTTAAATTGGTTTATTAACCATTTTAGTCCTTTGGATAATTGCTATTTAAGCCCTCAAGCCTTTTTCCTAATTAAAACTCTATAATGATTGAACTTTTACAATTTAATCCCTAAGCCTTAATTAATCACATTTTCGGCTAACTTACTTAACCAATTTTCAATATATCAATGTAACACCCAACCAGTAGTTCGAACGATCGACCCTTCCAAATTTCAACTAACAATGTATGCAAAATAATTTAATAACCATTCAACGGTTCCATAGTGTTTTGCCGTGAAGTTACAATATATATATGTATATATATATATAAAACAACTTCTGATAATACTAATCTTTAATAGAAATCTATCAATTTAGCCTCATGCATCTAATTCCAATTTGAACTAAGTTTAAAGAGTTCTTATCCATATACAAAACAGAAGTTTAAAGACTACAAGTTGCCAGATATCTACACATGTTACAAAATGAAAAGGGACATGCTTACACTAGACTTTGAAAACACTAACTTAGTTCCCTTTTTCCTACAAACAACAGTTCAGAATACCTAAAACAAAGGAGAGAAACATGGTAAGTTCATAAAGAATGTAGTGAGTTCTATAATAAAGTCACTTCCCTTTTTATTTAAAATTTAAGAATTTGCCACTGATTTCACTTAGACAAAACTTGTGCATTTATATTTCACAACTTATGATTGGGCTTAAACGACATAGAGGCGCAGTACATAATGCATGAGAATTTCCTCCTGTGAAAGGTCATGAAGCATATAGTCTCTTCGTACAGACTTGTTGCGTATGAATGGAGAGAACGTTGTTTTGAATTAACTTGGCGGATAATCTTATGGACACTTACGTACGGATTTCTAGATGAGGATTCTTATATGCGAACTTGTACATGTGAAATCATGAAAGAGAATTCATAGATATGGCAGACTCATACATGTAGATTCATAAAACAAGATTCATAGATACAGTGGTGGACTCATATATGTGGATTGCGCCGCAAAATTCATATGGTGAAATCCCACTTATAACTTTGACATAAAACTTAAAGAACAAGTCCGACGGACTTTCTTCAGTTTCATATGCCATGGTCATAGAGTTGCTTATAAACATGAGGCTTTAAGCCTTAGACTCTGTGAAGTCTCCTACTTGAAAGAGCCCATGTAGGGTTATCATAAACATGTGCGTATATATCTCTATACAATCCAACTGAACCTTTACAAAATCAAATATCATGCACGTACATTTTCCGTATAACCCACCCAGACCTCCACAAAACCAATAATATGTGGCATAAGGTGCACAACATGACATTTCTTCAACTATCATCCACCATATACCTCCACACTCCACATATCATTCATTTTTATGATTGACATATAACAAGCATTTAACTAACATATTGTTAACAACACAACACAGATCATACCAAACATATCACCTATCAGATCATTTCAATGATAATCTCTCCAGTACTTACTTTATTAGAGATAGTTCATCAAAACAAAAAACTTATACATACAATTAGACATGTATTTGTAGATCATTAATTTGTATGCTTTAACTATACGACAAACATTCCATAATAATTCAACTTCTCATCATTAACAGAACATACACACAATACAATACTGATACATAAAACAAATATTGAGGATTTGAGTTCAAAAACTCACCTACAAAATACCTAGGGTTGACACAACTTACACTTGCTTAGCTTTCCCTTTATTACTTGGGTCTCCTCCTTCTTGGTTAGTTAAGCATAATAACCATAAAAAGATCAAAATGAAAACAATGTAAGAAAACCTTAATTCATATGCATACATAGGAGTTTTAAATAATAATGGCTTGAATCATCACCGTTCAAAATAAATTATGTTGAAATCCTTAGATTTTCCTTTCTTTTCTTTAATCAAAAGGTACGAAAGGGAAAGAGTTAGAAAGATTACTAGATTGCTAAATTTTCAATTATTTAGGCTAACACCCTAGTTTCTTCCCTTTATACAAATCTCTTCCAAATTTCTTTTCTTATAGCATAAACCAAAGAAGAAGATGGAAGAAAGAAAATGAATAATAGAATGAAAGAATGTTCCCGAGAGAATGATGTCTATCCCTATAACCTTTTCGCACTCGATCACCAAAACTAATTCATCAGCATCAAAATTAATGTTCTTCATCATAATGTCCTACTAAAGAAAATACCTAATTCTAATGTAACGAAACTAATAGTTGAAATCTAACCAATTACCAAATTAGTTAGCAAGTTTCACATAGTTACACTAAGACCCTCATAAACAGAAAGTTTTATGATTAGATACCCAAAATTATTGTTGTACTTATCCTTTAACATTTCCAGTTTGACAATCAATATAGTAACTCCATAAATATTCCTATTTAATATTTATGGAAACAATGTTCCAAAATTGTATTTTTCGACACCACTAGAAACCATGTTGTTACAATCCATCTTTTCAAATTTCATCTTAGTTGGTTCATCCTTGCCCTTTTTTCTTTTCTTTCTTGACCTATCAGACATTACTTTAACTTAAAATGATTGATTTGAGTAATTAGTTTTAAGCCAGAAAATTTTGTCCAATAGGTTTTCATTTACTGTCGTAAATAAGGTACTTGTGTTTTACATCAATAAAAATATAATCTCAACTAGTTGTAGTTCAAGTCAACTATATGTTGGTCCTTTTTATGTACTACTTCAAATCCACCATTACCATTCCAAGAAAGTTTGTAATATGTTGATTCTTTCATGTTTTTCTCCAACCTTGCAATGCTTTAGTGAGATTTCAATCCTCCATTTTTCTACCCAACTTATCTTAACATGCATTATGGTCATCATTAGAACTTAGGTTTTCTAGAATGCTAGTGATGGAATTTCATCTTTCATGCAAAATCCAATCATTAAATGCTTTTGCTAAGTTATTGTTTACAACATCACACTTCGAGGAGCCATCAAAGTAGGCCTTAATCCTATGTTGAGTAAGAGTCTCTAGTAGGTATATTTATTGAAATGGCTCTCGTTACTTCCAACTTGCCATTAAAAGCTTCATTTTAATCCTTTCATTTCTTTTTCCAATTTGAATAAATGTGTACTGCATACAATCTATTATCAACTTGTGGATAATAATTACTAAACAACTTCACAGAACTTTGTAACAATCATAAAAACAAAAAAACAATTATTATAAGTAAACATTTATAATTTTGAACCAAACATATGTGAATTGTAATAGAAAACATATCTTTTGTTGGTTTGACATTATTGTTATCCTCTCACTAATAAAATACTCTATATTAACTAACAATTTCTTCAAAAGTCACCTTTATGGTATTGCAAGCTCCCTTCAACCACTACCCATTTGGAGCAAAAAAAAATATACTATTCAAGCAAGTGGAAGCATCTAGTTTTTGGCATCTTTCCCGATAACCACTAGTATCACCCCTTTTTTGGGTTGCTTTAAAAAATCATCATTTTATTTCCAAAAAGTCTAAAACTCTCCAACTTGACCATGACACTCACCCCTTTTCACAACGAACCTCTTCTCCCATCACATATTCTCGACGAAATAAAACAACATATCTTTTACTACATCTAGTTACCATTTATCCATTCAAGCTACTAGATCCCATTTCATTTCTACCACTTAAACCTATTTACCTTTTACCATTGATTTTATCTCAACTAATCAACACCAAACACATGCTATGTTGATAACCAATCTACCAACTCAAAACAATTGCCAATCTGAACCACCTCCACTAGTCATCCAACTCTCCAACTAACCAAACTGTGACATCACTTGCTCTTAAAACAAAATTTTCAAGCCCAAAAATGTTTTTGATTACTTACCTCACATCTCTCCCACACCCACCTCTTTAAACAAGTGACCAAATACTCATATTGGTAAGTAGACATCCAAAAGGAGTTTGATGCCTTAAAAAGAAATCAAGTTTGGACCCTTGTTCCCTAAGATCCAAATGCCACTATAATTGAGTACAAGTGGATTGTCATAATCAAACAAAAGTCAAATGATTCAATTGAGTGTTATAGAGCTTGACTTGTTACAAAAGGGTACAGTCAAAGTAAAGGTGTGGATTACCATTCTACTTTTAGTCATGTCATTAAGTTGACAACCATTTGCTTTGTACTATCAATTGTTGTTCAAAACCAATGGTCATTGCAATAGATTGATGTCAATTATGCCATACTACAAGGATATCTTGATGAACAAGTTTATCTGAGGAAACCATCAGGTTTTGAAAACTCGAATCATCCTGACTACGTTTGTCAATTAAGAAGATTGATATATTGATTCAAGCAAGCACCTTGGTAATGCAACAAAGAACTTACCAGATTTCTACTGAAAATTGGCTTCAAACAATCGGCCTATGATGCATCCTTATATTTCCATGATGACTTTGGTATTTTAATTTATCTATTTGTCTTTGTAGATTTTATATTGTGATTAACAATAATTCAATAGTTGTTTAACATGTTATTACTTTTATTTCACAAAAATTTTCACTTAAAGAACTTGGTTCATTATTTTTTTTCTTGAGGTTGACGTAAATACCAATTATATATGGTTTATTCTTATCACAAAGCAAATAAATTCAAGATATCCTAAATGACTTAGGATTGCAAGACAACAAAGGAATTCTTGCAAGACAACAAAGGAATTCTTACCCTAATGAGCTCCTCTCACCATTATAAACTTTAAGATGAGTTTGACCCTATTTATGCCACTATATACCGAAAAACTATTGGGAAACTCCAATATCTTTCCTTTACAATACATGATATTCTATTTGTTGTGAATAAAATTTCTCAGTTTATGTATGCTTTATCATACATACATTGGAAAGTAATGAAACACATTCTTTTGATACTTGAAACAAACCTTCAACTCAGTTCTTCGATTCATTCATCATTCAGATCCAAAACTTTATATGTATTCGAATGCAGAATGAGTAGGTGATCACACTGATTGTAGTTTGATAACTGGTTTTATTCTTTATATTGGTTCAAATATAGTAAGTTGGTCCTCAAAGAAACAAGCTATCATTGTTTGATCCTCCAATGAAGCTGAATATCGAGCGATCATAGTTGCTACCTCTGAAACTTTTGGGGTTATAAGTTTGGTAAAAGAGTTCAAACTTCCACTATCTCATCATCTGGAAATCTTTTATGACAATCAAGGTGCAACATCTCATAGTCAGCATCCGATTTTGCATTGCAAAACGAAGCACCTTAAGGTAGATTCACATTTCGTCTGCAGTCATGTTCAAATAAAAAATTTAGATGTCACTCACATTTTCACTGCCAATCAAGTTGCTAATACACTTACCATAGCATTACCCAAAGTAACTTTCATGCTTAACCTCAACAAGCTAGGTTGCTACTCTACGACCCCAAACTTGAAGGGGCATATCGGATGACCAATTCTTTAGACATTAGATTTCTTATTTAAATTTTAAATTTTAAATTTATTTGAATTGCACTCCTCTTTCTAGAAGTTTTTTTGATAGTTTGTTCACAACTTTTATGTATAAATAGATGCACATTCAAGGAACAACACACGGTTCACATTTATTTTTTTGCATAAATTTGTTCACTTCTTTACTCTAAATTTTAATATTATGTACTACTATCCTATTTAGTACAAACTACAAGTCATCACACCAGATTTGTTAAATTTTTTTTTTAAAACAATTATGTTTGGAAAGAAATTTTTTTTGAACTTTTTTAAAAAATAAAGTAGTTTTTAAGTAATTTTCTATTTTAGCTTATAATTATTTATTAAAATTTAAAAATCATAAATACTCCTTAATTGAGTTGGTATTAAGGTAACATTTTATTTGAAGTTTCCTCCCATGTATTAGTTTGATATTAGTTAACCCTCTGAAATACTAGGCTTTTTAATTTTATGATGTTAAGTTGCACCATTATGTATAATTATTATATTTTTAAAAGTGAAAGTTACCGAATAAATGATAATATATATGTAACACCCCAAAGCCGGCCTGGACGTTATGGCCGAATTTGGTGATGTCACATTGAAGTGTTTTTAGAAATCTAAGACTCGTCATTTAAAAATCCCTTCTTTAGCTTGCCTCTTTGTATAGGTTGAAAAATTGATTTAAAGACCTATTGCTCCTTCATAATGTGGGACTTGTACCTTTAAAGGTTTCTTTTAAATAAAACGTCATTACTTTTGTAAACTGTTTGTTATTTGCGGAAGCTATGAAAACAAGTTACGTATTCGTGATATTTTAAAAAATATATTTATCTTTTAAAAACCCGCATCATACCACTAGCAGGTATAAATCATAATGTAATAAAAAAAGCCCAAATTAAAGAATAAAACTTAAAGAGGCCTTTTACATAAAAATACCCAAATAAGACTACTTATAAAATAAAAGATAAATTCGGAAGCGTAAGTTGTTGTGTGTCCACCTCCGAGTCCCTCGCAGCACTTTTCCGCCTAAGGATTACCTATACAGTTAAAATAGTTGGGTGAGTTTACGAAAACTCAGTGTGAAATCCCATAAAAGCATACAGTCAGAGTAAATACAATTTTGGTCTAAGCCCTCAGTTTCAGTTAGGGGCCTTAGCCTATCTTTCAACAGCAGTAATAGTCTGGGCCTGAGCCCATTTCAGTATCACTCACAATCTGGGCCTTAGCCTATTTCAATGAATGATGGCGATGCGGGCTTTAGCCCATTTTAATGCTGATGTCGGTCGCAAAGAACCATGATCAATGCGATGCGATGTCGGTCAAAGATATACAAGCAGAAGATCCTACCCAATCCAGCCTCTACACACCATCTCCGTACCAACTCTACACACCATGTGGGGATAAAATCGACCCACCCAGCCCTACACACCAAGTAGCACTGGTTGCGGCACTAAAACAGTATTTGCAGCAAAGCTGCCAATATAATAGGCTTAAAGCCATCAGTAAGTCCATAGTCGTCTTGAGCGACCGTGCAACCATATCAGTACAGTACACTTCCCCCAAAATCATATATCCCACCCCATGCAATGCAACATAATATCATATATGGGTGCAACATATATATAACGTGGCATGCTCAAATACAATCATACACATCGTAGAACAAATCAATCATTTTACCTTACAGGGGTATTACAGTCATTTTACGCTACAGGGGTATTTCGGTCATTCTACCCTATGGGGTGTTTCTGTCATTTTACCTTACAGGGGTATTTCGGTCATTTTACCCTATGAGGGTACTTCGGTCATTTTACCTTACAGGGGTATTTTGGTCATTTTGTCACATAAGGGCAAAATCGACATTTTATCACATAAGTGCAAAATCACTATTTTATCACACAAGGGTTCAGTGCGCGCTTCTCGACCCAACGAGAAGGTTACAGATGCCTCAAAGCGACCGTGCAACCTAACGATCGAGACAGGTGAAAATGGGCCCAAGGTCCATAATGTAGACCCATGTGGGGCCACACACGCCCGTGTGACCCACGAAGCCCAATTATGGCCTTGGCCATGTGAACTACATCGCCTGGCCCAATAATCTCCACATGTCCGTGCGATTTACTCGTGTGAGGCCCACACGGCCCATTCTGGCTCAAGTGGCCCAGTACAACCTAAGCCCATGATATCGCTCATGGTGGTCTCTTCTACCGAACGCCCACGTTTTATGCATTCGATCCACTACATGAGCGAGCGTACGCTCGTATAGCGTCTATAGCCAAGTTTTTCAGCTTTTACCGATTAATAGTTTTTGCAGTGTGATTACACACCTGTTTACGAGAACGCATCGAAAGGTCCATGAGTACTCCAACCTACACTCATACACAAGATCCAGTTAAACTCATACCAACAGACCTATCCAACACTCCCACTAAGATAATTTGCCCAATCACTTACCCCTCACTAGAACCAACCAACCAATTATGGCTTACTCCCTAACACCGCTGTGAAAGACCAATCAAAAGGCCTTAGGCTATCTACATTCCAAACCACACTTATCAACTATCAATCTTTGAACAGTTTGTATTAGTCGAGAAGTTACTTACCAAAAACACATCGTCCAGATACGAGAGAAAGTACAATCGGCCACACTCACCCCAATGCCAAAACTACAGAGAGTAAATAGAGGCGAAGTGTAACAATCGTTTTCCCCTATCAACAATCAATAGAAGGAAAGAGATGATCAAAAGAAAAGATCTCAATGGTAGACAGAAGCAAAAAAAGAAATATGAGCACTTAGCGAATGTCAGAGAACTCCTTCAAACCGAAAACAAAGCACCTACCATTGACTTAAGGGAGACAGAGTATTCAGCTAAATGAATCACAGAAGGAATGGTGATTGATGGAAACTGGATGAGAGGAGAAAAATGGTATTCGGCCAAGAAACAACAATCGATTGGAAGGACAGAGGAGAAAAGATTCGGTCTTAATCCAAAGACTAGCAACCCAAAAGAATAGAAGAGGGCAAAAGAGTATTCGGCTACAATAGTTACAATGAAGAAAGGGAGAGGCAAGGGAAAGAGAGAGTTCACCCAACACACAACAAAAAGAAGGAATCAAAGCAGAACCGATTGCCTAAAACAAAGTAACAAACCGTAAACTACCCTAAAGAAACTCTATCACATTCTGCCACCAAGCAAAACAACCCCCAAGAAGACAAAAACCGGAACTTGTGATAGAGCAGCCAGCCTCAGCTAAAACTCTATGTGCCTACAGTCTAATTTTGGCACAACACCTTCAAACACTCAAATTCCCCCATTTCCTCCCCTTCATCTCCTTAGATTCTGCTAACAACCAATCCATTCAAACTTGTTCAAACACTTGGTGTTTCGGTCAAATATAACTTCTTCCCATGACCAATAGAAAAAATAACTTCTATTTGCTCAAAGAGAGATTCAAATCTCAAACCACTAACACACTCTACACACCACTATCCACTAGACTAGGAAGCTTTTTATGTCATACATTACCAAATTAAACTTATAACTCTACTGGCCAAAGATAGGGGTTTTATCCTCAAAAACCAAAATTTTGTAGAAGCCAAGGCTTGAACCCATGACTTCCTAAACACTTTCAAAGCACACAACCACTAAGCCAAACACACAATTGTGTCACTTCCTTGCACAATTAAATATTTATGAGCAGCTTCTCAACTGCTCCCACGCTCAAGACCTAATATTTCTAGGCCTAAATTCTGGGCGTTACAATATATATCTTGGTTAGCACATTGTCTTTGACTCTCGATTAGGTTTTCTTGATATGTGTATGTGACTTCATCTGTTTTAAAGTTTAAGCTTAATGTTATTCGAGTTGGGATGATATTCAAGTAAAGCCATCCCAACAATGATGATTCGATCTTAATCCAAACTTTTTCAAACTACTTGTTGAATATAATACTCTTAAAAAATCAATTCAAATGGGTTTACTAATAAGTATTTTAAGGAAACTTGTTAAGGTTAGATAGATTAGTTATACTAATACTCTCCTACTAAATGGAGTAATTGGTAATTGATTTGATAATTTCAAGTAAAACCCTATTTTGAAAGCTAAATTATGAATTCTAGGCAATATTAATTACCAAACCTCAAAAGATTGTAGCTTTGGTTGGATGTTGGTGTCTATTTCAATAGTTCATTCAATTGAAAAAGCCTTAGAAGCTACAACCTACGAAAGATGCCACCACAATGCATAATGTTGACATAAGATTCTACATTTAATTCAAAAAAAAAAAATCAGATAAATATTAAAAAGATATTATAGTATTCAAATAGAAACAACAGAATGGAAATTTAAAAAATAATGTTTAATCATTAATCCCTCAGGTCTACTTAATTTGGTCAGAGGGATAGCAATGAACAATTACTTTGGTTGCAAGGAAGTGTTGGATTCTTTTGAAGCCAAACTACCTCTTCCGGTATAGCTGGTGTGTCTCAAACTCAGTACAATTGATCCTAAAAGCTCATGATTTCTAGTCTTTTATTGGTTTCTCAATGATGAATGTGATGTAGGGTAACCCTTAATTCCAATATTTAAACAAATAGTTCCTATAGTTTTCCATATGTATTTTATATTCAAATGGCCCATCCATTCCATTTTTTTACACTCACCATATTTTCTTTTTGGATCTCTGTAATGTGTTAGGGAGACGTTGCCTTACACTACTAATCATTATAATAACTCATTTATTTTTCAACTAAAAAAATATTATTGTAATCTCTATTTAATCTTTCATGTCTTTTAGCCTTTAAATTTGCTTTGTTTATCAAATCACCTCAAAATAGATAGAAAATATAACATTTATTAGCTTTGTTGATGTGGCATATATGTCACTTTAGCAATTAATTAATTTTTAAAATTTTTAAAATTTCAAAAAAATTATAATATTTTACTTATTAAAATTATTAAAAAAAGTATAAAATAAAGTATTTGCTAATGGGCATACACAAGGGCTATCACGTGAATGCCATGTCAACAACCTTAATTAACATTAAGTTTTCCATCCATTTTAGATTATTTGATAAACAATGTAAGTTTAAGAGTTAAAAAATACGAAAGTTTAAATGGAAAGCTAAAATAACTTTTTTTGTTAAAGTTGGAGGGCCAAATAAATCATTATACCAAAAATATTCCCTCATGGGTTACCTTTAGACCTGCTCATGGGCCGAACTACCCGCTAAAAAAATGGGAGAGTTTGGACAAAAATACAATGCCCTAAAATAGGCTCGGGTAAAATTTAAGGCCCTTTACCTATATGGGTTGGGCCTTGAGTCAGATTTTCTGCCCGAGCCCGGCCCAACCCAAATATATTATGTTATAAAAATTAATTACACTAATTCTATATGTTAAATAATAATTAAATATATTTATATTTATATTAAATCATTAACCCAATAACAATTAAGCTCATTACTCAAAACCTAAAAAAAAACTTACCCAACTAAATAACCCAACCCAAAATATAAAATTGTAAAAATTATATTTAATACAATAAAATATTTATTATATTTATGGTAGTGTTTTTTAATATAAATACTTTTTAATGTGTTAGAAAATTTTTTTATCTTAGCGCTTTTTAATGTATTTAGTGTATTATATTTTTTCAAATGATTTTTAAATAAAAACTAATCTAAAAAGTCAAATGAGTGGACCGGGTTGGGCCCGTATTTATCTTTCTTAAATCGGATCGAACGTAAACAAAAAATTAAACCCATTTCTCGGATAGGGTAGAACTCAAACTTAAAAAGTTAATCTAAATACCTTGCATGAATTAAACTCGGCCCATAATCACCTCTAGTTACCTTTAATATAAATGTTAAGCTACCTTCTTTTAAAATAAAATTAATCTAAAAAATTAAACATGGGTGGACCGGGTTGGGTTTGGATTTACCTTTCTTAAATCGGATCGGACGTAAACAAAAAATTAAACCCATTTTTCGAATCAAGTCAAACTCAAACTTAAAAATTTAATCTAAATACCTTACATGGATCAAACTCAGCTCATAATCACCTCTACTTACTTTCATTATACATGCTAAGCTACCTTCTTTTAATCATAGCATGTTTTTTTGTTTCTTTTCTTTTCAGTGTATTCTTTTATAGATTTTGGTTTACTTTAAATGTTGTATTTTAAAGAGATTGATTGGAATTTGAGAAATAAGTCATATAAGTTAATTTGAAATTCATATCTAATCTAAATACATATATATATTATAGCTTAGAATGCAAATTTAAAGGAGTAGATGTATGATAACTTACAAATCTATTTAATATTTATCTTAGGAAAAAATTAAAAAGAAAACTAATTATTTGTTGACACAAATAAAATCAGAAAAAAAATCTTTAAAATTATTTTAATATTGGATCTTGGACATATAATAGTTTCGAATCGAATTTCTTTAGAAAAAAATCTATTGTCTCATGGTAGCCTGCTCCAGTCCCCTTACGAAACTTTCGTTATTGGGTTAATCATTCATTTTACATGTTTCTAGCGATTCACATGGCATCATCAAATGATACAAGTCTTGGATAAGAATCTACAATGCACTAGTGTCACGGGTCAGAGTTGGTCTAGCCCCGTGGCACTAGAACGCTCTTGTTGACGATCCTTTACTCCAGCAGCATCTAAAGCTCTTCGAAACAATGTGATATCTCAGATTGGATAAATCCTTAGCCCTTTCCCCTCTTACTAAGATTACAGAATGTTGTTATGAATTTTGGTCAATACCAAATATATTAAAAGTAATTTCAAACCCAGAAACTAAAAAAGAAACTTACTTTATTGTTCTTTTTAGTTTTTCATTTCTAAATGACATTGGCTTTATTTGGAGTGCATATTTTTGCCCCAGATTTATGTTTTCTTATGTACTAATTAATAAAAGTTAGATCTCGCAATTCATAATTCATGTATACATGTGTTTCTTTATTAGTTGTAATTATAAATACAAGATAAATTATTATGTTGGTCAATATCCTAAAAATGAATATGATGTGCTAATTATGTATATGTTATTCAATTGGATGAAACTGATGTGATGGTCTTGGTTGTTTATAGAATTTAAAGATGTTAATTTTTGTTAGGTTTAATGATAAGAAATTTGATATCCCTTAAATAAAATCTTAAATTTAAGTCTTATTAATGGAGAAAATAATGTTTTTAAGAATCCCACCTTTAAATTTTGTCAGAATTTATGTGACTATCACCACCTCAAGCTCTTGCTACATATCATTGACCCCATTTCTCCACCAACCAAACTTGGCTTTCTTGAATGATAATATGAAGTACCAAAAATGGAATTCTTGCTTTGAAAATGGATTGTGATCAGCTTTCATTTTGTCTTCCATATGTTATTCAAATATACTATTTTGAATGAATTGAAAAAAAAAAATTAAAATTTTGAATTAGAAACATTAAATAAATTATATTTGTATCCCTACCACATTTGCAACTGTGAACAAGTTCATGTCATTTTTCCCTTTAGTTTTTTCTTTTTTCTAATGACCGTTGATGTACCTGTTTAACATACTATTATGATAAAGTACACCTTTAGACCTCAAAAATGATGCAATGAAATAGTTGATAAAACAGCTTAAAGTCTACATAATTATATAACGCCAAAGCAAGATCCCCATTTGTTTTATTGATGAATTCAATAGTCCCTTCTTTGCTTGTATTATTGGTTATTGATGCACTAACATCTACATCTCAATTTTTTTTCATGTAATATAATCGATTAATTGATTATTTTTTCGTCCTTTCTCATAATATTATGCTCATAAATTAGTATTATCTTTTTTTTAATATTCATTGATTTCACAAGATTTTATCACCTCTTCAAGATCGACTCAAGACCTCCCTTTATGAAAATTCACTTGTAGCATTAGTATCGTTTAGATCCACGGTTGCGAGAAGAACTTTTGTACGTAACAAATTTTTGTTCAAACATAAGTGATAATAACTTTTAACGGAAACAAAATTAAGAATTTTATATTAGAAAGATTAAAATTAAATTATAAGTTTTAGTGGTGAAATACATTGAAACAAGAGGACCATTTGAATGCATCTTCAAGTGAAAAAATCTTAAGGAACTGGCGGATTTCGAAAAAGAAGATAAAATGTCAACTTGGGCAAGGGATATAATAAAATACACATCAAATAATTGGAATTTTTCTTTTAACCTTTAGCTTTTTTCCTCAAATACTCGACCCACCACTGCCTCCATTAAAGGGTCCATTATATTTCTAATCAATCATTTCTTTCTGCCCCTTTTTTCCCTTCTTCTCTTTGGAACGACATACGTGTGTCTTCTATTCAAGTCCTTTCCATTTACAAAAGCAAAAGATAAAATTAAATAAAGGGGAAATTTTATCTTAATGTTCCCATGAATTTTGACTAATCATTTCTTGTATTTTTGGGGGGCTAATGGGAAAAGGGTTGGAAGATCTATGGGGATTGTTGTCTTTGGCAAGTAAGTACTAAATACTTTCTGCAAGGATATCTATATTCCCACTCTTTAATCTCTCTTTTCCATTGGGAACCTGTTATGTAGACATTACAACTTTGCTTCATTCACAGGTTTCTATAGGATCATATTGCATATTTGTCCCTCTTATTTCATCAAAGGAATGCCCTGGATTAATTCTTCCACTTATTTTTCACTCTCTTGTTACAGATTTCTTGCTTTCTATCGACTTTAAATCGACCAAGTCTGATGCTTCACTTTTTTTTTTTTTTTCAAGATTGTTGATGATGTATGTCCGTCTTGATCTATGTAGATGATTTCTCAAATTGACATACAGGGTCAACTGCACTATTTTTAGTTATAGGGGTCACATACACTGCTGGTGGTAGACTGTTTTTAAGTCAATGCAAGTACGTGAATGATTTGGTAGAAAGATATCACACGGACAAGGCTAATGGTATGCCTACAGCCATGGTCACAGCACATGTCGCTTGCCAAAGGATGTTGATAATCCCATGATAATCCTTTTGAATATAGAAAGCATTGTTGGGACTTTGCAACATGTTGTGATTACAAAACCTGAAATTGGACATGCCGTGAATCGAGTGTTTCATTTTGTGCAGTCACCCCTTGATACTCATTATGCTTCTATAACAGAATTCTGCGATACTTAAAAAGCTACAGGAGATTTTGGCTAGCAAACAGACTGTCCATTACTGGTTTTGTCGATGCCAATTGAGGACCTGATATTGATGACCGCAGGTCTACGACAGGATGTTGTTTGTTGTAGAGGCGGAATAAAGAAGTATTGCTAGTGCCACTGCTGATATTATGTGGTTGGAGTCCTTACTTGAAGAGTTGCATGTGCAGCTTGATGATAAGACCGTACTTTGGTGTGACAATTCAAGCGCAGTTTTACACTCCAAGTTCAAGCATGTGGAGCTTGATTTATATTTTGTTCTAGGGAGAGTTGCTGCTGGCAAGTTGATTGTTGAAGTCCCTGCATCAGACCAAGTTGCAGACATTCTCAGTAACCTTTGTCTGCATTGTTTCATTTGCAAAATGAGGGGCAAATTGAAGGTGAAGGCTGTTGAAGATGGGTTGAATGTTTGTGATTCACTACTATTGTAATTAAGTCAAGATTTAATCAACAATTCTACTTCTAGTCTTAATTAGTTTGACGATTTAGTTAGTTTGTAATGGTTTATCAGATTAATAGTACAACACAGTTTCATTGTTCTCATCTCCTTTCCATCTCACTATTTGACTGGTCTTTTCAGATCTTCCCAATCTTCAATATATAACAAATAAATTGCTGATAAACATATATAACAAAGCAATAAAATATTCAAATCTTGCCAATTATGAGCTAAACTTTAGGGGAAATCAGAGTTTGATAATGTTAAAAGACAATTTATTACTTTATGATTGTACAAAGTCTATGAGCTAAACACCTAAGAATTTTCAGCTTCCAAAGATGAAAATTATTTCCAAAAGTTAGATCAGGAAAAGCTTAAAGATCTTCCATGATTTAAAAAAATAAAGGGAGGAGAAAGGTCATGTTGAGATTAACCTAAAAAAAAAAAGAGGTTAAATGCACAGCAAGAAAATCTATACAGTTAAATTTACATTTAACCATTTGGGGGGAGAAAGTTAAAGCCTTGGTGTCTGCCACCTGAAACACCTACCTATCAATTGGCCCCTCTTATGACTGGTTTTTCACAACTTTGACGCTACTGTAGAAGCGTTTAAGGTCTTTAATAGCCCTCTCTTCAATCTGGATTGAACGAATTGAAGATGGTGCTTCTATCTCCGGTTTGAACCAGCGGTTCACCCCGGGGGAGTCGGATGGCGAGCCTTGACTTGAAGCTACTGAAAAGCCGGACATTTTCATCTTTGGACTGTGAGAAAGACCGTGCAGTTGCTTTCCCTGCTTTTTAGTTAGAAGCACCAAGATGAAAAAGGTGATTGAATAACAATGCATAATGTGAATTTGAAGAAGATACATTGCATGAAAATGCCATACAAGAAGAAAGAAAATGATGCATTTTCAGGATAAAAATTATGAAACGAGATAAAAAAAAGGGTGCATGTACGACATTGAGGGAAAGAGAGTGAGCTGTAATTTCACAAACCTGCTGCATCTGGATGTCCCTGAGAGATGGCCGAGAAAGATGAGGAGGGGTACCAGAAGAAGCCCAAGGAGGCGTGCTTCTTTCCGCATCAGATGCCTGTGATGTTTGGACAGAGACCACGGGAATTGGCTTGGATGGCAAATATGAACTCAGCAGGATTTTACCTTCACTTTTACCAGCAAAAAGATCTTCCACCTGATTTTTACTTCCAGTTTTCTGGTTCACCTGTATTTTGCTCTGCTCATCCTGAATTTCACGAAGTGAAGCAGATCCCTTTGAAACCTTAGCACCACCCCATGCAGGACCCTCACTACGGGGTGTTGGTGGCGGGGGAGTAACTTGTTTAGGGGAGTCATCAAGAGCACCGCTCAGAAACATAGAAAGCCCACCTTTCCTATTCTTCTTCTTGGTTGCTGTTTGTGAAGTACCCTTATCTTTTGCAGGCACTGAACTGTCCTTTTTCTGAACAAAAAAAGTAGACTCTATGGAGGCTTCGTTTTGTGTAGCTCCTTCACACCCACGGTTCTCCTCCTGTCGAAAGGAACAAAGATTTCAACAAATTTGATGAATTGTTCGAGTAATTTTGACCCTTTTTCTTTCCATCACAGTAATTTATAGGAAATAAACATTACACCCTTCAAGATGCAAAAATCTGAGACCCCGAATCAGTATAAAAAACACCGAAAAACAAACTCAAGGGAGACCAAATAGTTACACTTGGCTGATAGCCAAACTCTGTGTCAAAGGCTGATTCAAACCATGGGACTGGATTAGAATACCGAATAAAGGATTTTAAAGAATCTTGCCAGTCAGAATACTTAATTAAGTCATAAAAAATTGCATAAAATATTCATCAGAGGTATTTGAAATCCTTAAGGACCATATTGTAACTGTACACACTGCAGTTCTGGAAGTTGGTTTCAATGAGCGTCAAGATCATTCTGGAAAAGAAAAAGAAAACAAAAAGAGCTTCATTTTTTATTCAAGCTTATACATACAAATCCTATTAAGTTATTGCAGCTTGAACCTCATTTCACTCTTCTGCACCTTGGACTTCCTAGTTCAAAAACTCTATAAACTCAACAGAAAAAAGAGATGGCAATAGAAGAAATTACATAGAACAATGAAGTGAACTACACAATACTGCAATGTGAAATGGAAGAATTTGCACCATAACCATAGCAACTCTTTTCTCAAGGACTTAAAACAGATTACTATTTCATTTAAAATCTCACAGATGAGACCCTATTGCAGTATTCAGAAGCCAAAAGGAATGCGTTTGAATCCATCCAAAACATTCCCATAAATGGTTAAGCACAACCAGACCGTGAAAATCTTCAGTTCAGTCACCTCTCTACTATAAAACAAATGCATTCAGAAAGATCTTTACATGCAGCAAGTATAATAAGTTTAGCGAAATCTAACCTTAGTCATTAAAACTTGGGGGTTTTCAACATCAGAGAAGCCCTTCACCGAGTTTGGTTCTTTGTTAGTTGTACAAAAACCAGAAACAGTCTCCACCTGTGATACCCTTTGTTTGCTCTTCCTCCGCTGCTTTCTTGAAACCTCAGCCTTTTTATTTCCTTTTCCATCAGAGAGAATTGAACATGATCCTTTCAAATGAGATCTTTCAACTGGTACACCAAGCTCAGCAAGAGAATTTTCAAGAGCTGGTCTTGTTTGCAGCTTTGCAATTTGCTGGTCATCAAGGATGCATCCACTCAACTGCTTCTCTTCAAGCACCTCGATCTGCTGCAACTTCTTCCATAAAGCTCGAACTTGTTTGGAAATACCAAGATTAGGATCATCTTTCGGTTGCAGAAAGGAGTCCAATCTGTCTCCATTTTCCAAAGGATTCTTATTCTTGTTGTTGTTACGGGTCCTTAGAACCTCACTTTCACTATCCTCATCTTCACTATTGATGATAACTGGAAAGGTAGCTGTATGAGTGGGGAGCCGACGATAACTCCATGACTCCAATGATCTCAAGTCTAATGACTTCTCAAGATTAGCTAAAACATCTGGTGATGCACTGGCGAAAGCTTGTGATGAAACTGTTAAGATATAGTCCAAGTTATGAATAATAATATCCTGCATTCCAGAAGTTAGGACAACTTTGTCGTCAGAGTAAGTTCATTTAGAACACTATGTCAAGAGACCTTAAAGAAACTACTCATGCAATTGAAAAAAGTTTATCTGTCAGGAGATCTTTTAGGTCAGAATTTGGTCGGAAGTATACAACTTACATAAACTATATGCATCCTGATGGTGTTCAACACCATCTGGAAACCTAAAAAACATGCAGAACAGATCACCGATGAGGGAGGCACAGCAAGAAGAAAAACAATGCATTATAGGTTGAATCTTTTAGATCTACTACCTTTTCTTTTTCAACCACTGGTTTGGCACATTAAGGTAAGCCTGAGTAGTCTATTATGGTTCAAATTTCCGTATACTATTAAAAAAAAATTCCTCATGAACATATCACAAGTGAGGCACAAAATAAAGCCTACTGAAGATTATAAAAGATTTTTCTACTCAGAATTGTTAAAGGCTTTCAAGAGAATACCTCACAATGCTTCTTCAAATCATCAGCTCCAAGGGAATCTGCAATTTCAAGTAGTTGAATTGCATTTCGTGGCTCCACTAGACACTCTGCTGCCACTTTCTCACAAAGACTCTTTAAGCTTGGTATGGGCTTTTGCTCAGAATCATTTTTATGTGCAGATGTTATGTTACTTGACTCTAAATCATCAAACATGCATTCCTCATCAAATTCTTCTACTTCATCATTGACTTTCAACTTTGGTGCCTTGTCACTTTTGGGCATGCTAGGAGGATAGACAGGGTGATAGAGAGAACCAATAGTCAAAAGATGCGTCTCACCAACTGAAACTGAAGTAGCCCTCTTAACGCCATGTAACCGAGTTGCAATAGGTGGTTTGTCTCTACTTTGCTTGCCATCCCACATGTAAACATCACCTGTAGCAGTGGCAGCTGCAGCCCAATACTTGCCAGCAGAAATGCTTACCATTTTCTTTCCACACAACGAATATAACTGTACAAATTCATCCAGAGCAAGTGAATAACATGTTCCACTTGTCAGGAAGGAAAAAAACAACAAAGACAGTAGAATAGAACCTGTTGGCATCTAAGATCAGGATCTGAGGAAACCCAATAAAATAATGCTCCATCTTCAGTTATAGCAATGCTATGTACCATCCCAGCAGCTATTGCAACCACATGAAGTCGTTCCTTTCGATGGAATTTCAGGGGGGTGCTTCCACTCTTTTTTAAATTTCTAGTAATGACAACTCGTCTAGGTGTGACTAGTCGATGACCCCAAGTATATACCTGCCAAAAGTTTTACTGTGGTTAGTCCCATATGACAAAATTGTACACAATCTAATTCTATAACAACAGTGAAAAGAAGACTGAAACTAAGATGTTGGTACTCGTCCTAGTTAGAACTAGTCCACAAAATATTCAAACATTTTGAAACCAAAAGTATACGAGTTTAAAGATTGATAAACTTAATTATCAACGATGCCAGTATGTTTACCTCTCCATCGGCTCCCAAAACAATTGTGTGATATTTTGCGGTCGCAGCACCTACAAAGACCTTGCTTTTCAAGTACTCAACTATTCTTGGTGTGTAATTTGATGCCGAATTAGATGTGCCATAGCCAAGTTGACCCTCTCGGTTGCAACCCCATGTGAAAACTTCACCAGATGCAGAGACAACAGCAGTATGCTTATTTGCAGCAGCAACAGCAACTATTCTTGATCTAAGTGAACTTACTCTACGTGGAGTTGGTTGGGTATCCACAGACGTATAGCCCAGCTGACCCTCTGCACAACATAAGAAGGTTACATCAACATTTCTGGTCAACAAGATCTTGATATGATTGCAACATAATGCAGGAAATTAGCTAGCTGATCATCAAGTAAATTTGAATTAACTAAGAGAATAAACAGAAAATTTACTAGAGGAAACAACTATCTCAAACAGTCAGCAAATCATGCCAGCATAACCCATAAGTTTTTACCTCTATTGGATCCCCAAGTGAACACATCCCCACCCTCAGTAGCAATTACAGTGTGATGTTTAGCTGCAGCAATTGCTTTCACTCGATGTGCCCCCAAACCAGAAGTCACTTGGCGGGGAGTGATAACTGCAGCTTGACCACTGAAAAGTATAGAAGGAAAAATAATATGTTCATGATAGTTGACTTGCATTGTCTTTGCAATTGATGATTAACATGATCCTTCATACCCAACATAAAATAACAGATAAAACTACCCCCAAACTTTTAAAATTTTCAGCAAGGTAGATCAAAACCTGAAAAACATGATGGAAACTTTAGACCAACAAAATTCAATACCCAGAGTTCCCACAGCTTAAATTAATTTGGAGTTCCTAATTGAAGCACCATTAGGCTACTAAAACCTCTTGTCGAAAGGAACAAGAAACCTTTTACCTATGAATGTCAAAGTCAGGATGCCCAAGACGGCCCCCCCTTCCAAAACCCCAGGTGTAGACTTCTCCGCGGGCTGTAACAGCTATACTGTGGAACTTAGCAGCAGAAACCAACTTAATTTTTGAGCCATGAAATGAATCAAGTTTGCAAGGTAGCTTTTGTATGTGGGCATTTCCAGTTCCAAGTTGATAGTTCACACCACTTCCCCAGCTAAACACCTCAGTAGCTACTAAAAACACAAATAAAACTATGTTACATTTCAAACATAGAAAGATTTGGTTTGCATATAACAATAAGAGGCTTTCCGACATGTCAAGACAGTAGCTGGTACCTGAATCCTGTGCACTTCCAAAAACCTGCAAGACAGGCCCTGATAGGAGATCTACAGGTGTTCTACATTTTGAATCTTCCAATGTAATGGAAGCACCAGACTGAAGGAGAACACTTGCTACGGCAAGATGACCGAAATGCAGAGCCCTGTGAAGGCTACTCCATCCTGATTCTCCATCCTGAAAGATACTGAAGAGTCATGGAAAGAGGATCGAACCTAATTGCACCATCATAAAATCTGTAGGACTTCAGATGTTTGATACAAGATCATTCATATTCTAAAGCAGGAGATGGGCATCCACTATGAACCTGAAAGCATTAGATAAACTAAAGTAAGAGAAGAATTACACACCCTAGCATCAGGATCAGCACCAGCCGCTAGAAGCCTTCGAATAACGGGAATGTTGTTTCTCCAAGTTGCAATATGAAGAGGAGTCAGACCAAAACTGTTCCTTGAATTGATATTACCTCCAGCCTTCTTCAATAGAGCCAACACTGAGTCTACATCAGGCAAGGACCCTTCTCGCACAGCAAGCCACAAATCTTTATGTGAGGCACCAGGTGAGACTTTTCGCATGGATTTTTGGAGGCTCTGCTTATGTCCTTGAGGTGAATTAAACATCTCCACTAAACCTTAAATCCAGAGATCACTATAAATACACCTAAAAGTTAATGAAAATTAGCTGTTTAGAAGTCACAGCAGATAGCTTCTGTTTAACAATATCCTCCGACAGATCACGTTGAAAGCCAAAGATTATCCAAATGCCTATAAAGAAGTTAGCAAAACCAAGTTGTAATGATTACCTAGCTACTTTATTCCATCTAGTACATGGTATAATCAAGAAATCAATCGGGTCTAGAGTCTACAATCTATTTCCATTTATGTGGAGAGTGTGTCAATAACATATCATCCCACCATCATCTTCACTGTATTTACTAGGAAAGCATACCAGATTCAAACAACCATTCACCAACCCCTCATCAGCATTCATGAGAAATAAACATATCTCCCATAAAAATGTGAAGCAACAAGCTGCATTTAAAATTTTTAAGTGTCAGCATAAAATGCCTTGTAGAAAAAATGTAACAACAAAAGGAAAATGAATGAAGAACATAAAAACAAACTCAATCACTAGATAGGCAACCAAAATGCAAATTTTATGATGTAAATGTCAAATGAAATAATTCATAAGCAAAGAGCCGAAAGTTGTCTGAGATTTACTGCAATAGGAATTGAGAGCGAGAAGACAATGGCTTTAGACAGATTCATTTCTAGGAAGTTATTGACTGATCTAAACAACACAAGCAAATTCTCTAGAACAAAACCAAAATGTAAACTTGAAAAATTGAAATAGGAGCAAAAGAGAATAACAGATCAATCATAGAAACTCAGTTTCCAGATCCAAAATTACATGAATTTAGCCAATACCCAACATTAGAAATCACACCAACAAATCAAAACTAAAAACTCAATAGCGTACCAAATTCCGAGCTTCACTAATGAAAGTTATAAAAAGAAAAGAAAAAACCAAAAACACCACACCAAAAAAATGAAAATACCCATCACAAAATTCTATATAAATTTTTAAAAAAAAAACAACACAGAATTGAAGAAAAGACTAGATTTTTCTATTGAAAATTGAAAAATTAAAGAAGACCAAATCCTTTAAGCTAACCTTAAAGAGAAATTCCCCCAAGAGAAAATTGTTGCAAGTAAGAAGAAGAGAAGTTTAAATAAAAGATATAAAAGCAAAGATTTTTTTTTTTTTTTTCCTCTGTTACATGGAGAAGCAAAGCAAAAGAATATACCCAAAGAACCAAAGGCATAAAAACATAACACCTTAAGAAAAAATTAAAAATTAAAAAAAAAAAAAAAAAAAAAAAGGTAGGAAAAAACAGTTGAAGACTGAGACAAATGGGTGTTTTCGAAGCTGAAAGTTGATAGACAATTTTGTCCTTGTGCTTTTAAATTTATGACAGTCGTGAGAATTGGGTCCACGTAACACTTTCTGCTCTCTATGATGGCCACGTGGCCTAAAGTTGTACTTTAGAATATCTAAACTAATTACATATTAAAAAGTAAACAAAATCTAATTAAAACAAATCTGAAAATGTATTCTTCTTTTTAAAACTTTTGTGAACCTCGGGCGAATAGGGTTACCCCTTTTTTTTTTTCTTTTTTTTTTTTATTTAAGCTCTCTTTTAATATTAAAATTTTTAAATAGTTATTCAAACTGAATCTACGTATATATAAAGGTTTTGTCTAATGCTCTAGATAGAAATATTTACTATTCATGGTTAACTTGAGTTTTAAATTTTGTTTTAAATTATTGATCGGGTCTTAGTTTAGTTGGCATCAATATTATTGTCAGTATACGAAGGCGTAGATTCAAGTATGCTGAATCGCATTATCCTCTTATTTAAAAGTTAGAGAAAGATTTTGGATAGTTTTATTTTTAAACATTGTATAAAAAATAAAAACTAAGAATCATAAAGAAATAAATAAAAAAATTGCTTTAAATTGATTTAGATTTAAAATTCTAAATAGATTACTATTAGGTATTAGGTTTGCCTTTTATTAAAACTACGATTAAGGTTTGTCGCCACTCTCATATAGGATGGGCTTTCAGACCCATCCAGTGTATTGGGTACAATCATATGTTATCTAAACTTTTTATCTAACACTTATAATTTATCCAACTCAATTATTATTTTCTATTTCCCAAAATATTATTATTTTAATTAATTAAATTAATTTATCCAATTAAATAATTTTCTCAATCCAATACTAATTTCGTTAAATCATGGTAACTTTACCATATTAGAATCTATGAGGAGACATATTTAATTGCTCATTCAATAAAACTATGATAAATAAATAATTTAATTCTCACTTCGAACTTCAATTATTTAATTATAATAAATTAAACAATAATACGGAGAAATTAATTTATTTTCTAAGTCATAATTTGTACTTAGCAAGAAAACACATTTACTCCATATAGTGATACATATGATATATTTCTCTTACTTCATCGTTTTCATTCATTTCTATTCATTTGGTTCTACATGCAATTCATTTCTAGTTATCTCGAACTAGCAAAAGGATTGATTGGATATATGTGATTAGGACTCAAATAATTTGTAATTAAGTTTTGTATATTCCCTTATTAGTTACAACATTATTAATCATGGAATCATTCCATTAAAGTACTATGATTGAACTCTTCCTTATTATATAACATTATGAAAGCAACTTAATAAATGTATGTCCAATGATCTTATCATAAGTGTGTTACCCTCATAGGATATCTTTCGGATTAAATCCCTTCACTCATTATGGTCATATTTTATCTCATGGTAACCATTACATCTTCCTTCATGAAAAAGTCATTTACTAACACAGTAATTAAATTATTTGTCTTACAAAAATGATCTGTGGTCATGTTATTTTTTTCAACAACTATGTAATGCTAATGAGAGGATATTAATTAACCTTATAAGGCTAAAAATTCCACTATTATGGAATGACGCTACGTCATGCAAAAGTCGTGTAATAAACGTACCAACTTTCAGTCCCTTAACTATTTGAACTTAGGCTTTTAATACATTATAATATATGAGTCACGCATACATAGTTAATCATCCAATCAAGGTTAAGGTATGTCACGTCACAAGTGAATGAATCCATAATTGGATCTATGATAAATTCAACTTGAATCCTATCAGATGTATTGTCAATCCAGACAATCACATTTCTGTCACTATCTTTTGGGGAGTCATCCACTTCGATACCCAAGACAAGGTATCTCCCTAATTGGACTTGATAAATGACACAATAGTCTTTCAATCGAAACTACAGATATTTTTTTAAATTATCTACTACTATAAGTTGTCTTATCGCATTATGGTTTAACCATATAACGCGACTTGATATTAATTAAACATTAGATAATCAGTGAGCTAATATTTGCTTACATTTTTCTTTATGTGCAAAAACTATTAAGGACAAATAAAAATGATATTAATGAGTAATAGAGTTTTATTTAAACCAATCTATTCAAAAAATTACAAATACAAAATAATGAATAAGCTACACTTAGGGAAATAGATCCCAACAAATACAACCAAAAACAGATATGGGTGAGAAAAGATCAATGGTTGACTGATGCACAAAAAATGGCAATTGATGCAACAAATTTTGAAAATCAACATGAAAATATTTCTACTCCCTAACGATATTATGGTAAAAATCCTTATTGTTCCACGAGTTACATCTCCAACATATAGAATTGTTGATGAGTTAGAATTCATTGCACCCCTGCTGAAAAATCTTATTAAGGGGAGTGTGTTGATACTACAACTAAGGGGGTGGGTGTTGATGGTATTACTAAGGGGGATTCTTTCATTTTCAATCTTGTTATTATTTTTTTTTTGTCTATTCATGATGTTGCCTACATGTTATTAGTTTATGTTGATAAAATTCATCTTATAGAGATGTTCCTTTAGCTGCCACTACCGAAAATTTCTATGGATTTTTGTCCAAAAAAAAATGGAAGAATAAGCAAAGTTTGAGGGGGAGTTGGAACTTGATCTTATTGATGCTAGTATTGCATTCCTTGCTTGAAAACATTGGCTGAAGGATTGTTGGTTAAAAATCCCAAATAAGAATATTTTTTTAGGCATGTTTAGGGAGCAATGACTCAAGAAGTGACTATTGCACTTGATACACCCCAAGTCTGGCAGATCTGATATTAAGACATGTAATAGTAAAATAGTTTGTTTAGCAAAGTGTAATGCGCTCATATGTTTCTTTTGGCACATAGGTATGGGTGTATATTAATCGTCGTGTGAGTAAGTGAAGATTTTATTTTAGATTTTTTTCTATTTAAAGATAAGATTCGGTTAAGCAAAAAGGTAATTATTACACGAGTTACCACCAAATATTTATAGTACGCCTATTTTGTTTGACTACTGTTTTTGTTAAGTTTGTACAGTGATCTGGTTGGAAGTCAAATGGGACTGGTCGGTCAAGTAATATTCATTTAGTATCCTTATTTATGTCTTTCTCAAAATCTATAGGCTACTAGGAAGGATAAATTACGAGTTCATGCGACACTTGTTAATTTCCTCTAAAAGGGAAGCTGGTTATATATATGCATGTGTGTAGAAGGGTTCGTGAGGAAGTTCTCTTCCTCCTCCTTCCTTCAATATTGCCCTTTTACACAAGCTTAGCCGAATTTACATGGTGTTCATATAAGCCCTTTTATTTCATTTATTTTACATTTTAGTCCCTCAATTTACAAATATCACAATTTAACCCATTTTACTCAAATTCATCAAAAATTCAAAGACAAAACATGTTAACCCAACACATATCTTTCATTTTTCATCTATTAACAATACAAAGCTCACACATTCATCAATGGCATCTCATGAAATCATCATCAAATTTCAAAATTGAGACATGGGCTTCATAGTATACAAAGCAACGATTATAAAAACGTAAAAATTATCAAAAACCGATCAAAATTCATACCTTAATCACCAATCAAAGGAGCCGAACCCTAAAATCTTTTATTTCTTTTGTTTTCCTTTGATGAATTCGGCTAGGTGATGTTAAAAATGATAAACAAAATTCATTTTGTTTTATTATAATAACCATAATTATAATAATTACTAATTTAACTTTTATATTTAAACATGAAATTCATATTCACTAAGGCCATTAATGTCCACTCAACGATTTAATACACATAAGGACCTTTCAATTAAAGAGATATAGCAATTAAGCACTTTAACAAATAGAAGGCCACTTTTACATTTTACGCGATTAGGTCCTTTTACCAAATTGAGCACACAAACGATTAAATTTTCATACGAAAATTTCACACATACTAATTCACATATAATAGACACTGAAAATAATATTAAAATATTTTTTTGACTCAAATTTATGGTCTCAAAACCACTGTTCCGACTAGGGTCTAAACCAGGCTGTTATAGGATTTATGGTTTCACTGATTTGTTACACCGTTCTCTAGGAAACACAACCTGTATAATCCATTTCATGGGCCTATTTATGTCTAGTGATTATGATGTCACGATCAGGATGAATCAAATACTTCTAAATAGATGTGTATGGATGATATTTGTATGGATGCAGAATGTCATTTTTCGAGAATGATCCCTTTTTAATACTTAGGTTGTCATTGCTCACTGTTTATCAAGGTTCTATCACTGATGTGTTACCATGCCTTCTTGTTCAGCTGGTATCTTTAACAAAAAAATCTGAAGAAATAGTCATAATTTAGAATATTCTTCCTCAAATGTTTCTAACCCTTAAGCTTGGTTAGTTCTGAATAGTGGTCCTATTTTCAGATCCTTGTACTATTTAGAAAACTTTTCAGAGTAATATGCAGAACTCCTTTTACTTGAATATTATTAGTCCATTAATCGTTATTTTAATGTAAAAATGCTTGAAAAAAATTGTAACAATGGACAAGATTGAAGTTTATTGTGAGCAAGGCTCAAAATGAATGGATTAATCAAAGATAGCAAACATTGCTAAAATACAAGATGAATAAGATGAAAATAGAAGCCTCAGATATCGCAGCATGAGCTTCCTTGCACTAACTTCTTGATGACCATCTTGAGTTTGATATGTATTTAGGAGATCCAGAGTGCTGCGTTGATGCCCTAAGATGTAACGTTCTTCCTTTTTGAGAAAACTCTACCATCGCATGTTCAATCTTCAATCAAAATTTGAGCTGCCCTTTTTCTGAGTTTTCAACTCAAAACCCTTTGGTCTCAATATGCCCTTTGCAGGTTTTCACATTGGCCTCTCTTTTTTTTTTTTTAGGTGAAGTACTTCTTGACTGAATCTGAATTCACAGGATTGGGCAAGCTTTTGCTATCCATCTCAGTTAAAATCAATGCTCCTCTAGAAAAGGCCTTCTTTACTACATAAGGTCCTTCCCAATTTGGCATCCATTTCCCTCTGAAATCCTTTTGTATGGGCAGGATCTTTTTCAATACTAGGTTCCCCTCGTAGAATTATCTAGGATAAACTTTTTTGTTGTAAACTCGCATCATTCGTTTTTGGTACATCTGACCATGACGGATGGCTTTCAACCTTTTCTCTTCAATCAAATTTAGCTGATCATATCGAGATTGGATCCATTCTCTTCATCCAATTTCAATTCTGCCAAAACTCGAAACGAAGGAATCTCAACTTCAATGGGTAAAATTGTCTCTATTCCATAAACCAGAGAGAAAGCCGTTGCCCCGGTTGAGGTCCTTACAGATGTTCAATAAGCATAGAGGGCAAATGGTAACTTCTCATGCCAATCTTTGTAAGTCTCAGTCATTTTCCCCACGATTTTCTTAATGTTCTTATTAGCTGCCTCCACTGCACCATTCTTTTTTGGGCGATATGGTGATGAGTTGTGGTGTTTGATCTTGAACTGACTGTAAACTTCTGATATCGTGCTATTGTTCAAATTTAGTGCATTGTCAGATATGATCCTTTCTGGCATTCTATATCAACATATGGTCTCTTTCTTTAAGAACTTGCTGACTGCCAACTTCATGACATTGGCATATGAAGCAGCTTCTACCCACTTTGTATAGTAATCGATGACCACGAAGATGAATCGATGCTCATTAGAAGCTTTAGGTGAGATTGGCCCAATGACATCCATGCCCCACATAGAGAAAGACCACAGAGAAGTCGTAACATGAAGAGGTGAGGGATATGAATTTTATCTCAATAAATTTGACACTTATGGCATTTCTTGGCATAACCGATACAATCTCCTTCCATGGTGGACCAATAATACCCGAATCTCATGATTTGTCTTGTCATTGTAAAACCATTAGCATGTGTTCCGCAGACACCCTCGTGGACTTCTTCTAAGATTTTCTTAGCCTCGACAGCGTCTACACATCTTAGTAGCACTTGATTCTTTCTTCTTTGGTATAGGATATCCCTATATAGACATAGTCACTGGCTAGTCTTCTTAGCGTCTTTTTGTCATTCTTAGTTGCTTGGTCAGGGTATTCATGATTCTTTACGTATCACAGTATATCGTGGCACCAAGGGTGATATCCTTTTCTTCTTCCTCTTCGATGTTGTAACAATAAGTCGAAACCTCACAAATACTCATCTAGATATGTTTTACATCCTCTTGTTTATTCATTTTGATCATGGAAACCAAAGTAGCCAAGGCATCAGCCATCTGATTTTCATCTTGTAGAAGATAGCAAAATGTGATGTCATTAAACTCTTCAATTAGCTCTAGAACCAGCCTTCGATAATTGATCAACTTGGGGTCTCTCGTCTCTCATTCACCTTTGAGTTGATAGATCACTAATGCAGAATCTCCATATACCTCTAGCACTTTGATCTTACGTTCTATGGCTGCGCGAATACCCATAATGCATGCTTCATATTCTGTCATATTGTTCGTGGAATCAAAATCTAATTTACTACTAAAGGGATAATAATTTCCGTTTGGGGATAGCAAGACTGCCCCGATTCCGTTACTTATAGCATTTGAGGCTCTGTCAAAGTTTAGCTTCCAAGGATGACCTTCTTGAGAATCTTCTTCAG
The DNA here is from genome assembly GCA_025698475.1 of Gossypium anomalum. Taxonomy (NCBI): domain Eukaryota; kingdom Viridiplantae; phylum Streptophyta; class Magnoliopsida; order Malvales; family Malvaceae; genus Gossypium; species Gossypium anomalum. The sequence continues at coordinate 74,995,736 of CM046966.1, read as the reverse complement.
TGGTTGCAATGTACATTAGATCTTCATTCGGGAAATCAAAACTCAAAGGCTCGTAATCTTCTAGAGCTCTACTGGCAAAAAAATCTGTTATTGCACTCCCTTTTATAGCTTTCTGATTCACATAGACTATATCAAATTCGAAAAATACTATTTCTTTTCTTCTTGACTCATCATGTTGACCAAGCACGCATCCCATGAAATCCTCGAATACTGCCAAGTACAGTATCAGCAGCCTATCTAGGTTGGGAGGCATTAGCACTGAGGTATTGGACAGGTAATGTTTGACCTTGTTGAAAGTCTTTTGGCATTCCTCATCCCAAACACCTAGATTGTGTTTCTTAAGGAGATAAAATATGAGGTCGTATTTATTAGTTAGTTGTAAAATGAACCGAGCGATATAATTTAGTCTTCCTAAAAAACCTCGAACTTCTTTTTGAATGCGCGGTGGAGGCAACTCTTGTATAGCCTTTATTTTATCTGGGCCGATATCGATCCCCTTTTCACTGACTACAAATCCTAACAATTTGCTCGACCTAGCCCCGAAGGTACATTTTGCTGGATTAAGCTTCAATTGGAATTTTCTCAATCTCAAGAACAATTTTCTCAAGACTTGTACATGCTTTTTCTCTGTTCGGGATTTTGCGATCATATCATCAACATAAACTTTGATTTACTTGTGCATCATTCATGAAACAAGGTTACCATGGCTCTTTGGTATGTTGCTCCCGTATTTTTCAGTCCAAATGACATCACCTTATAGCAAAATGTTCCCCACATGTTTACGAAGGTGGTCTTCTCCATGTCTTCAGGATGCATCTTTATCTGGTTGTATCCTAAGAAACCATCCATAAAAGAAAATAGCGAGTAACCTGCCGTGTTGTCCACTAAAGTGTTGATATGAGGCAATGAGAAATTGTCTTTCGGGCTGGCTTTTTTCAAATCTCTATAATCTATGCACATTCATACTTTCCCAGCCTTTTTAGGGGTGGGGACGATATTAGCTACCCATTCTGATTATTTAACAACTTGTAAGGAACCAGCATTGAATTGCTTCTTGACCTCCTCTTTTATTTTCAGCAAAATGTCGGGCCTCATCCTTCGGAGCTTTTGTTGAATTGGCTTACACTCTTCCTTTATGGGAAGATGGTGTACCACAATATCAGTACTTAACCCGGGCATGTCTTGATATGACTATGCGAAGACATCCTTGAATTCTTGAAGTAACTTAATGAGGTCTCACTTTGTTTCTGCGGCAATGCAAGTTCCAATCATCACCTCTTTTTCCTCTCCTAAGCTCACAATTTCTACTAACTCTTTGTGAGGCAGGATTTGTTTCTCATCTTATTCTACCATCCTCAACAAATCAAGAGATAGGTTACAGTCTCGATCATCTTCAAAATCCTGAGAATCCTCCATACACATATCTTGCTCAAAAGGATATTCTAATTTAGTAGCAGCGTCACTCATATCATTGATATCTGGAGACCTGTTATAGGGATGAAAAAAAATTCAAAGAACAAAAGAATCTAAGAATAATTATATATATGGTATGGTTATGAATGAAATGGAAAGAATAAAAGAATATTTGTTCAAAATGATACGCAAAGATGCATTTTATTAAAATAAAGATGTTGGACATAAGCCTATTTCATAAAAGGATTCTTATTGCTCCTTAGCTTAGAGCAATAAGCGTGTGTTCTAAACAGTACTCTGAATTAGCTCTAAAAACTACAGGAATCTCTTCTACAGTCCAGTTGTTCAGAACACTTCCAGGTACATAAGGGCAGATACTTGATAAAATTTCTCCCCGAATTCCTTCTTCGAATATGGTATTGATGTTCAGATTTCCCAACATTTCTTCAGCGGTCTCCTTACTTGACATCTTTCATTCAAGGTAAATAGTTCCTCCTGACACGAAGGTCTTAGATATATGAGGAAAGGTCATCGGTTCCCACTTGACCTCTTCCCTACTCAATTACGCTCTTCTCTCTTCTCATTTCTTCTCAAGCTTTCTCTTCTTTTGCCTCACATCTGGCTTGTATCCTAAGCCAAAGCGGTCTCGTTTATCCATTAGCATGTCTGTCTCGACCCTTCCTTGTAGGCATTTCCTAAGTCCTCTCCCAAGCAAGGCTCCTTTCCCAATAGTCAGTTGTAAGCCCATCCTTGTAGTTTTAGAGATTTTAAGCATTGGGACCTTATTCCCTTCGACAAGAAAGGTTGCATTCACAAATTCCAATGATAAAAAGAAACATTCTATCACTTCATCATCTGCCCCTATATATGGCGCATTATTGGTTACGGATGCAATAATGTCTTCTTCCGCGTTTATCGTTACCAGTCGACCCTCAGTTACCAACTTTAGCTTTTGGTGCAGTGATGACATCATTGCCCCAGCTGAATGACTCCAAGGCCTTCTCAACAAGCAATTATAAGAAGGCCTGATGTCTATCACCAGGAAATCTACTTCATACGTGTTTGGACCAATCAAAAGGGGTATATCAATCCTTCTCATGACCCTCCTTTTAGTACCATCTAATGCTCTCACTATGTTTTGACACGTCTTCATATGAGAGCTATCCACAGGCAACCTATTCAGTATGGATAAGGACAAGACATTTAGTGCAAATCCATTATCAATTAACACCCCTGGTAATGTATATCCTTTGCAGCGAGTGGTAATGTGTAGAGCCTTTGTAGATCCCATGCCCCCTAGCAGTATTTCGTCATCATTAAAAAAGATGAAGTTGTCGGCACTTATATTGTTGACTAGATAGTCTAGATTTTTTACAGAGATATCGTTAGCGACATAAGTTTTATTTAGCAATTTCATCAATGCGCTACGATGTGTCTCCGAACTTAAGAGCAAGGCTATTACTGAGATGTGAGTCAGTTGTTTGTGTAGCTGTTTTACAATGTTGTACTCACTGTGCTTTAAGAATTTTAGGAATTCCCTAGCCTCGTTCTCAGTTACTGGCTCGTTCACTAGTGATTCAAGCCTGACTGTCTTTTCCTTCTTATACTCGACTACTGGGGTCTTTCCTTTAACAGTTTCGGTTCTTGTACTTGCAGCGTCATAATGCCTCCCACTGTATGTGTAGAAACCTACATCTCGGCCTTTCTCTAAAGCGCTAACCGAGTTTTTTTCTCCCTGGATCATCACGTTGCAGTCGTAATTCCAGGGAACCCTCTTACTGTCCTTGTAGGGAAAGGTTACAGGTTTCTGGATTATGACCCTTGGTGCAATTTGTACTCTGGTTTCATTGCTTCTTGGTCGTGAAATAATAACCACTGGGTGGTTGGCTTTATAGACCTTCTCTGTTGACCCCTCTTCTGAGGCGCATATATCTCCTTCTTTTGAGCCCTTGGAATATTCAAAGAATTCTAGCTCCTTATTATCCATCAGATTTTGTACTAGAGTCCTAAACTCAAAGCACTCTTGGATCTCATGACTCTGCTTAGCATGGAACTCACAGTAGTTCCTCATTCTTTCGAGTCTCTTCTCTGAATCTTATTTGATAAATCCTCCTTCTATCAACTTTTTCGAAACTCATCTCAGTGGGATTTTTACGTCTGCCACATCAATTTTGGTTCTTTTACCTTCACTCTCGATTATCGTATTTACCCCTTTATCAGAATGATTGAGTAACGGATTTCCTGCTACATTAGGTCCTGATGAGTCATCAAACTTTACAATTCTCATCTTAATAAAGTTTTCAATTAAATTTTTAAAAGTGGTGCAGTTCTTGATTAAGTGTCCCGTGATTCCCGCGTGGTACTCGCATTAAGCATTTGCGTCATACCATTTGGAGAATAGAGGTTGCATAGGTTTCAGGTAGAAAGGGGATACTGCATATGTATCAAACAGATTCTAAGACAGCTCCCTATATGTCATCGGGATGGGTATGAACTGAAGCCTTTCTGTATTTGGTCTCGGGCTGGATTCTTACCTTGGAGGACCTGATGGCTAATGGTTACTGCCCTCAACGGGCCTACAGTGATTGGTTTCGAGTAACCCTTATTATACATGCTTGCATTATTCACCACGTTTTCCTTCTTCCTCGAGGCCGATCTTTTGGAGGTTTCCCATGCGTCTATCTTACCACTTCTCACTGCATTTTCAATCATTTCACCAGACAGTACTATATCCCAGAAGTTCTTAGTAGCTCTACCCAACATATGGTTGATGAACGGGGCTTTTAAAGTGTTAATGAAAAGCATTGTGGTTTCTTTCTCCAGAAGAGGTGGTTGGACTTGCGTTGCCACCTCTCTCCATCTTTGGGCATATTGCTTGAAGCTCTCATTTTGCTTCTTCTCCATGTTCTGCAGCATGATTCTGTCTAGTGTCATGTCTGTCACATGACTATATTACTTCATAAAATCTTGTGCCAGGTCTTTCCATGAATTGATTTTGGCACGACTCAGTTGGTTGTACCATTTAGCTGTTGACTCAATCAGACTGTCTTGAAAGTAGTGGATTAACAGCTGATCATTATTGACGTATCCTGTCATTCATCAACAAAACATAGTGATGTGAGCTTTTGGACAACTAGTCCAATTATACTTTTCAAACTATAGAGTTTTGAACTTCAGAGGGAGCACTAAAACTGGGACCAAACTCAGGTTCTTGGCATCAATTCCGCAATGATAATCAGCATTTTCCATTGCTTTGAATTTTTCTTTTATCCATCTGCATCAATCTTCAAGTTACTTTGGCAGTTTTATTTTTTCCATTTCTGCCATATCACCTGGATCAGGAATAACGGGATTGATTGGGTTATCCCTCGGATTGGAACCTAAGCCTGTTTGGTAGTTCATTGGTGCTGAGGTACCGGTTTGATACTGTTGGGGTATGATCGTAACGGGTACCCTTTGTGGGTACACCTCTGGTTGTGCCTGGGCATTTATCGGGGTAAAACTTGGGGGGTAAATAGGATCCTTATTATCATCTCCTGAGTTGACCGTAGTGCTTTTCCCTTTTTCACGTTCTCCAGCCAACAACTGCGCCAATTGGCTTACCATACTTCTCTGGGATTCCAGTATCTGATCCCTTATTTCCTGTTGTACTTTTGCTAACTGTTCTTGCAGTTGCGCTTGTAACTAGTCTTGCATCTCCTTTTGAATCTGTTCTAGCCTTTCCAATCTTTGGTCCATTACTTTGGTTTTGGCGCGAGTACTGTAACGATGTTCGGTTGGTTGACTTTTGTTGGTTTCTAGATTAACTGAAATAATTTCATTTAAGTAGGGTCTTTTGTGAAATTTAATGCATATGATACAATGTAATGCAAATGCATGAAATGAATGCAAAAAGAGGCATTGACTCTAATTGAATTATGTTAGAACAACTTTACTAGAAAGCAAATTTCTTTATATAAAATGATTACATATACGGCTTTGCCCTAATGCTCAAAGCATTAACTTTCCTAAGAAGCTAAGCTTACTCTTGACCCCGATCTGATTCTGATTCATACTTCAAGCTTAACACATCAGCCTGAATTGCTAGGGTTTGTAAATGATCAACCACTTCTCATATTTGAGCCACAGTTTTACCCATGATATGGTCTCTATCCCTGACCTGACCTTGAGAATAGTGAAGTTGCTCTTTCTACTGCTTATTGTTTGCTTCAAGGAGTTCAACTCGGAGTTCACAATTTTATATTGCGATTTCGAGCTCTTTTATTTTCCTTTTCAGCTCTTCAATCTTATTTAAGCTTGTTTTCAGCTTAATTGTGGAGTTGCGATTACGACACTGATGAAGTGAATTCTCTAGCTCTGCTACCCTGGCTTTTAACCTGACCTTTTCATTTTAGCATTCCAATAGGTCTCTTTTCAGAGCATTTTCTTGAACCTGGGCATCTTGGCATTTCTTTTCCCATAGATCGGCTCTATTCTTTTCTTTTTTGATCTCTTGCCGCCATTGTTCTGATGTCTTTCCTAGCCCAGCAGTCCTCATTGATAAGTGCAGCTTATTGTAATCCGTTTTTAAACTGTGCAGATCTTCCTCGGCCTTGTTCTTTCCTTTCTTTAACTTATCGGCCTCTAGCTTCTGGACGTCAACATCTAGTCTTAATTGCATCTTTTCCTCCTCCAATTGTTCTATCTTCTTTCCTAGTTCCAAATTCCTCTTTTTAAAATCTTGCTTGATGATCTCTAGCTCAAATGGAATCACTTGCACATGTTCTTCCAATGGTCGAATAACTTCTTAATTTGGCACAAGGATGTTGTCATTGACTCTTTAACCCCACCACCAATTATATTCAGAGGTCGTCATCGGACCTGCAGCCAATTTTTTCATTCGGTGGGTTTAATTCCAGGCGTTAGACATTTCTCGAACCTTTTTCTTGTAGTTATCACCCTTATACAAAAACTCACAATGGGCTAGTCCTTGCGTTGTTGGTATGAACTGCCTCGATCTATACTGCCTCAACATGAGTAAAGGAGCATATCCAACAGCTCCCCAAATCCCAAGTGGAGGAATCCAGTTTAAATCTCCACATCGGTACATAATCTCATCGGGGATCATCCAAGGGTTTCTCCATTCAATGTCCTCATCTTGAAGATTCTGGAGTATCGCCATCTATTTTTCTTCCAAAATGTCGTCTCGCCTCGGTGTAGCCACTAATTCTTTTAATGGAGAGTAGTTCTCGGAGAATACTTGATAAAAAACTTTTTCTACCCTCCAAAAGTGGCTATGAAACCATGTCAACCAAAGTTGCGCACATCTAATGAATCTTCCTTCACCTGCTCTCCGGCATATATTCAAAGATCTGAATGTTTCGTCCAAAATTACAGGGACGGGTATGACCTTTTTATCAAGTTTGTCGAACAAACCCGAAATGGCCTCATCCACGTGCCCTAGTGTTTTAGGGAAAACAACCAGCTTGTAAATTCTCAAAGCAAAGACATCGACCCTTTTCTTCATATTTGGGTGTGCTAAGATCAAATCTCACAAACTATTCCAAGGGATACATTTACCATTACCCTTTTGCTTGATCCGGGCTACAACCCATTGCTCACTCATCCTTGTGATGTTCATTAGTTTCTTTAGGAAAGTCGGGACATTGGCAGCTCTAGAATAAACCTTGTCGGGTCAAATTTTCATGGAACGAAGTAAGGTCGTGTATTCTTCCACAGTAGGTACTAAGTCCACATTTCCAACAGTAAAGCAACTGTAGGCGGGATTTCCAAAAGTAAACAAATGCTTGTCCACTTTGATATCGAGTAGATAGGGCAAATCACTATAATTACAGTAGAATAGCTGTTTGATTTCATCATCCTATTGGACCCATATCTCTTTCAATTCTTGGAGATTGTTCAAGGTCACACTGATACAACTGAAATCCCACAATTCTGATACGTACCCCTCCGTCAGACTATCATCTTTCTCTAGTTGTATTTTCTCAGGCCATATTCAGACAATCGTATTATCTCCCACTTTATCAAGAAATCCGTTCTCCATGGCAAGCTCTCTATTTAGTAACTGAATATGAATTAACATCCTTTTTTATAATGAAAATTCCATGCAATCACAATTAAAACAAAACAAAACAGGTCAGTACATTTCATACCAAGCTATAATTTAAAACAAAAAAGAAATAATAAATAGAGCACCTACTCGGGTGACCACTAGGGTTTGGTATAGTCCTACCTAGGGTGGGCTTTTAAGGCTCATTATATGCGGTTCGATTCTAAAGTAAGGGTACCTGAATCGGCAGATTCCTCGGTCTTCACCCATTATAGGCTCATACGGATCGAGTTCGGTTTAGGGGAATATATTTCCCTATGGCTATACGAAGGTGAAAATCTCACGAAGACATAGGTACGGATGTATCCCGAAAGCGATCCACTATCCTATACGGAGGTGAAGACCTCACGAAGGAATAGTTTTTCACTCCCACTTAAAAAGGTATAATTGACCGGTTATGTAATGCAATATGCGAAAATATATCCAAAGACTCGAACCAATAAAGCAAACATATCAAAATGATGAAGACCATAAAAATGAAATGCAACGAAAGGATCGTAAATTTAAACCAAATTATCAATTTTCGACAAAAAGACAAGAAGTAATCAACTCATGGCTTGACTCTCTTATTTTGTCCCTAGTGGAGTCACCAAGCTATCGAAACCCTTTTTTGAAGGTCGACTTTTTATTTTGAAAAAAATGGAAATGAGAGTCGCTACCAATCACTTTTAAGAGGCGTGATCGGGTTACCTCGTAATTTGATCATTTTAATAAGAGATTTGATTTATTTAAACAATATTTTCCGGTCTACAAAAATCCAGAAAATGGGTTCGGGAGTCGGTTACGCACGAGGAAGGATTAGCACCCTCGTTACGGCCAAAATTGGTAGCTAATTGATTACTTGATGTCTTTAGTGTCGAAAATTGAAAATTTGAGGGGAATATAAAAAACGATCCCTTTTTGTATTTATACATTATTAAATTAATTTTCGCAAAAAGGGCTTATTTCAAGTTAATCGAGAAGGAAGGATCATGTGCCGTAAGTTAGGACACAATGCCTTAAATCCTCGAGAACGAGAATAAACGCCAATTGATTGTTGCTTAAATCTCACTTTTTTATTTTAAAGTAGATATTTGACTATCTCGATTTTAGAAGGAATAGGAACATGGCTTTTCTAATTCCGTAAGTTAGGAACACGGCTTTTCTAATTCCAAAACATTTGCCTCGATTTAAAAATTTTCCTTTTTTATACATCGCGTGAAAAGAACGAACGTAACACACAAGATGGTTTGTATTTAATTTATTCGGGCGTGGTATACAAATGAATAAATGTTTAAACCTAATGTATGATATAATGATAATAAAATTATTTAAAATGGCTATATAGGTAGAATATTAGAAATGATATATAATAAATAAATAAGGGAATATTAAGATAATACTAATGTAATTATAGTAATAATATTAATAATAATATCACTAATCGAATCATGATAATAATGAAATAAATGAGGTAATTCAAAGTGAGAAAAAGAAACAGAAAATGCATGATTTAAAAAAAAAATGACATGAGAATAGGGGTGAGCATTTGATCGAATCGAGTCGAATCGAATAAAAAATTTTCGAGTTAATCGAGTTTTCGAATCTAATTTTATCATCCTAACTTTATTTGAAATTTTCTCGAATCGAGTCGAGTGAGATGAAATTCGAATCGAATCGAATCGAATATATTTGTTCGAGTTAATTTTTAAAAAAAATGATTTTCTTTAAAAATTTTCAAAAAAAAAAATTTTCTTTAAAATTTCTAAACATGATCATACAACAAGAAATTGAAATGAATAAGTGAATAAATAAAAACAACACAACATCAACCTAAATAACCAACATGAGTCCAAATAAACAACAAAAACAATACAACAAGATTATAATAAAAACATAAGTAAAAGTCGAAGTAAAAAACATGAGTCGAACTAAACAACAACATTATAATTAAAAAAAAGTAAAAGTCCAAAATATAATAGAAACCTACACCAGTCCAAACAAGTAAACAAAAAAGAACACAACAAAAGTCCAATTAACCAACAAAAATAACAAACCAAACCAAACTAATAACAATAACACATCAGTTCAAGAACCATTATAAAATAGTTTAAGTTTCTTCTTCTGCTTCAAACATCGTTGACAATGGCATTGATAATCTTGAAACATCTAGTAAAAGTATTGAATGAGTTAGTTAAATGATGAAAAATGTTCACAAAAATAAATTAAATAAACGTTTAACTTTATAAACTAATACTAAGTATATTACCTTCTTGTTCTTCGGGTATTTTGGATAAGTCTAGCAAATTTAAAAACAAAAGTATTAGTTAAATTATGGGAATGATTACTAATATAAATAACACAAAAGCTTATTTTATAAATTAAAATTTATGTATTACCATCTTCCATGGTTTGAAGTTCATCAACATAATCTTCAAGATTGATGGCATCATTAGATTTTCGAAGCCAATCTTGTGTGCAAACCAAAGCCTCGACCATGAGAGGAGTTAGATAACTTCTAAAACTATCGAGAACACGTCACCCGTGCTAAATGCCCTTTCCGAGGCAACCATTGAAATAGGAGTAGCAAGAATATCTCGAGCCATTTGTGCAAGAATAGGGAATCTAGGACTGTTCATTTTCCACCACAACAGTAAATCAAATGAACTTGAATTGTTTACTTCTTCATCCTCACCCAAATATCTATCCAACTCAGATTTGCTTTCTAATCCAACTTGTTTCTTCTTCTTAAGGTATTTTTGTTTGGCCAGGCCCGTTTTCATTTCTGACTGATCTATTTCCATTGAACTACAAAGATTTGTCAAAGAACTAGATCTACCTTCAAACAATTGAATTCTCCCGGCATTAGAAGAATACTCATTGAATAGGCAATGCAATTCTTTATCAATCATTTTCATAATGTCATTGGCAACACTAGGAAAAAGCAAGTTGACCCCAAAGTCCAAAAAACTCATTTTACATCGTGGATCAAAGATGACCGCCAAGTAAACTAGCATGTTGATCTTGTTTCCTTCACCCCAATACTTATTATATTTATCTCTCATTTTGGAAGTCATAGAAATTATTTCTAGATCTCCACAATCTTGCCACCCATCAAAAAGACAATGCACATCTGTCAATACTTCAAAAAGTGAATGAGAGGTAACATGCAAAGATCCGGACACCTTCAGTGTAAGATGATAAAAAGGCTCTAATACTTTTATAACTCTTCGAACAATATCCCAATCATCAAATGTAGGAACTCCATCTCTAGCAATAAGGTCAAGAAAAAAATTATGGTCATCACGTAAATATGATTCAAATGCACGCTCATATTTTTTGGCCACCTTTAACATCATATATGTTGAGTTCCATCTAGTAGGCACATCAAAACACAATTGTCAATACTTCAAAAAGTGAATGAGAGGTAACATGCAAAGATCCGGACACCTTCAGTGTAAGATGATAAAAAGGCTCTAATACTTTTATAACTCTTCGAACAATATCACAATCATAAAATGTAGGAACTCCATCTCTAGCAATAAGGTCAAGAAAAAAATTATGGTCATCACGTAAATATGATTCAAATGCACGCTCATATTTTTTGGCCACCTTTAACATCATATATGTTGAGTTCCATCTAGTAGGCACATCAAAACACAATTGTCAATACTTCAAAAAGTGAATGAGAGGTAACATGCAAAGATCCGGACACCTTCAGTGTAAGATGATAAAAAGGCTCTAATACTTTTATAACTCTTCGAACAATATCACAATCATAAAATGTAGGAACTCCATCTCTAGCAATAAGGTCAAGAAAAAAATTATGGTCATCACGTAAATATGATTCAAATGCACGTTCATATTTTTTGGCCACCTTTAACATCATATATGTTGAGTTCCATCTAGTAGGCACATCTAAACACAATTGAGCCTTACTATCTATCATTTCTTCTTTTACTCGTTGGTTGAATTTTGTCAACCTCGATGGTGATGCTCTTATATACCTCATAGCACCTCTAACTCGATCCACAGACACAGAAGCATCCTTAATACCATATTGCACAATGAGATTAAGAATGTGTGCAACACATCTCATATGAATAAATTTTCCATTTGCAACAGAAGCATTTCGATGATTCAATTTCTTTCTCAAATATTCACTGGCAACACTATTGGCGGATGCATTATCAACCATAATAGTGAAGACCCTCTCAATCCCCCAATCTCGAAGACATTTTTCAATGGCTTGACCTATGCTTTCACCTCTGTGAGCGGATATTGGGCAAAATTTTATAATCCTTTTTTGCAACCTCCACTCATCATCCACCCAATGTGCTGTTAAAACCATGTAAGATATCCTCTGCAATGAAGTCCAAGTGTCTGCCGTCAAACAAACTCTACTTATATCTTTTTCAAAACAATTCTTCATCACACTCTTCATGGAGTTAAATAAATCAAAACAATCCCTTCTAATTGTTCAACGAGATGGAAGACTAAACCGTGGGCATGCTATAGAAAGAAAGTATTTAAAACCTCTCCCTCTACAATTTTAAAAGGTAGTTCATCCACAATTATCATACGAACCAATGCTTTTCTAATAGCATCTTTATCAAACACCCAAGTTGATAAATCCGTCGTTTCTTGGCTAACGTTCACAAATGATAATTCTGATTGCTTCGGGTTAGAAGTATTACCTCGAGGTTTTTTTAGGCATATTTTCAAATGGTTATTCAAATTCGTTGTAGAACCCGAAGTTGATTCCATGGTGTAAGTAACATCACATGCATTGCACCTTGCTCTCTTCTCCCCCTCTTTAGTCACAAATTTGGTGAAATGGCTCCAACAAGCTGTCCTTGGAGTAATCTTTTTTCGAGCATTTTCTTTAGTTGTTGTTTGATCATCTCTACTTGGGGAAGAATTTTGTGAACTTTGAGTTGAACCATCTCGCTTTGGATCATTCATCTACAAGTAAACAAAGAAGTTCATCAACAACAATAAACAAAGTTTATTTATTAATAAATTTCAGATTTAGGATATTGAGTTTAAAAATTTAAGTCTAGGGGTTTAGAGTTTTAGCATTTATTTATAATTAATTATTTAATTTTATTTAAATAAAGTTATCAAAATTTATTTATAAGTCTTCTATTATTTTTATGTTTTATTTAATGATGGGATGTTATGTTATTATTAAGTGAGATTTATATCCCGAGAATATATTAAATAGAGAATATATTAAATATTCTCCTATCTTTTTAAAAATATTCAAAGCACATAATAGATTTGCTTAAAAATAAAAGAATATACTTATAAATTACATTGAATGTTTATATTTGAGTTCCGAATAACAAAATTTGTTACTTATATCTAAATCTGAACAAACAGGGATATCGATATTTAGCAAGTTGCAACTTGCAACACCGTTGAGAATGGAGCTGACTTTTTTTATACCTGCCCAATCCAACTTGGAAACCATGGAAATTAATTTAACTTAAAATTTTATAGTGATTCTTGAATGAAGCATCCATGTTAAAATAAGCATTAAAATAAAATATCTAGACCTTAATCAGTACTACTTGGCGGTCATCTTTAAAATTACTATGAAATGCATTACCAACTTGAGTGATATAGCTATGAAATGCATGCATATGTTGGTGTTAGCAATCTGTTTCATGTTGGATCAGTAGGCTTTAAAATTACTTTTTATTACCATTGGATTATTTCTTGCAGCAGCAGAATAACCTTTGGGTTCTTTAGAGTTTAGCAAGTTGGAATTAAGAATTTATAATATTTAAGATTTTTCTAATTCTAAAATTTATAATATTCAAGTTATAAAGTACCAAATCAATCGTCAAAGCAACACGATAGTTATATTAAAATTACTAAAAACTTCCAATAAACAACAAGAATTCAACTTAAAAATTACTAAAAATGGGTGTAATAAATTACTAAGAAGCAGAGGCAGTCAAGCACTCAAGGTCAAGCAGATGGGGAATTCAAAGGAAGAAGTTTCAAGATAAATCTTACCTTAAAATGCAACAAATTGGAGTTTAAAATAGTAGAGAACAGCAGCAACTCGATTTTTGAAGGTAAAGATTTTGATGTTAAGAAGAAGAAGAAGAAGAGAGTTTATTTCAGGCTTTTTGAGAAAGATAGATTTAGGGTTTCAAAATAAAAATAGCGATTGGAAAGTAGAGTGGAGACTTGGAGGAGAGAACAAAAAGAAAAAATTGAATGTGGGGTTTGGGGTTTCAAAAATACCGACAGAATTTTAGAATTTGGGTAGGGGTTGACCGGTTGGGGGTTTAATTTGGATTTTGGGGGGAAAAAATTTGGCCTGATGGGCATGGGCTTGGGGGAATGGTTAAAGAATTAAAAGGTTAATATTTTAAAAAAATAAAAAAATAGTTTATATTCGGTTTATTCGAATTATTCGAGTTATTCGAATTCAAAAATTCAACTCGACTCGAACTCAGAATTCGAAAAAAAATTCGAGTTGATTCGATTAACGCGATTAACTTGATTAACTCGACTCGAATAATTCGAAATTCAAATTTTTTTCGATTTTTTCGAATAAAATCAAATTTTGCTCACCCTTACATGAGAATGCTAAAAAATATATAAAAATAATAATAATAATAATAATAATAATAATAATAATAAACCAACAAGAACACACTAAAAAATAAAATAGAATAGAAATAAAATAATAAAAGACAATAATAAGTAAAATGTACCCATAGAACATGTACATAATTCAATTCATGAGAAAATGATAATAATAAATACACAAAAGAAAGAAAAATAAAATAAAAATAAAAAAATGCACGATAAAAGAAGAAAATAAAAATAAAAGAAACAATTTTAAATATTAAAAAAGAGTAAAGAACTAACAAATAAGTAAATAAGTAAATAAATAGAGGACTTAATCACAACTTAAATTAAATTTAAAGGATAAATTGGGATAAAATAAATAAATGAAAAGATCAAAATGAAAAGCGCGAAGACGAACGAGGACCAAATAAGCAAATTATCCCAATCCTTAGGACACGCGTCCCTTCTCCAAGAGATCAGCAAACCGAAGACTTAATTGAAAGCGGGGTAAATTGATAAAATTTCTAAAAAGATAGAATAATAAAATTAGGACCAAATTAAAACAACACAAAAGGCGGAAGGACCAGAAGCGCAAATATCCCCTCCCTTTTAAAAACACGCGGATCTTGGGGGATCCGGTCGGGTCGTCGGGTCATCAGGTCAGCCTGAAATGACGTCGTTTTGCGTCTGAGGAAATAGGCCAAAACGGTGCCGTTTTGGATACCTATTTAATTTCCCAAAAAAAATCATTTCACCACATTTCTAAAAAAAAAAATTTGAAAAGCTCTCCCTTCTCTTTGGGCACAACCCAGAATCCGGTCAAGGAGCCATCGGTCTCCGCCGTGCCGGCCGCCGATTACCAGCGACAGCTCCGCTATCTACCATGGTCGGAAAATAAAAAAAAATCATCTTTTTTTAATCGTTCGGCTCCCAAAGTCCGGATCTAAAGGCTACAAGCCTGATAAGGTAAAATAAAAAATAAAAAAAAAACCTTCGATCTTTTTCTTTCTTTTTTGTTCACTTTTATATAAAAAGATTTGTAAAAAAATATAAAAATATAAAAAAAATCACCTTCAAAATTTGTATTCTGTTTATTTTTTATTGCTTCTTTTGTATTTTTATTGTTCGATTTCTATTTTTTTTTAAAAAAACCCTTTTACAAATTTGTTCTATGGCTTTTATAGCCATTTCATACATTTTTTTTATATTTTTTTTCTATTGTTCTTGTGTTTCTTGCGTGTTTGGTTTCTTTCTTTTCTTCTCCTTTTTACAGGTAGTGGTTGACGGAGCAGGTGGAGGAGTGGCGGTAGTAGAGGTCCGATGCTAGGTAGGGTGCTGCGGCACTAGGGCTAAGGTTTTTCTTTTTTCTTTTTTCTGAATATTGTTTAGGTTGTTGGGCTTGTTTGGGTTAGGGTTTTTTTTTTTTTTTGGGATATTGGTGTATTGGGCCAATTTTTTTTGTAATTGGACTAGATTATCTAATTTTTATTTTTATTTTGGTTTTATTTGGATTTGGGCCCGGGCAAATTGGGCCTACTACAGCTCTTTGATTCTGTTTCTTTCTTTTAAACACCATCTTTATCATTAAATTGAAAGCTAAAATTTTTAAGAATAACCAAAGGATGTTCTATCTCCTAGTAAGTCTGACAACTTTGCATGTTAAGAGTAAGGGTACTATGATATATTTATGCAGCAAGTTATGATTAAGAGGTCTTGCATGGGGTTTATCAATAGATGAGATGTTAGCAATCTGTTTGTAAGTGGGTTTTAATTGTGAATCCATGTTCTTTTAAGCAGTTGATGCTGCGGGTTTGTGAAAGGTGTTCTGAATTTAGGATTTTGACCTTCAACAAGGTGAGTCTATAATATCGACTTATACAAGTCCATTTAGATAGATTGTTTGTGATTGATGTTCTTGAAAATAGCGTATAAATACTTGAATGTTGTTGAAAATAATTATGAAATCTTAGTTTAGTATTTAGGTGAGTCTAATAGGTAATGAATTGTATGTATGGGTGAACATGATTCTGTGAAGCAACTATGTATGTATGCCTTGCGTGCCTGAGATGTATACTGTGATATGCGATCGTGTCCATGAGTGTAAAATGTATACTGGGTACGATTTTGTTAAGAAAATGAGTTTAGCATATCTGAGTGGGTACTTATGTTAGATTTGAGGGTGAATAATAAGGTTGGGGAAAATCGGGTGTAGCTGAGTGTTAGAAGATCATGCGATGTGAGTTTTGACACCACAATGGTAATTTGTAACACCCCTAACCCGTATCCGAGGCCGGACTTATGACTTAAACAATCATGCATTTCATAATCAATTATCATTCAAATCAAAATCCAATCAAATACATTAATATAGTCCCTGTTATGAGCCTTTGAGGCCCCAAATAGACATTAAAAGTGGTTCGGGACTAAACTGAGTATTTAAGAAATTTTTAAAAAAACATTTAAAATTTTCAAAGTGTAGGGGACACACGCCCGTGTGGCCAAGCCGTGTGTCTCACACGATTAAGAGACACACCCATGTCTTAGGCCATGTAGGCATTCGAAATGGAGACACACGGCCGCGTCTCAGCCTGTGTCCTACCCCTTGTAACTCATTGACTTGGGTCACACGGCCAGACCACATGCCCGCGTGCCAGGCCTTTTACCCTTCAAAATGGCTTCACACATCCGTGTGCTAGGCCGTGTGAAAATTGGAGGATATACTGACTTGTGCCAAACAGCCAAGCCACACGCCCATGTGCTAGGCCGTGTGAAGCTACTGACTTGAATTCTATATAAGTATTAGGGGACACACTACCGTGTCACCTGGCAATGTGTCACACACGGCTAAGACACACGCCTGTGTGGGAAAAAATAGGCCATTTTCTAAGCCATATTCCTCACCCACATTGGTACCAACCTATACATATCAATTTGCATATAACCATTGCATAAATAGGCACTTAAAATCAACCAATATCAAGTTTACAACATGATATCCATAAACATATTCTAATGATCATTTTAAAACTTACGAAATGTACTTCTAAAGTACACTTAAATGGTTAACCTCACCTATGAGATATTGTGCCTAAATTCAACATGCATACCACATTTCAACTTCAACCATTTGGTACCATAATACCAATTCACAAACAAGGCATTACATGACAACCATACATCATATATAATAAGGCTATTTACATAATTACATAACAAAATGACCTATACATGCCATTTAACCCAAAATATAAAGTCATAAGTACCAAAATAACGTTTGATAGTGTGATACGATCTCTGATAACTTTCAAATCGGGGAGCCTTCGAAACACTATAAAACACAGAAAAAATAAACAGAGTAAGCAATTAAGCTTAGTAAGTTCGTAAACATAAAATTAAACTTACCATATAATCACAATTTAGGTAAGAATCTCAAAGCATAACTTAATTCAATTTGGCCAAAGCCTATCACATAACCATTCACCAAGTTAGCCAAGTATACATGTAAAAACTAGGAATTCATGTGTGAATTCAACAATTATTAAAATTCTATATACATGTAACATTTATACTATATATCCTTATAACATATATATATGAACCATTTCCATGTAAATACCTGTACTAGTTCGTATTGAACTTATATAATCTCATAATAACACTATGCCCATTGAACCACTTAGAATCTCGTTAGATATACGGGTAGTACACACGAGGTGTACTGAACTGTAATCTGTCAATTCCTGCACATGTAACATTTATACCGTATATCCTTATATCATATATATATGAACTATTTCCATGTAAATACCTGTACTAGTTCGTATTGAACTTATATAATCTCATAATAACATATGCCCGTTGAACCACTTAGAATCTTGTTAGATAAGCGGGTAGTACACACGAGGTGTACTGAACTGTAATCTGTCAATTCCTGTACATGTAAGCTCATACGAGCGATAAATGATAAGCTCCTCCGAGCGATAAACGATAAGCTCCTCCAAGCTGAATATTGGTAAGCTCCTACGAGCTGCAAGTTGATAAGCTCATACGAGCCGTGGTGAGTCCGCAACACCTGCAGGACCTCAACCAAAACGGTAACCCTAATGACATGTCATTTGTATCCTACGAATTCCTAAGGTTCAAACGGGACTCAATAATCTTCGTATATTATCGGTTATGTATTCAATAATTATACAGAATAATTTAAACTAATCACATACATATAAATATTTAAATCAAAACATATAACTATGCAATATATTTACACGAACTTACCTCAAACTCGTACGAAGAAATACAATCGTTTATTCCACGACTTTATCTTTTTCCTAATTTAATTTCGAATGCTGCTTTTCTTGATCTATATAATCAAATTTAACTAATTTATGCATCATTCTATTCAATTTACTCCAAAATTCAAGTTATGGAAAAATGACTATTTTGCCCCCATACTTTCACTTCATTACAATTTAGTCCCTAGGCTCGTAAAAATAAAATTTGTGCAATTTCATCCTTACACAAGCTTAGAAAAATTCTATATAAGCCTATAGCAGTCCATATTTCTCACAATTTCACACAATTAACACAATTTTTATTTTTCACAATTTAACCCCTAATTGATAACTTCACTAAAAATCACTTAACAAAAGTTGTTTATTTAACAAAAAGGATTCATATTATTCCATTAAAATTAAAGAACAACTAGAATGCTCACATGGAAAAACCCTAGACTTTCAATCATATTGCAAATTAGTCCCCTATTTAGTTAGGTTAAGCAACAACGAACCCGAGAACATAAAAATAAAAAAAACGGGACATAAAAAACTCACCATGCAATATCTGAAAGTTTAAAGCTAAAAAATGGTGTCTTCCTTTGGAAAAAATTGGTTGGGAGAAGAAAGAAGTGAAAAACATGATAGCTTGATCTTTATTTTTACTTATTTTACCTAATTACCATTTTAACCTTACCTAACTTTAAAATTACACAATTACCTAACCATGCACATCCACTAACTCATTTAATGGTCTAATTACCATATAAGGACCTTCACTTTAAATTTCTATAGCTATTTACAACTTTAGCTATTAGAACACAACTTTTACACTTTACGCGATTTAGTCATTTTTTACAAATTGAGTATACAAATGGTAGAATCTCTTAACTAAATTTTTATACAATCATGCTATCATGTTGTAGACCTCAAAATAATATTAAAATAAATTTTATGACTACAAATTTGTGGTCTCAAAATTACTATTTCGATTTCACATAAAACAGTTTGTTACATAATCGATGAAGTCCGGCGGAATAGTAAACACAAATTATGTTTTGTAAATTTTGAAGAAAGTCCATGGCCATGACATATTTTTGAAAAATGGATAGATGAGCCGTAATTATCGACTAAAGTTTTTAGTGTGTCTTAGGGCGATGATGAGCAAACCTCATGCGATGTGAGTTTAGGCAAATCCATATCGCAAACACGACAATTCCCAATGTTCCTACTTGGTATTCTATTTAGATTTTGTGGTGTATTCTGGTTTGGCCTTCATGGCATTTTATTAGCCTTTGTGGTGTATTCCATATTATTCCTTATGTTGCCTTTGTAATGTATCTCTATTTGGCCCTTATAGCGTATTCCAATGAATCTATGATAAGGATATGATCTATCTAAAGTTATTTGGTGTTAAAAGTTCTGAGGTGAAATTGAATAAGCTTTAAAGGAAGTTTCCTAAAAAGAAGTATAAATTAGTATGTTCAATGAGGGTATCTACCATGGTTATTTGTTAAGTTTATTATACGAGCATATTAGGTAAGGGTTTATAAATTTGAGCTATCCGTATTATTAATGAGGAAATCTGATTTATCTAGTATTTATTATATGTAAATAGTATCATGTTTTATCTTGAGACTTGAGAGAATCTGAGTTATTCGTTAATTTGGAGGTCTTGTGCCCTGTAACAAAGAGATGTGGAATTCTTATGAATGATCTAAAGTGTTTATCATCAATATGAGTATGTATTGGGTTGAGACAGAATATATTTCAATTTAATGTCTGATTTAGCAAGATTAATAAGTGGTATCCGCCAAGAATGATGTTTGCAATTAACTGTACTAGAATAACTGTTTAAAATTGTTTGGAGAGCAAATAAAAAAGTTGTATCGTATGTTAAGATCTAAAGATAGCCAAGTAGTTAGATGAATGATAATATGTTAAAAATTGTGAGTGGTGTATAAGTATGTGATCATTAAATTGACAATGGGAAGGTATCCACCAAAAAAAAAGAAGAGGAAATCCTAATATTCAAAATGAGAAATTCAACATGATAAGTTAAAAAGGTATGTTGTGTCCAATCTCACTAAGTTCCTCTGAACTTACGAAATATTATGTTTATATTTCAGGTGTTGCTGTTTAAGTATGTTCACCAATAGGAACAAGCCAGATGTATGCCAGAGAAGCAGTGAAGAGGGAAAACTATGCATACAGTAAACTTGTTTGGACAAGTGGCATATTGTAGGATTACGCCATATGAGTCTGTTTTATTGAAATTATGTATTGTAATAAATTTTTATAGATATGATGTATGATGTTTAAATATATTTCATTGTTTCTTTATTAATGAATTATGGTAAACGTTAAGGAAAATGTCTTGAGTCAAAAGTATAAGAAGATACTTTAGTAATTATATTATATGAACTGTGTAAAAACGTCCAAGATCCGGACTAGGAGAATCGGGTCAATTTTAGGCGTTACATGTTTGACCAAAATGTTTTGATTATTTGATTGCATGTTTTTAAGGATCTTGTGCAAACAATCTCATGTTTATTATTGGAGAAGAGATAAAAACAAGTAAGTTTATTTTTCAAGGATTCTTGCATGGTTTACTTTCGTTATATACTGAGATATGCAACCCAAGAATACTAACTTTATGACATTTTCTATCCTTATGTTAAGGATAATTGATTTGATGATATTTGAATAGATCAAGATAAATTAAAGGTTACTTTGTGAAGATAGATTTGTGCTATAAATGTAGAAGGCTTATTCATCCTTGACAAAAGTTTTATTATTGAGGCAAGTTTTTTTTAAGTGACAGTGGAAGTACCAATAGTAGTGGCTACTACCACTAGCACTGTAACGCCCTAAATAATTTAAGTCTGCTTTTGGTGAAATTTGACGCAACTGTGTATCTGTTGCACTGTAACTACCAATAGTAGTGTTTGTGTGAGGTATTGGGTTCAAGTCACACTTTTGGCAATTTTGTTATTTTTGATCCAAGCCTTATCCCTGTTGGGTTAGGTTATATTTTCTTATTAGTAAACTTATATCAGAATGAGCCAGCTGGTTCAGGTGGTAAGATGTTAGCTTGTTCTGAGGTCTCGTGTTCGATTCTCCGTGGAAGCATAGATTATATTTTTGTTTTAGTTGTCAGATAGAGGTTAGTTGAAGTTGGGAGTCTGAGGTAGTTGGATGTGAGTAGTGTGTCGGATTTGGTAGGATAGGGGTATTAGTGGTTAGTAGGGATATTGGGATAATATTTTATATTATTTTTTATTTTTATTTCATTTTTTCCCAAAATTCTCTTTCTGTTTCACATTCTGATGTTGCTCTTCCTTTTTCTTTCTGTAACCTTTTCTTTTCGTGTTATTCTTTCGTTATTTCATTTAATGAATTGGTTGTCTTAATCGTGGGGGATTGGCATTCCATCTGTACTTCGCTCATCATAGTAAGTTTGTAAGTTATTTTCGGGTGGGTGTTCTTATTAGGGGGTTTAATTTTTTGTAAAGGTTGCGTTGGAGAAGGTGGTGTAACAGCGGATTTCACTCCAATGGCCTAATTGTGCTTGCCGTCGTATTGGTTAGCAGTAAGTGTGTGCGTGTTGTTCGATTTATTATTGATGGATTTGCATTTTTTTTGCTGAAAAGGTGTTTGGTATTCTTTTTTTTGGTTATGGTGGTCTCGGGAGTAGTTTCGCATCAAAATCGTACCAAGTGTGTACCCCTAATACGAGAAAACAAGGTTCGACGAAAGCGAAAATTTGGGTCTGTCGATGCCACACGGGCGTATAGCCGTGTGACTGACAAAGGTGTTGTCGTGCGCATGACACGGCCATGTGATAGTGTGAGTTTGGCTGTGTGGGCTACACAGGCTAGGCCAGATTGGGAGTGTGGGCGGGCGTGTGGGTTTTGGGCTAGGCTGTGTGACTCCTACGAGCATGTGGGCCCAGGATTCTGGAATTTTCCCTAGGGTCGCACTGGTCATTCCGATTGACTATGGACCTATCGTAGGGTCGGTAAGGTCTAATCAAACCCTAATTCATATGATTTGATATTCTGATAGTCTGATCTGAGTAGAACGCTAATAGGTATGTCTAACTGTTCTGTTTTAGTATATATGTTATATGTATATGAGCATGTTAAGCAAGTTAATTCTGTTAATTTTGTATTTTGTATCTGTGTTTAGGGTGGGATTTGCATATGAGGAGGAAGTGATTTTTACGGTGACCTTTCGCCTAGATTCTGGCAGCTTGACTGTATATTATTCTGTTATGTGTCGCATCGACACTATATGGTGCGTTGGGATGGGTGAGTGTTTTTAACTCCATATGGTGTGATGGGATGGTTGGAGATGGTGTGTAGGGGATAGGGTTAGGATTCTGTATATCTGTTCTATTTATCAAATTCTGATATCTGTATCTGTTATGGACTTAGGTCTGAATCTATATCTAACTATATTTGAAATTCTATGCATGTTGCATGACTATTTCTATTGGGTTACACACTAAGTTTACAAAACTCACATCTGTTTGTCTGTTCTGTTCAGGTAACCCACAGACTTAGGTGGGTCGGTCGACGAAGGCTCAACGGTGACTACTCGATAAAGAACTGTTTTTATTTTAGTAATAATGGTTTTATTTTAAAATCTGATTTTTCTTGAGAGTTTATGATTTTTGGGACTCTCTGGACTGTATGGTTGGATTTGGATTCCGTTTTGCTTTCTTTTCTGCAATGATAGAAAAACACTTTACACAAACAAATGGTTTTTAACAAATGGGTTTTTGAAAACACAAGCTTGGTTTTAGTTTTAAAAGAATTTCAAACTTCCACTATGAAATAAATGGTTAACTTTAAAGAACATCATATAACGGTTTCAGTAATGTATATGTATAAATGAATATGTTTTGTAATACTTGGACGTTTTATCAAATAACTAAACATGGTTTTATCGAAGTATCATCTGTTTCAAAACCCTTCTTCGTAACACTCCCGGATTTAGTCATAACGTCTAGACCGTGTTTGGGGTTTTACAAGCACTGTGACAGGCAACATAACCTGTCAATTTTTAGTTGGCAATATTTTAAACAAAATCATTTAGGCAATGACTTGGATGATTTTGTCGACATATGTTGGCTCATATTTGAAGATCCATCTTATGCAACAACAAATCTTTGAAGATTGAACCAATCTGAATCAAGCAAATCAGATCCCTTGCATTATGGAATTTGGCTTGATTGATTTGAAAACTTATTTTAAAATTTATGAAGATATTTGTAAATCCTTTTTATAAGACTATTTTAATAGGATATTGATTGTAATTGATCTTTATCTTAGCAAGTTGTAAACTCTATGTATTAGAGGCTTGTGTAAGTTAGAAAGTAGTAGTTTTTTTATCACTTATCTATTCATTAAGGAAATTGTATTTGAGAGAGTAAAAAAAGTTTGTTTCTTGATTTGACAACATAAGTTCTTAAGGGTAGAACTTAGAGATGAGTGATCTAGGTCTTTAGGTACAAAAATGAGGTTGCTATATCGAGGTGCGATAGGATTTAAATCACTTTTTGTATTGGGATTAAAGATGATGGATTTTCTCACTAAGGTAGGCATCACAAACATAGGGAAATTGAACTACTTAAACAGTCCTTTCTGATTCTATTTTCTCTATTTTATCACGATGTCGTCTAAAGTGACCATTACAGCCATCACTTACAGACGCTTTTTTTCTTAAGTAATTATCAACTGTTCATTTCAACATTTTACAAATACAATTATAGGTATAATACAAATCACACAAATATTACATATTCGATTAATTAAAACAAAAATCAACTCAATACAATGCATAACAGATTGAATATCAGAATATATTCGAATAGGTACCATGCATGGTAAGACTTAAACCTTGAATAATATGGGGGTAATCAGCCCAATAAATTACAATTTATTGGAAATTGAAATATATCCAAATAGAACCTGTGAATCTGTTGATGTTGTCTTTTAAATATTCGTTCTATTGCAATTGGACGAAGTTATTACTATTTATAAAAACAAAGATGGACACCAATGTTTGTTCATGCTAGTTGAAATCTTTCTACGTCTATTACACTTTCTTAGAGAGTAAATCACTTTAAAATCAATTAGTACAAGCTGTAATTTAATTTTAACCCACTTGCTTAGTTGTAACCTCACTCTTATACTTCAATCCAGATCTCTCACTCAATAAGTCTTATCTCCTGAAAGATTAGTTGTAAACTGATTAATAATTCATTTTACTTACAAATATGCACTAAAAAAATTGTTCCTAGATGAACAAATAAAGTGTTCTCTCTCTCTCTCTCGTACATAATAACTTAAACAATCCATCTATACATAAGTATAAAGTGGCTTGTTAAAATACAATAATATGAGTATCTAATTCCATAAAAAATAGTTTCCAAACAAGTCTTTTGTAAAACCCCTCACCCGACCCGATCGTCGTCTGAGCTACAAAAAGCTACAGTAGTTTTCAGAGCAACTACAGTCGAATAACATGCAATGTAAACATAAATCATGCAAATACTATCATTATAGATCATAAATTTTGGAGCAAATTGTTCACTCAGTTAGTCACTGTCTTCATTACTTCAAATAGAGACCTTCAATTTATATCCCGATTCTGGAGTAAATTGCAAGAAGCTCTGGGTACTCAATTACACTTTACCACTGCATTTCATCCCCAGATAGATGGTCAATCTGAACGGGTAATACAAATCTTGGAAGATATGCTTTGGTGTTGTATACTTGAGTTTGAAAGTAACTGGGAAAGGTATTTGCCTTTGGTTGAATTTGTTTATAATAATAGTTATCAGTCTAATATTAAAATGGCACCGTATGAAGCCTGGTATGGATACAAATGTAGAACTCCATAATACTGGACAGAACTCAGTGAAAAAAGTTACACGGAGTTGACTTGGTCCAAGAGACTGTGTAACACCCTAAACCCGGCCCAGACGTTACGACCGAATTCGGCATGTCACATTGAAGTGTTTTTCGAAAACCATGTTTTCATTGAAAACCCTTCTTGAAGTTTAGAAACTTTTACCGTTTAAACTTGTATAAAACCTTAGCCTTATTTTTTTTTCCAAAACGTGATTCATTGCAATAATCAAAACATTATTAACAACCTTGTAAAATCTTATGGGAAACTTTGAATACTTGTAAACCTTTGTAGTGGCAGAAACATGTTATTTTAAAAACAGTTAAGTATTGAAAAAAAAACAAACCTTCTTTGTTATGGCTTAAAGTGAATGGATACTACGCACCAGGTAGGATTCAAGAAAAGAGGAGGTGAGTCAATTAGACTGCTTAAGTACCTAGCTCTTCCATGATCCAATCCTAGACATGCACATATCCATTGCCACACTTTAAGCCTATTACTTGTCCACGAACAACAAATTAAGTTCAAGTCTATTCAAAATATTTATTTCCTTTGAAAAAATTTACGTTGCAGAAGCTTTGCTCGGTTATCGTGATATTTTGAAAATAATTAACTTTTATAAAACGCGCCCTAGAGCTAACTAATTTTAAGGAATCAATTTAAGTGATGTGAATCTCAAGTTGAAAACGATTTAAGTAATTTAAAAAAAACCAAAATAAAAATAATAGAGCGGCCTTATTACAACTTTAACCAAAATAGAAATAATCAAAAATAAATGCGAAATTTAAAAGGAAGCTAATTGAAACTTATTTAAAAACCAGAAATTTAATCCTCGTGACCACTCTGAATCCCGCCTAGCTCCAAGTCTACCAACTAGGGCTCACCTGCAAGGATGGAAGAGAAAGGGGGGTGAGTTTGGAAAACTCAGTGTGTAAAGTATCCCAACCAGAGCCCAAATCAATTCAAGCTTTACTGGGCCTAAGCCCTATTCAGAAATCAGTGTTAACTGAGCCTTAGCCCATATCAATATTAATCTGGGCCATAGCCCCTTACAAAGATGTCGTGAGTATATTGGGCCTAGCCCATATCAGTATCAATCTGGGCCGTAGCCCTATTACAAGTCGAGATATATTGGGCCTTGCCCATATTAACACAATTAGGCCCATTTCAATACAGTTGGCCCATAACAAAACAGTCTTATACGATTAATGCATGATAACCCCATCCAACCCTGCACTTGCCTCCGTCCATCCCTACACTTCTTGTGGGGAATAAATCACCCACGCCATCCCTACACTTACAGTGTTAGCACCGGTTGCGGCACTAACTATAATCCGCAACAAAGCTGCTTATATCAGAATATGTGGCACAACCACCAGAACGGGTTCTTCCTCCATAACAAAACCCAACCCCATGCAACAGATATACATGTCATGGCATATAACAAACAGAATCAGAATATCATGTATTATAGTCAAAATTAACCCTAGGGGTATAAAGGTCATTTTGCACCTAGGGGTAAAATGGTAATTTTCATACTTAGGGGTATTTTAGTAAAATTTACTATTCTAGAGTTTACACACATATTATAACCATTAACGCATTAACAGAAACACTTACCGAGCGTTTTTATCGAATTGTGCCCGTTGGCCCACTACCCCGTCATTAAGCCTAAATATACCGAAGTGCACAAAATTGCGCACTCTGCACTCTTACCGCTTATGATTACCAAAATTAACAAATAAACCACCTCACGAGCGCTCGCACGCTCGCAAGTTCACAAATGTCGACTTTTCGGTATTTCGGCTTTTCGGCTTTTGCCGATCTAGTCTATGAGTGGGTGTAAGTTACATACCTGTTTTTCGATGAAATGTTGACAAGTTCCACACACGAGTTGCTTGCAATCAGTTACTAACACGTTAAACTATGAATCCATAACAACTTAACACATCAAACCCTTACCATATTTGGCCCTTAACACCTTAGGCACTAAAGTTCTTACCTTTGCCGAAAAATGGACTAGATCTAATTCTAGTCGCTCCAAATATCCAAGCCCTTAATTAGTAGCCTTTAACCCACACTAGAGCAAAACAAATCAAATAACACCACTAAACCCTTTTAGTTTAGTCGACAGGCACCCTTTGCATATAGGGGTTTTCGGCTTTTCTTTAAATCCTGAAATACAGAATGGAAATAAGATTCCGAGTACTTACCACCAATGATGTACTTTTCAAGAGCGTTTCAAACACTTCCCCAATCTCAGATCCACAGTGAATCCAATATTAAAATGCGAGTAGAGAATAGAACTAAATATTAATTCCCGAATCACTATAACTTATGAAGGTTTCGGCTTTTGTGAGTGATCGGTTAAAGTGATTGAATGTGAGAGGGTTTTTTTTCCTAGAGTTTAAACACCAAAACAACAATACTTTTATAAATATATATATATTTTCCTATCTAATAATAATAATTATAATAATAATAATTTTATAAATATATCTAATAATAAAAATTTCAAATATCAATGATACAGTAAATAATAATAATTTTCATAAAAAAATTTCAAACACACATACAGTAATATTTTTCTAATAATAATAATTTTATCTCATAATACTAATTAAAATTTCATAAAAATTTAAAATATCTGTAATAATAAATACAGTAAAAATTTTCTAGTAGTAATTTAATTCAATTTTTTTTTTAAACGATAATATTTAAAACTTCTTAATTACTCAGGTTTTCTTCTATCCGAATCCCAGACTCAAAACCCAATTCTTCTAGGCCCCAAATTCAGGGTGTTACAACTTTACCCTCCTTAAAGAAATTTCGTCCTCGAAATTTCCAAAACTAAAATAATCGTGTAACACTATGCTACAATGCTACCGCTGTGCACTCTGATCTAAATAATTTTAATACGACCCAGAACATCTAATTACCGAAATAAATAAACACTTTGTTGCACACGTATACAATTCGTATCCAAACAGCACGCACTCCTAACTAGAATAAGCTTGGCAATCTTGAGCTCGATGTTCCCGTGACCCGCATCTAAAGCATGCTCCTGTCTTCCTATGGCACTCACCTGGATGACGCCCGTTGCAGTTCTTGCAGGTTGGAAAGTTTGGTCGTGTCTTAACATGTTTCATAGAACGAGGCTCTGTTCTCTGAAAACTAGGATCCTTCCTTTTCTTACACTCCAAGCACCCTACTTGAAGCGTTTCCCTAATTTCCTTAATTTTGGTATCCAATACTTCCTCTACCACTTTCCTTACTAACTCTGCCAGTGCCTCAGTACTAAGCTTCGAGTTACGGCTACCTGAAGTTGGCAGACTTTGCTTACCCTCAGAATCCATATCAATACTCTACATTACCAATACACATAACAATAACTACCAAGATCTCGATTAAAAAATTTAGTACTTATTCATATGTCTTATGCAGAGATAGTATTTTAGAGTTTTTGTTCTTTACAGAATCATAGCCTAGCTACAACCTCAATCTTATAGTCTCAATATAGCTCTAACTACAATGCCATAGTAGAGTCTCAGTAATATAACAGATACTTAGTAAAGTTCAGGAAAGGTACTTACAGACTTCGTGCCGGGGATTCAGTGTGCCACTTCTTCAGAAATCAGAAATTCAAATTTATTCTTTGTGCATTTTGAAAACAAAATTTAAAAGAATTTTCTAACATTTCCACAAAATCGATTTTGGTGTTTTTCCATGGAACTAGATTTTAAAATTTTATGAGAAACGTTCAGACCAGATCCACAGCCAAGCTGTTGCAACTTGGCTCTAATACCACTAAATGTAACACCCTAAACTCGACCCAGACGTTATGATCGAATTCAGCATGTCACATTGAAGTGTTTTTCGAAAACCATGTTTTCATTGAAAACCCTTCTTGATGTTTAGAAACTTTTACCGTTTAAACTTATATAAAACCTTAGCCTTATTTTTTTTCCAAAACATGATTCATTGCAATAATCAAAACATTGTTAACAACCTTGTAAAATCTTATGGGAAACTTTGAAAACTTGTAAACCTTTGTAGTGGCAGAAACATGTTATATTAAAAACAGTTAAGTATCGAAAAAAAATCAAACCTTCTTTGTTATGGCTTAAAGTGAATGGATACTACGCACCAGGTAGGATTCAAGAAAAGAGGAGGTGAGTCAATTAGACTGCTTAAGCACCTAGCTCTTCCATGATCCAATCCTAGACATGCACACATCCATTGCCACACTTTAAGCCTATTACTTGTCCACGAACAACAAATTAAGTTTAAGTCTATTAAAAATATTTATTTCCTTTGAAAACATTTACGTTGCGGAAGCTTTGCTCGGTTATCGTGATATTTTGAAAATAATTAACTTTTATAAAACGCGCTCTAGAGCTAACTAATTTTAAGGAATCAATTTAAGTGATGTGAATCTCAAGTTGAAAACGATTTAAGTAATTTAAAAAAACCAAAATAAAAATAATAGAGCGGCCTTATTACAACTTTAACCAAAATAGAAATAATCAAAAATAAATGCGAAATTTAAAAGGAAGCTAATTGAAACTTATTTAAAAACCAGAAATTTAATCCTCGTGGCCACTCTGAATCTCGCCCAGCTCCAAGTCTACCAACTAGGGCTCACCTGCAAGGATGGAAGAGAAAAGGGGGTGAGTTTGGAAAACTCAGTGTGTAAAGTAGCCCAACCAGAGCCCAAATCAGTTCAAGCTTTACTGGGCCTAAGCCCTATTCAGAAATCAGTGTTAACTGAGCCTTAGCCCATATCAATATTAATGGGCCATAGCCCTTATACGATGTCAGTATATTGGCCTAGCCCATATCAAGATCAATCTGGGTCAGAGTAGCCTATTACAAGTCGAGATATATTGGGCCTTGCCCATATTAACACAGTTGGGCCCATTTCAATACAGTTGGCCCATAACAAAACAATCTTATACGATTAATGCATGATAACCCCATCCAACCCTGCACTTGCCTCCGTCCATCCCTACACTTCTTGTGGGGAATAAATCATCCACGCCATCCCTACACTTACAGTGTTAGCACCGGTTGCGGCACTAACTATAATCCGCAGCAAAGCTACTTATATCAGAATATGTGGCACAGCCACCAGAACGGGTTCTTCCTCCATAACAAAACCCAACCCCATGCAACAGATATACATGTCATGGCATATAACAAACAAAATCAGAATATCATGTATTTCAGTCAAAATTAACCCTAGGGGTATAACGGTAATTTTCATACTTAGGGGTATTTTAGTAAAATTTACTATTCTAGAGTTTACACACATATTATAACCATTAACGCATTAACAGAAACACTTACCGAGCATTTTTATCGAATTGTGCCCATTGGCCCACTACCCCGTCATTAAGCCCAAATATACCGAAGTGCACAAAATTGCGCACTCTGCACTCTTACCGCTTATGGTTACCAAAATTAACAAACAAACCACCTCACGAGCGCTCGCACGCTCGCAAGTTCACAAATGTTGACTTTTCGACATTTCGACTTTTCGGCTTTTGCCGATCTAGTCTATGAGTGGGTGTAAGTTACACACCTATTTTTCGATGAATTGTTGACGAGTTCCACACACGAGTTGCCTACAATCAGTTACTAACACGTTAAACTATGAATCCATAACAACTTAACACATCAAACCCTTACCATATTTGGCCCTTAACACCTTAGGCACTAAAGTTCTTACCTTTGCCGAAAAATGGACTAGATCTAATTCTGGTCGTTCCAAATATCCAAGCCCTCAATTAGTAGCCTTTAATCCACACTAGAGCAAAACAAATCAAATAACACCACTAAACCCTTTTAGTTTAGTCGACAGGCACCTTTTGCATATAGGGGTTTTCGGCTTTTCTTTAAATCCTGAAATAAGGAATGGAAATAAGATTCCGAGTACTTATCACCAATGATGTACTTGTCAAGAGCGTTTCAAACACTTCCCCAATCTCAGATCCACAGTGAATCCAATATTAAAATGCGAGTAGAGAATAGAACTAGATACTAATTCCCGAATCACTATAACTTATGAAGGTTTCAGCTTTTGTGAGTGATCGGTTAAAGTGATTGAATGGGAGAGGGTTTTTTTTCCTAGAGTTTAAACACCAAAACAACAATACTTTTATATATATATATATATATATATATTTTTTTTTCTATCTAATAATAATAATTATAATAATAATTTTATAAATATATCTAATAATAAAAATTTCAAATATCAATGATACAGTAAATAATAATAATAATTTTCATAAAAAATTTTCAAACACACATACAGTAATATTTTTCTAATAATAATAATTTTATCTCATAATACTAATTAAAATTTCATAAAAATATAAAATATCCGTAATAATAAATACAGTAAAAATTTTCTAGTAGTAATTTAATTCAATTTTTCCTTCTTAAACGATAATATTTAAAACTTCTTAATTACTCAGGTTTTCTTCTATCCGAATCCCAGACTCAAAACCCAATTCTTCTAGGCCCCAAATTCAGGGTGTTACAGATTGAGAAAAAAGTTATGGTAATTCAAGACAGCTTGAAAGCAGCCTCTGATTTTATCAGAAGGCCTACGCTGATTTGAAATAAAAAGAAATAGAATTTCAAGTCGGTGAAAAAGTATTCTTGAAAGTGTTGCCTTGGAAGAATGTTCTTCGGTTTGGTCGCAAAGGAAAACTGAGTCCACAGTTCATTGGACCATATGAGATTACTGAAAGAATTGGACCAGTTACATATTGATTAGCTTTACCACCAGAGCTTGATCAGATTCATAATGTTTTTCATGTGTTTATGCTATGGCGATATCGATCCGACCCTTAACATGTTATCTCTTCAACAGAGGTAGAGATTCAGCCTGATATGACATATGGTGAAGAACCAATCAAAATCTTAGCTCGAGAAACAAAAGAGTTAAGAAATAAAAAAGGTAGCTTTAATAAAAGTTCTTTGGCAACAACATGGTATCAAAGAGGCTACCTGGGAGTCAGAGGATAATATAAGGAAGCAATACCTAGATTTTTTTACTGGTAAGATTTTCGAGGACGAAAATCCCTAAAAGGGGTGAGAGTTTTAACAGCCCATTTTTCAGTGAAATTGGAACAGTAGTTTCCGGACAACAAATCTGACCAAAAAATAAGGTTTATTTTTATTTCATTATATGGTCCATATTATAATAGGCATGTCGTGCGAAAATGTTGATACAAAAAATTTATCGATTAAGTGTCTATTTACGAGAAGGACTAAATCGCATAAATTGCGAGAGTTGATTTCTAATAGCTATAAGGATCAAATAGCTATAGGAATCAAAACTAGAGGTCCTTATATGGAATTAGACCGTTAAGAAAAGTACGTAGATTTCTCTTGATGACTCATCCATGGAATTATAGAAAAAGGGCAAGGACTAAATTGGAAATAGAAAAATACCAAATTAATTAAAAGATGAAAAGAAAATATATCATCTTATTTTCAACATCTGCAACCTAAAAACACATAGAAACCCTAGGTGAGAGAAAAGAAACTTTCAAGGCCTAATTGGGTAAGTTTTCTTGTCTCGTTTTTAGTAATTTTGATATTTTTGAAACCGGGATTGCTTAATCTATCTATTTAAGGGATTAATTTGAAAATTTATCAAGGTATGAAAAATGGGTCATGGATGTATATGCTGGAAATTAGAAATTTATGGTAGAAAATGAAAGATTATTGATAGATAAACAACTTTTACAAAGTGATTTTTTATGAAAACATGATTTAGTGACTAAAATGAAAAGTTGTAAATTTTGATGAAAATTTATAAAATTTTACAGATAAATGTGCTGGAAAATTTGTAATAGGGCTTTGGTTAGACTTGGAATAGGGAGTAATTTGCACAAGTTTTATTTTCTGAGCTTAGGGACAAAATCAAAATTTATGGAAAAGTTAGGGGCAAAATGGTAATTTTGCCTAGGACATAAATTGAGTCCATTTGAATATGAAATGTGTGAAATTGATAGTTAAATTCATTTATATAGATCCGGACAACACTAATTTGAGGTTAGATTGAGGAAAAGAAAAGGTTTCGAATTAGTAGACTTTTTACGCGAATAAGTGTCGAGGTAAGTTCGTGTAACTTAATCGAGCATGTAATTATGTTAATTGAATGTTGTGTTTGTATGTAATGTGATTATTATTAATGTGCTTTACTTGTATACCGTGATGGAAAATTTGATACAATGCTTGAAATGGTGATAAATGGTTAAGTCTCGATTGAATGTTGAATTCCGATGATTATATGCGCTTTCTCAAAACTAATAAAGTCCTGCATTTGTTGCGGATAGAATTTAGCTTGGATGAGTAATTCCATTGACCATGTTATAGAAAGGACTTAGCCCAAATGGGTAATCCCAATATAATACCTCTCGAGCATACGTTATGGTTAGTGTTTAGCCTGGACTGGTAATCCTAATCGAGCTCCTTTGAGCATACGTTATATAAAGGATTTAGCCTGGACTGGTAATCCTGTTATATGACATGTGGCTCAAGTGAGTGTTTCTTGGTTAAGTGCCCTAATGGGTACCCTTGAATAAGAAATTGACGGATTATTGAATCGTACACTTCGAGTGCACTACTTGAGTCTCCATCGGAATTCAATGATTCAACGGACATATAACTCTAGACATGGCATGAAAATTATGAAATGAAATGATAATGTCTTGGAAGTGTATTGTATGATGAGCTCATCTATTATTACTTGATGTATATGTAAACTTTGTGACTAACATGTTTGATTGGATGTATGTGTTTAGGCAATTTAGTCAAATGGATAAAAAACTTGTTATTGTATGCTTAGATTTAATAAACGAGATTGGTAAGTTTAGTTTTCATTATATGAACTTACTAAGTATGTAATGCTTACTTCGTTTATTTTTCCCCTATTTTATAGTGCTCGGAAGCTCGCGAAGGTTGGAGATCACTGGAGTATCGTCACACTATCAACTAGTCATTTTGGGTATACTTAGTAACAAAAAAAAATCATTTTGGTATAATGGCCTGTATAGGACAACTAGACCAATAATGGCTTGAAATGTTATTTGTAACTTAGCCATTGGAATGGCTAGTGATGGTTCATTTTGGTATGACTAAATGGATTATTATTATATATATACACATGTGTTAAGTTGAATATATGTTATCAAAGGTTGTTATTGCCTAAGTTAATCTAAGGTAAGTTTATAACTACATGTGCATGTAATGATATGTCATGTTAAATGATGAAATTGCTTATTTTGAATGCTTGAAATGGCTTGTATTGGTTGTATGTTTCAAGTGCAGGTCTTAGGTGAAGTTTTGGGTGAGAAATGAAGTTAGGGATGGCTTCATTTTGTCCACACAGGTAGACACATGGGCGTGTGTCTAGACCGTGTGTGACACACGACTTGGTAACATGGGCATGTGGTTAGGCCATGTGCCCCCTGCACCTTAATTTTAAGAAACAGAATGCTTAGAATTAAGCACACGGGCGTGTGTCTCAGCCGTGTGTGCCACATGGCCTAGAACACGGGGCATGTTTATTGGCCATGTGAAACCTGCACCTAATTTTGAATTGAATTAATTAACCACACAGCCTAGCACACGGACGTGTGGCATGGCCGTGTGTACAAGTCAGAGAGTTACACGAGGCCGAACACGGCCTCTAGCATGAGCGTGTCCCAAGGTCATACAGGCGTGTCCCTTGGACCATACGGGTGTGTGAGCCCTACAACTTCGAAAAATTTTGAAAAGTTACGAAATATTCTTAGAGGTCCCAATTAAGTCCCTACTTGATTTTAATGCTCGTATTAGACCTCGAGGGCATAATCAAGGGATGTTACGAATGATATCCGTAAATGAATAGTAATTTATATAAGTTATTTGTAAATGTTTTTGAATGTTCCGGTAATACTCCTAAACCCTGTTCCAACGACGGATACAGGTTAGGAGTGTTACAAGTATGCAAGATATTCCTTAAGTTACTACAAGAGTTACATTTGGCAATTGCAATTGACATTAACAATCTCCTAAGCCTTTTGAGAAGAGCAAAAAATGATATCATCTACATAGATCTGACCAACAATAACAATACCTTTCTCATTCTTAATAAATAGGATTTTGTCTACATTACCTCTTCGATAACCTTGTTCTAGCAGAAGCTTTCTCATACCACACATTGAAACCTACTTTAAACCATGTGTCTTTAGCAAGTTTGAACACATAGTCTAGATAATTGGGATCTTCAAATCCTTTAGGCTATTCAACATAAACTTCTACATTAATGAACCTAATTAAAAACATATTCTTTACATCCTTTGACACAATTTGATATCCAAATAAGTTGTAACTACGAGAAAAATCTGATGGCCTCAAACCTGGACATTCAAGATTATAAAGCATCAACTTTTACAAACAATAGAAGATATTATTAGGGATCGACCCGATTAAACAACGAACAAGTAAAAATAGCAGAAGAAATTGAGAAATTGAACACATAAATTTAACATGAAAAAGCCCTCCAAAGAGGATCAAAAACCACGACCAAAGATAATTTTATAATAATGGCAAAAGAACGAAGAGTACAAAAGATGGAGATAAAACTAAACCCTGAAAAACTCGAAAACAAAGAACCCTCAAAATATAAACACAAAATTCTCTAAATGTGTTATGAGTTCTAATCTCCAACGGGTGTATTTTTTAAGGTTGTAAAAGAGCCTATTTATAGGCTAAATTCATAGGTCAAATAATAATAAAATAATCTAGACTAATTAGAGTTTGATTGAAATAAATAAACAGAGTTTAACTAGGAGATTATTTCTCAAATTTGACTAAAATAAGAGTCATACTTAACAAATCTTCACCTTGACTCATATTTCTACAACGCCATCTTTGCCAAAGCCTGCCACAGGCCTATTTTGAACTATGCAGGGAATTAACTGAGTCAAATTTGTGCTTAGAAACTGGAAGACTTCTAGCCTTCAACTTGTACACTGCCAAATTAAAACTAACCCAGGTCTGGTTTTTACGAACAAAGTGCCCTAACT
Source organism: Gossypium anomalum (assembly GCA_025698475.1). NCBI lineage: Eukaryota > Viridiplantae > Streptophyta > Magnoliopsida > Malvales > Malvaceae > Gossypium > Gossypium anomalum. Next base: position 74,959,356 of record CM046966.1, on the reverse strand, counting down.
TTCCAAAACCTGCATCCAAAAGAGAACTTTCCAAAACTTGTGTCCAAAAGAGAACTTCTCTTCAACGAAACGGTCATACATTTTTCCCTCCTATGACCAAGTTGTCTCCGCTCTAAACTAGTTGACTTCGACTCCGTAACAAACGAGGGACGTCTGATTTCACTAGTCATTGTAAAACCTTCAAGAATATAAAGAATGCCAGTTTTTTTACCTTTTAACAAAATGAGAACTCTACAAGATACTTTAATGCCGCTTAACTCGATGTTGATTCTACATCCTTTCAAGTCTAAAATACTCAAGGAGATGAGATTCTTTTGTAAATCAGGTACCTGACATCTGAAAGTATCCTAATCGTCCCATCATGTATCCTAATTTTAACAGTACCAATACCAATACCAATTACCTTACTAGATGAATTGTTTCCAATGCGCACAACTCCACCTTTAACCAAACTGTATTGGAAAACCATTCTCTATTAGGACACATGTGGATAGAACATCTCGAATCTAGGATCCACTTGGATGTAAGCTTGGAGTTATCGCTCGTTGACACTAGCAAGAAATCATCACCACTTTCATCGGCCAAGTTATCACCTGCTACATCTTCCTCGTTACTCTCAGCAGCTCTTTTATTTCACAGTTTATAACAATCCGCTTTGACGTGACCCAACTTTTTACAATAGCGAAACCTTTTTGTCTCGCTTCTTTGATGCTACTAAACGGAAGCTTGCCTATCTGCCTTACTATCAAACCAAACTCATTGTCAAGTTTGTCTCTACTCAACAAATGACCTTTCACATATTCGAAAGAGAGCTTGTCTTTGCCATAAATCAGGGTCTCCCTGAAAGACTTGTATGAAGGGGTAAAGAGCACAATAATAGCAAAGCCTGATCTTCATTGTCAATTTGAACCTTAACGTTCTTTAAATCATTTAAAAGAGTAATGAATTGACTGATGTGATCTTTAAGAAGCCCACATTCGTTCATGCGAAACGTAAATAGATGTTGTTTCAACACTAAGTGGTTAGCCAGAGACTTGGTCGCATAAAGAGCTTCTAACCTTTTCCACAAGGCTGATGAGGTCTTCTCTATCAATTCCTCTTGCAATATCGTATTTACGAGGCACAACCAGATTGCAAATAAGGCCATTTCATCAAGCTCTTCTCATTCTATTTGATTTAGATTCTTAGGTTTTTTTCCCAGTAACGACCTTTTTCATGTCAGTTTGAACTAGAATTGCCATCATCTGAACTTGTCATAGATTGAAATTTGTGACACCATCAAACTTCTCAATTTCAAACTTTGTTGCTGCCATCTCTGGACGGGCTGATTTACGAAAATTGAACTAGCTTTGATACTACTTGTTGGGGATCAATCCGATTAAACAACGAACAAATAAAAATAACAGAAGAAATTGAGAAATTGAACACACAAATTTAATGTGAAAAAACCCCTCCAAAAAGGATCAAAAACCACGATCAAAGATAATTTTACTATAAAGGAAAAAGAACGAAGAGTACAAAAGATGGAGATAAAACTAAACCCCGAAAAATCTGAAAACAAAGAACCAAACACAAAATTCTCTAAATGTGTTATGAGTTCTAATATCTAATAGGTATACTTTCTAAGGTTGTAAAAAAGCCTATTTATAGGTAAATTCATAGGTCAAATAATAATACAATAATCTAGACTAATTAGAGTTTAATTGAAACAAATAAACAAAGTTTAACTGAAAGATTATTTCTCAAAATTGACTGAAATAAGAGTCATACTTAGCATATGTTATCAATCAAGTTTAAGAATAATAATAATAATAATAACAACATATTTTTAATTCTATTTAAAAGTTTAAAAGAGTTTTAACTTATGATTTCTTTAAAGAATGTTATATCTATTATTACGTGAAGAAAAAAATGTAAGTTATAATTACTTTTCCTTTCACATTTATCTTTGTTAGCACATAGATTTTAAAATAATAAAATTGGATTTTTTTATAAGCTGAAAATAATGTTTAAAAAACGATTATACATATTATTAATTTTTTATTAAGTTAATGTTATAAGATAATTTAATACTAATTTAATTAAGAAAATGATAAAATAAAAAATTACAAAACGTAAATATTATATACTATTATTCAAATTCATGAATGAATTGGTGTGATAAATTAATCATTAAGAAAATGAAAAAATAAATTATAAAAGATAATTACTAAGATTATATGAGTAATATAATAATTATAAACAAACTAAATGTTCTGTAATTTTTCTCATTTAATTTTTATTAATAATTATTTACATTTCATTTTATCAATAATTATTAAATTGTTTCAAGAAAAAAATCACTTAAATTATTTTTTATGTTAGCGATTTAACTTCTTTTTTATTTTTATATATTTTTTATATATTTATATTTATTTTAAAAATATGGATACACCATTTCTTATTTTATTCCTTTAAAGCAAGCATTTATATTTTTATCATATTTAAATATACTCTTATACTTTAATTTAAGTTAAAAAAGATTTCTCTCAATTTAAAATAAAAACTCATTTGCATACATAAATTTATTTTTAAAAATAAAAATATTAAAATTTATTTTAATATTTTAATTTTAAAAAAACTTAGTGAAAACTTGCAAAAACAAGAGATCAATACTACGAGCCCATTAGGAATGTAACAAAAACAAAAACAAAAAAGAACGCAAACAAGTTGTTTGCACAATTTGGTTTAGCTACGTTTGTGGAGTCTTGCTCAAAGAAATACTCTACCATCTTAAACATAGTACAAATAGTGATTAAAGTCCTATTGCAAACCAGTATAGCAATCTCACATTTTCACTTCAGATCTAGATTTCTCTCTACTCAATTTTCAATGCTATGTTTTCAGGGGAAAACTTAGTTAGTAAACCAAGCAACTCACTTGTTTTCCTACAAAATGCACTCACAATAATGAATTCCAAATGAAAAAAATTAAGTTCTCAATTCTCTACACTTCTTACTTACACAAGCCTATAATATATAAGAGTTTAATGCTTGCTAAGATAAATATCAATTACAATACAAATCTCATTAAAAAGCCTCATAAAAGGTTTTACAAATATCCTCATAAAGTTTAGAATAAAACAAATATCTTCAAGATAAGTCTACAAATCAGTCAAGCTAATCTCCACAAAACAATAAACCCGATTTGCTTGATTTGGGTTGATTCAATATTTAAAAATTTGTTGCTCCACAAGATAAATCTTTCAATATAGGTAAGGTTACATACATAATATCATCAAAGTCATGGACTAACAATTTTCTTTCAAAGGGATTTGTCAATTCTAAATAAGACAAGTTATGTGACTTACGCACTGCTATTTGCAATGAACACTGCTCATGGCATTAAATAAACATCAAATCTAACCCAATCTGTCTAAATATAATTAAATCAATAGCTCTTATATAAGAATACAGAGGATTGTGATAAATCTTCTTAAATTTAGTCGTATCTTCTTTTATTGCATAACTTAGTATATAAGACAAGTAAATCACATTAGAATTCTTTAAAAATAATAATGCTTAGATTCAACACTTTTTGTAATCATAATAATGAGATTGATCACACAAAATTCTCAAAAAAAAAAAAAAAGTAAATTGCTAATATACTTTAGTCAAACATGCCAACAAATAAGGCAAATTATAAAAGTTGCAGTGCTAAGAATAATGAGGATTACTCGAGTCATTGCTATTGAAACTTGTTTCAACATAATCCGTATTTTATGAAGAGGTTAAAAATAAAATTACAATAAATATATTTGAATAATTTCTACCAAAATCAACATAACAAAGCACAAAAAATATAACTTAGAATAATTCTATTCAAGGAATATATAATATGATTTAAATTAGAATAATAACAAAAAAATTACTCAAAATGAGAATCAAATTTAAGATTTCAAAATTCTCACAATCTAAATAATTGTCACTAAATCAAAACATTCATAATGTTTTAGTACTTATTTGAAAATAATTGGAAGGATTAAATTAGAAAGGATTGTTTTATTTTAAATAAAGTAGCGTAATCAGAACTACTTAAAATTCTACGGAGAAAAGAAATAAAAAATAAAAAAGCTTAAAATTATGTCCAACGTCCAAAGAAAATTGACAGCAGATTAACCCAATGATATTTGAACACGTCAGACTTCTGATGCGTTGCCTGCATGTAATTGGAGATTGGGTATAGAGTCGATGCATGCCAACATTACCCTTTTATTTAATTGCCAAACACGTGACTGAAAGGCTTAGAAAGTGTTTGATGCAACGACCACCCACCAGGCCACCACCTCTTCTTTTTTTTTTTTTTTTCTCTAAGTGCTGTTTAAATCACAATTTAAATTCATAATAGAAATCAATTAATATAACCAACATTAAACCGTATCCCTTATTTTGAATATTGATGTTTTGAATGCTCATTGATGTGAATTTTTCATTAGAGAAAGATGATTTATTTGAATTTGAATTATTATTACAATATACATTAATAGTAATATTTTTATTTTATATATAGATTTTTTTTAACAAAGTTTATAGGTTATAATCATATTTATTTTTTATGACATAATACTTAAAACTACACACAGCCTCTCTCCAACCAAAAATTAAAAGAGAATGTATTTCAATGCGCTCAAACCCAAATTCTCTTGCACTGACAACAATGCCCATACCAATCAAGTTAAGATTCAACTGTCTATTTTATATATTGTTAAAATAAATAGATGACATAACTCACAAGGAAAAATATTTTATAGTATTGTCAGTTGAATTTTTAGACTTTATAAGCAGGGTTCGGGTTGACAAAGTATCCTACAAGAATATAATCTAATATTAAAAAAATAAATATTTTTAAAAAATAGACATATGTCAATTTTTAAGGCTTCTTGTGGAGTAAAGAAACACTACATGTGTACCTAATAATAACCCAGATCACATTCTTTTCATTTTATTTTTGAAATTAAAAAAAAAAAACAAACTTAATTTGCACTAGGTTTGCAATCATAATTAATTTTAAAACGGTTTTTAAGTGCTGTTGCAAATTTTATTGTTTAAAAATTTTATTGGATTCAAATACCATTTAATTTTAAAAATAATAATTATTAAAGTAATTTAATAAAAACAGAATATAATAGTTACAAAAATAAAAAATAATTTTTGAAATAATAGTTATATTATAAGTATTTTAAATCAATTATATCCAACTTTAAAATAATGTTAAAAAATCATTTAAGTTTTATAAGTAAAATTTAAATTTTTTATAGATATCATCTTTGAAAAATTCTTACAAAATATATTTAGATTTTTATCAAATTATTTTGGTAGGTTATAAATATTGTTTTTAAACAGTGTTTAATTACCAAAAAAAATTAAAACATTTTAAAATATTATATTATTATCTGATTAAATATATTTTAAACATTATTTTAGAAAAAAAATGATAAATATTGAAGTTTTCTCTTAAAAATAGTGCTTCTAAAATTAAAATTATTCCATGGCCAGCCTGTTATTTCTATGGAGAGAACTCACGGTAAGGGATTAATCACTGCAATTAGGATGGCATCTTAGTTATGACCAAAAAGAATTAAAATTTTTTCAATTATGTTTATAATTAAAATTTTTAAATACCATTTAAACTCTTTAAAAATGTAACCAATGGTTAAATCATGTTTGAAATAATTATTTACTAAAAAAGTGTTTAAATAAAAATAAGTAAAACCATGTTATATGTATAATTTATAAAATATATCAAATTTAATACAAAATTATTTAAAATTATAAAAAAATTAAATAACTTTCATAGGCAAAACCTTTTTAAAACAAATCGATAAAAATTTAATTTTTTAATTTTAAAAATTATTTTATTAAATTACAATTTTGAAGTTTTTAATATATTGCATATAATTTTAAAACTAAATATTTAAAAATAATTTTAAATTATTATAAACTTTTTTTATTAATGTTATAACTTTTTTAAGTAGATAGAATTTGTATAAAAATATTTGATATTATATGACATGGTAATTATTTTTATTTATTTTATAATTTTACATAACTATTATACTGTTAATGGAATATACTTTATTTAACATTTTCATAGTACATACATATATTTTTATTAACATTTATCAAATAATCTAAAATCAACATAAAAATCATATATATTTGTTAAAGAATCATGCATTTAAAGTATTTACCAACAACTTAAATGATTTTAAGTAATTTATTTCATTATCTAATGGTATAATGTCACATTTAGTATATAAACTTTATTAAATTTTCTAATGTGGTATATCTATTTTGAAAAAAAAGCCTATTTAGGCAGTTGTACTCTTATGTTGTTTATCCGCGTGGTACCTTTAATTAATGATGTTAATTTTTGACATACCAAAACACGTGACCCAATTATAAGATGTCACATATCACTTTTTGTTTCAAATAATACAATGGATCATAAATAGAGGTGTGCATGGGCCGGGCGGCCCGGCCCGGCCCGGCCCGAAGGCCCGCCCCAAAAATGGGAGGTTTGGGTAAAAATATAGGCTGAAAAATGGGCTTGGGCAAAAAAGAGGCCCGTTTAGAAAACGGGCGGGCCTCGAGCAAGATTTTTTGGCGGGCGGGCCAGCCTGCCCGGCCCGATTTTAATATTAATTTTTTAAAATTTTTTTATTTTAAATTTTAAGTAACTTTAGTTTTTTTACTTTAGGTTTTTTTTATTATTTTTAATGTTATTTTGATATTGTAAAATTTTTGTTATTAATATAATTTAGTTCTTAATTTAGTTCTAATTTATTTCAATTTTTAATTTTAATATAATTATTTTTATTATATTTTTAATTTATATATTATTTTAAGAATTATTTTAGTCCCATTTTTTTAATATTTTTTTATGTTTTAAATGCATTTGATTTATTATATTTTAAAGTTTTTATTTAGTAAAAAAAGTAAAAAATTTTAATATGGCTGGGCGGGCTCAAGCCTATCATTTTTTCTCGGGCCGGGCTTGGACAAAATTCTAGGCCCATATTTGGGCGGGCGGGCGGCCCGCCTTGAAAACAGGCCAAAAATTTTTATGGGCCCGGCCCAACCCGCCCGGCCCATGCACACCTCTAATCATAAATTAAATAATCCAATTTTTTTAAAATCTTCACCTAATCGTTTTTTTATAAAAAATACTAAATTGAAATTAAAAAGGAGAAAACAACCCCATTATTTTTGGAACAATCTCATTATATGTTCTGATAATATCTGCTCTTTTTGACACAATGCCTAAAACTACCCATAGGCCCTCCTCAACTCATAAATAGGAGGATAATGCATGTCAGCGCACTCGAACCCACACTATTCTGCATTGATAACAATACTCATGCTAATCGAGTTAATTATAAACATAATAGTATGAGATTTTTGAATCCTACCTTTTTATTTATCGAAAACAGATAATTACTATTAATTAAAAAGTTCTAGAGGTTTTATGGATGGATAATTTTTATTTATTTACTTTCTTTCATATGAGTGTAGTATTACGATTCATAATTTTTATTTTTTGTATTTTATAAAGGTTACTTGTTACTTTTTACAGTTTATTTATAAATTCATATTATGTTATTTTTCGGTTTGCATTTTTAATATATATATTTCGACATTGTTTCGTATGAATTGTGTAAGGAAAAAAAATACAAAATCACAAAAATTATAATAAATTATATTTATTTACTTTGACATATTCTTTAATTTCTCTATATACTTAAATTAGATGTTTTTAATAACTTATAATTTAATTTCTTTATCATAAAAAGAATTTAAATGAATCTTTTAAAAAAATCTACAGGGGACTAGAAAAGAAATTTTGTAAATTGTTATGAATATATTATTAAGTGGATGTCCATCATGATCAAGATAAAGTTTTGATATACTTTAAATTCTAATAGTTATTAGAATTAGATCTCTACTTCTTTTATACTTCTTATGCCTATAACTAGAGATTTTGATGAAACATTGTAATTCATCCCTTTGATTAATAAAGTACATTCTCTATTGCTTTCATATTTTCTTTGTTCTTTATTCTCCCCATCTCTCTTTATTTTATAACACGTTATCAACACGATAATTCTGTATTTTTTTTAAAAATCTTTCTAAGTTGTCCCACAGATCAAATTCTTTTTCACCTTAAACTTTTACCCTTACAACTTCATCTTCGAGATGTTGAAAGATTCAATCTCAGAATGGATTATGGTTCTTATTCCCGATCTTTGATTTATTGTACAAGCATGGGTAAAGTATAGATTTGGTAAGAAACTTTTATATTTCGACCATATGTTCTTTTTTAATTAAGGTATGACTACTATTAATTTTTATTTGACATAAATTTCACATTCTGATGGTATTTGATTTTTGCCTTTCTAGGTTAATTTTTTTATGTAAAAGACATAATTATTAATTAGATATGTTTGCTATTAATATGATATGTTTTCTTTATTATTATTTTTTGGTAAATCATTCTTTTTGAAATTTTTTTAATTAAGTTATATTATGCATAATATTTAGATGTTTTGATTATAAATTCTTGTTATTAAATATTCTTGAAATTTTAATAATGGTGGAAAGTGTTATTAATCTAACATTGTTGATTAAAGGGAAATTTGATAGGATCTATTTAGTCTTATTAACTTGTTAATATTGAATGATTGTATGATATCTTTTAAATTGAATTTATAAATATCTTATAAGAGCAACATAAGATTTTATAATATATTTGTGATATTGAATTTTGGTACAATGTGTATTGGATTATTTTGAAGCATCATATAAGAAAATTTTGATTGTTTATTAAATGATTTTACAATTAAATTATAAATGTTATTACGAAAACAAAATTGTTTTACTGCTTGTAATAGTGCTCGTGATAATAGTAAAGGTGATGACGATGATGTTAAAGATTTTCAGGTATATTTTACTATATTTTATTTATTGTATCATATTTATTATAATTGGAGACTAATCATAACAACATGAATAGATAGATTTAGATTTGAAATCTCAAGCATATTTGCGATGGTGATTATGAAATAAAGAATCTATTGGGATGTTTATAAGTCCGTCCTACTAGATTTGTTGCATTCCCAGAAGTAAATGTAAATATAAAGAAAATAAAAGATATACTCATGAACCACTAAAAGTGGAAACATAATAATAAATAAGAGAACAATGAAAGTTCTCAAGATAACTTTTCAAAGGATAAAGATAACTTATGTTATCAATGTAATATGAAAGATTATTGGCCACATATGTGGCGTGTGCCCAAATATTTTGTTTCTGTTAATATTCTGTTAGAATTAAGTGACCCTAATTCTTATTTAAAAAAAATACGATGGAAAATAAAATAAAAGTAAAATCCATATAGAACTAGACTTCTTTTATTTTATTTTAGAATAAGGTTTTTTAAACCTTATTAAACTCCATCTATTTTATATTTACTAGGATAAGGTGTTTCAATCCTACTAGAATATGGCTTTACAAGCCTATAAATAGACATAGTCTATTCCTTTTGTATTGATTCAAATTTTTCGACATAGTAAATTTTCTTCTCCTCTGCCTGCGTGGTTTTTTCCGAAAGGGTTTCCACGTAAAATTTTGTGTTCTTTATTTTTATTTTATTTTATTTTTTTCACAATTGGTATCCGAGCTTCCGGGTTGTTCATCTCGATCACGGTAATGGCGTCTTTGAAATATGAAATTCCGTTGTTGGATCGCAACACCGCATTTGCGTTGTGGCGATTAAGATGCAAGCGCTTCTTGCGCGAGATGGATCTGGAGGATGCCCTGCTAGGGATAGATAAGATGCCTTCGACATTAACGGATGAAGAGAAGAAGCGTAAGGATCGAAAGGCATCAACACAATTGCATCCGCATTTGTCCAATGAAATTTTGCGAGGATGTGATGAAAGAGAAGACTGCATTGCATTATGGAAGAGGCTAGAACAAATATGTATGTCGAAAACTCTAACAAGCAAGTTGCATATGAAGCGGCGTCTTTATGCTCATCGTTTGGAGGAAGGTGCGTCAGTACACGAACACTTAACAATGTTTAAAGAAATTCTCTCAAACTTGGAGGCCATGGAGGTTCGGTATGATAAGGAAGATCTAGGGTTGATTCTACTTTGTTCGTTGCCTCCGTCTTATTCAACCTTTAGAGACACGATTTTATATAACCGCGAGTCTCTCACGGTTGATGAGGTTTATGATTCTTTAACCTCGTATGATAAGATGAAACATCTTGTGGTTAAACTCGACTCTCGGGAGAGGGTCTCATTGTTCGTGGGAGACAAGATCGAATACGATGATGATCGTGGTAGGACACAGGAAAGAAATCATCGTGGTAAATCTAAGGGTAGATCAAGTCTTCAAATAGAGGTAAAACTTGTAACTTCACAGTAAGAAGAAAGGGCACATTAAATCTGAGTGCTATAAGCTACAAAATAAGATTAAAAGGGAGGTCATGAATCAAAGGAAAACAACCAAAGCAAATTACGTGAAGTCGATGTTGTAGAAGACTACAAATGATGGTGAACTTCTAGTCGCTTCACAATGATTCTAAAGTAAGTGAGGAGTGGATACTTGATTCAGCCGCACCTTCCATATGAGTCCCAATCGGGATTGGTTTACAACTTACGAAACATTAATCTCAAGGTGTTGTTTTGATGGGAAATAATGCTTCGTAAGATCGCAGGTGTTGGAACAATTAAAGTTAAGACGTTTGATGGAGTTGTCGAGAACACTTAGTGACGTGCGGTATGTTCCGCAATTGAAAATAAATTTAATTTCGTTGAGTATTCTTGATTCAAAAGATGCAGATACACACCGAAAGTGGGGTTTTAAAGATTTCCAAAGGGTCCCTTGTTGTGATGAAAGGGCAAAGAAAAAGCGCCAAGTTATATGTTTTGCAGGGTTCTCATCATTCTTCGTGATGCAAATGTCGCTTCCTCTTCCTTGTCAGATGATGATATTACTAAACTTTGGCATATGCGCCTAGGGCATATGAGTGAGAATGGCATGGTAGAATTGAGCAAAAGAGGACTTCTTGATGGGCAAGGAATTTGCAAACCGAATTTCTGTGAGCACTGTGTGTTTTGGGAAGCAAAAGAGAGTTCGATTCACTAGAGGAATCCATAACACGAAGGAAACGTTGGAGTATATTCATTCTAATCTATGGGGACCATCCAGAGTGCCTTCGAGAGGTGGAGCTAATTATATGCTAACCTTTATTGATGATTTTTCCAAAAAAGTTTGGGCGTTCTTCTTGAAGCGAGAAAGCGATGTGTTTTCCGCATTTAAGTCTTGGAAAATTATGATTGAAAAACAGACGGGAAAACAGATAAAATACCTCCGCACAGACAATGGCTTAGAGTTCTGTTCTGATGAGTTTAATAGATTGTGCAAGTCAGAAGGGATCGTGAGACACTTGACGATTCGTCATACTCCACAAAGAAAGCGGCGTTGTAGAAACGAATGAACGAAACGATCATGGAGAAGGTTCGATGTATGTTGTCAAATGCCAACTTACAAAGTCGTTTTGGGCGACGACCTCTCTGCATGTTTTTGATCAACCGATCTCTATCCGTTGCCATTGAGAAAAAGACTCCACAAGAGGTATGGTCTGGTAATCCTGCTAATTATTCTGATTTAAAGATCTTTGGGTGTCCTGCGTATGCTCATGTTAATAATGGAAAATTGGAACCGAGATCCATTAAATGTGTTTTTCTTGGTTATAAAGCTAGTGTAAAAGGATATAAGTTATGGTGTCCTGAAAATAGGAAAGTTGTGATTAGCAGAGAGACGTTGTTTTTGATGAAAGCTGCTATGCTTCCTAACTTATCTCTTAAAGACTCTTCCAATAAAGAAAATCAAAAGCGGTGGAGCATCGTTAATCTGAGTCGACTCCTCAAGTAAGTACAAAAATTGAGAATAGAGTTGCTTCTTCGCCTCAATACTCTATCGCCAAAAATGAAACTAAAAGAGAAATTAAACCTCCAAAGAAGTATCTTGAGGTGATCTAGTTGCTTATGCTTTAAATGTGGTGAAGATATAGATACGAATCAAGAGCCATCAAATTATTCTGAGGCGATTAGTGTGAAGACTCGAGAAAAATGGATGTTTGCTATGCAAGAGGAGATGGAATCACTCCACAAAAACAAAACATGGGATCTTGTGAAACTTCCTAAAGGTAAGAAGACTGCTCGTTGTAAATGGGTGTTTAAAAAGAAAGAAGGGACTCCAGGAGTTGAAGAACCTAAATATAAAGCAAGGCTTGTTGCAAAGGGTTCTGATCAAGTTCCAGGAGTGGACTTCACGAATGTGTTCTCCCAGGTTGTGAAGCATAGTTCGATTCGAGCTTTGCTTGGTATTGTGGCCATGCATGATTTAGAGCTTGAGCGATTAGATGTAAAAACGCATTTTTGTATGGAGAACTTGAGGAAGATATTTACATGCAACAACCGAGGGTTTTACTGATCTCGAAAAGAGGATTATGTTTGCTTGCTTGAAAAAGTCCCTTTACGGTTTGAAATAGTCACCAAGCGATGGTACAAGAGGTTTGATTCCTTTATGACTTCTCACGATTTCAAAAGAAGTAGTTTTGTGATTGTGTTTACTTTAAGAAAAACAATGATGGTTCTTTTGTGTATCTACTTCTTTACGTTGATGACATGTTGATAGCGAAGAAAGACAAAGGAGAGATAAGAAAGGTCAAAGCTCAACTAAGTGAAGAATTTGAGATGAGAGATTTGGGACCAGCAAAGAAGATACTTGGTATGGAGATTCTTAGAGATAGAAAAACAAGTAAATTGTACCTAAGTCGGAAGGGTACATTGAGAAACTTCTTTGCGAGTTCAATATGCGAGTGCTAAGCTGTGTTAGTACTCCTTTAGCAAAACCATTTTAGACTTTCATCGGCTTTGTCTCCACAATCGGATGATGAGATTGAGTACATGTCACATGTTCCATACTCTAGTGCAATGGGATCTCTCATGTATGCTATGGTTTGTTCACGTCCAGATTTATCATATGCGATCGGTGCAGATTAGCGAGATATATGGCGAATCCGGTAAAGAACACTGGAAAGCGATTCGATGGATTTTAAGATACTTACGAGGTACTATCGATGTTTGCTTACGATTTGGAAGAACGAAGATGGAGTTATTGGGTATGTTGATGCTGATTTTCTTTGGAGACCTTGATAGAAGAAGATCTCTCACAGAAGTTACGTCTTTACAATCGGAGGTTGTGCAATAAGTTGGAAAGCCACTTTGCAAACTACAGATCGCTTTGTCTACCACCGAAGCTGAGTACATGGCGATTACATCGGGCTTGTAAAGAAGCTATTTGGTTGAAGGGACTCTTTAGTGAACTAAATGAAGACCTTCAAATCAAAGCCATGATATTTTGTGACAATCAGAGTGCCATCTTTCTTACAAAAGATCAAATGTTTCATGAGAGAACAAAACACATTGATGTTTGGTATCATTTTGTTCGTGATATTATTGCTCGTGGTGATATTGTTGTGAGCAAAATTAGTACTCATGAAAATCCTGCAAATATGATGACCAAGTCACTTCCTATAACCAAGTTTGAGCATTGCTTAGACTTGGTTGGTGTTCATTGTTGAAGTTAAACCCTTAAGGGGTTTTATGGAAGAGGTGGAGAACTTGTTCGCGATTAAGAACTTGTTCATTGAGAATTTGTGTCAAGGTGGAGATTGTTAGAATTAAGTGACCCTAATTCTTATTTAAAAAAAATACGATGGAAAATAAAATAAAAGTAAAATCCATATAGAACTAGACTTCTTTTATTTTATTTTAGAATAAGGTTTTTTAAACCTTATTAAACTCCATCTATTTTATATTTACTAGGATAAGGTGTTTCAATCCTACTAGAATATGGCTTTACAAGCCTATAAATAGACATAGTCTATTCCTTTTGTATTGATTCAAATTTTTCGACATAGTAAATTTTCTTCTCCTCTGCCCGTGGTTTTTTCCCGAAAGGGTTTCCACGTAAAATTTTGTGTTCTTTATTTTTTATTTTATTTTATTTTTTTCACATATTCTTTGAGGTATGATATGAAAATATAGTAATGAATTCTATCATTACAAATAAAAAATATTTATCTTATTTGGTACTGAAACAAACAAATATTATTCCAATATTTGATAGTACAAAATTAGTTGAAAGCTCCAGAGAGCTAATATATCACTATCTAAAAAGCACAAGATTTGTGATGATTAATATATTGCTTTTAAAAGTTATTTGTAATGGATCTCATATTGAGATTGTGAATGAGGAAAATATTATATTTTATATGAATAAAAAAGGAGATTGGGTTATTAATTTATATTTATTTTATAATCTTTGTGATATTCTTTTGTCATCATCCCTATTAAAGGGTTGAAAGTAAAATATTTGATTGTGAAAGATCTACTCATGAGCAACAGAATATGATAATTCTATCTAAAGCTTATTATGGTTGGATTCACCTAAAGTTGCAAGTTTTTTTAAAAACTGTGAGTATAACTCTACAGTATTCAGAATAAGTTCTCAATTAAAATTATGTGGTAAAATATTACTGATGAGAACTTGTAAGAGAAAAGATTTATGTATGAAAAGCCATTGGTTATGTACTTGTTGTACACTTGGAAAATAAGATCCACTCTCAAAGTTTGCTATTAATAGATTTTTGGGCATTTGAAGATTTTGGCATATTCCCTGAAGCAAATACTGCATATAATTATTTGAAAATTATATTAATTGACTTAGTTGCATTATAGACTTCACATTGATTTAGACATTTCTAGTAGTAAATGTCACAATAGTACTTATATGTGGATACAAATTAAAAGGAATAATAAAATTATCAATTTGTTACAATTTAGTACAATTGAAACACATGTTAAAGTAAAATAGAAGTTTGCAAATACAAATACATTTACTACTTGGCGTGTCCAGTTAGACCATCCCGGATCTAATATGATGCAAAAATTAATTAAGAATTCATATAGACATCCATTAAAGAACCAGAAGATTCTTTAATTTAAAGAATTCTCATTTGTTGCTTGTTCTCAATAAAAATTGGTTCTTAGAAACTCACTAGCTAAAGTTGAGATTTAATGTCTTACATTTCTGAAATGAATATGGGCCCATTCATCCACCATGTAGATGGTTTTGATATTATATGATTTTGGTAGATGCATCTACAAAATAATCACATGCGTTATCAACTTGCAACCTGTCGTTTGCGAGATTGCTTGTTTAAATGATTAATTTCAGATTATGCAATTAAAATAATTCATCTTACTAATGTTGGTGAGTTTACATCCCAAGTTTTCAATAATTATTGCATGTCAATTGGGATGAAAGTTGAACATCCTGTAGCTCATGTTCACACACAAAATGATTTAGCTGAATTGTTTATCAAATGCCTCCAACTAATAGCTAAATCATTACTTATGAGAACAAAACTTTCTATTTCAGCATGAGATTCTATTGATTTACATGTACGCATCAAGCCAATAAATTATAAATACTCCCCATTACAATTGATTTTTGGTCAAGAGTCAAATATTTTCCATCTTACAATTTTTGGATGTGCGGTAATTTTTGGATGTGCGGTATATGTTCCAACTGCTCCACCACAATGCATAAAGATGGGTTATCATAAGAGATTGAGAATCTATATTTATATAAGTTTCCTTATAATATTTTTGAGCTATTAATTCGATATTTAGTTATGACATGAGTTGTCAGTTTTCCCAACATTAAGGGGAGAGAATAAAAAGCTATATTAATAAAGTACTTGAAATGAATTATCAATATCTAAAATCCTCATACAAAGCAATGTGAACCAGAAGTTCAACAGATGATTCATTTTACAAATCAACTGCCAAAGTCATTAAATCTCACATACCAGCTGAAAATACTCCAATATGAATTAATGCCCTAACAGGACAAACTGTTAGTGCAAAAGAAAGTAATCCATGCCTGAAGCATGGAAGACCGATCAGTTCTAAGGATAAAAATCCCCGTAAAAGAAAAGGAGCAAACATTCAAGATGGTCATATAGTGGAGGCGGGGGTTCTTGAAGGGACCCATGACATAACTAATTATAAAACTTAAGAAGAGATTCATGTACCTAAAAGTGAAAATGAAAATGATGAAAATAAAGAGATCTCGATAAGTTATGTCAATACGAGAAAAAGATGGAACCGAAAAAAATTATGGTTGTCGACAACAATTTTGCTTATAATTTTGCTATTGAAAAAATAAAACAAAATGAGGATTTTGAGCCTAAATCTACTAAGGAATGTAAAAATAGAAAAGATTTACCAAAATAGAAAGATGCAATTCAAGTAGAATTGAATTCACTTTCTAAACGTGAAGTTTTTGGACTTGCAGTCCAAACACCTAAAGGTGTAAAAGCCAGTAGGATATAAATAAGTATTTGTGTGAAAATGAAATGAAATTGATGAAGTTGTAAGATATAAAGCTCACCTTATAGCATAAGGATTTTCGCAAAGGTCCAGCATTAATTATGAAGAAACATATTCTCCTATAGTGGATGCAATCACGTTTAGATATCTTATTAATCTGATAGTACGTGAAAAACTTGACATGCATCTAATGGATGTTGTTACACCCTATTTATATGGTACACTTGATAGTGAAATTTATATGAAAATCTCTAAAGAATTTAAAATCCCAAAAAGATAAAGAGTTTCTTGAGAAAATTGCTCGATCAGATTAAAAAAAAGTTTATATGGAATAAAACAATCTAGACGTATATGGTACAATCGTCTTAATGAATACTTGTTAAAAAATGTTACAAAAACGATCCAATTTGTCCATATATCTTTATAAAAAGGTTTGGATCAGATTTTGTGATAATTGTTATTTATGTTGATGATCTAAATATTACTGGAACCCCTGAAGAGCTTCAAAATACAATAAATTGTTTAAAGAAAGAATTTGAGATGAAAGATCTTGGAAAAAAAAATTTAATCTTGGATTACAAATCGAGCATTTAAAAGATGAAATTCATGTTCATTAATCAACTTATATCGAAAAGATATTAAAGAAATTTCACATGGATAAAACACACCCATTAAGTACTCTAATGGTTGTACGATCGTTATATATGAATAAAGATCAATTTCGTCCTTACAGGAATGCTGAAGAGTTTCTTGGTCCTGAAGTACCATATCTAAGTGCCATTGGGGCATTGATGTATCTTGCAAACGACAAAAAACCTGATATAGCTTTCGCTGTAAACTTGTTGGCAAGATTTAGTTCTTCTCCAACATGTAAACATTGGAATGTAATTAAACATATATTTAGATATTTTAGAGGGACCATTGATATGGAGTTATTTTATTCAAATGATTCAAAATCTCTATTAGTTGGCTATGCTAATGCTAGATACTTATTAGATTCACAAAAAGGTCGATCTCAAATAGGATATTTATTTACATGTGGGGGTACTGTCATATCATGGCATTCAACAAAGCAAACATTACTTACCGCTTCTTCAATTATGCAAAAATAATTGCAATGCATGAGGCAAGTCGAGAGTGTGTTTGGCTAAGGTTATTGACCCAACATATCCAGAAGATATGTAATTTGCCTTTACAGGAAAAGATGCCAACTATCTTATATGAAGATAATACAACATGTATAGCTCAATTGAATGGTGATTACATCAAAGGTGATAGAATGAAACGTATTTCACCAAAATTATTATTCACCCATGATCTTGAGAAAAGAGGTGATATAAATGTTCAATAAATTCGTTCTAGTGATAATTTAGCAGATCTTTTTACTAAAACATTGTCAACTTCAACATTTGAAAGACTACCACACAAGATTGAAATGCGTCGACTCAAAGATGTAATGAAATGCTGCCATCAGGGGGAGTCTAAAAACAAGTTGTAGTCTTTTCCTTTAACCAAGGTTTTGTCCGATTGAGTTTTCCTTGTAAAGGTTTTTAACGAGGCAGCTTGTAATAGAAAATTGTGTACTATTTTTCCTTCATTAGGTTTTTTTATCTCACAGGATTTTTCCTGATAAGGTTTTAACGAGGCACATTATCTACCAATGGACATTCAAGGGGGAGTGTTATGAATATCTTATTAAGTGGATGTCCATCATGATCAAGATAAAGTTTTGATGTACTTTAAATTCTAATAGTTATTAGAATTAAATCTCTACTTTTTTTATACTTTTTATGCCTATAAATAGAGACTTTGATGAAGCATTGTAAATAATCGCTTTGATTAATAAAGTATATTCTCTATTGCTATCATATTTTCTTTGTTCTTTACTCTCCCCATCTCTCTTTATTTTATAACATAAATAAATTTATAAAAGTATTTAAAAAAAATGTAACTTTTAAGGATTTTTTTTATTTGTGTATAATATATAAATAAAATTACATAAACCTAAAATCAAGTTAATTTGCATATGAATTAACAAAAATTAATTAAAAATATAATTCACATTCTATTTTGAAATGCTATTAAATACAAATTTCCAGCATATCCCCATTTGTCTATATTCTATTTTTAAAGTTATTGAGATTATTAACTTACTAATAATTTCACATATTGAAAAGATTTTATTTAGAAAAACAAATATATGGAAATAAATGGAAATATACAAAATTAAAGCAATAATGAAAAATCTCACATATACACCAAATTTTAAAATTAATAAATTTAAGACTTAATGGTGCAAAAAGCCCTCAAACTCTTTCAAAAAACTAATTAAGCCCCCTTTTTTTTGCACTCATTTGGGTACTTGGACTTTCAAAACATATCAAAAAAGCCCTCAAACTTTTTTTTTCTTAAAAAGCAATTAAGTCCCTACTCTTTTTTTTTTTTTTTTTGCACTCAATTGGGTACTTGAGCTTTCAAAATGCATCAAAAAGACCCTCAAATTTTTTCAAAAAAGCAATTAAGCCCCTACTTTTATTAAAAATTATAAAAAATTAAAATCAATAAAAGCTATAAATATTATTTAAAAATTCAAAATATTAAATTTTATTAGAAATTAGAAAAAAATATAAAAATTGTAAAAAATTATAAAATATATAGAATATAAAAAAATTATAAAATTTTATAAAGTCGTAAGAAAATGATACAAAATATAAAGAAATATAAATTTCATAAAAAAAATATAAAACTTATCGTATCAAAAGAAGCATTTTATAATTTTTCTATAACTTTTATTGATTTTTTTTATCATTTTTCGTCATATGTCACGCTATGTTGCGATATGTGATGACTTTAATTGAAAAAAATACGGGTTATTAATTTTTTTATGATTTTTATAAAATTTTGTAATTTTTTTACAATTTTATAAAAAAATTCTAATTTTTAATAAATTTTAAATTTGTAATAAATTTTAATAAATTTTCTAAAATTTATTGTTTATAATTTTTTTCTATCTGTTAATAACAGAAGGGGCTTAATTGCTTTTTTGAAAAATTTTAAGGGTCTTTTTGATGTATTTTGAAAGTTAAAGTACCCAATTGAGTGAAAAAATAGGGGCTTAATTGCATTTTTTGAAGAAGTTTGAGGGTTTTTTTAATGCATTTTGAAAGTTCAAGTTCTCAATTAAGTGCACAAAAAAAATGAGGGGCTTAATTGTTTAATAAAAAGTTTGAGAGTTTTTTACACCCTTAAGCCTAAATTTAAAATAATATAATAAATATTATATCTTATATAAATACATAAATTGTCTTTTTTTATGGGAAAATATATATACGATCCAAATGGATTATTATTTTATTAAAAATGTTTATCATTTTTGAAGCCTGTACAACCACTGCAGTAAAATTGACTTTTAGCGGCGCTTTTAAGCGCTCCTAAAATTATTTGCGGCGTTTTTATAGCAAAAAATGCCACTATAGATAACGCCGCTAAAGTTTGCGGCTTTTATTTGAAAAAACGCCGCTAAAGGTCATGATCTTTAGCGGCGCTTTTACCATAAACGCCACTAAAGATCATGACCTTTAGCGGCTCTTTTCCCACAGACGCCGCTAAAGATCATGACCTTTAGCAGCACTTTTCCTAAAAACGCCGCTCAAAGTCATGAAATTCAAAAAATATATATTATAAAAGTCATGAAAAATATAAAAAATTTAAAATTCATTATCAAATGAAATTTTCTATTAAAATTTTAACTTTAAAACTAAATACAAAAATTAATGAATTTAAATTTAGAATTTAAAATAATAAATTAATAACACAATTAAAATCCAAAAGTTAGAACTCAAGTTATCTTAAATATTAAAATAAAAATAAAAATTTAGAATCAAAACTAAAATAAATAATAAAAATTAGATTAAATATAAACATATCAATAAAATAAGATATTATAATGAAGTTCCTTAAATGAAATAAGGACTTAAATCATAACCATGTAAAATATAAGATTTGAATATCCATTCCCATGTGAAATATCAACATTGATTATTTAAATTGATTAACTAAGTCAAAATTGCAATTCGTGTTTTTCTTCTTTCAACTCAAATAAAAATAAAATGTTGAAACAAAACAATTAAATAAAAAAAAAGAATAATTAGTTGACACGAGATTATTATTAAGTATATGCAAATATGCTAGTAGACGATTACAAAATACGGTGTAGTTTTTGATCAACTAATTAGTTGATCCTACTGCAGGTTCTATCTATAATCTGCTTAACTCACATACAAACATAAGGCACTCTAATACTTTTTTGCACATAAAATATCTAAAAGCCACACCTAAATTCGGATTCAGAGCACATACGGTGTCAACTGCATGTTATCATCCTTATTTGCTGCTGCAATGCCTCCCACAAGCATTCGTAGAGGTAGGAGCTAGTCATTATGTGCCTTCTGCAAATTGTTCTTGGACCGCAATCTAGTGTAGTTGGTTTTTCCTGTTCCATTTGTCACCAGTCAAAACACAAAAGAGCTATTGCCATACAAAAAGTAATCATCAAAACGATATCCAGAAAAACAATATACAGTTAAATTATGAGAATGCAGAAAATACAAAACGATACCGCTGTTCTTAGATCCCACAACATTACTTTCCCATCATAAGATGAAGAAAGTAAATGAAGAGGAGACGTATTGTGCCACTTGCAAGCTGGAATCCAAAAACTATGTGACGAGAACTGAAACACAAGTGTCGATGTTCCTTGAAAAGTAGAAAAAAAGTTTCAAGTGAGATGGAGTTTTAGTGGTTTCATGTGCCTGCACATGCAACAAGTAGGAGAGAAAGAAGGGAAAGAAAAAAATGAAAGTAACCTAAGAAATAGTAACATTTTACCCTTTTTTCTCGGATGAACAAAAATGGTACATCCAAAAATGGAACATCCAAACATCAAATTAACAATAATGATTATGACAAAGAGCTCATTCAACTAATTTGATATAATTTAATCAATTAATTCAATAGTCAATTAACAATATTAACAACGATATGAATGAGACTTAGTTTGCAACAAGAGGACAAGCATGGATGTAGCCAAATCATCTAGCAGATCATAAAATATGGGACTACTGATTACAAATTCTATTTAATAGAATTATACATCAAGATGGATATTCTTGAAGAACAAAAAGGCTTCTTAGCAATATAAACCAAAAGAAACTTAACTCAGGCGGTTCCAATCCCCTTTCTTCATTTAAACATCATCCGTAGCAACCCTCTTTGGCCCTCTGCTTTACACTTTAAGCACCTTGTATTTCTAGAAAAGTTCATGAAACTGCACCTGTAACATAAAAAGCAATGAATAGCCAAGGTAGAATAAAGATAGGACAGTTAAGTGTAAAGTCCAAAAGATAGATATAGGCATTCACACATAAAATGAAATTCTTAACCAACCTTACTTGACTTCTCCATCTTTCTCTGCAAGATATTATTGCAATTCATAAGCTACCAAACAAATAGTTACAAGCTAGTTAAATCACTAATTTTCACATGAGCAGGCTTAAATGCAGAATAACAAAAGGATTATCATAAAGAAGTAACGAAGCTCCTCATGTATGAAAGCACATAGGGTGCACACAAAGTACAAAAAATGGGGCCCATTTTGCTTTACCAAAAGAAAGGGTCATTTGTATTCAAAAAAAAAAAGCAAGGGCCATTGCGAGTATAATAAGTTACAGTCTCTACCAACATGTAAAATATTGTCTGCCTCAGCCATAGGGTCCCACAGTTTTCTTCATCACAAATGAAAGATATGCCCAATCAAACTCTAGGAAGTTCGCTCCAATCCATAGGCATTCACAGTTGTATTTATACAGGGAGCCTCACAGTTATGCCCATCAAACACTTAATATCTCATTTGAACTGTAGTACATAACTAATGTGGCCATAGAATACCATAAACCACACAGTATAAGTAAGTGAAGACAATGGAGTAGGAGAGACGAATACAAGTTTGATGGAAATACATTCCAGCACAGCTCGATTCCTACGAAAATCAACACGCTGTACAAACAAAATATTCATGAATTATTACAAGGAACTAACTGCAACTAGTTTTATTCAAATCCGCGTTAGGGGTAAAGAATTTACCGAAGCAAC
The DNA here is from genome assembly GCA_025698475.1 of Gossypium anomalum. Classification (NCBI taxonomy): domain Eukaryota; kingdom Viridiplantae; phylum Streptophyta; class Magnoliopsida; order Malvales; family Malvaceae; genus Gossypium; species Gossypium anomalum. The sequence continues at coordinate 74,936,693 of CM046966.1, read as the reverse complement.
GTAAGGAAAGGTGTTATCCACAGAAGGTGAGGCAAACTATAGAAATACCTGCAATCAGATGAGGGATCAGAAATGGTCTAATTCCGTGTATAAGATTTATGTAGAAAAAGAACCGATTATACATAAACTAAAAAAGTGTTTATCCAGATACTTGTACTATAGCACAACACTTACTACGAGTAGAATTGATAATGTAATGAACGAGCGAATATAATGCCGATGAAGTTTCCAACAAACATCGTTGTCACGATATCTGGATTCATTTCCACCAAGTTTAGTATTGCAATGAAGAGGAACAGAAGGAATAAAAGGATTCCTTTCAAAAAAGAACCCATGGAAGGGTCACAACTTACGTTCTTTCTTGAGGGTTTTCGGCCATGCAGAGAAAGATGTTATCGAACAGAAACTAATCCTTGAGCGCAAAAATTTAAAAAGCCTACCTTCATGCCTGCAAGCCATATATAAGAGCAATGAACATGATGTATACAAGATACAAGGCAACAATATAGCCTAAAAGGCTAAAAATCAGAAATTTTATTATAAATAACACAAATAATCCCCAAATTACATTTTCCTGAAAAAAAAACTTATTCATAATCACATGTTTATCGCTTTTTACTAAGAACATAAGCCATTTCACTTACTTGCACCATTTATAATGAACTTTGATGGGTTTTTGAGATACTCCACTACTTCTTCAAGCTCTTGTTTTGCATCATCACAGCCTTTGACATCTTTAAATGCAATTGTCAAATGAAACAAGAAGCCATAGTCATCATTAGACAGCAAGAAGAGGATTTGAGTACTTGCCTTCTCTAGAATCACTTCTTTGTAAAAAGGACTATATAACATAATGAGAAAAACCACACCAAATATTTTGAGAAATACAGAATGAGAAAACCCATACCAAATATTTTGAGAAACTTGAATGAACAAATAACATTAAAAAAATTCCACATGACTGGACCAAAAAATAACAATGAGGTAATATCTAAAAATGAAGCAAAACCAAACAAGACAAACCTTGGCTGATGTATCCGATGCCTCCGCAGAACCAATATTTTTGCTTGGTGTAGCGTTACGCTTTTTACCCTTCTGAAACAAGAAAAAGAATCTCATTTGGCCTAAAACTGACAGTTAATCATATCAAAAACTTCATAACATACAAAAGATTTTGAAATAACATTTGCACCTATTCCTTGTCAGCAAGAAGAATATCTGTAGTAGCATGAGGGGATTCCAAAAATTCCAATAATTTGGCAGTGACTTCCTCCTTACTTCCCTCTTCGTTTTCTTTATCTTTTACCTCCTCTTCCTTCGATTTCTTGTCATCTAGGGTTTCCATCGCCATAGAAATCACCAGCAAAATTAAAAGGAAACTGTACGTTCCCTTAAAAATTTAAAATTAAAAGAAACCCTAACAGATTGAGAGAAAATGAGTAGCTATGGTGAGTGAATTCGCTGCCGTGAAATGAAAAGAAAAAAGAAGTGGGAAATTTGGGGGAAAATTTTGAGGTTAAAAGGGAAAAATAATTAAGTACAAACTTTTATTCTGGGATTTAGGGAGCGCGACAGAGATGAGAAGAAGAGGGAGTAAGCGGGTAACCAAAAATCATTTTTTTGGGAGTGAGCGGGATTTCGATTTGTATAAAAAATAAAGGCTTTTTGCGGCATTTTTTTAGAAAAACACCACTAATTTTCGGATTTAATGCGGCATTTTTACTAAAAACGCCATTATGGCTTAACTTTTTACGGTGTTTTTACTAAAAATGCCATTATAGCTCAACTTTTTTGTGGCGTTTTGCCCCAAAACGCCACTATTGCTTAATTTTAATTTTTTTTTCATTTTTAATATATTTTATTCTATTTTTTTCTTTCAAAATTTTTGTGCTGAGATTATTATTTTTTGTAATTTTTTTTTAATTTTGAATATTGAACTTTTTAACTAAAATATGGAATAAAATATTAAATATTAAAATTTTAAGTTTTTAATTTTTAATTTTTAAATTTTAAATTTTTTTTGAAGATTTCTATAATTTTTAAATTAACATATAAAATACAAAAGGAGACTTTAACAGAAATAAAATGGAATTGGTGAATTAAAAAAATACAAAATGGCACAGTAATACAATCATTATTCTTTTAAGTATGGTCCGCATTAGTTGTTTAGATTTTTATATAAATGGTATTTAATTATATGTATACACCTAAATTTTGATAGAAATATATCTCAGAATTATATATGAATTTCGGTTTAATGTTTTATTGTGGACATGAAATTCTAATTGTGGTTTAAATGTATAGTTGAAGCTTTAATTTTGATTTAATCATACATGTTGCAGGCCAATTTTGGCCTACCACAAATTAAACCCATTTATAATAAAAAAAACCAAAACCCACCTAACTTACCCAAACCCCAATCAGCCCACATCCATCTAAATTAACCCACACTTAGGCCCATATTTAACCCTAGCCCTAACCCAAAAAACAAAAACAAAAACAAATCAAGAAACCCTAGCCACCAAGCCACCTTCCCCACTTGCGCCCCTAGATTCTGACACCACCCACCGCCAATCTGCTCCACCGCCTACAAGACCCACCCTTGTCCCATCAAAGAAGTTGCACCTGCAAGAAAAGAAAGGAAGTGACAACAATTAATAAACAAAAAAAAATGTACATGGCTATAAAAGCCAAATCAAAAATCAATGTAAAAAATCTCTTGGACATTTTTGAATATGAAAAATAGAAATAAAAAGTAGATTCAGACACTAATAAGAGCATTCAATCTCAGCAAGAAGCACAAAAACAAAGAAACAGATTCGTACGAAAGGTTTTTTATTTTCCCTTTTATTTATTTTGCTTTTCTTCACACAACTTAGATCTATTTATTTTCTTTTTTTTTACACATATATATTAATAATACAAAAAAAATATAAAAAAAATATAATACCTTTTTGAAATTTTTACGCCACCGCAGCGGTGTGTGACGGCGGCGACAGGGCAATTGAACGGACGGCGGCCGACGGTCGGCCGGTGACCCCCCTGGCCGGAGCTCCCTCTTCCCTCTTCCCTCTCCCTTCTCTCCTTTCCCTCTCTTTTTTTTTTCTCTCTTCTCTTCAAATGATTTTTTTTGTCAAAAATTGGCCTTATATAGCCCTCCAAAACGACGTCGTTTTGGGGGCTGCCCTTTACCCCCAAAACGACGTCGTTTTGGCCTATGCCCGACCCGTCCGACCCGACCCGCTAGAGGATCCGCGTGTTTTTATTAATGGGTTATTTATGCGCGCAGTCCTTCCGCTTTTTCACTCTTGTACAATCGAGTTTTTTTTATTTTAAATTTGGCCCAGAAATTTGACCCGCTTTACAAATTAGTCCCTGGCCAAGTGCAGTGTTTTAAAAGCTTGGGAAATTTTCTTTTTTAGCCCCCCATTGTTTCACGCGTGATCAAATTAGCCCTTTTTCTTTTTAAATCGCCCCAAAACTTCGTTTTTGTTTCGATTTTAGTCCTTTTTTCATTTTTAAGTTTATTATCATATTATCCTTGCTGTTTTATTTATTTTTAATATTATTTGTATTATTCTCATGATTATCATTTTTATTATTTTTATTCCTTTTATTATTTATTATTATTATATTATTACTATAGTTGTTATTACTATTTCTAATATATATTACGTACATAGTTTTCTATTATAATATATTTATATAATATTATTAATAAGTTGTTTTTAACATTATTAGTATTTATGTTACGTATATATTACGTAAATATCCTAACATTATATTATATATATGTATATATTTTTCATACTCTTATATGAATGCTTTTAATACCATACTTTCATATATTATTATGTACATGTATTAATATTATTAGTTATGTATCTTTATACTATTATAGTATGTTCCTAAATATCATCATTACTATATACATGTACATATTTGCGTAGTGTACGAATAGTTTATTTATATATACTATTATAATTTCTAGTATAGGTATTTTTTTTATGTATTAGTTATATTTATTGTACGCTTCCATATATATATATATATATATATATATTATTACATTTATTTTTATTTATTTTTTATTCCTAGTATATTTATTATTAATATTAGTATATGTATTTTATTATAGGTATATGTATATGTTTTTTAAATAGTATTATTTTTATATATCCTTATATTTATTATTATATTTGTTATTTTATTCTAATATTATTATGTATCTATTTTAAATATATGTATATATTTGTGTAGTATTGTTAATGTATATAATTTTTATGTTACTAGTATTTATAATGTATCTTGCATATGTTCATTTTTATATATTATGTAGGAATATATATTACTTATGTATTTTAGTATTACTATGTGTACACTTTTCACTCTTATCATTATACATACTTTAATATATATATATATATGTATATATATGTATATAGCACTATTAGTATTTTTTTAATATTATGTTTACGTTACTTCATTTGTTATTATTTTATGTTTATATATATTCATTGTTTTTGTTTCGTGTTTGATACTATCATCTTTCGTTTCCTGCCCATTTTTATATATTTCTCCGTTGTTCATTATTTTAAAATATTTATTCGTACTTTATTAATTTCAATACATAAGGCAATATATCGATTTAACACCATGTCGTTGATTTCATCGCTATGTTGGGTGAACGTCAATCGACTCGTGTTAAGACGGTATATCCTTCTAAAAAAATAAACTAAAATTTCTCGTATTCTTTTAATCGGATCACGACTAAAGTTTGCATTGAACTCTTATTTTTGAAAATTAAGACCACACGTGTTTATGAGATACCAATTTTGGGCGTCGCGAGGGTGCTAATACCTTCCTCGCGCGTAACGACTCCCGAACCCAAATTTTTCTCTGGATTTTAATGTAGACCTAAACTCAGCCTTTTATTTGTTTTAATAAGAAATCTCATAGGTGTCCGATCACATCTAGGAAAAAGGATCGGTGGCGACTCCCTGTTTATTTCAAAAATCAAACGTCAGCTTTCAAGTTTTTAATAAATCGCCATAATTAGCGACCCGAAACCAAAATTTTTACGTCGCTACAGTACACATTTTGATATATATTTTTAAAATATAACAATTTAGATTTATCTTATTTAGATTTATATTATAAAATACCCAAGATACACAAGTTAAGTAGTTCACAATATTTACCCCTAAACATTAAAAATTAAACCCCAAACCCCAAATCTTAGACCATAAACCTTAAATCTTAGACCATAAACCTACACCCTAAACCCTAAATATATATATTACAAGGGACAAAAGTAATTAAAAAAGAATCTTATTGCTTACCTAAACCCTAAAATAAATTAATTTTTTTGTCATTTTATCAAAAACCCTAAACCCTTAAACTCTAATAGCCTACCCCCTAAAACCATGAACAGTACTAAGACCCTAACTATAAAACAATAAATCATAAACCCCAAACTCTAAACCATAAACCATAAACTTAAAAAATTTAATCACAAAATAATAAACATTATATCATAAACCTTAAACCCCCAAACCATAGACATTAAACCTTAAATCATAAACCTTAAACCCTAAAATAAATTATTCCATCTAATTATTCGAATTGGGGAAAAAAGGGGTGATTATTTTAAGGATTCGGATTAGGGAAAAGGGGAAAATTATCTCTTACATAATTTAAACTATAATCATAATTTAAACTCATAATCTTTAAACCCTAAATCATAAATCCTAAAACATAAACCTTGAACCATGACCTCTAACCCTTAACCCTTAACCCCTAACACCTAAACATTAAACCCCAACCCTTAAACTACCCGTAAACCATAATCCCTAAACCCATAATCCATAAACTTTAAAATAGTAACTCATAAACATTAAACCCTTAACCATATACCGTAAACCCTAAACTATAATGATAATTAATTCAATATTTTAGAATTAATACTATCTCTTTTACAATTATATAAGAAAATATTTAACATATAAATTAAAAAACAATTAGTCATATACCAAAAATCTTTAAAATTATTTTAAATAATAGTATTTTAATTTTTTTTATTTTTTGTGGCGTTTTTCAAAAAGCGCCACTAAAGTTGCACTTATAGCAGCGTTTCCTAAAAAAGCGCTGCTAATACTCGATCTTTAGCGGCGTTTTTAAAAAGCACCACTAAAGCCACTAAAAGCTCAATACAAAATGACGATGTTTTGCAAAATTCTTTTGCGGTGTTTTCTAAAAAGCGCCACTAAAGGTGTACATATAACTGCGTTTTTAAAAAAGCGCCGCTAATACTCGATCTTTAACGGCGTTTTTAAAAGCGCCGCTAAAGCTACTAAAGGCTTAATACAAAACAACGGTGTTGTGTTAATTTTGCTGTAGTGAACCTTAAGAAAATATATGCTTTTAATTATTTTAATATTTTTCATTTAAATTCTAAAATATTTTCAAATAAAACAATATTTTTTTCCTTTTAAATTCTTAATTGATTTATCTTTTTACACAAATATCAACAAAGTAAGTATTTTTTTTGGAAATAAAAATATTTGTAATTAGTTTAATAAATAAGTTTTTACGCACCAAATTATGTTAAAGAAAATATTCATATCTTTAAATGTATAAATTATAGTTTAATTTGTAATGTGGTTTAAGCTAAATAAGATTTAATATTAAATTAATTTGGCCCCAAAACATATTTTTTTATTAAATATCATAAAGAAAATAAAGTCCAAATATCACAATGAGAAAACAATGAAGTTTTAGGATATAGTTAAAAAATTCGTAATTGTGTCTTTTTTTCCTGATTTAATTATCATTTTAATATCAATTATCAAGATTTTAAAATTAAACATATGTATTATTATATAATTTTTAATCATATTATTTATAAAACATTAATTTTTTAAAAGTTAAAAAAGAATATATAATTAATCCGTACATAACGCGGGTATGCAAGTTAGTATTTAAATATATTGAAGCATGATGCTTAAGTATCAATTTAAAAAGTTATCCATTATTATTACTAAATATCTTTCCATAAAAAAAAATCGCATTTCAATATGGATTATAGAGACATGATCACATGAGTAAGCTTAGGGTTTTATATGGATACTAAAATGATTAAATTTCCTTTTTTAGGGCATTTGTAATAATATTTTTATAATATAGAAAAATTTATATTAAAATATTCTAAAAATCTTAATTTTTTAGACACCAATAAAATATTTCTATATCATCGATTTTTAAAAATATTAATATATTATTATACATTTATCTATGTTTAATATATTATATATAATTAAAAGAAAAACAAACAGATTTTTTTCTTTTATAATTGAAATAATTTTAATTTTTCTTTTTAAATTTTAATATTTTATTTTATAAGGTTTATATATATTTTTTGTTTATAAGGCAGTTTTTTAAAGTGAATTTTTAATAAATATTAAAGTTTGGTAACACGGTTATCTCACTTATGGTTTCTCATTTTTTCCTATAGTTTTTTATTTCGATTTTTCTTATTTTATAATTATTAATTTAGTTTTTTCCATTTTCAAATTTTTCTTATGTTTTTTTTTTTTTTATTAGTTTGATAACACATTGTTTGATGGATATAAGGAAAGTAGGAGATTGCTTCACACCAAGAACCTGCTCGTAAATAGGTCTGTCAATTACTTGAAACTCATAATGGAATGTTATGGTATACCAGTGATGGATTTTGATTGTCATTGAAAATGCCCGCATTTAACTTCATCTGAAACCTTAAATATATTGATGTGATTCTCCTCGACCATCATACATCATTTTAGGAAATTTAAATCTGTAGTGATGGGCGTTAAAATCACCAAGTAAAAATTCTTACGACAAATTAAATTTAGATAATAGTAAAGAGTAGTAGGGTCGAATCCACAAGGATTGATTTTGTTATCCAATTTCATTTTTTCTTGTGAACAGGAATTCTGTCATGACAATAGTCGTGCCCACTACTCGAAACAAACTCGCTGAAATATAAACAAACAAAATAAATTAGGAGAGTTGAAAATATTTAGAAATTAAATAAGTGAGATAGCAGAAATAAATATTATATTAATTGAAAATAAGGAAGTGATTTGAATTTTGTAAACAGAAATATAAAGCCTTAGCCTTAGACTCAGACTCGATGAATTCCAGTTTCCGAATCAATCCTCAAAAATAGATTTTCTATTCCAAACCGTAAGTTAGTTATTGTAACACCCCTAACCCGACCTAGACGTTATGGCCGGATTTAGTTATTTCACATGATAGGGTGTTTGAAAACCACGTCGTCGCAATAAAACCATTTCCATTGAATTACTTATCTTAATATCTTATTAGTTCCAAAGTCGTGTTACTCATTTAGTCGGTAGTTTCAAAATGTTATTCGCTGCGGAAGCTTCTAAAATAGTTTAAACAATCGGGCGTTTTCGAAAATCATTTGTTTCTTTTGAAAACCGAGGTTTCCTACTACTGACAGTTGTAATCCATAAGGTAAAGATAATTAAAACCCAAAACCAAACCAAAGTCCGAATGTCCAATTACAACCCAAGAATTTAACCAGTAAAAATAGACTAAAAATAAAACCAATAATCATAAATTAAAACCATGACAGTCCAGCACTGTGGTTACCAACGAGTCTTCTACCGCACCGATCCATCTAGGTCTGGGGACTACCTGTGCACATTAAAAAGAGAGGGGTGAGTTTTCGTAAACTTAGTGTATAATCTGATAGAAAACAACAAATAATCAGTAATCACAGTGCACAGTGCACAGTCTTAGGCCTAAGCACCTTTCAGTATCAGTACGGTTTGGGCCTTAGCCCATCTCAGTATCGGTATCAGTCATGCAGTTTTCAGTAACAAAGTCCTACCCAACCGACCTCTACACACCATCTCTGTCCAACCCTACACTCCATATGGGGATTAAATCAACCCACCCATGCCTACACTCTAGATGTACCGAATGCAGCACAAAACAGTAATTTGCAGCTGAGCTGCTAGTATATTAGGCTTAAGAGCCTTTTAGTACACTTCCTCCAAATATAGTCATCTCAACCCAATGCAATGCAACATACAATGAGATGTCATGCCATCACAGGTCTATCAAATACACATACAATTCGGTATACATGCTTATATATATAACATGCTCAGTACATAATTCACATAATCAATTTCACACAGTTAAGGGTCTAAGTAGTGCTTACCGACCCTACGGAAGGTTCACAGTTGACTTGGGCAACCCGTGCAACCTTAACAATCATTTCAGTAAAAATGGGCTCACACGCCCATTTGGCCTGCTCGTGTGGTTCACACGGCCCAAATTGGCCAGCCCGTGTGTCGCACACGGCCCATCTGGCCATCACACGACCGTGTCATGTGTGCACGGCTTGGCCTCATCAAACACACGACCGTGTTGTCGCACACGGGTGACCACACGCCCGTGTGTAGTCGACAGTCCACTTTTTCGGCTTTTCGTCAAATCTCATTTTCTGTATTTTGGGTACACACCTGTACCATTTTTTATGCAAAAGTAACTTCAAGCAATCCCGAACCTATAATAGACCAGTATTTTCACTTAGTTAATCAATTAAACAACCGAACTACCAAAACCCGAAACAGAATATTCATTATTCGAGCGAAAACCTTTACCTTCAATTGAATATCAGAGATTCCACGCCCTTAAAATGCCGATGAATGATATTCAGCCCCTCGAAAAACCACTAAACACCAAGTGAACCCTTCTTAATGCTTATCCAAAACATAATTAAAGTTTAACCAAAAACTAAACTTACCGAATACGTGTAGTCTACGAAGCACCATAGAATCGAGAGAAAAGAACCGAAGGAAAAGGGTGAGGGAAAATTTAGTAGAAAATTCGACAGCAAGAGGGAAAAGAATCGGCAGAGACAAAGAAAAGGGAAAAAAAGAAAACAGACTTTTTGGAAAAAAAAAAACCCCAAATCAGATTTAACTAAAATAACGTTAAAGCTTAAGCGAGACAAAAACTTACCTTGAAAACCAAGGACACTCTCCAATACAATTCAGAACTAGAACAACTGCTTACCCCCAATTCTCGGCTGTCAAAATAGTATTCACAGGCCTCCAATTAATATCTTAAAAATCGAAGTTACAAAGTATTAAAATCACTTACTATTATTGATGAACTTAGCGTGTAAACTCTAGAAGAGTAAACAAAGAAGAAAAGAAATGACAAGGGTGGGGAAGAAATTACAAAATTCGGCTATAGAGAGAAAGAAAAAAGAAGCAAAAAGAAAAAATGGCAGAAGAGTTGGCGTCAAAAATTGGAAGAGGAAGAAGAAGCAGAATTTCGGCAGGGAAGAAGGTAAAATTGACGTTTAAAGATGGAGGAAAGATTTGAGGATTTCAAAAATAACAAAGTAGAAATAAAATCAGATTTTTGGATATTCTCCAACATCCCCTAATTCACTCATAAATTCTCTCCATCAAACTTCCACTACTCAGATTTCTAATACAACTCAAACTCTCAGCCACCAAACCGAGCAAAAAAAATCTCTCTTGCTCATGTAGGGATTCGAACACAGGACCATCAGTAAGCCAACACACTGCTTAACCACCAGACCAGCAGGCCCATTCTGATATAAGCTTATCAATAATTAAATAAAAACTTATTGACAAAAGATAGTGCTTTATTTATAAAAATACCAAAATTTGCCCAAGTCATGGCTTGAACTTGGGACCTCTCACACCTACCTAGAACACTTAACCACTAAAGCTGATACACATTTATGTCCCACATTCGTAAAAAATAAAAATTTAAATTTTTGGGGCGTTACAACTCTACCCTCTAAAAGAAAATTTTGTTCTCAAAATTTACCTGATCAGAATAGATGAGGATACTGCTGACGCATCGCATCCTCAGGCCCCTACGTGGCCTTCTCAGTGCTATGATTACGCCATGGAACCTTCACCAAAGGATAGACTTCCTCCTCAGAATGGGCCTTCTCAGTGCTATGATTACGCCATGGAACCTTCACCAAAGGATAGACTTCCTCCTCAGAACCTTTAAGTCACGATCCAGAATCTGAACAGGCTCCTCCTCAAATGTCAAGTCTAGCCTTGCCCCAATCTCCTCAACAGAGACAATATGAGTAGGATCAGAGCGGTAACGCCTCAACATAGAGATGTGGAACACGTCATGGATACGATCCAACTCTAGAGGTAGCTCCAACTGATAAGTAACCGATCCCACTTACTTTAAAATACGGTAAGATCCAATAAACCTAGGGCTCAACTTGCCCTTACGACCAAACCTCAGTACCTTCTTCCATGGCAAGACCTTGAGAAATACGAAGTCCTCTACAGAATACTCGATCTCACGCCTCTTTAAATCCACATAAGATTTCTGCTTGTCAGATGTCACTTTCAAACTATCCCGAATCAATCTAACCTTATCCTTTGTCTCAGAAACCAACTCAGGACCCAAAACACGTCACTCGCCCAACTCAGTCCAACATAAAGGAGTGCGACACTTACGACCATGCAGTGCCTCGTAAGGTTCCAGCTGGATGCTAGACTGGAAGCTATTATTATAGGCAAAATCCGCTAATGGCAGATAGTCCTTCTAACTGCCTCAAAAATCAATAACATAGCTCCTCAACATATCCTCCAGTATTTGAATCACCCTCTCAGACAGACCATTGGTTTAAGAATGGAATGCAGTACTGAAGTCCAACCTTTAACCCAGAGCCTCATGCAACTTTCTCTAAAATCGAGACGTAAAACGAGGATCTCTATCAGAGATGATCAAAATCGGTACCCCATGCAGTCTCACTATCTCAGAAATATAAAGCTTCTCTAGCTTCTGCAGAGAATGATCCACCCTAACTGGTATGAAGTGCACAAACTTGGTCAACTGATCCACGATGACCTATACTGAATCCTTTTTAGTGGATGTTAGGTGCAACCCACTAACGAAGCCTATGGTTACTCGTTCCCACTTCCATAGGGGAATCTTAACCGGCTGCAGTAAACCCAAAGGTAACTGATTCTCAGCCTTAACCTGCTGGCACGTCAGACATCTCGCCACAAAATCAGTAACTTTACGTTTTAACCCTGGCCACCAATATAACTCACGAAGGTCTCAGTACATTTTATTTTCGCCAGGATGCATAGCTCAGTGTATCGGCCACCATATTGGCCTTACCAGGATGGTATTCAATGGTGTAGTCGTAGTCTTTAAACAGGTCCAGTCACTCCCTCGACACTCACCGGGGTAACGTCTACTGCATTAGGGACATTCCGGTCTATTTAGTCGAGTATTACCAACACTAACAATCGAGGTGGTCTGGGCCTTAGTACCCGAATACTGTTTACCTCTATTTGTATTTGAAAACTCAATAGAAGCATTGGAATGAGGATGGGAGTCCCTTGACTTCTTCGATGTGGACTAAAATGACTTGCCCATAGATATTTTCTTTGAATCCCTAGCCTCAGACTTAGCCTTTCTATTCTCTTTGGCCAATTCCTCGGCCTTACAAGCTTTTTCAACCAGTATAACAAACTCTTTTAGCTCAAGCATATCAACAAACATTCGAATGTCTTTGTTTAATCCGTCCTCAAACCTTTTGCACATAATGGCTTCAGTCAACACACATTACCGAACGTATTTACTGAGTCTCACAACTTCACGCTCGTACTCAGTTACGGTCATTCTACATTATTTCAACTTAAGGAACTCTTTTCTTTTTTGATCCACAAATCTCTGACTGATATACTTTTTTCGAAACTCCTCTGGGAAAAATTCCCATGTTACTTTCTCCATTGGTATAATTGAGACAAGTGTCTTCCACCAGTGGTAAGCCGAATCTCTAAGCAGTGATACAATACATTTTATGCATCCTTTCGGTGTGCATGACAATTCTTCAAAAACCCGGATGGTGTTTTCGAGATAAAACTCTGCCCGTTCTGGATCATCATCAATGTTAGCTCGAAACTCTTCAGCTTCTTGCTTTTGAATTTTATACACCGGAGGTCTATTCAATCTCATAAAATCTATGCCTTGGGATGTTACAGGAATAGGCTGAGAGATAGGTGAGGGTGAAAGGGGTTGAGCGTTTGGGTTCGTCCGAACAAACTTCGTGTACCAAGCATCCATCATGTGGAGAAAGGTTTCCCGAGCTCCTTCTCCTCCTCTCTAACTAATTATGGAAGGTCTACTCTCTTGCAGCATTGTCTCTTTAGTGGGAGCAGGCGCGTTACTTTGTACGTCGTTGGCCTCAGCTCGATTGGGATCCATTACTATATAAAAACACAATTAAGATGGTCAAGAGTCGTCACACTATCACAATGTATTTATGACATGTATAGCTAGACTGGTACACTCGCTACATTAGTTCAAGAATTGACTAAACTGTAGCTCTGATACCACAAAATATAACACCCCTTACCCATACTCAACACCGGAATAGGGTACGAGACATTACTGTACATGAACGTAATCAAACACACAAAATCAGACCATAAAATTTTGTTCCAATTAGGGTCATTCAAACATATACTTAACCTTCCTTATACGGACCTACAAGATCCAAAACATGTATTGGGAAAGATTTGGGACTAAACTGAGAACTCTCGAAACTTTTACAACACTAAAAAAGTTTTCATGTTTTGGAGAGTCACAAGCCCGTGTGGGTAGGCCGTGTGGTCACACACGCCCATGTGGCTTGGGACACGCCCGTGTTCTTAGCCCGTGTAACTCTCTGACTATTACGTCATCAACCAAATAAGGTCACACAACCAAGGCACACGCCCGTGTCCTTAGGCCGTGTGGCTAATTAAGTTCCAAAATTAGGTGCAGACTTTACACGGCTTAGAGACATGCCCAAGTTCTGATGCCGTGTCCCTCACACGGCCGGGACACACAGCTATATCTCTACCCGTGTGTTTACTACTAGGCATTCTGTTTTGCATTAATTAGGGTGCAGGGGACACACGACCGGATGACACGCCCATGGGCCAAGCCGTGTGGCACACATAGTCTAGACACACACCCATATGTCTACCCGTGTGAGCCATTTTAAGGCTATTTTCCAAGCCAAATGCCACCCTTATTTGTTCAAACACATATATACAAATGAGTAATATTTCTTAGGCTTGCATGCATGTATTTTCACACCATCTTATACACACACATGACATTCATCAACATTTAATCATCAATAACCATAGGTCATATCATTATGGAATTGGCATATACATAGATGAATAGGTTTACAACCCAATAATCATTATGAGCCATATCTTATAGCCATACACAAAATGAATTAATTAACATCATAAGCCAACACATTTGGCTAGACCAATATGACATATAACAAAAAGTCTAGGTCCCTATACATGCCATACTCAAAATGTTAAGATTAATTATACCCAAATAATCCAATTGATAGTGTGAACGTGCCCCCGACGTACTTTGATCCCCAAGCTAGCTTGACGATACTATAAGAAAATAAAAGAGAGAGGGTAAGCATAAAGCTTAGTAAGCTTTCATGTAATTAATAAGTAATAAGAATATGCATTTTCATACATATGCATAACATAACTTGACTCATCTCATTCTCAATAATCATTGCAGTCATACCCTACCTCATTCAATTTACATAATACTCAATAGAACTCAATATCATAATTTCTTTATTCTCCTCTTACCGAAGTTTTATCATTTTGTAATCTCAATACTACGAGCTTGGTGTGCATACCTGTGCCCTTACAACATGATCATACCTCGTCATTTTTCTAGCACATCCTCGAACTTCCCGTTGAACCATTTGGAATACTAACGGATACTCGAAAAACCCCGTTCACATAATAAGATGCCAACGCAATATCCCAGATATGGTCTTATATGGGATCACCACTCGATGCTAATGCTATGTCCTAGACATGGTCTTACATAGGATCTCATATCAACACCATATCCCAAATATGGTCTTACATGATAACACATGCCGATGCCATATCCCAGATATGGTATTATACGGGATCTCATCAACCCAAATGTTGTGATATTTGTACCCTAAGCATTCTTAAGGTTCAACCAGCTTTCAACACTCCAACTCTTTGTTGGTCAACATCAATAATATTCACAAAAATAAATATACAATTCATGCAACATTAAATGTTAAATACATAACAGAATGTTATATCAATTACACACAAACTTACCTCGTTTCAAAAATATGGACAATCAATTCAATTTAGTCTAAGATTTTACTCTTTCCCCGGTCTAGGTCTAGACTCCATTTTTCTTGATCAATAATAGCAAATTTCACTTATTTAGTTACCACACTATTCAAAACAACCCATAAAACATATTTTAGCAAAATTATAGTTTTACCCCTAAACTTTTACATAATTATTATTTAGCCCCTAGGCTCGTAAAATGAAATGTGGTCAATTTCTTTGTTATCCAAGCATAGCTGATTCATATTCCCTCTTATAACATCCCACATTTTTCATCAAATAACCTTTTTAACACTTATTTTTACATATTTTACAAACAAGTCCTTTTAGGTGTTTTTACGAAAAATCGCTTAGAAAAATATGCTCATCTATCACCAAACTTCCATACTCCTCTATTAATCATCAAATACATGCATGACACACATGCTCAGTACATAATTCACATAATCAATTTCACACAGTTAAAGGTCTAAGTAGTGCTTAACGACCCTACGGAAGGTTCATAGTCGACTTGGGTGACCCATCCAACCTTAACAATCATTTCAGTAAAAATGGGCTCACATGCCTATGTGGCATGTCCGTATGGCCCACACAGCCCAAATTGGCCAGCCCGTGTGTCGCACATGACCCGCCTGTCTATCACACGGTCGTGTCATGCCTACACAGCCTGGCCTCGTCGAACACACAGCCGTGTTGTCGCACACGGGAGACCATACGCCCATGTGGCGTCAACAGTCCACTTTTTTAGCTTTTCGTTGAATCCCATTTTCTGCATTTCGGGTACACACCTGTATCATTTTTTATGCAAAAGTAACTCCAAGCAATCCCAAACCTATAATAACTAGTATTTTCACTTAGTTAATCACTTAAACAACCGAACTACCAAAACCCGAAATGAAATATTCATCATTCGAGCGAAAAACCTTTACCTTAAATTGAATATCAGAGATTCCACACCCTTAAAATGCCAATAAACGATATGCAGCCCTTCGAAAAACCACTAAACACCAAGGAAACCCTTCTTAACGCTTATCCAAAACATAATTAAAGTTTAACCAAAAATTGAACTTATCGAATGCGTGTAGTCTATGAAGAACCACGAAATCGAGAGAAAAGAACCGGAAGAAGAAAAATGATGAGGGAAAATTTAGTAAAAAATTCGACAACAAGAGGGCAAAGAATCGATAGAGACAAAGAAAAGGAAAAAGAAGAGAACAGCCATTTTGGCAAAAAGGAAACCCCAAATCAAATTTAACTAAAAATAACGTTAAAGCTTAAGCAAGATAAAAACTTACCTTGAAAACAATGTTAAAGCTTAAGCAAGATAAAAACTTACCTTGAAAACCAATGACGCTCTCCAATACAATTTGGCACTAGAACAACTCCTTACCCCCGATTCTCGGCTGTCAAAACAGTATTCACAGGCCTCCAATTAATATATTAAAAATAGAAGTTAAAAAGTACTAAAACCACTTACTATTATTGATGAACTTAGCGTGAAGACTCGAGAAGAGTAAAGAAAGAAGAAAAGAAACGACAAGGGTGGGGAAGAAAGTTACAAAATTCGACTATGGAGAGAAGGAAAAACGAAGCAAAAAGAAAAGATGGCAAAGGAGTTGGCGTCAAAAATTGGAAGAGGAAGAGAAAGCAGAATTTCGGCAGGGGAGAAGGTAAAATCCCCTAGTTCACTCCTAAATTCTCTCCATCAAACTCCGACTACTCAGATTTCCAATACAACTCAAACTCTCAGCCACCAAACTGAGCAAAAAAAACTCCCTTACTCACGCAGGGATTCGAACACAGGACCATTAGTAAGCTAACACACTGCTTAACCACCAAACTAGCAGACCCATTCTGATATAAGCTTATCAACAATTAAATAAAAGCCTATTGACCTTAGATAGGGATTTATTCATAAAAATACCAAATTTTCCCAAGTCATGGCTTGAATTTGGGATCTCTCACACTCACCCATAACACTTAACCATTGAAGCAGATGCACATTTATGTCCCATATTCACAAAAACAAAAATTTAAATTTTTAGGGCGTTACAGTTATAGTGATCAAAAACATCCTAACCGCCAATTCTTCATTTTATAGTTGATTCTGATACGACCTGCAAATAAACCCTTTTTGATTGTCTAACTATAATACACGCGTTCCTAATTCAAGACATTAGCAACCTTGCATTCTAAAGAACCCAACTTGGATTAACGACCTTAACAGCACGAGACGTTTAACTCCAATAACTATCTCCCTTGACGAAAATCCCACTAGTATGACCTCGCCAAGACACACTAATTTGTTTGCGGGAATCTTAATACAGTATGGCTGACTCGTCTTCCCAACTGTGCGACAAAATAACTCCAACCTAACATGCACTTTGTTTTGAAATCGAACTAACTTTAAGGGACAAATTTTTACTATCCCATATTTTAGAGAGATGGTGAATACCGTTATGAAAGATTTTTAGTGCGGATTCATTTCTTACAATTCTTGACCGGAAAGAATATCGGCCTAAGCTAAGTTAGAAATTTTAGTGAAGCATGAATTTAATCATCCTTAGTTGGTGTATGGAAATGGTTTAAATGGAAATGGTGGAAAATGAAAAGGAAAAAAGGGACTTGGGGAGCAGTTATGCCAAAATATTGAAATGAAAATAAAAGTTGGTAGAATGCCTGTATTTCACGCTTGAAAAGAAAGAGAAGAAATGAATTGATGTTTTTTCTATTCAATTTCCAGGTATTCAAGGTGTATTTTCAAAGGCCACTATACACCATATTTATGGACAAATTATACATTAAAAATAGGCTAACCCACCTACCCACTAATTGTATGAAATAAAATATTAGATTTTCTTTTCTAAATATGGCTTTTACAAAGTCAAAAATCTAATCAGCCCTTAAATGTCTCCAAATTTTTGATTCGGCCCCTTTTCTATTACTCATTCTCCAATATAATCCTTTTCTTCTTGTCTTTAAATTAAAACATCCAAATTTCATTCCTGACAAAATTCAAACATAAAATCACCAATTTAGCAAGAATTATTTCAAGAATTAATTGATTTGAACATGTACAATATGCAAAACAAACATGCTATCAAATCCCCCTACTTAGCCTATGCTTGTCTTCAAGCATATTGTATGTTCCGACATTAGAAACTATCCAATAATTTATCAAAAATCAAGTCTCTCTTTCGCAACCATTATCAATGCAAATAACATAGGTGAGAATGAATAATTGTTCAAATACTCAATTTAATCAACAAGTGTCCATAAAATTCAAACATGTAAATTCAATCATTTCACTAAATTGAAATTGAACCAAAATTTGCAAGGTATTTGTTCTCAATTAATTAGACAGTAAATTTTGGACATAGTCAAACCTTTTTAAGCGAAATGGGATGACAACCTAATCACCTTACCCCGGTTACTCAATTTGACACGTCTTCAAATGAACCATTTTTCCCTACTCATGGAAGCTAGATTAGCAAAGTGGTTGCAAGTTTTCGGTTTGTCACTTGAACCTTTTTACACGAAATTGGATGGTAACCTAAGTACCTCATCCTGGTTACTAAATTCGGTCACAATCTTGAAATCTCCATTCATAACTTAAGTCATCAGCGAAGTAGATATTTTTTTATTAGCAAATACATTTAAAATTAAACAAGAATGATATACTTACCAAACAAATTTATAAACAACCAATTTTCATGAAACAATCTAATTACAATATTTCAACTTTAACACACACGTCGATTAAACTAGATAATGGACACTTTAATTTAAGAACCACCCAACTATCTAAATTCACTAAGCATTGGAATTAGAGACTCCATATCAAACAAACTAACGAATAATCTCAGCATAAGAATTAACACATGCGAAAGAGAAACAATCATACATACTTATACATACTTTAAAATTTTGATAGGCGTCGAAACCACTAAATAAAAATTCCTACGACAAATTAACTCTAGATAATAGTAAAGAGTAGTAGGGTCGAATCCATAGGGATTGGTTATTGTTATCTAATTTCATTTTTTCTTATGAATAGGATTTTTGTCGTGGCAATAGTCGTGCCCGCGACTTAAAACAAACTTGTTAAAAAATAAACAAAAAAATAAATTAGGGGAGTTGAAAATGTTTAGAAATTAAATAAGTGAAATAACAGAAATAAAAATTATATTAAAGGAAAATAATATAAAATAAAATAAAGAAGTGATTTGAATTTTGTAAACAGAAACATAAAGCCTTAGACTTAGACTAAGTGAATTCCAACTTCCGAATCGATCCTCAAAAATAAATTTTCTCTTTTAAACCATAAGTTAGTTATAGCAATCAAGAACATCCTAACCGTCAGTTCTTCCTTTCATAGCTGATTCCGATACAACCTACAAATCAACCATTACCGATTGTCTAATCGAGATACATGTGTTCGCAATTCAAGACCCTAGCAGTTGCGTTTTGAAGAACCCAACTCGGATTAACAGCCTCAACTGTGCAGGACGTTTAAATCCGATCACTATATCCCTTAACAAAAATCTCACTAGTATAACCTTGCTAGGATACACTAATTTGTTTGCAGAAATCCAAATGCAGCACGACCGACTTGTCCTTCCAATTGTATGCCAAAACGATTCCAACCCAACATGCAATTTGTGTTGAAATCAAACTAACTTTAAGGACAAATTTGTACTATCCCATATTCCGAAGATATGGTGAATATCATTATGGAAGATTTTTAATACGGATTCATTTCTCATGATTCTTGACCGAAAAGAATACCAGCCTAAAGCTAAGTTAGAAATTTAGTGAAACATGAAATTAGTCATACTTAGTTAGTGTATGGAAATAGTTTAAATGGAAATGGTGGAAAATGGAAAAGAAAAAAGGGACTTGGAGAGCAATTAAGTCAAATTGAAATAAAAATAAAAGTTGGCAGAATGTATGTACTTCACGTGTGAAAAGAAAGAAAAGAAATGAATTGATTTTTTTTTCTATTCAATTTCTAGGTGTGTCTTTCAATGACCACCATACACCCTATTTGTACACAAACCATATACTAAAATTAGGCTAACCCACTTACCTACTAATTATATGAAATAAAGTATCAGAATTTCTTTTCTAAATATGGCTTTTACAAAGTAAAAAATCTGATCAGCCTTTAAATGTCTCCAAATTTCTGATTTGGCCCCTCTTCTATTGCTCATGCTCTAATTTAATCATTTTTTGCTTGTCTTTGAACTAAAGCACTTGAATTTCGTTCTTAACAAAATTTAAGCATAAAGTCACCAATTTAGCAAGAATTATTTCAAAAATTAATTGATTTGAACATGTAAAATATGCAAAATAAGCATGCTATCATGGGGGAAACATGATGTTGAAATATGTTTTTACCTAAGAGCTCATTTTTATATTTCTTCACTAATCTAGAGGATTCCATTTTTTGAAAATCTTATAAATGTTTTTCTAACTTCTCTACTTTTTATTCCAAGGTATTTTGACAAGCACAACTATAACTATCATCATAATCTTCATCATAGCTATCATCTCTATCATCCATATCAACATCATCATTTACTAAATTCTCATTACCTTAGCCTACATTCTACCAATCATGCTTGGAATGGACGGATTCTTCCCTTTTATGCCTGAGATTTTGCTCCTAATTCCTTTTGTTTGTTCTACGCTCCTCAACGAGCTTATCATTTCTTTCATTTCTCTCATCTACCTGCCTTTGCCTTTTCATTTGCTCCTAGATGATTTATTTTTTACTTGTCGTATCTTTTTTTTTTAAAGAGGACATTTTCTCCTCCATAACTCTTACTCTCTCTTGCATGTCCAAATACTATTGATTATTGAACTGGTGATGTTGAGACCCTTGATCTATTGACGATGCTTTAACATGGTGCTAGTTTTTTGGGGTTATAATGCCGCGAGGGATATTAGTGAAACTGATGGTATGTATTTTGTTGGTAAGATTTTTGTTGGTTTTGATTTTATGGGTTAGCTTGGTTTAATATGGGATATTATTGACCAGCATGCAATGGGTCCTGGCTCGATTTCTTGGTTTGCTCCATATTTACTCTAGTACTATTACCAATAAGATTTGTAACTTAATCATTGGCAGGGTCAAACTCAGTACTAGGAGGATCATTGGTACATGGATGTGTCATGCTCTGTCCATGCTCACCTCATCAATTGTTAACCAGTGGGATGAACAAAGGGAAGAAGATGATGGTTTAGTGAAGAAGAAAGGAACTGAGGTTGGGAGGAAGACTCAATTTTCTCAGGAGAGATGGAGATTTGGTGATTTGTGCCAGTTTTATTTTCTTATACCGTTAGAAAAAACAAGTGAAGAAGAATCGTCCATAAATTTGTAGTCAATAATTAATGGTTCCAATTTATTTATCTTGAATTTTGACTTTTGTAACCGAGAATCCACATTTTCTTTTACAATATAAAAGAAAGAGAAAGTGATAGCATGTTTATTTTGCATATTTTACATGTTCAAATCAATTAATTCTTGAATTAATTCATGCTAAATTGGTGGTTTTTATGTTTAAATTCTGTTAGGAACGAAATTCAGATGTTTTAATTCAAAAAAAGCAGAAAAGGACTAAATTGGAGCACAGGTAATAAAAGAGGGGCTGAATTAGAAATTTAGAGACATTTAAGGGCTAATCAGATTTTTGACTTTATAAAAACCATATATAGAAAAAAAAATCTGATATGAATGTGATTTCATGTATTTGGTTGCTAAGTGAGTTAGGCTAATTTTAGTATATGATATGTATATAAATAGAGTGTGTGGTGGCCTTTGAAAAACACACTTGAATACACTGGAAATACAAAGCAGTTTATTTCTTTCATTCGTCTAAAACTATTTTTCTTTCCTTTGAATAAGCATTCTGCCATTTTCGTTTCATATTACTTTCCTTTTACAAATTTTGTTTAATTGCTTTCCAAGTCCCTTCCCTTTCCACCTTCTACCATATTTATTAAATTGATTTACATACACCAACAAAGCATGGTTAATTTCATGTTTCACTAAACTTCTACTTAGCTTTAGGCCGATATTCTTTCTGGTCAAGAATCGTGAGAAATGAATCCGCACTAGAAATCCTTCATAACGGTATTCACCATCTTTCCAAAATATGTGATAGTACAAATTTGTCCCTTAAAATAAATTCAGTTTCAATTCAAAAAGAGCGTGTCAGGTTAGAGTTGTTTGGTGTGCAGTTGGGAAGTTGAGTCGGCCTGCTGTATTCAGATTCCCGCGAACAAATTGGCATATCTTGGTGGGGTCATACTAGTAGGATTATCGTCAAGGGAGATAGTGATCGGATTTAAACGAACCACGTGGTTGTGGTCATTGATCCAAGTTGGGTTCTTTAGAACGCAAGGCTGCTGAGGTCTTGAATTGCAAACGCGTGTATCACGGTTATACAGTCGATAAGGGTTGGTTTATAGGTCGTATCAGAATCAAATACGGAAGGAAGAATTGGCGGTTGGGACGTCCTTAGCCGCTATAACCAGCTTATAGTTTGGAAGAGAAAACTAATTTTCAAGGATCGATTCAGAACCAGAATTAACCGAGTCTAAGGCTAAGACTTTATATTGTTGCTTACGAAGTTCAACTCCATTTACTTATTTTATTTTCAATTAATATAATTGTTATTTGCTACTATTACATTTTATTTACTTCTCAAACATTTTCATTCCGCCCTAATTTATTTTATTTCTTTTTTCTACAAGCTTGCAACGAGTCGTGGGCACGACTATTACCGTGACAGTAATTTTGTTCATAAGAAAAGACAAAATTAGATAACCAAACCCTATGGATTCGACCCTACTACTCTATACTACTATTTCGTATTATTTTATCGTAGGAATTTTTATTTGGTGGTTTCGATGCCCATCAAAAAGTTTTTAGATATTGTGTGTCTTGAGATACTATAACCAATTGAAGGTATGGATCAGATCTAAAAATGAAAAATAAAAGGGAGATACTCACATTTTTTTTTGTAGCCTTTTGGAGACATGGCTAAGCAGTAAGGCGGGGGACTGCAAATCACTTATTCCCCAGTTCAATTCTGAGTGTTGCCTGATCAACAAAAAACTTGAAATCCTAACGTCTAGGATTCAGGGAAAAACTACAGTAGTGGAAGGGAATCAGTAAATCTTGATATGGGAGCCCCCTTAATGGAATGGCCACTAGAGGAGTCTTGAATTAGATTGGATAATAGGAATGTCTAATTAACTAATGAATGGTTGTAGAAGGGTTGGAAAATACTTTGTATACAAACGGAGTCTGTGAGCTATTTGCATGGCCTTTTTCTTTTGTTTAACACCATTTAATTTTTGGACTAGAATACATAATGGAGACATATTTTAGGTAAAAAAAAAATTAGATACTAATATGAAAAAACGAGTATAATCTAGAGGTCAAATTGAGACATATGCCTTAAAAAACTACTATTACTTTATTATAAAAAAATTATCATTAATATTATTAAGATGGGTAATCATATATGTAAAATGGATACCATAAATACTAAGAACTAACATTTAAATATATTCTTTCACTTATTTTCGCCTACATAGTGGGCTTAGGTTTTCCTTTTTTAAAGATAAAAAGCTTAGTTTTATATTGAGTTTATATTAATTTATGGCATTAAATTCAATGATAGTAAAAGATTTTACATAGTAATTTGGTGTGATAATTTTCTTTATATATTTACATGTGCTTATCTATATTAAATAAATTGAATTGAATAAATTTTAAACAATATATTAAAATTTTAAATTATATTGTTATTTATTTATTTTTCATTGCTTGATTTGCAAGTAATCAAGAAAATTGTGCACTTGATAGTTCAAAATTTTCTTTATTCGAACACATTGTGTAAATGATAAAAAATACGCTTTTATAGTAATCTCATAATACTTATTTGGAGACTTTTTTTCTTTTTTTTTTTATGAAAATTTGGTATCTTTATTTTATTTTGAATATCAAATAAAGAATCTTTTTGCTTGGTTTAAACATATATAAGAGTTTGTTTAAGATAGAAAATCTAATTAATATATTATGTATTATAGTATTTATGTAATAAATATATTTATAAAAATAATATAGATTATGATACACCTACTATGTGGGTAAAAAAATTATGCAACAAATATGTTTATTAAAAACTAATATAAAAACAAATGAGGCTTTGTTTGAAATGATAACGTTAAAGTATTGAATATTATAGTAGTGCCTTAGGTTCAAACCTTATTATATGAAGTTTTCTAGATTTTACATAAAATAGAAAAAAATAAAAGGACCCTCTTATTAATGTTTGTTATTTTTTAAAAAAATTAATTTTTTAATAAATTTTCAATTGAGTTGAATCAAACTTTTAGAAAATATATTAGCAAAAAAAAAAAAAGTATGGGATTTAATAAAAAGAAAAAGTTATAGCAAGAAGAAAATGTTCCATGAAATAGCACTCCAAACCAAATGCCAAGATATACCACTCATAACCTAGACTATAATTTTGATATTATAAGTTTTGAAAACCTATAAAAGAATAATTATCTAAAATATGCATGTAAGTAGGCAAAAGTTACACCCGCCATACTAGGAGGTTAGTTCTATTTTGTCCCTTATACTCAAAAAATAGATAAATCAATTTTTATATGGTAGAAAAAAGTACAAATTAATTATTTTGTTAAAAATTCTATTCATATGTGTTGCTAAGTGATGATTTTTTTTTTTAAAATTTCTTATATAAGTGACTTGGAAATAATAGGATTAGGTAAAAGTACCATGGATGCCCCTGAATTAGGAGTCAGATTGCATTTTGTCCCATCTACTCAAACAAATGGACGAATTATTCCGTATACGTTAAATAAAAGAGCAAATTAATCTTTCTATTAAAGGTTCTATCAATTTCTACTATTAAGTAATGACGTGGATAACGAAGCAACCAGGCATCGACACGTGATGTGCCATCTATACATTGTGCTGACATGACAATATTTAAAAATTAAAATATCCATTAAAAATTATAATTATTTTAAAAAATCGCATCTAGGATAAATCTAAACAAATGGTTTTTTGAATAATTATAAAAATTTAAAAATATAAAAAATTATTAAGAATTACAAGAAATTATAAATAATGTTTCATTTTTTTAAAAAAATATTAAAAATTATAAAATCTATATATATAACATGTTTAAAGAATTCAAATATACATACAAGCATACACATATTTATATCTTTTTAATCAAGTTGATATTTTTAGTTAATTAAGTTGATAAGTCCTATTTTATTATTTCTTATAATTATTAATAGGGTAAACTATTAAAATAGTTATTGTTGTTTACCTCAAGTTACATTTTAGCAACTTATGTTTGAAATGTTATGTTTTAGCCACTTACGTTAACATATTGTAACATTAGTCACTAAGCTATTAATTGTCGTTAATGGTGTAACGGTAAGATGATGTGGCATGCTAGATCATCATTTCGAACAAAAATTTTAGGTTAAATCATCATTATTTCTTATTCTTCTTCCTTTGTTTTCCACCCTTCTTCTCTGTCTCTTTTAACGTAATTTTTATATGTTTAACAAATGGAAAATATAGAAAAACTATATTAAAAGAGATGGAGAAGAAGGGAGGAAAACAGAGGAAGAAGCAGAAGAGAATGAAAAATAAAGAAAATAAAGGAAAATAAATTGCTCAAAACGAAAAAATATGGGGACCAATTGTATAATTTAACCTAAAATTTTTGTTTGAAATAATGATTTAACATGCCACATCAACTTATTGTTACACCATTAACGACAATTAACGGCTCAATGACCAAAATGTTATAATATGTTAACGTAAGTGGCTAATTAAAATGTAATATTTCAAACATAAGTAATTAAAATATAACTTGAGGTAAATAAAAGTGATTGTTTTGATAGTTTACCCCTATTAAGAATTATAAGAAATAAAATAGTATTTATCAACTTGATTAACTAAAAATATCTTGATTAAAAAGATATAAATATATGTACGTATGTATGTATGTTTGTATGTATGTATGTATGTATGTATGTATGTATGAATTCTTTAAACATGTTATATATATAGTTTTTATAATTTTTAATATTTTTTTTAAAAAATGAATAATTATTCACAATTTCTTGTAATTCTTAATAATTTTCTATATTTTTAAATTTTTACAATTATTCAAAAAACCGTTTGTTTAGGTTTATCCTAGATGCGATTTTTTTAAATAATTAATTTTTAAATATTGTCATGTCAACACAAGTACACATGACACATCACATGTTGATGTCTAGTTGCTTTGTCATCCACGTCATTACTTAATAGTAGAAATTTATAGAATCTTTAACAGAAATAATCTTTAACTTGAGGTAAACAAAAGTGATTATTATGATAATTTATCCTTCTTAATAATTTTTATTAGTTTCTTATAATTGAAATTTTTGCACACATATATAATAGTAACCTTTCATAATACTTTTTTTATTAATTTTTAAAATTTTAATAATTATTTATAATTTTTAAACAATTTTCTATAATTTTGTATATGTAACACCCCAAAAGTTTCAATGTTTGATTGCTAAATTTTGTTATAATTAAGTCTTTGTAATTGTGATTAAGTACTCAGTTTAGGTGGTTAAGATCGAGGATTTGAGTCTTCCTTCTTGAATTTTAACCCTTTATTTTGATTTAACCCTTATCCATGAGCTTTCAACTTAAGTTTGATTCTACGTTAACTTGTATCAAGAATGAGCCTGTTGTTTAATGGTTAAGCTTTTGTATACTTTGTGGTTTTGTGTTCGAGACTTTGTGTAAGAGAGAAAGGAACATATTGTTTTTACTAAATAAGAAAAATTAGTTATTTTAAATTATCAAATTGTTTTCCCTTTTCCTTATTCATTTTACATTTGTTTTTCTTCTTTTCCCTCCCTTCTTCTTTCTTTCAATACCGTTTCTTTTTTTTTTTCTCTCTATGCTTTTCCTTTTTGCTTGTCTCTGTGACTTGCGACGAGTATAATCGAGAAGTTTGCGTTTGTCGTTGTTCAATTAAAGGATTGTTAGTGTAAGTGTTGCCGTTGTTTCCTCTGTTTTTGCTAAATTTCGTCTACTCTCATTATGGTTGAATAATACTATCAATTGTTCTGAGTTCTCCGTTAATTGTTCAATTGGTTTGTTAATTTAGGCAAGAATCTCGAGGGGAGCATTCCTTCAACGCTTTAGTTTCAATTAGTTGCTATTGTTTGTCGGTAAGTGAACAATTTTCATTTCGGAGTTTGTGCATTGAATTTTTCGATGTAATTCTGAATTGTTGGTTAAATTAGCATTTTGACTCAGTTAATTTCTCTGAATGGGACAATTGGTTGTCATTTTTAGGTCTTAAGGTCATCTCTGTTGCTTTTACGTCAAAACCGTACCAGGTGTGTAATGAAAACCCAAATTTCTGTGAACGTCGAAAGTCGAAATCGATGGTTGTTGATGCCATACGGTCGTGTGGCTCACACGACCATGTGTCAGGCCATGTGGTAGACCGTGTAACTCATTGTTTTACAATTAAAGTCACACGGGTCAGAGATACGGGTGTGTGTCCAGACCGTGTAACTTACTGTTTGTAAATTAGGGTCACACGGGCTAGAGACACGGGAGTGTGTCCAGGTTGTGTAACTTACTGTTTTGGAATTAGAGTCACACATGTCAGAGACTCGAATGTGTGTCTAGGCCATGTAAGGGAATTTTTGGCATTTGAGTCACACGGTCGTGTGATAAGCCGTATGTGGTAATGAACTCAGCCACACGAGCATGTGCTAGGCCGTGTAGACCATACGGGCCAGCCATCCATGCCGTGTAAATCCACACGGGTGTGTGGGCCACAACCGAGACATTGTTCTAGCCAAACGTAGGCCTACTGTAGGGTTCTTGTGATCTAAATTAAGCTTAATAACTTGTCATATGAGGATCAAATGATGAATAAACTGTTATCTATGCTTGTATTCACTGTAATATCTGTTAATTCAGCATGATTTGTTTAATGCGTATATGATTTGAATTTGAATAATTATATGTGCTTTTATGAAATCTGACAATTCTATAACTGCATTGGGTTGGGATTTGTGATAAAGGAAGAAGTGTGAACCATTAGTTATCTGTTGATTCTGGTTGTTAAGCTACATGCAAATCTGGTTCTAGCGATTTATTACATACTGATTTAACAGCTAGTCTGCAATCATTCTGAACATGTCATACCAACACTAAGTGGTGTGTAGGGCTGGATGGGTACTTGATACCCTATATAGCGTGTTAGGATGACCGAAGATGGTGTGTAGTGGATAGGGGTAGGAATCTGCATCTCTATCTATTTGTTCTGCAACTATTTTGCATATCTTCTGTTTCCGACTCTGTATTTGATTTGAGAGAATTGTCTGAGTAAAGAGAAATCAAATATCTAACTAATACATACATATATATATATATACTTTTGTTGGTTGTATACTTAAGTTACACATTGAGTTATAACTTATCTATTTTGTATGTTCGGATTTCAGGTAATCTATAGACTTGATCAGGTCAGCGTATCGAGAGCTCGATCATTCTGCTCAATTATCTTATTATGTTATAAGTATTTTTATATTTACTTATTTCTAAGCTTGTTGATTTTAATGACTAGATTTTATGATTGTTTATAATCCTTTATATGACTTTGAATTGTTTGAACTTCATTACTAAAAGTTGGATTTTCTAGAAATGGTTTAATGTAGCTCTCCAGACCTAGTTGTATTGTCTAGATCAAGATTGGGGTGTTATAATATAATTATTTAATAAATTGCTTCAGAATAAGCCTTGATAAATAGTTGTGTAGCCTCATTTGAAACTGGACAATATTTTGTCCAAGTTCATTATGAACGTAGTTTTTTAATGGTTCTTTATTAATTTTAATATTTTTTAATAATTATCTAGAATTTTTTCTAGACTCAACTTGGATGTGATTCATAGAATATTTATTAAAAGTTTATTTACTTTTGGTGGTTTTTTAATTTTTTAAATATTGATTGACTTAGCAAAATACCACTTAACATGAGGTACATATGGTTTGCTGTTTGGATACTCAGTCACTGGCGTCATCACTTAATAGTAGAAATTGAAGGAATCTTTAATAAAATGATCAATTTATTCTTTGATTTAACATATAGAGACTAATTTGCCCATTTGTTTGTGTAGAAGGTGCAAAATATAATCCAACTCCTAGTACAAGGGCCTCCATGGTATTTTTACCTAATCCAAAACTATTCTTTATTTCCCGTTCACTCATATAAAAAAAAAAAAACTAAAAACCAAGTCATTAGTTAACAACACATATGGTAGGAACTTTTAACGAAAGGGTTAATTTATACATTTTTTTTAACTAACAGATGTTAACTTATCCATTTTTTTAGTAGAGAAAAAAATACAATCTGCCTCTTAATACAATGACCTCCATAGTAATTTTATCAGTATAAAAATAATTGTGATACGATATTATTATTTCCAATATATTTTAAAATAATATTTGTGACCTTTACTTTGTGGTTTTAATGAGTTAGATGAGAATAGGATATTTCATTTATTCTTTTGCTTGTATTCAAATAAGAATTAAATGTCAGGTGAAGTAACACCCAACTCTCATATATGACACTGGATTATTTACACTATCGATTTTCCATTAACTAATCCAAATGATATTTTTCTTGTTTCAGCGCTATGAATACACAAAATAAAGGAAGTCCCAAAAAGCATAAACAAAAACATCAGTTTTCTTGAAATAAATCGCCAAAAATAATACAACTTGGAAGCTCACATGCATGTAGCTGGACGTAATACCCAACATTTTTTTTTATTTCTTTTTATAAATATTTAACTTTACTTTTAATTTGGAATTTTATAAACTCAGTTCCTTGAATTAAATTTTATTATTTAATTGAAATTTCACTATTAAAAATGGTGACATGACAACACTTTATATATAAAAGAATTTAGAGTGAATGGAAACTTCATGGCAACGGATATGCAATGTAGTAATTATATATTATTCTTTTCATTCTTAACGTTTTAATGTAGGGGATTTAACATGTTGCCATGTTCTTTTTCGCTTGCAATTCTAGGTAAAGATGTCAATTTGTCAGCTTGGTGTCGTAAACTAGAAAATAAAACTCATCATTAAAATTATAAACCAAGTCAGCCAACTATTTTATATTTTCTTTCTTTTTTATATAAAACACATAAAAAAAAACATTTCAAAATCTACTTAATACAAATTATTAATTTGTTTAAAATTATAAAATACGATGATACAAATACACGAATTAAAAACATTAATGAACCAACCAACCCCCCAAAAAAAAAAAAAAAAAGCACCTAACCAGCCTAAATATTGACTTAATTTTCTGTTGTAAGAGTTATGTGATTTGACTTTTGCATCCTACATAACATGAGCCCCAACTGTCAAAGTAAAAGAAATAAAAAAAATTGGTTGGAAGTCAATTTTTGGTTGTTTAATTTGCCAGACAAAAAGAAGTAAAGCTTGCTTAACTTTTAATACCAAAATGCAGTTTTCTACACCTTTTGCAATTAAAAATTGGCAGATGCCATTTTCTTTGCATCTCTCCTGCTGTCCAATTGCTTTCAAGGTTGTTTTCTCTTGTGTATTTCTCTATATTCTCCTCTACGTAAAATAAAACATTTAAAGATAATTAGGTTTAAATTTAAAAATATTCAACTTTGATTTCATCGTATTATTTGATTGAATTATCCATTCTTTATTTAATGTGCTTTTTTTTTTCAATTTTTTGATTCAATGTAATGTTATTACTCATGATTCACCATTTTTACCTTACTGTGTAAAATTACTTAATAGGCATCTAACACTCAACCCTAAGGATGACTATTCGGCTCCAATGAAAATTAACAAAAGAAACCTTCTGCCCAAAATATCCCTTCACAATTTATTAAATTACTCAAGTCATCATTTTCACACATCTAGCCATGACCACCAAAATATTGCAAAACTGAGGACAATACAACCAACAATTGTTAGTGTGGTTTGTGTGGGTAAATTTTTTAGATAAAAAAGATTAATAATCACAGTCAAAGATGGCGCCACCACTGCTAACTTGCAAATGTGCACTAAAATTTGAGTTCCCTCTTAAATCAGGGTGAATGCGTAGATGCTAGAAAGAGAAACATGTTTTGTTATACGCCTCACCATAGTTCACCAGCACCTATCATATTCAACCAAAGACCTCAATGAACACACACTTGGCCAAAGTCCATTACTAGGAAAAGAGTGAAGATCCCGCCTAATTATCCAACATTATGCAGAATAAATGATTTCGACAAGATAACATAGAGCTTAAGGAGCATATATCAACACATGCGTCCATAAGAACTCATGACTCGTCCTATGAATGCTCGAGGAAAGGACACTTGTCCTTAGGGTACCTATATAGCTCTTAGTCATTAAAAGACTCTCGGCGTGACTAAGTGTGAACCTTGATTTCTCTTAATAGCACTATCAATTTACGTTCTTCTCATCTTCCATTAACCACATCGACATCATATAAATTTTTATCAGTCTAAATGCAAGTTACTGAAAGCTAAATTTCTTAGAATTGACTCATGTTGAGGGCATGCTTTAAAATATATCATTCCTCATTGGCGGGGTTCAATATTTAAAGTTAGAAGGTAGAATTTTTGGGATACTTCTATCAAGGGTTCTTCCCCTGGCTTTCTACATTCAATGAGGAAAGCCTCTAATATCCATCACCCATACCTGGTTAGTTGCCCAAATGCAATATGGTATGACTTTAATACCCTTGCAAAGAACAAAGGTAAGGATAAATGAAACCCTGCTTCGAACAGATGATGCCAAAACCAAATCTTCAGTATCACTTAAATGTCATGGTCCATCTAGAATAACAAACTCAAATTTTGAATTCTCTAACTCAATGCCCATGTAGACAATTTTCAAATCTACTGTCAAATCGAAAATCCTAGTAGCTATAAGCCCTAGAAAAAAAAGACAAAAATTCGATCTACCCTATCCTCTACCTAAATCACAACCAAATCTATAATCATAATATAAAACGTTATAGGCCAATTTTGACCCAATAAAACCAATTAACAAACTCACCCCAAACAGCTAAAACCAAACCCAATTTCCAA
Organism: Gossypium anomalum; assembly: GCA_025698475.1. NCBI lineage: Eukaryota > Viridiplantae > Streptophyta > Magnoliopsida > Malvales > Malvaceae > Gossypium > Gossypium anomalum. Next base: position 74,904,194 of record CM046966.1, on the reverse strand, counting down.
AGCCCAATTACAAACCCATAAGCCCAACACTACAAAATTTTCAGAAAAAGAAAAAAGAAAACCTAACCTTAGCCCCCTAATCCAAGTGGCTGCCGCCTCTGACCAGCCCACTGGCAGCCACCTACTCCACCGTCCTGTCGCGTCACCACCCTCCAACTTGCACCTGCAAAACATAAATGAGAAAAGACAACAAACACAAGGGAAAAAAAGAAAATCATGTAAAAATGGCTATAAAAAAAGCCAAATAAAAACAATGTAAGGGGCTGATTTTTTTTTCTTGAATAAAAACAGCAGAAATTCAAAGCAAAAAGAACAAAAAAGTAATTAGAGTAGAAAGGAGGTTCAAAATCGGGCTAAGGTTTTCTTTTCTTTTCTTCTTTTTTTTTCTTTTCCTATTTTCGAATCTATCTCTTCCTATACAATATATTAAATTATATCAAAAATATATTTTTAAAAAAATATATAAAAAAACAAAAAAACGTACCTTTTATATTTTTTTTCGCACCGTCTTGTGATTCTTTGGCGGCAGCATGAGCGCGGTGGGCCACAGTGGCGACCGGACTGAAACCTCGCCGGAGTAATGGCCCCTGCAGAGAACAAAGAGGAAGAAAGGAATTTTTTTTTAAAAGAGGAGAAGAAATGAACTTTTAAAAAAAAAATTGGGTTTATATAGGCCACCAAAACGACATCGTTTTGGGACTGGCCTTAAACACCCAAAATGACGTCGTTTTGAGACGACCCGACCCGATCCGACCCGACCCGCTCCAACTTCAGGATCCGCGTGTTTTCATTGGAGGGGCTATTTTGCGCATTTAGCCCCTCCGCTTTTTTATTACTTTGCAATTAAATCATTTTTTATTTTTAATTTGGCCCCGAAATTTACCGCGTTTTGCGATTTGGTCCTCCCTTCAGTGACGTCGTCTTAAGGGCTCGGGTAAATTGCCTTTTTGGCCCTCTGCAGTCGCACGCGCATTCAAATGGGTCCCTTTTTTATATTTCTTTTTAAATTGGCCCCAAAACTTCATATTTGTTTCGAATTTAGTCCCTTTTTTAGATTTAATATGGTTTCTATATTATTTTTACTATTTTCTATTTTAAATATTATTTATTATTCAATTTACTATTTTCGTTATTACTATTATTAGCATATTTTTACTATTATTTAGAAATCTATTAGTTTTAATTAATACTTATATATATTTTATATATTTATAGTTGCTTTTTAATATTATTATTATCCCTAATATATATTTTATGTATACACATTTAAATACTATATTATACACATATTAATACCATGTTATATACCTATTATTATATCTATTTTTACCCCTATTATATTTGTTACTAATATTAGTATATGTTTTATTATATATGTATATATCTTTAATATATATATGTATATATTTATGAAGTATTATTAATAGTTATTTTTAACATTATTATTATTTCTAATATGAATATATTGTGTATTTACCTCTAATACTATATATTGTATATTTCTAATATTATCATGCTATTACCATTACTATTATTACTATTGTTATATCTATTATTATTACTATTATTATTATTATATTCTAATCTATATTTATTTTATCTAGTACTACTTATTTATTTATGTTTATGTTATCATTATATTTCACATATTACCTATGTTTATTTACCTATGAATGCTACTATTTTACTATTGCTTTTCTTAGATTATTTTCATTGACATTTTACTTTTCATCATTTTGTATTTTTATTAACATTATTATCATTATTATTTATATTATTATCAAAGTTAGCATTATCTTTTAGCTATGTTACTATTATTTTTATATTTATTCTTGCTATTATCATTATTACTACCACCGTTATTTTTATTATCATATTATTGTTATTTTTTTTTTACCATATTATTATTTCCTATCCTTTATATATTATCATTGTTATTAACATACATTATTATTATCAATTCACTATTAATTTCACTTTTATTATTATTACTATATTATCATTGTTATTATTATTTTCCATTATTAGTAATATTAATATTAATTTTCTTATTATTACTATTATTAGTATATAGGTATTATATTATTATTATTATTATTATCTTTTATATTATCCTTTTATCACTATTTTTATTATCAATTTTGTTAATATTATCGTTTTCATTATCATTGCCATTTTCATTTTGTCATGTTTTATATTTATTCATTTATTTATTTATGTATTTGCTTATTCCATTTTTCCCTACACGTTTGTTTTATATTTTACTAGCCTTGTTTTTATTTCATCTTTTTTGCCCATACTATTGTATTTGACATTATCGCACCTATCATTATGTTGTTATACGTGTTAATATCATGATTTGCTTTTGGATTTTACTATAAATCGCATTATATTTTTTACCCAACCCAAAATAATTCTTTCATAAAAGTAATATTCCGTATTTGGTAATTCGAGACAGTCGTGCCCTAACTTATTGGGTTTCAATTTTTCTCATTTAACCTAAATAACGGAATATTCTTTTAAATCATAATACGAGTTTTAAAATATGCTTATTTTCAGAAATACGAGGCGTGGTGCCCTAACTTACCGGGTATGACATTTTGTTACCTCGAAATAAGATTTTTCGTGAATAAAGGTAATATTCGGTGTTTGGAAATTCGAGGAAGCGTGCCCTAACTTACTGGGTTTCGATTTTCCTCGTTCACTCTAACTAACCAAATATCCTTTTAAAAGAAGTTAAAATACACAGATTTTTAAGTAAAAGGCAAGCTCATTCTCAAAAGTTCGAGATGTCGTGTCCTAACTCACTGGATATGACATTTTGTTACTTCGAGGCGAGAAGGTCTTTAGCATTCGAATGTTTTTAAAGAGGGACCGTATTTCAAATTCTTTCAAGTTTTCAAATCTTCGACACTAAGACACTAATTAATTAACTAGGCACCAATTTTGGGCGTATCAAGGGTGCTAATCCTTCCTCGTGCGTAACTGACTCCCAAACCTATTTTCTTGATTTGCGTGGACCAAAATCGTTGTTTAAATAAATCAAACCATTTATTAAAAACAACCACTTTTACGAGGTGTCCCGATCACACCTCATCAAAAAAGATTGGTGGCGACTCCTCTATTCATTTTTATTTTCAAAATTTAAGTCAATACCCCTTTTTTTCAAAAAAATGGTTTCGACACAAAATATAAGGTAAAATGTTTCTTATCAAATGAATAAACCCTTTTCCTAAATGCAAATTTCTCATCTAAAGCACAAAAGTCTCCAACCCAAAAAACTATCATTGGAAATCACACAAAGAATGATGCAAAAGAAAGGTTTATGAAATGGCTTAAGCAAAATGCCTCACACTCTCCTAACTTTCAAATTTATAACCTCTCTCTTTCCCCAATCAATAAGAACCGACCAATATGACGAATAAAAACTAGACACATGTCAATCCTAACAAATAAAGCAATAGATTTTGTCTACTCAAACGATACATCCTTTTGGTCAAATTCACGTCCACCTTTTTTAAATATTTCTCTAAACCACAATCACACTTACACTTCACACTCACAAAAAAAGAAGGAAAAAGTTCAAGGAAGCTCACTTTATAACCTCTCTTCAACTTAGGGTGGGGGCAATTGTTATACACCCCATCACAATTAACCAACTCCCATTATCTTCTATCAAAGACCTCGTTAAACACACACCTTGTTAAGGTCTACTTCTAGGAAGAGAGTAAAGATCCCGCCTGATTACCCAACATTACAAACTAGATGACTTAAACAAGATAACATGTGCCTTAAAGACCATGCTTAAAGAGTACATACCAACTTGTGTTTATAAGAACTCATTACTCATCCTATGAATACCCAAGGAAAATATGCTTCTTCACTAGTACCTATATATATCTCTCAGTCATCGGAAGGCTCTTGGTAAGACTAAATATAAATCTTGACTCCTACTAGCACCATCAATTCTTGTTCTTCTCATCTTCCTTAACCACATCAACAACACATCAACATGCTTAAATGTAAAATTGAGGCATAGAAAGTAATATTTTTGGGTGTCTATGTTGGCTAGGTAAGAGAGAAAGGAAGGAAGAACCGAGAAATAGAGGGAAAAAAATTGAGATTATGCATGTTGTATTTTGTTGCATTTATAACAGATTGTTAAATCCACCACCACTCCACAATTGGCACGCTCTACTCCACTCACCCTACTCCACTATGAATGCATAATCTTGAAAACTACTATCACTTCCATGGATGTTGGATGTATCTATTCCCGCCTCACCCCCTCTTAACTTCGATTTATTTTTTTACTACTTATCTTTAATATTTTCAATCATTTTAAAGTCGAGTAATTATTTAAACATAATTCTTCAAAAAAAATTTAAACATAAAATACGATTTTTTTATATTACATTTTTACCCTTTTAATTGTTTATATATACAAAGATAAAATGATACTTTTATATAGTGGAGCGGGGCGAGACAATCAATTATCATATCCACTCCATACCCATTATTCAAAAGAAAAAATCCACCTAGCACCACCTCGCATCCATTTAAAAAAAAAAATCCACTCCATTAGAAGCTGGTCAATTCAAAATCTATTGGGTGGGTCGTATTTTGTCATCCCTAAGAGAGATAGAGATGGAAATTAATGAGTGAGAGAAAAGATGAAAAATGAACATGAGAAAAAATAAAAAAAAAATATTTATGCCAAAAGTTAAATTAAATATCATATAACCTTTTAATACTTTTAACATATAGTTTTAATAAGTTTGGAAACATTTTTAGTTTAATTTATTACTTATATCAATAAATATAATTAAATATAAGTAATAAATTAAACTAAAAATGTTTCCAAACTTATTAAAACTATATGTTAAAAGTATTAAAAGGTTATATGATATTTAATTTAACTTTTGGCATAAATATTTTTTTTAAATATAATAATAAACTAATGCAATATATTATTGACCAAAAAAATAATGCACTATTTAAAGATAATTTTTTTTTATAAAAAATATATCATTTAATTAAATGATATAACTATTTATAAAATTGTTTATATTTAAATTTTTTATTAATTATAATTAATTTAATTTTATATAAAGTTAGAAAATGCAAATAAAATACTATTAGTTTAGTTAAAGAACAATAATCTCATCCCAGTGAACCCAACTTCACGTAACTGAATTAAGCCAATCTAATTGAATTTTTAATGCATTTTTTAAAAAAAATTAATAAAATGAAGACTAGTAATCTGGTTGTTTTTACTTTTGGTCTGAAATTGAGATGGAGTTTTAGTCGAGCTTCAATTTCACATCAATCTAAAAAAACATAAGCCTGCAATTTGAGGTATCGTCTTTTAAGGCAGAAAAAAGAGTGAGAGTGCAGAATGCTAACATGAATTACAGCTTCTTTTTCCTTTTCCTGAGCTGAAAACCAAATCTAAAAGGCTTGAAAATTACAACACAATACCCTCTACTAATCAAAGAATAATATTGTAAACAAAACCTCAAATCAAATACACCACAATACCCAAAACTGAACACAACTTTGTGCACTCTACCACAAGAATCTCCACCCGATGAAACATTATAACAACGCCATCCGATGCAATGCGACCTTAACACCATAAATTTCCAACTTACACTGCAATTCCATCCTGCACACCAGCAAAATTAAAGGCATGATTAGCATGGAACACGACTGTTTTTTCTTAGGTTCAGAGTGCTACTGGAATGACATACCTTGGCTGTCAAGTTTGACATGGCTAGGTTGAACTTTTCTTTGGTTTTTGATCCGGCAACCTGCCCAGCCTTTGCAACTTTGCTGAACGCACCGTTTAACCAAGCTGTCCCGGCAGTTACGTACCTGTCCAGAATAAATCAAAGTACCTCGATGTTATGATAACACTGGGACAAATCTGGTTAGAAGGATTGTAACCCCCTTTTTCCCTCATTATTGTCTTTGAACTCGCATGGTTTTGGGAAGGAGAAATCGTACCTGCTAGATTTGACGGCTGATCCCGTGTCATTTATTTTCCTCTCTGCTGCAAATATTGCAGCCATTGTTTTATCCGACACCTGCAACCTTTGATCCACTGATTTTACTTTCTCATTAACCACTGAGATTCCTACAGTCAGTTTCTCAGTCAGCCCGACTCTCCGGTCAAACGACATGACCTTGGCAGATGCACTGGCTCTCAATTGATGTTTCTCATCAAAAGCCTTAGCTTTGTTAACTGCATCTTGTCGTATGGCAGAACCTTTGGCCAACATGCTAGCAACAACATCTTGAGCCCTACTAACATACATTCTTCCACTGCCAGGTGGACTCATTCTGCCCTGCTGAAATAGACCGACAACCCAAGTTGTAAACTAAACTAGTAATTTCAGATTCAAACGGCAAAAATCTAGTTAAAGAAACCACTTGCTCTGACTCAGTTAAACATGGCAGAAAGGGTGGGCAAAGGCGGGAATTTAGTACATCTTCTGTTGACCTCCTTCCGTATCATTGTGGCAGTAAAGGGTTATCAAGTGCATGAAAGTTCCAGATTGCATTTTCTTTAATCCGGTAGTTTTTGTGAGAACTTGAAAGTTCAAAATCTACTTGATTCAGCTAAACAACTAGTCACAATATCATATTAAACCAGCTATATACATCAAAACGAATTGAACACGACACATCAACCTGTTTTTCCTGTCTCTTTCCCATACTTAGCAAGCCCATGCAACTAGGAAACATTTCTATGCAATATAAATTTAAAATCGGTACCTCATCATTTGATGCAATATGCCCAGCAGGAGCAATAGACACAATGTTGTCCGCTGCTCTTGATTCCTAGACAAGTTGCAATAAAAAATATATGAATTTCACTAAATGCAATTAAAAATAGAAAGCAAAACCTCTCAGTCAACTTACATGAATCTCAAGTTTTGGTACATAATTTTCAACAGAAATTATCGTCACAATCTTGTCAACGATTGTTGCCCCCTGCAGCAACAAGATTTACAAATGTCACTTCCTACCGTCATTTGTGCAGAAAACACAAACACGGAAAATCTTAATAAGTGCACACCATACATCAAAGAGTCATACAGCTGATGGGATTAAAGAGTATGTTCAGAAATTTTGAAACAAGAAGGAAAGGATTTCAATTTGTTCTGACATGGCTAATGTATCCGATAAAAAAGAGGGAACCAATGGGGGACATGTCTTACTAGGGGCATCCGAATTTATTTATTTCTTATCAAAGAAGTTTAGCTCGAATCCAACCATGAAAATGCATCATTATTTCTTATAACATAGATCATCCTGTGAGGAAAATTAACTTCAAGGATATTAAATCAGGCAACTTTTCCAACTTGAAATTGCTTTATTATTTAAGAATTACTTTAGAAGCTACTTATTGCAATTCAACCAGTTCTAATACTTTATTCACTTTAAGAAGGCATAAGCAACCTACTTTTGGGATAACTTCAGAAATCTCCGTTCAAACAACGAAATTAAAGGAAAGGCATTGCTTGATAATGTAACCAATATTGGAGTATTACAAAGGCAAGAAGAAAAGTAAATCCATTCATCAATAGCACTCTATTTAACAAAAAGAAAAACCGGATTAAGCACGAACCGATAATAACAAGGCGATTTCAAGAGCTTTCGGATCCTTGAATGTAACATATGCAGTCTTTGATTGACCAGCTTCACTGCAATAACCATAAAACAACACAGCAACCTAAATTAACCAGAAAACCCCTACTTCTTGCCCATTTAGCCTTTAAGAACACCCAAAGAAACCCCAAATTTTGCTTCAAATTTATTTCCTTGAACTTAACCACAAACATGGAAAAAAAATTACAACAAAAAATGGAAATTTAAAAAAAATCCAAAGCAGCCCTTACCTACCAGGTTAGTTGACATAGAATAAACAATAAAAAAGAGTCAAAATTCAACACAAGTTTTTGTTTTTTATCTTTTGAAGTTCAATTTAAAAAAAAAACATAAACTTTGGCCCACAAAAGGGAGACTTAAGATCCAAAATTCCAACTTTCTTTCATTTTCTCACATTTTCTCAGCCACCAAACACATTCATTACTCAACAACCCTTTCATAGAAGAAAAACCAGAAAAAAAAAAAGAAAAGAAAAGAAAGGAAAGAATGACATACCTTATGATTTCAATGTGCTCAATTTCACCAGAGAAAGAAAAGAACTCATGAATCTCCCTCTCAGTAGCTAGATCTGACAGGTTCTTCACTTGTACAGTTCTTGTCTGAAAAACCCAACATCAGAAACACAACAAAGAAAACATTTTTGATTCAGAACAACAAAAAAGAACCAGTTTTTAGATTCATTAAACACAGAAGACATGAAGAGAAGAAGAAATTTAGCTTACCTGCATTGTTAAAGAAAAGCTGAAGCAGAGAATGAGTTGTTAAAATGGTAAGAGAGAGAAGCAGACAACTATGAGAGAGAGAGAGACAAAAATATGCGAGCAAGAAAGAATGTATATAACATGATTGAGTTCTTTTATTATGACTTTTCATAAATGCCCTTCGTTTTTCTTTGAATTTTCCAATATTTAATTTTCCATATTACCTTTTTTATTATGATAAATTATATAGTTGAGCACCCAACTTTCATAAAATTTCATTTTGGTCACTAAAAAATTTTGCAAATAGGGCATTGTCAATACAAAATGTTTTCATTTTAGCCACCCGTCGCTAATTTGGTGTTAGTTAATATAATTGTACACCCATTTAGTCACCCAATTTTAGTAAATTTTCATTTTAGCCACTCATTTTCTTTTTTATTTTTTCAAAAAAGAAAAAAACTTGAGTTCTTAATAAAATTGAGTTAATCAACCGCAAAGATGAAACTCCAAGTTTTTATCTATGACTGATTTCCTTGTAAAAACTTATTTTTCATTTCTAAACTAAAATTAAAAAAAGTTAAAAAGTTAAAATATTTTTCCATCTAAAATCCTATGTTTTCTGTAAAAACTCAATTTAAAAAAATAAATTTAATTTAAAAAAATGAGTGATCAAAATGAAAATTTAGTAATGTTAGGTGACTAAAATGAGTGTATAAAAATATTGCTTAATTCCAAATTAACAACATGTGACTAAAATGAAAATATTTTGAAATAGCAGTGACCTATTTGCAATTTTTTTTTGTAAATAAAATGGAAATTTGATCACCAAACATTATATAAAATATTGTTTTCCTTTTATGTTTTTTAAAAATAGAAATAAATTGTTATGATAAATTTAATATGAATCCAATTGAATTTGAAAGATAACCTAAATTGATATGATTTAAATAAATTTAAAAAACTTTAATGCTAAAATGAGTATTTAAAATGAATTAAATATTTTCTTGGACTCATAAATACTTTCAATTATAAATATGTGTAACAAAAAGAAAATGGATGCTTTACCTCACATCACAATGAAGAGTGAAATTCACAAATACACAAATGTAATAATGATAAATATTTATTTTTTAAAAAACAAAAACAAAAACAAAAACAAAAATGAAAGTGAAAGTGAAAGAACAACGACCTCATTATTTAAGAAGAAAAGGGTAAAAGAGTAAAATCAGAAAAAAGGTAAGATAGATAATTGCCAAAATCCCAAGTGATTCTCTTTGTTTGGTCAAAATATATGTGATAAATGCTGGACTTTGCAAGCGCCGAATATGGCCTTACTTGGACTGCCTTCAATTTTTAATAATTATATTCAACATTGCTCTTTTTTGGATCATTATTTTATGTAACTTTATAGAGCAATGTAATTTGACAGTCAAGCATTCCGTTTTATATTAAATAATAATATGGGATAATAACAAATTTAGCCCTCAAACTTTAAATAATAATATATATAAATAAATAATTAAATATTTCAAAAAATATATAATAATAAATTTAATTTTTTTATTAATATCAATATCCTTCTCCCCATCACTCCACCCCATCCCTCTCCTTCTCCCCCTATCCCATCGGATCTTCGCCCCCCCACCCCCACCATTGTTCCCAAATGTTATTTTTGAAAATAGTTATGTATTTATATATAAAATTTTTGAATATTTTAAAATTAGAATCAAATTGAGATTATTTGTAAATTTTGAGTTTTTTTTTAAATTATGACTAAATTTATATAATATATTAATATGTAAAAATTAATGATTAAATTTATTATTATACCAATTTTTTTAACTGTTACGTCAATTTACCGTTTGAGATTTTAACAAAAGTGAATTATATAACATGTATGCTTAAATTGTAAACTTTTTTTTTATTTTGAGTGCCTAAAATGAAAGTTTTAATAATTTAGTGATAATATGTATAATTTACCCTTTTTTTTATAATCATATCAACTTAAATCAATTAATTCAACGTTTTTTGTTGATGGGTTTATCTATGTATAAAGCAAAGGAATTTAAGGTTCCCATGTGCATTGTCCTTCAATTTTTCATGTAACATGCAACATGCCCAGTTTGGGGGGTTAACTTTTCATCCTAGAAATTTTTCAATCATTTTCTTACAAACTATATTTGGGGGTTAACTTGATAATTTAAAAAGTTGGATCATCAACGGTCATAATTCATCAATCCCTTCAAACACACATATCTCATTAATTACTATTAAAATGATTCAATTTATTTTCATTTATATTAGTTTAAATAAATAAATATGAGTAAAATTTTAAGACTTGCTTCTAAAACGAACCAAACGCAAATAATGTTTGTTCAGCCCATTTATGTTTATAGATAAATTAGTTTAAAGTTTGTTTAATATATAATTTAAAACTTGTTTAAACCTCATTTATTGTTTAGTTATTATTGTTTGTGCGCTCATTTTATTTATTTATATTTTTATTTGATTATTATTTTTATCTAAAAAGATAAGATATAAGTTTATTTATTGCTTATTTATTAATCAGGAATATTGTTTGTGAATATGTTCATGTAATATTCACAAGCATGTTTATTTAAATTAAACAAATGAATATCAACACATAAATTTAAATAAATGACTACATACACAGTTTGAAATAATTAACAAGCATAAACGAAACACACACAAATAAATTTAAAAATAAACAAATAAGCATGCATAGAAGTTTATTTTATCAAACCCAGTTATACCCTTAATTTTCATACAATCTGACTTATTATACATTATAAAAAAAATCAGAATTCTCCCTATTATCGATCTTACCCCCTTCATTTCTAGTAGCGCCTTGAAACATCACTTTGAAGCATCCAATCCAATCAAAATTTCATTCAATGGCTAATTTTGCATCCTCCATGAATCATACAAGATCATGGGCATTTTGTTCCCTAAAACACCTATCTTTTACACTTCCAAATATGATTTCATCCCAATATATATCAAATCTTTTCTTAATCCATTAATCCAACAATGAATCCCTACCATAAAATTTTGACCACAATAACAATTGTGTGACAGCTACCACACAACTATCAATGCTACTTATTAGTACTTTCATACCATAAAAACCCCAAAACACAAGCAACTAATAATCTGCATGACTCTACTTCCTGTTATAAGTCTCTCATATCTATCAAACTCCATACTAATTCGTCCAGTTACATTACTACTCCACCAATATTCTGCTCATCTCAATATTCACCATTTTGCTTAGAAAAAAAAAGAGATAAAAATCTTATTGATAAACAGCCTTGATTGATTGTAAATACACCACCAAGCTTTATAGTTTATCATCAAATAGTGTAGGACCACCCATAAGTAGTAGTAGAAAGCAACATAAGTTTTGGGCCTGTCATTTATTTCTTCTAACTAGATCAATCCTCCCAAGCCGTAGAGACTTCCATTCCATGCTTTGTTGCTTTCTGATAGGTATTCAAATGGTATATATATTTTAGTTAAATTACACTTAAGTAAAATGGCTAGGTTTGATATGTTGGAATGTGTAGGTGAAGAGGACCAAGCCATGGAGTGGTGACGAAGTCAGTAAGTTGAGGCACGAGCCAAGGTTGAGTAAGTTGCGACCATTGCTACTGAGTTGAGACTGAAATTATGGATTGCAGGGAGAATAACGCAGCACAATGAGGAAGTCGCTTTGTGTGTCATTAATTCTAGAAGAAGCGAGTCGTTAATTAGCGCATTTCATATTGTGTTTGTGTGGTAAAAGTACCACAAAATTGCATATATTATACCTTAGATTGCATTGATAAAATGGGAAATCACCCCATGTTAGACTAGCGAGAACAACAGTCCCTCTGTTAAAATTACGTGTTTATATATAAGGTATAATAACAAATTTAGTCCTCAATCTTTACGCACTTATTCAATTTGACCTCTATAGTTTTTTTGGAAGTAAATTACAAAATTTTGAAACTAATAAGACTAAAGGGTCCAAAAAGCCTTAGTAACAAATTAAAAAAAAAATCAATTAAGCCCTTTTAAAATTTAAAAATCACAAAATTTATAAAAAAAAATTATAATTTTTTATTAAAAAATAAAAATATCAACTTAATAAAATAGTTGGGGTCAATTTTTTTTAAAATTTTATAACCATTAGATTTTAATGGGTCCTTATTTTTATTTTCTAATAAAAAATTTAATTTAATTTTTTTATAAATTTGTTTATAATTTTTTATTTTAAAAGGAATTTAATTGATTTTTTTACATTTGTTACTAAGATCATTTTGACCTTTTAGCCTTACGAGTTTAAAAAAGTTCTAATTTACTTCCAATAAAAGTATAAGGGTCAAATTGAATAAACATGTAAAGGTTGAGGATTAAATTTGTTATTATATCTTACATTTAAATATTAAGTTTTAATGAAGGAACTGTTTTACTCATTCACCTAACATACAGAGACTAATTGATAAAACTCTAAAATGACATATTTTTATGTATTAATTACATATTTATTTTGAGTATGATCCTACTAATTTGAGCTGTTTATGGTTTTTATCTTGTAAGGACTAAATTGAAGGCAAAAAGGAAATTTGGGGGCAAAAAGCATGAATTTGAAGATAAAATGGGCCAGCCTGCGAAATAGAAAAGAAGTGGTGTCGAAAATGCAAAGTATGGAAGACTTGGGGGCAAAAGTGCATAGAAGAGATTTTATAAACACAAGACTCTATTTAAATTTTAATTATATTAAGATAATTGTTAAGATTATTATTTAGATTTAATTTTAGCTTTTATCTCTATTTATCTTTATTTATATTTTAGAATTTAATTAGGAATAGACTAGGTTTCCTAAGTACTATAAATAAGGGATGGAGTGACACAAATAGAGGTGTGCATGGGCCGGGCTACCTGGCCCGGCCCGAAGGCCCGCCCGAAAAATGAGAGGGTTCGGGTAAAAATATAGGCCCAAAATATGGGTTTGGGTAAAAAAAGAGTAAAACTTTTTTGGCCTGGCCCGAATTATATACTAAATATATATATTTTTTATTTTTAATCATATTTAAATTTTATTTTTAATTTTAATATAATCACTTTTTATTATATTTTCAATTTGTGTATTGTTTTAAGAATTGTTTTAATATCATTTTTTATTTGTTTTTTGTTTTAATATTTGTTTTAAATGTATTTGATGATTTATTATATTTTAAATTTTTTATTTAATGAAATAATTTTAAAAAATTTAATATGGGCCGGGCCGGGCTCGGGCTTAACAAATTTATTTCGGGCCAGGCTTGGATAAATTTTTAGGCCCATATTTCGGGCCGGGCCTGGGACTAGATAATGAGCCTAAAATTTTGTCTGGGCCCAGCCTGAACCCGGCTCGGCCCGGCCTATGCACACTTCTAGACACAAATTTTACTCATCTTTTCTGTAAACACTCCCTATTTCAAAAAGCTTAACCTTTGTTCCTTTCATATTATTCAATAAAATTCCAATTTTATTAAGTTTATTTCTTTTTCCTAAAAAGCATGAGCCACTAAATTTATCTAGCCAAAGGTTGTCAAAATTCTCCAAAAAGGGTTCATGAGGCTTAGAATCTGTGCTTAGCATTCTCAACGAGTATTCATCGTTTCTCCGCATTATAGGGCTGACGCTTCCGTCCATGTCCCTTCAAAGGTGATTTTTTCAACTTGTGCGAAGAACGGTCGTTTTGTATGTTTTGGGAAAGTTGCACAGTCGGTTCGTTAGCTTACTACGTCAGTGGTTGTCGAGCGCAAGAGACAAAATGGTGTGGAATTCGCCATTGAAAAGTGATGATCTAGTGTAAGATAGTCCCACAAAAGCGACGGCTGGCTAGAGTCATGTTCCTCTAAATTGTAAGTCTAAAATCTAAGTAGAGCTGGTGGTCGTAGGCGTCCTCTTCCACTATAACTGGCTTATTCTATTCAAGAAGGATCACCTAAAAGCCTAGGATTGAACTCAAGGTAGATCGAGTCTCGGAGGCTGGAATCTCTTTATAAAAAAACTATTTTTCCTCAACTTTGTTTATCTATACAATTTTAATTTTAATTTTAATTTTCGTAATTTCAATTCAATCAAACTTTTAGTTCTGTTTTTTTATTTTTTTTCCAGGTACGCAGGTTTTCTTAGGCGCGACTCTGTCTGGGATCTCAAGGAACAAGAACTTGTGCAAATCCAGTCCTTGAGGATTTGACCCTACTTCCCTTATACTATTCTTTTTATTATTTCCTAAGGATAGGATATTTTTTATGCTCTCAACGACGCATCAAATTTTGGCGTCGTTGCCGGGGGACTGGTAACATACTAATCTTGTTTCTTTTGTTTCTTATGACTAGATCTGCTCCAGGTATTCTCGCGTTTGATTCAAAAATAGAGAAGACTGCGAGAGCCAATTGCAAGGAAACAAAGTTACGGAAAAAACAGTCAGGGGTGGTAGGGACTTAGAATAACCCATCGCCGAAAATAAAAGTAGGCGACGAAGTTAAGTCTAGAGTTAACGAAAACCCTACTCAAACACTTGAAAACGAAAGAGTAGGAGTCGATCTACCAGAAGAAGTGCTTAACACTAGGGTTAACGAAAACTCAAATTTAGCAATCAACCTATGACTCAAACGATTCGACAATTGGCCGAAGCCCTTGTAGAACAACCGCCGTTATGCATTACGTATCGTACTATGGATACTAATTTTGAACTGAAGTTAGGATTAATCCAATTACTACCGAATTTTCACAGATTACAAAATGAAAATCCACATAAACATCTAAAAGAGTTTCATATGGTTTGTCTTAGTATTAAACCTCAAGGGGTAACTAAGGATCAAATCAAATTGCGTGCTTTTCCTTTTTCCTTAACAGATTCTAATAGGGAATGGTTGTTTTATCTACCTCCTAGATCTATTACAACTTGGACTGATCTTTCCCGTTTGTTTCTTAATAGTTTTTTCTAGCATCGTGTGCAGCTAATTTAAGAAGGGAGATCGTTGCGATAACGTAAAAAGATGTGGAGTCTCTTTACGACTATTGGGAATGATTCAAGAAGTTGTGTGCAAGTTGCCCACAACATGGGATAATAGAATAGTCTCTGCTCCAATACTTCTATGAGGGCTTAAAGCCCATAGAGATAAATATGATAGATGCCGGCAGAGAAGGAGCATTGATCAACATGACTCTCTAACAAGCAAGGGACTTGATAACCATGATGGCTACAAATACTCAGTAATTCCTAGCCAATCCTAAACCCACAAGAAGGGTTCACCAGTTAAGTAATTCAACCTTAGAAGATAAAGTTAATAGACTTACTAATATTGTGAATTCTCTTTTTGCAGCAAAAACAGGACCAACTCGATTGTGCAGAATTTGTGCAACACCAGAACATACAACTAATGCATGCCCTAGTTCGTGCGGCGATACTATAACCTATTTAGATGTTGTGGAAAACTTTCCTGGACTGCCTCAAAGGTGATATAACCCCTATGCAAATAAATATAACCCAGGATGGAAAGACCATCTTAACTTGAGTTATAGGGCAAACCTGCAGTATAACCAGCCATACCAAAACTGGTTTCCACAATAGCCACAAGATTCAGGTACCTCTCTAGAAACTATGGTCAATAAATTAGCAGCTAATATGCTTGATTTTCAACAGCAAATACAACAACAAACTCTTGATTTCTAAAAGGAAATAAAGGATTTTCAACAGAAAATCGAGGCGTCTATAAGAGAATTGACCATATCAATTGAGAAAATGAACTTAAAAGGGAAGCTGCCGTTACAAACGGAACCTAATCCAAGACAACCCCTAAATGCAGTGACGTTGCGAAATGGAAAAGTACTGGAACCAATTCCTGGCAAAAATCTTGGCTAAGATTTCGCCCAAGAAAAGCACGAGAATGATGAATAGGCCTGAATGAAACCTCCATTGCCTAAAATTTAACCTCTATTTCTAGGACGATTGAACCAATGTCGGAAAGGTAAAGAGGATAAGGAGATCCTCGAAATATTCAAAAATGTCAAGATCAACATACCACTGTTGGATGCCATCAAACAAATTCTGCGATATGCCAAGTTCCTTAAAGAGCTCTGCACCAACAAGCGAAAATTAACTAGTAATGAAAGGGTAAGTATTGGTGAGAATGTATCCACAGTGTTACAGAGGAGGATGCCAGCGAAATGCAAAGATAGGGGCATGTTTGCAATACCATGCAAAATAGGCCACTTAGGAATTAAAAAAGCCATGTATAATTTAGGGGCTTCCATAAATGTCATGCCTTTTTCTATTTATGAATCACTTAACGCGAGTTTTTTGACGAAAATAGGTGTTATCATTCAATTAACAGATAGGTCTATTGTGCATCTCGAAGGAGTCCTTGAGGACGTATTAGTGAAAGTCAATGGACTTATCTTTCCTGCAGACTTTTATGTGATAAAAATGGAAGAGGATAAAGCTCCTGGGTCTTCAGACATCTTGTTGGGGCGACCTTTCCTTAGCACTACAAATACTAAGATTGACATGCGTAGCGGAACCCTCACGATGGAGTTTGTCAGAGAGATCTTGAAGTTTAACGTTTATGAAGCTATTAGTTACCCGAGTGAAATCTTGAACATAAACAGTGCCGACATAATTGACTCATTAGTGGAAGAAACTTTTGAGTCATCTTATGGAGATAAATCTAAAATGATGTTTGATGATTTTGAATCTGTTAATGAATTATTAGCTCTTTTGGATACTAAACTTCTACCTTCTATTGTGCAAGCACCAGATCTGGAATTCAAACCACTTCCCAAGCATCTCAAACGCACATTTTTGGAGAATGATGAGACCATTGTCGACTTAAAAGGGATTAACCCCTTGACAGGCACACATAAGATTTTCTTGGAGGAAAAAACGAAACCAAAGCAAGAAGCGTAAGGACGATTGAACCCAAATATGGTGGATGTGGTAAAAAAAAAGAAGAGAATTTTCAAGCCCATACGAATGAAAGAATTTAGCTAGAACAGCCCTAATACTAGTTGGGGAGTCAAGCTAATGACGTTAAACAAGCGCTTGTTGAGAGGCAACCTAATTTTTATTTTTCTTTATTTTATTATTTACTATATTATTATATTATTAATTACTTTATTTTGTTTGGATATTAATAAATTTCTCTTCTTCTGTCTAGGTAAACCGGTGAGGAAAAAACTTAGGAATTGATATGTTTTCACAAACATCCCTTATTCTATCCCTATACCAAGTAGGAATAGAGCATCCCTAGTTTATACTTATCCAAAACCTGCATCCAAACACCCACCCTACAGCCAAACACCCTTTTTTCTACATTTTCAAACCCTAAACTTTTCCCTATTTTCACCCAAATAACTCTCTAACCGCCTTCCCTCTTCTCCCTCACCCCCACCACCAATTTTTCCCACCACTATGGTTAGGACTAGAAGATGTGCTGCTGTCGAACCCTCTTTCACCGTCAACAGCCGCCGGCGTCGATTCTCGGTGCCCCAACACGTCAATTTAGGCGACGAACACCTTCCCCTCATTTCTCTCCTCCACACGACGTCGAACCTTCTCCTCCTTGCAGCTATGCATGAACGACAGTGACTACATGGAGAGTTTTCTTAAAACCTTTTTCTTTCACATATTTGTTTTCCTTTTTCTTTCACATCGAGGATAATGTGTTTTAAGTAGGGGAGGCATTCCTTATTATTTCTGCCATTTTATCTGTTGTTTTTATTGTTCTGCTACTGTTGCTGCTACCTTATGCTCGTTTTTGCCCATATTTATTTTTTTAGAATATTTTCCTCTTTTCATGCCCATGATTTTAACCAGGAATTGCCCACTGTTTGACTTGCGAGCATGATTCTTGTTTATTAAGTTAATTATAATTTTGCTAGTTTGATTTCGTCTCCACTGTTTTATTTCTATTAGGCTAAAATAATTATGATTAATAGAGTTAATTCTATCTTGCTTATAGTAAAATCGATTAAGTCTAAATGCAAAGAGGACACTTAATATAATTGCATGCTAAAATTATGCTCATGACTGTTAGGTGGTTGTTGAAACTTATTTTTGACACTTGATTGTTTTTCCTAGTTCTCCAAAATTAAAATTCCATTTAATGATAATAATAAAATTTGATGTCTCCGTAATTATGAGTGCAACTTAAAAATGTGACTAGCTGAGTAACCGGGGTAGGGTGCTTGGGTTGTCATCCTACTTCGTGTCAAAAGGTTGTGTGATGTGTTAGGTAAAACTCCGCTAACCATAATTAAACAAAAAAATTTTAAGAATGTGTTGGGCTGAGTAACTGGGGTGGGGTGCTTGGTTGTCATCTCTCTTCGCGTCAAAAGGTTCAATATATTCTTAAGGAAAAAAAAGAAAAAAAGAAAAAAAAAGATGTATTTGCATTTGGGGACTAAAGGTGGAAACAAATAGAGTGTCTTGGTAAGTTTAGTAAATTACCTAATTTTCATGAAATAATTCAAGTCGATTTTGAATTTTGTGTGATTAAATTGGAATACTTTTTCAGATTTACTTATAGCAAGCTAAAGGTTCTCTTTATTTTCTTATGCATTAAGCCTAATTTTTATAAAACTTTAGAGTGATATTTCTTTAATGGTAAAATCTAAATTTCACAGTGAATAGAAACCATACTTGAGGGCAAGCATGGGCTAAGTAGGGGGAATTTGATAATACTCTAGAATGAAATATTTTTATATATTAATTACATATTTATTTTGAATATAATCCTACTAATTTGAGCTATTTATGGTTTTTATCTTGTAAGGACTAAATTGAAGGAAAAAAGGAAATTTAGGAGCAAAAAACATAAATTTGAAGATAAAATGGGCCAGCATGCAAAATAGGAAAGAAGTGGTGTCGAAAATACAAAGTATGGAAGACTTGGGGGCAAAAGTGTAAAGAAGAGATTTTATATACATAAGACTCTATTTAAATTTTAATTATATTAGAATAATTTTTAAAATTATTATTTAGATTTAATTTTAGCTTTTATCTCTATTTATCTTTATTTATCTTTTAGAATTTAATTAGGAATAAAATAGGTATGTACTATAAATAGGGGATGGAGTGACACAAATTTCACTCATATTTTTTGTAAACACTCCCTCTCGCAAAAAGTTTAGCATTTGTTCCTTTCATATTATTCAATAAAATTCCATTTTTATTAAGTTTATTTCTTTTTCCCTAAAAAGCATGAGCCACTAAATTTATCTAGCCAAAGGTTTTCGAAATTCTCCAAAAATGGTTCATGAGGCTTAGAATCCGCATTTAGCCTTTTAAACGAGTATTCATCGTTTCTCCACATTACGGGGCTGACACTTCCATCCATGTCCCTTCAAAGATGATCTTTTCAACTTTTGCACAAAACTGCCGCTTTGTATGTTTTGGGAATGTTGCACAGTCGGTTCATTAGCTTACTGCGTTAGTGTTTGTCGAGCCCAAGAGACAAAATGGCATGGAATTCACCATTGAAAAGTGATGATCTAGTGTAAGATGGTCCCACAAAAGCGAGGGTTAGCTAAAGTCAGGTTTCTCTAAATTGTAAGTCTAAAATCTAACTAGAGCTGGTGGTTGTAGGCATCCTCTTCCACTATAACTGGCTTATTCTGTTCAAAAAGGATTACCTAATACCCTAGGATTGAACTCAAGGCGGATGGAGACAACCAAAGGCTGGAATCTCTCTATAAAAAACTGTTTTTCCTCAACTCTGTTTATCTATACAATTTTAATTTTAATTTTCGCATTTCAATTCAATTAAACTTTTAATTCTGTTTTTTTATTTTTTTTAGGTATGTAGGTTTTCTTGGGCACGACTCTATTCGGGATCTCGAGGAACAGGAACTTGTGCAAATCTAGTCCTTGAGGATTTGACCCTACTTCCCTTATACTATTATTTTCATTATTTTATAGCGATAGGATATTTTTGGTCCTCTCAACGATGCATCACTAATTTATTCCTTTTTCAATAGAGGTATTAAAATACAATTTAAGATATAGTAAAGGGGTTTGTGTGTTTTTGGATTTTAGTTAAGACTTGTTGTTTGTTGTTTAGCCTGAATCTGCTTTTGGATAATTTTGTGTGGTTGTTGCATATTATTGTGCAAGTTTTCAGCAGGTGGTTTTATTTGAGTTTTGCAAATTGAGATTTTTAGTGCAATTAAACTTGGAAATTGGAAAAAATTTAAGGCACCTTAGAAAGTCCAAATTAGTGGTGGAAACTTTTAGTCTTGATTTAACCATGAGCCTCACAATTATGCAATGCCAAATCTAAAAAGAGTACAAAGTAGCATTAGGATATCTACACTACCCGCTAATAATTTCGAAATTAAGGCAACAATAATAGAAATGATACATATTTGGCTATTTAAGAATTTATTCAAATCTTAGAATTATATGAAATTGAAGGGAAAAGTAGTAGAGGGATTAAAATGGAAAAATGGCTAATTTTTAATTGAAATTCGTTAAAGGACTAAAGTTGAGATTTTACCTTTGTGAAAGAATTTACACAAAGTAAGAATGAACACACTGTTTTATATTAATAAACCTTGAGAAAAATGCTTGATTGATTGAGAACTTGAGAGGAGTATTTATACACATAGAAGTAGATGGAAATTGTTATTAACCAACCAAGCTAATAAACTGAATCTGTTACAACAACTTAATAGACTCTAATATTCACCCTTCTACTATTACATTGTGATTTGGAGTTTCTCTCGGAACCGACAAAAATTAGTAGTGGACAACGGTTTGGTGAGAATATCAACAATCTGATCACATACCGAAACTTCACCAACAATCAACAACCCATCTGCAACCTTCTCACGAACAAAGAAAAGATCAAGTTCAACATGCTTGAATTTAGAGTGGAGAACGGGATTGGCCGCAACAACCACTGCACTAGAATTATCACACCAAACAATAGGTTAGTCATCAGAAGAAAATTGAAGTTCTTATAGTAACAATTCAAGCCATGTGATGTTAATGGCTGCAATAGCTACACCTCGATACTCTACTTCAACCATCGATCGAGAAACAACCTGTTTCATGGAGCACCATGAGAAGGGATTCCCACCAAAGTACATACAATACCTAGTGGTGGACCGACGATCATCAAAATCCAAATCCCAATTAGCATCAACATACCCAACTAAAGACAATCGTTTAGAAGGTCGAATCTGTAACCCATAGTCAATAGTAGCACAAAGGTTGCGTAAGATACATTTGACGGAAACAAAATGTACATCAGTAAGAGCGTGCATGAATTGATATATTCTATTTACAGTATAAAAAATATCAAGTCGAGTAAGAACCACATATTGTAACACTCCGACAATACTCTGATATTCATGTGGATCACTAAAAGGTGTTCAAAACCAATATCCTTTAGTGAAAACTCAGTGTGAAGCCGGTAAACAAACGTATCAATCTCGAGGCTAGAGTCACCTATAATAATGATATCATCTACATAAACCAAGACATGTATATGAGACTCATTAGTAATACAAATGAATAAAGATGCATCAGACTTGGAAAGCACAAAACCAATGGAAATAAGGAAAGCCTTCAACTTATCGAACCAGGCCCTTGAAGCTTGCCTTAGTTCGTACAATGCTTTGTTCAATCTATTTGAACATAACTGGGAGGTTGTTGTATGTACACCTCTTCAGTCAATTTACCATTAAGGAAAGCATTATTAACATCAACCTGTCATAATGGACACTGTTTACAGACAACAATAGAGAGAATGGTGCAAATTGTAATGGGGTTGACCACTGGACTGAATGTTTCACGAAAATCACACTTAGGGACTTGAGAACACATTTTACCAACCAATTTGACTTTCAAGTGAGCCACTGTTCCATCATGATTCTGTTTTATCTTAAAGAGCCATTTACAACCAATTACCTTCCGTGCCAGTGGTAAGGGAACTAAATTCCAAGTGTTGTTATGAAGTAAATCATCATACTTGTCCTCAGCAGCCTTCCTCCACTCAACACTCGCAAAGGCTTCGTCAATATTATGAGGTTCGTGATAAGAAAGTTCAACCGTTAGCACATTCGGTTTAAAAATACCAACTTTCGAGTGATTGACTATCGAATAAGTATTGATGGACGGAAGCGAAGAGGATCAATAGGAATGGGAACTTTTAGCGGAGGAAAGAAAGGGCCGGAGCAACTGTGACCATAAGGACTAGCATTCTCAGCATCATGAGTTAAGACCAGATTAGACATGATCGAAATAGGGTAAGAGGAGAAAACCAATATGGGAATCAGAGAAGCAGTATCTGAAGATGGTAGATTTGGGGACGAGGAGCGGATGATAGGCAAAACAGTGGTAACTAGGTTTGATGCCAGAGAGTCAGACAGTGTACTCAAAGAAGCAAACAAGAAGCGATTATTATCGAACACCACATGTCGAGAAATAAACACCCATCCATTCGAAGCAAGACACTGATAACCTTTATGATGAGAGCTGTAGCTAAGAAAATTATACGGTTGGGACCAAAACTCTAACTTATACTGATTAAACGGTTGGTTATATGGATAGCAACAATACCTAAAAACACGAAGATAGTCATATTCTGAAAGAGTACCATAAAGCACGAAATACGAATACTGATTTTGAAAAATTAGAGTGGGCAACCGATTTATCAAATGAACAACAGATGAAAAGACATATTCGCAATGCTTCATTGGCAAATAGGCTTGAGTGAGTAATATGAGCCCAACTTCCACTATATGACGGTGCTTTATTTCGACAATCTAATTTTTCTCGGATATGTGTGGGCATGTAACACGATAGCGAATTCCATGCTTACCTAGAAATGAAGTAAATGAGCGAAATTCACCACCACAGTCACTCTGAAACTACTTTATATCTTTGCCAAACTGACCTTTAACTATTTTTTAAAAATGAACAAAATAATCAATAGTTTGAAACTTCTTTTGGATAAGAAATAGCCATGTAAATCGACTATAAACATCAACAAATAAAACATAATACCAACTAGTCCTAGAATTAATAGAAGTAGGTCCCTATGGATTAGAAAAGACTAAATCAAATGGATGATGATACACAATGGTGGAAGTCGAAAATGGTAACTTGTGTGACTTCCCTTGTTGATAAGTAGAACATACATGCTACAACTTATTAGTATCAACAAAACATTACAAGTTTTTAAAATGAACTGACAATATTCGATGATGGTTGTCCAAGTCAAGGATGCCATAACTTAAAAAAATTGCATTTAGGAGGCATAGAAGTGCGAGTGCCCAACTCTGTATTGTGAAGAGACATGACAGTGCCTCGAACGAATCCCATATTGACAGAAGACGACACTGGAGAAAATCGATACAATCCCTCATGTGTGTGGCCTTGAAGTAAAATTTCCTAGGTTTATATATCCTTTACAAGACAATGAAATTGGTGAAACTCAAAAAACACATTATTATCTCGAGCAAAATGAGAAATTGAGAGCAAATTTTTTTGAATCTTAGGTACATGTAACACATTTCTTAAATACAATAATTTGCGAGAAGTAGAAATCGTGCTATGACCCATACTCTCAATATGAGCACACGTACCATCACCTATAAGCAGAGAATTTTACTTGAATATTCAGTTGAATTACTCAAGGTAAAGGCCTCTTGACATACATTATTGGTGGCACCAAAGTTGGGGTACCGAATGGACATTTCAGGAAAGACATGTGGCAAAGACACAGATGGCCCAACAAAAATTTCATTGTGCAAAGTAGGCTTGGTAGAATGAATAGGAGCATTAGGCAACCCAAAAACAACAGACCTAGAAGTAGGCCCAATCGAAGTATATGTGGCAGACCAAAACGTAGGCTTAACAGCAGACACAAAAGCACATGTGACATTATTAGCAGCAGGTCCAACCGAGTCAAAATGGGCAGATCAAAACATAGGCCCAACAGTAGATCCAATAGAAGATGTATACCTATAGTTTAATGGCCCATTCGAATAAGACAAGTGAGACGTCTGATGGACTAAAGCAGATGGGTTGACTGAAGAGTAGGGCCCAACGGACATGTTATGGAGTAAAGACCCATAAGGTGAGGGAGTAAAACTTTCATGAGTAGAGAATGGATTAGGGTTCGGGGCAGCCACTAAAACCTTTTCAAAACGCTACAAGAGAGACTAAGGAAAAGGATCAAAGAATGACACCGGAAGATCAAAAGACAACACCAGAGGACCATCAACCGAGTGGTCGAACCTATAATAGCACTGTTGAGCAAGATGTCCAAGACGACCACAGATCTGACACTGAGGGCAACCACGGTTACTCCGACCATGACCGTAATAAAAACCAAGGCGAACATGAGAGAATAAGGCTATTAATCGAGATATAAATACCGAAACCATCAGAGGAGCCATCGTCGAATCCCTTGAAGTAGGCAAATATTGAACCAGATTTGACTGGAGAGAGATCTCCAAAACAAACCTTTGCTACCGACGTTCACACTCTAACAATATATCCATAATGCGACCTATTGCTAAAGGTTTTGATGAAAAATATGTAATAGTAAATATCGAATTGAACTTTGCCGAAAAACTAGCAAGGACTGTATCAACTTGCTCATTAGCGGAGACGAGATGGCCAGAAGCACCAAGGAGATCATAGTTACTATTGATCTTGGCTAAATATTCATTTACTGTCATGTGCCCTTTCTTCAATAAATGAAGGTCATATTTTAACCAAGAAATCCCGACATCAGAAGTTGCGCAAACAAGTGGCATGCCTTGCTCCAAACATCATGAGTGGTGTTAGCACTTGAAAAACACAACAAAAGATTACCACTAACCGTGGATAAGAGCCAAGAGGCAAAGAGCTTATCTTGTTGATGGTAAGCTACAAAATTTGAGTTAGAGATTAATTTCCTTTCTTAAACCGACACGAATCAGGACGGGATCAAAAGCATATCGTTGGCATAATCGGTAAGAGCATATCCATCAATAATTAGCTTTAGTTGATGTTGTCATTGGACAAAATTATCTTCGGTAAGCTTTACTGTGTCGTTTACGAAAGGATTGTACAACGCGAGAAGGCCTTTCCCTATCGAAAAAACATGATAATGGAGAATTCTGGACAAGAACAGTGGTTCTTGGAGACATTGTATCGTTGGCGGATACATCAGGCGAAGTTGCAACCATTGAGTATAGTGGAAAACACCCCAGGAAAGGGCAACTGATACCATGAAAGAATTTACATAGTAAGAATAAACACACTGTTTTCTATGAATAAACCTTGAGAAGAATGCTTGATTGATTAAGAACTTGAGAGGAGTATTTATACACATACAACTAGATGGAAACTGCTACTAACCAACTTAGCTAATAAACTAAATCTGTTACAACAACTTAACAGACTCTAACACTTTGAAAGCTCAAGATTACTTTATAATCATTGTAAGATTTTATAAGTGATTAATGAGGGAGGATTTGAATCAATGTTGTTTGAACTAGATCAATCGGTTGGACTGGTTGGATTGAAAATTGAACAAGGGATGAGTCCGAATAGTGGCTTTGAATTAGTTAGATCGAGAATTGGTACAAACTGATTGAATAGGTTAAAAACCAGGTTGAAGTGGTTAGTTGAACCAAAGTGTTGAATGTAGTGGTAATACACGTTGCATTTCTAAAAGAAAATATAGGTTTGAACTTCGGAGAGAATATCATTAAAAGAGATAATCACAAACCCCGAATATAAATCGTAAAACAAATATAGGGAATAAAATGATAAACTTTTCACAAGCTTTATTATTAAGATTATTATTTAGAATTTAGAAATTATGAGGTTAAAATTTAAAAATAAAAAAATTTATAAGAATATTTTTTTATTAAAAAATAACAATATCAACTCCATAAAATAGTATGGGTCAATTTTTTTTTAATTTTATAACCATTAGATTTTAATGGGTTGTTATTTTTATTAATTTTATAACCATTAGATTTTAATGGGTTGTTATTTTTATTTTCTAATAAAAATTTTAATTTTAATTTTTTATAACTTTTTAAAAAAAATTTGTTTATAATTTTTTTTAATAATTTTTAAAATTTAAAAAGACTTAATTGATTTTTTAAAATTTTTTACTAAGATTATTTTGACCTTTTAGCCTTAGTAGTTTAAAAAAGTTCTAATTTACTTCTAATAAAAGTATAAGGGTCAAATTGAATAAACGTGTAAAGGTTGAGAGCTAAATTCGTTATTATATCTTTATATATAAATATTAAATTTTAATGAAGGAACTGTTTTACTCATTCACCTAATGTATAGAGACTAATTTTTTCCTTTTTCAATAGAGGTATTAAAATACAATTTAAGATATAATAAAGGGGTTCGTGCGTTTTTTTAATTTTAGTTAAGAGTTGTTGATTGTTGTTTAGACCGAATCGACTTTTGGACAATATTGTGCGATTATTGCATATTATTGTGCAAGTTTTCAGCAGGAGATTTTATTTGAGTTTTGGGAATTGAGATTTTTAGTGCCATTAAACTAGGAAATTGGGAAAATTTTAAGGCACCTTAAAAAGTCAAAATTAGTGGTGGAAACTTCTAGTCTTGATTTAACCATGAGCCTCGCGATTATGCAATGGCAAATCTAAAATGAGCACGAAGTAGCATTAGGATATCTATACTACCCACAAATAATTTCGAAATTGAGGCAACTATAATAGAAATGATACATATTTGGCTATTTAAGAATTTATTCAAATATTGGAATTATATGAAATTGAAGGGAAAAGTAGTAGAGGGATTAAAATGGAAAAATGGCTAATTTTTAATTGAAATTTGTTGAAGGACTAAAGTTGAGATTTTACCTTTGTGAAAGAATTTACACAAAGTAAGAAGAAACAAACTATTTTCTATGAATAAACCTTGAGAAGAATGCTTGATTGATTGAAAACTTGAAAGGATATTTATACACATACAATTAGATGGAAACTGCTACTAACCAACTAAACTAATAAACTGAATCTGTTACAACAGCTTAACAAACTCTAATATTCACCCATCTACTATTACATTGTGATTTGAAGTTTCTCTCGGAACCGACAAAAATTAGAAGTCAACAATGGTTTGGTGAGAATATTGGCAATTTGATCACATGCCGAAACTTCACCAACAATCAGCAACTCATCTGCAACTTTCTCGCAAACAAAGAAAAGATCAATTCAACATGCTTGAATTTAGAGTGGAGAATGGGATTGGCCGTAAAAACCACTACACTAAAATTATCACACCAAATAAGAGGTTGATCATCAGCAGAAAATTGAAGTTCACGTAGTAACAATTCAAGCCATGTGATGTCAATAGTTGTAACAGCTACACCTTGATACTCCGCTTCAACTGCCGATCAAGAAACAACTTGTTGTTTCTTGGAGCACCATGAGATGAGATTCCCACCAAAGTACACACAATACCTAATGGTGGGCTGACAATCGTCAAAATCCAAACCCCAATTTGTACAACATACTCAACTAAAGGCAACCATTCAGAAGGTTGAATCTGTAACCCATAGTCTATAGTAGCACAGAGGTAGTGTAAGATGCGTTTGATGGCAACAAAATGTACATCATACTATAGCAAAACAGACTTTTAGCGGCGTTTTTAGTGGCGTTTGGACAAAAAATGCCGCAACAATTGTACATTAGTGGCGCTTGAAGAAAAAAGCCGCTAAAGGTTAGAGTTATAGTGGTGCTTGTGAAAAAAAACACCGCAAAAGATCACTTTTAGCGGCGCTTATGTAACAAACGCCGCAAATGATCAAGCATTAGCAATGTTTCTTGAAAAACGCCGCTCTAGGTCAACTATTAGCGGCGCTTATCTAAAAACACCGAAAAAGTGTTGAGTAAAACGAAAATGTCTATTGTTGAGGTTTAGAGGCATTAGCGGCGTTTTCTATAAAATGCCGTAATATATTAAGAATTAGCGGCGTTTGTTGTAAAACACAGCAAAATGTCAATCATTAGCAGAGTTTAACGCCGCAAAAAATGTTATTTTAAGGTTTAAGGTTATGAATTTTAGGTTTAATGTCTACGGTTAATTTAGAGTTTTAGGGTTTATGATATAATGTTTATTATTTTACGTTATGAGTTTATGTTTTAGAGTTTGGGTTTTGGGGTTTATTATTTTAGGGATTAAGGTCTTAATATTAATGTTCATGGTTTTAAGGGTTAGGCTATTAGGGATTAGGGGTTATGATTAATGATAAAAAATTAATTTATTTTAGGGTTTTGGTAAGCATTAAGATTCTATTTTAATTACTTTTGTCCTTTGTAATATATATATTAGAACTTGTAATATATATTAAGATTTTATTTAGGGTGTAAGTTTAGGTTTAGGGTTCAAGGAAAGGATACTATTAGAACTGAAGAACGTTTGGATTTTACTGAGATTCATGCCATTTTGTACTATACCCATATTATTTAATATAAGGATATAAAATATATGTTTTGTAGTACACTAACATTGGCCACACGAATTCCCAAAAATATGTCTAGGATTATGGTTTAGGGTTAACGATTTTTAGAGTTTATAGTTTGGGTTTTATGGTCTAGGATTTATGGTTGGCTTAGGGGTTACGGTGTATGGTTTTGGGGTTTAGAGTTTGGGTTTTGGTGTTTAGTATTTGTATTTTTGGGTTTCGGTTTAGGGTTTCGAATTTAGGGTATAATTTTGGATTTTAATTTAGAAGATAAATATAAATAAGATAAATATATATAAATTATTATTTTAAAAGAATATATATCAAAATAGGTTAAATCCCAAAAGCATACATGAAAAGTGGTTTAGTGTGCAATTGTGTACATAAATTGTAATTTGATCTAGATCTTGTAAAATATTAACACAATTATTGATATAATTAACATCATTTTTTATTTAATTAATTTATATATTGCATACATAATATTTATATTTATTCAATATAAAAATATATTGATGTATTTGTTTTTTAAAATGTGTATTAAATCAAAATTAAAGTTTCAACTATAGTTAGGGTTTAAAGTGTAAGTTTATGGTTTGAGGTTTAAAGTTTAAGGTATATTGTTGAAGACTGAAGCAATATTTGGAATTTACTGAGATTCTTGCCATTTTTTACTACACCTAATAAAATATATATTTTGTACTACACTAACATTCGTCACACTAATATTATTTAGATATAATTTAAAAGAAATTATAAATAGTTTTAAATTTTGATCAATTTTTAAATATTTTTTAGTATCAAAGGCATTAGCAACGTTTATATAAAAAACGCCGCAAATGATAGGCAATAGCGGCGTTTTTAGACAAACGCCACAAAATGTAATTATACATTAATAAAAAACAACGTCGTTTTCTATGGAAATATTAGTGGCATTAGCGGCGTTTCTATAAAAAGGCCACAGATAGTAATTTATTTTAATTTAGAATGGCATTGTTTCTAGTTGAGATAATAGTGGCAGTAGCGGCGCTTTACTTAAAACGCCGCAAAAGGTCTTCTATAGCGGCGCTCTGTTTAAAACGCCTTAAATTAGTCATCTCAAACGTCTTCATTTTTCGTGGCAAAATTTGTCGTATTAGTGGCGCTTTGACGAAAACGCCGCAATAGGTCTCATTAGCAGTGCTTTTTATAGACGCCGCAAAAGAATTGTTCTAAACGTCGTCATTTTCAGTGACTACATGTTGGGTATTAGCGTCGCTTGTTTAAAAACGCCGCAATCGGTATCCTTTAGCGGCGCTTTGATGAAAACGCCACAAATGGTCATTTACTCTTATTTGAAACGGCGTTGTTTTTCTTCCTTGAAGTTTATCCCCCTATACCCGAAATCACTACAATTTTTTGCTAAGTCATTTTTGCCATTTCAGATTATTTCTTTCCTTAAATCCCTAAAACAAAGAACAACCCCTTTTTTTCCCCAAATTCTCCCCCAATTCCCTAAACCCGAAATCCCTAACATTTTCCCCAAATCTATTTTTTCCCTATACTTTTTTTCTCGAAATCAGTTCCCCCATCCCTGAAATCCTTAACTCTTTTCCCTTTCCTCTCGTCTCACTTCCTGTGAACTTCCCTGAAATCATTGCCTCTGTGCTGTCAATTACTTATGTTGCCCAAATTTTGGAACCAGTTGAAATATTCTCTG
Organism: Gossypium anomalum; assembly: GCA_025698475.1. Lineage (NCBI taxonomy): Eukaryota > Viridiplantae > Streptophyta > Magnoliopsida > Malvales > Malvaceae > Gossypium > Gossypium anomalum. The sequence goes on along the minus strand of CM046966.1, from coordinate 74,873,598 downwards.
CTACACTAAAAGTGTAATTTGGGTACAAATTTGTTTTCCTCTTTTTAGTTCATCATTGTTTTCTAGAATCTGAACATATCTATGGTGATCGAACATCTTACTGTTTTACTCCTTATGTTTTGATTTTTAGGGTATGGCTATTGTTTGTCTTCTGTTTCAAGTGCCTAGCTTCAATCAGTAATCTATTTATTATTACTGTTTGGAATGTCTTGGGGTGAATGTAAAGAGGCATCTCTATTTTAAAATCGGTCATCTGATGTTGGTTAGAACATTTTTATAAAGAATACAACTTTCAACAAATGTGTCCAAACTTATAGAAGAAATAGTATTTGTTGATGAAGTTACTCAGCTGGTATCTCTTCATTTTAAAACATAAGCCTGGATTTTTCTTTGATTTCTTCATTAGTGTGCTTATTTGCTATTCTATTGGTTGGAAAATATCTGTCTCTATTAACAAAGTTACCTAGTTTTTTTTTTTTTGTCATCAAAGACATTCAATTGAAAGGTGACCGAGCATCTTATTGGTTGATTTGATTCCTTGTGTTTTGACTTTTAGGATATAGTTCCATGTGTGTTCTCTATTTCATCTACCTAGCGTTTGTCTGTCAGTTATCTATGAATTCTTCTTGTTTGGAATGTCTTTGAGTGAATGTAAAATAGTATATTTTGTCGACAGCCCTCTGATGCTTCTCCAATTTTCTGCCATCCAATTTCCTGTTATCTGTCATACTGTAAGTTCTTTTTCTAAAAAGTATTAGTGAATTAATGTTTTCTGATATTTATGTTTATTTTTTATTTTTTATTTATAAATTAAAGTATTAGTGAATTAATGTTGTCTGTATTTCAGTTACTGCTTCCTACTCCTCCTGCAACTATTGGTTCAACTAAAGCTGTCATTTAATCTTCGAATTAATATTTGGTACTGATATTGATAAAGTTTTTATTTTTGCTTCAAGTGAAATAATATTTGCTGCTACTCTTATAATCTTACATATGTTCTAGGTACTATCGAGCACCTGAATTAATATTTGGTGCAACTAAATACACCATAGCCATTGACATCTGTTCTAGGTACATGTTTCATTGCTAAATTTTTTTCCTTATTTCTATGCATTTTCGCTTTAAATTACTTAACAAATACTACTTTTTTGACTCCAGCCTCTGTTTGCTGGTGAGAGTGGAGTAGACCAGGTTGTTGAAATTATTAAGGTACGTTTTAGTTCAAAATTCTAATCAATAATAGTTTTATCATGATGATTTTGGAAAATTTAATATTTTGGGGCTGCGATTTTGTATAGATTTAATTGCTAATTATGTTTGGAGCAAAACTATTTTGTTTTCAAAATATTTTTAAATTTTTTGCTTTTGAAAATATTTTTAAATATATATGTTTTCAAAATTATGTGCTATAATATAAAATTACTTACACTATAGTAAAATTTTAATTTGATATGTTTACTTTTTTAATTGAACTCGAATAATTTCACTCAATTTTATTCGATACGACTCAAATTTCATTTTACTTAACTCGATAAAATTTTAAATTGAGTTAAGATAATAAAATAAAACTTATCAAATCAAATTTTTTTCATTCAAAAAATTACTTATCATAAAATAAAACTCAGTTGATTCAATGGAATACTCGCTGATGATTGCATTAGAAAAGCTGAGAGTATGACAAACTTACATAATTTACATAACTTACATAATACATAACTTACATAATTTAAAGATCAAATTTAATAACTTACATAATTTACATAACTTACATAATACATAAATATATATCATATCATAACTTACATTACTTAATTATACTTATAAATAAACAACTTACCCGTGTAATTTATTGTCAACTTTAGACTTCAACAACTACAAAATGGATAGGACTTGGATAAATTTGTCAAGGGTAAGCGGTGGCTATCGAAATGGAGTACAAACTTTTCTAAATTTTGCATTTCAAAATGCAAGCCAAGAGAATATGATTCTTTGCCTGTGTAAGAAGTGTGGCAATATCAATTGGTATTATCGTGAAGTTGTCTATGAACATCTAATTTTTGATGGCTTTATTCGGGGGTATAAAAAATGGATTTTCCATGGAGAGTGTACACCTAGTAGAACCTCTTCAACGATTAATTTGGGTTATCCTCATAGTGCTGACCATCAGTCTGTTAGAGAAGATGACATGGAAGGTATGTTGCGGGATGCATTTAATATGCGTAGTCATGGTTTGCAATCATTTCCACCTGACTTGGTTGCATCTGATTATTGCAATTTCACTCAGAAATGCTTTCACTGAAACAGGAAGAAGTGTACCTGATGAACAGCCAAATGAAGAAGCGACGAAGTTCTACACGTTACTTAGTGAAATGAATGAAGAACTTTATGAGGGATCAAAATTTTCAAAAATGTCCTTCTGCATTCGTCTTTTTCACTTAAAATGTTTGGGAGGTTGGAATGGAAGTTCCTTGACAACGCTGTTAGAGTTTTTGAGAGATATGTTCCCTTTTGCCAAAATCCCTCATTCATGCAAATATATGAAGAAACTGATAAAAGATTTTGGCCTTGGGTACAACAAAATTCATAGTTGTCCAAATGATTGCATGTTGTATTGGGGTGATCGGAAAAACCAACAGTCTTGTCATGTTTGCGGCAAATCTCATTGGATGAATAGAAATACATAAGATGTTAATGATGATGAATATGAGGCACATTCAAGAAGGAAGCCAAACAAGATTTGGAAATATTTTCCGCTAATGCTAAGGCTTCAAAGGCTTTTCATGTCGTCAAAGACAGCCGAGTCTATGAAGGCATCCTGTTGATTCTTTAGCATGGAAATCATTTGACAATAAATTTCCAAGCTTTGCAAGTGATCCTCGGAGTGTAAGGCTTGGGTTAGCATCTGATGGATTTAATCCTTATAAAATCATGAGCACTTCATACAGTACTTGGCCTGTAGTGCTTGTTCCTTACAATTTACCTCCATGGCTTTACATGAAGCAATCTTCTTTTATCTTATCTATGATTATCCCTGGAGAGAAAGGTCCCAGAAATGATATTGACATTTATTTGCAGCCACCTATTGAAGAGTTAAAACAATTATGGGCGGGTGTTGAGACATATGATGTATTAAGAAAGGAGAACTTTTACCTATGTGTTGCTTTATTATGGACAATTAATGATTTCCTGGCTTATGCCAATTTATCTGGTTGGAGTACCAAAGGACATTATGCTTATCCTTGTTGTGCTGCGTAAACATGTTCGAAATGGTTATATAATGGGAAGAAGTTCTCTTATATAGGGCATCGTTGGTGGTTTGATGGAAATCATAGATTTAGATTTCAGAGGACTCTATTTGACGGTACTAAAGAGTTTAGAGAAGCTCCTGAGTAGACCATTGGATCAAAAATTTTGTTCACGTTAAAAGATATGGATTTTAGTTATGGGAAGATGAATCAACCATCCAACATACAAACAAAGAGAAGATCGAGGGATGAATCTGATGAAGAGGATGATCCTAATGAGGCGAACTTGTGGAAAAAAAAAGTATTTTTTTTGAGTTGCCTTATTAGGAGCATCACATTTTATGACACAATCTTGATGTCATGCATATTGAGAAGAATGTTTGCGAGAACATCATCGGGACAATTTTGAATGTCGATGGAAAATCAAAAGACAATCTTCAGAGTCGACTTGATTTAGTTGACATGGGAATTTGGTGTGATCTTCATCTCCAAGTACTTCCGAATGGGAAATATTGGTCGCTGCCTCTAATTTTTGCAATGTCAAAGGAAGAGAAAGAAGTGTGCTGGACAGTGTTGAAGGATATAAAGGTCCTAGATGCGTATGCATCAAATATATATCGATGTGTGAGTATTAAAGATTGAAGACTATATTCTTTAAAATCACATGATTATTACATCTTGATGCAAGATTTATTGCCACTTGCTTTACGGTGCTATATGTCAAAAATGTGACGTCCTGTATAATTGAACTTTCCAATATAATGAAAGCTATTTGTGGAAAAGTTTTGAATGTTGAAGAACTTGAGAAAGTACAAGATCGAGCCGCTTTGACTTATGCAATTTGGAGAAGAACTTTCCACCTTCCTTCTTCACTATTATGGTGCACTTGGTAATCCATCTCCCTCGTGAAGCAATAATTGGTGGACCAGTTTTCTATCGATAGATGTATCCTATAGAAAGGTGTTAATTTATTTCAAACCTATTCATTCATTCACCTCTATACCATTAGTTACAACTTTTGATAATGTTGTATATCGTGTTTAGGTTCCTATTCAAATTGAAGTCTTATTGTCGTAATAAGCTTTATCCGGAAGGATCAATTGTTGAAGGCTACTTGGCAGAGGAGTGTATGACTTTTTGTTCTAGATATTTAGAAGATGTTGAAACAAGATTTAATAGACCAAGTAGAAATGTTGGGCTCAATGATCCTAACTTGACTAAAACTTATTTATTTCAAAGTTATGGAGAACTAATCGGTAAAGTTGAAATTGCAGAATTAGATGAAAGATCTTGGGTACAAGCACATAGATATGTTATTTTTCACCACGATTCAATTGAACCATTACGCAAGTAAGTTCTAGAATATGATAAATATTCATCTTTTTGATTTGTTTATTTTCTAACCAATTAAACCTCTTTTTAACATAGTGAGTACAAACAAATCTTGAGATCTCGTTCACACTCCCGAAGATTACAACATCGAGAGATTAATAAGTTATTCACAGAATCTTTTCATGAATGGTTAAGCCAACCGGTATGCAACTCAACCTTTTATTGACAAATAATAATGTATTCTCATAACATTTATAATTACTCAATTTACTTTCAATTCAATAGGTTTGGAGTGGGAAGGACGTTAACGACAAAGTTAAATGGCTTTCCCAAGGTCCGAATAGAGTAGTAAAAAGATATAGTGTCTTCATCATTAATGGATTCATATTTCATACAAAATATCACGAGAGATTGAGGAGAACTCAAAATTGTGGAATAGTTGTTAATTCTTCAATTACAAGTTATGCTAGTGCTAGGGATACTAATCCTGTTAAGGGAAATATGGAGTATTACGAACTTCTTACTAATATTATTGAGTTGGATTATTATGGAAAATGGAAACTTATCTTATTTCGATGTGATTGGGCTGATGTTAATACTGCTCGCGGAATTAAAAACGATCAATTTGGTTTTATAATGGTGAATTTCTCTCGATTGATTTACACTGGAGAACAATTGATAGAAGAGCCATATGTATTTTCTTATCAAGTGAAACAAGTTTTTTACTTGAAAGATCCAACTGATGAGGGTTGGTACATCGTACTCCGAAACATCGCTAGAGACTTGTTTGACATGGGCAATGGAAGTAGAGATGACATCGTCGAAAGATCAGAAACTTTGCCTTTTCCAGAACAAAACTTAAATGAAAATATCCCTAGTACTAGTACACAATTTCAATGGGTTCGCCAGGATGTGGATGAAGATATTTACAAATTATGATGTAGTAAGATTTTACGATTTTTTAATTATATGTAATATTATAATTTTAATCTTGGTCATGTTATATAATTTAACTATTTTATATGTACTGTTATTGTTGTAATTTGTTACTAAAATTTCAACTATTTTATGTGTATTGCAGGAAAAATGCGTAGAAGAAGATTACGAGATTTAAGTATTGTCCAAAATAACTCCAAATATGGAAGAAGCAAATAGTGAATAGTAGACAGTTATTGGATCTTCGAATGTGCCGGAGACACTTGACGAGCCTGCAGAATTTCAAAGTAATGTTAAGTTTATTTTACATGTGTGTTGACTTTTATTATTGATTTATTTTTCAATTTTAATATAATAATAATATATCGTTTTTTAGCTGAAAGTGGTGTAACGCGCAGAGGTCGAGGACGTATGCTACTTAAAGATTTATACGACTTAAATCCTGTCGAATGTGTCAAAGCAAGTAGAAACAGTCATGGTCAGCCTGTTGGATCTGAAGCTCGACTTTTAGCAGGCTATTTGGGCATTATAGCACGAAATGCCAATATGTTGCCCATCAACTACGAATCATGGCATCACATGCCTGATAGTAACAAAAATCAAGCTCTCGATAATATTAAGGTAACAAAACGTGAAAGTAATTTATAATACTTTAGTTTAAGTTTCATTTATATTTACATTCTAAACTTGTGCTTTTTTAGGAGAGATTTGCTTTAGAGGTCTCGGATGACTATATCAAGAAGGCATTGGGTAAAAAATGGAGAGACCATAAAAGCACTTTGAAAAAAGAATATTTTAAGAAAGACATAAGCCTCAAAGAAAAATTGCAAAATGTCCCGCTGAGAATGCTGAGGTACCAATGGGAAGATGCGGTTAGATTCTAGAATTCAAAGAAAGGAGAGGTATTACGTACTTCCAAACTCTTATAAATTTTTTGGTATATAGTGTTTACTATATATGTAATAATAATTTCATTATGTAGGACCGTGAGCGAGTTGGAACAAGCAGCAGACAAAAACAAAAATTTACGCACACGGAAGGGTCGAGAAGTTTTGCCTCTGTAGCTGAGACCGAGGTATTATGAATTTATCAATTTTGTCAAATATTAATGACGTTCTACTATTAAATAATATTTTTACTATTATATTGTAGGAAGTCTCGTCTGGTCAAAAAGTTGGATGCCTTTAGCTTTTTGACATTACACATAGGAAGAAAGATGGATCTCCTATGACATCCGAAGCTGGAGAAATTATGGTATATTTACTTAATAAAATTTGATTTATTATAAATATTTATAATGTTTAATTATAATGGTTTAATTCGTCGTTAGTAGTTTTAAATAATGTTAAGTTATGTTGCATTCCTTTTTATTATATATTTCGTTTCTAACTTTTTGGTTGATTTATTAGGAGAAACTAAAGGAGAAGAAGGCGGAGTATGAAGCGATTGCTTCGACTGATAGTTCTGTTAATCTTGAGGACATTGATAACATAATTATTACTGAAGTTTTGGGTCATGAAAGGTATGGTCGGGTTCGATTTCAAGGATCTGGTGTTACCCCGACCCAATATTTTAGATCCAGCTCCTAGCAATACATGCCTTCTGGGAGTCAAGCTCAAGCTGAAGTTCAGAGGTTAAGAGACTAGATAGCTCAGATGCAAGCGAGCACAGTTGAGCAAATTGCTGAGTTCAAAGAAAATATGAAGAACTCCAGCAACAACTTAGAGTGGATGCAAAGAGCGAGGAGGCGAGAGATGCGAATGATGGCAACAGAGCAAAAAAGAGAAAATACGATGAGCTCCACTACAAACTTGACATATGATGAAGATGTTTCAAAGATCAAAAAGCCGCCATCTTAGACATTTGTTTTCTCGTTGTAAGAATATTTTTAACATTGTCACATTTAACATTATTGTAAGAATATTTTGAGTTATACTTCATTTATTAATTTACATCATATATCTTTCGTTGAATTTGAAGTATCATTTAGATTTAATATTTTTTTTGTATTTTTTATGCTACATTTGCTGTTTTTGGTTAGATTTCATGCTATATTTGCTGTTTTTGATTGGATTCAATGCAGGAAGGGTTGGATATTGGTGAAAAATGTATACTGCAAATCTGCCAAAATTAGCGGCGTTGCTAAAGACCATGACTTTTAGCGGCACTTCTCCCACAAACACCGCTAAAAGCCATAATTTTTTGCGGCGTTTTTTTTCAAATAAACGCCGTAAATTTTTAGGGCATTGCCTATAGCGACTTTTTTGCGGCGCTTGTGAAAACGCCGCAAATAATTCTAGTGGCGCTTAAAGGCAAAAAAATGCCGCTAAAAGTCTGTTTTCTTGTAGTGTCAGTTGGAGCGTGCGTGAATTGACATATTCTATTTACAGTATAAGCAATATCGGGTCGAGTAAGAACCACATATTGTAACACTCTGGCAATACTCTGATATTCATGTAGATCACTAAGAGGTGTTCCCATGTGTTTGGATAGAGAACAAGAACTAACCATAGGTGTAGGTACTCCTTTAGCTTTGTCCATATGACATCGTTCTAACAAGTCAAGAATGTATTTTCTTTGACAAAGATGAAAGCCATCGGTTATGAGACAAGTCACCTTAACACCTAAAAAATAGTGAAGAAAACCCATGTCCTTGATTGAAAACTTAGTGTAAAGTCGGCGAACAAATGTATTAATCTCAAGGCTAGAGTCACCGGTAATAATAATATCATCTACATAAACCAAGATATGTATATGTGACTCATTAGTAATACAAATGAATAAAGATGCATCAAACTTGAAAAGCACAAAACCAATAAAAACAAGGAAAACCTTCAACTTATCGAACCAAGCCCTTGGAGTTTGCCTCAGTCCATACAATGCTTTGTTCAACTAACATACAAGAGATTGCCTATTTTCATCTGTTAGAACATAACCGAGAGGTTACCGCATGTATATCTCTTCAGTCAATTCATCATTGAGGAAAGTATTATTAACATCAACTTGTCGTAATAGCCACTGTTTAGAGACAACAATAGAGCAAATGGAGCGAATTTTAGCAAGTTTGACCACTGGATTGAATGTTTCATGAAAATCACACCCAGGAACTTGAGAACACCCTTTACCAACCAATCTACCTTTCCAGCGAGCCACTATCCCATTAAGATTCCATTTTATCTTAAAGAGCAATTTGCAACTACTTGCCTTTCGGCCAAGTGGTAAAGGAACTAAAGTCCAAGTGTTGTTATGAAGCAAAGCATCATACTCTTCCTCAGCAGCCTTCCTCCACTCAATGCTAGCGAAGGCTTCGTCAATATTACAAGGTTTGTGATCAACAAGTTAAACTGTTAGCACCTTTGGTTTAAAAATACCGACTTTGGAATAATTGACCATCGAATAAGTATTGATGGACGGAAGCGGAAGAGGACCAGTAGGAATGAGAACTTCTGATGGAGGAGAGAAATGGTCGGAGCTACTGTGACCACAAGGACTAGTATTGTTGGTATCGGGAGTCAAGACTGGATCGAACATGTCCGAAATAGGGTTGGATGAGAAAACTAGCATGGTAATCAAAGAAGTAGTATCTGAAGAAGGTGGATTTGGGGACAATGAGTGGATGATAGGCAAAATAGTGATAACCAGACTGATGCTAAAGAGTCAGATGGTGTACTCGAAGAAGCAAACAAGAAGGATCCTTATCGAACACCACATGTCGAGAAATAAACACCATTTCATCCGAAGCAAGACACTAATAACCTTTATGATGAGAGCTGTAGCTAAGAAAAATACACGGTTAGGATTGAAACTTTAACTTATGCCAATTAAAAAGTCAGAGATACGGATAGTAACAACACCCAAAAACACGAAGATGATCATATTCCAAAGGAGTACCATAAAGTACTAAATATGGATTCTGATTTTGAAGAATCAGAGTGGGCAATTGATTTATCAAATGAACAACATATGAAAAGACATATCTCTAATACTTTATTGGTAAGTGGGCTTGAGCTAGTAATGTGAGCCCAACTTCTACTATATGATAGTGCTTTCTTTTTACAATTCCATTTTGCTCGAATATGTGTGGGCATGTAACACGATGGATAATTTCATGCTGAGCCAACAAGGAAGTAAATGAGCGAAATTCACCACCCCAATCACTCTAAAACTACTTTATATCTTTGCTAAATTAAACTTTAACCAATTTCTGAAAACGAACAAAATAATCAATAGCTTGAAACTTCTTTTGGATAAGAAATAGCCATGTAAATCGGCTATAAACATTAACCAATATAACATACTACCAAGTTCCAAAATTAATAGAAGTAGGTCCCTATAGATCAGATCAAATGGATGATGATACACAATGGTGGAAGTAAAAAATGGTAACTTGTGTGACTTCCCTTATTGATAAGCAGAACATACATGTTGCAACTTATTAGTATCAACAAAACATTACAAGTTTTTAAAATGAACTGACAATATTCGATGATGGGTGTCCAAGTCGACGATGCCACAACTCAAAAAAATTACATTTAGAAGGCAAAGAAGAGCGAGTGCCCAACTCTGTATTGTGAAGAGACATGTCAACACCTCGACTAGATTCTATATTGATGGAAGATGTCATTAGAGAAACCGATGCAATCCCTTATGTGTATGGCCTCGAAGCAAAATTTTCTGGGTCTATATATCCTTTACAAGACAATGAAACAGGTGAAACTCGAAAAGCACATTATTATCCCGAGCAAAATGAAAAATTAAGAGTAAATTTTTTCAAATCTTAGGTACATGTAACACATTTCTTAAATGCAATACTTTACGAAAAGTAGAAATCATGCTATGACCCATACTCGTAATATGAGCACACATACAATCACCTATAAGTAGAAGAATTTTACTTGAATATTTAGTCGAATTATTCAGGGTAGAGGCCTTTTGACATACATGATTAGTGGCACTGAAGTTGGGGTACCAAACAAATAATTCAGGTAAGGCATGTGGCAAAGAAACAGATGGCCCAGCAAAAATTTCATTGTGCAAAGTAGGCTTGGGGAAATGAATAGGAGAATTAGGCAACCCAAAAACAACAAACCTAGAAGCAGGCCCAGTCGAAGTATATACGGCAGACCAAAACCTACCTAATAGCAGACACAAAAGCACATGTGACATTATTAGCAGCAGGTCTAATCGAGTCAAAATGGGCAGATCAAAACACAGGCCCAACAACAGATGTATGCCCATAATGTAGTGGCCCATTCGAATAAGACAAGTGAGACACTTGATAGACTGAAGCAGATGGGCTGACTGAAGAATAGGGTCCAACGGACATGCCATGGAGTAAAAACCCATAAGGTGAGGGAGCAAAACTTCCATAAGCAGAGAATGGATTAGGGTTCGGGGTAGCCACCAAAACCTTTTTAGAATGCCACAAGAGAGACGAAGGCAAAGGATCAAAGAACGACGCCGGAAGATTAAAAGACAACACATGAGGACCATAACCAAGCGGTCGAACCTATAATAGTACTATTGAGCAAGATTTCCAAGACGGTAGCAGATCTAACACTGAGGGCGACCATGATTGCTCCGGTCACGATCGCATTAAGAACTACGACCACTATGAGAGAACAAGCCTATTGACCGAGACTCAAATACCGAAACCGTCAGAAGAGCCATAGTCAAATCCCTTGAGAGGGATCTTTGAAACAAACCTTCGCTACTGACTTTCGCACTCTAGCAATATATCTACAAGACGATTCATTGTTAGAGGTTCCGGTGAAAAAGACACAAAAGTAAGGATCGAATCAAATTATGCCGAAAGACCAGCAAGGACTATATCGACTTGCTCATTTGCGGAGACGAGATGACCATAAGCATTAAGGAGATCACAAGTACTCTTAATCTTAGGTAAATATTCCTTTACTGTCATGTGCCCTTTCTTTAATGAATGAAGCTCATATTTTAACTAAGAAATCTTGGCACTAGAAGTTGCAACAAACAAGTGGCACGCCTTGCTTCAAATGTCATGGGCAGTTTTAGCACTTGTAAAACACGACAAAAGATTGCCACTAACCGTGGATAAGAGCCAAAAGGCAAAGAGCTTATCTTGTTGATGGTAAGTTACAAAATCCGGGTTAGAGATTAATTTCCCCTTGATCCGGCACGAATAGGGATGGGATCAAAATAGTATCGTTGGCATAATTGGTAAGAGCATATCCATCAATAATTAGCTTTAGTTGATGTTGTCATTGGACAAAATTATCTTCAATAAGCTTTACTGTGTCATGTTTACGAAAGGATTGAACAACGCGGGAAGGCCTTTCCCTATCGAAAAAACGTGACAATGGTGAATTATGGACAAGAACAGAGGTTTTTGGAGACATCGCGTCATTGGCGGATACATCAGGCGAAGTTGCAGCCATTGAGTACAGCGAAAAACACCCCAGGAAAGGGCAACTGATACCATGAATGAATTTACACAAAGTAAGAATAAACACAATGTTTTCTATGAATAAACCTTGAGAAGAATGCTTGATTGATTAAGAACTTGAGAGGAGTATTTATACACATACAACTAGATGGAAACTATTACTAACCAACCTAGCTAATAGTGATTAATGAGAGAGGGTTTGAACTAGATCAGTCGATCGGACTGGTTGAATTGGAAATTGAACGAGGGATTAGTTCGAATAGTGGCTTTGAATTAGTTACATCGAGAATTGGCACGAACTGATTGAACAGGCTAAAAACTTGGTTGAAGTGGTTAGATCGGTGAACTAGTGGTTTGATCTTGAAAATCATTGGTTGAACCAAAGTGTTGAGTGTAGTGGTAACACACATTGTATTTCTAAAAGAAAATATGAGTTTGAACTTCGGAGAGAATATCATTGAAAGAGATAATTATAAACCTCGAATATAAATCATAAAACAGATATGAGGAATAAAATGATAAACTTTTCGCAAGCTTTATTATTAAGATTATTACTTAAAATTTAGAAATTATGAGGTTAAATATAGTCCATTCGATTCACAATTATTTGGTCACTCAAAAACAATACAAAATAAAATAAGAAAAGGGTAAAAGGATAAAATTCCAAAAGGTAATATAGACAATTGCCAAAATCCCAAGTGATTCTTTGTATTTAAAATATATGTGTGTGATAAATGCTGGACTTTGTGAGCGCTGAATCAGGCCTTTCTTCTTCCTTCTTTATTTATTTATTTTTTTTTTTTTTTGTTGTGCCAATAATAATAATAATTAAATAATACTAGGCCTAGGCTTCAAACATATTGTCATGCATTGAGGTCAAAGAACTAATCCATGTGATAATATTTTGTAATTTTGTATGGTAGGGAGGGATACTAGAAAATGCATTGACAGCTAAATCTATGTTTTACTCTTTACAACTAAATGGGATATATTATTAATTTCTTATAGTGTTTGTTCACATTCGAATGGTGGAGTTTTTTTTGGCTTTTTATTTATTTTTGAAATTAGTTTAGTTGATATTCAAATGATGGATATTATTTGGTTTTTTTATCCGTTAATGTTTTGAGCGTATTTTGAAATAATAAATAATTTATGAGTTTGTTTTGATTTATTTAGTTTCTTGATATTCAATTGGTGGTTCTTAGCTGGTTTTTTTTTTATTTTATCTTTTTTGTGTTTACAGTATTTGAAAATAATAAATGGTTTTATTTATTGGTTTGAATTCGTATAATCTTAAATTTTATGTGATTTTTTTATTGTTTCTCATTGTTTAATAAGTCTTTCTTTTTTTCATGAAAATGGCGAAAGTTTTTCGTTTTGTTTTGTTTTGTACAAGTTTTAGTTTTGCTTATGTAAGTAGTCTTGTTTTTGTAAGTGGTCATCTCTAATATGGTGGATGCTCAGTTCTTTTGATGATTTTGCCTAATGTTTTGGATCTTTCAGAGTTTGTTTTCTTTTCATTATAAATACTTATAATCACCCTAGATATGTTGTGCTTAACTATAACAAAATTTGTTATCATCATGATGTAATGTTCTTTTTTTTTTTATTAAGGCTGAAGCCCTTATCATATTGATGAAATTTATCATTTACCATTAACATGTATTGTTTATTTATCTACCTCGAATAATAAAATACCATTCATGAAATTCTTATTTTGTTTTGCCCACAATTTTTTTACTATTTGTTAAAATCTTTTAAATATATGTTTTGACTACTTTTTGTCCAAATAAAAGATTGTCTCATAAGTATCAGGTGTAATGCATTTCGCACGATTTTGGGATTGAACAAAAGGAATTATTTATAGAAATATGAAAATGAGTCAAATAAAAGGAAACAATCTAAAAAACTTGTGAACGTAAAAATGTGGAAAAGAATCAAAACAGAAAATTTAAAAAGTTAGAAGAATAAAATAAAAAATGGTGAAATTAAATATATATAAGATATTGATGATTATTTGCAAAGATGTTTGAAATTAGGCAGATAATCAGTCTGGAAACCAGAAAAAGAATCATTTGAATTGAGAACCGAGAAAAATCGCAGTTGAACTACAAACCAAAATAATCAGTAAAAGATTGAGCTTCTTCAGGCCGGGCTAAGCCAGGAAAGAAGCCTCGACCCAATTTTCAAAAGCCCAATTTTTTGAATTCAGCCCAATAATAAAAATAAAAATAATTATTAAAAAAAAAACTACTAAATATCTAACCCGTGGCCCACCCCCACCTAGGCACCCTCCCCCATCAAGCCTTTAGCCTTTAGATCTGCTTCTTCCACCGTCCCTCCACCTAAGGCGAGATTTATTATATCTCTTTTTTAGCACCAAAATTGAGTTTTGGGTTATGGTCTATTTGTTAATTTACAATATTATTTTTATTTAAATGTGTTTATAAAATTTTTACAAACTTTCTACATTTTTCTTATTTTCTAAATTTTTACCTTTTTTTCTTTTCTTTTCAATTTTTTTTATATAATGAACTAATCAAACTAGCAGACAGATTGATAATGTAACATCTTCAAAATTTCTTTGGTCATAATAATGTTATTTTGGGCAAATACAAGTCAAGTTTTTCCTAATAAATAAAATATGAATTATTAGTATTAATAGAGAAGGTAATAGGAGATCGGAGAAAAAAATTAAAAGACTAATACATACATAAGGGTTAAAGTGTAAAATTTAAAGTATAAAAGAATTAAATTGAATTAGTGAAAAATGTACGAGGACATAGAGTGTAATTATCAACAAGTGATAAAACAATTATTGAAATTTTAAATAAAAAAATAGTGAAATTGTTGTCATGATGTCAACCATTGAGTCTTATGAGAAATTGGTGAATTGATCCTAGCAATAGAATTTGATGGCTCGATATTTTTATCATGTTATAATAATTTATTTTATATTATTATATAAAATAAATATTGACATGAATTATCTACATAAGATTTTTCATGAGAAATAGATAATAAATCTTAAGACATAAATTATAAAATGATGGATAGATTTTATAGATATTGTGTTGTAATATCTTATTTTATTTTACTATTTTATTATTTTATTTAGATATTTTAGATAATAAAAAATGGAGAAACTTCTTCGCATTTCATCTTCTTAATACAGGTCATTAGACCTATAAATGTGATGGGTTCACACTACCTCAAGGCCCAACAACAATGTCAAAGGTTAAGTAGATCAAATCAAAATTTGATCAAAGACTAGATTTGAGGACGAATCTTTTTGAGGAAAGGGAAAATAATATATGCACGGATGGGTTAAATTTTTTAAATTCCAATTACCAAAGTTGTCAATTTTCAGGCTTGGGAAACCAGCAAACTTGCGACGACTTTTTGGATGGGATCCTGACATTTCTGGGTTGAGATGTCTTCATGGCATTTGAAAATATATATCTTAGCTTTGAAATGCATTTTAAATTACTTGATTTTGAGTTCGAGAGCTCAAGTTATGACCGTTTTAGTGAAGACTGCGCGAGCAGAATTCTTGAACGGGATTATGACAGGAATTACGAGTTTCGGGCTTTTAATTCAAGTTTAAATCATATTGGGTTCGGGTTTTAGACCTAATTTTTATTATATATGAGCCCAATATTTTATTTATTAGCTCTTATTATTTTATTATTAATTTATTACAAATTTTTTATAATCATTAAGTATTTTTAAGTTATTTAGGAGTTTTATGTTAACAAGAAAGTTTATTTTAAAACTACTTATTGTTTAGATTAACTTAGAGTTCTAGTTTTATTTAGATTTATTTAGCTAGCCTATATATAGGCATTTGCATTATACACAATTCATACAATTCATTATTTTTCAACTTCTCTTTTGAGTTTTTAAATTCTCTTTGTTTTTTTTTTTAAAGAATTTCTCTTTAGTTTCCTTTAGAAGAGTTTTAACAATCTTTTCAGATTGTGGGGATAATCTTCAAACTTATTCTTACCAAGTTTTCTTTCTTGGAGGGGAAATTAGAGCCGCTTGAAGGGGGTTGTGAATTTTTCGTGTTTCCAGGGCTTCTTAGGACTTCTACACACCACGTTCTATCTTTCCATTTATCTTCTTTATTTGCTTCCTTATTATTCTAATATTTGATTTATTATTTTATTTTAGTTAATTATTTTAATTGTTTTATCTTACGTGGATTCGATTTCGTTTCAGGTTGTGTCAAAATCCAAGTTTCTTTCCGAACGTTTAGAGCCCTAAGCCAAATCCGCGACTTTGACAAACTTTACGATTCGCTTTCGTATTCATCCACCTCATTCTTCATCACTCATCATGAGTCGGACCAGGTCAATATAAAATTTTAGGTTCATTTTTAGGTACAAGTTTGGTCTGATCCGAAAAATGGGTCTACAATTTTGTCTAACCCTGACCTAGATAAAAAAAATGCTAAACTCGAGTTTGACCTGGCCTACCTATATTAATTTTTTATATAAAAACAAATTTAAAAAATATAATACATCAAATACACTAAAAACATTAAAATAAATATTTCTCAACCAATTGAAAATACATTAAAAAAAGTCTTTATAATTAAATAAGACTAAAATAGTTGCAACTTAGCAAGCAAATACCTCTAAAATAGTAACAAAATTAATAATAAAAAAGAGTTATATAATATCCAAATAATAACAACAAAATAGTAGCAATATAATAATAAAATGACAACAAAACAACATAAAATGGCAACAAACAACAACAAAATAGCAGTGAAAAAAAATTAGGCAAATTCGGGCCGAGCCGAGCTCGAGCCAAAAAAATCTTACCAAGGCCCGAACCATTTAGAAAACATGCATTATTTTTTTGTCCAAGCCCATTTTCTGGGCCTATATTTTTGCCCAAACCCTCTCACTTTTTGAGGGAGCCTTCGGGCCTGGACGGGTAGCCCGACCCATGATCAAGTCTACACGCAACCATCATCCACTAAAAGGGAAAATCTTTTTCTTTTACAATTTCATCCTTCATCACCATTAAAATTCTTCCAAGCTAAAAATCACCAAATTTTCATAGAAAACCTTAGCTATATCAAGTTACTCAGAACCTAACAAGCTTAGATTTTAAGTTACACTGCACGGGGGTGTTAAGAGTCGTTGGAAGAAAAAAGGTGAGAGGTATTTGGTATAGAGGTTGAAGGTTGAAGAAGAAAAACTCCTAAAACCAAATATAGGTATTTGTGAGCAATGATGACTATTCCTTGATCCTAAGTTTTGACATGTGACTTGCACTAATCTTGTCATGGTTGGCCATTTAAGGTGCATAATAGCCTTTTAGATAAGTATCGTGGGATTTACATAGACCAGGTAAAATTTAATTGCTTTTAAATCTCTGTTGTGTTAGGACAATCTCGAAACACATGCTCTAGAGATTTTGCTCTATTAACACATATAGGGCAATTAGCAAAACCAACTAGTTTTCTATAGTGTAGATTGTTGAAAGTAGGTAGAAAATTTAGAGAACTTTTCCAATTTTTAATTTTAATTTTGGAGGGTCGGTCCAGTGACCACAATTTTTGTAAATAGTGGTATAATTGGTTGGATTCTTAGTAGGTGTAGACTCTTGTAACTCTTATAAAAGTAGTTTGTATGTGTTGCGGACATCGTACTCACTCATAATCTCTCATCGCCATACAAGGTGATCTTTATTTGGGTCACGTGAAAGGGAAATACCAATGATTCTCTCTACATTTGTCTCATTAAAGGTACCTTTTATTAGCTCTACTTTCCACCTCCTTGTATTGGGATCAATTAGCTCAACTACTGTGTTTATACCAGAATTGTTAACAACATGTTGTACTTTGAAATCCACATTTCCAAGCACCCAAGTGTCATCCCAAATCAAGACTTTTGTACCATTACTAATCCACTAACATAACCCTGCCTTAAGAAGGCCCTTTGTAGCCCACAAACTATTTTAGGTATAAGAAGGTAGATTTCCTAACATTGAATTTAAGAAATTAGCCACCCTATTATACTTGGCATTTAATGTATGAGAGAGTAAAGAATTTAGGCAACAAATCAACTGCCATCCCTACTTTGCCAACACGCCACATTGATTTTAGATAAACTCCTAAAGCCCATACCCCCACCTTCTTTAATAGCATACAGATTACACCATTCACACCAGTGCATTCCATGCTTTCCTTGACTTTTTTGCAACAAAAAATTCCCAATAATGTTTCCCAACTCCAAATAAAATTTTGTTGGCATTAAAAGGCATAAAATCGAGTACGTGGGAATTGCTTGTAAGATTGATTTGATAAATACTTCTTTACCCCCTTGTGAGAGATGTTTGATGCTCCAACTGCTAATATTGTTTTTCATCTGATCCTTCAATTCTTGAAAAGTCAATCTTTTACCCCGACCCACCATATTCAGTAAACCCAGGTACTTCTTCGGATCTTTTGAGCATCTAACACTAAGAATCTAGGAGACAAGCAGTTTATTCTGATCAGTAACATTAGAACTAAAAAAGGTAGTAGATTTTTCAAAATTAACACTTTGACCCGAGCAAGCTTCATATTCACGAAGAATGTTTTTAATGATAGATGCTCTCCTTTCATTTGCCTCTCCAAAAGGAATACAATCATCCGCAAATATCAAATGTGAAATCTGAGGTCCTCTCCGATATACTTTTGTACTCTTAAGTAATCTATCTTCTTCCCTTGCTAATCTGATAAGAGTCAAAATGCCTTCACGACACAACAAAAATAAATATGGACTCAATGGGTCACCTTGTAACATGCCTAATCCGTATCCGTATCCGTATCCGTCACTGGAACATGATTATGGAGCGTTATTGGAGTTTACAGTTCAATTACAGTTAATTGAAGTCATTTACTATTCATTTTCAAAAATCAATCATAATGTCCCTCACACGGGTCTTCGAGGCCCAAAATACATATTAGAATCAAGTTGGGACTAAACTGGGATCACAGAAAATTTTTCGCGAAATCTCAAATTTTTTCTTAGGTATAGGGGACACACGCCCGTGTGGCCAGGCCGTGTGGGCTCCATACCATTGGTGCATATTCAATGTGAGGCACACAGCTGTGTCCCTGCACGTGTCCTTATCTGTGTAACTCTCTGACTTGGGTCACACGGCCAGCCACACGCTCGTGTGCTAGGCCATGTGGATAATTTAATTTTCAAAAATTAGGTGCAGGGGACACACGACCAAACCACACGCTTGTGCGCATGGCTGTGTGTCACACACGGTTGAGACACACACTCATGTCTCTACCAGTGTGGACGAAAAAATATGCCATTTTCAGGTCATTTTCCTCGCCCAAATTTACCATCAACTTTGCCTAACATTTTAGACAATAACATGCTATATCAAGTGTAACACCTCTAACCCGTATCTGTCATCGGAATAAGGTTAAAAATCATTACCGAACAAATCAGAACAATTCATATTAATTTCATAATCAACATAGCATCAAAATCACACATCATTATAAAGTCCCTTATGTAGGTCAACGAGACCTTAAACATGCTTTAGAAAGGGGTCGGGACTAAACCAAGCTCATACAAATTTTTTTTTTGAAACTTAAACATTTTTCTAAGTTACAAAGGCCACACACCCATGTGAACAGGTTGTGTGCCTCACACGACATTAGATACACCCGTGTGTCTAGGCCATGGCAATATTGAGCATACTTACTGACTTATCCACACGGCTGGAGACACGCCTGTGTGCCTTGGCCGTGGTTGAAACTGACTTGGGTCACATGGCTTACCATACGCCCGTGTGTCTAGCTCGTGTACCCTTCGAAATGGCCACACACGCCTATGTGCTAAGGCTGTGTGCCTTACACGGCCACTGGACACGCCCGTGTGTCTAGGCCATGCTTGAGACTGACTTGCTTCTAAAAGAAACATTGAAGGACACGGTCAAGACACACACCTGTGTGCTCAACCGTGTGGGCAAATGTAGGCCATTGGCAAGGCCAATTTGCCACCCATTTTGGTTATACCTACAAGCCAAATTCAAGCATCAAATATACCACATTTTCTAACCAATTTCAGCTCCAAAATATACACAATTCAAACTATATCATTATCAACAAATTTCATGCTTCACATTCATATCAAATCATACCATTTCATAAATTATAATCATATCAAAACATATGTTTCATAACCTTAAACACTTCATTCAATCTCATACCATGAACTTACCAATTCGTCAAATAAACATATATCATAAACTTATCAAATTGACCATTACTATTGGCCATCCAAAACCACATCATATTAGCAATATTGTATCACATAGTTATTACTCAAAAGTCATACATAAACACAACCAAAACCAAGCCACATCACATGGCTAGATATACATTTCACTAAACATATTCAAACACTTTTAGCCTATACATGCCATACTTCAATATACACATTTTCAAAAGGTACCAAAATGAATTTGATAGTGTGGTGATGATCCTCGACGATCCCCGAGCTCCCAGTTACTTCGATATCTATAAAATAGTTAAAAACACACACAAAAATAAGCTTTCAAAAGCTTAGCAAGCCATATACAAATAAACTTATCACATAATATAATTCACTCATGTAAATTATGGCAAAATATAAGCACATATCCTTAAATATCATATAGCTCATATGTTCACCAAGGTACATGTACTTACCTTTCATTTTCAAAAATAGTATACAATTCAAACATACCTGAATTGGATACACATTCACATAGTCATCCATTTTCTCAGAATGCCCGTTGAACCATTCGGAATCAAATAGGATATGCGGATAGCTCAGAAAACTCGTACAATGCCAACGCCCCAGACGTGGTATTACATGTAGTCAGATATCGATGCCACTGTCCCAGACAGGGTCTTACACGAAATCAAATATGATGCCAATGTCCCAGGCATGGCCTTACACGTAAATCTCAAATCGATGCTAACGTCCCAGACGTGGTCTTACACGAAAACACATATCGGATCCTATGTCATGACATATGTATCCTAACTATTCATATGGTTCGTACGGGGCTTTTCGGACGTCGTCACATTATCGAAACTTTCTCAGATTCCATATTTTGAGTTCTCAAAATCCATTCAACACAATTTAAATATCACATAAACAATTTATAATTCAATTCAACACATTTATTTGTATATCGACTTACCTTGTACGGATTCGAACGAACTGAATCGACTACTCGATAACTTTCGACTTTCCCCGATCTAATTCCGTTTCTTTGGTTCTTGATCTATACATATTCAAATTTAACTCTTTTATTCAAAAAATCATTCAATTCAATGCATATACACATATTTAGGGTATTTTACAAATTAGCCCTCATATTTTCACATTTTAGCACTTTAGTCCTTAAATAATAAAATCACAAAATACACAAAATTTCCTTATACATATGCTTAGCTGAATTTTTATATAGTTTATACAAGTCCACATATTTCATTTATTTCACATTTTAGTCCCTCAGAATTTTATTTTTACTATTTAGCCCAAATTACTCAAATTCATCAAAAATTCAAAGACAAAACATATTAACCTAACATCAAGCTTCCATATACTATCATCAAACTTCATAAAACTCATAATTTCATCAATGAAATAACTCAAAATAATCAACAAAATCAGAAATTGAGACATGGGCTTGATAAAACACTAAGCAACAATCACAAAAACGTAGAAATCATCAAAAACTGAGCAAAACTCATACCTTAATCACAAATTCTCCTAGTCGAAGCCCTAAAAATCTTTTTCTCTTTTCTTTTCTTCTTCAATTTTCGGAAACATGAACATTAATGGGCAATTTCATTCCTTTGTTTTATTTTAATTAACATTTATTAACCAAATACCAATTTTACCGTTTGTTATAAAACCATTTAATCATTAAACAGTAGGCCATTTATGTCCATTAACCTTTTCAATGGCATAATACTAACATAAGGACCTTACAATTAAAAAGCCGTAGCAAATAGGCACTTTTAACATATAACTAGCCACTTTTACAATTTACGTGATTAAGTCCTTTTTCTAAATTAAACACACAAACAATCAAATTTTCACACGAAAGTTTCATAGATATCAATTCACATATTATAAGTACAGAAAATAATATTAAATTATTTTTTTGACTCGAATTTGTGGTCCCAAAATCACTATTCCGACTAGGGTCTAAACCGGGCTGTTACGTCAAGGCACTCAAAACAAATCAAAACCAAGTTTTAAGCATGTCATTTTACTACATATAACTTAGTATCCAAACTTACCATATTAATCAAGTTCACTTGTTTGCAACTTATGCCAAACATACTACCTTAACTTATCCATCTACATTTCTGTAATCTTACCATCAATTTACCATGTTAATACATATGAACCAAAATACATCAAATATTAGCCATTCCAATGGCTAATCACAAACCAACATTTACATGCCAACATTAGTTAATAAATTTATACATGCCATTATAACCGGGATTAATTTACCATTTGTACCGACTAGGCCGATGGATAGTGTGTAATATCTCCGCCAAGCTTTCCACCCAACGAGCTTCCAAATTCCTCTAAAACAGGAAAATTAAAACAGAGTAAACTTTTAAGCTTAGTAAGTTCGTATAACTGGGAATTTAACTTACCACTATTTTATATACATAAGGTAAACCTACAATTCATTCCCAAGTCGAGTTGACCAAGTGCCTAAACACATATCCTTATCAACCATGTTAGTTATCGTATTTCATATAATAGTTCATAATTATGAATTTATACTTTCATCAGATAAGATTTATTCACATATATTTTCATCACATAGTTCAATATATCACGGATAAACAAGGTCATCAAGTATATTCCACATTCAAGTATCAAATACATAATGCCTTAATATCAAGTGATATCATTTATATATTCAAATACTTCTCTTATCATGTATCCATGTAACATGTACAAAACATGTTAGTCATATATATATTTCTTAAGAATATCAGTAAGCTTGTATGAGCTCAATAATAATAGTCCTTTTTCCATATGCACATTCTTTTCACATTAAGTATTCAAATATCATCAATAATTCATGTCTATGTAATTCAAGTATGTGCTTGTAATAATTCATCTCAAATTCACATTGTCTCATATCAGGATCTTTACCCATTGAATTTATTTGAAATAGCGATAGATACACATGTAGTACACTCAAAGTGTACAAAACTGTATTCCGTCAACTCATATCAGGGGTATCCATAAGGGCACATAATCAGAAAGCACACTCTGGAGCCATATATCAAGATGCTCAAATGAGCTATGTAACAGGACGTTATCCGGCTAAACAAGAAACTTCTAAGAGTTTAGAATAGGAAGCTCATTGAGCTTAATAGGTAACTCCGAAGAGTTATTATCAGGGAGCTGTGTCAGGAAGCTCATAAGAGACTATATCAGGATGCTCATGAATAGCTGCGTTTGTGTTCGTAATAAATGCTGGATCACAACCGATCGAATCGTGTAATAGGACGCTCACAAAGAGTTGCGGTTGTGCGCAACACATGCAGGATCACTACCGATCAGGATGCTCGCAAGAACCATGCAACAGGAATGCTCGAGAAGGCTTTGCACAAGATGCTCGTCCGAGCTATAATGTCCGTAATAAATGTAGGACTATAATCAATACGGGAAAATCCTGTATCCATCGAATTTCTTTTATTCAAACGGGACTTAACACTTGTCAGACATTTTCGGATATGTGATTATGTTTATTCTTGACAATCATACATTTCACAATCATAACATTCAATTTAAACATATAAACATACATTTTAGTTACATGAACTTACCTCGACAATGTTCGTGTTCACAAAGACTACTAATTCGATATTTTTCTTTTTCCTCGATCTAACTCCGTACGAGGTCTAATCAGATCTATACGAGTAAATTTAACTCAATTTAATACATTTCATACTCAATTAAACTCAATTCAATTCCTATGTAAAATTACCATTTTGCCCCTATACTTTTTATAAATGACAATTGTCTCTAGGCTCGGAAAATAAAATTCATGCAATTTAATCCTTATTTTAAGCCTAACAAATTTTTACGTGTTTTAATAACAGCCTATGAATTTCAGAAAAATCAAAATTTTTCCATGGGCTTTACCATTTTTCAATTTAGTCCCTAAATCATAATTTCATCAAAATTCTCTTTGTAAAAGTTGTTTATCTATCAACAACCTTTCATTTTATACCATAAATTTCAATTTTTTAGCATTTACATCCATGAGAAAATTTCTATACTTTGATATCTTTACAAATTTATCCGTAAAATAGATAGATTAAGCTATTCCAATCTCGAAAATATAAAAATTATTAAAAACGGGACAAGAATGCTTACCCAATTAAGCCAAGAAAGCTTGCTTTCTCTTTCCTAGGGTTTCCATGTATTTTTGGGGAAGAAGATGATAATAATAATATGATATTTCTATTTAATTTATTATCATCCGTTAATTTTTCAACATTCTAGTTTAGTCCTTTTCTTTTTCTAATTTTCCATGGATGATTCATCAAAAATATCTACTAACTTTTCTTAATGGTCTAATTACCATATAAGGACCTCAAGTTTTGAATTGCATAGCTAATTAATCCTTATAGCTACTAGAATTCAACTTTTACATTTTATGCAATTTGGTCCTTTCATCAAATTAGACATATAACTGGTAAAATTTCTTAACGAAATTTTCACACGATATTTCTGTAATTCTGTAGATCATAAAATAATATTAAAATAAATTTCTCTTTCGGGATCAAATTTGTGGTCCCGAAACCACTGTTTCGATTACACTGAAAATGGGCTGTTACACAACTTGCCGTAGTCTTCTAGTAGGTTTGAAACTCGTTCCTATTTCATCATTAATGATGATAGACTATGACACTGAACTAATACAGTGCATTATGAACTCAACCTAAGAACTTGCTAACCCCATTTTCAACTTCATATTTTTTAGGAACGGTTATTCCACACGATCGTAAGCCTTACTCATGTCCAATTTCAGAGTTAGAAAAACCTTCCTCATCCTTTTTTTTGTAAGCATGTAGCACCTCGTAAGCCAAAAGAACATTATCGATGATTAACCTGCCTGGCACAGAAGCGCTTTGCGCTTCGTCAATACAACATTCAAGTACCTTTTGAAGGCGATTTAGCAATGATTTTTGCAATTATTTTGTAGATCACCATGCAAAGGCTTATAGGACGAAAATTTGTGAGATTAGTAGGGTGGGCAACTTTTGAAATTAACATAATATTGATTCTATTAAGATCCTCTAGTGAATTTCCTCTATTAAGAATATCAAGGCAGAACGAATAAGCTTTCTTACCAACAATATGTCAACATTTTTGGAAAAAGAGAGTTGGTATGCCATTCGCCCCCGAAGCCTTTGTTGGACCTATTCCGTTCAGAGCTTCGATAATTTCCTTTTCCGTATAATCTGCAGTCAACTCATTATTCATGGTATTTGAAATACACCTTGCCAGTCCCGATGACATGAAATCAAGATTGCCTATGCCTCTTGTTGTGAGAAGTGATCAAAAGATTAAGAGGAAAATCGATATCTTGCATTTTGATTTTTGCATTATGATGTTTGAAATTAAGGGGAAAAAAACGGAAAGAGTTTCCAGCCCATGTTGAATGTTTAGAGTTTGGAAAATATGGCCTAAATTGGCCCAAATTGCTTTTTATTCATTTATTTATTTTATAAAAAAATTGTATTTTTTTTTCCAAATTTTATTTTGATATTCATAGGAAAATGATATTGTACAATCTATCCGTAGAGGGTTGAGATGTGACTATGTGAGATTAAAATATCGGTACATATTTATATTTGGGAATTTCAAATACTCATATAGGCTTATAATAAGAAAAAAATAATATTAACATGAATGTGGTTTAAACTTTATAAAAGAATTTCATTACAAGAGGTAATTTTTAATTTTTATTTCTCGAAAAATGAAAAACATTCAACAAAAATATGATTGGTCGAAAATGTAAATATAAATTTGCAAAATAAAAATATGTATAAATTAGAGAATAATATAACATGGCTTTCATTGTTTTAACTACAAATAATTTGTAAAATTGAAAAGGATGAAAGCAATGATTTTTAACTTTAAATTAATTGTATTTAAAAAAAATATTTCAAATGAATTGTTCCAATTTAAATTTATATAAATCAAGGTAGTCAATACTATACTGGTACCGATATCAGTGCCAACATACTTCAGTGTATCATTTCAAGTTTATCGATATTTTTAAATATTTCTGTCACATATATTTATAATCTAATTTTTAATTTTTTAATAAAATATATATTATTTTGGTTAAATTAAATTATATATATTAAATATATATGTAAATATATCTAAATTATATTCATATAAATATATTTTACATATAAGTTTTAAAATTGTTAAACAGATTTAATAATTTAATTTAATAGCTATTAATTTTAAATGTAATTATAAAAAAATTAAAATGATTAAGAATTTGTTTTTAAAAAATTTGTATCAACCGGTACGCCCTGATATTGGCCAAAACATACCAAAATTTTAACTGGAATAGAACACAAAAGATTTGAGATCGATTTAGGACCAAAATAGTACTTATCGACTGATAGTATACACACAAAAACTCATAAAATTGCAAAATATTAAGAAATAGTTGTTGTAGATTTTTGTGTTTTTATTAAAATGATTGAGGAATTTAATAAATTTGAAATTTAATATTGTATTCTTGTCATATCTAAAACCGACGGAGAAAACCAAAGAAGCAGAAAAGGGATGAAGTATAAAGGGAGGACAACATATATAATTAGGAAAAGAGAAACAAGGAAGATGGTGTAAAGTAGGAAAGCAAAACCAAATGCTTAGAATTTGAAAAAGGAATGATTCTTTTAGGAAACCCAGAAAGAAATATAGCATGTTAATTAAGCAACTGTTTCTTATATAATTAAGCATGTTAATCAACTTTATGCATATATGTATTCAACCTGTCTTCCTTTACTTCACAAACAACCAGTACTATTTCTTTCAAAACTTGCTTAATTTTTTTGTTTCTTTTGCAATATGTCCCGTTCTTACCAAGATTTAGAGCCTGATTGCCAATACAAAGAAGGAGAAGCTCAGTACACTATCGAGTTTCATGTCAAACGTAATTTAATATATATATATATATATATATATATTGCATGCCTTTGTTTAACTCTCTTTGTTTGTTATTCAATGTTACATTTCATCCTTTCTATTCTATTTTATCAGATTTTAGAAAGGACCAGCTGAGAGTTCACTTCGGCAGCAACAACGTCCTAACCGTTTCCGGCGAACGGCCCCTCGAAGGAAGTAAATGGACCCGATTCCGCAAGGAATTCACCATTCCCAAAGACTGCAAAGCGAACGAAATCCGTGCAAGGTTCAGTTCCGGTTTTCTTTATATAACAATACCAAAGAAAATCGCTTATTCGCAACAGGATTCACTTACACCGATGCAGTCGTTGCCGCCGGTTGAAGACAAAGGAAAACTAAAGCAAGAGAACAACATTAGCCAAAGTAGAGAGGCTGCCGGCGAGGGTACTACAGGTGCCCCTACCGAGAATGCTATATCGCCCCAAACTCGCCCCAAATGGTTTATTTCAAAGCTTAAAATGGAGAGCAAGACAGCAATGAAGATTGGGGCAAGTTTGACAGTGGCGATACTGCTGTTTATTGTGTTGTTTTATGCATTCAAGCTTTATGATCCCATGATTATGAATGTTTAGCACTACCCAAATCCTTTGAATTGATTCGTTTTCAATGTAATTGATGCAAAACAACCTGTGATTGCTCAATGGAACAAAGCTCAAATTAAATTAAATGGATTATCTTAACATGTTAATTCGCCTTACAATGATTTATTGGTTTGCATTATGAAAATTTGTCAATAATGGAAGGCAGTCGTGATTAAAGTCTTGTATTGTACACTTTAATCATAAAACTTGAATTCTTGAAAATTTTAATGGAATCCTTTAATTGTAAGATGGACGTACGATGGATCTTCCAAAAACTTAAAACATTACAACTTTGAAATGTTGAAAACTTGTCATTACTTTTTTTCTTTTTTATTGCATTGAAAAGAAAACCATTTTGATTTCAATATATGAATTTAGGTTGACGTAATTGTGTGTGTTTCTTTTAAATATTTTATGGTGGATTTGTTATGTTGTTTCTCTTAACAATATTATTTTTAAGATTAAAATTTAAATTCCTTTAAGGAGTTCAATTCATTTTATCACTGCAATCAATACTTATTTATAAGTCAACTTGAAATTGTATTAAATATAATTATTATTTATTTATATTTAAATTGCTTTAGTGGTATGTGTCAACTAGATACTAATTTAAGTATAAACTAGTTCTATTTTTGAGCAATGGACGGCCTGAATATGTATTAGTAAATTATTATTATTTTTAAAATAAATAGATTAAAAAAGTTAAAGCATATATTATATGCTATGATAAATGATCATAAATTAAAAGCTACCTAATGGTCATAACTATGAAATGCATTTTGGGAAATGGAATCAAATAAAAAATATTTTTAATTTTTTTTTTCATCTAATCAACTACAGTTTCCAAGTTATGTTCAGCAATTTTTATATTTTGTTTATTTGTCTTGTGTTTTTATTTTATAATAATTCTTGATTCAGTCCTTATTTGTTTTGATATAATATATAATTTAAAATTCATGTAGCATAGTTATATATCATGCAAAATGTAATTACATTAACTAAATTATACAATAAATTGAGCATTTATTAAATTAAAAATTAAAATAGCAGCACAATTAAAACTAAATTTAAAACTTATAAAGTTATCTTTAAATTTAAAATAAAATTAAAAATATATCATAGAAAATGACTTAAATATAATAATGTAAATAAAATAAGATATTAAAACAAAATTACATGAATGAAATAAGGAATTAAAGTATTAAACATAAACGTGTAAAAATATAATCAGACCTAAAATAAAATTAAAACAAAAATCTAAATATCGATATCTACTCTCATGTGAAGTTTCATCATTAGTCGAGTCTTTAATGACTTTTGACTTCTTTACTTTTTTTTGTTCTTTCATTTTCACTTTTCTCTTTATTTCTTTAGAAAAAAATCTTTATTTTCTCTAAAACTCTTCCTTTCCTCAAAAAAAAAAAAAAGCCAACCATTGCCGTAAACCATCTTGTGCGACATCATCTTCGACCAATAATGTATTCGACCAACATCAAATTCGCTTCTTTTTGTCGATTTCATAATGGTCCTGCCCAAAATCAAACCAAAATCTAATAAAACTTATTAAAAAGTTAAAAATGATGGTATTCCATGCAAAGGAAAAAAAATTCTAAAAGGAAATCTAATACGTTTCTTTTTCTTGTTGCTCATGTGTATTTCCTACTCCAACTACATTTCACTTGTAGATATTATAAAACAAAATAATAAAACAGTAGTAATTAGTGTGCTGCACGTAATTATAGGCATAGGGGAGAGTTTCAAAATTGAAAGATATCATAACGCTGAGAATTTTAGTAGCTTAAATCTTTATCCTATTATTTTAACAACTAAGAGCTTTGTATAAGATGATATCTAACAAAAAAATAAAAAATAAAAAGTCAAATAAAAATTATAGTTAATTATGAGTCTTTTATTAATTATAATTGATTATAAAATATAATTTAAATTTGGTATGTATTACCCAATTATGCTATTTACATTATTTATAAGATATTTTTTTATAATTTCTAGTAACATATTTTACTGTTTAAATTACATTTTTAAATAGTTTTAATATATATGATGTGATTCTGATTTATTTTTTAAAAACAAATTTGGACATGTAATTATTTCCATACTTAGAAGGAACGAAAAAAAAAAAGTAATTTGAATTTAAAAGTTGACGGGAATTAATTTTGTTTTTTTATTGCATCGGGAAAATTTTTATTTAAAAATGGAAAAATAATTAATCAAATTGATTTAAAGGGTTTGATTATTTTTTTTACAATGACGGCTATTTTTGATTGAAAAGTATGATGATTTCATTGTAAGTGTAAAAATTAAAAATTGAATATATGACGTTTTATGACACGTGGCAATAACTAATTTAAACAAAATATAGTAGGGATTATTGTCATATAAAATCCTTTTTATGTAAAACCTTTTTCTATTAAATGTGTCATTCTCGTATAATTATAATTATTAAATATTATATACAGTCAATCTTCTTTATAATAATTTCTCGCTAAAATAGCATTTCATTATAATAATTAAGTTTCTAGAAGAATCTTTTTTTTATGTTTTATTTTAACCATCTATAATAACTTTTTACTTATAATAATAACATCCATAGTTATGAAATAATTTTTTATTAAATTAATTTTCTATAACAACATATGCTCTGAATTTTTAAGTAAATTTATAATTATTTCATATAAGAAAGCTTATTAATTATCATTTCTTAAATAAAAATTATCATAATGAAAATATTATTTCAATAAAATGATTAAATTTCACGTGAAGAAATTTATTAATCATATTTTATTAAATGAAATTATCATCAATGAGTGGAATTAAAAATACTAATTTAAGAAGCTATTAAATTCCCTAATTAAATATTCTACTATGAATTTGGAAAATTATAAACTTAAAAAATTGGTTACTTGAATTTAGTAACTGACATGCTATTTCTTCTTTGCATGTGTTTTGCTAAATAATTCATTAATTCGTTTCAGAAATAAACCTCTAATTCTTACGCTTAGTTTATTTAAATAATCAGGTGACTCATGAATAACTATTGCTTACTTGATCAATAAATATTTTGTAGAATCAAAAATGTTATGGCTTAGTCAATATTTCATATAAATTGTTGGCTCTTTAATGAAAGTACTCATTTTAATAAATAAATAAGTAATCTGTTAATGGCTATGTTAAGAGTGAAAGGTCAGAAATGTGACCAAATTGAGTAACTAGGGTGAGGTGCTTGGGTTGTCATCTTATTTCGCATCAAAAGACTTGGTGACGAACTAAAACTTAAAACACTCCACTGATCGAGCTACCTTGAGAAAAAAGAAATAAATCGATTAGGGACGAGTGAAATTGAGTAATTGGAATGAGGTGCTTGGGTTGTTATCTCATTTGGCGTCAAAAGATTTTCTCAAAAAGAAAAAAAAGTTAAGTTGAGTATGCGGGGTGAGGTGCTTGGGTTGTATCTTATTTCGCGTCAAAAGACTTGACCATGTCACAAATATATTTGAAAAAAAGAGAGAAAAAGGAGAGAAAAAGGAAAAAAATACTAAAAGTATAAGTATTATTGTTTTGGAAGTTTGATTGAACATAAATTTAGTGAAGTAGTTGAATTTGATATATTGTTCGAGATTTTATAAAATGCTTAATGGTTGAGTTTAGCAATTGTTAAATTTTTTATTCACCTAATTGTTTGTATTATGCTTGACTGAGGAAGGGGGTTTGATTTCGAAAAGGATTATCGAATGATTTTTAGTAGACGTCATACTTGAGGACAAGCATCGACTAAGTAGGGAGAATTTGATAGCAAGATAAATTCATATTTTTAATACATTTATTTTTGACTAATTATCGAATAAGATGATACTAAACTTGGGTTTTTCTTTTCATGAATGAAATTGGTGTACCAAAATTCAAATTCATACAAAAAAGGGGCTAAATTGGAACAAAAAACAAATAAGAGGGCTAGATTGAAAGGTTGAAGATTTAAAGTTGGTTGGATAAAGATTGAAGGATTGAAGATTAAAAAAAAAACAGTGGCTGGATAAAGATCAAATTATTTTTGATATTGTTAAAATTTTGTAACTAGTTTAAATTTGATTTTTAAATTTTGATTTATCCAGTGATAATGTTTAGGAAAAATTTAGCTAAGTTTTAGCATTAGAAGTATGTATAAATACCTAGTGGCTAAAACCACTGGGTCGACTTGGCTTTTGAATAAAAGCAATTCCTTTTTTTTTCCCTTCATCTCTGTGTCGGTGGTTCCTTTTGGCATATTGCCATTATTTTTCCATTTCAACATTTTGGGCAATTTGCTTCCTATGCCCTTTTCATCTATTCCATTCAAAATCATTTCCATACTCCATCTAAGCATGATTAATTTCGTGTTTAACTAATCCCCTTTGGCCTTGGCCCGATAAATGCTCCAACGAAACAATCATGAGATACGAACCCGTTGTAAAATCTTTACGCAATATTCACTATCTCTTCGGTATATGGGATAATACAAATTCATCCCTTAAATTTGATTCAACTTCAATTCAAAAAGTGCATATTGAGTTGGAGTTGTTTGGCATACAGTTGGGAAGTCGAGTCAGCCGTGCTATATTTGAATTCCTACGAACAAATTAACGTGTCCAAGTGGGAAACTGCCAGTTGGACTCCGTTAAAGGAGAAATTGATCGGATCTAAACGACCAACGCGATTGAGGCCGTTAATTCTAGTTGGGCTTTTTAAATCGCAAGGCTGTCGAAATCTTGAACCGTGAACACGTATATTGCGGTTAGAAATGTAACATCCCAAACCCGGGCTAGACGTTATGACCAAATCTGATAATGTTTCGAAGAAGGGTTATTTTCACAAAGCTTTGTAAAGTTGTTCGAAAAATCATCTAAGTTTTATATAACCATTACTAAAAGCGTTATTTAATCAATCCATATGCCAAAACATTGTTTACAGCGGATGTTTTAGAAACCTTTTATATTTTAGAAATCTAGTTTGTATTTTTGAAAAAACCTTTGTTTTCGTAAAATCGTGTTTTTAGTCAAATGTCGCAATAAAGGTTAAAACACATCCAAAACCAGAATAAAAATCAAATAGTCTAGAGGGTCCAAAAAATTACAAAACTCTTAGAAAAATTATACTTAAAATAAATAGAAACTAATATTAAAAATAGTTCATGAACTCGTGGTCACCGTGAGACTCCGTCGCACCAATTCACCTAAGTCTGTGGATTACTTGAACAGAACAGACAAGCAGATGTGAGTTTTCGTAAACTCAGCAAGTAACCCAACAGAAGCAGACATGCAATATACACAGAATTCTCATATACAGACAGATATAGATTTGGACTTAGGTCCATGATAGATGCAGATAACAGAATCAAACAAGCAGAGTCCTACCGTCATCCTCTACACACCATCTCCGGCTATCTCATCACACCATGTGGGGTTAAGAACACCCACCTATCCCTACACACTGTATAGTGTCGATGCGACACCTGCCAGATAATTTGCAGACAAGCTGCCAGAAAATAGGCGAAAAGTTTCCATACAAACCACTTCCTCCACATATACAATTCCCACCCCAATCATCAATACAAAAATACAGATTCAGTAATATCATGCATAACATGCTCACATACAGATAATAGAACAGTTAGATATACATATCGGTGTCCTACTCAGAGCTGTCTATCAGAATATTAGATCACTTAACTTAGGGTTTGGTTAGCCCTTACCGATCCTACGGTAGGTCTACAGTCGATCAGAACGACCAGTGTGACTATAATGAAGATTTTAAAATTATGGGCCCACATGTCCTTGTGGGCCCACACGCCCAACTTAGCCTAGCCCGTGTGGCCTACATGGCCACGTTCATACTGTCACACGACCGTGTCCTGCACACGACCACGCCTTCATCAAACTCGCAACCGTGTCTCGTACGGCCAACCACACGGTCAGGCATACTCCCGTGTGGCATCGACAGACAATATTTTTAGCTTTGCCGAAACTTAATTTTTTGTGTTTTGGGTACACACCTGGTATAATTTTGATGCGAAAACACTTTCAAGCCAATCAACACCTAAAATCGATACAACACAACTTCCAAAATCAGTCTAAACTCACAGTTAAACTGAACTAACAAAGCCAACAACAGTGAAACTTGAGTGTTCAACGCTTACCTGATTTCCCGAATGACTCCGACTATAATTCCGTGAGAGGATACTCCCGTTCTTCATGATTCGCTGCTGCCAAAACCTAGAAATTAAACTAACAAAAGGGTAACATCATGTAAAACAGCATTAAATGAAAACCTCCCTAACTTGAGCAAAACCTTACCACCACTTACCAAAACGTTTGAAAGCAGGGAGCCAAAAACACTGCAATTAACAAGGAGATAAAGATAGAAAGAACAAGAAAAGAAAAATTAACAGTGGGAAACAAAAATAAAAATCAGAAAGGGGGGTGAGGTTTTTGGAAAAGAGAAAACTAAAATTACCATTCAGGAAATTTGATAACCTATCGCTAATTTTCTCTCACTCCCCACTAACCCACTAACTCATAACCACCTCAGAATTTTGGTTCCTTCCAACACCTAACAGACACCAGAAGCAAAAATTATCAGCTACGCTCATACAAGGATTCAAACACAGGGCCTCCAGCACACTAACTCCTTACCACTCAAACCAACAGACTCATTCTAATATGAATTAGCAGACAATTTTATATAAGCTCACTCAATAAGGATAAGGCTTGGATCTAAAAATAATAATAAAATTTGCTAAAGGTGGGACTTGAACTTAAGACCTCTCAGACACACCCAGAACACTTAACCACTGAAGAAAATACACATTTATGTCAGGTATTTATAGAAACAGAAATAAGTTAACCGGGGCGTTATAACTCTACCCCCTAAAACAATTGACTTCGAAATTTACCTGGTCCGAATAGATGAGGATATTGTTGACGCATCAAGTCCTTAAGTTCCCACGTGGCTTCCTCAGTGCCATGATTCTTCCACAGAACCTTAACCAACGGGATAGACTTCCTCCTTAGAACCTTAATATCCCGATCCAAAATTTGAACAGGCTCCTCCTCAAAAGTTAAATCCAGTCTAACCTCGATCTCCTAAACAGAGACAACGTGAGATAGATCAGACGGATACCGCCTCAACATAGAGACGTGAAACACATCATGGATACGGTCTAACTCTGGAGGTAGCTCCAACTGATAAGCGACTGGTCCCATACAGTTTAGAATCTGATACGGCCCAATGAACCTAGGGCTCAACTTGCCTTTACGTCCGAACCTCAAAATTTTCTTCCATAGAGAAACATTAAGAAATATGAAGTCACCCACAGAGTACTTGATATCTCTCCTTTTCAAATCTGCATACGAATTTTGTCTATCATAAGTTGCCTTCAAATGATCCTGAGTCAATCTATCCTTATCTTCAAACTCGGAAACCAACTTAGGGCCCAAAAATTTACGCTCACCCAACTCAGTCCAACATAGCGGAGTACGGCACTTATGACCATACAAAGCTTCGTAAGGTGCCATTTGGATGCTAGACTGGAAACTGTTGTTGTAGGCGAACTCAGCTAGCGGTAGAAAATCCTCTCAACTACCTTAGAAATCAATCACATAATGCCGAAGCATATCCTCTAGTATCTGAATCACCCTATCAGATTGACCATCAGTCTAAGGATGGAATGTAGTACTTAAGTCTAATCTTGACCCAGAGCCTTATGCAGATTCTTCTAGAACCGAGAAGTGAAGCGAGGATCCCTATCAGAAATTATCAAAATTGGAACCCTATACAGTCTTACAATCTCAGAAATATAGAGCTTCGCTAACTTTTGCAGAGAGTAGTTTGTCCGAACAGGAATAAAATGAGCGGACTTGGTCAATTGATCCACGATGACCTAAACAAAATCCTTCTTAGCGGGTGTCAAGGGCAACCCACTAACAAAATCCATCGTCACTCATTCCTATTTCCATAAAGGAATCTTAATAGGTTGTGGCAAACTCGAAGGCAATAGGTGCTCAGCCTTAACTTGCTGGCACGTCAGACAACGAGTAACAAAATTCGTAACCTCACGTTTCAACCCTAAACTTGGCCTAGACGTTATGGTCGAATCTGGTAATATTACAAAGAAGGGTTATTTCGACAAAGCTTTGTAAAGTTGTTTGATAAATCATCCAAGTTTAATATAACCATTACTAAAAGCGTTATTTAATTAATCTATATGCCAAAAAATTGTTTACAGTGGAGGTTTTAAAAACCATTTATAATATAGAAATCCAGTTCGTCTTTTTGGAAAACCTTTATTTTCATAAAACTATGTTTTTAGTCAAACGTCGCAATAAAGTTAAATCACATCCAAAACCAGAATAAAAATCAAACAATCTAGAGAGTCCAAAAAATTACAGAAATCTCAGAAAATAATACTTGAAATAAATAAAAACCAATATTAAAAATAGTTCATGAACTCATGGTCACCGTGAGACCTCGTCGCACCGATCCGCCTAAGTATGCGGATTACCTGAACAGAACAAACAAACATATGTGAGTTTTCATAAACTCAGTGTGTAACCCAACAGAATTAGACATGCAATATGCACAGATTTCTCATATACAGACAGGTACAGATTTGGACTTAAGTCCATGATAGATGTTGATAACAAAATCAAATCAACAGAGTCCTACCTTATCCTCTACACACCATCTCTGACAATCTCATTACACCATGCGGGGTTAAGAACACCCACCCATCCCTACACACTGTATAGTGTCGATGCGACACCTGTCAGATAATTTGCAGACAAGCTGCCAAAAAATAGGTGAAAAGTCACCTTCCAGATCACTTCCTCCGCATATACAATTCCCACTCCAATCATCAATACAAAAAAAAAGATACAATAATATCATACATAACATGCTTATGTACAGATAATAAAACAGTCAGATATATATATATATGTCGGTGTCCTACTCAGAGTAGTCTATCAAAAAATCAGATCACATAACTTTGGGTTTGGTTAGCCCTTACCGACCTTAGAGAAAATTTCAGAATTATGGGCCTACATACCCGTGTGGCACATACGGCCTGGCCCAAAACCCACACGCCCAACCTGGCCTAGCTCGCGTGGCCACAGGGCCACAATCAACTGTCACACGGTCGTGTCCTGTGCACGGCCACGCATTCATCAAACACGGTCGTGTCTCGCACAAGGCCAACCACACAGCCAGGCACACACCCGTGTGGCATCGACAGACAACATTTTCGGCTTTTGCTGAAACTTAGTTTTTCGTTTTTTTGGTACACACCTAGTATGGTTTTGATGCAAAAACACTCTCGAGCCAACCAACACCTAAAATCGATACAACACAACTTCCAAAATTAGTCTAAACTTATAGTTAAACTGAACTAATAGAGCCGATAATGGTGAAACTCGAGTGTTCAACGCTTACCCGATTTCTCAAACAACTCCGACTACGATTCTGCGAGAGGAAAGTCCAATTTTTCACGATTCACTACTGCCAAAACTAACGAAAAAGACAACATCATCTAAAACGACATTAAAAGAAAACCTTCCTAACTCGAGCAAAACCTTACCACCACTTACCAAAACGCTCGAAAGCAGGAGCTGGAAATACCAAAATTAATAGGGAGATGAAGATAGAAAGAACAAGAAAAGAAAAATTGACAATGGGAAACAAAAATAAAAAAAAGTCAGAAAGGGGGGAACAGGTTTTTGGAAAAGAGAAAACTAAAATTACCACTCAGAAAATCTGATAACCTATCCCTAATTTTACTCTCCCTCCCTACTAATCCACTGACTCACAACCACTTTAGAATTTCAGTTCCTTCCAACCTCTAACAGACACTAGAAGCAAAAATTATCACCTACGCTCACGCAGGGATTCGAATACAGGACCTCCAGCACACTAAATCCTTACCACTCAAACCAGTAGGCTTATTCTAATATGGATTAACAGACAGTTTTATATAAGCCCACTCAATAAGGATAGAGCTTGGATCTAAAAAAAAAATTTACTAAAGGTGGGACTTGAACCCAAAACCTCTCAGACACACCCAAAACATTTAACCACTAAAGCAAATACACATTTATGTTAGGTATTTATAGAAACATAAATAAGTTAAGCAGGGCGTTACAAGAAATTTGGCAAGGGTCGGTTTGTAGGTCGTACCGGGACTAACTACACAAGGAAAAGTTGGCGATCGAGACGTTCTTGGTCGCTATAACCAACTTATCGCTTGGAAGGGAAAATCTATTTTTCAAGGATCAGATCAAGTTTGGAGTATACCGAGGTTAAGGCTAAGCTTTAATATATTTTATTTTCTAATATATTTTATTTTGCTTAATTTATTTTACAGTCACGGTTCTTTTATTTTCACTTTATTATATACATTTTTTATATCATTATCTTTATCAACTAAAACCCTCCCTTTTCATTTTTTAGCATTGCTACGCACAGGTCGTGGGCACGACTGTAACTACGATAGTAAATTTGGTAATGAAAAAAAGGTGAAATTGGATAACCAATCCCTATAGATCCAACCCTATTACTCTATACTACTATTTAGTGTTATCTTGTCATAGGAATTTATATTTGGTGGTTTCAACGCTTATCAAATTTTGGGTCATGCTTGGCACAAACAAGCTAGGTTTGATCCCTGGCAGCGACGCTAAAATTTGATGGGCGTAGAAACCACCAAATTTAAATTCCTACGATAAGATAATACTAAATAGCAGTATAGAGCAGTAGGGTCGAATCCACAGGGACTACTTATCCAAAATTTCCTTTTCTCGTGACCATAATTATTGTCACGATTTCAACCGTGCCCACGACCTGTGCGTAGCAATGTTGAAAAATGAAAAGGTGGTTTTAATTGATAAAGATAAATATATAAAAAAATGTATAAATAATTTAAAAATAAAAGAATCACGATTACAAAATAAATTGTTAAATAAAATATATTAAAGTTTAGCCTTAGCCTCGGTATACTCCGAACTTGAATCGATCTTTGAAAAATAGATTTTCCCTTCCAAGCGATAAGTTGGTTATAGCAACCAAGAACATCTCGATCGCCAAATTTTCCTTGTGTAGTCAGTCCTGGTATGACCTACAAACCAACCATTGCCAAATTTCTAACTGCAGTGCACGTGTTCACAATTCAAGATTTCGACAGCCTTGCAATCTGAAAAGCCCAACTCGAAGCAACTACTTCAACCACGTAGGTCATTTAGATTCGATCACTTTCTCCCTAGACGGAGTCTAATTGGCTATTTCCTACTTGGGCACGCCAATTTGTTCACTGGAATTCAAATACAGTACGGCCAACTTGACTTCCCAATTGCATGCCAAACAACTCAACCCAACGTGCACTTTTTGAATCGAAGTTGAATCAACTTTAAGGGACGAATTTGTACTATCCCATATACTGGAGAGATAGTGAATATTGCGTTGAGAGGTTTTATAGCGGGTTTGTATCTCATGCTTTTTTTGTTGGAGTGTTTACCGGGCCAAGGCCAAAGGGGATTAGTTAAACATGAAATTAATCACGCTTAAATGGAGTATGAAAATGGTCTTTAATAGAATAGGTGAAAGGTGAAAGGTGAAAGGTGAAAGGGGCTTAGGAAGAAAATTGCCTAAAATGTTGAAATGAAAAAATAACGGCAGTATGCCAAAAGGAACCACTGACGTAGATATGAAAGAAAAAAAAATAAAAGGAATTGTTTTTATTCAAAAGCCACGTCTACCCAGTGGTTATAGCAACCAGGTATTTATACATACTTCTAATGCTAAAACTTAATCATTAGATAAATCAAAATTTAAAAATCAAATTTAAACTAAAGATCAAATTTAAACTATTTATAGAAATTTAACAATATCAAAAATAATTTGATCTTTATCGAACCACTGTTTTTTTTTAAAATTTTCAACCCTTCAATCTTTATCCAACCAACTTTAAATCTTCAACCTTTCAATCTAGCCCACTTCTTTACTTTTTGTTCCAATTTAGCCCCATTTTTGGTATGAATTTGAATTTTGGTATACCAATTTCGTTCCTAATAAGAAAAAATCCAAGTTTAGCAGCATCTTATTCGATGATTAGCCAAAAAAATATGAATTTATCTTGCTATCAAATTTCCCTTACTTAGCCAATGCTTGTCCTCAAGCATGACGTCTACTAAAAATCATTCGATAATCCTTTTTGAAATCAAACCCTCTTCCTCAGTCAAGCATAATACAAATAGTTAGGTGAAAAAAGTTTAACAATTTCTAGACTCAACCAATAAGCATTTTATAAAATCTCGAACAGTATGTCAATTTCATCTGCTTCACTAAATTTAGGCTCAATCAAACTTACGAAACAATAATACTCAATATATACTTTTATTATTTTCCCTTTTTTTCTCTTTTTTTTTCAAATATATTTGTGACATAGTCAAGTCTTTTAACGTGGAATGAGATGACAACCCAAGCACCTCACCCCGGTTTCTCGATCAGAAGCATTAAGAATTTCTTGAGCTTAAATAGGGTTGTATAACAGTATCTAAGTATGAAAGAGAATTTGTCAGATTGAGCAAGTATGCCCGAGAATGTATTCCAACCGAAGTTGCTATGTGTAAACGGTTTAAAGACGGATTGAACGAGGATATAAAACTTCTAGTCGGGATTCTCGAACTAAAAAGGGAAGAAGGGGGCTCGAACTTTGGCTTCTAAAGAGGATACACTAACGCCTAACCATTTAGCCTATGTCTTATTTCTTGCTTATTTTTACTTCTTAACCATATATATTTATTTTGGGGTGCGACTTTACCCTAGTTTTCTGAAAATAGGAGGAAGAGAGCTCGAACTTAGGACCTCTAGGATTGGGGAGTAGCACTTAAACCTTAGGCCTAAAGCCTATTTCTTATCTAATAAATGCACAATGATAACTTTATACATCAGGATGTGACTACTCTCGATTTCACAAACTTTACCAAATGTGGTGTCCTATACCTGAACAGAATGGACCAACCCGAATCCAGAACGTTACATTAGTCACTTATGTGACCTCTGTACAACCATCAACCACCCCGCAAAAGTTTATATACATGCATATTCATCAATCATATAGTTCAAGGTAAACATACAACTATAAAAAAATATGCTTCTATAGTGCTACTCTTGATTAGACCAACATCGGGGGTGAAATCGTAATTTAACATACAATATAAGTAACATTCATAATTCAACAATTAAATCATATGTACAGTATAAAACAATTTAATGAGGACAGTAATTGAAAGACAATACTAGAATTGATAAGTAAAACTCATTTAATTTTTAAAGCAAAGTTTAAGGACTAAATCATAAATATTTTAGTAAAATATTTAGTAAAACTTTTTTTGTAAAATCGAGAGTAAAATTATAGAATTATCCATATAAGACTTAATCATGAAAATTTTCAAGTCACTTCATAGAATTTAAGGACTTCAAGTCATAGCATAAAAATCAGAACTCAATTGCAAAGATAACAAAATATGTGCATAACCTACATATGACACTTTGACACCTATCCACACATACTATTTTGTGTTTTCTTGCGAATTTTCCTATTCTAATATATCGTATATCAAACATAGATCATAAAAATCATGCTCAGTAACACTAAAACATACTTTAACACTCTAACCAGTTAGTTATACTAGCATGTAAACCTAAAGTCACAATTCATATTACTCAACATGTTAAATTTGCATCTTATACATTTCTAGGTGCACTATAGGTTCATACCCTACCATTTGATCATTTTAGTTTGTCTCAATGTTCAGCAAGCCATTCAAGCATCTATAATAATAATTCACTAAGTACATGCATATGATCCATCATGCAACCAAAACCTAACAATCATGCATATTGAAGCTTAAATCTAATCAATCAATCAACCATAAACCCAATTCTTTTAATCTCATTTTTGAGATGTGACAGGGTTGATTGTAGTTTTCATTCTAAATTTTATAGCAAACAAAATTAAATTTAAATTCTATTTTAGAATATTTTCCCATAATCAATGTTTAGATCAAATATAGTAGGGATTAATATAAAATCCTTGAGGATTATTCAATGTAATATTAGGCTTTAGAAAAATAATTTTATTTTAAAATTTATGCTGTGGGTAAAATCAATAAATAAATTTAACACTTCATATATCAATTTATTTTTATTTTTTTAACATAATATTGTTTTTAAAAAATTAAAAACATTCAGATCAAGTAATCTTACACATATATATATTTAAAGTATTACACGTATATATATTTTTTTCAAATTTGTTGATGCATTAAAAGTATTACTTATATTCAACTCAAATATATTACAATAATATTTAATATATATAAATTATTAGACTTGCAAATTTTTAATAAATCTGAAATTTTTTACTCCCGTAGTAATTTTTATATTAAAGATAGTCTAATATTTTTTATTATACAAAACGAGTGCAATAAAGTAAGGAATCTTGAAACTTTGAAGCCAAATTTTTTTATTAAAACATATAGTTGATTGTTTTTTAGTTATGAATATGGTTATTAAAGAATTTTTTTCTCTAAATTTGATAATATATATAATAAGGAATTTACCTTTAATTAATTTTATTAAAAATATGATAAATAATTACACAATTAGTAGAATAATATAGTGACGAATGGCAGATTATAAACACGCCATATAGGAATTGTTTTTTTTTTTTTGAAACTTTAAATTGATAAAGTATGTGTATACATATGCCACATTTATATAACAAAAACAATATATTAGTTTGAGTTATATATATAGATAATTTAATTTTCTTTTAAAATAGAATAAAAAAATCCCTTTTTCTAACTACTTTAATTTAGATGTGTTAGTTAACGAAGTTTTAGTATTGATGGCAAAGGTTAAGATGTTGCATATTTAAGTATTCAGGTTTGAGTTCACAATTACTAGGTATAGGTTTTATCTAATTATATCCTTTTGTTTGTATTTTGTATTGATTTGGATCTCTAGTCCTACCATATCATACGCAGTTACCATGTATAGGTTTTATCTAGTTATATTTGTCTATTTGTACTAGGTATATTTATTTGGATCTCTAGTCTTACCATACATTGTTACCATATATGGTTTTGTTTAGTTATATTTTAGTCTTTTATCGAGTTATGATTTGTATTAATTTAATTCTACTTTATAATTGATTAAATATATATTTATAATTATAATTTATTATATTTGTATCTGTAGATTTTAAAAAAAATTCCTAAATGCCTTAAAAGCTAGAATCTTAACATCACCAATATAACTAAAATCTCATTTACAAAATTATTTATTTTTATTATCTTATTAATAATTATTTTCTAAAAATTTCATTGCTTCAATATTTTTTTTATATTTTGTATTGATTTAATTATACTTTAATTGATAAAACATATATTTTTAATTATATTGTATTATATTTTCAAAATTACTAATTTTTTGTTATGTTATTAATAATTATTTAAAAAAAACTCATTGCTTAAATATTTTTATTGTTTTATTTTTTTTTCTCATCCACACATATAGTGAGGAACCATAGGATTATTTATAATAAATTTCCTCTCTGGGTTACATATCATGAGTCAAGTGATAATAATAATATTAAATTTATTAAAATAAAAAATATAAAAAATTATGTAAATTAAAACTTTAATATAAAATTTTATATTTTTTAGAACATTAATTCAGTCCTTTTAAATTACCTATTATCTTAAAACTACTCATCAATTAGTCCCTCTAACTATTTTTATCTTTTTGAAAATACAAATTATACATATAAACTCATATCGGAAATGCCCCAAAATTTAGCAACTTTTTATATGCATGAAAGAAAACAAAATAATACAGATTCTAATTCGAAAACACAGGCAAAGATAGGAGGGAAATAATTTTTTATGGCAGATGCAAAATAAGGAATGAACGAATCATTGACTTAATTAGCAGTTGATT
The DNA here is from genome assembly GCA_025698475.1 of Gossypium anomalum. Lineage (NCBI taxonomy): Eukaryota > Viridiplantae > Streptophyta > Magnoliopsida > Malvales > Malvaceae > Gossypium > Gossypium anomalum. The sequence continues at coordinate 74,829,755 of CM046966.1, read as the reverse complement.
AACGAAACGATTAGCATTAGAACTAAAAGTGTTTATTGAAGCACATCGAATTAGCTAAAATCAATAAATAGTTCATAAAAGATGTCAAAGACAACCAAATTTTGGTATCTGAGCATCAGTTCAATTTGAATAGATTGCCTGGGTTGGACTCAATTCTGAATACTGATGCACTCCAAATATTTGTACATAAAAACCCCAAGAAGCAACAGTAGAGCAAGAGCCATTGCAGAGCTGGTTGTTCCCTTGACAAATTTGTGGCTTAAACGTAAAATTAGACCTTTGTAATTAGGATCCTTCCCAATGGTGAGGAAGGTGAAAAGTGGATATTTACAGGGTAGCCTTAGTTGAAGTTTCCCACCTTCGAACTGCGCTTCAATTCCTTTGATTTCATACTTGGAAACATCAATCTTTTTGTTGAATCGCTTTATTTGATTCTTCCCCATCGGATGTTCTCCACTTATATATAACATTCCATCCTTTCTCATCTCGCTCTTCACCTCTTCCTTCTTGAATCCTGCTAAATATTTGAACCCATTATCCAACATTATTTTTTTATTTTCTCTGCAAATAACGAAAAGGAAAGGGTATTAATTTTTTGTACCCTGTAATTGGATTTCAAGAATATCAACTTCGTCGAGAATGGAAGCTCCGTTTTGCTTTTTCCACTCGCAATAGGGTTCGAAATCATCGTACAAAGGCTCAGACCTTCCTTCATTCTTCATTTTCCAAGGAATTTAAACCCCCGCTTTTTTGTTTTTGTTTTTGGATTGAAGAGAAAGAAGAAAATGAACTATTAAAAGACGATGAGTGCATGAAAGTTGTCTTTATGCCTTCTCCTTTTTATGGAACTCCTTGAGTTGAAGGAAAGAAATAAAGGTTCTTTTGTTTTAATCAAAGCAAAGAAAAGTAGCAATTTTCTCCTCAAAAGTATATTCTTTTCCATTCAAGCTTGCATGAATTTGTATTAACATTCAAGTTCTACTCAATAGACCAGAACCGGTTGGTATGTCAATCCAAACAGAGATAATGAGCTAAATTTTGACTGAATCATTCAGAAACATCATTGAATCGGGAATCAAAACTCATTAGTCCAAATTGAATCCAAAAAGAAAAAGAAAAAAAAAAGCTAAAGCGGCTTAACATATCAAAACCCACCCTAAAATAAACAAATAAAATCTAAAGATACTAAAGAAGAACAGTTTAAGAGAAGAAAATGGTATTTTGAGAGAAAGACCGAGAGAGGAGTGAAATGAAATAGAAGATGAATGTAAGAGATGCAGAACCGATAGACCTTGAAGAGATAAGTGTAAGTTGGCAAGGCTTCTTCTTTTGATAAATCATTAAAAAAATTTAACATTTAATTTTTTAATTATATTAATTTTCTACTTAATATAAAATTTTCAATTAAGTAAGTAAATAACTATTTATTACTTAATTTGGAAATTATTAAATTGGGTTTATTTTTCAAAATTTTATTTTTGAAATACATTACTTTTTCATTTTATTAAAATTTAAAATATTTAAATTTTATCCAAAACTATTCACAATAAAATAATTAATAATATATTAATAAGACTAAAATTGTGAAATAATAAATTTTTAAAAATTAAAATTTTCTATTATCAAATAAAATAATTATCTTCAATACTTAATTTTTACTAATATATCGATCAATTTATAATATAAATTCATTGTTTATAACATTCAATAGATAAGTTTTTTCAATTACGAAAATGGGCCATTTTGAATGATATTGACTGGAATAGCTTGTTTTTCCAAAAACGCGCTGAGCTAGAGTCATTTTTAGGGGAAAACCAGAAAAGCGCGTCCAGCTCAGCGCTTTTCCCCTCTAACCTGTAAAAAGCGCCAACATAAGCGTGCTTTTGCCCGTGCTTTCTCATTAGTTTAATTGCTAATTAGGGTTTAAGGTTTATGAAATTAGGGTTGTAGGAATATTAAATTAGGGTTAAAAGTTTTTTAATTTGTAAGTGTTTAGGTTTATGGTTTTATTTATTTTTTAGTGTTTATTAATTATGGGTTGTAATGTTTTATTTAATTTTTAGGGTTTAGGGGTTCTGAAAAAAATAATTTTGACGAAACGAGTTTTGAAAAATAATTTTGACGAAATGGATTTTGAAGAAATAATTTTAAAGAAAAACGCTCCAAGCAGGATGCACAGTCAACAAAAGTACTGAAAACGCTTCTAGTTGGATGCCCTTTTAAGTATTGCTGCTTCTGAAAAAATAAATTTGAGGAGATGGTTCTAAAAAAATGCCTCGAATAGTGGAGGTTGGGATTTGTAGAGGAAAAACACTCCAAGCAGGATGCACTATCAGCAAAAGTACTGAAAACGCTTCTAGCTGGACGCCCTTTTTAGTACTGTTGTAGATAGTGCGTCCTGCTTGGAGCGTTTTTCCTCTACAAATTTCAACCCCCACTATCCGTGAAATTTTATAGAAATGAGTGAGATGTTATCCCTTAGGCTATAAATGACTCATATGTCAGCCTCTGGTGGCATAAGTTGGAATAATAGAAATTGAAGAAGTTCAGAAGAATAGAAGTTTGTAGGGAAGGTATAAGTTGATTTTTCGTGTTAATATTTATATGAATCATTATATTTTTTGCATAATGTTTTTGTTTCAAATTTCTCTCAACAGATAATTTGGTTGAAAATGAGTGGACGGATTAGTGTTATTATTTATTACGATGATGAGGTCCGTGACACCGAGAACGGTGTGAGTTTTTTATCGAAGAACATAATGTGACTAGCTTTTAACCAGAACATAAAGTTGACAAAACTTCGTAAAAAAATTAGGCAAAAAATCTTCAGATCTATGACAATGAGAGTTTCGTCTATTAAGTACGATTTTTTACTTCGATCGGTCCCGTTAGATTTAACTCATTTGATATCAAAGGTGTTCGGGGTTTAGAGGCGATGGTGCAGATGCACCTCGACAGTGGGTCACCATTTCTTGAGTTATATGTGGATTTTTCAAGGCTAGATGAAGGACTTGCAACTTCAACATCTCTTCATGTTCTAGAGGAGAGAACAATTGAAAATATAGTCCAACCACTTTGTTAGAAAGATGCCATTATGATATCCCAGAATCATCAATGGGAAGACACTTATCCGTCTCAGCCTTAGATTTCAATTATGGGAGGCAAAACACGGAACCATCGTGTTTTGGTAGTAGAACAGAATACACGACCCCTACACGACACTCGATTAGTGGATGAGACATGCACATCGGTGGGTCGATGTTCAACACTTGGAATACTTAATGGGGAATGTCATCAACATTTAGTGGTTGGTAATCGACATGTGATTTTGGACGTTTTGAAATGTACATGAGAAGGAATGATGTACTCCCTACGACGTCCACCAGCGAGGGGACCTCCAACATGGAAAATATTGGTGGGTTGGAGAACGAAGATGGCAATAAATCCAATGTGGATCCACCTCGAGAGCTTGGTGTCGACGGTTCAGAAGTTGTATTATTTTTTGAACTAGAATCTGTTCCAACTGAACCTGAAGACAGTGAAGGTGGTGAAAATGAAGAAGAAGAAGATCCACGATTCACAGCGTACTCTCCTCCAGCTCACATGCATAACGTCGATCTTTCAGTAGAGGATGTGTCAGAGGTTGCAGAACTACCACACATGAGGCTTAGCCACTGAAGTGTATCGTTGGGTTCAGGTGATTTGGAAGTGGATAGGGAGCTTTCCAATTAAGATGGTTTTATCATTGCATTGAAGCGACACATCATAAAAAACGTGGTTAACTTCCACATGGTTAAATCCAAATTTGAGAAGTTTAAGGCCAAGTGTGCAATGTAAGATGTTAGCTGCGCATGGAAAATCATGACTTCTATTAAGAAAAAGACGGGGTTATGGATGATAAGAAAGTTCACCGGTCCGCATATATGTGTTGCCTCTGGTATAGTATCACTAGGTTTTTAGGGTTTTATTAAATGTTTAGGGTTAGTTCCAATTAATTTAATGCACTCGTGGGGTTGCAGGTGTTTCACGGGATCATCTGAAGTTGGATTCAGATATGATCACGAGTCTAATATTACCGATGGTGAAAGCGGATCTAAGGACTGCTATGTCGGTTTTAATTGCTAATATTCATAGCCAATTCAACTACACGCCTTCGTATCGCAAAGTGTGGATAGCTAAGCAGAAGGCCTTGGAGAAGATGCACAGTGGGTGGAATGCGTCATACTATGTGGTATGGCAGTGGTGTCAGGTGTTGGAGAGGTATGTACTAGGTTGCGTATAAAATCTTGAAATGTGTCCCGCGTATACAACAATCACTTGCTCCTTGGGTGCCGAGTGTCCAAACGTCTATTTTGGATCGTCAAACAATGTCAGGATGCATTCCAGTACTACAAGCCATTGGTACAAATAGGCAGTACCTTTATGTATAGTGGATATACCTATCGGCTGTTGTTGGCTGTGGCACATGATGGAAATTGAATGATTCTTTAATTGCGTTTGCAATAACACCGGGGGAGAAAGTAGATGATTGAGATTTCTTTCTATCTAGGTTGAGGAGGCATTTCTGACCCTAACTTGATATATACGTCATCTCGAATTAGGGAACTAGAGTACTATCTGCAATTGAACGACAGGGCAGCCTCTAAGATCGCACACACCATCAGTATTGTCTAAGGTATGTTGCTTCCAACTACGACCACTAATATCGGTCTATCGTTGAGTGCCGACAAGTGGCCAACATTGGTATTTAATCGTCACTAATATTATTTGGTTTGTAATATTCCGTTTGTTTTTTTTTTTATTTTTTGTTATGTAATTATCACTATCCACTTATATTGACATGGTACGAGATCATGAAGGACCATTTTCATGAGATGTTAGAAATATTACGATCAACTAACTCGATAGGGCCTCACTAACATACCCTTCGATCAGTGAACACAATCATACGATGATGGGCTACGATATGGTCACATGACCTCAAACTTGGTGGAATGCATCAATTCCATTTGAAAAGTAATGCATCACTTGCCGATAACCTTGGTTGTGAATGGGCCATACTTTCGTTTGCCGAAACTATTCCCAAAGCAAGCGGTGAGTTATGTCGGGCAATTGTAGGGAGGCCATGTATGGTGCCGGTGGTACTGGAACAAATTAATAATGGAAAGATATGAGCGAACTGCATGATGGCAGCTTGTCACTTGCATGACGACCTATGGTTTCGGGTGATGAAGCTCGACAAATCAGACTAAGGTATCGCCGAGGGAGTGTACCGGGTACACTTGAGAAATAGGATTTGCGACTATAAGATATTTGACGCATTTTATTTTCCATACGCTCATGTAATTGCAGGTTGTATGAATCTTCATTTGGATCCAATGAGCTTTGTCGACGAACTATACTATAATACCCTAAAATTTTTTATAGCAAGATATTATCTTTGATATAGTAAAATAAGGAAATAAAGTGACAAAAAGGGAAATTTTGAGTTATGACAACATTGGGAAGTAAATTATGATATATTAATTCAAGAAAGGACTAAATTGTAAAAGTGAGAAAAGTTTTGTTACCTAAGAGTAAATACTCAAAACTTGAGGGGTTAAAGTGTAAATATGAAAAATTTAAAGGACCAATATTGCAAATACTTTAAGGGTGGAATGATCTAAAAATTAAGGAAAATGGATGAATTAGGACTAAATTGAATAGGTGAAGAATTATAAGGGACTAAATTGTAATTTTACCAAATTAAGTGATGACTTAAGGATGGAATTTTAAAAGATCATAAAGGGCAAAATGATCAATTAGAAAGAGAGAAATCTAGAAGGTAATGATGATGTTGGAGATATTTTAGATTAATTAAATAAATAAATATTAGTTTATAAATATTTTGATTTGATTTTTAAATGATATTTTATTATTTGATTTTTATTTTATTTAGTATATATAAGGAAAGAAAGATGAAGAATCATCATCTTCTTCCCATGCATTCCAATGTATGGAGAGAAAAGAAAGAAAGAAACTTTATTTTCTTTACAATTTGACCCTTTTACCAAAAAATCACCATTTTCACTTAGAAATCAAAAGAATTTCCATAGCTACCAAGAGAGAAGAATATTAAGGAGACTATGGAGAGCTAGAATGTAAAGTTAGATTTAAGAAATAAAAGCTTGAGGAGAGAGAAAATCAAGTTAAATGTTGAAATCAATAGGACAAGGTAGGAACATCAAGATTTCAATATATTTTTAAGTTTGATATTATTGAAAAAGCATGGAAATGATGTTATAGTAGAGTTTTATTATATAAGGTTCTATGTTCTTGATATGTTAGTGAAGGGAAATAAGAGAAAGTGATGGGAAATATTATAGAGAAAGAGAATAACGGTGTTATAAACTTGTTAATCAACATTTTGTATTAAAACAAATTTGGACAGCAGCAGTAGTTTACTTTGAAAAATTGCCAAAAATTGTGGAAATCAAATTAGAGGTTAAATAAAAGATGAAATTAAATTTTATTGAGTATAATTTTTCATAGAAGAAACGGTATAAGCAATGGAATTTTGAATTATGAGATATAATAAATTTTGTGAGACAAGGTCAGAATGATTTTGGGTTCCCCTATTCTGAATTTGGAAAATCATTAAAAATTGTATAAAAATACTTGGCGGTTGAAATTTATATTTTTAAATTATTAATGAGTCTATTTTCAATAGAAACAAATGGGAACATCATCCATATCCGGTACTAAGAGATAATTAGTTTTTAGTAAAGAAAGGTCAAAATTGTTAAATAGCAAAATAGAGATAAATTTGAAGATTTTACGGTACTTATTGGATAAATTATAAATTTTGAAATTTTTATGGTTGATATATATTTGAGTCTAGTTTCAAAAAAATCAAACGGATATTAATTTGGAAATTTTTAGCTCAAGATATAAATAATTTAGTGACTATGACTCAAGTGGACAACTTTGAATGAACATTTAAGTAAATAGTGGAATTATAGAGAAGGTTACTTATAAGCATGTTATATACATTAAGGATGTGGAATGGAGAGGAGGAGGATGAAAATATATGAATATTCATCTAGCAAGAGTTTATATTAAAAAATGGCTAATTTGTATGTTTTAGGCTCAGGGACTAAATTGAATAAAAGTAAAACTTTAGGGGGTAATTTTGTAAAAATGTCAAAAAAGACCAAATTGGGGGAAATGAATTGTTTATTGTCTAAATTAATAAATTGAATGAAATTATTAATTTAGATCAAGATCGGGTGAAAAATAGGGAAAATGGAAAATTGCCAAAATGCCCCTGAATCTTGGTATTTCTGCAATTTAGCCAAGTAAGTTTGTATAACTAAATTGTATATATTTATATGCTTGAATTGAATGCTGTGTATGTAAATTGTATAAATTCCATAAATATGTGAAATGATCACATATTCGTTGAAGCCCGATAAATGAAAGTGCCTGAAATAAATGATAATACCTGGTAAGTGATAAATGATAAAAATGTTATTTTTATGCTTGAGTTGAATGTGAACATATGAATTGCATAAATACATAAATATATGAGATTGATCGCATATCCAAAAATTGCCTGATAAATTCGTTTGAATAAATGAAAAAAACCAATGGATAAAGGTTGTTTCCCGAAATGAATGAGGTCTTACATTTGTTGCTGATGGGATTTAGCTCGGATGAGTAATCCTATTGACCTCATTATAGATAGGATTTAGCCTGAACGGGTAATCCTGATATAAGCCTCTCGAGCAAATGTTTCAATTAGGATTTAGCCTGGACTAGTAATCCTAATTGAGCTCTTTTGAGCATATATTGTAGTCTGGATTTAGCCTGGATTGGTAATCCAGATTAAGCATGTTACAGAAAGGATTTAGTCTAGACTGGTAATCCTGACAAAACTCGTAGAGTATATGTTACATTTAGCCTGGACTGGTAATCCTGTTGTATGATATGTGGCTCGAGAGTATGCTTTCTAAATAAGTGCCCTAATAGGTATTTTAGAATATGAATTGACAGATTTACTGATTTGTACACTTTGTGTGTACTTTCTGAGTATCCATCAATATTTTCAGTAATTCAACGGGTAAAATCCTGACATGAAAAGAAATGGGTTTTTACATGTATCTGCCAGAAACATATGAAAATGTTGATAACTTAATATATAGAAGAATGAAATAATGCTATATGAACATGGAATTTGTTTGATGAATATGTTCATCTATGATTATAGATTTGTATACCTTGAGTGTACTACCCGTGTAATCATCGATACTTTAATTGATTTAATGGGCAAAATTCTAATATGAAACAATATGAGTACGAAATAAATTATTACCCGTATATGCCTGAAATATATATACATATAATGATTTGTAAATGTTATATGGACACATGATGTGGAAATTATATGTACATGGAATTTGATTAACATTAAGATTCAATATGAACCATTACCGGAATAAATATACATGAAATACATAGAAATTATGGTAAATGAAATGAATGATATATGTTATTGAAGAAAAAAGAATGATATGTATCATGACATGTACATATAAGATTATCTTTGATAAGTTGATACAAGGAAATTATGTAAGTTGAGATGAGTATTAAACTCAAGTATGACATGTCGAGAAAATAAGTATATCAATGTTGAATTTATATGAAATATGTGCAAAGCTGTTTGATGCTTAGACAATTGTCAAGATGATGGTTGAATGATATGTTTATGACTTGAGTATCATGCATATGAAATAAGTATGGAAAGTAAAGAAATATAAATAAAAATAAAGAAACTTGGAAGAGTTAAAGTTATATAAAATCCTACTAAGTTTGAGATAATATATATAAGTGATACTGTGAAATTATTCATCTTGTGAGTTGATGAATATAGCTCCATGAGTATTGTGGAACCAATAATGGATTATTCTTAAAATGTATAAATTTCATATATGAAAAGAAGTATTATGGTCAAAGATTATACGAGCTTACTAAGCATTCATTGCTTACGTAATTGTTTTCTTTTACCTTACAAAATATCGGAAGCTCGAATGGGTTGAAAGCTTGTCGGAGCTATATCACACTATCCATCGGTTCTATTGGTAATTTTGGATAATCTGATTCTAGTTATAATGGCATGTTTAGGTTATTTTGATTAAATATTCGCCTATATGTGTTTTGATATTTTGGTATATGCATAATCTACTTTATAATATTGATGTTCTAAAATGTTTGGTTAGTTTGATGACAAGTTGGGCAAGAAATAAGGCTAGGAAAAATGACCTATTTCATCCACACAAGTAGAGACACGGGTGTATATCTTAGTTGTGTGTGACACAAGGCTAGATGATACGGCCGTGTGATCTCTGCAGTGTTGAAAAATTTTAAATATTTCTAAATTTTTTTTTGAGTTTTCGGTTTAGTCCCAATAAATATTTCGGGCCTCGATGGCTCACATAAGGGATATTATGATTAAATTTGATTGATTTCAGGTACGAATATTATATGTAGTGAAATTTTTGTTTAATGATCTGTAAATTCTATTAATGCTTAGAAACCCTATTCCGGCAACGAATACAAGTTAGGGGTGTTACATGTACAAATTAGAAAACTTGTACAACGTGTGGAGACACGTATTCCCGCCATTCCTAGATGAACGTAAGTGATCGCCTGTATCGCTTACTCTGTTTGAGTTGTTACTCGATAGAAAATTGTGTTGCAAACTAAAGGTTGACTGTTCTTGACTTGAATACATGACAACATGGATATTCAGGAAAACTCAAACCAACAGAGGTTATGCAGGTGGTGTAGGAACCCGAAAATACAATGACATCATGTCCACATCGAAAGTAAACATTATAATATATGTCTTCATGGGAATTGTTAGCCATTGTTAATCCAAAATAAATTTCATATTTCTTCATGAGAAATTTCAACAAAAAACATTTGATATTTCTTTTCAAATCAAATCTTAATGCTATGCTATGTGAAAAGAATCAAAGTAAATTTCCATTTTTATTAGGGTTTAATGGTACAAAAATCAGACTGTGTAAAAAAAAGATTCAAAAGAACTTTTATTTTCTTAAATGATACAATATACATGTAACATCCCAATTTAGGGTCTAGTTAGAACAGTGGTTTCGAGACCACAAATATAAAATAGAAATAATTATTTTATGATTATTTGATGGTCCATGATATGATTGAATGCTTGTGTGAAATTTTCATGAAGAAATTTTATGCCTAAAGTGTCCAATTCGAAGTTAGGGACTAAATTGAATAAGTTGCAAAATACATGTTCTAGAAGCTTTAAGCATGAAATTGCCATGGATTTTTAATTAGAGGGTCTTAAATAGCAATTTGACCAAATTCTAAAATTTTGGACAAAAAAGAGACATGAATAGTAAAAAAATTGAAAGAAAAGCCTTGAGGCATTTTAGTCATTTAGTAATTAAAAGAATAAAAAGGGAAAAATGAAGAAAAATTTGCTCATCTTCTCCAAGTGCTAGCCGAAAATCCCTAACGAGCCAAAGCTAGGGTTTTCGATTTTTCAAGCTCAATAGTAAGTGCATCCTAGTCCCGTTTTTAATGTTCTTTACATTTTTGAAGTTGTTATCAACCGATCTAGCTATTTCTACCATTTATTTGAGCTAGGGTTCATGTTTAAAAATTTACCCATGTGTGACATGCATGTGTTTTGATGTTTCATGGAAGAATATGAAAGTTTGATGTGTGATAAACATCTTTTACAAAGTGATTTTTCATGAATATACCTAAAAAGGACTTATTTGTAAAAGATGAAAAAATGGATAGTAGAAATGTGATTTAATGAGAAATGTGGGCTGATATGAGTAGGAATATGAATCCGCTAGGCTTGGGTAACAAAAAAAATGCATGCATTTCATTTTACGAGCTTAGAGACCAATTTGTAAATAAGTGAAAAGTTAGCGGTAAAAAGGTACTTTTACCAAAGTATGTGTTATGGGTCGATTCGAACAATGTATGTATTAAATAAGTTAAATTTGACATTATAGATCAAGAAAAACGTGATTCGGGTCTTGATCGGTGAAAAAAATAAGGTTTACAAAGAATAGGCTCGTTTTCATCATTTGGTACCGAGGTAAGTTCATATGTGAATAATGCAATATGTATTATGTTCAATGCTTTTATATTTTGTAAATTTAAATGCTTTATTATTATTATGATTTATGCCTCGATTATTCCCTAAGTAAATGATGGGTACTATGGACATTGAGATCGATATTACGAGCAAGTCTGACAATGATATGATAAGTAAGGAAATCTCGTTTGAACCTTAGGAATAGTTTAGGATACAAGCGACATGTCACTAGAAATTTTATGATTTGAGCTCATGAGATATGTGATATAATTTTATATGGTTCTGTGTGCTGGTCTTGTACGTCCTACTTGTGGCTGGGTAGTCTAGCATGTGTTGCGGATGCCTGCAGCTTGTGTAAGTAGCCCATGTAGTTACGTCCTGACTAACAGCTTGTGTGAGTAGACCCGTGAGTAGCTCGAGAATAAGCTTTTATATGATATGCGATATGAGGTAGCTTTAGCTACGAATGTGGCACTTATGTGCGAGTTTTCCGTATATCCAATAGTATTCCAAGTGTTCAACGGGTACATTATTGAGTAACTTGACAGAAGACCCAAGGGGTAAGTCAATAAGAAGAATGAGTATAAGTTGTGTTACGAGTTGGTACAAGTATGTATACCGAACTCATAAGTAATGCCTTGATATATGATGAACTTATGATAAGGTTGTTTATGTGATGAGTAAGTTTAAGTGATTTGATGAAATACAAATGTATGTTTATTATGTTAAATTTATGTTAAATACTTGTTTAGATTGCATATTATTTGCATATGGACTTACTAAGCTTTAAAGCTTTCCCCCTTTCCTTTCCTTCCTTTTTCTTATAGTATCGCCAAGCTAGCTCAGGATCAGAGGACGTCGGAGTTTTCGATCAGACTATCAACTGGACATTTAGGTATAGTTAGTCTCAAGATTTTGAGTATGGTATGTATGGGAAACTTGGTTATTTTGTTATGTGTCATATTGATTAGCCAAATGTGTTGGTTTATGATTGTATTATGATTATTTTGTATATGGCCATGAGAGATGGCTCATATTGATTATTGGGTTGTAACCCTAATTTATTATGCATGCATGCAAAAGTGTTTATGCTTTGATGTGGTTGTGGTTGCTTGTGGATGATGAGGGTAATGAATGGTATATGTGCTTGATGGATAGTATAAATGAATAACTTGAAAGTGGGTTAATAATATTGATTGAATATGAAATTGATGTGGGAAGCTTTAAAGAAGCATGTCAAGTTGAGTATGTGTTATGTGACATCATAGACATAATTTAACCATGAATGTGAATGCTTGAGTAATCAAATGTGCCATGTTGCATACCATGAAGTGGGTTTAAGTATGTGAGTGTTTAAGGGTGACAAATGGCTTGGAAAATAGCCTAGAATTTGTCCACACGGTTAGACACACGGGCATGTGTCTAGGCCGTGTGTGACACACGTATGATCCAGCCGTGTAGCCCCTGCACCCTAATTAGGTAAAATAGAATGCCCAGTAGTAAACACACAGGTAGAGACACGGCCGTGTGAAGGACACGGCCTTAGGACATGCGTGTGTGCCTTGGTCGTGTAAAGTTTCCACTTGATTTTTTCTAGAATTTAATTCGCCACATGGCCTAAGCACACGGGCGTGTGACTTGGCCACGTGTCTCTATTATGTTGATGACGTCATAGTCAGAGAGTTACATAGACTGAGGACACGGACGTGTCCCAAGCCACACGGGCGAGTGCGATCGCACAGCCTACCAACATAGGCGTGTGGCTCCCCAAAACATGAAAATTTACTAAATGTTCCCGAACCATACCCAATGTATGTTTTTGGCCTTGTGGGCCCATATAAGGGGCGATATGCATGTGTATGAATGGTTTTAAATTGAACAAAATTTTATGGCCTGATTTTGTATAATTGGTTATGTTTAAGTCCCGTAATGCGTCGTATCCTGTCCTAGTGTCAGACACGGGTAAGAAGTGTTACAATACAATTCATCAGTGCATATGTCGGTCAGAATCTGTGCCACATCAAGGTGGTCGACGGTTACGCACTGGATTCTTTCTAAGTTTAACTTTCGGGCGGGGTTGTGTTTGTTAGGGTTCGCCTTCGATCGATGTAGATCCTTCCATTCGCGATTGCCATCGTGCATCATTCGAACTATAAATAGGTGGTTGGGAAGATGACTCACCTTGATAGAACAAAGACCTTAGAGGTGTTTGTGTCACCTACGACAAATAAACGTAACTATGTTGAGTCCCATAAGTCGATGGGGTAATAAGTGGAATCTCCGTCAGTGCCTTATGCATAAATGACCTATACATCATTGTAGGCGTCGCTGCCATCGAGAAATGAAATGGCCCGAGCATGTATCATATCGAGAATGGATGACCAATAGTCTAACCTAACATAGAACTAGAAATAGAAAAATGTGGTGCTAAGGCCGTCGGGGTCGATTTTTGTGTGGGCACTAATGATGGGCCCAGTTCATCACCCATTGAATTTAAAGGGCCCCGTCGTGGCATACTCGTATGGGGCTCTGACGCCTCGCCTTGCCTCTTTTCCGTACAAATATAGTTTGCCATGGATCCTAAACCATGACGTTTAGTTCGAATAGCATGCTAACTTCGGAACGATAAGATTTTCGCGAATAGTTAAAAAATCATATTGATTATTCCACATGTTCATATACTGCTAGTGGAGTACTTACCAATTTGTATTCGATCGTCGTAAGTCAATACAATGCAGATTATCAAGCTCCTGAGGTGCCACAGGAATTGATTGTTGGAATCCAAACTACCAAACACTCTATTCGCCTTGTGCATCTCGATAGTAGCATACACTACCAATGGGACCTTAAAGTGCCAAGCGTTGGGATTCACAAAATTCCTCAGGAATTATTGCCCGAATTATCGGGTCCTCGTATGATGTCCATTCAAACTATATGAACATGATAAAACATTAGTTATATATATACACTACTAAATACTAAATACGAAATCGACTACGTTATTTGTCTATAGTTCAAAAATAAAGAAATACATGCATCTGCTTCCGATCGTTGGCCTAATAGAAGCCATATATCTTCAAGCTTGGTAGGTAATCCCACATGATTCGGGGCATGGTTCCACCTATTTAAATAACTTATTAGCATAATAATTTTATTTTATATCAATTTAATAATGTTAATATATACTAAATTTTACCTTGTTACGAATGAGAATATATACGAGTAGTTCACTTGAGGATGTAAAAATGGAAAGCAGTATTGAGCCCATAATTGTTGTAGTAAAAGGAAAAAACCAATTTTGATTTTTTTCTAATTGTGTCACCCCACATATCACTCGGTATAATGTCGCCAACATGACGAACCCCCAACTAAGTTCGCCAGCTCCTTTAAAATCGATGAGTTTCAGTATCCACCTTAGATGTACAAGGCTTCGTGACTTATTCAGCATTAGCATAACCCCGATAATATGAAGGATGTACACCTGAACGTATTATTCTCTTTCCTCTTCAGTAGAATCCTTCGCCAGCTCCACGAAATTATTTCATAACTAGGCCATTTCGATCTGAGCTCCATAAATCGTCTCTGGAACCACACCCAAAAGATCATAACATATGGTTCCCCAATTAGCAAATTGAACAGACCTAATGACTAGTGACCCGTCCACGGGTAACCCCAACTATAAATGCACGTCCTCTAGAGTGATAGCATACTCACCTCATGAAAGATGAAATGTGTGCGTCTCGGGTCTCCACCTCTCCACCAATGCGCTTATGAGTTTCGTGTCCAACTTACACCGCTGGCCTACAAGGGCCACATGCAAAAAACAAGCTTCTCTCAGGTATGTTTCGATCAATGGTGATGGAGGATCGGGTAGATTACGAATATGGCATTGCAAAATTTGGTCTTCTGGTTATTTACATAAGAATAATAACTATGAAATAAAATAATATAGAAGATAAAAAAAATTATTAAAATTTATTCTTACCATTTGCAATTGGTTGATGGAGATGTGCTTATTATCAAGATGGATTAGAGACTTCACCATTGCTAAATATATAATTGAACACGAATAAATTTTTAATAAAAAACTATTTCTTGAAAATACTAATAAAATATAAAAAATTATATTTTAGCTAAAAATAGAATTTAGGAAAAAAATTGAGAGACTATTTGAGAGATTTTTGAGAGTTAATTGAGAAATTTGAGAGATTTAGGAGAGAATTGTGAGAAATGTGTGTGAGAAATATGTGGGGGGAGGGGTTATACTTTTTTTTTTTACCGTTGGTGCAACACTCCTAACGCGTATCTGTCGCCGAAACAGGGTTAAAGAGTATTATCGAAACATTCAAAAACATTTACAGATAATTCATAAAAGCTACTATTCAAATTTCGAAATCATTCGCAACGTCCCTTAAATGGACCCTCAAGGCCCAATACGAGTATTAGAATTGAGTTGGGACTTAATCGGAACCTATAAGAATTTTTCGTAAAATTTCAAAAATTTTGCAAGTTGCAGGGCTCACACATCCGTGTGGTCCAGGGGACACGCCCATGTGACCCTGAGACATGCTTGTGCTGTACGCCGTGTTCGACACCGTGTAACTCTATGAATTGTGCACACGGCCATACCACATGCCCGTGTGCTAGGTCATGTGGTTACTTAATTCATTTTGAAATTAGGTGTAGGTTTCACACTGCCAGGACACATACCCTTATTCTTGGCTTTGTGGCACACACGGCTGAGACACACGCCCGCGTCTCTGCCTGTATGTTCAATTCTTAGCATTCTATTTCTCAAAATTAAGGTGCAGGGGACACACGGCCTAACTACACGCCGATTTACCCGGCTGTGTGTCACACACGGTCTAGACACACGCCTGTGTGGATAAAATAAAGTCATTTCCTAGCCTCATTTGTCACCCAAATTTTCCATTTTCCTACACTAAAACATACCAAACACATTCCACATTCCAACCATTTCAAGCATTAAAATTAAGAAATTTCCATCATTCAAAATGACATATCATTGCATGCATACATGTTTACTATCTTACCTTGGTTCAATCCATGTGTTAAACATGATTTGATGAACTACTTAACATATATATATATATATATATATATATATATATAACTACCATAGCATGACATTACAAGTATATCAAAACAACCATTACTAGCCATTCCAATGGCTAGATTACAAACACCATTATCAAGCCATTAAAGGCCAAGTTGTCCTATACATGCCATTATTCCAAAATGATTTTACTATGTATACCCAAAATAAGCTAGTAGATAGTGTGATGATGCTCCAATGATCTCCAACCTTCGTGAGCTTTCGAGCACTACAAAACAGGGGAAAATAAAACGGAGTAAGCATTACGTGCTTAGTAAGTCTGTATAACGGAAAACTAAACTTACCATTCCTGTTTATTAAATGTAAGCTTACAATAACATGTTTTCCATCAACTTGGCAAAATTGCCTAAATACAAACATTCAATCAAACATGTTAGTCACCAAATTTTCATATATATCAAGTAAATATAGATGAGCTCATCATGCCATATTCTTTCAAGGCATTATCTTTCCATCTCATAATTCTCTCATCTTGCCAAGAGTTTAGTCCGTTGAACCATTGAAATTCAGATGTATGCTCAAGTAGTACACTCGAAGTGTACAATTCAATAACTCGTTAATTCTTATTCAAAAGTACCCATTTAGGGCACTTAATCAAGAACACACTCTCGAGCCACATATCGTATAATAGGATTACCAGTCCAGGCTAAATCCTTTATATAGCGTATACTCAGGAGAGCTCAATTAGGATTACTAGTCCTGGCTAAATCCTAATTGTAACGTATACTCGAGAGGTATTATATCATGATTACCTATCCGGGCTAAATCCTTTCTATAATAAGATCAATAGGATTACTCGTCTGAGCTAAATCCGTCAGCAACAAATGCAGGACCTCATGAATTTCGAGAAAGCACATATATTCATCGAAATTCAATATTCAAACGGGACTTAATCCTTTTTCAGCCTTTCAAGCATGCATTCAATTTTTAATTATAGAAATCAACTAATTCACATCAATATAAGTCACATTACATACAAATACAACATTCAATTAACCATATTCACATGCTCGATTAAGTGACACGAACTTACCTCGACACTTGTTCGCGTATAAAATCTACTAATCTGAAACCTTTTCTTTTCCTCGGTTTAACCTCGAATTTGTGTTTTCTAGATCTATATAAATAAATTTAATCATCAATTTTACACATTTCATATTAACATGGACTCAATTTACGTCCTAGGCAAAATTACCATTTTGCCCTTAACTTTTCCATAAATTCCAATTTCATCCTTAGGCTTGGAAAAGTAAATTTATGCAATTTACTCCCTATTCCAAGCCCCACCAAATTTTCAATATAGAATTTACAGCACATATTTTCTATAAATTTCAGAATTTTTCATCAAATTTCACAACTTTACATTTTAGTCCTTAAATCATGTTTTCATCAAAGATCACTTTGCAAAAGTTGTTTATCCATCAACAATCTTTCATTTTCTACCATAAATTTCTAATTTTCAGCATATTCATCCATGACCCATTTTCCATACTTTGATAACTTTTCAAATTGATCCACCAAATAGATAGATTAAGCTATCCTGGTTTCAAAAATATCAAAATTACTAAAAACGAGACAAGAAAACTTACCCAATTAAGCCACGAAAGTTTCTTCTCTCTCTCCCCTAGGTTTTCCATGTATTTTAGGTTGAAGATGACATAAAAATAAGATGATATATTTTATCATCTTTTTAATTAATTTAATTATTTCAATTTCCAATTTAGTCCTTGCCCGTTTTCTAAATTTCCATGGATGAGTCACCAAAATATCTACATACTTTTCTTTAATGGTCTAATTACCATATAAGGACCTCTAGTTTTGAATTCCATAGTTATTTAATCCTTATAGCTACTAGAATTCAACTTTTGCGTATTATGCGATTTAGTCATTCTCTTAATTAAGCACATAATCTGTAAAATTTTCTTATTAAAATTTTCACATGACATTTTTAACATATTACGGATCATGTATTAAAATAAAAATAAATTTTATTTTCGGATTGGATTTGTGGTCCCGAAACTACTATTTCGATTTCACTGAAAAATGGGCTATTAGAACTCTCCCCCTTTAAGGATTTTCATCTTCGAAAATCTTATTAGTAAAGAGATTCGGATATTGCTTCCTCATAGTGTTCTTCGATTCCCAGGTAGCCTCTTCTGTACCGTGTCGTTGCCAAGGAACTTTTACTAATGCTACCTTTTTATTTCTTAAATCTTTTATTTCCCGAGCTAAAATTTTGATCGGTTCTTCACTGTATGTCATATCAGGTTGAATCTCTACCTCTGTCGGTGAAATAACATGTGAAGGATCAGATCGGTACCGTCATAGACACATGAAAAACATTATGAATACGATCAAGTTCTGGTGGTAAAGCTAACCGATATGCAACCTTTCCAATTCTTTCTGTAATCTCATATGGTCCAATGAACCGTGAAATCAGTTTTCCTTTGCAGCCAAATCGAAGAACTTTCTTCCAAGGCGATTCTTTCAAGAATACCTTGTCATTGACCTAAAATTCTATCTCTTTTCTTTTTAGATCAGCATAAGACTTGACGATCAAAGGCTATTTTCAAACTGTCTCGAATTACTTTCATTGTTTCCTCGGTTTAACGGACTAAGTCAAACTCCGTGTGACTTTGCTCACTGAGTTCAGTCCAATTTCTCACTGGGTTCAGTCCAATACAATGGAGTTCTACA
This sequence comes from Gossypium anomalum, assembly GCA_025698475.1. Classification (NCBI taxonomy): domain Eukaryota; kingdom Viridiplantae; phylum Streptophyta; class Magnoliopsida; order Malvales; family Malvaceae; genus Gossypium; species Gossypium anomalum. The sequence goes on along the minus strand of CM046966.1, from coordinate 74,810,784 downwards.
TTTGCATCCATACAAGTCTTCATACGGTGCCATTTTAATGCTAGACTGATAACTGTTATTATAAGCGAATTCAACCAAAGGCAAATACCTTTCCCAGTTACCTTCAAACTCAAGTATACAATATCGAAGCATATCTTCCAAGATCTGTATCACCCGTTCAGATTGACCATCTGTCTAGGGATGAAATGCAATGCTAAAGTGTAACTGAGTACCTAGAGCTTCTTGTAGTTTGCTCCAGAATCGAGATGTAAACTGAGGATCTCTATCTGAAATAATGGAGACAGGCACTCCATGCAATCTGGCAATCTCAGAGACATATAATTCAGCCAATCTATTTAAGGGAAAAGCCATATGTACTAAAGTGTGCAGACTTTGTCAACCGATCAACAATCACTCAAATGACATCTTTTTTCTTTGGAGACGGGGGTAACCCCGATACAAAGTCCATTGTAATTCTTTCTCATTTCCATTCTGGTATCGAAACTGACTGTAATAGTCTAGAAGGCAACTAATGTTCAGCTTTTACTTGTTGACATATCAAACATTTAGATACAAACTCAGAAATATCTCGTTTCATTCCCAGCCACCAGTACATCTTTTTCAGATCATTGTACATTTTATTACTATCAGGATGAATAGACATGTTACCATTATGAGCTTCATTCAAAATCTTCTGTACTAGTTCTAAAATTTTTGGTACACATACTCAATCTGTGTATAACAAACAACCGTTTGTCCCGATCTGAAATTTCGAGTCAGGTGTCGATTCACTTTGTATCCATTTTGCTTGCAACTTACTATCATTTTTCTGAGCTTTAGAGATTTGCTGCAAAAACGCTGGTCTAGCTTTTAAATCATCTATAATTGAACCATTATCAGATAATAACAATCGGGTGTTCATTACTTGCAAAGTATACAGAGAGTTTCTACTCAGAGCATCTGCCACTACATTGGCTTTTCTCGGATGGTCGTCAATAACAATCAGTAATTCAAGCCATCTGCACTCTCTCAAATTCAAATCTTTCTGTGACATCAAATATTTCAAACTTTTATGATCAGTGAATATGTGACATTTTTCACCAAACAAGTAATGCCACCAGATTTTCAATGCAAACACTATAGCTACTAATTCAAGATCATGTGTCGGGTAGTTCCTTTCATGTGGTTTTAGCTGTCTTGAAGCATAGGTTACTACTTTACCTTCTTGCATCAAAACACAGCCTAAACCATTTAATGACGCATCATTGTAAATTATGAATTCCTTACCCGATTCAGGCTGAACTAACACTGGTGCTTCTGTTAATAAAGCCTTTAATCTATCAAAACTCTGCTGGCATTTGTCAATCCACTCAAACTTTACATCTTTCTACAACAAATGGGTTATTGGAGAAGCTATCATTGAAAATTTTTTTTCAAACCTCCAATAATAACCAGCTATTTCCAGAAAATTCAGACTTCAGACATATTACTCGGTGGCTTCCAATTAACAATGGCTGAAATTTTATTTGGGTCTACCCTAACACCTTCAACAGATACTATATGCCCAAGAAAACTAACTTTTCGTAGCCAAAATTTTCATTTACTAAATTTGGGATACAATTGTTTCTCTCGTAGAGTTTGCAACACTATTCTAAAATGCTCAGCATGTTCATTTTCATCTCGAGAGTAAACCAAAATATCCCCTATAAATACCATGACAAACCTATCTAAATATGGACTAAAAATTCTGTTCATTAGATCCATAAACACTGTAGGTGCATTTGTCAAGCCGAATGGCATCACAAGAAACTCATAGTGTCCGTACCTAGTTCTAAAAACTGTCTTGAGTGCATCTAAATCTTTTACCCGTAATTGATAGTAACCAGAAGGGAGATCAATCTTTGAAAATACAGTGGCACATTTTAAATGGTTAAACAAGTTATCAATACAAGGCAATGGATAGTTGTTCTTTATTGTAACTTTGTTGAGCTGTCTGTAATCAATGCACAGCCTCAACAATCCATCTTTCTTCTTTACAAACAGAACTGGCGTACCCCAAGGTGAGAAACTGGGTCGAGCAAAACCCCTGTCAATCAATTCTTACAACTATGCTTTCAACTCTTTCAATTCAGTAGGAGCCATCCTGTAAGGTGCTATGGATATTGATGTTGTTCCCGGAACAAGATCTATAGAGAATTCCACTTCTCTATCTGGTGGTAAACCAGGTAATTCCTCTAGGAATACATTAGGAAATTTACATACGACCGGCACTGACTGGATCTTTAACTCAGATACTTTAGTATCCAACACATATGCAAGATAAGCGTCATACCCCTTTTTGACATATTTCTGTGCTGATATTGCTGAAATTACATTAGGCAATCTATCCAGTTTATCAGATTCAACATGAAGTAATTCACCATTGTGACATTTCAATACAATATATTTCTGTTTACAGTTCACCACTGCATCATATTGGGTTAACCAATCGATTCCCAAAATCACATCAAATTCATCAAATGACAATAACATCAAGTCAGCCGAAAAGTAATAACCTTTTACCATCAATAGACAGTTCTTACAAAATTTATCCACCATAACACACTGACCAAGGGGGTTTGAAATTTTAACCACAAATTTAGTGAATTCAACAGGTAAATTTTTAACAGTCACTAAGTTCGTGCATATGTATGAGTGTGTGAAACCAGGATCAATCAATACAGTAATATCAGTATCAAGTAGAAAAAATGTACCAGTAATGACATCAAGCGTAGAGCCATCTTCTTTAACACGAATAATATATGTTCTTGCAAGTGCTCGTGCCTTAGATTTAACTGCTATATCCTTGGTAGAAACCTTGACTACCCCTAACATTTTTGGAGTGACAGGGTGGTCTGCCTCTTGAAACAGGATTACTAGGCTTTGAAGTTGGTTCTATTTCTTTTTCAACTCTTTCTGGACAGCTTCTGAGAAAATGGTCAAGTGAACCACATCCAAAACAAGCACCACTTTTAGACTGACATTTCTCATGATGAAATTTGTTACAATGTTTACATTTCGGTTTAGGATTACTAACACTACCTACACTGGTCACAGATGGAGATGAAGACCTTGGGTTAAAATATTGAGAGCCTCGCTCTCTTCCAGAATATCCTGTAGAGGTGGTAACACGATCATAATACTTCTTTAATTTCTTAGAAGCAAATGATTGTGACTTACTCATAGTTCTTTTTCTAGAAACCCGAGCCTCTCTTTCAGCTTGTTTCTTCTCTTTACTCAATTCTTTAGCTTTATGTGCTCGTTCGGCTAGTACCATAAATTCCCTTATTTCTAGAATTCTGATTAACAATTGGATGTCTTCATTTAAACCTTCTTCAAAGTGTTTACACATTTCGGCCTCAGACTGGACCCATTCTCTGGCATATTTACTCAGCCGAACAAATTCTAGTTCATATTCAGACACAGTCATATTTCCCTGCTTGAGCTCTAAAAATTCTTTCTTTTTTTGATTCATAAATCTCTAACTCACATAGTTCTTCCTGAATTCAGCCTGGAATAATTCCCATGTAACATTCTCCCTCTGTGCTACCGAAGTTATGGTATTCCATAAGTGATAAGCTATATCTTTCAGTAACACTACCGCACATTTCAGACATTCAGCAGACGTACAAGATAATTAATCAAAAACTCGGATAGTATTTTCTAGCTGATACTTAGCCCTTTCCAGATCATTATTTGAGGTAGCTCTAAATTCTTCTGCCTCATATTTATGAATTTTATCTACCAGGGGCTTACCAATTCTAGCGGGTTCAGCACCTTGTGGTACCTCAGGAATCGGTTGAGGAGCAGGTGGGGGAGGTCGTTGTACAGCGGGGTTTGTTCTCAGATATTGTGTAAATCATTCATTCATCATTTGAAAGAAGACTTGTTTTGCCTCCTCACTTTGACCCTCAGACACGGGCCTTTCACTACCAGACACAGAAGTAAATCTTTGAACTGAAGCTGAAGCATTGCTCTCAGCTTCCTCGGATTCAGCTCTAGCTCGATTGAATGACATTACTATATGAAAAACACATTTAAAATGATTAGGAGTCATCACACTATCACAATTTATATAATGGAATGTATAGCTAAACCCATGATCGCTACGTTAAGTCCGAGAATTGGCTAAGCCGTAGTTTTGATACCACTAAATGTAACACCCCTAACCCCATATCCCTCACCAGAATAAGGTTACGGAGCATTACTAAAACATTCAGAACCATTTGCAGATAATTCATACAAGTTACTATTCAAATTCAGAAATCATTTTTAAGGACCCTCGAGGCCCAATACGAGTATTAGAATCGAGTCGGGACTTAATAAGAACCTCTAAGAAGTTCTGGCAAAATTTTAAAAATTTTCCAAGGTGCAGGGCTCACACACCAGTGTAGTCCAGGGGACACGCCCGTGCTGCAGGCCATGTTTGACCCTGTGTAACTCTCTGACTTGTGCATACAGCCATGCCACACGCCCGTGTGCTAGACCGTGTGGTTAATTAATTCATTTTGAAATTAGGTGCAGGTTTCACATGGCCAGGACACACGCTCGTGTTCTAGGCCGTGTGTGCCACACAAGCCTGTGCGCTCAATTCTAAACATTCTATTTCTCAAAATTAAGGTGTAGGGGACACATGACCTAACTACACACCCATGTACTCGGCCGTGTGTCACACACGGTCTAGACACACGCCCATGTGTCTGCCATTGTAGATAAAATAAAGTCATTTCCTAACCTTGTTTGTCACCCAAATTTACCATTTTCCTGCACTAAAACATACCAAACACATTCCAACCATTTCAAGCATTCAAATTAAGGAATTTCCATCATTCAACATGGCATATCATTGCATGCATACATGTTTACTATCTTACCTTGGTTGATAAACCATAAAAGTAACACTTTCTAATCCCATACTTAGCATACTTTTGGATGATTTATCATATAATTGAGTGAATTAGATGTTCTTAATCCTTTAAATTCATGTTTTATACTCAGGAGAGCATAGGGGAACAAAAGGAGCAAAAAATGGGCCAAAAGTGGACAAAATGGATACAGGTAGATCACATGCCCATGTGAATCACATGGGCTGGCCACACGCCCATGTGGCAGCCCATGTCGATATCACTCTAGGTTTCCGAAATACGCAGAAAAAGCCAATTTTTAAGGTTTCTGAGTAGTCTAAAGTCTATAAATACATACCAGAGGAAGACCTAAGGGGGGCACGTAGAGTATAACACAAGAATTACTCGAAGAACGCCAACAAATTCAGCTCGGAAGGAGGATCTCCTTCAAGACTGAAGATCTCTCTTCAATTTCTCTTGAAGTTTTTGGGTTTCTTTATGTTTTGTTATTTTCCTATTTTTGAGATTTTTTCCTACTACAATATGAACTAAACTCCCTAAATACCTAGGGAGGATGAAACCTAAGATGGATCTTATTGTTTAATATTCTGAATTTAATGATAAATACTTATTCTTGTTCTTAATTATGAGTTATTTAATTCTTGCCTTAATATTTTCAGGATATTATTCCAAGTTTGATGTGCTTATTCAGTAGAGCAAAAGTTCCTATTTAAGAGTAGATCTCACATAATTAAGAGGAGTTGCATGCAACCCTAGAAATAGGGCGACATAAATCTGCCGAATTAGAGTCAAATCTAATAAGGGAATCTATAGATCGAGTTAATGCGACAATAGGGGTTTTAATTAGAAAGAGATTTCAATTAATCAACCTAGAGTCAGTTATTTTTAGTCTCGAAAGAGAGGTTAACATAAATTAGGGATTTCTATGGATCAAGACAAGTGAATAAATCGTTAGATTCAGAATTGGAATAATAAGTGAAGTCTAGGTGGATTCTTCCTTGGGTATTGTCTTTATTATTGGTTTATTCGATTATTTTCTTTACTCTCTGTCGCGCTCAGTAGTTAATTAGTTTGCTAATTTTAAGATTAAAATAAATCTCTTATATTTTAGGTTAAATAATAGAAAAATAGTTAATACTAGTGCTTTTAGTCCTTGTGGATACGATACTCTGGACTCACCATAACTATACTACCATTCGATAGGTGCGCTTGCCTTAGTCATGATCGTAGTCTAGTTTAGTGTTCATAAAATGATCATCATTGGTTCAATCCATGTGTTAAACATGATTTGATCAACTACTTAATATATATATAACTACCATAGCATGACATTACAAGTATATAAAAACAACTATTACTAGCCATTCCAATGATTAGATTACAAACATCATTATCAAGCCACTAAAGGCCAAGTTGTCCTATACATGCCATTATACAAAAATGATTTTACTATGTATACCCAAAATAAGCTAGTAGATAGTGTGACAATGCTCCAATGATCTCCAAACTTCGCGAGCTTCCGAGCACTATAAAATAGGGGAAAATAAAACGGAGTAAGCATTACGTGCTTAGTAAGTCTGTATAATGGAAAACTAAACTTATCGATCCTATTTATTAAATGTAAGCTTACAATAACATGTTTTCCATCAGCTTGGCAAAATTGCCTAAATACAAACATTCAATCAAACATGTTAGTCACCAAATTTTCAAATACATCAAGTAAACATAGATGAGCTCATCAGGCCATATTCTTTCAAGGCATTATCATTCCATCTCCTAATTCTCTCATCTTGGCAAGAGTTTAGTCCGTTGAACCATTGAAATTTTGATGGATGCTCAAGTAGTGCACTCGAAGTGTACAATTCAATAACCCGTCAATTTTTGTTCAAAAGTACCCCTTTAGGGCACTTAATCAAGAACACACTCTCGAGCCACATATCGTATAACAGGATTACCAGTCCAGGCTAAATCCTTTATATAACGTATACTCAGGAGAGCTCAATTAGGATTACTAGTCTAGGCTAAATTTTAATTTTAATGTATACTCGAGAGGTATTATATCAGGATTACCCGTTCGGGCTAAATCCTTTCTATAATGAGGTCAATAGGATTACTCGTCCAAGCTAAATCTGTCAGCAACAAATGCAGGACCTCATGAATTTTGGGAAAACACATATATTCATTGGATTTCAATATTCAAACGGGACTTAACCCTTTTTCAACCTTTCAAGCATGCATTCAATTTTTCATTATAGCAATCAACTAATTCACATCAATATAAGTCATATTACATACAAATACAACATTCAATTAACCATATTCACATGCTCGATTAAGTGACACGAACTTACCTCGACACTTGTTCGCGTATAAAATCTATTAATCCGAAACCTTTTCTTTTCCTTGGTCTAACCTCGAATTTGTGTTGTTTGGGTCTATATAAATAACTTTAATCATCAATTTCACACATTTCATATTCATTTGGACTCAATTTACGTCCTAAGCAAAATTACCATTTTGCCCCTATCTTTTTCATAAATTCCAATTTCGTTCTTATGCTCGAAAGATTAAATTTATTCAATTTACTCCCTATTCCAAGCCCCACCGAATTTTCAATAAAGAATTTAAAGCACATAGTTTCTATAAATTTTATAATTTTTCATCAAATTTCACAACTTTACATTTTAGTCCCTAAATCATGTTTTCATCAAAAATCACTTTGTAAAAGTTGTTTATCTATCAACAATCTTTCATTTTCTACCATAAATTTCTAATTTTAAGCATATTCATCCATGAACCATTTTCCATACTTTGATAACTTTTCAAATTGATCCCCCAAATAGATAGATTAAGCTATCCCGGTTTCAAAAATATAAAAATTACTAAAAATGGACAAGAAAACCTACCCAATTAAGCCATGAAAGTTTCTTCTCTCTCTCCTAGGGTTTCCATGTATTTTAGGTTGAAGATGACATAAAAATAAGATGATATCTTTTATCATCCTTTTAATTAATTTAATTATTTCAATTTCCAATTTAGTCCTTGCCCGTTTTCTAAATTTTCATGGATGAGTCACCAAAATATCTACATACTTTTCTTTAATGGTCTAATTACCATATAAGTACATTTAGTTTTGAATTCCATAGTTATTTAATCCTTATAGCTACTAGAATTCAACTTTTGCATATTATGCGATTTAGTCCTTCTCGTAATACATAATCAGTAAAATTTTCTTATCAGAATTTTCACATGACATTTCTAACATATTACGGTCCATGTAATAAAATAAAAATAAATTTTATTTTCGGATCAAATTTGTGGTCCCGAAACCACTGTTCCGATTTCATTGAAAAATAGGCTGTTATAGTTGGGGGCCAAAGGCTATTTCAAATAGCCGTTGGAAGTGACCATTGAAGCACGGGAAAAAACGCGCTTATGTGGAAGCACTTTCCTAAAGTGCGTTGACGTGGGTGCTTTTTACAGTTCAGATGGGAAAAAAGCGTTAAGCTAGACACATTTTTCTAGTTTTCCCTTGAAAACGACTCCAACTCAGCGCGTTTTAGGGAAAACGGGCCATTCCAATAAATACCAGGAAAATTGGCCGATTTTCGTAAATTTTTTTAGAAATGGGCCTTTTCTAGTAAATTAGTCTATTTTTAGTCGCCGTAGATTTTAACGAAGGCTCATGCTTTAATGTAAATTGTAATAAATGCTTACTAGTAGTAAAACACTAAAATTTGCTTTGCAGGTTTAAATATGTTAATTTCGAAATTTAAAATTTAATTTTTTAATATTGAGTACTTATATTTTTTTCAACCTTCAATATTTTACGAATTTTTTATCAATTTGATTTTTACTAGTTTTTTAATTTAAAAATTCAATTTGTTTTTCCATATGTTAAATAGAAATTAAAATTAAGAAAATAAATAAATATATTTAAAATAATTATGAAAAAAATAAAAACTCTTTAAAATTTAAAAATAAAAATAATTTTTAAAATTATAAACAAAAATTCCAAAATACAATGTTATCTAAACCTGACCGGGAACTAATCGGGGTATCAATCTGATGAGAGGTAGAAAATCGGTTGGCCCATGAACTAGTTGAACTGAGCTAAAAAAATTGATGAAACCATAGTTGAACCGATTTCAAACTCGTCTAACCAATTGGTTCCAAGAATGATCGGTTTGACTAGTTCAAAGCAAATAAATTATTAAAAAAATCAAAATTTAAAAACTTAAAAATTTAAAAATTTATTCATTTGTTCGTTCAACTATTTTTTTTTTAGCCAGGTTAAACTTGTCCATACCAGTTCATCGATCAACTGGTTTTTAAAATTTTTAAACTTTTTTATCCCTCAACTTTTATAGTTTTTTTTTATTAATTGTCCATACCCTTTAAAAGTACAAATTTTTTTGCGTAAGTACTAAAACAACTCTTTGAAAATAATTCGAAAATCAATTGTGTCACTGGTTGAAAAGTGCAATGATAAGTGCTAAAAGTAACATGTTTTAATTTCATTCTTAATGCGTTTTGGGTGATTATTCGATGTTAATTGTGAATTTTATACTACTAATCCTTTAAATTCATGTTTTAATGTTTAATAGAGCACTTGGAAGCAAAATGAGCGAAAAACGAGCGAAAGTTGGAGCGTTAGAGCAAGCTGCAAGAGCCACACAGATTGAATCATTCCACACGACCATGTGGGTCACGCGGAATTGTGCATTGGATAGCAAAAAATCACGATATTTAGGTTTTCAAGCATTCCAAGGTATATATGACAAAAATAAGAAGATAGGAGTGGGCCGTTAGAGAATATTCAAGAAAACAACTCGAAAATCACCATTGAAGCCGACTTTGAAACATATTTTCATCAAGATTGAAGATTCCCATTTGATTTCTTAGGAAGTTATCATGAGTCTCTTTATTTCTTTCGGTTATGCTATATGTTGTATGTTTTTATTTTCAAGTATGAACTAATTTTCTAAATACCTAGGAGAGATGAACCTTATGATGAATTCTGTCATTTGATTTTTATTTTATGCAATAAATACTTAGTTTCTTGTTCTTAATTATATGTGCTTAATTCTTGGTTTAATATTTCTAGATTATTAATCCATGTTTGATGTGCTTAAATCGGTGGCTGAATAGACCATGTTTAAGAGTAGATTTTGCATAATTGAGTGGAGTTGCATGCAATCTTAGAAATAGGACGACATAAATATACTAGATTAGAGTCAAATCTAATAGGAGAATCCATAGTATGAGTTAATGAGATAGCGAGGTTTTAATTGAAACGAAATTTCAATTAATCAACCTAGAGTTAGTTGCTCTTATGCTCGAAAGACATATGTGCATAATTTAGGGATTTCTACATATCAAGATACTAAGTAAAGAAATTGTGTAATTTAGATTGATAGTGACAGAGGAAATCTAGGTGAATTCTTTCCTGGGTATTGTTTTGCTTCTTGGTTGTTAATTGATTACTTTCGTATTTTGTTCTTTGTTATGTTCGTTAGTTAATTAATTTAGTTTATTTTAGTTTTAATCAATCACTCGAATTATTCGGTTAAATAATAGAAAGACGGTAATTATTAGTATTTTTAGTCTTCGTAGGAATGATATCTTTGCTCACTGTAGTTATACTATTAATTGATAGGTGCACTTTTCATAGCTAACTTTTTAGTTAGTTTCGTGATGCAACATGCAATCAATTGGACCCTTAATTCAAAAATAACAATCAATTGGGCTCTTCAAATTGTCACTTCTGTTAAGGCTTTTGACGGGCCGTTAAGTGCTAATGTGGCAGGTAATATGGCGTCTGGCATGAAAATCTCGATGATGTAATGATTGACGTTGAGGGCTTAATTTTTATTTTATTTTACGAGTGCTTAATTGATTTTTTAATTATTTTAGAAAGGCTTATAAAAATTCTCAAAAATTTTAAAAATAATAAAAAATTATTAAAATAGCATTAATTTTAAATTTGTTATGACATTATTTAATAATTATTTAATAACTTATATAATTTTTTATAATATTTTACTAATTTCTAATAATTTTTAAAATTTTTAATAAATATTACAACTCATTTTTGGTTTCCCACACATTGTTCTACATCATATCATAAACCATCCTTATCAACCTCCATTGATCACCTTTCCTCAACCAAAATCATTTCTTATCACTCACCTTCAACCACCAAATATTAAATCAATTATCTCTTGGACCCTTTACATGACATCTTATCCAAATCTAATTACCAGCACACTTCATGCTCCCCATTACAATTTAATCCAGACCTTCAAAAACAACAAAAATTTGCTATAATTTTCTTATATACATATAGATTTTACAACTTTTTATACTTTTAGTAAGTTTTTATTAATTTTTATAGAATTTTTTAATCATTTTAATTATTTTTATATAATTTTCTATCATTTGTAATTTTTATAATATTTATTTAATATTTTCATTTTTTTCTTAACAAATTAATAATATTTTATAATATTTAATAGATTTTATAATTTTTTAAAATATTATTATATTTAATAAAATTTATACATTTTCTATAAATTTTCAAAATTTTTTAATATTTTAATAAATTTTTGAGAATTTTATATAATTCTTAAAAATCAATTAAGCCCTCCTAAAATAATTAAAAAAATCAATTAAGCTCTTGTAAAATAAAAAAAAATCAATTCAGCCCTCCATGTCAGCCACCATGCCATCAAAATTTTCATGTCACCTGCCACATCATCACTCTACGGCCTGTCAAGGGGCTTTGAAAATAATTCGAAAATCAATTAAGCCCTTGGTTCAAAAACGCAATCAATTGGACCATAAATCTGAAATTAACAATTAATTGGACTCTCCAAAATGTCATTTTCGTTAAGGCCCAATGAGCGATTAACATTATGCTATGTAGATTAAAATAAACCACGTGATTGATCCATGTTTTTTGTTTGTTTGATAAAAAATACTGAAAAATAAAATAAATGTTATTTTATTAATATTTCTAAAATAGAAAAAAAGGTTAAAACTAATTAATTAAGTAGCAAACAAATAAATCAAAAGTCAAAAGTCATCTATATTGATTCTTCAATACGAATTTGAGATTTTTTTTTATATTTTAAAATTATATTTTATTTAAAAACTCCTTTTTATTTTATGTATTTTTTCAATTTTTAAATAAAAAAGTTTTTTTTAAGATTTAAAAAGGAGTTTTTTTATTCAAATAATATAAAATAAATAATTATCAAAATAGGATGGGAAAAAATTAATTATTGAAATAATATTTGCTAAAGTAATCCATTCGTGTCGCCTGATCAATTGGCAGCACCACCCTCGCTTCCCCCAAACATTGTGGCATAGTTAATTTTTTTAATTCTACCACTGTGTTAGGCAGCACCGATAATCTTTTTAAAATATTTTTAGTTGGTAAATTAATAATTTAACTCTTTTGGTTAAATGGTTAAATGATAGAGCTATTATACTTGAGTCCAGAGTTTAATTCCTCTATGTTATTTGAAGCTTTTTACATTTTTAATGCATTAACTCTATAAATAATTGTAATTTTATTTTAAAATTCCAAATTCAATTCCTCGTATAAACAAAAATCACATCACACCAATTGCTGGAGAGATTGAGCTTAAGTTTCTATTAGATTTCAAAGTTCTAAACAGTAGAATTTTCAGGCCGCAAATAATAAGAAACAAGAGAAAATTCTGGTCTGCCTTTTAATTATGAGAGAGATTGAGAACCAAAATTTCCACAGAGAGTTCTCTTAGACATGCCTGTCTTTTTTAGCAAACTTAATTATTACATAAGAATAAATTTAAAGTGAATTTATAATGAAGCTTTTAGTATGGAGATATCTGGCTATACATATCGATAAATTTCTTGTTAATCATATTTATCTAGCTTCTCATATGGAGATTGTATATTAAGTTGATGAAACGAGTTTATCATTGGCATACGTGCTTTGAGTTTCCATATGATTTTCTTAGTTGTGGTGATTATATTGAAACATTTCCATGAAGACTTAAATATTCAAAAACTGAATTTGTAACTAGAAGACAAAACCATGAATCTAAAATCAAATAACAAGGCACCCTTGATTTATTAATTTGTAATCAATGATGATCAATAACATTGGAACCTAGAAAAAATTACTACAAGTAAACATACATAGAACCAATAAAGAAACTTATTTTTCCGGTAATAAGAGCTAGAAAAGTTGTTGACAATCATAATCATTGGAGTACGCAGCCATGGAAGCACGATTGGACGATGGCAGATCAAATCCATGGATAAGGAGATGGAGCCGGTGGCCATGAAGCTGCAGTAGGTGTTGGCAGTGAAGGTGGAGAAGATATTGGAGATGGTGCCCAAGGTGCAGGAGCTGGTGCCCAAGGGTCAGTAACTGTTGTTTCTGGCACTGAAAGTGTAGTTGGTGCCCAAGGCTCACGAGTTGGTGCTGGTGTTGTAGGCAAAGACGGAGCCGGTGGCCATGAAGGTGCAATAGGTGTTGGCAGTGGAGGTGAAGAAGATATTGGAGATGATGCCCAAGGGTCAGTAACTATTGTGTCTGGCACTGAAGCTGTAGGTGCTGGTTTTGAAGGTGAAGAGGGAGTGGGTGCAGGAGTTGGTGCCCATGGTTGACTAACTTGTAGTATTTGAGGGGTTGGTGCTGGTGCCCAACCATACTGGTATTGAACAGTGATGAAAAGCTTTTGGGCATAAGCAGAGCAATGGTTACTAACACCGCAGATGTACCACTTTCTACCGGGGGTGTTAAGGACTACAGTGTCATTTCCGGAGCTGAGAGCTTGGTTTGCCGGTGGAATGTCACAATTCTTGAAAGCTGTACCGTTTACTTTGAACACATTGTGATATCCTTTAGGGTATTGGAACACTGCAAATTCATTTTTGAGTAAAAAAAATATATTAAGAATAGCTTTTTTTTTTAAGGTGCTGAGGGAAAGACTTTGAAGTGTGGATTTTAAGAAGCCAACTCAGGCATCAAACAAATAATATTGTTCTTGATGCGTGAATGCTCGATTTTAGCCTCGAGGTTTTGTCTTTGAATTTGGCCTTGATGGGTTCGAACTTAAACCCTTAAATGATCTTAGTAGATAAGAACACTACTTTTTAAACATTTTTTAAAGTTGGATGACAAAATCTTAACACAAAAATAAAATATAAACACCTTAAAAACAATACCAACCGTTTGAAAATAGAGTCCACATCTCAAAAGATAACATTTCAAAAATTTCTGTCGTGTGAATTCCTCTCTAAGGTAAATCAACTTCCAAATTAGACAATTGTAAACGCACAGTAAAAGCTGAATGCTTTACACAAGAGTGTACTAGTAACAAACTCGTAGAGATTGTTAGAGAAGAATTAAGCATTGAAGATTAATTAAGAATATATTAAGAACTTTAAGAAGAAAATATGGTGAATATACCTAATTTATCACCAAGGTAAAATACTTTATCCTTTGCCCAAGCTTGATAATCAAAATTGATGGTCCATCCGCTATCATCCCCGACGATATAATCAGTTGCCATAGCCATTGCAGGAAGAAAAATGGCTACAACTGAGAGCATAAGAAGCTTGTTCGAAGCCATTTGAAGCTTATAAAATGTAAAATTTCTCAAATCCTTTGATTGAAGGATCTAGTTTGGGTAAAAAACTGCATAATTACGGACATATTTATAGTTTGGTATTGGAATACGCAGCTATAGAAAATTAAGAAGTTCCCGAAATTGTGAGGAACCGGCGAAGGTCAGCAGCATATAAACATTGGGTTGTACGTAAATCTGCCGGATTATATTCAATAATTGGAAGTTAGAATATCTTGCATTGAAAAATCCAAATTGCAATAAGATTGAGAAAATTAAAATAAAAAACATTAGAACTTTTAAACACACGTCACGACTTGGAAACATGCCTGCAAAACTTAATTATAGTTTTTTTTTTTTTCAATTTTATAATTTTAAAATATAATTTTTATTTTATTAATGTTTAGTTTGACCAATTGACCAGAAAATGCCCTTTTATTAAAAAAATTTCAGAAATGAACAGGTTTTTTTCAAAAATGACGGAAATGGTCAATTTTTACAAAAACGCACTAAGCTAGCATCGTTATCAGGGGAAACATAAAAAAACGCATCTAGCTTAGAGCTTTTTTCACTGATGTCAAGTAAAACGCGTTGACGTGGAAGCATTTTTGTAAACAGCATCCACGAGGGCGCGCTTTTGCCTGTGTTTTCCCATGCCATTTAGGGTTTTTTAATTTTAATTATTTGGGGTTAGGGTTAGGGTTTAGGTTTTTTTATTTTTTAAGTGTCTAGGTTTAGAATTTTCATTATTCTTTAGGGTTTAGGGGGTCTAAGAAAAATAATTTGTACAAGATGGATAATGAAAAAATAGTTTTGAGGGGGTGGGTTCTGAAGAAATATTTTTGACTAGATGGGTTGAGTTTTGTAGAGAAAAAAACGTTCTAAGTAGGATGCATAGTCAGCAAAAGTACTGAAAATACTTCCAATTGGATGCCCTTTTCAGTATTGTTGCTTCTGAGAAAATAAATTGATGAGATGGTTTTGAAAAATATCCTAGGATTCCTGAGATTAGGTTTACGAAAAATGCCCTGAATAGTGGGGGTTGAGGTTTGTAGAGGAAATACGCTCCAAGCAAGATGCACTATCAGCAAAAGTATTGAAAACTCTTCTAGCTGGACACCCTTTTCAGTACTGCTTCTGATAGTGCGTCCTGCTTAGAGTGTTTTTCCTCTACAAATTTCAACCCCCACTATCCGAGGCATTTTACAAAAAAGAGTGGGATGCATTCCCTTAGGCTATAAATGACCCATATTTCAGCCTCTAATGGCATAAGTTGGAGCAATAGAATTTGAAGAAGTTCAGAAGAATAAAAGTTGGGGTTGAAGGTATAAGTTGATTTTTCGTGTTAATATTTATATGAAGCATTATATTTATTGCACAATGTTTTGATTTTTCATGTTAATTTTTCGTGTTTTGAATTTCTCTTGAAAGATAAATTGGTTGAAAATGAGTGGATGAATTAATGCTATTATTTATTACGACGATGAGGTTTGTGACACCGAGAACGGCGTGAATTTTTTACCGGAGAACACAACGCGATTGGCGTTTAACCAGAACATACAGTTGACAGAACTTTGTAAAAGGATTAAGCGAAAAATCTTCAAATCTTTTGCAATGAGAGTTTCATCTATTAAGTATCGATTTTGTGTTTCAGCTGATCCCGTGAGATATGACTCACTTGATATCAAAGGTGCTCAAGGCTTAGAGGCGATGGTGCAGACACACCTAGAAAGTGGATCACTGTTTCTTGAGTTATATGTAGAATTTTCAAGACTAGATGAACGACTTGCGACTTCAACATCTCTTCTTGTCTGAGAGGTGAGAATGGTTGAAAATGTCGATAGTACAACCACTCTATTAGAAAGTTCCCATTATGATATCCCGAGATCATCAATGGGAAGGCACTCATCCATCTCAGCCTTATATTTCAATCGTGGGAGGTAGAACATCGTACCATTGGGTTTTGGTGGTAGAATGAAATACATTACCCTTACAGGACACTGAATTAGTGGATGGGACATGCACCTCGGTAGGTTGATGTTCGACGTTGGGAATACTTACTGGGGAATGACATCATCTTCCAGTAGTTAGCAGTCGACATGTGATTTTGGAAGTTTCAAAATGTACATGAGAAGGGATGATTTACTCTCTATGACATCCACTGGCGATGGGACCTCCGACATGGCATATGTTAGTGGGTCGGTGAATGAAGATGATAATGAATTTGATGTGGATCCACCCCGATATCCTGATGTCGACTGTTCAAAATTTGGATTATATTTTGAATCGAATCCTATCCCAACTAAACCTGAAGACCGTGAAGGGGTGATAAAGATGAAGAAGAAGATCCATGATTCACGTCATATTCATGGCTAGCCCACATGCATAATATCGATCTTTCGGTAGAGGATGAATTGGAGTTTGCAGACCTGCCACATAGGAGGCCTGGCCACAGAAGTGAATCATTGGAGTTGGGTGATTTGGAAGTAGGTAGGGAGTTTTCCTAATAAAGATAGTTTTCTCACAGCATTGAAGCAATACAACATCAAAAATAGGGTTAACTTTCACACTATTAAATCCAAATCTAAGAAATTTGAGGGGAAGTGTGTAGTGCGAGACAACAGCTGCTCATAGAAAATTATGGCTTCTGTTAAGAAAAAGATGAGGTTATGGACGATTAAAAAGTTCACCGATACGCATACATGTGTTGCCTTTGTTACATTATCACTGGGTTTTGAGGGTTTTATTTAAGGTTTAAGGTTATTTCCAATTAATTTGACGTACTCGTGAAGTTGCAGATGTTTCACGGGATCATCTGAAGCTGGATTCAGATATGATTGCAGGTATAATATTGCCGATAGTGAAAGCGGATCCGAGGACTACCGTGTCGATTTTAATTGCCAATATTCGTAGCCAATTCAACTACATGCCTTCGTACTGAAAGGCATGGATAGCTAAATAGAAGGCCTTAGAGAAGATGCACAGTGGGTAAGACGCACCATACAATGAGGTATGGTAGTGGTGTCAAGTGCTGGAGAGGTACGTACCTGGTTACATAACATATATTAAAACAGTCTTGTATACTACAACAACTGCTTGCTTGGTGGGTGTCGAGTGTTCAAACGTCTATTTTGGATATTTAAGCAATGTTGGAATGCATTCCCGTACTACAAGTCGTTAGTACAAATAGATGGTACCTTCATGTATGGTAGATATACCCATCGATTGTTTTTGGCTCTGGCATAGGATGGTAATCAGAGGATCCTTTCGATTGCGTTTGCAATAACACCAGGGAAGAAAGCATACGACTAGGATTTCTTTTTGTCTAGGTTGAGGTGGCATGTTTGCTCCCAACCTGATATATTCGTCATCTTAGATCGGGGAGCTAGAATACTATTCAAAATTGAACGGTAGGGAAGCCTTTGGGATCGTACACACTATCGATAGTACCTGAGGCACATTACGTCCAACTATTACCAGTAATATCGGTCTACCACTAAGCGATGACAAGTGATGAACATGGGTATCTGATTGCCACCAGTATTATCTTGTTTGTAATGTTCCGTTTGTATTTTTATTAACTATTCACTTATATTGACAAGGTATGAGATCATGAAGAACCGTTTTAATGAGATATTGGCAATGTTGTGGTCAACTAACTCGGCTGGGGTAGCATATCTCGAAAACATACCATTCAAACAGTGTACACAAGCATACGACGACGAGCTATGATATGGCCACATGACATCGAACCTGGTGGAATGCATCAATTTTGTTTTAAAGGGAACACGTCATTTGCTGATAATTGCAGTTGTGAAAGATATATACTTCCATTTGGTGGAACTACTCTGAAAGCGAGTGACGAGTTATGCCGGGCAATTGCAAGGAGGCCATGTGGTGCCTAACGGTAGTGGAAGAAATTAATAATGGTAAAGCACGAGCAAAATGCATGCATGCAGTTTGTCATTCGAGTGACGACCTATGGTTTTGGGTGACAGAGTTCAACAGGCCAGACCAAGGTTTTGCCAAGGGGTGTATTAGGTAGACTTGAAAAATAAGACTTGCAGTTGTGGGATATTTGATGTACTTCATTATCCTTGCGCTCATGCAATTGTAGGTTGTATGAATCTCCGTTTGGATCCCATGAGCTTTGTTGACGAAGTGTACAAATTAAAAAAATCGTACAATGTGTGGAGACACGTATTCTGACCGGTCTCAGATGAACGTAAGTGGCCGTCTGTATCGCTTGCTTGCTCCATTTAACCGTCCTCAACCTGATAATATGTCTTCATGGGAATTGTTAGCCTTTGTTAATCCAAAATAAATTTAATAGTTGTTCATGTGAATTTTCAACAAAAAATTTGATATTTCTGTTCAAATCAAATCTTATTGCAATGCTATATGAAAAAATTCAAGGTAAATTCGAATTTTGATTAGAGTTTAATGGATAGCTAAATTAGATAGTGTACAAAAAAAGATTCAAAAGAACTTAGATTAATTTAAATGATACAATTTACAATTCATTAGTGTATATGCTAGTCGAAATCTATTCCACATCGGGGTGGTCGACAGTTACATGCTGGATTCCATCTAAGTCCAGCTTCTAGCCGAGGTTGTGGTTGTCGGGGTTCGCCTTTGGTCGATAAAGATCTTTGAATTCGTATAATCTCTGATCTATACCTAAGTGGCTGGGAAGATGATCTACCCTTATAGAACAAAGATGTCGGAGGCATTTGTGTCACTTACGACGAATGAGCATAACTATGTTGAGTTCCATAATCCAATGGGATAACGAACGGACTCCCCATTGATGCCTCATGCATAGATGACCTATAAATCGTCGTATGCGTCACTGTCATCAGGAAATGAGATGGCCAGCTGAATGTAGGACCCCTAACCTGTATCCGTCGCCAATATAGGGTTTTGGAGTATTACCGAATAACCGTAATCTAAATCATTCATTTCCAAAAATTTCAAAAATCATAATATAATTCATCATTAACATGCATAGAGTCCCTTATTCAAGCCATTGAGGGCTTAAAAACACTTTAGAAATGATTTGGGACTAAATAGGGAACATTTGAAAAATCTAAGAAAAAGTTTAAAAAAATTCAATTGCATGGGTCACACGGTCGTGTGGCTAGTCACACGGCCAAGTCACACACCGATGTGTCTGGCCGTGTGGGCATTCGAAAAAGGGACACACAGCCGTGTCCTAGCCCGTGTTCGTGCCCGTGTAACTCATTGACTTGGGTTACACGACCAAGCCACACGCCCGTGTACTAGCCGTGTGTCTCACACGACCAAGTCAGATGCCAGTGTGTCTGGCCGCGTGGACCTAAAATGTGCCTTAAACAACAAGTTTACCATTTCCTACTTGCTTGGACATTAAGCAACTCAAAAACCATTCGTTTAACTTGTTCAAAACAGGATCAAACACACTCAAAACATGCCAAAACAATCATCCTAGGTGCCTAACCAATATACCCTCATTGGTACCATATTTATATCATCAAAACATATCATCAATACATCATTCAAATCAAAGTTTTAAATATGCCAAAATCCATCAATTTGTCCTAACTCATATCTACCCAAAACATCATTTAAATTCACAAACACCTAACATGTCTTAGGTTCAAAACAACATGCCAAATTATGGCTTCAAACACAACATATGATTATATACATATGAAACAACATTATATTCAAACTCAAGTTAACATATACCAAATTCATTAAAAACACAAATGCATCTTAGGTACATGCCATTACAAAAGATAAACATCACCATTTTCGAGATTGGGATCGTTGCTGGATGTTGAATCGGTGGTTAAAAGAGAAGCACCTAACTTGCTCACAGAAAACAAAACCGCACGCTGAGTAAAACTCAGTGATATTTCTATAATCCTAACAATTAAAGACATAATAATACATGAATGCTCAACTTAAATTTTTAATCACATTATTAACTAAGCATAACATTACAAGATATCATCATTTCAATTTCATAAATATTAATTCATCATTCCATATTGTATTCAGTTTTTCACATGATTTCATACTTGATTTGGCTTAAACAATTATCTCAATTCCCATCACTTTCTATATAAATAGCT
Organism: Gossypium anomalum; assembly: GCA_025698475.1. Classification (NCBI taxonomy): domain Eukaryota; kingdom Viridiplantae; phylum Streptophyta; class Magnoliopsida; order Malvales; family Malvaceae; genus Gossypium; species Gossypium anomalum. The sequence continues at coordinate 74,790,156 of CM046966.1, read as the reverse complement.
TTCCATATATCAATCAACGTTTCATTTATACAATGGCACAACTCATTCCACATTCAATTCATGAGTACATAACTTATATATTTCTTTTGCTCACAACATATTTCACATTTCATTTATCAATCTATTATCTCATTTCCATTTCACATACCATGCCATCTAAATATGAATATAGAACTTTATTATTTATTTACCCCTATTAACATGACTCGGACTTGGACAGATACATAGATCCAACCAACACACCAGTTTGGCACCCAGTGCCTTATCGGATAAATTCGAAGTAATAACTGCGCCCAATGTTACCCAGTGTCTCATCGGTTAAACCGAAGCAAATTGGCACCCGATGGATTTTCGAATTGAGAGAGATATTGAGAGAGATCAAGAATTCTCATACATTCAATTCAATTATAAAGCACATTAATTCTTACCTCCAATGCTTACCATATGTAAGAATTTCAATGCAATAATTTACAAATTAGTTCGAATTATAGAAACACAAACTGTGGATTCCGAGCTATTCGACGTCAATTTTATCCTTCCCCTTTTTAGTCAAGGATTCTGGTACGATGTTAGCTATGAAATTAAAATAATTAAAATACCACAATATAACATAAATCAATTTCACATTGAATATTTCAATTTTTACTCAATATTTGCTTATATTCTAATTTAGTCCTTAAACCGAAACTAATTTTTATGTTTAATAATTAACTCTATATTTTTATACTAATTTCACTTTAAGCTTAATTTAGCACCCTATTTTCAATTAAACCCCTAAATTTCAAATTTTTTTACAATTTAGTCCCTACTGCTCAATTTACAATTTGTTCTACAATTTAATACTTTTCCATTTCTAGCTTAAAAATCTATCAATTTAATCCCTAATACTAAAACTATTTAATAATAACAACATTTAAAATCTTAATCAATGCTAAAATTTCAACATGGGTCGGGTAGTACTAAACACAGGGATTCCAAAAATATAAAAATTACAAGAAAATGAACTAAATTGACTAACCAATTGAAGTTTGAAACTTAAAAACCCTTAGGTCATGCGTCTTTCCCTCTCTTCTTTCTCTTTTTCTTTTTCTTTCTTTTCGTTTTAATTTTGCATGTTCTCTTTCTTTCATTTCATATTTTGTTTTATTATACTAACTATTATTATTAAATAATACATATATACATATCAGTTTCATTTTATTAATTATAATATATAACACATATATATATTAAGATATTATATATAATACAACATTAGTGCCGTCTACCACATTAAAAATTTAGATAATTACTACTTTAATTTCAAGTGTTTTACTAAAAAATACCCATTTTTAAATTTAATTACGGAAATGGGCCGTCTTTTTGGTTATTTACCGGACTAGGCCATTTTCCTTGAAAATCCGTCCACATCAGAGCATTTTTAGAGTACGTGTCAGGAAAACGCTTCCCCAGGGAAACGTTTTGCCTATTTTTACATTAGGATTTTAAGGGTTTTTAGGGTTAGGGTTTTTTATAATTTAACGTTTATGGTTTTTTTATGTTTTAGGGATAGGGTTTTTAGGGTTTAGGGTTAGGGTTTATAAAAAAAATAATTAATTGGGGGTTTAAATTAACTATTAATTTTAAATACTAAATACCAAATACTAAATTAGAGTTTAAGGTATTAAGGTTAATTGATTAAATTAGGGATTGATTAAATGAGGGTTTAGGGTTAATTGATGCATAATCGTTTAAACATACTATTTTAATATTTTATTTCTTATAATATTTTAGTAAAAAACCCTTAAATAACTCTTAACGTGTAAACAACAACTTGGTAATTCGATTACTTCAGCGTTTAGGTTTTTTTCCCTTATCAATGGCTTAGATCATTTTATTTTTGATCCGCCGGATAAGTTTTTTTTACCTTGTAACATGCTCATTTCTGATTTTTTTTAATTATTGATTTCCAATATATACCTATTGGCACTATGCTAAGTTTAGGGTTTTGAGAAAAAATAATTAAATTAGGGTTTAAGGTTTTAGGGTTTTATTAAATTAAATATTAATTTTAAATACTAAATACTAAATTAGAGTTTAGGGTTTTAGGGTTAATTGGTTAAATTAGGATTTAGGGTTTAGGGTTTTAGGGTTTAGGGTTCTAAAAAAGGCTCCTACGTGGACACTCTTTTTGCTATAGTAGTTCGCAGAAAAATAATTCTGAGTAGACATTTCTGAACAAATAGTGTCGAAAATGCTTCAACTAGGATGCATTTCGGCAAAAGTTCTGAAAAAAGCTCCCACATAGACGCTCTTTTGCTACAGTAGTTCGCAGAAAAATAATTCTGAGTAGACGTTTCTGAACAAATAGTGTCAAAAACGCTTCAACTAGGATGCACTGTCTGTAACAATTTTGAAAAAAGCTCCCACGTGGACGCTCTTTTGCTATAGTAGTTCACAGAAAAATGAGCCTATAAATGAGCTAAATTTTATTCTCAGGTTACATAACTTAAAGCAAAAAAAAATTAGAGAGGCTAAGAAGAAAAGAAATTGAAGATGAGTGAACGTATTAGTGCTGTTATTTACTATGATGGTGAGGTCTGTAACACCAAAAACAGTGTTGTTTTTTTATCGAAGAACACAGCGAGACTGGTTTTTATCCAGAACATAGATTTGACAGAACTTCGTAAAAGAATTAGGCGTAAAATCTTCGGAACGACGCCAATGAAAGTTTTATCTTTTAAGTATCGATTTTGTGCATCAGTTGATCCTGTGACATATGACTCATTCGACATTAAAGGCGCTCGTAGCTTGGAGGCAATGGTGCAGGCTCATCTCGCTAGTGGATCACCCTATGTTGAGTTATATGTACAATTTTCATTGCCAAAAGATGTATTTGCAGCTTCAACATTTAATACCGGTCGAGAGGAATACACGACCCCTGCCCGACACTCCATTAGTGGATGGCAAAACAAGGAACCACCTGTGTTTAGTAGCAGTATGGAATACCCAACCCCTGCACGACACTCTGTTAGTGGATGAGACATGCACCTCAGTGGGTCGATGTTTGATGCTGGAAATACGTACTGGGGAATAACATCAACTTCTAGTGGTTGGCAATCCACATCTGATTAGAGACGTTGTGAAACGTCCACAAGAAAGGATGATGTACTCCCTACGACGTCCTCCGACGAGGGGACCTCGTTCGTTGCAGATGATGAATGGGTAAGATGATGTGTAACACCCTAAACCCGGCCCAGACGTTATGGCCGGATTCGACGTGTCACATTGAAGTTTTTAAGAAAACCCATGTCTCTTTCAACGTCATTCTTAGTGTTTTAAAAGATAGTCTTTGCCAAGTTAATAAAGTGAATGGAAGTTGTGCACCAGGTAGGTATCCGAAACAGACAAGGTGAGCCATGAAGGCTTCTTAAGTACCAAGCTCTTGATTGGATCCAATCCTAGACATGCCCACAACCATTGCCACACTTTGGTGCGAGGTTAGGTTTTGGAAAAAACGAGTTGGAATTCATTTAAGTAGATATTTTTGATAAACGATTAATTGTATCGTTGCGTTATTTAGAAGACAAATCTCATTTTGAAAACGCGCCCTAAGTCTAACCCATTTTGAATTATTATCAGTAAAATATAGAGTATAAAATAAAATAATTCCAAAAAAAAAAATTAAAATGGCCTTATTACAACCCAAAACCGAATAATAATAATAATTAAAAAAAACTAGTTACTTATTGTAAAGTTCGAAAACAATCACCATGGCCACTTTGAATCCCCTCCGGCTCCAAGCCTCCACATCAAGGCACACCTGTAAGGTTCAGGAAAGGGGTGAGTTTGGAAACTCAGTGTACAACAAGCCCCTTTCAGAGCCCAACTAATATCAGCATATTGGGCTGAAGCCTTTCGTTTAACGGTTACTAGGCCGAAGCCTTTTCATAAATCATATCACTGGGCCGAAGCCTTTACTAAAAATGGTATGGCCCATAGGCCCACTTGAATTTCACATGAAATATCAATGAATGTATGCAAGCCCATTTGGGGAGACTACTCAACCCACCATCCGCTACTCTCCACCCGTACCAGCCTAACTCTCCATGTGGGGAATAACTCAACCCACCCAACCAAGCTCTCCACTGGCAGCATAGCTGCTTTATCATAAAACTGGAGGCCTAGCCTCTTTTAATAACTGGGGCAAAGCCCTCTTTGGTAAACTGGGGCAAAGCTCTTTTCGCACTTACTCTATCTATATAAAACCCAACCCATGCATATAATGCGTATATCATAGCATATCATGCGTATCTCATAATATATCATGTGCTTATCATGTCATATAATGTATATCAATATCTCATGCATCACATTCATAATTAAACCCTAGGGGTATAATGGTCATTTTTACCTAAGGGCAAAATAGTCATTTTTCATATTATAAGGGTAATTTCGTAAATTTACCAAATATCATGGGTTTTCGGTGTTCATTAACAATTATCAATATTTCTGAGTGTTTGAACAATGATCTTTTTCCAAATTCTATTTTTTAACAATTTTACCCAAATGGGCCCAATTTCAGCCCATTGAAGCCCAACTCACCATCGTGCACAAAATTGTGCTCTTACTTGTTCCATCGATCCAAACACCAATCATATCATATTTATCGTATCTATAACCAAACGCAAAATCACAAGTTCCCGAAATGCTGGAATTTTAGCATTTCGGCTTTTTAGCGAATATTAATTTAAGCTACTACGAGGGTTGTTACACATCTGCTTTGTGACGTTTGCTAACAAAGTCTCCCACGACAACCTACAATTAATCACCGCCATTCTTAGTTTACAATTCATGCTTATCAAACCCAAAATCCACCTTACCATATTCAGCCAAAGAACCCCTAATAGCCATAGATCACTTACCTTCACAGGGTCCGATGATTCGATCCAAGTTTATCCAAACCGCTACTCCAAGCCTTGCTGCTCCTCCAAAGTTGTCTATATCACTACACAAATCATAAAAGTCGAATGAAAAGGCCTAGTGAGGCCTATACCTCAAATCGATAACCTCCCTAACTATAGGGGGTTTCGGCTTCTCTTAACATTTACACTACTGAAACGATTTGGAAAATGAGTACTTACCACAGTCTTCCCTTCTGTACTGCTTAGACCCAAAGTAGACTTAGCCCTCAACCACCTAGCAGCCTTCAAATCCTAGAGGTCTACAGGTTCAGCTAAGCCCCCAGAACTAAGGTATTTCGGCTTTTAAGACCAAGAAAAAGAAATGGTGTGGTGGCTTGGTATTGGTGTTGCCGTCGGGGACTTTTAGAATTTAGCGGATGAAGGGATCAGTCACAACAAATGAAGAAAAAGAAGGATGCTGGTCTAAATAGAATCGGCACAACCAACTTCAAAGGTTTCGGCTCTTGTGGTTAATCGGTAAGGGTGATGAAAAGAAAGAGAGCAGTAGTTTGGTTTTGGAAAAAGAAGAGAAAGAAAAATGGATGAAAGGAGTGGTGATTTTGGCTAGAGAAGAAAAAAGAAGAAAAGAAATCACCCTATGATGTTTAAACAAAGGAAAACGGCACAACAAAAGCCCTTAATGCCAAAATACCAACCTAAAACCCCTAAGCCGATTTCTCCCCCCTAATTCTCACTATTCGACCAACTCTAAGCCTCTCTTCAAATCCCTAAAATCTTTCCCCTTATTACTCCTAAATTCATGCATTTGACTGATTCAAACTCTCTCTAATAGATTTCCATTCGACTTCAAACTCCTGCATGCTCAAGACATAAAAATAACAACACAATTGCCAGCTTAGTGAATCAAACCTTGGCTTTCCCCCAACACTTACACGCCACTTTTTTTAGCTCATTAGTGGCGTCACTTAACCACTTTGCCAGAGGCTCTCTTGTGTTACATTCTACCCACATCTTTTAATAAGGCCACCCATCCAATACCCCTAACTCTTTAAGTCCAAAATTCAAAAATTCTACCGGGTTTTGGCCAACACATGGGCCTTCCATAGGCCCATTTACACACTCCAAATATGAATTTCACAACCAAATACCTAATTTTAAAAATTTTACCAAATTCTCAAAAATTACAAAAATCCCAAAAATCTGGGTGTTACAACTCTACCCTCCTTAAAGAAATTTCGGCCTTGAAATTTTACCTGATCTAAACAGTTGAGGGTATTGTTGACGCATCACCTCCTCTGACTCCCAAGTAGCTTCTTCTTTGCCATGGTTTCTCCAAAGTGCCTTCACCAATAGGACTGACTTTCTTCTCAACACGTTGACGTCATGATCAAGTATCTACACAGGTTCTTCTTCGAAGGTTAAATCCGACTGTACCTCAATTTCCACAACTGGCACGATATGAGTATGTTCAGAATGATATCGCCTGAGCATGGACGCATGGAAGACGTCGTGAATACGATCCAGCTTTGGAGGTAACTCTAGCTGATAAGCCACCGGCCCTATCCGCTTAAGGATCCGATAAGGCCAAATGAAATGTGGACTCAACTTGCCTTTCTTACCAAACCTCAACATCTTCTTCCAAGGCGAAACCTTTAAAAAGACCAAGTCCTCTACAGCATACTCAATATCCTTACGCTTCAGATCAACATAAGACTTTTGTCGATCCGCTGCCTCCTTTAACCGATTCCTGATCACCTTAACTTTGTCTTCAGTATCCGCTACTAACTCCGGTCCAAGTACTTGCCTTTCCTCCAACTCTGCCCAACAAGTAGGTGAACGACACCTTCGCCCATACAATGCCTCGTAAGGAGCCATCTGAATACTTGTTTGGTAACTGTTGTTATATGCGAACTCTGCCAAAGGCAAGTAATCCTCCCAACTGCCCCTAAAGTCGATAACACAACCCCTCAACATGTCTTCTAGGATCTGAATGATCCTCTCTGACTGCCCATTCGACTGAGGGTGAAAAGCCATACTAAAATCCAATCGCGTTCCCAACGCCTCATACAACTTCTACCAAAATCGAGATGTAAACCTTGGGTCTCGATCAGAAATTATCGATACTGGCACCCTATGCAACCACACTATCTCTGCCACATACAACTTGGCCAACCTCTGAAGTAAGTAATCGGTTCGGATAGGTATGAAATGGGCAGATTTCGTCAGCCTATCCACAATCACCCAAACTGAGTCCTTCTTGGAAGGTGTCAATTGCAGACCACTCACAAAATCCATGGTTACCCTTTCCCATTTCCAAAGTTGTATCTTCACCGGTCAGAATAATCTCGAAGCGATGAGATGCTCGGCCTTTACTTGTTGACACATCAAGCATTTTCCCACAAATTCGGTCACCGCTCGCTTAAGCCCAGGCCACCAATATAGCTCTCGCAAGTATCGATACAACTTACACCCTCCAGGATGCATAGCACAAGGTCTACCATGTGGCTCTATCAAAATCATCAGTCTCAAATCAGAGTCCTTCGGCATACAAATTCTTCCTCGAAAACAAAGAACCCTATCACCATTTAATCCAAAGTCTGGATTCTCCCCCTTTTCAGCTTGCTGAAACCGAGAAACCAACGACTCATCCACCAACTGCTGCTTCTTAGTCTACTCCACCCAAGTCGGTCTCACTTGTAACTCTACCAATAAGCTTCCATCATCATGCAAGCTTAAACGAGCAAACATGGCCTTCAATTCTGCCATAGTCCTTTGACTCAACGCATCAGCCACGACATTTTCCTTACCTGAATGGTACTCAATCGAACAGTCATAGTCTTTTAACAACTCTATCCACCTTCACTGTCTAAGATTCAGCTCCTTTTGAGTCAGCAAGTACTTAAGACTCTTATAATCTGTATAGATAATGCATTTCTCCCCATACAAGTAGTGCCTCCATATCTTAAGCGCAAAGATCACCGCTGCCAACTCCAAGTCATGAGTAAGATAGTTTACCTTATGAGGCTTAAGCTGTCGTAAAGTATAAGCGACCACTTTAGCCTCTTACATCAACACACAGCCCAAACCTACATGTGATGCATCACTGTACACAGTGAAATCCTTACCAGACTTTGGCTGAGTCAACACTGGTGCCTCAGTCAGAACCTTCTTTAACTTCTCAAAAGCCTCTTGCTGCTTATTTGTCCAAAAAAACGGTGCTTCCTTCCTTATAAGTTTCGTTAACGGCGCTACCAACACAGAAAATCCTTCCACAAATCTTCGATAATAACCTGCCAACCCCAGAAAACTTTGAATTTTTGTTACCGACCTTGGTGGCTTCCACTCCAAAATCGCCTCAATCTTCTGAGGGTCTACCTTGATACCCTCAGTAGACACAACATGCCCCAAGAAAGTTACTTCACTCAACCAAAACTTGCACTTACTGAACTTTGCATAGAGTTGCTTTTCCCTTAGCACTTGCAGCGCAATACGAAGATACTCATCATGCTTTTCTTCTGTTTCCAAGTACACCAAGATATCATCGATAAAAATGACTACGAACTGATCCAAGTACGGCTGAAATACCTGATTCATCATATCCATGAATGCTGCCGGTGCATTAGTCAAACCAAAGGGCATAACCAGAAACTCGTAATGACCATATCGAGTTCAGAATGCCGTTTTATGAATATCCTCTTCTTTGACTCTCAACTCATGGTATCCTAACTGAAGTTTGATATTAGAAAATACTAAAGCCCCTCTCAGTTGGTTGAACAGATCGTCAATTCTTGGCAAAGGATACTTGTTCTTGATCATCAGTTTGTTCAACTACCGATAATCAATACACATCCGCATGGTCCCATCTTTCTTCTTTACGAACAACACTGGTGTACCCCACGGAGGCACACTTCATCTTATAAACCCTCTATCAAACAGTTCTTGAATCTAAGCTTTCAGTTCCACCAACTCCTTTGGTGCCATCCAGTAAGGTGCAATGGACACTGGAACTGTTCCAGGTAACAAGTCGATTCTGAACTCGACTTCTCTGTTCGGAGGTAGTCCAGGAAGCTCCTCAGGAAATACATCTTGAAATTCTTTGATGGTCCTAACTGACTCCACAGTCATCTCCTCAGGTTTAGCTTGACTCACGAATGCTAAAAACGCCTCACAACATTTCTGAATCAACTTCTCAGCCCTTAAAGCCGAGACAACATTGGACAACTAGTTCCTTTGCTCCCCTGTGACCATTATATCCTCATCCTCGGTAGTTTTTAGCACCATTCTCTTAACAGCACAGTCCAATGTTGCCCTATGCTTAGTTAGCCTGTCCATTCCCAAAATAAGGTCAAATTCCCCAAATGGCAACTCCATCAAATCTCGTACGAATATCCTATCTTGTGTATCTAAAGGCACCTCCCTAAAGAGTTTATCTACCTTAACCAAGTGTCCCAAAGGACTTATCACTGATACCCCACTCACAGTCTCCTCAGGAAGCTCACCCAACGCCCCAGATACATTACAGGCAACATACGAATGAGTGGAACCCACATCAATCAAAGCAGTGTAAGGCGTGCTATAAATGAAGAACGTATCGGTTATAACATTAGGAGCATCACCCTCCTCACGACGCTGTGCAGCATAAACCAACGCCGGCTGTCGAGCTTCAGCATGTCCAATACCCCTGCCAGGTGCCCCACGTCCTCGTCTATTACCATTGCCACCTCTACCTTGCCCACGGCCTCTCTGTGGTGGTGGTCCTCCTCGCGGCGGCTGGACACCTCTTTGCTCCACAACTTGTTCCTAAGCTGCTCTCCGAGGACACTCTCTGAAGTTATGTTCCTTTGACCCACATCGAAAACATGCTCCAGTTCGTTTCCAGCACTCCCCCATATGTACTCTGCCATAGTCCTTGCAAGCCTGCAGTCTAAAGGTATTCACCGGAACTGATCGAACCGGTTCCTCCATTCTAGCTCTTTTAGCATTCCTATTTGCAGTACCCGAGGGTCCATAATCACTTCTGAATCTGGCTCGATCCCTCTCACGATTCTGCCGTTTAATTTATTTTACTTCTTCGGCTATCTTAGCCTTCTATACCAACGTAGCGAAATTACGCTCCCTCTGTGGAGCTATCAGCACCCTAAGCTCATCGCGGAGGCCATCCTCGAATCAAACACTGCGCTCATATTCGGTCGCAACTATCCCGCTAGCATGTCGACTCAGCCTCAAGAATTTTGCCTCATACTCCACAACAGTCTTATTACCCTGAGCCAGATTCAAAAATTCTTTTCGACGGGCATCCACATAACTAGCTCCAACATACCTCCCCTCAAAAGCAGTCTTGAACAGTTCCAGGTTACTCGTTCGATCGGGGTACTCTCCCTTACAGTGATCCACCACTGGTATGACTTATCTCTTAGCAACGACATGGCCCCCTTCAGCTTTTGCTCCATAGAGCAATCTAGATCTTCCATAATCCGCTCTGTTGCCTCTAGCCAATATTCAGCCACGTTTGGGGGCACTCTAGATACGCCCCTAAAAACCTCTGCTCTGTTAGCCCGAAATCGCTTAGAGATGGATCCCCTAGTCACTGTCCTGGTGCTAGCTCCAGCAACCTTTTCCAAAAGCCTTAACATTACTTGGGACAAAGCATCGTCCCCCGTAGCCCGATCATGTGGCCTAGTCTCAGTTACCTATGGCACGAATGCCTCCTCAGCTGGCCTATACCCTGAGGATGAAGATTCAGCTTGCACCCTTCCGCTACCACGCCCACGGCCTCGTCCATGAGTTTCTCTTGTACTTATATCGAATTATCTGATTACGAATTTCATGACATTAGTTTAATATTTCAGTTGTTTATTACGAGATGTCTTATGGAAATATAGCGGTTCAGGGATTGTTTTCGTAACGTCATAGCCTAGCTACAGTCTCAATCCTACTATTTTACAGCTCTACCCTATCTAAAGTATCATAGTAGGGTCTCAGTTCTATCTATAGCATTATATCAATATCACACGGTGTAAAAGAAAGTATACTTACAGACTTGGTGTCGGGGATTCAGTATGCCACTTCTTTCTCCAAACCATTTAAAACTTAAAAACATGTATTTGGTCACAGAAAATAGAAATTCGTAAAAATTTAAAATACCTTTGTTTTGAAATTCTTGATTTTAAACCCGTTTAAAAACCCACAGCCGAGTTGTTGCAATCTAGCTCTAATACCACTAAATGTAACACCCCAAACCCAGTCCAGGCGTTATGGCCAGATTCGACGTGTCACATTAAAGTTTTTAAGGAAACCCATGTCTCTTTCAGCGTCCTTCTTAGTGTTTTAAAAGATAGTCTTTGCCAAGTTAATAAAGTGAATGGAAGCGGTGCACCAGGTAGGTATCCGAAACAGAGGAGGTGAGCCATGAAGGCTGCTTAAGTACCAAGCTCTTGATTGGATCCAATCCTAGACATGCCCACAACCATTGCCACACTTTGGTGCGAGGTTAGGCTTTGGAAAAAATGAGTTGGAACTCATTTAAGTAGATATTTTTGATAAACCGATTAATTGTATTGTTACGTTATTTAGAAGACAAATATCATTTTGAAAACGCACCCTAAGTCTAACCCATTTTTAATTATTATCAGTAAAATATAGAGTATAAAATAAAATAATTCTAGAAAAATAATTAAAATGGCCTTATTACAACCCAAAACAGAATAATAATAATAATTAAAAAAACTGGTTACTTATTGTAAAGTTTGAAAACAATCACCATGGCCACTCTGAATCCCCTCCGGCTCTAAGTCTCCACATCAAGGCTCACTTGCAAGGTTAAAGAAGGGGGTGAGTTTGGAAACTCAGTGTGCAACAAGCCTCTTTCAGAGCCCAACTAATATCAGCATATTGGGCTGAAGCCTTTCGTTTAACGGTTACTAGGCCGAAGCCTTTTCATAAATCATATCACTGGGCCGAAGCCTTTACTAAAAATGGTATGGCCCATAGGCCCACTTGAATTTCACATGAAATATCAATGAATGTATGCAAGCCCATTTGGGGAGACTACTCAACCCACCATCTGCTATTCTCCACCTGTACCAGCCAAACTCTCCATGTGGGAAATAACTCAACCCACCCAACCAAACACTCCACTGGCAGCATAGCTGCTTTATCATAAAATTGGAGGCCTAGCCTCTTTTAATAACTAGGGCAAACCCCTCTTTGGTAAACTGGGGCAAAGCCCTTTTCGCACTTCCTCCATCTATATAAAACCCAACCCATGCATATAATGAGTATATCATAACATATCATGCGCATCTCATAACATATAATGTACTTATCATGTCATATCATGTATATCAATATCTCATACATCACATTCATAATTAAACCCTAGGGGTATAATGGTTATTTTTACCTAAGGGCAAAATAGTTATTTTTCATATTATAAGGGTAATTTCGTAAATTTACCAAATATCATGGGTTTTCCGTATTCATTAACAATTATCAATATTTCAGAGTGTTTAAACAATGATCTTTTTCCAAATTCTATTTTCTAACAATTTTACCCAAATGGGCCCAATTCTAGCCCATTGAGGCCCAACTCACCATGTGCACAAAATTGCGCTCTTACCTGTTCCATCGATCCAAACACCAATCATATCGTATTTATCGCATCTATAACCAAACGCAAAATCACAAGTTCTCCAAATGCCAGAATTTTAGCATTTCGGCTTTTCAGCGAATATTAATTTAAGCTACTACGAGGGTTGTTACACACCTGCTTTGTGACGTTTGCTAACAAAGTCTCCCACGACAACCTACAATTAATCACCACCATTCTTAGTTTACAATTCATGCTTATCAAACCCAAAATCCACCTTAGCATATTTGGCCAAAGAACCCCTAATAGCCATAGATCACTTACCTTCACAAGGTCCGATGATTCAATCCAAGTTTATCCAAACCGCTACTCCAAGCCTTGCTGCTCCTCCAAAGTTGCCTATATCACTACACAAATCATAAAAGTCGAATGAAAAGGCCCAGTGAGGCCAATACCTCAAATTGATAACCTCCCTAACTATAGGGGGTTTTGGCTTCTCTTAACATTTACACTACTGAAACGATTTGGAAAATGAGTACTTACCACAGTCTTCCCTTCTGCACTGCTTAGACCCAAAGTAGACTTAGCCCTCAACCACCTAGCAGCCTTTGAATCCTAGAGGTTTACAGGTTCGGCTAAGCCCCTAGAACTAAGGTATTTCGACTTTTAGGACTAAGAAAAAGAAATGGTGTGGTGGCTTGGTATTGGTGTTGCCATCGGGGACTTTTAGAGTTTAGCGGATGAAAGGACCGGTCACAAAAAATGAAGAAAAAGAAGGATGCTGGTCTAAATAGAATCGGCACAACCCACTTCAAAGATTTCAGCTCTTGTGGTTATTCGGCAAGGGTGATGAAAAGAAAGAAAGTAGTAGTTTGGTTTTGGAAAAAGAAGAGAAAGAAAAATGGATGAAAGGAGTGGTGATTTCGGCTTGATAAGACAAAGGAATAAAAGAAATCACCCTATGATGTTTAAACAAAGGAAAACGACACAACAAAAGCCCTTAATGTCGAAATACCAACCTAAAACCCCCAAGCTGATTTCTCCCCCCTAATTCCCACTATTCGGCCAACTCTAAGCCTCCCTTCAAATCCCCAAAATCTCTCCCCTTATCACTCCTAAATTCATGCATTTGACTGATTCAAACTCTCTCCAACAAAGTTCTATTCGACTTCAAACTCCTGCATGCTCAAGACATAAAAATAACAACACAATTGCCAGCTTAGTGAATCGAACCTTGGCTTTCCCCCAACCACTTACACTCCACTTTTTTATCTCATTAGTGGCGTCACTTAACCACTTTGCTAGGGGCTCTCTTGTGTTACATTCTACCCACATCTATTAATAAGGCCACCCATCCAATGCCTCTAACTCCTTAAGTCCAAAATTCAAAAATTCTACCAGGTTTTGGCCAACACATAGGCCTTCTATAGGCCCATTTACACATATGAATTTCACAACCAAATACCTAATTTTAAAAATTTTACCAAATTCTTGAAAATTACGAAAATCGCAAAAATCAAGGTGTTACATGATGAGTCCGATGTGGATCTACCTCGAGAGCCCAGGCCCGATGGTGCAGAAGTTACATTATTTTCTGAACCGGTGCCTGTTCTAGCAGTACTTGAAGATGTTTAAGGGGGTTCAGATGATGAAGAAGAAGATCCACGATTCAGGGCGTACTCACCTCCAGGCCACATGCATAATGTCGATCTATCTCAAGATGATGCGTTGGAGTTTCAAGATCTACTACACAGAAGGCATGACCGTACAAGTTCCTCATTGGATTTAAATGAATTGGAAGTTGGTATGGAGTTTTCCAATAAAGATAGTTTTCTTGGTGCATTAAAACAACATAGCATCATGAACGGGTTTAACTACAAAGTGGTTAAATCCAAATCCGATAAGTTTGAGGCCAAGTGTGCAGTACAAGATGGTACATGTTCATGGAAAATCATGGCCTCATTGAGGAAAAAGACAAGCTTGTGGGAGATAAAAAAGTACAAAGGTCCATATACATGTGTTGCCGGTACAGTATCACTAAACTTCTAGGGTTTTTGAATAATATTGTTATTACGTAATGTTGTATTATTTAATGTACTTTGTTGACAGTGTTTCACAAGATCATCCCAAGATGGATTCAGATATGTTAGCTACCTTAATACTACTGACGATGAAGGCGGATCCCAGAACTTCAGTGCCGGTCTTAATTTCCAATATTCGTAGCCAGTTGAGGTACACACCCTCTTACCACAAGGCTTGGATAGCTAAGCAGAAGGCGTTAGAAAATATGCATGGTGGGTGGGACGCTTCATATAATGAAGTGTGGCAGTGGTGTCAGGTGCTGGAGAGATATGTCCCAGGTTGCGTAACAGACCTTGAAACGAAACCTGCATACTACAACGACCGATTGCTCCATGGATGCCAAGTATTTAACCGTTTGTTCTGGAGCTTTAAGCCATGCCGAGACGCATTTCTATATTGCAAGCCATTGGTACAAATTGAATGTACCTTTATGTACGGTAGATATACCCATCGGCTATTGCTAGCTGTGACACAGGATGGCAGTGGGAGAATCCTTCCAATTGCATTTACAATAACATCGGGAGAGTCAGCTGATGACTGGGATTTCTTTCTTTCTAGGTTAAGGAGGCATGTCTACCCCTAACCTAATATCTGCGTCATATTGGATCGGGGTACTGGAATACTATCCGCAATTGAGCGATAGGGAAGCCTGTGGCATCGTACACACCATCGGTATTGCCTAAGGCACGTTGCGTCCAACTATTACGGGCAATATCGATCTACAAGTGAATGACGGCAAGTGACCAACATGGGCATTTAATCTCTACTAATATAATTTCTTTTTATTCTGAATGGAAGAGTGGTATGTAATTTTCGCTATCATCTTATATTGGCAGGGTATAAGATAAGTAAGGACCGTTTTCATGAGATGTTGGCGGGTTTATGTTCAGTTAACTAAGAAGGGGCAAACTACCTCTGTAACATACCTTTCGAACAGTGGACACAAGTATACGACGGCGGCCTACGATATGGTCAAATGACCTCGAACTTGGCTGAATGCATAAATTCTGTTCTAAAAGAAACGCGTCATTTACCGATAACATCGGTTGTGCGAGAGACGTATTTTCATTTAGCGGGATTATTTCCAAAGCGATCAGCAAGTTATCAAGGCCAAATGCAAGGAGGCCATATATGGTGCGCAAAGGTATTGCAAGAAATTAACAAGGCGAAGGCACGGGCCAACACCATGCACACAGTGTGTCATGATCGTGACAACCTATGGTTTCGTGTGACGGAGTTTGACAGACCGAACCAAGGTATTGTTGGTGGCCAATATTGTGTACACTTGAGAAATAGGACCTGCGATTGTGGGAGGTTTGACGTACTTTGTTATCCATGTGCTCATGTAACTGCAGCTTGTCAGAATCTCCGTTTAGATCCCATAAGCTATGTCGACAAAGTGTACAAACTAGAAACCATGTACAACGTGTGGAGACTCGTATTCCCACCTGTCCCAGATGAACGTAAGTGGCCGCTTGTATCGCTTGCTCCGTTTAAGCTGTTACCGGATAGAGAATTACGTCGCAAACCAAAGGGTCGACCTTGCTCGACTAGAATATGTACCAATATGGATATCCCAGAAACAACCAATCAACAGAAGTTGTGCAGATGCTGTAGGAACCCAGGCCATACAAGAAGATCATGTCCAAATCGAAATAGTTGATAGTTGTCGTAAAAAACTATGTTGTATTATTTATATTTTATTAAATGAAACTATGTTGTATTACAATTGTTTTATTCAAAATAAATTTTATTTTATTAAATGAAACAATATAAAAAAGTTTGTACAAATATATTAAAAAAATCAATATCCGTGGCGATCAGAATCAGTGCCACATGGGGGTCGTCGATGGGTCCGTGCTGGATTTCTCCTTTGACCAGCTTCTGGCGGGGGTTGTGGTTCTTCCGGCAGGGGATCTGGTTGTGGGTGTTGGGAGGGTAGCCCACCTTGATAGAATAATGACTGCAGTGGTGTTTGCATCACACTTGGCGAAGGTGTTTGAATCCCGTAAGGTGATGGGGATTGGTAGAAAGACGAGCTCCCCGATGGTGCCTCATGCGATCCCTCATGTGACGGTGGCCTATAGAATGGCAGTTGACTCAGAGTAATCAAGAACAGAGATGAACTGGGCCATGGATTCCAACCTGCCATAGGACTAACAAAAGGAAACATATAAGGGTTAGGATATATATAAGGGCTAGAATACGCACCTAGCGTAACCTGAAAAGGCTGTGACATGGGTGTCGTCGGTTGAACTATTGGCCCTACTGATTGTGTGGGCGCTATTGATGGGCCTGCATCATCGTCCCTTCTTCTTGGATTTAAAGGCCCCCGTCGTTCCCTTAAGGCACGAATTTATCGTCGCCTCTCATCTTCCGACAATAAATATGGCTTGCCATGGATCCTAAAAATGGCATATATTCCGGTACGCACACTAACTCTGAAACGATCATCGGTTCCCGAGTAGGTATATAATCATACCGATTTTCCCACATTTCGATATAGTGTGACCAGTATTTCGGTCAATCCGTATGCAGTTGCCGTAAGTCGACTTTGTGCTCATCATCAAACACCTCGGGTGCCACGGGAATCGGTTGTCTGAATCCAAATTGCCTTAATACTCTATCTGACTGGTGCATCTCCACGGTAGCATAGTTCACCAATGTGACCTTCACATGCCAAGCGTTTGGATTTTGAAGGAATTCATCCGGAATGACTGCTCGAATTGCCGGATCCTCATATGGTGTCTATTGAAACTATATGAACATGATAAAAATATTACTTATATACATAATACATAATACATGATACTAAATACTAAATACGAAATGACTATTTAATTATGTATATATATTTTATTTAATACTTGTGCTTCCGATCGTTGGTCCAATACAAGCTGTATATCTTCAAGAGAGGTAGGTATTCCGACATAACTCGCCGAATGGTTCCACCTAATTAAATAAATTTTTAGCATACAGTTTTATTCTAAATCTACATAATAGTTGTAAAATCTAATATAAAATTTACCTCTTTATGAGTGGAAATGTATATGGGTGGTCTACTCGAGGACGTAAAAATGGAAAGCAAAACCGTGCCCATGATTGCAGTAGTGATAGGCAACCTCCTATTTTGGCTTTGTTCGGTTGCGTCGCCCCGCACATTTCCTTGTACAATGTTGCCAACACGGTAGACCCCCAACTCAATTCGCTGGCTGCTCTAAAATCTACGAGTTTCAATAGCCATCTCAGATGTACGAGGTTTCGTGACAAGTCCGACATCAGATAACATCTAATCATCTCAAGAATGTATGCACGAGCATATCGTATTCTTTTGAGTTTAGTCGAATCATTATCCGGCTCCGGGAATGTGTCTCGTAACCAACCCATCTCGATCCAACCTCCGTTAATATTATCCGGTATAGCACCCAAAAGCTTGTAGCATACGGCTCCCCAATCAGCAGATGATGCGGACCCGGTGATTGCGTACCCATCCACTGGCAATGCCAATTGCAAATGCACGTTTTCCAGAGTGATAGTACACTCTCCACATGGAAGATGAAAAGTGTGCGTCTCGAGTCTCCACCTCTCTACCAATGCACTGATTAGTTTCGGGTCCAACTTGCACCCCCGGCCTATCATGGCCACGTGCCAAAATCCCGCTTCCCGCAAATAATTCTCGATCAACGGCGATGGAGGACAAGGCATATTACGGATGTAGCATTGCAACACCCGATCTACAGACTATTATAAAAATTTATAAAACAAAAATTAATTAAAATTGCAAAAATTAATTAATGCAAACATCATAAATGAAAAAAAAATCAAGCAGTATGGAAATTTTAATTATAATTGCATAAATGAAAAAAATATCAAATAGTATTGCAAATTTAATTAAATTTGCATAAATTAATAAAAAATCGAATAGTATTGAAAATTTAAAATTATCACTTACCATTGTCATTTGATCAACGGAGATGTGCTTATTATCGAGACGGATTAATTTTCAGCCATTGCGAACACGATCGGATTTTTTTATTTAAAAAAATTAAATTCAAAAAAAAATTTAAACAAATAAAATTGATAAAAAATTTGATAGAATTTTGAGAAAATTTCAATGAAATTTGATAGATTTTTGAAGGGATATTAAAAATAATTACGAGTCTGATTTATGGGAACGGAGTCCTGGGAATGCACTTTCTGACATCCTTCACTATAGGGTCGTTACACTGGCGCGTACCACATCAGTGATGGGTGACAACAGTCAAACCTGCCATAGGACTAGAAATAGAAAAATTTGGTGTGTGAAAATAAAAGAGTTAGGATATAGACCATAATAAAATGGTACATGTAATGATTTGTAACGTGTTTACACAAGTGTACGTAGTTGTTCAAGTAATAAGCAAGTAAAAATGAGTTATCATCTTCACAGGGACTGTATAAGCTTGAAAAATTAATTGCAAAATTATAATTATCAATTTGATTTAAAAAAATCAAAAAATTTGGATTGTGATGATTAGATTAATTAAATACAAGAGTGATCCCTAATGCAATTTACCTAAGTGTGCGAATGAATGCTTTAGCAACAAAAACAACCAACTTTAAATGAGCTAGGATAATAATATTAATTAATTCAATTTACTTTCATCATGTTAACATTTTCGAATTACATCCATGGCAACTAGATCTCTTATGGGTTTGGAAACCAAATTAAGTCCTATTGAATCTTTTACTTAGTTAAATATGCATGTCACTAATCATATTAGACTAAGGGTTTCTTAGTATTTATGCAAGGTCACAGGGACATTTATGTTTGCAATAGTTTAATTACATAAACCTAACAACCATGCAAGATAATAGAGCTAACTAAAGATATTATGAACCTTAACTTAGTCAGTTTTAATGACCTAAATTAAGCATTGCACTTTTTAGTTTTACGTCTACAAGCCGTCGTCTAGTTAGGATTGCTCAGCTAATCTAAGTGCACCCAATCGTTTATGAATGAAATGCATCATGATATTAATTGAAAACATAATTGATTGAGGCACAAAACATGTTAACATGAATTAAATAAATATCATTAACTTAATTTAATTATCCTAGCAGATAGGAATTAGAACATCATAGTTGATGTCAAAAACATAAAACTCAAAGAAAAACGTTAA
Organism: Gossypium anomalum; assembly: GCA_025698475.1. Lineage (NCBI taxonomy): Eukaryota > Viridiplantae > Streptophyta > Magnoliopsida > Malvales > Malvaceae > Gossypium > Gossypium anomalum. The sequence goes on along the minus strand of CM046966.1, from coordinate 74,770,420 downwards.
AATAAATAATCAAGAGGAAATAGTAAACTTAATTCAGCAGCTTTTCGAATCTATTCTGACTGAAACGCTCCTCCGTTCTGATTGAAGCTTATTTAGCTAAGGGCTTAGAAGGTAGCCGGGTAGAGAGTTCTTTTGACAAAGCTTTTGAGACTAAAGATGGGAGAAGGGATGGAAAACTATGCAAGGGAAAAAGGGGAAAAGGAATTAAGAGAAAACTAGAGTGAGTGAGAGGGAATGTTGAGTGATGAGGGATGATTTAGAAGTGAGGGATGACAAGGTATTTATAGGTGAAGTTAAGGGTTTCAATTTACTAAAAAAAGGTTTAAATTCCTTTCCTTCCCTCTCTCATGTGGCCGACCATGCTTCAAGGAAAAGGGATGACCAAGTCTTCTCAATTTGAATTTGAATTTCAAGCTAAAAATAACTATGTAGTGGACGGTTTCAATAGAGAAGTTGTTGGGCTAAATTCTAATTATTTTCCAGCTTTAGGGACCTTTAATTAAATATCCCAAAACATATTTTGAGTAGCCATCTTCAAGTGCTGAAATTGGGCTTGTACTTCCCCTTATTAGATGGTTTTTTCAGTCTAATAACTTAGCAAACATGTCCATCTTTTATCACCTTTCATTACTAGGTTAAGTAGTCAACCCTGTGCCCAAAATTGCATGGTCTTGCCATCCACATTGATAGTTTGTGCATGGCCATCTTTTATTTGTTTAAATCATGTCTCCAATAGCCTGTCTACATAGTGAAAAATACATACATTAATAAATTAATATGAATTCATATAAAATATGCATGAAAATCATGTAATTAAGCATAATTTCACATACTTTCTAAATTCATGTCCAAAATTACTAATTAAGTAAAATTCACTTATTTCAATCATAATTACTCAAGATAAACATTTATAAAGTAAAAAGGTGGTAAAAATATATTGAAAAACCCTATATAATTTTGAGTTTACACACCCCAAACTTTAATCAGTCCTCGTCCAGAGTAATGTTCATGCACAACACAATTTTTGCTAAAGCGATTTCGCAAAATGATAAAGCAACATCAATTTTCACACATAATCATGCATCAACAAAATCATGCTCAAAAATAATTTTTATTGATAAGTAGCTTGAATGGAAATATTATTTCTAACTTTATACCAAGTACATCATAATGTCAACATGAATCATAGTTTGCATGCATTTTCAATGTTATACATAACATTCACCAATCAATATGCTTTCCTTATCAACTAAACATAACAATATCAAGGTTTAATTAGTGGTCTTCATAAGTTGAGCTTAGTAATTCCTCTTCAATGTAGTCGGTATAATCATCCAATCAATAGGTCTTTTATTTGGTTGTAATGGGGCTAGGCTAGAGGTAGGGATAAAGAGAAGTGAATTTTAAGGTCCAATCGTCTTAACCCAAATTTGTCTTAGATCTTTCTATGTCACAACCTTCATTTGGGTGTTCCCCAAACTTATTTCGAGCTCATACTCAACCTTTATTTTTTTCAGACTTTAACAAACTTTGCTATTTATTTTTAAGATTCTGAGCAAATTTTTCTTTGCTGTTTTATTCTTCAAACTTACATTCATCTTCTTTTTTTTTACTAATGTGAAGAGCATGTACATCTTTTCATACCTCAAACTTTGATCACCAAGACAAATTCAGTTAAGATAGGTGAAAAAGAGTAAGATAAAATAAAAAAAAGATGATAATGTCGCTTATAATATAGGTAATTTGAAATAAACAAGCCGTTAAACTCAAAAATTAAGTTTCAAGAGTTAATTTCATAAGGTCAGCTTGAAAGGCTCAAACGATCCAAAGAAAATGTGCCTATATCATATTAGATTCTTATACCTTTTAGGATTTCACCTCAAGAAAGTTACTAAGTCAATTTTAAAGACTTAAACCTTCATACATGTCTATTCTAAAGAAATTAAAATTTCATGGAACATCCTACATAAGACTAAGATCATACAAGCATTCCATCGCTCAAGATAACATACGAATAACTTAAATAAAATAAAAAATCATGCTTGTATTTGAACATACTTATGAATAAGAGTTCTTTCTAAACATTCATTTATTTCAGCATACTTTAAAATTCATGTGAAATGCCTTACCTCATTTTAAAAAGAAGCAATGTCCTCATTCGAAAATGAAGTAATGAATGAAAATTGAACAACAGGTAGGGTTGCAAGAAAGAGAGGTAAGTCATAAGAACTGCTTAAGTACCAAGTATTTTTTACAATCCAATCCTAGACATGCTCATTCCCATTACCACATCACTTTATTTTTTTCTATCAAAGAGGCATTGAGATTATTTTATTCATGCTTGCTATTTTATTATGCAAAAGCAAAATACTAACTAAGATATAAAAATAAACACCTAAAAAGAAATAAAAGCTAAAGAAAAGAATTTCCCCCCTTTTTATTTATTTGACTTATCCTTATCGTCTTCCTCTTTTGATGCTTCGTCCTCGCTTTCTTCATCATCTTCCTTCCATGGATTGAAGATATAATCTAGGAACTTTATCATCTCTAACTTTTGCATATTTCCAATAAGCCTGTTGTTGGTTATGCATAAATTTCATCATATCTATTATAGTTGACAATTTCGATTTCTTCATAGTGTTTGAAGAAGTGGGCATTGGATTGGTCAACTCTGAATCAATACTTGGTTCAATCAGCTCATCTCCTTGCTTAGAAACTTCTGCTTCCTTTATCGGTTTAGTCTCATTTGGTTCCTCCTTCGATTCTACCTTTTTTGCTTCATTAACTGAGTTAGCTTTAGTTTCAGACTTGTTTGATGACTCATTGATTTATGGTTTTTTCGGCTCACTCGGTTCAATTGGGTTTATTTGATGGACATTCTCTACTAACCTTTCAAGATCATGAGCTGTGATGCAACGTTGAACATACGAGCCTTTTAGGTTTGCTTTTGTCTTTACTTGGACCCTTAAACAAAGTGGAGTGATCAATGATGGCAAGTAAGCACTTTCGATCTTCTTTCTAGCACAATCATGGATTTTCTTAAGAATGATCTTCCCAACATTGATAGACTTTTCTATCATAATTGTATACAGCAAAAGAATTCGCTCCATCAAGATGGTAGAACTGTGTGAGATAGGCATGAAACTATATCGAACAAAGTAAAACCATTCCTTAGCCAATGGCTTTAAATATTACCTTTGAAAAGAATGACTACCATACTTCCTTATAATCCATTAGGATCTAACACCCCAAAATATAGGTACTTATCTTTTGTATGTGGTGTGACTCAAATGCATGCTTGTCTCACTGATTAAATGTCCTGGGAAGCACCTGATAAGTCTTGGGTTCTAGCTTGGGCTTTTGGAAAAACTTTATTTTTAGGGAATTGACCCTTGCCTTTAGTTAGTAGACTTTTAAATTAAGGTGGGTAGAACATGACAAAAAAGGGTTTGCTAGCATAATGGTAAGTGATGTGTGGAGTGTGCCTTGGGGTCTGGGGTTCGAGGCTTGGTGATGCAAAATGAGTATTTATTTTGTTGCAAGTGCTGAGGAAGTGTCCTAGGTTGACCGAAATTAAGTTGTTTGAAAAGTGTTTGAATGGGCAGTTGAGGAGATAATGGAGGAGGGATTTTAGGAGAATTTTGTGGGATTTGAAAGTGGGGGAGGTTGTGTCGAATTTGAACTCGAGTTCAAGAAAGTTTAGCCTAAGGTGGAAAAGGGTTGGGAAGAGTCAAGTGTGGGGGTTTTAGAGGTCTTGTAGAATTAGAAGTTCTTTTTGGAAAAATCGGCATTAGCTCTTCTCCTTGCCTCTGGTGCCGAATTTGACTGTTTTTCAGTTTGGCCTTTTTGTTGTTGTGGCCGAATAGTGCTTATTTTTTTTAGGTCTTTCTCTCTTTTGTGCTTTGCGGTTTTATGCTCCCTTTCTGACCTCTTTTTCTTTTGGTTATTGACTTCCTTTCCCTCTTTCTCATTTGTTTGTTTCTTTTCTTCGTGACCAATTACTGCCGTCTTTCTCCTCAATACTTTTGATTTTGATTTCACCTTCTCCCTCCGACAGTCGATTTAGTCTCTAGGTCGATTACCTTGTCTCTTCTCCTCTCTTTTTCTTTTGCTTCTCTGCTCTCTCTCAATTCTTTCCCTTCTCACTGGTGGGTGGCCGAATACTGATTGGTAAGTCTCTGTTTGTCTTTGTTCTTTCAGCTTTTCTCTTCTTCTCCATGAATGCCGATTCTTATCTTTTTCTCTCTTGGTCATAGTGCTCTTTCGGGATTTAGTACTACTCGAGGAGTGAAAGAGCTTGCTAGTATTTCTGAAATGATCGGAATCTTCCTCTCATCTTTCGTTCGAAGGTAATGTTGTTTGTTGGTATTTTATTGAGTTGAGACATTTTGGCTTGGGATCCTTTGGTCTTGGCCGAATGTTCTTTCCATTGTTTTAGGTTTGCGTTTTCTATGGGTTGGTGTGCGTTGTTCAACCCTTGCGTATAAGCAATTTGAATAATAGATCCACTTATCATGCAGATAATCATCAAGGGGTCTTTTATCAACTTTAATCAGTGATCTAAGAAGGCTATAACCTTGCTCATTCAAGCAAGGAGATAGTTGGAGTGCACGTGGGCTAATTTGCTCATTTTTGCAACCAGGTGTGTAATCACACTGTAATAGCTATTAATCGACAAAAGACGAAAAACTTGTCTATAGACGCTATACGAGCGTATGCTTGCTCGTGTGATGATCCAAATGCATAAAATGTGGCATTTGACAGTAGAGGCCATCATGAGCGATTTCATGGGCTTAGGCTGATTTGGGCCACATTGGGCTGAAACGGGCTATGTAGGCCCCACGGGCTCGTGGGCCCCACATGGGTAAACCACACGGATGTGTGGGTATTAATGGGCCAGGCTAGGTCATTCGCATGGCCAAGGCCATTTTTGGGCTTATTGGGCCACACGGGTGTGTGGGCCCACATGGGCCGTATTATGGGCTTTGGGCCCATTTTCACTTGTCGAAACCTCTTTTAAAAAAATGGAGAGATTTTTAAAGATGGAGAGGGTATTTTAAAAACGGGAGTCGCCACCAACCTTTTAAAGTGTGATTGGATCACTTCATAAAACGTTTTGGTCTACGAAATTACGAGAAAACAAGTTCGAGAGTCGATTCATGTGCAAGGAAGGATTAGCACCTCATGCGCCCAAAATTGGTACCAAATTGAATAATTTTGTCTTAATGTCAGAAGTTTGAAAGAATTTAGAAATGAGATTTCCTTTAAAATCGTAATATTTTGAGTTAAAAAGAATCAAGATTCCTTCGCTTCAAAAGAGTACAAACATCACATCCAGCATGATTGGACACGATATCTTTAAACTTTCGTAACTGAAATCATCTTGTGATTTGTGAAACTCATTTAAAAGGATATTTTTAGACATTCAAACAAACGGGAAATCGTAACCCAACATGTTAGGGCACTACTTCCCGAGTTCCTGAATACCAAAAACATTGCCTCACTTTTTTAAAATTCCTTTTGAATCAAATGAGATATTATTTTTTTTGAAAATAATGATGTATTTTACATATTACAAGAAATTAATATTAAATAAACCTAGCTACATAATACGTACTTTATCATTTTATGCAAATATAATATAAAAATAATAAATAATGGCATAAATTACACAATATACGTTATCATTTTATGCATATATTATCATAAATAACATAAATGTTCATGCATTATTGTTCCACGCAAAATACAATGTAGTGCATAATGAATACAACAAATATAAATTGCAATATACATATATGATAATATTTTATGAGAATGTAACTTAAATTAACATAAATAATTAATTTCATGTGAATATGAAAAAAAAAACAAATAATATATGAAAATTTAACCTACTAAACAATATCAGAATAAAAGAAAACAAAAATAAATAAGCAAATTATAAACATATAAAATATAAATCAAATAAAAATAAAGATATTTAGAAATATTTAGAATAATATAAAAATAATAAAGGAAAACCCTTTTTTTTTAAAAAATGATTAATATATATAAACATATTATAGGGTATAATAACTTAATTAACAAAATAATAATGTACTAAATATTAATATTATACATATTTATTTTTTTAAAAAAATGTAATTAATGAGTGATAAGATAATATATATTTTATAATGAAATAAAAGTAATGTAAGAGGTAATATATGGTAATATATAATATATAATAAAATTTATAAACAAAACATGTAACAATATGATAAGTAATATATAAAATAATATATATATAATAAAATATAGGTAACATAATATTTAATAATGTATAATAATATAATAAATAATATACAAAGAAAAATAATATATACACTTTTATATAACTGATGTTTATAAAAAATATATAGAATTTAAAATAAATTGAATTTTAAAAAAAGATTAAAATTTAATTTAATTTAAAAATTTAGGGTTAATTACGAATAAATAAAAATTTTGGGCCAAATTAAAAGGCGTGTCGAATCAGAGGGACTCATTGGGCAATTAGCCCTAATCCCAGAAAACGACGTCGTTCCTCAGAATAGATTTTAATGGCTACTGGGACAAAATTGGAATACACGTAAAACGTTAGGGCCAATTTAAAATAAATATAAAAATGAAATTAAAAAGTTCTGAAAAACGAAAGGATCAATTGGGCAATTTGCCCATTTACCAAAAACACACAGATCCTTCACCGAGTCACGGGTCAACACGCGGATCTTCTACGTAAACGGTACTGTTTTAGTGCTTATTGAATTAAGCAAAACGACGCCATTTTTGTAATGCTATATATGTCAAAATCTAACCCAAACTTCATTTTACAACCGGTTTTTTTTTTAAAAAAAAGTTTGTAAAATTCTCTGAAAGGGAAAAGAGAGGAGTCCCTGGCTCCGGCCACTGGGCTGCACTTGGACACGCACCGCACGCTCTGCCGTACACGGCGGTTGGAAGGCTAAAAGCGTCCCTTCTTCTGGTGAATCGCAGGTAACTCATTTTCCTTTTTAAATATCAACAGTTTTTTTACAAAAACGACTCATATACATGCCAAACAATAAATGACTAGGTATAAAATTAAAATATCTGAGTACTTTTTTTATTATTTTTAAAAAAAGGTCCCCTTTGTATAGATTTGTGAAGAGGCTTTTATAGCCTTCTGTGAATCGTTACACTTAGAAAGAAATCTTCGATTTCTTTTCCATATTTGTTTTCCTTTTCTGTTGTGGTTCCTTATTCTTTTACAGGTAACGGCAGGAAGATAGGCGACGATCGTGCTGATGACGCATATCTACCGGTGGCAAGATTGAGGCGACGATGCTGGCATTGATTTGCACGTTGACTATGGCGCGATTCGGGGCCGGAGTCATGGGGTGAGGCGAAGAGGCGTGACTATTGGGATACTTGCGACGCCTAGGGTTTTCGAAACCCTAGGCCTTTCTGACCTCTATTAACAAATTGGGCCACTTGGGCCATGTCTGCTTGTGGGTTGGGTGTACTGGGTTACGGGCTTAGAGTGTAATAGGGTATAGTTTTGGGCTAAAAATGTAATCGGGTCTTGGGCTTTTGTACATGGACTGTTATAGAAACTATTATTTTTTGTTTATTTATTTATTTTTATTTATTTATTTACGGACCCGGGCAGAAATGGGCTACTACATCACTGTTTGACCGTTAAGGTTGCACTGGTCACCCGAGGCGACTGTGGACCTACTGTTGGGTCGGTAAATAGACACAGACCCGATACTGTTGAAGTGATTGTCATACCCTTAAGAGGGAAAATGACTGATATACCCCTATGATATGTTTGACTATATTTGAGCATGACATTTTGCATTCACGTGTTATATTATGACATGACATATTGCATGCGGGTGGGTTTGATATATTTAGAGGAAGTGTACTGTACTGGCAGCTCTGCTGCAAATATTGTTTAGTGCCGCAACTGGTGCTATTTTTGGAGTGTAGGGATGGGTAGGTCGATTTTATCCCCACATGGAGTGTAGGGCTGGACAGAGTGGGGTGTAGAGGATGGATGGGTAGGACTTCTGTTTGCATTTTTGATACTATTACTGTAATGGGCTAAGGCCCACACCGATCTTCGGATCATCACATCAAACAGGCTTAGGCCCAAATCGTATTTGCCTCTTGATTGACTGATTCTCGAAAAGGAATACACACTGAGTTTTCCATAAACTCACCCTTCTGTTCTCTTGTGCTGGTAATCCCTAGGTGGGTCGGTGCTACGAGGGACTCGATGGAGGCCATACAACAGCTTTTGCTACTGTTTTAAACTTTTAATCTTTAAGCTATTTAATTTGGGTGTTTGCTATGTAATAAGGCCTCTTTAAATTTTTATTTTAATTTGGGGTTTACTTATTTTGATTCATATCTGCTAGTAGTAGGACACGAATTTTCAAAAAGATGGATGTTTTCAAAACACCACGCCATTATAATGTCTTTTAAAAGCTTCCGCTGCAGATAAAGCCTTTAAAGTGTAACAACAACCTAAAATGATTAAATCTACTTGAGTTTTTATCAACAAACAAGATACTTAAAGGTTTTGTCAAAGATCACTACGAGGGTTTAATATAGTACAAGCTTTTCGAGCAGAACGTCGCTTTTCAAAACACATTTCAATGTGACATTGCAGATTAGACCATAACGTCTAGGCCGAGTTTGGGGTGGTACAATCCCGAATTTGTCATAATATTAAGCACTTGTTGAAGAAAATCCCAATTTATATTTTTCATCATGGCCAAGTATTCATCTTCTTTAACATCAGATGGGTTAAACAAATAATTAATAGATTTAGAAGTTAGGGGTATCTTCTTCTTGTGAACAAGAACTTCAGTAGCATCTGGCTTAGTCAAATTGGCATAGAACTCTCGAACTAACTCCTCATCGGGTAATTATCGTGCATCACAAAAATAATTCTAATTGAGGGCATCAATCGTCTTTCGAATCAGTAAGGGCACAACTATCTTATCATTGATCTCCAAGCTGAAACCTTTTTTCGGCATCATAGGTTGATTCTTGAAGATTGAATCAAACCTTTATTTCACTTCTTCATCTTGAATCACAATGGGATTTTTGACAAAGGTCTTGGAAGATCTAGGCCTTTTGTGATATGTAGACATTTTTCCTAAAAATTAAGCAAAATTTTGGCAAAAGGATAGAAAAGAAATCGGTAAAGTATGAGAGCAAGATGTTGCGGAAGTGGTCGATTTGTGGTGGCACGAAGCTTGATAATTTGATAGGATATGGCAGTGAAGGGGTACGACAATGAAGGGGCTACTCCAGTAAAATTCGTGTGACGAAAATGCTAGGGGCTTGCGACAAGGAAGAAATTTTTGGGGAGAAATTTTTGGATTTAGGCCAACGGCTAAGTGGAAAAGGAATGAGTGGTTTAGGGTTTAGCTAATAGCCTGAAGGGTTGTGAAAATTATGAAGGTAGAGAGGGAGTTATATAGTGATGAACTAGGGCAATTTTGTAGCTAAAATTTAGCTAATTTAAGTGACTTGGACGATGAGGTAGTCTTGCAGCTAAAATTTAGCTAATTTTGAGTTACTTGGGCAACAAGTAAGATGGAGGGAAGATATGGTGGCAAAAATTAGGGTCTTAGGGGACCCTATGGATGGCAATATAGATTAAATTTCTCCTCTTTGCTGTTTCAGGCCTTTTGCCCAAACTTTATTAAAAATTGGACTAGTTAAAAATAAACAAACTTATTAGTACTTAGGCCAAATTGACCCCCTTTATTAAAATAATTAAAATAAAATTAAAAATTAAAAATTAAAAATTAAAAATTAAAAATTAAAATAAAAATTAAAATTAAATCAAAATTCAAGACAAAGATAAAAATGAGAAATAAAAATAAAACTAAGAAAATATTAAAATGAATTAGAAATTTTCTTCTGAAAAGATTACATTAAATTAATTCCCATGAAAGGTTGAAGGGGTCACAGCAGTCCCGCTTAAGTTCCAATCTCCTTAGACAGAACTCATTAAATGTACTAATTTAAGAAAATAATCTCTAAATTTTTATTGAAGAGTCAGTTTATGAAAGATTAAGGGTCTTTTAATTTGAATGAGGTTTTAATTCGCTCAACTTTACCATCCCAATAGTGCTTGAGACGTTGACCATTAAATTTAAACGTACCTTCATGGTTGTCGTACAATTCTACAGCTCCATATGGATAAACTTTGTAAATGGTATAAGGTCATTTCCATCGGGATTTGAGTTTTTCAGGAAATAACCTTAGCCTTGAATTAAAAAACAACACTTTCCGACCTTCTTTGAACTCATGAGGTTGTATACGACTATCATGCTATGTCTTATATTTTTCCTTACACGTCTTGAAATTCATGTCTAAAAATAACCTCAACTCTTCCAACTCATCGAGTTGTAACATCCTTCTCTCATCGGCTTGCTTAAGATCAAAATTCAATTGTTTCAAAACCCAGTGAGCTTTATTCTCCAATTCGAGCGGCAAATAACATGCCTTTCCAAAAACTAACCGATAGGGAGTCATCCCTAATAGTGTCTTAAAAGCGGTTCGATAGGCCCATAGTGCATCGTCGAGCCTTCGAGACCAATCTATTTTGTTAGGTGCACTATTCTTTCAAGTATACCTTTGGTTTCTGATTCACCCTATCAACTTTCCTATTTGATTGTGGGTGATAGGCAGTAGCAATCTTATGCTTCGCATTGTACTTGTCAAGCAACCTTTTAAGCCACTTATTTACAAAGTGAGATTCTTCATTGCTAATTATAGTTCTAGGAGTCCCAAACCATGCAAATACGTGCTTATGTAGGAAATGCATGACTACTTGAGCGTCATTAGTTGGGTAGGCCTTGGCTTCAACCCACTTGGATACATAGTCCATAGCAACCAAGATATACTTGTTACCACGCGAAAAAGGAAACGGGCCTATAAAATCAATGCCCCATACATTCTCCAAAATATTTGTCAAGGGCATCTCGTTCCTCCTTGATATGTTTCAGGTTCTTTTGCATCTATCGCAATTCCTCACAATGCATAAGCATCCTTGAACAATGTAGGCCAAAAGAACCCGACCTATAAAATACTTACTGTTATTCATGAACCACCAAAGTTTTCCTCACTTGGAGATGAATGACAGTGGTATCTGTACATTGTTTAAACAAAAATGGGTTCTCCCAAAAATAATATAGACTATCATGAAGGAATTATTTCCTTTGTTGGTACGTCATTTCTCGAGAAATTGTTCCACACGCTAAGTAATTAGCAAAATCAGCAAACCGAGGTGTTTCATATATTTTTCTTACCTCGAAGATATGCTCATCAGGAAAAGTCTCATTAATTGAAATAAATGAAGAAGCTACCTTATTTTGTTCCAACCTTGATAGATAATCCTCTACTTGATTTTCAACACCTTTTTTGTCTTGGAAATGAAGGTCAAATTCTTAGAGCAAAAGTATCCATCAAATTAGCCTCGATTTAGCATCTTTCTTCATGAATAAGTACTAAATGGCAGTATGATCGGTAAACACTGTAACTTTGGTACCTATAAAATATGAACGAAACTTGTCAAAAGCAAAAACTATAGCAAATAGTTCCTTTTCAGTTACTGTATAATTGATCTGGGCTCCTATCAAAGTTCTGCTTGCATATTAGATAGGGTGAAACATTTTGTTCTTTCTTTAACCCATCACAGCTCCAACAGCGAAATCGCTTGTATCACACATCAACTCAAAAGGTGAGTTCCAATTAGTTGTAACAATTATTGAGGCTAAAATTAACTGGTTTTTCAATTTTTCAAAAGACTCTAAACTTGCTTTGTTAAAACTAAAAACAATGTCTTTTTTCTAAAAGCATACATAAAGGTTTAGAAATTTTTGAAAAATCCTTTATGAATTTGCGATAAAAATTGGCATGGCCTAAGAAACTTCTAACTCCTTTCACACTAACTGGAGGTGGTAATCTTTCAATTACATCCACCATTGCTTTATCCACTTCGATTTTGTTCTTGGAAATTTTATGCCTTAAAACAATCTCTTCTTTAACCATAAAATGACATTTATCCCAATTAAGGATAATGTTAGTCTCTTTGCATCTTTTGAGTACCTTAGCCATTCAAAAAAACATCGTAAGTGTTACCAAAAATAGAGAAATCATCCATGAAAACCTCAACATAATTTTCAACCATATCAGTGAAAATTGCCATCATACATTGCTAAAATGTGGCAGGTGCATTACATAAGCCAAAAGGCATTCACATAAAAGCAAATGTACCATATAAACATGTAAAAGTAGTTTTATGTTGGTCTTCCGGGGCTACAACTATTTGGTTATATCTCGAATATCCATTTAAAAAGCAATAAAATTTGTTAGCTGCTAGACGATCTACGTAACCTCTCAAACCCAGCCTAGACATTATAGCTAGATTGAGAAGGCTACACTAGCCATCGAAATGGCTAAGCTAACTTACACTACTTTTTAAGACTTTAAATAAACTCATTTTAGAGAAAATTGTAGTTGTAATTTGAGTTAGACTAAAAGCATTCATTCATTAGATTGTATATGCTTAGAATTCATATTATTGTTGATAGTGTTGTTTTAGAAAAATCATTTGCTTGTCGCTCTTCTTTAAAAAAAAAACTCGAAGTTAAACTAATGTAGCGGAAAAACCATTTTTCAAGTCATTTTGGAAAATTAGTTGCCTTATCGATTTCTTTTTCAAAAATAGTTCGTTTACAATGTAGTGGAAACTAGGGAACAGTATCAAATTTTACTTAAGCTTGATATCATGCATGATCGAATTATTATACTTGAGTAATTCATGCATGCAAAAATCCCTAAAAGAAAAGTTACCAAGCCACAAACCAGAAATAATTAAAAATTACAAGCCAAAACCAATAATGACTTAATAATACTTAATTAAATAATAATAATCCGAGGTCCAAGTTGATTCTCCGAATGCCGAGTCCGGTCCTAATTTTGAGTTTTACCTGAAAAGTTAAACACTATTGGGGGGTCAGCTTATGAAAAACTCAATGTGAGTCAAATAATTAATTAAACGGGAAAAAACATCAAATACAGTGAAACATATTAGCATTAATAGAAAGAAACAAAACCATCATAGGTGTAACACCCTTAATCCGTGGCCGTTGCCGAATTAGGGTCAAGAGGTATTACCGATCAAACACAACATTTAACTAACATTTCACTGCTCAATAAACATTCATTATCGAATAACATTCATTCACATACACAATGTCCCTTAGATAGGTCTACAAGACCTTAAAATATGCTTAAAAGAGGTTTGGGACTAAATTGATCACATATAAAAATTTCTAAAAATTTAGAAAATTTTCATGCATTCAAGGGTCATACACCCGTGTGAACAGGCCGTGTGCCAGACATGGCTAGTAGACACACCCGTGTGTCTAGGCCGTGCCAAACCTGTAGGCTATATTGACTTAATTCAAAAAGGTACCCCAGGGGACACACGGCCGTGTAGCATAACCGTGTGTCGCACAAGGTTGAGACACACACCCGTGTCTTAGCCTGTGTGGACAAAAATAGGCCATTTTCCAAGCCAATTTGCCACCCTTTTTCACATACACACCTAGCAACCAAAATGGTACCATTTCAATACATTTATAGGCAACCAAAACATGCCAATTCATACACATATCATGCCATCTATCGTCAACCTTTTCAACTACTCAATTCCATGTTCAAAATATACCAAATCATTATGCCAAAAACATCAAAAACTTATATAACTTCTAAATGCATTTACTTATCAAATTATCATCTATTTCATGTCACAAAACACACCATAACATCATCTCAAAATCAAACCACAATATGCCAACTTCCAAGCAATAATACTCTAACTTACAACTATCCAAAAGAGCAACCATATAACCATACCAAACAAGCCAACACATAAGGCATTATACACATCATATATATCACTTATCAAACACATAATTTAAGCCAACTTAAATGGCCATACACACCAACATTTACAAGCCAAATCTCATGGCTAAAATTATAACTCCAAACATACCAAGATAACACTAGCCTATACATGCCATATACCATATATACAAAGCTCCAAAAGTACCAATGAGATGATCGATAGTGTGATGACGTTTCCCAACGATCCCCAAGTCCGATCTAGCCTCGACGATCTATAAGATAGTGAAAAATAAACACAGTAAGCTTTAAAAGCTTATTAAGCCATATACAAATAAAGTCATCATAAATATTTGCATATCAATTCAAATATGCTAAGCATAGCTAAACACATTCAAGTTCACAAACCTTTCTCATTGTGCACATATTCAATAACATAATTGAATTCATCAAATACTTCCCTTTTCAATACTCGTATGAATCTTGTACGTACCTGATTCACTTAACTCATTCTCACATTCTTTCTTGACTTAAGTTTTCCCGTTGAACCATTCGAAATCGTTAAGTATACTCAGAAATGACATAGAGCTCATAGAATGCCATATCCCAGATATGGTCTTACATGTTATCTCATATCGATGCCACTGTCCCAGACAGAGTCTTACACAAAATCATATAACGATGCCAATGTCCCAGACATGGTCTTACATGTAATCACATCTCGGTAACCTAATGTCATGGCATTTGTATCCTATACTATTCCTAAGGTTCTTACAGGACTTTCGAATGTTGTAATTTCATCGATTCTTGCTCGTATTTGCTCATTCAACATTCATAGCAGTTCAAAGAAAAATAAACAAATATAACTCAATTTAAAGACATTTATTTGAATATGAACTTACCTCGCTTTAGGGATTGACATATCAGGTCAACTATTCAATAACCTTCGATTTCCCCCGATCTAAAACTAATTTCTTTCTTTTAGGATCTATATGAATTCAAAATTAACTTATTTATTCATCAAATCTTCAATTTCATCCGAAAATAACTATTTGGGTATTTTTGCACTTTGACCCTAAACTTTCACATTTTTTACAATTTAGTCATCATTTCAAAAAACACAAATTACACAAAATTTTGCTTAGCCAAATTACCATAGTACCCCTAGCAGACCATATTTCACATTTCAACCACATAACTTACACTTTTCACAATTTAATCTATTTTTGACATTTTTGTCAAAAATCACTATACAAAAATATTTAATCTATTAACAAATAGTCATTTTCCATTATCAAACATTCAAAAGCTTAAGCACTCATCAATGGCACTTCACAAAATCATCAACAAATTCAAAAATTAGGGCACAGGCTAGCTAGTACTCAAAGCAACGATCACAAAAACATAAAAATCATTAAAAACGGAACAAAACATATACCTAATTGCTTAAATTTGTCTTAGCCGAATGGAAAAACCTATTTTCTCTTCTTGTTATTCAATTTTTGGTGCATGGAGATGAAAAACAACATTTTAATTCACTTTTTTTATTAATAATAACATAATTACCAATTACCAATATTAACCTTTAATAATAAACTTTAAAATCACTTAACATAAAGGCCATTTATGTCAATTTCCACTATCAATGGTCTAATTACATCATAAGGACCTCACATTTAAGCAACCATAGCAATTAAACTCATTTAACATATAGAATGCCACTTTTACATTTTACGCGATTTAGTCATTTTTCTCAAATTGAGCTATTAAACGATAAAATTAGCTCACGAAATATTCACACATATATAATTACATGCTATAAACACCTAAAATAATATTAAAATAATTTTTTAACCTCAAATTTGTGGTTCCAAAACTACTATTCCGATTTAGCTAAAACCGGGCTGTTACAATAGGAATTTCATGTCATTACATAGCCATTACCAAATTGATGTCAAATGGTGTATGAGCATAGGTCATCATTCATTCGAGTAACAATCATTAATTTTGATACCATTCGATACAGCAAAATACAATTTGTAGCATAAATCAATAAAATTCGAATATGTCGTACACATAATGCAATTGAAAAGGGTTCCTACCCATACCATCCGCTACACACCACGAGTTCCCTAGAACCCGTCTGCCATACTCCAAAACATTATGAGCATAGCTTGATGTGGTAAAACCACCGAAGAATCAGTAATGTAGAAAATTTGCCCGAATATCAAATAGTGGGATACAATCGCCAATAACATATAACATGCGATATGCTACCGGTACTCCACGAAACTCCTCCGTCAACCACAAAATCCCAACCCAATGCATATGCAATATGTCACACAATCTCATACATAATCATATCTTAATACATTTCACATTCATTTGACATGCTCAGCATGTCCTCAATAATTACATACTTTCAGTAAATGGAAACAGTGTTCCAATCTTTCAAATTACCATTGTGTTGGTATCAATCAATATCGTTCAATTTCCATGCTTTACGGATTTTCATTGTGCATAAATAGCACCCTTTCCAGTACACAATATAACATATATCTCATGCATTTAAATCATACATAAGCTTAAAATCTCAACACATTATATCATTTAGTTAAACATTCTCATATCTCATAACTCAAATATGCAATTACAAACTCAATCGAACATCCATACTATTAAACTAGCAATTTTGCCAACATGTCAATCTTTTAAGGCTCGAAACATATCTAGTTCGGCCACTCACAAAATCAATAATTTGGCTATTAAGACAATCCAATCAGAAAGCAAATTTATGATATATGACATGATATTTAACATTTTCAAGCAATTTTATGAGTTTAGGACCCACACCTTATTTTTGCTTCTTTGCAGCACACTAGCGAATCTTCCAATTTTCCTTAATAATTCCTTAAACAAACCTAAATCAAGATTCAATATATATTCAATAAATTTACCATTAAACCAGCCCCAAAACACCCACTTATGAGTGCAAACCGTACGCACAATCATTCTTCACCTTTACGGACGATTTGGGGCTTTTGGGTTCGTAACTAATTAAATAATATACTGAAAAATAAGTATCTAATTAATGATTAAATTCCTTCATTTAATCAATTCATAAACTTTACCTAACAACTATGTTGAAATAACAAACTAGTTACCCTTAATTGCACATACGCTTCACGATTTGTGGGATCCGAATGACCAATTGATCAAGAACGTTTTTCAATAATTTAAATTGGTCTAAAAAATAATTTCAAGGGTTCAAGAACTCAAATTAATTCTGGAAAAATATAGGCAAGAACCAAGGAACAAAACAACCCCCTTTCTTGCACATAGGAACACGTACCGCCACCCATGGTGGCCAAAATTGGGGCTGAATTTTAAAATGGTTTGAGATCTCATTAAATTCTGGAAAAATACCTTTGAAATCATTTAAAATCCCCCAAATTCCAGATCTGAAAATTTAGGTTTTTAATGGACAATATTAATTAAGAAATTAAAGAGAGAAAAGACCTTACCCAAGCTAGTTGAGAGAAACGACAATGGCACTTTCTTGGCAATGTTTGGGATCGATCTTGGAGTTCAAGATTTTAGATTTGGGACTAATTTTAATGAGGAAAAATGACAGAAATATGGTGGAGAATATGGTAACAAATCTTGTGGCAAAAATAAAAAGAAAAAGAAAAGAAAGAGATGGTAAAACTAGGTGCAGGCGACGACAACAATGGAGGAAAGGAGAAAAATTAAAATCAAAGAGAATGAGAGGAGGAGAGGGACGGCTAGGGAAATTAGGAGGAGGATTAAAGGCTGATTATTAGTGAAAAATTAATATTTATACCTAGGTTAAGTAGGCTTGGATGGCGCACACATTAAAACAAGGGGTTTTTGTCAAAAAATTAAATTATTTGCATGGGAGGAGAATTGAAGTTAGAATCTTAAGGATAAATTCACTAATGTTTAACCATCAAACCAATAACTTATTCTTAATATAATTTGAAATATTTATTTTAAAAAATAAGGCATGTCACATGCTAGGGTTTAAGGAAAAATTTTTAAAATAATAAAAATGATGTAAGCGAAGGGACTTGAACTTAGGTTTCAAGAAACGTTACACTAACACTGAACCAACAAACCGATATTGTAACAGCCCGTTTTTGGTCAAACTGGAACAGTGGTTTTGGAACCACAAATCCAAGGTCAAAATAATTATTTTATTATTATTTTAATGTTTACAACATGGTTGAGTATATGTGTGAAAGTTTCATTAAGAAATGTTATCGTTTGAAAGGTCAATTTGGTAAAAAGGACTAAATCATGTAAAATGCAAAAGTGTCGTTCTATTAGCTAAAGATGTCTAATAGCTATAGAACCTTAAAGTTAAGGTCTTTAAGTGGTAAATATACCATTAGTTTGATCGTGGATGATAGCGGCATGGCATTTGGTGTAATTATTAAATGTTTTAAAGGTTAAATAAGTAAATTGATTTTTAATGGTTAATTAAATTAAAAAAAGCCATATTTCTATCATATTTTATCATATTCAATCAATTCTCCTTGAGAAAATAGGGTTGGAAATTCGAAAACTTCAATCTTGGAAATTAGTATGTATGTTGTCACGTTTTTAATGATTTCTATATTTTTGAGATCGTTGCAGCTAGTACTAGCTAGCCCAGGGACTAATTTGCAAAACTATTAAAGATTTTGAATGTTTCCATTTCTGAATATGTATGAGTTTGATGATTGATGATAGATTTTGAATGTTTGTTGTTAGATAAATAAGTTTTGTAAAGTGATTTTGAGTAAAAATGTAAAATAGGGATTAATTTGTGAAAATATGAAAATGTGTGGTTAAATGTGTGAATAAATGAAAAATATGGGCTGCTTGGGGCCTTATGGTAATTTGGCTAGCATGGGTTAGTCTTGAATTTCATTAATTTGTGAAAAATGTGAAAGTTTAAGGGTAAAAGTGTAAATGTTTCTTAAAGAGTGTTTAGGACTAGATTGAATGAGTAGATAGTTGAATAAGTTAATTTTGAATATATTTAGATAAAAAAAAGTGAAATATGGACTTAGATCGGGGAAAGGATAAGGTTATCGACTAATCGACTTGATTCACCTTTTTAACATCCGAGGTAAGTTCGTATGTAATAACCATTGTTACAATTATACTTTAAATTCTTTGATATTGCATAAATTGTGTATATGAGATTGTTTTCATGTTTGACGATGATTCAGATATAAATGGCACTTAGTGTGCGATTCGAGATAGCTTCGGCTATATATAGCACTTAGTGTGCGATTTGGAATAGTTTCGGCTATATATGGCACTTAGTGTGCAAGACCGAGATAGCTTTGGCTATGTAAGGCACTTAGTGTGTGAGATTATAATAGCTTCGTCTATGCATTGGCACTTAGTGTACGAGATACCGAGTATTCGACAGTATTCCGAAAAGGTATGACTCTAAAGCATTCTCCAATGGTTAACTTTTTCATCTCCAAATGGTTCAGACTCTAAAGCATTCTCCAATGGTCTTCTTCAGAATTCCTTTCCATAGCAACTGAGGTTTCTAATTCCTCTATTACTGAACACTCTTCTATTGAATCAGGAAATTTAAATACTTTCAGAATGCTAAACGTTACCTTATCATCTTGAACTCGCATCGTGAGTTCACTTTTTTGTAAATCTATCAATGTTCCTTTCGTGGTTAGGAAAGGTCTCCCTAGGATGATAGGAACTTTTTTGTCTACTTCAAAATCCAAAATAATTTTATCAACAGGAAAAATAAATTTATTAACTCTTACCAAAACATCCTCGATCTTTCTTTCGGATATGCTAATGATCGATCCGCAAGTTGGAATGTCACAGTAGTGGGTCTTACTTTACCTATTCCCAATAGCTTGAAAATAGATTTGGGCATCAAGTTGATTAACCAATGTTGCAAGGTATCGTAAAGCTTCCAAGATTGTTCAGTTTCGAACGTAGCTTGTTTTGTAAAAACACACTACACTCCTTTGTCAAAGCGACAGTCTCATACTCACTAAGTCGCTTCTTTTTGGACAAGATATCCTTCATAAACTTCATGTAGCTAGGCATTTGTTCTATAGCCTCCACCAATGGAATGTTGATATGTAATTACTTTAGAACATCCAAGAACTTTTTGAATTGTACCTCTTGTTTCTACTTAGTCTGCTAAAGTCTTTGAGGATATGGAACTTTAGGTTGACATGGACAACTTTTGTAAGGAGGTAAATCTATAAAAAAGGATGTTAGTTTTTTAGAATCATTAGTTTAGGGTTCACCTCATCAGATTTTTTAGCATCTGATTTTTGTTGTTATAGGAACTTCAACTGTCGATTGACTTTCCTCCTTTCCAGTAGGCTTATCTTCAACAACAACCTTCTTAGGTTCCAAAATCTTACCACTTCGTAACTCTACCACTTTGCAATGCTCCTTAACCAAATTTCTTGGATTTTTTGTATCTCTCAACAAGGCTCCTTACGGTCTACTACGAATCTTAGTAGCTAATTGACCCATTTGGTTATCCAGATTTTTCAGCATTGCTGTTTGACTTTGGATCAATGTGTCATATTTTTCTATGTACGCCTTCAACAAGTTCTCCAAAATGTTTGATAATTTAACTAGAGGTGGTTTTAGGGCTTGTTGGTCAAATTCTTGGGCTTGGTTGGATCCATGCTGCATCTGATTATTGTTTAGTCCATTCCTTTGGTTGCTTCAGGAAAAGTTCAGATGGTTCCACCACGATAGATTGTAGGAATTAGACTGCAGTCCTTGTCCATTTTTGTTTTAATATTGGTTCCTTACGTAACAAACTAATTTGGGATTTGAAGGGAAATTCTCGAAAGAATGACCATCCCCACAATATACATAGAAAACTATATCATATTGAGTTGGTGATTGAGCTACAAAATTATTCAAACCATTAGTGGTAAACTATTTTAACATAGAGGATATAGAAGATACCTGAGCAGAGAGTGAAGTTAGTGCGCTACTTCATGCACTCCGGCTACACATCTTCTTAAAACTGCTTGATTCATCGACCATTTGCAATTATTACTTTGAATCCTTTCGATGATCTCATAAGCCTCGTTGTATGACTTAGATAAAATTACACCATTCCCACAAACATCTACTATTAATCTTTTGTATGTGTTGAGACTATTATAAAATGTCTCCAATTGGATACAGTGAGGAATCCCATTATGAGGACACTTACAAAGTAATTCCTTGAATGTTTCCCATGCCTCGTAAAAAGACTCGTCATCCAAATGTTTGAAAGTTGTTATCTCATTTCGTAACTTTGCGTTCTTACTTGGTTGAAAATATTTTACCAAAAACCTTTCTGCTAATTCTTGCCAAGTAGATATTGAACTTTGTGGCAATCAATTTAGCCATGCTTGTGCTTGATCTCGCAAGGAGTATGGAAACAGTTTTAACCTTAGTGCATCTTTAGTCACACCAGCTATCTTGAATGAATCACTTACCTCCATTAACAAACGAAGTGTAAGTATGGATCTTTCGTGGGCATACCACTGAACTGGCCCACTGTTTGGAGCAGTTGAAACATTACTGGTTTCAATTTGAATTAGGGTGGCTCGATATACGACCTTCTAATTTTTAGATTCAACTCATTAAAGAGTGACACATCATATTGTCTAATGGCATGATCCCTATCATTAGCCATAAAGATTGGGTTCTGCCTATGATTGACTCTATTACCTTGTCCATCATTTTGATTGGCAAGGTCCATCTTGGCTTGTCTTTGAGTAGATCTCTCATGTCTTCTTTGTCTAAAAGTCCGCTCGATTTCAAGCTCTACGGGAATAGAACAATGATTCGATCTATGCTCATAAAACACCTGATAAATAAATCACAAACAAGAATAAAGTATAAGTTGGTAGAGCTAAAAATTAAATAAAAGACAAATAAAAATCAAATTGTAAAATTAATTTCACAAAGAATTGTTAAGGCAACAGTCCCCGACAACAACGTGAAAAACTTGTAAGGATTTGTAACGTGTTTATGCAAGTGTACGTAGTCATTCAAGTAATAAGTAAAAATGAGTTATCGTCTCCACAGGGATTGTATAAGCTTAAACAATTAATTGCAAAATTATAATTATCAATTTGATGTGAAAAAACTTATTAAATTTGGATAGTGATAATTAGACTAATTAAATGCAAGAATGATCTTGAATGCAATTTCTAATCTAAATGCAATTTACCTAAGTGTATGAATGGAGGCTTTAGCAACAAAAACAACTAACTTTAAATGATCTAGGATAATTATATTAATTAATTCAATTTACTTTGAACATGCTAACATGTTTGGAATTACTTTCGTGACAACTTGATGTCTTATAGGTTTGGAAGCCAAATTAAGTCCTCTCGGATCTTTTACTTAGTTAAATATGCATGTTACTGATCATATTAGACTAAGGGTTTCTTAGTATTTATGCAAGGTCATAGGGACATTTACATTTGCAATAGTTTAATTACACAAACCTAAAAACCATGTAAGATAATAGAGCTAACTAAATATATCATGAACCTTAACTTAGTCAGTTTTAATGACCAAAATTAAGCATTGTACTTTTCAATTATGCCTCTACTAGCCCTCATCTGGGTAGGATTGCTGAGCTAATCTGAGTGCACCCAATCACGTATGAATGAAATATATCATGATATTAATTGAAAACATTATTACTGAGGCACAAAACATGTTAACATGAATTAAATAAATCTCATTAACTTAATATAATTATCCTAATAGGTAGGAATTAAAACTTCATAGTTGATGTCAAAAATATAAAACTTAAAGAAAACACGTTAAAATAAATAATCAAGAGGAAAGAGTAGACTCAATTCAATAGCCTTTTGGATCTATCACAATACTCTATCCCCCTCGTGCATCTCGACGGTAGAGTATACTACAAATGGGATCTTAACATGCCTGGTATTGGGATTCCCAAAGAATTCCTTAGGAATTACTGTTTTAATTGTTGGGTCCTCGTATGGTGTT
The DNA here is from genome assembly GCA_025698475.1 of Gossypium anomalum. Taxonomy (NCBI): domain Eukaryota; kingdom Viridiplantae; phylum Streptophyta; class Magnoliopsida; order Malvales; family Malvaceae; genus Gossypium; species Gossypium anomalum. Next base: position 74,747,434 of record CM046966.1, on the reverse strand, counting down.
CATTCAAACTATATGAATGTGATAAAACATTAGTTATATATATACTACTATTTAGTAAATACGAAATTGACTACGTTATGTTGGAAAAATTACCTTTTTGGTAACTTTGAGGCATATTCTCAATAGGTAAAGGTGGAGAGTTGAATTATAAATTTATGGTTTCATATTCTACTCCATGAGACCTTTACAACAGTATATCATATGCTCAAAATGGTTGAGTGATGAATGAGAAATTGATGCTCAAAGTAAGCTACTTGAAACATTGTTGAGGAAAAGTAAAAGCTTAGATCCCACAATGGTTAAATACCAAGTGTGAGATGGGTTTATATATGAAAATTCTTTTGAAGGGCAATTGAATGACTAAGCTTGTAACCTTGCTTTGCGTGCAGGGGGTGCAAGTCCAAACCTGATGGGGTTGGGGTGCACCCCGCACGACGTGGGCGAAGTGAAATATTCGGACCGGTCGAGCCCAAATGGGCCTACGGACACGAATTTATTTTCCTCACCAGACATAATTTTCTTATATAAGGATACTTATCTTATTGATTTGATTCCAATAAATTTGATTAAAATTTTCAATCAAATTGACTTAATGGCAGATTTTGTAGATATTTTTTCCAAAATTCGAACATTCTCAATGCCTATAAAAAGCTATGATTTCTAAAGGGTTTTTTTACAAGAAAATACTCTCTGATATTTTTCTCTTATCGAAACTCTGTTACTCTCAAAACTCTCCCTTTTTCCTCTTCATATTTTCAAACATTCTGGTGATAGAAAAATGCATTGTTCGTTCGTTGATCATTGTAGAAGTGCTACTATTGTGAGCACTGCTGTTGTTGTATCCTATGAGACATTCGGCCAATGTTACTCCAAGTAACATAGGAGTGGCCAAATCTGTCTTAAGGAAACTATGTTTCACAAGCCTCAACATTTTGTAAAATCTTGATTCTTCTTTATTTCAACTTTTTATTATGTTCTTTTATTTGATTTTCATATTTAATAAATTAATTATAAACCATTCTATTTATATTTTATTTCATATGTGTTTATTTATAATTAATTTATTTTGTTCCCTAACGTATTTTGTCTAACGTGTTATCTGTATATAGTTCAAAATTAAATAAATACATATATCTGCTTCCAATTGTTGGTCCAATAGAAGCCGTATATCTTCAAACTCGGTAGGTAATATCACGTGACTCAGGGCATGGTTCCACCTATTTATATAACTTATTAGCATAATAATTTTATTTTAAATCAATTTAATAATAGTAATCTATACTAAATTTTACCTTGTTACGAGTGGGAACATATATGGGTAGTCCATTCGAGGACTTAAAAATGGGAGGCGGTATCGAGCCCATGGTTGTAGTAGTAAAAGACAACCACCAATTTGATTTTTTCTGGTTTTCTCATCCGGCACATCTCCCGGTACAATGTTGCCAACACTGCGGGCCCCCAATTGAGTTTGCTAGCTTGTCTAAAATCGACGAGTTTCAGTGGCCACCTTACATTTACAAGGTTTTGTGACTTATCAGGCATTACAATACCCCCAAAAATCAGCGTATCGTGTTCGTCTTTCTTCAGTTGAATCCTCCGCTAGCTCTATGAAATTATTCCGTAACCAGGAAATTTTGATCCGTCCTCCGATAATCATCTCTAGTTCCACACCCAAAAGTTTGTAACAGACGGTCCCCCAATTAGTAGACTAAATAGACCCAGTGACTATTGATCTATCCACGGGTAACCTAAACTGTAACTGCACGTCCTTTAGAGTGATAGTACACTCACCGCATAGAAGATGGAATGTGTGCGTCTCTGGTCTCCACCTCTCCACCAACGCACTTATAAGTTTCGGGTCCAACTTACACCCTCGTCCTAAATAGGTCATGTGGAAAAAATAGCTACCCTCAAGTATGTTTCGATCAACAGTGATGGAGGACCGGGCATTGCTAAATTGAACACGAACAAATTTTTAATAAAAATACTATTTCTTGGAATTACTAATAAAAATAAGAAAAATATTAACTTAGATAAAAATAGAATTTAGGATAATAATTTGAGAGCTTTTTGAGAATTGTGAAAATTTTGAGAAATTAGGAGAGAATTTGTGAAAATTGCGTGTGAAAAATGTGTGTGGGGGTTTACATTTTTTTTTTTTGGATCATTGGGGGTCCAACGACTAGTTCAAATAGCTATTGGAGTTTATCGTTGAAGCATGGGAAAAAGCGCGCCCATGTGGATACTTTTTACAAAAACACCCACATCAGCGTGTTTTATTTGATATTAGTGAAAAAAGCGTTGAGCTAGCCGCATTTTTCTGCATTTCCCCTGAAAACTATGCCAACTTAGCGTGTTTTTGTAAAAACGAACCATTCCCGTCATTTTTGAAAAAACTGTCCCATTTCTGTAATTTTTTTAAGAAAAGGGCTTTTTCTGGTCAATTGGTCGTTTAGTTTCTCTGATTTTAAAACAGTATTTTTGAAAAATAATGTGTTGTGAAAAAGTATTTTTAAGTAGATAAAATGTCTATATATAATGTTGTAATGTAAATAATATATATTTAAATGTTTAAATTTTTTAGCTTAACAATGATCATTCTCTTTTAAGTGAACTAGAAAGTTTTTTTTATAGTTATCATAATTCTAGTTATATGAATAATGGATCGAAAAATGATGAGCCCCACTATCATTTTAACTTATATGATAATGATACTAACTATGGTTGGAATAATTACATTAATATAGTTGTATTGACTCTTATCTTCGTTCTCAAATCTGCATTGGTAGTTCCATTTTAAGTGGTAGTGACAATTTCAATAATAATTATATTTATAATTACATTTGCGGTGAATGTGGAAATAGTAATGAAGGCAATAATTTCGATATAATAACTCGTGAAAATAGTAATGATTTAACTCTAAAAGAAACCAAAGTCTTCACTTTGAACCTGAACTGGATATCAAGTATTAAAATTAATTAATATTATGATATATGAAAAATATTAACTTAAATAATAATACATTATAAAAATATTTTATTGTAACGCATTATTAATATTCTTTTTACAAAAAATATATAATTTAAATATTTTTTAACTTGTCTTTACTTGTATGTAGCAGTGGTTAAAGTTTTTGTTAGATATCCATTTAACTAGAGTTCAAATTGTGTGACCCCCATCCCCTACCCCCGATATTGTATAAAAAGATTTAGGTTAAAATATGCCATAAGTCCTTCTACTTTTTAATAATTTGGAATTTAGTCCCTATACTTTTTATTTTAAGGAATTTAGTCATCTACTTTTTAGATCTTAAAATTCAGGTTAAATTGTTAATACTGTTAAATTTTTTTGTTAAATTTCTTGATGTGACTTTTTGAAATTAAAGAAAAACCTCACTTGGTAACAATGTAATTAAAAAAATGACGTTATAATTAATTTGAATTTAACCAAAAAGAATAACATTTTAACAGTCAGATCTGAATTTTAAAATCTAAAAGTAGAGAGACTAAGTTTTTGAAAATAAAAATAAAAGGATTAAATTCTAAAATTTCAAAAAGTACATGTACTTATAGCATAATTTAATCTAATTTTAAACAATTAGTATAAAATGATTGTTAATTTTAACTTGAAAATATAAACCACATTAGTAATTAAAATCGATAAACATTACCAATTCGAATATGTTATATATTTGAATTAAATTTTAAAAAGTGTAATAATTATATACCCAAAATAAATATTTTAAAAAAAGTCACATCGGTGTTTACAATTTAAAGTGAATTCATTAACCTATAAGCTATGAATTCCTCGTGAAATACATTTTATTACCAACTGAATTGTTTGAATCACTATCATCATCACGTTCTCCATCATGCACTTATTTTAGATTAATAATTTTCTCATATGCTCTGCTGTTATTTTCATATTCCATAAAATCTGAATCATTTAGACTTGCATTTTTCGAATGAAATTGTGTATTGCCATAGCAACAACAACAATCAACGTTAGTTTTTCAAAATTATAACTTGGCATATCCCTTAAAATGACCCATTTTTTTAATACATCAAAAGTTCATTCAACACACAACGTAGTGATGAATGTGAATAATTGGATATCTCTTTTTTACCAGACATAGGTCTACCTCTATGAAAGTCAAGTGAATGATATCGTTGTCCTCTATATGGTCCGAGAAAACTTTTCATTTGAGGATATCCAGAATCAACAAGATAATAGTTTCCTACATGTCATACAATAGTAATCTATTAGAGATTTATTTCTTTATCATTAAAAATAAATAAGTAAAATAATTTACCATTAGGTGGGTGCGAAGATTTTAATCTTGGATCTCGAATTACATAAAGAAATATTGTAATGTCATGTGATGATCCTTCCCATCCAGCCACAACAAATGTGAAGCACATAGTAAAATCACATGTTGACATAACATTTTAAGTTGGCACACCTTTTCTTCCTATATAGGGAATTTGTTCATTTGGTAGAAGAATAGTAGGAACATGTGTACCATTAATTGCACCTATGCAATCTTGAATAAATAATCATATTAGTACACATTCATAATTAAAGTAAAAATAAATTCAAACATAATGTTATAATTTTAAAATTTTACCTTAAAATATGGCATATATCTAGAATAACTATGTATTTGTTTTGGTTAGAGCTGGCAAAATAGACTCGGGCCCGAAAGCCTGTCTTGTCAATTTGACCTCGTAACAAAATCGAGCTCGAGAAAGCTCGAGCCGATAATAAATCTAAGCTTGAAAAAGCTTGATCTTGAGAAAATTTGAACTCGATAGAACTCGAGCCCAAGACCAATCTGGCCGAAGCCCATGTTAAATTTGACCCAAAGCCTGAAAAAGCTCGAATTTATAATTAAAAAAACCATAATATACATTAATAATTAATATAATTTTATTATATTACTTAAAATAAAAATAAAATAAAAATAAATGATAATTCTTTATTTTTGAAAATGTATTCATAATCGATTTGTCACAAATTGATGTAGCAAATTATGCACTTTCAGTATACTTAAAGAGCTTTTTCTCGAGCAAAATATCGTCTTTAGCATAGTTTTCGTTATTTTTAGATTTTTAGTTAATAAGTGAAATCTCATTTTTGGCCCATTTTGTGTCCCAATTTGGCTAATAGTGTCATTGGGAGGCCTAACGTGTGACTAAGTGGTGTAGAGACGTGCTGGAGGTTGGAAACGAGCGAGAATGGCACAAAAGGAAAGGGTATCGCGATATCCACACCTTAGAATCGTGACACCTCCAATAGTTTGGAAGAATGGAGACACCCTTCAGTGGTATCGGTATATCCATTTTGGGTATATAATATCCACCCTTCAAACGAGATCCTAAGGCTCGACACGACCCAAGGTGTCACGGTATCCACTTTTGGGTATCGCGACATCGCTTTCGTCAAGGGGACAAACTTGGTGAAAAAGGGTAGTCTTTGTCCACTCGGTCCACTAATCACCTGAGGCCCATGTAGGGGCATTTTGGCAACGAAAAAAATTAGATGATAGCTTAAAACAACAAAAATTGGCTAAGAAGGAGAGACACATTAGCTTAGTGTTAGGTTTAGTTTTCTCTTATCTTTTCTACACTTTTTCTAGGGTTTTCATTTTCTCTTCTTCTTCCTTAGTATAAAGTTTTATTTTTTGCATTTACTTGTTCTTGATGTTCTTAATGTTAGTTAAGTTAGTTATCATTTAAGCTTTAGTTTAATATATTTTAATTTCTTTTACTCTAAATCTGTTAAAGCTTGCTCCTTTAATTTTTATTGCTTTAAATTTTCTTGTTAAATGCTTTTAGTTTCATGTTATTTCAATTTTCTTGCATAAAAATTCCAATTTTCATATTTTTCGTAAGTTTTATTTTCATGACTATTTTGTTTTTCATTTCTATGTTAATATATTTCATTTTCAACATGAGTAGCTAAACCTTAAAATGGGTTAGTTGGTGAAGATATGGGTAAGCTTATTTCTAGACCAATGAATAAATCGTAATAAATTGGACTAAATCGAATATACCTAAAAACTTAGGAAGTGACACCCCTAAGAGAATATCGAGTCAAGTGAGATGAAGGCAATCTTATTGTGCACCCGTTCGTTAGTTCTGGATTAACAGTTAAGATCGACAGATAGATTGGAGCTAAGCCGTTTATGTAACAACCCGTTTTTATTCAAATCAGAACAGTGGTTTCGGGACCACAAATCCTGTAACAGCCTGATTTTGGGTCTGGTCAAAACAATGGTTTTGGGACCACAAATCCAATGCAGTAAAATTTATTTTTATTATATTTTTATGGTCTATAGTTTAATGGAATGATTTCATGAAAATTTCGTTAAAAAATTTTGACGTTTGGGCACTCAATTTAGTTAAAAGGACTAAATTGCAAAAGGTGCAAAATGTGTGTTCCAGAAGCTAGAGGTGTCTAATTGCTATGAAATTCTAAATTAGAGGCCCTTATATGATAATTAGACCATTATACTTTATGTTGGACAAAAATGGTCATGGTTAGGTGAAATTTCAAAGTTTGGCATTAAGGGCATTTTGGTAAAATGGTAAATAAAGACAAAAATGGACATGGCTGGGTATGTCGGCATATGTTGCGGATACAAGACAGCTTGTGTGAGCAGTGTGTAGCTACGTCCTGACTAACAGCTTGTGTAAGCAGGCCCGTGAATAGCTTGAAAATGAGCCTTATGTATTATGAGATATGAGGTAACTTTGGCTACATATATGGCACTTATGTGTAAGATTTCCGAGTATCTATTAATATTCCAAGCGTTCAATGGGAATGTCAAAGATGTGAAATGATATGGTTATAATGCAAGTTGGTATAGATATGTACATAAAATTCATAAATAATAAGCTCGATATATGATGAACCCTTGGTAAGGTTGTGGTTGAGTAAGTTATGACTAGAAGATTTTAATGAAATTCAAGTAAATTTCCATCATGTTAAATTGTATGTTAAATGTGTGGTTATGATGCTTATTATTTGCATAGGAACTTCCTAAGATATTTAGCTTACTCCCCTTCCTTTCCCTTGTCTTATAGTGTCACCGAGCTACCTCGGGGATCGGAGACCATCACAGATTCACTCACACTATCAACAAATATTTTGGTATCAATGAATTCAGCATTTTGAGTTATGGCATGTATAGGGGACTTGGTCATTTTTTTTATTTGTCATAATTGATTTAGCCAAATGTGTTGGCTTATATTAGTTGAAGGTTCATTTTGTATAAGGCCATTTGAAATTGGCCACTATTGGTAGAAGCAATTTATATGATGATGCCTTTCCTGGATATAGGTATTTACATGATTTAAGTTGATAAGTATGTCATGTTTGTGTATGATAGATGGTAGCATGTGAATGATGTGTTGATGTCTTGGTTGTAGTTGATTTGGTTGTAGGTATATGCTTGGATTGGTGATATGTTATGTTGTATAGGTGTGTGCAAAATAAGGGAGGCAAAAGGCTTGGTAAATAACCTTACTGTTGTCCACACGGGTAGACACACAGGCGTGTGTCTAGGTCTTGTGTGACACACGTCTTGCCCCACGGGTATGTGTTCCGCCGTGAGTCTCCTACACCTTAAATTTGAGAAACAAGAAGCTTAGAATTGAGCACACAAGCAGAGACATGGGTGTGTGCCTCAGCCATGTGGACATTACGGCCTCAAACACGGGCGTGTGCCCTAGTCGTGTGAAGTCTGCACTTAATTTTTGAGAATTTAATTCGCCACACAGCCTAGCACATGGGCGTGTGACATTAATTTGTTCATGAGTTACAAGTGAGAGAGTTACACGGGGTCAGGATATGAGCGTGTGTAACACACGACCTGCCCATACGGGCGTGTCCCATATCCACACGGGTGTCTGACCCCTGTTTAGTGGAAAATTTTCTAAGTTTTGTAAAAATTTCTAAAGCTCATGGTTTAGTCCCGAGCCACTTCTTATGCATGTTTTGGGCCTCGTAGGCTTGTATTAGGGACTTTATTATTAAATGCAAAAATTTTTAATTTGGACGAAAATTTATGGCTTGGTAATGTATGTTTGCTTGTGTTTAAGTCCGATAATGCCTCGTACCCTATTTCGGCATTGAATATGGGTAAGGGGTGTTACAAATATGAAGTCAAAATAATTATTTTATTATTATTTTAATACTACAACATGATAATATGATGGTGTGAAAATTTTGTTAAGAAATTTTATCGTTTGAGTGTTTAATTCGATAAAAAGGACTAAATTGCATAAAGTGCAAAAGTAGTGTTCTAATAGGTAAAGGTGTAAAATAGCTATGGAACCTTAAAGTGGATGTCCTTAAGTGGTAATTATCCCATTATATTTATAAGTGGACATTGATGGACATAGATTTGATGATTTATGATATTTTTATTAAGGGTTAAAAAGGTAATTTGGTGAAATAATAAGTAAAATAATAAAACAACAAGGTTATTGTAACACCCCAAACTCGGCCTAGACGTTGTGGCCGAATCTGGAGATGTCACATGGAAGGGATTTTAAAAATGTCATATGGAAGGATTTTGAAAATGAAGCTAACTCGATAAAAACCTTAAAGTTATAAACCTATAATTGCTTTAATATAATTCATAACATATATTCAATTAGTCGACTTGCCTTTAAACGTATCATTGTAGCGGAAGCTTAGGAAAATCGTCATGTTAAAGGAAAACAATTCACGTTATTAGAAAAATCATGTTTTAGGTAAAACCATCATTGTAAGAAGCAAGATAATTCCAAAACACCCATAACCAAATCAAACAATGTAAGAGTCCAGAGAAAATACAACCTCTCAATCTCAATGCCAAAACTTAAATAAGACCATAAAACAAAACAAAACAAAACAGTAATAGCGAGTGGTTACTGTCGAGTCCTTCGCTGCACCGATCTGCCTAACTCTGTGGGTTATCTGTAAAGAACAAATAGAAAAGGGGTGAGTTTATGTAAAATCAGTGTGTAACCCAACAGAATTAAACACGCACAGATGCAAAAATTCAAAACCATAATGATACAGATTCGGGCCTAAGCCTATCTCAGATTCAGACATATATGTGCAAATCAGAATCCTATCCCCATCTTCTACACACCATCTCCGACCACCTGTACACACCATGTGGGGTTTAAACACCCACCCAGCCCTACGTACCATATTGTATTGATGCGGCACATAACAGTTATAATGCAGCCATGTTGCCAGATAATAGGCGTAAGGACAGAACACTTCCTCCAATATACATCATCCCATCCCCAGTATTAGATACAGAATTACACAAATATAGATAAACAGTCTAACATGCTCACATGCTTCATATAAACGTACATAGATTACATATATGTATATAATAGTGCAAGTAAACATGCATTAGTATCCAAACCAGATCGGTATATTAAATAATCAGATCATCTAGTTTAGGGTTTATTCAGCCATTACCGTCCCTATAGTAGGCCCACAGTCGTTTGGGACGACCTGTGCAACCCTAGGGAAAGATTCAGATAAATGAGCCCACACGCCCGTGTGGTCCACACGCCCAAATTGGCCTTGCCCATGTGGATCAGATAGCTTGGCCCAGGATCCACACGCCCAACCATCACATGGCCATGTCTTATGCACAGCCTGGTCTCCATCGATCACACGGCCGTGTCGTTGCACACGGCCTACCACACGGCCGTGTGGCATCGACAGATTGTAATTTTGACTTTCACTGAATCCTGTTTTTCTATATTTCGGGTACACACCTAATATTGATTCAATGCTAAAGTAATCTCGAGCCTTCTGAATCGTAGAATTAGAATACCCAATACCAATTGAGAGGGTTTATTAACGAATTAACAACAATTCAATAGAACCTCGACTTATCGCAATTGAAAATCCTCCGTCCAAACAATTGAAGTGAAACTTACTATTTATAGCCTTTCCCTACACCAACAATTGCAGAACCAAGAATCAGAAACTATACTACACTAACATTCCAACATAAACTCTACAAACGCTTTCCAACCAAAAATTAACACTCACCAATCGACACCACACTTACCAACACAAGAACATCCACCAACTAAGGCACGAGGGAGAACGCGAAAGGAGAAGAAAAAATATTTCATTGACAAAGGTAAGGGAAGAAAACGATAGAGGAGAAGAGAGAATTTTGAAGAAGAACGTCTGGATTTGGGGAAGAAGGCCAAAATTTTCAAAAAAGAAAAAATAAAATAAAAATAAAAATAAAATCTGATAACTTTCCAAATCCCTTAATTATCTCTCTACTAACCCACTGACACCCAACTCCCCAGAATCTAAATTCTACCAAAACGCTGAAACAAAACTGAGTAAAATATCACCTACATACACGCAGGGATTCGAACTCAGGACCTCCCTCACACCAACTCCCTTACCACTTGAACCAGCAGGTTCATTCTGATATGGTTTACCAATAATTAAATATAAGCCCCCTGAGCAAGGATAAGGCTTAAGTAAAAAAAATACCAAAATTCACCCAAGGTAAGGCTTGAACCCAAGACCTCACACACACACCCAAAAAACTTAACCACTGAAGTAAACAGATATTTGTGTCAAACATTTACAGAAACATAAACAAATATTTTAGGGCATTACAGTTATCATCTTTGTTAAGCTTTTTCTACCGAAATTTAAGAAGAAAGAAACTCCATGGATGCATGTATATTTGGCTAAGCTTCCTAGCTCAATTGTAAGTCTATTTTTGTCTCGTTTTTAATGATTTCTATGTTTTTGATCTCGTTGCAACCTAGTCTAGCGAGCCTAGGGACTATTTTGCAAAATTGATAAAGATTTAGGATGTTTCCATTAATGAATAAGCATGTATTTTGATGTTTAATGAAGGATTATGAATGCTTGATGATAGTTATACAAGTTTTGTTAAGTGATTTTTAGTGAAAATGCAAGTTAGGGATAAAATTGTGAAATATGGAAACTTTGTGGTTAAAATGTCAAATAAATGAAAAATATGGGCTGCTAGGGACCTAATTAAAATTTGGCTACCATGGGTTGTGGTTAAATTGCATGAATTTGTGATTTTATGAAATAATGACTAAATTGTAAAAATGTGAAACATTAGGGGTAAATGTGTAATAGTCTCTTAATGTAAGTTTTGGACTAAATCAAATAGAGAAATGATTAAATAAGTTAATTTTGATTACATATAGATCAAGAAAGTGAAATTCAAATCTAGATTGGGGGAAAAACAAAGTACTCGACTAATCGATCTATTTTGCCGTTTTAGCGTCTGAGGTAAGTTTGTATGTAATAAGTATTGTTATATTTGTGTTTTAAATTCTTTGATATTGCATAAATTGTGAGTTACGAACTTGCGGATACATTCGATGAAGATTCAGTGTTGGAAATCCCAGTTGAACCTTAGAAATAGATTAGGATACGAATGACATGTCATTAGGGGATACATTGATTTGGCTTCGGCCCATGATATTGGCACTTTAGGTGTGAGATATATTAAGTTGGCTTTGAGCCATGATATTAGCACTTAGGGTGCGAGACTCCTGAGTACCCGACTTTTATTCTGAATGGTTAAATGGGTATATCGAAGATATGAATTGGTGAGAATAGATATGTATCGGTACAGGTATGTACGAAAACTGAATGTGCATTGATCATATGAAAGGTTTAAGTTTATGGTTAAATAGATGATTGGGTATAAGTTAACATTTTGTTATAAATATTTTGGTAAGTTTATGCATATTTTGAATGAAAATTAAATGGTAAGTTTTGCTTATTATTTTCATACGAGCTTACTAAGCTATAAAGCTTACTTTGTTTATTTTACCATGTTTTATAGTGATTTGAAAGCTAGCTCAGATTCGGGGATCGTCGGAGACATCGTTACACTATCTAACTACTATTTTGGTGCTTTTGAAACTAAGTTTTTTGTCATATGGCATGTATAGGTGTTTGGTCATTTTGATATATATATATTTGGTTTTGGGTGTAGCCATTTGAGTTGGCTTATTTTGGTTGATTTGATTTTTGTGTATTGCCTTGTAAATTTGGCTTATTTTGGCAAATATGGTGATGTATATATTTGTGTTAATGCTATTTGGTGATGAGGTTTATATTTACTGATTGATTGGCTAGATGAGATATGGTAATGAAGGTAACAAATTGCTTAGTGCATGCCTTATAGTGGATTGGTATATTGAGTACCATATGAATGCATTAAGAGTTATGTTATACATGTGATTTTAGGTAAAGTTGTGCACAATTGAAAGTGATGAATTAGGTTTATTAAGATTGTGAAAATTGTATATGTAACATCCTGATTTTCGGGTTTATCGTAATTTTTGGGAAATTGGTAGAGTTTTTAGAAATTTGTTATTTGGTAGTAGAACTCATAAATGGAATATGTAAATGGGCCTAAGGAAGGCCCATGTGTAGGCCAAAACCCGGTAGAATTTTTGAATTTTAAGCTTAAGGAGTTAGGGGCTTTGGATATATGGCCTTATTAAAAGATATGGGCAAATTGTGACACAAGAGAGCCCCTGGCAAAGTGGCTAAGTGACGCCACTAAGGAGCTAAAAAGGTGGCGTGTAAGTGGTTGGGGAGAGCCAAGGTTCGATTCCTGGAGTTGGCAGTTGAGGTGTTCTTTTTATGACTTGAGCAGGCAGGAGTTGGAAGCTGAATGGAACTCTGTTGGGGAGAGTTGGAAATCGGTCAAACACATGGATTAAGGAATGATAAGAGGAGAGATTTAAGGGATTAGGAGAGAAGCTAAGAGTTGGCCGAATAGTGGGAACTGGAGAGGGGATTTCGGCAAGGGAGTATTAGGTTGGTATTTCGGCATTTAGGGAGTAGTTGTGCCGTTTACTTCTGTGTAGCCACCATACGGTTTCCTTCTTTCTCTTCCTTTCTCCTTTTCTAGCCGAAACTATCATCCTCTCCACCTATATTTCTTTCTTCTCTTCTCCAAAACTAGTTCACTAATCCCTTTTGTTTCATCTACTACTCTTTATCTCCACTTTTGCCGAAAAACCTCAAAAGCTGAAATCTGTGAAGATTAGTAGTGCCGAATTCTTCTCGGATCAGTAACTTTTCTGTTCTTATTCCTCATCTACTAAACCCGAGACAGCACACAAGAAAGGCTGTGGTAAGTATTCGCACACTAAATCGATTCAGTAGTAACTGTTGACAAAAGCCGAAACCTCCTATGGTTTAGAGAGGTTGCCGATTTGTAATATAGGCCTTATTGGGCTTTTTCATGTGATTCTTATGGTTTGTATAGCGGAGTAGATAACTTTGGAGGAGCAGCAAGGCTTGGGGGATCGACTTGGACGGTTAATTGTAGGATTGGCGTGGGAGACTTTGCTAAGTGAACGTCACAAACAGGTGTGTAACGAACCCTCTTTCGTAGCTTAACTCGATCAATGCCGAAAAACTGAAATGCCAAAAACTCTAGTATGTTGAGGAGTTGTGAGCATGCAAAAGCTCATAGGTTGGATAGATACGCTAAGTTGATGATCGGGATCGTTGGAATAGGTAAGGGCACGATTTTCTGCATCACGGTAAGTTGGGCCTCGAGGGGCTGAAGTCGGGCCCAATGGGCTTCCTGGCCCATTTGGGTAAAATTGGTAGAAAATGGAATCCTATTAAATTGCGCGTTAAGACAGTTAATACTGTTATGGAATATAGGCTAAATGGGCTTAAAGGGCTTAATCGACATTCGTAGGGCCCATTAGGGGTTTAGGGCCCAAAAGCCTGAACTTGCTAGGGTGGATCAGAGATTATGGTTTAAGCATTCAGAATTATTGTTAATTGTTAATGTACATGGAAAACCCACGATAGTTGGTAAAATTACAAAATTACCCCTATGTTATGAAAATTAACTATTTTGCCCCTGGGTAAAAATGACTATTATACCCCTAGGGTTTAATGATGAATGTGATGCATGATATGTTGATGTGACATGATATGAAAATGATATGCCATGATATAATCATATATGCATGGGTTGGGTTTATATGAATGGAGGAAGTGAAAAAGGGCTTTGCCCCAGTTTACCGAAAAGGGCGTTTGCCCCAGTTTTTTTAAAAGAGGCTAGGTCTCCAGTTATATGTTAAGCAGCTATGCTGCCAGTGGAGAGTTTGGTTGGGTGGGTTGAATTATTCCCCACATGGAGAGCTTGGTTGGTACGGGTGGAGAGTAGCGGTTGGTGGGTTGAGTAGTCTCCCCAAATGGGTTTGTATTCATACATAAATATAACATGTGACATTTGTAGACACTCAATTTTTCCCGGGCCCATAAATAAGTCCAAAAACAAAAATAATAAACCCCCCAAAAAAAATGAAGTCCAAAGTTTAGTCCAGAATTACAAATATAATTTGGCCCGATCGGAATGGCCTATTACTTGAAAAGATTTAAGGTCCATATACAAGCTTGACTCATATGGAAATATAATCTTCAATGTTATGCAATCTTAGATATAATATGCAATCTTAGATATGATACAATCTTAGATATGATTGCAATCTTAGATATGATACAATCTTAGATATGATTGCAATCTTAGATATGATATACAATCTTAGAAGATATGATTTTGTAATCTTGGAGATTTAATTTGTAGATATCCTTTAATCTTAACTGTTGATGTAATTGATCTATACCGTTGGATTTGGGGAGGCTCAACTATAAATAGAGGCCTCTCCCTTCATTGTAAATCACACTAGAGTTTTGGGACGCAATAAGAATTCTTGAGAGCATTCACTCAAATTTCTCTCCCTCTTGCGTTCTTAATCTCTGTGGTTTGTTCTTATTTTATTCTTCGTCTATCTTAGTTTTTCAACCTTTTTTTATTTTAATTTCATCATTTTTCAAATAGTTATATAATACTTATTCTATTACTTTTATAGGTTATATATTATAGATTATTTATTTTCCTATATTTTTATATGAAAAATACTTATTATATTATTATTATATCCCTTATCATATTGTATTTCGTCATATTCTATTTATATATTTTTATTACATATTATATTTTACTATATATCATAATACTTTTCTTTAATATATATTATATTATATTTCCTTATATTACCTTTATTTTATTATAAAGTATATATTATTTTATTTTATTAGTTATATACATCTTTAAAGTTTTATAAATAAATGTAATATTAATATTTAGTACATTTTTATGTGTAACTATTATATTTTATAATATAACTTATATGTAGATATCATTATTTTAAAAAGGGGGTTCTCTTTTATTATTTTTATATTATACTTTTAAATGTCTTATTTCTATTTATTTTTATTTTATACATTTTACTTATTTATCTTTGTTTTTTTTATTATTTCGATATTGTTTAGTTGATTAAATCCTACATATAATTTATAATGTTATTTTATAATTATTGTTAGAAGTCGTATTTTAGAATTGACATGTATGTTGGTGTTATTTTAGGCATGTTTATGTTAAATTGTATGCTATGCACCGTTTTTTTTTCTTTGTGTCTATTGGTTTATTAAAATGTATATAGAATTATATCTTATAAGTTTATATGCTTACTTATTCATTTTTAATGTATATCGTATTTTTTTTGTATGTATATTTTACTTGTTTTTAATTTGCTATGTTCGTTGTCTAAAATTTGTTTAAATTCATGTTTTTACTTACTTATTATGATAATATGTTATATTGTATGTTATTCCATAATGTAAATATGCTCATTCATGCATCAATTTTAAAAACGAGACTCTAAAGTTTTCAAAAATAAAAAGGCAATGCTTGGTGTTTGGAAACTTCTGGAAAAGTAGTGCCCTAACTTATTGGGTTGCAATTTTTCTCGTTGAGTTCGAATAGTCAAATACCCTTCCAAACTTTTAAAATTTTCAAAATACAAGCAACTATCTTGGAATTTCAAAACGTTGTGTCCTAACTTACTAGATCTGGCGTTTTGTCGTTTCGAGATAGGAATTTTCAAAAAGGCTAACTTAGTGCCAAATATCCTAAAAATATGGTGTCCTAACTTATTGGACGAAATATTTTGATTTATTTGATATAAGTGAACCCTAATTTTCAAAACAAAAAATCAAAAATATTAAAAGAGGATTGCATCTTAAAATTTCTAATTTCTGACCTTAAAGACATTTGATAATTAATTAGGTACCAATTATTGGGCGATACGAGGGTGCTAATCCTTCTCGTACGTAACTGACTCCCGAACCCGTTCTTTTTATTACGTAGACCAAAACTAATGATTTTAAAACAAAATGTTTTAAAGGTGATCCAATCACACCTAAAAAGATTGGTGGCGACTCCTGTTTTCGTTTTTAAAGTTGATTCCCATTTTCAAAAAACTCAATTTAAAAATGTTCTCGACAGCTTGGTGACTCCACTGGGGATGTTTAAGAGAGTCAAGCCATGTAATTGATTATCTCTTATCTTAATGTCGGAAATTAAAAATTTTAAAATTTAATCCTCTTTGCATTACATGTGTTTGAATTATTGCATGTGTTGCTATATTCTAATACGCATTGCATTTGCATGATTGGTGTGGTCACACCATTAAGTGGGAGTGAGAAGCTATGCCTTCGTGAGGTTTTCGCCTCTGTGCAGGATAGTGGATCACTTTCGGGATACATCCGTACCTATGATTTCGTGAGATTTTCATCTCCATGTAGCCATAGGGAAATGTATTCCCCTGAGCTGAACTCGATTCAAATGAGCCTATAATGGGTGAGGATCGAGGAATTTGCTGGTTCAGGTACCTCAAACTTTAGAACCAACCTCATATAGAAAAAACCGTAAGAGCCCAGCTTAGTTAGAGTTAAACTTTAGATATTACCCTTATAAATTATTGTTGAGATTTATTGATATCATGTGATACTGACTATTTCTTTTCTTTTGTTTGCATGACATTTTGCGTTTACAAAGGTATCGATTCACGGTCAGTTTCTAAGTTAGAGAGTTTTATTATAGAGAACGGACTTCTTGATAGAGTGGAGGGCAACGCTAACGTCCATATATGGTCAAGAGCAAACTCAGTTAGTAAAGGAAAATAGTCTAGCCATGGGATATGTGTCAAAGCTGTCAGACTACATTCGTATCAGCGTCACACAGGATAATCAGCATGAGTTAAAGGAAATATGGGATCAATGGGGTATCAAAGCCAAGTAGTTGTTCTATAACAACCATGGGGACTCCAGTGACTTGCTAGACTTGGGAATAGACGAGAAATTTGTTTCGGGCCATCACTCAAGATTGGAATCTTGTATACAGTTGCTTTACGTTTGGAAAAGCCGATATGGTATCCGTGGTGGAGGAATATTCAGTTTTGTGGCGTTGTCCTATGATTCAAGTTTACTCAAAAGCTGACCATATTCCAACTTTTATGAGGAAGTTGATGAACATCATGGGGATAGGGAGTGAGCTAAAATGGAAAGAGCAGGAGGGAAAATGGGCAGTCTTGGAATTCCTGCCTCTTCCGCCACTGGTGCGTCTTAATGTTGTTTCCAATCAAAGCAGAATTGGATACGAAGAAGATTGTTCGACACTCTATGGCAAGGCGTGCTTCAGGGCAAAAGGTAATGTACTCACCAATCATTTTAAGGTGAACAAGAAGAGTATTGATGGACATTTCCACCATTGCAACATTTCTCTTTCATAGGAAGATGGTCGATGGTAAGAGTGTTGGAAGGAAAGTGATTGACAGAATGCATGGACCTACGAAGGTGAGTTGGGTGGGAAGAATTGTTTCTACGATGGTAAAAGGCTTATTTATTATAGGACCAAACAACAAGCATGAGTTTACTATGTTGCACTTATCAGAGATAATGGAAATGCAAGCCCTGATGATCTGTCAAAATGGACGCAAAAGAATGAGATTAAAGAAGTCCATATCATTTAAAAGACCTTTAAAGTAGAGATTAACTATGCTGAGAAGATACCAATGTAAGCATTTCAAAATGCTTTGCGTGGATAGGAATCTGAAAGCTCTCAAGAAACACTAAAGGTGTTGGATATCATTTTAAGGTAGCATGTTAAGCAGGAATGCCCACTTGTTTGCCAATCTTTCTTTCAAAATAATCAGAACAACTTCACAGACATTGGAAGAGGTGTCCATAGATGTAGGGACTATCTCATGGGTGAAGCCATAGCTCAAATTCAAGATAGTAGTAGATTATTTACGAACTATGAAGGTACACATTGATACATTAAGCACGAAATACAAGCTACAGTCAGATCATTGTCAAGAGTTAGCTTCGTTGAGTTAAAACTTTGGGCCATAGGACGAAGGCGTATTTGTAATCCATTCATATGTAAAGATATTCTTTTTCTAAATAAAGTTTTCTAAATGAAATTGAGTCGAGATCGATACCTTTTTGCATTCATGCATTTGCATTATATCACATCACATCATAGGCATTTAAATTATAAAAAGACCCTAATTAGTTAAAGTTATTAAAAAAGGAAAGAAAAGAGAGAGAGAGAGAGAAGAGGGTCACGGCTAAGTGAAAAAGAAGTTGAATGGGAATTAACGACATTCCCTTACATATCCCCGACTTTTGTGTCAGGAGGAATAGCTTACTCGGAGAACGGGGTGTTTGGAAATGAAAATCATCCCATCAATGTCATACA
Organism: Gossypium anomalum; assembly: GCA_025698475.1. NCBI lineage: Eukaryota > Viridiplantae > Streptophyta > Magnoliopsida > Malvales > Malvaceae > Gossypium > Gossypium anomalum. The sequence continues at coordinate 74,728,749 of CM046966.1, read as the reverse complement.
TGAGGAAGGGACTGAACAAAGAAACCTTGAGGGCATTCGCCCTTACGAATCGGGAAGTTCTTTAAACAATTGGACTGCAGAAGAACTTCCTGTAATCTTTAGGAATTTTACGGAGTAACTCTTATTGCTCTGAGCCTAGGAGTAATGAGATTTCTTTTGAGAAGTGGGCTCATGTTCAGACATTTTTTATTTTCAATAAAACATACTTTTATTATTTATCCGAGTAAATATTCTTTCATTTGATTCTTTTGACCTTTGACATTCTTTATAAATTTTCATTTCATGTAAATAGTCATTCTTGAATTCATTTATTCCTTGTATATTCTTTTGTGTGCCTATCATAGATCCCTAGATATCAATGACACGAGCAACGATACTACAGATTTAGAGTTCCTTTTGAGTGTGATATGTGTTTAGAGGAATCTCAGTACTTTGAAGGTGACAGAAATTGTGACTTGTTTCTGAATTTGTTGAAAATGGTTTTTACCCCATGAAGTGGTGGTAGGAAATATAGCCTTAGAGGAAGGAAAGATTACGAAATTGGAATTAGCTGAGGAGACAAAACAAGACCTTGTTGAGACTATTATGGGAATTCAAAAATTTGGTCCAGAGATGCATGTAGGAGGATTTGCAATTGCCAGGATAAACATGAGGTTTTGGGGCACTGTTGGTCCACCATGGAAAGGGATCGCATCAGTTGTACAATGAATGCCAAATTTAAAGGAGTCAAGACTTATGGTGCATGTATCTTATGGGCTTGAGCTCGTCAAAAGTTTCAAGCTGACAATGACTCATCTTTGTGGACGTCAACTACTCCATTAAGAGGGGGAGATAGCTTCATATGCCAATATTACAAAGTCAAAAGTCATCTATTTCAAAAGAAAAAAAGATTATATATAATTCCACAATGCCAAAAGTTTGCAGTCTTTTCAAAGATAATGCGCCATACCACAATACAACAAAAGTTGCCAAAATAAAAGAAAAAGAAGAAAAAAATAAATTACAGAAGATGATCGAGACTGGTAAAACTTGGCATAAGAAACTACCGCCTACTCTCTATGCTTATACTGGGACAAACACCTTCAATTCCAGTTGTTTCAAACGTTCCAACCATCATTCTTGGAATGGGTGCATTGTTTGGCTTTCCTGAGCAGTCTGATGTGCCGTTAATAGCTGCGATGGTTAGCTCCAGGCGGTGGCCATTGATTTCAAAATAGGGTATCAGTCATATACGCCTCTGAAGCTTAAAATGATAGATTCTTTCTTCAAAACCAGTTTCTGACAAAGTGGATGACGGTAGCTCTCTTAGACTTCTATACAAGTTCAGTGAAGAGGAAACCTGATCAAATTATTATATTTAGGGATGGGGTTAGCGAGTCTCAAGTCAATCAAGTTTTGATCAAGTTATTGACGCTTGAAAGTTCCTTGACGAGAAGTGGAACCCTAAAGATTGTGGTTATTGTTGTATGAAAAATCATCATACCAAGTTTTTTCAGCAGGGATCTCCTGACAATGTGCTACGTGGTACTGTCATTGACAACAAAGTATGCCATCCAAAGAACAATGATTTTTACCTTGGTACCCATGCTGGAATGATTGGAATCACAAGGTAGACCCACTATCATGTTCTCTTAGACCAGGCTGGGTTTTCGGCTGATGATCTGCAAAAGTTTATTCATTCTCTATCCTATATGTATCAAAGGAAGCACCATAACCATATTTGTTGTGGCTCCTATTTGCTACGCTTATTTGGCAGCTTCACAGTTGGGGGTAATTTATGAAGATTAGGGATGCTTCAAAAACATCATCGAGTCATGGTGGAATGTATGCTCCGGGAGTAATCTCTGTACCTCAACTTTCCAGGCTGAAGGATAAAGTCTGTAACTTCATTCTTGTCTGCTGAGAATCATTGAACCATCTTTTTATAGGGTTTGACAAACAATAGCCAGGACTGCTGCTGGGGCAATCCCTTTCTCATGGGTTTATGAATCAAGAATTTTCCTCCAAGCTTTGATGGAGTCAAGAATTGAATACCTCTAGTAAACTTAAATTGAAAGTATTCATCCTAAGCAAATGTACCAAGAATGGATGACACACACTTATGACAAAGAAGGTTCATCCAAAAGAATTTCATAAGAGAAACCTTATGCTGAAAGAAATCCTTCCCATGCAAAAGGATTGGGAAGGGCCATATGTTCTTTAAGAGGGCTTTCTCTAGAGGTGCACCGATTTTGACAAGAAATGGATAGGAAGAATTTATTTGATCTAGTGAATTGGACTCAAGGAGGAGTACTTTATTTGAAGGAGAAGGGAAGCCAAGGTGAAAACCCGCAAAGGGCACTTTGGGACTTCTATTTCAAAAAAAAAAGGAAAAAAATAAAAGAAAAAAAAAGAAAAAGGAAAAAGAAAAAAAAGAAAAAGGAAAAAGGAAAAATAAAAAAAAGAAAAAGAAAAATGGAGAGGTCAAGGTGAAAACCCGCAAAGGGCGCCTTGAGACCAAAGGGGTTTTGAGTTAAAAACCCGAAAGGGCAGCTCAAGTTTTGAAGAGCACACGGTAATCTTACTATATATGATTCAATGAAGAGTGAAGCGCGTTGCATATCGGCGCATCGACAAAGTACTTTGGGTCTTTTAAACACATGTTGAACTCAAGAAAGTCTTCATGGAGCTGGTGTATAGATGCTCAAGCAGTGATATCTGGGGTGTCTGATTTCTGTCCTATTTACTATCTTTGGATTCTTTTTCTTCGCAAAGATATGTTCTCAGGTTAATCTTTTTGCATTCCTTCCAATAATTTGTCCAAATCTAATTATCCTCAGGATTAATTTATTTGTCTCCCATTATTCATAAAGCATGTTACATTGAAATAATGATAGATGAACTAAAATATCTTCACAAATGAAGTTTTGCATATTACTCTGGAAATTTCTAGATAATACAAGAAACTGAAACAAGACAATTGTTTAAGGAATTTTCATATGCATGGGTTAGAGATACTCGAGAGATTTTTTTCTTCAGTCCAAAAGGTGATTAGATGTTTTAAGCAATATTGATCTTAAGAAAGGATCATTTCATAAATATCTTCAGTGGGTCGTAATATTCGGGGAATGATACGGTAGACCAAATTGATGGAGAAGATTCGAGGCATACGAGTAGAGTATGATCGATATGTCGAGAAGAATGAGGTGAAAAGCTCGATAGATGAATGAGTGATGACGTCTGAAAAAGGGGTCATATTCATAACATTTTGCATTATAACATGTCTAATTAGGAGAATTTGACTCACTTCGATCATAGCATCCTAATTATTAGGCATGAACTCATACGCATTCTACAGGTTATGTCTTTTATGGGACCATGTAGATCAAAGAAACAAGATTTGGCATCCCTGTGTTTATAGGGAAAGATCGAAGATAGCAGATCTGACATTCCTATGCTTACAGCGAAGCAGATTGAAGATTTCAGCATGGCATCCCTGTGTTCATAGTGAACGAGTTGAAGATAGTAGATTTGGCATCCCTGTATTTATAGGAAACAGATCGAAGATAGCAGATCTAACCTTCAGATGTTTATACTAAAGCAGATCCAAGATGATTTGGCATCCTTGCGTTTACAAGGAACAAATCGAGGACATAGCAGATTTGACTCTCAGATGTTCTCAGACACATAGCAGATCTAACTTTCAGATGATTAGACTGAAGCAGATCCAAGATGGTTTGGTATCCTTGTGCTTACAAGGAGCAAACCGAAGACAGCTGATTTGGCTTTCACGTGTTTACGTTGAAGAAAGTCTAAGATGATTTGACATCTCTGTATTGTCAGAGAACAAATCGAAGTTTGGCGTCTCCATATTCTACGGAGGGCAGACACATAGCAGATCTAACCTTCAGATGTTTATACTGAAGCAGATCCAAGATGGTTTGGCATCCTTGTGCTTACAAGGAACAAATCGAGGACATAGCAGATTAGACTCTCAGATGTTCTCAAACAGACTCAAGATGGTTTCGCGTCCTTGTGCTTACAAGGAACAAATCGAGGACATAGCAGATTAGACTCTCAGATGTTCTCAAACAGACTCAAGATGGTTTGGCATCCTTGTGCTTATAAGGAACAAATCGAGGACATAGCAGATTAGACTCTCAGATGTTCTCAAATAGACTCAAGATGGCTTGGCATCCTTGTGCTTACAAGGAACAAATCTAGGACATAGCAGATTTGACTCTCAGATGTTCTCAAACAGACTCAAGATGATTTGGCATTCTTGTGTTTACAAGAAACAAATCGAGGACATAACAGATTTGACTCTCAGATGTTCTCAAACAAACTCAAGATGTTTTGGCATCCTTGTGCTTACAAGGAACATATCGAGACATAGCTGATTTGGCTTTCACGTGTTTACGATGAAGCAAATCTAAGATGATTTGTCATCTCTGTATTGTCAGAGAACAAATCGAAGTCAGGCATCTCCACTTCGATGGGAAGCAGATACATGGCAGAACTTACCTTCAGACGATTAGACTGGAACAGATCCAAGATGATTTGGCATTCTTGTGCTTACAAGGAACAAATCGAGGACATAGCAGATTTGACTCTCAGATGTTCTCAAATAGATCCAAGATGATTTGGTATCCTTGTGCTTACAAGGAGAAAATTGAAGACATAGCAGATTTGGCTTTCACGTGTTTACGCTAAAACAAATCTAAGATGATTTGGCATCTCTCAGTATTGCCAGGAACAAATCGAAGAAGCGATTTGGCGCCTCTGTGTTCGTTGGAGAGAGCGGATCAAAGATAGCGGATATCGCGTTCTGAGTTGCGTGTGAAGCGATTGAAGCCGTCAAGAGGCCATTTAAAGAAGATCAAGGATCAAGAATTCAAGAATCCATGAGCCCGGCAAAATTGGTCCTTTATAGTCTTTGCTCTATTCTGTTACACAAGAATGAGCAAAGAGGGGCAGCTATGAGACACTCAATTTTTCCTGCCCGAAATAAGTCCAAAAACAAAATAATAAACCCCAAAAAATGAAGTCCAAAGTTCAAATCGAATTACAAATATAATTTGGCCCGATCGGAATGGCCCATTACTTGAAAAGATTTAAGGTCCATCTACAAGCTTGACTCATATGGAAATATAATCTTCAATGATATGCAATATTAGATATGATATGCAATCTTAGATATGATACAATCTTAGATATGATTGCAATCTTAGATATGATATACAATCTTAGAAGATATGATTTTGTAATCTTGGAGATTTAATTTGTAGATATCCTTTAATCTTAACCGTTGATGTAATTAATCTGTACCGTTGGATTTGGGGAGGCTCAACTATAAATAGAGGCCTCTCCCTTCATTGTAAATCACACTAGAGTTTTGGGAACCAATAAGAATTCTTGAGAGCATTCACTCAAATTTCTCTCCCTTTTGCATTCTTACTCTCTGTGGTTTGTTCTTATTTTATTCTTCGTCTATCTTAGTTTTTCAAACCTTTTTTTATTTTAATTTCATCATTTTTCAAATATGTATATACTACTTATTCTATTACTTTTATAGGTTATATATTATAGATTATTTATTTTCCTATATTTTTATATGAAAAATACTTATTATATTATTATTATATCCCTTATCATATTGTATTTCGTCATATTCTATTTATATATTTTTATTACATATTATATTTTACTATATATCATAATACTTTTCTTTAATATATATTATATTATATTTCCTTATATTACCTTTATTTTATTATAAAAGTATATATTATATTATTTTATTAGTTATATACATCTTTAAAGTTTTATAAATAAATGTAATATTAATATTTAGTACATTTTTATGTATAACTATTATATTTTATAATATAACTTATATGTAGATATTATTATTTTAAAAAGGGGGTTCTCTTTTATCATTTTTATATTATACTTTTAAATGTCTTATTTCTATTTATTTTTATTTTATACATTTTACTTATTTATCTTTGTTTTTTTTATTATTTCGATATTGTTTAGTTGATTAAATCCTACATATAATTTATAATGTTATTTTATAATTATTGTTAGAAGTCGTATTTTAGAATTGACATGTATGTTGGTGTTATTTTAGGCATGTTTATGTTAAATTGTATGCTATGCACCGTTTTTTTTCTTTGTGTCTATTGGTTTATTAAAATGTATATAGAATTATATCTTATAAGTTTATATGCTTACTTATTCATTTTTAACGTATATCGTATATTTTTTTGTATGTATATTTTACTTGTTTTTAATTTGCTATGTTCGTTGTCTAAAATTTGTTTAAATTCATGTTTTTACTTACTTATTATGATAATATGTTATATTGTATGTTATTCCATAATGTAAATATGCTCATTCATGCATCAATTTAAAAAACGAGACTCTAAAGTTTTCAAAAATAAAAAGGCAATGCTTGGTGTTTGGAAACTTCGGGAAAAGTAGTGCCCTAACTTATTGGGTTGGAATTTTTCTCGTTGAGTTCGAATAGTCAAATACCCTTCTAAACTCTTAAAATTTTCAAAATACAAGCAACTATCTTGGAATTTCAAAACGTTGTGTCCTAACTTACTAGATGTGACGTTTTGTCGTTTCGAGATAGGAATTTTCAAAAAGGCTAACTTAGTGCCAAATATCATAAAAATATGGTGTCCTAACTTATTGGACGAAATATTTTGATTTATTTGATATAAGTGAACCCTAATTTTCAAAACAAAAAATCAAAATTATTAAAAGAGGATTGCATCTTAAAATTTCTAATTTTCGACCTTAAAGACATTTGATAATTAATTAGGTACCAATTATTGGGCGATACGAGGGTGTTAATCCTTCCTCGTATGTAAACGACTCCCGAACCCGTTCTTTTTATTTCATAGACCAAAACTAATGATTTTAAAACAAAATATTTTAAAGGTGATCCAATCACACCTAAAAACATTGGTGGCGACTCCCGTTTTCGTTTTTAAAGTTGATTCCCATTTTCAAAAACTCAATTTAAAAATGGTCTCGACAACATTGAAATGGGCCTATAGGCCATACTGTTTATAGTAAAGGCTTCGGCCCAGTGATATGAATAATGAAAAGGCTTCGGCCCAGTATATGTGGTAATTGAATTCAGGCTTAGGTCCAGTAGGCTGATATTGATTTGGGCTCTGAAAGGGGCTTGTTGCACATTGAGTTTCCAAACTCACCCCCCTTTCTTTCTTATCTTTACAGGTGAGCCTTGATGTGGAGACTTGGAGCCGGAGGGGATTTAGAGTGGCCATGGTGATCACGTTTGGACTTATCATTAAATAAACGATTTTTCTTTCAGTTTATTCTCACTTTTAATATTATTTATATTTGGGTTGTAATAAGGTCATTTTAACTATTTATCTGGGATTATATTTATATAACTCTATATTTTTCTGAAAATAATCAAAATGGGCTAGACTTAGGATACGTTTTCAAAATGATACTTGATTTCAAAATAACGCAACGACACACATAATTGGTATAACAAAGATAACTACTTAAATGAATTTCAAGTTGTTTATCAAAGTGTGGCAATGGTTATGGGCATGTCTAGGATTGGATCCAATCAAGAGCTTGGTACTTAAGCAGCCTTCATGGTTCACCTCCTCTGTTTCGGATACCTACCTGGTGCGCAGCTTCCATTCACTTTGTTAATTTAATGAAAGACAATATTTAAACATTAAAATGAAGCTTGGGTTTTCAAAACTTCGATGTGACACGTCAGATTCGACCATAACGTCTAAGTCGGGTTTGGGGTGTTACATTTAGTGGTATCAGAGCTCGGTTGCAACAACTCAGCTGTGGGTGTTTAAATGGATTTAAAATTGAGAATTTCAAAACAAAGGTACTTTAAATCAGTTTTTAGGAAATTTTTATTTCTGTGACCAAGTACATGTTTTTATAGTTTTAAATGGTTTAAAGAAAGGCGTGGCACACTGAATCCCTGGCACCAAGTCTGTAAGTACCCTTACTTTTACGTTATTTAATATTCATATGATGTTATGGATAGAACTAAGGCCCTACCATGATACTTTAGATAGGGTAGAGCTATAAAACAATAGGATTGAGACTGTAGTTAGGCTACATCGCTACGAAAACAATCCTTGAACTGTTGTATTTTCATAAGACATCTCTTAATAAAAACTGAAACATTCGACTAATGTCATAAAATTCATAATTAGATAATTCGATATGAGTACAAGAGGAACTCGTGGACGAGGCCACGGACGTGGTCACGAAAGAATGCAAGCTGAATCTTCATCCCAGGGCATAGGCCAGCTGAGGAGGCATTTGTGCCACAGACAGCTGAGACTGGGTCATATGATCGAGCTGTGGGGGACGATGCTTTGTCCCAAGCGATGCTAAGGGTCCTGGAAAGGGTTGTTGGAGCTAGCACCGGGACAGTAAATAGAGGATCCATCTCTGAGCGACTGCGGGCTAACGGAGTAGAGGTTTTTAAGGGCGTATCTGGAGTAGCCCCAAACGTGGCTGAATATTGGTTAGAGGCAACAGAGCGGATTATGGACGACCTCGATTGCTCTGTGGAGCAAAAGCTGAAGGGAGCCGTGTCGTTACTGAGAGATGAGGCATACCAGTGGTGGTGGATCACTGTAAGGGAAAGTACCCTAATCGAACAAGTGACTTGGGAGCTGTTCAAGACTGCTTTTAAGGGGAGGTATGTTGGAGCTAGTTATGTGGATGCCTGCCGAAAGGAATTTTTAAATTTGGCACAGGGTAATAAGACTGTTGCAGAGTATGAGGCAGAATTTTTGAGGCTGAGTCGATATGCTAGCGAGATAGTTGCGACTGAATATGAGTGCAGCGTTCGATTCGAGGATGGCCTCCGTGATAAGCTTAGAGTGCTGCTAGCTCCACAGAGGGAACGTGATTTCACTGCATTAGTAGACAAGGCTAAGATAGCCGAGGAAGTAAAAAAGACTGAATGACGGAATCGTGAGAGGGATCGACCCAGATTCAGAAGGGATTCTGGACCCTCAGGTGCTGCAAATAGAAATGTTAAAAGAGCTAGAATGGAGGAACCAGCTCCGGTGAATACTTTTAGGCCGCAGGTTTGCAAGGACTGTGGTAGAGCACATATGGGGGAGTGCTGGAAATGACGATATCGTATTCACGATGTCTTTCATGTGTCCATGCTAAGACGATATCGTTCTGACCCAACTCATATCGTGCCAGTTACTGAAATTGAGGTACAGTCAGATTTGACCTTCGAAGAAGAACCTGTGCAAATACTTGACCATGATGTCAAGGTGTTGAGAAGAAAGACAGTTCCATTGGTAAAGGTACTTTGGAGAAACCATGGCAAAGAGGAAGCTACGTGGGAATCCGAGGAGGCAATGCGTCAACAATATCCTCAACTGTTTGAATCAGGTAAAATTTCAAGACCGAAATTTCTTTAAGGAGGGTAGAGTTGTAACATCCAGATTTTCGGGTTTATCGTAATTTTTGGGAAATTGGTAGAGTTTTTAGAAATTTGTTATTTGGTAGTAGAACTCATAAATGGAATATGTAAATGGGCCTAAGGAAGGCCCATGTGTAGGCCAAAACCCGGTAAAATTTTTGAATTTTAAGCTTAGGGAGTTAGGGGCTTCGGATAGGTGGCCTTATTAAAAGATATAGGCAAATTGTGACACAAGAGAGCCCCTGGAAAAGTGGCTAAATGACGCCACTAAGGAGCTAAAAAGGTGGCGTGTAAGTGGTTGGGGAGAGCCAAGGTTCGATTCCTGGAGTTGGCAGTTGAGGTGTTCTTTTTATGACTTGAGTAGGCAGGAGTTGGAAGCTGAATGGAACTCTGTTGGGGAGAGTTGGAAATCGGTCAAACACATGGATTAAGGAGTGATAAGGGGAGAGATTTAAGGGATTAGGAGAGAAGCTAAGAGTTGGCCGAATAGTGGGAACTGGAGAGGGGATTTCGGCAAGGGAGTATTAGGTTGGTATTTCGGCATTTAGGGAGTAGTTGTGCCATTTACTTCTGTATAGCCACCATACGGTTTCCTTCTCTCTCTTTCTTTCTCCTTTTCTAGCCGAAACTATCATCCTTTCTACCCATATTTTTTTCTTCTCTTCTCCAAAACCAGTCCACTAATCCCATTTGTTTCATCTACTACTCTTTATCTCCACTTTTACCGAAAAACCTCAAAAGCCGAAATCTGTGAAGATTAGTAGTGCCAAATTCTTCTTGGATCAGTAACTTTTCTGTTCTTATTCCTCTTCTACTAAACCCGAGATGGTACACAAGAAAGGATGTGGTAAGTATTCGCACACTAAATCGATTTAGTAGTAACTGTTGACAAAAGTCGAAACCTCCTATAGTTTAGGGAGCTTGCCGATTTGTAATATAGGCCTTATTGGGATTTTTCATGTGATTCTTATGGTTTGTATAACGGAGTAGATAACTTTAGAGGAGCAGCAAGTCTTGGGGGATCGACTTGGATAACTTTGGTCGAGAATCGGGCTCAGTGAAGGTAAGTGATCTATCGCCAGTAGGGGTTCCTTGGCCAAATATGGTAAGGTGGCTTTTGGGTTTAGTAAGCATGATTTGTACACTAAGTAGGGTGACGGTTAATTGTAGGATTGGCGTGGGAGACTTTGCTAAGTGAACGTCACAAACCCTCTTTCGTAGCTTAACTCGATCAATGTCGAAAAGCCGAAATGCCGAAAACTCTAGTATTTTGAGGACTTGTGAGCATGCAAAAGCTCATAGGTTGGGTAGATACGCTAAGTTGATGATCGGGATCATTGGAACAGGTAAGGGCACGATTTTTTGCATCACGGTAGGTTGGGCCTCGAGGGGCTGAAGTCTGGCGCAATGGGCTTCCGGGCCCATTTGGGTAAAATTGGTAGAAAATGGAATCCTGTTAAATTACGTGTTAAGACAGTTAATACTGTTATGGAATATAGGCTAAATGGGCTTAAAGGGCTTAATCGACATTCGTAGGGCCCATTAGGAGTTTAGGGCCCAAAAGCCTGAACTTGATCGGGTGGATTAGAGATTATGGTTTAAGCATTCAGAATTATTGTTAATTGTTAATGTACATGGAAAACCCACGATAGTTGGTAAAATTACAAAATTACCCCTATGTTATGAAAATTGACTATTTTGCCCCTGGGTAAAAATAACTATTATACCCATAGGGTTTAATGATGAATGTGATGCATGATATGTTGATGTGACATGATATGAACATGATATTCCATGATATAATCATATATGCATGGGGTGGGTTTATATGAATGGAGGAAGTGAAAAAGGGGTTTGCCCCAGTTTACCAAAAACGGTTTTTGCCCCAGTTTTTTTAAAAGAGGCTAGGCCTCCAGTTATATGTTAAGCAACTATGCTGCCAGTGGAGAGTTTGGTTGGGTGGGTTGAATTATTCCCCACATGGAGAGCTTGGTTGGTACGAGTGGAGAGTAGCGGTTGGTGGGTTGAGTAGTCTCCCCAAATGGGTTTGCATTCATACATTAATATAACATTTGACATTGAAATGGGCCTATAGGCCATACCGTCTACAGTAAAGGCTTCGGCCCAGTGATATGAATAATGAAAAGGCTTCGGCCCAGTATATGAATAATTGAAAGGCTTCGGCCCAGTATATGTGGTAATTGAATTTGGGCTTAGGCCCAGTAGGCCGATCTTGATTTGGGCTCTGAAAGGGGCTTGTTGCACACTGAGTTTCAAAACTCACCCCCCTTTCTTTCTTATCTTTACAGGTGAGCCTTGATATGGAGACTTGGAGCCGGAGGGGATTTAGAGTGGCCATGGTGATCACGTTTGGACTTATCATTAAATAAACGGTTTTTCTTTCAGTTTATTCTCACTTTTAATATTATTTATACTTGTAATAAGGCTATTTTAACTATTTATTTGGGATTATATTTATATAACTCTATATTTTTCTAAAAATAATCAAAATGGGCTAGACTTAGGATGCGTTTTCAAAATGATACTTGATTTCAAAATAACGCAACGACACAGATAATTGGTATAACAAAGATAACTACTTAAATGAATTTCAACTTGTTTATCAAAGTGGCAATGGTTGTGGGCATGTCTAGGATTGGATCCAATCAAGAGCTTGGTACTTAAGCAGCCTTCATGGCTCACCTCCTCTGTTTCGGATACCTACCTGGTGTGCAGCTTCCATTCACTTTGTTAATTTAATGAAAGACAATCGTTAAACATTGAAACGAAGCTTGGGTTTTCAAAACTTCGATGTGACACGTCAGATTCGGCCATAACGTGTAACACTCCCACGCCCGAGACCCTCGCCGGAGTCGAGCATGAGGTGTTACTAAGCTTAATTTAACATTTTTAGAACTTTGGATTATTTGTTTCTACATTCACAGCTTTTAAGCCACTTGTGTCACAGTCACAAGAAAAATCATATCTCGAGTTACGAAACTAGAAATCAAGATCCGTAAATTTTCCTTGAATCTAGACTCATATACCTATCTACTAATTTTTTTCTAGAATTTTTGGTTGAGCCAATTAGTACAGTTTATTAGTTAAAGTTACCCCTGTTTTAGGACTTGACTGGTTTGACCTCTGTTTACTACAAACCATATTTCTCTCTGTAAAAAATTTATATGACTATGAGGTTTGTTTCTACTAAAACTAGACTCAATAAGGATTCTGAGGATATAAAATATACCACCTAATTATATCTTTAAAATTTATAGTGAATTTCTAAAGTTGGAACAGGGGATTCAGAAACTGCTACGACCCTGTTTCACTAAAATTCAAATATATTTTAACATATAATTCCTTTACCTGTATCATTTATTTCATGTGAAACTAGACATAACAAGCTTTAATTTGATATATAATCCATCACCAGATTCAATTTTTATGATTTTTAGTAAATTTTCAAACTCGCGTCAGTGTTGCTGTAGTATTCTGTTTATGGCAAATTTCATCCCTTTTATGAGTTTTTATGCACTAAGTATCTTAATAATTTTCCTTAACATCAAACATAATCTAAACTAACCATTTTCATAATTTATCATTGTCAACATTTTCTCAACCATTCCGTCACCATATCATAAGATCATTTACACAAAATAGGTATATTGCTATACATGCCATACTTAATTTTACAAACCATTTACCAAAAGTCTTAGGATAGTGTGATCGAGCCTTCGACCTATCCCGACTCACGAGCTGGCTTGTCCAAAACTACAATGAGTAAGAAGGAAGGAGTAAGCATAAATGCTTAGTAAGTCCATATGCAAATAATAAGTAACATAACAAGCAGTCATACCAATCAACATTAGCATGCATCACTAAAACACATATCACATTTCTAATCATTTTTCATCATCTTATTACCTTATCGTGATTGTATCAATACTCAACCCGAGGGTTAAATACATACCTGTCCAAAATATCCATTTCACATCACTTACCAATACGTCTCTTTACATCTCGAATATTCCTCCAATTGAGTAGAACTTTGCCCGTTGAACACATCGGAATATAATTCGGATACATGGATAACTTGCACATAAGTGCCATATATGCAATCAAGCAATCATGTAACCCGCCCATAAGCGAACTCGGACTCAACTCAACGAGCTCGGGCGTTCGCATCCATAAGTGAACTCGGACTCAACTCAACGAGCTCGGATGCCTAGTTACATCTCTCGAACTCGGACTCAACTCAACGAGTTCGAACATTCGCATCCATAAGTGAACTCGGACTCAACTCAACGAGCTCGGATGCTCAACCATCCTAGTGACATGTCACTTGTATCCTAATCTATTCCTAAGGTTCAAACGGGATTTTCCTCGAACACATATCCTTGCCATCTTCCGTAAAATACCAAACCAATACTCTGAGTAGCACTTTATATTTAACAAATAATACAAATAATTTGCATTTTATTCAAAATAACCACAAAGCATATTTCTCATAATAAAAATCAGCATATCATATAATTAACATCAATAATTTACAAATAACAATTATACTACATTATTTACACATGAACTTACCTTGGTACCAAAATACAAAGATTTTGCAATTTAGTCCACAATCTTTTCTTTTCCTCGATGAGAGGTCGATTCCACGTCTTTCTTGATCTAAAATAAAACATTTAGCTTATTTAATACTCACATTATCAAATTAATCCTTAACTCAAATTTTGGCAAAATTACAATTTTACCCCTAAACTTTTACATATTTACATTTTTGCCCCTAGGCTCGGGATTAAACTTTATTCCTTATTCTTATGTTTTACAACATGCTGATCACTTTTCTCTTCTATGGAAACATCAAATTCTCACTCTAACAAGCACTTATGACTATTAGGTATTTTTACCGATTAAGTCCTTTTACTCGTTTTTACCTAAAACCGAGTAGCACAAGTTGTCTAACATAATTTAAAACCTCATATTCTATCATAAAACACCAAAATACACAAATTTCACCTATGGGTATTTTTCCAAATATGAACCCTAACTTAAATTATTGCTAGCATAAGCTTTATCGAGCTACCGGGACTCCGAAAACGTAAAGAACATTAAAAACGGGGCTTGGAATCACTTACTATGGAGCTTGAAAGCTTGAAACAAACCCTAGCTATGGAGAACCCTTGAAATTTCGTCCTAATGAAGAAGATGGACAAAAATTGGCTTTTAATTTTGTTTTTAATTCATTTTAATAACTAAATGACCAAAATGCCCTTACTACTAAACTTTCCAAAAATTCCTTCCATGTCCTAATTTTGTCCATGAACTTAAAATTGGTCAAATTGCTATTTAAGACCTCTTAATTAATATTTCAATGCAATTTCATACTAAAAACTTCTAGAATGCAAGTTTTGCAACTTATTCGATTTAGTCCCTACTTTCAAATTAAGTATTTTATGCATAGAATTTCTTCACGAAATTTTTACACAATCATGTAATCATATCATAAACCTCAAAATAATTATAAAATAATTATTTCTATCTCGGATTAGTGGTCACGAAATCACTATTCCGATTAGGCCCTAATTCGAGATATTACAACTCTCCCCCCTTTAAGGATTTTCGTCCTCGAAAATCTTACCAGAAATGGATGTGGGTATTGATTTCTCATAGTTTCTTCGGATTCCCATGTAGCTTCTTCTATTCCATGCCTTTGCCACAACACCTTCACAAGTGCAACATTTTTATTCCTTAGTTGTTTGACCTCTCGAGCTAAAATCTTAATCGGTTCTTCTTCGTAGGTCATATCTGGTTGTAGTTCAATTTCTGTCGGTGAAACTACATGTGAAGGATCCGAACGATACCGACGTAACATAGATACGTGGAACACATCATGAATCTTCTCTAATTCAGGTGGTAATGCTAGCCGATATGCTACCGGTCTAACTTTTTCAATTACTTCATACGGCCCAATAAAACGAGGACTTAATTTGCCCTTCCGTCCAAATCTAAGGACTTTCTTCCACGGAGACACCTTTAAAAATACTTTATCACCAACTTGAAATTCAATGTCTTTTCGTTTTAGATCTGCATAAGATTTCTGTCTATCTGAAGCAGCTTTCAAACAATCTCGAATTACTTTCACTTTTTCTTCAGTTTCTTTTATTAGATCAACTCCATAAATCGATTTTCCTTGAGTTCACCCAATACAAAGCGTTCGACACTTACGACCATACAATGCTTCATAAGGCGCCATTTTCAAGCTCGTCGATAACTATTGTTGTAAGCAAATTCTACCAATGGCAAATATCTTTCCCAACTTCCTTGAAATTCCAATACACAACATCTCGAGCATGTCTTCAAGAATCGAATTACTCTCTCGATTGTCCATCGGTTTGTGGATGAAAAGCGATCTCTGAAATTTAACTTTGTACCTAACGCGTCTTGCAATTTTTGCCAAACCGCGAGGTAAACCTTGGATCTCTATCCAAAATAATCGACAATGGTATTCCATGTAATCTAACAATTTCTCTAATATACAGAGTCACCAACTTGTTAAGAGAATAATCCGTGCGTATCGAAATAAAATGAGTCGACTTAGTTAATCACAACTATTACCCGGATGGCATCTTTCTTTCCCGAGTCAATGGCAATCTCAAAAACAAAATCCATAGTAATCCGATCCCATTTCCATTCAGAACCATAATAGGTCAAGTAATCCCAAGGCACTTGGTGTTCAACTTTCACCGTTGACAAATTAAGCATTTGGACACAAACTCGATATATCTCTTTTCATTCCATTCCACCAATACATTTTCTTCAAGTCATTATACATTTTCAGTACTACCCGGATGAATCGAGAAATAACTACTATGTGCTTCTTGTAGGATCTTTTGAATCAATTCCTCATTCTTTGGTACACAAATCCGATCTTTAAACATTAAGCACCCATCGTAACCAATTCAAATCGACTCAGTATCAACTTC
This sequence comes from Gossypium anomalum, assembly GCA_025698475.1. Taxonomy (NCBI): domain Eukaryota; kingdom Viridiplantae; phylum Streptophyta; class Magnoliopsida; order Malvales; family Malvaceae; genus Gossypium; species Gossypium anomalum. Next base: position 74,712,300 of record CM046966.1, on the reverse strand, counting down.
ACACTATTTTCTCTTGGCTTGCAAATCTTGATCATCTTTTTGAGCTTCAAAAATCTCTAGTAAAAACTTCGGTTTTACTCTTAGCTCTGCTAGAATCGAACCATCATCTGACACTTTCAACTGAGTGTTCATAACTCTCAAAGCAAACAACAACTTTCTCGCTCAAAGCATCAAGAACTACATTCGCTTTTCCGGATGATAATCAATAACAAGCTCGTAATCTTTCAATAATTCCAACCATCTTTGCTGTCTTAAATTCAAGTCTTTTTGTGACATCAAGTACTTAAGACTTTTATGGTCGGTATATACTCGGCACTTTTCACCATACAAATAATGTCGCCAAATTTTCAAAGCAAACACCACCATGACCAATTCCAAATCGTGAGTAGGATAATTCCTCTCATGAGGTTTTAACTGCCTCGAAGCATATGCCCCCACTTTTCCTTCTTGCATGAGCACAACCCCCAAACCATTTAGAGAGGCATCACTATACACCACAAATTCTTTACCTGATTTGGGCTGTACTAACACTGGTGCCTCTGTTAATAACTTTTTCAATTCTTCAAAACTCATTGACATTCTTCCTCATCCATTCAAATTTAACATCCTTTCTGAGTAATTTAGTTATAGGAGCAGCAATTATAGAAAATCCATTTACAAACCGCCGATAATACCCAACTAGCCCCAAGAAACTTCTAACTTCAGTTACATTTTTCGGTGGTTTCCAATCAACAATGGCTGAAATTTTACTAGGATCAACCCGTATACCATCACCTGAAACAATATGACCCAAAAATCCAACTTCCCGTAGCCAAAATTCACTTTTACTAAACTTAGCATACAACTGCTTATCTCTCAAAGTTTGCAAAACTATCCTCAAATGCTCAGCATGCTCTGTATCATCTTTTGAATAAATTAAAATATCATCTATAAACACCACAACAAATTTGTCCAAGTATGGTCGGAATATGCGATTCATTAAATCCATAAACACAATGAGAGCATTTGTCAACCCGAATGGCATAACTAAAAATTCATAATGACCATACCTTGTTCTAAAAGCGATTTTAGGCACATCCGACTCTTTTTACTCATGCAGCTTGGTAATACCTGGATCTCAAGTCAATCATTGAAAACCATGTCGCTCCTTTTAGCTGATCAAACAAATCATCAATTCTTGGCAACGGATATTTGTTTTTGATTGTCACCTTGTTTAATCAAGATAATCAACACACAACCTCATAGAACCATCCTTCTTTTTCACAAATAACACGGAGCACCCCAAGGTGAAAAACTCGGTCTCACAAAACCTTTATCACCAACTCTTGCAATCGCGACTTTAATTCCTTCAACTCTCTCACTGGGTGCTATTCTATACGAGCAATCGAAATCGAGTCGTTCTCGGTATCAAATCAATACCAAATTCTACTTCCTTGACTGGAGGCAAACCCGGCAATTCTTCTGGGAATACGTCCGCAAATTCGCACACAACCGGCACTGATTCAACTTTCTTTTCAACTTCTTTTGTATTAATTACATACGCCAAATAAGCTTCATAACCCTTTCTCAAATATCTCTGAGCTGACATCAAAGAAATCACACTAGACAATACTTCTGATTTATCTGATTCAACCCGCAAAGTTTCACCGTTTTCACACTTTAATTCTATAACCTTTTCTTTACAATTTACTATAGCATCATGCAATGTCAACCAATCCATACCCAAAATAACATCAAATTCATCAAACGGCAAAGAACATCAAGTCGGCGAAAAGTAATGATCCCGAATCATTAAAGGACATTTCTTACATACTTTATCAATGATCACACATTTGCCTAACGGATTCGACACTCTAATCATAAATTACGTGTTCTCAACAGGTATATTCATACTAGACACCAATTTCATGCACACATATGAATGAGTAGAACCGGGATCAATCAAAGCAATAACATTAACATTATAGAGAGAAAATGTACCGTAATCACACCAGGTGAGAGAAGCATCTTCACGCACTTTAATAGCATAAGTTCTAGCCGGAGCCCTTCCTTCGAGTCTAACTGGTGCATCCTCAGCTACATTCTTACCGCTTGCTTCGCTCCCAGCTTTTCTTGGATATCTTCCTCTCGAATCCGCCCCACTTATTTTTGTATTCTCAAATTTTTCTTTTCAGCTCTCTCTCTCAAGCGCCTCTCTAATAAAATGATCCAGAGAACCACATCGAAAACATTCATTTGCTCTACACGGACCAAAATGATTTCTACCACACACTGCACTCGTGTTTAACAAATCTTGAGTTCCCTACACCGGTCACCAAGTAGTCCGAGATTTAGGACCCACATTTTGCTTCTTATAATTCCCATATGATTGCCCACCAAGCTTGGGAACGAGGATTCATATTCCTTGACTTTCCAGTTGCTTGTGAAAATGAACCGCTCATCGGTCTTTTCTTCCAATTTCTAGTCTCACCTCTACCTTTTCTTTTCTTTAAGCAATTCTTCTACCTTACAAGCTCGATCAACCAATACTACCATTTCTTTTAATTCAAGAATTCCAACAAATACCTTGATGTCTTCGTTGAGCCCGTCTTCAAATCGTCGGCACATCTTGGCCTCTGTAGAAACATACTCTCTGCATACTTACTTAATCGAACAAACTCTCTTTCATATTCTCAGAACCGTCATATTACCTTGCTTCACTCAAGAAATTCTTTACGCTTTCGATCAATAAATCTTTCACTAATATATTTCTTCCAAACTCTTCTAAAAAAATTCCCAAGTTATTTTCTCTTTCGTTACCACCAAATCAAAGTCTTCCACCAATTATAAGCTGAATCCTCAACAAAGATATAGCGATTTCAAACATTCTTCAGTGTGTACAAGATAATTCGTCAAATACCGGATAGAATTTTCAAGCCGAACTCTCGCTTTCTCGGCATCATCATCAATATTTGCTTTAAATTCTTGACCTTGCTTGCGAATTCTATCAACTGAGTTCTGTGAAATTTCATCGATCCATACCTTGAGCGCGAAAGTGCAGGTTGAGGAATTGGGGAGGTGGGGAGGTTGTACATTTGGGTTCGTGCGAACGAACTCGGTGTACCATGCACTCATCATTTGGAGAAAGGCTTCCCGACCCCTTTCTCCTCTTTCCCGACCAACAGAGGAGGTAGATTTTCAGATCATGCTGCTTGCTCCTTCAGCCGAGTCATGGCGCATTACTCTCTACTTCATCTCGCCACACCGGATCGGGATCCATTTACTATAAAAAATCATTTAAAAGGTCGAAGTCGTCACACTATCACAATTTATACATATGGCATGTATAGCAAAATCCATACATACAACACGTAGTCCGAGAACCGACTAAACCTGCTCTGATACCACTAAATGTAACACTCCCACGCCCGAGACCCTCGCCGGAGTCGAGCATGAGGTGTTACTAAGCTTAATTTAACATTTTTAGAACTTTGGATTATTTGTTTCTACATTCACAGCTTTTAAGCCACTTGTGTCACAGTCACAAGAAAAATCATATCTCGAGTTACGAAACTCAAAATCAAGATCCGTAAATTTTCCTTGAATCTAGACTCATATACCTATCTACTAATTTTTTTCTAGAATTTTTGGTTGAGCCAATTAGTACAGTTTATTAGTTAAAGTTACCCCTGTTTTAGGACTTGACTGGTTTGACCTCTGTTTACTACAAACCACATTTCTCTCTGTAAAAAATTTATATGACTATGAGGTTTGTTTCTACTAAAACTAGACTAAATAAGGATTCTGAGGATATAAAATACACCACCTAATTATATCTTTAAAATTTATAGTGAATTTCTAAAGTTGGAACAGGGGATTCAGAAACTGCTACGACCCTGTTTCACTAAAATTCAAATATATTTTAACATATAATTCCTTTACCTGTATCATTTATTTCATGTGAAACTAGACATAACAAGCTTCAATTTGATATATAATCCATCACCACATTCAATTTCTATGATTTTTAGTAAATTTTCAAACTCGCGTCAGTGTTTCTGTAGTATTCTGTTTATGACAAATTTCATCCCTTTTATGAGATTTTATGCACTAAGTATCTTAATAATTTTCCTTAACATCAAACATAATCTAAACTAACCATTTTCATAATTTATCATTGTCAACATTTTCTCAACCATTCCGTCACCATATCATAAGATCATTTACACAAAATAGGTATATTGCTATACATGCCATACTTAATTTTACAAACCATTTACCAAAAGTCTTCCGGATAGTGTGACTGAGCCTTCGACCTATCCCGACTCCTGAGCTGGCTTGTCCAAAACTACAATGAGTAAGAAGGAAGGAGTAAGCATAAATGCTTAGTAAGTTCATATGCAAATAATAAGTAACATAACAAATAAATATACCAATCAACATTAGCATGCATCACTAAAACACATATCACATTTCTAATCATTTTTCATCATCTTATTACCTTATCGTGATTGTATCAATACTCAACCCGAGGTTAAATACATACCTGTCCAAAATATCCATTTCACATCACTTACCAATACGTCTCTTTACATCTCGAATATTCCTCCAATTGAGTAGAACTTTGCCCGTTGAACACATCGAAATATAATTCGATACATGGATAACTTGCACATAAGTGCCATATATGCAATCAAGCAATCATGTAACCCGCCCATAAGCGAACTCGGACTCAACTCAACGAGCTCGGCGTTCGCATCCATAAGTGAACTCGACTCAACTCAACGAGCTCGGATGCCTAGTTACATCTCTCGAACTCGGACTCAACTCAACGAGTTCGAACATTCGCATCCATAAGTGAACTCGGACTCAACTCAACGAGCTCGGATGCTCAACCATCCTAGTGACATGTCACTTGTATCCTAATCTATTCCTAAGGTTCAAACGGATTTTCCTCGAACACATATCCTTGCCATCTTCCGTAAAATACCAAAACCAATACTCGGTAGCACTTTATATTTAACAAATAATACAAATAATTTGCATTTTATTCAAAATAACCACAAAGCATATTTCTCATAATAAAAATCAGCATATCATATAATTAACATCAATAATTTACAAATAACAATTATACTACATTATTTACACATGAACTTACCTTGGTACCAAAATACAAAGATTTTGCAATTTAGTCCACAATCTTTTCTTTTCCTCGATTGAGGTCGATTCCACGTCTTTCTTGATCTAAAATAACACATTTAGCTTATTTAATACTCACATTATCAAATTAATCCTTAACTCAAATTTTGGCAAAATTACAATTTTACCCCTAAACTTTTACATATTTACATTTTTGCCCCTAGGCTCGGGATTAAACTTTATTCCTTATTCTTATGTTTTACAACATGCTGATCACTTTTCTCTTCTATGGAAACATCAAATTCTCACTCTAACAAGCACTTATGACTATTAGGTATTTTTACCGATTAAGTCCTTTTACTCGTTTTACCTAAAACCGAGTAGCACAAGTTGTCTAACATAATTTAAAACCTCATATTCTATCATAAAACACCAAAATACACAAATTTCACCTATGGGTATTTTTCCAAATATGAACCCTAACTTAAATTATTGCTAGCATAAGCTTTATCGAGCTACCGACTCTCAAAAACGTAAAGAACATTAAAACGGGCTTGGAATCACTTACTATGGAGCTTGAAAGCTTGAAACAAACCCTAGCTATGGAGAACCCTTGAAATTTCGTCCTAATGAAGAAGATGGACAAAAATTGGCTTTTAATTTTGTTTTTAATTCATTTTAATAACTAAATGACCAAAATGCCCTTACTACTAAACTTTCCAAAAATTCCTTCCATGTCCTAATTTTGTCCATGAACTTAAAATTGGTCAAATTTCTATTTAAGACCTCTTAATTAATATTTCAATGCAATTTCATACTAAAAACTTCTAGAATGCAAGTTTTGCAACTTATTCGATTTAGTTCCTACTTTCAAATTAAGTATTTTATGCATAGAATTTCTTCACGAAATTTTTACACAATCATGTAATCATATCATAAACCTCAAAATAATTATAAAATAATTATTTCTATCTCAGATTAGTGGTCACGAAATCACTATTCCGATTAGGCCCTAATTCGGGATATTACATAACGTCTAGGCCGGGTTTGGGGTGTTACAGTGTACTTTGAATTGGCATGTTTTGGTTTTAGTTGTGCTTGAATTGGATGCTCATATATGCTATGTTTTGGTGCCAATTAGGTTGATGTAGGTGTGCACAAGTTTGGGTGGCAAAATGGCTTGGTAAATAGCCTATTTTTGTCCACACGGGCGTATGTCTCATCCGTGTGTGACACACGGTCACGTACACGGCCTTATGTCCCCTGGTGTTGAATTAGAAACCAAGTCAGTATGCTTCACACGACCTCACACATGGGCATGTGAGTTGGCTGTGTGGCGTAAGCCAGTATACCCTACAAGTTTGGCACGGCCTAGCACACGGCCTGGCACACGGACGTGTATGGCCATTTTTAGGGCACACGGCCTAGCACACAGCCTGGCACATGGCCTAGTGTGTTGGCCGTGTGACCCAAGTTAGAGAGTTACAAAGGGTCGAACACGGGCTAGGACACGACCATGTGTTCCCATTTCGAATGTCCACATGGCCTGTGACACGGGTGTGTCTTTCGCCATGTAAGACACATGGCCAGGCCACACGGATGTGTGTCCCTGTATTTGGCAAAAAGTTTCTAAGTGTTATTAAAGTTTTCAAAGTTATCAGTTTAGTCCCAAACCACCCCGAATGCATGTTTTGGGTCTCGTAGGCTTGTATTAGGGACGATATGAATGTTATTGATTGATGATTATATGGAATTGAAAATGTTTGAGCAAATGTATGTGTGTAATTGTATAGTATATTCGGTAATGTTTCGTAACCATATTCTGACATTGAATACGGCGAGAGGTGTTACATTTATTAGTATTAGAGCCAGGTTTAGTCGATTCTGGGACTAACGTAGTGTATGTGAGAGTTTAGCTATAGATGCCATATATAACCTGTGATAGTGTGTTGACTCCTGACAATTTAAATTGTGTTTTCATATAGTAAATGGATCCCAATCAAGTTGTAGCTGATGATGTAGAAAGTAATGCACCTGTTTCCATTCATGGAGTAGTGTAATCTGAGTTAAGATCTATATCGAGTAGCCAGGGAGGAGAGGCTAAAGAAGCCTTCTTTTAGATGATGAACGAGTGGTTTATGGAGTTTGTTTGAAAAAATCCGGTTGCTCAACAACCTTCACCCCCACCTAATCCTCAACCGGTTCCTGTAGCTCATCAAGGTATGGATCTTAAATAAGCTGCCAGTCGATAAGATTTGAAAATACGGGGCTAAAAAGTTTAGAGCTATTATTGATGACGATTCCGAGAGAGCTGAATTTTGGCTTGAAACTATTTGGGTATTAGATGAACTTTCTTGCACACCAGGTGAGTGTTTAAAATGTGTTGTATCACTTCTAAGGAACACTGCGTATCAATGGTGGAATACTTTGGTTTCTGTGGTACCAAGAGAAAGAGTTAACTGAGAATTCTTTCAAACTGAGTTTCGAAAGAAATATATAAGTCAGCGGTTTCTCGATCGAAAGTACAAAGAGTTTCTAGAATTGAAATAGGGTCGTATCACTATGATCGAGTATGAAAGAGAATTCATAAGATTAAGTAAGTATGCTTGGGCATATCTTTCTACTGAAGAAATCATGTGTAAATGATTTGTTGATGGGTTGAACAAGGATATTAAACTTCTGGTTGGAATTCTAAAATTGAAAGAATTTATTATCTTGGTTGATAGAACTTGCAAAGCTGAGGAGCTTAACAAAGAAAAGAGAAAAGAAGATGTAGAGGAATCAATATTCAAGTCCTAAAGTTCAAACAATTTTAGTATCGGATGTTGGCAGTGTGGGAAACAACAAACCCGAGTGTCAATAGTATGGGAGACAACATTTTAGAGGATGCAGGAATAAAAGTAGTAAAGCTTGTTACAAATGTGGTTCACCAGATCATTTTATTTGGGATTGTGCTGAGTTATCCGAGAAAGACAAATATTAGAGTGCGAGACCGAGCAATACGACTACTAGAGGGAAACCACCTAAAAATGCCAGGAATGTGCTAGTGGCAAAGGTACGACAGAAGACTCTGCTATGAAATTCGAGGTTAGAGTACCAGCTAGAGCTTACGCTATTCGCGCTCGCAAAGATGAGTCATCGCCAGATGTTATTACTGGTACATTTTCTCTTTGTGACAATAATGTGATTGCCTTGATTGATCCTAGACCGACTCATTCGTAGATATATATGAATTTAGTTTCTAGTAAGAATTTGCCTTTTGAGTCTACTGAGTTTGTGATTAAAGTATCGAATCCCTTAGGCAAGTATGTTTTAGTTGATAAAGTTTGCAAGAATTGTCCTTTAATGACCCAGGGTTACTGTTTTCTTGTAGATTTGATGTTATTACCGTTTAATGAATTCGATGTAATTCTAGGTATGGATTGGTTGACATTACATGATGCTATTGTGAGTTGTCGATGAAAGACTATTGATTTGAAATGTCAGAATAGTGGAATCATTCAAATTAAATCAGATGAATCGAGTGAATTGCTTATTATGATTTTGTCTATGTCAGCTCAGAAATGTGTGGGAAAAGGTTACGAAGCTTACCTTGCATATGTGTTGGATACTAAAGTGTCTGAATCAAAGATTGAATCAGTGCCGATAGTCTGTGAGTTCCCGGATGTGTTTCTAGAAGAGTTGCCTGGGTTACCATAGATCAGAGAGGTCGAATTTGCTATTGAATTGGTATCGGGAACACCACTGATATCCATAGCTCCGTATAGAATGGCTCTGACAGAGTTGAGAGAGTTAAAAGCTCAGTTGAAAGAGTTAACGGATAGAGGTTTTGCACAACCTAGTTTTTCGCCCTAGGGTGCGCCAATGTTGTTTGTAAAGAAGAAAGACGGATCGATGAGAATGTGTATTGATTATCGTCATCTCAACAAAGTTATGATAAAGAACAATTATTTATTTGATCAGTTGAAAAGAGCAACAGTGTTTTCGAAGATTGATTTGAGATCTACCTATTATCAGTTGCGAGTTAAAGATTCAGATGTTTCGAAAATTGCATTCAAAACGTGGTACAGACATTATGAATTTCTTGTTATGCCTTTCAGATTAACTAACGCTCTTGCCATTTTTATGGATTTGATGAGTCAAATTTTTAGACTGTATTTAGACAGATTCGTTGTTGTATTCATTGATGACATTCTGATCTATTCTCTAGATAAGTCTGAGCATGTCGAGCATTTGAGAATTGTGCTTCAAACCTTGAGAGATAAACAACTATTTGCTAAATTCAATAAATGTAAGTTTTGGCTCTGAGAAGTTGGATTTATGGGACACATTGTTTCAACTGAAGACATATGAGTTGATCCGAGTAAGATTTTAGCAGTTGTTGAATGGAAACCACCGAGAAATATATTCGAAGTCAGAAGTTTTCTGGGATTAGCTGGCTACTATCGATGTTTTGTTAAAGGACTCTCAATGATTGCTACACTAATGACTAGATTGTTATAGAAAGATATGAAATTTGAATGGCTCGAGAAATGTCAATAGAGTTTTGATCAGTTAAAAGAATTGCTAACTGAAGCACTAGTTTGTGATTTTTAGCGACACGTCATTGAATGGTTTGGGTTGCGTTTTGATGCAAGAAGGAAAAGTTATAGCTTATGCCTTCAGACAGTTAAAGCCGCATGAAAAGAATTATCCGACGCACGATTTAGAGTTGGCTGCTATTGTATTTGCATTGAAAACTTGGCAACATCATTTATACGGTGAGAAGTGTCACATCTTTACCGATCATAAAAGCTTGAATTATATAATGACCTAGAAAGATCTGAATTTGCGTCAACGAAGGTGGCTCGAATTGCTAAAAGATTATGAGTTAGTGATTGATTATCATTTGGGGAAAGCTAATGTAGTCGCAAATGCTTTGAGTAGAAAATCATTATTTGCTTTGAGAGCGATGAATACACAGTTAACTTTGTTTGATGATGGTTCAATTCTAGCAGAGTTGAAAGCGAAACCGGTATTTCTTAGGCAAATTTGTGAAGCTCAGAAGTGTGATAATGATTTACAAACCAAAAGAATGCAATGTGAGTCAACTAGTGATTCAAACTATCATATCTGATCCGATGATTGTCTATTGTTCCAAGGTAGAGTTTGCATACCGATAGATCCAAATCTTATACAGAAAGTTCTGAATGAAGCACACAGTGGTTGTCTATCTGTTCACTCGGGGAGTACCAAAATTTATAATGATTTGAAACAGTTGTATTTGTGGTCGGGTATGAAACGAGACATTTCAGAATTTGTATCGAGATGTTTGGTTTATTAGCAAGTTAAAGCCGAACATCAGGTGCCTTCGGGATTACTACAGCCTGTGATGATACCAGAAAATGGGATAGAGTTACAATGGATTTTGTATCGAGATTACCCTTGTATCCAAAGAAGAAAGATGCTATCTGGGTTGTCGTAGATCGACTGACAAAATCAACACATTTCATTCCGGTACGTACTGATTATTTGCTTTAGAAATTAGCATAATTGTACATTTCTGAGATCGTTAGATTACACGGGGTGCCAGTTTTGATTATTTCAAATAGATATCCGGGGTTTATGTCGTGATTTTGGATGAAATTGTAATAAGCTCTGGGTATGAGGCTGAATTTTAGTACAGTATTTCATCCGCAAACTGACGGTCAGTCTGAGAGAGTAATACAAATTCTCGAAGATATGCTTCGTTGTTGTGTTTTAGAATTTGAAGGCAACTAGGAGAAATATTTGTCGTTGGTTGAATTTGCGTATAACAACAGCTTTCAATCGAGCATAAAGATGGCATTGTGTGAAGATATATATGGTCACAAATGTCGAACTCTATTGTATTAGATCGAGCTGAGTGCGAAAAATATTCTCGGGGTTGATTTGATTCGAGAGACTAAAGAAAAAGTGAAAGTAATTCACAACAATTTGAATGCAGCTTCAGATAGACAAAAATCGTACGTAGATTTGAAACGCAAAACATTAAATTTCAAATCGACAATAGAGTATTCTTAAAAGCATCTCCGTGGAAGAAAATACTTCATTTTGGTCGCAAAGGCAAATTGAGTCCAAGATTCATTGGACCGTACGAGATTATTGAACGAATAGGGCCAGTGGCGTATCGGCTAGCTTTATCGTCAGAGTCAGAAAATATCCACAATGTATTTCATGTGTCGATGTTATGCCATTATAGATCTGATCCATCACATGTAATTTCTCCGACAAAGATTGAGATTCAACCTGATATGACATACAATGAATAACCGATCAGAATTTTAGCTCGAAAAGTTAAACAGTTGAGAAATAAAAGCATAGCTTTGGTGAAAGTGTAATGGAAACGTCACGGAGTCGAAGAGGCTACGTGGGAGCCTGAGGAAGCTATAAGAAAACAATACCCTAACATTTTTGCTAGTAAGATTTTCGGGGACGAAAGTCCCTAGGGGGGAGAGTTGTAACAGCCCTTTTTTAGTCAAATCGAAAAAGTGGTTTTGGGACCACAAATCCAAAGTCAAAATAATTATTTTATTATTATTTTAATACCTACAGTATGATAATATGATGGTGTGAAAATTTCGTTAAGAAATTTTATCGTTTGAGTGTTTAATTCGATAAAAAGGACTAAATCGAGTTAAAGTGCAAAAGTAGTGTTCTAATAGCTAAAGGTGTCAAATAGCTATGGAACCTTAAAGTGGAGGTCCTTAAGTGGTAATTATCCTATTATTTTTATTAGTGGACATTGATGGACATAGATTTGATGATCTATGATGTTTTTATTAAGGGTTAAAAAGGTAATTTGGTGAAATAATAAGTAAAATAATAAAACAACAAGGTTATCATCTTTGTTAAGCCTTTTCTACCAAAATTTAAGGAGAAAGAAACTCCATGGATGCATGTATATTTGACCTAATTAAAATTCGGCTACCATGGGTTGTGGTTAAATTGCATGAATTTGTGATTTTATGAAATAAGGACTAAATTGTAAAAATGTGAAACATTAGGGGAAAATATGTAAAAGTGTCTTAGTGTGAGTTTTGAATTAAATTGAATTGAGAGATGATTAAATAAGTTAATTTTGATTACATGTAGATCAAGAAAAGTGAAATTTAGATCTAGATCAGGGGAAAAACAAAGTACTCGACTAATCGACCTATTTCGCCATTTTAGCATCCAAGGTAAGTTCGTATGTAATAAGCATTGCTATATTTGTGTTTTAAATGCTTTGATATTGCATAAATTGTGAGTTACAAACTTGCAGATACATTTTACGAATATTCAAAATTGGAAATCCCGATTGAAACTTAGGAATAGATTAGGATATGAATGACATGTCATTAGGGGATACATTGATTTGGCTTCGGCCCATGATATTGGCACTTCAGGTGTGAGATACATTGAGTTAGCTTCGGGCCATGATATTAGCACTTTGGGTGTGAGACTCCCGAGTATCGGACTTTTATTTCGAATGGTTCAATGGGTATATCGAAGATATGATTTGGTGAGAATAGATACGTATCGGTACAGGTATGTACAGAAACTGAATATGCATTGATCATATGAAAGGTTTGAGTTTATGGTTAAATAGATGATTGGGTATAAGTTAACATTTTTTATATATATTTTGGTAAGTTTATGCATATTTCGAATGGAAAGTAAATGGTAAGTTTTGCTTATTATTTTCATACGAGCTTACTAAGCTATAAAGCTTACTTTGTTTATTTTACCATGTTTTATAGTGATTTCAAAGCTAGCTCAGATTCGGGGATCGTCAGAGACATCGTCACACTATCCAACTACTACTTTGGTACTTTTGAAACTAAGTTTTTGGTCATATGACATGTATAGGTGTTTGGTCATTTATATATATATTTGGTGTTGGATGTAGCCATTTGAGTTGGCTTATTTTGGTTGATTTGATTTTTGTGTATTGCTTTGTAAATTTGGCTTATTTTGGCAAATATGGTGATGTATATATTTGTGTTAATGCTCTTTGGTGATGAGGTTTATATTTTTTGATTGATTGGCTAGATGAGATATGGTAATGAAGGTAGCAAATTGCTTAGTGCATGCCTTATGGTGGATTGGTATATTGAGTACCATATGAATTCATTAAGAGTTATGTTATACATGTGATTTTAGGTAAAGTTGTACAAAATTGAAAGTGACAAATTAGGTGTTTTAAGATTGTAAAAATTGTATGCTTTGAATTGGCATGTTTTGGTCTTAGTTGTGCTTGAATTAGATGCTCATATATGCTATGTTTTGGTGCCAATTGGGTTTATGTAGGTGTGCACAAGTTTGGGTGGGAAAATGGCTTGGTAAATAGCCTATTTTTGTCTGCACGGGTAGAGACACGGGCGTGTGTCTCAGTCGTGTGTGACACACGGTCATTTACACGGCTGTGTGTCCCCTGGTGTTAAATTAGAGACCAAGTCAGTATGCTCTGCATGGCCTCACACACAGGCGTGTGACTTTGTCGTGTGGCATAAGTTAGTATACCCTACAGGTTTGGCACAGCATAGCACACGGCCTGGCACACGGGCTTGTGTGTTGGCTATGTTACCCAAGTGAGAGAGTTACACGGGGTCAGACATGGGTTGGGACACGGCCATGTGCTCCTATTTCGAATGTCCACACAGGCGTGTCTTTTGCCATGTGAGACACACGGCCAACCCACACGGGCGTGTGTCCCCTGTATTTGGCAAAAATTTTCTAAGTGTTACTAAGGTTTCTAGAGTTATTGATTTAGTCCCAAACCAACCCGTATGCATGTTTTGGGCCCCGTAGGCTCATATTAGGGACTAAATGAATGTTATTGATTGATGATTACATGAAATTGAAAATGTATTTGAAAATGTATGTGTGTAATTGTATAGTATGTTCAGTAATGCTTCGTAACCCTATTTCGGAGTTCAATATGGGTGAGGGGTGTTGCAGTTTAAGTTTAAAAAATTGAAATCAAAAGATAAAATGGATTCACTTAGTAATTTAAGCAATTTAAGTTCCTTTTTCGAGAATTGGTGAACCACATTGAAATCAACCAACCACTGTTAATCATTTATTTGGTTATATCCTCAGTTATATCTTCTTTGCAATTTTGTCCTTAGATTAGCGTATTTAATTTTCTTGCAAAATTTTCTTGTTATGATTTGCCGTACTATAAAATCATATTAGTAGCCGCTTAGGCTTTATTGTGTATGCTAGTTGTCACTCAATCGCTATCTACTTTGGGTTCGATCATTGGAATACTCTGATGTTCCATTGTAACACTATTAATATTACAGTTGACTTGTACGCTTGTAGTAAAATTGAGCTTTAAAAATTGTCTTAAAAATTCATTGTTTTATGCGCACATGTGCGATGTCGGTCAATTTGTTGGCACTACTGTCAGTCTAGATAGATGCGAGTGCCTTAAAGGTGTGGTGCGATCGGCTCATAGGTGGGCCTAAAAGCGCCTTGAATTAGCTCTTTTCCTCTTTCTTTTTCACAAGCCAAAGTAGGATTTATAGATATAGCCTTGTTTTCTTTTTCTTTTTTTGTTGTAATTTTTACTTAACTTTCTTCACTCTTTTCTGCTTATAGGAGGCATTGTATGACTCGAACCGGTAATGGTGTCTTACCATTTGAGCAAGAACCAAAAATGTATCATCACACACATGAAGAGGGCGCAACATTCTAAGGACATCCCACCTCCACAAAGAGAGCAACCTATCAAGAATCTGCAATGAGAGATTCAATAACCACCACACCTACCCTTGGAGCAATGAACTTTGCATGAATACGCAATGCCCAACCTAGATGCGGTTTGAGGTAGCATTAATCGCCTAACGATTAATGCTAACAACTTCAAAATCAAATTGACCATGATCCAAATGATACAATCGAGCCTTCAATTTCGAGGGTCAATGAATGATGATCCACATCAACACCTTACGTAGTTTCTAACCATTTGTGATACTTTCAGGTATAATTGGGTATCCAATGAGGCTATCCATCTTTTGTTATTCCCTTTCTCTCTTGCTAATGATGTTCTTATGTGGTTAGACTCACAACCAATAGATTCTATCAACACTTGGGACGAGCAAGTGAGCAAATTTTTGGCAAAGTACTTTCCCTCGAGCAAGACCATGAAACTTCGTATGGATATTGTGAATTTTTGACAATTAGAAAGATAGTCATTATATGATGCATAGGAGCACTTTAAGTTAATGTTGCGCAAGTGTCCATATCATGGTTTACAAGATTGGGTGCAACTTCATGTCTTCTATAATGGACTTGACGAAAACTTATGCTCTAGTCTTGATTGAACACTGTTGGTAGCAAGAACAAGTACCAACAAATCCTCGAAATGCTTAATCAATTGAAAATAGGTTTGGCCAAGGCGCAAGTCCAAAACCAAACAAATCGAACCTATTTTAATGTAGGGCACGATGATGAGAGTAATCATATGGAGGTTAGCTATGTAGAAAATAAAGGATATAACCTTTACTCCAACAGCTATAACACGGGATGGCGTGACCATCCTAACCTTAAGTGGGGAGGAAACCTAGGGACCTTCAAATCAAGGGAACCATAACCTAATCCTCTAAAACCTAATGCACTGTATTAACCTCTATTACCTTTTAAGATACCCCAAGATCAAGAGAGAAAATCAACTTATAGTAGTGACCCTCCATTGTTTATTAGGGTGAGTAAAGTATAGGAAGGTTTGCATTTAGTGCTAGCTGATGTGTGCCAAATCCGTGGTTAATTAGACCAAGCCTTGCAATTGTTACAAAACAACTTAGCCTCTAGTATACCTAGTAATACCAAACCTAATCTAAAGAAGGAAGGGAAGGAACATGCCAAGGCAATCACCCTTAGATCAGTGGTTGTGGTTAAGAAAACTATCTAACCAAATTGGAGGGAGAAGAAAGTTAGTGAGAAGGATAAGAACACCCGTACTTCTAGTGTTGGAGATAGGGTGGTAGAGAAGGAAGGACTTGAGAGTGAACCCACACAAATCAAAATTAAGGATAGATCTTTTCAACCACCACACTTGAACCTAAAGCCCATACCATTTACTTCACGTCTAGAAGAGAATAAAAAGAAAGAGAGTGAGGAATTCTTACAATTCCTAAATATGTTTAAAGCCTTGAATGTAAACCTTCCTTTATTAGAAATCCTTGAGAAAATGCCTAAATATGTCAAGTTCCTTAGGGATGTTATATCTCATAGGAAGAAGATAGGAAGGGGAGAGCAAATCGCTCATAATAAGGACTGCAACGCGATAGTGTCTAAAAGAGCTCATTCCAAACTAAAGGATCTTGGTATCTTTACCATCCTAATAGAGATAGGTGAAGTTAGTTTTTGGAAAGCCCTATACGAACTAGGAGAAAACATTAACCTCATTCCATTGTCCATTTATAGGAGGTTAGGTTTTGGAGAGCTTAAGGAAATGGTAGTCACTTTGCAATTAGTCAGTTGATCTTTGGTATGTCCCAAAAGAGTCTTTGAGGATGTGTTAGTGAGGGTTAGAAAATTTAGTTTTCCCGTTGACTTTATCGTGCTTGACTTCATTCCTATACTCTTAGAGAGACCTGTCTTGGCTACGTCTAAAGCTACCATAGACGTAGGAAGGGGTGAGTTGACTATGGACATCGAGGGAGAGACCAAGGTTTTCAAATATATTGAGCCCGAGTCTAAGTCTAAAGAGGTGTCGCCATCACAAGGGTATGGGTGTCAAGTAGTTGAGACAAGATCTTATCATGCTAACAAATTTGAAACTTTCATGGAATAGTGTATGCCATATCCCCTAGTTCTAATTATTTTATTACTAAATTTAAAATAAGGAACTGAGTTGTAAAGTGATTAAAGTGCTTAATTAATATCCTATAGGATTTAGGTTCAAGTCTCTCCATTAGCATTTTTTTAAAATTAAATTTTTAGAATTATTCCCTTGTGTTTTATGTTCCTTGCTGTCCACCCCATACAATACTTAGGAGAGTCTTTCCACCTTTTATGAATCAAACTTACCTTTTGAAGATGAAACATGATCCCCTTTTCACTCCCTGGTCTCCCTCTCTAGCCTTTTCTCTTTACAAATGCCTTGTGTGAGGTTCAAAGAATCTAGTCATGGTTGACGAACTTTTTTCTCACCCATTTTGGCTTACACTGCCCCTCATTGCCACACTAATCACCTCTCTTCTCTATTTTCCTTTCTTTTTTCTCACATTCTCATCTTTTTCTCCCCTTTTTGATAGCCGTCATCCTCATTTTCTTTAACCTTTTCTCCCACCTCCACTATAACCAACCTTGCTCCTCCACCATCGCATCACCGTGTCACTACCATAGCCTCCTCCTCTACCTCTTTTTTTCTCCAAGCGTCATCATCGTGACAACCACCGGGCGCGACTGCAGTTTCTCTTTTCTTCTCTTCTCCACCCTTTATTAGTTACCGAACCCCATTGCTATGTTTCCCTTACACCTTTCGTTGGACTACTGCCCTTCTTGTCATCACCATAGCTCTACTGCCAGTGGTTGAAATTTCTCCCTTTTGTTTTTCTTCTTAATCTTTCATCTTTCTCTATTCATTAGTCTAGTGATCTTTTGATAGATCCTTAGACTCTTCCTTTCTTCATCAAGATGAATCATTGATCTTATTGTGTTGAGACTTAAGTTATACTGATCATGGAGTAAGTAAAATGGTGAGACTTAAGTTATATTATGTATGACACTCATGATAAATCCTAACTTTTAATCATCGTTTGATTTTATTAGATAAGTCTTTTAGGGCTAGATCTAAGTGAGAGCGTTCATAAGGAGTGTTTCACATTGAATTTACAAATTAGGTTTGAGTTTTAACATGAAACAATTAAATCTATGTTTTATATTGTTAAAATCATGATTATTTAAATTATGATTAAATGAGGATACTCGTTATACCTATAAAGTGAGATAAGTTATTGTTATGGATTTTATTATCAAGTAAGTATCTTTCCTAAACCGTATATTTGTGAAAAGCATGTTGTGTGTTATTGATGCTTGTTAATAATATGAAAAATATGTACATCTCATTCTCATGTTATGTGATTATTTGGCATATGTGATATTCATATGAAAATAAAATGTGAAAATTTGGTACCTTGAGTACGTATGTGATTTGCATGTTAAACATGCCTATATGATTTTGAGTGTTTTTTTCATATCACAGCATGGGGTGGGATATGTGAGAGGTGGGAGTATATGGCAGTTTATATGTATTAATGTGACATTATTCATGATTATGGCTATATAGCAGTTTATCTACAACTCTCGTGGCTTGTTCACGAATTTAATTATATGAAAATTTATCTGTATTTGTGACACTTTTCACAATTTGCTATGTTGGTTGGACGAGTTTTGGGGAAACTCAATTATGGCGTCTAGCGGAGATGGGTAGGACCGATTTCCAAAAATCTGCATCGTTTTTATGAAATTTGCATTAATACTATCATGCTTGATATATTTATGAAACTTGAGTTATATGATTTTGTGACTATTTATCATAAATGTTTATAAAGTATGCGATTGAGTTTGTGTTAATCTCATACTAGGCTTAAAAGCTCAACCTATTAGTGTTTCAACCTTTCAGGTAACACTCAAACATAGGACTTGGATCAGCACTCTGTGGAGCCTCTCAGAATATATTTTTCGACATGGATATTTATATGGAAACTTAATTGGATTTTACGTTTGTGGTTTGTGGACTTTTGGACTTTACCTCTAATCTAGTTTGTGGTCTTTTTTTATGACTTTAAAACTATCATGCATGCATACAATATTATGGGATTTTAAGTATCTTTGATAATTTCATTTTTTTTCTAAATTTATTATGTATTTCTTAAATTATAAATAAAATAATAATTCAAAATTTTTTTAAATAATTTTATGAAAATCCACTTTGAGCTTCTTTAGAAAAACCATTTTATAATTATAATATAAGATTTTTAGTATTTAAAACATTTTCAAACAACATTACAATTAAGTGACGCTTTTCTTTTAAAAATAAATAAATGTTATTAAATATTTTTCGAAGAAATAAAATTAGTTAATCTTAGAAATTTTACGTTTCAAACTCAAAACCTTTATTTTCAAGTAAACAAATAATTTTTCACATCATTAATGTACTTTTTGAGATTCGGCCATAACGTCTATTCTGAGTTTGGGGAGTTACAGTGTAGTTTTTTAGGTGTTCAGACTTTACATAAGAGAGTCCAGAACTGAACAAGGGTAAGGAGAACATAACGATTATCAGGAGGCCTCAATTGCATATTGAATAAGAGACGTATTCGAGTTTTGAGGATACTGATGAAACATCGTTTCGGTGGTGTGATTAACTGCCCCAAGTTGCATTTTTAATCTGTCATATGCGGCAAGAAAACCCAAAAAATTGTAAATAATTGAATGTTTTGAGCATGGACTCCAAGTGTTTTTGCGTGTAGTGTAGGATTTTAATTCGTAGTTAATTGTATTCTGGACTTTTTAGGGTATAAATTTCATGATTGATAAGAAAGATGATGATTTTCCATATTTTTTAGGGAATGTTCAATGGAATCGCGATACACAAAGGGGATATCGCCATTTCTAAGACAGTTTCGAAATAGGACCAAAAATCTTTTTGGTATCACGATATTGGACCCCTAATATCGCAACACCCCTGGAATTTCAAAAGCAAAAATTTTAGCTTTACTCAGTGGCATTGCGATACTGAACCCTTGGCATCGCAACACATTTGATAGATTGAAAAATGGGGACTCCTAAAATAAGGGATATCACGATATTCACATTAGGATATAGCAATATCCATGTCGGGTCAGGTGGTACCCGATTTTAGGTATCACGAACCATGTGTTTTTAAGTATCCAAACATCTCAAAACATTCCATTCTCTTCATTTCCCTAAATTTTTCAACCTTAAATCCCTAAAAACTCTTTCCCCTCTCCAATTTCTATCAATCTTCTTTTCAAATTTCTTTTGCAATCTTTCTTCCTTTTGCCTTATTTTTGCTTGGTTTCTTCTTTTGTAGGAATTCTCCTCTTTTAGCTTGGATAAGACGGAAATTTGTTGCCTCACACAACAAGTCCATCACAATTAACACAGTTCAAGTTTCCTTGTTTTTCCTTTTGTTTGCATTTGCTATTTTTTCAATTATTATTATTTTTTCTATATTATTTCAGTTTTAATGTTGATTGGTTGTAGGTTATTTGATTAGTACATACCTTATAGTTGGCTTTGTTTAGATATTTGTAAACATGCCCCCTAGAACTAAAAAACGAGTGAATCCTAACCTGAACCACCTCCGGAATCAACCTATATTTTGGATGAATTTAAATCAAAAGAGGCCGAAGCCTTTTTCTCAAACATTCAAGGAAAAAAATTTATCTTTGAAAGAGGCTTTGACCCTTCCGTCTCGGACTATAAGAAAGTTTGGGATTTGGTTCATATCCATCTATGGGTGAATTTTGTGATAGTGCCAACCACACTTGTGGTAATATCGATTGTCTTGGAGATTTACTTCAATTTAAAATTTTTTTGAAAAACAAGGTGTATGTTAAGCATAAGAAAGTTGACATATCCTAAAGGCTATCAATGACTATTATAGCGTCTCTCACTATGAGAGTGACGATTTATCCACTATGGATTTTAATAATTTCAAAAATGTTGATATGGCTGCTGTTTTGGCATTTTTAACCATGGGGAGAGGGGAATGAAAATGAGAGGGGTATAATAATTACGCTTATCTTTTAGACAAGCTATCATGTTTCCCGTTGCTAAAATGTGGATGCAATTTATATGTACTCGTATCTTACCACTATTTAACACTAATATCGTTAATGTATTCCAAGTTTGTAACACCCCAAACCCAGCCTAGACGTTATAACCGAATCTGGCGTGTCACATCGAAGCATTACTAGAAAAAGGCATGTTTTATCTAAAATCTTTCTTAGTTTTTAAAGGATATCTTCGTTATAGATTAAAGTGAATGAAAGCTGTGCACCAAGTAGGATGCCAGAAAAGAGGAGGTGAGTCTATTAGACTGCTTAAGTACCTAGCTCTCCACGGATCCAATCCTGGACATGCACACTACCATTGCCACACTTTAACTGAGTGATTGTTCATGGAAAACCAATTCGTTTAAAACCATTTGAAAAGGGTTATTAATTTTTTTTTTGAAAACATTTTCGTTCCGGAAGCTTTGCTTGTTATCGCGATATTTTGAAATCAAGTAACCTTTTTACAACGCGCCCTAAAGCTATTCAATTTCAAACGGTTAAAACAATATCATATCTAAGCTAACAAAACATACTAACAACCATTAAAAATAATTAAACCGGCCTTATTACAACTTAAAACCCAAAACTATTAAAGTAAATAAAAGCTGATCAAATCACAAGAAGAAAACCGAATTTGCAGAACATGTGGCCACTCCGAATCCCTCCAGCTCCAAGTCCAACGATCTAAGGCTCACCTGCAAAGATGGGAAAAAAAAGGTGAGTTTGGAAAACTCAGTGTGTAAAATAAACCCAACTAGAGCCTATATCGGTTCAAGCTTTACTGGGCCTAAGCCCTATCCAGAAATCAGTGTGGCCCTTAAGCCCATTACAGTAACAAAACATATATTATGCATGTATACAGAAACCCAACCCATATCCATCTGTATACACCCCCATACCAACCTTACACCATGTGGGGAGACAACTCGACCCACCTATCCGCTACACGCCACAGAATTTGCAGCATGGCTCCCAGAACATATAATGTGACAGAGTCACTGAGATCTGAGATATTTGTGGCGAAACCACGAGAATGTAGATATTTGTGGCATAGCCACCAGAACGCTTCCTCCATCAATATAACCCATATCCCATGCAACAGATATACATGTCATGGCATACATCATACAGAATCAAAATATCATGCATTTCAGTCAAAATTAACCCTCGGGGTATAATGGTCATTTTGTACCTAGGGGTATAATGGTAATTTCCATACTTAGGGGTATTCTAGTAAATTTACTATTTTAGGGTTTTCATGCATATTACAGCCATTAACATATTAACAGAAACACTTACCGAGCATTTTTACCGAATTGGGCCCATTGGCCCATTAACCCGATTTCGGCCCACTAAGCCCAAATATACCAAAATGCACGAAATTACGCACTTTGCAATCTTACCGCTTGAGATTACCAGGTTTAACAAACAAACTATCTCACGAGCGCTCACACGCTCGCAAGTCCACAAAATACCGACTCTTTAGTATTTCGGCTTTTCAGCTTTTGCCGATCTAGTCTAAAGTGGGTATCGTTTACACACCTATTTTACGACGATCACTTGCCAAAATCTACCATGTACCTATCCTACAATTGATTACTTAAAAAGTTAGATCCCAAAACCATACGATTACTAATGATATCTTCCTTACCAAAATCGGCCAACACCCTTAATGGCCTTAGATTCCTTACCTTTGTCGCAAATAATGACTAAGTCTAGATCCAGTCGTTTCGATGCCCTCGCTTCCCACTGCTCCTTGATCGACAACCTTTATTCCACCTTACTCATAATAGAACGATAAATAAACCCAATAAACCCTTTAGTCTAAAACGATAGCCTTCCTAAGTGATTAGGGATTACTCGGCTTTTTCTAGAACCACAAGATACTAATGGAAAGAGGGTTACAAATACTTACCACGAGATCTATTCGATGAAGAATGTTTCCAATACTTTCCTACCCCTAACAGCAAAGGATGAGTCCAAGAGATCTAAACTTGTTCGGCTTCCACCCTCTTAAAGTATGTTGACCTCGGCTTTTCAACAAACAAGGGAGGAAGAAAAAAAATGAAAGCTCGATGATGAGTGGGAGCAGATGTCGACAAGGCTAACATAGTTGGGGGATTCAGCTTTAATGAAAAGATGAGTAAAAGTAAAAGAGATCGGCACAAAGGGAAAACAAAAGTTACGATTTTGACTTTTGTGAGCGATCGGCAAAGGTGATTGAATGGGAGAGGTTTTTTCTTTATGATTGGTGAAGCAAAGAAGATGGGAAGATGACGATAAAAGAAAGGAGAGGAATGGGTTAATGGCCTCGGCTTGAAGAACTAAGGGAGCAAGAGAATGAAAGAAGAGAAAATGAGCAAAAAGAACAAAAATATAAATTTAAAATAAAACAAAACAAGAACCGATTGAAAGGGAAGCAAGATCGGCCAAATTAAAATACCCCAACTAACCCAAAAAGAAAAATGAATCATAAAGGCCAAAAATAAATGGCACTTATTTGCTATGGCCGAATGAGTGCATTTCAGCATAAAAATTCTTCCTAAATTCCAATTCCATGAATTGCTCCTTGATTTCAGCCGCCACCAATTTAAATCCCATCCAAATTCTTTGCACCATCAGCAGTAGTCCACCGCTTGACCGACTCAAGCCACTGCTAGGAGAGTTTCAGTGAAACTCTAACTCTCCCCCATGTGAGCAACAAAATTGGTCCTTCGAGAGCACAGTAGCTCGAACTCCAGACCTCCTCCTATCCCTGTATTCCACATCCTGCTGCTGGCCACTGCACCAAGCTTTCCTCTACACCATAATAGGGTCACAATTAATCTTAATCTATTCTTGCTAAAGCCTCGGTTACTTGCGAAATAAAAAGGAAATTTCACCTGCTATACATCTCGAACCTGTGACCTTCTAAACACACACATATGTTGCTTGCCATTGCACCAAAGTTCCTTTCATGACATAATCTTCTCATAATTAATTTTAACGCTTAACTGTTGCAGTCACGGCTACTTTAAAAGAAATCAAAATTTTGCCTTCCCCTAGAATCGAACCCATATCCTATCGGCATGCCTAGCATGCTGCTGCCACTGCGCCACAGGCGTTCCTTGTGGCATACTCCGTTCGTGAATTCTTTTAAAGCCTATTTTAGTGCAACCCGTTTACTAAAAAAAATAAACGTCTCGCGCGCCCCGTGCCTCAAACTGGGGTCTCCTTCAGCCTTCTAACGTCCCTTGCCACTGGGCTGAGTTCCTTATCGTGACATGAGTTAGCCCTAACAACTCTTAAGGCCTGCCTACGACAGCCCTTAACTTAAAAACATGTTTGCGCACGTTGGGAATCGAACCCCAGCCTTCCTTCCTCACATCCAAATGTGCCTAACCAACCACCGGGCTGCACTCCTTTATGCCCAGTTTCTGCCCAACTTATTTTTAAGGCCTTATGCCCAGATTTCCTTAAGAGGCAAAATTTAAGAATTTTGCTAAAGCTATGGGCCGAACCCCAGGCTTTTGACCATAAACCATTCGTAATTTATTTAATTACTAAACTAAACATACTAAATAATAATAATAACAATTAAATCATCCCATTTATTAGGGCCGTCTCCTACCCGAACCCAAACTCAAGGCCCAATACTTCCAGGCCCAAAAATCGGGGCGTTACAAAGTTGCTTTGTTGTATTGTATTTTGCAGCAAAAGAGAGTTAGCCTTGGAAAGTAGGTCAACAAGGAAATCAAAAAGTATGTTTTGGGCATTAAGGTTGGAATTTTCTTTCCTCATCTGATTACTAACTTGGCTTGTCAAGTTGGAGTGGTGGTGGGGAGTACTGAAGAATTTCATCGGCCAAATTTGAGGATTATTGCAGATACCCTACTCCACCAGTTCCATGAATTGCATAAAAAACAAATACAAGAATAGAATCAGTGCTGTAAATAGAAAATGGAAGTGCCTCCAGTGGTGACGAAGAAAAGCTCCAAAAAGAAAACCAATGATAAGTCTACGTGGTGGGGAACATAGGTAGGTAAGAGAGTGCGCTATAACATAAGACTGCTGGAGACCATGAAAGCATTCATGGACATTTTCATGATGAGGTAAGGGGCACAAAGCTTAGAATGACCCGAAAAATCAGGCGATTCATCGAAAGGTAATGTTGTCGGGAAGGAACTAGAGGAGGCAAGAAAAGAAGAAGAAATTGATGATGAGGCCATAGAGGATGATGGATTTGCATCTTATTGTGGAAACTTCGAAGGTGTTTTTGTGTCCGCGTAGCGACCCACGAGGGTACTCATCATCTGCAAGCCAAGTAACTGATGGTGGAGGTCGTCTTCAAGGTCCGTTTTAAGTAGAAAGGGCAAAGGAATTGTTGGACCAAGCAAGGGTCCCAAGGAGGACTCCGATTAGTTGCATATCTTAGCATTCAATTTTTTATTTATTTTTATGTGGCATGTAAACTATTAAACACTTTTGGATCTGTTTATGGATATTTTTATTTTGTGCATTTTTTCTATTTTGTGGTTGTTTTTATTTTTCTTTGTTTGTTTGTCTTATGTGTTGCGAGTTACCTGAAAGACTACACAATAGTTCTAGCTTCAACAAGGAGGTAGACCCTCGAGCTAGTCTAATGCTCCATTCTAGGGAAGTCTAGTAACCTCCTATCTTTCTTTTAAACACATTGGGGATAATGTGTAGTTTGAGTGTGGGGGAACACATAAGTTTTATATATGTTATTTTTCTTGCTTTTATGTTTATTTGTTTGTTTATTTTAATTTTTATGCCTTTTTAAAAAAACTTTAAAAAATTCCAAAAATATTTTTCATTTTTTGTTCTTAATTTTTCAAAAATCCAAAAATATTTTTTATTTTTATTTTTTGTGATTGTATGGTGCTTGAACATGAAGTGATTGACATCGGTGAATGGTGGCAATTAATGCTTGATAAATTCTTTGCTTTGTGAATTAATGGTTTAGTTCAATTAGTTACATTGTATAATTAGATAGAGGTAGTCAAAAATTTCTTTGTTTTATCCAAATGATCAATAAGAATGAAGATATATATAGACATGCATGTTTTAGTAATTTCCATTATTCATTAAAATAAGTAGAAGCATTTTTTGGTTTTGTATTTGTTGAAATGCTAAGGGATGACCTAAGGCATTGTTTATGTAGCTTAGAGCCTAAAGGACCAGCCTGAAATGCTACATTATCCCTATCTCCTAAATTTAGGCCTTACATTGTCCTTCCATGATAAGCCTCTATGTTTGAAACCTTGAGCCAAAATTGAGTTCGAAACTTAACCCTTCATAGTCCCAAAATTTTTTATTGCACTATTGAATGGATGTTTGGTTATGGACATCGAGGCTTAAGTCAGAAAATTGCGAAGGTTTCTTACAAAATTTACTTAAGTGACTAGTGAAGAGAGGTTGATTTAGCTTGTATGTAATTCTTACTAAAAATTGTGCATAAAAAGAAAGAAAAGTGAGGATCAAAAGCATTGTGAGAGAAAATAACTAACAAATGAAAAATATTGTCAAAATAAGAAAAAGAAAAGAGCATAACATTAATGTCTCAAAATCATAATGCACAAACATGAGCTAATATCAACCAATCTGTTCCACATTGTTGGAGAAATAAGGAAGATGAGATAGAGAAATAAGATGGTGGTATGAAATGATCACATTTGGGGGGAATTGGGAACAATATCCTTTTCTATATTGTTCATAGTGCTTGAACGATTTTGAGATGACCTTTCTTTATATTCGTACCAACCTAAGCCTTAGAACGTTAAAAGCCATTAAGTCCTATGTGACCTTAGCGTCTCCTTTTACAAATCGAAACTTGTAGAAACTTAATGTAAAGGAATAAGTCGATTTCTTTCATACATAAATAGATCATATCTTCATGTACTATTGTGATGGAATAATGTGTATAAATTGATTTTCATAAGCTACCTCTTCTTTTGTTTGCCCTGTAACTTTTTGAACTAAGACGATTTGCTCTCGAAGTTATGAGTTTACAATGCATCAAATTTAAGTTATAAAACAAAAAGAACTTGGTACATAATGCACGCCTGGACATCAAATGTCAAATAAATTCATTGTCTAGCTGATGTCCTTTCTTTTGCATGTTGGTTGTGTTTTCTTAAGGACAAGCAAAGAGTTAAGTATGGGGGATTTGATCTACCACAAATTGATGTGGCAAATTAAGCTCTTCCGGTATACTTAAGGAGTTTTTTCTCGAGCAAAATAGTGTTTTAGCATAGTTTTTCGTTATTTTTAGATTTTTAGTAAATAAGTGAAAATGTCTCATTTTCTCCCATTTTGTGAACCAATTTGGCAAATAGTGCCATTGGGAGGCCTAACATGTGATTGACTGGTGTAGGGATGTGTCGGAGGTCGAAAACGAGCGAGAATGACACAAGGAAAATGTACCATGATATCCACACCTTGGAATTGCGACACCTCCATCAGTTTGGAAGAATGGAGACATCATTTGGTGGTATCGCGATATCCTCTTTGGGTATCCTGATATCCACCCTTCAAAGGAGACCTCAGAGCTAAGACGTCTAAGTTGGAAAAATTGAGATCGAAAGATAAAATGGAGCCACTTAGTAATTTAAGTAATTTAAGTTTCCTTTTTGAGAATTGGTGAACCACATTGAAATCAACCAACCATTGTTAATCATTTATTTGGTTAAATCCTTAGTTTTATATTTTTTGCAATTTAGTCCTTTGATTAGCGTATTAATTTTTTTTGCAAAATTTCCTTGTTATGATTTGCCATACTAAAAAATCGTATTAGTTGCCGCTTAGATTTTATTGTGTATGCTAGTTATCACTTAATCTCCATCTCCTTTGGGTTCGATCATTGGAATACTTCGGTGTTCTATTGTAACACTATAAATATTACAATTAACATGTACACTTGCAGTAAAACCGGGATTTAAAAATTGTCTTATAAATTCGTTGTTTTATGCGCACATGCATGATGCCGGTCAATAAGCATTGTATATTTATATTAAAATTTTATTGATAGGAAAAGTAATTAAAAATAATTTTCTATGTTAAATTATAAAGTGTAATAAAATTTTAAAAGCATTAATTTAATACAAAATATATTTAATACTACAATTATATATTATAATAAATATATAAAATTAATAATTATTAAAATCTATAAAATTAAAATTTAATGATAATATAATAATATATTATATAACTATTATCGAAATTGATTACCTAATCTTGTAACACCCCTAACCCATATCCGTCGTTGAAATAGGGCTACGGAGCATTACCAGAGTTTTCAGTACATTTACAGATAATTCATATCAAATTCTATTCATTTTTTGAATATTATTCATATCGTCCCTTAAATGGACCATCGAGGCCCAAAATGAGTATTAGAATCAAATGATGACTAAATCGGGAACTTAGAGAATTTTTCGCAAAATTTCTAAAATTTTCCAAGATACAGCACACACGTGCCCATGTGGTCTAAGGGACATGCTCGTGTGGTCCAAGGGACACGCCCGTGTGACCCTAGGAAACGCCCATGCTGCAGGGGACACACAGCCTAACCACACGCCTATGTACTAGGCCGTGTGTCACACACGGTCAAGACACACTCCCGTGTGTCTACCCGTGTGGACAAAATAAAGCCATTTCCTAGCTTTATTTCTCACCTAAACTTTTCCAATGACCTACACCAAAACTTTCATTCACATACCAATAAATTCAAGCATCATAACCAAGTTAATTCTATTTATCTAACATGATATATTATTAAATGCATTCATGCTTTTAATCTTATCTTTTATAAGAATACTTATTTAACCTTTCTCAACCAATCTATAATAAGTACTTATGTTATCACCATAAAATAATCTTAATATATGCATATACCAAAACATAATCATCACTAGCCATTCCAATGGCTAGATTACAATAATCATTTACATGTCAATATGGCCAACTTAACCTATACATGCCATTATAACTAGAATTGACTTACCATATATACCAAAATGAACTGATGGATAGTGTGATTGATCTCCACCAAGCTTCCAATCCAACGAGCTTTCGATTTACTATAAAACAGGGAAATAAAACTAACTAAGCATATAATGCTTAGTAAGTTCGTATAACATGGTACTTAACTTACCATTTATTCTATTTCAAGATAAAAATGTAAGGCATATTCAATCAATTTGATCTCAAGCCCTACACATATCCTCATTGCCCTTGTTAGTAATATATTCCATAATAACACCGAGAAACATATATGGGCTCAACAGTAATCTAGTTTCCAGGCACATATGCTTTTCACATCACGTATTCATTTAACATGTATAAATCATATCTTTATATTACAAGTATTTTTTAATAATAATTCATCTCGAGTTCAAATTATTTCATGTCAGAATTTTACTCATATTGTAACACCCCTAACCCGTATCGGTCACCGGACTAGGATTAAGAGATATTATCGAACTTATCGGAACCTTTTTCAATCATTTCACAAACATATTATACATCATCATCATATCATAGTAAGTCGTAAACAAAGAGTCCCTTTAGAAGGTCTACAAGACCTTAAACATGCATTGGGAAGGGGTTAGTTCTAAATCGATCACATATAAAAATTTTCAAACACTTAGGAAAATTTCATGAAATCATAGGTCACATGCCCATGTGAATAGGCCGTGTTCCTCACACGATTACCAGACACGCCCATGTCATAATTCGTGTGAGAACAAGGCATATATACTGACTTATGTCACACGGTCAGTCACACGCTTGTGTGTGAGTCTGTGTGACACACATGGCCAGTAGACACGCCCGTGTGACTAGACTGTGACAAACATATAGGGTATACTGACTTAATTCGAAAGGGTACCCATGGGATGCATGACAGTGTAACATGACCGTGTGTTGCACACGGCTGAGACACACGCCTGTGTCTCTACCTGTGTGGACAAAAATAGGCTATTTGTAAAGCCATTTTGCCACCCCTATTATCACAAGCATTTAAGACCACATTTCATAACTCAATATGCAGTCAAAACATTACCAAATCAAACATCATTCATGCTTCAATATCATTAATCATATTCATACACAATTTCAACTCAAACATAGTAATTCCATGTACCTAATTCATACCACAAACATATGATTCATAGCACATTTATAACCATTTCAAGATCATAATAACCTTACCATATCAATCATGAACCATACCATTTCAACCATAATCAAGCCATATCTCATGGCATGATATACCCATCTCAAAACATACCACATTATTCCTGGCTTATAAATGCCATATTTTGATATATACATTTTCAAAAGGTGCCAAAATAAAGTTCGATAGTGTGGTGATGATCCTCGAACGATTCCCGAGTTTCCAGTAGCTTCGATATCTATAAAACAATGCAAACACACACAAAGTAAGCTTTCAAAAGCTTAGTAATCCATATACAAATAAACTTATCACCTAACACATTTATAATCAAATTCATTCAATTAGCTCATGGCTATACTCAATCACAAGTCCATATTTCTCACATAACATCATTTGATCATAGTTCTCTAGCAATAACTATATCTTATTATCATATAACTTATACTTACATCACAAATTCACATATATACATCTACTACCTTTCATTCACAATTTGGTATGCCTTTCATACGTACCAGAATTTATATGAACATTTCACAAAATCATTCATTTCTCGAAGTGCCTGTTGAGCCGCTCAGAATCAAATAAGATACTAGGATAGCTTGGAAAGCTCGTATAATGCCAACGTCCCAGACATGGTCTTACATGTAATCAATATCGATGCCACTGTCCCAGACAGGGTCTTACGAGAAATCAAATATGATGTCGATGTCCTAGAGATGGTCTTACATGTAAATCTCAAATCGATGCCAACATCCCAGACGTGGTCTTACACGACAACTCATATCGGAATCCTACGTCATGAAATATGTATCCTAACTATTCTTATGGTTCGTACGGGGCTTTTCAGACGTCGTCACATTATCGAAACTTTCTCAGATTTCACATATTTAGCTCTCAAATCCATTCACCATAATTCAAATATCATATAAGCAATAATAATTCAATTTAACACATTTATTTGTATATCGACTTACCTCGGACGAGAATAAACGAAAATGAACGGCTATTCAACTACTTTCATTTTCCCCCAATCTAATTCTATTTTCTTTGGTTCTTGATCGAAAGACATTCAAATTTGACTTATTCAATCTCATATTCATTCAAATCAATCTATAAACACATATTTAGGGCATTTTACAGATTAGACCTCACATTTTGACATTTTAGTCCTTAATCAAAAAAATCACAAAATATACAAAATTTCCATATACACATGCTTAGCTGAATTTTCTCTTAGCTCATATAAGCCCACATATTTCATTTATTTCACATTTTAGCCTCTCAATTTCTTATTTTCACAAATTAGCCCAAAATACTCAATTTCATCAAAAATCCCAATACAAAACATATTAATCCAACATATATCCCAATACAAAACATATTAATCCAAAACATATTAATCCAACGACACATCTTGAAATCGTAATAAAATTTAGAAATTAAGATATGGGCTTGATAGATTACTAAGCAGCAATCTCAAAAACGTAAAAATTATCGAAAACCGATCAAAAACACATACCTGATTGATGCTTGAGCTTGCTAAACCCTAAATGGCTCTTTTTCTTTTCTTTTTTTTCTATTTTCGGTTGATGAACAAAGAGTAATACATATTATGGCTTTTGTTTTTCTTTAGTTCATAATAATACATCAATTACCATTTTATCCATGATTAATAAACATATAAAACATTAACAGTAAGACCATTTTTGTCTATTTACCATGTAAATGGAATATTAACAACATAAGGACCCCTCATTTAAAGAGACATAGCAATTCGACACATACTCATGTAGCACACAACTTTTGCATTTTTTGTGATTTAGTCCTTTTATCAAATTGAGCACACAAACGATAAAATTTTCATATGAAACTTTCACACATGCTTAACCACATACTGTAAACACAAAAAATAATATAAAAATATTTTTTCTGACTTAGATTTATGGTCCCAAAACCATTGTTCTGACTAGGGTCTAAATTGGGTTGTTACAACTTTCCCCCTTTAGGGATTTTCGTCCCTGAAAATCTTACTGTTGAACAGTTTCGGATATTATTGTCTCATAGCATCTTCGAGTTCCCACATAGCTTCTTCAACCCCGTGTTTATGCCATAACACTTTCACTAAAGAAATTTTCTTATTTTGTAATTCTTTAACCTTGTGAGCCAAAATACGGATCGGGTCTTCTTCATATGTCATATGAGACTGAATTTCTATTTTAGATGGAGAAATCACATGAGAGGGATCGGATCTATATCGTCGAAGCATTGATACGTGAAACACATTATGGATCTTTTCTAGTTTGGATGGCAACAATAATCTATATGTAACTAGCCTGATACGCTCAATAATCTCATACTACCCGATGAACCTCAGACTCAATTTACCTTTACGAATGAATCAGAGTATTTTTTTCCATGGTGAGACTTTGAAAAACACTTTGTCTCCAATCTGAAACTCAATATCTTTCCGTTCCAAACCTGCATATGATTTCTGATGGTCTAACGCTGTTTTCAGACTATCACGAATCATTTGCACTTTCTGTTCAGTTTCTTTGATTAAATCAACCCCGTGTATCTTTTTCTCACTAAGCTCAGTCCAATACAATGGTGTTCGGCATTTGCAACCGTAAAAAGCTTTGTAAGGTGCCATTTTTATACTTGATTGAAAGCTATTATTATATGCAAATTCAATCAATGGCAAGTATCATTCCCACGTACCTTCGAACTCAAGAATGCAGCATCTCAACATATCCTTGAGTATCTGAATAATCTGCTCAGATTGACCATCTGTTTGCGGATGAAAAGACGTATTGAAATGTAGCTTCGTACCTAATGCATCTTGTAGCTTCTTCCAAAATCGTGATTTGAATCTCGGATCTCTATCTATAACAATAGATATAGGTACTCCGTGCAATCTCACAACCTCGGAGATATACAACTCAACAAGCTTATCGATTGAATAATCTGTGAGTACCGGAATGAAATTGGCAGATTTAGTCAGTCTATCAACCACTACCCATACTGTATCTTTCTTAGCTGGTGATAGAGGCAAACTCGAAACAAAATCCATCGTAATTTTGTCCCATTTCCACTGGGGAATCATAATCGACTGAAGTAACCCAAACGGTACCTAATGTTCAGCTTTAACTTGTTGACAGATTAAACATTTTGAAACAAATTCTGAGATAGCTCGCTTCATACCAGGCCACCAATAAAGTTGTTTCAGGTCGTTACACGTTTTTTTACTTCTCGGATGAACAGATAGACGACTGCTATGAGCTTCTTTCAAAATTATCTGAATCAACTCTGGATTTCTCATGGTACAAATTCTATCTCGGAATCTCAGACAATCTTTATCATCAACTCTAAATTCTGAATCAGAATTCAATTCACACTGAGCTCGTTTGCTATTATCTCATTATCAACTCTCTGGGCATCAGAAATCTGGTGTAAAAACAACGATCTTGCATGCAATTAAGCTAAAACCGAACCATCATCAGACAAAACTAAATGAATGTTCATCGCACGTTGCGCAAACAGTGATTTCTGATCAATAACTAGCTCGTAGTCTTTTAACAGTTCTAGCCATCTTCTCTGTCGCAGATTCAAATCTTTCTGAGTCATTAGATATTTCAGGCTTTTATGATCTAAAAACACGTGACATTTCTCACAGAACAGATAGTGACGCCAAATCTTCAAAGCGAACATAATCGCAGCTAACTCGAGGTCGTGTGTCAGATAATTCTTTTCATGTGGCTTTAACTGTCTCGAGGCATATGCTATAACTTTGCCTTCCTGCATCAAAATGCATCCTATACCGTTCAACGAAGCATCACTATATATCACAAATTCTTTACCGGATTCTGGCTGTACTAACACTGGAGCTTCAGTCAATAGGACTTTCAACTAATCAAAGCTTTTCTAACATTTCTCGGACCATTCAAACTTAACATCTTTCTATAGCAATCTCATCAACGGAGTTGTAATCACCAAAAAGCCTTTTACAAACATGTAATAACCAGCCAGTCCTAAACAACTGCGGACTTCAGAAACATTTCTTGGAGGCTTCCAATCTAAAATCGCAAAAATTTTGCTCGGATCAACTCATATACTTGATGCTTGCACAATATGGCCCAGAAAATTGACTTCACGTAGCTAGAATTCACATTTACTAAACTTAGCAAAAAGCTATTTTTCACGCAAAGTTTGTAATACAATTCTCAAATGCTCGACATGCTCAGTTTCATAATGTGAATAAATCAAAATGTCGTCAATGAATACAATAACAAATCGATCTAAATACTGTCTGAAAATTCTATTCATTAAATCCATAAAAATAGCAGGAGCATTCGTTAGTCCAAAAGGCATAACTAAAAGCTCATAATGCCCGTACCTCGTTCGGAAAGCTATTTTCAGAATGTCTTAATCTTTTACTCGCAACTGATAGTATCCAGATATCAGATCAATCTTTGAAAATACAAAAACTCCTTTCATCTGATCAAACAAATCATCAATTCGCGGTAGAGGATACTTGTTCCTAATAGTCACTTTATTTAACTGACGGTAATCAATGCACATTCTCATTGTGCCATCTTTCTTTTTCTCAAACAGAACGGGAGCACCCTAGGGAGAAAAGCTCAGTCGTGCAAATCCTCTATTGGTCAACTCTTGTAACTGAGATTTCAATTCTTTCAATTCTGTCGGAGCCATTCTATATAGAGCTATTGATATTGGAGTAGTCCCCAACATTAACTCAATGCCAAACTTGACCTCTCGAATCGAAGGTAATCCAGGAAGTTCTTCAGGAAATTCACAAACAACAGGCACTGATTCTATTTTCCTTTCTGTCACTTTCGTATCAATCACATACGTGAAATAAGCTTCACATCCCTTTTTCACATAATTCAGAGCTTTCATCGAAGATATCACAGCCAGTAGCCCATTCAAATCATTGGATTCAATTTAGACTATCTCATCATTTTGACTTTTCAATTCAATGGTCTTCTATTTGCAATTCACAATAGCATTATGCAAAGTTAACCAATCCATACCCAGAATTATATCAAACGTATCAAAAGGTAAAAATATCAAATCGGCCAGAAAACAAATATCTCAAAACATCAATGGACAACTCTTGCATACTTTGTCAACCAAAACACTCTGGCCTAAGGGGTTTGATACTCTAATTATAAATTTAGTAGACTCTACAGGCAAGGTCTTACTGGATACTAAATTCATGCATACATACGAATGTGTCGATCCTGGATCTATCAACACAATCACAGAAGTATCATAAAGAGTAAAAGTACCGGTAATGACATCTGGAGACGAAGCTTCCTCGTGAGAGCGTATAGCATAGGCCCTGGCAGAGGCTCTCGCCTAAGATTGTACAACTGTATCTTTAGTCACTCTTTGACAACCACTCATATTTCCCGTATTCTTGGGAGGTTTACCTCTAGCTGAAGTACTATTCGGTATCAGATTTTACATAATGTCTTGTTCAATAGTCTCAGGGCAATCTCGTACAAAATGGTCCATTTGAAGCAAGCTCGATCATTCAATCTACACTTACCCGGATGCCTTTTTCTATAGTGTCTACACTCGGGTCGATCAAATCTAACATTTCCAACACTAGCAATTGAAGTAGCGGGAGCTCTAAAGCTTGATTGTGACCTTGCACGATCTCTGCTCGAATGTCCCACATTAACCTTTGAGCTGCTAAATTTCTTTGATGCTAACTAAAATAATTTACTCGATGATCTTTTTCTTGCACCTCTAGCTTCTGAATCGGCTTTTCTTTTCTCTTTGCTGAGTTCTTTAGCTTTACACGCTCGGTTAACAAACACAACAAATTCTTTTATTTCTAAAATCCCGACTAAAGATGAATGTTTTCATTCAAGCCGTCTTCAAACCTTTTACACATTATTGCTTCAGTCGAGACACATTCTCGTGCATATAGACTTAATCTCACAAATTCTTGCTTGTATTCTGTAATAGACGTACGACCCTGTTTCAGTTCAAGAAACTCTTTACATTTCTGATCTATGAATCTCTCACTGATATATTTCTTTCAAAATTTGATTTGGAAGAAATCCTAGGTGATTCATTCTCTTGGAACCACTGATATCAAAGTTTTCCACCACTGATATGCGGTATCTCTCAGAAGTGAAACAAAACATTTAACACATTCTTTCGGAGTACAAGACAATTCATCGAATATTTGAATCGTATTCTCGAGTCAGAACTCAGCTCTCTCAGCATCATCATGAGTAGTAGCACAAAATTCTTCAGCCTAATATTTTCTAATCTTATCAACTAGAGGCTTATTTAGACGAATTGGATCTACCACTTGGGGAGTTATGAGAACTTGCGAGGGCAGAGGTTGGGGAGTAGTCGGGTTTGTTCTAACATACTGAGTGAACCACTCATTCATCATTTAGAAGAAGGCTTGCTTAGCCTCTCCCTCATGGCTACCAGTAACGGGTCTAGAATCAAATGGCACTGTCCCTTGGGCAGAAGCAGGCGCATTACTTTCGACATTATTAGCTATGGCTCATTTGGGATCCATTACTATACGAAAAACACATTTTGTTTGTCAGGATTCATCACACTATCACAGTTTGTATATATAGCATGTATAGCTAGACTCACATATGCTACGTTAGTCCTAGAATCGACTAAACCGTAGCTCTGATACCAATAAATGTAACACCTTAACCCGTATCTGTCACCGGACTAAGGTTAAGAGATATTACCAGACTTATTAAAACCTTTTTCAATCATTTCACAAACATAATATACATCATCATCATATCCTAGCAAGTTGTACACAAAAAGTCCCTTTAGAAGGTCTACGAGACCTTAAACATGCATTGGGAATGGGTTGGGACTAAACAAATCACATATAAAAATTTTCAAACACTTAGGAAAATTTCATGAAATCATAGGTCACGAGCCTGTGTGAACAAGCCGTGTACCTTACACGGTTACCAGACACGCTCGTGTCATAAGCGGTGTGAGAACAGGGCCGATATACTGACTTATGTCACATGGTCAATCACACGCTCGTGTGTGAGTCCTTGTGACACACACGGCCAGTAGACACGCCCGTGTGTCTAGACCGTGTCAAACCTATAGGGTATACTGACTTAATTCGAAAGGGTACTTAGGGCACACATGGCCGTGTAACATGACCTTGTGTCACACACGGCTGAAACATAGGCCCGTGTCTATACCCGTATGGACAATAATAAGCTAGTTGTAAAGCTATTTTGCCACCCTATTATCACAAGCATTTAGGACTACATTTCATAACTCAATATACAATCAAAACATTACCAAATCAAACATCATTCATGCTTCAATATCATTAATCATATTCATACACAATTTCAACTCAAACAAACTAATTCCATGTACCTAATTCATACCACAAACATATGATTCATATCACATTTATAACCATTTCAAGATCATAACAACCTTACTACATCAATCATGAATCATACCATTTCAACCATAATTAAGCCATATCTCATGGCATTATATACCCATCTCAAAATGTACCACATTAGTCCTAGTTATACATGCCATATTTTGATATATACATTTTCAAAAGGTACCAAAATAAAGTTCGATGGTGTGGTGGTTATCCTCAACGATCCCCGAGCTTTTAGAAGCTTCAATATCTATAAAACAATGCAAACACACAAAAAGTAAGATTTCAAAAGCTTAATAATCCATATACAAATAAACTTATCACCTAACACATTTATAATCAAATTCATTCAATTACCTCATGGCTATACACAATCAGAAATTCACATATATACATCTACTACCTTTCATTCACAATTTGGTATACCTTTCATACGTACCAGAATTCAGATGAACATTTCACATAATCATTCAGTTCTCGAAATGCCCATTGAATCACTCGGAATCAAATAAGATACTCAGATAGCTTGGAAAGCTCGTACAATGCCAACGTCTTAGACATGGTCTTACATGTAATCTATATTGATGCCACTGTCCTAGACATGGTCTTACACGAAATCCAATACAATGTCTATGTCCCAGACATGGTCTTATACTTAAATATCAAATCGACGCCAACGTCCCAGATGTGGGCTTACATTACAACTCATATCGGAATCCTATGTCATGACATATGTATCCTAACTATTCCTATGGTGCGTATGGGGCTTTTTGAACGTTGTCACATTATCGAAACTTTCTCAGATTTTACATACTTAGCTCTCAAATCCATTCACCACAATTCAAATATCATATAAGCAATAATAATTCAATTTAACACATTTATTTGTATATCGACTTACCTTGTACGAGAATGAACGGAAATGAACGGCTATTCAACTACTTTTATTTTCCCCCGATCTAATTCCGTTTTCTTTGGTTCTTGATCTAAACAGATTCAAATTTTTTTGGTTCTTGATCTAAACACATTCAAATTTGATTATTCAATCTCACATTGATTCAAATCAATCCGTAAAACATATTTAGGGCATTTTACAAATTAGCCCTCACATTTTGACATTTTGACATTTTAGTCCTTAATCACAAAAATCACAAAATATACATTCCATATACACATGCTTAGCCAAATTTTCCCTTAGCTCATATAAGCCCACATATTTCATTTATTTCACATTTTAGCCCCTCAATTTCTCATTTTCACAAATTAGCCTAAAATACTCAATTTCATCAAAAATCCCAATACAAAACATATTAATCCAACACATATCTTTCATTTTCTATTATCAAACTTCATAAAACTCACATTATCAACAATGATATATCTTGAAATCATAATCAAATTCAGAATTTAAGACATGGGCTTGATAGATTACTAAGCAACAATCTAAAAAACGTAAAAATTATAAAAAATTGATCAAAAACACATACCTAATTGATGCTTGAGCTTGCCAAACCCTAAATGGCTCTTTTTATTTTCATTTTCTTCTATTTTTGGTTGATGAATAAAGAGTAATGCATATTATGGCTTTTTTTTAATTCATAATAGTACATCAATTACCATTTTATCTATGATTGATAAACATATAAAACATTAACATTAAGGCCATTATTGTCCACCTACCATGTAAATGGCATCTTAACAACATAAGGACCCCTCATTTAAAGACACATAGCAATTTAGCGCTTACTCATGTAGCACACAACTTTTGCATTTTTTGCGATTTAGTCCTTTTATCAAATTGAGCACACAAATGATCAAATTTTCATACGAAACTTTCACATATGCTTAACCACATACTGTAAACATAGAAAATAATATAAAAATATTTTTTTGACTCAGATTTGTGGTCCCAAAACCACTGTTCTGACTAGGGTCTAAACTAGGTTGTTACACATATAATTCAAAATATCAATGCCACACGAGTAATGACTCATATTTACCAAATGTATAATCAAGGATGAACATATTTATCAAATGTACAAATATCATCATATCATATTTCCATGTATCAATTATCATATATCATCATTTTCATGTATTTCAGGCAGATGCGTGTAATGACTCATTTCTTATTCATATATTCTCATATCAAGATTTTTACTCGTTGAATTTATTCGAAATATCGATGGATACACAGGTAGTACACTCGAGGTGTACAAATCAGGATCCTCAATTCATATTCAGGGGTACCTGTTAGGGCACTTAATTAGAAATGTCACAGCCCTAATTTGACCCTAGTCGGAAAGTGGTTTCGGGACCACAAAATGAGTCACAAAAATAATTAAATGTTATATTCTGTGCTTATTATATGTGAAAGTGCATGTGTAAAAATTTCATGCTTTGATTTTGTCATTTGTATGTGAAATTATTAAATAGGACTTTTGTGAAAATTTTTGAAAATGCGATAGGTTAATTTGTGGTGGCCAAATAATTTATGGTGTAAAATAGGTGGATTTGCATGTCAAAATTCCCGCTTTAATGTGTAGTGGCCGGCCATAATGATGATGATAAACAAAATATGCATTTTAAATTAGCATTGTAAAATTTAATGGCTTATTATTATAAAATAAAGATAAATAAAATAACAAAATGAGGAAAAGGACAAAGCTTGTTCATCTTTGTTCTTCATAGCTAAAATTAGGAGAGGAAAAAAAAAACTCAAGCAACATTCGGCCATTTACTACATGATTCAAAGGTAATTTCCATGTATTTTCTTGATGTTCTTGCGAAATTAGCATGGTTAAAGCATTGCTTAGTTAACCCATGTTTAAATTTTGAAAATTTTTGTGTTGTGAGCATTCGATCATGAATTGAATTAAAGGAAATGGTTGTTGTTTCATGTTCTTTTTATGAGGAATGGAGATTTAAGCTTGATAAAATTTTGTAAAGAATGAATGAAAGAAATATGTGTATTCAGCTATGGATGAATAGGTAATAAATTAGTGTGGATGCTTTGATGAGTTATGCACAATTATAAGTTGAATTTAAAGCTTGTTAAATTTGCCCTTACCATTTCCGAATGAGTTTCATAGTTAAAGAAAAAAATTTTAAAGTACTTAGTTAATTGATACTAGGTTAATCGTGTGTGTATAAATTATTTAAAATATAAACTTTGTATAAGTACTAAAGGTTGTAGATGAATTCAGCCTTGGGAGAAATTTTGGTATAAAATGCTTGAATGTTAAATAGGTTATTACTTTAATGACCGAATGTGTCAAAGGCTAATGCATGGTCTAGTTGATCAATATGTGTTAAAAGGGAAACGTAAATAAATACCTATTTGATGAGCTATATATATATTCGACTATATGGTAAAGATATGTATATGAAAATATGATAAGCCATATGAGTTTTGTGTTTGTGCATGTGAACTAAGTATACAATGAATATTCGGCTATGAAGGTTATAGGTTAAGTCATAGGAATTTTGGTAATGTACATATTTGGTCATTAGGGTTATATGTACTTAGGCTATGTGAGTTATGTGTTAAGGCATGTTACTTATCTGATATATGTATTCGGTCATAAAGGTGTACATGAGGAAATGTTAAATAAATTGTATTAAATTGCTTAATGTGATTGAAAATGTGTATGACCATTTTGTATTTGAGCTAAAAGTAGCTATATGGCCTATTAAATTTCTTGTCATATTCGGCCATCAGCTAGCATGATGGGACTTTAATAAGTTAAATTTGTTTGAATTAGCTCAAGAGCATGGAGAACCAAGGTTGGACAGGGGAAAAGAGAAAGTAGTTGAATAGCCGATCCGAGACTATTCAAATATATTCGAGGTAAGTTTTAAGTAGTTAAATGTAAATAATATTTGATAATGACATGACAGATTATGAGAATTAAGTATTACTTGTCATATATGTATATGGCCGAATGGCAATTGTAATAGAAGTAAAATGTGACATGCTTTTATGATCAAATGATAGTGTTAGATGAATATGAGTAAGATATTACGTGTAAACTAGCAAATGATAAATGTGAGTAATGAAATGAAATAAAAGTGAGTAAAATGTAGGATGATATATTCGAATGATGCTTGTACCTAATTTGGTGTGATTGTGTTATATGAAACTTGTTGATTTGAATATCGTACAGATACTATTCGGGCCTTTGAGCATAGCAGGCTATAATACCGATGAAATGATATTGGGCTTTGAGCCAATAAGGCGAATTGCCGGCGAATGAATTCAGGTTTTAAACCTAGCAGGCTATAATGCCGGTGAAATGATGTCAGGCTTCGAGCCTAGCAGGCAAAATGCCAGTGAGTGATTCAGGTTTTTAATCCTAGCAGGCTGAATGCCGGTTATTTGATAAAAGTCTAAAACTAAGATACCTCGTGTTAGAATGACAAATGAATACATTCAATACGTTAAGTTGGCCAGGTATGTATTATGTACTTAAATGTGAGTTTGATTTGAATTGAATCATAAGTGTATAATATGATACATATGTGAATAAATGTTATAACTATATCTATAATCATGATACATTCGGTCAAGGTGTGAAAGTATGTGAAAGTAATTGATTTATTTATGTTATATGAATTCAGATTAAGTGAAATAAGAATGCTAAATGTGTATTATATGCTTGTGTATATTCGGCCAAATGACAATATATCTAGAAAATGGCCTCTTGAGATATTGAATAATCGATGTATAATTAAGTTTATTTGTTGCATTGCTTAAAACTTACTAAGCTCATGAAAGCTTACTACGTTTGTTACGTTTCTCTATTTTATAGATTGTTGACTCTAGTCACTGCTCAGAAAGGGATCGTCAGCAACTCGTCACACTATCTATCATTTTGGTAGTACTAAGTTTTGAAGCTAGTATGGCATGTATCGAATAGACTTAAGTGAATAGTATTTTTGAGATATTGTTGTATATGGGCCATGCGAATATGGCATCTTTTGAATGTTTGTATAAAGTTTTTGAATGCATATAAAAGTTAACGTTCTTATATCTATGTGATTGTACAAATGTGGTATTTTGGGTTGGTAATGCTTCATAACCCATTCCGGCGACGGATACGGGTTATAGGGGTGTTACAATTTTATTACTATCAGAGCCACAGTTTAGTCAATTCTAGGATTAACGTAGCGTGTGTGAGTCTAGCTATACATGCCATGAAGTGTTATTACAAAAGTGTGATGATTTCTGACAGCTAAAATTTGTTTTTCATATAGTAATGAATTCTGATCCCGATCGAGCGGTAGCTGATGATATAGAGAGCGTAGCTTCTGCTCCCACGCACGGGACAGCGCCATTCGACTCTTAACCTAATGCTAGTAATCAGAATGATGAAGCTAAGCAAGCCTTCTATGCTATGATGAACGATTGGTTTACCCAATATGTTCGAACTAATCCGGCTGCTTCACATCCCCCACCCCCGACTAATACAACCCCTGCACCTGTGGTACCTCCTATAGTTGACCCATTGAGGTCGGGCAAGTCCCCGGTTGATAGAATTTGAAAGTACGGGGCTACTGAGTTCAAGGCTACTAATAGTGATGATACCGAGCAAGCTGATTTTTGGCTCGATAATACCATTCACGTGTTCGATGAATTATCGTGCACACCTGATGAATGCTTAAAATGTGTTATATCTTTGTTACGTGATTCTACCTACTATTGGTGGAATACCTTGGTTTTTGTGGTGCCGAGAGAACGGATTACTTGGGAATTCTTTCAAACCGAGTTCCGTAAGAAATATATTAGTCAAAGACTCATCGATCAGAAACGGAAAGAATTTTTTAAGCTCAAATAGGGTTCTATGACAGTTACCGATTACGAGCGAAAGTTTGTCAGACTTAGTAGATATGCTTGGGAATGTGTTTCATCTGAGGCTGTCATGTGTAAACGCTTCGAGGATGGTTGACTGAAGACATCAAACTGTTGGTGGGTATTCTGGAAATCAAAGAGTTTGTAGTGCTTGTTGAGCGAGCTTGTAAAGCCGAAGAGCTTAGTAAAGAGAAAAAAAAAGCTGATGATGGAGCTAGAGAGTTCCGTAAAAGATATTCAAGAAAATCCTTTCATCAGTCAATGAAGAAATTTCGAGATGACTCAGGCTGATCTAAGAATACTTTGGATTTTTCCAGACGTGACCGTGATCGATCCCCTGTGAGTATGCGAGCCACCTCTATTTCCAGTGTCAGTAATGATCGTCAAGATAGATCTAAGGGCAAGCATTGTGGTAAATGGCATTCAGGAAGCTGTAGATTTCATGACCACTCTTGTTTCAAGTGTGGATCAGCTGATCACTTTATCAGAGATTGTCTGAAAATAGCTGAACAGAATACTGATCCAAG
The DNA here is from genome assembly GCA_025698475.1 of Gossypium anomalum. NCBI lineage: Eukaryota > Viridiplantae > Streptophyta > Magnoliopsida > Malvales > Malvaceae > Gossypium > Gossypium anomalum. The sequence continues at coordinate 74,668,361 of CM046966.1, read as the reverse complement.
TGGGAGACCTAGTAACACTACAACACGAGGTAGACCACCTAGACCTGTGGGTAATGCTAGTGGAAATCAGAGAGGGACTAAAGATACTGCTGTACGTTCTGAGGCTCGTGCTCCTTCTAGAGCCTATGCTATATGCGCGCGCGAGAATGCTTCTTCGCCAGATGTTATTACCAGTACTTTCACTTTTTTTAATACCGATGTTATTACTTTGATTGATCCCAGTTCTACTCATTCGTATGTGTGTGAAACTTTGGCATCCAGCAAGACTCTTCCTGTTTAGTCTACTGAGTTTGTGATTCGGGTGTCGAATCCTTTGGGCCATTATGTTCTAGTTGATAAAGTGTGTAAGAAATGTCCCCTGATGATAAAACATTCTTGCTTTCCGGCTGATCTAATGCTATTACCGTTTGATGAGTTTGACATCATTCTCGATATGGATTGGTTAACTTTGCATGATGCGGTAGTGATCTGCAAGCGAAAGACAATTGCCTTGAGATGTTCGAATGATGAGATAATCCGAGTTGAGTCTATAGATTTAAATGGATTACCGGCAGTAATATCTTCGATGTTAGCTCAGAAATATGTAAAAAAGGTGTGTGAAGCTTATCTTACGTATGTACTGGATAGCAAAGAGTCAGAAAAGAAACTTGAGACAGTGCCAGTGGTTTGTGAGTTCCTGGATGTATTCCCTGAAGAATTACCTAGATTACCACCTGTTCGGGAGGTAGAGTTTGGTATTGAACTAGTGCTAGGGACTACACCTATTTCGATAGCTCCGTATCGTATGGCACCAACCAAGCTAAAAAAATTGAAATCTCAGTTGCAAGAGTTGACAGATAGAGGTTTTCCTCGACCGAGTTTTTCTCCTTGGGGTGCACCAGTACTGTTTGTGAAAAAGAAAGACGGAACCATGAGAATGTGCATTGATTATCGCTAGCTTAATAAGGTAATGATAAAGAATAAATATCCATTGCAGCGAATCGATGATTTGTTTGATCAACTGAAAGGAGCCTCAGTATTTTCGAAGTTAGACTTGAGATCGGGTTATTATCAGTTGTGAGTTAGAGACTATGACGTGCCTAAAACTGCTTTCAGAATGAGGTACGGACACTATGAGTTCCTAGTGATGCCATTTGGGCTCACTAATGCCCCTGCTGTTTTTATGGATCTAATGAATCGAATTTTCAGACAGTATTTGGATCGGTTTGTAGTCATTTTAATAGATGACATTTTGATCTATTCACACGACGAAACCGAGCATACCAAACACTTGAAGTTAGTATTGCAGATTTTGCGAGACAAGCAGTTATATGCGAAGTTCAGTAAATGTGAGTTCTGGTTGAGGGTAGTCAACTTTTTGGGGCATGTTGTATCCGCATCGGGTATCCGAGTTGATCCTAGTAAAATTTCAGCTATACTCGATTGGAAGCCTCCGAGAAATGTTTTAGAAGTTTGAAGTTTTTTGGGATTTGTTGGGTACTACAGACGGTTTGTGAAAGGTTTCTTGATGATAGCAACACCGATGACAAAGTTTCTTCAGAAAGATATCAAATTTGAGTGGTCAGAAAAGTGCCAGAAAAGTTTTGATCAATTGAAAACTCTTTTGACCGAAGCTCCAGTATTAGTTTAGCCAGAATCCGATAAAGAATTTTTGATCTACAGTGATGCGTCTCTGAATAGTTTGGGCTTTGTATTGATGCAAGAGGGTAGAGTAGCAGCGTACGCTTTGAGACAGTTGAAGCCACACGAGAAAAACTATCCGATTCATGATCTTGAGTTAGCTACTATCATTTTCGCTGTGAAAATTGGGCGCCATTACTTGTTCGGGGAAAAATGCCATGTGTGTTCCGATCACAAAAGTCTCAAGTACTTGATGACTCAGAGAGATTTGAATTTGAGACAAAGACGTTGGCTAGAATTATTGAAAGATTACGAGCTTGTCATTGATTACCATCCGGGAAAGGCTAACGTGGTTGCTGATGCTTTAAGCCGTAAATCACTGTTTGTTTCGCGCGCAATAAATGTGCACCTGTCTGTGTCCACTGATGATGTATTAATATTGGAGTTAAAAGCAAAACTGTTATTGATGCAACAAATCCGTGAAGCTCAAAAAGTTGATGATGAACTAGTTGCAAAATGAGCACTATGTGTTTCGATAGAGGATTCATAATTTTTAATTGATAGTAATGATTGTTTAAGGTTCAAAAATCGATTATGTGTTCCGAGAAATTCAGAGCTTATTCCGATGATTTTGAGCGAGGCTCATAGTAGCCAAATGTCAGTTCACCCGGATAGTACAAAAATGTACAATGATCTGAAACGTCAGTATTGGTGGCATGGTATGAAACGAGACATTTCTGACTTTGTTTCGAAGTGTTTGATATGTCAACAAGTGAAAGTGGAACATCAAGTGCCTTCGGGATTACTTCAGTCGATCATGATACCCGAATGGAAGTGGGATCAAGTCACGATGGATTTTGTATCTGGGTTGCCATTGTCACCAAGCAAGAAAGATACGATCTGGGTTGTTGTTGATAGATTGACAAAGTCGGCTCATTTTATTCCCGTACGTACAGATTATTCACTTGATAAGTTAGCTGAGTTGTATATTTCTCAAATTGTAAGATTACACGGGGTACCTACTTCTATTGTGTCGGATAGAGATCCTAGATTCACATCGCGGTTTTGGAAGAAATTGCAAGAAGCATTGGGTACTAAGTTGCATTTTAGCATCGCTTTTCACCCCCAGACCGATGGTCAATCCGAGCGAATTATTCAGATCCTCGAGGATATGTTGAGATGTTGCATCCTTGAGTTTATTGCCTCGTGGGAACGATACTTGCCTTTGGTTGAATTCGCATATAACAATAGTTTTCAATCGAGGATCAAGATGGCACCTTACGAGGCTTTGTACGGTCATAAATGCCGTACACTGTTATTCTGGACTGAGCTCAGTGAAAATAAAATCTTTGAAGTTGATTTAATTAAAGATGCCGAACAGAAAGTAAAAGTGATTTGTGAAAGTCTGAAAGCAGCATTAGATCGTCAGAAGTCATATACGGACTTGAAACGAAAAGACATAGAGTATCAAGTCAGAGACAAAGTGTTTCTTAAAGTTTCCCCTTGGAAAAAGGTACTCAGATTTGGCCGTAAAGGCAAGTTGAGTCCGAGATTTATCGAACCGTATGAGATATCAGAACGAATTGGGCCGGTAGCGTACAAATTGATCTTGCCACTTGAACTTGAAAAGATTCATAATGTTTTTCATGTTTTGATGCTTAGACTGTATAGATTTGACTATTCACATGTGATTAGTCCATCAGAGATAGAAATTCGGTCTTATTTGAGTTATGAAGAGGGACCGGTTTGTATTTTGGCTCGTGAAGTAAAAGAACTACGAAATAAGAAAATCTTGTTAGTGAAAGTACTGTGGCTCAAACACGAGGTTGAAGAAGTGACTTGGGAGTCAAAGGACTCAATGAAAGAACGTTATCCCAACCTTTTCACTGGTAAGATTTTCGGGGACAAAAATTCCTTAGGGGGGAAAGTTGTGACAGCCCTAATTTGACCCTAGTCGAAAAGTGGTTTCGGGACCACAAAACTGAGTCACAAAAATAAGTAAATGTTATATTTTGTGCGTATTATATGTGAAAGTGCATGTGTGAAAATTTCATGCTTTGATTTTGTCATTTGTATGTGAAATCATTAAATAGGACTTATGTGAAAATTTTTGAAAATGCGATAGGTTAATTTGTGGTGGCCAAATAATTTATGGTGTAAAATAGGTGGATTTGCATGTCAAAACTCCCACTTTAATGTGTAGTGGCTGGCCATAATGATGATGATAAACAAAATATGCATTTTAAATTAGCATTATAAAATTTAATGGCTTTAATATTATAAAATAAATATAAATAAAATAACAAAATGAGGAAAAAGACAAAGATTGTTCATCTTTGTTCTTCATAGCCGAAATTAGGAGAGGAAAAAAAAACTCAAGCAACATTCGGCCGTTTACTACATGATTCAAAGGTAATTTCCATGTATTTTTTTGATGTTCTTGTGAAATTAGCATGGTTAAAGCATTGTTTAGTTAACCCATGTTTAAATTTTGAAAATTTTTGTGTTGTGAGCATTCGGTCATGAATTGAATTGAAGGAAATGGTTGTTGTTTCATGTTCATTTTATGAGGAATGGAGATTTAAGCTTGATAAAATTTTGTTAAGAATGAATGAAAGAAATATGTGTATTCGGCTATGGATGATTAGATAATAAATTAGTGTGGATGCTTTGATGAGTTATGCACAATTATTAGTTGAATTTAAAGCTTGTTAAATTTGCCCTTACCATTTCCGAATGAGTTTCATAGTTAAAGAAATTTTTTTTAAAGTGCTTAGTTAATTGATACTAGGTTAATCGTGTGTATAAATTATTTAAAATATAAACTTTGTATAAGTACTAAAGGTTGTAGATGAATTCAGCCTTGGGAGAAATTTTGGTATAAAATGCTTGAATGTTAAATAGGTTATTGCTTTAATGACCGAATGTGTCAAAGGCTAATGCATGGTCTAGTTGATCAATATGTGTTAAAAGGGAAATGTAAATAAATACCTATTTGATGAGCTATATATATATATATTGGGCTATATGGTAAAGACATGTATATGAAAATATGATAAGCCATATGAGTTTTGTGTTTGTGTATGTGAACTAAGTATACAATGAATATTCGGCTATGAAGGTTATAGGTTAAGTCATAGGAATTTTGGTAATGTACATATTTGGTCATTAGGGTTATATGTACTTAGGCTATGTGAGTTATGTGTTAAGGCAAGTTACTTATTTGATATATGTATTCGGTCATAAAGGTGTACATGAGGAAATGTTAAATAAATTGTATTAAATTGCTTAATGTGATTAAAAATGTGTATGGCCATTTTGTATTTGAGCTAAAAGTAGCTATATGGCCTATTAAATTTCTTGTCATATTTGGCCATAAGCTAGCATGATGGGACTTTAATAAGTTAAATTTTGTTTGAATTAGCTCAAGAGCATAGAGAACCAAGCTTGGACAGGGGAAAAGAGAAAGTAGTTGAATAGCCGATCCGAGACTATTCGAATATATTCGAGGTAAGTTGTAAGTAGTTAAATATAAATAATATTCGATAATGACATGACAGATTATGAGAATTAAGTATTACTTGTCATATATGCATATGGCCAAATGGCAATTGTAATGGAATTAAAATGTGATATGCTTTTATGATCAAATGATAGTGTTAGATGAATATCAGTAAGATATTACGTGTAAACTATCAAGTGATAAATATGAGTGATGAAATGAAATAAAAGTGAATAAAATGTAGGATGATATATTCGAATGATGCTTGTACCTAATTTGGTGTGATTGTGTTATATGAAACTTTTTGATTTGAATATCATACAGATACTATTCGGGCCTTTGAGCCTAGCAGGCTATAATGCCGGTGAAACGATATCGGGCTTCAAGCCTAGCAGGCAAAATGCCAGTGAATGAATTTAGGTTTTAAACCTAGCAGGCTATAATGCCGGTGAAATGATGTCAGCTTCGAGCCTAGCAGGTGAAATGCTGGTGAATAAATTCTGGTTTTTAAACCTAGCAGGCTGAATGCCAGTGATTTGATAAAAGTTTAAAACTAAGATACTCGTGTTAGAGTGACAAATGAATACATTCAATACGTTAAGTTGGCCAGGTACGTATTATGTACTTAAATGTGAGTTTGATTTGAATTGAATCATAAGTGTATAATGTGATACATATGTGAATAAATGTTATAACTATATCTATAATCATGATACATTCGGTCAAGGTGTGAAAGTATGTGAAAGTAATTAATTTATTTATGTTATATAAATTCAGATTAAGTGAAATAAGAATGCTAAATGTGTATTATGTGCTTGTGTATATTCGGCCAAATGACAATATATCTAGAAAATGGCCTCTTGACATATTGAATAATCAATGTATAATTGAGTTTATTTGTTGCATTGCTTAAAACATACTAAGCTCATGAAAGCTTACTACGTTTGTTACATTTCTCTGTTTTATAGATTGTTGACTCCAGTCACCTGCTCGGAAAGGGATCGTCAGCAACTCGTCACACTATCTATCGTTTTGGTATTACTAAGTTTTGAAGCTAGTATGGCATGTATAGAATAGACTTAAGTGAATAGTATTTTTGAGATGTTGTTGCATATGGGCCATGCGAATATGGCATCTTTTGAATGTTTGTATAAAGTTTTTGAATGCATATAAAAGTTAATGTTCTTATATCTATGTGATTGTACAAATGTGGTATTTTGGGTTGGTAACACTTCATAACCCATTCCGCCAACGGATACGGGTTATAGGGGTGTTACAATTTTATTGGTATTAGAGCTACGGTTTAGTCGATTCTAGGATTAACGTAGAGTGTGTGAGTCTAGCTATACATGCCATGAAGTGTTATTACGATAGTGTGATGATTTCTGACAGCTGAAATGTGTTTTTCGTATAGTAATGAATTCTGATCCCGATCGAGCGGTAGCTGATGATGTAGAGAGCGTAGCACACTCTCGAGCCACATATCATATAGCAGGATTACCAGTCCAGGCTAAATCCTATCTGTAACATATGCTCTAAAAGTTTTGTCAAGATTACCAGTCTAGGCTAAATCCAGTCTATTCAATATGCTCGAGAAAACTTATATAAGGATTACCCGTCTAGGCTAAATCTTTTTAATAATGAGGTCAATAGGATTACTCGTCTGAGCTAAATCCCATTAGCAACAAATGCAAGACCTTATTCAATAAGGGAAATCACCTTTATCCATCGATTTTCATTTATTCAAACGGGATTTAATATTTTTCAAGCATTATCAGTCATGTGATTATTTCATACATCTATAACATTCATATAATTTAAATAAACACATTCCACATTCATTTCAAGCACAAAAATACCATTTTTATCATTTATCATTTATCACGCATTATATTGATCGGGCTTTGTCAGATATGTTTTCAATGTCATATATGTAACACCCCTAACCCGTATCCGTCTCCGAACTAGGTTGTAGGCATTATCGAATGAATCAGAGCATTTAATATTCATTCCACAAACATCATAGCATCAAAGATCAAGCATCAATATTAAGTCCCTTACATAGGTCATCGATACCTTAAACATACATTAGAAAGGGGTTGGGACTAAACCGAACACATACAAAAATTTTTCAACATTTAAATTTTTTTTAAAGATATGCAGGTCACACGCCCGTGTGAATAGGTCGTGTGCCATACACGGCATTAGGCGCGCCCGTGTGTCTTGGCTGTGTCAAAACAGGGCATACATACTGACTTGCACACACGGCCACAAGACACACCCGTATGCCTTAGTCGTGGTTGGGCCTCACTTGGATCACACGGCTAGCCACACGCCCGTGTGACTTGGCCGTGGTCAAGTCTGACTTAAAATCATAGGGTACCCTAGGGGACACACGGTCTTGCAACATGACTGTGTGTCGCATACGGCTGAGACACACGCTCGTGTCTCTGCCCGTGAGGACAAAAATAGGCCATTTAAAAAGCCAATTTGCCACCCATTTGGGTCAAACCTACAATCAACAAAATCACAACATTTCTTAACCAATTCTCATCCAATTCACAACCAAAACATAAACTATTCAGGCTATATCATTGCCAACCTGTAATATCCTGATTTTTGGGTTTATAGTAATTCTCGAGAAATTGGTAGAGTTTTTAGAAATTTGTTATTTGGTAGTAGAACTTATAAATGGAATATGTAAATGGGCCTAAGGAAGGCCTATGTGTAGGCCAAAACCCGGAAGAATTTTTGAATTTTAGGCTTAAGGAGTTAAGGGCTTTGGATAGGTGGCCTTATTAAAAGATATGGGCAAATTGTGACACAAAAGAGCCCCTGGCAAAGTGGCTAAGTGACGCCACTAAGGAGCTAAAAAGGTAGCGTGTAAGTGGTTGGGGAGAGCCAAGGTTCGATTCCTGGAGTTGGCAGTTGAGGTGTTCTTTTTACGACTTGAGCAGGCAGGAGTTGGAAGCTGAATGGAACTCTGTTGGGGAGAGTTGAAAATCGGTCAAACACATGGATTAAGGAGTGATAAGGGGAGAGATTTAAGGGATTAGGAGAGAAGCTAAGAGTTGGCCAAATAGTGGGAACTGGAGAGGGGATTTTGGCAAGGGAATATTAGGTTGGTATTTCGGCATTTAGGGAGTAGTTGTGCCGTTTACTTCTGTGTAGCCATCATACGGTTTCCTTCTTTCTCTTCCTTTCTCCTTTTCTAGCCGAAACTATCATCCTCTCCACCCATATTTCTTTCTTTTCTTCTCCAAAACCAGTCCACTAATCCCTTTTGTTTCATCTACTACTCTTTATCTCCACTTTTGCCGAAAAACCTCAAAAGCCAAAATCTGTGAAGATTAGTAGTGCCGAATTCTTTTTGGATCAGTAACTTTTCTGTTCTTATTCCTTATCTACTTAACCCAATACGGCACACAAGAAAGACTGTGGTAAGTATTCACACACTAAATCGATTCAGTAGTAACTGTTGACAAAAGCCGAAACCTCCTATGGTTTAGGGAGGTTGCTGATTTGTAATATAGGCCTTATTGGGATTTTTTATGTGATTCTTATGGTTTGTATAGCAGAGTAGATAACTTTGGAGGAGCAGTAAGGCTTTGGGGATCGACTTGGATAACTTTGGTCGAGAATCGGGCTCGGTGAAGGTAGGTGATCTATGGCCAGTAGGGGTTCCTTGGCCGAATATGGTAAGGTGGCTTTTGGGTTTAATAAGCATGATTTGTACACTAAGTAGGGTGACGGTTAATTGTAGGATTGGCGTGGGAGACTTTGCTAAGTGAACGTCACAAACAGGTGTGTAACGAACCCTCTTTTGTAGCTTAACTCAATAAATGCCGAAAAGCCGAAATGTCAGAAACTCCGGTATTTCGAGGACTTGTGAGCATGCGAAAGCTCATAGGTTGGGTAGATACGCTAAGTTGATGATCGGGATCGTTGGAACAGGTAAGGGCATGATTTTTTGCATCACGGTAAGTTGGGCCTCGAGGGGCTGAAGTCGGGCCCAATAGGCTTCCGGGCCCATTTGGGTAAAATTGGTAGAAAATGGAATCCTGTTAATTTGCGCGTTAAGTCAGTTAATACTGTTATGGAATATAGGCTAAATGGGCTTAAAGGGCTTAATCGATATTCGTAGGGCCCATTAGGGATTTAGGGCCCAAAAGCCTGAATTTGCTAGGGTGGATTAGAAATTATTATTTAAGCATTCGGAATTATTGTTAATTGTTAATGTACATGGAAAACCCACGATGGTTGGTAAAATTACGAAATTACCCCTATGTATGAAAATTGACTATTTTGCCCTGGGTAAAAATGACTATTATACCCCTAGGGCTTAATGATGAATGTGATGCATGATATGTTCATATGACATGATATGAGCATGATATTCCATGATATAATCATATATGCATGGGTTGGGTTTATATGAATGGAGGAAGTGAAAAAGGGCTTTGCCCCAGTTTACCGAAAAGGGCTTTTGCCCCATTTTTTTTTAAAAGAGGCTAGGCCTCCGGTTATATGTTAAGCAACTATGTTGCCAATGGAGAGTTTGGTTGGGTGGGTTGAGTTATTCCCCACATGGAGAGTTTGGTTGGTACGGGTGGAGAGTAGTGGTTGGTAGGCTGAGTAGTCTCCCCAAATGGGTTTGCATTCATACATTAATATAACATGTGACATTGAAATGGGCCTATGGTCCATACCATTTACAGTAAAGGCTTAGGCCCAGTGATATGAATAATGAAAAGGCTTCGGCCCAGTATATGAATAATTGAAAGGCTTCGGCCCAGTATATGTGGTAATTGAATTCGGGCTTAGGCCCAGTAGGCTGATATTGATTTGGGCTCTGAGAGGGGCTTGTTGCACACTCAGTTTCCAAACTCACCCCCCTTTATTTCTTATCTTTACAGGTGAGCCTTGATGTAGAGACTTGGAGCCGGAGGGGATTTAGAGTGGCTATGGTGATCACGTTTGGACTTATCATTAAATAAACAGTTTTTCTTTCAGTTTATTCTTACTTTTAATATTATTTATATTTGGGTTGTAATAAGGCCATTTTAACTATTTATTTGGGATTATATTTATATAACTCTATATTTTTCTGATAATAATCAAAATGAGCTAGACTTAGGACGCGTTTTCAAAATGATACTTGATTTCAAAATAACGCAACGACACACATAATTGGTATAACAAAGATAACTACTTAAATGAATTTCAACTTGTTTATCAAAGTGTGGCAATAGTTGTGGGCATGTCTAGGATTGGATCCATCAAGAGCTTGGTACTTAAGCATCCTTCATGGCTCACCTCCTCTGTTTCGGATACCTACCTGGTGCGCAGCTTCCATTCTCTTTGTTAATTTAATGAAAGACAATCTTTAAACATTAAAACAAAGCTTGGGTTTTCAAAACTTCGATATGACACGTCAAATTCGGCCATAACGTCTAGGCCGGGTTTGGGGTGTTACACAACCAATTCCATGCTTATAAACCTTACTATTTTATGCCAAAACATAAGGCAAAAACATATCAAAACATATGGTTTATAAACCTTAATATGCATCATTCAATCTCATACTATGAACTTACCAAATTCTCAAATAAACATATAACAAATCTTACCCAATTGACCAACTATCTTAGCCATCTAAAACACATCAAACATACTACCATTGCATCACATAACATATATCATTATCCAACTGTAAGTTCAAACACAACCTAGCCATATAACATGGCATGATATATACATTACAAAACATATCCAAACACTACTAGCCTATACATGCCATACTTTAATATATATATACCTTCTCAAAAGGTACCAAAAGAAGGTTCGATAGTGTGGTGACGATCCTCGACGATCCCTAAGCTCCCAATAGCTACGGTATCTATAAAACAATGCAAACACACACAAAGTAAGCTTTTAAAAGCTTAGTAAGCCATATACAAATAAACTTATCAACATAAGCATATAAACATCATAGAATACATATACTTCATGACCAAGATACTAACATATACCATATAGTTCACATATGATTCACATATTTCCAGTCCAATTGCTCATATAACATATTTTTTCATAATTATATCATATGTTCATAAAGTTACATGTACTTACCATTCATTCTCAACATAATGTACAATTCAAACATACCTGAATCGAATACGCATTTCATATAATCATTCGTATCTCGGAGTGCCCGTTGAACCATTCGAAAATGTAATGATACGCGGATAGCTCGGAAAGCATATACAATGCCAACGTCCCAGACGTGGTCTTACATGTAATCAAACATCGATGCCAGTGTCCCAGACATGGTCTTACACGAAATCAAATACGATGCCAATGTCCCAGACATGGTCTTACACGTAAATCATAAGTCGATGCCAACGTCCCAGACGTGGTCTTACACTCAAACACATATCAGATCGTATGTCATGACATATGTATCCTAACTATTCCTATGGTTCATACGGGGCTTTACGGATGTCATTACATTATCAAAACTTCCTCATAATTTCACATATTGATCTCTCAAGCAACCATTCATCACAATTAAATGTTATATAACATAAATAAATAACTTAAACATGTTTATTGTATACTGACTTACATCATACGGATTCAGATAAATAGAATCGGCTACTTGACGACTTTCAACTTTCCCCGATCTAAATCTGTTTTCTTTAATTCTTGATCTATATAAATTTAGATTTAACCATTTTATTCACCAAATCATACAAATCAATCCATATACACAAAATTAAGGCATTTTACAAATTAGCACTCACATTTTTACATTTTGACACTTTAGTCCCTAGTTCACAAAATCACAAAATACTCAAAATTTTCTTAGACATGTACTTGGCCAAATATTTATAGTACTCATACTAGTCCACAAAATTTATTTATTTCACATTTTAGTCCCTCAACAAATTTCACAATTTAGTCCATTTTACTCAAAATAATTAAAAATCCAAAAACAAAAGATATTAACCCAACATCAAGCTTTCATATTTCATCATTTAACAACATAAAGCTCATGAATTCATCCATGGAACATTTCAAAATCGTCATCAAAATCAGAAATTTAGGCATGAGCTTAGTATAACACAAAGCAGCAATCACAAAAAAGTAGAACTTATCAAAAACGAAACAAAAATGAACCTTCAATTGAGCTTTAGTATGGTCGAACCCTAGCTAACTCTTTTTCTTCCCTTTTTTTTTTTTTTTTTATTTTCGATTGAAGATGAACACAATTGGCTTGATTTTCATGCCTTTGTTTTATTTTAATTATCATATTAACTAAATTCCAATTCCAATTTGATAAAAGACCATTTATGTCCACTAATACTTTCAATGGTAAAATAACATAATAAGGACCTCTCATTTAACAAGACAAATCAAATAGGCACTTTAACAATCAACAAGAAACTTTTACATTTTACGCGATTAGGTCCTTTTATCAAATTGAGCACACAAACAATTAAATTTTCATGCGAAACTTTCACACATGCTAATTCACATATCATAAATATGAAAATTAATATTTACATATTTTTTTTACTCAAATTTGTGGTCTCGAAACCACTGTTCCGACTAAGGCCTAAACAAGACTGTTACAATTCTCCCTGCTTAGGGATTTTCGTCCCCTAAAATTTTACCATTGAATAAATTCAGATATTGTTGTCTCATAATATCTTCAGGCTCCCACGTAGCCTCTTCAACACCGTGCCGGTGCCACTTCACTTTTACTAATAGAATTTTCTTATTTCGCAGTTTTTTAAAATATAGATCGGTTCTTCTTCGTAGGTCATACCAGACTAAATCTCAATCTCAAACGGAGGAATCACATGTGAAGGATTGGATCTGTATCGTCAAAGCATCGATACGTGAAACACATCATGAATATTTTCTAGCTCTGGTGGTAACAACAATCTCTATGCTACCGGCCCAATACGCACAGTAATCTCATATGGCCAGATGAACCTCGTACTCAATTTGCCTTTTCTACCGAACCGAAGTACTTTCTTCCGTGGAGATACTTTCAAAAACACTTTGTCGCCGATCTCAAATCCAATGTCTTTTCTTTTCAAATCTGCATACGATTTCTGACGATCAGAAGCTGCTTTCAAACTATATCAAATTACTTTCACTTTCTGTTCAGTTTCTTTTATCAAATCAATCCTGTGAATCTTATTCTCTTTGAGCTCAGTCCAATACAAAGGTGTACGACATTTGCGACCATATAAGGCTTCGTACGGTGCCATTTTAATGCTTGATTGAAAATTATTATAAGCAAATTCAATTAAAGGCAAATACTGTTCCCACGTACCTTCAAACTCAAGAATACAACATCTCAACATATCCTTGAGTATCTGAATAATACGCTCGGATTGACCGTCCGTTTGTGGGTGAAAAGTAGTACTGAAATACAATTTCGTACCAAGAGCATCTTGTAATTTCTTCCAGAATCGTGATGTGAATCTCAGATCCCTGTCTGACACAATAGATAATGGCACAACATGCAACCTCACTATATTAGAAATGTATAATTCAGCTAACTTATCAAGGGAGTAATTGGATCGTACCAGAATAAAATGAGCTGATTTTGTCAATCGATCAACTACAACCCAGATATTATCTTTCTTTCTCGAAGACAAGAGAAAACCCAAAATAAAGTCCATCGTCACTCTATCCCATTTCTACTCCGGAATCATAATCGGTTGTAACAAACGAGATGGCACCTGATGTTCAGCCTTAACTTGCTGATAGATCAAACATTTCGAAACAAAATTTAAGATATCTCTTTTCATTCTAGACCACCAGTAATACTGTTTCATATCATTATACATTTTCATACTACCCGGATAAATAGATAACCGACTATTGTGAGCTTCATTCAAAATCAGCTGAATTAACTATGGATTTCTCGGAACACAAATTCTATCTCGAAATCTTAGACAATCATATTTATCAACTCTGAATTCTAAATCAGAATCTAAATGACATTGAGCTCGTTTCGCTAAAATCTCATTATCAATCTTCCGAGCTACGATAATCTCTTGAATGAATAATGGTCTTGCTTTTAATTCGGCTAAAACTGAACCATCATCAGCCAGAACCAAATAAGCATTCAACGCACGCAAAGCAAACAGTGATTTTTTACTCAAAGCATCAGCAACAACATTTCCTTTACCTGGATGATAAGCAATCACAACTTCATAGTCTTTTAACAGCTCTAACCATATTCTTTGACGCAGATTCAGATCTTTCTGAGTCATCATATATTTCAAACTCTTATGATCAAAATATACATGACATTTCTCACTAAACAAATAGTGGCGCCAAATCTTTAAAGCAGACACAATAGCAGCTAACTTAAGATCATGCGTCGGATAGTTCTTTTCGTGTGGTTTCAACTGTCTCGAAGCATAAGCAATGACTTTGCCTTCTTGCATCAAAACACATCCAAGTCCGATCAACGAAGCATCACTATAGATTACAAATTCTTTACCCAATTCAGGTTGTACTAATACTGGAGCTTCAGTCAATAAAATTTTCAACTGTTTAAAGCTTTTCTGACACTTTTCAGACCATTCAAACTTCACATCTTTCTAAAGAAGCTTTGTCAATGGAGTCGCAATCATCGAAAAGCCTTTTACGAACCGTCTATAATAACCAGCAAGTCCCAGAAAACTACGGACTTCAGAAACAATTCTCGGAGGCTTCCAATCTAAAATAGCAAAAGATTTTCTTAGATCAACTCGGATACCAGATGCTGATACAATATGACCCAGAAAACTGTCCTTTCGTAACCAGAATTCACATTTACTAAACTTCGTATACAACTGTTTATCTCGCAAAGTCTGTAGCACTAATCTCAAATGTTCGGCATGTTCAAACTCATCACATGAATAAACCAATATGTCATCAATGAACACAATAACAAATACGGTCTGAAAATTCTATTTATCAAATCCATAAAGATAGCAGGAACATTAGTCAATCCTCAAGGCATAACCAAGAATTTATATGGCCATACCTCGTTCAGAAAGTAGTTTTTAGAATGTCTGAGTCTTTTACTCGTAACTGATAATAACCTAATCTCAAATCTATCTTCGAAAACACAGTAGCTACTTTCAACTGATCAAATAAATCATCAACTCGGGGTAGAGGGTATTTATTCTTGATAGTCACTCTGTTCAACTGATGATAATCTATACACATTCTTATCGTATCGTCTTTCTTTTTTATAAATAGAACAGGAGCACCCCAAGGTGAGAAACTCGGTCTAGCAAACCCTCTATCGATCAACTCTTGCAATTGAAACTTTAATTCTTTCAACTCAGTCGGAACCATGTTATATGGAGCTATCAAATCGGAGTAGTTCTCGGTACTAACTCAATGCCAAATTCCACTTCTCGTATCGAAGGTAGTCCCGGAAGTTCTTCAGGAAGCACGTCAGCAAATTCACAAACAACAAGCACTGATTCAACTTTCTTTTTTGACATTTTCGAGTCAATCACATAGGCAAAATAGGCTTCACACCCTTTTCTCACAATACTCAAAGCTTTCATCGAAGATATCACAACAGGCAATCCATTCAAATCACTAGATTCAATTCGAACTATTTCATCATTCTTGCATCTCAAATCAATAGTTTTCCGTTTGCATTTCACAATAGCATCGTGCAACGTTAACCAATCCATACCCAAAATTATATCAAACTCATCAAAAGGTAACAGTATCGGATCAGCTGGAAAATAAATATCTCGAAACATTAACGGATAAATCTTGCAGACTTTATCAACTAAAACACATCTGCCTAAGGGGTTCGAAACTTTAATTACAAACTCAGTAGACTCTATAGGCAAAGTCTTACTATTCACTAAGTTTATGCATATATACGAATGTGTTCATCCAGGATCTATCAAAGCAATCACAGAAGTATCATAAAGTCTGAAAGTACCCATAGTATAAGCTTTGGCAAGTGCATGAGCCTCTGATCTAACAGTAGTGTCTTTTTTTCCTCTCTAACTTCCACTCACATTTCCCCTATTTTTGGAAGGTATACTACAAGATGTATTACCACTTGGTCTCAAATTTTGTACAATCTCTTGCTGGACAGATTCGGGGCAATCACGGATAAATTGTCTAAAGATCCACATTTGAAACAGGCTCGATCATATAGTCTACAATTACTGGGATGTCTTTTACCATAATGTTTGAACTCAGGGCGATCAAATTTAACATTTCCAACACTGGCAACAGATGTAGCTGGAGCTTTAAAATTCGAATGCGATCTAGTACGATCTCTATTCGAATGCCCTACATTAGCCTTTGAACAACTATTATCATCTCTAAACTTCTTTGATGCAGATTGAAATGACTTGCTCGATGATCTCTTTCGCACTTCTCTAGCTTCTGAATCAGCTTTTCTTTCTCTTTCCTGAGATCTTCAGCTTTACATGCTCGTTCAACAAGCACAACTCAAGAATCCCGACTAACAAACGGATATCTTCATTCAAGCCATTCTCAAATCTTTTGCATATTATTACCTTAGTAGATACACACTCTCAAGCATACTGACTCAGTCTTACAAATTCTCGCTCGTATTTTGTAACACACATATGGCCTTATTTAAGCTCAAGAAACTCTTTACGTTTCTGGTCGATAAATCTCTAACTGATGTGTTTCTTCCGAAATTTAGCTTGGAAGAAATCCTAGGTGACTCACTCACTCGAAACTACCGATATCAAAGTCTTCTACCAATGCTACACCATATCTCTCAGAAGTGAAACGACACATTTTATGCATTCCTCCAGATTCAAAGACAATTCATCGAACACTCGTATCGTGTTCTCTAACTAGAACTCGGCTCTTTCAGCATCATCATTCGTAGTAGCATGAAATTCTTCAGCCCCATATTTTCTAATCTTATCAACCAGAGGCTTGATCAACTGATTCAGATTCACTTGTGGCATAGCAGGGGCTTGTGAAGGATTTACCCGAGGTAGAGGTTGTTGAACAGCCGGATTAGTTCTAATGTATTGGGTAAACCAATCATTCATCATTTGATAGAAGTCTTGTCTAGCCTCACCATCATGGCTACTCGTAGCCAGTCTAGAGTCGGATGGCGCTGTTCCTTGTACGGGAGTAGGCGCATTACTTTCGACATCATCAGCTACAGCTCGTTCGGGATCCATTTGCTATATAAAAGCATAATTTCATTGTCAGGATTCATCAGACTATCGCAGTTCATAAATATGGCATGTATAGCTAGACTCACATACGCTATGGTAGTCCTAGAACCAACTAAACCATAGTTTTGATACCAATAAAATATAACACCTCTAACCCGTATCCATCGTCGGGCTAGGGCTGTAGGCATTACCAGACGAATCAGAACATTTAATATTCATTTCACAAACATCGTAGCATCAAAGATCAAACATCAATATTAAGTCCCTTACATAGGTCATCAAGACTTTAAACATACATTAGAAAGGGGCCAGGACTAAACCAAACACATACAAATTTTTTTTAACATTTAAACATTGTTTAAAGATATACACGTCACACACCCATGTGAACAGGCGGTGTGCCTTACACGGTATTAGACACGCTCGTGTGTCTAGGCCATGTCAAAATAGGGCATACATACTGACTTGCACACACGGCCACAAGACGCGCCCGTATGCCTTAGCCGTGGTCGAGCTTGACTTGGATCACACGGCTAGCTACACACCCGTGTGCCTTGGCCGTGGTTGAGTCTGACATAAAATCATAGGGTACCCTAGGGGACACACAGCCGTGCAACATGACCGACACATGCTCGTGTCTCTGCCTGTGTAGACAAAAATAGGCCATTTGAAAAGCCAATTTGCCACCCATTTGGGTCAAATCTACAATCAACAAAATCAAAATATTTCTTAACCAATTCACATCCAATTCACAACCAAAACATACACTATTCAGGCTATATCATTGCCAACCAATTCTATGCTTATAAGCCTTACTATTTTATGCCAAAACATAAGATAAAAACATATCTAAAAATATGGTTTATAAACCTTAATACGCATCATTCAATCTCATACTATGAACTTACCAAATTTTCAAATTAATATATAACAAATCTTACCCAATTGCCAACTATCTTGGCCATATAAAACAGATCATACATATCACCATTGCATCACATAACATATATCATTATCCAACTGTAAGTTCAAACACAAGCTAGCCATATCACATGGCATGATATATACATTACAAAACATATCCAAACACTACTAGCCTATACATGCCATACTTTAATTTATATATACATTTTCAAAAGGTATCGAAATAAGGTTCGATAGTGTGGTGACGATCCTCGACGATCCCCGAGCTCCTGATAGCTATGATATCTATAAAACAATGCAAACACACACAAAGTAAGCTTTCAAAAGCTTACAAGCCATATACAAATAAACTTATCAACATAAGCATATAAACATCATAGAATACATATACTTCATGACCAAGATACTAACATATACCACATAGTTTACATATGATTCACATATCTCCAATCCAGTTGATCATATAACATATTTATTCATAATTATATCATATGTTCATAAAGTTACATGTACTTACCTTTCATTCTCAACATAATGTACAATTCAAACATACCTGAATTGAATACGCATTTCATATAATCATTCGTATCTCGGAGTGCTCGTTGAACTGTTCAAAAACGTAAGGATACGTAGATAGCTCGGAAAGCATGTACAATGCCAACGTCCCAGATGTGGTCTTACATGTAATCAAACATCGATGCCAGTGTCCCAGACAGGGTCTTACACGAAATCAAATACGATGCCAATGTCCTAGACATAGTCTTACACGTAAATCATAAGTCGATGCCAATGTCCCAGACGTGGTCTTACACTTAAACACATATCGGATCTTATGTCATGACATATGTATCTTAACTATTCCCATGGTTGTTACGGGGCTTTTCGGATGTCGTTACATTATCAGAACTTCCTCAGAATTTCACATATTGATCTCTCATATGGCCATTCATCACAATTCAATGTTATATAACTTAAATAAATCAACTTAAAAACATTTTGTATATTGATTTACCTCGTACGGATTCAGATAAATGGAATCGGCTACTCGATGACTTTCGACTTTCCCCGATCTAAATTCGTTTTCTTTAATTCTTGATCTATATAAATTCAGATTTAACCATTTTATTCACCAAATCATACAAATCCATCCTTATACACATAATTAAGGCATTTTACAAATTAGCCCTTATATTTTTACATTTTGACACTTTAGTCCCTAGTTCACAAAATCGCAAAATACTCAAAATTACCTTTGCATGTACTTGGTCGAATATTCATAGTACTCATACTAGTCCTCGCATTTCATTTATTTCACATTTTAGTCCCTCAAATTACAAATTTCACAATTTAGTCCATTTTACTCAAAATCATCAAAAATCCAAAAACAAAATATATTAACCCAACATCAAGCTTACATATTTCAACATTTAACAACTTAAATCTCATGAATTCATCCATGGCACATTTCAAAATCATCCTCAAAATCAGAAATTTAGGCATGGGCTTAGTAAAACACAAAGCAACGATCACAAAAACATAGAAATTATCGAAAACGGAACAAAAACAAACCTTCAATTGAGCTTTCGTATGGCCGAACCCTAGCTAACTCTTTTTCTTTTCTTTTATTTTGATTTTCGGTTGAAGATGAACACAAATGACTTGGTTTTCATGCCTTTGTTTTAATTATCATATTAACTAAATTCCAATTCTAACCTTTGTTATAAAACTATTAAATCAATAAACATAAGGCCATTTATGCCCACTCATACTTTCAATGGTCAAATAACATAATAAAGACCTCTCATTTAAGAAGACAAATCAAATAGGCAGTTTAAAAATTAGCAGGCAACTTTTACATTTTACGCTATTAGGTCCTTTTATCAAATTGAGCACACAAACAATTAAATTTTCATATGAAATTTTCACACATGCTAATTCACATATCATAAATACAAAAAATAATATTTAGATATTTTTCTGACTCGAATTTGTGGTCCTGAAACTACTATTCCTACTAGGGCCTAAACCGGACTGTTACAATATATATATGATATATATATAATTCACATACAAAAAAATCTAATTTAAGCATAAAAATATACAACTTAGTTACACGAACTTACCTCGACAAATGTTCGTATACGTAAAATCTACTAATCTGACATTTTTCTCTTTTCCTCATTCTAGCTTCGAATTTGGTCTATCTGGGTCTATATGAGTAAATTTAACATCAATTTAATACAATTTAAACTCAATTCAGTCCAATTTACATCTTAGGCAAAATTACCATTTTGCCCCTAAACTTTTAATTAATGACGATTTCATCCCTAGGCTCAGAAAATGAAATTCATGCAATTCACTTCTTATTCCAAGCTTAACCAAAATTTCAATATAAAATTTAGAGCACATGTATTCTATAAAATTTAGAATTTTTTCTTCAATTTACACAACTTTACAATTTAGTCCCTAAATCATGTTTTCATCAAAAATAACTTTGTAAAAGTTGTTTATCTATTATCAACCTTTCATATTGTACCATAAATTTTAAATTTTCAGCATATTCATCCATGACATAATTTCTATACTTTGATAATTTTTCAAATTAATCCCCCAAATAGATAGATTAGATTATTCGGATTTCAAAAACATAAAAATTACTAAAAATGGGACTTGAATACTTACCTAATTTGACCAAGAAAGCTTGATTTCTCTTTCATAGGGTTTCCATGGAATATTTGGGGAAGAAAATGATATAAAATGATTTTTATTTCTATTTAGTTATTTATCATCTTTTAATTTTATCACTTTCCAATTTAGTCCTTAGCCTTTTTCTAATTTTCCATGGATGAATCATCCAAAAATATCTACTAAATTTTCATTAATGGTCTAATAACCATATAAGGACCTCTAATTTAAATTTATATAGCTATTTAATCCCTTTAGCTATTAGAGCACAACTTTTGCACTTTACGCGATTTAGTCCATCAAATTAAACATGTAATCAATAAAATTTATTTACGAAATTTTCATACAATATTATTATCATACTATAGATCATAAAATAGTATCAAAATAATTTTTCTTTTCGGGACTCGAATCTGTGGTCCCGAAACCACTATTTCGATTTTATAAATAATTAGGCTGTTACAACTCTCCTCGCTTAAAAATTTTCGTCCTCAAAAATCTTACCAGTAAAGAGGTTCAGATATTACTTTCTCATGAAATCTTCTAGTTCCCAGGTAGCTTTCTCTATATCGTATCATTGACTAAATCTACCTTTATATTTTTTGTTTCTTTCATTTCATCTGCCAAAATTTCAACCAGTCACTCACTGTAAGTCATGTCAAGTTGAATTTCAATATCTATCAGAGAAATAACACATGATGGGTCCGATCGATACTGTCGTAACACATATACAGATGAAAGGCATTGTGAATTCTATCGATCTCTTATAATAATACTAATCAACATGCAACAGGTCCGATTCTTTTAAATGATCTTATATGACCCGATAAACCGCAGACTTAATTTGCCTTCGCGGCCAAACCGGAGAACTTTCTTCCATGGTGAAACTTTCAAAAATATTTTATCGCCAATTTGAAACTCTATTTCTTTTCACTTTATATTCACATCGGATTTTTGACGATCAAATACTACTTTTATACTTTGTCAGATCACTTTCGCCTTTCTTTGGTTTCAATAAATCAAACCAACTACATGTATCTTTTCTCACTAAGCTCAGTCCAAAACACCGGAGTTTTACATTGTGACCATATAAAGCCTCGTACGGTAAAATTTTTATACTTGACTGTTAACTGTTATAATATATGAATTCAACTAACGGCAAATATTTCTTTTTCAATTGCCTTCGAATTCTAAAATATAGCACCGAAACATATATTCAAAAATCTAAATCATATGTTCAGATCATCCGTCTGAGAATGATATGCGGTACTACAATGTCACCGTATACCCAAAGCTTCTTGTAACTTGTTTCAGAATCAGAATATGAACTGTATATCTCTATCAGGAATAACAAAAACTAGCACATCATATAATCTGACAATCTCAAAAATAGATAATTCAAACAATCTATTAAGTGAGAATCCATTCATAATAGGATAAAATTGCAGACTTCGTCAAGCAATTGACAAATACACAAATAGTATCTTTTTTTTTCATAAACAGGGATAATCCCGATATAAAATTCATAGAAATTTGTTCCCATTTCCATTTTGGTATCGTCGCTGGCTATAACTACCCTGAAAGTATCATCTTTATCTTGCGGATATATCCAACATTTAAATACAAATTCAGAAATACCACATTTCATTTCGGGCTACTAATACATCTTTTTCAAATCGTTATGCATCTTAGCATTCCCCATATAAACAGATATAGTACCACTGTGATCATTCATGTAAAATTTTTTGTACAAGCTCCAAATACTTCATTACACAAACTCTGTCTCTAAATAACAGACAATTATCAAATCTATTCTAAAATTCTGACTCAGAAATTAATTCACACTGTATTCGTTTTACTTACAACTCATTATCACTTTTTTGAGTTTCACTAATTTGTTGTAAAATCATCTGTTTAGCTCTATACTCACCTAAAATTAAGTTATTACCAGACAATTAAAATCGGTATCCATAGCGTACAAAGGAGACAAAAATTTTCTACTTAGAATATCTGCAACCACAGTTACCCTTTCTAAGTGATATTCAATTATCACATCATAATCTTTCAACAATTCAAGCCATATACGCTATCTCAAATTCAAATCTTTTTGTAACATCAGATACTCCAAACTTTTATGGTCGGTGAATATGTGACATTTTTCACCAAATAAGTAATGTCATAAGATTTCAATACAAAAACAATAGCTATAAATTCTAGATCATGTATCGGGTAATTCTTTCCATGTGGTTTTTTTTAACTGTCTAGAAGTACAGGCTATTACTTTGCCTTACTGCATCAAAACACAGACTAATTCCATTTAATAATACATCACTGTAATAACAAATTTCTTACCCAATTCAGGCTGAACCAGAATTTACTTCGGTCAATAGAGCTTCCAACTGGTCAAAAATTTATTGATATCTATCAGTCCATTCAAATCTTACATCTTTTCTGTAATAACAGTGTCATCATTGTAACTATTTCAATTATTAACATTGAAACTTTAGGTGTTTCCAAAGCCATAACCATCAGATAGATTTTAAACCATAGTACTATAATATGATCGACATTTCAACCAAATAGATAAAACAATACTTCAATATCAACAGTGCACTTCAAATTAGAAGGGGAAAACCGAAAGTGGCCCTAATAATAACAAATGCAGTAATATAGTTTTTATAATTTGTGATCTCTATCACTAAACTTTATGATCGAGTTAATATTTATAACAGTAATAAACGTAATTACCTCTGGCCAATGAATATCTTTCACAGATAAACCATGTTTGAATAACAAATAAATTGATGATATCTCAGAAAAATGCAAAAAAGTAATATCACACATACACATTAGAAACAACTGTAATAAAGACAATATGATTTGCATATTCACAATTTAGAGCTTCAATCAGTAGAAGTAGAAAATAGTATCCTATGAATCTTGTCATCAAGTCTTCTATTAATCATGATGAATTAGAAAACCCAAGAAAAACAGAGCAATACCGCTAATGAATCAACCAGACTTACAATAATTCCATCTATTATAATTAGCCAGCCTTCCAATATGATAAATATTGCATCTGAACATGAACAATTTCATATGTCTCTGAAAATAACAGAACATATAAAATACCCAAAAGAGATTGCTGTAATATATCCGATTATAATAGCTACATTCAAATATCTTTGCAATTTCATCACTATTCCACTGATTAATAAAGTCATCAATAATCTCACATTATTCAGTTCACTAAAAGAGCTAATTTGAAAGTTTTTTTTTTGGCTAATCCGTTCTGTAGATACCACACCTGAATAAGTCTATTACTTATAAATAACTACTTCCTTAATAGTGACATTACATATCCCGAATAATATTCAGAAAAATCTGATATCTCTTTTAATACCGTCTTTACTTACTAACCCATTCTCAGCTCTGACTGCATTGTTAATCATTCAGCCACTGAACTCTTCAATTCCACACTTGTAAACTTAATCAATATAATTCTTGTGAATTTCATTGTATAAAACTCTACTGGTAAAGGGGTGGAGATTATAGAGCCTTAAAATTTAACTTTTATAAATACACACATATCACATAACATTTATCATCAACATGTCCATTATAAAATATTTATTTCATACCTTTATGAGTCTCGTTTCATCATAAGTAACATTTTTACTCAGGCATGTGAGTATCACTTTCAGCAGTATTGGAATTAGCTCAGTTGGAAAGCATCTCTATCTATTTGTAAAATAATTTTTCATCAGAGTCGAGAGATATCACACTATCATAAGTTAAATAATGGCATGTATTTCTAAACTCAACATATGCTACGTTCAGTCTGAGAACTGACTAAACCGTAGCTCTAATACAACTAAATGTAACACCTCTAACCCGTATCTGTCACCGAAATAAGGCTATGGAGCGTTACCAGATTTTTCAGTACATTTACAGATAATTCATGTCAAATTTTATTCACTTTTCGAATATTATTCATATCGTCCCTTAAATGGACCTTCGAGGCCCAAAATGAGTATTAGAATCAAATTAGGACTAAATCGAGAACTCAGAGAAATTTTCACAAAATTTCTAAAATTTTCCAAGATATAGTGCACACATGCCCATGTGACCCTAGGAAATGCTCGTGCTGCAGGTCGTGTTCGACCCCATGTAACTCTCTAACTTGTGCCACACGACCGGCTACACGCCCTTGTGATAGGTCGTGTAACACACACGGCTAAGAAACATGCCAGTATCTCTACTCGTGTGCTCAATTCTAAGCATTCTGTTTTTCAAATTTAAGGTGTAGGGAACACACGGCCTAAGCACACGCCCATGTACCAGGCCGTGTGTCACACGCGGTCAAGATGCATGCCCGTGTGGAAAAATAAAGCCATTTTCTAGCTTTATTTCTCACCCAAACTTCGCCAATAACCTACACCAAAACTTTCATTCAAATACCAATCAATTCAAGCATCATAACCAAGTTAATTTTATTCATCTAACATGATATATTATTAAATGCATTCAGGCTTTTAATCTTATCTTTTATAAGCATACTTATTTAACCTTTCTCAACCAATCTATAATAAATACTTATGTTATCACTATAAAATAATCTTAATATATGCATATACCAAAACATAATCATCACTAGCCATTCCAATGGCTAGATTACAATAATCATTTACATGCCAATGTGGCTAGCTTAACCTATACATGCCATTATAACCATAATTGATTTGTCATATATACCAAAATGAACTGATGGATAGTGTGAGTGATCTCCGCCAAGCTTCCAATCCAATGAGCTTTCAATTTAATATAAAATAGGGAAATAAAACTAAGCATATAATGCTTAGTAAGTTCGTATAACATGGTACTTAACTTACCATTTATTCTATTTCAAGATAAACATGTAAGGCATATTCAATCAATTTGATCTCAAGCCCTACACATATCCTCATTGCCCTTGTTAGTAATATATTCCATAATAACACCGAGAAACATATATGGACTCAACAATAATCTAGTTCCAGGAACATATGCTTTCCATATCACGTATTCATTTAACATGTATAAATCATATCTTTATATTACAAGTATATTTTCATAATAATCCATCTTGCGTTCAGATTATTTAATGTTAGAATTTTACTTATATAATTCTGAATATCAATGCCACACGAGTAGTACACTCAAGGTGTACAAATCTATTATCAAGGATGAACATATTTATCAAATAAATTCCATGTACAAATATCATCATCTCATAATTCCGTGTATCAATTATCATATATCATCATTTTCATGTATTTCAGGTAGATACATATAATGACTCATTTCTTATTCATATATTCTCATATCAAGATTTTTACCCTTTGAATTTATTCAAATATCAATGCATACACAGGTAGTACACTCGAGGTGTACAAATCATGATCTGTCAATTCATATTCAGGGGTACCCGTTAGGGCACTTAATCAGAAAGCACACTCTCGAGCCACATATCATATACTAGGATTACCAGTCTAGGCTAAATTATGTCTTTAACATATGCTCTAAGTGTAGTAGCCCGTTTTTGGTCAAATCAAAACTAAAGTGTAGAAGAACCATTTTTAAGCTTTCAAAGTTTCAGTTACTACATTTGGCTAAATTGGTTTGTATTTTGTTCTGTTTTTAATGATGTTTTCATTTTTGATATCGTTGCTTCGTATTCTAGCTAACCCGTACCTTAAATTTCAAAACTGTTAAAGATTTATCATGTTGCCATTGTTGAATGCTTTAGTATTTTGATGACTAATGGTAGATTATGAAGGTTTATTGATAGATTTACTAGTTTTGTAAAGTAATTTTTGACAAAAATGTAATAAAAGGATTAAATTGAGAATTTGTAAAATTATGTGGGTAAAAGTGTGAATGAATTTAAAATATGGGCTACTAGTAACATGTAGTATATTCGGCTAGCATGAAATTGTACTAAATTGCATGAATTTGCAATTTTATGTGATAAGTACTAAATTGTAAAAGTGTGAAACATTAGGGGCAAATGTGTAAATTTGCCAAAATATAAATTATAGGCTAAATTGAATAGATTGAATACTGAATGTGCTAATTTTAATAATATATAGATCAAGATAAGCTGCAATCGGGGTTAGATCGGGGAAAAGGAAAGGTTGACGATTAGCCGATATTTCTATCCGACCAACTCGAGGTAAGTTCGTATAATTAGAATCGAACTTTTAAATACTTGTAATTATTTTAAATGAATGTATATAATTGAGTAATTCATCTACTTGAAATAAGAGTTTCTTATTGATAAAGTCTGATGGTTACCGAGCCCTGTTTAAACCGTAGAAATTCGTAGGATACGAGTGACATTCCACTAGGGTTACCATTTCGGTCGAGCTCCTTCATTTTTTGTGGACTCACCATAGCTTGTAAGAGCTTAATATTTTCAGCTCGTCAGAGCTTACCGTTTCAGTTGAGTAAAGCTTACTCTCCATTAGCTCAGGAGATGCTTACTGTCCATCAGCTCAGGAGGAGCTTACTGATTATAGCTCGAAAGAGTGAAAATGATAATGAATTGATGAATTACTAATTTATATGCTGCAAACACCACCCGAGTATCCCTTGATGTTTTAATAGGTTCAGCGGGCATAAATTCTGTTATTGGTTATGTGAAAAAGTAATATGTTATATGGATGAAGTATTGATTATACGAATGAGTTACTGTTATCGAATGAATTATTGTTGATATGATTGAGAATGAAATGTTACAAATGATGTACATGATATATGTGAACTTGATATGCTACAATGTATTGAGTATTAAATTAAGATAATTGATGATTTCATTCACTTATGTGACTAACTTGTTGATGAATGCTTGTATATAGGCATTTGGCAAGTGAATTTGATATGCTTGGTTTATTTGTTTGATTATGTATAAATGGTAAGTTTAAATTCTGAATTATACGGGCTTACTAAGATATAAAGCTTATTCTGTTTCTTTTCCAAGTTTAATAGAGGTTCGATAGCTTGCTCGATTCGGATAAGTTGGAGTTACGCATTACACTATCCAGTTGCTGAACTTATGGATATTTGTAAATATGGCATGTATAGGTTAGTTATAATATGATAGTTATGGTTATTTGAGATAGGGATTTTGGTATATATTTGGTATAAGTTAATGCCATGAGAATTGGCTTAACTTGGTATAATGTTTTGGCTGAGTATATGTGTTGAAATATGGTATGTTTTGGCAAGTAGTAGATGGAATAGAAATATACAAATATTTCTTTGATATATAATATGCATATGAATGGAAAATGCTTGATATTAATGAGGTATTTGAGTACTATGTCGAATTGGTATAAATTGTGTATGAAATGTTGCGGATTGGCTGCCTATAGGGTTATAAAATATTACAATTTATGCTTGTGCATGCTTGTAAGAATAGGGTGGCAAAATGGCTTTGCAAATGGCTTATTTTTGTCCAAACGGACAGAGATACGGGCGTGTGTCTCAGCTGTGTGTGAACACTGTAATGTTACACAGCCGTGTGTCCCCTGGTGTTGATATTAAAATGAAGCTAGTATGCTCCACACGGTCTCACACACGGCCCTGTGACCGGCCGTGTGGTACAAGTCAGTATACCCCTTAATTTACACATGGCCTAGCTCACAGGCATGTGACTTGGCCGTGTTGCCTAAGTCAATATACCCTACAGGATTGACATGGCCTAGTACACAGCCTGGCACATAGGCATGTGTGGCAAGTTTGAAGGGCACACAGGCTAGACACATGGGCGTGTGGTTGGTCGTGTGACCTAAGTCCTTATGTACCCCTTGTTTTCACATTGCTGGTGACACGGGTGTGTCTGATGGCTGTGTGAGACACACAGCTTTGCCACACGGGCGTGTGCCCTCTGTTTTGAGAAAAATTTTCATGGTTTCATAAAAGTTTTATAAGTTATCAGTTTAGTCTAGAACCGCTCCGAAAGTATGTTTAAGGCCTTATAGGCTATTATAAAGGACAAATTGAATAATGATTGTATGAAATGGTTGAATGCATGAGAAAAGTACAGTTATTTGTGTTATAAGTCTGGTAATGCTCTATAACCCTATTTTGGCATTGAATACGGGTGAGGGGTATTACAATTATTGGTATCAGAGATACAGTTTAGTTGATTCTAGGACTAACGTAGCGTATGTGAGAGTCTAGTTATACATGCCATATAAAAATTGTGATAGTATGATGACTCCTAACATTTAAATGTGTTTTTATATAGCAAATGGATCCTAATTGAGCGATAGCTGATGAGGGTAAAAGTAATGTGCCTACTCCCACGCAAGGGACAGCACCGTCTAATTCTAAACCCGTGATGAGTAACTAAGGAGGAGAGGCTAAAGAAGCCTTCTTCCAAATGATGAATGAGTGGTTCACTCAATACATTCGTATGAACTCGACTGTTTAACAACCTCCACCCCTACCTATTCCCCAACCGATCTCTATAGTTCCTCAAGGTATGGATCCTTTGCGATTAAATAAACCACCTGTTGATAAGATACGAAAACACGAGGCTGAGGAAGAGCTACTGTTAGCGATGACCCTAAAAGAGCCGAGTTTGGCTTGAGAACACGATTCGGGTATTTGATGAACTATCTTGTAGACCTGAAGAATGTTTAAAATGTGTTGTATCATTGTTGAGAGACACTGCGTATTAGTGGTGGAATACCTTGATATCCGTAGTTCCGGAAGAAATAGTTACTTCAGAATTCTTTCAAGTTGAGTTCAGAAAGAAATACATCAGCCAACGATTCAAATATCAGAAACGAAAGGAATTTCTTGAACTAAAACAGGGTCGTATGTAGGTAACATAATACGAAAGAGAGTTTGTATGACTCAGAAAATATGCTCGTGAATGTGTTTCTTTAGAGGCTATAATGTGCAAAAGGTTCGAAGATGGATTAAATGTAGAAATTAGATTATTGGTTAGGATTCTTGAGCTGAAAGAGTTTATCATTCTAGTTGATAGAGCTCGCAAAGCTGAAGAGCTTAGCAAAAAGAAAAGAATAGCCGATTATGAGGCTAGAGACTTTAGAAAGAGCTTTACGGGCAAATCACATCATTCAGCATCAAAGAAATCTAGAGAATATCATCTTTGTTCTACTACTTCTGCGGGGATTTCGATCAGAGATAGAGATGAGAGACATTTCAGTACTAAACCTCAGACGACATCTGTTGCCAATGTGGGTAGTGTTAGAAATGTTGGACCTGAATGTAAGCACTACAATAAGCGACATTACGATGAATGTAGATTAATGAGCGAAGCTTGTTTTAAATGTGGATCTCTTGATCATTATGTCTGGGTCTGTCTGAAAAAGTCTATAGCTGAAAGAGATCAACCAACGAAAGTAAGTAATATGATTACTAGAGGGAGACCACCACGAAACACTGGAAATACGAGTGGTAACTGAGGTGCTATGAGAGATTTTGCTGTGAGATCTGAGGCACAAGCACTTGCCTGAGCTTATGCTGTTTGTGCACGGAAGGAGGCATCATCGCCAGATGTTATTACTGGTACTTTTTCTCTTTTCAATACGGATATAATTGTGTCGATAGATCCTGGATCAACCCATTCATATATCTGTATGAATTTAGTATTTAAAAAGAGTTTACATGTTGAGTCTACAAAGTTTGTAATTGTATCGAACCCCTTAAGCAAGTCTGTTTTAGTTGATAAAATTTGTAAGAATTGTCCTTTGATGACTCGAGATTACTGTTTTTCGGCTACTTCTATCATTCGATAAGTTTAATGTGATTTTGGGTATGGATTGGCTGACTATGCATGATGCAGTTGTAAATTGTAAACGAAAGATTATCGAATTGAAATGTTAGAATGGTAAAATTCTTTGGATTGAGTCTAATGATTTGAGTGAATTACCTACTGTGATATCATCTATGTTAGCTCAGAAATGTAAGAAAAAGGGCTATGATGCATATTTTGCATATGTACTGAATACAAATGTGTCTGAATCAAAGGTTGAATTTGTACCAGTTGTTTGTGAGTGTTTGAATGTATTTCTAGATGAATTACTAGGTTTAACACTGATCATGGAGGTTGAATTTGGTATTGAATTAGTACCGAGAACAACACCGGTATCGATAGCCCTGTACAAAATGGCCCCAATAGAATTAAAAGAATTGAAAGCTCAGTTGCAAGAATTAACAAACAGAGGTTTTGCACGACCAAGTTATTCGCCCTGGGGTGCACCAGTATTGTTCGTAAAGAAGAAAGACGGCACGATGAGAATGTGTATTAGTTACAAAAAGCTGAATAAAGTGACCATAAAGAACAAATATCCTCTAACGTGGATTGATGATTTATTTGATCAGTTGAAAAGGGCTACAGTATTTTCAAAGATTGATTTGAGATTGGGTTATTATCAGTTGCGAGTTAAAGAATTGGATGTGCCGAAAACCATTTTCAGAACGAGGTATGGACATTATGAATTCCTTGTTATGCCTTTAGGATTAACTAATGCGCCTGTAGTTTTCATGGTCTTGATGAACTGAATATTCAGAACGTATTTAGACAGATTTGTTGTTGTATTCATTGACGACATTCTGATCTATTCACGAGATGAATCTGAACATACCAAGCACTTGAGAGTTGTGTTAAAACTCTACGTGATAGCCAATTATTTGCAAAGATCAGCAAATATAAGTTTTGGCTCCGAGAGGTTGGATTTCTGGGGCATATTGTTTCAGCTGAAGGTATTAGAGTTGACCCGAGTAAGATTTCTGCTTTTGTTGATTGGAAACCTCTAAGAAATGTGACTGAAGTTCGTAGTTTTCTGAGTTTAGCGGGCAATTACCAAATATTCGTGAAAGGATTTTCAATGATTGCGACACTGATGACACGACTACTTCAAAAAGACGTTAAATTTGAATGATCAGAAAAATGTCAACAAAGTTCTGAATAGTTGAGAGTACTGTTAACTGAAGCACCAGTTTTGGTTCAACCTAAATTGGGGAAAGAGTTTGTGATTTATAGCGACGCGTCATTAAACGGTCTGGGATGTGTTCTAATGTAAAAAGGAAAAGTTATAGCTTATACTTCCCGATAACTAAAATTGCATGAAAAGAACTATCCGACGCACGACTTAGAGTTGGTTGTAATTGTATTTGCATTGAAAATTTGGCGGCACTACTTATAAGGTGAAAAATGCCACATTTATACAGATCATAAAAGCTTAAAGTATCTGATGCCACAGAAGGATTTGAATATGTGACAACGAATATGGCTCAAATTATTGAAAGATTATCAATTTGTGATTGATTATCACTCGGGAAAAGCTAATGTTGTTGCTGATGCCCTGAGCCAAAAATCTTTATTTGCATTAGGAGCAATTAATACGCAGTTGATGATTTGTGATGATGGGTCTATTTTAGCTGAATTAAAAGCTAAATCGGTATTTCTTCAACAAATCTGTGAAGTTAGAAAGATGACCATGAATTGCAAGTTAAACGAATTTAATGTGAGACTATCCCTAATTCAGAGTTCAGATTGGAACCGATAATTGTTTAAGGTTCCAGAATAGAATTTGCATACCGAGAAATTTAAAACTCATTCAGAAGATTTTGCATGAAGCATACAATAGTTGTTTATTGGTTCATCCAGGAAGTACCAAAATGTACAACAATTTGAAACAACTTTACTGGTGGCAAGGCATGAAACGAGATATCTCAGAGTTTGTTTCTAAATGTTTGATTTGTTAGCAAGTCAAAGCTAAACATTAAGTACCATCGGGTTTATTGCAGCCTGTGATGATTCCCGAGTGGAAATAGGATACAGTTACAATGGATTTTGTGCTAGGATTGCCCTTAACTCCGAAAAAGAAAGATGCTATATGGATTGTCGTGGATCGACCAACGAAATCTGCTCATTTCATACCGGTATATACAGATTTCTCACTTGATAGACTAGCTGAATTGTACATTTCTGAGATTGTTCGATTGCACGGGGTGCCACTATCTATTATTTTTTTATAAAGATCCGAGATTTACGTCGTGATTTTGGAAGAAACTGCAAGAAGCTTTGGGTACGAAGTTGAATTTCAGTATAGCATTTCATCCTCAGATTGAGTGTCAGACCAAAAGAGTTATTCAGATTCTTGAAGACATGTTGAGATGTTGTATTTTAGAGTTTGAATGCAGTTGGGAAAAATGCTTGTCGTTGATTGAATTCGCGTATAACAATAGTTTTCAAACGAGTATAAAGATGGCACCGTACGAAGCTTTATATGGTTGGAAATGTCGAACTCTGTTATACTGGATTGAATTGAGTGAGAAAAAGATTCACAGGGTTGAATTGATTAAAGAAAGTGAAGAAAAATGAAAATGATTCATGACAATTTAAAAACAGCTTCAAATAGACAAAAATCATACGCGAATTTGAAATGCAAAGAAATTGAGTTTCAAGTCCGGGACCGAGTGTTTTTAAAGGTGTCACCATGGAAAAAGGTTATTTGATTTGGCCGTAAAGGAAAGCTGAGTCCGCGATTTACCGGACTGTGTGAGATTGTCGAAAGAATAGGGCCTGTAGCGTATCGAGTAGCTTTACCTTCAGAACTTGAAAAGATTCATAATGTCTTTCACGTTTCTATGCTACGTCGATACAGATCCGATCCGTCACATGTGATTTCTCTGGTAGATGTTGAGATACAGACATATTTGACATATAGCGAAGAACCCGTCATAAATTTAGCTCGTGAAATCAAAGAATTAAGAAATAAACGCATAGCCCTAGTGAAGGTTCTTTGGCATAAACACGGGATTGGGGAAGCTACGTGGGAACCCGAGGAAACTATGAGAAAGCAGTACCATAACCTATTCACTTGTAAGATTTTCGGGGACGAAAATCCCTAAGGGGGGAGAGTTGTAACAGCCCGTTTTTGGTCAAATTGAAATAGTGGTTTCGAAACTACAAATATAAAGTCAAAATATTTATTTTATTATTTTATTAAAGTTTACAGTATGATAGAATTATTGTGTGAAAGTTTCATAAAGAAATTTTATTGTTTGAATGCATAATTCGGTAAAAAGGACAAAATCGCGTAAAGTGTAAAACTTGTGTTCTAATAGCTAAAGGGGTTTAATAGCTATAAAACCTTAAAGTAAGAGTCCTTATGTTGTAATTAGGTCATGGTTATTATGAGTGGACAAAGATGGACATGTATTAAATGATTTAATGAATTATAATAAAGGTTATTTAGGTAATTTATTAAATAAACATAGTAAAAATAAGTAAAGTAATTATATCATCTTTCTATTCTTCGTCTTCAACCACAACTAAAGTGTAGAAGAACCATTTTTAAGCTTTCAAAGTTTCAACTACTACATTAGGCTAAATTGGTATGCATTTTGTTCCGTTTTTAATGATTTTTATGCTTTTGAGATCGTTGCTTTGTATTCTAGCTAGCCCGTACCTTAAATTTCAAAGCTGTTAAAGATTTATCATGTTGCCATTGTTGAATGCTTCAGTAATTTGATGATTGATGATAGATTATGAAGGTTTATTGATAGATTTTCTAGTTTTGTAAAGTGAATTTTGACAAAAATGTAAAAAATGATTAAATTGAGAATTTGTAAAACTATGTGGGTAAAAGTGTGAATAAATTTTAAATATGGACTGCTAGTAACATGCAGTATATTCGGCTAGCATGAAATTGTACTAAATTGCATGAATTTGCAATTTTATGTGATAAGGACTAAATTGTAAAAGTGTGAAACATTAGGGGCAAATGTGTAAATTTGCCAAAATATAAATTATAGGCTAAATTGAATAGATTGAATACTGAATGTGCTAATTTTAATAATATATAGGTCAAGATAAGCTAAGATCGGGGTTAGATCAGGGAAAAGAAAAGGTTGAAGATTAGCCGATATTTCTATCCGAGCAACTCGAGGTAAGTTCGAATAATTAGAATCGAACTTTTAAATACTTGTAATTATTTGAAATGAATGTATATAATTGAGTAATTGATCTACTTCAAATAAATGCCTTATTGATAAAGTCTAATGGTTACCAAGCTCTGTTTGGACCGTAGGAATTCGTAGGATACGAGTGACATGTCACTAGGGTTACTGTTTCAGTTGAGCTCTTGCATTTGTTGCAGACTCACCACAGCTCATAAGAGCTTACTGTTTTTAGCTCATCAGACCTTATCGTTTCAGCTCAATAGAGGTCACTGTCCATCAGCTCAGGAGGAGCTTACTGTCTATCAGCTCAGGAGGAGCTTACTGATCATAGCTCGAAGGAGTGGAAATGATAATGAATTGATGGATTACTGATTTATATGTTATGAATATCACCCTAGTTTTCCTCCATGTTCTAATAGGTTCAACGGGCATAAATTTTGTTATTGGTTATGTGAAAAAATTGTGTGTTATACGGATGAAGTATTGATTATACAAATGAGCTACTGTTATCAGATGAATTACTGTTTCTATGATTGAGAATGAAATGTTACAAATGATGTACATGATATATGTGAATTTGATATGATACAATGTATTGAGTATTAAATTAAGATAATGGGTGATTTCATGCACTTATGTGACTAACTTGTTGACAAATGCTTGTATATAGGCATTTGGCAAGTGAATTTGATGTACTTGGTTTATTTGTTTGATTATGTATAAATGGTAAGTTTAAATTCTGAAATATACGGGCTTACTAAGCTATAAAGCTTATTCTATTTCGACGTTTTTCTCTTTTCCTCATTCTAGCTCCGAATTTGGTCTATCCGGGTCTATACGAGTAAATTTAACATCAATTTAATACAATTTAAACTCGATTCAGTCCAATTTACATCTTAGGCAAAATTATTATTTTGCCCATAAACTTTTAATTAATGACGATTTCGTCCCTAGGCTCAGAAAATGATATTCATGCAATTTACTTCTTATCCAAGCTTAACCAAAATTTCAATATAAAATTTACAGCACATGTATTTTATAAAATTCAGAATTTTTTTCTTCAATTTTCACAACTTTACAATTTAGTCCCTGAATCATGTTTTCATCAAACATCACTTTGTAAAAGTTGTTTATCTATCATCAATCTTTCATATTCTACCATAAATTTCAAATTTTCAGCATATTCATCCATGACATAATTTCTATACTTTGATAACTTTTCAAATTAATCCCCCAAATAGATAGATTAGACTATCCCGATTTCAAAAATATAAAAATTACTAACGGGGCTTGAATACTTACCTAATTTGACAAGAAAGCTTGCTTTCTCTTTCTTAGGGTTTCCATGGAATATTTGGGGAAGGAGATAATATAAAATGATTTTTATTTCTATTTAATTATTTATCATCTTTTAATTTTATCACGTTTCAATTTAGTCCTTAGCCTTTTTCTAATTTTCCATGGATGAATCATCCAAAAATATCTACTAACTTTTCATTAATGGTCTAATTACCATATAAGGATCTCCAATTTAAAGTTCTATAGCTATTTAATCCCTTTAGCTATTAGAACAGAACTTTTACACTTTACGCGACTTAGTCCTTTATCCAATTAAACATGTAACCAATAAAATTTCTTTACGAAATTTTCACACAATATTATCATACTATAGATCATAAAATAGTATTAAAATAATTTTTCTTTCTAGGACTCGGATCTGCGGTCCCGAAACCATTGTTCTGATTTTATCAGAAATTAGGCTGTTACAAATCTGACCTTAAATCGATATACTAAACTAGTATATTACTAATACATAAAATAATAATATAATGTAATATAATATATATGTAACACCCCAAACCCAGCCTAGACATTATGACCGAATCTGGCGATGTCACATGATAGCGTGTTGAAACTTTGTTGTGATAAAAACATTTTCTTTCGTTGACTCTCGTTGTCTCCAAAAATCGCTTACTCATTTAATTGATTGTTTTAAAACATAATTCGTTGCAGAAGCTTTAGCAATCATTTATTTTGAATAAAAATATTTCATTTTATGGAAAACCTTGATTATTAGAAGATTTCATATTTTGTTAAGTTTGAAGTTGAAAACTCGTAAAAATAGTTAAAATTTCCAAAGCTTAAGCAAACAGTCCATAAACTCCAGTTACATAAAAATACCCCATAATCAATAAATCCATAAACGAGAGTAAAGTAGTTTAAATACGTGTGGCCAACACCAAGTCCTCCGCTACACTGATCCGTCAAGTTTAGGGATTAGCTGTACAAATTAAATAGAAAGGGTGAGTTTTCGCAAACTCAGTGTGTAATCCCCACAGAAAACATGCATACAGAAATACATCAGAATACAGTTAAATACAGACTGGGCCTAAGCCCATTGTAGATTCAGTTTGGGCCTTGACCAATTCAAATACAGTCTCAGATATAGTTTGGGGCTGTGGCCCATCTTAGATTCAAGATGCAATAACAGAAATTAGAATCCTACCCACTAGCCTCTACACGCCATCTCCGTCTATCCCTAGACACCATGTGGGGATTAAAACAACCCACCCATCCCTACACACCATGCTATATCGAAATGTGGCATAATAATCAAAAATTTGCAGTAGAGCTGCCAGATAACAGGCTTAATAGCCTTTTAGACACTTCCTCCAAATATCATCAATAACCCACAGCTATGCAATGCAACATACAATAAATGTCATGCTATTATACAATTACAGTACATACAATTAGATATCATAATTCATGCTCGGTACAGAAATTGGACAAGCATATCACTCGTATAGGGGTCTAAGTAGGGCTTACTGACCCTCCAGTAGGTCCACAGTCGACTTGGGTTACCCGTGCAACCTTAGACAACTTTCCAAAAACATGGGTTCACACGCCAATGTGGCCCGCCTGTGTGGGCCCACATGGCCCATATTGGCCTTGGCCATGTGGATCACACGGCCTAGCCCAGAATCCCACACGCCTATGTGGTTTGCCCATGTGGCTTGTACGGCCAAAAGTGGTATAGCCTGTGTGTTGCACACGGCCTACCTGGCCATCACACGGCCGTGTCTGGTGCGCACGGCTTGGCTCATCAATTACACGACCTACCCTATAGGCATTGACTTTTCACCGAACCCTATTTTCTGTGTGTTGGGTACACACCTGTATCGAATTGATGCAAAAGTAATTCCCAAACCTTCCAAAACCTATATTTAACCAATACAACTCTCGGTTAATAACTTAATAACGAAATAAGCCAAACCAAAAACATGATATCCAACCTTTGAGCGAAAACCCTTACATTCAACACTTCAAAATTAGTTGCTTACGAACAGTACGAGAAGAGTCTCGATCCTAGCAAAATGTTGCTGCCCAAACATCAAAATAACCCTGAGTCAGAAACTTAGCATTCACTACTACAACCACATAAAATCACTTACCGGAGTTTTCCACGAAATGACATAGTAAAGAATGGTAGTACGATCGCAGTCGAGATGGGAGCAAACCAAAAGAATGTGGGAGGAGAAAGAGGGAGTTATCGTCAAAATTTAGGGAAAAAGGGAGAGGGAGACAAAATTTGAGAAAATAATCAGAATAGGCAATATTTTGATAACTTTCCCCTAATATCTTCTCAAATCTCTCACCACCATCCCACCAACAGGCTTGTAGGTTGACCAAAACTCCCTCGATCAAATGAGCAAAAATAAACTCCCTTGCTTGCATAGGGATTCGAACTCCAAACCTCCCACACTCCAACACACACCTTAAACACCAAACCAGCAGGCCCATTCTGATGTATATCCACAACCAATTAAATAAAAGCCTACTAAACAAGATTAAGGCTTTATTCAGAAAAATTCCAAAATTTTCCCAAGACAAGGTTTGAACTTGGGACCACTCACACACACCCAGAACATTTAACCACTGAAGCAGATACACACTTGTGTTAATTAATAGCAAAAGCAGAAACATAAAATTTGGGGCATTACAACTCTACCCCCCTAAAAAAAATTTTGGCCTCAAAATTTACCTGATCAGAATAGATGAGGATATTGCTGACGCATCGCATCCTCATGCTCCCACGTAGCCTCCTCAGTGCTATGATTCTGCCACAGCACCTTCACTAAAGGAATGGATTTCCTTCTTAAAACCTTAACGTCGTGATCCAGAATCTGAACCGGCTCCTTCTCGAAGGTCAGATCTAGTCGAACCTCAATTTTCTCAATAGAAATAATATACGTGGGATCAGAGTGGTAGCACCTCATCATCAAGACGTGGAACACATCATAAATTCGATCTAACTCCGGAGATAGCTCCAACTAGTAAGCGACCAGTCCTACTCGTTTCAAAATCCAGTACGGTCCAATAATCTAGGGCTCAACTTGCCCTTGCGACGGAACCTTAAAACCTTCTTCCATAGTTAGACCTTTAGAAACACGAAGTCCCCTACAGAATACTTGATCTCACATCTCCTCAAATCAGCATAAGACTCTTACCTATCAAAAGCTGCCTTCAGTCGATCCTTAATCAGTCGAACCTTATCTTCAGTCTCAAAAACCAACTCCGGACCCAAAACACGTCGCTCGCCCAGCTCAGTCCAACATAAAAGAGTGCGGCACTTACGACCATACAATGTCTCGTAAGGTTCCATCTGGATGCTAGACTGGAAGCTGTTATTATAGGCAAAATCGACTAACGGCAGATAGTCCTCCCAACCGCCCCGAAAATCAATCACACAGCTCCTTAACATATCCTCCAGTAATTGATTCACCCTTTCAGATTGACCATCGATCTGAGGATGGAACGCAATATTGAAGTCCAATCTCAAACCCAAAGCCTCATGCAACTTTCCCCAAAATCGAGAAGTGAAGTGAGGATCCCTATCAGAGATGATAGGAACTGGTACCCCATGCAGTCTCACTATCTCAGAAATATAAAGCTTCGCTAGCTTCTACAGAGAATAATCAGTACGAATTGGTATAAAGTGTACTGACTTGGTCAATCGATCCACGATGACCCAAACAAAATCC
This sequence comes from Gossypium anomalum, assembly GCA_025698475.1. Taxonomy (NCBI): domain Eukaryota; kingdom Viridiplantae; phylum Streptophyta; class Magnoliopsida; order Malvales; family Malvaceae; genus Gossypium; species Gossypium anomalum. The sequence goes on along the minus strand of CM046966.1, from coordinate 74,628,375 downwards.
TTCTTAGTGGGTGTTAAGGGTAACCCACTAACGAAGTCCATCGTCTCACCTTCCCACTTCCAAAGGGGAATCTTAATTGACTATAGCAAACCCAAAGGCGACTGGTGCTCAGCCTTAACCTGTTGGCACATCAAACATCTAGCCACAAATTCAGTAACTTCCCTTTTCAGTCCTGGCCACCAGTACAACTCACGGAGGTCTTGATACATTTTAGTCTCACCAGGATACATAGAATAAGTCTGCTATGCACCTCCCTCAATATGGACTGCCTCAAATCAGTGTTATTCGGTATACAAATCTGTCTACGGAAACATAACACACCCTAAGAATTTAACCTAAAATCTGTAGTGCCACCACTCTCAATCTGTCGAAATCGAGGACCCAAAGTCTCATCCTCTATCTGTTTCCTCCTAATCTACTCAATCCATGTTGGCTTAACCTGAAGCTCGGGTAATAAGCTACCATCATCAAATAAGCTTAGGCGAGCAAACATCGCCCTCAAATTAGTAATAGCTCTACAACTCAGTGCATCGACCACCATATTGGCCTTGCCAAGATGGTATTTAATGGTGCAGTCGTAATCCTTAAGCAGCATGATTCATATACGCTGTGTAAGATTCAACTCCTTCTGGGTAAGGAGATATTTGAGGCTCTTGTGATCAGTGTAGATGATACACTTCTCACCATACAGATAATGCCTCTAGATTTTTAGAATAAATACCACAATGACCAACTCCAAATCATGCGTTGGGTAATTTACCTCATAAGTCTTAAGCTGACGAGACGCATACACAACCACCTTATCATCCTGCATCAACAAATAACCTAAACCAACGTGTGACACATCACTATAAACGGTGAACGACTTTTCAAACTCTAGCTGTATCAGAATAGGGGCCTTAGTTAGTACAATCTTAAGCTTCTCAAACCTCTCTTGCTGCACATCAGTCCATACGAAAGGAGCTCCCTTACGCAGAAGCTTAGTCAATGGAGCTACGATCAAGGAGAACCCTTCTACAAAATGCCGATAGTAACCTGCTAAACCCAGAAAGCTACAGATCTCAGACACATTCTTCAGCCATTTTTAATCCAACACCACCTCGATCTTATGAGATCGACTCATATCCCTTCAGCAGAAACTATATGTCCCAAAAATGTTACTTCCCAGAGCCAAAACTCACACTTGTTAAACTTCGCATACAGCTGTTTCTCATGAAGAATTTGTAATACCACTCTCAGATGCTCATCTTGCTTATCTTCAAACTTAGAATACACCAAGATATCATCAATGAACACCACCACAAACTGATCTAGATAAGGCTGGAACACTCAGATCATCAAGTCCATAAATGTCGCTTGTGCATTAGTCAAACCAAAGAGCACCACTAGGAACTCGTAGTGGCCATAACAAGTCCTAAATGCCATCTTATACACATCAGCCTCCTTAACTACCCTCAGTGGCTGTACAATACCAGAACTCAGAGCTTGCATCTGATCAGCCCTCAGCGGACACTCTCAAATGCGATGCTCAGTAGACCTACATCTCAAACATGCCCCAATCGTTTTCTAACATTCGCTCGAATGACGTCTACCACAATGCCCACAAGGCAAGATCGCAGTAGGTGCAACAGGGGGCCCAACTCTAACTGGTCCATCAGATCTGGCCTTTTCCTTAGGCCTCATCACAGAACTCTGGGGCTTTGAAACCCTCTTATCCTTGCCTCTCTCTCTATCCCTATTTTGGCGCTTAGCGCGCTTTACCTCCTCGGCAATCTTCGCCTTCTCTACTAGTGCTGAAAAGTCATGCTCCCTCTACGGAGCTATCAGAACTCTCAAACTGTCCCTAAGGCTGTCCTTAAACTGGACACATCTCTAATATTCAGTCGTCACCATATCTCGCCCATTGCGGCTTAATCTCAGGAACTCGGTCTCATACTCAACCACTGTACGATCCCCTTGAGTGAGATTCATAAGCTCACGTCTCCTAGCGTCGATGTAGCTTACCCTACATATTTACCTTGGAAAGTTGACTTATAGAAATCCCGTGTCAGTCATTCAAGCTGAGTGCCCTCCTTAATGGTCAACCACCATTGGTATGTTTCATCGCGAAGCGAAGAAACAACACCTCTTAGTTTCTTCTTGGGAATAAAATCCAGATCATCTATAATTCTTTCCGTGGCTTCCATCCAGTACTCAGCCATGTTAGGGATGATTCCAGTGACACCCCTAAATAGATCAGCCCAGTTGGACCAGATGTAATGCCCCAAAAATATTAGGTTTTAATTGTTGTGTGTTGTCCTGCTTAAGTAAGTGTTTATTCCAATGGTTAAGTGTTTTGAAGGGTGCTGGAGAAGTCCTAAGTTCGAGCTGGGGCTTGTGCAAATTTTGGTTTTTGTCTTAAATAAACCCCGTTTACTGGAGGTGAGAGTATTAAATAAATCTAGGAGGAGTGTGTCACAAAAAGCCTTATGGCTTGGTGACAAGTGGCGTGGTCATTTCTGCAAGGAGACCTGGGTTCGAATACCTGGGTATGCAAAAGGGTTCTTATTTTGCTGCTCTCATAAGGTAAGTGGTAGAGTTTGGCCAAAACTCTGAGAGTGGAGTGGTTGGGTGAGAGTGGGTAGCCGAATTGGGGGAGAGAATCGTGGAGTGGGTGAGGGAGTTACCAGTTTGAATTGGTGAAGAGGAAAGATAGGAGGGAATCAAGGAAGTCCAGTGTTGAGGCGTTAATAGTGGCCAATTGTGGGAGTTCTCATGTGGCTAGTTAGGTTTTGGCTAGGGGTTGCTGAAACTAGGTGTTTTGTTTTCCATTTTGTTAGTTTTTGTTAACTTTTGTGTCATTTGATAGTTTTTCCTCCTTTTCCCTCTTTTCGGGTTTTTAGCATATGGTAGTTTGTTTCGTTTGTTCAGAGAAGAGTGTTACATTGTGATAGTATTTTTCGGTGCTCGTAGTATGTATTTTTATTCTTCTCCCTCACATCTCGTCTCTTGTGGCTGCCCTGCTTGATCAATTTCTTTTTCTCTTGTTTTGAGTTTGTTCGGCTTTTGCTTCTAGGACCAATCGATCCTCTTCTTTCAACTCAAGCCATGGCCAAATACTGTAGGAGTTTGTGGGTTCTTCTAGAATCACTTTTCTTCTTCTCCCCTTTTGGTTTTTGTTTTGTCGAATACTGTGCTCTTGGTTTAGGAAGCTAAATACTTCATCTCTTATCATCTTCGCTTTTCTTTAGCGTGTTGCTGCTTTCTATCATTCGATGAGTTCTTTATTCTTCTTGTTTCTCTTCCCTTTCAATATTTATTTGAGCTTTTCCTCTACCATTCTAGTGGAGCCGAATACTCATCTCTTTTGCCGAATCTTGTCTCTGCCCTTGTTTTGGTTCTTTTGGTTCTAGAGATCCTCGTGGACAATCAAGGGGTGGAAAACTCATGGGCTAGGAGCGTATTTCTGAAATCAAGTGTGTAATAACACCCATTTTACTATAAAGCGGTAGATGTCGAAAAGCCAAAAGAACTACAACGGTTGCTACACGAGAGCATGAATACACGTGTGGGGATTCTAATGTGAAAGTAGAGGCCACCATGAGTGAACTCATAGGCTGTAGCTGTAATGGGCCCCTCACGAATATAATCAGCGGTAAGTGTCAAATCGTGAACTGGGCTATGGTATTCACATAGACGTGACTGAATCTAAGCTAAACGAGCCACACAAGCGTGTGGGTCCATTTGGGCTGAGTAATGGGCCTTGGGCCCAATTACACCGTTTTGACCATCTAGGTTACTTGAATCGCGCGAGACGACTGCAAACTTAATGTGCAATCAGTAAGTGTACCTAAACCCTAATTTGTGAAATGCCTATTTTACCCATATGAGGTATATGACCAAAATACCCCTATGTGATGTATGACTATTTGAACATGCCATTCTTACCGTATGTACATTTATATTATGTTGCATTGCATGGGGTGGAATATATATATTGTGTTGGAGGAAGTGTACTGAAAGTCTATAAGCCTTCTATTGGCAGCTCAGCTACAAATACTGTTAGTTTCGAAACTGGTACTTTAATCTAGAGTGAATGGATGGGTGGGTCAACTTATTCCTCAAATGGAGTGTTGTGCTGGATGGAGTGGAGTGTAGAGGATGGTTGGGTAGGATTCCTTTGTGCATTACTAGTATTGTCACTAATATGGGCCTAGGCCCAGACTATACTGTTATTGTTTATTTGACTGCTCGTTAGCTAGAGATTACACACTGAGTTTCATACTCACCCTCTTCTGCTTAACTGTACCGGTAAACCGTAGGCGGATCGGTGTAGCGAGGACCAATTTGATGGCCACACCACTGTTTCTAATTTTCTTTAATACGCATTTGGATTTCATTTTGGGTTATGTAATAAGGCCTTTTTAATTTTCTTATTTAAAATCGGGTTTTGGTTATTACGAACTATATCCGTTAAGTACATAAAATACAGTTTTTCTAAAACGATAACTATTCTAAAAACACTATGTCTTCGAAACGCTTCCGCTACGATAAGAGTTTATAAAGTAAAGGTAATCTTAAATGAATAACGAATAAGCTAGATTAACTTGAGAGCTAACAAAGAGGTTTCTCATTTCCAAATGAATTTTCATCAAAAACAAGTTTTTTGAAAAACACTTCAGCGTGACATCACAGATTCGGCCATAATGTCTAGGCTGGGTTTAGGGTGTTATATTTAGTGGTATCAGAGCCAGGTTACAAAAACTCGACTATGGATTAGGGTTTTCTTTAAAATTTGAATTTTAAAAGAATTGATTCACATAAGGGAAGATATTTTTATGGTGTTGTTTTAAAAGGTGTGGTCTACCGAGTTCTCCGGTGTCGATTCTGTAAGTTCCCTAAAACTACTGTTTGTTTTAGTTGATATGAGACTATTGTAGATAGTAGACTATGTAGGGTACCCAAAACTGTAGTAAGACAGTGATTTGCGAAAATGAACAACTCTAAATTATTGGTACTGTATTTTATAAAACACTGGAACTATAAAACTGATGCATAAAACTATTAATACAGAAAATACGCGAATCGACTATGAGCACTAGAGGTACTCGTGGAAGGGATACTCGAGGTCGCGTGATGGCCATGAAGGTGTTCGGGCCAGGTCTTCGGCATCAGGTCATATGCCCAACGCTGAGACAAGAGAGGCACCGGCATCATTAATGACTGAGGCTGGGTCGCATGATCATGCAGCTAGGGATGACGCACTGTCCCAAGTTATGCTATGTATTCTGGAGAGGGTCACTGGGCCCAATACTGGTATTGTGGGCTATGGGTCCATAATGAAACGACTAAGGTCTACTAGAGTTGAGATCTTTAGGGGTATTGTTGGAGTTGCCCCTAATCTGGCAGAGTATTGGATAAAAGCTACGGAGAGGATTATGGATGACCTCGACTGCACCCTAGAGTAGAAACTAAAAGGAGCGGTGTCGTTGTTGAGAGATAAAGCCTATAAGTGGTGGCTTACTATGAAGGAAGGTACTCAGCCCGATCGATTAATGTGGGATTTTTTCAAGGGTGCATTCTAAAGGAAATATGTGGGCACTAGCTACGTGGATGCTCGCATGAGGAATTTCTAAATCTGACCTAGGAGGATAAGACCGTAGTTGAGTATTAGGCAAAATTTCTACGGTTGAGCCGCTATGCACGAGGCATAGTGGGCACTGAGTATGAGCACTGTGTTCATTTCGCGGATGGCCTCAAGGATAATTTACGAGTTTTGATAGCTCCACAGAGGGAGTGAGATTTTGCAGTGTTAGTTGAAAAAGCAAAAATCGGTGAGGATGTAAAGCGCAATGAGTGCCTGAATCATGAGAAGGAGAAGGAAGAAATAAGAGGGTTTGGGAGCCCTCAGGTTCAGCCATGAGATCTGGGAAGAAGGCTAGGGTTGATGGACTAGACAGAGTTGGGCCCCTTGCTACTACTTTTGGGTTGCAGCCTTGTACAGTTTGTGGGAAACGCCATCAGAACGAGTGTTGGGTTCAGAAAGGGGCGTGTTTCAAGTACGGATCTATGGAGCACCGTATCAGGGATTGTCCACGGAGGCCTGTTTAGGTGCAAGCTACTGGTATGGGAACTGTTTAGCCTCAAAGAGGTTTTCAGCAGCCACTGATAGGCCGAGGATTGGATAGAGGTGGAAATGGTACGGGTCGTGGTAGAGGGGCATCGGGCAGAGGTGTGAGTCATACTGAGGAGAGGCAGCCAGCACTGGTTTATGCCGCTCGTCGCTGAGAGGATGAAGATGCCTCAGATGTTATTATGGGTACGTTCTTTATTCATCATGTACCTTACACTGCATTGATTGATATTGGTTTTACGCACTCATATATAGCATGCTCTCTGTCTGAGACTTTGGGTGTGAAGTGTGAAAACACTACGAGCGAGGTTACTATGTTGAGTCCATTAGGGTAGTCGGTGAGAGTGAACAAACTGTTTAAATATGTGCCTTTGAAGGTTCAAGGAATGATCTTTTTAGCTAACTTGAAAGAACTTCCTTTTGGGGAATTCGACCTGATACTGGATATGGACTGGCTGGTTAAGCATCAGGTGGATTTAGATTGTGCTTCTAAGCGGGTGGTCTTGAAAACTATGGAAGGCGACGAGATTGTTGTGATTAGAGAGCGTCAAAATTATCTTTCAAATGTGATTTCTACACTGAGAGCTGAGAAGATGGTTCGTAAGGGTTGTGAGGCGTATTTTGCATATGTCAGTGCTTTGGGGTGTGAGGATATATCTGTTAAAGATATTAGAACAGTTAGGGAGTTTCCAGATGTCTTTCCTAATGAGCTATCGGGGTTACCTCCTAATCGCGAAGTTGAGTTTGGGGTAGAGCTTTTGCCTGGTACAACTCCAGTGTATATCGCCTCTTATAGAATGGTGCCGAAGGAGCTGGTGGAGCTTAAAGCATAGATTCAGGAGTTACTGGATCGAGGGTTCATCCACCCAAGTGTGTCTCCATAGGGAACACTGGTGTTGTTCATGAAGAAAAAGGATGGAACCATACGCATGTGCGTCGACTATCGACAGTTGAATAAATTGACTATTAAGAATAAGTACCCTCTGCCGAGGATTGACGATCTTTTTGATCAGTTCTGAGGAGCTTCGATTTTCTCTAAGATTGATCTCTGATTGGCTGAGGGTTAAGGAGGCGGATGTGTTCAGGACAACATTTAGGACTCGTTACGGTCATTAAGAGTTTCTTATGATGTCGTTTGGGCTAACGAATGGACCAACAGCTTTTATGGATTTGATAAACTGAGTGTTCCAGCCCTATCTAGATCAGTTCGTGGTGGTGTTTATAGATGACATTCTGGTGTATTCGAGGACTGAGGAAGAGCATGATGCACATCTTTGGGCGGTTCTACAGATTTTGAGGAAGAAGGAGTTGTATGTTAAATTCAGCAAGTGTGAATTCTGGCTACGTGAGGTGACTTTTCTGGGTCACGTGGTGTCTACTGAGGGAATTAGGGTTGATCCTCAGAAAATTGAAGCTGTTTTAGACTAGAAGCAACCTAAATTAGTGTCAAATATTCGAAGTATTCTGGGTTTGGCAGGGTATTATAGACGGTTTGTTGAAGGGTTTTCATTGATTGCTGCACTTCTGACTAAGTTGTTGCGTAAAGGGGTACCGTTTAACTAGACTGATAAGTAGTAGAAAATTTTTGAGAAGCTTAAAATGGTTTTGACTGAGACCCCTGTTTTGATACAACCAGAATCTGAGAAGGAATTCACGGCTTACAGTGATGCATTACATGTTGGTTTGGGATGCGTGTTAATGGAAGAGGGTAAGGTGGTAGCATATGCATCGCGACAGCTTAAGACGCATGAAGCAAACTACTCGACGCATGACTTGGAGTTGGCTGCAATGGTATTCGCACTGAAGATTTGGAGGCATTACCTATATGGTGAGAAGTGTATCACTTACACGGACCATAAGAACCTCAAGTATCTCCTCATTCAGAAGGAGTTAAACCTTAGGCAACGTAGATGGATAGAGTTGCTAAAGGATTATGACTGTTGTAGTAGCCCAAATTTGACAGGGCTAAAAACAGAATAAAAAAATTAAATAAATAAATAAGTATTTATTTAAAATGTCCATTTTAAAGTCCAATTACAAGACCCGTGACCCAACAAATCGTGACCCTACCCAGTAGGCCCACTGTTACTACCCAAAACCCCAAAGCAGTCACATAGCCCAAATACATAGATCCATCAGCCAAACTTAACCCAATACCTAACCCGACCTAACAGATCTAAATCCATCTACCGGGCTAGCCCAAATTTAAAATAGCCTAAAGGGCCCAAAGGACTTAAGGGAAGCAGGAAACCCTAGGGTTTCCTAAACACTGTGGTGCCGCAATAGATTCTAGAGGATTCGGGGAGCGCCTGTTCAGTCCCCAACATCGAGGCCACCATTAATGTGCTGTCCCGAGGGCCTTCAATGCCTACTAGTTCCCCAGTCACCGGTCGTCACTCTGTCCGGCCCCGAATCACGTCACGAATAGCATGACCATCACCGAGATCTTTGGTGTACCTGCAAAGGAAAAAGAAGAAACTAAAAAATACGGGAAAGAAAATGGAGTAGAAAAGGAAACCAAACAGGCAAATATGGAAAAATAGCAATAGATAAATTAGAAACAAACAAGGAAAGAAATCTTTGATTTCTTTCCTAGACATACATAGTTTTAGAGGCTATAAAGCCTTTCTTCATATTTGTAAAAAGATACGGACGTTTTTGGGGAATACATATACAGATTCAATAAACAGTTTATTTTTACATACACAGAAAAGAGTACAACAGTCGATCGAGTACAAAAGGTGAATTTTTTTAAATATATATTGTAAATATTAAAAGGGGAGAAAGTTACTTGTATTTCGCTTGAAAAGGCGAGGGTTTTTAACCCTCCGACCACCGTGCGTGGTGGTGCGTAGGCGCATGGGAACCGGTGGACGGAGGCTCAATGGAGCTCTGATGACCCCCCTAGTTCTCTTCCAAAGGATTTTTTTTGTTTTTTTTTATATAACGATGTTTCAAATGATTTTAATGCTGGAATTTGGCTTATATAGCCTTAATAAAACGACGCTGTTTTAGCTTAATCCAATAAGCCTAAAACGATGTCGTATTAAAGCTAAGGATCCGCGTGTTGACCCGATTACCCGGGGAGGATCCGCGTGTTTCTGAAGATTGGGTTAATTACTCAATTGGTCCTCTTATATTCTTTAATCTTTATAATTTTATTTTACTTATTTTTTAATTTAGCCCTAATACTTTAATTGTGATTCATTTTGGTCCTCACAGTGACTTTAATACCGAATTCATGGAAACGGCGTCGTTATGGGATTAGGGCAAATTGCCCAATAAGTCCTTCGGTTTTTATGCGCTTTCCTAATATGCCTAAATTCTTTTTATATTCTTCTAATTAGCCCAAAGTTTTCAATTGTTTTTTTAATTTTAATCCTTTTATATATTTTAATTTAATTTAAAATTTTTATATATTATTTTATTTTATAAATATTAGTTATATAAAATGATATATATTATTTTTATTTATATATTATCCATTATATTATATTTATTATTATTTATTTATAAATTATATGTTATTAAATTTTATTATATAATATGATATTATATTATTTTATATGGTACATGTATTATTTATATTTTATTAATTAAATATTTTTTATGAATGTATTATATATTTTTAAAATGATAATTATAGATAACTAATAAAATTTTTTGTTATTATATTATTATGAGTTTCCTATAAATTTTATATACATTATATTATTTTATTTTATTTTATCTTTTATCGTACATTTATATCTTAATAAATATCATCACTTATATTATATTTTTGCCAAATAATGTTTATATACCTTTATATTATTATTATTTTACATTATAACACATATTATTTCATATTATTATCTATTATATATTTTCATATATTATTATTCACATTATCATATCTAATCGGTATTGAATATTTTACTAATTATATTTATATTCTTAAAAAAAAACTATGTTTTTTTATCCCAAAACTAAAGTTATTATTTATATTACGTTGCTAGAAATTGAATTTTAATTATATTCACACATTTTTTAAAAATTACTCACTTTATTTTATATTTTAATATATATATTAAACCTTTTATTATATTATGTCAATATATTATATGATGGCCTCATAATTTTATTAAATGATGAGTGCTTGACATATTATTATTTTTATTGTTTTTATGTGTCAAATTGTATATCATGCATCATTTCTTATTATTAATATGTTTAAATATATGTTGAATTACATGTTTATGTGTTTTTACCTATTCTTCTTAAATATATATTGTGTTTTATGTATATTTTACTTATTTAGAATTTGCCATATTTTATTTCTTATATATATGTTAGTTAATGTATGATATTTATGCTATTGTGCTTTTATTTACTTATTATTATAACATGTTATCTCAAATGATATGTTAATATGCTCCTTCATGCATCGATTTTAAAAACGAGACTCTAAAGTTTTCAAAAATGAAGGCAATGCTTGGTGTTTGGAAATTTCGAGAAAAATAGTGCCCTAACTTATTGGGTTGCAACTTTTCACGTTAAGTTCAAATAATCAAGCACCCTTCTAAGTTTTTTAAGGTTTTCAAAGTACAAGCAACTGTCTCAGAATTTCAAGGCGTTGTGTCCCAACTTACTGGATATGGCGTTTTGTTGTTTCAAGATAGGGATTTCCAAAAAGGCTAACTTAGTGTCAAATATCTTAAAAATATTGTGTCCTAACATGTTAGACATAATATTTTGATTCATTTGATACAAGTGAAGCATAATTTTCAAAATCAAAAAATATTAAAAGAGGATTGCATCATAAAATTTTCAAATTTTCGACACTAAAGACATTTTGATAATCAATTAGGTACCAATTTTTGGGAGTGACGAGGGTGCTGACCCTTCCTCGTACGTAATCGACTCCCGAATCCATTTTCTCAACTTTCGTAGACCAAAATTAATGTTTTAAAACAAAATATTTTATAAGGTGATCCAATCACACCTAAAAAGATTGGTGGCGACTCCTGTTTTCATTTTTCATAAAGTCGATTTCCATTTTCAAAAACTCGATTTAAAAATGGACTCGACAACTGTTTGATCGAATACCATCTTGGCAAGGCTAATGTGGTAGCCAATGCACTGAGCCGAAGGGCGGTTATTGACTTGAGGGTGATGTTTGCTCGTCTTAGTTTGTTCGACAATGGTAGTCTATTGGTCGAGCTTCAAGTTGAACCGAGTTGGATTGAGCAGATTAAAGTTAAGAAGTTGGAGGATGAGTCACTGGGTTTGCGGTTCTGACAGATAAAGGATGGGGAGACCTCAAATTTTGGGCTGAATAGCGAAGGAGTATTGTGTTTCCGTGGGAGAGTCTGTGTACCGAACGATGCTGATTTGAGGCGATCTATACTGCAGGAGGCTCATAGTGGTCCTTACGCTATACATCCCGGTGGTAATAAGATGTATCGAGACCTTCAGGAATTGTATTGGTGGCCAAGACTTAAGCGGAAAGTTACTGAGTTTGTGAGTAAGTGCTTGACTTGTCAAAAGGTTAAGGCGAAGAATTAGTTTCCTTCAAGATTGCTTTAGCCTGTCAAGATTCCGCTTTGGAAATGGGAGAGAGTAACTATGGACTTTGTTAGTGGACTACCCCTAACGCCTTCTAAGAAAGATTCGGTATGGGTCATCGTGGATCGATTGATCAAGTCTGCTCACTTTATACCTGTTCGTACTGATTATTCACTGCAGAAGTTGGCTAAGTTGTATGTACCCGAAATTGTGAGATTGCATAAGGTACTGGCTTCTATTATATCCAATAGAGATCCTCGTTTTACATCTCGGTTCTGGAAGAAGTTGCATGAGGCACTTGGTACAAGGTTAGACTTTAGTACTACGTTCCATCCTTAGATAGACAGTCAGTCGGAGAGGGTGATTCAGATACTGGAGGACATGTTAAGGAGTTGCGTGATTGACTTCTGGGGCAGTTGGGAAAATTATCTACTGTTGGCAGAGTTTGCATACAATAATAGCTATCAGTCTAGCATACAGATGGCACCTTACGAGGCATTATATGGTCGTAGGTGTCGTACTCCTTCTTGTTGGACAGAGTTGGGTGAATGGCGTATTTTAGGACCTGAGTTGATTTCAGATGCTGAAGATAAGGTCAGATTGATTTAGGATCGGCTTAAGTCGGCATCGAACAGACAGAAGTCTTATATGGATTTAAAACATAAGAAGATTGAGTTTTCGGTGGGGGACTTGGTGTTTTTAAAGGTCTTGCCATTGAAAAAGGTGCTGAGGTTTGGTAGAAAGGGCAAGCTCAGCCCTAGGTTCATTGGGCCTTAACGTGTTTTGAAGTGCATAGGACCGGTTGCCTATCAACTTAAGTTGTCTTCAGAGTCGGACCAGATTCATGATGTGTTCCATGTCTCTATGTTGAGGCGATATCACTCTGATCCTACACATATTGTCTCAACTGAGGAGGTTGAGGTTAGACCAGACCTGGCCTTTGAAGAAAAGCCGGCCCAGATTTTAGATCGCGATGTGAAAGTTCTGAGGAGGAAGTCAGTTCCACTGGCTAAAATACTTTGGCGTAATCACAACTCCGAGGATGCTACATGGGAACCCGAAAAGGTAATGCGTCAGCAATAGCCTCACTTATTTTGATCAGGTAAATTTTGAGGCCAAAATTTCTTTTAGGGGGTTAGAGTTGTAATGCCCCAAAAATATTAGGTTTTAATTGTCGTGTGTTATGCTACTTAAATAAGTGTTTATTCCAATAGTTGAGTGTTCTGAAGGGTGCTGGAGAAGTCCTAAGTTCGAGCTGGGGCTTGTGCAAATTTTGGTTTTTGTCTTAAATAAACCCTATGTGCTGGAGGTGGGAGTCTTAAATAAATCTAAGAGTAGTGTGTCACAAAAAGTCTTGTGGCTTGGTGGCAAGTGGCGTGGTCATTTCTTCAAGGAGACTTGGGTTTGAATACCTGGGTGCGCAAGGGGGTTATTATTTTACTGCTCTCATAAGGTAAGTGGTAGAGTTTGGCCGAAACTCTGAGAGTGGAGTGGTTGGGTGAGAGTGGGTAGCTGAATTGGGGGAGAGAATTGTGGAGTGGGTGAGGGAGTTACCAGTTTGAATTGGTGAAGAGAAAAAATAGGAAGGAATCAAGGAAGTAGGGTGTTAAAGTGTTAGTAATGGTCGATTGTGGGAGTTCTCATGTGGCTAGTTCGATTTTGGCTAGGGGTTGTTGAAACTAGGTGTTTTGTTTGCCATTTTGTTAGTTTTTGTTAACTTTTGGGTCATTTGATAGCTTTTCCTCTTTTTCCCTCTTTTTGGGTTTTTGGTATACGGTAGTTTCTTTTATTTGTTTAGAGAAGAGTGCTGCATTGTGACAGTATTTCTCGATGATCGTAGTGTGTATTTTCCTTCTTCTCCCTCACATCTCGTCTCTTATGGCTGCCCTGCTTGACTGATTTCTTTTTCTCTTGTCTTGAGTTTGTTCTCCTTTTGCTTCTAGGACCAATCGATCCTCTTCTTTCAACTCAAGCCTTGGCCGAATATTGTAAGAGTTTGTGGGTTTTTCTAGCGTTACTTTTCTTCTTCTCCTCTTTTGGTTTTTTTTTTGCCAAATACTGTGCTCTTGGTTTAGGAAGCCGAACACATCATCTCTTATCATCTTCGCTTTTCTTTGGCGCGTTGCTGCTTTCTGTCAATCGGTGAGTTCTTTATTCTTCTTGTTTCTCTTCCCTTTCAATATTTATTTGAGCTTTTCCTCTACCATTCTAGTGGAGCCAAATACTCATCTCTTTTATCGAATCTTGTCTCTGCCCTTGTGTTCGTTCTTTTGGTTCTAGATATCTTCAAGGAGAGAAGGTGTGTGTAAGGGATAACTTCAGCGTTCGAAACCTTTCCCACACCTGTTGGCTGAAGGTAATTTTATTGAGGTTTGAATGTTCAAAGGAGGTGTGTGGGCTTTTGGCATTCTTTGGGGGGGTTGGTCGAATGTTATTTTTCCTTATTAAGAAGTTGTGTATGTTTTGTAGTGATTGGGCTTAATGTTATACACCTTATGTTAACGATTGTGTTAATGGATTCCTTTGTTAACGCAGATCGTCGGTAGAAGTAAGGAATCAAGTTTGGTTAGTGACTTAGGAAGATTAAGTCACAGTTGGACAATCATAGGGTGGAAAACTCGTGGGCCAGGAGCGCATTTTTGAAATCAGGTGCGTTTAATCACACCCCTTTTACTGTAAAGCGACAAACATCGAAAAGCTGAAAGAACAGCAGCAGTTGCTACACGAGCACGCGAACGCACGTGTGGGGATTCTGATGTGAAAGTAGAGGCCACCGTGAGCGAACTCATGGGCTGTGGCCGTAATGGGCCACATTGGACCAAAGAGGGCCTTATGTGTCAAATCATGAACTGGGCTATGGTATTCACATAGCCGTGACTGAATCTGGGCTAAACGGGCCACACGAGCGTGTGGGCCCATTTGGGCTGAGTAATGGGCCTTGGGCCCAATTATACCATTTTGACCATCTAGGTTACCTGAATCGCGCGAGACGACTGCCAACTTACTGTTGGGTCAGTAAGTGTACGTAAACCCTGATTTGTGAAATGACTATTTTACCCCTATGAGGTATATGACCAAAATACCCCTATGTGATATGTGACTATTTGAGCATGCCATTCTTACCATATGTACATTTATATTATGTTGCATTGCATGGGGTAGGATATATATATTGTATTGGATGAAGTGTACTAAAAGGCTATAAGCCTTCTACTGGCAGCTCAGCTGTAAATACTGTTAGTGTCAAAACCGGTACTTTAATCTGGAGTGAAGGGATGGTTGGGTCGACTTATTCCCTACATGGAGTGTTAGGCTGGACGGAGTAGAGTGTAGAGGATGGTTGGGTAGGATTCCTTTGTGCATTACTGATATTGTCGCTAATATGGGCTTAGGCCCAGACTATACTGTTATTGTTTGTTTGACTGCTCGTTAGCTAGAGATTACACATTGAGTTTCATACTCACCCTTTTCTGCTTAACTGTACAGGTAAACCGCAGGCGGATCGGTGTCGCGAGGACCACAGTGATGGCCACACCAGTGTTTCTAATATTCTTTAATTCGCATTTGGATTTCATTTTGGGTTATGTAATAAGGCCTTTTTAATTTTCTTGTTTAAAATCGGGTTTTGGTTATTACGAACTATATCCATTAAGTATGTAAAATACGATTTTTCTAAAACGACAACTATTTTAAAAACACTATGTCTTCGAAACGGTTCCGCAACGATAAGAGTTTATAAAATAAAGGTAATCTTAAATGAATAACAAATAAGCTAGATTAACTTGAGAGCTAACAAGGAGGTTTCTCATTTCCAAAAGGATTTTCATCAAAAACAAGTTTTTCGAAAAACACTTCAGCGTGACATCACAAATTCGGCCATAACGTGTAGGCCAGGTTTGGGGTGTTACACCGAAGTCATTTCGTAACTGACCCTCGGTCTCAAGATCCAGTATTGGGCCCAACGACCCACTCTAAAATTCTTAATATAGCCTGGGACAATGCGTCGTCCTCGACCATGTGGTCATGAGACCCCGTCTCCGTAGCAGATGAAACCGGTGTCTCTCTCGTATCTAGATTACGTAGGTCGCCAGATGATGAGGACCCAGCTCGAGGCCCTCTATGGCCTCTACCATGGCCTCTAGTACCCCGTCCGCCGATGCCTAGTGTGCTCATATCTAATTGAATTCACTGTATTAAGAGTCTTATGAATCAGTTATAATTCAATAATTATCAGCAGATGTTTTATGCAAGTAGTTTCAGCAATTTAGAGTGTTTTTCGTAAATTGCAGTCTCAGTATACACTAACCAGGTTTTAAAACCCAAATCCATAGCCGAGTTTTACAACCTAGATCTGATACCACTAAATGTAACACCCCAAACTCGGCCTAGACGTTCTAACCGAATCTAGCACATGATAGCGTATTGAAACTTTGTTGCGACAAAACCATTTTCTTTCATTGACTCTTGTTGTCTCAAAAAATCGCTTACCCATTTAATCAATTGTTTTAAAACATAATTCATTGAAGAAGCTTTAGCAATCATTTATTTTGAGTAAAAATAGTTCATTTTATGGAAAGCCTTGATTATTAGAAGATTCTGTATTTTGTTAAGTTTAAAATTGAAAACTCGTAAAAACAACTAAAATTTCCAAACCTTAAGCCAACAGTCCACAAAGTCCAGTTACATAAAAATACCCCATAATCAATAAATCCATAAATGAGAGCAAAGTAGTTTAAATACGTGTGGGCACCACTGAGTCCTCTGCTGCGCTAATCCGTCAAGTCTGGGGATTACCTGTACAGATTAAACAGAAAGGATGAGTTTTCTCAAACTCAGTGTGCAATCCTTACAGAAAACATGCATACAGAAACACATCAGAATATAGTTAAGTACAGACTAGGCCTAAGCCCATTGCAGATTCAGTTTGAGCCTTGGCTTATTCGGATACAGTCTTAGATATAGTATAGGGACGTGGCCTATCTTAGATACAAGATGAAATAACAGAAATCAAAATCCTACCCACCAGCCCCTACACACCATCTCCGTCCATCCTTACACACCATGTGGGGATTAAATCAACCTACCATCCCTACACACCATGCTGTACCAGAATGCAGTACGATAATTAGAAATTTGAAGCAGAGCTGCCAGATAATAGACTTAATAGCCTTTCAGACACTTCCTCTAAATATCATCAATAACCCACCCCGACCCTACAGTAGGTCCACTATCGTATAGGGGTCTAAGTAGGGCTTACCGACCCTACAGTAGGTCCACAGTCGACTTGGGCGACCCGTGCAACCTTAGACAACTTTTCAAAAACATGGGCTCACACGCCCATGTGGCCTGCCCGTATAGGCCCACACGGCATGGCCCAAAATCCCACACGACCGTGTGGTTTGCCCGTGTGGGTCCACACGCCTGTGTGGCCCTCACAGCCAAAAGTGGTATAGCCAATATGATAAACCATAATTTATACATATTATTATCCCATACTTAACACATTTATGAATGATTTCTCCTTAGATTTGGTGAATTTGATTCTCCTAATCCTTTAATTTCATGTTAGGCGAGCATAGGAGAGCAAAAAGAACAAGAAACGGGCCGAAAACGGAGAAAATGGGCCAACGTAGGAAAACAACACGGCCTGGACTTCATCACACGGGCATCACACGCGCCCGTGCCATTCTAACAGGCTCGAACACGGCCTAAAACAACATCATCATGGGTGTGTTGATCTCTCAGCCTTAACCACGGCCTGAAGTAATCGCACACGGGCATGTCACATGGACGTGTCCCTATCAAGCCCTAGTTAAGTTTTATTTGAAAAAGGGCGGTTTTGAGGGCTTTCAAGCATTCTAAAGCCTATTTAAACACCCTAGAGGAGGATTAAAGGGGAGACGCAGAGTAGGGAGTAAGGAATTACTCCAAGAAAGCCGATTGATCCATCTTAGAAGTCAGATTATTCATCAAGACTGAAGATCTCTCCTCAATTTCCCTTCAGGAGTTTTAGGCTTTCTTTATGTTTTGTATTCATTATTCTTCTGAGATGTTTTCCTTTTTAGTTATGAACTAAATCCCTTAAATACCTAAGGGGAATGAAACCTAAGACGGATCTTGTTATTATTATCTGAATTTTATGATAAATATTTAACTTGTTATTAATTATGTGTTCTTAATTCTTGTTTCGGTATTTCAGGGTATTGATTCAAGTTAACGCTCTCATTCGGAGGATGAATAGTCACTTTTTAAGAGTAACTTTTTCATAATTAAGCAGAGTTGATTGCGCACCTAGAGATAGGGTGACAAGATTTTTTCGAATTAGGGTGAAACCTAATAAAGGGATCCATAGATCGAGTTAATGCAACCCTAGAGTGTTAATTAGAAAGAGATTTCAATTATTCAATCTAGGGTTCGATGTTATTATTCTTGAATAGGGATAATAACATAACTTAGGGATTTCTACGGAACAAGTTGAATGAATAAATCCTCCGATTCAGAGTCAAATAACAAGTGAAGTCTAGGTGGATTTTTCCTTGGGTATTGTCTTAATCAATCGAATTTTCTAAGAAGTATTTTCCCAATTTCCTTTTTGTGATTTCTTAGGTTAGTTAATTAGTTTAAATAAATAAACCCTTTTATTTTTAGGCTAGATAATAAAAAGACAGTTAATACTAGTACTTTTAGTTCCTTTGGGTTCGACAATCTGGTCTTGCTAAAGCTATACTACTGTTCGATAGGTACACTTGCCTTCATCGTGATAATAGTTAGCTTCAAAAACGATTAATTATAAATTTATAAAACTTATCACGAAAAATCACGATCAAGTTTTTGGTGCCGTTGCCGGGAACTAAGATATTAGGAACACTCGATTTTTATTACTTTAGCCATTTACTTTTATTGCAATTTAAATTTTGTTTTAATTTTCTTTACTAAATTCTCTTTTTTTTTTCTTCTGGCAGGTTCTTATAGTTTATGACTAGAAGAAACCCATCAGGACTATTACTTTTTGACGAAGAAATCGGTCACACAGCTCACAGAAATCGGTGAGAAATAAGGCAAAGCCTAAGATACACAGAGGGAGAGCAAGAGGACGATATTCCAAATACAACCGAGGAGATGGCTGAAAATTAGGAAAATCCGCTACCTCCTGCAATTGCCACCGATCAAGTAAATCAGAATCAAGCTCTACGCACTATGTATGATTATGCTAAGCCAAATTTAACAGGAACTGAGTCAAGTATAGTTAGGCCTGCTATTGCTGCAAATAATTTTGAACTAAAATCTAACACAATTCAAATGATACAGCAATTTGTTCAGTTTGATGGTTTGCAAGATGAGGATCCCAACTCCCACTTGGCAAATTTTCTGGAATTCTGCGTCACCTTTAAAATTAATGGCGTTTCTAATGATGCCATTCGCCTTCGGTTATTCCCTTTTTCATTGAGAAATAAAGCTAAACAGTGGTTAAACTCGTTACCACGAGGGTCAATTACTACTTGGGAACAAATGATTGAAATTTTTTTATTAAAGTATTTTTCGCCAGCTAAAATAGCTAAATTACGTAATGATATCTCTTCTTTTGTGCAGATGGATTTAGAAACACTTTACGATGCATGGGAGAGATACAAAGGCCTACTGCGAAGGTGCCCTTACTATGGGTTACCTCTATGGCTACAAGTTCAAACATTTTATAATGGTGTGAACCCCTCGACAAGACAAATGATTGATGCAGCAGCTGGTGGAACCATCAACAACAAAACACCTAAAGTAGCTTACAAATTTATTGAGGAGATGTCACTGAATAACTATCAGTGGCAAGTCATGAGGACTAAGCCAACCAAAACAGCAAGTGTTTATAGCGTCGATGCGGTTAACATGTTATCAAATCAGGTGGAGCTTCTAAATAAAAAGATTGATGGTTTACTTGGTTCTAAAAAGGTACATCTAGTGATGAGGTGTGATTCAAGTGGAGGAGGCATACATACAGAATATCAACCCTTCAATCCTTCAACCAAAGAGGAACAAGTCTACTATATGGGTAACAATAACTCTAGATCTCAAAATAACCAATACAGTAATACTTACAATGCGGGTTTGAGGAACCGCCCAAATTTCTCATGGGGTGGTCAAGGAAATCAAAGGCCACAAAATCCTTTGGGTTTTCAACAACCACCTTATCAATAGGAAAAGAAACTGAACCTTGAGGAGATGCTATCCAAATTCATCGCGGTGTCAGAAACTCACTTTCAAAATACCAAGACGGCACTTAAAAATCAACAAGCATCGATCCAAGGGCTCGAAACTCAGATAGGCCAGCTGTCCAAATTATTTTCTGAACGACCACAAGGTAGCTTGCCAAGCAATACTAGCCTAACCCAAGGGAACAGCTCAATGCGATTGACATTAGCAATAAGGAAAGGTTAGTTGCATCTGAACCAGAAACAAAAGAAGATATGGAAAACAAAGGTAAAGGTAAAGTAAAACAGAAACCGGTTAGTATAGAATATAAATCTCGTGTGACATACCCTAATGCGACAAGGAAAGACCACTCAGATGAACAATTTGGTAAATTCCTTAAACTTTTGAAGAAATTACATATCAACTTACCATTTATTGAAGCTCTCTCACAGATGCCAAACGTAATAAAGTTTTTAAAAGAGCTCTTAGCAAATAAGCAGAAGTTGGACGAGGCGTCACATGTAGAGCTAAATGCAGTTTGCTCAGCTATTCTATAGAATAAGCTACCCAACAAATTAAAAGATCCAGGGAGTTTTACAATTCCTTACTTAATTGGTAGCTTAGATGTTAATAATACACTGGTTGATTTAAGGGCTAGCATCAACATCATGCCTTACAAAATGTTTAAGCAACTAGGTCTTGGGAAACCGAAACAAACTAGGATGAGCATTCAATTAGTAGATAAACTATCAGATTTCCTGGGGGTATTATTGAAAATGTAATCGTTAAAATTGACAAATTTATATTCCTAGTTGATTTCGTTGTTCTAGACATAGAGGAGGATAGTAACACTCCTTTGATTTTAGGAAGACCCTTTTTAGCAACTGTTAGAACAATTATTGATGTTGGCACAGGTGAACTCACACTTCATGTGGGAGATGAAACAATCACACTTCAATCTCGCAATTCGAGTAACACATCAAAAAGTGAATGTGGTTGTATAAATCATTTTACTAAAACTGACCATATGTTGCAACCTACTTTGTAGGAAATGAGCTCGAAGGATATACATGAGCCATGTTCAAGAAATAATAAAGGACCTATTCATGAAGAATGAAGGCTACAAATTGAGGAGCTAGATGAATGGCGGACACATAAACCGAGAACACACGATAAACCAAAACTACACCAGGATGAGCTCAATACCTCACCAAATTAACTTAAGGTTGGAGATAAAGTATTACTATATGCCGCAGATCATCAGATTACCACTGCCAAACCTAATAAAGAAATTTCTCTTACGGTACTTAGCATTTTCCCATTCAGTACAATCCAGGTAATCCATCCCAAATTCGGCACTTTTAAGGTAAACAATACTCGTTTAAAACCTTATTTTGATGAAATTGATAGCAGGAATGAGGAGTGTAAACTCCTCGAACCACCATGACCATTCAATGGAGAGGTAAGTCGAGCATAGACTATAAATAAGCACTTCTCGAGAGGTAACCCGAGCACTAACGGTATTAACTTCTTTAAATTCTAGTGTCTCACACCTAACCTACTAACTGAGCTCTTGAATACAGGTTTTCCACACTCACACAGCCAGGCACATGAGCGTGCTGTAGACAGTGTGAAAATAGGGCAAAGATTTTTCCCCAACACAGGCTGCGATAAAAAGCCACAGATGTGTGACATGGCCGTGGACGATCTTGCCAAAACAGCATGGACATGTGACAGCCTGTGTTTTAGAACCGTGGTTAAACCTGAGAAAATAGCACGGGCGTACGACACACCCGTGCCTAGCACTCGTGGTCGAACCTGTCAAAATAACATGGGCGTAGACCTATATACACCGGCGTGGGAGAAGCTAACGAAGCAGAACACGGTCGTGCGACACGGCCTTGTGCATCAACATGCCCAAGGAACACGGGCGTGGGCTGTATGTCAGAGGCACCGAAATTCAAAAAAACATGAAATACACGTGCTAAAATTAGGGCACACGGGCGTGTCCCCTGGCCGTGTGCCCCAAAATCTATAAAAAGCCCTCACTATTCATAATCTCCCTCGCCCAAAATCCCTAACCCTAGCCGCTGCAACTCCAAACACCCTCTCTGCCACGCCCATACGCCGCCTTTAACTCTATTTTTGACGTCCAACCGCCTCCCTTTAACATTTGTTTACTCTTTTCTCTTCTATTTTACTTATTTCTAATGCTTAGTATCATAATAATCTTCATATTTCTCATACTATTTTCATTTTGCTCATTGTTCTATCATTTAGTTTGCATTCTTAGGTTATTTTTCATTCATTTCATGTTAAATCAAATTGTTAGGAAAGCCTCATTTTATTGTCATACCCATACTATTATCATGCCAATATTCATACTATTACCATGCTAATGCCATGAAATTATGCCATCAAATTGATTGCTTTGGTTAGGTTTGTTAGTGTTAGTAGTTGTGGCTAAAATTATTAGTTTTAATTCATGACTTTTTCATTTCTGAATTTGTTTACATTTTACCTTAACTATTCATCAAGACGGAATAATGGTTTTGCTTGTAGGTATATAATGTCGAGTTCACATGGTAAAAAGGCCGTCGTCCCTGCTTCAAAGAAAAGGAAGGGAGCGTCATCTTCCTCGGGTCTTACCGCTGAAATTCGCCACCCCTTCCTTCAGTTTCCCGATGGACCACGGGAAGAATTCTATCAGATACTTCGAGCTTGACCCTTAGGTGTGGGTCGTTACATTGACTGGGCCGCGCTAAAACAAGTCCAACTGGCTGATGTGATTCGGGCCCTCCTCACCACCGACCCATGGGACCTTTTCTTTAGGATCATCGAGCCAATGTATCTCGAGCTCACGATGGAACTCTGCTCAACGTTCCATCTTCAGACCATACTGACCAACTACGATGATCCCGATACGGTTCAATTTCGCCTCAGTGAGTTAGTCCGCCAATTAAGCATCCCAGAGTTTGGCACCACATTGGGCCTCTACACGGAGGAGAATGACCTTCACGCTCTCAACCACCACATTCATCATTCTCCTTCACAGTGCTAGGACACGTTAGTACCACGCTCGGCCACCTACAACCCTAGCCACTCCAAGGCATGCCTCTCCCTCCATCCTTGAGGTACCTACACACCATCTTGGCCACACTCTAATAGGACGGTGAGAGAGCACCAGCGTCGTCAACACTCACGACGTCTACTTCTTATGGTGTATGTCGCATGGGCACGTCTTCGACCTCGCCTTTTTTATCGCCCTAGCCATTCGCCATCAGACGGAGCGGCATCGAAAGGGGGTCATCTCCATTGGCCCCTATGTGACTCGATTGGCTCGGCACTTCGGGCTCCTCAACACTGTGGCATAAGCATCCTCCCTTACACTCATTGGCCAAATGTCTCCACAAAGCATCTCAAGCATGCTAAGTATGAGGATGATTGAAAAGTGTCGTGTAACCTACCCTCCTCAGTATCGCCTCGCCCGATTTATCGAGGAAGAGGCCCCCGAGGACATTATTGATGATGTCCCTCCACGACACGAGGACCCACCGTCTCAGCCACTACCCACCCATTGTCCAGTTTATGCGGTGGCTTCATATTCTAACATCTCTGAGCGCCTCACTCAATTTGAGTAGCAGTGTTTTCAGTGTTTTGATAACATTGATGCTACTCTACAGCAGATTTGTCAGCACCTCCACATTTCATCGCCACCACCACCTCGTGAACCATCCGACTATGATGATATTTAAATATTTTATTTTATTTTATCTTTACTGTTATTTTTATTTATCATTTTTTTTATTTTCACTTTTCACTTTTAATTTTATTTCCTTTTTGTTGCTATTTTATTTTTAGGTTTTATAAACAAATTTTAATCTCGGTTAATTCTTTAGGAGTAATTCTTCTTCTTTATATCCCCTAAAAAGTTCCTGATTTTATCACAGTTATAAAGAACTACAAAGCTCACAATTACTTAGGAACTTCAAACTCTACTGGAAAAGGTTCTCCACGACTACCATGCCCTGTTCGACCACGAGATATAATATTCTTTTGGCGCAGCACTTGTAGAACCCAACCTCTACCACCACCGGAGTATCCTCCTCTACTCTACTCCAAACTAGGGACTTCATTCATTTAACATTCAGGAAGTTTCACTTCTCTCCCTATCTTATGATCTTTTATCTATAATTGCCACAAACTTTATCTTTGTACATTGAGGGCAATGTACATCTTAAGTGTGGGGGGTAAATTATATCACTATCAGAAAAATCCCTGAATTTTATCTTATTCTCTTGTAAATCTCTTATATCATTTTTAGGAGAAATTTGATTAATTTATGATCTTTATTGATATATCTTGAATTAAAACATAGGCATTTATATATTGACTATTTAAACTTTAAGACATTAGAGAATTAAGCATGATAAGTTGATTTTTGAGAATTCAAAAATTTAGGTTGTTTTCCCAAGTTTAGGTATTATCTTGAATTGAAATCCACTATTTTGAACATCAAAAAGCCATAATTTTTGTGATATTTTGAGCCTTTAAGAGCATCTATTATTTCTTTCATGCTCACTTTTATTGTTGCTTTGAGTGCGTCAATATTGAATTGTTATTCTAGAACTTACTTGATTATGAATGTCAAGACCACACCATTTGATTTGATATGTCAAGATGATAGAGGAACTTAGGTTTAACCCACTCATGCCATGAAAAGCCTACCTTCACAACTAACCCTTAGTAAACCCCTTTGAGCCTAACCAGCCATTCCTTGATTTATCCCCAATATTAACCCTTAACTCATTATTGTTGAGATCCCTTCAATTAATTTGATCCCTATTTTTGTCGAGATTTGAATTGGCTAAATTGCTTAGTTATGTCTTGTTCTAGGATATTTAACTTGTTTTTTAAAAAAAAAACATATTTACATATTAATAGTGATCCTTCGTTTTTAAGCTTAAGTATTTAAATTTCATATTTTGAAAAGAAGCTCTGTTGTACACAAGTGATGATTAAATATTTTTCTAGTTAAGTAATTTTTCAATTCAATCTCGATTCTAACCTTCTCTTTCAGCTTGTGACCACACCCTCTAACCAAGCCTCATTACAACCCTCTAAAGACCTTTTGATTGATGTGTCATCTCAATTTATAGTGGTGGAGATTTGATTTTCATGCAAGCCTATGGTAATAACTTTTCATATTGACTGTTGAGTGCTACATTCATTATCCTTAAACACTTTGAGTGATTTGAGTGAATCTTTAGTGAGGATGTTAAACTCTATGAGATTTTGAATCAGTGATGATTACTTACATAAGGGGAGATGCCTATATTTTTCATGATTAAATACTCAACTTGGAATGTTTGAAACTTTAATGTTCTTCTAGTTGAATTCTCAATGTATGATTATTTATGGATTAGCTTGAGATATTATTGATAGGAATTATAAGTTGAGAAAAAGGAATTCTTAACTATGAATTGAGGATTTTGCTTGAGGACAAGCAAACATTTAAGTGTGGGGATATTTGATAAACCATAATTTATACATATTATTATCCTATACTCAACACATTTATGAATGCTTTCTCCTTAGATTTGGTGAATTTGATGCTCCTAATCCTTTAATTTCATGTTTTATACTTAGGTGATCATAGGAGAGCAAAAAGAATAAGAAACGGGCTGAAAACAGAGAAAATGGGCCGATATGGGAAAACAACACGGCCTGGACTTCATCACACGGGCATCACACACGCCTGTGCCATTCTAACAGGCTCAAACACGGCCTAAAACAACATCAACATAGGTGTGTTGATCTCTCAGCCTTGACCACGGCCTAAAGTAATCGCACACGGGCGTGTCACACGGGCGTGTCCCTACTGAGCCCTAGTTAAGTTCTATTCAGAAAATGGCAGTTTTGAGGGCTTTCAGCCATTCTAAAGCCTATTTAAACACCATATAGGAGGATTAAAGGGGAGACACAGAGTAGGGAGCAAGGAATTACTCCAAGAAAGTCGATTGATCCATCTCAGAAGTCAGATTACTCATCAAGACTGAAGATCTCTCCTTAATTTCCCTTCAGGAGTTTTCGGTCTTCTTTATGTTTTGTATTCATTATTCTTCTGAGATGTTTTCCTTTTTTGTTATGAACTAAATCCCCTAAATACCTAAGGGGAATGAAACCTAAGACGAATCTTGTTATTATTATCTGAATTGTATGATAAATATTTAACTTGTTCTTATTTATGTGTTCTTAATTCTTGTTTCGATATTTCAGGATATTGATTCAAGTTAATGCTCTCATTCGAAGGGTAAATAGTCCTTGTTTAAGAGTAAATTTGTTATAATTAAGTGGAGTTGATTGCGCGCCTAGAGATAGGGTGATAAGATTTTACCGGATTAGGTTGAAACCTAATAAGGGGATCCATAGATCAAGTTAATGAAACCCTAGAGTGTTAATTAGAAAGAGATTTCAATTATTCAATCTAGGGTTAGACGTTATTAGTCTTGAATAGGGATAACAACATAACTTAGGGACTTTTATGGAACAAGTTGAATGAATAAATCATTTGATTCAGAGTCAAATAACAAGTAAAGTCTAGGTGGATTTTTCCTTGGGTATTGTCTTAATCAATCGAATTTTCTAAAAAGTATTTTCTTAATTTCCTTTCTGTGATTTCTTAGGTTAGTTAATTAGTTTAGATAAACAAACCTTTTTATTTTTAAGCTAGATAATAAAAAGACAATTAATACTAGTAATTTTAGTTTTTTTGGGTTCGACAATCTGGTTTTGCTAAAGCTATACTATTGTTCGATAGGTACACTTGCCTTCATCGTGATAATAGTTAGTTTCAAGAAAATTAATTATAAATTTATAAAACTTTCACGAAAAATCACGATCACAGTGTATCGCACACGGCCTACCTGGCCATCACACGGCGGTGTCTGGTGCACATGGCCTACACCACGGGTGACCACACGCCCGTGTGGCGTTGAGAGTACACTTTTTTAGCTTTTTTCCAAACCCTATTTTCTATATTTTGAGTACACACCTGTATCAAATTGATGTAAAAGCAATTCCCAAGCCTTTCAAAACCTATATTTAACCAATACAACTCTCGATTAATCACTTAATAACGAAGTAAGCCAAACCCAGAACATGATATCCAACCTTTGAGCAAAAACCCTTACCTTCAAAGCTTCAAAATTGGTTTCTTACGAATAGTACGAGAAGAGTCTCGATCCTAGTGAAACAATGCTATCCAAACATCAAAATAACCCCTAGTCAGAAACTTAGCATTCTCGACTACAACCACATATAATCACTTATCGAAGTTGTCCATGAAACGACAAAGTAAAGAACGGTAGTGCGATCGTAGTCGATATGGGAGTAAATCAAAAGAAAGTGGGAGGAGAAAGGGGGGAGTTGTTGTCAAAATTTTGGGAAAAAGGGAAAGGGAGCCAAAATTTGAGAAAATAATTAGAATAAGCAATATTCTGATAACTTTCCCCTAATATTTCCTCAAATCTCTCACCACCATCCCACCAACAGACTTTTAGTTTGACTGAAACTCCCTCGGTCAAATGAGCAAAAATAAACTCCCTTGCTCGCGCAAGGATTCGGACTCCAAACCTCCCACACTCCAACGCACACCTTAACCACCAGACCAGTAGACCCATTCTGATGTATATCCACAACCGATTAAATAAAAGCCTAGAAAAAAAGATTAAGTATTTATTCAGAAAGATTCCAAAATTTTCCCAAGACAAGGTTTGAACTTGGGGCCTCTCACACAAACCCAGAACACTTAACCACTGAAGCAGATACACACTTGTTTCAATTAATAGCAAAAGTAGAAACATAAAATTTGAGGCGTTACAATATAATTATTACTTAAAATATTAATACATATATAACTATTGTTATAATATAGACTATAATAAAAGATATAGTATTACATGATATTTGTAACGCCTCAAATTTTATGTTTCTTCTTCTGCTATTAATTGACACAACTGAGTATCTACTTCAGTGGTTAAGTGTTCTTGGTGTGTTTGAGAGGTCCCAAGTTCAAGCCTTGCATTTGGCAAAGTTTTGGAATTTCTAAATAAAGCCTTAACCTTGCCCAGTAGGCTTAATTTTAGTTATTGGTAGAATCATATCAGAATGGGCCTACTAGTTGGCGACTAAGTGGAGTGTTGGTGTGTTTGGGGTCCTGTGTTTGAGTATTTTCTAGAGCATTATTTTTGCTCATTTGCTCCGAAGAGTTTGAGTTGGACTAAAAATCTGAGTAGTAGGTGGTTGAGATATAGTAGTTAGTGGGATTTGGGTAACCAGTTTCCCATAAGTCTCTCCCGAGGGAAAAAACTTGACATATTCTCTTCCACCCTTTCTCCCTCTTTTCTTTCTGCTTCTGTCGAATCTTCACCTTTCTTGCTATCAATTTCAGTTCTACCTTTGCCATATTACCGTTTTTCATGTCTCTTTACTGCAACATCTTTAATACGTTATTGGTAAGTTTTGTAAGTATGATTTCCTTTTTGGGATGTTGAATTATTGCTAATGGAGTATTGATTTATGTTTAGAAGAGGATTAAGGAGTTTAGGTCTTTAATCGATGTTGTGGAAGTGCGAATACGCCATTTTTTTATTTAGAGGTAAGGGTTGTAGGTGGTTTTTGGGATTGTCTATCAATGACAATTTGGTTTGATATTTGCTTAAGTGATTGAAATTGGGATTTTCTCAATCGATTATAGGTTCTGGATTGCTGGGGATCACTTTTGCTGCGAAAACATACCAGGTGTGTACCTGAAAACACAGAAAATGAGAATCGACAAAAGCCAAAAAATGAAACTGTCGACACCACACAGACGTGTTGTTACTCGTATGGCAGGCCATGTGGCAGTACATGGGCGTGTGATCGACAAGCCAGGCTGTACGCGCAAGGCACGGGCACATGACACAGTCGTGTGAAGGCCGGTAAGGCGGTGTGCAGGACACGGGCTTAACTAACTGGGCCATATGGGCCACACGGGCATGTAGGCCCACATGAGCATATGAAAATCTGGGCTAGGCCGTGTAATCTATACGGCCAAGGCCAATTTGGGCAGTGTGGGCCCACACGGGCATACCACATGGGCATGTGAGCCCAATTTCTAAAACACTCTAAATGGTTACTTGGGTCACCCAAGTCAACTGGGACCTACTGTAGGGTCAGTGAGAGTTACTGGACCCTAATTTCGTGATTTGACTATGTTTTATACGTGCCTTAGTATGCTTATCGATTTGTATGTATGATCTGTTAATTGCATATTTACATGTCATGTATTGTATGCTGCATTGCATCAGGGCTGGGTTAATGTATATGGAGGAAGTATTCTGAAAGGCTCCTAAGCCTGATATCTGGTACCACAGCTGCAATTATTTGGTTATGTGCCGCATTCGATACAAAATGGTGTGTAGGGATGGGTGGGTCGATTTTATACCCACATAGTGTGTAGGGCTGGATAGAGTTAGTGTGTAGAGGCTGGTGGATAGGACTCTGATTAATCTGTTCTATTCTGCATACTGTATTTGAAATGGGCCAAGGCCCTATTATGTATGTCTGATTCTGTTTCTGAGTGGGCTAAGGCCTACACTAATTTTTGTAAGGGGCTCCGGCCCAGACTGATGATGATTATGATTGATGTATGTCTATATGCACGTTTTTGGTGGGGATTACACACTGAGTTTTCGAAAACTCACCCTTTTTGTTTAATCTGTACAAGTAATCCCCAGACCTGAAAGACCAACGCAACGGAGGACTCGACGGTGGGTACATGTATTTAAATTACTTTTCTCCCATTTACAGATTTATTAATTTTGGTAAATGTTTATGTAATTGGACTTTATGGACTGTTTGCTTAAGTTTTGGAAAGATTTAAATGTTTTACGGGTTTTAACTTCAAACTTAACAAAATAAAAATTTTCCTACCAATCAAGGTTTTCCATAAAATGAACTAGTTTTGCTCAAAACAAATGACTGCTAAAGCTTTCGCAGTGAAATTATGTTTTAAAACAATCGATTAATTAGGTAAGGATTTTAAGATAATAAAAGTCAACATATGTAAATGGTTTTATCGCGACAACTTAGTTTTCAACACGCTATCATGTAACATCGCCAGATTTGGCCAGAACGTCCAGGTCAGGTTTGGGGTGTTACGTTTAGTGGTATAAGAGGTAGGTTGCAAAACTCGGCTGTGGATATGGGTTTTAAAGATTGATTTTAAAGAAATACAACAAACTCATGCTCCCTTTGTGGATCTATCAACACCCATTGGACCGGAGCCGTTCCGTAACCAACCCACAGCCCCCAGATCCAGTGTTAGGCCCAGCGACCCTCTCTAAAATCTATAGCATGGCCTGAGACAGTGCGTCGTCCCTAGCCGCACGATCATGAGACCCAGACCTAATCTCTGTCGCAGGTGAAACTGACGTCTCCCTCGTATCAAGATTCGGCATGCTACCTAAAGATGAGGACTCAGCTCGAGCCCCTCTACGGCCTCTAATACCCCATCCACGAGTACCACGTGTGTTCATCATAAATTTTAGAATTTATCTGTATTAACAGTTTTATGCATTAGTTACAGTTCCAATATTTATTAAGAGATATTTTATGTAGAACAGTATCAGAAGTTTAGAGTCTGTTATTGCGATTCGTAGTCTCACTATAGTTTTCAGTTTGCACTTCATAGAGTGTTTTCAGTGTAATATATTAACCAAAGTAGTTTCAGTATATTCTAATCATACTTTCAGACAATTCTAAACAGAGGTTTAGAAAACTTACAGGATCGGTACCGGAGACTCGGTGTACCACATACTTATTTCAAAAATATTTTAAATTATTTACAAATTATTAGTCGAGAACGCCAAGGTTGCTGAAGATGTTAAGAGCGCGGAGCACCAGAACAGAGATTACGAGAGGGGTAAGAACAAGAAAGATTCAGAGCCCTCGAGTTCTGGGATGAGGCCTAAGAAAAAGGCCAGATCTGATGGGCTAGCAAGAGTTGGGTCTCCTGTTGCACCTACTGGGGTGGCGCTGTGTGGGCACTATGGTAGATGCCATCAGGGCGAGTGTTGGAGGACTACTAGGGCGTGCTTGAGATTGGGTCGACTAAGCACCGTGTTCGGGATTGCCTGTTAAGAACCGATCAAATGCAAGCTCTGATTTTTGGTACTGTACAGCCCCCGAGAGCAGTTCAGCAGTCATCTAGGGGCCGAGGTTAGGGCAGGGGTGGTAACAGCATGACCGAGGATAGAGAGCATCGGGTAGAAGTGTTGGTCTATTGAGGCGATACAGCCCGCTTTGGTTTATACTGCTAGCCGCCGTGAGGACTGAGATGCTCCGGGCATCATTATGGGTATGTTTTTAATACTTGATGTACCTTATCTTGCACTGATAGACATAGGCTCTACATACTCATACGTAGCTAGTACTGTGTCTGAAACCTTGAGCATTCCGGTAGAGAGTACTTCTAGTGAGATAACTATTGTGAGTTCGTTGCGACAGTCCATCCGAGTAAGTAAATTGTTTAGAGACGTTCCGTTAGAGTTCCAAGGGACAGTATTTCTGGCTGATCTAATTGAGCTTCCGTTTGGGAAGTTCGATCTGATTTTGGGAATGGACTCACTAGTTAAACACTGGGTGAGTCTGGATTCTGTGACAAAAAGGGTTGTCTTCAGGACTGAGGAGGATAGTGAGGTAATGGTGATTGGGGAATGGCGTGACTATCTGAAAAATGTGATTTTTGCTTTGGTAGTAGAAAAGTTAGTGAGAAAAGGGTTTGAGGCATTATTAGCCTACGTCAGTATTTCTGATTCTGTGGACTCTTCGATTAAGGACATCAAAACTGTGAGGGATTTTCTAGATGTGTTTCCTGAGGAACTACCGGGGTTGTGTAACACCCTAAATTTGGGCCTAGAAGTTTTATTCCTTGAGCATAGGAGCGGTTGAAGGCAGCTTTTAATATTTAGTTTTGCATGTAAATTTCGTTAATGAAGGCTTGTTTTAGTGGTTAAGTGTGCTGAGAAGTGTTGGAGAAGTCCTGGGTTCAAACCTGGACTCTAGCAAAAATTTTGGTTTAAGGTGAATCAAACCCTGGGTGTAGTAGGTAGGCCTTAAGAATATTGTTGGAGAAATTGTTCCACAAAAAGCCTTGTGGTCTAGTGGCAAAGTAGCGCCACATAAGAGGCAGGAAGGTGGCGTCATAGAGTTGGCAAGGAGGTCCAGGGTTCGAAACTCATGGCAATCAAAGAGCATTTATTTTGCTAACAGGGGGCGGCAAGAGTTGGTGTTGAATTTAAACTCTGATGATGGAGGGATCCCACATCGGGAAGCTAACATAAGAGTGGATGTGAAGCTGGTTTTAAATAGAGAGAACCATGAGGAGAGTTAATGTACCTTTCTTGGCTGATCCCTTGCGCTTTATGGAGTGCTCGTTTGGGTTGGGCGTCAGCTAAGAGTGCTCGGAGCGCAGATTAACTCCAGTCTCCTATCAGGTGTGTATTTCTCGCTACTCTAGCAGTAGGACGCTATTTTGGGCCGCGATGGGCTGAAATGGGCCATGTGGTCCCAATGGGTCCGTAGGCCCAAGTGGTTAAGTTGTAAAATTAACAAAATACCCATGGTTTGTAAAATTACCAAAATACCCCTAGTTTGAAAAATTACCAAAATACCCCTGGTTTGTAAAATTACCAAATACCCCTGGTTTGTAAAATTACTGAAATACCCCTATAGGGTAGAATTACTGAGATACCCTTATGGGGTAAAATTACCATTTTGCCCCTAGGGTGTTAAATGACTGTTTTGCCCTTGTGGGCAAGTGACTGACTTGGACTGTGTGGTTGACGGATTTGATTGTGAATATATGTTGGTGATATGAATGACTTGACTATGGTTGTTTGATTCAAATATGGGCATGATATTCTGACTGAAGGGGTAAGTTTTTGATTACGCCCCTCGAGGGTAAATAACTGTTCTTACGCTATAATCTGACTGCCTTTCTGAAGCATGCCATGTTAATTATATATATATTCTGCATATATGTCATACTGCATGGGGTTG
This sequence comes from Gossypium anomalum, assembly GCA_025698475.1. Lineage (NCBI taxonomy): Eukaryota > Viridiplantae > Streptophyta > Magnoliopsida > Malvales > Malvaceae > Gossypium > Gossypium anomalum. Next base: position 74,595,431 of record CM046966.1, on the reverse strand, counting down.
GGTTTTATTATGGAGGAAGAACCCGTTCTGGTGGCTGTGCCACATATCCTGATATAAGTAGCTTTGCTACGAATTATAGTAGTGCCGTAACCGGTGCTAACACTGTAATTGTAGGGATGGCGTGGGTGATTTATTCCTCACAGGAAGTGTAGGGATGGGCAGAGGCAAGTGCAGGGTTGGATGGGGTTATCATGCATTAATCATATGAGACTGTTTTGTTATGGGCCAATTGTATTAAAATGGACCCAACTGTGTTGATATGGGCAAGGCCCAATATACCTCGACTAGTTATAGGGTTACGGCCCAGATTGATGTTGATATGGGCTAAGGTCCAGTTAACTCTGATTTTTGTATAGGGCTAAGGCCCATCCGTGCATCGTCATTATAATGGGCTAAGGCCCAATTGATACCGAATCGTAAGTAGGGTCAGGGCCGGACTTTTAATTCTTTTATATGACTTGATTCCTTTTATATAGTAGGGATTTCACACTCTGAGTTTTCGTAAACTCACCCCGTATTAACCTTTCGTGCAATTTCACCTTAGACGGATCGGAGTCGCGAGGGCTCCTGGAGGAGCCACACACACCGCTTAAGTTACGCTTTTGATTATTGCTTTTAAATATATTTTATGTGGGTTGTAGTAAAGCTGTTGTAATTTTCTGGATTTCTAATTTGGAATTTTATTTATTGTTCTTATAATTGCTAGTATTAGAACACGGTTTTCCAAAGTAACTACTATTTTCAAAACATCACGTATCCGCAATTGTTTTTAAATTAAGCTTCCGTAACTACCAAGATTTTTACAAAGTTGTTAAGAATGTTATTCAGCTGAGGTTTTCTAACAAGGTTTAAAAAGGGTATAAGTTTTTAATTATTAAGAAGGGATTTTAATGGAAACATGGTTTTCAAAAAACAATTCAATGTGACATGCCAGATTCGAGCCAAACTTCCAGGCCAGGTTTGGGGTGTTACATTTAGTGGTATCAGAGCCTGAGTTGCAACAACTCGGCCGTGGATTGGGTTTTCAAAGGTTGAATTTTAAAAAATTATTTTCAACCACGTGGTCTGTTTGAAGTATTTCTCTTAAAAAGTGTGGCACACCGAGTCTCCAGCGCCGAATCCGTAAGTCTTTTGAATACTTTTGTCTGTTTAGAAATTGAAATACTATAGATTCCTTAGATACTGGTCTGAATTTAAATTTGGTATTTATTTTATGTGGATGTGATGTTTGGATATAGAAATTGTATATATGTGTGATAAATATGTGTCTACTTTAGTGAATAAGTGTTGTATGTAAGAGATGTTTCAAGTTCTAGTTGAAGTGTGATAGTGATAGTAGGATCAGAGTGCGCAGTGGTAGCGTAGTGGGGTAGATGTTACACGACTACCCTGTTAGATGGAAATTTCGGGGACGAAATTTCTTTAAGGGAGGTAGAGTTGTAACACCCTGAATTTGGGCGTAGAAGTTTTAGGCCTTGAGCATGGGAGCGGCTGAAAGCAGCTTTTAATATTTTGTTTTGCATGTAAATTTTGTTAACGAAGGCTTGTTTTAGTGGTTAAGTGTGCAGAAAAGTGTCGGAGAAGTCCTGGGTTCAAACCTGGACTCTAGCAAAAATTTTGGTTTAAGGTGAATCAAACCCTGGGTGTAGTAGGTAGGCCTTAAGAATATTGTTGGAGAAATTGTGCCACAAAAAGCCTTGTGATCTAGTGGCAAAGTAGCGCCACATAAGAGGCAGGAAGGTGGCGTCATAGAGTTGGCAAGGAGGTCCAGGGTTCGAAACTCATGGCAATCAAAGAGCATTTATTTTGCTAACAGGGGGCGGCAAGAGTTTGTGTTGAATTTAAACTTTGATGATGGAGGGATCCCATATCGGGAAGCTAACATAAGAGTGGATGTGAAGCTGGCTTTAAATAGAGAGAACCATGAGGAGAGTAAATGTACCTTTCTTGGCTGATCCCTTTCGCTTTATAGCGTGCTCGTTTGGGTTGGGCGTCGGCTAAGAGTGCTCGAAGCGCAGATTAACTCCAGTCTCCTATCAGGTGTGTATTTCTCGCTACTCTAACAGTAGGACGGCTATTTCGGGCCGCGATGGGCTGAAATGGGCCATGTGGTCCCAATGGGTCCGTAGGCCCAAGTGGTTAAGTTGTAAAATTTCCAAAATACCCATGGTTTGTAAAATTACCAAAATACCCCTAGTTTGAAAAATTACCAAAATACCCCTGGTTTGTAAAATTACCAAAATACCCCTAGTTTGTTAAATTACCGAAATACCCCTATAGGGTAGAATTATCGAGATACCCTTGTAGGGTAAAATTACTATTTTACCCCTAGGGTGTTAAATAACTGTTTTGCCCTTGTGGGCAAGTGACTGACTTGGACTGTGTGGTTGATGGATTTGATTGTGAATATATGTTGGTGATATGAATGACTTGACTATGGCTGTTTGATTCAAATATGGGCATGATATTCTGACTGAAGGGGTAAGTTTTTTATTACGCCCCTCGAGGGTAAATAATTGTTCTTACGCTATAATCTGACTGCCTTTCTGAAGCATGCCATGTTAATTATATATATATATTCTGCATATATGTCATACTGCATGGGGTTGGGTTTTATTATGGAGGAAGAACCCGTTCTGGTGGCTGTGCCACATATTCTGATATAAGCAGCTTTGCTGCGAATTATAGTTAGTGCCGTAACCGATGCTAACACTGTAAGTGTAGGGATGGCATGGGTGATTTATTCCCCATAGGAAGTGTAGGGATGGACGGAGGCAAGTGCAGGGTTGGATGGGTTTATCATGCATTAATCATATGAGACTATTTTGTTATGGGCCAATCAGATTGAAATGGACCCAATCAGGTTGATATGGGCAAGGCCCAATATACCTCGACTAGTTATAGGGCTACGGCCCAGATTGATGTTGATATGGGCTAAGGCCCAGTTAACTCTGATTTTTGTATTGGGCTAAGGCCCATCTAGTACTGAAACTGTAAGTAGGGCTGGGGCCAGACTTTTAATTCTTCTATATGACTGACTGTTCCTTTTATATAGTAGGGGATTTCACACTGAGTTTTCGTAAACTCACCCCGTATTAACTTTTCAGGTAATTTTTAGCCTTAGACGGATCGGAGCTGCGAGGGGCTCGGAGGGAGCCACACACACTGTTTAAGTTACAGTTTTGATTATTCCTTTTAAATATATTTTATGTGGGTTGTAGTAAAGCTGTTGTAATTTTTTGGATTTCTAATTTGGAATTTTATTTATTGTTCTTATAATTGCTAGTATTAGAACACGGTTTTCCAAAGCAACTACTGTTTTCAAAACATCACTTATCCGCAATTGTTTTTAAATTAAGCTTCCGCAACTACCAAGATTTTTACAAGGTTGTTAAGAATGTTATTCAGCTGAGGTTTTCTAACAAGGTTTAAAAAGGGTATAAGTTTTTAATTATTAAGAAGGGTTTTTAATGGAAACATGGTTTTTGAAAACACTTCAATGTGACACACCAGATTCGAGCCAAACTTCTAGGCCAGGTTTGGGGTGTTACAGGTTGCCTCTGAGCCATGAGGTAGATATTGGGATTGAGTTGATTCCTAGCACAACTCCAGTGCCTATTGCCCTTTACCGAATGGCATCGAAAGAGTTGACGGAACTTAAGGCTCAGATTCAGGAGCTGTTAGACTGTGGGTTTATTCGTCCCAGTGTGTCTCTGTGGGGAGCACCTGTTCTATTTGTAAAGAAGAAATATGGGACAATGTGGATGTGTATCGACTATCGGCAGCTGAACAAGCTAACAATTAAGAATAAGTACCCACTTCCGAGGATTGATGATTTATTCGACCAATTTAGAGGGGCTTCTATGTTCTCCAAGATTGACTTGTGTTATGGGTATCATCAGTTGAGGGTAAACGAGGCTGACATGCATAAAATGACATTTAGGACACGATATGGACATTACGAGTTCCTAGTTATGCCCTTTGGGTTGACTAATGCACCAGCGGCATTTATGGACTTGATGAACCGTGTGTTTTAGACTTATCTGGACCAATTTGTGTTGGTTTTTATCGACGGCATTTTGGTGTATTCTAAGTCTGAGGACGAGATGATGAGCATCTCAGAGTGGTTTTATAGATTCTTCGTAAAAATAGTTGTATGTGAAATTTAGCAAGTGTGAGTTCTGGCTTCGGGAAGTGACATTTTTGGGACATGTGGTTTCGACCAAGGGGATTCGTGTTGATCCTCGTAAGATTGAGGCTGTGTTGAGTTGGAAATAGCCGAAGAATGTGCCTAAAATTCGTAGCTTTCTGGGGCTGGCAGGATATTATCGATGATTCGTAGAGGGGTTCTCCTTGATCACAACTCCATTGACTAATCTTCTGCATAAGGGAGTTCTTTTCATTTGGACTGATGCATAGCAGGAGAGTTTTGATAAGCCTAAGACTGTTCTAACTCAAGCTCTTATTCTGATACAGCCTAAGCCTAGTAGGGACTTCGTGGTTTACAGTGATGCGTCGCATGTGGGTCTAGGTAGTGTTTTGATGCAAGACGAAAAGGTAGTTCCTTATGCATCTCGACAGCTCAAGACTCATGAGGCTAACTATCCAATGCATGATCTGGAGTTGGTAGCAGTAGTCCTCACTTTGAAAATTTAGAGGCACTATCTCTATGGTGAGAAGTGTACTATTTATACTGATCATAAGAGCCTCAAATATCTCCTCACCCAGAAGGAGTTAAATCTTAGGCAGCGTAGACGAGTTGACCTGCTTACGAATTATGACTGCACTATCGAGTACCATCCTGGTAAGGCCAATGTGGTGGCTGATGTGTTAAGCTGTAGGGCTATGGCTGATCTGAGAGCGATGTTCGCTCGACTGAGTCTTTTCAATGATGGGAATCTGCTAGCTAAAGTTCAAGTGAAACCAACATGGATTGATCAGATCAAAGATAAAGAGATAGGGGACAAGTCCCTGGAGTTACATTTTCGTCAGGTGGAAGGTGGTGTTACTATAGATTTTGGGATTAAAAATGATGGGGTATTGTGTTTTCGCAGTCGAATTTGTGCACCGAATGATAAGGACTTGAGATAGTCGATTCTGAGGGAAGCGCATAGTAGCCCTTATGCTATGCATCCTGGTGGGAACAAGATGTATCGAGATCTACAAGGATTATACTGGTGGCCAGGGTTGAAACGTGAGGTTACTGACTACATTGCTCGCTGCTTGACTTGTCAGCAGGTTAAGGCTGAGCAACAGTTACCTTTAAGTTTGCTGCAGCCGATTAAGATACTGTTATGGAAATGGGAGAGAGTAACGATGGACTTTGTTAGTGGGTTGCCTCTAACACCCACTAAGAAGGATTTTGTCTGGGTCATCATGGATCGATTGACCAAATCTACTCACTTCATCCCAGTTAGGACAAACTTCTCTCTACAAAAATTGGCTAAACTCTACATCTCTGAAATAGTGAGGCTATATGGGGTACCTGTTTCGATCATCTCTGATAGAGATCCTCGCTTCACTTCTCGATTTTGGAAGAAGTTGCATGAGGTTCTGGGTTCAAGATTAGACTTCAGCACTGCTTTCCATCCTCAGGTAGATGGTTAGTCAGAGAGGGTGATTCAGATACTGGAGGACATGTTGAGGGGCTGTATTATTAATTGCCGAGGTAGTTGGGAGGACTATCTTCCGTTAATGGAGTTTGCCTATAATAATAACTTCCAGTCTAGCATTTAGATGGCATCTTACGAGGCACTGTATGGTCGTAAGTGTCGCACTCCTTTATGTTGGACTGAGTTGGGCGAGTGATCGCGTGATTCATAACAAGTAATAAATATTTATAATGAAGATCAAACCTAGACTAACTATTATCACGACGAAAAGGCAAGCGCACCGATCGAACAATAGTATAGTAATGGCAAGACCGGGATATCGTACCCAAGGGAACCAAAAGTACTAGTAATAACTATCTTTTTATTATCTAGCCTAGGAATAAAAAGGGTTTGTTTATTAAACTAATTATCTAAACTAATTAACTAATTTAATTAAAGCGAAGAGAAGATTTTGAAAAGAGTTGAAGAAAAGCAATTGATAAAGACGACACCCAAGGAGGAATCCACCTAGATTTCACTTGTTATCTGACTCTGAACCAGGCGATTTATTCACTTGACTTGACCCATGAGACTCCCTAACTTACATTATTATCTCTTGCGAGACTAATAACGCCTAACCCTTAGTTGAATTAATTGAAATTTCTTTCTAATTAAAACCCCTAGGGAAGCAGTAAATCGATCTATGGACTCCCATATTAGGTTTTACCTTAATTCAGTAAAATCTCGTAACCCTATCTCAACGATCAACTCCGCTTAATTATGCCAAATCTACTCTTAGGCAGGGTCTATTCCTCCTCTGCATAAGCACATTAAATCATGAGTCAATACCCGGAATATTAACTCAAGCATTAGAAACACATAATTAAGAACAAATCAAGTATTTATCATATAGTTTAGATAATAATAACAAGATCCATCATAGGTTTCATCCCCCTTAGGTATCTAAGGGGTTTAGTTCATAATGAAATAAGAGTACATCTCAAAAGTATAAAAATAGCAAAACATGAAGAAAACTGTTTAAAACTCCTGAAGGGATTCTGAGAGATATCTTCAGTCTTGGAGTAGCTCTGGCTTTTGGGGTGGATCGTTTGGCTTCCTTCAAGTAATTCTTGGCGTGTGGTTCTGTGATCTAGAAAAGTCCTAGAAGCCTCGAAAAGTCCCTTTAGTAGGTCATACTTAAGGTGTTCATATAGGCTTTGGATTGGCTTTCTTCTTCCCTAAGTATCTTTTTTCCGTGTAAAATACAACTCTTTGAAAAAGGGGCACGCCCGTGTGACGTGTTTGCCAGGCCGTGTTCGTTCCGCTAAATTTCACACGGCCGTGTGGGTCAATGGCCAGGCCGTGTGAATCATGAAATCCTCGAATGAAACCCTCCATAGACACGGGTATGTAAGCAGCCCGTAGGCAAGGCTTAGGCCGTGTGATCTTCTTGATTTGGTTCTTTTTGTCTCTTTTAAGCTCGTTTTTGGCTCTTTTTGGCTCTTGGTGCTCTCCTGAGTACAAAACATGAAATAACAGGATTAAGAGCACCAAAATCCACAAATCTAATAATAAATATCCATAAATATGGTAGGTATTTGGGGAAACAATATGTATAATTTGGCGTTTATCAAATACCCCCACACTTAAGCATTTGCTTGTCCTTAAGCAAAACTCTCATTTATTGCTAGAATTCATTTCTTTTAATCACATAATCATTACTGATAATGTTACAAATTATTCCACGGAGAATCATACAGTGAGAATTCAACCATAGAGACATTAAAAACTTCAAACAATCTAAATCGAATATTTTGATAATAAAATTATAGGTAATCTCCTTCCTCTAAGTAATTAACTTTAGTCCTAAATATACAGGAGATGACATCCTCACTAAGGATTCACTCAAATCACTCAAAGTGTTTAAGGTTCAAAATTAAGCACTCGATTGTCTAACATGAGATGTTATCACTATAGGCTTGCATGAAAATGAAATCTCCACCACTTATAAATGATATGATACACAAATCAAAAGGTCTTTGCATGGTTGTAACGGGGTTTAAGTTACGGGTATGGATACAAGCTGAAGAAACAAAGGTTAGAATCGAGATAATTTTAATACATCACCCCACTATCAAAAACTTAATTACTGAGTGACAACAAAAATCTAGAACTATATTACATGAGCTCTCTTTTTTATGACAACTTTAGCTTGCTAAGAATTACAATAATAATACTGAGGTTATTTTTTCTTTTTAAGAACAAATCAAGTTAATACAATATAGTAGTTATACTCCATGATTCAGTAACAAAAATTGGTGATCATAGTGAGGTAACAATATTAAATTCAATCTCAATAAAAAGGGTCAAATTAAGTAAGGGGATCTCAATAAAAATGGGTTAATGGGTTAATGATGAGGGTTAATCAATAAAGAAAAAAGGTTAGTAGGCTTAAAGGGGGTTCACTAAAGGTTTAATTATGTGGGAAGGCTTTTTATGGAGTAAGTGGGTTATCATCTCAGTATATCAAATCATACATGTGATCTCGACATGTATAATCGAAGCAAGTTCTAGAATAACAGTTCAATGTTGACACACTCAAACCACAAAAGAAGTGAGCAAGAAAGAAAGCTATATGCTCAAAAAGGCTCAAAAATCTCACCAAAAATTTGGGTTTTTGATGTCATTCCTGTATAGTTAAGATTTCAAGATAATACCTCAATTCAGGAAAATAAACTAAAAATTTTAGTTCTCAAAATATCAACATATCATGCTTGATTCTTTAAGGTCCTACAATCAAATACTCATGCATAATCCCCTTGGTCTAATTCATGACATATCAACAATAATTATAGATTAATTAGAATTCATTCTATCAATATTATGAGAAAATCACTTAAGCACAAGACTACATTTAGGGATTTGAGAATATTGCAAAAGGTTAGGTTTCATGTTTATGTTCACCCCCCACACTTAAGATGTACATTGCCCTCAATGTACAAAGATAGACTATTCAAAATAAAGAAAATCATAAGAGGAAAGGAGGAGAAACTCCCTGTTATATGGATGCAGAGCTTGATTTTGAGGCTGTAGTGTTTGGGGAAATAGTAGCTACCATTGTTCTTAGCTAGATGAAGAAATTGTGTCGTTTAACATGGCATTTGTTTTGTATTGTTCCCTGTTTATTTCCTCATTTCGTAAGATATTCCTTGCAGCTTGCTTGGAAATCTGTAGAATCATGAAAAGCTTATTAAGTGTTGGTGTGGAAGAGATTGTAGTGGATTACTTGTTAGAAATACTAGAAAAGAAATGAAGAAAGTAAAATTTACTAATATAGGTATGTCTTTCATAAGAAAATAATAAAATTGAAATGAAATTAAAAATGAAGAATAAAAATAAAAATAAAGATAAAAATAAAGATAAAATAAAAAGATAGGAGGATTCAATGATCCTCGTTAGAGTGGGCCTCAGGTGGTGGTGCTGGAGTGGCGATGTGAAATTTGAGGGTGGTTTAGTAGTTGGGAAAGTGAGAATCTAGGGAATGGTGGACGGAATAGGGATTAGGGGTTGGGGTGGGGTAAATTTCAGCTAGGGTTTTGAAAGAAGGGAGAAGATGAACAGTGGTTTGTTCATATAGGGGAGGGTCACACGGCCTAGGGACACGTCCATGTACGCTGAGAGTGAGCCCATGCTTTTCAAATTTTTTTCAATTTGGGTCATGCTCGGCTACTATCCCACGCCCGTGTGTCCTAGGCGTGTGTGGTACACGGCCATATCGCACGGCCGTGCTTAGCTTCGTTTGCTTCTCTCACGCCCGTGTATATGGTACCACACCCATGTATTGTTGTCCATGGTTTAATGGCATGGGCGTGTCGCACGCCCGCGTTAGAGAAACAAAATCAAGCCTTGCCCTTGGCAGGCCCATGTTTTTCCATTCCCACGCCCGTGTTCATCTATCAACCTCACCCACGGCCATGTCGCACAGCCGTGGGGATTTATCGTATCCCGTGTTTTGGGGAAATATTTACCCTGTTTCCACATGGCCGTGCCGCTTCCCTTATTTTGCCACGGCTGTAGGCACGCCCATGTGGGTGGTCGTGTGTTCTGAAAGATTGTGCAATTCTAAAAATTTAATTATTTAAAGTGTTAGAAGTAACAAATCAAAATACGTTAGTACTCGGGTTGCCTCCCGAGAAGCGTTTGTTTATAGTCTAAGCTCGACTTACCTCTCTGTTGATTTATCATGGTGGTTTGAGGAGTTCATACTCCTCGTTCCAACTGTCAATCTTAAAATAAGGTTGTAATCGAGTGTTGTTTACCTTAAAAGTGCCGAACTTGTGATGACTCACCTCAACCGTACCGATTGGGAAAATACTAAGTACCGTAAGAGGGATCTCCTCATTTGGTGTGGTAGTGACAATATGGAGATCTGTGGCATCTAGTAAGACTCTATCGCCTTCCTTAAGTTGATTAGGAGAGGTATCGGGCTTGTTTTGGCAAAGTTTCGGTTTATCATTTGTTCTTGGTTTGTGCTCTCGCCATTCGTCTAGCTCCTCAATTCGTAGCCTTTATTCTTCATGGACGTCTTTGTTTTCTTCATGATAGTAGTGCACTGTCTCTGTTGTCTTGGTTCGAAGAGGTTCCTGTAAGGACGATTGAATATTAGTTTTATCATCGACAGGTTTTATAGCATCATCCTGAGTCTTAGAGGTTTTGGCTGAGTCACGTGTTTGAAGTGTTACTGCGTCGTCACCTGCACAAAGTGTTAGCTCTCCTGTGTCGACATTAATAATCGTTTTGGCAGTTGCTAAAAAAGGTCATCCTAAAATTAAAGGTACCTCGTTATCCTCATCCATATCTAAGACGACAAAGTCTACTGGGTAAATAAACTTATCAATTTTAACGAGAACATCTTCAATAATACCCTTAGGAAATCTAACAATTTTGTCAGCCAATTGTATGCTCATCCCAGTCTGTTTGGGTTTACCAAGACCTAGTCGTTTAAATATTGTATACGACATAACATTTATACTTTCCCCTAAATCAGCTAAAGCATTATTCACAGATAAACTACCAATTAAGCAAGGAATTGTAAAACTCCCTGGATCTTTCAACTTGTTAGGTAGCTTATTCTTTAGAATAGCTAAACAGATTGTATTGAGTTCCACATGTGATGTAGCGTTTAATTTTCTTTTATTGGTTAGAAGTTCCTTTAAGAATTTTGCTGAGTTGGGCATCTACGAAAGAACTTCAATAAAAGGTAGGTTAATATGTAATTTCTTTAAGAGTTTGACGAACTTACCAAATTTTTCTTCTGTTCTGTCTTTCGTCATCGCTTTAGGATATGGCACACAAGATTTATAATTCGTACTTACTTTTTTATTATGACTTACCTCACCATCACCTTTGCTTTCCACATTTTCTTGCCTTGGTTCTGGCTCAATCTCATCGCATCCCTCTTGAGTATCAATTGCATTGAGCTGTTCCCTTGGGTTTGGTTCAGTATTACTTGGCAAACTACCTTGTGGTCGTTCAGAAATTAATTTGGATAGTTGGCCTATCTGAGTTTCGAGTCCTTGAATTCATGCTTGTTGATTTTTGAGTGCTGTCTCAGTATTCTAGAAGCAATTTTCTGACACCGAGATCAATTTGGATAGCATCTCTTCAAGGTTTGATGTCTTCTCTTGTTGATAAGGTGGCTGTTGAAAACCCTAAGGATTCTGTGGCCTTTGATTCTGTTGACCACCCCAAGAGAAATTTGGGTGGTTCTTCCAATCTGCATTATAAGTGTTACTATAGGGGTTATTCTGAGATCTAAAATTATTGTTACCCATATAGTTGACTTGTTCCTCTTCGGTTGTAGGATTGAATGGTGGGTATTCTGTATGCACGCCTCCGCCACTTGAGTCACACCTCATTACTGGATGTACCTGCGTAGAACCAAGTAAACCATCAATTTTCTTATTTAGAAGTTCTACCTGATTAGAGAGCATGGTGACCGAATCGATGTTATAAATGCCAAATGTTTTCGTTGGCTTTGATCGATGTTATAAATGCCAAATGTTTTCGTTGGCTTTGTCCTTATAACTTGCCACTAATAGTTATTTAGTGACATCTCCTCTATAAATTCATAGGCATCTTTCGGTGTTTTATTGTTGATGGTTCCACCAGCAGCTGTGTCAATCATTTGTCTTGTAGAGGGATTCACACCATTGTAGAACGTTTGAACTTGCAGCCATAAAGGTAACCATAGTGAGGGCGCCTTCCTAATAGATCTTTGTATCTCTCCCATGCATCGTAAAGTGTCTCTATGTCCATCTGCACAAAAGAAGAAATATCATTTCGCAACTTAGCTATTTTTGCCGGTGGAAAATATTTTAATAGAAATTTTTCGGTCATTTGCTCCCAAGTGGTAATGGATCCTCATGGTAGTAAGTTCAACCACTGTTTAGCTTTATTCCTCAGTGAAAAAGGGAATAACCGAAGGTGAGTGGCATCATAAAAAATGCCATTAATTTTGAAAGTGTCGCACAGTTCTAGGAAATTTGCCAAGTGCGTGTTAGGGTTCTTATCCTACAAACCATCAAACTGAAAAAATTGTTGTATCATCTGAATCGTGTTAGGTTTCAGTTCAAAATTGTTAGAAGCAACAGCAGGCCTAACTATACTTGACTCAGTTCCTGTAAAATTAGGTTTAGCATAATCATACATAGTACGAGGAGCAGGATTCTGATTTGCTAATTCAGCGAGTATGGCTGGTGGTAGCGGATTGTCTTGATTTTCAGCCATCTCTTCGGTAGTAGTTGAGATATTGTCCTCTTGCTCTTCCTCTGTATATCTTTTGCTGCGCTTAATTTCTCGTCGGTTTTTATGAGTTGTACGATCAATTTCCTCTTCAAAAAGTAACGGTCCTGACGGGTATTTTCTAGTCATACACTACAAGAATCTGCCAGGAGAAAGAAGAAGAAATTTAGTAAAATAAAAATAGAAATAAAGTTAAATTACAAGAAAAATAAATGGCTAAAGTAAAAAAAATTAAGTGTTCCTAATATTTTAGTTCCCCGACAACGGCGCCAAAAACTTGATCGCGTGATTCGTAACAAGTAATAAATATTTATAATGAAGATCAAACCTAGACTAACTATTATCACGATGAAAAGGCAAGCGCACCTGTCGAACAATAGTATAGTAATGGCAAGACCGGGATATCGTACCCAAGGGAACCAAAAGTACTAGTAATAACTATCTTTTTATTATCTAGCTTAGGAATAAAAAAGGGTTTGTTTATTAAACTAATTATCTAAACTAATTAACTAATTTAATTAAAGCGAAGAGAAGATTTGGAAAAGACTTGAAGAAAAGCAATTGATAAAGATGACACCCAAGGAGGAATCCACCTAGATTTCACTTGTTATCCGACTCAAACTGCATTTATTTATTCACTTGACTTGATCCGTGAGACTCCCTAACTTACATTATTATCTCTTTCGAGACTAATAACGGCTAACCCTTAGTTGAATTAATTGAAATCTCTTTCTAATTAAAACCCCTAGGGAAGCAGTAAATCTATCTATGGACTCCCATAATAGGTTTCACCCTGATCCGGTAAAATCTCGTAACCCTATCTCTAGGGATTCGATCAACTCCACTTAATTATGCCAAATCTACTCTTAGGTAGGGTCTATTCCTCCTTTGCATAAGCACATTAAATCATGAGTCAATACCCGAAATATTAACTCAAACATTAGAAACACATAATTAAGAACAAATCAAGTATTTATCATATAGTTCAAATAATAATAACAATATCCATCATAGGTTTCATCCCCCTTAGGTATCTAAGGGGCTTAGTTCATAATAAAATAAGAGTACATCTCAAAAGTATAAAAATAGCAAAACATGAAGAAAACTCTTAAAAACTCCTGAAGGGTTCTGAGAGAGATCTTCAGTCTTGGAGTAGCTCCGGCTTTTGGGATGGATCGTCTGGCTTCCTTTAAGTAATTCCTGGTCTGTGGTTCTGTGTTACAGAAAAGTTCTAGAAGCCCCGAAAAGTCCCCTTAGTAGGTCATATTTAGGGTGTTTATATAGGCTTTTGATTGGCTTTCTTCTTCCCTAAGTATCCTTTTTCCATGTAAAATACAACTCTTTGAAAAAGGGCCATGCCCCGTGTGCCACGGCCGTGTGACGTGTTTGCTAGACTGTGTTCATTTCGCTAAATTTCACACGGCCGTGTGGGTCAATAGCCAGGCTGTGTGAATCATGAAATCCTTGGACGACACCCTCGATAAACACGGGCATGTGAGCAGCCCGTGTGGCAAGGCTTAGGCCGTGTGATCTTCTTGATTTGGTCATTTTTGTCTCTTTTAAGCTCGTTTTTGGCTCTTTTTGACTCTTGGTGCTCTCCTGAGTACAAAACATGAAATAACCGGATTAAGAGCACCAAAATCCAAAAAGTTAATAATAAATATCCATAAATATGTTAAGTATTTGGGGTAACAATATGTATAATTTGGCATTTATCAACGAGCGACGTGTTCTGGGTCCTGAGTTGGTTTCCGAGACTGAAGTTAAGGTTCGACTGAAGGTAGCTTCTGACAGGCAGAAGCCTTATGCTGATCTGAAGAGACGTGAGATTGAGTATTCTGTAGGAGACTTCGTGTTTTTGAAGGTCTCACCATGGAAGAAGGTTTTGAGGTTCGGTCGCAAAGCAAGTTGAGCTCTAGGTTTATTAGGCCTTACCGAATTCTGAAACGAGTGGGACTGATTGTTTATCAGTTGGAGTTACCTCTTAGCTAGACCGCATTCACGATATGTTCCACGTCTAGATGTTGAGGTGCTACCGCTCTGATCCTACACATATTGTCTCTGTTGAGGAGATTGAGGTGCGACCAGATCTAACCTTCGAGGAGGAGCTGATTCAGATTTTGGATCACGATGTTAAGGTTCTAAGGAGGAAATCCATTCCTTTAATGAAGGTGCTGAGGCGGAATCATAGCACTGAGAAGGCTACGTAGGAGCCTAAGGATGCGATGCGTCAACAGTATCCTCATCTGTTCTAATCAAGTAAATTTCGAGGCTAAAAGTTTATTTTAGAGGGTAAAGTTGTAACGCCCCAAATTTTATGTTCTACTTCTGCTATTAATTGACACAACTAAGTATCTGCTTTAGTGGTTAAGTGTTTTGGGTGTGTTTGAGAGGTCCCAAGTTCAAGCCTTGCATCTAGCAAATTTTTGGAATTTTTCTAAATAAAGCCTTAACCTTGCCCAGTAGGCTTAATTTTAATTATTGGTATAACCATATCAGAATGGGCCTACTAGTCTGGTGGCTAAGTGGAGTGTTGGTGTGTTTGGGGTCTTATGTTCAAGTATTTGCGAGAGCATTATTTTTGCACGTTTGCTTCGAAGATTTTAAGTTGGACTAAAAATATGAGTAGTGAGTGGTTGAAATAGAGTGGGTAGTGGGATTTGGGTAATTAGTTTCCCAAAAGTCTCTCCCCAGGGAAAAAAACTGACATCTTCTCTTCCAGCCTTTCTCCCTCTTTTCTTTTCACTTCTGCCAAATCTTCACCTTTCTTGTTATCAATTTCAGTTCTACCTTTACCATATTTTTGTTTTCTGCGTCTTTTTAGTGTGGTATCTTTAAGTCGTTATCAGTAAGTTTTGCAAGTATTATTTCCTTTTTGGGATGTTGAATTGTTGCTAATGGAGTACTGACTTATGTTTAGGAGAGGATTAAGGAGTTTGGGTCTTCAATCAGTGCTGTGGAAGTGCGAATACGCCATTGTTTCGTACGGAGGTAAGGGTTGTAGGTGGTTTTAGGGATTGTTTGTTCACGACAATTTGGTTTGATATTGGTTTAAGTGACTGAAATTGGGGTTTTCTCAATCGATTATAGGTTATGGATTGCTCGGTATTACTTTTGTTGCGAAAACAAACAAGGTGTGTACCCGAAAACACAAAAAAGAGAATCGGCAAAAGCTAAAAATGAAACTGTCTATGTCACACGGGCGTGCAGTTGCCCGTGTGGTAGGTAGGTCGTGTGGTAGTACACGGGCGTGTGATCGATGAGCCAGGCCGTGCGCGCAAGACACGGGTGCATGACACGGCCGTGTGAAGGCTGGTGAAGCTATGTGCTGGACACGGGCGTGTGAGCCCACACGGGTGAACCACATGGGCATGTGGAAATCTGGGCTAGGCCATGTGATCCACACAGCCAAGGCCAATTTGGGCCATGTGGGCCACACGGGTGTGTGGATCCATAGGGGCAGGCCACATGGGCGTGTGAGCCCAATTTTCTAAAATACTCTAAATGGTTACTCGGGTCGCTTAAGTCGACTAGGACCTACTGTAGGGTCGGTAAGAGTTACTGAACCCGGATTTCATGATTTGACTATGTTTTATACGTGCCTTAGCATGCTCACCAATTTGTATGTATGATCTGTTAATTGCATATTTGCATGTCATGTATTGTATGCTACATTGCATCGGGGTTGGGTTAATGTATATAGAGGAAGTATTCTGAAAGGCTCCTAAGCCTGATATCTGGCAGCACAGCTGTAATTATCTAATTATGTACCGCATTCGGTACAGGATGATGTGTAGGGATAGGTGGGTCGATTTTATCCCCACATAGTGTATAGGGTTGGACAGAGTTGGTGTGTAGAGGCTGGTGGGTGGGACTATGATTAATCAATTCTGTTCTGCATATTGTATCTGAGATGGGCCAAGGCCCTATTATATATGTCTGATTCTACTTCTGAGTGGGCTAAGGCCTACATTGATTTCTCATGGGGGCTCGCCTGCATCGATGATGATTATGATCTAATGTATGTCCAGATGCACGCCAAAGGGGGATTACACATTGAGTTTGCAAAAACTCACCCTTTCCGTTTAATCTGTACAGGTAATCCCCAGACCTGAAGGACCAGCGCAACAGAGGACTCGACGGTGGCCACATGTATTTAAGTTACTTTTCTCCCATTTACGGATTTATTGATTTTGGGAAATGTTTATGTAATTGGACTTTATGGACTGTTTGCTTAAGTTTTGGAAAGATTTAAATGTTTTACGGGTTTTAACTTCAAACTTAACAAAATACGAATTTTCCTACCAATCAAGGTTTTCAAAAAATGAACTAGTTTTGATCAAAACAAATGATTACTAAAGCTTCCGCAATGAAATTATGTTTTAAAACGATCGATTAATTAGGTAAATGATTTTGGAGATAACAAAAGTCAACACATGTAAATGGTTTTATCGCGACAACTCAGTTTTCAACTCGCTATCATGTGACATCGCCAGATTCGGCCATAACGTCCAAGCTGGGTTTGGGGTGTTACAATATTATAATATTTAATCATCGATGCATATATATAAGCTATTAATATATTATATGATATGATATAACATTATATAATATAGTAAAAAGACTAACTTTCAAATGTACAAAAAGTATAGGAGTTAGAGCCAATTTGAACTACTATAATAATAAAGAAAAAAATATAATAAGTAATAAATAATGTATTACTATTATATATAACTCTTAAGGTTAAATATAAAATTGGTACCCGAATTTGTCCACTTCTCCTATATTGGTACTTATGGTTTTTTTTTTGTCCCAGATTGGTACCTGAACTTTTTTTCAGTCCACTATATTGGTTCTTGAGACTAAGTATGCTAATTTTTTGTTGGCAGCATTGGTCAATTGCACACCGCCATGTGGCATCCTCTTATACCTCCTTTTTTTATTTTCCCTCCTCTTACTTTTTCTTTTCTTTTCTTATTTTTTTTCTTTTTGTGGGCTGCTTCTACACTTTTTCATCCGTCAACCTCCCCAAAATTTCCCAATATTCATACATCTTTCTTAGATACAACACTAAACTTATCCTCTTTCTTACTTTAGAAGTACAAATTCATACATCTTTTAATCATATGCAACACATACACCCTTCACAACAATTAACAAAACCAAACTGATAATCAACAATAAGAAAATTGAAGGAAGAGAGGAAATCATTAAACTATTGATTTCATTTGAGGCCCAATGTCGAAATTAGAGTACTCTTCAGTTGAGTTGCAATGAAACCGACATGTAACGCCCCTAACCTGTCTCCGTCGTCGAACTTAGGATTACGAAGTATTAGAACATTAAACAAGTCAAATATCAACATAAAACATTCAAATATTACTTTAAATATCAAATATTCAAATTCATTCATCATTCATAGCATATATGTAAATACGATATTTATATCGAGCTTATGGAACCTAAAAATCAATTTGAAAACAATTAGGGACTAGTTTGAAATAAAACAAAAAATTGTATAAAATTTTCAAAACAGGGGTCACACGACCATGTGGCAAAGCCCAGGCCGTGTGGCCAAACCGTGTACAATTCAAAAATAGGGTCAGATGACCATGTCCCAAACCATGTGTTATTCGAAAAAAGATCATAGGATCGTGTCTTCAACCCGTGTAACATCTTGATGCCGTGTGGAAAAACCTGTACCTAATAATCAATCAAACACACGATTGTGTCGGGTGCCCATGTGATAGCCTGTGTCCTAGGCCGTATGCACCTAAAATGACTTCTAAAATAAGGCAAATCTTTGCTTATCATTTGGGTACTAAGTCAAACCAAAACCAACCAATTTCATACCTTCAAAACACACTCAAACATGCTTGAAATGTACTAAATTATTTGATCTAAGTGCTTAACCAATATGCCCTTTTTGGCACCATATTTCAACAAATCAAAACAACCAAAATGAATATGATCAAATATACCAAAACTACTAAGGTAAAACATAGTTATAAACTTGACTTCTATCAATTCAATGCTAACATAGTTTGGACATATCATGTATGAACAAATTTCGAGCAATCATCAAACCTAAAAACAAGCATGTAACTAACTCATTCATGAGAACATTAAGCATATAACCAAAGTAAAACACATTCAAGCTATCATCAATTTGACCATTACTATCACACATATACATAATTACATAACCATTAGGAAACAACATGATTCAAAATGACCAAAATAAGTATAGCACATCCTAGGTACATGCCAAAACTAAAAAGAACCAAATACCAACACTTGAGATTGATATTTTCGCTGGATGTAGGGTCATTGATTAAACCGCTAGGTACTTAACCTGTGCACGAGAAAAATAAAAAACTGTACGCTGAGTATAACTCAGTAGTATTTCTATAATATGAACAGTAAAAGTAAAATAAAATACATTAAAATGCTCAAATTAATACCAGATGATGCTAAGCTAATATCAATTCAAATGTACAAATTCAAATAAACCTTATTTTACCATATATATTTTAATAATGCTAATACATCACAAATTCAATTAATACATTTCCATTTTCCATTTTGGTTTCCTATACATATTTCATTTCATAACACTTGCTATTTCAATAGCATTTCCAATTCAACAACATTTGCCATTTCAAAATCGATAACTCAAACCTATTTACATGACTCGGACCAGGACGAATACACAGATCCAACCAACACATTTGTTTGGCACCCAGTGCCTCATTGAATAATTCCAAAGCAAGAAACTGTGCCCAATGCTATAAATAAATTTTACACCCAGTTTCTCATTGGTTAAACTGAAGTAAATTGGCACCCAGTGCCTCATCTACTCATAGTCGATGTAACCCTAAACTCTTCCTATCCTATAGCTTACCAACTATATCTGACTCAGCCAGAACAATTAATAGGGTTTTCATTTCATGTTTTGATACCAAACAATGTTCAAATTCAAATTTATTCACAACATTATACATTTATTCAACGTAATAAAAACTATAATTATCTCAACACATATATCTAATTCATATATTTATAAAAATACATATATCTCAAATGTGCATAATCGATTCTCATAATCATCAATTGATTCAAATCAACCCAATTGAACAAGAATCTCACCTCAAATACTTACCATGAACAAACAAATCAACATATAGCAAAATGTAAATTAGTTCGAACTATAGAAACACAAATCGTAAACTTTGAGCTATTCGTCGACGGTTTTATCTTTTCCATTATTTTTCAAAGAATTCGGGCCGATGTTAGCTACAGATTAAACTAAACAACACATTTCATTAGTGCACAATCAATTTCACATTCAATTTCTAATTTATGACACTTTTACAATTTATTCAATTTAGTCCCTTAAACCGGGACTAACATAACTTTCATAATTAAACCTAAATTTTTATACCAATTTCACTCATAGCCTAATTTAACTCCTTATTTTTAATTTCTACCTTAATTTTTAAATCTTCGCTATTTGGTCCCTATTGCACAAATTAATAAATTAAATTTACAATTTAGTCATCTTTCAGTTCTAACCTAAAAATCTATCTAATTAGTCCCTAAAACTTTTACTATTCAACAATGGTAACATCTTCAATTTTGAAAAATATCAAAAAATACTATATAAGTTAGCTAACTCATGTTTTTGGGTTCCAAAAACATAAACGTTACGAGAAAAGGACTAAATTGAGCATAGCAACTTTAAGCTTGAAATTTTGAAACCCAACCATGCGTTCCCCCCCTTTATTTCTATGCTTCGAAATGCCAAGGAAATGAAGAGAGTTTTTTTGCTCTTTCTATGCGCTAAGGTTCTTAGTTTTCTTATATTTTATTTTACTTTAAACATTATTATAACTAATTATTATAATATAATATATATGATACAGATACAGCAAAACCATAACCGGCCATAATTAAAAAATATCACTAATGGTCTATTTATTTTATTAGTCCTAGATATTCAATTCTATTTGTAATTCCTTTATAAATATTACTTTATTCACTTACGCGATTTAGTCCATGTTCTCCAATTAAACACTATTCCATTAAAACTACCTATCCAAAATTCAATTCACTTCCAACATAATTTTGTAAATATTTAATAAAAATATTTACAGGTCTGATTTACAAAAACGGGGTCCTGTAACCACACTTTCATGCACTACTAACTTTCGGGTCATTACAAGACATGGCAGCAGCTACTTAACAGCTGATGTTACTCAACGATGAAGATAAAAAGTAGTAGCACCAACAACAACAATGGCCAGTGAAATCTAAGAACCAAATAAAAGCATCCCTTAAACCAACCCAAAGAAGATTTAAATTCGAAGATCCAAGAAATGATGACGTTAGAAGATCCAAGAAACAAAAGCAAAATCAGAGCAAGAACAAGGAAGGGTATTCTTCTATGCCATGGAATTCACCAACTTCGAGTGTAATGGAAGCTCAAGAATTCGGGGAAATGATGGAGTACATTGACGAGGTTAATTTTGTGCCTGAAGGGTTAAAGAAAGGCCAACCAGTGAGGATTAGAAGAGCGAGTCTCTTGTCTATACTTTCAATTTGCCCCATTTCCCAACAAAGGAGACTGTTAAGAACTCATGGGTATGTTGAAATTCTTGATGGGATTTTGGTTTTTAGGTTCTTTTGTTGAAATCCCAAAGTTGTTAATCAAAACTCCCACATCCAATCCTTCAATAGTTTCTTTTATCCTCTTCACGCCTTCATCAAGATTGCCAATGAAGTCCACAACAACTGCTTTGATTGAATCTTGGTATACTTGACATATTTTTTAAGATTTTTACCAAGTCTAAGAAATTGATCCAGACCCATTTCAGAAAATGAAAAGGGGGACTTTAGTGGTGATTGGATGGTGAGAAAGTAAAAGAATTTTTTTTTTTGGTAAGGGTTTGAAGGAAAAAAAAAAGAAAAAAAAATGAATCAGATAAAAGGGAAAAAAATGAAGAGGTCGGGTAGAGATGGAGAAAGGAAAAAACAAGAAAGAAAGAAAGAGAGTTGCAATAGATAGAAGAAGACGATGGGGAAAGGAAAAAGTAAAGAAAAAAAAATATGAAAGGATTTTTAAAAATATAAAATGAAATGGAAAATAATTAAAGGGGAACAACTTTTCAGGTCAAAGAGAGTGAGACGTGGCAATACGTGAGTGGTCAGCGCTACCACGTCAGCAAAAATTTAATGTCGTTAGGTTCAGGTATCAAACTAGTTTGGGTACCAATATGGGACAAAAAAAAAAAACCATAAGTACCAACCTGAGAGAAGTGGACAAGTTTGGGTACCGATTTTATATTTAACCATAATTATTATAATATAGAATATAAGAAAAGATATAGTATTACATGATATTATAATGTTTAATCATTGATGCATATATATAAACTATTGGTATATTATATACTATATAATATGATATAGCCTTATATAATATAGTAAAAGGACTAACTTTCAAATGTAAGAAAAGTATAGGGATTTAGAGCATATTTCAATTAGTATAATAATAAAGAATAATAAAGAATATATTAATATATATTACAACATGTGATATGATATTATATAATGAAATAATATATTTTATAAATATTAATACATATAATTAATATATTATATATTATAATAAAAGATATACCATTAATAGTTATAATTTGGTATATTAAAACATCTGTTTATAATTATAACTAGAAATAAATAAAATATTATTAAAAATTTTAATATTTTAATAAAATATTGTTTTATTAAATTAGATTCTGTATGGGGCTTTAACTTTTACGAGTTGTAGTTGGCTATTGGGTGTATTTTTTTTTTTTTTTAGACTTGAGATTTAGGCTATAATTAGTTTATCTTGATTTTGGGTAATAATGGGCATGTTATTTGGGCTTGGGCTTAGCATAATATATTTGAGTTTTTGAATAAATATTTTAGAATAAGATTATTAGATTTATAAATTTAATAAGAAAGATAAAAAATATTCAATTGTCAATATAATAGAATAATGAAAAATGAAAGATATTTTCGTTAATTCATATTGTAACACCCCCTGCCCGACTTGATCACCAGGTCCGAGCTACATGATACTACATTCATTGCCAAAGCAAACTCAGAAAATTACACACCATAAAATCATTTACACATGCAATTAAGTGTAATTTACATTCATACTATGCAACCTATTCACTTTTGGGTCCCACACAAGCTTACAAAAGATCTTTTGCTAACCTGATGTTGAATTTGGACCAAACTGTAAAGTTTTCAAAATCTTGGGTTGATGCCATGACATCATGATTTCCACGTCGTGACATTGTCAACTCAGTGCAACTTCAAGCATCTTGACATCACGACGTCACTCACTAGTGACTTATGTCATGACGTCGAAGACTAGAGGTTGCTACGTTGCCCTTGTTTTGGAAAAAATCCCATTTGGTACCAATTCACTTGTTTTCAAACCAATACCTAAGGCCTTGTTTGGTTCACATGAATGACTTATCCATTCCTCCATTATTCAACACAATAAAACTATTTAAGGATTTGGTTGGCTGTAAAACCTATTCCATTGAATAGCCATTATAGCCTGATTCCTCAAAACCACTGAATATCAATTCAATGATATCTCTAATGAATGGCTATTTAACACTTCCACTAATATAAAAAATTATTTTTCTTTCCTTTTCTACCCATCTCACATCCTCTTGAAACTCCCATCTGAGATTTTTTCAACTAATCTCAAAGATTATCGTGTGAGTATGAAATTTATCTATTTTATTTAAACTTTCTCTTCTTACTTTCTCTTTACCCTCACCATTCTCTTTAAGTTAAACCCTAAAATAATATACCTATGTAGAACTATTTTGAGTGAGCAAGAAGAAGAGGGGTTTGAAAGAACAACACCAGCAGCCATGAAAAATAAGATCAGTGTAACAAAAAAAGCCTTGATTCCAGGTTTAATCAAACCCTTAAAAATGTCCAACGGTACCTTTTTCTAATCGTTCCAATTTCCCATTACTTTTCTTCCTCTATTTTCCTTATAGTTTCTCAATATTGATTTTGGATTGTTCTTTTTTTCATTGGATTTAAAGAAATACATTTTGATCTTTCAAATTTCAGTTTTGATTCAGAATTCCGTGGAAGAATTTTTCCTCTTTAGGGGGAAATTTTGATTTATTAAAAATTTTCAATTAGGTTTATTGGGTTTAATTTGTTGCGGTTTACACTTAGATTGAAAGCACCTTTTGGGAATTAAAGCCAGAACTCACAGGTTCTACTTAATGGCATAACTTGGTTTCTCTTTCTTTTGGAAGATGATCCTTTCATCTTTGTGCTTAGATCATAGTATTTATTTATTTTTCCCTAAAAATGTTTGATATTTTGGTTTATGTTGTAATTTGATCATGGCATTTTGTTAGGGAATCAAAGGCATCAAGGGTTCAAAAAGGGTTATTTCTTGTCTTCAGCTTGGTTTTCCTAATAATAAAAAGGATAGTTACTAAACGTAGGGAGTTAATAAAGGTTATGGAAAAAAAATGTTACAATTTGTTTGCCTATGCTTATGAATGATAATATTGTTGAGCTTTGATTTCTTAACTTAAATTAGCTAAAATGCTAACATGGGTTGCGGAGTTGTTTTTCTTAATGTAAATTGGCTGAAGATCAATGCTAACATGGGTTGCAATTGTTGTTTTTCTTTATGTAAATCTCTTTTTCACTGTTAAGAAGTCAAATTGAAAAAATTTCCCCTACAGTAAAGTTCCTTTGTAACATCCTAAAAATCAGGGGTTAGTAGAATTAGGTTTGGGAATCGAGAAAAAGTGGTCATACCTTAATTTTTAAGATTATCTATGCATTTTTAGGAAATAAATGAGGTATTGGTTTCTTGGTTAATTGTTAGCGAAACGTTCCTTAAAACCCAAGTTCAAATCCTTTCTCTCTCACCATTTTTTTTAGTTTGCAAATATTTCCTCAAACCCTAGTATGCGACATGCCTTATTTTTAAAATAAATATTGCAAAATCATTTCAAGATTGTGAAAGAATCCTAATGGTTAAAAGAAATATGAGAAAGCATAGAAATTAAATGAGGTCTCAAGTTCAAATCATTTCCCTTGCAAAATAATTTAATTTTTGGCAAAAATCTATTGTTTTTAATGTGTGTGCCACCCAAGCCTTATAACCCTAGGTATAAATGTTAATTTTCCACAAATAATCAGCCTTGAGTCCTCCTCCTCATTTCCCTATCCATTCATCTCCTCCTCTCCCTCTCTTTGATTTTATTTTATTTTTCCTTTCCTCCATTAATGTCATCGCCTACACCTCATATTTTACTATCTCTTTCTTCTTTTTGCATCAAGATTGTGCACCATCTCCTTTACTATGTTTCTTCCATTTATCCTCATCTAAATCAGACCAAATCTGAAATCTTGAGCAAGATTGATCCTAAACATTGCCAAGAAAGTTTCATTTATGTTTCTCTCAACTAGCTTGGGTAAGATCTCTTTTCTCTTAAATTTCTTGATTAATCTTTTCAATTAAAAACCAAAATCTATAGATCTGGAATTTTATGGATTTTAAATTATTTCAAATTTATTTTTATAAATTTTAATAAGAACTCAAACCATTTTAAAATTATCCCCCTTTTTTGGCCACCATGGGTAGTGGTGCGTGTGCCTGTGTGCAAGAAAGGGGGCTATTTTGTTTCTTGGGTCTTGCCCATATTTTTCCAACATTAAATTGTATTCTTGAATCCTCATAATCAGTCTTTAATCACATGTTAATTAGTGAGATACGTTCTTGATCAATTCGCAAATCGGATCCTACAAATCATGAAGCATAGGTGCAAGTAAGGATAACTAGTCTGTTATTTCGACATAGTTGTTGGGTAAAGGTTATGAATTGATTAAATTAAGAAATTTAATCATTAATTAGCTACTAATTTTCCAGTATATTATTGAATTAGGTGCTGACCCAAACACCCCAAATCATCCGTAAAGGCGAAGAACAATTGTACGTACGGTTTACATCGATACAGTGTAAGGAATCTAACTAGTTCGGATTCATAAAATAGTTATAATTTCAAAAATTGGTTTGAACTCATAAGTGGGTGTTTGGGGCCTGGTTTAGTGGTAAATTTATTTAATTTATGCTGGATTTTGGTTTAGGTTCATTTAAGGAATTATTCAGGAAAATTGGAAGATTCGCTAGTGTGTTGCGAAGAAGAGAAAAATAAAGTGTGGGTCCTAAACTCATAAAATTGTTTAAAAATGTTAAATATCATGTTATATTTGACAAATTAGCTTGCTGACTGGATTGTCTTAATAGCCAAATTATTGATTTTGTGAGTGGCAGAACTTGGTATGTTTCGAGCTTTAAATGATTGACATGTTGGCAAAATTGCTAGTTTGATAGTATGAATATTTGATTGAGTTTGTAATTGCATATTTGAGTTATGAGATATGAGAACGTTTGACTGAATCATATAATGTGTTAAGATATTAAGCTTTTTTATGATTTAAACGCATGAGATATTGTTATAATGTGTACTGAAAAGGGTGTTGTTCATGTACAAAGAAAACCTGTAAAGTATATGAAATTGAACAATATTGATTGATACCAACACAATGGTAATTTGAAAGATTGGAACATTGTTTTCATTTACTTAAAGTATGTGATTATTGAAGACATGTTGAGCATGTTAAATGATATGAAAAGTTTTGAGATATGATTATGTATGAGATTGTGTGACATATTGCATATGCATTGGGTTGAGATTTTTTGGTTGACGGAGGAGTTCCGTGGAGTATCGGTGGCATATTAAGTCTGAATTATTCGTAGTTAGTGCACTACACCTGGAGTACTGAGGGGAAGGGTGATTTATCACATTTTTACTGGTAGAAGTTTTTGCATATTGTTTTTTGTAGTTTTAACCACAACAGGCTTAAGCTCATAATGTTTTGGAGTTTGGATGATGGGTTCTGGGGAACTCATGGTGTGTATCGGATGGTATGGGTAGGAACCCTTTTTGCATCATGCTCATGACATATTCGAGCATTATTGATTTATGATATGTGTTGGATTGAGTGGTATCGAATTTAATGATTGTTACTTGAATGAATGATGTCCCATGCTCATACACCATTTGACATTAATTTGATAATGGTTATGTAATGGTATGAAATTCCTATGATCGTTCTATTTTCTTCTATTAAAGCTAATCTATTTCACTATATTGGATATTTATGTTTGTTTAAATAATTGTTCGACTCACACTAAGCTTTTTATAAGCTCACACATAATAGTGTTTAACTTTTCAATTAAACCTCGAAATTAGGACTGCACTCAGCATTCGGAGAATCTCCTTAGACCTCAGATTATTTTTAATAAGTATTAATTAGTCTCTATTGGCTTTGGTTTGTAATTTTTAAGTATTTCTAGTCTATGGCTTGGTAAGTTTTCATTTGGTGATTTTTGCATGCATGGATTACTCAATCATAATAACCGGATAATGCATGATATCTGGTTTAAGTAAAATTTTACATTATTCCCTGATTTTCAATGTATTGCCAATGAATCATTTTTGTAAAACAAATTGATAAGGCAACTAAATTTCTAAAATAACTTGAAAAATAGTTTTTCCCTTGCATTAGTTTAACATTGAGTTTTTTTTTTAAGAAGAGTGACAAGCAAATGGTTTTTTCTAAAGCAACACTATCAACAATAAAATGAATCCTAAGTCTACTCGACCTAATGAATGAATTCTAAACTAACTCAAAGTACAACTACAGTTTTCTTTAAAATGAGTTTATTTAAGGTCTTCAAAAGTAACATAAGTTAGCTTAGCCATTTCGGTGGCTATTGTAGCCTTCTCAATCTAGCCATAATGTTTAGGTCTGGTTTAGGAGGTTACATTCCTTGTCGTGTTATATAACCTTTATTACCTTGCCTAGTGGATTTGGAAATTTATGATGGTTTTTATTCTCTTAAGTGTAAAACCAAATGCTAGGATTACATGTTAATAAAATCTTTGCCTCATGCACTTAATTAATCCATATTTATTGCTTCATCAACAAATGATAATTTTCTTTTATGCCTCCTTTAAGGTTGCTTAAGGGTCATAGTATTCCTGGGAAAAATATTATTGACCAGAAGGTCAGATATACTTGATGGTTTAGGTTCACAAGAATGATCTCCCAGTTATCAAATAAGTTTTATATAGAACGATATTGGTACAAGTGATGACATGGACAAATCTGTGGAGGTGAGGTTTAGAGTGACTGTAGTATCTTTCATGTATTCTATTACAAAAATACAGAAAAATGATTTAGTCTTATACTAGTGTGACTTTAGACTTTTTTAAAAGTCCATTGTTTCAGTAATTGAAAAGCATTCCTTTCATTTAAGGAGGGGTCAAAAATACAAATAATTCTAATTGTGATAAAACTGTTAATAAGTTAACATGTTCAACCTTAAAGAATGAGGTTTTTTAATGTAAAGTGATTATCTTTTGTTAATTGCTGCCACCTTTAATATTATCAGCTTTTTAGAATGTTTCATATAAAAAATTCTCTTACAATTCACTAGATTATGCTTTTAAAGCTTTATAACATTTTAATTGTTGCATTCCTAGTGTAATGAGTTGTTTCTGTTTAATGATGCTAAGGTACTAGGCTTTGCTTTTAGTATCAATGTATCTTTTTAGGATGCATTTTGTATCAAGTTTTAGTTTGTTCCAAATGCATTTTCTTAAGGGTGTTATGTTTCTTTATTGTATGATCTTGGTGGCTTTCATTTCCAATTAATGGAATCAATGAAGCAACGATCTAGAGCGAAAGAATCTGCATGTCTCATATTTGATATCCAGGGTTAACCAATTTGTCATCGGATGGATAAATTGTATTTATTAAATAAATTTTGGTTTCTTGTTTGAAATTTTATGAACTAAAAATAGGGATATGCCCCACCTAATCCAGATAAAAGGGAGGGAGTTTTAAGGAGGAAACGCCTTGAGTATCTTGATTGTGTTGCTCAATTTGTCGATCCATCAACAATGATTTTTTCTCTGAAACAAGCACAATATGATTGATCTTGACACCGATAATAACAACGAGATTAACTGGGCTCTCAAGGAAAAACAGGAGTTCGTAGACATCATTGAGACTGTATACCGTGGGGTGATGCGTAGTTGAAGCACCAAATATATCCTATCCCTATAGAAATAATAAAAAAGAATAGTATAAGGGAAGTAGGGTCAAATCCTCAGGGACTGGATTTGCACAACGTCTTGTTTTGTGAGATCCCGGATATAATCGTGCCCAAGAAAACCTACGTACTTGGAAAAAAAAATAAAAAGATAAAAGAAAAGAAAAAATAGAATTAAAAGTTGATTGAAATTGTGAAATTAAATAAATTGTGAAAATTAAAATAGAGAATATAAAAATAAACAGATTTTGGGAAAAGAGAGAGTTTCTTATGTCGTTAGATTCCAGCCTCCGGTTGTATTGATCCTACTTGGGTTCAATCCTCGACTTTTAGGTAATCCTTTTCGAACTGAATAAGCCAGTTACAGTGGAAGACGACGCCTACGACCACCAGCTCCACTTAGGGTTTAGACTTATAATTTAGAGGAACCTGACTCTAGCCAACTATCACTCTTGTGGGACCGTCTTACCGTCTTACACTAGATCATCACTTCCCAATGGTGAATCCATGCCATTTTGTCTCTTGGGCTCGACAACCACTGACGCAGTAAGCTAAAGAATCGACTGTGCAACCTTCCCAAAATATACAAAGTGGTCGTTCCTTGCACAAGTTGGAAAGATCACTTTTGAAGGGACATCGACGGAAGCGTCAGCCCCATAATGCGGAGAAGTAATGAATACTCGTTGAGAAGGCTAAGTGCAGATTCTAAGCCTCATAAACCTTTTTTGGAGATTTTTGACAACTTTTGGCTAGATGGATTTAGTGGCTCATGGCTCCCAATAAGCACTTGTTTTAACGTCATTAGCTCGACACCTCAAATAGTTCTATAGTGGCTCCAGCTAAATTTTCTCAACCGTGTGGGCTTGAAAATTCTCGTGAAATGGCTTCAACCGTTGGCCGTTGACTATGAACATCTTCTTTGACTCTTCACTTTTTATTTCAACCTCGGCATGTGCTAATATTTCTATCACGATAAAAGGTCCTTGCCATCAAGATCGAAGCTTACCTGGGAATAATTTTAAAAAGGAGTTGTAAAGTAAAACTTTTTGCCCTATCGAAAAATGCTTCCGAGATATTTTCTTATCGTGGAAAAGTTTTGTCTTGTCTTTATAAATACGAGCATTCTTGTAGGCATCATTATGAATTTCCTCCAATCTTGGATGTCTAATTTCCTTGCCCTTCCAGCGAGATCTAACTCCATGTTGCATTGTCGTATGGCCCAGTAAGCCTTATGCTCCAATTCTACTGGAAAATGGCAAGGCTTGCCAAAAACAAGCCAATATGGGGTCATACCAATTTGACCCTTATACGCTGTTTGATAAGCCCAAAGTGCGTCATTCAGCCGAAAACTTCAATCCTTCCAGTTAGGCTGAACTGTTTTCTCTAAAATGGTGTTGATTTCTCTGTTTGAGACTTTCGCTTGGCCGTTCGTTTAGGGATTGTAGGCTGTAGCTATACGATGGTGGACTTTGTACTTTTACATAAGCGTCTCCATGATTTTATTGCAAAAATGGGTCTCATGATCGCTGATCAAAGCTCGAGGTGTGCCAAACCTGGAAAAAATAGTTCGTTTTAGAATTTCCACGACAGTTTTAGTGTTATCATTGCGAGTAGGCTTTGCTTCTATCCACTTAGAAACATAGTCTACTGCAAGAATAATATATATATTTCTAAAAGAGGAAATGAATGGACCCATGAAATCACTCCCCCATACATCAAAAATTTTGCATACATAAATCAGGGATAGGGGCATTGATTTTGTTTAGTGATGTTACCTGTATGTTGGCATTTATCACAAGACTTATAGAAGTTATATGCGTCTCGAAAAATTGTGAGCCAATATAGCCCACACTCCAATACCTTGTGAGCAATCCGCTTAGGGCCAAAGTAACTTCCGTAAGCTTCAGTATGAAAAAAATTAAGGATAGAAGTTACCTCAGTTTCTGGAACACATCGTCTTATTATCTGGTCTGAACAGTGTTTCCATAAGTATGGGTCATCCCAAATGTAATATTGAGCTTCTCGTCTAAGCTTGTCCTTCACTAAACGTGCTAACCCAGTGGGTAATGAGCCTATGGCTAGAAGGTTTACCATGTCCGCATACCATGGAAGATGTGTTTTGGTTGAAAATAGGCTTTCATTAGGGAACTCTTCCTTAATAGGGATGTCATCAAAAGGTATTTTTAACCTACTTAAGTGGTCAGCCACCAAGTTTTTGCATCCCTTTTTGTCTCGACTCTCGATGTCAAATTCTTGGAGTAGCAAAATCAACCTGATGAGCCTTGGTTTTGCTTCCTTCTTTGTGATCAAGTACCTGAGAGCTACATGATTAGAAAAAATAAACACTTTAGATCCAAGAAATAAGATCGAAATTTATCTAAAGCAAATACAACTGCTAAGAGTTCTTTTTCCGTAGTAGTATAATTGCTTTGTGTAGCATCAAGGGTTTTCAATGCATAACAAATGACATGGGGTTCTTTGTTAATCCTTTGCCCCAACACAGCCCCCACGCTACGTTCGTTTGCATCGCACATAATTTCAAAAGGGTATTTCCAATCTTGCGCCTACACTATAGGAGCAGAAACCAACTTCTGCTTGAGTGTGTCGAAAGCCTCCTTACATTTAGGGCTAAACTCAAATTTTCTCCTTCTGTAATAATTCGCACAGTGGTTCAGCTACGTTCGAAAAGTTATTTATAAAACGTCTGTAGAACCCTGTATGGCCAAGGAAAGAATGAATTTCCTTTACAGTAGAGGGATATGGCAAAGAATTAATAATGTCAGTTTTGGCCTTATCGACCTCAATTCCCTTGGTAGAAACTACATGACCCATAATTAAACCTTTGTTTACCATAAAATGACACTTTTCATAATTTAAGACAAGATTAAATTTTATGCACCTACTTAAAATTATCGTGAGGTTTTTAAGGCATTCATCAAAACAATTTCCATACATAGTAAAATCATCCATAAAAACTTTGATACTTTTTTCGACATATTTAGAAAATATACTCATCATGCATCTCTAGAAGGTGGTCAGTGCATTATAAAGACCGAATGGCATCCTTCTATACGCAAATGTGTCGAATGGGCATGTAAAAGTGGTCTTCTCCTGGTCTTCTAGTACGACTAGAATTTGGAAGAAACCTGAGTATCCATCAAGACAACAAAAGTGAGTCTTTCCAACTAAACGTTCAAGCATTTGATCTATAAAAGAAAGAGGGAAATGGTTTTTTCTAGTGTAAGAGTTCAACTTCCTATAATCAATGCAGACACGCCACCCATTTTGCACTCGGGTTGGTACCAAGTCACCTTCAGCATTTTTCTTTATTGTCACGCCCGTTTTCTTGGGCACAACTTGCACCGAACTTACCCATCTACTGTTAGAAATGGGGTAGATTACGTCAGCATCCAGCAGCTTGATTATTTCCTTTTTTACTACCTCCATCATATTTGGATTCATCCATCTTTGCGCCTCTCGCCTTGGTTTCGTGTTTTCTTCCAAGTAAATCCTGTTTGTCCACGCCAAAGGGCTTATCCTTTTTAAGTCAGCAATGGTCTAGCCAATCGCCTCCTTATGACTTTTTAATATTTGGACCAAACTTTCCTCTTCGTGCTTACAGATTTGATTTGAAACTATGACTGGTAGGGTACTATCTTTTCCCAAAAATGTGTATTTAAGATGCTCAGGGAGTGGTTGCAACTCCAAATCTGGTGCCTGCACAATAGAATGTAGAAGTTTAGTATTCGTTGGAGACAATAATTCATTAATAAATTCATAATCATTAAATATAAACTCAGATTTATCTTCATAAATTGACTCAAAAGTTTCTTCCACCAATGAATCAATTATGTCGACACGGTTTACGCTCAAGATTTCACTTGGATGATTGATAGCATCGTAAATATTAAACTTCACGATCTCCCTATCAAACTCCCTTGTGAGAGTTCTACTCTGCACGTCAATCTTAGTGCTAGCAGTACTAAGGAAAGGTCAGCCCAGTAGGATGTCTAAAGACCCAGGAGCGTTAACCTCTTCTATTTTTATCACGTAAAAATCTGCAGGGAAAATAAGCTCGTTAACTTTTACTAAAACATCTTCAAGGACTCCTTCAGGATGCACAACAGACTTGTCTGCCAACTATACAATAACACCTATTCTCATCAAAAAACCTGTGTTAAGTGATTTATAAATAGAAAAAGGCATTACATTTATGGAGGCCCCCAAATCACACATAGCTTTTTTTATTCCCAAGTAGCTTATTTTGCATGGTATTGTGAACATGCTTTTATCTTTGCATTTTGTCAGCATATTCTACTGTAACACTGTGGATACAATCTCACCAATGCTTACCTTTTCGTTACCTGTTAATTTTCGTTTGTTGGTGCAAAGCTCTTTAAGAAACTTAGCATATCACGGAATCTGTTTGATAGCATCCAACAGTGGTATGTTGATCTCGACATTTCTGAATGTTTCGATCTCCTTGTCCTCTTTACCTTTTCGACACTGATAAAACCTTCTTGGAAATAGAGCTTGAATTTTAGGCAATGGAGGTTTCGTTTGGACCTGTTCATCGTTCTCGGGCTTTTCTTAGGTAGATTCTTGGCTAAGATTTTTAACAAAAATTGGTTCCAGTACTTTTCCGCTTCGCAACGTCACTGCATTGGCGTTTTGTCTCAGGTTGGGTTCTGTTTGTTACAATAGCTTCCCTTGAGAGTTCAATTTCTCAATTGATGTAGTCACCTCTCTTATAGATGCCTCGGTTTTCTATTGAAAATCCTTTGTTTGCTATTGGAAATCAAGGACATTAGCTGCTAATTTATTAACCAAAGTTTCTAGAGAATTACTTGAATCTCGTGACTGTTGTGGAGATCGATTTTGGTATGACTGGTTATCTCGTGGGTTGGCCCCATAACTTAAGTTAGGGTGGTCCCTCCATCCTGGGTTGTAGGTATTAGCGTAAGGGTCGTATCGCCTTTATGGTGGCCTAGGAATGTTCCTCACAGCATCTAAACGGGCCATCGTATCGTCACATAAACTAAGGCACGCATCAATCGTATGTGCATGTGTAGCACATATTCCGCACAGTCGGGCTAGTTTTACTTTTTCTGTAAAAAGAGAATTTAGAATATTAGAAATTTTATCAACCTTATCTTCTAAGGTCAAATTACTTAGCTGGTGAACCCTTCTAGAGGGTTCATAATTGGTTTAGAATTGCTAAGTATTTGTAGCCATCGTGGAGATTAAGTCTCTTGCTTGTTGGGGAGTCATATTGACCAACGCTCCTCCACTAGCGGCGTCTACCATATTCATCTCCATGGGTTTCAGGCCTTCATAAAAGTACTAGAGAAGAGATTTTTCCATTATACCATGTTGTAGGAAACTTTCACACAACTTCTTAAATCGCTCGCAATAGTCGTACAAAGACTCTGATTTTTTTTACCTTATTCCCACGATCTCCCTTCTTAACCCAGCTGCTCGTGATGCTGGGAAAAACCTGTTAAGAAATAAGCGAGATAGATCAGCCCAAGTTGTAATCAATCCAGGGGGTAAATAAAATTATCATTCCCTAGCAGAATCTGCTAGGGTAAAAGGGAAAGCACGTAATTTGATTTGATCCTCGGTTACCCCCTAAGGTTTCATACTAAGACAAACCATATGAAACTCTTTCAGATGTTTGTGGGGATTTTCATTTTGCAACCCACGAAAAGTTGGCAGTAACTGGATTAAACCTGACTTCAGTTCAAAATCAGTAACCATAGTAGGATACGCAATGCATAATAGCAGTTGTTCTGTCAGAGCTTCGGCCAGTTGCTGAATTGTTTGAGCCATTGGTGGATGTGCTAGATTCTGGTTTTCATTAACCCTAGCGTTAAGCACTTATTCTAGTGAGTAGACTTCTACTTTTTCACTTTCAAGTGTTTGAGTAGGGTTTTCGTTAACCCTAGACTCAACTTTGTCGTCAATTTCAATTTCTGGTGGTGGGTTACTTTGAGTTCCAACCACTGCTGACTGCTTTTTCCTTAGTTTTGTTTCCTTGCGATTAGCTCTCGCAGTCTTCTCTATTTCTGAATCAAATGCAAGAGTATCTAGAATAGATCTGGTCATAAAAAATAAAAAACAAGATTAGTACGTTGCCAGTCCCTAGCAACGGCCCCAAATTTTGATGCGTCGTTGAAGCACCAAATATATCCTATCCCTATAGAAATAATAAAAAGAATAGTATAAGGGAAGTAGGATCAAATCCTTAGGGACTGGATTTGCACAATGTCTTGTTTTGTGAGATCCCAGATAGAATCGTGCCCAAGAAAACCTACGTACCTAGAAAAAAATAAAAAGACAGAATAAAAGAAAAGACAGAATTAAAAGTTGATTGAAATTACAAAATTAAATAAATTGAAAGAAATTAAAATAGAGAATATAAAAATAAACAGAGTTTGGGAAAAGAGAGAGATTCTTATGTGGCGAGATTCTAGCCTCCAGTTGTCTCGATCCTCCTTAGGTTCAATTCTCAGCTTTTAAATGATCCTTCTCAAACTGAATAAGCCAGTTATAGTGGAAGAGGACGCCTACGACCACAAGCTCCACTTAGGGTTTAGACTTATAATTTAAAAGAATCTAATTCTAGCCAACAGTCGCTCCTGTGGGACCGTCTTACACTAGATCATCACTTCCTAATGATGAATCCCACGCCATTTTGTCTCTTGGGCTCAACAACCACTGACGCAGTAAGCTAATGAACCGACTATGCAACCTTCCCAAAATATTCAAAGTGGTCGTTCCTTGCATAAGTTGGAAAGATCACTTTTGAAAGGACATAGAAGGAAGCGTCAGCCCCGTAATGCGAAGATGTGATGAATACTCGTTGAGAAGGCTAAACGCGTATTCTAAGCCTCATGAACCTTTTTGGGGGATTTTTGACAACCTTTGGCTAGATGGATTTAGTGGCTCATGCTTTTGGGAAAAGAAATAGACTTAAAAGAAATGAAATTTTATTGAATAAATAAAAGAACAAGGCTAAGCTTTTTTGGGGGAGGGAGTGTTTATAGAAAAAAATGATATGAAATTTAAGTGACTCCATCCCCTATTTATAGTACTAGGAAACCTAGTATAGTCCTACTTAAATTCTAAAATATAAATGCAGATAATTAAATATAATTAAAGATAAATAAAGAGAAAAGCTAAAATAAAATCTAAATAATAATATCTAACAATCATCCTAATATAATTAAAAATTAAATAGAGTATTGTGTTTATAAAATATCTCTTCTTTGCATTTTTGTCCTTATGTCTTCCATGCTTGTATTTTCGGCGCCACCTTTTTTCCTATGTCGCATGTTGACCCACTTTATCTCCAAATTCATGCTTTTTTCCCTTAAATTTACTTTTGCCCTCAATTTAATCCCTAAAAGATAAAAGACCATAAATACCCCAAATTAGTAGGATCATACTCAAAATAAATATACAATTAACACATAAAAATATGTCATTCTAGAGTATTATCATGGGGCAAGGAAAGGTCATGGTTTGGTAATTACTCCAAAAGATTACTCGACAAAGTACCACTACTAAGTATCCTTACAAATTGTAGCTGATCAAAATGTAGACTGTATGTAGATATGTGTGTAGTTTGCAATGCTTGGTTGCTTGAACGTGGAGGATAATCCAATTTGAGATGAAACTTTATAACATATATTTTATGTGCTCTTTTAAGGCTTGTTTACAGTATAACACCTTAGCTTGGAGTGGCTTTCCTTACAGTTATTTGATAAGGACCAAGTGTTTTAATTTAACTATATAAAAATATAAATGATATGTTTATAAAGATGATAATCTGTTGATTCAACCATGGTTGTATATGGATCTTCCAATTAACTCAATTGAAGATTATATAAACTTGATTTTTATTATATAAAAGATAAAAGAAATTTATTAAAGGAAGAAAAGGAGTGAAAGAAAAAAATAAATGGATAATGGAAAATTTAGCACATTAAATATGCGTTTAAAAATAAGAAAGTAGTTATATATTATTTTTATAATATTATATATTTTTATTTTTATTAATTCATATTTTAATAATAATATTAAGAATGTTATTAAATTATATATTATTTTATTAAATTATATTTAATAATAATCTTATTAAAATTTAGAAACAATAATCATCTATCTAAAAATATTCTACTAAGGGTAATTTGGTCATTTAAGTATTTTTCCTTATGCTATTACAACATCTATTCCATTCAACCAAACATAAGAATACTATTACAACTCTATTCCATTCCATTCAACCAAACAACTGACTTATTGATTACAACTCTAATCTATTACAGCTCTATTCCATTCTCGCAACCAAACGTGCCATAAGTGTTTTCATTCAACCTATGACACCCCAAACCCGACTGGGAAGGACTGACCCGAGTTCGAAGCATTACATTAGCCATCGAAGTGACTTTCCAACTAACAACCACCCGATGCACACCCCAACCTTATAACACCTCGTTTATGACTAATTAACTATCATTTATTAATGCAGAAGCAATTTGTGAACCATTTTTAAATTTTTTTTCTATGTATTTAAACCTAAGGGTATTTTGGTTATTTTACCACCTAAGGTTAAACTACCACAATTTTATTTCTAAATAATTACCGAGCTTCTTTTAGTCGAATTCTGTAAGCCCTAAAACTTCCAGCTTAATTCAAGTTCATTTACTATGTCTAATTCAAGTTTTATTATTAGGGACTAAATCGTAACTTTTACAAAATTTTAGTATATTTTTCAAATTAAAAATTAAGAGTGTTTCTACTAAATATTAACAACTATAAGTCTAATCTTAAAATATTACCAAGTTTCCTTATTATTAAAGGCTTTAATTAATCTAACTAAGTTTTAGGACTAAATTATAAATGAAGCAAATTAGAATACTAGATTATAAAAATAAAAAATTAAACCCCCAAAAACCTACACGCCCGTGTGCAAACAACTGCACCTATTTTGTCAAAAAAATCATTTTAATTTCCCGATTTTACATATTTTACTTACCCATTAAACTAGAAATAGCTACAATTAATTACCATAAACATCCACACATCTCCAATTAATTTATTTACAACAAGTATGCAACAATTGATCAAAATTTAACACCCAATTACACGCTTAGAAAACACCAATTAATTCACACAAGCTACATAACTTAGTTGCAAGCAATCCACTCCATGGTAAGCTTCAATTAAATATTGTTAGTATAAAATACATGCTTCATACGTCGTGTTATTAACCACCGTACGAACACTCATCAACATACCATAAATTAAATATCAATTAAATATAAAATCACGTATTGAAGCAATTAAAAAATCACCAAAATTAAAGTCCAAAATTTAATGTCCAATGTCCGTTTCAAGTAAAATAACACTAGTCTCAAAAGCAACACCATGCCCCTATATAGTCTTTAAAATTTCTTAAGCCACTACCGAGCCTTATTCTTGGATCACCCTTACACTCGCTTCTTGACTCCTTATGCCCAAAAATTCTCTGCACGAAATGTAAGGGTGTGAGCTTAAAAAGCTCAGTGAACGATAGTAAAAAAATCAAGTAATTTGCACCCAATCATGCATAAATCAAAGCAATTAAGCATTAAATTTTCAGTCACAACATGTTAACATTTCACCATAACATCACATGCTATTTCAAGAATTAAGAACCAATTTTTCCATTACATGTAAATTAATATTTTAACACATAAACATTCAATTATATTTGCACAATCAATCAATTATATTGGCATAATACATCTATGACAATAAGTAAACGTGTAATCATACATTGGATAAACAGGTCTCTGAACTACCACAAATCAAATACAGTCCTCCGAATTAAGTGGGCCGAAGCCACACACTCCCTTATAGTGCCTTAAATAATCTAATGAGTGGAGACTCAAGCTCAACACTCCCTTATCTACTCCAAACAAATCAGTCCATCAAGAGTCATATGCTCACAATATCACAAATAATGTTGAGTACTCACAAATCCTATGGCATGCCAACTATTTCCAATGGATCTACCATGCAATGTTGCCAATATAATCATACATAGAAGGCAAAAAATCTGTTGTTTAATCACTTAATTGAGGATTTTAAAATGCAAGTAAAAGCATGTTGCTAACCAATTTTAATATCAATAAAAGTAAGCATAGCAAATATCATTTTTCCCAATATTCATATATCAATTAGAACACATTTATAAAATGTTCAATAAATTAACAATTCATGCTCCAAATATCAATTTATTCCATACAATTTAATCATTCTAAAAGCTTAATACAGAAATTACTAAACCAATTGTCATTTTGCTCTTTTATAAAATAAAACCTAGTTTTGCAAATCCAATCATCAAATATGCAATTAAGTCATTAATAACACCAATTAAACCTTTAATTTAACACATAATCAAGCCAATTTACCAAATTGCCCTTAATATCACTCACTTCCACACTTAGATCTTTAAGCAAAAATGCGTTCAAGCAAGCAAGTTTAAGCTTCAATTCTGATTTGCACGTTCCTCCTCTTGATGTGGAGCTTTAATAGAGACAAAGTATGCATTTCAAACTAACAATAGCAACAAGAAACATGAAATTTGATAAAGTATATGACTCTAAATCATTGCTCTAAACTACCTTACTGATGTTACATAACTAAGCCAAAATATGGAATTCCTCAACTAAACTTCATTTTCAGCACCTCAAACCACTTCTAATCTTCATTCCTAGTCCAATAACATTTATTATAAGTGTTAATTTCATTATTTAATCCGTTTCATAATTTTCTGGAAAAATCATCCATGTTCTTGATCAAATTCGAATTTCTCAAAATTGATCCATAAAACGTGTTTGATATTTTGGTTTAAAATTAAAACCTCTTATTAGACCTATTTTGAGCTTAGAAATCCATTAATATTGGATTCCAACTCAAAATTAAAGATCCACCAATGTTGATCCTCAAGTTCAAGAAAGAAGAAATTAAAGTTGAAAATCCATTACAATCACTTTAATTAACAAATAATGATTGAAATCAACTTAAAAACAAGTTTAGAGATGAGGATTACCTTCAATTGAACTCAAATCATTGATTTGGAAGTTTGAATTAAAATGCTTGAAGAAATTTGGATGACTTTTTGCCCAACTTTGAAAATTATTTTGAGAGATTTTATAGAGAATTTTGGAAAAGAAAAGATTTACATCTATTATCTGATATTTGGTTTATGAAAACAATAATAATAATAATAAAAAACAAGAGAAAAAGCTCTCAATTTGGGTGAAGAATAAGTGACAAGTGATGTAGTTGTAGAATTTTTAAAACTGAAAATCCACACCTGATTTTCAAATTTTGGCGAATTTGCCATCAGGCCATTTCCCCTTTTCCCTTATTTTACAATTTGCTCCTTTTCGTCCAAAATTCTAAAAATATGGTTTATTTTCTATAAAACCTCTTATACATTTCACTTGTTTTTCAAATTAGTCTCATTTAATTAATGTTTTAAATCACTCAATGAAACCCCTATTTTAAATTATTTTTAAATTCCAATTTAACCAAAAACCAAAAATTATTTATAACTATAAAATTAATTTTTCTAAAAATATTTTTTTTCTAGAATATTATTTACCAATTTTTTTAGATGAAATTAAGCTAACTAATTAAGAATATAAATCACTAATTAACCCGATTAGTTCCCAATTTTCACTCGAAACCTGGTAAACTTACCCGAAACTACTAGACCTATTTTTGGGGCCTTACACAACCTTTTACAAGTATAATGCCATTATATAACATGCCAATCTCAACCAATTCAAGCATATAATCATCTAAACCAACCATTCAATATTATACAGTTCAATCATTCATCATTTAGGCTTTTTTAAATCCACATCCAAAACACTTCATTTTCCAACTCAAACATGTTTCATTATGCAATTTGGGAACTAAGCAATTCAATAAACTTGACATGAACTAACCAAAGCACACACTAAGTTATGTATCATGCTTAACATTCAACTTACCATTTCTAAATAATTCATCAATCTAGCTATTTCAACTAGCTCACTAACAACCTTTAACGTGTTAAAACATAAAAGTTTCTATTTCAACTAGCTATTTGGATAGTAGTCATCTTTATCTCGAAATTATTGGCATTAATCACTAGCCTTTCTATGCTTCCTCACACTGCGTCTAATGTAGGTAGGGCGTACTTACATAACGTCCGTTGAGCCATTGGGACTTCTTCCCAATTATTTTCTCGTTGTTCTCGTGGCTCCTCAAATAATAGATTTTCTCAGGGTAAATTAATTACTGTGGGTGGATTCATCACTTGACGATTGTGCCTAGGTATTTGCTCTGGATTTGGGTAAGGTTCTATTGGAGTGCTAGAGCTTTAGGTCATAAACGATCTAAAAACAAAATTAAAAAAAAAACAAAAATTAAAGTCGTATCTATAGGTCCTAAAGCTCTCAGTTATCTTATTAATTGTAAAAAAAATATATTTTCACGATTTATTGTCGAAACCTTCTTGACCATTGTGCCAAAAACTTGACCACATATAAATGATTTATTGTTTATAGGAAAATATAACAAAAAAATATAAGAGATTAGAATGAAGGTGTCCGCAAGTGCACGAGTCAAATTGTAATATAGGTTTTACAATGAAATACTTGAAAGTATTCCGAGGATCGTACCCAAGGGAGGATGGGATAAATTATGAAAATGTTTTTACAATAATAAGTAGTAGTAATTAATTTCTACATTACGATAAACCATAAAATAGAACAATGAGATAAAAAAATAAATAAGAAAAATAAATAAATATTAAAAAATATTAAACAAATCAAGAAGATTAACTTGCTTCAGGGCTTGTAACTAACTTAAGATTAGGGTTTTAGGGTGGATTAACTATTGATTAACCAATTATTACCTCCTGGCCTCTAATTAACTAATTGATTGGTTGATACTCTCTTATCTCCCGACCTCATTTTCTAAATTAGGATAAATTACGATTTACTCGGTTCAACTTATTTCCTAACCTCGTCTAGCCTATGATAACTTCCTAGGGTTGTCAATCATAGTGGTTTAAGAACATGTAATCTATACCAACTAACCCCTCTCGGGAAACCCTAAATCCTCCGTTAATCATATCCCCATCCACTTGTTAATCTCACCTAAGGGATTTAGCCACTCATGTTATTCATAATCTCAATCTTGATTGATGTGAAGAACATGATCGATTTCAAAGAGAAAAGAGATTTGAATAATTGTGGATTGAATATCGAATAGGGAATAGAGTAGCAAATCAATTTATTGGAATAAAGAATTAAAACTAATGAAATACTTCGATAATATAAATAAACTCTTGGATAAACTGATTTGAAGATGAAAAACAAATGAATTATGAAAAGACAAAATAAAATAATCTAATCCTTTTCCTAGCCTTGTAACACCCCAACTTTTTATTTCGGCTTTTGTCAAATTTTGACACAATGGTGTATCTGCTTCAGTGGTTAAGTGTTTTGAGTATGTGTGAGAGGTCCTAAGTTCAAGCCTTACCTTTGGCAATTTTTGGTTAATTCTTGAAATTAAGCTCTATCTTTGTTCAAATTGTCTATAATTCCATATCAGAATGAGCCTGCTGGTTCGAGTGGTAAGGGGATTGATGTGCTGGGGGTTCTGTGTTCGAATCCTTGTGTAAGTATAAGCATTAAATTTGCTCTGTAATATGATAAAGTTTCGATCGAGTGGGAAGTCTAAGAAAGTTAAGTTAGTGGGGAGAGAATCTAGGGATATGCTATCATATCTGTTTAATTTTTTTATTTTTCCCAAAAAAAAATCTCTTCATCTTTTTCTTTTTGACATTTTTCTTCCCTTTCTTAGTAAAGTTTAAGCTTTTAGTTTTTCCATTTTTGCTCATCACTTTTAAGTTTTCATTGTTATTCTTGGAAGTTTTGAGGATTCCTCGCTCGGTTAAGGTATGTGTGCATGGAATGAATTGCTTGTTTAGAGATTCTTTAAATCCGTATCAATTCGCGTTTCAAAATCATCCGTTTGGAAGCTCACTATTTGTTTCAACAACAGCAAATCGTAAGGAAAGGGGCTCTCTTCTTTCACAACTATAATCGAATCATTCGGGGTGTTAGAGTAAGTTTTAGTGTTGATATTGGTTTCGTAGTTACGAATTAATTGTGTATTAAGTCTGATTCTGAGTGTTGGTATGTCGACTCTTAGGTTCTGGAAGGCTCGTGAGTGTCTCTGCATCGAATCGATACCAGGTGTGTACCCAAAACGCAAGAAATGAGGTTTTGAAAAAATCCAAAAAAGGCCACTGTCGACGCCACACGAGCGTGTTGTCACCCGTGTGGTAGACCATGTGAGAGGACACAGCTGTGTGATCGACGAAGGCATGGCCGTGCACAGCACACAGTCATGTGGTGGCTCGAGTGCGGCCATGTGGGCCCACGCAGACATGACACACGGGCGTGTTGATTATTGGGACAAGCCATGTGGGTCACACGGGCAAGGCCAATCTAGGCGTGTGGGCCCACACAGGCAAGCAACATGGGCATGTGGGCCCATTATACTGAAATTTTCTGTAGGGTCGCACGGGTCGTCCTAATTGATTGTGGGCCTACCGTAGGGTCTGTAAACGCTATCTAACCCTAAAACCAAGTGATATGTTAGACTAAAATATGGTTATGAGCATGCCTATGTTTGTGTATCTGTTATCTATTTATAAAAGCATGTTAAGTATGATTTATCTGTTAATTCTGTATGTATGTTATGTTATCGGATATTGGGGATGGGATGATGTATATTAGAGGAAGTGTTCTGAAAGGCATTTTACGCCTATTATCTGGCAACATGGCTGCATTATATCTATTATGTGTCACATCAGTACAACATGGTGTGTAGGGCTGGGTGGGTGTTTTAAACCCCATATAGTGTGTAGGGATGGTTGGAGATGGTGTGTAGAGGATAGGGGTAGGATATCTAATTCTGATTCTTGTTTGTACATCTGGATGTGTATCTGTAATGGGCTTAGGCCCAAATTTATAACTTTCTGATTCTAATTTTTGGTTTTGTGCATACTTAAATTTGTGGGGTTACAAACTGAGTTTTCGTAAACTCACTCTTTTCTGTCTATTTTGTACAGGTAATCCACAGACTTAGGCAGATCGGTGCAGTGGAGGACTCGAAGGTAACCACTCATTATAAATTATTTTATGTTATTTACGACTTTATTTAAGTTTGGCATTAAGATTT
This sequence comes from Gossypium anomalum, assembly GCA_025698475.1. Classification (NCBI taxonomy): domain Eukaryota; kingdom Viridiplantae; phylum Streptophyta; class Magnoliopsida; order Malvales; family Malvaceae; genus Gossypium; species Gossypium anomalum. The sequence goes on along the minus strand of CM046966.1, from coordinate 74,551,496 downwards.
GAAAGTTTGTATTATTTGGGACTGTATGAACTTTTAACTGTTGGTTTTGGTTTTGTTGCTCGTTTTATGCCTGCTTTATTTAAAAGTTTTCTTTTAAAACGGTGGTTTATTAAAACATGATTTTCTAAAAATGTGAATTGTTTTCTTTAAACACGACGATTTTCGTAAGCTTTTGCTAAAATGATATGTTTTAAGGCAAGTCGACTAATTGAATATATGTTTTGAAATAAATGAAAGCAATTAAGGGTTTATAAGCTTAAGGTCTTTATCGAGTTAGCTCCTTTTTCAAAATCCCTTTCATGTGACATCGCCAAATTTGGTCATAACATCTAGGCCAGGTTTGGGGTGTTACAAAACTACTAGAGTTTTTAAAGGCGTCTAGGATGATTTAGTTACATCAAACGCCTAATGTCTTTTTTATGGAACTGTTGGCAACCTAATTTAGGTCTTTGGCACGTCCTAGGTCTTCGTATAAAGTTAATTGCGCGGACAAAATAACATCAATATTCTTGGGCAGCATGTCGACCTGTGCCGCACCACACCATGTTTATGGCGCGACACGACACACAATTTCTACCTTGTGTCGTTCATTTTGTGCTTTGACATCCCGAGAAGCTTGTGCATCACCCATCCCTTACTTTCACATCAATTGGACCTTTATATCTTCATTCTATACACTTAATTAAACAAAATAGTACTGCCTAAGGCCTGTGTCAGCCTATTAGGTAACAACACTTATAAAATGTATTAATAATACTTATTTTATTAATATTTAATCCTAAAGCCTAAATACCGAAAATATAATATAAAATCCTAAATTTTGATAGAAAGTAATGGGCAATGGTTATTGGGGTGGTTGCAATTACCGAAAAGGAGCCAAAATCATCGCCACGTCATGATGAGCACCAACCTAAAGTTGCAACGATGCAACGTAAATCTTTTTCTACAAATTTTGATTCAACCAAACACTAGCACATGCGACTCAATCATATAAATGAGAAAGGTATGACAACATTGTGCAAACTAGTTCTTCTAGAAGACACTAAAATTGGTAAGTTTGGTTTCTGTGAACACTACACTTACAAGAAGTAGACACGAGTAAGTTTTGATTCAATAGTGCATAGAACAAAAAGGACTCTTGACTACGTCCATTTATGGGATCCAACTCCTATGATCTCAAAAAGAGATAATAAATATTTCCTAAATTTTATTGATGACCATGTTAGGAAAGTTTCAATTTATTTTTTGAAACAGAAAAACAAAGTCGAAATATTTAAGCAGTGGAAAACACTATTAGAAAAATAGAATGAGAAGTCCGTGAAGCGGTTGCGAACAGATAATGGACTTGAGTTCAATTCATTCGAGTTTAGTGACTACTACAAACGAGAAGGGATAGATAGACATTGCACTGTTGTAAGTACTCTGCAACAGAATGGATTCGCAAAAAGAATGAACAAAACCTTGTTGGAAAAGGCTCGATACATGCTTTCAACTGCAGAACTAGGGAAGGAGTTTTGGGTTGAAGCCGTAAGTTTGGCAAGTTGTTTAGTAAATTGATCTCTACATTGAACATTGAATAGTAAAGTTCCAGAGGAGATATGGTCAGGTAACCCTTCCAATTATTCTAATCTTATAATTTTTTGTTGTCTTACTTATGCTAAATTTAGCAAGGGAAAGCTTAATCCAATGGCTGTAAAGTGCATTTATCTGGGGTTACCTTGCCGGTATAAAAGGTTTCAAACTATGTTGTCCGCAAACCAACAAAACTTTTGTTAGTAGAGATGAACGTTTAATGAATCAACCATGTTTTGATCAGAAAATGGGTCACTTATTTTTAAAGACACAACAAATTAAACTGTCTCAAGAAAGGTGGAGAGAAAAAGCAGAAATAGGGGTGACATCACGACGAACAAGGCCATTGTCCTGAAGAGGAAGCGAGCGATGACGAGGAAGTGACACAAATCCCGATTATTGCAAAACTAAAGCTATTTTGGATTTGTTTGGGGCTTTATCCAACCTCCAAGTACCATTACCATATTAGTTATCTAATTATCAGTTGGCTCGTGATAGGAAAATATAAGAAATCTGACCACCACAAAAGTACTGTGAATGAAACTAGTGGCATATGCTCTAAGTTTTGTAAAGAGCATTGATTCGATCGACCCTTTATGCTCTTTCGAGGTAATTGAGGCCTCCGATTCTAGAAAATGGCTCATTTCTATGGAAGAAGAGATGAAATCACTTCAAAAGAATGAGACTTGATGGCTAGTAAAACCACGCATTAATAAGAAAATAGTTGGCTGCAAATGGGTGTTTAAGAAGAAAAAAAGTTTCATGTCTAAATGAAACTAGGTACAAAGCAAGATTGGTTGTAAAGGGCTACAATCAAGTGGAGGGAGTTGATTTTCATGATGTTTTCTCTCCCATTGTGAAACATACGTCTATTCGGGCACTTTTGGCTTTTTTTGCATTAAACAATCTTGAGTTAGAGCAATTATATGTAAAGATTACTTTCCTTTATGGTGACCTTGAAGAGGACATATACATGTAGCAACTGAAAGACTCAAAATTGAAGGTGAGGAAGATCATGTTTGTCTTCTCAGAAAATTATTATACAGTTTAAGGCAGTCTTCTTGGCATGGTACAAAAAGTTTGACTTTTTCATGTTAAGTATTGATTTTTCACGAAATAGGTATGACATTTGTGTATATTTACAATGTCTGATGATGGTTCATTCATATATTTGTTGTTTTATGTTGATGATATGATGATTGCGTCTAAGGATCCATCCGAAATTGAAAGACATAAAACCATGCTTAACTCTATGTTTGAGATGAAGGATTTAGGTGCAACAAAGAGAATTTTGGGATGGAAACTTCAAGGGATAGAAGTTCCTAGAAACTGTTATTATTGCAAAAAAAAAGGCACATCAAGAAGATCATTAAGCAATTTGAGATGCAAGACTCAATCGGTAAGTACTCCCTTAGTTACATATTTTAAATTATCAATTTCAGTCTCTACAAAACAAAAAGAAGAGAAGTACATGTCAAAAAAACCTTACTCAAGTGCAATCAAAAGTTTGATGTATACAATGGTATACATTCGTCCCGATATTTCACATGTTGTTAGTGTTATTAGTAGATACATGGCCAAACCAGGTAAGTTACAATGGCATATAGTTAAGTGGATATTCAGATATTTACGAGGTGCTTCTAACATATGCTTAAAGTTTGGTAGAAGCTAAAAAGGCTTAGTCGAATATGTTGATTCAGATTATGCAAGAAACATAGATAGAAGGAGGTCTCTCACAAGTTACTTTTTTGCTTTTAGGAATTGTGCCATTAGTTTTAAAGCTACACTTTAAGCTACAGTGGCTTTGCTGACTACTGAAGTGAAATAGATGACAATTACTGAAGTAGTAAAAGAAGCAATTTGGTTAAGGGGTCTACTTAGAGAATTGGTTAATGAGAAAGGGACAACTGTCATATATTGTGATAGTCAAAGTGTCATTCATCTCAGATGCATCATGGATGAACAAAGCACATAGACATTTGTTACCACTTTGTTCAAGAGGTGATCATTCAAGAGGATGTTCAGATTCATAAAATTGGCACAAAACACAATTAGACCGGCATGTTAACAAAAGTTCTTCCAATTTCAAAGTTTGAGCATTGCTTGGACTTGGTGAGTATCAAACGAAGATTCAATTAGGCTCATAATAGGGCTTGGCAAGGGAGTGAAGTCAAATAAGGGTCAAGGTGGAGATTTGTGGAGTTATGCATCGCATTTTCAGACCAAATAATGTGTGACCTCGTAACGAGGAAGTGTTATTTGTCCAGATGAACAGTCAACATCACAACGAGAAGAGAGCTTTTGTCCCAACGGCATGACGTCCCTCTCATCTTGACAACTTTATTTTTAGTTTTTCACTTTTACTCTGATTAACTTAGGAATATTCTAGTCATAATATGCTACGAATTTCAGCCTCTAAATAAGCCTTAGTTACTCTAGGTTTCATATAATAGAAATATTGAGATTAAGAGAATTCTATTCTTTGTTTCAAAGGGTTTTTATTTCGGGGCTTTAAATTTTCTTCTGATTCTCTCCATATTTTGTACTCCCTTTTTTTTATAGTGAAATCTCCTTTTGCTTGTGATTTTTTATCCCTTTTTTGAGGATTTTTCCACATAAAATTTGTATGTTCGATTTTATCGATATTACTTTATTTACTTGTTCATTGCTTACACGGGTTTATCTCTTACATATAAAATGAAGCTTTTGATATGCTGATATTTATTTCGCTATATATTTCAATTAATTAGAGATCTTCTGATTTAATCATTTTTTTCTAGCTTTTGATAGGGAGATTGTACATCAAATTGATCAAACTAACTTTGGCTGGCATATTTTAGTTTGAGTTATCTTATGATTTTCTTAGTTGTGGTGATTATATTGGAGCATTTCCATAAAGAAATGAAAAACATTACTTCAAAAAAGAAATACTCAAGACTGAATTTGTTGATTAAACTTAAATGTGATTTTAATGGGTTTAATTTAAAAGTTTTATTTTTAAGAGAATGCAAGGTCAAGAGTCATTGGTTTATGGTTTTTATTAGATTTTAATATTTTAAGTTTTTTTTTAAGGACAATAGCCTATAAATAGTTTGTAAGCATTTGATATTATATAGAGAGAAAAAGTAAGAAAATTCAAATGTTAAAGAAAAAAGTTTTTTTTGTCTTGAGCAATTTGTCAATTTGGTATCAGAGCCATGGAGAGTGTGACCAGTAATGTACCGCTGCCTCATCTAACGAAAGCAAATTACGAGAATTGGAGCATCTAAATGAAAGCTCTCCTCGGGTCTCAAGATGGTTGGGAGGTGGTCCAAGAAGGTTTTGTAGAACCAAAAACTACCGCAGGATATACGGCGGCTCAAAACAAAGTGTTGAAAGATATGCGATCGAAAGATAAGGCGACATTATACATGTTGTTCCGAGCTATTGACGAGCCGGGCTTTGAAAAGATTGCGAGAGTGACAACTTCAAAAGAAGCATGGGACATTTTAGCTAAGGTGTACAAAGGAGCTGACCGGGTTACACAAGTCTGCCTTCAAACTCTTCGTGACAAGTTGGAAGGCATGAAGATGAAGGAATCGGAAGGTGTCTCTGACTATATTACACATGTTCAAACTGTAGTGAACCAACTCAACCAAAATGGAGAAGTGTTAACCGATGCGCAAGTTGTGGAAAAGATTTTTAGGTCGTTAACTAATAGCTTCAAGAATGTCATATATGCCATAGAAGAGTCAAAGGATCTAGCAAAGCTCATAGTCGATGAGCTCGTTAGTTCTCTCGAGGCACATGAACAATGTAAGAAGAAGAAGAAAGAGGAGACACTCGAGCAATCACTTCAAATTAAGGCTTCAATCAAAGAGGAAAAGGTTTCCTATTCTCAAAACTTTCGAGGTAGATGGCGTGGCCGTGGAGGTCAAGGAAATGGTCGTGGTGGAAGAGGTCGCGGTCAAGAAGGGCATTATGAGGAGAAGGAGCAATAAACTAACAAAATTAGCGTGGAAGAGGATGCGGTCGTAGAAGAGGCGGTCAGTCGTATTATTCCAACATCGAGTGTTACAAGTGTGGCAAATATGGTCACTATGGGAAGGATTGCAACTCTGATAAGTGTTACAATTGTGGTAAGACGGGGCATTTTGCGAAAGAATGTCGCAGCTTGAAAAACGTAGAAGAAACAACCAACCTAACCACGTAAGATGAGGAGGCGAAAGAAGGTTTTCTCTTGATGGCACACAACAAAGTCAACACTAACAACAACATGGTGTGGTACCTTGACACGGGTGCAAGCAACCATATGTGTAGGCACAAGCACCTATTCAAAGAGATGTGAAAGGTTGAAAGAGGACATATGTCATTTGGAGATGCGTTGAAAGTTGAGGTAAAAGGTGAAGGTATCATTTGTTATTTACAAAAGGATGGGTTAGTTAGGTCTATCCAAGATGTGTATTATGTACCAGACCTCAAGAACAACATTTTGAGTATAGGGCAACTCATGAAAAAGGTTATTCTATGCTTATGAGAGACTGAGTGTTACACTTGAAAGATAAGTAAGGGCGTTTGGTCGCTCGAGTTAAAATGGAGAGAAATCGCATGTACAAGTTGAATTTAAGAAGAGTTCGAGAAAATGTTTACAAGTCAACGTAGAAGACAAGGCGTTGTTGTGGCATCTTCGTTTTGGTCACCTACATTATGGTGGTCTAAACGAGTTGGCGAAGAAGAACATGGTGCACAGGCTACCGGACATGAACTACGAGAAAAAATTTTGTGAAGAGTGTGTGGTTGGAAAGCATGCGAGAACTTCATTTCAAAAGAAGGCAGAATATCGGGCTAAACAACCTCTCGAATTATTCATACTGACATATGTAGACCAATCACCCCCGAATCTTTTAGCAGTAAAAGGTATTTCATTTCCTTTATCGATGATTTCTCACAAAAACTTGGGTTTATTTTTTGAAAGAAAAATCTAAGGCGTTCGAGGTGTTCAAAAAGTTTAAAGTGATGGTGGAAAAGGCAACCGGTAGACACATCAAATCTGTATGATCCGATAGAGGTGGCAAGTATACTTCGACAGCTTTCATGGAGTATTGTGAGCAGCAAGGCATAAGACGATTCCTAACCGCACCGTACTCTCCCCAACGAAATGGTGTGGCAGAGAGGAAGAACCAGACTGTTCTCGATATGCTTCGGTCAATGCTCAAGAGCAAGAAGATGCTGAAGGAATTTTGGACGAAGCCGTGCAATGTGCCATCTATGTACAAAATCAGTGTCCACATGCGAAGTTGAATGGTCAAACACCATAAGAGGCTTGGAGTGGATAAAAATCGACAGTTTCTCATTTCAAAGTATTCGGTAGTGAGGCCTATGTACATGTGTCAGATCAGCGAAGAACGAAGCTCGAAGACAAAAGTAAAAGGTTTATTTTTATTGGGTATGATGAGAAAACAAAAGGATACAAGCTATTCGACTCGATAAGTAAGAAGGTTGTGGTGAGTCGTGAAATATGAGTTAATGAAGCAAACGAGTAGGATTGGAATAACTCAACGGAGGTTATCATCAAAGATGGAGAATTATCAACCACTACACCAATAATCATACCGAGAAATCCTAAAACTATCGATGATGAAGACGAACCGAAACAACCCAAAATGCGAAGTTTGCAAGATTTGTATGATTCAACAAGTGAGGTACACATTGTATTTCTTTCGGCAGATTTCGAGAGTATAAGTTTTGAAGATGCAGTATGAGACAAGAAGTGGCAAACTGCCATGGATGAGGAGATTAAAGCAATTGACCACAACAACACGTGGGAGTTAACGGAGTTGCCGAAAGAAAGTCAACCCATTGGTGTGAAGTAGGTGTTCAGGAGAAAGATGAATGCTCAAGGCGAGATAGAACAGTACAAGGTGTGACTTGTTGGAAAGGGATACAAACAAAAGGAGGGAATCGATTATGACGAGATATTTGCTTCTGTTACAAGAATAGAGACAATCCAATTGCTCTTTTCACAAGCGGCTGAATTCAAGCGGCTGAATTCAAATGGCCGATATTTCAAATGGATGTCAAGTCAGCATTCTTGAATGGTGTGCTCGAAGAAAAAGTCTACATCAAACAACCACCCAGGTACATAAAAAGTGGAGAAGAGAAGAAGGTGCTAAAATTGAAGAAGGCACTTTACGGGTTGAATCAAGCACCGCGGGCATGGAATACTCGTATTGATACATACTTCAAGGAGAACGGGTTCAAACAATGTTCCTCTGAACATGCCCTTTATGTGATAGCCCTAATTTGACCCTAGTCAAAAAGTGGTTTCGGGACCACAAAACCGAGTCACAAACATAATTAGATGTTATATTCTATGCTTATTGTATGTGGAATTAGTATGTGTGAATATTTCGTGCCTTGATTTTATCAATTAGGTGTTAATTTATAAGAAAAGACTCATGTGATAAGACCTGAAAATGTGATAGGTGAATTTTAAAGTGGCCAAATAATGCATGAATTATAGACATGGGGGACTTGCATGTCAAATGGACCACTTTTAATATAGTGGTCGGTCATAATGATGGTTGATAGATAATATATACATTTTATTTTAGCATTACAATAATTAATGGCTTTATTTTATTTCATAAAGAATAAATAATTAAGAAAAGAGTGATAAAAAAAGAACAATGCATGTTCATCTTTCTTTTCCCCATTACCGTAACTAGTGAAAGAAAATTAGAAGAAGAAGCCAAGGCATTCGGCCATGGTTATTTCATAAATCAAAGGTATGTTAATGTGATTATTATGTAATTGTTTATGAAATTAAATGGATAAGTGCATAGTATAGATAACCCATGGTTTAAATTCATTAATTATTGAACATATGTACATTCGGCAATTTGTTAAATTGTGATAATTTGATAGCTTTTGGAAGGTGTTGTTTAGATGTTAAATTTGCTTATATGATGGTCGAATGAGTGTAATATTAATGAATGATTAAGTTGAATTCATTGTTGAGAGAATGAGGTTGAAGTTGCCGTATATATATATGCTTTTGGGAAAGGAAATTTGTTTTTATTTAGATTAAGCATCTTCATATTAAATTGAGCTTTGAAATGATGTAATTAAGTGGAAAAACGAATTGATGAAGTGATGTCAAATGCTTTGAACTTTGAGTATAATACTATAAGTTGAAAATAAAGCTTGTTAAATTTGCCTTTATTATTTCCAGATAAGTTACATAGTTAAGTGTTAAATTTGCCCTTATTATTTCCGAATAAGTTACATAGTTAAGTGTTAAATTTGCCCTTATTATTTCCGGATAAGTTACATAGTTAAGTGTTAAATTTTCCCTTATTATTTCCAGATAAGTTACATAGTTAAGTGTTAAATTTGCCCTTATTATTTCCGAATAAGTTACATAGTTAAGTGTTAAATTTGCCCTTATTGTTTCTGGACAAGTTACAAGGTTAAAGAAAATTTTTAAAGTACTTAGTTAATTGATACTAGGTTAATGGTGTGTGTATAAATTAAAATATAAACTTTGTATAAGTACCAAAGGTTGTTGATGAATTCAGCCTTCGAAGAAATTTTGGTATAAAATGCTTGAATGTTAAATAAATGGTATTAAATTGCTTAAGGTGATTAAAAAAGTGTATGACCATTTTGTATTTGAGCTAAAAGTAGCTAAATGGCCTATAAAAATTTCTTATCATATTCGGCCATAAGCTAGCTTGTTGGGACTTTAATAAGTTAAATTTTGTTTGAATCAGCTCAAGAGCATAGAGAATCAATTTTGGATAATGGGAAAGCAAAACTAGTCAATTAGTCAATCCGTAATTATTCGATAAAATCCAAGGTAAGTTCGTAAGTGTTTGTGTTTGATCATGTTATATGCTTAAGAGTTGAATAATCATAATTAAGAAGATGTTTGATTGTACATACATATACATATACATATGTACTTTGTGTTGAATAAATATTAAATTAAAGTTAAGAACCGTATGTGACTAGCATCTCTAGTCGACTTTGATACTATTAAATAATGTACTAAGATATGTGTTCCAATGTGGAAATTACACCTTATGTGGTTGAAAGGATGAAAATCTTTGTTCATAGATATGTGTTTCAGTTATACGTAATTGAAGTATAAGTTATGAAAGTATGAAAGAACAGGTGAATTGTTTATCGAAATGTGATATTCAGGCCTCGGCCTAGCAAGCTTTAAGCTGGTGAATAATATTATCGGGCTTCGGGTCTAGCAGGCTATAATGCCGATGAGATAATATCGGGCTTCAGGCCTAGCAGGCTATAATGCCAGTGAAATGATATCGGGCTTCAAGCCTAGCAGGCGAAATGCCGGTGAATGAGTTCAGACTTAAAGTCTAGCAGGCTTCGTGCAGGTGATGAATTCGGGTTTAAAACCTAGCAGGCTAAATGCCGGTGATTTGATAAAAGTCTAAGACTATGAGACCTTGTGTTAAATCGACGATTGAATCCGTTCAATATATTAAGTTGGCCAGGTATGTGATATATACTTATACATGTTAGATCGATTGGAATTGAATCATGAATGTGAAATGAGAAACATAGGTGAAGATGTCACATGTGTATGTGTGTATTCGGTCATGGTGAAAGGTTATGTCAATTATGTGAAATACCATTTAGATATGAATGACGAAAGTAACTATGGTTATGAAATGGTACAATGGTTGAATTTGATTAAATTAAAGTTGACACTGAAGTATTTAAATACCTATGTCATATATGTGAGTATGGGTAAAACCATCGTAAATTATCGATAATGGTGGGCTATGTACGGAACCATCTTATAATTGCTAATTTGAACGGTTGTGTGCGAATCATTGAGCATGATGTATTGTATTGAGATTGTGCTTAAGTGAAATTATAGATATGTGATGAAATTGATTGGTTATATACATGTTTAAATAATATGAATGCAAAGAATGTGTGAAAGAGTAAGTTTGTAAGAAATCTGCTTGGGACAGCAGCAGTAACGTGATTTTGGAAAACCACCATAAATTGTGGGAGTTGAGTTAAAAGTTGAATAAATTATGTAATTAAAGCTTAATGAGTCTAGTTTCTTATAAAATAAACCGTGTAAGGAAAAGAATTGCTGATAATGAGATATTTGAAGTGGCGTGGGATAGAGTCAAATGACTTTGGGTTCCCCTGTTCTGTATTTAGAAAATCATTATAATTTGTACAAAAATGGTTATAGGATAAAATTTATATGCTTAGACTCCTTAATAAGTCTAGTTTCAAGTGAAATCAACGAGAACATATTTTGAGTTCTGTACAATGAGAAAATTGATTCGTAGTGAAGAGTGGTCAGATTAGTCAAACAGTGAAACAGGGGAAACTTTAAGAAAAATCTGGTATTGATTGGCCAAACCAAAAATTTTAAAATTTTATTGATAGAAGATATATGAGTCTATTTTCAGGAAAAATTAACGGCAATTGATTTGGAGTTTCGTAGCTCCAGTTATAAATAATTTAGTGACTATTGCTTAGGAAGACAACTTGTAGTGAATTTGTGATTATGTGGTAAACATTGATAAAACTTGTTAATGAGTTGTTTATTGATTTCTTATGAACTTACAAAGCGTAAAGCTTACTCCCCTCTTCTTTCCCATATTCCCTAGGGTTTCCAGGGTAGCTCGGGTTGGAGGCCGTTAGAGATATTATTACATTGTCGAGTCTACGCTATCGGCGTAAGTAAATCTTAGTGTTTCGAGTCTATGACATGTATAAGGTTGTAAAATTGAATATGTAATATTATGACTAAGTGAAAGACTTTGGCTTGTTATTAAGGTAGTTTGATTATTCATATGCTTATATGTTATTATCGCCTGTGATGTGGTTTATAGCATGTATATTTAGAATTTGAATTGTGATTCATTGTTGAGTAAGTAAATGATACAAGGCTAAGATATTGGTAAATATTTAATAATGCCTCATGAATGTTTTGGGGCCTTGTAAGCCCGATTATAGGATAATATACGCGTATGTGAAAAGTTTAAAATTGATTAAAAAATTTTACGGCCTGGTTTTATATAAATGGTTGAGTTTAAATCTGGTAGCACCTTGAACCCTGTTCCGGCGAGGGATATGAGCGAAGGGTGTTACATTTAGTGGTATCAGAGCATGGTTTAGTTGATTCTTGGACTAACCTAGCTTAAGAGAGTCTAGGTATACATGCCATAGTATTACTCGTGATAGTGTGATATCTCCCGGCCCTAACAAAATTATTGGTTAAGGTAGGAATGAGTTCCAACCGAGCAAATCTTGATAGAGATAAGAGTAAAATTGAGATTAATGAATCATGCTTGTGTTTTGCTGAAAATGGAAAAGGTATGAAAAGAAATTTATGATTCCTTTTTTACATGAACTAGTACTCATTTTGTGATACTAATGAGTTAAAGAATAGGGAAACGTGGAATGAAATGAAAGTTAAGTTGTGATAAGATCTTTCGTACATGTCAGTATTCACATGATGATACATACCTAACTCATTTGGCTTAGTAATTATGAGGAGAAAATTTGTTTGAAATGACAGAATGTATGAATAAATGCTTTTATTGCCTGGTTAGTAATCAGTATATGCATGAGATTGACATTTATGTCTAGACTAATGAAGTCAAGATGTCGTAATGTTATGCTTTATAATCTCAGTTACAGATTCATAAATGTCACAATAGCATGAAAATTGTAATGAATGATCAAATTGGGTGGAATGCAGGGAATGAGTGTGATCGTTTACTAATGAATTGACGGAAAAGACCATGGTTGAACCATGGCAATACATAAAGCCAGTGTAAGACACGTCCGGGACATGCATCGGCCTCGTAGGTGCAAGTGTAAGACCTGTTTGGGACAGGCATCGTCACCGAGACAGAGGAGGTAGTGTAAGACCCATCTGGGACATGGCATCGGCTCAACTTGTGCTAAGTGTAAGACCTATATGGGATAGGCATCGGCACGACAATAGCAGAGCTAGTATAAGACCATAGTTGGACTATGGCATCAAGTAGGCGATGTATTCAAAACCAATAGACGTTCTCCAATTTGATAAATAGTGACAAGTGACCAAGATTAGACATGGAAACTTGATAAGAAATTTTCGGTAATTTGGATAAAAAAAATGAAAGTTTGAATTGTGATAAATTCACTTATGTTTTGCTGACATTCACAGGAAATAAAGCTGCTTGTATTACTGAGATGTATGAAAATATGTTCGTAATAAGTTGGAAATTTGAAATATTTGAATCAATGTGCGTAATGCTATGTTGTTGTTGTTGAATGTGTACTTGCTTGGGAGTCAAAAGTTTAAAGGCTATACAATTTTCGCCCCTTACCAGAATAGAGTTATACAGTGAGATTCTTGAGAGATACATTGCATGAGTTTGCAAAAGTGAAATTAAAGAGTACAATAGTATAATAGTATGGGATTAGTGAAAACAGAATTAGATGGTTGAGTCATGATTGAATTATATTGATAGCTGAGTGCAGTAGTTATATTCGGGCAGTTACTATGACTTCTTCGGGGCATTCTATGTGTACATTTATCTTCAGAAGTATATGTGACGGTTTAATTTCAGAAAGAATTTTTGTCATATGAGAACATTAGTTCAGCATACTAATAAATGAAAGCATCGTTGGTTTGTTTGCGTTATGTTCGACATTGCTGTGTCTTTCTTTGGTACTTATTCCCATATGTGAATATGAAAATCAACAGAAAAATCTGTATAGTGATATTTCGGAGGTTATCTTTCTAACTAGAAGAAAGATGTGATTTGAGGGATAGTCTAGAAGAAGAATCTGTATTCGTGAAGATTTGGTACAAAAATTATATCTATCGGAGCAATTCTATGAGAAAAGTTAAAGTTAGTTTGATTGTTGAAGCTTCTTTTTGCACGAAGATATTATCAACCGAAATGTCAGTTCTGATTCAGCTTGAGTTGAAAAATGAGTTTATGATCTTCAACCATATGTTAATGAATAGTTTGACTTGTGTTCTAATGAAAGAACGATACCCTAATTTATTCGCTGGTAAGATTTTCGGGGATGAAAATTCCTAAGGGGGGAGAGTTGTGATAGCCCTAATTTGACCCTAGTCGAAAAGTGGTTTCGGAACCACAAAACTGAGTCACAAACATAATTAGATGTTATATTCTATGCTTATTGTATGTGGAATTAGTATGTGTGAATATTTTGTGCCTTGATTTTATCAATTAGGTGTTAATTTATAAGAAATGACTCATGTGATAAGACTTGAAAATGTGATAGGTGAATTTTAAAGTGGCCAAATAATGCATGAATTATAGACATGGGGGACTTGCATGTCAAATGGACCACTTTTAATATAGTGGCCGGCCATAATGATGGTTGATAGATAATACATACATTTTATTTTAGCATTACAATAATTAATGGCTTTATTTTATGTCATAAAGAATAAATAATTAAGAAAAGAGTGATAAAAAAAATAATGCATGTTCATCTTTCTTTTCCCCATTGCCGTAACTAGTGAAAGAAAATTAGAAGAAGAAGCCAAGGCATTTGGCCATGGTTATTTCATAAATCAAAGGTATGTTAATGTGATTTTTATGTAATTGTTTATGAAATTAAATGGATAATGCATTGTATAGATAACCCATGGTTTAAATTCATTAATTACTGAACATATGTGCATTCGGCAATTTGTTAAATTGTGATAATTTGATAGCTTTTGGAAGGTGTTGTTTAGATGTTAAATTTGCTTATATGATGGTCGAATGAGTGTAATGTTAATTAATGATTAAGTTGAATTCATTGTTGAAAGGATGAAGTTGAAGTTGCCGTATATATATATGCTTTTGGGAAAGGAAATTTGTTTTTATTTAGATTAAGCATGTTCATATTAGATTGAGCTTTGAAATGATGTAATTAAGTGGAAAAACGAATTGATGAAGTGTTGTTAAATGCTTTGAATTTTGAGTATAATATTATAAGTTGAAAATAAAGCTTGTTAAATTTGCCCTTATTATTTCCGGATAAGTTACATAGTTAAGTGTTAAATTTGCCCTTATTATTTCCGAATAAGTTACATAGTTAAGTGTTAAATTTGCCCTTATTATTTCCAGATAAGTTACATAGTTAAGTGTTAAATTTGCCCTTATTATTTTCGGATAAGTTACATAGTTAAGTGTTAAATTTGCCCTTATTGTTTCCGGACAAGTTACAAGGTTAAAGAAAATTTTTAAAATACTTAGTTAATTGATACTAGGTTAATGGTGTGTGTATAAATTAAAATATAAACTTTGTATAAGTACCAAAGGTTGTTGATGAATTCGGCCTTGGAAGAAATTTTGGTATAAAATGCTTGAATGTTAAATAAATGGTATTAAATTGCTTAAGGTGATTAAAAATGTGTATGACCATTTTGTATTTGAGCTAAAAGTAGCTAAATGGCCTATAAAAATTTCTTGTCATATTCGGCCAAAAGCTAGCATGTTGGGACTTTAATAAGTTAAATTTTGTTTGAATCAGCTCAAGAGCATAGAGAGCCAATTTTGGATAATGGGAAAACAAAACTAGTCAATTACTCAATCCGTAATTATTCGATAAAATCCAAGGTAAGTTCTTAAGTGTTTGTGTTTGATCATGTTATATGCTTAAGAGTTGAATAATCATAATTAAGAAGATGTTTGATTGTATAGATATATACATATACATATGTACTTTGTGTTGAATAAATATTAAATTAAAGTTAAGAGCCGTATGTGACTAGCATATCTAGTCGACTTTGATACTATTAAATGACGTACGAAGTTATGTGTTCCAATGTGGAAATTAAACCTTATGTGGTTGAAAGGACGAAAATATTTGTTCATAGATATGTGTTTCAGTTATACGTAATTGAAGTATAAGTTATGAAAGTATGAAAGAACAGGTGAATTGTCTATTGAAATGTGATATTCGGGCCTCGGCCTAGCAAGCTTTAAGCTATTTAATAATATTATCGGGCTTCAGATCTAGCAAGCTATAATGCCGGTGAGATAATATCAGGCTTCGGGCCTAGCAGGCTATAATGCCGGTGAAATGATATCGGGCTTTAAGCCTAGCAGGTGAAATGTCGGTGAATGAGTTCAGACTTAAAGTCTAGCAGGCTTCGTGCCGGTGATGAATTTGGGTTTAAAACCTAGCAAGCTAAATGCCGGTGATTTGATAAAAGTCTAAGTCTATGAGACCTTGTGTTAAATCGACAATTGAATTCGTTCAATACATTAAGTTGGCCAGGTATGTGATATATACTTATACATGTTAGATCGATTGGAATTGAATCATGAATGTGAAATGAGAAGCATAGGTGAAGATGTCATATGTGTATGTGTGTATTCGGTCATGGTGAAAGGTTATGTGAATTATGTGAAATACCGTATAGATATGAATGACGAAAGTAACTGTGGTTATGAAATGGTTCAATGGTTGAATTTGATTAAATTAAAGTTGACACTGAAGTATTTAAATACCTAAGTCATATATGTGAGTGTGGGTAAAACCATCGTAAATTATTGATAAAGGTGGGCTATGTGCAGAACCATCTTATAATTGCTAATTTAAACGGTTGTGTGCGAATCATTGAGCATGATGTATTGTATTGAGATTGTGCTTAAGTGAAATTATAGATATGTGATGAAATTGATTGGTGATATACATGTTTAAATAATATGAATGAAAAGAATGTGTGAAAGAGTAAATTTGTAATAAATCTGCTTGGGATAGCAGCAGTAACATGATTTTGGAAAATCACTATAAATTGTGGGAGTTGAGTTAGAAGGTGAATAAATTATGTAATTAAAGCTTAATGAGTCTAGTTTCTTATAAAATAAACCGTGTAAGGAAAAGAATTGCTGATAATGAGATATTTGAAGTGGCGTGGGACAGAGTCAAATGACTTTGGGGTCCCCTGTTCTGTTTTTAGAAAATCATTATAATTTGTAAAAAAATGGTTATAAGATAAAATTTATATGCTTAGACTCCTTAATGAGTCTAGTTTCAAATGAAATCAACGAAAACATATTTTGAATTTTGTACAATGAGAAATTTGATTCGTAGTGAAGAGTGGTCAGATTAGTCAAATAGTGAAACAGGGGAAACTTTAAGAAAACTCTGGTATTTATTGACCAGACCAAAAATTTTTAAAATTTTATGGATAGAAGATATATGAGTACATTTTAAGGGAAAATTAACGACAATTTATTTGGAATTTCGTAGCTCCAGTTATAAATAATTTAGTGACTATTGCTCAGGAAGACAACTTGTAGTGAATTTGTGATTATGTTGTAAACATTGATAAAACTTGTCAATGAGTTGTTTATTGATTTCTTATGAACTTACTAAGCGTAAAGCTTACTCCCCTCTTCTTTCCCATATTCCCTAGGGTTTCCAGGTTAGCTCAGGTTGGAGGCCATCAGAGATATTACCACATTGTCGAGTCTACGCTATCGGCGTAAGTAAATCTTAGTGTTTCGAGTCTATGGCATGTATAGGGTTGTAAAATTGAATATGTAATATTATGATTAAGCCAAAGACTTTGGCTTGTTATTAAGGTAGTTTGATTATTCATATGCTTGTATGTTATTATCTTCTGTGATGTGGTTTATAGCATGTATATTTAGAATTTGAATTGTGATTCATTGTTGAGTAAGTAAATGATACAAGACTAAGATATTGGTAAATATTTAATAATGCCTCATGAATGTTTTGGGGCCTTGTAAGCCTGATTATAGGATAATATACACGTATATGAAAAGTTTAAAATTGATCAAAAAAAATTTTACGGCCTGGTTTTATATAAATGGTTGAGTTTAAATCTAGTAGCACCTCGAACCCTGTTCCGGCGAGGGATACGGGTGAAGGGTGTTACACTTTCTGTGATGAATAATGGAGGTAATATGTTATTTGTTGCTCTTTATGTTGATGACCTCATTTTTATGGGGAACAATGGTGAGATGATACAAGATTTTAAGAGCAAAATGACACAAGAATTTGAAATGACAGATTTAGGTTTGATGAAGTTTTTCCTTGGTTTGGAGGTAAGACAATAAGAGATAGGTATTTTTGTGTCACAAGTGGCATATGCAAAGGAAATTTTGAAGAAATACAAGATGGCATATTGTAAACTGGTTTTAACACTAATGGAACCAGGTGTAAAACTTTCAAAATTCAATCGAGGAGAACGAGTCGACGCGAGCAAATACTGGAGTTTGGTGGGAAGTCTTCGCTATCTCACTTGCACAAGGCCTGATCTTTCGCTAAGTGTTGGCATTGTAAGTCAGTTCATGGAGGAGCCGGTTTATTCACATTGGAAGGCGTTGAAGCGAATCCTAAGGTATATCCAAGGAACGGTATCACTCGGGTTATTTTATTAAAATGTGGAAGATTACAACTTGATTAGGTACTCTGACAGTGATTGGTGCGGAGACTTAGACGATCGGAAAAGTACATCAGGATATGTGTTCTTTATGGGTAACACGACGTTTACTTGGCTTTCAAAGAAGCAACCAATTGTGACACTCTCGACATGTGAAGCTGAATATGTGGCAACGTCTTGGTGTGTGTGTCATGCTATATGGCTCAGAAATTTGTTGAACGAGTTAGAGCAACAACTCGGTGCGACTGAGATACAAATTGACAGTAAGTCAGCAATTGAGTTAGCAAAGAACCCAGTGAATCATGAGAGAAGCAAACATATTGACATTCGTTTTCACTTCATCCGAGATCATGTAAAGGAAGGAATTGTGAAATTAGTGCACGTGGCAAGCCAAGACCAAGTCGCAGATATCTTCACGACCGCTATCAATGGTACTTCTTGACAACTGCAAGAAATTAATCGGCATGAAGGATGGCAGAAGCATTTAAGTTTATAGGAGAGTTTTGTTGATTAAACTTAAATGTGATTTTAATGGGTTTAATTTAGAAGTTTTATTTTTAGGAGAATGAAAGGTCAAGAGTCATTGGTTTATAGTTTTTATTAGATTTTAATATTTTCAGTTTTTTTTTTAAGGACAATAGCCTATAAATAGTTTGTAAGCATTTGATATTATATCGAGAGAAAAAGCAAGAAAATTCAGAAGTTAAAAGAGAAAAAAAAAATTTTCTGTCTTGAGCAAAAATTTTTTTTCTGTCTTGAGCAATTTGTCAGAATTTGTAACTAGAAGACAAAACCCTGACTGTAAAATCAAATAACAAGGCACCCCTTGATTTATTAATTTGTAAACATACATAGAACCAATAAAGAGAGTTATTTTTCCGGTAATAAGAGATAGTAATGTTGTTCACAATCAAAATCATTCGAGTATAGCAGCTATGGATGGAAACATGATTGGACGATGGCAGATCAAATCCATGGATAAGGAGATGGAGCCGGTGGCCATGAAGGTGCAGTAGGTGTTGGCAGTGAAGGTGGAGAAGATATTGGAGATGGTGCCCAAGGGTCAGTAACTATTGTTTCTGGCACTGAAAGTGTAGTTGGTGCCCAAGGCTCAGGAGTTGATGCTGGTGTTGTAGGCAAAGATGGAGCAGGTGGCCATGAAGGTGCAGTAGGTGTTGGCAGTGAAGGTGAAGAAGATATTGGAGTTGGTGGCAAAGGTGCAGGAGCTGGTGCCCAACCATATTGATATAGAACAGTAATGGAAAGCTTTTGGCCATAAGCAGGGCAATGGTTATCAACACCGCAGATGTACCACTTTTGGCCGGGGGTCTTAAGCACTACTGTATCATTACCAGAGGTAAGAGCTTCACTTGGCGGTGGAATGTCACAATCCTTGAAGGCTGTACCGTTTACTTTAAAGACGTTGTGATATCCTTTAGGGGATTGGAACACTGCAAAATTAATTGTAGTTTAAACAATATTGTATTATAGTTTAGATTTAAGCTTTTTAATGAGATTTTTAAAAAAATTATAATTTCTATATTAAACAATTTTCACCAAAAAATTAATTAAATTAACTATATTAGTAGAAACTAATCTAATTATGTATTCATATGCATAAAAAAGTTAATTATATTCAATTTGTTAATTTCTCTCAACTTTGTATAGAAATCCAAGTACGTATTTATATGTATACAAGATGGCATGTATATTGTTAAGTGTTCACCGGTCTAAGTTGTGATTCCAAAAGAATAATTTTTTAAAGGTTAAGATGACATGAATGTTAATATAACTATTCAAAATGATTATTAATTATTAATTTTTTATATTAATATTTATAAGTAATTTTTAAAAAGATACTTTTTTTATTACAGTAATAGTCATTCGAATTTTGCATGATTAAAATATTATCATAATAATATTAATTATAATTTAAAATAATGAATATGTCTGTAATATTATAACTGAGTTGGTGATCTAATTAAGAATATTATCAACTCAATAAAATACTTAAATGTAAGTATTACATTAGATTACATGATATTCAAGTTATTGATGAAAGAAAATAATTATATAAAATCAATAATGAAAATTATTATAAATAGATGAGAAACGAGAAATATGGTGAATATACCTAATTTATCACCCACGTAAAATACTTTATCCTTTGCCCAAGTTTGATAATCGAAATTGATAGTTCATCCGCTATCATCCCCGACGATATAATCAGTTGCCATAGCCATTGCAGGAAGAAAAATGGCTACAACTGAGAGCATAAGAAGCTTGTTCGAAACCATTTGAAGCTTATAAAATGTAAAATTTATCAATCCTTTGATTGAAGGATCTAGTTTGGGTAATAAGCTGCAAAATTACGGACATATTTATAGTTTGGTATTGGTATACGTAGCTATAGAAAATTAAGAAGTTTCCGAAATTGTGAGGAACCGGCGAAGGTCAGCAGCATATAAACATTGGGTTGTACGTAAAACCGCCGGATTATATTCAATAACTGGAAGTTAGAATATCTTGCATTGAAAAATTCAAATTGCAATAAGATTGGAATAAAATAAAATAAAATAGAAACAATAAACACATGTCTGCAGTACTTGATTACAGTTCTTTTTTTTTCCCAATTTTAGAAATTTTTTAAATGTGGGCTTTACTTTTTGTAGAGACTTTCGATGTTGATTGTTGTTTTATTAAGGCAGCGTTTTGGAAGAAAATATTTGTCACATGAAAAAGGGAAATTCGTTCATCCGACTTCTTTGTTTTCTCAAAATCTAATAAGATCTTTTCTTTAAGGTATTAGTTTATTTTGATTTTTTTTCGGTACTCAGTTTATTTTGATATTATTCTATATATGGTGAGTCATTTGTATTTAGTCTTGTCCAATTGGTTTGTTCGACATGAACAAAGATTTTTTATCTCGTATCGGTTAAATCTAAATTCAATTTAAATAATAAAAAATATCAATAAAAAATATAATTTTAATATTTATCATTTTTTTAATAGTGAAATGAGTTTTTTAGGTGTTTTGAAATCAAGTCTTGGCTTGACCTAACCTTGCCATGGACTCCTCTAATACAAACACCATTGTACAAAATCTACTATCTTAACAAATTTGTTAATATTAGATACAATACAAATAAATAAAAAATTAAAATGTTATTCAACATTAAATTAATACATGAAATGGCAACATGTGACATTAAATTATGGAGGGCTTAATTAGTTTTTTTTAAAAAAATTTGGGAATTATTTAAAATTTTAAAAATTCTAAGAAGATTAATAAGACTATTTGGCATCAGAGCCAAGGAGGAACATGTATTTCTAAGCTTTTGAAAATATTCAATTTGTTTTCAGTATTTCCGAGTTCTGGTTTAATTGTCTTTATTAATGTATTACTATTTTTTATGAGTATTGGTACACATTCCAATTAGCCATGAGTTAGGCGTATTAAGGACAAAGTATTCTTATAGGCAACTATAGTAATCTAAAAATCCTCATAGTAGAAGGAAAAAGAAAACAAAAAAATGTTTTCTTTTCTTAAAAGAGTCAATTCTTCTGCAAGCTTTGCTTCCAATCAATCCCAAGAGTCTAACACTGTTAATGAATAAGAAGAACATTATAAAAATATTCCCCAAAGATTTGAAAATTAGACTCTCCAAGAGAATTTAAATGTCTTTTGTAGTTACGTTATAAAAATAAAAGAAAGAAGTTTACCTATTCAAAAAGAATATCAAACAATTCAATTCATTAGATAAGGTTGTCATTAATAAACTAAAAGAATAAAAATACGAATATTTCCATTTTGGATTAGCCAAGTTGGTGTCAAACCTCTTAGTGTTGAAGCCACAAAAAATACCTCAATTTTAATTGTTTTAAGAGACTAGAGACACATTATGTTTAATGACTCCTTACTAGGAATTATAGAAATAAGCATATGTACTGGCCCAATACATTTTAATTATTATCAAAATTTTATGTTTCTTTAACCAATAAAAATATTTTACAATCTTTAACATTTCAAATTAATACTCATAATTACAAAATGCTTCCTTAATCTGAAGTACTAATTTAGTCTATCAGCTCCACTTCAAGTTACGTATTTTGTGGTCAATACCAAGACTTTACTTCAAAGCCCAAAATGAGAAATCCTTTTAATAGAAACAAATACCTCAAGATCTCATACCACAATCCCAAAAACAATACAATGACATGAAATTAACCTACCTGATAGGTGGATCCTTGAAGGTGCTACGGACCTTGTTGCACCAACTCAAATTAGAAATACTTCATTAAGTGAAAATTTCCAAGACTAAGATGTTACGGTTGAATTAATATTCAACAGACCGCTTAGAATGCCTCCAAGACATTTCTTTGAAATAGGAAGTACAATCACAACTTTTAGGAGGTTAAATTTAGAAGAAGAATCAAATACTGAAACACAAATAACAACTTTTAAAACAACTAAAGCCTCTATGTCTTCTATCTTGAAAAGATTTTAGACCAATTTACAAGGAATAGATAATTTCTCAAATATAGCTCAACCTATCTATGCCAGATAGGAAGAGAGCCCCCAAAATTTGCCTAATATGTCACCAACATACTCATCAATGCCTAATAATCTAAGACAAGGAGAAAATTCAGAAATTTTTATCCTAGAAAAATCTTTTGAGATCAATAAAAAATATGGTGTAGGAAATACTTTTATTCCAACAAAAAAAAGAGAAAAATTACTTTAAAATTTATAATAATAAAAAAGAGAACATTCTTCAAGAATATTATAAATTCATGAATACCTATAGAATCCATATAAAATTCTTTGAATGGTTTGACAAATATTATTTAGAATCTATTAATGCAATAAAAAATAATACTAGATGACAGATTAATAAAGTAGAAGTTGAATCTCAGCTGCCCTTTTAATGGAAGTTCAATATCTTCAAAAAAATACTGGTATAAAAATAAGTCATTTAAGAATGAGAGCTCCTGTTGCAGGAGAACAACAAATTTCATCAAAAGATATTAAAAAGATAGTAGAAAAAAACAATTATACAAATATCACTCTTCATACAATAGGAAAACAATTGGATTATATTGATATTTTGGTAGAAAGCCACCTAGTCAATAAAGAGTCAATAATAGAAATAATTGAAAAAATTTCTAAAGAACCAATATTTACACATTATGAAATCTCAAAACCTTTTCAAAAAGCCCAAAATGATTTCTTAACAAAAATCCAAAATAGACTTGAAGCTTTGGAAAGTTACAAATCTGAATTCGTTGCTCCAGATGCCCCAATGCAAGTTCAACACTTAGTAAATACGTTACACCAATCCTCTGAATCTGACTCTAAACAATCAGACGAACAACAAATTAACAAAATGGTTTGGAAAGAAACAAAAAAATTTATATTATCCAAATATCACTGCACTTGATCTTAATATTGAAGAAAAACCTGTTTTCCAAAATAAATACAATGCTAACACAATTAATGAATGGAATATAGATGGAATGTCTTAATATAATATTCTCAGTTTATTATAACAAATGACAATGGTTTCAAATGTTTATAAAACTCAAAACCAAATTAGTGATCATGCTATAAACAATTTTTTAGTTGCTTGATTTACTAATCAATTAAAAGGATGGTGGAACCATGTACTCACTAAAACCCAAGAAGAAGAAATTTTAAAAGCAATAAAAAAGATGATCAAGGAAGAATTATTTTAAATGAGAAGGAAGAGAAATTCAAGATGCAGTAGCAACTTTAATTTTCTTAATCTCTAAACACTTTATAGGAGATCCTTCTCATCTTAAATATAGAAATTTAGAACTATTATCAAATTTAAAATGCAAAAAATTACTTGATTTTAAACGGTATAAAGATGTCTTTATGGCCAAAGTTATGAAAAGACTTGATAACCAAGAATCATTTTAGAAAGAAAAGTTTCTAGCTGGACTTCCTATTTTATTAGGAGAAAAAATTAGAAATCAAATTAGAGAAAATTAAAAAGGTATTATTCCATATAAAAAAACTTACATATGGTGAACTAATTAGTTTCACCCAAAAAGAAAGATTAAAAATTTGTCAGGATTTAAAATTAGAAAAACAACCTAAAAAAGAAATATATCAATGTAGAAAGAAATTGAATCATTCTGCTACCAATTTGATATTAGAAATTCTTCTTCAAAAAAACATGTTGCTCTATAAAAGCAAAGAATATGAGAAAGAATATTTCATAATCTTATAAAAAGTCAAAGTATAGAAAATATAGAAAATAAAAGAAACAACAAACATCGGAAAATAAAATAGATAAAACAATAAAATGTTACAGATGCGAAAAACCATGACAAGTCTCAAAATATTGTCAGATTAAAAGAAAGATTGATAATTTAAATCTAGATGAAGAAATAGAACAAAAAATAATGAAATTCTTTTAGAAACAACTTCCTCTGAAAATGATACATCTACTGAATCAGATGGATTACAACTAGATGAATTACATACAACATCTCAATCCTCTGATGAGAACGAACGTTCAATTAATATGTTAACCAAAAACCAAGAGTTCGTGATTGAAGTTATTGATAAAATTCAATACCTAGAACTTAAAAGAGAATATCTTTTAAAATTAAAATCCTCATTAAAAGATAAACTAGAAAAATAAAAAGAAATTATCCCTAGTAAATCACAAATGTACAATATACAAGATATAAAACCCAAACAAATTACAAATTCTGAATTACAAATGGAAATAAAACAAATTAAATTAGAGCTTTCCTAGCTTAAATATGAACAAGAAATGAAAAAACAAATGCAGACTTTAAAACATGAAATCCTAGAGGATAATTCTTCAGAAACTGAGCCCAAGGTTGAAGAAAATACTCAAGAATATATTGTGGTTCTATTTGAGGTATCTATCCAAAGATATTAATAAAAATAAATCTTATGATAAATAATAAATTCAATTTGAAACAATAACCCTTTTTGACACAGGAGCATATCAAAATTGTATTATAGGAGGGATAATTCCAACAAAATATTATGACAAAACACCAGAGTCTCTTAAAGCTGCAAATGGTAAAAAAACTCAAAATTACTTACAACATCCCCAATGCAGAAATATGCAACAAAGATATAAAATATCAAACTTGTTTTTTAATGGTAAAAAATATTACACAAGATGTCATATTAGGAACACCATTCATATCCTTACTCAAGCCCTATAAAGTAACAAATAACTCAATCTCTACCAAAGTTTTAAATACTAAAATAGAATTTCCTTTTGTAGAAAAACCAAAATAAGGAATCTCAACCTATTAAAATCTATATCCATCCATAATGGACAAATCTGTAACCTAATTAATCATAAACAGAAGCAATTTTCTTTTTTAAAAGAAGAAATACGTTTCAAAAAATTGACTGAACAATTAGAAAAAAGAGAAGTTCAAAAAAGGATAAAACAAATTAAAGAAGAAATAGAATCAACAATTTGTTCTAACATTCCTAATGCTTTTTGAAATAGAAAAAACATGAAGTAATATTACCATATGAAAATAATTTTGATAAAAGAAAAATACCAACAAAAGCAAGACCAATACAAATGAATAAAGAAATGGAAGAATTTTGTAAAAAAGAAATACAATATATTCTTAATAAAAAATTAATTAGGAAAAGCAGTTCTCCTTAAAGTTGTTCAGCATTTTATGTGATGAAAAATATAGAACTCGAAAGAGGAATGCCAAGATTAGTCATTAATTGCAAACCTCTCGATTAAGCTTTGAAATGGATTAGATACTTAATTCCAAATAAAAAATATTTGTTACAGAAACTTTGCAATACAAATATTTTCCCAAAATTTGACATGAAATCAAGATTTTGGCAAATCCAAATAAAAGAAGAAGAAAAATCCACAACGAAATTTATTCTACCATTTGGGTAATATGAATGGGATGTAATGCCTTTTGGATTAAAAAATGCTCTATTCGAATTTCAAAGAATAATGAATGATATTTTTTTACCAATATTCCCAATTTACAATAGTTTACATTGATGATGTATTAATGTTTTCTGAAAATGTAGAAAAATATTTCAAACATTTATCATATTTGTAAAAGTCATAAAAAATAATGGTTTACTAGTTTCTATGTAACTCCCCAAAAATTTAAGTTTTTGGTTTGTTAAATTTTATTAAGTGGATTGATTTGGTTCAATGTCAAAGTGTTAATTATGTGTGTCTGAGGTTCTGTATTCGAATCCACTTCCTTAGATTTTTGTTATTTTTGTCTCACCATTAATTCTTGAGCATCTGGCTTATATTTTATTTCTGTGCAACTGTTGTTAAAAATAAGCCTGTTGATTCAATGTAAGGCTTTAGCTTACCCTTGGTCTTGTGTTTGAATCCTTATGAGAGCAAAATTGAAAATATTTTTGTAACTTTATGCTTATGCCGTCCATGTGAAGAGTTGAGGTTGAGTTAGGATTTCAAATTTAATAAGTAGTTAGTAATGGGGATAACTGGTTATTATTATTTTTGAATTATCTTTAAGGAATCCTAAAAAAAGTCTCCCCACTTTTCCCCAATCGGTTTTCACATTTCTTTTCTTGTTCACGTTCAATCTCTTTGTCCTCTTTGGGGTTTTCTTTCTTTTCTTCTTTTATTTTCTTTTCCTTTTGTTCTTTTTGTCTTGTTACCTCTTTATTGACTTTTGGTTTACCCTACTATTTGCTTATCGTAGTTGTAGTAGCCCATTTTTGCCTAGGCTTTAAAACAAAAATAATAAATAAATAAATAAATGTTTATTTATTACAGTCCATTTACAAATAAACAGGCCTCAAGGCCTGATAAGCCCAAAACCCGTTATACTTTGACCCAACTCAGTAAAACCCACACCCGATAATACTTAAACCCAGTACCCATTACACCCAAGCCCGTATGTTACCCAAAATACACAGGGCCCAAGTGGTCCAATCTGTTAACAAAGAACAGAGAGACCTAGGGTTTCTGAAACCCTAGGCGTCACAAAAGGAAGGTTCAAGAATTCGTGCCGCGACCATCCCAAACATCGCGCCTCTTCGACTTGGGTCGTTCCAATGGCCCTCCATCAACGCCGTGACTCTAGCTCTATCAGTGCCGTGACTCCAGCGCCATATCGCGCCGTAATCGGCACATTCACCGTCGGATTTCTTGCTGATACCTACAAAAGGGGAAAGAAAAACGACAGAGGCAACACAAATATGGCAGGAAATAAGTTTAAACATGTAAAAATACTATGTACAGTGGCTATAAAAGCCTGAATCAGAACGATGTAAAGGGACGGATTTTTTTTTACAGAGAATAAAAAGGATACACATATATTCACAGAAGAAATAAGAAACGGTTGTTCATTTTCAAAAAGGTGATTTGAATCTCATATCTTGTTATTTTTTATATATATACAAACATACGAATCGATTTTATGCAAAAAAACAGATAATATTTTAAAAAGGGAGGAGGTTGCCTGCGTATAGCCTGAAAGGACAAGGGTTTTTAACCCTTCGACCACCGTGTGTGGTGGCACGTGAGCGCGTGAGAGGACGGGGACGGAAGCTCGATCGAGCCCCGAGGCTGACCCCCCAAGTCCTTTTTCAGAGGATATCTTTCAGTTTTTTTTTCTAATCGGGTTAAAAATGATTTTTAAGTTAAAAGTTGGCTTATATAGCCTTATTAGAACGACATCGTTTAGCTTAAAGCAATAAGCTCTAAAACAGCGTCGTTTCAGGGTTTAGATCTGCGTGTTGACCCGATTACCCAGGGAGGATTTGCATGTTTTTATAAATTGGGATAATTTCCCAATTGATCCTTCCATGTTTTTTATATTTCCAATTTCATTTTATTCTATTTTTAATTTAACCCTAATAATTTAATTTTGATTCAATTTGGTCCTCACAATGGCTTTGAAACTGAGTTCGTGGAAACGGTGTCGTTTTGAGATTAGGGCTAATTGCCCAGTGAGTCCCTTTGGTTTAATGCGCCTTTCAATTAAGCCCAATTTTTATTTTGTAATTAATCCTAAATTCTTTAATTAAATTCAATTTTAATCATTTTTATTGTTTAGTTTATTTTTAAATACCTTATATATATATATATATATTTATAAATATAAGTTATAAAATAGTACATATTATCCATTATATTATTACTACACATTTTTTAAATTTTTAACATATATTTTTTATATATATATATTATTTTTTCCGTTATATTTATATTATATGTTATATATATTTATTATATTATTTATGTTACTATATTTTTATATTTTAAATACGTATTATATTATTATTATTTTATATATATTCTTTATTATATTATATTTCATTAATTTTGTTTATATATTTTTATTACATATCATATTTTATTATATATTATTCCTTATACTATCTTTCTTGCATATATTTTATATTATACACTTTATTATATATATATTATTTATTATATGATTTATATTATTATATATTTTATTTGTAAATTATATTATACACTCTATTTCACCATATTTCCACTACAGGAAAATAGGGCTTTAGCGGCGTTTTACCAAAAACGCGGCTAAAAACAGAGCAACAGCGGCATTTTAGTAAAAAAACGCCGCTAAAAACCAGAGCATTAGCGACGCTTTTGGTAAAACGCCGCTAAAAACCAGAGCATTAGTGGCGCTTTTGGTAAAACGCCGCTAAAAGTCATATAACCCCTAATCCCTAAAAAAATCATAAACACTAATCTATAACCCCTAAAATAATAATTATTAAAATTTATGGTTATACAATATATTAAATATTTTCCTATATAATCGTAAAAGAGATAGTATTGAATTTAAAATATTGAATTAATTATCAGTATAGTTTAAGGTTTATGGTTTAAGATATATGGTTTAGGGTTTAAACAGGTTTATGAGTTAACTATGGTTTAAGATATACGATTTAGGGTTTAAGTTTTAGGAGTTAATTAGTATTTAAAGGTTTATGATGTGGGTTTAGGGATTATGATTTAGGGTTTAAGGGTTAGGGTTGAAGTTTACAATGGGACAATTATTAACTTCTTAAGAGATAATTTCCTTTCCAGATTCTTACCTGGGATGCTATTAAGAAAGGGTGATTTTGATTGTGGCAAGCTTAAATATTAATTAGCATTTGTTGAACTATGTATAATTTCCAAGTTTATATAACATAGAAATATCTTACAGAGTGGACATTATAACTAGAGTGTTCCAATAGAGAAATTGTTTTATTAAAGTTATGTAACTTTGTATAAATAATAATGCTATTGTGTATTTTTATCTATTTTTTTGTTTAAATATATTTAGATTAAAAAGAATGTCTCAAATAAAATATGTTAAAAAGGCGATATAGTTATTTGTGTTTGCAATATATAAATATAAAATGATGCTATATCAGTAATTGTATTAATAATGTTAATTTTTGATGTCTCAAGTTTTTTTATTTAACAATATTTAAGATAAATTTTATATATATTATATTCCCTAAGTCATTTAGTTAAAGTATAATTCAAAATTTTATCAAACATCAATATACTCAAAAACATGTTTTAATTTATTCAAATATTGTAAGGTGTTTAATTTTTTTAATTCTTTTAGGGTTTAAAGATTAGGAGTTTAGGATTTAAATTAATTAGTGTTTTTAATTTATATGATAAATATTTTCTTATATAATTATAAAAGAGATAATATTAATTTTAAAATATTGAATTAATTATCATTATAGTTTAGGGTTTATAGTTTAGAGTTTATATTGCATACATAAATATTTATATTTATTCAATATAAAAATATATTGATGTATTTATTTTTTAAAATGTCTATGATTAAATCAAAAATTAAAAATTAAAAATTTAATATTTAAAATTTTAGTCCATATTTCAGTTAAAAAGTTTAATATTCAAAATAAAAAAATTTAAAAAAATGATAATCTCAACATAAAAATTTTGAAAGAAAAAATAGAAAAAAATATATTAAAAATGAAAAAAATTAAAATTAAGAAATAGTGACGTTTTTGGGTAAAACGCCACAAAAATTGAGCTATAATGGCGTTTTTTTTTGTAAAAATGCCATAAAAAATTCATAAATTACCGGCGTTTTTTTAAAAAACTCCACAAAAGGCCATTATTTTTTTATAAAAAAACGTAAAATACCGCTGACTCCCAAAAATTATTTTTTGGTTACCCGCTCGTTAACCAAATCCCCAAAATTTCTTTTTCCCTTCTACTCTCAAAAATTGCCCCCAAATCTCTCCGGCTACGAGACAATTCCAATAGGCCCAAAGATTTACCGCCGGCATTACCTTCTCGACCACCATCAAGGGCAAGGATTAGATCGGGACACTGGTCTGCTCAGCCGAACTTCAATACCGATTCTAATAGCGAAAGCGGTGGTGAAGGGAAAAGGAAAGAAAATGAGTTGCGAGTGAAGAGGAATACCTTTTGGAGCAAAAAAAGGAGGAAGGATGTGAATGCGGATTCGCCATATAATGTAGTGGCAGTGGAAGGAATTGAAGGAGAGGAAAGGATAGAGGAAACGGGGGTTTTGGAAGGGAGTGATAATATTAGGTATTTTATTAAGAAAGTAAGTATTAAGTGGGAATTGAAATTAGTATTTCGGTTTTTATTTTTTGCTTTAAGTATGCTTAGGAAGTGTTTTTATAAGCTCAAAATTGATGAACCCATGTTTTAAGACTGTATAGGAAGTTGTTAGAAAGCATAAGGAAATATGGAGTTTTAAGAAACGAGAAATCTGAAGTATGATTTAGATTGGTTTGATCAACTTTGTTTTAGTATGTTTAGGAAGAGGTTTCATTAGCTCTTACTTTATGTTTGGAGGTTTAATGTATGATATATCCATGTAAAGTTATGTTTTCTTTGCTTTTGGGGGTTGATACTAGGAAGGAAGTGAATTAGTAAGAATATGGGGAAATATGGGATTTTATGAAATGGGAATATGAAGAATGGTTCAGTTTGTCTAGTATTGTTTTTCTTTTCTTTTTCTTATTGTCTTAATGAAATTTTATTGTTTTATTGCCAAAAGTAATGTGTGTGTCAAATGAAGTGTTCTTTTTTTTTCTTCATATATTTATATAATTGATTAGGAATGTTTTTGATGATATGGTATAGGATTGAGGGTCACAACAAATCTATTTAGTGCAAAAAGAAGTATTTATTTGTTTTTAAAAGAAAATCTATTTATTGTGAGCGGATTTGGTTTCAGAAACTTCGAGTTTGGTGTCGGCAATCCAATGGAGTGTGGGTATCTGGAACTATACATTCTACATCAGGGGAAGAATCATTTGTCTCCCTTGCCAATGGAAATGTATGTTTCATGATTTCTGAAATTGTTCATTAGTCTCTCCCTTTGGCTGGTTGGTGTGTGATCTATACTATGTCATTGTTATAGGTGGTTAAAGTCTCTACCTGCCACCTCTTTCTTGCAAACCCAGAAATTCTGGATGGTGTGGATGATCTCATGCATCTTAGTTATTTGAATGAGCCCACAGTTTTTCACAATCTTAAATATAGATATTCTCGTGATATGATATATGTAAGTGGGATATAAGCCTTACTCATGTACTTATGAAGATATCTCTGCGGCATTCCATTTATACATTTTTTCTTTATGTAGAGTAAAGCAGGTCCAATTTTGATTGCATTCAACCTATTCAAAGATGTCCAAATTAATGGGAAGGATATTGTCACGACTTATAAATAGAAAGCTACAGACAAGCCTCATGTTTTTGCTATAGCAGAGAACGCTTATAATGAGCTGATGAATGGTGAATGAATCCATTCTTTTAGTTACAATAAACAAGTGATAAATTTCTAGTGGTGTCACAATAACTTGTTTCTGATGTTCTCTCTATGTCTAATTAAAATTTTGCAGATGGAGTAAATCAATCTCTGATGATAAGGTTAGTTTGATGTTTAATTTTTTTAGTTATATATGGTAATGTAATACTTCTGTTGGTCTTTAAGCACATGTATTGTTTTATGAACTATAGAATTATATATAAATTTATCTTGCAGTGGGGAAAGTGGAGCTGGGAAAACTGAGACAGCAAAATTCGCGGTGCAATACCTAGCTGCCCTTGGAGGTGGCAATGTTGGGATAGAGTGTCAAATCCTCCAGACAAGGTTAATACATAAGCATGACAAGGTTACAGACTGCAATTAAACTATCACAAGAAAACAAAACATTGAAAGGCACCATCTTCCTTAATTACATAGAAACAATATTTATTACCAAAGATTGGTCACCTTGATTAATTGCTATCGGACATCTTTGACGACAAATTCTAGTAAACAAATTTGATACTACCAAAGTCTCATAATGCCCGAAACTAGTTTTGGTGTTGTTTATCTTCCTATATATCGTGTTGGAGTCTAATCTTCTTTAATAACAGTTGCCGAGAGATTTGATCGCTGGCTTGCCTTTTGATAGTTTTCATGCATGCACCATAATGCAATTAGAGATATAATTAATCCATAAAGAAAAAATTTACTACATAATCACACCATAATGAATTACTTACCAACTACCATTAATGACTTATGTTTTCGAATTATTGACGGATTGGAGGTGATGTGATTAGGAGGTGGAAAAATAGTACATGATATTTATAATTTTTTTGATTGATTGATACGATCATATCATAGCATAACCTTTTCAGGTAAGGTTTCTTTTGCACTAGATTGCACAATGCACAAGATTTAAATTTGATGAATTATCAGGTTAGAAAAGCAATGAAATGATGAAATAAGACAGTGAGCTCCATCCCTTTTAGCTTAGTAGATTCAATGAATTCAATAAAATCATAATATTGCATTAATATAACCACAGTTGAAGTTGAAAGAAGTAGACTGTTTCAAGTCATGCATAGGTTTTTTCTTTCTCTTTTGTTTGAGAGCCTTTGGAACTCATCAACCAGGACAAAACAAAAGCAGTCTCAGGGTTAGTGAAGGAATACCAAAATGATATCAGGGTTGGTGAAGGAAGACCAAAATGATAAATAAAAGAAAGGGAAGAGAAGCAAACAAGACAAGTAATGATAAGAAAGAATATATTACAGCACTAACCTTTTTTTAAAGGAATTTACCGAATCCCAGCTTTTTGACTTAGCAGCAATAGATATTCACTCTAAAAACCCATAATTTCATTTGTAATGACAATAATTTACTTTTATAAAAAATTTGTGTTACGTAATCTTAACTTTTATGATATTATTAGGACTTCATTGATATTATAACAATTGTTTAATATCGAACTTCTACATTTATGTCTTTCATTTTGAATTTTTAGATGATAGTAGTGTCAATCAATTCTTTGTCAATTGTTATGCTATTAGTTCCTTTGTTTTGCATTTTCTTTTTTTCTTTTTTTCCTTTTTTGCAAAAGCCACTTGTCCCACGTGTCATTTTTTTTATGCAACTTTAAATTTAAAGTTGAACTCAGGGAATAAATAAAGATAAAAACAACTAACATAGTGGATCAGGAAAATGCTTTGCTATGAGCTGCTTTCTATTTGACTTATTTACGTATCTAAATAATAGATTGTTTGAGGATAGGCCATGGATTTGGTGATATTTTTTATTTAAACTATGTAGGTTTTAGATGCAACGCCTGTACATGCAAAGGCACATGATTAATAACATGATCAATGACTTTTGTCGAAACAAATTCTAATTCTTGCATATATGATTAATAACATGATTAATAACATGATTAATGGTTCTTCAAATTTTCCAAATGTGTCTTTAAGGTGCTCGAAAATGTCATATTAATGTTGTCCATATATGATTTGAATGCTGGAAATTTACAGCATTTAATTTCCTGCTTGAAGTTGATTAAACCATGCTGTAAATGCAAACATTTATATGCTGTTCACATGCTAAATTAACCATTAGTGAGCTTAAAATTGATCTATTCGAATGTGTTAAATTCATTGTTCAATGTGATGTTATTTCTGCTAATGTATTGAGTATATTAAGTTGTGCAATTTGATGTTATATGTGGCGTTAATATTGACTTGTTAATTGCATATTTTATTATTAATTTGATGTTATATGTGTCATTCATTAGCTTTTTTTTCTTTTTTCTCAGGTTTGAGTTTTTATTGGATGCATGGTCCAGGATTAGCTGAATTCATGCATAGTGACGACTTGTTTAAGCTAACTGCTTTTCTTAAAGTGTGCATTCTATCATTATTTTGTTCTATTTGTATTTTGTTAGATTTCTGATGTAGTATGATAAGTGCGGTATTTTGTTTGGCGGGATGTATTTATATCATAGATTATTCTTCTTATCAATATTTTGATAATGAATTTTAATTTTTTTATATTTTTCAGGACTTTTACAATATTTTATAATATTTTATTTTATTTTATTTTTATGAGCTTTAGCGGCGTTTGTTGGAAAAGCGCCGCTAAAGGTCCTGAGCTTTAGCGGTGTTTGTGGAAAAAGCGCCGCTAAAGGTCTTGAGCTTTAGCAGTGTTTTTTCAAATAAACGCCGCAAAATTTGGCGGCGCCATTTATAGAGGCGTTTTTTGCCGCACTTGTAAAAACGCCGCGAATAGTTTTAGTAGAGCTTAAAAGCGCCGCTAAAGGCCTAAAAAAACGCCGCTAAAAGTCAGTTTTGCTGTAGTGTTCCTTACATACCTTTATTTTATTATAAAGCATACATTACTTTATTACTTATATACATTCTTAAATTTTTTTTTTTGTATAAGCATAATATCAATATTTCGTACATTTTTAGTTATTATGCCCTATAATATACCCTATATATGTATATATATCATTTTAAAAAAAAGGATTCTCTTTTATCATTCTTATATTATTCAATATATTTCTAAATATCTTGTTTTTATTTGCTCTATATTTTACACATTTTAATTTATTTTTAGTTAAATTTTACATATCATTTGTTTTTGTATGTTTGTATGAAATTAATTATTTATGGTGATTTGCATAAGATATTATCATATATGTATATTGCAATTTATATTAGTTGTATTCATTATGCATTACATTATGTTTTGCATGTATCAATAATGCATGAACATTTATGTTATTTATGATGATATATACATAAAGTGACAATGTATATTGTGTAATTTATGCCATTATTATTATTT
The DNA here is from genome assembly GCA_025698475.1 of Gossypium anomalum. Classification (NCBI taxonomy): domain Eukaryota; kingdom Viridiplantae; phylum Streptophyta; class Magnoliopsida; order Malvales; family Malvaceae; genus Gossypium; species Gossypium anomalum. The sequence continues at coordinate 74,516,321 of CM046966.1, read as the reverse complement.
TCTATACTATATTTGCATAAAATAATAAAGCATATATATCGTAATTAGGTTTATTCAATTTCTTGTAATATGAAAAACATATTATTACTTTTAAAACCAAAAGTTATATCTCATTTAATTTAAAAGGAATTTTTAAAAAGCGAGGCAATGTTTTGATATTTAGGATTTTGGGAAATAGTGCCCTAACATGCTGGGTTGCGATTTCTCATTTGTCTAAATATCTAAAATATCCTTTTAAACCAGTTTCACAAATTACAAGACAATTTCAGTTACAAAAGTTTAAAAATATCATGTCCAATCATGCTGGATGTGATGTTTGTACTCTTTTGAAGCGAAGGAATCTTGATACTTTTAACTTAAAATATTACGGTTTTAAGGAAATCTCATTTCTAAATTCTTTCAAACTTCTGACGCTAAGGCAAAATTATTCAATTTGGTACCAATTTTGGGCGTTACGAGGGTGCTAATCCTTCCTCGTATGTAACCGACTCCTGAACCTATTTTCTCATAATTTCGTAGACCAAAACGTTTTATAAAGTGATCCAATCACACTTTAAAAGATTGGTGGCGACTCCCGTTTTCAATTTTTTAAAACCTGTTTGAAAGAGGTTTCGACAGCTTGGCGACTCCACTGGGGACATAAGAGAGTCAATCCAAGAAATTGATTATTTTATGTCTTAATGTCGGAAGTTCAGAAAATTTAAAATTTGATCCTTTTTTACTTGTAATTGCTGTATATGTTTGTTACCTTATTGCTATACATTTCATTTTCATGACCGTTGTGGTCGCACTTTTAAGTGGGAGTGAGAAGCTACGCTTTCGTGAGGTTTTCACCTTCATATGAGCTAGTGGATTGCTTCCGGGATACTGCACCTATGTCTTCATGAGATTTTCATCTCCGTATGGCCATAAGGAAGTGTGTCCCCCTGAACTAAACTTGGTCTATATGAGCCTATAATGGGTGAGAACCGAGGAATCTTCTGGTTCAGGTACCCTTGTTTTAGAGCTAAAATTCATATAGTGAACCTTTAAGTGCTTACCCTAGGGAAATACTGATAACCTTTAGAAAATTACCCTTGTAAGTACTTGTTTATCATTTTCTTATATATATGATACTGACCTATTTTTATTTTGCTATCATTGCATGTCATTTGGCATTTAAAGGTGTCGATTCACAGCTTAATTTCTAGATTAGAAAGTTTTGTAATGAGGAACGAATACCTTAATAAAGTGGAGGACAATGCTTCATGCATGCACTGTCGGAGAAAACCAGCTTAGAGAAAGGAGATAGTGTCACCGAGGGGTATACGTCAGAGTTATGGGACTTCACCCGTGTTAATTCAAAGCAAAATGAGTTTCAGGAGTTGAGAAATATTTGGGCCCAATAGGATGATGAGGCTAAGCAGCTCTTCTATCAGAATTACGGAGATCTTCCCTATTTGCTAGATGTCAAAGTAGATAGGCACTTGTTTCGAGCTATGGTACAATTCTGGAACCTTGCTTATAGTTTCTTTACATTTAGTGATGTTGATCTTGTACCCACTTTGGAGGAGTATACGACTTTACTGCGTTGCCCAAGGATTCAGGGTCACAACGCTTATGTTAGGCCTGCTAGCCTTCCAACTTTTACGAAGAAGTTGGTAATGATTACTGGGATGAGTGAGCAGTGCGCTGTAGCTCGTGTACAGCAAAAGGGTGATAGTAAATGCATTCTATGGGCCATTTTGAGGGATTTGATATTGACGCATCCAGACATGAAGAAAAGGGTTGACGTCCTAGCTTTGAGTATTTACGGCATGGTGATTTTCCCAAAAGCGTTGGAGCATATAGATGAGGCGGTTGCGGATTTATTCAATCGATTTGGTAAACAGAACACACCTAGGCCTGCAATCCTAGATGAGATGATAAGGTCCTTAAGCGCATGTCGAAGAGCTGGAGAAGGAAGGTTCATTGGATGTGCACAGTTGCTGTTGGTTTGGTTTCATAGCCACTTCTAGAAGCTTGAGAAGATTCCTTGCCGAGTATTCTTTGAGGGTTATTCTCCCCTAAAGGAAGCAGCGGACATGGCTAGGAGAGATGACATTTCAGAGAAGAGGTGGATAGACATTCTCCAGAATCTTCGAGAAGAAGATGTTATGTGGAAGGCTTCTTGGTTGGTTCCTAGTGAAGTCCTTTACCGATGTGGCAGTTTTGATTGGGTCCCTTTGCCAGGAATTTGGGGAGTTTTTGGATATACACCATTGCTTATTTTAAGGCAATATCAAGCGAGACAGTTCATACCGGCTACACAGGGATTAGCTCAGAGTGATTTCTCTTATAAAGGAGATAACTACAAGAAGAGGATGCGAGAGATTTCTGAGGCTTGGAAGAAGCCTTTCTGTATGAAGATCTTGACTGAAGGCTCAACGTCAACCCTTGAGTATAAAGGGTGGTTTAGTAAGAGAGCCAAAGATAATGTCCCTAGGCCAATTTTGGGAGTGCCTCGATCATTGGAGGAGAGCTTACGAGTGATTCCATCAGAGTTAGAGGTTATGAAGCAAGAGTTTGAGATAAAGAATTCAGAGCTTGAAAAGAGGATAGAGAAGCTCGAAGAGGAAAGAATGTGTTTGAGTCTCGATGTCGATGTTCAAAAGATAGAAGTCAAGAAGGTGAAAAAAGAAAAGGGAAAGATTGAGGAAGATTGAGATGATTTAAAGACACACTACAAGAAGGCTCAGGTAACATTGAAAAGGGTCAGATTAGGGAGATCTTCAGAGTAGTGGCAACAAGAGATTCAAGAGGAAAGAGCTAGAGCTGAGTATTGGGAGAAAAAGTTCCAAGAGATGCAGTCGCGTAATCAGGCCCTAGAAAGGGAAAATCAAGGATTAAAAGTTAAGGTGATAGAGCTTGGACGATCTCTTAATCATCATCGAAGTAGTAATTCTACGGCCGAGTTAAAAGCAAGTCTAAACAAGATCGAGGAAATGAAGCACAACATTGGAGGGTTGGAAGCAGAACTACAAGACTGTGAGCTACGGATTGAGCAGCTTAAGGCAAGAGAAGAATAGTGGAAGAAAGAACTTCACCATCTTCAGATTCAAGTGGGAGATAGAGATCATGTCATGGAATAGGCCTTAATTCAGATTCGAGAAGTTGCTGAACACTTGCAGGATTTGGCAATACAAGCTAGAACCCTAAGTATAATGTATGAGTCATTGTCAGACAGAGGACGAGAGTTAGCATTGTTATTGGATAGGGTTAAGACTCTAGGCCTACGGGCAAAAGTGTATTTGTAGTCCGTTTTATGAAAATATATTTGTTCCTTAAATAACATTTTCTAAAATGAAACTGAATCAGAATCGACATCCTTTTTGCATTCATGCATTTGCACCTCATCACATCATATGCATTCAAGTTTAAAGAAAGACCCTAATTAGTTAAATTATTAGGGAGATAGAGAGTAAGAGAAAGAAAATCTGGAAGCAACACATCCTTATGGTACATGCGCTAAGTCGAAGAATATGGACCAAAGATTTGAAAAACTACAGAAGGACATGGAGGACCAATTACAGGAGCAATTGGCAAAAATACAAAATGATATGAGAGAGCAAATGTTGGAGGCTCAAAGGAACATGATGGCTGAGATGGCTCAACTACTGAGAACCACTAATAAGGGAAAGGCTCCCATGGTAATCACTGAAGAGGAGAACGAAGGTCATCCTCCTGGTTTTACTCCACCTCACATACAAACCCAACCTGAGGCATATCCCTGAGGGCTGTCTGTCACAATAAGGCCTCAATAGGGTCAAGTCGATGCTGGGATCCCCATAAATTTCCAACTGGTTCAGGATTTAATTTGGGCGACAATCCTGCAAATCCTATCATTCTTGACTTAGACATGGCTGAAAAAGAGGATTTAAGAACTGAGGCTGCAAGACAGTAGGAAGAACGCTGCAAACGGTTGGAGGAAAAATTCAAGGCTTTAGAGAATACTGATAGGCATCATAGAGTTGATGCCAAAGATCTAAGCTTGGTCCCAGACTTGGTGCTTCCTCACAAATTCAAGATGCCAGGATTTGAGAAATACAATGGGACTACTTGCCCAGAAGCCCATATTATGATGTTCTATAGGAGAATGACCGGGTATGTGAATAATGATCAATTGTTGATTCATTGTTTCCAAGAAAGTTTAATTGGAGTAGCAGCCAAGTGGTACAATCAATTGAGCCGGGCTAGAATAAGTTCATGGAGGGATCTTGCACAAGCCTTTATGCAGTAGTACAATCATGTGACTGACATGACTCCAGATAGGATCACACTGCAAAACATGGAGAAAAAGCCTAATGAAAACTTTAGGCAATATGCACAGAGATGGAGAGAGGTGGCAATACAAGTTTAACCAACGTTGTTGGAGAAGGAGGCCACCATGTTGTTCATCAACACTCTGAGGGCTCCATTCATCACTCATATGATTGGGAGTACTACTAAAATTTTTGCGGATATAGTCATTAAGGGAGAGATGATCGAGAATGCCATAAGGGGTGGCAAAATCGAGGGGGAAGCAACCAAAAGATTGGCCCCAAGGAGAAAGGATGGTGAAGTGAATAACACAAGCACCTACAATACGAGGGCAATCACAGTTGGTCAACCTAAAACAGCTGCGGTTGAGCAACAAAGTTCTCACAAGAAAGAGTGGGATACAAGGCAGAATTCTGAAAGGATGCTATTCACACCTATCCCGTGACATATCATGAGCTTTATCAAAGTTTATACGATGCACATGCTATTTCTCCTTTTCACTTGAAATCATTGCAGCCCCCATATCCCAAATGGTATGACGCAAATGCCAAATGTGAATACCATGCTGGAATTCAGGGCATTCGATCGAAAATTGTACCAGTTTTAAGAAAGCCATAGAGAGGCTTATTAAGATGGGGGTAGTGAATGCCATTGGCAAAGCCTGTGAGAGGAGAATGAAGGAGGATGTTGCTGAGATAAGGATGCCTATGAGGGTGACTTGGTAGGAAATGATGAAGAGAGTATGTTAACATCTAAAAATGCGAGAAGAGGAACGAGGAACTATGGTGAGTTCCATGAAGATTATGAGGAATTCAAGGCCTTGGTGTAGGGCTTTATAGACAAAAAAGAGCTACAAATTTTTGAAGGAAGCTCTTGTGAAAAACAAATATGTGTGCTGGAGGATAAACAGAAAGGAACTAGTCGGCCAAGGATTATTATTTCCCTGTTGGGGAATAATAAAGTGGGGACACAAATGGAACCTAAGTTCATTATCCATAAGCCTACGCCTTTCCCTTATAGAGATAGCAAGAGGGTACCATGGAGTTATGACTGCAGTGTGACAGTGCCGAAAGAGGAGAATATAGCCAGTACATCTAAGGATGTACAAGTTGAAGGTTCCCATACATGGAGTGGGAAGTGATATGATACTATGGGAGTTAGAGAGAAGCCCACAAAAATAAAGAATACTGGTGTAGAGAAAGAGAAAGAGGCTGAAGTGCCTGTCAAGGAGCCAGTAAAGGAAGAGGAGGCTAAGGAATTTCTAAAGTTCCTTAAGCATAGCGAGTATAGCGTAGTCGAGCAGTTGCATAGGCAGCCGGCTCGCATATCAGTATTGGCCTTACTTCTAAGTTCTAAAATGCATCAGAATGCATTGATGAAGGTGTTTAACGAAACATATGTCACCCATGACATATTCGTTAACAAGTTGGACCAATTGGTGAATAACATAAGTGCGGATAATTTTATCTATTTTAATGATGATGAAATCCCATCGGGGGGCAGGGGGTCGACTAAGGCCTTGCACATTACCACTCGATGCAAAGGGTACACACTCTCAAGCTTGCTCGTTGATAATGGATCGGCCTTGAATGTTTTACTGTTGTCTACATTGAACAGATTACCCATTGACGATTCTCACATGAAGACAAGTCAGAATATGGTAAGAGCCTTTGACGGTACAGAAAGGAAGGTGATGGGAAGGATTGACATCCACTTGGAAATTGGGCTGAATATATACAAAGTAGATTTCTTGGTGATGGATATCAATCCTTCCTACAATTGCTTATTAGGTAGGCCATGGATACATTCAGCAGGAGCGGTGCCTTCATCTTGCACCAGAAACTGAAGTTAGTGACGGATGGACGGTTAATAACCATCAATGCAGAGGAGGACATTATAGCCGCAGTCACTAGCAAAGCCCCATATGTCAAGAAAAATGAGGATTCTATTGAGTGTTCATTTTTCTCTTTAGAATTTGTGAATGCGACCTTCATTTTAGAAAGGAGTGAGCTACCGGCACCAAAGATAGCAAGAGCTATGAGGATGGCCCTACAAATGATGGCAGGAAAAGGAGCCTTACTAGGAAAATACCTGCAAGGAGGGACTCAAATCCCAGAACTAAAAGAGAAAAGGAATCGCTTTGGTTTGGGCTTCAAACCAGACTATAAGCAAAGGAGGAAGGAAATTGAAAAGCGTCAAGAGGGAAGAAGGGCGCGCCTTAATAGAAGAGAAGTGGAGTGGGAGCCGATGGCATTCCCTCTAATATCCCAAACCTTCATATCGAGAGGGCTACTCATAGAAGGAAGTTATCAAATTAATGCTTTATAAGATGAAGGATCGAAGCAAGGAAACCTTGAGGGCATTCGCCCTTACGAACTGGGAAGCTCTCTGAACAATTGGACTGTGGAGGAACTTCCTGTAGTCTTTAGGAAATTTTTAGAGTAATTCTCGAAACATTCTTGTAACTCTAGAGCCTAGGAGTAATAGAATTACATTTGTGAAATAGGCTTACGATCATTTATTATTTTTTTAATAAAACATAACTTTTATCAATTCGAATGAATATTGTTTCATTTTTATCAATCAATATTCCGTTAAATTTTGACCATTCTTATTCTTTCATTCATAGCACATAAATAATCATTCTTAAATTCATTCATTCTTTATATATTCTTTATACTTCACATATCCCTAGATATCAATGATATGAGCAATGATATTACAGATCCTGATTTCTCTCGTGAGCAAGACATGTGTTTAGAGGGGTCTCAGAATTTTGAAGATTTCTAAAATGATGATGTGTCTTTGGATCTTTTGAGGATGGTAAAATAGGAGGAGAAATAAATCATGCCACATGAGAAGGAGGCAATAGAGAATGTAGCCCTAGAGGAAGGGAAAGAGGTGAAAATTGGCACGCATATTACTGAAGACACAAGGCAAAGACTGATTGAGTTGCTTCGTGAGTTCAAGGATATCTTCGCATGGTCCTATCAAGATATGCCAGGTTTAAATATCGATATTGTGGTGCATCGTCTCCCAATAAGACAGGATTGTAAGCCAGTCCAACAGAAGTTACGAAGAATGAGGCCAGATATCATGTTGAAAATAAAGGACAAATTCAAAAAGCAGTTCGATGCAGGATTCTTACAAGAGGTGAAGTACTCTGAATGGGTAGCTAATATTGTACCAGTTCCTAAGAAAGATGGGAAGGTACGAATGTGCATTGATTACGGAGATCTGAACAAGGCTAGCCCAAAAGATAATTTCCCTCTACCGCACATAGATACTTTGGTAGACAACACGGCGGGATATTCATTGTTCTCCTTCATGGATGGTTTCTCGGGGTACAATCAGATAAAGATGCATCCTGAGGACATGGATAAAACCACCTTCATAACTTTGTGGGGGACTTTTTGTTACAAGGTAATACCCTTTGGGCTAAAGAATGCAGGGGCAACATACCAGAGGGCTATGGTGACTTTATTCCATGATATGATGCACAAGGAAATTGAAGTGTATGTCAATGATATGATTGCCAAATCTCGAACAGAGGAGGAACATATTGAAGTTTTGAGAAAACTATTCTTGAGATTAAGGAAGTTTCAGTTAAAACTTAATCCGACAAAGTGTACTTTCAAGGCTAGGTCAGGGAAATTATTAGGCTTTGTGGTCAGTGAAAAAGGAATAGAAGTTGACTCAGACAAGGTTAGGGCCATACGAGAATTGCCTCCACCACGTACTCAGAAGGAAGTTCGGGGTTTTCTTGGAAGATTGAATTATATTGCTCGGTTTATTTCACAATTAACTGAGAAATGTGACCCTATATTTCACCTCCTTAGAAAACACAACGAAGGTACTTGGAATGAGGAATGCCAGAATGCCTTTGATAAAGTCAAGCAATACTTGTCAAACACTCCAGTACTATCTCCACCTAGTCCAGATAAACCATTAATTCTGTACTTGTCGGTGTTTAGTAATTCCATAAAATGTGTGCTTGGTCAACATGACGAGTCGGGAAGAAAGGAGAAGGTGATATACTACCTCAGTAAGAAATTTACAGAGTGTGAGATGAGATATTTGCCAATTGAGAAATTGTGTTGTGCTTTAATCTGGATGACTCGAAGGTTAAGACAGTACATGATATATCATACTACTTGGCTTATTTCAAAACTTGATCCTTTGAAGTATATGATGAAGTCAACAACTTTGAATGGGAGAATGGCGAGGTGGCAAATTCTGCTTTCAGAGTTTGACATAGTCTATGTGAGCTAGAAGGCTATAAAAGGAAGCGCTATAGCAGAATTTCTGGCTAGTAGAGCTCTGGAGGATTATGAGCCGTTGAATTTCGATTCCCCAAATGAGGAGTTGATGTGTGTGGTAACTACAGAGGATTGTCTTTGGAAGTTGAGCTTTGATGAGGCATCCAATGCTGTGGTAAATGGAATTGGGGCAGTCCTGGTATCCCCAAATGGCGATTATTATCCATTCACGTGCAAGTTGGATTTTGATTGCACAAACAATATGGCCGAATATGAAGCGTGCATCATGGGACTCCGAGTGGCTATAGAGTGAGGAATAAAAACCATGGAAGTATATGGAGACTTTGCATTGGTGATTTACCATCTTAGAGGTGAATGAGAGACAAGGGATCCTAACTTTGTCAATTATCATAAGGTAGTTTTGGGATTACTTGAGGAGTTTGATGACATCACTTTCAATTATATCCCGCGAGATGAAAACCAAATGGCAGATGCTCTAGCGACCTTAGCTTCAATGATTAGAGCGAATAAAGAGGAGGAGATGAGACCCATTCAGATGAGCATCTTTAAGGCTTGAACTTGTTGTTTTAACATTGAGGAAGAAGAAAAGGATGATAATCCTTGGTATCAGGATATATTGCGATATGTGAGAGATCGTAAATACCCAGAACAGGCAACCGAAAATGATAAGCGAACTTTAAGGAGATTAGCTTGTGATTATGTTTTGGATGAGGACATCATGTACAAGAGAAGAAAGCACCAAGTACTGTTGAGATGTGTTGACGCCGTGGAGGCTAAGTTAATCTTAGAAGAAGTTCACGAGGGTGTTTGTGGGACGTACGCTAATGGTTTCACAATGGCTAGACAAATCATGAGGTTTGGATATTATTGGTCTACTATGGAAGGGGATTGTATCAACTACGCTAAGAAATGCCATAAATGTCAAATCTATGGGGATAAGATTCATGTACCACCTTCACCTCCACATGTTATGACTTTTCCATGGCCTTTTTCCATGTGGGCATGGATGTTATTGGACCAATATCACCAAAAGCTTCAAATGGGCATCGCTTTATTTTTGTGGTCATTGATTACTTCACGAAGTGGGTAGAGGCTGCTTCTTATGCAAATGTTACTAAGTCGGCTATAAGTCGATTCTTGAAGAAAGAGATCATTTGTCGGTATGGGATGCCTGAGAGGATCATATCAGACAATGCATTAAACTTAAACAACAAAACATAACAGAAGTTTGTAGTCAGTTCAAGATTAAGCATCATAATTCATCTCCGTATTGCCCAAAGATGAATGGGGCAGTGAAAGATGCTAACAAAAACATCAAGAAGATAGTGGGGAAAATGACTGAAACCTACAGAGATTGGCATGAGAAGTTACTGTTTGCACTCTTAGCTTAGAGAACGTCCGTCAGAACCTCTACTGGGGTAACTCCTTTCTCATTGGTTTATGGAATGGAGACAGTATTACCCATTGATGTTGAAATACCTTCTCTTCGAATTTTGTCAGAGATAAAGCTGGATGAGGCAGAATGGATTCAATCGCGGTATGACCAATTGAACTTGATTGAAGAAAAGAGGCTAAAAGCTATTCGCCATGGTCAGATGTACCAAAAGCGAATGATGCGAGCTTACGAAAAGAAAGTGCGACCGAGAGAATTCCACGAGGGGGATCTTGTGCTAAAAAAGATCCTTCCCATTCAGAAGGACTTTAGAGGAAAATGGATGCCAAATTGGGAAGGGCCATATGTCATGAAGAAAGCTTTCTCTGGGGGTGCATTGATTTTAATAGAAATGGATGAGAAGAGTTTACCTAATCCAGTGAATTCAGACTTAGTAAAAAAGTACTTTGTCTAAAGGAGAGAAGAATCCAGGGTGAAAACCCACAAAGGGCACCTTGAGTTTTCAAAAAAAAAAAAATAGAGAGGCCAAGGTGAAAACCTGTAAAGGGCACCTTGTGCCCAAAGGGGTTTTGAGTTGAAAACCTGAAAGGGCAGCTCAAATTTTGAAGGGTATACAGTAATCTTGCTATATCTGATTCAACAAAAAGTGAAGCACGTTGCATATCGGGGCATTAACAAAGTACTTTGATTTTTTAAACACATGTTGAACTCAAGAAAGACTTCATGAAGCTGGTGTATAGACGCTCAAGCGGCGATATCTAGAGTATCTAACTTTTATTCTGTTTGCTATCTTTAGATTCTATTTCTTCTTTAAGATAGGCTTTCAGATTAATTCCCTTTGTATTTTTGAAAAATTCATTCAAATCTAATTATTCTCAACATTAAATTCATCTTCCATTATTCTTAAAGTGTGTTGCATTAAATAATGATAGATGAACTAAATAATTTTCACAAATGAATTTTTCCTCATTACTCTGGAAGTTTCTAGATAACACAAGAAACTAAAACGAAACAATTGTTCGAGGAATTCATGTAAGTGAGGTTCGAAAGAACTCGAGGAAATTCTTTCTTTAGTCCAGAATGATGATTGAACAAATCAAACAATTCGATCCTAGGAGAGGATCATCTTACAAACATTTTTGGTGGGTCATAACATTTGAGGAATGGTACAAACCCACAAGCTGAGTAGGAATGATACTTAGAGATAAACTTTGACGAAGGAATGAGTGGTGACGTCTGGAATAGGGGTCATATTCATAAACATTTTGCATTATAACAGGTTTAATTAGGAGCATTTGACTCACTTCGATCATAGCATCCTAATCATTAGGCATGAGCTCATACATATCATATAGGTCATGTCCTTCAAGGGACAATGAAGATTGATGTGCCTTAACCCCCTAAGCAGTAGGGTAATAGGCTAAAGCATAGCAGATCTAACTTTCAAGTGTTTAAGCTGAAATAGATCCAAGAAGATTTGGCGTCTCTGTATTGTCAGAGAGCAAGCGTCTCTGTATTGTCAGAGAGCAGATCGAAGATAGTAGATTTAGCATCTTTGTATTATGAGAGAGCAGATCAAAGATAGCAGATTTGGCGTCTCTGTATTGTCAGAGAGCAAATTGAAGATAATAGATTTGGCATCTCTTTCAGAGAGCAGACCGAAGATGACAGATTTGGCGTCTTTGTATTGTCAGAGAGCAGATCAAAGATAGCTGATTTGACATCTCTGTATTATCAGAGAGCAGATCAAACTTGGCGTTTCTATATTAACAGAGGGTGGGTCGAAGATATCAACATGACGACCCTGAGGTTGCAGGGAGCAGGTTGAAGATAGCAAATATTGCCTTCCTGAAGTTACAAGTGAAGCAAATTGAAGCTATCATATTTATGGTCCAATACCTCTGAAGTTGCATATAGGTTGAAGACCATTTGAAGAAAAGATTTCAAGATTGGGCTAGACCGGGCAAAATGGGCCCTTTTGTAGTCTTTGCTCTATTACCGTTACACGACAATGAGCAAAGAGGGGCAGCTGTAGTAGCCCATTTTTGCCTGGGCTTTAAAACCAAAATAAAAAATAAAAAATAAATGTTTATTTATTACAGTCCATTTACAAATAAACAGGCCTCAAGGCCTGATAAGCCCAAAACCCGTTACACTTTGACCCAACTCAGTAAAACCCACACCCGATAATACTTAAACCCAGTACCCATTACACCCAAGCCCGTATGTTACCCAAAATACACAGGGCCCAAGTGGCCCAATCTATTAACAAAGGACAGAGAGACCTAGGGTTTCTGAAACCCTAGGCGCCGCAAAAGGAAGGTTCCAAAATTCGCACCGCGACCATCCCAAACGTCGTGCCTCTTCGACTCGGGCCGTTCTGGTGGCCCTTCATCAGCGCCGTGACTCCAGCACCATATCGCGCCGTAATCGACGCATTCACCTCCGGATTTCTCACTGATACCTGCAAAAGGGGAAAGAAGAACGACAGAGGCAACACAAATATGGCAGGAAATAACTTTAAACATGTAAAAATACTATGTACAGTGGCTTTAAAAGCCTGAATCAGAACAATGTAAAGGGACGGATTTTTTTTTACAGAGAATAAAAAGGATACACGTATATATTCACAGAAGAAATAAGAAACGGTTGCTCATTTTCGAAAAGGTGATTTGAATCTCATATCTTGTTATTTTTTATATATATACAAACATACGAATCGATTTTATGCAAAAAAATAGATAATATTTTAAAAAGGGAGGAGGTTACCTGCGTATAGCCTGAAAGGACAAGGGTTTTTTACCCTTCGACCACCGTGTGTGGTAGCGCGTGAACACGTAAGATGACGGGGACGGAAGCCCGATCGAGTTCCGAGGCCGACCCCCCAAGTCCTCTTTCAGAGGATTTCTTTCATTTTTTTTTCTAATCGGGTTAAAAATGATTTTTAAGTTAAAAGTTGGCTTATATAGCCTTATTAGAACGACGTCGTTTAGCTTAAAGCAATAAGCTCTAAAACGGTGTGGTTTCAGGGTTTAGATCCGCGTGTTGACTCAATTACCCGGGGAGGATCCGCGTGTTTTTGTAAATTGGGATAATTTCCCAATTGATCCTTCCATGTTTTTTATATTTCCAATTTCATTTTATTCTATTTTTAATTTAACCCTAATACTTTAATTTTGATTCAATTTGGTCCTCACAATGGCTTTGAAACTGAGTTCGTGGAAACGGTGTCGTTTTGAGATTAGGGCTAATTACCCAGTGAGTCCCTCTGGTTTAATGCGCCTTTCAATTAAGCCCAATTTTTGTTTCGTAATTAATCTAAATTCTTTAATTAAATTCAATTTTAATCCTTTTTATTGTTTATTTTATTTTTAAATACCTTATATATATATTTATAAATATTAGTTATAAAATAGTACATATTATCCATTATATTATTACTACACATTTTTTAAATTTTTAACATATAATTTTTATATATATATTATTTATTCGTTTATATTTATACTTTATTATATGTTATATATATTTATTATATTATTTACGTTACTATATTTTTATATTTTAAATACTTATTATATTATTATTATTTTATATATATATTCTTTATTATATTATATTGCATTAATTTTGTTTATATATTTTTATTACATATCATATTTTATTATATATTATTCCTTATACTATCTTTCTTATATATATTTTATATTATACACTTTATTATATATATATATTATTTATTATATGATTTATATTATTATATATTTTATTTGTAAATTATATTATACACTCTATTTCACCATATTTCTTTACATACCTTTATTTTATTATAAAGCATACATTATTTTATTACTTATATACATTCTTAATTTTTTTTTGTATAAGCATAATATCAATATTTAGTACATTTTTAGTTATTATGCCCTATAATATAGCCTATATATGTATTTATATCATTTAAAAAAAAAGGGTTCTCTTTTATCATTCTTATATTATTCAATATATTTCTAAATATCTTGTTTTTATTTGATCTGTATTTTACATTATTTAATTTATTTTTAGTTTTCTCTTGTTTTGATATAGTAGGTTAAATTTTACATATCATTTGTTTTTGTATGTTTGCATGAAATTAATTATTTATGGTGATTTGCATAAGATATTATCGTATATGTATATTGCAATTTATATTTGTTGTATTCATTATGCATTACATTATGTTTTGTATGTATCAATAATGCATGAACATTTATGTTATTTATGATGATATATACATAAAGTGACAATGTATATTGTGTAATTTATGCCATTATTATTATTTTCTATACTATATTTGCATAAAATAATAAAGCATATATATCGTAATTAGGTTTATTCAATTTCTTGTAATATGAAAAACATATGATTCCTTTTAAAACCAAAAGTTATATCTCATTTAATTTAAAAGGAATTTTTAAAAAGTGAGGCAATGTTTTGATATTTAGGAATTTGGGAAATAGTGCCCTAACATGCTGGGTTGCGATTTCTCATTTGTCTAAATATCTAAAATATCTTTTTAAACCAGTTTCACAAATTACAAGATGATTTTAGTTACGAAAGATTAAAAATATCGTGTCCAATCATTGTGGATGTGATGTTCGTACTTTTTTGAAGCGATGGAATCTTGATACTTTTAACTTAAAATATTACGGTTTTAAGGAAATCTCATTTCTAAATTCTTTCAAACTTCTGACGCTAAGGCAAAATTATTCAATTTGGTACCAATTTTGGGCGTTACGAGGGTGCTAATCCTTCCTCGTACGTAACCGACTCCCGAACCTATTTTCTCATAATTTCGTAGATCAAAACGTTTTATAAAGTGATCCAATCACACTTTAAAAGATTGGTGGTGACTCCCGTTTTCATTTTTTTAAAACCCATTTGAAAGAGGTTTCGACAGTATTATTCCATTCAAACACTGTCGAATCTTTTTTGTGCTTCGGGTGAGTGTGTCGTTCATTTAGTTTGATAAGATTATTATTGGGTGTACATTATTTGAGTATTTTGTGATCTTTGGTAATTTGGTTGTTGAGTTTTCTATTGAGGGAGAAGATTTTTGAATTGATTTATTGGTTTTAATGATATCGGTGTGCTTCTAGGAGAAAATCAAGGGGCGCTTGAAAACCCTCCATCGATTTAGGTATCATTTAATTGTTGTTTTGTTCAAGAGTAAGTGTTCTTGACGTTGTGGGGATGTTACATTTCTTAATTTAGGGTTAATTGATGAAGATTATATTAAATTGTTCATTTGAGTGTGGTAAAAATTATGTTATTAATTTGTGGGAGTTGTTGATTTTAGGTTTTGGTGTTCTTGTTCTTGGGTCTACATCGAAACTTAATCAGGTGTGTGTTTCTAACTCGAAACCACCATGAAACATTTGGAAAATCTAGATAATATCAACCAATTTTTGAATTTGTAGTTCGTCACACGACCGTGTGGTTGGCCATGTTGGTGCACATGGGTGTGTGTGATTACACGGGCAAATCAGGTAGGCCATGTGAGTCACACGGCTGTGTGGGTCCAATTTCTGAAAATTTCTACCTAGAGCTATTTAAATATGTAATTTGTACTTAGACCCTCCGAGGGGTCCATCCTACTTAAGTAAAACTGGAAATGTGGTATATGTTAATATGTTCAGTATATGAGTTATACATGTATGATATACTTTTTGATAATTCCGAAAGCATGACTATTTCTAAAAGGCATGAATGACATCTGTATTCCGTATATATATTAGTATGATTGTATGCATTAGTTTGGGATATGATATGATGAAGGAAGTGTTGGCAGTTTAATTTATCTACCTTGACTGGTGGCTCAGCCATGAGTATCTGTTATTGGTGGTTTATTGCATACCGTTATCTGGCAGTTTCATTGCACTGTTTCTAAAAAGTGACATATGCTCATTTATTGGTGTGTAGGGTTGGATGGGTGCTTGATACCCTAACAGATGTGTTGGGATGGATGGAGTTGGTGTGTAGCAAATTGGGGTAGGATCTAAATATGCATCTGATTACATATTTGTTTATTAAAATGGTTCTGTTTCTGAACTATTAATGAAAAACATTTGAAATCTATAGATAAACATTATCTGTTTATTCTCTGTAACATTTTATATCTGATTTATTGTTGAGACTATTAGGAACCTGAGCTTGTTATCTCACATTTTGTATGTTTCCTTTCAGGTAATCAACAACCTTAGGGTGGGTCGGTGTGGCACGAGCTTGATTTACTAATCGTAATTTCCCTAATACTATTAAGTTTATAATTTATTTTCATATGGACTATTTTATATGGACTTTCTAGGACTATTATTGGATTTGGTGTTACTATTTACTTTGGAACGATTTAGTTATATTTTGACTATTTTGTTTCAAATTGCAAGGTATTAAATTTTCAAGAACGAAACACAAATTTCAAAACAAAGCTAGATTAAGGTTTCTGCTGTAAGAAAATTTAGAGAAAGAACCTGTGGTTCTCTAAATAAATATTCAAAATTTAAGGACGAGTTCTTTTTAAAGTTTTGAAAAGGATAAGGTTGGTTTTTGAATTGTTTGAAACTTAGATTTTTTTTTTAAAAATTGAACTTGTGTAAATTCTCCAAATTTGGCCATAACGTCTAAGCCGGATATAGGGTGTTACATTTTGTGGTATTAAAGCCAGGTTCAAAACTCGGGGCTATGATTATTGAGTTAATTTTTTTATGAAAAGTATTTTAATTCAAATTTTGAAGTGATTTTCTTTTGAAAAACGAGTTTGTGGAATTACACTAGAGTTTAGAAAAACACTTTAGTGTTCAAAATTACTCTCATTTTGCTAAAAGACTGTGATAATTTCGTAAAAAGCTCTTGATAAATTTTGGACATAGGATATCTGATAACAAACTTCAAATTGATGCATAAAATTATGAAATTGTAGATAATTTATAATGAGTTCGTGAGGAACTCATGGATGAAGGACTCGTGGACACAATGGGCACCAAAGTGGGGCTCGAGTTGAGTCATCTTTGATAGTCAGTATGCCCAATCTTGACACGAGTGAAATTGTGGGTATGCCTGCTACTGAGATAGATTCTCCAGCTTAGACGGCTAGGTACGACGCATTGTCCCAAGGCTTGTTGATAGTGTTGGAGCAGGACTCTAGGACCCATAATAGATCTGGTAACTATGGGTCGATAATTGAATGAATCTAATGAAATGGGACCAAATTATTTAGGGGTGTCACTAGGGTTACCCTCGTTGTGGCTAAATACTAGTTGGAGGCCATTGAGAGAATTATGATTGATTTGAACTGCACCCCCGAGCAGAAACTGAAGGTTGCAGTATTGTTGCTTCACGATTAAGCATACCAGTGGTGTCAAACTGTTGAGCAAGGCACCCAACCGGAATGGGTGACTTGGACCTTCTGTCATAGTGCCTTCTAAAATAAGTATGTGGGTGCGAGGTATATTGAGGCTTGGAGGCTTGAGTTTATTGAGCTGACTCAGGAGGATAGATCTGTGGCCGAGTATGAGGTCGAATTCCTAAGATAGAGCAAGTATGCTTGAAGCATGACTGAGAATGATTATGAGAAAAGTGTCCATTTTGAAAATGGACTAATATATGACATTAAGGTTTTGGTAGCTCTACAATGGAAGCGAGTCTTCGAAACTCTAGTGGAAAAGGCAAAAATTACGAAGGAGATTAATTGTGCGAAACACGAAAAGAGGGATACGAGAAGGGCCAAAATAAGTTTAAGAGGGATTCAGACCTTTCTCGTTCTACTCAATAACTTAAGAAATGAGCCAGATTTGATGGGCCTTCGTAGGTTGAGGCATCAGTTATTTCTACTGGGGTTCAGTTATTGAGGGACTAGGGTAGGCACCATCTGGGCGAGTGTTAGAGGTGGTTAGGAGCTTGTCTGTAATGCGGGTCTATGGAGTACCGCATTAAGGACTGCCCATTTCAGGTCGATCAAGTGCAAGCTTAAGCTCTGGTTTTGGTTCAACCTCATAGGGTAGTTCAACAGCCACCTAGGGGCTGTGGTCAGGCAAAGGGTGGTAATGGTATGGGTAGTGGGCAGAGGTGCTAATCAAACCGAGGTGAGACAACCTACATTAATGTATGTAACAAGCCACCGTGAGGACAGAGACACCACTGATGTGATAGTTGATACATTTTTGCAACACCACTAACCCATATCCATTACCAAAATAGGGTTACAGAGCATTATCGTAAAAACGTAACTTGAATCATTCATTCTCAACATTTCATAATTATTGCAAAATCCAATCAGACACATGCATAACGTCACTAATTTGAGCCATCGAGGCCTTAGAAACACTTTAGAAACGATTCGGGACTAAATCAGAAACATTTAGAACTTTATGGAAAAAGATAGAAAATTTTACATTGCAGGGGTCACACGACTGTGTGACTCACACGGCTGAGACACACGGCCGTGTCCTAACCATATTTGTTCCTGTGTAACTCACTGACTTGGGTCACACGGCCAAGCCACACACCTGTGTGCTAGGCCGTATAACTCTCGAAATTTAACCTTTAAAAACCTACAGGGGACACATGGTCGTGTGTCACATACGGCTGAGGCACACGCCCCTATCTTAGGTCGTGTGGACAAGAAATTGGGCAAAATCAAGCCATTTCCTTCACACACCTCAAGCATGCACCTAAACACAATTTGCACATGTGACCAAGGCATCAAAACATATCCAAACATGCATAAAATGACCAATTCAAATGATCAAATTCCATTCAACCAATATGCCATATAAGCACCTGAAATGCAAACATACAAATTTACTTAAACATATACATGTACTTGACACATTTCATTCATCAACACATAATTCATTTCCATCTTAAAACTTATCACAAATTGACCAATATCACTCCAGCATAAACTAACCATTTGTAACATACTATTCACACATTATAAGTACCAAACTATCATAATATAACCATCATTAAAATGGAACTAAACAACCAAGTTATACATACCAAAATCAATGTCTAAACATTTAAACAAACATCAAACACAAGTCCATTTATACATGTCATTATAACCTTTGCTAAAACATTAAGAACTACCAATATAATCGTTGGATAGTGTGATAGATCTTTAACAAACTTCGAGCTTCCGATAATCTGAATAGTAAAGAAAAAGTTAACAACGTAAGCAATGAATTCTTAATAAGCTCGTATAAATTTTAAACATAACATTCCATTTCAATAATGAACTTTATTAGGTAAACATAAACCTATGCCAATTACACAAGCTTGACACAAGCCAATATATATCATCATCAATACACTAGTTAGTGCATATACTCATAATTCACTCAAAATATCATAAGGTAAGTCATATGCATGAATAACATCACTTGTAATTATCAATTTCATGAACATAAAGATACTTTCATTGAACGTTACCTTTTTATTCCTTTTCATAGATTCATGACATAAGTCCTTTGAATACTTACCAGTCCTTTCCTTTTCATACCCGTTGAATCAAATGAAATAACATCAGATAGTGAAAATAATATTTTTAGTACAACTTACCTGATACAATACATTGGCACGAAGACTGCTAGGCTCAAAGCCTGATATAACACAATGGCACGAAGCTTGCTAGGCACAAGGCTTGATATAATACACCGGTATGAAGCCTGCTAGGCACAAAACCTAAATATCACTGCAAGAAATCCTGCTAGGCATGGGCCCCAATATCACAGGCAAAAAGCCTGCTAGGCACGGAGCCCCAATATCACTAGCACAAAGCCTGCTAGGTAAGGAGCCCGAATATCACTGGTACAAAGCTTGTTAGACACGAAGCCCGAATATCACCACGTTTCTATTTCTTAAAACATAGCTAAATGACATTCAAGTTTTAACCAATAATGAAATAGTATGAAATATTCAATACAATTAATAATAATTGTATAACGAACTTACCCGGCTAAATTGTAGAAATATCAAAGTACATAGGTTTTTTCGTAATTTTCTATTCTATCTTGATCTAAATTAATAATTTCATTCAATTTATTAATGTAGATAGTAAAACAAGTTACTTTATGCAATTTAGTCATGTTTGACATTTTTACAAAATTGTCCCTAACATTTTACTTTTATTCAATTTAGTCCTTGAGCCTAAAACATTCCAATTAATAATTTTTAATGCAAACTCATGACAACTGAATATTCATGGAATCCAATATAGCCCATTTTTGCATCCTTTTATTTTTACAATTTCAACAATTTAGTCCCTAATCGATAAATTTATCAAAAATCACTTAATAAAATACTTTTAAATAAAAAATAATATCTCAAATTCATCATTAACATCTAAAACCACAAGGTTCATCAATGACAACATTTAAAATCTTTAACAGTTTCAAAATCGAAGGTACGAACTAGTTGGACCTAGTTGCAATGATATTAAAAACATAAAAATACAAGAAATATATGAGGATTAAGCTCACATGCACAAAGATGAAAGAACCGAAGCTTGAAGCTCTCCTAAATGGTGAATTTGGCCAAGGTTGAAGAAAATGAATAATAATTGAATTATTTTTTGAAATAGTTTTACCTAATTTAAAACTATTTATAATTTTGCCATTAAATTACTTAATATTTTTATCTTTTTCTTTACTAATGCTACCCTACCACACTAATTAAGGCCTAATTATCACATAGGTCCTTTCTCAATTAATAATTAAGCCATTTGGTCACTAAATACATTAATTAATAAATTTTTCACCTTTTACAATTTAGTCCTTTTTATTTAATTAACTATCTAAACGTTAAAAATTCTTAACGAAACTTTAATAGCACATTAATGACATTTCTAAATATTTATCAGTTTATAGAAATGAGGTTCTGATACCTCATTTTCTAAAATCACTTGACCTTAGGGTCATACCACTCGAACTTAATAAATCGCTTAAATAACATAATTTTTCATATAAATAACCTTTTTAAAATCACATTTGACTCGTAAATATTAAATATAATATTTATGAACTTACTTGTTGGATTTGGTGGCCCCGAAACAACTGTTTCTGACACCATTGAAATTTGGGTTGTTACATTTTTCATTCATTTTGTACCTTATTTTGCATTAATAGACATTGGTTGGACCCACTCATATGTAGCTAGCATTATTTTTGTTAATTTGGGAATTCCTGTTGAGACTACTTTTGGTGAGATTTCTGTGATTAGTCTATTGGGTCAATATGTGCGAGTTAATAAAGTTTATAGGAGGTATCAACTAAAGATATAAGAAGTTGTGTTTCCACCTAATATGATGGAATTACCGTTCAGGGAGTGTTATTTGATACCGGGTATGGACTGGCTTGTGGAACATTAGGTCAGTTTGGATTGTGCTTCTAAGAGAGTAACTTTAAGATCCAAGGATGATTGGAAGATTGTTATGATTGGTGAGCGTCGAGATTACCTCTCCAATGTAATATCTACTCTAGTAGTTGAACAGTTTGTCAAAAAAGGGTGTGAGGTATTTCTGGCATATGTGCACGACTCGAGTTTTACGAAATCTTTTGTTGAGGATATCTGAACAACTAGAGAATTTTTGAATGTCTTTCCTGAGGAATTACCAGGGTTAACACCGGTTAGGGAGGTTGAATTTGGTATTGATATTTTTCCTGGAGCAGCTCTAGTGTTCATTGCCCCCTATTGCATGGCACTGAAGAAGCTTATGGAATTGAAAGTGCAGTGTCAAGAACTTATCGATCAAAGGTTCATCATGCCTATTGTGTCTTCGTGGGGAGCACCATTTCTTTTTGTGAAAAAGAAAGATGGTACTATGAAGAAGTGTGTGGATTACCACTAGTTGAATAAATTGACTATAAAGAATAAGTACCCACTTCTTAAGACTGATGACTTGTTTGATCAGTTTTGTAGGGCATCGGTAATTTTAAAGATTAATCTTCGTTCTGGGTATCATCAGTTAAAGGTGAAAGAGGCTGATGTGCATAAAACTGCTTTTAGGACTTTTTATGGGTATTACAAGTTCTTAGTCCTGGCATTTGGTTTGACGAATGCTCTGGTTGCATTTATAGATCTCATGAATCGAGTTTTTTATCCGTATTTAGATCAGTTCGTTGTGGTTTTCATTGACGATATACTGGTATACTCTAAGACTTAGAATGATCATGATGAACATCTTAGGGTGGTCCTACAAATACTCCGTGAGAGAAAGCTTTACGCTAAGTTGAGCAAGTGTGAGTTCCAGTTGAGAGAGGTCACCTTTCCAGCACATGTAGTTTATGCTAAGGGTATCCGTGTAAACTCTAAAATGATTGAGGTTGTACTTGAGTGGAAACAAACTAGGAATGTGTTTGAAATTAAGAGTTTTCTAGGTTTAGTAGGATATCATCGAAGGTTTGTTAAGGGGTTTTCGCTAAGCATTGCACCTTTGATTAATTTGTTGTGTAAGAATGCACCATTTTTTTGGATAAATGAGCAGTAATCGGGCTTTGAGAACCATAAGTTTGTTTTAGCGTAGGCAGCTATTCTGATACAACCTGAATCTAGTAAAGAGTTTGTGGTGTACAATGATACTTTTCACATTGGTTTGGGATGTGTTTTAATGCAATATGGTAAGGTTGTGACTTATGCATCCAGATAGCTTAAGTCACACGAAGACAACTATTCTATGCACGATCTTGAGCTAGATGTGGTTGTCTTTGATTGGAAAATATGGAGACACAATATGTATGGTGAGAGGTGTATTATCTACACTAATCACATGAGTCTCAAATATCTCCTTACTTAGAAAGAGTTAAATATTAGGAAACATAGGTGGATGCATGTAACAGCCTATTTTTAGGAGTCAAAACAGTGATTTTGGGACAACAAATTTGAGGTTGAAATATTTATTTTATTATTATTTTAAGGTTTACAACATGAATATATGATGGTGTGAAAGTTTCATTTATAAATTTTATCGTTTGAATGCTCAATTTGGTAAAAAAGACTAAATCGCGTAAAGTGCAAAAGTGATGTTCTAATAGGTAAAAGTGTCTAATAGCTATAGAATCTTAAATTTAAGGTCCTTAAGTGGTAATTGCACCATTCATATAATAGTGGAAATTTATGAGAATGGTATTTTTGAAATTAGTGTGATTAATTAAGGTTATATTAGTAAATTAGTAATTTAACTTAAAATAAATAAAACAAAAACAAATACATTACCTATCATCATCTTCTTCACCGAAATTGGGGCAACAAGAAAGCTATTTTTTCTCTTTTACATTCGGCTAAGACATTTATGCTCAACTAGGTATGGTTTTTATTCCATTTTTTATGATTTATATGTTTTTGAGATCGTTGCAGCTACTACTAGCTAGCCCAGGGACTTTGCAAAACTGTTAAAGATTTTAGATGATGCCATTAATGAATATATGAGTATTTTGATGTTTAGTGATAGATTATGAATATTTGATGTTAGTTAAATAAGTTTTAATAAGTGAATTTCGGTGAAAATGCAAATTGGGGGCTAAATTGAAAAATTTTGAAAATGTGTGGTTGAAATGTGAAATAAATGAAAAATATAGGCTGCTAGGGGTATAATGGTAATTCAGCTAGCATGGGTATATTTGGAATTTCATTAATTTGTGATTTTATGCAATAATGACTAAATTGTGAAAAAAGTGAAAGTTTAGGGGCAAATGCGTAAAATAGCCCTAATGTATATTTTAAACTAAATTGAATGAATAGATAATTAAATAAGTTAATTTTGAATATATTTAGATTAAGAAAAGTGAAATACAGACTTGGATCGAGGAAAAGATAAAGTTATCGATTAATTGACTCGATTCGCCATTTTAACATCTGTAGTAAGTTCGTATGTTATATATTCATTGCAAATGTATTTTATATGCTTTGATATAGCATAAATTGTGATTATTTGATTATGGACGAGTTCAGAAATGATACGATGAAGATTCGACAGTTAAAATCCCGATTGAACCTTAGGAATAGTTTAGGATGCTAGTGACATGTCATTAGGTATACTTGAGTTGGCTTTGGGCCATAAGTTAGCACTATGTATGCATGATAAACCGATTTGGCTTCAGGCCATGAGATCAGAATTTCAGATAAGTTACCTTGATTTAGCTACGGGCCATGGTATAGGTACTTATCAAGTGAGACCTTGAGTATCCGACTTCTATTTCGAATGGTTCAATGGGTAAATGAAGGATATTATTGAGTATGAGATTAGTACGAGGTGGTACAGGTATGTACGAAAATGAATTGAATATTGAAAACTATGAAATTAATGAGTTTCTAAGTAAGTATATGAATGATCATTTTATAGCTTGAAATAATAGAATTGTTGTTCATTGTTCTCCATTATATGAATGCTTAATGAATGATATTAGTTGCTCATTGTTAACATATGAGCTTACTAAGCTATATAGCTTACTTTGTTGCTTTTCTATGTTTTATAGTGATTTCAACGCTAGCTCGAATTCGAGGAACGTCGGATACTTCACCACACTATCCACTAACTCTTTGGTAGTTTTGGAACTATGTTTTAAGTATATGGCATGTATAGGTATTTGAGTCTTGTTGATTATGTTTTGGTAATTAAGTTGGCCAAATGAATTGGCATGGTAAATGTATATGTTTTATCTTGTGATTATAGCCATGAGATTTGACTTAATTTAAAGAATTTGGTTATGTGCTTATATATATGTATATTTGTTGATAGTTAAGTTCATGGATGGATATGAGAATGACTTATATTATGAGCACTATGGTCATTGCTGCTAATTGATGTTAAGAATGTCAAAGTGATGATTTGAGAAAGTTGGTGTGCTTGTGAAATTAGACCTAATAATGTATCTTTGATAATGGTCATTTTGATGATTGAGTAGATAAGAATTGGTATGAATTTAGATAGTATAATGTGATACTTATGTGCCTTGAATTGGTTAGTATTAAAATGGTAAGATTTAGGCTTGGTTTGGATGTTTTGAATTGTACATTGTGCTATGAATTGGTGACATTTGGGTTGTTTAGGTACATGAGATTTTGGGTGGCAAATTGGCTTGGTAAATAGCCTATTTTTGTCCATACGGGCAGAGACACGGGCGTGTGTCTCAGCCGTGTGTGACACATGGTCATGGTGCATGGCCGTGTGTCCCCTAGTGTTGAAATTGAAATGAAGTCAGTATGTTCCACACAGTCTCACACACGAGCATGTGCTCGGCCATGTGGTACAAGTCAGTATACCCCCTAATTGGCACACGGCCTAGCACACGGGCGTGTGACTTGGCCGTGTTGCATAAGTCAGTATACCCTATAGGATTTGCATGGCCTAACACACGGCTTGACACGCGAGCATATGTGGTCACTTCAAAGGGCACACGAGCTAGACGCACGGGCATGTGGTTGGCCGTGTGACCCAAGTTAATATGTACCCCCTGTTTTCACACAGCCTGTAACACGGGTATGTCTAGTGGCCGTGTGAGACATACGGCCTGGCCATATGGGCGTGTGTCCCTTAATTTGAAGAAAAGTTTGTTAAGTGTTGAAAATTTCTGAGTTATCAGTTTAGTCCCGAACCACTCCCAAAACATGTTTAAGGCTTTGAAGGCTCTTAATAGGGGCAAATTGATTCAAATTGAATGTTGAATGATTGAATTGAACATTTATATGTTATATAGTTGTTTAATTGTTTCGTAAGTCTAGTAATGCTCCGTAACCCTATTTCAGCGTTGAATACGGGTGAGGAGTGTTACATTTATTGGTATCAGAGCTACAATTTAGTCAATTCTAGGACTAACGTAGCATGTGTGAGAGTCTAGCTATACATGCCATGTGTAAACTATAATAGTGTGATGACTTCTAACATTTAAATATGTGTTTTTATATAGCAAATAGATCCCGATTGAGCGATAGCTGATAAGGTTTAGAGTAATGCACCTGCTCCCGCACAGGGGATAGCACCTTCTGATTCTAGACCCGTGACAGGCAGTGAAGGGAGAGAGGCTAAAGAAGCCTTCTTCCAAATGATGAATGAATGGTTCATGTAGTATATCCGAACTAACCTGGTTTCTTAAGAACATTCACCCCCTCTTAATCCCGAAGCTGTACCTGTAGCTCCTCAAGGAGTCGAGCTTTTAAGATTGAACAAGCCTTCCATTGATAAGATTCGTAAACACGGGGCTGAAGAGTTCAGAGCTAATGTAGATGATGATCCTGAGAGAGTTGAGTTTTGGCTTGAAAATACAATTCCAGTGTTTGATAAACTTTTCTGTACGCCAGCTGACTTCTTAAAGTGTGCTATTTCTCTTCTGAGAGACTCTGCATATCAATGGTGGAATACCTTGGTATCTGTAGTGCCGAAAGTGCGAGTGACTTGGGAATTCTTTCAGGCAGAGTTCTGAAAGAAATACATCAGTCAACTGTTCCTTGATCAAAAGCATAAAGAATTTCTAGAGTTGAAACAGGGTCGTATGATCGTAATTGAATATGAAAGAGAATTTGTATGGTTGAGCAAGTATGCTCAAGAATATGTTTCTACCGAAGAGATAATGTGCAAGCGGTTTGTTGATGGGCTAAACGAAGACATTAAACTTCTGGTTGGGATTTTAGATTTAAAAGAATTCATTGAGTTAGTTAAACGAGCTTGCAAAGCTAAAGATTTTAGTCGAGAAAAGAAGAAAGCCGATTCAGAGGCTAGAGATTCGATGAAAAGACTGATGAATAAGCCTTATCATTCTTCATCAAAGAAATCCTGAGATTTGTATAGTCGATCAAATGCATCAGTTAGAATCAGGATAGAGGTCGTAGAAATCTACATATAAATCCTAAAGCTTAAGCTACCTCTATCTCTAGTGTTGGCAGTGTGAAAAATAACAAACTCGAGTGTCAACAGTTCGGAAGAAGACATTTTTGTGAATGCTAGAATTAGAGTACTAAAGCTTGCTTCGAATGTGGTTCACCAGATCACTTTTTTCGGATTACCCAGAGTTATCTGAGAAAGAAAAAGTTTAAAATGTAAGATCGAGCAATACGACTACTAGAGGGAGACCACCCTGAAACACTGGAGATACGAGTGGTAACTGAGGTGCTACGAGAGATTCTGTTATGAGATCTAAAGCACGAGCACTCGCTCGAGCTTAAGCTATTCGCGCTCACGAAGAAGCGTCATCTCCAGATGTTATCACCGGTACTTTCACTCTTTATAATACTAATGTGATTGCATTGATAGATCTAGGATCAACTCATTCTTATATATATATGAGTTTAGTGTCTAGTATGACTTTCCCTATAGAGTCTACTGAATTTGTGATTAGAGTATCGAATCCCATAGGCAAATGTGTTTTGGTTGACAAAGTCTGCAAGAATTGTCCGTTAATGAATAGGAATTTCTGTTTTCTGGCTAATCTGATGTTGTTGCCATTCGATGAATTTGATGTGATTTTGGGTATGGATTGGCTAACAATGCATGATGCTATAGTAAATTGTAGACGGAAGATAATTAAACTGAAATGTCAGAATATTAGAATTGAATCTAATGATTTGAATAGTTTGCCAGTTGTAATCTCGTCTATGTTAGCTCAGAGATTTGTGAGGAAGGGGTGTGAAGCATATCTTGCTTATGTACTTGATACGAAAGTAACAGAAACAAAGATTGAATTAGTACCAGTTGTGTGCGAGTATCCAGATGTATTTCCAGAAGAGTTACTGGTACCACCTATCAGAGAGGTCGAGTTTGGTATTAAATTAGTACCAGGAACAACACCGATATTGATAGCTCCATACAGAATAGCCCCGACAGAGTTAAAAGAATTGAAATCTCAGTTGCAAGAATTGACAGATAGAGGTTTTGCTAGACCAAGTTTCTCTCTTTGGGGTGCACCGGTGTTATTTTTGAAAAAAAAAGATGGCACGATGAGAATGTGTATAGACTATCGACAACTCAACAAAGTGACGATTAAGAATAAAAACCCTTTGCCACAAATAGATGATTTGTTCGATCAGTTAAAAGGGGCAATAGTGTTTTCAAAAATTGATTTGAGATCAGGTTATTACCAGTTGCGAGTTAAAGACTCAAATGTGCCAGAGACTACATTTAGAACAAGGTACGAGCACTACAAATTACTTGTTATGCCTTTCGGACTAACAAATGCACCTGCTATTTTTATGGACTTGATGATCAAGAATTTCAAGCCATACTTAGACCGATTTGTAGTTGTGTTTATTGATGACATCTTGATTTAGTCTCGTGATGAATCTGAGCATGCCGAGCATTTGAGAATCGTGTTACAAACTTTGAGAGATAAATACTTGTTTGAAAAGTTTAGCAAATGTGAGTTTTGGCTACGAAAGGTTGGTTTTTGACTCGAGCAAAATTTCTGCGATTATAGATTGGAACTCTCTGAGAAATGTACCCGAAGTCTGTAGTTTTCTGGGACAAGCCGGCTATTATAGATGATTTGTGAAAGACTTCTTAATGATTGTGACTCTGATGACACAGTTCCTTCAAAACGATGTTAAATTTGAGTGGTCAGAAAAATGTCAGCAGAGCTTCGAGCAGTTGAAAACATTATTGACAGAGGCACCAGTGTTAGTTCAACCTGAGTCGGGTAAAGAATTTGTAGTCTTCAGTGATGCATAGTTAAATGGTCTGGGTTGTGTTTTGATACAGGAAGACAAAGTTGTAGCTTACGCCTTGATACAGTTGAAGCCGCACGAAAAGAATTATCCGATGCACGATCTAGAGTTAGCCGCGATAGTGTTCGCATTGAAAATTTGGCGTCATTACTTGTTTGGTGAGAAATGCCACATTTATACCGACCACAAAAGCTTGAAATATCTGATGACTCAGAAAGAGTTGAATTTGTGACAGCGGAGATGGTTAGAATTGCTAAAAGACTATGAATTAGTGATTGACTATCATCCGGGAAAGTGTACGTAGTTGTTGATGCTTTGAGCCGAAAGTCCTTATTTGCTTTACGTGCTACGAACACACAATTAGCTTTGTCGGACGACGGTTCGATAGCAGCTGAGTTGAAAGCGAGACCGTTATTTTTACAATAGATTTGTGAGACTCAAAAATTTGATCATGAATTGCAAACAAAACGTGCTTAGTGTGAGTCAACTTATGATTCAGATTTTTGAATAGGGCTTGATGACTGTTTGATGTTTCGTGATAGAATATGTGTACCAAGAAATTCTAAGCTCATTCGGAAGATTCTAAATGAAGCATACAGTAGTTGTTTATTAGTACATCGGGGAAGCACGAAAATGTATAATGATTTGAAACAGCTCTATTGGTTGTATGGCATGAAACAAGATATTTCATAATTTGTTTTGAAATGTTTGATTTGTCAGCAAGTCAAAGTTGAGCATCAAGTGCCATCAGGTTTCTTACAGCCTATTATGATTCCTGAGTGGAAATGGGATAAAGTAACAATGGTTTTTGTATCGGGTTTGCCCTTATCTCTGAAAAAGAAAGATGCGATCTAGGTTGTTGCTGATAGATTGATGAAATCAGCTCATTTCATTCTGATACGTACAGATTTCTCGCTTGAGAAATTAGTTGAGTTGTATATTTTCGAAATTGTGAGATTACATGGTGTTCCCCTATCTATTATTTCAGATAGAGACCCAAGATTTACTTTGTGATTTTGGAAGAAATTAAAAGAAGCTTTGGGTTCAAAGCTGCATTTTAGCACTGCATTTCACCCGCAAACAGATGGTCAATCCGAACAAGTTATTCAGATATTTGAGGATATGTTGCATTGTTGCATTCTTGAGTTTGAAGGTAGCTGGGAGAAATATCTACCATTGATTGAATTTGCTTACAATAATAGCTTCCAATCGAGTATAAAGATGGCACTGTACGAAGATTTATATGGTTGTAAATGTCGAACACCGTTATACTAGAGTGAGCTCAGTGAAAATAAGATTCACGGGGTTGATCTTATCAGAGAGACTAAAGAAAAAGTGAAAGCAATTCGCGATAGTTTGAAAGCAGCTTCAGATCGACAGAAATCGTACGCAGACTTAAAAGGAAAAGATATTGAGTTCCAGATGGAGATAAAGTGTTTTTGAAAGTGTCGCCATGGAAAAAGATATTACGGTTTGGTTGGAAAAGGAAATTGAGTCCACGATTCATCAGACCGTATAAGATTACTGAGCGAGTTGAGCCAGTGGCAGATCGACTATCGTTACTGTCAGAGTTAGAGAAAATACATAATGTGTTTCATGTGTAGATGCTTCGACGATACAGATCCAACCCTTCACATGTCATTTCCCCGACCGAGGTTGAAATTCAGTCTGATATGTCATAAGCTGAAGAACTAATTTGAATTTTAGCTCGTGAGATTAAAGAGCTAAGACATAAAGAATAGCATCAGTGAAAGTATTGTGGCATCGACACGGAGTTGAAGAAGATACGTGGGAACCCGAGGAAGCTATGAGAAAACATTACCCTAACCTATTCACTGGTAAGATTTTTGTGGACGAAAATCCCTAAGGAAGGAGAGTTGTAATAGCCCGGTTTTAGTCGAGTCAGAAAAGTGGAGGTTGAAATATTTATTTTATTATTATTTTCAGGTCTACAGCATGAATATATGATGGTGTGAAAGTTTTATTTACAAATTTTATCATTTAAATGCTCAATTCGGTAAAAAACTAAATCGCGTAAAGTGCAAAAGTGATGTTCTAATAGCTAAAAGTGTCTAATAGCTATAGAACCTTAAATTTAAGGTCCTTAAGTGGTAATTGGAGCATTTATATGATATTGGACATTTATGAGAATGGTACTTTTAAAAATAGTGTGATTAATTAAGGTTATATTAGTAATTTAACTTAAAATAAATAAAACAAAAAAAAATACATTACATATCATCATCTTCTTCACCAAAATTAGGGCAACAAGGAAGCCATTTTTTCTCCTTTTCATTCGGCCAAGACATTTATGCTCAATTAGGTATGGCTTTTGTTCCGTTTTTAATGATTTCTATGTTTTTGAGATCATTGTAGCTAGTACTAGCTAGCCTAGGGACTAATTTGCAAAATTGTTAAAAATTTTAGATGATGCCATTGATATATATATGAGTATTTTTATGTTTAATGATAGATTATGAATATTTGATGTTAGTTAAATAAGTTTTGATAAGTGAATTTTGGTGAAAATGCAAATTGGGGGCTAAATTGAGAAATGTTGAATATGTGTGGTTGAAATGTGAAATAAATGTAAAATATGGGCTGCTAGGAGTATAATGGTAATTCGGCTAGCATGAGTACATTTGGAATTTCATTAATATGTGATTTTATGCAATAAGGACTAAATTATAAAAAATGTGTAAGTTTAGGGGTTTTAAAATAACGAAAATGGGAGTCGCCACCAATCTTTTAAAGTGTGATTGGATATAAAACATTTTGGTCTACGAAATTATGAGAAAATAGGTTCGGGAGTCGGTTACGTACGAGGAAGGATTAGCACCCTCGTAACGCCCCAAAATTGGTGCCAAATTGAATAATTTTATCTTAATGTCAGAAATTTGAAAGAATTTAGAAATGAGATTCCCTTAAAACCGTAATACTTGGAGTTAAAAAGAATCAAAATTCCTTCGTTTTAAAAGAGTACAAACATCACATCCAGCATGATTGGACACGATATCTTTAAACTTTCATAACTGAAGTCATCTTGTGATTTGTAACATTTGTTTAAAAGGATATTTTAGATATTTAGACAAACGGAAAATCGTAACCCAACATGTTAGGGCACTACTTTCCAAATTCCTAAATATCAAAACATTGCCTCACTTTAAAAAAATCCTTTTGAATTAAACAAGATATTTTGTTTTGAAAATAGTGATGTATTTTACATTTTACAAAAAATTAATCATAACTACATAATACATGCTTTATTATTTTATGCAACTATAGTACATATAAAAAATGATGAATAATGATATAACTAACATAATATACATTCATATCTCATGCATATAAAAATACAAATATACATATACTATCATTTCATGTAAATTACAATGTAACGGATAATAAATAGAACAATATAAATTTTATCATATATGCAATAATACTTCGTGCAAATAAACATAACGAATGATAAAAAGATGAATAATTATTATGTTGCAATAAATAAATATGAATAGGATGCTAAAATTAGTTAACAAAGAATATATGTAACAAAAGATAAAATCAAAATACCAATTTAAAAGAAAAAGTGAGTAAAAAAAAGATCTAAAATAATATATAAGTAGAAAAACATTATAAATGTGTTGTATAATTTAATAACCTAATATATCTATAAAGATATTAATATGTCAAGTAAAAACATAAACAAAAAAACATTACATACTAACTTCTAAAATGTAATTTGTAACAATAATTTACAAAATTTAATCATAATGAAATGATATAATAATGATATAATATAATATTCATATATAAATAATAAAACAAGTAATATATGAAGTAAAATATGTATGAAATTTATAAGAAACATATATAATAAATTGTGAATAATGAAATTGATATAACATATATACTTAAATATAGTGAAATATATAAAATGTATAAAATTTTTATGAAATATACATAATAATATAATAATATAAGTAAAATAATTTTATTATTTTTATATAATTAACATTAAAAATATGTAATACATATATATTTAAAAAAATTATTTAATTAGTAAAATATAGATAATACATATAACATATAAAATAGTATATAATATAATAAATATATTTCCCGTATTTAATAATATAACATATAATTTTAATATAAAATAATAATAGACATTAAATAAATAATAAAATTTAAAATTAATAAATATATAAATATATAAATAGAAGAGGACTAAAATTAAAAGCAATTAAAAATTTTGGGCTAAATTAAAAAAATAAAACAATTTAGGCTTATTTGAAAACGAATTAAAACCAAGGGACTCATTGGGCAATTTGCCCTAATCTCAAAACGATGCCGTTTCTTCAGAATGGATTTTAAAGATTTTTAGGATTAAATTGAAACAAATATAAAAAATTAGGGCTGAATTAAAATAAAAATAAAATGAAATTAAAAATTTAAAAAAAATAAAAGGGTCAATTAGGCAATTTGCCCATTTTCTAAAAACACGCGGATCCTTCCCCGGGTCACGGGTCAACACGCGGATCCTTGTCCGTGAAATGACATCATTTTATGCTTATTGAATTAAACCAAAACAGCACCGTTTCGTTTAGGCTATATAAGCCAAATTTCTACTTTAAAATCATTTTGCAACCCCACTTTAAAAAAAAAGAAAGAAAATCCTCTGAAGAGGACTTGGGGTCGGCCTTGGACCTTTGTCGAGCTGCCGTCCTCAGGCGCCCACGCGCCACCGCGAATGCCGCCACGCACGGTGGTCGGAGGGTTTAAAAACCCTCGTCTTTTCAGACGAAATACAGGTAACCCCTCCCTTTTAATATTTCGGTAGTTTACTTGATAAAAATGATTCGTATACTCGTTGAATAAATAACAGAATACAAAAACTTAAATCACCTTCTTAGAGAAACTGCTTGAACTTCCTTTCTTATGAATATGTGTAAGTATTTTTTATTCTGTCCAAAAATCGGTCCTCATTACAATGATAGTATTCGGCTTTATAGCCACTGTTTTTTATATTTACATATTTCCTTACCATATATTGTTTTGTTTCTGTCATTTCTTTCCATTTTTGCAGATGATCGAGGAGAAGAAGGTGCACTGATCACGGCGTCGATTTGCATCTCAATTACAATGAGATACGGGGCCTGGAATCACGGCACCGATGAAAGGTAACTGAAACGACGCGAGGTGAAACGGCGTGACTGATGGGGTGCTTACGGCGCGAAGCTTCTGGAAACCCTAGGGTTTCGAGATTCTGTTTAGGCATTGGGCCTTGTTTAGGTTGGGTCTGTCTTTGGATGTTTGGGCCATTGAGTTTTGGGTTCGGGTGTAACGGGTACTGGGTAGTGGGTAGTGGTAGGTTTACTGGGTTGTAATCGGGTTTAAGGTCTTGGGTCAATAAAATGTAATTGGGCCTGTAAATGGACTGTTTAAAATAAACATTCATTTATTTTATTTTTGTTTTATTTATTTAATTATGGGCCTGGGAAAAATATAGTTCATACAGCTGCCCCTCTTTGCTCATTGCTGTGTAACAGGAATAGAGCTAAGATATAAAAGAACAAATTTTGCTCGGGCTCGCCGAGTCTTGAGTTCTTCGATTTGCTCCCCGTTGAATACAGAAATGCCCAAATCATCTTAGATCTGCCTCGACAAAGGTAAAATCTGCTATGTCTTCGATTTGCTCCCTGTCAAATACAGAGATGCCGAATCTGTCATTTTTTATCTGCTCTCTGACAATACAGAGATGCCAAATCTGCTTATCTTCGATCTGCTCTCTGACAATATAGAGACGCCAAATCTGCTTTCTTCGATTAGCTCTCTGACAATACAGAGACACCAAATCATCTTGGATCTGCTCCCCGTCGAATACAGAGATGCCAAATCTGTTGTTCTTCGATGTGCTCCCTGACCATACAGGGACGCCAAATCTGCTATCTTCGATCCGGTCTCTGACAATACAGAGACGCCAAATCAACTTGGATTTGCTCCCCGTCGA
This sequence comes from Gossypium anomalum, assembly GCA_025698475.1. Lineage (NCBI taxonomy): Eukaryota > Viridiplantae > Streptophyta > Magnoliopsida > Malvales > Malvaceae > Gossypium > Gossypium anomalum. Next base: position 74,481,673 of record CM046966.1, on the reverse strand, counting down.
ATACGAAGATGCCAAATTTGTTGTTCTTCGATCTGCTCCCTGACCATACAGGGATGCCAAATCTGCTATCTTCGATCTGCTCTCTGACAATACAGAGACGCTAAATCATCTTGGATCTGCTCCCCATCGAATACGGAGATGCCATGTCTGTTGTTCTTCGATCTGCTCCCTGACCATACAGGGACACCAAATCTGCTATCTTTGATCTACTCTCTGACAATACAGATATGCCAAATCATCTTGGATCTGCTCCCCGTCAAATACGGAGATGCCAAATCTGTTATATTTGATCTACTCCCTGACCATACAGGGACGCCAAATCTGCTATCTTTGATCTGCTCTCTGACAATACAGAGACACCAAATCATCTTGAATCTGCTCCCCATCGAATACGGAGATTCCAAATCTATTATCTTTAACCTGCTCCTTGTAGACGTAAGGATGCCAAATCATCTTGGATCTACTTCGATATGGAAACATCAGAAGGTTAGATTTGATATGTCTTCAATCTGCTCTCCGTCGAATACAGAGATGACAAATCTTGTTTCTTCAATTTGTTCTCTGACAATACAGAGATGCCAAACCATCTTGGATCTGCTTCAACATAAACTCTTGAAAGTCAGATCTGCTATGCTTTAGCCTGTTACCCTACTGCTTAGGGGGTTAAGGTGCATCAATCTTCGTTGTCCTTTGAAGGAAATTACCTGTATAATATGTATGAGTTCATGCCTAATGATTAGGATGCTATGATCGAAATGAGTCAAATGCTCCTAATAAAACCTGTTATAACACAAAATGTTTATGAATATGACCCCTATTCCAGACATCACTACTCATTCCTTCGTCAAAGCTCATCCTTATTTCTCTCGAAATATCATTCTTACTCAGCTCATAGGTTTGTACCATTCTTCAAATGCTATGACCCACCAAGAATGTTTGTAAGATGATCCTCTCTTAAGATCGAATCGTTTGATTTGTCCAATCATCATTTCGGACTAAAGAAAGAATCACTTCGAGTTCTTTCAAACCTTACTTACATGAATTCCTTAAACAATTATTCTGTTTTAGTTTCTTGTATTATCTAGAAATTTCCAAAGTAACGAGCAAAACTTCATTTGTGAAAATTATTTAGTTCATCTATCATTATTTAATGCAACACACTTTAAGAATAATGGAAGATGATTTTAATCTTGAGAATAATTAGATTTGAATGAATTTTTCAAAAACATAAAGGGAATTAATCTGAAAGCCTATCTTTAAGAAGAAATAGAATCTAAAGATAGCAAATAGGATAAAAGTTAGATGCTCTAGATATCGCCGCTTGAACGTCTATATACCAGCTCCATGAAGACTTTCTTGAGTTCAACATGTGTTTAAAAGATCCAAAACACTTTGTCGATGCCCCAATATGCAATGAGCTTCACTCTTTGTTGGATCAGATATAGCAAGATTACTGTATACCCTTCAAAATTTGACCTGCCCTTTTAGGTTTTCAACTCAAAACCCCTTTGGTCACAAGGTGCCCTTTGCAGGTTTTCACCTTGGATTCTCCTCTCCTTTAGACAAAGTACTTTTTGATTGAGTCTGAATTCACTAGATTGGGTAAACTCTTCCCATCCATTTCTATCAAAATCAATGCACCTCCAGAGAAAGCCTTCTTCACGACATACGGCCCTTCCCAATTTGGCATCCATTTTCCTCTGAAGTCTTTTTGAATGGGAAGGATCTTTTTTAGCACAAGGTCCCCCTCATGAAACTCCCTTGGACAAACCTTCTTGTCGTAAGCTCGCATCATTCACTTCTGATACATCCAACCATGGCAAATAGCTTTTAGCCTCTTTTCTTCGATCAAGTTCAACTGGTCATACCGCGATTGAATCCACTCTACCTCATCCAGCTTTATCTCTGACAAAATTTAAAGCGAAGGTATTTCAACTTCAATAGGTAACACTGCCTCCATTCTATAAACCAGTGAGAAAGGAGTTGCCCCAGTAGAGGTTCTAGCAGACGTTCTATAGGCTAAGAGTGTAAATGGTAACTTCTCATGCCAATCTCTGTAGGTTTCAGTCATTTTCCCCACTATCTTCTTGATGTTTTTATTAGTAGCTTCCACTGCCCAATTCATCTTTGGGCGATATGGATATGAATTATGATGCTTAATCTTGATCTGACTACAAACTTCTGCTATCGTTTTGTTGTTCAAGTTTAATGCATTGTCTGATATGATCCTCTCAGGCATCCCATACTGACAAATAATCTCTTTCTTCAAGAATCGACTTACAGCTGACTTAGTAACATTTGCATAAGAAGCAGCCTCTACCCACTTTGTGAAGTAATCAATGACCACAAAAATAAATTGATGCCCATTTGAAGCTTTTGGTGATATTGGCCCAATGACATCCATGCCCTACATGGAAAAAGGCCATGGAGAAGTCATAACATGTAGAGGTGAAGGTGGTACATGAATCTTGTCTCCGTAAATTTGGCATTTCTGGCATTTCTTGGCGTAGTTGATACAATCCCCTTTCATGGTAGACCAATAATATCCAAACCTCATGATTTGTCTAGCCATCATGAAACCATTAGCGTGTGTCCCACAAACACCCTTGTGTACTTCTTCCAGGATTAACTTAGCCTCCACGGCGTCAACACATCTCAACAATACTTGGTCCTTTCTTCTTTTGTACAAGATGTCTCCATCCAAAACGTAATCACAAGCTAATCTCCTTAAAGTTCGCTTATCATTCTCAGTTAACTGTTCTGGGTATTTACGATCTCTCACATATCGCAATATATCCTGATACCAAGAATTATCATCTTTTTCTTCTTCCTCAATGTTACAACAGCAAGCTGGAGCCTCAAAGATACTCATCTGAATAGGTCTCATCTCCTCCTCTTTATTCGCTCTAATCATTGAAGCCAAGGTTGCTAGAGCATCTGCCATCTGGTTTTCATCTCGCGGGATATAATTGAAAGTGATGTTATCAAACTCCTCAAGTAACCCCAAAACTACCTTTCGATAATTGATCAATTTAGGATCCCTTGTTTCCTATTCACCTCTAAGCTGGTAAATTACCAATGCAGAGTCTCCGTATACTTCCAAGGTTTTTATTCCTCGCTCTATAGCCACTCGGAGTCCCATGATGCATGCTTCATACTCAGCCCTATTGTTTGTGCAATCAAAATCCAACTTACATGTGAATGGATAATAATCGCCATTTGGGGATACCAGGACTACCCTAATTCCATGCCCCATCAAAGCTCAACCTCCAAAGACAATCCTCTATAGTGGCTACACACATCAACTCCTCATTTGGGAAATCGAAATTCAACGACTCATAATCCTCCAGAGCTCTACTAGCCAGAAATTCCACTATAGCACTTCCTTTTATAGCCTTCTGGCTCACATAGACTATGTCAAACTCTGAAAGCAGAATTTGCCACCTTGCCATTCTCCCCTTCAAAGCTGTTGATTCCATCATATACTTCAAAGGATAAAGTTTTGAAATAAGCCAAGTAGTATGATATAGCATGTACTGTCTTAACCTTCGAGTTGTCCAGATTAAAGCACAACACAAATTTTCAATTGGCGAATATCTCATCTCACACTCTATAAATTTCTTACTGAGGTAATATATCGCCTTCTCCTTTCTTCCCGACTCATCATGTTGACCAAGCATGCATCCCATGGAATTACTAAAAACTGACAAGTACAGAATTAATGGTTTATCTGGACTAGGTGGAAATAGTATTGGAGCGTTTAACAAGTATTGCTTAACCTTGTCAAAAGCATTCTGGCATTCCTCATCCCAAGTACTTTGGTTGTGTTTTCTAAGGAGGTGAAATAGAGGATCACATTTCTCAGTTAATTGTGAAATAAACCGAGCAATATAATTCAACCTTCCCAGAAAACCCCGAACTTTCTTCTGAGTACGTGGTGGAGGTAAATCTCGTATAGCTTTAACTTTTTCTGAGTCAACTTCTATTCCTTTTTCACTAACTACAAAGCCTAATAATTTCCCTGATCTAGCTCTGAAGGTACACTTTGTCGGATTAAGTTTTAATTGAAACTTCCTTAATCTCAAGAATAGTTTCCTTAAAACTTCAAAATGTTCCTTCTCCGTCCGAGACTTGGCAATCATGTCATTGACATACACCTCAATTCCCTTGTGCATCATATCATGAAATAAATTCACCATAGCCCTCTGGTATGTTGCCCCTGCATTCTTCAACCCAAAAGGCATTACCTTGTAACAAAAGGTACCCCACAATGTTACAAAGGTGGTTTTGTCCATGTCCTTGGGATGCATCTTTATCTAATTGTACCCTGAGAAACCATCCATGAAAGAGAACAACAAATATCTCAGTGTATTGTCTACCAAAGTGTCTATGTGTGGCAAAGGAAAATTATCTTTCGGGCTAGCTTTGTTCAGATCTCTGTAATCAACACACATTCGTACCTTCCCATCTTTCTTAGGAACTGGTACAATGTTAGCTACCATTCAGAGTACTTCACCTCTTGTAAGAATCCTTTATCGAATTGCTTCTTGAATTCATCCTTTATTTTCAACACGATATCTGGCCTCATTCTTCGCAACTTCTGTTTGACTGGCTTAAAATCCTATCTTATTAGGAGACGATGCACCACAATATCGATATTTAACCCTGGCATATCTTGATAGGACCATGCAAAGATATTCTTGAACTCATGTAGCAACTCAATCAGTCCGTGCCTTGTGTTTTTGGCAATCTGCATGCGAATTTTCACCTCTTTCCCTTCCTCTAGGGCTACATTCTCTATTGCCCGTTTCTCATGTGGCATGATTTGCTTCTCCTCCTATTTTACCATCCTCAAAAGATCTAAAGACACATCACAGTCCTGGACATCTTTAAAACCTGAGATTCTTCTAAACACATGTCTTGCTCGCGAGAGAAATCAGGATTTGATATATCAGTGCTCATGTCATTAATATCTAGGGATCTGAGAAGTATAAAGAATATACAAAGAATGAATGAATTTAAGAATGATTATTTATGTGCTATGAATGAAAGAATAAATATTGTCAAAATTTAACGGAATATTGATTGATAAAAATGAAACAATACTCGTTCAAATTGATAAAAGTTATGTTATATTAAAAAATAATAAATGATCGTAAGCCTATTTCACAAATGTAATCCTATTACTCCTAGGCCCTAAAGTAACAAGAATGTTTTGGAAATTACTCTGAAAAATTCCTAAAGACTACAGGAAGTTCCTTCGCAGTCCAATTGTTCAGAGAGCTTCCCAGTTTGTAAGGGTGAACGCCCTCAAGGTTTCCTCGCTCTAATCCTTCGTGTTGTATAGCATTGATCTGATGACTTTATTCTATGAGTAACCCTCTCAATATGAAGGTTTGGGATATTTGAGGGAATGTCATCGGCTCCCACTCCACTTCTCTTCTATTAAGGCACACCCTTCTTCCTTCTTGGCTCTTCTTAACTTCCTTCCTCCTTTGCTTATAATCTGGCTTGAAGCCCACCCAAAGCGATCCTTCTTTTCTTTCAATTCTGGGATTTGAGTCCCTCATTGCAGGTATTTTCCTAACCCTTTCCTTGTAGGGCTCCCTTTCCTACCATCATTTGTAAAGCCATCCTCGTAGCTCCTATTATCTTGGGCACCAGTAGCTCACTTCCTTCCAAAATGAAGGTTGCATTTACAAATTCCAAAGAGCGAAAGGAACACTCAATAGATTCTTCGTTTGTCTCGACATAAAGGGCCTTGCTAGTGACTGCGGCTATAATGTCCTCCTCTGCATTAATAGTTATTATCCATCCATCTGTCACTAGCTTTAATTTCTGGTGCAACGATGAAGGCACCGCTCTCGCTGAATGTATCCATGGCCTTCCTAATAAGCAATTGTAGGAAGGCTTGATATCTATCACCAAGAAGTCTATTTCGTATATGTTCGGCCCAATGTCCAAGGGGATGTCAATCCTTCCCATCACCTTCCTTTCTGTACCATCAAAGGCTCTTACCACATTTTGGCATATCTTCATATGAGAATCATCAATGGGTAATCTATTCAATGTAGATAATGGTAGAACATTCAAGGCTGATCCATTATCGATAAGCATGCTTGGGAGTGTGTACCCCTTGCATCGAGTGGTAATGTGCAAGGCCTTAGTTGACCCTCTGCCCCCCGGTGGGATTTCATCATCATTAAAGTAGATGAAATTATCCGCGCTAACGTTGTTCACCAACCGGTCCAGCTTGTTAACGGATATGTCATGGGTGACATATGTCTCGTTAAGCACCTTCATCAATGCCTCCCTATGTGCCTCAGAACTCAAAAGTAGAGCCAATACTAATATGCGAGCTGGCTGCTTACGCAACTGCTCGACCATGCTATACTCGCTATGCTTAAGGAACTTTAGAAATTTCTTAGCCTTTTTCTCTTTTACTGGCTCCTTGATAGTCACTTTAGCTTCTTCTTTTTTTTTTTTGCACTAGCATTCTTTATTTTTATGGGCTCCTCTCTGACACCTATCGCATCATATCGCTTCCCACTTCGGGTATGGGAACCCTCAACTTGTACATCTTTAGACGTGCTGGTTATGTTCTCCTCCTCCGGCATTGTCACACTGCAGTCATAACTCCATGGCACCCTCTTGCTATCTTTATAAGGGAAAGGCGTAGGCTTATGGATAATGACCTTAGGCACCATTTGTGCCCTCACTTCATTATTCCCCAGCAAGGAAATAATAATCCTTGGCTGGCTAGTTTCTTTCTGTTCTTCCTCCAGCACACATATTTGTTTTTCATAAGAGCTTCCTTCAAAAATTTGTAGCTCTTTGTTGTCTATAAAGCCCTGCACCAAAGCCTTGAATTCCTCGCAATCTTCATGGAACTCACCATGGTTATCTGTTTCATTTTTAGAGGTTAACATGCCTCTCTTCATCATCTCCTCCCAAATCACCCTCATAGACATCCTTATCTCAGCAACATCTTCCTTCATTCTCCTCTTACTGGCTTCACCAATGGCATTCACTCCTTGATCGCTATGATTTGGCAACGGGTTTTCAGTACTAGGGGTATTATCAAACTTCACTACCCCCATCTTAATAAGCCTCTCTACGGCCTTCTTGAAACCGGTACAATTTTTGATCTAATGCCCCGGTATTCCAGCATGGTATTTGTATCTGGCATTTGCATCATACCATTTGGGATATGGGGGCTGCAGTGGTTTTAGATGAAAAGGAGAAATAGCATGTGCATCATATAAGCTTTGATATAGCTCACGATACGTCACGGGGATAGGTGTGAATTGTATCCTTTCAGAATTCTACCTTGTACCCGACTCCTTCTTTTGAGAACTTTGTTGCTCAACCGCAGCTGTTTTAGGTTGACCAACTGTGATTGCCCTTGTATTGTAGGTGCTTGTGTTATTCATTTTACCATCCTTTCTCCTTGGGGCTGATCTTTTGGTCGTTTCCCTCTCGATTTTGCCACCCCTTATGGCATTCTCAATCATCTCCCCTACTATGTATATATCTGCAAAACTTTTAGCAGTACTTCCAATCATGTGAGTGATGAATGGAGCCTTTAGAGTGTTGATGAACAACATGGTGGTCTCCTTCTCTAACAACGGTGGTTCAACTTGCATTGCCACCTCTCTCCATCTCTGTGCATATTGCCTAATATTCTCATTAGGCTTTTTCTCCATATTTTGCAGCGTAATCCTGTCTGGAGTCATGTCAGTCACATGATTGTACTACTGTATGAAGGCTTGTGCAAGATCCCTCCATGAACTTATTCTGGCCTGACTCAGTTGATTGTACCACTTGGCTGCTGCTCCAATTAAACTTTCTTGGAAACAGTGGATCAACAATTGATCATTATTCACATACCTAATCATTCTCCTACAGAACATTGTGATATGGGCTTCTGGGCAAGTAGTCCCGTTGTACTTCTCAAATTCTAGCATCTTGAATTTGTGAGGAAGCACCAAGTCTAGGACCAAGCTTAGATATTTGGCATCAACTCTATGATGCCCATCAGCATTCTCTAAAGCTTTGAATTTATCCTCCAACCATTTGTAGCGTTCTTCCAACTGTCTTGTAGCCTCAGTTCCTAAATCCTCTTTTTCAGCCATGTCTAAGTAAAGAATGAGAGGATTTGCAGGATTATCGCCCAAATTGAATCCCGAGCCAGTTGGGAAATTTATGGGGACCCCAGCATCAACTTGACCCTGTTGAGGCCTTATTGTGACAGTCGGCCCTCGGGGATATGCCTCAGGTTGGGTTTGTATGTGAGGTGGAGTAAAACCAAGAGGATGACCCTCATTCTTCTCTTCAGTGATTGCCATGGGAGCCTTTCCCTTATCAGTCTTGAATGCATATGATGTGATGAAATGCAAATGCATGAATGCAAAAAGATGTCGATTCTGATTCAGTTTTATTTTAGAAAATGTTATTTAAGGAACAAAAATCTTTTCATAAAACAGATTACAAATACACTTTTGCCCGTAAGCCTAGAGTCGTAACCCTATCTAATAATAATTCTAAATCTCGTCCTTTGTCTGACGATAACTCATACATTATACTCAGCATTCTAGCTTGTATTGGCAAATCCTGCAAGTATTCAGCAACCTCTCGAATCTGAACTAGGGCCTCTTCCATGACATGATCCCTATCTCTCACTTGATCCCGAAGATAGTAAAGTTCTCCCTTCCACTGTTCTTCTCTTGCCTCGAGCTACTCAATCCGTATCTCACAGTCCTGTAGTGCTGCTTCTAACCCTCCAATATTGTACTTCATTTCCTTGATCTTATCCAAGCTTGCTTTTAGCTCGATCGCAGAGTTACGACTTCGGTAATGATGAAGAGATCGTCCAAGCTCTGTCACCTTAACTTTTAACCCTTGATTTTCCTTTTCTAGGGCCTGATTACATGACTGCATCTCTTGGAACTTCTTCTCCCAATACTCGATTTTGGCTCTTTCCTCTTGAATCTCATGCTGCCACTGCTCTGAAGATCTCCCTGGCTTTCTTGTAATGTGTCTTCAAGTCATCTCAATCTTCTTTGATCTTCCTCTTTTCCTTTTTCACCTTCTCGACTTCCATCTTTTGAACATCGACATCGAAACTCAAACACATTTTTTCCTCCTCGAGCTTCTCCATCCTCTTTTCAAGCTTTGAATTCTTTCTTTCAAACTCTTGTTTCATAACTTCCAACTCTGATGGAATTACTCGTAAGCTCTCCTCTAATGATCGAGCCACTCCCAAGGTTGGCCTAGGGACATTATCATTTACTCTCCTACTAAACCACCCTTTGTACTTAAGGGTTGACATCGAGCCTTCAGTCAAGATCTTCATACAGAAAGGCTTCTTCCAAGCCTCAGAAATCTCTCGCATCCTCTTCTTGTAGTGATCCCCTTTATAAGAGAGATCACTCTGAGCCAAACCCTGTGTAGCCAGTATGAAATGCCTCGCTCGATACTACCTTAGAACAAGCAACGGTGTATATCCAATAGCTCTCCAAATTCTTGGCAAAGGGAACCAATCAAAATTGCCACAGTGATAAAGGACTTCACTAGGAACCAACCAATGAGCCTTCCACATAACATCTTCCTCTTGAAGATTCTGAAGAATATCTATCCACCGCTCTTCTGAAATGTCATCTCTCCTAGGCCTGTCCACTGCTTCCTTTAAGGGAGAATAACCCTCGAAGAACACTCGGCAAGGAACCTTGTCAAGCTTCCAGAAGTGGTTATGAAACCAAACCAACAGCAACTGTGCACATCCAATGAACCTTCCTTCACCAGCTCTTCGAGATGCGTTCAAGGATCTTATCATCTCAGCTAGGATTGCGGGCATAGGTGTATTCTATTTTTCAAGTCGATTGAACAAATCTAGAACTGCCTCATCTATGTGCCCCAACGCCTTTGGGAAAATCACCATGCCGTAAACACTCAAAGCCAGGACGTCGACCCTTTTCTTCACGTCTGGAGGCGTCGATATCAAATCCCTCAAAACGGCCCATGGAATGCACTTACCATCACCCTTTTGCTACACACGAGCTACAACCCACAGTTCACTCATCCCAGTAATCATTATCAACTTCTTGGTAAAATCTGGAAGGCTAACAGGCCTAACATAAGCCTTGTGACCCTGAATCCTTGGGCAACGTAGTAAAGTCGTATACTCCTCTAAAGTAGGTACAAGATCAACATCACTGAATGTAAAGCAACTATAAGCAGGGTTCTAGAACTGTACCATAGCTCGAAACAAGTGCCTATCTATCTTAACGTCTAGCAAATAGGGAAGGTCTCCATAATTCTGATAGAAAAGTCGCTAGCCTCGTCATCCCATTGGGCCCAAATGTCTCTCACTCCTCGTAACTCATTCTCACAAATTAACACGGTGAAGTCCCATAACTCTGACGTATACCCTTCAGTGACACTATCTCCTTTCTTTAACTGGGCTTTCTCTAACCAGGTACAGACAGAAGCATTGTCCTCCACTTTATTAAGGTATTCGTTCCTCATTACAAAACTTTCTAATCTAGAAATCGAACCGTGAATCGACACCTTTAAATGCCAAATGACATGCAATGACAGCAAAATAAAAATAAGTCAGTATCATATATAAAGGAAAATGATAAACAAATACTTACAAGGGTAATTTTCTAAAGGTTATCAGTATTTCCCTAGGGTAAGCACTTAAAGGTTCACTATATGAGTTTTATCTCTAAAGCAAATGTACTTGAACCCGCAGATTCCTCGGTCCTCACCCATTATAGGCTCATATAGACCAAGTTCAGTTTAGGGGGACACATTTCCCTATGGCCATACGGAGATGAAAATCTCACGAAGACATAGGTACAGCATCCCAGAAGTAATCCACTAGCTCATACGAAGGTGAAAACCTCACGAAAGCGTAGTTTCTCACTCCCACTTAAGGGTGTGGCCACAACGACCATGCAAATGCAATGAACAGCAATAAGGTAACAAACATAAGCAATAAAAACATGTAAAAAGGATCAAATTTTAAATTTTCCAAACTTCCGACATTAAGACAGAAAATATTCAATATCTTGGCTTGACTCTCTTTTCTCCCCAGTGGAGTCGCCAAGCTATCGAAAACTTCCTTTTAAGAGCAGGTTTTAAAATAACGAAAACGGGAGTCACCACCAATCTTTTAAAGTGTGATTGGATCACTTTAAAAAACATTTTGGTCTACGAAATTATGAGAAAGTAGGTTCGGGAGTCGGTTACGTACGAGGAAGGATTAGCACCCTCGTAACGCCCTAAAATTGGTACCAAATTGAATAATTTTGTCTGAATGTCAGAAATTTGAAAGAATTTAGAAATGAGATTCCCTTAAAACCGTAATACTTTGAGTTAAAAAGAATCAAAATTCCTTCGTTTTAAAAGAGTACAAACATCAATCCAGCATGATTGGACACGATATCTTTAAACTTTCGTAACTGAAGTCATCTTGTGATTTGTAACATTTGTTTAAAAGGATATTTTAGATATTTAGACAAACGGGAAATCGCAACCCAGCATGTTAGGGCACTACTTCTCGAATTCCTAAATATCAAAACATTACCTCACTTTAAAAAAATCCTTTTGAATTAAACAAGATATTTTGTTTTGAAAATAGTGATGTATTTTACATTTTACAAGAAATTAATCATAACTACATAATACATGCTTTATTATTTTATGCAACTATAGTACATATAAAAAATGATGAATAATGATAAAACTAACATAATATACATTCATATCTCATGCATATAAAAATACAAATATACATATACTATCATTTCATGTAAATTACAATGTAACGGATAATAAATAGAACAATATAAAATTTGTCATATATGCAATAATACTTCGTGCAAATAAAAATAACGAATGATAAAAAGATGAATAATTATTACGTTGCAATAAATAAATATGAATAGGATGCTAAAATTAGTTAACAAAGAATATATGTAACAAATGATAAAATTAAAATACCAATTTAAAAGAAAAAGTGAGTAAAAAAAAGATCTAAAATAATATATAAGTAGAAAAACATTATAAATGTATTGTACAATTTAATAACCTAATATATCTATAAAGATATTAATATGTCAAATAAAAACATAAAAAAAAACATTACATACTAACTTCTAAAATGTAATTTGTAACAATAATTTACAAAATTTAATCATAATGAAATGATATAATAATGATATAATATAATATTCATATATAAATAATAAAATAAGTAAAATATGTATGAAATTTATAAGAAACATATATAATAAATTGTGAATAATGAAATAGTATAATAATAAAAATGATATAACATATATACTTAAATTTGTGAAATATATAAAATGTATAAATTTTTATGAAATATACATAATAATATAATAATATAAGTAAAACAATTTTATTATTTTTATATAATTAACATTAAAAAATATGTAATACATATATATTTAAAAAAAAATTATTTAATTAGTAAAATATAGATAATACATATAACATATAAAATAATATATAATATAATAAATATATTTCCCGTATTTAATAATATAACATATAATTTTAATATAAAATAATAATATACATTAAATAGATAATAAAATTTAAAATTAATAAATATATAAATAGAAGAGGACTAAAATTAAAAGCAATTAAAAATTTTAGGCTAAATTAAAAAAAATAAAACAATTTAGGCTTATTTGAAAACGAATTAAAACCAAGGGACTCATTGGGCAATTTTCCCTAATCCCAAAACGATGCCGTTTCTTCAGAATGGATTTTAAAGATCTTTAGGATTAAATTGAAACAAATATAAAAAATTATGGCCGAATTAAAATAAAAATAAAATAAAATTTAAAAATTTAAAAAAACACGGAAGGGTCAATTAGGCAATTTGCCCATTTTCTAAACACACGCGGATCCTTTCCTAGGTCACGGGTCAACACGCGGATCCTTGTCCATGAAACGACGTCTTTTTATGCTTATTGAATTAAACCAAAATGGCACCGTTTCATTTAGGCTATATAAGCCAAATTTCTACTTCAAAATCATTTTGCAACCCCACTTTAAAAAAAAAGAAAGAAAATCCTCTGAAGAGGACTTGGGGTCGGCCTTGGACCTTTGTCGAGCTGCCGTCCTCAGGCGCCCATGCGCCCATGCGCCATCGCGAGTGCTACCACGCACGGTGGTCGGAGGGTTTAAAAACCCTCGTCTTTTCAGACGAAGTACAGGTAACCCCCTCCCTTTTAATATTTCGGTAGTTTACTTGATAAAAATGATTCGTATACTCGTTGAATAAATAACAGAATACAAAAACTTAAATCACCTTCTTAGAGAAACTACTTGAACTTCCTTTCTTATGAATATGTGTAAGTATTTTTTATTCTGTCCAAAAATCGGTCCTCATTACAATGATAGTATTTGGCTTTATAGCCACTGTTTTTTATATTTACATATTTCCTTGCCATATATTGTTTTGTTTCTGTCCTTTCTTTCCATTTTTGCAGATGATCGAGGAGAAGAAGGGGCACTGATCACGGCGTCGATTTGCATGTCAATTACAACGAGATACAGGGCCTGGAATCACGGCACCGATGAAGGGTAGCTGAAACGACGCGAGGTGAAACAGCGTGACTGATGGGGTGCTTACGGCGCGAAGCTTCTGGAAACCCTAGGGTTTCTAGATTCTGTTTAGGCATTGGGCCTTGTTTAGGTTGGGTCTGTCTTTGGATGTTTGGGCCATTGAGTTTTGGGTTCGGGTGTAACGGGTACTGGGTAGTGGTAGGTTTACTGGGTTGTAACCGGGTTTAAGGTCTTGGGTCAATAAAATGTAATTGGGCCTGTAAATGGACTGTTTAAAATAATCATTCATTTATTTTATTTTTATTTTTTTCTGGTTTTATTTATTTAATTATGGGCCCAGGCAAAATATAGTTCATACAGCTGCCCCTCTTTGCTCATTGCTGTGTAACAGGAATAGAGCTAAGATATAAAAGAACAAATTTTGCCTGGGCTTGCCGAGTCTTGAGTTCTTCGATCTGCTCCCTGTTGAATACAGAAATGCCCAAATCATCTTAGATCTGCCTCGATAAAGGTCAAATCTGCTATGTTTTCGATTTGCTCCCCGTCAAATACGGACTTGAATTGGGGAAAAGATAATCTTATCGATTAATCGACCCGATTCACTATTTTAACATCTGAGGTAAGTTCGTATGTTATAAATTCATTGAAAATGTATTTTATATGCTTTGATATAGCATAAATTGTAATTATGTGATTATGGACGAGTTCGAAAATGATGCGATGAAGATTAGACAGTTGAAATCCCGATTGAACCTTAGGAATAGTTTAGGATACAAGTGAAATGTCCTTAGGTATACTTGAGTTGGCTTCGGGCCATGAGTTAGCACTATGTGTGCGTGATAAACCGATTTGGCTTCAGACCATGCATATTGGTTGATTTGGCTTCGAGCCATGATATTAGAATTTCGGATAAGTTACCTTAATTTGGCTATAGAATTTCAGGTACTTACTTGGACTTTAGTACTGTGTTCCATCCTCAGACTGATAAGCAATCTAATAAGGTGATTCAGATACTGGAAGATATGTTATAGAGTTGTGTTATCGACTTTCGTGGTAGTTGGGAGAAGTTTTTGCCATTGGTTGAGTTCATCGATAACAACAACTTCCAATCTAGTATTCAGATGGCACCTTACGAGGCTCTTTATGGTCGTAAGTAGCATACCTCTATTTGTTGGACTAAGTTAGGCAAGAGGCAGATTGTGGGTCTTGATTTGGATTCTGAGACTAAGGACAAGGTTAGACTGATATGGTATTGTCCTAGGGCAACTTTTGATAGATAGAAGTCTAATGTGGATCTGAAGCGAAGAGCTATTGAGTTTGCTGTGGCAGATCAGGTTTTCCTTAAGGTATTTCCATACAAAAGGGTCCTTCGGTTTGGACAAAAGGGCAAGTTAAGCCCTAGGTTCATTGGGCCTTATCGAATTCTAAAATGTGTTGGGTCTGTAACACCCCAAACCCAGCCTAGACGTTATGGCCGAATCTAGCGCGTCATGTTGAAGTGTCTTTCGAAAATTGGACTTGTTAGTAGAAAATTGTTTCTGAGTTGAAATCTCTTTGTTAAAAACTCCAATCATCTTAACCATTTATTAACCATTTAAAACGTCTTTACTTTAAAAACATTGTTTGTTGCAAAAGCAATATCCAAAAATGTTGCAAAAACGTGGTGTTTTGAAAACAATTAATCTTTACGAAAACCAATGTTCTATCATTATCAGTTAAGTATCAAATAAATAAAGCCTAAATAAAATAACTTAAGTTTAAGAGGCTTTATTACAGAATCAAAACCCAAAGCGAAATTTTAAATATAAATAAAGTTAAGCATTAAAAAGTTGCGGTCGTGTGGCCACCTTCGAATCCCTCGCAGCTCTAAATCGCCTAAGGCTGGGGATCACCTACACAGTTAAAAACGAGGTGAGTTTACGAAAACTCAGTGTGTAATCCCCTAAAATAAAAACAGTCAGTAAGATAACAGAATGCAGAAGCAGTTTGGGCTAGAGCCCTTTTTAGTAAACGAACAATGTGGGCCTAAGCCCAATACATTAACAGTGTCAGTAATAGAAATGCAACAGTGCAATAATGCAATCCATCCCAATCCAGCCAGCACACCACCCGTACTAACCAACACACCATCTGGGGATAAAATTGACCTACCCAAACCAAAGACACAAATATCGCAAAGATAGCCGCTGGAATAATAATGCAAAGAAAGCCAGAAATATACACGGCTTATAGCCATCAGTAGCGAAAATATGATCGGCACACAGCCATAGGTAAATATCGTCGACACAGAGTCATTAATAAATATGATAGGCACATAGCCACAGGTAAATACGATTAGCACAAAGCCATAATCAAGATGGCACAAAGCCATATTTAGGTTGGCACAGAGCCATAATCAGATTAAGCGGCATTATTCTGTTCATCGATCCACAGTTGTCTCGTGTGACACGTGCGACCCTACCAGATCAGAACTTCCTCCATATCAATGTCCTAACCCTATGCAATATGTCGTGTATGTCATGCTCAATCATCACATGTGTATGCAGAATGGCCATGCTCACTAACAGTCATTTAAACATATATTAAAAGCATATAAATTTTACATCCATAATCAAGTTAGTTAAAACATAGTCATACAATCACAATCAAATCAGTCAAATCCATAGTCTAAGCCGGTCATTTACCCACAAAGGCAAAATAGTCATTTTACCCTACAAGGGTATTTTTATACTTTTACACTGCAAGGGTATTAATGACCCAACAGATGGTCTACTGTTGCCTCGATCGACTTAAGTAACTTAAACCGACATAACGGTGTAAGTGGGCCTAAGGCCCACTACTTGGCCCAAGTAGGCCCACACACTTGTGTGACCCATTTAGCCCAGAAACAGCCACAACAATGCAAACATCACAGTCCAAACAACACTTACCACATCCCATACATTTATCAGTGTAGGCCCACGAACCCCTTGGGCCCACACGTCCCATTCAGCACACGTGCGATTGCATGCCCATGTGGTATCGTACGCCACATTTTTAGCTTTTCGGCATTTCACCGCTCTACAGTCATAGCAGTGTAAACAACCCATACTTTTGGCTTTCAAATGATTATCAAGTACCGCATACAAAAACACACGCTTTAGGCTTTTCAGCCAATCATCAAACATAGCATACGGTTACACACCTGATCACGTAGAGTATTAAGAATCCTCGAGCGGCAGAACCTTGACTCGAACGGTTAACTGTGATTTGCCTACTTAATCCAAAGCTTGGTGCAATCACCCTTCCACAACCTGGCGAAAAGTCCTGAACCGCTGACACCCTACGTCGCTTAAACTTGAGGGCTGAGGCTACGTACCCACTCCCAATCAGCACCACTGTCATCACTTTACAGCTAGAACCCCCTTTGCTCATCGAGAGTTTGATCTGATGGATAAATATTGCTACACTGAAGTATTCAGTTTATAGGGGAAGAAGAAAGATATGAAGAGTTGGCTACTAAAGATAACCTGAAAAAAATAAAGGTGAGAGAAACACTACAATCGGCCAAGGGTGAGAGAGGAGGAGAAAGAGAAGGGAGTTCAGCTGTTAAAAGAGAAGAAAAGAAGAGTAAGGGCATTCGTCAAAGTCTTGGAAAACAGAGGGGAGTTAGAAGCATAATAGTGATTCGACAAGACTAAAAGAATTTGGGTTTGGAAAACAAAGAAATTGATAAGAAGGGAAAAGAAATAATATCGAAGGTACTCAAAATTGAGAGAGAACAAAAAAATAAAACATGTGTGAAAGAGAGGAAAAATAAAGAAAAACCCAAATGATCAAAGTTGTTTCAGCTTTAGCACCCAAAATCCCCAAAACCCGAATGCTCTAAACTACCTAAGCAAATTCGGCACATGAGCACCCTACTTTCGGCAACAACCCTCCTTATTTCAAATTCCCTGATTTTTTTCTTGAATTAGGCCACCAACCGAGTTTGAATTATAATCAAACTCCTTCATCCAAATCCTCTTCCCTTGAAGCAGTCATGACGAAGTCAAATTCCCCATCAACAGTATTTTACTCAAACACCACCACCTCACAATACAATTGGCAAAAGTAAACACTTCATTGAGCAATCCAAGATTCGAACCCTAGACCTCCTTGCCACATTGTAATGCTACTTCCACTAGACCACATGCTGTCTTGTGTCACATTTTAATCTTAATTATTTAAAAAGGCTTACCTCCAAGTACCAAGGGTTTTATTCACTGAACTCAAAAAATTTAGCTAAAGCCCAGGTTTGAACACAGGACTTCTCCAACACTCCCAAATATGCCCAAATATTTAGCCACTAAAGCCAACATGCAATTTGTGATAATTCTCACACACATAAACTTTTATGTGTTCCCACGCTCAAGGCCTATTCCTTCTAGGCCCAAATTCGAGGCGTTACAACTCTACCCCCTAAAAAAATTTCGTCCTCGAAATTTCTAACTATCAGAACAATTGTGCATCCTAGCCTACCACACTACACTCTCGCTGCGCACTTTAACCTTAATAATACAAGTACGCACCAAACCATATATCCATCGGAGTGGATAGACATCACATGTATACCATTTCCAGAACACACATAGAATAAATACAAACTCTAACTTTAAGTTTAACAATATAGTCTAATTTCTAAGAAACGACAGTATTTCTATCTTCTGCTTTTTAATAAGAACAAACATCAGTTTCAGAAACTTACGGATTCGCGTCGGAGATTCGGTGTGCCACACTTTTTAGAAGAACTATCTCAAACATATCACATATGCAGAAACACCTTTTTGAAATTCAAATTTTGAAAACCCATTCCATAGTCGAGTTTTACAACCTAGCTCTGATACCACTAAATGTAACACCCCAAACCCGGCCTAGATGTTATGGCCGAATCTGGAAATGTCTTACGAAATTAGACTTGTTAGTAGAAAATTGTTTCTGAGTTGAAATCTCTTTGTTAAAAACTCCAATCATCTTAACCATTTATTAACAATTTAAAACATCTTTACTTTAAAAACATTGTTTGTTGCGGGAGAAATATCCAAAAATGTTGCGAAAACGTGGTTTTTTGAAAACAATTAATCTTTACGAAAATTAACGTTCTATCACTATCAGTTAAGTATCAAATAAATAAAGCCCAAATAAAATAACTTAAGTTTAAGAGGCTTTATTACAAAATCAAAACCCAAAGCGAAATTTTAAATAGAAATAAAGTTAAGCATTAAAAAGCTGCGGTCGTGTGGCCACCTCCGAATCCCTCACGGCTCTAAATAACCTAAGGCTGGGGATCACCTACACAGTTAAAAACAGGGTGAGTTTATGAAAACTCAGTGTCTAATCCCCTAAAATAAAAATAGTCAATAAGATAACAGAATACAGAAGCAGTCTGGGCCAGAGCCCATTTTAGTAACAGAATAATATGGGCCTTAGCCCAATATAGTAACAGTGTTAGTAACAGAAATGCAACAGTGCAATAATGCAATCCATCCCAATCTAACCAACACACCATATGGGGATATAATCAACCCACTCAGCCAGTACACCAATATCGCAGCATAGCTGCCAGAAATAATAACGCAGCAAAGCTACCGAAAATATACACGGCTTACAGCCATCAGTAGCGGTAATATGAACGACACACAGCCATGGGTAAATATGGTCGACATAGAGTCATCAATAAATATGATAGGCACATAGCCACAGGTAAATACGATTAGTACAAAGCCATGATCAAGATGGCACAAAGTCATATTTAGGTTGCCACAGAGCCATAATCAAGCTAAGCGGCATTATTTCGTCCGTCGGTCCACAGTCGTCTCGTGCGACCCATGCGACCTTAACCGGTCAATACTGGATCCACAGTCGTCTCATGTGACCCGTGCGACCCTATCAGAACAGTACTTCATCCATATCAATGTCCCAACCCCATGCAATATGCCGTGTATGTCATGCTCAATCATCACATGTGTATGCAGAATGGCCATGCTCAGTAACAATCATTTAAACATATATTAAAATCATATCAGTTTTACATCCATAGTCAATTCAGTTAAAACACAGTTATACAATCACAGTCAAATTAGTCAAATTTATAGTCTAAGCCGGTCATTTACCCACAAGGGCAAAATAGTCATTTTACCCTATAGGGGTATTTCGGTACTTTTACACTACATGGGTATTAACAACCCAACAGACGGTCCACCGTCACCCCGAGCAACTTAAGTAACCTAAACAGACATAACGGTGTAAGGGGGCCTAAGGCCCACTACTTGGCCTAAGTGGGCCCATAAACTAGTGTGGCCCATTTAGCCTAGAAACAGCCACAATTATGTGAGCATCACAGTCCAAACAACATTGACCACATCACATACATTTATTCGTGTGGGCCCACGAGCTCATTGGGCTTACACGACCCATTTAGCCCAACGAGGTCGAGAATAACCCAAGTCCACGAGAGCTCTTGTGGTGGCCTCTACAGTCTAACGCCCATGTAGGTGGGCTCAGTTCACCACACGTGCGATCGCACTCCCATGTGGCATCATACACCATTTTCTGGCTTTTCGGCATTTCGCCGCTCTATAGTCATAGCAGTGTAAACAACCCATACTTTAGGCTGTCAAATGATTATCGAGTACCGCATACGAAAACACACGCTTTAGCCTTTTCAACCGATCCTCAAACATAGCATACAGTTACGCACTTGATCACGTAGAGTATTAAGAATTCCTGAGTACTGGAACCTTGACTCGAATGGTTAACTGTGATTTGCCTACTTAATCCAAAGTTTGGTGCAGTCACCCTTCCGCAACCTAGCAAAAAGTCCCGAACTGTCGACACCCTATATCACTTAAACTTGGGGGCAGAGGCTACGCGTCCACTCCCAGTTGGCACCACTGTTATCACTTTACTGCTAGAACCCCCTTTACTCATCGAGAGTTCGATTTGATGGATAAATATTGCTACACCGAAGTATTCAGTTTATAGGGGAAGAAGAAAGATATGAAGAGTTGGCTACTAAAGATAACCTAAAAAAATAAAGGTGAGGAAAACACTGCAATCAGCCAAGGGTGAGAGAGGAGGAGAAAGAGAAGGGAGTTCAGCTATTAAAAGAGAAGAAAAGAAGAGTAAGGGTATTTGGCCAAGTCTTGGAAAACATAGGAGAGTTAGGAGCACAAGAGTGATTCAGCAAGAATAAAAGAATTTGGGTTCGGCAAACAAAGAAACTGATAAGAATGGAAAAGAAATAATATCGAAGGTATTTAAAATCGAGAGAGAACCAAAAAATATAACACGTGTGAAAGAGAGGAAAAATAAACAAAACCCAAAATGATCAATGCTATTTCAGCTTTAGCACCCAAAATGCCCAAAACCTGAATGCTTTAAACTACCTAAGCAAATTTGGGACATGAGCACCCTACTTTCGGCAACAACCCTCCCCATTTCAAATTCCCTAATTTTCTCCTTGAATTAGGCCACCAATCGAGTTTGAAGTATAATCAAACTCCTTCATCCAAATCCTCTTCCCTTGAAACACTCATGACGAAGTCAAATTCCCCATCAGTAGTATTTTAATCAAACACCACCACCTCACAACACAATTGGCAAAAATAAACACTTTATTAAGCAATCCAAGATTTGAACCCTAGACCTCCTTGCCACACTTGTAACCTCACTTCTACTAGACCACATGCTTTCTTGTGTCACATTTTAGTATTAATTATTAAAAAAGGCTTGCCTCCAAGTACAAAAGGTTTTATTCACTTAACTAAAAAATTTAGCTAAAGCCTAGGTTTGAACCCAGGACTTCTCCAACACTCCCAAATATGCCCAAATACTTAGCCACTAAAGCGAACATGAAATTTGTGATAATTCTTGCACACATAAACTTTTATGTGTTCCCACGCTCAAGGCCCATTCCTTCTAGGCCCAAATTCGGGACGTTACAGGGTCGGTTGACTATTAGTTAGAACTGCCTCTCATGTCTTCCACTTCACTATGTTGAGGCGGTATTGGTCAAACCAATCTCATATTGTATCTATTGAGGAGATTAAGGTAAGACCATATTTGAGTTCCGAGGATGAGCTGGTTCAGATTCTGGATCGAGAGGTTAAGGTATTGAGAAGAAAGGCCATTCTATTGGGTAATGTTCTATGGCGAATTCATTGTACGGAGGAGGCCACTTGGGAGCCTAAGGACACGATTCGACAACAATACCCACATCTATTTGAATTAGGTAAATTTTGAGGCCGAAAATTCTTTTAGGAGGGAAGAATTGTAACGCCCCAAAAATTTAAGTTTTTTATTTGTTAAAATTTGTCAAGTGGATTGATTTGGTTCAATGGTTAAAAGTTAATTATGTGTATTTGAGGTTCTGTGTTTGAATCCACTGCCTCAGAATTTTGTTATTTTATTTTCACCCTTGATCCTTAATCGTCTAGCTTATATTATATTTTTGTGCAATTGTTGTCAAGAATTAGCCTGTTGGTTCAGTGGTAAGGCTTCAACTTACCTTTGATCTTCTGTTCGAATTCCTGTGAGAGCAAAATTGGAAATATTTTTGTAACTTTATGCTTGTGCTTTCCATATAAGGAGTTGGGTTTGAGTTAGGATTTTAAATTTGATAAGTAGTTAGTAGTGGGGATAAATGTTTGTTATTATTGAATTATCTTTAAAGAAATCCTAAAAAACTATCCCCTTTTTCCCCAATCAGTTTTCACGTTTCTTTTCCCATTCACGTTCAATCTCTTTGTCCTCTTTGGGGTTTTCTTTTTTTTTTTTCTTCTTTTTTTCTTTTCCTTTTGTTCTTTTCATCTTTTTACCTCTTTACTGACTTTCAGTTTACCCTACTATTTGCTTATCGTACAATTCTATTCAAACGCTGTCAAATCTCTTTTGTGCTTTGGGTAATTGTGTTATTCGTTTAGTTTGATGATATTATTGTTGGGTATAATAGCCCAAATTCACCCGGGCTTGCAAGAATTAAATTAATAAAGTCCATTTATACAAATTCCATCTATAATAAACGAGCTTCAAAGCTTGATAAGCCCAAATACCTAAACCTTATACCATTACCTAGTCACAAACTAGCCCAAAACCACTAAGACTTAAACCCAATAACCCGTACCAGACCTAAGTTAGACCTATAGCCCAATAACAGTGTTTGGCCCGATGCCCAAAGAGTTTCAGGAGACCTAGGGTTTCTTGGGAAAACCCTCGCGCTGCAAATGGAAGGCTCCAGAAACACCGTAATCAAAGCGTCCGTTCGTCTTGCACCATCAGCACCGTGATTTCAGGCCGTGACTTCAGGCTTCGAGTATGCCCGAATCAAACACCGGTGCTAAATCTCCTCGATTACCTGTAAAAATGGAAAGGAACGACAGAAACAGAATAAATATGGCAGGGAATAACTTTAAAAATGTGCAAAATACTATGTACAGTGGCTATAAAAAGCCTGAATAAGAATGATGTAAAAGGGATTTTTTTTTGGGAGTACAGGAAATAAAAAGGAACACACAAATATTTATAGAAGAAATAAGAAACAGTCGTTCATTTTCCAAGAGGTCATATTTTGCTTTTTCATGTACATATACGGATCTATTTATTTACTTTCTATTTTTTTTACAAAAAAAAAAACTGTTAAAAATCGAAAAGAAAAGAGTTACCTGTTGTTTTACCCAAAAAAACGAAAGCTTTTAGCCTTTTAAAGCGCCATACTCGGCGAGATTGGCGACAGCGCGTTGGCGCGTAGGGGACCCGATGACGGAGAGACCAGGGCGCTCTGAGGGTCTGCCCTCAACTTTCTTTCAGAGAGTTTCCTTTCATTTTTTTTAAGACAAGTTTTTCAAATGAATTTTCGGGCTAAAATTTGGTTTATATAGCCTCTGTAATACGACGTCATTTAGCTTAATTCAATAAGCATTTAAACGGCGTCATTTCAAACGGAAGATCCGCGCGTTGACCCGATTACCCGGGGAGGATCCGCGCATTTTTGAAAAAGGGCAAATTGCCCGATTGATCCTTCCGTATTTTCTGTATTTCCAGTTTAATTTTATTTTATTTCTTGATTTAGCCCAAATATTCTATTTCTAATTCAATTTGACCCTCACAGTGATTTTAAATCAATTCTGGAAAACGGTGTCGTTCATGGGATGAGGGCTAATTGCCCAATGAGTCCCCTGGTTTTAATCCGATTTCCAAATAAGCTTAAATTATATATATTTTTTTAAAATTAACCCAAAACTTCCAATTACTTTAAATTTCAGTCCCCTTTACTTATAAATTTATTTATTTAAAATTTATTTTTTTATTTAGTATATATATTAATATTTTATATTAAAATGTATATTATATTATTATATGTATTTTTTTTAATTTTAATTCTATATATATATTATTTATTTCACTATATTTATCTATTATATTATTATACATTTTTAATTTCTATCATATATTTATTATATATTATTTATATTTATATTATTATTTTTTAGTACATATTATTTCATATATTAATAGTTATATTATTCATATTATTATACATTTTATTTATAAATTTAGTATATACTATGTATTTTTACTATATGTATTAATTACTTTGCTACATTTTTATATGAAAATACTTATTAGATTATTATTATCTTATATATTCTTTAGATTATATCATATATTTTATTACATATGTTATTATTGCTATACGATTTATATTATTATATTTTTAAATTATATTATACATTATATTTCCTTATATTACCTTATCTCTATTACAAAGTATATATTATTGCTCATTAATACATACTTCATTTTTTTTTAAAAATATAGCAATATTAGTACATTATTTTTCTTACATACTAAGTTATTATGCTTTAAAACATAATCTATATATATATGTATTCTATCACTTTAAAAAAAGGGTTCTCTTTTATAGGAATTATGTTATATTTCTAAATATCTTGTTTTATTTGATTTATACTTTATACATTTTGATTTATTTATTTATTCTTTTTCTTATAATAGGTTAAATTTTACATATCATTTATTTTTGTATATTTGCAAAAAATAATAAAGCATGTACGTTGTAATTAGATTTATTTAGTTCTTTGTAATATGCAAAGCTCACCATTTTTTAAGACCAAAGTTATACTTCAGTTAATTCAAAAAATGAATTTTAAAAAATGAGGCAATGTTTTGATATTTTAGAGATTCAGAAATAGTGCCCTAACATGCTGGGTTGCTATTTCTCGTTTGCCTAAAATATTTAAAATATCCTTTTAAACAATCTTTATAAATCACGAGATGATTTCAGCTTAAATAATTTAAGAATATCGTGTCCTATCATGTTGGATGTGATGTTTGTTTTCTTCCGGAGCTAAGGAATCTCGATTTTTCAACTTAAATAATTTTGATTTTTTAAAAAAAGGGATCTTATTTTCAAATTTTTGACATTAAGACAGAAATCTACTCAATTTGGTGTCAATTTTGGGCATTACGAGGGTGCTAATCCTTCCTCGTACGTAATCGACTTCTGAACCCGTTCTTTATATTTCGTAGACCAAAACTAATGATTTTAAAACAAAATGTTTTAAAGGTGATCCAATCACACCTAAAAAGATTGGTGGCGACTCCCGTTTTCGTTTTTCAAAAAGTCAATCCCCGTTTTTCAAACATCCCTTTAAAAAAAAGGTTTCGATAGCTTGGCGACTCCGCTGAGGACAATAAGAGAGTCAAGCCGTAAAATTGATTGATTTTTATCCTTTATCGAAATTTGAAAACTCGATTTGAAAACTATGATCTTTTTTTGTGTTTGCTGCATATGTTTGTTATTTTTCTCGCACACATTGTATTTGCATGACCGTTGTCGTCGCACCCTTAAGTGGGAGTGAGAAGCTAAGCTTTCGTGAGGTTTTCACCTTCGTATGAGCTAGTGGATTGCTTCCGGGATACTGTACCTATGTCTTCGTGAGATTTTCATCTCCGTATGGCCATAGGGAAATGTGTCCCCCTGAACTGAACTTGGTCTATATGAGCCTATAATGGGTGAGGATCGAGGAATCTGCTGGTTTAGGTACCCTCGCTTTAGAGCTAACACTCATTTAGTGAACCTTTAAGTGCTTACCTTAGGGAAACAGTGATAATCTTTAGAAAATTACCCTTGTAGGTATTTGTTTATCATTTTCTTATATATGGTACTGACCTTTTTTTTATTTTGTTGTCATTGCATATCATTTGGCATTTAAAGGTGTCGATTCAAGGATCGATTTCTAGATTAGAAAGTTTTGTAACGAAGAACGAATATCTTAATAAAGTGGAGGACAATGCTTCACATGCATACAGGTCGGAAAACCCAGTTGGAGAAGGGAAATAGTGTCACTGAGGGATATATGTCAGAATTGTGGGACTTCACTCGTGTTAATTCGACACAGAATGAATTGCAGGAGTTGAGAAATATTTTGGGCCAATGGGATGATGAGGTTAAGCAGCTCTTCTATCAGAATTACGGGGACTTACCTTTCTTGTTAGATGTCAAAGTAGATAGGCACTTATTTCGAGCTATGGTACAGTTCTGGAACCCTGCTTTTAGTTGCTTTACATTTGGTGATGTTGATCTTGTACCTACTTTAGAGGAGTATACCACTTTATTGCGTTGCCCAAGGATTCAAGGTCATAAGGCTTATGTTAGGCCTGCTAATCTTTTAACTTTTGTGAAGAAGTTGGTAATGATTATTGGGATGAGTGAGCAATGGGCTATACCTCGTATACAGCAAAAGGGCAATAGTAAGTGCATTCCATGGGCCGTTCTGAGAGATTTGATATTGACGCACCCAGATATGAAGAAAAAGGTCGATGTCCTAGCTTTGGGTATTTATGGTATGGTGATTTTTCCAAAGGTGTTGGGGTATATAGACGAGGCAGTTGTAGATTTGTTCGATTGACTTGGTAAACAGAATAAACCTGTGCCTGCAATCTTAGCTAAGATGATACGATCCTTAACTGCATGCCAAAGAGCCGGTGAAGGAAGGTTCATTGGATGCGCATAGTTGTTGTTGGTTTGGTTTCACAGCCACTTCTGAAAGCTAGATAAGGTTCCTTGCCGGGTGTTCTTCGAGGGTTATTCTCCCTTAAAAGAAGCAGTGGACAGGCCAAGGAGAGATGACATTTCTGAAGAAAGATGGATAGATATTCTTCAGAATCTTCGAGAGGAAGATGCTATGTGGAAGGTTCCCTGGTTGGTTCCTAGCGAAGTCCTTTATCGCTGTGGCAATTTTGACTGGGTCCCGTTGCCAGGAATTTGTGGAGCTGTTGGATATACACCGTTGCTTATTCTAAGACAGTATCAAGCAAGACAGTTTACACCAGCTACACAGGGTTTAGCTCAGAGTAATTTTTCTTATAAAGGGGATCACTACAAAAAAAAGATGCGAGAGATTTCTAAGGCTTGGAAGAAGCCTTTTTGTATGACGATTTTGACTGAAAGCTCAACGTCAACCCTTAAGTATAAAGGGTGGTTTAGTAGAAGAGTCAATGACAATGTCCCTAGGCCAACCATGGGAGCAGCTCAATCTTTAGAGGAGAGCTTACGAGTGATTCCATCAGAGGTGGAAGTTATGAAGCAAGAGTTTGAGAGAAAGAATTCAGAGCTTGAAAAGTAGATAGAGAAGCTCGAGGAAGAAAAAATGTGCTTGAGTCACGATGTGGATGTTCAAAAGATGGAAGTCGAGAAGGTGAAAAAGGAAAAGAGAAAGATTGAGAAGGATCGAGATGACCTAAAGACGCATTATAAGAAGGCCCAGATGATATTAAAAAGGGGCGGACTAGGGAGATCTTCAGAGCAGTGGCAACAAGAGATTTAGGAGAAAAGAGATAAGGCCGAGTATTGGGAGAAGAAGTTCCAAGAGATACAGTCACGTAATCAGACTCTAGAAAAGAAAAATCAAGGGTTAAAAGTTAAGGTGACAGAACTGGGACGATCTCTTCATCAGCATCGAAGTCGTAACTCTGTGATCGAGTTAAAGGCGAGCTTGGATAAAATCGAGGAAATGAAGCATCATATTGGAGGGTTAGAAGCAGCATTATAGGGCTGTGAGTTACAGATTGAGTAGCTCGAGGCAAGAGAAGAACAGTGGAAGGGAGAACTTCACCATCTTCAGAGTCAAGTGGGAGATAGAGATCATGTCATGGGAGAGGCCTTAGTTTAGATTTGAGAGGTCGCTGAACACTTGCAGGAGTTGGTAATACAAGCTAGAATGCTGAGTTTGATGTATGAGTCATCGTCAGACAAAGGATGAGATTTGGCATTATTATTGGATAAGGTTAAAACTCTAGGCCTACGGGTAAAAGTGTATTTGTAATCTATTTTATAAAAAGATCTTTGTTCCTTAAATAACTTTTTCTGAATGAAACTGAATCAAAATCAACATCTTTTTGCATTTTATGCATTTGCATTTCATAACATTTCATTGCATCGTTTGCATTCCCAGTTATAGAAAGACCTTGATTAGTTAAAGTTTACTTCCAGAAAGGTAGAAAAGAAAATCTAGAAATCACACATCCTTACGGTACCCGCACTAAAACTAAGGGTATGGATCAAAGGTTCGAACAATTGCAAAAGGACATGTAAGACCAATTGCAAGAGCAATTGGCAAAAATGCAAAACGACATGAGGGAGCAAATGCTGGAAGCTCAGAAGAACATGATGGCTGAGATGGCTCAACTATTAAGGGCCACTGATAAGGGAAAGGCTCCCATGGCAATTGCCGGAGAAGAGAACGAGGATCCTCCTCCTGGTTTCACTCCACCTCACATACGAACTCAACCTGAGGCGTATCCTCGAGGGCCGTCTATCATAATAAGGCCTCAACAGGGTTAAGTTGATGCTGGGGTCCCTATAAATTTCCAAACTGGCTCGAGATTCAATTTAGGCGATAAACCTACTAATCCTCTCATTCTTGATTTGGATATAGCTGAAAAGGAAGATTTGAGAGCCAAAGTAGCAAAATAGTTGGAAGAACGTTACCGATGGCTGGAGGAGAAATTTAAAGCCTTAGAGAATGCTGATGGGCATCATGGAGTCGATGCCAAAGACTTGAGTTTGGTCCCAGACTTGGTGCTTTCTCACAAATTCAAGATGCCATAGTTTGAAAAGTACAATGGGACTACTCGCCCAGAGGCCCATATTACGATGTTCTGTAGAAGAATGACCGGGTATGTAAACAATGATCAGTTGTTGATCCATTGTTTCCAGGACAGTTTAGCGGGAGTGGCAGCCAAGTGGTACAATCAGTTGAGTTGGGCCAGAGTAAGTTCATGGAGGGATCTTGCACAAGCCTTCATACAGTAGTATAATCATGTGACTGACATGACTCTAGACAGGATCATGCTGCAAAACATGGAGAAAAAGCCTAATGAGAACTTTAGGCAGTATGCACAAAGATGGAGAGAGGTGGACATGCAAGTCCAACCACCCTTGTTGGAGAAGGAGACTACTATGTTGTTCATCAACACTTTAAAGGCTCCATTCATCACCCATATAATCAGAAGCACTACTAAAAGTTTTGCTGATATAGTCATGGCGGGAGAGATGATCGAGAACGCCATAAGAGGTGGAAAAATTGAGGGGGAAGCAACCAATAGATCAGCCCTAAGAAGAAAAGATGGTGAAGTGAATAACACCAGCACTTACAACACAAGGGCAATCACGGTTGGTCAACCTAAAACAGTTGCGGTTGATCAACAAAGTTCTCAAAAGAAGGAGTTGAGAACCAAGAAGAATATTGAAAGGATGCAATTCACACCTATTCTTGTGACGTATCGTGAGCTCTATCAAAGTTTATACGATGCACATGTTATTTCTCCTTTCCATTTGAAACCACTGCAACCTCCATATCCAAAATGGTACGACGCAAATGCTAGATGTGAATACCATGCTGGAATACCAGGACATTCGATCAAAAATTGTATCGGTTTCAAGAAAGTCGTAGAAAGGCTTATTCAGGTGGGTATAGTGAAGTTTGACAATACCCCCAGTCCTGAAAACCCGCTGCCAAATCATGGCGATCAAGGAGTGAATGCTATTGGCAAAGCCAGTGAGAGAAGAGTGGAGAAAGATATTGCTGAGGTGAGGATGCCTATGAAAATAATTTTGGAGGAGATGATGAAGAGAGGTATGTTAACCTATAAAAATGATAAAGGAAAAATAAGAAACTATGGTGAGTTCCATGAAACTCAAGATTGTGAGGAATTCAAGGCCTTGGTGCAAGGCTTTATAGACAACAAAGAGCTACAGATTTTTGAAGGTAGCTCTAGTAAAAAACAAGTATGTGCGTTGGAAGAAGAACCGAAAGGAATTAGCCGGCCAAGAATTATTATCTCCCTGCCGGGGAATAATGAAGTGGGAGCACAAATGGCACCTAAGGTTATAATCCGTAAACCTGTGTCCTTCCCTTATAAGGATAACAAGAAGGTACCATGGAGTTATAATTGCCAGGTGTCATTACCGGAGAAAGAGGATGTGGCCAGTACGTCCAAGGATGTACAAATTAAGGGTTCCCATACACGGAGTGGGAAGCGATATGATACAGTGGGCATCAGAGAGGAGCTCATGAAAACAAAGAATGCTAGTGTAGAGAAGGAAAAAGAGGTTGAAATGCCCGTCAAGGAACCGGTAAAGGAAGAGAAGGCTAAGGAATTTCTGAAGTTCCTTAAGTATAGCGAGTATAGTGTGGTCGAGCAGTTGCGCAAGCAACCAGCTCACATATCAGTATTGGCTCTACTTCTGAGTTCTGAGGCGCATAGGGAAGTATTGATGAAGGTGTTTAATGAGACATATGTCACCCATGACATATCCGTTAACAAATTGGATCGGTTGGTGAACAACATCAGTGCTAACAATTTCATCTACTTCAATGATAGTGAAATTCCACCTGGGGGCATAGGAGGCCTTGCACATCACTACTCGGTGCAAGGGGTACACACATCCAAGTGTACTCATTGATAACGGGTCGGCTTTGAATGTCCTTCCATGTAATATCCTGATTTTGGGCCTAGTCAAAATAGTGGTTTCGTGACCACAAAATCCAAGATAGAAATAATTATTTTATGATTATTTTGAGGTCTATGATATGATTTCATGATTGTGTGAAAATTTCGTGAAGAAATTTTATGCATAAAGTGCTTAAATTAAAATTAGGGACTAAATGGAATAATTTGCAAAACTTGCATTCTAGAAGTTTCTAGTATGAAATTGTTTTGAAATATTAATTGGGAGGTCTAAAATAGAAATTTTACCAATTTCTAAGTCTATGGACAAAAATTGGACATGGATGGAATTTTTGGAAAGTTTAGTAGTAAGGGCATTTTGGTCATTTAGGGGTAAAATGAATTAAAATACAAAATTAAAAGCCAATTTTGCTCATCTTCAACCCCATGGACGAATATAGCAAGGAGAAACCATGTCTAGGGTTTTTCAAGCTTCCAAGCTCGATTGTAAGTCCGTTCTAGCCCCGTTTTTCAAGTTCTTTACTTTTTAGAATCCCGGTAACTTGACTAAGCTTATTCTAGCAATAATTTAAGCTAGGATTCATATTTGGAAAAATACCCATAGGTGAAATGTGTTTATTTTTATGTTTTATGCTAGAATATGAAGGCTGAAATTATGTTAAACAACTTTTGCTAAGCGATTTTAAGCAAAAATGAGTAAAACTACTTAATCTCCAGAAAAATTGTTATTGTTCGAACTATGTGTTAGAGTGAGAATTTGATGTTGTCATAGAAGGGAAAAATGTTCAGCATGTCATAAAACATAAGAAAATATGCTGAATTTTAATTTACGAGCTTTGGGGTAAAAGTGTAAATATGCAAAAGTTTAGGGGCAAAACTGTAATTTTTCCAAAATATGATTTTGGGTTAATTTGAATAATGTGAGCCCTAATTAGACTATATTTTAAATGATAGAGAAAGGAAAACTAAAATTCGGGCTAAAATGGGGAAAATACCAAGTTGTGGACGAAATGGTAAAAGTAGTCATTTTCACATACGAGGTAAGTTCATATGTAAATGTTGGTAATATAGTTATTATCTTAAATGTTTTTATGTTATTTAAATGATATGATAATTATTATGAAATATTATATTCGTGATAATTGTTTAATAATATGTCAAACTATGTGATATACTTGGAAAATGTGAAATACTATCGAGTATCGGTATCGGCATTCCGTAGAAGATGGTTGAGACACATGATTGGGAAAAAGGTCCCGTTGAGCCTTAGGAATGGATTAGGATACAAGTGACATGTTACTGGGATATTTGGGCATCCGAACTCGTTGAGTTGAGTCCGAGTTCACTTATGGATGCGAATGTCCGAACTCGTTGAGTTGAGTCCGAGTTCGAGAGATGTAACCAGGCATCCGACTCGTTGAGTTGAGTCCGAGTTCACTTATGGATGCGAACGCCTGAGCTCGTTAAGTTGAGTCCGAGTTCACTTATGGGCAGGTTACATGGTAGCTTGGCTACATATGTGGCACTTATGTGCAAACTTTTCGTGTATCCGAATTATATTCCGATGTGTTCAACGGGTAAAATTCTACTCAAATAGAGGAATACTCAAGATGAAAGGGACGTATTGGTAAGTGTTGTGAAATGGATACTTTGAACAGCTATGTACTTAACCCTCGGGTTGAAAACTCGATATAACAACAATATGGTAAGATGATAAATGAAAATGTGATATGAATGTCTCGGTGATGATCATGCAAATGATGTTTATGTTTGCTTATATAGTTGTGTTACTTGCTATTTGCATGTGAACTTACTAAGCATTTGTGGTTACTCCCTCCTTTTCATTCCTTGTAGTGTTGATAAGCCAGCTCGGAAATCGAAAACGATCGGAGGCACGCTCACACTGTCCGTATATCATCTTTGCATAATGGCTTGTATATTTTGAGTATGGCATGTATAGCATTATAATCATTTTGTATATATGGTCTTACGATATGGTTATTGAGTGGTATGGAAATGCTATAAATGATTAGCCATTGGAATGGCTAATCATGATCATATTTGGTGTTATGTATGCTAAATTGCTAGCTAATCCATGGGAACCATGAAATGGGTAAAATTTACCATAAAATAGATTCAGATAAAGATAGTGACATGAATTTGAAAAATCACTAAAAATATTAGAAATGGAATTAAATAATGAATAAGTTATGGAATTGAAGCTTGATGAGTCTATTTTCATATGGATGGAACAAAACAGGTATATGAGTTATATTTTATGAGAGTTTAAATTTTTGTGAAATAGGGCCAGAGCAATTTCTGGATCCCCTATTCTGACTTTGGAAATTCACCATAAACTTTTCAAAGATAATTAGAAGTCATGATTTATATGTACAGATTCCTTGTTGAGTCTAGTTTTGTTAGAAATAAACGGTATAGTCATTTAAAATCTGTACAGGGAGATATCTGATTCGTAATACACAGAGGTTAGAGCAGTTGAACCCTGAAATAGGGGAGACTTTAACTAATAAACTGTACTAATTTACTTGACCAAAAATTCTATAAAAAAATTAGTAAATAGATATATGAGTCTAGTTTCAGGGAAAATTTACAAAATTGGATTTTGAGTTTTGGAACTCGAGATATGAATTTTTAAGAAACTGTGATGCAGATTGCTAGCTTGACTGAAAATTTTAAAAATAAATTGTTTGAGCTGTTTAAAGTAATGAATTAAGTCTGTTAACACCTCGTGTTCGACTCCGGCGATAGTCTCGGGTACTGGGCGTTACATTTGGTGGTATCAGAGCAGGTTTAGTAGGTTCTCGTACTAACTTAGCATGCGTAAAAATTTAGCTATACATACCACTGATCTGTGATAGTGTGATGTCTTCTGACGCATATGAGTACCGTCTTATTTAGACAGGGTACTCTCCAACCGAGCTGCGCCGACCATGTTCAATGTTATGTAAAGGTATTTGAGTAAAATTATGATTATGATAAGTCTCGGTTCAGAAAAGTATGAATAAAAGTTTATGATACATATGTGATAAATATCCATATTTGCTTAATGCTCATATGATGTAGTGTATATGGCTTACTTGATAATATGAACGGAATAAATAGAAAGTAATAGAGGTATGAATAAAAGTCATAATATTATGATATGAATGAAAATGTCCTTGTCTTGATTTGGACGTCGAATGTTGATGAATGCTAATGATATATAATTTTTATGAGATAAAGGATTATAATGAAATGAACTTATCTATGTTAAATTGTTGGACTGAATTATATGATTGTAATGTCATGTACATGATGCACAAAATGAAAGTTGTGATTGTGATGCAAATATCTATGTTTGTTTGGCCCTATATGATGTCATGAGCATGAATTAATTTAATTAAATGAATGGATAAGTAAAGCTATCTAGAAAACATAGAATGTATGCATAAGTATATTGTCTAAATGGGACAAAGAGGAAAAATTTGTGTAAGCCAACATGAATGTTGTATTGCCTCAATGAATGACATGATTTTGATGATGTTGCTATGATGATGGAAGTTGTGTCATATGTGTATGTATAAGAAAGTCGAGTCAGAGGTCCTACAACCCTCCCCATTACCGAAGTGGTACTTATAATGAAATTTCATGAGATTTGTATTGAATAAGTTTCCACTGAGAACCCAAAGAGTTCAAAGATAGAATAATTATAAGTATGATCGAGATTGAAAATGAGCTGATAAGTAAAGTTAGAGCCGATAAAAAGTATCGGATTGACGTAAAGATTATTGGAGTTATGCATCATCCCAATTAGAGAAGGAATTCTCTTTGGTAAATCGAATTACTCAGTGCAAGGTCGAGAAAAGTGTAAATCAAATTTATTCAGAATCGCCTTCTTTAGTGAATGGTTTAATATGAAATTTGTGACGGCAGAACTAGTTGGGGAAATGATATTTGAAATGTGAACTATCTGAGTGTGACAGTTATGACCGGACAGATTTAGCAGTCTCTTTTGAGATGTTCTATGTGTTTACCCGTTCTCAGAAATATTTCTATGGCTATTGATCTTTTGAAGAAATTCTTGTTATATGGGAATGTCTTTTAATTACAGTGTTGGATGAAAGCATTGGTAGTCCGATTGGTTTATAATTTATATTACTCTATTTCATCGGGTATTCTATTTCATTTCATTCGATAAGAATTGATGAGAGAATACATATGATATTATAATTCTGCTTTCTTCTACTTGATGCTTCATCCGATATATATGTATGGGAAGATATATTGATCTTGTTATATTTGATTTGATGGGATTAAATGATGTTTTCTTTTGGACTTTCTTTCTTTGAAGAATTATCGGGTATTCTATATTTTCTCTATGAGTTTGGTTTTCGATTCTCCCATAGTATCGTATCTTGGGTTTCTTTATCCTGGATCTTTTTATTCTGGATTTCTTTATTCCGAGTTTCTCTATCTTGGATTTCTTTATTCGGTTTTCTTGTTATCTTTGTTCCATAATTTGTCAATTACGACTCATGTTCGAAGTGCATTCTTCAGCTCGTGATAATCATGTCAAATATGACTATACTTCTAATTTGACCTTGTTAATGTGGTGATTTTAGTATTGGGATTTTTTTTTCTAATTTTTGTGTAAGGATTTGACATCAGTAAAGGCATAAGTGATAAAAGCGCGAGTTTCAGTCAGTATGGTGAATTATTTATTTGAAAGATTTCATGTAACAATTATGTCAGGATTATTTTTCTCAAGTCTGATAATAGAATTTCATTTTTGTACTGATAAAAGAGTAAATAGTCTGAACGAGAAGTGTATATTTATTAGAAAGAGTTGGATATTAGTTAAAGTCACTACGAATGATAAGGTTTTCATCTTATGAAAGCTGAAAAGTTTATTACATGTTGACAGAGTTTGGATAGATGAGAATATTGGTAACCGAAGTGTCTGAACTAGACTAGTCTACATTGAGCAAAGACTTCCTGACTTTCAATAATGTACTGTTGTATGAATTGTGATGTGTTTCAAGACAGTGAGGTAATGTGATAGTTTAGAGCATTCGATGTTACATAAAATCTGAGTTGTTAAAGAGGTTAAAGCTGAGCATTAGGATCTATCAAAATTATCCTTGTCAATGTTGATATTGGGATGGAAATGAGAAGGATTATTCTTGAGGCCATATCAAAATTATTTCTATGGCAGAAAGAGGAAAATGTGATGTATCCTATTCTTAAATGTTTGGAGAAATCTATAAATCATATCGGTATTGAATGAATTCCTACTCATCAGATTCATGGAATTTTAGGTCTCTTTGATTGTTGGATTTCTTGGAATTCCGGTCTCCATTAATCAAGTTAAGATCCTGGTTTTATGTCATGATATCATGGGAAACTGAGAAGGGTTGAAAATTTAAGAACAGTTGAGAGTTGAGACTGTAAGCTTTTAGACCATATGAGAAATTAAAGAGAGGTACAGCCTAAGTGAAAGTTCTTCAGCACCGAATATGAGATTAAAAGTGAAGACCACTTTTCCGGTAAGATTTTCGGGGACGAAAATCCCTAAAAAAGGGGGAGAGTTGTAATATCCTGATTTTGGGCCTAGTCAAAATAGAGGTTTCGTGACCACAAAATCCAAGATATAAATAATTATTTTATGATTATTTTGAGGTCGATGATATGATTGCATGATTGTGTGAAAATTTCGTGAAGAAATTTTATGCATAAAGTGCTTAAATTGAAATTAGGGACTAAATCGAATAATTTGCAAAACTTGCATTCTAGAAGTTTTTAGTATGAAATTGTTTTGAAATATTAATTAGGAGGTCAAAAATAGAATTTTACCAATTTCTAAGTATATGGACAAAAATTGGACATGGATGGAATTTTTGGAAAGTTTAGTAGTAAGGACATTTTGGTCATTTAGGGGTAAAATGAAATAAATACAAAATTAAAAGCCAATTTTGCTCATCTTCAACCCCATGGCCGAATATAGCAAGGCGAAACCATGGCTAGGGTTTTTCAAGCTTCCAAGCTCGATTGTAAGTCTGTTCTAGCCTCGTTTTTCAAGTTCTTTACGTTTTTGGAATCCCGGTAACTTGATTAAGCTTATTCTAGCAATAATTTAAGCTAGGGTTCATATTTGGAAAAATACCCATAGGTGAAATGTGTTTATTTTGATGTTTTATGCTAGAATATGAAGGCTGAAATTATGTTAAACAACTTTTGCTAAGCGATTTTAAGCAAAAATGAGTAAAACGGCTTAATTGGTAAAAATTGTTATTGTTCATAACTATGTGTTAGAGTGAGAATTTGATGTTGTCATAGAAGGGAAAAATGTTCAGCATGTCATAAAACATAAGAAAATATGCTGAAGTTTAATTTATGAGCTTTGGGGCAAAAGTGTAAATATGCAAAAGTTTAGGGGCAAAACTATAATTTTGCCGAAATATGATTTTGGGTTAATTTGAATAATGTGAGCCCTAATTAGACTATATTTTAAATGATAGAGAAAGGAAAACTAAAATTTGGGCTAAAATGGGGAAAATACCAAGTTGTGGACGAAATGGTAAAAGTAGCCATTTTCACATACGAGGTAAGTTCATATGTAAATGTTGGTAATATAGTTATTATTTTAAATATTTTTATGTTATTTAAATGATATGATAATTATTATGAAATATTATACTCGTGATAATTGTTTGATAATATGTCAAATTATGTGATATACTTAGAAAATGTGAAATACTATCGAGTATCGGTAGCGGCATTCCGTAGAATATGGTTGAGACACATGATTGGGAAAAAGGTCCCGTTGAACCTTAGGAATGGATTAGGATACAAGTGACATGTCACTGGGATATTTGGGCATCCGAACTCGTTGAGTTGAGTCCGAGTTCACTTATGGATGCGAATGTCTGAACTCGTTGAGTTGAGTCCGAGTTCACTTATGGGCGGGTTACATGGTAGCTTGGCTACATATGTGGCACTTATGTGCAAACTTTTCGTGTATCCGAATTATATTCCAATGTGTTCAACGGGTAAAATTCTACTCAAATGGAGGAATACTCGAGATGAAAGGGACGTATTGGTAAGTGTTGTGAAATGGATACTTTGAATGTGTATGTACTTAACCCTCGGGTTGAAAACTCGATATAACAACAATATGGTAAGATGATAAATGAAAATGTGATATGAATGTCTCGGTGATGATCATGCAAATGATGTTTATGTTTGCTTATATAGTTGTGTTACTTGCTATTTGCATGTGAACTTACTAAGCATTTATGCTTACTCCCTCCTTTTCATTCCTTGTAGTGTTGACAAGCCACCGTAAATCGAAACGGTCGAGGCACGCTCACACTATCCGTATACCATCTTGGCATAATGGCTTGTATATTTTGAGTATGGCATGTATAGCATTATGATCATTTTGTATATATGGTCTTCTGATATGGTTATTGAGTGGTATGGAAATGCTTGGTAATGATTAGCCATTGGAATGGCTAATCATGATCATATTTGGTGTTATGTATGCTAAATTGCTAGCTAATCCATGGGAACCATGAAATGGGTAAAATTTACCATAAAATAGATTCAGACAGCAATAGTGATGTGAATTTGAAAAATCACTAAAAATAGTAGAAATGGAATTAAATAATGAATAAGTTATGGAATTGAAGCTGGCTGAGTCTATTTTCATATGGATGGAACAAAACAGGTATATGAGTTATATTTTATGAGATGTTTAAATTTTTGTGAAATAGGGCCAGAGCAATTTCTGGATCCCCTGTTCTGAGTTTGGAAATTCACCATAAATTTTTCAAAGATAATTAGAAGTCATGATTTATATGTACATATTCCTTATTGAGTCTAGTTTTATTAGAAATAAATGGTATAGTCATTGAAACTCTGTATAGGGAGATATCTAATTCGTAATACACATAGGGCAGAGCAGTTGAACCTTGAAACAGGGGAGAATTTAACTAATAAACTGTACTAATTTGCTTCACCAAAAATTCTATAAAAAAATTGGTAAATATATATATGAGTCTAGTTTCATGGAAAATTTACGGAATTAGATTTTGAGTTTTGAAACTCGAGATATGAATTTTTAAGCGACTGTGACGCAGATTGCTAGCTTGACTGAAAATTTTAAAAATAAATTGTTTGAGCTGTTTAAAGTAATGAATTAAGTCTGTTAACACCTCGTGTTCGACTCCGGTGACGGTCTCGAGTACGGGGTGTTACATTCCATTATCCACATTGAATAGATTACCCATTGATGAAAACATATCACAATGTGGTAAGAGCCTTTGATGGAACCGAAAGAAAAGTGATGGGACGAATTGACATCCCTTTGGAAATTGGGCCAAATACATATGAAGTTGATTTTTTAGTAATAGATATCAAGCCCTCCTATAATTGTTTACTGGGGAGACCATGGATACACTTGGCAGGAGCGGTGCCCTCCTTATTGCACCAAAAATTGAAATTAGTGACTGATGGACGGTTAATAACCATCAATGCGGAGGAAGACATTATAGCAACAGTCACTAGTAAGGCCCCTTATATCGAGACCAGTGAAGAGGCTATTGAGTGTTCTTTCCGCTCTTTAGAAATTATTAACGCAACCTTCATTCTGGAAGGAAGTGAGGTGCCAATACCTAAAATGTCTGGAGCCACAAGGATGGCCCTGCAAATGATGAGGGGGAAAGGAGCATTGCCAGGAAAAGGACTAGGAAGACAGTTGCAAAGAGGGATTCAAATCCCAAAACTAATTGAGAAGAAGGATCGCTTTGGTTTGGGTTTCAAGCCAGACCATAAGCACAAAAGGCAAGAGATTGAGAAGCGCCAAGTAAGAAGG
This sequence comes from Gossypium anomalum, assembly GCA_025698475.1. Taxonomy (NCBI): domain Eukaryota; kingdom Viridiplantae; phylum Streptophyta; class Magnoliopsida; order Malvales; family Malvaceae; genus Gossypium; species Gossypium anomalum. Next base: position 74,442,180 of record CM046966.1, on the reverse strand, counting down.
AAGGCGCGTTTGAATGGAGGAAAAGTGGAGTGGGAACCGATGACGTTCCACCGATATCCAAATCTTTTAAGTTAGGAGGATTATTGACGGAAGAAAGTCATCAGATCAACGTTGTACATAATGAGAGATTGGAGCAAAGAAGCCTCGAGGGCATTTGCCCTTACGAACCAAGGAGCTCTCTGAACAATTGGACTGTGGAGGACCTTCCTGTAGTTTTTACGAATTTTTCAGAGTAATGCTCGAAACATGTCTAGTACTCCAAGGCCTAGGAGTAGTAAGATTACATTTGTGAAAATAAAATTATGTTTATCTATTATTATTTAAATAAAGCATAACTTTTATCAATTTAAAATATTGTCTCACTTTTTATCAACCAATATTCCTTTAAATTCTGGCAATTCTTATTCTTTTATTCATAGCACATAAAAAATCATTCTTAGATTCATTCATTCTTTGTATATTCTTTCATACCCCCACAGGTCCCTAGATATCAATGATATGAGCACTGATACTGCCGCTCTTGATTTCTCTTACAAGCAAGACATGTGTTTAGAGGACCCTCAGGATTTTAAAGATGTACAAGATTGTGACGTATCTCTCGATCTATTAAGAATGGTAAAACAGGAGGAGAAACAAATCATGCCACATGAGAAAGAGGCAATAGAGAATATAGCCCTAGAGGAAGGAAAGGAGTTGAAAATTGGAACACTGATTACCAAGGACACAAGGCATGCTCTGGTTGAGTTACTTCGAGAGTTCAACGATATTTTCACCTAGTCATATCAGGATATGCCCGAATTGAGTACTGACATTGTAGTACATCGTCTTCCGATAAGACAGATTGTGTCTTGACCCAATGTAAGTTGCGAAGAATGAGGCCAGATATTGTTCTGAAAATAAAGGATGAAGTCAAGAAGCAGTTTGACGTAGGATTCTTGCAAGAAGTGAAGTACTCTGAATGGGTAGCTAACATTGTGCCTATTCTTAAGAAGGATGGGAAGGTACAAATGTGTGTTGATTACAGAGATCTGAACAAAGCAAGCCCAAAGCCACACATTGACACTTTAGTAGACAACACAGCGGGATATTCATTGTTCTCCTTCATGGATGGCTTCTCGGGATACAATCAGATAAAGATGCATCCAGAGGACATGGATAAAACTAACTTCATAACCTTCTGGGGCACCTTTTGTTACAAAGTAATACCGTTTAGACTGAAGAACGCAGGGACAACATACCAACGAGCCATGGTGAATTTGTTTCACGACATGATGCATAAGGATATTGAGGTGTATGTTGATGATATGATTGCCAAGTCACGTACAGAAAAAGAGCACATTGAGGTCTTAAGAAGATTGTTCTTGAGGTTGAGAAAATTTTAGTTAAAGCTCAATCCAGCAAAGTGTACCTTTGGAGCCAGATCGGGAAAGTTATTAGGCTTCGTAGTCAGTGAAAAGGGAATTGAAGTTGACTCAGACAAGGTCAGAACCATACGGGAGTTACCTCCACCACGAATTCAGAAGGAAGTTCGAGGATTCCTAGGAAGGTTGAATTACATCGCTCGGTTCATTTCACAACTAACCGAGAAATGCGATCCTATCTTTCGCCTCTTGAGAAAGTACAATCAAGGTACTTGGGATGAAGAATGTCAGAATGCTTTTGATAAAGTCAAGCAATACCTGCTAAACGCTCCAGTACTATCTTCGCCTAGTCCAGATAAACCATTAATCCTGTACCTGTCGGTATTCAGCAATTCCATGGGATGTGTGCTTGGCCAACATGACGAGTCAGGAAGAAAGGAGAAGGCAATATACTACCTCAGCAAGAAATTCACAGAATGTGAGATGAGATATTCGCCAATTGAGAAATTGTACTGCGCTTTAATTTGGACGACTCGAAGGTTGAGACAGTACATGCTGTATCATACTACTTGGATCATTTCAAAACTTGATCCTTTGAAGTATATGATGGAGTCAACAGCATTGAATGGGAGAATGGCAAGATGGAAAATTTTGCTTTCAGAGTTCGACATAGTCTATGTAAGTCAAAAGGCTATAAAAGGAAGTGCAATAGCTGATTTTTTGGCTAGTAGAACTCTAGAGGACTATGAGCCGTTGAATTTCGATTTCCCAAATGAAGAGTTGATGTGTGTAGCAACTATAGAAGATGGTCTTTGGAAGTTAAGCTTCGATGGGGCGTCTAATGCATTGGGAAATGGAATTAGGGCAATCTTGATATCCCCAAAGGGCAATTATTATCCGTTCACATGCAAATTAGATTTTGATTGCACGAATAATATGGCCAAGTATGAAGCATGCATTATGGGACTCCGAGCGGCTATAGAACGAGGAATAAGAATCTTGGAAGTATATAAAGATTCTGCGTTGATCATTTATCAGCTTAAGTGTGAATGGGAGACAAGAGATCCTAAATTGATCAACTATCGAAAAATAGTTTTGGGGTTACTTGAAGAGTTCGGGGACATTACTTTCAATTATATCCCGCGGGACGAAAACCAAATGGCGGATGCTCTGGCAACTTTGGCTTCAATGATCAAAGTAAATAGAGAGGAGGAGATGAGACCCATTTAGATGAGTATCGTTGAGTCTTCAGCTCACTGTTGTAAAATTGAGGAAGAAGAAAAGGATGATAATCCTTGGTATTTGAATATATTACGATGTGTGAGAGATAGTAAATATCCAGAGCAGGCGACTAAAAATGACAAGCGAACTTTAAGGAGATTAGCTTGTGATTATGTTTTGGACGGGGACATCTTGTACAAAAGGAGAAAGGGTCACGTATTGTTGAGATGTGTTGACGCCTTGGAAGCTAAGTTAATCTTGGAAGAAGTTCACGAGGGTGTTTGTGGGACGCACGCTAATGGTTTCACAATGGCTAGACAAATCATGAGGTTTGGATATTATTGGTCTACTATGGAGGGAGATTGTATCAAGTACGCTAAGAAATGCCATAAATGTCAAATTTATGGCGATAAGATTCATGTGCCACCTTCACCTCTACATGTTATGACGTCTCCATGGCCTTTTTCCATGTGGGGCATGGATGTCATTGGGCCAATATCACCAAAAGCTTCAAATGGACATCATTTTATTTTTATGGTCATTAATTACTTCACGAAGTGGGTAGAGACTGCTTCTTATACAATTGTTACTAAGTTAGCTGTAAGTCATTTCTTGAAGAAGGAAATCATTTGTCGGTATGGGATGCCTGAGAGGATCATATCAGATAATGCATTGAACTTGAACAACAAAACGATAGAAGAAGTTTGTAGCCAGTTCAAGATTAGGTATCATAATTCATCTCCATATCGCCCAAAGATGAATGGAACAGTGGAAGCTGCTAACAAAAACATCAAGAAAATAGTAGGGAAAATGATTGAGACCTATAAAGATTGGTATAAGAAACTACCTTTTGCACTCCTCGCCTATCGAACATCTGTCCGAACCTCTACTGGGGCAACTCCTTTCTCGTTAGTTTATGGGATGGAAGCAGTGTTACCCATTGAAGTAGAGATACCGTCCCTCCGAGTTCTGTCAGAAATAAAGTTGGATAAGGCCGTATGGGTACAATCGCGATATGATCAGTTGAACTGGATTGAGGAAAAGAGGCTAAGGGCCATTCGTCATGGTCAGATGTATCAAAAGCGAATGATGCGAGCTTATGACAAGAAAGTGCGACCAAGATAATTCCATAAAGGGGATCTGGTGTTAAAAAAGATCTTTCCCATTCAAAAAGACTTTAGAGGAAAATGGATGCCAAATTGGGAGGGGCCGTATGTCGTGAAGAAGGCCTTCTCTGGGGGAGCATTAATCCTAACAGAAATGGATGGGAAGAGTTTACCCAATCCAGTGAATTTAGACTCAGTCAAAAAGTATTTTGTTTAAAAGAGAGGAGAATCTAAGGTGAAAACCCGCAAAGGGCGCCTTGAGATTTAAAAAAAAAATAGAGAGGCCAAGGTGAAAACTCGCAAAGGGCGCCTTGTGACCAAAGGGGGTTTTGAGTTGAAAACCCGAAAGGGCAGCTCAAATTTTGAGGAACACACGGTAATCTTGCTATATCTGATTCAACGAAGAGCGAAGCGTGTTGCATATCGGGGCATCAACAAAGTACTTTGGATCTTTTAAACACATGTTGAACTCAAGAAAGTCTTCATGGAGCTGGTGTATAGATGCTCAAGCGGTGATATCTAGGGCATCTAACTTTTGTCCTGTTTGCTATCTTTAGATTCTATTTCTTCTTAAAGATAGGCTTTCAGATTAATTCCCTTTGTATTTTTGACAATTTCATTCAAATCTAGTTATTATCAAGATTGAATTCATTTTCCACAATTCTTAAAAGTGTGTTGCATTAAATAATGATAGATGAACTAAACCATTTTCACAAATGAAGTTTTGATCATTACTCTGTAAGTTTCTAGAAAATACAAGAAACTAAAACAGAATAATTGTTCAAGGAATTCATGTAGGTGAGGTTCGAAAGAACTCGAGGGAATTCTTTCTTTGGTCCAAAATGATGATTGGACAAATCAAACGATTCGATCCTAAGAGAGGATTATCTTACAAACATCTTTGATGGGTTATAGCATTCGAAGAATGGTACAAACCCATGGGCTGAGTAAAGAATGATATTTCTAGAGAAATAAGGTTGAGCTTTGATGAGTAGTGACGTCTGAATAGGGGTCATATTCATAACATTTTGCATTATAAAAGGTTTAATTAGGAACATTTGATTCATTTCGATCATAGCATCCTAATCATTAGGCATAAATTCATACACATTTATACAAGTCATGTCCTTTAAAGGACAATGAAGATTGGTGCGCCTTAACCCCCTAAGCAGTAGGGTAATAGGCTAAAGCATAGCAGATCTGATTTACATTGAAGCAGATCTAAGCAGATTTGGAATCTCTGTATTGGCAGAGAGCAGATCGAAGATAGCAGATTTGGCGTCTCTATTTTGGCAGAGAGCAGATCGAAGATAGCAAATTTGGCGCCTGTCTATTGGCAGAGAGCAGGTCGAAGATACATTATTTCGTATCTCTGTATTGGCAGAGAACAGGTTGAAAACACAGCTGATTTGACTTTCACGTGTTTACGTTAAAGTAAATCTAAGATGATTTGGCATCTCTGTATTGGCAGAGAGCAGGTTGAAGATACATGATTTGGCATCTCTGTATTGGCGAAGAGCATATCAAAGAAAGCAGATTTGGCATCTCTGTATTGGCAGAGAGCAGGTCGAAGATAGCAGATTTGGCGTCTCTGTATTAGCAGAGAGCAGGTCGAAGATACATGATTTGGTATCTCTATATTGGCAGAGAAGAGGTCGAAGACACAGCTGATTTGACTTTCACGTGTTTACGTTAATGTAAATCTAAGATGATTTGGAATCTCTGTATTAGCAGAGAGCAGATCGAAGATAGCAGATTTGGTGTCTCTGTATTGGCAGAGAGCAGATTTGGTGTCTCTGTATTGGCAGAGAGCAGATCGAAAATAATAGATTAGTGTTCCTGAGTTTTCAAGAAGTAAGTTGAAGATAGCCAATTTGACACTCCTGAAGACATCAGACTACTTTTGGGGGAAGATGAGGATCAAGATTTTGAGGCTTAGCCAGACCGGGCAAATTTGGTCCTTGTATAGTTTTTGGTCGATTCCTATCATATAAAAATGAGCAAAGAGGGACAGTTGTAATAGCCCAAATTCACCCGGGCTTGCAAGAATTAAATTAATAAAGTCCATTTATACAAAGTCCATCTACAATAAACGGGCTTCAAAGCTTGATAAGCCCGAATACCTAAACCTTATACCATTACTTAGTCACAAACTAGCCCAAAACAACTAAGACTTAAACCTAATAACCCGTACCAGACCCAAGTTAGACCCTATAGCCCAATAATAGTGTTTGGCCCGATGCCCAAAGAGTTTCAGGAGACCTAGGGTTTCTTGGGAAATCCCTCGCGCCGCAAATGGAAGGCTCTAAAAACACGGTAATCAAAGCGTCGGTTCGTCTTGCACCATCAGCACCGTGATGTTAGGCCGTGATTTCAGGCTTCGAGTCATGCCGAAATCAAACACCGGTGCTAAATCTCCTCGATTACCTGCAAAAATGGAAAGGAATGACAGAAACAGAACAAATATGGCAGGGAATAACTTAAAAAATATGCAAAATACTATGTACAGTGGCTATAAAAAGCCTGAATCAGAATGATGTAAAAGGGATTTTTTTTGGAGAGTACAGGAAATAAAAAGGAACACACAAATATTTACAGAAGAAATAAGAAACAGTCGTTCATTTTCCAAGAGGTGATATTTTGATTTTTCATGTACTTATACGGATCTATTTATTTACTTTCTGTTTTTTTTGCAAAAAAAAAAACTGTTAAAAATCGAAAAGAAAAGAGTTACCTGTTGTTTTACCTAGAAAAACGAAAGCTTTTAGCCTTTTAAAGCGCCGTACTCGTGAGATTAGCGACGGCGCTTTGGCGCGTAGGCGCGTAGGGGACCCGATAACGGAGAGACCAAGGCTCTTCGAGGGTCTGCCCTCAACTCCCTTTCAGAGAGTTTCCTCTCATTTTTTTTAAGGCAAGTTTTTCAAATGAATTTTCGGGCTAAAATTTGGTTTATATAGCCTCTGTAATACGACGTCGTTTGGCTTAATTCAATAAGCATTTAAACGGCGTCATTTCAAACGGAATATCCGCTCGTTGACCCGATTACCCGGGGAGGATCCGCGCATTTTTGAAAAAGGGCAAATTGCCCGATTAATCCTTCCGTATTTTCTGTATTTCCAGTTTAATTTTATTTTATTTCTTGATTTAGCCCAAATATTCTATTTCTAATTCAATTTGACCCTCACAGTGATTTTAAATCAATTCTGGAAAACGGTGTCGTTCATGGGATGAGGGCTAATTGCCCAATGAGTCCCCTGGTTTTAATCCGATTTCCAAATAAGCTTAAATTATATATATATTTTTAAAATTAACCCAAAACTTCCAATTACTTTAAATTTCAGTCCCCTTTACTTATAAATTTATTTATTTAAAATTTTGTTATTTATTTAGTATATATATTAATATTTTATATTAAAATGTATATTATATTATTATATGTATTTTTTTAATTTTAATTCTATATATATATTATTTATTTCACTATATTTATCTATTATATTATTATACATTTTTAATTTCTATCATATATTTATTATATATTATTTATATTTATATTATTATTTTTTAGTACATATTATTTCATATATTAATAGTTATATTATTCATATTATTACACATTTTATTTATAAATTTAGTAAATACTATGTATTTTTACTATATGTATTAATTACTTTGCTACATTTTTATATGGAAATACTTATTAGATTATTATTATCTTATATATTCTTTAGATTATATCATATATTTTATTACATATGTTATTATTGCTATACGATTTATATTATTATATTTTTAAATTATATTATACATTATATTTCCTTATATTACCTTATCTCTATTACAAAGTATATATTATTGCTCATTAATACATACTTCATTTTTTTTTAAAAAATATAGCAATATTAGTACATTATTTTTCTTACATACTAAGTTATTATGCTTTAAAACATAATCTATATATATATGTATTCTATCACTTTAAAAAAAGGGTTCTCTTTTATAGGAATTATGTTATATTTCTAAATATCTTGTTTTATTTGATTTATACTTTATACATTTTGATTTATTTATTTATTCTTTTTCTTATAATAGGTTAAATTTTACATATCATTTATTTTTGTATATTTGCAAAAAATAATAAAGCATGTACGTTGTAATTAGATTTATTTAGTTCTTTGTAATATGCAAAGCTCACCATTTTTAAGACCAAAGTTATACTTGATTAATTCAAAAATGAATTTTAAAAATGAGGCAATGTTTTGATATTTTAGAGATTCGAAATAGTGCCCTAACATGCTGGGTTGCTATTTCTCGTTTGCCTAAAATATTTAATATCCTTTTAAACAATCTTTATAAATCACGAGATGATTTCAGTTACGAGAGTTTAAGAATATCGTGTCCTATCATGTTGGATGTGATGTTTGTATTCTTTCGGAGCTAAGGAATCTCGATTTTTCAACTTAAATAATTTCGGTTTTCTTAAAAAATGGATCTTATTTTCAAATTTTTGACATTAAGACAGAAATCTACTCAATTTGTGCCAATTTTGTGCGTTACGAGGGTGCTAATCCTTCCTCGTACGTAATCGACTTCCGAACCCGTTCTTTATATTTCGTAGGCCAAAACTAATGATTTTAAAACAAAATGTTTTAAAGGTGATCCAATCACACCTAAAAAGATTGGTGGCGACTCCCGTTTTCATTTTTCAAAAAGTCGATCCCGTTTCAAACATCCCTTTAAAAAAAAGGTTTCGACATTGGGTATAAGTTATTTGATTATTTTGCAATCTTTGGTAATTTTGGTTGTTGAGTTTTCTATTGATGGAGGAGGCTTTTGAATTGTTCTCTTGGTTTTCATGATATCGATGTGCTTCTAGGAGAAAATCAAGGGGCACTTGGTGATCCTCCTGCGATTTAGGAGTCATTAAGTTGCTTTGCTCAAGAGTAAGTGTTCTCGATGTTGTAGGGCTATCATGTTTCTGAATTTGGGGTTAAATGATGAAGATTGTACTGAATTATTTATTCATGTGTGGTAAAAATTATGTTATTAATTCGTAAGAGTTGTTGATTTTAGGTTCTATTGTTTTTGTTCTTGGGTCTACATCAAAACTTAATCAGGTTTGTATTTGTAACTCGAAACCACCATGAAAAGTCAGGAAAATCAAAAAAATATCAAGCAATTTTTGAATTTGTAATTTTTCACACGGCCGTAAGGCTAGTCGTGTGGGTACAAAAGGGAGTGTGCGATTACACAGGCTAATCAGGTAGGCCATGCGGGCCACACTGCAGTGTGGACACAAATTTTGAAAACTTCCACCTAGGGCTGTTTAAATCTATTATTCGTAATTAGACCCTCCAAGGGGTCCATACTGCTTAAGTAAGTCTTGAAATGTGGTATATGTTAATATGTTCAGTATGTGAGTTATACATGTATGGTATTTGTTTTGATAATTTCGAAAGCATGACTATATGTAAAAGACATGCATGACATCTATATTCTGTATATATGTTTGTATGATTGTATGCATTGGGTTGGGATATGATATGATGGTGGAAATGTCGGCAATTTAATTTATATGCCTTGACTAGTGGCTCAGCCATGAGTATCTATTTCTGGTAATTTATTGCATACTGTTATTTGGTAGATTGACTGCACTGTTTCTAAAAAGTGACACATGATCACTTATAGGTGTATGGGGTTGGATAAGTACTTGATACCCTTACATGTGTGTTGGGATGGACGGAGTTGGTTCATAGTAGATGGGGGTAGGATCTGAATAGACATTTGATTATGTATCTATTTTCGAAAATGATTCTGTTTCTGAACTGTTAATGAAAAACATTTGAAATCTGTATCTGCACATGATCTGTTTATTCTCTCTAAGATTTATATATTTTATTTATTGTTGAGACTATTATCACCCTGAGCTTGTGTAATCAGCAAATTTAGGGCAGGTCAGCATGGCCAGAACTCGATTTACTAATTGTAATTTTCCTAATACTATTAAGTTTATAATTTACTTTCATGTGGATTGTTTTATATGGAATTTCTGGGACTATTATTAGTTTTGGTGTTATTCTTTACTTTGAAACGATTTAATTATATTTTGAATGTTTTGTTTTGAATGGCAATGTATTGAATTTTCAAGGACGAAACATGGTTTTCAAACAAAGTTAGATTAAGGTTTTCGCAACAAGAAAATTTAGAGAAAGAACCTATGGTTTTCTAAATAAATATTCGAAATTTAAGGACGAGTTCCTTTTAAAGTTTTGAAAGGGATAAGGCTAGTTTTTGAATTGTTTGAAACTTAGACTTTGGATTTTAAAAATGAACTTATGTAACTTCTCAAAATTCGGCTATAATGTCTTGGATGGGGATGGAGTGTTACATTCTAAATCCAAGATAAGTTTGTTCTAAACCAAAGTAAGGTTTCTAGGTCATTACATTGCCCAAGTAACCATTACCCTAATAGAAAGGTTCATAGAATTTGCCAGAAAATCCCCAAACCAAATCCTTGATAAAGTCCAATTGTAAGGTTCTTAGGAAACCTCTATTATGTCATAGAATTTTATACAGGTCTTAGCAAATTATGTAAGCCTTTATATGTTAGGCTCAAAAAGAATCCAAAAGCTTGGACAAATGACCACACCAATATTATTACCATGATTGAAAAACAAATTAATGAACTTCCTTATTTACATTTAGCTGATCCAAATGTTCCCAATATTGTAGAAACAGATGATTCTGAAATAGGGTATGGTGGGATCCTAAAACAAGTTTTGGAAGGAAAAGAGCAAATAGTCTAGTTTACCTCTAGACACTGGAATCCAGCTCAACAAAATTATAGTAGTATCAAAAAAGAAATTTTATCAATTGTTTTATGTATTACAAAATTTCAAAGTGATTTATTAAATAAAAAATTTCCTTTTACGAATTGATTGCAAATCAACAAAAGAAGTTTTACAAAAAGATGTCTAAAATATTGTCTCAAAAAGATTTTTGGAAGATGGAAACCAATTTTGAGCATATTTGATTTTGACATTGAATATATCAAAGGAGAAACTAATTCTTTGCCTGTTTTTCTCTCTAGAGATTTTCTTAAAAAATACCACCTAAAGTCAGAGACAAAGGAAAAGGAAAAATAGAAGAACCATCCACAGAAACTCAAATTTCTTCAAAACCAATTAAGTAATGGTCTGAATTTTTCCTTGAAGAAGAAAATAAGAGATCGTCATCCTCATCAAAATCCTACAAAAATGCATCTATTCAAGATGCACAAGATCCAAATGAAATTGGTTCACAAATCAAAAAAATGGATTGAGTCCATTTCTCAATCCCTAAAAGTGGCATTAGCCTTTTCTCAATTAAAAGAGGAAATTCCTCTCAAACAAATTGCTGATGAAACAACAATGATTTCAAAAAATAAAGAGATTGTTTTACACAAACAAAAATCTCGCAAAAGTATTTTAAAAGAAACATCTCTCCAATAAGTTTTCCCAAAAGAAGTAGTGTCTTCACAGGCTGCTACCAAAAAATACTCACAATATTTAAAAATAAGTGTTTTGAAAAAAATTATTATGGAGGGAAAATTTTCAAAAAAACCTCAATTTATTCTTGTAAAATAACTTTTCAATAGATGAAATTTTTAGCCATTTAGATTGTCAAAAACATCAATAGTATTATGAAACATACTAGTTCAAACCAGATCAGTATTGTTCAAACACCATACAGAAATTTATCACTCATTCAACATCCCAAATAGTTAAAATTCTTTGACCAAGAGATTGGGGTGAAAACTCAAATTCTCCAAAGAAATCTCCAACCAAATTTACCACCAAAATAGACCACCACCCATATGTCACATATTGGGAGCAAGCGGCCTGGTATAATGCCTTCCTAATTAACGATCAAAATATGAGGCATTCTTGGCTCATATATTTCAAATATGGTGCCCAATTCAAATTCCCAAATTGGTTTCAAGAACGGTGGAACTGGTATGGACCATCATCTTTCACTATCGAACTAATTTATGGCCCAAGTTATTTGACAAGTTCCAGCCCGAACTGGACCAAAAACACATATATAGAACCATCAATTTTTTTTCTCAAAATTGTGCATTTCTTGGATTGTGTCTTGTAATTACTCTTATGAACAAGATCCAAGTGTTGGGATTCCATTATTAGTTAGAAATTTTAGAACGAAATGGTGGGACAAATTTAATGATGAAAAATATGATTTCAAGTATTGGGATAATTTTTTTCAAGAAGAATTCGAGATTATGTAAGTTTGTGGCCTCGGGTCAAACTAAAGCAAAATTCCTTCAAGCAAAATCAACTGCTAGTGAAATGTTGGCTAAAGCCAAGACCAAGAAGGAATACAAAAAATTCATGGTTGAAATGCTCAACTCAATGGATTTTGGATCAGAAGACAAGAAATTCTCAACATCTTCAATCAAAATAGTGGATCCTGCAAATGATACCACTTCAGTAACTATTATCGAACCAGAAAAAATAAAAAAAATGATGAGAAATTTGTAAAAGCAAAAGATGAATGATTTCTGCAAACCTACAAAGCAAAGACAAAAGATGAATAGGGGATATTCCCTACAAGAAAAAGATGAATGAACAGTGACGAATCTTTGGCATGAACAATGCAGATTCTATATAATGAATAGTAAATTCTTTGGCTTGAACAATAAAATTCTCTGGCATGAATAGTGAAGATTCTTTGGCATTAACAGTGAAAATTATCTGGAAAAAAAGTTAGATTCTCTGTAGAAAGAAAAAAAAAAGTTTGTATTAGAGAATATATCTCTGAAAAGTAGAAGTTATGTAGTTTTGGGAGTGATGTAATGGATAAGATCCCCCAAACAAAGATATTGTAAAAAGGCAAGAGCCCTCTATAAAGACTCTCAATTTTGTAATAAAGACACGACTTCAAACACTCAATACAAATATCAAAAGTTTGTTTCTCTAAAATTTTCTAGCTTTCACAATTTAAGTTTTCAAACTATTTTTATTTTTCAAAAAAGTAAATTTAGAACAAATCAAATTTAAGGTTTCAACAAGATGATAGTCTAAAAAGCATTCTTAAAATTCTAAGAAGATGAATAAGAATTTTTTTAAATTTTAAATTGGAAGACCTAGCTAAAATCTTTAAAAATTTTAAAGTCTAATTAAAATTTAAAAAAAGTTTAATAATAAATTTTCAATATTTTGAGGGACCAAAGCCTTTTTGGCTTCTTTCTATTATGTTTTGCCATTGAATACATGAATGTCACAAATTTTAGATAATGCAAACTATAACTATATATGAATGTCCAAGTCAGTTAAACATAATAACATAATGAAACCCATGTAACATATAATGTGCAAACAACAATTCAATATCAAACCGAAAAACAACACTTGCCATAATTTAGAGGATATGATCAGAAAAGGACCTGAAATAAAGTTTAGTCAAGAGAAAGACATCAACCTCAGGCATGTAGAAGCAAGGAGCGGTTATCACCCTATACGCACTCACATGTAATGACAATCTTGAAGACACAAAGAACTCAGGATATAAAATGCTAGATATAGCATACCTACTAAAACTACTATTATTCTATTAAACCATTCCCCAAATTTCTCATTACCTTTCCCTTTATGGGACTAAGTATCAAAGAATGTGTTGGAAAATAGGGTTTGGAAAACGCAAGAAAAATAAATTTGAAAGAAAAACCATAGTTTTAATTTTCTTTTCCAAAAACAAGAACTTGATTGTGATATCTAAAGTAATAAAATTTCAATCAAAATTGTACCTTTTGATTCATCTAGAATGAACGATTAGACCAAGTAGTCTTCTCTACTATCCTCAAGCTCACATTTTCTGAGTGTGGGCTCGTTTCGAATAAAAAGATTTGCACAAAATTACCCAATTACCAGTGGGGTAATTTCACAAATTTTCTAAACTTCTAGGTCAAGTTGTAAATATTTCTAGAAATCTTTTGAAATAATTTCTTTAGAGAATTTGCTCCCAACAATTTTCTCTTGAATTCAAGTGTGTTAAAAATAACAACTCATGGCTCTCTTTATATAGGGAGAGTTTAGAGAGTTAAACTTTGATTAAACTTAATCACTTTAATATTAAAATAATATAATATTTATTAAGATAAATATAAGATTAAATTTAATATTGAATTAATAGAATATTATCAAGATAAGTATTAAATTAAATTAAATATTAAAATTAGTAAAATAATATTATCTTTGGAATAGTTAATTTGAAATCAAATTATCTGGTAGAATGTCGGTAGGAGTGTGATTTTTCCACTGCTCAATCGCTAAAGAACCGTCATCGATGACCATCTGTTAGCCACCTAGATGTTGTCATCGCGGCCATCGGTATCGCTGTGTCTAGTGGTGCCACTGCATGTGCAACACCCTCACAACACCTTGACGGTTTGGCTGTTGCTAGTTCTGTCCTAGAATAATGACGGCCCGACCGGTTCGGTCCAACCATCGATTTGGCCATCAGCCCGAATTCACATATCGGGCCCGGTTTGACCAATTTTTGGGTCTTAATCTCAGTTTTGGGTTTTGAGGCTCAATTTTTTATTTTAGTCCAATTTTCAAGTTCAATTACCCATTGGGCCAATTATCTAACTTGAAAATAAATTTCCAAATATAACATATTTATTTTAATTAATTTGATTAATTTAATTTTACTTGATTAAAAATAATTTTCCAAAAACTCACTGAGATTCTCCAAATTTAATTTTTCAAGAAACTTTAATCAAATTTTCTAGTTGAACAATTCTCACTACTGCCTAATTTAATCCACATCGAATAAATTGACTCAATTAAATTATTTCTAAAGTTGTAGAATTTTCTTCTAATTCAAATGCAATCTGATCGGGCTTTTTTTGAGCTAGCAGAGGGACCAATTGGACATATACAACTAGGCTCCAGTAACTATAATTATGCCCAGAAACATCGTTCTAATAATTCACAATTTACTTAATCATTAAGCCATTTCACAAGAAGTACCATGATTGAAAATGTAACATCCCAAATTTAGCTCCATAAAATTTATAAATATATCAAAAATAGGGAATTGACCCAATGGTTAGTCACTGAATGTGAAATCTTGAAGGTTAGTTGGAGGTCCCACGTTCAAGTATCAACTTTTACAAAATAAACTAATTTTTTTTTTGCAAATTCCCTTTTTTTTTTTTTGTGGGCATCCAAGTTTAGTAAACCTAGGTATAAATACAATTTTTTATCAAAATAGTCAGCCTTTTAATCCATTTTCTTCTACCTTGTCTGTCCCTAACCCCCTCTCTCCCCCTTCATCTCTATTTTTTTTCCTTTTCCCTTTTTCCTCTATAGTTGTTGTTGCCTACACCTCCCCTTTTATCATAATCTTCTTCTTCTTTTTGCATCAAGATTGTGCACCATCTCCTTAGCTATATTGCTGCAATTTTCCCTAAATTAAATTAGCCCTAAATCTGAAATTTTTAACTCCAAGATCGATCCCAAACATCGCCTAGAAGTGCCATTGCTGTTTCTCTCGACTAGCTTGCGTAAGGTCTCTTCTCTCTTCAATTTCTTAATTAATCTTATCCATTAAAAACTTAAATATCCATATATGGAATTTAGGAGACTTTAAATTTTTTTAAATATATTTTTTCCTGATTTTAATGAGGTTTCAAATCATTTTAAAATTCAGCCCCAATTTCAGCCACCATCGGCAGTGGTGCGTGTTCATATGTGTAGAATAGAGGGCTGCTTTGTTTCTTGAATCTTGCCCAATTAATTTCAGCCTTAATTTGAGTTCTTGAACCCTCCTAATCATGTATTAAACCCATGTCAATTAGGGAAAAATGTTCTTTATCGTTTGGGCATTCGAATCTCACAAATCGGGAAGCGTAAGTGTGGTTAAATGTAAAATTAATTGTTGCTTCGACATAGTTGTAGGGTAAATGTTATGGATTGATTAAATGAAAGAATTAAATAATTATTAGCTACTAATTTTCCAGTATATTATGGAATTAGGTATTGATCCAAATGCCTCGAATCAACCATAAACTCGAACAACGATTGTATGTACGGTTCACATCGGTACAAGGTAAGGAATCAAACTAGTTCAATTCGTAAAATAGTTATTAATTCAACAATTGGTTTGAACCCATAAGTGGGTAATTGGGAGTTGGTTAAGTGGTAAATTGATTTAATTTATACTGAATTTTGGTTTAGGATCATATAAAGGTTCATTAAGGAAAATTGAAAGATTCACTAGGGTGCTCCGAGAAAGAGAAAAATAAGGTGTGCATCCTAAACTTGTAAAATTTGTTTGATAATGATAAATGTTATGTTATATTTGGTAATTAGCTTTCCGATTGGTTTGGCATAGTAGCCAAAATATTAGTTTTGCGAGTGGCCAAACCAGGTACGTTTTGAGCCTTAAAAGATTGATGTGTTGGCAAAATTGCTAGTGTGATAGTATGAATGTGTAATTGAGATTGTTATGCATAGTTATATTATGTGGTATGAGAATGTTTGATGGAATGGTATGAAATGTTTAGATATTAGTTTTATGCATGATTTAAATGCATGAAATATTTACTGTTATATATATATGTGAGGTTGCTATTGGTGCACAATGAAATTCATAAAGTATGTTAATTGAATGATATTGATAGATACCATCTTAATGGTAATTTGAAAATTGGAACATTGATTCCTTTATCTGAAATTATGTTATTATTGAGGACATGTTGAGCATGTCAAATAAAAGTGAAAAGTATTGAAATGTGATTGTGTATGAATTTATATGACATATTGCATGTGCATTGGGATCGGATTTTGTGGTTAACGGAGGAGTTATGTAGAGTACCGGCAGCATATTAAGTCCGCATATATTTTTAGCTAGTGCATTATTGGGATCACATTATATATTTAGCAGTTTCATTGTATTATTGAGTATTAGTGGTTTTACCACATCGAGCATTGCTCACATACGTTGGAGTTTGGCAGACAGGTTTTGGGGAACTTGTAGTGTGTAACGGATGGTATGGGTAGGATCTCAGATGTGCATTTTTCACGATCATGTGCATTTGAAAATTATTATTGTTAATGTTTGATTGTGCTATTGGTACCTCTATGAAATTGCCTGTGTGAATGCTTAATACTCGTTTAGTCCCACACTGAGCTGGTTAAGCTCACCCCATTATCTCAACTCCTCAGGTAATGATTGAACTTAGGACGGGAATTGGCATGCGGACGTATGGCGAACTTCAGACTTTACTTTATCATATTATTTTAAATTAATTATATTTTTAGGTTATTTTTTTATTATTTGGTTTTGGATTGTAAAGTTTCTTTAAACAGTGGTTTGGGACTGTTTGAGATTTTAGGGTTTTTCATGCATGCATGACACACATATTTGGTATAGATACATGGCTTTTATAATATGTTGAAAAGGACTATGCATGATATATGGCTAAATTAATAATTTGACAAGTAATGGTACATTTTTACTGCTAAGAAGATAGCAAAATGATTTTTCAAAGGCAATGCCGGCAGTAAGGTTTTACAAAAACTCACCTAATTCGCTAATTTGACTTAAGCATGGTTGGGATTAGTAAATGGATGTTTTCCAAAGCTAACAATAGAAACCATGGTTTTATAAACAGAAGTACTTAAAGGTTTTTAACTATCATTAGGGTAAGTTTGACACTAAGGTGTCCAATGTGGCCTTTCCGATTCAACTATAATGTCTAGGCCGGGTTTGGGAGGTTACAGAAAACTCCTTATTGTATACTATTTATGAAAACAATTCATCCAATTGCTTTGTTTAATGACCTCGTCATGTTTGTGTTACCCTCATATGATATCCTTGATTCCTTTGAGTTAAATCCACTCACTCAATACAACCCTATTTTATCTCATTGTCACCTTTGTGTCTTCTTAATGATTAACATGATCATTGTCAACAAATGACTATGATAAATTGCTTGTTCGAGAACAAGGAACCCGAGGCTAGGTTTTATATTTATCAATCCACACAATACTGATGAGAGGATATCGTTAACTATTTAATCGAGCTATGAATTCCATTGTTGCTAATAAAGTCATGCCATACAAAAGTCACGTACCCAACATACCAGCTATGGGCTCGATTATCTTTAGAGCATAAGCCTTTACTTATATCAAAGCACATGAGTTACATACGCATGGTTAGTGACTAACTCAAGATTTAGGTAAATCACACCATGAACGTCTCAAGTGAATTAATTCGCAAACGGACTCAAAATTATTTCATCTTGGGTCCAGTCTTATAATGCCCTGATTTATTATTTTTGTTCTGGGAATTCTTGACACAACTTTGTATCTGCTTCAGTGGTTAAGTGTTCTAGGTGTGTGTGTGAGGTCCCAAGTTCAAGTCTTATCTTTAGCAATTTTTGTTATTTTTTGGAATTAAGCCTATCTTTGTTCAGTGGGCGTATATTTAATTGTCTGTAATTCCATATCAGAATGAGCCTACTGGTTTGAGTGGTAAGGGGATTGGTGTGTTGGAGGTTCTGAGTTTGAATCCCTGCGTTAACGAGGGAGTTTTATTTTTGGCTCGGTTGTCTTGTAGATTTTTAATTTAATTTAGATTCTAGAGAAGTCGAGATCATGTGAGTAGTGGGAGAAAATCAAGGGAATTTGTGTCATATCCTACTTTTATTTTTATTTTTATTTTTTTCCTATTTTTCTTTTCCCAAAAAAATCTCCCCTCTTTGACGTTTTGTTTCCCCTCCTCTCTGTCGAATTTTCTTTGCTTTTCCCTCTCTATTTTAGTTTTCCAAATTGACAATTTGTTTGTGCTCATTCGGCAAGTAATTATTCTGCCTCTAGTTTATCTTTTCGTGATTAGTATTCTAAATGGGGGTTGCTTTTGGTTCTCTCGGTTTAGGCGAAAGACAAGTTTCGGCTAGGGCCTCTGCAGCGATTTAGGAGTTTAGGGTCTTTGTTCAATAACGGTAAGTATTCGAGTGCGTTTTAGTGATGTTGTAAAGCTTTGGTAGTAAGTTAATTTTGGTTGAGTTTTGTTAGTGTTGCTAAAATTCGAGCTCTAAATATCGATTTGTAGGTCTTCGAAGGCTTAGGATAGTTTTTTGCATCAAAACAAAACCAGGTGTGTACCCAAAACGCAGAAAAATGAGATTTGGCGAAAGCTGAAAACCCCACTGTCGACACTACATGGCCGTGTGGTAGGCCGTTTGTGACGACACTGTCGTGTGATAGATGAAAGCTAGGCTGTGCATAAGACATGGGCGCGTGGTGGCCAGAGTCTGGCCGTGTGAACCACACGGGCTAGGCCAAATTGGGCATGTAGGCCCCACAGCCGTATGGTATCTGGGCCAGGTTGTGTGATCCACATAGGCAAGGCCAATCCAGGCGTGTGGGCCACACAGGTGTGTTTGTCCCTTACGGGCAAAACCATTCGGGCGTGTGGGCCCATTTATCTGAATTTTTCCTAGGGTTGCACGGGTCGTCCCAAATGACTGTGGGCCTATTGTAAGGTCGGTAAGGGCTAATTAAACCGTAAATTGCATGAACTATCTATTTGATATTTTGATCTGACTAAAATTCTGATGCATGTCTACTTGCACTATTATCTATTATCTGTATACGATCATAAGCATGTGAGCATGTTAGATTATTTTTCTGTACTTGTATATTTTTGTATCAGATATTGGGGATTAGGATGATGTATATTAGAGGAAGTGTTCTGAAAGGCAATTTACGCCTATAATCTGGTAGCATGGCTGCATTATATCTGTTATGTGCCGTATCAGTACTATATGGTGTGTAGGGATGGGTGGGTGTTTTAAACCCCACATGGTATGTAGGGATGGTCAGAGATAGTGTGTAGAGGATGGGAGTAGGATTCTGATTTTGATTCGTGTATCTGTATCCATAATGGGCCTAGGCCCGAATCTGTATCTGACCTATTCTGTTTTACTGTATGGGTGTGCATGCTTAATTCTGTGGGGTTACACACCGAGTTTATGTAAACTCTCTCTTTTCTGTTTGATCTATACATGTAATCCAAAAAGTTAGACGGATCGGTGCAACGGGGGACTCGACGGTGACCACCTGTTACGTACTATTTTTTATTTGGTTTTACTTTAAACCTTTGATTCCTTTCCGGGTATTTTTGTAAAATGTGGACTTTTCGAACTGATGTTTTAATTTGGGTTTGACCGCGTAATATGCTTCTAATGTTGCCAAACTTGATAAAAGCTCAGATTTTACCAAAAACAAAGGCTTTCTAAAAAAATCAAATGATTTTTCCTAAACATAATGATTTTATAAGCTTCTGCTAAAAAGAGGTACGTCTTAAGACATTTCGACTAGTTAAATAAATGTTTTGGAAATAATCAAAATTGGTTGCTACCGAGATAACCCTATTTTCAAAATTCATTCTATGTGATATTGCTAGATTTGACCAAAATGTCTAGGCCGGGTTTGGGGTGTTAAATTTAGTGGTATCAGAGTCAAGTTACAAAACTCGGCTACGAATTTTGGGTCCCAAAATTTGGTTTTAAAGAATTGGTTTTCAAATGATTTTAAATACTCTGATTTAGTACGTGGTACACTGACTCTCCGGCGCCGATCCGGTAAGTATTCTGAAACTTAGATGGTTTATTTTGAAATATTGTAGATAGCATACTTTGAAAAAACTATAGTTAGTACCCTCTGAAACTGTAGTGAAACGAATGGAGACTGAAACTTTCGAAAATATTACTAAACCTCTGATATTTATTACATAAAATATCTGTTAATAAATATTGAACTGATGCATAAAACTCTTAATTTAGATAAACTAGAATTAGACAATGAGCGCACGAGGTATCGAAAGACGTGGTACTAGAGGCCGTAGGTGTAACACCCTTTACCCATATTCGACGTCGGAACAGGATATAAGGCATTACCCGACATAAAGATAAGCAAACGTACATTTTTGAGTTATAAATTTTTGTCCAAATTAAAAACTTTTCACAAACATTCATAACGTCCATAAATGAGCCTATGAGGCCCAAATCATGCATTAGAAATGGTTTGGGACTACATCGAGAAGTTCAAAAAATTTTACGAAAGCTAGAATTTTTTTGCTAAAATAGAGGTCACACGCTGGTGTGGCTTAGGACACGCCCGTGTGGGCAGGCCGTGTGGTCATACATGCTTGTGTCCTTAACCCGTGTAACTCTCTGCTTGTCACCTAAGAAAAAATTGAAGTCACACGACCAAGACACACGCCCATGTCCTGAGGTTGTGTCCTTCACATGACTGAGACACACTCCCGTGTCTCTACCCGTGTGCTTGATACTAAGCATTCAATTTTGCAACAATTAAGGTGCGAGGGACACACGGCCTGATCACATGCCTATGGGGCTGACTGTGTGTCACACACAGCCTAGACATGCGCCCGTGTGTCTACCTGTGTAGACAAAAACAAGGCTATATTCACAAATGGCATTAAAATAATTATACTCATAACCAACATTAGCCAACTTCCAAGGCTATATACAAAATGAACCATGAACCATTCACAATTATGACCATTACATATCAATATCATATCAACATCTATCATACACATAACGTTTATCATGCCATAAACTATTCATGTCAATTTCACCTTCATTAGGCTTCATTTAACTACTTTTAGTTACCTTATTGTACACACAAATTTATCATCTTATCAATAGACCACATTACCAAACATTTCACATTCATGCCATAAATCACATTTCCAAACAATTCACATATATATATATATGAATATACTTAGTGTCGAAACCTCTTTTCAAACGGGTTTTAAAAAACGAAAACGGGAGTCGCCAGCAATCTTTTAAAGTGTGATTGGATCACTTTATAAAACTTTTTGGTCTACGAAATTATGAGAAAATAGGTTCGGGAGTCGGTTACATACGAGGAAGGATTAGCACCCTCGTAATGCCCAAAATTGGTACCAAATTGAATAATTTTTCCTTAGCGTCAGAAGTTTGAAAGAATTTAGAAATGAGATTTCCTTTAAACCATAATATTTTAAGTTAAAAGTATCAAGATTCCTTCGGTTCAAAAGAGTACAAACATCATATCCAGCATGATTGGACACGATATTTTTAAACTTTCGTAACTGAAATCGTCTTGTAAATTGTGAAACTGGTTTAGAAGGATGTTTTAGATATTTAGGCAAACGGGAAATCGCAACCCAGCATGTTTGGGCACTATTTCCTGAATTCCTTAATATCAAAACATTGCCTTATTTTTAAAAAATTTCTTTTTAATTAAATTAGATATATCTTTTGGTTTTAAAAGTAATGATATGTTTTACATGTTATAAGAATTTAAATAAACCTAGTTACAATATATATGCTTTATCATTTCATGCAAATATAGTATAGAAAATAATTGCATAAATTACAATATATATGCTTTACAAGAATGACTTTAGGCACCGTTGGTGTTTCAACTTCATTACTTCTTGGTAGAGAAATAATAATCCTCGGTCGGTTTTGATTCTTTGCTCATTCTCCAGCACACATACTTGTTTTTCACAAGAGCTACCTTCAAAAATTTGTCGCTCTTTATTGTCTATAAAGCCTTGCACCAAGGCCTTGAATTCTTCACAATCCTGAACTTCATGTCCTTGGAGCTCATGGAACTCACCATAGTTCCTTATTTCTCCTCTCTCATTTTTAGAGGTTAACATACCTCTCTTCATCATCTCCTCCCAAATTACCTTCATAGGCATCCTCACCTCAGCAATATCTTCCTTGATTCTTCTCTCACTGGCTTCGCTAATGGCATTCACTCCTTGATCGCCATGATTTGGCAACGGGTTTTCAGTACCAGGGGTATTGTCAAACTTCACTACCCCCATCTTAATAAGCCTCTCTACGGCTTTCTTAAAACCAGTACAGTTTTTGATTGAATGCCCCAGTATTCCAGCATGGTATTCGCATCTGGCATTTGCATCATACCATTTAGGATATGGGGGCTGCAATGGTTTCAGGTGAAAAGGAGAAATAGCATGTGCATCGTATAAGCTTTGATAGAGTTCACGATACGTCACGGGGATAGGTGTGAATTACATCCTTTCAAAATTTTGCCTTGTACCTGACTCCTTCTTTAGAGAACTTTGTTGCTCAACTGCAACTATTTTAGGTTGACCAACTGTGATTGCCCTCGTGTTGTAGGTGCTCGTGTTATTCACTTCACCATCCTTTCTTCTTGAGGCCGATCTTTTAGTTGCTTCCCCCTCAATTTTGCCACCTCTTATTGCATTCTCGATCATCTTTCCTGCCATGACTATATCCGCAAAACTTTTAGTAGTACTCCCAATCATGTGAGTGATGAATGGAGCCTTTAAAGTGTTGATGAACAACATGGTAGTCTCTTTCTCCAACAGCGGTGGTTAAACTTGCATTGCCACCTCTCTCCATCGCTGTGCATATTGCTTAAAATTTTCATTAGGCTTTTTCTCCATGTTTTTGCAGCGTAATCCTATCGGGAGTCATGTCAGTCACATGATTGTACTGCTGCATGAAAGCTTCTGCAAGATCTCTCCACGAACTTATTCTGGCCTGGCTCAGTTGATTATACCACTTGGCTGCTGGCCCAATTAAACTGTCTTGGAAACAGTGGATCAACAATTGAACGTTATTCACATACCCAGTCATCCTCCTACAGAACAACATGATGTGGGCTTCTGGGCAAGTAGTCCCATTGTACTTCTCAAATTCTAGCATCTTGAATTTGTGAGGAAGCACCAAGTCTGGGACCAAGCTTAGATCTTTGGCATCAACTCTATGATGCCCATTAGCACTATCTAAAGCCTTAAATTTTTCCTCCAACCATTTGCAGCGTTGTTCCAACTGTCTTGCAGCCTCAGTCCTTAAATCATTTTTTTTCAGCCATGTCTAAGTCAAGAATGATAGGATTTGCAGGATTGTCGCCCAAATTGAATCCTGAACCAGTTGGGAAATTTATGGGGATCTCAGCATCGACTTGACCCTGTTGAGGCCTTATTGTGACAGACGGCCCTCGGGGATATGCCTCAGGTTGGGTTTGTACGTGAGGTGGAGTGAAACCAGGAGGATGACCCTTATTACCCTCTTCAGTGATAGTCATAGTGTAACACCTCTTACCCGTATCTGACGCCGGAACAAGGTACGAGGTATTACCGGACTTGAGTACTTGTAATCATTTAAAATCGAGACATAAAATTTCATCAATTTTAAACTTTTCAAACATATTCAAGACTATCTACATTAAATGACTTTATACAATAGAGACATTCAAATAACATAGGTCAGTATTTTAGGCCAAATCCTAGCAACTTAATAACAATTAAACGAGTCCCCATACATGCCAAAGACTTAAAAATACTTTAAAACCTTTATATATGGATCAATAGTTTGATAGTGTGATTTAACCTCTGACGACCTCCAACTCGAGCTAACATCTGTGACACTATAGGAAGAAGAAAAGGAAGGGAGTAAGCATTATAGGTTAGTAAGTAAATATGTAAATATGTAAATAACAATACATTATCATACTTTAAACAAAGTCACAATATGTTCCCGGAATATTACCATCACAAACACACATACTTTCACTATTACAATCATAAACATGTCTAAAATAAGCTATCTAGCAGAGTACCAGCAGCTAGATTATTTATTTCTAGAGCTAGAGAACTCAAAATTACAAACCGTTAATTTTCCTTCAAAATAGATTCACATATATTCTTACCATAAAATTTTCAGAATTTTTGGTCTAGCCAATTAGTCTGATTAATTCATTGAAGTTACCCTGTTTCATCAACTTCAATCGCCTTACGACCATTCTTCACTACGAATCAATTTTCTCCTCGTACAGAATTCAAAGGATGTTTTTGAAACTAGACTCATTAAGGATTTCAAGCATATAAATTATATCCCATAATTATTTTTTTACAATTTTTAATGGCTTTTCCAAGTCAAAATAGGGGATCACATAGTCATTCTGAACCAGTCTCTCAAAAACTTAAATATCTCATAATATTGAATTCCTTTGCTTGCTCTGTTTTCGTTATATGAAAATAGATTAATTAAGATCTAATTTGATATCTCATTCAGTCTCTGATTCAATTTCTACTATTTTTGGTAAATTTTTAGATTCCCGTCACTACAACTATCTCGAACAATTTTATTGTCAATTTTGATCTTTCACACTTCAATTGTATTCATCACTTACCCATAACAATCTTTCTAATTTCCAATCACATATCAAGCATATTGCTCATAAGTTACACATGTATATACTTACACTTATCATCACAAAGTCATACACAATTTCATTTAATCAATTTCCCAGTTGAAAGCTTCGAAATAATAATGAATCTGTGATGGTATCGCACACATTTTCCACCTTTAAAATCGAAGCTCTCTTGTACACATAGTGGCCTTCACTTAGCACCACTCATGTGACCTAGCTCGATTGTACACATAATTTTGGCTCTCTTGTACACATGGTGAACACTTAGTACCACCCATGTGACCTAGCCACTTTATCTCGTAGCTCTCTTGTTTACATGGTGTCCTTCACCTGGAACACACGTGCAACCTAGCTACATTTATCTCGTAGCTCTCTTGTCTACATGGTGTACACATAGTATCACCCATGCGACCTAGCTACCTCATAATGTCTCGTAGCTCTCTTGTACACATGGTATACATCCTGTATTACACATGTGACCTAGCTACATACCATCTGTATCTTTCGATTCCGAAGGTTCAAACAAGAAGTATCTCACTTTCTAATACTTTATTCCATTCTTCCAATAGTCAATTATAACTCAAAAATCAGCTACAATAATAAAATATGCTGAAATATAAAAACATAATAAAAATAAGGTATTATTTAGATACAAACTTACATACTTTCTCATTTCCATGTCGATTTAATATTGAACATTTAAATCATCATAATTATACTTACTTTCAACACCTCGGCAATCATAGTAAATATATCAATTTTACATTGAAACATGCATAAATTAATGCTTATTATACATATGAACTTACCTCGATACTAAAACGGCCATTTTACCAACTTTCCCGATTTTTGATTTTTCTCCCATTCTAGGTTTAAATCTCATTTTTCGGGATCTAAAACATCATATTTTACTTATTTATTTAATGCAATATTCAAAACAGTCCTTAACTCAAACTTTGGCAAAATTATAATTTTGCCCCTAAACTTTTGCATATTTACACTTTTTCCCCTAGGCTCGGGAATTAAAATTAATCCCTTATTCTTATGTTTTATGACATGCTGATCATTTTTCTCTTCTATGGCAACATCAAATTCTCACTCTAACACATAGTTATGAACAATAACAACTTTTACCGATTAAGCCGTTTTACTCATTTTTGCGTAAAACCGCTTAGCAAAAGTTGTTTAACATAATTTTAGCCTTCATATTCTACCATAAAACATCAAAATAAACACATTTCACCTATGTGTATTTTTCCAAATATGAACCCTAGCTTAAATTATTGCTAGAATAAGCTTAATCAAGTTATCGGGATTCCAAAAACGTAAAGAACCTGAAAAACGGGGCTAGAACGGACTTACTATTGAGCTTAGAAAGCTTGAAAACCCTAGCCATGGCTTCCCCCATGCTAATTTCGGCCTCCATGAGAAAGATGAGTCAATTTTGGCTTTATTTTCCCTTTTTATTTCTTTTAATTACCAAATGACTAAAATACCCTTAAGGCTTTTCTTTAAAATTTTGTCCTATTCATGCCCATTTTTGTCCAAAAAAAATATAATGGTCTAATTCCATTTAAGGACCTTCTCTTTAAAACCCCATTGTAATCAAGTACTTATGAATTAGAATACATATTTTGCAACTTTTGCAATTTAGTCCTAAAAGTCCAATTAAGCACTTTATTAATAAAATTTCTTAACGATATTTTTACACAATATTTTAATCAATAAATAAACCTTAAAACTTAATCGGAATAAATTTTTTGACTTTGAATTCGTGGTTCTAAAACCATCTTCCGTTTAGGCCCTAAATCGGGCTGTTACAGCAACTTCTGCAAATAAGCCCTAATAGGCAAATTAAACATGCAATCTATAAAATTTCTTATCAATACTCTAACACATGCATCTAATCACTCGGTAAATCATAAAAATTAATTGAAATAAACTTTTCTATCTCAGATTTGTGGTTTCGCAACCACTATTCCATTTAGGCCCTATTTTGAGATGTTACACATAGGGGCTTTTCCTTTATCTGTGGCCCTCAGTAGTTGAGCCATCTCAGCCATCATGTTCCTTTGAGCCTCCAACATTTGCTCCCTCATGTCATTTTGCATTTGTGCCAATTGCTCTTGCAATTGGTCCTGCATGTCTTTCTGTAGTTGTTCAAACCTTTGGTCCATATTCTTCGTCTTAGTGCGTGTACCGTAAGGATGTGTTGCTTCCAGATTTTCTTTCTCTTACTCTCTTTCTCCCTAATAATTTTAACTAATTAGGGTCTTTCTATAAACTTGAATGCATATGATGTGATAAGATGCAAATGCATGAATGCAAGAAGATGTCGATTCTGATTCAGTTTCATTTTCATTTTAGAAAACGTTATTTAAGGAACAAAAATCTTTTCATAAAACGGATTACAAATACACTTTCGCCCGCAGGCCTAGAGTCTTAACCCTATCTAATAACAATGCTAATTCTCATCCTTTGTCTGACGATGACTCATACATTATACTCAGCGTTCTAGCTTGTATTGCCAAATCCTGCAAGTGTTCGGCAACCTCTCTAATCTGAACTAGGGCCTCCTCCATGACATGATCTCTATCTCCCACTTGATTCTGAAGATAGTGAAGTTCTCCCTTCCACTGTTCTTCTCTTGCCTCGATCTGCTCAATCCGTAGCTCACAGTCCTATAGTGCTACTTCCAACCCTTTAATATTGTGCTTCAATTCCTCGATCTTGTTTAGACTTGCTTTTAACTCGGCTGTGGAATTACGACTTTGGTGATGATGAATGGATTGTCCAAGCTCTGTCACCTTAACTTTTAATCCTTGATTTTCCTTTTCTAGGGCCTGATTACGCTACTGCATCTCTTGGAACTTTTTCCCCCAATACTCAGCTTTGGCTCTTTCCTCTTGAATCTCTTGTTGCCATTGCTCTGAAGATCTCCCTAATCCGACCTTTTTTAATGTTACCTGGGCCTTCTTGTAGTGTGTCTTTAAATTGTCTTGATCTTCCTTGATCTTTCTCTTTTCCTTTCTCACCTTCTCGACTTCCATCTTTTGAACATCGACATCGAGACTCAAACACATTTTTTCCTCTTCGAGCTTCTCTATCCTCTTTTCAAGCTCTGAATTCTTTCTCTCAAACTCTTGCTTCATAACCTCCAACTCTGATGGAATCACTCGTAAACTCTACTCCAATGATCGAGCTACTCCCAAAATTGGCCTAGGGACATTATCATTGACTCTCCTACTAAACCACCCTTTATACTCAGAGGTTGACATCGAGCCTTCGGTTAAGATCTTCATACAGAAAGGCTTCTTTCAAGCCTCAGAAATCTCTCGCATTCTCTTCTTGTAATGATCTCCTTTATAAGAGAAATTACTCTGAGCTAAACCCTGTGTAGCTGGTATGAACTGCCTTGCTCGATATTTCCTTAGAACAAGCAATGGTGTATATCCAACAACTTCCCGAATTCCTGGCAGAGGGGCCCAATCAAAACTGCCACATCGGTAAAGGACTTCACTAGGAACCAACCAAGGAGCCTTCAACATAACATCTTCTTTTCGAAGATTCTGGAGAATGTCTATCCACCTCTCCTCTGAAATGTCATCTCTCCTAAGCATGTCCACTGCTTCCTTTAGGGGAGAATAACCCTCAAAGAATACTGGGCAGGGAATCTTATCAAGCTTCCAGAAGTGGCTATGAAACCAAACCAACAGCAACTGTGCACATCCAATGAACCTTCCTTCTCCAGCTCTTCGACATGCGCTTAAGGATCTTATCGTCTCAGCTAGGATTGCAGGCACAGGTATGTTCTGTTTACCAAGTCGATCGAATAAATCCGCAACCGCCTCATCTATATGCCCCAACGCCTTTGGGAAAATCACCATGCCGTAAATACTCAAAGCTAGGACGTCGACCCTTTTCTTCATGTCTAGATGCGTCGATATCAAATCCCTCAAAACGGCCCATGGAATGCATTTACTATCACCCTTTTGCTGCACACGAGCTACAGCCCACTGCTCACTCATCTCAGTAATCATTACCAATTTCTTTGTAAAAGTTGGAAGGCTAGTAGGCCTAACATAAGCCTTGTGACCCTGAATCCTCGGGCAACGCAGTAAAGTGGTATACTCCTCCAAAGTGGGTACAAGATCAACATCACCAAATGTAAAGCAACTATAAGCAGGGTTCCAGAATTGTACCATAGCTCGAAACAAGTGCCTATCTACTTTGACGTCTAGCAAATAGGGAAGATCTCCGTAATTCTGATAGAAGAGCTGCTTAGCCTCATCATCCCATTGGGCCAAAATATTTCTCAACTCCTGAAACTCATTCTGCGTCGAATTAACACGGGTGAAGTCCCATAACTCTGACCTATACCCCTTGGTGATACTATCTCCTTTCTCTAACTGGGTTTTCTCTTACTAGGTACAGACAGAAGCATTGTCCTCCACTTTATTAAGGTATTCGTTCCTCATTACAAAACTTTCTAATGTAGAAATCGAGCCGTGAATCGACACCTTTAAATGCCAAATGACATGCAATGATAGCAAAATAAAAATAGGTCAGTATCATATATATAAGAAAATGATAAACAAGTACTTACAAGGGCAATTTTCTAAATTTTATCACTATTTCCCTAGGGTAAGCACTTAAAGGTTCACTATATGAATTTTAGCTCTAAAGCAAGGGTACCTGAACTAGCAGATTCCTTGGTCCTCACCCATTATAGGCTCATATACACCAAGTTCAGTTCAGGGGGACACACTTCACTATGGCCATACGGAGATGAAAATCTCACGAAGACATAGGTACAGTATCCCGGAAGCAATCCACTAGCTCATACGAAGGTGAAAACCTCACGAAACCGTAGCTTCTCACTCCCACTTAAAGGTGCAACCACAACGGTCATGCAAATGCAATGTATAGCAATAAGGTAACAAACATATGCAGCAATCACATGTAAAAAAGGATCAAATTTTAAATTTTTTGAACCTCTGACATTAAGACATAAAATAATCAATTTCTTAGCTTGACTCTCTTATGTCCCCAGTGGACTCGCCAAGCTGTCAAAACCTCTTTTCAAACGGGTTTTAAAAAAATGAAAACGGGAGTCGCCACCAATCTTTTAAAGTGTGATTGGATCACTTTATAAACCTTTTTGGTCTACGAAATTATGAGAAAATAGGTTTGGGAGTCAGTTACATACGAGGAAGGATTAGCACCCTTGTAACGCCCAAAATTGGTACCAAATTGAATAATTTTGCCTTAGCGTCAGAAGCTTGAAAGAATTTAGAAATGAGATTTCCTTAAAACCGTAATATTTTAAGTTAAAAGTATCAAGATTCCTTCGCTTCAAAAGAGTATAAACATCACATCCAGCATGATTGGACACGATATTTTTAAACTTTCGTAACTAAAATCGTCTTGTAAATTGTGAAACTGGTTTAGAAGGATGTTTTAGATATTTAGGCAAACGGGAAATCGCAACCCAGCATGTTTGGGCACTATTTCCTGAATTCCTAAATATCAAAACATTGCCTTACTTTTTAAAAAATTCCTTTTTAATTAAATGAGATATATCTTTTGGTTTTAGAAGTAATGATGTGTTTTACATATTACAAGAATTTAAATAAACCTAATTACAATATATATGCTTTATCATTTCATGCAAATATAGTATAGAAAATAATTGCATAAATTACACAATATACGTTATCATTTTATATACGTATTATTATAAAAACAAATATACACGCATTATTGTTACGTGCAAAATACAAAGTTGTGCATATGAATATAACAAATATAAATTGCAATATACATATATGATGATATTTTATGCAAATTATCATAAATAATTTCACGCGAATATATAAAAACAGAAACAAATGATATGTAAAATTTAACCTTTTAAACAATATCAAAATAAAAGAAAAATAAATAAGCAAATTAACATGTATAAAATATAAAATAAAAATAAGATATTTAAAAATATATTGAATAATATAAGAATGATAAAAAGTAAACTCTTTTTTAAATGATATATATACATATATAGGTTATACTATAGGGTATAATAACTAGTACTAAATATTGATATTATGCTTATTTTAAAAAAATTAAGAAGGTATATAATTAATAAGTAATAAAATAATGTATACTTTATAATAAAATAAAGCAATGTAAGGAAATATGGTAAAATAGAGTGTATAATATAATTTACAAATAAAATGTATAATAATATAAATCATATAATAAATAATATAATAAAATATATAATAAAATGTTTATAATATAATATATATAAGGAAGATAGATATTATAAGGAATAATATATAATAAAATATAGTATGTAATAAATATACATAAATAAAATATAATGAAATATAATATAATAAAGAATATATAAAATAATAATAATATAATAAGTATTTTCATATAAAAATATAGTAAAATAAATAATATATAATAAAAATATATAACATATAGTAAAATATAAATATAACAAAATAAATAATATATATATAATAAAAATATAAAAAAATTAAAATGTATAATAATATAATGGATAATAAAAAATATGTACTATTTTATACAACTAATATTAAAAAATATATAAAGTATTTAAAATAAAAAAATAAAAAAGGATTAAAATTGAATTTAATTGAAGAATCTGGGGTTAATCGCAAAATAATAAAAATATTTGGACCAAATTAAAACACGCACTGAAAATCGAGGGACTCATTGGGTAATTCGACCCTAACCTTCAGGATTAAATTGAATTAAATATGAAAGGTTAGGGCTAATTTTAAAAAAATAAAATAAATTTGAAAATATGAAAACACGGAAGGACCGATTGGGTAATTATCCCAATTTACAAAAACACGCGGATCCTCCCTTGGTAATCGGGTCAACACGCGGATCCTCTATTGAAACGGTGTCGTTTTAATGCTTATTGCACTAAGCCAAAATGGTGTCGTTGTTGTAATGCTATATAAGTCAAAACTTAAGCCCAAAATTCATTTTACACCAGTCTTTAAAAAAAAAAAGTTTGAAATTCTCTACAGAAGGGAAGAGAGGAGTCTCCAGCTTCGGCCTCCGGCCACCGAGCAGCGCATACCCACGTGCCACACGCATCTCCACACACGGTGGTCGGAAGGCTAAAAGCCTTTATTCTTTTAGGCGAAAACTCAGGTAACCCCCTTTTTAAATATCAACAGTTTTTCTTTTTAAATAAATGATTCGTATACTTGTTTAAAAAAATAAAATAACAGAATATAAATAAATCACCTTTAAAGAAACTGCTTGAACTTTTCTTTTGTGAATTTATGTGTGTATCCTTTTTATTCTTGTCAAAGATCGGTCCCTGTTATAGATTTGTGAATAGGCTTTTATAGCCTTCTATGAATCATTTACACTTAGAAAGAAATCTTTGATTTCTTTTTCCCTATTTGTTTTCCTTTTCTGCTATGGTTTTTTCTTCTTTTGCAGATACCAACGAGGAGGTCAGTGATGAATGGCACTGACGACGGCACCAATGTTGATTCGGGCATCGATCACGGCGTGATACGAGGCCAAAGTCACGGAGTTGATTCGGGTCACTGCGAGACGAACAGACACGAGTTGAAGGGACGTGACGCTTGGCTTAACTTCTGGGACCTTCCGTTTGCGGCGCCTAGGGTTCCTGCAAACCCTAGGGTTTCCTAATCCAGTAGGCTTTTAGGCCTTCCTGGGCGTCGTTGCTTTGTGTCTACTTGGGCCGTCCATTTGTGGGTTGGGTGTAGCCGGGTTTTGGGTAGTTTAGCTGGGTTACGGGTTAATGGGCTTATATTGTAGTTTAGGCTCTGGACATGGACTGTTTAAATAAATAAACATTCATTTATTTATTTTATTATTTTTGGTTTTATTTATTTATAGGCCCGGGCAAAATATAGTTCATACACTTAGGCTCACAACCATGTTAGCCAACAAGCAAATTTACATGGCCAAATATCAAAACAAGCTTTAACCCTTACAAGCCAATACATTGGCTAAAATCATATGACTCATATAAGAAAATGACCAAGTCCCTATACATGCCATAACTCAAAATACTTGAATTCATCAATACCCAAAGTGATAGCTTGATAGTGTGATAGGATCTCTGGCAATCTCCAACTCGAGCTAGCTTGACAACACTATAAGACAAGGGAAAGGAAGGCGGTAAGCTATATAGCTTAGTAAGTCCGTATGAAAATAATATGCAACTCTTATTAAGCATTTATCAAGTTCAACAATTTAAACACAATATAGTACTAATAGCTATAAATTTCACAGTTATAATTTCATTCAGTCACAATGTTTACTCTATTAACTCATAAGCATAACTTAACATATCTTGGCATTAGCCTAACAACCCTAATCTCTCCTTCGTAACATATCATAGCACTTAACATGTCATTTCAAAACTCATAGTAAACATGCACATTAAATATGAGTATTCACATTTCAAGCATATATTTTAACATTTTTCAATTGTTCCAAGTTCATATCTTCTCATACTTCCATAATCATTTTAATAGGCAATTTCACCAATCTTTCCTTTTTCTCATATCCGATAGATCGCAACTCAGATGAATAAAACAAGCTATATCATAACTCAATTTGGCCCAAAAGCCAATGAGATGGCCTTCAATCAAATTTATCATGAATTTCATACATCACAAGCGTAGGCCAATAATCACAAGCTTTCACAAAACATTCTCATGAAAATCATAAATTTACGATATCAAGAAATCAATGTTTATAAACTTATGTACATACCTATACAAGTTCGTAATACTTATATGCTCTTTCTCTTCTTTAACGTACCCGTTAAATTTTTCGTTGGACCACTTGGAATACTAAAGGATACTCGGGAGTCCCGTACACTTAGTACCATACCAACGCCATATCCTAGATATGGTCTTACATGTAATCTCGTATCGATGCCAATAGCCCAGCTATGGTCTTACACAAAATCTCATATCGACGCCATATCCCAGATATGGTCTTATGCGAAGTCTCATACCAATGCCATATCCCAAATATGGTCTTACACGTAATCCTAATAACCCTAATGTCATGACATTTGTATCCTATCTATTCCTAAGGTTCAACCAGGATTTCACGCCTGTCGAAATTTGTTGAACACGCTCAATGGTCAATCATAATTCATACAATGATAAAGCATTTAAAACATAATTAAAAATTGCATTATTTGCATACGAACTTACCTCGGCATTAAAATGACAAAAAGGTCCTAACCATCAAATACTCATTTTTCCCCCATTCTAATTCCGAGCCTTATTTTTCTTGATCTATAACATCACATTTAACAATCATTATACTATTCAAAACAGTCCAAATTCACATTATGACAAAAATTACATTTTTACCCTTAAAGTTTGACATTTTTACAATTTAGTCCCTAGGCTCGTAAAATGAAATGTACTCAATTTCTTCAATACCCATGCCTAGATGGACCGTATACATGCTTATAGCAGCCCACATTTTTCATTAAAACACACATTTAAAAATAGGTCTTTTTAGGCATTTTTACCAAAAATCACTCAGCAAAAGTCATTTTATCTAACAACTAACATGCATTTTCTACCGTTAAACTTAAAAGTACACAAATATCCATCATGGGTAAAATTTTAAACTTTGACATCTTGTCAAATTAGTGGTAGAAATAGATAGACCTTATTACAAGGATTTCAAAAACGTAAAAATCATTAAAAATGGGGCTAGAACGGACTTACAATCAAGCTTGGAAGCTTGAAAACCCCTAGCTATGTCTTCTCCATGCAAGTTCCGGCCATAGGGTAGAAGATGGAAAAAAATTGGCTTTTAATTTTGTTTTTAACTACCAAATTACCAAAATACCCTTAATGAAAAACTTTGGAAACATACCTAACCATGTCCATTTTTGTCCACCAACTTAACCAATGGTCTAATTACCATTTAAGGACCTCTAATTTAAAATTTCATAACAATTGGACACCTTTAACCTATAAAACTCACATTTTGAACTTTTTACAATTTAGTTCTTTTGACTAAATTGAGTGCTCAAAAGTCAAAATTTTTGAACTAGATTTTCATGAAATCATTCCATAAAATTGTAGACCATAAAAATATAATAAAAAAATATATTTTTCTACATCAAATTTCTGGTCCCAAAACCATTGTTCCAGCTAGACCCAAAATCGGGCTGTTATAGTAGGGGGCTTGAGCTGAGTACTCATCTATGGGCAGAATTCCAAATCTGGACACTAGTGAGACACTTGTGTCACCTACTATTGAGACTGGGTCTCAGAGTCATTCGACTGGAGATGATGCACTGTCCTAAGCCATGCTAATGATATTGGAGAGGGTCGCTGGGCCTAATTTTGGATCTGGGGGCCGAGGGTCGATAAATAAATGACTTTGATCTAATGGAGCTGAGTTGTTTAAGGGTGTCACAGGAGTCGCCCCTAATGTGGCTGAATATTGGTTAGAGGCACTGAGAGAATTGTGGATGATCTAGACTGTACCCCCGAGTAAAAATTGAATAGTGCAGTCTCCTTGCTTCGTGATGAGACTTACTAGTGGTGGTTGACGGTTAAGGAGGGCACTCATTTGGATCATCTGACTTGGGAATTCTTTAAGACTATATTTCAGAGCAAGTATGTAGGAACTAGCTACGTCGATGATCATAGGCATGAGTTCTTGAACCTCATGCAAGATGACTGATCTGTGGCCGAGTGTGAGGCTAAATTTCTAAGGTTGAGTCACCACGCTCGAGGCGTGGTGGCATCTGAGTATGAGAGGTGTGTTCATTTTAAGGATGGGCTGAGAGATAATCTAAGAGTTTTGGTAGCTCTGTAGAGGGAGCGCGAGTTTTCTGTTCTGGTTGAGAAGGCGAAGATCGCCAAAGATATTAAGCGTGCGGAGCTCCAAAATAAAGATAGCGAGAGAGGTAAGAACAAGAGGGATTCAGAGCCCTCGAGTTCTGTACAAAGGCCTAGGAAAAATGCTAGATCTGATGAGCCAGTTAGAGTGGAAGCCCTTGTTGCTTCTACTAGGATGTTGCTTTGTGGAGATTGTGGTAGACATCATCCAGGTGAGTGGGAGCCCCGTATTAGAAACTGTCTACAGTGGGCAGATTAGATGCAAGCTCCAGGTTTTATGCAACCGTAGAGGATAGTTCAACAGCCACCTAAGGGTCATGGTCAGGCTAGGGGTGGTAATGGGATAGGTCAAGGGTAGAGAGTACCGGGCAGAGGCGCTAGTCAGATAGAGGCGAGACAGCCTGCATTGGTTTATACAGCACGACGCTGAGAGGATAGAGATGCTTCTGATGACATCACCTGTACATTCTTTATGTTTGATGTGTCATTCACCTCTTTAGTAGATATAGGGTCTACTCACTCATATATAGCCAGTTCTGTTTTTGAAAACCTGGGGATTTTCGTTGAGAGCACTTCGAGTGAGGTTACTATACTAAGTCTGTTGGGGCAATCTGTTCGGGTTAGTAAACTATATAGAGATGTTCCATTAGTGGTGCAAGGGACTGTTTTCCTGGCTAAATTGATAGAACTTCCATTTGAAGAGTTCGATTTAATCTTTGGTATGGACTGCTTGGTCGAGCATCGAGTCAATCTGAATTGTGCGACTAAGAGGGTTGTTATGAAGGCTATGGATGATGAGAAGGTGGTAATAATCAGTGAGCATCGTGATTATCTGTCCTATGTGATCTCTGCTCTTGTTGCTGAGAAATTGGTTCGAAAAAGGTGTGAGGCGTAATTTGCTTACGTAAGTGTTTCTGATTTTGGGGACTCTTCTGTTGGGAATATCAGAATAGTAAAGGATTTTATGGATGCCTTTCCTGAGGAGTTACTAGGATTACCTCTTAATTAGGAAGTGGAGTTTAGGATTGTACTTCTTTCGAGTACGGCTCCGGGGTCCATCGCTCCCTACCATATGGCACCGAAAGAGCTTACTGAGCTTAAGGCTCAACTACAAGAGCTTTTGGACCATGGATTCATTTGTCCTAGTGTGTTTTCATGGGGAGCACCAGTTTTTTGTATTAAGAAGAAGGATGGGACCATGTGGATGTGTATAGATTATCGGCAGTTGAACAAGTTGACTATGAGGAATAAGTATCCACTTTCGAGGATTGACTACTTGTTTGATCAGTTCAGAGGGGCTTTCGTGTTTTTAAAGATTGATGTTCTTTCTGGGTATCATCAGTTAAGGGTTAAGAGGGCTGATGTACAGAAGACTACATTTAGAACTCGTTATGGACAATATGAGTTCCTAGTTATGCCTTTTGGACTGACGAATGCTCCAGCCGCATTCATGGATTTGATGAACTGAGTGTTTCAGCCCTATCTGGATCAGGTCGTCGTGGTTTTCATTGACTACATTTTGGTTTACTCTAAGACTGAGGATGAGCATGACGAGCATCTTAGAGTGGTACTCTAGATTCTTCGAGAAAAGCAGTTCTACGCTAAGTTGAGTAAGTGCGAGTTCTGGTTGCGAGAGGTAACCTTTTTAGGGTATGTGGTTTCTTCTAAGGGGATTCGTGTAGATCCGAGGAAGATTGAGGCTATACTGGATTGGAAATTACCTAAGAATGTATCTGAAATTCGTAGTTTTATCAGTTTGGTGGGATATTATTGGTGATTTGTCGAGGGGTCCTCTCAGATTGTAGCCCTCTGACTAAGCTTCTGCGTAAGGATGTCCCTTTTGTCAAGCTTCTGCGTAAGGATGTCCCTTTTGTCTGGACTGATACACAGCAAGAAAGCTTTGAGAAGCTCAAGTCTATTTTGACTTAGGCTCCTGTTCTAATACAGCCTAAACCTGGTAAGGAGTTTGTGGTCTACAGTGATGCTTCACACATTGGTTTGGGGTGTGTCCTGATGCAGGATGGTAAGGTTGTGGCTTATGCGTCTCATCAGGTTAATACACACGAAGGGAACTATCCGATACATGATCTTGAGTTGGCTGTAATGGTCTTTGCATTGAAAATCTGGAGGCATTATCTGTATGGTGAGAGGTGTATTATCTATACTGATCACAAGAGCCTCAAGTATCTCCTTACTGAGAAGGAGTTGAACCTTAGGCAGCGCCGTTGGATTAAACTGCTTAAAGATTATGACTGCACTATAGGGTACCACCCCGGTAAGGCCAATATAGTGGCTGATACCCTAAGCTGCAGAGCGATGACTGATCTGAGGGTGATGTTTGCTCACCTTAGTTTGTTTGATGATGAGAGTCTGTTAGCTGAGTCGCAAGTTAAGTCTACTTGGATTAATCAGATTTGAGATAAACAGTTAGTGGATGCGACCTTGGGTGTGCGGTTCCGTCAGGTTGAGAGTGGCAGTACTTTGGATGTTGGATTGAATAATAATGGGTTATTATGTTTTCGAGGTCAGATTTGTGTGCAGAATGACTCTGATTTGAGACAGTCGATTCTAAATGAGGCATATAATAACCCTTATACTATGCATCTCAATGGTAATAAGATGTATCGTGATCTCCGTGAGTTGTATTGGTGGTCGGGGTTGATGCATGAAGTTACGAATTTTGTTGTTTGTTGTTTAACGTGTTAGCAGGTTAAGGCTGAGCATCAATTACCTTCAGGTTTGCTTTAGCCGGTTAAGATTCCCCTTTGGAAGTGGGAGCGAGTGACGATGGACTTCGTTAGTGGGTTGCCTTTAACACCCACTAAGAAGGATTCTGTTTGGGTCATCATAGATTGATTGACCAAGTCTGCTCACTTCATTCCGGTTCGAACTGATTATTCTCTACAGAAGCTAGCGAAGTTGTACATTTCTGAGATAGTAAGACTGTATAGGGTTCCTGTCTTGATTATTTCTGATAGAGATCCTCGCTTCACTTCTCGGTTTGCATGAGGCTCTAGGTTCAAGGTTGGACTTCAGTACTGCGTTCCATTCTCAGACCGATGGTCAATCTAACAGGGTGATTCAGATACTGGAGGATATGCTTTAGAGTTGTGTGATAGGTTTTCGAGGTAGTTGGGAGGATTATCTGCCGCTAGCCGAGTTCGCCTATAATAACAGTTTCCAAGCTAGTATTTAGATGGCACCTTACAAGGTTCTGTATGGTTGTCAGTGTCGTACTCCTTTGTGTTGGACTGAGTTAGGTGAACATCGAGTTTTGGGTCCTGAGCTAGTTTCTGAGATCGAAGATAAGGTTAGACTGATTCGGGATCGTTTGCAGACGGTGTCTGACAGATAGAAATCTTATGTAGATCTGATGAGGCGAGATATTGAGTACTCTATAGGGGGCTTCGTCTTCTTTAAGGCTTCTCCGTGGAAGAAAATTTTGAGGTTCGGTCGTAAAGGTAAGTTGGGCCCTAGATTCATTGAAACGTATAGGATTCTGAAGTGAGTGGGACCGGTTGCTTATCAATTAGAACTACCTCCAGAGTCAGACCATATCCACAACGTCTTTGATTTTTTGATGTTAAGGCAATATTGGTCTGATCCTTCTCGAGTTGTTTCTGTCGAGGAGATCGAGGCTAGGCCGGATTTGACTTTTGAGGAGGAGTCAGTTTAGATTCTGGATTGTGGCGTTAATGTTCTGAGGAGGAAGTCCATACCGTCAGTAAAGGTTCAATGATGGAATCATGGCACTGAGGAGGCTACGTGAGAACCTAAAGACTCGATGCATCAGCAGTATCCTCACCTATTCTGATTAGGTAAATTTTAATGTTGAAATTTCTATTAGGGGGTAGAGTTGTAACGCCCAGATTTTTTATTTTTGTTCTGGGAATTCTTGACACAACTGTGTATCTGCTTTAGTGGTTAAGTGTTCTGGGTGTGTGTGAGAGGTCCCAAGTTCAAGTCTTATCTTTAGCAATTTTTGTTATCTTTTGGAATTAAGCCTATCTTTGTTCAGTGGGCTTATATTTAATTGTCAGTAATTCCATATCAAAATGAGCCTGCTAGTTCGAGTGGTAATGGGATTGGTGTGCTGGAGATTCTGAGTTCGAATCCCTGCATTAGCGAGGGAGTTCTTTTTTTGGCTCGGTTGTCTGGTAGAGTTTCGATATAATTTAAATTCTGAGAAAGTTGAGATCATGTGAGTAGTGGGAGAAAATCAAAAGAATTTGTATCATATCCGGATTTTATTTTTATTTTTATTTTTTTCCTTTTTTTTCCCTAAAGTATTCTCCCCTCTTTGACGTTCTGTTTCCCCTCCTCTCTGCCAAATTTTCTTTGTTTTTCCCTCTCCAT
Source organism: Gossypium anomalum (assembly GCA_025698475.1). Lineage (NCBI taxonomy): Eukaryota > Viridiplantae > Streptophyta > Magnoliopsida > Malvales > Malvaceae > Gossypium > Gossypium anomalum. The sequence continues at coordinate 74,401,921 of CM046966.1, read as the reverse complement.
TTCAGTTTTCCAAATTGACCGTTTGTTTGCGCTCGTTCAGTAAGTAATTATTCTTCCTCTAGTTTATCTTTTCGTCATTACTATTATAAATGCGGGTTGCTTTTTGTTCTCTTGGTTTAGACAAAAAACAAGTTTTGGCTGGGGCCTCTGCAGCAATTTACGAGTTTTGGGTCTCTGTTCGATAACGGTAAGTATTCGAGTGCATTTTAGTGATGTTGTAAAGCTTTGGTAGTGAGTTAATTTCAGTAGAGTTTCATTAGTGTTGCTAAAATTTGGGCTCTAAATATCGATTTGTAGGTCTTGGAATGCTCGGGATAGTTTTCGTATCAAAACGATACCAGGTGTGTACCCAAAATGCAAAAAAATGAGATTCAGCGAAAGCAGAAAAATCCCACTGTCGACGACACACCGCCGTGTGGTAGGCCGTGTGCGACGACACAATCGTGTGATCGATGAAGGCCAGGCCATGCACAAGACACGACCGTGTGATGGCCGGAGTGTGGCCGTGTGAGCCACACAGTCTAGGCCAAATTGGACGTGTGGGCCACACGAGCGTGTGGGCCAACATAGGCACGCCAAATGGCCAAGGCCAATTTGGCGTGCGGGACAATCTGAATTTTTCCTAGGGTTGCATGGGTTGTTCCAAACAACTTTGGGCCTATTGTAAGGTTGGTAAAGGCTAATTAAACCCTAAACTGCTAGAATTGTCTATTTGATATTCTGATCTGACTAGAATTCTAACGCATGTCTACTTGCACTATTATCTGCTACCTTTATACGATCATAAGCTTGTAAGCATGTTAGATTATTCTTCTGTACTTGTATATTTCTGTATCTGATATTGGGGATTGGGATGGTGTATATTAGAGGAAGTGTTTTGAAAGGCAATTCGCCTATAATCTAGCAGCATGGCAGCATTATATCTGTTATGTGCCGCATCGGTACTATATGGTTTATAGGGATGGGTGGGTGTTTTAAACCCCATATGGTGTGTAGGGATGGTCGGAGATGGTGTGTTGAGGATGGGGGTAGGATTCTGATTCTGATTTGTGTATCTGTATCTGTAATTGGCCTAAGCCCGGATCTGTATCTGACCGAATGTGTTTTACTGTATGGGTGTGCATGCTTAATTCTATGGGGTTACACATTGAGTTTATGTAAACTCACTCTTTTTTGTTTGATCTATATAGGTAATTCACAGAGTTCGGCTGATCGGTGTAGCGAAGGACTCGACGGTGAACAACTGTTACATACTATTTTTTATTTGGTTTTACATTAAACATTTGACTCCTTTTAGGGTTTTTTGTAAAATGTGGACTTTTCAGACTGATGTTTCAATTTGGGTTTGACCGTGTAACATGCTTCTAGTGTTGCCAAACTTGACAAAAGCTCAGATTTTACCAAAAACAAAGGCTTTCTAAAAATATCGAACGATTTTTCCTAAACTTAACAATTTTATAAGCTTCCGCTAAAAAGAGGTACATCTTAAGACATTTCGAGTAGTTAAATAAATGTTTTGGAATAAATACAAACAATAGGAGTTAAATAAGCAAAATTGGTTGCTATAGATGTAACATCCTGATTTTCGAGTTTATTCGTGGTTCTCAATATTTTGGTAAAGTTTTTAAAATTTGGTATTTGGCTATGAAATTCATAATTTGAGTAGGTAAATGGGCTTATGGAAGGCCTATCTGTTGGCCAAAACCCGGTAGAATTTTTGAATTTTGGACTTGTGAAGTTAGGGGCTTTGAATAGGTGGTCTTATTAAAATTTGTGGGTAAAATGTATCACAAAAGAGCCTATGGTAAAGTGCTAAGTGACGCCACTAGGGAGCTATAAGGGTGGCGTGTAAGTGGTTTGGGAAGACATGGGATCGATTCCCTGTGTTGGCAAATATGATGCTAATTTTTATGCTTTGTGCACACTAGAGTTTAAAGTTGAATGAAACTCTTTGGGGGAAGAGTTTGAATCAGTCAAATGCATGGGTTAAGGAGGGATAAGGGGAGAGATTTTAGGGATTTGAGAGGGGGATAGAGTTGGCCAAATATTGGGGATTAGAGAGGGGATTTTCGACAGAGGGGTTTTAGTTAGGGATTTTCAGTACTTAGGTACTTATGTGCCATTTTCTCTTTTTGTCTAGTCTTTTCTCTCTTTTTCTTTTGCAGCTGAATTCATCCTTCTTCCTTTCATCTTTTCTTTCTTTTTTTTTTCCTCCTTCCAAACCAGCCCACTACTTCTTTCCATTCATCTATCGTTTCTTTTCCTTACCTCCACTTCTACTGAAATATCGCGAAAAGCCGAAAACTATGGAGTCGAGGTGGTGCCGATTCTTTGTTTACCAGCAACCTTCCTTTTTCTTCTCACTTTTTGGTGGTTAATTCTCTTATCTTCTAGGCATAGACGGATTCAAGAAGAGGAGACTATAGTAAGTGCTCAAACTCTAAGCGATTTCTATTGTAACTGTTGGCAAAAGCCGAAACCCATATAGTTTAAGAGATGACTGAATGTGGGTATAGGCTCTATTGGGTTTTTCTTTGATATTTTAATGGTTTGTTTAGTGGAGGAGCAGCAAGGCGTAGGGTCGACTTGGATTAGTTTGGATCATCGGAGTGGCTAGAGCTAATCATCAATTTCGGCAAAGGTATAGATTCTAAGGCCATTATGGATGGTGGCCGAATGTGTAAGTGTTGAAAATAGATGGTTCTCATTTTGGTCTAATTATTGTGGGCTGATTTATAAGTGGTTGATTATAGGAGAAATCGTGTAGGAGATCTCGTCGAGGAATATCGCAAAACAGGCGTGTAACTAACCCTTTTTCATAGCTTAAAACGATATATGCCGAAAAGCTAAAGCGCCGAAGTTCTGGCATTTCGAGGACTTGTGAGCAAGCGAACGCTCATTAGTTAGTTAGATTCGCTAAGTTGATGACTGGGATCGTTGGAACAGGTAAAAGTTCGATTTTTGGGCATTACGGTAAATTGGGCCTCGAGGGGCTGAAATTGGGCCCATTGGGCTTTCGGGCCCATTTGGGTAAAATTGGTAGAAAATGAAAACCTGTTAAATTGCGCATTAAGACTGGTAACAACATTATAGAATATAGGCTAAGTGGGCCTAGATGACAAAATCGGCTAAGTAGGGCCCATTAGGGGTTTTTGGCCCAATAACTTGATTTCGCTAAAAATGGGCCAGAATCGCTGTTTAAACACTTGAACTGTTAGTAACTAATGATGAACATGGAAAACCCTAATATTTGGTAAAATTACAGAATTACCCTTATAATATGGAAATGACTATTTTGCCCCAGGTAAAAATGACCATTATACTCCTAGGGTTTAATTATGAATTTCATGCATGGGATTTTGATATACATGATTGATATGATATGCAGATGATATGTATGATACACACATGATGTATTCGTAAATGCATTGGGTTGGGTTTTTATATGGATGGAGGAAATGCAAAAAGGGCTTATGCCCCAGTTATTGAAAAGGGGTTATGCCCCAGTTTATTTAAAAGGGCTTACGCCCCAGTTATTAAAAGAGGCTAGGCCTTCAGTTATATGATAAAGTAGCTATGCTGCCAGCGGAGAGTTATGGTTGGGTGGGTTGAGTTATTCCCCACATGGAGAGCTTGATTGGTACGGGTGGAGAGTAGCGGATGGTGGGTTGAGTAGTCTCCCCAAATGGGCTTGCATTCATGCATTAATAATACATGTGAAATCAAAATGGGCCTATGGGCCATACCGGATACAGTAAAGGCTTCGGCCCAGTGTTATGAAATATGAAATATGAAAATGGCTTCGGCTCAATATATGTTGAGATTGGACATGGGCTTAGACCCAGCAGGCTGATATTGTTTTGGGCTCTGAAAGGGGCTTGTTGCACATTGAGTTTCCAAATTCACCCCCCCTTTCCTTAGCCTTGCAGGTGAGCCTTGATTTGGGGGACTTGGAGCCAGAGAGGATTCAGAGTGGCCGCGGTGATCGCTTTTGGGCTTTCGAATAAGTATTTGGTTTTCACTAAGTTTACTTTATTTATTATCTATTTTCGGGTTGTAATAAGGCCATTGTAACTTTAACTTTATTTTCTTTCATTTCTGGGATTATTTTATTTAGAATTGGTTGATATTAATTGGGCTAGACTTAGGACACGTTTCCAGAATGATACTTGTTTTCAAATTAACACCACGACACACATAACTGGAATAAACAAGATAACTACCTAAATGAATTTTCAACTCATCTACCAAAGTGTGGTAATGGTGGTAGGCATGTCTAGGATTGGATCCAATCAAGAGCTTGGTACTTAAGCAGCCTTCATGGCTCACCTCCTCTGTTTTGGATACCTACCTAGTGCCCAGCCTCCATTCACTCTGGTTAGCCCATCAATAGTCGATTTTTAGATAATAAAATGAAACAAGGATTTTTAAACTTCTATGTGGCACGTCAGATTCGGCCATAATGTCTGAGCCGGGTTTGGGGTGTTACATTTAGTGGTATCAGAGCCAAGTTGCAACAACTCGGCTGTGGATCGGGTCTGAAATTTTTTTGAAAACTTAGGCCTAAGAAGGGTATGTTTTGGAAATAGTGTTGGGAAGGTCTTTTAAAAAAATGATTTACAAGGTGTACATGTTCAAATGGTTCAAGTTTTTCTAGTTTTTAACGGGGTTAAAATCAAGAGTTTCAAAATAAAGGTGTTTTCAAATGAATTTTTTTTTTAAAATTCCTATTTTCTAGGATCAAAAATTTGGTTTTTGAGTTTTAAATAGATTAGAGAAAGAAGTGGCGCACTGAATCCCCGGCACCAAGTCTGTAAGTATATTTTCTTTACATTATGTGATATTGATATGATGCTATGAGACCCTACTATGATACTTTAGATAGGGTGGAACTATAAAACAATAGGAATGAAACTGTAGCTAGGCTACGACAATGCGAAAACAATTCTTGAACTGTTTCCATAAGACATCTCGTAATAAACAATTGAACATTACACTAATATCATAAAATTCGTAATTAGATAAGTCGATATGAGTACAAGAGGAACACGTGGACGAGGCCGCGGACGTGGTCGCGGAAGGGTGCAAGCTGAATCTTCATCCTCGGGGCATAGGCCAGCTGAAGAGGCATTCGTGCCATAGGCAACAGAGACTGGGTCTTATGATCGGGCTGCGGGGGATGATGCTTTGTCCCAAGCCATGTTAAGGGTTTTAGAAATAGTTGCTGGAGCTAGCACTGGGACAGGGAATAGGGGATCCATATCGGAGCGACTCCGGGCCAACGGAGCAGAAGTTTTTAGGGGCGTATCTGGAGTAGCCCTAAATGTGGCCGAATATTGGCTAGAGGCAACGGAGCGGATTATGGATGATCTAGATTGCTCTGTGGAGCAAAAGCTGAAGGGGGCTGTGTCGCTGCTATGTGACGAGGCATACCGATGGTGGATCACCATAAGGGAGAGTACCCCAATTGAGCGAGTAACTTGGGAATTGTTCAAAACTACTTTTAAGGGGAGGTATGTTGGAGCTAGTTATGTGGATGCTCGTCTGAAGGAATTTTTGAATCTGACCTAAGGTAATAAGACTATCGCGGAGTATGAGGCAGAATTCTTGAGGCTGAGTCGATATGCCAGCGGGATAGTTGCAACTGAGTATGAACGCAGTGTTCGATTTGAGGATGGCCTCTGCGATGAGCTCAGGATATTGATAGCTCCACAGAAGGAGCGTGGTTTTGCTGCATTGGTAGAAAAGGCTAAGATAGCCGAGGAGGTAAAGCGAACTGAGTGGCAGAATCACGAAAAGGATCGACCCAGATTTAAGAGGGATTTTAGACCCTCAAGTGCTGTGAATCAGAATGTTAAAAGAGCAAGGATGGAGGAACCAGTTCGAGCAGTTCCAGTAAATACTTTTAGACCGCAGGCTTGCAGGGACTGTGGAAAAGTAAATATGGGGGAGTGCTGGAAACGAACTGGAGCATGTTTTCGATGTGGGTCCAAGAAGCATAAGTTCAGAGAGTGTCCTCGGAGAACAGCTCAGGAACTAGTTGCGGAACAAAGGGATGTCCAACCACAGCAAGGAGGACCACCACCATAGAGAGGTTGTGGGCAAGGTAGAGGAGGCAACGGAAATGGACGAGGACGTGGGGCACCTGGCAGAAGTGCTAGACATGCTGACGCTCGACAGCTGGCGTTGGTTTATGCTGCACGACATCGTGAAGAGGGTGACGCTCCTGATGTTATAACCGGTACGTTTTTCATTCATAGCACGCCTTACACTGCTTTGATTGATGTGGGTTCCACTCACTCGTATGTTGCTTGTGATGTATCTAGGGCATTGGGTGTGCTTCCTGAGGAGACTGTGAGTGAGGTATCGGTGATAAGCCCATTAGGACACTCAGTTAAGGTAGATAAACTCTTTAAGGGGGTTCCTTCAGAGACATAATGTGATATATTTGTAGGAGATTTGATGGAGCTGCCTTTTGGGGATTTCGATTTTATCTTGGGAATGGACTGGCTAATTAAGCATAAGGCGACATTGGATTGTGCTACAAAGAGAATGGTACTAAGAACTGCCGAAGATGAGGAGATAATGGTCATAGGGGAACGAAGGAATTATTTTACAAATGTTGTTTCGGCTTTAAGAGCCGAGAAGTTGATTCAGAAAGGTTGTGAGGCATACTTGGCATTGGTAAGTCAAGCTGAACCTGAGGGAATAACTGTGGAATCGGTTAGGACCATTAAGGAATTTCAAGATGTATTTTCAGAGGAACTTCCTGGATTAACTCCGAACAGAGAAGTTGAGTTCGGAATCGATTTGTTACCTGGTACAGCTCCCGTGTCCATTGCACCCTATAGGATGGCACCAAAGGAGTTGGTGGAACTGAAAGCTCAGATTCAAGAACTATTGGACAGAGGGCTTACAAGACCCAGTATTTTTCCGTGGGGTGCACCAGTGCTGTTCGTAAAGAAGAAAGTTGGGTCCATGCGAATGTGTATTGATTATCGTTAGTTGAATAAACTGATGATCAAGAACAAGTATCCTCTGCAAAGAATCGACGATCTGTTAGACCAATTAAAAGGAGCCTCGGTATTTTCTAAGATCGACCTTCGGTCAGGATATCATCAGTTGAGAGTTAAAGAGGTGGATATTATAAGACGGCATTTAGGACTCGATATGGTCATTACGAGTTTCTGGTAATGCCTTTTGGTTTGACTAATGCACCGGCAGCATTCATGGATTTAATGAATCGGGTGTTCCAGCCATACTTGGATCGGTTCGTAGTCGTTTTTATTGACGATATCTTGGTATATTCAGAAACAGAAGAAAAACATGATGAGCATCTTCGTGTTGTACTGCAAGTGCTAAGGGAAAAGCAACTTTATGTAAAGTTTAGTAAGTGCGAGTTTTGGCTAAGGGAAGTCACATCCTTGGGGCATGTTGTGTCTGCTGAGGGGATCAAGGTGAACCCTCGAAAGATTGAGGCAATTTTGGAATCGAATCCACCGAAGTTGGTAACAGAGATTCGAAGTTTTCTAGGGTTAGCAGGTTATTATCGGAGATTCGTGGAAGGATTTTCGGTGTTGGCAGCACCGTTAATGAAACTTATAAGGAAGGGAGCACCTTTCGTGTGGACGAATAAGCAGCAAGAGGCTTTTGAGAAGTTGAAGAAGGTTTTGACAGAAGCGCCAGTGTTGATTCAGCCAGAGTCTGGTAAGGATTTCACTATTTACAGCAATGCGTCACATATAGGTTTGGGCTGCGTGTTTATGCAAGAGGGTAAGGTTGTCGCTTATGCTTCACGACAGCTTAAGCCTCACGAGGTGAACTATCCTATGCATGACTTGGAGTTAGCAGTGGTGATTTTCGCACTTAAGATATGGAGGCATTACTTGTATGGGGAGAAATGCATCATCTATACGGATCACAAGAGTCTTAAGTATTTGTTGACTCAGAAGGAGCTGAATCTTAGACAGCGAAGGTGGATAGAGTTGTTAAAGGACTATGACTATTCGATTGAGTACCATCAAGGTAAGGCAAATGTCGTGGCTGATGCATTAAGCTGTAGGACTGTGGCAGAGTTGAAGGCAATGTTTGCTCGTCTAAGTTTGTATGACGACGGAAGCTTATTGGCAGAGTTACAAGTGAGACCGACTTGGGTAGAACAGATTAAGAAGCAACAGTTGGAAGATGAGTCGTTGGTTTCTCAGTTTCAGCAGGTGGAGAAGGGGGAGAATCTAGACTTTGGGTTAAATAGCGAGGGGGTTCTTTGTTTTCGAGGAAGAATTTGTATACCGAAGGACTCCGACTTGAGATTGATGATCTTGAAAGAGGCACATAATGGACCTTGTGCTATGCATCCAAGAGGGAGTAAGTTGTATCGAGACTTGCGAGAGCTATACTAGTGGCCTGGGCTTAAGCGAGAAGTGACTGAATTTGTAGAGAGATGTTTGACATGTCAACAAGTGAAGGCCGAGCATCAACTGCCTTCAGGATTGTTACAGCCAGTAAGGATACCACTTTAGAAGTGAAAAAAGGTAACTATGGATTTTGTAAGTGGGTTGCCATTGACACCTTCTAAGAAGGATTCGGTTTGGGTAATTGTGGATAGGCTCACGAAATCTGCCCATTTCATACCTGTCCGAACCGATTACTCACTCCAGAAGCTGGCGAAGTTGTATGTGGCGGAGATAGTGCGGTTGCATGGAGTGCCAGTATCAATAATTTCTAACCGAGACCCAAGGTTTACATCTTGGTTTTGGCAGAAGTTGCATGAAGCATTGGGAACGCGATTGGATTTCAGTACGGCTTTCCACCCTCAGTCGGATCGGCAGTCAGAGAGGGTCATTCAGATTTTAGAAGACATGTTGAGAGGTTGTGTTATTGAGTTTAGGGGCAGCTGGGAGGACTATTTGCCATTAGCGGAGTTCGTGTATAATAACAGTTACCAAGAAAGTATTCAGATGGCTCCTTATGAGGCACCAGATGGGCGAAGGTGTCATTCGCCTACTTGTTGGACAGAATTGGGGGAAAGGCAAGTACTTGAGCCAGAGTTGGTAGCAGATACTGAAGACAAGATTAAGGTGATCAGGAATCGGTTAAAGGAGGCAGCGGATCGATAAAAGTCTTATACCGATCTGAAACGTAAGGATATTGAATATGCTGTAGGGGACATGGTCTTTTTGAAAGTTTCACCTTGGAAGAAGATATTGAGATTTGGTAAGAAGGGTAAGTTGAGCCCACAATTTATTGGGCCTTACCGAATTATTAAGCGGATAGGGCCAGTGGCTTATCAGCTGGAGTTACCTCCAAAGCTGGATTGTATTCACAACGCTTTTCATGTGTCCATACTAAGGCGATATCGTTCAGACCCAACTCTAATCTTACCAGTTGCAGAAATTGAAGTACAGTCGGATTTGACTTTCGAAGAGGAACCTGTGCAAATACTTGATCGCGACGTCAAAGTGTTGAGAAGGAAGTCAGTTCCATTAGTGAAGGTACTTTGGAGGAACCATGGCAAGGAAGAAGCTACTTGGGAGACCGAAGAGATGATGCGCCAGCAGTACCTTCAATTGTTTGGATCAGGTAAATTTCGAGGCCGAAATTTCCTTAAGGAGGGTAGAGTTGTAACATCCTGATTTTTGAGTTTATTCGCGGTTCTCGATATTTTGGTAAAGTTTTTAAAATTTGGTATTTGGCTATGAAATTCATAATTTGAGTAGGTAAATGGGCTTCTGGAAGGCCCATGTGTTGGCCAAAACCTGGTAGAACTTTTGAATTTTGGACTTGTGAAGTTAAGGGCTTTGGATAGGTGGTCTTATTAAAATTTGTGGGTAAAATGTATCACAAAAGAGCCTCTGGTAAAGTGGCTAAGTGATGCCACTAGGGAGCTATAAGGGTGGCGTGTAAGTGGTTTGGGAAGACATGGGATCGATTCCCTGTGTTGGCAAATATGATGCTAATTTTTATGCTTTGTGCATGCTAGAGTTTAAAGCTGAATGGAACTCTTTGGAGGAAGAGTTTGAATCAGTCAACTGCATGGATTAATGAGGGATAAGCGGAGAGATTTAAGGGATTTGAGAGGGGGATAGGGTTGGTTGAATATTGGGGATTAGAGAGGGGATTTTTGGCAGAGGGGTTTTAGTTAGGGATTTTTGGCACTTGGGTACTTGTGTGTCGTTTTCTCCTTTCGTCTAGTCTTTTCTCTCTTTTTCTTTTGCAGCTGAATCCATCCCTCTTCCTTTCATTTTTTATTTCTTTTTTTTTTCTCCTTCCAAACCAGCCCACTACTTCTTTCCATTCATCTATCGTTTCTTTTCCTTACCTCCACTTCTGCCGAAATACCGTGAAAAGCTGAAAACTCTGGAGTCGAGGTGGTGCCGATTCTTTGTTGACCAACAACCTTCCTTTTTCTTCTCACTTTTTGGTGGTCAATTCTCTTATCTTCTAGGCATAGACGGATTCAAGAAGAGGAGATTGTGGTAAGTGCTCAAACTCTAAGCGATTTCTATTATAACTGTTGGCAAAAGCCGAAACCCCTATAGTTTAGGAGATGACCGAATGTAGGGATAGGCTCTATTGGGTTTTTCTTTGATCTTTTAATGGTTTGTTTAGTGGAGGAGTAGCAAGGCATAGGGTCGATTTGGATTAGTTTGGATCATTGGAGTGGCTAGAGCTAATCATCAATTTCGGCAAAGGTATGGATTCTAAGGCCATTATGGATGATGGCCGAATGTGTAAGTGTTGAAAATAGATGGTTCTCGTTTTGGTTTAATTATTGTAGGCTGATTTATAAGTGGTTGATTATAGGAGAAATCGTGTAGGAGATCTCGTCAAGGAATATCGCAAAACAGGTGTGTAACGAACCCTTTTTCATAACTTAAAATGATATATGCCGAAAAGCCGGAATGCCGAAGTTCTAGCATTTCGAGGACTTGTGAGCAAGCGAACGCTCATTGGTTAGTTAGATTCGCTAAGTTGATGACCGGGATCGTTGGAACAGGTAAGAGTTCGATTTTTGGGCATTACGGTAAGTTGGGCCTTGAGGTGTTGAAATTGGGCTCATTGGGCTTTTAGGCCCATTTGGGTAAAATTGGTAGAAAATGAAAACCTGTTAAATTGCATATTAAGACTGGTAACAAAATTATAGAATATAGGCTAAATGGGCCTAGATGACAAGATCGACTAAGTAGGGCCCATTAGGGGTTTTTGGCCCAATAACTCGGTTTCGCTAAAAATGGGCCAGAATCGCTGTTTAAACACTTGAACTATTAGTAACTGGTGATGAACATAGAAAACCCTAATATTTGGTAACATTACGGAATTACCCTTATAATATGGAAATGACTATTTTGCCCTAGGTAAAAATGACCATTATATCGCTAGGGTTTAATTATGAATTTGATGCATGGGATTTTGATATACATGATTGATATGATATGCACATGATATGTATGATATGCACATGATGTATTCGTAAATGCATTGGGTTGGGTTTTTATATGGATGGAGGAAGTGCAAAAAGGGCTCATGCCCCAGTTATTGAAAAGGGCTTATGCCCCAGTTATTGAAAAGGGCTTATGCCCTAGTTTATTTAAAAGGGCTTACGCCCCAGTTATTAAAAGAGGCTAGGCCTCCAGTTATATGATAAAGCGGCTATACTGCCAGTTGAGAGTTATGGTTGGGTGGGTTGAGTTATTCCCCATATGGAGAGCTTGGTTGGTACGGGTGGAGAGTAGCGGATGGTGGGTTGAGTAGTCTCCCCAAATGGGCTTGCATTCATGCATTAATAATACATGTGAAATCAAAATGGGCCTATGGGCCATACCGGATACAGTAAAGGCTTCGGCCCAGTGTTATGAAATATGAAATGTGAAAAGGGCTTCGGCCCAGTATATGTTGAGATTGGACATGGGCTTAGGCCCAACAGGCTGATATTGTTTTGGGCTCTGAAAGGGGCTTGTTGCACATTGAGTTTCCAAACTCACCCCCTTTCCTTAACCTTGCAGGTGAGCCTTGATTTGGGGACTTGGAGCTGGAGAGGATTCAGAGTGGCCACTGTGATTGCTTTTGGGCTTTTGAATAAGTATTTGGTTTTCACTAAGTTTACTTTATTTATTATCTATTTTCGGGTTGTAATAAGGCTATTTTAACTTTAACTTTATTTTCTTTCATTTCTGGGATTATTTTATTTAGAATTGGTTGATATTAATTGGGCTAAACTTAGGACGCGTTTCCAAAGCGATACTTGTTTTCAAATTAACACCACGACACACATAACTGGAATAAACAAGATAACTACCTAAATGAATTTTCAACTCATCTACCAAAGTGTGGCAATGGTGGTGGGCATGTCTAGGATTGGATCCAATCAAGAGCTTGGTACTTAAGCAGCCTTCATGGCTCACCTCCTCTGTTTCGGATACCTACCTGGTGCCCAGCCTCCATTCACTCTGGTTAGCCCATCAATAGTCGGTTTTTAGATAATAAAACGAAACATGGATTTTTAAACTTCTATGTGGCACGTCAGATTCGGCCATAACATCTGGGCCAGGTTTGGGGTGTTACAATAGAGATAACCCCGTTTTCAAAATCCATTCCATGTAACATCGCTAGATTTAGCCATAACGTCTAGGCCGGGTTTGGGGTGTTACAAGTCTAATGTATCATTCTTCCAATGAATACATTTATGTCTCTACTTGTGAAGTATGAAAATTATGCTTTATTACATGATTTTTGAGCATAAATCATATTATATTCATATTAATTAGTAATATGTGGTTTTTATTATGCAGTGGGTCCATGGAAGATGAGATTACCATAATGATGCATGGACATGGACACATCCACCTTACTTGGAGGTTCCTACTGTTGCAATTTAATCAAAAATCATCACACAAACTATGCCTTTGAAATTGTCCACTCTATGCTAATTATAGCATGATTTTATGTTTGAAATAATCAACCAAACTATCTCCCTTTCCACAATCTGTGGCCAGCCATGTAATGGAGAAGATGGAGGGATTTTAAACTCTATTTTTTGTAAACTTCACCCTCACCTTAACCTACAAATAGCACACTATTCATCCCTCATTCTTGATCCCTTCATTCATAACACATCTCTCATTCTACATTTTTTTCTAACATTCTATTTTTTTCTTACCTCTTTGTTGTTTAATTTAAACATGTTTGCTAAGTGTTTATTGATCTTGTAATCAACAATGATAGCTTAATTCTATTTAGCTAGGATGATTATGTTAATTCAATAATATTTGTTTGATTCACGTTTAATGTGTTTGTGCCTCAATTGATCATGTTTTTAGTTAAAATCAAGATGTATTTCACTCAGACATGATTGGATGCATTTAGATTAGCTGAGTGATCCTAACTAGACGATGGCTAGTGTCGATTACTCTCTTTAATAGGGGAAAGTATTTTAAAAACGGGAGTCGCCACCAAACTATCCTGAAAACAATGGATCAATAATTGATCATTGTTTACATAACCCGTCATCCATATGCAGAACATGGTAATATGGGCTTTCGGGCAAGTAGTCCTATTGTACTTATCGAATTTCGACATTTTAAATTTTTGGGAAAGCACCAAATCTGGGACCAAACTTAAGTCCTTAGCATCCATTCCTTGACGATTATCAGCATTTTCTAGTGCCCTAAATTTCTCCTCTAGCCACCTGCAATGTTCCTCTAATTGCCTTGATGATTCGAGTCTCATTTCTTCCCTCTCAGTTACATCTAGATCGGGGATAACTGAATTGGCAGGATTGTCTCCAGGATTGAATCCCGAACCTGTTTGAAAGTTCATGGGTATTCTAGCATCAACTTGACCCTGTTGAGGCCTTATTGTGACAGACGGCCCTCGGGGATATGCCTCAGGTTGGGTTTGTACGTGAGGTAGAGTGAAACTAGGAAGATGACCCTCATTACCCTCTTCAGTGATAGTCATAGGGGCTTTTCCTTTATCTGTGGTCCTCAGTAGTTGAGCCATCTCAGCCATCATGTTCCTTTGAGTCTCCAACATTTGCTCCTTCATGTCATTTTGCATTTTTGCCAATTGCTCTTGCAATTGGTCCTGCATGTCCTCTGTAGTTGTTCAAATCTTTGGTCCATATTCTTTGACTTAACGCTTGTACCATAAGGATGTGTTGCTTCTAGATTTTCTTTCTCTTACTTTCTTTCTCCTTAACAATTTTAACTAATTAGGGTCTTTCTATAAATTTGAATGCATATGATGTGATAAGATGCAAATGCATGAATGCAAAAAAATGTCGATTCTGATTTCGTTTCATTTTAGAAAACGTTATTTAAGGAACAAAAATCTTTTCATAAAACGGATTACAAATACACTTTCGCTCGTAGGCCTAGAGTCTTAACCCTATCCAATAACAATGCTAACTCTCGTCCTCTGTCTGACGATGACTCATACATTATACTCAGTGTTCTAGCTTTTATTGCCAAATCCTGCAAGTGTTCAGCAACCTCTCGAATTCGAACTAACGCCTCCTCCATGACATGATCTCTATCTCCCACTTGATTCCGAAGATGGTGAAGTTCTCCCTTCCACTGTTCTTCTCTTGCCTCGAGCTGCTCAATCTGTAGCTCACAGTCCTGTAGTGCTGCTTCCAACCCTCCAATGTTGTGCTTCATTCTCTCGATCTTATCCAAGCTTGCCTTTAACTTGATTACAGGGTTACGACTTCGGTGATGATGAAGAGATCATCCAAGCTCAGCCACCTTAGTTTTTAATTCTTGATTTTCCTTCTCTAGGGTCTGATTACGTGACTGCCTCTATTGGAACTGCTTTTCCCAATACTCGGTCTTGGCTCTTTCCTCTTGAATCTCTTGTTGCCATTGCTCTGAAGATCTCCCTAATCCGTCCCTTTTCAAGGTTACTTGGGCCTTCTTGTAGTGCATCTTTAAATCATCTCGATCTTCCTTATCTTTCTCTTTTCCTTTTTCACCTTTTCGACTTCCATCTTTTGAACATCAACGTCGAGACTCAAACACATTTTTTCCTCTTTGAGCTTCTCAATCCTCTTTTCAAGCTCCGAATTCTTTCTTTCGAACTCTTGGTTCATAACCTCCAACTCTAATGGAATCACTCGTAAGCTCTCCTCTAATGATCGGGCCACCCCCAAAATTGGCCTAGGGACATTATCGTTGACTCTCCTACTAAACCACCCTTTATACTCAAGGGTTGACATCGAGCCTTCGGTCAAGATCTTCATACAAAAAGGCTTCTTCCAAGCCTCATAAATCTCTCGCATTCTCTTCTTGTAGTGATCTTCTTTATAAGAGAAATCACTCTGGGCTAAACCCTGTGTAGCTGGTATGAACTGCCTTGCTCGATATTGCCTTAGAACAAGCAATGGTGTATATCCAACAACTCCCTAAATTCCTGGCATAGGGATCCAATTAAAACTGCCACAACGGTAAAGGACTTCACTAGGAACCAACCAAGGAGCCTTCCACATAACATCTTCCTCTCAAAGATTCTGGAGAATGTCTATCCACCTCTCTTCTGAAATGTCATCTCTCCTAGGCATGTCTACTCTTCCTTTAAGGGAGAATAACCCACAAAGAATACTCGGCAAGGAACCTTATCAAGCTTCCAGAAGTGGCTATGAAACTAAACCAACAGCAACTGTGTACATCCAATGAACCTTCCTTCACTAGCTCTTCGACATGCGCTCAAGGATCTTAACGTCTCAGCTAAGATTGCAGGCACAGGTGTGTTCTGTTTACCAAGTCGATCGAATAAATCCACAACTGCCTTATCTATGTATCCCAAAGCCTTTGGGAAGATCACTAAACCATAAATACTTAAAGCCAAGACATCTACCCTTTTCTTTATATCTAGATGTGTTGATATCAAATCCCTCAAAACGGCCCATGGAACGCACTTACTATAACCTTTTTTCTGCACAAGAGCTATAGCCCACTGCTCACTCATCCCAGTAATCATTACCAACTTCTTCGTAAAAGTTGAGAGGCTAGCAGGCCTAACATAAGCCTTGTGACCCTGAATCCTTGAGCAACGCAGTAAGGTCACATACTCCTCTAAAGTAGGTACAAGATCAACATTACCAAATGTAAAGAAACTATAAGCAGGGTTCCAGAACTGTACCATAGCTCTCAACAAATGCCTATCTGTCTTAACGTCTAGCAAATAGGGAAGGTCTCCATAATTCTGACAGAAAGGTTGCTTAGCCTCTTCATCTTATTGGGCCCAAATGTCTCTCAGCTCTTGAAACTCGTTCTGTGTTGAAGTAATACGAGTGAAGTCCCATAACTCTGAAGTATACCCCTCGGTGACACTATCTCCGTTCTCTAACTGGGTTTTCTCTGACCAGGTATAGAAAGAGGCGTTGACCTACACTTTTTTAAGATATTCGTTCCTCATTACAAAACTTTCTAATCTAGAAATCAAACCTTGAATTGACACCTTTAAATGCTGAATGACATGCAATGACAGCAAAATAAAAATAGGTCAGTGTCATATATGTAAAAAAATGACAAACAAGTACTTATAAGGGTAACTTCTAAAGGCTATCCTTATTTCCCTAGGGTAAACACTTAAAGTTCACTATATGAGTTTTATCTCTAAAGCAAGGGTACCTGAACCATCAGATTCCTCGGTGTTCACCCATTATAGGCTCATATAGACCAAGTTCAGTTCAGGGGGACACATTTCCCCATGGCCATACGAAGATGAAAATCTCACGAAGACATAGGTACAGTATCCTGAAAGCAATCCACTAGATCATACGATGATGAAAACATCACAAAAGCGTAGCTTCTCACTCCCACTTAAGGGTGCAGCCACAACGGTCATGCAAATGCAATGTACGGCAATAGGATAATAAACATATGCAACAAACACATGCAAAAAGGATCAAATTTTAAATTTTCCAAACTTCCGACATTAAGACAGAAAATACTCAATTTCTTGGCTTGACTCTCTTAAGTCCCCAGCAGAGTTGCCAAGCTATCGATTACTCTCTTCAATAGGGGAGAGTATTTTAAAAACGGGAGTCGCCACCAACCTTTTAAAGTGTGATTGGGTCACTTTATAAAACGTTTTGGTCTACGAAATTACGAGAAAATAGGTTCGAGAGTCGATTACGTACAAGGAAGGATTAGCACCCTCGTAACACCCAAAATTGGTACCAAATTGAATAATTTTGTCTTAATGTCAGAATTTTGAAAGAATTTAGAAATGAGATTTCCTTTAAATTCGTAATAATTTGAGTTAAAAAGAATCAAGATTCCTTCGCTTCGAAAGAGTACAAACATCACATCCAGCATGATTGGACACGATATCTTTAAACTTTCGTAACTGAAATCAACTTGTGATTTGTGAAACTCGATTAAAAGGATATTTTCAGATATTTAAGCGAACGGGAAATCGGAACCCAGCATGTTAGGGCACTACTCCCCGAATTCTTAAATATTAAAAAAATCTTTTTGAATTAAATGAGATTTTTGTTTTAAAAATAATGATGTGTTTTACATATTACAAGAAATTAAATAAACCTAACTACAATATATATGCTTTAACATTTTATGCAAATATAGTATATAAAATAAAAAATAATGGCACAAATTACACAATATACGTTATCATTTTATGTACATATTATTATAAATAACATAAATGTTCATGCATTATTGTTACATGCAAAATACAATGTAGAGCATAATGAATTCAATGGTATAAATTGTATAATACATATATATGACAACATTTCATGCAAATGTACCTTAAATTAACATAAATGATTAATTTTCATGCAAGTATGTAAAAAACAATAACAAATATTATATGAAAACTTAACCTATTTAAACAATAACAAAATAAAAGAAAACAAAAAGTAAATAAGCAAATTATAAACATATGAAATATAAATCAAATAAAATAAAAAAATAAAGATATTCATAAATTTTAGAATAATATGAAAGTAATAAAGGAAAACTTTTTAAAAAAAATGATTAATATATATATAAACCATATTATAGGGTATAATAAAATAATGTATTAAATACTAATATTACACATATTTATTTAATAATAAAATAAAAATCCTATATAATTAATGAGTGATAAAATGGTAAATATATAGTGTATAATATAATTTATAACCAAAGTATATAATAATATAAACCATATAATAAATAATATAATAAAAAATATATAATAAAATGTAATATGTAATAAAATATAAATATAATGAAGGATAATATATACTATTATTTAATAATAAATTTTTTTAAAAAATTTTAAAATTTATACAATTAATGAATAATAATACATAATTATTTTTTTTAAAATAATATATATAATAAAATATAATTTATAAGTAAAATATATAATAATAAAACTAATATAATGGATAATAAAAATAATATAAATTATTTTGTATAACTAATATTTATAAAAATAAATAATATATAAGGTATTTAAAATAAATTAAATATATAAAAAGGATTAAAATTAAAAGCAATTGAAAACTTTGGGCTAATTAGAAAAATATAGAAAAATTTTGGGCCTATTTGGAAAGCGCATTAAAATCGAGGGACTCACTGGGCAATTTACCCTAATCCCAAAACGACACCGTTTCTCCGAATACAATTTTAAATCATTGTGAGGACCAAATTGAAACAAAATTAAAATACTAGGGCTAAATTAAGAAATACAAATAAAATGAAATTGAAAATCAGAAAACAAAAAAGGACCAATTGGGAAATTATCCCATTTTACAAAAACATGCGGATCTTTTCCCGGGTCATGGGTTAATACGTGGATCCCTTATCTAAACGGTGCCGTTTTAATGCTTATTGAATTAAGCAAAACGACACCGTTTTTGTAGGGCTATATAAGCCCCGATTTTGGTTTTAAAATCACTTTAACCCTGTGTTTTTAAAAAAAAAACTAAAAGAATCCTCTGAAAAAGGATTAGGAAAGTGGCTCTCGGAGCTCCGTCGAGCTTCCGTCCCCGAACCCACACTCGCTCACGCGTCACACGCGCCACCACACACGGTAGTCGGTGAGTCAAAAACCCTTGTCCTTTCAAGCTATACACAGGTAACCTCCTCTTTTTTTTTTAAAATATTATTAGTTTTTGCAAAAAAAAAAGAAAAAAGAAAAAATTGATTCGCATGTTTGTATATAAAAAAATAAATAACAGAATATGAGATTTAAATCACCTTTTAGAAAATGAACAACTGTTTCTTATTTTCTCTGTGAATATTTGTGTGTATCCTTTTATTCTCTCCAAAAATCGGTCCTCTTTACAGATTTGTGAAGAGGCTTTTATAGCCTTCTATGAATCGTTTACATTTAGAAAGAAATCTTTGATTTCTTTTTCCTATTTGTTTTCCTTTTTTGCTGTGGTTTCTTCCTCTTTTGCAGATACCATCGAGGAGGCCAGTGATGAATGGTACTAATGACGGCACCAGCGTTGATTCAGGCGTCGATCTCGGCGTGATACGAGGCCGAAGTTACAGCGTTGATGGTGGGTCACTGCGAGACGAACGGACACGAGTCAAAAGGGGCGTGACTGTTGGGATACTTACGACGCCTAGGGTTTCTGAAACCCTAGGTCTCTCTGTTTTCCGTTAACAGATTGAGCCACTTGGGCCTCGTTTGTTTTTGGGTAATGGGTACTGGCTAGTTGTATAACCGGTTGTGGGCTTATTGGGTTGTAAACGGGTTTAGGGTCTTAGGTATTTGGGTCAATAAAATGTAATTGGGCTTGTAAATGGACTGTTTAAAATAAATAAACATTCATTTATTTCATTTTTGTTTTTGGTTTTAAGGCCCGGGCAAAATATGGTTCATACAGCTGCCCCACTTTGCTCATTGTCGTGTAACGGTAATAGTGCAAAGACTATAAAAGGACCCATTTTGCCCGGTCTAGCCCAATCTTGAGATCTTTCTTCAAATGGCCCTCAACCTATCTGCAACTTCAGAGGTATTGGACCATACATATGATAGCTTCAATATGCTTCATTGTAGTTTCAGGAAGGCATTATCTGCTGTTTTCAACCTATTCCTTGTAACTTCAGGGACGCTATGTTGATATCTTCGATCTGCTCTCTGACAATACAAATATGCCAAATCTGCTATCTTTATTCTGCTCTCTGACAATACAAATACACCAAATCTGCTATCTTCAATTTACTCTTTGACAATACAGAGATGCCAAATCTGCTGTTTTTGATCTGCTCTCTGACAATACAGAGATGCCAAATTTATCATCTTCGATCTGCTCTCTGACAATATAGGGACGCCAAATCTGCTATCTTCGATTTGCTCTCTGACAATACAGAGATGCCAAATCTTCTATCTTTGATCTGCTCTCTGACAATACAGAGACACCAAATCTGCTATCTTCGATTTGCTATCTGACAATACAGAGATGCCAAATCTGCTATTTTTGATCTGCTCTCTGATAATACAGAGATGCCAAATCTATCATCTTCGATCTACTCTTTGACAATACAGAGACGCCAAATCTGCTATCTTCGATTTGCTCTCTGACAATACAGAGATGCCAAATCTTCTATCTTCGATCTGCTCTCTGACAATACAGAGATGCCAAATCTATCATCTTCGATCTGCTCTCTGATAATACAGAGATGCCAAATCTGCTACTTCAATTTGCTCCTTGTAAACGCAAGGATGCCAAATCATCTTGGATCTTCTTCGATGTGAAAACATCCGAAAGTTAGATCTGCTATGCTTTAGCTTGTTACCCTACTGCTTAGGGGGTTAAGGTGCATCAATCTTCATTATCCCTTGAAGGTCATAACCTGTATAATGTGCATGAGTTCATGCCTAATAATTAGGATGCTATGATCAAAGTGAGTCAAATGCTCCTAATTAAACCTGTTATAATGCAAAATGTTTATGAATATGACCCCTATTCTAGACGTCACCACTCATTCTTTCGTTGAAATTTATCTCTAAGTATCATTCCTACTCAACCTGTGGATTTGTGTCATTCTTCAAATGCTATAATCTACCAAAATGTCTGTAAGATGATCCTCTCTTAGGATCGAATCGTTTGACTTGTCCAATCACTATTTGGGACTTAAAAAAAGAATTTCCTCGAGTTCTTTCAGACCTCACTTACGTGAATTCCTCAAACAATTATTCTGTTTTAGCTTCTTGTATTATCTAGAAATTTCCAGAGTAATAAGCAAAACTTCATTTGTGAAAATTATTTAGTTCATCTATCATTATTTAGTGCAACACACTTTAAGAATAATAGAAGATGAATTTAATCTTGAGAATAATTAGATTTGAATGAATTTGTCAAAAATACAAAGGAAATTAATCTGAAAGCCTATCTTTGAGAAGAAAGAGAATCTAAAGATAGCAAACAAGACAAAAGTTAGATGCCCTAGATATCGCCGTTTGAGCGTCTATACCCTAGCTCCATAAAGACTTTCTTGAGTTCAATATGTGTTTAAAAGATCCAAAGTACTTTGTTGATGCCCCAATATGCAACGCGCTTCACTCTTTGTTGAATCAAATATAGCAAGATTACTGTGTGCTCTTCATAATTTGAGCTGCCCTTTCGGGTTTTCAACTCAAAACCCCTTTGGTCACAAGGTACCCTTTGCGGGTTTTCACCTTGGCCTCTCCATTTTTTTTTAACTTAAGGCGCCCTTTACGGGTTTTCACCTTAGATTCTCCTCTCATTTAGACAAAGTACTTTTTGACTGAGTCTAAATTCACTGGATTGAGTAAACTCTTCCCATCCATTTCTATTAAGATCAATGCACCCCCAGAGAAAGCCTTCTTCATGACATACGGCCCCTCCCAATTAGGCATCTATTTTTCTCTATAGTCCTTCTGAATGGGAAGGATCTTTTTCAAAACAAGATCCCCTCGTGGAATTCTCTTGGTCGCACTTTCTTGTCGTAAGCTCGCATCATTCGTTTCTGATACATCTGACCATGACGAATAGCTTTTAGCCTCTTTTCTTCGATCAAGTTCAACTGGTCATACCGCGATTGAATCCATTCCGCTTCATCCAATTTTATCTCCGATAAAATTTGAAGAGAAGGTATTTCAACTTCAATGGGTAACACTGCCTCTATCCCATAAACCAACGAGAAAGGGGTTGCCCCAGTAGAAGTTCTGATGGACGTTCGATAGGCTAAGAGTGCAAACGGTAACTTCTCATGCCAATCTCTGTAGGTTTTAGTCATTTTCCCCACTATCTTCTTGATGTTTTTGTTAGCAGCTTCCACTGCCCCGTTCATCTTTGGGCGATATGGAGATGAATTATGATGCTTAATCTTGAACTGACTACAAACTTCTGCTATCGTTCTGTTGTTCAAGTTCAATACATTGTCTGATATGATCCTTTCAGGAATCCCATACTGACAAATGATCTCTTTCTTCAAGAATCGACTTACAGCCGACTTAGTAACATTTGCATAAGAAGCAGCCTCTACCAATTTCGTGAAGTAATCAATGACCACAAAAATAAAGCGATGCCCAGTTGAAGCTTTTGGTGATATTGGCCTAATGACATCCATGCCCCACATGGAAAAAGGCCAAGGAGAAGTCATAATATGTAGAGGTGAAGGTGGTACATGAATCTTGTCTCCGTAAATCTGACATTTATGGCATTTCTTGGTGTAGTTGATACAATCCCCTTCCATAGTAAACCAATAATATCCAAACCTCATGATTTGTCTAGCCATCGTGAAACCATTAGCGTGTGTCCCACAAACACCCTCGTGAACTTCTTCCAAGATTAACTTAGCTTCCACGGCGTCAACACATCTCAACAATACTTGGTCCTTTCTTTTTTTATACAAGATGTCCCCATCCAAAACGTAATCGCAGGCTAATCTCCTTAAAGTTCGCTTATCATTTTCAGTTGCTTGTTCTGGGTACCTACGATCTCTCACATATCGCAATATATCCTGATACCAAGGGTTATCATCATTTTCTTCTACCTCAATGTTACAACAGCGAGCTGGGGCCTCAAAGATACTCATCTAAATGGGTCTCATCTTCTCCTCTTTATTCACTCTAATCATTGAAGCCAATGTTGCTAGAGCATCTGCCATCTGGTTTTCATCTCGTGGGATATAATTGAAAGTGATGTCATCGAATTCCTCAAGTAACCCCAAAACTATCTTTCGATAATTGATTAGTTTAGGATTCCTTATCTCCCATTCACCTTTAAGCTGGTAAATTACCAACGCAGAGTCTCCATATACTTCTAAGGTTCTTATTCCTCGCTCTATAGCCGCTTGAAGTCCCATGATGCACGCTTCATACTCGGCCATATTGTTTGTGCAATCAAAATCCAACTTGCACGTGAATGGAAAATAATCACCATTTGGGGATACCAGGACTGCCTCAGTTCCATTTCCCACTACATTGGATGCCCCATCAAAACTCAACTTCCAAGGATAATCTTCTGTAGTTGCTACACACATCAACTCCTCATTGGGAAATCAAAATTCAATGGCTCATAGTTCTCTAGGGCTCTACTAGCCAGAAATTCTACTATCGCGGTTCCTTTTATAGCCTTCTGGCTCACATAGACTATGTCAAACTCTAAAAGTAGAATTTGCCACCTCGCCATTCTCCCATTCAAAGATGTTGACTCCATCATATACTTCAAAGGATTAAGTTTTGAAATAAGCCAAGTAGTATGATATAGCATGTAATGTCTTAACCTTCGAGTTGTCCAAATTAAGGCACAACACAATTTCTCAATTGGAAAATATCTCATCTCACACTCTGTAAATTTCTTACTAAGGTAGTATATTGCCTTCTCCTTTTTTCCCGACTCGTCATGTTGACCAAGCACACATCCCATGGAATTACTAAACACCGACAAGTACAGAATTATTGGTTTATCTGGACTAGGCGGAGATAGTACTGGAGCGTTTAACAAGTATTGCTTGACTTTATCAAAGGCATTCTTGCATTCCTCAGCCCAAGTACCTTGGTTGTTTTTTCTAAGGAGACGAAATATAGGATCACATTTCTCGATTAATTGTGAAATAAACTGAGTAATATAATTCAACCTTTCAGGAAAACCCCGAACTTCTTTCTGAGTACGTAGTGAAGGTAAATCTCGTATGGCTTTAACTTTGTCTGAGTCAACTTTTATTCCTTTTTCTCTGACCACAAAGCCTAATAATTTCCCCGACCTAGCTCTGAAAGTGCATTTTGCCGGATTAAGTTTTAACTGAAACTTTCTTAATCTCAAGAACAGTTTTCTCAGAATTTCAATATGTTCCTCCTCCGTTCGAGATTTGGCAATCATATCATCGACATACACCTCAATTTCCTTGTGCATCATATCGTGAAATAAGGTCACCATAGCCCTTTGGTATGTTTCCCATGCATTCTTCAACCCAAAGGGTATTACTTTGTAACAAAAGGTACCTCACAATGTTATGAAGGTGGTTTTATCCATGTCTTCAGGATGCATCTTTATCTGATTGTACCCCGAGAAACCATCCATAAAAGAGAATAACGAATATCCTGCTGTGTTGTCTACCAAAGTATCTATGTGTGGAAAAGGGAAATTATCTTTTGGGATAGATTTGTTCAGATCTCTATAATCAACGCACATTCTTACCTTCCCATCTTTCTTAGGGACTGGTACAATGTTAGCTACCCAGTCTGAGTACTTCACCTCTTGTAAGAATCCTGCATCAAACTGCTTCTTGACTTCGTCCTTTATCTTTAATACAATATCTGGCCTCATTCTTCGCAACTTCTATTGGACTGGCTTACAATCCTGTCTTATGGGAAGGCGATGCAGCACAATATCGATATTTAACCCTGGCATATCTTGATAGGACCATGCGAAGATATCCTTAAACTCGCATAGCAACTTAATCAGTCTTTGCCTTGTGTCCTCGGTAATATGTGTACCAATTTTCACCTCTTTCCCTTCTTCTAGAGCTACATTCTCTATTGCCTCTTTTTCATGCGGCATGATTTGTTTCTCTTCCTATTTTACCATCCTCAACAGATCCAGAGACACATCGCAATCCTGGACATCTTCAAAATCCTGAAATTCCTTTAAACACATGTCTTGCTCGTAAGAGAAATCAGGATTTGTAATATCAGTGCTCATGTCATTGATATCTAGGGATCTGTGAAGTATAAAGAATATACAAAGAATGAATGAATTTAAGAATGATTATTTATGTGCTATGAATGAAAGAATAAGAATTGCCAAAATTTAACGGAATATTGGTTAACAAAAATGAAACAATACTCGTTCAAATTGATAAAAGTTATGTTTTATTAAAAAATAATAGATGGTCATAAGCCTCTTTCACAAATGTGATCCTATTACTCCTAGGCTCTAGAGTAACAAGAATGTTTCGAGAATTACTCTAAAGAATTCCTAAAGACTACAGGAAGTTCCTCCACAGTCCAATTGTTCAGAGAACTTCTCGGTTCGTAAGGGTGAATTCCCTCAAAGTTTCCTTACTCGGATCCTTTGTCGTGTATAGCATTAATCTGATGACTTTCTTCTATAAGTAACCCTCCCGATATGAAGGTTTTAGATATTGGAGGGAATGTCATCGGCTCCCACTCCACTTCTCTTCCATTAAGGCGTGCCCTTCATCCCTCTTGGCGCTTCTCAACTTCCTTCTTCCATTGCTTATAATTTGGCTTGAAGCCCAAACCAAAGCGATCTCTTTTCTCTTTCAGTTCTGGGATTTGAGTCTCTCCTTGCAGGTATTTTCCTAACCCTCTTCCTGGTAAGGCTCCTTTTCCCACCATCACTTGTAGAGCGATCCTCATAGCTCTTGCTATCTTTGGCACCGGTAACTCACTCCCTTCCGAAATGAAGGTTGCATTCACAAATTCTAAAGAGCGAAAGAAACACTCAATAGATTCTTCGTCCGTCTCGAAATAAGAGGCCTTGCTAGTGACTGTGGCTATAATGTCCTCCTCCGCATTGATAGTTACTAACTGTCCATCTGTCACTAACTTTAATTTTTGGTGCAATGATGAGGGTACCGCTCCTGCTGAGTGTATCCACCGCCTCCCTAATAAGCAATTGTAGGAGGGCTTGATATCCATCACCAAGAAGTCTACTTCGTATATACTCAGCCCAATTTCCAAGGAGATGTTAATCCTTCCCATCACCTTCTTTTCTATACCGTCAAAGGCTCTTACCACATTGTCGAGACCCTTTTTAAATCGAGTTTTGGAAAATGGGAATCGACTTTAAGAAAAATGAAAACGGGAGTCGCCACCAATCTTTTTAGGTGTGATTGAATCACCTTATAAAATGTTTTGTTTTAAAACATTAATTTTGGTCTACGAAAGTCGAGAAAATGGATTCGGGGGTCAGTTACATACGAGGAAGGTTTAGCACCCTCGTAACGCCCAAAAATTGGTACCTAATTGATTATCAAGTGTCTTTAATGTCGGAAATTTGAAAGTTTTAAGATGCAAACCTCTTTTAATTAGAATGTCTCAATTTTGAAAATTAAGGCTCACTTATTTCAAACGAGTCAAAACATCACATCCAGTAAGTTAGGGCGCAACATTTTAAAACCTTCGAAACTAAGCTCGTCTTTCGAAAATTTCTATCTCGAAACAACAAAACGCCATATCCAGTAAGTTAAGACACTATGTTTTGAAATCTCGAAATAACTGTTTAAGTTTTGAAAAAACAAAATCACTTAGAAGGGTGCTTGACTATTCGAATTCAACGAGAAAAGTCGCAACCCAGTAAGTTAGGGCACTACCTTTGTCGAAGTTTCCAAACATCAAGCATTGCCTTTTATTTTTTTTTTGAAAAACCTTGGAATATTATTTTAAATGACGTTTTAGGATGACATATTAATGCATCATGAAGCATAGATGTACAAAATATTCTAACATTTCCATACAAACATAAATAATATCATTAAGACAAAACTAAATAACATGAACATACGTTTAATGAAAAAAATCATACTAGGGTAAATATAAGATAATAAACAAATAAAAACATGAGTAAACTAAAAGAAAAACATAATACATGCAAAAATTATACAACAATATATATCATAAAATAGCACATAAAAGAAATAATTAAAAATAGCATATAAAAAAATGAAACTATGCACAAATAAGATAAATGACATACACTAAAAAAATGAATAAATAGAACATTTACAAATTATAAAAATATAATGCAATAGTTCAAAATACATGAAATGATAATATAATATATATACATGCATAGAAAATATATATTTGAAAATAAACTATATAAAAAGGTTAAATATTATAATATATAAAATACATAATAAAATGTATAAAAGATAGGAATAAATATACATATTTGAAAAATGAAGAAATTAAAATAAAAAAAAGGTTGAAAAACTAAGATAGACGAAGAATAAAATAAGAACAAACCACAGAGAGTAAGAACGCAAGAGGGAGAGAAATTTGAGTGAATGCTCTCAAGAATTCTTATTGCTTCCCCAAAACTCAAGTGATTTACAATGAAGGGAGAGGCCTCTATTTATAGTTGAGCCTCCCCAAATCAACGGTACAGATCAATTACATCAACGGTTAAGATTAAAGGATATCTACAAATTAAATCTCCAAGATTACAAGATCATATCTTCAAGATTGCATATCATATCTAAGATTGCAATCATATCTAAGAGTGCATATCACATCTAAGATTGCATATCATTGAAGATTATATTCCATATGAGTCAAGTTTGTAGATGGACCTTAAATCTTTTCAAGTAATGGGCCATTCCGATTGGGCCAAATTATATGTTTGTAATTTTGTACTGGACTTGGACTTTGTTTTATTTTTATTTTTTGGGGGTTTATTATTTTAAATACTGAAATGGGCCGAGCAAAAATGGGCTATTATAGCTGCCCCTCTTTGCTCATTGTCGTGTAACGAGAATAGAGCAAAGACTATAAAAGGACCCATTTTGCCTGGTCTCATCAGCTTCAAACTTCATGGTCCTCAATCTGTTCCTTGCAAACTCAGGATTGTCATGTTGATATCTTCAATCTGCTCTCCATCGAACACAGAGATGCCAAATTAACTTTTTCAATTTGTTCCCTGTCAATACCAAGATGCCAAATCATCTTGGATCTGCTTCGATGTAAACATATGAAGGTCAGATCTGCTATGTCTTTAATCTGCTCCCCTTCGAATATGGAGATGCCAAATCTACTATCTTCAACTTGTTCCCTGTCATTGCAGAGATACCAAATCATCTTGGACCCTACTGCTTAGGGGGTTAAGGTGCACCGTCTTTGATCTGCTCCGCTACTGCTTAGGGATAAGATCTACAAAGTTAACCTGTTACCCTACTACTTAGGGGATTAAGGCAGGTCTTCGATCTGCTCCACTACTGCTTAGAGAGATAAGATCTGCAAATTTAACCTGTTACCCTACTGCTTAGGGGATTAAGGCGAGTCGTCATCGATCTGCTCTGCTACTGCTTAGGGAGATAAGATCTGCGAACCTGTTACCCTACTACTTAGGGGATTAAGGTGAGTCTTTGATCTGCTCCACTACTGCTTAGAGAGATAAGATCTACATATTTAACCTGTTACCCTACTGCTTAGGGGATTAAGGCGAGTCGTCGTCGGTCTGCTCTGCTACTGCTTAGGGAGATAAGATCTGTGAACCTGTTACCCT
Organism: Gossypium anomalum; assembly: GCA_025698475.1. Taxonomy (NCBI): domain Eukaryota; kingdom Viridiplantae; phylum Streptophyta; class Magnoliopsida; order Malvales; family Malvaceae; genus Gossypium; species Gossypium anomalum. The sequence goes on along the minus strand of CM046966.1, from coordinate 74,373,231 downwards.
ACTGCTTAGGGGATTAAGGCGAGTCGCCGATCTGCTCCACTACTACTTATGGAGATAAGATCTGCAAATTTAACTTGTTACCCTACTGCTTAGGGGATTAAGGCGAGTCTTCGATCTGCTCCACTACTGCTTAGGGAGATAAGATCTGCAAATTTAACCTGTTACCCTACTGCTTAGGGGATTAAGGCGGGTCTTCGATCTGCTCCACTGTTGCTTAGGGAGATAAGATCTGCAAATTTAACCTGTTACCCTACTGCTTAGGGGATTAAGGCGGGTCTTCGATCTGCTCCACTACTGCTTAGGGAGATAAGATCTGCAAATTTAACCTGTTACCCTACTACTTAGGGGATTAAGGTGAGTCGTCGTCGATCTGCTCCGCCACTGCTTAGGGAGATAAGATCTGCGAACCTGTTACCCTACTGCTTAAGGGATTAAGGCGAGTCTTTGATCTGCTCCACTACTGCTTAGGAGATAAGATCTGCAAATTTAACCTGTTACCCTACTACTTAGGGGATTAAGGCGCTGAATTTTGTAATTTTCAATCAATCTTGCTACATTATCCACTAGGGAATCCACCTGTAGAATTGATTTCCTGGAATTTATGCTTATGCCAAATAATTAAGATGCCATGATCGAAATGAGTCAAATGCTCCTAATTAGACATATTATGATGCAAAATGTTTATTAAAATAACTCCTATTTCGAACGTCATCACTCATTCATCTATCGAGCTTTCTACCTCGTTCTTCTCAACATATCAATCATACTCTGCTCGTATGCCTCGAATCTTCTCCATCAATTTGGTCTACGGTACCATTCCCAAATGTTACAACCCACTGAAGATGTTTATGAAATGATCCTTTTTTAAGATCAATATTGCTTAAAACGTCCAACCACCTTTTGGACTGAAGAAGAAAATCTCTCGAGTATCTCCAACCCATACATATGAGAATTCCTTAAACAATTGTCTTATTTCAGTTTCTTGTATTATCTAGAAATTTCCAGAGTAATATGCAAAACTTCGTTTGTGAATATATTTTAGTTCATCTATCATTATTTCAATGCAACATGCTTTATGAATAATGGGAGACAAATAAATTGATCCTGAGGATAATTAAATTTGGACAAATTATTGGAAGGAATGCAAAAAGATTAACCTGAGAACATATCTTTGTGAAGAAAAAGAATCCAAAGATAGCAAATAGGATAGAAATCAGATGCCCCAGATATCGCCGCTTGAGCGTCTATACACCAGCTTCATGAAGGCTTTCTTGAGTTCAACATGTGTTTAAAAGATCCAAAGTAACTCGTTGATGCCTCGATATGTAACATACTTCACTTCTCGTCGAATCCGGTATAGCAAGGTCACTACATGACTTTCCAAATTTGAGCTGCCCTTTCGGGTTTTCAACTCAAAACCCTTTTGGTATCAAGGTGCCCTTTGCGGGTTTTCACCTTGGCCTCTCCATTTTTTGTTTTTTGTTTTTTCTCTTTTTTTTTTATTTTTTTATCTTTTTCTTTTAATTTTTTTCCTTTTTTTTTTTGAAATAGAAGTCCCAAAGTGCCCTTTGCGAGTTTTCATCTTGGCTTCCCTTCTCCTTCAGACTAAGTACTCCTTGACCGAGTCTGAATTCACTGGATCAGATAAATTCTTCCTATCCATTGCTTGTCAAAATCAGTGCACCTCTAGAGAAAGCCCTCTTCGCAACATATGGCCCTTTCTAATTCAGCATCCTTTTGCATGGGAAGGATCTTTTTCAACACAAGGTTTCCTTTATGAAATTCTTTTGGACGAACCTTCTTTGTCATAAGTCTGTGTCATCCATTCTTGGTACATTTGCTTAGGATGAATACTTTCAAGTTAAGTTTACTAGAGGTATTCAATTCTTGGCTCCATCAAAGCTTGGAGGAAAAATCTTGATTCATAAACCTATGAGAAAGGGATTGCCTCAAAGTGATCCTAAATTGTTGTTTGTCAAACCCTACAAAAAGATGGTTCAATGATTCTCAGTAGACAAGAATGAAGTTGCTGACTTTATCCTTCAACCTGAAAAGCTGATGTACAGAGATTACTCCCAGAGCATACATCCCACCATGACTCGATGATGTTTCTAAAGCATCCCTAATCTTCATAAATTACCTCCAACTGTGAGGCTGCCAAATGAGCGTAGCAAATAGGAGCCAAAAAAATATGGCTGTGGTGCTCTTTTGATACATATAGGATAGAGAATGAACAAACTCTTGCAGATTATCAGCTGAAAACCCAGCCTGGTCTAAGAGAACATGATAGTGGGTCTGCCTCGTGATTCCAATCATTCCAGCATAGGTACCAAGTAAAAATCATTGTTCTTTGGATGACATACTTTGTTGTCAATGACAGTACCATGTAGCACATTGTCAGGAGATCCTTGCTGAAAAAACTTAGTATGATGGTTTTTTGTACAACAAGAAGTTGTAAGCCTTAATAACTTGATCAAAACTTGATTGAATTGAGACTCGCTAACCCTATCCCTAAAAATAATGATTTGATCAGGTTTCCTCTTCCTGAACTTGTATAGAAGTCTAAGAGGTCATCAACTCTGTCAGAAACTGGTTTTGAAGAAAGAATCTATCATTTTAAGCTTCAGAGACTGTGTACGGCCTGATGCCCCATAACTGGAAATCAATGGCCACTGCTTGGAGCTAACCATCGCAGCTATTGACGGTACATCAGACTGCTCAGGAAAACCAAACAATGTACCCATTCCAAGGATGATGGTTAGAACCTTTGAAACAACTATAATTGAAGGTGTTTGCCCTAGCATAATCATAGAGAGTAGGCGGTAGTTTCTTATCCAATTTTTACCAGTCTCGGTCATCTTCTGTAATTTATTATTTTCTTCTTTTTCTTTTCTTTTGGCAACCTTTGTTGTACTGTGGTATGGCGCATTATCTTTGAAAAGACTGCAAACTTTTGGTATTGTGCAGTTATATATAATCTTTTTTTTTTTTTTTGAAATGGATAACTTTTGACTTTGTAATATTGGCATATGAAGCTATCTCCCCCTCTTAATGGAGTAGTTGACGTCCACAAAGATGCGTCATTGTCAGCTTGAAACTTTTGACGAGCTCGGGCCCATAACATACATGCCCCATAAGTCTTGACTCCTTTAAATTTGGCATTCATTGTACAACTGATGCAATCCCTTTTCATGGTGGACCAACAGTGCCCCAAAACCTCATGTTTATTTTGGCAATTGCAAATCCTCCTGCATGCATCTTTGGATCACATTTTTGAATTCCCATAATAGTCTCAACAAGGTCTTGTTTTGTCTCCTTAGCTAATTCCAATTTCGCAATCTTTCCTTCCTCTAAGGTTATATTTCCTACCTCCACTTCATAGGGTAAAACCATTTTCAACAAATTCAGAAACAAGTCATGATTTCTGTCACCTTCAAAGTACTGAGATTCCTCTAAACACATATCATACTCAAAAGGAACTCTGAATCTGTAGTATCGTTGCCCATGTCATTGATAGCTAGAGATCTATGATAAGCACACAAAAGATTATACAAGGAATAAATGAATTCAAGAATGACTATTTACATGAAATGAAAATTTATAAAGAATGTCAAAGGTTAAAAGAATCAGAATGAAAGAATATATACTCGGATAAATAATAAAAGTATGTTTTATTGAAAATAAAAATGTCTGAACATGAGCCCACTTCTCAAAAGAAATCTCATTACTCCTAGGCTTTAGAGCAGCAAGAGTGTTCTGAATATTACTTCGTAAAATTTCTAAAGATTATAGGAAGTTCTTCTGCAGTCCAATTGTTTAAAGAACTTCCTAGTTTGTAAGGGCGAATGCCCTCAAGGTTTCTTTGTTCAGTCCCTTCCTCATGTATGACATTGATGGGATAATTTTCATTTCCAAACACCCCCTTCTCCAGGTAAGCTATCCCTCCTGATGCAAAAGTTGGGGATATGTAAGGGAACGTCGTTAATTCCTATTCAACTTCTTTTTCACTTAGCCGTGACCCTCTTCTCTCTCTCTCTCTTTTTCTTTCTCTTTTTAATAACTTTAACTAATTAGAGTCTTTTTATAATTTTGAATGCAAATGATGCAATGAAATGCTATAAGATGCAAAAGGTATCGATCTCGATTCAATCTCATTTAGAAAACTTTATTTAGAAAAATAATATCTTTACATATAAATGGATTACAAATATGCTTTCGCCCTAATGCCTAAAGTTTTAACAACAAAAAAACTCTTGGCCACGATCAGATTGTAGCTCATATTGGTGCTCAATATGTCAGCCTGTGCCACCAATGTCTGTAAATAATCAGTTGCCTCCTGAGTTTGAGCCGTGACCTCACCGTGGGGTGTCCGTGCGACTAAGGGCACCTCCTCCAATACCCGTGAAGTTGTTCTGATTATTTTGAGATAGATTAGCGAACAGGTAGGTATCCCATTCTGCAGTGTGCTACCTTAAAATAATATCCTATATCCTCAATGTTTCTTGAGAGCTTTCAGATTTCTACCCACGCAGAGCATCCTACCTCAGTACCTTCGCAGCATAGCTAATCTTTAAAGGTCTTTGTATGATACAGTCTTCTTTAATCGCTTTTTTTCACGCTTACTTGAGCTATCCAGGCCATCGGGGCTTGCATTTCCATTGTTTCTGATAAGTACAACAGTAAACTCAAGCTTGTTGTTTGGTAGCGATCCTATAGTAAACGAGCTTTTTACCATCATAGGCAAAATTCTTTCCATCTAACTTATTTTTGTAGGTCTCATGCACTCTATCAATCACTTTCCTTCCAATACCCTTACCATCTACATGGCAACCATCTTCATATGAAAGAGAAATGTTATAATGGTAGAAGTGTCAGTCAATACTCCCACACTCACTTTGAATTGCTCATCTATCCTCCTGTCAAGCAAATACTGTAAGTCCCCCTAGTTATTGTAGAACAACTGCTTGGCTTCATTAGTCCATTGATCCCATATTTCCTTTAACTCTTGGAGATTATTTTGCGCCACGCTGATAAGGGTGTAACCCCATAATTCTGATGTGTATCTTTCATTGTTTCCTTTGACCATTTATGGACGTTAGCGTTGCCCTCCATTCTATCAAGAAGTCCGTTCTCCATAATAAAACTTTCTAACTTAGAAACTGACCGTGAATCGATACCTTTTAAATGCAAAAAGACATGCACAAAAGAAAAAAAATAGTCAGTATCATATGATAAACACAAAGATAACCTAAGTATAATTCTATCTATATTGAGCTCTTACGGTTTTTCAATATGTGGTTTGTTTCTAAAGTTTGAGGTACCCGAACCAGCAGATTCCTTGATCCTCACCCATTATAGGCTCATTTGAATCGAGTTCAGTTGAGGGGAATACATTTCCCTATGGCTACACGGAGATGAAAATCTCATGAAACCATAGGTACGGATGTATCCCGAATGTGATCCACTATCCTGTACAGAGGCGAAAACCTCACGAAGGCGTAGCTTCTCACTCCCACTTAAGGGTGTGACCACAACGGTCATGCAAATGCAATGTGTATCAGAATATAGCAACACATGCAATAATACAAACACATGTAATGCAAAGAGGATTAAATTTTAAAATTTTTAATTTTCGACATTAACACAAGAGATAATCAATTACACGACTTGACTCTCTTATTGGTCCCCAGCGGAGTCGCCAAGCTGCCGAGACCCTTTTTAAATTGAGTTTTGGAAAATGGAATCGACTTTAAGAAAAATGAAAACGGGAGTCGCCACCAATCTTTTTAGGTGTGATTGAATCAGCTTATAAAATGTTTTGTTTTAAAATATTAATTTTGGTCTACGAAAGTCGAGAAAATGGATTCAAGAGTCGGTTACGTACGAGGAAGGGTTAGCACCCTCGTAACACCCAAAAATTTGTACCTAATTGATTATCAAGTGTCTTTAATGTCGAAAATTTGAAAGTTTTAAGATGCAAACCTCTTTTAATTAGAATGTCTCAATTTTCAAAATTAAGGCTCACTTATTTCAAACGAGTCAAAACATCACATCCAGTAAGTTAGGACATAACATTTTAAAACCTTCGAAACTAAGCTCGTCTTTCGAAAATTTCTATCTCGAAACAACAAAACGCCATATCCAGTAAGTTAGGACACTATGTTTTGAAATCTCGAAATAATTGTTTAAGTTTTGAAAACTCAAAATCACTTAGAAGGGTGCTTGACAATTCGAATTCAACGAGAAAAGTCGCAACCCAGTAAGTTAGGGCACTACCTTTGTCGAAGTTCCCAAACATCAAGCATTGCCTTTTATTATTATTTTTTAAAAACCTTGGAATATTATTTTAAATGACGTTTTAGGATAACATATTAATGCATCATGAAGCATAGATGTACAAAATATTCTAACATTTCCATACAAACATAAATAATATCATTAAGACAAAACTAAATAACATGAACATACGTTTAATGAAAAAAATCATACTAGGGTAAATATAAGATAATAAACAAATAAAAACATAAGTAAACTAAAAGAAAAACATAATACATGCAAAAATTATACAACAATATATATCATAAAATAGCACATAAAAGAAATAATTAAACATAGCATATAAAAAAATGAAACTATGCACAAATAAGATAAATGACATACACTAAAAAAATGAATAAATAGAACATTTACAAATTATAAAAATATAATGCAATAGTTCAAAATACATGAAATGATAATATAATATATATACATGCATAGAAAATATATATTTGAAAATAAACTATATAAAAAGGTTAAATATTATAATATATAAAATACATAATCAAATGTATAAAAGATAGGAATAAATATACATATTTGAAAAATGAAGAAATTAAAATAAAATAAAAAGTTGAAAAACTAAGATAGACGAAGAATAAAATAAGAACAAACCACAGAGAGTAAGAACGCAAGAGGGAGAGAAATTTGAGTGAATGCTCTCAAGAATTCTTATTGCTTCCCCAAAACTCAAGTGATTTACAATGAAGGGAGAGGCCTCTATTTATAGTTGAGCCTCCCCAAATCCAACGGTACAGATCAATTACATCAACGGTTAAGATTAAAGGATATCTACAAATTAAATCTCCAAGATTACAAGATCATAACTTCAAGATTGCATATCATATCTAAGATTGCATATCACATCTAAGATTGCATATCATTGAAGATTATATTCCATATGAGTCAAGCTTGTAAGTAGACCTTAAATCTTTTCAAGTAATGGGCCATTCCGATTGGGCCAAATTATATGTTTGTAATTTTGTATTGGACTTGGAGTTTGTTTTATTTTTATCTTTTAGGGGTTTATTATTTTAAATACTGAAATGGGCAGGGCAAAAATGGGCTATTACACACATTTTGACATGTTTTCATGTGAGAACCGTCAATGGGTAATCTATTCAATGTAGACAACGGTAGAACATTCAAGGCTGATCCATTATCGACGAGCATGCTTGGGAGTGTGTACCCTTTACATCAAGTGGTGATGTGCAAGGCCTTAGTTGACCCCCTGCCCCCCGGTGGGATTTCATCATCACTAAAGTAGATGAAATTATCCACACTTATGTTAATTCGCCAACCGGTCCAGCCTGTTAACGGATATGTCATGGGTGACATATAGTTCGTTGAGCACCTTCATTAATGCATCCCGATGCACCTCAAAACTCAGAAGCAGAGCCAATACTGATATGCGAGCTGAATGCTTACGCAACTGCTCGACCACGCTATACTCGCTATGCTGAAGGAATTTTAGAAATTCCTTAGCCTCCTCCTCCTTTACTGGCTCCTTGACAGGCAGTTTAGCCTCTTTTTCCTTCTCCGGACTAACATTCTTTGTTTTTGTGGGCCCACCACATCATACCGCTTCCCACTCCGTGTATGGGAACATTCAACTTGTACACCCTTAGACGTACTGGCTATACTCTCCTCCTCCGGCACTGTCACACTGCAGTCATAACTCCATGGTACCCTCTTGTTTTCCTTATAAGGGAAAGGCGTAGGCTTATGAATAATGACCTTAGGCACCGTTTGTGCTCCCACTTCATTATTCCCCAACAGAGAAATAATAATCCTTGGCTGGCTAATTCCTTTCTAATCATCCTCCAGCACACATACTTGTTTTTCACAAGAATTACCTTAAAAAATTTATAGTTCTTTGTTGTCTATAAAGCCTTGCACCAAGGCCTTGAATTCTTCAAAATCTTGAACTTCATGTCCTTCTTTCTCATGGAAGTCACCATAGTTCCCTATTTCTCCTCTCTCATTTTTAGAGGTTAACATACCTCTCTTCATCATCTCCTCCCAAATCACCTTCATAGGCATCCTCACCTCAGCAACATATTCCTTCATTTTCCTTTCACTGACTTCGCCAATGGTATTTACTCCTTGATCGCTATGATTTGGCAACGGGTTTTCAATATTAAAGGTATTGTCAAACTTCACTACCCCCATTTTAATAATCCTCTCTATGGCTTTCTTAAAACCGGTACAGTTTTCGATCGAATGTCCCGGTATTCCAGCATGGTATTCGCATCTGGCGTTTGCGCTATACCATTTGGGATATAGGGGCTGCAATGGTTTCAAGTGAAAAGGAGAAATAGCATGTGCATCGTATAAGCTTTGATAAAGCTCACGGTACGTCACGGGGATAGGCGTGAATTGTATCTTTTTAGAATTTTGCCTTGTACCCGACTTCTATCTTTGAGAACTCTGTCGCTCAACCATAGCTGTTTTAGGTCGACCAACTGTGATTGCCCTCGTGTTAAAAGTGCTTGTGTTATTCACTTCACTATCCTTTCTCTTTGGGGCCGATCTTTTGGTCGCTTCTCCCTCGATTTTGCCACCCCTTATGGCATTCTCGATCATCTCTCTTGCGATGACTATATCTGCAAAGCTTTTAGTGGTGCTCTCGATCATGTGAGTGATGAATAGAGCCTTTAAAATGTTGATGAACAACATGGTAGTCTCTTTTTCCAAGAACGGTGGTTGAACTTGCATTGCCATCTCTCTCCATCTCTAGGCATATTGCCTAAAATTTTCATTAGGCTTTTTCTCTATGTTTTGCAGCGTGATCCTATCCGGAGTCATGTCAGTCACATGATTGTACTACTGAATGAAGGCCTGTGCAAGATCCCTCCACAAACTTATTTTGACCCGGCTCAGTTGATTATACCACTTGGCCGCTACCCCAACCAAACTATCCTGAAAACAATGGATCAATAATTGATTATTGTTTACATAACCCGTCATCCATCTGCAGAACATGGTAATATGGGCTTTTGGGCAAGTAGTCCTATTGTACTTCTCGAATTTCGGCATTTTAAATTTATGGGAAAGCACCAAATCTGGGACCAAACTTAAGTCCTTAGCATCCATTCCTTGACGATTATCAGTATTTTCTAGTGCCCTAAATTTCTCCTCTAGCCACCTGCAACGTTCCTCTAATTGCCTTGATGATTCGAGTCTCATTTCTTCCCTCTCAGTTACATCTAGATCGAGGATAACTGAATTGGCAGGATTGTCTCCAGGATTGAATCCCGAACCTGTTTGAAAGTTCATGGGTATTCCAACAACAACTTGACCCTGTTGAGGCCTTATTGTGACAGACGGCCCTCGGGGATATGCCTCAGGTTGGGTTTGTACATGAGGTAGAGTGAAACCAGGAGGATGACCCTCATTACCCTCTTCAGTGATAGTCATAGGGGCTTTTCCTTTATCTGTGGTCCTCAGTAGTTGAGCTATCTCAGCATCATGTTCCTTTGAGCCTCCAACATTTGCTCCTTCATGTCATTTTGCATTTTTTCCAATTGCCCTTGCAATTGGTCCTGCATGTCCTTCTGTAGCTGTTCAAATCTTTGGTCCATATTCTTTGACTTAGCGCTTGTACCGTAAGGATGTGTTGCTTCTAGATTTTCTTTCTCTTACTTTCTTTCTCCTTAACAATTTTAACTAATTAGGGTCTTTCTATAAATTTGAATGCATATGATGTGATAAGATGCAAATGCATGAATGCAAAAAAATGTCGATTCTCATTCAGTTTCATTTTAGAAAACGTTATTTAAGGAACAAAAATCTTTTCATAAAACGGATTACAAATACACTTTCGCCCGTAGGCTTAGAGTCTTAACCCTATCCAATAATAATGTTAACTCGTCCTGTCATCGACGATGACTCATACATTATACTCGGTGTTCTATCTTGTATTGCCAAATCCTCGCAAGTGTTCAAAGAACCTCTCGACTTCGAACTAACGCCTGCTCCATGACATGATCTTTATCTCCCACTTGATTCCGAAGATGGTGAAGTTCTCCCTTCCACTATTCTTCTCTTGCCTCGAGCTGCTCAATCTGTAGCTCACAGTCCTGTAGTGCTGCTTCCAACCCTCCAATATTGTGCTTCATTTTCTCGATCTTATCCAAGCTTGCCTTTAACTTGATCGCAGGGTTACGACTTCGGTGATGATGAAGAGATCATCCAAGCTCAGCCACCTTAGTTTTTAATTCTTGATTTTCCTTCTCTAGGGTCTGATTACGTGACTGCCTCTATTGGAACTGCTTTTCCCAATACTCGGCCTTGGCTCTTTCCTCTTGAATCTCTTGTTGCCACTACTCTAAAGATCTCCCTAATCTGTCCCTTTTCAAGTTTACCTGGGCCTTCTTGTAGTGCGTCTTTAAATCATCTCGATCTTCCTTATTTCCTTTTTCACCTTTTCGACTTCCATCTTTTGAACATCAACGTCGAGACTCAAACACATTTTTTCCTCTTTGAGCTTCTCAATCCTCTTTTCAAGCTCCGAATTCTTTCTTTCGAACTCTTGCTTCATAACCTCCAACTCTGATGGAATCACTCCTAAGCTCTCCTCTAATGATCGGGCCACCCCTAAAATTGGCCTAGGGACATTATCGTTGACTCTCCTACTAAACCACCCTTTATACTCAAAGGTTGACATCGAGCCTTCGGTCAAGATCTTCATACAGAAAGGCTTCTTCCAAGCCTCATAAATCTCTCGCATTCTCTTCTTGTAGTGATCTCCTTTATAAGAGAAATCACTCTAGGCTAAACCCTGTGTAGCTGGTATGAATTGCCTCGCTCGATATTGCCTTAGAACAAGCAATGGTGTATATCCAACAACTCCCTAAATTCCTGGCAAATGGATCCAATCAAAACTACCACAACGGTAAAGGACATCACTAGGAACCAACCAAGGAGCCTTCCACATAACATCTTCCTCTCAAAGATTCTGGAGAATGTCTATCCACCTCTCTTCTGAAATGTCATCTCTCCTAGGCATGTCTACTCTTCCTTTAAGGGAGAATAACCCACAAAGAATACTCGGCAAGGAACCTTATCAAGCTTCCAGAAGTGGCTATGAAACTAAACCAACAGCAACTGTGTACATCCAATGAACCTTCCTTCACCAGCTCTTCGACATGCGCTCAAGGATCTTAACGTCTTAGCTAAGATTGCAGGAACAGGTGTGTTCTGTTTACCAAGTCAATCGAATAAATCCACAACTGCCTTATCTATGTGTCCCAAAGCCTTTGGGAAGATCACTAAACCATAAATACTTAAAGCCAAGACATCTACCCTTTTCTTTATGTCTGGATGTATTGATATCAAATCCCTCAAAACGGCCCACGGAACGCACTTACTATAACCTTTTTGCTGCACAAGAGCTACAGCCCACTGCTCACTCATCCTAGTAATCATTACCAACTCCTTCGTAAAAGTTGAGAGGCTAGCAGGCCTAACATAAGCCTTGTGACCCTGAATCCTTGAGCAACGCAGTAAAGTCACATACTCCTCTAAAGTAGGTACAAGATCAACATTACCAAATGTAAAGAAAATATAAGCAGGGTTCCAGAACTGTACCATAGCTCCCAACAAATGCCTATCTATCTTAACGTCTAGCAAATAGGGAAGGTCTCCATAATTCTGACAGAAAGGTTGCTTAGCCTCCTCATCCTATTGGGCCCAAATGTCTCTCAGCTCTTGAAACTCGTTCTGTGTCGAAGTAATACGAGTGAAGTCCCATAACTCTGATGTATACCCCTCGGTGACACTATCTCCGTTCTCTAACTGGGTTTTCTCTGACTAGGTACAGAAAGAGGCGTTGACCTACACTTTTTTAAGATATTCGTTCCTCATTACAAAACTTTCTAATCTAGAAATCAAACCTTGAATTGACACCTTTAAATGTTGAATGACATGCAATGACAGCAAAATAAAAATAGGTCAGTGTCATATATATAAAAAAATGACAAACAAGTACTTATAAGGGTAACTTACTCAAGGCTATCCTTATTTCCCTAGGGTAAACACTATATGAGTTTTATCTCTAAAGCAAGGGTACCTGAACAATTAGATTCCTCGATGTTCACCCATTATAGGCTCATATAGACCAAGTTCAGTTCAGGGGGACACATTTCCCCATGGCCATACGAAGATGAAAATCTCACGAAGACATAGGCACAGTATCCCAGAAGCAATCCACTAGATCATACGAAGGTGAAACCTCACGAAAGCGTAGCTTCTCACTCCCACTTAAGGGTACAGTCACAACGGTCATGCAAATGCAATGTACGGCAATAGGATAATAAACATATGCAACAAACACATGTAAAAAGGATCAAATTTTAAATTTTCCAAACTTTCGACATTAAGATAGAAAATACTCAATTTCTTGGCTTGACTCTCTTAAGTCCCCAGCAGAGTTGCCAAGCTGTCGATTACTTTCTTTAATAGGGGAGAGTATTTTAAAAACGGGAGTCGCCACCAACCTTTTAAAGTGTGATTGGGTCACTTTATAAAACGTTTTGGTCTACGAAATTACGAGAAAACAGGTTCGAGAGTCGATTACGTACAAGGAAGGATTAGCACCCTCGTAACACCCAAAATTGGTACCAAATTGAATAATTTTGTCTTAATGTCGAAATTTTGAAAGAATTTAGAAATGAGATTTCCTTTAAATTCGTAATAATTTGAGTTAAAAGAATCAAGATTCCTTCGCTCGAAAAGAGTACAAACATCACATCCAAAGATGATTGGACACGATATCTTTAAACTTTAAATCAAATCAAATCATCTTGCGATTTGTGAAACTCGATTAAAAGGATATTTTCATATATTTAGGCGAATGGGAAATCGCAACCCAGCATGTTAGGGCACTACTCCCCGAATTCCTAAATATTAAAAAAATCTTTTTGAATTAAATGAGATTTTTGTTTTAAAAATAATGATGTGTTTTACATATTACAAGAAATTAAATAAACCTAGCTACAATATATATGCTTTAACATTTTATGCAAATATAGTATATAAAATAAAAAATAATGGCACAAATTACACAATATACGTTATCATTTTATGTACATATTATTATAAATAACATAAATGTTCATGCATTATTGTTACATGCAAAATACAACATAGAGCATAATGAATTCAATGGTATAAATTGTATAATACATATATATGACAACATTTCATGCAAATGTACCTTAAATCAACATAAATGATTAATTTTCATGCAAGTATGTAAAAAACAATAACAAATATTATATAAAAACTTAACCTATTTAAACAATAACAAAATAAAAGAAAACAAGCAAATTATAAACATATGAAATATAAATAAAAAAAATAAAAAAATAAAGATATTCATAAATTTTAGAATAATATGAAAGTAATAAAGGAAAACCTTTTAAAAAAAAGGGATTAATATATATATAAACCATATTATAGGGTATAATAACTTAATGTATTAACAAAATAATGTACTAAATATTAATATTACACATATTTATTTAATAATAAACTAAAAAAATCTATATAATTAATGAGTGATAAAATGGTAAATATATAGTGTATAATATAATTTATAACCAAAGTATATAATAATATAAACCATATAATAAGTAATATAAAAATATATATATATATAATAAAATGTAATGTGTAATAAAATATAAATATAATGAAGGATAATATATACTATTATTTAATAATAATTTTTTAAAAAATTAAAATTTATACAATTAATGAATAATAATACATAATTTATTTTTTAAAAATAATATTTAATAAAATATAATAAAATATAATTTATAAGTAAAATATATAATAATAAAACTAATATAATGGATAATAAAAATAATATACATTATTTTGTATAACTAATATTTATAAAAATAAATAATATATAAGGTATTTAAAATAAATTAAATATATAAAAAGAATTAAAATTAAAAGCAATTGAAAACTTTGGGCTAATTAGAAAAATATAGAAAAATTTTGGGCCTATTTGGAAAGCGCATTAAAATCGAAGGACTCATTGGGCAATTTGCCCTAATTCCAAAACGACACCGTTTTCCCGAATACAATTTTAAATCACTGTGAGGACCAAATTGAAACAAAATTAAAATACTAGGGCTAAATTAAGAAATACAAATAAAATGAAATTGAAAATCAGAAAACACATAAGGACCAATTGGGAAATTATCCCATTTTACAAAAACACGCGGATCCTTTCCCAGGTCATGGGTTAATACGCGGATTCCTTATCTAAACGGTGCCATTTTAATGCTTATTGAATTAAGCAAAACGACACCGTTTTTGTAGGGCTATATAAGCCCCGATTTTGATTTTAAAATCATTTTAACCCTGTGTTTAAAAAAAAACTAAAAGAATCCTCTGAAAAAGGATTGGGGAAGTGGCTCTCAGAGCTTTGTCGAGCTTCTGTCCCTGATCCCACACGCGCTCAGGCGCCACCACACACGGTAGTCGGTGGGTCAAAAACCCTCGTCCTTTCAAGCTATACACTAGTAACTTCCTCTTTTTTTTTTTTAAATATTATCAGTTTTTGCAAAAAAAAAAAAAATCGATTCGCATGTTTGTATATAAAAAAATTAAATAACAGAATATGAGATTTAAATCACCTTTTAGAAAATGAACAACTGTTTCTTATTTTCTCTGTGAATATTTGTGTGTATCCTTTTATTCTCTCCAAAAATCGGTCCCCTTTACAGATTTGTGAAGAGGCTTTTATAGCCTTCTATGAATCGTTTACATTTAGAAAGAAATCTTTGATTTCTTTTTCCTATTTGTTTTCCTTTTCTGCTGTGGTTTCTTCTTCTTTTGCAGATTCTAGCGAGGAGGCCAGTGATAAATGGTACTGATGACGGCACCAACGTTGATTCGGGCATCAATCACTACATGATACGAGGCCGAAGTTACAGCGTTGATGGTGGGTCACTGCGAGACGAACGGATACAAGTCGAAAGGGCGTGACTGTAGGGATACTTGCGGCGCCTACGGTTTCTGAAACCCTAGGACTCTCTGTTTTCAGTTAACAGATTGGGTCACTTAGGCCTCCTTTATTTTTGGGTAACGGGTACTGGGTAGTGGTATAACCGATTGTGGGCTTATTGGGTTTAGGGTCTTAGGTATTTGGGTCAATAAAATGTAATTAGGCTTGTAAATGGACTGTTTAAAATAAATAAACATTCATTTATTTCATTTTTGTTTTTGGTTTTAAGGCCCGGGAAAAATATGGTTCATACAGCTAGTAGACACATGATTGAAAAGTCCAATACTCAATTTAGATCATTAAACCTGACTAAATTAGAGGTTCATAATATCTTTTTCTAGCTCTATTATCTGGCATAGTTTTTAGGTTTATGTGATTAAACTGTTTCAAACTTAATTGTCCCTGTTACCTTGCATATATACTAAGAAACCCTTAGTTTAATATGATTAGTAAAATCATGTTTCACTAAGTAAAAGATTTGAAAGAACTTAATTTGGTTTCTAAACTCATGAAAGATTGAGTGCCATGGAATATTTTTTGAACACCGTTAAGCATGATGAAAATGATTAAGTTGATTAATGTAATTATCCTAGCCTATACATGTTATTAATTGTTGAAGTTGTGTTTTTGTTGCTAAAATCAATTCATACATTTATATAATTTTTTATAATTAGTTTAAAATTACATTAGGGATCAATTTTGCATCTAGTTAAATTAATCTAGTTAAATCATCAGCACTCAAATTATTGTGTTTTTATACCAAATTGTGAATTTATAATTTTGTAAACAATTGATTAACATACACAGTCCTTGTGAAAATGTTAACTCATTTTACTTATTACTTGAATGACTGTTTACACTTGCACAAAAATCTCGTTACAAGTTTTTGGTGTCGTTGTCGGGGACTGTTGCCTTAATCATTCTTTGTGAAATTATTTTCTCAATTTGACTTTTATTTAATTTCTAACTTTACTAATTTATTCTTTATTGTTTTTTTGTGCTTTATTTTTTCACGTGTTTATGAGCATAGGTCGAATCATCGATTTATTACCTGTACACCCTAAAATAAAGCGAACATTTAGATGAAGAAGGGGTGAGAGAATTGCTCAAAGACAAGTTGAGATGGACCTTGTAAATCAAAATGATAGACAAGGAAATGGAGTCAATCATGGGCACAATTCAATCCTTATTGCTAATGATAGGAATCATGCCATAAGACAACACGCTATGCCACTCATCAATGAATTAAATCTAGGGTCAAGAGGTCGTATATCGAGGCACCTCAATTGGAATTGAAACCAGTGATGTTTCAAATGCTCCAAACAGAAGATCCACATCTTCAACTTCAGTTATTCATGGAGGTGAGTGATTCATTTAAGATAGTTGGTGTCACTAAAGATGCATTAAGGTTCAAGTTGTTTCCATACTCATTGTGAGATTGTGCACAACCATGGTTGAATTCATTTCCACAAAGTTCAATATCTACATGGCAAGAATTAGCAAAAAGGTTTTTGGTAAAGTATTTTCCACCAAGCAATAATGCAAAGTTGCTAAATGAGATAATCACTTTCCAGCAATTGGATGATCAGTCTTTGTATGAGGCGTGGGAAAGATTCAAAGAATTGCTTCATAAGTGTCCACATCATGGAATCCCTCATTTTATCCAACTGTAGACGTTTTTTAACAGTCTCAATGCACATACAAGATTTATGGTAGATGTGTAACAACCCGTTTTTAGTTAAATCAGAACAGTAGATTCGGGACCAAAAATCTAAGGTCAAAATAATTATTTTATTATTATTTTAATGTCTACAGCATGATAATATATTTGTGTGAAAATGTCGTTAAGAAATTTTATCATTTAATTAGTCAATTTGATAAAAAGGACTAAATCGCATAAGGTGTAAAAGTTGTGTTCTATTAGCTAAAGCTATCTAGTAGCTATAGAACCTTAAATTTGAGGTCCTTACCATTTTAAATATGATTGGACAATTTTGGGCCTATATTAAGTGATTTTGATGGTTATTAAATAAGGTTAATTAAGTAAATTATTAATAATCATAAAATAAATAAAATAAAGCCAAAATTTGCTTTATCTTCTTGCTATTGCCGAAGTTTCATGAACAAAAACACCATTTTAAGGGTTTGAAGCATTCGGTCACTTTGGAGCTCAATTGAAAGTCCGTTTTTGTCCCGTTTTTAATGATTTCTACGTTTTTGAGATCGTTGCAACTAGGTCTAGCTAGCCCAGGGACTATTTTGCACAACTGTTAAAGATTTTAAATGATGTCATTGATGAATACATGGTTTTTTTGATGTTTAATGATAAATAATGAATGTTTGATGATAGATATACAAGTTTTGTTAAGTTATTTTTAGTGAAAATGCAAAATAGGGATTTATTTGTGAAAATGTGAAAATGTGTGGTTAAATCTGTGAAAATTTGATGAATATGGGCTACTAGCAGCATTATAGTAATTCGGCTATCATGGGTATTAAAGGAATTTCATAAATTTGTGATTTTGTGTAATAAGGACTAAATTGTAAAAGTGTAAAAGTGCTTAAACGTTGTTTTGGATTAAATTAAATAGAGAGATTACTAAATGAGTTAATTTTGAATATATTTAGATCAAGAAAAGAGGAATTCAGATCTAGATCGAGGAAAAGATAAAGTACTCGATTAATCGATCAATTTCATCGTTTTTGAACTGAGGTAAGTTCATATGTGATAAATTTCATTATAAATGTATTTTAAATGCTTTGATATTCCATAAACTGTGAATACGAGACTTCAGACAAGTTCAACAATGACTCGATGATAATTCGACATTTGAAATCTAGATTGAACGTTAGGAATAGTTTAGGATACTAGTGACATGTCATTAGGGGATACATTGAATTGGATTTGGGCCATGATGTTGGCACTTCGAGTGCGAGTTATATCGATTTGGCTTCGGGCCATGAATATCAGTTGATTTGGTTTTAGGCCATGATATCAGTATTTCAGACATAGGTTACCTTAATTTGGCTTTGTGCCATGGTATAGGTACTTAGTTTGTAAGACTCCTAAGTATCCAACCTCTATTCCGAATGGTTCAATGGGTAAATGATAGTTGTGGGTGAGTATGATATTGATGCTAGATGATACAGGTACGTACATGAATTATATAAGTTTCAAATCAAGGAAACTTCTGAAGGAAGTGTATACTCTCATACTCGAGTATTTGAAAGGTTTGTTAATTAATGTAAGCTATATGTTGGTATATTCAAATTATTGAATTATATTTGTGAGATTGCATTGAGTTTATTTCATACGAGCTTACTAAGCTTTATAGCTTATTTTGTTTATTTTTCCCATGTTTTATAGTGTTATCAAAGCTAGCTCGAATCCAGAGATCGTTGGAGACTACTTCATACTATCTACCTATCTTTTGGTGCCTATAAACTTTGGTATTTTAAGTATATGGCATGTATAGGGACTTTGAGTCATGTTGATTATGTTTTGGTAATGATTTTGGCCAATTGAATGGGCTTGTAAATGTCCATATTTTGGTTTGTATATATAGCCTTGACTAATGGCTTATTTTTTTTGGTATGGTTGAATCATGTATTGAATATGTGTTTATGCTTTGTGATATGAATGGAATAATGGTTGGGTGATGCTTGATGGTTATAGGAATTATAAGTGTTCAAATGATTGAATTGTGGATATTGGTATGCTTGTGAAATTAGGCCAAACAATGCATATTTGAGTATGGTCATTTTGATGATTTGAGAAGATAAGGATTGGTATGAATTTAGATGGCATAATTTAGTGATTATGTTTTGTATTGGTTGGTGTTGGAAATGGTATAAATCATGCTTGATATGGAGTTGAATTATATGCCTATTGATGCTATGTTTTGTGCCATATGAGTTGTGTAACTATGCCTAATTTTGGGTGGGAAAATGGCTTGGTAAATAGCCTATTTTTGTCTGTACGGGCAGAGACACTGATGTGTATCTCATCTGTGTGTGACACACGGTCATGTTACACAGCTGTATATCCCTTGGTGTTGAAATTGAAATCAAGTCAGTATGCTCCACATGGCCTCACACATAGGCGTGTGAGTTGGCCGTGTGGCATAAGTCAGTATACCCTATAGGTTTGGCACGACCTAGCACATGGCCTAGTACACGGGCTAGCCACACATGAGTGTGTGTTGGTCGTGTGACCTAACTCAGAGAGTTACAGGTGGTTGGACACAGGCTGGGACATGGCCATGTGCTCCCATTTCGAATGTCCTCACGGCCTATGACACGGTGTGTCTGGTGGCCGTGTGAGACACAAGGACTGGCCACACGGGCGTGTGTCCCCTGTTTTGAGAAAAAAATTATAAGTGTTCCAAATGTTTCCAAAGTTATCGGTTTAGTCTCGAACCACTCCCAATTATGTTTAGGGCCTCATAGGCTCGTGTTAGGGACAAATTGATTGAGATTGAATGATGAATGTTTGAATTGTGAAAATGTATGCCAGTGGATGTTTAATTGTTTTAGAAGTTTGTTAATGCTCTGTAACCCTATTCTGGCATTGATACGGGTGAGGGATGTTACATTTATTGATATCAAAGCTACGGTTTAGTCATTCAAGGACTATCATAGCGAATGTGAGAGTATAGCTATACATGCCATATATAAACTGTGATAGTGTGATACTATTGACATTTTAAAATGTGTTTTCATATAGTAAATGGATCCAAATCGAGCTATAGCTGATGAGGTTGAAAGTAATGCGCCAACTCCCGCTCAAGCGACAGCGTCTTCTAAATCTAGACCCGTATCAGGTAGCCAGGGAGGAGAGGCTAAAGAAGCCTTCTTCCAAATGACGAACGAGTTGTTCACACAATATATCTGAACGAACCTAGCTGCTCAACAACCTCTACCCCCTCTTAATCCCCAACCGGTTCCCGTACCTCCTCAAGGTACAGAACTTTTAAGATTAAATAAGCCTCCAGTTGATAAGATCGGTAAACACGGGGCTGAAGAGTTCAGAGCTAATGTTGACGATGATCCTGAGAGAGCTGAGTTTTTACTTGAAAATACGATTCGAGTGTTTGATGAGCTTTTTTGCACACCAAATGAGTGTTTAAAATGTGCTATATCACTTCTAAGGGACACCGTATACCAGTGGTAGAATACTCTCGTATCTATTGTACCTAGAGAACGGGTCACCTGGGAATTCTTTCAGACCGAGTTTAGGAAGAAATATAGAAGCCAATGATTTCTGGATCAAAAGCACAAAGAGTTTTTAGAACTGAAACAGGGTCGCATGACTGTAACCGAGTATGAAAGAGAATTTGTACAGTTGAGCAAGTATGCTCAAGAGTATTTTTTACTAAAGAGATCATGTGCAAGCGGTTTGTTAACAGTTTGAATGAAGACATTCAACTTCTGGTCAAAATTTTAGATTTGAAAGAATTTGTTGTATTAGTTGACCGGGCTTGTAAAGCTGAAGACTTTAACCGAGAAAAGAGGAAAGCTAATTCAGAGGATAGAGATTCAAGGAAAAGATCGGTAAATAAAACTTATCATTCTTTATCAAAGAAATCCCAAGATTCGTATAGTCGATCAAATGCATCAGTGGGATACCAGAATAGAGATCGTGGAAAGCAATATGTGAGTCCTAAAGCTCAAGCCACTTTAGTCTTGAGCATTGGCAATGTAAAAAACAACAAACCCAAGTGTGAACAATGTGGGAGAAGACATTTTGGAGAGTGCTGGAATAAGAGTAATAAAGTTTGTTTCAAATGTGGCTCACCAGTTCATCTTATTCAAGATTTCCCAGAGTTATCTGAGAAAGATAAAGTTTAAAATGTAAAACCAAGCAATACGATTGTGAAAGGGAGACCATCGAGAAATGCGGGGAATGTGTCTAGTGGAAGAGGTGTGACTAGGGATTCCACAACGAGATCCACAGCTAGAGCACCAGCCAGAGCTTGCGCTATTCGCGCTTGCAAAGAAGCGTCATCATTAGATGTTATCACCTGTACATTCTCTCTTTATAACACTATTGTGATTGCTTTAATTGATCCTGGATCGACACTTTCGTATGTTTGTGAAAATTTAGTGTCCAGTAAGAAATTGTCTATTGAAATTACTGAGTTTATGATTAAAGTATCGAACCCCTTAGGCAAGTATGTTTTAGTTGATAAAGTTTGTAAGAACTGCCCTTTAATGACTCGAGGTTACTATTTTCTGGCTGATTTAATGCTTTTACCATTTGATGAGTTTGATGTAATTCTGGGTATGGATTGGTTGACTCTACCTGATGCCATTGTGAACTGTAGATAAAAGATTACAAAATTGAAATGTCAGAATAATGAAATTCTTCGGATTGAATCTGAAGAGTCGGGTGGATTGCCTATAGTGATTTCATCGATGCCAGCTCAGAGATATGTGAGAAAAGGTTATGATGCGTACCTAGCATATGTTTTAGATACCAAAGTGTCTGAAATGAAGATTGAATCGGTGCCTGTAGTTTGTGAATATCTGAATGTATTTCCAGAAGAATTGTTTGGGTTGCCACCAATTAGAGAGGTTGAGTTTGCTATTGAGTTAGTACCAGGAACTTCACTAATATCTATAGCTCTGTATAGAATGGCTCCGACAGAGTTAAAAGAGTTGAAAGTTCAGCTGCAAGAGTTAATAGGTAGAGGTTTTGCACGACTGAGTTTTTTGCCCTAGGGTGTGCCAGTATTGTTTGTTAAGAAGAAAGACGGGTCCATGAGAATGTGTATTAACTATCGTTAGCTCAACAAGGTTACGGTAAAGAATAAGTATCCGTTGCCAAGAATAGATGATTTGTTTGATTAGTTGAAAGGTGCAACAGTGTTTTCAAAGATTGATTCGAGATCTGGCTATTATCAGTTGCAAGTTAAAGACTCAGATGTGCCAAAAAATGCGTTCAAAACGAGGTACGGACATTATGAATTTCTTGTTATGTCTTTTGGATTGGCTAATCCTCCTGTCGCTTTTATGGATTTGATGAATCAGATATTTAGACCTTATTTAGACAGATTTGTTGTTGTGTTCATTGATGACATTCTAATCTATTCTCGAAATGAGTCTGAGTATGCCGAGCATTTGAGGATTGTGTTGCAGACCTTGAGAGATAAGCAACTATATGCTAAATTTATCAAATGTGAGTTTTGGCTTAGAGAAGTCAGATTTTTAGGCCATATTGTTTCGGCGGATGGCATCCGAGTTGATCCGAGCAAGATTTCTGCAGTTATTGACTGGAAACCACCTAGAAATATAAGCTTTCTGATATTGGCTAGTTACTATTGATGTTTTGTAAAAGGGTTCTCGATGATGGCTACACCGATGACCAGACAACTATAGAAAGATGTAAAGTTTGAATGGTCTGAGAAATGTCAACAGAGTTTCGATCAATTGAAAACATTATTAACTGAGGCACTAGTGTTGGTTCAACCAGATTCGGGTAAAGAATTTGTGATTTACAGCGACGCATCATTGAATAGTTTGGGTTGCGTGGTGAAGCAAGAGGGAAAAGTGATAGCTTATGTTTCCAAACAGTTGAAACCGCATGAAAAGAATTATCCGACACATGATTTAGAGTTGATAGCTATTGTATTTGCATTGAAAATTTGGCGACACCATTTGTACGGTGAAAAATGCCACATCTTTTTCGATCATAAAAGCTTAAAGTATATTATGACTCAGAAATGTTTGAATTTGTGACAAGGGAGATGGCTTGAGCTACTAAAATTCTATGAGTTAATAATCGATTATTATCCAGGAAAAGCAAATGTGGTCGCAGATGCTTTAAGTAGAAAATCTTTGTTTGCTTTGAGAGCGATGAATACGAGATTGACTATGTCCGATGGTGGTTCTATTTTAGCAGAGTTGAAAGCTAAACTGGTTTTTCTTCAACAAATTTATGAAGCTCAAAAGTGTGATGCCGAGCTGCAAGCTAAAATAATGCAATATGAATCGACTAATGATTCAGATTATCATATCGGAGCTGATGATTGTTTAATGTTCCAAAACAGAATTTGTGTACCAAAGAATTTTGAGCTTATTTATAAAATTCTGCACGAGGCACATAATGGTTGTCTATCTGTTCACCCGGGCAGTACCAAAATGTACAATGACTTGAAACAATTGTATTGGTGGTCGAGTATGAAACGAGACATTTTTGAGTTTGTATCAAAGTGTTTGATTTGTCAACAAGTCAAAGCTGAACACCAAGTACCTTTGGGATTGTTACAGCTTGTAATGATACCAGAGTGGAAATGGGACAGAGTTACGATGGATTTCGTACCGGGGTTACCCTTGACTACGAAAAAGAAATATGTTGTTTGGGTTTTAGTTGATAGATTAACAAAATTGACGCATTTTATACCCGTACGTATGGACTATTCACTCGATAGATTAGCTGAACTGTACATTACTGAGATAGTTAGATTGCACGGAGTGCCAATTTCAATTATTTCATATAGAGATCCGCGATTTACATCATGATTTTGGAAGAAATTGAAAGAAGCTATGGGTATTAAGTTGAATTTTAGTACAGCTTTTCATCTGCAAACTGGAAGACAGTCTAAACGAGTAATTCAGATCCTTGAAGATGCTCCGATGTTGTGTTTTAAAGTTCGAAGGCAACTGGAAGAAATATTTGCACTGGTTGAATTTGCATATAATAACAGTTTTCAATTGAGCATAAAGATGGCATCGTGTGAAGCATTATATGGTCACAAGTACCGAACTCTATTGTACTGGACAGAGCTTAGTGAGAAACAGATTCACGGAGTTGATTTGGTTAGAGCAACTGAAGAGAAAGTGAAAGTAATTCGCGACTATTTGAAAGCACCTTCAGATCGTCAGGAATTGTACGTGGATTTGAAACGAAAAGACATTGAATTTCAGATCGGTGACAAAGTGTTCTTGAAAGCATCTCCGTGGAAGAAAATACTTCGTTTCGGTCACAAAGGCAAATTGAGTTTGCAATTCATCAGGCCATATGAGATTATTGAACGAATAGGGCCAGTGGCATATCAGCTAGCATTAGTTAGAGAAGATTCATAATGTGTTTGATGTATCGACGTTGCGCCATGATCGGTCAGACCCATCACATGTAATTTCTCCATCAGAGATTGAAATTCAACTCGATATGACATACAACGAAGAATCGATCAAAATTTTGGCTTGAGAGATTAAAGAGCTGAGAAATAAATGCATACATTTAGTGAAAGTTTTGTGGAAACGTCACGGAGTTGAAGAGGCTACGTCGGAACCCGAGGAAGCTATGAGAAAATAGTACCCTAACCTATTCACTGGTAAGATTTTCGGGGACGAAAATCCCTAAGGGGGGAGAGTTGTAACAGCCTACTTTTAGTTAAATTGGAATAGTGGTTTCAGGACCACAAATTCAAGGTCAAAATAATTATTTTATTATTATTATAATGTCTATAGCATGATAATATGTTTTTGTGAAAATTTTGTTAAGAAATTTTATCATTTGATTAGTCAATTTTATAAAAAGGACTAAATCACGTAAAGTGTAAAAGTTGTGTTCTATTAGCTAAAGGTGTCTAATAGCTATAGAAACTTAAATTTGAGGTCCTTAAGTAGTAATTAGACCATTTTAATTGTGAGTGGAAACTTTTGGGCTTATATTAAGTGATTTTGATGGTTATTAAATAAGGTTAATTAAGTAAATTATTAATAATCACAAAATAAATAAAACAAAGCCAAAATTTGCTTCATCTTCTTGCTATTGCCGAAATTTCTTAAACAAAAACACCATTTTGTGGGTTTGAAGCATTTGGTCACTTTGGAGCTCAATTGAAAGTCTGTTTTTTGTCCCATTTTTAATGATTTCTACGTTTTTGAGATCGTTGCAACTAGGTCTAGCTAGCCCAGGGACTATTTTGCAAAACTGTTAAAGATTTTGAATGATGCGATTGATGAATACATGGGTGTTTTGATTTTTAGTGATAGATTATGAATGTTGGATGATAGATATACAAGTTTTGTTAAGTGATTTTTAGTGAAAATGCAATATAGGGATTTATTTGTGAAAATGTAAAAATGTGGGGTTAAATGTGTAAAAAGTTGATAAATATGGGCTGCTAGGGGTACTATAGTAATTCGGCTATCATGGGTATTAAAGGAATTTCATGAATTTGTGATTTTGTGTAATAAGGACTAAATTGTAAAAGTTATGAAATTCTTGGGGTAAAAGTGTAAATGTGCTTAAATATGTGTTTTGGATTAATTTAAATAGAGATATTATTAAATGAGTTAATTTTCAATATATTTAGATCAAGAAAAGAAAAATTCAGATCTAGATCGGGGAAAAGATAACGTACTCGATTAATCGACCAATTTCATCGTTTTTGAATTGGGGTAAGTCCATATGTGATAAATTTAAATGTATTTTAAATGCTTTGATATTGCATAAACTGTGAATATGAGACTTCGGACAAGTTCGAAAATGACGCGATGATAATTCGACATTTGAAATCTAGATTGAACGCTAAGAATAGTTTAGGATACTAGTGACATGTCATTAGGGGTTACATTGAATTGGCTTTGGGCCATGATGTTGGCACTTCGAGTGCGAGTTATACCGATTTGGCTTCAGGCCAAGAATATCGATTGATTTGGCTTCGGGCCATGATATCAGTATTTCAGACATAAGTTACCTTGATTTGGCTTTGGGCTATGGTATAGGTACTTAGTTTGCAAGACTTCTAAGTATTCGACCTCTATTCCGAATGGTTCAACGGGTAAACGATAGATATGGGTGAGTATAATATTGATGCTAGATGATACAGGTACGTACATGAATTATATAAGTTTCAAATTGAAGAAACTTGTGAAAGAAGTGTATACTCTCATAATCGAGTATTTGAAAGTTTTGTTAATTAATGTAAGCCATATGTTGGTATATTCAAATTATTGAATTATGTTTGTGAGATTGCATTGAGTTTATTTCATACGAGCTTACTAAGCTTTATAGCTTATTTTGTTTATTTTTCCCATGTTTTATAGTGTTATCAAAGCTAGCTCGAATCCAGGGATCGTTGGAGATCACTTCACACTATCTACCTATCTCTTGGTACCTATAAACTTTGGTATTTTAAGTATTTGGCATGTATAGGGACTTTGAGTCATGTTGATTATGTTTTGGTAATGATTTTGGCCAATTGAAAAGGCTTGTAAATGCCCATATTTTGGTTTGTATATATAGCCTTCAGTAATGGCTTATTTGGGGTTATTTTGGTATGCTTGAATCATGTATTGATATATGTGTTTATGTTTTGTGATATGAATGGAATGATGGTTGGGTGATGCTTGATGGTTATAGGAATTATAAGTGTTCAAATGATTGAATTGTTGATATTGGTATGCTTGTAAAATTAGGCCAAACAATGCATATTTGAGTATGGTCATTTTGATGATTTGAGAAGATAAGGATTGGTATGAATTTGGATGGCATAATGTAGTGATTATGTTTTTTATTGATTGGTGTTGGAAATGGTATAAATCATGCTTGATTTGGAATTGAATTATATGCCTATTGATGCTATGTTTTGTGCCATATGAGTTGTGTAGGTGTGCCTAATTTTGGGTGGCAAAATGGCTTGGTAAATAGCCTATTTTTGTCCACTTAGGCGGACACACTGATGTGTGTCTCATCTATGTGTGACACTCGGTCATGTCACACGGCCACATGTCCCTTGGTGTTGAAATTGAAATCAAGTCAGTATGCTCCACGCGGCCTCACACATGGACGTGTGACTTGGCTGTGTGGCATAAGTTAGTATACGCTACAGGTTTGGCACGACCCAGCACATGGCTTGGCACACGGGCTAGCCACACATGTGTGTGTGTTGGCCGTGTGACCCAACTCAGAGAGTTACACGGGGTCGGACACAGTCTGAAACATGGCCATATGCTCCCATTTCGAATGTCCTCACGGCCTATGACACAAGTGTGTCTAGTGGCCGTGTGAGACACAAGGCCTGGCCATACGAGCATGTGTCCCCTATTTTGAGAAAAAAATTATAAGTGTTCCAAATGTTTCCAAAGTTATCGGTTTAGTCTCGAACCACTCCCAATGTATGTTTAGGGCCTCATAGGCTCGTGTTAGGGACAAATTGATTGAGATTGAATGATGAATGCTTGAATTGTGAAAATGTATGCCAAGTGGATGTTTAATTTTTTTATAAGTCCGTTAATGCTCCATAACCCTATTCTGGCATTGAATACGGGTGAGGGGTATTACATTTATTGATATCAGATCTAAGGTTTAGTCGATTCTAGGACTATCTTAGCGAATGTTAGAGTCTAGCTATACATGCCATATATAAACTGTGATAGTGTGATACTCTTGATCGTCGATTTTCTTGTGATAAGTTTTATAAATTTATAATGAATCGTTCTTGAAACTAACTATTATCACGACGTGGGCAAGTGTACCTATCGAACAGTGGTATAGTTTTAGCATGACCGGATTGTCGAACCCAAAGGATTATGAGTACTAGTAATGGCTGTCTTCTTATTATCTAGCCAAAGAAAAGAGATTTGTTTTAACTAACTAACTAATTAAACTAAGAACTTGCAGAAAATAGAAGTTGGGAAATTACTTTTGGGGAAAGCGATTGATTGAGACAATACCTAAGGAAAAATCCACCTAGACTTTTACTTGTTATTCTAGCTCCGAACTGGACAATTTATTCATTTAACTTGTTTCGTAGAAATCCCTACTGTATTTATAACTAAACAAGAAAACATCTCAGAATAATAATGATTACAAAAGATAAAGAAAACCTAAAACTCCTGGAGGGGAAATTGAGGAGAGATCTTTGATCTTGATAGTAGATCCGGCTTCTCAGATGGATCAATCGGCTTCCTTGGAGTAATTCCTTACTCCCTATTGTCTGTCTCCCCTTTCTTCCTCTTCTAGGGTGTATTTATAGGCTTTGGAATGCCTAAGAACCCTCAAAAGTGACCTTTTCCGAATTGGTCTTAACTTGGGCTCGGTAGGGACACGCCCGTGTGCGATAACTTCAAGTCGTGTTTTAGGTACACGGCCGTGTGTTATACCCATGTGAATCGCGATTCAATTCTGCCAAATTGACACGGTCGTGTGATCTGCCTATGTGAAGAGGTCCAGGCCGTGTTGATTTCGTGCTTTGGCCCATTTTCTCTATTTTCGGCCTGTTTCTCGGTCCTTTCGTTCTCCTATGCCTACCTGAGAATAAAACATGAAATTAAGGTATTAGGAGCATCAAATTCACCAAATCTAAGGAGAAATCATTCATAAAATGCGTTAAGCATGGGTTATAAATATGTATAAATTACGGTTTACCAAATACCCTCACACTTAAGTGTTTTCTTGTCCTCAAGAAAAATCCTCATATCACAGTTAAAATTTCCTTTTTTTCAACTTATAATTCTGATCAATATTATTTCAAATCATCTCATAAGTAATCATACATTGAGAATTCAACCAAAAGAACATTAGAGCCTCAAAAATTCTAAATTGAGTATTTTAATCATGAAAAACTTAGGTCTCTCCCCTCCCTTAGGTAGTTATAATTGATTTGGAACCTCACAGAGTTTAACATCCTCACAAAAGATTCACTCAAATCACTCAAAGTGTTTAAGGACAATGAAATTAGCACTCATCAGTCAATATGAAAAGTTATTACCATAGGTTTGCATAAAAATCAAATCTCCACCAATATAAATCGAGATGATACATCAATCCAAAGGTCTTTAAAGGGTTGTAACGAGGCTTAGTTAGGGGGTGTGGTCGCAACCTGAAAGAAAGAGTTAGAATCGAGATTGACTTAAAAAATTACTTAACTAGAAAAATATTAAATCATCGCTTGCGTACAACAAAGCTTTCTTCTTTGACAATGGAATGAGGCTTACAAGCAAAAGATAACTACTTATTTATATACATGGGTTTTTTTTTTAAGAACAAGTTAAATATCATAGATTACTATTGAGAACAAGACATAGTTAAGCAATTTATTCAAATCAATTCTCGACAAAAAATGAGGATCAAATTAGTTTAGGGGGATTTCAACAATAATGGGTTAATGGTTAATATCGAGGGTGGTACAAGGAATGGCTTGTTAGGCTCAAAGGGGTTTACTAAGGGTTAATCGTGGAGGTAGGCTTTTCATGGCATGAGTGGGTTAATCTTAAGTGCCTCTATCATCTTGATATATCAAATCAAATAGTGTAGTTTTGACATGCATAATCAAGCAAGTTCTAGAATAACAATTCAATATTGGCACACTCAAAGCAATAATAAAAGTGGGCATGAAAGAATTAATAGATGCTCAAAAGGCTAAAAAATCTCACAAAAATTATAGCTTTTTGATGTTTAAATCTGTGGGATTCAATTCAAGATAAAACCTAAATTTGGGGAAATAACCTAAAATTTTAAATTCTTAAAAATCAACTTATCATGCTCGATTCTCTAGTGTCTTAAAGTTTAACAATTAATGCATGACTGCCTATGTTTTAATTCAAGATATATCAATAAAAATTATCAGTAAATCAAAATTCAACTTACACATGCTATGAGAGATTCACAAGAGAACAAAGCACTATTCAGGGATTTTCAGATAATGAAATGATTACCCCCCCACACTTAAGATGTACATTGCCCTCAATGTACAAGGTTAGATATATAAGAAAATATAAGATCATAAGACAGGGAAAGAATTGAAACTTCCTGAGTACTGAATGAATGTCCTAGTTTGGCAAAAGCGAGAATTGTCAATAGAATCAAGGTAAAAAGCTTGATTCGGAGGAATAATAACTGTAATAATCATAAAGGTAAGCCGCCTGAATCAATTAAAAAAGAACTAGGAATAACAATAAAAATAAGGGAAATAGTCTAATTTTGTAGGTGGTACGATCGCCTCACACGCCCTGTATCATGTCCAGCCCGTGTGGGTTGTGTCTAGCCCATGTTAGTCACGAGTTGAAAGTTCGTCGCACAGCCTTGAGACACGCCCGTGTGTCTTGGCCGTGTGGCTTTATGATCGTAACGCACGACCGTGTGTGATGTGGCTCGCTTCACCCACGCCTATGTAACTATGCACACGCCTATGTTGGTTTCGCAGGTTCGCCCACGGCACTGTCCCACGACCGTGGCGGTTTATCGTCACCCATGTTTTGGGAAAATCTTGCCCTGTTTCCACACGGTCTTACACACGCCCGTGTGCTTGGCCGTGTCCCTGTGGTCTGTTAGTCATGGCAAGTGTTAAACACTAAAATTTAAAGAAGTTAGTGCAATTAGTGCTCGGGTTGCCTCCCGAGAAGTGGTTATTTATAGTCTAAGCTCGACTTACCTCTTTGTTGAATGGTCAAGGTGGTTTAAGGAGTTCGTACTCCTCATTTCGGCTATCATTCTTATCAAAATAAAACTTTAGCTGGGAATTGTTTACCTTAAAAGTGTCAAACTTGGGATGACTTACCTCCACTGTACCGAATGGGAAAATACTAAGTACCGTAAGAGGGGTTTCTTCATTCGGGTTGGGAGTGATAATGTGAGGGTCTGCGGCATCTAATAAGACTTGATCTCCAACCTTAAGTTGATTTGGAGAGGTATCGAGCTTGTTTTGGCGTAGTTTTTCTTTATCGGGTGTTCTCGGTTTATGTGTTCACCATTCGTCTAGCTCCTCTATCTGTAGCCTTCGTTCTTCATGAATGGGTCCCCTATTGTTGTTGGAACATGGCTCGTGTACTTCTTTCAAACTTAATTTCTGCACAGTGGATTGTGTCATATTATCAGTTTTAGTAGGATGGTGTGGATCATTACCTTCCATGTCCGATGTGATGCTAGAATTACGAGCTAGAAGGGTGATCGTTTCGTCTCCACATGAAGTGTAAGTTCTCTTGTGCCAACATCAATAATTGTTTTAGCAATTGCTAAAAGGGCCTCCCTAAAATCAAAAGGGTGTTGGTCTCCTCCTCTATGTCTAAAATAACGAAATCAATGGGAACTATGAATTTATCCACTTTCACTAGTACATCTTCAATAATACCCTAGGAAATCTTATGGTTTTATCTTCCAGTTGAATGCTCATCCTAGTTTGTTTGGGTTTCCCAAGACCTAGTTGCTTAAACATTTTGTAAGGCATGACATTAATACTTGCCCCTAAATCAGCTAATGCATTATTCATATCTAAACTACCAATTAAGCAAGGAATTGTAAAACTCCCTGGATCCTTCAATTTGTTGGGTAGCTTATTCTGTAGAATAGCTGAGCAAACTGCGTTTAGCTCCACATGTGACGCTTCATCCAACTTCTGCTCGTTTGCTAGAAGCTCTTTTAAAAATTTCATTGCATTTGGCATCTGTGACAGAGCTTCAATAAACGGTAACTTGATATGTAATTTTTCCAAAAGTTCAAGGAATTTACCAAATTGTTCATCTAAGCGGTCTTTCCTTGTCATGTTAGGGTATGGCACTTGAGGCTTATATTCTATATTCACCGTTTTATTATGACTTACCTCACCATCACCTTTGCTTTCCACATTTTCTTTCCTTGGTTCTGGCTCAGTCTCAATGCATCCTTCTTGAACATCAATTGCATTGAGCTGTTTCCTTGGGTTTGGTTCAGTATTACTTGGCAAACTACCTTGTGATCGTTCAGAAATTAATTTAGATAGCTGACCTATCTGAGTTTCGAGTCCTTGAATTGATGCTTGTTGATTTTTAAGTGCTGTCTCGGTATTCTGAAAATGAGTTTCTGACACCAAGATGAATTTGCATAGCATCTCTTCAAGGTTCGGCTTCTTTTCCTGTTGATAAGGTGGTTGTTGAAAACCCAGAGGATTTTGTGGCCTTTGATTTCCTTGGCCACCCCAAAAGAAATTTAGGTGGTTCTTCCAACTTGCATTATAGGTATTACTATATGGGTTATTTTGAGATCTAAAATTATTGTTAACCATATAGTTGACTTGTTCCTCTTCGGTTGTAGGATTGAATGGTATGTATTCTGTCAGCACACCACCTCCACTTGAATCATACCTCATCACTGGATTTACTTGCATAGGACCAAGTAAACCATCAATTTTCTTATTCAGAAGTTCTACCTGATTTGACAACATACCTGCTGTTTTCGTTGGCTTAGTCCTCATGACTTGCCACTGATAGTTATTCAGTAACATCTCTTCAATAAATTCAGAAGCCTCTTCAGGTGTTTTGTTATTGATGGTCCCACCAGCAGCTGCATCAATCATTTGTCTTGTCGAAGGGTTCACACCGTTGTAGAATGTTTGAACTTGCAGCCATAGAGGTAATCCATGGTGTGGGCACCTTTGCAAAAGGTCCTTGTATCTCTTCCATGCATCGTAAAGAGTTTCTAAATCCATCTGCATAAAAGAAGAGATATCATTACGCAACTTAGCTATTTTTGCCAGTGGAAAATATTTTAACAAAAATTTTTTGGTCATTTGTTCCCAAGTGGTAATAGACCCTCGTGGTAGTGAGTTCAACCACTGTTTAGCTTTGTTCCTCTGTGAAAAAGGGAATAACCGAAGGTGAATGGTATCATTAGAAACGCCATTAATTTTGAAAGTGTTGCACAGTTCTAGGAAATTTGCCAAGTGAGTGTTAGGGTTCTTATGCTTAGCTATGTGACTTGATAGCTCACCAAATTCAATAAGTATGTATAGGTAAATTTTGGGTAGCCGAATAAATAAAAGGTTAATGTAGTTTTTGTCAGTTCCTAATGGTATATTATTTGTAAATTTTGGTTTAATTATTTGAGTAGTTTAATTAGTTGATTTAATGTTATGTATGTATATATAATTATTTATTCATGAAATGCGAATGTAGTAACAAGGTAACAAATACTATTATAAAATATATATATCTTATGTATGAAAAGAAAGGATGTGTAATTGCTTGCAATAAGTATACGCATGACTCATATAAAAATAGATTTAATATTCAAGAATGATGTTATTGATGTGTTATATGATCTGCATGTATATAAATTGTTTTGACATATTTTGGATTTCATTTTATTTGTGCTATGTATTAAATGATTAAATTTAATATTTGGTAGATTGAAAGCGATATGAGTAATGATGTGGTTTTTTAATTTTTAAAGTGAAAAATGTAATGCATATTTGTCTGAATTGTGATATGTTTGGTAATGCCTCTTAACTCTAATCCGGTGACGGATACAAGTAAGAGGTGTTATATTTTATTGGTATTAGAGCTACGGTTTAGTCGGTTCTAGGACTAATGTAGCGCGTGTAAGTTTAGCTATACATGCCATATTATATACTGCGATAGTGTGATGACTTTTTACATTTGAAAATGTGTTTTCATATAGTTAATGGATCCCGACAGAGCCGTAGCTGATGATGTTGAGAGTGTAGCGCATGCTTCCGTGCAAGGGACAGCGCCAATTAATTCTCGACTGACTTTACGTGACCAGGAGGGAGAGGCTAAAGAATCCTTTTACCAAATGATGAATGATTGGTTTACTCAGTATATCTGGACTAATTCGGCTACACAACAACCTCCACCCCTGACTAATCCATCTTCGATACCTGTTATACCTCAAGTGAGTGATCCTTTAAGATTGCCTAAGCCACTTGTTGATAAAATCAGAAAACACGAGGTTGAAGAATTTAGGGCTACTGATGATGATGATGCTGAGCGAGTTGAATTCTGGCTTGATAATACTATCCGTGTGTTTGATGAGTTATCTTGTACCCCGGATGAGTGCTTAAAATGTGCCATATCTTTGTTAAGAGACAGCGTATATCATTAGTGGAATACATTAGTATCGGTGGTTCCGAAAGAGCGAGTGACCTGGGAATTCTTTCAGGTTAAGTTCTGTAAGAAATATATTAGCCAGAGATTCATTGATCAGAAGCGCAATGAATTTCTCATATTAAAACAGGGTCGTATGACTGTGACAGAATATGAACAAAAATTTGTGAGACTCAGTCGATTTGCCCGTGAGTGTGTTTCAACTGAAGCTATCATGTATAAAAGATTCAAAGACAGTTTAATCGGAGACATTAAATTGTTGGTTGGTATACTTGAAATCAAAGAGTTCGTGGTACTTGTTGAGTGAGCTTGCAAAGCCGAAGAGCTCGGGAAAGAGAAAAGAAAAACTAATTTTGAAGCTAGAGATTCCTGTAAAAGATTACTTGGTAAGACTTTTCACTCAGCATCGAAGAAGTTCAGAGATGATTCTAGTTGATCTAAGGATACTGTGGCTTTTCTAAATGAGATCGAGATCGACCCCCTGTGAGTTCACGAGCCACTTCGATAGCTAGTGTTGGAAATGTTCGACAGAACAAAGTCGAGTGCAAGCATTATGGTAAATGGCATTCTGGAGATTGCAAATTGCATGATCAATCTTGTTTTAAATATAGATCGATGGATCATTTTATCCGAGATTGCCCGATGTTAGCCGAGCAAATCACTGTTCAGAACGCGAGAACGAGTAATAAGTCAGTGCGAGAAAGACCACCTAGGCATTCAGGTAATGTGAATGGCAGTCAAAGAGGGACGAAAGATACAGTAGTTCAATCTGAGGCTCGTGCACTTGCCAGAGCCTATGCTATTCGCGCACGTGAGGAGGCTTCATCCTCAGATGTTATTACTGGTACATTCACTCTCTAGATACTAGTGTAATTGTATTGATTGATCCTGATTCGACTCATTCTTATGTGTGTGAGACTTTAGTATTCAGTAAGACTTTTTCTGTTAAGTCTACTGAGTTTGTTGCCATTTGATGAGTTTGACATAATTTTGGGTATGGATTGGTTTACTTTGCATGATGCTGTTGTAAACTACAAGAGAAAGACTATTGATTTACAGTGCCAGAATGATGAGATTATTCGGATTGAATCTAATGATCTGAATGGTTTACCGCCAGTGATTTCCTCGATGTTAGCTTAGAAATATGTAAGAAAAGGTTATGAAGCTTACTTTTCATATGTGTTTTATAGTAAAGTATCCGAAAGAAAGATTGAATCAGTACCTGTTGTGTGTGAGTATCCGAATGTGTTTGCTGAAGAATTATCGGGTTTACCACCTATTCGAGATGTTGAGTTTGGTATTGAATTAGTACCGGGGACTACTCCGATATCGATAGCTCCGTACAGAATGGCACCTACTAAATTGAAAGAATTGAAAGCTCAGTTGCAAGAGTTGACAGATAAAGGTTTCGCACGATCGAGTTTCTCCCACTGGGGTGCGCCTGTGTTATTTGTGAAAAAGAAAGACGAAACTATGTGAATGTGCATCGATTATAGACAACTCAATAAGGTGACCATAAAGAATAAATATCCGTTAACACGGATTGATGATTTGTTTGATGAATTGAAAGGAGCCACAGTGTTTTCGAAGATAGATTTGAGATCCGGCTACTATCAATTGTGAGTTAAAGACTCCGATGTTCCAAAAACTACCTTCCAAACGAGGTACGGACATTATGAGTTTCTGGTTATGCCTTTTGGACTTACTAATGCACCTGTTGTGTTTATGGATTTGATGAATTAGATCTTCAAATAATATTTGGATCGGTTTGTGGTTGTGTTCATTGATGATATATTGATCTACTCCCGTAATGAAACCGATCATGCCAAGCATTTGAGACTTGTGTTACAGATTTTGCGAGAAAAACAGTTGTATGTGAAGTTTAGTAAATATGAGTTCTGGTTACACGAAGTTAGCTTTCTGGGACATGTTGTTTCAGCAGTAGGTATTCGGGTTTATTCGAGTAAGATTTTAGCTATACTTGATTGGAAACCTCCGAGAAATATTTCTGAAGTTTGAAGTTTTCTAGGACTTGCTGGTTACTATAGACGGTTCGTGAAAGGTTCCTCTGTGATTGTAACCTCGATGGCGAAGCTATTACAAAAAGATGTTAAGTACGAGTGGTCAGGAAAGTGGCAGAAAAGTTTTGATCAGTTGAAAGCCCTTTTGACCGAAGCTCTAGTGCTAGTTCAGCCAGAATCAGGTAAAGAATTTGTTATTTATAGTGATGCATCTTTAAATGGTTTGGGTTGTGTTTTGATGCAAGAAGACAGAGTTATAGCTTATGCCTCGAGACAGTTAAAGCTACATAAAAAGAATTATCCGACGCACGATTTAGAGTTGGCAGCTATTGTGTTTGCATTGAAAATATGGCTCCACTATCTATTCGGTGAAAATTGTCATGTTTATTCCGATCATAAAAGCCTGAAGTACTTCATGACTCAGAAGGATCTGAATTTGAGACAATGTCGATAGATAGAGTTGCTAAAAGATTACGAGTTAGTGATTAACTATCATCTGGGAAAGGCTAAAGTTGTTGCTGATGCTCTAAGTCGAAAATCCTTGTTTGCTTTGCATACAATGAATGCATATATGGTTATGTCAGATGATGGTGTGATAATATTTGAGTTAAAAGCAAGACCATTATTTATTCAGCAGATTTACGAAGCTCAGAAGGTCAATAATGATTTGATAGTTAAGCGGGCTCAATGTGACTCGAACGTTGATTCAGAATTTAAAGTGGATGTTGAGGGATGTCTGCGGTTCAGAAACTGAATATGCATTTCGAGAAATACAGAGTTGATTCAGATGATTTTGAACGAAGCTCATAACAGTCGGTTATCTATTCGCCTGGGTAGTACGAAGATGTATAATGATCTGAAACAACACTATTGGTGGCAAGGTATGAAATGAGACATTTCTGACTTTGTATCAAATTGTTTAGTCTATCAGCAAGTAAAAGCTGAGCATCATGTACCTTCTGGATTGCTACAGCTGATCATGATACCTGAATAGAAATGGGACAGACTTACGATATATTTTGTATCTGGTTTACCGATGACATCGAGCAAGAAAGATGCAATCTGAGTTATTTTGGATAGATTGACTAAATTGGCTCACTTTGTTACAGTTTGTACATATTATTCGCTTGATAAACTTGCTGAGTTATATATTTCTCAGATTGTGAGACTACACGGGGTACCTATTTCTATTATGTCGGATAGAGATCCGAGGCTTACATCGCGGTTTTTGGAAGAAACTGCAAGATGCATTAGGTACTAAACTGCATTTTAGCACTGCTTTTCATCCCTAGACAGATGGTCAATCCAAGCGAATCATTCAGATACTTGAGGATATGTTGAGATGTTGCATTCTCGAGTTTGAAGGTACGTGGGAACGATACCTACCTTTGATTGAATTTGTGTACAATAATAGCTTTCAATCGAGTATCAAAATGGCACTTACGAGGCTTTATATGGTTGTAAATGTCGTACACCATTGTATTGGATTGAGCTCAGTGAAAATAAGATAACCGGAGTTGAGGAAGCAACGTGGGAACCAGAACATGTAATGAGAGAATGCTATCCAAACCTATTCACCGATAAGATTTTCGGGGACGAAAATCCCTAAGGGGGGAGAGTTGTAATAGCCCGATTTAGACCCTAATCAGAACGGTAGTTTTGGGACTACGAATCTGAGTCAGAAAAATATTTAAGAATTATTTTCTGTGTTTATTTTGTGTGAATTTATATTCGTGAAATTTTTGTAATTTAATTTTGTTGTTTGAGTGTCCAAATAAATAAACAGGCTTAATCACGTAAAATCAAAACTTAATAGTTTAATGTGTAAAGGTCAAATTGTTGGAAGCTTAATTCAAAGTAAGTTTTTGTTCGATTTTTGATAATTTTTACATTTTTGAGATCGTTGCTTCGAACGCTATCCGACCCATGCTAGAATTTTTTATTTTGATGAATATTTTGAATTATGCCATTGATGAATATTTGTGTTTTATGATGTTCGATGATGAATTATGAAATATAAGTTTAGGATTAATATGTTTTGTATTGGAATTTTTGTTGAATTTGAGTACTTAGGGCTAAATTGCAAAAATAAAAATTTGAGGGACTAAAATGTGAAATAAATAAAATGTGTGTATTTGTATGTACTAGAGGAACATTCGGCCTAAGCATGTTACATGGAGATTTTGTGTATTTTGTGTTTTATGCAATTACGACTAATTTATAAAAGTATGAAATATTAGGGGTAAAATGGTAATTTGCCATTTATGTGTTGTTGGATTAAATTATATGAAATGGTGTTTGAATGAGATTAATTTGAAATTTTATAGATCAAGAACAAAAGAAATCGGACTTGGATCGGGGAAAAACAAAAATAGTCGAATAGTTGATGTCGAAACCATTTTTTAAAAGGATGTTTGAAAAACAGGGATCGACTTTTGAAAAACGAAAACGGGAGTCGCCACCAACCTTTTTAAGTGTGATTGGATCACCTTATAAAACGCTTTAGTCTACGAAAATTCAGAAAATAGGTTCGGGAGTCGGTTACGTACGAGGAAGGATTAGCACCCTCGCAACACCCAAAATTGGTACCAAATTGAATAGATTTCTGTCTTAATGTCAAAAATTTGAAAGGATTTAAAAATAAGATTCCTTTTTTAAAACATGAATTATTTAAGTTGAAAAATCGAGATTCCTTAGCTCCGAAAGAATACAAACATCACATCCAACATGATAGGACACGATATTCTTAAACTCTCGTAACCGAAATCATCTCGTGATTTACAAAATCTATTTAGAAGGATACTTTAGGCATTTAGACGAACGGGAAATCGCAACCCCGCATGTTAGGGCACTATTTCCCGAATTCCTAAATACGAAAAACATTGCCTCATTTTAGAAAAACTTTTGGATAAAATATGACAATTAAATGAAATATATATATTTTAAATAATGATTTGAGTAAAATTTAAAAAAATAATTTACTAAGAGTAATACTAAAAAAAAATTATTAAAAATGAAATAGTTTGATATGATACTAAAATTATTAAAAAATTAAAATATATATAAAGAAAACCAAGGAAACATGGATTAAATCAAAATAAAAAGGGGTGAAAAACTAAGATAGACGAAGAATAAAATAAGAACAAACCATAGAAAGTAAGAACGTAAGAGGGAGAGAAATTTGAGTGAATGCTCTCAAGAATTCTTATTGCTTCCCAAAACTCCAGTGTGATTTACAATGAAGGGAGAGGCCTTTATTTATAGTTGAGTCTCCCCAAATCTAACGGTACAGATCAATTACATCAACGGTTAAGATTAAAGGATATCTACAAATTAAATCTCCAAGATTACAAAATCATATCTTCTAAGATTGTATATCATATCTAAGATTGTATCATATCTAAGATTACATATCACATCTAAGATTGCATATCATTGAAGATTATATTTCCATATGAGTTAAGCTTGTAGATGGTCCTTAAATCTTTTCAAGTAATGGGCCATTCTGATCGGGCCAAATTATATTTGTAATTCTGGACTAAACTTTGGACTTCGTTTTTTTTGGGGTTTATTATTTTTGTTTTTACACTTATTTCTGGGCCCGGGCAAAATTGAGTGTCTACAGTTGATTTACATTGTTTGTTGATATTCGAGGTAAGTCTATAAGCAATAAACATCGTTAAATTTGAATGTATGCTGAATTTAACTGTGTGAATTTCTATTAGCTATAGCCGAATGTATAAATGTTTATGAGATTAGGGAACAAGTTTGATTCAATTGAGATATGATGTACAAAAAGCTTCGTATGAACCTTAAGTAATTATTAGGATTTTTGAAATATGAATTATGTGTAAGATCGACTTTGTATCAGTGATATTCAGGCTTTATTGCCTAGCAAGCTTTATACTGGTGTATTATATCGAGCTTTATTACCTAGCAGGCTTTATACCGGTGTATTATATCAGGCTTTATTGCGTAGCAGGCTTTATGCCGGTGTATTATGTCAGGCCTATTGCCTAGCAGGTTCTATGCCGATGTATTATACTAGGCTTTATGCCTAGCAATTTTATGTGAGCAGTGGTAAAAGTAGTCAAAGGTGTTAAACAAGCTAAAGTGATCAGGTATGTTAATGTGGTTTACTTATTTAAAATGAAGATAAATTGACTGAAAATTATGTGATAAAAATGTTATGTGATGCTATTGAAAATGTATATAATTATGGGTCGTGTATTCGATCTTGTGATGGATTTAAGTATATAATTTAAAATTTTGATTTATGAGTATGTATATATGAATGCATATGTATAATCGATTATATATGAAGTTATGACTTTGAAATTGGAGAATTCAATGATAATTGATATATGTGTATATTCGGGCATGGTATATTATGAGTATAAATATATGTTTGACTTGGTTTTATTTTATTGATCTATCAAGATCATTAATTTGTTTAAATTGCTTATAACTTACTAAGCTAAGTTAGCTTACTCTGTGTATGTGGGTGTTTCTGTTTTATAGATTTTGGATTCAAGTTATGAGCTCGGGGATCATCAGCAAAGTCCATCACACTATCTACTATTTCAGTATTTTAATAGTTGAACTTGAATTATGGTATGTATAGGCTTGATTTCATTTTGAAATATTGGATTTTGGTTGTGTGTAATCTAGCCATGCAAAAATGGCTTAAGTGTTATGTTTGAGTTTGGCTTTGTTTAGATTATGGTCTGAGCTCATATTTGATTTTCATGCTATATGCCATGGATGGGATGTAAATATGGTATGTGTTTTTCAGCATTGAATTTGATTAAAGACCTTAAATGTGGCATGAATATTTTGGCCTATGTATACAAACTAGGAATATTTAGATAATTTGAATGTGGGTCATTCTTGTGAAGTTGCATATAAAAAAAATAAAAATAAAAATAAGC
This sequence comes from Gossypium anomalum, assembly GCA_025698475.1. Classification (NCBI taxonomy): domain Eukaryota; kingdom Viridiplantae; phylum Streptophyta; class Magnoliopsida; order Malvales; family Malvaceae; genus Gossypium; species Gossypium anomalum. The sequence goes on along the minus strand of CM046966.1, from coordinate 74,332,102 downwards.
TTAGTTGTTAAGTATATTTGGTTATGTGCTAAAATTTAGATAAAGTAATTACTTGACTTGTAATTTGATTATTGCTCATAATGGTATGCTTTGGTAGATGGCGTGGCAATGATATGTGCAAGTGCATGATCTCTAGGTATATATGCATATAATGTTGTTCAAACATGTGTTTCGGTTATGAAATAGAAATGGATGTGTATTGTGTTACAACATGAAATGCCTTAGTAAATTTAAAACACATGACATTAGTATGAGGTGAATTTTGGTATGAGCTTATTATGTAAAATAAAAAATATGCTTGGCTATGTGACTTGATAGCTCTCCAAAATCAATAAGAATGTATAGGTAAATTTTGGGTAGTCGAATTAATAAAAGGTTAATGTAGTTTTTGTTCAGTTCCTAGTGGTATATTATTTGTAAATTTTGGTTTAATTATTTGAGTAGTTTAATTAGTTGATTTAATGTTATGTTTGTATATATAATTATTTATTCATGAAATGCGAATGTAGCAACAAGGTAACAACTACTATTATAATATATACATCATATGTATGAAAAGAAAGGATGTGTAATTGCTTGTAATAAATATACGCATGACTCATATAAAAATAGATTTAATATTCAAGAATGATGTTATTGATGTGTTGTATGATCTGCATGTATATAAATTGTTTTGACATATTTTGGATTTCATTTTATTTATTCTATGTATTAAATGATTAAATTTAATATTTGGTAGATTGAAAGTGATATGAGTAATGATGTGGTTTTAATTTTTAAAGTGAAAAATGTAATGCGTATTTATCTGAATTGTGATATGTTTCGTAATGCCTCTTAACTCTAATCCAGCGACGGATACGGGTAAAGGGTGTTACATCCTAAGTTCTCGATTTAATCCCGAACCACTTCCAAAACATGTTTTGGACCTCGTAGGCTCGTATTAGGGACTTTATGATCGAATACAAATGGTTTTAATTTGGATGCAAATTTATGACTCAGTTTGTATGTTTGCTTGCAATGTAAGTCCGGTAATACCTCATACCCTGATTTGGTGTGGAATATGGGTAAAGGTTGTTACATTTTTAGTAAAAACGCTGCTAAAGATGATGTTCTATAGTGACGTTTGTAATAAAAGCACCTCTAAAAGTCATGTTCTTTACCAACATTTGTAGTAAAAGCGCCGCTAAAGACCATGTTCTATAATGGTGTTTGTGGGAAAACACCACTAACTTTATCAGATTTTACCAACATATTTTATTTCATATAGAACCAGAATTTTCAACATATTTTCCTATAACATCAAATCCAACCAAAAACTTCAAACGCCAATGATACTAGCATGAAAGAAATATGTATATAATCTAAATTAATAAATGAAATAACAAAATATATCATATTCAAAAGTTAGATTGTTAAGGTATTCTCAAAATAAGAACAAAAGTCTAAGATGGTAGATTCTACGATTGATTCTGCTCAAACATCTTCATCATATTTTTAAGCTGTAGCTGGAGTTTGTCATATTTTCTTGTTGCCTCTGCTTCCCTCGCTGCTGCCTTCACTTTAAGTTGTAGCTAGAGTTCATCATATTTTCTTTGAGCCTCTACTTCTCTCGACGCTGCCTCCACTTTAAATTGAGCAATTCGCTCAACTGTGCTCATTGCATCTGAGCCATCAGGTCTCTTAACCTATGAACTTTAGCTTGAGCCTGATACACCGAAGGCATGTATTGCTGCGAGCTGGATCCAATATATCGGGTTAGGTTAACAAAAGATCCTTGAAATCGAACCCGACCATACCATTCAGGACCCAAACCTTCAGTAATAATTAGGTTATCAATGTCATCCAGATTAACAAAACTATCACTTGAAGCGATCGCTTCATACTCTGCCCTTTTATCCTTTAGTTTCTCCTAATAAACCAATTAAGGAATTAGAAACGAAATATATAATAAAAAAATGAAAAATAACATGGCATTATTTGCATTACAAATGACAAATTAAACCATTATAATTAAACATGATAAATATTTAAAATAATTCAATTTTTATTAAGTTAATATATCATAATTTCTACAGCTTCAGTAGTCATAAAAGATCCATCTTTCTTTCTATGTGTAATGTCAAAAAGCTGAAGGCGTCCAACTTTTTAACCAGACGATAGTTCCTACAATATAGTAGGAAAAATATTATTTAGTAGAAAGTAATTAATATTTGACAGAATTAATAAATTCAAAATACCTCGTCATCAGCTACACAAGCAAAACTTTTCGACAAAGTTGTGTGCTTGAATTTTTGTTTTTTCCTACTTGTAGTTCCAACTCGCTCACGATCCTACATTATGAAATTATTATTTTGTATATAGTAAATAATATAAACTGAAATAATTATACGTATGTAATATCTCTCCTTTCTTTGAATCCCAAAATCTAACTACATATTCCATTGGTACCTCAGCATTCTCGGCGGGACATTTCACAATTTCTCTTCGAGGCTTATATTTTTCTTAAAATATTCCTTCTTCAAAGTACTTTTATGGTCTCTCTATTTCTTTCCTAATGCTTTCTTCACATAATTATCCGAGACCTCTAAAGCAAATCTTTCCTACAAATAACACAAGTTTAGAAAGTAAATATAAATGAAACTTAAACCAAATTATTATAAATTACATTCACGTTATTACCTTAGTATTATCGAGGGCTTTATTTTTGTTACTATCATGCATATGATGATATGACTTGTAGTTGATTGGCAACAGATTGGCATGTCGTGCGATAGTGCCTAAGTATCCTACTAAAAGTTGAGCTTTTGATCCAATATAGATCATATAAATCCTTTAATAGCGTACGTCCTAGAGTTTTGCACCTCCCACCACTTTCAGCTAAAAAAATGGTATATGATAATATAAGAATTTGAAACAAAATCAATAATAAAAGTCAATATGCATGTAAATTAAAGTTAATATTACTTTGAATTTCTACAGGTTCGTCAATTTATTCGGAACATTTGAAGATCCAATACCAGTATGTTGATCACTATTTGTTTCTTCCAAATTCGGAGGATTTTGAATAATACTTAGACCTTGCAATCTTCTTCTAGGCATATTATCTGCAATACACATGAAATAGTTGAAATATTAGTAACTAATTACAACAATAATAGTACATATAAATTAGTTGAAATATTTAACAAGATCAATATTTAAATTATAATATTACATATAATTAAAAAATCGTGTACTGGTACTAGTATCTTCATCCACATCTTGGCGAACCCATTGAAATTGTGTACTAGTACTAGGGATAGTTTCATTTAAGTTTTGTTCTAGAAAAGGCAAAGTTTCTGATCTTTCATCTATGTCAACTCTACTTCTATTGCCCATGTCAAACAAGTCTCTAGGGGTGTTACGAAGTACAAAGTACCAACCTTCATTAGTTGGATCTTTTGAGTAAAAAACTTGTTCCACTTGAGAAGAAAATACATATGGCTTGTCTATCAATTGTTGTCCAGTGTGAATTAACCGAGATAAGTTCACCATTGTAAAACCAAATTGATCTTTTTCAATTTCGCGAGCAATATTAACATTAGCCCAATCAGATCAAAATAAGAAAATCTTCCATTTGCCATAGTAATCCAACTCAATAATGTCTATAAGAAGTCCATAATACTCCACATTTCCCTCAACAGGATTACTGTCACTAGCACTAGCATAACTTGTAACTGAAAAATTAACAGTTATTCCATAATTTTGAGTCCTCCTCAGTCTTTCGCGAGATTTTGTATGAAACCTGAATCCATTAATGAGGAAGGCATTATATCTTTTTACTACTCTATTTGGACTTTGGGAAAACCATTTAACTTCTTCATTGACGTCCTTTCCACTCCAAACCTATTGAATTGAAAGTAAATTGATTAATTATAATGTTATATGAAAACATTATTATTTGTTATTGAAAGCTTCAGTTTCATACCGTCTGCCCTAACCATTTATGAAAAGATTCTATGAATAACTTATGAATCTCTCGATGTTGTAATTTTTGGGAGTGTGAACGAGATCTCAAGACTTGTTTGTACTTACTATGTTAAAAAGTGGATTATGTAACACCCCAAACCTGGCCTAGACATTATGGCCGAATCTGGAGTGTCACATCGAAGTGTTTTTCAAAAATTGATCTTTTTAGTAAAAGTCCGTTACTGAATTTAAAACCTCTTTGTTAGAACTCGAATCATTCTAAAATCTGTTATTCATTTTAAATTGTCATCACCTTTAAAAACATTGTTTGTAGCGGAAGCATTCCATAAGTGTTGCAAAAACATAGTGTTTTAAAAACAGTTATTGTTTTGGAAAACCGCAATCTACTTTTAACAGATAGAAAATGTAATAAACTAAAAATCCTAAATTAAAAATCAGAAATTAAAAGAGGCCTTATTACAACCCAGATAAAAATATAAGTACTTATAAGTAGATAACTTAAAAGAAAATCAGAAACAATAACAGTTGTGTGGCCATCTCCGAGTCCCTCGGAGCACCGATCCAACTAATGCTGGGGATTCCCTGCACAGTTAATAAACGGGGTGAGTTTATAAAAACTCAGTGTGTAATCCCCTGCTAAATTAAAACAGTGAGAAAATGAGCAGAATTGAAATCGGTCTTGGCGGAGCCTATTACAAGATGTAAGAACAATGTGTGTGGGCCTAAGCCCAGTACAATTTCACTTAGGTCTCAGCCCTCATCAGAATCAATTAGGCCCAGCCCATTCTCAATATCAGTAACAGTTGGGCCTAGCCCATATCAAAAGCAGTTCTATATGCATATGCTAACCCATCCCATCCAACCCTGCACTTGCCTCCGTCCAACCCTGCACTACCTGTGGGGAAGAAATCACCCACGCCATCCCTACGCTCCCAATGTTAGCACCAGTTGCGGCACTAACTAAAATCGTAGCAATGCTACCCGTAAATAGAATGGCCAAGAGCCATAAGCAAAATGGTTATAAACCATAATCAGGATGACATAGAGCCATAATTAGGATGGCACAGAGCCATAGTCAGGATGGCACAAAGCTATCGGTAACTGTAATATGTTTGGCACATAGCCATCAGTAAAGGTAATATAACCGGCACACAGCCGCGGGTAAATATGATCGACACAGAGTCATCAATAAATATGATAGGCACATAGCCACAGTTAAATACGATTGGCACACAGCCATAATCCAGATTACGCGGCATTAAGCCGTCCGTTAGTCCACAGTCGTCTCGTGCGACCCGTGCGACTTTAACAGATCATTACTGGATCCACAGTCATCTTGTACGACCCATGCGACCCTATCAGAACTTCCTCCGTATCAGTGTTCCAACCCCATGCAATATGTCGTGTATGCCATGCTCAATCATCTCACGTGTATGCAAAATGGCCATGCTCAATAACAGTCATTTAAACATATATTAAAAGCATATCAATCATACAACTATAGTCAAATTAGTCAAACTCACAGTCTAAGTCAGTCATTTACCTACAAGGGCAAAATAGTCATTTTACCCTACAGGGGTATTTTGGAAGTTTTACACTACAAGGGTATTTCGATAATTTTACAAACCGAGGGTATTTCGATAATTTTTCAAATTGGGGGTATTTCGTAATTTTACAAATTAGGGATATTTTGATAATTTTACAAATCAGGGGTATTTTGATAATTTTACAAATCAAGGGTATTTCGATAATTTTAAAAATCAGGGGTATTTCGATAATTTTAGAAATCTGGGGTATTTTGGTAATTTTACAAGTCGGGGGTATTTCGATAATCATACAAATCGGGGTCTTAACGACCCAATAAAAAGTCCATGACGTAAATAACCAAAACAGACATAACGGTGTAAGTGGGCCTAAGGCCCATTACTCGGCCGAAGTGGGCCCACACGCTCATGTGGCCCATTTAGCCCGAAAACAACCTGAGTCATGTGCGCAACATGACAAGTCTATCTACTTCTCGCTTAATAGCGAAATTCACCCACGGGGGCCCATGGTCCTATTGGGCCTATTCGGCCCATTATGGCCTAAGCCCATGAGTTCGTTCATGGCAGCCTTTTTAGTCGTACACCTATGTTTCATGGGCTTGATTCACCACATGTACGATTGCACGCTCATGTGGCATCATACTCCATGTTTCTAACTTTTTGGCATTTTGCCGATCTACAATCATAGTAAAGTGAACATCACGCACAATTTTGACTTTTCAGCCGATTATCAAACAAGGCATCCGATTACACACTTGATCACGTAGAGTACTAAGAATTCGCGAATGTCAGAACCTATATTCAAACATAACATTCAGTTAATCACTAATCAACAAAGTTAAAAGATCATTAACCAAACCCTAGCCGAAGGATCGATTACCACTTGCCTTGACTCGAACGGTCAACTGTGATTTGCCTACTTACTCTAAAGTTTGGGGCAGTCACCCTTCCACAACTTGGTAGAAAGTCTCGAACCGCCGACACCCTACGTCGCTTAAACTTGGGGGCAGATGCTATGTGTCCACTCCCAATCGACACCACTGTTATCACTTTATTGCTAGAACCCCCTTTGCTCATCGCAAGTTCATTAGCAGAGATTACTTACCAAATCGAGAATAGAAATAGAGAGAGAGGTTCGGCTATAAGAGAACACAAGGAGAAAAGGGCAATCGGCTTTAGAAAAGTATAAGAAGGAATAGACTTAAACATACTGCAAGAACAGTAGAAACAAGTAGTAATCAAGTAACTCACCAATTGTTAAAGAACCACTACCAAACCGTAAATAGAACAAAGAGGGGAGAAAAATCCAAAAATCGGTCACAAGGATGAAGAATTAAAAGCTGAAAGGAAATGGAGAAGGAGTAAAGAAATATGTATTCAGCCTGACACCACTAGAATATTTGAGAAAAGAACATGGAGAGTAGCATTCAGTCAGAGGTAGTAAAGAAGAAGAGAATAGAAAAGAAAATGAAAGGTTAGAGGAAAAGAGGGATGTGATTCGGGAAAAGTAGAAGAAAAGAAATTGAGAATAGGGATTTCCACACTAAGAACTTACACTAATCAAAACCTGAAAGAGCACGAAAGGTAACTTGCGAAATTAGCACTAGGGAGAAAAGAAGCCAGAAACGCCAAAAAAATAAAAACCCGAAATGACAAAGAGAAAATTTGACACCCCTTCACTCACCAATTGCCAAAAATTCACCAAATGGGTTCCCCTAGCCGAATTTGCATAGAGAAGTTGTACAATGCAGCTACAACACTCCTCTCCTCCAAATCCCTTGAAAATCTCCTCAAATCTCTCCCCTTATCCCTCCTTGGTATCTTCCATAACAACCTCCAAAACCTATTCAAACTCTCACCCAATAGAGTTCGAAACCACCTCAAAATCCTGCCGCCCTATGCTAGCAAAATAAATATCATTTTTGCTTGCAATAGGATTCAAACCCAAGCCCCCCTCAATAGCTCAACACGCCACTTGCCTCCTTGCCACAAGCTCCTTTGTGACACATTTTATCCTCAATTAATTAAAAGTCTACAGGCCAAAATCTAGGTTCCCTTAAAAGAAAAACCAAAATAAATTACAAGAGTCAAGACTTGAACTCAAGCTCCCTTGCAACCTTAATGGGGCCACAACCACTAGACCACAAGCTCATCTTGTGTCATTTATTTAACACAATACTTTAAAAGGCCTACTTCCAAGCATCTAGGGTTTTATTCACTTAAAACCAAAATTTTATCTAAAGCCCACGTTTGAACCCAAGACTTTTCTAACCCCTCTTAGGACCCTTAACCACTTGAGCAGACATTTAATTGTGTCATCCACTTGCACAACTAAATTCTAATTTCTCCGATACGCGAAGCCCATTTCTTTTAGGCCCAAAATTCAGGGAGTTACAACTCTACGACTTTAAAGAAATTTCGTCCTCGAAATTTCCAACTATTAGAAAAATAACACAACCTAGCCTACCAACCTAGCCTACCGCACTATGGTCCCACTGCGCACTCTGATCCTAACAATATAAGCACACACCAAGCCATCTATCCATCGGAGCAGATAGATATCACATGCATACCATTTCCAGAACACACAAAGAATAAATACAAGCTCTAACTTTAAGTGTAACAATACAGTCTAATATCTAAGAAATCATAGTATTTCTATCTATTGCTTTTCAATGAAAACAAATATCAGTTTCAGAAACTTACGGATTCGGGGCCGGAGACTCGGTGTGCCATACCTTTCAGAAAAATACCTCAAAACACTTTACATATTTGAAAACAACCTCATGAAATACAAAATTTTGAAAACCCATTTTACAGTCGAGTTTTGTAACCTGGCTCTGATACCACTAAATGTAACACCCCAAACCCAGCCTAAACATTATGGTCGAATCTAGCGTGTCACATCGAAGTGTTTTTTGAAAATTGATCTTTTCGGTAAAAGTCTGTTACTGAATTTAAAACCTCTTTGTTAGAACTCGAATAATTCTAAAATCCATTATTCATTTTAATGTCATCACCTTTAAAAACATTTTTTGTAGCAGAAGCATTTCAAAAGTGTTGCGAAAAAGTAGTGTTTTAAAAATAATTATTGTTTTAGAAAATCGCGATCTACTTTTAACAGATAGAAAACGTAATAAACTAAAAATCCCAAATTAAAAACCAAAAATTAAAAGAGGCCTTATTACAACCCATATCAAAATATAAGTACTTATAAGTAGATAACTTAAAAGAAAATCGAAAACAATAGCAGTTATGTGGCCATCTCCGAGTCCCTCGTAGCACCGATCCAACTAATGCTGGGGATTACCTGCATAGTTAATAAACGGGGTGAGTTTATGAAAACTCAGTGTGTAATCCCCTGCTAAATTAAAACAGTTAGAAAATAGACAGAATTCAAAATCAGTCTGGGCTGGAGCCCATTACAGTAATAGAACAATGTGTGTGGGCCTAAGCCTAGTAAAATTTCACTTGGTCTCAGCCCTTATCAGAATCAATTGGGCCTAGCCCATTCTCAATATCAGTAACAGTTGGGCCTAGCCCATATCAAAAACAGTTCCATATGCATAATGTGTGATGCATACTAAGCCATCCCATCTAACCCTGCACTACCTGCGGGGAATTAATCACCCACGCCATCCCTACACTCCCAATGTTAGCATCGGTTACGGTACTAACTAAAATCGCAGCAAAACTGCCCATAAATAGAATGGGCAAGAGCCATAAACAGAATGGTTATAAACCATAATCAGGATGGCACAGAGCCATAATTAGGATGGCACAGAGCCATAGTCAGGATGACACAAGGCTATCGGTAACTGTAATAAGTTTGGCACATAGCCATTAGCAACGGTAATATAATCGACACACAGCCATGGGTAAATATGATCGACATAGAGTCACCAATAAATATGATAGGCACATAGTCACAGGTAATACGATTGGCACAAAGCCATAATCCAGATTACGCAGCTTTAAGCTGTCTGTCGGTCCACAATCGTCTTTTGTGACCCGTGTGACCTTAACAGATCAATACTGGATCCACAGTCGTCTTGTGCGACCTGTGCGATCCTATCAAAACTTCCTCCGTAATAATGTCCCAACCCCATGCAATATGTCATGTATGTCATGCTCAATCATCTCACATGTATGCAAAATGGCCATGCTCAGTAACAGTCGTTTAAACATATATTAAAAGCATATCAATCATACGACTACAATCAAGTCAGTTAAAAACAGTCATACGATCACAGTCAAATCAGTCAAACTTACAGTCTAAGTCAGTCCTTTACCCACAAGGGCAAAATAGTCATTTTACCCTACAGAGGTATTTCGAAAGTTTTACACTACAAGGGTATTTCAGTAATTTTAAAAATTAGGGGTATTTTGGTAATTTTACAAACTAGGGGTATTTCGATAATTTTTCAAGTCGAGGGTATTTTAGTAATTTTACAAATCGGCGGTATTTCGTTAATTTTACAAATAGGGGTCTTAACAACCCAACAAAAAGTCCACCATCGCCTCAAATGACTTAAGTAACCTAAACAGACATAACAGTGTAAGTGGGCCTAAGGCCAATTACTCGGCCCAAGTGGGCCCACAAGCTCATGTGGCCCATTTAGCCCAAAAACAACTTAAGTCATGTGCGCAACATGACAAGTCTATCTGCTTCCCATTTAACAGCGAAATTTCCCTTGAAAATCTCTAACTCCCATGAAAATCTCCTCAAATCAGTCCCCTTATCCCTCCTTGATATCCTCCATAACAGCCTTCAAGACCCATTTAACTCTCACCCAACAAAGTTCGAAACCACCTTAAACTCTTGCTGCCTTATACTAGCAAAATAAATATCCTTTTTGCTTGGAATAGGATTCGAACCCAAGTCCCCATCAATAGCTCAACACGCCACTTGCCTCCTTGCCACAAGCTCCTTTGTGACACATTTTATCCTCAATTAATTAAAAGTCTATAGGCCAAAATCCAGGTTCCCTTAAAAGAAAAACCAAAATAAATTGCAAGAGTCAAGACTTGAACTCAGGGTCCCTTGCAACCTTAATGGGGCCACAACCACTAGACCACAAGTTCATCTTGTGTCATTTATTTAACATAATACTTTAAAAGGCCTACATCCAAGCATCTAGGGTTTTATTCACTTAAAACCAAAATTTTTGCTAAAGCCCAGGTTTGAACTCAGGACTTTTCCAACTCCTCTCAAGACCCTTAACCACTTGAGTAGACATTTAATTATGTCATCCACTTGCACAACTAAATTTTAATTCCTCCGGTACGCGAAGCCCATTTCTTCTATGCCCAAAAGCCGGGACATTACAGATTACTTTGTTAGAAGATAAACAAATGAAAAAGATGAATATTTATCAAATTCTAAAACTTAGTTTCGTAATGGTTCAATTGAATCGTGGTGAAAAAGAACATAACGATGTGCTTGTACCCAAGATCAATCATCTAAGTGTGTAATTTTAACTATACAGATTGGTTGTCCATAACTTCGAAATAGATAAGTTTCAGCTAAGTTATGATTAGTGAGCCTAACATTTCTACTTGGTCTATTCAGTCTTGTTTCAACATCTTCTAAATATCTAGAGCAAAAAATCATACACTCCTATGGTAAGTAACCTTCAGCAATTGATCCTTCTAAATAACACTTATTACTATAATAAGACTTCAATTTGCATAGGAACCTAAACACGATATACATCATTATCAAAAGTTGTAATTAAAGGCATATTCATGAATGAATGAAAACTTTGCAAATAAATTAGCACCTTTCTATAGGATACATCCACCGTTAGAAAATCGGTCTACCAGGTTTTGCTTCATGAGGGAGATGGATTACCAAATGAACCAAATAGTGAAGAACAAAGGTGGAAAGATCTTCTCCAAGTTGCATAAAGTCAAGGCAGCTCAATCTTGTACTTTCTCAAGTTCTTCAACAATCAAAACTTTGCCACAAATAGCTTTCATTATATTGGATAGTTTAATTATACAAGACATCACCTTTTTTGACATACAACACCGTAAACGAACTGAAAGTAAATCTTGCATTAAGATGTGATAATCATGTGATTTTAGGGAATATAGTCTTCGATCTTTAAGACTCACACATCAAGATATATTTGATGTAAACGCATCTGGGACCTTTATATCCTTCAACACCGTGTAGAACACTTGTTTTTCTTTCTTCAACATTGCAAAAATAGAATGCGGCAACCGAGATTTTCCATTCGGAAGTTATTGGGGATGAAGATCACGTTGAAATCCCATCTAAATTAGATCAATTCAACTCTTAAGATTGTCATTTGATTTTCTATCTACATTGAGAATTGTCCCAATGATGTTCTCACAAACATTTTTTTCAATATGCATGGCGTCAAGATTGTGTCAAAAAATGTGATGCTCCCAATAAGGAAACTCAAAAAAAAAACTTTTTTTCCACAAGTCCACCTCATTAGGATCATCCTCTTCATCAGATTCATCATCACTCTGCCAGTCAACATCGCCAACATACGCCTCCATCGATATTCTCTTTATTTGCATGTTAGGTGGTTGATTCATCTTCCCATAACTGAAATTGATATCTTTTAACATGAACAAGATTTTAGATCCAATGGTCTACTCAAGAGCTTCTCTGACCTCTTCAGTACCATCAAATAGAGTCCTCTGAAATCTAATTCTTTGATATCTATCTAACCACCGACGTTGCCCCATATAAGAGAACTTCTTCCCATTATATAACCACTTCGAACATGTTTGCGTAGCATAACAAGGACAAGCATAACGTCCTTTCGTACTCCAACTAAATAAATTCCCATAGGCAGGGAAATCATTAATAGTCCACAACAAAGCTGCACGTAAATAAAAGTTCTCATTTCTCAAGACATCATATGTTTCAACACCCGCCCATAACTATTTCGACTCTTCAATAACTGGCTGCATATAAATGTCAATATCATTCCCAGGACCTTTCTCTACAGGGATAATCATAGATAAGATAAAAGAAGATTACTTCATGCAATTCCACGGAGGCAAATTGTAAGGAACAAGCACTATAGGCCAAGTATTATATGAAGTACTCATGATTTTAAATGGATTAAATCCATTAGATGCTAGCCGAAGCCTCACATTCCTAGGATTGCTTGAAAAGCTTCGAAATTTACTGTCAAATTATTTTCAAGCTAAAGAATCAGCAGGATGCCTTAATAATCCATCATTGGTTCGTTGATCATAATGCCACCTCATAGACTCGGCTGTCTTTGACAACATGAAAAGCCATTGAAGACTTGGTACTAATGCAAAATATCGCAAAATCTTTACTGGCTTCTTACTTAACTGTGCCTCACCTTTATCCTTGTAACAGCCCAATTTCAGTGAAATCAGAACAGTGGTTTCGGGACCACAAATCTGAGCCAAAAATAAAAATTATTTTTATTTTATTATATGGACCGTATTATGTTAGAAATGTCATGTGAAAATTTTGAAAATAAAATTTTATCGATTATGTGCTTGATTACGAGAAGGACCAAATAGTATAAAATGCAAAAGTTAAATTCTACTAGCTATAAAGATTAAATAGCTATGGAATTCAAAACTTAAGGTCCTTATATGGTAATTAGACCATTAAAGCAAAGTATGTAGATATTGTGGTCACTCATCCTATAACACCCCAAACCTGGCTAGGACGTTATGGCTGAATCTGACGGGGTCACATCGAAGTGTTTTTCGTAGATTGTACTTTCGTTGAGAAATCCATTTCATACTAAAACTCTTTGTGATTTTAACGAAAATCTAGGAAGTCTCATTCATTGTTAAAACTCAAGTCTTTTAGCAAAAGGTTACTCCTGTTAATTTGATATTCCGTCTTTAAACCTTATTCGTTGTGGAAGCTTTTTTAAAATATGTTGCGTAAATGTGGTGTTTTAGAAAATCATTTATCTTTTTAAAAACCCGCAGCCTACAACTAACTGATATGAATCAAAATAAATAAAATCCCAAATTAAAGGTTAAAACTTAAAGAGGCCTTATTACAAAAAGAGATACCCAAATTAAAACACTTATAATTCAAAAAGAAAAAATAGAAACATGTGCGGTTGTGTAGCCACCTCTGAGTCCTTCCTAGCACCAATTTGTCTAAGACTGGGGATTACCTGCGTAAATGAACAGAAAGGGGTGAGTTTACGAAAACTCAGTGTGCAATCCCTTAATGAGTAACAGACATCATACATTACGCATATACAGTCTAGGCCTAAGCCCGTTCCAGTAACAGTTCAGTTTCAGTTAGTGCCTTAGCCCATTATAGTATCAGTATCAGTGTGGGCCTTAGCCAATTTCAATAACAGTAACAGAAATGCAATCAGAAATCCTACCCATCCATCTTTTACACCCCACTCCATCCAGCCTCACACTCCATGTGGGGATAAAATCAACCTACCCATCCCTATACTCTAAAATATAGCACCGATTGCAGCACTAAACAATATTTACAGTAAAGCTACCAGTACAGTACACTTCCTCTAAATATATGAAATATGTCATCTTATAATATCATACATGTATGCAAAAATGTCATGCTCGATTACAATCATACATATCATAGGGGCATATCAGTCATTTAACCTCATACGGGTATAGCAGTCATTTCATCAAATTAGGGTCTAGGTATACTTACCGACCTAATACCAGGTCCATAGTCGTCTCGAGCGACCCGTGCAACCTTAGCAGTCAAACAGTGAGAATGGGCCCAAGGCCCATAATGCGAGCCTATGTGGGCCCACATACCCGTGTAGCCCACAAAGCCCAAAAAAATGGCCTTAGCTGTGTGAGTTACATAGCATGGCCCAATATTTTCCACACGTCTGTGTGGTTTACCCGTGTGGGGCCCACACTACCCATTTCGGCCCAACGTGGCCCAAACCGTCCTAAGCCCATGAAATCGCTCATGGTGGCCTCTACGATCAAATGCCCACGTCTATGTATTCAGATTACCACACGAACAAGCGTATGCCCATGTGGCATCAATGGTCGCATTTTTCGGCTTTTGTCGATTTACGATTTGAACAGTGTTTACACACCTGTTTGTGAAAATGTACGAATAGTCCACGAGCACCAAACCTACATTCAATCAAGGTATTCTATTAGCCATTTGATAATAGGGTTAACAACCTCCCTTAATACAGTCCCAACTTATCATTAATACCTGCCTTGATTGAAAAAACGTGGCTTAGTCTTCTTAGATTGCTGACTAAGATTGATCACACGCTCCTTGTCGAATATCTGCGTTACCAGCGAAATCTATTAGTTACGATTGCCTAAACCCATTGGTTAATTTATAGAAAGCAAAAAACCCTAGAATAGGGGAAGTAGCATTCGACCAACACCAAGAAATGCAAGCCAACATACCCCATTTGAACACAATAACTACAAACAGAGTTACCATTGATCGAGTGATGAGGGAAAGGTATTGACTGCTTCAGTATCACTTGCAACTCCTTCACTCCTCGAGAAATTATAGGAATCATAAGAAACACCACAATATGATAGAGGAGGAGAGATCCGAAAATAAAAGAAAATAAGTATTCGGCTCCGATAGTGTAAGAGAGAGGAGATTTGATAAAAGTTGGAAGAGCAGAGAGAAAACAAGAGGAAGTCGAGTGCACTCACTAATTTGTCAAAGAACAGTTGTCCCACAAAAAAAAATGGAGAGAGTAAGGGATGAAGAAGGAGAGAATCAATCAGAACTAAGGCTAAAACCAAAAGGATTTGAGAAAGGGGAAATGAGGGTATTCGGCAGTAAAAGGTATCAAAGGGAAAACGGTTGTCAAAGAGTAAAGGGAGAAGAACAAAAATCGTAATAGTCCAAAATGAAAATACTCGAATGATCCCCTAGAGGTATTCGGCTATCGAAAGAGTGTAGAAAAGAACCCAAAAGCACTTGTCAAAAACTAAAAGTGAGGAAGAAAAAGCAACAAAATTGTGCAGCAACCGAAACTAAAGCTCACCTAACACGAATTCTACCCCAAACCAAATTCATTGGGTGCCTACAGTCCCAATTCGGCACCAACACTCCCTCCACTTCAAATCCCCTTGAATTTCTCCCAAAATCTCTCCCAAAATCTCTCCTCAATCCATCCCAACTGATCACTATCCAAATTCCCCATAATCCCTCCTAATTTTCGGCTACACATTCCCTTCACCCCTCAAACACTCCAACCGCCCATAAGCTTCAGATTTCTACTGATATCCAACCTCTTACACGACATAGCAACAAAATAAATATTTCTCTGTGCCCCACAGTACTCGAACCTCAGTCCTCAGGTAAACACCACATGCCACCTATCCCTTAGACCAGCAGGCCTATTCTGACATGTTTTACCCATATTTATTTAATAAGCCTGCTGACTAGAGACAGGGTTTATTCAAGTATAAACAAAATTTTGTACAAGCCAAGGCTTGAATCCAAGACTTCTCAGACACTTCTCAGGACACTTAACCACTGAAGCAGACATGCACTTGTGCAACACAACATTCAAAATTAAACACTTAGATTTTGGGGCGTTACAACTCTACCCCCTAAAAGAAAATTTCAACCTCGAAATTTACCTGGTCAAAACAAATGAGGGTATTGTTATCGCATTGCCTCCTTAGGTTCCCAAGTGGCTTCCTTTGAGCTGTGATTACGCCAAAGTACTTAACCAGTGGGATAGACTTCTTCCTTAACACTTTTACATCACACTCTAAAATTTGAACTGGCTCCTCCTCGAAAGTTAGATCTGGTTTAACCTCTATCTCCTCAGTTGAGATAATATGTGTTGAATTAGAGTGGTAACACCTAAACATAGAGACGTGGAACAAATCATGAATCAGGTCTAACTCTAGAGGTAACTCTAGCTGATAAGCAACCGGTCCCACATGTTTCAGTATGTGGTAAGGCCCAATGAACCTAGGGCTCAACTTGTCCTTCCGTCCAAACCTCAGTACCTTCTTCCATGGCGAGACCTTGAGAAAAATAAAGCCCCCAGAGAATATTCAATCTCTTTACGCTTTAAATCTGCATATGACTTTTTCCTGTCTGATGCTACCTTCAGCCAATCCCAAATTAGTCTAACTTTAGCCTTGGTATCAGAAACTAATTTAGGGCCCAGTAGACGTCGCTCGCCTAACTTCGTCCAACACGAAGGAGTACAACACCTACGACCATATAATGCCTAGTAAGGTGCCATCTGTATGCTAGACTGGTAGCTATTTTTATACGCAAACTCTATTAACGGCAAGTAATCCTCCCAACAGCCTCAGAAATCAATTACACAACTGCCCTCCAGTATCTGAATCACCCTATCTGATTGAGCATCTACTTGAGGTGGAACACAGTACTGAGTCTAACCTTGTACCCAGTGCTTCATGCAGCTTCTTTCAGAACTGAGACGTGAAGCGAGGATCTCTATCAGATATTATGGAAACTGATATCTCATGCAATCTCACTATCTCAGCCACATACAATTTAGCCAGCTTTTGTAAAGAGTAATTGCTGCATCGTTGAGACCACCAAAAATATCCTATTCCCTGTAAAATAGTAAAAATAACAGTAAATGGAAAGTAGGGTCAAATCCTTAGGGACCGGATTGTACAAATGCTCGTTTCTTGAAATCCTAGACAATTTCTTGGCCAAGAAAACCTGAAAAATAAAAAAAAAACAAAATTAAGAATTTCAATCTGGAAAAATAAAAACAGAATTTAAAGTGAATTGAAATTGCAAGATTAAATAAATGGCGGAAATTAAATGAGGAATATAAAAATAAACAGAGTTTAGAGAAGAGAAAGTTTATTATGTGGCGAGATTCTAGCCTTCGGTTGTCTCATTTCACCTTGGGTTCAATCCTTGGCTTGTAAATAATCCTTCTCGAGCAGGATAAGCCAGTTATAGTGGAAGAGGACGCCTACAACCACCAGCTCTAAGGATTTAGACTTAAAATTTGGTGGAGCCTTACTTTAGCCAATAATCGCTTCTGTGGGACTATCTTCTGCTAGATCATCACTTCCCAACGGCGAATACCACGATGTTTTGTCTCTTGGATTCACCAACCTCTGACGCAGAAAGCCAACGAACCAACTGTGCAACCTTCCCAAAACGTACAAAGCGGTCGTTCCTTGCACAAGTTGAAAAGATCACCTATTAAGGGACTTGGACGGAAGCGTCAACCCCATAATGCGGAGAAGCGAGGAATACCTTGTTGAGAAGGCTAAGCGCGGGTTCTAAGCCTCACGAACCTTCTTGGGGAATTTTGACAACCTTCGACTAGATTGGTTTAGTGGCTCATGATTTTTGGGAAAGAAATAAATATAATAGGAATGAGATTTTTATTGAAGAAAATACGAAGAGAATAAAAGACAGAGTTTTTGGGAGAGGGAGTGTTTACAGGAAAAGAGATTCCTAATGAAATTCTAAAAGATAAATACAAATAAATAAAGATAATTAAAAATAAATAAAGATAAATGAAAATAAATCCTAAAATTAAATCTAAATAAAAATCCTTAATAATTATCCTAATATAATTGAAATTAAAATAGATTCTTGTGCTACAAAATATCTTCTTTTGCATTTTAGCCCTTGGGTCTTCTATGTTTGCATTTTTGGCACCACTTCTTTCTTTCTTTGCATGTTGGTCCATTATATCTTCAAATTCACACTTTTTGCCTTTAAATTTCCTCTTGTCTCCAATTTAGTCCTTAAAAGATAAAAGACCACAAAATAATCCAAATTAGTAGGATCATACTCAAAATAATCATGCAATTAGCACATAAAATATGATGTTCTAGAGTATTATCAGTAATTAGTACGGACTAGTATGAAATGGGCAGATTTCGTCAATCGATCCACAATGACCCATACTGAATCCTTCTTAGCAGGCGTTAGGGGCAGCCCACTAACAAAGTGTATAGTCACCCTCTCCCACTTCTAAAGTGGAATCTTAACTGGATGAAGCAACCCTGAAGGTAACTGATGTTCAGCCTTAACCTGTTGGCAAGTCAGACATTTACTCACAAAGTCAGTAACTTCACGCTTAAGACCTGGCCACCAATATAACTCATGAAGGTCACGGAACATCTTATTCCCACCGGGATGTATATCATAAGGACTACTATGCAACTCTTGCAGTATAGATTGCCTCAAATCAGTATCTTTCGATACACAGACTCTCTCACAAAAACAGAGTACCCCTTCGCTATTCAGTCCAAAATCTGATGTGCTACCACTCTCAATCTATTGAAAACGAGGGCCTAGTGACTTACCCTCTAATTGTTTACCCTTAATCTGTTCAGTCCACATCTGTTTAACTTGGAGTTCAGCCAACAAGCTACCATCATCGAATAAGCTGAGATGAGCAAACATCACCCTCAAATCAGTCATAACCTTACGGCTTAGTGCGTCAGCCACTACATTAGCCTTACCAAGATGGTATTCAATGGAACAGTCATAGTCCTTAAGTAGCTCGATCCATCTATGCTGCCTAAGGTTTAGCTCCTTCTGAGTGAGAAGGTACTTGAGGCTCTTCTGATCCCTGTAAATGATACACTTCTCTCCGTACAGGTAATGCCTCTAAATTTTCAGTACGAATACCACCGTGACCAACTCCAAGTCATGTGTCGGATAGTTTGCCTCATGTGTCTTAAGCTGGCAAGATGAATAAGCTATGACCTTACCATCTTGCATCAACACACATGCATTACTGCAAACAGTAAACTCTTTCCCAGATTTTGGCTATATCAAGACAGGGGCCTTAGCCAGAACTTTCTCAAGTTTTTCAAAACTTTCTTGCTGCTTATCAGTCTAGTCAAATGACACCCCTTTATGCAACAACTTAGTCAGAGGTGTAGCAATCAATGAAAACCCCTCAACAAAAAGTCTATAATACCCTGTCAGACCCAGAAAACTTTGAATATCAGATATCGTCTTAGACAGCTTGTAGTCTAGAGCAACTTTAATTTTTTGAGGATCAACCCTAATTCCTTCAACGGATACCACATGACATAGAAATTTTACCTCCCGTAGCCAGAATTCACACTTGCTGAACTTAGCGTACAGTTATTTCTCCCTCAGAATTTGTAGAACCACTAGGAGATGTGCATCATGTTCATCTTCACAAATAAGATGATGGTACCCAGATCAAAGATCAATCTTAAAGAAAACTGAAGCATCTTGGAACTGGTCAAACAGATCGTCTATCCTCGGTAGAGGGTACTTATTCTGAATGGTTAATTTATTCAATTACCGGTAATCAATGTACATCCGCATGGATCCATCCTTCTTTTTTCACAAATAAGACCGGTGCTCCCTACGGAGACATACTAGGTCAGATGAATCCTCGATCCAATAACTCTTAAATTTGAGCTTTAAGCCCTACAAGCTCCTTCGGTGCCATTCAATAAGGGGCGATGGACATCGGAGTTGTATCAGGCAGGAGCTCAATCCCAAACCCAACTTTACGATTTGGGGGTAACCCAGGTACCTCATCGGGAAAAACATCCAAAAAGTCCTTAACTGTTCTGATTCATTAATAGAAGAAACCTCAGAATCAGAAACACCGAAGTAGGCTAGATATGCCTCACAACCCTTACGAGCCAATTTCTAGGCCCTAAGTGCAGAAATCACATTTGATAAATAATTTCGACGCTCCCCAATTACCACTACCTCATCACCTTCCACAGTTTTCAGTACCACCCGTTTAGAAGCACAATCCAAATTCACTTGATGCTTAACCAGCCAATCCATGCCCAGTATTAAGTCAAATTCTCCAAAAGAGAGTTCCATCAAATCTGCCAAGAAGATATCTCCTTAGACCTCCAAAGGTACATCTCTGAACAATTTATTTACCCAGACTGACTGCCCTGCTGGACTCAACAGAGTAACCTCACTCGTAGTGCTTTCAACCATTAAACCCAAGGTCTCAGATACAGTACATGCTATATAGGAATGCGTAGATCTAACATCAATCAGTGCAGTATAAGGTACATGATGAATAAAGCACATACCCATGATAACATCTGGGGCGTCTCCGTTCTCTCGGTGACGTGCAGCATAAACCAGGGCTAGCTACCTCTCCTCAGTACGTCCAGCACCTCTGCTTGGTGCCCTCTGACCATGGCCCAAACTATTTCCACCTCTAGCCTGACCACGGCCTCTCGGCGACTACTGACCACCCTCAGGCCTTCGTGGATAATCTCTGATATTGTGCTTCAAAGATCTGTACCTTAAACTGGCCCCAATCCTTTTGCAGCACTTGCCTTGATGGCGTCTCCCACAATCAGCACAGGGCTGCTATCTAGTAACAGCAACAGGGGCCCCAACTCTGATCGACCCATCAACTCTGGCCTTTTTCTTAGGTTTCAGGAATGAACTTGAGGGCTCCAAATCCCTCTTGTTCCTACCCCTTTCCTTTTCACGGTTCTAGCGCTCAGTGCGCTTCACATCCTCGGTAATCTTCGCCTTATCCACTAAAGCAGTAAAATCTCACTCCCTCTGTGGAGCTATCAAAACCCGTAGACTATCTCTAAGGCCTTCCTCGAAATGAACACAACACTCATATTTAGTTTCCACCATCCCACACGCATAGCGGCTAAGACGCAGAAATTCAGCCTCATATTCAGCCACTGATTTATCCCCCTGAGTCAAATTCAAAAACTCTCTCCTCTAGGCATCCACATAACTAGTGCCCACATATTTCCCTTGGAATACAGTTTTGAAAAATTCCTAAGTCAACCGATCAGGCTAAGTACCTTCCTTAACTGTAAGCCACCACTGATAGGCTTCGTCTCGTAGCAATGACACTGCTCCTTTTAGTTTCTGCTTGGGGGTGCAGTCGAGGTTGTCCATAATCCTCTATGTGGCCTCAATCCAATATTCAGCCACATTAAGGGAAAATCCAACAATACCCCTAAAAATCACAGCCCCATTAGACTAGAGTCATTCTATAACTAACCCATGGCCCAAAGTACTATTATTGGGCCCAAAGACCCTCTCCAGAATTCGTAGCATGGCTTGAGACAAAGTGTCATCCCCAGCCATGCGATCATGAGACCCAGTCTCAGTCTCAGGTGAAGCCGGTGCCTCTCTAGATTCAACATTAGGCATGTGGCCAGATGCTGAAGACCCAGCCCGAGCACCTCCACGGCCCCCACTGCGGCCTCTTGTACCCCTTTCACGAGTACCTTTGGTGCTCATTATCGATTTGCGTATTATCTGTTTTAACAATTTTATGTATCAGTTTACAGTTTTAGTGTTTATTAACTAATATTTTATGAAAAGTAATATCAGCTATTCAAAGTGTCTATTTTCGCAGATCACAGTTTTACTACAGTTTTAGTTTACCCTAAACAGAGTATTTCAGTACAGTCTACTACCTATAGTAGTTTCAGTAACTGTAACACCCCTATCCCGTATCTGTCACCGGACTAGGGTTAAAGGCGTTACCAGAAAACTCGAAAAATCTAACATTCATTTTTCCAACATCATAGTCTCAAAGGTCAAACATTATCATAGAGTCCCTTATATAGGTCATCGAGACCTAAAACATGCATTAGAAAAGGGTTCGAGACTAAACCAAGCTCATAAAAAAAATTTTGAAACTTAAACCTTCTTTAAAGATGTCCAGGTCACATGCCCGTGTGTATAGGCCGTGTGCCTCACATGGCATTAGACATACCCGTGTGTCTAGGCCGTGTCAATACAGGGCATACATACTGACTTGCGCACATATCCACAAGACACACCTGTGTGCCTTGGCCGTGGTCGATCCTGACTTGGATCACACGGCTAGCCACATGTCTGTGTGCCTTGGCCGCGCTCAAGGCTGATTTAAAATCGTAGGGTACCCCAGGGGACACGCGGTCGTGCAACATGACCATGTGTCGCACACAGCTGAGACACACGCCCGTGTCTCTGCCCGTCTGGACAAAAATAGGCCATTTGAATAGCCAATTTGCCACCCATTTTTGGGTCAAACCTCCAAGCATCAAACCAAGAATATTTTCAGCATAATTTCAGCCAATTTCAATACCAAAACATACATTATTCATGCCATTACATTATCAACAAATTCCATTCTCAACTCATCAACCAAATCATACCAAAACATATGTTCCATAAACTCCAAACATACAAGCACATCTCATGCAAAACCTTATCAAATTGACCATTTCCTTTGGCCAACCAAAAGCACATCATAATGGCACATTTGCATCACATAACATATATCAATATCAACCATAAGTTTTACAACAAACTAGCCATATCACATGGCATAATATATACATTACAAAACATATCAAAATACTCCTAACCTATACATGCCATATACCATATATAAAACTCTCAAAATGGTAACAAAATAGATGTCCGATAGTGAGAGTGAGTCGCTGACGATCCCTGGATCTGAGCTAGCTTTATAACACTGTAAGACAAAGAACATTTCACACAGTAAGCTTAGAGCTTAGTAAGTTCGTAGTATAATATATTTAACTCAATATTTAAAATCTATAAGACATATTAGCTAACACATAGTTCAATTCATATCACAACTCAACCTCATTCATTACCATTTCTCATTTCATATCATTTCCTTAGTTCACATATTCTTGCATATAACTCATACACAATATTACCAACCATATAGGTTCATCTACTAGATTCACCATATCGGTAACCATAAATATTCATTACATACCTACACGAACTCGTACTTATCTATTACATTATCACTTTAATGCTCGAGGTACTAATTCATTAGATCATCTTTCCACATACAAGAACATCGCACACTTAGTGCCAACAATCTAGCCAACCTATAAAATATCATACACTTAGTGCCATCATATTAAACCAAAACTATCTCAGTATCGCACACTTAGTGCCACATATAGCCGAAGCTATTTCAAATCGCACACTTAGTGCGGAACATATTTGATTTATCATATCACTCAAACCATAATCAATTATATACAAATTATGCACTATCAAAGCATTAAAACATGCTTGTAACGTCATTAATCACGTCCGAACTTACCTCGTTCTCGGACTTGTCGACTTGGATTGTCTACTCTATAACCTTCGATTTCCCTCGATCTAAGTCCGAATTCTTCTTTTCTTGATCTATATGTATTCAAAATTAACCATTTTATTTACCAAATCATTCAAATCAATCCACAAACATATATTTAGGGCATTTTACAAATTAATCCTCACATTTTCATACCTCGACATTTTAGTCCCTATTTCATAAAATCACAAAATACACATAATTTGCTTATACTTATGCTTGGCCAAATTCTCCTAGTACTCATAAAAGTCCACCCATTTCATTTATTTCACATTTTAGTCCTTCAAAATATCATTTTCACAATTTAGCCAATTTTACTCAAATTCATCAAAAATTCAAATACAAAATATGCTAACCCAAAAACATATCTTTAATTTACTATCATTAAACTTCACAAAGCTCACAATTCCATTAATGGCACATTTGAAAATCATCATCAAAATTAAAAATTGAGACATGGGCTTTATAGTATACAAAGCAACGATTATAAAAACGTAGAAATTATTAAAAACGGAACAAAAACGAATTTTTA
This sequence comes from Gossypium anomalum, assembly GCA_025698475.1. NCBI lineage: Eukaryota > Viridiplantae > Streptophyta > Magnoliopsida > Malvales > Malvaceae > Gossypium > Gossypium anomalum. Next base: position 74,307,953 of record CM046966.1, on the reverse strand, counting down.
ATCAAGCTTGGAAGTAGCCGAATATCAAAGTATAAGAACCTTAACTTTTCTTTCTTAAATTTCAGTGGAATATGGATGAAATAAATGGATTTTAACCTTTGTTTTTATTTAATATAACATAATATACTAAATGCCAATTTTGCCCTTTGTTATAAAATCATTTATTCACTTAACATATGACCTTTTTATGTCCATCCATCATTCAAATGGTCTATTCACGACATAAAGACCTCTCTTTTAATAAGACAAATCAATTAAGCACTTTAACAAATAGCAGGAAACTTTTATATTTTATGCAATTAGGTCCTTTTTATCAAATTAAACATACAAACGATTTAATTTTCATACGAAACCTTCACACATGCTAATTCACATTTCGTAAGCACGGAAAGTAATATTTAAATAATTTTTGACTCAGATTTGTGGTCCCGGAACCACTATTCCAACTAGGGTCTAAACTGGGCTGTTACAACTCTCCCCCTTAGGGATTTTCGTCCCCGAAAATCTTACCTGTGAAGAGGTTCGGATAACGTTCTATTATTGCATTCTCTGGCTCCCACGTTGCCTCTTCAACTCTATGTTTATCCCATAATACTTTAAGTAGCAAAATTTTTATTTCGTAATTCTTTAACCTCGTGAGCCAGAATACGAATCGGTTCCTCTTCATAGGTCATATCAGACTTAATCTCAATCTCGGATGGATTAATCGCATGCGAAGGATCAGACCGATATAGACAAAGCATCGAAACATGGAATACATTATGGATCTTTTCTAACTCAGGTGGCAACAATAGCCTGTACGCAACTGGCCCGATACGTTTAATTATTTCACATGGCCCAATAAATCTCGGACTCAATTTGCCTTTACGACCAAATCTGGGTATTTTCTTCTACGGGATTCAAAAATACTTTGTCCATCTGAAACTCTATATCTTTTCATTTCAAGTCAGTATATGATTTCTAATGATGTGACACTATTTTCAAACTTTCACGAATCACTTTTACTTTTTGTTTAGTCTCTCTGATCAAATCGACCCCTTGTATCTTATTTTCTCTGAGCTCAGTCTGATACAATGGTGTACGACATTTACAACCGTACAAAGCCTCGTAAGTTGCCATTTTAATACTCGATTGAAAGCTATTATTGTACGCAAATTCAATTAGAGGCAAGTATCATTCCCACGTACCCTCAAACTCAAGAATACAACATCACAACATATCCTTGAGAATCTGAATAATTCGCTCAGACTGACCATCCGTCTGTGGGTGAAATGCAGTACTAAAATGTAGTTTCGTACCTAACGTATCTTGCAGTTTCAACCAAAAGCACGATGTAAACCTCGAATCTCTATCTAAAACAATAGAAATAGGTACCCCATGTAATTTTACAATCTGAGAAACATATAATTCAACTAGTTTATCAAGCGAGTAATCTGTACGAACTAGAACAAAATGAGCCAATTTGGTCAATCTATCCACAATAACCCAAATTGTATCTTTCTTGTTCGGTGACAATGGTAAACCGGATACAAAATCCATCGTGACTCTGTCCCATTTCCACTCAGGTATCATGACCGGCTGAAGCAATCCAAAAGTTACTTAATGCTCGGCTTTCTTTTGCTGACAGATTAAACATTTTGAAACAAAGTTAGAGATATCTCTTTTCATTCCAGACCACCAGTAATATTGTTTCAAATCATTATACATTTTCGTACTACCCGGATGAGTAGATAACAAACTGTTGTGAGCTTCATTCAAAATCATCTGAATTAACTCTGGATTTCTTAGAACACAAATTCTATTTCTGAATCTCAGACAATCATCATTATCAACTCTGAATTCTAAATCAGAATCTATTTCACAGTGAGCTCGTTTTGCTAAAATCTCATTATCGATCTTCTGGGCTTCGTTAATCTGTTGTAAAAGCAACGGTCTTGCTTTCAATTCGGTTAAATTTGAACCATCATCAGACATACACAATTGAGCATTCAAAGCACATAATGCAAACAATGATTTCTGACTCAAAGCATCAACAACAACATTCGCTTTTCCTGGATGATAATCAATTACAAGCTCATAATATTTTAGCAATTCTAACCACATTCTTTGTCGCAGATTCAAATCTTTCTGAGTTATCAAATATTTCAAACTCTTATGATTTGAATACACATGACATTTCTCACCAAATAGATAGTGGCGTCAAATCTTCAAAGCAAACACAATCGCAGCCAACTCAAGATTGTGTGTCAAATAGTTCTTTTCGTACGGCTTTAACTGTCTCGAAGCATACACAATGACTTTTCCTTGCATCAAAACACATCCCAGACCGATCAACGAAGAATCACTATAGATCACAAATTCTTTACCCGGTTCAGGTTGTACCAACACCGAAGCTTCAGTCAACAAAGTTTTCAACTGATCAAAACTTTTCTGACACTTTTCAGACAATTCAGATTTCACATCTTTCTGAAGTAGTTTTGTCAAATGAGTCACAATCATAGAAAAACCTTTCACAAACCGTCGATAATAACTAGTAAGTCCCAAAAAACTGCGGACTTCAGAAACATTTCTCGGAGGTTTCCAATCCAAAATAGTCAAAATCTTGTTCGAATCAACTCGGATACCAGATGCCGACACAACATGTCCCAGAAAACTGACTTCTCGCAACCAAAATTCACATTTACTAAACTTCGCATATAACCGCTTATCTCGTAAAGTCTTTAGTACTATTCTCAGATGCTTGGCATGTTCAGTTTCATCACGCGAATAAATCAAAATGTCATCAATGAATACGATAACAAATCGATCTAAATACGGTCTAAAAATTCTGTTTATCAAATCCATAAACACAGTAGGTGCATTTGTTAATCCAAAAGGCATAACCAAAAACTAATAATGTTTGTACCTCGTTCGGAAAGCAGTTTTCGAAATGTCTAAATCTTTTACTCGCAACTGATAATATCCTGATGTAGCACCCCAAACCCAGCCTAGAAGTTTGGCTCGAATTTGGCGTGTCACATTGAAGTGTTTTTCGAAAACCATGTTCTAATACTAGCAATTATAAGAACAATAAATAAAATTCCAAATTAGAAATCCAAAAAATTACAACGACTATACTACAACCCACATAAAATAATTTAAATGCAATAATCAAAACTGTAACACAAAAGTGTGTGTGGCTCCCTCCGAGCCCCTCGCAGCTCCGATCCGTCTAAGGCTAGAAATTACCTGAAAGGTTAATAAACAGGGTGAGTTTACGAAAACTCAGTTTGTAATCCCCTACTATATAAAAGGGACAGTCAGTCATATAAAAGAATTAAAAGTCTGGCCCCAGCCCTACTTACAGTTTCAGTATCAATTGGGCCTTAGCCCATTATAATAGAGAATACCAGATGGGCCTTAGCCCATATTCAGTCTCGACATACACTGGGCCGAAGCCTTTCATTTAACGGTTACTAGGCCGAAGCCTTTTCATAAATCATATCACTGGGCCGAAGCCTTTACTGAAAACGATATGGCCCATAGGCCAATTTCAATTTCACATGTAATATCAATGAATGTATGCAAGCCCATTTGGGGAGACTACTCAACCCACCATTCGCTACTCTCCACCTGTTCTAGCCAACACACTATGTGGGGAATAACTCAACCCACCCAACCAAACTCTCCACTGGTAGCATAGCTGCTTTATCATATAACTAGAGGCCTAGCCTCTTCTAATAACTGGGGCAAAGCCCCTTTTGGTAAACTAGGGCAAAGCCTTTTGGCACTTCCTCCATTTATATTAACCTAACCCATGCATACAATGAGTATATCATAGCATATCATGTGCATCTCATAACATATCATGTGCATATCATGTCATATCATTTATATCAATATCTCATGCAACAGATATACATGTCATGGCATACAACATACAGAATCATAATACCATGCCCATATTTGAATCAAACAATCACAATCAAGTCATCCATATACTCACAATCAAACCCGTCAACCACACAGTCTAAATCAGTCACTTGCCCATAAGGGCAAAACAGTCATTTAATACCATAGGGGCAAAATGGTAATTTTACCCCACAAGGGTATCTCGGTAATTCTACCCTACAGGGGTATTTTAGTAATTTTACAAACCATGGGTATTTTGGTAATTTTGCAAACCAGGGGTATTTTGGTAATTTTGTAAATCGAGGGTAAAACGGTAATTCTATAAATCGGGGGTGCTTTGGTAATTTTACAAGTCGAGGGTATTTCAGTAATTTGGTGAACTAAAATATTCTAAACAGGGATAATAATACGAATAGGCCTAAAGCCCTCTCTCGGCCCAAATGGGCCCACGTACTCGTGTGGCCCTTTTAGCCCAAATCTAGCCACAGATATGAGATTCACCTAGCCTAGTCTAATATTTACTACACAATCAAACAACTTATCCAATTGGGCCCGTAGGCCCATTGGGCCCTCAGGGCCCCTTTCGGCCCATCGCGGCCCAAATTAGCCATCCTACAGCCAGAGTAGTGAGAAATACACACCTGATAGGAGATTGGAGTTAATCCGTGCTCCGAGCACTCTTAGCCGATGCCCAACCCAAACGAGCACGCCATAAAGCAAAAGGGATCAGCCAAGAAAGGTACCTTTACTCTCCTCATGGTTCTCTCTATTTAAAGCCAGCTTCGCATCCACTCCTATGTTAGCTTCCCGATGTGGGATCCCTCCATCATCAGAGTTTAAATTCAACACCAACTCTTGCCGCCCCCTGTTAGCAAAATAAATGCTCTTTGTTTGCCATGAGTTTCGAACCCTGGACCTCCTTGCCAACTCTATGATGCCACCTTCCTGCCTCTTATGTGGCGCTACTTTGCCACTAGACCACAAGGCTTTTTGTGGCACAATTTCTCCAACAATATTCTTAAGGCCTACCTACTACACCCAGGGTTTGATTCACCTTAAACCAAAATTTTTGCTAGAGTCCAGGTTTGAACCCAAGACTTCTCAAACACTTCTCAGCACACTTAAACACTAAAACAAGCCTTCATTAACGAAATTTACATGCACAACAAAATATTATAAGCTACCTTCAACCGCTCCCATGCTTAAGGCCCAAAACTTCTAGGCCCAAATTCAGGGTGTTACACCCGATCTCAGACCTATCTTTGAAAACACTGTAGCTCCTTTCAACTGATCAAACAAATCATCAATTCGGGGTAGTGGATATTTGTTCTTGATCGCCATTTTATTAAGTTGTTGATAATCAATGCACATTCTCATAGTTCCATCTTTCTTTCTCACGTAACTCGGTCTAGGAAAACCTCTATTCATTAATTCTTGCAATTGAGCTTTCAACTCTTTTAATTCAGTCGATGCCATTCTATACGGAGCTATTGATATCGGAGTTGTTCTAGGCACTAACTCAATACCAAATTCAACCTCTCGGATCGGTAGTAAACCTAGCAATTCTTCAATAAACACATTCGGATACTCGCACACGACTGGTACTGATTTATTCTTTCTTTTGGTCACTTTACTATCAAGTACATACGCAAAGTAAGCTTCACAACCTTTTCTCACATATTTCTGAGCTAACATCAAAGATATCATTGCCGGTAAACCATTCATATCATCTGATTTGATACGAATAATTTTATTATTCTGAAATCTCAAATCAATCATTTTTCGTTTGCAATTCACAATAGTATCATGCATAATTAGCCAATCCATACCCAGGATTATGTCAAACTCGTTAAATGGTAACAACATCAAGTCAGGTGAAAAACAATTACCCCAAATCATCAATGGAAAATTCTTCCACACTTTATCAACTAATACACACTTACCTAATGGGTTTGATACTCTAATTTCTAATTTAGTAGGCTCCACAAGCAAAGTCTTACAGGATACTAAATTCACACATATATACGAATGAGTAGAACCTGGATCTATCAATGCAATAACTTTAGTATCATAAAGAGTTAAAGTACCGATAATAACATCTAGAGATGACGCTTCTTCCCATGCTCGTATAGCATAGGCTCGTGCAGGTGCTCTAGCATCAGATCTTGCTGCAATGCCTCGTGTCACACCTCTACCACCACTACCATTTCCCATGTTTCTCGGTGGTCTTCCTCTAGCTGCAGTTTTACTCTTCCTCATGTTCTGAGTATTATCTTTCTCAGCTAACTCTGGGCAATCTTTTATAAAGTAATCTTGAGAACCACAACTATAACAAGCTCAGTTATTACTTTTTCCCCAACAATCTCCAAAATGTCGTCTTCCACATTGATTGCACTCAGGCTTTTCATTCTTTTCATTTCTAGCACTCGATACTGTGGTAGTTTGAACTTTAGGATTGGTATATTGCTTTCCACGATCTCTATTCTGATGTCTCGCTGAAGCTATTGATTGATCATTAACATTTCTAGATTTCTTTGATGAGGAATGATAGGATTTATTCATCGACCGCTTCCTCAAATCTCTAGCCTCTGAATCAGCTTTTCTCTTTTCTTTACTGAGATCTTCGACTTTACAGGCCTCTCAACCAGTACTATGAATTCTTTCAGCTCAAGTATCCTGACTAACAGCTTTATATCTTCGTTCAATCCATCAACAAATCTTTTACACATGATCTCTTCAATAGATACATATTCTCGATCATACTTGCTCAAACGTACAAATTTTCTCTCTTATTCTGCTACAGTCATCCGACGTTATTTCAACTCCAGTTTATTTTTCTGATCGAGAAATCTCTAGCTTATGTACTTCTTTCGAAACTCAATCTAAAAGAATTCCCAAGTAACTCGTTCCCTAAGAACCACCGATGTCAAAGTTTTCCACTAGTGATATGCATTGTCTTTAAGTAAGGATACCTCACATTTGATGCATTCATCTATAGTACAAGACAACTCATCGAATACTCGGATAGTATTCTCAAGCCAAAACTCAGCCCTATCAGAATCATCATCAATCGTAGCCCAAAATTCTTTAGCCTCGTGTTTACGAATCTTATCAACGAGTGACTCATTTCATCGAATCGGATCTATTACTGGTGGCACAACCAGGATTTTTTGAAGAATAGTTGGGGGTGGTGGTTGTTGAGTAGCCGGATTCATTCATACGAATTTCATGAACGACTTAATCATTATTTGAAAGAAGGCTTACTTAGCCTCTCCTCCTTGACTAATAGATATCAACCTAGACTCGATCGGCACTTCCCCTTGAGCGGGAGTAGGAGCATTGCTGTCTATATCATCAGCTATTGCTCGTTCAATATCCATTTGCTATATGAAAAACACATTTTAACTGTCAGGAATCATCACACTATCGAAATTCATATATATTGCATGTATAGCTAGACTCACATACGCTATGGTAGTCCTAGGACTGACTAAACCATAGCTCTGATACAATAAAATGTAACACCCCTATCCCGTATTCGTCACCGGACTAGGGTTAAAAGCGTTACCGAACAAATCCAAACATCTAACATTCATTTTACCAACATCATAGTCTCAAAGGTCAAACATTATCATAGAGTCCCTTATATAGGTCATCGAGACCTAAAACATGCATTAGAAAAGGGTTCAAGACTAAACTGGGCTCATACAAAATTTTTCAAAACTTAAACCTTTTTCAAAGATGTACAGGTCACACGCCCGTGTGAATAGACCGTGTGCCTCACATGGCATTAGACACGCTAGTGCGTCTAGGTCGTGTCAATACAGGGCATAAATACTGACTTGCACACACGGCCATAAGACACGCCCGTGTGCCTTGGCCATGGTCGAGCCTGACTTGGATCACACAGCTAGCCACACGTCTTTGTGCCTTGGCCGTGCTCAAGGCTGACTTAAAATTGTAGGCTACCCAGGGGACACACGGTCGTGCAACAAGACCGTGTGTCGCACACGGCTGAAACACACGCCTGTGTCTTTGCCCTTGTGAACAAAAATAGGCCATTTGAATAGCCAATTTGCCACCCCTTTTTGGGTCAAACCTACAAGCATCAAGCCAAGCATATTTTCAACATAACTTCAGCTAATTTCAATACCAAAACATACATTATTCATGCCATTACATTATCAACAAATTCTATTCTCAACACATCATACCAAAAAATATGTTCCATAAACTCCAAACATACAAACACATCTCATGCCAAAACCTTATCAAATTGACCATTTCCTTTGGCCAACCAAAAGCACATCATAATGGCACATTTGCATCACATAACATATATCAATATCAACCATAAGTTTTAACACAAACTAGCCATATCACATGGCATAATATATACGTTACAAAACATATCTAAATACTCCTAGCCTATACATTCCATATACCATATATACAACTCTCAAAATGGTACCAAAATAGATGTCCGATAGTGTGCGTGAGTCGCTGATGATCCCTGGATCCGAGCTAGCTTTATAACACTTTAAGACAAAGAACATTTCACACAGTAAGCTTAGAGCTTGGTAAGTTCGTAGTATAATACATTTAACTCAATATTTAAAAGCTATAAGACATATTAGCTAACACATAGTTCAATTCATATCACTCCTCAACCTCATTCATTACCATTTCTCATTTCATATCATTTCCTTAGTTCACATATTCTTGCATATAACTCATACACAATATTATCAACCACATAGGTTCATCTATCTCATACACCATATTGTTAACTATAAATATTCATTACATACCTGCACAAACTCGTACTTATCTATTACATTATCACTTCAATGCTCGATGTACTAATTCGTTAGATCATCTTTCCATGTACAAGAACATGCCCATGTGTATAGGCCGTGTACCTCATATGGCATTAGACATGCCCTTGTGTCTAGGCCGTGTCAATACAGGGCATACATACTGACTTGCACACATAGCCACAAGACACACCCGTGTGCCTTGGCCGTGGTCGATCCTGACTTGGATCACATGGCTAGCCACACGTCCGTGTGCCTTGGCCGTGCTCAAGGCTAATTTAAAATCGTAGGGTACCCCAGGGGACACGCGGTCGTGCAACATGACCATGTGTCGCACACAGCTAAGACACACGCCCGTGTCTCTGCCCGTCTGGACAAAAATAGGCCATTTGAATAGCCAATTTGCCAACCCTTTTTGGGTCAAACCTACAAGCATCAAACCAAGAATATTTTCAACATAATTTCAGCCAATTTCAATACCAAAACATACATTATTCATGCCATTACATTATCAACAAATTCCATTCTCAACTCATCAACCAAATCATACCAAAACATATGTTCCATAAACTCCAAACATACAAGCACATCTCATGCAAAACCTTATCAAATTGACCATTTCCTTTGGCCAACCAAAAGCACATCATAATGGCACATTTTCATCACATAACATATATCAATATCAACCATAAGTTTTACAACAAACTAACCATATCACATGGCATAATATATACATTACAAAACATATCAAAATACTCCTAACCTATACATGCCATATACCATATATAAAACTCTCAAAATGGTAACAAAATAGATGTCCGATAGTGAGAGTGAGTCGCTGACGATCCCTGGATCTGAGCTAGCTTTATAACACTGTAAGACAAAGAACATTTCACACAGTAAGCTTAGAGCTTAGTAAGTTCGTAGTATAATACATTTAACTCGATATTTAAAATCTATAAGACATATTAGCTAACACATAGCTCAATTTATATCACAACTCAACCTCATTCATTACCATTTCTCATTTCATATCATTTCCTTAGTTCACATATTCTTGCATATAACTCATACACAATATTACCAACCATATAGGTTCATCTACTAGATTCACCATATCGGTAACCATAAATATTCATTACATACCTGCACGAACTCGTACTTATCTATTACATTATCACTTTAATGCTCGATGTACTAATCCATTAGATCATCTTTCCACATACAAGAACATCGCACACTTAGTGCCAACAATCTAGCCAACCTATAAAATATCGTACACTTAGTGCCATCATATTAAACCAAAACTATCTCAGTATCGCATACTTAGTGCCACATATAGCCGAAGCTATTGCAATTCGCACACTTAGTGCTATTTATAGCCGAAGCTATTTCAAATCACACACTTAGTGTGAAACATATTTGATTTATCATATCACTCAAACCATAATCAATTATATACAAATTATGCACTATCAAAGCATTAAAACATGCTTGTAACGTCATTAATCACGTCCGAACTTATCTCGTACTCGAACTTGTCGACTTGGATTGTCTACTCTATAACCTTCGATTTCCCTCGATCTAAGTCCGAATTCTTCTTTTCTTGATCTATATGTATTCAAAATTAACCATTTTATTTACCAAATCATTCAATTCAATCCACAAACATATATTTAGGGCTTTTTACAAATTAATCCTCACATTTTCACATTTTGACACTTTAGTCCCTATTTCATAAAATCACAAAATACACATAATTTGCATATACTCATGCTTGGTCGAATTCTCCTAGTACTCATAAAAGCCCACACATTTCATTTATTTCACATTTTAGTATTTCAAAATATCGTTTTCACAATTTAGCCTATTTTACTCAAATTCATAAAAAATTCAAATACAAAATATGCTAACTCCAAAACATATCTTTAATTTACTATCATTAAACTTCACAAAGATCACAATTCCATCAATGGCACATTTTAAAATCATCATCAAAATTAGAAATTGAAACAGTTCTTTTTCAGAAATCCAAGTTTTAAAAGAAACTCAAATCCACAGCTGAGTTTTGCAACATGTCTCTGATACCACTAAATGTAACACCCCAAACCCATCCTGGACATTATGGCTGAATCTGACAGGGTCATATTGAAGTGTTTTTCGCAGATTTTACTTTCGTTGAGAAATCCATTTCATACTAAAACTCTTGGTGATTTTAATGAAAATCTTAGAAGTCTCGTTCATTGTTAAAACTCAAGTCTTTTAGCAAAAGGTTACCCATATTAATTTGATATTCTGTCTTTAAACCTTGATCATTGTGGAAGCTTTTTTAAAATATGTTGCGTAAACGTTGTGTTTTGGAAAATCATATATCTTTTTGAAAGTCCGCAGCCTACAACTAACTGATACGAATCAAAATAAATAAAATCCCAAATTAAAGGTTAAAACTTAAAAAGGCCTTATTACAGAAAGAGATACCCAAATTAAAGTACTTATAATTTAAAAGTCAAAAATAGAAACATGTACGATTGTGTAGCCACCTCCGAGTCCCTCTCAACACCGATCCGTCTAAGACTGGGGATTACCTACGCAAATGAACAGAAAGGGGTAAGTTTACGAAAACTTAATGTGTAATCCCTTAATGAGTAACAATCATCATATAGTACGCATATATAGTCTAGGCCTATGCCCGTTTCAGTAACAGTTTAGTTTTAGCTAGGGCCTTAGCCCATTTCAGTAACAGTAACAGAAATACAATCAGAAATCCTACCCATCCATCCTCTACACTCTACTCCGTCCTACCCTACACTCCATGTGGGGATAAAATCAACCCACCCATCCTAACACTCCAAAATATAACACCGGTTACGGCACTAAACAGTATTTGCAGCAGAGCTGCCAGTATAGTACACTTCCTCCAAATATAATAAACCCATCCCCATGCAATATGTCATGTCATAATATCATACATGTATGCAAAAATATTATGCTCGATTACAGTCATACATATCATAGGGGCATATCAGTCATTTTACCTCATAGGGGTATAACAGTCATTTCATTAAATTAGGGTCTAGGTATACTTATCGACCCAACAATAGGTCTACAGTCGTCTCGGGCAACCTGTGCAACCTTAGTAGTCAAACAGTAAAAATGGGCCCAAGGCCCATAATGCAAGCCCATGTGGACCCACACGCCCTTGTGGCCCACAAAGCCCAAAAAAATGGCCTTGTCCATATGAGTTGCACAGCCTGGCCCAATATTTTTCACACATCCGTTTGGTTTACCCGTGTGGGGCCCACAAGTCCATGGGGCCCACACGGCCCATTTTGGCCCAACGTGGCCCAAAATGGCCTAAGCCCATGAAACCGCTCATAGTGGCCTCTACGATCAAATGCCCACGTCAATGGTCATATTTTTTGGCTTTTGCCGATTTACGATTTGAACAGTGTTTACACACCTATTTGTGAAAATGTGCGAATAGTCCACGAGTACCAAACCTACAATCAATCAAGGTATTCTATTTGTCATTTGACAATAGGGTTAACAACCTCCCTTAATACAATCCCAACTTATCATTAATACTTGCCTTGATTGAACAAATGTGGCTTAGTCCTCTTAAACCGCTGACTAAGATTGATCACATGCTCTTTGTCGAATATCTGCGTTACCAACGAAATATATTAGTTACGATTGCCTAAACCCATGTGTTGAATCAACATATGCTAATTTATAGAAAGCATAAAACCCTAGAATAGGGGAAGTAGCATTCGGCCAACATTAAGAAATGCAAGCCAACGTACCGGAGTTGAACACAATAACTGCAAACAGAGTTACCTTTGATCGAGTGATGAGGGAAAGGTTTTGACTGCTTCAGTATGGCTTGCAACTCCTTCACTCCTTGAGAAATTCTAGGAATCAAAAGAAACACCACAATATGAGAGAGGAGGAGAGATCCAAAAATAAAAGAAAAGAAGTATTCGGTTCCAATAGTGTAAGAGAGAGGAGACTTGATAAAAGTTGGAGGAGTAGATAGAAAATAAGAAGAAGTCGAGTGCACTCACCGATTTGTCAAAGAACAGTTGTCCCACCGAAAACAAAAATAGAGAGAGTAAAGGATGAAGAAGGAGAGAATCAATCAAAACTAAGGCTAAAACCAAAAGGGTTTGAGAGAGGGGAAAGGAGGGTATTCGGCAACAAAAGGTATCAAGGGGAAAACGATTGTCAAAGAGTAGAGGGAGAAGAACAATAACTGAAATAGTATAAAACGAAAATACCTGAATGATCCAGAGGTATTCTGCTATCGAAAGAGTGTAGAAAAGAACCCAAAATCACTTGTCAATAACTAAAAGTGAGGAGGAAAAAGCAACAAAAGTGTGTAGTAACCGAAACTAAATCTCACCTAAGCTAAATTCTACCCCAAACCAAATTTATTGGGTGCCTACAGTCCCAATTCGGCACCAACACTCCCTCCATTTCAAATCCCCTTAAATTTCTCCTAAAAGCTCTCCTAAAATCTCTCCTCAATCTATCCCAACCGATCACTACCCATATCTTCCATAATCTCTCTTAAATTTTGGCTACACACTCCTCTCACCCCTCAAACACTCCAATCACCCATAAGCTTCAGAGTTCTACTAATATTCAACCTCTTACACGGCACAGCAACAAAATAAATATTTCTCTACGCCCTATAGGACTCGAACCTCAGTCCTCGGTAAGTACCACATGCCACCTATCCCTTAGACCAGCAGGCCTATTCTGACAGGTTTTACCCATATTTATTTAAGAAGCCTACTGACTAGAGACAGGGTTTATTCAAGTATAAACAAAATTTTGTACAAGCCAAGGCTTGAACCTAAGACTTCTCAAACACTTCTCAGGAGACTTAACCACTGAAGCAGACATGCACTTGTGCAACACAACATACAAAATTTATAAAAGGGCAAGGACTAAATTGAAAAGTGAAAATATTTAATTAATTAAAAGATGATAAAAGAGATATCTTCTTATTTTCTCATCTTCTTCCCCAAAATAATACATGGAAACCCCAGGAGAGAGAGAAGAAAGTTTCATGGCCAAATTGGGTAAGTTTCCTTGGCCCATTTTTAGTAATTTTGATATTTTTGAAATCGGGATAGCTTAATCTATCTATGTGGGGGATTAATTTGAAAAGTTATCAAATTATGGAAATTAGGTCATGGATATACATGCTAAAAATTTGAAATTTATGGTAGAAAATGAAAGGTTGTTGATAGATAATCAACTTTTACAAAGTGATTTTTGATGAAAACATGATTTAGGGACTAAAATGCAAAGTGGCGAAAAGTGATGAAAAATTTTGACATTTATAGAAAATATATGCTGTAAATTTTATGTTAGAATTTCGGTTAGGCTTGGAATAGGGAGTAAATTGCATAAATTTCATTTTCTGCGCCTAAGGACGAAATTGGAATTTATGGAAAAGTTAAAGGCAAAATGGTAATTTTGCCTAGGATGTAAATTGAGTCTACATGAATATGAAATATGATAAATTGACGTTAAATATACTCGTATAGATCCAGATAGACCAAATTTGGAGTTAGAATGAGGAAAAGAGGAAAATGTCGGATTAGTAAATTTCTCTACATGAACATTTGTCGAGGTAAGTTCGTGTAACTAAATTGTATATAGTTTTATGCTTGAATTAAATATTGTGTTTGTGAATTGTATAAATTCCATCAATATGTGAAATGATCACATACTCATTAAAGCCCAATAAATGATAATGCCCGATAAATGATAAATGATAAAAATGTAAATTTTATGCTTGAGTTGAATGTGAACATTTGAATTGCATAAATGCATAAATATATGAGATTGACCACCTGTTTGATTATGATTGAAAGATGTTAAATTCCGTTTGAATAAATGGAAAATTTGATGGATATGTGATTTCCCGAAATGAATGAGATCCTAGATTTGTTGCTGTCGGGATTTAGCTCAGACGAGTAATCCTATTGATCTCATTATAGGAAGGATTAGCCTAGACGGGTAATCCTGATATAAGTCCTCTTGAGCATATGTTATGGATTGGATTTAGCCCGGACGGGTAATCCAGATCAAGCTCTTTAGAGAATATGTCATAAAAAGGATTTAGCCTGGACTAGTAATCTTGACTAAGCTCTATTGAGTATATATATATATATTGGAGACAGGATTTAGCCTAGACTGGTAATCCTATCGTATATATGTGTGGCTCAAGAGTGTATTCGCTGAAATAGTACCTTATGGGTACCACTGAATATGTTCATCCTTGAATGTAGACTTGTATACTTTAAGTGTACTACTTCTCGTATGACAATGATATTTTAAGTAAAATGAGTAACGTTCTAATATGAAATAATCTGAACTCGAGATGTGTTATATGAAAATATACTTGAGATGTAATGAAGTGATTTATACATGTTGTGGAAAGTATATATGCATGGAGACTTGATTATTATTGAGCCTATACATGTTTTGATGTTATTATGGAATATATGACTAACAAGGGCAATGAGGATATATATAGGTCTTGAGGTCAAATTGATTGAATGTGCCTTACATAGTTACCTCAAAATAGAATGAATGGTAAGTTAAGTGCTATGTTTACTTTTCAATTCATTCCTACCAATAAACTTTTCAATTCATTGTATAAAACAAACAACAGGTTGTATAAAATAGTATACTTTTCAATTGATTGTATAAAACAAATAGAAACTAAACTCTTTCTATGACAGTTACTACACATTAATCCATATACCAATCTGTTCCTCAATATCTAACAGACATGTTTTCTCTAGGTGAGATATTTAGAACCCCAACTCTTGCTCCAATCTATTAAATTTAAGTATATTAATCAACAAATACACAAAAAATTAAATGAACGGATTAAAAGATTTAAATTATAAAAAGATAGAAGAAAAGAAAAAAACAAAAAACAAAGAGTGCAAAGATAAGAGCATAATTATGAACAGTGTCTTTAAATTTCAACTCATCAAGGAATTGAAGTATAAGGAACACAAGTTCTCTGCTAAGTGAGGACATGATTGAAATTCGGTAAAAAGAAATCAACAAAATAATAAAAGAACAAAGAGATTTTAGCTTCTTATAATCAATTACACTTCAAAAATAACCCTAAAAAAATATGGTTCCAACTTGTAAAATTCAACAACCCAATAACATTACCCAAATTAAAAAAATATATAAAAAAATATAGAATGAAATGAAAAAGTACCAGATTAATTGCACAGATCAGGAGAAATTTCTGGAGAAAGCAAAAAGAATGGCAGGTCATTTTATTACTTTCCCGTCTTTCTTTCTTTTTTTCTCTTTTTACAGTTGTTTTTCTCACCTGTCTTTCTCTTTCTTTTCTAAGTTGCTGTGTCTGGTGAAGTGTTTGTATAGAAAAAAAAGGGTTAGGATTTGAAAGATGAGAAAATAAATTAACAAACAAACAAAATGAAAAACATAAAAACTTACAAGGCGATGCAGCAGAGGATTGTCGATGGTAAATCAAAAGCATCGCTACTGCTTTACCTTTGGTGGCATTTTCTCATAAACACTGATATTGCTTTACTTATTGCGGCCTTTTTTTATTAGTGCCATTAATGTATAACCTTTGCGGCGTTTTTCGTCCAAATGCCGCTAAAAGCTTAATTTCCTGTAGTGAGAGCAAAGAAGTTTGCTCAAAGTCTAAAAAATAAAGGTTGAGCATGAGTTCATAATAAGTTTAGGGTGTTCCAAAAATCCATTTGTGTGAAGCTTGTGATGCAAAAGGATCCAAGACAAAGTTAGGGTTAAGATTATTAAACCTAAAAATTCACTTTTCTTTATCCCGACCTTTAGCCTAGCCTTATTACAACATAATCAAAGACCTATTGATTTGATGATAATACCGACTAAATTAGTGGAGAGGAATTGCTAAGTTTAACATATGAAGACCACTAATTAAACCTTGTGATTACTATATTTAGATTGATAAGGAAAGTTTATTGATTGGTGAATGTTATATATGACTTTGAAATGCATGCATATTATGACTCATGTTGGCATTACGTTGTATTTAGTATTAAGGTTTGGAAATAATATTTTCATTCGAGCTACTTATCAATAAAAAGAATTTTTGAGCATGATTATGTGCAAAGATTGATGCTGCTTTATCATATTGCAAAATTGTCTTGGCAAAAGTTGTGTTGTGCCTGAACATTACTAGGGATGAGCAATGGTTTAAATTTGGTGGTGTGTAAACTTGAAATTATATAGGATTTTTCTATATTTTTTACCACCTTTTGACATAATAATTATATTAATCTTGAGTAATTGTTAATAAATTAAGTGGATTTTGCTTAAATGTTAATATGACACATGAATTTATGAAGTACGCAAAATTATGTTTTATTACCTGATTTTTGTTCATAAAATTATATTATTTTTATGTTAATTATTAATATGTGATTTTTATTATGTAGTGGGTCCATGGAAGATGAGATTACCAAAAGGATGTATGGACATGGACACATCCACCTTACTTTGACAATAATACTATGCAAAATTAGGTTATAAGGATGCTAATGACTTAATTAAAGTGTGTTACAGAGTGGACATGTTTGGTTAATTTTTGGATCATGAAACTGTCCAACAAGGAGAGTCAAGCCCAATTTTGGCACAAGTATATGGATGCCCAAAAATTAGCTTTGGGATATTTCATTGGAGGTCCCTACAGTTGCAATTTAATCAGAAATCAACACAAAAATTATGCCTTTGAAACCGTCCACTCTATTCTAATAATAACATGATTTTATCTTTGAAATAATCAACTAAACTACCTCCCTTTCCATAATTTTGGGCTGGCCATGCAATGGAAAAGATGGAGGGATTTTAAACGCTATTTTTAGTAAACTTCATCCTCACCTTCACCTACAAATACCGCACTACTCATCCCTTATTCTTGATCCTTTCATTCATAACACATCTCTCATTGTAAATTCTTTTCTTTCAGTCCATTTCCCTTTCCTTTTTCCCCACGCCTAGCCACTCCATTTCCCCTTCCATTCTTTAGCCAACAAAAGCCTTGACAAGACCATCTTTTGGCTAGCCATCTTGAGAAACCCTTAGCAAAGGAGCAACGGGCAGATCAAAGAAACACCTCAGTCAGAAAGATCCGAAAGGTTGCTGAATTGAAGTAGAGTTTACTCTTTCCTCCTTATTGTTTCATTTAAACATGTTTGCTAAGTTTTTAATGATCTTGCAATAAAAAATGATAGCTTAATTCTGTTTAGCTAAGATGATTATGTTAATTCAATAATATTTGTTTGATTCATGTTTAATGTGTTTGTGCCTCAGTCGATTATATTTTCAATTAAAATAAAGATGTATTTCACTCATACGTGATTGGATGCATTTAGATTAGCTAAGCGATCCTAACTAGACGATGGCTAGTAGACTCTAACTAGATGATCCTAACTGATTGAATCCTAACTTGTCCCATTCTTTTAGCTTATTTGTTCTTTCTGAATTCATAAAGGGAAGTATTCCCCTTGACTCGGGAACGTTAGAGATGAGTAATTTTTTGCAATGCTCCTCTAATATCCTCCAATCTTTCTCATTCAGTGAATAGCCACATTTGAAGATTTTAGTATCACCATTAATTTTCATAGTTAACTTATTTTTCTCTAAATCAATGGTGGATCTAGAAATGGCCAGGAAAGGTCTTCCTAGTAAGATCGTTATCTCATGATCTTCCTCAAAATCAAGTACTACAAAATCTACTGGAATAATAAAACTTCATACCATGACTAGCACAACTTCTAGTACTCCTTCGAATGTACTAAAGACCTGTCATCTACTAGTAATGTTATTTGAGTTGTTTTAAGATTCCCTAACCTGAGTTTTTCAAAAATTGATAAGGTCATTAAATTGATACTAGCTCCTAAATCGCATAGAGCTTTATTAAAATGAATGCTTCCTATTTCTATGGGAATAGTAAAACTTCTCATGTCTTTCAAATTCCAAGGTATTTGTCTTGAAATAATCACACTATAGGAAGCACTTAAATTAACTTGTTCGCCTACCTTGATTTTTTAATGCCTTGCCATCATTTCCTTTAAAAATTTGGTGTATTTGGGAATCTTCTCAATTAACTCGATTAAAGGTAGGTTAACATTTAAGGTTTTAAACAAATTCAAAAAACTCATGAATTCATCCTCGTCCTGCTTTTTTTTTTCTTCTAATCTCGATGGAAATGGGGCTTTCATGATTTGGGCATCTTTAGATGTTTTTTTTACTGTCTCAGTTATTGGTGCGTTCTCCTCTTCTGGTTCAGGTCCGTCTTCTACTTTTTGGGAATTGTCTTGAGGTTCATCAATATTATCCAAAGTTACCTCCGGGTAGGTATTTTTGGGCTACTCAATACCTTGCCCAATCGGAGTACTATAGCTTTCACATGCTCTTTACCTTCCCTTTGTGGATTATTTTCCATGTTATTTGGAATGCCTGAACCAATCTTCCTTTTGATATCGCCCATCATGTTCATCAATTGGCTCATTTCATCATCAATTTTAGTTAATGTTCTTGTTGAGTTTGTGCACTCATACTGCACCTACTTGACATCTATTCTCATTGACTGCATCTCTTCCTCAATTTTGTCTAGACATTGACCACATGCTATATGGTCACTTGGGTTGGTTCAGTCTTAGGGCTTCTGCAACAAAGGAGGTTGGTAATTAGTATTTTTAACTTGATTTGAATTGTTACCTCTTCCTTGGTTTCCTCCGTATCTCAAGTTTAGGTGATCTCTCTAGCCGGGATTATATGTATTCGCATAAAGGTTTCCACCCCTATTCCTAATTTAATTCACATGCTCGATAGGATTATTGATATAGTGGAAGAGTGGCTTGTCTACTCCATATATAAACGGTGTAGAAGCAGATTCCATACGGTTTAATCTATCTAATATATGTTGATACTTATCATCCTTTTGAATAGTTTTGACTGTAGTAGCTTTCTAGACATATGTGAAACATTCATTTGGCCACTGACAGGAGTTTAATGCTATATTTTCAATAATTTCATACGTATCCCCATACATCTTATTCATAAAGGCTCCTCCTATTGCTCAATCTAGTCTAGATCGTGCGTTTGCATCCAACCCATTATAAAATACTTGCAGTCGCATCCATTCAGGAAATCTGTGGTGTAGACATTTTTTAATCAACATTTTGAAGTGTTCCATGCCTCATAGAAACTTTCTCCCTCCATCTATCTAAAGAAAGATATCTCTCTTCTTAGTTGAACTGCTTTGCTAACCAGGAAGAACTTTTGTAAAAACTTTCTAGCGAGTTCATCGCATGTCGTGATAGACCCTGGTGCCTATGAGTCTAACCAAGAAAAATCGTTACCAATCAAAGAAAAGAGGAACAACCAAAGATGAATAGCATCATCAGTGACCTCGTTATACTTAAAAGTATCACAGAGTTAGAACAATCGTTTCAAATGCTGATGAGGGTCCTTTGTCATAGTGTGTAACATCCCAAATTAGGGCCTAGTTAGAATAGTGGTTTTGAAACCACTATTCTGAGGCCAAAGAAATTATTTTTAATGTTATTTTATGTGTTATAGCATGATTATATGAGTGCATGAAAATTTTGGTGAATTGATTTTAACGATTGAACACTTAATTTTGAAAAAGGACTAAATCGCATAAGGGGAAAAAGTTGTGATTTGCTATCAAATTGTGTTAAATGGCCATGGATTACAAAGTAGGGGTATTTAAAGTGCAAATACACCCTAAGATAGTGCTTGGTTGGCCATAGGGACAAAGAAAAAAGAAAAGTCAAAATTTGGTAAAAGGTTGGTAAAAGATGACTAAAAAAATAAAAGAAAATGGTCACCCTTCTTCTCCATCTTTCTCCACTGAAAATACCAGAAAAAATAGTGACAAAATTTCAGCCACTCTTCAACCTTACAAATCAAGAAAATCAAGATTTGATCTTACATCAGAAAGTACGAGATTATGGACTAAAATTAAATAATTAGCCGTGTTTGGATTCGAGGTAAGTTCGTATGATAATAATAATGGAATGTTATGTTTGAATTGTAGTTCTTTACTATTATTGCATAAATTGTATGATTAAATACATCAGAAAAGTTGATGGAATGGTGTACACGATGTGGTGATATGACTCGGAAGAATGTTACATGAAATGCAGGAAAACTATGATATATGACAAGTGATATATGGAATAGGTGATATATATATGTTTAATTGTTTAATTGTTATCATGTATCATAATCTTACTTGATACCATGGAAGTATAAATAATGTGATATAAGAGTAACCTACGTTATGAACAAGTTCGACAACATCGGGTTAGATACGAACTTCCGTTGAACCTCGAAAATAGTATAGGATTCAAAAGGTAAGTCATGAGAAATTAGGTGGTCTGAACTCATGAGTGAGCCTGAGTTCATGAGATAAATGTTATATGTAATGAGGGTCCGGGTACTGACTTCGTGATCAAACCTGTGAGTAACTTGTTGAGCGAGCATTTCATGTCAATGCTATATGGGTCCGGGTGCTGAATTTGTGTACAGACCCGTGAGTAGCTCAATGAGCAGGCGTCACATGATTGTGCTAAGGGGTCCGGGTTCTAAATGATGAATAGACCCGTGAGTAGATCAAAGTACGAGCATTACATAGTATGAGGTAGCTCTGGCTACTTACATGGCACTTAGGTGCAAACTTCCCGTGTATCCAATAGTATTCCAAGTGTTCAACAAGTCATGTGATGCAATGGATGTGATGAAAGTCACGAGGAGGGCATGTTAAAGAGGTATGGTTATATGATATACTATGATGAGCACAGGTATGTACACTAAGCTTATGGTTATTGAGACTTTGAAATGTCGAGACCTCGGTGAGCTAAGATGTATGAATTGCGAATATGAACTTTGTTGCAATATCATGCTAACTTACATTGTGTATTTGAACATTGAATCCATGAAATGGTGAGATCATGATTAGTTGAAAATGAACTTATGATAGTTATCATTATATTGCACTAGAACAGTTTTGGACAGCAGCAGTAGTCTAACTTTAAAAATACATCAAAAATAGTATAAAGTGAATTTGAGGCTGAATAAAATATGAAATTGAATCTTATTGAGTCTAGTTTCTTATGAAGGAAACGACATAAGTAAAAGAATTTCATATTATGAGATATTTAAATTTTTATGAGACAGAGTCAGAATGAATTTCAAAATCCTATATTCTAATTTGAGAAAATCATTGAAA
The DNA here is from genome assembly GCA_025698475.1 of Gossypium anomalum. Classification (NCBI taxonomy): domain Eukaryota; kingdom Viridiplantae; phylum Streptophyta; class Magnoliopsida; order Malvales; family Malvaceae; genus Gossypium; species Gossypium anomalum. Next base: position 74,285,930 of record CM046966.1, on the reverse strand, counting down.
ATTATAAAAAAATAGTTATGGGTTATAATTTAAATGCTTAGAATTATTTATAAGCCTATTGTACATATAAATAGATGGGAACATTATCTGAGTCCCGTATTATGAGATAATTAATTTTTAGTGAAGAGGGGTCAGAACTGCCAGATAGCAAAAAAGGGGTAAATTTAAGGAATAAACTGTACTAATTGGCTGAACCAAAAATTCTAAATATTTTATGGTAATAATATATGTGAGTCTAGTTTCAAGGAAAATTAGCGGAAGTTAATTTGGAGTTCCATAGCTCCAATTATAAATAATTTAGTGACTGTGACTTGAGAAAATAGCTTGACCAGAACATGAGTAAAAATGCAAATAGGGTTGTATTACCATGAGAAGCAAGTTGATAAATTGCTTATTATTTTCAACGGTCTTACTAAGCTATAAAGCTTACTCCCTTCCTTTCCTTTCCTTTAGTGTTTTCAGGTTAGCTCGGGGTTGGAGATTGTTGGAGGCAGCATCACTCTATCAAGTCGCTACCTTTGGAATAATGAAGTATATATTAGAAATTTCAAGTGAGTGGCATGTATAGGGATCTAGTTGATTGACATGTTTTATTTTTCTTTTGCCAAATGTGTTGACTTATATTGAGTTATATGTATACGGCCATGAGATATGGATCATATTGATTATGGCTTGTAATGCTAGCTATTCATGTCATGTCTAATGTTTATAGTGCGATTATGTGTGTTTGCCATGCATGGTTAGTAATATGACATGTGTGTTGGATGCATGCTCTATGACCAATTGAGGTGGTTATGGCCATGTAGTAATTGCATGTTATAAACACAACGTGATAATGATTGAACATGAGTGCTTGATGGATAAGTTGGTAACCATAGTATAATGGTAAAAGTGGTCATCTAAATGACAAGTCTTATGAATGTGAAATAAGGAATCTAGACTTGGTATTGCATGAGTAGATGTATTACTTGTAAATGGACATGTTAATGTTAAGAATATGTCGTAATAAAGAGTGTTTAATCACTAAAATGATGCCATGATTTGCAACTTTGATGTGCATAAGGCTGTAAGAGATTATGAGTAACATGAAGCTTGGAAAATAGCCTAAGTGTTGGCCACACGGGTTGAGACACGGTCGTGTGTCTCAACCGTGTGAGGAACACGGCCTGGAGACATGGGCGTGTGGCCCGACTGTGTGGTTCGATGTGCATGTTGACATCATAAACAGAGAGTTACACGGCCTGAAGACACGGGCGTGCCAAAGGCACACGGGTGTGTCCCTATGTCCACACGACCGTGTGACCCTGTTTCATGGGAAAATTTTTTAAATTTCCTGAAACTTTTCAAAGTTCCCGGTTTAGTCCCAAATCAATTCCGATAAATGTTTTGGGCTTCGTAGACCCAAATAAGGGACGACATACATGTGTTTATGAAAAGTTTTAATTTGGATGAAAATTTACGTTTCGGTTTTATATGAATGTTCGTATTTATATTTGGTAATGCCTTGTACCTTGTTTCGGCATCGAACACGGGTATAGGGTGTTACATAGTGCCCCTAAATTACATATTATTTTGGATCATTTTTATCATTGCCAGTTTGATCTCAAAATTATTAATTGTAATCATCACCCTTGCTATACTTTCCTGAACCATGTTTAGGCTTGGTAGGGCATAGTCCCTTAGAGTCTTCTCATTCGAGCCATCTGTAGGTTTGCGGTAACTGTGGTGCTAATGGGCTCCTAGGGCATTATCGTCAGCATCGTGGAATAATTGTTTATCACGTGGTATGTTAACTATAGCTGGTGGTGGTGTATCTTACATTTACTACTGCTACTGTCGGCGATTTCTTTGGATTATTCTTTCTGGGTCTATAGTTGCTACAATAGGTGTGCCTCTACTATGAGTCAAACACCAAACCCAGAAAGAAAAGATTAGTAACATTAAAATAAAATAAGATCATTTCACCAGTTGAGAAATTTCCTAATTATTCTTTTAAGATGAAAAAGTTAAAATTAATCTAGTGACATTGCCTCCCCGACAATGGCACCAACAACTTGACCGCCTTTGAACGTACTTACTTCCAAGGTGTGAATACTGAAATAAAATAGAGAATTATGAGGTGGTATCCGCAAGTATACGGGTTGAGTTGTAATATAGATTTTACAATGAAGTACTTGAGTACTCCGAGTATCGTACCCAAGGGAGGCGAGTACTAAATTAATTTTAACCTAAAAAATTAAAAATCTAATTAATACTCTTTAATCATTTATACTACGAGAGTAAAACAAGAAGTATTTTTAGGGTTTGTAAACTAATAAAGTAAAATAAGATAAAATAATTAAAACTGAAAGAGATAAGGATAAATAAAGTGAATTCAATCTGAAGATGGGTGATCAAATTGCTTCGACAATCCCAATTAATAGTTGTCTTGAGTTCCTCCTCAGCAAACTAGTCGCTACCCTAGTAGGATCTTCTGATCTTCTACTAACATAATGAGTTAGCAAGAACTACTTATCGTCTGACCTCACAGTCCAGACTAGCTTGGGGTAAAGATGTTCATGAATTGGCAATACCAATTTTGGGTTAATTCCCACCTTGATGACTTCCCAAGGTTTTAGGCCTAAGGTTTGTTTCACGTTCTTCCTTTCCCAAACAGTTGATTCGTTGAGTAACCCTACAAAATACATAAGAGATCATGCCTCCACTAGAAGGATTAGTTTCTCATGGCTTTCATAAACAACATGGAATAAAGGGAAGAATTAATCATAAGAAATGGAGTGAAATAGAGAGTTTAAGAAAGCCTAATTAATATTGATGAATAGTACGAATCCATAGAAGTTGATCTCTTTTAGAATTCGATCTCTTGAAGAAAACAAATAACTAAAACTACGAAAACTTAAGAAAGAGAGAAAACAAAAATTTAACTTAAAGAGAAAATATAAGTTGATGTCCATAATGTGTGTCAAAGGGGTCTATTTATAGCCTTCATGTAACAACCCAATTTTGGGTCTAGTCGGAATAATGGTTTCGGAACTACAAATCGGACATAGAAAAGTTTAACTTCATTATATTTTTATGGTCTACAATTTCACGGAATGATTTCGTGAAAATTTCGTTCGAAAATTTTGACGTTTAGGCACTCAATTTAGTAAAAAGGACTAAATTGTAAAAAGTGCAAAAGTTGAGTTCTACATGCTAGAGGTGTCCAATTGCTATGAGATTTTAAATTAGAGGTCCTTATATGATAATTAAACCATTTGTTAAGTTAGTGGACAAAAATGAACATGGTGAGATAAAATTTTAAAGTTTGGAAAAAAAACACTTTGGTAAAAGAATAAAAAGGGAAAATAAAGCCAAAATTTGCTCATCTTTCTTCTACCTTGGCCGAATTTCATAAGGGATCCATAGCTATGGTTTCTTCAACTTTCAAGCTTGATAGTAAGTGCATCCTAGCCCGGTTTTTAATGCTCTTTACATTTTTTAAGTCCTCGTAACCCAGTTTACCTATTTCTACCATTATTTTGAAGTAAGGTTCATGTTTAAAAATTTACCTATACCAGCCCCTTTTTTAACTAAATCGAAACAATAGTTTCAGGACCACAAATATGAGGTCGTAATCTTATTTTAATATTATTTTTGATGTTTATAACATGTGAGTATGTATGTGTGAAAATTTCGTAAGCTAATTTTATCGTTTAATAGCTCAATTTGAGAAAAAAGACTAAATCGCGTAAAATGCAAAAGTTGCATTCTACTTGTTTAAAGTGCTTAATTGCTATGTTTTATTAAATGGGAGGTCCTTATGATGTTATTAGACCATTGAAAGTGGAATTTGACAAAAAGGGGCATTAAATGGATGTTTTAAATGGTTTTTATTTAAGGTTAAATGTGTAATTTAGTAGTTAATCATAAAATAAATAAATAAAAAGTCATTTTCCTCTTATTATCATCATCTAGCCGAAATTAAGATGTGAAAAACACCATTGCTAGGGCTTGAAGGTTTGGCCATTGCTCTTACTAATTGTAAGTTCATTTTTGCTTGATTTTTGATAATTTTTACATTTTTGTGATCGTTGCTTTGAGTACTAGCTAGTCCATGCCTCAATTTTTGAATTGGTTGATGAATTTGTGAGTTTCCATTGATTAATGCTTGAGCTTTGTGATAGATGATGATGAAAAATGAATAATTGTTGATAGTTTTACATGTTTTGTAAAGTGATTTTGAGTAAAAATGTCAATTAGGGATTAAATTGAGAACATGTAAAATGTTGTGGTTAAAAGTGTGAAATAAATAAAAGTATGGGCTGTTATGAAGCTATAGAGAATTCGGCTAAGTAGGGGCTATTTGAATTTTGTGTATTTTGTGTATTTGTGTAATAAGGGCTAAATTGTAAGAAATGTGGAACTTTAGGGGCTAAAGTGAAAAAACACCAAAATATATGTTTATGGACTAAATTGAAAGATTATATGATTAAATGAGTTGAATTTGTTATAATATAGATCAAGAAAAGAGGAACCCGTACTTAGATTGAGGCAAGAGCAAAGTATTCAATTAATCGACTAGTTTCGTCGTAATTACGTCTGAGGTAAGTTTGTATGTGATAAATATTGTTACAATTATGTTTTTAATGCTTTAATAATGCATAAATTGTATATATGCGGCTACGAATGTATACAATGATGAATCGACTATATTTGGCACTTAGTGTGCGTTTCGAGATAGCTTCGGCTATATACAACACTTAGTGTGCGAATTGGAATAGTTTCGGCTTTATGTGGCACTAAGTGTGCGATACCGAGATAGCTTTGGTTTAAGGTGATGGCACTAAGTGTGCGATACCGTTATAGCTTCGGCTATACATTTATGCACTAAGTGTGTGATATCGTTATAGTTTCGGCTATACATTTATGCACTAAGTGTGCGAGTTCTTAAAGCTTTGAAAGATATTCGAATGATTTAACGAATTGAACAAAGAGGTGACAATGAGATAAATAAATTCGAGATAGTACAGGTACGTACTATACCTATGTGGTAGTTGATACTATGTGTATGAATCTTGATGAAATTATATATACATGATAAATGGTCATGAATTAGAATTGAATGATGATATGAGAATTACTAAGTGTTTATTAAATTAATGATTTGTATATTATGAACTGTTGAGTTTTGTTAGTATGAACTTACTAAGCTATGAAGCTTACTGTGTGTTATCTATCTTTATTTTATACAACATCAAAGCTAGCTCAAACATCAAGGATCATTGGGAATCATCGTCACACTATCGACTACTTGTTGGTATTTTTGGATGCTTGTAAATATGGTATATGGCATGTATAGGCTAGTGAGTTGATAATATGTTTTGAAATATGATTTAAGCCATGAGATTTGGCTTACTTTTGGCTTGTAAATGTTAGTATGTATTTGGTCATTTCAGTTGACCTAAATGATGTGTTTGATAAGTAAGTTATATGATGTATATAATGCTTATGTGATGGCTTGATTATAGGATGTTAAAATGGTAAGTCTTGTGGTTTGAGATAGGTGATAAGATGATGATGATGAACTGCATTTAGAAGTTATGCATGTTTGATTGTGGTTGAGAATTTAAGTAGTGAAATGGTTGATTATGAAATCACATGAGTTATATGTGATTTGGTATGTTTTGGCTGCCCATATATGTGATGAATTGATACCATTTTGGTGGCTAGGTGAACATGAGAAAAGGGTGGAAAATTGGCTTTGCAAATGTCCTATTTTTGTCCACACGGGTAGAGACACGGGCGTGTGTCTCAACCGTGTGTGACACACGGTCATGTTACACGGTCGTGTGTCCCCTGGGGTACCCTTCAAATTAAAGTCAGTATACCCTATAGTTTTGACATGGCTTAGACACACGGGCGTGTCTACTAGCCGTGTGTAGCACACGGGCTGGCACATGGGCATATGGTCGGCTATGTGATCCAAGTCAGTAACCCCCTTAAATTTCACACGGCCGGGAACACGGGCGTGTCATCGGCCGTGTGGTGCAAGTTACTATGTATGCCCTGTTTTCACACGGCCTATGACACGGGCGTATCTGGTGATTGTGTAAGGCACACGGCCTATTCACACCGGCGTGTGACCTTTATATGTTTGAAAACTTTCTAAATTTCTCATAGTTTGCAAGTGTTATCAGTTTAGTCCCAAACCACTTCTAAGCATGTTTTAAGGTCCCGTAAGACCTTATAAGGGACAATGTGAATGACTTTAATGGATTTTGATTATGATTGTATAAATGTATGTGAATAATGTGTATTGATCGGTAATGCCTCGTAACCCTATTTTCGCGATGGATACGGGTTAGGGGTGTTACATTACCCATGTGTGAAATGCATGTATTTTGATGTTTGGTGGAAGATATTGTATGTTTAAGGTGTGATAAACAACTTTTACTAAGTGATTTTTCATGAAAATACCTAAAAAGGACCTATTTGTAAAAAGTTGTAAAATGGGTAGTAAAAAATCTGATTTGATGAAAAATATGGGATGATATGAGTATATATATGGTTCGGCTAGGGTTGGGTAACAAAGAAATTGTATGCATTTCTGTAACACCCCTTACCCGTATTCAATGTCGTGTATGAGGCATTACCGGACCTAAACACAGACATTCATACAAAACTGAGACACGAATTCCACTCAAATTTAAAAACTTTTCATAAACATTCATACCGTCCCTTAAATGAGCCTACGAGGCCCAAAACGTACATTAGGAATTGTTCGGGACTAAACCAAGAACTTTAGAAATTTTTGGGAAACTTAGAAAATTTTCTTGGTTTGGAGAGTCACACGCCCGGGCGGGTAGGCCATGTAGTCCCACACGCCTGTATCCTTAGCCTGTGTAACTCTTTGACTATGACGTCATCAATCAAATAGGGTCACACCGCCAGGTCACACGCCCGTGTACTTAGGCCATTTGGCGAATTAAATTCCAAAAATTAAGTGTAGACTTCACACGGCCTGGGCACATGCCCATGGCCTATGGCCGTGTCTCTCACATGGCTGAGACACACGACCATGTCTCTGCCCGTGTGTTTACTACTGGGCATACTGACTTGCATAATTAGGGTGCAGGGGACACACGGTCGACTAGACACACGGCCTAGACACATGCCCGTGTGTCTATTCGTGTGGACAACCTTGAGGATATGTTCCAAGCCAATTGTCACCCTTAAATGCTTATTCACTCATACATTTTTTTGATCGCATGCAACATAGTATATTTACTCACTCAAATACTCATAAACTTGATTAATTCATGACTTTGTAATGTCAACATATCATCTATTGAAACCATCATGCTTTCTTATAGCATTCCACACCAATTTCATTTTTATTCACCGTTGCAAACCTACTTCCAATATACTCAATTATACTATAGCTTTGGTCATACTTATTAGCCACTATTCATTAACTTAGCATATATGCCATTCATCACACATTTCATCCACAAGCAACCACATCAAGCATAACACATTGCATGCATGCATAATTAATTAGGGTTACAACCCAAATAATCAATATAAACCATATCACATGACCATATACAAAATGAATTAAATATTACCATAAGCCAATACATTTGGCTAGACCAATATGACATATAACAAAAAGACCAAGTCCCTATACATGCCATACTCAAAATGTTGAGACTAACTATACCCAAATGTCTAGCTGAGAGTGTGATCGAGTCTTTGACGTCCTTTAATTCCTGAGCTAGCTTGGCGATACTATAAGAAAATGGAAAAGAGAGGGGAGTAAGCATAGAGCTTAGTAAGTTCATATGCAAATGAATAGCAACATAATCATATATATATATACCATTGACATAATTTAGCTTGCATATGTGTCATCATAAATTCATAGGCATAACTTAAATTTGTAGACATAACTTAAACATTTTCAATCTTACAAAAAGTTCATCACATACCGAGCTCATTTATATGAGTTTTTCGTACATACCTGTACCAACTTGTAACACATTGTCATAATTCCTCATCATTGACTTGTCGAATAACTCACAGGTTTACCCGTTGAACATTGGGAATACTATCGGATACACAGAAGACTTGAACATAGTGCTTCAAACGTAGCCTCATGCTACCCCATATCACAATCACACATTGCTCGCTCTCAAGCTTATTACGGGCCTGCTCACACAAGCTGACAGTCAAGATGTAACTATACGGGCTGCTCACACAATCTGACAGGTACCGACAACACATACCGGGCTACCCAGTCATTGGTAGACGTACAAGACCAGCACCCGAATTCACATGAACATATATCACATATCTCATGAGCTCATAAACCACATAATTCCTAGTGACATGTCATATTGTATCCTAAATTATTCCTAGGTTCAAACGGAATTTTCTTGATGTCATATCCTTGTAGAACTCGTTCACAAAGTTATTCTCATCGACCATTAGGTCGTTCATACAATCGTTATAACAATTAAACATAGAAATTCATACAAAAATAAAGTATTAAATCATGATACAATATTGCATTATTTACACATGAACTTACCTCGGTGCAAAAATAGTAAAAACGAGCCTAATTGTTGTACACCTTGTTTTTCCCCCGATCAAGGCCCGTTCCTCGTTTTTCTTGCTCTATAATAGAAATTTTAGATCATTTAATACACACATTATTCAATTCAGCCCATAACTCATACTTTAGAAAATTACCTTTTTACCCCTAACTTTTCACATATTTATAACTTAGTCCCTAAGCTCGTAAAATGAAATGTACTCATTTCCTTTGTTACCCAAGCCTAGCCGAACTTAACATATGCTGATAACAGCCCACATTTTCCTTCAAATTAGATTTTTACTACTCACTTTTACACCATTTATAAAAAAGTCATTTTAGGGGTTTTCATGAAAAATCACTTAGTAAAAGATGTTTATTACACATAAAACTTTCATATTCTTCCATTAAACATCAAAACACATGCATGCCACACATGGGTAAGTTTTTGAACATGAACCCTAGCTCAAAATAATGGTAGAAATAGTTAGATCGGTTGATAACAACTTCAATAATGTAAAAAACATTAAAAATGGGGCTAGGATACACTTACTATTGAGCTTGGAAAGTGAAGAAACCCTAGCTATGGTGTCTCTTGAAAATTGACTTGTACATGGAGAAGATGAGCCAATTTTGCTTCATTTTTCCCTTTTTATTCTTTTATTAACCAAATGAAAAAAATGCCTTTAAGGTCTTTCTTTCAAAGTTTTATTATTCATGCCCATTTTTGTCCAAAATTTTAGAATTTGGTCAATTTGCTATTCAAGACCCTCTCATTAAAAATCCATGGCAATTTCATGCTTAAAGCTTCTAGAACTCATATTTTGTAACCTTTGCAATTTAGTCCTAAATGTCAAATTAGACACTTTATCAATGAAATTTCTTCATGAAATTTTCACACAAGCATGCAATCATATCATAGACCTACTAAAAATCATAAAATAATTGTTTCTACTTTAGATTTGTGGTCTCAAAACCACTGTTCTGACTAGGCTCTAATTCGAAATGTTACAATTCTCCCCCTTAGGGATTTTCGTCCCCGAAAATCTTACCGGTGAAAAGGTTTGGGTATTGGTTTCTCATGTTTTTCTTGGTCTGCAATGTAGCTTGTTTAACCCCATGTCTTTGCCATAAAACTATCACAAAGGCAATACTTTTGTTCCTCAATTGTTTTACTTCCCGGGCTAAAATCTTAACTGGTTCTTCGCCATTAGTGATATTCAGTCGGATCTCGACCTCTGTCGATGAAATCACATGCAAAGGATCAGATCAGTATCGGCGCAACATAAGCACATGGAACATATCATGAATCTTTTCCAATTCAGATGGTAAGGCTAACAGATAGGCAACTGGCCGCACTCTCTTAGTGATCTCATACGGTCTCATAAATCGTGGACTTAATTTTCATTTTCTACCAAATCTCAAAACTTTTTTCCATGGAGATTTTTCAAAAATACCTTATCACTGATCTAAAACTCAATCTCTTTCCGTTTCAAATCTGCATACGATTTTTATCTATCTGAAGCGGCTTTCAAACAATCACGTATTATCTTTACTTTTTCTTTGGTTTCTCTAACTAAATCAACTCTGTGAATCTGTCTCTCTCTAAGCTTGGTCTAATACAAAGGCATTCGACACTTATGCCCATACAATGCCTCATAAGGTGCCATTTTCAAACTCGACTGAAAACTGTTGTTCTAGGCAAATTCTACCAATGTTAAATACTTTTCCCAATTACCTTTGAACTCAAGGACACAACACCACAGCATATCTTCAAGAATTTGAATTACTTGTTCAGACTGACCGTTAGTTTACAGATGGAAGGCAGTACTAAAATTCAATTTCGTACCTCAAGTTTCTTATAACTTTCTCCAAAACTGCAAAGTGAACCTCGGATCTCTATCCAATATAATCGATAAAGGCACTCCGTGCAACTTCACTATTTCAGAATTATACAACTCAGCTAGCTTATCAAGTGAGTAGTCGGTACGTACTGGTATAAAATGATCTGACTTTGTCAATCGATCTACAACAACCCATACAACATTTTTTTTTCTCGGTGTCAATGGCAAACCAGTCACAAAATCCATCGTAATACGGTCCCATTTCCACTTGGGAACCATCACAGGCTGAAGTAAGCCTGAAGGTACTTAGTGTTCAGCTTTCACTTGTTGGAAAATCAGGCATCTCGAAACGAACTCGAAAATATCTCTTTTTATACTCGACCACTAATACAATTTCTTCAAATCATTGTACATTTTCGTACTACCCGGATGCATAGACAAACAACCACTATGTGCCTTACACAAAATCTTTTGAATCAACTCAGTATTCTTAGGAATATAAATCCTATCTCGGAACATTAAGCAACCATCAGAACCAATCCGAAAAACTGATTCAATACCCAACTCACACTGAGCTCTCTTATCTTGCAACTCACTGTCACTTTTCTGAGCTTTATAAATCTCTTGGAGAAACATCGATCTAGCTCTCAACTCAGCTAAAATTGAACCATCATCCGATAAGGCCAAATGAGTGTTCATAGCCCTTAATACAAACAAGGATTTCCTACTCAAGGCATCGGCAACCACGTTCGCCTTCCCCGGGTGGTAATCAATCACTAGGTCATAATCTTTTATCAATTCTAGCCATCTTCGTTGTTGTACGTTCAAATCCCTTTGATTCATCAAATACTTTAGACTTTTATGATCAGTGAATACTCGACATTTCTCACCATACAAATGGTGTCTCCAAATCTTCAACGTAATCACAATGGCGGCTAGCTCCAAATCATGTGTCGGATAATTTTTCTCATGTGGTTTCAGCTGCCTCGAGGCATAAGCTATCACCTTGCCTTCTTGCATAAGTACACAGCCCAATCCATTCAAGGATGCATCACTATAAACCATAAATTCTTTTCCCGGTTTAGGTTGTACTAAAATTGGAGCCTCAATCAACAATGCCTTTAGTTTCTCAAAACTCTATTGACATTTTTTCGTCCATTCAAACTTGACAGCCTTTTGTAACAATCTCGTCATCAAAGTAGCAATCGTGGAAAATCCTTTAACAAATCGTCTGTAATAACCGGCTAAGCCTAGGAAGCTTCTAACCTCTGACACGTTCCTCGGTGGTTTCTATTCAACAATAGTCGAATCTTACTCGGATCTACTCGAATGCCATCACCCGAAACAACGTGCCCTTAGAATTTGACTTCTCGAAGCCAAAACTCACTTTTACTAAACTTAGTATATAATTGCTTGTCTCTTAGGGTTTGCAAAACCGTTCTCAAGTGTTCGGCATGCTCGGTCTCATCATGAGAATAAATTAGTATATCGTCAATAGAAACAACCATAAATTTATCTAAGTATAGTCGAAAAATACGGTTCATTAAATCCATAAATACCACGGGAGCATTCGTTAAACCAAAAGGCATAACAAAAAATTCATAGTGACAATACCTCGTCCGAAATGCAGTCTTCGGTACGTCTGAATCTTTAACTCTCAACTGGTAGTAACCGGACCTCAAGTCTATCTTTTAAAATACTGTGGCTCCCTTCAATTGGTCAAACAAGTCATCTATTCTTGGTAAAAGGTACTTGTTCTTTATGGTTACCTTATTGAGCTATCGTAGTCAATTCACAATCTTATTGAACCATCTTTCTTTTTCACAAATAGTACTGGTGTGCCCCATAGAGAATAACTAGGTCTAGCGAAACCTTTATCCGTTAACTCTTGTATTGGGCTTTTAACTCCTTTAACTCTGTCGGAGCCATCCTATACGAAGCAATCGAAATAGGTGCAGTAGCAGAAACTAATTCAATGCCAAACTCAACTTCCCTAATTGGAGGCAATCCGGGCAACTCTTCTAGAAACACATCTGGATATTCGCATACTACCGGCACTGACTCAATTTTCAACTCAGACTCCTTCGTATTCATCACAAAGGCAAGATAAAATAAGATTCATAAACCTTTCTCATACATCTCTGAGTAGTCATAGAAGAAATCACTACAGGCAAGCTATCCGATTCATTTGATTCAACCCGAAGAATATCACCACCTTCACATTTTAATTCAATGATTTTCCTTCCATAGTTTACTACTACATCATTCATGGTCAACCAATCCATACCAAGTGTTATATCAAATTCATCAAATGGCAAAAGCATGTGATTAACCGGAAAACAATGACCTCTAATCATTAAAAGGCACTTCTTACATACGTTGTCAACTATCACATGCTTGCCTAGAGGGTTTGACACTTTTATCACAAATTTTGTAGAATCGATGGGCATATTCATGCTAGACACCAATTTCACACATACATACGAATGGGTAGATCCCGGATCAATCAAAGCAACAACAGCAGTTTCATAGAGAGAAAAAGTAGCCGTAATCACATCAAGGGATGAAGCTTCTTCGGAAGCGCGAATGGTGTAAGTCCTCGCAGGGGCTCTACCCTCGGGCCTCACAGCTGGTTCTCTGGGTGTACTCTTACTACTTGCTCCATTTCTCAGATTCTTCTGTGGTCTCCCTCTAGATGTAGCATTGCCCGATCTTGCACTCTGAAATTTTTCCTTTTCAACCGTCTCAGGACAATCCTTGATAAAATGATCATGAGAACCACACTTGAAATATGCCCAGCTATCCATCCAGCATTTGTCTGGGTGACGTCTACCACAATGATAACACTCAGGTCTATTAGGTTGAGCATTACCTACACTCGCTATCGAAGTAGTTTGAGCCTTATGACCTGTATATTGTTTTCCATGGTTTCTATTCGAAAACCCAGCTGAAACACTCGATCGAATATTAAACTCTCTTGATTTCTTAGTTGAGGACTGAAATGATTTACCCGTCTGTCTCTTCTTTGAATCTCGAGACTCTAACTCAGCTTTTCTCTTCTTTTTAGCCAATTCCTCAGCTTTACAAGCTCTCTCTACGAGCACAACAAATTCTCTCAGTTTAAGGACACCCACCAATAGTCAAATGTCTTCGTTTAATCCATCTTCAAATCTTTTGCACATGATGGCCTCAGTCGATACACATTCTCGAGCGTATTTGCTCAGTATCACAAATTCGCGCTCATATTTTGTTACCATCATTTTGCCTTATTTTAACTTGAGGAATTCCTTCCTTTCCTAATCAATAAATCTTTGGCTAATGTACTTTTTACGGAATTCTTCTTGGAAGAATTCCCAGTTAACTCTCTCCCTTGGTACTACCGACACAAGGGTGTTCCACCACTGATAAGCCGAGTCTCTCATGAGGGACACAACACATTTCATGCATTCCTTAGGTGTGCATGACAACTCATCAAACAAACTAATGGTATTCTCGAGCCAAAACTCTACCCTCTCAAGGTCATCATCTTTTCTGGCTCGGAACTCTTCGGCCCCTTGCTATCGAATTTTATCCACTAGAGGTCTATTCCATCTCATAAATCCCATACCTTGGGGTTGTACAGGAATAGGCTGAGGAATAGGTAGGGGTGGAGGGGGTTGAGTGTTCAGGTTCATTCGAACGAACTCTGTATACCAGGCATCCATCATATAGAGAATGACTACCCTACCTCCTTCTGCTCGACTAACTGTAAGGGGTCTACTATCGGACGGCGCTGCCCTTTAGCGGGCGCAGGTGCATTACTTTCAACATAACCACCATTGCTCTATCGGGATCCATTTACTATATAAAAATAGATATCAAATTCGTCAAGAGTCGTCACACTATCACGCTAGTCTGAGAATTGACTAAACCGTAGCTTTGATACCACTAAATGTAACAGCCCTAACCCGTATTCGATGCCGGAATAGGATACGAGGCATTATCGGACCTAAAAATGGATATTCATACAAAATCGATACACGAATTCCACTCAAATTTAAAAACTTTTCATAAACATTCATATCGTCCTTTAAATGAGTCTACGAGGCCTAATACATACATTAGGAATGATTCGGGACTAAACTGAAAACTTTAGAAACTTTTAGAGAATTTAGAAATTTTTCTTGGTTTGGAGAGTCACACACCTGTGCGGGTAGGCCGTGTAATCCCACACACTCATGTAACTCTCTGACTATGACGTCATCAATCAAATAAGGTTACATGGCCAGGTCACACGCCCGTGTACCTAGGCCGTGTGACGAATTAAATTTTAAAAATTAAGTGTATACTTCACACGGCCTGGGTACATGCCTATGTCCTATGGCCGTGTCTCTCATACAGCTAAGACACACGGCCATGTCTTTGCTCGTGTGTTTACTACTGGGCATATTGACTTGCATAATTAGGATGCAAGGGACATACGGTTGAATCACACGCCCATAGGGCAGACCGTGTGTCACACACGACCTAGACACATGTCCATGTGTCTACTCGTGTAGACAACCTTGAGGCTATGTTCCAAGCCATTTGTCACCCTTAAATGCTCATTCACTTATACATTTTTTTGATGGCATGCAACATAGTAAATTTAGTCACTCAATTACTCATAAACTTGATTAATTCATGACTTTGTAATGTCAACATATCATTTATTCAAACCATCATGCTTTCATATAGCATTCCACACCAATTTCATATTTATTCACCATGGCAAACCTACTTCCAATATACTCAATTATACTATAGCTTTGGTCATACTTATTAGCCACTATTCATTTACTTAGCATATATGCCATTCATCACACATTTCACCCACAAGCAACCACATCAAGCATAACACATTACATGCATGCATAATTAATAAGGGTTACAACCCAAATAATCAATATGACCCATATCACATGGCCATATAGAAAATGAATTAAATATTACCATAAGCTAACACGTTTGGCTAGACCAATATGACATATAACAAAAAAACCAAGTCCCTATACATGCCATACTCAAAATGTTGAGACTGGCTATACCCAAATGTCCAACTGATAGTGTGATCGAGTCTCCGACGTCCTTCGATTCCCGAGCTAGCTTGGCGATACTATAAGAAAATGGAAAAGAGAAGGGAGTAAGCATTGAGCTTAGTAAGTTCACATGCAAATTAATAGCAACATAATCATATATATATACCATTGACATAACTTAGCTTGCATATGTGTCATCATAAATTCATAGGCATAACTTAAATTTGTAGATATAACTTACACATTTTCAATTACCAAAAGTTCATCATATACCGAGCTCATTTATATGAGTTTTTTGTACATACCTATACCAACTTGTAACACATTGTCATAAGTCCTCATCATTGACTTGTCCAATAACTCACAGGTTTACTCGTTGAACACTGGGAATACTATCGGATACACAGAAGACTTGAACATAGTGCTTCAAACGTAGCCTCATGCTACCTTATATCACAATCACACATTGCTCGCTTTCAAGCTAATCAATGGGCCTACTCACACAAGTTGACAGTCAGGACGTAACTATACGGGCTGCTAACACAAGCT
This sequence comes from Gossypium anomalum, assembly GCA_025698475.1. Classification (NCBI taxonomy): domain Eukaryota; kingdom Viridiplantae; phylum Streptophyta; class Magnoliopsida; order Malvales; family Malvaceae; genus Gossypium; species Gossypium anomalum. The sequence goes on along the minus strand of CM046966.1, from coordinate 74,269,902 downwards.
GACAGGTACCCGCAACACATGCCGGGCTACCCAGCCATTGGTAGACGTACAAGACCAGCACCCAGATTCACATGAACATATATCACATATCTCATGAGCTCATAAATCACATAGTTCATAGTGACATGTCACACTGTATCCTAAATCATTCCTAAGGTTCAAATGGGATTTTCTCGATGTCATATCCTTGTAGATCTCATTCACAAAGTTATTCTCATCGACCATTAGGTCATTTATGCAATAGTCATAACAATTAAACATAGAAATTCATACACAAATAAAGTATTAAATCATGATACAATATTGCGTTATTTACGCATGAACTTACCTTGGTGAAAAAATAGTAAAAACAAGCCTAATCATTATACACCATTTTTTCCCTCAATTAAGGTCTGTTCCTCGTTTTTCTTGCTCTATAATAGCAAATTTAGGTCATTTAATACACACATTATTCAATTCAACCCATAACTCATACTTTGGTAAAATTACCTTTTTACCCCTAGCTTTTCACTTATTTACAACTTAGTCCCTAACCTCGTAAAATGAAATGTACTCATTTCCTTTGTTACCCAAGCCTAGCTGAACTTAACATATGCTCATAATAGCCCACATTTTCTTTCAAGTAAGATTTTTACTACTCACTTTTACACCTTTTGCCAGAAGGTCCTTTTAGGGGTTTTCATGAAAAATCACTTAGTAAAAGATGTTTATTACACATCAAACTTTTATATTCTTCCATTAAACATCAAAACACATGCATGTCACACATGGGTAAGTTTTTGAACAAGAACCCTAGCTCAAAATAATGGTAGAAATAGCTAGATCGGTTGATGACAACTTCTATAATGTAAAGAACATTAAAAACGGGGCTAGGATACACTTACTATTAAGCTTGGAAAGTGAAGAAACCCTAGCTATGGTGTCTCTTGAAAATTGGCTAGTACATGGAGAAGATGAGCCAATTATGCTTCATTTTCCCCTTTTTATACTTTTATTAACCAAATGACAAGAATGCCCTTAAGGCATTTCTTTCAAATTTTTACTATTCATGCCTATTTTTGTCCAAAATTTTAGAATTTGGTCAAATTGCTATTCAAGATCCTCTAATTAAAAATCCATGGCAATTTCATGCTCAAAGCTTCTAGAACTCACATTTTGCAACCTTTGCAATTTAGTTCAAAATGTCAAATTGAACACTTTATCAATGAAATTTCTTCATGCAATTTTCACACAAGCATGCAATCATATCATAGACCTACTAAAAATCATAAAATAATTGTTTATACTTCATAATTATGGTCTCGAAACCCTATTCTAACTAGGCCCCAATTCGGGATGTTACAATTTTATTTTACGAGCCTAAGGATAAAAATGTAAATATGTTAAAGTTTAGCGGCAAAAGTGTAATTTTTTTGTAGTATGATTTTTGGACTGAATTCAAAAATGTGAATAATAATTAAGCTAAATTTGCTATTATAGATAAAAAAAATGAAGTTTGGACCTTGATCTTGGAAAGAATAAGGTGTTTGACGATTAAATCCATTTCTCTTATTTTTGTACCGAGGTAAGTTCATATGTAAATAATGCGTCATTATCTATGCTTTAAATGCTTTGATATTGTATGAATTAATGATTGACTCCTCTGAGGAATTCAACAAAGTTGACAAGTGAGAGAAATCCCGGTTGAACCTTGGGAATAGTTAGGATACAAATGTCATGACATTAGGGTTACTAAGTTTACATGGAAGACTATATCTGGGATATGGCATCGATATGAGATTTCGTGTAAGCCCATAGCTGGGTTATTGGAATCGATATGAGATCCCATGTAAAACCATATTTGGGATACCGCATTGCTATGGTACTATGTGTGTGAGATTTCCCGAGTATCCTTTAATATTCCAAGTAGTTCAATGGAAAACTCAACGGCAATGTTTAAGTTGTGAAAGACTATGTTATGTTGCGAATAACTATGGTAAGTTGCAAGTTGGTATAGGTATGTACATAAAAACTCATGCTTGATGAGCATTGGCATGTGATGAACTCTCGGTATGGTTTGATTGAATAAGTTATGATGCTATGGTTTTAATAACATCTATGCTAAGCTTGATTATGTTAATTTACTTCATGATACATATATATGTTAAAGTGTGTTTACGATGCCTATTAGTTGCATAGGAACTTACTAAGCTTTAACGCTTACTCCTTTTTTTTCCATTATCTTATAGTGTCATCAAGCCAGCTCAGGGATCGAAGACTGTCGAGGATCCATTCACACTATCAATTAACATTTTGGGTACTAATGACTTTAATATTGTGTTATGACATGTATAGGGACTTGGTCATTTTGTTATGTGTCATATTCGATTTGGCCAAATGTGTTGGCTTATAATGGTTGATAATTAATTTTGTAAATGGCCATTGAAATTGGTTAATATTGACTTAAGTATATATATACATATGTCCTTCATGGATGTGTATATTGCATGGTTTGAGAGAATAACTATGAGTTGTTCTTTGTGATAGCATGTAATTGATATGTGGATAACTTGGTTGTGACTGATTTGGTTGTATGTATATGCTTTGATTGGTGTCGCTTGTTGTTGTGTAGGTTGGTGCAAGTAAGGGTGGCAAAATAGCTTAGTAAATAGCCTTATTTTTGTCCACACAGGTAGACACATGGGAGTGTGTCTAGGCCGTGTGTGACACACGGCTTGCCCTATAGGTGTGGGATCCGGCTGTGTGTCCCTGCATCTTAAATTTTTAGCTTCGAATTGGCTACACGGGCAGAGACACGGCCTTGTGTCTTATCTGTGTGAAGGAAATGGCCCAGGCACATGGGCATGTCCCTAGGGCGTGTGAAGTCTGCACCTATTTTATGAAAATTTATGAAAATTAAATTACCCACACGGCCTAAGCACATGGGCGTGTACCTTGGCTGTGTGACTTTAATTTGTTGATGACATCATAAATCGAGAGTTACAGGGGTTAGGGACACAGGCGTGTGTGGCCACACGGCCTACCCACAAAGGCGTGTCCCAAGCCACACGGGCGTGTAACCTTTGTTTTGATGAAAAATTTTCTAAGTGTTGGGAAGTTTTCTAAAGTTCTCGGTTTAGTCCCAAACCACTCCTAATGTATGACTTAGGCGCTGTAGGCTCATTTTAAGGATGATATGAATGTTTATGAATAGTTTTAAATTTGAGTGGAAATTTGTGTCTCGATTTTGAATGTTTGTTCGAGTTTAAGTCTGGTAATGTCTTGTCCTTGTTTAGACGTCGAATACAGGTAAGAGGTGTTAGATTTAGTGGTATCAGAGCTACGGTTTAGTCGATTCTCAGACTAACGTGGCGTGTGTAAGAGTCTAGCTATACATGCCTTAAATGAATTGTGATAGTGTGATGGCTCTTGATAATTTTAAATTGTGTTTTCATATAGTAAATGGATCCCAGTCGAGCTGAGGTTGATGAAGTTAAAAGTAATGTGCAAGCTCTCGCTCAAAGGATAGCGTCGTCTGGTAGTATACCACCTACGGTTAGTCAGGGATAAGGAGTCAGGGAAGCCTTTCTCCATATGATGAATGAGTGGTATACAGAATTTGTTTGAACAAATCTGAATGCCCAACCTCCTCCACCTTCCCCTATTCCTCGACCGGTTCCCATAGCCCCACAAGGTATGGAATTTGTAAGAATGAATAAGCCCCTGGTTGATAAGATCCGAAAGCGTGGGGCTGAAAATTTTTGAGCTAATGTGGATGACGATCCCGAAAGAGCCGAGTTTTCGCTCGAAAACTCCATCAGGGTATTCGATGTCTTGCCTCACACTGAATGAGTGTTTAAAGTGTGCTATCTCGCTTTTGAGAGATTTTTCATACCATTGGTGGAATACACTTGTATCTGTAGTTCCGAGAGAAAGGGTCACATGAGACTTCTTTCAAGAGGAATTTTGAAAGAAGTATATTAGCCAACGGTTTATTGATCAGAAACGTAAGAGGGTTGTATGACCATAACAGAGTATGAGCGAGAATTTTTTAGACTGAGTAAGTATACTCGTGAATATATTTCCACCGACGCCATCATGTACAAGAGATTTGAGGACAGATTGAATGAAGACATTCGTGTGTTAGTTGGGATCTTAGAGTTGAAAGAGTTTGTGGTATTGGTTGAACGGGCTTGTAAGGCTGAAGAATTGAACAAAGAGAATAGGAAAGTTGATCTCAAAACTAGAGATTCGACGAAAAGACAGATGAGTAAGTCGTTTCTATCTCAATCAAAGAAATCTAAAGAAATATATTCCCGTTCGAAATTTTCAGCGGGATATTCATACAGAGATCGTGAGAAGTAACATTCGAGTTTTAAATCTCAAGATACTTCTATGGCAAGTGTGGGTAATGTAAAGTCTAACAGACCTGAATGTCAGCAATGTGGAAGAAGACATCCCGACGAGTGTAGAATGAATGATCGGGCCTGTTTTAAGTGTGGTTCTCAAGATCATTTTATTAGAGATTGGCTGAAAATGGCAGAGAAAGATAAACTTCAATGTGCAAGGCCTAGTAATACTACTTCTAGAGGAAGGCCCCGGAGGAATACTAGAAATGGAGCTAGTAGTAAAGGTGTGACTTAAGATACAACCATGAGCTCGAAAGCGAGAGCACCGGCAAGAGCCTATGCCATCCATACTTGCGAAGAAGCGACATCTCCCGATGTTATTACTGGTACTTTTTCCCTTTATGATACTAACGTTATTGCGTTGATTGACCCTGGATCTACCCATTTGTATGTTTGTATGAATTTGGTAAATAATAAGAAATTGCTTGTCAATTTTGCCGAATTCGTGATTAAGGTGTCAAACCCTTTAGGCAAGCATGTTTTAGTTGACAAAGTATGTAAGAAATGTCCTTTGATGATTAGGGGTTACTATTTTCTGGATGACTTGACATTGTTGCCGTTTGATGAGTTTGATGTTATTTTGGGTATGGATTGGCTTACGTTACATGATGCTATAGTAAATTGTAGACAAAAAGTTATTGAATTGAAATGTGAAAATGGTGAAATTCTTCAAGTTGAATCAGATGAGTTTGATAGATTGCCTGTGGTGATTTCTTCAATGTCAGCTCAGAAATGTATAAGAAAAGGGTGTGAAGCTTACCTAGCTTATGTGTTAAACACGAAAGAGTCTGAATTGAAAATTGAATCAGTGCTGGTGGTGTGTGAATATCCGGGTGTGCTCCCAGAAGAGTTGCCTGGGTTACCACCAGTTAGAGAAGTTGAGTTTGATATTAATTTAGTACCAGGAACCTCGCTGATATCTATTGCTTCATATAGAATGGCTCCTACTAAATTGAAAGAATTAAAAGCTCAGTTGCAAGAATTAACAGATAAGAGTTTTGCGAGACCGAGTTATTCTCCCTGGGGTGTCATAAATCATAATTTATACATATTTTTATCCTTCACTTAACACGTTTATGAATGATTTTTCCTTATATTTGGTGAATTTGATGCTCCTAATCCTTTAATTTCATGTTTTATACTTAGGTAAGCATAGGAGGACGAAAAGAATGAGAAACAGGCCAAAAACAGAGAAAACTGACCAACAAGGGAAAACAACATGGCCTGGACTTCCTCACACGGGCAGAACACATGCCCGTGCCAATCTAACAGGCTCGATCATGCCCAAATCAACCTCAGCACGGGCGTGTTGATCTAATAGGCTCAACCATGGCCTGAAGAAATCACACACAGGCGTGTCCCTGCCGAGCCCTAGCTAAGTTCCATTTGGAAAAGGGCAAGTTAGAGGGCTTTTAGGCATTCTAAAGCCTATTTAAATACCTTAGAGGAAGACTAAAGGGGAGACGGAGAATAAGAAGTAAGGAATCACTCCAAGAAAGCCGATTGATCCATCTCAGAAGCCGGATTCATCATCAAGACTGAAGATATCTCTTCAATCCCTTCAGGAGTTTTGGGTTTCTTTATGTTTTATATTCTTTATTATTCTGAGATGTTTTTTTATTTAGTTATGAACTAAAACCCCTAAATACCTAAGGGGGATGAAACCTCAAACGAATCTTATTATTATTTTCTGAATCGTATGATAAATATTTAACTTGTTCTTAATTATGTGTTCTTAATTCTTGTTTTGGTATTTTAGGATATCGAATCAAGTTAATGCCCTTAGTTGGAGGATGAATAGTCCCTGGCTAAGAGTGACTTTGTTGTAATTAAGCGGAGTTGATTGCGCGCTTAGAGATAGGGTGACAAGATTTTGCCGGATTAGGGTGAAACCTAATAAGGGGATCCATAGATCGAGTTAATGTAACCTTAGGGTGTTAATTAGGGAAAAGTCTCAATTATTCAACCTAGGGATTAGACGTTATTAGTCTTGAATAGGGATAATAACATAACTTAGGGATCTCTACGGAACAAGTTAATGAATAAATTATCCGATTCGGAGCCAGAATAACAAGTAAAGTCTAGGTGGATTCTTCCTTAGGTATTGTCCTAAATCAATCGTTTTTCCCAAAAGTAATTCCCTAAGTCTATTTTCTGCAATTTCTTAGTTTAGATAATTAGTTAGTTAAAACAAACCCCTTTATGCTTAGGCTAGATAATAAAAAGACGGTCATTACTAGTACTTTTAGTCCTTTGGGTTCGACAATCTGGTCTTGCTAAAGCTATACTACTGTTCAATAGGTGCACTTACCTACCTCGTGATAATAGTTAGTTTCAAGAACGATTAATTATAAATTTGTAAAACTTATCACGGAAAATCACGATCAAGTTTTTGGCGCCGTTGTCGGGGACTAAAATATTAAGAACACTCAATTTTTATTACTTTAGCCATTTATTTTTCTTGCAAATTAATTTTATTTTAATTTTTGTTTTACTAATTTTCTTTTTCTTTCTTCTGGTAGGTTCTTATAGTTTATGACCAGAAGAAACCCGTCGGGACCACTACTTTTTGACCCAGAGATCGATCGCACAGCTCGTAGAAACTGACGAGAAATAGGGCGAAGCCTAAGATACATAGAAGAAGAGCAAGAGGATGATATCTCAACTACAACCGAGGAGATGGCTGAAAATCAAGACAATCAACTACCTCCAACGATACCCGCTGAATTAGGAAATCAGAATCCTGCTCCTCGTACTATGTATGATTATGCTAAACCTAATTTAACAGGAACTGAGTCAAGTATAGTTAGGCCTGCTATTGCTGTAAATAATTTTGAACTGAAACCTCACACGATTCAAATGATACAGCTATTTGTTCAGTTTGATGGTTTGCAGGAAGAGAACCCCAATACTCACTTGGCGAATTTTCTAGAAATCTGCGACACTTTTAAAATTAATGGCATTTCTGATGAAGCCATTCGTCTTCGGTTATTCCCTTTTTCACTGAGGAACAAAGCTAAACAGTGGCTGAACTCATTACCATGAGGGTCCATCACTACTTGGGAACAAATGACCGAAAAATTTTTACTAAAGTATTTTTCGCCGGCTAAAACGGCTAAATTACATAATGATATCTCTTCTTTTGTGTAGATGGACTTAGAAACACTTTACGATGCATGGGAGAGATACAAGGACCTACTGCGAAGGTGCTCTCACCATGGGTTACCTCTATGGATGCAAGTTCAAACGTTCTACAATGGTGTGAATCCCTCAACACGACAGATGATTGACGCAGCCGTTGGTGGAACCATCAACAACAAAACACCTGAAGAGGCTTACGAATTTATTGAGGAGATGTCACTTAATAACTATCAGTGGCAAGTCATAAGGACTAAGTCGACTAAAATAGCAGGCGTTTATAATGTCGATTCGGTTACTATATTGTCAAATCAGGTAGAACTTCTGAATAAAAAGATTGATGGTTTACTTGGTTCAAGTGGAGGAGGTGTGCATACAGAATATCAACCATTCAATCCTACAATCGAAGAGGAACAAGTCAACTATATAGGTAACAATAACTTTAGATCATAAAATAAGCAGGTTGGAGGAACCACCCAAATTTCTCCTGGGGTGGTCATGTAACGCCCCATACCCAAGACCGTCGCCGGAGTTGAACACGAGATGTTAACAGACTTAATTCATTACTTTAAACAGCTCAAACAATTTATTTTTAAAATTTTCAGTCAAGCTAGCAATCTACGTCACAGTCGCTTAAAAATTCATATCTCGAGTTCCAAAACTCAAAATCCAAATCCGTAAATTTTTCCTGAAAATAGACTCATGTATCTATTTACTAATTTTTTATAGAATTTTTGATCAATCAAATTAGTACAGTTTATTAGTTAAAGTCTCCCCTATTTTAGGGTTCGACTGCTCTGACCTCTGTGTATTATGAATCAGATATCTCCCTGTACAGAGTTTCAATGACTATGCTGTTTATTTCTAATAAAACTAGACTCAGTAAGGAATCTTTACATATAAATCATGACTTCTAATTATCTTTGAAAAATTTATGGTGAATTTCCAAATTCAGAACAGGGGATCCAGAAATTGCTCTGGCCCTGTTTCACAAAAATTTAAACATCTCATAAAATATAATTCATATACCTATTTTGTTCCATCCATATGAAAATAGACTCATCAAGCTTCAATTCCATAACTTATTCATTATTTAATTCCATTTCTACTATTTTTAGTGATTTTTCAAATTCATGTCACTACTGCTATCTGAATCTATTTTATGGTAAATTTTACCCATTTCATGGTTCCCATGGATTAGCTAGCAATTTAGCATACATAACACCAAATATGATCATGATTAGCCATTCCAATGGCTAATCATTACCAAGCATTTCCATACCACTCAATAACCATATCATAAGACCATATATACAAAGTGATTATAATGCTATACATGCCATACTCAAAATAAACAAGCCATTATGCCAAGATGGTATACGGATAGTGTGAGCGTGCCTCCGACCGTTTTCGATTTCCGAGCTGGCTTGTCAACACTACAAGGAATGAAAAGGAGGGAGTAAGCATAAATGCTTAGTAAGTTCACATGCAAATAGCAAGTAACACAACTATATAAGCAAACATAAACATCATTTGCATGATCATCACCGAGACATTCATATCACATTTTCATTTATCATCTTACCATATTGTTGTTATATCGAGTTTTCAACCCGAGGGTTAAGTACATACCTGTTCAAAGTATCCATTTCACAACACTTTCCAATACGTCCCTTTCATCTCGAGTATTCCTCCATTTGAGTAGAATTTTACCCGTTGAACACATCGGAATATAATTCGGATACACGAAAAGTTTGCACATAAGTGCCACATATGTAGCCAAGCTACCATGTAACCCGCCCATAAGTGAACTCGGACTCAACTCAACGAGCTCGGGCGTTCGCATCCATAAGTGAACTCGGACTCAACTCAACGAGTTCGGACATTCGCATCCATTAGTGAACTCGGACTCAACTCAACGAGTTCGGATGCCCAAATATCCCAGTGACATGTCACTTGTATCCTAATCCATTCCTAAGGTTCAACGGGACCTTTTTCCCATTCATGTGTCTCAGCCATCTTCTACGGAATACCGATACCGATACTCGATAGTATTTCACATTTTCCAAGTATATCACATAATTTGACATATTATCAAACAATTATCACGAGTATAATATTTCATAATAATTATCATATCATTTAAATAACACTAAAAACATTTAAAATAATAACTATGTTACCAACATTTACATATGAACTTACCTCGTATGTGAAACTGGCTACTTTTACCATTTCGTCCACAACTTGGTATTTTCCCCATTTTAGCTCGAATTTTAGTTTTCCTTGCTATATCATTTAAAATATAGTCTAATTAGGGCTCACATTATTCAAATTAACCCAAAATCATATTTTGGCAAAATTATAGTTTTGCCCCTAAACTTTTGCATATTTACACTTTTGCCCCAAAGCTCGTAAATTAAACTTTATCCATTATTCTTATGTTTTATGACATGCTGATCATTTTTCTCTTCTATGACAATATCAAATTCACACTCTAACATGTACTTATGACTATTAGGTATTTTTACCGATTAAGCCCTTTTACTCGTTTTCACTCAAAATCGAGTAGCACAAGTTGTCTAACATAATTTAAAACCTCATATTCTATCATAAAACATCAAAATACACAAATTTCACCTACGGGTATTTTTCCAAATATAAACCCTAGGTTGAATTATTGCTAGCATAAGCTTAATCGAGCTTCCGGGATTCCAAAAACGTAAAGAACATTAAAAACGGGGCTTGGAATCACTTACTATGGAGCTTGGAAGCTTGAAACAAACCCTAGCTATGGAGAACCCTTTAAATTTAGGCCTAATGAAGAAGATGGACAAAAATTGGCTTTTAATTTTGTTTTTAATTCATTTTAATAACTAAATGACCAAAATGCCCTTACTTCTAAACTTTCCAAAAATTCCTTCCATGTCCTAATTTTGTCCATGAACTTAAAATTGGTCAAATTCCTATTTAAGACCTCCTAATTAATATTTCAATGTAATTTCATACTAGAAACTTCTAGAATGCAAGTTTTGCAAATTATTCGATTTAGTCCCTAATTTCAATTTAAGCACTTTATGCATAAAATTTCTTCACGAAATTTTCACACAATCATGCAATCATATCATAGACCTCAAAATAATCATAAAATAATTATTTTTATCGAGGATTTTGTGGTCACGAAACCACTATTTTGACTAGGCCCAAAATCAGGATATTACAGGTCAAGGGAATCAAAGGCCACAAAATCCTTCGGGTTTTTAGTAGCTACTTTATCAACAGGAAAAAAAACCGAACCTTGAGGAGATGCTATCCAAATTCATCTCGGTGTCAGAAACCCATTTCCAGAATACCGAGACAGCACTTAAAAATCAACAAGCATCAATCCATGGGCTCGAAGCTCAGATAGGCCAGCTGTCCAAACTAATCTCTAAACGACCACAAGGTAGCTTGCCAAGTAATAATGAACTTAACCTAAGGGAACATCTCAACGCAAATAATGTTCAAGATAAAGAATAATTCGTTGAGCCTGAGCCAGAACCGAGGCAAGAAACTGTGGTGAGCAAAGGTAAAGGAGAGGTAAGTCATAATGAAAACAAAACTGTGAGTGTAGAATATAAACCTCGTGTGCCATATCCTAACACGACAAGGAAAGAGCGCTCAGACGAACAATTTGGTAAATTTCTTAAACTATTGAAAAAATTACATATGAACTTATCGTTTATTGAAGCTCTATCACAGATGCCGAATGTAATGAAACTTTTAAGGGAGTTTTAGCAAACAAGTGAAAGTTGGACGAGGAGTCGCATGTGGAGCTAAACGCAGTTTGCTTAGCTATTCTACAGAATAAGCTACCCAACAAATTAAAAGATCCAGGGAGTTTTACAATTTCTTGCTTAATTGGTAGCTTAGATGTTAATAATGCATTAGCGGATTTAGGGGCAAGCATTAACGTCATGCCTTACAAAATATTTAAGCAACTAGGTCTTGGGAAACCCAAACAGACTAGGATGAGCATTCAATTAGCATATAAAACTATAAGATTTCCTAGGGGCATTATTGAAGATGTGCTAGTTAAAATCGATAAATTTATATTTCCCATTGACTTCGTTGTTCTAGACATAGAGGAGGATAGCAACACTACTTTTGTTTTAGGAAGGCCCTTTTTAGCAACTGCTAGAACAATTATTGATGTTGGCACAGGTGAGCTCACACTTCGTGTAGGAGACGAAACAATCACCCTTCAAGCTTGTAATTCTGGAAACACATCAAAAATTGAAGGTAATTGTCTAAACCAGTCTACTAAAACTGATAATATGGTGCAACCTACTTTGCATAAAATAAGTTTGAAGGTAGTATATGAGCCATATTCTAGCAACAATATGGGACCTATTCATGAAGAACGAAGGCTGCAAATAGAGGAGCTAGATGAATTACGAACACATAAATCGAGAACACACGATAAACCAAAACTACGCCAGAACGAGCTCGATACCTCTCCAAATCAACTTAAGGTTAGAGATAAAGTCTTATTAGATGCCGCAGATCCTTACATTGTTACTACAAAATCAAATGAAGAAATCCCTCTTACGGTACTTAGTATTTTCCCATTTGGTACAGCCGAGGTAAGTCATCCTAGGTTCAACACTTTTAAGGTAAACAACACCCGTCTAAAACCTTATTTTGATGAGATTGATAATAGGAATGAGAAGTATAAATTCCTCGAACCACCATGACCATTCAACGGAGAGGTAAGTCGAGCTTAGACTATAAATAAGTGCTTCTCTGGAGGCAACCCGAGCACTAACTGTATTAACTTCTTTAAATTTTAGTGTTTACCACATAACCTACTAACGGAGCTCTTGAATACAGGTTTACCACAGTCACACGGCCAAGCACATGGGCGTGCCTAGGACCGTGTGGAAACAGGGAAAAGATTTCCCCAACACACGGGCTGCAATAAATCACCACGGCCGTGTGACATGGCCGTGGGTGAACCTGCTAAAATAACACGAGCATGCCCCACGCTCGTGCCCTAAAATTGTGGTTGAAACTCCCGCCTGTGTCCCGCACCCGTGGTCAAACCTGTCAAAATAACACGGGCATACACATAAGTACATGGGCATGGGAGAAGTGAACCACATCACACACGGTCATGCGATACGATCGTACAGCCACATGGTAAGACACACGGGTGTGTCTTAAGACCGTATGAGAAACTCCCAATTCGCGCCAAACACTGGTTGAAAACGAACCACACGGGCGTGTGAGACGGCCGTGCCACTTACAAAATTAGATTATTTCTCTTATTTTTACTTTTATTTTTAGTTATTTTTAAATGATTCATGTCTTCTTTAAACACGACTTATCTTTATGATTATTATCAGATTATTTCTTCCTCAGAATCATGCCTTACTTCCAACTCTATTGTTAATCCTCGCTTTCGCCAAACTAGGGAGTTCACTCATTCAACACTCAAGTTTCAATTCTCTCCCTATCTTATGATTTTATATTTTTCTATATATATATATATATCTTTCTACATTGAGGGCAATGTACATCTTAAGTGTGGAGGGTATTCATTTCTTTATCAGAAAAACCCCTGAATGTTGTCTTATTCTCCTGTAAATCTCTCATATCATGTTTAGGATGAATTTTGATTGCCTTATTATTTTTATTGATATATCTTGAAGTAAAACATAGGCATTCATGCATTGATTATTTAAACTTTAAGACATTAGAAAATTAAGCATGATAAGTTGATTTTTAAGAATTTAAAATCTTGGGTTGTTTCCCCAAGTTTAGGTATTATCTTGAATTGAATTCCACAAGTTTAAACATAAAAAAGCCATAATTTTTTTGAGATTATTAAACCTTTAAGAGCATCTCTTATTTCTTTCATGCTCACTTTTATTATTACTTTGAGTGTGTCAATAACGAATTTTTATTCTAGAACTTGCTTGATTATACATGTCAAGACCACACCATTTGATTTGATATGTCAAGATGATAAAGGTAGTTAGGATTAACCCACTCATGCCATGAAAAGCCTACCTCCATGATTAACCCTTAGTAAACCCCTTTGAGCTTAACAAACCATTCCTTGTATAACCATTAATATTAACCCTTAACCCATTATTATTGAAATCCCTTCAATTAATTTGATCCCTATTTTTATCGAGATTTGATTTGAATAAATTGCTTAGCTATGTCTTGTTCTTAATAGTTAGTTTATGTTATTTAACTTGTTTTGGAAAAAATATTATTATACATATTAGTAGTAGAAGTCTTTTATCTTTAAGTTCAAGTGTTTAAATTCCTTATTCTGAGAAGAAACTCTGTTGTACGTAATTGATGATTAAATATTTTTCTAGTTAAGTAATTGTTCAACTCAATCTCGATTCTAAATTTTTCTTTCAGCTTGTGACCACACCCCCTAACCAAGCTTTGTTACAACCCTTTAAAGACCTTTTGATTGATGTATCATATTAAATTATAGTGGTGGAGATTTGATTTTCATGCAAGCCTATGGTAATGATTTTTCATAGTGCTTGATGAGTGCTGATTTCATTGTCCTTAAACACTTCGAGTGATTTGAGTGAATCTTTAGTAAGGATGTTAAATTATGTGAGATTTTGAATCGATGATAACTACTTAGATGAGGGGAGATGCCTAAGTTTTTCATGATTAAATACTCAACTTGGAATGTTTGAAGCTTTAATGTTCTTTTAGATGAATTCTCAATATAAGATTACTTATGAGTTAGTTTGAGATATTATTGATAGGAATTAAAAGTTGAGAAAAAGGAATTTTTAATTGTGAATTGAGGATTTTGCTTAAGGATAAGCAAACGCTTAAGTGTGGGGGTATTTGATAAACCGTAATTTATACATATTTTTATCCCTCACTTAACACGTTTATGAATTATTTCTCCTTAGATTTGGTGAATTAGATGCTTCTAATTCTTTAAATTCATGTTTTATACTTAGGTGAGCATAGGAGGATGAAAAGAACGAGAAACGGGCTAAAAAACAGAGAAAACAGGCTGATTAGGGAAAACAACACGTCCTGCACTTCCTCAACAGGCAGAACACCGCCCGTGCCAGTCTAACAGGCTCGACCACAGCCCAAATCAACCTCAGGACAGGCGTGTTGATCTAACAGGCTCGACCACGGCATGAAGAAATTGCACACGGGCGTGTCCCTGCCGAGCCCTAGCTAAGTTCCATTCGGAAAAGGGCAAGTTGGAGGGCTTTTAAGCATTCTAAAGCCTATTTAAACACCTTAGAGGAAGACTAGAGGGAAGACGGAGAATAGGGAGTGAGGAATTACTCCAAGGAAGCCGATTGATCCATCTCAGAAGCCGGATTCATCATCAATACTGAAGATCTCTCCTCAATTTCCCTTCAGGAGTTTTGGGTTTCTTTATGTTTTGTATTCTTTATTATTCTGAGATGGTTTCTTATTTAGTTATGAACTAAAACCCCTAAATACCTAAGAGGGATGAAACTTAAGACGAATCTTGTTATTATTTTCTGAATCGTATGATAAATATTTAATTTGTTCTTAATTATGTGTTCTTAATTCTTGTTTTGGTATTTCAGGATATCGATTCAAGTTAATGCTCTTAGTTGGAGGATGAATAGTCCCTGGCTAAGAGTGACTTTGTCGTAATTAAGCGGAGTTGATTGCTCGCCTAGAGATAGGGTGACAAGATTTTTCTGGATTAGGGTGAAACCTAATAAGGGGATCCATAGATCGAGTTAATGCAACCTTAGGGTGTTAATTAGGGAATAGTCTCAATTATTCAACCTAGGGATTAGATGTTATTAGTCTTGAATAGGGATAATAACATAACTCAGGGATCTCTACGGAACAAGTTAAATGAATAAATCATCTGGTTCGGAGCCAGAATAACAAGTAAAGTCTAGGTGGATTTTTCCTTAGGTATTGTCCTAAATCAATCATTTTTCCCAAAAGTAATTCCCTAATTTTTTTTTTTTTTTGCAATTTCTTAGTTTAAATAATTAGTTAGTTAAAACAAACCCCTTTATTCTTAGGCTAGATAATAAAAAGACGGTCATTACTAGTACTTTTAGTCCTTTGGGTTCGACAATTCGGTCTTACTAAAGCTACACTACTGTTCGATAGGTACACTTTCCTACCTCGTGATAATAGTTAGTTTCAAGAATGATTAATTATAAATTTGTAAAACTTATCATGGAAAATCATGATCAGGGTGCTCCAGTGTTATTTGTAAAGAAGAAAGACGGATCTATGAGATTGTGCATTGATTACCGACAGGTCAACAAGGTTACCATAAAGAATAAGTATCCTTTTCCAAGGATTAATGACTTGTTTGACCAGTTGAGAGGGGCAAGCGTGTTTTCAAAGATTGATTTGAGATCCGGCTACTATCAGTTACGAGTTAAAGAGTCAGATGTGCCAAAAATTTCTTTCAAAACAAGGTAAAGGACTATGAAATTCTTGTTATGCCATTTGGATTAGCTAATGCCCCTGCTATTTTCATGGACTTGATGAACTGAATTTTCCGACCATATTTGGATAAGTTTGTAATTGTTTTTATTAATGACATACTAATTTATTCTCATGATGAGACCGAGCATGCCGAGCATTTGAGAACTATTTTACAAACTTTGAGAGACAAATAGTCTTATGCTAAGTTGAGTAAATGTGAGTTTTGGCTCAGAGAAGTTGGATTTTTAGGCCATATTGTCTCAGGTGATGGTATTCAAGTTGATCCAAGTAAAATTTTAGCAATTATTGATTGGAAGCCGCTGAGAAATGTGTCTGAAGTCAGAAGCTTAATGGGCTTAGCCAGTTATTACTGATAATTTGTTAAAGGATCTTCGATGATTGCTACTCCTATGACGAGATTGGTACAAAAAGACGTCAAGTTTGAATGGTCCAAAAAATGTCAACAAAGTTTTGAGAAATTGAAAGCTTTATTGACCGAGGCACCAGTTTTAGTGCAACTTGAACTGGGGAAAGAGTTTGTGATTTACAGCGATGCATCACTGAATGGATTAAGATGTGTGTTGATGAAAAAGGGTAAGGTGATAGCCTATGCCTCAAGACAATTGAAGTTACCTTACACGTGATTTGGAATTAGCCGCTACTGTGTTTACTTTGAAGATATGGTGACACCATTTGTACGGTGAGAAATATCATGTTTTTACCGACCATAAGAGTTTAAAGTATTTGATGACTTAGAAGGACTTGAACTTACGACAATGAAGATGCCTTGAGTTGTTGAAAGATTATGAGTTGATGATTGACTATCACCCGGGTAAAGCGAATGTAGTCACAGATGCCTTGAGTAGGAAGACTTTGTTTGCTTTGAGAGCATTGAACACGAGATTGACTTTATCTGATGATGGTTCTATTCTAGTCGAGTTGAGAGCTAGGTCGATGTTTATTCAGCAGATTTGTGAAGCCCAAAAATGTGACAGTGATTTGCAAGCTAAGAGAGCTCATTGTGAATCGGTTAGTGATTCAGATTTTCATGTCAGATTTGATGATTGTTTGATGTTCCGAGATAGGATTTGTGTATCGAAAAATGATGAACTTATTCAGAAAATTCTTCATAAAGCACATAATAGTTGTTTATATATGCATCTGAGTAGTACGAAAATCTATAATGATTTGAAGAAAATGTATTGGTGGTCGGGCGTGAAAAGAGATATCTCCAAGTTTGTTTCGAGATGTCTGATTTGTCAACAAGTGAAAGTTGAACACCAAGTGCCTTTGGGTTTATTTCAGCTAGTGATGGTGCCCGAGTGGAAATGGGATAGGATTACGATGGATTTCATAATGGGTTTGCCTTTGACTCTAAAAAAGAAAGATGTCATATGGATTGTGGTTGATACATTGATGAAATCGACTCACTTTATACCGATACGTACTGATTATTCACTTGATAAGCTAGCTGAGCTATATATTGATGAGATTGTGAGATTGCACGGGGTGTTATTTCTATTATCTCAGATAGGGATCCAAGGTTTTCTTCGATGTTTTGGAAAAGTTGCAAGAAACCTTGGGTACGAAATTGAATTTTAGTACTGCATTTCATCCACAGACCGACGGTCAATCCAAAAAGGTAATTCAGATACTTGAAGATATATTTCGTTGCTATGTTCTAGAATTCGAGCGTAGTTGGGAAAAGTATTTACCATTGGACGAATTTGCATATAACAACAACTTTCAATCGACTATAAAGATGGCGCCTTATGAGGTATTGTATGGCTGCGAGTGCCGAACACCTTTGTATTGGACCGAGCTTAATGAGAAACAGATTCACGGGGTTGATTTAGTTAAGGAAACTAAAGAAAAAGTAAAGATAATCTGCGATTGCTTGAAAGCAGCTTCAGATCGACAAAAGTCATACATAGATTTGAAAAGAAAAGAGATTGCATTTCAAGTTGGTGACAAAGTGTTTTTAAAAGTGTCTTCGTGGAAGAGATTTCTCAGATTTGGCCGTAAAGGCAAGTTGAGTCCACGTTTCATTGGGTCGTATAAAGTTATTAAAAGAATAGGGCCAGTGGCATATCGGTTAGCTTTCCTGATAGAGTTAGAAAGGATCCATAATGTGTTTCATGTTTCGATGTTGCGATGATATCATTCTGATCCTTCACATGTGATTTCTCTGACGGAGATTGAGATTCAACCGGATATGACGTATGGTGAAGCACTGATTAAAATTTTGGCTCGAGAGGTTAAACAGTTGAAAAGTAAAAGTATTGCCGTAGTGAAAGTTTTGTGCCAAAGACACGGTATTGAAGAAGCTACGTGGGAACCTAAGGAGGCTATGAGAAAACAGTACCCAAACCTATTTTCTGGTAAGATTTTCGGGGACGAAAATCCCTTAAGAAAGGAGAGTTGTAACAACTCGATTTTGGGGCTAGTCAGAATAGTGGTTTCGGGATCACAAATTTGACATAGAAAAGTTTAATTTCATTAGATTTCTATGGTCTACAGTTCCACGGAATGATTTTGTGAAAATTTCGGTCAAAAATTTTGACATTTGGGCACTCAATTTAGTAAAAAGGACTAAATTGTAAAAAGTGCAAAAGTTGAGTTCTACATGCTAGAGGTCTCCAATTGCTATGAGATTTTAAATTAGAGGTCCTTATATGATAATTAAACCATTTGTTAAGTTAGTGGACAAAAATAGACATGGTGAGATAAAATTTTAAAGTATGGCAAAAAGGGCAATTTGGTCATTTGGTTAATAAAAAATTAAAAAGGGAAAATAAAGCAAAAATTTGCTCATATTTCTTCTACCTTGGCCAAATTTCATAAGGGCTCCATAGCTAGGGTTTCTTCAACTTTCAAGCTTGATAGTAAGTGCATCCTAGCCCCATTTTTAATGCTCTTTACATTTTTGAAGTCCTCGCCATTATTTTGAAGTAGGGTTCATGTTTAAAAATTTACCCATGTGTGGCATGTAACGCCCCGAAATTGGGCCTAGAATATTGGGCCTTGAGCATTGGAGCTGTTAAGAGGCTGCTCATAAAGATTTTAGTTAAGAAATAAAGTGACACAAATTGCATGTTTGCTTTAATGGCTAAGTGACTTGGGTGTGCTTGGGAGTGTTTGAGAAGCCTGGGTTCAAGTTTGGGCTTTTGTAAAAATTTTAGTCTTTCCCCTTAAGTGAACCTTGGCTTTAACTGGTAGGCTTTATATATATTTGTGGGTAAATGTGTCACAAAAAGAGCCTTGTGGCTTGGTGTCAAGTGGCGTGACTTGGTAACTGGGAGAACTTGGGTTCAAATCCCATGGCATACAAGGTGTATTTATTTTATTGCCATGAGGTGAGAGAGGTAGAGTTGGATTGAAATTCTGTTGAGGTGGTTGTGGACTTGGTCAAAGGGAGAGAATCAATGGTTTGGATGATGGTTGTTATGGATATGGAGGAGATTTTGGTGGAGAAAATCGTGGAGTTTGACAAAGGGTGGAGTTGGCCGAATTTAGGAGTCTACGGGTGCCTATTCAGTTTTGACTTAGTGTCGATTTGGTAAGGGGAAAAACATAGGAATTTGGCTAGGTGGGTTCTCTTTCACTTTTGGTTATTTTCTTTATTTCTAAATTTCTGAGTTTCTAATCTCATTTTCTCTCTTTTCTCTCTAGTGCCAAAATTACAAGTAACCATTCGTGCCTTTTCTTTCCATTGAGATTCTATTGTTCTGCAACAATTCAGCAAATGTGCTGAAACCTTCAATTGTCAAAATACTGAAGCCTCGTGAATTTTTTCCCAAGTCTCTTTCTTTTCTTTTTCAATCTCTGTCGAATCACTCAATTTTGATTCTCCTCTTGACTGAATACTTTGTTCTCCATTTTCTCTCAGTTAGTTTTTTTTGTTGGTCAAATATTACTGGTAAGTTTTTCTTCGATGTCGGGTTCTTCTCTTTTTCTCTTTACCGATGCTCATCTCTCTTTTCTCTTCGATAGGGTCTTATTTCATTAACACCTTCTTATTTTGTTGTTGCTCGAATAGGGATACCCTCGGTGCGTGTTGTCTCTACTATTTCTATTACATTTGGTTTAAGCTTGTGAAGGGGTGTAGGCTGACCCTCCTTTCATCAAATCTTGGACAATTGCGCTGTCTGTAAGTGTTGAACCGAATGGTATTTTCTTTTTGGAGAAAGGTTTTCATGTTCTTTCGTTAGACTATTATCTGTTTAACCATGATTATAGTCAATAACAATGGATGGATTTCACTTGTGATTCAGTTAATTGGCAAGGGACGTGTGGGCAGTTACAGTTAGTGACCTAAGGTAAACAAACTGATTTTTAGCCGATCAAGGTGAGTAGGAGTTGGCGTTTTGGGCTTGTTTAGTTGTTAAATCGATTAGTGATAGTATATCTTACTTGTATCAAGGTTTGGAGCTTGTGGATCTTAGCTCAAGATCATATACAGGTGTGTAACCACACCCTTCCTTATTGTAAATTGGTAAAAGCCGAAAAGCCAAAGTGTCGAAACTTCGGGATTTGAGGCCTCCCAAGCGTGCGATTGCTCGTGGGGCAAATCAAGCCCACAAATCATGGGTGATAGACGTAAAGGCCACCATGAGTATTTCTATGGACTTGGGTCGTTATGGGCCACGTTGCACCAAAATGGGCCGTGTGGGCCCAATGGGCTCTTGGCCCCCACACAGATTAAATCCACAGTAAGTGATAAATATTGGACTAGGCTACATAGGTCATATAGCCGTAGCTAAATTTGGGCTAAATGGGCCACACGAGCGTGTGGGCCCACTTGGGCTGAGTAATGGGCCTTGGGCCCATTTACACCGTTATGATCATTTAGGTTATCTGTGTTGCTTGAGGTGACTGTAAACCTTTGAAGAGGTCATTATTTGAGCTGAAACCCCAAAATAGGTAAATGACTGTAATGCCTCTATAGGGTAAAATGACCATAATACCCTCGTATGGTAAAATGACGATTATGCCCTTATGTTCCTTATGACTGATGTGCTTATTATTTACCTATATGATTGTATTGAGTATGACTTTGCATACACGTAATATTTATGACATGAAATTCTGAATGGGGTTGGGGTCTGTTTTGGAAAAAGTTCTGTACTAGTGGTTTTGCCACATATTCTGATTCTAATGGCTCCACCACGTATTCTGTTATCAGCATCTTCGTTGCGTTATTGGTGTGTTGGTTGTGTGGGTCGATCGAATCCCCACATGGTGTGTTGGATGGTACGGGTGGTGTGCTGGTTAGATTGGATTAGGATACTTATCTGCTCTGTATTGAATCTGTTTTGGGCTTAGGCCTACTTTGCTAGTGAATAGGGCTAAAGCCCAGACTGCTCCCAGACTGTTTTGCATACTCTAATTTATGTTGTCTGTTAGGGGATTACACACTGAGTTTTCACAAACTCACCCTTCCGTTTAATTGTGCAGGTAATCCCCAACCTTAGACGATTTGGAGCTGCGAGGGACTCGAAGGTGGCCACATGACTGCTGTGTCTTGCATTTGACTTTACCTAATTTAAATTTTACTTTTGGGTTTTTAATTTTGTAATAAGGCCGTTTGTAGGTTTTAATTTTTAATTGGGCTTTGGACTATTTATTCCTAAACTGCAAGTTTAGGTAAAGACGAGTTATTAAAACAATTATTGTTTTCTAAAACACACGTTTTAAACTTCATCGACTTAAAAAGCTTCCGCTTTTTAAAATCAATTTAATATAACACTGATGGTTAATAAGGTAAACGTTTTGACGAGAACTTTTGTTAAAAAATAATAAAAGAATTTAAAATCAGTAATAGATTTTTACCGAAAAGATTAATTTTCGAAAAACACTTCGATGTGACACGCCAGATTCAGCCATAACATCTAGGCCGAGTTTGTGGTGTTACATGACATGTATGTATTTTGATGTTTGATGGAAGATATTGTATTTTTATGGTGTGATAAACAACTTTTACTAAGTGTTTTTTCATGAAAATACCTAAAAAGGACCTATGTGTAAAAAGTTATAAAATGGGCAGTAAAAATCTGATTTGATGAAAAATCTGGGTTGATATGAGTATATATATGGTTCGGCTAGGCTTGGGAAACAAAGAAATTGAATGTATTTCATTTTACGAGCCTAGAGACAAAAATATACATATGTCAAAGTTTAGGGGCAAAAGTGTAATTTTGCCATAGTATGATTTTTGGACTAAATTTAATAATGTGAATAATAAATAAGCTCAATTTGATATTATAGATCAAGAAAAATGAAGTTCAGACCTTGATCGGGGAAAGAATAAGGTGTTTGACGATTAAATCCATTTCTCCTATTTTTGTAACGAGGTAAGTTCGTATATAAATAATGCATTATTATTTATTCTTTAAATGCTTTAATATTGTACAAATTAATGATTGACTCTTCGGAGGAATTCGACAAAGTTGACAAGTGAGAAAAATCCCGGTTGAACCTTAGGAATAGTTAGGATACAAATGTCATGACACTAGGGTTACTAAGTTTACGTGTAAGACCATATTTTGGATATGGCATCGATATGAGATTTAGTGTAAGACCATAGCTGGGCTATTGGCATCGATATGAGATCCCATGTAAGACCAAATCTGGGATATAGCATTGGTATGGTACTATGTGTGTGAGATTTCCCGAGTATCATTTAGTATTCCAAGTGATTCAACGGGAAACTCAACGGCAATGTTTAAGTTTTCAAAGACTATGTTATGTTGCGAATGACTATTGTAAGTTGCAAGTTGGTACAAGTATGTACATAAAAACTCATACTTGATGAGCATTAGCATGTGATGAGCTCTCGGTATAGTTTGATTGAGTAAGTTATGATGCTAAGGTTTTAATAACATCTATGCTAAGCTTGATTATGTTAATTTACTTCATGATAGATATATGTTAAAATGTGTTTATGATGCCTATTATTTGCATAAGAACTTACTAAGCTTTAAAGCTTACCCCTTTTTTTTCCATTGTCTTATAGTGTCATCAAGCCAGCTCGGGGATCGAAGACTGTCGACGATCCATTCACATTACCAATTAACATATTGGGTACCAATGACTTTAATATTTTGTGTTATGGCATGTATAAGTGTAACACCCTTCACCCGTATCCGACTCCGAAACAAGGTTCGAGGCGTTACCAGACTTAAACATTCACAAACATATAAAATCAGGTCACAAAGTTCTGCCCAAAATTAAAACTTGCAAACCACAATGAATAAAGACCACATCTCATGGCCATGTACAAAAGCTCAATGTAGGCCAATACGTAAACCAAATCATAATAATAATACATGACATGAAATAAACTTCTTATACATGCCACTCACATGAAAACATTTAACATATACTAGCCAATACTCCAAGGATAATGGCTTGATAGTGTGATCTTTGCCTCAAACGATCTCCAACCCCCGAAATGACTGACAAACTAAAAATAAATGAAAAGAAGGAAGTAAGCTTTACGCTTAGTAAGCAAGTACATAAATAATGAATAAAGAATTTAGTATGATTACATAATAACTCAAGTGTATCTACTTTTAATTTCACTATTTATTCCACTTTGGTCAAGTTGTCTCTCCTACGTCATGTTCACTAAATAAATCATAACTCGAGTTACTGAAACTCAAATCAAATTCAGTAAATTTTCTTGAAAATAGACTCATATATATATTCACTAATTTTTTCTATAATTTTTGGTCAAGCCAATTAGTACAGTTTATTAGTTAAAATTTCCCTGTTACACACTCGATCGATCGACCTGCTCACTACGAATTCAATTTCTCCCAGTATACAATTCAAATAATCATGAAACTTGTTTCATTTAAAACTAGACTCAATAAGGAATTTATGCATATAAACTATATTTCTTAATTTGTTTTGTACAATTTTTAATGATTTTTCAAAGTTGGAACAGGGGATCACATAGTTTATTTTATATGAAAATAGACTCATCAAGCTTTAATTTCACATCTCATTCAACCTCTAGTTAAATTCCTACTATTTTTGGTGAGTTTTCAAAATCACGCCATCACTCATCTTGTCCCACAAATGTTTAGTGCTAATTCACTCTTTCACACTTTCTTTGTATTAACCTCATTTTAACATACATATCACAATTCATTTTCACTACATTTCATACATTACAAGTATAGGTCCATAATTACATTGTCACCATAAAGCCATCCCGTTGAACAATTCGGATCAATTCCGATACTTGATGGTTTCAAAGACACACCTCCACCATCATATTTCATATAATTCGGCTCTCTTGTACACATGGTGAACACTTAGTACCACCCATGTGACCTAGCCAATTTATCTCGTAGCTCTCTTGTCTACATGGTATCCTTCACTGGAACCACGCATGCGACCTAGCTACATATATCCCGTAGCTCTCTTGTCTACATGGGATACTTCCCGTATCACACATGTGACCTAGCTACATTTATCTCTCTCCGTAGCTCTCTTGTCTACATGGGATACTTCCCGTATCACACATGTGACCTAGCTACTACATAGTATCGTGTAGCTTTCTTGTACACATGATGTGCACTCGGCATCATACATGTGACCTAGCTACACTCCATCTATATTATTCAATTCTTCCGAATGTTTAATCTGGATTTCTCTCTCTATTACTTATTTCCATTCTTCAATAATCAATTTATGCTTCAAAATCAAGCTAAAATATATATAATAGGCTGAAATATAAAAATGTAAATGAAGTTAATGTATTATTTACATACAAACTTACCTCGGTGCAAAATATAGAAATTTTGCAATTTAGTCCAAAACATTTTCCTTTCCCCGTTCGAGATCGATTCCACGCCTTTCTTGATCTATAATATCACATTTAGCCTAATAATTAATCACACTATTCATGTGGGTCTAAAAATCATATTTTTACAAATTTGCATTTTGACCCCTAAACTTTTGCATATTTGCACTTTTGCCCCAAGACTCGAAAATTAAACTTCATCCTATTTCCTTGTGTTTTATGACATACTGATCATTTTTCCCTTCTATGGAAACATCAAATTCTCACTCTAACACATAGTTATGAACAATAGATATTTTTATCGATTATGCTGTTTTACTCGTTTTTACGAAAAATCACTTAGCAAAAGTTGTTTAACACAATTTCAAGCTTCATATTCTACCATAAAACATCAAAATAAACACATTTCACCTATGGGTATTTTTCCAAATATGAACCCTAGCTTAAATAATTGCTAGAATAAGCTTAATCGAGCTACCGGATTCCAAAAACGTAAAGAACATTAAAAACGGGGCTTGGAATCACTTACTATTGAGCTTGGAAAGCTTGAAAACCCTAACCATGGCCTCCCCCATGCTAATTTCGGCCTCCATGAATAAGATGAGCAAAATTGGCTTTTAATTTTGTATTTTAATTCATTTTACCCCTAAATGACCAAAATGCCCTTACTACTAAACTTTCAAAAATTCCTTCCATGTCCTAATTTTGTCCATGAACTTAAAATTGGTCAAATTTCTATTTAAGACCTCCTAATTAATATTTTAAAGCAATTTCATACTAGAAACTTCTAGAATGCAAGTTTTGCAACTTATTCAATTTAGTCCCTAACTTCAAATTAAGCACTTTATGCATTGAATTTCTTCACGAAATTTTCACAAAATCATGAAATCATATCATAAACCTAAAAATAATTATAAAATAATTATAAAACAATTATTTCTATCTTGAATTTGTGGTCATGAAACCACTATTCCGATTAGGCCCTGATTCGGGTTGTCACAATAAGGACTTGGTCATTTTGTTATGTGTCATATTCGATTTGGCCAAATGTGTTGGCTTATAATGGTTGATAATTCATTTTGTAAATGGCCATTGAAATTGGCTAATATTGGCTTAAGTATATATATACATATGATGATGTCCTTCATGGATGTGGATATTGCATGGTTTGAGAGAATAAGTATGAGATGTTGTTTGTGATAGAAAATAACATGTAATTGATATATGGATGACTTCGTTGTGGCTGATTTGGTTGTATGTATATTCTTGGATTGGTGTTGCTTGTTGTTGTGTAGGTTGGTGCAAGTAAGGGTGGCAAAATAGCTTGGTAAATAGCCTAATTTTTGTCCACACGGGTAGACACATGGGCGTTTGTCTAGGCCGTGTGTGACATACGGCTTGCCCTATAGGTGTGGGATCCGGTCGTGTGTCCCCCGCATCTTGAATTTTTAGCTTCGAATTGGCAATACGGGTAGAGACACAGCTGTGTTTCTCAACCATGTGAAAGAAACGGCCAGGGACATGGGCGTGTGCCCAGGGCGTGTGAATTCTACAGCTATTTTATGAAAAATTATGAAAATTAAATCACCCACACGGCCTAAGCACACGGACGCGTGCCTTGGCCGTGTGACTTTAATTTGTTGATGATGTCATAAATAGAGAGTTACACGGGTTAGGGACACGATTGTGCGTGACCACACAGCCTACCCCTACGGGCGTGTCCTAAGCCACATGGGCGTGTAACCCCTATTTTGATGTTCTTGGTTTAGTCCCAAACCACTCCTAATGTATGATTTTTGCCCTATAGGCTCGTTTTAGGGATGATATGAATGTTCATGAAATGTTTTAAATTTGAGTGGAAATTCAGGTCTCAGTTTTGAATGTTTGTTTGAGTTTAAGTCCGGTAATGCCTCATACGCTGTTCCAGTGTCGAATACAGGTAAGGGTGTTACACTTCAGGTAGTTGTCATCTTTAACCCTAGGATAGCTGACAATCTCGAGCTTAAAGTTCGATTGTGAAAACCAAAATGCCCTTGCTTCGTGTTTTATTCTTTTCACAGCAACCAATATGTTCCTCTTGTAGCCATCTTCAGGTGTATGTCTTGACACCCTCAGCCTGTGTCGAGATATTGAAGGCAGTTTCTCACTTTCTCTATTCTACTCTCTATGTTGCGACATCAAATCTTCCATGTTCCGACATAAGGTCCAATATTGGCCCGAAATGCCTTCTAATGGTTTCTTGTATGTTTATGAAGTACGTTAGCTCTCCCTTAGGCCTCATTTGGCCTTTAAGGTTAACAAAAGACTCAATGTCCACATTTTATTGAATGTAAATAAAACTAAAGAATCTTAATTAAAACATAATGAAAATGCTTGTATTGAAGCTCCTTCAATGTGAAAATTAGTTTAATTTGCTACACCGAAGACCACCTGCGTCTAACGGTAATCCACGCTAGGAATTTTGAAAACCTTCGCAAGGTTGAGATCCACTTTGCCAAGATAGTGCTAGCTATCTGATCACACAAACTCACACCTTTTTTGGTCTCAATCTAAATACCAAAAGAAAAATAGAAGAAAAAATTCAACAAATAATTTTTGTTCTATTTTATTTTTGTTTGTTCATGATAAAGAGAGACCAAAAAGAAAAAAAATAACAGCTCAATACGTGTGGCTAAGTTAGAATATATAGACTAAGGTTTTAATGAAATTTTGATTAATTACACTATAGCCTATTAGACTTTATTAAACTATTCAATTTAGTAATTTCTCATTTTAATTTCCAAATTTCATTATCGTGTGTGACCCATTAGGCTTCCAATTATGTATAATCTATTTTAATCTAGAAATAATTATATTTATATATTATGAGCGGGATCTAGCAACCCATCATAACCCCCAATTATTGGAAGAGCCAAAATATATTTTTGATAATGTCGTTCAGTGTTTGGTATTTATGTGTAATTTAATCCTTCCATCATATATCACAAATAAGATAAATGTCATGGCACGGTGTCTAACTTTGCTCATCCATGTTAGTTACGCAACACCTTGTATTAAACCTGATTAATTGACTTGGCCAAGGACTTGCAGTTAATAAGAGTTAAGGGCATATAAGATATGTCACCTCATATCAATTAGGGTGATGGACCCTCTCTGGACCATCTATCACTTTTGTATGTCTTATTTCATACCCAAAACATCCTACCTTAGGAATCCATCAAAACAAACTTATTTTGTGATGAATCAACATTTGGCACTTAACATAAAAGGTGAGCCAATGTCACAAGGCTAAAGATTATTTACATTACTGACACATGACAATATTTTCGTAGACAACACTTGAGTGAAATACCAACTGGAACTCTCGTACTGGGTCATGTTCAGTATATTTGTTCTCATAACAAGCACCCAAATGTTATGATCAAGTATCCTATACTTATGAAATCAATTGCATGCATCCTAGTCATGAAAGCTTAACATGTGTTGACCTTTGAGCATTAACAATGCCCTATCTTGATAATACAATGACTGAGAACAGTTTAGGAATCACAACTATAATGCATAGTGTAACACTCCAAACTCGGCCTAGACTTTATGGCCGAATCTAGCGATGTCGCATGGAATGGGCTTTGAAATCGAGATTGATAAGTTAAAACCGTTCCTGTTAATTAGCTTTTATTTCATTCGGAAAAACGTGAACATGTCTTTTAAGCAGAAGCTTTTGAAACCAATTATTTTACAAAAACGAAAATCTAAGTTTTTAGTAAAATCGTGTTTTGTTGAGTTGCAAAAAAAAATCCATAAAGACAGTATAAAATCCTAAATTTAAACCAAATGGTCCAAAGTCCCAACATTACAATAATAAATACCCAAAAATAATATAAAAACAAAAGCTATAATAAAGTAGTTCAGTAGTTGTGGTCAACGTCGAGCCCTCCATTGCGCCGATCCGCCTAAGTTTAGGGATTACCTGTATAGATTAAACGGAAAAAGGGGTGAGTTTTCGCAAACTCAGTGTGTAATCCCCACAGAAAACATACATACAGATACACATCAAGAAATAATCAATTGCGGTATAGGGCCTGAGCCCATTACAGATTCAGTTTGGGCCTTGGCCCATCTCAGATACAATATGCAATAGAAAAAAATCAAAATCCTACCCACCAGCCTCTACACACAATCTCCGTCCATCACTACACACCATGTAGGGCTTAAATCAACCCACCCATCCTTACACACCATGCTGTACCAAAATGCGGCATATAATCAAAAATTTGCAGCAGAGCTGCCAGATAACAGGCTTAATAGCCTTTTAGACACTTCCTCCGAATAACAATAACCCACCCCGATGCAACGCAACATACAAAATATGTCATGTTATTATGTTGTTGTAGTACATACATTTAGATATCATAATTCATGCTCGGTACAGAAATTAGACAGACAGATCACTCATATAGGGGTCTAAGTAGGGCTTACCGACCCTTTAGTTGGTCCACAGTCGACCTGGGCGACCCGTGCAACCTTACACAACTTTTCAGAGAAATGGGCTCACACGCCCATGTGGCCAACCCGTGTGGCCCACTCGGCCCAAATTGGCCTTGGCCGCGTGACCCATTTTTAATGTAACCCATGCTAGCTAAATATTCATATATGTTTTCACTATTTACTTATATGTTCCTTCAAAGCTCTCTACTTGAGTAATTGTTACTAAATTATTTATATCTTGAGCTACAGAATTTCAAATTAAGATCTGCTTGATGTTTTCGAAACTAGACTCAAATATCGTTCTACCAAAAAAAATTTAGAATTTATAGTTTATCAAATAAGTACAATTAAATCTTCAAATTTATCCTGATTCTGCTATTTGACAGCTTCAACCTTTCCTTACTAAAAATTATTTATCTCTTAGTACGGAATTTGGATGATGTTTCCATTTGTTTATCTTCAAAACAGACTTATTAAGGATTTACAAATATAAATTTAAGCCCCTAATTATTTTTTTACAATTTTTAATGATTTTTCCAAAGTCAGAATAGGGGAACCCTAAACCATTCTGACCTTGTCCCACAAAATTCATTATATCTCATAACTTACAATTTCATTGCTTGCACTGTTTCATCCATAAAAACTAAACTCAATAAAATTTAATTTCATATATTCTTTAACCTCTAACTCAATTTTCACTATTTTTTATGATTTTTCAAATTTAGACTACTGCTGCTGTCTAAAACTATTTTAATGCAGAATGTTGATTTCCGAGTCTATAACACCCTTATTTCCTTTCTCTACATTTTTTCACATCATTTTCTCTTATTTCTCCTATTTCTCGACAGTAAGAAATTTTGGCTTTTCACCTAATCCCATTTTTTGCATTTCGGGTACACATCTGTATCGTTTTTGCTACTTACGCAATCCCGAGATCACTAAAAACCTTCTAACTTCACACAATTCCACCACTACTCAACACGAGAGAGATAGCAACCGAAACGGTTTGCTGCTGTAAAAAATAACCATTCCTCATTAACGAAGAGTTCAACAAAGTTAAGAATGAATTCAAAGCCAATACCACTCGCCCAGACAACACAAGAAAATGCATACCTTATACGCTTACCAAACAATCACCACTTCGAGTCAAATCGATGAACGTTAATTCCAGCCTCACGATTGACTCCTAAACAGTCAACAAACACCCTTTAATCCCTTATCCAGAGTAACATTTGAGTTTAATAAATTGGAAACTTACTGTACAACACAATTTCACGCTTGCACAAAGGGGAAAAGATGAAGAAAGACAACAAAATGGAAAGGGAATTTAAAGGAAATTCGGCAGCAAGGATTTATTATTTAGAAAAAAGAGGAAAACTAAAATTGAGAGTGGGGGAGAAGAGAGAAAATGTCAGGAAGGTGGAAAAGAGATGAAATTTGAAAAAAAAAACTAAACAAAAAGATAATTCCTGAAAATCTGGTAACTCATCTCTTTAATTCTCTCCCTAACCTCCCACAACAACTCCACTACTCAAAATTTCAATCTGACTAGGACTCCACCACGCCACACGGCCAAGCAATAAAAAATAATTCCCTTGCTCGTGTAGGGACTTGAACTCTAGACCTCTCACCCACTAACACACACCGTAACCACCAGACCAGCAGGCCCATTCTGATATATTTTTACCAACTTTTAACTATAAGCCTACTGACTATAGATAGGGCTTTATTCATAAAAATACCAAAATTTGCCCAAGTCAAGGCTTGAACTAGGGACCTCATACACACACCCAGAACACTTAACCACTGAAGTAGACAGATATTTATGTCATATTTTTTCAAAAACAAAAATATAAATTTTTAGGGCGTTACAACTCTACCCCCTAAAAGAAAATTTCGTCCTCAAAATTTTACCTGATCAGAACAGGTGAGGATATTGCTGATGCATCGCATCCTCAGGCTCTCACGTGGCCTCCTCAGTGCTATGATTATGCCACAGAACCTTCACTATGGGAATAGACTTTTTCTGAAGGACCTTTACATCACGCTTTAGAATCTAAACCGGCTCCTCCTTGAAGGTCAAGTCTGGCCTAACCTCAATCTCCTCAATAGAAACAACATGTGTAGGTTCAGAGCGGTAGCACCTCAACATCGAGACGTGAAATACATCATGAATGCGGTCCAACTCCGAAGGTAACTCCAACAGATAAGTGACAAGTCTCACATGTTTCAGAAGGTCTAATAAACCGAGGGCCTAGCTTCCCCTTGCGACCGAACCTCAGAACCTTTTTCCATGGCGAGACCTTGATAAAAACTAAAACCCCCACCGTAAATTCGATATGCTTCCTCTTCAGATCTGCATAGGACTTCTGCCTGTCAGAAGTCGCTTCTAGATGATTTTGAATCAGTCTAACCATATCTTTAGTCTTTGACACCAATTACGGACCTAGCACATGTCGCTCACCCAACTCAGTCTAGTATAAAAGAGTGCGACACTTACGACCATACAGGGCCTCGTAAGGTGCCATCTTGATGCTAGACTGATAGCTGTTATTGTTGGCAAACTCCACTAACGGCAAGTACTCCTCCCAACTGCCTTGGAAATCAATAACACAGCTCCTCAACATGACCTCCAGTATTTGAATCACCTTCTCCAACTGAACATCTGTCCGAGGATGGAAAGCAGTACTGAAGTCTAATCTTGAACCCAGAGCCTCATGAAGCTTCTTACAGAATTGAGACGTAAAATGAGGATCCCTATCAGAAATGATCGAGACAGGTACCCCATGCAGTCTCACTATTTCGATATGTAGAGCTTAGCTAGTTTCTAAAGAGAAAAGTTTGTACTTACCGGGATGAATTGAGCAGACTTGGTCAATCGATCCACGATGACCCAGACAGAATTTTTTTTAGTGGGTGTTAGAGATAACCCACTAACAAAGTCCACTGTTACTCACTCTCATTTCCATAACGGTATCTTAATCGGCTGCAGCAAACCTGAATGTAACTAATGCTCAGCCTTAACCAGCTGACAAGTCAAACAGCAAGCAACGAAGTCAGTAACCTGATGCTTCAACCCTAGCCACCAGTACAATTCTCGAAGATCTCGGTACATCTTATTCCTGCCGGGATACATAGCTTAGGGACTACCATGGCTTCTCTCAGAATTGATTGCCTTAAATCCTCATCATTCAGTACACAAATTTGATTATGGAAATAAAGTACCCCATTACTATTTATCCCAAAATCAGTAGTGCCACCATTCTCAACCTGACAAAAATGCAACCTGAGTGACTTATCCCCCAACTGTTTACCTCGAATCTATTTAATCCATGTCAGTTTGACTTGAAGTTCTGCCAACAGACTTCCATCATCGCATAAGCTAAGTCGAGCGAACATCGCTCTCAGATCGTACATAGCCCTACGGCTCAATGCATTGGCCACCATATTGGCCTTGTCAGGATGGTACTTAATGGTACAATCATAATCCTTAACAGCTCAACCTATCTACGCTGCCTAAGATTTAACTCCTTCTGAGTGAGGAGATACTTGAGGATTTTGTGATCGGTATAGATAATACACTTCTCACCGTACATATAGTGCCTCTAGATTTTCAAAGTGAATACAACGGCAGGCAATTCCAAATCATGCATTAGATAGTTCACTTCATGAGTTTTGAGCTGATGAGATGCATATGCTACCACCTTACCATCCTTCACTAATACATACCCCAAACTAACATTTGAAGCATCACTGTAAACCATAGAGTGCTTAACGGGCCAAGGCTGTATTAGAATAGGAGCTTGAGTCAAAACAGTCTTGAGCTTCTCGAAGCTCTCTTGTTACACATCAGTCCAGACAAATGGAACTCCCTTACATAGAAGCTTAGTCAACGGTGCTGCAATCAAGGAGAACCCTTCCACAAAACGTCAATAATAACCCGCTAACCCCAGAAAGCTGCAGATTTCAGATACATTCCTCAGCTGTTTCCACTCCAACACAGCCTTAATTTTACGAGGATTAACTCGGATCCCCTCAGCAGAATCTACGTGTCCCAAAAGGGTCACTTCATGTAGCCAGAACTTACACTTACTAACCAAGACAGATTGCCCCAAAGGACTCAATACTGTTACCTCACCATCAGTACTCTCAACTAGAGTCTCCAAAGTTTCAAATATAGTACTAGCTACGTATGAGTGTGTAGAGCCTATGTCTATTAGTGCAAGATAAGGTACATTATAAATTAAAAACGTACCTATAATGATGTCTGAAGCATCTCGATCCTCTCAGCAATGAGTAGCATAAACAAGAGTAGGCTGCCTCTCCTCAGTATGTCCAGCACCTCTGCTCGGTGCTCTCTGTCCACGGCCTGTAACAGTCTAGTTTAGACCCTAGTTGGAATAGTGGTTTTAGGACCACAAATTTGAGTCTGAAAAATATTTTAATATTATTTTCTGTGTCTGTAATATGTAAATTTATATCTATGAGGTTTCTGTGATTTAATTTGTTCGTCTTTGTGCTTAATTATGAAAAATGATTAAATCACGTAAAATGTAAAAGTGGTGTGTTAGACGTTAAAGTACCTATTTGGCCTGGCTTTTAAAATAAAGGTCCTTGCATGTCAAATGTACCATTTGTTTTAATGGTGGACAAAAATGCCTAAGTTAATGGAATTTTAATGTTATATCATTAAGGGCAAAATAGTAAACTAAGCATAGAAGGTGTATTAAATAAAAGAAAAGTTAAAATCGTCATCTTTTTTCTACCATCCATGACCGAATATTAGATAAAAGAAGAAGAAAAGTTGGTTTTAGGGTTTCGACACTTTAATTGGTGATTAAGGTATGTACTTTGGTCTGTTTTTTATAATTTTTACGTTTCTGTGATCGTTGCTTTGTGTTCTTCAAAACCCATGTCTAAATTTCTATTTTTGTTGAAGATTATAAAATATGCCATTAATGATTATATGAGCTTTTGAGTGCTCTTATATGGATTATGAAAGATATTTGTTAGATTATCATGTTTTGTTCT
This sequence comes from Gossypium anomalum, assembly GCA_025698475.1. Classification (NCBI taxonomy): domain Eukaryota; kingdom Viridiplantae; phylum Streptophyta; class Magnoliopsida; order Malvales; family Malvaceae; genus Gossypium; species Gossypium anomalum. The sequence goes on along the minus strand of CM046966.1, from coordinate 74,235,564 downwards.
TGAATTTTTGATGAGATGAGCTATTTGGGCTAATTTGTGAAAATGAGGTTTTGAATGACTAAATTGTGAATTAAATGTGTTATTTGGGCTTGTATGGAAGCCATGTATGTTTGGTCAAGCTATAGTTTTGGTGAATTTTGCATATTTGTGATTTGGTGAAAAATGGACTAAATTGTCAAAGTGTGAAAATATGAGGGCTATAATGCAAAGTGCCCTAAATGTGTGTATTTGGATTAAATTGAATGAAATGAATGATTGAATGGTTGAATTTGAATTGTATTAGATCAAGATCAAAGAAAATCAGACTTGGATCGAGGGAAGTCTAAAGTAATTGAATAGTAGACCCGTTTTCATCCGAAATCTGTACCAGGTAAGTCAAGTTAAAATTATATGTTAAACTGAATAAATTCTATGCATATAACTGTAATCTGTATTGGACGACCTTGAGAGCCTGATGAATAGATTTTGAGTAAACTCTGATAATGTGCTAGTATTTAAAAAGTTCTATATGCTTTTAAAAGAACGTTGGTATTGACCTGAATTATCGTGTAAGACCGTGTCTGAGACATAGGCCTCGATTTGAAATTTACGTGTAAGACCATGTCTGGGACATCGGCATCGTATCTGATTTTGTATAAAACCCTGTCTGGGACATAGGCATCGATACTGAATTACATGTAAGACCACATTTGGGATGTTGGCATTATACCCATTTATGAGTATCTGTATCGTTTCTGAGTCGTCTGATAACAAAGTACGAGATATGGAAATGAATAAATGAAATGTATAATTCATACAGGTACGTTTGTATCGTACTAGAATTTTGAATAGAAAAGGCTATGTTTCTGTGAAGTAAGGAAATATTCTATGAGACGGATGTGAATTCTAGTTATTAACTATTAATTATATGCTATATTAGTTGAGTAATTGTATTTGGCTTACTATGCTCTTTGTAGCTTACTCTGTGTAATTTCTATCTGTTTTTTAGTTATCATAGCTACAGAAGGCTCGGGATAGTCAAGGATTGTCACCACACTATTAAGCTCATTTTGGTACTTTTGGAAATGTATATATTTATAAGTATAGCATGTATAGGCTAGAATGTTAAAGTATATAAGTTTGATATGTATGTATGTTATGCCATGTTAATTAGCTAACAAATTATATGTTTGTGCATCGTTTTGGTGTATGTTTGTAATGTGGCATGTTCTAATGTGAAATGGTCATCTTTAAGTATGAAAGTAGTTGAAAAAGATGTTATGAATGTGTATATTATTGCTTGTAGGATTGGACCCAAAAAGGGGTGGCAAATTGGCTTAAACCAAGCCTGCATTGTACCATACGGTCAGGGAACACGGGCGTGCCTTGTGGCCGTGTGAAAAAGTCAGTAGCTAGCTAAATTTTACACGGTCATGGCACACGGCCCTGCCTACTGATCGTGTTAAAAAGTCAGTATAGGACCTCTTTTTGGCACGGTTGGATCACATGGGCATGGCTTATGCCCGTGTGTGTCACACGGATTAGTTAAATTGGCATGTGACTTTTTCAGTTTTGAAAAGTTTGTTTAAGTTCTAAAAATTCTGAATGTGTTCAGCTTAGTCCCGATCCCTCCTAGATGTATGTTGTTGGTCTCGTAGACCATTTTATTGGATGATTGTCAATGAATGCCTGAGTATCAATGTTGTTTAATATCGGTGATTCTATATTGTTCTGAAATGCTCTGACTGTATGGTGGTGCCCCTTACCTATTCTGGTGACAGTTACGGGATAGGAGTGTTACATGGCCCATGTTGTTACCACCCCTAACCTGACCACGACCCCTAGGTGGCTGCTGAACTACCCTCGGTGGCTGTGCAGTACCAAAACTCACAGCTTGCACCTGATTAGCCCTCAGGGACACTCTCGAACACGGTGCTCAATAGACCCACATCTTCAACAAGCCTCAGTCGTCCTCCAACATTCCCCCAGATGGTGTCTTCCACAATGCCCACAAAGCGTGATCCAAGTAGGTAAAATAAGGGCCCCAACTCTAATTGGCCCATCAAATCTGGCCTTTTTCTTAGGCTTTATCGTAGAACTCAAGGGTTCCGAATCCCTCTTATTTTTACCTCTCTCCTTATCCCTATTTTGGCGCTCAGTGCGCTTCACCTCTTTTGTGATCTTCGCCTTCTCTACCAATGCTGAAAAGTTACGCTTCCTCTGCAGAGCTATCAGAACTCTCAAATTGTCCCTGAGTCCATCCTCGAAGTAGACACAATGCTCATATTCAGTCACCACCATGCCTTGCGCATAGCAGCTCAATCTCAGAAACTCGGCCTCATACTCAGCCACTGAATAATCCCCTTGTGTGAGATTCAGAAACTCACGTCTCCTAGCATCAATGTAGCATAACCCCCCATATTTACCTTGGAAAGCAGACTTATAGAAATCCCATGCCAGTCGTTCGGGCTGCGTGCCCTCCTTAACGGTCATCCACCATTGGTATGCTTTATCGCGAAGCAAGGAAATAGCCTCTTTCAATTTCTATTCAGGGGTAAACTCCAGATCGTCTATGATTCTTTCCATGGCCTCCATCCAGTACTCGGTCACATTAGGGGCAACTCCAGTGACACCCCTGAATAGCTTAGCTTCATTGGACCGGAGTCGTTCCATAACCAGCCCTTAGCCCTGAGATCCAGTGTTGCGCCCAGCGACCCTCTCTAATATCCTCAGCATAGCCTGGGACAAGATGTCATCCCCTGCCATGCAATCATGAGACCCAGTCTCTGTAGCAAGTGAAACCAGCGTCTCGCTCGTATCCAGATTCGGCATGCTGCCTAACGACGAGGACCCAACTCGAGCCCCTTTACGACCTCTACCTCAGCCTCTAGTACCCCATCCACAGACACCTCGTGCAGTCATCGTAGAATTCATAGCTTATTTTTGTTAATAGTTTTATGACTCAGTTGCAGTTTTGATGTTTATTAGCAGATATTTTATGCAAAACAGTATCAGAAGTTTAGAGTTTGTTATTAAGAATAGCAGTCTTACTAAAGTTTTCAGTTTCGCTATTGTTTTCAGTATACACTATCTACAGTGTTTTCAGTATAGTGTATTATCTATAGTTGTTTCAGAATATGCTAATCATATTTTCAAAAACTTATCAGAGTTTTTAGAACACTTATAGGATCGACACCGGAGACTCGGTGTGCCACATACTCAGTCAAAAATATTTCAAACCATTTAAAAATCATTTCTTTAAAACCAAATTTTAAAACCCAAATTCACAGCTGAGTTTTGTAACATAGCTCTGATACCACTAAATGTAACACTCTAAACTCGGCCTAGACGTTATGGTTGAATCTGGTGATGTCACATGGAATGGGGTTTGAAATCGAGATAGCTTTTATTTCATTTGGAAAAACATGAACTAGCTGATTTGCCTTAAAACATGCCTTTTAAGCAAAATCTTTTGAAACCAATTATTTTACGAAAATAAAAATCTTAGTTTTTAATAAAATCTTGTTTTGTTGAGTTACAAAAAAAATCCATAAAAACAGTATAAAATCCCATGTTTAAACCAAACGGTCCAAAGTCCCAACATTACAATAATAAATACCCAAAAATAATATAAAAACAAAAGCTATAATAAAGCAGCTCAATAGTGGTGGTCACTGTCAAGCCCTCCGTTGCGCCAATCCGCCTAAGTCTAGGGATTATCTATACAAATTAAACAGAAAAAGGGGTGAGTTTTCGCAAACTCAGTGTGTAATCCTAGCAGAAAATATACATACAGATACACATCAGGAAATAACCAATTGCAGTATAGGGCCTGAGCCCATTATATATTCAGTTTGGGCCTTGGCCCATTCGGATACAGTCTCAGATATAATTTAGGGCCTTCGCCCATCTCAGATACAATATGCAAAAAAAAAACTAAACAAAAAGATAATGCCTAAAAATCTGGTAACTCATCTCCTTAATTCTCTCCCTAACCTCCCACAACAACTCCACTACTTGAAATTTCAATTTGAGTAGGACTCCACCATGCCACACGGCCAAGCAACAAAAAAATTCCCTTTCTTGCGTAGGGACTTGAACTCCAAACCTCCCACCCGCCAACACACACCTTAGCCACCAAACCAGCAGGACCATTCTGATATATTTTTACTAACTTTTAACTATAGGCCTACTGACCAAAGGTAGGGCTTTATTCATAAAAATATCGAAAATTGCCCAAGTCAAGGCTTGAACTTAAGACCTCATACACACACCCAGAACACTTAACCACTAAAGCAGACATATATTTGTTTCATATTTTTACAAAAACAAAAATATACATTTTAGGGGCGTTACACATAGAGATCTCATAATTATAACTCTTTATAATTCCCTTGCATAGAATAATGTGTTCCTTAGGTTGTATCTACACAAGTGTTAAATACCATATGCTTTACTCATGGATAAAGAAATATCTCAATTTATTATTATAAAACTATAATAATATTAATCCAATTAAATATTGTTTAGAGCTTACAACCAAATCATGATTGGCTTGTAGGGCTTACACTAACAATCTCCTAAAAGCATTAAAGCCAATTGCCCATATATCTATGCCCTATACCTTCCATGTGACGATTGTGTTTCTATTGTACCAGAACCTTAGTAAAAGGATAGCTAGCTTATCTTCTGTGGGTATCTTATCCATACCTATATCACGTCTATCAATAATCTCTCAGATCATGTGATATCATTGTAATACATGTTTGGAATTGTGATGAGACCGTAGTTTTTTAGCATATGCTATGGCCATTAAGTATAACCTCAATGAAACCTAATGGGAATATATCAAAAGGTTTAATGCTACGATACTCAGAGTGAAGGAGCTCAATGATGTCATTTTTTAAAAATATTACTGAAAATCCCATCAAACATTTTCAAGATTTTAAAATACTCAAAAACTTTATCATAAAATGATTTGATATGTTTCAAATGTTTTTGAGTCAATGCAAAATATTTTCAAGGTGTTTTAAAGCATATTTGAAGTAAAGGATCAATTCCCCCTCAGTTAGTAGCCACAAGCTATTATAGAGGTATAGAAGATCCATCTCCCATTTAAAAGGATTGGTCCTTTGTCATGTAAGGCTTTAATAAACGTGATTTTACATCCTCCAATGGCTATATTTTGTCTCCAATGGCTATAAACGAGTAGAAACCCATTCCTTGGTATAAGTACACTTCAAGAGATCAATATTCAAGTAAGAAACTATGAGAAAATTCATTAAACCTTTGTTTTCTTCATCTTTTTATTGTACATATTTTTTAGAAAGCTTTATTTCAAATCTTTGAAAGAGTTTAGTGTTGAAAAAAATCTAGTTCGAAAATGATTTTCTTGCACAACAAATAAAAGTTTTGGAAATTGAGCCAGTTTGTGATGTTGAAAAAAATCTAGTCTGAAAATGATTTTCTTGCACCCTACACCGAATTCGCACATGTGTTTTTAGGCAAGAGGATCATTGTTGTTCCCTACTTTCAATCAAATGATCTTCTCTGCTATTCTTGTACCACGAAATGCTTCAAGTGTAGGCTCAAACAATTCAAATCAAAACATAGAACTAGAAATAGTTTTCTTTTCTTCAATGTGAAAACGAAAAATCTTTTCTCAAATAGAAACCAATAGAGTTTGTTATTCTGAAAAATAGATTCCATAGTTAAAAATAAATTTTCTTTATTTTTAGACAAAGTAACAATATCTTAAAGTGGTGTAAATAGCCCTACCGGCGCCATCTATTTATAGGGATAGGAGGTAGAACCCTTATTGAAGTGCAGAAGTTTATTTCAACTAGAAAAATGAACTTCTAGTCTATCTAGGAGGATAAGGGGTGGCAACCCTAGTTAATAATACTAGGGTTTGCTATCCCACCCTTTATCATGAAAGGCTTTTGGGCCCTCTCATATCAGGTCCAATTATAAGTATTTCTTGAAATTTTAACTCAATACTTTATAATTTGATCTACCCGGTATTTATTTTTCTATTTCCAAAAATAAACTTATCAATATATTTTCAATTAAATAATCTTCTCAACCTAATTCTAATTATGTTCAAATCATGACGACTTTACCATTAAAGAATCGATTAGAAAACATGTTTTTTCTATATTCAACGATTCACTATGACCAAATGATTTATTTCTATTTTAAAACTTCATTTAATTCGAAAAACGTAAATTCTTTTTTCAGGTCATTTTCATTTTCTGTTCTCCATTTTCATTTTCAGTTTAGAGAAAACCATAATAATTTCTAATGTTTTCTTTTCTCCATTTTCATTTTCATTTTCATTTTAGAGAAAACCATAATCATTTCCAAATGATTTCTCATTTCTCCATTTTTTATATTTATGTTCATTTGATTCAACATGAAATTTATTTCTAGCTTCAACGAGCTAGCGGAAGGACCAAGGACATGTGCAATTAGGGCTTAAATGATTTATAATTAAGTTCTAGTTTTTTGCCTATTCATTATAAACTGGTTTAGTTACGAATTCATTCCACTATAGTATCACGACTAAGCTCTCCCTAACAGTATACCATTATGAAAGCAACTCGATCAGTGCTCGTCCAATGACCCTGTCATAAGTGTGTTACCCTCAAGATATCGTTAATCTCTTTGGTATAATATTTATTCTCCAAATGTGATCCTATTTTATCTCATGGTAGTCATTATATCTTCCTACATTAAAAGTGAATTACTATCAAATAGTAATCAAGTCATTCATCACAAAGACGAGTGACCCATGACCACGTTAATTTACTTTTCATAAACCATGTAATGTTAATGAGAGGATATCATTTAACTATATCTCGGGATATGAATTCCACTGTTGTGAATGACACTACAAATTGTACAAGTCGTATACCCAACGCATCAGCTTTCGGTTCCTTATCTATTTGGACTTAGGCTTTTACTTACATCAAAGTATATGAGTCACGTATACATAGTCTTTCATCCACTCAAGATTTAGGTATGCCACACTATGAATGTCACAAGTGAATAAATCTATAAACGAATTCAGGATCTATTCTTCTTGGGTCCAATCTAATGTACTATCAGTCTAGTCAGTCACATTTATGCCTATATCTTTTCAGAGTTATTCGCTCTGATGCCCAAGACAAAATATCTCCCCAATTGGACTTGATAGAGAACATATTAGTCTTTCAATCAGTTTTCTCATTTCTAATTATACTAAAGACATGTTCAGGTTCTTATACTAATATAAGTTGTCTTTCCGTATTACAATCCGACCACATAATACCACTTATTAGTTAAACATTAGACAACCAGTGAGCAACATTTGCTTCTATTTTGCTTTGCGTGCAAAAACCATATGAAGAAAATTATACAAATATATTAATGTAATGAATATAAATTTTTTATTAACCAATCTGTTTGAAAAAATTACAACTGTACATAGACAAAAATACTACACTTAAAGCATTAGACCCAACATTTAGCTCTATCTTTCAATGAGCTTAAACTTTATAACACTTACCTATTAGAGGTTTTCTTTGTTTACTCATTTCATATCTTTGTAAAAGGAGAGATTCTAGTTTAGCATTGAAAACTAGGGAGAAGTGGTTTTTATTTTAGCCTAAGTAAAAGATAAAATTGTAAACATTAGGCTTTATGAGTAAAATGACCCCTCTACTATACCTCGATTGCCAGATTGGCCTTTAAAATTTTTTTGGTCAAAATTAGTCGCTAAAGTTTTATTCTATCACGTGCTTTGGCCCCGAAATGTAACCTTGTGAACAAAACCACGTGACACTTTGGGCAAATAAAATCACACCACGTGGCAAAATTTTCAATTAAATTTAATATATTTTATTTTTTATCCTCCTCTCTCCCTAAGAAACTCTCAAATGGATTTATGAAATGGAAAAGCTTTAGCAACATTAAGTTAAACTGAATTTTTGCCACATGTCATGATTTTATTCGTCCAAATGTCACATAGTTTTTTCAGCCTTGTTACATTTGGGGGGTCAAAATACGTGACGAAATAAAATTTTAGGATCACTTATCACCCCACCCAAAAAACCTTTGACTCTGCTTTATATGAAGGGTATAAAAGATTGAAGATGAAAATTTCACAATATTATGGTTAAAATACAAACTAAAAAGTGATTATGAATTTTAATCATTTGATTAACAAATTTTCCGTCTTCACTCTTTTCCATCCTCCATACCAAGTGAAATATGAGGGTCAATCTAGGAATTGAGGTATAGGTAAAAGGGAAATTTTATATTTAAATCTAAAAAAGTTATACATTATCTTTGAAAGGTATCGGTTTAAAGTTAATCCATTTGGAAAATCCTTGACAAGTGGGGTTAAGGTAATAGAGAGTGATAATTGAGACCAAATTACTATAAAAATTTATGTCAACCTTTTCTATCATTCCTAATCTTTTAAAATAAATTAATTACAAATCCAGAGTTATAATGAGGTATATTTTAGTGATTTTTTTTTTATTTTGATTAAGTAACTATAATCTAAAAGTCCATCGCAATAAGAAAAGGATTTCGCTGATAAAACAGTAGAAAATCACTTTTATTAATTCAAACGTTGTAACGGGAAGCATTTGTAAAGGAAAAAAAAACAATCGCAAGTAACAAATCCAATCCAATATCACATCAAACTGTTTTATTCATTAAAATGCTAAGCCTTCAAACTTCACCCCATGAATAAAAGCTTCACTAGACCATGATCAATGCAGCCGCGATGGATAAAGTCATCCCTAACACTATCTGGAAATTGGTCGCTTTGGCAAGTAATGTTGAAGCAGCGTTAGGAGGAGGAGCTGGGGCAGTACCGTCTAGCACCGTGACCTTAAGCTTCATCCCTTGATTACAATGGCCGGTAACACCACAAATGTACCATTTTTTGCCGGCGGCTGCCAAGTTAATTTTGTCGTTTCCTGTGAATAAGCCCAAACTATTGTTTGATGGAACATTGCAGCTGTTGAAGTCATCTCCATTCACTTTGTAAACGTTGTGACTAGCATTGTTGTACTTGAAAACTACAGCCCCAAATAAGAAAATAACATGAGATCCACAAGTAAATTTATAGTCTCGAAAGTTGATTTAGGATTACAATCCAATCTTGGGTTTAAGTTGTTAGGTATAGTTACAACATAATACGTGAAACCCTAACTCTAACTTTCTTTCAAACCATACATAATAAACACTACATAAATTTTATTACTAATTAAAAAGAAGGGTAAGAATGGATAAGCTTACGAAGAGTGTCTCCAACATAGAACTGCTTGTCTTTAGCCCAATCTGTATAATTAACTTCTAACTTCCACCCATTATCATCACCCACGACATAATCCATAGCCAATGAGATTGTCGGAGCCATGAAAGCAACAATTGCAAAAATAACTAATGAACGATGAACAGCCATTTGATTTAATTCAGCTCAAAAAATAGAATCTAATTTGTTGCTCTAATGTTTTTTATTTTCTGGGTATTGAAGACTTGTGGAAAACCATAGGTTGTAGTAAGTATTTATAGTGTTAAAAGCTACTTGTTGGGTTCAAAAGAGTACAAGATTAAAGTTACAAACTATACTGTTTTATTGTTTTTCTTAATGGAAAAATAAACCTTGTATTCAAGGACGGTATTGCCGAATTAATATGAGACAAATTGCTTATTTCTAGGATTAAATTTATTTTGGTCATCTATGGATTTTGGAGATGATTACAATATGTTACTAGAATATGCCCGTATGCTTGAAGATATTTTACGAAAATTTTCAGTGTAATGCTGATATTAATCATAAATGCAATGATTCGATTTTTAAGTACATTAATTTAATGTGAAAATTGAATTATTATAACAAAATAATTAAGCAAAATATGGAATAAATTAATAAAAAAATGAAAAAAAATGACAGGACATAAAAATACCATGAAAACTTAAAGAAATCATATGTTAAACAAAATAAAAATACACAGTGGTATAAAATTTAAATCGATAAAAATATAATTTAGATCACTATCATAAAAATATGCAAAATATGAGATTAATTAGATAAAAGTATTATAGAGGTTTTTAGATTGTATTTTATCCCCAAAACTTTAAAATGGATAAATTAGTTCAAGTATTAAATTAAAGAGTAAAGTGGTCATTCTCTAAAAAAAGTTCATTCATATCTACTATTAAGTACTGACATGGGTGATGGAGCAACTAGTAATGACATGTAGTGTGCCACGTGTATATCATGATGATGTTGCAATATTTTAAAAAAATTAAAAATCTTACAAAAAAAATAAAATCTTTATAATTATTGAGAAAAACACATTTAATATGAGCCTAGTCAACCATTTATCTAGGTTCATCCAACTATGATTTTTCAAATAATTATTAAAACTATAAAAATATAAAATATTGCTAAAAATTGCTAAAAATTATAATAAATTATTTAAATTATTTAAAAATAATGTCTGTTATGAACTTGGACAAAGTTGTTCAGGCTAGAATGAATTTAGACAACAATTTGTCCAAGTTCATTCTAAAGTAATTTCTTAAATAATTATTAAATGATATAAAAATTATAGTAAATTATTATATTTTTAAATAGTTATTAACTTTTTTTATTTTAGGATTTTTAAAAAATTTTAAAATATTTGATGATGTGGCAAAATGTCAAATTAGCATGAGGTACATACGACGTTGTTTGGTTGCTCTATCAACCATGTCATCATTTAACAGTAAAAATGGATGAAACCTTTAATAGAAGGATCAACTTGCTGTTTGATCTAATATGCAATGACTAATTTTTCCATTTTTTGAGTAGAGAGGGACAAAATGCAATTCTCTTAGTACAAGGCCTCCATGGTACTTTGACCTAATTCTACTCATCTTTTAATTCCACATCACTTATATAATTTTTTTTTTTTTTTGAAAAAACCAAATAACCACTTAACAACACAAATGGATAAAATTTTTAATACAAGAACCCATTTTCATTTTTTCTAATCTATAGGAGCTAATTTGCACATTTTGTGAGTATAGAGGCAAAATGCAATCCCGCTCCTAATACAAGGGTCTCCATGGTATTTTTATCGACTAATTGAGACATAGTATGAACTCGATACAAGCATAAATATTTTTATTTAAAATTTATCACTAATAAAACAATGCAAAATATGAAATAAATTGAGACATATATGAACATAATACAACAAATAATTGAAAACTAATACAAAAATAATATATACTAGATTTTATCATGCCCGCAACATGGGTGAAAGATTTTATATTAAATTTTTTTCTTTTAAACTTTATTTAATAATGAATATAGGTGGATTGATAATGAATTTGTATTTTAATACTATTGAACATGAGTTTGATATTAGGATTTGTAATTTGTAATTGTTTTATTTAAAAATGATATAAATGTATGAAAAGACAAAAGTGTCATCATCATGATAATATTAATTATAATTCAAAAGAATAGATATTTTTGTAATTTTATAAATGAATTGATGACCTAATTAAGAGTGACTACAACTCGTGAAGTGCGAAAATAATAGTATAAGTATATACACATACATGTTCAATTATGCAATATATATTATTTACTTCTAAATTTATATAAATTCATAATATTTTAAATATACAAAAAAAATCCAAATACATACACACAAATTTCTTGTTTAACTTTACTTCTTTCTACTACATTTTATATTATAGTGTGGGAGAATGTCTCTTATTTTGACCAAAGTTTATTTTGGCTTTTCTTCTCCCAATTAAACTTTGTTCTTAGTTTCTTACTTAAATTCTAATTAACCTAGAGTTGTTGTAGTCATGTATGCTACGAGTTTTAGCCTATAAATAGGCCTTAGTTACTCTAGGTTTTACACAACAAAAATATTTAAATTGATGGAATTTTGTTTTTTGTTTCGAAGGGTTGTTCTTGTAGGGCTTCGGGTTTTTCTTTTAATTCTCTCCATATTTTGTACTCTCTTTTATTATAGTGAAATCTCATTTTTCCCGTGGTTTTTATCCTCTTTTTGAGGAATTTTCCATGTAAAAATTGTGTGTTCGATATTTTTTATTCTTATTTTCTTCACTTTATTCTTTTTTAATCGGGTTTATCCCTTACAAACCAGTATCAGAGCTCATTCGATTTCTGTAATCAACCCTTTCAGAGATGACAGTGTCAAGGTTCGATATTGAGAAATTCGACAGAATTTCAAATTTTAGTTTGTGGCAAGTTCAAATTACAACAATACTGGTTCAGAATGATATGAAAAATGTCATTACAAGGAAGAAGCCTGCAGATATGGATCAGTCAGAATTGGAAGAGCTTGATGAAAAGGTTCTATCCGCTATTTAGTTACGCCTCATGAATAATATGTTTTAGGAAGTTTTGATGGAGAAAAAAAAGTCTACGTTATGGAGGAAACTGAAAGTCTTATATATGAAAATTCTCTAGCCAATAGGTTAGTATTAAAAAAATGTCTCTACACATTCAGAATGGCTGAAGGTGAGCCCATTAGAACTCATATTAGTGAGTTTGTTACCCTTCTTAATGACTTAAAGAATCTCAAAGTAGAGATTAGTGATGAGGATCAAGCTATGTTTTTGTTATGCTCTTTGCCCTCTTCTTATAAAACTTTTAGGGAAACTTTGATTTATGAAAGAGATCATTTCTCGTTTGAGGATATGAAGGGGAATCTTTCAAGCAATGATAAACTTGACAACAAGTTAGGCCCAAACAGCAAATCAAACGGGCAAGTCTCAGTTCTAGTTGTAAGAGGCGGACAACAAACCAAAAAAACAGATTAAAACAAGTCTAAAACTAGGTCCAAATCCATAAATTGTGACAAATATTGTGTTTATTGTAAAAAGGTGGGCCACGTTAAGATAGAATGTTGGAAACTTCAAAATAAAATCAAAAAAGATGCCAAAAATGATGAAAAATATAAGCAGAAAGTAGAAGTTACTAATACTAGTGTAGTCGAGGGCAGAGGTGATGATTTTTTGTTGGTGTCAACGAGCAAAAGCTCTTATCTTATTTCCAAATGGATCTTAGATTCAAGGTGATCCTATCATATGTGTGCCAAAGGGACTGGTTCTTCACATAGAGTTTAGTTAAAGGTGTAGTTGTGCTGATGGGGAATAACTCTCTATGTAAAATATTTGGAATTAGAACAGTACAAATTAGGATGCACAATGAAATTATTCGAACATTGTAAAATGTTAGATATGTTCTTGATTGAAAGAAAAAAACTTATCTCATTAAGGAAATTTTGGACTCTAACGGTTGCAGGATAGTCATTGAGTCAAATGGCTTAAAAGTTTCTTGCAGGGCTCTTATTGATGATGAGAGGATAGAAAAATAGTAGCCTATACGTTCTACAAGGGTCAATGGTTATTGGTGCGGCTTCGATTACCGAGGAAAAGCAAAAATCACCATCACGTTGTGATGAGAATCAACTTGATGTCGCAATAACACGTCGTGACTCTTTCTCCACCGATTCTGATTCAACCAAACTTTGGCACATGTGACTGGGTCATATGAGTGAGAAAGGTATGGCACTCTTGTGCAATAGAGGTCTTCTTAAATACACTAGAGTTAGTAAGTTAGGTTTCTACAAGCATTTCTTTTTTGGGAAACAAACTCGAGTCAGTTTTGATTCAGCAATTCATAGAACAAAAGGGACTTTAGATAACATTCATTCTGATTTATAGGGTCCATCTTTTGAGATCTCGAAAGGTGGTAATAAATATTTCCTAAATTTTATCTATGGTCACTCCAGAAACGTTTGGGTTTATTTCTTAAAACAGAAAAGCGAATTCTTCCGAATCTTCAAACAGTGGAAGACACTGTTAGAAAAAAAACAAACCAAAAAATCTATGAAGCGGTTGAGAACGGATAATGGTTTTGAGTTTTGTTCATCAGAGTTTAATGCCTTTTGCAAATGGAAAGGAATTGAAAGACATCGAACCATTGTTGGAACTCCGCGGCAGAATGGAGTTACAAAAAGAATGAACAAAACCTTGCTGGAAAAGGCTCAACGCATGCTTTCTAATGCAGGCTTTGGGAAGGAATTTTGGATTGAAGCTGTAAACTTGGCTAGTTATTTAGTAAATCTATCTCATCATCAATCATTGGACGATGAAGTTCCAAAGGAGATATGGTCAGGTAATCCTCCCAATTATTCTAATCTTAGAATTTTTGGTTGTCCTACTTATGCTAAAATTTGCCAGCTAAAAGATTGAACCAAGGAACGTTAAATGCATTATTCTATGATACTCTATTGGTATAGTTCTATAAAGTTTAAATCATTATGATAAAAATATAATTTAAATCACTATCATAAATATATGTAAAATATGGGATTAATTGGATAAAAGTACTATAAAGGTTCTTATATTAGAAATAAGATTGTATGTTACTCCCACTACTAAAAAATAGGTAAATTAACTTATGTACATTAGACTAAAGAGTAAAGTGACCATTCTATATAAAATTTCATTCATTTCTACTATTAAGTACCGACATGGCTGATGGGGCAACAAGACAATGACATATAGTGTGCCATGTGTATATCATGACTATGTTGCAAAATTTAAACAAATTTAAAAAAATTGTAAAAAATAAATAAAATATTTAAAATTATTTTAAAAAACACATCTAATATGAACCTAGACAACCATTTCTCTAGGTTCATTCAACAGTGGTTTTTTAAATAATTATTAAAAATAAAAAAATTATGAATTATGAATAATTATAAGAAATTATTAAAATTATTAAAAATAATAAAAATTATTTAAAACAATGTCCGTTATGAACTTGGACAAAGCTGTTTAGGCTAGAATGAATTTAGACAACAGTTTGTTCAGGTTCATTCTAGAGCAGTTTCTTAAATAATTATTAAATGATATTGTAACACCCCAAAAAATAGGGGCTAGAATTTATAAAATTAATATGAATTGAGTCCAATTATTAATGGTTAAAAGCTTAGTAAAACCCTTAGAGAATCAATGTTTAAGTCCCACTTTTTGCATTTTTCCTATTTATTTTTAGTAATTAAGGATGAAAACCAAGTTAATAAAGGAAATAAATATGTTAGAAAATGACCAAGAAATGGGCAATAGCCTAATGGAAAAACATCACTTCATCTTCCTTAGAGTCGTAAGTTTTATCCATGTTAATTTCTTTCTTCTTTTTCATTAAAATTCGGTAGATTGGATAATTTACCAAATTAGCCCCTAAAGTTTGCTTAACCTAGCCATTTGGTCCCTTACCTAATCATAATAGGATTTTGGTTACCATTTCAAACCTAATTACAATTTCTTTTTCTCAATTCTTAAAATACATAATTTTCTTTTATTTTCCCACTTTTCTTTTTCATAAAAATCTTCATATTCTTTTGCTGGAAATTTTATATTTGAATCACAAACCCAAAATCAAACCTGGTTAAATTTGTTTTTCATGCCGGTTTAACAAAACACTATCGAATCCACATATACACGTCCCAAGATAGGTAAACAAACTTATTTCTAATTCCATAGAGCCCTAGGATTCTGGAATAGCACTGTTCTTGACAATCTTTCAAATCGATTTCGAATATTTTTCAACTTTTCCCGAAAATCTTGCTAAAATTCGATAAACCTTGAAGGTAGATGTTAATTCTTGCATCTTTAACGATTGAAAGACCCATTATAGGTGACCCAAATTAGATTTAGACTTGAGGATTATTGTACAAAACCTCAAAAATTAGGTGTGTGTTCTTTTATAAGAAAATCGAGGCAAAATCAAACTTAGCCCATACCACACGGCCATGTGCCTCAATTTTTTAAAATTTACAATTTTGCCTTAAATTTTATGTTTTCTGCAGAAGGGTTGGGACGTTTTGTAAAGAAGGAAGTTCAAACAGACTATAAATCTGCAAATTTGGTGGTTCATCCACATATTTTCTGGCAGTTTTTATATGTGATTATATTGTGTATTCACAACCATCTGGTAGTGTATTAACCAATATCTTTTGGTAGTTTGTCCACAAATCAGTGTGTAGGGATAGACGAGTTCTGGGGAACTCTAATGGTGTGTAGTGGTGGGGTAGGATTTTATCTATTAAACTGAACCTATTTGTAGTTGAAAAGCATGTATTTTGGATTCTAAATTCACTAACATGATGTGTTATGTGCATGTTTATACAATATTAAATTGCTCTATTGTGACAGTTTGAATTAGGACCTAAACGGAATAGTGGTTTCGAAACCATAATTCTGAAGTAGAAAAATTTATTCCGATTAATTTTTATAATTTACCGAGTGATTAGATGCATGTGCTAGAATATCGATAGAAAATTTCATGAATTGCATGTCTAATTTGCCTATTAGAACTTAATTGCAAAAGTTGATAAATATGAGTTCTAGATGTTAAAGGATTTAATTGAAGAGCATAATTGAAGTAGTGGTCCTTAAATGGTAATTATAGCATTAGGTTTTCATGGAAAAAAATGGACATACATATGTAGAAATAACCAAAGTTTTTAATGAAGGGTATTTTAGTCATTTAGTAATTAAAAGATTAAAAGAAAAGGAAAAAGATGGTAAAATATGTCCATCTTCTTCATTAGGATGAAATTTCAAGGGTTCTCCATAGCTAGGGTTTGTTTCAAGCTTCCAAGCTCCATAGTAAGTGATTTCAAGCCCCGTTTTTAATGTTCTTTACTTTTTTGGAGTCCCGGTAACTTGATTTAGCTTATTCTAGCAATAATTTAACCTAGGTTTATATTTGGAAAAATACCCATAGGTGAAATGTGTTTATTTTGATGTTTTATGGTAGAATATGAAGCTTGAAATTGTGTTAAACAACTTTTGCTAAGTGATTTTACGTGAAAACGAGTAAAACGACATAATCGGTAAAAATACCTAATGTTCATAACTACATGTTAGAGTGAGAAATTGATGTTTCCATAGAAGGGAAAAATGACCAGCATGTCATAAAACATAGGAAATTTGGGAAAAAGTTTAATTTCCGAGCTTTGGGTTAAAAGTGTAAATATGCAAAAGTTTAGGGGTAAAATCGTAATTTTTCCAAAGTTAGAGTTAAGGACTATTTTGATAAATGTGAGTATTAAATCAGCTAAATGTGTTATTTTAGATCAAGAAAGACATGGAATCGACCTTGATCGGGGAAAGGAAAAGATTATGGACTAAATTGCAAAATTTCTTTATTTTGCACAAAGGTAAGTTTATATGTAAATAATGTATTGTTTTATTATGTTATAATATCTTATTTTGTGACATGTGAAATAAGTTTTAGTATTGTTCAATTAATGGACACAAACGGTGATTTGTGGTTGATGAATTGAGATTAAATGAGGAAATCTCGGTTGAGCCTTTAGAATGGAAAAACGTGGTGCTAAGTGGATATACCACGGTTATACGTGTAACGTGGTGCTAAGTGAATATACCATGATTACACATATCGATACATATAACGTGGTGCTAAGTGGATATGCAACGGTTACATATATTGATTCATTAACGTGGTGCTAAGTGGATATGCCACGGTTATACATGTTAATTTGAAAAGTGGCACTAAGTGCGTATGCCACAATTATATGTTAGCCCAATAGTGTGGTGCTATGTGTATATACCACTAAGTTGGGCATTAATTACAGAAGGTGGAGCTATGTGCTAAAACCACCGGATATTATTACTTTCCGAAGTGTTCACCGGGAGAAATTATGTGGGATAATACCGGAATATGAATATATGAGTTTTGATTTATGAGTTAGATATGTGAATGAATTTTTGGTAAGATGAATATGTATAAGTATTTTCTTGAAAGTTGACAATAAGAAATTTTAGTGAAGGAATGAAATTTCGGATAAACAGTCTAAAACAGCAGTAGGGGAGTGACTTTGAAAAATCACCAAAAATAGTAGAAGTTGAACTAGGAGTGTAATAAGATATGAAATTAAATATTATTGAATCTATTTTCATATAAAAGAAACAGAGAAAGCAAAGGTATTCTGAATTTTCAGATATTTTTATTTTTGTAAGACTGGTTTAGACTGATTTCGTGATCCCCTGTTTTGAATTGTAAAAATCATTAAAAATTGTACAAAAATAGTAAGGAACATAATTTATATGGTTTGATTCCTTATTTAATTTATTTTCAGAAGAAAGAAACGAGAACCTCATTTGAATTTGGTAGGAAAAGATAATTAAATTTTAGTGAAGAGTGATCAGAGCTGCTGAACCGCGAAATAGGGGAGACTTCAATGAATAAACTGTATTAATCGGCCCAACCGAAAATTTTTAAATTTTTATGGTAAGAAGAAATATGAGTCTAGTTTCTGGGAAAATTTATGGATCTTAATTTGGATTTCCGTAGCTCCAGAGAAAAATAATTTAGTGACTGAGACTCGAATGAATATCTTATACTGAACTGAAATAAATGATAAATGCATATGAGAAAAAGGTTGAGTAATTATGGATACATATTTTGGGATCTATAAATGCCATTATTGGTTTTATTATTTACATATTACTTACTAATCTTTTAGCTTACTTTGCTTCCTCTTCCTTTCTTATTTTATTTTACAGTGAAATCAAGTTTGCTCGTGATTCGAGGAAAAGTTGTCGGAAGCTCACCAACGCTATCCATCTTTCCTTTTGGTATTTTGTAAACACATTTTGGACATATGGCATGTATATAAGGCTTGAGTATTTTGTTATAAATTTTAGTCGTATTACTTAAAAAGTTGAATTCTAGCGTTAGATATTTCATTCGTATTTTGTTATCGGTATGATCTAATGTTAGTTACATTATAAGTTTATGATATATGTGAATTTATATTTTTTTTAAAAAGATGAGTGATCAATTAGCGAGTTTAAATTTAGATAATCATTTTATGTCTTGATTTGCTATAATTATACGTGAGTTGTTCTAGTAATACTCATATTCTATTCTAGTATTGAACACAGGTATGGGGTGTTACATTTGTATTTCCGATATATCGAATGTTCTATGTGAATTTTGCTATAAACTATGCCTTTATATGTTATTAGTTGCTCCTATTTTCTTGTGATTGAACTCGCAATGAGTTTTCATAGCTCACTCCCCCTTATTTTCCTTCTTTTCAGATAACCCACAAGGTTAGGACGCAGACTTGGCATTCAGAGGGCTCGACTTAGAATATTGATTTCTATATAAAAGTATTTAGACTAATTATTTTATAATTCCAGTTATTTGAAACTATATTATTATTGTGACATGGGAGTTAGTTTGCGATTTTTACTTTGGCATACATGGCATTTAAATCATTTAGGCTATTAGAATATGAATTTTTATTTAATTATAAATGAAAAATGGTTTTTATTAAAGTTACGTTAATATCACTTTTCCGCTACTAAATTGTAAATGTGTATTGTTAAAAGAGTAATTCAGATTTTGAACTAAGTTTTCAATAGTAAACACCATTATAATAAAGATGTTAAACTTAATTGGTTTTTTTAAAACTCTAGTGTTTTTTCTCAAAGGAGACTAAACTTCCTTCTAAAATAAACAAATATTTTAGTTAATTGTCTTTAAAACTCTGATAACTTATTGGGTCGCTTCAATAGCTAATGTAATCTCTCAAATTTAGGCCTAACGTCTAGGCAGGTGATAACTCCTAAAAAGAGTTATATTTCATGCCCCTAAACTTAGCTAATTGCTTGCACTTAAGTGATTTTAGTTGCATATTAAGATATTGCATTGGTATTTTTAGAGCATTGCATTAAAGAGCTTGGATTATGCTTAAGTGTTATCACATGTTGCTTTTAATTGCCTGTGGGAAGGATTTGCTTGGTGGTTGGTTGGCAGGTGCAGAGTGTAGGAAAATGAGTAACGGATTGAAGGTTTGACATAATAAATTTCAGATAGTTTGGCAACACAAATGCTGTGGCAATACCATTCTCAGTCCCAACTATACTTGTACTGGAAAATTGACCTAAAATGGAGAGAAAGGATTATGGGTTGATGGACCTACCCTAGAAGGTTAAACCTATAAAAGCCAAAGGGGAAACCCTAGTAAAGGGGGCAATCTTGGATAGAAGAGAGGAGGAGAAGCTTTTGACAAAAAAAAAAAAAAAGAGGGAAGGACCAAGCAGGAAAGTAACTAAAGAAGGAAGAATGACTGCATCATCTTGGCAGCTGCAAGACACTGCGTTGGTGGTGTTGAAGCTGGATAAGCGAAATCTATCATATCAAAATTTCTCCTTTAATTTTTATCGCATTTCTTTAAAGCTTATTTGTTAAAGATGATATTGGTTAGTGCATTAAACTTGAACTTTATTTACCAAGCTATGAGTTAAATCTCTTAGGCTCAGGATTACTTTGCTGAACCGTTTAATTTCTATTAATGTTTACAGTTTAAGTTGGAATTATTTTGGTTTTTTATTCAATGGTATTTCATGCTTTATAAAGGCTGTATATTGATAAATATGTAGCAGGTTATTAAAGATAGCTTAATTCCAATAAGGTTAGGTTAACTGGATAAACATTGGATAATATGAGTGAATGATAAATTATTTATTCACAGCAACCTCTAGACATAGAGCTTTGCCTCATACGAAAGATGGTAGACAACATTAGTGGCAACCAAACTCAAGTCTATAGACATATAGTACCCTAGAAGAGGTAACCCAATGTTTTGCTTTCGAAACAAGCAGACTGTTATAGAAATCTGTCGAGCAGTAGAATGTTCAAGATTTTACTTTGGCATTAATAGTAAGAGAAGGTAGATGCATCAATAATCCCAACCGTCCTAATCAACATTTCAAATCCTTAATATTCTTATCTATAGTTGTTTTTTCGTGACATTCTTGTTTCGTGCACTTGTTTTGTTTTGCACATTTTATACATCATCATTCTCTCATTTTTTCATTACATTCTCACTATTAATTTTCCTTAGCATTAATCAAGCCCAACTTTAATAAATTGACCAAATTATACCTATCTAGTACATGTGGAGACGATCTTACTCATCACTTTATTACTTGTTCAACGTGTATACTTGCATAATTTGCATATATTATTCACAAGCGACAAGTATTTGGCACTGTTGCCAGGGTTTGACAATTGGTGAAATTTGGTTTTGTTATTTTATTTTGTTTCATTTGTTTTACCTAACTCAATTCTATTTAATTTTTTACAAGTTTTCCATAAGTACATGAGTGGAGGCAGTCCTGCTACTGAAGAGTATTCGTTTGACCCAGAAATTAAGAGAACTTTACTAAGAAGGAGAAGAAAGTTACGTAATATGACTAGTGAAGGGAATGATACTGGTTTGAATGATCCATTGAATCCAAATGGTTAGGATGCTAATATTCCTATTCCTTGGGTGATAGATGTCCAAGACAGACCAATTCGAGAGTATGTAGTTCCAATTTTAGATAAATTGAATCCAGGGATAGTAAGACCACACATACAAGCTTAGCATTTTGAGTTGAAATAAGTAATGTTTCAAATGCTACAAATAGTTAGACAGTTCGGGGGGTCACCCACTAAACATCCAATACTACATTTAATAATCTTTCTAAAAGTCTTTGATTTGTATCGATAACAGGGTGTTCCTGAAGATGCCTTTTGACTTAAATGGTTTCCATACTCCTTGAGAAATCGTGCAAGAGTGTGGCTTAATGCTCTACTGTTGGGAATAGTGGCATCATGGAATGACCTGTGCTAGAGGTTTTTGCTACGGTATAATTCACCAAACATGAATGCCAAGCTTAGAATTGACATCACATAGTTTCGATAATCAGAGTATGAAATACTGGACGAAGCCTGGGAAAGATTCAAGGAATTACTAGAAAATTTCCTTTGCATGATTTCCAACACTGGACTTAAATAAAGATGTTTTATAATGAGCTGAATCCACATACAAGATTTGTAATCGATGCCTCTGCCAATGGTACTTTGTTGGATAAATTGTATAATGAAGCATATGAGATCTTGGAACAGAATGCCAATAATGATTATAAATATCCTACCATATGAGTTGGGACTAGTAGGAGAGTTGCTGGCATAATTGAGCTAGATGCAATCACTTCATTGACAACCAAGGTATCCTCTTTAGCCAATATGATCAAGATAAAGAAGGGACCAACAACAGTTCAAGAGATGAATTCACCTGAGCTATCTTATGTTAATTGTGGTAGGGACCATGTATTTAATGAATAACCATCAAACCCAACATATGTGTGATACATGGGTAATTGGAACCGGAATAACAATCCTTATTCTAACACTTACAATCTAGGGTGGAAGCAACATCCAAACTTTGGTTGGAAAAATCAAGGTGTTGGGAATTCAAACAACGCTATTAGACAAAATGCTAGAAGAACACCACCTGGTTATAATCAACCCATGCCGCGGTAAAATGTCCAAAAAGTTTAAGCCGCAGCTTCTTCATAATCATTTATTGAATCTTTTCTGAAAGATTATATGGCCAAGAATGATACCGTGATTGAGAGTCAAGCTGCATCCTTTAGAGCCCTTGAGAATCAAGTGGGGTAAATAGAAAATGCTTTAATTTGAAACTACAAGAAGCTTTGCCCAATGATACTGAGAATTCCAGATCGAAAAGAAAAGAGCATTGTAAGGCAATAACTCTCAGAAGTTGGACTCAGTTGAATGAAATTGTTAAAAATGCAACTGCAGAAGAGGACAAATCAGGTCTCAACCATGGAAAGAATTCAGAACAATCTGAACAACACATTACAACTGAAAAGGCTAAATAGAAGACTGTTGTAGTAGAATCAGATCATGTTTCCAATAAAAATGCCACAACAAAATAATTTCAGCAACCTGAAGAATGACCACCTCCACCTTTTCCTCAACAATTTCATAATTGTAAACAAGATGCCCAGTTCAAAAGATTTCTAAATGTTCTTAAACAACCCCACATCAACATACCGTTGGTAGATGCTTTGGAGCAAATGCCTCATTATGTGAAATTCATGAAAGATATACTATCAAAGAATTCAAAATTAGGAGAATTTGAAACTATTGCTCTCACTGAGGGGTGCATGGCAATGTTGAAGAATAAATTACCTCAAAAGTTGAAGGACCCAGGGAGTTTTACTATCCCATGTTCAACTGGAAATCATTATGTTGGTAAGGCATTGTGTGATTTAGGAGTGAGCATTGACTTAATGTCTATGTCTGTCTTTAGGAAGCTAGGAATTGGAAAAAACAAGACTTACTACAGTCACTTTGAAGTAAGTTGATCGATCCTACGTACATCTAGAAGGTAAAATTGAAGACGCGATGGTAAGAGTAGATAAGTTTATTTTTATTATCGAATTTGATTATTTTAGAATGTGAAGCTCACAAAGATGTACTGATTATTCTTGGAAGACCCTTTCTTGCTACAGGCATAACTTTGATTGATGTGCAGAAAGGTGAACTGGTAATGAGGATGAATGATCAGTAGATCACTTTCAATGTATTTGATACCTTGAAATATGCCAATGAGAATAAAGAGTACGATGCTATTGGTTTGATAGAAACAATAGTGCAAGAAGAGTTTACAAAATTTTGCCACAACAATTCTGATAGTGATACAGATTCACTTGAGATAAATGAAACAAAGACTTTTGAAGAATTCAATGAACTCATGGAGGCAAAGCAGATTGTGGACAGACCACAGAGAAAGTTTGAGTCCTTGGATTTATTGGCTCACACTTTCAATCCTCGTAAACCATCTATAGAGGAGCCTCTGACACTACAATTGAAACCTTTGCCGTTACATTTAAAATATTCTTACTTGGGAGACATTTTTTACAACACCTTGTCGGTAGTTATTTCTACGGAGTTGAAACTCGATCAAGAGGTCAGGTTATTGGAAGTTATTCGATGATATAAGAAGGCATTAGGATGGGCAATTACCAACATCAAGGGAATTAGCCTACTCTATGCATGCATAAAATTTTATTGGAGGATTACCATGGTAACTCTATTGAATAGCAAAGAAGGTTGAATCCCATTATGAAGGAAGTTGTTAAGAAAAATATTATCAAGTGGCTCGATGTTAGTATTATCTACCCTATCTCTGATAGTTCTTGGGTGAGTCTTATACAATGTGTGCCCAAGAAAGGAGGTGTCACAGTGATTAGTAATGATAACAATGAGCTCATACCAACTCGCACTATCACGGGATGGAGAGTGTCTATAGATTATTGCAAGCTCAACAAGGCAACTAGGAAGGAGAACTTTACCTTACCATTTGTTGATCAAATGTTGGATAGATTAGGTAGAAAGGTATTCTACTATTTCTTGGACGGGTATTTAGGGTATAATCAGATTGCTATAGCTCTGAATGACCAAGAGAAGACAACTTTCATCTATCCATATAACACTTTTTTATTTAGATTAATGCCATTCGGGTTATGTAATGCCCTTGCAACATTTCAATGTTGTATGATGGCAATATTCTCTAACATGGTGGAAAAACTTCCTTGAAGTATTTATGGATGATTTCTCTATCTTTGGCAACAACTTTGAGGGTTGTTTAAAAATTTTAGAATTGGTTCTTTGACGCTGTGGAGAAACAAATCTTGTCTTGAATTAGGAAAAATGTCATTTCATGGTTCGTAAAGGCATTGTTCTAGGGCATAAAGTATCGTAGCAAGGGATTGAAGTTGACAAAGCAAAAATTGAAGAAATAGAAAAATTGTCATTAGTGTCAAGGGTATTTGGAGTTTCTTAGGCCATGCGGGTTTTTATAGAAGATTTATTAAGGATTTCTCAAAGATATCTAAACCCTTGTGTACCTCTTTAGAGCAAAATAGACCTTTCCATTTTGATGAACCTTGTTTGATAAATTGAAGAAATGGCTGGCAGCAGCACCTATTATAATAGCTCTAAAGTAGACATTGCCTTCTGAGCTCATGTTTGATGCCAGTGTTTATGCTATGGGAACAGTGTTAGGCCAAAGGAAAGACATGGTATTTCATGCAATCTATTATGCAAGTAGGACCTTGATGGAAGCGTAACTTAACTACACCATCACTAAAAAGGAGTTATTGGTTGTCGTATTCGCATTTGATAAATACTGATCTTTTCTAGTTGGTACCAAGGTCATGGTCTACACAGACCACTCTGCTATTAAGTATTTGGTGACCAAGAAAGATGCCAAACTAATATTGATTCAGTGGATACTCTTGCTATAGGAGTTTGATTTAGAAATTCGAGATAAAAAGGGTGCTAAATATCTAATGGTTGATCGCCTGTCAAGATTAGAAGCTGGAAATATGGCAATGTCAAACTTATTAAGGAAGACTTCCTAGATGAGCAACTGTTAGTTGCCATGGCAGTACTGTGGTATGCTAATATAGTGAACTTCTTAGTAAGTGGTTTGATGCCACCTGATCTCAACAACCAAATAAAAGGGAAATTCCTTCATGATGCTAGGTGTTATTATTGGGATGAACCCTTCCTATTCATGCATTGTGCTGATCAGATAATTAGGAAAAAGTGTCCCTGTCGATGAAATACATATCATCCTGCAACATTGTCATTCAGCTCCTTATGAAGGACACTTTGGAGGAATAAGAACTACTTCCAAGGTACTGTCATCTGGTTTTTATTTTTCAAATCTGTTCAAGGATGCCCATGAATTTTATAAGTCATGCAATCAATGTCAGAAGGTAGGCAATCTATTTAGGAGATACGAAATGCCGATACAAAATTTCCTAGAGATTGAGTTGTTTAAATTTTGGGCAATTATTGGTCTATTTCCACCCTCATTGGGCAACTTATACATACTCGTGGTAGTAGATTATGTCTCTAAGTGGGTCAAGTTGTTACTCTCCCTACTAATGATGCAAAATCAGTGATGAAGTTCTTACACAAGAATATCTTCACAAGGTTTGCAACACCACGAGTAATTATCAATGATGAAGGATCTCATTTTGATGGCAAGCTAGTAGCTAATGCCTTACACAGGTATGGGGTGAAACATAAGATTTCCACATCATATTACCCACCAAAAATAGACATGTTGAGATTTCTAACAAAGAAATTAAGCAGATTCTTGAAAAAGTTGTGAACCCAACTCAAAAGGATTAGTCCTCTAGAGTGGATGAAGCATTGTGGGTCTATCGTACTGCATTTAAAACACCTTGCGGATGTCACCTTTTAATCTTGTCTATGGAAAGCCATGTCACCTACCTGTTGAACTGGAGTATAGAGCATTTTGGGCCATTAAAAAGCTAAATATGGATTGGATTGCTGCTGGGCATAAAAGGTTGTTAGAGCTGAATGAAATGGTGGAATTACATGCACAAGCATATGAAAATGCTAAATTGCATAAGGAGAAGACCAAGCGTTAGCATGATAAGAGGATTATGACACAACAATTTGAACCAGGACAACAAGTGTTGTAACATCTCGAAATAGGGCCTAAATGGAAAAGTGGTTGTGAAACCACAAATCTGAGATAGAAAAGTTTATTTCGATTAATTTTTATGATTTACCGAGTGATTAGATGTATGTGTTAGAGTATTGATAAGAAATTTTATAGATTGCATGTTTAATTTGCCTATTAGGGCTTATTTGCGAGAAGTTCTTTAATGTATTTAATTTTGGGCCTAAACTAACGATGGTTTTAGAACCACGAATTAAGTAGTCAAAAAATTTATTCGATTAAGTTTTAAGGTTTATTTATTGATTAAAATATTGTGTAAAAATATCGTTAAGAAATTTTACTGATAAAGTGCTTAATTGGACTTTTAGGACTAAATTGCAAAAGTTGCAAAATATGTGTTCTAATTCATAAGTACCTGATTGAAATGGGGTTTTAAAGAGGAGGTCCTTAAATATTAATTAGACCATTATATTTCGTTTGGAAAAAAATGGGCATGAATAGGACAAAATTTTAAAGAAAGGCCTTAAGGGCATTTTAGTCATTTGGTAATTAAAAGAAATAAAAAGGGAAAATAAAGCCAAAATTGACTCATCTTTCTCATGGAGGCCGAAATTAGCATGGGGAAGCCATGGCTAGGGTTTTCAAGCTTTCCAACTCAATAGTAAGTCCGTTCTAGCCCCGTTTTTCAAGTTCTTTACGTTTTTGAAATCCCGGTAACTTGATTAAGCTTATTCTAGTAATAATTTAAGCTAGGGTTCATATTTGGAAAAATACCCATAGGTGAAATGTGTTTATTTTGATGTTTTATGGTAGAATATGAAGGCTGAAATTATGTTAAACAACTTTTGCTAAGCGGTTTTAAGCAAAAATGAGTAAAACGGCTTAATCGGTAAAAGTTGTTATTGTTCATAACTATGTGCTTGAGTGAGAATTTGATGTTGCCATAGAGTGGAAAAATGATCAGAATGTCATAAAACATAAGAATAAGGGATGAAGTTTAATTCCCGAGCCTAGGGGCAAAAGTGTAAATATGCAAAAGTTTAGGGGCAAAATTATAATTTTTCCAAAGTTTGAGTTAAGGACTATTTTGAATAGTACATTAATTAAATAAGTAAAATATGATGTTTTAGATCCTAAAAATCGAGATTTGAACCTAGAATGGGAGAAAAATCGAAAATCGAGAAAGCTGATAAAATGACCGTTTTAGTCTCGTGGTAAGTTCATATGTATAATAAGCATTAATTTATGCATGTTTCAATGTAAAATTTATATATTTACTATGATTGCCGAGGTGTTGAAAGTGAGTATAATTATGATGATTTAAATGTTCAATATTAATTCAATATGGAAATGAGAAAGTATGTAAGTTTGTATGTAAATAATACATTATATTTATTACGTTTTTATATTTCAGCATATTTTATGTATTGTAGTTGATTTTTGAATTATAATTGACTATTGGAAGAATGGAATAAAGTATTAGAAAGTGAGATACTTCCCGTTTGAACCCTCGGAATTGAAAGATACAGATGGTATGTAGCTAGGTCGCATGGGTGATACTATGTGTACACCATGTAGACAAGAGAGCTACGAGATAAATGTAGCTAGGTTGCATGTGTGGTTCCAGGTGAAGGACACCATGTAAACAAGAGAGCTACGAGATAAAGTGGCTAGGTCACATGGGTGGTACTAAGTGTTCACCATGTGTACAAGAGAGCCAAAATTATGTGTACAATCGAGCTAGGTCACATGAGTGGTGCTAAGTGAAGGCTACTATGTGTACAAGAGAGTTTCGATTTTAAAGGTGGGCTGTGTGCGATACCATCAGATCTCATATTATTCAAGCGTTCAACTGGGAAATTGATTAAATGAAATTGTGTATGACTTTGTGATGATAAGTGTAAGTATATATGTGTGTAACTCATGAGCAATATGCTCGATATGTGATTGGAAATTGGAAAGATTGTTATGGGTAAGTGATGAATACAATTGAAGTGTGAAAGATCAAAATTGACAATAAAACTGTTCTGGATAGTTGCAGTGATGTGAATCTAAAAATTTACCAAAAATAGTAGAAATTGAATTAGAGACTTAATAAGATATGAAATTAAATATCAATGAGTCTATTTTCATATAACAGAAACAGAGCAAGCAAAGGAATTCTATATTCTGATATATTTAAGTTTTTGTGAGACTGGTTCAGAATGGCTACGTGATCCCCTGTTCTGAATTTGAAAAATCATTAAAAATTGTACAAAAATAATTATGGGATATAATTTGTATGTTTAAAATCCTTAATGAGTCTAGTTTCAAATAAAATAAACAATAACATAATATGAGTTCTGTACGAAGAGAAAATTTATTTGTAGTGAAGAGTGGTCAGGGAAGTTGAGCAGTGAAACAGGGGTAACTTCAATGAATAAACTGTACTAATTGGCTAGATTAAAAATTCTGAAAATTTTATGGTAAAAATATACATGAATCTAGTTTCAATGAAAATTAACGGTTTGTAATTTGGAGTTCTTTAGCTCCAGAAATAAATAATTTAGCTGCTGGTACTCTGCTAGACAGCTTATTTTGAACCTGTTTATAATTGTAATAGTTAAAATATGTGTGTTTGTGATGGTAATATTCCGGGAACATATTGTGACTTTGTTTAATGTATGATAATGTATTGTTTATTAATATTTACATATGTACTTACTAAGCTATAATGCTTACTCCCTTACTTTTCTTTTTCCTATAGTGTCACAGATGTTAGCTCGAGTTGGAGGTCGCCAAAGGTTAAATCACACTATAAAACTATTGATCCATATATAAAGGTTTTAAAGTATTTTTAAGTCTTTGGCATGTATGGGGACTCGTTTAATTGTTATTAAGTTGCTAGGAGTTAGCCTAAAATACTGACCTCTGTTATTTGAAGGTCTCTATTGTATAAAGTCATTTAATGTAGATAGTCTTGAATATGTTTGAAAAGTTTAAAATTGATGAAATTTTGTGTCTCGGTTTTAAATGATTACAAGTACTCAAGCTCGATAATACCTCGTACCCTATTTTAGCGTCAGATATGGGTAAGGGGTGTTACAAGTGTTGTTCAACTCTAGGCTCAAATTGTTCCCTAGCAAACTAAAATCTCGCTGGTTAGGTCCCTTTGAAGTCACCCAAGTATATCCTCATGGAGCTGTTGATGTCAAAGATAGCAAGACTAGAATAATTTTTAAGGTTAATGGTCATTGTTTAAAGCACTATTGGGGTGCTCATGTGGATCGAGACAAACAGTCCATTAACCTCCATGATACTTAATCTTAGTATCTCGATAAATTTTTTATTTTCTTTTTGCTATTTTTTAAGTTTCTCTTAGTTCTTTTATTTAACTTGTTTAATAATTTTTGCTTTAACTTGTTTAATAATTTTTGCTTACTTTCTAGTGCAAGTATTTCTATTTCCTTGACTGCAGTTGAGAGGTTGGGCCCCATATGCAATAATTTGGCCCAAACAGACATTTTTTCCCACCCATTTGTTAGTAATTTTTCTATTTCTCTCCAATTCTCAATATCCCATTACCCACGTCAGGCCATAATTACTTCCCATCCAATCACCCACGTCACACCCCCAATTACCACTTACATTGCCATCGTTACCTCTACCTTTGCCCTAATCCCCTAATTTTTTTTCTCACAGTTACCCTAACTCTTTTATCTCTCAAAGCTACATGTGCCTTTTAAGCAAATAAAATTTTTTCCCTTCTCTTTTCTAAATATACGTTTTCCCTACAACTTAACAATGGCTAGACAATTTACATCCCAAACAGCTACTTTGCTACCACGAACCTTCTTCAGTGCTAAGACAAAGGAAAAATATGAGAGCAATATATCCAAAAGGCCATTTTGCCTCTTTTCTTTTCAAAGATGAACCATTAATGGTACTAAGCTTGTTCGGGAGTTTAACGCTCACATCACTTCATCCAATATTGCTTTCATATATGTTCGAAGAGCATTAGTGTTGTTTAATAAGGACAACATCAAAGCTCAACATGGGCTCTCCGATGTACAAGATGAGCATTCTCAATTCACTCTAACCGTCACCTCTGAGGGGTTGAATCATGTCCTACGTGACCTTTGTGTTAAAGGAACTCAATGGACGGTATCTATGCAAGACTGTTACACAATTGAAAGGACATCCTTAAAGCCCAGTTGTAGAGTTTTGTAATATTTCTTAAAGACACGATTAATCCCTTCTACCCATAACTCTATAGTTTCCAAGGAGTGGATGTTGCTACTCCACTCCATCATGATGGGCATAAGGATTAATGTGGGAAAAATGATCTTTAATAAAGTCTACTGTTGTGTGCAAAAAAACTTTAGGAGTCTCAACTTTCCATCTCTAATCATTGAGCTTTGCCAGCGTGTCAATGTCCAAGTCTAGCCCAGCAAGGATATAACCCCAAATAAAGGGGCAATCACAAAGGTTATTGTAGCCAAGATATCTGGAGAGACCATGCCGTATTTACAACCACCTGGCTCAGCTTCTACATCTTCTACACCAACGTTTACTGTAACAACCACTTCTACTCCCAATAGTCTATTTGAGCAGCAAGTGCTCAGCTCATTTGAGAAATTGTAGAAGCAGCTCAATCTCTTCGAGACTCAACAACATCAAATTATTGCAGACTAAGAAAAGGTGCATGAACAAATAGCCATTTTCTGGGCCTATGTGGAGAAGAGAGATGCTGCCTAGAAAAGGTCCCATTAAAAGGACTTCACTAATCCCATGTCTACATTCCCTGAATTTCCTAAGGAATTGCAGGCATCTGTCGAATAAAGGATCGTTGAAGTAAAGCTAGTTGCAGCAAAGCCTGGAACCACCAACCTTGCTGTTAAAGAGAAAGAAATCAACTCCCCTGATGAAGACATACAAAATACTGCATTAGTCTACATAGAAACTGATGAAGATGGGATTGAAAAAGCAACCCCTACACTGACACCACCAGAGGACAATATTGCAGCTATCCCACCTACCTCTACCAAACCAATGACTGAACAAGACTGAGAAATCAATCGTATCATTGATGAGATCACCAAGTCTGACAATGAAAAGGAGGGCGTGCCACTCGAATCACTAAAAAGGAAAATGCGTTATAAGCATTGAACACGTAAGTCAACCTGTCAAAATTGAAGCAACGATAATAAAGCTCTGTGTAACGCCCCAAAATTTTTAATTTTTGATTTCGTTTATGTGTGACACACAAAATGTGTATCTGCTTCAGTGGTTAAGTGTTCTGGGTGTGTGTGAGAGGTCCTAAGTTCAAGCCTTACTTGGGTAAATTTTGGTATTTTTACAAATAAAGCCTTAACCTTGTGCAAAGGGATTAAGTTTAATTGTTGGTAAGTTTATATCAGAATGGGCCTGCTGGTCTAGTGGTTGAGTGGAGTGTTGGAGTGTTGAAGGTCCTGTTTTCAATTCTCTGTGATGGCATGGAGACAGTATTTTTGCTCCAATTTTGACTAAGAGTTGTGTTGGGCCAAAATTCTGAATAGTTGTGTTTTAGTGGGTTAATAGGGAGTGATTTTAGGATATAATTGAGGGGAGGTTATTAGAAAATAATCTGATTATCTTTTTGTTGCAAAAAATAAAAAAAATAAAAAAATAATAGAGTTTCAGTTTTCTCTCCAATTCTACAAACTTTTTTTGACTTTTTCATCTTCTTCTTTTTTTCTCCTCTACCGATTCTTTCCCCTAGTTGTTGCCAAAATTTCCATTATTGTTTCCCCTTCTGTTTCTTTCTTTTTTTTTTTTTTTTCCAATTGATTCAATTGTTCATCGTTGGTTGTGCGTGTTCAGTAAGTAACTATTTTGTCTATTGTTAATTGTTCTTGGTTAATCTCTAAAAGGGGAATTCATTTTTGGTGTTTAGGAGTTAATCCAAGGGTGGTGGTTTTGAATCGACACTGTGATTGTGGGAAGTCGTAGTTACTCAAGCGAGGTTCTATAGGCTTAGGAGTGCTTACGCATCAAAAACGATACTAGGTGTGTACCCGAAACACAGAAAATGAGATTTAGTGAAAAGCTAAAATTGCTTGCTGTCAAGAAATAAAAGAAAATGATGTGAAAAGAAAATTGTAGAGAAAGGAAATAAGGGTGTTATAAACTTGGAAATCATCATTTTGCACTAAAATAGATTTTGACAGCAGTAGTAGTCTAACTTTGAAGAATCACCAAAAATAGTGGAAATTGAATTAGAGGTTGAATAAATATGAAATTAATTTTGTTGAGTCTAATTTTTCAAGGAGGAAACAGTGTAAGCAATGGAATTGTAAATTATGAGATATAATAAATTTTGTGAGACAAGGTCAGAATGATTTCAGGTTCCCCTATTTTGACTTTGAAAAATCATCAAAAATCGTAAAAAATTAATTAGGGGCTTAAATTTATATTTTTAAATCCTTAATGAGTCTATTTTCAAGATAAATAAACGAAAACATCATCCAAATTCTGTACTAAGAGACAAATAATTTTTAGTAAGGAAAGGTTGAAGCTATCAAATAGTAGAATAGGGATAAATTTGAAGATTTTACTGTACTTATTTGATAAACTAAAAATTCTGAAAAATTTTATGGTAGAAAGGTATTTGAGTCTAGTTTCAAAAACATCAAGCAGATCTTAATTTGGAATTCTGTAACTCAAGATATAAATACTTTAGGGACAATGACTCAAGTAGACAACTTTGAATGAACATATAAGTAAATAGTGAAAACATATATGAATATTTAGCTAGCATAGGTTACATTAGAAATGGATCACACGGCCAAGGCCAATTTGGGCCGAGTGGGCCACACGGGTGTGTGGGCCCACATGGGCAAATCACATGGGTGTGTGAGCCAATTTTTACCAAAATGTTTCTAAGGTTGCACAGGTTGCCCAAGTCGACTATGAACCAACTGTAAGGTTAGTAAGCGCTACTTAGACCCCTAAATGTGTGAAATTGACTGAATGATATCTGTACTAATGATGTTAATGTCTGAACTGAATATATGTACTGAAATTGTACAATAGCATATCATCTACTGTATGTTGCATTGCATTAGGTTGGGGGTTGTTATTCAAAGGAAGTGTACTGAAAGGCTTTAAGCCTAATTTACTAGTGGCTTAGCTGCAAACTACTGTTTTGTGCCGCATTCGGTACTACTTGGAATATAGGGATGGGTGGGTTGATTATATCCCCACATGGAGTGTAGGGTTGGACGGAGATGGTGTGTAGAGGCTGGTGGGTAGGATTTTGCTACTGCAAAACTGTTACTGCTACTGATACTGTGATAGGCTAAGACCCTACTGCATTTTTGACACTGTACTAAAATGGGTTAAGGCCCAAACTGTCACTGATATTGAAAAGGGCTTAGGCCCAAGACTGTTCAACTGTGCACTGTGAATACTGATTGTTTGTTTGTTTCTGTGGGATTACACACTGAGTTTACGTAAACTCACCCTTTTTGTTTAATCTGCACAGGTAATCCCCAGACTTAGATAGATGAGTGCGACGGAGGACTTTGCGGTGACCACAGCATTTTTCAGACTTCATGGTTTCTAATTTACGATTTATAATTTGATTATTATTGATTTTTTGCGATGTAATTTAAGGAACCTCTAGGACTTTGGTTTTAAATTTGGGTTATTTATTTATTTATTTTACTTTATGGATTTATATGTGCTGGTCGTAGGAAATTCAGTTTTCAAAAGGTTAAAGTATTTTCTAAATGCATGATCACTTAGACTATTTTATTAAAGCTTCTGCAACGAGAGATGTTTCAAAGCAAATGATTTAAACGAATAAAGATGACTTCATAAGTTCTAACAAAGGTTTACTAAAGATAATAACATAGAATGTGTTCATCATAACAACGAGGTTTCAAAAACACTATCGTGTAACATTGCCAGATACAGCCATAACGTCTAGGCCGGGTTTGGGGTGTTACACTCTGAGCCAGGGAATTTCTTTTTCCCTTTATTTTATTGCATCATAACATCAATATTTTACCATAACATTTTAAGTGTAAATATATTCTTGTATTCATGATTCATGTCTGTGCATGCATCCCTTTGGTTTGGGGGTATAGTTGAGCATTTAGGATGCATAATATATTTGGTTGAGCATTGTTCATTTTTTCATGACAAACGTAATTGCCAATGATTTTTTAGACTATTATGAGTGTAATATTCAATGAAGAGATTAATTCTTCCATAAATCTAGAAAAATGTGACAGTGGATTAGGTTAATTTAGCTTAAGATAGTTTTCCTGAGAATCGGCCCCTAAAAATGAGAGATCCTAGATTAAATTACAATAGATCTATAGTAAGTTCTTTTAATACACTTAAATATTTTTGAAGCTAAGCTCAGTAAAATTGTAAGACTCAATAATGAATAAAATGGGGATGCTTAAGAAAAATTAAATAAATGCCATAAAACATTCCAATGCTTAGCATTGTCGAGTAGGTCAGCAACACTTTATTTGCACCATTGTGTTGTTGATTAAAAAGCCAAGTTTAGGCAACAGTGTGTAATAAAGAAAAAGTAGTTTAGGGGCACTCCACTGTAGTAACAGGCTGAGTAACTAATGAGGTAGTTGTTTGCTCCATCCATCTTCAAAGTTAAAATCCTTAGCTTCATAATTGAGTTCTATTCAAATCGTGATATGATTAAATACTCAGCAATTTAGTGTATAGTCCACTATGATTGTCAAGTCAAAGAACTATGTGATGAGATGAATCCCCAAGTTATTTTTATTCAAAAAAATAGATATGTATGTATTCGAGTAGATGCGGGGCCTTAGTTAAAAAGAAGATTGAGTTTAGGTAAAATATGAACTAAGTAAATTAGGAGATATTTTCTATAGTCAAATTGCATACAGAAGTATGTAGGATTTTTGTTTTTAGGGCAATATTTTCTACACTTCCTTTGTTAAAGAAACGTACAAAACTTGATCAAATTTTTAGCCATAGAAGTTTGTTGAGAATTGAAGTACACAATTCTCTCTTTACGGTTGAGCAATACAAAAGTGATTATATGGCCATGGAAATTCTTATATTCATGCATTCATGAATACTTTGCTTGAGGGCAAGCAATAACTCAGGTTTCGGGTGTGATAACTCCTAAAAAGAGTTATATTTCACGCCCTTAAACTTAGCTAATTGCCTGCACTTAAATGATTTAAGTTGCATTTTAGGAAATTGCATTGGTATTTTTACAGCATTGCATTAAAGAGCTTGGATTATACTCAAGTGTTATCACATGTTGCTTTTAATTGCCTATGGGAAGGATTTGTGTGGTGGTTGGTTGGTAGGTATTGAGTGTAGGAAAAGGAGTAATGGGTTGAAGGTTTGTCATAGCAAATTTCTAATAGTTTGCGAACACAAATACTGTGCCAAAACCTAGAAGATGCCTAGTCAGCACTTAATGTGTACCATTCTTAGTCCCAACTTTACTTGTACTAGAAAAATCCACCCCAAAAATAGAGAAAAGACTATGGGCTTATGGACCTACCTTAGAAGGTCAAACCTATATAAGCCATAAAGGGAACCCTAGTAAAAAGGGTAGTTTTGGATAGAAAAGAGGAGGAGAAAATTTTAACAGAAAAATGAGGGAATGATCAAGAAGGAAAGTGGCTAAAGAAGGAGGAACGACTGCATCATTTTAGCAGTTGTAAGACATTGCGCTACTGGTGTTGAAGCTGGATAGGCTAAAGCTATCATCTTAGATTTTTTCCTTTGATTATTTTCGGATTTCTTTAGAACTTATTTGTTAAAGGTGATGTTGGTTATTTCATTAAACGTGAACTTGATTTAGACAACTATGAGCTAAATCTCTTTGGCTAAGTATTACTTTGATAAACCCTTTAATTTCTATTAATGTTTATAGTTTAAGTTGGAATTATTTTGGTTTTTTATTTAGTGGTATTTCATGCTTTATACAAGCTGTATGTTTATAAATATGCAGCAAGTTATTAAAGATAGCATAATTCCAATAAGGTTAGGTTAATTGGATAAACATTGGATAATATGAATGAATGAAAAATTATTTATTCACAGTAACCTCTAGACATAGAGCTTTGCCTCATATGAAAGACGGTACATAAAATTAGTGGCAACCAAACTCAAGTCTATTGACATATAGTACCCTAGGGGAGGTAACCCAAGGTTTTGCTCTCGAAAGAAGTAGACTGCTATAAAATCAATTGAGCAATAGAATGTTCAAGACTTTGCTGTGGCATTAATAGTTAAAGAAGGTAGATACATCAGTAATCCTAGCCGTCCTAATCAACATTGCAAGTCCTTAATATTCTTATATGTAGTTGTTTTGTTGTGACTTTCTTGTTTCGTCCCCTTGTTTTGTTTTGCATATTTTATACATCATCATTCTCTCATTTTGCCATTACATTCTCACTATTAATTTTGCTAAGCATTAATCAAGCCTAACTTTAATAACTTGACCAAATTATACCTATCTAATCCTTGCGGTGACAATTTCACTCATCACTTTATTACATGTTTGACGTGTATACTTGCACAATTCGCACATTATTCACAAGTGATTGCCGGATTGGGGAGGTTACATTTAGTGGTACCAGAGCCTAGGTTTTCTAGACTTGGACCATCAAAATATGGATAAATTTCATGCATTAATTAAAAGGGTATTTTGGAATGACTATGCCACGAATTTTTAGAAAATTGATTTTCTACATAAAATTGAATCCGAGACTTCTATGCCATTCCTACTATTGTTACTGTTACTCTTGGAACTATTAGATAAATTGTGATTGTTAGACAATAAATACTCAGGAAAAAATAGCTAATGTCTGAACTTTATTGTTTCAAAACTATAGAAAAACCAAATACTCAAACAAACGATACTATTTCTATTAAATTCAGAAATTGGATATAGGAAACTATTAGTGAAGTTACCAAAGGACAGTCTATGGTAGTAAATAAGATATTCAAGAAAAGCCCCTACGAAGTGAAAAAGAATAAGAATCAGAGTTACACAGCAGAAGCATGGTGGTCGGTTTAAAAAAAAAAGAGAAGTAACAGATTTTGTGATTAAGCAAATCACATGTCAGTGGGAAAATTTCGACGACGAAATTTCTTTAAAGAGGGGAGAACTATAACACCCAAAATATTAATAGGTTAGAATCTCTAAAATTATCATGAATTGAATCCTAGTATTAATGGTTAAGAGCTTAGTAAAACCCCTATAGAACCAAGGTTTAAGTCTCGTTTTTGCATTTTTTTGATTTATTTTCTAGCAATTAAGGATAAAAACCAAGTTAGTATAGGAAATAAATGTGGTGGAAAATGACCAAGAAATAGGGAATAGGCTAATGGCAATGTATCACTTTATCTTGTCTAGAGTCCCAAGTTCTATCCATGCCCAATTCCCTTCCTCTTTTATTAAATTTTAGTAGATTGGGTAATTTATCAAATTAGCCCCTAAATTTTGCTTAACCTAGCCATCTAGTCCCTTTTCCTAATAATAATAGGATTTTGGTTACCTTTTCAAACCTAATTAGAATTTCTTTTTCTCTCTTCTTTAAATACATCTTTTTCTTTTTTTCCCACTTTTCTTTTTCATTAAAATCTTCATATTCTTTTGCTGGAAATTTTATATTTGAATCCTGAAACCAAAATCAAACCTTATTCAATTCATTTTTCATGTCAATTTAGCAAAA
This sequence comes from Gossypium anomalum, assembly GCA_025698475.1. NCBI lineage: Eukaryota > Viridiplantae > Streptophyta > Magnoliopsida > Malvales > Malvaceae > Gossypium > Gossypium anomalum. Next base: position 74,197,424 of record CM046966.1, on the reverse strand, counting down.
CGCCATGAAATCTGTGTCTAAATGAGCCAATATCGGTAAGCAATCTTGTTTCTAATTCTATAAAACCTTAGGATTATGAAATAGCACCATTCTTGATCATCTTTTAAATTGATTTTAAATCTTTTTTGAGTTTTCCCTAAAATCTTGCTAAATTTCTATCAATCTTGAAGGTAGATATTAATTCTTGCATTTTTATTGATCGAAAGACCCATTGCAGGTGACTCAAATTAGATTTGGACGTGAGGATCATCTTTTGAGACCACGAAAATTAGGTGTGTGTTCTTTTATGAGTAAATCAAGGAAAAATCAAACCCGGCCCAAACCACTCAGCCTGGACCCTCCTACACAGCCTAGGCACACAGCCATGTGCCCCTACTTCTTAAATTTTATAGTTTTTCCTTAAATTTTATGTTTTGTGCAAAAAGGATGGGATATTTTGTAAAGAAGGAAGTTTTGGCATACTATAAATTTGCAAATCTTGTGGTTCATCCACATATTTTTTTGGCATTTTTTATCTACAATTATATTGTGTATTCACAACCTCTGGGAGTGTATAAACTTGAATCTTTATGTAGTTTGTCCGCTAATCGGTGTGTAGGGATGGATGAGTTCTGGGGAACTCTTATGGTGTATAACGGTGGGGTAGGACTTTATCTGTTAAACTGAACCTATTTGTATTTGAAAAGCATGTGTTTTGGATTCTAAATTCACTAACATGATGCGTTATGTTCATGTTTATACAATATTAAATTCTTATGTATTTTCGATATATCGAATGTTCTATTTGAATTATGGTATGAATTGTGCCATTATATGTTATTAGTTGCTCTTATTTTCTTGTGATTGAACTCACACTGAGCTTTCATAGCTCATTCCCTCTTATTTTGCTTCTTTTCAGATAACCAACAAGGTTATGACGTGGACTTGGCATTCGAAGAGCTAAGCTTGGAATATTGATTTCTATATAAAAGTATTTTAGACTGATTATTTTATAGTTTCAGTTATTTGAGATAGTATTATTATTGTGACATGGGAGTTAGTTTATGGTTTTTACTTTGGCATACATGACATTTAAATCATTTAGGCTATTAGAATATGAATTTTTATTTAATTATGAATGAAACATGGTTTTTATTAAAGTTATGTTAATATCACTTTTCGGCTATTAAATTGTAAACGTGTATTGTTAAAAATGTAATTTGGATTTTCAACTAAGTTTTCAATAGTAAACACCATTATAATGAAGATGTTACACTTAATCGTTTTTTTAAAACTCTTGTGTTTTTTGTCAAAAAAGATTAGACTTTCGTGTAAAATAAACAAATATTTTAATTAACTATTTTTAGAACTTCGATAACTTATCGTGGCATGGGAGCTAGTTTACGATTTTTCCTTAGGCATCCATGACACTTAAATCATTTAGGCTATTAGAATATGAATTTTTATTTAATTATGCATGAAACATGGTTTTTATTAAAGTTACATTAATATCACTTTTCCGTTGCTAAATTGTAAATATGTATAGTTAAAAGAGTAATTTGGATTTTCAACTAAGCTTTCAATAGTAAACACTGTTATAATGAAGATGTTAAACTTAATCTTTTTTTAAACTCCTATGTTTTTCTGAAAATAGACTAAACTTCATTAAAAAATAAACAAATATTTTAATTAATTATTTTTAAAACTTTGATAACTCACTAAGCCACTTCAGTGGCTAATGTAATCTCCTGAATTCAGGTCTAACGTCTAAGCCGTGTTGGGGAATTCACCTTTAGTGGTATCAGAGCCTAGGTTATCTAAACTCGAATTGTAGAAATATGGATAAATTGCATGTATGCATTAAAAAGGTATTTTGCAAAAAGCCATGGCACAAGTTTTTGAAAAATTTGTTTTTCTACACGAAATTTAATTTGATAATCCGATGCCATTCCTATTATAGTTACTATTACTCTTGAAACTATTAGATATGTAACAGCCCATTTTCAATAAAATCGGAATAGTAGTTTTGGGACCACAGATCCTAGTCTGGAAAGAAAAATTATTTTAATACTATTTTATGACCTATAGTATAATAATAATATTGTGTGAAAATTTCGTAAAGAAATTTTCCCGATTACATGTTTAGTTTGATAAAGGACCAAATTGCACAAAGTGCAAAAGTTGAGTTCTAACAGCTAAAAGGATTAAATAGCTATAGAACTTTAAAGGCAGGTCCTTATATGGTAATTAGACCATTAAAAATACTTAGTTGTTATGGATGATGATTCATCCATGGAAAATAAAATTAAAGAAAAGGATAAAATTGGAAAGATGAAAAATAAAGATGATAAATAATAAAAAGATAAAAATGTCATCATTTATCATCATCTTCCCCAAATATTTTGCATGGAAACCCAAGGAAAGAGAAAGCAACCTTTCTTGGCCAAATTAGGTAAGTATTCAAGTTTTATTTTTAGTAATTTTTATATTTTTGAGATCGGGGACTGTAACACCCCAAACCTGGCCTAGACGTTATGGCTGAATCTGGCGTGTTGCATCAAAGCGTCATTTAAAAATCGAGTTGTAGTTAAAAGTTTATTTCTAAAATTAAAACCTTTTGTACGGGGTTAGCAAATCATCTCGTCATAAATGTTTGCCAAAATATTTGCCTTTGGAATATTAATTCAACTTAAATCGCAGAAGCATTTTGAAAACCCTGAATATTTTGAAAACCCAAGTTTTCCTAGACTAGCAGTTTAATATAAAAATCAAAAGCCCACTTAAAACTTAAACCCACTATGGCCTTATTATAGAATTAAAATGTCAAAATATAAAAATTTAAATAAAAAGTCTACGACAGAGCATCAACGGTTGTAACACCCATGTAGCATACAAAAATTTGACAATCATACTGACCAGAGTATAAGTTCCTTATTCACGAGTGAGCTATATAAGAAAAGAATTCATTTTAAAAAATCGCAAGGATGGTACGTCACATATACATATATATCACCATCCATTTCGATACTCAAACGGCCGAACTACCACTTCATAATCACTTACATAAATACTTATTTATACTTCCAAAACTATCATTATGATTTCGTATTATCATACCCTAGACATGTTCATTAAACAATAGTTACATAAGTGTAAAACTTCACATTTGATTACATGTAATACCGAGTCTAAATATATATCAAACCATTTTCCCATGGCTTCAATTACATAAACAAAATATACACTTCAAAACGCATATTCAAGCCTATACATGCCGTAATGTTCGCCTAAGTAACTAAGAAAAGATACCAAAATGTGGCACGCAGACGTGATGGCTTTGACGATGATCCAACACGCAAAAAAGGATTCAGAAATCTATGTGAGAGCAACAAAAAAACAAAAAGAAAGATATAATGAGCATTCAACCCATGTAAGTCATAAGAAATTTTACACATACCATTGATATAAGAATAGAAAATGCATATAATTCACCTGTCTAGGTCATGCCGAACCATATTACAATCATATAATTTTACTAAACTATCCACCGGCCAAGGACGACTATCAATCATCTATCAACCAACCAATAACTTTAAAGCATCACTCAATATATATTTAACAATATCAACTCTTATACATACGCGCATATTCATTTTACATCTCAACTTGATACCTCGAATAATAGTACAACACCATGTGTCTTCCGTATACTACTTAGACCATTAATCGCATTCGCACACAAAGTGCACAAAGATTTTTTTCGCACACTTAGTGCCAAGATAAATATCGCACACCTAGTGCCTCAAAACTCAATCCCGAATTAGCATTCAATTCAGCACACATAGTGCCCTTCGATTTCGCACACATAGTGCTAGTATTGATTACTTACAATAAGACAGCTTAATTTACTACATTAGCACAAATGGCCACGAGTTTAAAATATATATATATAGATATGAGTCTATAATCAATCTCATATAAAAGAAAACTTATGAACTTACTTGATAGTTCGAAATGATCTCAATCGCCTATTCAAATTTCTTTGTTTTTGCCTTTGCTTGACTCCCCTCCTTTGAGTTCTTGAGCTAAAATAAATGAATTTAACAATTTAATTACCTCACTAGTTAATTATACCCCACACTATTAAAATTTCACATCACTAAAAAGAAAATGACACAACACTTATGCTTTCATCGTAATTAACCATTCGGCTATTGATCACTTAATATTCATTCACTATCAATAGCCAATCAATACTTCAATGAAATACACCTATATACATATATATGTCTTTACGGCAACCACACCTTGTTAAAAAAAAAAAACTCACCTATACAATTCAATGATTTCCTCATCATCTTATAATTATCCTTGTTCATTATTTTAAACCTTCAATTTATGCTTATATAAGGTCTTAAGGCCGAATGCAATTTGTCATTTTAATACCTAGTTTCACTTCACAACCATTTTGGCCGTGTACTTCTAATTTGGCCATAAGCCTTCCATTTATGCGTACCTTCATTTAGACATTATCTAGCTCATCCACTTCTAATTCTATAAGTTCAACACTTATATTGCTCATTACAACCCTCATGGTCTAAATTTAAAGATTGACAAACACACATATTTCAACTCTCTTAGCCGAATTCTCCACAATACTTAGACCTAAATAAGCACACTAAACTTAATTTTTTTGCATTTCAATTAATCCAACAAGAACATTCGGCTGTACCAAAATACCATTTCTTTCCTAAAATGACAATTTAAATCAATTAAACATTCAATTAAAACCCCATATAACCGAATACCTAAATATCATCCAAGTATAAATTCAACCATTTCACATCATCCTATCATCTAATTCTTCAACAATGCAAGAAAACAATCACAAATCTTAGCAATTTGTACACGGCTTAGTGCCCAATCACTATAAAAAAAGATTATAAATTCCTTAACATTTCCAAATTACATTGCAATTTAACTTATACATGTAAGAAGATATAACTAATAATTCAAAACTCACCTCCTATTAGCAAGTAGCCAAAGCCGAATTTTCTTAGTGAAAATTTCCTATTTTCCTCTCTTTTGTTTCGGTTCTTGGAGGTAGAAGAAGATGAACATGTCTTTCTTTTCTAAATTATTTTATTTAGTCTTTTGTTTTACTATTTTTATTATTATTTTATAATCAAAAATTATAATTAAATAGACTTAGTGGAGAGCCATCATCACTTGGCCGGCCACTTAATGGAATTTGGGAAAATTGACATGCAAAACCACTCCTTTCCATGCATATACTAATAGACCATCTTAAGATTAACCTATTACATTTTTACAATGTTTCATATAAGTCCTTTCTTTATAAATTCACTTAGAGATGATCAAATTAATGCATGAAACTTTCACACACGCATCTACTCACATTGTAAACACCAAAATAAATAAATTTTAATTACTTAATACTCGGTCTCGTGGTCCCGAAACCACTTCCCGACTAGGGTCAATCTAGGGTCGTTACAACGGTCGTGTGGCTACCTCCGAGTCTCTCGCAGCTCCAAATCGCCTAAGGCAGGGGATTACCTGTACAGTTAGATAAAAGGGTGAATTTGCAAAAACTCAGTGTGTAATCCCTTATAATACGAACAGTCAAACATACATTATGCAGAAATAGACTAGGCCTTAGCCCATCACCGAAACAGTATCAGGTGGGCCTAAGCCGAATACAGAATCAGTATCACATGCAGATATACAGACAGATTCCCAGCCCAGTCCAACCAACACACAAACCTGTACCTACCAATCACCATGTGGGGATAAAATCGACCTACCTAACCAACACACCAAGCTTAGCACCGGTTGCGGCACTAAGTCAATAGAACAACTCAGTCTAGTAAATAGAACGGCTTAGGGCCGTAGATAGAATGGCTCAACACCGTAGATAGTACGGGTCAACACCGTAGAAAAAATGGTTAAAGGTCATAAATATCGCAGCAACGCTGCCAGTTAATAAAACAACTATAAACCGTAAGTATCGCAGAAAGGCTGAAAGCCTTGTACAGCACGGCTACAGGCCATACACTTCCTCCATCAATAATAACCGAACCCTATGCAGTATGTCATGTCATAAATATTACGTGTATGCGAAGTCATACTCAGTACAATCATATATGTAAATCATAAGCTCATCAGTCATACGGAATATAAGGCATAATCGTCATTCTACCATACTGGGGTATTACAGTCATTTTACCCTACAAGGGCATTACGGTCATTTTACACTACAAGGGTATTTTGGTAATTTCACAAACTGGGGTCTTAACAATCCAATAGAAGGTCCAACCCCGCCTCGAGTGACTTAAGTAACCTAACAGACATAACGGTGCAAATGGGCTTAAGGCCCATTACTCAGCCCAAGTGGGCCCACATGCTTGTGTGGTCCATTTGGCCCGAATTTAGATACGGCTAAGTGTCCTACATAGCACAGTCCAATATTTATCACTTCTCGCAAATTTAATCCGTGTGGGGCCCACGAGCCCATTGGGCCTACACGACCACTTTCGGCCCATCGAGGCCCTTAACAGCCTAAGCCCACGAGAACGCTTATGGCAGCCTCTATTGTCAGTCGCCCATGATTTATGAGCTCGGTTTACCCCACGAGCGATTGCACGCTTGTGAGGCCTCAAATGCCGAAGTTTTGGCTTTTTAGCTTTTGCCGATCTAAAGTAGAAAAGGGTGTGAATACACACCTGTTTATGAGAACGCGTCGAAGTCCATGATCACCAACCTTGGTTAAGCAGGTATGAAATAATCCCTCCTCTAACCAATGATCCTTAACTTATCTTGCTCGCTCTATTTAAAGCCAGCCTCTCACCAATTCTCATGTTATCTTCCTGATGTGGGATTACTTTCAACCATTAGGAAAATTCCTTATTTTTTTATGACCACTTCAACCATAGAGTTCCAGTCCAACTCCACCTCCTACACAGCTCAAACAGCAAAATAAATACTCCATTGTGCATCCCAAGACTTGAACTTTAGACCTCATAGTTACACAACACGCCACCTTGCCACTCCACCACAGGCTCTTTCTATGTCACCATTTAGCCTCAATTAATTATAAGGTCTACAGGCCAAAGTCCAGGTTCCTTTAAAATAAATATCAAAATAAATTACAAGAGACAATACTTGAACCTAGGCTCCCTTGCAACCTTAATAACGCCACAACAACTAGACCACATGCTTCCTTATGTCATTTATTTCCCACAATATTATAAAAGTCCTACTTCCAAGCATCCAGGGTTTTATTCATTTAAAAGCAAAATTTTTACTAAAGCCCAGGTTTGAACCGAGGACTTTTCCAACTCCTCTCAGGACCCTTAACCACTTGAGCAGCCATTTAATTGTGTCATATCCTTGCACAATTAAATACTTATATACAACCTCCTTACAGACCCAAACTAAAGGCCCAATACTTCTAGGCCCAAATTTGGGGCGTTACAGAGACAACTTAATCTAGCTATTTTGGGGATTAATTTGTAAAGTTATCAAAGTATCAAAGTTTTGCAATGGATGAATATGCTAAAAATTTGAAATTTATGGTAGAATATGAAAGGTTGTTGATAGATAAACAACTTTTACAAAGTGAAAACAACTTTTACAAAGTGAATTTTGATGAAAACATGATTTAGGGACTAAATTGAAAAGTTGTAAAATTCATGAAAAATTTTGTAAATGTTACATGTAAAAGTCGACTAGGCTTGGAACAAGGATTAAATTGCATGAATTTTATTTTCCGAGCCCAGGGTCAAAATCGTCATTAATTAAAAGTTTAGGGGCAAAACAATAATTTTTCCTAAGATGTGATTTGAATTGAAATTAACATGAATTGATGTTAAATTCATTCATATAGATCCGGATAGACCAAATTCAGAGTTAGAACGAGGATAAGAGGAAAATGTCAAATTAGTAGATTTTACGTACACGAACATTTGTCAAGGTAAGTTCATGTAACTATATTGTGTATATTTATATGCTTGAATTAAATGTTTTGAATGTGAATTGTATAAATATTATATATATGACATTGAAGACATATCCAACAAAGCCTGATAAATGATAATATCTTAAATAAATGATAATGTCCGATAAATGATGAATGATAAAAATGTTACTTTTATGCTTGAAATGAACGTGGAATGTGTTTATTTAAATTATATGAATATTGTAAATTAATGAAATAATCATATACCTGATAATGCCGGAAATACGTTAAATCCCATTTGAATAAATGAAAGTCGATGGATACGTGATTTCTATAATGAATATAGTCCTGCATATGTTGCGGACAGGATTTAGCTCGGATAAGTAATCCTTATATAGCCCTCTCGAGCATCCTGTGATATAGTTCTTGTGAGCATCTTGATCGGTAGTGATTTTGCATATGTTACGCACTACCGCAGCTCTTTGTGAGCGTCCTGCTACATGATTTGATCGGTTGTGCTCTAGCATATGTTACTGACACAAATGCAGCTCTTTGTGAGTGTCTTGATATGGCTCACTTGAACTCTCTGAGATATGGCTATCTGGTGCTCTTGTTACATGGCTCTTTGTGAGCAAGCTTGATAAGCTCTTTGTGAGTTACCTGATTAAAAGTACTTTGTGCATTTTCTAATTGTGGCTCTTATGAGCACTCCTGATTTAGCCCGGATAAGCTTCCTGTTACATGGCTCATCTGAGCATCCTAATTTCTGGCTTGAGAGTGTGCTCCCTGGTTATGTGCCCTAAATGGGTACCCCTGAATATGAATTGACTGATTCTGATTTGTACACCTTAAGTGTACTACATGTGTATCCATCGATATTTTAGATAAATTCAACGGAAAAAAATTCCTGACATGAGAAGATATGAATAAAAAATGAGTTATTACACGTATCTGCTTGAAATACATGAAAGTGATGATACATGATATATGAAAAATATGAGATGATGATATATGTGCATGGAATTTATTTGATGAATACATTTATCCATGATTATAGATTTGTACACTTTAAGTGTACTACTCATCTGACATTGATATTTCGAATGATTTAATGGGTAAAGTCCCGACATGAAATAATCTGAACTCGAGATGAATTATTATGAAAATGTACTTGAAATAAAAATATATGATTTATACATGTTATATGAATACATGATATGGAAAACATATATATATATCTGGAAATCTGATTGTTGTTGAGCCCATATAAATTTCTTGATGTTATTGTGGAATGTATAACTAACAAGGGCAATGAGGATATGTGAAAGGCTTGAGATCAAATTGATTGAATGTGTCTTACATGTTTATCTTGAAATAGAATGAATGATAAGTTAATTACCATGCAATACAAACTTACTAAGCATTTCATGCTTACTCTATTTTCTTTTCCTCTGTTTTATAGTAATTTCAGAAGATTGTTGGATTGCAAGCATTGGCGGAGATCACTTACACTATTTATCGGCCCAACTTGGTAAATATGGTAAATTAATTATAGTTATAATGGCATGTATAGGTTAATTATACAATGTTGGGATGTAAATATTTGGGTTATAACTAGCCATTGAAATGGCTAGTGATGGACATCTTTGGTATATGTTTGAATTGGTTGATTGATAAAAATTATATTAGTATATTGATGACCGAATTAAGTTAGCATATTTGATAAGATATGTATATAAGTGAATATGGTAATTTAAGTAAATCTATATACTTGGTTATATGAAGTATAATATCATGTATATGACTTGGATTTTAAGTTGGTTTAAATGACATATATTGACTTGTGAATATGTTAAAGTGTTGGTATAAGTGGATGACAATTTGGGTGAGAAATGTGGCTTGGAAAATAGCCTATTTTTGTCCACACGGGCTGAGACATGGGCGTGTGTCTCAACTGTGTGTGACACATGGCCTAGCACATGGGCGTGTGGCCTGGCCGTGTGTCCTCTGTATCTTTAAAATGTCAAAACAGAATGCTCAGAATTGAGCACATAGCTTGGCACACGGGCGTGTAGCTTGGCCGTGTGACCCCTGCACCCATACACGACTTAGCACACAGGCGTGTGATTTGGCGTATGACCCAAGTCAGAGAGTTACACAACCTAAGACACGGGCGTTTCCTTGGCCATGTGAGTCACAAGGCCTGATCACATGGGCGTGTGACCTCGGCACCTAAGAGAAATTTTAAAATTTCATGAAAAATTTTCTAGGTACCTGGTTTAGTCCCGACTTGATTCTGAAGCACGGTTTGGGTCTCGAGGGCTCATGAAAGGGACTATATGATGAAATTTGATTGGAATTTGATATGAATATTAAAGAATTATGAAATGTTTGTTATTTGTTTTGTAAATTTTGGAAATGTTTTGTAACCCTTTTCTGGCGGCGGATTAGGGTTAGGGTGTTATAAGATAAATCGTGATTGTTAGATTATAAATACTCAAGAAACAATAGCTAATGTATGTACTTTTTTATTTGAAAAAAATAGACAAACCTAACTCTAGAGGAAAAAATAATGTTTCTGTTAAATCAAGAATTTGGATAGAGGAAACTATTAGTGAAGTTACTAAAGGACAATCCATGGTAGTAAATAGGATCTTCAAGAAAAGCCTATAGGAAGTTAAAGAGAACATGAATTAGAGTTACATAGAGAAAGCAAGGTGGTCAATTTAAAAAAAAAAAAAAACAGATTCTATGATTAAGAGAATGAGGTGTTGGTTGGAAAATTTTGAAGACATTTTTTTTAAAGAGGGAAGACTGTAACACCCCAAAAATTAGGGGGTTCAAATTTATAAAATAATAATGAATTGAGTCTTGGTATTAATGTCTAAGTGCTTAGTAAAAACACTAGAGAACTAATGTTCAACTCTGACTTTTTACATTTTTCCTCTTTCTTTTTAAGCAATTAAAGATGAAAACCAAGTTAGTATTGGAAATAAATGTGGTTAAAATTGATGAAGAAATAGGCAATAGCCCAATGGCCAAGCATCACTTCATCCTTCTTAGAGTCCCAGGGCATATCCATGCCAATTCCCTTCCTCTTTTATTAAATTTTGGTAGATTGGGTAATTTATTAAATCAACACCTAAAGTTTGCTTAACCTAGCCATTTGGTCCCTTTCCTAATCATAAAAAAACTTTGGTTACCTTTTCAAATCTAATTAGAATTCCTTTAAATAATTCTTTTTCTTTTTTTCTACTTTTCTTTTTCATAAAAAATCTTTATCTTCTTTTACTGGAAATTTTATATTTGAATCTCAAACCCAAAACCAAACCTCGTAAAATTTGTTTTTCGTGTCGATTTAGAAAAATGCCATCAAATCTATGTCTAAATGAGTCAAGATCGGTAAGCAATCTTGTTTCTAATTTGGTAGAACCTTAGGATCCTAGAATAACACCATTCTTGAAAATATTTCAAATTGATTTTGAATCATTTTCTATTTTTCCCATAAATCTTGCTAAAATTTGATAAATCTTCAAGGTAGATATTAATTATTGCGTTTTTATCAATCGAAAGACCTAGTGTAGGTGACCCAAATTAGATTTTGATGTGAGGGTCGGCGTATGAAACCTTGGAAATCAGGTGTGTATTCTTATTTTATGAGAAAATCGAGGCAAAATCGAACCATGCCTAGATCATACGGCTTGGACCTTTCCACATTGTCATGTGCCCCTCCTTAACTTTTTCAAATTTGCCTTAAATTTTATGTTTTGTGCAAATTAGCCTCTGAATTGTTCTCGAACTGATTTTAGTGCTCAGTTTATGCAATTAAGTCCTTGTTAGTTTGAATAATGCTTGAAACCATGATTTAATTAATTGAATTGGTGCTAAATATATACCTAATGTAATAATTACGATTAATCAAGTTAATTGTTTCCATACTTGTGATTTTCGTATAAGATGCCTTATGACACCGCAAAATTGAACCTTTTAAAAAAAATATGATTTTGCTACTGAATTAATTGTTCCAAAGAAGAATTATTTTTACGATATTTGATTATTTTTAATCATTTTATCTGTTATGTTTAAGCATGCGTTATTTCGATGCATGGGTTGGGAAGTTTTCTAAAGGAGGAAGCTCCAACAGACTTTAAATTTGCAAATCTGGTGGTTCCTCAACATATTTTCTAGTAGCTTTTATATGCAATTATGTTATGTATTCATAACCATCTGGCAGCGTATTAACCTGCATCTTTTGGTGTTTTATCCACAAATTGGTATATAGGGATGGATGAGTTTTAGGGAACTCTTATGGCGTGTAGCGGTGGGGTAGGATCTTATCTGTTAAACTTAACCTCTTTGTATTTGTAAAGCATGTGTTTGAGATTCTAAAATCACCGATATGATGTGTTATGTGCATGTTTATGCAACATTAAATTACTTTCTATTTCATATATACCGAATGTGCTATGTGAATTATGCTATGAACTATGCCTTTATATTTTATTAGTTGCTCTATTTTCTTGTGATTTAACTCATACTGAGCTTTCATAGCTCACTCCCCCTTATTTTCCTTCTTTTTAGATAACCCACAATGTTAGGACATGGACTCTACATTTGGAGAGGTCAACTCAAAATATTGATTTCTATATAAAAGTATTTTAGACTGATTATTTTATAATTCTGGTTATTTGAAACTATATAATTATTATTGTGGCATGGGAGTTAGTTTACCATTTTTACTTAGGACTACATGACATTAAATCTTTTAGGCTATTAGAATATGAATTTTTATTTAAATATACATGAATTTTTTTAATTAAAGTAACATTAATATCACTTTTCCACTGCAAAATTGTAAATGTGTATAGTTAAGCAAGTAATTTGGACTTTCAACTAAGTTTTCAAAAGTAAACAATGTTATAATTAAGATGTTAAACTTAATCATTTTTTCAAACTCCTTATAAAATAAACAAATGTTTTAATTAACTATTTTTAAAACTCTAATAACTTACCGGGCTGCTTCTATGGCTAATGTAATCTCCCGAATTCAGGTCTAAGTTCTAAACTGAGTTGGGGAAGTTACAACTAGTGGTATCAAAGCTGAGGTTATCTAAACTTGGGCTATAAAAATATGGATAAATTGTATGCATGCATTAAAAAGGTATTTTGAGAAAATCCATGCCACAAGTTTTTGAAAAAAATGGTTTTCTGCACAAAATTGAATTCGAGACTCTGAAGTTGTTCCTACTGTAGTATTGTTACTCTTGAAACTATTAGATAAATCGTGACTGTTAGTTTATAAAACACTCATGAAAAGATATCTAATGTCTAACTTTTCTATTTGAAAACTATATACAAACCTTATACTTGAAGAAACGACAGTGTTTCTGTTAAATCAGGAATTTGGATAGAGGAATCTATTACTGAAGTTAACAAACAACAGTTTGTGGTAGTAAATAGGATCTTCAAATAAAGCCCATAGGAAGTTAAAGAGAATAGAAATCAGAGTTACACAGCGAAAGCATGGTGGTCGACTTAAAAAAAGAGAAATAATAGATTCTATGATTAAGCGAATGACGTGTCGGTAAGAAAATTTTGAAGATGAAATTTCATTAAAGAGGAGAGAACTATAACACCCTAAATATTAGAGGGTTAGAATTTATAAAATTATCATGAATTGAGTCTTAATATTAATGGTAAAGAGCTTAGTAAAAACCCTACATAACCAATGTTCAACTCCTACTTTTTACATTTTTTCTCTTTCTTTTTCAGTAATTAAGGATGAAAACTAAGTTAGTATACAAAATAATAGCCTAATGGTTAAGCATCACTTCATCCTCCTTAGAGTCTCAAGTTCTATCCACGCCAATTTCTTTCCTCTTTTATTAAATATTGGTAGATTGGGTAATTTATCAAATCAACCATAAAGTTTTTTTAACCTAGCCATTTGGTTCCTTTCCTAATCGTAATAGGATTTTGGTTACCTTTTCAAACCTAATTAGAATTTATTTTTCTCTCTTTTTTTAAATGCATCTTTTTCTTTTTTTTCCCACTTTTTTTTCATAAAAATCTTCATCTTCTTGTAACCTCCCTAACTCGGCCTAAACATTATTGCCAGATTGAGAAAATTACATTAGCCACTGAAATGGCTAAGCAGACTATTTGACCTTTGAAAATCCTTGACACGACTAATTTTGAAGAAACTCATTATTGGTGATCCAAGTTAGATAAAACACCCATTTATTGGGGTTATCTTACGATAAACCCTAACTTATCTAAGTTTAGGAAAAATCATCACTTTTGAAACTATATAACGTTAAAGCATTCATTTAATTAGGTTATCTTTACTTAGAGTCCATTTTATTATTGTCGTCATATTTTAGAAGACTAGTTGATTTTTAAATATAAACGATTCTTTAAAATGCAACAAAAAACTGTTATTCATGTCATTTTGGAAATCTAGTTGCCTTATCAATTAGGATTTTTTTTTCAAAAATGGTTTCTTTGCAATGCAGCGAAATTTAAGGATCAATGTCAAATTTTACTTAAGTTAGATATAATTTGTTTTTCGGTTACTATGCTTGAGTAATCCATGCATGCAAAAATCCCCAAATGAAAAGTTATCAAGCCACAGACCAAAAATAATTTAAAATTACAAACCCAAAACCAGTAGAGGCTTAATAATACTTAAGGTGATTCTTCGAATGCTGGGCCTGGTCCTAGTTTCAAAGCTTACCTGAAAGGTTAAGCACTATGGGGGTGAGCTTATGAAAGCTTAGTGTGAGTCGAACATATATTTAAACAGAAATAAATATCAAATACAGTGAAACATATTAGTATTAACAAAAGAACACAGAGCCATCATTGAAACTTTATATCATCACATAGCTATTATCAAATCAATGTCAAATGGTGTGTGAGAATAGACCATCATTCATTCAAGTAACAATCATTAATTTTGATAGCATTCAATACAACACAATATAATACACAGCCTAAATCAATAACATTCGAGTATGCCGTAAGGATGATGCAAAGCAAAAAAGTTCCTACCACAACTATCTGCTACACACCATGAGTTCCCCAGAACCCATCTGCCAAACTCTGACGAATGCTAGCAAAGCTTGATATGGTAAAAGCCACAGAATAAAATAAATATAGAAAATCTGTTGAATAACATATAATACGATAAAATCATCAATCTGCTTGATACTCTAAGTGCAGTACACTGACTACGAATAAATGTGGACTTAATATGTCACCAATACTCCACGAAATTCCTCTGTCAACCACAATAATTACCCACCCCAATGTACATGCAATATGTCACACAACCTCATACATAACCATAATTCAATACTTTCACATTTAATTGGCATGTTCAACACACCCTCAATTATCAAATACTTTCACGGAATGGAATCAATAATCCAACTTTCAATTTACCATTAAGTAGGTATCATTCAACAAATCACAACTTCATGTACATTTACTACTTTTCTGTGTGCATGTATAACGGTCTTTCAAACATTTCATAGCAAATAACATGTACGAATATATCATACATAAGCCTTATTTTCATTCACAAACATGCTATACATACAATCTGTCGAGACCATTTTTAAAAGGATGTTTGAAAAACAGGGATTGACTTTTGAAAAATGAAAACGGGAGTCGCCACCAACCTTTTCAGGTGTGATTGGATCACCTTATAAAACGTTTTGGCCTACGAAAATTAAGAAAATAGGTTCGGGAGTCAGTTACGTACAAGGAAGGATTAGCACCCTCGCAACGCCCAAAATTGGTACCAAATTGAATAGATTTTTGTCTTAATGTCAAAAATTTGAAAGGATTTAAAAATAAGATCCCTTTTTTAAAACCGAAATTATTAAGTTGAAAAATCGAGATTCCTTAGCTCCGAAAGAATATAAACATCACATCCAACATGATAGGACACGATATTCTTAAACTCTCATAACTGAAATCATCTCGTGATTTACAAAATCTATTTAGAAGGATACTTTAGGCATTTAGACAAACGAGAAATCGCAACCCATCATGTTCAGGCACTATTTCCCGAATTCCTAAATACGAAAAACATTGCCCCATTTATTTTTGAAAACTTTTGAATCTCGTTTTTAATTAATGCATCAAGAACCATATATATACATTATAACATGTAAGATAGCATATTACAATAATAGGTAGCTAAAACATGCATTTAAATAATATGATAGCAATAATATAAAGGTCCTATACTAGATACATACATATATATAGCAAATCTTAGTTACATAACAACATACATATTAAGAAATACATAGCATATATTGAAGATGAATAAGCAAAATATACGAACATTCAAAGTAATAATTAATTTAAAAAACGATGCATGATATACAATTAGACATATTAATATATATACAAAAAAATGTGACAATATACAAAAAATAATAATTATGTAGTAACATATATATATCAAACAAACAACACTTAATAATATTATGAAACTAGCATTTAATATATAAATGATATAAAATATAACAATATATAAAAGATTTAATACGTATTAAAATATAAAATAAAGTGAGTAATTATTTAAAAAATATACATATATAATTGAAATACAATATTTAATAATGCATGATAATAATATAGATAATATATATGTAATGAAAAACAATTTTATAGGACATGGTATAAAGTATATTTTTTTTTTTAAAAACATGAATAAATAATTAATAGAATATATAATACCAATTTTGTACAAAAATCTATCAAAATAATAATATAGATAATAATATAGAAAAATACATAGTAAATATGATGCAATAATAATATAAAAAAACATATATTAAAGTGTAAAATAATATAATAATAAAATATAAAATAATATAATAAATATTATGTAATAAAATAAAATATAGATATAGGTAAATAATAATATATAAATAAAGTTTTTTTTTCTTTTTTAAAAAAAGGACTAGAACTAAATTAAAATAAAGATCAGAGGCTAATTTAAAAAAAAGAAAGGGTTTGGACCCAATTGCAATGCCTATGTAAACCCCTGAGACTTATGGGGAAAAATTCCCTTACCCCTAAAACGGCACCGTTCTAATCCAGGACTTAAAGTGGCAATTGCAGGGACTAAATTAAAACTGAAACAAAATATTAGGGCCAAATTATAATAATAATAATAGAATGGGTTTATAAAATTTAAAAATACAGAGGGACCAATTAAACAATTATCCCAAGACTTGAAAAAACGCGGATCTCTTTCGGGTTTTCAGATCAACACACGGATCCTGGCAGCTTTAGAACGACATCGTTTTGAGCTTATTAGATTAAGCAGAAATGATGTCGTTTCTTTGAAACTATATAAGGCTGATTTCCTTTGTTGAAATTCATTTTAGCCTGTCTCTAAAAAAAAAAACGAGAGAATTTTCTCTCAAATCTCTTAGGCCCTCTGAGCTCCGATCAAGGGACCATCACTGCTCATCCTTGAGCTCCGTCGTGCATGGTCTTTACGCGCCGACGTGCCGTCCTAAGGACCACCGCACACGGTGGCTAGGGTTCGAGAAACCCTTCCTTTTTCCTTGCGAATCGTCAGGTAACCCCTTTCTCTCTTGTTTTCCTTGATTATATTTTTTAAATCTGTGTATTCATGCCAGAAAACAAACAAGTAAGTGAAAAATAAAAAAAATGATTCGATTACCTTGAAAAAAAACGAGAAATTGCCTTTTATTTCTTCTGCTTTGAATGAATACAACTATTTGTAAATCTCTATCTCTCTGTGTTTTTTTTTTTCCTCTCTGTATGTGTAAAAAAAAAACTCTATTTTGTATGCCTGTGTGTAAGTGTGTGTGCTTCTCTGCCTTCTTGGGTGTAAATCTCTGCTTTTTCTCTGTGTATTGTAGGTATCATAAGCGTAGGTCCTTATTTACAGATTCCTAGAAATCACAAGATTTCTTTCCATATCTTGTTCTAATCTGCCTACTAATTTTCTTTCCTTTTCTGCAGGAAAATCACGAAGATCTCGGTGGTAGACTCGTCGGCGTTGATGGAGGCATGAAATGCGGTGGTGAGGAGCCACAGGTATCTTTGAGAAGTCCCAATTGGTAGGCCGAGGAGTCGTCCAGGGCTGTCTTTGAGAAAAATACATTGATGGCCTCGACAGTGCATTGATGGCCTCGATTCGGGGAGCTGGACAGACGCTCCCTGAGGCTTCCAGAAGATGTTGCGGCGCTAGGCAGAAACCCTTGGGTTTTTTGCCTCAGTGTAAAAGTTTGGGCCAATTGGGCCACTTAAGTTTTGTAATTTGGTTAGGGGTTTTAGGGGCTGATAGGTTTATTGGGTTTGGTGTATGTGTTGGGCTTCAGGTGTATTTGGGTTACACGGGTATTGGTTATGCGGTTTGTTTAGGCTTGGGCCCCAATGCTTGGGCTTTGTAACCTAGACTGTTAAATGGATTTTAAAATAAATATTTATTTATCCATTTATCTGTTTTGCCCTTTTAAAGCCCGGTCAAATTTGGTCTATTACAGCTGCCCCTATTTGCTCATTGCTATGTAACAGGAATCGAGCAAAGACTCATAGAAAGAGCAAATTTGCCCGGCCTTATCGGATCATGGTCCTCAATCTGCTTATTGCAAACTCAAGACTGTCATGTTGATATCTTCTATCTGCTCTCTGTCAACATAGAGACGCCAAATCTACTTCTTCGATTTGTTTTCTAACAATACAGAGATGCCAAATCATCTTAGATCTGCTTCAGCGTAAACACGTGAAAGCCAAATCTACTATGTCTTCGATTTGCTCTTTGTGAACACAAGGATGTGAAATCATCTTGGATCTGCTTTAGTAAAATCATTTGAAGGTTAGATCTGCTATGTATCTGCTCTCCGTCGAAATGGAGATGCCAGATCTGTTATCTTGGATCTGCTTTGGTGTGAAAACATCCAAAAGTCAAATCTGCTATGTATTCGATTTGTTCCTTGTAAACACAAGAATGCCAAATCATCTATCTTCGATCTGTTCTCTGACAATACAGAGATGCCAAATCTATTATCTTCGATCTGCTCTCTGACAATACAGAGACGCCAAATCATCTTAGATTTGCTTCAACGTAAACACGTGAAAGCCAAATCAGCTATGTCTTCGATCTGCTCCTTATAAACGTAAGGACGCTAGATCATCTTGGATCTACTTCGATATGGAAACATCCGAAGGTTAGATCTGCTATGTCTTTGATCTGCTCTCTGTCGAATACAGAGAAGCCAAATCTGTCATCTTCAATCTGCTCTCTGACAATACAGAGATGCCAAATCTGCTATCTTTAATATACTCTCTGACAATACAAAGAAGCCAAATATGCTATCTTTGATCTGCTCTCTGACAATACAGAGACGCCAAATCATCTTGGATCTGCTTCAGCGCAAACACTTGAAGGTCAGATCTGCTATGCTTTAGCCTGTTACCCTACTGCTTAGGGGGTTAAGGCTCATCAATCTTCATTGTCCCTTGAAGGACATGACCCGTATAATGTGTATGAGTTCATGCCTATTGGTTAGGATGCTATGATCAAAATGAGTCAAAAGCTCCTAATTAAACATGTTATAATGCAAAATGTTTATGAATATGACCCCTATTCCAGACATCACTACTCATTCTTTCGTCAAAGCTTATCCTTACTTCTCTCAAAATATTATTCTTACTCAGCCCGTAAGTTCGTACCATTCTTCAAATGCTATGACCCATCAAAAATGTTTGTAAGATGATCTTCTCTTAGGATCGAATCATTTGATTTGTCCAATCATCATTTTGGACCAAATAAGGAATTTCCTCGAGTTCTTTCAAACCTCACTTACGTGAATTCCTCGAACAATTGTTCTATTTTAGTTTCTTGTATTATCTAGAAACTTCCAGAGTAATGAGTAAAACTTTATTTATGAAAATTATTTAGTTCATCTATCATTATTTAATGCAACACACTTTAAGAACAATGGAAGATGTATTTAATCCTGAGAATAATTAGATTTGAATGAATTTGTCAAAAATACAAAGGGAATTAATCTGAAAGCCTATCTTTAAGAAGAAATAGAATCTAAAGATAGCAAACAAGACAAGGGTTAGATTCTCTAGATATCGCTGCTTGAGCATTTATACACCAGCTCCATGAAGTCTTTCTTGAGTTCAACATGTGTTTAAAAAATCAAAGTAATTTGTTGATGCCCCGATATGCAACGCGCTTCGCTCTTTGTTAAATAGCAAAATTATTGTATACTCTTCAAAATTTGAGCTACCCTTTCGGGTTTTCAACTCAAAACCCCTTTAGTCACAAGGCGCCCTTTACGGGTTTTCACCTTGGCCTCTCCAAAATTTTTTTTCGAAAACTCAAGGCGCCCTTTGCGAGTTTTCAGCTTGGATTCTCATCTCCTTTAGACAATGTACTTTTTGACTGAGTCTGAATTCACTGGATTGGGTAAACTCTTCCCATCCATTTCCGTCAAAATCAATGCACCTCCAGAGAAAGCCTTCTTCACGACATATGGCCCTTCCTAATTTGGCATCCATTTTCCTCTAAAGTCCTTCTGAATGGGAAGGATCTTTTTTGTACAAGGTCCCCCTCATGGAATTCTCTTGGATGAACCTTCTTGTCGTAAGCTCGCATCATTTGCTTCTGGTACATCTGACCATGGCGAATAGCTTTTAGCCTCTTTTCTTCGATCAAGTTCAACTGGTCATATCGCGATTGAATCCATTCTGCTTCATCCAGTTTTATCTCCAATAAGATTTGAAGAGAAGGTATTTCAACTTCAATGGGTAACATTGCCTACATCCCATAAACCAGCGAGAAAGGAGTTGCCCCAGTAGAAGTTCTGACAGATCTTCTATAGGCTAAGAGTGCAAATGGTAACTTCTCATGCCAATATCTATAGGTTTCAGTCATTTTCCCTACTATCTTCTTGATATTTTTGTTAGCAGCTTCCACTGCCCCATTCATCTTTGGGCGATATAGAGATGAATTACGATGCTTAATCTTGAACTGACTACAAACTTCTGCTATTGTTTTGTTGTTCAAGTTCAATGCATTGTCTGATATGATTCTCTTAGGCATCCCATACCGGAAAATGATCTCTTTCTTCAAGAACTGACTTACTGCCGCCTTAGTAACATTTGCATAAGAAGCAGCCTCTACCCACTTCGTGAAGTAATCAATGACCACGAAAATAAAGCGATGTCCATTTAAAGCTTTTGGTGATATTAGCCCAATGACATCCATATCCCACATGGAAAAAGGCCATGGAGAAGCATAACATGTAAAGGTGAAGGTGGTACATGAATCTTATCTCCATAAATCTGACATTTATGGCATTTCTTGGCGTAGTTGATACAATCCCCTTTCATAGTAGACCAATAATATCCAAACCTCATGATTTGTCTAGCCATTGTGAAACCATTAGCGTGTGTCCCACAAACACCCTCGTGAACTTCCTCCAAGATCAACTTAGCTTCTACGGTGTCGACACATCTCAACAGTACTTGGTCTTTTCTTTTTTTATACATGATGTCCCCGTCCAGAATGTAATCGCAGGCTAATCTCCTTAAAGTTTGCTTGTCATTTTCAGTTGCCTGTTCTGGATATTTACAATCTCTCACATATCGCAATATATCCCGATACCAAGGGTTATCATCCTTTTCTTCTTCCTCAATATTACAATAGCAAGCTGGAGCCTCAAAGATACTCATCTGAATGGGTCTCATCTCCTCCTTTTTATTCGCTCTGATCATTGAAGCCAAGGTTGCTAGAGCGTCTGCCATTTGGTTTTCGTCTCGTGGGATATAATTGAAAGTGATGTCATCAAACTCCTCAAGTAACCCCAAAACTACTTTTCAATAATTGATCAGTTTAGTATCCCTTGTCTCCCATTCACCTCTAAGCTGGTAGATTACCAACGCAGAGTCTCCATATACTTCCAAGGTTCTTATTCCTCGCTCTATAATCGCTCGGAGTCCCATGATGCATGCTTCATACTCAGCCATATTGTTTGTGCAATCAAAATCTAACTTGCATGTGAATGGATAATAATCGCCATTTGGGGATATGAGGACTGCCCCAATTCCATTTCCCACTGCAGTGGATGCCCCATCAAAGCTCAACTTGCAAGGACAATCCTCTGTAGTTGCTACACACATCAATTCCTCATTTGGGAAATCAAAATTCAACGGCTCATAGTCCTCTAGAGCTCTATTGGCTAGAAATTTCGCTATCGCACTTCCTTTTATAGCCTTCTGGCTCACATAGACTATGTCAAACTCTGAAAGCAAAATTTGCCACCTCGCCATTCTCCCATTCAACACCGTTGACTCCATCATTTACTTCAAGGGATCAAGTTTTGAAATAAGCCAAGTAGTATGATATAACATGTACTGTCTAACCTGCGAGTCGTCCAGATTAAGGCACAACACAATTTCTCAATTGGCGAATATCTCATCTCACACTCTGTAAATTTCTTACTGAGGTAGTATATCGCCTTCTCCTTTCTTCCCGATTCATCATGTTGACCAAGCACACATCCCATGGAATTACTAAACACCGATAAGTACAGAATTAATGGCTTATCTGGACTAGGTGGAGATGGTACTGGAGTGTTTAACAAGTATTGCTTGACTTTATCAAAGGCATTCTGGCATTCCTCATTCCAAGTACCTTGGTTGTGTTTTCTAAGGAGGCGAAATATAGGATCACATTTCTCAGTTAATTGTGAAATAAACTGAGCAATATAATTCAACCTTCCAAGAAAACCCCGAACTTCATTCTGAGTATGTGCTGAAGGCAAATCTCGTATGGCTTTAACTTTGTCTGAGTCAACTTCTATTCCCTTTTCGCTGACCACAAAACCTCGTAATTTCCCTGACCTAGCTCCGAAAGTGCACTTTGCTGGATTAAGTTTTAACTGAAACTTCCTTATTCTCAAGAATAGTTTCCTTAAAACTTCAATATGTTCCTCCTCCATTCGAGATTTAGCAATCATATCATCAACATACACCTCAATTTCCTTGTGCACATATCGTGAAATAAGGTCACCATAGCTCTTTGGTATGTTGCCCCTGCGTTCTTCAACCCGAAAGGCATTACCTTGTAACAAAAGGTACCCCACAATGTTATGAAGGTGGTTTTGTCCATGTCCTCGGGATGCATCTTTATCTGATTGTATCCTAAGAAACCATCCATGAAGGAGAACAACGAATTTCCCGCTGTATTGTCTACCAAAGTGTCTATGTGTGGTAGAGGAAAATTATCTTTTGGGCTAGCTTTATTCAGATCTCTGTAATCAACACACATTCGTACCTTCCTATCCTTCTTAGGAACTGGTACAATGTTAGCTACCCATTCGGAGTACTTCACCTCTTGCAAGAATCCTGCATCAAATCGCTTCTTGACTTCATCCTTTATTTTCAATACGATATCTGGCCTCATTCTTCGTAACTTCTGTTGGACTGGCTTACAATCCTATCTTATTCGAAGATGATGCACCACAATATCAGTATTTAACCCTAGCATATCTTGATAGGACTATGCAAAGATATCCTTAAACTCACGTAGCAACTCAATCAGTCCTTGCCTTGTGTCTTCAGCAATATGCGTGCCAATTTTCACCTCTTCCCCCTCCTCTAAGGCTACATTCTTTATTGCCTCTTTCTCATAGGGCATGATTTTTTTTCCTCTTGTTTTACCATCCTCAAAAGATCCAAAGACACATCATAGTCTTGGACATCCTCAAAATTTTGAGATTCTTCTAAACACATGTCTTGCTCGCGAGAAAAATTAGGATTTGATATATCAGTGCTCATGTCATTGATATCTAAGGATCTGAAAAGTATAAAGAATATGCAAAGAATAAATGAATTTAAGAATGATTATTTATGTACTATGAATGAAAGAATAAGAATTGCCAAAATTTAACGGAATATTGATTGATAAAAATGAAACAATACTCATTTGAGTTAATAAAAGTTATGTTTTATTAAAAAATGATAAATGATCGTAAGCCTATTTCACAAACATAATCCTATTACTCCTAGGCCCCAGAGTAACAAGAATGTTTTGAAAATTACTCTAAAAAATTCCTAAAGACTACAGGAAGTTCCTCCGAAGTCCAATTGTTCAGACAGCTTCCCGATTCCTAAGGACGAATACCCTCAAGGTTTCCTTGCTTTGATCCTTCATCTTGTATAGCATTAATCTGATGACTTCCTTCTATAAGTAACCCTCTTGATATGAAAGTTTGGGATATTGGAGGGAATGTCATTGGCTCCCACTCTACTTCTCTTCTATTTAAGCGCGCCCTTCTTCCCTCTTGGTGCTTCTCAACTTCCTTCCTTCTCTGCTCATAGTCTGGCTTGAAGCCCAGACCAAAGCGATCTCTCTTCTCTCTTAACTCAAGTATCTGAGTCTCTCCTTGTAGGTATTTTCCTAACCCTTTTCTTGGTAAGGCTCCCTTTCCCGCCATCATTTGTAGAGCCATCCTCGTAGCTTTTGCTATCCTTGGCACCGGTAGCTCGCTCCCTTCAGAAATGAAAGTCGCATTCACGAATTCTAAAGAGCTAAAGGAACACTCAATAGACTCTTCGTTCATCTCAACATAAGGGGCCTTGCTAGTGACTGTGGCTATAATATCCTCCTCTGCATTGATGGTTACTAACAGTCCATTCGTCACTAACTTTAATTTTTGGTGCAACGATGAAGGCACCGCTCCTGCTGAGTGTATCCACGACCTACCTAATAAGCAATTGTAGGAAGGCTTGATATCCATCACCAAGGAATCCACTTCGTATATATTCGGCCCAATTTCCAAAGGGATGTCAATCCTTCCCATCACCTTCCTTTCTGTACCGTCGAAGGCTCTTACCATATTTTGACATGTCTTCATATGAGAATCGTCAATGGGTAATCTATTCAATGTAGATAATGGTAAAACATTCAAGGCCGATCCATTATCAATAAGTACGCTTGAGAGTGTGTACCCTTTGCATTGGGTGGTGATGTGCAAGGCCTTAGTTGACCCTCTGCCCTCTGGTGGAATTTCATCATCATTAAAGTAGATGAAATTATCTGCACTTATGTTATTCACCAACCGGTCCAGTTTGTTAACGGATATGTTGTGGGTGACATATGTCTCATTGAGCACCTTCATCAATGCCTCCCTATGCGCCTCAGAATTCAAAAGTAGAGCCAATACTGATATGCGAGCCGGCTGCCTATGCAACTACTCGACCACGTTATACTCACTATGCTTAAGGAACTTTAGAAATTCCTTAGCCTCTTCCTCTTTTACTGGCTCCTTGACAGGCACTTCAGCTTCTTTTTCTTTTTCCACACTAGCATTCTTTGTTTTTATGGGCTCTTCTCTGACGCCCATTGTATCATACTGCTTCCCACTCCGTGTATGGGAACCCTTAACTTGTACATCCTTAGACGTACTGGCTATATCCTCCTTCTCTGGCATTGATACCTTATAGTTATAACTCCATGGTACCCTCTTGTTATCCTTATAAGGAAAGGTCATAGGTTTATGGATAACGACCTTAGGCACCGTTTGTGCCCCTACTTCATTATTCCCCTGCAGGGAAATAATAATCCTTGGCCGGCTGGTTCTTTGCTGTTCATTCTCTAGCACATATACTTGTTTTTCACTAGAGCTACCTTTAAAAATCTGTAGCTCTTTATTTTCTATAAAGCCTTGTACCAAGGCCTTGAATTCTTCGCAATCTTCATGGAACTCACCATAGTTCCTTGTTCCTCTTCTTGTATTTTTAGAAGTTATCATACCTCTCTTCATCATCTCTTCCCAGATCACCTTCATAGGTATCCTCACCTCAGCAATATCTTCTTTTATTCTCTTCTCACTGGCTTCGCCAATGCATTCACTCCTTCGTCGCCATGATTTCGCAACGAGTTTTTAGTACTAGGGGTATTATTGAACTTCACTACCCCCACCTTAATAAGCCTCTCTACGGCCTTCTTGAAACCGATACAGCCCGGTATTCCAGCATGGTATTCACATCTAGTGTTTGTGTCATACCATTTGGGATATGGGGGCTGCAGTGGTTTCAAGTGGAAAGGAGAAATAGCATGTGCATCGTATAAGCTCTGATAAAGCTCATAATACGTCACAAGGATAGGTGTGAATAGCATCCTTTCAGTGTTCTGCCTTGTACCCGGCTCCTTCTTTTGAGAACTTTGTTGCTCAATCATAGCTATTTTAGGTTGACCAACTGTGATTGCCCTCGTGTTGTAGGTGCTTGTGTTATTCACTTCACCATACCTTCTCCTTGGGGCCGATCTTTTGGTTCTTTCCCCCTCAATTTTGCCACCTCTTATGGAATTTCGATCATTTCTCCTGCCATGACTATATCTGCAAAGCTTTTAGTGGTGCTCCCAATCATGTGAGTAATGAAGGAGCCTTCAGAGTGTTAATAAACAACATGGTGTTCTCCTTCTCCAACAACAGTGGTTGAACTTGAATTGCCACCTCTCTCTATCTCTGTGCATATTGCCTAAAATTCTCACTAGGCTTTTTCTCCATGTTTTGCAATGTAATCCTGTCTAGAGTCATGTCAGTTACATGATTGTACTGCTGCATGAAGGATTGTGCAAGATCCCTCCATGAACTTATTCTAGCACGACTCAGTTGATTGTACCACTTGGCTGCTGCTCCAATTAAACTTTCTTGGAAACAGTGGCTCAATAGTTGATCATTATTCACATACCCAGTCATTTTCCTACAGAATATCGTGATATGGGTTTCAGGGCAAGTAGTCCCGTTTTACTTCTCAAATTCTGGCATCTTGAACTTGTGAGGAAGCACCAAGTCTGGGACCAAGCTTTGATCTTTAGCATCAACTCTATGATGCCCATCAGCATTCTCTAAAGCTTTGAATTTTTCCTCTAACCATTTGCAGCGTTCTTCCAACTGTCTTGCAGCCTCAGTTCTTAAATCCTCCTTTTCAGCCATGTCTAAGTCAGGAATGAGAGGATTTGTAGGATTGTCACCTAAATTAAATCCCGAGCTAGTTGGAAAATTTATGGGGATCCCAACATCGACTTGACCCTGTTGAGGCCTTATTGTGACAGACGGCCCTCGGGGATATTCCTCAGGTTGAGTTTGTACGTGAGGTGGAGTGAAACCAGGAGGATGACCCTCGTTCTCTTCTTCAGTGATTGCCATGGGAGCCTTTCCCTTATCAGTGGCCCTCAGTAGTTGAGCCATCTCAGCCATCATGTTCCTCTAAGCTTCCAACATTTGCTCCCTCATGTCATTTTGCATTTTTGCCAATTGCTCTTGCAATTGGTCTTGCATGTCCTTCTGTAGCTGTTCAAATATTTGGTCCATATTCTTCATCTTAGCGCGTGTACCGTAAGGATGTGTTGCTTCCAGATTTCCTTTCCCCTACTCTCCCTTTCCCTAATAATTTTAACTAATTAGGGTCTTTCTATAAACTTGAATGCATATGATGTGATGAAATGCAAATGCATGAATGCAAAAAGATGTCGATTCTAATTCAGTTTCATTTTAGAAAACTTTATTTAAGGAACAAAAATCTTTTCATAAAACGGATTACAAATACACTTTTGCCCGTAGGCCTAGAGTCTTAACCCTATCCAATAATAATGCTAACTCTCGTCCTTTGTCTGACGATGACTCATACATTATACTCAGCGTTCTAGCTTGTATTGCCAACTCCTGCAAGTGTTCAGCAACCTCCCGAATCTGAACTAGGGCTTCTTTCATCACATGATCTCTATCTCTCACTTGATCCCGAAGATGGTGAAGTTCTCCCCTCCACTGTTCTTCTCTCGCCTCAAGCTGCTCAATCCATAGCTCACAGTCCTGTAGTGCTTCTTCTAACCCTCCAATATTGTGCTTCATTTCCTCAATCTTGTTTAGACTTGCTTTTAACTCAGCTGCGGAGTTACGACTTCGATAATGATGAAGAGATCGTCCAAGTTCTATCACCTTAACCTTTAACCCTTGATTTTCCTTTTCTAGGGCCTGATTACACGACTGCATCTCTTGGAACTTCTTCTCCTAATACTCAGCTTTGGCTCTTTCCTCTTGAATCTTATGCTGCCACTATTTTGAAGATCTCCCTAATCCGACCCTTTTCAACGTTACTTGGGCTTTTTTGTAATGCGTCTTTAAGTCATCCCGATCTTTCTCGATCTTTCTCTTTTCCTTTTTTACCTTCTCAAATTCCATCTTTTGAACATCGACATCGAGACTTAAACACATTTTTTCCTCTTCGAGCTTCTCCATCCTCTTTTCAAGCTTCGAATTCTTTCTTTCAAACTCTTGCTTCATAATTTCCACCTCTGATGGAATCACTCGTAAGCTCTCCTCTAATCATCGAGCCACCCCCAAAATTGGCCTAGGGACATTGTCGTTGGCTCTTCTACTAAACCATCCTTTATACTCAAGGGTTGACGTCGAGCCTTCAGTCAAGGTCTCTATACAGAAAGGCTTCTTCTAAGCCTCAGAAATCTCTCGCATCCTCTTCTTATAGTGATCTCCCTTATAAGAAAAATCACTCTGAGCTAAACTCTGTGCAGCCGGTATAAACTGCTTCGCTCGATATTGCCTTAGAACAAGCAATGGTGTATATCCAACAACTCCTCAAATTCCTGGTAAAGGAACTCAATCAAAACTGCCACATCGGTAAAGGACTTTACTAGGAACCAACCAAGGAGCCTTCCACGTAACATTCTCCCCTGAAAGATTCTGAAGAATGTCTATCCACCTCTTCTCTGAAATGTCATCTCTCCTAGGCATGTCTACTGCTTCCTTTAAAGGAGAATAACCCTCAAAGAATACTTGGCAAGGAACCTTATCAAGATTTCAGAAGTGGCTATGAAACCAAACCAACAACAACTATGCACATCCAATGCGTTCAAGGATCTTATCGTCTCAGCCAGGATTGTGGGCACAAGTGTGTTCTGCTTACCAAGTCGATCGGATAAATCTGCAACCACTTCGTCTATGTGCCCCAACGCTTTTGGGAAAATTACCATGTCGTATATACTTAAAGCCAGGACGTCGACCCTTTTCTTCACGTCTGGATGCATCGATATCAAATCCCTTAAAACGGCCCATGGAATACACTTACTATCACCTTTTTGCTGTACACAAGCTACAGCCCACTGCTCACTCATCCCAGTAATCATTACCAACTTCTTCGTAAATGTTGGAAGGCTAGCAGGCCTAACATAAGCCTTGTGACCCTGAATCCTCGGGCAACACAGTAAAGTCGTATACTCCTCTAAAGTGGGTACAAGATCAACATCACCGAATGTAAAGCAACTATAAACAGGGTTCCAGAACTGTACCATAGCTCGAAACAAGTGCCTATCTACCTTGTCATCTAGCAAATAGGGAAGGTCTCCGTAATTCTGATAGAAGAGCTGCTTAGCCTCGTCATCCCATTGGGCCCAAATATCTCTCAACTCCTGCAACTCGTTCTGCGTCGAATTAACACGGGTGAAGTCCCATAACTCTGACGTATACCCCTCGATGACACTATCTCCTTTCTCTAACTGGGTTTTCTCTGACCAGGTATAGATAGAAGCATTATCCTCCACTTTATTAAGGTATTCGTTCCTCATTACAAAACTTTCTAATATGGAAATCGAGCCGTGAATAGACACCTTTAAATGCCAAATGACATGCAATAACAGCAAAATAAAAATAGGTCAGTATCATATATATAAGAAAATGATAAACAAATACTTACAAGGGTAATTTTCTAAAGGTTATCACTATTTCCCTAGGGTAAGCACTTAAAGGTTCACTATATGAGTTTTAGCTCTAAAGCAAGGGTACCTGAACCATAAGATTCTTCGGTCCTCACCCATTATAGTTTCATATAGACCAAGTTTAGTTCAGGGGAACACATTTCCCTATGGCCATACGGAGATGAAAATCTCACGAAGACATAGATATAATATCCCGGAAGCAATCCACTAGCTCATACGAAGGTGAAAACCTCACGAAAGCGTAGCTTCTCACTCCCACTTAAGGGTGTGACCCCAACGGTCATGCAGATGCAATATACAGTAATAAGGTAATAAACATATGTAGCGAACACATGTAAAAAGGATCAAATTTCAAATTTTCCAAACTTCTGACATTAAGACAAAAATACTCAATTTCTTGGCTTGAGTCTCTTGATGTCCCCAGTGGAGTCGCCAAGCTGTCGAGACCATTTTTAAAGGGATGTTTGAAAAACGGGGATCGACTTTTGAAAAATAAAAACGGGAGTCGCCACCAACCTTTTTAGGTCTGATTGGATCACCTTATAAAACGTTTTGGCCTACGAAAATTAAAAAAATAGTTCGGGAGTCAGTTACGTACGAGGAAGGATTAGCACCCTCGCAACGCCTAAAATTGGTACCAAATTGAATAGATTTCTGTCTTAATGTCAAAAATTTAAAAGGATTTAAAAATAAGATCCCTTTCTTAAAACGGAAATTATTAAGTTCAAAAATCGTGATTCCTTAGCTCCGAAAGAATACAAACATCACATCCAACATGATAGGACACGATATTCTTGAACTCTCATAACTGAAATCATCTCGTGATTTACAAAATCTATTTAGAAGGATACTTTAGGCATTTAGACAAACGGGAAATCGTAACCCAGCATGTTAGGGCACTATTTCCCGAATTCTTAAATATGAAAAACATTGCCTCATTTTATTTTTGAAAACTTTTGAATCTCGTTTTTAATTAATGCATGAAGAACCATATATATACATTATAACATGTAAGATAGCATATTACAATAATAGGTAGCTAAAACATGCATTTAAATAATATGATAGCAATAATATAAAGGTCCTATACTAGATACATACATAAATATAGCAAATCTTAGTTACATAACAACATACATATTAAGATATACATAGCATATATTGAAGATGATTAAGCAAAATATACGAACATACAAAGTAATAATTAATTTAAAAAGCAATGCATGATATACAATTAGACATATAAATATATATACAGAACAAATGTGATAATATATAAATAATAATAATTATGTAGTAACATATATATATCAAACAAACAACACTTAATAATATTATGAAACTAGCATTTAATATATAAATTATATAAATATAACAATATATAAAAGATTTAATACGTATTAAAATATAAAATAAAGTGAGTAATTATTTAAAAAATATACATATATAATTAAAATACAATATTTAATAATGCATGATAATAATATAGATAATATATATGTAATGAAAAACAATTTTATAGGACATGGTATAAAGTATAAATTTTTTTTTAAAAACATGAATAAATAATTAATAGAATATATAATACCAATTTTGTACAAAAATCTATCAAAATAATAATATAGATAATAATATACAAAAATACATAATAAATATGATGTAATAATAATATAAAATAACATATATTAAAGTGTAAAATAATATAATAATAAAATATAAAATAGTATAATAAATATTATGTAATAAAATATAATATATATATAGGTAAATAATAATATATAAATAAAGTTTTTTTTCTTTTTAAAAAAAAGGACTAAAATTGAATTAAAATAAAGATCAGAGGCTAATTTAAAAAAAGAAAGGGTTTGGACCCAATTGCAATGCCTATGTAAACCCTAGAGACTTATGGGGAAAAATTCCCTTACCCCTAAAACGGCACCGTTTTAATCCAGGACTTAAAGTGGCTATTGCAGGGACTAAATTAAAACAGAAACAAAATATTAAGGCCAAATTATAATAATAATAGAATTGATTTATAAAATTTAAAAATGCAGAGGGACCAATTAAACAATTACCCCATGACTTAAAAAAACGCGGATCTCTTTTGGGTTTTCGGATCAACACGCAGACCCTGGAAGCTTTAGAACGACATCGTTTTGAGCTTATTAGATTAAGCAGAAACGATGTCGCTTTGTTGAAACTATATAAGGCTGATTTCCTTTGTTGAAATTCATTTTAGCCTGTCTCTCAAAAAAAACAAGAGAATTCTCTCAAATCTTTCAGGCCCTCTGAGCTCCGGTCAAGGGACCATCACTGCTCATCCTTGAGCTCCATCGTGCATGGTCTTTACGAGCCGACGCGCCGTCCTAAGGACCACCGTACACGGTGGCTAGGGTTCGAGAAACCCTTCCTTTTTCCTTGCGAATCGTTAGGTAACCCCTTTCTCTCTTGTTTTCCTTGATTATATTTTTTAAATCTGTGTATTCATGCCAGAAAACAAGTAGGTAAGTGAAAAATAAAAAAAATGATTCGATTACCTAGAAAAAAAATGAGAAATTGCCTTTTATTTCTTCTGCTTTGAATGAATACAATTGTTTGTAAATCTCTATCTCTGCTTTGAATGAATACACACAATGGGCCTTGGGCTCATTTTTCACTGTTGGACTGTTAAGGTTGCACAGGTCGCGCAAGACAACTGTGACCTTCTGTTGGGTCTGTAAGTATACCTAGACCCCAGTGTGTTGAAACGACTGTTTTTCCCTTATAGGGTAAAATGTCCAAAATACCCCTGTAAGGTAAAATGACTAATTTGTTCTACGATGTGTATGACTGTATTTGAGCAATCCATGTTATATGTATGTTGCATTCATGTTTG
The DNA here is from genome assembly GCA_025698475.1 of Gossypium anomalum. Classification (NCBI taxonomy): domain Eukaryota; kingdom Viridiplantae; phylum Streptophyta; class Magnoliopsida; order Malvales; family Malvaceae; genus Gossypium; species Gossypium anomalum. Next base: position 74,164,778 of record CM046966.1, on the reverse strand, counting down.
ATATTATGTTGCATTGCATGGGGTAGGATATATGATTTTGAATGAATTGTACTGTACTGATATGGTCGCATGGGTCGCACAAGAGGACTGTGGATCTAAGGTCGCACGGGTCGCACAAGACGACTGTAGACCTATTACTTGGTGTATAGGGTTGGGTGGGTCGATTTTATCCCCACATGGTGTGTAGGGCTGGTATGGATATGGTGTGTAGCGGATGGATTGGGTAGGATTTTCTGATTGCATACTGTATTGTTTCTATAATGGGCTTAGGCCCCACTGTTACTGTTACTGAATTGGGCTCAGGCCCACACTATTTTTGATTCTGAAATAGGTAATGCCCTCACTGAGAATGAAAGGGCTTAGGCCCAAATCGTGTTTACTCTAATTGTTTGCTTCTATGGGATTTCACACACTGAGTTTTCGTAAACTCACCCATCTATTAACTGTGCAGGAAATCCTCAGGCTTAGATGAACCGAGGCGACGGAGGACTCAGAGGTAGCCATTCGACGTAGTTTCTCTTAATATTAAACCTAAGATTTTATTTTGGGTTATCATTGTGTTATAAGGCCTTTTCAAGTTTTATTTTGATTTGGGGATTCTATTTACTTTATTTAGAACTGCTAGTAGTAGAAAAAAACGCGAGTTTTTAAATAGTCGATGCATAACTCATTTTTAAAGCTTCCGCGAATAACAAACAGTTTTCAAAATTAATAACGTTTTACTAAAAGCAAACTTTTACAACCCACAATATGAATGAGCAATAAAATTTTAGAACAAACTTTTCCAACGGAAATATGCTTTTCAAAATACACTCTAATGTGACATTGCAGATTCGACCATAACGCCTAGGCCAGCTTTGGGGTGTTACATTTTACATGTGGCAACCGTCGAGTCCTTCGCTACAACGATCCGCCTAGTGCTGGGGATTACCTGAACGGATTAAATAGAAAAGAGTGAGTTTTGCAACTCAGTGTGTAATCCCCACAGACATTTTACATATTAAACACTCATCAGAAGTCAGAAATAACAGTCTAGGGTAGAAGCCCATTACCCAATCAGTTCGAGCCTCAGCCCATTCATATGCAAAATCAGATATAGATTAAGGCCTTAGTCCAATTAGATGCAGAATCAAATATATGCGAGTGCCTTAGCCCAATCTGATATAGAATGCAGATAAGAATATCAAAATCCTACCCACCAGCCTCTACACACCATCTCAGTCCAGCCCTATACACCACGTGGGGATAAAATCAACCCACCCATCCTTACACACCATATTATACCGAAATGTGGCACATAAACAGAATAATGCAGCTGAGCTGCTAGATAACAGGCTTTAAGCCTTTCAGACACTTCCTCCAAAATATCATCAACCCACCCCAATGCAATGCAACAGACCATATGTGACATGCAACATGCAAATAACAAATCATTCAATCAGTTCAGTACAGATATCGTGCTCAATCAGACACCATATAATCAGATCACATAAATAGGGGTCTAAGTAATGATTATCGACCCTATAGTGGGTCCATAGTCGACTTGGGTGACCTGTGCAACCTTACAGATCATTTTAGAAACCTGGACTCACATGCCCATGTGGCCTTCCCGTGTGGGCCCAATTTGGTCGAGCACCAGTGTGTCGCACACGGCCTTCTCTGGCCATCACACGGCTGTGTCATTCACACATGGCCTAGCCTCATCGATCACACACCCATGTATTGTCACACGGCCTACCATATAGGCGACCACATGCCCGTGTGGCATCGAAAAATTTATTTTTTAGCTTTTACCGATTCTCGATTTCTGTGTTTTTGAGCACACACCTGATACGCTTGTGATGCCAAAGCAACTCCAAGTAATCTCAAGCCTATAATTAATCAGTATACATCCAATTAATCACTTTAATAGCCAAACAAAACTCGAATGCAAAACAGAGTATTCATCCAACGAATGATTGAAACCTACCCTCGGTAGAAAAGCAAAAACACTAAACCCTTAAAACGTTAATGGCTGCTCTCCAGCACCTTGATCAACTTCTAGAAACCAAAAGAAAGTCCCCTTAAATCCCTAATCCAGAAAACATTAAGAGGAACCAAGAACAAAACTTAGCAACACGCGTCCAACGTTGTATTCGTTGCAAAGTAGAAAGGCGAGATAAGGAAACAAAAAGAAAATGAAAGATTTGCTAATTGAACAAGATGAAAACAGTAGGGGAAAAATGATAGAAAAACTCACGTCAGAAGTTTGGAAGAGGGGGAAAACTGAAATTGAGAAAAAAATAAAAAATAAAAATAAAAACCCAATGATCACCCTCTAATCCCTAAATTTGCCCCTCAAAACCGTCCACTAACCCCCAGCCTCATCAGAATTCTAACTCCATTCAAACACTTCCAGTCAACCAAGTTAAAAATTAAATCCCCTTGCTTACCTAGAGAATCGAACACCAGACCTTTAGCACAACCAACACTCCACCCAACTACTAGACCAGCAGGCCCATTTTGATATAATTTTACCAACATTTAAACTTAAGCCTATTGACTAGAGACTGAGCTTTATTCATAAAAATACCAAAATTTACTCATGTTGTGGCTTGAACTTGGGACCTCAAACACATACCTAGAACACTTAACCACTCAAGCAAACAGATATTTGTGTCATAGTTTAACAGGAACAACAATACAAATTTTGTGGCGTTATAGTGAACGGCTATGGTAGGGAAAAACTGACTTAAAGGCTTTAAAATACAAGAAAAAAATTGTATTTATACCTAGGGTTCAAGGCTTGAATGAAAAAAAAATAAGGAGAAGGAGAAATTTTATTTTGCAAGGGAAGGTAATCGAACTTGGGACCTTAATCTAATTTTTATGATTTTCAACTTATAAATTAACCACTAGGATATTTATTTATTTTTGAATTAATTTTGCAATATTTATTTTAAAAACAAGGCATGTCACATACTGGGTTTGATGCAAAATTTGTAAAATAATAAAAGTGGTGCGAGAGAAGGGATTTGAACTTGGGTTTCAAGGAATGTTTCACTAACACTTAACCAACAAACTAGTACCCTATTTATTTCCTAAAAGTGCACAGATAATCTAAAAAATTAGGGCATGACCACTCTTTCTCGATTCACAAACCCGATTATACTAACCCCTGATTTTTGGGATGTTACGTTTCTTTTGTTAGAAATTTTATATTTGAATCCTAAAGCCAAAATCAAAACCTATTCAATCCATTTTTAGTGTCGGTTTAGCAAAATTCCATCAAATCCGTGTCTAAACGAGTCAAGATTGGTAAGGAATCTTGTTTCTAATTTCGTAGACCCTTAGAATTTTGGAATAACATCTTTCATTAAAATCTCTCAAATCGATTTCAGATATTTTTTTATTTTTCTTGAAAATATTACTAACATTCAATAAATCTTGAAGGTAGATACTAATTCTTACGTTTTTATCGATCGAAAGACCCATTAGAGGTGACCCAATTTAGATTTGGATGTGAGGATCCTTGCACGAGACCCTAGAAATCAAGTGTGTGTTCTTTTAAGAGAAAATCATGGCAAAATGGAACCATTCCAAGACCAAATGGCTTGGACCCTCCCACATGGCCATTTGCCCCTGTTTCTTAAATTTTACAATTTTGTCGTAAAATTTATGTTTTGTGTAGATTAGTCCCTCAATGGTTCCCAAACTGATTTTAGTACTTAATTTATGTAGTTAAGTCCCAGTTAGTTTAAATAATGCTTGAATCCATGACTAAATTAATTGAATTACTGCTAAAAATATACCAAATGGAATGAATTGTGACTAATCTAGTTAATTGTTTCCATACTTGTGATTCTTGTATAACATACCATACGGCACCACTAAATTGAACTTTTCAAAAAAATATGATTTTGCTACTGAATTAATTATTTGACAGCATAATCATTTTTAAGATATTTGATTTTTTTAATCATTATATTTGTTCTATTTAAGCATGCCTTATTTTGATGCATGGGTTGGGACATTTTGTAAAGTAGGAAGTTCTGGCAAACTGTAAATCTGCAAATCTTGTGTTTCCTCCAAATATTTTCTAGTAGCTTTTATATGCAATTATGTTGTGTATTCACAACCATCTTGCAGCGCATCAACCTGCATCTTTTGGTGATTTATCCACAAATTGGTTTGTAGGGATGGATAAGTTTTAGGGAACTCTTATGGTGTGTAGTGGTAGGGTAGGATCTTACCTGTTAAACTGAACCTCTTTGTATTTGTAAAGCATGTGCCTGGGATTCTAAATTCACCAATATGATGTGTTATCATGTTTATACAATATTAAATTTCTCTGTTTTTTCGATATACCAAATGTGCTATGTGAATTATGCTATGAATTGTGCCTTTATATGTCACACTAAGCTTTCATATCTCACTCCCCTTGATTTTTCGTCTTGTCAGATAACCCACAATGTTAGGACGCAGACTCAACATAGCTCAGAATATTTATTTCTATATAAAAGTATTTTAGACTGATTATTTTATAATTCTGGTTATTTGAAACTATATTATTATTGTGGCATGAGAGTTAGTTTACAGTTTTTACTTAGCCATACATGAGAAAAATCATTTAGGCTATTAGAATATGAATTTTTATTTAAGTATGCATGGAAATGGTTTTTATTAAAGTTACACTAATATCATTTTCCCACTGCAAAATTGTAAATGTGTATTGTTAAGAAAGTAATTAGGACTTTCAACTAAGTTTTAAATAGTATACACCATTATAATGATGTTAAATTTAATCACTTTTTTTAACTCCTATGTTTTTCTAAAAAGAGACGAAACTTGTATATAAAATAACAAATGTTTTGATTAACTATTTTTAAAACTCCGATAACTTACTGGGCCACTCCGATGGCTAATGGAATCTTTCGATTTTGGGTCTAACAGCAACGCCGGGTTGGGAAAGTTACATTTAATGGTATTAAAGCTTAGGTTATCTAAACTTGGACTATAAATAGGATAGAGATAAATTGCATGCATTTATTAAAAGCATATTTTGGGAACAATCATGTCACAAGTTTTTGAAAAATTCATTTTCTACATGAAATTGAATCCGAGACTCCTATGCCATACTATAGTTACTATTACTCTTGAAACTATTAGATAAATCGTGTTTGTTAGACTGTAGAATACTCATGAAAAAATAGCTAATGTCTGAACTTTTTTATTTGAAAATTATACACAAACCTTAGACTTGAAGAAACAATAGTGTTTCTGTTAAATTGGGAATTTGGATAAAAGAAAACTGTTAGTGAAGTTAGCAAAGGATAGCCTATGGTAATAAATAGGATCTTCAAGAAAAGCCCATAAGAAGTTAAGGAGAGTAAGAATCAGAGTTACGTAGTGAAATCATGGTGGTCGGTTTAAAGGAAAAAACAAGATAAATAATAGATTCTTTGATTAAGAAAATGATGTGTCGGTGGGAAAATTTTGAGGACGAAATTTCTATCATGAGAGAATAACTGTAACACCATAAAATTTAAGGGGTTAGAATTTATAAAAATATCATGGATTGAGTCTTAGTATTAATGGTTAAGAGCTTAGTAAAACACCTAGAGAACTAATGTTCAACTCCCATTTTTTGAATTTTTCCTCTTTGTTTTTCAGCAATTGAGGATGAAAACCAAGATAGTATAGAAAATAAATGTAGTAGAAAATAACCAAGAAATTGGTAATAGCTTAGTGGCCAAGCATCACTTCATCCTCTCTAGAGTCCCAAGTTCTATTCATTCTAATTCCTTTCTTATTTTATTAAATTTTGGTAGATGATTCCTTTTTTAATCATAATAGGATTTTTGTTACCTTTTCAAACTTAATTAGAATTTTTTTTTTTGTTTCTTCTTTAAATACATCTTTTTCTTTTAATTTCCCACTATTCTGTTTCATAAAAATCTTCATTTTCTATTGTTGGAAATTTTATATCTGAATCCGGAACCCAAAAGGAAACCTTGCTCAATCCATTTTTTGTGTCGATTTAGTAAAATGTCATCAAATTCATGTCTAAACAAGCCACGATCAATAACCAACCTTGTTTCTATTTTCGTAGAACCCTAGGATTTTGGAATAGCATCATTCTTGTCAATCTTTCAAATTGATTTCAAACCTTTTTTGAGTTTTCCCAAAAATATTGGGAAAATTCAATAAATCTTGAAGGTAGATTTTAATTCTTGCATTTTTATCGATCAAAAGACCTTGTAACACTCCTAACCCGTATCTGTCGCTAAAACAGGGTTACGAATCTTTACCAAAACTTTCAAAACATTTTCAGATGATTCATAACAATTACTATTCATTTCTCTGAGATTTATTCATATCGTCCCTTAAATGGACCCTCGAGGCCCAATGTGACCATTAGAATTGAGTCGGGACTAAATTGAAAACTCTAAGAATTTTTCACGAAATTTTAAAAAAATTTTAAGGTGCAGGGCTCACACGCCTATATGGTCTAAGGGACACGTCTGTGTGACCCTAGGACATGCCTGTGTTGCAGGCTGTGTTTGACCCCGTGTAACTCTCTGACTTGTGCACAAACCATGCCACACGCCCATGTGCTAGGCTATGTGGTTAATTAATTCCTATCGAATTAGGTGCAGGTTTCACACGACCAAGACACACGCCTGTATTCTAGGCCGTGTAACATACACGGCTGAGACACATGCTTGTGTCTCTGCCTGTTTGCTCAACTCTGAGCATTCTATTTCTCAAAATTAAGGTGCAGGGGGCACATGGCCTAATCACATGCCTATGTACCAGGCTGTGTGTTACACACGGTCTAGACACATGCCTGTGTGCCTGCCCATGTGGACAAAATAAAACTATTTCTAGCTTTATTCCTCACCCAAAATCACACCAATGACCTCCACTTAAACTCACATCTAAATGCCAACCATTTCAAGCATTCAAATTAAGCAAACTCCATCATTCAGCAAGGCATATCATTACATGCACTATAAAACAGAGAAATAAAACTAAGTAAGCATAAAATGCTTAGTAAGTTCATTTAACATGGTACTTAACTTACCATTCATTCTATTTTGAGGTAACTATGTAAGGAATATTCAATCAATTTGCCCTCAAGCCCTACACATATCCTTATTGCCCTTGTTAGTCATATATTCCATAATAGCACCACAACATATATGGTCTCAACAATAATCAAGTTTCCATGCACATATGCTTTCAACAACATGTATTCCTTTAACATGTATAAATCATCTCTTTATGTTACAAGTATAATTTCATAATAGTTCATCTCGAGTTCAGATCATTTAATATCAGAACTTTACCCATATTACTCAAAATATCAAAGTCACGATTAATACACTCAGGGTGTACAAGTCTATAATCAAGGATGTACATACTCATCAAATAAATTCCATGTACAATATTATAATTTCATATTTCCATATATCGGTTATCACGTATTGACAATTTCATGTATTTCAAGTCGATACATGTAATAACTCGTTTCTTATTCATATCTTCCCCTATCAAGAACTTTTACCTGTTGAATTTAGTTGAAATATCAATGGATACACAGGTAGTAAACTCGTGATGTACAAATCAGGATTCATCAATTCGTATTCAATGGTACCTATAAGGTACTATTTCAGGGAGTAAACTCTCGAGCCACACATGTATACAACAGGATTACCGGTCCAGGCTAAATCGTTTTTATGACATATGCTCTAAGGAGCTTGATTTGGATTACCCATCCAGACTAAATCTAATCCATAACATGTGCTCGAGAGGACTTATATCAGGATTACCCATCCTGACTAAATCCTTTATGTAATGAGGTCAATAGGATTTCTCGTCCGAGCTAAATTCCGTCAGCAACAAATGCAAGACCTTATTCATTTCGGGAAATCACATATCCATCAATTTTTCATTTATTCAAATGGGATTTGACATGTTTCAAGTATTATTGGGCATGTGATTATTTCATACTTCCATAACATTCATATAATTCAAGTAAACACATTCCACATTCATTTCAAGCATATAAGTAATATTTTTATCTTTTATCCTTTATCGGGTATTATTGTTGATCGGTCTTTGTCAGGTATATTTTCAATGTCATATACATATATGATATTTATACAAACCACAAACACAACATTTAATCCAAGCATAAAAACATATGCAATTTAGTTACACGAACTTAACTCAACAAATGTTCGTGTGCATAACATCTACAAATCTGACATTTTCCTCTTTCCTCATTCTAGCTCCGAATTTGGTTTGTTCGGATCAATACAAGTAAATTTAACATCAATTTATCATATTTCATATACATTTGGACTCAATTTACATCCTAGGCAAAATTTCCATTTTGCCCTTAACTTTTCCATAAATTCCCATTTCGTCCCTAGGCTCGAAAAATGAAACTTGTGTAATTTATTCCCTATTCCAAGCCTAACCAAAATCCCATGACAAAATTTACAGCACATGTATTCATAAAAATTTAGCATTTTTCTTCAATTTTACTACTTTACATTTTAGTCCTTAAATCATGTTTTCATCAAAAATCACTTTGTAAAAGTTGTTTATCTATCAACAACCTTTCATTTTGTACCATAAATTTCTAATTTTTAGCATATAAATCCATAATCCATTTTCCATACTTTGATAACTTTACAAATTGATGCCCCAAATAGATAGATTAATCTATCCTGGTTTTAAAAATATCAAAATTATTAAAAACGGGGCTTGATTACTTACCCATATAAGCTTGATAATTCTTCTTCCTCTCTCCTAGGGTTTCCATGGAAATATTTGGGGAAGATGGTATGAAATTGTTTTCTTTTTCATTTAATTAAATTGTCATTTAATAACTTTTCATCTTTCCAATTTAGTCCTTAGCCTTTTTTATTTTTTCATGGATGAGTTATACCAAAATATCTACATACTTCTCTTTAATGGTCTAATTACCATATAAGGACCTCTAGTTTTGAATTCCATAACAATTTAATACTTGTAGCTACTAGAATTCAACTTTTGCATTTTATGCAATTTAGTCCTTCTTGTAATTAAGCATATAATCGATAAAATTTTATTTTCAAACTTTTCACATGACATTTCTAACATAATAATGTCCATATAATAAAATAAAAATAAATTTTATTTTCGGTTCAGATTTGTGGTCTCGAAACCACTATTCTAATTTCACCGAAATTGGGCTGTTACAACTTTCCCCCTTAAGAAATTTTCGTCCTCGAAAATTTTACTAGTAACGAGATTCAGACATTATTTTCTCATAGTTTTCTCCAATTCCTAGGTAGCTCCTTCTATATCATGTCATTGTCAAAACTTTTACTAAAGCTATTTTTTATTTCTCAGTTTGTCTCTTCAAGTGCCAAAATTTCAATCAATCTCTCACTGTAAATCATGTCAAGCTGAATTTCAATATCTATCGGAGAAATAACATGTGATGGATTAGATCGTTACCGTCATAACATAATCACAGGAAAAAAAACATTATAAATTCTATCTAGCTCTTCAATAATGCCAATCAATACGAAACAGGTCCAATTCTTTCCAATAATCTTATTTGACTCAAGAAGCTGCAGACTTAATTTTGCCTGAACAGTCAAAACTGAATAACTTTCTTTCATGGTGAATTTTTAGAAATACCTTGTTACCATCAGAAACTCTATTTCTTTTCATTTTAGATCCACACCATATTTCTAACGATCAAATACTGCTTTTAAACTGTCTCAGATCACTTTCACCTTTCTTCAGTTTCAAAGAATTAAACCTACTACATGTATCTTTTCTCACTAAACTCTGTCTAAAACATCAGAGTTTTACATTTTGACCATATAAAGCCTCGTACAGTGACTGTTAACTATTATAATAAGCAAATTCAACCCAGGGTAGATACTTTTCTCAATTACCTTCAAATTCAAGTACACAACATCGAAACATATCTTCCAAAATTTGAATCATATGTTCAGAGTGATCATCCGTCTAAAAATGAAATACGGTACTAGAATGTAACTGTATACCTAAAGTTTCTTGTAAACTGTTTTAGAATTGGAATATGAACTATAGAACTCTATCAGAAATAATAGAAGCTAGCACATCATGTAATTTGAAAATCTCAAAAATATGTAATTCAAGCAATTTATCATGTGAGAAACCTAATATTCTCCACAAATTTGTGTGGTTTACCCGTGTGGGGCCCACACGGCCCATTTCAGCCCACCATGACCCAATCGACCTCAGGCCATGAAAACGCTCATGGCCAACCTTAACGATCTTACACCCACGTTTAGGAGTTCAGATTACCACAAGAGCGAGCGCATGCTAGTGTAGCGTTGACGATCACCTATTTCAGCTTTTGCCGATTTACGATTATGGCAGTGTTTTACACACCTGCTTGCGAAAATGCGCGACTAGACCAGGAGTGCTCTAATCTATTTCAAATAGAAGCTTCGGTTAGTAACCTAAAAATCGAGTTAAAGTGAACCCTAACCAAAACACTTATGCATAAGATTACCTATCACTTGTCTGAATCGGTCAATTGAGGCTTGCACCCTTATCCCACTGCAAGAGACTAATCACTAGGCCTTAGGGGTTGCCTGCATTCCAATCGAGCCTTATCAACCATTAATCAAATGAACAGTTTGAACTAGATGGATAAACACTTACTAAAAATGTAAGGTCTAATCTAGAAGAAAGGGTCGGTCGGCCTATACCTCCACAAAGCCAAAAGTACACACTATGATAAAGGCAAGACTAGGCAATTGCACCCCTATCATAAAACAGTAGCACAGGAGCAGTTAGGCGCAAGACTAAAAAGATGAAGAGGAAGAAAAAGAGAAAACGAGCATAATCAAAAAGTCGTATTACCACCAAAGTTGATAAAGAGCATAGAAGAATTGGCACAGAGGGGGGTGAAAGAATGAGTAATATTCGGTCAAGGTAACAGTATGAAGAAAAGAGGGGATCTGTTAATTCAGAAAGAATCGAAAGAGGGGGTGAAGAACAAGAAGAAATCAGTCGATCATCAAGGTGAAAGAACTGGGAAGAATTGAGAGGGAAATGGCATAGGGAGTAATCGGCCAAAGTTTGAGAGAGGGAGAGAGGGAGAGCATTCGACCAATAAACAAAAAGGGAGAATAAAGTTGCAAAAAGTAGAAAAAGAGATACCCGAATGTTCTTTTGCTATGTTCGGCCCCAAGAAGAGAGGAAATAATCACTCACAATCGAAAACGCAGAGAAGAACTCTCACCCCAAAACTGAATGCATTGAGTGCCTACAATTCCCATTCGACACCAACTCTTCTCTAACCACAAATCTCTATAATTTTCTCCTCAAATCCCTCCAGCCGATAACACATTCCCCAACTAATCAATTCAAATTCCCTTTAACCACTTCAGTGTTTTAGTTAACCCAGAGGAATCCTAAGGCACAGTAGCAAAATAAAACACCCACGCGCCCAACAGGATTTGAACTTCAGACCTTTGGCATAGATAACACACCACTTACCCCCTTGACCAGCAGGCTCTTTTTGCCATGGTTTACCCACATTTAATTAAAAGCCTACTCCCTAAAGACAGGGTTTATTCTTTTAAAAATAAAACTTTTGCATAAGCCAAGGCTTGAACCCAAGACCTCTCACACATACCCAGCACACTTAACCACTGAAGCAGATACACAATTGTGTCACTTTCTTGCACAACTAAACATTTATGTGCAACCTTCTAACTGTACCCATGCTCAAAACCTAATACTTCTTGGCCCAAAATTTAGGGCGTTACAGATATTGTTACCAAATTCTCAGTGCAAACACAATATTTATCAATGCAAAATCATATATCAGGTGTCGAAACCTCTTTTTTAATTGGGAGGGTATTTTGAAAAACGGGAGTCGCCATTAATCTTTTAAAGTGTGATTGGATCACTTTATAAAATGTTTTGGTCTACGAAGTTATGAGAAAATAGGTTCGGGAGTCGGTTACGCACGAGGAAGGACTAGCACCATCATAACTCCCAAAATTGGTACCAAATTGAATAATTTTGTCTTAATGTCAAAAGTTTGAAAGAATTTAGAAATAAGGTTTCTTTTAAAACCATAATAATTTGAATTAAAAAGAATCAAGATTCCATTGCTTCAAAAGAATATAAACATCACATCCAGCATGTTTGGACACGATATTTTTAAACTTTTGTAACTAAAATCATCTTGATATTTTCAAAATTTTATTAAAAAGGATACTTTAAATATTTAGACAAACGGGAAATCGCGACCCAGCATGTTAGGGCACTATTCCCCGAATTCCTAAATACAAAAGGCATTGCCTTGCTTTTTAAAAAAATTCCTTTGGATTAAATGAAACTTTTTTTTTTAAAAAAACGATGACGCATTTAACCTATTACAAAATATCAATATTGGATTAATTAAACTACGTACTTTAACATTTCATGCAAATATAATATAGTAAATGGTAATTACGACATAAATCACACAATACTTTAACATTTCAAGCATATATAATCACAAATAATATGAATATACACATTATTTCATGCAAAAATACAAAATGGCAAAAATAATGAATACAACATAGTAAACAATGAGGATAAGATGTATAATCATACTTCATGAAAATATAACTTACATAAATAAATATTTTTCATGTAAACATATAAAATCAATGATAACAAATAACTCGTGCAATGAATTTACATATTTAAACAATTAACACAAATATATTAATAACATATGAACATATAAAAAAAATAAAACTTAGGGAGAATCACATATTTGGCACAATGAATAATGAAGGGAAATTTTAAAGCGCTTAATACATACTAAAAACGATGTATAATATATATATAAAATAATAAAACTTTATAATAACATACATACTACATGTTTAATACACATAAATGTATTACTTAATAATAATTTATAAATTTCATAATAGTGTAATAATATATATTAATAATATAAATAAAATAACGTATAAAATATAAAATAATAAAATAATGTAATGATAAATTAATTTTAAATATTTAATAATAATATATATAAAAATAATGTTTAATAATAATTTATAAAATTTTAAAATTATACATGATAATATGTAATAAGATATAAATATATGATAAAATATAAAATGAAACAATATAATATATAATGTATATTAAAACATAAGATAATATAACATATACACAATAATATAAAAATATAAAATAATATATATTAATAAATAATATAATATATAAATATACTTGAAAATAATTAATATATAAATAAATAAATTTTTATATGTATAAATAAATAATAAATAATATTTAAAATAAATAAATTTAAGAAAAAAGAAGTAAAATTAGCAATGATCAAAACTTTAGGGCTAATTTAAAAATTAAAAAAAAGAATTTTGGGCTTCTGGAATGCGCTTTAAAAGTTGAGGGACTCATTGGGCAATTAGCCCTAATCCCCAAAACGACATCATTCCCAGAATAGGCCTCAAAAGAGCTGCTGAGACTAAATTGAAATAAAATTTAAATGTTAGGGTCAAATTATAATAAAATAAAGTGAAATTGAAAAAAAAAAGAAAACACGGAAGGACTAATTGAGAAATTATCCCATTTTAAGAAAACACGCAGATCCTCCCCGGGTAATCGGGTCAACACGCAGATCCTGGCCTAAACGATGACGTTTTGAAACTTATTGTTTTAAGTTATACGACGTCGTTTTCTTTAGGCTATATAAACCAAATTTTAACTTTAAAATCATTTTACAACCCGGTCATTAAAAAAAAAAAGAAAGAAAACTCTCTGAGAGGGTTGGGGAAGATGCCTCGGAGTTCACGAGAGACTCAAATGCAGGGGCTTGCACGCGCTCACGCACTTCGCACAATACCACCACGTACGGCGGTCGGGAATTGGAAAAATTCCCTTTTCCGACATGGATCAAAACGGTGCATTCCCCTTTTCCATTTTATTTTTTATTGTTACAGTATTTGTATATATATTCAAAAAAGAAAAAATATTCACCTATGTGTTCCTCGATCGACTATGATTCTCTTTTCTGTATAAAAGGGTACTCTGTTTTATTGAATCTCTCTATAAAAAAAAAACCCCATTCCTACAAATTGGAACAAAAAGGGTTTTTATAACCCTCTATTACATTTTTGGGAAGTATCCTTTGATTTCTTTCCATGTTTGTTTCCTTTGCTGTTGTGGTTCTTTCTTTCTTTTGCAGGTATCAGCGAGAAATCCGGCAGTGAATGCACCGATTTCGGCGCGATATGACGCTGGAGTCACAGCGCTGATGGCGGGCCACTGGAATGGTGCGAGTCGAAGAGGCGTGAGGCTTGGGATGGTTGCGGTGCCTAGGGTTTCTGAAACCCTAGGCCTCTTTGTCTTCCGTTAACAGATTGGGCCACTTGGGCCCTGTGTATCTTGGGTAGCATACGGGCTTGGGTGTAATTGGGCACTGGGTAGTTTTAGGTATCTAGGCTAAGGGTTTTAGGCCTTTGGGTGCAAATATAAACAGGTAATGGGCCGTAAATATTAATGAGTTTTGGGCTTTGTACATGGACTGTATAAACTTTATTATTTTTTAAATTTATGTTTTTGTTTTTATTTATTCATTTATGGGCCGGGAAAATTTGGTTATTCCATCAGTAAATTGTTTTTCCTGTAGCTTTATTTGGCTGGAAGTATAGACCATTACTTTACCTTTCTTCATCAAAATACAGTCTAATGAATTCAATGATGTATCACTGTGATAATAAATTCCTTACCCGATTCAGACTAAACCAGAACTGATGATTCGATCATCAGGGCTTTCAACTAATCAAAACTTTACTAAACATTTGTCAGTCCATTCAAATCTTACATCTTTCTGTAATATCCATATCATTGATGTAGCTATCATAGAAAACACTTTCACAAAAATTAAAAAGGAAATCGAAACTTTAAATTATTCTGAGGTCATAATCATCAGATAGGTTAGAACCATAATACTATAA
Organism: Gossypium anomalum; assembly: GCA_025698475.1. Lineage (NCBI taxonomy): Eukaryota > Viridiplantae > Streptophyta > Magnoliopsida > Malvales > Malvaceae > Gossypium > Gossypium anomalum. The sequence continues at coordinate 74,149,740 of CM046966.1, read as the reverse complement.
TAGATCTAACATTTCCACAATATAATTGGAACAATACCTCAATCTCAATAATATTTTCAAATAAAAGAGGAAAACCAAGGGTGATTCCAATATCAACCACTGCAATATTACAATTTCTATAATCTGTGTTCCATATTACCAAATTCCCATGCTCAAGTCAGAATTCATAATAGTAGTAAGCATAGTTACCACTGACCAATGAATATCTTTCACAGATAAACCATGTTTGAATAATAAAGAGATTGGTGATATCTCAGAGAAATTCAGAAGAGTAATATCGTGCATACTCAATAGAAACAACTGTGATAAAGACAATATAATTTGTACATTCGCAATTCAGGGTTTCAATCAGTAAAACTAGAAAATAACATCACACGAACCTTATCATCAAATCTTATATCAATCATGATGAATTAGAAATCCCAAGTATGATAGAGCAATACCACTCATGAATTAACCAGACTTATAGTAAATCCCATCTATCATAATTTACTAACCTTTAAATATGATAAATATTGCATCTGAACATGCCCAATTTCATATGCTTCTAAGAATAACAGAACTTATAAAGTACTCAGAAGAGATTGCTGTAATGTACTTAATTATAACAGCTGTATTCAAATATCTTTGCAATTTCATCATTATTCCACTGACTAATAAAGTCATCGATAATCTTACATTATTCAGTTCACTGAAAGAGTCAATTTGGAATAAATTTTTGGCTAATCCATTCTGTAGATATCATACCTGAATAAGTCGATTACTCATGAATAACTTCTTCCTTAACAATTGCATCACATATTCAGGAAAATCTCCCGAAAAATCTGATATCTCTTTTAGTACCATATTTACTTACTAACCAATTCTCAATTCTGACTACATTATTAATCATTCAGCCTTTGAACTCTTCTTTCAAACTTATAAGCATAATCCATATAAATCTTATGAATTTCATCGTATAAAACTGTACTGGTAAATGGGGTGGAGATCGTAAGCCTTAAAATTTAACTTTCATAAATACACATATATCACTTAACATGTATCACTAACATGTCCATTATAAAACACTTATTTCATACCTTTATGAATCTCATTTCATCATAAGTGACATTTTTACTCAAGCACGTGAGTATCACTTTCAACAGTATCAGATTTAGCTCGGTTGGAAAGCATCTCTGTCTATTTCTAAAACAATTTCTCATCAAAATCAGGAGATATCACACTATCATAGGTTATATAAAGGCATGTATTTCTAGACTCCACATATGCTACGTTCAACCCGAGAACCAACTAAACCATAGCTCTGATACCACTAAATGTAACACCCTTAGCCCGTATCCATCGCTGGAACGGTTATAAAGCGTTACCAAAACTTCTCAAACATTTTCAGATGATTCATAATAGTTATTATTCATTTTTCCAAGAATTATTCATATCATCCCTTAAATAGACCCTCGAGGCCCAATATGACCATTAGAATCGAGTCAAGACTAAATCAGAAACTCTAAGAATTTTTTGTGAAATTTCAAAATTCTTCCAAGTTGCAAGGCTAACACGCCCGTAGGTCCACGGGACACACCCATGTGAACCTAGGACATGCCCGTGTTGCAGGACGTGTTTGACCCTGTGTAACTCTCTAACTTATGCACACAGCCATGCCACACGCCCGTGTGCTAGGCCGTGTGGTTAATTAATTCCTATGGAATTAGGTGCAGGTTTCATACGGCCAAGACACATACCCGTGTTCTTGGCCATGTAGCACACACGACTAAGACACATGCCCGTGTGCTCAATTTTGAGCATTCTGTTCCTCAAAATTAAGGTAAAGGGGACAAACGGCCTAACCACATGCCCATGTACCAGGCCGTGTATCACACACAGTCTAGACACATGCCTATGTGGACAAAATAAAACTATTTCTATCTGCATTCCTCACCCAAAATCACACCAATGACATGCACTTAAACTCACATCCAAATGCCAACCATTTCAAGCATTCAAATCAAGGAAACTCTATTATTCAGTAAGGCATATCATTACATGCATACATGTTTATAACCTTACCTTAGCCTAATCTACATGTAAGGCATAATTTGATCAGCTACTTAACATATATGTAGTTACCACAGTATGACATTACAAATATATCAAAACAAACCATTACTAGTCATTCTGATAGCTAGATTACAAGCATTATTTACATTTACATGCCAATAGGGCCAATATAACCTATACATGCCATTACAACCAAAATTGATTTACCATATTGTACCGACATGGGCTGAGGGATAGTGTGAGTGATTTCTGCCAAGCTTTCTATCCAACGAGCTTTCGATTTACTATAAAATAGGGAAATAAAACTAAGTGAGCACAAAATGCTTAATAAGTTTGTATAACATGGTACTTAACTTACCATTCATTCTATTTTGAGGTAACTATGTAAGGCATATTTAATCATTTTTCCTTCAACCCCTACACATATCCTCATTACCCTTGTTAGTCATATATTCCATAATAGCATCACAACATTTATGGGCTCAACAACAATCCAGTTTCCATACACATATGCTTTCAACAACATGTATTCATTTAACATGTATAAATTATCACTTTATATTACAAGTATAATTTCATAATAGTAAATCTCAAGTTCAGATCATTTCATATCAGAACTTTACCCATATTACTCGGAATATCAAGGTCACGATTAATACACTCAAGGTGTACAAGTTTATAATCAAGAATGTACATACTCATCAAATAAATTCCATGTACGATATTATCATTTCATATTTCCATATATCAGTTATCACGTATCGTCAATTTCATGTATTTCAAGCCGGTACGTGTAATAACTTGTTTCTTACTCATATCTTCTCCTGTAAAAAACTTTTACCTATTGAATTTATCTGAAATATCGATGGATACACAAGTATTATACTCATGATGTACAAATTAGGATTTGTCAATTCGTATTCAGTGGTACCCATAAGGTACTATTTCAGGGAGTACACTCTCGAGCCACACATCTATACAACAGGATTACCAGTCCAGGCTAAATCGTTTTTATGACATATGCTCTAAGGAGCTTAATTTGGATTACCCGTCTGGGCTAACTCCAATCCATAACATGTGCTTGAGAGGACTTATATCAATATTACCCATCTGGCCTAAGTCCTTTCTGTAATAAAGTCAATAGGATTTCTAGTCCGAGCTAAATCCCGTCAGCAACAAATGCAAGACCACATTCATTTCGGAAAATCACATATCTATCAATTTTTCATTTATTCAAATGGAATTTGACATTTTTCAATTATTACTGGGCATGTGATTATTTCATACATCCATAACATTCATATAATTCAAGTAAACACATTCCACATTCATTTCAAGCATATAAGTAACATTTTTATCGTTTATCTTTTATCGGGCATTATCGTTGATCAAGCTTTGTCAGGTATATTTTCAATGTCATATACATACATGATATTTATACATATGATATTTATACAAACCACACACACAACATTTAATCCAAGCATAAAAACATATACAATTTAGTTACATGAACTTACCTCGACAAATGTTTGTGTACATAACATATACAAATCTGACATCTTCCTCTTTCCTCGTTCTAACTCCGAATCTGGTCTGTTCGGATCTATACGAGTAAATTAAACATCAATTTATCATATTTCATATACATTTGGACTTAATTTACATCATAGGAAAAATTGTCATTTTTCTCTTAACTTTTCCATAAATTCTCATTTCGTCCCTAGGCTTGGAAAGTGATACTTGTGCAATTTACTCCGTATTCCAAGCCTAACAAAAATCCCATGATAAAATCTATAGCACATCATTTTTCTTCAGCTTTAGAACTTTTACATTTTAGTCCCTAAATCATGTTTTCATCAAAAATCACTCTGTAAAAGTTGTTTATCTATCAATAACCTTTCATTTTCTACCATAAATTTCTAATTTTTAGCATATACATCCAGAACCCACTTTGGTAACTTTACAAATTGATCCCCCAAATAGATAGATTAAGCTATCCCGGTTTCAAAAATATCAAAATTATTAAAAGCAGGGCTTGATTACTTACCCAAATAAGCTTGATAAGTCTTCGTCCTCTCTCCTAGGGATTCCATGGAAATATTTGGGGAAGATGATTGAAATTGTTTTCTTTTTCATTTAATTAAATTGTCATTTAATAACTTTTCATCTTTCAAATTTAGTCCTTAGCCTATTTTTATTTTTCCATGGATGAGTCATTCCAAAATATCTACATACTTCTCTTTAATGATCTAATTACCATAAAAGGGACCTCTAGTTTTGAATTCTATAGCTATTTAATCCTCATAGCTACTAGAATTTAACTTTTTCATTTTATGCGATTTAATCCTCGTAATTAAGCACATAATCGATAAAATTTTCTTTTCAAACTTTTCACATAACATTTCTAACATAATATGGTCCATATAATAAAATAAAAATAACTTTTATTTTCAGCTTGGATTTGTGGTCCCAAAACCATTGTTCCGATTTCACCAAAATTAGACTGTTACAGACCTATTGTAGGTGACCCGAATTAGATTTGGACGTGTGGATTGTCATATGAGACCCCAAAAATTAGGTTTGTGTTCTTTTACAAGAAAATCTAGGCAAAATCGAACCCAGCCTAGACCACATGGCCTGGGAACATGGCCATGTGCCCCTATTTCTTAAATTTTATGGTTTTTCCTTAAATTTTATGTTTTGTGCACATTAGTCCCTGAATGGCTCTTAATTTGTGCAATTAAGTCCCTTTTGTTTGAATAATGCTTGAATCCATGATTTATGACACTATTAAATTGAAACTTTGAAAAAAAATATGATTTTTCTACAGAATTAATTGTTTGAAAGCATAATTATTGTTATGGTATTTGATTTTTTTTAATCATTATATCTGTTTTGTTTATGCATGTCTTATTTTAATGCATGGGTTGGGATGTTTTGTACAAGAGGAAGTTTCGGCAAACTATAAATCTACAAATCTGGTAGTTCATCCACATATTTTCTGGCATCTTTTATCTACAATTACATTGTGTATTCACAACCATCTGGCAGCGTGTTAACATACATCATTTGGTGGCTTATCCAAAAATCGATGTGTAGGGATGGATAAGTTCTCGGGAACTCTTATGGCGTACAGCGAAGGCATAGGATCTTATCTATTAAACTGAACCTCTTTGCATTTGTAAAGCAGTGTTTGCGATTCTGAAATCACCAATATGATGTGTTTTGTGCATGTTTATAAAATATTAAATTTGTCTGTATTTTTTATATACCGAATGTGCTATGTGTATTATGCTATGAAATGTGCCTTTATATGTTGTTATTGCTCCTATTTTCTTGTGACTGAAGTCACATGGAGGTTTTATAGCTCACTCCCACTTATTTTTCTTTTTTTAGATTACCCACAAGGTTACGACACGGGCTCGACATTCTTTAAACTCTAATTTATATAGGTTTTTTTAGTAGTTTATGACACCTTTTTTACTAAAAATAATATTAATCTCAAGTATTTGATTACTAATTGGAAGAATTTTATTTATTTTTCAATAATGAGCATGATTTAATAAGAATGTGATTTTATACTATTTTGCATTAAAATTGTACATATCTTAATTATTTTACGCTACATATTGATCTTGACATTATTTTTTAATGTAGCGGGACCAAGGAAATTATACATGATTTATTTTTAAATTAAAGTTGCATGGACATGCCCAATTTCACTCTACATGGATGCAAACACATGCAAAATGAGTCAAGAAGATCTAATTTGAATCAGTTAAAGAAGGTTCAATTGATGGACAAATCTGGTAAATAATTGGGTCACCAAACTGTCCGAACAAGGGAGAACAAGCCCAAGTTAGCAAAGACATTTGACTGCTCAAAAATTCACTTTTGAGAGATTTATTAGAGGTCCCTACACTTGCGAAGAAATTAGAAAATAGAACACCAACTTTTCCCAAGAAACCGTCCACCCCTTACTTGATTCAAGCACGATATCATGCATGAATCAAGCAACCAAATAACTCCCTTCTCCACAATTTATAGCTAGTCATGGGAAGGAGAAACCTAAGGGATTCGTCATGCTATTTTTAGTAAATAGACCTACCATCCTTCACTATAAATACCCATCTCTATTCCTCATTTCAATCATCCCTCATTTTATAATCATTTTTTCTTTTCTTATTTCTCATTTCTCATTTCATTCTTTCATTTGTTTCCTTTCTTCCCATACATAAGCATCCATAATCCTCTTCTCCCTTAGCTAGCAAAACTTTAAAAAGATACTCTCTTGGTCGACCACCTAGAAAAGCAACTTGCAAAGGAGCCACACGAAAATTGGAGGAAGCCACTTCGATCAGATTCTGCAGAATTATCGAAACAATCAAGAGTTTATCCATCCTTATCGTTGTTTACATCTAATCATGTTTGCAATGTGTTTTATTATCTTGCCATCAACGATTGTAACTTAATTTTGTTTAGCTAGAATGGTTTTATTAATTTAATAAAGATCATTTAAATTGTTTTTATAATGTTCTGTGCTTTAATCTTTCATGTTTTCAATTAAACTCAAGTATGTATTTCATTCATACATGATTGAATGCTTTAGAATTAGTTGAGTGATTGATAGCACTAGAAAGAACGTAGGTTTTTCCCCTGCTTATTGGTTAAATTGTTCCCATTTAGTTATCTTTAGCATTTTCAGTTTAGAAAATTGCGTTTTATAATTTAATGAACCCTAGCCTATTTTATCCTTAATTTTGCTATCTTATTGCATTAATGTCGCTATATGAGTTAATCCCAGACTGCATCCAGAATTATCGCCGCAACTGGTAGCTGCCCACAATGTCGCTGCATGAATTAATTCCAGATTGCGTTTAGAATTATTGCCGCACCTGATAGCTGTCTAGATAAGAACCAAAACTGCGTGAGTTGTCTAGTTTGGTATAACTAACCTGTACGAATAAGGATAGAATAATTTTGGGAAAGGACACCTGTACTGTGGAGGACATAAAAGGTAGATGTGAAAAGAAAAAAAGAGGGCGCTAGATCTTTTATCTCTATCATCATCTTCATCTTCCAACCTTAGAGCTTGCGGCCATGGTAGCTTAAGTCTCTCACGGGTGAGCTAATGTGAAAACCAGATGTAGACTAGCTCCTGACGAGGAGACCTAAGTGCGCGACAAGAGGGAATAGAGAGATTCAGTTGAGTTGGCTAGGGATAGTATTCTCCATTCAATTCTTTCTTATTTCCTTTTAAATGTTGGAGATTACTCTCTAATTTCTAATTGTAGAGAAGTACTGATGAATTCTTGGTGAAATGTTATCTTATTTAATCTTGCTTTTATTTTTTAATCTTGGTGTTTGAATTTTTTTAACACGAAAGTGTTATTGCAATCATTGACACTAGAAAGTGCAGTGACAGTTTGAGCCAACAGGCATTTCAACGGAAGTTGAGTAAGGATTAGAGGAATTGAGTCCACCTTTTCTTAATAGTGTTGTATTGCCTTCACCGGAAAATGAGGTTTGCATGTTTAAGTCTTAGGTTAAATAGAGGAGTAACGCTGGGTAAGATATACATTGAATTTTATTGCATCAACAATCACCTATACTTTTATACCTTGTGAACACTTAGTATTCTGCTGAAGATTCATGTTGGGGATCCCATTTTATCATAATTATATTTTATTTTATTATTTTTAAAATTATTGCATTGACAACTATCCTCACAATTTATCTCATTTATATCTAGTTATTGCATCGACATTAACAGATAAAAGACTACCATCCCTGTGGGATCGATATCCGATAGACTCACATCTATCTACTATACCTGCATCGACAGTGTACGCTTGCACATTATTGTTGTGATGTTAAACAGACAACCAAGTTTTTGGCACCGCTGTCGGGGATGGCTTTTGTTTGATGTTTATTTTTGTTTTTGTGTGGTTTTGCATTTTATTTTCTTTATATAATATTTAGTATTCACTAATTGGTTTTTCTTTGTTGCTATTTCTTTAAATTCAATTTAGGTGTTTTATGACCCAAAGAAATTTGGATTTTCTTGCCAGTTTTGATCTAAAAATTGAAAAGACTATTCGGAGTAAACTTCGAGAATAAAGAAATATGCCACTACCAGGGAACAATGCAGCCATACCCCCGATGCAATAGCAAAATGTTAATAACCCATTATTGCCACAAGATGCTCTCATACAAAATAGGACTATACACGATTTTGTAGTACCTGTCTTGGATGATTTACAATCAGGAGTTGTTAGGCCAGCAATCCAAGTTGGGAATTTTGAACTCAAGCCAGTAATGTTTCAAATGTTGAATTCTAATGGACAATATGCTGGGCTGCCATATGAAGATGCGAGAGAACATCTTAAATCCTTTTTATTGATATGTGCTTCCTTTAGTCAACAAGGCGTTTCTGATGATGCCTTAAAGATGCAATTATTTCCTTATTCCTTACAGGGAAGAGTACGCACTTGGTTTTTCAAACTACCTTTTAGGGCAATTACTTCTTGGGATACACTAGCAACATAGTTTATTTTATTATTCAACCCGCCGACAATGAATGCTCGTCTTCGAAAAGATATTACTGCTTAGCATCAGTTGGATAATGAAAATCTTCACACCATATTGGAACGTTATAAATCTTTACTTTGACGTTTTCCCATGCACAACATTCAACCAGAAACAAAAATTGAGATTTTTTACAATGGGCTAAATTCACATACAAGGAATCTTGTTGACACATCAACCAATGGACTTCTGCTAGATTGTACTTTTAGCGATGCTGTAAGAATTCTTGAGAGAATTGCTCAGAATGATTATCAATACCCCATTTCTAGAGCTACACAAGCAAAAACTACTCCAGGAGTTATTGAATTCGATGCAATAACCGCACTAAGTGCTCAAGTTTCTTCTTTCACAAACATGATTAAAAATGTGCAAGGGATGAGTGGAGTTGCACATATACAAGTTGCTCAACAAGTTGATGTTCCTACCTTTTTTTGTGAAATTTGTAGTGACAACTATAGCCACGAAGATTGTCCACAACATGCAGAGAATGCTTGTTATATTAGTAACACCCACAACAGTTCTTATGGAAATTCTTACAACAACTCTATATGTAACCAACCGTTTTGGGGAACTCAAAATGCTGGACAAAATGCTCCGACATTCAGATATGGAAATACATCTGCTCAAGGCAATTATAATCCCATACAAGGGAATTACAATCAACAGCAGTAGAGATACAATCAGCACACTTAGATGCATCCACAACAAGGCCAGACACATCCACATCAAAATCCGCTGCCTCCACAACACGCTACAATACCAAATTAACATGTCTAAGCACATCGACAACAACCGTACACTCAAGCTTCTACTTTTGATCCGTTAGCAACTCTTGAGGCATTAATGCAGGAGCTTATTACTCGCATAGGAGCTATCGTACAAGGGAATTCATCTTCCATTCGAGCATTAGAAGCATAGTTAGGACAACTTACTTCAAATCTAAATACTCGACCATCAGGTTCATTACCTAGTGACACGAAAAATCCTAGTCCAAGGGGAAAAGAACATTGTAAGGCTATCACTCTTAGGAGTGGTAAAAAAACTAGCAAACTGATTATTGACTCTACTATAACACCTCAAAATACAGATGGAGTGAGTACTAGTGAGAAGGTTGAATCTGAAGAATTTGTAGATGCATCAAACAAAGAAGTTCCACAAATTGTCAATCATCTGCCTACTGCCCGACCTTCAAAATTATCGAGGCAATCAAAGGTGTTGGCACAAGCAAATATATCTCTACCTTTACCTTTCCCATAATGATTTAGAAAGAATAAGCATGACAAGTAGTATCAACAGTTCTTGGACACACTGAAGCAACTGTAAATCAACATTCCTTTAGTGGACACTCTAGTACAAATTCTAAGTTATGGGAAATTTATGAAAGACCTCTCATCCAAGAAGAAGAAGCTCACTGATATTGAAACTAATGCACTCACAAAAGGCTATAGCGTTGTTTTGACAAACAAGTTGCCCCCTAAATTGAAAGATCCTGGGAGCTTTACCATCCTATGTTCAATTCACAATCATTATTTGGGTAAGATGCGACTTATAAGCTAGAATTAAGCTAATGCCACTATATACCTTCAGAAAGTAGGGAATTGTTTACATGAAATCTATTGTAGTGACATTACAACTAGTCGATCGATCCTCTACTCAACTTGAAAGGAAAAAAAAAACGTCTTAGTTTGTGTAGATAAATTTATTTTTCCAGCTGAGTTTATCATACTTGACTGTGAGGCAGATAAAGAGGTCCCCATAATCTTGGGACAACCATTTTTAGCCACCGGTCGAACTCTCATTAATGTTTATAAAGGTGAACTAACCATACGGATGAATGATGAGCAAGTTACCTTCAGTGTTTTTGAATCTGTTCAATGTAAGGACAAAGAAGAATGTCATATTGTCGATGTGCTAGATGATCTAATTGAGGAAGAATTCAATAACCAAAGCACAACACTTTCTGAAGAGTTTGCAGTGACATCTGATGCCGAATGCTTAGGCAATTGTGACAGCATGGTTAAAGCTAATAATCTTGAACTCAAACATGGATAGCAGATTGAACCCTTAAACCTAACCAACAAAACAACCCCAATTTTCAAACCATCTATTGAAGAAGCTCCTTCTCTGGAATTGAAACCACTAGCTCTTCATCTTAAATATGTCTTTCTAGGTGATCACGACAGTCTTCCAGTTATTCTCTCCGTAACACTAGATGCAGCTTAATAACAGAAATTAGTTCATATTCTCAAGCAACATAAATGAGCTATTGCTTGGAGTATCATCGATATTCAAGGTATTAGTCTTTCTTTTTACATGCACAAGGCCAAGTTGGAAGATGAAGGCAAGAAATCGATTGAACAGTAAAGAAGATTAAATGAGAAGATGAAGGAAGTTATCCAGAATGAAATCACAAAATGGCTTGATGTCAAAATTATTTACACGATTTCTGATAGCAATTGGGTAAGTCCAGTGCAATGTGAGTCTAAAAAGAGTGGCATCACTATGGTTTGCAATGATAAGGATGAATTAATTTCTACACGCATTCCCACGGGATGCCCAGTTGGATTGACTTGCTAAAAAACCCTATTATTGCTTTTTAGACGGCTATTTTGGTACAATCAATTTGCTATTGCACTGAAGGATCAGGAGAAAACAACCTTCACCTACCCTATCAGTACTTTCACTTTTCGCCGTACGCCTTTCAGTCTTTGCAATGCACCAGCCATATTTCAAATGTGCATGACGGTAATATTCTCAGATATGATCGAAGACTCTTTAGAGGTATTTATAGATTATTTCTCAATATATTGGAATGTTTTGATCATTGCGCTAACAATTTGGATAAAGTACTGAAGCGATGTGAAGACACACATCTTGTTCTGAATTAGGAAAAATGTCATTTCATGGCAACTGAAGGCATTGTGTTAGGATACCGCATTTCTAGTCAAGGCATTCAAGTAGACAAAGCTAAGGTGGAAATCATTGAGAAATTACCTCCACCAACAAACATGAAAGGTATTCGCAGTTTTCTGGAACATGCGAGGTTTTACCGATGATTTATTAGACATTTTTCAAAAATTGCAAAGCCCTTGTGCTCATTGCTGGAAGAATAAAAAATTCTTCTTTGACGATGCATGTCTTTATGCCTTTGTTCAGTTAAAAAAGAAGCTAGTGAATGCACCCATTGTTGTTGCACCAGATTGGTCTCAACCCTTTGAAGTTATGTGCTATGCAACTGACTTTGCCGTGGGTGAAGTTCTAGGACAATGAAATGGAAAATTATTTCATGCAATCTATTATGCTAGCAAAACTCTTACAGAGGCTCAACTTAATTATACCACCACCGAAAAGGAACTATTGGCTGTAGTCTTTGTTTTGGCAAGTTTCATTCCTATCTTGTCAGCACAAAGGTTACTGTATTCACTGAGCACTAAAATTTAAAGAAGTTAATACTGTTAGTGCTCGGGTTGCCTCCCAAGAAGCGCTTATTTATAGTCTAAGCTTGACTTACCTCAATTTCACGCGGTCATGGTGGTTCGAGGAGTTTACACTCCTCATTTCTGCTATCAGTTATGTCAACGTAAGGTTTAAGACGAGTACTATTTACTTTGAATGTGCCGAATTTGGAATGAGTTATCTCGACTGTACCGTATGGAAAAATGCTAAGTACCGTAAGAGGGATTGCTCCATTCGGTTCAAAACTGGCAATACGAGGGTCTGCTGCATCTAATAGTACCTTGTCCCCAACCTTAAGTTGATTTGGTGAAAAATCAAATTCATCACGGCGTGGTTTTGGTTTATTATGTTCTTTCAATTTTTGTGTCTGCCATTCATCTAGTTCCTCGATCCGTAGCCTTCGTTCTTCATAGATAGGTCCTTATTTGTTATGTAAACATGGCTCATTTACACTCTTCGATCGTGTTTCCTGCGAAGAAGGTTGCAGCACATGATCAGTATTAGTAACATGACTTATACTACCACCCTCTTTACTCAAATTACGAGCTTCAAGAATGATTTTTTCATCACCCACATGAAGTGTGAGTTCACCTGTAGCAATATCAATAATAGTTCTAGTAGTTGCTAAAAAGAGCCTTCCTAAAATTAAAGGCACGTCACTGTCCTCTTCTATATCTAGAACAACAAAATCAACTGGGAATATAAATTTATTGATTTTTACTAGTACATCTTCAATGATACCCCTAGGAAATCTAATGGTTTTATCTGCCAATTGAATGCTCATCCTAGTTTGTTTGGGTTTCTCGAGACCTAGTTGTTTAAATATTTTATAGGGCATGACATTAATACTAGCCCTTAAATCAGCCAAAGCATTTTTAACGTTTAAACTACCAATTAAACCAGGAATCTTAAAACTCCCTGGGTTTTTCAACTTGTTGGGTAGCTTATTCTATAGAATGGCTGAGCAAACTACGTTCAATTCCACATGCAACACCCCATCCAACTTTCGCTTATTCGCTAAAGGCTCCTTTAAAAACTTCATTACATCTCGCATCTGCGAAAGAGCTTCAATAAACGGTAAGTTAATATGTAATTTCATTAGTAGTTTAAGGAATTTACCAAATTGTTCGTCTAAGCGGTCTTTCCTTGTCACATTAAGGTATGGCACACAAGGTTTGTATTCTATACTTATCTATTTCTACTCACTGTGATCTACCTTATCCTTACCTTTACTTACCACAATTCCTTGCCTCGGTTCTGGTTTAGGCTCAACTAATCCTTCTTCACCTTGAACGTTAATCGCGTTGAGCTGTTCCCTCGGGTTAGGTTCGGTATTACTTGGCAAGCTACCTTGTGGTCGTTTAAAATTTAATTTGGAAATCTAGCCTATTTGAGTTTTGAGCCCTTGGATCGACGCTTGTTGATTTTTAAGTGCTGTCTCAGTATTCTGGAAACAAGTTTCTGACACCGAGATGAATTTTGTTAGCATCTCCTCAAGGTTTGGCTTCTTTTCCTGTTGATAGGATGGTTGTTGCAAACCTGGAGGATTTTGTGGCCTTTGATTTCCTTGACCACCCGACGAGACATTTGGGTGGATCCTCCAACCTGCATTATATGTATTACTGTATGGGTTATTTTGAGGTCTAGAGTTATTATTACCTATATAGTGGACTTGTTCCTCCTCGGTTGTAGGATTGAAGGATTGATATTCTGTGTGTATGCCTCCTCCACATGAATCACACCTCATTACTGGATGTACCTGCGCGGAACCAAGCAAACCGTCAATCTTTCTATTCAAAAGTTCTACCTGATTTGTTAGCATATTAACTGAGTCGACGTCATAAACGCCTGCTGTTTTGGTTGGCTTAGTCCTCATGACTTGCCATTGATAGTTATTCAGTGACATTTCTTTGATAAATTTGAAAGCCTCTTCAGGTGTTTTGTTGTTGATGGTTCTACCAGTGGCTGCATCAATTATTTGCCTCGTCGAGGGGTTCACACTATTGTAAAATGTTTGAACTTGCAGCCACAGAGGTAACCCATGATGAAGGCATCTTCGCAGTAGGTCCTTGTATCTCTCCCATGTATCATATAGCATTTCTAAATCCATCTGCACAAAAGAAGATATATCATTCCTTAGTTTAGCTGTTTTAGCAGGTGGAAAATATTTGAGTAAAAACTTTTCGGTCATTTGTTCCCAAGTAGTGATTGACCCTCGTGGTAATAAGTTCAACCACTGTTTAACTCTATTCTTTAGTGAAAAGGGAAATAGCCGAAGGTGAATGGCATCATTAGAAATGCCATTGATTTTAAATGTGTCGCAAAGTTCCAAAAAATTGGCCAAATGAGTATTTGGGTTCTCGTCCTACAAACCATCAAACTGAACAAACTGTTGTATCATTTGAATTGTGTTAGGTTTCAGTTCAAAGTTATTTGCAGCAATAGCAAACCTAGCTATACTTGATTCAGTTCCAGTTAAAGTAAGTTTAGCATAATCATACATAGTACAAGGAGCAGGATTTTGATTTACTGGGTCAGTAATCACAAGAGGTAGCAGATTTTCCTGATTTTCAGCCATCTCCTCGATTGTAGTTGGAGTATCTTCCTCTCGCTCTTCCTCTATGTATCTTAAGCTTCTCCTAATTTCTCTTCAATTTTTGCGAGCTGTGTGATCGATCTCTCTATCAAATAGTAATGGTCCTGACGGGTTTCTTCTAGTCATAAACTATAAAAACCTGTTAGAAGAAAAAGAGAATTTAGTAATGAAAATCAAAACAAAATTTAAATTGCAATAAAAGTAAATGGCTAAAGTAATAAAAATTGAGTGTTCCTAATATCTTAATTCCCCGAAAACGACACCAAAAACTTGATTATCACTCGTGATAAGTTTTATAATTTATAATTGATCGTACTTGAACTAATTATTATCATGATGAAGGCAAGCGTACCTATAGAACAATAGTATAGTTTTAGCAAGACCGGATGTCGAACCCAAAGGAACTAAGAGTACTAGTATTAATTTTCTTTTTATTATCTAGCCGAAGAATAATGAAGGTTGTTTTATCTAACTAGTTAACTAATCTAAGAATGCACAGAAAGTAAATTGGGGAAATACTTTTGGGAAAACTAATTGATTTAGACAACACCCAAGGAAGAATCCACCTAGACTTCTCTTGTTAATTGACTCTGAACCAGATGATTTATTCACTTCACTTGATCCGCAGAAATCCCTAAGTTATGTTATTATCCCTATTCAAGACTAATAACGTCTAACCCTAGGTTGATTAATTGAAATCTCTTTCTAATTAAAACCCTTAGTTTTGCATTAACTCGATCTGTCGATTCCCTTATTATATTTGACTCTAATCCAACAGATTTATGTCATCCTATCTCTAGGATTGCATTGAACTCCGCTTAATTATGAATGATCTACTCTTAGTCAAGGACTATTCATCTTCCGAATAAGCACATCAATACTTGAATCAATATCCTGGAATATTCAAACAAGAGTTAAAGTCATAATTAAGAACAAATCAAGTATTTATCATACAGTTCAGAAAATATTAACAATATCCGTCTTATGTTTCATCCCCCTTAGGGATTTAGGGGATTTAGTTCATAACTACAAAAGAAAACATCTCAGAAGAATAATGACAAAACATAAAGAAAACCCAAAATCCCCTGAAGGAAATTAATGGGAGATCTTCAGTCTTAGAGGTGAATCTGGCTTCCAAGATGGATCAATCAGCTTTCTTCGAGTAATTCCTTGCTTCATACTCTACGCCCCCTTTCTCTCCTCCTTTAGGGTCTTTTAAATAGGATTTAGAATGCTTTCCAACCCTTAAAATTTCCCATTTTTCGAATAGAACTCAACTTGGGCTCGACAGGGACATGCCCGTGTGCGATTACTTCAGGCCATGGTCAAGGCTGAGAAATAGACATGCCCGTGTTGAGGTCATTTTAAGCCGTGTTCAAGCCTGCTAGAATGGCACGGGCGTGTGTTCTACCCGTGTGAGGAAGTCCAGGCCGTGTTGGCCCATTTCCTCCTTTTTAGCCCGTTTCTCATTCTTTTTAGTTTCCTACGCTCACCTAAGTATAAGATATGAAATTAAAGGATTAGGAGCATCAATTTCCATAAATCTAATGTTAATTCATCCAAAAATGTGCTAAGCATGGGATAAAAATATGTATAAATTACGACTTATCAATGACAAATATCAATTGGGATTTTCTTCAACAAAGTACTTAATGTGGTTACAAATTTGGGATCCCAATAAATTATAAGAAAGTATGGTTGTCATTCTTGCTGGAGGTCATATTTAAATTCATAGGTTAAGGTATGGTCCTACTTTATTTGATATAGCTTCATGCCTATCTCACATAGTTCCACCATCTTGATGGAACAAATGTTTTTTTTTTTTTTTTGTATACGATTATGACAAAAAGGTCTATCAATATTGGGATAATTATTCTCAAAGAAATCCAAGATTGTGCTTGAAAAATGGAAAAAATGCCTACTTCCCATAATTGATTACTTCATTTTGCTTGAGGGCCAAAGTAAGATCATAAGCAAACCTGAAGGACCGTTATGTTCAAGGTTGCATAACAAGGCATGACCTTGGTAGGTTAGTGAAGAATATTGAATTATTGAGCCAAGTTGAGCCAGAAGGACTAAATGAACCTAAATCTGACGAGTCATCAACCAAATCTAAACCAAAAGCTGACTCAATATATGAAACAGAAGAAGTAGAAACTGAAGAGGAACCAAATAGCCCTGAACCGAGGGTGGAGCCAAAAGTTGTTGAGCTTGTGGAGCCAAGTTTTAATCTTGAGTTGATCATTCCTACTTCTTCAAACACTATGAATAATTCAAAAATTTCAACTATAATGGATATGTAGAAATTCATGCCTAATCAACAACAAGCTTACTAGAGATATGCGAAAGTTAGAGATGATACCATAAGAAATGCTTTTAAGAATTTCTCTAACTGCTTTGTTTTTGAGTTTCCAGATCATATCTTCGAGACATGGCAAGAAAAGATTGTGGGATCAAGTGCGACAAATAAGGGAAAAGAAAAAAGACATGGAGGATGACACAAAGTAAAAAGGGGGAAAATTCTTTTTCTTAAGTATTTATTTTTAGGCATTTATATTTCTTTCCTTAGTATTTTTGCTTTCGTAAGATAAGTAGGAAATTGCAAACATGAATAAATTAAGTTCAATGTCTCTTCTCTAATAAAAAGAAAAGTGATGTGGTAATGTGAATGAACATGTCTAGGATTTGATTGTTAAGAAAGACTTGGTACTTGAGCAATCTTTGGGACTCGCCTTTCTTTTCTTGCTATCCTACCTAGTGTTCAGTTTTCATTCATTAATTTGTTTTCGCAATGAGAATATTGCTTCTTTTTAAAGGAGGGTAAGGTAATATTTGCATAAATTTTAAATTTTGTTCTTAAGTATGATTCAATGTTTTCACATAAGTATGCTGAAATAAAATGATATTCAGAGAAAATTTTTGTTCATAATTTAGCTCAAATGTAAGTATGATTTCTATTTTTATCTAAAATTTTTTAATGTTATCTTGAGTTATGGAATGTTTGTATGTTCTTAGGTCTTATGTGGTCTTTTTTCATGAAAATTTAATTTCTTTAGAAATAGACATGCAAGAAGGTTTAAGTCCTTAAAATTGACTTAGTAACCTTCTTGAGGCGAAATACTAGGAGGCATAAGAATCTAAACATGATATAGGCACAATTTTGTTTGGGTCGTTAGAGTTTTTCAAGCCTACCAAATGAATTTAACCCTTAAAACCTTAGTTTGAGCCTTTAAGCCTATTTTATTGCTATTCACCTACACCATAAGCCATATTACCATTTTTTTTAAGTTTTATCCTATTTTTGCACCTATCTTAACTATACTTGTCTTGGTGATCAAAGATCAAGGAAAAATTCAAGAAGATGTATATGTTCTATGTGTATTAAAAAAAAATAACTTTGTTCACATGTCAAGTAAAAAGAGCAAAATAACTACTCGAAGTATTAAGAAGTATTATTGGGAACAAAGCTTCAAATTAAGTTTGGGGGTTGGTAAAACCCATTAGTAGGAAAGATGTACCTAAAAATTTAGGGTTAAGATTACTGAACCTAAAAATTTACTTCTCTTTATCCCTACCTTGAGACTAGCCCCATTACAACCTTATAAAAGACCTATCGATTTTGATGATTATGCCGACTCCATTAGTGGAGAGGAATTGCTAAGTTCAACATATGAGGAGCACTAATTAAATCTTGTGATTGCTTTTCTAGTTGATGAGGAGATTTTAATTGAATAATGAATGTTATGTATGACCTTGAAAAGCATGCACTCTATGACTTATGCTAGCATTTTTTCCACACTTACTATAAAATTTTGAAATAATGTTTGCATATGGGCGACTTATCAATAAAAAAAAACTATGAGCATGATTTTTTTTATGTATGTGTATGTGCAAAAGTTGATTTTGCTTAAGGATTCTATTAAAGCCTATTGCAAGATTGTCTTATCTAAATTTTTGCTTTACATTACTCAGGACTAGGAATGGATTAAGTTTGGGCGAATTTTATTTATATTTCAATATGAGCATTATTTAATGAAGAATGTGATTTTTAATGCATTTGGACCAAGGAAATTATACATGATTTATTTTTTAAATTAAATATGCATGGACATGCCCAATTTCACTCTACATGGATGGAAAACACATGCAAAGTGGGTCAAGAAGAGTTGATTTGATCTAATTAAAGAAAGGTAAATTGATGGACAAGTCTGGTAAACAATTAGGTCACCAAACTGTCCAAACAATGGAGAACAAGCCCAATTCAGCAAAGGCATTTGGACTACTCAAAAATTCACTTTTGAGAGATTTACTGGAGGTCCATATACTTGCAAAGAAAAAAAAAATAGCACACCAAATTTGCCCAAGAAATCATCCACCCGTTGCTTGATTTAAGCATTATATCATGCATGAATCAAGCAACCAAACAACTCCCATCTCCACAATTTATGGCCGGCCATGGGAATCATGCTATTTTTAGTAAATAGACCTACCATCCTTCACTCTAAATACCTATCTCCATTCTTAATTTCAATCATCCCTCATTTCATAATCATTTTTTCATTTCTCATTTCATTCTTCATTTGTTTCCTTCCTTCCAACACATAAGCATCCATAATCCCCTTCTCCCTTAGCCAACAAAACCTTGAGAAGATACTCTCTTGGTCAGCCTCATTGAGAAGCAACTTGCAAAAGAGCAACACGAGGATTGGAAGAAGCCACTTCGTAGATTTTGCAAAATTGTTGAAACAACTAAGAGCTTATTTTTCCTTATCCTTGCTTACATTTAATCATGTTTGCAATGTGTTTTGTTATCTTGTCATCAACAATGGTAGCTTAAATTTGTTTAGCTAGAATGGTTGCATTAATTTAATAAATTTCATTTAAATTGTGTTTATGATGTTATGTGCCTCAATCATTCATGTTTTCAATTAAACTCAACTATGTATTTCATTCATATATGATTGAATGCATTAGAATTAGTTGAAAGATCCTAACCAGACGACGACTAATAGACGCAATAATTGAAAAGTGCATGCTTGATTTATATCCTAACCCCACTATATTAAAGGTTCATAATAACTCGAAAGAGCTCTATTATCTTGCATAGTTCTTAAGTTTATGTGATTAAATTGTTTCAAACCTAACTCGTCCCTATTACTTCACATGTATTCTAAGAAACCCTTACTTGAATATGCTTAGTAAAATGCATGATTTTCTAAGTGAGAGAATCCGAAAGGACCTAATTTTGGTTTCAAAATCATGAAAGATCAAGTTACCTTGGATTATTTTTCGAAACATTGCAAGCATGATGAAAATGAACTAAGTTGAATAATGTGACTATTCTAGCCGATGCATATTTTGTTGTTGAAATTTGTGATTTTGCTGCTAAACTCATCTCATACATTTTTTTTAAATCATCATACTTAGGATAAATTGCATTTGGGATCATCTTGCATCTAGCTAATTATTCTTTACATCCATCACTCAAAATATTGTATTTTTATCACCAACTTGTGAACTTTCATTTTACAATTAATTGATTAACATACGCAGCCCACGTGGACATGATAACTCTTTTACTTACTTGTTACTTGATAACAACTATGTACACTTGACAAACCAGGCGTTACACATTCGAAGAGCTCGGTTTAGAATATTGATTTCTATATAATAGTATTTTAGACTAATTATTTTATAATTTCTATTATTTGAAACTATATTATTATTGTGGCATGGGAGTTAGTTTACAATTTTTACTTAGGCATACATGAGATTTAAATTATTTAGGCTATTAGAATATGAATATTTATTTAATTATGCATGAAACATGGTTTTTATTAAAGTTATGTTAATATCACTTTTCCGTTGCTAAATTGTAAATGTCTTTTATTAAGAAAGTAATTTGAATTTTCAACTAAGTTTTCAATAGTAAATATCATTATAATAAATATGTTAAACTTAGTCATTTTTTTTAAACTCGTGTTGTTCTGAAAAGAGACTAAACTTCCTTCTAAAATAAATAAAAATTAATTATTTTTTTTAAAACTCCAATAACTTACCGGGGTGCTTCAGTGGCTAATGTAATCTCTCGAATTCGAGTTTAATGTATAGGCTGGGTTACGGAGCTCACATTTAATGGTATCAGAGCCTAGGTTATCTAAACTTGGACCGTAGAAATATGGATAAATTGCATGCATGCATTAAAAGGGTGTTTTTGGGAAAAACTATGCCAAAAGTTTTTGAAAAATTATTTTTTAGCACGAAATTGAATATGAGACTCTGTTGTCATTCCTACTATAGTTACTGTTACTCTTGAAGATATTAGATAAATCGTGATTGTTAGACTGTAAATACTCAAGAAAAAAAGCTAATGTTTGAACTTTTTTATTTGAAAAGCATAAACAAAGCTTCAAATTGAAGAAACGTTTGTGTTTCTGTTAAATTAGAAATTTGGATAGAGGAAATTATTAGTGAAGTTACCAAATGATAGTTTATGGTAGTAAATAGCATCTTCAAGAAAAGCCCGTAGGAAGTTAAAGAGAATAGGAATCATAGTTATGCGGTGAAAGCATGGTGGTTAGTTTAAAAAAAAAAAGAAAATAATAGATTATTTGATTAAGCAAATGACCATGAATTAGGGGGTTAGAATTTATAAAATTACCATGAATTTATAAAATTAGAGGAGAAGACCCCAAAAATTAGGGGGTATTAATTTATAAATTTACCATGAATTGAGGCCTAGTATTAATGGTTAAGAGCTTAGTATAACCCCTAAAGAACCAATGTTCAATTCCCACTATTTGCATTTTTCCTCTTTCCTTTTTAGCAATTAAGGATGAAAACCAAGTTAGTATAGGAAATAAAGTGGTAGTAATGACCAAGAAATGGACAATAGCCCAATGACTAAACATCACTTCATCCTACCTAGAGTCCTAAGTTTATCCACACCAATTCCCTTCCTCTTTTATTAAATTTCGCCAGATTGGGCAATTTACCAAATCAGGCCCTAAAGTTTGCTTAACCTAATCATTTGGTCCCTTTCCTAATCATAATAGGATATTTGTTACATTTTCAAACTTAATTAGAATTTCTTTTCTCCCTTCTTTAAATACAACTTTTTCTTTTATTTTCCCACTTTTCTTTTCCATAAAAATCTTCATCTTCTTTTGTTCGAAATTTTATGTTTGAATCCCAAACCCAAAAGCAAAACCTGCTCAATCCATTTCTTGTGTTAGTTTAGTGAAACACCTTCAAATCCATGCCTAAACGAGAAAAGATTGGTAACCAATCTTGTTTCTAATTCTGTAGAACCTTAGGATTCTAGAATAGCAATGTTTTTGATAATCTTTCAAATCAATTTCGAATCTTTTTCGAGTTTCCCTAAAAGTCTTACTAAAATTCGATAAATCTTGAAGGTAGATATTAATTCTTGCATTTTTATCGATCGAAAAACTCATTGTAGGTGACCCAAATTAAATTTGGACATGAGGATCATCGTACAAGACCCCGGAAATCAGGTGTGTTTTCTTTTACGAGAAAATTGAGGCAAAATCAAACCCAGCCCAGACCACATGGCCTGGACCCTCTCACATGGCTGTGTGCCCCTATTTCTTAAATTTTATAGTTTTGACTTAAATTTTATTTTTTGTGAAAATTTGTCGCTGAATGGTTCTTAATTTATGCAATTAAGTCCCTATTAGTTTGAATAATGCTTGAATCCATGATATAATTAATTGAATTCTTGCTAAATATATACCTAATGGCATCAATTAGGAGTAATCATGTTAATTGTTTACATACTTTTGATTTTCGTATAACATGCCTTATGAAACCGCTAAATTGAACCTTTGAAAAAAATATGATTTTTCTACTGAATTAATTGTTTGAAAGCATAATTATTGTTATGATATTTGATTATTTTTAACCATTATATCTGTTATGGTTAAGAATGTCTTATTTTGATGCTTAGGTTGGGACGTTTTGTAAATGAGGAAGTTCTGACAAACTATAAATCTACAAATCTGGTGGTTCATCCACATATTTTTTTTATTGCTTTTATCTTCAATTTTGTTGTTTCATAACCATCTGGCAGCGTATTAACCTGCATGTTTTTGTGGCTTATCCACAAACCGGTGTGTACGGATGGATGAGTTTTGGGAATCTCTTATGTGGTGTAGTGGTGGGGTAGGATCTTATCTGTTAAACTGAGCCTCTTTGTATTTGTGAAGCATGTGATTAGGATTCTAAAATCACCGATATGATGTGTTATGTGCATGTTTATACAATATTAAATTCCTCTATATTTCCAATATACCGAATGTTCTATGAACTGTACCTTTATATGTTATCAGTTGCTCCTATTTTATTGTGATTGAACTTACATTGAGTATAACACCCCAAACCCGGCCTAGACATTATGGTCGAACCTAGAAATGTTACGTAACAAAATTAAAACCTAGCTTTTGCTTTTTTGAATAACTTCGTAAACCTTTGCTAATTATTGTAACACCCATCACTCGTATTCACTATCAGAATAGGGTTACAAGGTATTACCAATCAATCCATGTCATTTATCATACATAACTCATACATTTATCCATTCATATTCAGATACCATTCATCACAATCATATTGTCCCTTATAAGGGCCTACGAGGCCTTAAACATGCTTTAGAAGTGGTTTGGGACTAAATCGATAACATACGAAAATTTTGGAAAACTTAGAAATTTTTCATCAACACAGGGGTCACACGCCCGTGTGAATAGGCCATGTGACTCACACAGCTCAAGACACGCTCGTGTCTCAGGCTGTGTGAAAACAGGGCATACATACTGACTTGGGTCACACGGCCGACCACATGCCCGTATGTCTAGTCTGTGTGCCCTTCGAAGTGGCCATACACGCCCGTGTGCCAGGCTATGTACTAGACTGTGCCAATCCTGTAGGCTATACTGACTTATGCAACACGACCAAGTCACATGCCCGTGTGCTAGGCCGTGTGCCATTTAGGGGCATATACTGAATTGTGCCACACGACCAGTCACATGCCCGTGTGTGAGACCGTGTGGAGCATACTGACTTCAATTTAATTTAAACACCAGGGGACACACGGCCATATAGCATGACTGTGTATCGCACACGGCTGAGACACATTCCAATGTCCCTGCCCGTGTGGATAAGAATGGGCCATTTGCAAGGCCAATTTGCCACCCTTTTTCATGATCACCTAAACAACCAAAATGGTACCAATTCATCATACAATAGGTAGCCAAAATCATCATCAATATACGTAATTCATACCATATCCATTTCAACAAAATTAATACTCAAGTCAATGCCAATTACCTATTCAAACATTTATATCATCAAATAGTAATTCACAAGCATATAACTTCTCAAGTTAATAACTTCAATAACACCATATAGATCATTCACCAAACTCAAAATATAACCATTTGAGCAACTATGAAACCATAACCACATTTATACCAAAACATACCAAAATAAGCCATCACTCATGGCTATATATATACAAAAAAAAAATATACATTTACAAGCCAACTCTCATGTCTATTTTCACAACCAAAGTATCATAACTAGCCTATACATGCCATATACAATATATACACAACTCAAAAGTACCAACTTAGGTGTTTGATAGTGCGATGATATTCCCGATGACTTCTGGATCTGAGCTAGCTTTAATTCTCTATAAAACATAGACAAATAATACAAAGTAAGCTTCATAGCTTAGTAAGTTCATAAATGAGTAACTCAATTCATCAAATAAATGTAATTCAACCATTTACATATTACCCAGTCAAAATCACATTAACCACAAACCTTTCTCATGTATCAAAACATGATCAAATACCATATCATTGAATTTTCTCAATGTAATACTCAAATAGGTTTCGTACATACCTGTATCACTTCGTACTAACCTCTTTCTCAACCACATAATTCTTTTGCCAGTTGAACCATTTAGAATAGAAGTTGGATACTCAAAGATCTCATTTGATAAGTACCTATACCATGGCCTGAAGTCAAATCAAGGTAACTTATCCCAGAGTACCTATACCATGGCCTGTAGCAAAATCAAGGTAACTCCTTTCCAAAATACCTATACCATGGCTCGTAGCCAAATCAAGGTATCACTCGCACCCGAAATGTCAATATCATGGCCCGTAGCCAGCACAATAATCTAATGACATGTCACTAGCTTCATCAACTATTCCTAAGGTTCAACCGTAAATTTACACTTGTCGATTTCATCATCGAACACATCCGTAAAGTCGTATTCACCATTCAAACATTATTAGTAATCTCATAAATCACAGTTTATGCAATATCAATGCATTTAACATTCATTTATAATGAAATTACCACATACAAACTTACCTCGGGTATGAAAACGGTGAAATGAGTTAATTACTCGATAATCTTGCCTTATCCCCGATCTAATTCCGGATTCCTCTTTTCTTGATCTAAATGTATTCAGAATTAACTCATTTAATCTTCTACTCATTCGATTTAGTCCAAAATACACATTTGGGCATTGTTGCATATTAGCCCCTAAACTTTCAAAATTTTTAATTTAGTCCCTATTTCACAAATACACAAAATTCACATATTTTAAACAAGATGCATGCTAGCCGAATTTCATAGAGACCCCTAGCAGCCCAAAAATTTCATTTATTTCACATTTCAACCACACAATTATTACATTTTACAAATTAACCCCTTTTTGACATTTTTGTCAAAAATCACTTTACAAAACATGAAAATCTATCATCAAGCTTTCATAATCTATCATAATTCATCAAAGAACATATATATTCAACAATGGCAACTCTCAAAATCTTTATCAATTTTGAAATTAAAGGCACGGGCTAGCTAGTACTAGATGCAACGATCACAAAAACATAGAAGTCATTAAAAACAAAAAAAAAATCATACCTTAATAGCCAAGATTGAAGTTGCTTAATTTTAAACCCTAAAATGATTCTTTCTTTTGTTGAAAATCGGCTAGGAGGAAGAGGATAGAATAAAATTGACCTTTTGTTTTATTAAATCATCATTTAATAATCTATTTACTTATTTGTCCTTTAATTAAACCATGAAAAATACACATATGATGTCCATGTATGTCCACTAAATATATTAATGGTAAGGACCTCAACTATTTAATTTCATAGCAATTTAATACCTTTAACAAGTAGAATGTAGCTTTTGTATTTTACGCGATTTAGTCCTTTTTATCAAATTGAGCTATTAAACGATAAAATTAGCTAACGAAATTTTCACACATACATATACTATCATGCTGTAAACACATAAAATAATATTAAAATAATTTTTTGATATCAAATTTGTGGTTCCGAAACTACTGTTCTGATTTAGCTAAAACCGGGCTGTTACAATTATAAACCTGTTTTTATGAAAATATTTGTCATACTTATTAATTGAAACTTGTCAATTGTTTACGTTTCGAATAACTTGTAGTGAAAGTTCTTAAGATGTTATATTTTGGAAAATCGAGTTTGTTTCATCAAAAAAGGTTGATTGCATAAATAGTTATTTTCGTAAAATTGTTTTATCAAACGACATGCTAGAAAACCCAAATTAAAATCCAAATCCAAAATAAACCCAACAGTCTAGAGAGTCCAAAATCTACAAAACTCTTAACCCAAAGTTTATTTAAGTTTAATTAAAATAAAAGTGGTTTATGGAAGAATGAACGTAGCAGAGCTCCCGTTGCACCAACCCGCCTAAGTTTGAGGGTTACCTGAAATTATCAGACAAACAAAGAGTGAGTTTAATAACTCAATGTGTAACTTAACAGAAACATAATCACAGATTTAATTACATGGTAGAACAGATACAGACTTATTCCTTGGATGGAACCAAAATCATGTCAGAGTGGTACAGATACATATATATATATAATCCTACCCCTATCCTCTACACACTAGCTCCAACCATTCCAACATACCACGCGGGGTATAAAACACCCACCTAGCCCTACACAATACTTAGTGTCCATACGACACTTTTCACAATAATTGCAGCTGTGCTGCCAATATAATGGCGAGATATCGCCTCACACAGAACACTTCCTCCACATAATACATATCCCACCCCATAGCCAAGATGCAAATAGAGTATCAAATATAATGGAATAACAGATACCAGAACATATATAACATGCATGCTCGTATAACAGACATTAAACATGCTTATGCATAACAAATCAAACATATTGAATGCCATTTACATCAAGTTTCCTACTATTAGATTTCATGCTTAATAGATTATATAATCACATACTGAAGCCATGGAAGGGCCACAGTCGATCGGGACATGTACAGCCCTATGGAAAAATCCTATAATTTGGGCCACACAAGGCCCAAAATGGCCTAGACAGTGTGTCACACATGGCCTGGCACACTGTCGTGCGGCATCAATAGGCCCTAACTTCGGCTTTTGTCATTCGTTGATTTTTGGGTTTCTTGTTACACATTTGGCTGGGTTTTGATGCAAACATTCCTACGAGCTCACAAAACCTAAATGCACTGATTCAAACACTAAATTAAAATGAAAACAAATGATTTAATGGATGAAATCCATGAATTCCTAATATCATTCGATAACCCCTTCCCACACCACAAAAATATCACATTTTTAGATTCAAGGAGTGCTCACCTTTTAACGAAACTGCTCCCAAACTTAACTCACCGTTAAGTTAAATGTTCCTTGAACTTCTTTTAAACAAATAACCAAAATTCGCTTATTCAACAAAAATTGAATTCACAGAAAAAGGATTCTTCAAATTGAAAAGGGTAAAGATAGAACTTACGAACTGATCCTGAAGCACACCAAATAAATGCACAACCTACACAATGCACAACACTAAGAAAGGCACGATTGTCGTTTGAACAAAAGAAAGGAAATGAAAAGTGGAAATTGTAAGGAGAAAGAAGAAAGAAAAGCAGAAGAAAAGAACGTGGACAAAAAAACAAGGGAAACGTAGGTGTATTAGGATTTTTTTTGGAAAAAGAAATTGAAATAATTATTTTAAAAAATAAACAAATAAGTTATTAACAACCAACATCTTTTAATATAACTCCACCATCCTAAAACTAATCCCTAACTAATAGATTGATTGAAACAACTGTAATATAATTCAATCTCCCCTTGACATGTAACCATTGCTAACCTTATATATATATATAAAAATCCACTTGCTCATACCAAGACCCAAACTAAAGCCCACAGCGAACAACCCAACGTAGTCAACCAACACACCATAACCAATTATATTTCAAGAGTCTAATAAATCAAAGACATAAATTTTGGGACATTAAAAATCTCCTCCCCTAAAAGAAATTTCGGCCTCAAAATTAACCTGACTCAAATAGATATGGATATGGCTGACGAATTGAGTCCTCAGGTTCTCACGTGGCTTCCTCAATGCCATGATTCTGCCATAGAATCTTAATCAACGGAATAGATTTCCTCCTTAAGATTTAACGTCTTGATCCAAAATCTGAACCGGCTCCTCCTCGAATGTCAAATCTGGTCTAACCTCGATCTGCTCAATAGGAACAACATGAGATGGGTCCGACTGATACTGCCTTAACATAGAGACATGATGTTTATCATGGATACAGTCTAACTCTAGAGGTAGCTCTAACTGATACGCAACTGGTCCTACATGTTTTAGAATCCGATAAGGCCCAATGAACCTAAGGCTCAATTTGCCCTTACGTTCAAACCGTGGAACTTTCTTCCATGGAGATATCTTAAGGAACATATAATCCCCCATGGAATACTCAATGTCCTTCCTCTTCAGATCTGCATAGGACTTTTATCTATCAAAAGCCGCCTTAAGACGATCTTGAATCAGTCTTACTTTGTCTTTAGTCTCAGATACCAACACAGAGCCTAAAACTCATTACTCACCTAACTCAGTTCAATACAATGAAGTACGACACTTATGACCATACAGAGCCTTGTAAGGTGCCATCTAAATGCTAGACTAAAAACTGTTATTATAGGCGAACTCAGCTAACAACAGAAAATCCTCCCAACTACCTCGAAAATCAATCACACAAATTTGAAGCATATCCTCCAGTATCTGAATCACCTTCTCAAATTGACCATTTGTATGAGGATGGAACATAGTACTGAAGTCCAACCTCAAACCTAGAGCCTCATGAAGTTTCCTCCAAAATTGAAAAGTGAAGCGAGGATCTCTATAAAAAATAATCGAGATCGGTACTCCATGAAGTCTCACGATCTCTGAAATAAAAAACTTGGCCAACTTTTGAAGAGAATAATATGTCGGAACAAGAATGAAGTGGGTAGACTTGGTCAAATGATCTATGATAACCCACATAGAATCCTTTTTAGTAGGTGTTAGGGGCAACTCATTAACGAAGTCCATAGTCACGCACTCCCATTTACACATGGGAATCTTAACGGGTTGAAGCAAACCTAAAGGCAACCGGTGCTCAGCCTTAACTTGCTGGCACGTTAGACAATGAGAAACAAAATTTGTCACCTCCGGTTTCAAACTAGGCCACTAGTACGGTTCGTAAAGATCCCGGTACATCTTATTTCCACTAAGATGCATAGCATAAGGGCTACTATGCGCTTCCCTCAGAACTACCTCAAATCAGAATCACTAGGTACACAAACTCGTCCTCGGAATTAAAAAATCCTATCACTATTCAGTGCAAAATCAGAAGTACTACCAGCCTCAACCCGATGAAATCATAAAACCAGGGAATCATCCCCTAATTGTTTATGCTGAATCTGATCAATCCAAGTGAGCTTAACTTGCAACTCAACTAACAAACTCCCATCATCAAACAGACTTAGGCGAGTAAACACCACCCTCAAAGCAGACATTGTCCTACGACTAAGAGCATCGACCACCAAATTGGACTTACCAGGGTGATACTCAATCGTGCAATCCTAATCCTTAAGCAGTTCAATCTATCTATGCTGCTTGAGGTTTAACTCCTTCTGAGTAAGAAGATACTTAAGACTCTTGTGATCGGTGTAAATAATACACCTCTCACCATACAAATAGTGCCTCCAAATCCTTCAGGCAAAATCAACAACAACTAACTCAAGATCGTGCACCGAATTATTCCCTTCATGTGACTTAAGTTGTCAGGATGCATAAGCCACTACCTTACCATCTTGCATCAAAACACATCCCAAACTGACATGCGATGCATCATTGTATACTACGAACTCCTTACCAGATTCAAGTTGTATCAGAATAGGAGCCTGATTCAAAATAGATTTGAGCTTATCAAAGCTCGATTGCTGCTCATTAGTTTAGACAAAAGGGACGTTCTTACGCAACAGCTTAGTCAGAAGAGCTGCAATTAAAAAGAACTCCTCGACAAACCTTTGACAATATCCCGCAAGACCCAGAAAATTGCAGACCTCAGAAACATTCCTAGGTTGTTTCCAATCTAACACAACCTCAATCTTTTTAGGATCAACTCGAATCCCCTTTGCAGAAACCACATGCCTGAGAAAAGTTACTTCCCTTAACTAAAATTCACAGCTGCTAAACTTAGCATAAAGTTATTTTTCTCGAAGTATATAAAGGACTACTCTCAGATGCTCATCATGATCATATTCGGTCTTAGAGTATCCCAGAATGTCATTGATGAAGACCATGATGAACTGATTCAAGTATGACTGGAAAACGTAGTTTATAAGATCCATGAATGCAGCCGGAGCATTCGTCAAACTAAAGGGCATGACTAGGAACTCGTAGTGCCCATAACGAGTCCTAAAAGTAATCTTATGGACATCAACCTCCTTAACCTTAAGCTGATAGTACCCAGAACAAATATTTATTTTAGAAAATACAGAAGCCCCACGAAACAATCGAATAGGTCGTCGATCCCCGAAAGTGGGTACTTATTCTTCACTACTAACTTATTCAACTGACGGTAGTCGATACACATTCTCATGGTACGATCCTTTTTGTTTACAAAAAATACCGGTGCCCCCACAGAGACACACTAGAATGGATAAACCCACGATCAAGGAGTTCCTAAATCTAAGCCTTTAACTACAAAAGCTTCTTTGGTGCCATACGGTAAGGAGTGATGGAAACCAGATCTGTACCTAACAAAAACTCAATATCGAACTCAACTTCCCAATTTATAGGCAAACTCAGTAATTCCTCGGGAAAAAATCCAAAAGTTCTTTAACCGTTCGAATGTTCCTAACAGACGAACCCACAAAAGTCGCTTCACTCACAAAAGCCAAGTATGCTTTACACCCTTTCTGAACCAGTTTTTTAGCCACAAGAGTAGAGATCACATTGGATAAGTAATCCGGACGCCCGATGATCATAACTACCTCCACATCATTCTTTTATTCCAAAAGTACCCTCTTAGTAGCACAATCCAAACTGACCTGATGCTTCACAAGCTAGTCCATTCCTAGAATAAGATCAAATTCCTTAAACGATAGCTCCATCAGATTAGCCGAAAACACAACTCCTTGTATCTCTAACGGTACATCCCTATATAGTCTATTAACCCGAACGTATTGACCTAACGAACTAAGTACATAAATCTCACCAGAAGTGCTCTCAATAGAGATCCCCAAGTTTACCGAAATAAAGCTAGCTACATAAGAATGTGTTGACCCTATGTCTATTAATGCAAAGTAAGGGACATCATAAATAAGGAACGTACCCGTAATCACATCAGCGGCGTCTCTGTTTTCACGATGTCAAGTAGCATAAAACAACGCAGGCTGCCTTGCCTTAGTTTGACTAACATCTCTGCTCATACCATTACCACCCCTGGGCAGACCACGGCCCTTAGACGACTGTTGAACTGCCTCCTGAGACTGAACAAAACCTGAAGCTGGAGCTTTTATCTAATCAGAATGCTGTGGGCAATCTCTGATACAGTGCTCTATCGACCCACTTTACAAACACACCCCCAACCTCCTCTAAAACTTGCCTGAATGGCGTCTACCACAGTCCTTACACTGCTGAACCAAAGCTAAAGTAATTCAAACCCCAACTCTTGAAGGCCCATCAGATTTGGCCAATTTTTTATGCCTCTGAGCAGAATTAAAGGGCTCTGAATCCCTCTTATTCTTACGTCTCTCATGTCTTTATTCTGGCGCTTAACCTCTTCGGCGATCTTCGCCTTGTCCACCAAGACGGCGAACTCTCGCTCCCTCTGCAGAGCTATCAGAACTCTTAGACTATCTCTTAACCCTTCCTCAAAGTGGAAACACTTCTCATACCCAGTTGATACCATCTCACAAGTATAATGTCTCAGTCTCAGAAATTTAGCCTCATACTCAGCCACCGTTTTATCTCCTCAGTGAGATTCATAAACTCATATCTACGAGCATCCACATAACTAGCCCTCACAAATTTACTTTAGAAGGTGGTCTTAAAATATTCCCAATTAATCTGATCTGGCTGAGTATCCTCTTCAATCATTAACCACCATTGATATGCCTCATCACGAAGTAGAGATACTACACCATTCAATTTTAGCTTAGGGGTGCAATTAATATTATTCATGATCCCCTCGGTGGCCTCTAACCAATATTCGGCCACAGTCGGGGAGACTCCAATTACGCCCTTAAACAGATCAACATCGTTGGACCGAAGTCTATTAGTCACCAACCTACAGCTCCCAGAACCAGAATGGGGCACAGTGACCCTTTTCAATACTCTAAGCATGGCTTGGGACAATGCGTCATTCCAAGTCGAGCGACTATGAGACTCGATCTCAGTAGTAGGTGTAGCTAGTGTCTCACTCGTATCCAGATTAGGCATAATACCCATCGAGGACGACTTAGCTCGAATCCCTCTACGGCGCCTGTCGCACCTACGAGTATCATGGCCACATTTCCACGAGCACTCATCGTATTCACAGTTTTATCTACATTACAAAGTTTTATGTATCAGTTTCAATGTTTATTAGCAAGTATTTCATGTTTCAAATAATTATCAGAACTAGCTTCAGAAATTTTAGAAATTTTTAGTCTCTAATTAACTAAGTAAAGTTTTAATCGTTTTAAATTTTCTAACTAAAGTACTTATAGGACCAGCGCTAGAACTCGGTATTGCACAAATTTACATTTCAAATTGAAAACAAACTTTACTCGAAAACAAGTTTTTTTTTACAAATATAATTTTGAACCCAAAATTTCACAGCCAAGTTTTGCAACCTGGCTTTGATACCACTAAATGTAACACCCCAAACCTGGCCTAGACGTTATGGCAAAATCTAGAAATGTTACGTAACAAAATTAAAACCTGGATTTTGATTTTTGAAAAACTTCGTGAAGTTTTGCTAATTATAAATTCGTTTGTATGAAAACTTTTTTCATACTTATTAATTAAAACCCGTCAATTGTTTACATTTCGAATAATTTGCACCAGAAGTTCTTAAGATGTTATATTTTGGAAAATCAAGTTTTTTTCATCGAAATCGATTGATTGCATAAAATAGTTATTTTCATAAAATTGTTTTATCAAACCTCATGCTAAAAAACCCAAATTAAAATCCAAATCCAAAATAAACCCAATAGTCCAGAGAGTCCAAAATTTACAAAACTCTTAACCCAGAATTTTATTTAAGTTTAATTAAAATAAAAGTGGTTTATGAAAGAATGAACGTAACAAAGCTCCCATCACATCGACCTGCCTAAGTCTAAGGGTTACATGAAATTATCAGACAAACAGAGAGTGAATTTAAGAAATCAGTGTCTAACTTAACAGAAATAGAATCACAAATTCAATTACATGGCAGAACAAATACAGACTTATTTTATAAAAAGAACCAGAATCATATTAGATTGGTACAGATACAGATATATATAATCCTTCCCCCATCCTCTACACACCAGTTTCGAGCATCCCAACACACCACGTGGGTTATAAAACACCCATCCAGCCCTACACACCGCTTAGTATCCATATGACACTTTTTAGAATAATCGCAATTGTGCTGCCAGTATAATGGCGAGATATCGCCTCACAGAGAACACTGCTCCACATAATGCATATCTCGCCCTATAGCCAGATGCAGATAGAATATCAAATATAATGGAATAACAGATACCAAAATGTAGATAACATACATGCTCGTATAACAAACATTAAACATGCTTATGCATAACAGATCAAACATATTAAATGCCATTATATCAAGTTTCCTACTATAAGATTATCAGATTTCATGCTTAATAGATTATAAAATCATATACCGACCCCATGAATGGCCCACAGTGGATTGGGACGACATGTACGACCCAAGGGAAAAATCTTAAAATTTGGGTCACACGCTTGTGTGGCCTACACGACTTCGCACATGGCCCACACATGCCTTTATGGCCCACACTGGCCTAAACCATGTGTTACACACGGCCGTGTAGCATCGACAAGCTCTAACTTTGGCTTTCACCATTCGCTGATTTTTGAGTTTCTCGTTACACACCTGGCTCTATTTTGATGCGAACGATCTCACGAGATCACCAAAACCTACATGCACCGATTGAAACACTAAATTAAAATGCAAACAAATGATTTAATGGGTGAAATCCACGATTTTCTAATATCATTTGAAAACCCCTTCCCACACCATAAAAACATCACAGTTTAGATCTAAGGAGTGCTCACCTTTGAAAGAAACCGCCCCCAAAACTTAACTCGCCATTGAGTCAAATGTTCCTTAAACTTCTCCTAAACACATAACCAAAATTCGCTTATTCAACAAAAATTGAATTCACAAAAAAAAAAAGATTCTTTAAATTGAAAAGGGTAAAGACAAAACTTACGAACCGATCTTGAAGCACACCAAATAAACGTACAACCCACACGATGCATAACACTAAGAAAGGCGCGATTGTTGTTTGAACAAAAGAAAGGAAAGGAAAAGTGGAAATTGATAGGACAAAGGAGAAAGAAAAGCAAAAGAAAAGAACGTGGAAAAAAAAAAGGGAAACATGGGTGTATTGGAATTTTTTTCGAAAAAAGAAATTGAAATAATTATTTAAAAAAAACAAATGAGATAACATCTTTTAATAAAATCGCACCATCCCAAAACCACCCTAACACTAATCCCTAACTAACAGATTGCTTAAAACAACTGAAATCTAATTCAATTATTATCCCCTTGACATGTAACCATTACTAACCTTATATATATAAAACAAATCCACTTGCTCATACCAAGACTCAAACCAAAGACCATAGCAAACAACCCAACGTAGTTAACCAACACACCATAACCAATTATTTGTCAAGAGTCTAATAAATCAAAGACATAAATTTTGGGACGTTACATTGAGCTTTCATAGGTCACTCCCCTTTATTTTCCTTTTTTCAGATAACCCGCGAGGTTAGGACGCTGACTCAACATTTGGAGGGCTCAGCTCAGAATATTGATTTCTACATTCAAGTATTTTAGATTGATTATTTTATAATTCTGGTTATTTGAAACTATATTATTATTGTGGCATTTGAGTTATTTTAAGGTTTTTACTTAGGCATACTTGACATTTAAATCATTTAGGCTATTAGAATATGATTTTTTTATTTAATTATGCATGAAACATGGTTTTTATCTAAGTTACGTTAATATCACTTATTCACTGCTAAATTGTAAACGTGAATTGTTATGAAAGTAAATCAAATTTTCAACTAAGTTTTCAATAGTAAACACCGTTATAATGAAGATGTTAAACTTAATCAATTTTTTTAAACTCCTGTGTTTTTCTGAAAGGAGACTAAATTTCCTTCTAGAATAAACAAATGTTTTAATTAACTATTTTCAAAACTCCAATAACTTATCGGGCCGCTTTGGTGGCTAATGTTATCTCCTGAATTTGTGTCCAACGTCTAAACGGGGTTGGGGAGGTTATAGATATAAAAAATTATAGTAAATTATTATATTTTTAAATAATTTTTAAAATTTTTAAATAATTATTAAATATGCTTTTATTTTAGGTTTTTTTTAAAGTTTAAAATATTTAATGATATGGCAAAATGCCAAATTAGCGTGAGGTGCATATGTCGTTGTTTGGTTGCTCTGTCGACCATGTCATCATTTAACAGTATAAATGGATTGATACTTTAATAGAAGGACCAACTTGCTCTTTGATCTAACATGCAATGACTACTTTGCTCATTTTATGAGTAGAGGGGGCAAAATGCGATTCTCTAAGTACAAGGTCTCCATGATACTTTGACTTAATTTTACTCATTCTTTAATTCCAAATCACTTTTTTTTTTGTTAAAAAAACCCAAATAATCACTTAACAACACAAATGGATAAAATTTTGACTAGAATGACCAATTTGTATTTTTTTTTTCTAATGTATAGGGGCTAATTGCACATTTTGTGAGTAAAGAGGCAATGCAATCCCGCTCATAATACAAGGGCCTCCATGATATTTTTACCGATTAATTGAGACATAGTATGAACTCAATATAAGCCTAAATATTTTTTATTTAAATTTTATTACTAACAAAACTATGGTAAATATGAGATGGATTGAGACATGGTATGAACATGATATGATAAATAATTGAAAACTAATAACTAATAATATATGCTAGATTTTGTCACACTCGTAACATGCCTGAAGGAATTTTTCTTTTAAAATTTATTTATTAATGAATATAGAAGAAGAAAAAAAAACAATCGCAAGTAACTAATCCAAATATCACATCAGACTGTTTTATTCATTAAAATGCTAAGCCATCAAACTTCACCCCATGAAGAAAAGCTTCACTAGACCATGATCAATGCAGCCGCGATGGATAAAGTCATCCCTAACACTATCTGGAAATTGGTCGCTTTGGCAAGTAATGTTGAAGCAGCGTTAGGGGGAGGAGCTGGGGCAGTACTGTCTAGCACCGTGATCTTAAGCTTCATCCCTTGATTACAATGGCCGGTAACACCACAAATGTACCACTTTTTACCGGCGGCTGCCAAGTTAATTTTGTCGTTTCCTGTGAATAAGCCCAAACTATTGTTTGATGGAACATTGCAGCTGTTGAAGTCATCTCCAGTCACTTTGTAAACGTTGTGACTAGCATTGTTGTACTTGAAAACTACAGCCCCAAATAAAAAAAAATTAACTTGAGTATTTGATCCACAAGTAAATTTATAGTCTCGAAAGTTGATTTAGGATTACAATCCAATCTTGGGTTTAAGTTGTTAGGTATAGTTACAACATAATACGTGAAACCCTAACCGTAACTTTCTTTGAAACCACACATAATAAACACAAATTAAAAAGAGGGGTAAGAATGGATAAGCTTACGAAGAGTATCTCCAACATAGAACTGCTTTTCTTTAGCCCAATCTGTATAATTAACTTCTAACTTCCACCCATTATCATCACCCACGACATAATCCATAGCCAATGAGATTGTCGGAGCC
The DNA here is from genome assembly GCA_025698475.1 of Gossypium anomalum. Lineage (NCBI taxonomy): Eukaryota > Viridiplantae > Streptophyta > Magnoliopsida > Malvales > Malvaceae > Gossypium > Gossypium anomalum. The sequence continues at coordinate 74,112,576 of CM046966.1, read as the reverse complement.
ATGAAAGCAACAATTGCAAAAATAACCAATGAACGATGAACAGCCATTTGATTTAATTAAGCTCAAAAAATAAAATCTAATTTGTTGCTCTAATGTTTTTTTTTTTTTCTGGGTATGGAAGACTTGTGGAAAACCATAGGTTGAAGAAAGTATTTATAGTGTTAAAAGCTACTTGTTGGGTTCAAAAGAGTACAAGATTAGAGTTAAAAACTATAATGTTTTATTGTTTTTTTTTTTTTTAATGGAAAAATAAACCTTGTATTCAAGGACGGTATTGCCGAATTAATATGAGACAATTTGCTTATTTCTAGGATTAAATATATTTGGGTCATCTATGGATTTTGGAGATGATTACAATGTTACTAGAATATGCCCGTATGCTTGAAGAAAATTTACGAAAATTTTCAGTGTAATGTTCATATTAATCATAAATGCAATTACTCAAATTTGAAGTGTATTAATTTAACGTTAAAATTGAATTATTATAACAAAATAATTAAGCAAAATATGGAATGAGTTAATAAAAAAATATAAGAAAAATAAAATAAAATGAGAGGACATAAAAATAACTTTATATGTTATAACTTGCTCCTATTTTCTTGTGATTCAACTCACACTGACTTTTCATAATTCATTTTCCCTTATTTTACTTCTTTTTAGATAATCCACAAGGTTAGGATACGAACTCGATATTCGGAGAGCTCGGCTCGGAATATTATTTTCTATATAAAAGTATTTTAGACTGATTATTTTATAATTCCTGTTATTTGAAACTATATTAATATTGTGGTATGGGAGTTAGTTTACAGTTTTCACTTAGACATACATGATATTTAAATCATTTAGGTTATTAGAAAATGATTTTTTTTATTTAATTATGCATGAAAAATGGTTTTTATTAAATTTACATTAATATCACTTTTCCGCTGCTAAATTGTACACGTGTATTATTAAAAAATTAATTCAGATTTTCAACTAAGTTTCAATAGTAAACATCGTTATAATGAAGATGTTAAACTTAATCATTTTTTAAAAAAACTCCCGTGTTTTTCTAAAAAGAGAATTAACTTCCTTCTAAAATAAAAAAATGTTTTAAGTAACTGTCCTTAAAACTCTGATAAGTTATTGGGCCACTGCGGTGGCTAATGTAATTTCCCGGATTCAGGTCTAACGTCTAGGCCAGGTTAGGGAGGTTACAGATATAAAAAATTATAGTAAATTATTATATTTTTAAATAAGTTTTAAAATTTTTAAATAATTATTAAAATTTTTTATTTTAGATTATTTTTAAAGTTTAAAATATTTGATGATGTGGCAAAATGCCAAATTAGCATTAGGTACATATGTCATTGTTTGGTTGCTCTATCAGTCATGTCATCATTTAATAGTATAAATGGATGGATACTTTAATAGAAGGACTAACTTACTCTTTGATCTAACATGCAATGACTAATTTGCCCATTTTTTTTAGTAGAGGGGGACAAAATACGATTCTCTTAGTACAAGGTCTCCATGATACTTTGACCTATTTTTACTCATTCTTTAATTCCACATCACTTATATATTTTTTGTGAAAAACCAAATAATCACTTAACAACACAAATGGATAAATTTTTGAATAAAAGTACCAATTTGCAATTTTTTTCTAACGTATAGGGCTAATTGCACATTTTGTGAGTAAAGAGGCAATGCAATCCCGCTCCTAATACAAGTGCCTCCATGATATTTGTACTGCCCCAAAACTCGGCCTAGAAATTTAGTTCGAATCTCGGAGGTCACATTGATCACCAAAGTGATTTGGAAACAATTTTACAAAACGAATTGTTAAAACTTCATTATGAACCCAATTTGCTAACGTCGATCTAGATTGACTAATCATTCAGATTTCAATTAGAAAATTTAAGTTGTGTTTAAAATATTCATGCACATAAGTCTGCAGTTTAAGAAAACAGTAAAAAATAAGAGTTTCAAACAATCCCAAAATGACACTTAAACTATAGTTCTTATAAAATATTACAGTCAAAAACCATTTATTAAATCTCAGAACTAGAGAAATAATTTATTAACTTGTTTAAAACGTGGTTGTCCAAGACCTCCATCATGTCGAGTCCAGCTATAAAAAATGCAAGTACTTGAAAAAGGAAAACTAAGGGGGTGAGATACACGAGCTCAATGTGAGTTTGAACACAACATAAGGTAAAAAGGAGAAGACACAACAATCATTCGATACAGTAATTATAAGAAATTCACTTACGAGAATTTAAAATTGAAAACTCAATCAAAGTAGTCAAATCAAAATACAGAACCAACGTTCCAACCATACGTAGTTATCAAGCACATCATAACATACAATTAGCATACTTTCAAAATAAGCAAATAGCCAGACGTATGTACGGATGCAACAGATTAAGAGTAAACCTAACCATCCAGCCAAACACCACTCTGATCCCTGTTCACACCATAAATGAGCTAATAGTAGCCCAACCAACCATGCACACCACATAGGAACTCGAAAGGCTTGTCCAACCCTACACACCACATATGTGGAACAAAGCTACCTAAATAACAGTATGTAGCTGAGCTGCCATACGTATCGTACTGTGCGTTAAATTGCTATACAGACATGTTGCAATTGAAACTTCCAAATCAGATCAGACTTCCTTCTCTTTAGAACCAAAACCCCAACTTATGCTCATGAATTAATGCACGTCAAACACTATCAGTTATACAGACATAGAAGCTCATATCCAGTCAATCAACTATGGAATTCCCATGCGGTTGCAGAATGCGCACCATATACAAACATTCACTTATCAATCAAATGGATTTAGAGTTGCACACATTAAATAGGCCAGAACCAGAATAGATTGTAACGGTACTCAATTATAAAGTAACATCAATTAATCACTGAAATGAACCAGTAACTAAAGCTACAATTGCAAATAACACACAAGTCCAAGCGAAAATAGTGTTCTAACCACCCTTACTAAGACCTGGCCAAGGCTCGGAACACACAAAAACACAATCAGGTCATAAATCGACACTGTACAAAAATTGACGAAGTAGGGCCACACGACCGTATGGAAGTGCCTAGGTCGTGTAGGGATTAACATGCCCATGTGAGGGAGGCATACGTCTGTGTGAGAGGAGGCACACACCCGTGTATAGGTGACACAAGCCCGTATGTCCAGGGAACATGGCCGTGTGGATAGCTCATGTAACTCACTGTCCATTTGTGCTAAAATAAAATGCAAGGCAACTATGGCTGTGTGGAAATCTCACATGCCCGTGTGCCTACAGGATATGGCCGTGTGTCCAGAACACACGCCAGTGGAAAATGACTAAAATCCCTCAATACCCAAAATTAGCCACATGGTCATGTGGCACCAAAATCGTCCCAAAAACCCTAATTCTCATTTCCACATAGCCGTCTGAACAGCCGGTGTGAAAATTAACTAAAAATCTCCAAATCAGTCATACAGCCGTGTGGCACCAAAATTTGCCCGGAAACCCAATTTTTCCAAATGTACATGGCCATGTGGACCTCTCGTGTGGTCACGAAACCACACTAAAATAGCCCGAAAAATGTGAATTTTGACATGTAATGATCCCTAACCTCTAGCAGTTCAAAGGCACAACGTAGAAAACTGAATACTATGCTATTTATCGTCAATACAATTCATCAATTGACCGATATTTGAACACACATAATTAAATCAACAATTCGCAAATGAAGGTGAAAAGAAACTTTTCGAACCTACACCTGATTCATGATCAATACATCTAGACACCGAACTTGATGACAAGGAAACTGAAGCTTTCCGAAAACCACAAACAAAACCATTTTTTTTTCAAAAGAAGAAAAGAAAAAAAATAAAGGAATAATGGTAACGAGAAGAGGAGGGGAGACTAACGTGAGAGAGTAGAACGTGAGAAAAAAATAAAATAAAAATAAATAAAAGAATAAACTAATAAATATTTAAAATATAAATAAAAACTAGAGTAAAAATACTTCCGAAAATACACACAAGGGAATTCGAACCCAGAACCCAAAGGTACACTAACACACAACCAACCACAAAACCAGTAGGCCCATTCTAACATCAAAACGAGGAAACACATACAATTGGTTAAGCTACGCACTGACACTAAACACATACCTAAAAACTTCTAATCCCAAAATTCGAGGTGTTACAACTTAACCCTCCTAAAAGAAATTTCGTCCCCTAAATTTCCAACTAACATAACAATTGTCTAACACAAGCTACACCACTACGCTCCCGCTGTGCACTCTAATCCCAAACCATACCATACTAGACTTAAAAAACTTCACACACCTATCCAAAACCTCTAGATATTGAACCAAATCAATGTACCTACATACACGAACACTCGATGTAACACCCCAAACCCTGCCTGGACGTTTGGCCGAATCTGGCGATGTCACATTGAAATGTTTTTCGCAAAGTGAAAAATTGTTAAAAACCCATTCTCCATTAAACCTTTTTGAACGACCTTGAAGATGATTTCAAGGCTTGCCGTTTATCTTAAAATTGTAAGTCATTTTTCAAAAATTAATCATATTAAAATGTCGTTATCTATTTAAAAACATTGTTTCTTACGGAAGCTTTTGAAACGTGTTGCGTAGTCGTGATGTTTTAAAAAACATTTATCTTTTGAAAACCCGTGTCCTACTGCTAGCAGATATAAATTATTATAACAAAACCCCAAATTAAATGTTAAAAATTTAAAGAGGCCTTATTACAGAAAATGCCCAAATTAAAATACTTATAATTTAAAAGTCAAAAATAGAAGCACGCGCAGTTGTGTGGCTACCTTTGAGTCCCTCGCAGCACCGATCCACCTAAGGATTACCTGCACAGATAAACAGAAGGGTGAGTTTACGAAAACTTAGTTGTAATCCCTTAATAAACAGACAATCAAACATACAGTGAGTAAATACAGTCTGGGCCTAAGCCCTTTTTAGTAACAGTGGCAATATCAATTTGGGCTTTAGCCCATCTCAATATAGAAACAGTTATATGTTCGGCCCTTGCCCATTGCAGTAATAGTAAACAGTGTAGAAACAGTAAACAGTATGCAAGTCCTACCCATCTAACCTCTACACTCCATCTCTGTCCAACCCTACACACCATGTAGGGATAAAATCAACCTACCCATCCCTACACACCAAAAATATAGCACCAGTTGCGACACTAAATAGTATTTGCAATAGAACTGCCAATATAATAGGCTTAGAGCCATTAGTGATTTGCAGCAGAGCTGCCAATACAGTATACATCCTCCAATCATATAAAACCCACCCCCATGCAATGCATCCTGCCACATGTCATGTCATATCATAATATTATACATGTACTCAACACAGTTACAATAGCATCCTAAAATCTAAACATATATCACATAGGGGCAAAACAGTCAATTTACCATGTAAGGGCATTTCAGTTATTTTACCATATAAAGGCAACACAGTCATTTTACCACCTAAGGGCAAAACAATCATTTTACCACATAAGGGCAAAATAGTCATTTCATCAAATTAGGGTCTAGGTATACCTACTGACCCAACAGTATGTCCACAGTTGTCTCGGATGACCCGTGCAACCTTAACAAACAGTGAAAATGGGCTTAAAGCTCATAGCATGGCCTATGTGGGCCCACACGTCTGTGTGGCCCACAAAGACCAAAAATGGCCTCGGCCATGTAAACTACACAGCCTGGCTCAACAACCTCTACACGTCCGTGTGTTTTATCCGTGTGGGGCCTACACGACCCATTTCGGCCCATCGTGGCCTAGAACGGCCTAAGCCCATGAGAATGATCATGGTGGCCTCTACGATCAAACGCCCATGTTTTACGCATTTGAATTATCACACGAGCGAGCGCATGCTCGTGTAGCGTCAATAGTCATACTTTTTCGGCTTTTGCCGATCTATGCTTATTGCAGTGTGGTTACACACCTATTTGTGAGGAGTGCTAAAAGTCCACGAGCACTAAAGTCTACATCCATTCAAGGCATTCAATCAGTCTTTTAGTCACTAGGGTTAAACACCATCTTATTAACACTTAATCCCAACATGGTATTTATTACTTGCCTTGATTGAACAAATGCGATTTAACCCACTTAAGCCGCTCAAGATTGACTTCAAGATCCTTGGCAAAAATCTGTATTACAACCTAATCTTGTTAACCAAAACCCTAAATGTAGATAACTTGAACCAAGTGAACAACTTACCAAAATGTAGAACTACTAGTAGAAGGTAGCAGTAATCGGTCTACAAGAGTACACCCTAAAATCGAGGCACGAGATGATGCAAACACCCCTGACAGAAACTGACAGAGAATAGTAAATGTTAGAGGGGAAAGTTATTTGACATAGAACAAAGAAAACAACAACTATGCACTTAAACCTGAAATAGAATATTTGGCTAACCCTAGAAAATGAAAAGAGAAGAAAGCCGAAAGAAAGAAATGAGGGGAAGAGAGAAGTCAAGAGCACTTACCCAAAATCAAAACAAAAGAAATGGAGAGAAGTGCATTCAGTTTTAATCAATACAAGAAGGGACACTTGGTAAAAGCCGAAGGAAACAAAAGAGAATACAAAGGGATGTTCGGCCACTGCACAAAAGAAAATGATGACACAGAATTGATTGAGAGGGGAAGAATGGTATTTGGTTAAGGTTACAAGGATGAGCACATTCGGTAGAATAGTAGATGGAATGAGAACTAACAGTAGAGAAATGGTCGAAAGGAAAAGGAAAACCAAAAAGAAGGCAGAAGGAAAAATACCCGAATGGTCAAGATAGCGTTCAACCTCAAACAAAAATGGAATCAAGCAAAAAATGGTAGCCACTAAAATGGAGAGGACTTGACAACCTCAAAGCCGAATTCTGATAAGCCAGAATTCTAATTTAGCACACATTACTTATTTCTTTCAAAAACCCTAAATTTTTCTTCCCAAATCACTCAAACCGTCTACCAACCCTTAATTCACTCCTTAAATCTCTCCTCCAATCTCTGAACCATCCAATTCAAATTCCACAACAACTCTGCAGTATTTTGGTCAAACTCTACTATCCATATTGTATAGGCAGCAAAATAAAAGACTCTACTATGCCCAACAGGATTCGAACCTCAAACCTCAAGTATACGTAACACGCCACTTATCCCCTAGTCCAGCAGGCCCTTTTTGTCATGTTTTACCCATATTTATTTCTAAGCCTATGACTAGAGATAGGGGTTTATTCACATAAAAACAAAACTATACATAAGCCAAGGCTCGAACCCAAGATTTCTCAGACACTTCCTAGAGCACTTAACCACTGAAACAAACACTCATTTGTGTTACTTTCTTGCACAACTAATATCTATGTGCAGCCTCCTAATTGTTCCAATGCTCAAAACTTAATACTTCTAGGCCCAAAATTTGGGGCGTTACACTTGAACCCAAACCCTCAAACACACATTCAGAACTTTTAGCTACTGAAGCAGATACATATTTCATATTTACCAATCACACGTACAACCATACTTGACTCAATGCGATGAGGGAACTCCATAATCTGATGCTCCGTAGACCCGCATCTAAGACATGCTCCTATCTTTTTCCAACAATCACCTGAATGGCGCTTCTTATAGTGCCCACAAAATAGAGTGCTCGCACCACTACTATCACCCTTCGCATTACCTTTACCGACACTCAACTACGTTTTTACACACTTCGCAGACCGATGCTCTAACCTCGAAGAACTATGATCTCTTTTCTTCCCACAATCTACCCATCTACCTTGTACCATCTCTCTATTTCTTTCTAAGCTAGCCTCGAACACCTTCCCTCTCTCACTTCGCTAGTCAATGCCTTAGCACTAACCTCCGGGTTATCGCTACCCGAAGCTGGTGAAATCGCATTGAATTTCAACTCCCGAACAAACACACGCCCCAGAGAAATTGACGACTACTTAAGAGTCTCGCTAGGTTGATCTTCACAATCATGCTTACCTTCAGAATCCATATCGGTCTTGTGGCTAACTTAGAATATCTTCATTTCTAGGAAACGAACACAAAATAAATATATAACAATAGAGTTCTAATCTTACAGTTTCAAATTTCCACTTGGACTAGTGTCGGAGCCTTAGACATTTTACTTCCGTAGAACATTTTCAAAACACAAATCATTTTCAAGGTACCGTGGTAAAGTTTCTCAATAAAATTTTTTTAAGCCACCACATGCGCACACGGATACATAAAACATAGGCCGAGCTTTTGCAAACTTAGCTCTGATACCACTAAATGTAATGCCCCGAAACTCGACCTAAAAGTTTAGTTTGAATCTCGGAGGTCACATTGATCAGTGAATTGTTAAAACTTCATTACGAACCCAATTTGCTAATCTCGAACTAGATCGACTAATCATTCAGATTTCAATTAGAAAATTTAAGTTGTGTTTAAAATATTCATGCATATAAGTCTGTAGTTTTAAGAAAACAGTCAAAAATAAGAGTTTCGAAAAATCCCAAAAAGAAACTTGAACCACAGTTCTTATAGAATCTTACAGTCCAAAACGATTTATTAAATCTCAGAACTAGAGAAATAATTTATTAGCTTGTATAAAATGTGGTTGTCTGAGACCTACGGCATGTCGAGTCCAGCTACAGAAAATGCAAGTAAATGAAAAAGGAAAACTAAGGGGTGAGCTACACAAGCTCAGTATGAGTTCGAACACAACAGAAGGTAAAAAGGAAAAAGACACAACAATGATTCAATACAGTACTCATAAGAAATTTAGTTACAAGAATTTAAAATCAGAAACTCAATCAAAGTTTATTCCAAGAGTCAACTCAAAACACAAAACCAATGTTCTAGCCATTCGTAGTTATCAACCAATGTTCCAGCCATTCGTAGTTATCAAGCACAGCATAACATACAGCTAACATATTTTCAAAATAAGAAAACAGGCAGACATATGTACGGATGTAAAACGGATGTAACAAATTTAGAGTAAACCCACACATTCAGCCAAACACCACTCTGATCCCCGTTCACACCACAAATGAGCTAATAGTAGCCCAACCAACCATGCACACCGCATAGGACCTCGAAAGACCCATCCAACCCTACACACCACTTATGTGGAACTAAGCTATGTAAATAACAGTATGTAGCTGAGCTGCCATACGTATCGTACTCTGTGATAAACTGCTATACAGACGTGTTGCAGATAAAACTTCTAAATCAGATTAGACCTCCTTCTCTTCACAACCAAAACCCCAATTTATGCTCATGAATTAATGCACAACACTATCAGTCACACAGACATAGAAGCTCATATCCAGTCAATCAACTACAGAATTCCCATGCGGTTGTAGAATGCGCAACATATAAAAACATTCACACATTAATCAAACAAATTCAGAGTTGCACACATTAAATATCCCAGAATCAGAATAGATTGTAACGGAACTCAATTATAAAGTAACATTAATTAATCACTGAAATGAACCAGTAACTAAAGCTACGATTGGAAATAACACAAAAGTCTAAGCGAAAATAGCGTTCTGACCACCCTTACTAAGACTTGGCCAAGGGTCGGAACACAAAGGAACACAATTAGGTCATAAATCGACACTGTACAAAAATTACCGAAGTAATGCCACATGACTGTGTGGAAATGCCTAGGTCGTGTGGGGGTCAACATGCCCATGTGAGGAAGGCACACAGCCGTGTATAAGTTACACACGCCTGTATGTCCAGGGAACATGGATGTGTGTACAGCTCGTGTAACTCACTATCCATTTGAGCTAAAATAAGGTGCAAGACAAACATGCCCATGTGCCTACAAGACATAGCCGTGTGTCCAAAACACACGCCCATGAAAAATGACTAAAATCCTTAAATACCCAAAATTACCCACACGGTCGTGTGGCACCAAAATTGTCCCAAAAACCCTAATCCCCATTTCCACAGGGCCTTATGAATCGCCCTTGCGAGCCATACAGCCTTGTGGCACCAAAATTTGCCTGGAAACCCAAATTTTCCAAATGCACACGGCTATGTGGACTGCCCGTGTGGTCACGGAACCACCCTAAAATAGCCCAAAAAAGTGAATTTAGACATGTAATGATCCCTAACCTCTAGCAGTTCAAAGACACAACATAGAAAACTGACTACTATGCTATTTATCGGCAATACAGTTCATCAATTGACTAATTTTTGAACACACAGAATTAAATCAACAATTCGCAAGTGAAGTTGAAAAGAAAAGTTTTGAACCCACACTTGATTCACGATTAATACGTCTAAACATCAACTTGACGAAAAGGAAACTGAAGCTTTTCAAAAACCACAAACAAAACCTTTTTTTCTTCAAAAGAAGAAAAGAAAAAAAATAAGGGAACAATGGTGAGGGGAAGAAGAGGGGAGACTAACGTGCGAGAGGAAAACCTGAGAGAAAAAAATAAAATAAAAATAAATAAAAGAATAAACTAATAAATATTTAAAACATAAATCAAAGCTAGGGTAAAAATACTTCCTAAAATACGCACAAGGGAATTCAAACCCAGAACCCAAAGGTACACTAGCACACAACCAACCATAAAACCAACAAGCCCATCCTGACATCAAAACGAGGAAACACGCACAATTGGTCGAGCTATGCACTGACCGTAAACACATACCTCAAAACATCTAACCCCAAAATCTGATGTGTTACAACTCACCCCTCCTAAAAGAAATTTCATCCCCGAAATTTCTAACTAACAAAATAGTTGTCTAACACAAGCTACACCACTACACTCCCGCTGTGCACTCTAATCCCGAATTGTACCGTACTAGACTTAAAGACTTCACACACCTATCCAGAACCTCTAGATGCTGAACCAAATCAATGTACCTACATACACGAACACTAGAACCCAGACCCTCAAACACACATCCAGAACATTTAGCTACTGAAGTAAATATATATTTTATATTTACCAATCACACATACAACCATACTTGACTCAATGACAATGAGGGCACTCCCTACTCCAATACTACATAGACCCACATCTAAGACACGCTCCCATCTATTTCAAACAATCACTCAAATGGCGCTTCTTATAGTGCCCATAAAACAGAGTGCTCGCGCCACTACTATCACCCTCCGTATTACCTTTACTTACAATCAACTGTGTTTTTACACACTTCGCAGACCGAGGCTATAACCTCGAAGAACTGAGATCTCTTTTCTTTCCACAATCTTCCCACCTACCTTGTACCATCTCTCTATTCTTTCTAAGCAAGCCTCGAACACCTTCCCTAAAACCTCACTCACTTCCCTAGTCAATGCCTCAGTACCAACCTCCAGGTTATCGCTACCCGAAGTTGGTGAAATTGCATTGACTTTCAACTCCTGAATAAACACGCGTCTGGGAGAAATTGATGACTCCTCAAGAGTCTCACTAGGTTGATCTTCACGATCATGCTTACCTTCAGAATCCATATCGGTCTTATGGCTAACTTAGAATATCTTTATTTTCAGGAAACAAACACAAAATAAATATCTAACAGTACAGTTTTAATCTTATAGTTTCGAATTTCCACCAGGACTAGTGTCGGAGTCTCAGACATTTTATTTTCGTAGAACATTTCCAAAACACAAATCATTTCAAGTTACTGTGGTAAAGTTTCTCAAAAAAAAATTTTAAGCCAGCAAGTGCGCACACGAATACATAAAACACAGGCCGAGTTTTTGCAAACCTGGCTCTGATACCACTAAATGTAATGCCCCAAAACTCGTCTTAGAAGTTTAGTCTGAATCTCAAAGGTCACATTGATCACTGAAGTGATCTGGAAACCATTTTACAAATTGAATTATTAAAACTTCATTAGAACCAATTTGCTAACCTCGATCTAGATCGACTAATCATTTAGATTTCAATTCAAAAATTTAAGTTATGTTTAAAATATTCGTGCATATAAGTCCGTAGTTTTAAGAAAATAGTCCAAAATGATTCAAAAAAAAAATAGTCCAAAATAAGAGTTCCGAAAAATCCCAAAAAGAAACTTAAACCACAATTCTTATAAAATCTTACAATCAAAAACCATTTATTAAATCTCAGAACTAGAGAAATAATTTATTAGCTTGCTTAAAGCGTGGTTGTTCGAGACTTATGGCTTGCCGAGTCCAGCTGCAGAAAACGCAAGTACCTGAAAAAGGAAAACTGAGGGGGTGAGCTACACAAGCTCAGTTTGAGTTTGAACACAAAAGGAGGTAAAAAAGCAAAACAATAACAATGATTCAATATAGTACTCATAAGAAATTCACTTACGAGAATTTAAAATAAAAAACTCAATCAAAGTTTATTCCAATAGTCAAATCGAAACACAAAACGAATGTTCCAGCCATTCATAGTTATCAAGCACATCATAACATACAGTTAACATATTTTCAAAATAAACAAACAACCAGACATATGTATGGATGCAACTGATTAAGAGTAAACCCACCCATCCAGCTAAACACCACTCCGATCCCCGTTCACACCACAAATGAGCTAATAGTAGCCCAACCAACCATGCACCCTTCCAACCTTACACACCACGTATGTGGACCTAAGCCACATAAATAACAGTATGCAGCTAAGCTACCATACGTGTCGTACTATGCTGTAAACCATTATATAGACGTGTTGCAACTAAAACTGCCAAATCATATCAAACTTCCTTCTTTTCACAACCAAAACCCCAATTTATGCTTATGAACTAATGCATATCAAACACTATCAGTCACACAGTCATAGAAGCACATATCTAGTCAATCAACTACAGAATTCCCATGCGGTTGCAAAATGCGTATCATATACAAACATTCTTACATCAATCAAACAGATTTAGAGTTGCACACATTGAATAGCCTAGATTCAGAATCGATTATAATGGTACTCAATTATAAAGTAACATCAATTAATCACTGAAACAAACCAATAACTAAAGCTACGATTGCAAATAACACACAAGTGTAAGCGAAAAGAGCGTTTCGACCACCCTTACTAAGACCTAGCCAACATGGACAAAAATTAGAGAAGTAGGGCCACATGGCCGTATGTTTGGCTGTATGGAAATCTCACACGCCCGTGTGCCTATAGGAGACGGCCATGTGTCCAGAACACATGCCCGTATGAAAAATGACTAAAATATGTAAGTCCCCAAAATTAGCCACACAGCCCTGTGGCACCAAAATTTGCCTGGAAACCCAAATTTCCCAAATGCACATGGCCATGTGAACCTCCCGTGTGTGACACACGCCTATGTGGTCACGAAACTACCCTAAAACATTCTAAAAAACGTGAATTTCGACATGTAATAATCCTTATCTCTAGTAGTTCAGAGACACAACGTAGAAAACCAAATACTATGCTATTTATCTGCAATACAATTTATCAATTGACTGGTTTTCAAACACACATAATTAAATCAACAATTCACAAATGAAATTGAAAAGAAAAATTTTGAACCCACACTTAATTCACGATCAATACGTCTAGGCAACGACTTGACGACAAGAAAATTAAAGCTTTCCGAAAACCACAATGGTGAGAGGAAAAGGAGGGGAGACTAACGTGAGAGAAAAAAATAAATAAAAGAATAAACTAATAAGCATTTAAAACATAAATGAAAACTAAAGCAAAAATACTTCGCAAAATACACAGAAGAGAATTCAAACCCGAAACCCAAAGGTACACTAAGACACAACTAACCACCAGACCAGCAGGCCCATTGTAACATCAAAACGCGAAAACAAGCACAATTGGTCGACCTACGCACTGACCCTAAACACATATCTAAAAAATTTTAACCCCAAAATTTAGTGTGTTACAATATTTTTACTATTTAATTGAGATGTGGTATGAACTCAATACAAGTGTAAATATTTTTATTTAAATTTTATCACAAACAAAACTATGCAAAATATGAGATGAATTGAGACATGATATGAACATAATATGATAAATAATTGAAAATTAATATAAAAACAATATATACTAGATTTTGTCACATCCATAATATGGGTGAAAGAATTTCACTTTCAAAATATTTTTAATAATAAATATAGAAGAAAAAAAAAAAACAATCGCAAGTAACAAATGCAATCCAATATAACATCAGATTGTTTTATTCATTAAAATGCTATGCCTCCAAACTTCACCCCATGAATAAAAGCTTCACTAGACTATGGTCAATGCAACCGCGATGGATAAAGTCATCCCTAACACTATTTAGAAATTGGTTGCTTTGGCAAGTAATGTTTAAGCAGCACTAGAAGGAGCAGCAGGGGCAGTACTGTCTAGCACTGTGATCTTAAGCTTCATCCCTTGATTACAATGGCCGGTAACACCAAAAATGTACCATTTTTTTTTCTGGCAACTGCAAACTTAATTATGTCGTTTCCACTGAATAAGCCCAAACTATTGTTTGATGGAACAGTGCAGCTGTTGAAGTCATCTCCATTCACTTTGTAAATGTTGTGACTAGCATTGTTGTACTTGAAAACTACAGCCCCAAATAAAAAAGAAAAACTTGAGTATTTGATCCACAACTAAATTTATAGTCCTAAAAGTTGATTTAGGATTACAATCCATCTTGGGTTTAAGTTGTTAGGTATAGTTACGTGAAACCCTAACTTCCTTTCAAAGTATGCATAATAAACACAACATAAATTTTATTACTAATTAAAAAGAATGGTAAGGAACGGATGAAGTTACGAAGATTATCTCCAACATAGAACTGATTGTCTTTAGCCCAATCTTCATAATTAACATTTAAGCTCCACCCCTTATCATCACCCACGACATAATCCATAGCCAATGTGATCGCCGGAGCCATGAAAGCAACAATCGCAAAAATAACTAATGAACGATGAATAGCCATTTGATTTAATTAAGCTCAAAAATTAAAATCTAATATTTTGCTCTAATTTTTTTTTTTTTTTTTTTTCTGGGTATGGAAGACTTGTGGAAAACCATAGGTTGAAGGAAGTATTTATAGTGTTAAAAGCTACTTGTTTGGGTTCAAAAGAGTACAAGATTAAGGTTTAAAACTAAAGAAACATGATATAAAAATGTGATTCCAAGTCATCCTTGTCGCTTTCCAATAGGAGAATGATAAATCAGATTTTTTTCTCCTCATTTTTAGCACTGTTAGTTGAATTTGAAATTTTTCAAGAAGAAAAAGATGAAAATCAAGATGAAAAATTAGATTCAAGATGAAAAATTAAATTGTCATTCTCTTATTAGAAAGGAAAAGAGATAAGGATGACATGGAATCACAGTTTCATACAATCCCCTCTCTTAAAACCATATTGTTTTATTGTTTTTTTAATGGAAAGTAAACCTTCTACTCAAGGACGGTATTGTCGAATTAATATGAGACAATTTGCGTATTTATAGGATTAAATTTATGTGGGTCATCTATGGATTTTGGAGATGATTACAATATGTTACTAGAATATGCCCGTATGCTTGAAGAAATTTTACGAAAATTTTCAATGTAATATTCATATTAATCATAAATGCAATCATTCAATTTTTAAGTAATTAATTTAATGTTAAAATTGAATTATTATAACAAAATAATAAAGCAAAATATGGAATGAATTAATAAAAAAAATGAGAAAAAAATTATAGGACATAAAAATAACATGAAAACTTAAAAAAAATCTTATGTTAAACAAAATAAAGCACATAATTGTATAAAATTTAAATCATTATAATAAAAATATAATTTAGGTCACTATCGTAAGAAATATGCAAAATATGAGATTAATTGGATAAAAATATTATGGAGGTTTTTGTTGTTGGAGTCAGATTGTATTTTGTTCCCACTACTTAAAAATAGGTAAATTAGCCCACCCCAAGATGAGGCCCCCACGATGAGTTATTAGCTCAGTTGTAGAGCGTACCTTTGATAATTGCATCGTTGTGCTTAGGCTGTAAGGGTTCTCAGCTACATGGATAGTTTAATGTGCTCATCACTGCCTGATCCTGAGATGTGGATCATCCAAGGCACATTACCATGGCGTACTTCTCCTATTTGAACCAGGGTTTGAAACTGAACTTCTCCTTAGGAGGATAGATGGGCGATTCAGGTGAGATCCAACTTTCTATTCACTCACGAGATTTGAGCGGTCTGAGGGGGACCACGACAGCTCCTCTCTTTTTGGTAATCCATACATTCCTTATCAGTGTATGGACAACTATCTCTCGAGCACATGTTTAGGTTTGGCCTTAATGGGAAAATAAAATAGAGCACCTAACAACCTATCTGCACAGACCAAGAACTATGAGATCGCCTCTTTCATTCTGGGGTGATGGAGGGATCGTACCATTCAAACCTTTTTTTTTCATGCTTTTCTCGGAGGTCCGGAGAAAGCTGCAATCAGTAGGATTTTCCTAATCCTCCATTCCCGAAAGAAGGAACGTGAAATTCTTTTTCCTTTTCACAGGGACTAGGAGATTGGATCTAGCCATAACAAGAATGCTTGGCTGATAAATAATTCACTTCTTGGTTTTTGACCCCCTTAATTACTATGAACATCCTTGATCAGTGCAATGAGATGTGTCTATTTATCTATCTCTTGACTTAGAATGGGAGCAGGTTTGAAAAAGGATCTTATAATGTTTAGGGTTGGGCCAAGAGGGTCTCTTAACGCCCTTTTTTTTTCTTCTCATCGGAGTTATTTCTTATTTTATAAATACTTGCCATGGTAAGGAAAGATAGGGGAACAAGCACACGTGGAGAGCACAGTACAACAGAGAGTTGTATGCTACATTTGGATGAGTCGCTCTTGAAAATAAATCTATTAATTCTCTCCTAATTGGTTCAATTGTAGGTGCGATGATTTACTTTACAGCGAGGTCTCTAGTTCAAGTCCAAGATTGCCCTGCTGTGCCAAGGAAAAGAATAAAAGAAGCATATGACTCTTTTATGCATGCTCCACTTGGCTCAGGGGATGCAGCTCAATTCTAGAGCTCCGCTCTTACAATTGGGTCGTTGCGATTACGAGTTGGGTGTCTAACTGTCCAAGTAGTAATGATAGTATCTTGTACCTAAACTGGTGGCTCATTTTTCCTAAGTAATGGGAAAGAGGACCGAAACATGCCGCTGAAAATCTGTATTGAGACAAAGATGGGCTATCAAGAACGTAGAAGAGTAAGATGGGCGGTTGGTCAGATCTAGTATGCATCGTACATGGACGGTAGTTGGAGTTAGTGACTCCCCTAGGTTCCCCTATCTGGGATCCCTGGGGAAGAGGATCAAGTTGGCCCTTACAAACAGTTTGATGTACTATCCCCCTTCGACCCTTTGAACAAAATGCGGCAAAAGGAAGGAAAATCCATGAACCAACCATATCGCCTCCACCCCGTAGGAACTATTAAATTACCTCAAGGACACCTTCGATATCCAGGGGTCACGTACCGACCATAGAACCCTGTTCAATAAGTGGAATGCATTAGTTTTCTGCTCTCAGGTTGGGCAATAAGGGTCGAAGAAGGGCAACCAGTCATTCTTAAAACCAGCATTCTTAATACCAAAGTGTCGGAGGAGGGAAAGCTCTCTACCGTTCCTGGTTTTCTTATAGCAAGATCCTCTGGAGCAACAAGAATCCTTAGTTAGAATGGGATTCCAACCCAGCACCTTTTGAGATTTTGAGAAGAGTTGCTCTTTGGAGAGCACAGTACGATGAATGTTGTAAGCTGTGTTAGAGGGAGGGGGAGTTATTGTCTATAGTTGGCCTTTATTGTAGAATCAGTCGAGGGCATGAGAGGCGGTGGTTTACCCTGCGGCAAATGTCAGTGGTTCGAGTTCGCTTATATCCAACTCGTGAACTTAGGCGAAACAAAGCTATATGATAGTACCCAATTTTTTTGATTCGGTAGTTAGTTTGATGTATGATTTATCATTCATGTACGTTGATAAGATCCTTCCATTTCATTTAGCAGCACCTTAGGATGACATAGCCTTAAATTAAATTAAGGTAAAATTAAGGGTGAGGTTCAAACGAGGAAAGGCTTACGGTGGATAGCTAGGAACCCAGAGATGAGGAAAGGCATAGTAAGCAGCGAAATGCTTCGAGGAGTTGAAAATAAGCATAGATTCAGAGACTCCCAAAGAGGTTAACCTTTCAAACTATTGCTAAATCCATGGGCAGATAGGAATTGAAACATCTTAGTAGCTGGAGGAAAAGAAAGCACAAGTGATTCTCATAGTAGCGGCTAGCGAAATTAGAGTAGCCTAAATCATGAAAACAGGTTGTAGGAAAGCAATAAAAGTGTCGTTCTGCCAGGCAAAGCGATGAAGTGTCGAACCTTAGATGACGATAGTCTAGTAGCTGAAAGCATCACTAGCTTAAGCTCTAACCCGAGTAGCATGGGGCACGTGGAATCCCGTATGAATTAGTATGGACCACCTTGCGAGGCTAAATACTCTTGGGTGACCGATAGCGAAGTAGTACCGTGAGGGAATGGTGAAAAGAACCCCTGTCGGGAAGTGAAATAGAACATGAAACCATAAGCTTCCAAGCAGTGGGAGGAGCCTAGGCTTCTAACCCCGCGCCTATTGAAGAATGAGTTGGCAAATCATAGGTAGTGGCTTGGTTAAAGGAACCCACCAGAGCCGTAGCGAGAGCGAGTGTTCATAGGGCAATTATCACTGCTTATGGACCTGAACCTAGGTGATCTATGTGACTAGGATGAAGCTTGGGTGAAACTAAATGGAGGTCTGAATTGACTGATGTTGAAGAATCAGCAGATGAGTTGTGGTTATGGGTGAAATACCACTCAAACGTAGAGCTAGCTAGTTCTCCCTAAAATGCGTTGAGGCGCAGCAGTTGACTAGACATCTAGGGGTAAAGCACTGTTTCATTGCAAGCTGTGAGAGTGGTACCAAATTGAGGCAAACTCTAAATACTGGATATGATCTCAAAATAACATGGGTCGAGGTCGGCCTGTAACACCCTTTACCCGTATCTGACCCGAAATAGGGTACGAGGCATTACCAAACTTAAACACAAGCAAACATACATTTACGAGTCATAAATTTGGCACCAAATTAAAACTTTTCACATACATTCATATCATCTCTAAAACGAGCCTACGAGGCCCAAAACATGCATCGAAAGCGGTTTGAGACTAAACCGAGAACTTTAGAAATTTTTACAATACTTAGAAAATTTTTGCTAAAACAAGGGTCACACGTTTGTGTGGCTTGGGACACGCCCGTGTGGGCAGCCCGTGTGGTCATACATGCCCGTGTCCCTAACCCGTGTAACTCTCTATTTGTCACCTAAGAACAAGTTGAAGTCACACGGCCAAGACACACGCCCGTGTCTCGAGGCCGTATCCTTCACATAGCTGAGACACACGCCCGTGTCTCTGCTCGTGTGCTCGATACCGAGCATTCTATTTTGCAACAATTAAGGTGCAGGGGACACACGACTGGATCACACGCCTATGGGGCTGACCGTGTGTCACACACGGCTTAGACACACACTCGTGTGTCTACTTGTGTGGGCAAAAACAAGGCTATTTACCAAGCCATTTTGCCACCCTCACTTGCACATATCTACTCAACATCACATGGCACAAATTCAAGCATGAAGAGCAACCAAATCATCACAACCAACATAAAAACATGTCATTCTCATACCATTTTTAAACATGCTTAAAACATCAACTTTTCCACGTCAAATTATGCAAGTTTCCACATTCACAAATGATATTAACATAATTATACTCATAACCAACATTAGCAAACTTCCAAGGCTATATATAAAATGAACCATGAACCATTCACAATTATAACCATCACATATCAGTACCATACCAACATCTATCATACACACTGTAACAGCCCGATTTTGGGCCCAGTCGGAACAGTGGTTTTGGCACCACTATTCCGAGGCCAAAAAAATTATTTTAGTGTTATTTTATGTGTTATATAAGTGCTTGTAAATTTTGGTAAGTTAATTTTAGCGATTTCTAGTCCAATTTCGAAAAAGGGCTAAATCGCGTAAAAGGTAAAAGTTGTATTTTGATGCCTAAAGGTATTAAATTCTTTTGTATCTTGAATTGGGGGTCTTTAAAGTGAAATTAGGCGATTGAATGTGTGATGGCCGGCCAAGGGAGACAAATTGGTCAAAAAAGCCAAAAATTATGGATTTTAGGTGATTAGTTTGACTAAAAATAGAATAAAATAAAGAAAAGAAAGATATCATCTTTTCTTCACCTTTTCTCCATCGATTTTCCAGCCAAGAAATGGGTTTTGAAAGCTTCAAATTTTCAGAAACTTTGAGCCTTAGCAAGTAAGTGATTTTAATGTCTTTCTTGATGATTTTTACATTTTTGGAACCCCTAAAGCATGAGCTTTCATATGAGGGATCTAGTTTGCAAAATGATGAAGAGTTTAGGGTTTTTGCCATGAGAATAAATGTGTTGTTTGCTATGTTTTTATGGAATATTATTAGTCCTAGTTGTCTAATAAACAACTTTTGTGAAAGAAATTGCATGAAAACACCTTAAAAAGGGCTAGTTTGCTAAGTTGTAAGATAAGGTGTAAATGTATGAAATAGTTGATTTTGTGAGTTTCCATAGTTATGAAAATGGTTTATCTAGTCTTGAGGAGTAAAGAAATGTGATAAAAATCATTTTACGAACCTAGGGGTAATTTGGTATTTTTGGCAAAATATAGGGGCAAAATTGTAAAAATTGCCCAAGTGTGTCCATGGACTAATTTGATTAGTACATTGTTTTAATAAGTTGAATGTGATGTTTTAGATGATGAAAATCGAGATTTGGACCTAGAACGGAAAGAAATCGATTTATGGATGATTATGTCTTTTTCACCTTTGTGGTATTGAGGTAAGTTCGAATGTAAACAATACCATGCTATACATGTATTTTAAATGTTATCATTACATGAATTGTACAAATATTCATGTGTATGTGATTAATAGAAATATGATAAGACAAAGCCTTGATAGGCGAGGAAGAATCCCGTTTGAACCTTAGGAATAAAATAGGATACGAGTGACATGTCACTAGGAATTATGAGTCTAGATGACTAGCTCGAGAGTGAGCATTGAAATGTCATGAGATATGAGGTAGCTTTAGCTACAATTGAAGCACTTATGTGCAAAGATTTTCCGAGTATCCAATTAGTATTCCAAGTGTTCAACGGGTAATCTGAATAAAGAGTTGATGATGGTCCCAATGAGGTAAGTCATTGGTGAGTATGCACTTGAGTTATGTTACGAGTTGTGCAGGTACGTACACTAAGCCTATGAGAATGTCTTCGTATGTGAAAGATTTATGATGCGTAAATATGTGTCCTTACCATGATGGATGAAATGATGTTGTATTAATTTTGTGAACAATGATCATGAATGAGTAACTTAGCCTTGACAGATTTGAGTTACTGCAGTAGTGTAATTTTGAAAATACAGTAAAAATAGTGTAAAATGATTTAGAGGCTGAATAAACTATGAAATTAAAGCTTAATGAGTCTAATTTCTTATAAAAGAACTGTGTAAGCAAAATAATTCCCTATAATGAGATATTTGAAGTTGCATGGGACAGAGTCAGAATGACTTCGAGATCCCCTGTTCTGATTTGAGAAAATCATTATAAATTGTATAAAAATGTTTATGAGTTATAATTTATATGCTTAGAATCCTCAATGAGTCTAGTTTAAATATAAATATACTATAACATTATTCGAGTCTTTTTCTATGAAATAATTAAACTTTAGTGCAGAAGGGTTGAAACTGTCAGACAATGAATCAGGAGTAACTTTGAGGAATAAACTGTACTAATTGGATAAGCCAAAAATTCTAGAAATTTTATGGTAGAAAGTTAATTGAGTCTAGCTTCAGGGAAAATTAATGTAACTTAATTTGAAGTTTTGTAGCTCCTGCTATAAATAATTTAGTGACTATTGCGCAAGAAGACAGCTTGTCATGAACTTGAGAATATGTTGTAAACATTGATAAAACGTGTTAATGAGTTGCTTATTGTTTTCATATGAACTTACAAAGCGAAAGCTTACCCCCCCTTATTTCCCATGTTTTCTAGGGTTGCCAAGTTAGCTTGGGTTGGTGGCCGTCAGAGATATTATCACACCATTGAGTTAACGCTATCGGCGTAAGTAAATCCTAATGTTTCGAGTCTATGGCATGTATAGGGTTTTAATGTTGAGTATGTGATATTATGATTTAGCCAAAGGTGTTGGCTTGTATTGATAAAGTGTTGTAGCCATGTGTATTGGCCTATGTTGGCTAATGTTGTTGTGGGTCTAAATGTTCATTCATATATATTTATGTTATTATCTTTTGCGATGTGGCTTACAGCATGTATGCCTAGAGATTAAAATGAGAATTCATTGATGAGTTAGTACCTTATGCATGAATAAGTGATTGGTAAATAGTTAATAATGCCTCATAAATGGTTTGTGGATATGATTATGCATGCTTAGTGATGAACATGAGGTTTGATGACATGTTAATAGCTATAACATTAATGTGGTAAAGATGAAAGTAAAACCTATGACAATGGTTGCATGCGAAATTGCCATGGTCATGGCATGTTAGGAATGTTTAAGTGCCTAATTTCGTCATGTTGTATGCTATTGTATAAGTATGTGTGCATGGGTTGTGAGGGTGACAAAGTGGCTTGGAAAATAGCCTTGTATTTGTCCACACGGGTAGACACACGGGCATGTGTCTAGGCCGTGTGTGACACACGGTCCACCCCATAGGCGTGTTGTCTAGCCGTGTGTCCCCTGTACCTAGGTTTTTCAAGTCAGTATGCATGGTAGTAGTACACAAGCAAGAGACATGGCCATGTGTCTCAGTCGTGTGAAGGACACGGTCATAGGACATGGGCGTGTGCCGTGGCCGTGTGGTTTTGGCAGAATGTCCAGGTTTTCAGACACGGGTTCGGGACACGGGCGTGTCCCTATCACAAGGGCTTGTGCTCTATACCCACACGGGCGTGTGGAGTTTTGATGCAAGAGATTTTCTAAATTTTTCATGAGTTCTCGGTTGGGTCTCGAACCACCCCGAATGTATGTTTTGGGCCTCGTAAGTTCGCATAAGGAATAGATTGCATGTGAAAAGAAAAGTCTTTAATTGTTTGAGATTCCATGACCCTATTTAGTATAGAAGTGTTAGTAAAAGTCAGGTAGCATCTCGAACCCCGTCTTGCCATCATATGCGGGCGAGGGGTGTTACACACACAACATTTATCATGCCATAAATCATTCATGTCAATTTCACCTTCATTAAGCTTCATTTAACTACTTTTAGTTACCTTATTGTACATACAAAGTTATCATCTTATCAATAGACCACACTACCAAACATTTCACATTCATGCCATAAATTACATTTCCAAACAATTCACATTCACCAAAGGCATTGACATATATATGAATATACTTAGGCTTACAACCATGTTAGCCAAACAAGCCAATTTACATGGCCAAATATCAACAAGCCTTTAACCCTTACAAGCCAATACATTGGCTAAAATCATATGATGCATATAACAAAATAACCAAGTCCCTATACATGCCATAACTCAAAATACTTGAATTCATCAATACCCAAAGTGATAGCTTGATAGTGTGATAGGATCTCCAGCGATCTCCAACTTGAGCTAGCTTGACGACACTATAAGACAAGGGAAAGGAAGGAGGGTAAGCTATATAGCTTAGTAAGTCCGCATGGAAATAATATGCAACTCTTGTTAAGCATTTATCAAATTCAACAATTTAAACACAAGATAGTACTAATAGCTATAAATTTCACAGTTATAATTTTATTCAGTCATAATGTCTACTCTATTAACTCATAAGCATAATTTAACATATCTTGGCACTAGCCTAACAACCGTAATCTCTCCTTTGTAACATATCATAGCACTTAACATGTCATTTCAAACCTCATAGTAAACATGCACATTAAATATGAGTATTCACATTTCAAGCATATATTTTCAAGAATATATTTTAACATTTTTCAATTGTTCCAAGTTCATATCTTCTCATACTTCCATAATCATTTTAAACCCCCAATGACCAATCCTGGCATGAATTGCTAAGGATCTGATAAGTCCAACATTGATCCCTTCAGACGTGTCAATTGGGCAAATGCGTCCATAGTGACTAGGATGGATATCTCGTATCCGAAAATTAGCAGTTCGCCCGGTCAATCCTCCGGGGCCCAAATAACTCAATTTTCTCCCATGCACTATTTGTGTCAATGGATTAATTTCAATTTATTTAATAATTTTAATTTAATAATTTAAACCAAGGAGGTCAAATTCGAATTGCTGTTCAATTTTTTTTCAGTTCGGTGTAATTTTTGACCTAATAAGAGCGGAATCACGCTCTGTAGGATTTGAACCTATGACATTGGGTTTTAGAGGCCCACGTTCTACCGAACTGAACTAAGAGCGCTTTCTTATCAAATTCTACTAATTCACCTGCCATTACTTCATCAAGACCATGAATACGAGCAATGCCGTCGCCCACTTGAAGCACGGTACCAGTATTTACAATCTTTACTTCTCTATTATATTACTCAATACATTCACGGATAATATTACTAATTTTGTCGGCTCTAATAGTTGCCAATATCTATCTATATGAAGAAGAAATCATGTAACGAAGGGGATTCTTATTTGTACAAATGGTACTTCGAGCTTGGAACGAGCATGAAGAAATTAACGATACTTCTTTATCTTTTGAGTTGTTCTGCCAGATCGGTCGCTCAAGACCTTTGGTCTCTACCCGGACCCGATGAAAAACATGGGATCACTTCTTATGGGTTCGTTGAGAATGATTCTGATCTAGTTCATGGCCTATTAGAAGTAGAAGGCGCTCTGGTGGGATCCTCACGGACAGATGAACTTGTTCCCATGCAATAGTCAGGAATTCTTGGCGGTATCGAGCTGGAACAACCTGTTCTTCCTGAATACCCTGATTCAAGGCCAAAGAATTTCCTGTCGCTACCATATAATATTCATCTCGACTTGGGGATAAATAAAGCATCTGTGCTTTTCGAATAAGAACAAGAGCTCTCGTTTTATTTATTATTATTTTAGTTTTAGGATTCGAAATTCGAACTAGAAATTAGAGAATTCTATTAAATTCTATTCTTAATGCTATTTAATTTCTATTAAATCCATTTATTTAATATTCAATTTAATTAAATAAATTACGGTACCATTTAAATTGTTAAATTTGATTTTCTAGTCAATTTGAATATTTAAATAGTAAAAAAATATTATTTAATTGGAATTGTTAATTGTGTAATGGTTTGGTTTTGTTGGACCCATGAGTCAAATAAAACAAAGCATTTCTCTCTCTGGGAAAAAAAGTCCCTTTTGCGCGAAATCAAAGCGATATTCTTTCTTTTTTTGTTATTTGAGATATTTCTTTAGAGCCCTTGTTTTATTTAAAAATAAAAATGATATAGAATATAATATAAATGAAATGGAATTACTGATAAAAGTTCTATATCTCTATAGAAAAGTTGGATATCCACTGCGTCGAATTCAAATTTGATCGCCTTCCATACTTCACAAGCAGCAGCTAGTTCAGGACTCCATTTGCTAGCCTCGCGGATAATTTCATTACCCTTGCAGGCAAGGTCACGTCCCTCATTACGAGCTTGTACACATGCTTCTAAAGCTATTCGATTAGCTACGGCACCGAGTGCATTTCCCCAAGGGTGTCCTAAAGTTCCTCCACCGAATTGTAGTACGGAATCATCTCCAAAGATCTCGGTCAAAGCAGGCATATGCCAAACGTGAATACCCCCTGAAGCTACGGGCAGAACACCTGGCATAGAAACCCAATCAATCTTTCCTTTTTCTCATATCCGATAGATCGCAACTTAGATGAATAAAACACGCTATATCACAACTCAATTTGGCCCGAAAGCCAATCACATGGTCTTCAACCAAATTTATCATGAATTTCATACATCAAAAGCATAGGCCAATAATTACAAGCTTTCACAAAACATTCTCATGAAAATCATGAATTCACGATATCAAGAAATCAATGCCTATAGACTTATGTACATACCTGTACAAGTTCGTAATACTTACATGCTCTTTCTCTTCTTTAACATACCCGTTATATTTCCTGTTGAACCACTTGGAATACTAAAGGATACTCAGGAGTCCCGTACACTCGGTACCATACCAATGCCATATTGAAAATATGCTCTTACATGTAATCTTGTATCAATGTCAATAGCCCAACTATGGTCTTATTAGAAATCTCATATCGATGACATATCTCAGATATGGTCTTATACGAAGTTTCATGCCAATGCCATATCCCAGATATGGTCTTAGACGTAATCTCAGTAACCCTAATGTCATGACATTTGTATCCTATCTATTCCTAAAGTTCAACCGGGATTTCACGCTTGTCGAACTTTGTTGAACACGCTCAATGGTCAATCATAATTCATACAATAATAAAGCATTAAAACATAATTAAAAACAATGCATTATTTGTAGAAGAATTTACCTCGGCATAAAAATGGCGAAAATGGCTTAACCGTCAAACACTCGTTTTTCCTCCGTTCTAGGTCCGAACCTTATTTTTCTTGATCTATATTATCACATTCAAATTATTTAATCATTAAAGTATTAAAATCATCCCAAAATCACATTATGGAAAAATTACATTTTGCCCCTAAAGTTTCACATTTTTACATTTTAGTCCCTAGGCTCGTAAAATTCTTTTCATCAAATTTCTTCATTACCCGAGCCTAGAAAAGTCTTTATTGCACTCATACCAGCCCACATTTTTCATTAAATCACACTTTTACTACTTATTTTATAACTTTTACAAATAAGTCCTTTTAGGTATTTTCACCAAAAATCACTTAGCAAAATTTGTTTCTCTAACAACCAACATGCATTTTCTACCATTAAACATCAAAATACACAAATATCCATCATGGGTAAAATTTTAGACCTTGATTATGCCTTAAATTAGTGGTAGAAATAGATAGATCATGTTACAAGGATTTCAAAAACGTAAAAATCATTAAAAACGGGGCTAGAATGGACTTATAATTAAGCTTGGAAGCTTGAAAAACCATAGTCATGGTTTCTCCTTGTGAAATTCGGCTATGGGAAGAAGATTGACAAATTTTGGCTTTTAATTTGATTTTTAATTCATTTAATTACCAAGTTACCAAAATGCTCTTAATGAAAAACTTTAAAAACATACCTAACCATGTCCATTTTTGTCCACCGACTTAACCTATGGTCTAATTACCATTTAAGGACCTCCAATTTAAAATTTCATAGCAATTAGACACCTCTAGCTTATAGAACTCAAGTTTTGTACATTTTGCAATTTAGTCCTTTTAACCAAATTGAGTGCTCAAACGTCAAAATTTTTTAACAAAATTTTCATGAAATCATTCCATGAAATTGTAGGCCATAAAAATATAATAAAAATAGATTTTTTTCTACGTCAAATTTATGGTCCCGAAACCATTATTCTGACTAGACCCAAAATCGCCCTGTTACATGGCCAGTGAGATGGTTGGGGATAAGCTTCATCATTGAGAGGGAAAAAACCTAGACCACCAGTTAAGGCCCTTAAATTACCGCTCAGTAATAAAGGAGGTAGGGGTGCAGAGATAGCCAGAAGGTTTTCCTAGAAGTAGCCACCGTTGAAAAAGTGTGTAATAGCTCATTGATCAAGTGATCTTGCACCAAATATGAATCGGGCTAAGTGATCTAAAGAACCTGTGGGATGCAAAAATGCATCAGTTGTAACAGCTCATTTTTAGTCAAACTAGAATAGTGGTTTTGGGACCACAAATCTGAGGTCAAAATAATTATTTACTTATTATTTTAATGTCTACAGTGTGATGATATGATTGTGAGGAAATTTTGTTAAGAAATTTTATCATTTGAGTGCTTAATTTTATAGGAATGACTAAATCACATGAAGTGTAAAAGTTTAGTTCTATTAGCTAAAAGTGTCTAATAGCTATAGAACTTTAAAGTGGAGGTCCTTAAATGGTAATTAGACCATTAGTATGTTATTGGATGATAATGGCTTGGTATCCTGTGTAATTATTAATGTTTTTAAAGGTTAATTAAGTAAATTAGTAAATAATGATAAAATAAATAAAATAATTAAAGTTGTCATCTTTAATTTTGTTTCCTCGATTGATTGTGAAGAAGAAGAAAGCCATTGTTGCCTTTAACATTCAACCAAGCTTCCATTTTCCATTTGGGTATGGTTTTTGTCCCATTTTTAATGATATCTATGTTTTTGAGAATGTTGCAGCTTAATCTAGCTAGCTCAAGGACTAATTTGCAAAACTGTTAAAGGTTTAGGGTTTTTCCATTGATGAATATAGGTGTATTTTTATGTTTGATGATAGAAAATGTATGGTTTTTGTTAGATGAACAACATTTATAAAGTGATTTTTGATAAAATTGTCAATTAGGGATTAAATTGTGAAATGTGTAAATTTTGTGGTTAAATTATGAAATAAATAAAAAATATGGGCTGCTATGGTAATAAGGGAAATTTAGCCAGCATGGGTAGGGATTTAATTGCATGAATTTGTATTTTTGTGAGATAAGGACTAAACTGTAAAAATGTTGAAATATTAGGGGTAAAAGTGTAAAGTTGCTATAATATGCTTTTTTGGCTAAATTGAATAGAAGGATAATTAAATAAGATAAATTTGATATTATATAGATCAAGAAAAGCGAAATTCGGATTTAGATTGGGGGAAAACAAAGTGTTGGATTAATCGATCAAATTCATCGTTTTTGCATTCAAGGTAAGTTTGTTTGTAATAAGCATTATTATAATTATGTTTTAAATGCTTTAATGTTGAATGAATTGTGAATATGACCTTGCGAATATATTCGACGAAGATTTGACAAATGTGAAATCCCGATTAAACCTTAGGAATAGATTAGGATACGAATAACTTGTCACTAGGGCTATGTCATTTGGGTGTTGGTCCGTACATCCTACCAGTGGCTGACTTATCTGGCATGTGTTGCAGATTCTTGTCACCTTGTGCGAGCAACTGGAAACACAAAAATTTATATACTTTTTCATACCCAATTTTACTTAAATTCATGCAAATCCGGTTAAATTCTTGTCAAAAAATAATTAAATATTATAAAATAATTAAATCGTGTTAAAAATATAAACATGGTGGATTTATTTAATTTTATACTTAATTTTGATTAATTTTGACTATTTTTTGACAGATTCGCGTAAAAGACGAAATTTGGCTCGGCTGACACTGCTGAAAGTAGAAAACCGAGAAACAATTTGAAGTATCGAGGCACGTTAATTTCCAGCCTAAAACGGTCCAGAAATGTGTATTAATTCATATATTAATTAATTTTAATTTATTCCCCATTTAATTTGGGTTAAATAAATTATTTTTAATTAATTTTGGAGAAAGGGTCTAGTTGAACCGCACTGATCGAGCCAAATTGGGTGAACCGAATCAGCCACTAAATGGGCAGCCCAGAACCGTTCATATGCTAACCCAAATTAGCATTTTAGCTGATTAAATATGCTTGCAAAAAGGCCTTCAAAAGACTTCTAAATTGCATTCAAACCCCACCTTAATTTATGGCTTTGTAGATTTACCCCAAGCCTAAAATAGCAAAGTTGAAACTCTCAACTTTGCCATGTGTGTGGCCGGCCAAGGGAGGGCTCTTTGGCTGCTGGAATTTGCTATTTTTAGCAGCCACAATCAGTTATAAAAGCCACCCCTTGCTGATCATTCAAAGCATCCCTCACTTCACATCATTCTCTCATTCCCTCTCTCACTTTTCTCTCATTTTTCCACTCTATTCCCTCTTGTTCAAGTGCCGATTTCTTCTCTTGGGAAAGGGACTCTCATCGGCCATTTGGAGCAGCAATTTAGGTGTTCATAAGCCACCTTGATAGCCAAGGCCAATGAAGAACGAAGAACGGAGCAACTAGTCAAGCCACGGAGAAACACTGGATTTGCTTATTGTTCCCTATCTCTTTAAATTTTGTTGTTGTTTTGACGAACATGATTATGAATATTTATGCTATTGAAATGGTTATTTTAATTAATTCAGCTTAAATTATGTTTGTGTTGGGTTGATTATATTTTGCCTGCTTAAATTGTTAAAATCATGTTTATGCTGTTATAAGCCTCGATAAGATGCTTGATTAAGTAAAATCATGCTTAAGTTATTCTTGCGTTACGACTGTGAGGTAACTAATGGATTAATTATTTAAACGGATTGCAGTTGTAATTAATTGACACAGTACTTAATCAGTGCATGTTTATTCTTCTAAGGTAGCTGAAGGCTAAATTAACAATGTATCTGGCGATATTATTGCCTTGCATAACTTGCAAGATTATTGTGATTAAATTGTTTCAAGGTAGGGATGCCTTGTTACTTCAAATAGTCTTTTATATGCTTATTGGATTTAATTAATCGTTTGAATTGACATAGGGATATGCAAGAGATTAGTTCAATTTAATGAGTATGTATGTGCAATAACATGTTTGCTTGCTAGAATCTATTTAGTCGGTTGAATTGACATAGGGATATGTCAAGAGATGAATGGATTTTTGTATGTAAGTTTGTTCATAAGTTAGCAAATTACCGGGTTGCTGTGAAATTATTCGTAACAGTATGAACATAAGTTTAATAATTCTAAGTTAAAGAATTGTAATTAATCCAACACAAGTATGTCACATTGATTAAATCTTATTTGAAATCGTGCATTAGAACTACCTTGTCTTATTTTAATTATTTACTTAGTTTTTAAACAGTCTTTGACCATCTTTCAAAATCAAAATATTTTTACCCTGCCAAAGTGTTTTACAATTAATTTCATAAATGATTCTTTTTACAGTCCCTGTGGGTACGATAACTCGACATTTACTTATCACTTTATTACTTGTTGCGATTGTGTACACTTGCACATTTTTTCCATCGTTCCAAGTTTTTGGCGCCGTTGCCGAGGACTGTTTTTAAAAAAATCATTATTTGTGAATTTGTTAGTCTTACATTTTGGTTTATTTTTCTGTTTAATTTTTAATTCACTTAATTTTTCTTCGATAATTTCAGGTGTTTATAAGTATTGACCAGATCATTGACTTACTCCCTGTAGACCCTGAGATAGAACGAACCTTTCGACAGCGAAGAAGATAAGCGAATCAGAGAATGACTGAAGGAATGAATTTCGAGAATATGAATCAAGGAAATGGAGCAAACCTTGCTCAAAATCCTATCCTTATTGCTGACGATAGGGATAGAGCCTTAAGACAATATGCTGTGCCAGTATTTAACGATCTTAATCTGGGCATTAGGAGACCCGAAATCGAGGCACAACAATTCGAGCTGAAGCCAGTTTTGTTCCAGATGCTTCAGACTGTGGGCCAATTCAGTGGGATGCCTACTGAAGATCCTCATATTCATTTAAGACTATTTATGGAGGTGAGCGACTCTTTCAAATTAGCTGGAGTTACCGAAGATGCACTATGATTGAAGCTGTTTTCGTACTCACTAAGGGAAAGAGCTCGAGCCTGGTTGAATTCATTGCCACCAAACTCAATCTCTACATGGCAAGAGTTAGCCTAAAGATTCCTCATGAACTATTTCCCGTATAGCAAAAATGCTAAGTTGAGGAACGAGATCACTACCTTCCAACAAATGGATGATGAGTCCTTGTATGAGGCATGGGAACGATACAAAGAACTATTACAAAAATGCCCTCATCACGGAATCCCACATTGCATCCAACTTGAGAAATTTTATAATGGTCTCAATGCTCACACAAGGATGGTAGTGGATGCTTCTACTAACGGTGCTCTCCTTTCTAAGTCTTATAATGAGGCTTACGAAATCATCAAGAGGATTGCCAGTAACAATTATCAATGGCTGACCAATCGAGCCGCATCAGGAAGACGAGTCACTAGAATACATGAAGTGGATGCTTTCACTTCATTCACATCTCAGGTATCTTCAATATCCTCAATGCTTAAGAATCTTACCACTAATGGGTCTAACAGTTTTGTAGCCCAACCACCTCACCAATTTGAGAGTATAGCCTGTGTTTATTGTGGGGAGGGACATTTGTTCAAAGAATGTCCATCAAACCCCAAATTCGTATATTACATGGGTAACTAGAACCAAAATCGAGGAAGGCAAGGACTACAATCCAACTTCTACAACCCATCGTGGCACCCGAATTTTTCCTGGAGTAACTAAGGGGCTGGAACCAGTAACAACTACACTCAACCTAGACCGACTCAGCTGCCTAGTTTTTCCCAACAAGTTCAGAACCTAGTTCAAGCTAAACCATCCAATAGTTTGGAGAATCTGCTGAACTCAGAAGAAGTGCAAACGAGTGTTGAAATTCCAGTTTCACAAGAACCAAAATTTGCAAAACCCGACAAGGTAATTTTAGAACCAGCTAATTCTGATCAACTAACAACTCTGTTAGATGCAAAATTACTGTCGAAAATGAATCAACCAGTTTCAGTAAAGAAACCATTGTTGAGACCATTTTTAAAGGGATGTCTAAAAAATGGGGATCGACTTTTGAAAAACAAAAATAGGAGTCGCCACCAACCTTTTTAGATGTGATTGGATCACCTTATAAAATTTTTTGGTCTACGAAAATTAAGAAAATAGGTTCGAGAGTCGGTTATGTACGAGGAAGGATTAGCACCCTTGCAATGCCCAAAATTGGTACCAAATTGAATAGATTTCTGTCTTAATGTCAAAAATTTGAAAGGATTTAAAAATAAGATCCCTTTTTTAAAACCGAAATTATATAAGTTGAAAAATCGAGATTTCTTAGCTCCGAAATAATACAAACATCACATCCAACATGATAGGACGCGATATTCTTAAACTCTTGTAACCGAAATCATCTCGTGATTTACAAAATCTATTTAGAAGATACTTTAGGCATTTAGACAAACGGGAAATCGCAACCCGGCATGTTAGGGCACTATTTCCCGAATTCCTAAATACGAAAAACATTGCCTCATTTTAGAAAAAAAACTTTTGGATAAAATATGACAATTAAATGAAATATATTTTTTAAAATAATGATTTGAGTAAAATTTTAAAAAAATAATTTACTAAGAGTAATACTAAAAAAAATTTATTAAAAATGAAATAGTTTGATATGATATTAAAATTATTAAAAAATTAAAATATATATATATAAAAAAATCAGGGAAACATGGATTAAATCAAAATAAAAAGGGTTGAAAAACGAAGATGAACAAAGAATAAAATAAAAACAAACCGTAGAAAATAAGAACATAAGAGGGAGAGAAATTTGAGTGAAAGCTCTCAAAAAAATTTTATTGTTTCCCAAATCTCCAGTAGTGATTTACAATGAAGGGAGAGGCCTCTATTTATAGTTGAGCCTCCCCAAATCCAGTGGTACAGATCAATTACATCAACGGTTAACATTAAAGGATATCTACAAATTAAATCTCCAAGATTACAAGATCATATCTTCAAGATTGCATATCATATCTAAGATTGCATATCATACCTAAGATTGTATCATATCTAAGATTGCATATCATATCTAAGATTGCATATCCTTAAAGATTATATTTCCATATGAGTCAAGCTTATAAATGGACCTTAAATCTTTTCAAGTAATGGGCCATTCCGATTGGGCCAAATTATATGTTTGTAATTTTGTACTGGACTTGGACTTTGTTTTATTTTAATTTATTATTTTTGTTTTTGGACTTATTTCTGGGCCCGGACAAAATTGAGTGTCTACAACTGCCCCTCTTTGCTCATTGCTGTGTAACAAAAATAGAGAAAAGACTATAAAAGGACCAATCTTGCCCGGGCTCGTCGAGTCTTGAGTTCTTGATCCTTGATCTTCTTTAAATGGCCTCTTGACGGCTTCAATCTGCTTCACTGCAACTCAGGAAGGCGATATCTGCTATCTTTGATCTGCTTCCCATCTAATACACAGACGCCAGATTTGCTTCTTCAATCTGCTCCCCGTCTAATACGGAGATGCCAAATCTGTTATCTCTGATTTGCTCCTCGTCTAATACAAAGATGCCAAATCTGTCATCTTGGATTTGCTTCGATGTAAACACATGAAGGTCAGATCTGCTATGTCTTCGATTTGCTCCCCGTCTAATACAGAGATGCCAAATCATCTTGGATCTACTTCAATGAAGGTCAGATCTGCTCCTCGTCTAATACAGAGATGCCAAATCATCTTGGATCTGCTTCGATGAAGGTCAGATCTTTTATGTTTTCGATCTACAGAGATGCCAAATCTGCTATCTTCGATCTGCTCTCTGACAATACAGAGACGCCAAATCTGCTATCTTCGATCTGCCCTCTGACAATACAGAGACGCCAAATCTGCTATCTTTGATCTACTCCCTGACAATACAGAGACGCCATATCTGCTATCTTCGATCTGCTCTCTGACAATACAGAGATGCCAAATCTACTATTTTTGATCTGCTCTCTGACAATACAGAGATGCCAAATCTATCGTCTTCGATCTGCTCTCTGACAATACAGAGATGTCAAATCTATCGTCTTTGACCTACTATCTGCCATTACAGAGATGCCAAATCTGTTATCTTCGATCTGTTCTCTGACAATTAGAGACGCCAAATCTGCTGTCTTCGATTTGCTCTCTGCTAATACAAAGATGCCAAATCTGCTATTTTCGATCTGCTCTCTAACAATACAGAGATGCCAAATCTATTGTCTTCGATCTGCTCTCTGACAATACAGAGATGCCAAATCTATTGTCTTCGATCTGCTCTCTGCCAATACAAAGATGTGAAATCTGTTATCTTCGATCTGTTCTCTAACAATACAGAGACGCCAAATCTGCTATCTTCGATCTGCTCTCTGCCAATATAGAGATGCCAAATCTGTCATCTTCGATCTGCTCTCTGGCAATACAGAGATGCCAAATCATATTAGATTTGCTTCATCGTAAACACATGAAAGCCAAATTAGCTATGTCTTCGATCTGCTCTCCGTCGAACACAGAGATGCCAAATCATCTTAGATTTGCTTCAACGTAAACACGTGAAATCCAAATCAGCTATGTCTTCGATCTGCTCTCCGTCGAACACAGAGATGCCAAATCATCTTAGATTTGCTTCAACATAAACATGTGAAAGCCAAATCAGCTATGTCTTTGATTTGCTCTCCGTCGAAAAAAGAGATGCCAAATCATCTTAGATTTGCTTCAACGTAAACACATGAAAGCCAAATCAGCTATGTCATCGATCTGCTCTCTGTTGAATAAAGAGATGCCAAATCATCTTAAATTTGCTTCAACGTAAACACGTGAAAGCCAAATCAGCTATGTCTTCGATCTGCTCCCCGACGAACACAGAGATGCCAAATCATCTTAGATTTGCTTCAACGTAAACATGTGAAAGCGAAATCTGCTATGTCTTCGATTTTCTCTCTGACAATACAGAGATGCCAAATCTACTATCTTTGATCCGCCCTCTGACAATACAGAGACGCCAAATCTGCTATCTTCGATCTGCTCCCTAACAATACAGAGATGCCAAATCATCTTAGACTTGCTTCAACGTAAATACGTGAAAGCCAAATCAGCTATGTCTTCGATCTGTTCTTCGCCGAATACAGAGATGCCAAACTGCTATCTTCGATCTGCTCTCTGCCAATATAGAGATGCCAAATCTGCTATCTTCGATCTATTCCCTAACAATACAAAGATGCCAAATCTGCTATCTTCGATCTACTCTCTGACAATACAGAGATGCCAAATCATCTTAGACTTGCTTCAACGTAAAATGTAAAAGCCAAATCAGCTATGTCTTCGATCTGCTCTCCGCCAAATACAGAGATGCCAAATCATCTTGGATCTGCTTCAATGTAAATATTTGAAGGTCAGATCTGCTGTGTCTTCGATCTGCTCCCCATCTAATACAAAGATGCCAAATCATCTTGGATCTGCTTCAATGAAGGTCAAATCTGCTATACTTTAACTTGTTACCCTACTGTTTAAGGAGTTAAGGTGCATCTTTTGTAATTTTCAATCAATCTTGCTACATTGTCCACTGGGGAATCCACCTGTAGAATTGATTTCCTGGCATTTATGATTATGCCAAATAATTAAGATGCCATGATCGGAATGAGTCAAATGCTCCTAATTAGACATATTATGATACAAAATGTTTATGAAAATGACTCTTATTTCGGACATCATCCCTTATTCATCTATCAAGCTTTCCACCTCGTTCTTCTTGACATATCAATCATATTCTGCTCGTATGCCTCGAATCTTTTCCATCAATTTGGTCTACCATACCATTCCCCGAATGTTACGACATACTGAAGATGTTTATGAAATGATCCTTTCTTAAGATCAGTATTACTTAAAACGTCCAACCACCTTTTGGACTGAAGAAGAAAATCTCTTGAGTATCTCCAACCCATACATATGGGAATTCCTTAAACAATTGTCTTGTTTCAGTTTCTTGTATTATCTAGAAATTTCCAGAGTAATATGCAAAACTTCATTTGTGAAGATATTTTAGTTCATCTATCATTATTTCAATGCAACATGCTTTATGAATAATGGGAGACAAATAAATTGATCCTGAGGATAATTAGATTTGGACATATTATTGGAAGGAAAGTAAAAATATTAACCTGAGAACATATCTTTGTGAAGAAAAAGAATCCAAAGATAGTAAATAGGACAGAAATCAGATGCCCCAGATATCGCCGCTTGAGCGTTTATATACCAACTCCATGAAGACTTTTGCTGAGTTCAACATGTGTTTAAAAGATCCAAAGTAATTCGTTGATTCCTCGATATGTAACATACTTCTCGTCGAATTTGGTATAGCAAGGTCACTGCATGACTTTCCAAATTTGAGCTGCCCTTTCGGGTTTTCAACTCAAAACCCCTTTGGTCTCAAGGCGCCCTTTGCAGGTTTTCACCTTGGCCTCTCCATTTTTTTGCTGACTTTATCTTTTAACCTGGAAAGCTGAGGTACAGAGATTACTCCCGGAGCATACATCCCACCATGACTCGATGATGTTTTTGAAGCATCCCTAATCTTCATAAATTGCCCCCAACTGTGAAGCTGAAATGAGCGTAGAAAATAGGAGCCACAACAAATATGGCTGTGGTACTCCTTTGATACATATAGGATAGAGAATGAACAAACTCTTATAGATCATCAGCTGAAAACCCAGCCTGGTCTAAGAGAACATGATAGTGGGTCTGCCTCGTGATTCCAATTCCAGCATGGGTACTAAGGTAAAAATCATTGTTCTTTGGATGGCATACTTTGTTGTCAATGACAGTACTATGTAGCACATTTTCAGGAGATCCCTGCTGAAAAAAACTTAGCATGATGGTTTTTTGTACAACAATAACCATAATCTTTAGGGTTCCACTTCTCATCAAGGAACTTGTAAGCCTTAATAACTTGGTCAAAACTTGATTGAATTGAGACTCACTACCCCCATCCCTAAAAATAATAATTTGATCAGGTTTCCTCTTCCCTGAACTTGTATAGAAGTCTAAGAGAACTTCCTTCATGATACCGTCATCTACTTTGTCAGAAACTAGTTTTGAATAAAAAAATCTATCATTTTAAGCTTTAGAGACGGTGTACAGCCTAATGCCCCATAACTGGAAATCAATGGCCACTGCCTGGAGCTAACTATCGTAGCTATTGACGTCACATCAGACTGCTCAGGAAAGCCAAACAATGCACCCATTCCAAGGATGATGGTTGGAACCTTTGAAACAACTGGAATTGAAGGTGTTTGCCCCAGCGTAAGCATAGAGAGTAGGCAGTAGTTTCTTATGCCAATTTTTACCAGTCTCGGTCATCTTCTGTAATTTGTTTTTTTTCTCTTTTTCTTTTCTTTTGGCAACCTTTGTTGTACTGTGGTACGGCGCATTATTTGCAAACTTTTGGCATTGTGCAGTTATATATAATCCTTTTTTTTTTCTTTTGAAATGGATGACTTTTGACTTTGTAACATTGGCATATGAAGCTATCTCCCCTTCTTAATAGAGTAGTTGACATCCACCAAGATGAGTCATTGTCAGATTGAAACTTTTGACAAGCTTGGGCCCATACCATACATGCCCCATAAGTCTTGACTCCTTTAAATTTGGCATTCATTGTACAACTAATGCGATCCCTTTCTATGGTGGACCAACAGTGCCCCAAAACCTAATGTTTATCCTGGCAATTGGAAATCCTCCTGCATGCGTCTTTGGACCACATTTTTGAATTCCCATAATAGTCTCAACAAGGTCTCGTTTTGTCTCCTTAGTTAATTCCAATTTTGCAATCTTTCCTTCCTCTAAGGCTATATTTCCTACCACCACTTCATGGGGTAAAAACCATTTTCAACAAATTCAGAAACAAGTCACAATTTCTGTCACCTTCAAAGTAATCGAGATTCCTCTAAACACATATCGCACTCAAAAGGAACTCTGAATCAGAATATCGCTGTTGCCCGTGTCATTGATATCTAGGGATCTATGATAGGCACACAAAAGAATATACAAGGAATAAATGAATTCAAGAATGACTATTTACATGAAATGAAAATTTATAAAAAATGTCAAAGATCAAAAGAATCAGAATGAAAGAATATTTACTCAGATAAATAATAAAAGTATGTTTTATTGAAAATAAAAATGTCTGAACATGAGCCCACTTCTCAAAAGAAATCTTATTACTCCTAGGCTTTAGAGTAACAAGAGTGTTCTGAATATTACTCCGTAAAATTCCTAAAGATTACAGGAAGTTCTTCTGCAGTCCAATTGTTTAAAGAACTTTCTGGTTCGTAAGGGTGAATGCCCTCAAGGTTTCTTTGTTCAATTCCTTCTTCATGTATGAGATTGATGGGATGATTTTCATTTCCAAACACCCCCATCTCCAGGTAAGCTATCCCTCTTGATACAAAAGTCTAGGATATGTAAGAGAGCGTATTCTTTTCTCTCAATCGTGACCCTCTTCTCTCTTTCTCTCTTTTTTTCTCTTTTTAACCTTAATTAGGGTCTTTTTATGGATTTAAATGCATGTGATGTGATGCAATGCAAATGCATGAATGTAAAAAAAAAGGAGATGTTGATCTTGAATTCAATTCCATTAGAATAACTTTTCTAGAAAACAAATTTCTTTACATGAAAATAGATTACATATGTGGTCTTGCCGTTCATAGTCTAAGTAAACGTTGATCTTTTCTTCATGGTCGAATCCTGTAAATTCTCCAAAAGATGCCTTTGCTAGCTCTTTGCTGCTTAATCTGAGTCTCGATTTTTTACTCGCTTATCTCCATGATACTCATCAGAAAGTGCTGGCTCTTGGATAATCTTCATTGGCAATTAAATCAAGTCATGTATTCCTTCGTGGACTTCCGACTTTCTCTCATCATGCTCTTGGATAACCTTTGTTGGCTTGAATCTCTGGCAATTACATCATGTATTCCTCCGTGGACTATCAGCTTTCTCTTGTCGTGTTTATTTGGACTATATTCAGACGACCGCACTATAATCCACTGTATCAAGAAATTCGTTTCCTTATGACAAACTATTCTATTTAGGAATTGGATTTCGAATCAACACCTTCTTTTCTTTGGTGTAATGTAATGCAAATGCATGAATGCAAAAAGGTATCGATCTCGATTCAGTTTTATTTTAGAAAACGTTATTTAAAGAACAAAAGTCTTTTCATAAAACGGATTACAAATACGCTTTCGCTCGTAGGCCGAGAGTTTTAACCCTATCTAATAACAAAGCTAACTCTCGACCTCTATCTGAACTGCCCCGCTTTATATTGCCTTAGGATGAGTAACGGTGCATAGCCAACGACTCCTCAAATCCCAGGAAGAGGTACCCAATAAAAACTACCGCAGCAATAAAGGACTTCATTAGGAGTCATCCAAGGTGCTTTCCACAAAACTTCCTCCTCTTAAAGATTCTGAAGAATAACCATCCACCTTTTTTCTGTAATATTGTCTCTCCTTGGTGTAGTTGCTGCTTCCTTTAAGGGGGAATAACCCTCAAAGAACACTCGGCAAGGAACCTTCTCAAGCTTCCAAAAGTGATTATGAAACCATACTAACAATAACTGTGCGCATCCAATGAATCTACTTCGCTGGCTCTCCGATATGTACTTCAAGGATCTAAACATCTCAGCTAGGATTGTTATCACCGGTGTGTTATGTTTACCAATACGATCAAACAAATCTGCGACTGCCTCATCTATGTGCCCTATCACCTTCGGGAAAATCACCAAGCCGTAAATACTTAAGGCCAAAACGTTGACCTTCTTCTTTACATCTGGGTGTGTCAATATCAGATCCCTCAAAATGGCCCACAGAATGCACTTACTATTGCCCTTTTGCTGCACTCAAGCTACAGCCCACTGCTCACTCATCCCTGTGATCATCACTAATTTCCTTACGAAAATTGGGAGACTAGCAGGCCTAACATAAGCTTTGTTACCTTGAATTCTCGGACAACGAAGCAAGGTTGTATACTCCTCCAAAGTAGGCACTACATCTACCTCTCCAAATGTAAAGCAACTATAAGCAATGTTCCAGAACTGTACCATAGCTCGAAACAGATGCTTATCTACCTTAATGTCTAGCAAATAAGAAAGATCTTCATAAGTCTAAAAGAAAAGCTGTCTAGCCTCGTCATCCCATTAGGCCCAAATGTCCTTCATCTCCTAAAAATATTCTGTGTTGAACTGATACAAGTGAAGTCCCAAAACTCTGACATATACCCCTCGGTGACACTATCTCCTTTCTCTAACTGGGTTTTCTCTGGCCAAGTACAAACAGAAGCATTGTCTTCCACTTTATTAAGGTATTCGTTCCTCATTACAAAACTTTCTAATCTAGAAATCGAACCGTGAATCGACACCTTTAAATGCCAAATGACATGCAATGACAGCAAAATAAAAAAAAAAGTCAGTATCATATATAAAGAAAATGATAATCAAGAACTTACAAGGGTAGCTTACTAAAGGCTATCACTATCTTCGCTAGGGTAAGCTCTTTAAAGTTCACTATATGAGTTTGATTCTAAAGCAAGGGTACCTAAACCAGCAGATTTCTCGATCCTCACCCATTATAGGCTCATATGGACCAAGTTCGGTTTAGGAGGATACATTTCCCTATGACCATGCGGAGATGAAAATCTCACGAAGACATAGGTACAGATATATCCTGAAAGTAATCCACTAACTCATGCGGAGGTGAAAACCTCACGAAAGCTTAGCTTCTCACTCCCACTTAAGGGTGCAACCACAACGGTCATGCAAATGCAATGTGTGCGGGAAAAATAACAAACATATGCAGCGAACACATGAAAAAAAAAAGATCATAGTTTTCAAATCGAGTTTTCAAATTTCGATAAAGGACAGAAATCAATCAATTTTACGACTTGACTCTCTTATTTTTCCTCAGTGGAGTCGCCAAGCTGTCGAGACCATTTTTAAAGGGATGTTTGAAAAACAGGGATCGACTTTTGAATAACGAAAATGGGAGTCGCCACCAACCTTTTTAGGTGTGATTAGATCACCTTATAAAATGTTTTGGTCTACGAAAATTAAGAAAACAGGTTCGAGAGTCGGTTACGCACAAGGAAGGATTAGCACCGTCGCAACGCCCAAAATTGGTACCAAATTGAATAGATTTCTGTCTTAATGTCAAAAATTTGAAAGGAATTAAAAATAAGATCCCTTTTTTAAAACCGGAATTATTTAAGTTCAAAAATCAAGATTCCTTAGCTCTAAAAGAATACAAACATCACATCCAACTTGGTAGGACACGATATTCTTAAACTCTCGTAACCGAAATCATCTTGTGATTTACAAAATCTATTTAGAAGGATACTTTAGGCATTTAGACAAACGGGAAATCGCAACCCAGCATGTTAGGGCACTATATCCCAAATTCCTAAATACGAAAAACATTGCCTCATTTTAGAAAAAAAACTTTTGGATAAAATATGACAATTAAATGAAATATATTTTTTAAAATAATGATTTGAGTAAAATTTAAAAAAATTAATTTACTAAGAGTAATATTAGAAAAAAATTATTAAAAATGAAATAGTTTGATATGATATTAAAATTATTAAAAAATTAAAATATATATATAAAAAAAATTAGGGAAACATGGATTAAATTAAAATAAAAAGGGTTGAAAAACGAAGATGAACAAAGAATAAAATAAAAACAAACCGTAGAAAATAAGAACATAAGAGGGAGAGAAATTTGAGTGAAAGCTCTCAAAAAATTTTATTGTTTCCCAAATCTCCAGTAGTGATTTACAATGAAGGAAGAGGCCTCTATTTATAGTTGAGCCTCCCCAAATCCAACGGTACAGATCAATTACATCAACGGTTAAGGTTAAAGGATATCTACAAATTAAATCTCCAAGATTACAAGATCATATCTTCAAGATTGCATATCATATCTAAGATTGCATATCCTTAAAGATTATATTTCCATATGAGTCAAGCTTATAAATGGACCTTAAATCTTTTCAATTAATGGGCCATTCCGATTGGGCTAAATTATATGTTTGTAATTTTGTACTGGACTTGGACTTTGTTTTATTTTTATTTATTATTTTTGGTTTTAGACTTATTTCTGGGCCCGGGAAAATTGAGTGTCTACAACCATCACCACCCTACCCTCAAAGACTTCAAAAGCAGAAACAGGAAACTCAATTCAAGAAATTCTTAGACGTACTCAAGCAACTTCACATCAACATCCCGTTGGTTGAAGAACTTGAACAAATGCCAAACTACGTCAAGTTCATGAAGGATATCCTGTCCAAAAAATGAAGACTCGGAGAATTTGAGACGGTAGCTCTAACGAAGGAATACAGCGCATATCTTCAAGACAAACTACCTCCAAAGCTGAAGGATCCTAGATGTTTTACCATACCTTGGAACATTGGAGAAACATATTGTGGTAAGGCATTATGTGACTTGGGTGCAAGTATAAACTTGATGCCTATGTCAATATTTAGAAAGTTGGGGATAGGTGACGTCAGACCTACTACGGTTACACTTCAACCAGCAGATCGATCCTTAACATATCCAGAAAGAAAAATTAAGGACGTACTGGTATATATAGATAAATTTATCTTCCCTATTGATTTTGTTATCCTAGATTTTGAAGCAGACAAAGTAGTGCCAATTATCTTAGAAAGACCGTTCTTAGCAACTAGAAGAACCCTTATAAATATGCAGAAGGGCAAACTTACGTTGCGTGTTCAGGATGATCAAGTAACATTCAATGTTTTTAAGTCTATGCTATTTCCTTACACAATTGATTATTGTTCTGTAGTATCCGGTTTAGAGGATTTAATAGTGGAAAAGGAGCTCAATAATGTTGAAGATCCGTTGGAACAAATTTTGACATCAGATCCTCCAAATGATGAAGAGAGGATGAATACTTAGCT
This sequence comes from Gossypium anomalum, assembly GCA_025698475.1. Classification (NCBI taxonomy): domain Eukaryota; kingdom Viridiplantae; phylum Streptophyta; class Magnoliopsida; order Malvales; family Malvaceae; genus Gossypium; species Gossypium anomalum. The sequence goes on along the minus strand of CM046966.1, from coordinate 74,068,984 downwards.
TTGTTAGAAGCTAATCAAAGGGGATTTAATCCGCAATCCCACTTTGAATCTTTGGAGTTAGAGAAAAGGGAGTGCCCAACCAAAAGTGTCAATTAAGGAACTACCTAAATTAGAACTCAAGGTATTACCTTCACATTTAAAATACGTCTATTTAGGTAACTCTTCTACTTTACCTGTGATTGTTTCAGTAGAATTAACTACTGAGCAAGAGGAGAAACTCATTTTGGTGTTGAAACAATTCAATAAGGCTATCGGATAGACCATAGCCGATATCCATGGTATTAGTCCATCTGTATTTATACACAAGATTATCCTAGAAGATGGCAAAAAAGGGACGATTGATGGACAACGGAGACTGAACCCCATCATGAAGGACATGGTGAAAAAGGAAATTATCAAGTGGTTAGATGCGGGTATCATTTATCTCATCTCAGACAGTTTGTAGGTAAGTCCGGTCCAGTGTGTGCCAAAGAAGAGAGGTATCACCGTCGTAAAAAATGAGAATAACGAGTTGATACCAACAAGAACAGTTACGGGATGGAGAATTTGCATCGATTACCGGAAGCTGAACAAGGCAACTAGGAAAGATCACTTTCCTTTGCCATCCTTGGACCAGATGTTGGATAGACTCGTGGGGCGAGACTATTACTGTTTTCTTGATGGATAGTCGAGGTATAATCAGATTACGATAGCACCGAAAGATCAGCACAAGATAACGTTCACCTGTCCGTACGGTACATTTGCATTTAGACGTATGCCATTTGGTTTATGTAATGCACCTACTACATTTCAAAGATGTATGATGTCTATTTTTACAGACATGGTTGAAAAGTACTTGGAAGTTTTTATGGATGACTTTTCAATGTTTGGAGATACTTATGATGATTGCTTAGCCAATCTAGCTAAGATACTAAGACGATGCGAAGAAACAAACCTAGTACTTAATTGGGAAAAGTGCCATTTCATGGTACGAGAAGGAATTGTTCTAGGGCATCAGATAACGAGATATGGAATCGAGGTAGACAAAGCAAAGGTAGATGTTATTGAGAAGCTTCCACCTCCAACATCTGTAAAGAGTGTTAGGAGATTCTTGGGTCACGCCGGGTTCTATCGAAGATTTATCAAGGACTTCTCCAAAATTGCTAAACTCTTATGCAAACTATTGGAGAAGGACACGATGTTTAAGTTCAATGATGAATGATTAAAGGCTTTCAAGGATTTGAAGAGTCGATCAGCTACGACACCCATAATTGTCACACCAGACTGGGATCTACCATTTGAACTGATGTGTGACGCAAGCGATTTTGCGATAGGAGCTATCATAGGCCAATGAAGGAACAAATTTTTTCATCCCATCTACTATGCAAGTCGGACTCTTACAGGAGCTCAACTGAACTATATGGTAACAGTGAAAAAGTTACTTTCTACTGTATTTGCTTTTGACAAGTTTCTATCTTATCTTGTAGGTACTAATGTAACTGTATATACGGGCTACTTGACAATCAAGTACTTACTTGCCAAGAAAGATGCTAAGCCGAGATTGATTTGGTAGGTGCTTCTACTTCAAGAGTTCGATCTAGAAATTCAAGATCGAAAGGAGTAGAAAACCAAGTAGCAGATCACTTGTCCAGATTGGAGCCGTAAGAAGGAAATTCTCCTAATATACCAATTCAGGAAACATTCCCAGATAAACAAATATTAAAGGTAAGTCATGTCCATAATACCCCTTGGTTGGTGATATTGCTAACTATTTAGCTTGGGGTTTGATGCCAATTAATAAGACATATCAACAAAGGAGAAAGTTTCTTCACAATGTGCAGTACTACTTCTGGGAAGAGACATATTTGTTTAAGAGGTGTACAGATCAGATGATCAGGAGATGTGTAGCAGAAGATGAAGTACAAAAGATTTTATACCATTGTCACTCAGCTCCGAGTGGGGGACACTTCGGAGGTACTCGTACAGCAGCCAAAGTATTGCAAGCCGGATTCTTTTGGGTGACACTATTCAAGGATGCATATGCATACGTAAAGAGTTACGACCGATGTCAAAGGGTCAGAAATGTCACCAACAGAAATGAGATGCCTCGAACAAACATTATTGAGGTAGAATTGTTTGATGTATGGGGTATTGACTTTCTTGGTCCTTTCCCTCCGTCTTTTGGTTACAAGTATATATTGGTAGTAGTAGACTATGTGTCTAAATGGGTTGAGGCTGAAGCTTATCCGACAAACGATGCTAGGGTTGTAATTAATTTCTTGCAGAAACATGTGTTCACAAGGTTTGGACCCCAAGAGCTATTATTAGTGATGAAGGATCCCACTTTGTGAACAAGTGGTTAAAATGGTTATTAGACAAGCACGGAGTCAAACACAAGGTTGCAATAGCTTACCATCCGCAGACGAATGGGCAAGCTGAACTGGCAAATAAAGAGATCAAAGGCATACTTGAGAAGGTACTTTTCCCAAATCGATGAGAGTGGTCCAAAAGGATGGATGATGCCTTATGGGTTTACCGAATAGCATACAAGACGCCTTTAGGGATGTCCCTACAGGTTGGTCTTTGGGAAAGCCTGTCATCTACCCTTAGAGTTAGAACACAAGGCTTACTGGGCTCTTCGAAAACTCAACTTGGATCCTAAGCTTGCTAAAGAGAAACGGATGCTCCAACTCAATAAGCTAGAGGAATTTCAGCTATTCTCCTACGAAAATGCCAAATTACTCAAGGAGAGACTTAAGAAATGGCATGACAAGCACATTCGAGTTCGAGAATTTGAAATAGGTCAGAGAGTTTTGTTATTTAATTCCAAACTAAAGTTCTTTCCAGGTAAGCTAAAATCACGATGGTCCGGTCCATTTATGATTCATCGTGTCTATCCATACGGAGTTGTCGAGCTCCAAGGTAAGGGAGGTAATTTTCAAGTTAATGCTCAGCGCCTGAAACATTATTAGGGAGATAAGATTGAACGGAATGAAATTTCGTTCATTTTATCGGATGTTTAAAACTTTCTTATTTTCTGTTTTAATAAAAGATTTAGAGTATATTTTTGGGATTAATATGTTTAAATAAATTCTGTCTAGGAGATTGGAACTTAAGCGTGACCGCTTGTGACCCCTCCAATCTTTCCTGGGAATTGATTTTAACATAATTTTCCTAAAAATTATTCTCTAAATAGAAATTTTAATCTTTGATTTTTCAAATAAAAAGATCAATTTTGATCCGAGTCTTAAATTGCAACTCAATTCCAAATTTTCATTAAGTCTAGGGACTTAATTGAAACATTTTAAAATTTGTTTGCTCTTTTCAGAATAATAAAAACTAGAAGCCTTTTTTTGTAAATATTTTCAAAAGGCTTCTAGAATAAATGTTTTTAGTTAAAAAAATGATAATTATTAATATATAATTATACCCATTATAATATATATTAATTATTATAAATTTTTGGATTTTATTTGATAAGTTTTTATAATAAGATGATAATCTTTAATATATAATTATTATTTATATATTAATCTTTATCAATTTAGCATGAAATTAGGACTTTATCTTTGTTTTAATAAATTAAACAGCAATTAATAGTTTAATATATGCTTATATCTAATTATTAATTGTTGTTATCTTTATATAGGATTAGAACTTAGAATTTTTATTAATTAATTTGTTTAAGAATTCTACTCTAATTCATATTTCTCCCTCTATAAGTACCACCCATCTTCCCATTCATCTAACACTTAAAACCCAAAGCACCAAAATACCCAAGTGTCGAAACCCCTAAGCCACAGCAGCACCAAGTAGTCAGCCAGCATACCCCAGCTCCATCGCATGCACATCCCGTGCACAACACGCTTATTGCCTCGAGAGGCCCCAGCCTCAGCTCGCGCCAGGCCTTTACCCTGCACGTGGTACCTGCCTTCTGCACCATCCTGCGCGTGCCTGAATCCCACCTACTGCTGAATGCCCTTGTTGTTGATTGCTATTAGCCCTGCTGCGCACTGCCCCCACACGCACCACGGCCGCACACCCTAGCTGCTTGTGCGACACTCCTTTTCCATCCACCCTAAGCCACTAACCCTCCAACCCTTCTTTTTAATTCCCATCTTTTTCTTCATTATTATTATTAATTTCTAGAGTTCTTATATTTTTACAAAAAAAAAAAGGTAGTAAGACCTAGTTTCTCTAAATTTTTAATTTTAATTTTATTAATTAATTTTTCAAATCATTGAATTATTAATAATTTTTATTAAACTTTATTGAGAAACTAATTTTTTCCATCTTATGATCAGGTTAAACATGCCTCATAAGAGAACTCGTGCTTCCACTCAAATTGATGAAACACAAAACAAATTCCACTGTGAAGAAGCCAAAGTGAGATACGAAAGTATCTTCAAAAATCAACAGATGCATCTAGAAAAAGGCTTCACTTTAAAGGAGAACAATTACCGAGACTTTATGGCATGTATTCGTCAAGTTGCTGAAACCCTAAATTGGGAGTTGTTTTGTGAAAGGAGACCTAGTGTGGATGAGGAACTAGTTCGTGAGTTCTATGCAAATTTAACTTCAAGCGAGATGACAGAAGTTCCAGTTCGCGGAATCAAGGTACCAATAAATTCAAATGCTACTAATGAGTTCTTTGAATTACCAGATTTCGAAAACGATGAAAATTCCACATTGATGAGTAATATCAAGCCTAAGAATTTGCAAAAAATTCTTGAGGAACTGACAGTTCCAGGTTCTACATAGACTGTGTCAAAGCAAGGAATCCACACTTGTCGAAGAGAATATTTGACGCCACTCACAAAGGTATGGTTTTACTTCATCTGATTCAGCCTTATGCCTAGCTCACATGGGACTACAATCTCATTAGAGCGAATGGTCTTATTGTACTCGATCCTAACTGGTAAGACCATTGATATGGGGAAGATCATCTTGAGGGAGATACGTAATTGTGCTGTTAAACGCTCTGGCCCTGCTCATTTCCCCTTTACGATAACAATTCATGCTTGAAGGCTGGAATTCTTGCGAATGTAAGGAAGACAGGGTATAGCCAAGGCACAATCACGAATTGGGACCTTTACCGAGTAGCTGGAGACTCAGTTCTAGTGCAAAGAGTTGAAGTAAGTGAGGAACCAGAGGACCCTGATGAAGAAAAAGATCCCGCGATGCAATCATTTGAAGTCCCTGATAAAGTAGAACCAGTGGAGCCAGAAGCTGAACCTGATGCTAAAAATTCAATGTTTAGAGCTCAATCGCCGAGCCCAGACCTTCTAGATGAGCTATAAAAATTGATGGACTTAATGCAACATATGCAATGGTAGCAACAAGCCTACTGGAGATACTCAAAAATAAGGGATGACTAGATGAGAAATGCTTTTAAGAAAATAAACAATGACTCATTTATTTTTGTGCCTGAGTTTCCAGATTTCATATTTGAACCATGGAGTTCGTTATCAAAGAAGGAGCGAAGCGATTCATGCAAAGGCAATAGTGATGGAGAAAAAGATGAGTCAAACTCGAAAGGGTCTACGAATAAATAAAGGGAGGATCTTGACTTTATTTTATTTCTGTTTTTAGGTCATTTTAGGATTAAGTTTAATTAGGAATTTATTTTTGTTTTTTGCATAATAAAACAAGAGAGGAAAATCACTAATAAAATGTGAGCAAGTCACAAAACAATAGATATATACATGTCTAGGATTGGATTTAGAAAAAGCTTGGTACTTAAGCAGTCAAACTGACTTACCTCCTCTTTTCTAAAATCCTACCTGGTGTATAGTATCTATTCACTTTAAACAACGAGGACATTATTCATTTTAAGTTGGGGGGACCGAAAATTGAATTATTTCCACTTAGAATAAAATTTTTCTTTTAATTATGATTAGAATTTTTTTTGTTCAAAAATTTGAATTCTATTAAGTATGCTCAATTTGAGTATGAATAAAGTTCTATTATTTCAGTAAATTATTATGTTAGCTTAATAATGACATAAATGTATTTTTAATAAAGCATGCAAATTCGTACCACAAAATTTTTAGTTCTTTAGGAAAGTTAGGTATGCATGAAAGTTTAAGTCTTTAGAATTGACCTAGTAGTTTCTTGAGGTGAAATCCTAAGGAGCATGGAACGTTGGAAATGATTTAGCCAACTATTGTTTGGACTGTTTGAGCCTTTCAAGCCCACCATGGTAAAATTTTATCCTTTGAAACCCAACTTTGAGACTATATGGCCTGATTTTATTTCGACCCTCACAATAATTAGCCATTACTTTTCGCTTAATAATCTTAAAATAGTCCCAAACACTAGACTCAGTAATATTCAAGGTGTAATTCAAAAATAAGTTAGGGGGAGTTGAAAAGAAGTATCAATTGCTTGAGAATTGCAGTACACAAAATAAGTGCTCGTAAATTAAAAAAAGAAAAAAAAAAAAAAAAGAGAGCACATGTATCTGAAAGAGATGTACAAAAGAGCATATGAAAGTCAAGTTGGAGTATCAAAGGTAAAAACTCTGAAGGTTCGATTAAGGCTGAGCCTAGGGTTTCTTAAACCAAAATTCATCCATCTTTCACCCACCCCTAGCTGAGCCACGTTACAACCTTGATAAAGACCTATTGATTCAAAGTCCTCATGCTACCTACATTAGTGGAGAGAAATTGCTACGATCAATATATGAAGACATAAGTTAAGCTTAATGATTGCAGCTTAGTCTTGAATAAAGGAATAAAAATCAAATTGGTAAGAGTTGACATGTCTTTGTTACAAAAGCATTTTGTCTAAATTTTGCTATTATAATAAGTTGTTGAATTTAATTTGAACAATATGTATGCTTAAGTAGCATTACTATCAAATTTCTTGTCTTTGAGCATAAGTATTTTAAATTCATAATTTTGGAAAAAATGTTATTCTGAAGGAATTTTCAAAGGTGTTTCCGAGAGATTCTTTTCAAAATTTGTGCATTACTCGGGACGAGCAATGAATTAAGTTTGGGGTGTGGAAACACAAAAATTTATATACATTTTTCATACCCAATTTTACTTAAATTCATGCAAATCCGGTTAACTTCTTGTTGAAAAATAATTAAATATTATAAAATAATTAAATCGTGTTAAAAATATAAACATGGTGAATTTATTTAATTTTATACTTAGTTTTGATTAATTTTGACTATTTTTGACAGATTCGCGCAAAGGGCGAAAATTGGCTCGGCTGACACTGCTGAAAGCACAAAACCGAAAAGCAATTTGAAGTATCGAGGCACGTTAATTTCCAGCCTAAGACGGTCCAGAAATGTGTATTAATTCATAATTTAATTAATTTTAATTTATTCCCCATGTAATTTGGGTTAAATAAATTATTTTTAATTAATTTTGGAGAAAGGGTCCAGTTGAACCGTACCGGTCGAGCCAAATTGGGTGAACTGAACCAGCCACTAAATGGGCAGCCTAAAACCGTCCATATGCTGACCCAAATCAGCATTTTAGCTGATTAAATATGCTTGCAAAAAGGCCCTCAAAAGACTTCTAAATTGCATTCAAACCCCACCTTAATTTATGGCTTTGTAGATTTGCCCCAAGCCTAAAATAGCAAAGTTGAAACTCTCAACTTTACCATGTGTGTGGCCGGCCAACGGAGGGCTCTTTGGCTATGGAATTTTCTATTTTTAGCAGCCACAATCAGCTATAAAAGCCACCCCTTGCTAATCATTCAAAGCATCCCTGACTTCACATCATTCTCTCATTCCCTCTCTCACTTTTCTCTCATTTTTCCACTCCATTCCCTCTTGTTCAAGTGCCGATTTCTTCTCTTGGGAAAGAGACTCTCATCAGCCATCTGGAGCAGCAATTTTGGTGTTCATAAGCCACCTTGATAGCCAAGGCCAACGAAGAACGAAGAACGGAGCAACTAGTCAAGCCACGGAGAAACACCGGATTTGCTTCTTGTTCCCTATCTCTTTAAATTTTGTTGTTGTTTTGAAGAACATGATTATGAATATTTATGCTATTGAAATGGTTATTTTAATCAATTTAGCTTAAATTATGTTTGTGTTGGGTTGATTATATTCTGCCTGCTTAAATTGTTAAAATCATGTTTATGCTGTTATAAGCCTTGGTAAGATGCTTGATTAAGTAAAGTCATGCCTAAGTTATTCTTGCGTTACAACTGTGAGATAACTAATGAATTAATTATTTAAACGGATTGCAATTCTAATTAATTGAGATAGTACTTAATCAGTGCATGTTTATTCTTCTAAGGTAGCTGAAGGCTAAATTAGCAATGTATCTGGCGATATTATTGCCTTGCATAGCTTGCAAGATTATTGTGATTAAATTGTTTCAAGGTAGGGATGCCTTATTACTTCACATAGTCTTTTATATGCTTATTGGATTTAATTAATGTTTGAATTGACATAGGGATATGCAAGAGATTGGTTCAATTTAATGAGTATGTATGTGCAATAACATGTTTGCTTACTAGAATCTGTTTAGTCGGTTGGATTGACATAGGGATATGTCAAGAGATGAATGGATTTTTTTATGTAAGTTTGCTCATAAGTTAGCAAATTATCAGGTTGTTATGGAATTATTCGTAACAGTATGAACATATTTTAATAATTCTAAGTTAAAGAATTGTAATTAATCCAACACAAGTATGTCACATTGATTAAATCTTATTTGAAATCGTGCATTAGAACTACCTTGTCTTATTTTAATTATTTACTTAGTTTTTAAATAGTCTTTGACCATCTTTCAAAATCAAAATATTTTTACCTCGCCAAAGTGTTTTACAATTAATTTCATAAATAATTCTTTTTACAGTCCCTGTGGGTACGATAACTCGTCATTTACTTGTCACTTTATTACTTGTTGCGATTGTGTACACTTGCACATTTTTTCCATCGTTCCAGCAGCATTGTGTAGCTATGTCATGACCGCTAGCTTGTGTGAGCAGACCCATTGATAGCTCTAGAGTGAGCATTATGTGATATGAGATTAAAATAGCTTCGACTATGTATGTTATGTGCGAGGTTTCAGTGTATCCGATATTATTCCAAATGGTTCAACAGGTATATTAGAGATCCAGATGAGTGTGAGCTTGGTACGAGATGGTACAGGTATGTACATGAACTGTACTAGCATTGAATCGAAGAAATTGTGAAATTCATATCTAACCTTGTGAATGATTATGTAATAGGTTTGTGCAGCAATTGAATTACATCATGTTATGTTTAATTGCTTAAATTGTGTATGTATGGTAAGATGAGTTAATTATTATACGAACTTACTACACTTGATAGCTTACTCTGTTTATTTCTTTCTATGTTTTATAGTGATATCAAGGCTTGCTCGAATTTGGGAATTGTCAGAGATCTCATCACACTATCAAGCTATCACTTTGGTACATTTGAACTTATGTATTTGGTTATATTGCATGTATAGGAGATATAGTCATTTTGGTAAATGTTGATAATGGATTTAACCATTTATGTTGGCTTGTAAATAGTTGAATGGTTTGTTATGTTAATAGCCATGTTAGTTGGCTTCTTTTGACATATTAAGTGATGTATATATTTGAGCATATGGCCTTTGTTATGTGTTTGATGGTTGATTTATGATGCTTGTTGAGAATTGGCATTGTGGATACTAAATGGTTGAAATTTGAGATTGGATTGCTTGTGATTTAGGTAATTTGATGCATAATTGAAAGTAAGCATTTAGATAAATTGTGAATGTGATTTTGGTATGAAATTGTGTTACTTATTTTGACATATGTGTGTCTTATGGTTGATGATATGGAACTATCATGAATTAGGCTTTGTTGAGGTTGGTTTGAATGCCTATTTATGCCTTATTCTGTGCCAATTGGTTTGGCGTTGGTGTATGCAATTTGGGTGAGCAAAATGGCTTGGTAAATAGCCTATTTTTGTCCACACAGGCAGAGACACGGGCGTGTGTCTCAGCCACGTGTGACACATGATCAAGTGACACAATTATGCTTCCCCTAGTATTTAATTAGAAATTAAGTCAATATGTTCCACATAGCTTAGCACACGAGCTTGTGACTTGGCCGTGTGGTATAAGTCAGTATACCCTATAGGTTTGGCACAGCCTAGCACACAACTTGGCACACGAGCTGGTCGCACGGGCGTGTGGTTGGCCATGTGACTTATGTCAGGGAGTTACGCCAGGTCAAACACGGCCTAGGACACGACCATGTGATCCCATTTCAAATGTCCGCACGGCATGTGACATGGGCGTGTCTTTGATTGTGTGAGACACACTGCCAGGCCACACTGACGTGTGTCCCTTGTAGTTTGAAATGTTTTTTAAGTTTTGTAAAAATTCCTGAGTTATTAGTTTAGTCCCAAACCACTTCGAATGTATGTTTTGGGCCTCGTAGACTCGTATTAAGGACATTATGAATGAATATGGATGTTTTATATTTAAAATGGAAAATGCATGAGAAATGTTTGTTTAATTGTGTAATAGGTTCGGTAATGCTTTGTAGCCCTATTCTGACATTGAATACAGGTAAGTAGTGTTATATTTTTTGGTATCAGAGCTACGATTTAGTCGATTCTCGGACTAACGTGGTGTATGTGAAAGTCTAGCTATACATGCCATATATAACCTATGATAGTGTGATACCTCCTAATAGTTTAAAACTTGTTTTCGTATAGTAAATGGATCCTAATCAAGCTGTGGCTGATGATATTGAGAGTAATGCGGCAGCCTTCATTTACGGAGTAGCGTAATCTGAGTCGAGACCTGTATCGGGTAGTCAGGGATGAGAAGCCAAGGAAGCCTTCTTTCAAATGATGAATGAGTGGTTTTGTGAAGTTTGTTCAAACAAATCCAACTGCTCAACAACCTCCACCCCCACCAAATCCCCAACCGATTCCCGTAGCTCCTCAAGGTGTGGAACTTTTACGATTGAATAAGCCACCAGTTGATAAGATCCGAAAGTATGGGGCTGAAGAGTTTAGAGCTACAATTGACGATGATCTTGGGAGAGCCAAATTTTGGCTTAAGAATACTATCAGAGTATTTGATGAATTATCGTGCACGCCAGTTGAATGTGTAAAATATGCCATATCACTTTTGAGAGACACTGCATATCAGTGGTGGAATACTTTGAAATATGTGGTACCGAGAGAAAGGGTCACATGGGAATTCTTTCAAGCCATGTTCAGAAGGAAACACATCAGTCAGCGATTTATTGACCAAAAATGCAAAGAGTTTCTGGAGCTGAAACAGGGTCAAATGTCTGTGACTGAGTACGAGCAAAAGTTTGTAAGACTTAGTAAGTATGGTCGAGAATGTGTTTCAACTGAAGCCATTATGTGTAAGAGATTCGAAGATGGATTGAACGAAGACATCGGGCTGTTAGTCGAGATTTTGGAATTGAAGAGTTGACAGGGCTTGCAAAGCCGAGGAACTGGGCAAAGAAAAGAGAAAAGCTGATTTTGAGGCTAGAGATTCGAGAAAGAGATCGATGAGTAAACCATATCACTCTTCGTCAAAGAAATCACGAGATTCATAGAGTCATTCAACAGCTTCAGCGGGGTATTTGAATAGAGATCGTGGAAAGCAATACGCGAGTCCTAAAGCTCAAGCCACTTTAGTATCGAGCGTTGGTAGTGTGAGAAACAACAAACCTGAGTGTCAACAGTGCGGAAGATGACATTTTGGAGATTGCTGGATGAATATAAAGCTTGTTTCAAATGTAGCTCACTAGATCACTTCATTCAGGATTGTCCTAAGTTGCCGAAGAAAGATAGATATTAGAATGCAAGATCGAGTAATACAGCTGCTAAAGGGAAACCACCTAGAAATATGAGAAATGTGACTAGTAGCAAAAGAGCGACAAAGGACTCTGCTGTGAGATCAGAGGCTAGATCACCAGCTAGAGCTTATGCTATTCACACTCGCGAAGATGCGTTATCCCCAGATGTTATCACTGGTACATTTTCTCTCTATGACTCTGATGTAATTGCTTTGATTGATCCTAGATCGACTTATTCATATGTTTGTGAGAATTTAGTGTCTAGTAAGAGTTTATCTGTTGAGTCTACAGAGTTTGTGATTAAAGTATCAAACTCCTTAGGCAAGTATGTCCTAGATGATAAAGTTAGCAAAAATTATCCTTTGATGATTCGGGGTTACTATTTTTTGGCAAATTCGATGCTTTTACCATTTGATGAATTCGATATGATTCTGGGTATGGATTGTTTGACTCTGCATGATGCTGTAGTGAATTGTAGACGAAAGACTATTGAATTGAAATGTTAGAATGGTGAAATCCTTCAAATTGAACCTGATGGGTCGAGTGAGTTGCTTGTTGTAATATTATCGATGTTAGCTCAGAAATATGTAAGAAAAGGTTACGATGCTTATCTTGCGTATGTATTGGATACAAAAGTTTCTAAACCGAAGATTGAATTAGTGCCAGTGGTTTGTGAGTATCCGAATGTGTTTCCAGAAGAGTTGCCTAGGTTATCACCAATCAGAGAAGCTGAACTTGCTATTGAATTACTACTGGGAACATCATCGATATCGATAGCTCCATACAGAATGGCTCCAATAGAATTGAAGAGTTGAAAGCTTAGTTGCAAGAATTAACAGATAGAGGTTTTGCATGACCTAGTTTTTCACCCTGGGGTGCACCAGTGTTGTTTGTAAAGAAGAAAGATGGATCGATGAGAATGTGTATTGACTATCGACAACTCAACAAGGTTACGATTAAGAATAAGTACCCTTTGCTGAGAATTGATGATTTGTTTAATCAATTGAAAGGAGCAACAGTATTTTCAAAGATCAATCTAAGATCTAGCTATTATTAGTTGCGAGTTAAAAATTTGGATGTACCGAAGACTGCATTCAGAACAAGGTACAGGCATTATGAATTTCTTGTTATGCCTTCCGGGTTAACTAATACTCCTACAGTTTTTATGGATTTGATGAATCGAATCTTTAGACCGTATTTGGACAGATTTGTTGTTATATTCATTGATGACATTTTGATCTATTCCCGAGAAGAATTTGAACATGCTGAACATTTGAGAAGTTTGCTACAAACATTGAGAGATAAGAAATTGTTTTCCAAATTCAGCAAATGTGGGTTTTGGCTCCAAGAAGTTGGATTTTTGGGCATATTGTTTCAGTGGAAGTTATACGAGTTGATCCAAGTAAGATTTCAGCAGTTATTGACTAGAATCCGCTAAGAAATGTGTCTGAAGTCAGAAGCTTTCTAAGATTAGTTGGCTATTATCGGTGTTTTGTAAAAGGATTATTAATGATTGTTACACCGATGACTCGATTACTACAGAAAGATGTGAAGTTTGAATGGTCTGAGAAATGCCAACAAAGTTTTGAACAATTGAAAGCATTGTTAACTTAAGCACCAGTCTTAGTTCAACCTGAATCAGGTAAAGACTTTGTGCTATTCAACGACTCGTCATTGAACAGTTTGGGTTGTGTTTTGATGCAAGAGGGCAAAGTGATAGCTTATGCTTCCAGACAATTGAAGCAGCATGAAAAAAATTATCCGACACACGATTTAGAGTTGGCTGTTATTGTTTTTGCATTGAAAATTTGGCAACATCATTTATTTGGTGAAAATGTCATATTTTTACTGATCACAAGAGTTTGAAGTATATGACTCAGAAAGATTTGAATTTACGAAAATGAAGATGGCTCGAGCTGTTGAAAGATTATGAATTAGCGATTATTTATCATCCGGGGAAAGCTAATATAGTCACGAACGCTTTGAGTAAAAAATCTTTATTTGCTTTACGGGTGATGAATACACAGTTAACTTTGTATGATTATGGTTCAATTTTAGCTGAGTTAAAAGCTAAATCATTATCTCAGCATCAGATTTGTGAAGCTCAAAAGTATGACAATGAATTGTAAGCTAAAAGAGTGCAATGCTAGTCGACTATTGATTCAGAGTATCAGACCTAATCTGATGATTGTCTAATGTTCCGAGGTAGAATTTGTGTACCAAAGAATTTTGAGCTTATTCAGAAAATTCTACATGAAGCACACAATGGCTGTTTATTTGTTCATTCGTGGAGTACTAAAATGTACAATGATTTGAAACAGTTATACTATTGGTCGGGCATGAAATGAGACATTTCAGAGTTTGTGTCGAGATGCTTAGTTTGTCAACAAGTTAAAGCCGAACATCAAGTGCCTTCGAGATAGCTACAACCAATGATGATACCAGAATGGAAATGGGATAAAGTTACAATGGATTTCGTATTGGGATTATCCCTATCTACGAAAAAGAAAGGTGCTATTTGGGTTGTCATTGATAGACTGATGAAATTTACACATTTTATTCCTGTACGTACAGACTTTTCACTTGATAGACTAGCTGAGTTGTACATCTCTAAGATCGTTAGATTGCACGGGGTGCCAGTTTCTATTATTTTGGATAGAGATCCGAGGTTTACGTCGCGATTTTGGAAGAAATTGCAAGAAGCTTTGGGTACGCGGTTGCACTTTAGTACTACATTTCATCCGCAAAATGATGGATAATCTGAAAGAGTAATTCAGATTCTCGAAGATATGCTTCGTTACTGTGTTTTAGAGTTTGAAAGCAATTGGAGAAATATTTATCGTTGGTTGAATTCGTGTATAACAATAGTTTTCAATCGAGCATAAAGATGGCACCGTATGAAGCATTATATGGTCACAAATGCCAAACTCCATTATACTGGACCAAGCTTAGTGAGAAAAAGATTCACGGGGTTGATTTGGTTAGAGAGACCGAAGATAAAATGAAAGTAATTCATGACAGTTTAAAAGCAGCTTTAGATCGACAGAAATCATATGCGGATTTGAAACGTAAAGACATTAAATTTCAAGTCGGGGACAGAGTATTTTTGAAAGTATCTTTGTGGAAGAAGATTCTTTGATTTGGTTGCAAAGACAAATTGAGTCCACGATTTATCGGGTCGTATGAAATTATTGAGAGAATAGGGTCGGTGACATATCGACTAGCTTTACCTTTAGAATTAGAAAAGATTCACAATGTATTTCATGTTTCAATGTTGCGTCGATATAGATCGAATCCATTGCATATCATTTCTCGGACAGAGATTGAAATTCAGCCTAATATGACATATAATGAAGAACTGATCAGAATTTTAGCTCGAGAGGTTAAAGAGTTGAGAAATAAAAGCACAGCTTTAGTGAAGGTTTTATGACAACATCACGGGGTTGAAGAAGCTACGTGGGAACCTGAGGAAGCTATGAGAAAATAGTACCCTAACCTCTTTTCTGGTAAGATTTTCGAGGATGAAAATTCCTAAGGGGGGAGAGTTGTAATAGCCCGTTTTTAGTCAAATCAGAATAGTGATTTCGGGACCACAAATTTGAGGTCAAAATAATTATTTTATTATTATTTTAATGTCTACAACATGATAATATGATTGTGTGAAATTTTCATTAAGAAATTTTATCGTTTGAGTGCTTAATTTAATAGAAAGGACTAAATCGCATAAAGTGTAAAAGTTGAGTTCTATTAGCTAAAGGTCTCTAATAGCTATAGAACTTTAAAGTGGAGGTCCTTAACAAGTAATTAGGCCATTTGTATGTTAGTGGATGATAATGGCTTGGTATTTTGTGTAATTATTAATATTTTTAAAGGTTAATTAAGTAAATTAGTAAATAATGATAAAATAAATAATACAATTAAAGTTGTCATCTTTAATTTTGTTTCTTGAACCGATTGTGAACAAGAAGAAAGCCATTGTTGCCTTTAACATTCGGCCAAGCTTCTATTGTCCATTTACGTATGGTTTTTGTCCCCTTTTTAATGATTTCTATGTTTTTGACATCGTTGCAGCTTAATCTAGCTAGCCCAAGGACTAATTTGCAAAATTGTTAAGGTTTAGGGTTTTTCCATTGATGAATATAGGTGTATTTTTATGTTTGATGATAGAAAATGTATGGTTGTTGTTAGATAAAGAACATTTATAAAGTGATTTTTTATAAAATTGTTAATTAAGGATTAAATTGTGAAATGTGTAAATTTTATGGTTAAATTGTGAAATAAATGAAAAATATGGGCTGCTATGGTAATAAGGGAAATTCGGCTAGCGTGGGTAGGGATTTAATTGCATGAATTTGTATTTTTATGAGATAAAGATAATTAAATAAGTTGAATTTGATATTATATAGATCAAGAAAAGTGAAATTCGGATTTAGATCGTGGGAAAAACAAAGTGTTGGATTAATCGATCAAATTCATCGTTTTTGCATTCAAGGTAAGTTTGTATGTAATAATAACTATTAATTTATTTTAAATGCTTTAATATTGAATGAATTGTGGATATGAACTTGCAGATATATTCGACGCCGATTCAGAAAATGGGAAATCCTGGTTGAACCTTAGGAATATATTAGGATACAAATGACATCTCATTAGGGGTTATATGATTTGGGTGTTGGTCCGTACATCCTACCAATGGCTGAGTTATCTAGCATGTGTTGATGATTCTCATTAGCTTGTGTGAGTAGCACCGTGTAGCTACATCATGACCGTTAGCTTTTGTGAGCAGACTCGTTGATAGCTCTAGAGTGAGCATTATGAGATATGAGATTAAGATAGCTTCAGCTATGTATGTGGCACTTATGTGTGAGGTTACCTTGTATCTGATATTATTCTGAATAGTTGAAGTTTGAGATTGGTTTTCTTGTGATTTAGGTAATTTGATGCATAATTGAAAGTGACCATTTAGATGAATTGTGAATGTGATTTTCGTATGAAATTGTATTACTTATTTTGAGACATGTGTGTCTTATGGTTGATGGTATGAAACTAGCATGAATTAAGCTTGGTTGAGGTTGGTTTGAATGCCTATTTATGCCTTATTTTGTGCCTATTGGTTTGGTATAGGTGTATGCAATTTGGGTAAGCAAAATGGCTTGGTAAATAGCCTATTCTTGTCCGCATGGGCAGAGACACGAGCATGTGTCTCAGCTGTGTTTGACACACAGTGTGTCCCCTAGTGTTTAATTAGAAATCAAGTCAGTATGCTCCACACGGCTCAGTACAAGGACGTGTGACTTGGTCGTGTGGCATAAGTCAGTATACCCTAGAGGTTTGGCACTGCCTAGCACACGCTGGCACATGGGCATGTGTGGCCATTTCGAAGGGCACACGGGCTGGGTGTGTGTTTGGCTATGTGGCCCAAGTCAGGGAGTTACACGGGGTCAGACACAGCTTGGGACATGGCCATGTGATCCCATTTTGAATGTCTACACGGCCTGTGACATGGGCATGTCTTTGGCCGTGTGAGACACACGGCTGGGCCATACAGACGTGTGTCCCCTTTAGTTTGAAAATTTTTTTAAGTTTTGTACAAATTTCCTGAGTTATCAGTTTAGTTCCAAACCACCCCAAATGTTTGTTTTGAGCCTGTTAGGCTCATATTAGGGACATTATGAATGAATGTGAATGTTTTATATTTGAAATGGAAAATGTATGGGAATTGTTTTTTTAATTGTGTAATAAGTTTCCATTCAAAAAAATTTCTGTAATAAGTTTGGTAATGCTCCGTAGCCTTATTTTGGCGTTGAATATAGGTGAGGAGTGTTACTTCAGTAGGGGAGTGTTTCGCCTTAGGGGGAAGCACCTACTTGAGTGGGAGTAGACGAAGAAGAAGTGAGAAAGTAGGCTTGAGTAACACAAACATTGGTGAGAATCTAATGCCTTGAAAACGCAAGGGTTCCTCCGTAAGGTTTGTCCACAAAGGGTGAGTCAAGGCCTAAGATCAGGTCAAAAGGCGTAGTCAATAGGTAACAGGTGAATATTCTTATACTACCCCTTGTTGGTCCCAAGGGAGGGAGGAGGCTAGGTTAGTTGAAAGATGGTTATCAGTTTAAGGACGTAAGGTGCCCTTGCTTTTTCAGGGTAAGAAGGGGTAGAGAAGATGCTCCGAGCCAATGTTTGAGTTCCAGGTGCTACGGCGCTGAATTAAGCCATGCTATACTCATAGGAAAAGCTTGAACGACTTTCAACAAAAGGGTACATGTACCCAAAAATGACATAGGTGGGTAGGTAGAGAATACCTAGGGGCGCGAGACAACACTCTTAAAGGAAAATAAAAAAAATAGCCCCGTAACTTTAGGAGAATGGGTGCCTCCTCACAAAGGAGGTCGCATTGACAAGGCCCAAGCGACTGTTTACCAAAAACATAGGTCTCCTTAAAGTTGTATGACCATGTATGGGGTTTGACACCTACCCAATGTCGGAAGGTCAAGGAAGTTGGTGACCTGATGACAGGGGAGCCAATGACTGAAGCCCAAGTGATCGGCAGCCATAACTCCAACTGTTCTAAGGTAGCGAAATTCCTTCTCGGGTAAATTCCTACCCGCATAAAAGGCGTAACGGTCTGGGCACTGTCTCATAGAGAGGCTCGGTGAAATAGACTTGTCTGTGAAGATGTGGACTACCCGCACCTACATAAAAAGACTCTATAAAGCTTCATTATTCCTTGGGATTGGCCTTTTGGCTTTTCCTGCGCAGCTTAGGTAGAAGGTGAAAAAGGCCTCCTTCCGAAGGGCCCGAGCCATTAATGAGATACCACTCTTGAAGAGCTAGAATTCTAACCTTGTGTTAGGACCTAAGGGCCAAGGGACAATCTCAGGTAGAGAGTTTCTATGAGGCGTAGGCCTCCAAAAAGGTAAGGGAGGTGTGTAAAGGTTTCCTCGGGCCGAATGGAGAATGGCCCTTGAATGCAAAGGCAGAAAGGGCTTGATTGCAAGACCCACTCGTCGAGTAGGGACAAAAGTCCGCCTTAGTGATCCGATGGTGGCGAGTAGAAGGGTCATCGTTCAATGGGTAAAAGTTACTCTAGGGATAACAGGCTGATCTTCCCTAAGAGCTCATATCAACGGGAAGGTTTGGCACCTCGATGTCCGCTCTTAAACATCTAGGGCTGTAGTATGTTCCAAGGGTTGGGTTGTTCGCCTATTAAAGCGGTACGTGAGCTAGGTTTAAAACATCATGAGACAGCTTAGCCCATATCCAGTGTGGGTGTTAGAGCATTGAGAGAACCTTTCCTTAGTACGAGTAGACCAGGAAGGACACATATCTAGTGTACCAGTTATTGAGCCCACAGTAAACGCTGGGTAGCTAAGTGCAAAGTGGATAACTGTTGAAAGCATCTAACTAGTAAACCCACCCCAATATGAGTGTTCTCCTATTTCGACTTCCCAGAGCCTTCGGTGGCACAACTGAGACAACAAAGGGTTCTTTGTCTTCTAATTCAAAAATTTCACCCAATTGAGCTAATAGCTTGATGATAATGACTTTGTTTCTCATTGATAAGAGTCAATACAACTGTTAATGTGATTATTCCAACCATAGTTAGTATCATTATCATACAAGTTAAAATGATAGTGGGGCTCATCATGTTTCCATCATTATTCATATAACTAGAAATATGATAACTATAAAAAAAATTTCTTGTTCACTCAAAAAAGAATGATCATTGTTAAGCTCAAAATTTTGATTTTCACTATCAAAATATATGAAATAACAGTTCTGATTACTATCTCTAATTAAAAAGGTGTCATCAGTAACGAAATTCCAAATGTCTTTAATGTCCACTAAATGATCAACCTTACTGTAATAACTAGAGATGTCACTACAATCATGAATGATTTTATCTATATCCTTTCTAGTCAGGTCTTCGTTTACAGTAGTATTTTCAACAGGACTAAGGCAGCTATTCATTGATTTACTTAGCCCACATCTGTATTCTAATTCTCCCTTAGACAAGATCAAATTGAACCATGATTTTTCCATTGAGCTTTCTTGCTTCTATTTCCATGAAAGTACAGTAGATGAATAGTCATTCGATGAAAAATCAATTGAATATTTTATTTCCTATCAAAATACACATACTAGATACAATCACTAGGGTTATTAACTAACAATGAATGAATATTGAAAGAAAAGTTTCTCTTTTGTGAGAACCTAAAGTAGTAGTTCATTATATATGATAGAGCTCTTTTTTTCTTTTGAATTAGAAATATCAATTTTTAATTAGAAATAGCGATTTCCCCATGTTGTGTAAAATTAGTATTGAAGAAATTGAAAAAAGAAAATTTTCTCTTATCAATAACCTTTTTCGTAAAATCTCGACTACTAGTACTAATACAATACAATATGTTTCTATTCCAATATAGAGCCAAAAGGACAACATATAGGATGGGTAGAAGAAGTTGTGATGCTTGGCTTGATCTATGATCCGAAATCGTGGTATTTAGGATAGAAAAGAATACACCAATCCTAAGGATCCATACATAGGATTAATTATGGACCCAGGAGAGAATTTGAGTTGTGTTTAGTCTTTTATTTTTGTATTTAAGATCTTGTATAACTAAATAAAAATATATCTATAAAAAATATAGACTATAGAACTGGCTCAGTCCTTTTGGTAAAAGATTGTGCTGATTTTAATTGCAATTCAACAGATCGACAGTAATTACTGGATTACAAAGTATCCATTTCTTCGGATTCAAATTTGACTTATCAAGCTAGTTTTTCTAATTTACCCACTGTGTCGAATTCAAATTTGATCACCTTCCATAGTTCACAAGCAGTAGCTAGTCCAGGACTCCATTTGCTAGCCTCATAGATAATTTCATTACCTTTATGAGCAAGGTCACGTCCCTCATGACGAGCTTGTACACATGCTTCTAAAGCTACTCAATTAGCTACAGTACCCGATGCATTTCTCTAAGGGTGTCCTAATATTCCTCCACCGAATTGTAGTACGAATCAACTCCAAAGATCTAGGTCAAATCAAGCATATGCCAAATGTGAATACCCCCCGAAGCTACGAGCAGAACACCTGGCATTGAAACCAAATCTTGGGTCAAATAAATACCACGACTTCAATCTTCTTCAATAAAACCATCACGTATAAAATCAACAATGCCCAAAGGTATGTACCTTTCTCTTTCAAGTTTACCTACTACTGTACTAGCATGAATATGATCTCTACCAATCATATGTAAAGCTTTAGCTAGTACACAAAAGTACATACCATGATTCTTCTGTCTATCAATAACTGTGTGCATTGTGCAATGGATGTGAAGAAGTAGACCATTATCTCGGCAATAATGAGCCAAGGTATTATTTGCAATGAACCCACCTGTTAAGTAGTCGTGCATTATGATAGGAACTCCCAACTATCTGGCACACACGACCCTTTTGATCATTTCTTCACATGTACTTGTAGTAGCATTCAAGTAATGCCCTTTGATTTCACCTGTTTTAGCCCGTGATTTATATATTACTTCGGCACAAAATAAGAAACGGTCTCTCCAGCGCATAAATGGTTAGGCGTTTACATTCTCATCATCTTTGGTAAAATCAAGCCCGCCACGTAGACATTTATAGATTGCTCTACCGTAGTTCTTAGCGGATAACCCCAATTTAGGTTTAATAGTACATTCTAATAGGGGGTGGCCATACGTGTTCAATTTATCTCTTTCAACCTGGATGCCATGAGGTGGGCCTTTGAAAGTTTTAGTATAAGAAGTAGGGATTCACAAATCATCTAGACGTAGGGCTCACGGGGCTTTAAACCCAAATACATTACCCCTAATGGAAGTAAACATGTTAGTAACAAACCTTCTTCAAAAAGGTATAAAGGGTAAGCTACATAACATACATATTAATCTTCTTCTCCATGAACAGGCTCAATGTGGTAGCATCACCTTTTGTAACGATCAAAGTTGGTAAGCCTATTGGTCTACACGGTTGTCTATGTACCACTAGAAGATTCAATAGCTACCACGGTCCCTACTTCCTCAGGCTGAACTACGAGTTGAGGAGTTACTCGGAAGGCTGCAAGATATCAGTATCTTTGACTTCTTATTCAGGAGTATAATAAGTCAATTTATACTCTTTAACACCAACTTTGAATCCAACACTTGCTTTAGTCTCTATTTGTGGTGACATAAGTCCCTCCCTACAACTCATAAATTAAGAATTCTTGCAACAAAAAGGTCTACTTGATATAAATGAGGAGTTAATGAAACATTTTCGAAGAATTCTTTCAAAAAATTATCAACGAGTCTGAAAGGTTCCTTATTAGACCATGGTATTTGATTTTCCAAATACATCATTATTCTATATTTTTTCACATGTATGGCGCAACCCAATCTTTGTTTTCCATGTTTATAATTCCTTATTTTTTTGAATCAAAATTATAAATGTAAGTGAAATAAATGAAATAGGAATAGATAAATAATATAAAAATAATATTAATATAATAATCTAATATATTATAAATAAAATATATAAATAAATTCTAATACTAATATATATTAGAATAGATATAATAGAATAGATAAATATATAATAGAATTAATATTCTAACATCTAATATAAATTATATATTATAAGCTCAATAATAAGAAATAAGAAATTCACCCTTGATAGTAATATATGTTGTATATGTAAATCCTAGATGTGAAAATAGGCGTAATTCAACCTTGAAATGAAAAAAAAAAGGGAATATACGTGGAAAAAGAAGGGGAGATGTTCGACGTAAAGTAAAAAAAATCAATATGCTAGAATAAAATACGAAATGAAATTGAAACAAGGTTAATGAAATAGGAATAAGGAATCATAAATAGAGTTCGGGTTCGAATTCCATAGATAATATGGATGGTGTTGCCTATAATGATGGACAAATGAAAGGCTCTCTCAAAATTTTTATTTATCCACTTCCTATTTTGAAAATAGGTTGGTTGAACTTAAAATTTCCTTCATTGAATAAAGAAACAATCCAATTGCATGCACTTAAATTGGATGGGACCAACGAATTCGAGCGCTAACCCCCATTTTTTATTGAATTAACCGATCAACCTCCTTCAAAGATTTATTTTGTATTATTGTTCCCAGAGTTTCCACGCTTGAAAAAAAATTATGGACGTATTTCTCAAATCATCGGTCCAGTACTGGATGTAGCCTTTCCCCCGAGCAAGATGCCTAATATTTTCAACGCCCTAATAGTTAAGGGTCAAGATACCACCGGTCAAGAACTTAATGTGACTTGTGAGGTACAACAATTATTAGGAAATAATCGAGTTACAGCTGTAGCTAAGAACGCTATAGATGGTTTAATGAGAGGAATGGAAGTGATTGACATAGGAGCTCCTCTATGTGTTCCAGTCAACGGAGCGACCCTAGGAAAAAAATTTAACGTGCTTAGGGAGCCCGTTGATAATTTAGGTCCTGTAGACACTCGCACAACATCCCCTATTCATAAATAAGTGCTTGGTCCAAGAAAATCTAACCTAATGGAGAAACCAATGGAGAGGTGACAAAACCCTATACTTTTCATTACAAAACCAATAAACTAGAAAAGGACGGATTATTTTGTGAAAGAACTTTTGGACCTATAAAATGTGGAATTTGCACTTTTGGAAATTATCGAGTAATTGGAAATTAAAAGGAGGGCTCTAAATTTTGTGAACAATGTGGAGTTGAATTTTTTTATTCTCGGATATGAAGATATCAAATGGGATACATAATTCTGGCATGTCCAGTAACTCATGTATGGTATTTGAAACATCTTCCTGGTTATATCGCCAATCTTTTAGACAAACCTCTTAAAGAATTAGAGGGTCGAGTATACTACAATGTATGATTTGATCAAAATTATTATTTTATAGATTACGAATGAGAAACTATCATCCCATGCAATCGAATTGGGATGCCCTAGATCTGACATGTCTCTTGGGAAGAGTAACATGAAGCTCAAAATTATGGGCGTATTCAATACTCGCAAATAAAAAAGGAATTGTTCTATGGTTGAGTCTAGGAATTTTGAGTAGTACCTCTTGAAAAAAAGACTTCTTTGTTTTGTTTATAATTAATTATCCTCATTTCTTTTAGTTCTTTTAGAAAGAAATGAAATTATGTTCAAAGAAACAAATATATCATGGTTTCAGGAGTCTATACATTGCATATAGGCTTAGATTAAAGAGTAAAGAGTAAAGTGGTCATTCTATAAAAAAAATCATTTGTAGTGTGCCACGTGTACATCATGATGACATTGCAATATTTAAAATAATTTTAAATAATCTTAAAAAAATAAATAAAATCTTTATAATCATTTAAAAATACACATCTAATATGAATCTAGGCAACCTTATGTCTAGGTTCATCCAATAATGATTTTTCAAATAATTATTAAACATATAATAAAATATTTAAAATTTATTAAAATTATAATCAATTATTAAAATCATTTAAAATGATAAAAATTATTAAAAATAATGTCGATTATGAACTTGGAAAAAGTTGTTCAGGTTAGAATGAATTTAGACAACAATTTGTCCAAGTTCATTCTAGAGTAGTTTCTTAAATAATTATTAAATGATATAAAAACTATATTAAATTATTGTCTTTTTTAATAATTAATAAATATTTTTTATTTTATGATTTTTAATTTTTTTAAAATATTTGATGATAGGGCGAAATGCCAAATTAGCTTGAGGTACATATGTCGTTGTTTGGTTGCTTTGTCAACCATGTCATTATTTAATAGTTGAAATGGATGGAACCTTTAATAGAAGGATCAGCTTGGTCTTTTATTTAATATGCAATGAATAATTTATCCATTTTTTGAGTAGAGAAGGACAAAATGCAGTTCTCTTAGTACAAGGCCTCCGTGGTACTTTGACCTAATTCTACTCATCCTTTAATTACACATCACTTATACAATTTTTTTGTGAAAAAACCAAATAATCACTTAACAACACAAATGGATAAAATTTTTAAAAGAATGACCACTTTCATTTTTTTCTAACGTATAGGAACAAATTTGCACATTTTGTGAGTATAGAGGCAAAATGCAATCCCACTCCTAATACAAGGGCCTCCATGGTATTTTTATCGATTAATTGAGACATAGTATGAACTCGATACAAGCATAAATATTTCATTTAAATTTTATCACTAATAAAACTATGCAAAATATGAGATAAATTGAGACATGATATGAACACAATATGATAAATAATTGAAAACTAATAAAAAACAATATATACTAGATTTTGTCACGCCCGCAATGTGGGTGAATGAAAATATTTTTATATTAATTTTTTTCTTTTAAAATTTATTTAATAATGAATATAGGTGGATTGGTAATGAATTATTTTAATATTACTGAACATGAGTTTGATATTATGATTTGTAAATTTTAATTGTTTTATTTAAAAATGATTTAAAGGTATGAAAAGACAAAACTATCATCATCAACATAATAATTATAACTCAAAAGAATAGATATTTCTGTAATTTTATAATTGAATTGATGACCTAATTAAGAGTGACTACAACTCTTAAAATGCGAAAATAATAGTATAATTAGATACACATACATATTAAAGTATGCAATACATATTTTTTACTTGTAAATCTATATAAATTCATAATATTATAAATATACAAAAAAAAATCTAAATACATACGTAAAAATTTCTTG
This sequence comes from Gossypium anomalum, assembly GCA_025698475.1. Lineage (NCBI taxonomy): Eukaryota > Viridiplantae > Streptophyta > Magnoliopsida > Malvales > Malvaceae > Gossypium > Gossypium anomalum. The sequence continues at coordinate 74,043,462 of CM046966.1, read as the reverse complement.
CTTAACTCATTTCTTTCTACTACATTTTTTTATCATATTGTGGGCAAATGTCTCTTATTTTTACCAAAGTTTATTTTGGCTTTTCTTCTCCTAGTAAACTCTGTGTTTAGTTTTCCACTTAAACTCTGATTAACCTAGAGTTGTTGTGGTCACATATGCTACAAATTTTAGCCTATAAATAGGCCTTAGTTACTCTAGGTTTTACATAACAAAAATATTTAGATTGAGAGAATTTTATTTTTTGTTTTGAAGGGTTGTTCTTGTGGGGTTTTAGGTATTTCTTTTAATTCTCCCCATCTTTTGTACTCTCCTTTATTATAATGAAATCTCCTTTTTCTTGTGGTTTTTTATCCTCTTTTTGAGGAGTTTTTCCACATAAAATTTGTGTGCTTGATCTTTTCAGTTTCTATTTTCTTCACTTTGTTCTTCGTTTAATTCGGTTTATCCCCTACAAATTGTTAATAGAGCTAGTTCAATTTCTATAATCAACCCGTTTAAAGATGGTAGCATCAAGGTTAAATATTGAAAAGTTTGACAAAATTGTAAATTTTAGTTTGTAGCAAGTTCGGATGATGATAATACTAGTTTAGAATGGTTTAGAAAAGGTCGTTACAGGGAAGAAGTGTAATAGCCCAGGTTTGGGGCTAGTCAGAATAATGGTCTCAGGACCACGAATCTGAGGTCAGAGAAATTATTTTATTATTATTTAGATGTTATAACATGTTTTCAAGAGTGCATGAAAAAATTGGTGAAGTAATTTTAGCGTTTGTAAGCTTAATTGTGAAAAAGGACTAAATCGCATAAAATGCAAAAGTCCTAAATTGATAGCTAAAGGTGTCAAATAGCGAGAGAATAAAAATTGGGGGTATTTAAAGGGCAATAAGACCCTACTGTGATATCTTGGCTGGCCATGGGAGATGGAAATGTTGAAAAGTCAACATTAGGTAATGTTGATGACATAATGTGTAATATAATAATACCTAAGCCTAGCTATCACATTTTTCTTTCATTCTCTCTTCGTTTCCACCGATTTTTCAGCCATTTTTAAGTGTTTTGAGCTTCAAAAATTTCAGCAACTTTAAGCGTTCACAAGTAAGTGATTTTAATGGCTTTTCTTGAATATTTTTGTACTTTTGAGACCCTTTAAGCACAACCTTTCAAATGAGGGTACTATTTTGCAAAATGGTTAATTGTTTAGGGTTTTGCCATTAAAATATTTGTAATGTTTACTAAGTTTTTAAGGAAGAAAATGAGTCTTGGGTGTCTTATAAACAACTTTTGTGAAATGTCTTAGCATGAAAACACCTAAAATGATCATTTTGCTTAAGTTGTAAAATGGATGATAAATCTGTGAAATAGTGGGAATTTGGAGTTGCTATAAGAGTAAAAAGGGTTTGGTGAAGCTTAAGATATGAAGAAATTTGATAAAAATTAATTTTCGAGCCTAGGGGTAAAATGGTTATTTTGTCAAAGTCTAGGGGAAAAATAGTCATTTCATCGAAGAAGTGAATTTTTGATTGCCTAGGTTTATTTAGTGACTAAATAAGTGCATTTTGCTATTATAGATCAAGAAATACCGAATATGAACCTAGACCGGGGGAAAGCCAAGCAAATGGACTAAATCGACTAGTCGCCACATTTTGTAATCCGAGGTAAGTTGTATGTAAATAATACAACTACATTGGTAATATATGTGTTTGAATTGTATCGAAATCATTATAGCATAAATTGCTTGATTGTGGAAATGAGAAAATGTGATGAGAATAAAGATAGTAGAATTCCCATTTGAACCTTGGGAAATAAATTGGATATACATGCCATGACATTTGGGTCACTTGTGTGAGCTAGTGTAAGACATGTCTGGGACATGCATCGACATTCAGATGAGTGCTAGTGTAAGACATGTCTGGAACATGCATCGGCCTTGAGATGTAATCTAGTGTAAGACATGTCTGGGACATGCATCAGCTATGAGATGTGTTAGTATAATACCATTTATAGGACATGTGCTCTCGTGTTATTTGTGAAAAAAAAGGATGGTTCTATGAGATTGTGTGTAGACTATCGGTAGTTAAATAAGGTAACAATAAAGAACAAGTATTTGTTGCCGAGAATTGACAATTTGTTTGATCAGCTGAAAAGAGAAACATGGTTTTCAAAGATTGACTTGAGGTCTAGATACTACCAGCTACGGGTAAAAGAGTCAGATGTGCCTAAAACTACTTTTAGAACAAGGTACGACCATCATGAATTTTTAGTTATGCCATTCAGTTTGACAAATGCTCCTGCCGTGTTTATGGATTTAATGAATCGCATATTTCAGCCATACTTGGACAAGTTTGTTGTGGTATTTATTGATGATATCTTAATTTATTCAAAAGATGAGACAGAGCATGCTGAGCACTTGAGGATAGTTTTGCAAACTCTGAGAGATAAGCAGTTGTATGCCAAGTTTAGTAAGAGTGAGTTTTGGCTTCGAGAAGTAGGATTTTTGGGTCATATTGTTTCAGGTGATGGTATACGGGTTGATCCCAGTAAAATTTTTGCTATTGTTGATTGGAAATCGCCAAAGAATGTAACTGAGGTTAGAAGTTTCTTGGGTCTAGCCGGTTATTATCGACGGTTTGTAAACGGATTTTCTATAATTGCTACTCCTATGACCAGACTACTCCGTAAGGATGTTAAATTGGAGTGGACGAAAGAATGTCAACAGAGCTTTGAGAAATTGAAAAAGTTACTAACTGAGGCACCAGTGTTGGTACAACCCGAGTCAGGTAAAGAGTTTGTGGTGTATAGTGATGCTTCTCTAAATGGCTTGGGATGTGTACTTATGCAAGAAGGAAAAGCTGTGGCTTATGCTTCGAGGCAGTTGAAACCTCACGAAAGGAATTATCCGACTCATGATTTGAAACTGGCTGCTATAGTGTTTGCTTTAAAGATTTGGCGGCATTATCTGTATGGTGAAAAGTGTCGAGTATATACCGACCACAAAAGTCTCAAGTACTTGAAGTCACAAAAAGACTTGAATTTGAGACAGGGGAGATGGTTAGAATTATTGAAAGATTATGAGCTTATGATTGACTACTATCTGAGGAAAGCGAATGTGATTGCTGATGCTTTGAGTAGAAAGTCGTTGTTTGCTTTGAGAGCTATGAATACTCAGTTAACGATGTCTGATGATGGTTCGATTCTAGCAGAGTTGAGAACAAGACCGATGTTTTTACAAGAGATTGGTGAAGCTCAGAAAAGTGACAAAGATTTGCAAGCTAAGAGGAAGCAATGTGAGGCTGATACAGAATCAGATTTCAGAATCGGTATTGAAGGTTGTTTGATGATTAAAAATTGGATTTATGTACTGACAAATGATGAGTTGATTCAAAAGATCTTGCATGAAGCACATAGTGGTTGTTTGTCAATTCACCCGGGCAGTACAAAAATGTATAATGACTTGAAAAAAATGTATTGGTGGAACAGAATGAAAAGAGATATCTCCGAGTTCGTATCGAAATGCTTAATTTTTCAACAAGTGAAAGCTGAACACCAAGTGCCTTCGGGACTACTTCAGCCTATCATAGTTCCCGAGTGGAAGTGGGATCGAATTACTACGGATTTTGTATCAGGGTTACCATTAACTCCGAGGAAGAAAGATGCCATTTGGGTAATAGTCGACAGATTAACTAAATTGACTCATTTTATTCTAGTATGTACTGATTATTCTCTTGATAAGTTGGCTGAATTGTATATCAGTGAGATTGTTAGACTTCACGAAGTACCTTTGTCGATTATTTTGGATAGAGATCCGAGGTTTACCTCGCAGTTTTGGCAAAAGTTGTAAGAGGCATTAGGTACGAAGTTAAATTTCAGCACTGCCTTCCATCCACAGACTGATGGACAATCAGAGAGAGTAATTTAGATTCTTGAAGACATCCTCAGATGTTGTGTATTGGAATTCCAAGGTAGTTGGGAAAGATCCTTACCATTGGTAGAATTTGCCTACAATAATAGTTATTAGATGAGTTTGAAGATGGCACCTTATGAAGCATTGTACGGTCGCAAGTGTCGGACGCTGCTGTATTGGACTGAACTTATAGAAAATCAGGTTCACAGAGTTGATCTAATCAAAGAAACCGAAGAAAAAGTGAAAGTGATTTGAGATTGTTAGAAGCTGCTTCAGATAGACAGAAATCCTATGCGAATTTGAAACAAAAAGAAATCGAGTTTCAAGTCGACGATAAGGTATTTTTTAAAGTGTCTCCATTGAATAAAGTTCATAGATTTGGTCGGAAAGGCAAATTGAGTCCGCATTTTATCATACCGTATAAGATAATTAAAAGAGTTGGACCGGTAGCATATCGGTTAGCATTACCACCTGAATTAGAGAAGATTCATGATGTTTTCCATGTATCTATGTTAAGTCAGTATCGTTCGGATTCTTCACATGTAATTTCACCGACGGAAATTGAGCTACAATTGGATATGACTTGCAATGAAGAACCGATTAATATTTTAGCTTGGGAAGTCAAGCAACTAATAAATAAAAGTATCGCTTTCGTGAAAGCATTATGGCAAAAGCACGGAATATAAGAGGCTACATGGGAGCCCGACGAAACTATGAGAAATCAATACCCACACCTGTTTACCGGTAAGATTTTCGGGGACAAAAATCCCTAAAGGGAGGAGAGTTGTGATATCCCGAATTAGGGCCTAAACAGAATAGTGTTTTCAAAACCATAATTCTGAAGTAGAAAAATTTATTTCGATTAATTTTTATAATTTATTGAGTGATTAGATGCATGTGTTAGAATATCGATAGAAAATTTCAGGAATTGCATGTCTACTTTGCCTATTAGGACTTAATTACAAAAGTTGATAAATATGAGTTTTATATGTTAAAGGATTTAATTGAAGAGCATAATTGAAATAGAGGTCCTTAAATGGTAATTATACCTTTAGGTTTTCATGGACAAAAATGGACATACATGGGTAGAAATAACCAAAGTTTTTAATGAAGGGTATTTTAGTCATTTGGTAATTAAAAGGTTAAAAAAAGGAAAAAGATGGCAAAATATATCCATCTTCTTCATTAGGATGAAATTTCAAGGGTTCTCCATAGCTAGGGTTTGTTTCAAGCTTCCAAGCTCCATAGTAAGTGATTCCAAGCCCCGTTTTTAATGTTCTTTATGTTTTTAGAGTCTCGATAACTTGATTTAGCTTATTCTAGCAATAATTTAACCTATGGTTTATATTTGGAAAAGTACCCATAGGTGAAATGTGTTTATTTTGATGTTTTATGGTAGAATATGAAGCTTGAAATTGTGTTAAACAACCTTTGCTAAGCGATTTTACGTGAAAATGAGTAAAACGACATAATCGGTAAAAATACCTAATGTTCATAACTACATGTTAGAGTGAGAATTTGATGTTACCATAGAAGGGAAAAATGATCAGCATGTCATAAAACATAAGAATTTTGGAAGAAAAATTTAATTTCAGAACTTTGGGGAAAAAGTGGAAATATGCAAAAGTTTAGGGGCAAAATCATAATTTTTCCAAAGTTAGAGTTAAGGACTATATTGATAAATGTGAGTATTAAATCAGCTAAATGTATTATTTTAAATCAAGAGAAACGAGATTCGAGTCATGATCGAGGGAAAAATAAAGTTTTGAGGAATAGGCTCGATTTCTAACATTTTGGTATCGAGGTAAGTTCATGTGTAAATGTGGTAACATTATTGTTATTTTAAGTAATTTAATGATATTTATATGATATGATGATTAATATCATGAAATATTATGCTTTGGGGTTATTATTGAGTAATGTGCAAATTATGTGTGCTGCTTGTTAAATATGAATTACTACCGAGTATTGGTTTCGGTATTCCGTGGAAGACGGCAAAGATGTGTGATCGAGGAAATAGCCCGTTTGAACCTTGAGAATAGATTAGAATACAAGTGACATGTCACTAGGATATTTGAGTTCCGAACTCGTTGAGTTGAGTCCGAGTTTGTGAGATATAAGTAGGCATCCGAGCTCGTTGAGTTGAGTCCGAGTTCACTTATGGATGCGAACGCCCGAGCTCATTGAGTTGAGTCCGAGTTCACTTATGGGTGGGTTACATGGTAGCTTGGCTACATAATTTCTACAGGCTATTGAGTTTGCCTAGCTGTGGGTATGGCACTTACGTGCATGAAATCCGTGTATTCGAATTATATTCCGATGTGTTCAACGGGTGAATCTTAAGTGAATAAGGAGAATGCCTAAAACGAAGGTGACATGTTGGTAAGTGTGGTGAATGAGAAAATTTGACACGTATGTGCTTAGACCCTCGGGTTGAAAACTTGGTATGATGAAATCGTAGTAATATATTAAATGCAAATGTAACATGAATGTCTTGGTGTGGTTTATGCAAATGATGTTTTATGTTAGATTGCATGATTATGTTATTTGCTATTTGCATGTGAACTTATTAAGCATTTATGCTTACTCCCTCCTTTCCATTCTTTGTAGTTTTGACAAGCCAGCTTGGAAGTCGGGAACGTTCGGAGGCTCGTTCACACTATACGAGGACCATTTTGGTATAGTGGCTTGTATACTTTGAAATATGGCATGTATAACACTATAATCATTTTGTGTATATAATCTTATGATATGGCTATTGAATGATAAGGAAATGCTTGGTAAAGATTAGCCATTGGAATGGCTAATAAAAAAAAATCATATTTGGTGTTATGTATGCTTGTTGTGCTATTTAATCCATGGAAATTCATAATAAGGTGAAATTTGCTATAAAACAGTATCATACAACAGCAATAACGTGAGTTTGAAAAATTAGTAAACATATTAGAGAGAGAATTAGATGATGAGTAAAATATGAAATTGAATATTATTAAGTCTATTTTCGTATGGACGAATCAAAAAAGGTAAATTAGTTGTATTTCATGAGATATTTGGGTTTTGATGGAAAAGGTTCAGTGCAATTTTTGAATCCCCTGTTTTGATTTTAGAAATTCGTTAAAAATTTTACAAAAATAATTAGGAGTCATACTTTATATGTATAGATTCCTTATTGAGTCTATTTTTAAAAGAAACAAACGGTATAGTTATCTGAATTTTGTACAGAGAGAAAAGTGATTTGTAATGAACAGGGGTAAGAGCAGTCAAACACTAAAATAGGGGAAACTTTAACTAATAAACTATACTAATTGGCCCGACCAAAAATTCTAGAAAAAATTAGTAAGTAGATATATGAGTCTAGTTTCATAAAAATGTTACAAAATTGGATTTTGAGTTTCGTAACTTGAGATATGATTTTTTTAGCGACTGTGACGCAGATGGATAGTTTACTACAAGAATTGTTTGAACTTGTTTAAATGCTAAAATAAGTTTAGTAATGTCTCATGCTCGACTCGGTGACAGTCTCGGGTAAGGGGACGTTACACTTTGAGAGATAAGAAGCTTTACCCCAAGTACAGTAAGAGTGAATTTTGGTTTAATGAGGTCAGATTTCTAGGACACATTGTGTCGAGTGGCGGGATTAGAGTTGTCCCAAGCAAGATCTTGACTATTGTTGAGTGGAAACCGTCGAGGAATATGACTGAAGTTCAAAGCTTTTTGGGTTTGGCTAGATATTATAGATGATTTGTAAATGGATTCTCAATGATAGCTACACCAATGACAAGGCTGTTGCAAAAAGATGTCATGTTCAAATGGACAAAAAAGTCCCAACTGAGTTTCGAGAAATTAAAGGTTTTGTTGACCGAAGCCCCAGTTTTAGTGCAACCAGAGTCAGGCAAGGAGTTTGTGATATATAGTAACGCCTCCTTGAACAGTTTAGGGTGCGTGCTTATACAAGAAGTTAAGGTCATAGCTTACACTTTGAAACACCTGAAGCCATATGAGAAAAACTACTCAACGCATGATTTAGAGCTGGCTGCCATCGTGTTCGCATTGAAAATTTGGCGACACCATTTGTATGGCGAGAAATGTCGAGTGTTCACTGATCACAAGAGCCTTAAGTACTTGATGACTCAAAAGGAGTTGAACCTACGACAACGACGATGGTTAGAACTAATAAAGGATTATAAGTTGATTATTGACTACCACCTGGGAAAGGCGAACGTGGTCCCCAATGCATTGAGTAGAACTTGATATTTGCATTAAGAGCAATGAATGCCAATTTGGTTTTGTCTGATGATGGTTTAGTTCTAGCAGAGTTGAGAGCTATATTGATGTTTTTATAAGAAATCTGTGAAGATCAGAACTGTGACAAAGATTTGCAAACCAAGAGAACCCAATGTTAGTCAGGGACCGAATCAAACTTTTGGATTGGTACCGATGGGTGTTTGATGTTTAAGGGTAGAGTTTGTATACCCAAAGACAGTGAGCTTATTCAAAAGATTCTACAAGAGGCACATAGTGGTTGCTTGTCCATTCACCTGGGTAGTGTGAAAATGTACAACGATATAAAGAAAATGTACTGGTGGTCAAGGATGAAAAGAGACATTTCAGAGTTCGTTTCCAAGTGCCTAGTGTGTTAGCAAGTGAAGGTTGAACACCAAGTACCTTCGAGTCTACTTCAGCCTATGATGGTCCCCGAGTGGAAGTGGGATCGGATTACTATAGATTTCATGACGGGTTTACCGGTAACCCCGAAGAAAAACGATGTCGTTTGGGTTGTTGTGGAAAAGTTTACAAGAGGTGTTGGGAACAAAGTTGAGTTTCAGCACAGCATTTCACCCACAAACTGACGGTAAATCGGAAAGAGTGATTCAGATTTCAGAAGACATGTTGCGGTGTTGTGTTCTCAAATTTCAAGGTAGTTAGGAAATGTACTTGCCATTGGTTGAATTTGTCTACAACAATAGCTATCACTCAAGTTTGAACATGGTGCCTTATGAGGCTTTATATGGGCGAAAGCGTCGAACGCCTTTATATTGGACCGAGCTCAGAGAGAGTTAGATTCACGGGGTCGATTTGGTTAAGAAGACTGAAGAAAAAGTTAAAGTGATTCGCGATTGTTTGATGGCTGCCTCGAATAGGCTACCTCGAATTTCAAGTTGGTGATCGAGTATTTCTGAAAGTATCCCTGTGGAATAAAGTACTCAAATTTGGTAGAAGAGGCAAGTTGAGTCCTCGTTTCATAGGACCCTCTGAGGTTACCAAGAGAGTAGGGCCAGTTGCCTATCGATTGGCTTTACCACCAGAATTGGAAAAGATTCACGACTTGTTTCATGTATCCATGCTATGTCGATATAGATCAGACCCTTCGCATGTGATTGCACCGACAGAGGTTGAGATTCATCTAGACATGACTTATGGCGAAGAGCCGGACAAGATTTTAGCTCAGGAAGTCAAACAGTTGAGGAATAAGAGTATAGCACTCGTAAAAGTTTTGTGGCATAGGCATGGAGTCGAGAAAGCCACATGGGAACTCGAGGAGACTATGAGAGATCAGTACTCGAACTTATTCGCAGGTAAGATTTTTGGGGACGAAAATCCCTAAGGGGGGAGAATTGTAACAGCCTGAATTTGGGGTTAGTAGAAATAGTGGTCTCAGAACACAAATTCGAGGTCAGAGAAGTTATTTTATTATTATTTAGATGTTATAGCATGTTTTTAAGAGTGCATGGAAAATTTGGTGAAGTAATTTTAGCGTTTGTGAGCTTAATTGCAAAAAAAAGACTAAATTGCATAAAATGAAAAAGTCCTAAATTGATAGGTAAAGGTGTCAAATAGCTAGAGAATAAAAATTGGGGGTCTTTAAAGGGCAATTAAACCCTATTGTGATACCTTGGCTGGCCATGATTGATGGAAATGTTCAAAAGTCAACATTAGGTAATGTTGATGACATAATGTGTAATATAATAATACCTAAGCCTAGCTATCACCATTTGCTTTCATTCTTTCTTCATTTCCACCGATTTTTTAGCCATTTTTAAGGTTTTTGAGCTTTAAAAATTTCAACAACTTTAAGCCTTCACAAGTAAGTGATTTTAATGGCTTTTTTTGAATATTTTTGTACTTTTAAGACCCTTGAAGCATAAGTTTTGAGGGTACTATTTTGCAAAATGATTAATTGTTTAGGGTTTTGCCATGAATTTGTAATGTTTGCTGAGTTTTTAAGGAAGAAAATGAGTCTTGGGTGTCTTATAAACAACTTTTGTGAAAGGTGTTAGCATGAAAACACCTAAAATGATCATTTTGATTAAGTTGTAAAATGGATGACAAATGTGTGAAATAGTGGGAATTTGGAGTTGCTATAAGAGTAAAAAGGGTTCGGTGAAGCTTAAGATACGAAGAAATTTGATAAAACTTAATTTTCGAGCCTAGGGGTAAAATGGTCATTTTATCAAAGTCTAGGGGCAAAATGGTCATTTCATCGAAGAAGTGAATTTTTGATTGCCTAGGTTTATCTAGTGACTAAATAAGTGCATTTTGCTATTATTGATTAAAAAATACAGAATCCGAACCTAGACCGGGGGAAAGCAAAGCAAATTGACTAAATCGACTAGTCGCCACATTTTGTAATTTGAGGTAAGTTGTATGTAAATAATACAACTATATTGATAAGATATGTGTTTGAATTGTATTGAAATCATTATAGCATAAATTTCTTGATTGTGGAAATGAGAAAATGTGATGAGAATAAGATAGTAGAATTACCGTTTGAACCTTAAGAAATAAATAGAATATCCATGCCATGACGTTTGGGTCACTTGTGTGAGCTAGTGTAAGACATGTCTGGGACATGTATCGGCCACATTATGAGAGCCAGTGTAAGACCATGTTTGGGACATGGTATCGGCATTGAGACGAGTGTTAGTGTAAGACATGCCTAGGACATGCATCGGCTATGAGCTGTGTCAGTATAAAACCATGTTTGGGACATGGAATCGGCACCTTACCCATGTTTGAGGCTTAATGGATATCCAACAGTGTCTCCAAATGGTTCAACGATGAAAGTTATGATTTCTAGTTAATGAGGAAAGTATAACCGTGTTGTGAGTGATACAGGTACCTATTTGGTATGTATGAAAGGTCAGCTCCATATAAGCTATATGATGTGTATTGAATATTGATGAATAAGTTTTTCTTATGTCCACTGGTGTATTATGATACTTGTTGATGAATGGTAAAGTTATGTTGTATATTAATTTATGTGCAACTTACTAAGCTTTATGTTACTCCCTCTCCTTTTCCATTTTCTTATAGTGCTGCCTATCTAGCTCAAGGCTCAACGGAAGTCAGAGATATTGATCACACTATCAATCAAAGCATTTGGTATAGTTTCATTTATATATTTGAATATGGCATGTATAGGGAACTAGACTTGTGTTTTGTGTTACTATTAATTTGGCCAAATGTGTTGGCTTGGGATAAATCCCTCATTCTGTATTAAGCCTTGAATGATGGCTAATATTCATTTTGATTTATATGCAAAGATGTTATCTTTATAGATGAGTAAAATGCGCAAATGGAATGTTGTCTATTGTGGTTGATTTGGTTGCATGAGATAGCCTTATATTGGTTTTGGTTGCTACGGTGTAGGTTATGTAATTAAAGGTGGGAAAGAGACTTGGTAAATAGCCTCATATTATCTACACAGGTAGACACACGGGAGTGTGTCTAGGCTGTGTGTGACACACGGTCTGCCCCTTGGGCTTGTGGTCCGGTTGTGTGTCCCCTGTACGTAAAAATTTGAAGTCAGTATGCATGGTAGTAAACACACGGGCAGAGACACAGCCATGTGTCTCAACCGTGTGGAGGACACGGTCTAGCACACGGGCATGTGCCTTGGCCATGTGACATTTTAGGGTTACTGACGTCAGAAACAGAATGTCCATGTTTTTGTACATGAGCTCGGACACGAGCATGTCATGGCCGTGTGAAGGACACAGGCCAGGGACACGGGTGTGTACCAGGCCATGTGAAAACCCCTGTAGGTGTGCATTTAGAATTAATTCCACATGGGTGGAGGACACGGGCGTGTTCCTATATTGTTTAGGCCGTGTGAGACACACGGTCCATTAGCATGACTATGTAGAAATGGCCACACGGGCGTGTTGCCCTTCCATACAGGCGTCTACCCTGTTTCAAAAACAAATTTTCTATTGATGGCTTATGGGCCTAGGTTGATTCAGAATAGTTTCCAATGGTCGATTTGGGGCTCATAGGCCCATGACAAGAAGTTTAAAGTAGAAATTTAAAAAATTTTAATGTGAGCGGAGTTTTGGTGACTCGAAAATGTTTATAAGCATGAGTTTAAAGTTCGGTAATGCCTCGTATTCCGTCTCGATGAAGGGTATGGGTGTGGGGTGTTACAAGAAGTCTGCAGATATGGATCAGTCAGAATAGGAAGAGCTCGATGAAAATGTTCTATCCATTATTTAATTATGCCTCATGAATAATGTGTTACAGGAGATTGTGGGGTAGAAAACAACGTTTGTGTTATGAAAGAAACTGGAAGCCTTATATAAGACAAAATCTCTTGCCAAAAGGTTAGTATTAGAAAAAAATATTTACACGTTTAGAATGGCTGAAGGCGAGTGTCGAGACTATCTTTAAATCGAGTTTTAAAAAATGGAAATCAACTTTAAGAAGAACGAAAACGGGAGTCGCCGCCAATCTTTTTAGGTGTGATTGGATCACCTTTAAAACATTTTGTTTTAAAATCATTAGTTTTGGTCTACAAAATCAAAAAATAAGTTCAGGAGCCGGTTACGTACGAGGAAGGGTTAGCACCCTCGTAACGCCCAAAAATTGGCACCTAATTGATTATCAAATGTCTTTACTGTTGGAAATTTAACAAAAATGTAAAATGTAATCCTCTTTACAATATTTTGATTTTGAAAATTAGGGTTCATTTGTGTCAAATGAATCAAAATATTACATCCGATAAGTTAGGATGCATTATTTTAAGATACTCGAGACTAAGCTAATCAATTTTGAAAATCCCCATCTTGAACGTCAAAACGTCATATCCAGTAAGTTTGGACACAACACCTCGAAATTTCAAGACAGTTGCTCGTATTTTGAATCCTTTAGAAAATTTTAGAAAGGTGCTTCACTATTTGAATTCAATCGAGAAAAGTGGCAACCCAGTGAGTCAGGGCACTACCTTTGTCGAAGTTTTCAAACATCAAGCATTGCCTTTATTTTTATAAAACTTTTAAATATTATTTTAAATGACCTTTTAGAGTGACAATTCTGTATTACAAAACATATATATTCAAATAACGTATATTACAAAATATTTATAACATTTTATACAAATACAGTCACTATATATAGAGGGCAAAATAGAATAATAAAAATAATCATGCTAAGCAAATAGGAATATACCCAAAAGAAAACATACTAAATGCACTAATTATACAATATATCATAAGTAAAATATAAGAAACATGGTAAATATTAATGTGTAAAATATGTATAAGTAAAAATAGATGTCATGCATAGAAACTGGACGAATAGAATCTACATAAAATATAAAATATACAATCTAATAATTTAATGTACACATGAATGGATTAATAAATGAAATGATGCATATAATACAATATATCAACGTACATACATATAAAAATAAAACAAATGCGATAATAAAATGAAGCAACATATACATGTTAATCAAACAACATTTAATAATATTAAGAAACCAATCATCTAATATATAAATGACATAAAATATAATGTTATATAAAGATTTAATTCGTATTAAAAATAAAGTGAGCAATTATTAATGAAATATACCTAAAATTAAAAATAATATTTAAAATAAGTTATGTATAACAATATAATATGAATAAAATATAAGGAAATATAATGTAAAATAATAATAATATAAAAATATGGTAAAATAATTAATATATGATATATATCATAAAAAAATATATTTGTATAATAAAAATATAAAGATATATAAGTAAGATAAATACTATAAGAAATATTAAATAATATAATATAGTTTATAAAAGAAATACATAAATAATTATAATGCAATATAATATGGTGTATAATAATAAATAATAATGTAACAAAAGAAAATACAAAAAGGACCTAAATTGGATTTAATTACAAAATCCGGGATTAATTCGTAAAATAATAAAATTCTGGGCCTGATTGAAATGCACATTAAAAAAGAGGGAGTTACTGGGCTATTTGCCCTAATCCCAAAACGACACCGTTTCCCTTAATATGGTTTTAAAACACTGTGAGGGCTAAATTGAAACGGAAATGAAACATTAGAGCTAAATTACAAATAAATAGAATGAAATTAAAAATATAAAAATTGTGAGAGGACCAATTAGGAATTAACCCATTTTATGAAAACACGCGAATCCTCCCCGGGTAATCGGGTCAACACGTGGATCCTCTGCTTAATACGGTGCTGTTTTAATGCTTATTGAATTAAGCTAAATGACACCGTTTTGATAAGGTTATATAAACCCCGATTTTAGCCTTAAAAATCATTTTAGATTAGCTTAAAAAAAAGAAAGAAATCCTCTAAAAAAAAGGATTTGGGGTTCGGTCTAAGGGTTCTGTTAGGCCTCCGTTTCTGATCCTCTCACGTGCTCACATGCCACCACACACGGTGGTCTGAGGGTTAAAACCCTCGTTCTTTCAAGGCGAAAACTCAGGTAACTCCTTCGCTTTACAATATTTATCAATTTTTACCGAAGATTAATACATATATTTGTTAAAAAATAAAAACAGAATATAAACTCAAATCACCTTTTCTAAAGAAACTACTTGAACCTTTTTTGAATATCTGTATGTATTTTTATTCTCCCTTTTTTTGTAACAAAAATCGGTCCTCTTTACATCATATTTGACTCAGGCTTTTATAGCCACTGTTTTCATTACATGTTTTGGGAAGAAATCCTTTTATTTCTTTCTATATTTGTTTTGCTTTTGTCGTGTTTCTTTCCATATTTGTTCCTTGTCTGTCGCGATTTCTTCCCTTATTTGCAGGTGAGTGCGAGGAATCAGTCGATGACGAAGGCCTGACTATGGTCTAACGGCGGCGTTGATCTCGGCGTGACTCAGAGTCTAGAATCGCAGCCTTGATGGAGGTAGCTGGGATGACGGAAACCGAAGGGTCGTGAGGCTTGGCTTCTGGAACCTTCTGTTTTACGGCGCGAGGAGAAAGGGAGCTAGGGTTTCTAACCCTATCTGAAAGTCATTTGGGCCCCCTGCTATTTGGGCTTTCGGTTTACTGGTATCTTGATTGGGTCTGTTGTAATAGGTCTGGTTTAAGTTGGGCTATAGGTGTATTTGGGTGCACGGGTAGTGGGCTAATTGGGTTTTAAGTTGTAACCGGTATGGGTTATTGGGTATAATTGTATTTGGGCTGCTGAGTAGGGTCTTGTAATTGGACTTTTTAAATAGACATTTTAAATAAATATTTATTTATTTATTTTTTATATTCTGTTTTCAGCCCAGTTAAATTTGGGCTACTACAGCTGCCCCTCTTTGCTCATTGCTGTGTAACAGGAATAGAGCAAAGACTCATAAAAAGACCAAATTTGTCTGGCCTTATCAGATCATGGTCCTTAATTTGCTCATTTGCAAACTTAAGACTGTCATGTTGATGTCTTCGATCTGCTTTCCGTCGAACACAGAGACGCCAAATCTGCTTCTTTGATTTGTTCCCTGACCATACAAAGATGCCAAATCATCTTAGATTTGCTTCAGCGAAAGCCAAATCAGCTATATCTTTGATTTGCTCCTTGTAAGCGCAAGGATGTCAAATCATCCTGGATCTATTTGAGAACATTTGAGAGTCAAATCTGCTATGTCCTCGATTTGTTCCTTGTAAACACAAGAATGCCAAATCATTTGGATCTACTTTAGTATAAACATCTGAAGATTAGATCTGCTATGTGTTTGCCCTCCGTCGAATATGGAAACTCCAAACTTTGATTTGTTCTCTGACAATACAGAGATGCCAAATCATCTTAGATTTGCTTCAACGTAAACACGTGAATGCCAAATCAACTATGTCTTCAATTTGTTCCTTGTAAGCACAAGGATGCCAAACCATCTTGGATCTATTTGAGAACATCTGAAAGTCAAATCTGCTATGTCCTCGATTTGTTCCTTATAAGCACAAGGATGCCAAATCATCTTGGATCTACTTCAGTATAAACATCTGAAGGCTAGATCTACTATATGTCTGCCCTCCGTCGAATATGGAGATGCCAAACTTCGATTTGTTCTCTGTCAATACAGAGATGCCAAATCATCTTAGATTTGCTTCAATGTAAACACGTGAAAGCCAAATCAACTATGTCTTTGATTTGGTCCTTGTAAGCACAAGGATGCCAAACCATCTTGGATCTTATTTGAGAACATATAAGAGTCAAATCTGCTATGTCCTCGATTTGTTCCTTATAAGCACAAGGATGCCAAATCATCTTGGATCTACTTCAGCATAAACATCTGAAGGCTAGATCTGCTATGCTGTGGCCTATTACCCTACTGCTTAGGGGATTAAGGCGCGCCATCTTTGATAACCTATAGAATGATTATGTTTGATAATTAGGATGCTATGATCGAAATAAGTCGAATGTTCCTAATTAAACATGCTATGATGCAAAAATGTTATGAATATGACCCCTATCCTAGACGTCATCACTCATTCCTTCAAAGTATTACTCTTGCTCACTGTGTAGGCTGTGCCCTTTCCTCAAATGCTATGATCCACTGAGGACGTCTGCAAAATAATCTTCCCTAGAATTGAATCTTTGGTTTTGTCCATTTTCCTTTTGGACTGGAAGAAAGAAATTCCTCAAGTTCCTTCGTTTCTTACTTATGTGAATTTCTTGAACAATTGTCTTGTTTTAGTTTCTTGTATCATCTAGAAATTCCAAAGTAATGTGAAAAACTTTGTTTTTGAAGATATTTTAGTTCATCTATCATTATTTCAATGCAACATAGAATAATAGAAAATGAATTCAATCTTGGGAATAATTAGACTTAAATGAACTGTCAAAAATACAAAGAGAATAAATCTGATAGCATATCTTTGAGAAGAAATAAAATCTAAAGGTAGCAAACAGGATAAAAGTTAGATGCTCTAGATATCACCGCTTGAGCATCTATACACCAGCTCCATGAAATCTTTCTTGAATTCAACACGTGTTTAAATGATCCAAAGTACTTTGTTGATGCCCTAATATACAACGCACTTCATTCTTTGGTGGAGTCAAATATAGCCAGATTGCTGTATGCCCTTCAAAATTTGAGCTGCCCTTTCGGGTTTTCAACTCAAAACCCCTTTGGTCACAAGGCGCCCTTTGTGGGTTTTCACCTTGGCCTCTCCGATTTTTTTTTGTGAAAATTCAAGGCGCCCTTTGCAGGTTTTCACCTTGGATTCTCCTCTCTTTTAGATAAAGTACTTTTTGACTGAGTCTGAATTCACTAGATTAGGTAGACTCCTCCTAACCATTTCTATCAAAATCAATGCTCCTCCAAAGAAAGCCTTCTTTACGGCGTATGGCCTCTCCCAATTTGGCATCCATTTTCCTCTAAAGTCCTTCTGAATGGGAAGGATCTTTTTTAGCACGAGGTCCCCCTCATGGAATTCTCTTGGGTGAAACTTCTTATCATAAGCTCGAATCATACGCTTCTAATACATCTGACCATGTCGGATGGCTCTCAGCCTCTTTTCCTCAATCAAGTTTAACTGGTCATATCGGGATTGAACCCATTCAGCTTCAACTAACCTTATCTCTGTCAAAATTCAGAGTGAATGTATTTCTACTTCAATAGGCAACACTACTTCTATCCCATAAACTAAGGAGAATGGGGTTGCCCCAGTAGAGGTTCTGACAGATGTTCGATAGGACAGGAGTGCAAACGGTAACTTCTCATGCCAATCTCTATAGGTCTCAGTCATCTTTCCCACTATTTTCTTAATGTTCTTGTTGGCGGCCTCCACTGCCCCATTCATTTTTGGACGATAGAGAGAAGAATTGTGATGCTTGATCTTGAACTAGTCACAAACCTCTGCTATCGCTTTGTTGTTCAAGTTCAATGCATTGTTAGATATGATCCTCTCAGGCATTGCATACCGACAAATGATTTTGTTTTTCAAAAATTGACTTATAGCTGACTTCGCATAAGAAGCGGCCTCTACCCATTTTGTAAAGTATTCAATTACCATGAAGATAAACCGATGTCCATTCGACGCTTTTGGCGATATTGGTCCAATGACATCTATGCCTCACATGGAGAAGGGCCATGGAGAAGTCATACATATAAAGGTGAAGGTGGTACATGAATTTTGTCCCCATAAATCTGACACTTATGGCATTTCTTGGCATAGTTGATACAGTCTCCTTCCATAGTGGCCCAATAATAGCCAAACCTTATGGTTGGCCTTGCCATCGTGAACCCATTTGCATGCGTCCCACATACACCTTCATGAACTTCTTCTAAAATTAGCTTAGCTTCCACAGCATCGACACATATCAAAAGTACTTGGTCTTTCCTTCTCTTGTACAGGATATCCCCATCCATGACATAGTCGCAAGCTAACCTTCTCAAAGTTCATTTGTCATTTTCAGTTACCTGTTCTGGGTATTTACGATCTCTTACATATTGCAATATATCCTAATACCAAGTGTTATCATCCTTTTCTTCCTCTTCAATGTTACAACAGCTTGCTGGAGCCTCGTAGACACTCATTTGAATTGGTCTCACCTCTTCCTCTTTATTTGCCTTAATCATTGAGGCCAAGGTTGCTAAAGCATCTGCCATCTGATTTTAGTCTCGTAGAAGCTAATTGAAGGTGATGTCATCAAACACCTCAAGTAACCCCAAAACTACCTTTTGATAATTGATCAATTTAGGGTCTCTTGTCTCCTATTCACCTCAAAGTTGATAAATTACCAACGCAGAATCTCCATATACTTCTAGGATTTTTATACCTCGCTCTATGGTTGCTTGAAGTCCCATGATGCATGCTTCATACTCAGCCATATTATTCGTGCAATCAAAGTCCAATTTGTACGTGAATGGGTAATGATCGCCATTGGGGGATACCAAGACTGCCCCAATTCCGTTTCCAACTGCATTAGAAGCCCCATCAAAATTGAGCTTCCATGGAGAATCTTCGGTCATCGCTATACACATTAACTCCACATTTGGAAAGTCAAAGTTCAATGGCTCATAATCCTCTAGAGCTCTACTGGCCAAGAAGTCAGCTATCGTACTTCCTTTTATAGCCTTCTAACTTACGTAGACTATATCAAACTCTAAAAGCAAAATTTGCCATCTTGCTATTCTCCCATTTAGAGCCGTTGATTCCATCATGTATTTCAATGGATCCAGCTTTGAGATGAGCCAAGTGGTATGGTATAACATGTACTGTCTTAATCTCCGAGTGGTCTAAATCAACGCACAACACAACTTTTCGATTGGTGAATATCTCATTTCACAGTCAGTGAATTTTTTATTGAGATAATAAATTACCTTGTCCTTTTTCCCCGACTCATCATGTTAACCAAGCACACATCCCATAGAATTACTGAACACTGACAAATACAGTATTAACGGTTTATCTGGGCTAGGTAGAGATAATACCGGAGCATTCAACAAATACTGCTTGACCTTTTCAAAAGCATTCTGGCATTCCTCATCCCAAGTACCTTGATTGTGTTTTCTGAGGAGGCGAAAGATAGGATCACATTTCTCGGTCAGTTGTGAAATGAACCGAGCGATGTAATTCAACCTTCCTAGGAATCCTCAAACTTTCTTCGAGTACGTGGTGGAGGTAACTCTCGTATAGCTCAGATCTTGTCTGAGTCAACTTCAATTCCCTTTTCACTGACTACGAAGCCTAATAACTTTCCCGATCTGACTCCAAAGGTACACTTTGCTGGATTGAGCTTCAACTGAAATTTTCTCAACCTCAATAACAATCTTCTTAAGACCTCAATCTGCTCTTTTTCTGTACGCGACTTGGCAATCATATCATCAACATACACCTCAATATCCTTATGCATCATGTCATGAAACAAGTTCACCATGGCTCGTTGGTATGTTGCCCCTGCGTTCTTCAGTCCAAAAGGCATTACTTTGTAACAAAAGGTGCCCCACAAGGTTATGAAGGTAGTTTATCCATGTCCTCTGGATGCATCTTTATCTGATTGTATCTTGAGAAGCCATCCATGAAGGAGAACAATGAATATCCCGCTGTGTTATCTATTAAAGTGTCAATGTATGGCAAAGGAAAATTATCCTTCGGGCTTGCTTTGTTCAGATCTCTGTAATCAACACACATTCGTACCTTCCCATCTTTCTTAGGAACAGGCACAATGTTAGCTACCCATTTGGAGTACTTCACTTCTTGCAAGAATCCTGTATCAAACTGGTTCTTTACTTCATCCTTTATTTTCAGAACAATATCTGGCCTCATTCTTCGCAACTTCTGTTGGACTGGCTTACAATCCTGTCTTATCGGAAGACGATGTACTACAATGTCAATACTCAATCTGGGCATATCCTGATATGACCAGGAGAAGATATCTCTGAACTCTCAAAGTAACTCAACCAGACCATGCCTTGTGTCCTTGGTAATTAGTGTTCCAATTTTCAACTCCTTCTCTTCCTCTAGGGCTATATTCTCTATTGCCTCTTTCTCACGTGGCATGATTTGTTTCTCTTCCTGTTTTACCATTCTTAACAAATCGAGAGATACGTCACAATCTTAAACATCTTCAAAATTCTGAGGTTCCTCTAAACACATGTCTTGCTCGCAAGAGAAATCAGGAGCGGCAATATCAGTGCTCATATCATTGATATCTAGGGACCTGTAGGGGTATGAAAGAATATACAAAGAATGAATGAATCTAAAAATGATTGTTTATGTGCTATGAATAACATAATAAGAATTGCCAAAATTTAAAGGAATATTGGTTGATAAAAAGTGAAACAATACTCCTTTAAATTGATAAAAGTTATGTTTTATTTAAATAATAATAGATGAACATAAGCCTATTTTCACAAATGTAATCTCACTACTCCTAGGCCCTAGAGTAATAGACATGTTTCGAGAATTACTCTGAAAATTTCCTAAAGACTACAGAAAGGTCCTCCGCAGTCCAATTGTTCAGAGAGCTCCCTGGTTCATAAGGGCGAATGCCCTCGAGGCTTCTTTGCTCCAATCCCTTATCGTGTACAGCATTAATTTGATGACTTTCTTCTACCAGTAACCCTCCTGACTTAAAGGATTTGGATATAGGTGGGAATGTCATCGGTTCCCACTCCACTTCTCCTCCATTCAAATGCGCCTTTCTTCTTGCTTGGCGCTTCTCAACCTCTTGCCTCTTGTGTTTATGGTTGGCTTGAAGCCCAAACCAAAGCGATCTTTCTTCTCAATCAATTTTGGAATTTGAATCCCTCCTTGCAACTGTCTTCCTAATCTTTTTCCTGGCAATGCTCCTTTCCCCCTCATCATTTGCAGGGCCATCCTTGAGGCTCTAGACATTTTGGGTACCGGTACCTCACTTCCTTCCAAAATGAAGGTTGCATTGATGATTTCCAAAGAGCGGAAAGAACACTCAATAGCCTCTTCATTTGTCTCGACGTAAGGGGCCTTGCTAGTGACTGCTGCTACAATGTCTTCCTTCGTATTGATCGTTATTAACTGTCCATCTATCACTAACTTTAATTTTTGGTGTAATGAGGAGGGCACCGCTCCTGCCGAGTGTATCCATGGTCTCCCCAATAAACAATTATAGGAGGGTTTGATATCCATCACTAAGAAATCAACTTCATATGTATTTGGCCTAATTTCCAAAGGGATATCAATTCATCCCATCACTTTCCTTTCGGTTCCATCGAAGGCTCTTACCACATTGTGACATGTCTTTATATGCGAACTATCAATGGGTAATCTGTTCAATATGGATAATGGAAGGACGTTCAAAGCAGACCCATTATTAACGAGTACACTTGGAAGTGTGTATCCTTTACACCGAGTAGTGATGTGCAAGGCTTTGGTTGACCCTATACCCCCAGGTGGAATTTCATCATCATTGAAGTAGATGTAATTGTCAGCACTAATGTTATTCACCAACCGGTCCAACTTGTTAACGGATATGTCATGGGTGACATATGTCTCATTAAGTACTTTCAATAACGCATCCCGATGCACCTCAGAACTCAGAAGTAGGGCTAATACTGATATACGCGCTGGCTGCTTATGCAACTGCTCGACCACACTATATTCACTATGCTTAAGGAACTTTAGAAATTCCTTAGCCTCCTCCTCCCTTACTGGTTCATTAATGGATACTTCGGTCTCTTTCTTCTTCTCAACATTCTTTGTTTTTGTGGGCTCCATTCTGATACCCCCTCATCATAACGCTTCCCACTTCGTGTATAGGAACCTTCATTTTGGACATCTTTAGACGCATTGGCTATACTCTCCCCCTCAGGTACTGTTACACTACAGTCGTAACTCCATGGCACCCTCCTGTCATTCTTGTAAGAGAAAGGAGTGGGTTTATGGATGACGACCTTGGGCCTCGTTTGCGCCCGCACTTCATTATTCTCTGGCAGGGAAATAATGATCCTTGGCCGGCTAGTTCCTTTTTGTTCACCTTCCAGCGCACTTATTTCTCTTTTATAAGAGTTACCTTCAAAAACTTGTAGCTTTTTATTATCAATGAAACCTTGTACCAAGGCTTTGAATTCTTCAAAATTTTGGGTCTCATGACCCTCTTTTCCATGCAACTCACAATAGTTCCCCATTTCTTCTCTTTCTTTCTCAGAGGTTATCATCCCTCTCTTCACCATCTCTTTCCAAACTACCTTCAAAGGCATCCTTACCTCAGCAACATTTTCCTTTATCCTTCTTCCACTAGCTTCGCCAATGGCATTCACTCCTTGATTATCATGGTTTGGGAAAGGGTTCTCAGTATTTGGGGTACTATCAAACTTCACAACCCCGTTCTTGATCAACCTCTCTATGGCTTTCTTGAATCCAGTACAATTTTCATTTGAATGCCCCGATATTCCGGCATGGTACTCGCATCTGGCATTTGCATCATGCCATTTGGGATACGGAGGCTGTAATGGTTTCAAGTGGAAAGAGGGTATAGCATGCGCGTCATATAAGCTTTGATAAAGCTCACGATATGTCACAGGTATAGGTGTAAATTGCATCTTCTCATGCCTGGTGCCTGATTCCTGCCTTTGAGAGCTCTGTTGCCCAACTGTGGCTACTTTCGGCTCACTAACCGTGACTGCTTTCGAGTTGAAGTAACTTGTATTGTTCACCTCATTGTCTTTTCTCCTTGGGGCCGATCTTTTGGCCGCTTCCCCCTCAATTTTGCCACCCCTTATGGCATTCTCTATCATCTCTCCTGCCATAACTATGTCTGCAAAACTTTTGGTAGTGCTTCCAATCATGTGAGGATGAATGGAGCCTTCAGAGTGTTGATGAACAACATGCTAGTTTCTTTCTCCAACAGTGGTGGTTGAACCTACATTGACACCTCCCTCCAATGTTGACTGTTTTGAAAACAATAGATCAGCAGCTGATCATTGTTTACGTACCCAGTCATCCTTCTACAGAACATTGTGATGTGGGCCTCTGGGTAAGTAGTACCATTGTACTTCTCAAACTCTGGCATCTTGAATTTGTGAGGCAACACTAAATCTGGGACCAAACTTAAGTCTTTTTCATCAATCCCATGATGATTGCCGGCGCCTTCCAAAGTCTTGAATTTTTCTTCCAGCCATCTGTAGCGTTCATCCAACTGCCTTGCAGCTTTGGCTTTCAAATCTTCCTTTTCCACTATATCTAGATCAGGAACGAGAGGATTAGTAGGGTTATCACCCAAATTGAACCTCGAGCCATTTGGGTAATTCATATGGATCCTAGCATCAACTGGCCTATGTTGAGGCCTCACAGTGACAAATGGTCTTCTAGGAGGTGCTTCAGTTTGCAGTGGCACATGGGCAGAGTAAAACCCGAAAGACGATCCTCATCCTCCTCATCAGTGATAGCCATGGGGGCCTTCCCTTTATCAGTGGCCCTTAAAAGCTGAGCTATTTCAGCCATCATATTCTTCTGAGCCTCTAACATTTGTTCCCTCATGTCATTTTGCATCTTGGCCAACTGCTCTTGCAATTGGTCTTGCATATCCTTTTGCAATTGCTCGAACCTTTGATCCATACTCTTAGTTTTAGTACGGGTGCCGTAAGGATGTGTGATTTCCAGATTTTCTTTTCTACCTTTAGAAGTAAACTTTAACTAATTAGGGTCTTTCTATAACATTGAATGCATATGATGTGATGTAATGCAAATGCATGAATGCAAAAGGCATCGATCTCGATTCAATCTCATTTAGAAAACTTTATTTAGAAAAAGAATATCTTTACATATAAGTGGATTACATATACACCATTGCCCTAATGCCCAAAGTTCTAACTTTATCTAATAAAAGGGCTAACTCTCGACCTTTATCAGACGCTGACTCATACATTATACTCAACCCATCAGCTCATATTGCTAAGTCTCAAACATATTCAGCAATCTCTCGGATCTGGGCTATAGCTTTACCAATAATGTAATCCCTATCCATGACTTGACCTTTAACTTGATGGGGTTCTCCTTTTATACAATCTTTTTGCGCCTCGAGCTGCTCAATACGAAGTTCTCCATCATGCAATGCCACTTCCAAATCATCAACCTTACCTTATAGCTCCTCTAACTTGACCGTGGGATCATGGTTTCGGTGCCAACGAAGGGATCTTCCAAGCTCTTTTACCTTAGTCTTCAACCCTTTATTCTCTTTCTCTAATGCCAAATTTTGCGATCGCATCTCTTGGAACTTCCTCTCGCAATACTCGGCTCTATCTTTTTCCTCTTGAACTTCTTTCTGCCACTATTCTGAAGACTTTCCTAACCCCACTCACTTTAAAGATACTTGTGCTTTCTTATACTCCTCTTTTAAATCATCTCGGTCTTTCTCCACCTTCCTCTTTTCCTTCCTAACTTTTTTAACCTCCTTCTTTTGCAGGTCAACATCTAGACTCAGGTATATCTTCTCCTCCTCAAGCTTTTCTATCTTCTTTTCAAGTTCTAAATTCTTTCTCTTAAATTCTTGCTTTATGATATCAAGCTCCGAGGGTATCACTTGCTAGTATTCCTCTATTGGTCGAGTTTCCTCTATTTTTGTCATAGGGACATTATCATTGATTCTTCGTTTCCTCCACTCAACATATTCCGGAGTCGTAACAGGACCAATGGCCACTCCCTTCAACCGAAAAGTCTTGTTCCAAGCACTAGAAACCTCGCTAACCTTCCTCTTGTAATCGGCTCCACAAACTCACTTTGAGCCAACCCATGAGTTGCTGGTACAAACTGTCTTAATCCATGCTGCCTCAATATGAGCAAAGGGGCATAACCGATGGCACCCCAAATTCCAAATAGGGGAACCCAATCAAAGCTACCGCATCGATAAAGTATCTCACTGGGAACCATCCATGGAGCTCTCCACTCAACATCCTCGACTGAAGATTTTGAAGCAACGCTATCCAATTTTCTTCTAGCACATCCACTTTCCTAAATGATGCTGCTATATCTTTCAACGGGGAGTAGTTCTCGAAAAAAAACCGACAAACAATCCCATCGATCAATTAGAAGTGATTGTAGAACCAAGCCATGAGTAACTGAGCACACCCTATAAACCTGCCTGCACCAGCCTTCCTATACGCACTTAAGGACCTGAATGTCTCTGCCAAAATCGTAGGGACAAAAGTGACCCTTTTACTGAGTCGATGAAAAAGATTTGTGGTCGCCTCGTCCACATATCCCAAAGCCCTAGGGAAAACCATCAATCCATACAAACTTAAGGCAAAAATGTCTACCTTCTTTGTCTCATCGGGGTGTGTCAAAATCAAATCTTTCAAAGCATCCCACGGAATGCACTTGCACTCACCCTTTTCTTTAATTCTGCTGTGATCCACTGCTCGCTCATCCCCGTAATGGTCATTAATTTCTTCCAAAACGTAGGGACACAAGCAGCTCGAGAGTAGATCCTGTCACTCTGAAACCTAGGACAACGAAGTAAGGTAAATCTCTATAATTATCGTAGAATAATCACTTAGTCTCATTGCCCCACTAATCCTAAATTTCCTTAAGCTCTTGGAGATTATTCTGTGTGACACTAATACGAGTATAATCTGACAACTCCGACACATATCCCATAGTTATGCTGTCTCCCTTTTCAAGATGAGTTTACTTTCACCATCAATGAACATCGGTTTTGCCTTCCACTCTATCAAGAAGTACGTTCTCCATAACAAAACTTCCTAACTTAGAGGCTGACCGTGAATCGATACCTTTGTAAATGCAAAAATGTCATGCAAACAAAATAAAAGAAATAGCCAGTATCACATAATATCGATAAATCTCAATGACAATAAGGGTAATATCTAAGGCTTAACTCTAACTAAGTTGGGCTCTTACGGTTTTTTCTATTTTGAGGTTGGTTCTAAAGTTTGAGGTACCTGAACCAGCAGATTCCTCGATCCTCACCCATTATAGGCTCATTTGAATCGAGTTTAGTTCAGGGGGATACATTTCCTTATGGCTGCACGGAGATGAAAATCTCATGAAACCATAGGTACGGATGTATCCCGAAAGTGATCCACTATCCTGCACGGAGGCGAAAACCTCACGAAGGCATAGTTTCTCACTCCCACTTAAGGGTGTGACCACAACGGTCATGCAAATGCAATATGTATCAGAATATAGTAACACTTGCCATAATAAAAACACATGTAATGCAAAGAGGATTAAAATTTAAAAATTTTAAATTTCTGACATTAAGACAAGAAATAATCAATTACACGGCTTGACTCTCTTATTGTCCCTAGTGGAGTCGCCAAGATATCGAGACCATTTTTAAATCGAGTTTTGGAAAATGGGAATCGACTTTAAGAAGAACGAAAATGGGAGTCGCCACCAATCTTTTTAAGTGTGATTGGATCACCTTTAAAACATTTTTGTTTTAAAATCATTAGTACGGGTTCGGGAGCCAGTTACGTACGAGGAAGGGTTAGCACCCTCGTAACGCCCAAAAATTGGTACCTAATTGATTTTCAAAATGTCCTTACTGTCGGAAATTTAACAAAAATTTAAGATGTAATCCTATTTACAATATTTTGATTTTGAATATTAGGGTTCATTTGTGTCAAATGAATCAAAATATTACATCCGAAAGTTAGGATGCATTATTTTAAGATACTCGAGACTAAGCTAACCAATTTTGAAAATCCCTATCTTGAGACGTCAAAACGTCATATCCAGTAAGTTTGGACACAACATTTTGAAATTCCAAGACAGTTGCTCGTATTTTGAAATCCTTTAGAAAATTTTAGAAAGGTGCTTGACTATTTGAATTCAATCGAGAAAAGTGGCAACCCAGTGAGTTAGGGCACTACCTTTCTCGAAGTTTCCAAACATCAAGCATTGCCTTTATTTTTATAAAACTTTTAAATATTATTTTAAATGACCTTTTAGAGTGACAATTCTGTATTACAAAACATATATATTCAAATAACGTATATTACAAAGTATTTATAACATTTTATACAAATGCAGCCACTATATATAGAGGGCAAAATAGAATAATAAAAATAATCATGCTAAGCAAATAGGAATATACCCAAAAGAAAATATAATAAATGCACTAATTATACAATATATCATAAGTAAAATATAAGAAACATGGTAAATATTAATGTGTAAAATGTGTATAAGTAAAAATAGATGTCATGCATAGAAAATGGACGAATAGAATCTACATAAAATATAAAATATACAATCTAATAATTTAATGTACACATGAATGGATTAATATATGAAATGATGCATATAATACAATATATCAATGTACATACATATAAAAAAAAAAACAAATGCGATAATAAAATGAAGCAACATATACATATTAATCAAACAACATTTAATAATATTAAGAAACCAATCATCTAATATATAAATGACATAAAATATAATGTTATATAAAGATTTAATTTGTATTAAAAATAAAGTGAGCAATTATTAATGAAATATACCTAAAATTAAAAATAATATTTAAAATAAGTTATGTATAACAATATAATATGAATAAAATATAAGGAAATATAATGTAAAATAATAATATAAAAATATGGTAAAATAATTAATATATGATATATAACATAAAAAAATATATTTGTATAATAAAAATATAAAGATATATAAGATAAATACTATAAGAAATATTAAATAATATAATATAGTTTATAAAAGAAATACATAAATAATTATAATGCAATATAATATGGTGTATAATAATAAATAATAATGTAACAAAAAAAATACAAAAAAGACCTAAATTGGATTTAATTACAAAATTCGGGATTAATTCGTAAAATAATAAAATTATGGGCCTGATTGAAATGCACATTAAAAAAGAGGGACTTACTGGGCTATTTGCCCTAATCCCAAAATGACACTGTTTCCCTTAATATGGTTTTAAAACACTGTGAGGGCTAAATTGAAATGGAATTGAAACATTAGAGCTAAATTACAAATAAATAGAATGAAATTAAAAATATAAAAATTGTGAGAGGACCAATTAGGAAATTAACCCTTTTTATGAAAACAGGTGGATCCTCCCCGGGTAATCGGGTCAACACGCGGATCCTCTGCTTAATACGGTGCCGTTTTAATGCTTATTGAATTAAGCTAAACGACACCATTTTGATAGGGTTATATAAACCCCGATTTCATCCTTAAAAATCATTTTAGATTAGCTTCAAAAAAATAGAAAGAAATCCTCTGAAAAAAAGGATTTGGGGTACGGTCTAGGGGTTCCGTCGGGCCTCCATTTCTGATCCTCTCACCCGCTCACGCGCCACCACACATGGTGGTCAGAGGGTTAAAACCCTCGTTCTTTCAAGGCGGAAACTCTGGTAACTCATTCGCTTTACAATATTTATCAATTTTTACCGAAGATTAATACATATATTTGTTAAAAAAATAAAAACAGAATATAAACTCAAATCATCTTTTCTAAAGAAACTGCTTGAACCTTTTTTGAATATCTGTATGTATTTTTATTCTTCCTTTTTTTGTAACAAAAGTTGGTCCTCTTTACATCGTATTTGACTCAGGCTTTTATAGCTACTGTTGTCATTACATGTTTTGGGAAGAAATCCTTTTATTTCTTTCCATATTTGTTTTACTTTTGCCGCGTTTGTTTCCATATTTGTTCCTTGTCTGTCGCGATTTCTTCCCTTGTTTGCAGGTGAGCACGAGGAATCCGTCGATGACGAAGGCCTGACTATGGTCTAACGACGGCGTTGATCTCGGAATGACTCGGAGTCTGGAATTGCGGTGTCGATGAAGGGTAGCTAGGACGACGGAAACTGAAGGGTCGTGAGGCTTGGCTTCTGGAACCTTCTGTTTTGCAGCGCGAGGAGAAAGGGAGCTAGGTTTTCTGACCCTATCTGAAAGTCATTTGGGCCCCCTGCTATTTGGGCCTTCGATTTACTGGTATCCTGTTTGGGTCTGTTGTAATAGGTCTAGTTTAAGTTGGGCTATGGGTGTATTTGGGTACACGGGTAGTGGGCTAATTGGGTTTTAAGTTGTAACCGGTATGGGCTATTGGGTGTAATTATGTTTGGGCTACTGAGTAGGGTCTTGTAATTGGACTTTTTAAATGGACATTTTAAATAAATATTTATTTATTTAATTTTTATATTTTGTTTTTAGCCTGGTCAAATTTGGGCTACTACAGTGAGTCCATTAGAACTCATATTAGTGAGTTTGTTACCCTTCTTAATGACTTAAAAATTCTCGAAGCAGAGATTAGTAACAAGGATCAAGCTATGTTGTTGTTATGCTTTTTTCCTTTTCTTATAAAACTTTCAGGGAAACTCTAATCTATGGGAGAGTTCATCTCTTATTCAATGATATGAAGGGGAATCTTCTGAGCAAGGATAAACTCAACAATGTGTTAGACCCAAACAAAAAATCAAACAGGCAAGCCTCAGTTCTAGTTGCAAGAGGCAGACAAGAAACTAGAAAAATAGATCGAAACAAGTCTAAATCAAGGTCCAAATCTATAAATCATGACAAATATTGTGACTGTTGTAAAAAGGTGGGTCACGTTAAGTCAGAATGTTGGAAACCTCAAAATAAAATCAAAAAGGATGTTGAAAATGAAGAGAAATATAAGTAGAAAGCCAAAGTTACTAATGCTAGTGTAGTCGAGGATAGAGATGATGGTTTCTTGTTACTGTCAATGAATGAAATCTCTCATCTTATTTCCAAATGGATCTTAGATTCAAGGTACTTCTATCACATATGTCCCAATAGGGATTGGTTCTCTAAGTACAATTCAGTTGAAGGTGGAGTTATGATGATGAGGAATAACTCTCCATGTAAAATATCTAGAATTGGAACAATACAAATTAGGATGCATGAAGGAATTATTTGAACACTTTCAGAAGTTAGGTATATTCCTGATTTAAAGAAGAATCTTATTTCTTGTGAATTTTATCACGTCGTGATGAGAATCAACCAGACATCGCAACGACACGGCGTGACTCTTTCTCCATCGATTCTAATTCAACCAAACTTTGGCACATGCGACTGGGTCATATTAGTGAGAAAGGTATGACAGTCTTGTAAAATAGAGGCCTTCTCAATGACACTAGAGTTGGTAAGTTAGAAATCTACGAGCATTACATTTTTGGGAAACAAACTCGAGTCAGTTTCAATTCAACAGTGTAGAGAACAAAATGCACTCTAGGTTATATTCTTTCAATTTCATAGGGTCCATCTTCTAAGATCTCAAAATGAGGTAATAAATATTTCCTAACTTTTATTGATGATCACTCTGTAACGCGTAGGCTTGTGCAAGTGTACACAAGTCGTTATAAAGTAATAAGTAAGTATCAAGTTATCTGTAACACCCTTTGCCCGCATCCCTCGCTGGAACAGGGTTCGAGGTGCTACCAAATTTAAACTCAACCATTTATATAAAACTAGGCCATAGAAATTTTTGATCAATTTTAAACTTTTCATACACGCGTATATTATCCTATAATCGGGCTTACAAGGCCCCAAAACATTCATGAGCCATTATTAAATTTACCAATATCTTAGTCTTGTATCATTTACTTACTCAACAATGAATCACAATTCAAATTATAAATATACATGCTATAAACCACATCACAGGAGATAATAACATACAAGCATATGAATAATCAAACTACCTTAATAACAAGCCAAAGTATTTGGCTTAATCATAATATTACATACTCAACTTTACAACCCTATACATGCCATAGACTCGAAACACTAAGATTTACTTACGCCGATAGCGTAGACTCGACAATGTGATAATATCTCTGACGGCCTCCAACCCGAGCTAACTTGGCAACCCTAGGGAATATGGGAAAGAACAGAGGAGTAACCTTTACGCTTAGTAAGTTCATAAGAAAACAATAAGCAACTCATTAACAAGTTTTATCAATGTTTACAACATAATCACAAATTCACTACAAGTTGTCTTCCTGAGAAACAGTCACTAAATTATTTATAACTGGAGCTACAAAACTCCACATCCATTGCCATTAATTTTTCCTGAAAATAGACTCATATATCTTCTATCCATAAAATTTTCATAATTTTTGGTTTGGCCAATAAATACCATATTTTTCTTAAATTTTCCCCTGTTTCACTGTTTGACTAATCTGATCACTTTTCACTACGAATCAAATTTCTCATTGTAAATAATTCAAAATATGTTCTCGTTGATTTCATTTGAAACTAGACTCATTAAAGAGTCTAAGAATATAAAATTTTATCTTATAACCATTTTTGTACAAATTATAATGATTTTCTAAAAACAGAACAGGGTACCCCGAAGTCATTTGACTCTGTCCCACGCCACTTCAACTATCTCATTATCAGCAATTCTTTTGCTTACACGGTTTCTTTTATAAGAAACTAGACTCATTAAGATTTAATTACATAATTTATTCAGCTTCTAACTCAACTCCGACAATTTATGGTGATTTTCCAAAATTACGTTACTGCTGCTGTCCCATGCAGATTTATTACAAATTTACTCTTTCACATATTCTTTGCATTCATATTATTTAAACTTGTATATCACCAATCAATTTCATCACGTATCTATAATTTCACTTAAGCATAATCTCAATACAATACATCATGCTCAATGATTCGCACAGAACTGTTCAAATTAGCAATTATAAGATGGTTCCGCACATAGCCCACCCTTATCGATAATTTACAATGGTTTTACCCTTACTCACATATATGACATAGGCATTTAAATACTTCAGTGTCAACTTTAATTCAACCAAATTCAACCATTGTACCATTTCATAACCACAGTTACTTTCATCATTCATATCTAAATGGTATTTCACATAATTCATATAACCTTTCACCATGACCGAGTACACACATACACATATGACATCTTCACCTATGCTTCTCATTTCACATTCATGATTCAATTCCAATCGATCTAACATGTATAAGTATAAATCACATACTGGCCAACTTAATGTATTGAACGAATTCAATTACCGACTTAACACAAGATCTCATAGTCTTAGACTTTTATCAAATCATCGACATTTAGCCTGCTAGGTTTTAAACCCGAATTCATCACCGACACGAAGCCTGCTAGACTTTAAGTTTGAACTCATTCACCGGCATTTCGCCTGCTAGGCTTTAAGCCTGATATCATTTCACCGGCATTATAGCCTGCTAGGCCCGAAGCCTGATAATATTATTCACCAGCTTAAAGCTTGCTAGGCCAAGGCCCGAACATCACATTTCGATAAACAATTCACCTATTCTTTCATACTTTCATAACTTATACTTCAATTACGTATAACTGAAACACATATCTATGAACAAAGATTTTCATCCTTTCAACCACATAGGTTTTAACTTCCACATTGGAACACATATCTTAGTACATCATTTAATAGTATCAAAGTCGACTAGATATGCTAGTCACATACAGTTCATAACTTTAATTTAATATTTATTCAACACAAAGAACATATGTATATATATATATACAATCAAACATCTTCTTAATTATGATTATTCGACTCTTAAGCATATAACATGATCAAACACAAACACTTAAGAACTTACCTTGGATTTTATCGAATAACTACGGATTGACTAATCGACTAGTTTCGCTTTTCCTTTATCCAAAATTGGCTCCTTATGCTCTTGAGCTTGATTAACAAATTCAATTATCACATCTCTATCATTTAAAACCACATTTACAATTTACAAATGGTAATTTCATTCTATTTATCTCAATTTACTAACGAACCCAACCTTGCATGGATTTAAGCACATTCGGCCATTATTTAACAATAATTCATTCACATAATTCATGTTCATATTCGATCATCTATACCCATACTAACCATATAACTATTAAATTCCAAATTTAAACACAAGTATAACATTTTAAAACAATGGCCGAACACTTCATGAAGTTACCAAGACTCATCATTTGCTATTTCACACACACTCACATCCAATCCTTTTTATTAAACACTCAAAATCAACCATCTTCATGCCTCATCACAAAAACATCAAAACACCAACCAAGAAATACAACATCCATGGCCGAATATCATCTCCATCAAATAGCAAAATTTGAACCATGAGCTAGGTAGAATTCAAACTAACAACTTAAAATATACATGAATTTCAAAGAATAATATCAAACATACCTCAATCTAGTTACAAGCATGGCCGAACTTCTTATAAATTTTTCCTTTTCTCTTTTACTTGGTTTTTCGGCTAAAGAAGAACAAAGATGAACAAACTTTGTTCTTTTCACCCCTTTTTGTTTTATTAATTCTTATTTCATATTATAAAACATTTAATAATTATATTTCTTATATATATATAAAATGCATATATTACAAATCATCATCATCATGGCCGGCCACTAACTTTAAATTGGACAATTTGACATGCAAGTCCTCCCTTTTAATAAGCCATGCATTGTTCGGTCACCTCATTTCTTCCTAACACATTCTTCAAGTTTATCACATAAGTCCTTTTTCATAATTTCACATTCAAATGACAAAATTTAGACATGATACTTTCACTCATGATGCTTCACATATAATAAACATAGAAAAGAGCATTTAAATAATTTTGTGACTCAGTTTTGTGGTCCCGAAACCACTTCCCGACTAGGGTCAAATTAGAGCTGTCACATTATCGTTTCCACAGAGATTGTATTTGTGTTAAATCACTTAATTATAAAATTATACTCACAACTTGGTAAATAAAAACACAATATGGTTGAGAAGTGATGATTAAAATTAAAAATATTAAACTAAATGCAATGATCCCTAATGCAAATTATCCTAAATATGTAAACTATATGAATGAAATAGATTTTAGCAAAATTAAACACAATTTGCAACAATTATAACATAAATAAACTAGGACAATTGCTTTAATTAAACTCAATCTATTATCAACATGCTTAATAACATTCGGAAAAACATTCCATGGCAACTCGATCTTTCATAAGTTTGGAAACCACATTAGGTCCTTTCGAAATCCTTTACTTAGTAAATACGCATTTTACTGATCCTTATTTACTAAGAGTTTTTTAGCATTCGTGTGAAGTAACAGGGACGTGTTAGGTTTGAAGTAATTTAATCACACAAAACTAAAAACTATGCAGATAATAGAGCTTGGTTAGAGTTGTTATGCAACCTGTAATTTAATCGGGTTAGGATCTAAATTGAGCATGCACATTTCAATTATGCGCCCACTAGCCGTCGTTTGGTTAGGATTGCTTAGCTAATTCAGGTGCATTTCAATCATGTATGAACAAAATACAAACTTGATTTTAATTGAAAACATGATCGATTGAGGCACAAACATTATAAGCATGAATCAGATAAATATTATTTAATCAAAGCAATCATCCTGGCTTAAATAAAATTAAGCTAACATTGTTGTAAACAAGAATAAAGAACACATAGCAAACATTTTTAGATTAAATTAAAATGAAAGATTAAACCCAAATCAAAGTGGCT
This sequence comes from Gossypium anomalum, assembly GCA_025698475.1. Taxonomy (NCBI): domain Eukaryota; kingdom Viridiplantae; phylum Streptophyta; class Magnoliopsida; order Malvales; family Malvaceae; genus Gossypium; species Gossypium anomalum. The sequence goes on along the minus strand of CM046966.1, from coordinate 74,008,304 downwards.
GTCACCCAAGTCTCTTACCGACAGGGCTCCTTCATTCCTTCGCTTTGCTCCTTTCTTGATGGCTCTCCAAGGTGGCCGACCAAGGGCTCTTTAAGAGGCTTAATTACTAAAATCTCTATGAAGAGATGATGCTAGGCATGGGAAATGGAAAATGCTAAAGAGGATTGAGAGAATAGAGAGAATGATGGATGAGGGATGATGAACGAGGGAATGAATGGGTCTTATTTATAGGTGAAGAGAGGAGGGTAGTTTGCTAAAAATAGCTGGGTTTAGTCTCTTCCAACTTCTTCCATGAGTGGTCAGCCACAATTAGTGGAATTTGAGCTGATTTTTGCTTGATTTTTAAGCAATTTAAAGCCATAGTAACTCAGGACTGAGACTCGGTCACATGTAAATCTTTGGGCAAATCTCTAATTTCTTCAACTATACAAGAATCTTGTGTAATTAAACCAAAAAGTGGTTTAAGTGGAAAGCCATGTGTAGCTGAATTTTGGTTGACTTGGTCTTCAATTTGGATGATTTTTGTAATCCAACAAAGCTATCAGACCTGTCCAAAATAAATCAATAAGTTAAAGGACCAAGGAATAAAATTTATCCAATTTAAAAAATTAATTACAACCCAAATTATTAATGAAATATTTAAAATGAATTATTAAATATAATTTTATATTTTATTATTTAATTTAATCATGCATGACTTGTTTTATGTCTTAAAAATATAATATGTTCAAATAAGTATAAAATAAGCCATTTTATACATGAAAACTGTCTAATAAAGCATAAAATCACATTTTAATAATTTCTATGTCCTAATTTCATATTTTCACATATTTCATTAATTTAAAAATTACTTAGTTTTAACAATGAATTTAAGTAAAAATGTGATAAATTACATAGGAAAAATCCTATATATTTTTCAGTTTTCACACCCCCAAACTTAAATCATTGCTCATCTCGAGTAATGTTTATGCACAGCAAAAGGTCTTGCTAAGGCAAAATTGCTAAATGTATAAGCAGCATCAATCTTTGTCTCATAATCATGCATTAATAGCTACATGTTCACAGATCTTCTGTATTAACAAGTAATTCATATGCAAATATTTCTTAAAATTATACTAAGCTTCAAAATATGCCAAATGAATCATAGTTTGTATGTATGTCACAACCATAGATAACATTCTTCATTCAACATAATTTCTTATTAATCAAACAAACAATCATAAGGTTTATTTATGATCTTCATGTGTTGAACTTAGTACTTCCTCTCCACTAATGTAGGTGACATAACCATCAAATCAATAAGTCTTTTATAAGGTTGTAATAGGGCTCAGTTAAAGGTAGGGATTTTAAGAGATGAGACATTTCGGTTTCAAAATCTTAAACTTTAACTTTGTCTTGGATTTCTCGAAATACAACCTTTTTCTTTAAGTGAATCTTTGGAACACCCCCAAACTTATTTTGAACTCAAGCTCATACATTTTTCTTTTTGGAGACTGAGAAAACTTTTCTTCGCTCTTCCTTTATCTTTTTTTTTTTAAGCATGAGCACATACATCTTTTTGAAAATTTTCTCAAATGTTGATTACCAAGACAACTTTAGTTAAGATGGGTGCACAAAATTAGGATAACTTAAAAAGATGGTAATGTGGCTTATAATGTAGGTTCATTACAATAAACAAACCGTTAATCTCAAAATTACAGTTTCAAGGGTCTAATATCATAGGGTTGACTTGAAAAGGCTCAAACGATCCAAAGAAATAGCGCCTATATCATTTTAGATTCTTATGTCTCCTAGGATTTTGCCTCAAGAAAATTACTAAGTCAATTCTAAAGATATAAACCTTCATGCATGTCTAATCTCAAGAGAAACTAAGTTTTCATGGCAAACATTACTAAGGCTAAGATCATACAAGCATTCCATTCTTCATGATAACATACGTTCACTCAGATAAAATCATCATTCATACTTGCATACAAACTATCTCATTAACAAAAAATGTCTCTAAACATTCATTTATAAAAACATGCTTATGAAAGAAATGATTGAAACATACTTAAAAATTTAAAAATTTGAGCAATTTATTTGCCTTATCCCTTTTAAAAAGAAGCAATGTCCTCTTTGCAAGAACAAATTAATGAATGAAAACTGAACACCAGGTAGGGTTGTTAAGAAAGAGAGGTGAGTCATTAAGACTGCTTAAATACCAAGTCTTTCCTAATAACCCAATCCTAGACATGTTCATTCCCATTGCCACATCACTTAGTCTTTTTCTTTCTAAAGAAGTTTTAAGTTTATTCATGCTTGTTATGTTTTATTCTGTAGAAGTTAAATTCTAATTACAAAAGAAATAAATTCCTAAAGACCTAAAAATAATACAAGACAAGAATCCACCCTTTTATTTTTCTGACTCATTCCCCTTGTCTTTTTCTGCTCCATCTCCGCTTGCATAGTTAGTATCTTCCGTCCATGTCTCAAAGATAGCATCTGGGAACTCAGGAATAAAAGTATTAGAGATATTCTTAAAAGTATTTTGAATTGAGTCATCTCTAATTTTTGCATATTTCCTGTAACATCCCAAACCCGACCTAGACATTATAGCCGAATTTGCGATGTCACATTGGAGTGTGTTTTGAAAGGCGTAGTTCCGTTAGAAAAGTTCGTTCTAAAGTTTTATTGCTCATTCATATTGTGGGTTGTAAAAAGTTGCTTTTACTAAAACATTATTAATTTTGAAAATGATTTGTTATTCGTGGAAGCTTTGAAAACGAGTTATGTATCGACTATTTGAAAACTCGCATTTTGTCCTACTACTAGCAATTGTAAATAAAGTAAATAAAGTCCCCAAATTAAAATAGAAATTAAAGAGGCCTTATTACATTATGAAAACCCTAAAATAAAATCTCAAATAAAATTAAAAGAAAACTTCGTCGAGTGGCCACCTCTGAGTCCTCTCTAGCGTCGATCCGTCTAAGCCTGAGGATTGCCTGCACAGTTAACAGATGGGTGAGTTTACGAAAATTCAATGTGTAATCCCATACAAGCAAACAATCAGAGTAAACACAATTTGGGCCTAAGCCCTTTCAGTTTCAGTTAGGGCTTTAACCTATTTCAGAATCAGAAACAGAGTGGCTTGAGCCCAATGCAGTAACAGTATCAGTGGGGCCTAAACCCAATACAAAATCACCACAGTATGCAAACAAAGAGTCTTACCCAATCCATCCGCTACACACCATCTCTGTACCAGCCCTACACACCATGTAGGGATAAAATCAACCCACCCAACCCTACATAGCAAGTCGTACTGGTTACGGCACTAAAACAGTTTTGCAGCAAAGCTACCAGTATAGTAAGCTGAAAGCCATTAGTAGGTCCACAGTCATCTTGCGCGACTCATGCGACCATATCAGTACAGTACACTTCCTCCAAGATCATATATCCCACCCCATGCAATGCAACATAATATCAAACATGAAGGCAACATATGGCATGCTTAAATACAGTCATACATATCATAGAACAAATCAATCGTTTTACCTTATAGGGGTATTACAGTCACTTTACCCTTCTGGGGTATCTCAGTCATTTTACCCTATGAGGGTATTCCAGTCATTTTACCCTATAAGGGAAAAATAGTCATTTTTATCAATTATCGTCCTCACAGAAGGTCACAGTCATCTCAGGCGACCCATGCAACCTTAACAGTCAAATAGTGATAATGGACCCACAGCTCATATTGCGGGCCCAAGTGGGCCCACACGCTCGTGTGACCCACATAGCCCAAAATGGCCATAGCCGTGTGGTTCACACATCCTAGCCCCAAACTAACCACACTTTTGTATGATTCTTTCCATGTAAGGCCTATAGGCCCATTGGACCTACATGGCCCAGTTCAGCCCAAAATAGCCCAATAGCAATTCGGCCTATGAAAATGTTCATGGCCATCTCATCGACCACACGGCCTACCACACGGGCGCCTACACGCCCATGTGGTGCCAACAATCTACTTTCTGGCTTTTTAGCTTTTCAACTTTTCGACTTTTCAGCCTTTGCTGTTTCACATCACATGGAACTGTTACACACACCTTATTGTAAAAATACGCTACCGGTCCACGAGATATCCAACCTATCACAACCAGAACTTCAATAAGTCACTGATCACCATTAGGGTAAACACCCCACTTTAATATCTAATCTACTACTATGGAAACTTGCCTTGATTTGAACAAGTGTGATTTAATCCGCTTAAACCACTGACAAAGGTTGATTCCAAGCCCTTGCTGAGTTCTGAATTACAATCCACTTAAAGACCATAAACGTAATCAATCTGAAATAAAAGAGGGACCTACTGCAATGTAGAACTAATAATAGAGAAAGGTAGTATCAGCCTACAACAGCACACCCTACTAACGAGATACGTAATTGTATAGTCAGACCCCTTAACCAAAGTAGAAGAGATTCAACCAGCAGTGAAGGGAGAACTTGAAGGAAGTTGAACGAGCAAAGAGGGAAAAGAAACAAGGATATTTGGCACAAGCACAAAAAATGGTGATGCTGACTTAGAACCAAAAGAAAGGGTGTTACCAAGAATTTGGCACAGGCTTAAGAGGAAGTAAAGAATGCTCAGTCTAAGAGAGGAACGACCGAGAGAGACCAAAAGGGAAAGAAGCAAAAACCAGAGTAGTCAACCAAGAAAAGAATTGCAAAAAGAGACGAATACCAAAATGAGAAGCAAGGGAAAATACCACGAGGCTCATTTTCGGCACTTTAGGCAAAAAGTAACTAATACCGATTTTGACAAAACTACTCCAAGTTCGGCAAGGCCTATACACAAACTGCACACTTGCCTCATCCCACCTTTCCAACCTTAACTGAAACTCTTTCTTCAGGAGTTAAAATTCGGCACAGCAACCCCCTTTAATTCAAAATCCCTTAAATTTCTCCTAAATTCACTCCAACTGCCAACCAAATCCCATGATCCCCTCCTAACTTCCTTTCACTCTCTTTCCAACAAGAATTTCGGTCAATTAAGGACACTCCTACAGCACCATAGCAAAATGTTATGCTCCTAAGCATTGCCACGCCTCGAACCCCAGACCTCAAGAAGCACTACACACGTCATATACCACTGGACTAGCAGGCCCTATCTTTGCATGCCACACTCATTATTTTAAGAAGCCTACTATCAGGAGACAAGAGTTAACTAAAATAAAAGCACAAACTTTGCTTTAGCCAAGGTTTGAACCCACGACTTCACAGATACTCACAGAGCACTAAACCACTAAATCAGACATACCTTTATATCGCAAACACACAAAAATAATTTTATCTGGGTTTTTAATATTTGGGGCATTACAACTAACTGCACCTACACAAGACCTAAAACTTCTAGGCCCAAAATCGAGGCGTTAGAATTCACCCTTCCATAAAGAAATATCATCCTCAAAATTTCCAACTATCAGATCAACCGCATATCCAAACTACACCACTACGCTCCTACTATGCACTCTAATTCCAAAACACTACCACATTTAACCCAATGTCTCAGGTATAGTACATGTTATGCAGGAATGCATACCTCACATCAATCAGTATAGAGTAGGATACATCAAAGATAAAGAACATACCCGTATCAACATTTAGGGTGTCTCCATCCTCTCGGTAATATGCAGCATAAACCAATGCTGGCTGCCTTGCCTAAATATAACTAGCACCTCTGCCCTCTGCTTCACGACAACAGCCTAGGCCATTTCCACCCCTGGCCTGACCACGGCCTCTTGATGGCTACTGACCACCCCGCTGAACATTACCAAAACTAGTAGCTTGCACCTGTATGGGCTTCAGTGGATAATCCTTGACATGGTGCCCCAATGATCTGCGTCTCAGACATGCACCCATCTTTTTCCAACATTCATCCTGATGGCGTTTTCTATAATCAGCACAAAATTGGGGTCCAGAAGTAGCAGTAACAGGGGCCTTAGCTCTATTTGGTATCAACTTCGGGCTTTTTCTTAGGCCCCACAACTAGGCTTGAGGGCTCTGAATCCTTCCTGTTCCTACCCTTTTCCTTTTCACGATTCTGGCGCTCAGCGTGCTTCACATCCTCGACGATATTTGCCTTATCTACTAAAACAGCAAAGTCTTGCTCCCTCTACGGAGCTATTAGAACTCGTAGACTATCTTTAAGGCTATCTTCGAAACGAACACAGTGCTCATATTCAGTTGCCACTATCCCGCGCGCATAGCAGTTAAGTTGCAAAAATTTAGCTTCGTATTCAGCCATTGTCTTGTCTCCCTGAGTTAAATTTAGAAATTCACTTCTACGGGTATCCACATAGCTAGCACCCACATATTTAGCCTAAAAAGTAGTCTTGAAAAACTCCCAGGTCAACCGATCGGCTTGAGTGCCCTCTTTGACAGTAAGCCACCACTGGTAAGCCTCGTCTCTCAACAGTGATACTGCACCCTTTAGTTTCTGTTTAGGGGTGCAGTCGAGGTCATCCATGATCCTCTCTATGAGGTCATCCATGATCCTCTCTATGGCCTCTATCCAATATTTAGCCACATTAGGGGCAACTCCTGCGATACCCCTAAAGATCTTAGCTCCATTGGACCTGAGTCATTCCGTTACTGACCCACGGCCCACGGTACTAGTCTTAGGCCCAATGACCCTTTCTAAAATCCTCAACATCGCTTGGGACAGTGCGTCGTCCCCAACTGTTCGATTTTGAGACCCTGTCTCAGCCATAGATGAAGTTGGTGCCTCTCTAACCTCCTCATTAGGCTGGTGTCCAGAAGATGAAGACCTAGTCCTAGCACCTCCACGGCCTCTGCCACGGCCTCTACCACGAGTACCTCTAGTGCTCATTAACCAATTGCGCTTTTATCTATGTTAAAAGTTTTATGCCAGTCAGTTTATTGTTCCAGTTGTTTATTACAGATACCTTATGAACAATATTATCTAAGAGTTTTATTTTCGCAGTTCGCAGTCTTACTACGGTTCGTAGTCTAACTAGAGAGTTTTGGTATAGTTTTTTACTCCCTAAGTAGTCTCATAATAACATTTCAATAAAATCAGTCAGAAGACTTACAGGATCGGTGTGGAGACTCGGTGTACCACTCCTTCAATAGAACATAAACCCAAATAATCACTTGAAACCATTTTAAAACAACATTGCTGAAATTTCCATGTTTTTGAAAAACCCAAATCCACAGCTGAGTTTTGTAGCTCGGCCCTAATACTACTAAATGTAACACCTCAAACCTGACCTAGACGTTATTACTGAATTGGCGATGTCACATTAGATTGTGTTTTGAAAAGCGTAGTTCTGTTGGAAAAGTTCATTCTAAAGTTTTATTGCTCATTCATATTGTGGGTTGTAAAAGGTTACTCTTAGTAAAACGTTATTCATTTTGAAAACGGTTCGTTATTCGCGAAAGCTTTGAAAATGAGTTATGTATTGACTATTTGAAAACTCGCATTTTGTCCTACTATTAGCAGTTGTAAATAAAGTTAATAAAGTCCCTAAATTAAAATAGAAATTAAAAAGGCCTTATTACATTATGAAAACCCTAAAATAAAATCTCAAATAAAATTAAAAGAAAACTTTGTCGAGTGGTCACCTCTGAGTCCTCCGTCATCACGATCCATCTAAGCCTGAGGATTGCCTGAACAGTTAACAAATGGGTGAGTTTACGAAAACTCAGTGTGTAATTCCATATAAGCAAACAATCAAAGGAAACACAATTTGGGCCTAAGCCCTTTCAGTTTCAGTTAGGGCTTTAACCCATTCCAAAATCAGAAACAGTGTGGCTTGAGCCCAATCCAGTAATAGTATCAGTGGGGCCTAAGCCCAATACAAAATTAGCACAGAATACAAACAAAGAGTCCTACCCAATCCATCTGCTACACACCATCTCCTTACTAGCCCTACACACCATGTAGGGATAAAATAGACCCACCCAACCCTACACACCAAGTCGTACCAGTTACGGCACTAAAATAGTTTTGCAGCAAAGCTGCCAGTATAGTAGGCTTAAAGCCATCAGTAGGTCCACAGTCATCTTGCGCGACCCGTGTGACCATATCAGTACAGTACACTTCCTCCACGATCATATATCCCAGCCCATGCAATGTAACACAATATCAAACATAAAGGCAGCATACATATAACGTGGCACGCTCAAATACAATCATACATATAATAGGACAAATCGATCATTTTACCTTACAGGGGTATTACAGTCACTTTACCTTTCAGGGGTATTTCAGCTATTTTACCCTATGAGGGTATTCTAGTCATTTTACCCTATAAGGGAAAAATAGTAATTTTTATCGATTATCGTCCCAACAGAAGGTCACAGTCGTCTCGGGCGACTCGTGCAACCTTAACAGTCAAATAGTGATAATGGGCCCATAGCTCATATTGCGGGCCCAAGTGGGCCCACACGCTCGTATGGCCCATATAGCCCAAAACGGCCATAGCCGTGTGGTTCACTCAACTTAGCCCAAAACTAACCACACTTTTGTATGATTCTTTCCATGTGGGGCCCACAGGCCCATTGGGCCTATATGGCCCAGTTCAGACCAAAATGGCCCAATACCAATATGTTTTATCACACGGCTTGCCACATAGGCGCCCACATGACGGTCTGGTGTCGACAACACATTTTTTGGCTTTTCAGCTTTTTGACTTTTCAACTTTTATAGTTTCACATCAAATAGAAGTGTTACAAACACCTTATTGCGAAAATGCGCTACCGGCCCACGAGATCTCCAACCTATCACAACCAGAACTTCAATTAGTCACTAATCACCATTAGGGTAAACACCCCACTTTAACAACTAATCTACTACTATGGAAACTTGCCTTGATTTGAACAAGTGTGATTTAATCCACTTAAACCACTGACAAAGGTTGATTCCAAGCCCTTGGCGAGTTTTGAATTACAATCCAAACTTGTTAATAAATACCATAAATGTAATCAATCTGAAATAAAAGAGGGACCTACTGCAATGTAGAACTAAGAATGGAGAGAGGTATTATCAGCCTACAACAACACACCCTACTAACGATATACGCAATGGCACAGTTAGACCCCTTAACCAAAGTGGAAAAGATTTGGCCAGCAGTGAAGGGAGAACTTGAAGGAAGCCAAACAAGAAAAGAGGGAAAAGAAACAAGGATATCCGACACAAGTACAAAAGATGGTAATGCTGACTTAGAACCAAAAGAAAGAGTGTTACCAAGAATTTGGCATAGGCTTAAGAGGAAGTAAAGAATGCTCGGTCTAAGAGAGGAACGACCAAGAGAGACCAAAAGGGAAATAAGCAAAAACTGGAGTAGTCAACCAAGAAAAGAATAGCAAAAAGAGGCGAATACCAAAACGAGAAGCAAGGGAAAATACCATAGAGGCTCACTCTCGGCAGTTTAGGAAAAAAATAACTAATACCGATTTTGACAAAACTACTCCAAGTTCGGCAAGGCCTCTACACAAACTTCCCACTTGCCTCATCCCACCTTTCCAACCTTAAATGAAACTCTTTCTTCAGGAGTTCAAATTCGGTGCAACAACCCCCTTTTCATTTGAAATCCCTCAAAATTCTCCTAAATTCACTCCAGCCGCCCACCAAATCCCATGATCCCCTCCTAACTTCCTTTCACTCTCTTTCCAACAACAATTTTGGTCAACTTAGGACACTTCCACGACACCATAGCAAAATAATAGGCTCCTAAGCATTGCCCGCCTCGAACCCCAGACCTCAAGAAGCACTACACACGCCATATACGACTGGACTAGCAGGCCCTATCTCGTCATGCCACACTCATATTATTTTAAGAAGCCGACTATCAGGAGACAAGGGTTAACTAAATTTAAAGCACAAACTTTGCTCAAGCCAAGTTTTGAGCCTACGACTTCACAGATACTCACAGAGCACTAAACCACTAAATCAAACATACCTCTATATCACAAAAACACAAAAATAATTTTATCCGGGTTTTCGAGATTCAGGGCGTTGCAACTAATTGCATCCATACAAGACCTAAAACTTTCAGGCCCAAAATCGGGGCATTACATTTCTAGTAAGTTTATTTTTGATTGTGCATGAACTTGCACATATCCATCATAATTGACAACTCTGATTTCTTTGAAGCACTTGCAGAAGTCGGCATAGGAGTGTAGATTTAGGTTTAACACATAGCTTGACTGGTTCTTCTTCTAGCTCAACCTTTGGTTCAAGGGTTGCAGATCCTTCAACTGGCTTAGGACTATTCGGTTCCTTGTGAGATTCTTCTTCTTTAGTGTCTGTAATTGAATTAGCTTCAGTTTCAGTTTCCTTTGTTGACTCCTTAATATCTGGCTCAGTTGACTCTTCTTGCTCGCCTTGATTCAGCTCATGCACCTTCTCTACTAACCTTTGAAGATCATGATTTGTAATGAACCCTTGAACAAAAACCCCTTCAGATTTACTTGTCTTTTTACATGGGCCCTTAAGCAAAGTGAAGTGATTAATGATGGGAAATAAGCACTTCTTGTCTTCTTTTTAGTACAATTATGAATCTCCTTGAGAATAAATTTCCCAACATTGATGGACTTTTCTGTCGAGATTGCATATAACAAGAGCATCTGTTCCATCGAGATGGTGGAACTATGTGAGATAAGCATAAAACTGTAACGAATGAAATAAAACCATACCTTTGCTACTGGTTTTAGAGCAGGAATGGTTCCCATACTTTCTTATAATCCATTGGGATCCCAGATTTGTTACAACATCAAGCACTTGTTGAAGAAAATCCTAATTGATATTGTTCATCATAGGGTAGTACTCATCTTCTTCAACATCAGGTAAGTTAAACAAATCATTGATGGACTTAGAAGTAAGAGGTACCTTTTTCTTTCAAATGATAACCTCAGTAGCATCTTTCATTGTCAAATTAGCATAGAATTCTCGAACTAGTTCATCATCGGGAAGTGAACTAGCATCACAAAATCATTCCCACTTGAGAGCATTAATTTTCTTTCTAATTAATACAAGAACAACCATCAAATCATTACTCCAAGTCAAAACCTTTTTCCAGCATCATAGGTTGATGCTTGAAGATTGAATCAAATCTCTCTTTCACTTCATTGATCAAAATTGAGTTTTCAGGAGTAGGTTTTGAAGATCTGGTTCTTTTGCGAGACATGGTATCTTTTCTTGAGAATTTGGCAAGGTGGTAAAGACTTGCTACGGAAAAAATCTTGCGACAGCAAAAATAGTGCAGCAACAATGACGATGTGTGACAGCAACGGCAGTGTGCGATGGTAACAACGACAATCTGTGGTAGCAACGATGGTGCTTCAGCAATTGTCTTGCAGCAGCAATAGATGGTTTCAGCAGAAAAGGAAGAGAACTAGGGTTTATTTCGGGATTTGAGGTTGACAGCACAAAAGGAGGATTTAAGGTTTAAGTAAATTGCTTTGAAGGATATGAAAATTAGTAGAATGGAGAGGAGTTTATATAAGAATTAATTAGGTCAACATGTAGCAAAAATTTAGCTACATTAGGGTTACTTGGGCAGCAAATAATGAGAGTGGCGGCAAAGTATGGATTTTTCCCTCCTTTTTGCTGTCTTGGGCCTCAAACTCAGACTGTATTTATAAACTTAAGAAAAAAACTGATTAGTACTTGGGCCAAATTTGACCCCCTTTATTAACATAAAGATTTAAAATTTAAACAAAACAAATGAAATTTAAAAATTTTAAATCTTAATTAGAAAATTTTTTCTTAACAGATTACATTAAATTAATTCCCAAGAAAGGTTAGAGGGGTCACAGCGAGCTCGTTTAAGTTCCAATCTCCTTAGACAAAATTAATTAAATGTAATAAGTTAAGAAAATAAGTTCTAATTATTTATTTATTTACAAAACAAGTTCATGAAAAATCAAAGGTCTGTTAATTTGAACGAGGATTCAACTCGCTTAACTTTACTATCCCAGTAGTGTTTGAGACGTTGACCATTATCTTTAAATGTACCTCCATAATTGTCATATAATTCAATATCTCTATAAGGATAAACTCTGTAGATGGTATAGGGTCCTTTCTATCGAGATTTAAGCTTCCCAAGAAATAACTTCAACCTTGAATTAAACAACAAAACCTTCTGACCTTTTTTAAACTTGCGAGGTTGTATATGACTATCATGCCATCTCTTTGATCTTTCTTTACACATTTTGGCATTCTCATAGGAAAACAACTTCAACTCTTCCAACCCATCAAGTTGTAACATCCTTCTCTCACTGGCTTGTTTAATATCAAAGTTCAACTACTTCAAAGCCCAGTGAGCTCTATTCTCCAACTCTAATGGAAAATGACATGGCTTTCCAAAGACTAACCAATAAGGAGTCATTCCTAACAATGTCTTAAATGCTGTTCGATAGGCTCATAATGCATCATCGAGCCTTCGAGACCAATCTTTTCTGCTAAGTTGTACTACCCTTTCAAGGATACCTTTGATTTCATGGTTCCCTTTTTCAACTTGCCCATTAGATTGGGGTGATATGCAGTAGCAATCATGTGCTTCACATCATATTTTTCAAGCAACCACTTAAGCCATTTGTTCACAAAGTGAGAACCTTCATCACTAATAATAGCTGTTGGTGTCCAAAATTGTGTAAACACATACTTATGTAACAATCGCATGACTATCTTAGCATCATTTGTAGGGTATGCTTTAGCTTCAACCCACTTGGATACATAGTCCACAGTAACTAAGATGTATTTGTTCCCATACGAAGAAGGAAACGAGCCTAAGAAGTGAATGCCCCATACATCGAATAATTCAATCTCCAAATGTTTGTCAAGGGCATCTCATTCCTCCTTGATATATTTTTGGTCCTTTGGCATTTATCACAGTTCTTGACATAAGCATAAGAATCTTTAAATAGTGTGGGCCAAAAGAAACCTACTTGCAAAATCTTTGCTACAGTAAGTGAACCACCAAAGTGTCCCCCACTTGGAGATGAATGGCAAGGATACAAGATCTAAGCAATTTCACTTTCAGCTACACACTTTCGGATTATATTATCTACACACTGTTTAAACAAAAACGGATCTTCCCAAAAATAATACCGACTATCATGAAGGAATTTTTTCCTTTGTTGGTATGTCATTTCTTGAGGAATTATTCCACATACAAGATAATTGGCAAAATTAGCAAACCAAGGTGTTTCATGAATTTGACTTACCTCAAATAAGTATTCATCCAGGAAATTCTCGTTAATAGGCACACATGACTGAGTTACCTCGTCTTGCTCCAACCTTGACAGATGATCAACTATTTTATTTTTGACACATTTTCTATCTTGGATCTCAAGGTCAAATTCTTGGAGTAAAAGTATCTAACGGATTAGCCTCGGTTTCGCATCTTTCTTCATGAGCAAGTATTTAATGGTCGTATGGTTAGTAAATACTGTAACTTTGGTACCTATAAGATATGAGTAGAATTTGTCAAAAGTAAAAACTATATCAAAGAATTCCTTTTTAGTTACCGTATAATTGTGTTGGGCTCCCGTTAAAGTTCTACTTGCATAGTAAATAGGGTGAAACACTTTGTTTCTTCTTTGACCCATCACAGCTCCAACGACATAATCACTTTCATCGCACATCAACTCAAAAGGTGAGTTCCAATCAGGTGTAACGATTATTGGGGCTGAGATTAACCACTTTTTCAGATCTTTAAAAGCTTCCAAACATGCTTTGTTGAAATCAAACACTATATCTTTCTCTAACAACTAACACAACGGTTTAGAAATCTTTGAGAAATCTTTGATAAACCTTTGGTAAAAACCGGCGTGGCCTAAGGAACTTCTGACTCCTTTCACATTAATTAGGGTCGGTAATCTTTCAATTACATCCACCTTTGATTATCGACTTCAATTCCTCTCTTTAAGATTTTATGCCCTAAGACAGTCCCTTCCTTAACCATAAAATGACATTTTTCCCAGTTAATGATAAGATTCGTCTCTTTGCATCTCTTCAGTACTTTAGCCAAATTACTCAAAAAGATATCATAAGTGTTACAAAAAATAGAAAAATCATCCATGAAAACCTCAATAAAATTTTTAATCATATTAGTGAATATTGCCATCATGCATCGTTGAAATTGTCGAGACCATTTTTAAATCGAGTTTTGGAAATGGGAATCGACTTTAAGAAGAACGAAAATGGGAGTTGCCACCAATCTTTTTAGGTGTGATTGGATCACCTTTAAAACATTTTGTTTTAAAATCATTAGTTTTGGTCTACGAAATCAAAAAAATGGGTTCGGGAGCCGGTTACGTACAAGGAAGGGTTAGCATCCTCGTAACACCCAAAAATTGGTACCTAATTGATTATCAAAATGTCCTTACTGTCGGAAATTTAACAAAAATTTAAGATGTAATCGTCTTTACAATATTTTGATTTTGAAAATTAGGGTTCATTTGTGTCAAATGAATCAAAATATTACATCTGATAAGTTAGGATGCATTGTTTTAAGATACTCGAGACTAAGCTAATCAATTTTTAAAATCCCTATCTTGAGACGTCAAAACATCATATCCAGTAAGTTTGGACACAACACTTTGAAATTTCAAGACAGTTGCTTGTATTGTGAAATCCTTTAGAAAATTTTAGAAAGGTGCTTGACTATTTGAATTCAATCGAGAAAAGTGGCAACCCAGTGAGTTAGGGCACTACCTTCCTTGAAGTTTTCAAACATCAAGTATTGCCTTTATTTTTATAAAACTTTTTAAATATTATTTTAAACGACCTTTTAGAGTGACAATTCTGTATTACAAAACATATATATTCAAATAACGTATATTACAAAGTATTTATAACCTTTTGTACAAATGCAGTCACTATATATAGAGGGCAAAATAGAATAATAAAAAAAATCATGCTAAGCAAATAGGAATATACCCAAAAGAAAACATAATAAATGCACTAATTATACAATATATCATAAGTAAAATATAAGAAACATGGTAAATATTAATGTGTAAAATATGTATAAGTAAAAATAAATGTCATGCATAGAAAATGGACGAATAGAATCTACATAAAATATAAAATATACAATCTAATAATTTAATGTACACATGGATGGATTAATAAATGAAATGATGCATATAATACAATATATCAATGTACATACATATAAAAATAAAACAAATGCGATAATAAAATGAAGCAACATATACATATTAATCAAACAACATTTAATAATATTAAGAAACCAATCATCTAATATATAAATGACATAAAATATAATGTTATATAAAGATTGAATTCGTATTAAAAATAAAGTGAGCAATTATTAATGAAATATACCTAAAATTAAAAATAATATTTAAAATAAGTTATGTATAACAATATAATATGAATAAAATATAAGGAAATATAATGTAAAATAATAATAATATAAAAATATGGTAAAATAATTAATGTATGATATATAACATAAAAAAAGATATTTGTATAATAAAAATATAAAGATATATAAGTAAGATAAATACTATAAGAAATATTAAATAATATAATATAGTTTATAAAAGAAATACATAAATAATTATAATGCAATATAATATGGTGTATAATAATAAATAATAATGTAACAAAAAAAATACAAAAAGGACCTAAATTGGATTTAATTACAAAATTCGGGATTAATTCATAAAATAATAAAATTCTGGGCCTGATTGAAATGCACATTAAAAAAGAGGGACTTACTGGGCTATTTGCCCTAATCCCAAAACGACACCGTTTCCCTTAATATGGTTTTAAAACACTGTGAGGGCTAAATTGAAACGGAATTGAAACATTAGAGCTAAATTACAAATAAATAGAATGAAATTAAAAATATAAAAATTGTGAAAGGACAAATTAGGCAATTAACCCATTTTATGAAAACACGCGGATCCTCCCCGGATAATCGGGTCAACACCCGGATCCTCTGCTTAATATGGTGCCATTTTAATGCTTATGAATTAAGCTAAACGACACCGTTTTGATAGGGTTATATAAACCCCAATTTCAGCCTTAAAAATCATTTTAGATTAGCTTCAAAAAAAAAAAAAAAAGAAAGCAATCCTCTGAAAAAAATGGATTTGGGGTTCGGTCTAGGGGTTCTGTCAGGCCTCCGTTTCCGATCCTCTCACGCGCCCACGCGCCACCACACACGGTGGTCGGAGGGTTAAAACCCTTGTTCTTTCAAGGCGGAAACTCAGGTAACTCCTTCGCTTTACAATATTTATCAATTTTTACCGAAGATTAATACATATATTTGTTAAAAAATAAAAACAGAATATAAACTCAAATCACCTTTTCTAAAGAAACTGCTTGAACCTTTTTGAATATCTATACGTATTTTTATTCTCCCTTTTTTGTAACAAAAATCGATCCCCTTTACATCGTATTTGACTCAGGCTTTAATAGCCACTGTTGTCATTACATGTTTTGGGAAGAAATCCTTTTATTTCTTTCCATATTTGTTTTGCTTTTGCCGTGTTTCTTTCCATATTTGTTCATTGTCTGTCGCGATTTCTTCCCTTGTTTGCAGGTGAGCGCGATGAATCCATCGATGACGAAATTCTGACTATGGTCTAACGGTGACGTTGATCTCGGCGTGACTCGGAGTCTAGAATCGCGGCCTTGATGGAGGGTAGCTGGGACGACGGAAACCGAAGGGTCGTGAGGCTTGGCTTCTGGAACCTTCTGATTTGTGGCACGAGGAGAAAGGGAGCTAGGGTTTCTGACCCTATCTGAAAGTCATTTGGGCCCCCTGATATTTGGGCCTTCGGTTTACTGGTATCCTGTTTGGGTCTGTTGTAATAGGTCTGGTTTAAGTTGGGCTATAGGTGTATTTGGGTACACGGGTAGTGGGCTAATTGGGTTTTAAGTTGTAACCGGTATGGGCTATTGGGTATAATTGTATTTGGGCTGTTGAGTAGGGTCTTGTAATTGAAC
Source organism: Gossypium anomalum (assembly GCA_025698475.1). Classification (NCBI taxonomy): domain Eukaryota; kingdom Viridiplantae; phylum Streptophyta; class Magnoliopsida; order Malvales; family Malvaceae; genus Gossypium; species Gossypium anomalum. The sequence continues at coordinate 73,991,314 of CM046966.1, read as the reverse complement.
TTTTTAAATGGACATTTTAAATAAATATTTATTTATTTAATTTTTATATTCTGTTTTCAGCCCGGTCAAATTTGGGCTACTACAGAAATGTTGCAGGTGCATTGCATAAACGAAAAGGCATTCGCCTAAAAGAAAACATACCGTATGGACAAGTAAATGTTGTTTTATGTTGGTCCTCCAGCGCTACAACTATTTGGTTATATCCCGAATAGCCATCTAAAAGAAAATAAAATTCATTACCTACTAGTCGATCTAACATCTGATCCATAAAAGGCCACGGAAAGTGGTCCTTCCGAGTGGCTTTATTCAATTTTCTATAATCAATACAAATTCTCCAACCAGTAACAACTCTTGTTGGAATCAACTCATTAAGCTTATTTTCAACAATCGTGATTCCACTTTTCTTCAGCACACACTGCACCGGACTTACCCACAAACTATCTGAAATAGGATAGATGATTTTTGCATCTAACCATTTGATCACTTCCTTTCCCACAACTTCTTTCATAATAGGATTGAACCTCTTTTTCCCATCAATTCAAGCTCTTTCACCTTCTTTTAAAATAATTTTATGTATGCAGAAAGAAGGGCTTATACCTTGAATATCAACTATGGTCCAACCAATTGCTTTCTTAAATTTCTTTAAAACCGCAATTAGTTGCTCCTCTTGATCTTTCATCAGTTCTGCTAAAATAATCACAGTCAAAGTGGAACAGTCACCTAAATACATGTACTTCAAATTAGAAGGAAGTACCTTTAGTTCGAGTTTAGGTGGTTCTTCAATTGACAACTTGGGTTGCACAAATTCTCTGACTTCTAACTCCAACGGTTCAAACCGTGTGGATTGAATAAAATTTCTCAGATTGGCTTCCATCAAAGCCATGTTTTCTTCACTTTCTTCATCCTCCAAAGGGTCAAGATCTAAGGCTTTCTCCAATAGATCTTCTTCAAAATTGCTTTCCATAGAAACTAAGGTTTCCATCTCTTCCATAACTGAACACTCTTCTGTCGGATCGGGAAATTTCATCACTTTAAGAATGTTAAAGGTTACCTGATCGTCTTGAACTCGCATGGTGAGTTCACCTTTCTGTACATCAATTAACGTTCTTCCTGTGGCTAAGAAAGGTCTCTCAAGGATGATCGGCACTTCCTTATCTGCTTCAAAATCTAAGAAAATGAAATCAGCAGGAAAAATAAATTTATTGACTCTTACCAAAACATCCTCGATCTTTCCCTTGGGATATGCTAAAGATCGATCCGCTAGCTGAAGTGTCACCATTGTAGGTCTTACATAACCTATCCCTAGTGTAACACCCCTATCCCGTAACCGTCGCTGGAATAGGACAAGGCGTTACCGAAATTCAGAAAACAGATCTTAACAATAAAATTTTGAACATTCTCTTGAAATAAAGATTATTTATTTAAATATATGCTAGACACAACCAGAGATCGAATTTCAAACTTATAAAATTAAACATCCAAAAGATGCCATATTCGCATGGCTTAAATACGTTAACCAAAATATCCTTCCACTATTAGTCTATTCTATACATGCCTTAAACCTTAATGATATACAAACTTTATCTACTCACATGATAACTCGATAGTGTGATGAAATCTCCTCGACTTCCAACCCAAGCAATTTCTCTGAAGCCCTATAGACATAGGAAAAACACACAGAATAAGCTTTGAAAGCTTAGTAAGCCTTAAGCAAATAAATCATTTCAATGATTATGGAAATTCCATATCACTAATCCGAATTGAAAAATAATCTCAATTACATATACATTCATAGTACTCTTAAGTTCATATAACCTTATTAAATAGCTTCACTTATTTATATTTACAAATAACTTATGACTATGATTTTAAATTCGTGTGATAACTGTCAATTCATTTGTATGAACAAAACTTGCACATATCCATTACATACCAACCAAAACATGTCATATTTTTCCATATTTGATTCATGGAACCACAAGGTCACATGTCAAGCACATATAGCATATATTTATCTGTTATTTATCACGTCTCATTTTCACATGGACTACATATATCTGACCAAGTTTATTCAATGTTCGCAACATAATCACATAATCACTACAAGCTGTCTTTCTGAGCAGTAGTCACTAAATTATTTATAAATGGAGCTACAAAACTCCAAATCATGTGCCGTTAATTTTCCCTGAAAATATACTCATATATCCTATATCCTTAAAATTTTCAAAATTTTTGGTTTGACCAATCAATACCAGATTTTTATTAAATTTTCCCCTGTTTCATTGTTTGACTATTCTGACATTCTTCACTATAAATCAGATTTCTCATTGTACAGAATTCAAAATATGTTCTCGTTTATTTCATTTGAATATAGACTCATTAAGGAGTCTAAGAATATAAATTTTATCTTATAATCATCATTGTACAATTTACGATGATTTTCTAAATACAGAGCAAGGGATTTCAAAGTCATTTTGACTCTATCTCATGCCACTTCAAATATAGCCTTATCTACAATTCTTTTGCGCACACGGTTTCCTTTATAAGAAACTAGACTCATTAAGCTTTAATTACATAAGTTATTCAGCTTCTAATTCAATTTCCACAATTAATGGTGATTTTCCAAAATCACGCTACTGTTGCTGTCCCAAGCAGATTTATTACAAATTTGCTCTTTCACACATTCCTTGCATTCAAATTATTTAAACATGCATATCAAGTCATTCAAGGTCAAACTCATATTACATAGGCATTAAAATGCTTCACTATCAGCTTTAGTTCAATTGAAACGAATAAAATACAATATCATATTCACATTTAATTTTCCATGATCGTAATCACCTAAAAATAAAATCATATACTTCCACAAACCTTTCCACAAGGACCAAGTGTTGTGTTTATATTTGAATGCAAACATAGAATCACTTCACATAACTTCACACATTTACCGAATGTATCACGATCACATTTATAGTCATAACACTTATTCACAGATGCATCACTTTATACATTTATGATTTAATTCAAATCAAAATCGCATACGAGCACATGATACATACCTGGCCAACTTAATATGTAATACACTTTCAATTTGTCATCTTAGTGTAGGATCTTGTAATTGCATACTTTTATCAAATTCATCGGCACTTGGCCTGCTAGGTATAAAACCGGAAATTATATTACCAGTACAAAGCCTGCAGAACTTTAACCCAAATACATTTCCAGCACGAAGCCTGCGGGGCTTTAGCCCGGATACATTTCCAATGTCTTGCATATTTATTCACATGTTAACACATTTCACATAACATATCACATTAGTAATTCAATTGCTTCATTCGAATATAAGCACAAAATGTACACCTACCCTTTAACTTTCGGTTCAATAATCATACAGAAGGAACACATAATCTTTTCACTATCTCAGTTTCACTTTTAATAACCATTCGGCTATATGCCATATTCACAAATTATTTCACACACAACCTCGATCAAGTAAGAACAATAGTCACAATTCATCTATTATAAAAATATCCCATTCTTTGACTTTGTTTCATAATAGCTATTCAGTCACCACATATATACCATTCAATTCACATCCGACTTTATACAAACAAGTACAATAAAATTGTATACACATATTACACACTTTCACATCATTACTTAATAGTCATTCGGCCACATTATATACATAAATCATCCATTTCATATTCGGCTTTATAGCCTAAATTCAATATACTTATTGCAAATCGAACTTGTAAAAGTCAAATAATTACTTATCATATTATATAATCTTAAGCGCGCAGCAAATCAAATCTAATTACTTAAGGACTTACCTTGAATGTCATTGCACTATTACAGATTGATTAATCAACTACTTTTGCTTTCCCCCTTTCTGAATTTAGCTCCTTTTTCTCTTGAGCTTAATTCAAACAAACAAATAAACATTTATTCACCTTAATCCATCTCATGATCAAATGCCTTTAAGCTTAATAATAAAAATCGTTTAACAAAGTAACACTCAACCAAAACAAATTCGATTATACAACTATATAATTTAAAGCATCAATTATGCTTAACTAAACGTTAAGCTATAATCAGAATCACTGAGACATATTTATGGTCAAACATAGCAAGAAAACTAAATAGGCTTTACTAGCCACACTTAGTTCAATTATAACATAACTTCACTTACTTATAAGCACATTCAGCAACTTGATAATTAAGCTAATATCATGGTATCATAACTCAACATTTATCAATATGTCATTAGCAAAATATGCTCATGTCAAATTTACTCCCAATCACATCTCAAAATTCAACAAGCTTAGAACTCACTTAATAATTAAATTCCATTTCAAAGCATCAAAACATTATCAAATGTATACTCATCCTAAATGACCGAATGCACATTAACTACGCACTTAACAGTTTTCTTTAGCCATTAAACTCATTCGACAATGATAAGGACAAATTTAACAAACCTTATATTTAACTTATAATTGTACATATCTCATTCAAAACATCCACACCATTTTATTATCCAATCAACCATAGCCGAAAACCTATCATACAATTAAAACCCTTGTTCAAATTATTATTCACTATAATACTATGGCAGAATCCCTCAATTAGCTAACATAGCCTCTTGTATTCAATCTAATCACGTATATACAACCTAAATCCCTCTTTTAACACATAATTCACTATCTTGGAACTCATTTTCTAACTAATTTAACTTAGTCCAAAGCCGAATGCTATTTGAGCATTAAGCTCATGTTCTTTTCATTATTAAGCAAGTATTATAACTCAACTAACTTCCATTTTTAATTTGAAACATCAACATTCAAAATTAAACACGAAAATCCATAGCCGAATATATATACACTTCGTCCCAAACTCATAAATTCATCCATTCTAAGCTAATTTGCCAATTAAACAAGTACTACTAATATTAAGCATTATTTCACAATTTATCTTAAATTGCCGAATGGACCCATGCTCCTAATTCATATACTTAACTTCATTAGCTGACTACTCAAGCTCATTTGAGCCACATATAGTAAAGTTTGTTCATACTCAAGTAGAAACATTTCTCGTTACAAATTATCAAAACATACACAATGTAACCCATTGAGCTCATGACCGAATGCTTCATGCATCACAAACACAAAATCATACACATGGGTCATGTTAGGAGCTTCAAAACCAATTTAAATTTCTCAAAATCCAAAGAAAAACATATGAAATCATACCTTAATTCCCAACACAAGATGGTCGAATGCCTTAGGTGTTCTTTGTTCAATTTCTTGTTTAGTTTCGGCAAAAAGGGGAGACAAAAATGAGAAACTTTGTTTTTATCACCCTTTTTTTCTATTATTAATTCATGTTTTTCTAATATAAAACTATTTAATATTATTTCACTAATATACAATACACAAAATGCCAAATTTTTCATCATCATTACCGTCCAGTATAATCATTGTGGTCCATTTGACATGCAAGTCCTCTATGATGCTATCCATATACAATTTGGCCACTTCAACTTTTACCTATCACATTTTTATGGTTTATCAATTGAGTCCCTTTTTATAAATTGACATCCAAATAACAAAATTAAAGCATCAAATTTTTTTTTTCACACATGAAAATTCACATAGTAAAATATAGAAATTAATTTAATCCTTTCTTATTAATTAAACACCCAAACAATCACATTTTCGTACGAAATCTTCACATATGCTAATTCACATATAATGAACACAGATAATAATATTTAATTATTTTTCTGACTCAGTTTCGTGGTTCTGAAACCACTGTTCTGATTAGGGTCTAAAACGGGCTGTCACACCTAGCATCTTGAAAATAGACTTAGGCATCAAGTTGATACTCGATCCTAAATCACACAAAGCTTTACCACAGTAAGATTCACCAATGTTACATGGTATAGTAAAGCTTCTTTGGTCCTTCAATTTCAGTGGTAATTTGTTCTACAAGAACACATTGCACTCCTTTGTCAAGGCAACAGTCTCATACTCATTCAGTCGTTTCTTCTTAGACAGTATATCCTTCATAAACTTCACATAATTTTGCATTTACTCCAAAGCCTCTACCAACAGAATATTGATGTGTAACTGCTTCAAAACATCCAAAAACTTCTTGAATTGCACCTCATGTTTTTGCTTGTGTTGCTGCAACCTTTGCGGATATGGAGGTGATGGAACCTTTGGTTGAATCGGATAACTCTTCTGAGTAGGTAAATCTGCATCCAAAGAAGATAAAGTATCTAAATTCACTAAGTTAGGATTTACCTTGTCAATCTTTGCATATTCTGACTCTCTTAGTGTAGGACTTTCAACAGCTGGTTGATTCTTCTCAATGGGCTCATCTTCAAAATTAATCAATCGGGGTTCCAAAATTTTACCACTTCGTAATGCCACTGTATTGATATGTTTTTTACCCAAATTTATTGGATTCTTAGTATTGTTCGGCAAGGTTCCTTGCGATCTATTACGAAGCTCTATAGCTAACTGACCCATTTGGTTTTCCAAATTTTTCAATGTTGCTGCTTGGCTTTGGATCAAAGCGTCATTCTTTGCCATGTATGCTTTCAACAAGTTCTCTAAACTATTTGATGCCTCAGCTTGAGGTGGTTTTGGAGCTTGCTGATTAAACCCTTGAGATTGGTTGGGTCTATGCTGCAATAAGTTGTTATTCGGTCCATTTCCTTGGTTGCTCTACAAGAAAAGTTAGGATGATTACGCCATGAAGGATTGTAGAAGTTGTACTGGGGTCCTTGTCCACTTCTATTTTGATTTTCGTTCCCCATATAGTACACCGACTAGAGATTTGATGGACAATTCTCAAAAGAATGACCTTTCCTACAATACACACAGGAAACTGCTTCAAACGGACTTGGTGGCTGAGCTGCAAAATTATTAGCACTATTAGCAGTAAATTATTTTAACATTGAGGAAATAGACGATACCTAAGTTGATAACAAAGTGAGGGCATCAACTTCATGAACTCCGACTACATGTCTTCCTGAAGCTATTCAATTTGTTGGCCATTGATAGTTATTACTTGCGGTCCTCTCAATGATCTCATAAGCCTTATTATAAGACTTAGACAAAATTGCACCATTTGTAGAAGCATCTACCATCAATCTTGTATGTGCATTGAGACCATTATAGAATGTCTCAAATTGGATACAATGAGGAATCCCATGATGAGGACACTTACAAAGTAACTCCTTGAATCACTCTCAAGCCTCATACAAAGACTCGTCATCCAATTATTGGAAAGTTATGATCTCGTTCCTCAACTTAGCGTTTTTGCCAGGCGGGAAATACTTAACCAAAAAATCTCTGCTAATTCTTGCCATATAGATATGGAACTTGGTGGCAATGAATTGAGCCGTGCTCGATCTCGCAACGAGTATGGAAACAACTTCAACCTTAGTGTGTCTTTAGTCACATCGGCTATAGTAACCAGCAAGTCCTAGAAAACTTGGGACTTCAGAAACATTTATCGGAGGTTTCCAATCAAGTATAACTGAAATTTTACTCGAATCAACCCGAATACCCAATGCTGATACGACATGGCCCAGAAAACTGACTTTGCGTAACCAGAACTCACATTTATTGAACTTCGCATACAACTGTTTATCTCGCAAAGTCTATAACACAAGTCTTAAATGATCGGCATGTTCGGTTTCATCATGCGAATAGATCAAAATGTCATCTATGAACACAACCACAAACTGATCCAAATATTGTCTAAAGATCTGATTCATCAATTCCATGAAAACAGTAGGTGCATTAGTAAGTCCGAAAGGCATAACTAGAAACTCATAATGTCCATACCTCATTCTAAAAGCAGGTTTTGGCACATCAGAGTCTTTAACTCTCAACTGATAGTAGCTTGATCTCAAATCTATCTTCGAAAACACTATAGCCCCTTTCAGTTGATCAAACAGGTCATCAATCCATGGCAACAGATATTTATTTTTAATAGTCACCTTATTGAGTTGTCTATAGTCAATACACATTCTCATAGTTCCGTCTTTCTTTTTCACAAATAAAACTGGTGCACCCCAAGGAGAGAAACTCGGTCGCGTAAAACCTGTATCTATCAACTCTTGCAATTGAGCTTTCAATTCTTTTAATTTAGTAGGTGCCATTCTGTATGGAGCTATCGATATCAGAGCCGTCCCCAGGACTAACTCAATACCAAACTCCACCTCCCGAATAGGTGGCAAACTCGGCAATTCTTCAGGAAACACATCCAGATACTTGCATACAACTGGTACATATTCAATCTTTCTTTAGGCCACTTTATTATCAAGCACATATGCACAGTAAGCTTCACAACCCTTTCTCACATATTTCTGAGCTAACATCAAAGATATCACTACCGGTAAACCATTCAAATCATTAGATTTAATCTAAATAATCTCATCATTCTGGCACCGTAAATCAATAATCTTTCTTTTTCAATTTACAAAAGCATCGTGCAAAGTCAACCAGTCTATACCCAAAATTATATCGAACTCGCCGAACAGCAACAACATCAAATCAGTAGGGAAAAACTCAGTAGACTCAACCATAACACATCGGCCCAAGAGGTTTGATACTCTAATCACAAACTCAATAGACTCAACAGGCAAAGTCTTACTGAATACTAAAGTCTCACACACATAAGAATGAGTTGAACCAGGATCAATCAATGCAATTACACTAGTATCATAAAGAGTGAATGTACCAGTAATAACATCTGGGGATGAGGCCTCCTCGCGTGTGTGAATAGCATAGGCTCTAGCAGGTGCACGAGCCTCAGATCTAATTGCTGTATCTTTAGTCCCTCACTAATTGCTACTCACATTACCCATATTTCTGGGTGGTCTACCTCAAGCTGCAGTGTTACTCGATCTCGTATTTTTCACTGTATCTTGCTCGACCAACTCAGGACATTCACGGATGAAGTGATCCATCGATCTACATTTAAAATAGGCCTGATCGTACAATCTACAACTATCGAGATGTTGTTTACCAGAATGTTTGTACTCTGGTTGATTCGATTTAATGTTACCAACACTAGCTACTGAGGTAGCTTTTGAATTCACAGGTGGTCTATCTCGATCACGTTTAGTATAACCCACAGTAGTCTTTGAATGGCTAGAATCATCCTGAAATCTCTTTAATGCCGACTGGAAAGACTTACTAGATGATCTCTTACGTGAATCTCTAGCTTCAAAGTCAGCTTTTCTTTTCTCTTTCTCGAGCTCTTCGGCTTTGCATACTCACTCAACCAGTACAACAAACTCTTTAATCTCAAGTATGCCAATAAGCAGTTTAATCTCTTCATTTAGCCCATCTTCGAATCTTTTACACATTATAGCTTCGGCCGAAACACAGTCTCGGGCATATCGACTGAGTCTCATGAATTTCCGCTCATATTCTGCCACAGTCATGCAACCCTATTTCAATTCCAGAAATTCTTTGCGCTTCTGGTAAATAAATCTCTGGCTGATGTATTTCTTACGGAACTCAGTCTAAAAGAAGTCCTAGGTCACCCGTTCTTTCGAAACCATCGATACTCGAAGTTGGTCGAGAATCAACTCGCGCTGTCCCTTGTGCGGGAGTAGGCGCTATACTCTCGACATCATCAGGTATGGCTCTATTGGGATCCATTTACTATATGAAAACACATTTTCAAATGTTATAAGTCATCACATTATCATAGTAAAAAAATATGGCATGTATAGATAGACTCACACGCGCTACATTAGTCCTAGAATCGACTAAATCGTAGCTCTAATACCAATCAAATGTAACACCCTAACCCGTATCCGTCGCTAGACTAGGGTTACAAGGCATTACTGATCAAAACACAACTCAAAACAGGCAATTAAAACAATTTATGTTTTGTGAATCAATCACATGAATACTCTCATCTTATTTAAGATTTCAAATTTTAATTACAAATACATATCATATACCAAGCATATACCAACCAAGTCACTTATTAACTGAATATCAAAATAATGTCATAGCTACTGCTCATACACATACTAACAACAAATTGTACATACTCCATGATTACCAACAATCGAATCATATGGTTATTTAATAACTATGGTATTTGAAAATATAACTATGAATCAAACAAATTTTATTTCATTTATGTATATAAAAAGTCAAAAATAAGTTAAAGTTAACAAGCATATAAATTTCATATTCCACAAACTTGCACGCATAAATCCAACCAAAACACATAACCAACCACCTCACATATATATATATATATACATTGAGAATATATTTATATATATCATACCAATATATCATGTGCAAAAGTATATATATATAGATATATATGCGCAAGTGCCGAATCACCAAGTAGATTATTACAAATGTCCTTTAATACCAAATCATGTATAATACCTTAATCGAACATAACAACTAATTTCACATGTATAATTCATCTAAGCATAAACCATCACCAAATCAATCATATATACATCCATAATTACCAATACCGAATTACCAAAACCAAGGTCATCATATATATATATATAACATACATATTTATTTAACAAGAAGATCTATCCACGACATTTCATATTATACATATGCTCTCATAAATAATCTTATCTTAACCGATTTTATAGATATACACATTCAAAGTATTATTAAATTTCAAAGACATAACATCATTATATAACCGAATGTGTTCACACACGTATACATGTACTTATGAACCAAAAATACAACATCACATATGTAAGAGCCCAAATTCGCCCGAGCCTTAAATTAAAATAAAAAATAAATAAAGTCCATTTATTTTATAAACAGTCCGTTTACAGTGCTAAAGCCCAAATCCAAACAGCCTAAACTTATTGGACTCATTTACACCCAAAAAAATGACCCAACACCTTGATCCAGGTTTACACGGGGCCCAAAAGGCCCAAAACTGTAAAAACAGACAATAAAACCTTAGGGTTTCCTGAGAACTCAGCGCCGCAATGAATTTCTGGAAGCTTCGGGCACTCTAAGCGACGTGAATTTTCATCTTGCGCAGATTAAATGGCCCAATCGTCGCCACCAAGCGCGCTGTGATTTCTCGACTCTGCCATCACACATCGCGCCACCATCGACGCCCAAATCACGCCAAAAACGTCAGATCTCCTCGCGCTACGATACAGCGTTGGCTCCATTCGCCCGCAGACATCAGTGATCGAGCAAGATCCTCGCGGTTTACTTGTGAACAAAAAAGGAAATAACAACAGAATACAAGGCAAAAAAGGAAAATAGATAGGAGAAAAGAAATCAAAGATTTCTTCCTAAATGTAAACGGAAGGCTGTAAAAGCCTCTTTACAAATCTGTACAAAGATCCAATTTTTTGGACAAAGGCAATATTATACACAAAGATTCAAAAAAAAAAAACAGAGTATTTTTATACACAAAGCAAACAACAGTCATCAAAGAGTATAAAGGTGAATATTTTTTAATATATTGTAATAATAAAAAGGAATGGACTTACCGTTTGGATTTCTCGTTAAACGGGAAGATTTCCTGCTTCTGATCGCCGTGCGAAATGGTGCTGGCAGTGGCACGTGGGCACGTGGCGCATGGGCGCCCGATGACTGGAGCTTGGCCTACAGAGGCTAGAGCTCGGAGGACCCTTCCCTCGCCCTGCTCTCAGAGAATTTTTTCTAGTTTTTTTAAAACCGATTGCAAAATGATTTTAAAACTCAGATTTTGACTTATATAGCCCAAATGAAACGTCGTCATTTGGCTTAAAACGATAAGCTCCAAAACAGTGTCGTATCAGTGCCAGGATCCGCGCATTGCCCCAATTACCCGATGAGGATCCGCGTGTTTTTTAAGATTAGGTTAATTACTCAGTTGGTCCTTCTATATTTTTAATTTTTATAATTTCATTTTACTTATTTTTTAATTTAGCCCTAGTATTTTAATTTTATTTCAATTTGGTCCTCACAATGACTTTAAACTAGGTTGGTGGAAACGGTACCGTTTTAGAATTAGGGTTATTTGCCCAAGGAATCCTCTGAATTTAACGCGCATTTCAGTTAAACCCAGAGTTTTCATTTATTTTGCAATTAACCCCCAGATTCTCTAATTAGATTTAATTTTAGTCCTTTTTTATTTTTAATTTATTTTAAATACTTATTATATTATTTATTTTATAAATATCAGTTATACATATTATTATCCATTACATTATTTTTTTATTATATTTTATCTCTAAATTATTTTATTACATATTTTATTATATATATTTCTTTATATTATTTTTATAAATTATATATTATTATTTATTAAATTTGTAAATCGTAAATTTCTTTTTTTCTATATATATATTATCTTTATTTATATGATAGTGTTTATATCTCTTTATATTTTATTTTATTACATATCATACTTTATTATATAATATTACTTAGTATTTTTCTTTTATTATACATTATATTATATGTAAGAGCCCAAATTCGTTCGGGCCTTAAATTAAAAGAATAAATAAAATAAAATCCATTTACTTATTACAGTCCAGTTTACAAAAGCCCAAATTAATTGACCCATTTAACTTAGACCTAGCAGACCGGTTATAACCCGTAACCCAGTAGCCCAAAAGCCCACTACTATCCTATGCCCATTACACCCTTAACCCAACACAACAACCCAAAGAACCTAAACCCAATACAAGTCGGTCCAAACAAGTCAGACCCAATAAACTATGTGGCCAGGATGGCCCAAATAGTTAGCAGAGCTTGGCAAACCTAGGGTTTTAGAAACCCTAGGCGCTGCAGTCAGTGTGTCAATTCATCTCGCAATACTCCAGCTGGCCCTCATCAATACTGGGCAGATCGATGGTCACGAAATCTTTTGAGCATTCCAAACTCCATCACATCAGCGCATCATGATCTCAGGCCTCATCAATGACCATTGTGCCTCCATCGATGCTGAGATCTTCGCAGCAAAGGATGTTTTGAGGTCACCAGACTAAATCTACATCGCCAACACCATTATCGCTGGATTCTCCTCGACTGCCTGCAAAAAGGGAAAGAAAAACAACAGAAACGGAACAAACATGGCAAGGAAATAAAATAGGGATGAAAATACACTGTAAACAGAGGCTATAAAGCCCAGATCTAAACGTTGTAACGGGGGGATTTTTCTAGAGAAAAAGATACACACATATATTGAATATAAAGAACATTTTTTTTACAGAATAGAGGTGATTCTTGTTTTTTTATATTTTTGTATCTTTTGCTTTTTTTTTCATTTTTTTTAGTATCGAAGCATATATTTTATATATATATATACATAAGGTATTTCAAAAAAAGAATAGAAAAGGGGTTACCTATGGAACGCCTGGAGAAAGGGGGGCTTTTGGCCTTCTGACCACTGCGAGTGGTGGCGCGTACGGTGGCGCGTGCGACGGAGTAACCGTCGGGGTTTGGCTAGAATTCGCTAAGCCAGAGAGAAAAGGGGAGTGTTAGAAGGTTTTTTTTAAAAGAAAGGGCTCAAAATGTTTTTTTTTTTTTGGTTAAAATTTAACTTATATAGGGCCCGTGATCCGACTCGATCCGACCCGAAGGGTTCACGTGTTTTAAAAAAATGGGATATTTATCCCTTTAGTCCTTCCGGTTTTTTTTTACCTTTTAAATTAAGTTTATTATAATTTAATTTTTGCCCACTATTTTACTTTGGTTTCAATTTAATCTCAGACCCTTTTAAACACGGATTGAAACACTGCCGTTTTGGGAATAGGGCATTTTGCCCAATGAGTCCTTTCTGTTTTACGCGTGTTTTAATTAGGACCTTAATTCAGCTTTATTTTTTTTTAAATTCGCCCCATAATTTTATTGAATTTTAAATTTAACCCTATATATATTTTTATTATTATATTGTTATTTATTTTATTTTTAACTTTATTTTTTTATTGTATATAATTATTTTATTATATATTATTATATTATTATTATTTGTTATATATTATTTTCACATATTATTATTATACATTTTATCTATATATTATAATCATTAAAGGTTTTTTTTAACTTGTATTATACCCTTATTTTTATTTATATGTTAATAATTACTTTATTTTATATTTTATTATTACACATTTTGAAGATATTATAATATTATAATTTATATAGTACGTATATTTTATCATTAATTACTTATTTCATATTATTCAAAACTTATACTTATATATATATATATATATATATATATTATATAATTATTTTATTATAAATATAAATTCTTTTACACATTTGATATTTTATATACCAATATATTTTATATTTTTCATATAATTATTATTCTTATAAATATTTTTTTATTATATATTATATTTTAAGTTTATTATTAAAAATCATATTTTATATGTTCATTCTATTTATCAATTGTTTGTATCGTACATATATTTTTAAAATTTATGTTTTTATTTATTATACAATATTTGTTTTACTTTAAAATTATTGTATTATTGTTATGTTATGTATTTTATAATATCTTAGACTTTTATAATTTATTTTCAAATGTATATTTTTGTATGTATATAGATTGATATATATTGTATTATATGCATCATTTCATTTATTAATACATTCATATGAACATTAAATTATTGGATTGTATATTTCATATTTTATGTAGATTCTATTTATCCATTTTCTATGCATGACATCTATTTTTTACACATTAATATTTACTATGCTTTTTTTTGTATATTATCAGTACGTTTATTATGTTTTATTTTGGGAATATTCTTATTTGCTTAGCATGATTATTTTCATTATTTTATTTTGTCCTCCATATAGTGATTGCATTTGTATAAAGTGTTATAATACTTTGTAATATACATCATTTGAATATCTATGTGTTGTAATACAGAATTGTCACTCAAAAAAAGTCATTTAAAAACAATGTTTAAAAGTTTTTATAAAAATAAAAGTAATGCTTGATGTTTGGAAACTTTGAGAAAGGTAGTGCCCTAACTTATTGGGTCGCCACTTTTCTTATTAAGTTTAAATAGTCAAGCACCTTTCTAAAACTTTTTTAAAAGGATTTCAAAATACGAGCAACTGCCTTGAAATTTCAAAATGTCGTGTCCAAACTTACTGGATATAATGTTTTGACATCTCAAGATAGGGATTTTTCAAAAATGCTTAGCTTAGTTTCAAATATCTTAAAATAGTGCATCCTAACTTATTGGATGTAATGCTTTGATTCATTTGATACAAGTGAACCTTAATTTTCAAGATCAAAATATTGTAAAGAGGATTACATCTTAAAATTTCTAATTTCCGACCTTAAAGACACTTGATAATCAATTAGGTACCAATTTTTGGGCGTTACGAGGGTGCTAATCCTTCCTTGTACGTAACCGACTCCCGAACCCGTTCTTTTGATTTCGTAGACCAAAACCGATGATTTTAAAACTAAAATGTTTTAAAGGTGATCCAATCACACCTAAAAAGATTGGTGGCGACTCCTGTTTTCATTTTTTTAAAGTCGATTCCCATTTTCCAAAACCCGACTAAAAATGGTCTCGACATTATATATATTTTATTATACATTTTTTATATTACTTATCATATGTTTTTATAAATAATATATTTTACTATATACTATCTCTTACATTACTTTTATTTTATTATAAAATACATATTATTTTATCATTCATTAATTCTATATGTTTTTAAATTAAACAAATATGTATATTTAGTACATTATTCTATTAATATATATAAAGTCATTATATTTTACAATATGGTTTATATGTATACATTAATCATTTTTTTTTAAAAAGGGAAGTTTTCCTTTATTATTTTCATATGGTTCTAAATTTCTAAATATTCTTTTATTTTGATTTGATTTATATTTTATATGTTATTTAATAAGTTATTTGATATTGTTTTTGCATATTTGCATGGAAATTAATTATTTATGTTGATCTAAAGTATATTTGCATGAAATGTTGTTATATAATTTATATCATTAGATTCATAATGCTCTATGTTGTATTTTTTCATGAAACGATAATGCATGTATATTTGCATTTATAATAATATGTTTATAAAATGATAGCATATGTTGTGTAAATTATTTATTATTTTCTATACTTGTATGAAATGATAAAGCGTGTACATGGTAATTAGATTTATTTAATTCCTTGTGATATGTAAAACACATCATTACTTTTAAAATCAAAAGTCATATCCCATTTAATTAAAAAAAAATTTTAAAAAAGTAAGGCAATGCTTTGGATATTTAGAAATTCGGGAAATAGTGCTGTAACATGCTGGGTTGCGATTTCTCGTTTGTCTAAAATATCCTTTTAAACGATTTTTACAAATCACGAGATGCTTTTAGTTCCGAAAGATTAAAGATATCGTGTCCAATCATGCTAGATGTGATGTTTGTACTCTTTAAAACAAATGAATCTTGATTCTTTTCTCAAAACATCACGGTTTTAAAGAAATCACATTTTTAAATTCTTTCAAATTTCTGACATTAAGACAAAATTATTCAATTTGGTACCAATTTTGGGCGTTACGAGGGTGCTAATCCTTCCTCGTACGTAACTGACTCCCGAACCTATTTTCTCATAATTTCGTAGACCAAAACGTTTTATATAGTGATCCAATCACACTTTAAAAGATTGGTAGCGACTCCCGTTTTTGTTTTTCAAAAGTCGATCCCTGTTTTTCAAACATCCCTTTAAAAAATAGTTTCGACAACATACATATACATAACCTATAGCCGAATATACTTTGCAAGTGCACATATGTTCACATTAATAACTTATATAATTTAAATCAAATATCAAATGGCCAACTTACCTTATTTTCAAATAGATAATCAACTATCTCATACCTGATCGTTTTAGCTCGTTCTACACCTTCGTTCATAACTTATCATTGCCCGTTGAACCATTCAGAATTGAATAGGATACTCGAATAATCACATATATTGTACAATGCCAATGTCCCAGGACGTGGTCTTACATGTAATCACATATCGATGCCACTGTCCCAGACAGGGTCTTATTCGCACACATATATTGGAGTCACATATCGATGCCAACTTATAAAACGTGGTCTTACTCGCACATCACATATCGAAATCCTATGTCATGACATATGTATCCTAACTATTCCTAAGGTTCATACAGGGCTTTCGGATGTCATAACTCGATCGAATCAAACTTATAAACTTAATTCTCAAGCATATACACATTCGGTCATTAAGTATATATAATCATAAAATTCAATTCAACATTTAAAACATATATTTATTCAAAATTATTAACACTTATTTGCTTATGAACTTACCTCGGACGATGAAAATCGAAATGGGACGGTTAGTCGACAACTTTAGTTTTCCTCCAATCCAAATTTGATTTCTTTGGTTCTTGATCTAAACATATTCAAATTAAATTCATTCAAACATATTTTTACTCAATTTAGTCCAAAATAACATAAATGGCCAAATTACCATTTTACCCCTAAAATTTTACACTTTTTACAATTTAGTCTGAATTGCACAAAACACAAAACATGCAAAATTTGAGTATACCATGCTTAGGCTGAATCTTCTTTGTGTTCATACAAGTCCATATATTTTATTTATTTCACATTTTAGTCCCTTAATTTATTATTTTTTCAATTTAGTCCTAATTACTTAAAATCATCGAAAATTCCAATACAAAACATGTTCATCCACAACATAACTTTCATATTTCACCAGCTAACATCACATAGCTCAAATATTCATCAGTGGAATAACTCAAAATATTCATCAAAATAAAAAATTTAAGCATGGGATTTGTAGATAACATAGCAACGATCTCAAAAACGTAAGAATTATAAAAAAATTGAGCTAGTTACATACCTTGATTGGGCTTTACTAATGGCCAAACCCTAAACTTGTTTCTTTATTTTTTTTTATGTTTCGGTCAAAAAGAACATAAACACCTATGGCTTTTATTTTATGTTATATTATAACATATATTAACATATTATTTATGTAACATCCTGATATTCGGGTTTATAGTAATTCTCGGGAAATTGGTAGAGTTTTTAAAAATTTGTTATTTGGTAGTAGAAGTCATAAATGGACTATGTAAATGGGCCTAAAAAAGGCCCATGTGTAGGCCAAAACCTAGTAGAATTTTTGAATTTTAAGCTTAAGGAGATAGGGGCTTTGGATAGGTGGCCTTATTAAAAGATATGGGCAAATTGTGACACAAAAGAGCCCCTGGCAAAGTGGCTAAGTGACGCCACTAAGGAGCTAAAAATGTGGCGTGTAAGTGGTTGGGGAGAGCCAAGGTTCGATTCCTAGAGTTGGCAGTTGAGGTGTTCTTTTTACGACTTGAGCAGGTAGGAGTTGGAAGCTGAATGGAACTCTGTTGGGGAGAGTTGGAAATCAGTCAAACACATGGATTAAGGAGTGATAATGGGAGAGATTTAAGGGATTAGGAGAGAAGCTAAGAGTTGGCCGAATAGTGGGAACTAGAGAGGGGATTTCGGCAAGGGAGTATTAGGTTGGTATTTCGGCATTTAGGGAGTAGTTGTGCCGTTTACTTCTGTGTAGCCACCATACGGTTTCCTTCTTTCTCTTTATTTCTCCTTTTCTAGCCGAAACTATCATCCTCTCCACCCATATTTCTTTCTTTTCTTCTCCAAAACCAGTCCACTAATCCATTTTGTTTCATCTACTACTCTTTATCTCTACTTTTGCCGAAAAACCTCAAAAGCTAAAATCTGTGAAGATTAGTAGTACCGAATTCTTTTTGGATCAACAAATTTTCTGTTCTTATTCCTCATCTACTAAACCCAAGACGGCACACAAGAAGGACTGTGGTAAGTATTCGCACACTAAATCGATTCAGTAGTAACTGTTGACAAAAGCCAAAACCTCCTATGGTTTAAGGAGGTTGTCGATTGGTAATATAGGCCTTATTGGGCTTTTTCATGTGATTCTTATGGTTTGTATAGCGGAGTAGATAACTTTGGAGGAGCAGCAAGGCGTTGGGTATCGACTTGGATAACTTGGTCGAGAATATGATAAGGTGGCTTTTGGGTTTAATAAGCACGATTTGTACACTAAGTAGGGTGACAGTTAATTGTAGGATTGGCGTGGGAGACTTTGCCAAGTGAACATCACAAACAGGTATGTAACGAACCCTCTTTCATAGCTTAACTCGATAAATGCCGAAAAGACAAAATGCCAGAAACTCCGGTATTTCGAGGACTTGTGAGCATGCAAAAGCTCATAGGTTGGGTAGATACGCTAAGTTGATGATCGGGATTATTGGAACAGGTAAGGGCACGATTTTCTGCATCACAGTAAGTTGGGCCTCGAGGGGCTGAAGTCGGGCCCAATAGGCTTCCGGGCCTATTTGGGTAAAATTGGTAAAAAATGGAATCGTGTTAATTTACGCATTAAGTCAATTAATACTATTATGGAATATAGGCTAAATGGGCTTAAAGGGCTTAATCGACATTCATAGGGCCCATTAGGGGTTTAGGGCCCAAAAGCTTGAACTTGCTAGGGTGGATTAGAAATTATTGTTTAAGCATTCGAAATTATTGTTAATTGTTAATGTACATGGAAAACCCACGATGGTTGGTAAAATTACAAAATTACCCCTATGTTATGAAAATTGACTATTTTGCCTTAGGTAAAAAAAAACTATTATACCCCTAGGGCTTAATGATGAATGTGATGCATGATATATTGATGTGACATGATATGAACATGATATGCGATGATATAATCATATATGCATGGGTTGGGTTTATATGAATGGAGGAAGTGAAAAAGGGCTTTGCCCCAGTTTACCGAAAAGGGCTTTTGCCCTAGTTTTTTTTTTAAAGAGGCTAGGCCTCCAGTTATATGTTAAGCAGCTATGCTGCCAGTGGAGAGTTTGGTTGGGTGGGTTGAGTTATTCCCCACATGGAGAGCTTGGTTGGTACGATTGGAGAGTAGCGGTTGGTGGGTTGAGTAGTCTCCCCAAATGGGTTTGCATTCATACATTAATATAACGTGTGACATTGAAATGGGCCTATGGGCCATACCATTTACAGTAAAGGCTTCGGCCTAGTGATATGAATAATTGAAAGGCTTTGGCCCAGTATATGTGGTAATTGAATTCGGGCTTAGGCCCAGTAGGCTGATATTGATTTCTTTCTTATCTTTACAAGTGAGCCTTGATGTGGAGACTTAGAGCTGGAGGGGATTTAGAATGGCCATGGTGATCACGTTTGGACCTATCTTTAAATAAATGGTTTTTCTTTCAGTTTATTTTCACTTTTGATATTATTTATATTTGGGTTGTAATAAGGTCATTTAACTATTTATTTGGGATTATATTTATATTACTCTATATTTTTCTGATAATAATCAAAATGGGCTAGACTTAGGACGCGTTTTCAAAATGATACTTGATTTCAAAATAACGCAATGACACACATAATTGGTATAACAAAGATAACTATTTAAATGAATTTCAACTTGTTTATCAAAGTGTGGCAATGGTTGTGGGCATGTCTAGGATCAAGAGCTTGGTACTTAAGCAGCCTTCATGGCTCACCTCCTCTGTTTCGGATACCTACCTGGTGTGCAGCTTCCATTCTCTTTGTTAATTTAATGAAAGACAATCTTTAAACATTAAAATTATCTTGGGTTTTCAAAACTTTGATGTGACACATTAGATTCGGCCATAACGTCTAGGCTGGGTTTGGGGTGTTATATTTAGTGGTATCAGAGCCAAGTTGCAACAACTGGGTCGTGGGTTTTTAAATGGGTTTAAAATCGAGAATTTCAAAACAAAGGTAATTTAAATCAGTTTTTAGGAAATTTTTATTTCTGTGACCAAGTACATGTTTTTAAAGTTTTAAATGGTTTAAAGAAAGGCGTGGCACACTGAAGCCCCGGCACCAAGTCTGTAAGTACCCTTACTTTTACGTTATTTAATATTGATATGATGTTATGGATAGAACTAAGGCCCTACCATGATACTATAGATAGGGTAGAGCTGTAAAATAGTAGGATTGAGACTGTAGTTAGGCTACATCCCTGCGAAAACAATCCCGAATTGATGTATTTCCATAAGACATCTCTTAATAAAACTGAAACATTCGACTAATGTCATAAAATTCATAATAAGACAATTCGATATGAGTACAAGAGGAACTCGTGAACGAGGCCGCGGACGTGGTCGCAGAAGAATGCAAGCTGAATCTTTATCCTCAGGGCATAGGCCAGCTGAGGAGGCATTTGTGCCACAGACAATTGAGGCTGGGTCGTATGATCGGGCTGCGGGGGACGATGCTTTATCCCAAGCGATGCTAAAGGTCCTGGAAAGGGTTGCTGGAGCTAGCACCGGGACAGTAAATAGAGGATCCATCTCTGAGCGACTTCGGGCTAACAGAGCAGAGGTTTTTAGGGGCGTATCTGGAGTAGCCACAAACGTGGCTGAATATTGGTTAGAGGCAACAGAGCGGATTATGGATTTGACCTCGATTGCTTGCTCGGAGCAAAAGCCAAGGGAGCCGTGTCGTTACTGAGAGATGAGGAATACCAGTGGTGGATCACTGTAAGGGAAAGTACCCCGATCTAACGAGTGACTTTGGAGCTGTTCAAGTCTGCTTTTAAGGGGAGGTATGTTAGAGCCAATTATGTGGATGCCCGCTGAAAGGAATTTTTAAATCGCACAGGTAATAAGGCATCTATGCGAGTATGAGGCAGAATTCTTGAGGCTGAGTCGATATGCTAGCGAGATAGTTGCGACTGAATATGAGTGCAGCGTTCAATTCGAGGATGGCCTCCGCGAATAGCTTAGAGTGCTGATAGCTCCACAGAGGGAGCGTGATTTCTCTGCATTAGTGGAAAAGGCTAAGATAGCCGAGGAAGTAAAAAAGACTGAACGGCGGAATCGTGAGAGGGATCGACCCAGATTCAGAAGGGATTCTGTACCCTCAGGTGCTGCAAATAGAAATGTTAAAAGAGCTAGAGTGGAGGAATCAGCTCCGGTGAATACTTTTAGGCTGCAGGTTTGCAGACTGTAGCAGAGCACATATGGGGGAGTGCTAGAAATGAACTAGAGCATGTTTTCGATATGGGTCAAAGGAACATAAGTTCAGGGATTGTCCTCGGAGAGCAGCTCAAGATTAAGCTGCGGAGCAAAGAGGTGTTCAACTGCAGCGAGGAGGACCACCACTACAGAGGGGCCGTGGGCAAGGTAGAGGTGGCAATGGTAATAGACGAGGATGTGGGGCACCTGGACAGGGTGCTGGGCAAGCTGAGGCTCGACAGCCGGCTTTGGTTTATGCTGCACAACATCATGAGGAAGGTGACGCATCTGATGTTATAACTGGTATGTTCCTCATTCACAGCAAGCCTTATACTACTTTGATTGATGTGGGTTCCACCCACTCGTATGTTGCTTGTGATGCATCTGGGGCATTGGGTGTGTTTCTAGAGGAAACTGCGAGTGGGGTATCAGTAATAAGTCCATTGGGACACTCGGTTAAGGTAGATTAACTCTTTAAGGAAGTGCCTTTAGAGACACAAGGTGAGATATTTATAGGAGATTTGATGGAGCTGCCATTTGGGGAATTTGATCTTATTTTGGGGATGGACTGGCTAACCAAGCATAGGGCGACGTTGGATTGTGCTGTTAAGAGAATGGTGTTAAGAACCGCTAAGGATGAGGAGATAATGGTCATAGGGGAGCGAAGGAATTATCTGTCTAATGTTGTTTCGGCTTTAAGGGCTGAGAAGTTGATTCAGAAAGGTTGTGAAGCATTTTTAGCATTAATGAGTCAAGCTAAACCTGTGAAGATGGCTGTGGAGTCAGTTAGGACCATCAAGGAATTCCAATATGTGTTTCCGGAGGAACTTCCTAGACTACCTCCGAACAGAGAAGTCGACTTCAGAATCGACTGGTTACCTGGAACGGCTTCAGTGTCCATTGCACCTTATAGGATGGCACCAAAGGAGTTGGTGGAACTAAAAGCTCAGATTCAAAAACTGTTGGACAGAGGGTTTATAAGACCCGGTATTTCTCCGTGGGGTGTACCAGTGCTGTCCATAAAGAAGAAAGATGGGACCATGCGAATGTGTATTGATTACCGCCAGTTGAACAAACTGACGATCAAGAACAAGTATCCCTTGCCAAGAATCGACAATCTGTTCGATCAACTGAAAGGAGCTTCGGTGTTCTCTAAGATTGACATTCGGTCAGGATATCATTAGTTAAGAGTCAAAGAAGAGGATATTCATAAGACGGCATTCAGAACTCGATATGGTCATTACGAGTTTTTGGTTATGCCCTTTGGCTTGACTAACGCACCGGTAGCATTCATGGATTTGATGAATTGAGTGTTTTAGCCGTACTTGGATCAGTTTGTTGTCATTTTTATTGATGATATCTTGGTGTACTCGCAAACAGAAGAGAAGCATGATGAGCATCTGCGGACTGTGCTGCAAGTACTAAGGGAAAAAAAACTTTATGCAAAGTTTAGTAAGTGTGAGTTTTGGCTGAATGAAGTAACCTTCTTGGGGCATGTTGTGTCTGCAGAAGGGATTAAGGTAGACCCTCGGAAGATTGAGGCAGTTTTGGAGTAGAAGCCACCGAGGTCTGCAATAGAAATCTGAAGTTTTCTGGGGTTAGTAGGTTATTATAGAAGATTTGTGGAAGGATTTTCTGCGTTGGCAGCACCATTAACGGAACTTATAAGGAAGGAAGCACCATTTGTTTGGACGAGTAAACAGCAAGAGGCTTTTGAGAAGTTAAAGAAGGTTCTGACTGAGGCACCAGTGTTGATTTAGCCAGAATCTGGTAAGGATTTCACTGTGTATAGTGATGCGTCACATGTAGGTTTGGGCTGTGTGTTGATGCAAGAAGGTAAAGTGGTTGCTTATGCTTCACGACAGCTTAAGCCTCATGAGCTAAACTATCCTACTCATGACTTAGAGTTGGCCGCGGTGATTTTTGTGCTTAAGATATGGAGACACTACTTGTATGGGGAGAGATGCATTATCTATACGGATTATAAGAGTCTTAAGTACTTGCTGACTCAAAAGGAGCTGAATCTTAGACAGGGAAGGTGGATAGAGTTGTTGAAGGACTATGACTGTTGGATTGAGTACCATCCAGGTAAGGCAAATGTCGTGGCTGATACGTTGAGTCGTAGTACTGTGGCGGAATTGAAGGCAATGTTTACTCGTTTAAGCTTGTATGACGATGGAAGCTTATTGGCAGATTTACAAGTGAGATCGACTTGGGTGGAGCAAATTAAGAAGCAGCAGTTGGTGGATGAGTCATTGGTTTCCCGGTTTCAACAAGTTGAGAAGGGGAGAATCCAGACTTTAGATTAAATAGTGATGGGGTTCTTTGTTTTCGAGGAAGAATTTGTATACTGAAGGACTCTAATTTGAGATTGATGATTTTAAAAGAGGCGCATGGTGGACCTTGTAATATGCATCCAGGAGGAAGTAAGTTGTATCGAGACTTGTGAGAGCTATATTGATGGCCTGGGCTTAAATGAGAAGTGATCGAATTTGTGGGAAAATGTTCGACGTGTCAGCAAGTAAAGGCCGAGCATCAACTACCTTCAGGATTGTTACAGCCAGTAAAGATACCACTTTGGAAGTGGGAAAGGGTAACTATGGATTTTGTAAGTGGTTTGACATTGACACCTTCCAAGAAGGACTCAGTTTGGGTAATTGTGGATAGGCTGACAAAATCTACCCATTTCATACTTGCTCGAACCGATTACTCTCTTCAGAGGTTAGCCAAGTTGTATGTGACAGAGATAGTACGGTTGCATGGTGTGCCAATATCAATAATTTCTGACCGAGACCCAAGGTTTACATCTCAGTTTTGGAAGAAGTTGCACGAGGCATTGGGAACGCGATTGGATTTTAGTACAAATTTTCACCCTCAGTCGGATAGGCAGTCAGAGAGGGTCATTCAGATTTTAGAAGATATGTTGAGGGGTTGTGTTATCGACTTTAGGGGTAGTTGGGAGGATTACTTACCTTTAGCGGAATTCGCGTATAACAATAGTTACCAAGCAAGTATCCATATGGCTCCATATGAGGCACTGTATGGACGAAGGTGTCGTTCGCCTACTTGTTAGGCTGAGTTGGGAGAGAGGCAAGTACTTGGATCGGAGTTAGTAGCGGAGACTGAAGACAAAGTTAAGGTAATTAGGAGTCGATTAAAGGAGGCAGCGGATCGACAAAAGTCTTATGCAGATTTGAAGCGTAAGGACATTGAGTATGCTATAAGGGACATGGTCTTTTTGAAGGTTTCGCCTTGGAAGAAGATATTGAGGTTTGGAAAGAAGGGCAAGTTGAGTCCAAGGTTCATTGGACCTTATCAGATCCTTAAACGGATAGGGCCAGTGGCTTATCAGCTAGAGTTACCTCCAGAACTAGATCGTATTCACGACGTCTTTCATGTGTCCATACTTAGACGATATCATTCTCACCTAACTCATATCGTGCCAGTTGCTGAAATTGAGGTACAGTCGGATTTAACCTTCGAAGAATAACCTGTGCAAATACTTAACCGTGACGTCAAGGTGTTGAGAAGAAAGACAGTTCCATTGGTGAAGGTACTTTGGAGAAACCATGGCAAAGAGGAAGCTACATGGGAATTCGAGGAGGCAATACGTCAACAATATCCTTAACTGTTTGTATCAGGTAAAATTTCAAGGCCGAAATTTCTTTAAGGAGGGTAGAGTTGTAACATCCTAATTTTTGGGTTTATAGTAATTCTTGGGAAATTGGTAGAGTTTTTAGAAATTTGTTATTTGGTAGTAGAACTCATAAATGGAATATGTAAATGGGCCTAAGGAAGGCCCATGTGTAGGCCAAAACCCGGTAGAATTTTTGAATTTTAAGCTTAAGGAGTTAGGGGCTTTGGATAGGTGGCCTTATTAAAAGATATGGGCAAGTTGTGACACAAAAGAGCCCCTGGCAAAATGGCTAAGTGACGCCACTAAGAAGTTAAAAAGGTGGCGTGTAAGTGGTTGGGGAGAGCCAAGGCTCGATTCTTGGAGTTGGCAGTTGAGGTGTTCTTTTTACGACTTGAGCAGGCAGGAGTTGGAAGCTGAATGGAACTCTGTTGGGGAGAGTTGGAAATCAGTCAAACACATGGATTAAAGAGTGATAAGGGGAGAGATTTAAGGGATTAGGAGAGAAGCTAAGAGTTGGCCGAATAATGGGAACTGGAGAGGGGATTTCGGGAAAGGAGTATTAGGTTGGTATTTCGGCATTTAGGGAGTAGTTGTGCCGTTTACTTCTGTGTAGCCACCATATGGTTTCCTTCTTTCTCTTCCTTTCCCCTTTTCCAGCCGAAACTATCATCCTCTCCACCCATATTTCTTTCTTTTCTTCTCCAAAACTAGTCCACTAATCCCTTTTGTTTCATCTACTATTCTTTATCTCCACTTTTGCCGAAAAACCTCAAAAGTCAAAATCTGTGAAGATTAGTAGTGCCAAATTCTTTTAGGTTCAGCAACTTTTCTATTCTTATTCCTCATCTACTAAACCCAAGACGGCACACAAGAAAGACTGTGGTAAGTATTCGCACACTAAATCGATTCAGTAGTAACTGTTAACAAAAGCCAAAACCTCCTATAGTTTAGGGAGGTTGTCGATTTGTAATATAGGCCTTATTAGGCTTTTTCATGTGATTCTTATGGTTTTTATAGCGGAGTAGATAACTTTGGAGGAGTAGCAAGGTGTTGGGTATCGACTTGGATAACTTGGTCGAGAATCGGGCTCAGTGAAGGTAGGTGATTTATGGCCAGTACGGGTTCCTTGGCCGAATATGGTAAGGTGGCTTTTGGGTTTAATAAGCACGATTTGTACACTAAGTAGGGTGACAGTTAATTGTAGGATTGGCGTGGGAGACTTTGCCAAGTGAACGTCACAAATAGGTATGTAACGAACCCTCTTTCATAGCTTAACTCGATAAATGCCGAAAAGACAAAATGCCAGAAACTCTGGTATTTCGAGGACTTGTGAGCATGCGAAAGCTCATAGGTTGGGTAGATACGCTAAGTTGATGATCGGGATCATTGGAACAGGTAAGGGCACGATTTTCTGCATCACAGTAAGTTGGGCCTCGAGGGGCTGAAGTCGGGCCCAATAGGCTTCTGGGCCCATTTGGGTACAATTGGTAAAAAATGGAATCATGTTAATTTACGCATTAAGTCAATTAATATTGTTATGGAATATAGGCTAAATGGGCTTAAAGGGCTTAATCGACATTCGTAGGGCCCATTAGGGGTTTAGGGCCCAAAAGCCTGAACTTGCTAGGGTGGATTAGAAATTATTGTTTAAGCATTCGAAATTATTGTTAATTGTTAATGTACATGGAAAACCCACGATGGTTGGTAAAATTACAAAATTACCCCTATGTTATGAAAATTGACTATTTTGCCCTAGGTAAAAAAAACTATTATACCCCTAGGGCTTAATGATGAATGTGATGCATGATATGTTGATGTGACATGATATGAACATGATATGCGATGATATAATCATATATGCATGGGTTGGGTTTATATGAATGGAGGAAGTGAAAAAGGGCTTTGCCCCAGTTTACAGAAAAGGGCTTTTGCCCTAGTTTTTTTTTTTCAAGAGGCTAGGCCTCCAGTTATATGTTAAGTAGCTATGCTGCCAGTGGAGAGTTTGGTTGGGTGGGTTGAGTTATTCCCCACATGGAGAGCTTGGTTGGTACGGGTGGAGAGTAGCAGTTGGTGGGTTGAGTAGTCTCCCCAAATGGGTTTGCATTCATACATTAATATAACATGTGACATTGAAATGGGCCTATGGGCCATACCATTTACAGTAAAGGCTTCGGCCTAGTGATATGAATAATTGAAAGGCTTCGGCCCAGTATATGTGGTAATTGAATTCGGGCTTAGGCCTAGTAGGCTGATATTGATTTCTTTCTTATCTTTACAAGTGAGCCTTGATGTGGAGACTTGGAGCTGGAGGGGATTTAGAGTGGCCATGGGGATCACGTTTGGACCTATCTTTAAATAAATGGTTTTTCTTTCAGTTTATTCTCACTTTTGATATTATTTATATTTGGGTTGTAATAAGGTCATTTAACTATTTATTTGGGATTATATTTATATTACTCTATATTTTTCTGATAATAATCAAAATGGGCTAGACTTAGGACGCGTTTTCAAAATGATACTTGATTTCAAAATAACGCAATGACACACATAATTGGTATAACAAAGATAACTATTTAAATGAATTTCAACTTGTTTATCAAAGTGTGGCAATGGTTGTGGGCATGTCTAGGATCAAGAGCTTGGTACTTAAGCAGCCTTCATGGCTCACCTCCTCTGTTTCGGATACCTACCTGGTGCGCAGCTTCCATTCTCTTTGTTAATTTAATGAAAGACAATCTTTAAACATTAAAATTATCTTGGGTTTTCAAAATTTTGATGTGACACGTTAGATTCGGCCATAACGTCTAGGCTGGGTTTGGGGTGTTACATTTAGTGGTATCAGAGCCAAGTTACAACAACTGGGTCGTGGGTTTTTAAATGGGTTTTTAAATGAGGTGTTACATTTTGGGGTGTTACATTTAGTGGTATTAGAGCCAAGCTGAATCTTCATCCTCAAGGCATAGGCCAGCTGAGGAGGCATTTGTGCCACAGACAATTGAGACTGGGTCGTATGATCGGGCTGCGGGGGATGATGCTTTATCCCAAGCGATGGTAAGGGTCTTGGAAAGGGTCGCTGGAGCTAGCACCGGGACAGTAAATAGAGGATCCATCTCTGAGCGACTCTGGGCTAACAGAGCAGAGGTTTTTAGGGGCGTATCTGGAGTAGCCCCAAACGTGGCTGAATATTGGTTAGAGGCAACAGAGCGGATTATGGACGACCTCGATTGCTCTGTGGAGCAAAAGCTGAAGGGAGCTGTGTCGTTACTGAGAGATGAGGAATACCAGTGGTGGATCACTGTAAGGGAAAGTACCCCGATCGAACGAGTGACTTTGGAGCTATTCAAGTCTACTTTTAAGGGGAGGTATGTTGGAGCCAATTATGTGGATGCCCACCGAAAGGAATTTTTAAATCTGGCACAGGGTAATAAGACTGTTGCGGAGTATGAGGCAGAATTCTTGAGCCTGAGTCGATATGCTAGCGGTATAGTTACGACTGAATATGAGTGCAGCGTTCGATTCGAGGATGGCCTCCGCGATGAGCTTAGAGTGCTGATAGCTCCACAGAGGGAGCGTGATTTCTCTGCATTAGTGGAAAAAGCTAAGATAGTCGAGGAAGTAAAAAAGACTAAACGGCGAAATCGTGAGAGGGATCAACCCAGATTCAGAAGGGATTCTGGACCCTCAGGTGCTGCAAATAGAAATGTTAAAAGAGCTAGAGTGGAGGAACCAGCTCCGGTGAATACTTTTAGGCTGCAGGTTTGCAAGGACTGTAGCAGAGCACATATAGGGGAGTGCTGGAAATGAACTAGAGCATGTTTTCGATGTGGGTCAAAGGAACATAAGTTCAGGGATTGTCCTCAGAGAGCAGCTCAAGATTAAGCTGCGGAGCAAAGAGGTGTTCAACTGCAGCGAGGAAGACCACCACCACAGAGGGGCTGTGGGCAAGGTAGAGGTGGCAATGGTAATAGACGAGGACGTGGGGCACTTGGACAGGGTGCTGGGCAAGCTGAGGCTCGACAGCCGGCGTTGGTTTATGCTGCACGACATCATGAGGAAGGTGACGCATCTGATGTTATAACTGCTATGTTCCTCATTCACAGCAAGCCTTATACTACTTTGATTGATGTGGGTTCCACCCACTCGTATGTTGCTTATGATGCATCTGGGGCATTGGGTGTGTTTCCAGAGGAGACTATGAGTGGGGTATCAGTAATAAGTCCATTGGGACACTCAGTTAAGATAGATAAACTCTTTAAGGAAGTGCCTTTAGGGACACAAAGTGAGATATTTGTAGGAGATTTGATGGAGCTGCCATTAGGGGAATTTGATCTTATTTTGGGGATGGACTGGCTAACCAAGCATAGAGCGACGTTGGATTGTGCTGTTAAGAGAATAGTGTTAAGAAATGCTAAGGATGAGGAGATAATGGTCATAGGGGAGCGAAGGAATTATCTGTCTAATGTTGTTTCAGCTTTAAGGGCTGAGAAGTTGATTCGGAAAGGTTGTGAAGCATTTTTAGCATTAATGAGTCAAGCTAAACCTGAGAAGATGGCTGTGGAGTCAATTAGGACCATCAAGGAATTCCAAGATGTGTTTCCGGAGGAACTTCCTAGACTACCTCCGAACAGAGAAGTCGAGTTCGGAATCGACTTGTTACCTGGAACGGCTTCAGTGTCCATTGCACCTTATAGGATGGCACCAAAGGAGTTGGTGGAACTAAAAGCTCAGATTCAAAAACTGTTGGACAGAGGGCTTATAAGACCCGGTATTTCTCCGTGGGGTGCACCAGTGCTAGTCATAAAGAAGAAAGATGGGACCATGCGAATGTGTATTGATTACCGCCAGTTGAACAAACTGACGATCAAGAACAAGTATCCCTTGCCAAGAATCGACAATCTGTTCGATCACCTGAAAGGAGCTTCAGTGTTCTCTAAGATTGACCTTCGGTCAGGATATCATCAGTTAAGAGTCAAAGAAGAGGATATTCATAAGACGGCATTTAGAACTCGATATGGTCATTACGAGTTTTTG
This sequence comes from Gossypium anomalum, assembly GCA_025698475.1. Lineage (NCBI taxonomy): Eukaryota > Viridiplantae > Streptophyta > Magnoliopsida > Malvales > Malvaceae > Gossypium > Gossypium anomalum. The sequence continues at coordinate 73,960,529 of CM046966.1, read as the reverse complement.
GTTATGCCCTTTGGCTTGACTAACGCACCGGCAGCATTCATGGATTTGATGAATTAAGTGTTTTAGCCATACTTGGATCAGTTTGTTGTCATTTTTATTGATGATATCTTGGTGTACTCGCAAACAGAAGAGAAGCATGATGAGCATCTGCGGATTGTACTGCAAGTGCTAAGGGAAAAGAAACTTTATGCAAAGTTTAGTAAGTGTGAGTTTTGGCTGAATGAAGTAACCTTCTTGGGGCATGTTGTGTCTGCAGAAGGGATTAAGGTAGACCCTCGGAAGATTGAGGCAGTTTTGGAGTGGAAGCCACCGAGGTCTGTAATAGAAATCTGAAGTTTTCTGGGGTTAGCAGGTTATTATAGAAGATTTGTGGAAGGATTTTCTACATTGGCAGCACCATTAACAAAACTTATAAGGAAGGGAGCACCATTTGTTTGGACGAGTAAACAGCAAGAGGCTTTTGAGAAGTTAAAGAAGGTTAGTTGAGGCACCGTGATTGATTTAGCCAGAATCTGGTAAGGATTTCACTGTGTATAGTGATGCGTCACATGTAGGTTTGGGCTGTGTGTTGATGCAAGAAGGTAAAGTGGTCGCTTATGCTTCACAACAGCTTAAGCCTCATGAGCTAAACTATCCTACTCATGACTTAGAGTTGGCCGCGGTGATTTTTGCGCTTAAGATATGGAGATACTACTTGTATGGGGAGAGATGCATTATCTATACGGATCATAAGAGTCTTAAGTACTTGCTGACTCAAAAGGAGCTGAATCTTAGACAGCGAAGGTGGATAGAGTTGTTAAAGGACTATGACTGTTGGATTGAGTACCATCCAGGTAAGGCAAATGTCGTGGCTGATGCGTTGAGTCGTAGGACTGTGGCGGAATTGAAGGCAATGTTTACTCGTTTAAGCTTGTATGACGATGGAAGCTTATTGGCAGATTTACAAGTGAGATCGACTTGGGTGGAGCAAATTAAGAAGTAGCAGTTGGTGGATGAGTCATTGGTTTCCCGGTTTCAACAAGTTGAGAAGGGGGAGAATCCAGGTAGGGGCACGATTTTCTGCATCACAGTAAGTTGGGCCTCGAGGGGCTGAAGTCGGGCCCAATAGGCGTCCGGGTCCATTTGGGTAAAATTGGTAAAAAATGGAATCATGTTAATTTACGCATTAAGTCAATTAATACTGTTATGGAATATAGGCTAAATGGGCTTAAAGGGCTTAATCGACATTCGTAGGGCCCATTAGGGGTTTAGGGCCCAAAAGCCTAAACTTGCTAGGGTGGATTAGAAATTATTGTTTAAGCATTCGGAATTATTGTTAATTGTTAATGTACATGGAAAACCCACGATGGTTGGTAAAATTACGAAATTACCCCTATGTTATGATAATTGACTATTTTACCCTTGGTAAAAATGACTATTATACCCCTAGGGCTTAATGATGAATGTGATGCATGATATGTTGATGTGACATGATATGAACATGATATGCGATGATATAATCGTATATGCATGGGTTGGGTTTATATGAATGGAGGAAGTGAAAAAGGGCTTTACCCGCCATCTGAAAAGGGCTTTTGCATGATTTTTTTAAAAGAGGCTAGGCCTCCAGTTATATGTTAAGCAGCTATGCTGCCAGTGGAGAGTTTGGTTGGGTGGGTTGAGTTATTCCCCACATGGAGAGCTTGGTTGGTACGAGTGGAGAGTAGCGGTTGGTGGGTTGAGTAGTCTCCCCAAATGGGTTTGCATTCATACATTAATATAACATGTGACATTGAAATGGGCCTATGAGCCATACCATTTACAATAAAGGCTTTAGCCCAGTGATATGAATAATGAAAAGGCCAGTTAACTATTTATTTGGGATTATATTTATATTACTCTATATTTTTCTGATAATAATCAAAATGAGCTAGACTTAGGACGCGTTTTCAAAATGATACTTGATTTCAAAATAACACAACTAAACACATAATTGGTATAACAAAGATAACTACTTAAATGAATTTCAACTTGTTTATCAAAGTGTGGCAGTGGTTGTTGGCATGTCTAGGATTGGATCCAATCAAGAGCTTGGTACTTAAGCAGCCTTCATGGCTCACCTCCTCTGTTTCGGATACCTACCTGGTGCGCAGCTTCCATTCTCTTTGTTAATTTAATGAAAGATAATCTTTAAACATTAAAACGAAGCTTGGGTTTTCAAAACTTCGATGTGACACATCGGATTCGGCCATAATGTCTAGGCTGGGTTTGGGGTGTTACAATTTAATTTACATATTTAGCCTTATTATAAAATATGAAATCATTATAAATCATGACCATTACCGTCCATGATTAATACATATGGTCAAAATGCAACATAAATACCTCAATTTAAAAAGACAACAATAATTTGGCCCTTTTATAATTAACCATCAAATTTTCATTTTACGAGATTAAGTCCTTTTATTTAATCGGACACTCAAACGAGAAAATTAAATCACGAAAATTTCACACATAATAAACACAAAATATAATTTTAAAATATTTTTCTAAATCGGATTCGTGGTCCCGAAACCACTGTTCCGATTAGGTCTAAATTGGGCTGTTATAGGAAAAGACTCGATGCATGCTTTCTAATGCAGGCTTATGGAAGGAATTTTAGGCTGAAGCCATAAACCTGGCAAGTTATTTGGTAAATCGATCTCCTTATCAAGCATTTAACAATAAAGTTCCAGAGGAGATATGGCCAGGTAATCCTCCCAGTTATTTTAATTTTAGAACTTTTTGTTGTCCTGATTATGCTAAAGTCAGTCAGGGAAAGCTTTGAACCAAGGGTCATTAAATGAATCTTTTGGGCATACTCTATTGGTACAAAAGGTTTTAAGTTGTGGTGTTTTGAATCGACAAAATAATTTTTAGCAGAGATGTTACGTTTGATGAATCTGTTATGTTTCGATCAGAAAAGGGGACTTTTACTTTTAAAGACACAACAAATCAGAGTGTCTCGAGCGAGGTGGAGTCAAAAGCCAAAACATGGGGCGATGTCTCGATGATCAAATGCCCAACTTCGCAATGACACGATGAACAAAGTCTTGTTCCGATAAAAACTCACACGATTTCACAAAGACATGACAAAATTCTGATTCTTGCAAGTTTGAAACTGTTTTGGATCTATTTGGAGCTTCATCTGACCCTTGGGTACCTTCACCATCTTAGTTAACTAAGTATAAGTTGGCTCGTGATAAGAAAAGGTGATAAATCTAACCACCTTAGAAATATTATGAAGGAAACACAGTGGCTTATGCTCTACATGTTACCGAGAGCATTGATTCAACCAATCCTTCATGTTATTATGAGGCAATTCAAGCATCCGATTCTAGAAAATAACTCATTGCAATGGAAGAAGAGATGGAATAACTTTAAAAAAACAAGACTTGGAGGCTTAGTTAAACCACACATTAGTAAAAGAATTGTTTGATGCAAATAGTTGTTTATAAAGAAGGAAGTTTGGGTCCTAACGACGCTAGTTACAAGGCAAAACTGGTTGCAAAGGGCTACATTCAAGTGGAGGGAGTTGATTTTCATGATTTTACTCTCCCGTTGTGTAACATACGTCTATTCGGGTGCTTTTGGATCTTATTGCATCAAAGAATCTTGAGTTAGATAAATTAGATGTAAAGATTGCTTTCCTTCATGGTGACCTGAAGAAGGACATCTACATGCAAAAACCAGAAAGCTTCAAAGTTGAAGGTAAATAAGGTCATGTTTATCTCTAACAAACATCTCTGTACGGTTTAAAGTAGTCTTCTCGGCAGTGGTATAAAAGGTTTAACTCATTCATGTTGAGTATTGGTTTTTCTCGAAGTAAGTAAGACAGTTGTGTTTATCTACAATGTCTTGATGATGATTCTTTTATATATTTGTTGCTTTATGTTGATGATATGCTAATTGTGGCTAAGAATCCATCTGAAATTGATCGTATTAAAACCATACTTGACTCTATGTTCGAAATCAAGGATTTAGATATAGCAAAAAAAAATTATGGATGGAAATTTTAAGAGATAGACATTCTGGGAAAATGTTTTTATCGCAACAAAGGTACATCAGAAAGATCCTTGAGCGATTTGAGATGAAAAATGCAAAACCAGTAAGTACTCATTTACCTGCACACTTTAAACTCTCAATTTCAAATTCCCCACAAAATGAAGAAGATTAAAGGTACATGTCAAAATTAATTTATTCAAGCGTAATTGGAATTTTTATGTATATAATGGTATGCACTCGTCTTGATGTTTCATATGTTGTTAGTGTTGTTAGTCGATACATGGCCAATCCTGGTAAGTTATGCTGGCATGTAGTTAAGTATATTTTTAGATATTGATAGGGTACTTCTAACATGTGCTTAGAGTTTGGAAGAACTCAAAATGGTTTAGTCAGACATGTTGATTCGGATTATGTAGGAGACTTAGATTGAAGAAGGTCTCTCATAGGTTACCTATTTTCTTTTGGGAATTGTGTCAGTAGTTGGAAAGAAAAACTTCAAGCTACAACGGCTTTGTCAATTACTGAAGTAGAATACATGGCAATTACAAAAGCAGTAAAAGAAACAATTTGGTTAATAGGCCTATTCAGTGAACTAGTAAGTGAAAAAGAGGCAACTATCATATATTATGATAGTCAAAGTGTTATACATCTCACCAAAGATCAAATGCATCATGAGAGAATGAATCACATAAACATTCGTTATCATTTTGTATGAGAGGTGATCATTCAAGGGGATATTCAAATTCTTAAAATTGGCACAAGACACAATCCAGTCGACATGTTGACAAAGAGCCTTTCAATTTCAAAGTTTGAGCATTGCTTGGACTAGGTAAGTATCCAAAGAAAAATCAGTTAAGCCGGTAATAGAGATTGGCAAGGGAGTTGGTCCAAATACAAGTCAAGGTATAGATTTGTAAGAGAATGCCTCTTATTTCGACCAAAGTTTATTTTGGACTTTCTTTTCCCAGTTAAACTCTATTTTTAGTTTCCCACTTAAACTTTGGTTAACCTAGAGTTGTTGTAGTCATATATGCTACGAATTCTAGCCTATAAATAGGCCTTTGTTACTCTAGGTTTCATGCAACAAAAATATTTAGATTGAGAGAATTTAGTTTTTTGTTTCGATGGGTTTTTCTTATAGGGCTACAAGTTTTTCTTTTAATTCTCTCCATCTTTTGTACTCTATTTTATTATAGTGAAATATCCTTTTTCCTGTGGTTTTTTATCCTCTTTTTTAGGAGTTTTTTAATGTAAAATTTGTGTGTTTGATCTTTTCGATTCTTATTTTCTTCACTTTATTCTTTGTTTAATTGGGTTTATCCCCTAGATATATAAATTGTTTTTAAAAATAATATCTATGTTATAATTATAGAATAATCACAAACTATACAATAATCAAACATTTATTCACATATAGAAACCTAAAATCCATGCATTAGATTAAGCATGTCATTTTCTATCAATTTAATAAATAAAGAGAATCATGAAATAATTTGGTAATTAATTTACACCAATAGATATAGAACAACCTTATTTTGATGCTAATTGTTGAAAAGGTCATTTATGATAAGTGTTTTTTTGCACAACGAAATTTTAGAAAATTTTCATAAAATAGAAAATTTGTTGTGTTATTTATGATTATAGGTCTTACTAAATTTAGTACATATATTTCGAAGTTAGGGAGACCTACCTAAACCTGTAACACCCCAAACCTGATCCAGTGAACTAGATTCGAATCCTAGTTGCTACCACTCTATTACAATGTTATTTATTTCTACTCGTGTAAATTTCAATTGATTACAACTACTTAATTACATAGCTTCGTAATGAAATTACATAAGTATAAACAATGTGGTATTTCGATTGTTATACATGGAGAATTTAATTACAATTATATCAAAATTGAGGTCTTGGTATAATGTAGTTACTCAGTATTAAAGACTCTTATAACTCAAGCCAGACTCGATCTCACCCACAAAACTTGCTCTATATGCATAATAGCCCGATACGCCACTTTTTCCGCGAAGCCTTGGCATCGTCCCTTCAGGCGTAGACCTATGACAACTCACCTGATACATAATAGACAAAGGTAAGTTGAAAGGAACTTAATGAGACAACTGGAAATTACCTGAATCATACTTGCACAATGCAACTATTAATTCGATGAATATCTTAATGCTCTTATCCTTCAATTTGTTTTTTTTTTAATGCTTCCTCGAATTTCATTCTCTTATACATGCCTATTACCATACCCTGAGACTTTTCCCTTCCTTTCAATATATTTGGTACCATACCAACATTTTCCCATCTCTCGACCTTCACCTCATCATGGTTCAGGAAGAGACACTTACGTAGGTGACAAATACTTTCTTCAGACATATAAAGCTTGCGTCCTTATTCGGGATACACTCTTCATTAATTTTCTATATCCCTTTAATTCTCTATTTCTACTGAGTCTTACTCATACAAAAACATCTTGCCACGTAGTATATACATTTTGTACTTACTGACTTGCCTATTGTACTTACTGACTTGCCTATTTACATGTAAAAACCATATAGTATGCATCAATTATTTAACACAATGTCAGTCGCATGAACGCCTTTCATAATTGTTCACTAAGGGCCTTTTTGGAATGCACCACTAGAGTAACCCTTCCGGAGCACACCATAATACTTTCCTTACAGGACTTCGCCATTGAGGTCAACTCTTCATAATCCTCCATAAAAGCTTTCAATATTCCTTGATTCACCATGAAGGCTTTCTATTTTACGGTTCGCCACAGTTATTGTTCCTTCAGAGGTCACCAAAAAGGTGTTTCATATAGACCAATGCCTAAGGTGCTGCCCTTTTTTCTTAAATTTGCCACCAAGGCTAGTCTTTATGTTTACCACCACAAGTACTATCATCTCGGAGGCTGCCATAAGGTTACTCCTTTAGAGCTTACATGAATTCCAATCCTTCAAAGTTCACCATAGAGATAGTTCATTTAGATGGTAACCACAAGGGCTTTCCTTTAAGATTTTCCACAAAGGCTATTCCTTTTAAGATTTTCCACAAAGGCTTTGCCTTTTGAGATTTGACACAAAAGCTTTCCCTTTTCTGATGTATTTATAATATGGATTTGCCTAAACTCACATTATATGAGGTTTGCCCATCATCATCCTGGGACATACAGAGAACCCCATTGGGTAATAACCTTCATTTAGTTCTTTCTATATGATGCCATAGCCCAAATATGGTCTTACATAATATGGTGTCAAGGCTATAGACTTTTTCTTTATGAGATTGTGTTTAAAGTCCTGACTGAGCCCTTTAGATGAATCCACAGAGACATGCACAGACCCTTAAGAGAACTTACTACACAACATTCATTTATTACACACATACACATACATACTCTCTAGCATAATACTTGGACTCATCAGATGTAGACTAAAAAGGCATATTTTTTTAACAATTATACCATCATGGATGTCCTTAAATAACTTCTCATAGTTCACAACCATATAATCCTTTTGACTAGTTTTTAGTAGGTCTCAAGATATAAAGAATACACATAATAGAGTCATCGTCGAGGAAGACTCACCTGATTCTCACCTACTACAGCTCAAAACTCTTGATCCAGACTCCTATCGAGCCTTCAGCAGCCACTACTGCTACTAAACATGGAAACTCATCAAGATTTATTCATATACCCTTTTTTTTCCATCATTTTAACACCGAAAATCCCCAAGTAGGGTCTTATATCCTTTATCCTACTAATCTACCAAGTGAAACAAAATTTACTCTTCACAACACAATATGCAGTCATAAATCTTACCTTGACATGGAGTAATCACTGGTAAAGATCTAGATCTACAGCTTAAGCTCAAGTGAGAGAAGAAAATACTCTAGTTTTCTTAAGATCTAGACAGAAATACTTCTTGAAGAAGGAAGAAGAAAAACCCCCCTTCCCAAACCTGATTATCTAGATAAACAACTTGTCCCGAAGGAAACTTGACACTTGACATAATCCTTTTCAATCTATTGTATAAGTGGTTTACAGCTGTAAAGAAACATGTATGAAAATCCAACATTTATATATATATCTGGGTCAATTTCCTTCGTTCGTCCCTAACCACCCCGTTGGAATGTAATTAGCAGTGTCATTAACCAAACTTGGTGTACACTACTTTTCGGTGATAACCCAATTACCCAAAATTCTTTAATACTTTATCAAATTTAAAATTCATCACAATATTCCAACACTTGCTATGCGCCCACTTCTACACGTCAAGAGCGTCAATTGGGTGGATACCACTATACCACTTAGATTACTTTTCGATTTACTCACCAAAAATCAGAACCTGCCAAAATCGAGTGTTACAACTCTCCTTTCTATAACAAAATTTTGTCTTCAAAATTTCTAACTTGGAAGATTACAATGGTATACTTGATGACCAATTTTCAATCCAGGCGTGTACTATAAGTTGGGTACTTTCAAATTTTAACTGTCGCCACAAAATTTCTAAACATTATGCTTACCTCCTTGTGACATATGTCAATCTTACATTGGAGAACTTGAATAGTCCCCTTTGAAATAAAATTTTTGAGCAAGTTTGTGTCTATAAAATAGATACCGGATTACTCATCGATTACTTTCCAAAATTGGTTGAAACCCTAACTTTGATCTGACAAACCTTTCTACAATATTCATCTTCCATTTCTGATTTTTCTCAAAGGTAACTCTTGTCTTCTTTCTTTTTTCAATGTTTAACTTTTAATCCCAACCATGAGAAGAACCACCATCAGAGGGAGGGGCCATGACCAGACCATCTAATTCATTGCTTGCAAAACTTCATCGCACATAGAGGCCAAGATTAGTGGCTGTAGCACTACATGAGGGGAAATGAATCAGTACTTGAGAGCTTAGGGTCTCCGAAACCTAAACTTTGTTTACAACTTCTAGCTTCCCAGCCGATGTTATCCCAGTGATAGTTCTCTGAGCATGACCTTACCACTCATTTTGATGGAGGTTGGGTCCCATCTACTGCTCAACCCTTTCTTTTGTGTCGTGCTCAACAATTATGAAATTGCACAGGGACAATTATCGATCGTATCCTACTGGGCATTTGTGGCATTTTACATTAACTGTTGTATACATGTAAACTCTAAATTATATAGGTTTTTTCAGTTGTTTATGGCATCTTTTTACTTAAAAATAATATTAATCCCAAGTATTTGATAGTTAAAAGGGTGAATTTTGTTTATATTAAGATAAGGGCCATGATTTAATAAAAAATGCAATTCTATGTTATTTTGCATTAAATATGTGCATAATTTAATTATTTAATTATTTTATGTGACATATTAGTTTTGATTTAGTTTCTTGAAGTTGGACCAAACAATTATGAATAGTTTATTTCGTAAATCCACATGGACATGTGCCTATTTTTCACTCTACATGGACGGAAACATCATGAAAATTTGGGTCATGATGAAATTAATTTGATCCAATTAAAAATGGTGCAGTTGATGAACAAGTCCGGCAAGTATTTGGGTCATCAACCTGTCTAAATAAGGAAGAATGAAGCCCAATTCGGCAAGGGCATTTGGGCAGCTCAAAATTCACTTTTGGGATATTTATTTGGAGGTCCTCACACTTGGAAAACATTTAGATATTAGCCCTCAACAATTACCCTTAAAACCGTTCACCATCTTGCTTGATTCAACCATGATTTCATGCATGAATCAAGCAACCAACAACCACTCCCTTGCGCAATATATGGCCAAACAAGCATGAGAGCATATCATGGGATTAAAAATGCTATTTTTAGCAAACCTACTAGCCATCCCTCTAGTATAAATAGACCCTCTCATTCCACTATTCAATCATCCCTCACTTAAAATTTATTCTTCATTTCTTTTTCTCATCACATTTCCTTCCTTTCACACATAGCAATCCCATTTTCCCTTTCCCTTAGCTAGAAATTCATTGAGAAAAAACAATCTCTTGGCTAGCCACCTTGAGGAGCAATCGTGAGAATTGGGATAAGCCTTTACGATTAGTGATCGCACTATCAAAAAGTTCTTTCTTCCTTTTGCTTTTCTTTAATTATTCATTATGTTTGCAAATTGCTTTGTTGTTTTTTCATTGATAATGATAGCTTAATTTTGTTTAGCTAGAATGAATACATTTATTAAATAAAGTTTATTAAGTTGTGTTTATGATGTTTTGTGTCTCAATTATTCATGTTTTCAGTTAAACTCAAGTATATATTTCATTCATACTTGATTGAATGCATAAGAAATAGTTAAGCGATCCTAACCAGACAACGGCTAGTGGACACAATAATTGAAAAGTGTATGCTTAATTTAGATCCTAACTCAACTAAATTGAAGGTTCATAATAACTCGAAAGAGCTTCATTATATTGCATAGTTTTTAGGTTTATGTGATTAAATTGTTTCCAACCTAACTCGTCTCTATTACTTCAAATGAATTCTAAGAAACCTTTAGTTCAATATGATCAGTAAAATGCATGTTTTTCTAAGTAAAAGATTCTAAAAGGACTTAATTTTGGTTTCAAACTCATGAAAGATTGAGTTGCCTTGAATTATTTTTCCGGAACATTCTGAGTATGATAAAAATGAACGAAGTTAAGTACTATAATTATTCTAGCCTATTCATGTTATCATTGTTAAAATCTTGTGACTTCTGCTACTAAATCCATCTCATACATTTTGTTGCATACATTGCATTTAGGGATCATCCTGCATTTAGATCATTTAATTTAACATAATCATCAACCCTCTTAAAAATATTTTATTTTTCTTACCAAATTGTTAATATTAATTTTACAAGTAATTTATTAACATACAGAGTCCTTATGGATACGATAACTCTTTTACTTATTACTTGATAATGATTGTGTATACTTGCACAAACCACGCGTTACAAGTTTTTGGCGTCGTTGCTGGGGACAGTTAATTTAATCATTATTTGTGAAATTATTTCTTGCAATTTGGTTTTTTTTATTAATTTTGTTCTTTATTTTTTGCGATTTTCTATTGAGGACTTCATGAACATAGATCGAATCATTGATTTACTCCCTGTAAACTCCAAAATCGAGTGGGCATTTAGAAAAAGAAGACGAGAAAGATTAGACCAGAGACAAGTAGCAAAAATGGACATTGAAAATCAAAACGATGTTCAAGATAATAGAGTTGCTAATGCTTATAATCTAATCCTTATTGTTGATGATAGGGATTGAGCTATAAGATAGTATGCTGTGCAATGTCTTAATGAGTTAAATTTAAGAATTAGGAGACCGAAGATCGAGCAATCCCAATTTGAATTGAAGCCACTGATGTTTCAGATGCTTAAACAATAGGTTGATTCAATGGAATGCCCATAGAAGGTCCACATATTCACCTTCATTTGTTTATGGAGGTGACAGATTCCTTCAAGATAGCCATTGTAACTGAAGAAACACTGAGGATAAAGTTGTTTCCATACTCGTTATGAGATCGAGCATGAGCATGGCTTAATTCATTATTACCCAACTCAATTTCTACCTGGCAAGAATTAGTTGAATGCTTTCTAGTAAAGTATTTTCCACCTAGCAAAAATTCTAAGTTACGGAATGAGATTATCACTGTTCAACAAATGGATGATGAATCCCTATATGAGGCATAGGAAAGATTCAAAGAGCTTCTATGTAAATGCGCCCACCAAGTGATTCCGTATTGCATCTAGTTGGAAACATATTATAATGGTCTCAACACACGCAAGGTTGGTGGTAGATGCTTCTACAGATGGTGCTCTCTTATCGAAGACTTATAATGAGGCTTATGAGATCATCTAAAGAATAGCCATTAATAATTACCAGTGGTCGAAAAATAAAGCAACTTTAGAAAGATAAGTAGCTGGAGTACATGAAGTAGATGCGCTTACTTCACTCTCAGCTCAAGTATCTTCTATCTTTTCAATGTTAAAATAGTTTACTAGGAACAGTTTAAATTATGTTATAGCTCAACCACCAATCCACTACCAAGGAGGTGGATCGAACAACAACTACATGCAGCATAAAGCAAATCAACCTCTTGGTTTCAATCAACAAGTTCAAAAACCACTACAAGTTGAACCTTCCAATAATTTGGAGAATTTGTTGAAGGCATAAATTGCTAAAAATGTTGCCTTGATTCAAGGCCAAGAAATAACATTAGAGAATCTAGAAAGTCAAGTGGGACACTTAGCTAATGAGTTTAGAACCAAACCCCAAGGGTTTGTACCAAGGAACATAGAAAATCCTCTACCAGCCAAGTCTTCTCATAATCTTGAGAATTTATTAAAAGCATACATGGTAAAGAATGATGCAACTTTGAGAAATTTGGGGAACCAGACGGGGCAGTTAGCAGATGAACTTTGAAATAGATCACAAGGAGCTTTGCCCAGTGACACAGAGAACCTAAAAAAACCCAAAAAGGAGAATTGTAAATTGGTAACTTTACAAAGTGAAAGGAATTTGGAACCTAAGGAAGTTGAGGTTGAAGATGAACCTCCCTCGAAAGAGGAAAAAAACCAATACTTGAAATTCCTGCACTAGTGAAGCCAAATTCTTCAAATTCTGAAATGGTAAAATTTAAAATAGTGAATTCTGATAAGCCAACCTCCTCCGTTAGATGCAGATATATTAGCTTAGAAGAGTTGTCTAGTCCAAGCCAAATTTCAACAACCTCTATTTCCTCAAAGACTCTAGAGACATAAGCAACAACATGATACTCAATTTAAGAGATTGTTGGATGTGTTGAAATAGCTACGTATCAACATTCTGTTGGTAGAAGCTTTGGAGAAAATGTTGAACTATGCGAAAGCCACAAGGAATTTTTGTCTAAGAAGAGAAGGCTTGAAGAATTTGAAACTATAGCCCTGACTACAGAATGTAGCCTATTTTTTCATAACAAGTTGCCTCCTAAGTTGAAGGATCCAAGAAGTTTCACCATACCTTGCAATATTGGAGAATCCTATTGTGGTAAGGCTTTGTGCGATCTGGGATCAAGTATCAATTTGATGCCTTCATCAGTCTTTAGACGATTAGGTATTGGTAAGGCCAGACCGACTACAGTTACACTTCAACTGGCGGACAAATATTTGGCATATCTAAAAGGAAAGATCGAGAATGTCTTGGTACATGTTGATAAATTCATATTTCTTGGTGACTTTATTATCTTAGATTTTGATGCAGATAAAAAAACAACAATCAACCTAAGAAGGCCTTTCTTGGCAACTGGAAGGACGATAATCGATGTATAGAAAGGTGAACTCACCATGCGCATTCAAGATGAATAGGTGACCTTTAATGTACTCAAGCCCATAAGATCTCCTGATGAGGTTTAAATTGTTCTGTTGTCTATAAGGAAGATCTGCTGGTTCCTACAAAATTAGAATACAATGATCCATCGGAAGGTATTTCATCTGACTCTCCACATAAATATAAGGATGAAACATGTTTGGAAGCCAACTCAGAAGGATTTAGTTCAAAAGTTCAGTTTGAATCATTAGAGCTATCATCACATGATTACAAGAAACCCAACCTATCAATAAAAGAGTCACTCGAGTTAAAGTCAATGGTTTTGAAAAGGTTATTAGATACTAAACAGAGTTCTATCGAGAGACAGAAGAGATTTATCCAATCTCGAGTATTTGATCCTAGGAAACTCAATTCTCAATGGTTAAAAGAAAAGATCATGGATCACATCTATGACATTCAGTGGGTGGGACTTGTACGAAGGAAAGAAGATAGAATGAAACATGAGCTGATTTCGTTAAGAGTCATCACGGGTGGGCAGATTTGTATGAATAATAGATAGTCGAGCAAAGCAAAACAGAAAGGCCATTTCCTATTGCTATTCTTTAATCAAATATTGAAGATAATTGTTGGGCAATATTATCTCTTCTTTCTACATGGATACGATCGGTATGATAAATGGCCATTTGACATCGCTTTTGTCAATGATAATCATCAATAACATTGAGGGAGTTCTCTTCACTCTCTTTTTCATTAATTTATTTTCAATTTTTTTCTCTCATTTGAATAAATGGCATGCTTAGAAATTGTTTTTCTTGAATTAGTACTTCAAATTAATTCTGTCTAAGGAGATTGGGACTTAAGCGTGACCATTTGTGACCCCTCCAACCTTTCTTAGGAATTTAATTAGATGTAATTTTTTGAGAAGAAATTTTCTAAGTAGCCCAAAAGAAAATTTTCATTTTAATTTTAATTTTCAATCTTTATTTTTTATTTTATTGTTGGGCATAAAGTTTCAAATTAAGTTTGGGGTGGTAAAACTCGTTAGTAGGAAGGATGTACCTCGAAAAGATCTAAGGCAAAGTTAAGGTTAAGATTATTGAACTGAAAAATTCACTTCTCTTTATCCTTAACTTGAGCTTAGCCCATTATAACCCAATAAAAAGCCTAGTGATTTTGATAATATTGCTAACTACATTAGTGAAAAGGAATTGCTATTCAACATATGAGGACCATGAATTAAACCTTGTGACTATTATGTTTAATTGATGAGGAAACTTTGATTTATTGGTGAATATTATGTATGACCTTGAAAAGCATGCACTCTATGACTTATGTTAGCATTTTCCCTCACTTAGTATAAAATTTTGAAATAATGTTTCCGTATGAGCGTCTTTTCAACAAAAAGAGTTTGTGAGCATGACTTTGTTGATGTATGTTTATGTGTAAAATTTGATTTTACTTAGGAATTCTATTTAAAATTATTGCAAGATTGTTTTACCTAATTTTTTACTTTGCATTACTCGGGGCGAGCAATGGATTAAGTTTGGGGGTTTGTAAACTCTAAATTATATAGGTTTTTTTAGTAGTTTATAACACCTTTTTTCTTAAAAATAATATTAATCTCGGGTATTTGATAGTTAAAAGGGTAAATTTTGTTCATATTAAGATAAGGGACATGATTTAATAAAGAATATAATTCTATGTTATTTTGCATTAAATATGCTCATAATTTAATTATTTTATTATTATATGTGACATTAATTTTGATATAATTTCTTGCAGTTGGACCAAACAATTATGAAAGGTTTATTTGTTAAATCCACATGGACATGAGCCTGTTTTTCACTCTATATGGATGAAAAAATAAAGCAAATTTGGGTCACGATGAAATTAATTTGATCCAGTTAAAATTACTACAATTGATGAACAAGTCTGACAAGCATTCGAGTCATCAACCCGTCAAAATAAGGAAGAATGAAGCCCAATTCAGTAAGGGCATTTCGGCAACTCAAAATTCACTTTTGGGATTTTTATTGAGAGGTCCTCACACTTGCAAAATATTCAGAGATCAACCCTCAACAATTACCTTTGAAACCATCCACCACCTTGCTTGATTCAAGCATGATTTCATGCATGAATCAAGAAACCAACAACCACTCCCTTCCACAATATATGTGTCACATCCCATAGTTTAATTAATATCCTATAAGTCTTAGGTTCAAGTATCCACTTTAGCATCTTTTTAATTAAATGTTTGTTGATATTTTCATGTGCTAAAATACTTTTGTCTCCACCTATACAGGCTATACATGGGAGATTCTTTTCCATCTTTATAAGTAAAACTTACCTTATGAAGATGAAACATGATCCCCTTTTCACTCCCTTGTCTCCCTCTCTTGCCTTTTCTTCCATGTTTACCTTGTGAAAGGTGCATTGAACCTAGACTAGGTTGACTACTCTTTTCCATCCAACCTCTCATTTTCCTTCCCATTTCCTCTTTTGTTTTTTTTTTTTTTCCTATTTTGTTTAGCTCTCAACCTCCCCCTTTCCCCTTTCTTCTACTTTTTCCTCCACCCTTTCTAGATGTGTACCACCAATACATAACTATCAAACCACCACCAACCATCTCTCCCCTCTCATTTTCTCTCCAAACATTGCCCCAAGGGCCGTCTCCTCCACCGTGACAACCACCGCGCACCACCGCGGTTTATCTTTTCTCCTCCACCCTTTCTCTTTTCTTTTATTCTCCACCCTTTATTAGTGTCCAAACACCTTTGGCTATTTTTTTCCCTACAACCTCCATCAGACTGCCATCATCATTGCTACCGTAGCTCTACCATCGGTGGTTAAAATTTCTCCCTTTTTCTTCCTTTTTCTTTTTAATCATCCATCTTTCTCTATTGATAAAAATTAAACTATTCATTTTAGTGCTTCTTTTTTTTTAGATTCATTAATCTAGTGATATTCTGATAGATCCTTCAACTCCTCCGTTCTCCATCAAGATGAATTGTTGACCTCATTGTGTTAACCAAGTAGTGTAAGTACAAGAGTAATATTGAAATCATCCTCTTCCCTTTACTTCACTTCTTAAATGAATGGTCTAGTGGTCATTGAGATTTATTTCTCCTCATATTATGCTCGATTCTTATGTCACTGAAGGGCCTAACAGCAATCTAGGAAATCACTAGTGTTTGAGATAAAATCATTAATCCGAGTGTTAGATCGTGGAGTAAGTAAAGTGGTGAGACTTAAGTTATTTTATGTATGACGCTCATAGAAAATACTAACTCTTAATCATTTTTTTATTTTATTAGATAAGTCTTTTGGGGCTAGATCTAAGTGAGAGCGTTCATAGGGAGTTTTTCGCATTGAATCTACAAATCAGGTGTGGGATTTAACATTGAATATATTAAGACTATTATGATTAATTGATTTAAATATTGCTACTAAAATTATGTTGTTTGATGAGGATACTATATGTATTCATAAAGTGAGATAAGTAATCTTAATGGATTTTTATCAAGTAAGTATTTGTCCCAAATCGTATATTTGTGAAAAACATGTTGTGTGATAATGGTGTTTTGTAATATTATGAAAAATATGTACATCTCATTCTCATGTTATGTGTTATATGGAATATGTGATATTCATATGAAAATAGAATGTGAAATTTTGGAACCTTAAGTACGTACGTGATTTGCATGTTAAACATGCATATATGATTTTGAGTGTTTTGGCCATATCACATGCATGGGGTGGGATATGTGAGTGGTGGTAGTATTTGGTAGTTTACCTGCGTTAATGTGACACTATTCACGATTATGACTATATAGCAATTTATCTGTAACTCGGGTGGCTTGTCCATGAATTTTATTATATGACAGTTTATCTACGCTTGTGCACTGTTCACAATTTGCTATGCTGGTTGGACGAGTTTTGGGAAAACTCGATTATGGCGTGTAGCGGAGATGGGTAGGTCGGTTTTCCAAAAATCTGTATAGTTTTTTATGAAATATGCATTGACACGATCATACATGATATATTTATAAAAATTGAGTTATATGATTTATCATTATCTATCGTATATGTTTATACATGATGTGATTGGGTTTGTGTTAATCTCACACTAGGCTAAAAGCTCACCCCATTAGTGTTTCAACCTTTCAGGTAACACTCAAACATAGGACTTGGATTAGCACTTGGTGGAGCCTCTCGAAAAACTTTACATTTATGGATATTTATTGGTTTTTTAAACTATTTGGATTTTGGGTTGTGTTTCTATGTACTTTTGGACTTTACCCTTATTTTGGTTGTGATTTATATTGTTATGACTTTATAATTCATTTGCATGCATGCAAAATTATGGGTTTTTAAAGTATTTTTGATAAATTAATTTTTAAAAAATGAATTATGTTTTTCTTAAATTATAAATAAAATAATAATTCATAAATTTCCTAAACAGTTCTATTAAAATCCGCTGCAAGTTTTTTTATAAAAATCATTTTTTATAATTATAATATAAAATCCCTAGTATTTAAATCTTTTCAAACAAACATTACAAATAAATGACACTTTTCTTTTAAAAATAAATAAATTTTACTAAATATTTTTCGATAAAATTAGTCAATCATAGAAATTTTTACGTTTCCAAACTCAAAACCTTTATTTTCAAATAAACAAATAATTTCTAGAATCTTTAATGTAATTTCAAAGATTCGACCATAACGTCTAGACCGAATTTGAGGTGTTATAATATTGCCGACCAAGTATGAGAGCATATAATGGAATTCAAAATGCTATTTTTAGCAAACTTACTAGCCATCCCTCTAGTATAAATAGACCCTCTCATTCCACTATTCAATCATCCCTCACATAACATTCATTCTTCATTTCTTATTTTCATCACATTTCCTTCATGTCATGCATAGCCACCCCATTTTCCCTTTCCCTTAGCTAGCAATTCCTTGAGAAAAACCACTCTCATGGCCAGCCATCTTGAGAAGCAGTTTGTGGAGGAGCAGCCGTGAGAATTAGGAAAAGCCTCCTCGATTAGTTATAACACTATCAAAGAGTTCTTTCTTCCTTTTGCTTTTCCTTAATTATTCATTATGTTTGCAAATTGCTGTCGAAACCATTTTCAAATCGAGTTTTGGAAAATGGGAATCGATTTTAAAAAAACGAAAATGGGAGTCGCCACCAATCTTTTTAGGTATGATTGGATCACCTTATAAAATGTTTTGTTTTAAAACATTAATTTTGGTCTACAAAAGTCGAGAAAATGGATTCGGGAGTCGGTTACGTAAGAGGAAGGGTTAGCACCCTCGTAACGCCCAAAAATTGGTACCTAATTGATTATCAAGTGTCTTTAATGTTGGAAATTTGAAAGTTTTAATATGCAAACCTCTTTTAATTAGAATGTCTCAAATTTGAAAATTAAGGCTTACTTATTTCAAACGAGTCAAAACATCACATCCAGTAAGTTAGGACGCAACATTTTAAAACCTTCGAAACTAAGCTCGTCTTTCGAAAATTTCTATCTCGAAACAACAAAACGCCATATCCAGTAAGTTAGGACACTATGTTTTGAAATCTCGAAATAATTGTTTAAGTTTTGAAAACTCAAAATCACTTAGAAGGGTGCTTGACTATTCGAATTCAACGAGAAAAGTTGCAACCCAGTAAGTTAGGGCACTACCTTTCTCGAAGTTTCCAAACATCAAGCATTGCCTTTCATTTTTTGAAAACTTTGGAGCCTTGTTTTTTTTAAAAATGATGCGTGGGGAATTGTATTGTATTATAAATCATGCATAGTAACATATTATTGTAGTAGGTAAATAATACATGCATTTAAACAGAATGATGGCAATAATATAAAGATCGCGCATTAGATACATACATATAAAAATAATATATATATAGAAAATATTAACAATATGCATACAAAGATATATATATATATATAGCATGTATTGAGAATGAAGAAACAAAACGTACAAACATACAAAGTAATAATTAAATAATGCATGATATACAAAAAAGAGTGATACAATATCAATGTACATGTTCATGAAATGTAATATCAAATAATAGATATAAAATAACATATAACATATGATATATGCAATATATATATATAAAAAAATGAAATGAATTATTGTTAACAAAATATACATATAATACAAATAAAAACATAATATTTAATAATAATATTAAAATAGTATTTTAAAATAATACATAATAAATTAATAATTAATAATTTAATATGTGAATAATATGAGTTAAAAATATAATTTAATTTACAAATTTTAAACTTTAAATAATATAATGAATAATATAAACATAAATAATATAATAGATAATATATGATATATATGACATATAAAAAAATAAGTAATATAGAATAAAAATAAAAATACAATAAATGTTATATAATAAAATATAATTTAAATATATAAGAAATAAGAAATATAATATATATAATATAAAATAACGAAAATGTATATATAAGAACAATATATATAAATAATTAATAAATATATAATACCAAAGAAAATGTAATAATAATATAAAAATAATGATGAAAATAATAATAATAATTTGTGAAAAATAATATATAATAAATAATAATAATATACAATTAAATAATCTTATAATGTATAATATAAAAGTAAAGTAAAAACAAAAACAATATATATATATATATATATATATATATATAGAATAATAAAAAAAAATAAATATATGGCTAAATTTAAAGTTCAGCAAAATTACGGGGCTAATTCAAAATGAAATAAAACTGAATTAAGGCCTTAATTAAAACGCGCGTAAAACAAAAGGGACTCATTGGGCAAATTTCCCTATTCCCAAAATGGCGACGTTTCCCAGAATGTAATTTAATAACCGTTGGGGCTAAATTGAAACAATTGTAAAATATTAGGGCCAAATTAAAAATAGAATAATACGTAATTATAAATTAAAAGAGCTAGAAGGACCGATTGGGTAATTAACCCAATTATAAAAAAACACGAGGATCCTTCCCGGGTAATCGGGTCAACGCGCGGATCTTATGGCTTAATACGACACTATTTCGAGCTTATTAAGTTAAGCAAAAACGATGTCGTTTCAAGGAGGCTATATAAGCCAATTTTACAGCTTAAAAAATCATTTTAACACCGGTCTTAAAAAAAAAAACCCTGAAATGCTTTGTAGAGGGGAAGAAAGAGGCCCTCAGCTCTGGCCTCCAGTCGCGGTGCAGTGCTTGCACACACGTCATCATACATGGTGGTCTGAAGGCTTAAAAACCTTCGTCTTTCCATAGGTAATCTCTTTTTCCTTAGATCCTTACTCGTACATGCTAGAACAGTTCATATATGTTCAAAATAAAGCATGGGATATGCGATTAAATCACCTTTTGAGAGACTATTGATATTTGTGAATGAATATCTGTAAGTATCTTTTTATTTCTTTTAAAAAAAAGGTCCTTTTACACTATTTTGATTCAGGCTTTTATAGCCACTGTTGCTATTACATTTTTGGAAAGAAACTTTTTCTTCCATATTTGTTTCGTTTGCTGTTGTGTTTCTTTCCTTCTTTTGCAGGTATTATCGCGGAATCCGACAATGACTGTGCTGGTGTGGATTCTCAGCGTTGGTGAGGCGCTAATTACGGAGGTAGAGCCTTGAGTGATGGCCTCGATTGGGGGGTTGGACAGACGCTCCTCGAACCTTCCAGAACCTGCTACGGCGCGAGGGGAAAGAGCTAGGGTTGAGAACCCTAGCTGATAATGTTAGGTTTTTGGGCCTCTGTTATTTGGGTCTAGTTTAGGTCTGGGCTTCAGGTGTATTTGGGTTAAGGTTGTATTTGTAATGGGTCAAGGGTGTAAACGGGTTAAGGGATAGTTTAGGGTTTGTTGAGCTGGTTATTTATTTGGTTTTGTAACCTGGACTGTATATGGACTGTTAAATAAACAATTATTTATTTATTTATTTATTTGGTTTTCAGCCGGGTCAAATTTGGGCTATTACAGCTGCCCCTCTTTGCTCATTGCTGTGTAACGGGGATTGAGCAAAGATTCAGAAAGACCAAATTTGACTGGTCTTATTAAATATGGTCTTCAATTTGCTTCTGTCATGTTGATATTTTTTTCTGCTCTCCGTCGAACACAGAGATGCCAAATCTGCTTTTTCGATTTGTTCCCTGACCATTCAGAGATGCCATTTGCTTCAACATAAGCACGCGAAAGTCAAATCAGCTATGTTTTCGATTTGCTCCTTGTCAAATATGGAGAAATAAGATCTGTTATCTTGGATCTGCTCCCCGTCCATTACAGAGAGATAAGATCCATCCTTTTTGGATCTACCTAGATGAAGGTTAGATCTGCTACTTCTTTGATCTGCTCCCTGTCAATTACAAAGAGATAAGATCCATCATCTTGGATCTGCCCCGAAGAAGGTCAAATCTGCTACGTCTTTGATCTGCTCCCTGTCAAATACAGAGAGATAAGATCGGTCATCTTGGATCTGCTCCCCATCCATTACAGAGAGATAAGATCCATCATCTTGGATCTGCCTCGATGAAGGTCAGATCTGCTACGTCTTTGATCTGCTCCCTGCCGAATACAGTGAGATAAGATCGATCATCTTGGATCTGCTCCCCGTCCATTACAGAGAGATAAGATCCATCATCTTGGATTTGCCCCGATGAAGGTCAGATCTGCTATGCTATGGCCTATTACCCTACTGCTTAGTAGATTGAGGTGCGCTACATTTGATAACCTGTAGAATGATTATGCCTGATAATTATGATACCATGATTGAAGTGAGTCGAGTGTTCCTAATTAAACATGCTATGATGCAAAAATGTTATGAATATGACCCCTATCCTAGACATCATCACTCATTCCTTCGTTTTCCTTTCAAAGTATTACTCTTGCTCAATTTGTAGGCCTGTACCCTTCCTCAAATGCTATAATCCACTGAGGACGGCTGCAAAATAATCTTTCCTAGAATTGAATCGTTGGTTTTGTCCATTTTCCTTTTAAACTGGAAGAAAGAAATTCCTCGGATACCTTCATCCCTTACTTATGTAAATTTCTTGAACAATTGTCCTGTTTTAGTTTCTTGCATTATTTAGAAATTCCAAAGTAATGCACAAAACTTCGTTTGCGAAGATTTTTTAGTTCATCTATCATTATTTTAATGCAACATACTTAACGAATAATGGAAGATGAAAAGAATAATTGGATTTGAATGAATTGTCAAAGAATACAAATAAATCTGATAACATATCTTTGAAAAGAAATAGAATCTAAAGATAGCAAACAAGATAGAAGTTAGATGCTCCAAATATCGCCGCTTGAGTGTCTAACACCAGCTCCATGAAACCTTTCTTGAGTTTGACAGGTGTTTAAAAGATCCAAAGTACTTTGTTGATGCCTCAATATACAACGTGTTTCACTCTTTGCTAAGTCAGATATAGCAAGATTGTTGTATTCCCTTCAAAATTTGAGCTGTCCTTTCGGGTTTCCAACTCAAAACCCCTTTGGTCACAAGGCGCCCTTTACGGGTTTTCACCTTAGCCTCTCTATTTTTTTTTGAAAACTCAAGGCGCCCTTTGCGGGTTTTCACCTTGGATTCTCTTCTCCTTTAGGCAAAGTACTTTTTGACTGAGTCTGAGTTCACTGGATTGGGTAGGCTCTTCCCATCCATTTCTGTCAAAATTAATGCACCACCAGAGAAAGCTTTCTTTACAATGTATGGCCCTTCCCAATTCGGCATCCATTTTCCCCTAAAGTCTTTTTGAATAGGAAGGATCTTTTTTAGCACGAAGTCCCCTTTATGGAATTCCTTCATCCAACCTTATCTCTGTCAAAATTCAGAGAGAAGGTATTTCTACTTCAATAGGCAACACTGCTTCCATCCCATAAACTAACGAGAATGGGGTTGCCCCAGTAGAGGTTCTGACAGATGTTCGATTGGCCAGGAGTGCAAACGGTAGCATCTCATGCCAATCTCTATAGGTCTCAGTCATCTTTCCAACTATTTTTTTAATGTTCTTGTTGGCGGCCTCCACTGCCCCATTCATTTTTGGACAATAGGGAGAAGAATTGTGATGCTTGATCTTGAACTGATTGCAAACCTCTGCTATATTTTTGTTATTCAAATTCAATGCATTATCGGATATGATCTTCTCAGGCAGTCCATACCGACAAATGATCTCCTTCTTCAAAAATCGACTTACAGCTGACTTGGTAACATTCGCATAAGAAGTGGCCTCTACCCATTTTATGAAGTAGTCAATTACCACAAAGATAAACCGATGTCCATTCGAAGCTTTCGGCGATATCGGTCCAATGACATCCATGCCCCACATGGAGAAGGGCCATGGAGAAGTCATAACATGTAAAGGTGAAGGTGGTATATGAATTTTGTCCCCATAAATCTGACACTTATGGCATTTCTTGGCATAGTTGATACAGTCCCCTTCCATAGTGACCCAATAATAGCCAAACCTCATGATTTGCCTTGCCATCATGAACCCATTTGCATGCGTCCCACATACTCCTTCATGAACTTCTTCTAAAATCAGCTTAGCTTCCACAGCGTCGACACATCTCAAAAGTACTTGGTCTTTCCTTCTCTTGTACAGGATATCCCTGTCCAAGACATAGTCACAAGTTAACCTTTTCAAAGTTCGTTTGTCATTTTCAGTAGCCTGTTCTGGATATCTACGATCTCTTACATATCGCAATATATCCTGGTACCAGGGATTATTATCCTTTTCTTCTTCTTCAATGTTACAACAGCTAGCTGGAGCCTCGTAGACACTCATTCGAATTGGTCTCATCTCTTCCTCTTTATTTTCCTTAATCATTGAGGCCAAGGTTGCTAAAGTATCTGCCATCTAATTTTCATCTCATGGGAGATAATTGAAGGTGATATCATCAAACTCCTCAAGTAACCCTAAGACTACCTTTCGGTAATTGATCAATTTAGAGTCTCTTGTCTCCCATTCGCCTCTAAGCTGATAAATTACCAACGCAGAATCCCCATATACTTCTAGGGTTTTTATACCTCGCTCTATGGCTGCTTGAAGTCCCATGATGCATGCTTCATACTCAGCTATATTATTCGTGCAATCAAAGTCCAACTTACACGTAAATGGGTAATGATCGCCTTTGGGGGATACCAAGACTGCCCCAATTCCGTTTCCAACTGCATTAGAAGCCCCATCAAAATTAAGCCTCCATGGAGAATCTTCGGTCATTGCTATACACATTAACTCCTCATTTGGAAAATCAAAGTTCAATGGCTTATAATCATCTAGAGCTCTACTGGCCAAGAAGTCATCTACCGCACTTCCTTTTATAGCCTTCTGACTTACGTAGACTATATCAAACTCTAAAAGCAAAATTTGCCATCTCGCCATTCTCCCATTTAGAGCCGTTGACTCCATCATGTACTTTAATGGATCAAGCTTTGAGATAAGCCAAGTGGTATGGTATAGCATGTACTGTCTTAATCTTCGAGTTGTCCAAATTAGCGCACAACACAACTTCTCAATTGGGGAATATCTCATTTCACAGTTAGTGAATTTTTTACTGAGATAATAAATTGCCTTCTCCTTTTTCCCTGACTCGTCATGTTGACCAAGCACACATCCCATTGAATTACTGAACACTGACAAGTACAGTATTAACGGTTTATCTGGGCTAGGTGGGGATAATACTGGAGCATTCAACAAATATTGCTTGACCTTTTCAAAAGCATTCTGGCATTCTTTATCCCAAGTACCTTGATTATGCTTTCTGAGGAGGCGGAATATAGGATCACATTTCTCAGTCAGTTGTGAAATGAACCGAGTGATGTAATTCAACCTTCCTAGGAATCCTCAAACTTTCTTCTGAGTACATGGTGGAGGTAACTCCCGTATGGCTTTGACCTTGTCTGAGTCGACTTCAATTCCCTTTTCACTGACTACGAAGCCTAATAACTTTCCCGATCTGGCTCCAAAGGTACACTTTGTTGGATTGAGCTTTAACTGAAACTTTCTCAACCTCAAGAACAATCTTCTTAAGACCTCAATGTGCTCTTTTTTGTATGTGACTTGGCAATCATATCATCAACATACACCTCAATATCCTTATACATCATGTTGTGAAACAAGTTCACCATGGCTCGTTGGTATGTTGCCCCTGCGTTCTTTAGTCCAAATGGCATTACTTTGTAACAAAAGGTGCCCCACAAGGTTATGAAGGTAGTTTTATCCATGTCCTCTGGATGCATCTTTATCTGATTGTATCCCGAGAAGCCATCCATAAAGGAGAACAATGAATATCCCGCTGTGTTGTCTACTAAAGTGTCAATGTGTGGCAAAGGAAAATTATCCTTTGGGCTTGCTTTGTTCAGATCTCTGTAATCAACACACATTCGTACTTTCCCATCCTTCTTAGGAATAGGTACAATGTTAACTACCCATTCAGAGTACTTCACTTCTTGCAAGAATCTTGTGTCAAACTGTTTCTTGACTTCATCATTTATTTTCAGAATAATATCTGGCCTCATTCTTCGCAACTTCTGTTGGACTGGCTTACGATCCTGTCTTATCGGAAGACGATGTACTACAATGTCAGTACTCTATCCGGCATATCTTGATATGACCAAGCGAAAATATCTTTGAATTCTCGAAGTAACTCCACCAGAGCATGCCTTGTGTCCTTGGTAATCAGTGTTCCAATTTTCAACTCATTTTCTTCCTCTAGGGCTATATTCTCTGTTGCCTCTTTCTCATGTGGCATGATTTGTTTCTCCTCCTGTTTCACCATTCTTAACGGATCGAGAGATACATCACAATCTTGAACATCCTCAAAATCCTGAGGTTCCTCTAAACACATGTCTTACTCACAAAAGAAATCAGGAGCGGTAGTATTAGTGCTATATCATTGATATCTAGGGACCTGTGAGGGTATGAAAGAATATACAAAGAATGAATGAATCTAAGAATGATTATTTATGTGCTATGAATAAAAGAATAAGAATTGCCAAAATTTAAAGGAATATTGGTTGATAAAAAGTGAAACAATACTCGTTTAAATTGATGAAAGTTATGTTTTATTTAAATAATAATAGATGAACATAAGCCTATTTTAAAAAATATAATCTTACTACTCCTAGGCTTTTTAGAGTAATAAACATGTTTCGAGCATTACTCTGAAAAATTCCTAAAGACTACAGGAAGGTCCTTCGCAGTCCAATTGTTCAGAGAGCTTCTCGGTTCGTAAGGGCGAATGCCCTCGAGGCTTCTTTGCTCCAATCCCTCCTCGTGTATAGCATTAATCTGATGAATTTCTTCCATAAATAATCCTCCTGACTTAAAGGATTTGGATATAGGTGGGAATATCATCGATTCCCACTCCACTTCTCCTCCGTTTAAACGCGCCTTTCTTCTTGCTTGGCGCTTCTCAATTTCTTGCCTCTTGTGCCTATGGTCTGGCTTGAAGCCCAAACCAAAGCGATCTTTCTTCTCAATCAACTTTGGGATTTGAATCCCTCCTTGTAATTATCTTCCTAGTCCTTTCCCTGGAAATGCTCTCTTCCCCCTCATCATTTGCAAGGCCATCCTTGTAGCTCTAGACATTTTGGGTACCGGCACCTCTCTTCCTTCCAAAATGAAGGTTGCATTAATGATTTCCAAAGAGCGGAAAGAACACTCAATAGCCTCTTCATTTGTCTCGACATAAAGGGCCTTGTTGGTGACAGCCGCTATGATGTCTTCCTCCGCATTGATGGTTATTAAGCGTCCATCTGTCACTAACTTCAATTTTTGGTGTAATGAAGAAGGCATTGCTGCTGCCGAGTGTATCCATGGCCTCCCCAATAAACAATTATAGGAGCTTGATATCCACCACCAAGAAATCTACTTCATATATATTTGGCCCAATCTCTAGAGGGATGTCAATTCGTCCCATCACTTTTCTTTCCGTTCCATCAAAGGCTCTTACCACATTGTGACATGTCTTCATACGCGAACTGTCAATGGGCAATCTGTCTAATATGGATAATGGAAGGACATTCAAAGCAGACCCATTATCAACAAGTACACTTGGAAGTGTGTATCCTTTGCACCAAGTTGTGATGTGCAAGGCTTTGTTTGACCCTATGTTCCTAAGTGGAATTTCATCATCATTAAAGTAGATGAAATTGTCAGCACTGATGTTATTCACCAACCGGTCTAACTTGCTAATGGATATGTCATGGGTGACATATGTTTCGTTAAACACCTTTAATAATGCATCCCGATGCACCTCGAAACTTAGGAGTAGGGCTAACACAGATATACGTGCTAGCTGCTTACGCAACTGCTCGACCACACTATACTCGCTATGTTTCAAGAACTTTAGGAACTCCTTAGCCTCCTCCTCCTTTACCGGCTCATTGATAGGTACTTCGGTTTCCTTCTCTTTCTCAATCTCAATATCCTTTGTTTTGGTGCGCTCCACTCTAATGCCCCCAATCATAACGCTTCCCACTTCGTGTATGGGAACCCTCATTTTGCACATCTTTAGATGCACTGGCTATACTTTCCCCTTCGGGTACTGTTACACTGCAGTCATAACTCCACGGCACGCTCTTGTCATCCTTATAAAAAAAAGGAGTGGGTTTATGGATAATGACCTTATGCACTGCTGGTGTCCCCACTTCATTATTTCTTGGCAGGGAGATAATGATCCTTGGTCGACTGGTTCTTTATCGCTCATTCTCCAGAACACATATTTGTTTTTTGCAAGAGCTACCCTCAAAAATCTGTAGCTCTTTGTTAATCATAAGGCCTTGCACCATGGCTTTTAACTCCTCACAATTTTGGATCATATGACCCACCTTTCCATGAAATTCACAGTTGTTCTCTATTTCTTCTTTTCCTTTTCCAGAGGTCAACAAACCTCTCTTCACCATTTCCTCCCATATTACTTTCATGGGTATCTTCACCTCGATAATATCTTCTTTAGTTCTTCCTTCCCTAGTTTCATCAATGGCATTCACTCATTGATTGCCATGATCTGGTAGAGGATTTTCAATATTAGGGGTACTGTCGAATCTCACAACCCCTATCTTGATAAGCCTCTCCACGGCCTTCTTGAATCCGATACAATTTTCAATTGAATGCCCCTGTATTCCTGCATGATACTCGCATTTAGCATTTTCATCATACCATTTAGGGTACAGTGGCTGTAACGATTTTAAGTGAAATGGAGCAATGGCGTGTGCATCGTATTAGCTTTGATAAAGCTCATGATACGTCACAGGGATAGGCGTGAATTGCATCCTCTCCAAATTTTGTCTTGATCCTGATTCCCGTCTTTGAATATTTTGCTGCCCAACCGTAGCCACTTTGGACTGACTAACTGTGACTGCCTTTGAATTGAAGCTACTTGTGTTGTTCACTTCATTGTCCTTTCTTCTTGAGGCTGATCTTTTGGCCACTTCCCCTTCAATTTTACCGCCCCTTATGGCGTTCTCAATCATCTCCCCTGCCATAACTATATCCGTGAAACTTTTCGTGGTGTTTCCAATCATGTGAGTGATGAACGGCGCTTTCAAAGTGTTGATAAACAACATGGTGGTCTCCTTTTCTAACAGTGGTGGTTGTACTTGCATTGCCACCTCTCTCCATCGTTGTGCATATTGCCTAAGACTTTCATTAGGCTTTTTCTCCATGTTTTGAAGTGTGATACTGTCCGGCATCATATCAGTCACATGGTTGTGTGCAAGATCTCTCCATGAACTAATTTTTGCATGACTAAACTAATTGTACCACCTGGCTGCCGCTCCTACTAAACTCTCTTGAAAACAATGGATCAACAGCTGATCATTGTTTACTTACCCAGTCATCCTTCTATAGAACATTATAATGTGAGTCTTTGGGAAAGTAGTACCATTGTATTTCTCGAACTCCAGCATCTTTAATTTGTGAGGTAGCACTAAGTCTGGGAGTAGACTTAAGTCTTTGGCATCAATCCCATGATTATTGCCGGCGCCTTCTAAAATTTTGAATTTTTCTTCTAGCCATCTGTAGCGTTCATCCAACTGCCTTGCAGCTTCGGCTTTCAAATCCTCTTTTTTCGCCATATCAAAATCAGGAATAAGAGGATTAGTAGCGTTATCACCCAAATTGAATCCCGAACTATTTGGGTAATTCATATGAATCCCAACATCAGCTAAACCATGTTGAGGTCTCACAGTGGTAGATGGTCTCCTGGGAGGTTCTTTAGTTTGTGGAGTGAAATCGGGAGGATGATCCTCACTCTCCTCACCAGTGATAGCCATGGGGGCCTTCCCTTTATCGGTGGCCCTTAGAAGCTGAGCCATTTCAGCCATCATATTTCTCTGAGCCTCCAGCATCTGCTCCCTCATGTCATTCTGTATTTGTGCCAACTGCTCTTGCAATTGGTCTTGCATATCCTTTTGCAACTGTTCGAACCTTTGATCCATACTCTTAGTTTTAGTTCAGGTGCCGTAAGGATATATGATTCCAGATTTTCTTTTCTACCTTTTGCAATAAACTTCAACTAATTAGGGTCTTTCTATAACCTTAAATGCATATGATGTGATATAATGCAAATGCATGAATGCAAAAAGGCATCGATCTCGATTCAATCTCATTTAGAAAACTTTATTTAGAAAAAGAATATCTTTACATATAAATGGATTACAAGTACGCTTTCGCCTTAATGCCCAAAGTTTTAACTCTTTCTAATAAAAGGGCTAACTCTTATCCTATATCCGACGACAATCCACACATCAGACTCAATACATCAACTCGTATTGCCAAGTCTTGCATATATTCTGCAACCTCTCGAATCTGGGCTACGGCTTCACCCATGACGTGATCCCTTTCTATGACCTGTCCTCTAGATTGATGAAGTTCTTCCTTCAAATAATCCTCTTGCGCCTCGAGCTGCTCAATCCAAAGTTTACCATTATGCAATGCCACTTCCAAACCTTCAACCTTACTTTTTAGCTCTTTTAACTCGACCGTAGAGTCATGGTTTCGATGCCAACGAAGAGATCTTCCAAGCTCAATTACCTTGGTCTTCAACCCTTTATTTTCTTCCTCTAATGCCAAATTCTACGACTGCATTTCTTAGAAACTTTTCTCCCAATACTCGGCCCTAACTTTTTCCTCTTGGACCTCCTTCTGCAATTGATCTGAAGAGCCTCCTACTCTCGCTCTCCTCAAGGATACTTGTGCCTTTTTGGAATGCTCTTTCAAATCATCTCTATCCTTCTCAATCTTCCTCTTTTCTTTCCTTTCTTTCTCAACCTCCATCTTTTGAACATCGACATCTAAACTTAAGTACATCTTTTCTTCTTCAAGTTTTACTATCCTCTTCTCGAGCTCCAAGTTCCTTCTCTTGAACTCTTACTTCATGATTTCTAACTCTGAGGGCATCACTCGCAAATATTCTTCAATTGGTTGAGCTTATTCCACGCTTGGCTTAGGGATGTTATCATTAATCTTTCTTCCTCTCCATACGTCATATTCCGGTGTCGTAGTAGGGCTAATAGCTACTCCTTTCAACCTACAAATCTTATTCCAAGCACTAGAAACCTCACTAACCTTCCTCTTGTAATCGGCTCCTTTGTATACAAACTCACTTTGAGCCAATCCATGAGTCACTGGTATGAACTGTCTCAATCCATGCGTCTTAGCACGAGCAAAGGGGCATAACCAATGGCACCCCAAATTCCCAACAGAGGAACCCAATCGAAACTACTGCATCAGTAAAGAATCTCATCAAGAAACATCCATGGAGCCCTCCACTCAACATCTTTCGACTGAAGGTCCTGAAGTAGCACTATCCAATTCTCTTCTAGAACATCAACTCTCCTAGTTGAAGCTACTATGTCCTTTAACGGTGAATAATCCTCGAAGAAGACCCGAAAAACTACCCTATCTATCAATCGAAAATGGCTGTAGAACCAAGCCAAAAGTAACTGAGCACACCCTATAAACATGCCTGTGCCAGTTTTCCTACACGCGCCTAAAGATCTGAATGTCTCTGCCAAAATCGTAGGGACAGAAGTGACCCTTTTGCTGAGTTGATGAAAAAATCTGTGGTTGCCTCGTCCACTTATCCCAAAGCCGTAGGGAAAACCATCACTCCATACAAACCTAAAGAAAAAATGTCTACCTTCTTCGTCTCATCAGGGTGCGTCAAAATCAGATCCTTCAAAGCGTCCCATGAAATGCACTTGCATCACCCTTTTCTTTAATTCTGGTCGTGATCCACTGCTCGCTCATCCTCATAATAGTCATTAATTTCTTCCAAAAGGTAGGGACACAAGCAGCTCGAGAATAGATCCTATCAATCTGAAACTTGGGACAACGGAGTAAGGCAGTGTACTCCTCTACGGTAGGTACCAAGTCTACTTCCTCAAAAGTGAAACAACTGTACACTGGGTTCCAAAACTGAGCAAGGGCTCGGAATAAGTGCTCATCTATCTGAACATCGAGCAAGTAAGGTAGGTCTCCGTAATTACCATAGAATAATTGCTTGGTCTTATTGTCCCACTGATCCTAAATTTCTTTAAGCTCTTGGAGATTATTCTATGTGACACTAATACGAGTATAATCTAACAGCTCCGACGTATATCTCACAGCTATACTATCTCCCTTTTCTAGTTGAGTTTGCTCAGACCATCTATGGACGTTAGCGTTGCCCTCCACTCTATCAAGAAGTCCGTTCTCCATAATAAAACTCTCTAACTTAGAAACTGACCGTGAATCGATACCTTTGTAAATACAAAATGTCATGCCAACAAAAGAAAAGAAATAATCAGTATCACATGATATCAATAAGTCTCAACAGTAATTTATAAGGGTAATATCTAAAGTTTAACTCTAACTAAGTTAGGCTCTTATGTTTTTTCTATATGCGGTTGGTTCTAAAGTTTGAGGTACCTAAACCAGCAGATTTCTCGATCCTCACCCATTATAGGCTCATTTGAATCAAGTTTAGTTCAGGGAATACATTTCCCTATGGCTATACGGAGATGAAAATCTCACGAAACCATAGGTATAGATGTATCCCGAAAGTGATTCACTATCCTGCACGGAGGCGAAAACCTCACAAAGGCATAGTTTCTCACTCCCACTTAAGGGTATGACCACAACGGTCAGGCAAATGTAATGCGTATCAGAATATAACAACACATGCAATAATACAAACACATGTAAAGCGAAGAGGATTAAATTTTAAAATTTTTAGTTTTTGACATTAAGACAAGGGATAATCAATTGCACGGCTTAACTCTCTTATTCTACCCCAGTGGATTCGCCAAGCTGTCGAAACCATTTTTAAATCGAGTTTTGGAAAATGGGAATCGACTTTAAAAAAACGAAAACGGGAGTCGCCACCAATCTTTTTAGGTGTGATTGGATCACCTTATAAAATGTTTTGTTTTAAAACATTAATTTTGGTCTACGAAAGTCGAAAAACAGATTCGGGAGTCGGTTACGTACGAGGAAGGGTTAGCAGCCTCGTAGCGCCCAAAAATTGGTACCTAATTGATTATCAAGTGTCTTTAATGTCGGAAATTTGAAAGTTTTAAGATGCAAACCTCTTTTAATTAGAATGTTTCAATTTTGAAAATTAAGGCTTACTTATTTCAAACGAATCAAAACATCACATCCAGTAAATTAGGACGCAACATTTTAAAACCTTCGAAACTAAGCTCGTCTTTCGAAAATTTCTATCTCGAAACAACAAAATGCCATATCCAGTAAGTTAAGACACTATGTTTTGAAATCTCAAAATAATTGTCTAAGTTTTGAAATCTCAAAATCACTTAGAAGGGTGCTTGACTATTCGAATTCAACGAGAAAAGTCGCAACCCAGTAAGTTAGGGCACTACCTTTCTCGAAGTTTCCAAACATCAAGCATTGCCTTTCATTTTTTGAAAACTTTGGAGCCTTGTTTTTTTTAAAAATGATGCGTGGGGAATTGTATTGTATTATAAATCATGCATAGTAACATATTATTGTAGTAGGTAAATAATACATGCATTTAAACAGAATGATGGCAATAATATAAAGATCGCGCATTAGATACATACATAAAAAAATAATATATATATAGCAAATATTAACAATATGCGTACAAAGATATATATATATATATATATATATATATATATATATATATAGCATGTATTGAGAATGAAGAAACAAAACGTACAAACATATAAAGTAATAATTAAATAATGCATGATATACAAAAAAGAGTGATACAATATCAATGTACATGTTCATGAAATGTAATATCAAATAATAGATATAAAATAACATATAACATATGATATATGCAATATATATATAAAAAAAATGAAATGAATTATTGTTAACAAAATATACATATAATACAAATAAAAACATAATATTTAATAATAATCTTAAAATAGTATTTTAAAATAATACATAATACATAATAAATAATTAATAATTTAATATGTGCATAATATGAGTTAAAATATAATTTAATTTACAAATTTTAAAACTTTAAATAATATAATGAATAATATAAACATAAATAATATAATAGATAATATATGATATATATGACATATAAAAAAATAAGTAATATAGAATAAAAATAAAAATACAATACATGTTATATAATAAAATATAATTTAAATATATAAGAAATAAGAAATATAATATATATAATATAAAATAATGAAAATGTATATGTAAGAACAATATATATAAATAATTAATAAATATATAATACCAGTAAAATGTAATAATAATATAAAAATAATGATGAAAATAATAATAATAATTTGTGAAAAATAATATATAATAAATAATAATAATATACAATAAAATAATCTTATAATGTATAATATAAAAGTAAGGTAAAAAAAACAATATATAAATATATATATATATAGAATAATAAAAAAATAAATATATGGCTAAATTTAAAGTTCAGCAAAATTACGGGGCGAATTTAAAGGAAATAAAACTGAATTAAGGCCTTAATTAAAACGCGCGTAAAACAAAAGGGACTCATTGGGCAAATTTCCCTATTCCCAAAACGGCGACGTTTCCCAGAATGTAATTTAATAACCGTTGGGACTAAATTGAAACAATTGTAAAATATTAGGGCCAAATTAAAAATAGAATAACACGTAATTATAAATTAAAAGAGCTGGAAGGACCGATTGGGTAATTAACCCAATTATAAAAAAACACGCGGATCCTTCCCGGGTAATCGGGTCAACGCGCGGATCCTATGGCTTAATATGACATCGTTTCGAGTTTATTAAGTTAAGCAGAAACAATGTCGTTTCAAGGAGGC
The DNA here is from genome assembly GCA_025698475.1 of Gossypium anomalum. NCBI lineage: Eukaryota > Viridiplantae > Streptophyta > Magnoliopsida > Malvales > Malvaceae > Gossypium > Gossypium anomalum. Next base: position 73,925,850 of record CM046966.1, on the reverse strand, counting down.
TATATAAGCCAATTTTACAACTTAAAAAATCATTTTAACACCGGTCTTAAAAAAAAAACCCTGAAATGCTTTGTAGAGGGGAAGAAAGAGGCCCTCAGCTCTGGTCTCCACCATGCGCAAGCTGCTTGCACAAGCGCCACGCGCTGTCGTACACACTGTAGTCTCAAGGCTTAAAACCTTCGTCCTTCCACGAGTAATCTCTTTTTCCCTTAGATCCTTACTCGTACATGCTAGAACAGTTCATATATGTTCAAAATAAAGCACGAGATATGCGATTAAATCACCTTTTGAGAGACTGTTGATATTTGTGAATGAATATCTGTAAGTATCTTTTTTTTAAAAAAAAAAAAGGGTCATTTTACACTGTTTTGATTCGGGCTTTTATAGCCACTGTTGCTATTACATTTTTGGAAAGAAACCTTTTCTTCCATATTTTTTTCGTTTGCTGCTGTGTTTCTTTCCTTCTTTTGCAGGTATTATCGCGGAATCCGGCAATGACTGTGCTGGTGTGGATTCTCGGCGTTGGTGAGGCGCTAATTACGGAGGCAGAGCCTTGAGTGATGGCCTCAATTGGGGGGTTGGATAGACGCTCCCCGAACCTTCCAGAACCTGCTGCGGCGCGAGGGGAAAGAGCTAGGGTTGAGAACCCTAGCTGATAATTTTGGGTTTTTGGGCCTCTGTTATTTGGGTCTAGTTTAGGTCTGGGCTTCGAGTGTATTTGGGTTAAGGTTGTATTTGTAATGGGTCAAGGGTGTAAATGGGTTAAGGGATAGTTTAGGGTTTGTTGAGCTGGTTATTTATCTGGTTTTGTAACCTGGACTATATATGGACTGTTAAATAAACAATTATTTATTTATTTATTTATTTGGTTTTCAGCCCGGTCAAATTTGGGCTATTACAATTGCTTTATTGTTTTTTTATTGGTGATGATAGCTTAATTTTGTTTAGCTAGAATGATTTATTTAATAAAGTTTATTGAGTTGTGTTTATGATGTTCTGTGCCTCAATCATTCAGATTTTGAATTAAACTCAAATAGGTATTTTATTCATGCGTGATTGAATGCATTAGAATTAGTTGAACGATCCTATCCAAATGATGGCTAATGGACACAAAAATTAAAAAGTGCATGCTTAATTTAGATCCTAACCCAGCTAAATTGAAGGTTCATAATAACTCGAAAGAGCTTTATTATCTTCCATTGTTCTTAGGTTTATGTGATTAAATTGTTTCAAACCTAACTCGTTGATAAGCCATAAAAGTAAAATATTTTAATCCCATTCTTGATGCGTTTTTGGATTATTTATTATTTAATTTAGTGAATTTGATGCTCCTAGTCCTTTAATTTCATGTTTTATACTTAGGAGAGCATAGGGGAACAAAAGGAGCAGAAAATGGGCCAAAATAGGACAAAACGGGCTATTTTAAGGATCCACTCGGTCAAGCCCTTTCCTACGCGGGCTGAGCACACGCTCGTGTGAGCCACACGGGCTGGCCACATGCCCATGTGGTAGCCCATGTTGATATCACTCTCTGTTTCCCAAACACGCGAAAAAATCCAATTTTTAGGGTTTTTGAGCATCCTAAAGTCTATAAATACACACCAGAAGAGAACCTAAGGGGGCAGACAAAGCTAAACGAAGAAAAGACTCGTAGAACGCCAATAGATTCAACTTAGAAGCAGGATCTCCTTCAAGACTGAAGATCTCCATTCAATTTCTCTCAAAGTTTTTGGGTTTCTTTATGTTTTGTTGTTTTCCTAATTTTGGGATGTTTTCCCCCCAAAGTATGAACTAAATTTCCTAGATACTTAGGGAGGATGAAACCTAAGACAGATCTTATTATTTGATTTTTCTGAATTACATGATAAATATTTGTTCTTGATCTCAATTATATGTTCTTATTTCATGTTTTAATGTTTTCAGTATATTAGTTCATGATTGATGTGCTTATTCAGTGGAGAAAAAGTCCCTGTTTAAGAGTAGATCTGCATAATTGAGTGCAGTTGCATGCAATCCTAGAAATAGGACGACATAAATCTACCAGATTAGAGTCAAATCTAATAGGGGAATCCATAGATCGAGTTAATGTGACGATAGGGGTTTTAATTAGAAAGAGATTTCAATTAATCAACCTAGAGTTAGTTGTTTTTATTCTCGAAAGAGATATTAACATAAGCTAGGGATTTCTACGGATCAAGACAAATGAATAAATCATTTAATTCAGATTTAGTGTAACAGCTCGATTTTGGGCCTAGTCAAAATAGTGGTTTCAGAGCCACTAGCCCGAGAATGGAGAAATTATTTTTAATATTTTTATGTTATAGCATGATTATATGAGTGCATGAAAATTTTGGTGAAATAATTTTAGCGATTGCATGCCTAATTGCGAAAAAAGACTAAATCGCATAAAGTGCAAAAGTTTTGTTCTACTAACTAAAGGTGTTAAATAGCTATGGAGCATTAAAGTAGAGGTCCTTATTAAGTAAATAGGCCAATAAAATGTTAGTGGCTAGACATGGAGCCTTAATTTATGGGATGGTCAAAGGGCATGTGACTTAATTGATAAATAAATAATAAACCTAAAGGCTAGCTATCATCTTTTTTCTCTTCTTCTCTTCTCCATCGAAATTTTTAGCAAGAAAGGGGTTTTTGAAGCTTGAAACTTTCAGCCAATAAGTTCTCTCATAAGTAAGTGATTTTGATGACTTTTCTTAATAATTTTTGTACTTTTGAGACCCTTGTAGCATAATCTAGCTAATGAGGGAACTATTTTGAAAAATGGTTAAAACTCTAGGGTTTTTCATGAGAGTGTTCATGTTGTTTTCTGAAATTTCGTGGAAGAAAATGAATCTTGGTTGTTAAATAAACAACTTTTGTGAAGTAGTTTTCATGAAAACCCTAACTAGGGACCATTTTGCATAAGTTATAAATTATGTGGTAAATGTGTGAAATAATTGAAATTGTGAGATGCTATAGGCTTAAAGTAGTTTTGGCTAAGCCTGGTTAATGATAAAATTCGATAAAAATCAATTTACGAGTCTGAGGGTAAAATTGTAATTTTGTGAAAGTCTAGGGGCAAAATGGTCATTTTGCCAAATATAATTTATGAAATGGATTGATTTATATGATGATTAAATTAGTGAATTTTCATCATTTTAGATCAATAAATACAAAATCCAGGCCTAGACTAGGGGAAGGCCAAGCAAGTAGACTAAATCCAATTAGTCGTCCACTTTTTGTATACCGAGGTAAGTTGTACGTAAGTAAGGCAACTTTATCGTTATTATATGTTGAATGATTAATTTTGCGTAATATGGTTGAAATTGTCTATGAATAATGCATGAGGAAATTTATTGTAGTAGAGTCCCGATTGAACCTAGGAATAGATTGGATATCCATGCCATGACATTTGGGTGATATGTGTGCTAGTGTAAGACCATGCCTGGGACATGGCATCGGCCACATTATGAGAGCCACTGTAAGACCATGTTTGGAACATGGCATCGGCATTGATATGTGTGCTAGCGTAAGACCATGTCTGGGACATGTCATCGGCAATTCACCCTTTTGTGTAAAGCTTGTTCGATATCCTTTAGTATTCCAAACAGTTTCACGGGTTATTTTAAAGCTTATGATAATGATATGGAATGATATAATCATGTTGTGAGTGGTACAAGTTCTTATTTGAAATTCATGAGATATGAATCTAGTTATGTTGCATTGATGGTAAAAATGACATGAGTAAGTTCTAGCTATGACATGATTTTGGGACGATATTGAAATCTTTGGTTTATAGCAAGTAGTGATATTTAAACATGCTCATTCAAGAATGTTGTGTTGATCTATAATATGCATGGTTGATGTTGTTACTTATTTATATGCAACTTACTAAGCTTTATGCTTACTCCCTCTCCTTTCCATTTTCTTATAGTGTCACCAAGCTAGTATCGGGGACCAAGGGACGTCGGAGGCATCGATCACACTATCACCTAAAGTTTTTGGTATAGCTAGTTTAAATGTTTTGATTGTGGCATGTATATGGACCTGAATCTTTTGTTTAGTGTCTTGTTAGATTAGCCACAAGTGTTGGCTCATATGATAGATGTGATATTCATTTTGTATATGCCACTAATGTTGGCTAATATTGATTTTTATTAAATGCATTTGATGCAAATTTCTCATGGTTGTGGTTGATTTGGCTATATGTGTTATGCTTGGATTGGTTTTGGTTAATATTGTGTAGGTTGGTGCAAGTAAGGGTGGCAAAAAGACCTGGTAAATAGCCTTATTTTTGTCTACACGGGTAGACACACAAGCATGTGTCTAGGCCATGTGTGACACACGGTCTGCCCCATGGGCGTGTAGTCTGGTCGTGTGTCCCTTGTACCACCTTAATTTTACATCTCAGTATGCATGGTAGTAACACATAAGCGGAGACACGACCTTGTGTCTCAGTCGTGTGGAGGACACGGACTAACACACGAGTGTGTGCCTTGGCCGTGTACCCTTAATTGGTTGATGATGTCAGAAATAGAATGTCAAGGTTTTTGTACACGGGCTAAGACACGGGCATGTCATAGCCGTGTGAGGGACATAGACGTGTGCCAAGCCGTGTGAAAACCTCTGTAGGTTTGAATAAAAATAATAAATCCACATGGGTTAAGGACAGGGGTGTGTCCAGATATGACCAGGCCATGTGAGCTACATGGGCCTTCAGCACAATCATGTTAAGGCGACACACGAGCGTGTCACTTTTCCATACGAGCATGTGCCCTGTTTACCTCGAAATTTTTCATAGTTTTCGAAAGTACTCAGTTACGTCCCGAATTTTTTTCAAAGCATGTTTTGGGCCTCGTGGGCTCGTATTAGGGAGTTTAAGTTCAGTTTTCAAAAGTTTTCATTTGGACAAAAATTTAGGGCACGAAAATGTTTGTAAGCATGTGTTTAAGTACAGTAACACCTCGTATCCTGTTCCAGCGTTGAACTCGGGTAAGGGGTGTTACATTTAGAATAATAAGTGAAGTTTAGGTGGATTCTTTCCTAGGTATTGTCTCTCTCATTAGTTTTCTTCAAATATTTTCCTACTTTATTCTCTATTTCGTCTTAGTAATTAGGTTAGTTAAGATTAGGTTAAAATAAATCCCTTCAATTTATTTGGCTAGATAATAAAAAGATAGTAACTACTAGTGCTTTTAGTCCTCGTGGATATGATAGTCCTGACTTACCATAGCTATACTACCATTCGATAGGTGCGCTTGCCTTTGTCGTATTTTAATTAGTTTATGATGTCATCACCCGTCCATGTTACTTCATATGAATGGTAAGAAACCCTTAGTTGAATATGGTCAATAAAATGCATGTTTTTCTAAGTAAAAGATTCTGAAAGGACTTAACTTTGGTTTCAAACTCATGAAAGATCCGAGTTGCCTTCGATTATTTATCTGGAACATTATGAGCATGACAAAAATGAACTAAGTTGAGTAATGTAATGTAACACCCCAAACCCGGCCTAGACGTTATATCTGAATCTGTGATGTCACATTGGAGTGTATTTTGAAAACTATAGTTCCGTAGGAAAAGTTTGTTTTGTATTAAAACCTCGTTGTCATATTTAAGAAAAGCTTACATATCTTGTTCATTGTTAGAACACAGGTTGGTTTAGCAAAACATGTGTCATATTAAATTGTTATTACACTTAGAAAAAACAATGTTGGTTGCGGAAGCTTTTGAAAACATGTTGCGTAAATGTGATGTTTTGAAAAGCATTTATATTTTGAAAACCCATGTCCTACAGCTAGCAGATATAAATCAATACAAATAAAACCCCAAATTAAAAGTTAAAACTTTAAAGAAGCCTTATTATAGAATAAAATACCCAAACTAAACTATTTATAAATTATAAGTCAAATATGGAAGCGTAAGCTATTGTATGGCCACCTTCGAGTCCTTTGCAGCACCAATATGCCTAAGGATTACCTGCGCAGATACATAGAAGGGTGAGTTATTAAAACTTAGTGTGTATTCCCTTAATAAACAGACAATCATACATTCAGTGAGAAAATACAGCATGGGCCTAAGCCCAAATCAGTAACAGTGACAATATCAGTTTGGACTTTAGCCCAACTCAATACAAAAACAGTCATATGCTTGGGCCTTAGCCCATTACAGTAACAGTAAACAATGCAAAATAGTAAACTGTATGCAAGTCATACCCATCCAGCCTTTACACTCCATCTCCATCCAACCCTACACTCCATATGGGGATATAATCAACCCATCCATCCCTACACTCCAAAATTAGCATCGTTTGCAGCATTAAACAGTAATATGCAGCTGAGCTTCCAGCATAATAGGCTTAAAGCCATCAGTGATTTACAACAGAGCTGCCAGATCAGTACACTTCCTCCAATCATAATAAACCCATCCCCATGCAATGCATCATACAGTCATGTCATGTCATGTCATATCATAGAATCATACATATATCCATTACAATTTAAATAGCAAGCTAAAATACAGTCATACATGTACATATATATAAATACCTCACATAGGGGCAAAACAATCAATTTACCATGTAGGGCTTCTAAGATCAAACACCCATGTTTTTGCATTTGGATTACCATACGAGTGAGCACAAGCTTGTGTAGCGTCGATGGTCACATTTTTTGACTTTTGTCAGTTTACGATTTAAGCAGTGTGGTTACACACTTGTTAAGATTCTAGGTATGCAACCCCTTGAGATGCACTGCACCTAAAATAATTGACAATTTCATGACTAATGTCAGTCATGCTTAATACTACAACAGTCACCAAACAAACTTATTACAAACACTTCCACTGCCTCAACCAATGAAGTTTTATAACTCTGTAGGTAAACCAAGTCCCACACGATTTGGCATTGTCACAATAACATTGACATACAAAGGATTAGAACCTTAACAGATTAACAAATAACAGTATACTCACAATGCTTGAGACAAACCTCTGCCCTTACCCAAAATACTTACCAACCGACAGTAACTTACGCTAGACAGAATCCACTGCTTAGGAGAAAGACAATTAATGGAAGAGAAAGAATAGGAATACAAAATATTTGGCCAATGAAATAGAGGAATACCCTGCTTTAAGGGAAATCAAAAACAGAAGAAGGAAAGAGAAGAAAATATTCAGCTTAAATCAATGTAAGGGGAAACTCGAAAAAACTTGAAGGAATAAAGTAAAAGAGAAAGGGATATTCGGCTAGTGACAAAAGAAATAGGTGAAAGTTAAGGACCGATTAGGAGAGGGGAAGAACACGAGTTCGGCAAGGGTCAAATGAAAGTAAAAGAGAGACAGAGATGAATAGATAGTGAAGAAAACAAAATAGGAGAGACAGGAACCCCAAGTCCATAGTGCAAACGGCAGAAAAATAGATGCTAGAGGAAGAAAAGTGGAGAAGAAGAGAAGAATCTGAGAGAGCAACAAAGAAAAGACCCCAAAAAATTCAGAAAATGGGGAAAAACATGACCGAATGGCTAGAGGCTCCAAAAGCAACCGAATGGTTGAGAAGAATCCCATTTCAGCACCACTACTCCCACCAAATTCGAATTCCCTATTTTCTCCTAAAATCCCTCCTGTTCATAAACCTCAACAACTGAAATTCCCCCTTTTCACCCCCTAAATTCTGGAAACAACAGCCTCATTCAAATCTGTTCAAACTTTTTCTATTTCAATCAAACACAACTTCCTCCCATGGCCATCAGTAAAAATAATTTTTGTTTGCATAAGTAGGGATTTGAACCTTAGACCACTAGCATACTCCACAAGCCACTTATCCCTTAGACCAGCAGCCTCTTTCCTGCCATGTTTTACTCAATTTTATTTAAAAGCCTACTGCCTAGAGACAGTGCTTATTCCTCTAAAAACAAAACTTTTTGCACTTGCTTAAGTTTGAACCCAAGACTTCTCAAGCACTTCCTAGCACACTTAGCCACTGAAATAGATGTAGATTTGTGTCACTTTCTTGCACAGTTAAATATTTATGTGCAACCTCCAAATTGTACCCCTGCTTAAAACCTAATACTTTTAGGCCCAATATTCGGGGCAGTACATGTAATTACTCTAGCCTATTCATCTTATCATTACTAAAATCTTGTGAATTCTACTACTAAATCCATCTTATACATTTTCTTGCATACATTGCATTTAGGGATCATCTTGCATTTAGATCATTTAATTTAACTTAATCATCGACCCTCTTTAAAATATTGTGTTTTTCTGACCAAATTGTTAATATTAATTTTACGATTAATTGATTAACATACATAGTCCCTGTGGAGACGATAACTCTTTTACTTACTTATTACTTGATAACTACTATGTACACTTGCATAAACCACGCGTTATAATACATAGTGAGTGGCCACTATTGGGAGTCTTCTAGAGAATTTACCAACTGAAAATACAGAGAACCAAAAATATTGTTGGCAGTGCTCACTTTAGTGTACGGGCTTTGAACTCCTCATTAGAAACAAGATCTCCAATCTTCATTAAAGAAAGGACAAGTACATAAAAGTTGTATGTAAACTCAGTTCTGCTTTTGGTTTCCCAACCAAATGGTCCATTCATTGGGCAAGTGTTTGCACCACAAGCCAATTAGAGGATGCTCATGTGGCTAAAAGGAAATACCAAAGGTTGAAAAGGGGTCGTGTACTTGATTTGGTGGAGTTGGCGTCCCTTAGAAAAGTATTTCGACACTGTTTAAAAAATCTAAGCACAAATGGCTACAGACCAACTATTTTCCATTAGTCAAAGAATCGATCCTTTCATGCCATCTTCCTTCAAAGCTTGGCTATACAACTTAGACATTGAATTGGCGCACGTTTTACTAGGAACACCCAAGAGCCTCCATCATACTTTTATCGTATTTGTAATCTACGCCCAAGAAATTAGATAATTATATATTCAAATCAAGCTCATTCTCCTGTTGATGGTGCAGGATCTTTGTCACATTTCCACCCTCAAGACATGGACATTTCCTCAATCCTTAAGGGAGCTTGTGGCAAGAAGAAGACCATTGCTACTCCGCCACATAAAATAGCAGTAAGGAAAATGGTTAAATTGAATGAAGGTACTCAAGAATCTAGGAGCAGTAAATGCCCTCCCTTAGTGAGGCATAAGCCAAACAATGAGCATGTTGCCACCCCCTGAAATAGGATCTCCCAGGCATGTTCCTGATTCCTCCATATTAGAGAACCCCTCAGAGACAATTCCTTCTATCCAGCCAATTGTTCTTCTCTCTCAAGCACAATATGCTCCCCGACTAAATCAGGTAGCAATTTCCCTTGGTGTGGTCTTATAGAGTAAGTGTCATCTCCCACACCTCTCAATTCTATTTTTTAGCAATAATTAAGATTGTTGCCTCAATAGTTATGAGAAGCCTTCTTTTCTTACCTTACATCCAATCCCACAGAGGATCCTCTATTCCTCATGGCTTGAATATCAAAGATCTCTTCTCTCAAATTGGGTGTTTAGAGCAAGGCTCTTAGAGAGGCTAGTACACGTTACAACAAAAAAATAGCATATTTAGAAAAATTTGTGAAATCTAGTAAATACGCTTTGGCTAAACTTCACCAAAAATACCAAGACTCGAGCAATTTGATCGCACGGTTGTCTACCCAAATCACGACTCTGAAGCACAAGTAGGGTATGTTCAAACTAAAATAATATGTTAAAGGATGAGATCAACCACTTGAGGGATGAAAAATCTATCTTTCAAGGAGAGGAACGTCATAAGGCAGAGTTGAAGAGGCTATACAAAAACCCACGATGAGACCTTTAGAAAATATCAAGAGGACACCTAGAAGAATCTCATTGAGGCTCTGCCAGAATGGAGAGCCAATTTAATTTTGCATGCCCAAGTGGCAGTAGGTCTTCTTGATCTTATCAAGGTAGAATTTGATTATCTGAATAATATCTTTACGGAGTCACTCAACTTTGATGTCTACCATCTTGAGGGCGAAGAGTAGAAAGCCTTTCAAGGGGAGTCCAAACAATTAGTCACGTTTTCCTTTCCCACTATATATGCAGTTAAATATGATGAGAAAAACATGGAAGATGTGGACCAAAACCCTAAAGGTCATTCTCAGACGGATGAGGCTCCTATTGAGCTTGTAGATTAGCTTGCTCAAGGGAATAATTAAGCATTCCTTTTTATCTTTCCATGTACCTCTCTTTCTATTATTCGTGTAAAATCATACCCCTTTCATGAATAAATAATCATTTTGTCTTACCATCATTATCTTAATTTCTTTAAATATAGCTTAAACAAAATCCATACAAGCAAAAAACTAATGTACGTAAAAGACTATGTAACAACTTGATTTTGGGCCCGGTCAGAATAGTGGTTTCGAGACCATGAATCTGACATAGAAAGATTTATTTTATTACATTTTTTTGGTCTACAGTTTCATGGAATGATTTTGTGAAAATTTCATTTGAAAATTTTGAAGTTTGGGCACTCAATTTAGTAAAAAGAACTAAATTGTAAAAAGTACAAAAGCTGAGTTCTACATGCTAGGGGTGTCCAATTACTATGAGATTTTAAATTAGATGTCCTTATATGATAATTAAACCATTTGTTAAGTTAGTGGACAAAAATGGACATGGTGAGATAAAATTTTAAAGTTTGGCAAAAAAGACATTTTGGTCATTTGGTTAATAAAAGAATAAAAAGGGAAAATAAAGCCAAAATTATGTCCATCTTCCTCGACCTTGGCCAAAAATCTCAAGCTCACCATAGCTAGGGTTTTTTCACCTTTCAAGCTTGATAGTAAGTGCATCCTAGCTCCGTTTTTAATGCTCTTTACATTTTTTAAGTCCTCGTAACCCAGTTTACCCATTTCTACCATTATTTTGAAGTAGGGTTCATGTTTTAAAATTTACCCATGTGTGACATGCATGTATTTTGATGTTTGATGGAAGATATTGTATGTTTAAGATATGATAAACAACTTTTACTAAGTGATTTTTAGTGAAAATGTATAAAAAGGACCTATTTGTAAAATGTTGTAAAATGGGTAGTAAAAATCTAATTTGATGAAAAATGTGGGCTGATATGAGCATGTTTATGGTTTGGCTAGGCTTGGGTAACAAAAAAAATGGATACATTTCATTTTACGAGCCTAGGGACAAAAATGTAAACATGTCAAAGTTTAAGGGAAAAGGTGTAATTTTTCCATTGTATGATTTTTGGACTAAATTAAATAGTATGAATAACAAATAAGCTAAATTTGCTATTATAGATCAAGAAAAATGAAGTTCTGAACATGATCGGGGAAAGAATAAGGTGTTTGACGATTAAATCCATTTCTCCTATTTTTGTACCGAGGTAAGTTCGTATGTAAATAATGCAATGTTATAATTGTATTTTAATGTTTTGATATTGCTTGAATTGTATGTTTAATCATGTGAATGAGTATAATTTTACGAGAAAGTTTGACGAAGTTTCGATAAGAGAGAAATCTCAGTTGAACCTTAGGAATAGATAGGATACAAAATGTCATGACATTAGGGTCATTGAGATTACGTGTAAGACCATATCTGGGATATGGCATCGGTATGAGATTTCGTGTAAGACCATAACTGGGCAATAGGCCTCGATATGAGATCCTATGTAAGACCATATCTGGGATATGGCATTGGTATGGTACTATGTATGTGAGATTTCCCGAGTATCCTTTAGTATTCCAAGTGGTTCAAGGGGAAACTTAGCGGCAAATTTCAAGTTGTGAAAGACTATGGTATGTTGTGAAAGATTATGGTAAGTTGCAAGTTGGTACAGGTATGTACCTAAAACTCACGCTTAATGAGCTTGATATATGATGAACCCTCGGTAATTTTTGGTTGAGTAAGTTACGATGCTAAGGTTTAATATCATCTATGCCAAGTTTGACTATGAGATTTACAATGACATTTATGTTAATTTACTTCATGTTAAAAATATGTTAAAATGTGATTATGATGTCTATTATTTGCATAGGAACTTATTAAGCTCTAAAGCTTACCCCCTTTCTTTTTCCCTTGTCTTATAGTGTCACCAAGCTAGCTCAGGGATCGAAGACAGTCAGAGATCCATTCAAACTATCAAATTATTATTTTGGGTACTTATGATTACATTATTTTGAGTTATGACATGTATATGGACTTGGTCATTTTCTTATGTATCCTATTCGATTTGGCTAAATGTGTTGGCTTATAATGGTTGATAATTTATTTTGTAAATGGCCATTGAAATTGGCTAATATTGGCTTAAGAATATATACATATGATGATGTCCTTCATGGATGTGGATATTGCATGGTTTGAGAGGATAAGTATGAGATGTTGTATATGATAGAAAATAGCAAGTAATTGATATGTGGATGACTTGGTTGTGGCTGATTTGGTTGTATGTATATGCTTGGATTGGTGTTGCTTGTTGTTGTATAGATTGGTTCAAGTAAGGGTGGCAAAATGGCTTGGTAAATAGCCTTATTTTTATCCATACAGATAGACACATGGGAGTGTATCTAGGTCGTGCACGACACACGGTTTGCCCTATGGGTGTGAGATCCGGCCTTGTGTCCCCTACATCTTGAATTTTAACTTTGAATTGGCCACATGGCCAGAGACAGAGCCGTGGGTCTCAGCCGTGTGAAGGACACGGCCTAGGGACATGGGCATGTGTTCAGGGAATGTGAAGTCTGTACCTATTTTATGAAAAATTATGAAAATTAAATTGCCCACACGGCCTAAGCATACGGGCATGTGCCTTGGCCGTATGACTTCAATTTGTTGATTACGTCATAAACAGAGAGTTACACGGGTTAGGGACACGGGCGTGTGTAACCACACGGCCTACCCGCACAGGTGTGCCCCAAGCCACACGGGCATGCGACCCCTATTTTGATGAAAAATTTTCTAAGCTTTGGAAAGTTTTCCAAAGTTCTCTGTTTAGTCCCGAACCACTCCTAATGTATGATTTGGGCCCTGGAGGCTCGTTTTAGGGAAGATATAAATGTTTATGAAAAGTTTTAAATTTGAGTGGAAATTTCATGTCTCGTTTTTAAATGTTTGTTTGAGTTTAAGTCTGGTAATGCTTCGTACCCTATTCTGGCGTCGAATATGGGTAAGGGGTGTTACATTTGGTGGTATTAGAGCTATAGTTTAGTTAATTCTCAGACTAACGTAGCGTGTGTAAGAGCCTAGCTATACATGCCATAAATGAATTGTGATAGTGTGGTGGCTGCTGACAATTTTAAATTATGTTTTCATACAGTAAATCGATCCCAATCGAGCTGAGGTTTATGAAGTTGAAAGTAATACGCCGGCTCCCACTCAATGGGTAGCGCCATCTGATAGTAGACCACCTACGGTTAGTTAGGGAGAAGGAGGCCGGAAAGCCTTTCTCCATATGATGAATGAGTGGTATACGAAATTTGCTTGAATAAATCTGAATTCCCAACCTCTTCCACCCCCACCTATTCCTCAACCGATTCCCGTAGCCCCATAAGGTATGGACTTTGTAAGAATGAATAAGCCCCCAGTTGATAAGATTCGAAAGCATGGGGCTAAAGATTTTCGAGCTAATATGGATAATGATCCCGAGAGAGCTGAGTTTTGGCTCGAAAACTCTATCAGGGATTTGATGAGTTATCCTGCACACCAGATGAATGTTTAAAGTATGCTATCTCACTTCTGAGAGATTCTGCATACCATTGGTGGAATACATTTGTATCTGTAGTTCCGAGAGAAAGGGTCACATGGGACTTCTTTCAAGAGGAATTTCAAAAGAAGTATATTAGCCAAGGGTTCATAGATAACAAATGTAAGGAATTTTTTAAGCTGAAATAGGGTCGTATGACCGTAACAAAGTATGAGCGAGAATTTGTCAAACTGAGCAAGTATGCTTGTGAGTGTGTTTCCACCGAGGCCATCATCTGCAAGAGATTTGAGGACGGATTGAATGAAGACATTCATGTGTTAGTTGGGATCTTAGAGCTAAAAGAGTTTGTGGTATTGGTTGAATGGGCTTCTAAGGCTGAATAATTGAACAAAGAGAAGAGGAAAGTTGATCTCGAAGCCAGAGATTCAAAGAAAAGACAGATGAGTAATTCATTTCCATCTAAATCAAAGAAATCTAAAGAAATGTATTCCCGTTCAAAATTTTCAGTAGGATATTCATGCAGAAATCGTGAGAAGCAACATTCAAGTTTTAAATCTCAGGCTACTTCTATGGCAAGTGTGGGTAATGTAAAGTCTAACAGACCCGAATGTCAGCAATGTGGAAAAAGACATCCCGGTGAGTGTAGAATGAATGACCAAGCTTGTTTTAAGTATGGTTCTCAAGATCATTTTATCAGAGATTGCCCAAAAATGGCAGAGAAAGAGAAATTTCAAAGCACGAGGCCTAGTAATACTATTTCTAGAGGAAGGCCCCCGATGAATATTGGAAATGGAGCCAGTAGTAAAGGTGTGATGAAAGAAACTACTATGAGATTCAAAACTCGAGCATCGGTGAGAGCCTATCCCATCTGTGCTCGCGAAGAGGCGACATCTCCCGATACTATTACTGGTACTTTTTCTCTTTATGATACTGACGTTATTGCATTGATTGACCCTAGATATACTCATTCGTATGTTTTTGTGAACTTGGTAAATAATAAGAAATTACCTGTCGAGTTTACTGAATTTGTGATTACGGTGTCAAACCCTTTAGGCAAGCATGTTTTAGTTGACAAAGTGTGTAAGAAATGTCTTTTGATGATTAGAGGTTACAATTTTCTGGCTGACTTGATGTTGTTGCCATTTGATGAGTTTGATGTTATTTTGGGTATGGATTAGCTGACGTTGCATGATGCTATAGTAAATTGTCGACAGACAGTTATTGAAATGAAATGTGAAAATGGTGAAATTCTTAGGGTTGAATCAGATAAGTCGGATAGATTGCCTGTGGTGATTTCTTCAATGTCAGCTTAGAGATGTATAAGGAAAGGGTGTGAAGCTTACCTCTTATGTGTAAAGAGTCTGAGTTGAAAATTGAGTCAGTGTCGGTGGTGTGTGAATATTCGGATGTTTTTCCAGAGGAGTTGCCAAGATTGCCTCCAATTAGAGAAGTTGAGTTTGGCATTGAGTTAGTCCCCAGTACTTCAGCAATATCGATTGCTCCGTATAGGATGGCTCCGACTGAATTAAAAGAATTGAAAGATCAGTTGCAAGAATTGACAGATAAGGGTTTTACGAGATCGAGTTATTCTCCCTGGGGTGCTCCAGTGTTATTTGTAAAGAAGAAAGACGGATCTATGAGATTGTGCATTGATTACCGGCAGCTCAACAAGTGATCGTGATTTTCCGTGATAAGTTTTATAAATTTATAATTAAACGTTCTTGAGACTAACTATTATCACAATGTAGGCAAGTGTACCTATCGAACAGTAGTATAGCTTTAGCAAGACTAGATTGCCAAACCCAAAAGACTAAAAGTACTAGTAATGACTGTCTTTTTATTATCTAACCTAAGAAATAAAGGGGTTTGTTTTAACTAACTAATTAATTAAACTAAGAAGTTGCAGAAAATAGAATTGGGAAATTATTTTGGGAAAAACGATTGATTTAGGACAATACCTAAGGAAAAATCCGTCTAGACTTTTACTTGTTATTCTAGCTCCGAACCGGATGATTTATTCATTCAACTTGTTCTATAGAAATCCCTAAGTTATGTTATTATCTCTATTCAAGACTAATAACATCTAATCCCTAGGTTGAATAACCGAGACTTTTCTCTAGTTAACACCCTAGGGTTGCATAAACTCGATCTATGGATTCCCTTATTAGGTTTCACCCTAATCTGGCAAAATCTTGTCACCTTATCTCTAGGCACGCAATCAACTCTGCTTAATTATGACAAAGTCACTCTTAGCCAGGGACTAGTCATCCTCCAACTAAAAGTGTTAACTTGAATCGATATCCTGAAACACCAAAGCAAGAATTAAGAACACATAATTAAGAACAAGTCAAATATTTATCATACGATTTAGAAAATAATAACAAGATTCATCTTAGGTTTCATCCCCCTTAGGTATTTAGGGGTTTTAGTCCATAACTAAATAAGAAAACATCTCAGAATAATTAAGAATACAAAATATAAAGAAAACCCAAAACTGTTGAAGGGAAATTGAGGAGAAATCTTCAGTCTTGATTATGAATCCGGCTTCTGAGATGAATCAATCGGCTTCCTTGGAGTAATTCCTTACTCCCTATTCTCTGCCTCCCTTTTAGTCTTCCTCTAGGGTGTTTAAATAGGCTTTAGAATGCCTAAAATCCCTAAAACTTGCCCTTTTCCAAATGGAACTTAGCTAGGGCTCGGCAGGGACACGCCCGTGTAACACGCCCATGTAACACGCCTTTGTAACACGCCTGTGTATGATTACTTCAGGCTGTGGTCGAGCCTGTTAGATCAACACGCCCGTGCTAAGATTGGTTTAGGCCGTGGTCGAGCCTGTTAGATTGGCACGGGCGTGTGTTCTACCCGTATGAGGAAGTCCAGGCCGTGTTGTTTTCCCCTATCGGCCCGTTTTCTCTGTTTTTGCCCTGTTTCTCGTTCTTTTCGTCCTCCTATGCTCACCTAAGTATAAAACATGAAATTAAAGGATTTGGAGCACCAAATTTACCAAATCTAAAGGGAAATCATTCATAAACGTGTTAAGAGAGCGATAAAAATATGTATAAATTATGATTTATCAAATACCCCCACACTTAAGCGTTTGCTTGTCCTCAAGCAAAATCCTCAATTCACAATTAAGAATTCCTTTTTCTCAACTTATAATTCCTATCAATAATATCTCAAACTAAATCCATAAGTAATCATACATTGAGAATTCAACTAAAAGAACATTAAAGCTTCAAACATTCCAAGTTGAGTTTTTAATCAAGAAAAATTTAGACATCTCCCCTCATCTAAGTAGTTACCATCGATTCAAAATCTCACAAAGTTTA
The DNA here is from genome assembly GCA_025698475.1 of Gossypium anomalum. NCBI lineage: Eukaryota > Viridiplantae > Streptophyta > Magnoliopsida > Malvales > Malvaceae > Gossypium > Gossypium anomalum. The sequence continues at coordinate 73,908,834 of CM046966.1, read as the reverse complement.
ACATCCTCACTTAAAGATTCACTCAAATCACTCGAAGTGTTTTAAGGACAATGAAATCAGCACTCATCAGTCAATATGAAAAGTTATTACCATAGGCTTGCATGAAAATCAAATCTTCACCACTATAATTTGAGATTATACATCAATCAAAAGGTTTTTAGAGGGTTGTAACGAGGCTTGGTTAGGGGGGTGTGGTCACAAGCTGAAAGAAAAGGTTAGAATAGAGATTGGCTTGAAAAATTACTTAACTAGAAAAATATTTAATCATCACTTGCGTACGACAAAGCTTCATCTTTGACTATGGAATTTGAATACTGAAGCTCAAAAAGATCACTACTAATATGTATACATGACTAATAATATGTATACATGTGTTTTTTTTTTAAGAACAAGTCAAATAACATAGATTACTATTAAGAACGAGACATAGCTAAGCAATTTATTCAAATCAACTCTCGACAAAAATAGGGATCAAATTAATTGAGGGGATTTGAACAATAATGGGTTAAGGGTTAATATTAAGGGTAATACAAGGAATGGCTTGTTAGGCTCAAAGGGTTTTACTAAGGGTTAATTGTGAAGGTAGGCTTTTCATGGCATGAGTGGGTGGAAACACAAAAATTTATATACTTTTTCATACCCCATTTTGCTTAAATTCATGCAAATCCGATTAAATTCTTGTCGAAAAATAATTAAATATTATAAAATAATTAAATTGTGTTAAAAATATAAACATGGTGAATTTATTTAATTTTATACTTAATTTTGATTAATTTTGACTATTTTTGACAGATTCGCGCAAAGGGCGAAAATTGGCTCGGCTGACACTGCTGAAAGCACAAAATCGAGATGCAATTTGAAGTATCGAGGCACGTTAATTTCCAGCCTAAGACGGTCCAGAAATGTGTATTAATTCATACTTTTAATTAATTTTAATTTATTCCCCATTTAATTTGGGTTAAATAAATTATTTTTAATTAATTTTGGAGAAAGGGTCCAATTGAACTGCACCGGTCGAGCCAAATTAGGTGAACCGAACCAGCCACTAAATGGGCAGCCCAGAACCGTCCATATGCTGACCCAAATCAGCATTTTATCTGATTAAATATGCTTGCAAAAAGGCCCTCAAAAGACTTCTAAATTGCATTCAAACCCCACCTTAATTTATGGCTTTGTAGATTTGCCCCAAGCCTAAAATAGCAAAGTTGAAACTCTCAACTTTGCCATGTGAGTGGCCGGCCAAGGGTGGGCTCTTTGGCTTGCAGCCACAATCAGCCATAAAAGTCACGCTTTCCTGATCATTCAAAGCATTGCTCACTGCACATCATTCTCTCATTCCCTCTCTCACTTTTCTCTCATTTTTTCCATTCCATTCCCTCTTGTTCAAGTGACGATTTATTCTCTTGGGAAAGAGGCTCTCATCAGCCATTTGGAGCAGAAATTTAGTTTTTCATAAGCCACCTTGATAGCCAAGGCCAACGAAGAACGAAGAGCGGAGCAACTAGTCAAGCTACGGAGAAGCAACAAATTTGCTTCTTGTTCCCTATCTCTTTAAATTTTGTTATTTTGACGAACATGGTTATGAATATTTATGCTATTGAAATGGTTATTTTAATCAATTCGGCTTAAATTATGTTTGTGTTGGGTTGATTATATTCTGCCTGCTTGAATTGTTAAAATCGTGTTTATGTTGTTATAAGCCTCGGTAAGATGCTTGATTAAGTAAAATCATGCCTAAGTTATTCTTGAGTTACGACTGTGAGGTAACTAATGAATTAATTATTTAAACGAATTGCAATTGTAATTAATTGACACAGTACTTAATCAGTGCATGTTTATTCTTCTAAGGTAGATCAAGGTTAAATTAGCAATATATCTGGTGATATTATTACCTTGCATAACTTGTAAGATTATTGTGATTAAATTGTTTCAAGGTAGGGATGCCTTGTTACTTCACATAGTCTTTTATATGCTTATTAGATTTTATTAATCGTTTGAATTGACATAGGGATATGCAAGAGATTAGTTCAATTTAATGAGTATGTATGTGCAATAACATGTTTGCTTGCTAGAATCTGTTTAGTCGGTTGAATTGATATAGGGATATGTCAAGAGATGAATGGATTTTTGTATGTAAGTTTGTTCATAAGTTAGCAAATTACCGGGTTGCTGTGAAATTATTCGTAATAGTATGAACATGAGTTTAATAATTCTAAGTTAAAGAATTATAATTAATCCAACACAAGTATGTCACATTGATTAAATCTTATTTGAAATCGTGCATTAGAACTACTTTGTCTTTTTTTAATTATTTACTTAGTTTTTAAATAGTCTTTGACCATCTTTCAAAATCAAAATATTTTTACCTCGCCAAAGTGTTTTACAATTAATTTCAGAAATAATTCTTTTTACAAATCCACTCGCAGGTACGATAACTCGACATTTACTTGTCACTTTATTACTTGTTGCGATTGTGTACACTTGCACATTTTTCCACCGTTCCAAGTTTTTGGCGCCGTTGCCGGGGACCGTTTTAAAAAGCCATTATTTGTGAATTTGTTAGTTTTACATTTTGGTTTATTTTCCTGTTTAATTTTCAACTTAATTTATTTTTCTTTTATGATTTCAGGTGTTTATGAGTATTGACCAGATCATTGACTTACTCCCTGTGGACCCTGAGATAGAACGAACCTTTTGACAGTGAAGAAGACAAGTGAATCAGAGAAGGACTGAAGGAATGAATTTTGAGAATATGAATCAAGGAAATGGAGCAAACCTTGCCCAAAATCCTATCCTTATTGCTGACGATAGGGATAGAGCCTTAAGACAATATGTTGTGCCAGTATTTAACGATTTTAATCCGGCCATTAGGAGACCCGAAATCGAGGCACAACAATTCAAACTGAAGCCAGTTATGTTCCAGATGCTTTAGACTGTGGGCCAATTCAGTGGGATGCCTATTGAAGATCCTCATCTTCATTTAAGACTATTTATGGAGGTGAACGACTCTTTCAAATTAGCTGGAGTTACCGAAGATGCACTACGATTGAAGCTGTTTCTGTACTCACTAAGGGACAGAGCTCGAGCCTGGTTGAATTCATTGCCACCAAACTCAATCTCTACATGGCAAGAGTTAGCCGAAAGATTCCTCATGAAGTATTTCCCACCTAGCAAGAATGCTAAGTTGAGGAACGAGATCACTTCCTTCCAACAAATGGATAATGAGTCCTTGTATGAAGCATGGGAACGATACAAAGAACTATTACGAAAATGCCCTCATCATGGAATCCTACACTGCATCCAACTTGAGACATTTTATAATGGTCTCAATGCTCACACAAGGATGGTAGTGGATGTTTCTGCTAACGGTGCTCTCATTTCTAAGTCTTATAATGAGGCTTATGAAATCATCGAGAGGACCGCCAGTAACAATTAACAATGGCTGACCAATCAAGCCACGTCAGGAAGACAAGTCACTGGAATACATGAAGTGGATGTTTTCACTTCACTAGCATCTCAGGTATCTTCAATATCCTCAATGCTTAAGAATCTTACCACTAATGGGTCTAACAGTTTTGCAGCCCAACCACCTCACCAATTTGAGAGTATAGTCTGTGTTTATTGTGGGGAGGGACATTTGTTCGGAGAATGTCCATCAAACCCCAAATCTGTATATTACATGGGTAACCAGAACCAAAATCGAGGAAGGCAAGGACTGCAATCCAACTTCTACAACCCATCGTGGTGAAACCACCCGAATTTTTCCTGGAGTAACCAAGGGGCTGGAAATAGTAACAACTACGCTCAACCTAGACCGACTCAGTCGCCTAGTTTTTCCCAACAAGTTCAGAACCCAGTTCAAGCTAAACCATCCAATAGTTTGGAGAATCTGCTAAAGGCAAACATGGCGAGGAATGATGCCTTAATTCAAAGCCAAGCAATTATATTAAAGAATCTGGAAAATCGAATGGGCCAGCTTGCAAGTGAACTTAGGAACCGACCACAAGGTGCTTTACCTAGTGATACGGAGAATCCAAGAAATCTAGGGAAGGAACATTGCAAAGCATTAACACTGAGGAGCGGAAAGACAGTAGAGCCCAACACTATCGAAGCTGAAAAGGAGCCAGCTGATGCTCAAGACTCAGAGGAAGTTCAACTGAGTGTTGAAATTCTAGTTTCACAAGAACCAGAATCTGTAAAACCCGATAAGGTAATTTCAGAACGAGCTAATTATGATCAACTAACAACTCCGTTAGATGCAGAATTGCTGCCGAATATGAATCAACTAGTTCTAGTAAAGAAACCATCACCACCCTACCCTCAAAGACTTCACAAATAGAGACAGGAAATTCAATTCAAGAAATTCCTAGACGTACTCAAGCAACTTCACATCAACATCCCGTTGGTTGAAGCACTTGAACAAATGCCAAACTACGTCAAGTTCATGAAGGATATTCATCCAAAAAAAAGACTCGTGAGAATTTGAGATCAGTAGCCCTAACGAAGGAATGCAAACAGCATATCTTCAAGACAAACTACCCCCAAAGCTAAAGGATCCTGGATGTTTTACCATACCTTGCAACATTGGAGCAACATATTGTGGTAAGGCATTATGTGACTTAGGTGCAAGTATAAACTTGATGCCTATGTCAATATTTAGAAATTTGGGGATAGGTGAAGTCAGACCTACTACGGTTACACTTCAACTAGCAGATCGATCCTTAGCACATCCAGAAGGAAAAATGGAGGACGTATTGGTACGTGTAGATAAATTTATCTTTCCTGCTGATTTTTTTATCCTAGATTTTAAAGCAGACAAAGAAGTGCTAGTTATCCTAGGAAGACCGTTCTTAGCAACCGGAAGGACCCTTATTGATGTGCAGAAGGGCGAGCTTATGATGCGTGTTCAGGACGACTAGGTAACATTCAATGTTTTTAAGTCTATGCGATTTCCTGACACAATTGATGATTATTCTACAGTATCTGATTTAGAGGATTTAATAGTGGAAAAGGAGCTCAATAATGTTGAAGATCCGTTGGAACAAATTTTGACATCAGATCCTCCAAATGATGAAGAGGAGGATGAACACTTAGTTTTGTTAGAAGCTAATCAAAGGGGATTTAATCTACAAACCCACTTTGAATCTTTAGAGTTAGAGAAAAGGGAGTATGCCCAACCAAAAACGTCAATTGAGGAACCACCTAAATTAGAACTCAAGGTATTACCTTCACATTTAAAATAGGTTTATTTAGGTAACTCTTCTACTTTGACTATGATTGTTTGCAGAATTAATTACTGAGCAAGAAGAGAAACTCATTTTGGTGTTGAAACAATTCAAGAAGGCTATCGGATGGACCATAGCCGATATCTGTGGTATTAATCCATCTATATGCATGCACAAGATTATTCTAGAAGATGGAAAAAAAGGGATGATTGATGGAAAACGGAGACTGAAACCCATCATGAAGGACGTGGTGATAAAGGAAATTATCAAGTGGTTAGATGCGGATATCATTTATCCCATCTCAGACAGTTCGTGGGTAAGTCCGGTCCAGTGTGTGCTAAAGAAGGGAGGTATCACCATCGTAAAAAATGAGAATAACGAGTTGATACCAACAAGAATAGTTACGGGATGGAGGATTTGCATCGATTACAAGAAACTAAACAAGGTGACTAGGAAAGATCACTTTCCTTTGTCGTTCTTGGACAAGATGCTAGATAGACTCGTGGGGCGAGACTATTACTGTTTTCTCGATGGATACTCTGGGTATAATCAGATTACGGTAGCACCAGAAGATCAGCACAAGACAACATTCACCTGCCCTTACGGTACATTTGTATTTAGACGCATGCCATTTGGTTTATGTAATGTACCTACTACATTTCAAAGATGTATGATGTCTATTTTTACTGGCATGGTTGAAAAGTACTTGGAAGTTTTTATGGATGACTTTTCAGTGTTCGAAGATACATACGATGATTGCTTAGCCAATCTAGCTAAGGTACTAAGACGATGTGAAGAAACAAACCTAGTACTTAACTGGGAAAAGTGCCATTTCATGGTACGAGTAGGAATTGTTCTAGGGCATCAGGAAACTAGATATGGAATCGAGGTAGACAAAGAAAAGGTAGATGTTATTGAGAAGCTTCCACCTCCAACATCTGTAAAGAGTGTTAGGAGCTTCTTGGGTCACGCCGGGTTCTATCGAAGATTTATCAAGGACTTCTCCAAAATTGCTAGACTCTTATGCAAACTATTGGAGAAGGATACGACGTTCAAGTTTGATGATGAATGCTTAAAGGCTTTCAAGGATTTGAAGAGTCGATTAGTTACGGCACCCATAATTGTCACACCAGACTGGGATCTACCATTTGAATTGATGTGTGACGCAAGCGATTTTGCTATAGGAGCTATCATGGGCCAACGAAGGAGCAAAGTTTTTCATCCCATCTACTATGCAAGCTGGACTCTTACAGTAGCTCAACTGAACTACGGCAACAGAGAAAGAGTTACTTTCTATTGTATTTGCTTTTGACAAGTTTCGATCTTATCTTGTAGGTACCAAAGTAACTGTGTATACGGACCACTCGGCAATCAAGTACTTACTTGCCAAGAAAGATACTAAGCTGAGATTGATCCGGTGGGTAGTTCTACTTCAGGAGTTCGATCTAAAAATTCAAGATCGAAAGGAAGTAGAAAACCAAGTAGCAGATCACTTGTCCAGATTGGAGCCGCAAGAAGGAAATTCTCCTAATATACCAATTCAGGAAACATTCCCAGATGAACAAATACTGAAGGTAGTTTAAATTTTGCTATTATAATAAGTTGTTGAATTTAATTTGAACAATATGTATGCTTAAGTAGCATAACTATCAAATTTCTTGTCTTTGAGCATAAGTATTTTAAATTCATAATTTTGGGAAAAATGTTGTTCTAAAGGAATTTTTCAAAGGTGTTTCAGAGAGATTCTTTTCAAATTTTGTGCATTACTCGGGATGAGCAATGAATTAAGTTTGAGGGTGTGGAAACACAAAAATTTATATACTTTTTCATACCCAATTTTACTTAAATTCATGCAAATCCAGTTAAATTCTTGTCGAAAAATAATTAAATATTATAAAATAATTAAATTGTGTTAAAAATATAAACATGGTGAATTTATTTAATTTTATACTTAATTTTGACTAATTTTGTCTATTTTTGACAGATTCGCGCAAAGGGCGAAAATTGGCTCAGCTGACACAGCTGAAAGCACAAAATCGAGAAGTAATTTGAAGTATTGAGACACGTTAATTTCCAGCCTAAGATGGTCCAGAAATGTGTAGTAATTCATAATTTAATTAATTTTAATTTATTCCCCATTAAATTTGGGTTAAAACAATTATTTTTAATTAATTTTGGAGAAAGGGTCCAGTTGAACCGCACTGGTCGAGCCAAATTGGGTGAACCAAACCAGCCACTAAATGGGCAGCCCAGAACCGTCCATATGCTGACCCAAATCAGCATTTTATCTGATTAAATATGCTTGCAAAAAGGCTCTCAAAAGACTTCTAAATTGCATTCAAACCCCACCTTAATTTATGGCTTTGTAGATTTGCCCCAAGCCTAAAATAGCAAAGTTGAAACTCTAAACTTTGCCATGTGTGTGGACGGCCGATGGAGGGCTCTTTGGCTGCTGGAATTTGCTATTTTTAGCAGCCACAATCAGCTATAAAAGACACCCCTTGCTGATCATTCAAAGCATCCTTCACTTCACATCATTCTCTCATTCCCTCACTCACTTTTCTCTCATTTTTTCCATTTCATTCCCTCTTGTTCAAGTGCCGATTTATTCTCTTGGGAAAGAGGCTCTCATCAGCCATTTGGAGCAGCAATTTAGGTGTTCATAAGCCACCTTGATAACCAAGGCCAACGAAGAACGAAGAGCAGAGCAACTAGTCAAGCCACGGAGAAACATCGGATTTGCTTCTTATTCCCTATCTCTTTAAATTTTGTTGTTGTTTTGACGAACATGGTTATGAATATTTATGCTATTGAAATGGTTATTTTAATCAATTCAGCTTAAATTATGTTTGTGTTGGGTTGATTATATTTTGCCTGCTTGAATTGTTAAAATCGTGTTTATGTTGTTATAAGCCTCGGTAAGATGCTTGATTAAGTAAAATCATGCCTAAGTTATTCTTGCATTACGACTGTAAGGTAACCAATGAATTAATTATTTAAACAGATTGCAATTGTAATTAATTGACACAGTATTTAATCAGTGCATGTTTATTCTTCTAAGGTAGCTGAAGGTTAAATTAGCAATGTATTTGGCGATATTATTGCCTTGCATAACTTGCAAGATTATTGTGATTAAATTGTTTCAAGGTAGGGATGCCTTGTTACTTTACATAGTTTTTTATATGCTTATTAGATTTTATTAATCGTTTGAATTGACATTGGGATATGCAAGAGATTAGTTCAATTTAATGAGTATGTATGTGCAATAACATGTTTGCTTGCTAGAATCTATTTAGTCAGTTGAATTGACATAGGGATATGTCAAGAGATGAATGGATTTTTGTATGTAAGTTTGTCCATAAGTTAGCAAATTACCGGGTTGCTGCGAAATTATTCGTAACAGTATGAACATGAGTTTAATAATTCTAAGTTAAGGAATTATAATTAATCCAACACAAGTATGTCACATTGATTAAATCTTATTTGAAATCATGCATTAGAACTACGTTGTCTTATTTTAATTATTTACTTAGTTTTTAAATAGTCTTTGACCATCTTTCAAAATCAAAATATTTTTACCTCGCCAAAGTGTTTTACAATTAATTTCATAAATAATTCTTTTTACAATCCTTGTGGGTACGATAACTCGACATTTACTTGTCACTTTATTACTTGTTGCGATTGTGTACACTTGCACATTTTTCCACCGTTCCAGTGGGTTAATCCTAAGTGCCTCTATCATCTTGACATATCAAATCAAATGGTGTGGTCTTGACATGCATAATTAGGCAAGTTCTAAAATAACAATTTTATGTTGACACACTCAAAGCAATAATAAAAGTTATCATGAATGAATTAATAGATGTTCTTGAAGGCTCAAAATTTCACAAAAATTATGGCTTTTTGATGTTTAATCCTGTGGAATTCAATTCAAGATAATACCTAAACTTAGGGAAACAACCTAAAATTTTAAATTCTTAAAAATAAATTTATCATGCTTAATTTTCTAAATGTCTTAAAGTTTAAATAATCAATGCATGAATGCTTATGTTTTAATTCAAGATATATCAATAAAAATCATAAATCAATCAAAATTCATCCTAAACATGATATGCGAGATTTACAAGAGAACAAAACACTATTCAGGGATTTTTCAGATAATGAAATGATTACCCCCCACACTTAAGATGTACATTGCCCTCAATGTGCAAAGATAGATATATAAAAAAATATAAAATCATAAGATAGGGAGAGAATTGAAACTTCCTGAGTATTGAATAAATGAACTCCCTAGTTTGGAGCTATGTATGGTGGAGGAATATACTCCAGTGGTGGTAGAGGTTGGGTACCACAAGTGCTGCGCCAAAAGAATATTATATCTCGTTATCAAGTAGGGCATGGTAGTCGTGGAGAACCTTTTCCAATGGAGTTTGAAGTTCTTAAGTGATTGTGAGCTTTGGAGCTCTTTATAACTGTGAGAAACTCAGGAACTTTTTAGGGAATATTAGGAAGAATAATTACTCATAAAGAAATAGTCAAGATTAAAATTAATTAATAAAACCTAAATATAAGATAGTAACAAAAGGAAAATAATATTTAAATGTTAAAAGTGAAATTAATAAAGACTTAAAATAAAAATAAAAATAAAATAAAATAAAACATCATCATCATCGCCGGATAGTTCGCGAGGTGGTGGTGGCGATGAAACGTGGAAGTGCTGACAGATCTGCTAGAGAGTAGCATCAATGTTATCAAATCGTTGAAAACACTACTGCTTGAATTGGTTGAGGCGCTCAGATATGTTAGCATATGAAGCCACCGCATGAACTGGATGATGGGAGCATGGTGGCTGGGATGGTAGGTCCTCATGCTGTGGAGGGACATCATCAGTAATGTCCTCTAGAGCCTCCTCCTCGATAGACTGGGAAAGACGATATTGGGGAGGGTAGGTTCTTCGGCGCCTCTCGATCATCCTTATGCTAAGCATGCTCGAGATGCCTTGTGGAGACATCTGGCCAATGAGTGTAAGGGGTGATTCTTGGGTCGCGATGTTGAGGAGTCTGAAGTGTCGTGCTAGTCGAGTCACGTAAGGGCCAATAGAGATGACCCCACTCCGATGTCGCTCTGTCTGGTGGCGAATGGCAAGGGCGATAAAGTATACGAGGTCGAAGACGTGCCCGTTTGACATACACCATAAGTAGTAGACATCGTATGTAGTTACAATGCCGGTGCTCTCTCTCCGCCCTATCAAAGGGTGAGATAAGATAGAATGTAGATACCTTAAGGACGGAGGGAGAGATGATGCCTTGCTGTGACTGGGGTCATAGCTGGTCGAATGTAGAACGAGGGCATCCCAGCAACGTGAGGGAGAATGATGGATGTGGCGGTTGAGAGCATGTAAGTCATTCTCCTCTCTGAACTCCTCCGTATATAAGCCCAATGCAGTGCCAAATTCTGGGACGCTTAGTTGGCAGACTAATCCGCCTAAGAAAAATTGGACCATACCGGGATCATCGTAGTTCGTCATTACTATTTGAAGATGTAACGTTGAGCATAGTTCCATCGTGAGCTCTAGGTAAGTCAGCTTGATGATTCCAAAGAAAAGCTCCCAAGGATCAGTGGTTAGGAGGGCCCGAATCGCATCAGCCATCTGAACTTGTTCTACCGCAGCTTAGTCGATGCAACGGCCCACAGTTAAAGGTCGGGCCTGGAGTATTTGAAAAAGTTCTTTTTGGGGCCCATTGGGGAATTGTAGGAAAGGGAGGTGAATTCCTGTGGTAGGGCCCAAGGAGCCGAACTTGGGATGACTTACCTCAACTGTACCAAATGGGAAAAATACTAAGTACCGTAAGAGAGATTTTTTTCATTTGGTTTTGCAGTGACAATGTGAGGATCTGCAGCATCTAATAAAACTTTATCTCCGACTTTAAGTTGATTTGGAGAGGTATTGAGCTCGTTCTAACATGGTTTTGGTTTATCATGTGTTCTCGATTTATGTGTCTGCTATTCATCTTACTCCTCTATTTGCAGCCTTTGTTCTTCATGAACAGGTCCTATATTATTGCTGGAACATGGTTCGTATACTTCCTTCAGACTCATTTCCTGCAAAGTAGGTTGCTTCATATTGTCAGTTTTAGTATAATGGGTTAGACAATTACCTTCAATTTTCGATGTGTTGCCAAAATTACGAGCTTAAAGGGTGATTGTTTTGTCTCCCACACGAAGTGTGAGCTTACCTGTGCCAACATCAATAATCATTTTAGCAATTGCTAAAAAGGGCCTCCCTAGAATCAAATGGGTGTTGTTTTCCTCTTCTATGTCTAAAATAACGAAGTAAACGGGAAATATAAATTTATCGATTTTGACTAGCACATCTTCAATAATACCCCTAGGAAATCTTATAGTTTTATCTGCTAATTGAATGCTCATCCTAGTCTATTTGGGTTTCCCAAGACCTAGTTGTTTAAACATTTTATAAGGCATAACGTTGATATTAGCCCCTAAATCCGCTAATGCATTATTAACATCTAAACTACCAATTACGCAAGGAATTGCAAAACTCCCTGGATCTTTTAAGTTGTTGGGTAGCTTATTCTGTAAAATAGTTTAGCAAACTACGTTTAGCTCCACATGTAACGCCTCATCCAATTTTCGCTTGTTTTCTAAAAGCTCTCTTAAAAATTTCATTGCATTCAGCATCTATGATAGAGTTTCAATAAACGGTAAGTTAATATGTAATTTTTTCAAAAGTTTAAGGAATTTACCAAATTGTTCGTCTGAGCGGTCTTTCCTTATCGCGTTAGGGTATAGCACACGAGGTTTATATTCTACACTTACCGTTTTGTTTTCATTATGACTTACCTCACCTTTACCCTTGCTTACCATAGTTTCTTGCCTCGGTTCTGGCTCAGGCTCAACGAATCCTTCTTTATTTTGAACATTAATTACGTTGAGCTATTCTCTTGGGTTAAGTTCAGTATTACTTGGCAAGCTACCTTGTGGTCGTTCGGAGATTAGTTTGGACAGCTGGCCTATCTGAGTTTCGAGCCCTTGGATTGATGCTTGTTGATTTTTAAGTGCCGTCTTGGTATTCTGGAAACGGGTTTCTGACACCAAGATGAATTTGGATAGCATCTCCTCAATGTTTGGTTTCTTTTCCTGTTGATAAGGTGGCTGTTGAAAACCCGGAGGATTTTGTGGCCTTTAAAGAGAAATTTGGGTGGTTCCTCCAACCTACATTATAAGTGTTATTGTATAGGTTATTTTGAGATCTAAAGTTATTGTTACCCATATAGTTGACTTGTTCCTCTTCAATTGTAGGATTGAATGGTTGATATTCTGTATGCACACCTCCTCCATTTGAATCACACCTCATTACTGGATGTAACTGCGTAGAACCAAGTAAACCATCAATCTTTTTATTTAGAAGTTCTACCTGAGTTGACAACATAGTAGCCGAATCGACGTTATAAACGCCTGCTATTTTAGTTGGCTTAGTCCTCATGACTTACTACTGATAGTTATTCAGTGACATTTTCTCAATAAATTCGTAAGCCTTTTTAGGTGTTTTGTTGTTGATGGTTCCAACAGCGGCTACGTCAATCATCTGTCTTGTCAAGGGATTCACACCATTGCAGAACATTTGAACTTGCAGTCATAGAGGTAATCCATGGTGAGGGTACCTTCGCAGTAGGTCTTTGTATCTCTCCTATGCATCGTAAAGTGTTTCTAAATCCATCTGCACAAAAGAAGAGATATCATTATGTAACTTGGTCGTTTTATCCGGTGAAAAATATTTTAATAAAAAATTTTCAATCATTTGTTCCTAAGTAGTGATAGAACCTCGTGGTAACGAGTTCAACCACTGTTTAGCCTTGTTCCTCAGTGAAAAAAGGAATAACCGAAGATGAATGGCTTTATCAGAGATGCCATTAATTTTAAAAGTATCACAGCTTTCTAGAAAATTTGCTAAGTGAGTGTTGGGATTCTCATCTTGTAAACCATCAAACTGAACAAATTGTTGTATCATTTGAATCGTGTTAGATTTTAGTTCAAAATTATTTGCAGCAATAGTAGGCCTAACTATACTTGACTCAGTTCCTGTTAAATTAGGTTTAGCATAATCATACATAGTATGAGGAGCAGGATTCTAATTTGCTAATTCAGCGGGTATCGCTAGAGGTAGCTGATTGTCTTGATTTTCAGCCATCTCCTCGATTGTAGTTGAGATATCGTCTTATTGCTCTTCTTTTGTGTATCTTAGGCTTCTCCTTATTTCTTGTCGATTTCTACGAGCTGTGCGATCGATTTTTGTGTCAAAAAATAGTGGTCCCGACGGGTTTCTTCTAATCATAAACTATAAGAACCTGCCAGAAGAAAGAAAAAGAAAATTAGTAAAACAAAAATTAAAATAAAATTAATTTGCAAGAAGAATAAATGGCTAAAGTAATAAAAATTGAGTGTTCCTAATATTTTAGTCCCCGACAACGGCGCCAATAACTTGATTGTGATTTTCCGTGATAAGTTTTATAAATTTATAATTAAACGTTCTTCAGACTAACTATTATCACGATGTAGGCAAGTGTACCTATCGAACAGTAGTATAGCTTTAGCAAGACCAGATTGTCGAACCCAAAGGACTAAAAGTACTAGTAATGACTATTTTTTTGTTATCTAGCCTAAGAAATAAAGGGGTTTGTTTTAACTAACTAATTAGTTAAACTAAGAAGTTGCAGAAAATAGAATTGGGAAATTACTTTTGGGAAAAACGATTGATTTAGGACAATACCTAAGGAAAAATCGACCTAGACTTTTACTTGTTATTCTGCCTCCGAACCGGACGATTTATTCATTCAACTTTTTCCATAGAAATCCCTAAGTTATGTTATTATCCCTATTCAAGACTAATAACATCTAATCCCTAGGTTGAATAACTGAGACTTTTCTCTAACTAACACCCTAGGGTTGCATTAACTCGATCTATAGATTCCCTTATTAGGTTTCACCCTAATCTGGCAAAATCTTGTCACCCTATCTCTAGGTATGCAATCAACTCCGCTTAATTATGACAAAGTCACTCTTAGCCAGGGACTATTTATCCTCCAACTAAAAATGTTAACGTGAATTAATATCCTGAAAGACCAAAGCAAGAATTAAGAACACATAATTAAGAACAAGTCAAATATTTATCATATGATTCAGAAAATAATAACAAGATCCGTCTTAGGTTTCATCACCCTTAGGTATCTAGGGGTTTTAGTTCATAACTAAATAAGAAAACATCTCAGAATAATAAAAAATACAAAACATAAAGAAAACCCAAAACTCCTAAAGGGAAATTGAGGAGAAATCTTCAGTCTTGATGATGAATCCGGCTTCTGAGATGGATCAATCAGCTTTCTTGGAGTAATTCCTTACTCCCTATTCTTCGCCTCCTTTTTAGTCTTCCCCTAGGGTGTTTAAATAGGCTTTAGAATGCCTAAAAGCCCTAAAACTTGCCCTTTTCTGAATGGAACTTAGTTAGGGCTCGGCGGGGACACGCCCGTGTAACACGCCTGTATGCGATTACTTCAGGCCGTGGTCGAGCCTGATAGATCAACACGCCCGTGCTGAGATTGATTTGGGCCATGGTCGAGCCTGTTAGATTGGCACGGGCGTGTGTTCTATCCGTGTGAGGAAGTCTAGGCTGTGTTGTTTTCCCTTGTCGGCCCGTTTTCTCTTTTTTTGGCCCGTTTCTCATTCTTTTCGTCCTCCCATGCTCACCTAAGTATAAAACATGAAATTAAAGGATTTGGAGCACCAAATTCACCAAATCTAAGGGGAAATCATTCATAAACGTGTTAAGTGAGGGATAAAAATATGTATAAATTACGGTTTATCAACAAGGTTACTATAAAAAATAAGTTCCTTTACCAAGGATTGATGACTTGTTTGACCAGTTGAAAGGAGCAACTGTGTTTTCAATGTTTGATTTGAGATCCGGCTACTATCAGTTATGAGTTAAAGAGTCAGATGTGCCAAAAACTACTTTCAGAACAAGGTACAAGCACTATAAATTTCTTGTTATGCCATTTGGATTAACTAATGCCCATGTTGTTTTCATGGACTTGACGAACTGAATTTTCCAACCATATTTGGATAAGTTTGTAGTTGTTTTTATTGATGACATACTGCTTTTTGTTGTGATGAGACTGAACATACCGAGCATTTGAGAATTATTTTTCAAATTTTGAGAGACAAACAGTTGTATGCTAAGTTTAGTAAAAGTGAGTTTTGGCTTAGAGAAGTTGGATTTTTGGGCCATATTGTCTCAGGTGATGGTATTCGGGTTGATCCAACTAAAATTTCAGTAATTGTTGATTGGAAGCCGTCAAGAAATGTGTCCAAAGTCAGAAGCTTTCTGGGCTTAGCTGGTTATTACCGACGATTTGTTAAAAGATTTTTGATAATTGCTACTCCTATGACGGGATTGTTGCAAAAAGACGTCAAGTTTGAATGGTCTGAAAAATGTTAGCAAAGTTTTGAGAAATTGAAAGCTTTATTGTCTGAGGCACCAGTTTTAGTGCAACCTGAACTGGGAAAAGGGTTTATGATTTATAGCGGTGCATCACTGAATGGATTAGGATGTGTGTTGATGCAAGAGGGTAAGGTGGTAGCCTATGCCTCAAGACAATTGAAGCCACATGAGAAGAATTACCCGACGCATGAGTTGGAATTAGCCGCTATTGTGTTTGCTTTGAAGATATTGCGACACCATTTATACGGTGAGAAATGTCATGTTTTTACCGACCATAAGTGTTTAAAGTATTTGATGACTCAGAAGGACTTGAACTTACGGCAACAAAGATGGCTCAAGTTGTTGAAAGATTATGAGCTGGTGATTAACTATCACCTGGGTAAAGCTAATGTAGTCAGAGACGCCTTTAGTAGGAAGACCTTGTTTGCCTTGAGAGCGTTGAACACAGGATTGACTTTATCCGATGACGGTTCTATTGTAGCTGAGTTGAGAGCTAGGCCAATGTTTATTCAGTAGATTTGTGAAGCACAGAAATGTGACGGTGATTTGCAAGCCAAGAGAGCTCTTTGTGAATGGGTTAGTGATTCAGATTTTCATGTCAGATCCAATGCTTGTTTGATGTTCCGAGATAGGATTTGTGTATCGAAAAATGATAAAATTACTCAGAAAATTCTTCATGAAGTGCATACTGCTTGTTTATCTGTGCATCTGGGCAGTACAAAAATATATAATGATTTGAAAAAAATGTATTGGTGGTCGAGCATGAAAAGAGATATCTCCGAGTTTGTTTCAAGATGTTTAATTTGTCAACAAGTGAAAGTTGAACACCAAGAGCCTTCAGGTTTACTTCAGCCAGTGATGGTGCCTGAGTGGAAATAGGATAGGATTACAATAGATTTCATAACGAGTTTACCTTTGACTCCAAAAAAGAAAGATGCCATATTGGTTGTGGTTGATAGATTGATGAAATCGGTTAAATTTATACTGGTACATACTGATTCTTCACTTCATAAGATAGTTTAGCTACATATTGATGAGATTGTGAGATTGCACGGGGTACCTACGTCTATTATTTCGGATAGAGATCTGAGGTTCTATAATGCCCTAAAATTTATGTATTTGTTTTTGTGCAAGTGTGACACACAAGTATGTATCTGCTTCAGCGGTTATGTGTTCTAGGTGTGTGTAGGAGGTCCCAAGTTCAAGCCACAACTTGGGTAAATGTTGGTATTTTTATGAATAAATCCTTAACTAGGTTCATTAGGCTTATATTTTATGGATTGTAAAAACCATATTAGAATGGGCCTGCTGGTCTGGTGGTTAAGTGGAGTGTCAATATGAGAGAGGTCTAGGGTTTGAATCTCTGCTGTGGCAAGGGTATTAATTTTGCTACAAAATCTCGACTAGAGTTTGTGTTTGACCGAAAATTTGAGTAGTAGGGTGTTGGATGGAGAAAAGTAAGGGTAGTTGGGATAGGGGGTTATCAGAATTTATCTGTCAGTTTTCTTTTTTGCAAACTCTATTCTCTTCTTCCCTCTCTTTGCCGAAATTCCATCTCTCCCTCCCCCTCGTTTGTTTCTTTTGTGTGGATTACTCAAGTTCACCTCTTCTGTTTGTGTTACGCATAATCCTGGTTGTCCAGTAAGTGGAGTTTAATACTTTGGTAACCTGTTTCTTTGCCGTATGGACTGATTTTCAAATTTTGACAGCAGCAAATCGTGGGATTTAAGGCTTCCTTCGTACTGTTTCGTTGGGAATCGATCTGAAGTTTTACGGTAAGTGTTCATCGCTTTTTGGATGAATATTTTTTATTTTGGGATTCTTGTTAAACGCAAAGTAAGACTGATATGGACTTGGAATTGTCGATTTTAGGTTTTGGAGTGCTTGTGGTTGAGTTAGCGGTGAAACCGATACAGGTGTGTATTTGAAACCACAGAAAACGAGAATCAGTGAAAGCTAAAAAATGAAACTGTCGATGCCGCACGAGCGTGTGGTCACCTGTGTGGTAGGCCGTGTGACAGTACACGGCTGTGTGATAACTGGATAAGGTCATGTGCGAACACGGGCTCAATCAATTCGGCTGTGTGGGCCACACGGACGTGTGGGCCCCCATGGGTGAACCACACGGGCATGTAGGATTGGATCACACGGCCCGACCAACTTGGGCCGTGTAGGCCACAGGGGCATGTGGGCTCACACGGGTATACCACATCAGCGTGTGAGCCTATTTCTTTGAAATGATCTGTAAGGTTGCACGGGTCGCCCAAGTTGACTGTGGATCTACTGTAGGGTTAGTAAGCGTTACTTAGACCCTTAAATGTGTATTCTGATTGTATGATTTTCTGTACTGAGTGTGAACTATGATATTTGAATTGACAGTATGATCTGAAAAATTGCATATTAGCATGTCATATTTGTATGTTGCATTGCATCGGGGTTGGGTCAATATTTTGGAGGAAGTATTCTGAAAGGCTCTTAAGCTTGATATACTACAGCTCAGCTGCAATATTCTAATTATGTGACGCAGATTAGTACAGCATGGTGTGTAGGGATGGGTAGGTCAATTTTATCCACACATGGTGTGTAGGGTTGGACAGAGTTGGTGTGTAGAGGCTGGTGGGTAGGACTCTATTATTCTGTTCTATTCTGCATGGTATATCTGAGATAGGCCAAGGCCCTACTTTGTATCTGATTTCGTATTTGAGTGGGCTAAGACTCACACCGATTCTGTAATGAGCTCCGGCCCCAGACTGTATTCTGATGTATGTTTGTAAGCATGTTTTATCTGTGGGGATTACACACTGAGTTTTTGAAAACTAACCCTTTTCTGTTTTATCTGCTCAGGTAATCCCCAGCATTAGATGGATCGGAGCAGTAGAGGACTCAGCGGTGACCACACGGTTTTCCACTTGGACTATTTTCTGCTTACTTATGATTTAATTTTTATTTGGGGAAAATTTGATGTAATTAAGGCCTTTACAGATTTTTAATTAATTTGGGATTTTGCAATGTTTTACGGTTGTACTGTTGCTGGTAGGAAAACTCGGGTTTTCAAAAGCAATGAATGTTTTACATACTACCACGTATACAAAAATGGTTCTAAAGCTTCCGCAAAGTATGATGTTTTGGAAAACGGTTAATGGTTTGGAAATAAATGACACGATTTGGAAATTAACATAAGATACTAAAAAGTTATTTAACCGGAGAAAGGGTTTATTCATTTAGCATAGTTACGATTCCAAAAGCATTATCATGTGACACCGTCAGATCCGGCCATAACATCTAAGCCGGGTTTGAAGTGTTACATTTAGTGGTATTAGAGCAGACTGTAAAACTTGGCTGTGGATTGTGTTTTAAATTTGATTTTAAAGAAATTATTTTCAATGGGTTGAAATATTTTTGACTGAGAATGTGGTACACCGAGTGAGTCTCTGGCACCAATCCTATAAGCGTTCTGGAATTCTGTTTAGATTGGTTTGAAAATACTACTAACATGCTTGAAACAGCCAATAGGTAGTATACTGTACTGAAAATACTCTAGGTAATGTAAACTAAAAACCGTAGTGAGACTGAGACTCGCGATAACGAACCCTAAACTTCTGATACTATTCTACATTAAATATCTGTTAATAAAATATCAGAACTGTTAACTAATGTATAAAACTGTTAATACAGATAAAACTCTGAATTTACGATGAGCATACGAGGTACTGCGGACGGGGTACAAGAGGCTGTGGTAGAGGCTGTAAAGGGGCTCAAACTGGTTCTCATCATCTAGAAATCTACCTAGTCTGGATATGAACGAGACGTTGGTTTCACCTGCTACAGAGACTAGGTCCTATAGTCTGCGGCTGGGGACGAAGCACTATTCCAAGCCATGTTACAAATTCTGGGGAGGGTCGCTGGGCCTAATGCATGATCTAGATGCCGAGGGTCGGTTACGAAACGACTCTGGTCTAACGGGGCTGAGCTTTTTAGAGGTGTCAATGGAGTTGCCCCTAGCATGGTCGAATGCTGGATAGAGGCCATGGATAGAATAATGGACGATCTGGACTTTACCTCTGAGCAGAACTGAAGAAGGTTGTTTCTCTGCTTCGCAACGAAGCATATCAATGGTGGCTGACGGTTAATGAGGGAACCTAGCCCGACCTATTGACTTGGGACTATTTTAAGACCGCATTCCAGAGTAAGTATGTAGGAGCCAACTACATTGATGCTAGGAGACATGAGTTCTTTAATCTCACTTAGGGGGATCATTCAGTAGCCGAGTATGAGGCCGAGTTCCTTAGGCTAAACTGTTATGTGTGAGGCATAGTGGCGACTGAGTATGAGCGCTGTGTCTAGTGTGAGGATGGTCTCAAGGACAATTTACGAGTTCTAATAGCTCCACAGAAAGAGCATGATTTTTTGGCTTTAGTTGAGAAGGCGAAGGTCACCGAGGAGGTTAAGCGCGTTAAGTGCCAAAACCGAGAGAAAGGAAGAAATAAGAGGGAGTTGGAGCCCTTGAGTTCTAGGATGAGGCCCAAGAAAAAGGCTAAATCTGATGGGTAGGTGAGAGTTGGGCCTCTTGTTGCACCTACGGGGTGGCGCTTTGTCGGCACTATGGTGGACGCTATCCGGAAGAGTGTTGGAGGACTACTGGGGCATGTCTGAGATGTGGGTCAACTGAGCACCATGTTAGAGATTGTCCGCTGAGAACTGATCAGATAGAAGCTCCAGTTACTGGTATTACACAGCCACCTAGGGTAGTTCAACAGCCACTTAGGGCCCCAGTGTCAAAGCTAGGGCGAATTGGCATGAGCCGAGGGACAGAGAACACCGAGATAGAGTCTTTGGATGAGATAAAGCGAGGCACTGCATTTGTCTATGCTACTTATCGCCGGGAAGACCAAGATGCTTCAGACGTCATCACGGGTACGTTTTTAATTTATAATGTACCTTATTTGACATTAATAGACATAGGCTCTACACACTCTTACATAGCTAGTACTATGTCGGAAACCTTGGGGATTGCGATTGAGAGTACTTCTAGTGAGATGACTGTGTTCAGTCCTTTGAGGCAATCTGTGTGGGTTAGTAAACTGTATAGAAACATTCCGCTAGAGGTTTAAGGGACAATTTTCTTAGCTGATTTGATAGAGCTTCCATTTGGGGAGTTCGACTTCATTCTGGGAATGGACTGGCTGGTTAAACACCGGGTGAGTCTGAATTGTGTGACAAAAAGGGTTGTTGAGGATCGAGGAGAAAAATGAGATAGTTATGATTGGGGAACAATGAGAATATCTGACTAATGTGATATCAGCTTTGGTAGCAGAGAAGTTAGTGAGAAAAGGATGTGAGGCATTCTTAGCCTACATCAGTGTTTCTAATTCTGAAGAATCTTCAGTAAATGACATCAAAATTGTGAGAGATTTTCTAGATGTTTTTCCGGAGGCTACTAGGTTTGCCTCCGAGTCGAGAGGTGGATTTTGGGATTGAGTTGATCCCTAGTACAACTCTAGTGTCTATCGCGCCTATTAAATGGCACCGAAAGAGCTAACAGAGATTAAAGCTCAGATTTAGGAGCTGTTAGATCTAGGTTAACACCGATCAGAGAGGTCGAGTTTGCTTTTGAATTAGTACCGGGAACATCATCGATATCGATAGCCCCATACAGAATGGCTCCAACAGAATTGAAAGAATTGAAAGCTCAGTTACAAGAGTTAATAGATAGAGGTTTTGCACAACCTAGTTTTTCGCCCTGGGGTGCACCAATTCTATTCGTAAAGAAGAAAGATGGATCGATGAGACTGTGTATCAACTATCATCAGCTTAATAAGGATACAGTTAGGAATAAGTATCCTTTGCTGAGAATTGATGATTTGTTTGATTAATTGAAAGGAGCAACATTATTTTCGAAGATTGATCTGAGATCTCATTATTATCAGTTGCGGGTTAAAGATTTGAATGTGTAGAAAACTTCAGAACCAGGTGCAGGCATTATGAATTTCTTGTTATGCCGTTCGGATTAACTAACGCTCCTACAATATTTATGGACTTGATGAATAAAATTCTCAAACCGTATTTGGACAGATTCGTAGTTGTATTCATTGATGACATTATGATTTATTCCCGAAATGAATCTGAGCATACTGAACATTTGAGGATTATGTTACAAACATTGAGAGATAAGCAACTATTTGCTAAATCCAAAAAATGTGAGTTTTGGCTCCAAGAAGTTGGATTTTTGGGACATATTGTTTCAGAGGAAGGCATTCGAGTTGATCCGAGTAAGATTTTAGCAGTTGTTGACTGGAAACCACCAAGAAATGTATCCGAAGTCAGAAGTTTTTTGGGATTAGCTGGCTACTATCAGTGATTTGTAAAAGGGTTCTCGACGATAGCTACACCAATGACTCGATTGTTACAGAAAGATGTGAAGTTTGAGTGGTGTGAGAAATGCCAACAAAGTTTTGAACAGTTGAAAGCACTGTTAACTAAAGCACCAGTTTTAGTTCAACCTAAGTCGAGTAAAGAGTTTGTGGTTTTCAGTGATACGTCATTGAATGGTTTGGAATGTGTTTTAATGCAATAAGGTAAAGTGGTAGCTTATGCTTCCAGAAAGATAAAACCGCACGAAAAGAATTATCCGACGCATGACTTAGAGTTGGCTATTATTGTATTTGCATTGAAAATTTGACGACATCATTTTTTCGGTGAAAAATTCCATACTTTTACCGACTACAAGAGCTTGAAGTATCTAATGTCTCTGAGAGATTTGAATTTGCAACAATGAAGATGGCTTGAGTTGTTGAAAGATTATGAGTTAGTGATTGATTATCATCTGGGGAAAGTGAATGTAGTCGTAGATACTCTGATTAGAAATTCCTTGTTCGCTTTGAGAGCGATGAACACACGACTGGCATTATCTAATGATGGTTCAATTTTAGCTGAGTTAAAAGCTAAACTGCTATTTCTCCAGCAAATCTGTGAAGCTTAGAAATGCGACAATGAATTGCAAGCTAAAAGAGTACAGTGCGAGTCAGCTATTGATTCAGAATATCAGATCGAATCTAATGATTATTTGCTATTTCGAGGTAGAATTTGTGTACCGAGAAATTCTAAGCTTATTTAGAAAATTCTACACAAAGCACATAGTAGTAGCTTGTCTGTTCATCCGGGGAGTACAGATGTATAGTGATTTGAAACAGTTGTACTAGTGGTTAGGCATGAAACAAGACATTTCAAAATTTGTGTTGAGATGCTTAGTTTGTCAACAAGTCAAAGCCGAACACCAAGTGCCTTCGAGACTGTTACAGCCAGTGATGATACCAGAATGGAAATGGGATAGAGTTACGATAGATTTCATATCAGGGTTACCCCTATCTCTAAAAAAGAAATGTTGATCGAATCATGAAATCTGCACATTTCATTTCAGTACATACAGACTTTTCACTTGATAGATTAGCTACATTGTACACCTCTGAGATTGTCAGATTGCACAGGGTGCCAGTTTCTATTATTTCGGATAGAAATCTGCAGTTTACGTCACGATTTTGGAAGAAATTGCAAGAGGCTTTGGGTACACAGTTGCATTTTAGTACTACATTTCATCCTCAAACCGATGGTCAATCTGAGAGAGTGATTTAGATTCTCGAAGATATGCTTCATTGTTGTATTTTAGAGTTTGAGGGAAATTGGGAAAAATATTTATTGTTAGTTGAGTTTGCATATAATAATAGTTTTCAATCGAGCATAAAGATGGCACCGTATGAAGCTTTATATAGTTGAAAATGCTGAACTCCATTGTATTGGACCGAGCTTAGTGAGAAAAAGATTCACGGGGTTGATTTGATCAGAGAGACTAAAGAGAAAGTGAAAGTAATTCACGACTGTTTGAAAGCAACTTCAGATCGACATAAATCATATGCGGATTTGAAACATAAGGATATTGAATTTCAAATTAGTGATAGAGTGTTTCTAAAAACATCTTTGTAGAAGAAGATTCTTCGATTTGGTCGCAAAGGGAAATTGAGTCTGTGATTTATCGAACCGTATGAGATTATCAAGAGAATAGGGCCAGTGACATATTGGCTAGTTTTACCATCAGAATTAGAAAAGATCCATAATGTGTTCCGTGTATCAATGTTATGATGGTACCGATCGGACCCATCGCACATAATTTCTCCGGCAGAGATTGAAATTCTACCTGATATGTCGTATAACGAAGAACTGATCAAAATTTTGGCCCAAGAGATTAAAGAGTTAAGAAACAAAAGCATCGCTTTAGTGAAGGTTCTTTGGCAATTCCACGGTGTTGAAGAGGCTACATAGGAACCCAAGGAAGCTATGAGGAAACAGTACCCTAATCTATTTTCTGGTAAGCGTTTCGGGGATGAAAATTCCTAAGGGGGAGAGTTGTAACAGCCCACTTTTAGTGCAATCGGAATAGTGGTTTTGAGACCACAAATACAAGGTAAAAATATTTATTTTATTATTACTTTAGTGTCTACAGCATATTAATTGAGTCATACGAAAATTTCGTTAAGAAATTTAATCGTTTGCATGCTCAATTTGATAAAAATGACTAAATCGCGTAAAGTACAAAACTGGAGTTCTAATAGCTAAAGGTGTCTAATAGCTATGGAAACTTAAAGTGGAGGTCTTTATGAGTAATTAGACCATTGTTATAATAAGTGGACAATTATGGGAATTAAGTAGATGTTTTTAAAGGTTAATGTCAAGGTTAATTTAGTAAATTAATAAATAAAAGTAAAATAAAATATAAAAAAAAGATGGTATCATCTTTTCACTTGAGCTACACCTCTAAAATTTTAACCTAAAAACACCATGGAAATACCTTGAAGCATTCGACCAACATTCCTTGTGCATGTAAGTGCAATTTTGCTCAATTTTTAATGATTTCTATGTTTTTGGAGTTGTTGTAGCTTAGTCTAGCTAGCCCAGGGACTATTTTGCAAAACTGTTAAAGTCTAGGGTTTTACCATTGATGAATAAGTATATGTTTTGATGTTTGATGTTAGAAAATAAACGGTTGTTGTTAGATAAACAACATTTGTTAAGTGATTTTGGTTGAAAATGTCAAATAGGGATTTATTTGTAAAATATGAAAATTTTGTGGTAAATGTGTGAGATAATGAAATGTGTGGGCTGCTATGAGTATAGATGAAATTTGGCTAGCATGGGTGTGGACTCAATTGCATGAAATTTGCATTTTTATGAGCTAGGGACTAAATTGTAAAGAAGTTAAAATAATAGAGGTAAAAGTATAAATTTGAAAATAAGTATTTTTGGACTAAATTGAATAGAATGAAATCTAAATGGATTGAATTTGTTTATATAGATCAAGTTAAGCCTCGTACGGATCTAGAACGAGGGAAAGATAAAGTATCGGATTAGTTGATCTTATTTCGTCGTTATTGTGATCGAGGTTAGTTCGTATGTTTAATAAGCATTAAATTATATGTATTTGAATGCTTAATTGATATAATTGTGATGATACAACACTACGAAAATTCTCGACAAGTTTTTGGTAGTGTATAAATCCCGGTTGAACCTTAAAAATAGATAGGATACAAATGACATGTCATTAGGGGTTATTGTGTTTTAGGTGCTGGTCCATACGTTCTACCGGTGGCTTAGTTTTCTGGCATGTGTTGCGGTTACTCATTAGCTTGTGTGAGCAGCACTGTGTAGCTATGTCCTGACTATCAGCAAGTGTGAGCATACCCGGTGATAGCTCGAGAGTGAGAATTTATATGAGATGGTTTCCACCATGTATCGACACTTAGTGGGTGAGATTCCTGAGTATCTGATATTATTCCAAATGGCTCAACGGATATATTGATGATATGAAAGGGTAAGAGATTGATACGCATCAGTGCAGGTATGTACGTAAGCCATATAAGCATTGAATCCATGAAATTTGTGAGTTTCATGATTTACTATGTGGATGAGTATATGTTAGCCTTGTGATTAATTTGAGTTGAATTATATTATGTTTTGATTACCTAAATTGAGAATGAATGGTAAGTTATGCTTATTAGCAATACGAGCTTACGAAGCTTAATAGCTTACTTTGTTTACTTTTCTGTATTTTATAGTAATTTCGAAGCTTGCTCAGATTGAGAGTTGTCGGAGATCTCATCACACTATCCAGCCATGGTTTTGGTACTTTTGAACTTGTGTACTTGGTTATATGGCATGTATAGGTATTGTGGTTGATATGGCCTATATGTTTGAAATATTGATAGCCAAGTTGATTAGGCTTGTAAATGATATATGTTTTTGGTTATGTGTTTAGCCATGTGATTTGGCTTAGTTTGGTAAACTTGGTTATGTGAATATGTGTAAATGGCCCTTTGATTTGTGGTTTGTAATTGCTATGTGAATGCCTTAATTTTGTATTTGTATTTTGAGTACCAAAATAGTTGAATGTTGAGATATGGTATGCATGTTGATTTAGGCGCAAAGTCTATTAAGTAAGTTTGATCATTTAGGTGATGGTTGGAAGTCACCTTGGTATGATTTGGAATGCCAATTTTGATGTTTGTGAGCATTGTTATTTGTTGGTAATGGTATAGCATGATTTGGGCTTGGTTATGGTTGGTTTGAATGCTCATTAATGATATAGTCATATGCTATTTTATGTGTTTAGGTTGATGTAGATTTGAATGAGAAAAATGGCTTGGAAAATAGCCTATTTTTGTCCACACGGGTAGAGACACGGGCGTGTGTCTCAGCCATGTGTGACACACAGCAAGGTGACACGGCCGTATGTCCCCTGGTATTTATTTCGAAACCAAGTCAGTAGCTTCACACGGCCTAGCAATGGGCGTGTGACTTGGCCGTGTGGGATAAGTCAGTATACCCTCCAATTTTCACACAGCCTGGCACACAGGAGTGTGAGGCCATTTCGAAGGGTAAACGGGCTAGTCACACGAGTGTGTGGTTGGCTGTGTGACCCAAGTCAGTGAGTTACATGAGGTAGGACACGACCATGTGATCCCATTTCGAATATCCACATGGCCTGTAACACAGGCGTGTCTTTGGCCGTGTGAGACACACGGTCGGGCCACACGGGCGTGTATCCCCTATATTTTGAAAATTTTCTATGTTTTCCCAAAATTTGACTGAGTTCTCGATTTAGTCCCAAACCAATTCTATTGCTCATTTTGGGCCTCGAGGGCTTTTGTTAGGGACTAAGTGATTGTATTTGAATGATTTTTTTATGAGTATGAGAATTGTAATTTGAATTGTATGATTTTTTATGAGATTAGTCTGGTAATGCTTCGTAACCCTATTCCGGCGATGGATACGGGTTAAGGATGTTACATATTTGACACAAAGGTTGCTTGATTAATCTTTTTGCTTGAATATGTTTTCTTGATGTTGTAAAATCTTTGGAAGTTGGTATTTATACCCCCCTAATTTATTTCCAACCATTGTGGTTGTTGGAAATATGAATAAAGTCATTAGAGATGTGAAAAGCAGTGCATTGAATTCACCTACAATAGCGAGTATCAATATCAACTAAAATGGTATCGATAATTTTTGCATTAAAGGCAAATTTTAGTTACCGTTAAAGCTGAAATGTTGATCCCAAACAAATTTTATCGATACCAAATGAAAGGTATCGATACCTGATAATACTTAGCTAAATTTGTGAAAAAGAAAATGTCAATTTAGTATCATTTTTAAAAGGGGTATCGATATTTTGAAAGCTATCAATACTTCGCCAAAAAGTATCAATACTAGGCCAAGTGTTATTCTGGCTTGTTCAAAAAACATTTTGAGTAGTTGAAAGAGCTCTTACTTGATTAAAATAATTTTAACTTGATTTTAAGGTTGATTCAAAAAATTTCTTAGAGTTTTAAGGTAAAGATTCAAAATTTTATCTCTTAGACTTCATATGAGAAATCATTTGTCAATTTTGTTCAACTTTAAATTTTATTTAAAAACACTTTAATTTGTTATATCAAAGCATTTCATCAAATAGAACTTAGTTTAACAATCTTTCCTTTTTTAGTATAACAAAACATTTGGTAAATTTATTTTTTGAGTAAATTGCTCCCACTTAATAAAAGTCATTTTCAATTTAAGGCCTAGATTAAAAAATTTTGACATAAATTCAAAATTTTGACATTCATTTTAACTTTTAAGAAAATGGTTACATATTTTGCATAAAGTTAATTTAATTTAGCACAATATCAATCAATTTGCCTTTACTTTGTAACACCCTGAATTTGGGCCTAGAAGTTTTGGGCCTTGAGCATGGGAGCGGTTGAAGGCAGTTTATAATATTTCATTGTGTATGTAAATTTCATTAATGAAGGCTTGTTTTAGTGGTTAAGTGTCTTTGAGAAGTGTTGGAGAAGTCTTGGGTTCAAACTGGACTCTAGCAAAAATTTTGGTTTAAGGTGAATCAAACCACAGGTGTAGTAGGTAGGCCTTAAGAATATTGTTGGAGAAGTTGTGACACAAAAAGCCTTGTGGTCTAGTGGCAAAGTAGCGCCACATAAGAGGCAGGAATGTGGCGTCATGGAGTTGGCAAGAAGGTCCAAGGTTCGAAACTCATGGCAAGCAAAGAGCATTTATTTTGCTAACAGGGGGCGGCAAGAGTTAGTGTTGAATTTAAACTCTGATGATGGAGGGATCCCACATCGGGAAGCTAACATAAGAGTGGATGTGAAGCTGGCTTTAAATAGAGAGAACCATGAGGAGAGTAAAGGTACCTTTCTTGGCTGATCCCTTTCGCTTTATGGCGTGCTCGTTTGGGTTGGGCATCGGCTAAGAGTGCTCAGAGCGTGGATTAACTCCGCCTCCTATCGTGTGTGTATTTCTCACTACTCTAGCTGTAGGATGGCTACTTCGGGCCGCGATGGGCCGAAAGGGGCCATGTGGGCCCAATGGGCCTACGGGGCCCAATTGGATAAGTTTTTTTATTGTGTAGTAAATATTAGACTAGGCTAGGTGAATCTCGTATCTGTGGCTAGATTTGGGCTAAAAGGGCCACACGATCATGTGGGCCCATTTGGGCCGAGAGAGGGCTTTAGTCCCATTCGTATTGTTATCCTTGTTTAGAATACTTTAGTTCACCAAATTACTAAAATACCCTCAACTTGTAAATTTACCAAAGTACCCCCGATTTATGGAATTACCGTTTTACCCTCGATTTACAAAATTACCAAAATACCCCTGGTTTACAAAATTACCAAAATACCCCTGGTTTGTAAAATTACCAAAATACCCCTGTAGGGTAGAATTACCGAAATACCCCTATAGGTTAGAATTACTGAAATACCCCTGTAGGGTAGAATTACCGAGATACCCTTATGGGTAAAATTACCATTTTGCCCTTAGGTGTTAAATGACTATTTTGCCCTTGTGGGCAAGTGACTGACTTGGACTGTGTGGTTGACGGATTTGATTGTGAATGTATGTTGGTGATATAGACAACTTTGGAAGAGCAGCAAGGTTTGGAGTATCGGTTTGGATTAGCTTGGACCATCGGAGTGATTAGATCTAGTCATCAATTTCGACAAAGGTATGGAGTCTAAGGCCATTATGGATGGTGGCCGAATGCGTAAGTGTTGATAATAGATGGTTCTCATTTTGGTTTAATTAATGGAAGCTGATTTATTAACGGTTGATTATAGGAGAAATGGTGTAGGAGATCTCGTCGAGGAATATCGCCAAACAGGTGTGTTACGAACCTTCTTTTGTAGCTTAACTCAATAAATGCCGAAAAGCCGAAATGCCGAAATTCTGGCATTTTAAGGACTTGTGAGCAAGAAAACGCTCATCGGTTAATTAGATCCTCTATAACGATGATCGTGAACGTTGGAAAAGGTAAGAGCATGATGTTTGGCATTTACGGTAAGTTGGGCCTCGAGGGGTTAAAATCGGGCCCAATGGGCTTTCGGGCCCATTTGGATAAATTCGGTAGGAAATGAAAACCTTTTTAAATTGCATGTTGAGACTAATAATACTATTATGGAATATAGGATAAATGGGCCTAGATGACTAAATCGGCTATGTAGGCCCATTAGGGGTTTTGGCCCAATAACATAGTTTCGCTAAAAATAGGCCAGAATCACGGTATAAAACCTATGTATTGATAGTAACTGTTAATGAACATGGAAAACCCTAATACTTGGTAAAATTATGAAATTACCTTTATCATATGAAAATGACTATTTTGCCCCTAGGTAAAAATGACCATTATACCCCTAGGGTTTAGTTACGAATTTGATATATGAGATTTTAATATACATGATTGATATGATATGCACATGATATGTACGATATGCACATGACATGTATGATATGCACATGATATGTATGATATGCACATAATAAGTATGATATGCACATGATATATTCATAAATGCATTGGGTTGGGTTTTTATATAGATGGAGGAAGTGAAAAAGGGCTTTGCCCCAGTTTACCGAAAAGGGCTTTTGCCCCAGTTATTTAAAGAGGCTAGGCCTCCAGTTATATGATAAAGCAGCTATGCTGCCAGTGGAGAGTTTGGTTGGGTGGGTTGAGTTATTCCCCACATAGAGAGCTTGGTTGGTACGGGTGGAGAGTAGCGGATGGTGGGTTGAGTAGTCTCCCCAAATGGGTTTGCATTCTTGCATGAATGTTACATGTGATGTTGAAATGGGCCTATGGGCCATACTGTTTACAGAAAAATTCTTCGGCCCAGTGATATGAATAAGGAAAAGGCTTCGGCCTAGTATATGAACAAATAAAGGCTTTGGCCCAGTATATGAACAAATAAAGGCTTCGGCCCAGTATATGTGGTAACTGAATTCGGGCTTAGGCCCAGTAGGCTGATATTGACTTGGGCTCTGAAGGGGGCTTGTTGCACACTAAGTTTCTTTGCAGGTAAGCCTTGATATGAGGACTTGGAGCCGGAGGGGATTTGGGGTGGCCATGATGATCACGTTTGGACTTTTCAACGAATAAACGGTTTTTCTTTTAGTTTATCTTCACTTTTAATATTATTTATATTTAGGTTGTAATAAGGCCATTTTAACTATTTATTTGGGATTCTCTTTAAAATAACTCTATATTTTCTGATAATAATCAAAATGGGCTAGACTTAGGACGCGTTTTCAAAGTGATACCTGTTTTCAAAGTAACACAACGACGCACATAATGGGTATAACAAAGATAACCACTTTAAGGAAATTTCAACCAGTTTACCAAAGTGTGGCAATGGTTGTGGGCATGTCTAGGATTGGATCCAAACAAGAGCTTGGTACTTAAGCAGCCTTCATGGCTCACCTCCTCTGTTTCGGTTACCTACCTAGTGCTCAGCCTCCATTCACTCTAGTTAGCCATCAATAGTCGATTTTTAGATAATAAAACAAAACACAGATTTTCAAACTGTGTGTGACACGTCAGATTCAGCCATAACGTCCAGGCCAGGTTTGGGGTGTTACATTTAGTGGTATCAGAGCCCGGTTGCAACAACTTGGCTGTGGATCGGGTCCAAAAATTTTTTTTCGAAAACTTAGGCCTAAGGAGGGTATTTTTGGAAATGGTATTGGGAAGTTTTTTCAAAGATGTTTTACAAGGTATATATGTTAAAAAGGTTCAAGTTTTTTCTGTTTTTAAACGGGGTTAAAATCAAGAGTTTCAAAATAAAGGTGTTTTCAAATCAAATTTTTTTAAATTTCTATTTTTGGTGATAAAAAACATGGTTTTTGAGTTTTAAATGGACTGATAAAGAAGTGGCGCACTGAATCCCCGACACCAAGTCTTTAAGTACATTCTCTTTACATTGTGTGATAATGATGTGATGATATGAATAGAACTGAGACCCTACTATGATACTTAGATAGGTAAAGTCAGAAAACTCTAGAATAACGAGATCAGTAGCTAGCTGCTACTACGACGATGCGAAAATAATCCTTGAACTCAAGTTTCCATAAGACATCTCGTAATAAACAATTATACTAATATCATAAAATTCGTGAATCGATAAGTCGATATGAGTACAAGAGGAACACGTGGATGGACGAGGCCGCAGACGTGGTCGCGGAAGGGTGCAAGTCAATCTTCATCCTCGGGGCATAGGCCGCTGAGGAGGCATCCGTGCCACGAACAACAGACCCTGGTCTTATGATTAGGTCATGCGGGATGATGCTTTGTCCCAAGCCATGTTAAGGGTTTTAGAAAGAGTTGCTAGAGCTAGCACCGGGACAGTGATTAGAGGATCCATCTTTGAACGACTCCGGACAAATGGAGCAGAGATTTTTAGGGGTGTATTTGGAGTAGCCCCAAATGTGTCTGATTTCAGTGAATAAGTGTTGTATGTATGAGATGTTTAAGTTCTAGTTGAAGTGTGATAGTGATAGTAGGATCAGAGTGCGCAGCGGTAGCGTAGTGGGTAAATGTTACATGACTACCATGTTAGATGGAAATTTCGGGGACAAAATTTCTTTAAGGGAGGTAGAGTTGTAACACCCTGAATTTGGGCCTAGAAGTTTTGGGCCTTGAGCATGGGAGCGGTTGAAGGCAGTTTATAATATTTCATTGTGCATGTAAATTTCATTAATGAAGGCTTGTTTTAGTGGTTAAGTGTGCTAAGAAGTGTTGGAGAAGTCTTGGGTTCAAACCTGGACTCTAGCAAAAATTTTGTTTTAAGGTGAATCAAACCCTGGGTGTAGTAGGTAGGCCTTAAGAATATTGTTGGAGAAGTTGTGACACAAAAAGCCTTGTGGTCTAGTGGCAAAGTAGCGCCACATAAGAGGCAGGAATGTGGCGTCATGGAGTTGGCAAGGAGGTCCAAGGTTCGAAACTCATGGCAAGCAAAGAGCATTTATTTTGCTAACAGGGGGCGGCAAGAGTTAGTGTTGAATTTAAACTCTGATGATGGAGGGATCCCACATCGGAAACTAACATAAGAGTGGATGTGAAGGCGGCTTTAAATAGAGAGAACCATGAGGAGAGTAAAGGTACCTTTCTTGGTCGATCCTTTTCGCTTTATGGCGTGCTCGTTTGGGTTGGGCATCGGCTAAGAGTGCTCGTGAGCGTGGATTAACTCCAGCCTCCTATCGTGTGTATTTCTCACTACTCTAGTCAGAGGATGGCTACTTCGGGCCGCGATGGGCCGAAGGGGGCCATGTGGGCCCAATGGGCCTACGGGCCCAATTGGATAAGTTTTTTTATTGTGTAGTAAATATTAGACTAGGCTAGGTGAATCTCGTATCTGTGGCTAGATTTGGGCTAAAAGGGCCACACGAGCATGTGGGCCCATTTGGGCCGAGAGAGGGCTTTAGTCCCATTCGTATTGTTATCCTTGTTTAGAATACTTTAGTTCACCAAATTACTAAAATACCCTCAACTTGTAAAATTACCAAAGTACCCTCGATTTATAAAATTACCGTTTTACCCTCAATTTACAAAATTACCAAAATACCCCTGGTTTACAAAATTACCAAAATACCCCTGGTTTGTAAAATTACCAAAATACCCCTGTAGGGTAGAATTACCGAAATACCCCTATAGGTTAGAATTATTGAAATACCCCTGTAGGGTAGAATTACCGAGATACCCTTATGGGTAGAATTACCATTTTGCCCTTAGGTGTTAAATGACTATTTTGCCCTTGTGGGCAAGTGACTGACTTGGACTGTGTGGTTGACGGATTTGATTGTGAATGTATGTTGGTGATATAGACAACTTTGGAAGAGCAGCAAGGTTTGGAGTATCGGTTTGGATTAGCTTGGACCATCGGAGTGATTAGATCTAGTCATCAATTTCGACAAAGGTATGGAGTCTAAGGCCATTATGGATGGTGGCCGAATGTGTAAGTGTTGATAATAGATGGTTCTCGTTTTGGTTTAATTAATGGAAGCTGATTTATTAACGGTTGATTATAGGAGAAATGGTGTAGGAGATCTCGTCGAGAATATCGCCAAACAGTGTGTTACTTAACCTTCTTTTGTAGCTTAACTCAATAAATGCCGAAAAGCCAAATGCCAAATTCGCATTTTAAGGACTTGTGAGCAAGCAAACGCTCATCGGTTAATTAGATCCTCTATAACGATGATCGTGAACGTTGGAAAAGGTAAGAGCATGATGTTTGGCATTTACGGTAAGTTGGGCCTCGAGGGTTAAATCGGGCCCAATGGGCTTTCGCCCATTTGGGTAAATTCGGTAGGAAATGAAAACCTTTTTAAATTGCACGTTCGGACTAATAATACTATTATGGAATATAGGATAAATGGGCCTAGATGACTAAATCGGCTATGTAGGCCCATTAGGGTTTTGGCCCAATAACACGCTTTCGCTAAAAATGGGCTAATCGCGGTATAAAACCTATGTATTGATAGTAATCAAGTAATGAACATGGAAAACCCTAATACTTGGTAAAATTATGAAATTACCTTTATCATATGAAAATGACTATTTTGCCCCTAGGTAAAATGACCATTATACCCTGTGGGTTTAGTTACTAATTTGATATATGAGATTTTAATATACATGATTGATATGATATGCACATGATATGTACGATATGCACATGACATGTATGATATGCACATGATATGTATGATATGCACATAATAAGTATGATATGCACATGATGTATTCATAAATGCATTGGGTTGGGTTTTATATGGATGGAGGAAGTGAAAAGGGCTTTGCCCCGGTTCTGAAAAGGGCTTTTGCCCAGCTTATTTAAAGAGGCTAGGCCTCCATTATATGATGATAAAGCAATATGCCGCCAAAGGAGAGAGTTTGGTTGGGTGGGTTGAGTTATTCCCACATGGAGAGCTTGGTTGGTACGGGTGGAGAGTAGCGGATGGTGGGTTGAGTAGTCTCCCAAATGGGTTTGCATTCTTGCATGAATGTTACATGTGATGTTGAAATGGGCCTATGGGCCATACTGTTTACAGAAAAATTCTTCGGCCCAGTGATATGAATAATGAAAAGGCTTCGGCCTAGTATATGAACAAATAAAGGCTTTGGCCCAGTATATGAACAAATAAAGGCTTCTACCCAAGATATGTGGTAATCGAATTGAGCTTAGGCCCAGTGAGGTGATATTGACTTGGGCTCTGAAGGGGGCTTGTTGCACACTAAGTTTCTTTGCAGGTAGGCCTTGATATGAGGACTTGGAGCCGGAGGGGATTTGGGGTGGCCATGATGATCACGTTTGGACTTTTCAATGAATAAACGGTTTTTCTTTTAGTTTATCTTCACTTTTAATATTATTTATATTTGGGTTGTAATAAGGCCATTTTAACTATTTATTTGGGATTCTCTTTAAAATAACTCTATATTTTCTGATAATAATCAAAATGGGCTAGACTTAGGACGCGTTTTCAAAGTGATACCTGTTTTCAAAGTAACACAACGACGCACATAATGGGTATAACAAAGATAACCACTTTAAGGAAATTTCAACCAGTTTACCAAAGTGTGGCAATGGTTGTGGGCATGTCTAGGATTGGATCCAAACAAGAGCTTGGTACTTAAGCAGCCTTCATGGCTCACCTCCTCTGTTTCGGTTACCTACCTGGTGCTCAGCCTCCATTCACTCTAGTTAGCCATCAATAGTCGATTTTTAGATAATAAAACAAAACACAGATTTTCAAACTGTGTGTGACACGTCAGATTCAGCCATAACGTCCAGGCCAAGTTTGGGGTGTTACATACTTCCCCCTCTTTTGTTATATAAAAAAAACAAATAAAGCTTTAGGAGAAAAAGATGGTTAGTTCAAGATTATATAGAAAACTAAAGAAACAATGAACTAACATGAAAAAAAAATACCGATGTATCTTATAATACTAATAAAAACATTAAGGTTCAAAAAGCCATAGTTATAGGAATTAAGCAAAAGGAATAGTGAAAATGTTATGAACAATGATATGAAGATGTAAACTTAAAAATATACTCTAGTCGTCACCATGACGAGAAAAAAGAGGTGTAGAATGAAAATGAGTGAGGAGATATGTCATTGGCATCTCTAACGTCAAAAGCAGAGAGTTAACCTCATCTCTATGAAAGCTAACCTCATCTTTAAGTTCTCGAACATCATTACTCAAAAAGTGTAGAGCATCGAGGATTGCAACATTAATATCTGAAGAAATTTGAGCAGCCTGAGATAAAGTAGCCAGAGGAGGAACATGCTTGGGTGAAGGAACATGCTCGAGTGTCAGAATGTTTTCAAATGCACCTTTGACGTGGTCATCTTCATTTGAAGGAAGATGACTACTCTTCATCTATTCATCGGAGTTGGCATCATAATGATAATCGGCATGGTGAAGTTCCCCATAACTAATAGGTTGATTAGAAGAAATGGAGGTGTCTCCAAGTGTACTAATGCCTAACCTCCTAAAAATATATGAAAAATAAGTGCCATGGGGAAGGGTGAGCTTTGTATTCATCACCCTCCCAATAGCCTTAGTTATGTCATTGAACATAATAAGGGTTAGGTTAGGACGCCTATCAGAATGGATAGAATCGAGCCACCAATAATTGGTGTTACGAAGTTTGACATGGTTCTTGATAGGACGTAAATTCCAAGTGATAATCAAATAGAGAACATGATCATAGATATTAAGTTCAAATGCAAATCTAGACTCAATGAAGAGAGCATGATTGAATAGTCCTTTTTCGTTTGAGTTACCTCTAGGAGGCAAATGAAGCAAATTTCCAAACTCTTCCAAAGTTAGACAAATGGTGTGTTCATTAAAAAATATGTGACAGCAATAATGGTATCGCCAGAATCATTGTGTTCGAGTTTGGCGTTATACAAAAAGGCTGAACTAGATTATAAAAATTTTGCGAGGAAATTTTGAGAAAATCCATCTAATCCCAATTTTCAAAAATCAAAAGATAAGAAAAATTTTATTCCTTCTAAAATGTCTAGATCTACCTTTCTAGACTCCCAAACTCGTTTTGAGGCAAAATTCCTATTGAAACGTTCACGTTCATCATTAAAATGAAAACATTCATTGAAAAATGGTCTAAAACCACTAGGAGGATTTTTTGGTTCTAGGATGCTTCTTAGAGGCCATACTAGAGATGTAAGCACTAAAAATGCACTAAGACACTAAAAAAAATTATTTAGGACTTTTAACAAACACTTGGTGTGCAAAGGGTTTGAAAAAATTTGAGAAAACATTTAGAAATAGGATACCCCCTGCAACAAAACACAATATACATAGCCCAAATCAACTCAATAATTCATCAAACAACAACATTTTAAACCACATTTAATAAAATCAAAAGATTGAAAATTTTAGGTTTTACCTCAAAAGTGTTGAAATATTGAAAACCATGAAGCAATGTTGAAGAAAATTTGATCTAAGGTATTAGGAATGATTTGAAAGACAAAATTTCACAAAAATTTTGAAGTTTTTGAAGATATGGCTTCGGAAAAAGAATTTTGGAATAATAATTTCACAATTTTTAAGTCCTAATGTGTTATAATTGTCCTAAAATGACTTCTAGGATAAATCCTAATGATTTCATATGTATGAAAACACACAAAGTAAACATGATGCATACGGTTCATGAAGCACAATAGGTTCAATAAAAATTGACTAAGTTAACCAAATAGAGTCTATTCTAACAATTTCAAGAGCATAAAAAATAAGTCATACTAAGTAGAATAAGGTCAAAATAAATCAACTAACCACATGAAACTCTCCCTATCTTACTCAATACAAAAGCCATGAACACCATACTATCATGCTTTTTGCAAACAAATACAATAAAAATCAATCAAAGTGCATGGAAAAGATTCAACACAAAGTCAAGGCAAGATGGTCAAACCTAGCTCTCTCATAAGTGTCCAAAATCTCTCATTGTCTAAGGGTTTTGTAAAAATGTCAGCTAATTGATGCAAAGTATCTACATACTCTATAACTATTTCTCCTCGTTGGACATGATCTCTAATGAAATGATGCCTTATTTCAATGTATTTAGTCCTAAACTGTTGGATGAGATCTTTAGTGAGACAAATAGCACTAGTATTGTCACACTTGATAAGAATAGTATCTATATCAATTCCATAGTCCTTAAGTTGTTGTTTTATCCAAAAAAAACTTAAGCACAACGACTACCACAGAAATATATTCAACTTTTGTGGTGAATAATGCAACACTATTTTGTTTCTTTGAGAACCATTATATGAGCATATTGCCTAGAAATAGACAAGTACCAGAGGTGCTCTTCCTATCTAGTTTGTAACCTCCAAAATCCGCATCCAAGAAAGCATGCAAGCTAGATGAAGAGTCTTTAGGATACCAAAAGCCTAAATTAGGAGTATCTTTAAGGTACCTAAAGATTCTTTTAATGGCTCGTAAATGTGATTCCTCATGACATGATTAATATCTAGCACACAAGCAAACACTAAACATAATATCAGGCCATAGACCTATATAATTTTAAATCAACATATTTAGCTTCTTAATCTTTATTAAGTTTTATAGGAGAGCTTATGGGTGTAGCTTATGGTTTGAGATTTTCCATCTCAAATTTCTTAAGCATTTCCCTTGTGTACTTAGCTTGGTTAATGAAGATTCCATCTTTCCTTTGCTTGGTTTGGAGTCCCAAAAAGAAGTTTAGTTCTCTCACCTGGCTTATCTCAAATTCACCTTCCATTAGCTTTGAAAATTCTTGACAAAGAAGATCATTAGTAGAACAAAAAATAATATCATTAACATATATTTGAACTACTAATAAATCCTTGTCTTTTATTTTAATAAAAAGTGTTGTGTTAATCTTCCTTTACTAAAACTTTTTCAATACAAAAATTTGATAATCTTTCATATCAAGCTCTAAGAGCTTGTTTCAAACCATATAAAGCTTTTGAAAGTTTGGAAACAAGGTTTAGAAATTTTAGATCTTCAAAATCGAATAGTTGTTCAATATACACTTTTTAATTTATAAAATAATTTAGAAAAGTACTTTTTACATCCATTTGATATAATTTAAAACCATTAAAGCATGCAAAATCTAAAAGCATCCTAATGACTTCCACTCTAGCTACGGGAGCACATGTTTCAACAAAGTCTATGTTTCCACTCTCATCTAGCTTATTCCTAAAAACCCACCTAGTACCTATAGCAGATTTTTCACTAGGTCCTTCAACTAGGGTCCATACTTTACTTCTCTCAAATTGGTTTAACTCTTCTTTCATGGCCAATATCCAATATTCATCATTTAGTGCTTCTTTAATATTTTTAGGCTTAATGCATGAATTAAATGCAACATAATTACATATATTTTTAGGAGAAGACCTAGTAGTTACCCCTTTGGATGGATCTCCTGAAATCTTACCATTCTTCATATAACTGAACTCTCTTGGATGAGTGACTTCTCTCTCCTATATTGTAAGCTCCTTTAAAGCATCTTAAGTTTGTTCTTATATCTTCTCACTTGATGATTGATCCAATTTATCTTCATTATTAAAAACTTCTGCATCATCATCATCAATACAAGAATCCTTTCTAGGAGGAAGGTTAGAGTCATAAAAAACAACATGAATAGACTTTTCTACTACTAAAGTTCTTTTGTTAAACACTCGATAATCTTTAGAATTTAAAAAATAATCAAGGAAAATTCCTTCATCATTTTTTGCATCACATTTACCAAGATTGTCTCTGCCATTATTTAAAACAAAAAACTTGCATCCTAAAGGATGAAAATAACTAATGTTAGGCTTTTTATTTTTGAAAAGTTCATATGAAGTTTTTTTTTTTAAATAGGCGTAATCATTACTCTATTAAATATATAGCAATTGGTGCTTGTGGCTTCTGCCCAAAAATATTTTGGTAAATTGTTTTCACAAAGCATGGTTCTAGTCATTTCTTCTAAAGTTCTACTTTTCCTCTCAACAACTCCATTTTGTTTAAGGGTTCTAGGTGTTGAAAAATTATGGTTAATTCCATTTGATTTGTAAAAATTTTCAAAACTAAGATTTTGAAATTTGGTTTCATGGTCACTTCTAACACTAGTGATAAAGTAACCTTTTTTTCATTTTAGTTCATTTTTGAAAATGTGATAAAAATTTCTAAAGACTCATCTTTAGTACGTAAGAAAAGCAAACCTAAGATAATCATCAACAAGCACAAAAGCATATCATTTTCCACCTAAGCTAGTTGTCTTAATAGGATGAAATAAGTTTATGTGAATTAGTTGAAGGACTCTTGTAGTTGATACATCATTAATAGGTTTAAAGGAGACTCTTCTATGTTTACCCTTAAAACATTCATCACAAACTTTATCTAAGTCAACTTCAATTTTAGGCAAACATCTGACTAAGTCATTTTTTGGCTAATTTATACAAAATGCTTATGCTAGGTATATAAATGAATCATGCAAGTCATCTAAATGCACCATATAAATATTTCTTATCCTATGTCCTACAAGCATAATCTTATTAGATACAATGTCAATTACTTTACATCCATTAGACTCAAAAATGACATTGAGAACTTTATCACACAATTGACTATTACTTAGTAGATTATGTTTAATACTGTTGACATACAAAACATTTTCAATAAGAATTAAAGAGCTTTTAACAATAGAGTCAATTCCTTCTATTTTTCCTTTAGAGTTGTCACCAAATGTAACTTCTCCTCCACTTTTTGGCTTCAAATTGATAAAGTGGCTCTTATCACTGGTCATATGTCTTGAGCATCCACTATCAAGGTTGTAACGCTCCTAACCCGTATCCATCGTCAGAGTAGGGTTACAAGGTATTATCGATCAATACACATCATTTAACATACATAACTCATACATTTATGCATTCATACTCAAATACCATTTAATCACAACATATTTTCCCTTATAAGGGCCTGCGAGGCCTTAAACATGCTTTAGAAGTGGTTCGGGACTAAACTGATAACATATGAAAATTTTGGAAACTTAGAAAAAATTTCAACCATACAGGGGTCACACGCCTGTGTGAACAGGCCATGTGCCTTACACGGTTCTAGACACGCCCATGTCTCAGGCCATGTGGAAACAGGGCATACATACTCACTTGGGTTGCACGTGTAACACCCCTTACCCGTGTTCTACATTGTAACAGGGTATGAGGCATTACCAGACATAAACACATGTAATCGTATAAAACCGGGTCATGAATTTACGTTCAAATTTAAAACTTTTCACATTTCATCTTAAAGTCCCTAATATAGGCCTACGAAGCCCAAATCATGCTTTGGAAACGGTTCGGGACCAAACCGAGAACTTTAGAAAACTTTAAAAATTTTCATGAAAAACAAGGGCACACTCCTGTGCGATATTAGGACACGGCCGTGTGGCTCCCATGGCCATGTCCCTAGCCCGTGCACTAATCTGACTTGCCGTTGCGAACAAATTTACATTACACATAGATATTACCACTCATTCATCCGCATATGCAAGCATACACATCCTTGAAATGCATCATCATGGACTTATAATATAGCAAATATACCAACATAAAATGGCCTTACACAACAATGAACTTTCAAATAACATAGACCAACATTTTAGGCCAAAACAATTATGACAAATACAAAAATAACCAAGTCCCCTATACATGCCATGACCTTAAGTATAAGAATTATCAATACCCAATTTGTTAGTTTGATAGTGTGATAGGTTCTCCGACAACTTCCAACCCAAGCTAACCTAAGGACATTATAAACACAGAAAATAAACAGATTAAGCTATATAGCTTAATAAGTTGGTATGTAAATAATAAGAAATTTATTAACATGCTTTTACCAATTCTCACAATATGTTCTCAAGATAATACAATCATAATTGCACATAGTTCCACTATTTGCTCTTGTTCATCTCAAGCTGTCTACTCAAGTCATAGTCACTAAATTATTTATATCTTGAGCTACAAAACTCCAAATTAAGATCCGCTAATTTTCCCTAAAACTAGACTCACATATCTTCTTACCATAAAATTTTCAGAATTTTTGGTCTAGCCAATAAGTATAATTTATTCTTTAAAGTCTCCCCTATTTCACTATCTGATAGTTCCGACCCTTCTTCACTAAAAATTAATTATCTCCTTATACAGGATTCAGATGATGTTCCTGTTTATTTCTTTTGAAAATAGACTCATTAAATATTTTAAGAATATAAATTATAACCATAATTCTTTTTGTACAATTTTTAATGATTTTCCCAAATCAGAACAGGGGATTTCAAAATCATTCTGACCCTATCTCACAAAAATTCAAATATCTCGTAATTGAAATTCTTTTGATTACACTGTTTCTTTTAGGTGAAAATAGACTCAATAAGTTTTAATTTCATATCTTATTCAACCTCTAATTTTATTTTCACCATCGTTGATGATTTTTTTTCAAAGTCACACAACTGCTGCTGTCTAAAACTGTTTTATTGCTAATTTTACTCTCTCACGTTTTCTTTGTATTAACTTTTATTCAACATTCACATAGATTTCGTACGTACTTGTATCGCTTAAACCAGTTATACTTTCATTTTTTTTTATCTTGGCTATGTCAGTTGATACACTTAAACCTCAACGAAAACACATTATTTCAATTCAACATCAAATAATATTATTGGTTCATAACTCTTTCACATTTAATCATCACATAGTCATATTCGTTTACACTTAGTCATTTTCCATTGAACACATCGGAATAATAACGGATATACGGTGGCTTTCACATAGTACCACCCTTATAGCCAAAGCTATTTTATTCACAAAGTGGCCTTCACATAGTACCACACTTGTTTCCAAAGCTATTTTATTCACAAAGTCGCCTTCACATAGTACCACACTTGTGTCCAAAGCCATTTTATTCCTAAGGTTCAACTGGGAAATTTCTCACTTAGCACAATGTCATGGACTTATTTCAATTAGATGCCCTGGACTTATTTCACTTAGCACATTGCCATGGACTTATTTCACTTAGATACCATGGTCTTATTTCACTTAGCACAATGTCATATCCTAGATATGGTCTTACATGCGAATCACATATTTCACTTAGCATATTGTCATGGTCTAACCATGGTTATTTACCGTCAATTCATATTTCACTACTCAACAATCGTGATCAATCCTACGTTTTTACTCAATTCGAACGTTTACTTTAATTTTCATAAT
Organism: Gossypium anomalum; assembly: GCA_025698475.1. Taxonomy (NCBI): domain Eukaryota; kingdom Viridiplantae; phylum Streptophyta; class Magnoliopsida; order Malvales; family Malvaceae; genus Gossypium; species Gossypium anomalum. The sequence continues at coordinate 73,865,964 of CM046966.1, read as the reverse complement.
TTAATAAAATATATAATAATATTGCATAATTAAAAAAAATCAATAACATTTATTAACATACAAACTTACCTCGACCTAAAATGGCGAAAAGGACCAAATCGTTCAATACTCATTTTTCCCCCGTTCTAAGTCCGAACTTCGTTTCTCTTTATCTATAATATCACATTCGAATTATTAAATTATTATACTATTCAAATCAGTCCAAAAATCATATTATGGAAAAATTATATTTTTGCCCCTAAAGTTTCACATATTTATAAATTTTCCCCTAGGCTCGTAAAATGAAATGTATTCAATTTCTTTACTACCATGCAGAGCTGAATCATTTTCATACTTATAGCAGCCCACATTTTCCATTAAATCAGATTTTTAACACATATTTTACAACTTTTACAATTAGGTCCTTTTATGCGTTTTCCCCTAAAATCACTTACTAAAAGTTGTTTCTCTAACCATAAACTTACATAATCTACCATTAAACATCAAAATACACAAATTTCTAACATGGTTCAAAACCTATACCTTCATCATATCTCAAATTAATGGTAGAAATAGCTAGATCGTGTTACAAGGATTTCAAAAACGTGAAAATCATTGAAAACGAGGCAAGAACGGACTTACAATCGAGCTTGAAAGCTTGAAAAACCCTAGCCATGGCTTCCTCTTGCAGAATTCAGCTGAGGAAGATGGACAAATTTTTGGCCTTTTATTTTTTTTAATTCATTTTAATTACTAAATGACCAAAATGCCCCTGACTTACAAGTATTCTATTTCACCTATTTCATGTCCATTTTTGTCCAACAAATTAACCAATGGTCTAACTACCATTTAAAGACCTCCAATTTAAAATTTCATAACAATTGGACACCTCTAACATGTAGAACTCAACTTTTGCACCTTTTACAATTTAGTCCTTTTGACTAAATTGAGTGCCCAAACGTTAAAATTTTTGAACGAAATTTTCATGGAATCATTCCGTGAAACCGTAGGCCATAAAAATATAATAAAAAATTTTTTTTCTCGTCAGATTTGTGGTCCCCAAACCACTGTTCCGACTAGGCCCAAAATTAGGCTGTTACAACACAGCCAACCACACGCCCGTTTGCCCTTAGAAGTGGCCACACACGCCCGTGTCCCAGGCTGTGTGTTGGGCTGTGCCAAACCTATAGGGTATACTAACTTATGCAACACGACCAAGTCACACGCCCGTGTGCTAGACCGTATGCCAATTAGGGGAGTATATTGACTTGTACCACACGCCTAGTCACACACCTGTGTGTGAGGCCATGTGGAGCATACTGACTTCAATTCAATTTTAAAACCAGAGGACACATAGCCGTGTAACATGACCATGTGTCACACATAGCTGAGACACACGCCCGTGTCTCTGCCCATGTGGACAAAAAAAGGCCATTTGCAAGGCCAATTTGCCACCCCAACTTCAATGTACCTACACAAGGTAAAATGGTACCATTTCATAATACAATTAGGCAACCAAAATCATCAACCAAATGCACAATTCATACCATTATAATTTCATCTATTCCAAATCTTAAATCATTACCATTTACTTAGCCAAATACATGCCAAAACAATATTAAACAATATGGTTCATTTACCATAATTCACATAACCATTTGAACTTCCATAACCATGCCAAAACAGACCAAAATAAGCCATCACTCATGGCTATATATATACAAACCAAAACTTATACATTTACAAGCCATTTCTAATAGCTAAACACATATCAATATTAACATCATTTACAAGCCAAATCTCATGGCTACGATCACAACCAAAATACCACGTCTAGCCTATAAATGTCATATACCATAAATGTATAATTCAAAAGTACCAACTTAGATGTTTGATAGTGCGATGATGTTCCCAATGACTCCTAGATCTGAGCTAGCCTTGATTCACTATAAAACATAGAAAAATAACATGAAGTAAGCTTTATAGCTTAGTAAGCTCGTATGTGAATAACTTAATTCATTGAATAAATGCAAATCAACCAATTACACATGATAAAACCATATACACATTAATTACAAACCTTTCTCATGTCTCAAAACATGATCAAATACAAACACATCAAACTTTCACTGTTTAATACTCAAATAGGTTCTGCACATACCTGTATTGCCTCATACTAACGTCTTTCTCAACCACATCATTTGTTTACTGGTTGAACCAATCAAAATAGAAATCAGATACTTAGGAGTCTCATATGATAAGTACCTATACCATGGCCCATAGCCGAATCAAGGTAACTTATCCAAAAAACTATTATCCTGGCTCGAAGCCAAATCATCCGATATGCATGGCTCGAAGCCAACTCAACGTATCACCTACTGACATGTCAATAGTATCCCAAAACTATTCTTAAGGTTCAACCAGGCTTTCACACTTTTCATTTCTATCATCAAATGCATCCGTAGAGTCGTTTTCACAATTTGTACATTATCCATAATCCAATTTTAACAATTTATGCAATATTATAGCATTTTAACATACATTTATAATGTAATCATCATATACGTACTTATCTCATATTCAGAATTGACGGAATGGATTAACTACTCGATAACCTTATTTTTCCCCCGATCTAAATCTGAATTCTTTCTTTCTTGATCTATATGAATTCAAAATTAACTTATTTATTCATCTACTCATTCAATTAATCCAAAAATACACATTTAGGAATTTTTACACATTAGCCCTAAACTTTCGCATTTAATCAATTTAGTCCATATTTCACAAATACTCAAAATCCACATAGTTCAACAAAACCCATGCTTGGCTGAATTATATATAGGTCCCTAGCAGTCCAAAACTTTCATTTATTTCACATTTCAACCACACAATTTGTACATTTCACAATTTAATCCCTATTATGCTTTTTCATCAAAAATCAATTAACAAAACATGTAAAACTATCATCAAGCTTTCTTATTTCAACATTAAACATCAAAGAACACATAGATTAAACAATGAAAACTCTCAAAATCTTTAACAATTTTGAAATTAAAGGTACGGGCCAGCTAGAATACGAAGCAACGATCTCATAACGTAAAAATCATCAAAAATCAAGTAAAAACGGACTTACAATTAAAGATCAAAAAGACAAAAACTTTCAAGCCCTAAAATGGCTTTTCTCCATGCTTCATTCAGCCAAGAAAGATGAATGAAACAAAGTATTTTGGAAATTATAACTTAATTACTAATTTACCATAATAACCTTTTTTGTAAACATATAAAAACACATAATGGATGGCCATAATTGTCCACTTACACTAATCATGGACTAATAACATTTTAAGGACCTTTAATTTAATTAATCATAGCGATAAAACACTTTAAACAAATAGTATGCAACTTTTGTATTTTACGCGATTAAGTCTTTTTATCAAATTAAACATCCAAACGATAAAATTAGCTCACGAATTTCTACACGTATCAAATAACATGCTGTAAATACCAAAAATAATATTAAAAAAAATTTGACATCGAATTTGTGGTTTCAAAACCACTATTTCGATTTAGCTAAAACTGGGCTGTTACAAAAGTACCATGAGTTTTTATTTGAATTGCCCACCTTGAAGCAATACTTTTCTTCCTAAAAACATAGAATTAAAATTTGATTTTTTTGTACCCAAATTCTTTTGGGTACATAAGCATTAGTTCTTATAATTTTAGTCTTTTTAAGTATCCATTTTGGAAGGATGTCCTTCTTGTAACATCCTAAAAATCGGGGGTTAGTGGAATCGGGTTTGTGAATCGAGAGAGAGTGATCATGCCTTAATTTTTTGAGAGTGTCTATGTATTTTTAGGAAATAAATTGGGTAATGGTTTGTTGGTTAAGTGTTAGTGAAACATTTCTTAAAACTTAAGTTCAAATCCCTTCCCTCGCATCATTTTTATTATTTTGCAAATTTTGCCTTAAACCCTAGTATATGACATGCCTTGTTTTTAAAATAAATATTGTAACGCCCCAAAAATCCTTTATAATTCATTTTCGTATGTTTGTGACACAATTATGTATCTGCTTTAGTGGTTAAGTGTTCTGGGTATGTGTGAGAGGTCTCAAGTTCAAGCCTTAGCTTGGGAAAATTTTTTGTTTTAAATTGAATAAACCCCTATCTCTAAACAGTAGGCTTATAAATAAATGCATGTAAAATATGTCAGAATGGGCTTGCTGGTCTGGTGGTTAGATTGAGAGTTAAAATGCTGGTGGTCATGAGTTCGAGTCCCTCTACGTGCAAAGGAGTGTTTTTTTGCTATTTATGTTGTGAGGGAGTTTGAATGGAAGTAAAACACTGTAGTGTTTGAGTGAAGTTTGAATTCAGTTGTTGAGGGGATGTGATGGACAGTTTTAGGTATGAAATTAGAGATATGTAGAGAAAATTGAGGGATGAGGGAGTTAGCAGTTTAATTGGGATTCATTTGGGAAAAATTTGGCTTTCCCTTCTTCTCTAAACCACTATTTTTCCTCTCTTTTTTAGTGACACCCTACCCCTTTTCTCTGCCGTTTTCTTTTGTGTTGCCTTCCGTTTTCTTTCTTTTTGCTTCTGATGGCACCTTTGCTTTTCCCATCTCGATTCTTTTTATCGTTTCAGTTGCTGCTTACTTTCTTGGTTCATTCGGTTTGCTTTACTGAACCGTATTCCTTTCTGTTCTATCGGGTAAGTGGTCTTCTTCAACCCTTTTCTTCGTTTTCTTCATTCTAGGAAAATTATTATGATACTTAGCCGTGGTTCAAGCGATCGGTAAGTGCTATTAACACATCTTTATTTTTGGGGTTGTTGAATCGTTGATTAAACAAAGTGTTTCGTGTTTAGGAGATCATTAGACGACTGTAGGAATTTCGACTGGTGCTTTTGAAGTGTGAATTCACCTGTGTTCATTCAAGGTAAAGGGTTTGACGGTTTGGAGTTGAAATATCTTGCCAAGTTTTTTGATCGAATAGTGTTTTAAATGACTTAATTGATGTGTTAATGATCAATAATAGGTGCTAGAGTACTTGCGGTTGCACTACCTTCGAACCAATACCAGGTGTGTAGACACGACTCTGGGAATGAAAATTGGTGAAAAGTCAGAAAATGTGAAAGTCGACGCCACACAAGCATGCGGCCACCCATGTGGTAGGTTGTGTGATAGGACACAAGCGTGTGATCGACGAGGCAGGCCATGTGCAATTCATGGGCTGGGCCAAATTGGGCTGTGTGGGCCCCACAGACGTGTAGGCCCCACACAAGTGCACCACACGGGCGTGTGGGATTATTGGGCTAGGTCGTGTGATCCACACGGCTAAGGCCATTTTGGGCCTTATGGGCTACACGAGCGTGTGGGCTGAGATCGGCAAATTACATTTATGGGCCCATTTTCACTGTTTGACTGCTAAGGTTGCACGGGTCACCCGAGTCGACTGTGGACCTACTTTAGGGTCAGTAAGATTACCTAAATCCGTAGTTGACTGAATGACTGTTATATCCATGTACTTTATGTATATACATGTACGACTGTATTTTGAGCATGCTGTTAAAACTGTACTGAATACATATATGATACCATGATTTGACATGACATGATTGTATGATGCACTGCATGGGGATGGGTTTATATGGATTGGAGGAAGTGTACTGAAAGGCTTCGAGCCTAACTTACTGGTAGCTCAGCTGCAAACTACTATTTAGTGCCACATTCGGTACTTTTTTGAGTGTAGGGATGGGTGGGTTGATTATATCCCCACATGGAGTGTAGGGTTAGACGGAGATGGAGTGTAGAGGCTGGCTGGGTAGGACTTGTATACTGCATAATTTGATACTGTACTGATTACTAGTACTGTAATGGGCCAAGGCCCAAATGCATGACCGCCTCTATACTGAGATAGGTTAAAGCCCAAACTGATACTGTCACTGATTCTGAAAAGGGCTTAGGCCCAGACTGTGATTGCCTTCTATCTGTCTGTTTGCTCTATATGGGATTACACACTGAGTTTTCATAAACTTATCCTTCTATTTTAACTGTACAGGTAATCCTCAGACATGGCGGATCGGTGCGACAGAGGACTCAACAGTGGCCACACGACTCATTTCATTCTATATTAGTAATTAATTATAATTATAATTTTATTTTGGGGTATTTACTGTAATAATGGACTCTTTGGATTTTTCATGGATTATTTGGGATTTTTATTGTTTTGATTTATAACTGTAATAATGGCAATCGAGTTTTCACAAATTAGACCTTTTAAACAAATTACACACGAGTATGCAAACTACTTTTAAAGCTTCCGCGATAAGTGATGTTTTGAAAATTAATAACGTTCTGAAAGTAAATAACTTTTTGATAATGATTCACGTTTTAAAAATGAACGACACATCTTAAAATCTATGAAAGGTGATAAAAAGAGGACTACTAGAAAAGAGGGTTTTTCTTTAGTAACAACTTGCTTTATGAAAAACACTCTAATGTGACATCGCCAGATTCGGCCATAACGTCCTGGCTGGGTTTGGGGTGTTACAAATATTGCAAAATTATTGCTGTCGAAACCTCCTTTTAAAAATGAGTTTTGAGAAACGAAAACGGGAGTCACCACCAATCTTTTACAGTGTGATTGGATCACTTTACAAGAATGTACAAAAGAACAATGAGAATACAATGTTTTGGTCTACGAAATTACGAGAAAATAGGTTCGGGAGTTAGTTACGTTCGAGGAAGGATTAGCACCCTCGTAACGCCAAAAATTGGTACCAAATTGAAATTTTTTTGTCTTAATGTCAGAAATTTGAAAGAATTTAAAAAATGAGATTTCCTTAAAATTGTAATAACTCAAATTAAAATAGAATCGAGACTCATTCGCTTTGAAGGAGTATTAATATCACATCCAGCAAAATTGGACACGATATCTTTAACCTTTCGTAGCTGAAATCATATTATGATTTGTAAAACTCGTTTAAAAGAATATTTTGGATATTTAGACAGACGAGAAATTGCAACCCAGCATGTTAACACACTACCTCCCGAACTCCCAAATATCAAAACATTGCCTCACTTTTTTTTGAAATCCCTTTTTGAATAAAATATATCTTTTGGTTTTAAAAGTAATGATGTGTCTTGTATAAGGAATTAAATAAATCTAATTACAATATGCATGTTTTATCATTTCATGCAAATATAGTATAGAAAATAGTAATAATGACATAAATTATACAATATACATTATCACTTTATGCATATATCATCATAAATAACATAAATGTTCATACATTATTATTCCAAGCAAAACACCATATAATGCGTGATAAATACAACAAATGTAAATTGCAAAATACATATATGATTTATGCCAATCACCATAAATAATTAATTTCATGCAAATATACAAAAACAAATGATATGTAAAATTTAACCTACTAAACAATATCAAAATAAGAGGTGACCCAAAAATAAATAAGTAAATTAAAATGTATAAAATAAAAATCAAATAGGAATAAGACACTTAAAAATATATTGAATAATGTAAGAATGATAAAAGAGAACCCTTTTTTTAAGATGATATATAAGTTACATTATAGGATATAATAACTATATATAAAAATATACTAAGTATTAATATTACACTTATTTATAAAATTTTTAAAAATGTATATAATTAATAAATAATAAAATAATGTATACTTTATAATAAAATAAAGGTAATGTAAGGAAATATAGTATAATATAGTGTATAACAAAGTTTACAAATATAGATATATAATAATTTATAATATAAAAAATATATAATATAATGTATATAATATAATATATAAAGAAATATTATGATGTATAGTAAAATTATAATATGTAATAAATATACATAAATAAATATAATGAAATATAATATGATACATGAATAATAATAATAATAATAATAAAGTAACAAATATTTTACATATAGAAACATAGTAAAATAACTATTATAATAAATATATATAACATATAATAAAATTTAAAAACATATATAATGTATAGCCTATATTATAGGTAAAATATAAAATAGTAAATAGGATATCAGTAATTTTTATAAAATATAGTAAAATAAATAATATACATACATAGTAAAAATATATAATAAAAGAGAAGATGTAATATATACAAATGAAATATGAATACTATTATATAAACAAAGATAATATATACTATTATTTATTAATAATTTTTTTAAAAAAAATTACCATTTACAAATTTAGTAAGTAATACATAATTTATAAAAAAAAATAAAGAAATATATATATAATAAAATATAACTTATAGATAAAATATATAATAATAAAAATAGTGTAATGGATAATAAAAATAATATATATACCTAATATAAAAAAATAATATATAAAGTATTTAAAGTAAATTAAAATATAAAAGGATTAAAATTGAATTTAATTAGAAAATCTAAGGTTAATTTTAAACTAATAAAAAGAATTAGACCTGATTTGAAAGAATTCAAAACTACAAGGGACTCACTGGGCAATTTGCCCTAATCCCAAAATGACACCGTTTACCGAATATCGTTTTAAAATCACTGAGAGGATTAAATTGAAACAAAATTAAAACATTAGAGCTAAATTAAAAATAAATAAAATGGAATTATAAATATTAAAATTGCAAGAGGACCAATTGAGTAATTAACCCAATCTTCAAAAACACGCAGATCCTCCCCGGGTAATCGGGTCAACACGCGGATCCTTAGCTTTAACACGACGTCGTTTTAGGCTTATTGGATTAAGCTAAAACGGCATCGTTCTATTAAGGGTATATAAGCCAAACTTTAACCTAAAAATCATTTGGAAACCCGATTAGAAAAAGAAACTTAAAGAAATCCTCTGTAGGAGGATTCGGGGTCGGTCTCAGAGCCTCGTCGGGCCCCTGTTCTCAGGCGCTTAATTGCCCACGCGCCGTCGCGAGGGCCACCACGCACGGTGGTCGAAGGGTTAAAAACCCTTGTCTTTTCAAGCGAAATACAGGTAACTCTCTTCCTTTTAATATTTTAGTAGTTTACTTTAAAAAATGCTTTGTATACCCGTCAGAAGATAAATAACAAAATATGAAATATAAATCACCTTAAGAAACTGTTTGTAGTTCTGAATGTATTCGTATGTCTGCTGTTTTTATTTTCTAAAAGAAAATCCGGTCCCTTACATCGTATTTGATTCAGGCTTTTATAACCACTGTTTACAATATATTTTGGGAAGAAATATTTTATTTCTTCCTATTTTTGTTTGTTTGCTGCTGTTTCTTTCTCTTTTTATAGATATTCGCGAGGAAAATCTGGCGATGATCGTGCTGGTGACGCAGATCTATTAGTGGAGTTGATCACGGCGTGACTTGGAGCCCGAAATCCTGGCTTTGATGGAGGGTAGCTGGAACGACAGAAACCGAAGGAGCGTGGCGCTTGGTTTGGCTTCTAGAATCTTCTGTTTACGGCGCCTAAGGTTCCAAAAACCCTAGGTCTTCCCTCATCTATTAACATATTTGGGCCTTTTGGGCCCCGAGTGTAATGGGTCTACTGGGCTTAAGCTAAAACCGGGTGTAGGGCTTTTGGTAGTTGGGTCAAATGTAAACGGGTAGTGGGTAGTTTAGCTGGGTCAATTGGGCTTGTGAATGTAAATGGACTGTAATAAATAAACTTTTATTTATTTATTTTTATTTGTTTATTTATTTATCTCACGAGCCCGGGCAGATTTGGGCTGCTACAGCTGCCCCTCTTTGCTCATTGCTGTGTAATAGGAATCGAGCAAAGACTTATAGAAAGACCAAATTTGCCCGGCTTTATCAGACCAGGGTTCCTCAATCTGCTACTTGCAAACTCATGACTGTGTTGTTGATATTTTCGATCTGCTCTCTGTTAAACATAGAGACGCCAAATCTACTTCTTCGATTTGTTCCCTGACAATACAGAGATGCCAAATCATCTTAGATTTGCTTCAGCGTAAACACGTGAAAGCCAAATTGCTATGTCTTTAATTTGCTCCTTGTAAACACAAGGATGCCAAATCATCTTGGATCTGCTTCAGTATAAACATCCGAAGGTTTAGATCTGCTATGTGTCTGCTCTCCATCGAATATGGAGACGCCAGATCTGTTATCTTGGATCTACTTTGATGTGAAAACATCTAAAAGTCAAATCTGCTATGTCTTCGATTTGCTCCTTGTAAACACAAGAATGCCAAATCATCTTGGATCTACTTCAGTATAAACATCTGAAGGTCAGACCTGTTATGGCTTCGATTTGCTTCTTGTAGACACAAGAATGCCAAATCATCTTGGATCTGCTTCAGTATAAACATCTGAAGGTCAGACTTGTTATGTATCTGCTCTACATTTGAATATGGAGATGCCAGATCTGTTATCTTGGATCTGCTTTGATGTGAGAACATCCGAAAGTCAGATCTGCTATGTCCTCGACTTGCTTCCTAGAAATACAAGAATGCCAATCATCTTGGATTTGCTTCCAAAAGTCAGATTTGTTGTGTCTTTGATTTGCTCTCCATCGAAGACAGAGAAGACTAATCTTGTTATCTTGGACCTACTTCAGTGTAAACACGTGAAGGCCAGATCTGCTATGCTTTGGTCTGTTACCCTACTGCTTAGGGGATGAAGGCACATCATCTTTGATCTATATAACCTGTAGAATGCATATGTGCTCATGCCTGATGATTAGGATGCTATAATCGAAGTGAGTCAAATGCTCCTAATTAGACATGTTATGATGCAAAATGTTATGAATATGACTCCTATTCTAGACGTCACCACTCATTCCTTCGTTTTTCTTTACTTCTCTCAAAGTATTATTCCTGCTCAGCCTGTAGGCTTGTATCATTCTTCAAATGCTATGACCCACCGAGAATATCTATAAGATGATCTTTTCTTAGAATCGAATTGTTTGATTTGTTCAATCATTATTTTGGACAAAAGAAAGAGCTTCCTCGAGTTCTTTCAAACCTCACTTATGTGAATTCCTCGAACAGTTGTTCTGTTTTAGTTTCTTGTATTATCTAGAAATTTCCAAAGTAATGCGCCAAACTTCATTTGTGAAAATTATTTGGTTCATCTATCATTATTTCAATGCAACATACTTTAAGAACATTGTAAGATGAATTCAATCTTGGGAATAATTAGATTTGAATGAATTTGTTAAAAATACAAAGGAAATTAATCTAAAAGTCTATCTTTAAGAAGAAATAGAATCTAAAGATAGCAAACAAGACAAGGGTTAGATTCCCTAGATATCGCTGCTTGAGCGTTTATACACCAGCTCCATAAAGTCTTTCTTGAGTTCAACATGTGTTTAAAAGATCCAAATTACTTTGTTGATGCCCCGATATGCAATGCACTTCACTCTTCATTGAATCAGATATAGCAAGATTACCGTGTGCTTTTCAAAATTTGAGTTGCCCTTTCGGGTTTTCAACTCAAAACCCCTTTGGTCACAAGGCGCCCTTTGCGGGTTTTTACCTTGGCCTCTCCATTTTCTTCTCTTTTTTTTTGGTGAAAATTCAAGGCGCCCTTTACGGGTTTTCACCTTGAATTCTCTTCTCCTTTAGACAAAGTACTTCTTGACTGAGTCTGAATTCACTGGATTGGGTAAACTCTTCCCATCCATTTCTGTCAAAATCAATGCACCTCTAGAGAAAGCCTTCTTCACAACATACGGCCCTTCCCAATTTGGCATCCATTTTCCTCTAAAGTCTTTCTGAATAGGAAGGATCTTTTTTAGTACAAGGTCCCCCTCATGGAATTCTCTTGGACGAACCTTCTTGTCATAAGCTCGCATCATTCGCTTTTGATACATCTGACCATGGCGAATAGCTTTTAGCCTTTTTTCTTCAATCAAGTTCAACTAGTCATACCGCGATTGAATCCATTCTGCTTCATCCAGCTTTATCTTTGACAAGATTCAAAGAGAAGGTATTTCAACTTCAATAGGTAACACTGCCTCCATCCCATAAACCAGCGAGAAATGAGTTGCCCTAGTAGAAGTTCTGACAGACGTTCTATAGGCTAAGAGTGCAAATGGTAACTTCTCATGCCAATCTTTGTAGGTTTCAATCATTTTCCCCACTGTCTTCTTGATGTTTTTCTTAGCAGCTTCCACAGCCCCATTCATCTTTAGGCGATACAGAGATGAATTATGATGCTTAATCTTGAATTGACTGCAAAATTCTGTTATCATTTTGTTGTTCAAGTTCAATGCATTGTTTGATATGATCATATCAGGCATCCCATACCGACAAATGATCTCTTTCTTCAGAAATCGACTTATAGCCGACTTAGTAACATTCGCATAAGAAGCAGCCTCTACCCACTTCGTGAAGTAATTAATGACCACAAAAATAAAGCGGTGCCCATTTGAAGCTTTTGGTGATATTGGCCAAATAACATCCATACCCCACATGGAAAAAGGCCATGGAGAAGTCATAACATGTAGAGGTGAAGGTGGTATGTAAATCTTGTCTCCATAGATCTGACATTTATGGCATTTCTTGGCGTAGTTGATACAATCCCCTTCCATAGTAGACTAATAATATCCAAACCTCATGATTTGTCCAACCATTAGCATGCGTCCCACAAACACCCTCGTGAACTTCCTCCAAGATTAACTTTGCCTCCACAGTATTAACACATCTCAACAGTACTTGATCATTTCTTCTTTTGTACAAGATGTCACCATCCAAAATGTAATCGCAGGCTAACCTTCTTAAAGTTCGCTTATCATTTTCAGTTGCCTGTTCTGGATATTTACGATCTCTCACATATCGCAATATATCCTGATACAAAGGGTTATCATCCTTTTTTTCCTCCTCAATGTTACAACAACTAGCTGGAGCTTCAAAGATACTCATCTAAATAGGTCTCATCTCTTCCTCTTTATTCACTCTAATTAATGAAGCCAAGGTTGCTAGAGCATCTGCCATCTGGTTTTCATCTCACGGGATATAATTGAAAGTGATATCATCAAACTCCTCAAGTAACCCCAAAATTATCTTTTGATAATTGATCAATATAAGATCCCTTGTCTCCCATTCACCTCTAAGCTGATAAATTACCAACGCAGAGTCTCCATATACTTCCAAGGTTCTTATTCCTCGCTCTATAGCTGCTCGGAGTCCCATGATGGATGCTTCATACTCAGTCATATTGTTTGTGCAATCAAAATCCAACTTGCATGTGAATGGATAATAATCACCATTTGGAGACACCAGAACTGCCTCAATCCCATTTCTTACTGCATTGGATACCCCATCAAAACTCAACTTCCAAGAACAATCCTCTACAGTTGCCACACACATCAACTCCTCATTTAGGAAATCAAAGTTCAATGGCTCATAGTCTTCTAGAGCTCTACTAGCTAGAAAATCTACTATCGTACTTCCTTTTATAGCTTTCTGACTCACATAGACTATGTCAAACTCTGAAAGTAGAATTTGCCATCTCGCCATTCTCCCATTCAACGCTTTTGATTCCATCATATACTTCAAAGGATCAAGTTTTGAAATAAGCCAAGTAGTATGATATAGCATGTATTTTCTTCTTAACCTTCGAGTCATCTAGATTAAAGCACAACATAGTTTCTCAATGGGCGAATATCTCATCTCACACTCTGTAAATTTCTTACTGAGGTAGTATATCGCCTTCTCCTTTTTTCCCGACTCATCATGTTGACCAAGCATACATCCCATGGAATTACTAAATACCGACAAGTACAAAATTAATGGTTTATCTAGACTAGGTAGAGACAGTACTGGAGCGTTTAACAAGTATTGCTTGACTTTATCGAAGGCATTCTGGCATTCTTCATTCCAAGTACCTTGGTTGTGTTTTCTAAGAAGACGAAATATAGGGTCGCATTTCTCAGTTAATTGTGAAATAAACCGAGCAATATAATTCAACCTTCCAAGAAAACCCCGAACTTCCTTCTGAGTTCGTGGTGGAGGCAAGTCTCATATAGCTTTAACTTTGTCTGAGTCAACTTCTGTTCCCTTTTCGCTAACCACAAAGCCTAGTAATTTCCCTAACCTAGCTCCGAAAGTACACTTTGCCGGATTAAGTTTTAACTGAAACTTCCTTAATGTCAAGAATAGTATCCTTAAAACTTCACTATGTTCCTCCTCCGTTCGAGACTTGGCAATCATGTCATCGACATACACCTCAATTCCCTTGTGCATCATATCGTGAAATAAGGTCACCATAGCCCTCTGGTATGTTGCCCCTGCATTCTTCAATCCAAAAGGCATTACCTTGTAACAAAAGGTACCCCACAATGTTATAAAGGTGGTTTTGTCCATGTCCTCGGGATGCATCTTTATCTGATTATACCCTGAGAACCCATCCATGAAGGAGAACAACAAATACCCTGTTGTATTGTCTACCAAAGTGTCTATGTGTGGTACAGGGAAATTATCTTTGGGCCTAGCTTTATTCATATCTCTGTAATCAATGCACATTCGTACCTTCCCATCTTTCTTAGAAACTGGTACAATGTTAGCTACCCATTCGGAGTACTTCACCTCTTGCAAGAATCCTGCATCGAACTGCTTCTTGACTTCATCCTTTATTTTCAACACGAAATCTGGCCTCATTCTTCGCAACTTCTGTTGACCTGGCTTACAATCCTGTCTTATTAGAAGACGATGCACCATAATATCAGTATTTAATCCTGGCATATCTTAATAAGACCATGCGAAGATATCCTTGAACTCACATAGCAATTCGATCAGCCCTTGCCTCGTGTCTTCAGCAATATGCGTGCCAATTTTCACTTCTTTCCCTTCCTCTAGGGCTACACTCTCTATTGCCTCTTTCTCATGTGGCATGATTTGTTTCTCCTCCTATTTTACCATCCTCAAAAGATCCAAAGATACATCACAGTCCTGAACATTTTCAAAATCCTGAGATTCTTCTAAACACATGTCTTGCTCGTGAGAGAAATCAGGATTCGATATATTAGTGCTCATGTCATTGATATCTAGGGATCTATGAAGTATAAAGAATATACAAAGAATGAATGAATTTAAGAATGATTATTTATGTACTATGAGTGAAAAAATATGAATTGTCAAAATTTGACGGAATATTGATTGATAAAAATGAAACAATACTCGTTGAATTGATAAAAATTATGTTTTATTAGAAAGATAATAGATAATCATAAGCCTATTTCACAAATATAATTCTATTACTCCTAGGCTCTAGAGTAATAAGAATGTTTTGAGAATTACTCTGAAGAATTCCTAAAAACTACAGGAAGTTCCTCCGCAGTCCAATTATTCAAAGAGCTTCCCAGTTCGTAAGGACGAATACCCTCAAGGTTTCTTTGTTTTGATTCTTCCTCTTGTACAACATTAATCTGATGACTTCTTTCTATGAGTAACCCTCTCGATGTGAAGGTTCGGGATATTGGAGGGAATGTCATCGGCTTCCACTCCACTTCTCTTCTATTAAGGCGCGCCCTTCTTCCCTCCTAGCTCTTCTCAGCCTCTTTGCTCCTTTGCTTATAATCTGGCTTGAAACCCAGACTAAAGTGATCTTTTTTCTCTTTCAGTTTTGGGATCTGAGTCCCTCCTTGCAGGTATTTTCCTAACCCTTTTCCTGGTAAGGCTCCCTTTCCTACCATCATTTGTAGAGCTATCCTCGTACCTCTTGCTATTTTTGGCACCGGTAACTCACTCCCCTCTGAAATGAAGGTTGCATTTACAAACTCTAAAAAGCGAAAGGAACACTCAATAGATTCTTCATTTGTCTCGACATAAGGATCTTTGCTAGTGACTACAGCTATAATGTCCTCCTCGGCATTGATCGTTACTAACCGTCCATCTGTCACTAACTTTAATTTCTGATGCAATGATGAGGGCACTGCTCCCGTGGAGTGTATCCATGGCCTGCCTAATAAACAATTGTAGGAAGGCTTGATATCCATTACCAAGAAGTCTACTTCATATATGTTTGGCCTGATTTCCAAAGGGATGTTAATCCTTCCCATCACCTTCTTTTCTGTACCGTCGAAGGCTCTTACCACATTTTGACATGTTTTCATGTGAGAATCGTCAATGGGTAATCTATTTAGTGTAGACAATGGTAGAACATTCAGGGCCGATCCATTATCAACAAGTACACTTGGAAGTGTATAGCCCTCGCATCGAGTAGTGATATGCAACGCTTTAGTTGACCCCCTACCCACCGCTGGGATTTCATCATCATTAAAGTAGATGAAATTATCAGGACTTATATTATTCACCAACTGGTCCAGCTTATTAACAAATATGTCATGGGTGACATATGTCTCATTGAGCACCTTTATTAATACATCCCTATGCACTTCAAAACTCAGAAGTAGAGCCAATACTGATATGCGAGCTGGCTGCTTATGCAATTGCTCGACCACGCTATACTCACTATGTTTAAGGAACGTTAGGAATTCCTTAGCCTCCTCTTCCTTCACTGGCTCATTGATGAGTACTTTGGTCTCTTTTTCCTTCTCAACCTCGACACCTTTTGTTTTTGTGGGCTCTACTCTGACGCCCCCCATATCATAGCGCTTCCCACTCCGCGTATGGGAACCTTCAACTTGCACGTCTTTAGATGTGTTGGCTATATTTTCTTCCTCCGGCACTGTCACACTACAGTCATAACTCCATGGTACTCTCTTGCTATCCTTGTAAGGGAAAGGAGTAGGCTTATGGATAATGACCTTGGGCTGCTGGTGTCCCCACTTCGCTATTCCCTGGCAGGGAGATAATAATTCTTGGCTGGCTGGTTCCTTTTTATTCATCTTCCAGCACACTTATTTCTCTTTTGTAGGAGCTACCTTCAAAAATTTGTAGCTCTTTATTATCTATAGAGCCTTGCGCCAAGGCTCTGAGTCCTTCATAATTTTGGATCTCATGACCCTCTTCTCTATGGAACTCACAGTAGTTCCCCGTTTTTTCTCTTTCTCTCCTAGAGGTTATCATCCCTCTCTTTATCATCTCCTCCCAAATCACCTTCATAGGCATCCTCACCTCAGCAACATTTTCCTTCATCCTTCTCTTAGTAGCTTCGCCGATGGCATTCACTTCTTGATTATCATGATTTGGAAAAGTGTTTCAAATATTTGGGGTACTATTAAATTTCACAACCCCCATCTTGATCAACCTCTTTACGGCCTTCTTGAATCTGGTACAATTTTCAATTGAGTGCCTCGATATTCCAGCGTGGTACTCGCATCTGGCGTTTGTATCATACCATTTAGGATATAAGGGCTGTAATGGTTTCAAATGGAAAGGAGCAATAGCATGTGCATCATATAAGCTTTGATAAAGCTCACGATACATCACAGGGATAGGTGTGAATTGCATCCTCTCGTGCCTTGTGCCAGATCTTTTGGGTTGACCAACCGTGACTGCCTTCGAGTTGAAGCTACTTGTGTTGTTTACCTCATTGTGTTTTCTCCTTGGGGCCGATCTTTTGGCCGCTTCCCCCTCAATTTTGCCACCTCTTATGGCGTTCTCAATCATCTCTCCCACCATGACTATGTCCGTAAAACTTTTGGTAGTGCTTCCAATCATGCGAGTAATGAATGGAGCCTTCAGAGTGTTGATGAACAACATGGTAATCTCTTTCTCCAACAGTGGTGGTTGAACCTGCATTGCCACCTCTCTCCACCTCTGCGCATATTGCCTGAAATTCTCATTAGGCTTCTTCTCCTTGTTTTGTAGAGTGATCCCATCAGGAGTCATGTCAGTCACATGATTGTACTGCTACATGAAGGCTTGCGCGAGATCCCTCCATGAATTTATTCTAGCCAGGCTCAACTGATTGTACCACTTGGCTGCTACTCCCACTAAGCTATCTTGAAAACAATAGATCAACAGTTGATCATTGTTCACATATCCGATCATCCTCCTACAGAACATCGTAATGTGGGCCTCTGGGCAAGTAGTCCCGTTGTACTTTTCAAACTCTGGCATTTTGAATTTATGGGGAAGCACCAAGTCTGGGACCAAACTCAAGTCTTTGGCATCAACTCCATGATGCCCATCAGCACTTTCTAAAGCTTTAAATTTCTCCTCTAACCATCGGCAACGTTCCTCCAACTGTTTTGCAACTTCAGCTTTCAAATCTTCTTTTTCAGCTATATCTAACTCAGGAATGAGAGGATTGGTAGGGTTATCACCCAAATTGAATCCCGAGCCAGTTGGGTAATTCATATGGATCCCAGCATCAACTGGCCCATGTTGAGGCCTTTATTGACAGATGGTCTTTTAGGAGGTGCCTCAGTTTGCGTAAGCCCATGGGGTAGAGAAAAGCCTGGAGGATGGTCTTCTTCCTCCTCACCAGTGATTGCTATAAGGGCTTTTCCCTTATCAGTAGTCCTCAGCAACTGAGCCATCTCAGTCATCATATTTCTCTAAGCCTCTAGCATTTGCTCCCTCATATCGTTTTGCATCTTGGCCAATTGCTCTTGCAATTGGTCCTGCATGTCCTTTTGTAGCTGTTCAAACCTTTGATCCATATTCTTAGATTTTGCACGAGTCCCATACTGATGCGTGGTTTCCAGATTTTCTTTTCTACTTTTATGGTAATTTTAACTAATTAGGGTCTTTCTATAACTTTGAATGCAAATGATGTGATGAAATGCTATGAGATACAAATGCTTGAATGAAAAAAGATGTCGATTCTGATTCAGTTTCATTTTAGAAAACGTTATTTAAGGAACAAAAAAAATCTTTTCATAAAACGGATTACAAATACACTTTTGCCCGTAGGCCTAGAGTTTTAACCCTATCCAATAATAATACTAACTCTTGTCCTTTGTCTGATGATGACTCATAGATCATACTTAGCGTTCTAGCTTGTATTGCCAACTCCTGCAAGTGTTCAGCAACCTCTCTAATTTGAACTAGGGCCTGTTCCATGACATGATCTCAATCCCTCACTTGATCCCGAAGATGGTGAAGTTCTCCTATCCACTGTTCTTCTCTTGCCTCAAGCTGCTCAATCCGTAACTCACAATCCCGTAGTGCTGATTCTAACCCTCCAATATTGTGCCTCATTTCCTTGATCTTGTTTAGACTTGCTTTTAACTCGGCTGCAGAGTTACGACTTCGATAATGATGAAGTGATCGTTCAAGCTCTGTTACCCTAACTTTTAGTACTTGATTTTCTTCTTCTAGGGCCTGATTACATGACTGCATCTCTTGGAACTTCTTCTCCCAATATTCAGCTTTGGCTCTTTCCTCTCGCATCTCATGCTTCCACTGTTCTGAAGATCTCCCTGATCTGACCCTTTTCAACGTTACTTGAGCTTTCTTGTAATGTATTTTCAAGTCATCTCGATCTTTCTCGATCTTTCTCTTTTCCTTTTTCACCTTCTCGACTTCCATCTTTTGAACATCGACATCGAAACTCAAGCACATTTTTTCCTCTTCGAGCTTCTCCATCCTCTATTCAAGCTCTGAATTCTTTCTCTTGAACTCTTGCTTCATAACCTCCACTTCTGATGGAATTACTCGTAAGCTCTCCTCTAACGATCGAACCACTCCCGAAATTGGCCTAGGGACATTATCATTGACTCTCTTACTAAACCAAATTTTATATTCAAGGGTTGACGTTGAGCCTTCAGTCAAGATTTTCATACAAAAAGGCTTTTTCCAAGCCTCAGAAATCTCTCGCATCCTCTTCTTGTAGTGATCTCCTTTATAAGAGAAATTATTCTGAGCTAAACCTTGTGTAGCTGGTATGAACTGCTTCGCTTGATACTACCTTAGAACAAGCAACGGTGTATATCCAACAGCTCCCCAAATTCCTGGCAAAGGGACCCAATTAAAACTGCCACACGGTAAAGGACTTTACTAGGAACCAACCAAGGAGCCTTCCACATGACATTTTCCTCTCGAAGGTTCTGAAGAATATCAATCCACCTCTCTTCTAAAATGTCATCTCTCCTAGGTCTGTCCAGTGTCTCCTTTAAGGGAGAATAATCCTCAAAGAAAACTAGGCAAAGAACCTTATCAAGCTTCCAGAAGTGGCTATGAAACCAAACCAACAGCAACTGTGCACATCCAATGAACCTTCCTTCACCAGCCCTTCAACAAGCGTTCAAAGATCGTATCGTCTCAGCTAGGATTGCGGGCACAGGTGTGTTCTGTTTACTAAGTCGATCGAACAAATCCACAACTGCCTCATCTATGTGCCCCAACGCTTTTGGGAAAATCACCATGCCGTAAATACTCAAAGCCAGGACGTCAACCCTTTTCTTCACATCTTGATGCGTCGATATCAAATCCCTTAGAACGGCCCATGGAATGCACTTACTATCACCCTTTTGCTGCACACAAGCTACAGCCCACTGCTCACTCATCCCAGTAATCGTTACCAACTTCTTCGTAAAAGTTGGAAGACTAGCAGGCCTAACATAAGCCTTATGACCCTGAATCCTCGGGCAACACAGTAAAGTAGTATACTCCTCTAAAGTAGGTACAAGATCAACATCGCCAAATGTAAAGCAACTATAAGCAGTGTTCCAGAACTGTACCATAGCTCGAAACAAGTGCCTATCTACCTTGACATCTAGCAAATAGGGAAGGTCTCCGTAATTCTGATAGAAGAGGTGCTTAGCTTCGTTATCCTATTGGGCCCAAATATTTCTCAGCTCTTGCAACTCATTCTGTGTCGAATTAACACGAGTGAAGTCCCCCAATTCTGAAGTATTCCCCTCGGTGACATTATCTCCTTTCTCCAACTGGGTTTTCTCTGACCAGGTACAGACAGAAGCATTGTCCTCCACTTTATTAAGGTATTCGTTCCTCATTACAAAACTTTCTAATCTAGAAATCGAACCGTGAATCGACACCTTTAAATGCCAAATGACATACAATGACAGCAAAATAAGAATAGGTCAGTATCATACATAAAGAAAATGATAAACAAGTACTTACAAAGGTAATTTTCTAAAGGTTATCACTATTTCCCTAGGGTAAGCACTTAAAGGTTCACTATATGAGTTTTAGCTCTAAAGCAAGGGTACCTGAACCAGCAGATTCCTCGGTCATTACCCATTATAGGCTCATGTAGAGCAAGTTTAGTTCAGGGGGACACGTTTCCCTATGGCCATATGAAGATGAAAATCTCACAAAGACATAGGTACAGTATCCCGGAAGCAATCCACTAGCTCATACGAAGGTGAAAACCTCACGAAAGCGTAGCTTCTCACTCCCACTTAAAGGTGTAACCACAACGGTCATACAAATACAATGTACAGTAATAAGATAACAAACATATGCAGCAAATACATGCAAAACAGGATCAAATTTTAAATTTTCCAAACTTTCGACATTAAGACATAAAATAATCAATTTCTTGGCTCGACTCTCAAGAGTCCCCAGTGGAGTCGCCAAGTTGTCGAAACCTCCTTTTAAAAACGGGTTTTGAGAAACGAAAACGGGAGTCGTCACCAATCTTTTAAAGTGTGATTGGATCACTTTATAAAATGTTTTGGTCTACAAAATTACGAGAAAACAGGTTCGGGAGTCGATTACGTTCGAGGAAGGATTAGCACCCTCGTAACGCCCAAAATTGGTACCAAATTGAAATTTTTTTGTCTTAATGTCAGAAATTTGAAAGAATTTAAAAAATGAGATTTCCTTAAAATTGTAATAACTCAAATTAAAATAGAATCGAGACTCATTCGCTTTGAAGGAGTATTAATATCACATCCAGCATAATTGGACACGATATCTTTAAACTTTCGTAGCTGAAATCATAGTATGATTTGTAAAACTCGCTTAAAAGGATATTTTAGATATTTAGACAAACGGGAAATTGCAACCTAGCATGTTAGGGCACTACCTCCCAAACTCCCAAATATCAAAACATTGCCTCACTTTTTTTTAAAATCCCTTTTTGAATAAAATATATCTTTTGGTTTTAAAAGTAATGATGTGTCTTGTATAAGGAATTAAATAAATCTAATTACAATATGCATGTTTTATCATTTCATGCAAATATAGTATAGAAAATAGTAATAATGACATAAATTATACAATATACATTATCACTTTATGCATATATCATCATAAATAACCTAAATGTTCATACATTATTATTCCATGCAAAACACCATATAATGTGTGATAAATACAACAAATGTAAATTACAAAATACATATATGATTTATGCCAATCACCATAAATAATTAATTTCATGCAAATATACAAAAAAAAATGATATATAAAATTTAACCTACTAAACAATATCCAAATCAGAGGTGACCCAAAAATAAATAAGTAAATTAAAATGTATAAAATAAAAATCAAATAAGAATAAGACACTTAAAAATATATTGAATAATGTAAGAATGATAAAAGAGAACCCCTTTTTTAAGATGATATATAAGTTACATTATAGGATATAATAACTATATATAAAAATATACTAAGTATTAATATTACACTTATTTATAAAATTTTTTAAAAATGTATATAATTAATAATTAATAAATAATAAAATAATGTATACTTTATAATAAAATAAAGGTAATGTAAGGAAATATAGTATAATATAGTGTATAACATAGTTTACAAATATAGATATATAATAATTTATAATATAAAAATATATAATATAATGTATATAATATAATATATAAAGAAATATTATGATGTATAGTAAAATTATAATATGTAATAAAAATACATAAATAAATATAATGAAATATAATATGATACATGAATAATAATAATAATAAAGTAACAAATATTTTACATATAGAAACATAGTAAAATAACTAATATAATAAAAATATATAACATATAATAAAATTTAAAAACATATATAATGTATAGCCTATATTATAGGTAAAATATAAAATAGTAAATAGGATATGAGTAATTTTTATAAAATATAGTAAAATAAATAATATACATACATAGTAAAAATATATAATAAAAGAGAAGATGTAATATATGCAAATGAAATATGAATACTATTATATAAACAAAGATAATATATACTATTATTTATTAATAATTTTTTAAAAAAAATTACCATTTACAAATTTACTAAGTAATACATAATTTATAAAAAAAATATAAAGAAATATATATAATAAAATATAACTTATAGAAAAAATATATAAGAATAAAAATAGTGTAATGGATAATAAAAATAATATATATAACTAATATAAAAGTAATAATATATAAAGTATTTAAAGTAAATTAAAATATAAAAGGATTAAAATTGAATTTAATTAGAAAATCTAGGGTTAATTTTAAACTAATAAAAAGAATTAGACCTGATTTGAAAGAATTCAAAACTACAAGGGACTCTCTGGGCAATTTGCCCTAATCCCAAAACAACACCGTTTACCGAATATCGTTTTAAAATCACTGAGAGGACTAAATTGAAGCAAAATTAAAACACTAGAGCTAAATTAAAAATAAATAAAATGGAATTATAAATATTAAAATTGTGAGAGGACCAATTGAGTAATTAACCTAATCTTCAAAAACACGTGGATCCTCTCCCGGTAATCGGGTCAACACGTGGATCCTTAGCTTTAACACGACATCATTTTAGGCTTATTGGATTAAGCTAAAGTGGCGTCGTTCTATTAAGGCTATATAAGCCAAACTTTAACATAAAAATCATTTGGAAACCCGGTTAGAAAAAAAACTTAAAGAAATCCTCTGTAGGAGGATTTGGGGTCGGCCTCAGAGCCTCGTCGGGCCCCTATTCCCAGGCGCCCACGCGCCCACGCGTCGTCGCGAGGGCCACCACGCACGGTGGTCGGAGGGTTAAAAACCCTTGCCTTTTCAAGCGAAATACAGGTAACTCTCTTCCTTTTAATATTTCAGTAGTTTACTTTAAAAAATGCTTTGTATACCTGTCAGAAGATAAATAACAAAATATAAAATATAAATCACCTTAAGAAACTATTTTTAGTTCTGAATGTATTCGTATGTCTGCTGTTTTTATTTTCTAAAAGAAAATCCGGTCCTTTACATCGTATTTGATTCAGGCTTTTATAGCCACTGTTTACAATATATTTTGGGAAGAAATCTTTTATTTCTTCCCATTTTTGTTTGTTTGCTACTGTTTCTTTGTCTTTTTGCAGATATTCGCGAGGAAAATCTGGCGATGATCGTGCTGGTGACGCAGATCTATCAGTGGCGTTGATCACGGCGTGACCTGGAGCCCGGAATCCTGGCTTTGATGGAGGGTAGCTGGAACGACGGAAACCGAAGGAGCGTGGCACTTGGTTTGGCTTCTGGAATCTTCTGTTTATGGCGCCTAGGGTTCCAAAAACCCTAGGTCTTCCCTTATCTGTTAACACATTTGGGCCTCTTGGGCCCCGAGCGTAATGGGTCTGCTGGCCTTAAGCTAAAACCGGGTGTAGGGGTTTTGGTAGTTGGGTCAAATGTAAATGGGTAGTGGGTAGTTTAGCTAGGTCAATTGGGCTTGTGAATGTAAATGGAATGTAATAAATAAACTTTTATTTATTTATTTTTATTTGTTTATTTATTTATCTCACGAGCCCGGGCAGATTTGGGCTACTACAATTTCAAGAATGAATAAATAGCCTAATGGTTAAAAGAAATATGAGAAAGCATGGAAATTAAATGATGTCTCAAGTTTGAATCCTTTCCCTTGCGAAATAATTAAATTTTGCAAAATCCCTTTTTTTTTAATGTGTGTGTCATCCATACCCTTGAACCCTAAGTATAAATATAACTCTTTATTGTATTTTTCAGCCTTTAATTCAATTTTATTGAATTGATTAAATGAATGAATTTAATCATTAATTAGCTACTCATTTTCTTGTATATTATTGAATTGGGTTCTAACCCAAATGCCCCAAATCATCCGTAAAGGCGAAGAACGATTGCACATACAGTTCGCATCAATATAGTGTAAGGAATCTAACTAGTTTGGATTCATAAAATAGTTATAATTTCAGTGATTGGTTTGAACTCATAAGTGGGTGTTTGGGGATTGGTTTAGTGGTAAATTAATTGAATTTATACTAAATTTTGGTTTAGGCACGTTTAAGGAATTATTAAGGAAAATTGGAAGATTCGCTAGTGTGCTGCAAGAAAGCGAAAAATGAGGTGTGGGTCCTAAACTCATAAATTTTTTTGAAAATGTTAAATATCAATTTATATTTGATAAATTAGCTTGCTGATTGGATTGGCTTAATAGCTAAATTATTAATTTTGTGAGTGGCCGAACCAGGTAAGTTTCGAGCCTTACAAGATTAACATGTTGCCAAAATTACTAGTTTGATAGTATGAATGTTCGATTTTGTAATTTCATATTTGAGTTATGAGATATGAGAATGTTTGACTAAATGATATAATGTGTTGAGATATTAAGCTTATGTATGATTTAAATGCATGAGATATTTGTTATATTGTGTACTAAAAAGGGTGCTATTTAAGCATAATGAAAATTCGTAAAGCATGTGAAATTAAACGATATTGATTGATACCAACACAATGGTAATTTGAAAGATTGGAATATTGTTTCTATTTACTGAAAGTATGTGAGTATTAAGAATATGTTGAGCATGTCAAATGAATGTAAAAAGTATTGATTTATGATTATGTATGAGATTGTATGACATATTGCATATGCATTGGGTTGGGATTTTGTGGTTGATGGAGGAGTTCGGTGGAGTACCAATGGCATTTTAAGTCTGCATTATTTGTAGTCAGTGCACTGCACCTGGAGTACTGAGGGGAATGGTGATTTATCGCATTTTAACTGGCAGTTTGTTTTTATTTTTACTAGTAGAATTTTTTGCATATTGTTATCAGTGGTTTTAACCACAGCGGGCTTAAGCCCATAAATGTTTTGGAGTTCGGGTGACGGGCTCTGGGGAACCCGTGGTGTGTAGCAGATGGTATGGGTAGGAACCTTTTTTAGCATCATGTGCACGACATACTCGAATGTTATTGATTTATGCTACATATTGTATTTTGTTGTATTGGATGATATCAAAATTAATGATTGTTACTCGAATGAATGATGTCTCATGCTCATACACTGTTTGACATCAATTTGATAATGGTTATGTAATGATATGAAATTCCTATGATGGTTCTATTTTCTTCTATTAAAGCTAATTTGTTTCACTTTATTTTATATTTATGTTTGTTTAAATAATTGTTCGACTCAAACTAAGCTTTTCATAAGCTCACCCCCAATAGTGTTTAACTTTTCAGGTAAACCTTGAAATTAGGACCGAACTTGACAGTCAGAGAAACACCTTAAACCTGGGATTATTTTTTAATAAGTATTTATCAGTCTCTATTGGTTTTGGTTTATAATTTTTAAGTATTTTTAGTCTATGGCTTGGTAGATTTTCATTTGTGGATTTTTGCATGCATGGATTACTCAAGCATAATAACCGGATAATGCATGATATCAGACTTAAGAAAAATTTGATATTGTTCCTTAGTTTCCCCTGCATTGCAAAGGAATTGTTTTTGAAGAACATATCGATAAGGTAACTAAGTTTCCAATATGACTTGAAAAATGGTTTTTTCGCTGCATTACTTTAACATCTAGTATGAATGATTTTAAGCTAATGAATGAATGGATGAATGATTTTAAGCTAACTCAAAGTACAAATACGTTTTTCTCTAAAATGAGTTTATTTAAGGTCTTCAAAAGTAACATAAGTTAGCTTAGCCATTTCAATGGCTAATGCAGTCTTCTCAATCTAACCATAACATCTAGGCTGAGTCAGGGAGGTTACACTTATCCTGAGTAGTTATGAGTCCTTTAGGGACCCATACACTTTTAATAATTTTTCCTTTGTAAAAGCTTGGGGGACCTCTATGTTTATAACAATTAAAGCTAATTTTAATAAATTTTGTTTTGAGCTTTCTCCATTTAGAAATCTTTTTGGTAAAACTTTGCTAGAGTGAGCTTTTTCATCTTAAGCAACTCAAGTTGCTTTTGATGATCATCATGAACTTTCAAAAGCAAATTATGAACGCTTTAGTTCTTGTTCTCAAAATAATTTATAATGGCTTACATATCATGAATTTTACTTTCAAGCTCATGATTGGTTTTGGAGAGTAAACTATTTTCATCTTTTAATTTAGAAATGTTTTTCTTATATTTTGAAACCATAGTTTCAAACTCCAAACCCAACTCATCATAGGCATCTTGTAATTCATCAAAAGAATAAGAAATTGAATTGGATGAGTTAGAAGTTACCTTAGGATTGTCAATGGCCATAAGTCAAAGGTTGGCTACTTTTTAATCTTAATTGTCAAATGAATCCTCATCACTCCAAGTAGCAACTTGTAACAGGATTTTTGTGCAAGTGTACACATTCATCCAAGTAAGAAGTAAAATGAGTTATCGTCTCCACAAGGATTGTATGTGTTAATTGATTATTTGCAAAATTATAAATTCACAATTTGGTTTAAAAATACAATAATTTGAGTGATGATGATTTAACTAGATTAATTTAACTAGATGCAGAATTGATCCCTAATGCAATTTTAAACTAGGTATGCAAAATTATATAAATTTATGAATGAATTTTAGAAACAAAAACACAACTTCAATAATCAATAGCATGTAAAGGCTAGGATAATTACATTAATCAACTTAAATTTCATCATGCTTAACAATGTTCAGAAAACATTCCATGGCAACTCAATCTTTCATGTAACACCCCAAAATTTGGGGTTAGAAGTGTCGAAGGTTGTAGTTAGGTTCTGTGAGTAGGTCGAGTAGTTGAGTGGACTGTCGCATTTTAATGTTAGAATGAGCCTGCTGGTTCGGTGGTGGTGAGTGTGTTGGTTTGCATTTGGGTTCCGGTTTTGAGCCTTCTCACATGTTATTTTAATTTTGGTTTGAGTTTAGTTAAGTTATTAAAGGTTAATTATTTATTTTTATTTTTATTTAAACAAATCCTTATTTTTTTTCTGTTTTACAACCGTCAGTACCCACTTCTTCCATTGCTTCTCACATTTTTTACATCCAATGTTTTGGTGCCTTTGTTCTTCCTTCTTTGAGTTGTTTTTTTTTTCTTTACGTTGGAAGACTATTTTGTTTCAATATTTGCTTCTGGTTACGTGGGGATTTTGGTAAAATTTGTTGTTTGTTCGTAAGGAAATTATTGGTGTAAGGGAGTAGTGAACTAAGACTCTCTAGTGGGGTAATCTCAATACTTGTATGCTGTTAGTGACTATTTTTATGGGTTCCCAATCGCGTAGTTGATTGTTTACGTAATCGGGTTGTGGCGATCAAGGCTTGATTTATAAGGTGTGTGTTCGAAAACTAACTAATTTTGATTTTGAATTGCATGAATTTGACAAACCTTGTATGTCTCTGAATTGTCTGAATCCATTGCGTATTGCTGATGGATTTTGGGAATAGTTATATAATATCGTTGGGGATTGAATTGCTAAAGTTGGGGTTTATTTTGCTATTTTGAAACCTCGATTTCAGACTATTTTAGGGTGGTTTCGTGACCATATGATTGGCCACACTGGCAGTTCACACGGCTATCTGAAACTAGGAATTAGGGTTTTTGGGTAATTTTTGGTGCCACACGGCCTGGCCACAAGGCCGTGTGGCTGAATTTGTGGATTATAGTCGGTAATCACACAGGCGCGTGTTCTGGACATATAACCGTGTCCCGTAGGCATACGAGTGTATGAGACTTTCACACGGTAGTGTCTACCCTGCACTTTATTTTATCAATTTGGGCAGAGAGTTACACAGGCTGCTCACACAACTATGTAACCAGGTCACACAGGCATGTGCAGCTTGCACACGGGCATGTCGACCACAACATGGCTTAGGCACTTCTACACAGTCAGGGCACACGGCCCTGTGGCCCTGTTCACCGATTTTTGTTCTGTGTCACATTTTGACCTATCTCGATTCCTAGGTAGTCCAGCACTCGTTGAAGCCTTTGTAAATGTGTAGGGACTCTACTTTCCGCATGGATTCGAGTGTGTATCCTAACTCATGTATGACTTGTGTGTGTATGGTATTGATTGAATGGATGTGTGCTCTTAAAGGCTTTAGTCGAATGCCTATGTGCTCTTGTCAATGTTAGGTGGATGTGAAATTGTACTTATTGTTATGTTGTCGAATATTCCTATGAGCAATGCTTCTGTTAGTCTATATGTGCTATAAGCATGTCTTTGTTCACTATGTTTGTATACAAATAAGGATGATTGATTTGAGCATGCCTAAAAATTAGGGTTTTGTCTGTAAAGAGAATGAAGTCTATTCTAGGCAATTCTAACTGCAATTCTTTTGTACAGCAGGTTACCGCACTATACTATACACATGCTAGCTCAACTGCATAATGTTACTTCAATCGCATAGTTCCACATTACGTGGTGTGTAGGGTGGATAAGCCTTTTGTGGTTCTATATGGTGTGCAGGGTGGACAGGCTTTCTGTAGCCCTTATGTGGTGTGCAGGGCAGACGAAGTGGTGTTTGGTTGGTGGGGTGGGTTTTGTTTTTCACTCGTTACATTCAATGTGCATCTGAACATATGTCTAATTGTGTGAGCATTTGAACATGGCAATATGGTCAATGTTATAATAAGTGTGTAAATGAATGTGTGATTTGGTATGCGTTGGGTACACTTTCTGTACATTGTATTACTAATTTGAGTTTGCCTCGGTATGTGATTTGTGTGCGTGCATCTGGAATAATTAGTGTGTTATTCCATTTCGTAATTGGTTTCTGGTTTTCGAACTCACACTGAGCTCGCATAACTTAGCCCCTTAGTTTTTTTTCCTTTCAAATACTCTCGTGTTCTGAAGTTGGACTCGGCATGCCGGAGGTCTTAGAGAGAGACATTTTAAAACAAGCTATTAAATTTTTCTTTTCAATTCTTATTTTGTTAATTTTTTGGGGGCTGTAAATAATTGGAAGAACAATAGTATAGGTTTTATTTTGGATTTTTGTAAAGTTCTATTTTGGACTGAATTTTGGAAACTGCATAATTGTTTTTTCGAATGTTTTTAACACAAATTAGTTTTACCATTTGAAATGAGATTTCGATAATTCATTTTGTAAACTGCTTTTAGATCACTTTGGTGATTAATGTAACCTCCGGGATTCAGTCTAAACTTCTAGGTCAGGTTCTGGGGTGCTACATTTCATAAGTTTAGAAACCAAATTAAGTCCGTTTGGATCTTTCACTTAATGAAACATGCATTTTACTGATCATATTAAACTAAAGGTTTCCTAGTGTTTATCCAACGTAACAGGGACAATTATGTCTGAAACAGGTTAATCACATAAACCTAAAAACTATGCAAGATAATAGAGCTAACTAAAGATATTATGAACCTCTAGTTTAGTCAGGTTTAATGATCTAAATTGAGCATTGAATTTTTCAATCATGTGTCTACTGGTCGTCGTCTAGTTAGCATCTCTCAGCTAATCTGAATGCATCCAATCATATGTGAGTGAAATACATCTTGATTTTAATTGAAAATATGATCGATTGAGGCACAAACATGTTAAACATGAATCAAACAAATATTATTTAATTAACATAATCATCCTAGCTAAACATAATTAAGCTATCATTGTTGGTTGCAAGATCATTAAAGACTTAGCAAACATGTTTAAATTAAATAGCAAGAAGGAAATTGTAAACTCTAATTCAATTTAGTAGCCTTTCGGATCTTTCTGACTAAGGTGTTTCTCTTATCTGCCCGTTGCTCCTTTGTTAAGGGTTTTTCAAGGTGGCCGACCAAGTTAAGGTCTTGTCAAGGCTTTTGTTGGCTAAAGAACGAAAGGGAAAATGGGGTGGCTAGGCATGGGGAAAAAGGAAAGGGAAATGGAATGAGAGAAAAGAATGTAGAATGAGAGATGTGTTATGAATGAAGAGATGAAGAATAAGGGATGAGTAGTGTGGTATTTATAGGTGAAGGTGAGGGTGAAGTTTACTAAAAATAGAGTTTAAAATCCCTCCATCTTCTCCATTGCATGGTTGGTCACAAATTGTGGAAAGGGAGGTGGTTTGGTTGATTATTTCAAACATAAAATCATGCTATAATTAGCATAGAGTGGACGGTTTTAAAGGCATAGTTTGTGTGTCAATTTCTGAATAAATTGCAACTGCAGGAACCTCCAATGAAATATCTCAAAGCTAATTTTGGGCAGCCATATGCTTGTGTCAAAATTTGGCTTGACTCCCCTTTCTTGGATGGTTTCATGATCCAAAAATTAATCAGACATGCCCACTTTGTTACGCACTTTAACTGGGTCAAATTAGCATCCTGATGGCCCAATTTTGCATGGTATTATTGTGCAAGTAAGGTTGGCGTGTCCATGTCTATGCATCCTTATGGTAATCTCATCTTCCATGGACCCACTACATAGTAAAATTACATACTGATAATTAACATGAAAATATTAAATTTATGCATAAAAATCATGTAATAAAGCATAATTTCACATACTTCATAAATTCACGTCTCATATTAACATTTAAGCAAAATCCACTTAATTTATTAACAATTACTCAACATTCATATAATTATTAAGTCAAAAGGTGGTAAAACTATATAGAAAAATCCTATATAATTTGAAGTTTACACACCCCAAACTTAAATCATTGCTCATCCCAAGTAATGTTCAGGCACAACACAACTTTTGCTAAGGCAATTTTGCAATATGATAAAGCAGCATCAATCTTTGCAGATAATCATGCATAAACAAAATCATGCTCAAAAATGTTTTTTATTGATAAGTAGCTCTAATGCAAATATTATTTCCAAAATTTATACTAAATACGACATAATGTCAACATGATTCATAGAATGCATGCATTTCAAAGTCATATGTAACATTCATCAATCAATAAACTTTCCTTATCAATACAAACATAGTAGTCACAAGGTTTAACTAGTGCTCTTTATATGTTCAACTTAGCAATTCCTCTCCACTAATATAGTCGGTATAATCATCAAAACAATAGGTCTTTTATTAGGTTGTAATGAGGATAGGCTAAAGGTAAGGATAAAGAGAAGTGATTTTTTAGGTTCAATCATCTTAACCCTAACTTTGTTTTGGATCTTTATGCGTCACAACCTTCATACAAACGGGTCTTTAAAACACCCCAAACTTATTTCAAACTCATGCTAAATCTTTATTTTTCAGACTTTGAGCAAACTTCTTTGTTCTTTATTCTTTTTAACAAAATTTCCTTTGTTCTTTCTGTAACGCCCTGAATTTTGGGCCTAGAAGTATTAGGTTTTGAGCATGGGAACAGTTAAGAGGATGCACATAAATGTTTAGTTATGCAAGAAAGTGACACAATAGTGTATCTGCATCAGTGGTTATGTGTTCTGGGAATATCTGAGAAGTCTTGGGTTCAAGCCTTAGCTTATGCAAAAGTTTTGTTTTTGAAGGAATAACCCTTGTCTCTAGTCAGTAGGCTTTTAAATAAAAGTGGGTATTTTATGACAGAAAGGGTCTGCTGGTCTAAGGGGTAAGTGGCATGTTATCTATGCCAGAGGACTGAGGTTCGAATCCTTGCATCCGCAGAGGGATTAAAATTTTGCTGTGCTGGACGACTAGAGTTTGTGTTTCATTAAAAGTCTAAGTAGTGGGAAGGTTGGAGTGATTTTAGGAGGAAATATGGGATGTGGATAGAGGGGTGATCAGTTTGAATGTTGTGGAGAGATTTGGGGAGGAAATTGTGGGGAGTTGAGGGGAGAGGAGGTGTTGTGCCGAAATTGAACTATAGGCACTCATAGAATTCGATTTTGGGGGTGAGTTTGGGCACTTTATTTTCGATTGCTATCAATCCTTTCTTTTCTTTGGAAACCAATTGGTGCTAGGGAGTTTTTTACGATTTGCTTATTTCGAGATTACATTTTGAGTCTTACTTTTTCTCCATCTTGCCGAAATCTCATTTTGCTGAATCTCTGTGCTACCTTCTCCAAGTTCTTCCTTCTTCTCCTCTTTTTTTTCCTCCAGCCCTTTATTTTCTGTGATTGTTCTACTGGTTTGGATCCCTGCTATTTCATTTTCGTTACTAATGTTCACATCTCTATTTCTTTTCTCCCCTCCATAACCCCTTTACCAAATTCTTGCTAGCTCTCTCTCAATCGGTTTTGAGCCGTCACCATCTTCTTTTGTGTACTAGCCAAATACTCCTTATCTCTTTTTCCTCTCTACTCTTTCGGCTTTCTTCAATTTTCCCTCCTACATTGCTATAGCTGAATACTCTCTTCTCTTGTTGCTGAATCTATCTCTTTGCACTCGATTAAGGTAACTTGGTTTTTTGTATTACGTATTCAACTCTGGTGTTTTGGCTCATGTTATAGAGTGCAGGCCAATTGCCTCATTTCCCTATCTTTGATTTTGTGTTTTCTGTAAGGTGGTATGCGGTTGGTTCAAGTGATGTGTATGAACAATATTGATGGATAGAATTCGATTGTATGCATATTTTTACTAATGAGCTTGAAATCAGTCTTTGTCAGTGGGTTAAGTGGGCTAAGCCACATTCATTCAATCAAGGCAAGTATGAGTAATTGTTTTGGAATAAGTGTTAATAGGGGTTGTTAACCCTATTGTCAAATGAGTAATAGAATGACTTGATTGAATGTAGGTTTTGGTGATCGTGGACTATTCGCACGTTTTCGTGATCAAGGTGTGTAAACAGTACCCAAATCGTAGTTCGACAAAAGCCAAAAATTGTAACCAGTAGGGCCACACGAGTGTACGCTCACTGGTGTGGTAATCCGAACACATAAATGTGGGCGTTAGATCATAGAGGCCACCATGAGCGATTTCATGGGCTTAGGTTGTTTTGGGCCACGTTGGGCTGAAATGGACCGTGTGGGCCCACGGGGCTGTGGGCCCCACACGGGTAAACCATATGGATGTGTGGAGAATATTAGGCCAGGCTATGTAGTACACACGACCAAGGCATTTTTGGGCTTTGTGGGCCACGCAGACGTGTGGGCCCACATGGTCCCGCAATATGGGCTGTGGGCCTAATTCTACTATTTGACTATTTAGGTTGCACAGGTTGCCCGAGACGGTTATAGATGTACTGTTGGGTCGGTAAGTGAACCTAGACCCCCTATATGATAAAATGACTATTTTTCCCTTATATGGTAAGATGACTATTTTGCCCTTGTGTGATGTATATATATATGTACATGTATGATCGTATTTTAGCATGCTATTTAAACTGTAACGGATACATGTATGATTCTATGATATGACATGACATGATTGTATGATGCATTGCATGGGGATGGGTTTATACTGATCGGAGGAAGTGTACTAAAAGGCTTCGAGCCTAAATTATTGGCAACCCAGCTGCATATTACTGTTTAGTGCCACAACCGGTGCTAATTCTGGAGTGTAGGGATGGGTGGGTTGATTATATCCCCACATGGAGTGTAGGGTTGGACGGAGTTAGAGTGTAGAGCCTGGATGGGTAGGACTTATATCTTTGTTTTAAACTCATTCTTGTACTAATCTTCATTACTTACAATGGGCCAAGGCCAAACACATGACTTTTTCTGTATTGAGATAGGCTAAAGCCCAAACTGATATTGTCACTGTTACTGATATGGTCTTAGGCCCAGACTGTATTTGCTCACTGTACGTTTGACTATCTGTTTATTAAGGGATTACACACTGAGTTTTCGTAAACTCACCCTTCTGTTTATCTGCGCAGGTAATCCTTAGGCGGATCAGTGCTATGGGGGACTCGAAGGTGGCCACACAACAACTTACGTTTCCATATTTAACTTTTAATTTATAAGTAGTTTAATTCGGGTATTTTTATGTAATAAGGCATCTCTGGATTTTATCTTGGGGATTTATATTGCTTCTGCTTTAATACTGCTAGCAGTAGGAAAAAGACGCGGGTTTTCAAAAGGATAAATGTTTTTCAAAAATACCGTGGAAACATAAATGGTTTTAAGAGCTTCCACAAGAAACAATGTTTTAAAATAAATAACGACGTTTCAATGTGATTAATTTTTGACAAACGACGTACATTTTGAAAATAAATGACAAGCCTTGAAATCTGCTTAAAGGTTGTTCAAAAAGGTTTAATAGAGAATGGGTTTTTAACAGATTCACACTTTACAAAAAACATTTCAATATGACTTCGCCAGATTCGGCCCTAACGTCCAGGTCGGGTTTAGGGTGTTACACTTTCATCTTTTTTTTTTAACATGTGAAGAGCATGTACATCTTTTGTATTTTTCCTCAAAATTTGTTCACCAAGACAAATTTAGTTAAGATAGGTGCATAAAATATGATAAAATTAAAAAGATGATAATATGGCTCATGGTGTAAGTAATTTGCAATAAACTGGCCATTAAGCTCAAAAGTAAAGTGTCAAGGGTTAATTTAATAAGGTCAGCTTAAAAGACTCAAACGATCCGAAGAAGAGTGCCTATAACATGTTTTGATTCTTATACCTCCTAGGATTTTGCCTCAAGAAAGTTACTAAGTCAATTCTAAAGACTTAAACCTTCATGCATGTCTACTTCCAAATAAATTAAATTTTCATGGCAAATACTACATAAGACTAAAGAAAATACAAGCATTCCACCACTCAAGATAACATAAAAATAACTTAGATAAAACTAGAAATTATGCTTGCATTTGAACAAACTTATTAACAAAAATTCTCTCTGAACATTCATTTATTCCAGCATACTTAGGTGAAAAGATTGATACATACTTGCAAAATTTTAAAAATTCAAGCAAAATATTGCCTTAGCCCCCTTTAAAAAGAAGCAATGTCCTCATTGCGAAAAACAAAGTAATGAATGAAAATTGAACACCCCGTAGGTTGTAAGGAAAGAAAGGTGAGTCATAAAGACTACTTGAGTACCAAGTCTTTCTTAACAATCCAATCCTAAACATGTTCATTCCCATTACCACATCACTTCGTTGTTTCCCAGTGAAGAGACATAGAGCATATTTTATTCATGCTTGCAATTTATTATGCGAAAGCAAAATTCTAACTAGGAAATAAAAATAAACACCTTAAAAGAAATAAATACTAAAGAAAAGAAACTCCACATTTTATTTATTTGACATATCCTCATCGTCTTCCTCTTTTGATGCTTCATTCTAGCTTTCATCCTCATCTTCCTTTCATGACTCGAAGATATAATCTGGAAACTCAGGAACAAAATTATTAGAGATATTTTTAAAAGTATTTTGTATAGAATCATCTCTAATATTCGCATATTTCCAATAAGCCTGTTGTTGGTTATGCATAAATTTCATCATATCCATCATAATTGAAAATTCTGATTTCTTCATAGTAGTTGAAGAAGTGAGCATTGGAAAGTCAACTCAAGATCAATACTTGGTTCAACGGGCTCACCAGCATTCATCTCCTCTTTTGGTTCTGAAATTTCTAGTTCTTTTTTTGGTTCTAAATTGTTCGATTCCTTTTTATATTCTTCTTCTTCTGTTTCATCAACCAAGTCAGCTTTTGATTCGAATTTTTTCAATGACTCATCAGTTTCTGGTTCTTCTCGTTCACTCAGGTCAATTGGGTTCAGCTCATGATCATGGGTTATGATGCAACCTTGAACATATGGACCCTTCAGGTTTGCTTTTTTTTTTTTTTTAACTTGGGCCCTTAAGCAAAGTGAAGTTATCAATGATTGGAAGTAAGTACTTCCTGTCTCCTTTATAGCACAAGTATGGATCTCCTTAAGAATAATCCTCCCAACATTGATGGACATTTTTGTCATAATCGCATACAACAAAAGTATTCGCTCTATAGAGATGGTGGAACTATGTGAGATAGGCATGAAACTATATCGAACAAAGTAGAACCATACCTTAGCCACTATTTTTAGATATTCCCTTCAGCAAGAATGACTGCCATACTTTCTTATAATCCATTGGGATCTTGAATTTGCCACAACATTAAGCACTTGTTAAAGAAAATTCCAATTTATATTTGTCATCATAGCAAAATACTTATCTTCTTTAACATTAAGTAGGTTAAACAAATCATTAATGGACTTAAAAGTTAGGAGTACCTTCTTTTTATAAGCAATAACTTCAGTAGCATCTGGCATAGTTAGGTTGGCATAGAACTCTTAAACTAACTCCTCTTCGGGCAATGATCGTGTATCACAAAAATAGTTTTAACTGAGGGCATCAATTGTCTTTCGTATTGGCCACGACACAACCATCTTATCATTTCTCTCAAAGTTCAAACCTTTTTTCAACATCATGAGTTGATTTTGAAGATGGATTCAAATCGTTCTTTTGCTTCCTTATCTTGGATCACAATTGGATTTTCAGTAGAGGTCTTAAAAGATCTAGTTCTTTTACAAGACATGGTGATATTTCTCGAAAAATAGGCAGAATTTAAAAAAAAGTAAGAGAAAAGAAATCGGCAAGAGATGGTAGCATGATGTTTGTAAGGGCGATAAGGTTGCTCTGGTAAAAGACTAGCAGTGGAAAATAACAAGGGTTTTGTGACAGTCGAAGGAAATTGGGGAAATTCTTTGAGATTTAGGTCGATGGCTAAGAGGAAAAAGAATGAGTGGCTAGGGTTTAAGCTAATTGCTTGAAGGGTTGTTAAAATTATGGTGGTAGAGAAGGGTTTATATAGTGGTGAATTAAGGCAAACTTGTAGCAAAAATTTAGCTACAAGGGTGACTTAGGTGGCAAGTATACAGGAAAGGAAAAATTGGCAGCAAAATTAAGGGTACCATATGGGCAAGTAAAAATAGTTTTCTATTGGTTTTTTAGGGCTACAACTATTTGGTTATATCCTGAATATCCATTTAAAAAGTAGTACAACTCATTACCTACTAGCCGATCTAACATCTGATCCATAAAAGGTAATGAAAAATGATCCTTACAAGTGGCTTTGTTCAATTTTCTATAGTCAATACAGATTCTCCAACCCGTTACAGTTCTCATCAAAATTAACTTGTTACATTCATTCTTGACAATTGTGATTCCATCTTTCTTTGGCACACATTGTAGCGGACTTACCCAAAACTATCTGAGATGGGGTAGATAATTCTCGCATCTAACCATTTAATCACTTCATTTCGTACTACTTCTTTCATGATAAGATTAAGTCTCCTTTTTCCTACCAATTCTACCTCGCTCACCTTCCTTTCAAATAATTTTATGCATACAGAACGAAGGGCTTATACCTTGAATGGTAGCTATGGTGCAACCAATTGCCTTTTTAAATTTCTTTAAAATAGAAATCAGTTGCTCCTCTTGATATTCTGTTAGTTCTATTGAAACAATCACAGGCAAAGTAGTATAGATATCTAAGTAAATGGGATGGAAGAACCTTTAGTTCAAGCTTAGGCGGTTCCTCAATTGACAACTTGGGTTGTGTAAATTCTCAAACTTCCAACTCTAGCAATTCGAACAGTAGTGGTTTAACATAACTCCTCAGATTAACTTCCATCAAAGCCAAGTTTTCATTACCTTTTTCATCTTCCAAATGGTTCAGACCCTAAATTCTTCTCCAACGAGTATTCTTCAAGATTGCTCTCCCATTCCATAAAAACTATGTAAGGCCTAGAGAATAGGTCTAGTAGTTTTGGGTAAGTTTACCAGGTTCCGAGTGAAAATTGGGAATTAATCGGGTTCATTAGTGATTTATATTCTTAATTAGTAAGCTTAATTTCATCTAAAAATCGGTAAATAATATTCTAGAAAATAAAAATATTTTTAAAAAAAGTAATTTTATGGTTTTAAATAATTTTTGGGTAAAAATAAACATTTTGGGTTAAATTGGAATTTAAAAATAATTTTAAAATGGGGTTCAATTGGGTGATTTAAAATATTAATTAAATGGGACTAATTTGAAAAATAAGAGAAATGTGTAAGAGGTTTTATAGCAAATAAATCATATTTCCAAAATTTCGGAGGGAAAAGAGCAAATTGTAAAACAAGGGAAAAGGGGGAATGGCTTGATGGCAAATTCCCTAAATTTTGAAAATCAGGTGAGGGCCTTCAGTTTTAAAAACTCTACAACTACATCACTTTTCACTCATTTTTCACCCGAATTGAGAGTTTTTTCTCTCTTTTTTTTTTTTACTTTTTTTCATAAACCAAATTCAGAGAATAGATCTAAACCTTTTCTCTTCCAAAATCCTCTCTAATTTGTCCTTAAAATTGACTTGGTTGAATTTAATTGTTCTAGGTACATGCATGGACGACAATTAATAAGGCATGCTAATGGTTGCCATCCCTCAAGCAACTATTTGGTCATTACAAGAGCCAAAAATGAGCTAATGTTTGCTTTCTCCAAGCTACCCCATCGTGTATCTCAAACAGCCACAAGTGTTTTCAGACTTATTCAAATTGGCTGGATGTTCTTTTCACACACAAGGCCATTTGGTTCTTAGCTTTCGCACTCCACGGCTACTCATATTCGGGTGAACTATTTACAAGTCCATTGAAGTGCCCAAGCTACCCATTAAAGTTCATGACTATTCGGCAACCCAAGGTAGCTCCTTAAAGGTTGTTCACACCTTTTGGCCGATTGTATTCAGCTAGGTTCAACTCCATTCTCACTTAAATTCAAGCTAAGCTACCTAGGAGACTACAAAGGAGGTTTTAGAAAGGTGATAAGATGTTTCAACTCAATTAAGCTGATTTGAAGCTTTCCATTTAGTTTTTTTTATGTCCATTCGGCTAGCCAAGGATTTGAGCTAAAAATATGAAGCTCATTTGATGTAAATCAGACTTTGACACCTTTTACACTTAATTCAACTTTTATGAGTTTATTCAACTCTCATTGTTCGTTTAAGACTCAAATTGACTTATCTAGCCTTGCTAGTGGCATCTAAATTGTTTCTTTTGAACTTATCACTCTTCGAGTGTGGCGTTCGACCCCTTTACCTTTGGTTCCAATCTCATAATAGATAGTGGGTCAAGGTCCCCAATTCTATCATCCATCCATCTTAAGTGTCCTATAAGAACTGGGTCAATACTCATCTATAGTATTGGTTCATTCTTGACCTTAAGTTCAACCGTCCATCCATTTGCAACTTTGGAATTCACTTACCCTTTTTTGTTTGGCCAAACCATACCTTTAAATACCTCAAGCTTACTCAAAATCCTTTGCCTAAAGATTATACTTAGCCAATTTCAAATTTAACTCAACGAAGAACGATACTTCTTAATTTTATGATCGGGCACATTCGCAACTCGAATTCAACAACAAGCATGAGTTCGCATCATTTGGTATCAGAGCTAGCCAAAATCGAGGAGTACGGATGTTCTAACATATCCAGAGTAAGTTTTTGAAAAACAAATTAAAATAATTGTTTAAAAAAAAGAAGAATATACATAGTTTGTATTTGTTCTACAAAATTCAGATATAAAAAAAAAGGATTCGGAATAATGTAAAAAAAAAAAAAAGAGGCTAGTTGTAAAAGTGATTGTTTTCTTAAATTTTTTAGAAGTTTCCTCTACAAACATTTTTCCACACTTCAAAAATTCTTCCTTTTGTTTCTTTTAGCCCACCCTAAACCCCAAAATGACATCTACCCTTGCAACCCCTTTTTACAGCTGATCCACTAAGCTTGCTGAAAGTTTAAACGAGTCCTTCACAAACTTAGAGAGAAGAGTTGGACGGAAAAAGGCACGAGAGTGTGAACTTAATAAAGTGTTGAAAAAGCCAATATATTGAGTGCAAACACGAGTGGAGTGTCATCTATTCTTTTCCTTGTGAGTGAACTATGAGGTTTTTATGGTGAGGATTCAAAATAACATGTCCCGAAGCCTGGAACAAAACGCGATGGAAGACGAATGGTTACGACCCTTAAGAAACATTGCAACCAGAGGAGGAGTGTCTGATTTAACACTCTAAGCCCTTAAGCGTGAGATGGAGCGCATGTTTGATTGAAAGCTAGAGCCCATACAAGAACGATTAGACTGAGTCAAAGAAAGGAGCCAGCGAAAGAGAACTCCCCAAAGTCCACGAAGAGAGTGAGGCCGGCGAAGGTTCAATCAAAATGATCTCTATGAGCCAAGTGATGTGGAGAACGATCAAGCGTTGAATCAAAGAAAGAGGCGATGAGGCTAAAGAAACTAAGGCCCTCGAGAGACAAATTGTGTCGATGACGATCTCAAGAACATCAAATTGTCCCTTCCACCATTCCAAGGTAAATCCAACCCGGAGGCGTACCTTGTATAGGAAAAGAAAATAGATTTGGTCTTCAAGTGCCATAACTACTTAGAGAGCAAGAAGGTGAAGCTTGCAGCGATCAAGTTCTCTGATTATGCCATGATATGGTGGGATCAATTAACCACGAGTAGGAGAAGGAACGGAGAGCGACCTATATCTACTTGAGCCAAAATGAAAGCTGTGATGCGTAAGAGATTTATTCCTTCCTACTATCATCGTGAACTATATCAAAAGCTTTAAAACCTTACGCAAGGTAATCGAAACGTGGAGGATTATTTCAAATAGATGGAGGTTTTCATGATACGTGTAGATGTGGAAGAAGATCGAGAGGCGACCATGGCCAGATTTTTAGCCGATCTTAACCGCAACATCACCTACATGGTAGAGCTTTAACATTATGTTGAAGTAGTCAATATGGTACACATGACCATAAAAGTGGAGAAGCAATTAAAGAGGAAAGGTTCCATCTGAACCTATTCTAACCCTACTACTACTTTAAAATGGGGTCAAGGCACCAGCACGAAAGGTCTACCTAGTCGTGCGAAAGAACAAGCGATGTCTGCGAAGCCTAACAAGCCCATTGGCGATTCTAGAAAAGGCAAGAACGAAGGCTTTCGTAACTGATCAAGGGACATCAAGGGCTTCAAATGCCTAGGGAGGGGGCATATTGCCAGCCAATGCCCTAATCGAAGTAATATGGTTGTAAGAGCCAATGGAGAAATTGAGTTGGAGGAAGAAAAAGATGAAGAATCTAACGCAACCACCGACGAGGAGGAAGAACTTGAGCACACTGTTGATGGTGAAATTCTAATCATTAAACGAAGTCTAAGCCTTCAAAGCATGGAGAACGAGCAGCAATACGAGAACATCTTTCGTACATGTTACCATGTCCAAAGCAAGGTGTGTAGTTTGATCGTTGATGGTGGAAGTTGCACCAACATTGCCAGCACTCTAATGGTAGAAAGACTAGGCTTGCCAATAACTAAGCACCCTCATCCCTACAAACTTCAATGGCTCAACGATGGTAGAGAATTGAAGGTGACCAAACAAGTCTTAGTTGCATTTTCAATCAGCAAGTACAATCACGAGGTCCTTTGTGATGTGGTGCCTATGCATGCTAGACATCTACTGTTGGGAAGACTGTGGCAATTTGATCGTAAAGTCATTCATGATGGCTACACAAATTGTTACACTTTCAAACACCTAGGGAAAAATGTGACTTTAGCTCCATTGACGCCAAAACAAGTTTATGAAGATCAATTGAAGTTAAAAGATTCCATTGAATGATTTAAAGAAAGTGAGCAAAAAGTGAAGAGTGAGAAAGAGAAAGAAAAGAAAAGTGAGAAAAAGAAAGAAAAACAAGTGATCAAACTGAGAGAAAAGAGCAAGGAGCATGAAAATAAAATGTTTATACAAAGGAGAGAGATATTCGAAAGTCTTATTCGTTGAAGCAACCAATTCTTATACTCATGTACAAGGAAAACTTTTTGAACACTAACGATTTGGATAAAAATCTTCTCTTTTCGATTATTTCTCTTTTATGGGATTTCGACGATGTGTTTTCAGTCGAAGTCCCTAGTGGGTTGCTGCCCATTTGAGGGATTGAACACCAAATAGATTTCATGCCGGAGCCATCATCCCCAATCACCTGGCCTATCGAAGCAACCCCGAGGAAACTAAAGAGATGCAAAAGTAAATGAATGAGCTTATGGAAAAGGGGTATATACGAGAAATCCTTAGTCCTTGCGCCGTACCCGTGTTATTGGTGCCAAAGAAAGATGGAACGTGGCACATGTGCGTGGACTGTCGAACAGTAAACAAAATCACTATCAAGTATCGACATCCAATACTGCATCTAAATGATATGCTAGATGAGTTGAGTGGCACACAATTGTTTTCCAAGATCGGCCTTAAGAGTGAGTATCACCAAATTTGAATGCGCGAAGGTGATGAGTGGAAAACTACGTTTAAAACGAAACATGGTTTGTATAAGTGGTTGGTCATGCCATTCGGCCTAACCAACGCACCCAACACCTTCATACGACTTATGAATTATGTTTTACATTCTTTCATTGGAATGTTTTGCGTTGTTTATTTGATGATATTATTATTTATAATAAATTGTTGGATGATCATGTGTTGCATTTGAAAGCTATTTTGGAAGTCCATCGAAAAGAGCCTTTGTATGTTAATCTTAATAGATGTACCTTTTCCACTAACAAGGTTGTTTTCTTAGGTTTTGTAGTTAACTTAGAGGGGCTTGAAGTGGATCAAGAAAAGGCGAAGGCAATCCGAGAATGGCCTAGACCGATGAGCATAAGCCAAGTGAGGAGCTTCCATGGCTTCGCGAGCTTTTATAGGCATTTTGTGCCTAACTTTAGCACCTTGGCTGCCCCATTGACAGGTGTGATCAAGAAGAATTCTTCTTTTCAATGGAGCGAGGAACAATAAAATGCTTTCAATGCTATTAAAGAATGTTTAACTAACGCTCCCTTACTTGTGTTACCTAATTTCACTAAAACCTTTGAAATTGAATGTGATACTTTAGGTGTCGGGATTGGAGCTATTTTGACTCAAGACAGAAGGCCCGTTGCATATTTTAGTGAGAAATTAAACGAAGCCATGTTGAACTATCTAACCTATGACAAAAAGATGTACGCACTCATTCGAGCATTGAAAACTTGGCAGCATTACCTATGGCATAAGGAGTTCGTGATCCATTCCGACCATAAGGCGTTAAAACACCTCAAGGGCCAAAATAAATTGAATAAACATCATGCCAAGCTGATAGAATTTTTGGAGTCATTTCCCTATGTCATTAAGTATAAGAAAGGTAAGGAAAATATTGTTGTCGATGTGTTATTGAGAAGGTATACACTCTTAACATATCTAGACTCTAAACTGCTTGGATTTGTGTATTTGAAAGATTTATATGCAAATGATGCTGATTTTGGTGAGTTATACAAATCTTGTGAAAATGCTACTTGTGACAAGTTTTATAGGCATGATAGCTTCCTTTTCAGAGAAGGAAAACTTTGCATCCCACAAGGTTCCGTGTAGGACTTATTGGTGAGAGAGGCACATAGTGGCGGCCTCATGGGCCATTTTGGCATGGCTAAAACCTTGGCAATGCTTCAAGAATATTTCTTTTGGCCGAGGATGAAAAGAGATGTTGAAAGGGTCTGCGATCGTTGGGTGGCCTACAAGAAGGCTAAGTCGAAGATCAAGCCCCATGGCTTATATACGCCATTGCCCATACCCGATGAACCATGGATCGATATTTTCATGGACTTTGTCCTTGGTTTACCTAGGACAAAAACCAGAAATGATTCAATATTTGTTATAGTTGATCGTTTTTCAAAAATGTCTCATTTTATAGCTTGCACTAAAACTGACGATGCTGTTCATGTTGCTAATTTGTTCTTTAGGGAAGTCGTTCAATTGCATGGAATCCCGAGAATAATTGTGTTTGACCAAGACATGAAATTCCTTAGCCATTTTTGGAGGTCATTATAGGGAAAGCTTGGCACAAAGTTATTGTTTTCAACAACCTACCACCCGCAAATGGACAAACAAATGGAAGTGGTTAATCGCATC
Organism: Gossypium anomalum; assembly: GCA_025698475.1. Classification (NCBI taxonomy): domain Eukaryota; kingdom Viridiplantae; phylum Streptophyta; class Magnoliopsida; order Malvales; family Malvaceae; genus Gossypium; species Gossypium anomalum. The sequence goes on along the minus strand of CM046966.1, from coordinate 73,821,161 downwards.
TTGTCCACTTTGTTGAAAGCTATCATTCGAAAGAATCTTAAGTCATGGGAGGAGTGTTTGCCGCACATCGAGTTTGCTTATAATAGATCCGTTCATTCAACAACTAAACACTCACCTTTCGAAATTATTTATGATTTCAATCCTTTGACTCTACTTGATTTAATTCCTTTGCCTAACGATCAGCTTGTTCATGTAGATGCTAAGCAGAAGGCTGAGTACATGAAGCAACTACACAAAAAATTAAGAGCCAACATTGAGGCGAGGACTGAGCAATACATGTGCAAGGCTAACAAAGAAAGGAAACGTGTTATTTGAGCCCAGAGATTGGGTTTGGGTTCACATGAGGAAGGAACGGTTTCCAGCTCAACGGAGGTTGAAATTATTACTGAGAGGAGATGGACCATTCCAAGTGTTGGAACGGATTAACGAGAACTCTTACAAGCTTGACTTTCGAGGTGAATATAACATTAGCACGAGTTTTAACGTATCTGATTTATCTCCTTATGATGTAGGTGACAATTTAGGGACAAATCACTTCAAAGAGGGGGGAATGATACAGCCAAGACTCAAGACACATCGAGAGCTGACATGGATCCAATCGAGTTATCATTGGGCCAATAACACAAGCTTGGGCTAAGAGATTTAAAGATGCTGTAGCAGCCTTAGTCGATTAAGGTTAGGGCGAAACCGTTGCGGAGCTTATCAAGCGTTCTTCAACAAGCAAGCTGAGCATGCCTTGCAACCTTCTTCAAGCTGATCCAGCTCGTTCCTAGCTCAATGAGCTCATTTTAGTTCATTTTATCTTGCGCCTTATTTTGATAGAATAAACATTAATTTGGTTTTAGTTAACTTAGTTTATTTAGTTAATTATTAATTATGTCATAATTTTAATATGTTTAAATTTGTCATAATCTGGACATTTTAATTAAGGTTTTTAATGTGTCTTTGTTTAGTAGAAATTAAATAGACGTTTTAATGTGTCTTAGCTTAAGACCAATTAATTGCAAGCTGGAGTTAATTTGTCTTAGCTGAATTCAAGTTGTCCTAGCTATCGAATTTAATTTGTCCATAAAATTGACTTGGCTGAATTTAATTATTGTAGGTACACGCATGGATGGTAATTAATAAGGTGTGCTGATAGTTGCCATCCGCTAAGCAACTATTCGGTCATTGCAAGAGCCAAAAGTGAGCTGATGTTTGCTTTCTCCAAGCTGCCCCATCGTGTATCTCAAACAGCCACAAGTGTTTTCACATTTGTTCAAATTGGCTAGGGGTTCTTTTCACACACAAGGCCATTTGGTTCTTAGCTTTCACACTCCGTGGCTACTCATATTCGGCTGAACCATTTACAAGTCCATTGAAGTGCCCAACCTGCCCATTAAAGCTCATGACTATTCGGTAACCCAAGGTAGCTCCATAAAGGCTGTTCACACCTTTTGGTCGATTGTATTCAGCTAGGTTCAGCTCCATTCTCACTTAAATTAAAACTAAGCTACCTAGGAGACTGCAAGGGACATTTTAGGAAGGTGTTAAAAGTTTCAGCTCAATTAAGCTAATTTGAAGTTGTCCATTTAGTTTCATTTATGTCCATTCAGCTAGCCAAGGATTTAAGCTATAAATATGAAGCTCATTTGATGTAAATCAAACTTTGACACCTTTTATGCTTAATTCAACTTTTATGAGTTTATTCAACTCTCATTGTTCGTTTAAGACTCAAACTTACTTATCTAGCCTTGCTAGTTGCATCTAACTTGTTTCTTTTGAAATTATCACTTTTTAAGTGTGGCGTTCGACCCCTATACATTTGGTTCCTATCTCGTAATAGATAGTGGGTCAAGGTACCCAATTCTATCATCCATCCATCTTAAATGTCCTAAAAGAAACGAGCTAATACTCATCTATAGTATTGGTTCCTTCTTGACCTTAATTTTAACCGTCCATCCATTTACAACTTTGAAATTCACTTACTCTTTTTTGTTTAGCCGAACCATAACCTTAGATACCTTAAGCTTACTCAAAATCCCTTGCCTAAAGATTATACTTAGCCAATTTCAAATTAAACTCAACGGAGAATGATGCTTCTCAATTTTACGATCGGGCACATTCGTAACTCAAATTTAACAATAAGCACTAGTTCGCATCAATTGAGCTTGAGTCTCCATTTATTAGGTTATTTGAGGCACTATATGGGAGCGCGTTGCTTCAACCTGCTCAATTTAGAGGATTGTATTTGATTTGTGGGAGTTTGGAGATCCATTTATCCAATATATGATCACACGTTTACTTTTTGTCATGGATGTATTATGCCAATATAATTGAATGTTTATGTGTCGAAAGATGATTTTACATGCCATGGAAAAATTGATTCTTATTTCTTGAAATAGCATGTGATGTTATGGTGAAATGTTAACATGTTGTGACTAAAATTTATGCATGATTGGGTGAAAGTTACTTGATGTTTTTACTATCATTCACTGAGCTTTTTAAGCTCACACCCTTACATTTTGTGTAAAGAATTTTCAGGTGTAAGGAGTCGAGAAACGAGTGCAAGATCCAAGAATAAGGCTCGGTAGTGGCTTAAAAAATTTACTTTAGAGACTATATAGGGGCATTGTGATGCTTTTGGGACTAGTGTTATTTTGCTTGTATTGGACATTGGACATTAAATTTTGGACTTTAATTTTGGTGATTTTATAATTTCTTTAATACATGATTTTATTTCTAATTAATGTTTGATTTATGGTATGTTGATCAGTGTTCGTACGGTGGTTGATAACACGGTGTATGAAGCATGTAATTTATACTAACAATGTTTAATTAAAGCTTGCGATTAAGTTATGTAACTTGTGTGAATTAATTGGTGTTTGCTAAGCGTGTAATTGGGTGTTAAATTTTGATTAATTGTTGCATATTTGTTGTAAATAAATTAAATTGGAGATGTGTGGATGTTTATGGTAATTAATTGTAGCTATTTCAAGTTTAATGTGTAAGTAAAATATGTAAAATTGGGTAATTAAAATGAATTTTTGACAAAATAGGTGCATTGGTTTGCACACGGGTGTGTGTCTTTTCACACGAGTGTATGGGTTTTGGGGGTTTGATTTTTGGTTTTTGTAATCTAGTACTCTCATTTGTTTTATAATTTAGTTCTAGAACTTGATTAGATTAATTAAAGCCTTTAATGATATGGAAACTTGGTAACATTTTAGGATTAGACTTGTAATTGTTTATATTTGGTAGAAACACTCCTAATTTTTAATTTGGAAAATGTACTAAAAGTTTGTAAAAGTTACGATTTAATCCCTAATAATAAAACTTGAATTAGATATAGTAAATGAACTAGAATTAAGCTGAAATTTTAGGGCATGCATAATTTGACTAAAAGAAGGTTTGTAACTATTTAAAAATAAAATCAGAATACCCTAACCTTAGGTGGTAAAATGACCAAAATACCCTTAGGTTTAAATACTTAGAAAAAGTTTCAAAATGGTTCACAAATTGCTTCTACATTAATATATGATAGTTAATTAGTCATAAATGAGGTGTTATAAGGTTGGGGTGTGTATTGGGTGGTCGTTAGTTGGAGAGTCGCTTCGGTGGTAATGTAACACTTCGAATTTGGGCCGGTCCGTCTTGGTCGGGTTTAGGGTGTCACAAGCTAAGGTTTCTAATTCCTCTATTTCTGAACATTCCTCCGTCGAATTAGGAAATTTCGTGGCCTTTAGAACATTAAATGTTACCTGGTCATCTTGAACTCTTATTGTGAGTTCTCCATTTTGACCATCTGTCAACGTTCTTCCAGTGGCTAGGAAAGGTCTCCTTAGGATGATCGGAACTTCCTTGTCTACTTCAAAGTCTAACACAATAAAGTCAGTAGGAAAAACAAACTTGTCAACTCTTACCAAAACATCTTCGATCTTTCCTTCGGGATATGCTAACGAACGATCCGCTAATTGATGTAACAGTCCAATTTTAGGTAAATCAGAATGGTGGTTTTGGAACCACAAATTCGAGGTTAAAAATTTATTTTAATATTATTTTTGGTGTTTATAGCATGTGACTATATGTGTGTGAAAGTTTCGTGAAACAATTTTATCGTTTGGATGCTTAATTTGAGAAAAGGACTAAATTGTGTAAAATGCAAAATATGCATTCTATTTGTTAAAGGTGTCAAATTGCCTTGGCTTTTAAATATGATGGCCTTAAATGGTAATTAAACTGTTTTAATGATAGTGGACTATTATGGAAAACCATTACATGTTTTTAATGTTTATTCATTGAGGGTAAATAAGTCATTTGTAATTATGTTAATTAAAATAAAAAAAATGTATTTTTTCCATTTTCTTGTTTTTGGCCAAATATTGAACTAGAAAAGAAGTAATTTTGTTCCTTTAGAGTTCAGCTCACACATAACTTGATTGAGGTATGTTTTGAGCTCGGTTTTTTATGATTTCTACATTTTTGTGATCGTTGCTTTGAGTACTAGCTAGCACATACCCTAATTTTTGAATTATTTGATGAATTTGTGAAGTTCCATTGATGATAGCTTGATTTTTTTGAATTTTGATGTTGGAAAATGGATATTTGTTGATAGATTATCATGTTTTGTAAAGTGATTTTTGTTAAAAATGCATATTAGGGATTTAATTGAGAAATGTGTAAATTGAGGGGTTGAAATGTGGAATAAATGAAAGTTTCGGGCTGCTAGGGGCACTATAGTAATTCGCCACACATGGGTTTGAATTGAATTGGTGTAATTGTGAAATAAGGACTAAATTACATAAATGTGAAGCTTTAGGGGCTAAAATGTAAAAATGCCTAAATAGGTATTTTTGGATGAAATTGAATGGTTTGGTGAGTAAATGAGTTAATTTTGAATGTTTATAGATCAAGAAAAAAAGAAATCAGATTTAGATCGAAGGAAATCGAAAGTTATTGAGTAGTCAACCCAATACGTCAATCCCTAATACAAGGTAAGTTCATATGTAAATAAATGTCTTTAAATTAAATTATATATGTTTAATTGTAATTGAATTGCTATGAATGTTGAACGAGTAAATACGATCAAGAATCGGCAGAGTCACGACATCTGAAAGTCCCATATAACCTTAAGAATAGTATAGGATACAAATGTTATGACATTAGGTTATCGAGATGTGATTACATGTAAGACCATGTCTGGGATATTGGCATTGTATTATGATTACATGTAAGACCATGTCTGGGACATTGGCATCGTTATATTTTTTCGTGTAAGACGCTGTCTGGGACAGTGGCATCGATATGTGATAACATGTAAGACCATATCTAGGATATGGCATTGTACGAGCTTATGTGATTTTCGAGTATCCTTAACAATTTTGAACAGTTCAACGGGAAAATTCAAGTCGAGAAAGAATGTGTGAATGAATTAAGTGACTCAGTTACGTACGAGATTCATACGAGTATTGAAAAGGGAAGTATTTGATTAATTCAATTATGATATTGAATATGTATACGATGAGAAAGGTTTGTGAACTTGTATGTGTTTAGCTATGCTTAGCATAATTGAATTGATATGCAAATGTTCTTATGATGACTTTATTTGTATATGGCTTACTAAGCTTTTAAAGCTTATTTTGTGTGTTCTTTATTTTATAGATTGTCGAAGCTAGCTAGGACTCGTGGATCATCGGGGAATGTCATCACACTATCGATCATCTCGTTGGTACTTTTAGAGCTTTGTATATATGGTATATGGCATGTAGAGGCTAGTATTATCTTGGTATGTTTGGAGTTATGATTTTAGCCATGAGATTTGGCTTGTAAATGTTGGTGTGTATGGCCTTTTAAGTTGGCCTAAATTGTGTGTTTGATAAGTGATATATGTGATGTATATAATGCCTTATGTGTTGGCTTGTTTGGTATGGTTATATGGTTTCTTTTTTGGATAGTTGTAAGTTGGATTATTATTGCTTGGAAGTTGGCATACTGTGGTTTGATTTTGAGATGATGTTATGGTGTGTTTTGTGACATGAAATAGATGATAATTTGATGAGTAAATGCATTTAGAAGTTATGTACGTTTTTGATGATTTTGGCATAATGATTTGGTATGTTTTGAACATGGAATTGAGTAGTTGAAATGGTTGAGGATAGATGGCATGATATGTGTATGAATTGGCATGTTTTGGTTGCCTATAAATGTATTGAAATGGTACCGTTTTGGTTGCTAGGTGTGCATGAGGAAAGGGTGGCAAATTGGCTTTGCAAATAGCCTATTTTTGTCCACACAGGCAGAGACACGGGCGTGTGTCTCAGCCGTTTACAACACACGGTCATGCTACACGGTCGTGTGTCCCCTGGGGTAGCCCTTCGAATTAAGGTAGTATACCCTACAGGTTTGACATGGCCTAGACACATGGGTGTGTCTACTGGCCGTGTATGGCACACGGGCTGGCACATGGGCATGTGGTTGGTTGTATGATCCAAGTCAGTAACCCCTCTAGATTTCACAAGGCCTGGCACACGGGCGTGTCCTTGGCCGTGTAGTGCAAGTTAGTATGTATGCCCTACTTTCACATGGCCTGTTCACACGGGCGTGTGACCCTTGAATGCTTGAAAATTTATAAGTTTCCAAAAGTTTGCAAATGTTATCGGTTTAGTCCCAAACCTCTTCCAAGCATGTTCTAAGGCCTTGAAGATCCTCGTAAGGGACAATATGATTGTGTTCTGCATAATTATGACTATGAATGTTTGAAGTATGTAATATTGATGTGATTTGATTAGTAATGTCTCGTAACCCTATTCTGGTAACGGATATGGGTTAGGGGTGTTACAGTTGAAATGTCACATTAGTGGGTCTTACTTCACCTATTCCCAATAGTTTGAAAATAGATTTGGGCATCAAGTTGATGCTTGCTCCTAAGTCGCGCAAAGCTTTACCGTAGTAAGATTCTTCGATGTTACAGGGTATTGTAAAGCTTCCAAGGTATTTCAATTTTGGAGGTAGCTTGTTTTGTAAGAACGCACTAAAATCCTTCGTCAAAGCTACATTCTCATACTCACTAAGGCTTTTCTTCTTGGACAAAATATCATTCATAAACTTCACATAATTAGGCATTTCCTCTAAAGCCTCCACTAGCAAAATGTTGATGTGAAGTTGCTTAAGAATATCTAAAAACTTCTTAAATTTCACATCTTATTTTTACTTATACTACTAGAGTCTTTGAGGATATAGAACTTTAGGATAAAATGTACAACTTTTTTGAAGATGTAAATCTGCAAAAGAAGGTGTTAGCTTTTCAGAATTCACTAGTTTAGGGTTTACCTCACCAGATTTTTTAGTATATGATTTTTTCAGTGCAGAAACTTTAACTATTGATTAACTTTCCTCCTTTTAAATAGGTTCATCTTCAACCACAACTTCCTTGGGTTCCAAATTCTTACCACTTCGTAACACAACTACCTTGCAATGTTTCTTACCAAAATTCTTTGGATTTTCTATGTCACTTGGCAAGGCTCCTTGTAGTCTACTACAAATTTTTGTAGCTAACTGACCCATCTAGTTCTCCAGATTTTTCAGTGTTGCTGCTTGACTTTGGATGAAAGAGTCATTTTTTGCCATGTACGCCTTTAACAAGTCCTCCAAATTGTTTGATGATTCAACTTGAGGTGGATTTGGAGCTTGTTGGTTAAACCCTTGAGATTAGTTGGGTTTATACTACATGTGATTGTTCGATCCACTTCCTTGGTTACTCTAAGAAAATTTCATGTGGTTATGCCACGAAAGATTATAGAAGTTCGACTGTGGTCCTTGTCCATTTATATTTTGATACTATTTCCTTACATAATACAAAGATTCGAGGTTTGATGGACAATTCTCGAAGGTGTAACAACCTCTTTTTAGTCAAATCAAAATAGTGGTTTTGGGACCACAAATTCGAGGTCAAAATATTTATTTTATTACTATTTTAATGTCTGTAGCATGATTTAATGTTTGTGTGGAAATCTCGTTTCAAAAATTTATCGTTTGATTGGTCAATTTGATAAAAAGGACTAAATCGCGTAAAGTGAAAAAGTGTCATTCTATTAGTTAAGAGTGTTAAATAGCTTTGGATTTTAAATATGATGGCCTTAAATGGTAATTAAACCATTATTATTGGTAATGGACATTCATGGGCTTATAATAAGTAATTTAAATGTTTTATAACAAAGGTTATTAAAGTAATTTAGTGAATCAATCAGTAGAATAATAAAAAAAGAAAATTGTTGCCCATCTTTCTCATTTAGCTGAAAATACAAAGAAGAAGAAGCCATAGAAGTTGTTTTAGGGTTCGACACTTGCAAGGTTAAATTGGTAGGTGACTTTGACTCAATTTTTAATGATTTCTATGTTTTTGCAATCAGTGCTTCGTATTCTAGCTAGCTCGTACCTTAAATTTTGAAATTGTTAAAGAATTAACATGTTGCCATTGTTGAATGCTTGAGTAAATTAATACTGATGATAGATATGAAGGTTTATTAATAGATTTATTAGTTCTGTAAAATGATTTTTGACAAAAATATCAAAAAGGGGTTAAATTGTGAAATTGTAAAATTATGTGGGTAAAAGTGTGAATAAATTGAAAATATGAGCTACTAGTAATATGTATTAAATTCGGCTAAGCATGGGTTTGTACTAAATTACATGAATTTGCAATTTTATGTGATAAGGACTAAATTGTAAAAATGTGAAAGTTTAGGGGCAAATGTGTAAAATAGCCCTAATGTGTATTTTGGACTAAATTGAATAAATATTTGATTAAATAATCTGATTTTGATGATATATAGATCAAGATAAGTCGAGGTTGGGATTAGATCGAGGAAAAGAAAAAGTGGACGAATAGTCGATAATTTCCATCCGAGCAACTCAAGGTAAGTTCGTATAACTAGAATCGAACTTTTAAATACTTGTAATTATTTGAAATGAATGTATGCAATTGAGTAATTGATCTACTTGGAATATGAATGCCTTATTGATATGGTTTGATGATTACCGACCCTTGTTTGAACCGTAGGAATTCGTAGGATACGAGTAACATGTCACTAGGGTTACCATTTAGGTTGAGATCCTGCATGTGTTGCGGACTCACCGTATCTCATATGAGCTTACCGATATATCATCTCGTAAGAGCTTATTGTTTTCAGCTCGTCAGAGCTTACCGTTTCAGCTCAATAGAGCTTACTGTCCATCAACACAGAAGGAGCTTACTGATCATAGCTCGAAAGAGCGAAAATGATAATGAATTGATGGATTACTAATTTATATGTTACGTATATCACCCGAGTATCCCTCGATGTTCTAATAGGTTCAACAGGCGTAAATTATGTTATTGGTTATGTGTAAAAGTTATGTGTTATATGGATGAAGTATTGTTGATACAAATGAGTTATTATTATCGAATGAATTACTGTTTATATGGTTGAGAATGAAATGTTACAAATGATGTACATGATATATGTGAATTTGATATGATACAATGTATTGAGTATTAAATTAAGATAATGGATGATTACATGCACTTATGTGACTAACTTGTTGATGAATGCTTGTGTATAGGCATTTGGCAAGTGAATTTGATATACTTAGTTTATTTGTTTGATTATGTATAAATGGTAAGTTAAATTCTAAATTATACGGTCTTACTAAGCTATAAAACTTACTTTGTTTCTTTTCCATGTTTTAAGAGTTTCGATAGCTCGCTCGATTCGGATAAGTCAGAGTTACGCATCACTATCTAGTTGCCGATTGCTACCTTTGAACTTATGTATATATGTAAATATGGCATGTATAGCTGGTTATAAGATGATAGTCATGGTTACTGGAGATAATGATTTTGGTACATGCTGTGGTTTAAGTTAAAGCCATGTGATTTGGCTTAACTTCGTATAATGTTTTGGCTGTGTATCCAAGTATGGTATGTTTTGGTAATTAGTAGATGGAATGGAAATATGAAAATGTTGTTTTGATATATAGTCCGTATATGAATGGAAAATGCATGATATTAATTAGATATTTGAATACTATGTCAAATTGGTATAAAATGTGTATGAAATGCTGTGGATTGGCTGCCTAATGAGTTATAAAATGTTACAATTTATGCTTGTGCATGCATGTAAAAATAGGGTGGCAAAATGGCTTTCCAAATAGCTTATTTTTATCCACACGAGCGTGTGTATCGGTTGTGTATGACACACTATCATGTTACATGACCGTGTGTCCCCTGGTGTTGATATTAAAATGAAATCAGTATGCTCCACGCGGTCTCACACATGGGCGAGTGACCGGCCGTGTGGTACAAGTCAATATACACCCTAATTGGCACACGGCCTAGCATACGAGCATGTGACTTGGTTGTGTTGCATAAGTCAGTATACCCTACAGGTTTGGCACGGCCTAGCACACCGCCTGGCACATGGGCGTGTGTGGCCACTTCGAAGGGCACATGGGCTAAACACAAGGGCATGTGGTTGGCAGTGTGACCCAAGTCAGTATATACTCCAAGTTTTCACACGGCTAGTGGCACGGACGTGTGTCCTCTGTTTTGAGTGAAATTTTCAAAGTTTAGTGAAAGTTTTATAAGTTATCGGTTTAGTCCGAACCGCCCTAAAAGCATGTTTAAGGCCTCGTAAGCTATTATAAGGGATAAATTGATTGAGATAGAATTATGATTGTATGAATTGATCGAATGTATGAGAAAAGTACGGTTATATGTGTTATAAGTTTGGTAATGCTCTGTAACCTTATTCTGGTGTTGAATACGGGTGAGGGGTGTTACATTTATTGGTATCAGAGCTACGGTTTAGTCGATTCTAGGACTAACGTAGTGTATATGAGTCTAGCTATACATGCCATATATATAAACTATGATAGTGTGATAACTCTTGACATTTTTAAATGTGTTTTTATATAGTAAATGGATCATGATCGAGCAATAGTGGATGAGGTTTAGAGTAATGTGCCTGCTCCCACTCAAGGGACAGCATCGTCTAACTCTAAACCCATAAAGGGCAGCCAGGGAGGAGAGGCTAAAGAAGCCTTCTTCCAAATGATGATCGAGTGGTTCACTCAATACATTCGTACAAACTCGGCTGCTCAACAACCTCCACCCTCATCTATTCCTCAACTGATCCCTGTAGTTCCTCAAGGTATGGATCATTTGCGATTAAATAAACCACCTGTTGATAAGATACGAAAACACGGGGCTAAGGAGTTTAGAGCCACTATTAGCGATGACCCTAAGAGAGCCGAGTTTCGGCTTGAGAACACGATTTGGGTATTTGATGAACTGTCTTGTACACCTGAAGAATGTTTAAATGTGTTGTATCATTGTTGAGAGACACTGCGTATCAGTGGTGGAATACTTTGATATCCGTAGTTCTGCGAAAAAGAGTTACTTGGGAGTTCTTTCAAGTTGAATTCAGAAAGAAATACATCAGTCAAAGGTTTATTGATCAGAAACGAAAGGAATTTCTTGAATTGAAACGGGGTCGTATGTTGGTAATATAATACAAAAGAGAGTTTGTACGAATCAACAAATATGCTCATGAATGTGTTTCTTCCGAGGCTATAATGTGTAAAAGGTTCGAAGATGGATTAAATGAAGAAATCAAACTATTAGTTAGAATTCTTGAGCTGAAAGAGTTTGTCGTTCTATTCGACAGAGCTTGCAAAATCGAAGAGCTTAGCTAAGAGAAAAGAAAAGTCGATTATGAGGCTAGAGACTTTAGAAAGAGATTTGCAGGCAAATCACATCAGCCAGTATCAAAGAAATCTAGAGAATATCATCCTCGTTCTACTGCTTCTGTGGGGATTTCGATCAAAGATAGAGATGCGAGACATTTCAACTCTAAACCTTAGACGACATCTTTTGCCAGTGTGGGTAGTGTTAGAAATGTTGGACCTGAATGTAAGCATTGAAATAAGTGACATTACGGTGAATGTAGATTAATGAGTGGAGCTTATTTTAAATGTGGATCTCTTGATCATTATCTCCGGGACAATGCAGAAAAGTCTATAGCTGTAAAAGATTAACCGGGGAAAGTATGTAATACGGCTACTAGAGGGAGACCACCCCAAAACACTAGAAATACGAGTGGTAACCAAGGTGCTACGAGAGATTTTGCTATGAGATCTGAGGCACGAGCACCTACCCGATCTTATGCTATTCGTGCATGGGAGGAGGCATCATCGCTAGACGTTATACTGATACTTTTTCTCTTTTTAATACTGATAAAGTTGTGTTGATAGATCCTGGATCAACCCTTCATACATCTGTATGAATTTAGTATTTAAAAAGAGTTTACATGTCGAGTCTACAGAGTTTGTAATTAAAGTATCGAACCCCTTGGGCAAGTTTATTTTAGTTGATAAAATTTGTAAGAATTGTCCTTTAAAGACTCAGGGTTACTGTTTTCTGGCTGACTTGATGTTTCTATCGTTCAATAAGTTTGATGTGATTCCAGGTATAGATTGGCTAACTATGCATGATGCAGTTGTGTAGAATTAAAAGAGTTGAAAACTCAAATAGAAGAATTGACAGACAGAGGTTTTGCAAGACTGAGTTACTCACCCAGGGGTGCACCGGTATTGTTTGTAAAGAAGAAAGACAATACAATAAGAATATGTATCGATTACAGAAAGCTGAATAAAGTGACTATAAAGAACAAATATCCTCTACCACGAATTAATGATTTATTTGATCAGTTGAAAGGGGTTACCATATTTTCAAAGATTGATTTAAGATCAGGTTATTATCAGTTGCGAATTAAAGAGTCAGATGTGTCGAAAACTGCATCTAGAACGAGGTATGGACATTATGAATTCATTATTATGCCTTTCGGATTAACTAATGCTCCTGCAGTTTCATGGACTTGATGAACCAGATATTTAGACTGTATTTAGATAGATTTTTTGTTGTATTCATTGATGACATTCTGATCTATTCGCGAAATAAATCTGAACATGCCGAGTACTTGAGAGTTGTGTTACAAACTTTACGTGATAAGCAATTATTTGCAAAGTTCAATAATGTGAGTTTTGGCTCCTAAACGTTGGATTTTCGGGGCATATTATTTCAGCCGAAGGTATTAGAGTTGACCCGAGTAAGATTTTTGCTATTGTTGATTAGAAACTTACGATAAATGTGTCTAAAGTTTGTAGTTTTCTGGGCTTAGCAGGCTATTACCGAAGATTCATGAAAGGATTTTCGATTATTGCGACACCGATGACCCGACTTCTTCAAAAAGATGTGAAATTCGAATGGACAGAAAAATGTCAGCAGAGTTTCGAATAGTTGAAAGTACTGTTAACTGAAGCATCAGTTCTAGTTCAACCTGAATCGAAGAAAGAGTTTGTGATTTATAGTGACCTGTCATTAAGCAGTTTGGGATGTGTTCTAATGCAAGAAGGAAAAGTTATAGCTTTTGCTTCCCGACAACTAAAACAGTATGAAAAGAACTATCCAACGCATGACTTAGAGTTGGCTGCAATTGTGTTCGCATTGAAAATTTGGCAACACTATTTATACGGTGAAAAATGCCACATATATATGGATCACAAAAGCTACAATATCTAATCTCACAGAAAAATTTGAATCTGTGACAACAAAGATGGCTCGAGTTATTGAAAGATTATGAATTTGTGATTGATTATCACCCGGGAAAAGCTAATGTTGTTGCTGATTCCCCGAGCCAAAAATCTTTGTTTGTATTACGAGTAATGAATACCCAGTTGATGATTTGTGATGATGGGTCTATTTTAGCTGAATTAAAAGCTAAACCAGTATTTCTTCAACAAGTCTGTGAAGCTCAGAAAGATGACTTTGAATTACAAGCTAAACAAATTCAATGTGAGACTATCCCTAATTTAGAGTTTCAAATTGGAATCGATGATTGTTTAAGGTTCCAGAATAGAATTTGCATACCGATAAATTCAAAACTCATTCAGAAGATTTTGCATGAAGCGCATAATAGTTGTTTACCGATTCATCTGGGGAGTACCAAAATGTACAATGATTTGAAACAATTTTATTGGTGGCAAGGCATGAAACAAGATATCTCAGAGTTTGTTTCTAAATGTTTGATTTGTCAGCAAGTCAAAGCTAAACATCAAGTACCATCGTGCTTACTGTAGCCTATGATGATTCTCGAGTGGAAACGGGATAGAGTTACAATGGATTTTGTGCCGGGATTGCCCATAACTCCGAAAAAGAAAGATGATATCTGGGTTGTCGTTGGTCGACTAACGAAACTTTCTCATTTCATACCAATACATACAGATTACTCAATTGATAGATTAGCTGAATTGTACATTTCTGAGATTGTTCGATTGCACGGGGTGCCACTAACTATCATTTCTAATAGAGATCGAGGATTTACGTCGCGATTCTGGAAGAAACTGCAAGAAGCTTTGGGTACGAAGTTGAATTTCAGTACAGCGTTTCATCCTCAAAATGACGGCCAGACAGAGAGAGTTATTTAGATTCTTGAAGACATGTTGAGATGTTGTATTTTAAAGTTTGAGGGTAGTTGGGAAAAATACTTTCTGTTGATTGAGTTCACGTATAATAATAGTTTTCAGACGAGTATAAAGATGGCACCGTACGAAGCTTTATATGGTCGTAAATGTCAAACTCCACTATACTGGACTGAACTAAGTGAGAAAAAGATTAACGGGGTTGAATTAATCAGATAAATTGAAGAAAAAGTGAAAATGATTAGAGACAGTTTAAAAGTAGCTCCAGATCGATAGAAATCATACGCGGATTTGAAACGTAAAGAAATTGAATTTCAAGCTAGGGACCAAGTGTTTCTAAAGGTGTGAAAAAGATTCTTCGGTTCAGCCGTAAAGGAAAACTAAGGCTGCCATTTATCGGACCGTATGAGATCATTGAAAGAATAGGGCCTGTAGCGTATCGACTAACTTTACCGTCAGAACTTGAAAGGATTCATAATGTCTTTCACGTTTCTATGCTACGTCAATATAGATCTGATCCGTCACATGTGATTTCTCCAGAAGATGTTGAGATACAGATAGATTTGACGTATAGGGAAGAACCGATTAGGATTTTAGCTCGTGAAATCAAAGAATTGAGAAATAAACGCATAGCTCTAGTGAAGGTTCTTTGGCATAAACACGAGATTGAGGAAGCTACATGGAAACCCGAGGAAGCTATACGAAAATAATACCCTAACCTATTCACTGGTAAGATTTTTGAGGACGAAAATCCCTAAAGAGGGAGAGTTGTAACAGTCCGTTTTTAGTTAAATCAAAATAGTGGTTTTGGGACCACAAATCTAAGGTAAAATTATTTATTTTATTATTATTTTAATGTCTACAGCATGATTGAATGTTTGTGTGAAAATCTCGTTTAAAAATTTTATTGTTTGATTGGTCAATTTGATAAAAAAGACTACATCGCATAAAGTGCAAAAGTTCCATTTTATTAGTTAAGAGTGTTAAATAGCTTTGGCTTTTAAATATTATGGCCTTAAATGGTAATTAAACCATTATTATTGGTAATGGACATTTATGGGCTTATAATAAGTAATTTAAATGTTTTATAACAAAGGTTATTAAAGTAATTTAGTGAATTAATAAGTAAAATAATAAAAACAAAATGAAATTGTTGTCCATCTTTCTCATTTAGCTGAAAATACAAAGAAGAAGAAGCCATAGAAGTTGTTGTAGGGTTTGGCACTTGCAAGGTTAAATTGGTAAGTGATTTTGACTCGATTTTTAATTATTTCTATGTTTTTGCGATTGTTGCTTCGTATTCTAGCTAGCCCGTACCTTAAATTTTGAAATTGTTAAATATTTAACATGTTTCCATTGTTGAATGCTTGAGTAAATTGATATTGATGATAGATTATGAAGGTTTATTAATAGATTTACTAGTTTTGTAAAGTGATTTTTGACAAAAATGTCAAAAAGGGGTTAAATTGTGAAATTGTAAACTTATGTGGGTAAAAGTGTGAATAAATTAAAAATATGGGCTACTAGTAACATGTATTAAAATTGGCTAAGCATGGGTTTGTACTAAATTGCATGAATTAGCAATTTTATGTGATAAGGACTAAATTGTAAAAATGTGAAAGTTTAGGGGCAAATATGTAAAATTGCCCTAATGTGTATTTTGGACTAAATTGAATAAGTAGTTGATTAAATAAGCTAATTTTGATAATATATAGATCAAGATAAGTCGAGATTGGGATTAGATTGGGGAAAAGGAAAAGTGGACGAATAGTCGATAATTTCTATCCGAGTAACTCGAGGTAAGCTCGTATAATTAGAATATAACTTTTAATACTTGTAATTATTTGAAATGAATATACACTATTGTGTAATTGATCTACTTGGAATATGAATGCCTTATTGATATGGTTTGATGGTTACCGAGCTCCGTTTGAACCGTAAGAATTCATAGGATACGAGTGACATGTCACTAGGGTTACCATTTAGGTTGAGATCCTGCATGTGTTGCGAACTCACCACAACTCGTATGAGCTTACCGATATATCAGCTCGTAAAAGCTTACCGTTTTCAGCTCGTCAGAGCTTATCGTTTCAGCTCAATAGAGCTTACTGTCCATCAGCTCAAGAGGAGCTTACTGATCGTAGCTTGAAAGAATGAAAATGATAATGAATTGACGGATTACTGATTTATATGTTGCGTATATCACCCCGAGTATCCCTCGATGTTCTAATTGGTTCAACAGGAGTAAATTCTGTTATTGGTTATGTGAAAAAGCTATGTGTTATATGGATGAAGTATTGTTGATACAAATGAGTTACTATTATCGAATGAATTACTATTTATATGGTTAAGAATGAAATGTTACAAATAATGTACATGATATATGTGAATTTGATATGATACAATGTATTGAGTATTAAATTAAGATAATGGATGATTACATGCACTTATGTGACTAACTTGTTGATGAATGCTTGTGTATAGGCATTTGGCAAGTGAATTTGATATACCTGGTTTATTTGTTTGATTATGTATAAATGGTAAGTTAAATTTAGAATAATACGGGCTTACTAAGCTATAAAGTTTACTTTGTTTCTTTTCCATGTTTTATAAAGGTTCGATAGCTCGCTCGATTCGGATAAGTCAGAGTTACGCATCACATTATCTAGTTGCTGATTGCTACCTTTGAACTTATGGATATATGTAAATATGGCATGTATAGGGTAGTTATAAGATGATTGTTATGGTTACTTGAGATAATGATTTTGGTACATGTTGTGGTTTAAGTTAAAGCCATGTGATTTGGCTTAACTTGGTGTAATATTTTGGTTGTGTATCCAAATATGGTATGTTTTGGTAATTAGTAGATGGAATGGAAATATGCAAATGTTGTTTTGATATGTAGTAGGCATATGAATAGAAAATGCATGATTTCAATTAGGTATTTGAATACTATATCGAATTGATATAAAATGTGTATGAAATGTTGTGGATTGGCTACCTAATAAGTTATAAAATGTTACAATCTATGCTTGTGCATGCATGTAAAAATAGGGTGGCAAAATGGCTTTGCAAATACCTTATTTTTGTCCACACGGGCAGAGACACTGGCATGTGTCTCGGCCGTGCATGACACACGGTCATGTTACACGGCCGTGTGTCCCCTAGTGTTGATATTAAAATGAAGTTAGTATTCTCCACATGGTGTAACACCCTAAATTCTGGGCCTAGAAGAGATGGTCTTCGTGTATCGGAGGAATTAGAATTTAGTTGTGCAAGTGAATGACACAATTAAATGTCTGCTCAAGTGGTTGAGGGTCCTGAGAGGAGTTAGAAAAGTCCTGGGTTCAAACCTAGGCTTTGGCAAAAATTTTGGTTTTAAGTGAATAAAGCCCTGGATGCTTGGAAGTAGGCCTTTTAAAGTATTACGTTAATTAAATGACACAAGGAAGCATGTGGTCTAGTAGTTGTGGCGTCATTAAGGTTACAAGGGAGCCTGGGTTCAAATCTTGGCCCTTGCAATTTATTTTGGTTTTTCTTTTAAAGGAACCTGGATTTTGGCCTGTAAAATTTTAATTAATTGAGGATAAAATGTGTCACAAATGAGCTTGTGGCAAGGAGGCAAGTAGGGTGTTGAGCTATTGAGGGGGGCTTGGGTTCGAATCCCATTGCAAGTAAAAGGATATTTATTTTGCTAGCATGAGGCGGTAGGAGTTTGAGGTGGTTTTGAACCCTGTTGGGTGAGAGTTTGAATGGGTCTTGGAGGTTGTTGTGGATGATATCAAGGAGGGATAAGGCGAGAGATTTGAGGAGATTTTCATAGGATTTGGAGGAGAGGAGTGTTGTAGCCGAATTGTACAACTTCTATGTGCAAATTCGGCTAGGGGAACCCATTTGGTGCATTTTTCGGTAATTGGTGAGTGAAGGGGTGCCAACTTTCCTCTCTGTGATTTTGGGTTTTTGTTATTTTTGGCGTTTCTGGCTTCTTTTCTCCCTAGTGTCGATTTTGCAAGTTACCTTTCGTGCTCTTTCGGATTTTGATTAGTGTAAGTTCTTAGTGTCGAAATCCCTATTCTCAATTCCTTTTCTTCTACTTTTGCCGAATCACATCAATCTTTTCCTCTAACCTTTCATTTCCTTTTCTATTCTCTTCTTCTTTACTTCCTCTGACCGAATGCTACTCCCCTTGTTCCTTTCTCAAATATTCTAGTGGTGTTAGCCGAATATTAGACTCTTGTGCTCTAGAAGTGCCTTGGTCGATTAGTTCTCTTTTAATCTCGGTAAGTGACTGTGCCTTTACTTCAACACTTGTATGTATAATGTAGTCTGTTAATGGTGTTTGGAAATATGGGGTTTTGGATAAGAGGAAATCGCTTCTAGTCTTGGGTATCAGTTCAGGTGGAAAACCTCTTCTCGTTCAATCAAGGTAATATATGGCGATATGTTGGTTTTGGTATAAGATGAGTTTTGTATTTGGGAAGTGAGTAACGTAGTATCTCGATGCTTGTAGGTTGGTGCTTAAGGGGTGTTCGTAGGCTTTCACGAAAAGGTGTGTAACAGTACCCTGTAATCGATACTCAGTGAAAAGCCGAAAGGTGTGTATTCACATACTGAATAGACTATAGATCGGCAAAATGCCGAAAAGCCGGAAGTATGGCATATGATGCCACCTGGGCATGCGATCGCACTTGTGGTGAACTGAACCCACAGGCATGGGCATTGGACTGTAAAGGCCACCACGAGCGCTCTCGTGGTCTTAGGCTATTCGAGGCCTCGTTGGGCTAAATAGGCCGTGTGGGCCTAGTGGGTTTGTGGGCCCAACATGGATAAATGTATGTGATGCGGTAAGTGTTGCTTGGACTGTGATGTTCAGATAGCTGTGGCGGTTCTGGGTTAATGGGCCACACGAGTGTGTGGGCCCACTTAGGCCGAGTAATGGGCCTTAGGCCCACTTACACTGTTATGTCTGTTTAGGTTACTTAAGTCGCTCGTGGCGATGGTGGACCATCTGTTGGGTCGTTAAGACCCCGGTTTATAAAATTACCAAAATACCTCCAGTTTGTAAAATTACCAAAATACCCTCTATTTGTAAAATTATCGAATTACCCCAGACTGTAAAATTATCGAAATACACTTGTAGTGTAAAATTACCGAAATACCCTTGTAGGGTAAAATGATTGTTTTGCCCTTGTGGGTAAATGACCGACTTAGACTATGAATTTGACTGATTTGACTGTGATTGTATGACTGTGTTTTAACTAGCTTGACTGTGGTTGTAAAACTGATATGCTTTCAATATATGTTTAAATGACTATTAATAAGCATGACCATTTTGCATACATGTGTGATGATTGAGCATGACATACACGACATATTGCATGGGGTGGGGAGATTGATACGGAGGAAGTTTTGATAGGATCGCACGGGTCGCATGAGACAAATGTGGATCTAGTATTGATCTGTTAAGGTTGCACAGGTCGCACAAGACGATTGTGGACCGATGGACGGCTTAGTGCTGCTTAATCTAATTATGGCTATGTGCCAACCTAAATAAGGCTTTGTGCCATCTTGATTATGGCTTTGTGCTAATCGTATTTACCGGTGGCTATGTGCCTATCATATTTATTAATGATTGATCGTGATTTTCTATGATAAGTTTTATAAATTTATAATTAATCATTCTTGAAACTAACTATTATCACGATGTAGGCAAGTGTACCTATCGAACAATAGTATAGCTTTAGCAAGATAGGATTGGCGAACCCAAAGGACTAAAGGTACTAGTAATGACCGTCTTTTTATTATCTAGCCTAAGAATAAAGGGGTTTGTTTCAACTAACTAATTATCTAAACTAAGAAATTGCAGAAAATAGAATTAGGGAATTACTTTTGGGAAAAACGATTGATTTAGGACAATACCTAAGGAAAAATCCACCTAGACTTTACTTGTTATTCTGGCTCCAAACCGGACGATTTATTCATTTAACTTGTTCCGTAGAGATCCCTAAGTTAAGTTATTATCCCTATTCAAGACTAATAATGTCTAATCCCTAGGTTGAATAATTGAGACTTTTCTCTAATTAACACCCTAAGGTTGCATTAACTCGATCTATGGATTCCCTTATTAGGTTTCACCCTAATCCGGTAAAATCTTGTCACCCTATCTCTAGGCACACAATCAACTCCGTTTAATTACGACAAAGTCACTCTTAGCCAGGGACTATTCATCCTCCAACTAAGAGCATTAACTTGAATCAATATCCTGAAATACCAAAACAAGAATTAAGAACACATAATTAAGAACAAGTTAAATATTTATCATACGATTCAGAAAATAATAACAAGATTCGTCTTAGGTTTCATCCCCCTTAGGTATTTAGGGGTTTTAGTTCATAACTAAATAAGAAAACATCTCAGAATAATAAAGAATACAAAACATAAAGAAAACCCAAAACTCCTGAAGGGAAATTGAAGAGAGATCTTCAGTCTTGATGATGAATCCAGCTTCTGAGATAGATCAATTGGCTTCCTTTGAGTAATTCCTTACTCCCTATTCTTTGTCTCCCCTTTAGTCCTCCTCTAGGGTGCTTAAATAGGCTTTAGAATGCCTAAAAGCCTTCAAACTTGCCCTTTTTCCGAATGGAACTTAGCTAGGGTTCGCCAGGGACACGCCCGTGTGACACGCCCGTGTGCGATTACTTCAGGCTGTGGTCGAGCCTGTTAGATCAACACGCCCGTGCTGAGATTGATTTGGGCCATGGTCGAGCCTGTTAGATTGGCACGGGCATGTGTTCTACCCGTGTTAGGAAGTCCAGGCCGTGTTGTTTTCCCCTGTTGGCCCGTTTTCTCTATTTTTAGCCTGTTTCTCGTTCTTTTCATTCTTTTATGCTCACCTAAGTATAAAACGTGAAATTAAAGGATTAGGAGCATCAAATTTACCAAATCTAAGGAGAAATCATTCATAAACGTGTTAAGCGAGGGATAAAAATATGTATAAATTACGGTTTATCAAATACCCCCACACTTAAGCGTTTGCTTGTCCTCAAGCAAAATTCTCAATTCACATTTAAGAATTCCTTTTGCTCAACTTATAATTCCTATCAATAATATCTCAAACTAAATCCATAAGTAATCATACATTGAGAATTCAACTAAAAGAACATTAAAGCTTCAAACATTCCAAGTTGAGTATTTAATCACTAAAAAGTTAGGCATCTCCCCTCATCTACGTAGTTACCATCGATTCAAAATCTCACAGAGTTTAACATCCTCACTAAAGATTCACTCAAATCACTCGAAGTGTTTAAGGACAATGAAATCAGCACTCATCAGTCAATATGATAAGTTATTACCATAGGCTTGTATGAAAATCAAATCTCCACTACTATAAATTGAGATGATACATCAATCAAAAGGTCTTTAGAGGGTTGTAACGAGGCTTGGTTAGGGGGTGTGGTCACAAGCTGAAAGAAAAGGTTAGAATCGAGATTGAGTTGAAAAATTACTTAACTAGAAAAATATTTAATAATTACTTGCGTACAACAAAGCTTCTTCTCTGACTATGGAATTTAAATACTGAAGCTCACAAACAAAAGATCACTACTAATATGTATACATTTTTTTTTAAGAACAAGTCAAATAACATAGATTACTATTAAGAACAAGACATAGCTAAGCAATTTATTCAAATCAACTCTTGACAAAAATAGGGATCAAATTAATTGAGGGGATTTGAACAATAATGGGTTAAGGGTTAATATTAAGGGTGATACAAGGAATGGCTTGTTAAGCTCAAAGGGGTTTACTAAGGGTTAATCGTAGAGGTAGGCTTTTCATGGCATGAGTGGGTTAATCCTAAGTGCCTCTATCATCTTGACATATCAAATCAAATGGTGTGGTCTTGACATGCATAATCAAGCAAGTTCTAGAATAACAATTCGATATTGACACACTCAAAGCAATAATAAAAGTGAGCATGAAAGAAATAATAGATGCTCTTAAAGGCTCAATAATCTCACAAAAATTATGGCTTTTTGATATTTAAACTTGTGGATTTCAATTCAAGATAATACCTAAACTTGGGGAAACAACCTAAAATTTTAAATTCTTAAAAATCAACTTATCATGCTTAATTTTCTAATATCTTAAAGTTTAAATAATCAATGCATGAATGCCTATGTTTTAATTCAAGATATATCAATAAAAATCATAAATCAATTAAAATTCATCCTAAACATGATATGAGAGATTTACAAGAGAACAAAGCACTATTTAGGGATTTGTTTCTGATAGTGAAATGAATACCCCCCACACTTAAGATGTACATTGCCCTCAATGTACAAAGATAGATATAGAAAAATATAAAATCATAAGATAGGGAAAGAATTGAAACTTCCTAAGTTGTGAATGAATGAACTCCCTAGTTTGGCGAAAGTGAGGATTGACAATAGAGCTAGAAGTATGGCATGATTCTGAGGAAGAAATAATTTGATAATAATCATAAGGATACACCGTGTTTAAAGAAGACGTGAATAATTTAAAAATAACTAAGAATAAAAGTAAAAATAAGAGAAATAATCTAAATTTGTAAGTGGCACGCCTGTGTGTCTTGGCCGTGTAGCTGCATGATCGTAACGCACGACCGTGTATGATGTGGTACGCTTCTCCCACGCCCATGTACCTATGCACACGCCCGTGTTATTTTAGTAGTGTCGACCACGGGCGTTAGGCACGGGCATGTTGCACACCCGTGTTGTTTTGGCAGGCTCGCCCACGGCTTGCTCACATGGTCGTGGGGATTTATCGCATCCTGTGTTTTGGGAAAACTTTTACTCTGTCTTCACACGGCTATATCGCACGGTTGTGTTTATTCTCGTGTCCCGAGTACGGCCTAAGGCACGCCCGTCTGGATGGCCATGTGGGTTTTGTGGACCTGTGTTCAAATATTTGGTTAGTGGTCTAAATATTAAAAATTTTGAAATTTAAATAAATTTTAAATAAATAAAAATTGTTAGTGCTCGGGTTGACTCCCGAGAAGCGCTTGTTTATAGTCTCAGCTTGACTTTCCCTTATTGGTGTATTCAGGGAGGTTCGTGGAGTCATAGCTCCTCTCCATCACCCTTAAAATTCTCACCGTTATAAAGTTTGAGACGATGACCGTTCACCTTGAAAGTTCCTTGTGATGGGTGACTTACCTCTACTATGCCATATGGAAAAACAATTTGAACTACGAAAGGTCCTGACCATCGTGATTTAAGTTTCCCGGGAAACAATTTGAGTCTCGAATTATAGAGCAAGATAAAATCTCTGGCTTCGAATTGTTTCTGTTGCTTCAAACGAGCATCATGGCACTACTTTGTTGCTTCCTTATATAGGCGTGAATTTTCATATGTATTGGCTCGCCACTCATCTAACTCGTTCAACTGCATCAATCTGTTCTTACCTACAAGTTTGGGATCAAGGTTTAGAAATTTAATAGCCCAAAAAGCTTTATGCTCCAATTCGAATGGTAGATGACAACTTTTTCCATAAACGAGTCTGTAAGGTGATGTTCCTTTGGGAGTCTTAAAAGCAGTTCTATAAGCCCATAAAGCATCATCCACTTTCATAGCCTAATCTTTTCTGTTTGATTCTACTGTCTTTTCAAGAATTCATTTGATTTTTCGGTTTGCTACTTTGACTTGTCCACTAGTTTGAGGAAGGTATGAGGTGGCTGTTCTGTGATGAACTCCGTATTTCTTAAGGGTTTTCTCAAATTGACTGTTACAAAAATGAGTGCCCATGTCACTGATAATTGCTCTAGGTGTTCTGAATCTCGAGAAGAGTTTCTTAAGGAAACGTACTACCACTTTAACATCATTAGTAGGTAAAGCTTGGGCTTCTACCCATTTTGACATATAATCGACTGCTACTAAGATATAGTTATTCCCAAACGAACTAGGAAATGGACCCATGAAGTCGATACCCGAAACGTCAAATATTTCACATGAAAGCATATAGTTTTGAGGCATTTCATCATGTTTGGAGAGATTACCTGTCCGTTGGCATTTGTCGCAAGAAGTCACATACATGTTAGCATCTTTGAATAACGAAGGCCAATAAAAACCTAATTCAAGTATTTTATGCGCGGTCTTTGTTCCACTACAGTGTCCTCCAGTTGGTCCTGAGTGGCAATGTTCCAGTATCTTTGATGTTTCTAACCTTGTAACGCATCTTCTAATGACTTGATCTGTACATAAACGAAAAAGAATAGGGTCATCCCAAAAGTAGTTTTTCACATCACTAAAGAATCGCTTCTTTTGCTAGTGTGTTAAACCTTTTGGGATAATGTTAGCGGCTAAAAAATTCACGATGTATACAAACTAAGGTACCTCAGAATCAGATATAGCGAAAAATTGTTCTTCAGAAAATGAATCATTTATTTCAACTTCATCTAGTTCTTTGGTATTTGAGTTTTCAAGCCTGGAAAGATGATCAGCCGCGAGATTTTCAGCTTTTTTCTTATCCTGAATTTCTATGTCAAATTCCTACAACAATAAAATCCATCGAATCAGGCGAGGTTTTACATCAGTTTTAGTTAGAAGGTAACGAAGGGAAGAATGGTCAATGTAACAACAACTTTAGACAATATGAGATATGATCAAAATTTATCAAATGCAAAAACCATAGCTAGCAATTCTTTTTCCATGGTAGTGTAGTTTTCTTGTGTGGCTGTCAATGTCTTGCTAGCATAATAAATAGGTTGAAAGTGCTTGTCTCTTCGCTGTCCCAAAACCACTCCTACTGCAAAGTCACTCGGATCACACATTAATTCAAAAGGTAAATTCCAATAAGATGCAATTATAATTGGAGCATTAATTAATTTATCTTTTAAGGTGTTAAATGCTTCTAAGCATTCCTAATTGAAATAAAAAGACATATCTTTTTCTAGAGGTTTAGTCAAAGGCTTAGCTATTTTAGAAAAATCCTTAATAAATCTTCTACAAAAACCAGCATGTCCTAAAAAGCTTCTAATAGCCTTGATCGAACTAGGAGGGGGTAATTTTTCGATTGTTTTAATTTTAGATTTATCCACTTCAATACCTTTACTAGAAATTTTATGCCCTAATACGATACCTTCTTGAACCATGAAGTGACATTTCTCCCAGTTAAGCACAAGGTTCGTTTCCTCACATCTTATTAAAACTCATTTTAAATTTTTAAGGCAAAGATGGAAAGAGTTACCGAATACCGAGAAATCATCCATAAATACCTCCATGATGTCTTCTACGAGTTCATCAAAGATGGCCATCATACAGCGTTGAAAAGTGGCAAGAGCATTACATAATCCAAAAGGCATTCTACGATAAGCGAACGTGCCATATGGGCATGTGAACGTCGTCTTTCCTTGATCTTCAGAAGCTATTGGGATTTGGAAGTAGCAAAAGAGTCCGTCTAAAAAGTAGTAATACATGTGCCTAGATAATCTTTCCAACATTTGGCCAATGAATGGCAAGGGGAAGTGATCTTTTCTTGTGGCATCATTTAGCTTCCTATAGTCAATACAAACTCTCCAACCTCTGACTGTTCTTGTCGGGATTAATTCATTCTTCTCGTTGGTCACAACCGTCATGCCTCCTTTCTTAGGAACAACCTATACAGGACTTACCCAAGAACTGTCAGAAATAGGATAAATAATTCCCACATCTAGAATTTTAATTACCTCATCTTTAACAACTTCTTTCATATTGGGGTCCAGTCGTCTTTGAACCTGCACGCATGGCTTATACTCATCTTCCATTAAAATTTTATGAGTGCAAAAAGAGGGGCTGATTCCTTTTATGTCAGAAATTTTCCAAGCTATGGCCTTTTTATTTTTTTTTAATACTTGGATTAATTCCTCTTTTTCCTTGGGTTGCAGACTAGAAGTAGTAATCACTGGTAATGTAGAATTATTTCCAAGATATGCATATTCCAAGTGACTTGGCAATTGTTTAAATTCCAGTTTGGGAGGTTCTTTAATAGAGGGTTTTTGCTTAAGTTCATCGTTTATCTTGATACCCTCATATTCTGCTTGTCTTGAGGAATGTTTGTTGGATTCATCATCTGCCTACTCTCCTTAAGCTAGATACAGTTTCGTTTTGTCCTTCAGTATAATTTCCTAAAAAGAGTCTTCTATAGCATGATCAATAGAATCAATAAAATAACATGAATCATCCTACTCCCTAGAGAATTTCATAGCATCATAAATTTTAAAGATAATTTCTCCATCACCTACTCTAAGTACCAATTTGCCGTCACCTACATCAATTACAGCCCTAACAGTGGCTAAAATGGACGCCCTAAGATTAAAGGCACTTCCACATCTTCGTCTATGTCAAGTACAACAAAGTCAACAGGGAATATGCATTTATCTACTTTCACAAGTATATCTTCTATAATACCCTTAGGATATTTAACAGATCTATCAGCTAGTTGAATACTCATCCTAGTGGGTTTAGGTTTCCCAAGACCAAGTTGTTTGAACATTTTATATGGCATTAAATTAATGCTAGCGCCTAAATCAGCTAGTGCTTTCTCAACATTCAAACTACCAATTAAGCAAGGAATAGTAAAACTTACTGGATCTTCCAGTTTGGTTGGTAGTTTATTTTGGAGTATGGCTGAGCACTCCTCATTGAGTTCCACTGTAAATAAATCCTTAAACTTCCTTTTATTTGTTAGAAGTTCCTTCAAAAATTTTACGTATGTAGGCATCTGCGAGATAGCTTCAACAAAAGGTAAGTTGATATGTAATTGCTTAAAAAGTTCAAGAAACTTACCGAATTGTGCATCCATGCGGTCCTTTTTCAACTTTGCTAGGTATGAAACTGGTGGTGTATATTCTTTTGGCACTGGTTTGTCAATATGTTCGGGTCTTTCCTCCTCCTTTTCACTTAGCACAGCTTCCTGTGTTAGCTTCTTTTCAGATTCAGCTAACACTTTCCCACTCCTTAGTGTAACTACTTTCACATGCTCTTTTGGATTTGGTTTGGTGTTACTAGGTAAACTTTCTAATGATCATTCGGAAATTAGTTTGGATAGCTGGCCTATCTAAGTTTTGAGCCCTTGGATCGATACTTGTTGATTTTTAAGTGCTGTCTCAGTATTTTGGAAATGAGTTTTTGACACCGCGATGAATTTGGACAACATCTCCTCAAGGTTCGGCTTTTTCTCTTGTTGGTAAGGTGGTTGTTGGAAGCCTAAGGGTGGTGGTGGTCTCTGATTTCCTTGACCTCCCCATGAGAAGTTTGGGTGATTTCTCCAACCTGTGTTATAGGTATTACTATAAGGATTATTTTAAGATTGAGGATTATTACCCATATAATTTAATTACTCATTCTCCATGTTGTGGCCATGGGGTTGATATTTTGGATTACTCGATCCACCTCCACTCGCTTCACATTGCATTACTGGATGAACCTGCATAGAACCAAGTAAACCATCAATCTTTTTATTTAGAAGTTATGCCTGATTTGACAGTATAGTAACCGAATCGATGTTATAAACGCCTGCTGTTTTAGTTGGCTTAGTCCTCATGACTTGCCACTGACAGTTATTCAGTGACATCTCTTTACTAAATTCGTAAGCCTCTTCAGGTGTTTTGTTGTTGATGGTTCCACCAGCGGCTGTGTCAATTATCTGTCTTGTCGAGGGATTCACACCATTGTAGATCGTTTGAACTTGCAGCCATAGAGGTAACCCATGGTGAGGGCACCTTCGTAGTAAGTCCTTGTATCACTCCCATGCATCGTAAAGTGTTTCTAATTCCATCTGCACAAAAGAAGAGATATCATTACATAATTTAGCCATTTTAGCCGGCAGAAAATACTTTAATAAAAATTTTTCGATTATTTGTTCCCAAGTAGTGATGGACCCTCGTGGTAACGAGTTTAACTACTGTTTGGCCTTGTGCCTCAGTCAAAAAGGGAATAATTGAAGATGAATGGCTTCATCAAAGACGCCATTAACTTTAAAAGTGTCATAGATTTCTAGAAAATTCGTTAAGTGAGTGTTAGGGTTCTCATCCTGCAAACCATCAAACTGAACAAATTGCTGTATCATTTGAATCGTGTTAGGTTTCAGTTCAAAATTTTTTGCAGCAATAGCAGGCCTAATTATACTTGACTCAGTTCCTGTTAAATTAGGTTTAGCATAATCATACATAGTATGATGAGCAGGATTCTAATTTCCTAATTCAAAGGGTATCGCAGGTGGTAGCTGATTGTCTTGATTTTCAGCCATCTCATCGGTTGTAGTTAAGATATCGTCCTCTTGCTCTTCTCCTATGTATCTTAGGCTTCGCCTTAGTTCTCGTTGATTTCTACGAGCTGTGTAATCGATTTTTTCGTCAAAAAGTAGTGGTTGCGACGGGTTTCTTCTAGTCGTAAACTATAAGAACCTACCAGAATAAAGAAAAAGAAAATTAGTAAAACAAAAATTAAAATAAAATTAATTTGCAAGAAAAATAAATGGCTAAAGTAATAAAAATTAAGTGTTCCTAATATTTTAGTCCCCGGTAACAGCGCCAAAAACTTGATTGTGATTTTCCTTGATAAGTTTTATAAATTTATAATTAATCGTTCTTGAAACTAACTATTATCACAATGTAGGCAAGTGTACCTATCGAACAGCAGTATAGCTTTAGTAAGACCGGATTGTCGAACCCAAAGGACTAAAAGTACTAGTAATGACTGTCTTTTTATTATCTACCCTAAGAATAAAGGGGTTTGTTTCAACTAACTAATTATCTAAACTAAGAAATTGTAGAAAATAGAATTAAGGAATTACTTTTTCGAAAAACGATTGATTTAGGACAACACCTAAGGAAAAATCCACCTAGACTTTACTTGTTATTCTGGCTCCAAACCGGACGATTTATTCATTTAACTTGTTCCGTAGAGATCCCTAAGTTATGTTATTATCCCTAATCAAGACTAATAAAGTCTAATCCCTAGGTTGAATAATTGAGACTTTTCTCTAATTAACACCCTAAGGTTGCATTAACTCGATCTATGGATCCCCTTATTAGGTTTCACCCTAATTCGGCAAAATCTTGTCACCCTATCTTTAAACGCGCAATCAACTCCGCTTAATTACGACAAATTCACTCTTAGCCAGGGACTATTCATCCTCCAACTAAGAGCATTAACTTGAATCGATATCCTGAAGTACCAAAACAAGAATTAAGAACACATAATTAAGAACAAGTTAAATATTTATCATACGATTCATAAAATAATAACAAGATTCGTTTTAGGTTTCATCCCTTTTAGGTATTAAGGGGTTTTAGTTCATAACTAAATAAGAAAACATCACAGAATAATAAAGAATACAAAACATAAAGAAAACCCAAAACTCCTGAAGGGAAATTGAGGAGAGATCTTTAGTCTTGATGATGAATCTAGCTTCTGAGATGGATCAATCGACTTCGTTGGAGTAATTCCTTACTCCCCATTCTCCTTCTCCCCTTTAGTCCTCCTCTAGGGTGCTTAAATAGGCTTTAGAATGCCTAAAAGCCCTCAAACTTGCCCTTTTCCAAATAGAAATTAGCTAGGGTTCGGTAGGGACACGCCCGTGTGCGATTACTTCAGGCCGTGGTTTAGCCTGTTAAATCAACACGCCAGTGCTAAGACTGATTTGGGCCATGGTTGAGCCTATTAGATTGGCACGGGCGTGTGTTCTGCCCGTGTTAGGAAGTCCAAGCCATGTTGCTTTCCCCTATTGGCCCGTTTTCTCCGTTTTTGGCCCGTTTCTTGTTCTTTTCGTTCTCCTATGCTCACCTAAGTATAAAACATGAAATTAAAGGATTATGAGCATCAAATTTACCAAATCTAAGGAGAAATCATTCATAAACGTGTTAAGCGAGGGATAAAAATATGTATAAATTACGGTTTATCAATGACTCTATGTCCACCATATTTACCCATGGTTGTGTGCCGATTATATTACTGTCGCTGATGGGTACATACTGAACTTATTACAGTTACCTATGGCTTTGTGCCAA
The DNA here is from genome assembly GCA_025698475.1 of Gossypium anomalum. Taxonomy (NCBI): domain Eukaryota; kingdom Viridiplantae; phylum Streptophyta; class Magnoliopsida; order Malvales; family Malvaceae; genus Gossypium; species Gossypium anomalum. The sequence continues at coordinate 73,790,641 of CM046966.1, read as the reverse complement.
TTATCATACCACTTCTGAAGGCTTAAAGCCGTATATATGTATAGTAGCTTTGCTGTGATTTCGGTTAGTGCTGCAACCGGTGCTAACATTGGGAGTGTAGGGATGGCGTGGGTGATTTATTCCCCGTACATAGTGCAGGGTTGGACGGAGGCAAGTGCAAGGTTGGATGGGATGGGTTAGCATGCATCACACATTATGCATATGGAACTATTTCAAATATGGGCTAGGCCCAACTGTTACTGATGAGGGTTGAGACCCAAGTGAAATTGTACTAGGCTTAGGCCCACACACATTTTGCTGTTACTGTAATGGGCTCCAGCCCAGACTGATTCTAAATTATGTCTGTTTACTAACTGTTTTAATTTAGGAGGGGATTACACAATAAGTTTTCATAAACTCACCCCGTTTATTAACTGTGCAGGTAATCCCCAACATTAGTTGGATCGGTGCTGCGAGGGACTCGGAGATGGCCACACAACTGTTCCAATTTTCTTTTAAGTTATCTACTTATAAGTACTTATATTTTGATCTGGGTTATAATAGGGCCTCTTTTAATTTCTGGTTTTTAATTTGGGATTTTTAGTTTATTACGTTTTCTATCTATTAAAAGTAGATCGCAGTTTTCCAAAACAATAACTGTTTTTAAAACACTACGTTTTCACAACACTTATGAAATGCTTCCACTACAAACAATGTTTTTAAAGGTGATGACAATTTAAAATGAAAAATGGATTTTAGAATGATTCGAGTTCTAACAAAGAGGTTTTAAATTCAGTAACAGACTTTTACCGAAAAGAGCAATTTTTGAAAAACACTTTGATGTGACACGCCATATTTGGCCATAACATCTAGGACAAGTTTGGGGTGTTACATACGGTCTCATAAACGAGCGTGTAACTGGCCATCTGGTACAAGTCAATATACCCCCTAATTGGCACACGGCCTAGCACACGGGCGTGTGACTTGATCTTGTTGCATAAGTCAATACACCCTACAGGTTTGGCAAGGCCTAGCACACGACCTGGCACATGGGCGTGTGATTGGCTGTGTGACCCAAGTCAGTATGTACCCCCTGTTTTCACACGGCTAGTGACATGGGCGTGTCTTGTGGCTGTGTGAGACACACGGTCTGGCCACACGGGCGTATGTCCTTTGTTTTGAGTAAAATTTTTAAAGTTTCATGAAAGTTTTATAAGTTACCGGTTTAGTCCCAAACCACTCTAAAAGCATCCTTAAGGCCTCATAGGCTATTATAAGGGACAAATTGATTTAGATGGAATGATGATTGTATAAATTGATCAAATGTATGAGAAAAGTACGGTTTTATGTCTTATAAGTTCGGTAATGCTTTGTAACCCTATTCTGGAGTTGAATATGGGTGAGGGGTCTTACAGAAGGATTGGCCACTCCTACAGTATATGCAGGAATCTAAATCATACTCACTTAATGATTAACCTACAAAATTATTCAAACCATCAGTGGTAAACTGTTTTAACATTGAGCAAATAGAAAATACTTAAGTAGAGAGTGAAGTCAACGTGTCCACTTCATGCATTCCAACTACTCGTCTTCCAGAAGCTGCTCGATTTGTCAGCTATTGGTTGGTAACGATCCTTTCGATGATCTTGTAAGCCTCGTTATAAGGCTTAGACAAAATCGCACCATCCATAGAAGCATCTATCATTAATTTTGTATGTGCATTCAGACCATTATAAAACATCTCCAGTTGGATACAATGAAGAATCCCATGATGAGGACACATATGAAATAATTCATTGAATCTTTCCCACGCCTCGTATAAGGACTCATCATCCAATTATTGAAAAGTAGTTATCTCATTTCGCAACTTTGCATTCTTACTCAGTGGAAAATATTTTACCGAAAACCTTTCTCCTAATTCTTGCCAAGTAGATATTGAACTTGGTGGAAATGAATTTAGCCATGCTTGTGCTCGATCTCACATCGAGTACAAGAACAACTTCAACCTTAATGCATCTTCAGTCACAGTAGCTATCTTAAACGAATCACTCACTTCCATGGATAATTGAAGGTGAACATGTGGATCTTCTATGGGCATACCACTGAACTGGCCCACCGTTTGGAGCATTTGAAGCATCACAAGTTTCAATTCAAATTGGGGTGCCTCGATATCCGTCCTCTTGATTCTCAAATTTAATCCATTGAATAGTGACACAACGTATTGTCTAATGGCATGATCCCTATCATCAGCAATACGGATTGGATTGTGCACATGATTAACTCCATTACCTTGTCCATTATTTTGATTTCCAAGGTCCATATTGACTTGTCTTTGAGCAAATCTCTTGCATCTTCCTTGTTTGAATGTCCGCTCAATTTTAGGGTCTACAGGTAATAGATTGATGATTCAATCTATGCTCATAAACACCTGATAAATAAATCACATGTAAAGAATAAAGAATAAATTAGTAATGTTAGAAATTAAATAAAAACCAATGTCGAGACCATTTTTAAATCGAGTTTTTTGGAAAATGGGAATCGAGTTTTGGAAACGAAAACAGGAGTCGCCACCAATCTTTTTAGGTGTAATTGGATCACCCTTAAAACATTATGTTTTAAAATCATTGGTTTTGGTCTACGAAATCAAAAGAATGGGTTCGAGTCGGTTAAGATGCAGGACGAGGAAGGGTTAGCACCCTCATAACGCCCAAAAATTGGTACCTAATTGATTATCAAAAATGTCTTTAATATCGGAATTTAACAAAAATTTAAGATGTAATCCTCTTTACAATGTTTTGATTTTGAAAATTGGAGTTCTCTTGTATCAAAATATTGACACCAGGTTAGCTTTTGGAAGTCTCTATCTCGAAACAACAAAACGCCACATCCAGTAAGTTAGGACATATTGCTTTGAAATTTCAAGACAGTTGCCTGCATTTTAAAAAACTTTTAAAAACTGAAAAGGGTACTTGATTATTCGAACTCAACGAGAAGAGTCGCAACCCAATAAGTTAGGGCACTACTTTTCTCGAAATTTCCGAACACCAAGCATTGCCTTTATGTTTTTTTTTGAAAACTTTAGAATTTTGTCTTAGTTAATGCATGAGGAATCACATTATCGTTATGGAATAGAATATTGCAATAATAAGTGAACAAAACATGCATTTAAACGATACAATGGCAATAATACAAAAATTATATACTAGATACATACATGTTTAAAATTACACAACATCATATATACAAAGATACACATAGCTTATATTGAAAATGGATAAACAAAACATACATACATAGTAATAATTAAGAAATGATGCATGATACACAATTAAAATGAAATATAGTATCAATATACATGTTCCTCAAATATAACATTAAATAATAATTGTAACATAACATTTAATACAAAAATGATATATACAAGATACACAAAGAATTAGTATATATAAAAATATAAAATAAAGTGAATAATTATTAACGAAATATACAAATGAAAATATGATATTTAAAAAAATAGTATTTAATATATAATATAAATAATAACAAAAGTTTAATAGAGGATAATAATTATATAAAATAAAAAAATATATTGGTTTAGAAAAATAATGTATAAAATACCAAATATGTAAAAGAATTTATGTTTATAATAAAATAATTATAATATATATAAACATAATTTTAGAATAATATAAAATGAGTAATTAATGATGAAATATTATTATAATATTATAATATCTTCAAAATGTGTAATAATAGAATGTGAATGATGTAATTATTAACCATATAAATAAAATAACTATATAATACAATTTATAATCTTTAATGATAATAATGTATAGATAAAACATAATAACATAAAATGACATAATATAAAATAATTATGATATATAATATGAAAGTATATGTATATATATATAAATAATTAATAATATGTAATACAAGTAAAATATAATGATAATATATAAATAAGAATGTGAAATAATAATATTTTGTGAAAAGTGATATATAATAAATGACAATAATATAAATAATATAAAAATAATTATATAATATATGATATAAAGATATATAAACATTATGGGACAAAAATAAAAATAATAAGTAATGATGTATGTTAATTAATATGATAATAAAAAGATATAAAGTAATATAATATAAACAAATGTAAATAAATAATTATAAGATGCACATTAAAATATAATAGTATATGTATAAAATTTTAAATAAATAAGCCATAAATAGATTAAAAGGAATAAAAGAGACTAAATTGAACACAAATAAAGTCAGTGGCTAATTTAATAAAAAAATAACTAAGATCAGACTTAATTTAAACGGCCATTAAAACCCTAGGGACTCATCGAGAAAATTTCCCTTGTCCCTAAACGACATCGTTTTAATTCAAGGCTTAAAACAGTTTCTATGAGGACTAAATTAAAACTGAAACAAAGTATTAGGGTTAAATCATAAATATAATAAAACTAATTGTAAACATAAAAAAAAGTGGAGGGACTAATTGGGCAACTAACCCAATCCTAAAAAACACGCGGATCTTCCCCGGGTAATCAGGTCAACACGCGGATCCTATGCATAGAAACGATGTCGTTTTATGCTTATTGGATTAAGCCAAAACGGCGTCGTTTCATTTATGCTATATAAGTTAAGTCTTTAGTTTTAAAATCATTTGTAACCGAGTTTTAAAAAAAAAAAACTTAAAAAATTTCTCTGAAAGAGAGAGAGAGGAGAGGAGCTCCGAGCTTTGGCCTCCGTAGGCCACGTTCCGGTCATTGGTCCTACAAGCGCCCACGCGCTGTCGCGCACGGCCGGTTAGGGTTTTCCAAACCCTATTTTTCACAGAAAATCAAAAAGGTAATCCCGTTTTCTTTTGTTTATCGACATTTTTTGCTAAAACAGTTCATATATATACATTAAAAAAAACGAGATACACAATTAAATCACCTTTTTTAGAAACTGTTTGTATTTCTCTGAACGAATCTGTGTGAGTATATATCTGTTCTCTTTTATTCACAAAAAGGGTCCTTTTACATCGTATTTTTACATCCACTTATACTATTTACAAATAGATCTAGATAAATAAATCCTGATTCTGATTCTTGATTTGCTTGCTTCTTTCCTTTTCCTGCAGGCAATCGAGCGAGGGAGTCTCTGGCCTCTGATTAGTGCACCGATCAAGGATCCTGGAATCACGGCACTAATGGAGCCTTGACGATGGTCACACTTGTTCGTGACATAATTCAGGGCCAGACCAAGGGACGACCGGTGATCGGAGCATTGATGGGCATTGAAGGCCCTTGGGACGACTCATTAAACGGTGGCTTTGATTTGGGGGTTGGCAAAAGCTCCCCGAAGCTTCCAAAAATGTTTACGGTGCCACAATGATTTGGAAACCCTAGGGTTTCCTATTTCTCTTAAGTCTATTGGGCCTTTTGGACTGTTTTGTTTTGGGTCTAGTTTGTTAATGAGTCAAACTGTAATTGGGTCACGGGTGTAAGTGGGTCTACTGGATAGCTTTAGGCCTGTTTAGGTATAACGGGTCTGTGTTTAGGCTCTTGTAAACTGGACTTCATATGGACTGCTAAATAAACAATTATTTATTTATTTATTTATTTGGTTTCTAGCCCAGTCGAATTTGGGTTATTACAGCTGCCCCTCTTTGCTTATTATTGTGTAACAGGAATCAAGCAAAGACTCATAGAAAGAGCAAATTCAACCGGCCTTATCAAATCATGGTATTCAATTTTCTTTATGACTGCCATGTTGATATCTTTGATCTGCTCTTCGTTGAAGTGAAGATGCCTGGCTTCGATTTGTTCTCTGATAATATAGAGACGACAAATCATCTTAAATTTGCTTTATCGTAAAAACGTGAAAGCCAAATCTGCTATGTCTTCAATTTGTTCCTTGTAAGCACGAGGATGCCAAACCATTTTGAGAACATCTGAGAGTCAAATCTGCTATGTCCTCGATTTGTTTCTTGTAAACACAAGAATGCCAAATCATCTTGGATCTACTCCAGTTTAATCGTATGAAGGTAAGATCTGCTATGTATCTACTCTCCGTCGAAGTGGAGATACCAGACTTCGATTTGTTCTCTGACAATACAGAGACGACAACTCATCTTAGATTTGCTTCATCGTAAACACGTGAAAGCCAAATCAGCTATGTCTTCGATTTGTTCCTTGTAAGCACAAGGATGCCAAACCATATTGAGAACATCTGAGAGTCAAACCTGCTATGTTCTCGATTTGTTTCTTGTAAACACAAGAATGCCAAATCATCTTGGATCTGCTCCAGCTTAATCGTCTAAAGGTAAGATCTGCTATGTATCTGCTCTCCGTCGAACTGGAGATACCAGACTTCGATTTGTTCTCTGACAATACAGAGACGACAAATCATCTTAGATTTGCTTCATCGTAAACACGTGAAAGCCAAATCAGCTATGTCTTTGATTTGTTCCTTGTAAGCACAAGGATGCCAAATCATCTTAGGTCTGCTTGAGAACATCTGAGAGTCAAATCTGCTATGTCCTCGATTACCTGTAGAATGATTATGCCTGATAATTAGGATGCCATGCTCGAAATGAGTCGAATGTCCCTAATTAAACATGTTATGATGCAAAGTGCTGTGAAGATGACCCTCTATCCTAGGCGCCACCATTCATTTCTTCATTTGTCTTTTCTTTTCTCAAAATTTCATTCTTGCTCAGCCTGTAAGCCTTCCTCCAATGCTACGATCTACTGAGGATATCTGTAAGAATTGAATCATTGGTTTTGTCCATTTTCCTTTTGCACTGGAAGGAAGAAATCCCTCGAGTTCCTCCATCCCTTACTTACGTGAATTTCTCGAACAATTATCCTGTTTTAGTTTCTTGCATTATCTAGAAATTCCAAAGTAATGTGCAAAACTTCGTTTGTGAAAATATTTAGTTCATCTATCATTATTTCAATGCAACATATTTAAAGAATCTCAAGAATAATTGAATTTGAATGAATTGTCAAAAATACAAAGGAAATAATTCTAATAGCATATCTTTGAGAAGAAATAGAACCTAAAGATAGCGAACAGGATAAAAGTTAGATGCTCCAAATATCGCCGCTTGAGCGTCTATACACCAGCTCTATGAAATCTTTCTTGAGTTTGACATGTGTTTAAAAGACCCAAAGTGTTGATGCCCTAATATGCAACGTGCTTTACTTCTTTGTTGAGTCAAATATAGCCAAATTGTTGTATGCCCTTCAAAATTTGAGCTGCCCTTTCGGGTTTTCAACTCAAAACCCCTTTGGTCACAAGGCGCCCTTTGCGGGTTTTCACCTTGGCCTCTCTATTTTTTTTTGTTTTGTTTTTTTTTTTGCCAAAAATTCAAGGCGCCCTTTGCGGGTTTTCACCTTGGATTCTCCTCTCCTTTAGACAAAGTACTTTTTGACCGAGTCTGAATTCACTGGATTGGGTAAGCTCTTCCCATCCATTTCTGTCAAAATCAATGCACCGCCAGAGAAAGCTTTCTTCACAACGTACGGCCCCTCCCAATTCGACATCCATTTTCCCCTAAAGTCTTTTTGAATAGGAAGGATCTTTTTTAGCACGAGATCCCCCTCATGGAATTCCCTTGGACGAACCTTTTTATCATAGGCTCGCATCATACGCTTCTGATACATCTGACCATGTCGGATGGCTCTCAGCCTCTTTTCCTCAATCAAGTTTAACTGATCATACCAGGATTGAACCCATTCAGCTTCATCCAACCTTATCTCGGTCAAAATACGGAGAGAAGGTATTTCTACTTCAATAGGCAACACTGCTTCCATCCTATAAACTAATGAGAATGGGGTTGCCCCAGTAGAGGTTCTGACAGATGTTCGATATGCCAGGAGTGCAAATGGTAGCTTCTCATGCCAATCTCTATAAGTCTCAGTCATCTTTCCCACTATTTTTTTAATGTTCTTGTTGGCGGCCTCCACTACCCCATTCATTTTTGGACGATAGGGGGAAGAATTGTGATGCTTGATCTTGAACTGGTCGCAAACCTCTGCTATTGTTTTGTTGTTTAAGTTCAATGCATTATCGGATATGATCTTCTCAGGCATTCCATACTGACAAATAATCTCTTTCTTCAAAAATTGACTTACAGCGGCTTTAGTAACATTTGCATAAGAAGCGGCTTCTACCCATTTTGTGAAGTAGTCGATTACCACGAAAATAAACCGATGTCCATTCGAAGCTTTTGGCGATATTGGTCCAATGACATCCATGCCCCACATGGAGAAGTCATAACATGTAAAGGTGATGGTGGTACATGAATTTTGTCCCCATAAATCTGACACTTATGGCATTTCTTGGCATAGTTGATACAGTCCCCTTCCATGGTGGCCCAATAATAACCAAACCTCATGATTTGTCTGCCATCATGAACCCATTTGCATGCGTCCCACATACACCTTCATGAACTTCTTCTAAAATCAGCTTAACTTCCACAGCATCAACACATCTCAAAAGTACTTGGTCTTTCCTTCTCTTGTACAGGATATCCCCGTCTAAAACATAGTCACAAGCTAACCTTCTCAAAGTTCGTTTTTTATTTTCAGTTGCCTGTTCTGGATATTTATGATCTCTCACATATCGTAATATATCCTGATACCACCGGTTATCATCCTTTTCTTCCTCTTCAATGTTACAACAGCTAGGTAGAGCCTCATAGACACTCATTTGAATTGGTCTCACCTCTTCCTCTTTATTTGCTTTAATCATTGAGGCCAAGGTTGCTAAAGCATCTGCCATCTGATTTTCATCTCGTGGGAGATAATTAAAGGTGATATCATCAAATTCCTCAAGTAACCCCAAAACTACCTTTCGATAATTGATCAATTTAGGGTCCCTTGTCTCCCATTCACCTCTAAGCTGATAAATTACCAATGCAGAATCTCCATATACTTCTAGGGTTTTTATACCTCGCTCTATGGCTGCTTGAATTCCTATGATGCATGCTTCATACTCAGCCATATTATTTGTGCAATCAAAGTCTAACTTGCACGTGAATGGGTAATGATCGCCATTAGGGGATACCAAGACTGCCCCAATTCCATTTCCAACTGCATTAGAAGCCCCATCAAAACTGAGCCTCCATGGAGAATCTTCGGTCATTGCTATATACATTAACTCTTCATTTGGAAAATCAAAGTTCAATGGCTCATAATCCTCTAGAGCTCTACTGGCCAAGAAGTCAGCTACCGCACTTCCTTTTATAGCCTTCTAACTTACGTAGACTATATCAAACTCTGAAAGCAAAATTTGCCATCTCGCCATTCTTCCATTTAGAGCCATTGATTCCATCATGTATTTCAATAGATCTAACTTTGAGATAAGCCAAGTGGTATGGTATAGCATGTACTGTCTTAATCTCTGGGTAGTCCAAGTTAGCGCACAACACTGCTTTTCAATTGGTGAATATCTCATTTCACAGTCAGTGAACTTTTTACTGAGATAATAAATTGCCTTTTCCTTTTTTTCCCGACTCGTCATGTTGACCAAGCACACATCCCATAGAATTACTGAACACTGATAAGTACAGTATTAACGGTTTATCTGGGCTAGGTGGAGACAATGCCAGAGCATTCAACAAATACTGCTTGATCTTTTCAAAAGCATTCTGGCATTCTTCATCCCAAGTACCTTGATTGTGCTTTCTGAGGAGGTGAAAGATAGGATCACATTTCTCGGTCAATTGTGAAATGAACCGAGCAATGTAATTCAACCTTCCCAGGAATCCTCGAACTTCCTTCTAAGTACAGGGTGGCGGTAACTCCCGTATGGCTCTGACCTTGTCTGAGTCGACTTCAATTCCCTTTTCACTGACTACGAAGCCTAATAACTTTCCCGATCTGGCTCCAAAGGTATACTTTGCTGGATTGAGTTTCAACTGAAATCTTTTCAACCTTAAAAACAGTCATCTTAAGACCTCAATGTGCTCTTTCTCTGTTCAGGATTTGGCAATCATGTCATTGACATATACCTCAAGGTCCCTATGCATCATGTCGTAGAACAAGTTCACCATGGCCCGCTGGTAGGTTGCCCCTACATTCTTCAATCCAAACGACATTACTTTGTAACAAAAAGTGCCCCACAAGGTTATGAAGGTAGTTTTATCCATGTCTTCTAGATGCATCTTTATTTAATTGTATCTTGAGAAACCATCCATGAAAGAGAACAACGAATACCCTGATGTGCTGTCTACTAAAGTATCAATGTGTGGCAAAGAAAAATTATCCTTTGGGCTTGCTTTGTTCAAATCTCTGTAATCAACACACATTCGTACCTTCCCATCCTTCTTAGGAACAGGCACAATGTTAGCTACCCATTCAGAGTACTTTACTTCTTGCAAGAATCCTGCGTCAAACTGCTTCTTGACTTCATCCTTTATTTTCAGAACAATATCTGGCCACATTCTCCGCAACTTCTGTTGGACTGGTTTGCAATCTTGTCTTATCAGAAGACGATGTACTATAATATCGGTACTTAATCCGGGCATATCCTGATAGGACCATACAAAAATATCTTTGAATTCCCGAAGTAACTCAATCAAGCCACTCCTTGTGTCCTCGATAATCAATGTTCAAATTTTCAACTCCTTCCCTTCCTCTAAGGTTATATTCTCTATCGCCTCTTTCTCATGTGGCATGATTTGTTTCTCCTCCTATTTTACCATTCTTAACAAATCAAGAGATACATCACAATCTTGAACATCTTCAACATCCTGAAGTTCCTCTAAACACGTGTCTTGCTCGCAAAAAAAATTAAGAGCAACAGTATCAGTGCTCATATCATTGATATCTAGGGACCTGTGGGGGTATGAAAGAATATAGAAAGAATGAATGAATCTAAGAATGATTGTGTATGTGCTATGAATAAAAGAATAAGAATTGCCAAAATTTAAAAGAATATTGGTTAATAAAAAGTGAAAAAATACTCATTTAAATCGATGAAAGTTATGTTTTATTTAAATAATAATAGATGAACATAAGCCTATTTTCACAAATGTAATCTTACTACTCCTAGGCTTTAGAGTAATAGACATGTTTCGAGCATTACTCTGAAAAATTCCTAAAGACTACAGGAAGGTCTTCCGCAATCCAATTGTTCAGAGAGCTTCCCGGTTCGTAAGGGCAAATGCCCTCAAAGTTTTCTTGCTCCAATCTCTCATCATGTACAGCATTGATCTGATAACTTTCTTCCATCAACAATCCTCCAAAAGGATTCGGATATAGGTGGGAATGTCATCGGTTCCCACTCCACTTCTCCCCCATTCAAACATGCCTTTCTTCTTGCTTGGCGCTTTTCAATCTCTTGCCTCTTGTGTTTATGGTATGGCTTAAAACCCAAACCAAAGCGATCCTTCTTCTCCATCAATTTTGGGATTTGAATCCCTCCTTGCAACTATTTTCCTAGTCCTTTTCCCGGTGATGCTCCCTTTCCTATCATCATTTGCAGTGCCATCCTTGTAGCTCTAGACATTTTGGGTACTGGCACCTCACTTCTTTCCAGAATGAAGGTTGCGTTGATAATTTCTAGGGAGCGAAAAGAACATTCAATAGCCTCTTCACTTGCCTCAACATAAGGGGCCTTGCTAGTGACTGTTTCTATAATGTCCTCCTCCGCATTGATGGTTATTAACCGTCCATCTGTCACTAACTTTAGTTTTAGGTGTAATGAGGAGGGCACCGCTCCTGCCGAGTGTATCCAGGGCCTCCCTAATAAGTAATTATAGGAGGGTTTGATATCCATCGCTAGGAAATCGACTTCATATGTATTTTGCCCGATTTCCAAGGGGATTTCAATTCGCCCCATCACCTTCCTTTCAGTTCCAGCGAAGGCTCTTACCACATTGTGGCATGTTTTCATATGCGAGCTGTCAGTGGAAAGTCGGTTCAATGTGGATAATGAAAGAACGTTCAAAGCTAACTCGTTATCAACTAGTACACTTGGAAGCGTATATCCCTTGCACCGAGTAGTAATGTGCAAGGCCTTGGTTGATCCTATACCTCCAGGTGGAATTTCATCATCATTGAAATAGATGAAATTGGCAGCCCTGATGTTATTTACCAACCAGTCCAAATTATTGACAGATATGTCATGAGTGACATACGTCTCGTTAAGTACCTTCAACAGTGCATCCCTATGCACCTTAGAACTCAGCAGTAAGGCAAAACTGATATGCGCGCCGGTTGCTTACGCAACTACTCGACCACACTATATTCACTATGCTTAAGGAACTTTAGAAATTCCTTAGCCTTCTCCTCCCTTACCGGCTCATTAACGGGTACTTTGGTCTTTTTCTCCTTCTCAATCTCAACATCTTTTGTTTTGGTGGGCTCCATTCTAATGCTCCCCCTGTCATAACGCTTCCCACTTCGTGTATGGGAACCTTCGTCTTGCGTGCCTGTAGATGCACTAGCTACACTTTCTCCTTGAAGAACCGTTACACTGCAGTTATAGCTCCATGGCACCCTCTTGTCATCCCTATAGGAGAAACGGGTAGGTTTATGGATGATGACCTTGGGCACTGCTGGCGTCCCTACCTCATTATTCCTTGGCAAGGAAATAATAATTCTTGGTCGGCCGGTTCCTTGTTGTTCACCTTCCAGCGCATTTATTTCTCTTTTATAAGAGCTACCTTCAAAAATTTGTAGCTCTTTATTATCAATGAAGCCTTGCACCAAGGCTTTGAATTCTTCACAATCTTGGGTCTCATGACCCTCTTTCCCATGGAACTCACAGTAGTTCCCTATTTCTTCTCTTTCCTTCTTAGAGGTTATCATCCTCTCTTCGCCATCTCTTTCCAAATTACCTTTAAAGGCATTCTTATCTCAGCAACGTTTTCTTTCCCCCTTTTTCCACCAGCTTCACCAATGGCATTCACTCCTTGATTGTCATAGTTTGGCAAAGGGTTCTCAGTATTTGGGGTACTCTCAAATTTTAAAACCCCATTCTTGATCAACCTCTCTACGGCTTTCTTGAATCTAGTACAATTCTCAATTGAGTACCCTGATATTCCAGCATGATACTCACATCTGGTATTTGCATCGTACCATTTAGGATATGGAGGCTGTAATGGTTTCAAGTGGAAAGGGGCTATAGCATGCGCATCATATAAGTTTTGATAAAGCTCCCGATACGTCACAAGTATAGGTGTAAATTGCATCCTCTCATGCTTGGTGCTAGATTCCTGCTTTTGAGAGCCCTGTTGCCCAACTGTAGCTACTTTGGGCTGACTAACCGTGACTGCTTTCGAATTGAAGCTGCTGGTGCTGTTCACCTCATTGTCTTTTCTTCTTGGGGCCGATCTTTTGGCCACTTCCCCCTCAATTTTACCGCCCCTTATGGCGTTCTCAATCATCTCCACTGCCATAACTATATCCCACGAAACTTTTCGTGGTGCTTCCAATCATGTAAGTGATGAATGGCGCTTTCAAAGTATTGATAAATAACATGGTGGTCTCCTTCTCTAATAATGGTGGTTGAACCTGCATTACCACCTCCCTCCAACGTTGCGCGTATTGCCTAAAACTCTTATTAGGCTTCTTCTCCATGTTTTACAGAGTAATCCTATCAGGGATCATGTCAGTCACATGATTGTACTGCTGCATGAAGGCTTGCGCAAGATCCCTCCATGAATTTATTCTAGCCCAGCTCAACTGGTTGTACCACCTGGCTGCCGCTCCCACTAAACTGTCTTGAAAACAATGGATCAATAGCTGATCATTGTTTATATACCCGGTCATCCTTCTACAGAACATTGTGATGTGGGCCTCTGGGCAAGTAGTACCATTATACTTCTCAAACTCCGGCATTTTGAATTTGTGAGGCAGCACTAGGTTTGGGACTAGGCTTAAATCTTTGGCATCAATCCCATGATGATTGCCAGTGCTTTCCAAAGCCCTAAATTTCTCTTCTAACCACTTACAACGGTCATCCAATTTTTTTACAGATTCGATTGCCACTCCTTCTTTCTCCATCAGATCCAGATCAGGAGTGATAGGATTAATCGGGCTATCACCTACATTATTTCCTAACCCTGATGGGAAATTCATAGGGATTCCAGCATCAATCGGCCCATGTTGAGGCCTCACAGTGACAGATGGCCTTCTAGGAGGTGCCTCAGTTTGCAGTGGCACATGAGGCGGAGTAAAACCTGGAGGAGGACCCTCGTTTTCCTCTTCAGTGATGGCCATAAGAGCCTTTCCCTTATCAGTGGCCCTCAGTAACTAAGCCATTTCGGCCATCATGTTCCTCTGAGCTTCCAACATTTGCTCCCTCATCTCATTCTGCATTTTGGCCAACTGATCTTGCAATTAGTCTTGCATATCCTTTTGTAACTGCTCAAACCTTTGATCAATGTTCTTAGTTTTTGTATGAGTGCCGTAAGGATGTGTGATTTCCAGATTTTCTTTTCTACCTTCGTAAAGAAACTTTAACTAATTAGGGTCTTTCTATAACCTTGAATGCATATGATATGATGTAATGCAAATGCATGAATGCAACAAAGGCATCGATCTCGATTCAATCTCATTTAGAAAACTTTATTTAGAAAAAGAATATCTTTACATATAAATGGATTACAAGTGCCCTTTCGCCCTAATGCCCAAATTTTTAACTCTATCTAATAAAAGGGCTAACTCTCGTCCTATATCTGATGACGACCCACACATCAGACTCAATACATCAGCTCGTACTGCCAAGTCCTGCACATAATCAGCAACCTCTCGAATCTGAGCTATGGCTTCTCCCATGACATGATCCCCTTCTCTGACCTGTCCTCTAGACTGATGAAGCTCTCCCTTTAGATAATTCTATTGCGCCTCGAGCTGTTCGATCCGAAGTTTACCTTCATGCAATGCTACTTCCAAATCTTCAACTTTACCTCTTATTTCCTTTAACTCGACCATAGAATCATGGCTACGATGCCAACGAAGGGATCTTCTAAGCTCAGTTATTTTGGACTTCAACCCTTTATTCTCTTCCTCTAATGCCAAATTCCGTGACTGCATCTCCTGGAACTTCTTCTCCCAATACTTAGCTCTTGCTTTTCCTTCTTGGACCTCTTTCTGCAACTGATCTGAAGACCCTCCTATTTTTTCTTTCTGCAAGGATACTTGTGCCTTTTTGTAATGTTCTTTTAAATCATCTCTATCCTCCTCGATCTTTCTCTTTTCTTTCCTTTCTTTCTCGACCTCCATCTTTTGAACATCGACATCTAAGCTCAAATACATCTTTTCTTCTTCAAGCTTTGCTATCCTCTTCTCGAGCTCCAAGTTCCTTCTCTCGAACTCTTAATTCATGATTTCTAGCTCTGAGGGCATCACTCGTAAATATTCCTCAATCGGTCGAGCTCCTTCCACGTTTGGCTTAGGGGTGTTATCATTAATCCTTCTTCCTCTCCATTCGTCATATTCTGGTGTCGTAGCAGGGCTAATAGCCACTCCCTTCAACCGACAAGTCTTGTTCCAAGCACTAGAGATCTCACTGACCCTCTTCTTGTAGTCAGCTCCTCTATACACGAAATCACTTTGAGCCAGCCCATGAGTTGCTGGCACGAACTGCCTCAAACCAAATTGCCTCAACACAAGCAAGGGCGCATAACCAATGGCACCCCAAATTCCCAATAGAGGGACCCAATCGAAACTACCGCATCGGTAAAGAATCTCACCAGGAATCATCCACGGAGCTCTCCACTCAACATCTTTCGACTGAAGATTCTGAAGTAGCGCTATCCAATTCTCCTCTAGAACATCAACTCTCCTAGTTGAAGCAACTATGTCCTTCAGCGGTGAATAATCCTCGAATAAAACCCGATAAATGACCTTATCTATCAATTGAAAATGGCTATAGAACCAAGCTAAAAGTAACTGAGCACAACCAATAAACCTGCCTGCACTAGCCTTCCTACATGTGCCTAAGGACCTGAATGTCTCCGCCAAAATCGCAGGGACGGAAGTGACCCTCTTACCGAGTCGATGGAAAAGATCCGTGGTTGCCTCATCCACATATCCTAAAGCCCTAGGGAATACCATCAATCCATACAAACTTAAGGCAAAAACATCTACCTTCTTTGTCTCATCAGGGTGTGTCAAAATCAGATCCTTCAAAGCGTCCCACAAAATACACTTGCACTCACCCTTCTCTTTAATTCTGGCAGTGATCCACTACTCGCTTATCCCCGTAATAGTCATCAATTTCTTCTAAAAGGTAGGGACACTAGCAGCTCGAGAATAGATCCTATCAATCTGAAATTTGGGAAAACGGCAGTAAGCGCGTTGTACTCTCTCCACGTGAGGTACCAAGTCTACTTCCCCAAAAGTGAAACAACTATATGCTGGATTCCAAAACTGGGCAAGGGCTCGGAACAATCGCTCATCTACCTGAACATCGAGTAAGTAAGGTAAATCTCCATAATTACCGTAGAATAACTGCTTGGTCTCATTGCCCCACTGATCCCAAATTTCCTTGAGCTCTTGGAGGTTGTTCTGCGTGACGCTAATACGAGTATATTTCGATAGATCTAACATATATCCCACAGCTATACTATCTCCCTTTTCTAGTTGAGTTTGCTTAGACCATCTATGGACGTTGGCGCTGCCCTCCACTCTATCAAGAAGTCCGTTCTCCATAACAAAACTTCCTAACTTAGAGACTGACCGTGAATCGATACCTTTGTAAATGCAAAATGTCATGCAAACAAAAGAAAAGAAATAGTCAGTATCATATGATATCAATAAATCTCAACAATAATGTATAAGGGTAATATCTAAAGTTTAACTCTAACTAAGTTTAGCTCTTACGGTTTTTTCTATATGAGGTTGGTTCTAAAGTTTGAGGTACCTGAACCAGCAGATTCCTCAATCCTCACCCATTATAGGCTCATGTGAATCGAGTTCAGTTTAGGGGAATACATTTCCCTATGGCTACATGGAGATGAAAATCTCACGAAACCATAGGTACGGATGTATCCCAAAAATGATCCACTATCCTGCACGGAGGCGAAAACCTCACGAAGGCGTAGCTTCTCACTCCCACTTAAGGGTGTGACCACAACGGTCATGCAAATGCAATGCGTATCAGAATATAGCAACACATGTAATGCAAAGAGGATTAAATTTTAAAATTTTTAATTTCTGACATTAAGACATGAGATAATCAATTACACGGCTTGACTCTCTTATTAGTCCCCAGTGGAGTCTCCAAGCTGTCGAGACCATTTTTAAATCGAGTTTTTTTGAAAATGGGAATCGAGTTTTGGAAACGAAAACATGAGTCGCCACCAATCTTTTTAGGTGTAATTGGATACCCTTAAAACATTATGTTTTAAAATCATTGGTTTTGGTCTACGAAATCAAAAGAATGGGTTCGGGAGTCGGTTACGTACAAGGAAGGGTTAGCACCCTCGTAACGCCCAAAATTTGGTACCTAATTGATTATCAAAAATGTCTTTAATATCGGAATTTTAACAAAAATTTAAGATGTAATCCTCTTTACAATGTTTTGATTTTGAAAATTGGAGTTCTCTTGTATCAAAGTATTGACACCAAGTTAGCTTTTGGAAGTCTCTATCTCGAAACAACAAAACGCCACATCCAGTAAGTTAGGACATATTGCTTTGAAATTCCAAGACAGTCGCCTGCATTTTAAAAAACTTTTAAAAACTTAGAAGGGCACTTGATTATTCGAACTCAACAAGAAGAGTCGCAACCCAATAAGTTAGGGCACTACTTTTCTCGAAATTTCCAAACACCAAGCATTGCCTTTATGTTTTTTTTTTTTGAAAACTTTGGAATTTTGTTTTAGTTAATACATGAGGAATCACATTATCATTATGGAATAGAATATTGCAATAATAAGTGAACAAAACATGCATTTAAACGATACAATGGCAATAATACAAAAATTATATACTAGATACATACATGTTTAAAATTACACAACATCATATATACAAAGATACACATCGCTTATATTGAAAATGGATAAACAAAACATACATACATAGTAATAATTAAGAAATGATGCATGATACACAATTAAAATGAAATATAGTATCAATATACATGTTCCTCAAATATAACATTAAATAATAATTGTAACATAACATTTAATACATAAATGGTATATACAAGATGCACAAAGAATTAGTATATATAAAAGTATAAAATAAAGTGAATAATTATTAACGAAGTATACAAATGAAAATATGATATTTAAAAAATAGTATTTAATATACAATATAAATAATAACAAAATTTTAATAGAGGATAATAATTATATAAAATAAAAAATATATTGGTTTAGAAAAATAATGTATAAAATACCAAATATGTAAAAGAATTTATGTTTATAATAAAATAATTATAATATATATAAGCATAAGTTTAGAATAATATAAAATGAGTAATTAATGATGAAATATTATTATAATATTATAATATCTTCAAAATGTGTAATAATAGAATGTGAATGATGTAATTATTAACCATATAAATAAAATAAGTATATAATACAATTTATAATCTTTAATGATAATAATGTATAGATAAAACATAATAACATAAAAATGACATAATATAAAATAATTATGATATATAATATGAAAGTATATGTATATATATATATAAATAATTAATAATATGTAATACAAGTAAAATATAATGATAATATATAAATAAGAATGTGAAATAATAATATTTTGTGAAAAGTGATATATAATAAATGACAATAATATAAATAATATAAAAATAATTATATAATATATGATATAAAGATATATAAACATTATGGGACAAAAATAAAAATAATAAGTAATGATGTATGTTAATTAATATGATAATAAAAAGATATAAAGTAATATAATATAAACAAATGTAAGTAAATAATTATAAGATGCATATTAAAATATAATAGTATATGTATAAAATTTTAAATAAATAAGTCATAAATAGATTAAAAGGAATAAAAGGGACTAAATTGAACACAAATAAAAGTCAGTGGCTAATTTAATAAAAAAATAACTAAGATCAGACTTAATTTAAACGGCCATTAAAACCCTAGGGACTCATCGGGAAAATTTCCCTTGTCCCTAAACGGCATCGTTTTAATTCAAGGCTTAAAACAGTTTCTATGAGGACTAAATTAAAACTGAAACAAAGTATCAGGGTTAAATCATAAATACAATAAAACTAATTGTAAACATAAAAAAAGTGGAGGGACTAATTGGGCAATTAACCCAATCCTCAAAAACACGCGGATCCTCCCCGGGTAATCGGGTTAACACGCGAATCCTACACATTGAAACGACGTCGTTTTATGCTTATTGGATTAAGCCAAAATGGCGTCATTTCATTTATGCTATATAAGTTAAATCTTTAGTTTTAAAATCATTTGTAACCGAGTTTAAAAAAAAAACTTAAAAATTTTCTCTGAAAGAGAGAAAGAAGAGAGGAGCTCCGAGCTTTGGCCTCCGTAGGCCACGCTCCGGTCATTGGTCCTACACGCGCCCACGCGCCATCGTGCACGGCGGTTAGGGTTTTCCAAACCCTATTTTTCACGGCAAATCAAAAAGGTAATCCCGTTTTCTTTTGTTTATCGACATTTTTTGCTAAAACAGTTCATATATATACATTAAAAAAAACGAGATACACAATTAAGTCACCTTTTTTAGAAACTGTTTGTATTTCTCTGAACGAATCTGTGTGAGTATATATCTGTTCTCTTTTTTTCAAAAAAAGGGTCCTTTTACATCGTATTTTTACATCTACTTATACTATATACAAATAGATCTAGATAATCCTGATTCTGATTCTTGATTTGCTTGCTTCTTTCCTTTTCTTGCAGGCAATTGAGCGAGGGAGTCTCTGGCCTCTAATTAGTGCACCGATCAAGAATCCTGGAATCACGGCACTGATGGAGCCTTGACGATGGTCACGCTTGTTCGTGACATGATTTGGGGCCAGACCAAGGGACGACCAGTGATCGGGTCATTGATGGGCATTGAAGGCCCTTGGGACGACTCATTAAACGGTGGCTTTGATTTGGGGGTTGGCAACCGCTCCCCCAAGCTTCCAGAAATGTTTGCGGCACCACAATGATTAGGAAACCCTAGGGTTTCCTATTTCTCTTAAGTCTATTGGGCCTTTTGGGCTGTTTTGTTTTGGGTCTGGTTAGTTAATGAGTCAAACTGTAATTGGGTCACGGGTGTAAGTGGGTCTGCTGGATAGCTTTAGGCCTGTTTAGGTATAACGGGTCTGTGTTTGGGCTCTTGTAAACTGGACTTCATATGGACTGCTAAATAAACAATTATTTATTTATTTATTTATTTGGTTTCTAGCCAGGTCAAATTTGGGCTATTACAGCCAAACTGCAAAAATAATTTCACAAAGAATGATTAAGGCAACAGTCCCCGACAATGGCACCAAAAACTTGTAACGGGATTTTTGTGCAAGTGTTCATAGTCATTCAAGTAATAAGCAAGTAAAATGAGTTATTGTCTCCACAGGGCATGTTTGTGTTAATCGATTATTTACAAAATTATAAATTCACAATTTGGTATAAAAACACAAAAATTTGAGTGATGATGATTTAACTAGATTAATTTAATTAGATGCAAAATTGATCCCTAATGCAATTTTAAACTAGGTATGCAAAATCTAAATGTATGAATGAATTTTAGCAATAGAAACACAACTTCAACAATCAATAACATGTATAGGCTAGGATAATTATATTAATCAACTTAATTCATTTTCATCATGCTTAATAGTGTTTGGAAAACATTCTATGGCAATTGTATCTTTCATGAATTTTGAAACCAAATCAAGTCCTTTCAGATCTTTTACTTAGTGAAAAATGCATTTTACTGATCATATTAAACTAAGGGTTTCTTAGTATTTATACGAGGTAACAGGGACAATTAAGTCTGAAATAGTTTAATCACATAAACTTAAAAACTATGCAAGATAATAGAGTTAACTAAAGATATTATAAACCTTTAATTCAGTCGGGTTTAATAATCTAAATTAAGCATTGCACTTTCAATTATGTGTCTACTAGCTATCATCTGGTTAGGATCACTCAGCTAATCTGAATGCATCCAATCACGTATGAGTGAAATACATCTTGATTTTAATTGAAAACATGATCTACTGAGGCCCAAACATGTTAAATAGGAATGAAACAAATATTATTGAATTAGCATAACCATCCTAGCTAAACATAATTAAGCTATCATTGTTGGTTACAAGATCAATAAAAACTTAGCAAACATGTTTAAATTAAACAACAAGTAGGAAAGAATAAACTCTTATTAAATTCAGCAGCCTTTCAGATCTTTTTGACTGAGGTGTTTCTCTTATCTGCCCGTTGCTCCTTTGCTAAGGGTTTCTCAAGGTGGCCAACCAAGAGAAAGTATTGTCAAGGCTTTTGTTGGCTAAAGAACGGAAGGGAAAATAGGATGGCTAGGCATGGGGAAAAAGGAAAGGGAAATGGAATGAAAGAAAAGAATGTAGAATGAGAGATGTGTTATGAATGAAGTGATGAAGAATAAGGGATGAGTAGTGTGGTATTTATAAGTGAAGGTGAGGGTGAAGTTTACTAAAAATAGAGTTTAAAATCCCTCCATCTTCTCCATTGCATGGTCAGCCACAAATTATGGAAAGAGAGGTGGTTTGGTTAATTATTTCAAACATAAAATCATGCTGTAATTAGCATAGAGTGGATGGTTTCAATGGCATGGTTTGTGTGTCAATTTATGATTAAATTGCAACTGCAGGGACCTCCAATGAAATATCTCAAAGCTAATTTTTGGGCAGACATATGCTTGTGCCAAAATTGGGTTTGACTCCCCTTTGTTGGATGGTTTCATGATCCAAAAATGAATCAGACATGCCCACTTTGTTACCTACTTTAACTAGGTCAAAATAGCATCCTTATGACCCAATTTTGAATGGTATTACCATCCAAGTAAGGTGTATGTGTCCATGTCCATTCATCTTTATGGTAATATCATCTTCCATGGACCCACTGCATAATAAAAATCACATATTAATAATTAATATGAAAATAATATAATTTATGCACAAAAATCATGTGATAAAGCATAATTTCACATACTTCATAAATTCATGTCTCATATTAACACTTTAGCAAAATCCACTTAATTTATTAACAATTACTCAAGATTAATATAATTATTAAGTCAAAAGGTGGTAAAAAAATATAGAAAAATCCTACATAATTTCAAGTTTACACAACTTGAGCCTTAAGTTTTTGTTGCCTTGACCCATTTTTCTTTCATTGGGGACAATCAAACTTGATGTGTCCTAGCTTCTTGCATTTATAGCATATGATAGAGTCCTTTTCCGTGATAGATTCAAGATTGATTCCTTCCTTTTTTGGAATTTACTCTTTCTATTAGACCTCATAAACTTCTTGAATCTCCTACCAAACATGGTCATCTCTTTATCCTTATCCACCTTTTTACTTTATTCATTATCTTCAATGGTGGTAGATTTGAGAGCAAAACCAACCTTCTTCTTCTCATTCTTAGCTTCTTCTACCCCTTCATTGAACCTCATCTCATGTGTAAGCAAAGAATTGATGAGCTCATCCAAAGTCAACTTTTCTAAATTCTTTATTTTTTCAATTGTGGTCACCTTGGCTTCCTATGATTTAGGCAAGCTTCAAAGCATCTTCCTCACAACTTCTTCATTGGGATAGGTCTTTCCATAGGATTTTAGCTCGTTGATGATAATGGTGAATCTATTAGACATAACTTTGATGTCCTCCTCAGGCTTCATCTTAAAGGTCTGGTAATTAAGAGTGAGGATTCCCACCTTTTACTTCTTCATTTGGCTAGTTCTATCATGATTTAACCTCAAGTTTATCCCATATCTCCTTGGCATTCAAACATGATGATACTCTACTATACTTATCCAGATCAAGTGCACAAAAGAGAGTGTGCATGGTCTTGGCGTTGAGCTAAATACTCCTTCTATATTCTTCGTTCCATTCTTTTTTACTATTTGGAAATAAGAGTTCTCCTTCTTGCTTGAGTGGTATTGAAGGGTCATCCATGATAATGTCTCAAACTGTAAGATCATTTGCTTGGATGAATATCATCGTCCTTGTCTTCAAATATGAATAATTAACACTGTAACGCCCCAAAAATCCCGAAACCCAAAAACCTTGAAATTGTGAATTTTTCTTTTTATGCTTAGCAATCCAGGTTAAGTGTTAATTACGCGTTGGTAGGTCTTGGTCAAGGTTTGAGTTCGAATCTAAGGGTAGAAGAAATTAAATTTTAATAATTAAATGGGCCTTGTTGGCAAGTAGTTGGGCTTTTAAATAAAGATAGGAGAAAATGGCATCAAAAAGCCTTATGGTCGAGTGGCTAAGTAACGCCACTTAAAGTGTAGGGAGGTGGCGTTAGTGGCTAGCAAGGAGATCTTAGGTTCGAATCCTGGCTTAGTATTTTTAGAAGTTTAATTTTGGCCTTCTAGAAGGTTGAAAGTGGCGTGAAGATGGATTCTAAGGGGAGTGTTTAGGAGAGAAAATTAAGGAAAGGATCAAGGGGTTATCAGGGAGAAAAACGAGAAGATGAGAAGGGGGAAGTGATGGAGCCAAATGGGGAACTGAGGGCCAGGTAATTCGGCTATAAGGGCTATAAATAAGTGTCAAATGCAGGGTTGCCAGGCTAGTACCGAATTTCCTTTACCCTGTTACCGGAAGCCCTTTTCCCTAAAAGTCGAAAACCTTTTTGTTTTCTTCCTTTTCTTTCTGCTGATTTCTCCAAAAGTCGAAAACCCTTATTCTCCTTTTATTTTTCTTGTGCCGATTTATTTGTTTCGCTTTTGCGTTTAGCCGATTCTTCTTCCTCTCTCCCTCAGTGCCGAATAAGCAATTGTGACATTCAGATCTCTAAAACCGAATACTCTTTGACCAAATCTAGTGTAAGTGTTACTCTTCCAATCGGTTTTCCTTGCCAAGTATCGAATATTGTCCCTTACTCTTTCTAATCGACTGTGGTAGGGAATTAGTATCGGATCTCGAATCTTAGCTCTCTGCCGAAACTGCTCTTTAGGTGTTCGCGATCTTGGTAAGTATTCCTCTCCCATTGGCTAAGGTGGCCGATTGTTTATAGTTAAGGTAAGGGGACTTATGTTGGATACGAGTCACCTATTATTCTGTTTTAATAATTAAGATTGGTGCAAATCTGGGAGTTGATCGTGGTTAGGGATTTAAGAAGGGGTTGTTATACTTATCGCGCAAGGTTTGGGGCTAAGGAGATTGCATCACGCTTGCTTACCAGGTGTGTACATACACTGCACACACACTATGAATAGGCAAAAGCCGAAATGCCGAAATACCGAAAAGCTGAAATGCCGAAAAGCCGAAAGTGTGGCTATGGTAGTCTTACGAGTGCGCGAATACTCGTAAGGGGGAGATCGATAGGTTGTCTGAGGCCCATGGGCTATTCCATGGACTTGGGTTGTGAATGGGCCAAGTAGGCCGGAATGGGCTAAATGGGCCCGATGGGCTGTTGGGCCCATAATAAGCAAAATTTGATAAGTGATGCTATGTGGTAGGAAATTTGTATGTGAGCATGAATATGAACGCGAATTGGGCTTGATGGGCCATATGAATGTGAATTGGGTCTGATGGGCCATATGTATGAGATTGGGCCAAGAGGGCTATATGCATGTATGTAGGGGTTTTCGGCCAAGTATATGATAACCACATAAAACTTAATTAATATATTGCGACCGTGGACAGGTCATAGAGTTAAGGTGTGGCAACGAGGTATATGCATGTCTAGGATTGGATCTAGGGAGAGCTTGGTACTTAAGCAGTCTTAATGACTCACCTCCTCTTCTCTAGAATCCTACCTGTTGCATAGTGTACATTCATCTTAGCTCATGGGATTAGTCAACGGGCCAAGGTAAGTAAAACCCCGTAATAAAAAAAAATACCGAAATGCCCCTAAGGGCGAAAATGACTAAAATACCCCTAAGTGTTGTGTGTAAGATTTATGATTGCTACATGCATTCATATGTATTCATGTATCCTATTTAGGTTGCATATGGGTTGGGAATTATGGATCAGATGGAGTATATGAGGGTCGCATGGTTGCTTGACAACCGTGGATCTACAGACGACTTTTAAGCCCAATATGTGATTGGCAGCTTGCTGCAACTTGGGTAGTTCCACAACCAGGCTACCATTGATGTGTATCGGTTGGGTGGGTCGATATTTATATCCCCACAGGTTGTGAAAAGGGGGACGGAGCAGAAGTGTACCGGTTGGATTATTGGGGTGGGTTGCACTGCATTGCATTGCATGTTTGATGTATGATGACTTTTGAATGCTTGTTTTCGTCGAGGGTTGTACATGCTGAGTTTACGAAAACTCACCCCCTCTTTTATTTTATTTTCAGGTGATGCTCAGTAGAAGGTTCGATGTCAGGAGGGACTTTGGGTGGCCGGCTAGTAATATAATTCGGACTTTGTTTTTTTTTAAGCATTTAAGTTTTTTATTTCTTTTTAAGTATGCTCAGACTAGATTGTAATAAGGTTTTCATTATGTTATTATTACTTGAATTATTATTATTTTCATTGTAACTACGAGAATTTGAACATGGATTTCTTAAATTATAGTATGTTTTCTATGCTTCCGCAACTAAATTTCTAAGTGCTTTATTTTCATCCAATCTTATGTTTGAACAAGTTTTTTTTTATATAGTTAAGGTTTCTTTTATTTTAAGTAGGGTTTTCAATGAAAACACGGTTTTCGCTAAAACACTTCAATTTGATACGCCAGATTCGGCCATAATGTCTAGGCCGGGTTTGGGGTGTTACAAACACCATTAAAATACAGAGACTTGGACATAAATTAAGACTCACCAAGAAAATTTGAGCCGGAAGTAGACATCATTGTAGGAATTGAGTTGATGATTGTTGAGCTTCCTCTAGGATCTCCTCGTTAGTTGTTAACCTGTCTAAAAAAGACTACCTCTGATATCAATTGTTAGATCAAATAATCAAACCGAAATTTCCAAGAGGGGGTGAATGGATTTTAAAATCTTTGTGAAAGCTAGAGAGAAAGGATAGAAAATTTTGACACAAGAATTAAGAGTGGTTCGGTCCCAATTGCCTACTCCACTACCTTAGCTTTCCAGTACTAAGGAG
The DNA here is from genome assembly GCA_025698475.1 of Gossypium anomalum. NCBI lineage: Eukaryota > Viridiplantae > Streptophyta > Magnoliopsida > Malvales > Malvaceae > Gossypium > Gossypium anomalum. The sequence continues at coordinate 73,764,425 of CM046966.1, read as the reverse complement.
TTTCCTAAATTCACTAATTTAATAACCTTTGAGGACAAGGTTTAACCTTACAAACTGCCTTAAGGTTTCTACCCAAACCTTAGGATACAAACTCTCTCAAAGATAAGAAAAGAAGCAAACAAAGAAATAATCCTTACTAGATCAATGTTTTTGCAAATTAAATTCAATTACAATAAAAAACACTTGAGCAAATGGAATGGAAATAAATATCACAAGTGTATGAAAGAAAAGTATGGAAATATTTGGCACAAAGGTTGTTTGATTGATCTTTTTGCTTGAATATGCTTTCTTGTTGTTGTAGGATCTTTGGAAGCTTTTATACCCCTAATTGATTTCCAACTATTATGGTTGTTGGAGATATGAATAGAGTCATTAAGGATATGAAAACCAGTGCATTTGATTCAGCTGCAACAGTGAGTATTGATACCAATTAAAATGGTATCGATAAATTTTGCATTAAATGCAAAATTCAGTGACCATTAGAGCTGAAATATTGGTACTAGACAAATTTTATCTATATCATATGAAAGGTTTCGATAGTGAATTGATAGTTAGCTGAATTTGTGAAAAACATAATGCCAATTTGGTACCATTTTTAAAAGAGGTGTTGATATTTTGAAAACTATCGATACTTGGCCAAAAAGTATCGATACTTTTTAATTTATTTTAAGGTTGATCCAAAATTTTCCTAAGAGTTTTAAGGTAAAGATTCAAAAATTTATCTCTTAGACTTCATTTGAGAAATCATTTTGTCAATTTTATTCAACATTAACTTTTATTCAAAGACACTTTAATGTGTTATATTAAAACATATCATCAAATAAAGCTTAATTTAATATAACTTATCAAATTAAGTTACCCTTGTATATATTAACCCTTTTATAATTCTCATAATTCTTACTAAATTTAAAATAATTTTCTTTATTTTATATAATTACTTGAAAATTCATGTTTAGGATAAATATGACTATCCTTGTCCAAGTTCAAATGTCGAGATACCTAAATATCAAAATAAGTACTTAACTATGCAAGTTTTCTTATTTAGGTACTGAAAGTTTTTTTTTTTATCAAAGTAGGTACCCAAAATTTTATTCTATTATCACTTTAGGTATAAACTATTAACTCTTGTTAAAAAAGAATTCAAACTAATCAAATTATGATACATGACAGTTTTAATTTGTTACCACTTTAGGTACTTAAACTATGTAACTTTTCCTATTTAAGTACCTATGTGACAGCCCTAATTTGACCCTAGTCGGAAAGTGGTTTCGGGACCACAAAATTGAGTCATAAAAATAATTAACCGTTATATTCTATGCTTATTGTATGTGAACATGCATGTGTGAAAGTTTCATACTTTAATTTTGTCATTTGAATGTGAAATTTATTAAATAGAACTTATGTAAGATAATTGTGAAATGTGATTGGTAAATTTAAAAGTGGTCTATTAATGCATATTATAAAAAGATTGGACTTGCATGTCAAATATCCCTTTTTGTTAATAGTGGCCGGCCATGATGATGATTTTATATTAAATATATGTATTAATTTTTTTTTAGTTAAATGGCTTTATACTTTATAATATAGATGAATAAATAAAAATAAGAAAAAAAATGGGTGATGATAACAAAGCTTCATCTTTGTTCTTCTTGGCCGAATGGAAAGAAAGAAAAGGGGGAAGACTTTCGGTCATTTGAATGATTAGGAAGGTTAGTATATTGTGTTAAATTTGTGAAATTTTATCTTGTTTTAGGTTAATCATCATCGTTTTTACTTAGCCCATGCTAAAATTTTAAATTTTGATGGATGAATGGAGCATTCGGCTATGGTTATTAAAGAAGGAATTTGATTATTTCCTTTAAGTTTTGATGAAGAATGTGTTGAGAAAAGAAATTGATCTTGCTAAAAATATGAATTGTTAATGCTCATAAATGTAATAGCCGAAAATAAAGATGCTTGATGTCTTGAACAAATGTTGTTTAGATGTGTTGAATTGAGTAAATTAGATGTTTGAACACCTAAGGATTCGGCATTGTTCATGATTCTTTTTTTTTAGAATGTGATTTTTGAATGATATGAGTAATGTTATGCATAGGTTTCGGCTTTGATAGTATCTATATAAGTATAATTAGTTCATTTTGATAATATGGTATGAAGTGATAAGTAAAAATATAATGGTGGCTTAAGTTAAATAACATTCGGCTAAGGATTATAAGTGTTAGCTAATTCGGTATAAGAGTATAGGTGATAATTACTTTGTATTTGAAGTTTTGAAGAATAGGTAGGGTTTAATTAAGTGATGGAGGTTAAATCTTTAAGTTTGGTTAAATTGGGCATTCGGCATTACTTATGACATTGGATATGAGTGTATGAAAGGTTAAGTTTGAGTAGTTAAGTGTATTAAAATAGTTGATGATTTGAGTATTACCTATGGTTGATTCGGTTATGGTCTTTGCATGAGTAAAAATATACATATGGAAATGGTTGTTATATTTTACTAAAGTGTTATTATATGCATTTATGCCAAGGAATATTCGACTATGTTATATATATATATGAGATGATTATAATGGATAATATGTATGAATAATTTTGGTTTGTTAAATGTGCGGTACGTGCATGGCAAATTGTATAAATATAATGCATTGAAGTTATCCAATATGATCGAATAGATAATTAGATTACTGGTGGAATATATGTATTTCTATTCATGGTAACTTGGCATGTGAAATGGGTGTATGTTAGTCAATATATGTACTTAAGATGATGTGTTAAAATAATTAGGTATATGGTTTGGTTTCATTATTGAGTATAAGGGTTAAGTGCTTTAAATTTGCCTTTGATGTTCGAAATGATTAAACAAATTCATTTGTTTAAATTAAGCTCAAGAGCAAAGAGGAACTAGATCCGATAGGGGAAAGGAGAAAGCAATCGAATAGCCTATCCACAACTGTTCAAAAATATCCGAGGTAAGTTTTGAGTAATTACAGTTATTAGATAATTGATATAATGAGATAAGTATGATAAATAAATTGAGTGTATGGCGTGTAACCAAATGGATAGTAGGAGTTAAGCTGAGATAGATAAATGGTTATGTGTTCTTGCGTATAAGTGTTGAACCGAGGTTATATTGATGGTGTGTTTTCTTTGTGTGCTTATATTCAAATGAAGAAATTGAAGTGCAAATGTGATATGTTATGTTAGCCGAGTTATCATGTGGATAAATATGCTTAGCACTCGATATATAATATATATATCCGGGTTAAATCCCGCAGGCTTCGTGCTGGTAAAATATATCCGGGTTAAATCCCGTAGGCTTCGTACTGGTAATATATATCCGAGTTAAATCCCGCAAGCTTAGTGCTGGTACTATATCCGGCTTAAAGTCCCGCAGGCTTTGTGCTAGTGACTGGATTCAGGTTTGTGAACCTAGCAGGTTTAACGCCGGTGATTCGAGTGAGATTACAAATGCGAATGTTTCAAAGCAAACTATTATTGATTATGTATGATACATGATAATGTCCAGGTACGAATTATGTACTTATATGTGAATTGATTTCTAGGTGAGTTATTAGTATCAAATAACGGTATAATTGTGTGGAAGATTATTATATCTATGAATAAGAGAATGACCTATTCGGTCGATGTCTGTCATCATATGAAAATATGTGAGTTAAATCAGTTGTATGAGCAATAAAGTAATGTGAAGCATGTGCTGAAAATTTCCTTGTGTATATATACGGCCAATAGTTTTTATATGTGGTATACTTGTGTATATTCGGCCTAGAGATTGTAATTAGAATACGAGTTTTGTAATATTTTTTGTTCGTTTTAAATGACATGTTTTAATTGTTGAAATGCTTAAAACTTACTAAGCCTCGAAAGCTTACTCTGTTCTTTATTTCTTTGTTTTATAGATTGTCGATATTGGCCACCGACTCAGGGATCATCAGCAGTTCATCATACTATCGACCCTTTTTGGTATAGTTATATTTTGGCCTTGATATGGTATGTATAGGTTAGACCGGTGATAGTTATGTTTTGTATTGTAACTATTTTGGCCATGTGAAAATGGCGTATATATATATAACTCAAAGATCAGTATGTTTTCAGCTCGATTTCTGTTTTAGTTGATAGATTATATGAATGGAATTAAATTTTTAGCTCAGTAATACCTCATAGCCTAAACCGGCGATCGGACTCGGGTTAGGGGTGTTACAACCTAACTTTTTTTTTATTAAAGTAGGTACCTGAAATTTTATTTTGTTATCACTTTAGGAACCAATTGTTAACTCTCTTTAAAAAAAAAATTCAAAGCAATCAAATTGTGACACATGACATTTTTAATCTGTTACCACTTTAGGTACTTAAACTATGCAACTTTTTCCATTTAGGTACCTAAAGTTTTTTTTTTTTCAGAGTAAGTGCCTAAAGTTTTATTTAGTTACCATTTTAGGTACCAACTGTCAACTCTTGGTAAATAAAGAATTCAAACCAATCAAATTATAACACATGACATTTTTAATTAAAAATTGTAAATATTTTTATCCCATGCCTAATGTCATTTTTAAACTTGTCATAATTTGATTGGTTTGAATTTTTTTAATGAGAATTAATCGTTAATATCTAGAACTTTAAATACCTACTTTTAAGAAAAACAAACTTTCAAGTGCAAAAAAAATACATAATTTGAGTAACTATTTTTCATATAACTTTTTAAAATAATCATAAAAATTTTATTTATTTTAAAGATATATTAAAAAATTCCATGTGTCTTTCTCTTCTTGTACCATCATATCAGCCTTTAGTAAAATTAGTGGAGTTCTTGAGTAAGAAAGTAAAATGTAATATCACACTACAATAGTTGGAACTTGGGATCGATTTCTTTTTTAATATGGTATTTTAAGTTATCATCCGTTTGATGCCTTTTTTAAATCCTTAAGTAATCATTTGTATAAATTCTGACATATTAAGAATGAGCAGTATGGTATAGTGTGTGGTCTCTGTGATTGCTAATCCTCTCTGAATGTGCCTTTATCTCTTTCTATTCTTGTGTTAACAATTCTTTTCTTAATCTGAAACGTAACCTTTTTTTGCAATCACTAGTTGTAGTTTGGAATTCAGTAGTACTGATAGGGCATATTTTTGGACAGTTTCACTGGTCACCTCTATTGCCTTTTACAAGAAGGTGAAGGATCATGTTAAAGCCTTCACTATCTTTTTGAAAATATTGAAATAAAATGTATTTTTAAGAGGATGATAGAACTAAGCAATGAGTTTACAGACATAACTTTTGCTTTAAGAAGGGATCATTATCCATAAAGAGTTTCTCTAATGCATATTTTGGAAATTGCCTTCTTTTTGAAGTAATCACTGGTAGCTGTTGCTTATAAAATCTTTAGAATTATAGTTTTTCATCAAGTATTACATAATATTCTCAGATGACCATACTATGAGCTATAGGATCAACTGATGGTAGGCTTCAGAATGTATTGCTTACCGATTTCTAGAAGTTTAGTTTCTCATCAATCTTGTTGTTCTTGTTTATTGTTAACATCTGCGCTCTGTTTAATGTGATTCACTTTTAGACATCCATCCATTAAGGTTTCTTTTTATTGATTTTCTTTAATGTTGGATTATGTATATTATGTATGTAACCTTAGAAGCTAGATTTTTAATAATGCAAATGCAAGTTTATGTGGAAATTGTGGTATTGGTGATACTGTATCAACTGTAGTTCCTGGACCTTCAGTCTTGATTATCGATTTCCACAGTCTTGAGGATTATTTAAGTGTAATTTTCAAGACCTAAATCTCTTAGAACTTGTCATTATCATGAATGCTGATAAAAAAACTTCTGAAATTTTATTTTATTTTTATCATTTATATGAAGGCAATAACTAAGAATAAATTCGGTATGAAATGAATGAGGTTCTTATTCTTAAGTGATAGCTCAATAGAATCTTATGTATTGATTAATAATAGATGTTTCTTCAAAGAATATATAACAAAGTTTGGATTTGGTACATAATTTCATATACTCGCACCATTTTATTAATAAAATAATGTTTTTTTTATCTTTTCATAGTTTCATTTTTGTTTTTAGGCGTTTAGCTAAGTAACTTATATCTGAGAAATGGCTGATTCCTTAACTTATTTTTGGGGCAAGGGCTTTGAGTTCCTTGATCTTGGAATAAGAATTAGCATATAATATCAGCTCCATCTCTTTCAATGGCAATAAAACTTCATTTGTTTTTCTTTATATGTCTGTGTTTCTAGTTTTGCTGGATTTTCCATGTCAAACAGTTTTTCTTTTTCTTTTTGTGTGTGTGTATGTGTATTTATTCTCTTTAGCTTTGAAGGATGGACCTAATAATTGTACAAAGGGACAATCTAAACTCTATTACTGCTGATTTTTTGTTAGATTAAAGTGAATTAGATATTAAAGACGGGTTTGCTAATGAGTTCCCTTAAGAAACTCTTTAAACTTAGTTAATATTCTATTTATGGTCATAACATTGTATTGAATGTAGTAGTTGAAAACTTATGATTTTTAGTTGGAACCATTATGTGTTAAATATGTAGTGGTATATTATTATTTCAACAAGGGGCATGTGGTTTAATAAGGTTGTGTTTTCTTTGGTAGAATTGACTTCAAGATAAGGACCATAGAGCTTGATAGAAAAAGGATCAAGTTGCAAATACTGCTGAGCAAGAGAGGTTTCGTACAATAATTATTAGGTATTTTTTTGTATAAATCTGTTATTTGCATAATTATTGGGAGGAATAATGCAACTTCTTAAATATAAACTATCAAATAATATTGCTAGCAAAGATAGTTTGAAAGAAGATTGATAAGCAAGATCTTTGGCATTATATAAAAGATCTGTTTTACCATTTATGAGGATTCATGTAAGTAATGAGAATCCCTAAGATATTTCATCAAGATGATGAGATAGATGTAAAGGCCAAGGGCAAATATAAAACAAATTGCAATTTGCACCTTAAAAGAAAGGGAAAGAACTATTTTGGCATATATGCCTTCATATCACTTACTCATGTTGAGTTGTCTATACATGTCAATCTTTTTTTTTCCTCAATTAACATTCTTACGTTTAATCTCATACTAAATAAATAATGGATTAATATTTAATACGCTAATAATATGTTTTTTTATTATTCCACAAACAATTTTAAAAAATTGTCACGCACCTCTTTTTTTAACATTTTATTATACTTTTTTAAGACACTTGTTAATCTCTTGACCCTACTTAATTAAATTTAAAAACTCCCATAAATAAAATGAAAAGCTTATTTAAATACAAAACAAAAGATTATAAATTTATAAAATGTATTTTTATTAAAAAATGTGAATTGAGTTATACATATATATATATGAAACAATTATATATATTTATTTATTAGTACTTTATTATTTCATATGTTTGTTATGGAATATTATTTATTAAATATCTAAAAAATAATGATCTTATTTCATGATTCAAAAGTTTACATAGTCATGTACTTTATCTTATGACTTATATCATTATTATAAAATTTTCGATTCCATAAATATTCATAGAGAATATTGCTTATAAATATCAAATGACTACATGTAAAATATTTATAACGTTTCAATGACTACATGTAAAATGTTATAAGTGATTTAACAATTATAAGTGAAGGACTATAAGTATTGAGTTATGTTTCTTAGTTATTAAAAGTTGTGCCTCCTAAACTTATTTGAATAATTATATCTATTGTTAAAAAATGTGAGTATCCAAATAAACATTTATTTGGATAATTGTATTTATATAAATAAACATGAAATTCTTTGTAAATAAGATCGAATTTCAGTTGCAACAAACTTTGAAACTTTGAAAATGATATTGTTATACATTACTAAATGCTTGATAAATTATGTAACACCCCAAACCCGGCCTGGTCGTTATGGCCGAATCTGACGAGTCATACGTATTTTAAAAATCCATGTTTCGTTTTATTATCTAAAAACCGCCTAATGCTGGCTAACCAAAGTGAATGGAGGCTGGGCACCAGGTAGGTATCCGAAACAGAGGAGGTGAGCCATGAAGGCTGCTTAAATACCAAGCTCCCGAATAGATCCAATCCTAGACATGCCCACAACCATTGCCACACTTTGGTAAACGAGTTGTAATCTTCTTCAAGTGGTTATCTTTGTTATACCATTTATGTGTGACGCTGTGTTATTTTATAAATAGGTATCATTTTGAAAACACGTCCTAAGTCTAGCCCATTTTATTTATTATCACCAATTTAAACAACATAATCCGAAAAAGAAAAGAAATAAAGTTAAAGTTAAAATGGCCTTATTACAACCCAAAATAGATGATAAATAAAGTAACCTTAGTGAAAACCCATTACTTATTCAAAAGCCCAAAAGCGATCACCGTGGCCACTCTGAATCCCCTCCGGCTCCAAGTCCCCAAGTCAAGGCTCACCAGTAAAGATAAGAAAGAAAGGGGTGAGTTTGGAAACTCGAGTGTGCAACAAGCCCCTTCGAGCCCAAAACAATATCGACTCTTCGGGTCTAAGCCCAAATTTAATTATCACATATCTTTGGACCGAAGCCTTTTCATTATTCATAACATCTGGGCGTAGCCTTTTGCCATATTCATGTTCTTGGGCGAAGCCTTTTCATTATTCATATTTCATAATCTTGGGCGTAGCCTTTACAGAATCGGTATGGCCCATAGGCCCATTTCAATGTCACATGTAATATTAATGCATGAATGCAAGCCCATTTGGGGTGACTACTCAACCCACCATCCGCTACTCTCCACCCGTACCAACCAAGCTCTCCATGTGGGAATAACTCAACCCACCCAACCAAACTCTCCATTGGCAAAGATAGTGCTTTATCATATAACCGGAGGCCTAGCCTCTTTTAATAATCGGGCATAAGCCCTTTTAATAATCAGGGCATAAGCCCATTTCGATAAATCAGGGCATAAGCCCTTTTGCACTTCCTCCATCCATATATAAACCCAACCCAAATGCATATAATGAATTTATCATGTATATCTCATACATATCATGTGCATACCATACATGTCATGTGCATATCATACATTTCATGTGCATATCATACATATCATGTGCATATCATACATACCACTTTTATCAAATCCCATGTGTATACTTCATAATTAACCCTAGGGGTATAATGGTCATTTTTACCCAGGGGCAAAATAGTCATTTTCAAATTAAAAGGGTATTTTCGTAATTCTACCAAATACTAGGGTTTCCATGCTCATTATCAATTACTATAGCTCATAGGATCAAACGGTTAATCTGGCCCACTTTTTTTGATTGGCCCGAAAACCCAATGGGCCCTACCTAGGCCTCTTAAGGCCCAACTTACCGAATATGCCAAAAATCACATTCTTACCGTTTCCATCGTTTTTGTTCCTCAACTCATCGACTCAAACTAACTAGTGAGCGTTAAACACTCACAAGTCCTCGAATTGCGAAATTTTCGGCATTTCGCTTTTCGCATTTATCGCTTTAAGCTATGAAAAGGGTTCGTTAACACACCTGTTTGGCGATATTCCTCCACGAGATCTCCTACACGATTTCTCCTATAATCCACCATTAATAAATCAACTTCCATTAATGACCCAAAACACCAACCAACTTATATTAATACTTACACATTCGGCCACCATCCAAAATAGCCTTAAAAATCTTACCTTGCCGATCTCATGATTGACTAGATCTAGCCACTCCAGAGATTCAAACCGACTCAAGTCGTCCACTACGCCTTGCTGCTCCTTCACTATAGAAATCATAAAATTATTAAAAGAAGAAACCCATAAGCCTAAACCCATATTCGGCCACCTCCTAAACCATAGGGGTTTGACCCTTGTTAATGACCATAAAGAGATCGCTTAAAGTTTGAGCACTTACCACGTCTCCTCTTCTTGAATCCGTCTATGCCTAGAAGATAAGGGAATTGATCACCGACAAGTAAGAAAAAGAAGGAAAATGGTTGTTGGTCAACAAAAATCGGCACCACCTTGACTTCACAATTTTCACTTTTTCATGGTATTACTGCAAGTAGAGATGAAGGAACGATTTAATGGATGAAGGGAGGGAAAAGTGTGGGCTGGTTTGGAAGAAGAAGAAGAAAGAAAGAGATGGAAGAAGAGATGGTAGATTACTGTCGGAGAAAAAGAGAGAACAACTAGCCAAAAGGGAAAAACGGCACAACTAATCCCTAGGTGCCGAAATACTAAGCTAATAACCCTTGCCAAAATCCCCTCTCCAGCTCCCTATATTCGGCCAACTCTTATCCTCATATCAAATCCCTAAAAAATCTCCCCTTATCACTCCTTAAATCATGCATTTGACCGAATCCAAACTCTCCTTTAGCAGAATCCACTTGGACTCCAACACTTACCCTTCCTGCACTTAAAAATAAATGCATCTATTTGCCAACACAGGGAATCGATCCCATGCCTTCCCAAACCACTTACACGCCACCCTTATAGCTCCCTAGTGGCGTCACTTAGCCACTTTACTAGAGGCTCATTTGTGATGCATTTTACCCATAACTCTATATAAGGGCCACCTAGTCAGAACCCCTAACTCTTAAATCCAAAATTCAAAAATTCAACCGGGTTTTGACCAATACATGGGCCTTCCATAAGCCCATTTACCTACTCAAAATATTAATTTCACATCCAACTACAAAATTTTAAAAACTTTACCAAAATATTGAGAACCGCGAATAAATCCGAAAATCAGGATGTTACAACTCTACCCTCCTTAAAGAAATTTCGGCCTCAAAATTTTACCTTATTCGAAAAGTTGAGGGTACTGTTGACGCATCGCCTCCTCAGTCTCCCAAGTAGCTTCCTCTTTGCCATGGTTTCTCCAAAGTACTTTCACTAATGGAACTGACTTCCTTCTCAACACCTTGACGTCACGATCAAGTATTTGCACAGGTTCCTCTTCGAAAGTCAAATCGATCCCTCGACCTCGATTTCGCAATCGCGGGATATGAGTTGGGTCGATCGATACCGCCAAAGATGGATACATGGAAAACGTCGTGGATACGATGCAGTTCTGGTGGTAATTCCAGCTGATAAGCCACTGGTCCAATCCGCTTAACAATTCGGTAAGGCCCAATAAACCGTGGGCTCAACTTACCCTTCTTACCAAATCTCAAAATCTTCTTCCAAGGTGAAACTTTCAAAAAGACCATGTCCCCCACAGCATATTCTACGTCCTTACGTTTCAGATCGGCGTAAGACTTTTGTCGGTGAAAATTTTTCATGCACTATTATAAACATGCTATAACTCTAAAATAATAATAAAATAATTTCTCTGACTTTGGATTGGTGGTTTCAAAACCAGTGTTCTGACTAAGCCCAAAATCGAGCTGTTACAAATAGTTTCTTTCTTTAGGTTGTTATTATCTAGGTGATGCTGGATACACAAATTGTGAGGGATTTCTTACGCCATTTAGAGGACAAAGATATCATTTGAATGAGTGGTGTTAAGGTTACCAGCCATGTGACACCCCACACCCGAGTCCTATGCCGAGACAGGATGCGAGGCATTACCACACTTAAACACGTGCATTCCAACTTTTTCGAATCATTAAGACTTGATAAATTTTAAAACTTTATCTAAATTCCTTAACATTGGCCTACGAGGCCCCAAACGTCCATTGGAAACCATTCGAGATCGGCTCGGGTTCTTAACCAACTTTAGAAAAATAACCATAAAAATAGAGCACACGCCCGTGTGGAAGGGCAACACGCCCGTGTGGTCATTAAGACATGGCCGTGCTGATTGCCCGTGTGACACACACAGCCTAAGCATCTAGGGACAGCCCATGTCACATGCCCGTGTGAATTAAATTTTAAATTCGAACCTACAAAGGTTTTCACACGGCCTGACACACGCCCGTGTCAATGGCTCATGTCCCTCACATGGCCATGACACGTCTGTGTCCTGGCTTATGTCTAAAAACCTTGACATTCTATTTCTAACGTCAGCATCCAATTTAGGGCATACGGCCGTGTCTCTGCCCGTGTGTTTACAACTATGAATATTGACTTGAAATTTTTATGCGCAGGGGACACGCGGCTGGATAACACGCCCATGGGACACACGGCCTAGACACACATCTGTGTGTCTACCAGTGTGGATAATATAAGTCTATTTAACAAGCCATATGCCACCCTGAAACACAATTTAATACTAATCAACATATCACAGTCTAACTTAATATAGGTTCTCAACCAACAACCATAGTTAAGGCCTATATGCATTTCACAAATTCAACCATGCCAACAATTTCACGTTCGTAAAAGACCATCTTGCATTCATATAATGACTTACAATATTAGCCATTTTCATGGCCTTATACAAAATGAGTCAAATGCTAAATCAAGCCAACACCTTTGGCCCCAAAACAAATTGACACAAAAATAAAATCAAAGGTTCCTATACATGCCATAATCAAAATGATAAAACTAGCTATACCGAGTGCTTCAAAGATAGTGTAGCTGGCTTCTCCGACGTAGGCGACGATCCTCAAACTACTTTGGCAGCACTATAAGAAGATGGAAAGGAAAAAGGGTAAGCATGGGAGCTTAGTAAGTACATATATGCAAATAAGTGTAATTAGAAACACATTCATCAAACCGTGGCTTATCATACTTAAATGATATATCATTTTGATCTCACTATTTTACTCTTCACTTCTTCTATACATACTTACTACATCTCATCACAAACTAAGGTCTTCATTCGAGAGTTTAGTATACATACCTGCAATTGCTCGTAATATAACTCAAGTTCATTCTCTCTATTGACATACCTCATTGGAAGTATCGCCAATCTATTCATCGAGTTACCCGTTAAACATTTGAAAATACCAATGAATACTCGGATAGTTTACTCCTATGTACTACACAAGTAGCCAAAGCTACCTTGTACTTTGTAATACTTGCATATTTGAGCTACTCACGGGCCTTGTCACCAAGTCAGTACCCGGACCCCATAACTCTATCATGTAATGCCCGCTCATTGAGCTACTCACTGGTCTACACACAAAGTCAGTACCCGGATCCACATTACATATTTCACTTATCTCATGAACTCTGACTCAACTCATGAGTTCAGACCACTCAATTTCTCATGACTTACATTTTGTATCCTATACTATTTTCGAGGTTCGGGATCTCGTATCTAACTTGATGTTGTCGCACTTGTTCCTAATGTACGTTACTCTTATTTCGCATTATTTATACTTCCATTGTATCGAGTAATATTATGATACATGGTAAAAATAAAACATTTAAAAGTAAGCTACAATGACACATTATTTACATATGTACTTACCTCAGCACAAAACAATGGGAACGAGCTTAATCTTCGTAAGCTTTGTTCTGCCCTCGATCAAGATCTGAATCACGTTTCTCTTGATCTAAAACGTTGAAATTTATCTTATTTAATACACAAATCATTCAATTCAACTTAAGACTTATACTTTGGTAAAATGACCATTTTGCCTTTAAACTTCGCAAAAATTATGATTTTACCCCTAGGCCCAAAAATCATTTTTTATCAAATTTCCTTATTAGCCAAGCCTAACTGAATTCATTTTATAACTATAGCATCTCACAATTCTCATTATTTAACACATTTATCACCTATTTAAAAGCTTATGCAAAATGGTCCTTAGTCAGGGTTTCCATGAAAACTATTTCCCAAAAGTTGTTTATTTCACAACCATAATACATTTTTTATCGTGATTGTCCTGTGATAAGTTTTATAAATTTATAATGAATCATTCTTGAAACTAACTATTATCACGACGTAGGCAAGTGTACCTATCGAACAGTAGTATAGCTTTAGCAAGACCAGATTGTCGAACCCAAGGGACTAGGAGTACTAGTAATGACTGTCTTCTTATTATCTAGCTGAAGAAAAGAGATTTGTTTTAACTAACTAATTAATTAAACTAAGAACTCACAGAAAATAGAATTTGGGAAATTACTTTTGGGGAAAGCGATTGATTGAGACAATACTTAAGGAAAAATCCACCTAGACTTTTACTTGTTATTCTGGCTCTGAACCGGATGATTTATTCATTTAACTTGTTCCATAGAAATCCCTAATGTATATTATTATCCCTCTCAAGAATAACAACGTCTAATCTCTAGGTTGAATAACCGAGAGTTATCTCTAATTAACACCCTAAGGTTGCATTAACTCGATCTATGGATTCCCTTATTAGGTTTCACCCTAATCCGGCAAAATCTTGTCACCCTATCTCTAGGCGCGCAATCGACTCCGCTTAATTACAACAAAGTTACTCTTAGCCAGGGTTTATTCCTCCTCCAACTAAGAGTAGTAACTTGAAGTGATATCCTGAAATATCAAAACAAGAATTAAGAACACATAATTATGAACAAGTCAAATATTTGTCATACGATTCAAAAATAATAACAAGGTTTTGTCATAGGTTTCATCCCTTTTAGGTATTTAGGGATTTAGTTCATAATTAAACAAGAAAACATCTCAGAATAATAATAATTACAAAACATAAAGAAAACCCAAAACTCCTGGAGGGGAAATTGAGGAGAGATCTTCAGTCTTGATAGTAGATCCGGCTTCTGAGATGGATCAATCGGCTTCCTTGGAGTAATTTCTTACTCCCTATTCTCTGTCTCCCCTTTCTTCCTCTTTTATGGTGTATTTATAGGCTTTGGAATGCCTTAGAACCCTCAAAAGTGGCCTTTTCAGAATTGAACTCAACTTGGGCTCGACAGGGACACGCCCTTGTGCGATAACTTCAGTCAGAAATCGAGGTACACGCGCGCAGTGTTATACCCGTAAGTCATGCTTCAATTCTGCCAAATTAACACAGCCATGTGATCTGGCCGTGTGAAGAGGTCCAGGCCATGTTGATTTCGTGCTTTGGCCCATTTTCTCCGTTTTTGGCCCGTTTCTCGTTCCTTTCATTCTCCTATGCTTACCTGAGAATAAAACATGAAATTAAGGCATTAAGAGCATCGAATTAACCAAATCTAAGGAGAAATCATTCATAAAATGCGTTAAGCATGGGTTATACGTATGTATAAATTACGGTTTATCAAATACCCCCATACTTAAGCTTTTGCTTGTCCTCAAGCAAAATCCTCGGATCACAGTTAAAATTTCCTTTTTCTCAACTTATAATTCCGATCAATATTATCTCAAATCATCTCATAAGTAATCATACATTGTGAATTTGAATAAAAGAACATTAGAGCTTCAAACATTCTAAATTGAGTATTTTAATCATGAAAAACGTAGGTATTTCCCCTCCTTTAAGTAGTTATCATTGATTCGGAACCTCACAGAGTTTAACATGCTCACTAAAGATTCACTCAAATCACTCGAAGTGTTTAAGGACAATGAAATCAGCACTCATCAGTCAATATGAAAAGTTATTACCATAGGCTTGCATAAAAATCAAATCTCCACCACTATAAATCGAGATGATATATCAATCCAAAGGTCTTTAAAGGGTTGGAACGAGGCTTAGTTAGGGGGTGTGGTCAGAACTTGAAAGAAAGGGTTAGAATCGAGATTTGACTTGAAAATTTACTTAACTAGAAAAAAAATATTAAATCATCACTTGCGTACAACAAAGCTTTCTTATTTGACTATGGAATGAGACTTACAAGCAAAAGATAACTACTAATTGTATACATGGGGTTTTTTTTTTTAATAACAAGTCAGATATCATAGATTACTATTAAGAACAAGACATAGTTAAGCAATTTATTCAAATCAATTCTCAACAAAAATTGAGGATCAAATTAATTTAAGGGGATTTCACAATAATGGGTTAATAGTTAATATCGAGGGTGGTACAAGGAATGGCTTGTTAGGCTCAAAGGGGTTTACTAAGGGTTAATCGTGGAGGTAGGCTTTTCATGGCATGAGTGGATTAATCCTAAGTGCCTCTATCATCTTGAAATATCAAATCAAATAGTGTGGTCTTGACATGCATAATCAGGCAAGCTCTAGAATAACAGTTCAATATTGGCACACTCAAAGCAATAATAGAAGTGAGCATGAAAGAATTAATAAATGTTCAAAAGGCTAAAAAATCTCACAAAAATTTATGGCTTTTTGATGTTTAAATCTGTGAGATTCAATTCAAGATAATACCTAAATTTGGGGAAACAACCTAAAATTTTAAATTCTTAAAAATCAACTTATCATGCTTGATTTTCTAGTGTCTTAAAGTTTAACAATCAATGCACGAATGCCTATGTTTTAATTCACGATATATCAATCAAAATAAGGGAAATAGTCTAATTTTTTTAGTGGCACAGTCGTCTCACAAGCCCGTGTGGTTCGTGTCCAGCCCGTGTTTGCCGCGAGTTGAGAGTTCGTCACACAGCTTGATGACACGCCCGTGTGTTTTGGCCGTGTGGCTTTATAATCGTAACGCACGACCGTGTGCGATGTGGCTTGCTTCTCTCACGCCCGTGTACCTATGTGCACATCCGTGTTGTTTTGGCAGTGTCAACCACGAGTGATAGACACGGGCGTGTCGCTCACCAGTGTCAATTAGACAGGTCTGTCCACGGCCTACTCGTACGGCCGTGGCGATTTATCGTAGCCCATGTTTTGGGAAAAAATTTTACTCTGTTTTCACATGGTCGTATCGCATGGTCGTGTCTATTCACATGTCATGAGCACGACCTGCAGCACACCCGTATTGATGGCCGTGTGAGCTTTGTGGACCTGTGCCCAACGATTCAGTTAGTGGTATAAATAAAAAAATTTAAAAAATAAAAATTAAATAAATGAAGACTGTTAGTACTCGGGTTTGTTTATAGTCTCAGCTCGACTTTCCCTTGCTAATGTATTCAGGAAGGTTCGTAGAGTCGTAGCTCCTCTCCATCGTCCTTGAAATTCTCACCATTATAAAGTTTGAGACGATGACCGTTTACCTTGGAAGTTCTTTGTGATGGGTGACTGACCTCTACTGTGCCATATGGAAAAATAGATTGAACTACGAAGGGTCCTGACTATCGTGATTTAAGTTTCCCAGGAAACAATTTGAGTCTTGAATTATAGAGCAAGACAAGATCTCTGACTTCAAATTGCTTTTGCTGCTTCAAGCGAGCGTCATGGCTTCGTTTTGTTGCTTCCTTGTATAGTCATGAGCTTTCGTATGCATTAGCTCGCCACTCATATAACTCGTTCAGCTGTATCAACCTGTTTTGGCTTACAAGTTTAGGATCAAGGTTTAGAAATTTAATGGCCCAAAAAGCTTTGTGCTCTAGTTCGAATGGTAGATGACAACTTTTCCCATAAACAAGTCTGTAAGGTGATGTTCCTATGGGAGTCTTAAAAGCAGTTCTATAATCCCATAAAGCATCATCTACTTTCATCGCTCAATATTTCCTGTTTGATTCTACTGTCTTTTTGAGAATTCATTTGATTTCTCGGTTTGCTACTTCGACTTGTCCACTGGTTTGTGGATGGTATGGGGTTACTATTCTGTGATGAACTCCGTATTTCTTAAGAGTTTTCTCAAATTGGGTGCTACAAAAATGAGTGCCCCTGTCACTAATAATTGCTCTAGGTGTTCCGAATCTTGAGAAGAGTTTCTTAAGGAAACGCACTACTACTCTAGCATCATTAGTAGGTAAAGCTTGGGCTTCTACCCATTTGGACGTATAATCAACTGCTACTAAGATGTAGATATTCCCAAACGAACTAGGGAATGGACCCATGAAGTCGATACCCCAAACGTCAAATATTTCACATGGAAGCATATAGTTTTGAGGCATTTCATCACGTTTGGAGAGGTTACCTGTCCGTTGGCATTTGTCGCAAGAAGTCACATACATGTTAGCGTCTTTGAATAGCGAGGGCCAATAAAAACCTGATTCAAGTATTTTATGCACAGTCTTAGTTCCACTATAGTGTCCTCCAGTTGGTCCTGAGTGGCAATGTTCTAGTATCTTTGATGTTTCTGACCTTGTAACACATCTTCGAATGACTTGATCTGCACATAGGCAAAAAAGAAAAGGGTCGTCCCAAAAGTAGTGTTTCACATCACCAAAGGATCTCTTCTTTTGCTGGTGTGTCAACCCTTTTGGGATAATATTAGCGGCCAAAAAATTTGCGATGTCTGTAACCCAAGGTACCTCGGAATCAGATATAGTGAAGAATTGCTCGTCAGGAAATGAATCATTAATTTTGGCTTCATCTAGTTTTCTGATATTTGAGTTTTCAAGCCTTGACAGATGACCCGCCGTAATATTTTTAGCTCCTTTCTTTTCCTAAATTTCTAAGTCGAATTCCTACAATAACAAAATCCGTCGAATGAGTCGAGGTTTTGCATCAGTTTTAGTTAGGAGGTATCGAAGGGTAGAATGATCAGTGTAGACAACAACTTTAAACAATATGAGATATGATCGGAATTTATCAAATGCAAAAACCACAGCTAACAATTCTTTTTCGGTGGTAGTGTAGTTTTCTTATGCAACTGTCAACGTCTTGCTAGCATAATAGATAGGTTGAAAGTGCTTGTCTCTTCGCTGTCCCAAAACTGCACCGACTGCATAGTCACTCGCATCACACATTAATTCAAAAGGTAAGTTCCAGTCAGGTGCAATTATAATTGGAGCATTAATTAATTTATCTTTTAAGGTGTTAAATGCTTCCAAGCATTCCTGATTGAAATTAAAAGGCATATCTTTTTCTAGTAATTTAGTCAAAGGCTTTGCTATTTTAGAAAAATCTTTAATAAATCTTCTATAAAAACCGGCATGTCCTAAAAAGCTTCTAATAGCCTTGACCGAACTAGGAGGGGGTAATTTTTCGATTGTTTCAATTTTAGATTTATCCACTTCAATCCTTTTACTAGAAATTTTATGCCCTAATACTATACCCTCTTGAACCATGAAGAGACATTTTTCCCAATTAAGCACAAGGTTCGTTTCCTCACATCTTATTAAAACTCATTTTAAATTTTTAAGGCAAAGATGGAAAGAGTTACCGAATACCGAGAAATCATCCATAAATACCTCCATGATATCTTCCACGAGTTCGTCAAAGATGGCCATCATGCAACACTGAAAAGTGGCAGGGGCATTACATAATCCAAAAGGCATTCTACGATAAGCGAACGTACCATATGGGCATGTGAATGTTGTCTTTTCTTGATCTTCAGGAGCTATTAGGATTTGGAAGTACCCAGAGAGTCCGTCTAAAAAATAGTAGTACATGTGTCCGGATAATCTTTCCAACATTTGGTTAATGAATGGCAATGGAAAGTGATATTTCCTTGTGGCATCATTCAGCTTCCTGTAATTAATACAAACTCTCCAACCTGTGACTGTCCTTGTTGGTATTAATTCATTCTTCTCGTTAGTCACGACCGTCATGCCTCCTTTCTTAGGAACAACTTGCACTGGACTTACCCAAGAACTATCAGAAATAGGATAAATAATTCCAGCATCTAGAAGTTTAATTACCTCAGCTTTAACAACTTCTTTCATATTGGGGTTCAGTTGTCTCTGAGCTTGCATACAAGGCTTATATTCATCTTCCATTAAAATTTTATGGGTGCAAAAAGAGGGGCTGATCCCTTTGATGTCAGAAATTTTCCATCCTATGGCCTTTTTATGTTCACTTAATACTTGGAGTAATTCCTCTTTTTCCTTGGGTTGCAGGTTAGAAGCAATAATCACTGGTAATGTAGAATTATTTCCAAGATGTGCATATTCCAAGTGCTTTGGAAATTGTTTAAGTTCCAGTTTGGGAGGTTCTTCAATAGAGGGTTTTTTTAAGTTTATCGTTCATCTTAATACCCTCATACTCTGCTTGTCTTAAGGAACATTCATTAGGGTCATCATCTGCCTCTTCCCCTTGAGCTAGACATAGTTCCGTCGTGTCCATTCGTATAATTTCCTGAAAAGAGTCTTCAGTAGCATGATCAATAGAGTCAATAAAATAACATGAATCATCCTGTTCCCTAGAAAATCTCATAGCATCATAAATTTTAAAGATAATCTCCTCGTCACCTACCATAAGTACCAATTTACCATCACCCACATCGATTACAGCCCTAGCAGTGGCTAAAAATGGATGCCCAAAAATTAAAGATACTTTCACGTCTTCGTCCATATCAATCACAATGAAGTCAACAGGGAATATGAATTTATCGACTTTCACAAGTATATTTTCTATAATACCCCTAGGATATTTAACAGATCTATCAGCTAGTTGAATACTCATCCTAGTGGGTTTGGGTTCCCCAAGACCAAGTTGTTTGAACATTTTATATGGCATTAAATTAATGCTAGCGCCTAAATCAGCCAGTGCTTTCTCAATATTCAAACTCCCAATTAAGCAAGGCATGGTAAAACTTCTTGGATCTCTCAGTTTGGTTGGCAGTTTATTTTGGAGTATAGTTGAGCACTCCTCGTTGAGTTCCACTGTAGACAAGTCTTCAAATTTCTTTTTATTTGTTAAGAGCTCCTTCAAAAATTTTGCGTATATAGGCATCTGCGAGATAGCTTCAACAAAAGGTAAGTTGATATGTAATTGTTTAAAAAGTTCAAGAAACTTACCGAATTATGCATCCATGTGGTCTTTTTTCAATTTTTCTGGGTATGGAACTGGTGGTTTATTCTTATTCGGCACTGGTTTGTCACTATTTTTGGGTCTTTCCTCCTCCCTTTTGCTTGTCACGGCTTCTTATGTTAGCTTCTTTTCAGATTCAGCTAATACTTTCCCACTCCTCAGTGTAACTACTTTCACATGTTCTTTTAGTTTGCTATTACTATGTAAACCACCTTATGGTTGTTCGGAGATTAGCTTGGACAGCTGACCTATCTGGATCTCGAGCCCCTGGATCAATGCTTGTTGATTTTTAAGTGCTGTCTCGGTATTCTGGAAATGAGTTTCTGACACCGAGATGAATTTAGATATCATCTCTTCAAGGTTCGATTTCTTTTCCTGTTGATAAGGTGGCTGTTGAAAACCCTAAGGATTCTGTGGCCTTTGATTTCCTTGACCGCCCCAAGAGAAATTTGGGTGGTTCTTCCAACCTGCATTATAAGTATTACTATATGGGTTATTTTGAGATCTAAAATTATTGTTACCCATATAGTTGACTTGTTCTTCTTCGGTTGTAGGATTGAATGGTGGGTATTCTGTAAGCACACCTCCTCCACTTGAATCACACCTCATCAAAGGATGTACCTGCGTAGAACCAAGTAAACCATCAATTTTCTTATTCAGAAGTTCTACCTGATTTGACAACATAGCGACCAAATCGACGTTATAAACGCCTGCTATTTTCGTTGGCTTAGTCCTCATGACTTTCCACTGATATTTGTTCAGTGACATCTCTTCAATAAATTCAGAAGCCTCTTCAGGTGTTTTGTTATTGATGGTCCCACCAGCAGCTGCATCAATCATTTATCTTGTCGAAGGGTTTACACCGTTATAGAATAATTGAACTTGCAGCCATAGAGGTAATCCATGGTGTGGGCACCTTCGCAAAAGGTCCTTGTATCTCTCCCATGCATCGTAAAGTGTTTCTAAGTCCATCTGTACAAGAGAAGATATATCATTACGCAACTTAGCTATTTTTGCCGGTGGAAAATATTTTAATAAAAAATTTTTGGTTATTTGTTCCCAAGTGGTAATGGGCCCTCGTGGTAGTGAGTTCAACCACTGTTTAGCTTTGTTCCTTAGTGAAAAAGGGAATAACTGAAGGCGAATGGCATAATTAGAAATGCCATTAATTTTGAAAGTGTCGCACAGTTCTAGGAAATTTTCCAAGTGAGTGTTGGGGTTCTCATCCTGCAAACTATCAAACTGAACAAATTGCTGTATCATCTGAATCGTGTTAGGTTTCAATTCAAAATTATTTGCAGCAATAGCAGGCCTAACTATACTTGACTTAGTTCCTGCAAAATTAGGTTTAGCATAATCATACATAGTACGAGGAGTAGGATTCTGATTTGCTAATTCAGCGGGTATAGCTGGAGGTAGCGGATTGTCTTGATTTTCAGCCATCTCCTCGGTTGTAGTTGAGATATCGTCCTCTTGCTCTTTCTCTGTGTATCTTAAGCTGCACCTGATTTCTCGTCGATTTTTACGAGCTATACAATCAATTTCCTCATCAAAAAGTAATGTCCCGACGGGTTTCTTCTAGTCATAAACTACAAGAACCTATCAGGAAAAAAAACACTTGATCGTGATTGTCCTGTGATAAGTTTTATAAATTTATAATGAATCGTTCTTGAAACTAACTATTATCATGACATAGGCAAGTGTACCTATCGAACAGTAATATAGCTTTAGCAAGACCAGATTGTCGAACCCAAGGGACTAGGAGTACTAGTAATGACTGTCTTCTTATTATCTAGCCGAAGAAAAGAGATTTATTTTAACTAACTAATTAATTAAACTAAGAAATTATAGAAAATAAAATTTGGGAAATTACTTTTGGGGAAAACGATTGATTGAGACAATACCTAAGGAAAAATCCACCTAGACTTTTACTTGTTATTCTGGCTCCTAACCGGATGATTTATTCATTTAACTTATTCCGTAGAAATCCCTAATGTATATTGTTATCCTTCTCTAGACTAACAACGTCTAATCCCTAGGTTGAATAACTGAGAGTTATCTCTAATTAACACCTTAAGGTTGCATTAACTCGATCTATGGATTCCCTTATTAGGTTTCACCCTAATTCGGCAGAATCTTGTCACCCTATCTCTAGGCTCACAATCAACTCCGCTTAATTACGACAAAGTTACTCTTAGCCAGGGTCTATTCCTCCTCTAACTAAGAGTAGTAACTTGAAGTGATATCCTGAAATACCAAAACAAGAATTAAGAACACATATTTAAGAACAAGTCAAATATTTATCATACGATTCAGAATTAATAACAAGGTTTTGTCATAGGTTTCATCCCCCTTAGGTATTTAGGGGTTTAGTTCATAACTAAACAAGAAAACATCTCAGAATAATAATAATTACAAAACATAAAGAAAACCCAAAACTCCTGGAGGGGAAATTGAGGAGAGATCTTCAGTCTTGGTAGTAGATCCGGCTTCTGAGATGGATAAATCGGCTTTCTTAGAGTAATTATTTACTCCCTATTCTCTGTCTCCCCTTGCTTCCTCTTTTAGGGTGTATTTATAGTCTTTGGAATGCCTTACAACCCTCAAAAATGGCCTTTTTCAAATTGGACTCAACTTGGGCTCGGCAGGGACACGCCCGTGTGACACGCCTGTGTGCGATAACTTCAGGCCGTGTTCAGGTACACGGGCGTGTGTTAAACCCGTGTAAGTCGTGCTTCAATTCTGCCAAATTGACACGGCCGTGTGATCTGCCCAAGTGAAGAGGTCTAGGCCGTGTTGATTTCGTGCTTTGGCCCATTTTCTCCATTTTTGGCCTGTTTCTCGCTCCTTTCATTCTCCTATGCTTACCTGAGAATAAAACATAAAATTAAGGCATTCGGAGCATCAAGTTCACCAAATCTAAGGAGAAATCATTCATAAAATGCGTTAAGCATGGGTTATAAGTATGTATAAATTACGATTTATCAATTTTCTTCCATAAGATTTCAGAAAGCAACATGAATACTCTCATGGAAAAACCCTAAACTTTCAACCATTTTGCAAAATAGTCCCTTTATTAGAAAGCTCATGCTACAAGGGGGTCAAAAATACAAAAATCAATAAGAATAACCTTCTAAATTACTTACTTGAAAGAGATACAAATGGCCGATATTTTGAGCTCTCTAAACCCCCTTTAGTTACTAAAAAATCGGCGGAGAAGATGACACTATAGCTTCTCTTTCTTTTGTTTTTATTTTAGTCAAATAAGTTACCAAAAGCTCACCTAACCTAGTCAACATGACTCAATTCGTCCCCTATGGCCGGCCAAGCTTCTTTTAAGGGTCTAATTGCCCTTTAAATACCCTCTATTATGGTTCTCTAGCTATTTGACACCCTTAGCTATCGAAATAGGACTTTTTCACTTTATGCGATTTAGTCCTTTTTTGTAATTAAACTCACAAACGCTAAAATTAATTCACCAAAATTTTCATGCACCTTTCTAAACATACCAACACACATAAAATAATATTAAAAATAATTTCTCTGACCTCGAGTTAGTGGTTCCAAAACCACTGTCCCGACTAGGCTTAAAATCGGGCTATTATAACTCTCCCCCTTAAGGATTTTCGTCCCCGAAAATCTTACCGGTGAATAAGTTCGAGTATTGATCTCTCATAGTCATCGGTTTCCCACATGGCCTCTTCGACTCCGTATCTCTCCCATAACACTTTCACAAGGGGAATGCTCTTGTTCCTCAATCGCTTAACTTCTCGAGCTAGAACTTTACGGGTCATCCCCATAAGACATGTCCGATCTAATCTCCACTTTAGTCGGAGAAATCACATGTGAAGGGTCAGAGTGGTATTGACATAACATGGACATATGGAACACGTCATGGATCTTTTCCAATTCTGATAGTAAGGCTAATGTATAAGCTACAGGTCTTATTTTTTCTATCACCTCAAAAGGTCCGATAAAACGCGGACTCAATTCACCCTTTTTACCAAATCTGATAACCTTTTTCCAAGGAGACACTCTCAAAAATACTTTATCGCTGACCTGAAATTTGATTTCCTTTCATTTCAAATCTGCGTAGAACTTTTGTCTATCCGAAGCGGCCTTTAAACAATCACGAATCACCTTAACTTTTTCTTCAGTCTCCTTGACTAAGTCAACCCCGTGAATCTGACTCTCTCTAAGCTCAATCCAATATAAGGGCATTTGGCACTTATGCCCATTCAAAGCTTCGTAAGGTGCCGTTTTCAAACTCGACTGATAGCTATTATTGTAGGAAAATTCAACCAGCGGTAGATACTTTTCCCAACTTCTTTCGAATTCTAGAACACAACAATACAACATATCCTCAAGGATCTGAATTACTCCCTCCGACTGACCGTCAGTCTGCGGATGGAAAGCTGTGCTAAAATTCAACTTTGTCCTCAAAGCTTCTTACAATTTCTTCCAAAACCTCGAAGTAAACCTTGGGTCCCTATCCGAAATAATTGACAAGAGTACTCCATGAAGTCTCACAATCTCGGAAATGTACAAGTCGGCTAGTTTATCAAGTGAGAAATCCATTCGCACCGGGATAAAGTAAGCCAACTTTGTCAGTCGATCAACCATAACCCATACGATATCTTTCTTCATCGGAGTTACCAGCAAACCCATCACAAAATCTATAGTAACCCGATCCCACTTCCACTCGGGGACCATGATCGGCTGAAGTAAACCCGAAGATACTTGGTGTTCAACTTTCACTTGTTGGCATACTAAGCGTTTTGATACAAACTCGGAAATGTCTCTTTTCATACTCGGCCACCAACATTTTCTTCAAATCATTGTACATTTTTGTACTTCTACGGTGTACAGACAAACAATCACTATGTACCTCAATTAAAATTTTTTAAATCCACTCGGTATCCCTAGAAACACAAATCCTACCCCAGAACTTCAAGCAACCATCAGAATCAATCCGAAAATCCGATTCAACACCCGATTCACACTGAGTTCTCTCGGCTAACAATTCATTGTCACTCATCTGAACTTCACAAATTTCTTAGAGAAACATCGGTCTAGCTTTTAACTTAGCTAGAATCGAACATCCTCTGTCAAGGCCAATTAGGCGTTCATTGCTCTCAGTGCAAATAATGATTTTCTACTCAATGCATCGGCGACCACGTTCGCCTTTCCTGGATGGTAGTCGATAATCAACTCATAATCCTTTAATAATTCTAACCACCTCCGTTGTCTTAGATTTAAATCCTTTTGAGTCATCAAGTACTTAAGACTTTTATGATCGGTGTATACATGGCAAATCTCTCTGAACAAATAATGTCGCCAGATTTTCAAGGCAAACACTATGGCGGCCAACTCTAGGTCATGTGTTGGATAATTCTTCTCCTGAGGTTTCAATTGTCTCGAGGCATAAGCTATAACCTTGCCTTTCTATATGAGTACGCATCCCTAGCCATTTAGAGAAGTATCGCTATAAACCACGAACTCTTTTCCTGATTCGGGTTGTACTAATACCAAAGCCTCAGTCAACAACTTCTTCAACTTCTCGAAACTCTGTTGGCACTTATCCAACCATTCAAACTTAACTTCTTTTTGCAATAACCTCGTCATGGAGCAGCAATCATGGAGAAATCCTTTACAAATCGCCTGTAATAACCAGCAAAACCCAAAAAGCTTCTAACCTCGGTCACATTCTTTGGTGGTTTCCGTTCAACAATAGCAGAAATCTTGCTGGGATCAACCCTAATGCCATCGCTCGAGATAATGTGACCTTAAAATCTAACTTCTCAAAACAAAAACTCACTTTTACTAAACTTGGCATACAACTGATTGTTTCTTAGAGTCTGTGGAGCGATTCCCAAGTGTTCGATATGCTCTACCTCATCTCTTGTAATGCCCCAATAATCTTAAACTTTCTTTCTTTTTTTAATTTTGATAAAAGGTGTGCTTAATATTCCTAGTCGAGTGTTATTTATGTGATAATAGGCCTGGTTAAGTTTTGAGTTCAAACTTTAGGGTGAAGGAAATTATAGTTTAATAATTAAAAGAACCTTGATGGCAAGTAGTTTGGTTTTTAAATAAATGAAGGAGGAATTGGACACAAGGAGCCTTGTGTTGGAGTGGCAAGAAGCGTCACATGTAGGGCTTACAGGTGGCGTAACATGCATGGCAAGGAGGTTTGGGGTTCGAATCCCTCCTTGCTCAAAAGAAGGATTTATCTTGGCTCAATAAATAGCAGTAGTGGTGTTGGATATGAACTCTGGCGAGAGTGATCAGAGAAGAAATTTAAGGAAGGGATTAAGAAGTTATCAGGGAGAAAACTTAGGAGATGAGGGGTGTAGAGAAGTGGAGCCAAATAGGGAATTTGGGGATAGGTAAATTCGGCTATAGTATATATAGGTATCGATTTTAGGGATTCTAGGGTATTGCCAAAATTGCTTCTCTTCCTTTAGCCAAATTCCTCATTTTTATGTTGCCGAAACACTTTTCTCCCTAAGCGCTCAAAAGCCGAATTCCTTGTTCCTTGCTTGCCGAATTTCCATCCTTTCTCTTCTCAAATTCTCTTTTGATTCACCTTTGGTTTTAGTCGATTCCTTCTTCTCTTCTTCTTATTTGTGCCGAATAACCCTTCTACCATACAAACCCTAAAAGTCGAATACCTCTTTGGCTAAAGACCCTCTGTGCGGCCGCTACTCCCTCTACTTCGGTCGATTCTTATGGGATTAGTATCGAATCTCAGATTTCAGATCTGTACCAAATTGCTCCTTAGGTGTTTTAGGGTTTTAGATTTAAGGAATACTCATGATTGGTGATCAAGGAAGGGCTATTAAGGCTTGTCGTTAAAGGTAAGGCAAATGTGAGTTTTTCGGCTTTTGGTGATCGTATTTGATAAGTGTGTGATTAATCGTTGAGTGACATCATTTGTAGGTTCGTGGCTAAGGAGACCGCAGCACGTTTTAGTACCAGGTGTGCACTTCTACCCTATGATAGCTTGATATAAATCTGAATGTGTGTACATACACTGCCCACACATTAGATTGGCAAATCTCGAAATGCGAAAAGCTGAAAAGCTGAAATGCCGAAAAGCCAAAAGTCTGGCTACGATAGTCTTGTGAGTGCGCGAACACTCGTAAGGGGAAACCGATAGGTTATTAGAGGCCCCATGTGCGATTCCATAGACTTGGGTCGTGTATTGGCTAACCATGCCAGAATGGGCAAAATGGGCCCGATGGGCTGTAGGGCCCAAAATAGGCAAAATTGGCAATTTGATACTAAGTGATGAAAAATCATATGATTGCATGACTATGAATGTGATTGGGCCTGACGGGCCATATGAATGTGATTTGGGCCTAATGGGCCATACGAATGTGATTTGGGCTTAATGGGCCATACGAATGTGATTTGGGCCTAATGGGCCATATGAATGAGAGTGGGTCTAGTGGGTCATATGCATGTATGTAGACTCGTTTGGGCTTTGTAAGGGGTTTTGGGCCTAGTATCTGATAATTGCTTAAACAGACATAAAACTTTAATAATTAATTAATTGCGACCATGGACAAGTCATAAGGTTAAGGTGTGGCAATGGGTA
Organism: Gossypium anomalum; assembly: GCA_025698475.1. NCBI lineage: Eukaryota > Viridiplantae > Streptophyta > Magnoliopsida > Malvales > Malvaceae > Gossypium > Gossypium anomalum. Next base: position 73,736,162 of record CM046966.1, on the reverse strand, counting down.
TATGCATATTTAGGATTGGATCTAGCGAGAGCTTGGTGCTTAAGCGGTCTTATTGACCCATCTCCTCTTCTTTGGATTCCTACCTAGTGTATAGTATCTATTTGCTTTAGCCAACGAGGACTTGTTAATAAGCCAAGGTAAATAATAACCCATAATAAAGAGAAATTACCAAAAAGCCCCTAAGGGCAAAAATGACTAAAATACCCCTATGTGTTGAATGTGAGGTTTACGGATGTTACATGTATACCTGCTGCATTCATATGATATTCTGCTTAGGTTGCATATGGGTTGGGAATTATGGAACGGAGGAAGTATATAAGGATCGCATGGTTGCTTGACGACCGTGGATCCACCAATGGTTTTTTAAGCCCAATATATGATTAACAGCTTTGCTGCAACGTTAGATAGTACCGCAACTGGGCTACCATTGATGTGTATCGGATGGGTGGGTCGATATTTATATCCCCACATGATGTGTACCGGCAGACGGAGTTTGTGTGTAGCAGTTGGATTATTAGGGTGGGTTGCATAGCATTGCATGTATGAAATTATTGTGATATTATTGTGATATGGGCTTCGGCCCAACTGAGGCTAATATGGGCTAAGGCCCAAAGGCCACTGTTATTGAATTGGGCTCAGGCCCGAAAAGACTTGTTATTACATGCTTTTCTATTTGCCGAGGGTTATACACACTGAGTTTTCGAAAACTCACCCCCTCTTTTATTTTTCTCAGGTGATCCTCAGTAGGTGGTTCGACGGTTGGAGGGACTCCGAGGTAGCCAGCTAGCAAGACGGCTTGGAATGGTTTTCTTAAGCATATAATTTCTAGTATTTTAAGTTATTTCAGTCCGGATTGTAATAAGGCCTTTCCTCTGGTTATTATTTCAAATTAAGAGTATTATTATTTTCATGCTCTTTATTTATTAGAAGCAGAACATGGTTTTCCTAATCCATAATTGTTTTTAAATACTACGTTTCCGCAACTCAATTTTTAAATGACAAGTTTTCATAAATCATCTATTTTAAATAAAGCTTCCGCAACTGAAAAGAGATTTTACAAAGTAATTATTATCATACAAGAAGGAATAGTTTTCTTTAAATACACCTCGCTTTGAAAGCAACAAATACAAACTGAATGTTACTTAATTTTCTCCTTTGAAGGGTTTCTAATGAAAATAAGGTTTTCGATAAAATAGTTCAATGTGACATACCAGATTCTGCCATAACATCTGGGCCGGGTTTGGGGTGTTACATTTAGTGGTATCAGAGTCAAGTTGCAAAACTCGGGCTGTGAAGTGGGCCTTATTATATCACAATGTTTTGGGGAAAAAAATCTTGCAGTACGGCATACTGAGTCTCCGACGTCGAACCAAGTAAGTTCTTTTGTTATTAAGCTTGTTTAATTTGATATACTGTAGATAATTAGTGGGCTACTTTAGATGATTATACTGAGGCTTTTAGTTGGAGTGAAACTGAAGCCCGTAAGACCTTAAAACTGTAGATGATTTATGAAAACAACTTTTTTTTAATACTTTCATAAAACATCGGCTTAATTATTAAAACTAAAACTTCATAAAATTTCTAATCCAGATAATACGTGAATCAATGATGAGTGCTAGACTCGTGCTATTTACCTAAGTTGGAATTAGAGTGCGCAGCACGAGTGTGGTGTGGTGGTCTATGTTATTAGTTGAAAATTTTGTGGACGAAAATTTTTTAAGGAGGGTAGAGTTGTAACGCGCCAAAAATCCTGAACTTTCTTTCTTTTTCGGTTTTGATTAAAGGCGTGCTTAATATTCCTAGTCGAGTGTTATTTATGTGATAATAAGCCTAGTTAAGTTTTGAGTTCGAACTTTGGGGTGAAGGAAATTATAGTTTAATAATTAAAAGAACCTTGATGGCAAGTAGTTTGGTTTTTAAATAAATGAAGGAGGAATTGGACACAAGGAGCCTTGTGTTGAAGTGGCAAGTAGCGTCACATGCATGGCAAGGAGGTTTGGGGTTCGAATCCCTCCTTGCTCAAAAGAAGGATTTATTTTTGCTCAATAAATGGCCAGTAGTGGCATTGGATGTGAACTCTGGCGAGAGTGATCAGAGAAGAAATTTAAGGAAGGGATTAAGGAGTTATCAGGGAGAAAAGTTAGGAGATGAGGGGTGTAGAGAAGTGGAGCCGAATAGGGAATTTGGGGATAGATAAATTCGGCTATAGTATATATAGGTGCCGATTTTGGGGATTCTAGGGTATTGCCAAAATTGCTTCTCTTCTTTTAACCGAATTCCTCATTTTTGTGCTGCCGAAATACTTTTCTCTCTAAGTGCTCAAAAGCCGAATTCCTTGTTCCTTGCTTACCGATTTTCCATTCTTTCTCTTCTCAAATTCTCTTTTGATTCACCATTGGTTTTAGCCGATTTGTAACATATCGAAATAAGGCCTAAATGGAATAGTGGTTGCGAAACCACAAATCTGAGATAGAAAAGTTTATTTCAATTTATTTTTATAATTTACCGAGTGATTAGATGCATGTGTTAGAGTATTGATAAGAAATTTTATAGATTGCATGTTTAATTTGCCTATTAGGGCTTATTTGCGAGAAGTTGTTATGTGACTGATTTAGGGCCTAAATAGAATGATGGTTTTAGAACCATGAATTCGAAGTCAAAAAATTTATTCCGATTAAGTTTTAAGGTTTATTTATTGATTAAAATATTGTGTAAAAATATCATTAAGAAATTTTACTGATAAAGTGCTTAATTGAACTTTTAGAACTAAATTGCAAAAGTTGCAAAATATATGTTCTAATTCATAAGTACTTGATTGAAATGGGAGTTTAAAGAGGAGGTCCTTAAATGGTAATTATACCATTATATTTCGTTTGGACAAAAATGGTTATGAATAGGACAAAATTTTAAAGAAAGGCCTTAAGGGCATTTTAGTCATTTGGTAATTAAAAGAAATAAAAAGGGAAAATAAAGCCAAAATTGACTCATCTTTTTCATGGAGGCCGAAATTAGCATGAGGGAAGCCATGGCTAGGGTTTTCAAGCTTTCCAAGCTCAATAATAAGTCCGTTCTAGCCCCGTTTTTCAAGTTCTTTACATTTTTGAAATCTCGGTAACTTGATTAAGCATATTCTAGCAATAATTTAAGCTAGGGTTCATATTTGGAAAAATATCCATAGGTGAAATGTGTTTATTTTGATGTTTTATGGTAGAATATGAAGGTTAAAATTATGTTAAACAACTTTTGCTAAGCGGTTTTAAGCAAAAATGAGTAAAACTGCTTAATCGGTAAAAGTTGTTATTGTTCATAACTATGTGTTAGAGTGAGAATTTGATGTTTCCATAGAAGGGGAAAATGATCAGCATGTCATAAAACATAAGAATAAGGGATGAATTTTAATTCCTAAGCCTAGAGGCAAAAGTGTAAATATGCAAAAGTTTAAGGGCAAAATTGTAATTTTTCCAAAGTTTGAGTTAAGGACTGTTTTGAATAGTAAATTAATTAAATAAGTAAAATATGATGTTTTAGATCTCGGAAAATGAGATTTGAACCTAGAATGGGAGAAAAATCGAAAATTGGGAAAGTTAGTAAAATGGTTGTTTTAGTATCGAGGTAAGTTCATATGTATAATAAGTATTAATTTATGCATGTTTGAATGTAATATTGATATATTTATTATGATTGCCGAGGTGTTGAAAGTAAGTATAATTATGGTGATTTAAATGTTCAATATTAATTCGACATGGAAATAAGAAAGTATGTAAGTTTGTATGTAAATATTACATTATCTTTATTTACGTTTTTATATTTCAACATATTTTATGTATTGTAGCTGATTTTTGAATTATAATTGACTATTGGAAGAATGGAATAAAGTATTAGATAGTGAGATACTTCCCGTTTGAACCTTCAAAATTGAAATATATGGATGGTATGTAGCTAGGTCACATGTGTAATACGAGATGTATACCATGTGTACAAGAGAGCTACGGGATATATGTAGGTAGGTCGCATACGTGGTTCCAGGTGAAGGACACCATGTAGACAAGAGAGCTACGAGATAAACTGGCTAGGCCACATGGGTAGTACTAAGTGTTCACTATGTGTACAAGAGAGCCAAAATTATGTGTACAATCGAGCTAGGTCACTTGAGTGGTGCTAAGTGAATGCCACTATGTGTACAAGAGAGCTTCGATTTTAAAGGTGGGCTGTGTGCGATACCATCGCGTATCTGTTATTATTCCGAAGCGTTCAACTGGGAAATTGATTAAATGAAATTGTGTATGACTTTGTGATGATAAGTGTAAGCATATACGTGTGTAACTTAGGAGCAATATGCTCAATATGTGATTGGAAATTAGAAAGATTGTTATGGGTAAGTGGTGAATACAATTGAAGTGTGAAAGATCAAAATTGACAATAAAAAGCTGTTCGGGATAGTTGCAGTGACGGAAATCTAAAATTTTACCAAAACTAGTAGAAATTGAATCAGAGACTGAATGAGATATCAAATTAGAGCTTAATGAATCTATTTTCATATAATGGAAACAGAGCAAGCAAAGGAATTCTATATTATGAGATATTTAAGTTTTTGAGAGACTGGTTCAGAATAACTATGTGATCCCCTGTTCTGACTTAGAAAAATCATTAAAACTTGTACAAAAATAATTAGGGGATATAATTTATATGCTTGAAATCCTTAATGAGTCTAGGAGAAAATTGATTCGTAGTGAAGAACGGTCAGGGCAATTGAGCAGTGAAACAGGGGTAACTTCAATTAATTAACTGTACTAATTGGCTAGACCAAAAATTCTAAAAATTTTATGGTAAGAATAAACGTGAATCTAGTTTCAAGGAAAATTAACGTTTTGTAATTTAGAGTTTTGTAGCTCCAGAAATAAATAATTTAGCTACTGGTATTCTGCTAGACAGCTTATTTTGAACCTGTTTATGATTGTAGTAGTGAAAGTATGTGTGTTTGTGATGGTAATATTCCGGGAACATATTGTGACTTTGTTTAAACTATGATAATGTATTGTTATTAATATTTACATATTTACTTACTAAGCTATAATGGTTACTCCCTTCCTTTCTTTTTTCTCTTATAGTGTCACAGATGTTAGCTCGAGTTGGAGGTCGCCGGAGGTTAAATCATAGTATCAAACTATTGATCGATATATAAAGGTTTTAAAGTATTTTTTTTTAGTCTTTGGCATGTATGGGGACTCGTTTAATTGTTACTAAGTTGCTAGGAGTTGGCCTAAAATACTGACCTATGTTAATTGAAGGTCTTTATTGTATAAAGTCATTTAATGAAGATAGTCTTGATTATGTTATTAATTAAATGATGCAATTTATGAATGTGCATGCTTGCCTATTTGTGCAGTTGAATTAAAGCATGATATGGGCCTTGTAAGCTCTTTTTAAGGGACAGCTTGAATGTGTTTGAAAAAGTTTTAAATTAGAGTGAAATTATGAATCGGTTTTTATACGATGATTAGTGATTAAGTCCGGTAATGCCTCGTACCATGTTCCGGCGTCGAACATGGGTAAGGGGTGTTACACGATTCCTTCTTCTCTTCTTATTTATGCCGAATAACCCTTTCACCATACAAATCTCAAAAGTCGACTACCTCTTTGGCTGAAGACCCTCTGTGCCATCGCTACTCCCTCTACTTCGGCCGATTCTTGTGGGATTAGTATCGAATCTTAGATTTTAGGTCTATGCCGAATTTCTCCTTAGGTGTTTTGGGGTTTTGGATTTAAGGAATACTCGTGATTGGTGATCAAGGAAGGGCTGTTAAGGCTGGTCGTTAAAGGTAAGGCAAAGGTGAGATTTTCGGCTTTTGGTGATTGTATTTGATAAGTGTGTGATTAATCGTTGAGTGACATCATTTGTAGGTTCGTGGCTAAGGAGATCGCAACACGTTTTAGTACCAGATGTGTACTTCTACCGTCTGATAGGTTGATATAAAGCCGAAGGTGTGTACATACACTGCCCACAGGTTAGATCGGTAAATCCCGAAATGTCGAAAAGCTGAAATGCCGAAAAGCTAAAGTCTAGCTACGATAGTCTTGCGAGTGCGCGAACACTCGTAAGGGGAAACCGATAGGTTATCAGAAGCCCTATGTGCAATTTCATGGACTTGGGCCGTGTATTGGCCAACCGGGACAGAATCGGCTAAATGGGCCCGATGGGCTGTAGGGCCCAAAATAGGCAAAATTGGCAATTTGATACTAAGTGATGAAAAATCATTTGATTGCATGACTATGAATGTGATTGGGCCTACGGGCCATATGAATGTGATTGGGCCTGACGGGCCATAAGAATGTGATTTGGGCCTAATGGGCCATATGAATGAGATTGGGTCTAGTGGGCTATGTGCATGTATGTAGACTCGTTTGGGCTTTGTAAGGGGTTCTGGGCCTAGTATCTGATAACTACTTAAACAGACATAAAACTTTAATAATTAATTAATTGCGACCGTGGACAAGTCATAAGGTTAAGGTGTGACAATGGGTATATGCATGTCTAGGATTGGATCTAGGGAGAGCTTGGTACTTAAGCGGTCTTATTGACCCACCTCCTCTTCTCTAGATTCCTACCTAGCGCATAGTATCTATTCACTTTAGCCAACGAGGACTTGTTAATGGGCCAAGGTAAATAATAACCCATAATAAAGAGAAATTACCGAAAAGCCCCTAAGGGCAAAAATGACTAAAATACCCCTATGTGTTGAATGTAAGGTTTATGGATGTTACATGTATACCTGTTGCATTCATATGATATTCTGTTTAGGTTGCATATGGGTTGGGAATTATGGAATGGAGTATATGAGGATCACATGGTTGCTTGACGACCGTGGATCCACCGATGGCTTTTTAAGCCCAATATATGATTAGCAGCTTTGCTGCAACGTTAGGTAGTACCGCAACCGGGCTACCATTGATGTGTATCGGATGGGTGGGTCGATATTTATATCCCCACATGATGTGTATCGGTGGACGGAGTTGGTGTGTAGTGATTGGATTATTGGGGTGGGTTGCACAGCATTGCATGTATGAAATTATTGTGATATTATTGTGATATGGGCTTCGGCCCAACTGAGGCTAATATGGGCTAAGGCCCAAAGGCCACTGTTATTAAATTGGGCTTAGGCCCGAAAAGACTTGCTATTGCATGCTTTTCTATTTGTCGAGGGTTGTACACACTGAGTTTTCAAAAACTCACCCCCTCTTTTATTTTTCTCAGGTAATCCTCAGTAGGTGGTTCGACGGTTGGAGGGACTCCGAGGTGGCCAGCTAGCAAGACAGCTTGGACTGGTTTTCTTAAGCCTATAATTTCTAGTATTTTAAGTTATTTCAGTCCGGATTGTAATAAGGTCTTTCCTCTGGTTATTATTTCAAATTAGGATTATTATTATTTTCATGCTTTATATTTATTAGAAGTAGAACATTGTTTTCCTAATCCATAACTGTTTTTAAATACTATGTTTTTGCAACTCAATTTTTAAATGACAAGTTTTCATAGATCATTTGTTTTAAATAAAGCTTCCGCAACTGAAAATAGATTTTACAAAATAATTATTATCATACAAGAAGGAATAGTTTTCTTTAAATACACCTCGCTTTGAAAGCAACAAATACAAACTAAATATTACTTAATTTTCTCCTTTGAAGGGTTTCCTATGAAAACAAGGTTTTCGATAAAACACTTCAATGTGACACACTAGATTCGGCCATAACGTCTAGGCCGGGTTTGGGGTGTTACATCTCTAGAATAGATTAGGATGTCATCGATAAATACGACGATAAACTTATCCAAGTATGGCCGTAAAATCCTATTTATTAAATCCATAAACACGACGGGAGCATTTTTAAACCGAAAGGCATGACAAGGAACTCGTAGTGGGCATACCTCATCCTAAAAGTAGTCTTAGGCACATCTGACTTTTTAACTCTCAGTTGATAATAGCCGGATCTCAAGTCTATCTTAGAAAACCATGTTGCTCCTTTCAATTGATCAAACAAGTCGTCAATCCGTGGCAACGGATATTTATTCTTGATTGTCATCTTATTTAATTGTAGATAGTCTATGAACAGCCTCATAGACCCATCTTTCTTTTTCACAAATAGCATTGAAGCACCCCACGGTGAAAAGCTTCGTCTCACAAAGCCTTTATCGGTCAACTCTTGTAATTGTAACTTTAGTTCCTTCAACTCAGCCAGAGCCATTCGATACGGAGCAATCTTTGCATACAACTGGTATTGTCTCAACCTTCAGCTTAGACTCCTTAGCATTAATTATAACAGCCAAATAAGCTTCACAACCATTCCTCAAACATTTTCAGGCAGACGTTGAGGATATCCCAATAGGCAAGTTCTTTGGTTCATCTTATTTAACCCAAAGAGTTTCACCATTTTCACATGTCAATTTAATAACCTTTTGCCTACAATTTACTACAATATCATGGAGTGTCAACCAGTCTATATCCAATATGACATCAAACTCATTGAATGGTAACAACATCAAATCAACCGGAAAACAGTGACCTCTAACTATCAAAGGACATTTTTTGCATACTTTATCAACTATCACATGCTTGCCTAAGGGGTTTGACACCTTAATTATAAACTCCATAGGCTCAACAGGTATGTTCATGCTAGACACCAATCTCATGCATATATACGAATGAGTAGAACTTGGGTCAATCAAAGCAATAACAATATTATCATAGAGAGAAAATGTACCAGTGATCACATCAGGAGAAGATGCATCTTCACGTGCACGTATGGTGTAGGTTCTAGCCGGAGTTCTACCTTCGGATCTCTCTGTGGTGTCTCTCGTCACATTCTTGCTGCTAGCCCTAATTCCAACATTTTTCTGTGGTATTCCCTTAGAATTTGTGTCACTTGGCCTTGTACTTTAAAATTTTTCTTTCTCGTTCATCTCAGTGCAATCCTTGATATTATGGTCTTGAGAACTGCATCGGAAATAGAATCCATCGTTCATTCTACACTTGCCAAAATGGCTTTTACCATAATGCTGGCACTCTGGTCGAGAAGACCTGACGTTACCTACACTAGCCATTGATGTAACCCGAGATTTAGAACTCGAATCTTGCTTCTTACAATCTCTGTACGAGTGTCCAGATGACATATGAGAATGAGAATAAACATCTTTAGATTTCTTAGACTGAGATGGAAATGACTTGCTTGCATGCCTCTTCCTTGCATCTCTAGTCTCAGCCTCAGTTTTCTTCTTTTCCTTGATCAAATCCTTGGCTTTACATGTCCGATTAACCATCACTAAAAACTCCTTTAATTCAAGAATGCCCACCGACAACCTAATATCCTTATTAAGTCTATCCTCAAACCTTCAACACATCTTAGCCTCGGAGGACACACACTCCCAAGCATACTTACTAAGTTGGACAAACTCCCTTTCATAATCAGTAATCGTCATGCGGCCCTGCTTCAAGTCAAGAAACTCCTTACGCTTTTGATCCATGAATCTCTCACTAATATATTTCTTTTGGAATTCTTCTTGGAAGAATTCCCATGTGACCCTCTCGTGAGGCACCACTGAAACTAATGTTTTCCACCAGTGGAATGCCGAATCCCTCAACAAGGATATGGCACACTTCAAGCATTCTTTAGAAGTACAAGATAATTCATCGAATACCCTGATGGTATTCTCAAGTCAGAACTCTGCCCTTTCAGGATCATCATCTTTATTTGCACGTATGGCACACTTCAAGCATTCTTTAGAAGTACAAGATAATTCATCGAATACCCTGATGGTATTCTCAAGTCAGAACTCTGCCCTTTCAGGATCATCATCTTTATTTGCACGGAACTCCTCGATTCTATGCTTTCGGATCTTGTCCACTGGGGGTCTATTCAATCTCATAAAATCCATACCCTGGGGTGCTACAGGGACAGGTTGAGGAATAGGTGAGGTGGAGGGGGTTGAGCATTCGGGTTCGCTTGGGCGAACTCCGTGTACCATTCATTCATCACATGGAGAAAGGCTTCCCGAGCCCCTTCTTCCCCTCTCTGACTAACCGTGGGAGGTCGATTATCAGATGGCACCGCCCCTTCAGTAGGAGCCAGTGCATTACTTTCTACATCGTCTGCCATAGTTCAATCGGGATCCATTACTATAAGAAAACATGATAACAAAATCATGAGCCATCACACTATCACAATTTATTTATGGCATGTATAGCTAGACTCGTACACATGCTAGGTTAGTCCGAGAACCGACTAAACCATAGCTTTGATACCACTAAATATAACACCCCACACCCGAGTCCTACGCCGAGACAGGATGCGAGGCGTTACCACCCTTAAACACGTGCATTCCAACTTTTTCGAATCATCAAGACTTGATAAATTTTAAAACATTATCTAAATTCCTTAACATTGGCCTACGAGGCTCCAAACGTCCATTGGAAACCATTCGGGACCGGCTCAGGTTCTTAACCAACTTGAGAAAAATAACCCTTGAAATAGAGCACACGCCCATGTGGAAGGGCAACATGCCCGTGTGGTAATTAAGACATGGTCATGTTGATGGCCTATGTGACACACGCGGCCTAAGCATCTAGGGACACGCCCGTGTCCCATGCCCGTATAAATTAAATTCTAAAGTCGAACCTACAGGGGTTTTCACACGGCTTGGTACACGCCCGTGTCTATGGCCCATGTCCCTCACACGGCCATGACATGCCCGTGTCTTAACCCGTGTCTAAAAACCTTGACATTTTGTTTTTGACATCAGTATCCAATTTAGGGCACATGGCCAAAGCACGCGTCTGTGGCCAGAGGCCGTGTCCTTCACACAGCTGAGACACATGGCTGTGTCTCTACCCGTGTGTTTACTACTAGGCATACTGACTTGAAATTTTTACGTGCAGGGGACACACGGCCAGATAACACGCCCATGAGGCTAGCTGTGTGTCACACACGGCCTAGACACATGCCCGTGTGTCTACCCGTATGGACAATATAAGGCTATTTAACAAGCCATATGCCACCCTAAAACACAATTTAATACTAATCAACATATCAAAGTCTAACTTAATATGAGTTCTCAACCAACAACCATATCTAAGGCTTATATGTATTTCACAAATTCAACCATGCCAATTTCACGTTCGTAAAAGACTATCTTGCATTCATATAATGACTTACAATATTAGCCATTTTCATAGCCTTATACAAAATGAGTCAAATGCTAAATCAAGCCAACACTTTTGGCCCCAAATTAATGTGACACAAAAATAAAATCAAAGGTTCCTATACATGCTATAATCAAAATGATAAAACTAGCTATACCAAGTGCTTCAAAGATAGTGTGGTTGGCTTCTCCGACGTAGGCGACAATCCTCGAACTACTTTGGCGGCACTATAAGAAGATGGAAAGGAAAAAGGGTAAGCATGGGAGCTTAGTAAGTACATATATGCAAATAAGTGTAATTAGAAACATATTCATCAAACCGTGGTTTATCATACTTAAATGATATATCATTTTGATCTCATTATTTTACTCTTCACTTCTTCTATACATACTTACTACATCTCATCACATACTAAGGTCTTCATTCAAGAGTTTAGTATACATACTTGCAATTGCCCGTAAAATAACTTAAGTTCATTCTCTCTATTGATACCTCATTGGAAGTATCACCAATCTATTCATCGAGTTACCCATTGAATACTCGAAAATACCAATGAATACTCAGATAGTTTACTCATAAGTACTATACAAGTAGCCAAAGATACTTTGTACTTTGTAATACTAGCATATTTGAGCTACTTACGGGCCTTTTCACCAAGTCAGTACCAAGACCCCATAGCTCTATCATGTAATGCCCGCTCATTGAGCTACTCACGAGTCTGCACACAAAGTCAGTACCCAGACCCACATTACATATTTCACTTATCTCATGAACTCAAACTCAACTCATGAGTTCAGACCACTCAATTTCTCATGACTTACATTTTGTATCCTATACTATTTCTAAGGTTCGACGGGATCTTGTATCTAACCTAATGTTGTCGCACTTGTTCATAATGTAGGTTACGCTTATTTCGCATTATTTATACTTTCATTATATCGAGTAAGATTATGATACATGGTAAAAATAAAACATTTAAAAGTAAGGTACAATGACACATTATTTACGTATGTACTTACCTCGGCACAAAACGATAGGAAAAGCCTAATCTTCGTAAGCTTTGTTCTTCCCTCGATCAAGACCCGAATCACGTTTCTCTTAATCTAAAATGTTGAAATTTAGCTTATTTAATACACAAATCATTCAATTCAACTTAAGACTCATACTTTGGTAAAATGACCATTTTGCCCTTAAACTTTGCAAAAATTACAATTTTACCTCTAGGCTTGAAAATCAATTTTTATCAAATGTCCTTATTAGCCAAGCCTAACTGAATTCATTTTATAACTATAGCATCTCATAATTCTCATTATTTCACACATTTATCACCTATTTAATAGCTTATGCAAAATGTCCTTAGTTAGGGTTTCCATGCAAACTATTTCACAAAAGTTGTTTATTTCATAACCATAATTCATTTTCTTCTATAATATTTCAGAAAAAAAAGAATAATCTCATGTCAAAACCCTAGAATTTCAACCATTTTGCAAAATAGTCCCCTTATTAGAAAGCTCATGTTATAATGGCTTCAAAAATACAAAAAATCACTATGAATAACCTTCTAAATTACTTACTTGAAAGATATACGAATGGCTGATATTTTGAGCTCTCTAAACCCCCCTTTAGTTTCTGAAAAATTGGTGGAGAAGATGACACTATAGCTTCCCTTTCTTTTATTTTTATTTTAGTCAAATAAGTTACCAAAAGCTCATCTAACCTAGTCAACATGACTCAATTTGTCCCCTATGGCCGGCTAAGCTTCTTTTAAGGGTATAATTTCCCTTTAAAGACCTTAAATTATGGTTCTCTAGCTATTTGACACCCTTAGCTATCAAAATAGGACTTTTGTACTTTATGCGATTTAGTCCTTTTTCGTAATTAAACTCACAAACACTAAAATTAATTCACCAAAATTTTCATGCACCTTTATAAACATACCAAAACACATAAAATAATATTAAAAATAATTTCTCTGACCTCGGGTTAGTGGTTTCGAAACCACTGATTCGATTAGGCCCAAAATCGGGTTGTTACAAGCCAAGTACTCTGAAAGAATTTTTCAATATGAAACATGCTTCAGCGCGTAATGTTATTGAAAGATGTTTTGGGTTACTAAAACTTAGATGGGGAATACTTAGGAGTCCATTATTCTATCTTGTGAGGGTGTACAATAGAATCATTATTGCATGTTGTTTGCTCCATAATTTTATTCAAACCTATATGAGTCATCCTATTGAAGTTGGGAGAAGGATTACCTAGTAATGTGATAGATGACGATGAACCTAATATTGTAAATATTCATCCATCGGATGCATGGGCTACTTGGAAGATGGAACTAGCAAACCAAATGTTCGATGAATGGAAAGCATCTAGAAATTAGTTAGGTTTAGGGTAAAAATAGTAAACGTTAAGTTGTTTATGTTATTTCATGTATCTAGTTTATAAAACTTTGGTGGTGTTTGAATTGTTTTTTTGTATTGTACTAAACTTGTTGAATGATAATTTATTTTCTTTTGATTCATCATGTGTTTTACTTTTATAAAGTGTTGTTATTTTCTTTTAATTCATCATGTGTTATACTTTTATAAAGTGTTGACCTTTTGATGCATAATATTGAACTTAATTTTAATTTGCGTTTTTTCTTAAGATAGTTAAGTCAGGTTTTTCATAATCAAGTGTTTCTTCCCAAAATTCTCGAGGAACCAAAAGGAAATGGGTTCCAGAAGAAGATGCTGCATTGGTTGCTTGTATAGTCGACTTGCATAATGTTGGAACCTTTAATACAGATATGGGATTCAAAGCCTGCTATTTAAATGAGTTGGAAAAAATGTTAGAAAAAGTTTTACCCAATGCCATGTTGAAGGCTAAACCTAATCTTGAATCTAGGATTAGGATATTGAAAAGGGATTGGCCAATCGTTTATGACATGCTTAGTGGAAAAAACAATAGCGATTTTGGTTGGGATGAGTATAGGCAGCTTGTTGTTGCTGAAGATGCGGTGTGGAACTCATATATAAATGTAAGAATTATTTCAAGTCTTTATTATCTTATTTTGACCAAACTTATATCTAATATGAATTTCTCATTTGTATAGAGTCATAAAGAAGCCGCTCAATTCAGACATCAGAGTTTCCCTTATTATACTAACTTACTGCCATCTATGCAAAAGATTGAGCTATTGGGAAAGATGCTCAAACAGCCGCTGATATTATTGAAGAAATATAAGTTGAGGATGTAGCTGATACAAATACTTATGAAGAAAGAAACGATTTCCATGGACGCGAAGCTGATGTTTCTTTAGATGACATGGATCTTTCAGCTACACAACCGCAACCAGCTAGAAACCAAGGTGATTCCACATTATCAAAGAAGAAAAAAAAAAGAATTCTGATACAAGTGATTCTTTTACTTCATTTAATGATGCTGTCATTTTATTGGCGAAAAACATACGGACCGTTGGCCTTAAAATCAATAAGAGTATTGCCTCTGAAGTGCTAATTCAACAAAAGCCAAAAATGACCATTCAAGAAAGTGCTCTGAAATTATATCCAACATTATGTGAAGTAGAAGGTTTAACTGAGGATGAGCGTTATCGTGCATTGAGCAAAATTCCAGATCATCCAACGCAAATGCTCAATTTTTTTTTTGTTTAGCTTTTGCTGTGCGGTTGGAATGGGTCAGAAGATTTCTTGTTGATCATTAAAAATCATGGTTGTGTTGATGATATTTTGGTAATTTTTTGTGTTTGTAATATTTGGATGGTATAATAACATGATAGAATGTCATTACAATGTTGTAACTTTATGAGGTTGTAAAATTTTATAACATATGGATTATGACATATAAACTAATGAAATCATGTAACTTTTTGTTAATATATGAATATTATGTTTGGATGTGAAATATAATTCTCAAGTTATTTATTACTTCTAATATTTTATTTTTTATTGTAGAATATTTAAATTATTTGTTACACTAATGATATTTTAACACATTAAATATGTACTGCAATTTAAATATAATAAAGTAAATTACGTATTATTTTTATAGTATTATATATTATGGTTTTTTAATTCATATAATAATTACATTAAGAATTTTATTAAATCATATATCATTTTATTAAATTATAATTAATAATAATTATATTAAAATATAGTTAATTATTTATTATATTTATTATATTATTTTTAATAATAATCTTATTAAAATTTAATAAGAATAACAATAATTATCTACCTATAAAAACTTTATTATAATTTTTTTCTTATACTATTACAACCGTTACATTATATCAAACAATTAAATTATTTATTACAACTCTGTTAAATTATAGCACTGTTCAATTATATCTTTATTTCATTAGAGCTAACCAAACATAATCTAAGTATTTTCAATGAATCATTTCACCTACCAGAACCTCTCTCCTTTCATGCGCAAGAAATCGCATCCGAAACCTTGAAATATCCGCCGCCGCTGTTTAACACCGTAATCGGCACCATTCAAGCCTTTCTCAAACTCAAACTAAGCCATTCATTCTCTATTTTCTAAATATACAAAGAAAATCACCAAAAACAGTTCTCATCACAGACAAAGCAAACTAGAATAACTCTATAATACCTTGCTCCGTCACCGAACACCGCCTTCGCCTGCCGTCCAATCAGCCACCGGTTTTGACTCGCGGCTTGTCCTCGACTTTGATGGCTTCCCCACTATCCGGATTTTGATTAGTGCTTTGGTTTTCAAAGATCGGTAAGGGATGGCTCCTCCTTTTAATTGCTTCTCCGGTTTCTTTCTTTCTTTGTTTGCTGACTTTTGGTTTGGTTATGGGTGTTGATTTAGGGGATCGGTTAGGAGGTAGTGTCGTAGGGATTAGAAATGGTGATAGTGTACGTGTGCGGTGATATGGTTGTGACAGGCTTGAATGGGGGTTGCTGGGTTATTCAGGGTTTAGGGATGATGCTAATAGTAGTTTAGGTGATGCTTGTTGAACAGTGAGTGAAGGTTGTTGGGTTAATGGCTGGAGTTTGGGGTCAATAGAGCACATGTTGCGTGTGAGACTATGGTTGTGAAGGATGGTGTTTACTGGTGGACTCGATAAGGCTTGGTTAGTAGGGGTTTAAGAGAGGGCCATTTGGTGGCCGCAATGGGGCTAAGGATGATAATCAGAGAGGGAGTAGGGATGGTGGGAGCCGAGAGGAGAGAGTTGTTGGGTTGGCGCAGCTTTGTTTCCTTGTACTCTCTCTCTCTTACTAACCTCCTTTATGCCTTTTTCAGGTGCTGTTTTAATTATTGACTGAGATAAACAAACCCTAGACTGGTCGAATCAGCTAAGCCAACCGGAAGCCGAGATGTCGTCGACTCTACTCGAGGTGACTCGGGCTGCTCATGAAGATGTGGAACAGCTTGAGCGGCTCATAGTGAAGGACTTGCAAAATGATCCGCCTACTGCCAAAGATAGATTGTATCAGAGCCACCGCGTCCGCAATAATATTGACACCATCATCTCCACCACTGAGAAGCTAGTAATACTTCCCTATCCTATGTGAAATTGAGTTACTGCTATATCTTTATTTTGTGTTTATTTTTGTATTTATTTTTGAACGGCTTCAGATTGAGATATACGAAGATAAAGACAATGCTAGGAAAGATGAAATTGCTGCTCTTGGAGGTCAAACGGCTACTGGAATTAATGTGTTTAGTGCATTTTATGATAGATTGAAGGAGGTAACTGTTTACTTTGTTTTTAACCTGGAGACAAAAATGCTAAGCTGGAATTTTACACAAATCCTACTTTTTTCTTAGAAGCATGAATAAATCTGAGTGATTTTGATTTTCAAAGTTATTGTTTTAGCAAAGGAGGAGAAATTTAATCCAAAATTGATGTTTAGTGAAGTAATTGTTACTCAAATGCAGATTCGTGAGTACCATAGAAAGCACCCGGCTGCTCGACTTGTCAATGCTAATGAAGAGGATGAGGCTTTACTTAAGGAAGAACCAGTTATTGAGTTCAGTGGCGAGGTCTCTTCTCACCCCCTCCCCAACACTTGCATACAATTAAGCACCTTTTGTTGCTGTAATTTCCTATTTTATGTAGTGTTTTCTTTCTGCCATCTGGTCTTACTTGTTAGCTATTCATTTCAGGAAGCCTTTGGTCGGTATCTGGACCTGCACGAATTGTTCAATCAGTACATTAATTCTAAATTTGGATCCAAAATTGAATACTCAGCTTACCTCGACATCTTTTCACAGCCGCACAATATCCCTTGGAAATTGAAGTCAACACGGTAGAATATCCTCAGTTCTATTTTTATTCTTGCTTTTCTTAAGGTGCTTTACCACAGCTTAATTTCTTTCTGCGGTTCTACTTATTTGGCATGCTTCTTATACTGTATTTACAAATATTGTTATCTGTAGGCAATACAGGGAGTACATGGAGAATTTGCTGGAGTATCTTATTTACTTCTTTCAGAGGACTGAACCACTGCAAGATCTTGACAGAATCTTTTCCAAGGTTTCATATTATTTACATCAAAAGTTAATTGAATATCTTTATCCAAAAATAGGTTCTTAAACATTAGGATGCTATGATGCTAAACTCGAACCTATTTTGTAACACGGGGTTATTGATTTTTTTAGAAAAAGACTTGAAATGAGTGATGAGTCTTACGTGAGCTATAAATAAAATGGTTCTGATAAATTGAAATACATTTATGGTGGTTTGTGATAGGTTGAGGCTGAGTTTGAGGAGCAGTGGGCTAATGGCCAAGTAAAAGGATGGGAAAAGCAAGGTCAAGAAAATGAAGATGATCCTGCGCAACATACCGTGATTGATCTTGATTATTACAGTACAGTTGAAGAGCTTATGGAAGTGGGTCCAGAAAAGTTAAAGGAGGTAATTTTGGTCCTCTTTGATTATGTTCATCATTGCTAGACACTTTTGGTTGTAGTGACTCCAATCTCTTCAGTTCAGCGCTTAGAAATGTGTGTTTTTCATTTCTTTTAGGCAAATGCATGACCAAGTTGTATTAAAAAGTGAAAAATGAAGAAACATGTTGCTATTGTATTATCTGATGTTGTCACTGTAAACATCTTGTCTTGCTGGTTACTTTCAAATTAATTAGTTATTTTGAGAATGAAAAATATTATGTGGTTCTGGCTATAAATTCTTATGCTGTGATTGTGTTCATTTATGCTATGTTTGGAAACATAAATTTGAAAATTTAGCTTTGGAATTCATTTGTAACCTCAGAGTAGTTCTCTTCTGTTTTAATTGCTGTAATGTGGGTTTTAAGATCCATTGCAATCACATGTCAAGCTTTTCACTTTGCCAGAACCCCAAAGGCATTATTGTTTGAGATTTTTGAGGGAATTATTTGATATGTACTTGAAATACTTTGCTAACAGCCTAAAAGTTAAAAATGAATTAGATCTTATTGGGCTTCCTTCTTAGTTGATGATGGGTGAATTGTCTATTTATCCCTGCAGGCTTTGGCATCATTAGGACTAAAAACTGGTGGTACTGTCCAGCAGCGTGCAGAGAGGCTTTTCCTAACCAAGGTAATATGTGCTCTGACCTTTCATTTTCTCGAAATACCCATATCTGTTGCTTATCTAGGCTTGTATTTTTCCAAAGATCTTCCAAGTACATGGTTCATATATATTGAACATATTTGTATCGGACAACATATCTGAATTCAACATTCACACCTGGGTTTGAGTAACCTAGGCTAATAAATCTTTCTCTCTTTTGGCATTGTACTTCTGGTAATCCTGATTATATTTAGGATGGCAACTGGGATTTTACTATTATTTTGAAAATTGAAATAGTTTTGGGAAATCTTCATATTAGACTCTGTTGCTAGGATTTGCTCAAATGAAATAGGAATTTATTATTTTGAGTGATGTAGAAAGAAAATAGGCTAGAGGGCTTGAAGCCTGGTATTAGAGTATGATGAAGGACAACCAGTGATGAAACCTGATACAGCTATGAAATAATATGAGACTAGGTTATGTTGCAAAATGTTGATTCTATAGGCTGGTTTAATAGTAATTGTGTTTTTCTGGTAATGCGATATCAAATAAATTGGAAAAAAAACGTACATTCAATGTCTATATGTTTTCACAGCACACACCTCTGGAAAAGCTGGACAAAAAACATTTTGCAAAAGGCTCACACGGACCTCGACAAAATGGGTCTACTGCAGTTTCACAAGACATTAACAGTCTGAAACATATTGCATTGATGGAGGCCAGGATGAAGAAACTCTCTGATTTACTGAGTAAGGTTAGTTGGTTGCTTAATTTGCCCTTAACTGTCTTTGATAAAAATGTGAAACATGAGAGAAAGCCTTTGCAGAAGTATGTCGCTGCTGTTTGTAGTCCAGATATGGTAACTATAGTGGATGGTTTTAACTACTATTTCTGTGATCTTTTACAGACAATTGAACAAACAAAAGAAAATGTGGTAAAGAAGCAAGCATTGACGTATGAGGAAATGGAACAGGAACGTGAGGAGGTAAATCTCTTGGCATAGTAATTCAAGTGTATCTAATACTAGAACAAAATCCATTCCTTATATTGTGATGGTATGATTATAGTTCACTAACCCTGGCCCTCAGCACCTTGTATGGATGGCTGTAAGTAGAGTTTTGAATGCTGGGGCCTGTATGGACCAATCAACCAGGTGTCAACCTTGTTTCAGGTCCGCAGGCCTCACTTTCAGGCTTAATTGGGCAGTTTATTTCTGCATTTTTAATTAAATCTAAAGGACACAATTTAAATGGAAGAACTTAGGGATTTTAGGTTTTTACATAATTCCTATGACCATATATCGGGCGAAACAAATAGAGGGGATGAAATATCTTTGATAAAATTAACTGATCAAATGATGGTGAAACACCATCGGCTTTGATTGTTCACTCAATGAATGTTTTATCTTTGATTGGACTTCTTCTTTTTTCATAAGAAGGGCAACTGTCATGGTTAACCAGTGCCTTTTGAGTTGTTGGTCCCTCTTCTAATTTCTGTTTTTTATTTTTAGTAGTAAACAAAAGCAGGAACTTTTCTTGAAAATTTTGGCTATCTTTAAATTCTGTCTGTTGTGGTTTTCTTACTATAAATTGTTGCTTTCTAACAGGAAGAGACACAAGTTGACACGGAAAGTGATGATGAAGATCAACAGATCTATAATCCTCTTAAACTGCCAATGGGTTGGGATGGCAAGCCTATACCTTACTGGCTTTACAAACTTCATGGTCTTGGTCAGGTAATTTCTCCTACTAATTCTTTATGTGATGTGAATTTTGGCGCATGCAGCTACTTTGCCAACTTACAGATGACTAAACAAAAAACAGTGAAAGCTCGAACAAATATAACATTAAATCTTTTTTATTGTTTTGTGTTTTCTTAAACCTATAGGTACATTTTCCTTGATGTTTCACAACTAATTCTAATAAAAAGGTTGATGTTTCTCTCCACATTTTCTTCTAATTCAAGAGGGAAGGGGAAGTAGGAGTGTTAGTGAGACATCTGTACTTCTGAGTTCAACTTGATCATGTTCAGTGGAGGTCGAGGTCGAGCTATCAAGCAAGCTAAATTCAAATAACCTAACTCTTGACAGATTAACTTGCGAGACTAATCGAGCTTTTCTATTTTTAATAATATTGGAAACTCTCAATTTAAACTCAATCATAAATAATCAAGTTTGAAATTAAGCATTAGAGTCATTCTTATATTTTACTAGATAAAATGAGCTTAATTGAATTTAGCTGAGTGAACTTGAGCAGTTCCATTTTTGTCTTGATCTTGGCCCTAGGAGGAAGGATGGAGTGGTTGTGCTAGGGCTTTTGAATTTTTCTTCACTCTTTGATTGCCTAGTTATTTTTGAGTTCTGGATCTCATACAGCCTTGCCCCCCATTTCTTTTTTATTCTTCAGGAGTTTAAGTGTGAGATTTGTGGGAACTACAGCTATTGGGGCCGTCGGGCTTTTGAGAGGCATTTCAAAGAATGGCGGCATCAGCATGGCATGCGATGCCTTGGTATTCCTAACACCAAGAACTTTAATGAAATCACCAATATTCAGGTATGAGATGTTTGTTATTCAGATATTGTGCAATGATTTATGTTCTTTCTGCTTCATCTGCCTATATGTGGTTTTTTCATGATTGTGTTTATGTGCCATCACCTTTGGTTTTCCGTTTCACAACCAATGCATTGTTTGTCCATGTAAAGCAAAAAGATAGCTAGAGTTTACTTCTCCTTGTACACAAACGTTTTTCAAATCTAATTTATGAGTTAATTTAGGTATAAATGTATAGTGATTAACCTGGAAGCTTGAAATTGGAAAATTGGGTGCGCAGGAAGCACAAGAATTGTGGGAGAAGATACGAGAACGGCAAGGAGTGAACAAGTGGCGTCCAGATCTTGAAGAAGAATACGAAGATAAAGAGGGCAACATTTATAACAAGAAGACGTATACCGATCTGCAGCGGCAGGGACTGATTTAAAGACGCTTGTGTTGAGAGTTAGATGTTTCCCATGCCTCGGGACATGGTTCTTAATTTTGTCACCTGTTAACCTTGATCATCATGTATTTATGATTAATGCTTTTGTGGCAACCCTGAGGGATAGAGGTTAGAAGAGTATGTAAGACAGTTGTCTGAATTTGTAGCTCAACAAAACTAATTACTTGGTTCAAAGTAACAGTTAAACCCTGGAAAATTCGCTTGCGCGAGACCTTCTGAATATGAATGCTGAACCATTTACACCTCGAGGACGAGCAATATAATATAAAAATGGACAATGAGGAGAAATTTGAACATTTGGTTTCGTATGTTCCACGTTTATACCGTCTCCCTGGTTTCCTTTTTAGCAAACTCATAAGGAAGGAAAAGAAAGTAGATTACAACATGTTGAGACAATACTGAGATAGTGAAAAGGATGAGGAACGGATTAAGGTAGGCAAAGGTCGAGAATTAAGGGGCCAAGTACGTAGTTGGATAAGAACTAATGGGCTTAAAGAGTGGATCAGAGATGAATGCGGAAAAATCGGAAAAAGAGAATTGAAGATGGGTCAACAAATCTTTATGCTCTGAAAGGAAAAGGCTCAATATCCATGGCTGAAGGATACTGATGATTTCTAGCCAGGAGCCCCTGAAATGTTGATGCCAACAGTCTAAAAATAATGATAGTACAATTTGATTACAAATTTGTTACAACAATTTCATGTATAAGGGTTGCTGTAACAATTGTTTCTCTATCCTGAATGAAATATCAAAACTCTTCTCTTCTTCATCTTCTGTTCTCCTTAAACCTCTAATTTCTTCAGTAATTTCAGTACACAAACAAGTGGGTTATAAAAATTTGGTATTAAAGCTACCAAAAGATCTATTGGTTCGAGCTGGGAAAGCTGAGGAAGGCCCTTGTCATAGTTGGTTCTGATGGTACCGAGATGTAGCAACTCCAGGAACAGCTGGAAAAAAACAATTGGAAATATTGCAGGATGAAAACATAATTCGAAAGTGATAGGAAAAGCTGAAAGAAAGCATTGATGTGAAGTTTGCTGAGCAACAACAGAGTATAGAGGCCAATTTATCGAGATCAGGGATACATTAGTAGGATCATGGACCTGTTGTCTCAGAAAGGCCAAGCACCACAACCTCTTACCATTGCAAACATTAACCAGAAAACTAATCAGGTACCCTATTCAAACACTATCTAAAGCTGATGGAAAAAAGCCAGTCCAGATAACAGTTATTGATGACAATGAAAGGTATACTTATCAACCAAATGAATCAGGTGTTTTAGCTCCAAAACCATTCTCCAAACCTTAACATGGAAAAAGCAATGACACACTTAGTTGGGTCTAGCAGTTCACCTACCTTTAAAGAGATGCAACTAATATAAAAGAACACAAACACTAACGCGTCTAGAAACCTTGGCCTATTTTCCCTTAGACCAAAAATCGAATTACAAAACTTTAATGGAGCAAATCCTTGAGCGTGGATACGAAGTGTTAAAAGTATTTCAACTTATTTTCAATGGAAGAACATTAGAAGGTAGAGACTACAGAAAGACAATTTGACATGAAGGAGTTTGCCAATGATTTGCATCTCAGGTTTTGTGATAGAACCTGCCTTGATGTGGTGGAAGAATTTAACAAGTTGACACAAAGAGGGTCAGTGGAGGACTACCAAGAAAAATTTGAAGACTTGAGGTCTTTCATGCTCCAGTATAATTTGCACTTAAATGAAGAGTATTTTGTGTCCAGTTTTGTGAGTGGACTCACGGAAGAAACCAAAGTTAGACTTAAGGTGAATGAACCTTCATCTTTGTCAATTGCCTTTCAACACGCTAAACTTCATGAACTTTCCATGGAACTTGAAGCAAAAAAATAAAAACCTAAATTTTCCCAACCAAACTCTTCCTCTACAAATACAAAAGCCTATCCTACCACAAACTCTACCACACCTAGACCTAACATAACCCCACCACCTATTGTTCCTAACATACATAATATCATGGAGTACAAAAAAACCGATAACCTATGTTTTAAATGTGGAGATAAGTTTCTTCCTGGCCACCAATGCAAGGTTAAAGAGTTAAATTCCATGGAAGAAGAAGGAGCTGAGCATCCTACTGAAGGGTTGATAGAGGAGGAATCCACTGAAGAATCCTTACCTGTTAATGGAGAAGGGAATGAAGGAGTATTAGAAATCTCTATTAATTCTTTGATTGGCAGTGCTGGGTTTAGCACTTTGAGAATACAAGGTTCTATTAAGGGAAGAAATATCTAAATCCTAGTGGACACTGAGAGTATCACAGCTTTATAATCCCTAATCGGGCAACAAATGCTCTTGAACTGGTTCAAACACATCCACTTACTATCACAATAGCAAATGGAGAGAAGCTATTTAACACAGCTAAGTCCAAGCAACAACAGTGTGCAAGGTGATGAATTTTAGCATGATTTTAGAGTTTTAGCTTTGGGAGGAAGTGATATGGTTCTAGGAGTTGATTGTATGAGGAAATTCAGTCCACTACTAATGGACTTCAAGAATATGGCTATGAGCTTTCAACAAGGAGGCCAAAGTATTACTTTGAGAGGTGGTCTTAAAGTGGCTAAGTTGAAGGTGATTGCAGGGGGGAATTTTCAGAAGTTGGATGCCAAGTATAGTGACCTGACTAGCGAAATATATATGTTGACCATGGGAGGACAAGAGGTTGAAATACCTAAGGAGTTAAATCAATTGTTAGTTGCCGATATAGATGTCTTTGAAGAACCTAGAGGGATGCCTCCTGCTAGGTAACAGGATCATGCCATAATATTGAAACAGGATGTTCAACCAATTAACCTCGGGCCTTATAGATTCCCCCACCATCAAAAGGCTGAAGTGGAGAGGCAAATAACAGAGATGCTATCTTCCTCTATAATTCAAATCAGTCAAAGTCCCTTTGCCTCATCTTGTTTGTTAGCAAAGAAGGATGGAACTTAGAGGCTACGTGTTGACTACAGGTAGGTCAATGCCATGACAATTAAGAATAAATTTCCAATTCCTGTTGTAGAGGACCTCTTGGATGAGTTAGCAGGTGCCAAATTCTACTCTAAGATAGACTTAAGGCCGGAGGAGGACATACCAAAGACAGCTTCCAGAACACATCATGGACAAGTTTAAAGTCATGCCCTTTAGCCTGACCAATGCCTCTGCTACCTTTCGGTCCTTGATGAATGACATCTTTGGACCCTATTTAAGGAAATTTGTCCTTGTTTTTATGACATCCTATACCCATAGTAATACACTGATCACTTAAGTTGAACATGTGCATACAATTTTATAGGAATTAAGGAAACACCGATTATTTGCTAAGAAGAGCAAATGCTTCTTTGGGCAGAGGCAAGTGGAGTATCTTGGTCAGATTATATCCTATGAAGGTGTAGCTATGAACCCAGCCAAGATAGAAGCTATGGTTAAGTGGCCTTTACCAAATTCATTGAAGCCATTGAGGGGATTCCTAGGGCTCACAGGGTATTACAGGAAATTCATAAGAGGATATGGAGAAATAACAAACCTTTGACTAGCATGCTAAAGACGGAACGATTTCTTGGAGTCTAGAAGTTGTTCAAGCATTTCAACAATTAAAGGGTGTTACGTGTAAAGTCTTGAAAAAATCAGGCTTAGAAAATAGTTTATTGTCACAATGTAAAATTAAAATTTTAAAAATCGAGCCAGGTTATGATATTTATAATAATAAACTTTTTCTCTAAAAATACTTGTGATTTGTACAATATGGATCCTAGACGTTCTTGAATTTCAATCGAATGACCTTCTCCGTTATTCTCGTATCACGAATTACTTCGAGTGTAAGTTCGAACAATCACGAACCAAAAACGATTTATTATAAGAAAATAAAATAAAATTGTAAATACTAGAAACTAAATTTTATTAAAATAAAACAAATTCTCACTATTTTATGTTAGAGTAACAATATTTGACACTTGTCTGCAAAACCTTGTGTAATAGTTTTACCAGTCATTTATTTATAGTGAGAGTTAAGAAAATCCTAATTGAATTAGTAAAATACAAATAATATTTATTTAATAAAAAATAATATTCTACTCTAAGTAGAATTGAGTGGGTGACACACCCTAGTAAATAACACTAAGGATGTCGCACCTCTCTCTTATGATGAGGGGATTTAGGTCTCTCTTATATTTGGTCCAATTATGTGCTTAATGGACTTTTAATCTAACACTTTATAATTTAATTCAACCCAATACATGTTTTCTATTTCCCAAAATAAATAAATATTTATTTATTTAGATAAATTAATTTTCCAATTAAATAATTTCTCAACTCAATTCTAATTTCGTTAAAATCGTGGTAACTTTATCGTAAAGCAATCTATGAGTAAATATATTCAATTTTCATATTCAATGGATTTATAATGACTAATTAATTTATTTTTATTTTCAAACTTCAATTAAGTAATTAATTAATGATTCAAAAAACTTAAATTGATTCTCAAGTCATTTTTATACTCAGTGAGAAAACACATCCACTTGTGAATATGACCCATTTCTTTAACTTCATCTTTCCCATCTATTTCTATTCATTTGGTTCTACAAGCAATTCATTTATGGTTTCAACGAGCTAGCGAAAGGATCAGTTAGACTTATGTAATTAGGGCTCAAATAATTTATAATTAAATTCCAGTTTTCGCCTATTAATTATAAACTTATTTAGTCACGAAGTCATTTCACTATAGTGACTGAGCTCTTCCTAGTTACATACCATTATGAAAGCTACTTAATCAGTACTCGTCCAATGACCTTATCATTAGTGTGCTACCCTCATAAATATCCTTAATCTCTTTTGGATAAATTTAATTTCCTAATATGATCTTATTTTATCTCATGGTAACTATTAAATCTTCCTTTGTGAAAAGTCAATTACTATCAAATAATAATTAAATCATTTATCACAAAGAAAAATGACATGTGACCATGTGTACTTTTCATCTAACATATAATGCCAATGAGAGGATATCATTTACCCATTAATTGAGTTATTAATTCCACTATTGTGAATGATGCTAGATGCTGTAAAAGTCGTATACCTAATGCACTAACTTTTGGTTCCTTATCTATTTGAACTCGTGCTTTTACTTACATCAAAGTATATAAGTCACACATGCATAGTCCACCATCCACTCAAGATTAAGGTATGTCACACTGTGAACGTCACAAGTGAATAAATCCATAAATGGATATAAGATCTATTCTACTTGGGTCACGTCAGATGTACTATCAAGTCAGTCACATCTATGTCTCTATCTTTTGGGAGTCATTTGCTTCGATGCCCAAGACAAATATATTCCCAATTGGACTTTATAGATGACATATTAGTTTTTCAATCAATTAGCTCATTTTTTATTAGACTAAGGACATGTTTAAGTTTATCTACTAATATAAGTTGTCTTTTTGTATTACAGTTCGACCATGTAATATCACTTAGTATTAGTTAAACATCAGATAACCCATGAACCAATATTTGCATCCATTTTGCTTTGTGTGCAAAAACATTGAGGATGATATACAAAGGGTATTAATGTAATTAATGGATATTATTAAATCAGTTTGTTCAAAAAATACAAGTATACAAAATGAATATACTACACTTAGGGTATCAAATCTGACATAAAGCTCATGTGTTGACCATACCTAAATTTGAGAAGAAATTTTACTTAGAGATAGATGCAAGTTCTAAAGGTATTGGGGTCATCCTATCTTGGGAAGGGAGACCAATAGCTTATCCAAGTAAGGCAATGTGTCCTAGACACTTGGACATCTCCATTTATGAAAAAGAGTATTTAGCAATTTTGATGGTCATTACTAAGTGGAGACACTAGTTAGAGGGAGGCCTTTTTGTAATCAAGATAGATCATGAGCCCTTGAAACATCTCTTAGAGCAAAAGCTAACAACTCCTATTCAAAAAAAAGGAATTTCTAAGCTTTTAGGTTTGGGCTACACTATTCAATACAAGAAGGGAAAAACAAATTTAGCTATTGATGCTTTGTCAAAACAGTATGAAGATACTCATGTATTATGCCAGTTATTTGCCATCTTGGTTTTTGGTTGGGTTCAAGAAGTAGGGGAAAGATACAAGGAAGATCAATGGGTAATGAGAAGATTACTACTTTATCTGTTTTTCCTACTTATCACATAAATTATTCTTACTCTAGTGGAATTTTGAGATACCACAAAAGGGTTTATATAGGGAACACAAGATCATTGAGGCAACAAGTACTCAAGCAGCTCTATGACTCCCCTCAAGGAGAACATTCTAGAGTATAAGCAACCTAAAATAGAACCAAAACCTATTTATACTGGTCAGGTCTTAAGAGGTAGGTGAAAGACTATGTCAAACAATGTGACATTTATGTCAAACAATGTGACATTTTTCAAAAGACAATAATAGAGCATGTAACCGAACCTGGCCCCCTTTAACCAATTCATATTCCAAGGCAAGCTTGGGAAGTGGTGACTATGAATTTCATAGAAGGACTTCCTGTTAGGATCTAATGCCCTTAATGTAGTGATTTTGTCTTTGTACTTGTAAATTTTTTAACAAATTGGTTTGATGAAAATTCATTATTATCATTAATATCTTTTGTATATTATCCTCAAGAGTTTTTCACCCAAAGAAAAATGAGCAAATATTAGCTCAATTATTATCTAACATTTAAACTAATATTAAGTGGCATTATGTGATCGAATCATAATGCGAAAAAATGATTTATATTAGTAGATAATCTAAACATGTCCTTAGTCTAATCAGAATTGAGTAGATCGATTAAAGACTAATATGACATCTATCAAGTCTAATTGGGGAGATACCTTGTCTTAGGTATTGGAGAAAATGACTTCCAAAAGATAGAGACAAAGATATGACTAACTGGACAGGACACAACTAGACTAGAAATAGATCACATATTGGTCTTCTGTAATTTGATATGTCAAATTCGGCTCCCTAGTACGCTTAAAGAGCTTGCTTCCGAGCAATTTATATGTTTTTGTCGTGTTCTTACTTAGTTTTCGTTCTTTACTTTAATAATTGAAATAGTGCATTTTATGCCCCTTTTGAGACCCACAATGGCCAAATGCGTCATAAGACCCTAACGGTTGATTGAGCGTTGTAGAGAGTCAACGATGACACAAATATAAACAAAAATATCAACTAGAAGGGGGTATCATGATATCGAAGCATGGAAGTCATGATACCCATTGAAACATGAAGAATTGAAGTCATCTATAGTGGTATCACAATACTATCCTTGGGTATCGCTATACCCAACCTTCCAAGGACCCCTTAATTTAAGACTGTCGTGAGTATCTTGATACCACTATCGTGAAAAAACAAAAATTGACTACAGGGGTGGTCCTTGTCTAACTTCAACACCAATCAAATTTAGACATTTAGGGGCATTTTGGGTACAAATTTTGGGCTGTAATTAGATTAAAAGGCCACTTTTGGCTGAGAACAAAAAATGTAGACTAGAGAGAGCTTTTAGTTTAGGGTTTCTTCCATCTTGTAGTTTAGGTTTAGGGTAGTTTTCTTCTCTATAACTTAAGGTTTACTTTTCCTACACATTTTCTTATTTTTCTTAGTGCTAATGGTAGTTAGTTCATTTATTTATTACCATATCTAGGTTTATTTATTGGTTTAGTACCTCAAACTTTTATTTTTAATTTAATCATTAATATTAATATAAATTAGTTTCTTTTTAGTTTCATCATTAAAAGTCTGACCTTTAAGTCTTCTTGTTTATTTCCTTTCCTACCATCTTCTTTACTTTCAAGCTTTTTTTTTTTAAAAAAGAAAACCCAACTTTTCTTATTTTTCTTGCATTTACCATTTATGTACATTTTATGTTATTATTGTGTTCTTGTTTGCTTAAGTAGGAGTATGGGTAGCTAAATCTAAAGTAGTTGGTTGATGAAAATGTTATATAGTTAATTTTTTATATAGAGACTAAATCAAAAAAATTGGACTAAATCGAATAGACTTAAAAGCTTAGGATTGACGACCCTAAGGGAAAATTTAGGCAAGTGAGATCGAGAAGAGATCTTATTGGGCACCAATTCTACAATCCCAGATTAGTTGGTGAGGTCGAAAAATAAACTAGACTAATTTGTCTAAGTTGGTAAAATTGAATTCGAGAGGTAAAGTAGAGCCAATTTAGGAAGTGATTTAGATCCCTAATTCAAAAGTTAACCAACAATATGGAAATCAACCAACCGTTGTCTGTTATTGTATTTGTTAGTTTTACACTTTTCATTGTTTACAATTTAGTCCTTTTTTGTTTTAAGTAATTAATTAGTTTTAATTAACTTCATTTATAGTCTATCGTAATATAATGCTTAGTGAGTAGCTAGCTTGACTCCTTCATTGCATGCCTATTGACTAGGAATCATTAAATTGTTAACTCAGTAGGGTTCGATCCTTAGAATACTCTGTTGTTCCATTATAACACTACAAATATTACAATTGACCTGTCACACTTGCAAACATTGCACGTTATTATTTTGATTTGATTTTTTTTAGTTTTGATTTCTCTCATGGTTTGCGAGGACAGTGAGAGGCGGTTAAGTTGTTAGCGCTGTTTTAGGGGAGTCGATACAAGATTTAGTGATTTTTATGTGATTGTTGCATGCTTGTTAGTGACCGTTGTCGCACCTACGCGTAAAAACAAACGATTTAAAAAAACTATTTTAAGGAATGGTTTTAACTGCAAACGTATAGTATCAGTTGTAATATTTATAGTTTCAATTGAATACGAAGTATTCCAAGGGACCCAACCTAAGGGAGAAGGCGATTGAGCAATTTCTAGCTACGAGCATGCAAAAGGAGTCTAAATAACTAATAGCTAAAAACTATATTACGAAAAATCATGAAGTGAAGAGTGATTATCTATTAACTACCTGAAGGATTAAACTGTAAAGAAGGCAAAGTTATGAAATTCATAAATAACTAAAAAATGGTAGTTGGTTGGCTTTGATATGTTTCACTAATCATTCAATTAAAGTTTCAAATTGTTTAAACTCCTAAAGTGGTTCCATTTTACCTCTCGATCTCAACTTTACCAAGTTAGACAAATTAGTCTGATTTATCTCTCGATCTCGCTGGCTAACCTAGGACTGAAGCATTTGTAACACCCTACCCGGTGTAGTCCTATTTAGTGGTTTGTATGGGTGGATTATTGGCTAAAGTATAAACCAAGAAAGACTAATTTATGCCCTATCTTCCAGGTTAAGTTAATGTTGGTTGTCGTGCCATGATTGGCAGATTGTTTAGCCAATCAGGTAAGTCTGTAAGGAGGTTCACCTTTTGGCAAAGTATATGTTACTGATCTATACATCTTGGCGTGGTCGTTGTGAAGAACTCGCCAATCAACAGGTTCTCTTGGCAAGCCTTGTGTCAAACAACATTAATGAATCATGTGGGGCTCTCATTTTGATTAAAGGTAAAAAGATTAGTAATCTTTATGTTCTAGAAGGATCACCGGTGATCGGTGATGTAACAGTCCATTTTCAGTGAAATCAGAATAGTGGTTTCGGGACCACAAATCCGAGTTTGGAAGAAAATTTATTTTAAAATTATTTTATGATATACCGTATGATAGGAATATCATATAAAAATTTTGTTAAGAAAAATTTTACCGATTACATGTTTAATTGATAAAAGGAAAATTGCATAAAATGCAAAAGTTGAATTCTAGTAGCTATAGGTATCAAATAGCTATGGAATTCAAAATTTGAGGTCCTTATATGGCAAATAGACTATTAAGTAGAGTTAATAGATAAACATGATTAGTCATCATGGGAAAATCTAATAAAGAAAAGGACTCAATTGGAAAGTAGAAATAATAAAAGATGATGAATGATTAAATAACAAAATATCATCTTTTTCATCATATTTCCCAAATTATTTTACATGGAAACTCTAGTTTGAAGCTTGAAGAATAGACAAGCTTATATTGCTCAATTAGGTGAGTATTTAAATCCAATTTTTAATGATTTTTATGTTTCTGAGATCATAAAAGCTTAATTTAGCTATCTCGGGGATTAATTTGTAAAGTTATCAAAGTACTAGGGTTTTTCCATGGACGAGTATGCATGAACTATGAAGTTTTATGGTAGAAAATGAAAGTTTGTTGATAGATAAACAACTTTTGTAAAGGGAATTTTGATGAAATTGTGATTTAGGGACTAAATTGTAAAGATGTAAAATTCATGAAAAAATTCTAAATTTTATGAAATACATGTGCTGTTAATGTTACATGTAAAAATCAGTTAGGCTTGGAATAGGGATTAAATTGCATGAATTTCATTTTCCGAGCCTAGGGATGAAAACGTAATTAAATAAAAGTATAAGGGCAAAATGGTAATTTTTCCTAAGATGTGAATTGAATTGGATTGAATATGAATTTATTAAATTGAGTTAAATTTACTCGTATATATCCGGATAGAAAAAGTATGGAATTTGATCGAGAAAAGAGAAAGTGTCGGATTAGTAGACAACAAATCAATAAACACTTGTCAAGGTAAGTTCGTGTAACTAAATTGTGTATATTTATATGTTTGAATTGGATGTTGTATATGTGAATTGTGAAATTGCTATTTATATGAAATCGATTAATATCCGACAAAGCCCGATAAATGTTAAGTTTCATTTGAATAGATGAAATTTTGATGGATACAGGGTTCCTGAATTTGTTGTGGTCCTGCATATGTTGCGGACACATCACAGCTCAAAAGAGTGTCCCATTATTAGCCATCTCGAGCTTCCCGTTATATGGTTCTTGCGAGCTTCCTGTTAATAGCTCTTCGGAGCATTTCGATCGGTTGTGAACCTACATATGTTGTGGACACACCACAGCTCTTATGAGCGTCTCGATATATGGCTCTTCGTGAGCTTCTTGATTAATAGCTCTCCGGAGCTTCCCAATATGGCTTACTTGAACTTCCTGATATATAGCTATTTGGAGCTTCCTGATTAATGGCTCTTCAGAGCTACCCATTATTGGCTCGCATGAGCTTCCTGAATATGGCTCTTTTGAGTTTTCCATTATACAGCCCGAATGAGCTTCCCGTTATACAGCTCACATGAGCTTCTTGTTATATGGCTTGAGAGAGAGCTTCCCATTTATGTGCTCACATGAGCATTCCCGAATATGAATTGACAGATTACAATTGTGTGCACTTCGTGTGTACTACCCGTGTATCCATCAAAATTTCAAATGGTTTAATGGCCAAAGTTCTGATATAAGTTAAGATGGATTCTGAATGAGATACCACCTGTGCCCAAACCATTTTTTTATATTTTGAAAAACGGGGATCGATTTTAAAAACAAAAATGGAGTCGCCACTAATCCTTTTTGTTTAGGTGTGATCGGGTCACCTTGTGATCGATCATTTTAATAAAGCATTTTGATTTATTAAAACAATGTTTTTTGGTCTACGAAATTCTAGAAAACGAGTTCGGGAGTCGGTTACGCACGAGGAAGGGTTAGCACTCTCATAGCGTACAAAATTGGTACCTTGTTGATTAATTAATGTCCTAATGTTGAAAATTTGAAAAGATTTTAAAATACAATTCCTTTAAAAAACGTTTGGATAACTCGAATTGGATATTGAGATTCTCTTGTACTGAAGGAATAAAATATCATATCCAGCAAGTTAGGATGCAACATTTCAAACCCTCGATACCAAGATCATCTTATGATTTCCAAAACTCATGCATTGGAATTTTAAAAGGATATTTGGTTATTTGGTCAACGGAAAATCGAAACCCAACACGTTAGGGCACGATTTCTTGAATTTCCAAACACGAAATATTACCTTGTTTTGAGAAGTTTTTAAATAAACGATTATAAAACTGACTCAAAATATATTTGTTTGGTTTACTTAAGGATAAAAGACAATCGATATTAGGCAAAAGTTGGAATTGTAATCACGATGCAATAATAAGAAATAAAAGCATAATTGCAAGCATGAAATAATAATATGTGAGTACAATATTATACAAATGAATGACAACGATATAAAAATACGAATATACAAATCAAAATACACACAATGGCAATAATCTTACAACATACACTATTTAAATACTAACATTAATATTCAAAGACCAATGAATTAAAAGAAAATTTTAAAAGAAATGCCAAGCAAATTAACACAAATAAAATGTAATAAGTTTTAAAATAAATAAAGAATGAATAATATGAAAGTAGGGAAATTTGAAACCATCAATATACAAACAACAAATTACATGTGAAAATTTTAAAAGCAAGTAATATGTGTGAAAGTTTAAAATAAATAAAAATAAGAAATAAACATAAACATAAATAATAATACATGAATGAATTTTAAAATAAATATTAGGTAAGAAGAAAATCAAAATACATAATATACAAAATAATATAAATCAATCTAAATAAATAATATACATGAAATGAAAAATTTATTATAAAAATATATATACATAAATAACAATATATAAAAAATGTTTGAAATAAACAAAAATACATAATAAAATAGGGTCTTTAAAAAAGATAAATTATATATAGATTTAAAAGAAAATATATAAACATAAATAGATTTAAAAGAAAATATATACACAAAATAATACGAAATCAACAATATATACAAAAGAAATAATGTATAACATAATAATGTATAAAATTCTTTAAAATAAATATCATATAAATTTTTAAGACAAAGAGATACGTATAAAAGAAAATTTTAAAATAAGAATTTATATAATAAAATAATTTGAAAAATTTATACAAATAAAAAAACAAATTAAAACAATATAGAATCAATAAAATAGTTTAAAATACTATGTTAAGATAATTTTAAAAAATGAATAATAAATAAATTTAAAAAAAAAATTACAAAGAATAAAAACATAAGCTAAAAAAAAGCTCAATTGAAATAAAAAATAAAATCAAAAGGACAATTTACAAACTAATAAAATTACTAAAACAGAATCAAAGACTAAAATGAAATGCGCACCAATGATCAGGGATTTAGAATACAAATACCCCAAATCTCGAAACGCGACGTTTAAGTAAGGACTAAATTGAAATGGCGCACAAATTCTAGGGACAATTTAAAAACTAATAAAATATAGTCTGGGCTTAATTAAAGGTCAGCGCAAGAGGGGAGGGACTCATCGCGCAAAAATCCCTTTACCACAGAAACACGCGGATCCTGAGGGCATCGGATCGGGTCGGGTCGGATAAAGCCTATACGACGTCGTTTTGAGGCCACTGAAACAGGCTCCAAATGGTGTCGTTTCCTCACGCATATAAATTCAATATTTTCTCATCAGAATGATTGACCCCCTATTGAAACCAAACCCTAGCTTTTTCCTTCACTTAACTGACATTTAAAAGACCAGTCCCTAAACGTCGTACTACCACCACAAACGATAGCCGACGGTGAGTAAACCACCATTCTTTAACCTTATTTAGAACCGCGTTCAAGGATCTAGCACCTTCAACCGCAAAGAATCAGAAAGAAAGTCTCAACCTCTGTTGGATTTGGATTTAACGGAGGAGAAACTCCGACGGTATACCAACAGTTCAGGTGAGCCACTCTCTTTTATCCCTTTCTTTTTTTATTTTGTAACAGATGCAAAATGAAAGAAAGAACAGAAAAAAACCTCGATGAAATGCAACACTCCAATCAAAATAAAAACATAAGAAGGAGAATCACCTTCTGGAAATTTCCTTTTCCGTACTTTTGATTACTAAGTATCTGTATTCGTCATGTTTTACATCGATTATCTCTGGCTTTTATAGCCGAATAAAAATAAAAATGAAATTACAAAAACTATTTTTTTCTTTTTTGTTATTTCTCTGTTGTATTTGTTGCTGTTATTCAGTTTCTTCTCGCAGGTTCGGCATCTTACAGAGAGGGCTGCGGACGTGGCAATGATGTGCTGGGGACCCTTACTGAGGAAGCTACGGCGCTGGTCCTAGGGTTTTAGTTTCTGAAACCACAATTTGGGCCATTTGGGCTCTTTTTAGGATTGGGCCATTGGGCCATTAGGTTAGGGCTATTAGTTTTTCTGCATTTGGGCCATTGTTTTGGGACCTTTGTATTCGGGTCTGTAAAAAAAAATTAGGCCAATCGGGCTTTGTATTTATTTGGGTTTTGTAATTGATGGACTTGCTGGACTGTTAAAATTTGGACTTTATTTATTGGTTTTTTATCGATACTATTCTATTTTTTTTGGGATAATTTATGGGCCCGGACGAAATGGGCCTATTACAGCTGCCCCTCTTTGCTTATTGTCGTGTAACGGAAATGGAGTAAAGACTTTAAAAGGGCCAATTTTTCCCAGTCTTGTTGAATCTTGACTTCTTGGTGTTCATCTTCTTCAAATAACCTTGTTCCTAATCCACTACATCTTCAAGGGTATAGGAATTGGTGCTTCTACCTACTCCATTGCAATTTCAGGGAGAAAAGATTTGTATCTTCAATCTAATCCGCTGGAATTTCCAGGAGATGAGAATTGTGGCCTCAAATCACTCCCATGTAGTCCCAAGGATAAGAGATTTGTAGTTTCGATCTACTCCAATAGAACTTTAAAGAGATAAAAGCTAATGATTTCAACCTGCTCCACTGCAACTTCAGAGAGATAAGGCTGGTGGCTTCAATATGCTCCCCTACTACCTCGGGAATATAGGATTCGCCGTCTTCGATCTGCTCTACTGCTGCTCAGGGAGATAAGATCCACAATCTTCAGTCTACTCCCTTGCTACTTCAGGAAGATAAGAGTGGTGACTTAAATCTGCTCCCTTACTACCTCGGGAAGATAAGAATCGCATTCTTCGACTTGCTTCACTATTGCTTAGAGAGATAAGATCTATAATCTTCAGCCTACTCCACTGCTGTTCAGAGAGACAATACTAGTGGCTTAAATCTGCTCCCCTACTACCTCGAAAATATAAGATTCACTATCTTTGATCTGCTCTATTACTGCTTAGGGAGATAAGGTCTACAATCTTTAGTCTGCTCCCTTGCTACCTTAGGAAGATAAGACTACAATCTTCAACCTGCTCCCTTGCTACCTCAGAGAGATAAGTCTGGTGGCTAAAAGCTACTCCCCTGCTACGTTGAGAAGATAAGATTCACTGCTTTCGATCTACCCCACTGCTATCTTGAGGAGACAAAATCTAAAACGTCAGTCTGCTCCCTTGCTACCTCAGGAAGATAAGACTACAATCTTCAGCCTGCTTTCTTGCTACCTCAGATAGATAAGGTTAATGGCTAAAATTTGCTCCCCTGCTAGCTCGGGAAGATAAGATTCGCCATTTTCGATCTACCCTACTGCTATTTCAAGGAGAAAAGATCTACAATCTTCAATCTGCTCCCTTGCTACCTCAGGAAGATAAGACTACAATCTTCAGCCTGCTCCCTTCCTACCTCAGAGAGATAAGGCTAGTGGCTAAAATCTGCTCCCCTGCTACCTCGGGAAGATAAGATTCGCCATTTTTGATCTATCCCACTGCTATCTCGAGGAGACAAAATCTGAAACATCAGTCTGCTCCCTTGCTACCTCAGGGAGATAAGACTACAATCTTCAGCCTACTCCCTTGCTACCTCAGGGAGATAAGGCTAGTGGCTAAAATCTGCTCCCCTGCTACCTTGGGAAGATAAGATTCGCCATTTTTGATTTACCCCACTGCTATTTCGAGGAGACAAGATCTACAATCTTCAGTTTGCTCCCTTGCTACATCAGGAAGATAAGACTACAATCTTTAGCTTGCTCCCTTACTACCTTAGAGAGATAAGGCTGGTGGCTAAAATCTGCTCCCCTGCTACCTCGGGAAGATAAGATTCCCCGTCTTCGATCTACTCCACTGCTATTTTAGGGAGACAAAATCTGAATTCACCAATGTTACTACACCGTCCTTTGGGGGACATGTCTTGTAGACTCAATTTTATATGGCTATGTTTATGCCAAATGATTAGGATGCTATGATTAGAATGAATCAAATGTTCCTAACCAAATGTGTTATGAATGATATGCAAATGCAGAAATGTCATGAGAATGATCCCTTTTTAAATTTTAGGGCGTCATCACTCGTTATTCATTAGGGCTTTATCACTGAAGTATTACACTGCCACCCTGTTCGGCTAGTATTTTCTGACAAAAACTTCAAAGAAACAATCATATTTTGCTCAACTAGTTTGCTCTACTATAACTTCAGGGTCTCTTTCACTGTACCTTTGGGACCTAATGTTGTACCATTTTCAAACCCTCTCATTGCAACTCAGGGGTGTAGGATCTAAAATTTTTTTCAATCCATTCCCACTGCAATTTAAAGGTATAGGATTTGAATCTTCCCCCATCAATTTGGTCTATTACACCACTCCCCGGGTGTCATGACCAGACGTATATGCCTGATATTTGCATGAATGCAAAATATCATTTTCTTTTCTCAAGAATGACCCCCTTTTATACTCTTAGGTTGACACTGATCATTTTTTGTCGAAATGGTATCACCGATGCAATATCTTGTTCTTTTGTTCAATCACTATTTTGGACAAAAATCTGAAGAGATAGTCTCAATTTAAACCTTTCCTACTCAGATATTTCCTTAAGCTTGGTGAGTTCTAAACAATAGTCCTGTTTCAGGTTATTGTATTATTTAGAAGCTTCTAGAGTAATATGCGAAACATCTGTTGTGAAAGTATTATTAGTCCATTAATCATTATTTCAATACAACATGCTTGCAACAAATCATAACAGTGGATAAGAATGGAATTGAATTAGAGCATAGCTCGAAGTGAATAAATTATCAAAGATAGAAAAAAAAAAATAGAAATTGATTGGGAATGCATATCTTGAAAAAGAAAAATATTTCAAAGATAGCCAATTCAATATGAATAAGATGAAGACTAGGTATCCCCGATATCGCAACCTAAGTTTCTCTATACGAACTTCTTGAAAAC
The DNA here is from genome assembly GCA_025698475.1 of Gossypium anomalum. Taxonomy (NCBI): domain Eukaryota; kingdom Viridiplantae; phylum Streptophyta; class Magnoliopsida; order Malvales; family Malvaceae; genus Gossypium; species Gossypium anomalum. Next base: position 73,697,439 of record CM046966.1, on the reverse strand, counting down.
CAGTTTGAGCTTGACATGTGTTTAGGAGATCAGAAGTACTTTGTCAATGCCCCAAGATGTAGAATACCCTTTTCCCTGTTAATTTAGTTTCAGCAAGATCACCGCCTTCCCCATCTTTGATCAAAATTTGAGCCGCCCTTTTTGGGTTTTCAACTCAAATCCCTTTTGGTCTCAAGGCGCCCCTTGCGGGTTTTCACCTTGGCCCATTTTTTTTTTAAGGTCTCAAAGTGCCCTTTGCGGGTTTTCACTTTGGCCTTTTTCCCTCTTTAAGTATAGTACTTCTTCATTGAATCCAAATTCACAGGATTGGGCAAGCTTTTCCTATCCATTTCGGTCAAAATTAATGCTCTTCTGGAGAAAGCCTTCTTTACCACATAAGGTCCTTCCCAGTTTGGCATCCATTTCCTTCTGAAATCCTCTTGTATGGGAAGGATCTTTTTCAATACAAGGTCCCCCTCATGAAACTCTCTTGGGTGAACCTTCTTGTCATAAGCTCTCATCATTCCTTTTTGGTACATCTGACCATGATGGATAGCCCTTCCTCAATTAAATTTAACTGATCATATCGAGATTGAATCCATTCTGCTTCATCTAACTTTAGCTCTGACAAAACTCGAAGGGAAGGTATCTCTACTTCAATGGGTAAAACTGCCTCCATTCCGTAGACCAATGAGAAAGGCGTTGCCCCAGTAGAAGTTCTGACAGATGTTCGATAAGTATAGAGAGCAAATGGTAACTTCTCGTGCCAATGTCTATAAGTTTTAGTCATTTTCCCCACAATCTTCTTAATATTTTTATTGGCTGCTTCCACTGCACCATTCATTTTTAGGTGATACGGTAATGAATTATGGTGTTTGATCTTGAACTGAATACAGACCTCTGCTATCGTGCTATTCAAATTTAATGCATTGTCAGATATGATCCTCTCAGGCATTCCATATCGACATATGATTTCCTTTTTTAAAAATTTACTGACTGTCGACTTAGTCACATTGGCATATGAAGCAGCCTCCACCCACATAGTCGATGACCACAAAGATGAACCGATGCCTATTCAAAGCTTTCGGCGAGATTGGCCTTATGACATCTATGCTCCACATGGAGAAAGGCTATGGGGAAGTCATAACATGCAAATGCGAAGGAGGTACATGAATTTTTTCACCATAAATTTGACATTTGTGACACCTCTTGGCATAATTGATGTAGTTTCCCTCCATGGTAGACCAGTAATATCCAAATCTCATAATTTGTCTTATCATTGTGAAACCATTAGCATGCATTCCACAAACACCCTCGTGAACTTCTTTCAAGATTTTCTTAGCTTCAACGGCATCCACACATCTTAATAGTATCTGATCCTTTCTTTTTTTGTACAAGATCTCCCCAGCTAAGACATAATCACAGGCTAGTCTTCTCAACGTCTTTTTATTATTTTCAGTTGCCTAGTCAGGATACTCACGATTTCTCACATATCGCAATATATCTTGATACCAAGAGTGGTCATCTCTCTCTTCTTCCTCCATGTTGTAACAATGAGATAGGGCATTGTAAATACTCATCTGAATGGGCTTTATATCCTCTTGTTTGCTCACTTTGATCATGGAAGCCAAAGTAGCCAAAGCATCTGCCATCTGGTTTTCATCTTGCGGGAGATAATTGAAGGTAATATCATCAAACTCCTCAATTAACCCCAAAACTAACCTTCGATAATTGATCAATTTGGAGTCTCTTGTCTCCCATTCACCTTTAAGTTGGTAAATCACTGGCGCGGAATCTCCATATACTTCCAGCGCTCTGATCTTGTGTTCTATTGCTGCACGGAGTCCTATAATACATGCCTCATACTCTGCCATATTATTTATGCAATCAAAATCCAATTTACATGTGAATGGATAATGATCTCTATTTGGGGATACCGGGACTGCCCCAATTCCATTACCCACAGCATTTGAGGCACCGTAAAAGTTTAATTTCCAAAAATGATCTTTTGTAGCGTCCTTTTTAGTAGCTGCCACATACATTAGCTCTTGATTGGGGAAAGCAAAATTCAAGGGCTCATAATCTTCTAGAGCTCTACTAGCCAGAAAATCTGTTATTGCGCCCCCCTTTATAGCTTTTTGGCTCACATAGACTATGTCAAATTTAGTAAGTAGAATTTGCCATCTAGCCATCCTTCCATTCAAAGCATTTGACTCTATCATATATTTTAGAGGGTCCAACCTCGAGATTAGCCAGGTCATGTGGTACAGTATGTATTCCCTCAACCTCTGAGTTGTCCAAATTAAAGTGCAACACAATTTCTCAATCGACGAATATCTCAATTCACACTCAGTGAATTTCTTACTGGGGTAATATATCTCCTTTTCTTTTCTTCCCGACTCATCATGTTGACCAATCACACATCACATAGAGTTGTTAAATACTGTTAAATACAGTATTAACGGCCTATCTAGGCTTAGAGGTGACAGCACTGGGGAACTTGGCAAGTACTATTTAACCTTATCGAAAGCTTTTTGGCATTCATCATCCTATACACCTGGGTTGTGTTTTTTAAGAAGACGAAATATGGGGTCACATTTCTCAGTTAATTGTGAAATGAACCGAACAATCCAAGGAAACCTCGAACTTCTTTTTGAGTACGCGGTGGAGGCAATTCTTGTATAGCCCAAACTTTTTCTGAGTCAATCTCAATTCCCTTCTCACCGACTATAAAGCCCAGCAGTTTTCCCAATCTAGCTCCAAAAGTACATTTTGTTGGATTGAGCTTTAGTTGGAATTTTCTCAATCTCAATAACAACTTTCTCATAACTTGGATGTGTTCCTCTTCAGTTTGGGATTTGGCGATCATATCTTCAACATAAACTTCGATCTCTTTATGCATCATATCATGGAACAAGGTTACCATGGCCCTTTGATACGTTGCTCCTGCATTCTTCAGCCCAAATGACATCACCTTATAACAGAATGTACCCTACAAGGTTATGAAGGTAGTCTTTCCCATGTCTTCAGAATGCATCTTTATCTGATTATATTCTGAGAAGCCATCCATAAGGGAAAACAATGAGTAGCCTGCCGTATTATCCATTAGAGTATCAATGTGAGGCAAGGGGAAGTTGTCCTTTGGGCTAGCCTTATTTAAGTCTCTATAATCCACACACATTCGTACATTTCTATCTTTCTTAGGAACAGACACAATGTTGGCTACCCATTTTGAGTATTTGATCACCTACAGGAATCCTACATCAAATTACTTTTTGACTTCCTCCTTTATTTTTAGCACAATGTCTGGCTTCATCCTCCAGAGTTTCTGCTGAATTGGCTTGCAATCTTCTTTTATGGGAAGGTGATATACTACAATATTAGTGCTTAACCCAAGCATATCTTGGTATGACCACGCGAAGACATTTTTGAATCCTTTAAGTAACTCAACAAGGTCTTGCTTCATTTCTTCGGTTATACACGTTCCCGTTTTTACTACCTTTCCTTCTTCTAAAGTCACAGTCTCCATTGTCTCCTTATGAAGTAGAATTTGTTTCTCTGCTTGCTCTACCATCCTCAACAAGTCCAGGGATAAGCCATAGTCTATGTCATCTTCAAAGTCCTAGGATCCCTCTAAACACAAGTCTTACTCAAAAGGAGATTCTGAGTCAGTATCAGTGTCACTCATTTCATTGATATTCGGGAACCTATTGTAGGTAAAAAAGAATATACAAAGAATCAAATGAATTTAAGAATAATTATTTGTATGGTATGATTATGAATGAAAGAAAACAATGATTTGAAAGAATCTGAAATAATTGCTCGCATGGAGGAATCTAAAATAATTATTTGTATAGAAAGAATGAAAGAATATTCATTCAAAATGATAGCAAAGATGTATTTCATTAAAGTAATGATGCTTGAACATGAGCCTATTTCAAGTCCTTATTGCTTCTAGCTTAAAGCAACAAGTGTATTTTGAACGTTACTCTAAGTAAGCTCTAAAAACTACAGGAATTTCTTCCACAGTCTAATTGACACTCTCAGGTTCGTAAGGGCAAATATCTGACAAAGCCCTTCCTTCAGCTACATCTTCGGATATGGCATTGATATATATATTTCTTACCATTTCTTCAATGCTTTCTTCTTTTGGCATCATTTATTCAGGATGAATAATCCCTCCCGATACGAAAGTTTTGGATATGTGGGGGAATATCATTGGTTCCTACTTGATTTCTTCCCCACTCAAGTATGCCTTTTTTTTTCGTCTCTTTTCCAGTTCCTTCCTTCTTTGTCTCACATTCGGCTTGTACCCTAAGCCAAAGCGGTCATGCTTATCCTTTAACACTAGAGCTTTAACTCTTCCCTAGAGGTGTCTTCCAAGTCCTTTTCGCGGTAAAGCTCATTTTCCTACCTTCAATTGTAGCCCCATCCTTGTAGTTTTGGACATTTTTAGCACTGGAATCTTATACTCTTCAGTGATGAGTGTCGCATTAACATACTCCAAAGACCAAAATAAACATTCAATTGCCTCATCACTTATTTCCAAATACAGAGCATCACTGGTTACGGCTGCGATAGTATCTTCCTCGGTATTTATTATCACCAGTCGACCTTCTGATACTAATTTTAACTTCTGATGTAGTAACGAAGGTACTGCCCCTGCTGAATGTATCCAAGGTCTTCCCAATAAGTAATTGTATGAAGGCTTAATATCCATTACTAGAAAGTCCACCTCGTATGTGTTTGGGCCGATCAGAAAAGGTATTTTAATTCTACCCATTACCCTTCTCTCTGTACCATCGAATGCCCTTATTATATTCTAGCACGCTTTCGTGTAAGAGCTATCTACAGACAATCTGTTCAGTGTGGATAATGGTAGGACATTTAGGGCCGATCCATTGTCAATCAGCACCCCTGGTAGCGTATACCCCTTGCAGCGAGTGGTGATGTGTAGAGCCTTAGTTGATCCCATGCCACCGGGTGGTATTTCGTCATCATTGAAGAAGATAAAGTTATCAGCACTTATGTTGTTAACCAAATGATCCAGCTTATTGACAGAGATATCATTAGCAATATAGGTTTCGTTTAAGACTTTCATCAGTGCACTACGATAAACCTCTGAGCTTAGGAGTAAGGCTAGCATCGAGATACGAGCTAGTTGTTTATGTAATTGCTCTACGAAACTATACTCCCTGTGCTTTAGAAACTTCAGAAATTCATTTGCTTCCTCTTCGTTGACCAACTCATTAATAGAAGGTTCAAGTCTGGCCGTTCTTTCCTTCTTCTATTCGACCACTATGGATTTTCCTTTTGCGGATCTACTTTCTCACTTGCTAAATCGTAGCGCCTCCTGCTTCGCTTATAGGAACCCGCATCTTGGTCCTTTTTTGAAGTGTTAACCTGGTTCTCATTTCCTGGGATTATCACATTACAGTCGTAATTCCATGGAACCCTCTTGCTGTCTTTATAGGAAAAGACTGCAGGTTTTTGGATTATGATTTTTGGTGGCATTTGTACTCCCGTTTCATTATTTTTGGGGTCTTAAAATGATGACTACTGGGTAATTAACCTTTTAGATCTGCGCCGTTGATTCTGATGCGCATATGCTTTCTTCTTCTTTAACTTTTTCACAGAACTCTACCTCTTTATTGTCCATCAGACCTTGCACCAAAGCTCTGAATTCTATGCATTCTTGGGTTTCGTGCCCCTCTTCATGGTGGAACTCACAGTAGTTCCTTATCTCTTCGCAACTTCCTTCGAAATTTGAAATAACTAACCCTATCTTTATCATCTCCTTCCGGACCCATCTTAAAGAAGTTTTTGCTTCTGTAATATTTGCCTTGATCCTTCTTCCCATATTTTCACTGATCGCGTTTACCCCATTATCAGTATGATTGGGTAACGGGTTTTCTGTACTAGGTGCATCATCAAACTTCACAATGCCCATTTGAATAAATCTTTCAACTAACTTCTTAAAGGTAGTTTAGTTTTCTATTGAATGCCGTGTGATCCTTGCATGATACTCACATTGAGCGTTTGTATCGTACCATTTGGGGTATGGGGGCTGTAATGGCTTTAAGTAAAAAGGGGCCACTACATGCGCATCAAATAGATTTTGATACAGCTCCCTATACGTCATGGGTATAGGCTTAAACTATAGTCTTTCTGTGTTCGTCCTTGTATTGGATTCTTGTCTTGGGGTACCGGGATGGTTGGCGGTTACCGTCTTTGGTTGGTTTATAGTGAGTGACTTGGAATGACCTTTGCCAGACGTGCTCGTATTGTTCACCTCATTCTCCTTTTTCTTTGGGGCTGACCTCTTAGTACTTTCCCCTGCATCTATTTTACCTTTCCTTACCGCGTTCTCAATCATTTCGCCAGTCATCACTATATTTGAGAAGCTTTTGGTGGCGCTCCCCAACATATGAGTAATGAATGGAGCCTTTATGGTATTGATGAATAGTATGGTAGTCTCTTTTTCTAGGAGAGGTGGCTGGACTTGTATACCAACCTCCGTCCACCTTTGGGTATATTGTTGGAAGCTCTCATTCGATTTCTTTTCCATGTTCTAAAAGGTGATCCTATCCAGAGTCATATCCGTCACGTGACTATACTACTTCATAAAAGCTTGGGTTAGGTCCTTCCATGAGTTGATCTTAGTATGACTCAATTGGTTATACCATTTGGATGTTGCCCCAACTAGACTGTCCTAAAAGTAGTGAGTCAATAATTGATCATTGTTGACGTACCCAATCATTTGTTTATAAAACATGGTAATATGAGCCTCAAGGCAACTAGTCCCATTATATTTCTCGAACTCAGGAGTTTTGAACTTGGCGGGAAGCACCAAGTCTGGAACCAAACTCAAATCTTTAGTGTCGATCCCATAGTGATGGTCAACACTTTCTATTACTTTGAACTTCTCCTCTAACCACCTGCATCGGTCTTCCAATTATTTCTAGAACTCCACTCTCACTCTTTCAGCTTCTACCATGTCATCCAGATCAGGGACTACAGGATTAGTTGGGTTATCCCCTAGATTATAGCCTGAGCCTGTCTGATAGTTGATCGGCATCGAGGCACCAGCCTAACATTGTTAGGGCCTAATTGTAACGGATGGCCCTCGTGTGTCCATCTCGGGTTGCTTTTGGGCATTGTCGGGGTGAAACCAGGGGGTAAAGAGGATGTTCATTATAATCCCCAATATTGACCATAGGTCCCTTTTCTTTCTTCTGTCCACCAGTCAGCAGTTGTGTTAGCTGGTCCATCATGTTCATTTGTGATTCTAGCATTTAGTCTTTCATATCCTGCTGGATTTTAGCCAATTGCTCTTGCATTTGGGCTTGCATCTGTTCTTGTATCTCCTTTTGCATTTGTTCCAACCTTTCTAGTTTTTGATCCACATCTTTTGTCTTTGCTCGAGTACCGTAACGATGTTTGGTTAGTAGGTTTTTGTTGGTTTCCAGATTAACTGAAATGATTTTAATTAATTAGGACCTTTTGGTGGACTTTAATGCATATGATGTAATGTAATGCAGATGCATGAAATGAATGCAAAAAGGTGTCGATTCTGATTCAATCCCACTTAGAAAACTTTACTAGAAAATAAAGTTCTTTACATAAAACGGGTTACAAATAAGGCTTTGCCCTAATGCTCAAAGTTTTAATTTTCTTAAGCAGTGAAGCTAGCTCCTGCCCTCGGTCTGACTCTAACTTATACTTCACACTCAGTATATCAGCCTGCACCGCCAAAGTCTACAAATGATCGGCTACTTCCCGAATCTGAGCCACGGCTTCTCCCATAACGTAATCTCTATTTCTGACTTGATTCTGAGATCGATGGAGTTTCTCATTGCACCGTTCATTACTTGCTTCAAGTAACTCAACCCGGAGCTCACTATTTTGTAACGCAATCTCAAGTTCTTCAACTTTTCGTTTCACCTCCTTAATCTTATCCAAACTCACCTTCAACTCTATTGCAGAATTACGGCTATGATGCTGATGAAGTGATTTTTCCAGTTTTGCTATTCTAGCTTTTAATCCGATCTTCTCATTTTGGGCTTTCGATAGACTCTTTTCTAAGGCTTCTTTTCGACCCTGGGCATCTTGGTATTTTTTCTCCTACCGATCAGCTTCAGCCTTCTCCTCTTGGATCTCATGTCACCATTGTTCAAACATTTTTCCCAACCCCACGGTTCTCATCGTTAGGTGTAACTTCTTGTAATCCATTTTTAGGCTATCCAAATCTTTCTCGGCCTTATTCTTTCCTTTTCTCCATTTCTCAGTTTCCAATTTCTAACATCGACATCTAGCCTCAAATGCATCTTTTCATCTTCCAGTTGCTCTATCTTTTTTTCGAACTCTGCATTCCTTCTCTCAAAGTCTTGCTTTATGATTTCTAACTCGGATAGGACCACTTGTAGATATTCTTCCATCGACCGCGTGCTCTCTTGATTTGGCTCGGAAATGTTATCGTTGATCGTTTTACTAAAACACCCCTTGTATTTAGGAATCATCATTGAACCAACAACCAATCTCTTCATCTAGCGGGTCTGCTTCCAAGCATCAGGAATCTCTCGAACCTTCTTTTTATAATCGTCCCCCTTATATGAGAACTCATATTGAGCCAATCCGTGTGTCACTGGTATAAACTACCTTGATTTGTACTGCCTTAATACAAGCAAAGGGGCATATCCAACAGCTCCCCAGATTCCAAGCAAAGGTACCTAATCAAAACTCCCACACCGATAAAGGATCTCGTCGGAGACCATCCAAAGGGCTCTTCATTCAACATCCTCCTCTTTGAGATTTTGAAGAATTGCCATCCATCTTTCGTCTGATATGTTGTCCCTCCTTTGCGTAGTGCTTCCTCCTTTAATAGGGAATAATTCTCAGAGAAGACTCGGTAAGAGACTTTGTCCACCTTCCAGAAATGACCATGAAACCATACTAATAATAACTGTGCACATCTAATAAATCTACCTTCACCTGCCCTCGGAGACATGTTCAAAGATTTGAATGTCTCGGCTAGAATTGTAGGTACAGGTGTGACCCTTTTATCAAGTCGATAAAATAAATCGGCGACTGCTTCATCTATATGCCTTAAAGCTTTAGGAAAGATTACCAAACCATAAATACTCAAGGCGAATATGTCAACTTTCTTTTTTACATCCAGATGTGCTAGGATCAGGTCCCTTAAACTCATCCAAGAAATACATTTACCATCCCCTTTTTGTTGAATTCGGGCCGTAACCCAGTGTTCACTCATCCTAGTAATATTCATTAACTTCTTCACAAAAGTTGAGACATTAGCTGCCCTAGAGTAAGCTTTGCCGACTTGGACCTTGGACAGCGAAGCAATGTGGTATATTCTTCCACAGTGGGCACCAAGTCCACCCTCCCGAAAGTGAAACAACTATAGGCAGGGTTCCAAAACTGAGCCATAGCCCGAAACAAATGCTTGTCCACCTTGATGTCGAGCAAGTAAGATAGATCGCCATAATTATGGTAGAACAACTGCTTAGTCTCATCATCCCAATGGGCCCATATATCTCTCAATTCCCGAAGCTCATTTTGTGTCACACTGATACGGGTGAAGTCCCACAACTCCGATGTATACCCCTCAGCTAGACTATCACCTTTCTCTAATTGCAATTTCTCTGACCATATATGGACAACCGCATTATCCTCTACTTTATCAAGAAATTCGTTCTCCATGGCAAGCTTTCTAACTTAGTAACCGAACACAAATCGACACCTTTTTAAATATGCAATGTCATGAAATTACAACCAAAACAAAATACAAGAAGTCAGTATCATATACGAATGATAAAATTCAAAGAAAACAAAAAATAGTCAAACACTTGTCTGGGTAACTGCTAAGGTTCAGCATAGCTCTACCTAGGGTGGGCTCTTAGGGTTCACTATATGCAGTTTAGTTCTAAAAAAAGGTACCTGAACCAGCAGAATTCTCAATCCTTACCCATTATAGGCTCATATGGATCGAGTTCAGTTCAGGGGAATACATTTTCTTATGGCCATGCGAAGATGAAAATCTCACGAAGACATAGGTACAGATGTATCCCAGAAGCAGTCCACTAGCCCGTGTGAAGGTGAAAACCTCACGAAAGCATAGTTTCTCACTCCTACTTAAAAGGAGTAACCACAACGGTCATGCAATGCAATGCAATGCAAGAGTATTCTACGAGACTCAAACCACAACAATCATAAGGATCACAAACAAATGCGACAAGAGAATTATGATTTTTCAAATCAAATTTTCAATTTTTGACAAAAGGATAGAAATTAACCAATTTGTGGCTCGACTCTCTAATGTCCCCAGTGGAGTCGCCAAGTTATCGAAACCATCTTTTTTTTATATTTTGAAAAATAGGGATCGACTTTAAAAACAAAAATGGAGTCGCCACCAATCCTTTTTGTTGTGATCGGGTCACCTTGTGATTGATCATTTTAATAAAGCATTTTGCTTTTTTAAAACAATATTTTTTGGTTACGAAATTCTAAAAAACGAGTTCGGGAGTCAGTTACACAAGAGGAAGGGTTAGCACTCTCGTAGCGCCCAAAATTGGTACCTTGTTGATTAATTAATGTCCTAATGTTGAAAATTTGAAAAGATTTAAAGTACAATTCCTTTAAAAAATGTTTGGATAACTCGAATTGGATATTGAGATTCTCTTGTTCCGAAGGAATAAAATATCATATCAAGCACGTTAGGATACAACATTTCAAATCCTCGATACCAAGATCATCTTAAGATTTCCAAAACTCATGCATTGAAATTTTAAAAGGATATTTGGTTATTTGGTCAACGGAAAATCGAAACCCAGCACGTTAGGGCACGATTTCTCGAATTTCCAAACACGAAATATTGCCTTGTTTTGAGAAGCTTTCAAATAAATGATTATAAAACTGACTCAAAATATATTTGTTTGGTTTACTTAAGGATAAAAGACAATCAATATTGGGCAAAAGTTGGAATTGTAATCACGATGCAATAACAAGAAATAAAAGCATAATTACAAGCATGGAATAATAATATGTGAGTACAATATTATACAAATGAATGACAATGATATAAAAATACGAATATACAAATCAAAATACACACAATGACAATAATCTTACAACATACACTATTTAAATACTAACATTAATATTCAAAGACCAATGAATGAAAAGACAATTTTAAAAGAAATGCCAAGCAAATTAACACAAAAAAAATGTAATAAGTTTTAAAATAAATAAAGAATAAATAATATGAAAGTAGGGAAATTTGAAATCATCGATATAAAAACAACAAATTACATGTGAAAATTTTAAAAGCAAGTAATATGTGTGAAAGTTTAAAATAAATAAAAATATGAAATAAAATAAACATAAATAATAATACATGAATGAATTTTAAAATAAATATTAGGTAAGAAGAAAATCGAAATACATAATATACAAAATAATATAAATCAATCTAAATAAATAATATACATGAAATGAAAAATTTATTATAAATATATATATACATAAATAATAATATATAAAAATGTTTGAAATAAACAAAATACATAATAAAATAGGGTCTTTAAAAAAGATAAATTATATATAGATTTAAAAGAAAATATATAAACATAAATAGATTTAAAAGAAAATATATACATAAAATAATACGAAGTCAACAATATATACAAAAGAAATAATGTATAACATATAATAATGTATAAAATTCTTTAAAATAAATATCATACAAATTTTTAAGACAAAGCGATATGTATAACATAAAATTTTAAAATAAAATTTTATATAAAAGAACAATTTGAAAAATTTATACAAATAAAAAAACAAATTAAAACAATATAGGATCAATAAAATAGTTTAAAATACTATGTTAAGATAATTTTAAAAAACAAATAATAAATAAATTAAAAAAAAGAATTACAAAGAATAAAAACATAAGCTAAAAAAAACTCAATTGAAATAAAAAAATAAAACCAAAAGGACAATTTACAAACTAATAAAATTACTAAAACAGAATCAAAGACTAAAATGAAATGCGCACCAATGATCAGGGATTTAGAATACAAATACCCCAAATCTTGAAACGCGACATTTAAATAAGGACTAAATTGAAATGGTGCACAAATTCCAAGAATAATTTAAAAACAAATAAAATATAAACAGGGCTTAATTAAAGGTCAGCGCAAGAGGGGAGGGACTCATCGCGCAAAAATCCCTTTACCTCATTTAGAATTGCTTTTAAGGATCTAGCACCTTCAATCGCAAAGAATCAAAAAGAAAGTCTCAACCTCTATTGGATTTGGTTTTAACGGAGGAGAAGCTCCGACGGTATACCAACAGTTCAGGTGAGCCACTCTCTTTTATCCCTTTCTTTTTTTATTTTGTAACAGATGCAAAATGAAATAAAGAACAAAAAAAACCGATGAAACGCCACACTCCAATCGAAATAAAAGCATAAGAAGGAGAACCACCTTCTAAAAATTTCCTTTTCCGTACTTTTGATTACTTAGTATCTGTATTCGTCAGGTTTTACACTGATTATCTTTGGCTTTTATAGCTGAATAAAAATAAAAATGAAATTACAAAAACTATTTTTTTTCTTTTTTGTTATTTCTCTATTGTATTTGTTGCTGTTATTCAATTTCTTCTCGCAGGTTCGGCATCGCATGCAGAGAGGTCATGGATATATGCAAATGATGCACTGGGGACCCTTGTTTGAGGAAAGTCTGCAAGGCTGGTCCTAGGGCTTGATTTACAAAACCATAATTTGGGCCATTTGGGCTCGTTTTAGGATTGGGCCATTGGGCCATTAGGTTAGGGCTATTAGTTTTTCTACATTTGTGCCATTGTTTTGGGACCTTTGTATTCGGGTTTGTAAAAAAAATTAGGCCAATCGGGCTTTGTATTTATTTGGGTTTTGTAATTGATGGATTTGCTGGACTGTTACAAATTTGGACTTTATTTATTGGTTTTTTATCTATACTATTCTATTTAATATTATTTTTTGGATAATTTATGGGCCCGGACGAAATGGGCCTATTACAACCTGTATACACCTGAAAACACATGGAAATTTGATATTTGATGAGCTCATCCCCTTTATATTCATATGAAATACATGATTAACATGTTCGATAAAGTTGTGTGTTTAGGCTATTAGCGAAATTGCTTGGATGCATTTTTGTATGCTTACCTTAAATGTAAATGAATGGTAAGTTAATTTCATGTTATACGAATTTACTAAGCATTAAATGCTTACTCTATTTTATTTCCTCTATTTTATAGTAACCCGGAAGCTCGTTAAGATTGGAAGCTGGACGGAGCCACATCACACTATCAATCGCCTTTTTTCGGTATATTTATTAAATCAACTTTGGTATAATGGCATGTATAGGTTAATTTGGCCATTGATGGCATGTAAAAGTTTTATTGTGATTAGCCATTTGAATGGCTTATATTTGAAACATTTTGATATATATATATATATATATGAGTATATGGCCTGATCATGGTTGATATGTGTTTTGGTGTAATTGACTGATGGTTAACTAATAGGCAAATTGTAATATGGTTTGAGTTGGTATAGTTGGTACAAATATGAATATATATGTAAGTGATTAAACTGTTAAGTATGGATACTTGGATATATATGATGATATGATTTGCATAAAATTTTGTTTTGGTTTGATTCAAATGTTTTATATTGGTTTGGGAATGTGTTTAAGAGCTAATGTAGGTGGAAGATAAGTTTGGGTGAGAAATGCGGCTAGGAAATGACCTTATTTTGTCCATACAGATGTGTGTCTTAGCTGTGTGTGACACATGACCTAGCACATGGGCGTATGTTTTGAACTTATCAAGATAGGGCATTGCGTTCATGGAAATCAGACCTGGGTCAGTTTTTATTTGGCAATACATAAGTTGAAAACTAGAAGACTTCTAGCTTCTAAACACAACTTTGACTTAGTCAGTATCCTGCATAATTCGAGATAAGCTCATGGTAGGTTTTGGCAAAGAAGGTGTTATGAAAATACTAGTCAAGGTGGAGATTTGTGGAGTTATGCATCGTATTTTTTAGCTTTTCTTCTCCCAGTTATACTATGTTTTTAGTTTCCCACTTAAACTTTGATTAGTGTAGATTATTTTAATATTATTTGACCTACAAATTTAACCTATAGGTAGGCCCTTTTTCTACCCTAAAAAAATAACTCATAACACATTTAGGTATTAGCTTTTCAAGCTTTTAGAGAATTTTGTGTTTACGTTTTGAGGGTTCTTATTTTCGAGTTTTGGGACTTAGTTTTATCTCTATCTTTATACTCTTGATTTTTGCCATTTTAGTGAAATTATCTTTACCCGTGATTTTTTATCATCTTTGAAGGAGTTTTTTCACGTACAATATTTGTGTTCGACCTTTTCAATTTTATTTGTTATTTTACTTGTTCGTTGCTTAACCGGGCTTATCCCTTAGGGATTTCAAATTGAGTCTTTCCATGGATTTCTTTCAAGCTTGGATATTCTGAAGCAAAAACCTCAAGTTTATCACATGCTGTCACTTGCAGTCTTTTTAATGATGGCCATTCTGAAGAATGAATTCTTGAGTAGAAACTCCATAATTTTGGTAGCTTTGTCAATTGTAAGAACCTCACTTGAGGAAATGCAAGCTGAGTAATTGTTTTTACTGCAGTAGATTGAATTGTTAGAAATCAAACCAAATTTTCAAAGTCAAAAATTGCAACCAAAGAGTTTGTATCCAAATTGGCTTCTACCTCATACAACTTGTTCTTCAAATTGAATACAACTTTGCAAAATGAATAAAGCTTATCATTTTGGAAACTTCATGAAAAATCAAGATGGTAGCAACATTGAAAAGTTCAATAAGACAAGGCATATAATGGATAAGCATTATCATTTATGATATACTTTAGGGATCAGCAATCATTAAGGTAACTAGACTATGTCTATATATATGCATGTATAGTTCATATGTTGTGAGTGTGCTGAAAACGTTAGCTAGAGTTTGAGAGCAAAAAAGGGTGTTGTGAGTATAGAAAGAAAAACTAGCAGCAGCTAGAATAGAAAGAAAAAAAAAAGAGAGTTTGTATTGTATTTTATTTGTGTGCAATAAAATTAGTATTTGAGTTTTTTATTATTACGCTTCCAACAAATGGTATCCGAGCTAGGTTTCTGTTGACGTCACAATGGCAAACATGATTCAACTGCAGATCCAGAAATTAACAAAGACAAATTATGGCAATTGGAGCATCCAGATAAAGACTTTGCTTGGTTCTCAAGATTGTTGGGACGTTGTTGAAAAAGGACACGTCAAGCCCGAAAATGCAGCTGCAGAAGCGGCTTTGACAAACTAAGAAAAAAGAGTATTGAAAGAAGCTCGTAAAAAAGATAAAAGGGCGTTGTTCTTTATTTTTCAAGGTGTTGATGAATCAACCTTTGAAAAAATTTCAGATGCGAAGACATCAAAGGAAGCATGGGGAATTTTGCAAAAATCCCTTCAAGGAGCAGAAAAAGCCAAAAAGGTATGTTTGCAAACCCTTAGAGCCGAATTTGAAACATTGAAAATGAAACCTTCAGAAAATGTTGATGATTATGTCATCCGAGTGAAAGCGGTGGTAAATGAAATGAAAAGGAATGGAGAAACACTTGAAGATGTCAGAGTAATGGAAAAAATTTTACGGTCATTGACACGCAAATTTGATTATATGGTGGTTGCTATTGAAGAGTCAAAAGATTTATCACAAATATCAATCGACGAACTTGTGGGTTCTCTCCAAGCCCATGAGCATAAAATGAAGCAAAATGATGATACTGGAAATTCAGACCAAGTCTTGCAAAGCAAGTTACCCTTCAATGAAAGTGGAGCTAGGGATACCTTTGGACAAGGTACGAGCAATCGTGGAAGATACCGTGGAGGATATAGAGGTAGAAATAGAGGTGGACGAGGAACGCATGGACGAGGCTACCAATCATATGGTAAAGTTCAAACAAGTGACGAATATCAAACATCAAGTCATGGACAAGAAGCTCGAGGCCGAGGTCGAGGTAAAGGTAGATTTCAACAAGGAAATAAATCTCAGGTACAATGTTATAATTACAAAAAATATGGCCATTATAGTTACGAGTGTAGATCAAATCCCAAGATGGAGGAGAGAAATCATGTAGCAGCAGCCAAAGAAGAAGAAAACGTGGAATCTAGTGTATTCCTCACCTATAAAGAAAGTGAAAAATCAAGAAAAAAAATTTGGTATCTTGATAATTGCGCCAGCAATCACATGTGTGGCTGAAAAGACTTATTTTTAGAGTTGGATGAGAATATTCATGGACAAGTAACGTTTGGAGATGAATCGCATGCCACGGTCAAAGGCAAAGGCAAAGTCACTATTACACAAAAGAATGGAGAAAAGAAGTTCATTTCAGATGTTTATTACGTACCAGCTTTGAAAACATCATCAGCCTTGGACAGCTTCTAGAAAAAGGATATGAAGTACATATGAAGGATTCCATGCTCACCCTAAAAAATAAGAATGGTGAATTAATTGCCCAAGTTGATATGACGAGTAACCGTCTATTTACTATTGACATTGAATCTGGAGAGGTGAAATGTATGAAGAATGCAATTAAAGATGAATCATGGTTGTGGCATTTAAGGTTCGAGCATCTTGGATTTTTCGGTCTGAAGCTATTGTCAAAAGAAAATATGGTGAATGGGTTGCCAGAAATTAATCCTCCTGATCAACTGTGTGAAGCTTGCATTAAAGGAGAACAACACAGACAGAGATTTGAAGCGGGAAAAACTCGACGAGCCAGGAGACCATTGGAGATCGTGCACTCCGATATAGCAGGTCCTTTTGATATACCATCACTTTGGTGGAAACAGGTACTATGTTACTTTTATTGATGATTTTAGTAGAAAAAGTTGGATATATTTTCTTAAAACAAAATCAGAAGCATTTGATAAGTTTATCGAGTTCAAAGCCATGGTAGGAAAACAGAGTGGATATTTCATTAAGATACTCAGAACTGATAGAGGTGGTGAGTATACTTCAAAACTATTTGAAAGTTTCTGCAAGGAACACGGAATTATTCATCAATTGACAACTGCGTACACGCCACAACAAAATGGAGTCGCTGAAAGAAAGAACCGCACTATTCTTGATATGGCAAGAAGCATGGTTAAAGGTAAGCATTTACCAAGAACTTTCTGGGCTGAAGCTGTTCAATGTGCTGTTTATTTGTTGAACCGGTGTCCAACAAAAAGTGTGTAATACAAGACGCCAAACGAAGCTTGGAGCAATCAAAATCCAGGAGTTGGACATCTCAAGATTTTTGGATTCATCGCATATGCACATGTTGCTGACTAGACAAGAAAGAAGCTTGACGATAAATGAGTAAAATGTATTTTCATTAGTTATGAAAAGAGGAGCAAGGCATATACGTTATACAACCCTCTTACTAAGAAAGTCATTATTTCAAGAGATGTCAAATTCGATGAAACTGATTATTGGAGATGGAGTGAAGAAAAAAAGAAAATTGAAGGATTATTTTTTAGTGATGACAAAGATGACGACTTCATTAATCAAGAACAAGGTGATGATCAAAGCCCTCCTCCAAGTCCTGTTGCAACAACTCCTACAACATCATCATCACCAGCCAGCAGCAATACCAGCAACTCAGAGGAAGCACCTGCAAGAATGCGTAGTTTACGCGATATTTATGAGGTTACAGAACCCATAGAAATAATACTCGATTATTCATTATTCTGTTTAATAACAGAATGTGATCTAATAATATATGAAGATGCAATTAAAGATATCAGATGGAAGAAGGCAATGGATGAAGAAATTGTAGCAATAAGAAGAAATAACACATGGGAGTTAACAAGTCTATCAGAAGGACATAGTCCAATTGGAGTCAAATGGGTGTACAAGACGAAGACCAACAAAAAAGGAAAAGTGGAAAAATACAAAGCAAGACTAGTTGCAAAAGGCTACAAGCGAAGATATGGTGTAGACTATGATGAAGTATTTGCTCCAATCGCTAGAATTGATACTATAAAGCTTCTCATGGCAATTGCAGCACAAAATAAATGGAAAATTTATCAGATGGACGTGAAGTCAGCATTCCTTAATGGCTACCTGGAAGAAGAAGTCTACATTGAACAACCACCTGGATATAGCAAACAAGGACAAGAAGATAAATTTTATTGCTTGAAGAAAGCTTTATACGGATTGAAGCAGGCTCCGAGAGCATGGAATACAAGAATAGATGAATACTTTCAGAAGAACGGGTTCATGAAAAGCCCATATGAGCATGCTCTATATACGAAGAAAAATAAAGTTGGTGACATCATGATCGTGTGTTTATATGTGGATGATATGATTTTCATGGGAAACAATCCAGGTATGTTCAATGACTTTAAGAAAGCTATGACTAAAGAATTTGAAATGATAGATATAGGTGAAATGTCATACTTTCTTGGAGTCGAAGTGAAACAAATGAAAGATAACACATTTGTATCTCAAAAGAAGTATGCGGAACAAATTTTAAGAAAATTCAATATGAAAGATTGCAAGCCAGTAGCCACGCCAGCAGACCCAGGTACGAAATTAAGTGTTGATTCATCAAAAGAGCTGGTAAATCCAACGTTGTTTAAAAGTATCATTGGAAGTTTAAGGTACTTAACTATCACGCGGCCAGACATCATGTATGCAGTGGGAATAGTTAGCAGATACATGGAGAAGCCAAAACATGATCACTTGATTGCAACAAAGAGAATTTTGAGATACATCAAAGGTACGATGGATCAGGGTTTATTTTATACATACTCACAGAGTTCAAAATTGGTTGGTTATTCAGATAGTGATTATGGTGGTGACTTGGATGATCGCAAAAGCACATCCGGATATTTATTCCATATTGGCTCCGCAGCATTTTCATGGTCATCAAAAAAGCAACAAACAGTAGCCCTTTCAACATGTGAAGCAGAATACATGGCTATAGCAACATGTATGTGCCAAGCAATTTGGTTGAAGAATATTTTGGGTGAATTATCTACACAAGAAGGTCTAATTACAATTTATGTTGATAACAAGTCCACAATATCTCTTGCAAAGAATCCAGTGTCTCATAGCTGAAGCAAGCATATCGATACAAGTATCATTTTATTCGAGAGCAAGTGAAAAATAAAAATATGGAGTTAGTTTACCGCAGAACAGAAGATCAACTGGCAGACATTTTTACGAAGCCATTGAAAGCGGACATATTCCATAAACTCAAAGAAAAGCTTGGAATGAAAAGTTCGGTTTGAGGGGGAGTGTTAGAAATCAAACCAAATTTTCAAAGTCAAAAATTGCAACCAAAGAGTTTGTATCCAAATTGGCTTCTACCTCATACAACTTGGTCTTCAAATTGAATACAACTTTGTAAAATGGATAAAGCTTATCATGTTGGAAACTTCACGAAAAATCAAGATGGTAGCAACATTGAAAAGTTCAACAAGGCAAGGCATATAATGGATAAGCATTATCATTTATGATATACTTTAGGGATCAACAATCATTAAGGTAACTAGACTATGTCTATATATATGTATGTATAGTTCATATGTTATGAGTGTGCTGAAAAAGTTAGCTAGAGTTTGAGAGCAAAAAAGGGTGTTGTGAGTATAGAAAGAAAAACTAGCAGCAGCTAGTATAGAGAGAAAAAAAAAAAAAAGAGAGTTTGTATTATATTTTATTTGTGTGCAATAAAATTAGTATTTGAGTTTTTTATTATTACGCTTCCAACATGAATGGCATTTGCAGCACATGATTCCTCAGCAATGAATCCTTGAGTTCAAATATTTCTTCTAGGGAATCACAACAGCTTATACTTAACCTCTCTAGACTCCTAAGTCTTTCCAACATGCTCAATGGAAAAACATTCAATAAATTCTCATAGTGACTCCAACCAAAAATCATTTCATTTGTAAAAAGGAATTCACAGGAAGTAGCTCATGCCATATCTTTTCCAAGCTAGCCATCCTAAATATGTGCAATTGCTTTAACATAGGCAATGCCACCTACAAAATTTTGATTCAAATTATAATTGTCCATGCATGAAGATATTGTACAAGGAAAAAGCAAAGGAAACGCCAATTTGAGAATGCTGAGAAAGCAAAGCCTATGTTAATTTCTTAAGATGGTCTTAAAAGAAGAGCAGAAGGGAATAACGAAACACCTTCTCATAAAAAAAGGACATTAACAGTTATGTTCTCTTCTGACCTGTTCTTCCTTCCCTCTTTTTTTTTCGTTTCGTGCTTGCACTTGCTAAACCTGAGACAAACATCTTCAAACAAGGGCAGTTGTCTATAAACTACTCAATTAGAGAAGAGAATTCAATTAAACGTTCAGAGCAGAAGCTTGTGTGCTTGGGAAGGTTATACAGCCACAGCTACTCTAGTTTAGGGAATACCATCTTGCTTAATTTTTCTTCTGCAACTATTACTTCTTCCACCATTTCGCAATGAGTAATCTTGAGCATTTTGAGTTGCTGAAAGCTTTGAACCATAGAAGATGAAAAAAGACATTTCAAATTGACACAGCCTTCCACAACGAATGTCATTAAATTTAGAAATTTTGAACAATTAGCTGGAAAAGGGTTATGCCATATTTTTTCAACTTTGATGGAGCGTAGGTTTAGGTTCTCCAAGTTTGGAAACCTGTCTGATAAAAATTGATATTAGAATGCGAACTAAAAGATAGAAATCATAATATGTAACATGACTCAGTTTTTCTCATCTACATCCATAGGAGAAACGACTAAAGAACTTCAGTTGAGTCATTAATTAGTAATAGATTATAAATAAATAAATAACTTTTGATTAGTATTAAAATGATTTGAATTTTGGTCAATAACACCTTTACAAGTACCTTTTTGTTTAAAAGTGTCTTCTCCTCGGTCCTCGTATCAATCGTAGGTTGAAATCCTCCATTTACAGATGTTAAAGTTGTTTCCATTCTCGAGCAGAAATGAATGAAATTCGAGAGACATTCATGTTTCAAGGACCGCAGATGACTGAACTCTATTTCATTCATTGCTTCATTTTCTTCAATGTTTGCCTCTCTTTCCTCTGCAATAATCTCTATCATGTTCTCAAAGTAAGTTACTTCAATTTCTTGAAGTTGAAAAATATTTCTGGCAGTGTACAGTGAGAACAAGTTGTTCAATCTATCACAACCTGAAACCTTCATGATTTTTAGTCGGCTAAAAGATTCTGCAACAATGTCACCATGATATCTTCCGCAAATTCGTCATACACTGAAGAGATAATGACTCCAAGATAGGAAATGCTTTGAAGGGAACCCCCAATTCCACAGAGCTAATGGCTCTATTGTCCGACTGTTTTGGACAGGGAGATACTTCAATTAAGGGAAAGTGTTGTGCCAACAGCATAAAAGAAAATAAATTATTCTCCTAGAAAACCATATTAGAAATAAAAAGAGAAAAAAGGTTGCCACTTAAAACTCAAAACCAACCTTACAAACTATGGCACTTACAATCTAATTTGTCATTGTCTTGTTGGAAAAGGATAAAAATGAACACAACCCATATTTATAGTAGTATAAAATCTCCACAACTTTATACTTTTTAGATGTGAGATTATGTTATTTTAACAAATCGTAAAATAATTCAATTATGTATACCAAATTTGCTAAATAATAATATGTATGTCAAATATTGGCATAGAGAGGAATAGTCATAATAATAAATTAACACAAATTACATTAATTGAAATTTCTTTTAATAAAAAAATGTATATATAATTATCATTATTAGATTTTAGTTGTAAAAATAAATGTGAAAATGTTACCCAAAGCAAATATTTTATCTAGAAAATTAAATAAAAGAATTATGAAAATACGTATACCGTATATAGTTTAACAGGAGTTATACGAGCAAATTATATAAAGTCGAAATGATGTGAACTTCACTATGAACTCGTAGAAGCTCATGTTGATAACGTGTTATAAAATAATCAAATAAAAGAATACTTAAAGTAAACAGATAATTTTCTTGTATCTCTTTTTCATTTACGAAAGAGTTCTATTTATAAGTAAATTGAAATTCAATGCAATACAATAAATGAAGCTTATTTAAGTGCTTCATTAACACTTTAAACAACTTGCATAATGAATGAGAGGTTTTACCTTATAAATGAAGGGGTTAGAATATGGACATTCACATTTATTTGTAACACTCCCCCTTGGATGTCCACTAGAGAAAACTGTGCCTCATTAAAACCTTTATTAGGAAAAACCCAGTGGGATAAAAACCTAATGAAGGAAAAAGAGTACACAATCTCCTATTACAAGTTGCCTCGTTAAAAACCTTTACCAGGAAAACCCAGTGGGACAAAACCTTGGTTAAAGGAAAAGAGTACAACGTGTTTTAGACTCCCCCTAATGGCAACATCACATTATATCTTTGAGTCGACGCATTCCAATCTTGTTTCGTAGTCTTTTAAATGTTGAAGTTGGCAATGCGTTGGTAAAAAGATCTGCTAAATTATCACTAGAACGAATTTGTTGAACATCTATGTCACATTTCTTCTCAAGATCATGAGTGAAGAATAATTTTGGTGAAATATGTTTCGTTCTGTCACCTTTGATATAACCACCCTTTAATTGAGCTATACATACTGTATTATCTTCATATAAGATAGTTGGCATATTCTTGTAAAGGCAAATTACATATCTTCTGGATATGTTGGGTTAATAACCTTAGCCAAACACACTCTCGGCTTGTCTCATGCATTGTAATTATTTTAGCATGATTTGAAGAGGCAGCAACTAATGTCTGCCTTGTCGAACGCCATGATATGGCAGTACGTCCACATGTAAATAAATATCTCGTTTGAGATCGACCTTTATGTGGATTCGTTAAATATCCAGCATCAGCATAACCAACTAATAGGGATTTTGAATCATTTGAATAAAATAACCCCATATCAATAGTCCCTCTGAGATATCTAAATACATGTTTAATTTCATTCCAATGTCTACGTGTTGGAGAAGAACTAAATCTTGCAAACAAGTTTACAGCAAAAGCTATATCAGGTCTTGTGTTGTTTGCAAGATACATCAATGCTCCTATGACACTTAGATATGGTACTTCAGGACCAAGAAACTCTTCATCATTCTTGCAAGGACGAAATTGATCTTTATTCACATCTAACGATCGTACAACCATCGGGGTACTCAATGGATGTGCTTTATCCATATAAAATTTCTTTAAGATCTTTTTCGTATAAGTTGACTGATGGACATGAATTCCATCTTTTAAATGCTTGATCTGCAAGCCAAGACAAAACTTTGTTTTTCCAAGATATTTTATCTCAAATTCTTTCTTTAAATAATTTACTGCATTTTGAAGCTCTTCAGGAGTTCCAATAATATTTAGATCATCAACATAAATAGCAATTATCACGAAGTTTGATTCAGACCTTTTTATAAAAACACATGGGCAGATTGGATTATATTTATAACCTTTTTTTAACAAATATTCACTAAGACAATTGTACTACATACGTCCAGATTGTTTTAATCCATATAAACTTTTCTTTAATCTGATTGAGCAATTTTCCTGGGAAATTTTCATATAAATTTCATTATCAAGTGTACCATACAAA
Organism: Gossypium anomalum; assembly: GCA_025698475.1. Classification (NCBI taxonomy): domain Eukaryota; kingdom Viridiplantae; phylum Streptophyta; class Magnoliopsida; order Malvales; family Malvaceae; genus Gossypium; species Gossypium anomalum. The sequence goes on along the minus strand of CM046966.1, from coordinate 73,673,741 downwards.
TAGGCTATAACAACATCCATTAGACGCATGTCAAGTTTTTCACGTACTGTTAGACTAATAAGGTATCTAAACGTGATTGCATCCACCACAGGAGAATATGTCTATTCATAATCAATGTCGGGCCTTTTGTGAAAATCCTTGTGCTACAATTCGTGCTTATATGTTATGACTTCATTTTTCTCATTTTTTTGTACAAATATCCATTTATATCCTACCAGCTTTACATATTTAGATGTTTGGACTATAGGTCCAAAAACCTCACGTTTAGAAAGTGAATTTAATTCTGCTTGCATTGTGTCTTTCCATTTTGGCCAATATTTTCTATTTTTACATTCCTCAATAGATTTAGACTCAGTATCCTCATTTTCTTTTGCTATTTCAATAGCAATATTATAAGCAAAATTGTTGTTGACAACTATATTTTTTCGGTTCCATCTTTTTTCCTGAAGTAACATAACTTATTGAGATTTCTTCGTTATCACCATTTTCAGGCACTTGAACCTCTTCTGGGGGTTTTTTGATTAGTTATATCTTTGGCCTTTTCTTGGGCACTTGCCTCCACAATATTATCATCTTGAATAATTGCTCCTTTCCTTTTACGAGGATTTTTATCTTTGGAACCGATTGGCCTTCCATGCTTCAGGCATGGATTACTTTCTTTTGTACTAACAATTTGCCCTATTGGAATATCAATTAATATTGGAGCATTTTTAGCTAGTATGTAAGATTTTGTAATTATTTTTAGGTTAATAAATGAATCTGGCAGTTGATTGGCGATGTTTTGCAAATATATGATCCTTTTAACTTCTTGTTCACATTGACTTGTGCGAGGATCTAATTGAGATAATGATTATCCATTCCATCTAATTTCTTTTACCACCTTTATTTTCTCTCCCCCTAATGTTGGGAATGTTGTTTCATCAAAATGACAATCAATAAATCGTGCAGTAAATAAATCTCCAATTAATGGTTTAACATATTTAATTGTAGAAGGAGATTCATAACCAATATATATTCCCAACCTCCTTTGAGGACCCATCTTTGTGCGTTGTGGTGGAGCAATTGGAATATATACTGCACATCCAAAAATTCTAAGATGGGAAATATTTGGCTCTTGACCAAAAGCCAATTGTAATGGGGAGTACTTATTATAACTTATTGGCCTTAAGCGCACAAGTGCTGCTGCATGCAAAATAGCATGTCCCCAAGCTGTAACAGGGAGTTTTGTTCTCATAAGCAATGGTAGAGCTATTAGTTGGAGGCATTTGATAAATGATTCAACTAAACCATTTTGTGTATGAACATGAGCTACATGATATTCAACTTTTATCCCAATTGACATACAATAATCATTAAAATCTTGAGATGTAAACTCACTAGCATTATCAAGACGAATAGTTTTGATTTCATAATTTGGAAATTGTGCTCTTAATCGAATTATTTGAGTGAGTAGTCTCACAAATGCCAGGTTGTGAGTCAATAATAAAGACACATGTGACCACCTACTAGATGCATCTATTAATACCATAAAATATCTGAATGGTCCACATGGTGGATGAATGGGCCCACATATATCATCTTGAATACGTTCCAGAAATGCAGGAGATTCAATCCCAACTTTAGCTGATGATGGTCTAATAATCAATTTTCCTTGAGAACAAGCGACACAAGATAAATCCTTGAATTGAAGAATCTTTTGGTTCTTTAATAGGTGTCCAATTGAATTCTTAATGATTCTTTGCATCATAATAGATCCAGGATGGCCTCATCGGTCATGCCAAATAGTAAAAGTATGTGGCTCTACAAACTTCTGGTTTGTAGTAACATGTGACTCAATTGCACTAATATGTGTATAATATAAACCTGATGAAAAAGTAGGTAACCTTTCCAAAACATATTTCTTTCCACATTCAACATTTGTAATATATAGATATTCAATATTTTTCTTATTCATAGTCTCAATATGATATCCATTAAGACGAATATCTTTAAAACTCAATAAATTTCTTTGAGACTTAGTGGAATATAAAGCATCATTAATGACAAATTTTGTACCTTTAGATAATAATATAATAGCTGTTCCAGAGCCTTCAATAATTTTTGAACTACCCGATATTGTATTAACATGGACATTACTCATTGTCAAATGAGAAAAATATTTTTTATCTTTGAGTATCGTATGTGTTGTAGCACTATCTGCAAGACACATGTCTTCATTGATTTTGGGTCCATCGAAATTTTGTTGAATATTCATATTTTTCATAAAAACAAACAAAATATAATATGAGAAATATTGCAAATATTTATTAAATATATAAATTATTCTTTATGCAGGAAAATAAAACATACTTAAAACAACATAAAAATGTCGAAATAACATCAAATTTTCTAATAATTCTCAAAGAAATCTTCCACATTTAAGTGAGTTATATTATTAAGGTCATTATATTTATCACCCTCGTAGGCATGGTCAGTTTTAGTATTATAGTGAATATCTTCATCTTTTGCCTCCATTTCATCATTTTGGGATATAAAATTTGTCTCCATATGCTTTCCTTTCTTTTTAATGAATGCTTGATAAAGTTTCACTAAATGCTCAGACGTACGACAGGTACGTGACCAATGCCCCTTCATACCACATCGGTAGCATATATTCTCAATAATCTTTGAAGGATTATTTTGACCACTTCTTTCTTGCCTCTCATTGTTATTCTTTTTCTGGTGATTAGAAGTATCATTGTTATGACCACCATGATAACGATTACTAATACGTCCTTGACCACGTCCCCCACTACGTCCACGACCACAGCCGCGACCTCTATATTTTCTATTTCTTAATTATTGTGTACTACTACATTCACTTCAGGGAATGGTGCAGAACAGTGGGACGAATTCCATGATTTTTCATCAATAGCTCATTATTTTGTTCAGCCACCAAAAGGCATGAAATCAATTCAGAATACCTTTTAAAACCTTTTTCACGGTAGTGCTACTGTAGGAGCACATTAGTAGCATGAAAGGTTAAAAATGTTTTCTCTAACAAGTCCTCATCATTTATATTTTCTCCACATAATTTTAGTTGAGAACTAATTTTAAAAAGTTCTGAATTGTATTCACTTACAGTCTTAAAATCTTGCAACCGTAAGTGCATCCAATCATAACAAGCTTTAGGGAGTATCACCGTTTTCTGATGGTCAAATCGTTCTTTCAAATTTTTCCACAACAGAAGAGGGTCTATCACTGTGAGATATTCCACTTTTAATCCTTCATGTAGATGATGACAGATGAAAATCATTGCTTTTGTCTTGTCTTGATTAGATGTTTCTTTATCTGCTAATATAGTATTTTCTAGACCTTTAGCATCTAGGTGAATTTTAGCATCTAACACCCATGACAAATAATTCTTGCCTGAGATGTCTAAGGCCACAAATTCAAGTTTGGCAAGATTTGACATTATAATCACTTAAAATAAAAATATATATATATTAGTAAAATAATAAGCATTCTCAATCGTAAAATAATTCAATTATATATACCAAATTTGCTAAATAATAATATGTATGTCAAATATTGGCATAGAGAGGAATAGTCATAATAATAAATTAACACAAATTACATTAATTGAAATTTCTTTTAATAAAAAATGTATATATAATTATCATTATTAGATTTTAGTTGTAAAAATAAATGTGAAAATGTTACCCAAAGCAAATATTTTATCTAGAAAATTAAATAAAAGAATTATGAAAATACGTATACCGTATATAGTTTAACAGGAGTTATACGAGCAAATTATATAAAGTCGAAATGACGTGAACTTCACTATGAACTCGTAGAAGCTCATGTTGATAACGTGTTATAAAATAATCAAATAAAAGAATACTTAAAGTAAACAGATAATTTTCTCGTATCTCTTTTTCATTTACGAAAGAGTTCTATTTATAAGTAAATTGAAATTCAATGCAATACAATAAATAAAGCTTATTTAAGTGCTTCATTAACACTTTAAACAACTTGCATAATGAATGAGAGGTTTTACCTTATAAATGATGGGGTTAGAATATGGACATTCACATTTATTTGTAACATGAAAATTCAAATGAAGTGAATATTGATTACAAGAATTCAAATTTTTAAGTATTTCTAAAAATTATGAAAATAAAAATATTTATAAATATTTTTAAGTATACAATTAATTCATGTTTTAAAACTAATATTAAATAATGTGTTATTTATTAATTTAAGTTTATTTTAAAAATTTTTAATTTATATTGATTATAATAAATATTTTACAAATTATACATTTGTATTATTTTTTTCAGTAGACAAAAACAACACTAAGCGATTACAATAATAATCAACCTGTTATACTTGCAAGCTTAACCCACTGACGCCCAATTATTAATGTCTAAAACAAGTCCATTTGTGTTAAGCTTAACCCAACCAATCTCAGGCAGTGACCAGTAAATCTTTGACACCAATGGATTCGGTTCTGGTCTAACTCCCCCCCGTATTCACATAACTTCTTGCCCATACAATACCTAAGTCAACTATATTTTCCACACAGTTATGGTCATTAGCAAAGGCAAAAAAGTTACGATCCATCCACAAAAGCCAAGATAAAATCGAGTACAAAGAATGCCACTCAAAATTCCCAGACCCCCATCCTTTTGTGCTTTTTAAGTTCCACTTCAACTAATTAGTACGTGGCATAGAAAAGAATGATAAATGAGCACCTGCCGGTACTATAGACAACCATACCATTCTTGAAAAAGAGCAATCTTTAATTGCATGAAGTCTTGGTTCTAGTACTACTCCACATCTAGGACAATGTCCTTCATTAGTCATATGTCTCCTTGTTCTCTTGCCATTAGTCAATAATATATCCTTCCAAAAGGTCCAAAGAAAGACATGTACTCTTTGAGGCATTTTGGCTTTCCAAATTAAGTTCCAAAAAAAAGAGTCTTTGCCACAAACAAAGTGGTATAAACTCCTGTAACTTATGACATTTGAGAACTTGTCTTTAGACACCAATTTCTGAACCAATCTATCTATTCCTACAGCAGCGGAAGGAGGGATCATAGAAATAATGATATTAATAATGTTCTTAGGAAGGAAACTAGATAACCGATGCCAATCTCAGCCCCACTATTAGTCACCAAATTGCAGGCACGTAATGTATCATCAGGACGCCCAGTACCAACATAAAGATCCCTAAGTTTTCCAACCTGTTGAACCCACACATCATTCCAAAAATTTATGAGTCGACCATCACCTATAGCCCAAAACACATTACCTACCACATCCGACCAAACCTTCATTAAAGATCGCCAAATATACGAACAATTACTCCTAGCTATAGACATTGGTAGAACCCCTTGAACTTTGTATTTATTCCTCAGTAATTAAACCCACAATGCTTTTATATTAGAAAGAATCTGGAAACCCAATTTCAATAACAAGATCTTATTCTAAACAATTAAGTTCCTAAAGCTAAGACCCCCAGACTCAAGGGGACGACAGCAATACTCCCAAGACACTAATGTTGATTTCTTTGACTGAGATGTTGAACCCCAAATGAAGTCACGGGCTAAGTTTCGATTTCGCTACAAATAGAATCAGGAATACAAATAGTACTCATGAAATAAGTAGATATATTAAACAACACCGATTTAACCAATGTGATTCTACCTGCTAAAGAAAGTTTACTTGCTCCCCAACCATTCAATTTTCTTCAAACTTTATTAAGTACAAATTCAAAAGTATTAGACGTGACATGGAAGTGAAACAAAGGCATGCCAAGATAGTTCCTAAGATCTTTAACATGTGCAAACCCTATTTCTTTACAATATCAATTGTAACACCCTAAAATTTGGCCTAGAAGTTTTGAGGATGTTTTAGGAATGTTAGCTTATATGTGCTCAGAATTTCGTAAGATTGGCAATCAATAATATTTTCGACAATGGCTAGTAGGAAATTAAGTCAATTTCTGAAAATGAGTTTTAAATACCTTTAATTTTGAAAATAGGATTGATTTGTAAAAGAGTCAAAACTGAGAGCTTTTATAAAGCAATTTACCCAGAATTTTAAAATCAACTTAAAAAACCCCTTTCTCTAGTTTGTTTTCATAAAAGCTTGCTCCTCACTTTGCTTGTGCTATCCCTTCACTCTCTCATCTTTTCCAATCAATTTTTACTTCCAAATCCTAATTCCCCTTTATTTCTGACATCCTCTGAATTATAAATCTCCATTGAAACCAAGAAAACATCCTAAAACCCCATTAATTTCATCTTCTTCAAGAGTGAGCTTTCTTAGATTTATGTTAAAGCTTATTTTTCTTGCGTTCAAGGTAATAATTCATCTTTCTAATAGTTTTAGATGATATCTAGTTTCTTAAATTAAATTGTTAGCCCTTAAATTATGTGATTGTTAACGGTGAATTTCAAGATTATGGATTAAAATATGGTTTCAAAGTGTTTTTCAACTTTTTTTAATAAGATTAGAATGTTTCTAAAGTTACTTTGAAGTTTCGTTAAGTATTTCTTGGGTTTTAATGAATTTTTGTCATAATGGCCAAAACTTGTTGAAAGATGTCGATACCTTGAAACGTATAGTTTTGTGTAGTTTAAAGGTTGGGAATTAGTCGTAGAAGATTGTGTAGATAAACAGAATTCATTTCGTGCAAAAAGGTTAAGTGTAGGCTGAGATATTCGAGTTTAAAGTTTCTATGTCGAAGGTTTCGGTTAATAGTGAACATAGCTTAGGCCATTATTTCTTATTGTTTAAGGTGAGTTGATGACTGATTATTGATTGTGTGTTTGTGTGGTTTGTCTTATTGAAGTGTCGAAGTCAATAGGACTTTTAACGAGTAGAGGCAAAGGCAAAGAAAAGATTATCTAAGCTTTGGACTTTCAGTGAAAGCAATATTTTTTGCCAGTGTTTAGAATCGCTGCTCATAGGTGATTAATTGTGTAATTGGGAATTTAGAGGTAGTCTAGATTCCTACACTAAATTTTGAGTATAAGTGGTCTTGCACCTATGACTAAATGTGATATATGTATGCTTGCAAAATTGTGAAATTATGAACATATATGAGATGTTATAACATATGCTATAAGTTTATGATGACTGATGTGAAAGTGAATATGAGAATGTGTTGTTCATGCCATGTACAGTAAATATGTGAGTATGTTACTCATGTAACGCCCTGATTTATTAAATCCTGTTTTGACGAATTCTGTCATAAATAAGTATCTGTTTCAGTGGTTAATTGGTTGGTATGTGTGCCTTAGATCTTGAGTTTGAGTCCCAGCATGAGCAAAATAGATTTATTTTTGCTCCTTTTAATATAAGTTGCTTACTGGTAGAGTTTGGGGTAAATTTGAATTCTGATGAGTGGGTTAGTTGTAGAAGTCTGTTTAGCATAATCTTTTATTTCTATTTGAATTTAGTATTACTTTCTTTCCCGAAAAGTAACCCCATTTTACTTCACGTTTGTTTCCCCAAAATGACCCATTATTCACGTTGTTTTTTTTCCCATCTGCTAATTTTTTATTCTTTGATTTCTTGATTTTTGTTCATTCTCTTTCTTCAATTTTTGTTTGTATTTCTAATTTGAATCTTGATTTCATTCCTTGGATTTTCTATTACGATTGTTGGTGGTTATTACTGTTATTGGATCGTCAGGTAAGTGGTAATGTTTTGGAAATTTCAGTTTTTGTTTTCATTTGGTTAGAATGTTGTGATCTTATAGTGAAATTGGGGTATGAATCATTTAACCTAATCATTTGTACACTGTTAGGTGGGGATCAAGAGAAGTTAGTTGTTTTTCCAACACCTTAGGAATGGTGTGGTAGCGGTTTGTTTAACAGTAAGTGCGAAGATGTATTTTTGTAGGGTTGTTCTAGTTCGAATGTGGTTGATTATTTGTTAAATTTCATGTAACATCCTAATTTTCGGGTTTATCGTAATTTTCAGGAAATTGGTAAAGTTTTTAAAATTTGTTATTTGGTAGTGAAACTCATAAATGGAATATGTAAATGGGCCTAAGGAAGGCCCATGTGTTGGCCAAAACCCAATAGAATTTTTGAATTTTAAGCTTAAGGAGTTAGGGGCTTTGGATAGGTGGTCTTATTAAAAGATATGGGTAAATTGTAACACAAGAGAGCCCTGGAAAAGTGGCTAAGTGACGCCATTAAGGAGCTAAAAAAGTGGCGTGTAAGTGGTTGGGGAGAGCCAAGGTTCGAATCTTTGAGCTGGCAGTTGAGGTGTTTTTTTATGACTTGAGCAGGCAGGAGTTGGAAGCTGAATGGAACTCTGTTGGGGAGAGTTTGGAATCGGTCAAACACATGGATTAAAGAGTGATAAGGCGAAAGATTTAGGGGATTTGGAGAGAAGCTAAGAGTTGGCCGAATAGTGGGAATTGGAGAAGGGATTTCGGCAGAGGAGTATTAGGTTAGTATTTCGGCATTTAGGGATTAGTTGTGCCGTTTGCTTCTGTGTAACCACCATACGATTTTTTTACTTCTCTTCCTTTCTTCTTTTCTAGCCGAAACTATCATCCTCTCCATCCATACTTCTTTCCTTTCTTTTCCGAAACTAGTTCACTATTTCCTTCTTTTCATTTACTACTCCCTTTCCTACCTTCACTTTTTTCGAAAAACCACAAAAGCCGAAACCTGTGAAGATTAGTTGTGCCGATTTCTTCTTGACCAGTAACCTTTCTTTTCTCTTCACTTATTCCTCATCTGCTAAACTCGAGACAGCACACAAGGAAGACTGTGGTAAGTATTCGTACTCCAACCGATTCAGTAGTATGACTGTTAGGAAAAGCCGAAACTCCCTATAGTTTAGGGAGGCTGTCATTTTGAGGTATAGGCCTTACTGGGGTTTTTCATTTGATTTCTATGATTTCTGTAGTGAAATAGATAATGTTGGAGGAGCAGCAAGGCTTGGGGTATCGACTTGGATAAGCTTGAATCGTATCATCGGACCCTGTGAAGGTAAGCAACTTATGGCCATTAGGGGTTTTTTGGCCGAATAAGGTAAGATGGATTTTGGGTTTGATAAGCATGGCTTGTACACTAAGAATGGTGATGATTAATTGTAGGTTTTCGTGGGAGACTTTGTTAGCAAATGTTACAAATCAGGTGTTTAACAACCCTTGTAGTAGCTTAGGCTAATATTCGCAGAAAAGCCAAAATGCCAAATTTCGGTGTTTTGGGAACTTGAGATTTTGCATGTGGTTTTAGATGCGATAAAAATGATACGATCGGTGTCTGATTCGATGGAACAGGTAAGGGCACAATTCTGTGCACGTTGGTAAGTTGGACCTCGATAGGCTGAAATTAGGCCCAATGGGCTTCCGAGCCCATTTGGGTAAAATTGATAGAAAATGGAACTTGGATAAATTGCATGTTAACACTGTTATCTGTTGTGATAATTGGGTTAAGTGAGCTTAAAGGGCTAAATCGGCATTCGTAGGGCCTATTAGGGGTTTAGGGCCCAAAAGCCTGAATTTGCTAAAGTGGGTTAAAAATCATTGTTTAATCACTTAGAATTATTGTTAATTGTTAATGAACATCGAAAGCCTATGATATTTGGTAAAATTACGAAATTACCCTTAAAATATAAAAAATGACTATTTTGCCCCTAGGTAAAAATGACTATTATACCCCTAGGGTTTAATTATGAATGTGATGCATGATATGTTGATATGACATGACATGTACATGATATGCTATGAGATGCACATGATATGTTATTATATGTTCATTATATGCATGGGTTGGGATTTTTATATGAATGGAGGAAGTGCAAAAAAGGCTTTGCCCCAGTTTACCGAAAAGGGCTTTGCCCTAGTTATTAAAAGAGGCTAGGCCTCCAGTTATATGATAAAGCAGCTATGCTGCCAGTAGAGAGTTTGGTTGGGTGGGTTGTGTTATTCCCCACATGGAGAGCTTGGTTGGTACGGGTGGAGAGTAGCGGATAGTGAGTTGAGTAGTCTCCCCAAATGGGCTTGCATTCATGCATTAATATTACATGTGATATTGAAATGGGCCTATGGTCCATACCGTTTACAGTAAAGGCTTCGACCCAGTGATATGTGTAATGAAAAGGCTTTGGCCCAGTAACTGTTAAACAAAAGGCTTTGGCCCAGTATATGTCGAGATTGAATTTTGGGCTTAGGCCCAGTATACAGATTTTAGTTTGGGCTTCGAAAGGGGCTTGTTGCACACTGAGTTTCCAAACTCACCCCCTTTCTTAACCTTGCAGGTGAGCCTTGATGTGAAGACTTGGAGCAGAAGGGGATTCAGAGTGGCTATGGTGATCGTTTTTGAACTTTGCAATAAATAACAGGTTTCTTTTTAGTTTTATCTTATCTACTATTATTGCTTGGTTTTGGGGTTGTAATAAGGCCGTTATAATTATTTTTCTGGAACTATTTTATACTCTATGTTTTACTGAGAATAATCTAAAATGGGCTAGGCTTAGGGTGCATTTTCAAAATGATACTTGTTTCTAAAATAACACAACATTACCATTAATCGGTTTATCAAAACAACAACTTAAATGAATTCCAACTTGATTTTCTTACAAAACCTAATCTCCCACCAAAGTGTGGCAATGGTTGTGGGCATGTCTAGGATTGGATCCATTCGAGAGCTTGGTACTTAAGCAGCCTTCATGGTTCACCTCCTCTATTTCGGATACCTACTTGGTGCACAACTTTCATTCACTTTATTAACTTAGCAAAGATGATCTTTTAAAACACTAAGAAAGACGTTGAAAAGGCATGGGTTTTTAAAAACTTCAATGTGACACGTCGGATTCGGCCATAACTTCTGGGTCGAGTTTGGGGTGTTACATTTAGTGGTATCAGAACCCGGTTGCAACAACTCGGCTGTGGGTTTCTAAATGGGTTTAAAATCAAGAACTTCAAAACAAAGGTACTTTGAATCAATTTTTAGGAAATTTCTATTTTTGTGACCAAGTACATGTTTTTAAGTTTTAAATGGTTTGGAAAAAGACATGGCACATTGAATCCCCGGCACCAAGTCTGTAAGTACATTTACTTTTACTCTATTTAATATTGATATGATGTTATGGATAGAACTGAGGCCCTACTATGAAACTTTAGATAGGGTAGAGCTGTAAAACAGTAGGATTGAGACTGTAGCTAGGCTGCGACGTGGCAAAAACAATCCCTGAATTACTATATTTCTATAAGACATCACTTAATAAAAACTGAAATATTCGACTAATGTCATAAAATTCATAATCAGAAAATTTGATATGAGTACAAGAGGAACTCGTGAACGAGGCCGTGGACGTGGTCGCGGAAGGGTGCAAGCTGAATCTTCATCCTCAGGGCATAGGCCAGCTGAGGAGGCATTTGTGCCAGAAGCAACTGAGACTGGGTCGCATGATCGGGCTGCGGGGGACGATGCTTTGTCCCAAGCGATGCTAAGGGTCCTAGAAAGGGTTACTGAAGCTAGCACCGGGACAGTGAATAGAGGATCCATCTCTGAGCGACTCCGAGCTAATGGAGTAGAGGTTTTTAGGGGTGTTTCTGGAGTAGCCCCAAATGTGGTTGAATATTGGTTAGAGACAACAGAGCAAATTATGGATGACCTCGATTGCTATGTAGAGCAAAAGCTGAAGGGGCCCATGTCGTTGCTAAGAGATGAGGCATACCAGTGGTGGATCACTGTAAGGGAAAGTACCCCGATCGAACGAGTAACTTGGGAACTGTTCAAGTCTGCTTTTAAGGGGAGGTATGTTGGAGCTAGTTATGTGGATGCCCGTCGAAAGGAATTTTTGAATCTGGCACAGGGTAATAAGACTGTTGCGGAGTATGAGGAGAAATTCTTGAGGCTGAGTCGATATGCTAGCGGGATAGTTGCGACTGAATATGAAGGCAGCGTTCGATTCGAGTATGGCCTCCACGATGAGCTCAGGGTGCTGATAGCTCCACAGAGGGAGCGTGACTTCACTGTATTAGTGGAGAAGGCTAAGATAGCCGAGGAAGTAAAACAAAATGAACGGCAGAATCATGAGAGGGATCGACCCAAATTCAGAAGGAATTTCGAACCCTCAGGTGCTGCAAATAGAAATGTTAAAAGAGCTAGAGTGGAGGAACCAGTTCGACCAGCTCCGGTGAATACTTTTAGGCCGCAGGTTTGTAAGGACTGTGGCAGAGCACATATGGGGGAGTGCTGGAAATGAACAGGAGTATGTTTTCGATGTGGGTCAAAGGAATATAAATTCAAAGAGTGTCCTCGGAGAGCAGCTCAGGAGCAAGCTGCGGAGCAAAGAGGTGTCCAACCACAGCGAGGAGGATCACCACCACAGAGGGGCTGTGGGCAAGGTAGAGGTGGCAATGGTAATGGACGAGGACGTGGTGCACCTGGTAAGGGTGCTGGACATGCTGAAGCTCGACAGCCGGTGTTGGTTTACGCTGCACGATGTCGTGAGGAGGGTGATGCTCCTGATGTTATAACCGGTACGTTCCTCATTCATAGTAAGCCTTACACTGCTTTGATTGATGTGGGTTTCACTCACTTGTATGTTGCTTGTGATGTATCTGGGGCATTGGGTGTGCTTCCTGAGGAGACTGTGAGTGGGGTATCAGTGGTAAGTCCTTTGGGACACTCGGTTAATGTAGATAAACTCTTTAAGGAGGTGCCTTTAAAGACACAAGGTGAGATATTTGTAGGAGATTTGATGGAGCTGCCATTTGGGGAATTTGATCTTATTTTGGGAATGGACTAGCTAACTAAGCATAGGGCGACGTTACATTGTGCTATTAAGGGAATGGTGCTAAGAACTGCCAAGGATGAGGAGATAATGGTCATAGGGGAGCGAAGAAACTATTTGTCTAATGTTGTTTCGGCTTTAAGGGCTGAGAAGTTGATTCGGAAAGGTGGTGAGGCATTTTTAGCATTTGTGAGTCAAGCTGAATCTGAGGGGATGACTGTGGAGTTAGTTAGGACCATCAAGGAATTCCAAGATGTATTTCCAGAGGAACTTCCTGGACTACCTCCGAACAGAGAAGTCGAGTTCAGAATCGACTTGTTACCTGGAACGGCTCTAGTGTCTATTGCACCTTATAGGATGGCACTAAAGGAGTTGGTGGGACTGAAAGCTCAGGTTCAAGAACTGTTGGACAGAGGGTTTATAAGACCCAGTATTTCTCCGTGGGGCGCACCAATGTTATTCGTAAAGAAGAAAGATAGGACCATGCGAATGTGTATTGATTATCGGCAGTTGAACAAACTGATGATCAAGAACAAGTATCCCTTGCCAAGAATCGACGATTTGTTTGACCAACTGAAAGGAGCTTTGGTGTTCTCTAAGATTGACCTTCGGTCAGGATATCATCAGTTGAGAGTCAAAGAAGAGGATATTCATAAGACGACATTCAGAACTTGATATGGTCATTACGAGTTTTTGGTTATGCCCTTTGGCTTGACTAACGCACCGGCAGCATTCATGGATTTGATGAATCGAGTGTTTCAGCCATACTTGGATTAGTTCGTAGTTGTTTTTATTGATGATATCTTGGTGTACTCGCAAATGGAAGAGAGGCATGATGAGCATCTTCGTATTGTGCTGCAAGTGCTAAGGGAAAAGAAACTTTATGCAAAGTTTAGTAAGTGTGAGTTTTGGCTGAATGAAGTAACCTTCTTGGGGCATGTTGTGTCTGCTGAGGGGATCAAAGTAGACCCTCGGAAGATTGAGGCGATTTTGGAGTGGAAGCCACCGAGGTCAGTAACAGAAATCTGAAGTTTCTAGGGTTGGCAGGTTATTATAGGAGATTTGTGGAAGGATTTTCTGTGTTGGCAGCGCCATTAATGAAACTTATAAGGAAGGGAGCACCGTTTGTTTGGACAAGTAAGCAGCAAGAGGCTTTTGAGGAGTTAAAGAAGGTTCTGACTGAGGCACCAGTGTTGATTCAGCTAGAATCTAGCAAGGATTTCACTGTGTATAGTGATGCGTCACATGTAGGTTTGGGCTGTGTGTTGATGCAAGAAGGTAAAGTGGTCGCTTATACTTCACGATAGCTTAAGCCTCATGAGCTAAACTATCCTACTCATGACTTGGAGTTGGCAGCGGTGATTTTTGCGCTTAAGCTATTGAGGCACTACTTGTATGGGGAGAGATGCATTATCTACACGGATCATAAGAGTCTTAAGTACTTGTTGACTCAAAAGGAGCTGAATCTTAGACAGCGAAGGTGGATAGAGTTGTTAAAGGACTATGACTGTTCGATTGAGTACCATCCAGGTGAGGCAAATGTTGTGGCTGATGCGTTGAGTCGTAAGACTGTGGCAGAATTAAAGGCAATGTTTGCTCGTTTAAGCTTGTATGACGATGGAAGCTTATTGGCAGAGTTACAAGTGAGACCGACTTGGGTGGAGCAGATTAAGAAGCAGTAGTTGGTGGATGAGTCGTTGGTTTCTCTGTTTCAGCAAGTTAAAAAGGGGGAGAATCCAGATTTTGGATTAAATAATGATGGGGTCTTTGTTTTCGAGGAAGAATTTGTATATCGAAGGACTCTGATTTGAGATTGATGATTTTGAAAAAGGCGCATGGTGGACCTTGTGCTATGCATCTAGGAGGAAGTAAGTTGTATCGAGACTTGCGAGAGCTATATTGGTGGCCTGGGCTTAAACGAGAAGTGACCGAATTTGTGGGAAAATGTTTGACGTGTTAACAAGTAAAGGCCGAGCATCAACTGCCTTCAAGATTGTTACAGCCAGTAAAGATACCACCTTGGAAATGGGAAAGGGTAACCATGGATTTTGTAAGTGGTTTGCCATTGACACCTTCCAAGAAGGACTTAGTTTGGGTAATTGTAGATAGGCTGACAAAATCTGCCCATTTCATACCTGTCCGAACCGATTACTCACTTCAGAAGTTGGCCAAATTGTATGTGGCAGAGATAGTACGGCTGCATGGGGTGCCATTATCAATAATTTTTGACCGAGACCCAAGGTTTACATCTCGATTTTGGCAAAAGTTACACGAGACGTTGGGAACGCGATTGGATTTTAGTACGGCTTTTCACCCTTAGTTGGATGGGTAGTCAGAGAGGGTCATTCAGATTCTAAAAGATATGTTGATGGGTTATGTTATCGACTTTAGGGGTAGTTGGGAGGATTACTTGCTGTTAGTGGAATTCGCGTATAACAACAGTTACCAAGCAAGTATCCAGATGGCTCCTTACGAGGCACTGTATGGGCGAAGGTGTCTTTCGCCTACTTGTTGGGCTGAGTTGGGAGAGAGGCAAGTACTTGGACCAGAGTTAGTAGCGGAGACTGAAGACAAATTTAAGGTAATCAGGAATCGGTTAAAGGAGGCAGCGGATCGACAAAAGTCTTATGCTGATCTGAAGCGTAAGGATATTGAATATGCTGTAAGGGACATGGTCTTTTTGAAGGTTTCGCCTTGGAAGAAGATATTGAGGTTTGTTAAGAAGGGCAAGTTGAGTCCACGGTTCATTAGGCCCTATCGGATCCTTAAACGGATAGGGCCAGTGGCTTATCAGCTAGAGTTACCTCCAGAGCTGGATCGTATTCACGACGTCTTTCATGTGTCCATGCTAAGGCGATATCGTTCTAACCCAACTCATATCGTGCCAGTTGCTGAAATTGAGGTAAAGTCAGATTTGACCTTCGAAGAAGAACCTATGCAAATACTTGACCGTGACGTCAAGGTGTTGAAAAGAAAGACAGTTCCACTGGTGAAGGTACTTTAGAGAAATCATGGCAAAGAGGAAGCTACTTGGGAGTCCGAGAAGGCGATGCGTCAACAATATATTCAACTGTTTGAATCAGGTAAAATTTCGAGGCCGAAACTTCTTTATTGTAACATCCTGATTTTCGGGTTTATCGTAATTTTTGGGAAATTGGTAAAGTTTTTAAAATTTGTTATTTGGTAGTGAAACTCATAAATGGAATATGTAAATGGGCCTAAGGAAGGCCCATGTGTTGGCCAAAACCAGGTAGAATTTTTAAATTTTAAACTTAAGGAGTTAGAGGCTTTGGATAGGTGGCCTTATTAAAAGATATGGGTAAATTGTAACACAAGAGAGCCCTGGCAAAGTGGCTAAGTGGCGCCACTAAGGAGCTAAAAAAGTGGCGTGTAAGTGGTTGGGGAGAGCCAAGGTTCGAATCTTTGAGCTGGCAGTTGAGGTGTTTTTTTATGACTTGAGCAGGTAGGAGTTGGAAGCTGAATGGAACTCTGTTGGGGAGAGTTTGGAATCGGTCAAACACATGGATTAAGGAGTGATAAGGGGAGAGATTTAGGGGATTTGGAGAGAAGCTAAGAGTTGGCCGAATAGTGGGAATTAGAGAGGGGATTTCGGCAGAGGAGTATTAGGTTAGTATTTCGGCATTTAGGGATTAGTTGTGCCGTTTGCTTCTGTGTAACCACCATACAATTTTTTTACTTCTCTTCCTTTCTTCTTTTCTAGCCGAAACTATCATCCTTTCCATCCATACTTCTTTCCTTTGTTTTCCGAAACCAATTCACTATTTCCTTCTTTTCATTTACTACTCCCTTTCCTACCTTCACTTTTGCCGAAAAACCACAAAAGCCGAAACCTGTGAAGATTAGTTGTGTCGATTTCTTCTTGACCAGTAACCTTTCTTTTCTCTTCACTTGTTCCTCATCTGCTAAACTCGAGACAGCACACAAGGAAGACTATGGTAAGTATTTGTACTCCAACCGATTCTGTAGTATGACTGTTAGAAAAAGCCAAAACTCCCTATAGTTTAGGGAGGCTATCGTTTTGAGGTATAGGCCTTATTGGGGTTTTTCATTTGATTTCTATGATTTGTGTAGTGAAATAGATAACGTTGGAGGAGCAGCAAGGCTTGGGGTATCGACTTGGATAAGCTTGAATCGTATCATCGTACCCTGTGAAGGTAAGCAACTTATGGCCATTAGGGGTTCTTTGGCCGAATAAGGTAAGATGGATTTTGGGTTTGATAAGCATGGCTTGTACACTAAGAATGGTGATGATTAATTGTAGGTTGTCGTGGGAGACTCTGTTAGCAAACGTTACAAATCAGGTGTGTAACAACCCTTGTAGTAGCTTAAGCTAATATTCGCAGAAAAGTCAAAATGCCAAATTTCAGTATTTCGGGAACTTGAGATTTTGCATGTGGTTTTAGTTGCGATAAAAATGATACGATCGGTGTCTGATTCGATGGAATAGGTAAGGGCACAATTCTGTGCACGTTGGTAAGTGGGGCCTCGATGGGTTGAAATTAGGCCTAATGGGCTTCCGGGCCCATTTGGGTAAAATTGATAGAAAATGGAACTTGGATAAATTGTATGTTAACACGGTTAGATCTATTGTGAAAATTGGGTTAAGTGAGCTTAAAGGGCTAAATCGGCATTCGTAGGGCCCATTAGGGGTTTAGGGCCCAAAAGCCTGAATTTGCTAAAGTGGGTTAAAAATCATTGTTTAAGCACTCGGAATTATTGATAATTTTTAATGAACATGAAAAACCCATGATAGTTGGTAAAATTATGAAATTACCCTTAAAATATGAAAAATGACTATTTTGCCTCTAGGTAAAAATGACTATTATACCCCTAGGGTTTAATTATGAATGTGATGCATGATATGTTGATATGACATGACATGTACATGATATGCTATGAGATGCACATGATATGTTATTATATGTTCATTATATGCATGGGTTGGGATTTTTATATGAATAGAGGAAGTGCAAAAAGGGTTTTGCCCCAGTTATTAAAAGTGGCTAGGCCTCCAATTATATGATAAAGCAGCTATGCTGCCAGTGGAGAGTTTGGTTGGGTGGGTTGAGTTATTCCCCACATGGTGAGCTTGGTTGGTACAGGTGGAGAGTAGCGGATGGTGGGTTGAGTAGTCTCCCCAAATGGGCTTGCATTCATGCATTAATATTACATGTGATATTGAAATGGGCCTATGGGCCATACCATTTACAGTAAAGGCTTCGGCCCAGTGATATGTGTAATGAAAAGGCTTCGGCCCAAAGAAGATTAAACGAAAGGCTTGGCCCAAAGATATGTCGAGATTAAATTTTGGCTTAGGCCCAAAGATGTCACGGATTTTAGTTTGGGCTTCAAAGGGGCTTGTTGCTGCTCGAGTTTCCAAACTCACCCCCTTTCTTAACCTTGCAGGTGATCCTTGATGTGGAGACTTGGAGCCGGAGGGGATTCAGAGTGGCTATGGTGATCATTTTTGAACTTTGTAATAAATAACCGGTTTCTTTTTAGTTTTATCTTATCTACTATTATTGCTTGGTTTTGGGTTGTAATAAGGCTGTTATAATTATTTTTCTAGAACTATTTTATACTCTATGTTTTACTGAGAATAATCTAAAATAGGCTAGGCTTAGGGTGCATTTTCAAAATGATACTTGTTTCTAAAATAACACAACGTTACCATTAATCAGTTTATCAAAACAACGACTTAAATGAATTCTAACTCGATTTTCTTACAAAACCTAATCTCGCACCAAAGTGTGGCAATAGTTGTGGGCATGTCTAGGATTGGATCCATTCGAGAGCTTGGTACTTAAGCAGCCTTCATGGCTCACCTCCTCCGTTTCGGATACCTACCTGGTGCACAACTTCCATTCACTTTGTTAACTTAGCAAAGACGATCTTTTAAAACACTAAGAAAGATGTTGAAAAGGATGGGTTTTTAAAAACTTCAATGTGACACCTTGGATTAGGCCATAACATCTGGGCCGAGTTTGGGGTGTTACATTTCGTGAATTATTACTGAAATTAGTGGTGTGAATTATTATTTTAGGGGTGGGATTGTTCGTGTTTGGGATCATTTTCTGAAAATACAAGGTGTGTTATGAGAAACTTGAAAAACGGTGATCAGTGAAAGTCGAAATTGAGGCCTGTCAATACCATACGGTCGTGTGGCTGGCTGTGTGGCAGGTCGTGTGTGACTCACGGCTGTGTGACAGGCCATGTGGGTCTAAATTTCAAAATTTTTCCTTAAGGTCGTACATATCGTCCTGATCGATTGTGGGCCTTCCGTAGGGTCGATATGTGTGGTATAAGCCTTAAACCATGAAATCTGTCACTCTATTAAATTGAAATTGATGTAAATAACATCTATATGAGTATTATGTAATACAGTATGTATGATCCGTTCTATTATGTATAAGCATGTGTAATAACTATTATATGAGCATGCATAATATATTTGTTCTAGTATCTGTTATTACTATCTATATTTGGTTATAGGATGGGATATGTGTTATGTGGATGAAGTATTTTGTATGAGACGATGTCTCCCCAATATACTGGCAGCACTGCTATGATTTTTCTAATGAGTGTCATATGTACGCTATGTGGTGTGTAAGGCTGGGTAGGTGTTTTATACCCCACGTGGTGTGTTGAGATGGTCAGAGTTGGTGTGTAGAGGATAGGGGTAGGACTATGCAAATCTGTATCTGTTCTGCCATGTGATAGAATCTGAATTTATTTTTCTGTTGAGTTACACACTGAGTTTTAAAACTCATTTTTTGTTTGTCTGTTACTTTCAAGTAGTCCCCAGACTTAAGTGAGTTGATGTGACGAAAGCTCAGTTGCGTTCACTTTGCCATAAAACTATTTTTACTTTAATTTGGTTTACTTAAATTTTGGCTTTGAAAGTTTTGTATAATTTGGACTCTTCAGACTTTCGGGACTGTTTTGGTTTCGGGTTTTTATTTTGGTTTTCTAGCATAAAGATGGATAACACGGTTTTTATCAAAATAACAGTTTTTATCAAAATGACAGTTTTTCTAAAAAACTAACGGCTTTCAAGGAAACAATTTGAATTTCCAAAATATAACGTGTTAAGAAACTCTGCTGAAAAATATTCGATTTAATTGGAAGATGTAAACGAACAATGATTTTAAATTAAATAAGTATATCAAAGCATTTTTCAAACAAACCAAACTTACTAAGTAACAACAGTTTACAATGATTTCAAAATGATAAGGTTGGGTTTATAACTTTTCTTCGTAACATTCCCAAATTTGGCCATAATGTCTAGGTCAAATTTAGGGTGTTACATTTACTGGTATCAGAGTCAAGTTGCAAAACTTAGGTTGTGAAATTTTGGGTTCAAAATTATATTTGTAAAAATTATTTTCTGAGTAAAATTTATTTTTGAATCTAGAAAGTAAGTCAGTGGAATACCAAGTCTCTGGCGTCGATCCTATAAGTACCTCTAACTTAGATATACCTTAGTTAGAAAACTCTAAAACGATTAAAACTGTACTGAGTTAGTTAAAGACTAAAAACTTCTGAAACTTCTAATAATTATTTGAAGCATAAAATACTTGCTAATAAACACTGAAACTGATGCATAAAACTTTGTAATGTATATAAAACTTTGAAAATGATGAGTACTCATGGAATGCACGGTCATTGTACTCGCGGGCACGGCGAGCACCGTAGAGGGACTTGAGCTGAGTCATCCTCGATGGGCAGTATGCCTAATTTAGATATGAACGAGACACTGACTACATCTACTGTTGAGACCAGGTCTCATGGTTGCTAGGCTGGGGACGACATATTGTCCCAAACCATGCTGAGAGTATTGGAGAGGGCCGCTGGACCCCGTTCTGGTTTTGAGAGCCATGGGTCAATAACTGAACGACTCCAGTCTAATAGTCCTGAGCTATTTAGGGGCATCTCTAAAGTCGCCCTGACTGTGGCTAAATACTGATTAGAGGCCACAGAGAGGATAATGAATGATATTGACTGCACCCCTAAGTAGAAATTGAAAGATGTAGTATCTCTGCTTCACGATGAGGCGTACCAGTGGTGGTTAATAGTTGATGAGGGTACTCAGCCGGATTGGATTAATTAGGAATATTTTAATACTGTCTTTCAAAGTAAATATGTGGGGGCGAGTTATGTGGATGCTCGTAGACACGAGTTCATAAGTCTCACTTAGGGAGATAGGATTGTGACCGAGTATGAGGTGAAATTTCTAAGATTGAGCCGTTATACTCGTGGGATGGTGGTAATCGAGTGTGAGAAATGTGTCTATTTTGAGGATGGTTTAAAGGATGGTGGTCGAGTTTTGGTAGCTTCGCAGAGGGAACTAGAGTTCGCCGTCTTGATAGACAAGGTGAAGATAGCCAAAGAGGCTAAGCGCGTTGAGCGCCAGAATAGAGACCGTGTGAGAGGTAAGAATAAGAAAGATTTGGAGCCCTCTAGTTCTATTCAGAGGCCTAAGAAATGGGCCAAATCTGATGGGCCTTCTAGAGTTGGAGTTCCAGTTGATCCTATTGTGGCTCAACCATGTAGTAATTGTTGTAGATTCCATCCGGGCGAGTGTTGGAGGAGGTTGGGAGCGTGTTTACGATGTGGGTTAGTGAAGCACTATATTAGAGATTTCCCACAACATTTAGATCAGATGCAAGCTCCAGTTTTAGGTTTTGTTCAGCCTTAGCGGGTAATTCAGCAGCCATCTAGGGGTCGTGGTCCGGCCAGGGGTAGTAATGGCTTGGGTAGAAGACAGAGAGAACCGGGCAGAGGTGCTAATCAGATTGAGGTGAGGCAACCTACGTTGGTTTATGCTACTAGACGTCGTGAGGATAGAGATGTCGCTGATGTGATTACAAGTACGTTCTTTACTTTTGATGCCCCTTATTTTGTACTAATAGACATAAGGTCAATACATTTTTATGTAGCTAGTTCTGTTTCTATAAACTTGGGGATGCCTGTTTAGAGCACTTCTGGTGAGATTTTCGTACTAAGTCTATTGGGTCAATCAGTACAAGGGGTAGTGTTTCTGGCAAATCTGATGGGGCTACTGGTTAGGGAATTTGATCTAATTCTGGGTATGGACTGGCTTGTGGAGCATCGAGTCAGTTTGGATTGTGTAACTAAGAGGGTAGTTCTGATATCTGAGAATGATGTGGAGGTGGTTATGATTGGTAAGCATCGAGATTACTTATCCAATATGATCTCTGCTTTTGTGGTCGAAAAATAGGTTCGAAAATGATGTGAAGCTTATTTGGCTTTTGTAACTGATTCAGCTTTTGGAGACTCTTCTGTTGGGAACATTTGAACAGTTAAGGAATTTTTGGATGTTTTTCTCGGTGAGTTACTGGGTCTACCTCCAAATCGAGAAGTTGAGTTCGATATTAAATTTTTCTTGGGTGCAGCTCTAATGTCCATCACTCATTACCGTATGGCACTAAAGGAGCTTATAGAGCTAAAGGTTTAGCTTCAGGAGTTCTTGGATTATGGGTTCATCCGTCCTAGTGTGTCTCCATAGGGGGCACCAATTTTGTTTTAAAGAAAAAGGATAGTACCATGAGAAAGTGCATCGACTACTGACAGTTTAATAAGCTAATTATGAAGAACAAGTACCCATTTTCAAGAATCGACAATCTATTTGATCAGTTTTATGGGGCTTCTGTATTTTCTAAGATATATCTCCTTTTTGGGTATCATTAGGTTAAGGTTAAAGAAGTTGATGTCCATAAGACTTTATTTAGAACTCGTTATCGGTATTACGAGTTCCTAGTCATGCCCTTTGGTTTGACGAATATTCCGGCTGCACTCATGGATCTTATGAATCGGGTTTTCTAACCGTATTTGGATCGATTCATAGTGGTCTTCATCGATGATATTTTGGTTTACTCTAAGACCGAAGATGATCATGATGAGCATCTTAGAGTAGTTTTTTAGATTCTTCGAGAGAAATAGCTTTACGTTAAGTTGAGCAAGTGCGAATTCAGGTTAAGGGAAGTAACATTTTTGGGGTATGCAGTTTCTGTAGAGGGGATATGAGTTGATCCTAGAAAGATCAAGGTTGTACTTAGTTGGAAACAGCCTAGGAACATTTCTGAAATTCGCAGTTTTTTGGGTCTTACAAGCTATCATCAGAGATTTGTCGAGGGGTTCTCATTAATTGCAACTTCTTTGACTAAGCTACTGCATAAAAACTCCCTTTTTTCTAGGTTTGAGAAGATCAAATTTGTTCTGAATCAGCCTTCTGTTCTAATACAGCCCGAATCTGATAAGGAGTTCATGGTATATAACGATGCCTCGTATGTCAGTTTGGGATGTGTTCTGATGCAAGATGGTAAGGTTATAGCTTATGTGTCTCAATAGCTTAAGTCGCACGAAGGGAATTATCTGATGCATGATCTTAAGTTAGCTGATGTCGTTTTTGCCTTAAAGATTTGGAGCCACTATCTGTATGGTGAAAGGTGTATCATCTACACTGATCACAAGAGCCTAAAGTACATCCTTACCCAGAAGGAGTTGAACCTTAGGCAACGTAGATGGAATGAGTTGCTTAAGGATTACAGCTTTATGATTGAGTATCACCCCGGTAAGGCTAATGTGGTGGTCGATGCTCTTAGTCATAGGGCAATGCCTAATTTGAGGGTGATGTTTGCTTGCCTAAGTCTATTTGAGGATGGGAGTTTATTAACCAAGTTGCAAGTTAAGCCAACTTGGATTGATCAAATTTGGGTTAAACAGTTAGGGGATGATTCTCTGGTTTTGCGATTCCACCAGGTGGAGGATGGTAGTACTTTTAATTTGGGCTAAATAGTAGTGGGGTTCTTTATTTCTGAGTACAAGTTTGTGTACCAAATAACTCTAATTTGAGACAGTCTATTCTGGGGGAAGCGCATAATAGCCCTTATAATATACATCCCGATGGGAATAAGATGTATCGGGATCTTCGTGAACTATACTAGTGGCCTAGTTTGAAACAGGAGGCGATAGACTTTGCTTCTCATTATCTGACGTGCCAGCAAGTTAAGGCTGAGCACCAGTTGCCTTCGGGTTTACTTCAACCCATTAAGATTCCCATGTGGAAATGGGAACGTATGACTATAGACTTTGTTAATGGGTCACCCTTAACATCAACTAAGAAGGATTTTGTATGGGTTATCATGGATCAGTTAACCAAGTCTGCCTACTTCATACCTATTCAAGTAGATTATTCTCTTCAGAAGCTGGCTAAGCTATACATTTATGAGATTGTGAGACTTCATGGGGTTTCGATTTCGATTATTTCAGATAAAGATCCTCGCTTTACTTCTCAGTTTTGGAGAAAACTTCATGAAGCCCTGGGTTCGAGATTGGATTTTAGTATTGCATTTTATCCTCAAACAGATGGCCAATCTGAGAGAGTGATTCAAATACTGAAAGATATGCTTCGGAGTTGTGTGATCGAT
The DNA here is from genome assembly GCA_025698475.1 of Gossypium anomalum. Taxonomy (NCBI): domain Eukaryota; kingdom Viridiplantae; phylum Streptophyta; class Magnoliopsida; order Malvales; family Malvaceae; genus Gossypium; species Gossypium anomalum. Next base: position 73,649,511 of record CM046966.1, on the reverse strand, counting down.
TTTTGAGATAGTTAGGAGGATTTTCTTCCATTAGCCGAGTTCAGCTACAACAACAGTTTTCAGTCTAGTAATTAGATGGCACCTTACGAGGCTCTGTATGGTCGTAAGTGTCGTACTCCTTCGTATTAAACTTAGTTGGGTGAGCGACGGGTTTTGGGTCTAGTTGGGTGAGCGACAGGTTTTGGGTATTTAGTTAGTTTCTGAGACTAAAGATAAAGTTAAACTGATCTGGGATTATCTTAAGGTGAATTCTGACAGGCAGAAGTCTTATGCAGATCTAAAAATGATGGAAATTGAGTACTCCGTGGGTGATTTTGTGTTTTTTAAAGTAGCTCTATAGAAGAAGGTTTTATGATTCGGACGTAAAAGAAAGTTGAGCCCTAGGTTCATTGGGCTGTATCGGATTCTGAAACGCGTATAACAAAATGCTTATCAGTTAGAGCTACCTCTAAAGTTAGACTGTATCCATGATGTGTTCCATGTTTCTATGTTGAGGAAGTATCGTTCTAAACCATCTCATGTTGTTTTTGTTGAGGAGATTGAGATTAGACCAGATTTGACTTTTGAGGAGGAGCCGGTTCAAATTTTGGATCAAGATGTGAAGGTCTTAAGGAGGAAATCTATTATGTTAGTTAAGGTTCTGTGGCAGAATCATGACACTGAGGAAGCCATGTGGGAACCTGAGGACTTGATCCGTCAATAGTATTTGCATCTGTTTGAATCAGGTAAATTTCGAGGTCGAAATTTCTTTTAGGGGGTGGAGTTGTAATACCCTGATTGTTTAAATCCTATTTTTATGAATTCTTTCATAAATAAGTATCTACTTTGGTGGTTAATTAGTTGGTGTGTGTGCCTTAGATCTTGAGTTAGAGTCTCAGCGTAAGCGAAATGGCTTTATTTTTGCTCCTTTTAATATAAGTTGTTTAATGGTAGAGTTTGGGGTAAATTTGAATTCTGATAAGTGGGTTAGTTGTAGAAGCCTATTCAGCAGAATATTTTATTTTTATTTGAAATTAGAATTTTACTTTTTTTCCCCCAAAAAGCCTTATTTTACTGTAAGTTTGTTTCCCCAAAAGAACCCACTATTCACGTTATTTTTTTCTCATGTTCTAGTTTCTTTATTCTTTGATTTCTTATTTTTTTTTCCTTCTCTTTCTTCAATTTTTGTTTTCCTTTCTATTTTGAATCTTGATTTCATTCCTTGGATTTTCTATTACGATTGTTAGTGTTCATTGCTGCTATTGGATCATTGGGTAAGTGGTGATGTTTTGAAAATTTGGGTTCTTATAATGAAATTGGGGTGTGAGTCATTTAACTTAATCATTTGCATATTGTTAGGTGGGGATCGAGAGAAGTTGGTTGTTCTACCAGTGCCTTAGGATTGGTGTGGTAGCGGTTTGTTCAATGGTAAGTGCGATGATGTGTTTTTGTAGGGCTATTCTAGTTCAAATGTGGTTGATTATTTGTTAAAATTTGTGAATTATTACTGAAATTAGTAGTGTTAATTATTATTTTAGGTGTGGGATTGGTCGTGTTTGAGATCATTTTTTGAGAATACAAGATGTGTAATGAGAAACTCGAAAAAAAGCGATCGGTAAAAGCTGAAATTGGGGCCTGTCAACGCCACATGACCATGTGGCTGGCTGTGTGGTAGGCCGCGTGTGACACATGGCCGTGTGACAAGCAGTGTGGGCTGCACAGGCTAGGCCATGTTGGGCGTGTGGGCCCAAATTTTAAATTTTTTGCCTAGCATCGTACATGTCATCCTGATCAACTGTGGGCTTTCCGTAGGGTTGGTATGTGTAGTATAAGCCTTAAAGCATGAAATCAGTCACTCTGTTAGATTGAAATTGACGTAAATAACATCTATATGTTATGTAATACAATATGTATGATCCGTTCTGTTATGTATAAGCATGTGTAATATATATTATATGAGCATACATAATATATTTATTCTAGTATCTGTTATTACTGTTTGTATTTGGTTATGGGGCGGGCGATGTTTTATGTGGAGGAAGTATTTTGTATGAGGTGATGTCTCCCCGTTATACTGGCAGCACTGCTGCGATTTTTTTTTAAAAGTGTCGTATGGACACTATGTGGTGTGTAGGGCTGAGTGGGTGTTTTATACCCAATATAGTGTGTCGGGACGGTCAGAGTTGGTGCGTAGAGGATGGGGGTAGAACTATGCATATCTATATCTATATGACTCTGTTATAAATCTAATTCTGAAAAAGATTTATGTCTGTATCTATTCTGCCATGTGATAGAATCTGAATTTATGTTTCTATTGAGTTACACACTAAGTTTTAAAACTCACTTTCTGTTTGTCTATTACTTTCAGGTAGTCCCCAGACTTAGGCGAGTAGGTGTAACGGGAGCTCAGTTTTGTATAATTTGGACTCTTTAAACTTTTGGAACTTTTTTGGTTTCGGGTTTTTATTTTATTTTTCTAGCATAAATTTTGATAACACGATTTTTATGAAAATGACAATTTTTCTTAAAAAAATAACAGCTTTCAAGGAAACAATTCGAATTACCAAAATGTAACATTTTAAGAAACTCAGCTGTAAAATATTCGATTTAATTGGAAGATGTAAACGAACAACAATTTTAAATTAAATAAGTATATCAAAATGTTTCTCAAACAAATTAGGCTTACTAAGTGACAACAGTTTAAGATGATTTCAAAATGATAAGGTCTGGTTTATAACTTTTCTTCGTAACATTCCCAAATTCGACCATAACGTCTAGGTCGAGTTTGGGGTGTTACAACTCATGCCATGTGGCAGTGATTATATTGTGCTATTAAGGTGAATATGTAGTGAATGTGTGTGAAAAATCAGTAAGTAAATATGAGATAATAATGTGGATATTTTGGCCTTGTGATATTATGAGACCGTTGGATATAGTTGGCATGCCATAGGATTGTGAGTACTCACCTTTATGAAGTGATTTTAGGGCGTTGAGGCCTAGGGACAATTTTCGAAGAGATAAGAGAATGTGAGCTAAGCTCCATTCACCGAGATATGTGTGTTTGGTGTATTGAAGAGTGTTAGCTATATGTTTCACTTATGGGACATGATCGACTCTATGAGTCATTTTGGTGCGTTGGAGATCTATGTATCCGATGAGTGATGATAGAGTCCACTTTATGTTTCAAGAGTCAAACTATCTTATAATGTGATTGAATGTTATTAAATATGGTTTATATGTGCTATGATATATGTTTAAATAATCATGTGGTTAGAGCAATAAATGTGTAATGGTATGAAGGGAATATGATTAAATGTGTGAATTATGATACTAGAGTTAAATATGATATGAATATGTTACATGTATGTTTAGTTGATGCATGGTGACTTGTTTGCATAGTGGTTGTTCTGAGCATTCACTGAGCTTGTTAAGCTCACCCACTCCTTTTTAACCATTGTAGATAAGTAGTGCCGGTGTGAGCGGTGTGGTCTCGGAAGGTGATCCAAGCCAGAGTTTTACTTGTTGTTAGTAGGTGTTCTTTTAGTTATTTGTGTTTTGGGGAATAAAAGGAAATGTGGTAGATTTTATGTTGGTTTTGCTATGATTCTTGATTATTTGCATGCCTATTATTCTTGTTAACTCGTAGACTTTAAATTTGGTGTTTGGAACCATTATTTGAGACATTTCGGTGTTTATTTTATGAGACAATTGATGCATGACGTTTAGAACCTATTTGGAATTATCTATGTGATGATATATGCTATGTTTTTATGGTCTGGAACAGAGGTATTGATATTTGGAATTTCAAAAAGATACCTCTAAAATTTTCGAAGTGTAGGAAGTCAGTTTTGCTAGTTGGTATTGATATTTTATCTCGAGTATCGATACTCAGGGTGAAACTATCGATACATTTTTAGTGGTACCGATATTTTTCAAAAGTTGGGTTTTTAATACGAGAAATAGTAAGCTAATTTGGTATCGATTTTCCAAGCGGTATCAATACCACTTGAGAGAATTATCATACCACTCTTCCAGTATCGGGTTACCTAAGTAACAGTTTTGGGAAATTTTGCTAAATGGTTTTAATGCATGCGTAGTACTTATTTTATGATTAATCAATGAATGTCTAACTTAATTCAACCTCCTAAGAGCATGTATGACCTACATTTCATGTGAATGCTAATAATTTTTTAAAATATATATACATGCGTAATGATGTGACAGTTTGTGATGAATACGAAGTGAGATGGTGGTGTAGTGTCCTAGAATTTGGGCTCAGTGATCGTGCTGGGTATAGCGTGTTACACCAATAGCAACGTCACTCGGAATATTCGATGAGAAAAAGACCTGTGAATTTCCTCTATTCACTATCTGGCCCGAAAAATGACAGAATGTACAGAGGATATCGTTCACCTGACTTGCTTGAACCAAGTTGGCTTCACAGAAGAGTATGAGATCGTCAATGAAAAATAAGTGAGAAAATGTCGAACCCCCTCTTAAAAGAAAGATCGGAGACCAACTTCCACATATTACAACCTCATCAATTAAGTGCCCCAGCCTTTCCAATGCAAAGTACAAACAAGTAAGGAGATAGTGGGTCTCTTATACGAGCAGCTCGGTCCAATTCAAAGGCCATAATAGAAGAGTTGGAGCTTCAAGGTGAGAGATTTAGGAGCGAGGATGAATTAGAAGGGATTAATTTTGTTTGTGGGCCTAAATTCTCAATCTATTATGATAAGCCCATGTGGAGAATGTTAACAAGCTTAAGCGTTTCATTTCAAGGACCCTAATCAATCCCACAAGCTTCGGCATTTCATATTGGGTTTAAGTCCTAGGTTTAATTTTTTTTATACATGAGCCCAATATTGTATTTATTATCTTTTATTTTTTATTATGATTTTTTTATAATTATTAAGTATTTTAAGTTATTTAGGAGTTTTATGTTAACAAGAAAGTTTTGTTTAAAACTACTTCTTGTTTAGATTAATTGAAGTTTTAGTATATTTTAGAGTTTTATTTGGATGTACTTAGCTAGCCTATATAAAGGCTTCTTCATTGTTCATTAAGGACATAATTGTTTTCATTAATAAAGTTTTCAACTATGGGAGTTTATTCTTTGTGAAAGATTTCTTTCTTGTGATTTTTAGAAATAGTTTTCTTCTCGATTTTCTTCAAGGAGTCGTGGGAATTCATTATTCACCCTTCAATTTGCCAAGAATTATTTCTTGGAGGGTTGATTAGAGCCATTAATTGAGTTTGTTAGGATTTATATCTCAAATGGTTCAATTGGACATTTATCCTTCTATCCATCATAGCCATCGGTTTATTCAATTCATCTTCCACTTTTAAATTTTTTCTATTTATTTATTTATTTATTATTATTATTATTTGTTCTTCGTTATCAAATTTCTTCTTTTACTGTTTTTGACTTCTTTATTACTAAATTTATTTATTTCTTCTTTTCATATCAAATCCAAATCTTTCCTTTTTGAGTCAAACAACTTGAATTTGATCCTTCTTCTGCTTCATTTCGTATCAGTCTCCTTGTCCCGAACCGCGCGTTAGACAGAAACTCTCCGTGATACTACCATTCCATAGTATCCGGAGAGATGCAGAAGAAACACAGTTCATAATCAAAGACACCAAAAATCTAGGTAGAACCACCTCCAAAAGCGTGTCTTCCAAAAAATCTGACCCTGTCATAAGTCTTCTCCAAATCAATCTTTAAAGCCATCCAATATTTTCGACCTTTGAAACATATCATAGAGTGAACAGCCTCCTAAGCAACTACAATATTATCAGTAATATACCTTCCTACAACAAAGCTAGCTTGGTTCTGATTAGTGAGCTTCATCATCAAAGGCCTCAGCCTGTTAACTATCATTTTCGTTATAATCTTATAAACCACCGTTCATAGGCTAATCGGCCTAAATTGCGAAATCCTCTCCAGAACTTGGACCTTTGACAATAAAACAAGCAACGTTCTACTAATCATAGGATCAACAAGCTCACCTCCCAAGATTTGCCTAACCATAGAACAGATCAAGGCACCAACAATGTCCCAATTTGCCTAATAGAATTTAGCATGGAATCCACCAATTCCCGAAGCCTTCAAGGGTGACAAATTATACTTTTATATTTTTATATTTTTATATTCTCAATCATAACATTTCTAAAAGTTTACAAATTTTTAACAAATATATCACATATATTTTAATTAATATATATCCACATGATAAAAAACTATTATATATACTATAACAAGATTATGAAGAAAATTTGAAATTTTTAGTTTTTAAAACTTATATTCGCAGGTTGATTTTCAATGCAGCAATTAAATGTAGGAAAAAAATATATTACCATTGATATTACGTTCCATTTATGTTTGAAGCATAAGGGTGAGTTTGGATGGGCGGTGTGTTTACTTGCGGTTAGTGTAAAAATAGCGGTGACGGTGAGATTAGATACTGTAGCAATACTGTAGCATGAGATAAAAATAAAGTAAACGCACCGTACCACACCCCATTGCCTATTTAAACCCACCTTAAGTTTGTCTAACAATGATATTGATATTTCATTCCATTGATATTTCCTTTCAAAGGTTATGTTTTATTTGTACTTTGCTCTACCTTTTAACCACTTTTTACAATAAAAATAGTAGGTGCATGTTTATGCAATGGTTTCTCGCATAATTAATTTCATAAAATATAAGTAATCGACAGTAAATGTTAGTAAATATTCTAAATAGACTCTATTAATGGAGAGAACTATTTTTATATAATATTAGAGGTAAGAAATAGTGGTCACCGAGTTTGAATTGATAGTGATCCTAAATCTATCATACCCGTGACAATTTCCTTATTTGTATCTTTGAATACTAAAATCCTTACCGTTAAATTTATCCCTGTGAATTTAGGAAGTAAAACCACAACACAAAAGTTTTACTATCAATAAGCAATCACAAAATATAGTTTCTCACTTGAACAAATTTAGTGCTCTCAATTCTAGGTAGATAAATCTATACAAGCCTCTCAAGTATATAGAGTTGTTCGAGACTTGCTAACATAAAGAAGATCAATCACAATCCCCATAAAATAACTACTATATATAGGGGTATGCATAATTCAATTAATCGAATTAGTCGACTGAATCGAATTATTTCAATTAATCGATCAGTCACCAAATCTAATTCGATCAGCGATCAATTAAAGGTTTTTTGAAATTTTGGTTAACGATTAATTTGATTTAAAATTGGGTAATTAACCAAATTAACTGATTAACCAAAATTATTAATAATAAAATATTATAGTCCCAATATATTAGATAGGTTGAATATACTATATAAACCCAAAATATAAAAATTAAAGAATGAGATTAAAATTAATTGGATTTATACAAATTATTATAATGGGCTTAAAATCATAATGAATTTATATACTTTTAAACTAAAAATTAAACAAAAAAGAATAAATAAAAAAAAGAAATAAAAGTAAGGAGCGCTATTTTTTTTTCTTTCCATCGTCAAACTCAGAACAAAGCTTGGGTGGGCGTCGTCTGACACCAGACCATTTTCTATTCTCCTTGTCTTCTTTGATTCTTTTTTCATTTTCAAACCTTTTTTTTTTTTTTTCATTTCATACTCAAGTCTCAACCTTTCTTGTTTTTAATGTAGTGTTTGTTATGATAATTTTAAATTAATGTTATTATTGTGTTATTGTGTTGTTTTTTCTTTTTTTTAATTAAAAGAAGAGAAAAATAAAATTGCAATGGCATTTTTTCATGTTTCAAACTTATTTAAACAAAAAAAAAAAACATGTAAAAATTTCGGTTAATTTGGTTAACCGCTCGAATTAACTAAAATTATTTTGGTCAGTTAAAAGATTTTGAAAAAATTTCGGTTCGATTAACGATTAAGACTTTTATTGTAACACCCTAAACCCGACCTAGATGTCCAGACCAAGTTTGGAGAGTTACATCATCCTTACTAAAATTCATACTATCACAACGCAATCAAACTGAACTATTCATTGCGTAACATTCATCACAACGAAATTTAAACATAAAATCTTCATAAATCCCATAACATCATAGAACAACAATCCCTAATAATAATGCCTAAAAGAAAGATATAAGGTTGACCGAGCTTCCGCGACACCGACCCGATCAAGACTGGGAACCACCTGAAACCCAATTAATAAAAGAGTGAGTTGTGAGCTTAGTGCATAAAAGAAATTTATCCTATTAGAATTCATTCATAGTGAAATTCCAAATTCAGGTATTCAATCCATTTCAGAAGTAATTTCAATTCAAAGTCAGAGCAAATGAGCTACATATGCAGATATGAGCAATTTTAGTTCAAATATGATGCGGATCAAAATCAAATGCTACATTCCTATCCCCACCCGCTACACACCGTCTTTAGCCTTCCCAACACACCATTAAGGACATACAATGCCCATCCAACCCTACACACCTCAAAGTGTTTGTTGACACTTTTATAGATACGGAGCTTAGTAGCTATTTCAATATACGACAAGCGCCAGAATCAGAGTTATACTCGTTGTGGCGTAGCCACGATTTTAGAACAGATTTTTTCCTCCTTCGCAACATCCCACCCCAAACCAGTGTAGAATAGAACCTTCCGTAACATGTGTTTAGTCATTCTAATTCATTACATAACTAATAAGATAGTTCAATTTACAGTGCACATTCAATTATGTTATCCATAGATCAATCTCAGTGTACTAGACAGTTCTCATATAATCAAATTCAGTCATTCGTACATAGAGGAAACCAATATCAAGTTTTAGTAACATTCTCGGCCTCAAAAGATAGTTCTCAGACCCAATATCCTGCCACACGGCCTGGCCACATGCCCTTGTGCCTTGGCCGTGTGGTTTTTAAGCACAAACAGTGAGTTACATGGCCTGGGCACATGCCCGTGTTCCTAGCCGTGTTGTTTTTATACCCTAACCAGTGAGTCACACGGCCTGGGCACACGCTCGTATCCCTGGCCGTGTAAACCTTGCACTAGCATCGCCAGACACGGCTTAGACACACGCCCGATTGACAAACAGTGAGTTACACGGCTTGCCACATGCCCGTGTGGCTCACACGGGCAAATCACACGCCCGTGTGCCTGGCCGTGTGGCATTGATAGCCACCATTTCCTGCGCTGAAACTTGCAAAAACTAAGGTTTTCGATACGCACCTAAAAAGATTTCGAAGAGACAATGATTCTAGATATCCTTGTAGCCTAAAACAAGCATTCAGTAACACAATTTAGCCAATCAACCAATAGAATTTCCCGATTGCTCGCTTAATTCCTACATCAAAAGTTTCGACACAAAACCTTCAAACATTCCAAACTTACAGAAACTTCAGCAACATTCACAGAGATTATCTTGTTGCTATTCCTTGGTGTTTATAGCTTCACCTGATAGGTAAAACACAATCGTTAAGCAGAGATTCTCGAACTCACAATAGTATTCCTTCCTAAATAATTTACAACGCGGAGTAAAAATAAAACTCGTGAAGATGCTCGCATTGATAGTTACTTACCAATGGCCTCCAAACCAGTGACTAACAATAGAATTTTCATTAATCTGTATTCTCTCACCACTTCCAATTAACACAATAATCAACCAAAAAAGAAGAAAATGATCGAAACGGCAAAGAAAAAGAATAAAGAAAGAAAGGAAAAAAGGAAAAAAATAAAAGAAGAAATAAAAAGAAATAAAACTATCGTTAATTAATTCCTAACTTCCAAACATATTCCTGACACTTGACAAAAATATATTCCTAACGCGTACGATAGGATTCAAACTCAGAACTAGATAGAATACAGACAGATGTGAAACCAGTGAACCAGCAGGCTCATTCTTGTCAAACTTTCACACTGAATCGAACTTAAGTGGGTATCGCGTGCTTATAGGTTGATTCCAAAAAAAAAAAACTTTTAATGATGTAACTCGAAGTTTAGACCTTAAACCCAATCGCAGAACACAGAAAAACAGATACAGAAATAAATTACTGCAGAATCTCACAATTAAATTGTTAAAATTTTGGGGTATTACAACTCTTTCCCCTTAAAAGAAATTTCGGCCTCAAAATTTTACCTGAGTCAAACAGATACGGATACAATCATCGAATTAATTCCTCCGGTTCCCACGTGGCTTCCTCAGTACCGTGATTCTACCATATAACTTTTACTATAGGAATAGTTTTCTTTTTCAACATCTTAACATGGCACTCTAAGATCTAGATAGGTTCTTTTTCAAAAGTTAAATCTGGTCGTAACTCGATCTCGTAGACAGTAAAAATATGTGACGGATCCGACAGATATCGTCTCAGCATTAAGACATGAAATACATCATGAATCTAGTCCAGTTCGGTGGTAATTCTAATTGGTATGCAACGGGTCTGACATGCTTTAAGATACGGTAAGGCCCAATGAATCACGGGCTTAGTTTGCCCTTGCGTCCAAATTGGAGGACCTTTTTCCATGGTGACACCCTCGAGAAAACTCGACCACCAACGAAAACTCAATATCTTTCCTTTTTAAATCAGCATAAGACTTTTGCCGGTCAGACGTAGCTTTCATTCGATCCCTAATTACTCTCACAGTTTCCTCAGTTTCAAAAACCACTTCAGGACCCAATATCCGACGTTCATTTCATTCAGTCCAACATAATAGAGTACGACCCTTACAACCATATAATGCCTCATAGGGTGCCATTTGAATACTAGACTGAAAGCTGTTATTGTACGCAAATTCCACCAACGATAGATACTCCTCCCAACTACCCCTGAAGTCTATCACAAAACCCTGAAGCATATCTTCTAGGATCTGGATAACCCGTTCTGATTGTCTATCAGTCTGAGAGTGATACGCAATGTTGAAATTAAGTCAGGTGCCTAAGGCCTTATTGAGTTTCTTTCAAAATCAAGACATAAATCGTGGGTCTCTATCAGAGATGATCGAGATCGAAATCTCGTGCAGTCTCACAATTTCAGCAATATATAGTTTAGCTAGCTTCTGTAAGGAGTAATCTATTCGGATAGGAATGAAGTGGGCCAATTTGGTCAATCGATCAACGATGACCCAGATCGAATCTTTCTTAGGAGGGGTTCGAGGCAGCCCCGAAACAAAATCCACCGTTAACCATTCCCACTTCCATTAAGGAATTTTAATTAGTTAAAGCAAACCGGATGGCAACTGGTGTTCTGCCTTGACCTTTTGACACGTCAGACAGTGGGACACAAAAGCGACTACCTTCTACTTCAATCCTAGCCACCAGTAGAGTTCTCAGAGATCCCGATACATTTTATTCCCACCAGGGTGCATAGCATAGGGACTGTTATGCACCTCCTATAGGATTGAGTGCCTTAACTCCTTATCATTGGGTACACAAATCCAGCCTTTAAAGCATAACACGCCATTTTTATTCAAGCTAAAATCGGAGTTCTCATTTAGACTAACACGTTGTAACTGTTGCACTAAGTACTCATCGTCCAATTGTTTAGCTTAAATCTGATCTACCCAACTCAGTTTAACCTGTAATTCTGCCAACAACCCTCCATCATCAACCAAACTTAGACGAGCGAACATTGCTCTCAAATCAGTCATTGCTCTATGGCTAAGGGTGTCAGTTACCACATTAGCCTTACTCGGATGGTACTGTATCGTACAATCTTAATCTTTAAGTAACTCCACCTACCTGCGCCGCCGAAGATTTAACTCTTTTTGGGTTAATAAATATTTGAGACTCTTATGATCGGTTTAAATAATACACCTTTCCCCATACAGATAATGTCTCTAGATCTTCAGAGTAAACACGACCGCAGCTAGTTCAAGATCGTGCGTAGGGTAGTTACCCTCGTGTGTCTTAAGTTGTAGTGACGCGTAAGTGACCACCTTACCGTCTTGCATAAGTACATATCCTAAACCAACATGTGAAGCATCACTGTAAACCACAAACTCCCAGCCTGATTCCGGTTGGACTAAAACAAGAGCATGTGTCAGAACAGACTTGAGCATATCGAAACTAGATTGTTATGCCTCAGACCACACGAACGGGGCATTCTTACGCAACAGCTTCGTCAGAGGTGACACAATCAGAGAAAACCCTTCGACGAACCTCTGGTAGTAACCAGCTAAACCTAGGAAGCTACGAAGCTCAGATACATTTTTCGGCTGCTTACACTCAACAACAGCTTCAATTTTCTTAGGATCAACTCGGATCCCCTCCGCCGTCACCATATGACCCAAAAAAGTGACTTCCTGTAACCAAAACTCACACTTACTGAACTTGGCATATAACTATTTTTCTCAGAGTACCTAAAGTACAATACAAAGATGATCATCATGCTCTACCTCGATTTTAGAGTAAATTAAGATATCATCAATAAAAACCACTACAAACTACTCCAAGTACAGTTGGAACACCAGATTCATTAAATCCATAAATGCCGCTGGGGTATTCGTTAAATCGAAAGGTATCACTAAAAACTCGTAGTGTCCGTAACGAGTCCTGAAGGCAGTTTTGTACACATCAGTCTCTTTGACTTTGAGTTGATGGTAACCAGAGCGTAAATCAATTTTGGAAAAGATGGACGCTCCTCGAAACTGGTCACACAAGTCATCTATCCTTAGTAACAGGTACTTGTTCTTAATTGTTAACTTGTTCAACTGTCTATAATCAATACACATTCTCATCGACCCATCCTTTTTCTTAACAAACAATACCGATGCCCCCATGGAGACACACTTGGTCGAATAAATCCTCTGTCAAGAAGTTCCTGAAGTTGTGCCTTTGATTCGGTCAATTCTTTTGGTGGCATGTGATAGGGTGCAATAGACACTAGAGCAGTACCTGGTAGCAAGTCAATTCCAAACTCCACCTCCCTATCCGGAGGTACTCCGGGCAATTCCTCAAGAAAGACATCCAAGAATTCCCTCACGGTGTGAATATCTTTCACTGAAAGCTTTTCAGAAGTAGAATCGGACATGTAAGTAATGTATGCCTCATACCTTTTTTGGACCAACTTATCTACTACAAGAGTAGAGATTACATTATAGAGATAATCTCGGCATTCACCAATCATAACCACCTCGTTATTCTTAGTCAATCTTAGAGTGACCCTCTTGATTGCACAGTCTAGACTGACCCGATACTTAACGAGCCAATCCATTCCCAAAATTAAATCAAACCCATTAAATGGTAATTCCATCAGCTCAGCTAGGAATACCAAATCCTAGAGTTCTAGGGGTACTCGCCTGTATACTCTATCAACTCAAACTGACTGACCTAAAGGAGTAATTATAGAAAACTCTCTAGCAGTATTCTCAGCAGTCAAACCCAAATTTACAGAAACAACACTAGCTATGTACGACTGTGTAGAGCCAATATCAATGAGAGCATAATACGGAACAGAATAAATAAAGAAGGTACTTGTAATGACATTAGCATCATTGCCCTCTTCTTAGTGTCTCGCCGCATAAACTAGTACCGGCTAACGAGCCTTAGCCTAACCTCCACCTCTACTCGGTGCTCTCTACCCTGATCCACTGCCACCCCTACTAGTACCACGACCTTTGAATGGTTGTTGAACCTCTCTCGAAGGCCTAACAGAATTAGGAGCTGAGGTCTGTGCCACAGCTAGCACTGAATCAGGTCGATGGGGGCAATCCCTAACTCGATGCTCTATCAAACCACAACGGAGGCACGCTCTTAACTTCCTCCAGCACTCGCCCGGGTGGCGCTTCCCACAATCACTACACTGCTGAATCTCAGTCACTACAACTGATGCCTTGGCCCTCAGGGGCCTATCAAACCTCACCCGCTTCTTAGGGCACTAAGCAGAACCAGAGGGACCCAAATCCCTCTTAACCTTATTCTGATCCTTCTCACAGTCCCGCCACTCGTGCTCAATGTGCTTCACTTCTTCCACTATCTTAGCCTTGTCAACTAGAACCGTGAAAACTCGCTCTCTCTGAGGAGCTATCAGAACTCACAAATCGTATCTCAATCCTTCCTCAAACCTTACGCACTTGTCGTAATTAGACGCTACCAGAGTCCGTGCATACCTGCTCAGTCGTAGAAACTCAGCCTCATACTCAGCCCCAGACCGATTGCCCTAAACCAAGCTTATAAGCTCACGTCGAGCAAGCCTCAACATAACTCGCTCCTACATATTTACCCTGGAAGGCATTCTTTAAATAGTCCCAATTCACTTGCTCAAACTGAGCACATTGTTCAATGGTTAGCCACCATTGATAAGTTTTGTCCCTGAGTAGGGATACAACACCCCTCAATTTTTGAGAAGGTGTACAGTCAAGATATGTCATGATACGCTCGGTAGCCTCAACCAATATTCAGCAACAGTAAGAGCGACTCCTATGAAGCCCCTAAATGGTTCAGCACCATTTGGCCGGAGTCGTTTAGTAACCGACCCTCGACCTCTCGATCCCAAATGGGTCTCAGCGACCCTTTCTTGTGCTCGAATCACAGCCTAAGAGAGTGCGTCGTCCCCAGCCGTCGGAGTTTAGGACTCCGTCTTAACAATGGGAGTACCAACAGTCCCACTGGTCTCTAGGTTAGGCATGCTACCTATAGAGGATGACTCGGCTTGAGCTCCTCCTCGGTGTCCTCAACGTCCCCGTATACAACATCTACGACTACTGCGCAAACTCATTCTGGCAATTCTAGCTATAATATCAGAGTACACAGATCAGCTCAGACATCCAGCAGAATAATTTCACCAGTTCACATCAAGTAATTTACCCACAACAATTCAAAGGTTATAATCCTTATAACAGAACAAAATTACTTAAAAGGTTAGCATCGGAGGCTCGGTCGTTCACTAAAATTTTAGTGCTTCTCTATTAGGTCAGATACTAATTATCACTAAGCTACTTTTCTCACACTTTATGAGCCTAAACATAGTCCTAGCGTTGATAAACCTGGCTCTGATACTACTAAATGTAACACCCTAAACTCGGCCTAGATGTCCAGACCAAGTTTGGAGAGTTACATCATTCGTACTAAAATTCATACTATCATAACGTAGTCAAACTGAACTATTCATTACGTAACATTCATCACAACAAAATTTAAACATAAAATCTTCATAAATCCTATAACATCATAGAACAACAATCCCTAATAATAATGCCTAAATGAAAGATAGAAGGTTGACTGAGCTTCCACGACACTGACCCGATCAAGACTAGGAACCACCTAAAACCCAATCAATAAAAGAGTGAGTTGTGAACTCAGTGCGTAAAAGAGATTTATCCTATTAGAATTCATTCATAGTGAAATTCCAAATTCAGGTATTCAGTCCATTTAAGAAGTAATTTCAGTTCAAAGTCAGAGCAAATGAACTACATATGCAAATATGAGCAACGTCAGTTCACATACGATGCAGATAAGTTTCAAATGCTATATTCCTATCCCCGCTCGCTATACATTATCTTCAGCCTTCCCAACACACCATTAAGGACATTCAATGCCCATCTAACCTACACACCTCAAAGTGTTAGTTGACACTTTTATAGATACGCAGCTTAACTGCTATTTCAATATGTGACAAGCATCAGAATCAGAGTTATACTCGTTGTGGCGTAGCCACGATTTCAGAATAGATTTCTTCTTCCTTCGCAACACCCCACCCCATACCAGTGGAGAATACAACCTTCCATAACATGTGTTTAGTCATTCTAATTCATTACATAACTAATAAGATAGTTCAATTTACAATGCACAGTCAGTTATGTTATCCACAAATCAGTATCAGTGTACCAAACAGTTCTCATATAATCAAATTTAGTCATTCGTACATAGAGAAAACCAATATCAAGGTTTAGTAACATTCTCGACCTCAAAAGATAGTTCTCGGACCTGATATCCTGCCACAAGGCCTGGCCAAAAGCCCGTGTGCCTCGACCGTGTGGTTTTTAAGCAAAAACTATGAGTTACATGGCCTGGGCACATGCATGTGCCCCTAGCTATGTGGTTTTTATACCCCAAGTAGTGAGTCACACGGCCTGGGCACATGCCCATGTCCCTGGTCATGTAAACTCTACACTAGCATGGCCACACACGGCCTAGACACACACCCATGTGCCCTGACCGTATGGCCCTAAATCGACAAACAGTGAGTTAAGTGGCCGATCACATGGCTTGCCATATGCTCATGTGGCTCACACGGCCTAGTTACACACACGTGTGCCTGGCCGTGTGGCATCGACAACCACCATTTTCGATGACGAAACTTGCAAAAACTAAGGTTTCCAATATGCACCTAAAAATATTTCGAAGAGACAACGATTCTAGAGACCCTTGAAGCCTAAAACAAGTATTCAGTAACACAATTTAGTCAATTAACTAATAGAACTTCCCAATTGCTCGCTTAATACCTACGTTAAAAGTTTCGACACAAAACCTTCAAACATTCCAAACTTACCGAAACTTCAGTAACAATCATAAAGATTGTCTTATTGCTATTCCTTGGTGTTAATAGCTTCGCCTTATAGGTAAAACACAATCGTTAAGTAGAGATTCTCGAAATCACAACAATATTTCGTCCTAAACAATTTACAAGGCGAAGGAAAAATAAAAATCGTGAAGATGCTCATATTGACAGTTACTTACCGACGGCCTCTAGACTAGTGACTAACAATAGAATTTACACGGCTTGCCACACGCTCGTGTGGCTCACACGGCCTAGTCACACGCTCGTGTGCCTAGCCGTGTGGCATCGACAACCACCATTTCCGGTGACGAAACTTGCAAAAACTAAGGTTTCCAATACGCACCTAAAAAGATTTCGAAGAGACAACGATTCTAGAGACCCTCGAAGCCTAAAACAAGCATTCAGTAACACAATTTAGTCAATTAATTAACAGAACTTCCCGATTGCTCGCTTAATTCCTACGTCAAAAGTTTCAACACAAAACCTTCAAACATTCCAAACTTACCGAAACTTCAGTAACAATCATAAAGATTGTCTTGTTGTTATTCCTTGGTGTTAATAGCTTCGCCTGATAGGTAAAACACAATTGTTAAGCAGAGATTCTCGAAATCACAACAATATTTTGTCCTAAATGATTTACGACGCGAAGGAAAAATAAAAATCGCGAAGATGCTCGCGTTGACAGTTACTTACCGACGACCTCCAGACCAGTATTCTCTAACCCCTTCTGATTAACACAATAATCAACCAAAAAAGAAAAAAGAAAATGATCGAAATGGCAAAGAAAAGGAATAAAGAAAGAAAGGAAAAATATAAAAGAAGAAATAAAAGAAATAAAACTATCGTTAATTAATTCCTAACTTCCAAACTGATTCCTGACACTTGACAAAAATATTTTCCTAATGCGTACGATGAGATTCTAACTTGGAACTAGCGGGCTCATTCTTGTCAAAGTTTCACATTGAATCAAACTTAAGTGGGTAACGCGTGCTTATGGGTTGATTCCAAAAACAACAAAACTTCTAATGATGCGACTCAAACTTCAGACCTTAAACTCAATCGCAGAACACAGAAACATAGATACAAAAATTAATTACTGCAAAATCTCATAATTAAATTCTTAAAATTTTATGGCGTTACATTTATAGTTTCGATTAATTCAGTTAATGATAATTTAGTTTGGGTATTAATTAAACCGGCTGTTTGAATACCCCTAACTATATAAGATGAATACAATATTATAATAATAATAAACAAGGTAAACAATAATCCTTGGCAACTAAGGCTTTAGTGATTCAATCCAATCTAAGTTATTTGATTTAAGGGATTAGATAAGGGTGATACAATCCAATTCTCCAAATATGTTTTGATGGGCTAGATATCATCTTTATGCTCAGCATAGCTCATAATACTATGCAATAAAATACCAACATCTCAAATTTGAAAACTATCTAAAACAATTCCAATGATGAAGGAGTAAGCACTCTCTTTAAACTAAATTATCATTTTTATATTTTTCAATAAAAAATCCTTTTTTAACCCCCTTGATTATTACTTTTGTCCTACCTATAAATAGGATAGCTTCCCTGCATGCAAATGCAAAATTAATAGCATAACATAATAAGAAAAGCAAAGGTTTTTGACTTTTAGGTTTGTTCCTAAGTTATTTTTCAATCTCTATTCTCCCTTAAACATTATTTTTTTAATCAACTCTATTTTACAACATTCATTTTTTAATATTAATCTACTTTAAATTAATTTTAATGTTTTATTAATATACATCTTTTCTTAATATATTTTACAGATTGTTGGAAGGTGAACCACTATTTTGAATAGTCGCCCGATCCTTTATAATTAGATTTACATAAAAAATATGTTTTGATAGATAATTAATCTGATTTTTTTAAAATATTCAAATTTGATTTAAGGTGAACTATATCGCAGATCACTCTAAAATAGCGTCGTTCATATTTTGGTCACTGAAATTATTTTTTTGTCAATTTAGTCATTCTTATTAAGATAATTGTTTGAATTGGTCACAACCATTAACAATTCCATTAATCCACTAGCAAATTGTTGATGTGACTTTTTTTTTACTTGTGACTAAAGTTAGGGACTTCTCTATAATTAGTCTAAAACACTTTTTTATTTATTTATAACATAATGTTAAAGCTTGTAAGCTTTTTTCTTTTCTTTTTCTTGTTTATTTCCTAGAAAAAGTAAAAAGAAAAATTTGATAGTTTTCACTTGAACAGTCACCATTACTCATTTGTTTTCATGATTCTATGACATGAGTTTTTCATAATTTGTGATTTTACAGTGTGTTTTTTTAGTGTTTTGAAGGTGGTGAAGGATGTTGATGTGGGAAGATGGATTTTCAAGTTAAAAGTTAAGTATTTTAATGTTTATAGCATGAGGTTAGAGACCATGTTTATTGATGGTGATTTTGTAGTCTATTTTGTAGAAATGTGAATATATGGTTTAAGTTAAATGGCAAACTCCAATCCACACAAACACTAAAACATTAGTATTCTCCAATCAAAGAACAATATTTTATTTGCATTATATTGTTTTAAAATTTATCATTAATGAATGGTTTTTATTCTTAAACAAAATTAAGTTTATTTTTTATTAATATTGAAGTTTTTCAAATTTTCTTTTTTATTATTTATGAGGTAATTTTTAAGACTCTTTTACTTAACACTATACTTATCCACACATAAATTAAGAAAAACTCATGTCATACAATCATGGAAACAAACAAGTAACGGGTGGTTTCTCAAATAAGTCAAAATTATTCTTATCTTCCTTTATTGTTTTCTTCAAGAAACAAACAACAAGAAAAAGTAACCCCTAACATATAAGCTTTAGTTTTTTATTGTAAATAAATCAAAAAATTATTTTAGATTAATTATAAAGAGGTTTTTAGCTTTAGCCAATAGTAAAAAAAATGTCATGTTAAGTATGACTCCTATTTCAGTCAAATTTGATAAATAATCTTCTAGTTAAACTCAGTTTATTTGTTTCAATCAAACACTGATTAGTTTAGATTATTTTATTATTTGACCTATCAATTTAGCCTGTAAATAGGCTCTTTTACAACCTTAGAAAATACACCCATTAGATATTAGAACTCATAACACATTTAGGAATTTTATGTTTACATTTTGAGGGTTATTTGTTTTCAGGTTTTCGGGGTTTAGTTTTTATCTTCATCTTCTGTACTATTCGTTCTTTTGCAATTATAGTAAAATTATCTTTACCCATGGTTTTTTATCCTCTTTGGAAGGGTTTTTCCACATTAAATTTGTGTGTTCAATTTCTCAATTTATTCCGCTATTTTTTTACTTGTTGCTTAATCGGGTCGATCTTAACAAGTGGTATCAAAGCTAGTTCAATTTTCATAGATCAACCCATTCAGATATGGCAGCAATAAGGTTTGAAATTGAAAAGTCTGATAGTGAGACAAATTTCAATCTATGTCAAGATCGGATGATGGCAATTCTAGTTCAAACCGGCTTGAAAAAGGTTGTTACCGAGAAAAAGCCTGAGAATCTAAATCAAACAGAACGGGAAGAGCTTGATGAAAAATCCTTATCTGCAATCCAGTTATGCCTCACAAATACGGTATTACAGGAGGTATTGATGGAGAAAAACTCATCCGCCTTATGGAAAAGGTTAGAAACTCTTTATGTGACTAAGTCTCTTGAAACAACGTCTATTTACGTTTCGCATGAATGAAGGTAAGCTTCTTAGAGATCACATCAGTCAATTCATTACTCTTTTAAATGATTTAAAGAATGTTGAGGTTTATATTTATGATAAAGATCAAGCTATGCTATTATTGTGCTCTTTACCCTCTTCATACAAGTCTTTCAAGGAGACCCTAATTTATGGCAGAGACAAACTCTCATTCGAAGATGTGAAAGGTCATTTGTTGAGTAGAGACAAACTCGACAATTAGTTTGGTTTGGATAGCAAGGCAGATAAGCAAGCTTCCATTTTGGTAGCATCAAAGAAACGAGACAAAAGGTGTCGCACTTGTAAAATGTTAGGTCACGTCAAAGTAGATTGTTATAAACTGTGAAATAAAAGAGCTGCTGAGAGTAACAAGGAAGATGTAGCTGGTGCTACTTTGGCCATTGAAAGTGGTGATGATTTTTTGTTAGTGTCAATGAGTGATAACTCCAAGCTCATTTCCGAGTGGATCCTAGAATCGGGATGTTCTTTCTACATGTGTCCTAATAGAGAATGGTTCTCCACATACAGTTCGGCTGAAGGTGGAGTTGTGCGCATGGGAAATGATTAATCTTGTAAGGTAATTGGTATTGGTACTGTTAGGACACTCTCAAATATCAGGTATGTACCTAATTTACAAAAAAATCTCATCTCATTGAGTATTTTAGACTTGAAAGGATGCAAAATCAACATCGAGTCGAGCGGCATTAAAGTATCTCGTGGAGCTCTATTTTTGTTAAAAGGTAAAAGAACTGGCAGTCTTTATATTTTAGAAGGTGTGATTGTCACTCGCGATAAGTTTTAAAATTTATAATTGATCGTACTTGAACTAACTATTATCACGATGAAAGCAAGCGTACCTATCGAACAGTAGTATAGTTTTAGTAAGACTGGATGTCGAACCCAAAGGAACTAAAAGTACTAGTATTAACTTTCTTCTTATTATCTAGCCTAAGAATAATGGAGGTTGTTTTATCTAAACTAATTAACTAACTAAGAATGCACAGAAAGTAAATTGGGGAAATACTTTTGGAAAACTGATTGATTTGGACAATACCCAAGGAAGAATCCACCTAGACTTCACTTGTTATTCGACTCTGAACCAGACGATTTATTCACTTGACTTAATCAATAGAAATCCTTAAGTTATGTTATTATCCCTATTCAAGACTAATAATGTCTAACCCTAGGTTGATTAATTGAAATCTCTTTCTAATTCAAACCCCTAGTTTTGCATTAACTCGATCTATGGATTCCCTTATTAGATTTGACTCTAATCCGATAGATTTATGTCGTCCTATCTCTAGGATTGCATGCAACTCCGTTTAATTATGAACGATCTACTCTTAGATAGGGACTATTCATCCTCCGAATAAGCACATCAATACTTGAATCAATATCCTAAAATATTCAAACAAGAGTTAAAATCATAATTAAGAACAAATCAAATATTTATCATATAGTTCAGAAAATATTCACAAGATCCGTCTTAGGTTTCATCCCCCTTAGGTATTTAGGGGTTTTAGTTCATAATACTAAAAGAAAACATTTCAGAAGAACAATAATGACAAAACATAAAGAAAACCTAAAACCCCTGAAGGAAATTGAAGGGAGATCTTCAGTCTTGAAGGTGAATCTGGCTTTCGAGATTGATCAATCGGCTTTCTTCGAGTAATTCCTTGCTTCCTACTCTTCGTCCCCCCTTCTTTCCATCTTTAGGGTCTTTTAAATAGGCTTTAAAATGCTTTTCAACGCTCAAAATTGCCCTTTTCTGAATAGAACTCAACTTGGGCTCGACAGAGACATACCCGTGTGCGATTACTTCAAGCTGTGGTCAAGTCGGTGTTGAGTTCGTTTTAAGCCGTGTTCAAGCCTACTAGAATGGCACGGGCCTGTGTTCTACCCGTGTGAGGAAGTCCAGGCCGTGTTGATTTCCCATGTTGGCCCATTTTCTCCTTTTTTGCCCGTTTCTCGTTCTTTTTACTTTCCTATGCTCACCTAAGTATGGGATATAAAATTAAAGGATTAGGAGCATCAAATTCCATAAATCTAATGTTAATTCATCCAAAAATGTGCTAAGTATGGGATAAAAATATGTATAAATTACGACTTATCAAATACCCCCACACTTAAGCATTTGCTTGTCCTCAAGCAAAATCCTCAATTCACCATTAAGAAGTCATTATTCTCAACTTATAATTCTCATCAATAATATCTCAAAATAATCCATAAGCAATTATACATCGAGAATTCAACTAGAAGAACATTAAAGTTTCAAACATTCCAAGTTGAGCATTCTATCATGAAAAACATAGGTATCTCCCCTTATCTAAGTAATCACCTTTGATTCAAAATATCACAGAGTTTAACATTCTCACTTAAAGATTCACTCAAATCCCTCGAGGTGTTTAAGGACAATGAATTTATCACTCAACAATCAATATGAAAAGTTATTATCATAGGCTTGCATGAAAATCAAATCTCTACCACTATATATTGAGATGATACATCAATCAAAAGGTCTTTAGAGGGTTGTAACGAGGCTTTGGTTAGGGGTGTGGCCACAAGCTGAAAGAGAAGGTTAGAATCGAGATTTTATTAAAGAATTACTTAACTAGAAAAATACTAAAACTTTGACAAATTACATCCCTAATTTAGATAACCTATAATTGAGCTTTTCTTTTGGATAACATCGTTTTAACACAAGCATTATATAATTTCATCTTCATTTTTTTTTAAGAAAAAATCAAGTAACATAAACTAACTGTCAAAGATAAAACATAGCTAAGCAATTTATTCAAATCAAATCTCGACAAAAATAAGGATAAAATTAATTGAGGGGATTTCAACAATAATGAGTTATGGGTTAATATCGAGGGTAAATCAATGAATGGGTTGTTAGGCTTAAAGGGGTTCACTAAGGGTTAATTGTGAAGGTAGGCTTTTATGTAATGAGTGGGTTAAACCTAAGTGCCTCTATCATCTTGACATATCAAATCAAATGGTGTGGTCTTGACATGCATAATCAAGCAAGTTCTAGAATAACGATTCGATATTGACACACTCAAAGCAACAATAAAAGTGAGCATGAAAGAAATAATAGATGCTCTAAAGGCTCAAAATCTCACAAAAATTATGGCTTTTTTATGTTTAAACATGTGGATTTCAATTCAAGATAATACCTAAACTTGGGGAAAACAACTTAAAAATTTTAAGTTCTCAAAAATCAACTTATCATGCTTGATTCTCTAATGTCTTAAAGTTTAAACAATCAATGCATGAATGCCTATGTTTTAATTCAAGACATATCAATAAAAACCATAAATTAATCAAAATTCATTCTAATGGTGATATGAGTGATTCACAAGAGAATAAGACAAAATTTAGGAATTTTTCTGATAATAATATAATTGATCCTCTCACACTTAAGATGTACATTGCCCTCAATGTAAAAAGATAAAATTAATGGCAAATATAGATATAAAATCATAAGATAGGGAGAGAAGTGAAACTTTCTGAATGTTAAATGGATGAAATCCTTGGGTTGGAGTTATGGAGAGTGATTAGCTAAGGTAAGGAGGAGGATACTCCGGTGGTGGTAGAGGTTGGGCTCCACAACCACAGTTCCAGCGAAGAGGTTATCATGGTGGTCGAGCAGGACATGGCAGTCGTGGAGGACCTTTTCCAGTGGAGTTGTGAATTCCTAAGTAATAGTGAGCTTTGGAGCTCTTTTATAACTATGATAGAATCAATAATTCTTTAGGAATATAGAGAAGTAGGATTACTCATAAAGAAATAGCCAAAAAAATAAATTAAGTAATATAAATTGTAATACCTAAAAAAGAAATAAAAATAGTTTTAAATAAAATTAAAAATATAGATATTGGGGCACACGACCGTGGGGTACGCTCGTGTGCAGTGTTTATCGTGGTTTTCAGTTTTGGGCATGTTGGTGCGCACGGCCGTGTTCCGTTTCGTTCTCATCTCCCACGCCCGTGTTAATTTGACAGGTTCGACCACAGGTGGTGAGCACGGGCGTGTCGCACGCCCGTGTTGATTTGGCAGGCTTGCCCACGACCATGTCGCACGGCCGTGGCAACTTATCGCATCCCATGTTTTGGGAAAAATTCTTACTCTATTTTTACACGGCTGTATCGCACGGCCATGTTGCCTTTCGTGTCATGAGCACGGCCTAAGGCACGCCCGTGTGCTTGGCCGTGTGGATTTGGGAAACCTGTGTTCAAAGACCCAGTTAATGATTTAGATGTTAAAACTAAAATTTAAATAAATCAAAACCGTTAGTACTCGGGTTGCCTCCCAAGAAGCACTTATTTATAGTCTAAGCTTGACCTACCTCGATTTCACGCGGTCATGGTGGTTCGAGGAGTTTACACTCCTCATTCCTGCTATCAATTTTATCAACGTAAGGTTCAAAACGAGTACTATTTACCTTGAACGTGCCGAATTTGAGATGAATTACCTCTACTGTACCGTATGGAAAAATGCTAAGTACCATAAGAGGAATTTCTTCATTCAGTTTAGAAGTGGTAATACGAGGGTCTGCTACTTCTAATAACACTTTGTCTCCAACCTTAATTTGATTTGAGGAAAAATTGAGCTCGTCATGGTGTGTTTGGTTTATCGTGTGTTCTCGGTTTATGTGTCTGCCATTCATCTAGCTCCTCGATTTGTAGCCTTCGTTCTTCATGGATAGGTCTTTTGTTGTTGCTTGAACATGGCTCATGTATGTTCTTCGAACTTATTTCTTGCAAAGTAGGTTGCACCATATGGTCAGTTTTAGTAGAATGATTTATACAACCATCTTCAATTTTTGATGTGTTACTCAAATTACGAGCTCGAAGGGTGATTGTTTCGTCTCCCACACGAAGTGTGAGTTTGCCAGTGCCAACGTCAATAATTGTTGTAGCAGTTGCTAAAAAGGGCCTTCCTAAAATTAAAGGAACGTTACTATCCTTCTCTATGTCTAGAACAATGAAATCAACTGGGAATATAAATTTGTCGATTTTTACAAGTATATCTTCAATGATACCCCTAGGAAATCTAATGGTTTTGTCTGCCAATTGAATGCTCATCCTAGTTTCTTTGGGTTTCCCAAGACCTAGTTGTTTAAATATTTTATAGGGCATGACATTAATACTAGCCCCTAAATTAGCCAAAGCATTTTTAACGTTTAAACTACCAATTAAACAAGGAATCGTAAAACTCCCTGGATCTTTCAACTTATTGGGTAGCTTATTCTGTAGAATGGCTGAGCAAACTGCGTTCAACTCCACATGCGATGCCGCATCCAACTTTCTCTTATTCGCTAAAATTTTATTCAAAAAATTCATTGCATTCGGCATTTGTGAAAAGGCTTCAATAAACGGTAAGTTAATATGTAATTTTTTTAGCAGTTTAAGGAATTTACCAAATTGTTCATCAGTTCGGTTTTTCCTTGTCACATTGGGGTATGGTACTCGAGGTTTGTATTCTTTACTTACCAGTTTTTGCTTTGTGGTCTACCTCACCTTTATCTTTACTTACCATAATTCCTTGCCTTGGTTTTGGTTTAGGCTCAATTAACCCTTCTTCATCTTGAACGTTAATTGTATTGAGCTGTTCCCTTGGGTTAGATTCAGTTTTACTTGGCAAGCTACCTTGTGGTCGTTCAGAAATTAATTTGGAAAGTTGGCCTAGTTGAGTTTCGAGCTCTTGGATTGACACTTGTTGATTTTTAAGTGTTGTCTCGGTATTCTAGAAACGAGTTTCTGACACCGAGATAAATTTTTTTAGCATCTCCTTAAAGTTCGGCTTCTTTTCCTATTGATAGGGTGGTTGTTGAAAACCTGGAGGATTTTGTGGCCTTTGATTTCCTTGACCACCCCACGAGAAATTTGGGTGGTTCCTCCAACCTGCATTATACGTATTACTGTATGGGTTATTTTGAGGTCTAGAGTTATTATTACCCTTATAGTGGACTTGTTCCTCCTCGGTTGTAGGATTGAAGGATTGATATTCTGTGTGTATGCCTCCTCCACTTGAATCACACCTCATCACTAGATGTACTTGCACGGAACCAAGCAAACCGTCAATCTTTTTATTCAAAAGTTCTACCTGATTTGTTAGCATATTAACCGAGTCGACGCTATAAACGCCAGCTATTTTGGTTGGCTTAGTCCTCATGACTTGCCACTGGTAGTTATTCAGTGACATTTCTTCAATAAATTTGTAAGCCTCTTCAGGTGTTTTGTTGTTGATGGTTCCACTGGCAACTACATCAATTATCTGTCTCGTTAAGAGGTTCACACCATTGTAAAATGTTTGAACTTGTAGCCACAGAGGTAATCCATAGTGAGGACACCTTTGCAGTAGGTCTTTGTATCTCTCCCATGCATCGTATAGTGTTTCTAAATCCATCTGCATAAAAGAAGATATATCATTCCTTAGTTTAGCTGTTTTAGTAGGTGGAAAGTATTTGAGTAAAAACTTTTCGGTCATTAGTTCCCAAGTAGTGATTGATCCTCGTGGTAATGAGTTCAACCACTATTTAGCTTTATTCCTTAATGAAAAGGGAAATAGCCGAAGGTGAATGGCATCATCAGAAACACCATTGATTTTAAATGTGTCGTAAAGTTCCAGAAAATTGGCCAAATGAGTATTTGAGTTCCCGTCTTGCAAACCATCAAATTGAACAAATTGTTGTATCATTTCAAATTGTGTTAAGTTTCAGTTCAAAGTTATTTGCAGCAATAGCAGGCCTAACAATACTCGATTCAGTTCCTGTTAAAGTAGGTTTAGCATAATCATACATAGTACGAGGATCAGGATTCTGATTTACTACGTCAGCAGCAATCGCAGGAGGTAGCAAATTTTCCTGATTTTTAGCCATCTCGTCGGTTGTAGTTTGAATATCGTCCTCTTGCTCTTCCTCTATGTATCTTAAGCTTCTACTAATTTCTCTTCAGTTTCTGCGAGCTGTGCTTTCAATCTCACCGTCAAAAATTAATGGTCCTGATGGGTTTATAAGAACCTATCAGAAGAAAATAAAAGAAAATTTAATAAAAATTAAATTAAATAATAAATAATGGCTAAAGTAATAAAAATTGAGTGTTCCTAATATCTTAGTTCCCCGGTAACGGCGCCAAAAACTTGATTGTCACTCGTGATAAGTTTTAAAATTTATAATTGATCGTACTTGAACTAACTATTACCACAATGAAGGTAAGCGTACCTATCGAATAGTAGTATAGTTTTAGCAAGACCGGATGTCGAAACCAAAGGAACTAAAAGTACTAGTATTAACTTTCTTCTTATTATCTAGCCTAAGAATAATGGAGGTTGTTTTATCTAAACTAATTAACTAACTAAGATTGCACAGAAAGTAAATTGGGGAAATACTTTTGGAAAACTGATTGATTTGGACAATACCCAAGGAAGAATCCACCTAGACTTCACTTGTTATTCGACTCTGAACCAGACGATTTATTCACTTGACTTAATCCGTAGAAATCCCTAAGTTATGTTATTATCCCTATTCAAGACTAATAACGTCTAACCCTAGGTTGATTAATTGAAATCTCTTTCCAATTAAAACCCCTAGTTTTGCATTAACTCGATTTATGGATTCCCTTATTAGATTTGACTCTAATCCAGCAGATTTATGTCGTCCTATCTCTAGGATTGCATGCAACTCCGCTTAATTATGAACGATCTACTCTTAGACAGGGACTATTCATCCTCCGAATAAGCACACCAATACTTGAATCAATATCCTGAAATATTCAAACAAGATTTAAAATCATAATTAAGAACAAATCAAATATTTATCATATAGTTCAGAAAATATTAACAAGATCCATCTTAGGTTTTATCTCCCTTAGGTATTTAGGGGTTTTAGTTCTTAAGTTTCATCCTCCTTAGGTATTTAGGGGTTTTAGTTCATAATACTAAAATAAAACATTTCATAAGAACAATAATGACAAAACATAAAGAAAACCCAAAACCCCTGAAGGAAATTGAAGGGAGATCTTCAGTCTTGAAGGTGAATCTGGCTTCCGAGATGGATCAATCGGCTTTCTTTGAGTAATTTCTTGCTTCCTACTCTTCGTCCCCCTTTCTTTCCTCCTTTAGGGTCTTTTAAATAGGCTTTAGAATACTTTTCAACCCTCAAAATTGTCTTTTCCTGAATAGAACTCAACTTGGGCTCAACAGGGACACGCCCGTGTAACACGCTCGTGTACAATTACTTCAGGCCATGGTCAAGGCTGAGAAATAGACACGCCCATGTTGAGGTTATTTTAAGCCGTGTTCAAGCCTAATAAAATGGCACGGGCGTGTGTTCTACCCGTGTGAGGAAGTCCAGGTCGTGTTGATTTCCCATGTTGGCCCATTTTCTCTGTTTTTGGTCCGTTTCTCGTTCTTTTTACTTCCCTACGCTCACCTAAGAATAAGATATGAAATTAAAGGATTAGGAGCATCAAATTCCATAAATCTAATGTTAATTCATCCAAAAATGTGCTAAGCATTGGATAAAAATATGTATAAATTACGACTTATCAAGGTGCTACAGTGACTGGTGAAACCGGACGTCCCTCATCCATTACAGAGTCGAAGTTAACTCATTTGGAGCAGAGGCAACTTGGTGATAGGAGGGAAAAAGGTATGACTGTTTCGTTGAAGAGAGGTTCTCTTTTGGATGCAAGTTTTGAAAAGTTAGGGCACTATGTTCGTGAAAATGAAACCCGAGTTAGTTTTGATTTGGCAGTGTACAAGTCAAAGGCTAGAAGTTTTCTAGTTTCTAAGCACAAATTCGACTCAGTTAATTCCCTGCATGGTTCAAGATAGGCTTGTGGCAGGATTTGGTAAAGATGACGCTGTGGAAATATGAGTCAAGGTGGAGATTTGTTAAGTATGACTCTTATTTTAGTCAAATTTAAGAAATAATCTTCTAGTTAAACTCTGTTTATTTGTTTCAATCAAACACTGATTAGTTTAGACTATTTTATAATTATTTGACCTATGAATTTAGCTTATAAATAGGCTCTTTTACAACATTAGAAAATACACCCATTAGATATTAGAACTCATAACACATTTAGAGAATTTTTTGTTTATGTTTTGAAGGTTCTTTGTTTTTGGGTTTTCGGGGTTTAGTTTTTATCTCCATCTTTTATACTCTTCGTTCTTTTGCAATTATAGTAAAATTATCTTTGCCCGTGTTTTTTATTCTCTTTGGAGGGGTTTTTCCACGATAAATTTGTGTGTTCAATTTCTTAATTTATTCCGCTATTTTTTTACTTGTTGCTTAATTGGGTCGATCCTAACATGTAACATTCGAAATTCGTTAGTGGATTAACATAATTTTTAATGGCTATGACTATTTTGAGCAATTATATTAATTAGAGTGGCTAAATTGACAAAAAAAGAATTAGAATGACCAAAATAAGAACGACACTATTTTAGAATAACCTACAATGTTTTACCCTTTGATTTAATATGGATCAAATGAATAGCTTAAACTTTCAAGAGACTTTATTACCCTTCATGGAGTAAATAACACATTTTTTAAAATTTTGAAAATTTTTACAATTTCATAATTGTAAATTATTTTTTTAATTTTAAAGAGTTTTTAATTTTAATATATTTTTCTTTAAAATATGATTTTCTTTTAATTTTTAAAATATTTTTTAATTGTTTAAGTACTTTTAAAGAGTAATGGTCAACTTAACAAAAGAAAATTGTATAGGAACCATTTTATAATAGTCACATCAACATTTTTAACAGTAAAATGATCAAAATTTTTAAATAAAAAAGAAAGAGATCAAAATTTAAATTGGGTAAATTACACTTATAGTCACCCAACAATTAGTAAGTTTATTTTTTAGTCACTTAACTATAAAAAAGTTACAAATTGGCCACCTGACTATTCAAAACTTTCTTTTTTTACCACTGACAGTTAATTGATTGATAAAAAGATGAGGTGACAACTTTTTAAATTGGCATAATTGCAAATTTAACTCTCAATATTTATACATTTTTTTCAATTTAGTTTTAATTCCAAAAAAATTTAACTCTCAACATTTACACATTATGTATTTTGGTCTCATTTTTTTCATTTTTTCTGTGACCCTTCCACCTAAAAAGCTAAAAAAAGAAGAAGCAAATTTATCAACTAAATTTGATTAGAAATACACCAAAAATGAAAACACCAAAAACTCCAATATAATATTTTTTTTATCTTTTCTCATTCTTTTAAAATTAACTCTCAAGTCACAAATAAAAGCAAAGCTGCAAAAAAAGAAGGTCAAATTACATAATGTGTAAATGTTAAGGGCTAATTTGTTTTGGAATCAATACTAAATTGACACAGTGTATAGATGTTGAGGGTTAAATTTATTATTATGCCAATTTTAAAAGCTGCCAAGTTATCCTTCCATTTCTAACTTAATGGTTGGTGACCAAAAAGGAAAAATATGAATAGTTGGGTGACCAAAAGGAAAAAGTTGAATAGTTGGATGACCATTTTGTAACTTTTCATAGTTGGATGACCAAAACAGAAATTTTCTAATAATTAGGTGACTACCAATATAGTTTACCCTTTTAAATTTGAGAAACGTATAAGTAACTTTGTTGTATCTAAACCTAATAAATATGGGTAAACTACAAAAATAGTCACAAACTTTGGTGAAATTTCTTTTGGTGCTAAAAGTTACATTTTGGTCCTTAAAGTTATCGACTTATAACATTTTTGTCTGTAACAGGCTGATTTTAACTAAATCAGAACAGTGGTTTTGGAACCACAAATTTGATGTCGAAAAATTATTTTAATATTATTTTGGTGTTTACAGCATTTTATTTGATATGTGTGAAAATTTCGTGAGCTAATTTTATCGTTTGAATAGTTAATCTGAGAAAAAGGACTAAATCGCGTAAAATGCAAAAGTGTTGTTCTATTAGTTAAAGGTGTCAAATAGCTTTGGCTTTTAAATATGATGGCCTTAAATGGTAATTAGACCATTTTAAATGTTAGTGGACTTATATGGACATTAAATGGATGATTTAAATGTTTTATAATAAGGTTAGTTTAGTAATTTGGTTATTAAAGGTTATAATTGATAAAAATAGCTAATTAAAGCTTCATTCTCATCTTCAAGCACCAAAAATTAAAAGAAGAAGAAGCTAAGATAGGGTTTTTCATTCAGCTAGGCAATTCAAGCAATTAAGGTACGGTTTTTGATTCGTTTTTGATTATTTCCATGTTTTTGAGATCGTTCCTTCGTATTCTAGATAGCCCGTGCCTTAGATTTTGAAATTGTTAAAGATTTGACATGTTACCATTGTTGAATACCTGAGTAATTTGATGGTTGATAATGGATTTTGGATAGTTGTTGATAGTTAAATTAGTTTTGTAAAGTGATTTTTGACAAAAATGTTAAAAAAGGATTAATTTGTGAAAATGTGAATGTGGTGGTTAAAAGTGAGAATAAATTGAAAATATGGGCTGCTAGTAATACATTTGTAATTTGGCCAAGCTTGGGTTTAATGAAATTATGTGAATTTTGTATATTTTTGAAATAGAGACCAAATTGATTAAATGTGGAATTTTAGGGACTAATGTGTAAAAAGGGTCTAAATGTGTGTTTTAGACTAAATCAAAAAAAAATATGAGATTGAATAAGTTAATTTTGGTTATATTTAGATCAAAAAAAGAAGAATTCAAATTTAGATCGGGGGAAAAGCAGTGTTATCAAGTAGTCGACCTAATTTGTCAATTCTGAATACGAGGTAAGTTTGTATGTGGTAATTTCATTATAAATATATGTTAAATGCTTTGGTATTGCATAAACTATGCTTATGAGATACAGATAATGTTTGAATTGTGAATACAACTTTACGTATATGTTCGATGATGAAATCGACAAGTGTAAATTCCCAGTTGAACCTTAGGAATGGTTTAGGATGCTAGTGACATGTCATTAGGTTATTGTGTTGGCTTCGGGCCATGATATTGGCACTACTGGTGCGAGTGGTACCTTGATTTGGCTACGGGCCATGGTATAGGTGCTCCAGGATAAGTTAACTTGATTTGGCTTCGGGGCATGGTATAGGTACTTATCAATTGAGATCTTTGAGTATCTGACTTCTATTCCGAATAGTTTAACAGGTATACGAACGATGTGGTTGAGAAAGAGGTTAGAATGAGGCGATACAGGTATGTACAGAACCTATTTGAGTATTAAATAGTGAAAGTTCAATGAGATGGTATTTGATCATGTTTGGAGACATGATAAAGGTTTGTAGTTAATGTGGATATGATTTTATTATGTGTAATTGGTTGATTTGCATTGATTCGATGATTTAAGTTATTCACATACGAGCTTACTAAGATATGAAGCTTACTTCGTGTTATTTTTTTATGTTTTATAGTGAATCAAGGCTAGCTCGGATCCGAGAATCATCAGGAACATCACCGCACTAACAAACATCTAATTGGTACTTTTGAGTTGTATAAATATGGTATATGACATGTATAGGCTACTTGTGGTGAGAGTTGGCTTGTAAATGATGTTAATATGGTTGTGTGTTTAGCTATTAGAAATGTCTTGTATATGTATATGTTTTGGTTGTATATATAGCCATGAGTGATGGCTTATTTTGGCATGTTTGGTATGAAAATGGTTATGGTTTTATAGTTGCAAATGGTTAATGGAATTATGGAGTTTAATGCTTGAGAAATGCTTTGATGAAGTATGATTTTATAAGTTGAATTGATAAGTATTTTAATAGGTAAATGGCATTAACTTGTAACAGTCTGATTTAGACCCTAATCGTAATGGTGGTTTTGGGACCACGAATCTGAGTCAGAAAAATATTTAAATGTTATTTTTCGTGTTTATTATATGTGAATTAGCATGTGTGAAAGTTTCGTATGAAAATTTGATTGTTTGTGTGCTTAATTAAAAAAAAGGGGCTTAATCGCGTAAAATGAAAACTTGATAGTTTAAAACATAAGGATTAAAGTGTTAGTGGCTTTTTAATATGGAGTATTTAAGTTGCAAATAAACCTTTAGACTATGTGGTTGCCGAATGTTTCCATATTAAGTATGTTTTATTATTAGTTTTAAAAGGCTAAATATGTAAAATAATAAATAATATACATGTTATCATAAAACATAAAATAAACATAAGTTTCATTTTATTTTCTTGGTGGCCGAAACCTTAAAAAGAAAAGAAAGAAAGCTTAGGTATTCGGCAACTTTGAAGCTTGATTAAGGTATGGACTTAGCTCGATTTTTGATAATTTTTACGTTTTTGATATCGTTGCTTCGAGTACTACTTGACCCATACTTGAATTTTTTATTTTGGTGAATATTTTGAGTTATGCCATTGATGAATATTTGTGTTTTGTGATGTTTGATGATAAATTATGAAAGATATGTTTTGGATTAATATGTTTTGTATTGAAGTTTTTGATGATTTTGAATTATAAGGACTAAATTGAAAAAATAATAAATTGAAGGACTAAAATACAAAATAAATAAAATATATGGATTAGTATGAGCATAAGGAAGATTCGACCTAACTATGATGTGGTGAGATTTTGTGTATTTTGTGTTTTATGCAGTTAGGACTAATTAGTACAAGTATGAAATATTAGGGGTAAAATGGTAATTTGCCCATTTATGTATTGTTGGATTAAATTGAATGAAATTGTGTTTAAATGAGGCTAATTTGGAATTATATAGATCCAGAACAAAAGAAATCGGACTTGGATCGGGGAAAAGCAAAAATAGTTGAATAGTCGATTTATAACGTTCGTCGATATCCGAGGTAAGTATTTAAGCAATTAAACATCATTTATTTTGAATATAAAATGGTCTACTATGATGATTCGAATTTTATAGTTGTATGGTAGGGTTGCCGAATGTGGTTTAACATTGAATTAATGTGGTTGAGTTTATTCGACTAAGTTAAAACCTCTAAAAGTTTGTATGAACTGTTTATGGAATGACTTTATAATAGCAATATTCAGGCTTTGAGCCTAGCAAGCCTTGTGCTGGTAAATTTGATCGGGCTTTGTGCCTAGTGGGCTTATTGCCGGTGAATAAATATCAGACCTTGGGTCTAGCAGGCTTCGTGCCGGTGTGTGATTCAGGCTTATGCCTAACAGGTTTTTATACTGGTGATTTATTTTCAAGTCTATGTCTATAAGACTTCACATTGATGTGGAAATTAAGCAAGTAAGTTGATCGAAATGACCTTGTATATTCGGCCACATAGGTATGTACATATGTGATGATGTATTGAACTTGCATATATGGCCACATGTGATGTTATATTAAACTTGAATTTTCGACTATATGTGATGTTTTATTGAACTTGTATATTCGGTCATATATGATGATATATTGTACTTGTATATTCGGCCATATGTGATGATATAATGAACCATGTGTATTTGGCCATACAAGTAAGTAATTATAAGATGATATATTGGATCTTGACTATTCGGCCAAATAGGTGTGTATATATATGTGATATTATATTTTATTTTCTATAATCGGCCAAATGAACGATGTTGGTTTATAAAGTTGAGTTTAATTCATGAGCATATATGTTTGAGTGTAAGCATAATTGAAATAGTGTTATTTTGGGAATGAAAGGTTGAATAATATTATGCTAAGTGAGAAATATTAGCATTCGGCCAAGGTAACTTATTTGTGTTAAAGTATAACATTATTGATACAATTCGACTTATTTGAAATGTTTTGATTATTTATTTAAGTTGTTTAATTTGCGTAAGGCTTACTAAGCTAAGTTAGCTTACTCTATGTGTTTTTGTTACTTTGTTTTATAGATTTTGGTTGTAAGTTACGAGCTCGGGGATCATCATTAAAGTCATCCACACTATCGTCAACCTTCGGTACTTTTAAAAGTCTATTTTAGAACCTATGGCATGTATAGGCTAATATGGATTTTGTTTGACCTTGAATGTTTATAACTTGAGCCATGCTAAAATGGCTTAATCTCCATGATAATCTCAGTCATACTTTGGTTATGGTTTGAGCTCACTTTTGGTTATGATGTTATATATATTATACATGAATGGTTTATATGATAAATGTTATATGTTTGAGAATAGCTTGATGATGTTGGTAAAATTTGGAAATGGTTGATGTAATGATCATAGTATGTATACAATTTCATAGCATAATTAATTGTTTTGGCTAAGGTTTTACTTTAGCTAAACATATATGAATTGATATGAATTTTATTTCAATAATGTATTGGTACATTCGGACATAGGATGGAATTGAATAAGATGGTTAGGTTTAAATCATGATTTGATATTGCTTTTATAAATACTCATGCATATGATAAGTATGTGCATATACGTTAATAAAATGAAATTAACCAAATGAATAGTAACTTTTGTCAATTACTATTATGAAAATTATATGTGTTTTATGTGATGTATAAATGTTTAACTTAATATTAAAGGAATACCGAAAATGATATGATCTTTATCAAACGATTATAAGTAGTACATGTCGTGAAATCCATTTGTGTTTGGTTATAGTATGCGACTAAAGTATAATGAAGTCTGTTTATTTGTATGTATTATGAGTTTAAATTAAAATTATAATCAGCTATTAAATTGACTATTGAAATTCAAGTACGCGTAAGTGATCATTTTAATTTGTGTTCTTGACTGGTAATACCTCGTAACTCTAATTTGGTGACGGATACGGGTTAGAGGTGTTACATGACTTGAGTATTGAATTTGGTTGAAATGGATATGGTATGAATTGTGCATTTGGATGATGATTTTGGCTACTTATTGTATGATGAAATGGTACCATTTGGTTGTTTAGGTGAGCATGAGTAAGGGTGGTAAATTAGCCTTGCAAATGGCCTATTTTGTCCACACGGGTAGAGACACAAGCGTGTGTCTCAGCCGTGTGCGACACACGGTCATGCTACACGGCCGTGTGTCCCCTGGTGTTGAAATTGAATTGAAGTCATTATGCTCCACACAGCCTTACACACGGGCGTGTGATTGGCCGTGTGGCACAAGTCAATATACCCCCTAAATGGCAATGGCCTAGCACACGGGCGTGTGACTTGGCCGTGTTACATAAGTTAGTATACCCTACAAGTTTGGCACGGCCAAGTACACAGCCTGGCACACAGGCGTATGTGTGGCCACTTCGAAGGGCACACGGGATAAATACACGGGTGTGTGGTCGGCCGTGTGACCCAAGTTAGTATGTATGCCTTGTTTTCACACGGCCTGGGACACGGGCGTGTCTGGAGCCATGTGAGGCACACGGCCTGTTCACACGGGCTTGTAACCCTTGTATGTTTGAAATTTTTCTAAGTTTCTAAAATTTTCGTATGTTATCGGTTTAGTCCCGAACCACTTTTAAAGCTTGTTTAAGGCCTCATAGGCCCTTATAAGGGACAATATGATTGTATTAAATGATTTATGAGAATGACTGCTTTATGTTTTATAAATGTATGCTATATGTTGTGAATTGATCGGTAATACCTTATAACCCTATTCTGACGGTGAATACGGGTGAGGGGTGTTACATGGTCACTCATCCATTAATGTTCATTACAACCTTAATGAAAAAGTGGGGTGGCACATTAATTCAAGGGTTAATATCCAATTTTATCCTTGAACTATAGCTAAAACATTCAATTTGGTACCTTTACAACATTTTTAATAATAATTCTAATAGAAATTAAAAAATTATTAAATATTTCTAAAAATTATTAATTTATTTTTTAAAATTAATAATTATATAAAAATAAAAAATCATAAAAGTTTTAAAATTTATATAATAAACAAAACACGTATTTACAAATAAAAAAATCATCACTACTTTATCCCACCTATAAAACCAACCCAGTAAAATGTACATACGTTCTACTTATATCACCGTGAGATATAGATATTAGGTTGTTGAATTTGTGGTTTTAGTGGTTCTTGCTATACAAGAGAAAGTTATTCCTTTTACTTCCTCTCTTGCATCTGAATTTTTACTTTTATGGATTGATTTACCACATGAGTTGGTTATTAAGGAAGGGTTTGGATAGGCGGTGTGTTTACCTACTATTAGCGTAAAAACAACGGTGGTGATGAGATTATATGTAACATCCCATTTTCAGTGAAATTGGAATAGTGGTTTCGAGACCACAAATCTGAGCCGAAAAGAAAAATTATTTTAATATTATTGCATGATCTGCATTGTAATAGGAATGTCATATGAAAATCCTGATAAGAAAATTTTATCGATTATATGCTTAATTTAGGAAAGGACCAAATTGCATAAAATGCAAAAGTTGAATTTTAATAGCTAGAAGGATCAAATAGCTATGGAATTCAAAACGTCCTTATATGGTAATTAGACCATTAATGAAAAGTTAGTAGATATTTTAGGATGATTCATCCATGGAAATTTAAAAAAAGGGCAATGACTAAATTGGAAATTGAATTAATCAAAAGATGATAATAGAAAATATCATCTTATTTTCATCATCTTCCTCAATATTTGCATGGAAACCATAGGAGAGAGAAAGGAAACTAATCAAGCTTAATCGGGTAAGTATTCTTCTCTCATTATTAGTAATTTTTATATTTTTGAGATCGGGACCTAATCTATTTAGATTGGGGATCAATTTGAAAATTTATCAAAGTATAGAAATTTTTCCATGGATTAATATGCTGAAAATTTGAAATTTATGGTAAAAAATGAAAGGTTGTTGATAGATAAACAACTTTTACAAAGTGAATTTTGATGAAATTGTGATTTGGAGACTAAATTATAAAGTTGTGAAAATTGAAGAAAAAAATTGAATTTTATAGAATACATGTGCTGTAAATGTTATACTGAAATTTCAGTTAGGCTTGGAATAAGGATTAAATTTCATGAATTTCATTTTCCGAGCCTAGGATCGAAATTGGAATTTATGAAAAGATTAGGGGCAAAATGATAATTTTGCCTAGAGTGAAAATTGAACTCAATGTAATATGAAATATCATAAATTGATGATTTAATTCATTTATATAGATCCGGACAACCCAAATTCGAAGCTAGATCTAGGAAAAGAAAAAGTTTCAGATTAGTAGAATTTCTTGTACGGACAAATATTAAGGTAAGTTTGTGTAACTTAATTATGCATGTTAATATGTTTGTATTGAATGATGTATTTGAATTGAATGTGGTTTATATTTATGTGAATTATATGAAAGTTATACAAGCATAAAAATTATCACATGATCGGAATTGTTAATAAGGTGTTAAGTTCCGTTTGAATAATAAAATTCGATGGATATGTGTGATTTCCCATATTTGAATATGGATCTGCAAATGTTGCAGATGGGATTTAGCTCAAATTAGTAATCCCGATATAGCCCTCTCGAGTATCCTCATGTATAGTTCTTGCAAGCATCTTGATCGGTAGTGATTTAGCATGCATATCGCACTACCGCAGCTCTTTGTAAGCGTCATGTTACATGATTCAATCGGTTGTGATCCTGCATAAGATACAGACACAAATGCAACTCTTTATGAGCGTCATGTTAAGCTCGCTTAAACTCCCTGTTACCTTATCCAGTGCTCTTTGATATTATCTCTTCGGAGATATCTGATAAGCTCTATGAGCTTCCTGAGTAAAACTCTTATGAGTTTCCTGATTAGCCTAAATAAGTGTCCTGTTACATGGCTCTTCTGAGCATCCTGATATGTGGCTCGAGAGTGTGCTTCCTAATTAAGTACCTTAATAGGCACCCCTGATTATGAATTGACGGATTACAGATTTGTACACCTTGAGTGTACTATTTGAGTATCCATCGATATTTCAATAATTCAACGGATAAAACTCTCGACATGAGAAAATGATGAGATAAATAGAAGTATGCCCTGAATGCTTCTGAATTATTTGATGAAGGGTTATATGATGAGCTCATCTATGCTTATTTGATGTGTAAATGTATTATATGACTAACTTGCTTGATTGAGTATATGTGTTTAGGTAAACTTGCCAAATTGATGAAAAGCATGTTAATTGTATGCTAAATATTAATAAATATGATTGGTAAGTTTTAATTCCTGTTATACAAACTTACTAAGCATTATATGCTTACTAGGTTTTATTTTCTTTGTTTTATAGTGCACAAAAGCTCGCAAAGGTTGGAGATCGGTCGGAGCGTCACCACACTATCTACTAGCTTGTTTTGGTATAAATAGTAAACTTATTTCGGTATAATTGCATGTATAGGTAACTTGGCCATTGTTGGCTTGTAAATGTTGTTTGAAATCTAGCCATTGAAATGGCTAGTAATGATTTGTTTTGATATATTTATAAGGTTATATTATGACAAATACCTATGTGTTAAGTATATTAAATATGGTTGATCAAGTTAGGCTTAACATATAAGTTAAACAAGGGTAAGAATATAAACATGAATGCATATGATAGTATATCATATTAGATGTTAGAATTGGCTTGGATTTAATGCTTAAATTGGATGGTATATACTTGTAAGTTTTGGTGTAGGTTATTGGAAAATTTGGGTGAGGAATAAAGCCAGGAAATAGTTTTATTTTGTCCACATGGGTAGACACACGGACGTGTGTATCAGCCGTATGTGCTACACAGCCCAGACTACGGGCGTGTGTATTGGCCGTGTGAAACTTGCACTTAATTTTTAAAAAAATTAAACTAACCACACGGCCTAGCACATGGGCGTGTGGCTGGCCTTGTGGCACAAGTCAAAGAGTTACACGGGTTTGAACACGGCCTACAGCACGGACATGTCCTATGGTCACACGGGCGTGTCCCTTGACCACACGGGCGTGTGTGCCCTACATTTAGGAAAAATTTTGAAAATTTCGTGAAAAATTCTTTGAGTTCCCGATTTAGTCCTAACTCGATTTTAATGTTTATGTTGGGCCTCGAGGGTCCATTCAAGGGACAATATGACCACTTTTGGAAATGAATAGTAATTAACATGAATTATTTGTAACTATTCTGTAAAATTTGGTAATACTCTGTAACCCAATTCCGGCGACGGATACGGGTTAGAGGTGTTACATTATATTTTGTAGCGTGAGATAAAAAGTAAGTTAAACGCACCATACCCCACCGCCCATCTAAACCCACCCTAAGTAGACTATCATATTCTCCTCTCTTGCACTTCCTACTTTTTCTTCTTATGGACATTCTCTATTTGTTTATCCACACACATATTCTTTACTGGCTTGGTTTTATAGGTAGGATAAGGTGGGGATGAATTTTTTTTATTTTGTAAATATGCCTTTTGATTATTATAAAATGAATTTTAAATTTTCTGCATAATTATAATTTTAAAAAGCATTTTTATAACTTTAAAAAACAAATAATGAATTTTTAAGATTTTGTATATTTTTAGAAATTTTTAATAATTCTTTTAAAATTATTGTTAAAAATGTTGTAAAAGTACCAAATTGAATGTTTTAATTATAGTTCAATGATCAAATTGGATAATAACTATTACTTTAATGTGTCACCTCACTTTTTCGTTAAGGTTATAATCGCCACTAACGGACGAGTGATCAAAATGTTATAAGTCGATAACTTTAGTGACAAATATATAACTTTTCATAGTTTAATGGAAAAAAAAGAATTTTTACCAAAGTTTAGTGACATTTTTGTAATTTACCCAATAAATATCATTCTCTCCTCTCTGAAACTATCCATGTAAATATAAGGATAAACTACAAAATAGTCCCATATCTTTGTTTAAATTTACATTTTGGTCACCGATCTTTCAATTCTAACAATTAGGTCACGAACATGATCATTGATAACAATTTGGTCACTTTCAGTTAGCAGTCATTAAGTGTTGGACAGAAATTACAACTGACCCGTTAAATGGTGACGTGACTTTCGTGTCATCGCCACATAATTTAAATATATTTTTTTATTTTTTTCTTATTCTTTTCCTTTCTTTTCTCTCCTCTTCTCTATCATTTGTTCCTATGTGGTTTCTCTCTTCTTCTTTCTTCTTTCTTCTTTCTTCTCCTCCCTTCACAACTCTATTCGCTGTCGTCAAATTTGCCACTCAAGCTTAGAGGCAAAATCAGAAAATGTTTTAGGGGGCGAAACTAAATTGAAATTATTACGTTAGTAAAAATGCAATTTCACCATTTTAATAGCCTATAACTTTATAATATGTAAATGATTAAATCAAATTTTTATATTTTTAGGGGGCAAAGTGCAATTTTACCTTTACTAATTAAAAATTCTAACAAAATTTAAAGGGCCTAAATGGAAAGTTTTCCATTTTAGGGGGGTTGGGGCCCCTACCAACCTCCCTAGTTTCGCCCTTGCCCGAGCTCCGATCAAAGGCCACCAAAATGAAGATCTCTTTCTTCTCTACCCTCTTTTGCTTTGTAGTTTTCAAAAATGTCTCAAAAAGTTCACAAAATAAATAGGAAAATCATGATTACTATGTCTCAAGCGAATTTGATATACAATTGATCAGGAATTTTTTGAGCTTTGCATCCAGAGGAGATAAGGTTAATCTGAACTAGATGTTAAGGGATGGAAATTTGCCAGACGTTGTAACACCCTAAACCCAACCTAGACGGAAATGTCAAATTTAGAACGTCACGTTAAATTACAAGAAAACAGACATACTTAAGGCGAGTTTTACAATCCATAATTAAGCCATAAAATTATTTGTTGTCTAGAATTTAACTCAATATATTAGCCTATAAATAAGGAATTTAACATAATAGATTAGCCTATAAATAAGAGTTTAGACATTATAGAGTGTTCGGATAACAATTCCATCTCATCGGTCAAATTAACAACCTAAAATGGTTTCAGACATTAAACAGTCCTGATGCG
Organism: Gossypium anomalum; assembly: GCA_025698475.1. Classification (NCBI taxonomy): domain Eukaryota; kingdom Viridiplantae; phylum Streptophyta; class Magnoliopsida; order Malvales; family Malvaceae; genus Gossypium; species Gossypium anomalum. The sequence continues at coordinate 73,607,409 of CM046966.1, read as the reverse complement.
TAGCAGATCAGTTACTGATACACGAATAACACAAATACGATAGCAAATACAAATGTCATACAGGCACAGATATAGATGCAATTCCCTATTCCATTCGCTACACACCATCTCCATCCACCCTACAGACCAATAGGTATGTAATGCCCATCCATCCCTATACACCTCATAGTATCGGTATGACATCTTGTAGTGTTTACAGTCTCACTGTCAAGTCATACATATTACGGGCGATTAAACCACCAATTTAATACAGAACAATTCCTTCAATTCATAAATTCCACCCTAAACAGTTGCAGAACAGATAACAGACATGTATATGTAATGCAGTTGCAGATATGATTACACATTTCTAGTATAACACAGTGTCGATATCATTAAGATCTAATTCATACTGATAGCTAAAATCAAATAATATCCATGATAGACTAGCTCATACAGTACAATTCAATTCATACCAAAATCAAATAATATCCATGATAGACTAGCTCATACAGTACAATTCAATTCATACTCATCTTATGGACAGTTTACTTCCGCCCCGTACAACAACTACCACACCAACAGAGTTTTAGTATCCAGGCTCACACGCCCGTGTAGCTCTTCATGGCCTGGCACACACCCGTGTGCTATGCATGTGTGTCCCAAATCTAAAATTAGTGAGTTACACGGCCTAAACACATGCTCGTGTGATTTGTTCGTGTGACTCTAATATGAAGTCAGTGAGTTACACTGCTTAGACACACGCCCGTGTGTCATGCTTGTGTGACTCTAATACAAAGTCAGTGAGTTACATGGGCTGGACACACGTCCGTGTGTTTCATCCGTATGATCCCTACACCTCATTTTTCACACACGACCTCTTATACGTTCGTATGGTTTGTCCATGTGACTACAAATCCACAGTCAGAGATTTACACGGTCCGCCATACAGCCTCCTACAAACACACCCGTGTGCCATCAACAGTCTCATTTTGGCAAAAAAGAAACGTAAAAAAAGGAGTTTCGATACCCACCTGTTACCCGATGTTGTAGAAGCACACAACTACAAATTCCAAGCCTAAAACATGTTCCAAACACTCAATTCAGCATCACATTCGCAAAACACGCACATATCGACAATTAAGTTCTGTCAAAAATTTCAACTGACTACACAAAACAGGTGACAGTTTACTTGCAGTGAATTCCCAATACATGTTTCATTCCTAAGTAAAACGGGAGGCATTAAATGTCCCTTGAATCTCCCCCAGCTCATCGAGACATAATGCACAACAAGATTATCAACCTCAAGATTTTGGAAAGTTCCCCAAATTGCAAAATAATGCAATATAACGAAGACAATCAACTCAACTTACCTTAAAGCACACCGAAACAAGCAATAACACAACCCAATGCAACTATTGCATAGGACGAGTAGAACCAAAAAAATTAGAAAGAACGTACTAAACAAAAGAAAACAATTTTGGAAAGAATAAGGATAAATAAATAAATAAAAACATCTAAGTAACAGTAGAGGGAATGAGAATTTAAAATTTTAGCTTTTACAAAAAAGTACGAAAATGTAATCCTTATTGCGTACGTAGAGACTCGAACACGGAACTAGGGAATAGACAGATGCTTAATTAGTAAACCAACAGGCTCATTCTTGACATAAAAATGCATCGAATTCAACTTAAACAAGGAATCCTAAGTTAAAGGTTCAAATAAAAAAACTACCAAATTCCAAAATTTATGCGACTTGAACCTCAGATCTCAAGTGAGCAAACAGAACACACAACCACAGAAGTAGACACATATTCATCGATACAACTTAATAACAAAAATCAAATTTTTGGGCGTTACAACTCTTTTCCCCTAAAAGAAAATTTTGGCCTCGAAATTTTACCTATTTTAAACAAATACGGGTATTGCTGGCATATCAAATCTTTAGGTTCCCAAATGGCTTCCTCAAAACTATGATTTTATCACAGAACCTTAACTAGGGGTACAGTCTTCTTTCATAAGACTTTAACATCCCTCTCCAGAATCTAAATCGATTCCTCTTCGAAGGTCAGATTAGTTCTCACCTCGATTTCCTCTACAAACATTATATAGGAAAGGCCGGTTCGATACTTCCGTAACATCGAGACATGAAACACGCCATGGATATGATCAAATTTAGGTGGCAACTCAAGCTAATAAGTATCCAGTCCCACCCTTTTCAGAATACAATAAGGTCCGATGAATCTCGGGCTTAACTTGCCCTTTCATCCGAATAGGAGAACTTTTTTCCACGGGGACACTTTCAGAAACACCTGATCGCCCATAAAATACTCAATATCTTTTCTTTTTAAGTTAGCATACAACTTTTGTCAGTCCAAAGTAGCTTTCAAATGATCCCAGATCAGTCTAACCATGTTCTCAATTTCAGACACTAATTCAGGACCAAACACCCGTTGTTTACCTAACTCGGTCCAACGCAGATGGGTATGATACCTACAGCCATAAAGAGCCTTGTAAAGTGCCATCTTAATACTAAATTGATAACTATTGTTATACACAAATTCAGCTAACGACAAGTGATCCTCCCAACTGCCCCTAAAGTCAATCACACAACTCCTAAGCATATCTTCTAAAATCTAAATCACTCACTCAAATTATCCGTCAGACTGAGGATGATACACAATACTAAAATCCGATTGTGTACCTAAAGCCTCGTGCAACTTCTTTTAGAACCTAGAGGTGAAACGCGGATCCCTATCCAAAAGGATCAAAATCGAAACCCCGTGTAACCTCACAATCTCAGACATGTACAGTTTAGCTAATTTCTGTAGCGAATAATCAGTTCTAATTGGTAGGAAATAAGCAGACTTGGTTAATCGATCAATGATGACCCACACCAAATCCTTCTTAGTTGGTGTCAAAGGTAAACCGCTAACGAAATCCATTGTCACACACTCCCACTTCCACTAGAGAATCTTAACGGCTGAAGCAACCCTGAAGGTAACTAATATTCAACCTTAACTTTCTAACATGTCAGACAATAAGAAACGAAAGTAGTCACTTCCCATTTCAACCCAAGCCACTAGTATAGTTCTCGAAGATCACGGTACATCTTATTCCCACTAGGATGCATAGCGTAAGGGCTGTTATGTACTTCCTACAGGATTGGCTGTCATAATTCATGGTCCTTAGCACACAAACCCGACTTCTGAAGCACAGAACCCCATCACTGTTCAAACTAAATTCAAAAACTTCACTAGACTCAACCTGATGTAAACGTTGAATTAAAGACTCATCATCTAACTGTTTAGCTCTGATCTGCTCAACCCAAGTTAGTTTAACTTATAACTCGACTAATAGACTCCCGTCATTGAATAAACTTAGTCGAACGAATATCAGCCGTAAGCTAGATATTACTCGATGGCTAAGAGCGTCAGCCACTATATTAGCCTTACCAAGATGATACTCTATGGTACAGTCGTAGTCTTTAAGCAGTTCCACCCACCTTGGTTGTTTAAGGTTTAACTCCTTCTGAGTTAACAGGTACTTGAGACTCTTATGATTGGTGTAAATGACACACCTCTCACCTTACGAATAATGTCTCCAACTCTTCAGAGCAAACACGACCGCGATTAGCTTAAGATCATGAGTAGGATAGTTACCCTCATGGGTCTTAAGCTAGCGGGACGCATAAGCTATTACCTTACCGCCTTGCATTAGAACACATCCTAAGTCGACATGCGACGCATCACTGTAAATCACAAACTCTTTACTCAGCTCAGGCTTAACTAAAATAGGAGCTTGGGTCAAAACAAACTTGAGCTTTTTAAAGCTCAACTAATGCTCTTTAGACCACTTAAATGGAGTTTTCTATGCAGTAACATAGGTAAGGGAGATGATATCAAGTAGAACCTCTCGACAAACCTTCGGTAGTAACCCGCTAAACTAAGGAAAGTTCGAAGTTCATATACATTCTTCGGTTGTTTCCACTTAACCACAGCTTTAATCTTCTTGGGATTGACTCGAATTCCACCAGAAGTCGCAACATGCCCTAGAAAGGCAACCTCAGATATCCAGAACTCGCACTTACAAAACTTAGCATAAAGCTATTTTTCACGAAGGGTCTATAGTACGATACGAAGATGCTCGTCATATTTAACTTTAATATTTGAGTATATCAGAATATCATCGATAAAAATGACTACAAACCAATCTAGATATAGCTGAAGTGCCCGATTCATTAAATCCATAAATGCAGCCGAAGAATTAGTTAACTCGAAAGGTATAACTAGGAACTCGTAATGTCCATAACGAGTTTTAAAAGCGGTCCTGAACACATTTTCCTCTTTAACTTTGAGTTGATGATAACCTGAACGGAGATTGATTTTGGAAAATATAAAAGCTCCACAGAGCTGATCAAATAAATAATCGATTATCATGAGCGGATACTTATTTTTTACTGTTAACTTATTCAGTTGTCGATAATCAATCCACATTCTTATCGTATCGTCCTTCTTTTTAAAAAATAACACCGGTGCCCCCATGAAGAAACACTCAGTCTAATAAATCCTCGATCGAGAAGCTCTTGAACTTGAGCTTTCAGCTTAGCAAGCTCTTTCGGTGCCATGCGATAGGGTGCAATCGACACCAGAGCTGTCTAAGGTGTCAGATCAATACTGAACTCAACCTCACGGTTTAGTGGTATGCTTGATAACTCATCAGGAAAGATATCCAGAAAATCTCAAACCGTCCAAATATCATAAACAGATGCCATAGCAAAATCAGAGTCAGAGATAAATGCAAGATAAGCCTTGCACCCTTTTCGGACTAATATCTAAACTACAAGTGCAAAAATTACGTTGGCAAGGTAATCTTGTTGTTCCCCTATCATAACTACCTCACGATTCTCTTCTGTTCTCAAAGTAACTCTCTTAGAAGCACAGTTGAGGTTGACTCGATGTTCAATGAGCCAATCCATGCCCAAAATCATATCAAACTCCCCAAAAAATAATTCCATCAAATTAGCTGAAAACATAACTCCTTGAATCTCTAACTGTACTCGTCAGTAAACCTTGTCAACCTAAATAGACTGACCTAGAAGACTAACCATAGAAACCTTGCTTGCAGTATACTCAGCAGATATTTTCAATTTCACAAATACAGTACTAGCTATGTAGGAATATGCAAAACCTATATCAATTAAAGAAAAATAGGGTACATAATAAATAAAGAACGTATCCACAATCACATCAGCGTCGTCCCTGTCCTCACGGTGTCTAGCCACGTAGACAAGTGCAAGCTGCTTAGCCTCAATCTGAGTCGCACCTCTGTCCGGTGCTCACTGACCCCTACTAGAACTACTACCACCCTTACCATTACTCCGACCTCTAGGTGGCTGTGGAGTTCCCCTCGGAGGCTGAAAAATACTTGTAGTCATAACTGGTGTCGAAACTAGCATCTGATCAGATCGGCAAGGGTAGTCCCAAACATAGTGCTCCATCGGCCCAAAACAGGGACAAGCCTTAGACTTCCTCTAGCACTCGCTCGAATGGCGTCTCTCGCAATTAGCACAGTGTGAAATCACATTAGAGGTAACTGACACCTCGTTCCTTCAAGGCCCGTCGACTCTAGCCCGTTTCTTGGGATGCTGAACAGAACTAGAAGGACTTGAATCTTTCCTCACCTTACTTTGTGCTCTCTCTTGGTCTTTTCTTTCATGTTAAGTGTGCTTGACTTCCTCCTCTATTTTGGCCTTATCAACTAAGACCGCAAACATTCACTCCCTTTGAGAGTTATCAGAACACGCAGGTCATAACACAGTTCGTCCTCAAACTGCACACATTTATCCTCTTTAGTTGTAACCAGTGCTCGAGCATACCTACTTAATCTCATAAACTCGGCCTCGTACTCAGCTACGGACCTCTCCTCCTGAACTAGATTCATAAACTCGTGTCTGCGAGCCTTATGTAGCTAGCCTCCATGTACTTAGCCTGAAGGGTACTTTTAAAGTAGTCCTAAGTAATCAGTTTCGATTAGGTTCCCTACTCAACTGTCAACCACCACTGGTAAGCCTCGTCCTGGAGAAGAGATACTGCACCTCTCAGTTTTTGTGCAGGTGTAAAGTCAATGTCATTCATGATGCATTCGGTAGTCTCGAGCCAGTACTTAGTCACCATAGGAGCGACTCTAGTAATGCCCCTAAACAGTTCGACGTCATTTGATCGGATCTATTCTATAACTGACCCTCAAACTCATAGTATGGGTCCTTGCCACCCTCTCCAACACTTGTAACGTCGCCTGAGATACAAGATCATCCCCGATTGGCCCAGTTTGAGACTTTGTCTTAGTAGTAGGAATACCAATGGTCTCACTGGTCTTTACAACGGGTATGCTACCCATAGAGGATGACTCAACTCGAGCTCCCTCACGACGTCCCCGACGCCTACGTGACCCTCGTCCATGACTTCCTCGTGAACTCATACTTTTCAGTGTCTACAATATCAGAAGCGCACAAATCAATCCAATATTCACATATCAATTTATTTCAAGTTGCAGAATTAACCAACAAAAAAATTTCAGTTATTACTATACAATTTACACACATTATATTAGAAGGAATACTTACTAGTGCGACGTTGAAGACTCAGTCATTTACCAACCCAATTACAAAGTTCACGATATAAAATACTTTATTTAAAACACCATTTACCAAAACAGAGGCCCAATTACACAGCCCGAGTGTTGTAAACCTGGCTCTAATACCACTAAATATAACACCCTAAACCCAACCTAGACGGAAAGGTCAAATCTAGAGCGTCACGTTAAATTACTGGAAAACAGACATACTTAAGGCGAGTTTTACAATCCACAATTAAGCCATAAAATCATTTTTTGTCTGAAAACATAGTTAAATCTTCGAAGCTTAAATACAAAATCAAAGATATAGGTTCACACACACAAATACATATATAAAAAGTCCGATAGATGACCAAGTCCCACGTCCGCCAGCCGCTTAGTCCTGTGAGTTCCCTGAAATTCAATCAATTTGTTAGTGTGTTACAGAGTAGAATTTAACATAATAGATTAGTTTATGAATAAGATTTCATGTGTTATGAAGTGTTTAGATAACAATTCGATCTCATCAATTATATTAACAACCTAAAACAGTTTCAGACATTAAACAGTCCTGATACGTAGTAGATTAGTTACAAATACACGAATAACACAAATACAATAGCAAATATAGATGTCATACGAGCACATTTATAGATGCAATTCTCTATTCCATCGACTACATGCCATCTCCATCCACCCTACACACTAATAGGTATATAATACCCATCTATCCCTACACACCTCATAATGTCGGTATGACACGTTGTAGTGTCTACAGTCTCACTGCCAGGTTATACATAATTAAGAGATATTTAACCACTAATTAAATACAAAACACTTCCATCAATTCATAAATTTCACCCTAAACAGTTGCAGAATAGATAACAGACATGTATATATAATGCAGTTGTAAATATGATTACACATTTCTAATATAGCACGGTGTCTATATCAAGATCTAATTCATACCAGTAGCCAAAATTAATTAATATCCATGACAGACTAGCTCATACAGTACAGTTCAATCCATACTCATCCTACGAATGGTTTACTCCCACTCTGCACATCAACTACCACACCAACAGAGTTTCAGTATCCAGGGTCACATGCTCGTGTGGCTCTACACTTCTTGGCACACAATCGTGTGTCATACCCATGTGTCCCAAATCTAAAATCAGTGAGTTATACGACCTGGATATACACTCGTGTGTCTTGCTCGTGTGACTCTACTACGAAGTTAGTGAGTTACACGGCCTGGAAACACGCCCGTGTGTCATGCCCATGTGACTCTAATACGAAGTCAGTGAGTTACACGGCCTGGACACATGCCAATGTGTTTCACCTATGTGATCATTGTTGTAGCGACGTGAAAATGTTTAGCCTTAACTTGGTCGCTAATTGTGGCGATTTAGTGAAAATTTGAAAATGAAATCTCGATTTTATAAAAAAGAGGAGTCGCCATCGATCCTTTTATAGGTGTGATCGGACACCTAATAAATTTATTTATAAAAAAAAAAAGAAGGCCGAGTTTAGGTCTACGTCAAAATCCAGAGAAAAATTAGGGTTCGGGAGTCGGTTACGCGCGAGGAAGGTATTAGCACCCTCGCGACGCCCAAAATTGGTATCTTATAAACATGTGTTGTCTTGATTTTCAAAAATACGAGTTCAATGAAACATTTAGTCGTGATTCAATTGAAAAGACGAGAAATTTTAGTTTTTTTGTTTTTTAGAAGGGTGTTCCGACTTTAACACGAGCCGACAAATTCCATCCAACATAGCGATGAAATTCGATGACTTAATGTTAAATCAGTACATTGCCTTGATTATTGAAATTAATTAGAAAACAAGAATATGATTTTTTGAATTAATATAAAACAAAATTGAGATGAAATAAAAATAAATAAATGGAAGAATTAAAAATATATTGAAGTAAATAACAAATATGACAATAGTATTAAAAAGCAATAGCAATGTACGCGATATATTAAATGTAATAATAATATCAAACACGAAATAAAAAAACAATGAATATATATATACATAAAAATGATATTAAGAACATGTACGTCAAAACATATATATATATATATATATAAAAATAGTAATAATGTCGGAAATATACTATAGTATTTGAAATATATACATAAAATAGTAAGAATATATATAATTTGTAATGCTAAAGTATATATATTCATAATAATATATATAAAAATATTGAGAAATGTATGTACATAAGAAATATATACTACAATTTATATAATGCAAAAAGAAACAAATAATGAAAACTACTATATATTCATATACACGTATGTAATGAAATATATGATAGTATTAATAACAATAATAAGGATTATATAAAAATTCATACATGAAATAGCATGAGAAATATGCATAAATTAGTATATAAAACTAACTAATAGTGTATAAACACATATATGATATATTAAAAAGTGTATGAACATGATATGTAAAAGAAAATATATGCCTGAAAATATATATATGAAATAGTATAAAAATATATAACTATGATACTAAAGCATATAAAAAATATATAACCAATAATATCAAAATATATACATGGTAATATATATATATAAAAAATATTAGAAAATATATGTACATAATATATTTATGACAATATATACATAATATAGTATCAAAACATAATAATACGACATTTAAAATATATATTTATGATATATATAAAATATAATATTAAAAGTAAATATAACATATAAAAAACATATATATATAATATAATACATAAGTATACTAAGTACATATACATATATAAAAGATCATATACTATACATATAATAAATAAATATAATAACTATATAGATTATAACTAATAATAATAAATAATAGAAAATAATGACAAAATAATTTGAAAAATAAACGTATACTAACACATAAGGGACCTAATCGAACATAAGACAGAATTTCAGGGAGAATTTAAAAAGAAAAAAAAAGGATCAAAATGTCACGCGCTCATAACTTAGGAGGACTAAAATAGCAAATGTCCCTTCTCAGCAAAACGCAGCGCATGCACGAGGACCAGATTGGAAAACGCAACAAATTGAAGGGGCCAGATTGCAAAACGCAATAAATCTGATTGTAAAACCATAAGAAAGCGGAGGGGCTGAAAGCGCAATTAGCCCCTCCAATTAAAAACACGCGGATCCTTGAGGGTAGGGTCAGGTCGACCCGATCCACAGTGAAACGACACCATTTCAACTACGAATTCTCATGCCAAAACGGCACCGTTTTGAAGGGCTATAAATAGCCTTTACATCAGAAAAAAAAGTCATTTGAGGCTAGGAAAGAAAAAAAAAGAGGGAGAGTGAGGGCAGAGCGATTTCCGGTGGGACTCCGGGGGTCCTGGTCACGAGAACCTCGCGCCGGAATGTCGCACGCCACCACCAGACACCTGGGCCGAAAATTCAAAAAGGTCAGATTTTTTTCTTTTCTTTTTTTATATTTTTTTGTATTATATTATTATATTATTATATTTTAATATGTATAGGTGACTAAAATAGGGTTTAAAACGAAATAGAAATATAAAAGAGAAAATACCTTTCAGTCTTTTTAACTTCTGATTCGTTAATCTTTGTGATTTTGTTTGTTTTGAACGTTGTTATTGAATCTAAATGCTCAATGGACTGCTGCTTTGATGCTGGATAATTTTCTTATTTCTTTGTCTTTTTAAAACTGCCGAATCAGGAACCTTTTTATTTGTTGTTTTGATGGCCTTTTATAGCCTATTTTTTTACATACTATATTATTATTTTTTTGCTATTCTTGCTTCTGTTTTACTTGTCTGTTGTTTTTGCAGGGCATGGCCGATACTGGAGACATGACCGGTTGGTGACCGGTGTTGCAGTGCTGTCAGAGGGCAGGTGGGGTTCAGCGCCGAATGCAGTTTAGGGTTTCAATTTTCAGAAACCCTAAGTCTAAAGTTGGGCTTCTTTGGGTTTAGATTGAGATTTTAGGGTTTGGTGGGTTAGTGGGTTTAGTTATAAATGGGTTAGGGATATTGGGCTCTAGGTATTGGGGTTTTGGGCTTCTGTGATTGGGTTTTGGGGTTTTTTTTGGGTAATGGTTATGGGTTTGTTGTATCTGGACAAATTTTGGGCCATACAGCTGCCCCTCTTTGATCATTGTCGTATAACGAGAATAGAGCAAAGACTTTTAAAGGGGACCAAATTTGCCCGATCTTGCTGGGTCTTGACTTCTTTGGTGCTCTTCTTGTTCAGATAGTCTTCTTCCAGTCCACCACATCTTGTAGCTTTGGTTCAATCCACTGTATCTTCTGACATATGCCTTGTAGTTTCAATCTATTCAAATGTAACTTCAAGGACATGAGATTTGTGGCTTTGATCTACTTCACTTGTAGCTTCAGAAAGATAAGATCTACAGCTTCAATCTACTCTTCTATCGCTTCAGTGAGATGAGGTTTGTGGTCTTTTCTTCTGCAACTTCAGAAAGGCAAGATTTGATGTCCTTGATCAGCTCCATTGCAACTTCAGGGAGACAAGACTTGCAACTTTGACCTGCTCCAATCTTTATTCTTTACTCGGTATGTGATCCTCTCGCAATATGAGTTAGTCTTTTTCTGAAAAACAGAAATTAAAAGGCTCAACTCACCTTTCGCGATATGAGTTGATTTTTGAAAAACATAAATTGAAAACAGAAATTGAAAATACCTCAGCATGAGACCTGAGACTCAACTCACCTCTCGCAATATGAGTTGATTTTTGAAACGTAAATTAAAACACAAAAAATTGAAAATACCTCAGGGTGCCCCGAGGCTCAACTCACCTCTCGTAATATGAGTTAATTTTTTTTTGAAAAGTAGAAATTGAAGATACCTCAGCGTGCCCCGAGGCTCAACTCACCTCTCGTAATATGAGTTGATTTTTTTGAAAAGTAGAAATTGAAGATACCTCAGCGTGCCCTGAGGCTCAACTCACCTCTCGCAATATGAGTTGATTTTTTTGAAAAGTAGAAATTGAAGATACCTCAATGTGTCCTGAGGCTCAACTCACCTCTCGCAATATGAGTTGATTTTTTTGAAAAGTAGAAATTGAAGATACCTCAGCGTGTCTTGAGGCTCAACTCACCTCTCACAATATTAGTTGATTTTTTTGAAAAGTAGAAATTGAATATACCTCAGCGTGTCTTGAGGCTCAACTCACCTCTCGCAATATGAGTTGATCTTTTTGAAAAACAGAAACAAATAAGAATACCAAAACACATTATTTGATGGAACTCGGGCATCTTTCCCTTGATTCAGTACTGCTATCATTGAACCCTCTTGTTCTGCTGGAGTACCTGTATATGTCATGCATGATGTTATCACGATATGCACATGTTTGTCTTAAATGTCTTTATGCCTACATGATTATGCTATGCGCTTTGGGCTTTTTGTCACATATCCCTTTCGTCACGATTCTTGCGATGATCTGCATTCATTGCTTCGATTCTTGATTTCCTTTTTAGGCTTTGTACCTGTCTTCAAGCTTCACGAGTAATCGACGTTTCTCAGATATCACTCTTTTGCCCCTGGTTAAACTTTGTTCTTGCTTTGAGGCTCTTGTGCTTATCAAATTTTCATCCAGGTAATGCTTAACATTTCTTTTGTTTAGAGTATGTCATTTCACTATTTATCATGTAAATAAATACATAATGAGATGCATGAAAATGATCATGTAGGGACAAAAAGGGTATCTCACATTCATTTATTTCAAAGGCAACAAACAAAGAAAGTTAACCAAAAATAGTAAGAAATGTCATCAAGAGAAAAAGGGTCGCATTCAATGGATACAAATGCTCTAGATACTCAACGCATGAACTCTTCCCACGTTCCTCAATCCAGAATCTTTTCGAGCATGGCTTCTTGCGTAGAATATTTTGAGCTTCCAAAAATGCTTCAAATACTGTAGTCTCGCTGTTTGACCCATCATTCAAATCGCCTTACTCTTTAAGCCCGAGTTTACTTCATTAGAACGCCCTTTCGGGTTTTCATCCTAATCTTGCGTATTAATCAAGACGCCCTTTTCGGGTTTTCGCCTTGATCCTTTTTTTTATGCCCTTTTCGGGTTTTCATCTTGATTTTCTTTTTCAAGCATAATATTTCTTCATAGCATCTGAGTTTACTAGATTCTGTAACTCCTTCCCATCCAACTCAGTGAGAATCAAAGCTCCGCCCAAGAATGCTTTCTTTACGACGTATGGTCCTTCCCAATTTGGTGCCCATTTTCCTTGCAGATCTTTTTGTATTGGAAGAATCTTTTTCAGCACGAGTTCTCCCTCATGGAATTCTCTTGGTCGTACCTTCTTGTCATGGGCCGCGGTCATTCTCTTCTGGTACATCTGTCCATGACAGATTGCCTTTAAGCATTTTTCTTCGATGAGGTTTAACTGGTCATATCGAGCTCGAACCCATTCTGCTTCCTCTAGTTTTGACTCCATTAAGACTCGTAGAGAAGGGATCTCAACTTCGATAGGTAACACACTTCCATTCCATAAACCAGAGAGAAAGGAGTTGCTCCCGTAGATGTCTGCACAGATGTGCGATATGCATACAAAGCAAATGGTAGCTTCTCGTGCCAATCTTTATATGTCTCGGTCATTTTTCCAATGATCCTCTTAATATTTTTGTTGGCTGCTACAATAGCTCTGTTCATCTTTGGACGATAGGGCGAGGAGTTATGATGCTTTATTTGAAATTGCTCACACACTTCTTTCATCATCTTGTTATTCAGATTCAAGGCGTTATCTGAAATGATTCTTTCAGGCAAACTATATCGGCAAATGATTTCCTTTTTCAAAAACCTACAAACTACAGTCTTTGTCAAATTGGCAAATGAAGCGGCTTCTATCCATTTTGTGAAGTAATCGATAACCACAAAAATGAACTGATGTCCGTTAGAAGCTTTTGGGAAAATTGGCCCTATAACATCCATGCCCCACATAGAAAAGGGCCACGAAGAAGTCATGACATGAAGGGGCGAAGGGGCTACATGAATCTTATCATCATAAATTTAACATTTGTGACATTTTCTTGCATAACCAATGCAGTCACTTTCCATCGTCAGCCAGTAAGAACCGAGTCTCATAATTTTTCCCTCTTTTGTATAGGATGTCCCCATCAAGAATAAATCCAGCTGCCATTCTTCTGATTGTTCTTTTGTCATTTTCATTCGCTTGTTCAGGATACCTTTGATTCTTGATATATTCTAAGATATCATGGAACCATGGCCGTCCGTCTGCTTCTTTCTCAATGCTACAACAGTGTGCAGGGACCTCGTATATGCTCATTATGAGGGGCATTATTTCTGCTTTTCTACTTGCTTTGAACATTGAAGCCAAAGTGGCCAGAGCATCAGCCAATTGGTTTTCTTCTCGTGGGAAGTAATGAAAAGTTATTTCTTTGAATTCTTTGATCAATTCAGCCACTAGATCACTGTACATAATCAATTTTGAATCCCTCACTTCCCAATCTCCACGGATTTGGTAAACCACTAGGGCTGAGTCCCCGTATACCTCTAGGATTTCGATGTTTCGTTCGATAGCTGCACGAAGTCCCATGATACAGGCCTCATATTCTGCTATGTTATTGGTACAGAAGAAGTTCAATCTTGCAGTGAACGGATAATGATTCCCGTCTGGAGATATCACGATTGCTCCAATTCTATGTCCCAAGGCATTTGACACACCATCAAAACTCATCTTCCATGGCTTCTCTTTTGATGACTCGGATTCCTTTTCTGTGATGCACATTAAATCTTCATCTGGGAAATCAAACCTCAATAGCTCGTATTCCTCCATTGTTCGAGTCGCTAGGAAATTAGCTATTGTGCTCCCTTTTATTGATTTTTGACTTACATAGGCAATGTCATATTCCGACAGTAGGATCTGCCATCGTGCCATTCTTCCAGAAAGTGCAGGTGACTCCATCATGTACTTTATTAGGTCCAGCTTTGAAATCAACCATGTCGTATGGTACAACATATATTGTCTGAGTCTCCGAGCTACCCAAACCAGAGCGCAACAAAATTTTTCAATGGACGAATACTTTGCCTCATATTCAGTGAACTTTTTGCTGAGGTAGTAGATCGCCTTTTCTTTCTTTCCTGACTCGTCGTGTTGCCCCAGTACACAACCCATTTAATTTTTGAACACAGTCAAATACAATATCGATGGTCTTCCCAGGGTTGACGGTACTAGCACTGGAGGACTAGACAAATATTGTTTTATCTTATCAAAGGCCACCTAGCATTCCTCATTCCATTCTCTCGGGTTATGTTTTCGAAGAAGCCGAAAGATTGGGTTACATTGGTTGGTAAGTTGAGCGATGAATCGGACGATGTAGTTTAACCTCTCTAAAAATCCTCTGACTTCCTTTTACGTGCGTGGAGGTGGTAACTCTTGAATGGCTTTTATTTTATCTGGATCAACCTTAGTACCTCTTTCACTGACAATGAAGCCTAGCAACTTTCCTGAGGTAGCCCCAAACGTACATTTGGCTGGATTAAGCTTTAGCTGAAACTTTCTCAATCTTTCGAACAACTTCTTGAGGTTCACTAGATGCTCTTCTTCTCCTCAGAATTTAGCAATCATATCATCGACGTAGACATCTATTTCTTTATGCATCATGTCATGGAATAACGTCACCATAGCCCTCTGATATGTTGCCCTAACATTCTTTAACCCAAATGGCATCACCTTGTAGCAGAATTTCCCCACATTGTTACGAAGGTAGTTTTCTCCATATCCTCAGGGGCCATCTTGATCTGATTATACCCCGAGAATCCATCCATGAAAGAAAACAATGAATGTTTTGCTGTGTTGTCCACCAACGTATCAATATGTGGTAAGGGAAAATTATCTTTTGGGCTTGCTCGGTTCAGGTCACGGTAATCTACGCACATTCGTACTTTGCCATCTTTCTTTGGTACTGAGACTATGTTAGCCACCCATTCTGGATATTTGGAGGCTTGTAGGAAGCCAGCATCAAATTGCTTCTTGACTTCTTCTTTTATTTACAACAGCATTTTGGGTCGCATCCGTCTTAACTTTTGCTGGATTGATTTGCATTCTGGCTTTAATGGGAGCTTATGGACCACTACATCTTCATCTAATCCTGGCATGTCCTGACATAACCATGCGAATACATCTTTGTACTCGCGGAACAAAGCGATCAAATTATGTCTGGTGCCCCCTGAAATAGAGGTCCCAATATTCACTTCTTGCTTCCTTTCTTCAGTGCCCAAATTTATTGTTTCAATAGATTCTTGATGAGGTAAAATATGTTTATCCTCTTGTTCTACCATTCTTAACAAGTCAGGAGACGAGACATAATCTTCGGCATTTTCTTCAGCTTCAAATTCTCCTAAACAAACAGCCTTTTCAAAATCAATTTCAAGACTCGTAACGGGTTTGTTCATGTCGTCGATATCTGAGCACCTGAAAGTTGGATGGAAAAGGAAACTATAGAGAGGCATTCAAGTATTGGAACAAACAAACGAAATGTTATGTCATGGCATGAGGCAAATGTAAGGATAGGTTATGAAATGAGAAAAATGGTTATGAAATTAGTGATAATGCGAAAAATTGTAACAAAATGCATCTTCATTGATATTCATTTGAATGATAAAGAGCGAATGCAAGCTCTTACAAAAGAATTCTATTATATCTAAGGACACAATAGAGGTTTAATGTTTGAGCATTACTATAAAGACTTATAAACTACGAAAAGGTCCTCGGCAGTCCAATTGTTCAACATGAAACCTGGGGGACAAGGGCGTATCCTTGAGACGTCTTTACTTGCACCAGCCCCTTTGTCAATGACATTTATACTGACATTCTGAAAACCCTTCTCGATTAATACTAGCGTGCTCCGTGAATTATCATGGCCCGGTATATCACCCCTGCAGATGTAAATGTTCTTGACAAAGGAGGGTACTCCATGGGTTCCCATTCTGGTTCTCGTCCCAAAGTTCTCGCAATCTTTCTTTCCTGATCTTTCTTCCACTGTCTTCTTTTTTTACGTGCGTCTGGCTGGAAACCTAAACCGTATCGAGCCTTATGATGCACTGGCCTCAGAGCCTTGACTATTCCTTGCTAAAATTTTCCAAGACCTTTCCTCGCTCGGGCTCCTCTCCCCACAGTCAGCTTGATACCCATCTTGGTATTTCTCGACAACTTAGGCATGGGAATTCTATTTCCCTCAGCGACAAAAGTGGCATTGACAAACTCCAAGGATCGGAAGGAACATTCTATTGCATCTTTGCTCACTTCCAAGTACGGTGCATCGGCAGAGATAGATGCGACAATGTCTTCTTCTCCCTCGACTGTGACCAAACAGCCATCCATGATAAATTTCACTTTTTGGTGAAGGGATGATGGGACTGCTCCAGCAGAATGGATCCAAGGTCTTCCCAAGAGGCAATTGTATGATGGTGTAATGTCCATGACTTGAAATTCAACCTCGTATATATAAGGGCCCACTTCCAGAGGGATCTCAATCTTTCCCATGACTTCACGTCTTGTCTCATCGAATGCCCTTACCGTAGAATGACAGGGCCTTAAATAGGATAGATCCATCAGAATTCTGGAAAGCATGGCCAACGACATGACGTTGAGCACCGACCCATTATCGATGAGTACGTTTGGTATTATGTAGCTCTTACAGCGAGTCGTAATATGCAGTGCTTTCACTGAGCCTCTACCGTTTGGCGGTATCTCATCATCACTAAAAGAGATGAAATTGACAGCGTTCAAATTATTCACCCACCTATCAAGCTTCTCAACAGATATGTTGTTTGCTACGTAAGCTTGATTTAACACCTTTAGTAAAGCGTTCCGGTGTGGCTCTGAATTTAACAGTAGAGATAAAACCAAAATTTTGTACTGGCTGCTTACTCAATTGTTCCACCACATTATACTCACTGTGTTTGATAAATTTCAAGAACTCTTGTGCTTCCTCCTCATCCACAGGCTTTTTAGTTTCTTGCACGGATGGAGTCTCCTGCTCAACTTCGGCCTCATACATCACTGCTTTTCCTTTTTGTTTCAAGTCACTATTTTTCTTTGCCGGCTCAGTTTCTTTAGAATAACAACGCCGACTGCGGGTAAAATGGCCTACTTCCACAATATCTCTAGTTGTGGTTTCGGGCTTTTCACCTTCAGGTGTGGCGATGTTGACATCGTACCTCCATGGTACTGTTTTATTGTCCTTATAAGTGAAAGGAGATGGTACTTCGATTATCACTTTTGGTTTCATCGGCTTCTTCTTCGCATTGTAATAAATTATTAACGGTCGGTCGGCGCTATACGGGAAACCTGTTGATTGATTGTCAGAGGCGCATATTTCTCATCTATCGGCCTCTTCGCCTTTATAAAAGATCCCAATCTCCTTATTATCTATCATACTTTGCAGTAAACTTCTAAACTCCTCGTAGGACTGAATGTCAAGCCCTTCAATACCATGGAACTCGCAAAAACTGTGACCTTTTGCACTTCTTCCTTCAGATACTCCATGACAGAGCAATCCTTTTTCAACTAGTACCTCCCAGATTTTCTGCAGAGGTGTTCTTATTTCAGAAACTCATCTTCTACTTTGCCGTTCGTCCTCTTCTCCTACTGCGCTCACATTCCCTTCGGTGTGGTTTGAGAATGGATTCTCGGTCGTACCGCCAGTACCATCAAATTACAAAATGCCCGCATCAATGAGTCCTTGAACTCTCCTTTTAAAGGCAAGACAGTTCTCCGTAAAATGCCCCTGGTTTCCAGCATGGTATGCACAACTAACGTTTGGATCATACCATTTCGGGTATGGAGGCTTAAGGGGTACCATGTAATAGGGAGATATTAATTGCTTTTCTAAGAGTTTTGGGTATAATTTCCCCATACGACATAGGAATAGGAGTAAATTATGATTTCTCAGGATTGGGCCTTGCTGGTCTTGGTTCGTTTCTGGGTTGGCTTTGAACAGGTACAACGTTTTGTGGGAATGTGGCAACAGGTCTTTGGTTTTTTGTGGCATATATGGGGTAGGAAGGAGGTGGTATTTAGTAGTAAGGGGTTTGAGGAGGATAATAGAAATTTAGAGGTGGATAATTTCGAGGTCGGGGAACGGTTTCCCACTCCCACCAGATGGGCTTCTGGTTCTTTCTTCTTCACGGGTGCTACCCTTCTTGAACTTTCTTGACCTTCCATCCTCCCACTTTTGATGGCATTCTCGATGCGTTTTCCGGATATTACGATATCCAAAAAATCCTTCGTGGCACTTCCCACCAGCTTGTCATAGAATGGTGCTCTCAGAGTATTGATAAAAAGAGCCGTTATCTCAGTCTTCGTCAGTGGAGGCTCTACTTGGGCCGAGATATCTCTCCATCTTTAAGCGTACTGTCTGAAGGTCTCCATTGGTTTCTTCTCCATCATTTGCAGAGTTATTTGGTCAGGTACCATATCTGACACATGCTTGTACTGCTCACAGAATACTGACACCAAGTCCTTCTAGGATCGGATCTTTTCCCTACTAAGTTGGTTGTACCACCGAAGAGCTGATCCTGCTAGACTATCCTGAAAACAATGTATGAGTAGCTTATCTACGTTCACATAACCGGTCATCTTCCGGCAAAACATGATGAGATGTGCTTTTGGACATCTTGTCTCATCGTACTTTTCAAAATATGGTACTTTAAACTTGGGAGGCAAAACTAAATCGGGTACCAAACTGAGCTCATTAGCCCCCAGTGCTGAGAAGACTTCAGTGCCTTCTATCGCCTTGAGCTTTTCCTCTAGGCTCCTATACTTCTCTTTTGTATCGTGATCATCTAATTTTAACCTGGCTATCTCTGTTGGATCGTCCAAATCTGGAACGAGTGGATCAGCAGGACTAGCCCCTGGGTTTGATAGGAACACTCCTTGCCCCAAATTAGCAGGTGGTGCAGGTCGTTGTTCCAGGCCTGTGGGTTCTCATTGAGCGTACCTTCTTTATGTTGCGTGGGCGTGCGGTGGAGTAAATCCTGGAGAATGGGGCGGATCCTGATCGATGTTAGCCCTTGATTGTGGTTCCACAACGTCAGGGTTCATAGGTCCCTTTCCTTTTACTAGAGCTGATATCATTTCCATCATTTTGGCCATTTGGTCTCTTTGTTCGAGCGATTCTTCTCGAGATCTCACTATTAAGTCTCTCTTGTCTCTTGCTGCGACTTGGCCAACTGCTCTTGTAATTCCCTTTGAACTCTTTCCATCCTTTCAATTCTTTCATTGAATTCAGCCTCCATTGCCCTAGCTTGTCGACGCGTTCTATACGAATGACATGATTCCAGTCTTGAAGTGTCGCAACTGCGAATTATACGGTTTTAGCCTTGGTGGATGATTATGGTGACATGTATATGCAATGAATGAATGAATGAATGAATAACAAATGAATGTTAATCGTGCAAAAATTTTGGTGTTGATTTCAAGATAGCCCCGTACTTAGGCATTTCATTTATCAAAAGAGTCTATTACAAAAAGTTTCACCATTTTTCTTGATTCAACAGTTACACAAATTTCCTAGCCACATCGCCTTGTTTCTTCACTCGCTCTAAGAACTCTGACATGTTCGATCTTCGACTCAGAGGAAATTGGCAACTGAGAGCTTCGGCCTCATCGGATAACTGCACAACTTACATAGCCGCCTTGCGAATTTCATTGATCAAGAAATCGAGTTGCATTTCTTTTTCTTGGAGATCCTCTTTGCAAGCATGAATGTCCCTATTATACTGACTATTCTTTTCTTCCAGAGCCTCCAAGAGAGTATCTAACTGTTGTTGACGATCTTGCAGCATGTCTTCTAAATCCCGTATCTTCTCTTTTAGTTCTTGACGTTTAGCTTGACTAATCATTACCTCGGCAAACATAACTTCATATTCGGCATTCTTCTTCCTTAACTCCATCATCGCACGCGTAACTTTTTCTTCTTCTTTCTTGGCTTTCCCTTTCCAGAATTCCACCCCTCCTTTGATATTGCTAATTTCTTCCTTCCATTCTAATGACGACTTGCCCAACCCACTGTTTTTTATTGTGCCTCTTAACTTTTTATTCTCCAGATGGAGGTCCCTTAAGTCATTTCTTACGACTTTAACTTCTTTTTGTACTTTCTCGGTTCTAGATCTTTCAATCTGAACGTCGATCTTTAGTTGGTAGTTTTCCTCTTGAAGAGCACTAAGGTCCCGAGACATCTTGGCCTTTTCTTATTCAAATTCTTGTCTTGCCATTTCTAACTCAGATGGCATTTCTTCCGAGAAAGGATTCCTGACGGTGTAGTTTGTCGACAAGATTTGCTGACTGTTCACCCGTTGCTTCCTTCATATGTCGTAATCTTGGGTGAGGGTGTCGGCGTATAGAGCTAATTCTATGAGATGAATTCTCTTCCAAGACTTTGCAGTGTCTCAGACCCTTCTCATATAACCTTCACGCGCGAAAGCAAACTCGGACTGTGATAATCCTCCGGTGACGGGTATGAATTGTCGTGAAGAAAATTGCCTTTGGACCATTAACGGAGCATAACCAAATCCTCCCCATAATCCAAGCAGTGGCACCCAATCTTGGTTGCCCATTTTGTATAATAGAACCGAAGGGCGTATCCACGGTGCTCTTCAGGTTACATCTTCAGCACAAAGATTCTGAAAAACTGAAACCCAATGCTGTTAGTGACCTCCTTTGGCCATTCTTTCTCGAGATAAGCTTCTAACGGGGAGAATGTTTTAGAAAACATATGGAACGGTGTGCACTCTACTTTCCAGAAGTGGCTCGGATCCAAATGTTGAGTAACTGCGCGCATCCGATGAAACGACCTTCCCCTTTTCTCCTACAGATGCTTAGTGATCTGAAGGTTTCGGCCATGATAGTTGGGACAGGGTTGATTCCTTGTTTTAACCTTTCAAAGAAATCCACTACTGCAACTTCTATGTGTCCAAGCACTTTTGGGAAAACGATCAAACCATAAATGGCCAAAGCGAATAGATTTACCCTCTTCAACATGTCGGAGTGGTTCAGAACCAAGTCTCGTAGGGAAAACCATGGAATACAGCTGGTTTCATTCTTCTTCTTGATTTATTTTTCGGCCCATGTGTCGGTCATGTCTGTCAATCTCATTAACTTTTTCTTAAAAGTCATCAGCTTGGGATCTTTCACATATATTTTGTAAAATTTCACATTTTCGATACGAAGCAAAGCAGCGTATTCTTCTATAGTCGGGGTCATGTCTTCTTGATTGAAGGTGAAACACTGGTAAGCTGGATCCCAGAATCTGACCATAGTTTGAATCAATTGTTCGTCAATGTTGATGGCAATCAGGTTGGCTATATCCCCGTATCTTTCAGTGAAGATTCCCCTAGTGTCCGAGTCCCACTGATTCCAGATTCGAACCAAGTCTTCCAAATTATTCTGACGAACATTCACAGTTACATGCTCGGGTAGATTAGAAACACATCCTTCCATTAAACTATCCCCTTTTTCTTTCTGGGTTTTCAAAGACCAATCCCGGACCACGGCATTTTTCTCGGTTGTTTGTATAATCAACTCTTCTATCAAAAACCCGTTTTTTAGCAATCGATCTCTAGTCAACACTTTTCTAATATGATGCCTATAATACATGATGAAAAATAAAGCAAAGACAAACAATCACTGTTAGTAGTCAAATATAGGCAGGAAAATCATGGAAAATTTGTCAAATTACACTATCCGATCTAGTTTATTAAACCAACCCAATCCCCTTGCATACAAAGTGAAAGTACAAAAGGTAAGAGGCGTTTTTCCCGTGTACTTATTTTGGTGACTACTAAACGAGCGGAGGTTCGGCATAGCTCTAGTTAGGGGCTCGTACGGTTTACTATATGCAGTCTTGGTTCTAGGTGGGTACTCAAATTGTTCATACTATCGTCCACTAAGAGTAGTACGAAGCCTCGGTCGTTGCCCATCACAGGCTCACGAGATCAATTCGAGGGGTTACATTTACTTATGCCTATGCGGAGAGACAAGTTACTCACGAAAGCATAAGTCATATGTAACTCGAAAGTATTCACTAGCCTGTACGGAGGGACGAGTTAACTCACGAAGGCGTAGCGTTTACTTTCACTTAAACGGACGGAGCCCAGGTATAGAGCTCATGTTATGCAAAGATGCACGTGTATGGTGTGTGGAGAGAAACTCACAAACCTTTCGTTTTATTTAAAAAAAAACTACAAAACTAAAACCATAAAACTTAAAGCTGAAAAACAAAAAGGACAAAACGAGTTAGAAAAATATTTACAACATAATGCGAATGAATGACTTTTTGAAAACAAAAAATTTGAGGATCACGACTAAATGTTAATTTGAACAAGGAACTTTGAAAATTTTGATAACGCGAGTTTAATTCCAGACACGACTCTTAAAAATGGGTCCCCAGTGGAGTCGCCAGCTGTAGCGACGTGAAAATGTTTAGCGTTAACTTGGTCGCTAATTGTGGCGATTTAGTGAAAATTTGAAAATGGAATCTCGATTTTATAAAAAAAGGGGAGTCGCCATCGATCCTTTTATAGGTGTGATCGGACACCTAATAAATTTATTTATAAAACAAAAAAGAAGGCCGAGTTTAGGTCTACGTCAAAATCTAGAGAAAAATTAGGGTCCGGGAGTCGGTTACGCGCGAGGAAGGTATTAGCACCCTCGCGACGCCCAAAATTGGTATCTTATAAACATGTGTTGTCTTGATTTTCACAAATACAAGTTCAATGAAACATTTAGTCGTGATTCAATTGAAAAGACGAGAAATTTTAGTTTTTTGTTTTTTAGAAGGGTGTTCCGTCTTTAACACGAGCCGACAAATTCCATCCAACATAGCGATGAAATTCAATGACTTAATGTTAAATCGGTACATTGCCTTGATTATTGAAATTAATTAGAAAACAAGAATATGATTTTTTGAAGTAATATAAAACAAAATTGAGATGAAATAAAAATAAATAAATGGAAGAATTAAAAATATATTGAAGTAAATAACAAATATGACAATAGTATTAAAAAGCAATAGCAATGCACGCGATATATTAAATGTAATAATAATATCAAACACGAAATAAAAAAAACAATGAATATATATATACATAAAAATGATATTAAGAACATGTATGTCAAAACATATAAATATATAAATAGTAATAATGTCAGAAATATACTATAGTATTTGAAATATATACATAAAATAGTAAGAATATATATAATTTGTAATGCTAAAGTATATATATATACTTAATAATATATATAAAAATATTGAGAAATGTATGTACATAAGAAATATATACAACAATTTATATAATGCAAAAAGAAACAAATAATGAAAACTACTATATATACATATACACGTATGTAATGAAATATATGATAGTATTAATAACAATAATAAGGATTATATAAAAATTCATACATGAAATAGCATGAGAAATATGCATAAATTAGTATATTAAACTAACTAATAGTGTATAAACACATATATGATATATTAAAAAGTGTATGAACATGATATGTAAAAGAAAATATATGCCTGAAAATATATATATGAAATAGTATAAAAATATATAACTATGATACTAAAGCATATAAAAAATATATAACCAATAATATCAAAATATATACATGGTAATATATATATAAAATATTAGAAAATATATGTACATAATATATTTATGACAATATATACATAATATAGTATCAAAACATAATAATACGACATTTAAAATATATATATATATATATATATATATATGATATATATAAAATATAATATTAAAAGTACATATAACATATAAAAAACATATATATATAATATAATACATAAGTATACTAAGTACATATACATATATAAAAGACCATATACTATACATATAATAAATAAATATAATAACTATATAGATTATAACTAATAATAATAAATAATAGAAAATAATGACCAAATAATTTGAAAAATAAACGTATACTAACACATAAGGGACCTAATCGAACATAAGACAGAATTTCAGGGCGAATTTAAAAAGAAATAAAGAAAAAAGGATCAAAATGTCACGCGCTCATAACTTAGGAGGACTAAAACAGCAAATGTCCCTTCTCAGCAAAACACAGCGCATGCACGAGGACCAGATTGGAAAACGCAACAAATTGAAGGGGCCAGATTACAAAACGCAATAAATCTGATTGTAAAACCATAAGAAAGCGGAGGGGCTGAAAGCGCAATTAGCCCCTCCAATTAAAAACACGCGGATCCTTGCGGGTGGGTCGAGTCGACCCGATCCACGGTGAAATGACACCGTTTCAGCTATGAATTCTCATGCCAAAACGACACCGTTTTGAAGGGCTATAAATAGCCTTTACATCAGAAAAAAAAAGTCATTTGAGGCTGGGAAAGAAAAAAAAAGGAGGGAGCGTGAGAGCAGAGCGATTTCCGGCAGGACTCCGGCCAGGGGTCCAGTCACCGGAGCCTTGCCGGCGCCGACGCCGGCCACCGTACACGGTGGCCGAAAATTCGAAAAGGTCAGATTTTTTTTCTTTTCTTTTTTTTTTTATATTTTTTTGTATTATATTATTATATTATTATATTTTAATATGCATAGGTGACTAAAATAGGGTTTAAAACGAAATAGAAATATAAAAGAGAAAATTACCTTTCGGTCTTTTTGACTTCTGATTCGTTAATCTTTGTGATTTTGTTTGTTTTGAACGTTGTTATTGAATCTAAATGCTCAATGGACTGCTGCTTTGATGCTGGATAATTTTCTTATTTCTTTGTTTTTTTAAAACTGCCGAATCAGGAACCTTTTTATTTGTTGTTTTGATGGCCTTTTATAGCCTATTTTTTTACATGCTATATTATTATTTTTTTTGCTATTCTTGCTTCTGTTTTGCTTGTCTGTTGTTTTTGTAGGGCATGGCCGGTACTGGAGACATGATCGGTTGGTGACCGGTGTTGCAGTGCTATCAAAGGGTAGGTGGGGTTCAGCGTCGAATGCAGTTTAGGGTTTCAGTTTTTAGAAACCCTAAGTCTAGAGTTGGGCTTCTTTGGGTTTAGATTGAGATTTTAGGGTTTGGTGGGTTAGTGGGTTTAGTTATAAATGGGTAAGGGATATTAGGCTCTGGGTATTGGGGTTTTGGGCTTCTGTGATTGGGTTTTAGGGTTTTTTTTTGGGTAGTGGTTATGGGTTTGTTGTATCTGGGCAAATTTTGGGCCATACAATTGCATCTCATTTTCCATACACGAACTCTCATACACCTGTGCGGTTTGCTTGTGTGACTACAAGTCTATAGTTAGGGAGTTACACAGTCCACCATACAGCCTCCTACATGGCTGTGTGGCTCACACAGCTTGCACACACGTCCATGTGGCAACTCATGTATCATCGACAGTCTCGTTTTGGCGAAGAAAAAACGCATAAAAAGAAAGGGTTTCGATACCCACCTGTTACCCGGCGTTGTAGAAGCACCCAACTGCAAATTCCAAGCCTAAAACAAGTTCCAAACACTCAATTCAACATCACATTCACAAAACATGCAAGAATCAACAATTAAGTTCCGTCAAAACTTTCGACTCACTACATGAAACGGGTAAAAGTCTACTTACCACAAATTCCTAATACATGTTCCGTTCCTAAGTAAAACGGGAGGCGTTAGATGTCCCTTAAATCTCCCCTAGCGTATCGAATATCAGCTTCAAGATTGTGGAAAAACTCCCAAAATCGTAAAACAACGCAATATAACAAAAATAATCGATTAAATTTACCTTAAAGCACATTGGAACAAGCAATACCATAACCCGACGAAACAATTGCACAGGGATAACATAACAAAAAGGAAAATTTTAAGAAGAATGTACTAAACAAAATAAAACAATTTTAGAAAGAATAAGGATAAAGAAATAAATAAAAAAAAGTCTAAGTAACAGTAGAGGGAAGGAGCATTTAAAATTTCAACTTTTACAAAAAAAGTGCAAAAATGTAATCCTTATTGCGTATGCAGAGACTCCAGCACGAAACTAGGGAATAGGCAGATGCTTAATCAGTGAACCATTAGGCTCATTCTTGACATAAAAAGGCACCGAATTCAACTTAAACAAGGAATCCTAAGTTAAAGGTTCAAAAAAAGAAATTAACAAATTCCAAAATTTATGCGTCTCAAACCTCAAATCTTAAGTGAGCAAACAGAACACACAACCACAAAAGCAAACACATATTTATCGACACAACTTAATAACAAAACTCAAATTTTGGCATGTTATAAACATTCAAGATTACGACTAGAGAACTACCTTGTATTTCACCGTTAGTGAGGGTCATGCTTCTATTGTTGAGCTTCTTCTCCTTTATAAGGTCAATATTAACCTTATTAACCGACGGAACTGTAGTTTATGCACTCAACTTCATTGTCATTTTTGCATTAATGTTTGCAATTCAATTAGTTAGTGAAAACTACAAATTTAGGGTTTAATTTCTTTGGTTTTTATTTGTGAAGCCATTAATAGATACAATACTTTATGGACATCAGGATATATGTAAGATCCTAGAAGTAAATGGAGGCAAAGACATGGATGATAAAGAATTCATCAATGATCAACCAACATAGAATGATCAAGCTCCCATAGTAATAATAATAATTTCAAAATTACAATGCTTTCAATTATATTGATATATGTGTTTTGTTGATTGTTATTGCAATCAGTTCGACATGAACTTGATTCAAATGAAGTAATTGATATCTCAAAATTGGATACTGACAAGTCTTCAGTAATTAACCTTCAGGTTGCTTAAATAATAAGAACTTTGTGTTTTTTTAATGAACTTTGATGAGGATGAAGATTTTTGAAGAATGTAGATCTTCATTTTGGTGGCATTTGATAGAAGCTCTCGCCAACTGTAGATAGAGTTATGAGAGAAAGAGAAGAGAGAAAAGAAAGAAGAGATAAAGGGAGAGGAGAGGAAAGAAATGAAAATAATAAGAAAAAAATAAAAAATATATTTAAATTATGTGATAATGACAAGGAAGCCACATCACCATTTGATGGGCCAGCTATGTTTTTATCCAACACTTAATGGCTGCTAATGGAAAGTGACCAAATTGTTATCAATTGATAATGCCTGTGACCTAATTGTTAGAATTGAAACATTGATGACCAAGACGTAAACTTAAACAAAGATATAGGATTATTTTTGTAGTTTAACCTAAATATAATATAGGGTACAACGTTTTTTTTTTGTTCCCACCAGAGTACAGCGTTTAGTAACCCTAAGTTTTTGTTCATTTATTTTGAATCGTATTTCCTCTTTCTTCTATCATCTTCCTCCTACCATCGTCCCTCTTCTCTCTCTCGTCTCCGTAAATCAGTTTTTCTTTTCTTCTTTTCTCATATCAGTTTGCATTCACCGCCGTGTCCGCTGGTTTATGCTGGATCTGACCCGTATCTCGTGTCGTGTCGACACAGGTAGTGCACCCCAGCTTGCCGAGTCCTGGTAACGAAGGTGAGAACAATTAGGAAAAAATTGTAGGACAACTAAAGTCACTCTCTGTTATATGATGTTAATTCTATGATTACAGAAATCACTGAGGATGAAGAGAAAAGCAGGGGATTTAAAGTCGAAAAAGGGGAACAAAATAAAGAATTCACGAATGCAGCTTGTTAAAGAAAATGATATTGTGCAACGAGCTAGTGAATTGAAGTCTGAGGAAGATCATGATGCTAATGAATCTAAGATAGCTAAAGCGAAGAAGGATCTGAAAAGAACATCGAAAACCAAGTTCGAGGAGTACCTTGAAATGGAGATGCCAAATTCGGACATGCTTGTACAAGAGGACTTGGAATTGGAGAAGAAACTTGCTAAGAAACTCAAGGTAAAGGGTGGTAAATTAAGGGGAGATGATGATGGACTTAATATTTTATTTGAAGGATTTTCTGATGAGGAAGCTGTGAACCATTCTTTAAGTAAGAAACGAAAAAAGAAAAAGTCAGTGCAGCAGGCTATCAAAGATGATATTGGAGATGACTCAACTAATGAAGCTTCCGAAGGGGAGGAGTATTCAGAGACAACAGTGGAAGAAATTCCTGTGAAGGCACCTTCACAAAAGAGGCGTAAGAAGAGGAAGTCTTTGCTGCAAGGACAAGAAAGTGACATGGTGGGTGAAACTGCCCTTTCTGTTACCCCGCATTCTGAATGCCACAATGCAGAGGTAGCAGGTGAAATTGCAACTAAGGCTCTTGGAATGGAGAGCAGCGGGAAATATGTTTCTCCTCACTTGAGATCCCAGACAAAGAATGAATCAGAGGAGCAGATTCGAATGCGCAGACGTGTACGAGGTATGAATATTCACTTTTAATGAACTTTAGTAAGTTCACTTCTCGTTTTTGGAATTTGACATGCCACTTATTTTTCTCTATGTTCCAGGTCTTCTTAATAGGCTTTCTGAATCTAACGTGGAATCAATTACAGGAGAAATGGCTACAATTTTTCGTGTATGCTGCTATGCTGTCTATAGCTGTTTGTTTCAAT
This sequence comes from Gossypium anomalum, assembly GCA_025698475.1. Lineage (NCBI taxonomy): Eukaryota > Viridiplantae > Streptophyta > Magnoliopsida > Malvales > Malvaceae > Gossypium > Gossypium anomalum. The sequence continues at coordinate 73,578,247 of CM046966.1, read as the reverse complement.
AGACTTCAGATCAAGCCTTCTGAATCTTACTGCAATTGATTTAAGCTATAATGCACCCTCACTCTGAGTAAATATAATTGGTTGTTATATGAATCTATTCTAGCATAAGTGCATAAAACTGGTACAGTTGTTTCCAACTAGGTTAATGCAGGGGCTGTGGTTTTACTGAAACTGCATTTACGAGTTTGTTGGTTAATTTAAGGAAGTTAATATAATTCCAAAACAACTTCCATTCTTGTGATAGGTTTTCAAAGAAATTAGCATGCGGTTGCCTATGCAGTATCCTCTGCTTTTATATTTGGAAATTAAAACTTATAATGTTAACTATATAATTTTACTCTTCTACAGTCTGTTAGTCGCAGTGTTAGCTCCCAGATTATCAGTGAGGAGGTCTTAGCATCTTGTTATAATGGTCCACGTGGAAATGAACAGTTAAGAGCAACCTTGCCTCCCTCTCTATTTGTATAATTCTCCATTATAAGTAAAAAAAACTCCTTTCTTTTTTTTTTCTCCTAAAAGGGTTCCTTCCTCTTTAATTCTGTCATCTTTCCTTTAAAGTTCCTAATTTTTCAGTTTATATGTATGCTATGTATGGGAATAAAGTTTAATGTGCCTATACTTATTGTCATTGATTGTTAATTTGCACTTGACATTGTACTATGACAGTAAATTTTAATTCTTATGAAATTTTTGCTTACTTAACATGATGTAATTGTTATTCTAATATTCAAGCTGATATATGTTAATCAGAGGAAGAAACAGTTGAAATATTAATAATGGAAGGTAAATCACTATTGTTTATTTTTAATTTGTCGTTATTTTTGGTTAGAATAGCTATAATGGAAGTCAGATGAATAATAATTATTGTTGCTATCTTTCCACAATATATATAGCCAAATTAGTAGCTACACAGCTGTGGAAAGCATATTTATATTTTGATTTGAAACTCCACTTTCTCATTCCAACAATACATTCTTCATGTGGTAATAACTGTATTCCTCATCAAGGACAAGTGATTTACCTTCTAGATGCAATACTTGTGATCCTTATTAAAGTACATTAGCACAATATCATGCTTGTTGCATACTACCATTAGTCGGGTTAGCTAGGATTTTGTTGTCATACTTGTTTTCATTTTTCTTCTCCTTGCAGCAGTTGTATATGTAGTTAATGTTGTTTGTTTCTTTGTAAAGGCATGCTGCAGTTTTTGCAGCTTTCATTGCTGGCATGGCTTCTTTAGTTGGCGTGGATTTCAGCGCAAAACTTATGGCTTTACTTGCCAAGATTTTTGAGGTAAGTACTTCCACATTAAGTAGTAATTTTGTTTAACGTACTTTCATTGTTATTTATACTTGTTTATCAAGCATTTCTATGTATGTATAATATATATGATTGGTACTTTGGACCTTCCAGAGTATTTGATATTGGACAGAAATAAGTTTATAGGATTAAGGTACTTAAGACTTTATTTTGTTACTGTTGTATTTGTGGGGCCAATCTATCTAGTATCTTATAAATCTAGGGTTATGTTTGGTTTTATACTTTCATATTAGGATTAGTATCTTCCTGTGGTTCCTTTATGCTAGTAGGTTTTGTTTTGAAGTTTAGTTTAGCAATGTTCTTTTAAGGGTCTCAAGTATTTTCTTTGAAATACTAACACTTCATTAGAATGCTGATAAACTTGACTTAAAAAACCAAACCTAATAGGATAAATAAACCCACACTAAGATGCTAGACTCTAATATAATTGAAAATTTCCAAACATAACCCTAGACCTATAAGATACTACAATTTGCCTATAAACACAAGCAGAGTGACAAAATGAAATCATAAGTAAGCTATAATCCCACGGTTAGCATATTTGTGTTCTACATCACTATCCTGGTTGCACTGCTGCATTTTTAAATGCTTAACTTGTTTTTCCTTTTCAGGAAGAGTATCTCAAAGAAGACAATCTTTCGTTGAGAAATCTCACTCTTTTGCTATCTTATCTCTGCATTTTTGAAGTTTGCTCGTGGTAGGTGCTGTCAGCAAATCTTTTTTTTTTTTTTTTTCATTAGGATACTCTTAATGAAAGCATTTCCAAGGCAAGAAGTGAATAGGTTCATGGTTAAGAGCATTTCTTTAATGCTCTATTCTCTATCATGATGCCAATGTGGTCAGATGCATAGGATGCAGGCCATCATGGCCGCCAGAAAGCATTATTATAGTCCAATGTAGAAGGATATTGGACGTTGTTATCATGCTTCACAATTTTCTGATTCATGAAATTACCTACAATATTTTCATACATTTTATGAATGCTCTGTCATGGCAATATAAGTGATTCTTCACCCAATTCGCATTTCTATCATCTTTGATACTAGCTGCTTCATGGTCATTACATTTTTGTTCTAGAGCTGGCTGCAGTAATCTAACTTAGCATACATTTAAGTATGCCTTTTGATGTATTAAAAACACTATTCTCACAGCAGTATTTCTGATGATTGCTTCCCAGTGACTTAATATACGATTTTCTGATCATGTTGAGCAAGCGGTTGACAGAGATTGATGTTTCTACCATCCTGACAGTTTTGCAATGTAAGGCTTTGCAAGTCCCTTTTCTTTTGTTCTTTCGTTAATTATAAAACTTGATTGTTAAGAATTATTTATCGAGATCAGAATGCTTAAGCTTTAAACATGCCATACCCATTAGTTTTCCTGTTTATTTGTTGACATGGACTATCCTTTCCATTTCGTTCTTTTGCAAGTTTTAGAGTGCATAAAGCAATCCTTTTATGGTATTTGATGATAGCATAATTTTGATGCTTGTGTAGATAGAAATTGCCCAGATGCTGGACAAGCAAGCTTTTTCTAACATTAATTTTCATTAAATGATAGGCTGTGGGATGAAAATAAGGGCCGATGATCCGGTTGCCATGAAAAACTTTATTCTTTGTGTTCAAAATAGGGTGAATGACTTAAAGGCTTTGTCCGGAGATGGCGAGGCTAAAATAAACGGCAAGAGAGTAAGATTTTTTAATTTTCTTTTAGATCTAGTATGCTACTTTTTCTTTTTATTTTGCAAAATCTTATTATATTGTTACTTTTGCAGATGGAATTCATGCTTGAAACGATATGTGATATAAAAAATAACAAGAAAAAGCCCAAGGAGGATACAGTGCAACACACTCGGATAAAGAAATGGCTACAGAAGGTATTGCTTCTTTTATTTTGACTTCGAATTAGACTTGCTTCAAGTGTCTCTTCAATCAGACCTTTAGTTTAGTTATTGTCGGCTATAGACAATGATAATATATAGGATCTTATATTTCTTTATCTCCGTTCTCAAGATGGTTCTTAAGTTGTTAATAGGTTTCATTTGCGCACTTCTGACAATGATAATATATAGGATCTTATGTTTCTTTGTCTCCCTTTTTTTGTTCACGTATTGTTCCATGGTCCCTGATATTTTCAGTTAAGGGTTGAGGATATTTTAATTAGAGGGCTTAAATGGAGCAAGCTGCTTGATCCTGACAAAAAGGGCCAATGGTGGTTACCCGGGGATATCGCCTCTGCTACAGATAATGTCGAAGAGGTTGCCAACAGCATTGACAAAGAGGCTCTTGAAGCTCAGAAAATGCTGGAGCTTGCTGCCGCACAGAGGATGAATACAGATGCCCGGAGGGCAATCTTTTGTGTAATAATGAGTGGCGAAGACTACATCGATGCATTTGAGAAGCTTTTACGGTTGGATTTGCCTGGAAAGCAGGTAGGCTGCTGTTCTTTAGATTGAGAAGAAATGCTTTTTTTTTTTTTGTCTATTCAATAGTTAACTCGAATATCTGCTTACAGGACCGAGATATTATGCGGGTTCTCGTGGAATGTTGCTTGCAAGAGAAGGTTTTTAACAAGTACTACACTGTTCTTGCTGCTAAGTTGTGTGAGCATGAAAAAAACCACAAGTTTACCTTACAGGTAGTCTTCTCTTTTCCAATTGTGGATTAAATGTAAGGAATGCACAAGATCAACCTAGCGAAGATATTAGGAATGCCTACCATTTTTCTTGTGTTGTGCATACGAAATGAACTTTTTTGCGATGCTAGTATCTGACCTTTTAATTTTGATATGTCCCACAGTATTGTCTCTGGGATCACTTCAAAGAGCTGGATTCAATGCCACTTTTAAGGTCGATGCACCTAGCGAAATTCATGGCTGAAATGGTTGCGTCTTTTACTCTTTCCCTTGCTGTCTTGAAAACAGTTGAGTGGACTGATCCCCAGATGCTAAGCCCAAAAAAGATCATGCATTTCCGAATGCTTTTCGAGGCCATATTCGAGTATCCTGATAAGGTTATATGGAACATGTTCACCCGTATAGCTGTCACCCCTGAGCTTGAAACTCTTCGACAAGGTATGGAGTTCATCATCAAGGAGTATGTCGTGAAAACTAACAAGAAAGTAAATGATAAATTTAAGCTTGCAAAGAAAGCCCTTAATAACACCGAGGGAGTTTTAATGTGAGCATTAATTTTTGAGTTTTAGTTTTGAATCGCAATGTCCAATTTTCAAGAGAAAATTTTGACCAGATTTTGCAGTGTTTAGGGGAACTCAGCATTTGGATGAGGTGTATAATCTTTATTTTTTTTCCTACCTTTTTAACAATTTATCAAAAACTTGCCTTGTGTTCTACTCATTTCAAAATGTATATAAATCAATTAGAGCACGAGTAATCCAGAAGCATCATGGAATCAAATAGAAATTTTTGTAATGAAATACTGGGAAAGTATTTCTAAGATTGTTCTTACATTGCAATTACGATCTTACTAGCTAAACAAATACACATTGCAATTACGATCTTACTAGCTAAACAAATACCAATCTATTAGAATCTAGGATTATTATTGCAATCAAATCATGTATTATCATAAAATTGAACTATAAATTCTGTAAGCAATCTAACCTAAATGATCCTCTTTCTTTCTGAAGAATTTTAACGGTTGATTGTTAGGCTAGTAGAACATGAGCTTGATGCTTAAATAAATTACCAATTAAAAGTTTTCTAACCTAAAGATTACACCTAGTTAATGAATTGCCTTTTAGTCTCATCATTCCGCAAAATCAAATTTAGATTTACTCGGTAAAATCTCTTTTCAATCTCATTTATCTCGGTTTTTAACTTATGTCATAACACTTCAATTCACAATCAACCATCAAACTATTTAGTTCATTATAAAATTTACAAGCAAAACATTCATAATTCCAAACGTTATATCAATAAGATATAGAAAATTGAGAACATAATTTAGAATTGCTTATTGATTGAAGATAAAATCAATTTTCGTACAAAGGAGGCTTCCATAAACCTTTTACATTTGCATTATCAATTTAAGAGTTTTAAGAACTCGAAAGCAACAAATCTCTTAAAAGAAAATAAAGAAAAACTCTCCAACTATTTAAACAACTCCTAAATTCTGCTTTTCCTCTCTACTTTCTTCTTCTAAAAAATTGACACATAATTGAGATATATATATTATTAAAAGAGTTTAAGTTGGTTAAATGACAAGTATACCGTTAGTTATAATGCACTGTTCTGTCATTAGTCACAATTTTGTGCCAAAATTCCACCAAATTCCTTTAGTAACCGTCAAGATTCCAATAGTTGGATCACTGCCACGCCCTCATGCTTAGAGTATAATGTCGCAACATCACACCAATGTGACGGCATCTTAGAATATAGCTTTAACACCTCAAGCACCTCAGTGAATAATGTCACGTCGTTAACTCTTCTAATGTCGCGACATTTCTTTTTAAAATTTCTAACTCCAATGCAACAAATAATGAGTGAAGTCACTGACTTTATCTTTCATGACGTCGCAATTTTGTCTTCTATTTTAACCTCATGACAGAAACAATCAGTTAGATTACAACTTCACATATTATGATGTCATGTCATTATTCTGTTTACTCAATATTGCTTCAAAATTTGTACTTGTCATCCAACATTCCCACTTTAACTCTCCTATAAACACATTTAAACACCGAGTCTATTTCGTTCAAAATGTCAAATATTAGTTATTACTAACATATAAATCCGACTAATAACACTGAATTGACCTATTTTCACTCAAGAACAAGCTTAAAGAAGCATAAAAATAAACCATATATATAATTATGACACGTCATTATACTTTCCCTTAATTCTTTGTATGCCCTCTATACCGAAATCTCTCACTTTCAATCTTCAATACTTCGATTTTGGTAATAATTAAATATAATTCATTTAGTTCGTTTTTGTGTATGACTTTAAAATTATAATCAGTCTAATCAAATTTTTATTATATAAAAGTAATTTTTTTTAAAAATTCAAAAATATTACGCAAAATACGTATATATTTCAAATAATTTATAAAACCAATTTGAATATATTATATCAATTCAAATAATGTACATCAAATGCAACGTTTAAAAACCAACCCTGTTTAAAAGTTCAAAAATAAAAGGTAATAATTCTTTAGAATAACAAGAGATTGCAGAGTTTGAAACTTAGGTTGGACTTCGAAATTTTGTGTGTTAAAAAGAGTAATTGTTTTTAATAATGTGTAGTATGTTTGAGTAATTTAGTGAAATTCAGGCACTCGAATTATTTACTCCAATTCTTATGATGGAGAATTGAAAAAAATTACAAGAAATAATTAGCCATAATAACTTTTACGACTTTAGTATTGCGGTTACTCTTTAAGATAAAGAGCCACTTGCAAATGCTAGGTTTTCCAATAGTAAAAAATATAGTCCATTCAGCTGGTTCTGTTTACATCAAGCATATTAGCAATAAAAGCTAGTCATAGGAGTCACTGGTTTGGTTGAGGTCCAAGTTTTATAGCAACCCAAAAGTCATCGCTCATGATAATACAGTGCTATCATCAGGATAAGTTTGGCACACAGCGATGAGCCACCACTGTATTGCAGGATAAGTTACTAATTTCAACCGGCTGGTTGATTGAATCCTCAACTGAATTTGGCACTTCCAGAATGCACCAGGTGGATGCTTCAAGACAGTTCCTATTTTCCTTCCTCCAATTTGTCCTCAACTGTTAAGCCTCACAAATTAGTCACCTGCCGTGAGGTTACCCGCTAATAGACGAAACATCCCCTTTCATCAAGCTATCCGCTACTATGGACAGGTCACTCGCTTTTCTGTGTGAGCATTCCTCCAAGTGCGAACGCTCTCTTTAGGGACATTGGGGTCCACCTAAACATAACAACTTTTTACCAATGATAGAATGGGTCTGACCGTGTACTCCCTCACATACATCATGATGATAAATACCTTGCTACGTCACTACTATTAGACAAGAGGACTTCTCCCATAAATACTCTCTAGATTGAAGAAAATGAGATTTTCTTTCCCATTAGCAACCTTGAGAACTTACTCCCTGTATACAACCTTCCTAACCTTCACATCAACCTTTTTCCTCTTATCCTTCTCCGACTCTTAACCTACTTAGGTGAACTGACCTCCTTTGCACCACCATATTCTCCTCATTATCTCTTCCATTGTTGATATCCCCTGTCAACAATATGCAATAAATTAGTAAAAATTAGCAATCAAAGTTTATGTATTTACTAACAACTAGGCTAACTTCTCAATTATCCTAAGATATGATGAAGAAATTCTTACAAATTAAAGTAGAAAAACTAACTTTTGATTTTTTGTAAAATAAAGGGTATAATTAAACAAAAATAAATTAAAACTTAGGTAACCTAAAATTAAGTTTAGAATAAAGCAATATCAAATATTTAAGACAAATCAAATTCAAATTTAATTTGGTTCACAAGTTAACAATCTTACACAAATTTTAAAGGTTAATATTTACGGAGGTGCTTGAAATTAGAAACTTGTACCTAAATGGTATCTGAACTCTTTTTCTTTACCTAATTGATACCTAATTTGGAAACCGTAAAGTCAAGTTGGTACTTTTTATTGGTGCTTGAGTAACATCATTAGATTTTAGGTTGACAGCCAAAAGAATGTTTACATGTCATAAAAATAATAAAAAAATATTTTTTAAAAGTTAAAAAATTAAGAAATTTATTTTTTATTTTGCATGCATGATGAATCTAGATTAATGATTGTCCCAATTCATTTGAATTTAGACAACCATTTGTCCAGGTTCATTCTATTTTTTTAGTAATTTTATATTTTTATAATTTCAAAAATAAAAATTTACAATTTTTTTGTACTTTAAAATTTTTTCTAGAATTTTATAATTTTTATTTTTTTAATTTCATGGCATAATGAAAATGAACAAATGATTGTCCAGATTTAAACAGGATATGGACAACCATATGTCCGTGTTCATTTTAAACATGTATTACTTTAGTAAATTTATACTTTTTTATAATTTCAAAAAATAACAATATAACATTATTTTAAAATAAATTCCAGACTTAAATTTATTACTTAAATAATAAATCAATTTAAATTTTATTCTAGATTTAAAAAATTTAGCTTAAATATTTTTAAAATTAAATTTTTATTACTTAAGTTATCAATTTAAAATAAATTCTAAATTTGAAAATGGATTATAAATAATTTAAGTAATAAAATTGGAATTTATTTTAAACTTAACAGCACATGGTAAAATCTCAACCTACTTGTGGAATAAAAACTTTTCACTACTATTGTACCAAAGAATCACATTTTAAATAAATTCCAATTTCATTACTTAAATTATTTTTATATTATTTTTTTGAAATTATAAAAAATATATTAATTTACTAGAGAAATACATGTTCAGAAAGAACCTGGACAACAAATTGTCTAGATGCATTTGTATCTAGACAAACATTGTCTAGATTCAGTATGCACTTGAAATAAAAAAACAAATTCCTAAAATTCAAGAAAAAATCATAAAAATATGAAAATTTTATAAAATAAAGTATTTTATTTTTTTAAAAAATATTGTTATTTTGAAATTATAAAAAATATATAAAATCATTGAAAAGCCTTCATAATGAACTTGAACAAATTGTTGTCCATATTTATTTAGACTTGGACAACCATTTGTCCAAGTGCACTATACATGCAAAATAAAAAAAAAATTTCCTAATTCTTAATTTCCAAAAAAAATTAATATTTCATGTCACGTGTCGACATTATAGGATGTCAGCTTAAAATCTCATGGTGTTAGTCAGGTACCAATAAAAACTAGGTTCACTATACATGCAAAAAAAAAAAAAAAAAAAAAAAAAAATTTCCTAATTCTTAATTTCCAAAAAAAATTTAATATTTCATGTCAAGTGTTAACATTATAGGATGTCAGCTTAAAATCTCATGGTATTAGTTAGATACCAATAAAAAGTACTAACTTGAATTATGATTTCTACATTTAGACACTTTCATATATATATATATATTAACCCATAATTAAAATAGAAACAATTTATACAGTGAATCAAATGAACCTAATCAGCAAATCATGAATAATACCATGTGTATAAATTGTTGTGTATAAATTGTGATAACTAATGTTCTGTTTTATGTTTGAAATTTAAAATTAAGAGTGTTGCTCTTTTTATCTTTTTTAATTAGTAATTATATATATACATAGCGATAATGTGAATACATGGTGGATAATATGCAATTTTATAAAAATCAAATTGGCGGTCAATCTAGTTAGACAATTAATCTTCACTTCAACTGATTGATCGCTAGTTCAATCATAAAAAAAATAAAAAATTCTTGAAAATTTATAAAGAAAAATTAGAAAATGTAAAGAAGATAGGAAAAAGAAAACAGACACAAATAAATAATAGTAGAACATTCATTTTATAAACTACACAACAAAATTAAATATTTAAACTAGCTTTAACCCAATTCAACTAGTTTTTAATATGTTCAATTGGTTTTTAGCAATTCAATCATTTTTATTGGTTTTATGGTATCAGATGAATTGTTTGGACCATCAATTCTTGGTTCAATTGATAGTCTAGTTCGGTTCTAGCAACTATAGACAGGTGATCATATGCATACATATATACTGGCTTATTTATAAAATTAAATTTGATATACTCAAAAGAAAAAAGCTTCAAATAAATTGTTAAAATTAAATGAAAAAGGAAATTAAGATAAAAAAAAATCTCTATACTTATATAAAATCTATGACTGAATTAACTAGATAACGACTCAATTAGTAATGACCAAAATAACTTTATTCAATTTTAACATATATATAGAATAGAAGATATAAATGTTATTTAAAATAAAATTTTAATAGTTTTAGTTATCACCTTTAAAATTTGAAGTTATTTCATATGTATGCATATTTATATATAAACTAGTGATAATATGCATTTATATATATATATATATATATATATATGAATTAACTAAACCCTTATCTCTAAATAGAGTTGATAGAGTTGTTCATGAGTAAGGTTGGATTTATATAGGTGATATTAACATACCTTATACTTGCCTAAGCCTAGCTTAACTTGAAATATATGTGTAACTTCCCCAACTCGGCCCAGACGTTAGATGTAACGTCCCCACGCCCGAAACCGTCACCGGAGTCAAGCTTGAGGTGTTACTAAACTTATCTTACCTTTTAAACAACTCTAAACCACTTATTTTAATTTTCGGAATAAACTATTTTTCTGCGTCATAGCTGCTTAAAAATTCATTTCTCGAGTTTCAAAACTCAAAATTAAGATCCGTAAATTTTTCCTGAAACTAGACTCATATATCTATCTACTAATTTTTTTCTAGAATTTTTGACTTAGCCAATTAGTACAGTTTATTAGTTAAAGTTACCCCTGTTTCAGAATTCGACTGCACTGACCTCTACTTACTACGAACCACTTTTCTCCCTATACAAAATTAATATAACTATACTGTTTGTTTCTATTAAAACTAGATTCAATAAGGATTCTAACCATATAAATTACACCACCTAATTATTTTTTTATAATTTATGGTGAATTTCCAAAGTTGAAACAGGGGATCTAGAATTTTCTCTAACCCTGTTTCACTAAAACTCAGATATCTCATAAAATATAATACCTTTACCTGTTTTGCTTATTCCATAAGAAAATAGACATAATAAGATTTAATTTAATATATTATTCACCATCAAAACATGTCTATACGATTTTTAGTGATTTTTCAAAATCACATTATTTCTGATGCTTGAATCTGTTTTTAAGTTACTTTCACATTTTTCTTAGTTTTCATGTGATAGTTACTACTTATTCATACATACAATTAAACATGTATATCATCAGCCATTCTATTAGTTAATCACTAGCAAGTATTTACACATCATTCATTGATCATATCATATCAAAAGAAACCAAGTTCCTATACATGCCATACACAAAACTAAACGTCTAACTATACCAATGTGATTTCTTCGATAGTGTGATCGGGTCTCCGACGTTTCCTTCGATCCCCGAGTGGCTTGATAAAAACTATAAGAAAAAGAAAATAAAGAGAGTAAGCACTAGGCTTAGTAAGCTTACAAGCAAATAAATTACAACATTCAAATATAATGAATGATTATACATAATGTCACCTAGCCTCATAAACTTTCTTTACTTCTCATTTTCTACCTTCTTCTTTACTTACTTACCTTCTTTCTTACTGACCTTTCACTATTCATAAATATAATCTACCTTCCCTTTTTGCTGATAATTCACTGTAATTTAACGTGTACAATGACCCATTGAACCACTCGTAATACTAAGGATCTTGGGGTCGTTCTGTCTATTAATATCTCGCCAATGCCATGTCTTCGACATGGACTTACATGAATTATTCTGTCTCCAATGCCATATATATATATCTAATATGGGCTTACATGGCTCATTCCTGTCTCCAAAGCCATATATCTGATATGGACTTACATGGCTCATTTCTGTCCTGTCCTGTCCTGTCAACCCCAATATCCTAACATTCTTAAGGTTCAAACGGGGCTTCCTAATGCTTTTTCTCTGTCACTTTGCCTTTAATTTGACTTTAAATATTCTCATAAAATAAGTATATAAATGCTGGAAATTTACAATAATAATGTAAAATAAAAGAATATTGCATTTATTTACTGTAAACTTACCTCGTATGCAAAAATAGCTACTTTTACCATTTCGTCCACAACTTGGTATTTTCTCCATTTTAGCTTGAATTTCAGTTTTCCTTGCTCTATCATTTAAAATATAGTCTAATTAGGACTCAAATTATTCAAATTGACCCAAAATCATATTTTGGAAAAATTACAATTTTGCCCCTAAACTTTTGCATATTTACACTTTTGCCCCAAAGCTCGTAAATTAAACTTCAGCCTATTTTCTTATGTTTCATGACATGCTGGTCATTTTTCCCTTCTACGGCAGCATCAAATTCATACTCTAACAAGCACTTATGACTATTAGGTATTTTTACCGATTAAGTCCTTTTACTCGTTTTTGCTTAAAACCGAGTAGTACAAGTTGTCTAACATAATTTAAAACCTCATATTCTATCATAAAACACCAAAATACACAAATTTCACCTATGGGTATTTTTCCAAATATGAACCCTAACTTAAATTATTGCTAGCATAAGCTTTATCGAGCTCACGGGACTCAAAACGTAAAGAACATTAAAAGCGGGGCTTGGAATCACTTACCATGGAGCTTGAAAGCTTGAAACAAACCCTAGCTATGGAGAACCCTTGAAATTTCGTCCTAATGAAGAAGATGGACAAAAATTGGCTTTTAATTTTGTTTTTAATTCATTTTACCCTAAATGACCAAAATGCCCTTACTACTAAACTTTCAAAAATTCCTTCCATGTCCTAATTTTGTCCATGAACTTAAAATTGGTAAAATTGCTATTTAAGACCTCCTAATTAATATTCTAATTCAATTTTATGCAAAATACTTCTAGAACACAAGTTTTGCAATTTATTCAATTTAGTCCCTAATTTCAAATTAAGTACTTTATGCATAGAATTTATTCACGAACTTTTCACACAATCATGCAAACATATCATAGACCTCAAAATAATAATAAAATAAATTTTTCTACCTCAGATTTGTGGTTTCGTAACCACTGTTCCGTTTAGGCCCTATTTCGGGATGTTACATTTCTCCCCCCCTTTAGGGATTTTCGTCCCCGAGAATCTTACCTGTGAAGAGATTTGGGTACTGTTTTCACATAGCCTCTTCGAGTTCCCATGTAGCCTCGTCTACCCCATGTAGTCTGACTATCTCTGAAATATACAACTCGGCCAACTTGTCAAGTGAAAAATCCATACGAACTGGGATAAAATGAGCCGACTTCGTTAACTTATCAATCACAACCCATACTGCATCTTTCTTTCTCTGGTGTAACGACAATCCTGTCACAAAATCTATAATAACTTGATTCCATTTCCACTCGTGGACTAGCACAGTCGCAATAAACTGAAGGTACACATTTGTTCGGGCTTTACTGTGATGGATCAAACATCTAGAAACAAACTCAAAATGTTCCTTTTTATTCCTACCCACCAAGACATTTTCTTCAAATCATTATACATCTTTGTACTACCTAGATGAATAGACAAAAAAACTACTATGTGCTTCTGTAAGATCTTTCGAATAAGCTCATCATTCTTCTATACACATACCACGGGTGATAATCAATCACTAGCTCATAATCTTTAATCAACTCTAGCCATCTTCTTTGCTTCAATTTCAAACTTTTGTGATCAGTGAATATGTGGCACTTCTCACCGTACAAATGATGTCTCCAAATCTTCAACGCAAAAATAATGGCAACTAGCTCTAAATCATGTATCGGATAGTTCTTCTCATGTGGCTTTAGCTATCTAGAGGCATAAGCAATTACCTTCCCTTCCTGCATAAGTACACAACCAAGTCCATTCATGGATGCATCACTGTAAATCACAAACTCCTTACCTAGTTCTGGTTGTACTAAAACAGGAGCTTTAGTCAATAATGCTTTTAACTTGTCAAAACTCTGTTGACACTTCTCAATCCATTCAAACTTGATATCCTTTCGCAGAAATCTTGTCAACGGGGTAGCTATCATGGAAAATCCCTCTACAATATCCGCAAGACCAAGAAAACTTCTAACTTCTGATACATTTCTAGAAGGCTTCCAATCAACAATGGCTGAAATCTTGCTCAGATCAACCTTAATACCTTCACCTGAAACAATATGTCCAAGAAAACCAACTTCTCGTAACTAGAACTCACTTTTGCTAAACTTGGCATACAACTGATTATCTCTCGAATCAGTAAAAGCTGTTCTCAAATGCTCGCATGCTCGGTCTCATCATGAGAATAAATCAAGATATCATCAATGAACACAACTACAAACTTATCCAAGTATGCGGTCTGAAAATTCGGTTCATTAAGTCCATGAAAATGGCGGAGCATTAGTCAAGTCAAATGGCATCACAAGGAACTCATAATGACCATACCTAGTCCGGAAAGCGATCTTGGGACATCTAACTCTTTAACTCGCAAGCCGATAGTATCCGGATCTCAAATCTATCTTGGAGAACACAGTAGCTCCCTTGCTTCAATTCCAGGAATTCCTTTCTCTTCTGGTCAATAAACCCCTGACTGATGTACTTTTTACGAAATTCCTCCTGAAAGAAATCCCAAGTGATCCTCTCCTTTGGTACAATTGATACAAGTGTCTTCTACTAGTAATAGGCTGAGTCTCTAAGAAGTGATATTACACATTTCATACATTCCTCGGGTGTACAAGATAATTCATCAAAGACTCTGTTAGTATTTTCTAACCAAAATTTTGCTCTTTCTGCATCATCATGTTTTATTGCTCGGAACTCTTCTGCCCCTTGTTTCTCGATTCTATCAATCGGTGGCTTTTCTCTTATCATTGTACCTGTGGATCAGGAAGCTTGAGCTACATGGGTAGCCCGAGAGTCATGAGGGGGTGGAGGTCTAACTCCGGATTCGCATGCGACGCAACTCGGTAAACCAATTATTCAAAGCTTGGAAGAGAGCTTCTCGAGTCACTCCTCCTGATTAATCATTCGCCTATTCTCGGATGGCGCTACCCCTTCCGCGGGTAGGCGCATTACTTTCTACATCATCATCACCACTCGCTTTCGGGATCCATTACAATAAAACAAAATATTTAAAAATCGTCGAGTCGTCACACAATCAAAATACAGTATGACATGTATAGCTAGACATTTACTCACACTAAGCTGCTCCGAGAACCGACTAAACCTGCTCTGATACCAATAAATGTAACGCCCCACGCCCAAACCGTCACACGAGTCAAGCTTGAGGTGTTACTAAACTTATCTTACCTTTTAAATAACTCTAAACCACTTATTTTAATTTTCAGAATAAACTATTTTTCTGCATCATAGCTGCTTAAAAATTCATTTCTCGAGTTTCAAAACTCAAAATTAAGATCCGTAAATTTTTCCTGAAACTAGACTCATATATCTATCTACTAATGTTTTTCTAGAATTTTTGACTTAGCCAATTAGTACAGTTTATTAGTTAAAGTTACCCCTGTTTCAGAATTCGACTGCACTGACCTCTACTTACTACGAACCACTTTTCTCCCTATAAAAAATTAATATAACTATACGTTTGTTTATATTAAAACTAGATTCAATAAGGATTCTAACCATATAAATTACACCACCTAATTATTTTTTTACAATTTATGGTGAATTTCCAAAGTTGAAATAGGGGATCTAGAATTTTCTCTAACCCTGTTTCACTAAAACTCAGATATCTCATAAAATATAATACCTTTACCTATTTTGCTTATTCCATAAGAAAATAGACATAATAAGATTTAATTTAATATATTATTCACCATCAAACCATGTCTCTACGATTTTTAGTGATTTTTCAAAATCACATTATTTCTGATGCTTGAATCTGTTTTTAAGTTACTTTCATATTTTTCTTAGTTTTCATGTGATAGTTACTACTTATTCATACATACAATTAAACATGTATATCATCAGCCATTCTATTAGTTAATCACTAGCAAGTATTTACACATCATTCATTGATCATATCATATCAAAAGAAACCAAGTTCCTATACATGCCATACACAAAACTAAACGTCTAACTATACCAATGTGATTTCTTCGATAGTGTGATCGGGTCTCCGACGTTTCCTTCGATCCCCGAGTGGCTTGATAAAAACTATAAGAAAAAGAAAATAAAGAGAGTAAGCACTAGGCTTAGTAAGCTTACAAGCAAATAAATTACAACATTCAAAGATAATGAATGATTATACATAATGTCACCTAGCCTCATAAACTTTCTTTACTTCTCATTTTCTACCTTCTTCTTTACTTACTTACCTTCTTTCTTACTACGACCTTTCACTATTCATAAATATAATCTACCTTCCCTTTTTGCTGATAATTCACTGTAATTTAACGTGTACAATGACCCATTGAACCACTCGGAATACTAAGAATACTGGGGTCGTTCCTGTCTATTAATATCCTGCCAATGCCATGTCTTCGACATGGACTTACATGAATTATTCCTGTCTCCAATGCCATATATATATATATCTAATATGGGCTTACATGGCTCATTCCTGTCTCCAAAGCCATATATCTGATATGGACTTACATGGCTCATTTCTGTCCTGTCCTGTCCTGTCAACCCCAATATCCTAACTTTCCTAAGGTTCAAACGGGGCTTCCTAATGCTTTTTCTCTGTCACTTTGCCTTTAATTTGACTTTAAATATTCTCATAAAATAAGTATATAAATGCTGGAAATTTACAATAATAATGTAAAATAAAAGAATATTGCATTTATTTATCAGAACTTACCTCGTATGCAAAAATAGCTACTTTTACCATTTCGTCCACAACTTGGTATTTTCTCCATTTTAGCTTGAATTTCAGTTTTCCTTGCTCTATCATTTAAAATATAGTCTAATTAGGACTCAAATTATTCAAATTGACCCAAAATCATATTTTGGCAAAATTACAATTTTGCCCCTAAACTTTTGCATATTTACACTTTTGCCCCAAAGCTCGTAAATTAAACTTCAGCCTATTTTCTTATGTTTCAAGACATGCTGGTCATTTTTCCTTCTATGGCAGCATCAAATTCATACTCTAACAAGCACTTATGACTATTAGGTATTTTTACCGATTAAGTCCTTTTACTCGTTTTTGCTTAAAACCGAGTAGTACAAGTTGTCTAACATAATTTAAAACCTCATATTCTATCATAAAACACCAAAATACACAAATTTCACCTATGGAGATTTTTCCAAATATGAATCCTAACTTAAATTATTGCTAGCATAAGCTTTATCGAGCTACTGGGACTCAAAAAGCGTAAAGAACATTAAAAACTGGGGCTTGGAATCACTTACCATGGAGCTTGAAAGCTTGAAACAAACCCTAGCTATGGAGAACCCTTGAAATTTCGTCCTAATGAAGAAGATGGACAAAAATTGGCTTTTAATTTTGTTTTTAATTCATTTTACCCTAAATGACCAAAATGCCCTTACTACTAAACTTTCAAAAATTCCTTCCATGTCCTAATTTTGTCCATGAACTTAAAATTGGTCAAATTGCTATTTAAGACCTCCTAATTAATATTCTAATTCAATTTTATGCAAAATACTTCTAGAACACAAGTTTTGCAATTTATTCAATTTAGTCCCTAATTTCAAATTAAGTACTTTATGCATAGAATTTCTTCACGAACTTTTCACACAATCATGCAAACATATCATAGACCTCAAAATAATAATAAAATAAATTTTTCTACCTCAGATTTGTGGTTTCGCAACCACTATTCCGTTTAGGCCCTATTTCGGGATGTTACATTAGACCTGAATTTAAAATATTACATTGGTCGCCGAAGTGGCCCAAAGAGCTATCGGAGTTTTGAAAGCAATCATCTTAAAATATTTATTTTAATTTAGTAGAAAACTTAGTTAGATATCAATTTATTATTCCAAACACTTTTAAATTATGGTTTAGCAGTGGAAAAAGACATTTATTTATTTATGTTTTTAATAAAAACTGGGTTTATGAATAACGAATTATTAATTAAATATCCTAGAATTAAAGGCCATGTGCTATAAAAGAAATAAAAACCCTAAGTTCCATGCCATAGTTTGAAATAAAATAATATAGTTTCTAAATAATAAAAATGACAAATAATAATAGCTCTAAAATATTTTAATAAATGCAAAGCCGAGATCCTCCAAATGCCGTGCCCACATCCTAACCTGGTGGGTTATTTGAAAAGATTGAAAACAAAAGGGAGTGAACTATGAAGCTCAATGTGAGTTCCATCACAAGAAAATCAGTGCAATCGATTAGCATATAAAATCACAACACATAGCATAATTCACATTAGCAAATTTAGTATATCGGAATAACAAAATCGTTTAACCATGTATAAACAAATACACATATATCATATCATATCATATTAGAGGTACCAAAATTTCAAGCTCATGCTTTAAAAATACAAATAGATTCGGTTTAACAGATAACATCTTACCCCATCGCTACACACCATAAGAGTTTCCAAGAACTCGTTCATCCCTACACACCAAGTTGTGGACAAACCAAAAAAGTTGCAAGTTAATACACTGCCAGATGGTTGTGAATACACAACATAAATGCAGATAAAAGCTGCTAAATAATGGGTGGATGAACCACCAGTGTTGCAGGTTAATAATCTGTTAGAACTTCCTCCTTTCAAATCGTCCTATCCCATGTAATAAAATAATGCATGCTTTAAACAAATCATAACAGAAACGAATAACATGCTTAGAAATAATCAAATATGGTAGCAATAATCATGCCTTCAACTAATCGATACAGTAGCTAAGAATATGCTTTTCAAGGATCCAATTTAGCGATGTCATAAAGCATGTTATACAAACAATCATGAGTACATATACAATAAACATAAGTATTCACAATTCACACAAATATATAATATTAATTCGGTCAATTAAATCATAGATTCAAATATTATTCATACTATTAAGGACTTAATTAAATAAATTAAACATTAAAAATAGTTCGGGAATCAATCAAGGACTAATATAAATAAATCATAAAATTCTAAGTCAAAACGGTAAATCTGAGTTAGAAGGGACACATAGTCGTATGACTAGACCATGTAGGAAGCCCTAGACTATGTAGAGGGGGTACACAACTGTGTGGCTAGGCTATGTGATAGATTATGGCAGTGTGGCTAAGCCGTGTGACAGACTGTGGCTGTGTGGTATTCTTAAAGTCAACCTATAGAAGAGACATGATCGTGTGTCAAGCCGTGTGGAGGGTCATAGGTCATGTGAGAAACAAATTTCCTAGGGTTTCAAGGTGAACATGACCATGTGAAGGGGTAGTGTGGTCTACATGGGTGGCCCACACGTCTGTTTGGCCCTATCTTAAGGCATGGTTTGCCTCGATTCGCTTGTAAAGAAATACAAACCTGTTACGGATAGATCGAACAATGTCTTTCTTATTCAAATCTGGTCTGGATACCTAAATAGGGACATTTACACAAGAATTAGAGATTGTTTTCAAGATTTATTAAGATTTTTGAGAATGTCAGCAATATTCAAAAAATATTCGTTAATGTAGATGAAAGATTAACGTTGGATGTAGTTACTACGAGAATTTGAGATTAACTACCAGGATTGAGTTGAACTTACTGGTTCTTGGCAAGACTAGGGTTGAAATCGACGGTGTTATCCTAAACCAATACGAAGAATGGGTTGAACAAAGATTGATTTTGGATTTAGGATACAAAAATTAATTTCAGCAATGTAAAGAAAATATTTGTAAAGGAGAAGATAGGAAAGGAAATAGAGAAGAAATAGGGGAAAAGATTAAAAATGTAGCTCAATTCAGAAAAGGAAATTGTAGTTCAAATTAAATAGCTAGGGTTTTCAAAAGTTATTGGGGATGGGTTTGGCGTGACTTAAA
This sequence comes from Gossypium anomalum, assembly GCA_025698475.1. NCBI lineage: Eukaryota > Viridiplantae > Streptophyta > Magnoliopsida > Malvales > Malvaceae > Gossypium > Gossypium anomalum. Next base: position 73,558,286 of record CM046966.1, on the reverse strand, counting down.
CTTAGGTTTCAAGGAAAAAAGGAAAAATGCTTAACCAACTGGATTGTTATCCACACTTAACTTGATTTTACACTAGTTAATATATATTCTAGCATGGTTTTGATCATAGGTTGTTGAAAAAAAGAAAATAAAATGGGAGGAGTATAATTTGAACCTTAGGTTTCTAAAGGATTACACTAACTACTTAACCACTAAACCAACGTCATTTCTTGATTATATATTTCCTCTAACCCTATATATTTTGGGGTGTTACAATAATCTTCAAGTTTTGCTCAAGGTCACTCATATTTAAAAATGGTTAACTCAAGCTCATTATGGATTAACCACATATTATTTTAAATTATTTATAAAAAATATTATTTTTAATTTAATATTTATTAACAAAGTATTTTTTATTTTATTAAATTTTTGTAAATTTCTTTTAAACATAGAAAACCTAAAATACCTTTTAGTGTTTATGTTATAATAGAATGTTTATTATAAGCTAGAATGATAAAGTGATAACTAATGTAATTTAATGGAGTATTGATCTTGGAGTTCCCCTATTTCATCAGAGGGTGACAAACAACACTTTGCAATTTGTGGTTGAGAAAGTGCGTAGGAGGTTACAAAGTTTGGAAGCAAAAAAACTATCCATTGTTGGTCGTATCACTTTTAGCTCAGTCGGTTCTTTTATCCATTCCTAGCTATTTCATGCAACCCATGATCATACCTAGGAAAATCAGTGATGAGAATGAAAGTTTGGTAAAACAATTTATTTGGGGTTCTTCAGATAGGGAAAAGAAGATGTCTTTTATGGGATAGGATTCCATTTGTCAACCAAAATGGTGTGGGTCTTAGATTGAGGAAACTTCATGATAAAAATATCTCTTTTTTGTTGAAATTGGGGTTTAATATTGTATCTGATAAGGAGGCTTTATGAGATCTTGTGCTTAGATCAAAGTACCAAATGAAGGATGACTTACCAGTTTGTATTGCTCGGGAAATGGGTTCTTTTCTTTTGAAATCTCTTTCCAAAATTTTGTTGTTACTTCAGGAGAATTTATTTTGGTCTGTAGAATATGGTAGTAAAATTCATTGCTGGAAGGATAATTGGGTTCCAAGTGTAGGGACATTGGTTAGGCATATTCTTGCTAATGCTAACTTCGACTTAAGCTGTCTTCTTAACGAAATGGTCATTGGGGAAGGTTCGTGGAACTTGGATTTATTTTGGGTTTGGTTACTAAAAGATGTGATTCAGCTTATTAAGGGCATCCCTCCTCCACATCTTTCTGAACGATCTAATAAAATCTCTTCGAGCCACACTTTGTCCGATGCTTTTCTGTTAAAATTGTTTATAAGGTTTTAAAGGAAGGTAATTGGAACCCAAAAGATGAGAAATGGAAGAGTGTTTGGAAGACTCCAAGTCCTCAAAGGGTTCAAGTTTTTATCTGGATTGCTTTATAAGGAAGACTCCTTAGTAATGTGGAAAGAGTTAGAAGGGGGATAGTTGTTGGTCCCTCTTGTCCTATTTGTGGTCATCACTCAGAAGACAATTTGCATATTCTAAGAGCCTGTATAGTTGCTAAGGAAGTCTGAAATCAGGTCATCCTATGTACTCACCTTATGAATTTCTTTTCTAATAGTACATAGGATTGGTTTCTTTGTAATGTGTAGTATAATAGTAAGATTCACGAGGGAGAAGCTAGTTGGGCCTGTCTTTTTGGGCTACTCACTTGGCGTATATGGGAAAATCACAATTTATTCATCCTTCAAGTAAGATCATGTAGTGCCAGAGAGATAGTTCGAGTTTCTTATAGTTGGGTGATTCAATTTTTCTCATCATTTCGAGAAGTTTCGATTGACTGTCCTAAATGTCACCAGGCCTAAAGCGCTGGCTTGATCCAACCGAAGACCTAAAAGGCGGGCCTGCCCCATCACTATACATAATAAAAGGGTTAGGTGAAACCCTAGTGTGCGACACATGTGGAGGAGCCACAACAAACATGAGATCTCCCTACCAGCCACCAGGGAGAAAGACCTGCAACGCCGCCAATGAGGGACCATCAAACTGACCGGAGATAGTTGATGGAAAAGAGAGACTAGTAGGCGTCACACTTGAAGTCCCACCAAGCACGCAAAAGGCAGTAGCACTCGAACCTTGGCAGCACAATTAGTCAGAGGTGAAGCCCTCGTCACCAACTCTGGACCACCGTAGTCGCGATTAAAATGGTAATAGCAACATTGGGCTAACTGCCCAAACCATTTACATATCTGACATTGGAGACGAGACTGAAAGCCTCTCCCATGACCACTAGTGAGGGGACAGCCTCCACGCACAGAATCCACCACCATCAGTGACAGATCAGCTTCCACCAGATGAGCATGAAGCGACACCTCCTATATCGAGCGAATCTGACGACTCTGGTACTCTAGCAGCACATCAACAAGACATTGTAATGATAAAGGTTCAGATGAGAATGATGCTAGGGTGAGCACGACATCAAACTCTGATGGCAAGCCCACAAGCACGATCTCTACTTTTTCCATCTCCGAGATCTAGAAGCGTCGAGCAAGGCACAAGTATTCTGAATTTTTGCTATATACTCATTTATCGACATAGTACCTTTCTTAATTGAATGTAAATCATGACAAATGCGAGACAAATTGGCTCCGGTGACGATGGCAAAGAGGCGAGTGGCAGTGCTCCAGACGTCACACGTCGTCCTAGCACCTGTAAAATAAGATAAAAGAGAAGAACTAATTATAGAAAGCAACCAAGAAGCGAGTAACTTATCCTGCTGGATGTACGATGAGGCTTCTGGATTTAGAACCAGAGAGCCTTCCGGAGATTGCACAAATTGCGATGAAGCAGGTAATGTTCCTTCTAAGAAACCAATCAAGTCATATCCCTCGACAATCAAATAAATATGTTGTTGCCACTAAACAAAATTACCTTCATCCAGCTTGACAGTGTAATGGCGAGTAAGGGATTGAACCAACTGAGCACAAGTGAACAACAGACAACTATGATTAGTAGAAACAGAGTCAGTAGAAGCAGAGGTAGCCATCAAAGCACAATAAAGCAGGTCACCAGAAACTAGGCGATTGATACCATGTTAATATCTCTAGTAAGTAGACTAAGAATGAATACACTTGAGAATTTGATTAGTATTATTATTGAATTGAATCAGTACATAAATAGTATTTATACAAATATGCATGAGTAATTGCTGCTAGCAATTTCACCAATTGCACAACAGCCTGTACAACAGACTAACAGACTAACAGAGTCTTTCCTATACTCTAACACATTGAAATATGGCCAGAAAGTACCGATTTTCATTATCCATTAACCGAATCATCGATGAGGGCTTCTAGAGGCCATAAATTTTGCTATGAAGTGCTGAATACCCAATGTTTCGTCCAAGCAGTTTGAGAATCATTGTGTTGTTCATATCCTTAATAAGGATTTGATGAATTCTCTCAGAAAATTCTATGTAGGGGATGCCATTCACAACAGATTTCTTGACATCCCCATCCAATATATCAAAGTCATCCTCTTCCTCCATACCATTCCAGACTCAAAGGAGGGATTTCCTGTTAGTTTGTCTTTCCATGAAACTATCGAAGCAGCAGGTTGGTCTACCAGCATATCTCTATTATCCCTAAACCAAACCTTTTTGGGACTCGAATCATCCACAGAATAGTCCCCTGAACCAGTGTCTTCATAGAGAGAAGAAGCCATGAAATATTGTCAAAAAATTTTAAGAAAACCATTACTCCATACCATTAACATCAATGATTTTAATTAAATCTCTAAAACAGAACATTTGGAAAATAGATAAGGTAGCCCAAAGAGGCTTTGATTTGCATTGGAAAAGGATGGCTACTTTTGGTATCATACTTTAGTATATGAATTAGCAATAAATTAATTTCAAATGGTAATTTTAGTTATTTATATAACTTATTTTGGGAAAAGAGAAATAATTTTCTTTGCTTATTCTAAGAGGTCTTATTTTTTACAAGAGTTTTTACTAATCTTTGTAGTTTCAATTTTAAACTTGTATTAACTATTATTTATTTATGTCTAACTATTGAAACACATATGTAATAAATAAGATTTTTTCCCTTATGTTGTTACACCAGTATCCGAACGAGGCATTAGTGTTTAGGATTGAGTCTTACCTTATGAAAATTATGTACGGGCTAGTTAGTTAGTTTGTTGATTGAGTTGAATTAGTTAATTTGTTTGAGTTGAATTAAGTTATTTAGTTTAGTGCTTATGATGATTGAATTGTTATTAATGTAGTTGTAACTTCAAAAAAAAAAAAAAAAACTAATGGAGCATGTAGATTGGCATAACAGGTTCGAGCGCAAAAGTTTACCTTTGTGGATCCAAGTCTGAGAAATTTTGAGTCTATGACAAATCGAGTTCAAAAAGATCTAAATCTGAGAAAAATTAAAGCTTCGGGAAGCCCGAGCCTAAAAAAGCTCAAGCCCGTAACGATTTGAGCTTGAGACCAATTTGTGTTCGAGATAGATTTGACCCAAAACCCCAAAAACCTAAATTTAGTAATTAATATAATTATATGATAAATTTTAAAAGAAAAATAAAATATAAATAAATTACAATAATTTAATTTATGAACATGAATTTTTAAATATTTTTTAATGCAATCTTTATATATGTACAAATATATAGAATTAATAGTTATCGAAATTTATAAAATTTAAATTTAATAATTAGATAAAATATATAATTAATAATTCAAATATAAAAATTAATTTTATAATTTAAAAAATTTATTAAACATGATTTATTATGTAATACTAAAATTATAATTAATAATTTAATTTTAAATCATAATTTTATTAATAAAAATATTATCTATAACATAAAAAATAGGAAGTTGTTTAACCATTTTAATCGGTAGGGCTAAAAATATTATGTTGGTCGGGGAAGTTGAATGGCAGAATAGATTGGTTGGGGGAGTTGAATGGTAGAAGAGAATGGGAGACATACGACGTATGGGAAAATGGAGGAAGGATTGGAAAAACTCTAAACATTTGTCTTGATTTAGCCCCTAATTGAATTTTGTTCTGTTCAATCTAAACCATGTTTATTAATTTCACTCAATTTAGTCCCTAACATAAATTTATTTTATTCAAACGAACCCATGTTAATTTATTTTATTTTATCCTATTCATTTGTCTTTGATCTATATGACTATTAAATAATGTTTAATTTTTAATTTTGTGTTGTTGATTTAATTATTTAATTTATATTGTTTCATGACTAGTGGTATATGATTTGTTTATTTAATTATTTAATTTTATTAACAAAATGGATTTATCTTTTGAAATTATGTTTTTCTAAGTTTTGTATTTAGAAATAAAATTAGTAAGTAAAAGTTTATGGCAATTTTATATAAATATGCTGAAAAAAAAATTAATTTAAGAAACTATGCCATTTTTTTTCTTCTAAAATTTACCGATCTATGTTGTTTTTGGAGAGATAAAGAAAAACATGTCCTAGGGTGCGTTTTTCTTTCCCCCCAAAAAATGTGTCCTACGTGGCACGTTTTCTTTGCCAGTTAAGTGAAAATGCGACCTGTAGGACACGTTTTCTTCTATAAAAATTATTTTTTTTTCTCGTTTGAAATTAAAAATTTGTAAATTTATCTTGAGATAGACATTGTTATAGTTTTAAGGTATGTTTGAATTTACTAAATTTTTTTCACTGTAAAAGACACACAAACCATATACAACTTTAATCTACTAAATTTTCATTTAAATCCTTCAAGAATTACAATTTTTGTAGCATGACCTAACATATTCAAAATTCTTAACTTAAAAGCTTACGTACATGCATCCCAATTGTAGCAAACAAGATATATATATATATATATATATATATATATTAAATAAGTGTTAATTGTGAATGTAAAAGAAAGTAAAAAACTTCGAAAAATTACAAGTAGACATAATCATCGATCCCCTGAATATGTGCCACAACCGGGTACACCTAGGGTTCTGTCGCACTATTTGGGTTGGCGTGTAACAGCCTGTTTTTAGTGAAATTGAAAAAGTGATTTCAAGACCACAAATCTGACGTGAAAATATTTATTTTATTATTATTTTAATATCTGCAGCATGTTAGTATTATCGCATAAAAATTCTTTAAGAATTTTTTCCGTTTGCATGCTTAATTCGATAAAAATGACTAAATCACATAAGGTGCAAAACTTAAGTTCTACAAGTCAAATGGATTAAATAGCTATGAAATTAATTAATAAAGGGGTTTATGTGGTAAATATACCATTGTTTTTATGAGTGGACAATTATGGACACTTTAATAGGTGACTTAATGGTTTTATAATAAGGTTAATTAAGTAATTTAATAAATAAATTAAGTAAAACAAAAACAAATTAATTAAAAATATCATCTTCCTAGCCTATACTTGACCGAAATTAGAGAAGAAACTCCGTCTTTAACACCTTGAAGTTTCGACAATGGAAGTCTTTGCATGAGATCAATTTTGAAGTTAGTTTTTAATGATTTTTATGTTTTCGAGATCGTTGTAGCTTAATCTAGCTAGCGGAGGACTAATTTGTGAAACTATTAAACTATCAGGGTTTTTCCATTAATGAATGTGTGAGTTTTGATGATTTTGGAAGAAAATGATTAGTTATTGTTAAATAAACAACTTTTGTTAAGTGATTTTTGATGAAATTGTCAAATAAGGATTAAATTGAAAAATAGAAATTATACATGGTGAATTTGTGAAATAAATGAAATATAGGGCTTGCTAGGGACCTATATGAAATTCGACTATGGTGGGTTAAGCATGAATTGCATTAATTTTCATTTTTATGAGCTAAGGACTAAATTGAAATGAAATCAAAATTATAGAGGTAAAAATATAAATTTGCTAAAATATGAATTTGGATTGAATTGAATAGAATAGTTATTAAATTAATCGAATTTATTCATTTAGATCAAGATATACCACGTATGGCTCTAGATCGAGGCAAAGAAAAAGCTTCGGATTAGTCGACTCCATTTCTATGTTTATCGTCGAGGTAAGTTCATACGTTTAAATAGCGATTTAAATTATGATTTGAATGTTAATATTGTATAATATCAAATTGTGTCTCGACAGAAAAATTCATTAGCGTATCAACGATCATCGACTAATGAAAAGGGATAGTTTCGACTATCGAACTATGAAAAGGGATGGTGACGACCATCAAACAATGGAAAGGGATGGTGACGACCATCAAAATTATGAAAAGGGATAGCTTCGGCTATCGAATCATGAAAAGGGATAGCTTCGACTATTAAGTTATGAAAAGGGATGGTGACGACCATCAAAATTATAAAAAGGGATAGCTTCGGCTATCGAATCTTAGAAAGGGATAGCTTTGGCTATCAAAATTATGGAAAGGGATGGTATCAACCATCGTGTTATCACTTCGTGTGAGCTTCGGTAAGAGCTTTCAATGTAAATTTTATTATTATGATGGAAGGTGAGTATTGTGGACTTTTGTGTCAATGAAGAGCTTGAATGCATATATTTAAGTTTATGAACTTATTAACATCATTTTATATTGGTTTATACATGCTTTGAGATTTTATAATGTATTGACATGTAACAGCTCGGTTTAGACCCTAATCAAAATAATGGTTTCGGGACCACAAATCTGAGGTTGGAAAATTAATTTAATATTATTTTTAGTGTTTATAATATGTGAATTGAGATGTGTGAAAATTTCGTGTGGAAATTTAACCGTTTGTGTGCTTAATTCGATAAAAGGACTTAATTGCGTAAATTGTAAAAGTTGCATGCTATATGTTAAGTGTGCCTATTTGCTATGGCTTTTTAATTGTAAGGTCCTTATATTTCTATTATGCCATTGAAAAGGTTAATGGACATAAATGGCCTAATGTATAATGGTTTATTAATGTTTTAATGTAAGGGCAAAATGGTAAACTAATTATTAATATGTGATTAATTAAACAAAACATGAAATAAGGCCATTTTGTGTTCATCTTTTGCTGAAAATCAAAGACAAAGAAAAGACAAAGAGATAGTTAGGGTTCGGCTAGTTCAAGCATCAATTAAGGTCTGAGTTTTGTTCGGTTTTTGATGATTTCTACGTTTTTGTGATCGTTGTTAAGTGTTATAGCTAGCCCATGCTTAAATTCATGAAATTTTTGATAATTTAATTAGATGCCATTGATGAATTCATGAGTTTTGTGTTGTTAAATGATGAAATATGAAAGCTTAGTGCTTGATATACATGTTTTGTAAAGTGATTTTGAGTAAAATTGCATATTAGGGATTAAATTGAGAAAAGTGTAAATTGAGGAACTAAAATGTGAAATAGATGGAATATATGGATATGAACTCTATGAACATTCGGCCTAACATGTGCAAAAGAAGATTTTGTGTATTTTGTGATTTTGTGATTTTGTGAATTAGGGACTAAATTGTCAAAATGTGAAAATGTGAGGACTAATTTGTAAAATGCCCTAAATATGTGTATATAGATTGAATTAAATGATTTGCTGAATAAAAGGGTTAATTTTGAATACATATAGATCAAGAAAAGAGGAATTCAGATTTAGGTCGAGGAAAATCAAAGGTTATCGAGTAAACGATCCGAATTGTCAATTATGAGTACGAGATAAGTTCGTATGTGATAAATGATGCTACAAATTAAGTTTATTTGCTTTGATAATGCATAAATTGTATATATTTGATTATGGTTTGAACACGATGATAAATGACTATGTTCAGCACTAAGTGTGCGATTCAAAATAGCTTTGGCTATAATTGCACTAATTGTGCGAATTGGAATAGCTTTGGCTATACGAGGATCTAAGTGTGCGATACCGAGATAGTTTCAGTTATTTGAGATGGCACTAAGTTTGTGAGATTGTAACAGCTTCGGCTAATGATTAATGCACTAAGTGTTCAAGCTTTTAAAGTATGAAAAGGCTTTCGAACAAATTAATGTATTCGAACGAACGGTGAGAATGAAAATGAATAAATACGGGAAAGTTTAGGTATGTACGATACCTATGTGGTAGATGATACTATGTGTATGAAGCTTGATGAATTAGTATGAACATATTAGTTGTGATGGAATAGAATTGATAGATGATTTGAGAACTACTAATTGTTTATTAGTTGATGTTTTGTATTTTATAATTTGTTGATTATATTTGGTGCGAACTTACTAAGCTATGAAGCTTAATGTGTGAAATGTTATCCGTTTTACAGTGTTATAAAGCTAGCTTGGATCTGGGAATCATCAGCGACTCATTCACACTATCGGACATCTATTTTGGTACCATTTTGAGAGTTGTACATATGGTATATGGCATGTATAGGCTAGAAGTATGTGAATATGCTTTGTAAAGTGTATATCATACCATGTGATATGGCTAGATTATGGTTGACTTTATGGTTTGATTTTGATATGAGAATGAATATGAAACTTAGTGATAAGAACAAGTATAATTGAATGTGTTTGGTAGGTAAATATGGTATGTTTTAGTTTGGATAATGAGCATGAATTTAGTTGATGAATATGTGATATGGATGATGAATGTTTTGTGGTTGGAAATTGGTTGGAAATATGATGTATTTGATGCTTGAATGGTAATTGTAGGGAGGACCCAAAAGGGGTGGCATTATGGCCTTGTAAATGGCCTACTTTTGCCCACACGGGTAGGGACACGGGCGTGTGTCTTAGCCGTGTTGCTCAACGGCCATTTCGAAATGAGCCTGGGCAGACCACACGGTCGCACACATGGATGTGTGCTAGGCCGTGTGGCCAAGCCAGTTTCGAGCATGGGCTAGACACACGGGCGTGTGACTGGCCATGTGACCCAAGTCAGTAGCCTTCCTAATTTTCACACGGCCTGGCACACGGGCGTGTCTTGTGGCCGCGTGGACAAGTCAGTATGTGTGCCCTCTTTTGCCATGGCCTAGACACATGGGCGTGTCTAATGTCGTGTGAGGTACACGGCGTATTCACACGGGTGTATAACCTTTATAACTTAGAAAAATGTTTAAGTTTTGGAAAAAAAATTGTATGTGCTCGGTTTCCCGACTCCTTTCTAAAGCATGTTTAAGGTCTCGTTGACCTATGTAAGGGACTCTATATTGATGTATAACCTATGATGATATGATTATTGTGAAATGAATGCTAAATGTTTTGATATGTTCGGTAATGCCTCTTAAACCTAGTCTGGCAACAGATACAGGTTAGGGGTGTTACATGACAAGCTTAATCCATATTCATTACGAACTTACTAAGCATGACACGTTTACTTTGTGTTTATTTTTCTATGTTTTGTAGTTAATCAGAAGTTCGATCGAGTTGGAAAATTGTCAGAGATCTACACACTATCCATCGGCTATATTGGTATCTATGGATGTTTTTAAGTTCGGTTATAATGGCATGTATAGGCTTTTTGGTGGTTGAAATTGCCATTTTCTTTGGCTTGGATTTAGGATTTTTGAGTAATGATGTGAATTTAGTTTGATATGTAATACTTAGCCTTAAAGTGATTGATACCTTGGAGCATGATGCTTGAATGTTTAAAGATAAAATGGTAGTCTAAAGTGGATATTGTAAATGTCTTGTGATGTGTTGGAAATGTGATGGTTTGGTGAAATGTTATACATGACATATATGTATATTTTGGTGCTAGTTGTTGAATGATAATTTTGGTATCAATTGGTACGTTTTGGTAGTTGAATTTAATGGTTGGTTAAAGTTGTATGTTTAGTTGAAAATTTTAGTTAAATTGAGGATGTGATTACACATGTTTAAATATTGTCATTTGAGGTGCCTATAGGCATATTGGTTGTATGTTATTATATCATATGTATATAACTTGATTATATATGATTTTAATGCCTTTTGATGGCTTGTATATAGGTGCAAAAGTGGTTGTAGGTACAAGTTGAAATGAGTGAGAAAAATGGCTTGTAAAATGACCTATTTTCGTCCACACGGGCAGAGACACGGGCGTGTGTCTTAGCCATGTGTGACACACGGCTAGGCGACACTGCCATGTGTCCCCCTGAAGCTTTCAAAGGGTTACAAGTCAGGTTGTTACACGGCCTGGCACACGGACGTGTGGCTTGGCTGTTTGACCCAAGTAAGTGAGTTACACGGGCACAGGCACCGCTGTGTGTCCCTACTTCAAATGCCTACACGGCCGTGTGAACCCTGCAACTTTGAAATCTTTTTCTTGTTTCTTAAAAAAATCCTGAGTTTTTGATTTAGTCCTGACTTGTTTCTAACGTGTATTTAGGGCCTCGAGGGCTTGTATAAGGGGCAATATGTACATTTTGAGTTGGTTTTAATATGTTTATTGGTATGATATGAAATGTTTATAAATATGTGTTCGTTTGAATTGTAAACTCCGGTAATACTCCATAACCCTAGTCCAGTGACGGAGACTCCACTGGAACTTCATCCTCGTCTTTATGTGCATGTCGGGGGTTGATCTCCGGCCTTGTCTTCATGTACACGTCAAGGTTGATCGATGACCTCATGTAACACCCCAAACCCGGCCTAGACATTATGGCCAAATTTGGCGATGTCACATGGAATGGGTTTTTTGAACTAAGTCGCCACAGTAAAACCATGTCAATTTATTAGCTCATATTTGTTTAACAATTCAAAAATGTTTATTCAACTCTTAAGTTTCTGTATTCATTATCAAAACATTAATCTATTTACCTAAAAATCATTCAGAGCTGAAGTTTACGAAAAATCGTAATGTTTTAGCATACAAATCGTAATTTAGAAAACCTTGTTTTAGTAAAGTGTCGTTTTAAAAGAAAACTTTTTTACAAAGCATGCATTAGATGAGCAACAAATCCAAAACCATTACTTAACACAAACCCTCAAATCTTAATGCCAAACTTAAATAAAACTAAAAACAAAGTAAAGCAGTTTATGGCAAGTGGTCACTGTCGAGATCTCCGCTGCACCAATTTGCCTAACTCTGTGGATTACCTGTACAAAATAACAGAAAAGGGTGAGTTTACGTAAACTCAGTGTGTAACCCCACAGAATTAAGCATACACACATCTTGAAAATCAGAATCAGTCAGATACAGATTCGGGCCTAAGCCTATCCTAGAATATAGATACAGATATGCAAATCAGAATCAGAAATCAGATATCCTACCCCCATCCTCTACACACCATCTCCGACCATCCCTACACACCATGTGGGGTTTAAAACACCCACCCAGCCCTACACACCATGTTGCACCAATGCAACACATAACAGATATGACACAGCCATGCTGCCAAATAATAGGCAAAACTGCCTTTCAGAACACTTCCTCCAAAATACATCATAACCCACCCCAATATCAGAAACCAAAATCAGATGCATATATACCAGACATAACATCCTCAACATGCATATTAACATACAAATATTACATAAATACAGAACTATCAGGCAATCATTTAGCCCCTTACTCAGATCAGTCCATCAGATTATCATATCATACAGTATAGAGTTTATTTAGCCATTACCAACCTTACAGTAGGCCTACGGTCATTTGGGGCGACCTATGCAACCCTAGGGAAAATATCAGATAAATGGGCCTATATTCCCGTGTGGGCCTACACGCCCAGATTGGCTTTGCCCGTGTGGATCACACGGCTTGGCCTAAAGTTTACACACCCTTGTGACACACCCATGTCGGCCCACACGCCCATGTAGCCCACACGCCCCGTCTGGTTTAGCCCGTGTGGCCTACACGGCCACACTCCGGCCATCACACGACCATGTCTTGCGCACGGCCATGCCTTTGTCAACCACACGGCTGTGCTGTCACACACGACCTACCACATGGGTGACCACACGCCCGTGTGGCACCGACAGTTTTGTTTTTGGCTTTTACTAAAGCCTTATTTTCTATGTTTTAGGTACACACCTAGTTTGTTTTTCACAGTGAACTAATCCCAAGACTCCCGAAACCAGAATAGATACGATAGCCTGAACACACACTACACGTTGCAAAACACATTTTAAATCCCTTGACCAACACCTTTAGTACCCAAACGCGATGATTCGCAAGCCAAAATAGCGAACAGAAATCAAAGAAAAGGCGGTCAGAAGTGAAAGTTTGGGAAAGAAAAAATTTTGGAAATGAACATCAAAAGTGCTCTGAAATTTTTAGCAGGAGAGAAAAAACCAAATAGAAATTCAATTGGACTTTTCCCCAACTTTCTACAACTATACAATCTCAACCACTTCAGAATTTTAATTCCACTAAAACTCTGTCTACAAACTTAGCAAAAATAAATACCCATGCTTGCGCAAGGACTCGAACATAGAACCTCCAACACACCAACACCCTTACCACTCGAACCAGCAGGCTCATTTTGATATGAAATTACAGGTAATTAAATATAAGCCCACTGAACAAAGATAGACTTAATTCCAAAAATAACAAAAATTGCTAAAGGTAGGGCTTGAAATAAAGACCTCACACACACACCCAGAACACTTAACCACTGAAGTAGACATATATTTTTGTCAAAATTATCCAAAAATAGAAATACAAATATTGGGGCGTTACACCTTATCTCCTTCCTCTGTGGATGACTGTGACAGTGTCTCAGCCGCCCGTAGTGCATCCCCCTAACAGAGCTAGCATTTGTGAGGATGCCCAGCTCAAAAGAACAATGGTGTTAGGGATGTTTGCGACACTATTGGTGGGCCACTATATGGTGTCATATGGGGCTATGGCGTATGGTGCGTGTAATACGATGCGAAGGTGGCGGTCATGCAAAATATACCACTAGAGAAGGTGCCAGTGCAGGAAATGGTTGCATGTGCTGTGGTGCTTGTATAAAATAAATTGGTGATGATTGTGTTGGTGCATGGAATGGTTGCACGTGCTATGGCGTAGGTGTAAAATAAAATAGGTTAGTGACATGAATAAATTAACCATACTGTCCGGGAGGTTACACGGGAACTGAGTCCGAGTCCGCGTGTGTATGTAGAGTAGATATGAATCTGTCCGCAGCATGTCCTCTCGACTAACCTGGGATTGATGTGGCCTCGTATTGGCCTCTTAAGGTGACGTTGCATACTCCTTTCTAAAGCCAATAGTAGATACGGCTTCCCGTGATGCCTGAACCAATCCATGTAATCTGAAGATGTTGCCAACTCCTTTTTGATCTTGTATAGGTCATTGAGCTCTTAAGGTTGCCGCAGAATACATTGTGTACACCCAAATTGCCGCATCACTTAGTTGGATTCATGCATCTCAACTGTTGTAAAAACTAATAAAACTTTCATGCGCCAAATTTTGCGATTGGCCAAAAATTCCTTCGGGACGTATTCTTGAATCCACGGATCTGTGTATAGCATTCATGTGAACTACAGTATGAATTTATAAATTTTAGCAAGTGTCTAATATTTAATTTCAAATGTTGGAATAAAAAATCGATAAATATGAAATTCATAAACTAATCTCCTCATCGATTTCTTAATCTAAAACAAGTCGGATGTCCTTGAGCTCGGTAGATATATTGTTGTGGCTCGTGGGGTTGTCCCTAAACCTGTTCGACACCTTCTTCAGTAGTTGTTCACATGTTGCACTCCAATCGACACCAACTCGCCTTATAATAACATCCCAATCAACTGGTAGACCGAGTTGTAAACTGACATCCTCGAGTCTAATTGTACACTCGCCGTAGGGGAGATGGAACGTGTGCATCTTCGGTCTCCCTCTTTTGACCAAAGGATTCATGAGTAGGAGATCTAATGGGACAAACTTGAAGTCACCCATGGAGGGACAAGTAGAGTCAAGGAGTCCAAGATAAGTCTTCTTACCCTTGATTATGAATTGTTTAAAGCTAAACCAGAAGAAGGAATCAAGGAGATGTCTGATTGCTTCACTCATATCATCAATGGTCTCAAAGCTCTTAGAAAGACATATCCCAACAAGGAGATGGTAAAGAAGATGTTGAATAGTCTCCCAACATTTTGGGAACCTAAAGTGACGGCCATGAAAGGGTCAAATGATCTTAACTCACTCTCTCTTGATGAGCTCATTGGTTATTTATTGACATAAGAAATGAAGATCAACTACAATGCAAAGGAAGTTAAAGAAGTTCCAAAGAAAGTAGGAGTTGCTTTCAAATCAACAACTTGTGAGAAGAATGAAGACTCTAGCAACGATGATGATGAAGAAATGAAAATGTTTGCAAAAAGATTCAAGAGGTTCATGAGGTCCAACAAAGGAAGATAATTCCAAAATAAGGAAGGACTTAAGAATAAATCTACTAAAGAGAAGGACCCTATCATATGCTATGAGTGCAAGAAGTTGGGACACATCAAATTTGAGTGTCCTCAATGGAAGAAAAGAGGGTCAAGCAAACAAAAGCTTAAGGCCTATATTGCTACTTGGAGTGATGAGTATTCATCGGACAGTGAAGATCAAGAAGTAGCCAATCTTTTCCTTATGACCATCGATGATATTAAGGTAACTTCTAACTCATCTACTTTAAATGATTATTCTTTTGATGAGTTGCAAGTTGCCTATGATGAGTTAGGTTTAGTATTTGAAGTCATGATGTCAAAACATAAGAAAAATGTTTCAAAATTGAGAAATGAAAATGACTTACTTTCTAAAACCAATAATGAACTTGAAGAGAAAGTAAATCAAATACAAGAAATTATTAATCACTTCAAAAAGAAAAATTTAGACTTGCATAATTTACTTTCGAAAACTCATGAGGATCATCAAAAGCAACTTGAGTTGCTTAAGAGTGAAAAAGCTCACTCCAACAAAGTTTTAGAAAAATTAGAAAGTTTAAAACAAAACTTTGTTAAAAATAACTTTAATTTCTATAAACATAGAGATCCCCAAAAATTTTACAAGAGAAAAATCATTAAAAGTGTATGAGTCCCCAAAGGACTCATAACTTCTCAAGATAAGAGCTTGATTTCAAAATAGATACCCAAAGGGACTAAAATTATAGAAACTAATGCTTATGGACCCAAAAGAATTTGGGTACCAAAAATCAGATCTTAATTTTATGTTTGAAGGAAAAGGAGCATTGCCTTGAGGTAGGTTACGCAAAGAAAAACTTATGGTACCTTGATAGTGGATGCTCAAGACACATGACCGGTGCCAAGAGTCACTTTATCAATTTGAAGCCAAAAAGTGGAAGAGAAGTTACATTTGGTGACAACTTTACCAAACAAATTGAAGGAATAAGCTCCATTGGTAAAAACTCTTCTATCATTATTAAAAATGTCTTGTATGTCAATGGTCTTAAGCACAATCTTTTAAGTATTAGTTAATTATGTGATAAAGGTTTCAATGTCATAATTAAGTCTACAGGTTGTAAAGTTATTGACATTGCATCTAATAAGATTATGCTTGTAGGACATAGGATAATATATATATATATATATATATATATATATATATATATATGGTGCATTTAGATGATATGCATAATTCTAGCTTATGTCTTATTGCTAAAAATAAAAATAGCTCTTTGTTATGGCATAGAAAACTAGGACATGCTAGCATGAGCATATTGCATAAATTAGTTAAAAATGACTTAGTACTTTGATGTGAATAATGTTTGTGATGCTTGTATTAAGGGTAAACATAAAAGAGTTTCTTTTAAACCTATTAATGATCTATCAACTAGTAGAGTTCTTCAACTAATTCACATAGACTTTTTTGGTCCAATTAGGAAATCTAGCTTGGGTGGAAATTAATATAATTTTGTGGTTGATGACTATTCTAGATTTACTTGGGTTCTTTTCTTAAGTGCTAAAGATGAAGCTTTAGAAAAATTCATCACATTTTCAAAAATAAACTAAAATGAAAAAATGTTACTCTATCACTAGTATTAGAAGTGATCATGGAATTGAATTTTAAAATCTTGGTTTTGAAAATTTTTGCAACTCAAATGGAATTAGCCATAATTTTTCTGTACTTAGAACCCCTCAACAAAATGTAGTTGTTGAAAGGAAACATAGAACTTTAGAAGAAATGGCTAGAACCATGCTTTGTAAAAATAAGTTACTGAAATATTTTTGGGCGGAAGCAACAACACGACTTGCTATGTGATTAATAGAGTAATGATTACACCTATTTTAAAGAAAACTTTATATGAACTTTTCAAAAACAAAAAGCCTAACTTTAGCTAGTTTCATCCTTTTGGATGCAAGTGTTTTGTCTTAAACAACGGGAAAGATAATCTTGGTAAATTTGATGCAAAAAGTGATGAATGAATTTTTCTTGATTATTCCTTAAATTCTAAAGCTTATCGAGTCTTTAACAAAAGAACTTTAGTAGTAGAAGAGTCTATACATGTTATTTTTGATGACTCTAATCCTCCTTCTAGAAATGATTTTTGTGTTGATGATGATGATGTATAGTTTTTTAATAAAGAGGATCAATCATCAAATGAAAAAATTCAAGAACAAATACAAGATACTTTAGAAGAACTTTCAATTGAGGAAAGAGAAATCACCTAGCTAAGAGAGTTCAACTATGTAAAGGATGGTATGATTTTGGATATCTTTCTCAAGGGGTAATCACTAGATCTTCTCTTAGAAATACTAGTAAGTATGTTGCATTTATCTCATGAATTGAGCCTAAACTATCAAAGAAGCATTAAATGATGAATATTGGATATTGGCTATGCAAGAAGAGTTAAATCAATTTAAGAGGAGTGAAGTTTGGACCTTAGTTGATTGACCTAGTGATAAATCTACTATAGGTACTAAATGAGTTTTTAGGAACAAACTAGATGAGAATGGTGACATAGTGAGAAATAAGGCTAGACTTGTTGCTCAAGGTTACACTCAAGAGGAAGGAATAGATTATGATGAAACATATGCTCCCGTAGCTAGGATGGAAGCCATTAGAATGCTCTTAGCTTTTGCATGCTTTAATAATTTTAAATTATATCAAATGGATGTAAAAAGTGTTTTTCTAAATGGTTTTATAAATGAAGAAGTGGATGTTGAGCAACCACCCAATTTTGAAAATGCAAAATTTCCAAACCATGTTTTCAAACTTTCAAAAAAATTGTATGGTTTGAAACAACCTCCAAGAGCCTGGTATGAAAGATTATCAAATTTTCTTATTGAAAAAGATTTTTGTAAAAGGGAAGGTTGATACAACACTTTTTATTAAAAGAAAAGATAAAGATTTATTAATAGTTCAAATCTATGTTGATGATATTATCTTTGGTTCTACTAGTGATATTCTTTGTCAAGAATTTTCTAAGCTAATGCAAGGTGAGTTTGAGATAGGCATGATGGGAGAACTAAATTTCTCCTTGGGTCTCCAAATCAAGCAAAGAAAGGATGGTATCTTCATCAATCAAGCTAAATACACAAGGGACATGCTCAAAAAGTTTGGGATGGACACTCTCAAACCACAAGCTACTCCAATGAGCTCATCTACAAAGCTTGATAAAGATGAGGAAGGTAAATGTGTTGATTTAAAATTATATAGGTCAATGATTGGTTCTTTGCTTTATCTTACCGCAAGTAGACCTGATGTTTAGTGTATGCTTGTATGCTAGATATCAGTCTTGCCCTAAGGAATCACATTTACAAGCCATTAAGAGAATCTTTAGATACCTTAGAGATATTCAAAATATAGGTCTTTGTTCTCTAAAGACTCATCCTTTAGCTTGCATGCTTACTCAGATGTGGATTTTGGAGGTTTCAAATTAGATAGGAAAAGCACCTCTGATACTTGTCAATTTCTAGGCAACATGCTAATTTCATGGTTTTTAAAGAAACAAAATAGTGTTGCATTGTCCACCATCGAAGCGGAATATATTTCTACCGATAATTGTTGTGCTCAAATTTTGTGGATGAAACAACAACTTAAGGACTATGGAATTGATATAGATACCGTTCCTATCAAGTGTGACAATACCAGTTCTATTTGTCTCACTAAAAATCTCATCCAATATTCTAGAACTAAACACATTGAAATTATACATTATTTTATTATAGATCATGTCCAAAAGGGTGAAATAGTTCTAGAGTATATAGACACCTTAAACCAATTAGCTGACATTTTCACAAAACCATTAGACAAAGAAAGATTTTGGACACTTAGGGGAGAGCTAGGTTTAACAACCTTGCCTTAACTTTGTGTTACAATATTCTTGTACCATATTTGATTACCTTATTACTACAAGCTTTTTGAGTATGAATTTAATGGCTCTTATATACAAAAAGGTAGGGGGAGTTTTCTGTGGAAAATTGTTCCATTTTTATTCACATTTTAAAGAATTGGTATTAACTTAGTCATTTTTTTCTTGCTTCATGCATTTCATTCACATTACATATCTTTATGCATATGAAATGTTTAGGAATTGTTTTAGAGTCATTTTAGGACAGTTGGGAAACAATACAACCTAAAATTGTGGTTTTTGGTGTTTTACTGCACTTGGAAAACATAATGCAAATTTGGTATTGATACTAACTGAAAAATACCGATACTTTTATAAAAATATCGACACTCGTGTAAAAATATCGATACCACAGGGCTTTTAAAGGTGCTGCAGCTGTTTTAAACTCAAAGCACCCTAAATTTTTTCCCTCCATCGAAAATCCTCTCCTTTCCTCTCAAAAAGTTTTCAAATTTCTTCAATTTTTAAGCAAATATTGGTTCTTTTCCATCTTCAAACTTCTTTTTCACAAGATTTGATCCTCCTTGCTTGAAGATTTCTCCTTTTCAACACTTTTGAGGTAAATTTCTAAAATTTTCAATTTGTTGATTTTGACAAATGTAGGTTGAAATCTTTGGGATGTTTTTGAACACATATATCTTTTTTTCTTTGCAAGAGGTCACCTATTCCTAAAGATAATTGTTAAACTCTTTTTCAAACCCTAACCCACCAAGTGTTTTAGTGTTTCTCTAAGTTGTTTCTAGCTATTATGGCCCTAAAGAAGCGTTCTAGGACTAGTGCATCGTCTTCTAATCCATCTAGTGAGTTGGAGTCATCATTTAGCACTTGTTTTCGAGACTCATACTCTCAATATATTTTTAACTCGTATTTTACATCAAAACGTGTATGGAAGGCTAGGAAAATTGATATACTTTGCTTATCTCCCTATTTTGCAAAATTAGGGGTGGATGGATTTTTTTAAATATTTCTTCACCAATTTATTTAAATCTTGTTCGAGCTTTCTTTTCAAATCCCAAACTCGAACATGATGAGTTTGATAACTCCATTACTACCATCACCTCGTTTTTAATGGGAACTCCCATTCGCCTCACTCTTGAAGAGTTTGGTGATTATCTCCTCTTACCTTCCGGAGGTTCCTCCGATGAAAAAGGGCATTTTGATCCCTCCCTTTTTATCCAGTTCAGATCAACATCTGAACTAAATCTCCATGATCGTGTCCTCCATTTAATTCATACTTGGAATTTAAGACCTATCAAAAAGCATGCCAAGCTTCGAAACAGCGATTATTGGTGGCTTGATTATTTTAAATTCGATAGGTGCCTTGACCTTGCACTTATGTTGTTTAACGACATTACAAAAGCTATTGGACGGGGGATGAATACAAACATCACTCTTCCTCATGGTATGTATTTATTGTACGTTCTTACGTGATTAGGTATTAGCACCCATGGAGACACCCCTGTTTCTTCTAATCAACCTATTAGTTATAGGGTCTACATCATGCAGGATACCATTTCGATGTTGCCTCCATGTAACACCCCTTATCCATGTCTGAGGCCAGTACAGGATACTAGGCATTATCAGACTTAAACATACACAATCACATAAAATCGGGCCATAAAATTTCATTCAAATAAAAAAATTCATACATATATATATAACGTCCCTTAAATGGGCTTACGAGGCCCTAACACGCATCGAAGATGATTCGAGTCTAAACTGGAAACTTTGAAAACTTTTGGGAAAACTTAGAAAATTTCATCATGAAACAGGGTCACACGCCCGTGTGGGTAGGCCGTGTGGTCACACACGTTTGTATGGCTTGGGACACGCCCGTGTCATCAGCCCATGTAACTCTCTGTTTATGATGTCAGCAACAAAATAGAGTCACACGGCCAAGTCACACACCCAAGTGCTAGGCCGTACCCTCCACACGGCTGAGACCCACGGCCGTGTCTTTGCCCATGTTGCCATGAAAGTGGCTATTTACCAAGCCATTTGGCACCCTCATTTGCACATACTTAAACATAACTTTAATGGCACCTTTCATGGCATAATTGAGCATTTAAACATCATCAAACAAGTCATAATCATGGCAATTTCAAACCAATTTATTCATGCATAAGGTACCATACTTTGCCTAGTTTAAACTTATCAAACTTTCATGCCATGACTATCATTAACCCATTCTCTTATTTTATACTTATACCAATTATGTCATCAACCAATTATCAAGCACCTAAACCATATCCACACACCCATCCATATTAAACAACATTATCACACCACATGACCTTTGGCACATGCAAGTACATATAATTAGGCATTACAACCCAAATAGTCAATATAAGCCACATCTCATGGCTATATATACAAAATGAATCAATATATCATCATAAGCTAATACATTTGGCCAAATAAAATGACACATACATAATTGACTAAGCCCCTATACATGCCATAAACTCAAGTGCTTGAATACTTATACCCCAAATGGTAGCTTGATAGTGTAATTGAATCTCTGATGATCTCCAACCCGAGCTAGCTAAATAAACCTATAAGAGATAGGAAAGGAAAGGAGTAAGCTATATAGCTTAGTAAGCCCATATGAAAATAATAAGCAAGTTATTAACATGCTTTTGCCAAATTCTGATAACATGTTTTCAAGGCAGCACAATCATAATTGCACATAATTCAGTTAAGCTGTCTACTCGAGTAAGAGTCACTAAATTATTTATAACTTGAGATAAAAATTTCTAAATTATGATATGGTAATTTTACTTGAAACAATACTCATGTATCTTTCTACTATAAAATTTTCAGAATTTATGGATTAGCCAATGAGTACAGTTTATTCTTCAAAGTTACCCCTATTCTGTTGTTTGATGGCTTCAACCTTTCTGCATTAAAAATTAATTATCTCCTCATACATGATTCAAATGATGGTCCTGTTTGTTTCTTTTGAAAATAGACTCATTAAGAATTTTAAAAATATAAATCATAACCCATAATTATTTTTTTTTTACAATTTTTAATGATTTTTCCAATTCAGAATAGGGGATTTCAAAATTATTCTGACTCTATCTCACAAAATTTCAAATATCTCATAATATAAAATTCTTTTTCTTATACTGTTTCCTTTATAAGAAAATATACTCAATAATCTTTAATTTCATATCTTATTCAACCACTAATTTGATTTCCACCATTTTTGGTGAATTTTCAAATTTGGACTGCTACTGCTGTCCAAAACTTTTTTAGTGTAAAATAGTGATAACTAAGTTAATAACACCTTTACAAATCATTTCAACCATCATGGTATAAATACATATTTATACAACATAAGCATGGACCCAAAATCACAAGGTCATCACAAAATCATTCTCATAGGCATGACTTACTTATTTACTTCGTTACAAAGATGCATCATAAACCGAAATCATTTCTCAGCAGTTTTGCATGCATATGATAAACCGTAATTTATACATATTTTTATCCCATGCTTAACACGTTTATGAATTATTTTCCCTTAGATTTGGTGAATTTGGTGCTCCTAATCCTTTAATTTCATGTTTTATACTTAAGTGAGCACAGGAGAGCGAAAAGAATAAGAAACGGGCCTAAAACGGAGAAAATGGGCCGACGGGGGAAAACAACATGGCCTGGACTTCCTAACACGGGCAGAACACACGCCCATGCCATTATAACAGGCTTGACCACAACCTAAAACAATCAAAGCACGGGCGTGTTGATCTCTCAGCCTCGACCACGGCTTGA
The DNA here is from genome assembly GCA_025698475.1 of Gossypium anomalum. Lineage (NCBI taxonomy): Eukaryota > Viridiplantae > Streptophyta > Magnoliopsida > Malvales > Malvaceae > Gossypium > Gossypium anomalum. The sequence continues at coordinate 73,535,280 of CM046966.1, read as the reverse complement.
AGTAATCGCACATGGGCGTGTCCCTGCCGAGCCCTAGCTAAGTTCCATTCGAAAAAGGGCAAGTTTGAGGGCTTTTAGGCATTCTAACGCCTATTTAAACACCCTAGAGGAAGACGAAAAGGGGGACAAAGAGTAGAGAGCAAGGAATTACTCCAAGAAAGCTGATTGATCCATCTCAGAAGCCAAATTCACCATCAAGACTGAAGATTTCTCCTCAATTTCCCTACAGGAGTTTTTGGGTTTTCTTTATGTTTTGTATTCTTCATTCTTTTGAGATGTTTTACTTTTTAGTTATGAACTAAAACCCCTAAATACCTAAGGGGGATGAAACCTAAGACGAATCTTGTTATTATTTTCTGAATTGTATGATAAATATTTGACTTGTTCTTAATTAATTGTTTTGGTATTTCAGGATATCGATTCAAGTTAACGCTCTTAGTTGGAGGATGAATAGTCCCTAGCTAAGAGTAACTTCGTCATAAGTAAGCAGAGTTGATTGGCGCCTAGAGATAGGGTGACAAGATTTTGCCGGATTAGGGTGAAACCTAATAAGGGGATCCATAGATCGAGTTAATGCAAACCTAGGGTTTTAATTAGAGAAAAGTCTCAATTATTCAATCTAGGGTTAGACGTTATTAGTCTTGAATAGGGATAATAACATAACTTAGGGATTTTTACGGAACAAGTTAAATGAATAAATCGTCCGATTTGGAGGCAAAATAACAAGTAAAGTCTAGGTGGATTTTTCCTTAGGTATTGTCTTTAATCAATCGTTTTCCCAAATGTAATTCCCAAATTCTATTTTCTATGATTTCTTAGTTTAGTAATTAGTTAATTAAAACAAACAACATTATTCTTAGGCTAGATAATAAAGAAACAGTCATTACTAGTACTTTTAGTTCCTTTGGGTTCGACAATCCGGTCTTGCTAAAGCTATACTACTGTTCGATAGGTACACTTGCCTACATCATGATAATAGTTAGTTTCAAGAACGATTAATTATAAATTTATAAAACTTATCACGGAAAATCACGATTAAGTTTTTGGTGCCGTTGCCGGGGAACTAGGATACTAGGAACACTTAATTTTTATTACTTTAGCCATTTATTTTTTCTTGCAATTTAATTTTATATTTATTTATTTATTTACTAATTTACTTTTTCTTTATTCTGGCAGGTTCTTATAGTTTATGACTAGAAGAAACCTGTCGGGACTACTACTATTTGACGAAGAAATCGATAGCACCGCTTGTAGAAACTGACGAGAAATAAGGCGAAGCCTAAGATACACAGAGCAAGAGCAAGAGAATGATATCTCATCTACAAGCGAGGAGATGGCTGAAAATTAGGACAATCAGCTACCTCTTGCGATACTCGCTGAATTAGCAAATCAGAATCCTGCTCCTCGTACTATGTATGATTATGCTAAACCTAATTTAACAGGAACTGAGTCAAGTATAGTTAGGCCTACTATTGCTGCGAATAATTTTGAACTAAAACCTAACATGATTCAAATGATACAACAATTTGTTCAGTTTGATGGTTTGCAGGATGAGAATCCCAATACTCACTTGGCAAATTTTCTGGAAATTTGCTACACTTTTAAAATTAATGGCATTTCTGATGAAGCCATTCGTCTTCGGTTATTCCCTTTTTCACTGAGGAACAAAGCTAAAAAGTGGTTGAACTCGTTACCACGAAGGTCTATCACTACTTGGGAACAAATGACCAAAAATTTTTTATTAAAGTATTTTTTGCCAGCTAAAACGAGTAAATTACGTAATGATATCTCTTCTTTTGTGCAGATGAATTTAGAAACTCTTTACGATGCATAGGAGAGATACAAGGACCTACTGCGAAGGTGCCCTTACCATGGGTTACCTCTATGGCTGCAAGTTCAAACGTTCTACAATGGTGTGAATCCCTTAACAAGACAGATGATTGACGTAGCCGCTGGTAGAACTATCAACAACAAAACACCTGAAGAGGCTTACGAATTTATTGAGGAGATGTCACTGAATAACTATTAGTGGCAAGTCATGAGGACTAAGCCAACTAAAACAACAGGCGTCTATAACGTCGATTCGGTTACTATGCTGTCAAATCAGGTAGAACTTTTAAATAAAAAGATTGATGGATTACTTGGTTCTACACAGGTTCATCCAGTAATGCAATGTGAAGCAAGTGGAGGTGGATCAAGCAATTCAAAATATCAACCCTATGGCTACAACATGGAGAACGAGCAATTAAATTACATGGGTAATAATCCTCGATCTCAAAATAATCCTTACAGTAATACTTATAACGTAGGTTAGAGGAATCCCCCAAACTTCTCATGGGGTGGTCAAGGGAATCAAAGGCCATAAAATCCTCCGGGTTTTCAACAGCCACCTTATCAACAGGAAAAGAAATCAAACCTTGAAGAAATGCTATCCAAATTCATCTCGATGTCAGAAACTCATGTCCAGAATACCGAGACAGCACTTAAAAATCAACAAGTGTCGATCCAAAGGCTCGAAACTCAGATAGGCCAGCTGTCCAAACTAATTGCCAAACGACCACAAGGTAGCTTACCAAGTAATACTGAACCTAACCCAAGGGAATAGCTCAACGCAATTAATGTTCAAGGGGAAGAAGGATTCATTGAGCCTGAGCCAGAACTGAGGCAAGAAACTGTGGTGAGCAAAGGTAAAGGTGAGGTAGGTCATAATGAAAACAAAACGGTGAGTGTAGAACATAAACCTCGTATGCCATACCCTAGTGCAACAAGGAAAGACTGCACAGATGAACAATTTGGTAAATTCCTTAAACTCTTAAAAAAATTACATATTAACTTACCGTTTATTGAAGCCCTCTCGCAGATGCCGAACGCAATGAAATTTTTAAAAGTGCTTTTAGCGAATAAGTGGAAGTTGGACGAAGCGTCGTATATGGAACTAAACGCAGTTTTCTCAGCTATTCTGCAGAATAAGCTACCCAACAAATTAAAAGATCTAGGAGTTTTACAATTTCTTGCTTAATTGGTAGTTTAGATGTTAGTAATGCATTAGCTGATTTAAGGGCTAGTATTAACGTCATACCTTACAAAATGTTTAAACAACTAGGTCTTGGGAAACCCAAACAGACTAGGATGAACATTCAATTAGCAGATAAAACAATAAGATTTCCTAGGGGTATTATTGAAGATGTGCTAGTTAAAATTGATAAATTTATATTTCCCGTTGACTTTGTTGTTCTAGACATAGAAGAGGATAGCAACACTACTTTAATTTTAGGAAGGCCCTTTTTAGCAACTGCTAGAACAATTATTGATGTTGGCACAAGTGAACTCACACTTCGTGTGGGAGATGAAACAATCACCCTTCAAGCTCGCAATTCTGGCCACACATCAAAAATTGAAGGTGAGTGTATAAACCAATCTACTAAAACTGAGAATATGGTGAAACCTACTTTGCAGGAAATAAGTTCAAAGGATGTACATGAGCCATGTTCAAGCAATAATAGAGGACCCATTCATGAAGAACGAAGGCTACAAATCGAGGAGCTAGATGAATGGCGGACACATAAACTGAGAACATACGATAAACCAAAACTATGCTAGAACGAGCTCAATACCTCTCCAAATCAACTTAAGGTTGGAGATAAAGTTTTACTCGATGCCTCAGATCCTTACATTGTCACTGCCAAACCGAATGAAGAAATTCCTCTTACGGTACTTAGCATCTTTCCATTCGGTACAGTCAAGGTAAGTCATCCCAAGTTCGGCACTTTTAAGGTAAACAATACCTGTCTAAAACCTTATTTTGATGAGATTAATAGCAGGAATGAGGAGTATAAACTCCTTGAACCACCATGACCATTCAATGGGGAGGTAAGTCGAGCTTAGACTATAAATAAGCGCGTCTCGGGAGGCAACCCAAGCACTAACTGTACTAACGGAGCTCTTAAAAATAGGTTTACCACATTCACACGGCCAAGTACACAGGCGTGCTTAAGACCGTGTAGAAACAAGGCAAAGATTTTTCCCAAACACGGGCTATGATAAATGGCCACGGCCGTGCGACATGGCTATGTGCGATCCTGCCAAAACAACACGGGCGTGTGACACGCCAGTGGCATTGAACCGTAGGAGAACCTGAGAAAATAGCACGGACGTGCGACACACCCATGTCTAGCATCCATAGTCGAACCTGTCAAATTAACACGGGTGTGGGCATATGAACACGGGCGTGGGAGAAGTGAATGAAGCTAGACACGGCCATGCGACACGGCCGTGTGCACCAACACGCCCAAGGTACACGGTGTGGGACGAATTTCAAACGCACCAAAATAGGAAAAACGCGAAACACATGGGCTAAAATTGGGGCACACGGGCGTGTCCTCTGGCCATGTGCCCCAAAATCTATAAATACCCTACACTATTCATTGTCTTCTTCACTCAAATCCCTAACCCTAGCTGCTGCAAGTCTACACGGCCTCCCTGCCACGCCCGTGTGCTGCTTCCAACCCTATTTTTTGATGCTCATTCTCCTCTTTCTAGCGTTTGTTTACTCTTTTCTCTTTTATTTTACTGATCTATAATGCTATTTATCATTGTAATCTAAACTTTTTATGTCATCTTCATATTTCTATCACTCAAATATCATATCTAGAGTAGTTATCATTTTTCATGTTGAAAGTTCTTACTCATTGCATGATCTATCTACTTCATTTGACTTGTTTAAAGTGAATATTGATGTTTAGGATACTAGAAATATGCTACATAGAATTTTTTGCCATTTTATGAAACTCATACTATTATCATGCTAATGATACTCCATAAAATTGATTGTTTTTGATTAAGTTTGTTAGTAGCTTTGGCTGAAATTATTAGTTTTAATTTATGAATTTTGCCTTTTTGAATTTATTAATTAATGGCTTTGATATTAGGTATACCATGTCGTCTTCATGAGGAAAGAAAGCCGCCATCCCCGCCTCAAAGAAAAGGAAGGGAGCGTCATCTTCTTCGGGTCCTACCGCGAAAATCCGTCATCTTTTCCTACAGTTCCCCATTGGGCCCCAAGAAGAAATTTTCCAAATACTCCGGGCCCGACCTTTAACTACGGGCCACTGCACCGACTGGGCTGCAGTAGAACAAGTTCAATTGGCTGATGCGATTCGGGCCCTCCTAACCACCGATCCTTGGGAGCTTTTCTTTGGGATCATCGAGCTGATGTACCTCGAGCTCACGATGGAACTATGCTCAACGTTCTATATTCAAACCGTAATGACGAACGACGATGATCCGGGCACAGTCCAGTTTCGCCTAGGTGGATTAGTCCGCTAGCTAAGCGTCCCAGAATTCGGCATTGCTTTGGGCTTATATACGGAGGAGTTCAAAGAGGAGAATGACTTACATGCTCTCAACCACCACATCCATCATTCTCTTTCACGGTGTTGGGATGCCCTCGTCCCATGTTCGGTCAGCTACGACCCCAGTCGCTCCAAGGCATCATCTCTCCCTCTATCCTTGAGGTACTTACATTCTATTTTATCTTACACCTTGACAGGATAGAGAGAGAGCACCGGCGTCGTCACTACTCACGATGTCTACTACTTATGGTATATGTCGCACGGGCACATCTTCGACCTTGCGTACTTTATCACCCTTGCCATTCGCCACCAGACGGAGCGACATCAGAAGGGGGTCATCTCCATTGGCCCCTACGTGCCTCGACTGGCACGATACTTCGGACTCCTCAACACCGCGACATAAGAATCATCCTTGACCTTCATTGGCTAGATGTCACCACAAGGCATCTCGAGCATGCTTAGCATGAGGATGATCGAAAAATACCGAGGAACCTATCCTCTCCAATATCTTCTTGCCCAATCTACTGAGGAGGAGGCCTTAGAGGACATTACTGATGATGTCCCTTCACAGCACGAGGACCTACCGTCTCAGCCAGCACGCTTCCATAATCCAATTCATGTGACGGCTTCATATGCTGACATCTCTGAACGCCTCACTCGATTTGAGCAGCAGTGTTTTCAACGATTTGATAACATTGATGCTACTCTACAGCAGATTTGTCAGCACTTCCACATCTCATCGCCACCACCACCTCGCGAACCATCCGGCGATGATGATGTTTAATTTTCCTTTATTTTTATTTTTATTTTTTTATTTTACTTTTAACTTTTAAATGTTGTTTCCTTTTTGATACTATTTTTTATTTAGGTTTTATATATTAATTTTAATCTTGGCTATTTCTTTATGAGTAATATCCCCTAAAAAGTTCCTGATTTTCTCACGGCTATAAAGATCTACACAACTCACAATCATTAGGAACTTCAAACTCCATTGGAAAAGGTTCTCCACGACTGCCATGCCCTACTTGATCACGAGATATAATATTCTTTTGGTGCAGCACTTGTGGAACCCAAACTCTACCACTACCGGAGTATCCTCCTCCACTCTACATAACTCCACACTAGGGAATTCATTTATTTAAAACTCAGGAAGTTTCATTTCTCTCCCTATCTTATGATATTATATCTATAATTGCCACTAATTCTATCTTTGTACATTGAGGGCAATGTACATCTTAACCCTTAGTAAACCCCTTTGAGCCTAACAAGCCATTCTTTATATTACCCTTAATATTAACCCCTAACCCATTATTGTTGAAATCCACTCAATTAATTTGATCCCTATTTTTGTCGAGATTTGATTTGAATAAATTGCTTAGCTACTTATTGTTTTTAATAGTTAGTCTATGTTATTTGACTTGTTCTTAATTTTAAAATAAAAATTATTATTATACATATTAGTTTCTGTCTTTGAATCCAAGTATTTAAATTCCATATTCTGAGAAGAAGCTCTATTGTACGTAAGTGATGATTAAATATTTTTCTAGTTAAGTAATTTTTCAACTCAATCTCGATTCTAACCTTTTCTTTTAGCTTGTGACCACACCCCCTAACCAAGCCTCGTTACAACCATCTAAAGACCTTTTGGTTGATGTATTATCTCAATTTATAGTGGTGGAGATTTGATTTTCATGCAAGCCTATGGAAATAACTTTTCATATTGACTAATGAGTGCTAATTTCATTGTCCTTAAACACTTTGAATGATTTGAGTGAATCCTTAGTGAGGTTGTTAAACTCTATGAGATTTCAAATCGATGGTAACTACTTAGATGAGGGCAGATGCCTAAGTTTTTTGTGATTAAATACTCAACTTGGAATGTTTGAAGCTTTAATGTTCTTTTAGTTGAATTCTCAATGTATGATTACATATGGATTAGTTTGAGATATTATTGATAGGAATTATAAGTTGATAAAATGGAAGTCTTAATTGTGAATTGAGGATTTTACTTGAGGACAAGCAAACGCTTAAGTGTGGGGGTATTTGATAAACCGTAATTTATACATATTTTTATCCCATGCTTAACACGTTTATGAATGATTTTCCCTTAGATTTGGTGAATTTGGTGCTCCTAATCCTTTAATTTCATGTTTTATACTTAGGAGAGCATAGGAGAACGAAAAGAGCAAGAAACGAGCCTAAAATGGAGAAAATGGGCCGACGGGGGAAAACAACACGGCCTGGACTTCCTAACATGGGCAGAACACACGCCAGAGCCATTCTAATAGGCTTGACCACGACCTAAAACAATCCAAGCATGGGCGTGTTGATCTCTCAACCTTAAACATGGCCTGAAGTAATCGCACACGAACATGTCACACGAGCGTGTCCCTGCCAAGCCCTAGCTAAGTTCCATTCGAAAAAGGGCAAGTTTGAGGGATTTTAGGCATTCTAAAGCCTATTTAAACACCCTAGAGGAAGACAAAAGGGGGACGGAGAGTAGGGAGCAAGGAATTACTCCAAGAAAGCTGATTGATCCATCTCAGAAGCCGGATTCACCATCAAGACTGAAGATTTCTCCTTAATTTCCCTTTAGGAGTTTTTGGGTTTTCTTTATGTTTTGTATTCTTCATTCTTCTGAGATGTTTTCCTTTTTAGTTAGGAACTAAAACCCCTAAATACCTAAGGGGGATGAAACCTAAGACGAATCTTGTTATTATTTTCTGAATTGTATGATAAATATTTGACTTGTTCTTAATTATGTGTTCTTAATTCTTGTTTTGGTATTTTAGGATATCGATTCAAGTTAACGCTCTTAGTTGGAGGATGAATAGTCCCTGGCTAAGTGTAACTTTGTCATAAGTAAATGGAGTTGATTGCACGCCTAAAGATAGGATGACAATATTTTGCCGGATTAGGGTGAAACCTAATAAGGGGATCCATAGATCGAGTTAATGTTAACCTAGGGTGTTAATTAGAGAAAAGTCTCAATTATTCAATCTAGGGTTAGGCGTTACTAGTCTTGAATAGGGATAATAACATAACTTAGGGATTTCTACGAAACAAGTTAAATGAATAAATCGTCTGATTCGGAGCCAAAATAACAAGTGAAGTCTAGGAGGATTTTTCCTTAGGTATTGTCTTTAATCAATCGTTTTCCCAAAAGTAATTCCCAAATTCTATTTTCTGTGATTTCTTAGTTTAGTAATTAGTTAATTAAAACAAACCTCATTATTCTTAGGCTAGATAATAAAAAGATAGTCATTACTAGTACTTTTAGTTCCTTTGGGTTCGACAATCTAGTCTTGCTAAAGATATACTACTGTTCGATAGGTACACTTGCCTACATCGTGATAATAGTTAGTTTCAAGAACGATTAATTATAAATTTATAAAACTTATCTCGAAAAATCATGATCAACATACATGTACTGATCCTTACCATTTCATACATACACATAATGCCGTTGCATCTTTGATGTCTCGCACACTAAGTGCCATACTCAATATCTCGCACACCAAGTGCCATTCCCAATATTTCGCACACTAAGTGCCACAAATATATATATAGCCGAAGCTATCTCAAATCACACACTAAGTGCCGCATTTAATCGATATGTCGTCAAACATTACAACATTCACATATATGCAATTTATACGATATTAAAGCATTAAAAACATAAATTTAACAATGCTTATTACATACGAACTTACCTCGATCGTTAACATGACGAAACAGATTGATTAGTCCGATACTTTGTTTTCCCCCGTTCTAGATCCAATTCTCGATTATCTCAATGTAAATAATATCAGAATTTACTTATTTAATCATTAATTCATTCAATTTAACATAATTTACATATTTTGGCAAAATTATGCTTTTGCCCCTAAAGTTTCACTCTTTTACAATTTAGTCCCTAAGCTCATAAAATGAAATTCATTCAATTTTGGCCAAACCCGAACCTAGCCGAATTTAATATAACTTCATAGTAGCCTATATTTTCGTTTATTTCACACTTTTAACCACAACATTTCACTTTTTCTCAATTTAATACCTAATTGGCATTTTTGTCAAAAATAACTTTATAACACTTGTTAATCTAACTTCAAATATTCATATTTCACCATTAAACATAAAGAAAACATAAGTTTATCAATGTAAACTATTAAAATCTTTAACAATTTTGAAAATTAAGGCACGGGCTAGCTAGAACACAAAGCAACGATATTAAAAATGTAAAAATCATTAAAAACAGAGCTAGGAAACACTTACATGCATAAAGAAACTTGACCAAACTTTAAAGAACCAAACATGGTTTCTTCCTGTTCGGTATTCGGCTGAAACAAATCCATTTGCATGTACTTTCTTTTGTTTTTCTTTAATTTATTATACTTATTTCATCAATTACCATTTTAACCCTTAGTCATACTTCATTAAAATTCACCTAACATGTCCATTTATGTCATGTTCCACTTTCAATGGTTTATGAACATCATAAAGACTTCTAATTTAATAAGCCATAGCAATTAAACACTTTTAACAAATAGAATGTAACTTTTGCATTTTACACAATTAAGTCCTTTTTGCCGAATTAAGCATTTAAACAGTAAAACTTCTTTACGAAAATTTCACATAACTCTAATATCATACTGTAGACTTTATTAAAATAATAAAATAAATATTTTAACTTCGAATTGTGGTCTCGAAACCACTATTCTGATTAACCCCAAAAACGGGCTGTTACACTCCAACACTTAGATGAAACATGATCAACCGGGGGGAAATGAAGATGACGATGTCGATGCTACCTTTGATGATATTCTGGCTCCTGACCCTATTCCTCAACCACCTTCTTTGTCGCATGCTGCTCAACCCTCCTCTAAGGTTAATAGTGCTATCCTCGATGCTATCCATTCCTTGAGCAACGACATTCGAGGTCTTAGGGAATATGTTAACTTTCATCTCTCAACCTTGGAGATGCAAATGGCATATCTATTAGCCCATTTACCTTTGACACCTCATTTCTCTCCTCATCATGATGATTAGATTAGCTCTAGACCATATATTTCATTTTCATCACATTTGCACATTCATTGTTTTATGCCTATAACTTGTTCTTGCACTTTGTTGCTTTATTTTTATCTTAAGCTATTCTTTATGCTCATTTCACTTCTTCTATATTTTGATGAGCTAACTTATTCTCTCTTTAAGCTTTATTTGTCTTTTGATATAACAAAAAAAGGGAGAAGAAAAAGGTAAATTGATAATTGATATTACCCTTTGTTGACAATTAAATGCAAATTTTTGTGACCAAAATTTTTTCTAAGTAAGAATGAATGCCAACTTGTTTGACAAATCTTATTTTGGCCTTAAATTTAAAATATCTCTTATTAAGGGGGAGCAATTATTCAAAAACAAATTTACAAAATGTTTTGTTATATCAAAAAAGGGGAGATTGTTAAATTAAGCTTTATTTGATAAAAGATTTTGATATAACAAATTAAAAGTGTTTTTGAATATAAGTTGAATTTGAAAAAATAATTTTAAAATTGAATTAAAAGAAATAAAATTGTTAATACTTACAATAAACTCTTAGAAAATTTTGAAGCAATTTTAAAATCAAGTGAAATTATTTTTAACCAAGTCAAAATGACCCTAGTTAAGTTAAAACCATTTTAACACATCAAAATGATTTTCAAACAAGTCAGAATTGCTCCAGGCTGAAAAGTATTGATACCATTTGGCCAGGTATTGATAATTTTTGAAAATAATCAAAACCCTTAGTAAAATTGAGACCAAAAAGGCATTCAGTCAAAAACCTACAAATTATCGATACCATGATTTCGATATCGATACTTTTCCAAAAATACTCGATACCTTACTTAAAAACGATACGAAAATTGTATTATGTTTCTCAAAAGCCCTACAAGGTATCGATCTGATATCGATACCTCTTTCAGGAAGTATCGATAAAATATTTTTGAAGTATTGATTTTTTCATTCCAACGATCACTGAATTAGCATTTATGACAAAAAATATCAATGCTCTTTTTAAATGCATCGATACTCGAAGTTGCAAGTGAAATAAATGCTCTGGTTTTACATCCTCAACGGCCATATTTACTTCTCCAACATCCTCAATGGCTAAAAATCTATTAGGGGGTATAAATACCATCTTTTATAGTCCTACAACATCCAAGAAAAGTACTTCAAGTAAAATCATCAATCAAACAATTTTTAGAGCTTAAATTTTCATACTCTTGTTACATACACTTATGAGCCTTATCTCTTTTATTTTGCTCAAGTGTATTTCATTGTATTTCTGCTTCAATTTGCAAACAAATTTATCTTGTAAGGATTGTTTCTTTGTTTGGTCATTTGTATCTCTTTGAGAGGTTTTGAAACTTAAGATTTGGGGTAGAAATATTAAGGAGTTGTAAGATTAAACCTTGTCCTCAAAGGTTGAACAAATTAGTGAATTTGGGAAAAATCCATAGTTGTGGAAAGCTAAGTTAGTGAAGTAGGCAATTGGGGCTGAACCACTCTAAATTCTTGTGTTCTTCATTTTTTTCTTGCCTTTGCTTTCACCAAAATTTTTAAAGGCCAATTCACCCCCTTTTGGCATTTTCAGTTTGCTTCATCGAGCTTTCACAGGCTGTGTAACTCTCAAAATAACCATACACGCTCGTGTGCCAGGTCGTGTGATAGGTCGCTTAACAGCCTGACTTGCATGCAATGAAATCTATAGCAGACACACGACCGTGTCGCCAGGCTGTGTGTCACACATGACTGAGTCACACACTCGTGTCTCAGGCCGTGCAGACCTAAAATGAAACTTAAACAATAAGTTTACAATTTCAAGCTTACTTGGATCCTAAGTAAACCATTTACCAACCAAACCACCTATTCAAAGTGACATTATTCAAGCAAAAAACATACCAAATCAACCTATTAAGTGCCTAACCAATGGACCCTTATTGGTACAAGTATATACAATTGTACATCAAAATAAAATGTCAAACACAACTTATCAAATCATCCATTCTAATGGCTAACCAATGTACCTATCATTGTACCTTAATCACAACATATCATTGACACACACCATTCATATTTGCATTAGAACCTTACCTTAATCAGATACATTATATAAGTTGGCAATTTACACATAATATCATGCTTAGCATTTTAGTTATTCCAAAACATTAGTAATAACAACACAAAAGCCTATTACATGCCATATAAATTGAATCAAACATTCTAAAAACTACCGAATTAAGCTGGATAGTGTGAATTGAGCACTGATCCACTCGTCTAACATTCTAAGTATTTACAAGAACATTAAATAACACAAGTAAGCTTAATGATGCTTAGTAAGTTTGACGTATTAAAATAATAAATCTTCCTAAAGGAATTAAAATAATTCAAACAATAATTATTCAACCACAAAGGTTTCTTGTCGTCCACAATCTCAACCGATAAATCACATACGTTCAATTTAATACTCAAATGTATAGCAAATACATCAAATCTATTAAACAAATTACCTTACCGAGATTTTCAATTCGAAGAACAACTTATAGATAGGAGCACATCGTCAGTCCAACCATAACACACCAGATGCTCATACAAGCCAATCCCTCCAAAACACACCAAATGCTCACACGAGCCAATCCCTCCAAAACACACCAGATGCTCACAAGAGCTAGTCCAACAAAAAAATGCTAATGCTCACAAGAGCTAGTCCAACCCAAACACGCCAATGCTGATAAGAGCTAGTCCAACTGAAACACGCCAATGCTCAAAAGAGCTAGTCCAATCGAAACATGCCAATGCTAATAAGAGCTAGTCCAACCAAAACATGCCAATGCTCATAAGAGCTATTCCAATCAAAACACGCCAAAAAAAGAGTATAACACGAGAGTTAGCAACAAATGCTGAACCTTGATTTACTTAGAATATATATATAAATCACTCCATAACCATCTCCACTCTAATCCCTCATAACACACCAAATCACGACTGTACTCTATCCCGCATTCAATCCAATGCGAACATCAAATTCAATAACTTATCTCAAATAATCATTCATTATCAACAATTGAATATATATATTTTACCATGTTATACTATTCAAAAATTCATATAGATGTTAAATTTTAAACCGTACGAACTTACCTAGACTGAATTGTAGAAGTTCAGGTACTATTCTGTAATTTTTCCTTTTCCACGAATATCTATGGGATCTTGATATAAAATATAAAACTTCTCAATTATCAGTTTACATTTCACATTTCAATCCATTTTACAATTAATACCCTTTTATTTTTTGAATTTACACAATTACCTTAAACTTTTACAATTTTTGCAATTTAGTCCTTTGACCCAAAATTCATCAAATTAACCATTTTTATCAATTAAATATTCCATCCAAATATTCTAGGCACTTAAAAAGTCCCTAATGAATATCAAATTCACTATCAAACCCTAAAATTTTGACATTTTCACAATTTAATCCTAAAATCAAAATCTAACAAAATCACTTTACAAAATCATCAAACAACGCAATAAAAGCTCCAAATACATGGTATTCATAAAAAAAAAATTCAATATTCATTAATGGAAACTTCAAAAAATTTTAACAGAATAAAAAACGAAGGTACGAGCTAGTTGGACCTAGTTGCAACGATATCAAAAACATAAAAATTACAAGAAATGAACATAAAATTCACTTACATGAAATCACAATAAGAAACCAAAGCTCCTTCACCTTAGCTATGGTTATTCGGCATGGAAATGAAGAAATGAAGAAGAAAATATTTTGTTTTAATTTTGAAAATTTTACAAAATTGTCATTATTAATATTTTTCTCTACATTTTTCTTTAATTATTAACCCCATTACCATCCAATACTAATTAATGAGGTCTAATAGCCCTATTGATCCTTCTACCTTTATTAATTAAGGTATTAGATCATCAAAATCCAATAATTACTAAGTTTTGCACCTTAAATAAATTAGTTATTTTTCTTTAATTAATTATTTAAACGTTAATATTTCTAAACCGAATTTTAATACAACTCTAATGACTCTATAAATATTCTAAAAATAATATTAACGAGTCAATACGATGAAAATTTGTAGTCCCAAACAACTATTCCGTCACCACTAAAAATCGGGTTGTTACATTGATTCTTCTCATTTGTTCCATTATTACCTTAGGCGAAGCTCTAGTAATATGGTGCCGTCTTTCTAGTCTCATTTGTTCGTTCACAGTTTTGTTTTGCAGAGATTTGAAACAAGCGTAATGTAAGTGTTCTTTCTTAAGTTTTAGATCAATTTTTATTTGATTCTTATGGTGTGGTTATGATTGAATCCTTATAGGTGTTGTACATATGTGATATTGAGTTTTAGATTGGCATAGTAGTGGTGAATTGGTCACTCATTGGTGCTTGGAAATTTTATCTAAGGTGTGTTTTCTTGAACACTTCTAATCTGGGGTACGCGTACTGTAAATTTTAATGCTTTGCAACAGATTTCGGAATGGTTTTTGGACCAAATGGGCTTGTGTCATGTTGTGAATGTGCCCATATTGTAGTAAACATGTAATTGTTTCCTATTTATTTGAAAGATGAATAAATAAATAAATTTAATTTCACGTTTCACTATTATGTCTTCTATATTTTCTGTCTTTTATATTTTATATGTATAGAGAAATTGTGACAAGCAAATATTAGCTCATTGATTGTCTAAAAGTATAAACTGAAGATAAGTGACATTATAGGAACATTTACATTGTGAGAAACAGCTTACTTTAGTAGATAATTTACATGAGTCAGTGATCCCGTAAAAGAATCAAAGTGAGCATTTGATTCAAATACTAAGAATGATTATTATGTCATCTAAAATTCCTATTGGGGAGATGACTAGTCTTGGCTATTGGAGTAGTGGACTCCACAAGTAGAGACATACATGTATTCATTGATAGAATGATACATTGGACTAGACCCAAGACGAGTTAATCTTAAATCGATTTGTGTATTAATTTACTTGTGACGTTCATGGTGTGATTTACCTAAATCCTGAGTTACTCACTTACCATGTGTATGCAACTCATGTTCTTTGATACAAGTGGAGGCTTATGCTCTAAGGATGATCGAGCCCAAAACCTATATGTTGGGTACATGACTTGCGTATGAAATGGCTTTACTAGCAATAATGAAATTCATAACTCAATTAAAGAGTTAATGATATCCTCTCATTGGCATTATGTGGACTGATAAATATGGAGTGTGGCCACGAGTTGCTCGTTCTCGAAGGAGCAATTTATCATAGGCATTTGTTGACAGTGTTCATGTTAATCATTAAGAAGATACATTGGTGACAATAAGATAAAATAAGATTGTATTGAGAGAACAGATTTGACTCAAAGGAATCAAGGATATCATATGAGGGTAACACACATATGACGAGGTCATTGGACAAAACATTTGGATGAATTACTTTCGTAAAGAGTATATAATAAGGAGTTTTCAATCATGGATTCAGTTCAATCATGGTACTTCTTGTGGACTGAATCATGATTAAGTAATTGCGAATTATCAGGATAATGCTTCTGGACATAATTGCAATCATTAGAGCCTAATTGTATATGTCTGATTGGTCTCTCCACTAGCTCAACAAAAGCTCAATCGGACTGTATTTGAATCAGAAGAAAATTCTACGACTTTGAAAATAATTTAATTGAGTCGATTTATTTTGTGTGGAATTGAATTAGGTGGTTGTGAGAATTGTTCAACTAAAGAATTTGATTAAAGAATTTTGTTGAAAAAATAATTTGGAAAATTTAAGTGATTTTTGGAAAATTAATTTTGATCAAGTAAAATGAAATTAATCAAATTAATTAAAATTAATGTGATATTTTTAGAAATTAATTTTCAAGTCAGACAATTGACCCAATGGGTAATTAAACTTGAAAATTAGACCTGAGAACATAAATTGGTCCGAAGAGCTCAAAACCGAGACCAAGAACTAAAAAATAGTCGAATCGGGTCCGATATGTGAAATCGGGCCAATGGACCAACCTGTGGCTAGACCAGACTGGTTAGGTCGTCACTGTCCCGGACTGAACTGGCAGTAGTCTAATTGGCTCGAGGTGCCGTAAGGGTGTCGCATCTGCATCATCGGACACGTCAGTCCTGGTCCAAACCTATTTTTTTCAACGATTGGTATCAGAGCCAGGTTTTGCTCTATCTATAAGTATAAACAAATAATCAAAATAAATTTATCTTCTTCTTGAATGATTTGATTAATAGAAAGTGACATTCTTTAGATCTGATGCATGTTTTGAGTTATATATGAGAATAAATGCGATATTATATATTTGTTATATAATTTTTTTATTTCCAATGTTGTAGTTCTTAGGAAATAGATTGTGGACTATCATCTCCACATAAGGTTTTTTTTTTTTTTAAAAAATTCATAAAAATTCTGTGAGCTAGAAATGAACATATAGCTTAAATGTAATTTTCCCAAAAGGATCCCATGATGAGGAAAATATGCGATGGCAGTTGAAGACCCAAGGAATGCCTTGTGGCGAAAAATTATTTAATTTTATTTTTTCATTTATTTTCTAGAAATAAAACCATAGAAATCTTGGCTGACAATTTTATTTTAATTACCTATCTCCTTATATATCTATTTTATAATTGTTTATAATACTTATATTATGTAATGTTATAATTGTGATATATATATATGAGATGATCCACAGTTGATCGATTAAAAAATAAAAAGTGTGGTAATGAGAAAATACATGTGCTATATTGTTCTATTCACTTCTTTAGGATATTCGATAATTGTGAGAAGTGTGATAATGAGAAAGTGCATGTCTAGGATTGGCTCTGGCTAGGAAAGGCTTGGTTTTTAAGCGGTCAAATTTGACTCACCTCCCTTTCCTGGGACCCTACTTGGTGCACTGTTCGCATTTACTTCTTCAGTTTTTCCATTAAAAGAAAAATTGTGGAGAATCAAAATTGTTTGTTTTTATGATTGATTGATTCATATGAATGGATATTATAAAATTTTCATAGCATGCCATGGATATATTGGAAGCATGCCATTTAGATTAGGTGACAATGCAACTAGGACTATTGCATGATAATTCTTGAAATTTGGGATAAAAAACCTTGCATGTTTTTAAAATATTGAGTGGGAGAAGGTCCTTGCACAAGACATACGACTTCCATTTATGGTCCCTAAGTGATAGCATGATAAAGTTTCGAGTTGGTTCTTACCCAAGCCATACCCAAAGGTACACTTTGTCATGTGGGTTCACTAGATGAGGTTTCCTTAAAAGGACAACTAGTCATACATGACTTTTAGAGAGATTGTCCCAAGATCACTCATAAATGAGAGCATGTTTATGATGGGTGTTGAGTTAATGGTTATACACTCAAGATTATCTCTTATTAAATAGTTTCCAAAAAAATAATATTTAAGCTAGAAATGATCGCCAAATGTTAAACAATTGTTAGTTCATATGGAGTCTTGATAATTAAGATTCATGAACTGGTTAGATGTAACCTATGTTCTTGCTAGTTAATCATGGGACCCTAAGGCAACACGGTTGATTGGTGTGAGAATGATCATAGCAACGAAAAAAATATTTTTTCAAGGTTTTAATACAAGACGCATGCATCGTACTACATTCTTGATATGCTACTAAAATGAAAAATATTTGCTTAATACAAATATAGTAATTAGTAGATCTTTATTTTTTCAGTTGAAATATATCTCCTACTCCTTTTATTAGCATTCTTGCTGAGAATAAATTAAATAGGGATAACTTTC
The DNA here is from genome assembly GCA_025698475.1 of Gossypium anomalum. Taxonomy (NCBI): domain Eukaryota; kingdom Viridiplantae; phylum Streptophyta; class Magnoliopsida; order Malvales; family Malvaceae; genus Gossypium; species Gossypium anomalum. Next base: position 73,517,078 of record CM046966.1, on the reverse strand, counting down.
AAGATTGGAAATGAAATTTGCTGATAGTTCTCAGCTATGAGAAACACAAATTTGTTCTTAACGAAATATGCCCTCTTGAAGCTCAGCCCAAAGCAAGATATCTAGAGATTCTGACACGATTGCTCAATGTTATATGTTAGCGAGCATGAGTAGTGTGTTGCAAAAGCAACACGAGAATATTCGCACTGCCAAAGAGATCATGACAAATTTGGAGGATTTGTTCAGAGGCCAAGTCACATTGGCTCAACAACCCGCTATTACAAATTTGATGAACTCTCAGTACAAACCCAACACTCCAGTCAAAGAACATATGCTTGACCTTTTTGGATTCTTTGCGGAAGCGGAGGACAATGGGGGTTGAACTAGACGTGAACACTCAAATTGAAATAGTGTTCAAATCTTTAACCAATGAGTTTGCTAGTTTTAGGGCCGCTTACAACTTGGGGAACAATGCATTTACCTTGACTCAACTCATGATAAAATTACAATCTTATAAGTTGATAATGAATGGTGGTAAGCATGTTCAGGAGAAACATGGGGCAAACTTAGCTATGGGCCCCATTCCTCTAAGGGGAAGCAAAAAGCTAAGGGAAAAAAAGAAGAAATCAACTAAGTCTTCGATTCCACCTCGTGTGGATAGGAAGAAGGCTAAGAAGTCAAAAGATCTTAAAAAGATAAAATATTTCTTCTACAACAAGAAATGACATTTCAAGTCAAACTACAAGGAGTATTTGGATTGCCTAGCTGAAAAGGACAAAGGTATGAAACTCTTTATGGTTCAAAAATTGCTTAGTAGAAGGATCAATTAATAACTAAGTTATTGATTCTGGAGCCACTAACCATGTGTATGTGTTTTTTTATAGGGGTTTAGCAAAATGAGAAGTCTGCGTGACAGGATTCTATTGTTGCAAACCGGAGATGGGAGCTATGTTTAGTTGAAGCAGTGGGATAAGTTATTTTACACTGATAATTTTATGAAGATTGTTTTAAAGAACATGTTTTATGTACCTAATTTTAAATGAAATTTAATTTCTGTAGCATGTTTATTTTATGACGGTTATATTGTGACATTCAATATAGGGATTTCTATTCATAGAAATCGTTCTTTAGTCTATAATGGATGGATGGAAAATAATATCTACTTTATCAAACCAAATAACTATTGGATACTTCAAACTAAAATAGTGAATAAAAAACTTGTGAAAGAATCACTAGACTTGTGAAAGATGGTCCTTTAAGTATGCTTAAGGAAGCTAGTCTTCCACAATGTGAATATTGCTTGGAAGGTAAAATGACTAAGAAGTCTTTTAATGCGAAAGGTACAAGGGCCAACCAACCTTTAGAACTTGTGCACAGTGACATATGTGGTCCCATGAGCATCAATGCTTGATGAAGTTATGATTATTTTGTGACTTTTATCGAAAACTATTCTCAATATGGATATGTGTATTTAATGCACCGAAAAAGTGAAACGTTTAATAAATTTTGAGAGTTTTGTGTAGAAGTGGAAAATCAATTTGGTTTATCCATAAAGAATCTTTGGTTTGACCGAGGTGGGGAATCCTTGTCTGACAAGTTCTAAGGATCCCTCAGAAATGAGATTTCATCTCAATTGAATGCGCTGAGCACTCCACAACAAAATGGCATAGCTGAGAGAAGGAATAGAGCTTTGCTTGACATGGTTCATTCAATTTTAAGCCATTCACAACTTCTTACTTCCTTCTAGGGATATGTGATACAAACGACTATATTCTGAATGATGTGTCAACCAAGTCTGCTTGTAGGACACCTTATGAATTGTGGCATGGAGAGAAACCCCCTCTAAATCACTTTAGAATATAGGGCTGTCCAACACACATTCTGGATAAGGATGTAAAAAAGTCAGATGTACAAACAGAATTGCACATATTTGCAGGATATAAAAGAAACAAAGGGAGGATTATTCTACAATCTAAAAGATAATACGATTAAAGATTCTACTCTTGCTACTTTCCTTGAGGAAAGCTACATGGATAAATTTAAGCCTTGAAGTAAAGTGGTACTCGAGGAAATTTTGGGAGTGGTAGAACAATTACCAAGTTTAGCTCTCAAGAAAGTTTTAGAAAGACATGTAAACAATCAACAACATAAGGGAATCTGTTGTAGTGGGAGAGTTTTTAAGAAACCAAACTTCCTCATCTATGATTATAGTATTTGTAATATGGAAGCCAATCATGAGGACGATGATCCACTCACTTATGAGGAGGTTATACAAGACATTGATTCCAAGCTCTAGAAACAAGCCATGGATGCCGAGATAGATTCTATGAAATCCAATACGATGTAGGAACTTGTAGACTTACTGATTGGAATTAAATTCATAGGGTGTAATTGGATCTACAAGAAGAATAGAAATGCAGAAAGAAAAGTGGGAACACATAAAGCTAGAATTGTAGGGAAAGGCTGTACATAGAAAGAAGACATTAATTATGATGAGACCTCTCTAGTAGCCATACTCAAGTCTATCTGCATAATCTTATTCATTTCCTCTGCTCTCGATTACGAGATTTAGTAAATGGACATGAAGACAACATTCTTGAATAACCATATTGATGAAACCATTTACATGGCTCAACCCACTGGCTATGTTGTCAAAAGAATGGAGTAGAAAGTTTGCAAACTGCTAAGATCCATTTATAAACTTAAGCAGGCATCTCACTCATGGAATAAAATATTTGATCAAACGATCAATACTTTTGGATTTGAGCAAAATGCTGATGAACTTTGTGTTTATAAGCATATAAAGGATAAGAAGGTAGTCTTCCTTGTTTTGTATGTCGATGATATTCTACTTATCGGAAATGATGTAGGAGAATTGTCATTGGTTAAACTGTTGTTAGCTCAACAGTTTAGCATGAAGGACTTGGGTGAAGCTAGTTATATTCTTGGAATTCAAATTTTTAGGGATCAAAAGAATAAAACGATAGCTCTATCTCAAATTTCATACATCAATAAGGTACTAGAACATTTTGCAATGACTGATACGAAGCCAGGTGCCCAGCCGACTGCATCAGATTTTCATCTTTCTTTAGGTGACTGTCCTAAGATAAGAATAAAGAGAGCATATGAGTAAGGTTACATATGCTTCGGCAGTTGAAAGCCTTATGTATGCGATTCTTTGTACATGTCTATATATCTATTTCATAGTAGGAATGGTTTGTTGATATCAGACGAATCTAGGTCTCAGGCATTGGTAAGCTAGAAAGCATATATTAAGGCATCTTAAAAGAAACATGGGTTATATGCTTGTGTATTCTGGGGATAACCTAACTCCTGTGGGATACATAGACTCAGACTTCCCAATCAGTAAAAATTTGAGGAAATCAATGTTGAGAAATGTATTCATTCTAGGCTGTGAATCCATAGTATGGAGAAGTGTAAAACAGCCTTACACTACTAACTCTACTATGGAGACTGAGTTTGTGGTTGCTTTTAAGGCAACAAAAGAAGCAATATGGCTTCAAAATTTCTTAACCAAACATGAAGTTACTCATGATATGGAAAAAAACTATAACAATGTATTGTGATAATAGTGCCACAATAGCTAATACCAAGGAAATGAGAAGTCACAAGAGAACAAAACACATTGATCGTAAGTATCACTTGATATGAGAGTTAGTAGCCGAAGGAATTATAGATGTGATGAAAGTAGTTTCTGAAGATAACCTTGCAGATCCGTTTACTAAGACTCTTCTAACTTGGAGTTTTAACAAACATGTTGAGGATATGGGAATGCGCAACATGACACATTTACTTCACTAGGACAAGTGAGAGATTGTTGGGAAATATGTCAATATTGTAGTAAAAATGTAATTTTTTTCTATTTATTTAAAAGATGAATAAATAAATAAAGTTAATTTCACATTTCACTATTACGTCTTTTGTATTTTCTATCTTTTATATTTTGCATGCATAGTGAAATTATGACAACCAAATATCATCTCATTAATTGTCTAAAGTTCAAACTAAATATAAGTGGCATTGTAAGAACATTTACATTGTGAGAAAGACAACTTACTGCAGTACATAATCTAAACGAGTATGTAATCTCATAAAAGAATCAAAGTGAGCATTTGATTTAAATACTGAAAAGGATTATTATGTCGTCTACAATTCCAATTGGGTAGATGGCTAGTCTTGGCTATCAGATTAGTTGATTCCAAAAGTAGAGACATAAATGTATTCATTGGTAGAATGATACATTGGACTGGACCTAAGATGAATTAATTTTCAATCTGTTGGTAAATTAATTCACTTGTGATGTCCATGGTGTGATTTACCTAAATACTGAGTTAATCACTGACCATGCGTATGCAACTCATGTGCTTTGATATAAGTGGAGGCTTATGCTCTAAAGATGATCAAGCCCGTTGATAACTCCTGAAAGGATTTATATTTCATGCCTTTAGACCTAGCTAGTAGTCTGTACTTAAGTAAATTTAGTTGCATTTTAGGACATTTCATTCGTAATTTTCATTGCATTACATTAAGAAGATTGGATTGTACTTTTGATGTCATTATATGATATTTTTACTTGTGGTAGGAAATGAATTGCGTGTTGTTTATAGCAGGTGCAAAAATGAGTAAAAGAAGTGGAGTGAAGTTTTGTCATGACAAAAGGTTGTATAGATTTCCAGCACAAATGCCATGGCAATTCTAGGAAGATGTTGACTCAACTGCCAATCTGTTCCACTCTCAGCTAGCTGTACTTGTACCAAAAATATCCGTCTAAAAAGAGGGAGAAAAGAGTGTGTGATAAAAGAGGGGACCTACCCTATAAAAAAAAAGGAAAAAGAGAAAAATTCTAAAAACAGGGATTTTACATGAGAATTTAAGAGCGTCTTTTCTTCAACAAACTCTTGTTGTAACACCCCAGACCCGGCCTAGACGTTACGACCAGATCTGACATGCCACATGGAAGCGTTCAAAACATTCTATATTACTTAGTTTAGAAAACTTAGTTGGTGTTTTAAAAGATATCTTTTAAATGGATTAAAGTGAATGGAAGCTGTGCACCAGGTAGGAAACCGAAAAAGAGGAGGTGAGTCCGTCGGACTGCTTAAGTACCAAGCTCCCTTCGGATCCAATCCTAGACATGCACATCGCCATTGCCACACTCTAACATCATGTATATTTTTATGAAGCCCATTTGATTAAGTCCATTTTAGAAAAGTGATTAGTTTTTGAAAATCATTTGCTTAGCGGAAGCCTTATTTATAATCGAGTTATTTTGAAATCAATTATTGTTTTAGAAAACGCGCCCTAGAACTAATCCATTTCGATAGTTAAAGTAAATCATTTTCATCATAATAAAATATAAATCAAAACCATAAAAATAAATAAGCGGCCTTATTACATTTAAAAACCCAAAAACCTTAAACGTGAATAAAAGAAGGTCCAGTTCACCAGAAGAAAACCAAATTTGCAGAAACGTGTGGCCACTCCGAATCCCTCACAGCTCCAAGCCCACTATGGTTGGGGATCACCTGCGTGGATGAAAATAAAGGGGGAGTTTGGGGAAACTCAGTGTGTAAATTAACCCAACCATAGCCTATACCAGCTCAAACCACAGAAACAAAATAAATTGGCCTTAGCCCAGAACAGAATTCAGAATAGAGCCCATAGGCCCATAACGGTCAGAACAGATATTAAATGTTTATGCAAAACCCAACCCATATCCAACCACATGCACCCCCATACCATCCTTTCACCATGTGGGGAGACTACTTGACCCACCCAACCACTACACACCACAGAGATATGCAGCATGGCTGCCAGAACAGATGATGTGACAGAGTCACCAGAAACAGATAGTTGTGGCAGAGCCACCAGAACAGATATGTATATGTGGCAGAGCCACCAGATCAGATAATTTATGGCATAGCCACCAGGACGCTTCCTCCATAATGTAACCCATGTCCCCATGCAACAGATATTCATTCATGGCATACATCATACAGATTTAAATCATCATGCTTTTCAGACCAAATTAACCCTAGGGGTATAAAGGTCATTTTACAGCTAGGGATATCATGGTAATTTTCCATACAAAGGGGTATTCTAGTAATTTAGCTATTTTAGGGTTTGCATGCATATTTCTACCATTTACGTGCAATCAGAAACACTTATCGCACATACTTACCTAATTGGGCCCGTTGGCCTATTAAGCCCAAAATATCAATAATACACCAAATCGCACGTGTTATAATTTTATCACTTCAGATTACCAGAAATATTAACCCATTTATCTTACGAGCATTCGCACACTCGCAAGTTCCCAAAATACCAGCTTTTCGGCATTTCGGCTTTTTGGCTTTTGCCGATCTAGTCTATGAGAGGGTGCCAGTTACACACCTTTTTTATGACGATTCACTGACGAGATCCACACACAAACTGCCTACATTTATATTACTACCACGTTAATTCTAACTACTAAAATGAACTACATATTAACCCTTACCATATTCGGCCAACCACACCTTAGGTACTAGTGATCCTACCTTTATCGAAAGTAGTGACTAGATCAAGATCCGATCGTTCCACTTGTCCAAGCCTTTGTTCAGCAGCCTTTAAATCACACTATTATCAAAATTGAACATTTATCACAACCCCTTACGGCTACAAGTCCAAATCGACAGCCTCCCTAACTTTTAGGGATTTCGGCTTTTCCTAAAATATGAAATATAGGTTGGGTTGGAAGGACTTACCACCGGTTCCTTCGGTCAATGATTCTAATGAGTTTCTACTCAATTTCGATGTAGATCTAAGCCCTCAGATGATAACAAAAGTCAAGCCTTCAGTGATTTTTAGAATTCAGCTATGCCCCTATGGCTATGCATTTTTGGCCTTTTGTAACAGTGAAGAAAAGATGAAGATTTGTAATGGCTTTGACGATAGACACTTGGGGTTTAGAGGACTAAAGAATCGGTCAAGAATGATGAAAAGAAGTATGAGGATTGACTAGGAGAAATCGGCACAGAAGAAAGTATAGCTTTCGGGATTTCAGCTTTTTATGGCAAATGGCTATAAAGGTTTAGAAACGTCTGAAGAAAAAGATGGAGATGAACAGGAGGATGGAAAGATTCGGCTATGGAGGAAAGAAGAAGAAAAGTAAAGTAGATGAAGAGAGGAGAAAGGAAAAAGTAGAGGATGAATGGTCAGAAAACGGCATAACTAACCCCATCTGCCGAATTTATAACTGTCAAATGACCTAGCCGAATGTTGCCCTCTAATGAAACCTTTGGCCGGCCAACTCTTGCTCCTCAAGAGTCCACCATTCGGCCAACTCTGCTCTCTCTAATCAGCTCCTAAATTCTCTCCTTATCCCCATTTGCTCAATCTTCTCGAGCAACTCAAACTCCTCCCGATGCACTTTTACTTGAGCTCCATTACTTCCCTTTTCTGTACATAAAAATTAATTCCCTTAATATGCTTTCATTGTGATTTGAACCTGGGTCCTCACTAACATCCACACGCCACTTTTATAGCCTTCCCAGTGGCGTCACATGCCACTTTGCCACCTGCTTCCTTGTGTTTTATTTTACACAATTAATACTTAAAAGCCCAGCATACCAGAACCCCTTTTTCTTATGGAATTAAAATTAACTAAAATTATCGGGTTTTAACTTAAGCTTGGGCCTTCTAGAGGCCCACTAACATAGTTAAACCTACACCTAGCAGACAGAGCACAGAAAGTTTTAAATTTTGCCAACATTTTTAGAATTCCCCAAAATTGGGACGTTACAACTCTACCCTCCTTAAAGAAATTTCAGCCTCGAAATTTACCTGGTCCAAATAGTTGAGGGTATTACTGTTGCATCGCCTCTTCTGGCTCCCAAGTAGCTTCCTCTCTGCCATGATTACACCAAAGCACCTTCACTAATGGGATAGATTTCCTTCTTAGAACCTTAACATCTCGATCCAATATTTGCACAGGCTCCTCCTCAAAGGTTAAATCAGTTTGCACCTTAATTTCTGCAACCGGCACGACATGAGTAGGGTCAGAATGATAACGCCTTAACATGGAGACGTGAAAAACATCATGAACCCTGTCCAGTTCCGAAGGCAATTCCAATTGATAAGCCACTGATCCTACTCGCTTCAAAACCCGATAAGGCCCAACGTACCGCGGACTCAACTTGCCCTTCTTACCAAACCTTAGTATCTTCTTCCAAGAAGAAACCTTTAAGAAGACCATATCACCCACCGAGTATTCAATTTCCTTACGTTTCAAATCTGCATATGACTTTTGCCTATCAGCAGCTTCCTTTAACCGATCCCTAATTATTTTGACCTTATCCTCAGTATCAGCTACCAACTCTGGTCCAAGAAGTCACTCTACTAGTTCGGTCCAACAACTAGGTGTACGACACCTTCGTCCATACAATGCTTCACATGGTGCCATTTGAATACTTTCCTGATAACTGTTGTTGTATGCAAACTCCGCCAATGGCAAGTAATCCTCCTAACTACCTCGGAAGCCAATAACACATCCCCTCAACATGTCCTCTAGAATCTGAATAACCCTTTCCGACTGACCATTAGTTTAGGGATGGAAAGCCGTACTAAAGTTTAATCGTGTCCCCAATACCTCATGCAACTTTTGCCAAAATCGTGATGTGAATCTAGGATCTCGGTCAGAGATAATCGAAACTAGGACACCATGAAGTCGCACAATCTCCGCCATATACAACTTGGCTAACTTCTAAAGTGAAAAGTCCGTGCGGACAGGTATAAAATGGGCCGATTTGGTCAACCTATCCACAATTACCCAAATCAAATCTTTCTTCGATGGCATCTAGGGTAGCCCACTCACAAAGTCCATGGTTACCCTCTCCCACTTCCAAAGTGGTATCTTCACTTGCTGCAATAGTCCAGAAGGTAATTGATGCTCAGCTTTCACTTGTTGGCATGTCAAACATTTCCCCACAAACTTCGTTACTTCTCGTTTAAGCCCAGGCCACCAGTACACCTCTCGCAAGTCGTGATACAACTTATTCCCTCCAGGATGCATGGCACAAAGTCCCCCATGAGCTTCCTTCAATATTGACTGTCTCAAGTCAAAGCCCTTCAGAACACAAATTCTTCCTCGAAAACATAGAACTCCTTCACTATTCAGCCCAAACTTAGAAGTTTCCCCTTCCTTAACTTGTTGAAAACGAGCGACCAAAGACTCATCTTCCAACTGCTTTTCCTTAATCTGATCCACCCAAGTTGGCCTTACTTGCAATTCTGCCAACAGACTTCCATCATCATACAGACTTAGGCGAGCAAACATTGCTCTCAGATCAGATACAGCTCTACGACTTAGAGCATCAGCTACCACATTAGCCTTGCCTGGGTGATACTCGATCGAACAGTCATAGTCCTTAAGCAACTCAATCCATCTCCTTTGCATAAGGTTTAGCTCCTTCTGAGTCAGCAAATACTTAAGACTCTTATGGTCTGTGTATATAATACACCTTTCTCCGTATAAGTAATGTCTCCAAATCTTAAGTGCAAAGATCACTACTGCTAACTCCAAATCATGAGTAGGATAGTTCCCTTCATGAGACTTAAGTTGTCGTGATGTATATGCAACCACCTTACCCTCTTGCATCAACATAAAACCCAAACCTACGTGTGATGCATCACTGTACACAGTAAATTCCTTCCCAGATTCTGGTTGAATTAACACAGGTGCTTCCGTCAGAACTTTCTTCAACTTCTCAAAAGCTTCCTGCTTTTTTATCAGTCCATACAAACGGTACTCCTTTCCTTATGAGTTTTGTCAGCGGTGCTGCCATCACAGAAAAACCTTCCACAAACCTTTTGTAGTAACCTGCCAATCCTAGGAAACTCTGAATTTCTGACACCGACCTAGGTGGCTTCCATTCCAGAATCGCCTCAATCTTTTGAGGGTCTACTTTAATCCCCTCAGCAGAGACCACATGTCCTAAGAAGGTTACCTCCCTCAGCCAGAATTCACACTTGCTGAACTTTGCATAGAGTTCCTTCTCCCTTAACACTTGCAGCACAATGCGGAGATGCTCATCATGTTTCGCTTCAGCTTCAGAATATACCAAAATATCGTCAATAAAGACGACTACGAACCGATCCAAAAATGGTTGGAACATACGATTCATCAGATCCATAAATGCTGAAGGAGCATTTGTCAGTCCAAATGGCATAACCAGAAACTTGTAATAACCATACCGAGTCCTGAATGCTGTCTTATGGATATCTGCCTCTTTGACCTTTAACTGATGATATCCAGATCGGATATCGATCTTGAAAAATACAGAAGCTCCTCTAAGCTGGTCGAACAAATCGTCAATCCTTGGCAGTGGATACTTATTCTTAATCGTCAGTTTGTTCAACTGGCGATAATCAATACACATTCGCATCGTCCCATACTTCTTCTTCACGAATAGCACCGGTGCTCCCCATGGAGACACACTTGGCCTAATGAAGCCCCTATCCAACAACTCTTGAATTTGAGCTTTCAGCCCCACTAAATCCTTCGGTGCCATCCTATACGGTGCAATGGACACTGATGCCGTTCCCGAAAGCAAGTCGATTCCAAACTTGACCTTTCGGTTTGGAGGCAATCCCGGAACCTCTTCTGGAAAAACATCTTGGAACTCTTTTACGGTCCTAACCTTATCCACTGTCAGCCCCTCCTCTTCTGACTAACTTACGGACGCCAAATAAGCCTTACAACCTTTCTGAATCCACTTTTTAGCCCTCAATGCCGTCACCACATTTGACAAATAGTCCCTTCGTTCACCTATCATCATAACCTCATCACCTTCCGTGGTCCTTAGCACCATTTGCTTAGCAGCACAATCCAAAGTCGCCTTATGCTTAACAAGCCAATCCATTCCCAGAATAAGATCAAACTCTCCGAACGACAACTCCATCAGATCTCCAGGAAAAATCCTACCTTGAGTTTCTAAAGGTACATCCCTATACAGTTCTGAGTGACCCAAAGGACTTAGCACAGATACCCCACTCACAATCTTCTCAGAGCGCACACCTAACGACCCAGATATGGTACATGCAACATAGGAATGAGTAGATCCAATATCCACCAAAGTAGTATACGGCATGTTAGAAACCAAAAATGTACCAATTATGACGTCAGGTGCGTCGCCCTCCTCTCGACGATGAGCTGCATACACCAACACTGGCTGTCGAGCCTCAGCATTTTCGGCACCCCTACCAGGCGCCCCTCGTCCTCGACCATTTCCATTTCCTCCCCTACCTTGTCCACGTTCGCAGTGGTTGTGGTCCACCTCTCATGGGTTGAGCAACCCTCTGTTCAGTAACCTGAACTTGATCAGCTCTTTAAGGACAGTCCTTAACTCTATGCTCCATAGATCCGCATTGAAAACAAGCACTGGAACTTTTCCTACACTAGCCCAAGTGTACCTTACCACAGTCTCTACAAATTGTTGGTCTAACAACATTCACCGGAATTGCTCGAACCGGCTCCTTCACTCTCGCCCTTTTGGCATTCTTATTTGCTCCACCCTAAGGTTTGGAATCCCTTCGGAAATGGTTCCGATCTTTCTCACGGTTCTGCCTCTCAGTACGCTTCAATTCCTCAGCTATCTTAGCTTTTTCTACTAGAACCGCGAAATCATGCTCCCTCTGCGGAGCAATCAGCACCTTAAGATCATCTCTGAGTCTATCCTCAAAGTGGATGCTACGCTCATACTCCGTAGCGACTATTCCCACAGCATACCGACTTAGCCTCAGAAACTCAGCCTCGTACTCTGCAACCGACTTATTCTCTTGAACCAGATTCAGGAATTCCTTCCTGCGGGCGTCCACATAACTTGCCCCAACATACTTTCCTTTAAAGGCCATTTTAAACAGCTCCCAAGTGACCCTATCAGCTTGGGTTCCATCTCTCACGGTGAGCCACCACTGATAAGCCTCATCTCGTAGCAACGATACGGCCCCCTTCAGCTTCTGCTCCACAGAGTAGTCCAAGTCATCCATAATTCATTCTGTGGCCTCCAACCAATATTCTGCCACATTCGGGGCTACATCAGATACGCCCCTAAAGATCTCTGCTCTGTTAGCCCGGAGTCATTCAGAAATAGATCCTCAAATTCCATTATCGGTACTTGCCCCGGCCACCCTTTCCAGAACACGGAGCATAGCCTGCGACAGGACATCATCCCCGACACCACGATCATGAGACTCCACTTTCGTTGCAGGTGGTACCAGTACCTCCGCTGTCGGCATATGCCCAGAAGACGCAGTTCTTACTCGAGCACTACCTCGGCCTTGTCCACGGCCTCTTCCACGAGCTGCTCTTGTACTCATATCATATTATCTGATTATGAATTTTATGCATTAATTTCAGCATTCCAGTGATTATTACAGATGTTTTATGATTCAGACAGTAATTCAGAGTTGGTTTTCACAGGATCAATGTCTAGCTACAATTTCAGTCTTTTATCAAGTTTTCCTAGGGTTTTAGTAGCATTCTATCTAGAGTATTCTTAGTAGGGTTTCAGTACAGATAGATAATTCAGAATATATTTAGAAAAATTCAGGATACTTATAGACTTGGGCCAGAGATTCGGAATGCCACATTCTAAAGATCTAACTTTTGAAAATCGAGTTTTGCAATCTCTATAAAATTTTTATTTCTGAAAATCTTTGTTTTTATGAACCCATTCCATAGCCGAGTTGTTGCAACTTGGCTCTGATATCACTAAATGTAACACCCCAGACCCGGTCTAGACATTATGACCGGATCCGACGTGCCACATCGAAGCGTTCAAAACATTTCGTATTACTTAGTTTAGAAAACTTAGTTTGTGTTTTAAAAGATATCTTTTAAATAGATTAAAGTGAATGGAAGCTGTGCACCAGGTAGGAAACCGAAAAAGAGGAGGTGAGTCCGTCGGACTGCGTAGGTACCAAGCTCCCTTCGGATCCAATCCTAGACATGCACACCGCCATTGCCACACTCTAACATCACGTATATTTTTATGAAGTCCATTTGATTAAGTCCACTTTAGAAAAGTGATTAGTTTTTGAAAATCATTTGCTTAGCAGAAGCCTTACTTGTAATCGGGTTATTTTGAAATCAATTATTGTTTCAAAAAACGCGCCCTAGAACTAATCCATTTCGATAGTTAAAGTAAATCATTTTCATCATAATAAAATATAAATCAAAACCATAAAAATAAATAAGCAGCCTTATTACATTTAAAAACCTAAAAACCTTAAACGTGAATAAAAGAAGGTCCAGTTCACCAGAAGAAAACCGAATTTGCAGAAACGTGTAGCCACTCGAATCCCTCACAGCTTCAAGCCTACTATGGTTGGTGATCACTTGCGTGAATGAAAATAAAGGGGTGAGTTTGGGGAAACTCAGTGTGTAAATTAACTCAACCATAGCTTATACCAGCTCAAACCACAGAAAAAGAATAAATTGGCCTTAGCCCAGAACAGAATTCAGAATAGAGCCCATAGGCCCATAACAGATCAGAACAGATATTACATGTTTATGCAAAACCCAACCCATATCCAACCACATGCACCCCCATACCATCCTTTCACCATGTGGGGAGACTACTCGACCCACCCAACCGCTACACGCCACAAAGATATTGTAACATCCTAATTTTTGAGTTTATTAGCGGTTCCCGATATTTTGGTAAAGTTTTTAAAATTTGGTATTTGGCTATGAAATTCTTAATTTGAGTAGGTAAATGGGCTTATGGAAGGCCCATGTGTTGGCCAAAACCCGGTAGAATTTTTCGAATTTTGGACTTGTGAAGTTAGGGGCTTTGGATAGGTGGTCTTATTAAAATTTGTGGGAAAAATGTATCACGAAAGAGCCTTTGGTAAAGTGGCTAAGTGACGCCACTAGGGAGCTATAAGGGTGGCGTGTAAGTGGTTTGGGAAGACATGGGATCGATTCCCTGTGTTGGCAAATATGATGCTAATTTTTATGCTTTGTGCACGCTAGAGTTTAAAGCTGAATGGAACTCTTTGGGGGAAGAGTTTGAATCAGTCAAATGCATGGATTAAGGAGGGATAAGAGGAGAGATTTTAGGGATTTGAGAGAGGGATAGAGTTGGCCGAATATTGGGGATTAGAGAGGGGATTTTCGACAGAGGGGTTTTAGTTAGGGATTTTCGGCACTTGGGTACTTGTGTGCCGTTTTCTCCTTTTGTCTAGTCTTTTCTCTCTTTTTCTTTTGTAGCCGAATCCATCCCTCTTCCTTTCATCTTTTCTTTCTCTTTTTTTTCCCCTCCTTCCAAACCAGCCTACTACTTCTCTCCATTCATCTATCGTTTCTTTTTCTTACCTCCACTTCTACTGAAATACTGTGAAAAGCCAAAAACTATGGAGTCGAGGTGGTGCTGATTCTTTGTTGACCAGCAACCTTACTTTTTCTTCTCACTTTTTGGTGGTCAATTCTATTATCTTCTAGGCATAGACGGATTCAAGAAGAGGAGACTGTGGTAAGTGCTCAAACTCTAAGTGATTTCTAGTATAACTGTTGGCAAAAGCTAAAACCCCTATAGTTTAAGAGATGGACGAATGTGGGTATAGGCTCTATTGTGCTTTTCTTTGATCTTTTAATGGTTTGTTTAGTGGAGGAGCAGCAAGGTGTAGGGTCGACTTGGATTAGTTTGGATCATCGAAATGGCTAGAGCTAATCATCAATTTCGGCAAAGGTATGGATTCTAAGGCCATTATGGATGGTGACCGAATGTGTAAGTGTTGAAAATAGATAGTTCTCGTTTTGGTTTACTTATTGTGGGCTGATTTATAAGTGGTTGATTATAGGAGAAATCGTGTAGGAGATCTCGTCGAGGAATATCGCAAAACAGGTGTGTAACGAACCCTTTTTCATAGCTTAAAGCGATATATGCTGGTGCCAAATGTCAAGTTCGGCATTTCGAGGACTTGTGAGCAAGCGAACGCTCATTAGTTAGTTAGATTCGCTAAGTTGATGACCGGGATGGTTGGAACAGGTAAGAGTTTGATTTTTGGGCATTACAGTAAGTTGGGCCTCGAGGGGCTGAAATTAGGCCCATTGGGCTTTCGGGCCCATTTGGGTAAAATTGGTAGAAAATGAAAACCTGTTAAATTGCGTATTAAGACTGGTAACAACATTATAGAATATAGGTTAAATGGGCCTAGATGACAAAATCAGCTAAGTAGGGCCCATTAGGGGTTTTTGGCCCAATAACTCGGTTTCGCTAAAAATGGGCCAAAATTGCTGTTTAAACACTTGAACTGTTAGTAACTAATGATGAGCATGGAAAACCCTAATATTTGGTAAAATTACGAAATTACCCTTATAATATGGAAATGACTATTTTGCCCTAGGTAAAAATAACCATTATACCCCTAGGGTTTAATTATGAATTTGATGCATGGGATTTTGATATACATGATTGATATGATATGCACATGATATGTATGATATGCACATGATGTATTCGTAAATGCATTGGGTTGGGTTTTTATATGGATGGAGGAAGTGCAAAAAGGGCTTATGCCCCAGTTTATTTAAAAGGGCTTACACCCCAGTTATTAAAAGAGGCTAGGCCTCCAGTTATATGATAAAGCAGTTATACTGCCAGTGGAGAGTTATGGTTGGGTGGGTTGAGTTATTCCCCACATGGAGAGCTTGGTTGGTACGGGTGGAGAGTAGCGGATGGTGGGTTAAGTAGTCTCCCCAAATGGGCTTGCATTCATGCATTAATAATACATGTGAAATCAAAATAGGCCTATGGGCCATACCAGATACAGTAAAGGCTTCGGCCCAGTGTTATGAAATATGACATATGAAAAGGGCTTCGGCCCAGTATATGTTGAGATTGGACATGGGCTTAGGCCCAGCAGGCTGATATTGTTTTGGGCTCTGAAAGGGGCTTGTTGCATATTGAGTTTCCAAACTCACCCCCTTTCCTTAACCTTGCAGGTGAGCCTTGATTTGGGGGACTTGGAGCCGGAGAGGATTCAAAGTGGCCACGGTGATCGCTTTTGGGCTTTTGAATAAGTATTTGGTTTTCACTAAGTTTACTTTATTTATTATCTATTTTCGGGTTGTAATAAGGCCATTTTAACTTTAACTTTATTTTCTTTCATTTCTGTGATTATTTTATTTAGAATTGGTTGATATTAATTGGGCTAGACTTAGGACGCGTTTCCAAACCGATACTTATTTTCAAATTAACACCACGACTCACATAACTGGAATAAACAAGATAACTACCTAAATAAATTTTCAACTCGTCTACCAAAGTGTGGCAATGGTGGTGGGCATGTCTAGGATTGGATCCAATCAAGAGCTTGGTACTTAAGCAGCCTTCATGGCTCACCTCATCTGTTTCGGATACCTACTTGGTGCCCAGCCTCCATTCACTCTGGTTAGCCCATCAATAGTCGATTTTTAGATAATAAAATGAAACATGGATTTTGAAACTTCTATGTGACATGTCAGATTCGGCTATAACGTCTGGGCCGGGTTTGGGGTGTTACAGATATGCAGCGTGGCTGCCAGAACAGATGATGTGACAGAGTCACCAGAAACAGATAGTTGTGGCAGAGCCACCAGAATAGATATGTATATGTGGCAGAGCCACCAGATCAGATAATTTGTGGCATAGCCACCAGGATGCTTCCTCCATAATATAACCCATGTCCCCATACAACAGATATTCATTCATGGCATACATCATACAGATTTAAATCATCATGCTTTTCAGACCAAATTAACCCTAGGGGTATAAAGGTCATTTTACAGTTAGAGATATCATGGTAATTTTCCATACAAAGGGGTATTCTAGTAATTTAGCTATTTTAGGGTTTGCATGCATATTTCTACCATTTACGTGCAATCAGAAACACTTACTGCGCATACTTATCGAATTGGGCCCGTTGACCCATTAACCGATTTTTGGCCCATTAAGCCCAAAATATCAATAATACACAAAATCGCATGTGTTGCAATTTTATCACTTCAGATTACCAGAAATATTAACCCATTTATCTTACGAGCATTCGCACACTTGCAAGTTCCCAAAATACCGGCTTTTAGGCATTTTGGCTTTTCGGCTTTTGCCGATCTAGTCTATGAGAGGGTGTCAGTTACACACCTTTTTTATGACGATTCACTGACGAGATCCATGCACAAACTACCTACATTTATATTACTACCGCGTTAATTCTAACTACTAAAATGAACTACATATTAACCCTTACCATATTCGGCCAACCACACCTTAGGTACTAGCGATCCTACCTTTGTCGAAAGTAGTGACTAGATTAAGATTCGATCGTTCCACTTGTCCAAGCCCTTGTTCAGCAGCCTCTAAATCACACTATTATCAAAATTGAATAGTTATCACAACCCCTTAGGGCTACAAGTCCAAATCGACAGCCTCCCTAACTTTTAGGGATTTCGGCTTTTCCTAAAATACAAAATATAGGTTGGGTTGGAAGGACTTACCACTGGTTCCTTCGGTCAATGATTCCAATGAGTTTCAACTCAATTTCGATGTAGATCTAAGCCCTCAGATGATAACAAAAGTCGAGCCTTCAGTGATCTTTAGAATTCGGCTATGTCCCTATGGCTATGTGTTTTCGGCTTTTTGTAACAGTGAAGAAAAGATAAAGATTTGTAATGGCTTTGACGATAGACACTTGGGGTTTAGAGGACTAAAGAATCGTTCAAGAATGATGAAAAGAAGTATGAGGATTGATTAGGAGAAATCAGCATAGAAGAAAGTATAGCTTTCGGGATTTCGGCTTTTTATGGCAAATGGCTATGAAGGTTTAGAAACGTCTGAAGAAAAAGATGGAGATGAACAGGAGGATGGAAAGATTCGGCTATAGAGGAAAGAAGAAGAAAAAGAAAGTAGATGAAGAGAGGAGAAAGGAAAAAGTAGACGATGAATGGTCAGAAAATGATACAACTTACCCCATCTGCCGAATTTATAACTGTCAAATGACTTAGCCGAATGTTGCCCTCTAATGAAACCCTTGGTCGGCCAACTCTTGGTCCTCAAGAGTCCACCATTCGGCCAACTCTGCTCTCTCTAATCAGCTCCTAAATTCTTTCCCTTATCCCCTCCTTGCTCAATCTCCTGAGCAACTTAAACTCCTCTTGACAGACTTTTACTTGAGTTCCATTACTTCCCTGTTCTGTACATAAAAATTAATTCCTTTAATATGCTTTCATTGTGATTTGAACCTGGGTCCTCACTAACATCCACACACCACTTTTATAGCCTTCCCAGTGGCATCACATGCCACTTTGCCACTTGCTTCCTTGTGTTTTATTTTACACAATTAATACTTAAAAGCCTAGCTTACCAGAACCCTTTTTTCTTATGGAATTAAAATACCGGGTTTTAACTTAAGCTTGGGCCTTCTAGAGGCCCACTAACATAGTTAAACCTATACCTAGCAGACAGAGCACAGAAAATTTTAAATTTTGCCAACATTTTTAGAATTCCCCAAAATTGGGACGTTACACTTGTGAAAAAATCGGGACAAAAGAAGAGAGGGTAGCAGCTAAAGCACAGAGCAGAGATGCAAGGAAGGGGAAGAAGCATTCAACCTTGGGTCTTGCACACTGTTGCAGCATGGAGTTGGGATCTGAATTGGTGAAAGCTTTTTAAAGTTCTTCATTCATTATATTGATTAATTTATGTGAAGTTTAACTATTAAATTAAGTTGTTGAATGATACCTTTATTTGGATGTTAATTTCCAATCCATGAGCTAATCTCATCAGGTTAGATTTACGTGATGAATCTTTACTTCCATTAATGACTAGCCATTATCTTGATTAGATATATTGTTTCATTCAATTTGCGTTATTTTAAAAATATGCATGCAATCTCTAGAAATAGATCGATGTATGGTATGTTTGCAACTTGATTTAATTCTAAAAATGTTAGATGAGTTGGATTGTGATTGAATGATACAAGCAATTACTCAAAATAATATTCGTAGTAGTCTACTGCACTCTGTACAGAGTGAGTAAGAAACAAAACTAGGTATCATCCTTGAATCTTGTAGACATACAAAGCCTTAGGAATGAAAGCTTAAAGTCTGATTCTCGAAAGAATCAGATTACTATAGCTAGAATCTGAATAGTAGACTGGTTAAAACTTTGCCATAGCATTATTATGTTATAAGGATGTAATCAGAGTAATTCCACCCTTCCCATTCAACAACGTCATTCCTTTTAACTTTGTCTCGTTAAATTGTCACATTATTTTAGTTAGTTATCGGATTTTAATATTGCATACGTGATTATCCTTTACAACTTTGTTATTATGCTTTTGCCATAGCCTGATTCATATATTTCATAGTATCTTAACCAAATTAATCCTAACCGATCCTTGTGGAGACGATCTTACTTACTACTTTATTACTTGATTCGAAGTGTACACTTGCACTTTCTATATCATTTCACACACGACACCTGTAACACCAGAAACCCGGCCTAGAAGTGTAGACCGGATCCTGGATGTCACATTGATCACCGAAGTGATCGTAGGTAAATTGTTACAAAGCAAGTTATCTCATCAAATGAAACACTTAACTGTTTAAAATTCAGATAGTAAATTTACAGTTAAGTTTAATACTTATTTAACTAAAATAAATTTGCATAATATTTAAAACAGAATTTTACCACCATTTTTATAAAACCTTACATTTCAAAATTGATTAACAAAGTAGTAACTGAAAACCCAAACTGATAATTTATTTTCCACCGAGACTGTTCGAAACCTTCGCATACCGAGTCCAGCGTTAGAATTCAAAAAGGGTACTTGAAAATAAACACTAAGAGGGGAGCTCAGTGTAAGTCCAAAACAAGTCCAAAACAGAGATGAAAAATTCAAAACAGTAGCACAATAGATTTCAATTACTCATGAAGGGTACTTGGGACTAATGTCCCAACAGAACCTATCAAACAGAGCACATCATATTCAAACAAAACTCAGTACAAGTGCCGTGAAATCAACAGAATATAGGTAACCAACCTGATAGTCAAAACCCAAAGACAGATGCAGATGAAATGCAGTCAGATAAATATAACCCACCCATCCAACCAAACACACCTCTTCGTCCCCCGATCACACCTCATAAGAGCTGTTAAATCTCATCCAACCCATCACACCAATTAGGACCTCAGAAGGCCCATCCAACCCTACACTCTGTATATGTGGACTCAGCCAATCAAATAATAATACGCAACAGGGCTAGTATATGTGCTATACTTTACAATACAGTAAACCGCGGTATAGGCTAAATCAGATAACGATGCAACAAAGTCGACGTCACGTACACTCTGATGCAATGCGTAATCATTGTGCAATTATGTTGCGCTTACACACCCGAGATCGAGATAATAGTACGTAGCATAGCTAATGTACGTACGGTACAGTGCGATGCGGTAAACCCTTATACCTGTTATTTGCAGTTAAACTGCCAGCTTAGATAAAGGTACACAACATAGCTGACGTACGTACAATACAGTCTTCCTTCTCTTCATGACCCAACCCAAAATATTTTATGCCAATGCATGAATGCATTCAATCTCACAGAACAGAAACACAATATCAGACAGTCAGTCAGAACAATTGGGTAGCACACTCTTCAGACCATATTCAAAATCATATATCACACGCAACCATCACAGATATCAAGTTATGTACACTCTCACTAAACTTAGCTAAGGGTCGGGACACACACAAACACATACTCAGATAAAAAATGTATACAGACCCCATACAAATGTCTTAAGACCACACGCTCGTGTGCTATTGCCGTGTAGTAATGCTTAAGCCGTGTGGGAGATCAAAAGCCCGTGTGAGGAGGGCACATGGCCGTATGAAAGAGGCACACGCCCTTGTGAAGAGAGACACATGCCTGTGTGGACCAGGGACATGGCCGTGGGGGCAGGCTGTGTAACTCTCTGTCCATTTGCACTAAATTTGAGTACAGGGCTAACATGGCCATGTGAGGGTTTCACATGCCCGTGTGCCCCATCGGACACGATCGTGTGTCTTAAAACACATGCTTGTGTGGAAACCTTAAATTCCCAAATTAGCCACATGATATGTGACACCGAATCACTTAAACCCTAATCCCCAATCTCACATGCTCGTGTGCCCGAGGGACATGGCTGTGTGAGAAATGATAAAATTCCCAAGTCAGCCACACGACCTTGTGGCACCAAAATTTGCCCGGAAACCATAATTCTTAGAGGCACATGGTTTTGTGAACTGGCACATGCTCATGTGGAAACCCCCGTGGGCACGAAACCACTTCGGGACAGGCCAAAAAGTGCCCTTTCAGCCATCGTAATAGCCCTAACCATCGCAATGACAGTAGAGGTTGGGATAAATTGTATTTCCCAAACCTTTTTCAGCCACTAACACCCAAATTCAACAGTTTAGAACACAATTGAAAGTTGACGAAATGATAATTCATAAAAGTAAAAGTAGACAAGATTTGAATCCCACACCTATTTCGACGATGGAGAAGCGAAATTCCTCGTTATCTAAGCAGCAAAAATTGATTTCCCAAGCGCAAGAATGAAAATAAAGAAAAATCTTAAAAGAAGAAGAAAAAGACAGAGAGCCAAAAAAGAGAAAAGAAAGCGTCTAGGAGAAGAAAAATAAAAATAAAAATAAAAATAAAAACCACAATAAATAAATAAAATATTAACTTAAAACTAAACAAAATAAAACTCAATAAAAAGGTTCCCAGAATGCGTACATAGTGCCTTGAACCCAAAACCCTAAGGTTCACTAACACTCACTCAACCACCAGACCAGTAAGCCCATTTTGTCACTTAGACACGCTACTAAACTCAATAGCACTCTTTTTTTTGTGACCCTAACACCAAACCTCTAAACTTCTAGGCCCAAAATTTGGGACATTATAACTCCCATAACCGGTGCATTGGGTACAAACTTGTGTATGTCATGGCTTTACTATCAATAGTGAAATTCATAGCTCAATTAAAGAATTAATGATATTCTCTCATTGACATTGTGTGGATTGATAAATATGGAACATGACCACAAGTTGCTTATTCTCGAACGAGCAATTTATCACAATCGTTTGTTGGCAGTGATCATATTAATCATTAAGAAGACACAATGGCGACAATGTGATAAAATAGGATTGTATTGAGTGAACAAATTTAACTCAAAGGAATCAAGGATATCATATGAGGGTAACACACACATGACGAGGTTATTGGACAAAGCAGTTGGATGAATTGCTTTCGTAAAGAATACACAATAAGGATTTTTCAACCATGGTACTTCTTGTGAACTGACTCCATAATTAAGTAATTGTGAATTATTGGAACGATGCTTCTAGACATAATTGCAATCACTAGAGCCTAATGATATATGTCCAATTGGTCCCTCTGCTAGCTCAAAAAAAGCTCAATCAGACTGCATTTGAATTAGAATAAAATTCTACGACTTTGGGAATAATTTAATTGAGTCAATTTATTCAGTGTGGAGTTAAATTAGGTGGCCGTGAGAATTGTTCAACTAGAGAATTTGATTAATGAATTTTCTTAAAAAAATAATTTGGAAAATCTAAGTGATTTTTGGAAATTTAATTTTGATCAAGTAAAATTAAATTAATCAAATTAATTAAAATTAATATGATATTTTTTGACATTAATTTTCAAGTCAGACAATTGACACAATGGGTAATTGAACTTGAAAATTGGACCTGAGATCGTAAATTGGTCTTGGGAGAAAAAAACGAGACCAAAACCCAAAAACTAGTCGAATCGGGCCTGGTATGTGAAACCGGGCCAACGATCTAATTGGTGGTAGACAGGACCGGTCAGGTCGTCACTGACCCAGACCAAACTGGCAGCAGTCGATTCAGCTCGGGATGTTGTAAGGGTGTTGCACCTATATCACTGGACACGGTAGTGCTGGCGGCTACGATAGCAGCATCCCAGTGGCCAACGACAGTTGGTCTTCAGTGGTTGAGTAGTGGAAGAGTTACACTCCTACTGGGACTCTACCGTAGAATTTGATTTCATATTAACTATTCCAAATATAATATTATTTCAATAATTAAATATTAAATTAAATTTAATACTTATCTTAATAGTATTTAATTAATTTAATATTAAAGTGATTAAGTTTAATAATAGTTAAACTCTCTAAACTCTCCCTCTATAAAGAGAGCCTTAGGTCATTATTTTACATGCACACTTGAATTTAAGAGAAAGTTGTAGAGAGAAAATTCTCTAAAGAGATTATTATAGAAAATTTCTAGAGATATTTTATTATTTACAACTTGACACAAAAGTTTAGAGAAATTGTGAAATTACTCAACTAGTAATTTTTTTTGAAAAATTTTTTGATTCGAAGAGAGCCCACATTCGACAAACATGAGCTTGAGGATAGCGGAGAAGACTACTTGGTCGAAGCTCTCATCCTAGATGAATCAAAAAGGTACAATTTTGATTGAGTGTTTATTACTTTAGGTATCACAACCAAGATCTTGTTTTGGAAAAAAAATTAAAACTCTGGTTTTTCCCTAAATTTATTTTTGGCTGCATTTTCCAAACCTATTTTTTCCAACATGCCACACATGGGCAATCCACATGGTCGTGTTCCACTTTAGAAATTAGGTTAATTTTCTTGTCACACGACCGTGTGACCTCTGTTAGGGAATTTGTTGATTGCACACGGCCTGGGGAGTTTTCACACTGCTTGAGACACAACTGTGTCTCTCGTGCTTCTTTTTGTAAAATTTTGTCACACGGGCACAATGAGTTACAAGGTCTACCACACGTCCATGTTTCTCAGCACACCGTCGTGTCTCTCAGCCACATGGCCATGTACCTTTGTCGCACGGTCGGAACCTTTCCATAAGGCCTTGTGGTCTTATTTTTGCAGTTTTGGCACTATTTTACGAATTGATTTGTTTTAGTCCCTTGTTGATTCATTGCATGTCTAAGCCTCTGTAGAGGTTTTTGGAACACAAATTTTGTTTATGGAAGGTGTATTACTATTAGAATAATTTATATATAAATGTTTGTAAGATTTAGTTTTGATATTTGTATAGGTTGAAAATATGATTATGCTATGAAAACTTTGATATATGTAAATGTCTAGATATGATTATCAGAAAATTGTGCATATTGTTAATTCTACTATTTTATAATTGAATATGAAAATGTCTGATTTGATATACATATCTGTATTAAGACTTTTGCATATACATTTTGTTTAGGATTTGATGATGAAGAGAAGGAACAGTTAAACTACATTGTTATAATTTGGCGATAAAACAGCAATAGTGTTAGCAGCTTGATTGCCTAACATTCTAGTGGAAATTTACCACTTAATAGTGTGAATTGGTTGGATAGGTCCACCATAACCCAATATTGGTGTGTAAAGTTTGGAAAGTGTCTATTATACCCTTAATGGTGTGCGTTGGATAAGGAGTTGGTGTAATACCCTAAATTAGGGCTTAATCAGAATAGTGGTTTCGTGACCACAAATCTGAGATAGAAATTATTATTTTATAATTATTTTTATGATTATGATATGATTGCATGATTGTGTGAAAATTTCGTGATGAAATTCTATGCCTAAAGTGTTTAAATTGAAAGTAGGGACTAAATCGAATAAGTTGCAAAATTTGCATTCTAGAAGTTTTTAGTATGAAATTGCATTGAAATATTAATTAGGAGGTCTTAAATAGCAATTTGACCAATTTTAAGTTCATGTACAAAATTAGGACATGGAAGGAATTTTTGGAAAGTTTAGTAGTAAGGGCATTTTGGTCATTTAGTTATTAAAATGAATTAAAAACAAAATTAAAAGCCAATTTTTGTCCATGTTCTTCATTAGGACGAAATTTCAAGGGTTCTCCGTAGCTAGGGTTTGTTTCAAGCTTCCAAGCTCCATAGTAAGTGATTCTAAGCCCCGTTTTTAATGTTCTTTACGTTTTTGGAATCCCGGTAGCTCGATTAAGCTTATGCTAGCAATAATTCAACCTAAGGTTTATATTTGGAAAAATACCCATAGGTGAAATTTGTGTATTTTGATGTTTTATGATAGAATATGAGGTTTTAAATTATGTTAGACAACTTGTGCTACTCGGTTTTGAGTGAAAACGAGTAAAAATGGCTTAATCGGTAAAAATACATAGTAGTCATAAGTACATGTTAGAGTGTGAATTTGATATTGTCATAGAAGGGAAAAATGATCAGCATATCATAAAACATAAGAATAAGGGATAAAGTTTAATTCTTGAGCCTAGGGGCAAAAGTGTAATTATGCAAAAGTTTAGGGGCTAAAATGTAATTTTGTGAAAGTTTGTATTAAATGCTGTTTTGATGAATTTATGTATTAAATAAGATTAATTTAGTATTATAGATCAAGAGAAATGAGAATCAAGTCGCGATCGAGGAAAAGAAAAGATTGTGGACTAAATTGCAAAATCTTTATATTTTGGTATCAAGGTAAGTTCATGTGTAAATAATGTAGCATAACTGTTATTTTTAAGTTATTGATGTTAATTATATGATATGCTGATTTTTTATCGTGAAATATTATGCTTTGTGGTTAATGTTGAGTAATATGTAAATTATGTTTACTACTTGATAAATATGAATTGCTACCGAGTATCGGTTTCGATATTCCGTGGAAGATGGCAAATGTCAGATTGAGGGAAAAAGCCCGTTTGAACCTTAGGAATAGATTAGGATACAAGTGACTGCCACTAGGATGGTTGAGCATCCGAACTCGTTGAGTTGAGTCCGAGTTCACTTATGGATGCGAATGTTCGAACTCGTTGAGTTGAGTCCGAGTTCGTGAGATGTAACTAGGCATTTGAACTCGTTTAGTTGAGTCTGAGTTCATTTATGGATGCGAACGCCCGAGCTCGTTGAGTTGAGTTCGAGTTCACTTATGGGCGGGTTACATGATTGCTTGATTACATATGTAGCACTTATGTGCAAATTATCCGTGTATCCGAGTTATATTCTAATGTGTTCAACAGGTGAAAATTTCTATGAAATGGAAGAACACTTAAGATGCAAGTGACGTTTTGGTAAGTGTTGGGAAATGGGCACTTTGGACAGGTATGTACTTAACCCTCGGGTTGAAAATAGATACAACAACGATAAAGTGGTAAGATGATGAATGATGTTTAGAAATGTGATATATGTTTTGATGATGCCATGCTAAGGTTGTTTGGTATAATTGTATTGTTATGTTACTTGTTATTTGCATATGAACTTACTAAGCATTTATGCTTACTCCCTCCTTTTCATTCATTGTAGTTTTGAACAAGTCAGCTCGAACCGGACAGTCAAGTTTCGATCACACTATTCGAAGGATTTCTATTGGTAAATGGCTTGTAAAACTTAAGTATGGCATGTATAGCAATATACCTATTTTGTGTAAATAATTTTATGATATGGCCATGTTTGGTTGAGAAAATGTTTGATATTGATAAGTCATGGTGATGGCTAATTAGATCATGTTTGATATCATGGAAGTTTAATAGGTTATCTAGTTCATAAAAAAAAATTCATGGAAAGATGAAACTTGCCTTAAAATGTAATATTGTTTGCAGCAATGACGTGAATTTGAAAAATCACTAAAAATAGTATAAGTGGAAATAAATGATGAGTAAGTTATGAAATTTAAGCTTAATGAGTCTATTTTCATGTGGATTGAACAAAACAGGCATGCAAATTATATTTTATGAGATATTTAAACTTTTGTGAAACAGGGCCAGAATAATTTCTAGATCCCCTGTTCTGACTTTAAAAATTAATAATAAATTTTATAAAAATAATTATAATTAGAAGTTTTTCTTTACATGTACAGATTCCTTATTGAGTCTAATTTTATGAGAAACAAGCCTCATAGTCATTGAAATTTTTTATAGAGAGATATATGATTCGTAATACACAAAGGTCAGAGCAGTCAAACCCTGAAACAGGGGAGACTTTAACTAATAAACTGTACTAATTGGCCCAACCAAAAATTCTAGAAAAAAAATTAGTAGATAGATATATGAGTCTAGATTTAGGAAAAATTTACGGATCTTGATTTTGAGTTTCGTAACTTGAGATATGATTTTTCTTGTAACTGTGACGTAGATAGCTAGAAAGCTATGAATGTAGAAACAAATGATTCGAAGTACTTAAATTGATAAATTATGTTCGGTAACACCTCAAGCTCGATTCCGGCGTCGGTCTCGGGTGTGGGGGCGTTACATTTGGTGGTATCAGAGTAGGTTTAGTCGGTTCTCGGACTACGTGTTGTATGTATGGATTTTTGCTATACATGCCATATGTATAAATTGTGATAGTGTGACGACTTCTGACCTTTTTTTTAAATGATTTTTATATAGTGAATGGATCACGATCTAGCTGTGGTAGATGAAGTAGAGAGTAATGCGCCACTCTCCGGTGAAGAAGCGGCACACGATCAAAACCCACCTCCTACTGTTGGTCGGGGAGGAGGAGAAAGGGATCGGGAAGCCTTTCTCCAAATGATGAGTGCATGGTACACTGAGTTTGTTCGTACGAACCCAAATGTATGACCTCCCCCACCTCCTCCAATTCCTCAACCTATACCTCCGATGCCTCAAGGAGTGGATATAATAAAATTTCACAGAAACCCTGTTGATAGAATTCGTAAACAAGGGGCTGAAGAATTTAGAGCAAATATTGATGATGATGCAGAGAAAGCAGAGTTCTAGCTTGAAAATTCTATCCGGGGTATTTGATGAATTATCTTGTACACCTGAAGAATGTTTGAAATGTGCTACATCTTTGTTGAGAGATTCAGCCTATAATTGGTGGAAGACTTTAATTTCGGTGGTACCGTAAGAGAGGGTAACCTGGGAATTCTTTCAAGAAGAGATTCGGAAGAAATATATTAGTGAAAGATTTATTGATCAGAAATGTAAAGAGTTTCTTGAGCTGAATCAAGGTAATATGACAGTCTCAGAATATGAAAGAGAGTTTGTTCGATTGAGTAAGTATGCCAGGGAATATGTTCCTACAAAAGCCAAGATGTGCCGACGATTTGAAAACGGGCTCAACGAAGACATTAAAGTATTTGTCGGGATCCTTGAACTAAAAGAAATGGTAGTACTGGTTGATCGAGCTTGCAAGGCTAAAGAACTACTTAAAGAGAAGAGAAAGGTAGAGGCTGAGACACGAAATTGGAAAAAAAGGCCAATGAGTAAGGCACCTTCACAGCAATCCGAAAAGTCAAGAAATATGAATCCTCGTTCCCAAGTTTCAGCTGGGCAATCATATGGAAATTTTAAGAAGCAGAATGTGGGTCCTAAATCTCAGAATACTTCTACAGCTAGTGTAGGGAACTCGAGATTTGTTAAACCCGAGTGTCAGCGGTGTGGTAGAAATCATTTTGGTTCGTGCAGAGCAAATGAATGTTTTCGATGTGGTTCTCCGGATCATTTTATTAGAGACTGCCCAGAGAGAGCCGAGAAAGAAAAATTTCAGAATGTAAAGGCTAGTGGTGCAAACTTGAGGAGAAGGTATCCGAGAAAAGCTGGAAGTGAAACAAGCAGTAAGAATGTAGTCAGAGATGCAGCAGTTAGATCTGAAGGAAGAGCTCCGGCTAGAACTTATGCTATTAAAGCGCGTGAAGATGCTTCCTCACCCGATCTGATTACCAGTACATTTTCTCTTTATGATATTAATGTTATTGCTTTGATTGATCCTGGTTCTACTCATTCATATGTATGCATGAAGCTGGTGTCTAGTATGAATATACCTGTTGGGAACACAGAATTTATGGTTAGAGTGTCGAGTTCGTTAGGCAAATGTGTGATAGTTGATAAAGCATGCAAGAAATGTCCTTCAATGATTCGGGGTCATTACTTTCCGGCCGACTTGATGTTGTTGCCGTTTGATGAATTTGATGTTATTTTGGGTATGGATTGGTTGACATTGCATGATGCTATAGTAAATTGCAAAGAAAAGGTTATAGAATTAAATTGTGAAAACAGTGAAACTCTACGGGTTGAATCGGATAAATCAGAGGTATTGTCTAGTGTGATTTCTTCGATGTCGGCTCAGAGATATTTGAGAAAGGGTTATGAAGCTTATTTGGCGTATGTAATTAATACAAAAGAAGTTGAAAAGAAAGTTGAATCAATGCCGGTTGTGTGCGAATTTGTGGATGTATTTCCAGAAGAATTGCCAGGTTTGCCTCCAGTCAGGGAAGTAGAATTTGGTACTGATTTGATACCGGGAATAGCTCCAATCTCGATTGCTCCATATAGAATGGCACCAATAGAGTTGAAAGAATTAAAGTCACGATTGCAAGAGTTGGTGATAAAGGCTTTGTAAGACCGAGTTTTTCACCTTGGGGTGCTCTGTGTTATTTGTGAAAAAGAAGGATGGTTCTATGAGATTATGTGTTAATTATCGGCGATTAAACAAGGTGACAATCAAAAACAAGTATCCATTGCCGAAATTGATGATTTGTTTGATCACTAAAAGGAGCGACATGGTTTTCAAAGATTGACTTGAGATCTGGGTATTATCAGCTGCGAGTAAAAGAGTCAGATGTGCCTAAAACTGCTTTTAGAACAAGGTACGGTCATTATGAATTTTTAGTTATGCCATTCGAGTTGACAAATGCTCCTGCTGTGTTTATGGATTTAATGAATCGTATATTTCGGCCATACTTGGACAAATTTGTTGTGGTGTTTATAGATGATATTTTAATTTATTCAAAAGATGAGACAGAGCATGCTGAGCATTTGAGGATAGTTTTGCAAACTTTGAGAGATAAACAGTTGTATGCTAAGTTTAGTAAAAGTGAATTTTAGCTCCGGGAAGTTGGATTTTTGGGTCATATTGTTTCAGGTGATGGTATACGGGTTGATCCTAGTAAAATTTCAGCCATTATTGATTGGAAACCACCAAAAACGTGAATCAAGTTAGAAGTTTCTTGGGGCTAGCTGGGTATTATCGGTGGTTTGTAAACGGATTTTCTATAATTGCTGCTCCTATGACTAGACTACTCCGAAAGGATGTTAAATTTGAATGGAAGGAAGAATGTCGACAAAGTTTCGAAGAATTGAAAAAGTTATTAACTGAAGCACCAGTGTTAGTACAACCCGAATCAGGTAAAGAATTTGTGGTGTATAGTAATGCTTCTCTAAATGGCTTGGGGTGTGTACTTATGCAAGAAGGAAAAGTGGTGGCTTATGCTTCGAGGCAGTTAAAACCTCATGAGAAGAATTATCCTACTCACGATTTGGACTTGGCTGCGGTGGTGTTTGCTTTGAAGATTTGGCGACATTATTTGTATGGTGAAAAGTGCCGGGTATATACCGACCACAAAAGTCTTAAGTACTTGATGTCACAAAAAGACTTGAATTTGAGACAACGAAGATGGTTGGAGTTATTGAAAGATTACGAGCTTGTTATTGATTATCATCCGGGAAAGGCGAATGTGGTTACCAATACTTTAAGCAAAAAGTTGTTGTTTGCTTTGAGAGTTATGAACACTCAGTTGAGAATGTCAGATGATAGTTTGATTCTAGCAGAGATAAGAGCTAGACCGATGTTTTCACAAGAGATTTCTGAAGCTCAGAAAAATGATCAAGATTTGCTATCCAAGAGAAGACAGTGTGAAGGTGATACGGGATCAGATTTCAGAATCGGTTCTGATGGTAGCTTGATGTTTAAAAATCAGATTTGTGTACCAAAAAATGATGAGTTGATTCAAAAGATTTTGCATGAAGCACATAATGGCTGTTTGGCTATTCATCCGGGCAGTACGAAAATGTATAATGACTTGAAGAAAATGTATTGGTGGAGTGGAATGAAAACAGATATTTCTGAGTTTGTATCAAAGTGTTTAATTTGTCAACAGGTGAAAGCCGAACACCAAGTACCTTCGGGATTACTTCAGCCTATCATGGTTCCTGAATGGAAATGGGATCGAATTACCATGGATTTTATATCGTGTTACCGTTAACTCGGGGAAAGAAAGATGCCATCCGGGTAATAGTTGACAGATCGACTAAATCGGCTCATTTTATTCCTAAGACGCATGCATTATTCTCTTAATAAGTTGGCTGAATTATATATCCGTCAGATTGTTAGACTTCATGGAATACCTTTGTCAATCATTTTGGATAAAGATCCGAGATTTACTTCACGGTTTTGGCAAAAGTTGCAAGAGGCATTAGGTACAAAGTTAAATTTCAAAGATCAAGTTTCATCCACAAACTGATGAGCAATCAGAGAGAGTAATTTAGATTCTTGAAGATATGCTCAGATGTTGCGTGTTGGAATTTCAAGGTAGTTGGGAAAGGTACTTACCGTTGGTAGAATTTGCTTATAATAATAGTTATCAGACGAGTTTGAAAATGGCACCTTATGAAGCATTATATGGTCGTAAGTGTCGAACGCCTTTGTATTGGGTGAACTCAAGGAAAATCGATTTATGGAGTTGATCTAATAAAAGAAACCGAAGAAAAGGTGAAAGTGATTCAAGATTGTTTGAAAGTTGCTTCAGATAGACAGAAATCTTATGCGGATTTGAAACGAAAAGAAATCGAGTTTCAAGTTGGTGATAAGGTATTTTTGAAAGTGTCTCCATGGAAGAAAGTCCTTAGATTTGGATGGAAGGGCAAGTTAAGTCCGTGTCTTATTGGGCCGTATGAAATAATTGAAAAAGTTGGACCGGTAGCATATCGGCTAGCATTACCACCTGAATTAGAGAGGATTCATGATGTGTTCCACGTATCTATGCTATGTCGGTATCGTTCGGATCCTTCACATATAATTTCACCGACAGAAATTGAACTACGACTAGATATGACTTACGAAGAAGAACCGATTAAGATCTTAGCTCGAGAGGTCAAGAAACTAAGAAATAAAAGTGTCGCTCTCGTGAAAGTATTGTGGAAAAAGCATGGGGTAGAAGAGACTACATGGGAACCTGAAGAAACTATGAGAAACCAATACCCACACCTGTTTACCGGTAAGATTTTCGAGGACGAAAATCCTTAAAAGGGGGGGAGAGTTGTAATATCCTGAATTGGGGCTTAATCAGAATAGTGGTTTCGTGACCACAAATTCGAGATAGAAATAATTATTTTACAATTATTTTGATGATTATGATATGATTGCATGATTGTGTGAAAATTTCGTGATGAAATTCTATGCCTAAAGTGTTTAAATTGAAAGTAGGGACTAAATCAAATAAGTTGCAAAATTTGCATTCTAGAAGTTTTTAGTATGAAATTGCATTGAAATATTAATTAGGAGGTCTTAAATAGCAATTTGACCAATTTTAAGTTCATGGACAAAATTAGGACATGGAAGGAATTTTTGGAAAGTTTAGTAGTAAGGGCATTTTGGTCATTTAGTTATTAAAATGAACTAAAAACAAAATTAAAAGCCAATTTTTGTCCATCTTCTTCATTAGGACGAATTTCAAGGGTTCTCCATAGCTAGGGTTTGTTTCAAGCTTCCAAGCTCCATAGTAAGTGATTCTAAGCCCCGTTTTTAATGTTCTTTACGTTTTTGGAATCCCGGTAGCTCGATTAAGCTTATGCTAGCAATAATTCAACCTAGGGTTTATATCTGGAAAAATACCCATAGGTGAAATTTGTGTATTTTGATGTTTTATGATAGAATATGAGGTTTTTAATTATGTTAGACAACTTGTGCTACTCAGTTTTGAGTGAAAACGAGTAAAAAGGGCTTAATCGGTAAAAATACCTAATAGTCATAAGTACATGTTAGAGTGTGAATTTGATATTGTCATAGAAGCGAAAAATGATCAGCATGTCATAAAACATAAGAATAAGGGATAAAGTTTAATTCCCGAGCCTAGGGGCAAAAGTGTAATTATGTAAAAGTTTAGGGGCAAAAATGTAATTTTGCCAAAGTCTGTATTAAATGCTGTTTTGATGAATGTGTGTATTAAATAAGATTAATTTGGTATTATAGATGAAGAAAAACGGGAACAAGTCGCGATCGAGGAAAAGAAAAGATTGTGGACTAAATTACAAAATCTTTATATTTTGGTACCAAGGTAAGTTCATGTGTAAATAATGTAGCATAATTGTTATTTTTAAGTTATTGATGTTAATTATATGATATGCTAATTTTTTTATCGTGAAATATTATGCTTTGTGGTTAATGTTGAGTAATATGTAAATTATGTTTACTACTTGATAAATATGAATTGCTACCGAGTATCGGTTTCGATATTTCGTGGAAGACGGCAAATGTTAGATCGAGGGAAAAAGCCCGTTTGAACCTTAGAAATAGATTAGGATACAAGTGACACTAGGATGGTTGAGCATCCGAACTCGTTGAGTTGAGTCCGAGTTCACTTATGGATGCGAACGCCCGAGCTCGTTGAGTTGAGTCTGAGTTCACTTATGGGCGGGTTACATGATTGCTTGATTACATATGTAGCACTTATGTGCAAATTATCCATGTATCCGAGTTATATTCCGATGTGTTCAACGGGTGAAAATTTCTATGAAATGGAAGAACACTTAAGATGGAAGTGACGTTTTGGTAAGTTTTGTGAAATGGGCACTTTGGA
This sequence comes from Gossypium anomalum, assembly GCA_025698475.1. Lineage (NCBI taxonomy): Eukaryota > Viridiplantae > Streptophyta > Magnoliopsida > Malvales > Malvaceae > Gossypium > Gossypium anomalum. Next base: position 73,483,421 of record CM046966.1, on the reverse strand, counting down.
CAGGTATGTACTTAACCCTCGGGTTGAAAATAGATACAACAACGATAAAGTGGTAAGATGATGAATGATGTTTAGAAATGTGATATATGTTTTGGTGATGCCATGCTAAGGTTGTTTGGTATAATTGTATTGTCATGTTACTTGTTATTTGCATATGAACTTACTAAGCATTTATGCTTACTCCCTCCTTTTCATTCATTTTAGTTTTGAACAAGTCAGCTCGGGAACCGGGACAGGTCGAAGTTTCGATCACACTATCCGAAGGATTTCTATTGGTAAATGGCTTGTAAAGCTTAAGTATGGCATGTATAGCAATATACCTATTTTGTGTAAATAATTTTATGATATGGCCATGTTTGGTTGAGAAAATTTTTGATATTGATAAGTCATGGTGATGGCTAATTAGATCATGTTTGATATCATGGAAGTTTAATAGGTTATCTAGTTCATAAAAAAAAATTTCATGTAAAGATGAAACTTGCCTTAAAACAGAATATTGCTACAGCAATGACATGAATATGAAAAATCACTAAAAATAGTATAAGTGGAACTAAATTATGAGTAAGTGATGAAATTGAAGCTTAATGAGTCTAGTTTTATGTGGATTGAACAAAACAGGCATATAAATTCTATTTTATGAGATATTTAAACTTTTGTGAAATAGGGCTAGAATGATTTCTGGATCCCCTATTCTAACTTTAAAAATTCATAATAAATTTTAAAAAAATAATTAGGAGTTTTTCTTTGCATTTACAGATTCCTTCTTGAGTATAGTTTTAATGGAAACAAACCTCATAGTCATTGAAATTTTGTATAGAGAGATATCTGATTCGTAATACACAAAGGTCAGAGCAGTCGAACCCTGAAACAGGGGAGACTTTAACTAATAAACTGTACTAATTGGCCAAACCAAAAATTATAGAAAAAAATTATTAAATATATATATGAGTCTAGATTTAGGGAAAATTTATGGATCTTGATTTTGAGTTTCATAACTCGAGATATGATTTTTCTTGTAACTGTGATGCAGATAGCTAGAAAGCTGTGAATGTAGAAACAAATGATTCGAAGTACTTAAATTGATAAATTATGTTCGGTAACACCTCAAGCTCGATTCCAGCGTCGGTCTCGGGCGTAGGGGCGTTACAGTTGGTGTGTAGAGGTTTGATAGGTGGGGTTTTCTTTTTCACCATATTTCATTTGAATATGATATTTGTACATCTAATTAATGTTAAAGTTCTATGATTGTTTACTCTGATATGATATTTGATTGTGATCTTAATTTTGCTTTTGTAAGTTGAGCGATTGTATGCTACTGCATTTGTTTGCTTTTGTTTGAATCTGCTTAATTACTTTTGTTCTAGACTTAAACTGTGCTTCATAGCTCACCCCCTTAGTTTACTCTTTTTAGGTAATCTGTGAGGTTAGAATTTTGTACTCAGTGAATCGGATGTCTCAGAGTTACTCATTTCAATTTGGTTAAATAAGTTTTCCTTAAAATTCTAATAAATTATTTTCTAACGGACTATAAATAAGTTTATATGAACTGTGGTATGAGTTTTGAATATTGAACTTGTAAAGTTATGGGTTTTCGGTTTTGAACCAAATTTGTGATTTTATGCATATGTTTTAGTCAACTGAACTGCTACTTTCTTTAATCGTCACTCGGTTTCTTTTAAGTAAATTTATGAATTTCTATTTAAAGTAAAATATCAGGTTTTCTAGTACAGTACTGGTTTGACAGTTTTGTTAACAAAACTTCTAAATCCATTTTGGTTACAAATTTAATTCACAAGCTGTTAATCTTGTTTTAAATTAATTTAAGTGATAATTAAACTAATGTTTGGTAATCGTAAGATAAATTATTATTTAATTTTGTTAAAAACGAGCAAAAGTGGTTTTAGAAAAGAAATTAAGAAATTTGATCAGTATTTTGTTGTGGGCCATTATGGTGGCTAATGTGACCTCCAGAATTTGGTGGAAACTTCTGGGCTGGGTTTTGGGCTATTACACAGACTTTTATACATGGCTCGCATGCTCGGGAGGTCTAAATTGAATCCTTCACTCATCAGTGCTTTAATCGAGAGATGGAGACCGAAGACACACATGTTCCATCTTCCTTACAACGAGTGTCAAATTACACTCGAGGACATCAATTTACAACTCGATCTACCGATCGATGGGGATATCATTACGGGGCCAGTTGTTACTGCCAATTGGAGTGCAATATGTGAGAAACTCCTAAAGAAGGTGCCCAACAAGTTTAAATGTAGCCAGATCAAAATGAGATGGTTGAAGGACAACTTTCAATATATCGAGGCTTTAAGGAGTGACGTTGAAAAGGAATAATTCACGTGTGCATTCATCTTGAGGTTGATTGGGGGTCTGCTAATGCCAAATAAATCTCACAGTTTGGTGCATTTGAGGTGGCTACTACTACTAGCCAACTTGAAGGAATTGGGACGACTTAGTTGAGGATCAGCAATACTGGCAACATTGTACCAGATATGTGTCGAGTGATGATACCAAAAAAACCAAAATTGGCGGTTGCATGCTCCTCCAATTGTGGGCATGATACTGACTATCATTTCTATGCCCTCAAGTGGAACTCCTTTATAAATTCCCACTCGTCATATGGTAAAATCCATTCCACAATATCATTACCATTTTTATTTTTCATTGTTGTAATTTCGAAATAACATATTATTTGAAAAGTTTGAACAACCCTACGAGATACAATGGTATACCAATCATGCTCGAGAATATCCAACTAGCTCTAGGTCAAGAAACCGAAAAAGAGGTTAGCTTATGAGTTTCAAAGTTATATAATATGTATTCTAGCACTTGAAATTAAATATTACTCATGTTCTAAAAATTATAAATTTGTAATGTTGTTTTTATGGATACCATATGCAGATTTGAGGATTGAAGATTGCGTCCCAACCAAATTTTTGGCCAATCGCAATATCTAGCACGTGAAAATGCCATTGGTCATTTTTGTAACGGTCGAGATGTATGAATCCGACCGAGTCATGTTGCAGTTCGGGTGTACGCAACATATCCTGTCGCCACCCCAGGAACTTGATGACCTCCAAAAGATCAACTTACAAGGGAGACTCGAGGAAGATTAGCCAACATTCCACGAGAAGTATATCAAGATTTGGGAGTGTAGGTACGATTTTTTGCCAACGCGTGAACAATTTCTCACACTGAAGTTGGCAATGCCTCTAGATTACATGGATTGGTTTAGGCATAATGGAAGTTGTATCTAATGTCAAATTCACAGAGGATTAGTCAACATCGTTGTAGGAGGCCAAGACGAGGGCCTATCAATCCTAGATTGGGAGATGGAGACGCGGCGAGATCGACATATGCTCTATCTACATCGAAGGACTAGATTGTCATACAACCTCCTAGTTAATGTGGTTTTGTTTTGTCACAACCATCGCAACATGTACACTCACTCCCCGCACCATCACCTTCAGTTCCATTTTATTTTACACAACTAACATAACACGCACAATCATTTTATGCATCAACACATTCAACATCGATTTATTTTACACAAGCATCACAACACGCCCCACCATTCCCTGTATCAACACTTACTCCAGGGATATATTATGCACGACCGTCACCTACAGTGCCATACTACATGCCAATCTCACCAACAACATCGACACATCTGGAATCGCCTTCAGTTCTCACCTTTTATCCATAATTGGGCCAGGTGACACTATATAGTGGCCTACCAATAGTGTTGCAAACACCTCTAGTATCGCTGTTCTACTAAAGTGGGTCATCCTTGCAACCATCGACTCAACCCGGGGGAGATCCATAATGGGTGGCTAGGACACGATCGGGTTCAACCACGGAGAAAGGAGACGAAGTCAACGATCAACCTTATTGTGCACATCAAGGTGAAGCTGAAGTGGATGAGCAGCCGCCAAACATAATAGTGCAATAGAACCCTAGGCATGCTCGATGCCCACCCGGTTGTGGCACACATTTAAGATGCCCATGATTACGTTACTTTGTAATTTTTTAATTTTTTATATACTTTGTTTTACATCCAAAATGTACAGTTATTTACAAGGTATGAAAGAATTTATTAAATTGGTTTGGTTTGTATGCAATGAAGTTGTGAGTTTAAAATTTACAATTCGAGTTGAATTTTACCATTATAATAATTCGAACAATTCGAATAATAGATTTTATATGTAAAATTATAAAAATTTCAAAAAAAATTCTAAAAAATGTATAAAGAAAGTTAAAAATTTAAAACTTTCTAAAATAATAATTTTGGGGACCTAACTAAGCTAATTGACGATTCAAGTTTGCCATACTAAATTATTTTTTTATTTTTCTTTGGAAAAGTTTTCAAATATATATGGTTTCAAATTTATGTGCACTAACATGGACTTAATTATACTGGCATAAGATTTTAACTTGACATGTTTAATTTTTTAATTTAACTTGAAAATTTTTGCTCAATTTGATTTGACTCAACTCAAATTTCATTTCACTTGACTCGATTCAGAAAAATTTCAAGTTGAGTTAGGATGATAAAATAGGACTGGTCAACTTCATTAAAATAAAATTTTTTCACTCGATTTGGTCGAGTTAGGATGATAAAATAGGACGTTGATATCTACATTTTCCTCGATCAAGTTTATCCCTGGAATCCTGGGCTATAAGGGCTCAGAAGTAATCAAGTTTTGTGATTGAAATAACTAGAGAGAAAACGCTCTCTATAGGGGGTGTTTTCATCTGACATGGTAGTGAAAACGCTTCCTACAAGACTCGTTTTCAAGTCACATGTCAATGGGAATGCCCTTTGTAGGTAAAGTTTTCACTACCATGTTAGATGAAAATGCTTTTTGCAGGGAGCGTTTTCTCTCTAGCCATTTCAACCACCCTAACTTGATTGCTTCTGAGCCCTGTAACCTAAGATTCTCGAGATAATATTTTTCCCTTTATACCCCGCCCCATCCCTTATATAAATGCTCCTTCTTCATCCCTTACTCACCACATCTCAATCTCCTCTACAAAATTGCCCTAATTCATCACAATATAAACCCCTCTCTACCTTCATAATTTTTAAAACCCTTCAAGCTATTAGCTAAACCCTAAACCACTCATTCTTTTTCCTTTTAGTTGTTGGCCTAAATCCCAAAATTTCTCCACAAAAATTTCTTCCTAGTCGCAAGCCCCTAGTATTGTTGCCACATGATTTTTGTCGGAGTAGCCCGTTCGACATCGTAACCCTTGCGCCGCCACATCCTATCGCAGTTGCAACCTTTGTGCCACTAAAAAACTGTCACTACCACAAGTTGATCGCCCCAGCAATATCTCCCTCCCATACTTTGTAAATTTCTTTTTATCCTTTTACCGAAATTTTGCTTAATTTTTGAGAAAAATGCCTACATCTCACAAAAGAACTAGATCTTCCAAGATTTCCACTAAAAATCCCATTATGATTTAATATGAAAAAGTGAAAGAAAGGTTTGATTCAATCTTCAAGAATCAACCTATGATGTCGGAAAAAGGTTTCAACTTGGAAAGCAATGATAAAATGGTTGTGCCCTACAACACCCCAAACCCGGCCTAGACGTTATGGCTGAATCTGCGATGTCATATTGAAGTGTGTTTTGAAAAGCATTGTTCTGTTTGAAAAGTCTGTACTATATTAAAACCCTCGTAATGATCTTTTACAAAACTTTTAAGTATCTTGTTCATTGTTAAAACTCAAGTAGTGTAACATACCAAACTCGGCCAAGATGTTATGGCCAGATCCAGTGTGTCACATTGAAGTATCAAAAACTTTATTTTCATTGAAAACCCTTCAAAACAGAAAATTAAGTAACATTCAGTTTGTATTTAGTTCCAGAATGAGGTGTATTCAAAATGAACTATTTCTTTATTACTTAGTAAAAATTCTCTTAATCTACGGAAGCTTGATTTTAAAATAATTATTTTCAAAAAAAAACTTGGGATATGTCTAAAAGAAATAAGTGCAAGTTTCGTATCAAAAGTTCAAAGCGTAGAAATGACAATGAAATAATATCTAGCGGATAGGCCTTATTACAATCCGAACTGAAATAACTTAAAATACTAGAAATTATACGTTTAAGAAAACAAGTCCAAGTCGTCTTGCTAGCTGGCCACCTCAGAGTCCCTCCAACCGTCGAACCACCTACTGAGGATCACTTGAGAGAAATAAAAGAGGGGGTGAAGTTTCAAAAACTCAGTGTGCACAACCCTCGGCAAATAGAAAAGCATGCAATAGCAACTATTTTCGGGCCTGAGCCCAATTCAATATCAGAACAGATGTAAAGCAATCAAATATACACGGATCCCACCCATCCAACTGCTACACACCATCTCCGTCCCCCGATACACACCATGAGGAGATATAAATATCGACCCACCCATCCGATACACTCTAATGGTAGCCCAGTTGCGGTACTACCTAACATTGCAGCAAAGCTGCTAATCATATATTGGGCTGAAAAAGCCATCGATGGATCCATGGTCGTCAAGCAACCATGAGATCCTCATATACTTCCTCCGTTCCATAATTCCCAACCTATATGCAACCTAAACAGAATATCATACGAATGCAGCAGATATACATGTAACATCCATAAATCTTACATTCAACACATAGGGGTATTTCAGTCATCTTTGCCCTTAGGGGCTTTTTGGTAATTTCTCTTTATTATGGGTTATTACTTGCCTTAGCCCGTTAACAAGTCCTTATTGGCTAAAGTGAACAGATACTATACACCAGGTAGGAATCCAGAGAAGAGGAGGTGGGTCAATAAGACCACTTAAGTACCAAGCTCTCCCTAGATCCAATCCTAAACATGCATATACCCATTGCCACACCTTAACCTTATGGCTTGTCCACGGTCACAATTAATTAATTAATTAAGGTTTATGTCTGTTTGAGCAGTTATCAGATACTAGGCCCAAAACCCCTTACAAAGCCCAAACAAGTCTACATACATGCATATGGCCCACTAGGCCCAATCTCATTCATATGGCCTATTAGGCCCAAATCACATTCATATGGCCCATTAGGCCCAAATCACATTCATGTGGCCCGTCAGGCCCAATCACATTCATAGTCATGCAATCATGTGATTTGTCATCACTTAGTAACAAATTGCCAATTTTGCCTATTATGGGCCCTACAGCCCATCGGGCCCATTTAGCCCATTCTAGTCCGGTTGGCCAATACACGACCCAAGTCCATGGAATCGCTCATAGGGCATCTGATAACCCATCGGTTTCCCCTTACGAGTGTTCGTGCACTCGCAAGTCTATTGTAGCCAAACCTTCGACTTTTCAGCATTTCGGCATTTCGGGATTTGCCGATCTACTGTATGTGTGCAGTGTATGTACACACCTGATACTAAAACAAGCTGTGATCTTCTCAGCCACGAACCTACAAATGATGTCACTCAATGATTAATCACACACTTATCAAATACGATCACCAAAAGCCAAAGATCTCACCTTTGCCTTACCTTGAACGATAAGTCTTAACAACCCTTCCTTGATCACCAATCACGAGTATTCCTTAAATCCAAAACCCCAAAACGCTTAAGGAGCAATTTGGCATAGATCTGAATATGAGATTTGATACTAATCTCACAAGAATCGACCGGAGTAGAGGGAGTAGCGGCGGCACAGAGGGTCTTCAGCCAAAGAGGTATTCGACTTTTGAGATTTGTATGGTGAAAAGGGTTATTCGGTACAAATAGGAAGAAGAAAAGAAGGAATCGGCTAAAACCAAAGGTGAATTAAAAGAGAATTTGATAAGAGAAAGAATGTAAAATCGGCAAGCAAGGAACAAGGAATTTGGCTTTTGAGCACTTAGAGAGAAAAGTGTTTCGGTAATACAAAAATGAGGAATTCGGCTAAAGGAAGAAAAGCAATTTCGAAAATACCCTAGAATCCCCAAAATTGGTACCTATATATACTATAGCCGAATTTACCTATTCCCAAATTCCCTATTCAGCTCCACTTCTCTACACCCTTCATCTCCTAAATTTTCTCCCTGATAACTCCTTAATCCCTTCCTTAAATTTCTCCTTTGATCACTCCCTTCAGAGTTCACATCCAACTTCACTACTGGCCATTTATTGAGCAAAAATAAATCCTTCTTTTGAGCAAAGAGGGATTCGAACCCCAAACCTCTTTGCCATGCATGTGACGTCACCCCTAAGCCCCACATGGAAGCTACTTGCCACTCCAACACAAGGCTCATTGTGTCCAATTCCTCCTTCATTTATTTAAAAACCAAACTACTTGCCATCAAGGTTCTTTTAATTATTAAACTATAATTTCTTTCACCCCAAATTTTGAACTCAAAAATTAAGTAGGCCTATTATCACATAAATAACACTTGACTAGGAATATTAAGCACACCTTTTATCAAAACCGAAAAAGAAAGAAAGTTAGGATTTTTGGGGCGTTACAAGTAGGTTAGCAAAAGTTTAATCATTTTAGGTTGTTATTACACTTTAATGACAATGTTTGTTGCGGAAGCTTTTGAAATATGTTGTAATAGCGTGGTGTTTTGAAAACATTTATCTTTTTGAAAATTCGCGTCCTACTATTAGCAGATATAAATCAAAATAAGTAAACCCCAAATTAAAGTAAAATTTAAAGAGGTATTATTACATAACAAATACTCAAATTAAATAGCCTAAAGATTAAAGGTTTAAAACAGTAGCAAAAACAGTTGTATGGCCCCCATCGAGTCCCTCGTAGCACCGACCCACCTAAGGATTTCCTACACAGGAAAGCAGAAGGGTGAGTTTATGAAAAACTCAATGTGTAATCCCTTTACAATAACCAGTCAAACCGTAGGCAATTGCAGTTTGGGTCTAAACCCGTTTCAGTGATAGTCCAGTAACAGTTAGGGCCATAGCCTATTACAGTAATAGTATCAGCGTGGGCCTTAGCCCAGGTTTAACTTAGAGCTCAGCTAACAAGCTACCATTATCAAATAAACTGAGGTGAGCAAACATCACCCTCAGATCAGTCATAGCTCTACGACTCAATACGTTTGCCACCGTATTGGCCTTCCCAGGATGGTATTTGATCGCACAATCGTAATCTTTTAGCAGCTTAATCCATCTACGCTGCCTAAAATTCATCTCTTCTAAGTGAGGAGATACTTGAGGTTTTTGTGATCAGTGTAAATGGTAAACTTCTCACCATACAGGTAATGGCTCCAAATTTTTAGTGCAAATACCACCGTAGCCAACTCCAAGTTGTGTGTCAGATGATTCACCTCATGAGTCTTAAGCTGACGGGACGCATATGCAACCACTTTACCCTCTTGCATCAACACACATTCCAAACCAACATGTGATGCATCGCTGTAGATAGTGAACTCTTTCCCAGACTCTGGGTGTATAAAAACAGGAGCCTCAATCAGTGCCTTCTTGAGCTTCTCAAAACTCTCTTGCTGTGCATCACTCCAGTTGAACGGCACACCCTTACGTAACAGCTTAGTTAGAGCTGCTGCAATCAGTGAAAATCCCTTTACAAATCGGTGATAATACCCTACCAGTCCCAAAAAACTGCGAATCTCAGATACATTTTTAGGCAGCTTCCAATCCATAATTGCCTCAATCTTTTTAGGATCAACCCTAATCCCTTCTGCAGATACCACATGACCCAAAAATGTTACCTCTCGTAACCAGAACTCACACTTACTGAACTTGGAGTGTAGTTGTTTATCCCTCAGAATCTGCAGGACAACTCAGAGATGTGCATCATTTTCATCTTCAATTCTTGAATACACCAGAATGTCATCAATAAAAACTACTACGAACCGATCCAGATAGGGCTGGAACACTCGGTTCACCAAATACATAAAAGTCGCTGGTGCATTCGGTAGTCCAAACGACATCACTAGGAACTCGTAATGACCATAATGAGTCCTAAATGCTGTCTTGTGCACATCAGTCTCTTTGACCCTCAGTTGATGGTACCCCGATCGAAGATCAATCTTAGAGAAAACTGAAGCTCCTTAAAACTGGTTGAACAGATCATCTATCCTCGGTAAGGGGTACTTATTCTTAATGGTCAATTTATTCAATTACCAGTAATCGATGCACATACGCGTAGATCTATCCTTCTTTTTCACAAATAAAACTTGTGCTCCCCATGGAGACACACTAAAGCGGATGAATCTACGATATAACAACCCTTGAATATGAGCTTTAAGCTCCACAAGCTCTTTCGGCGCCATTCTATAGGGGGTGATAGACACCGGAGCTGTACCAGATAGGAGCTCAATCCCAAACTCAACTTCACGATTTGGAGGTAACCTAGGTAGCTCATCAGGAAAAACATTCAAAAAGTCTTTAACTATTCTGATATCTTTAACAGAAGAAACCCCAGAATCCAAAACACTAATGTAGGTCAGGTATGCCTCACAACCCTTACAAACCAACTTCTCCGCCCTCAGTGCAGAGATCACATTTGACAAGTAATTTTGACGCTCCTCAATTACAACTACTTCGTCATCCTCTACAATTCTCAGTACCATCCGTTTAGTAGCACAATCCAAGCTTACTCGATGTTTAACCAGCTAGTCCATTCCCAGAATTAAGTCAAATTCTCCAAAAGGAAGTTCCATCAAATTCGCCAAAAAGATAACTCCTTGAACCTCCAAAGGTACATTTCTGAACAATTTATTTACCCTCACTAACTGCCCTAATAGACTCAACATAGTAACCTCACTCATAGTGCTCTCTACTAAGATACCCAGAGTCTCAGACACAGTACAGGCTATATAGGAGTGAGTAGATCCTATATCTCTCAGTACAATGTAAGGTACATTATAGATAAAGAACGTACCCATAATAACATCCGTAGTATCACCATCCTCTCGGCGCCGTGCAGCATAAACTAAAGTCAGCTACGTCACCTCAATATGCCTAGCACCTCTGCCCAGTGCCCTCTGACCACGGCCGGTACCATTTCCACCCTTGGCCTGACCACGGCCTATCGGTGGTTGTTGACCACCCCTCAGCGGCTGTACAGTACCCAAACCTGTAGCTTGCACCTAATTGGGCCTCTATGGACACTTTCTGATACGAACTCCATAGATCCGCACCTTAAACAAGCCCCAGTCCTTTTCCAGCACTCGCCCTGATGGCGTCTCCCATAATCAATACAGGGCTGCGGTCCAGTAAAAGCAACAGGGGCCCTAACTCTGACCGGCCCATCAACTCTGGCCTTTTGCTTAAGCCTTAGAAAGGATCTTGAGGGCTCCGAATCCCTCTTGTTCCTATCTCTCTCCTTCTCACGGTTCTGGCGCTCAGCGTGCTTTACCTCTTCGGCGATCTTCTCCTTATCAACTAATACAGCAAAATCTCGCTCTTTTTGTGGAGCTATCAGAACCAGTAGATTATCCCTGAGGCCGTCCTTGAAAGAAAAAAAAAATTATACATATTACTAACCATTCAAAAAAACCTAGCTTATCTCTTTGTGTTCATACAATGGCTCTCCACTCACACATACTTATTCGGCTTATTTCGTACAATCTATTTCGCTTAATTCCTTTTTTTTTTCTAACTTAATTAAATCATTAATTTCTACCTCTTAACCCCTTAATTAAAGTTTAATTATAGATCTAGAAATTAAATCATTAATTTCTACCTCTTAACCCCTTAATTAAAGTTTAATTATAGATCTAGATCTTTAAATCAATTTCTTTGATTAATATTTTTTGAAAAAACATTGTTCATCCTCATTTTAAAAGAAAACCATTCAATTCATGTAATTACTTAAAAATTTTATTAAATAGAATTTGTAAACCATTTAATCTCGTCAAAATATACTGAAATTTATTTTAAAAACACCTCTTAGCTCTTTATTTCTTTATTCACCATTTTTTTTATGCAAAAGATAGCTTTAAAATCATGGATCTTTAATATTCTTGCTTAGATATATGAAAATTTAAACTAAAAACACCTAATAAAAAATCAATACATAAGAAAATAATATATTCACCTTTAGTTCAAAAACCTCCATAAATTTGTACCAATTGAGCAAAAATGAGCTAAGTTTAGGTGAGAAATTGGACAAGAAATAGTGAGTGTTTGAATGCCAAAAAAATATAAAATATGTGGAATTTTTTTTAAAAAAATTCCAATCTAGATCTAACAAATTTTAAAATGAAAAAGGATGGTGAAAAACCAAATAAAAGTAAAAAGACGATGGGTGTGGCGTTTTATAGCCAAATAACCATTTTTACAAAATGGGCTATTTGCCCTATAAGTCCTCCCATATTCTCCCTTGTTCTAATAGCTCTCCTTTTAACCACTAGTTTTTAATTTACACATTTAACCTCTACTTGAACCACTATTCCCAAATTAATCTCTATTTTTTTACTAATGTCCAAATTATTAATGCCATAATTATTATTATTTTTACTATTATTAACTAATTATTTATTTTATCCTATTTTAATCCCTATAATACCAAATCCAATTTTTCTCTCAAACCCATTGTAACATCCCGATCTTGGGTCTAGTCGAAACAGTGGTTTCGGGACCATAAATCCAACACAGAAAAAATTATTTTATTATATTTTTATGATCTACAATTTTATGGAATGATTTCGTGAAAATTTTGTTCAAAAATTTTGACGTTTGGGCACTCAATTTGGTCAAAAGGACTAAATTGTAAAAAATGTAAAACTTGAGTTCTATAAGCTAGAGGTGTCTAACTGTTATGAAATTTTAAATTGAAGGTCCTTAAATGGTAATTAGACCATTTTAATTTAAGTTGGACAAAAATAGACATGAGGTAAGAGAATTTTGGTGTTTTAAGAAAAGGACATTTTGGTCATTTAGTTAATAAATGAATTAATAATCAAATTAAAAGCCAATTTTTGTCCATCTTCCTCCCATGGTCAAAATTCACAAGGGGAAACCGTGGAAAGGGTTTGTAAAACTTCCAAGCTCGATTGTAAGTCCGTTCTAGCCCCGTTTTTAATGATTTTTATGTTTTTAAAATCCTTGTAACATGATTTATCTATTTCTACCACTAATCTAAGACATAATCAAAGTCTAAAATTTTACCCATGATGGATATTTGTGTATTATGATGTTTAATGGTAGAAAATGTATATTTGGTGTATGATAAATGACTTTTGCTAAGTGATTTTCGGTGAAATGCCTAAAAGGACTTAATTGTAAAAGTTGTAAAAATGTGAAACTTTAGGGCAAAAACATAATTTTTTTCCACAATGTGATTTTGGGTTGATTTGAATAGTGGAATGATTAAATAAGTTAAATGTGATATTATAGATCAAGAAAAACGAGGTTCGAAATTAGAACAGGGGAAAACAAGTATTTGACGGTTAGGCCCTTTTGGTCATTTTTATACCAAGGTAAGTTCATATGTTTAATAAGGATTAAAATATATATGCATAAATGATTAATTGATATAATTGTAGTAAATACTATATTATTGAAATAAAATGTGAATGTTATTGTGTACAATATTACGGAAATGACTGATAGACATTTGATACAGCTAAAGTCCCGTTGAACCTTAGGAATAGATAGAATACAAATGTCATAACATTAGGGTTACTAAGATTACGTGTAAGACCATATCTGGGATATGGCATCGATACTAGACTTCGTGTAAGACCATATCCGGGATATGGCATTGATATGAGACTTTGTGTAAGACCATAGCTGGGCTATTGGCATCGATACGAGATTACATGTAAGACCATATCTGGGATATTGCATTGGTATGGTACTGAGTGTACGAGATTCCCGAGTATCCTTTAGTATTCCAAGTGGTTCAATGGGAAATTCAATGGGTATGTTAAAGAAGAGAAAGAGCATATAAGTATTACGAATTTGTACAGGTATGTACATAAGTTTATAAGAATTGATTTCTTGATATCGTGAGTTCATGATTTTCATGAGAATGTTTCGTGAAACCTTGTGATTATTGGCCTATGCTTGTGATGTATGAAATTCATGATAAATTCGGTTGAAGACCATGTGATTGTCTTTCGGGCCAAATTGAGTTATGATATAGCGTGTTTTATTCACCTAAGTTGTGATCTATCAGATATGAAAGAAAGGACAGATTGGTATAATTGCCTATTAAAATGATTATGGAAGTATGAGAAGATATGAACTTGGAACAATTGAAAAATGTTAAAATATATGCTTGAAATGTGAATACTCATATTTAATGTGCATGTTTACTATGAGGTTTGAAATGACATGTTAAGTGCGGTGATATGTTACAAAAGAGAGATTAAAGTTGTTAGGCTAATGCCAAGATATGTCAATTATGCTTGAAAGTTAATAGAGTAAACATCGTAATTGAATAAAATTATAACTATAAGATTTATAGCAATTGGTATTATTTTGTGTTTAAATTGTTGAACTTGATAAATGCTTAATAAGAGTTGCTTATTATTTTCATGCGGACTTACTAAGCTATATAGCTTACCCCCTTCTTTTACCATGTTTTATAGTGTCGTGAAGCTATCTCGAGTTGGAAATCGCCAGAGATCCTATCACACTATCAAGCTATCATTTTAGGTATTGATAAATTCAAGTATTTTGAGTTTATGGCATGTATAAAGACTTGGTCATTTTGTTATATGCGTTATATGACTTTAGCCAATGTAATGGCTTGTAATCGTCAAAGGCTTGTCTTGCTATTTGGCCATGTAAGTTGGCTTATGTTGGAAACATGGTTGTTAGCCTAAGTATATTCATATGTGTTAGTATCTATAGTGATATGATCATGGTATGCTTGGTGAATATGATTTGTTCAGAAATGTAATTTATGGCATGAAAGTGAAATGTTTGGTAATGTGGTCTATTGATGAGATGGTAAATTTGTGTGTACAATAAGGTAACTAGAAAGTAGTTAAATGAAGCCTAATGAAGGTGAAATTGACTTGAATGATTTATGGCATGATAAATGTTGTGTTTATGATAAATGTTGATATGGTATTGGTATGTGATGTTCGTAATTTTGAATGGTTTGGTTGATCTTACATGCTTGAATTTGAGCCATGTGATGTTGTGTAGATGTGTGTAAGTAAGGGTAGCAAAATAGCTTGGTAAATAGCCTTGTTTTTGTCCACACGGGTAGGCACACGGGCGTGTGTCTAGGCCATGTGTGACACACGGTCAGCCCCATGGGCGTGTGATCTGGCCGTGTGTCCCCTGCACCTAAATTGTTGTAAAATAGAATGCTCAGTATTGAGCACGCGGGCATGAGACATGGCCGTGTGTCTAGCCATGTGAAGGACATGGCCTCGGGACACAGCTGTATGTCTTGGCCGTGTGACTTCAATTTGTTCTTGAGTGACAAATAGAGAGTTATATGGGTTAGGGACACGAGCGTGTGTGATCACATGGCCTGCCCACACGTACATGTCCCAAGCCACACGAGCGTGTGGCCTTAAAACATGAAATTTTTTTCCAAGTTTTGTAAAATTTCCCTAAGTTCTCGGTTTAGTCTCGAACCACTCCTAAAGCATGTTTTGGGCCTCGTAGGCTCGTATTAGGGACTTTATGATTAAATGCAGAAAGTTTCAATTTGGATGAAAAATTTATGGCTCGAAAATGTATGTTTTCTTATGTTTAAGTCCAGTAATGCCTCATACCCTTCTCTGGTGTCGAATACGGGTAAGGGGTGTTACATCCCATAATCTAATGTCCAATTCTACTAACCCAATTTTTGGGAAGTGACACTTTCAAAACCTAAAAGTAAAACGCGAATCCCTATTTAAAGTAATAGAAAGTAAAACCCCATGAAGTTGTACAATTTCAGTAATATATATCTCTGCAAACTTCTGTAAAGAATAATTGGTACGCACTGCCAAGAAATGCACACTCTTTGAAAACTAATCAACTATTACCCACACTGAATCCTTCTTCGTCGGGGTCAAAGGCAAACCTAAAATGATGTCCATGTTGATCCTTTCCCACTTCCATTCAGGAATCGCAATTGGTTGCAACAAACCTAAAGGATTTTGATGTTCTGCTTTTACCTTTTGACAAACCAAATATCGAGTCACAAAATCCATAACATCACGCTTCAAGCCAAGCCACCAATAAATCTCTCAAAGGTCATGATACATTTTACCATTACTAGGATGCATAGCATAATGGGCTACTATGCACCTCGGTAAGAATTGCTTGCCTCAAATCCATATCATGCAATACACACAATCTACCTAGAATATTCAATATACCATCACTGGAAACATCAAAATCTCCCTGAACACCTTACTCAACCTATCGAATCCTCTTTAACACAACCCTATCTAACGAATGTTTCTCCTTAATTTGCTAAGAAAAAGTTGGCTTCACTTGAAGTTCAGCTAACAAAACACCATAATTGGCTAAACTCAAGCGCGCAAACATAGCTTTCAATTCCATCATCGACTTCCTACTCAAAGCATCAATAACAACATTCGCTTTAGCAAGATGATATTCTATCATATAATCATAATCTTTCAAAAGTTGAATGCCTTTGCCTTAAATTCAACTTCTTTTGGGTGTGGTGGTACTTAAGGCTCTTATGATTTGTATAAATAACACACTTTTCATCGTATAAAAGATGGTGCCAAATATTAAGTGCAAATACTATAGCAACTAACTCCAAGTCATGAGTTGGATAGTTATGCTCATGTGTCTTCAATTGTCTCGAGGCATATGCCACAACCTTGCCCTCTTGCATTAACACACGACCAAGACCCAAATATGAAGCATCACTATAAACCACAAAATCTTTTCCATGTTCTAGTTGAATCAACAAAGGTTACTTAGTTAAAACTGCCTTAAGTTTGTCAAAATTTTTATGCCTTTCATCAGTCCACTCAAATACCACATTCTTCTGAAGTAGTTTTGTTAAAGGTGCAATAATAAGAGAAAACCCTTCAATGAACCTACAATAATAACCGGCTAATCCTAGGAAACTCTGAACTTTAGTAATACTCCTAAGCATCTTCCACTCTAAGATCGCTTCAATTTTCTTCAGACCACCCGAATCCCTTTTGTGAACACAACATGACCTAAGAACATCACCTCTTTAAGCCAAAACTCACACTTGCTCAGCTTCGCATACAACTTATTATCCCTCAAAATCTGTAAAACAATCCTCAAATGTGTATCATGATCCTTCTCAGAACGAGAATACACAAAAATATCATTTATGAAGACAACCACAAATTGATCCAATTATGAATGAAAAACACGGTTCATCAAATCCATGAACGCAACAGAGGCATTAGTTAAAGCAAATGACATTACCAAAAACTCAGAATGCCTATATTGAGTCTTAAAAGTAGTTTTCAAGCTGTCAGACTCCTTCACCTTCAACTGATAATTCCCAGATCTCAAATCAATATTCGAACACATTGTCGCACCTATGAACTGGTCAAGTAAATCATCAATTTGAGGAAAAAGGATACTTATTCTTGATGGCCAACTTATTCAATTTCCTATAGTCAATACATAATTGCAACATACCATCCTTCTTCTTCTAAAAATAAACTGGTGCACCCTACGAAGATACACTCGGTCAAATGAACCCTCTGTGAAGTAACTCTTGCAACTGAATCTTTAACTCCTTGAGCTATTTTGGTGACATGTGATAGGGCGTATTAGACACCGATGCAATACAGGATAGAGCTTAATACCAAACTCTACTTCACACTCCGATGACAAACCAGACAATTCTTCAGGAAACACGTCAAGAAAATCCTTAATGGTGCGAATATCCTAAACTCTTGATTCCTTACTAACCGAATTTATCACATAAGCTAAATAAGCTTCACAACCTTTCCCCACCATCTTTTTAGCCTGTAAAGTCAAAACCACATTAGACATAAATCTCGATCTTTGACTAACAATAACAATTTCCAAACCATCACTATTCCTTAAATAAATTTGATTCATTTCAAAATCTACCTCAGCCTTATGTTCAGTTAACCGGTCTATACCAAAAATCACATCAAAACCATAGAAAGGCAATTCCTTAAGATCCATGAAGAAAGCATGCCCTTGAATCATGAGGGGACACCTTCGATACACTCAATTAACCACAACACTATCACTACAATAGATAATAATAGTCATTCCCTAACTTACATGCCAATTCACACAAGATATACGAATGTGTAGAACCAAAATCAATCAAAGAGAATAATGGAATAGACTACAAAGTAAAAGTACTTGCGATAACATCAGTTGGATCTTGATCCTTCGGCTCTGTAATAACATAAACCCGAGTTGGACCTCTAAACTCAACCAGGGTAGCAACAATATGAGTAACAACTTACTACCCAACTGGCTTCCCATTACCTCTACCACAACCACGGTTTTTAACAAGCGCTAATGCAGGTGCAAGATGAGTTTGTGAAACCTCAACCCTATATGGACAATCCTTCAACATATGTTCCTTCGAGCCACACTTAAAACATCCACCTGTCAACTTGTGGCACTCACCAAGATGCCTACACTCACGATGTGCACAAAGCGACCATCCAGAACTGCCCCGTTGAACCTCCAGTACTAACCACAACACTGCTCTACTGCTTAGACTAACTCGGTCAAAACCTACATTTTGTGCCTCTACCAAAACTCTGATTTTCATGCCCTCTCTTAGGCGGTCATTTAGATGCACCATCGAAAATCCTCTTACCTGATTTAGTTACCACAGAACAAGGCGGCTTAACTAGAGTCTCTTCTAGTGCCTTAATTTCTCAACCAAATCATCAAAAAACTTCACGTTTTGAGCCACCAAGTAAACTCGAATCTCATGATTAAGCCCAAAACAAAACCTCTTACAATGGTTCCTCTCAAAAAGAACCATCTTATGACCATACTGGCTAAGTCACACAAACTCTGACTTATAATCAACCACAGAAAAACTACCTTGAACCAGACTTAAGAACACACATTTATAGGCTTCCATCTACTGCTCACCCATAAACTTCCTTTTGAAAAGTTTAAGAAAGTAACCCCAAGCTAAACGATCAGTAGTAGTACATATCTTAACAATATTCCACTAATGATAAGCCTAACCGTCGAGTAGGTACACAATACAACCCAACTTTTCGTCATCAGAATAGGACTTATGCTCGAGGATCCTTTCAATGCCCTCCAACAAGTACTCAGATATGGTCGGATCGGTCCGTTTTATACTAAAAAACTCTTTACCACCCAATGCCTGTAGGCGTTCAAGTGACAACCCATGGTTAATAGATGTAGGATTGGCAGGTGCAGTAGTGGGGTTAGCACTAGCAATCCTCTAAAATGCTCCAATCATAGCTTCTATCAGAAGGCCAACACCTTAATCAGGTATGCTCACTCTACGTGGCAGCACATGAGGTGCAAATGTTGTACCATCCTCTTAAGTGTCTGCATTCACATTCACATGTCTATGAGGCATATTGAATCTAATAATCTAACATACACAAGCAAATAAAAGATGTGAGCTGCTGGGAAATAATCCAAGTAACGTTCCTCCAAGAAAACTTTAGAATAAAGGCAATGTATTCCCATTCCTATCCCAACTTTAAACAAATCATCAATTCAAATAGAGATATCTCATTCAATTCAAGCATTTAGAGAAATTTGAACACATGGGTTTCGCAACCCTAGTCCACACATCAATAGCTGAGGTTCGAGTGCTAGTACACCTAGGCTCTTAAACCACCAAATGTAACACCCTATACCCGACTCAGTCACCGAGCTCGAGTAATAGGACACTGCACCACCGTCACAATATCACATAATGCCTAGTGTCCCCTTAGCATGTGATCATCATCAAATTTGAACATTTATAGAGATTATAAGTCACGAATACCCTAGCCGACATTAAGTTATGCTAGACATTCATCATATAAGCTTGTGATAAGATATAAGCATGCTCTAAACCCACTTAACAAAATTTACCAAAAGGTCACGTAGGTATACATACTAGTTTAGTGGTATTGATATTTCTCATAGATGGTATTGATACTGCTTAAAAAATCGGTATCAAGTCAGCATATTGTTTCCTTACAAAAATTTAAACCAGTAAACTATCGATACCATATCAAAAAGTATCGATATTTTTACCTTGAATATCGGTACATGAGACATGGTATCGATACCAAATTGAGTTACTGATTTCCTACACATTCAAAATATTTTGGAGGAATCGATACTAATTGTTGGCAAATGTTCCCATATTGTAGTAAACATGTAACACTTTTCTATTTATTTAAACGATGAATAAATAAATAAAGTTAATTTCACATTTCACTATTATTTCTTTTTTATTTTGTCTTTTTTATTTTGCATGTATAGAAAAATTGTGACAAGAAAATATTACCTCATTGATTGTCTAAATTTCAGACTAAAGATAAGTGGCATTGTAAAGAACATTTACATTACAAGAAAGACAACTTGTGTATGGCATGGCTTTACTAGAAATAGTAGAATTCATAGCTCAATTAACGAGTTAATGATATACTCTCATTGGCATTGTGTGGATCGATAAATATGGAACGTGGCCACAGGTTACTTGTTCTCGAATGAGCAATTTATCACAGTCATTTGTTGATAGTGATCATATTAATCATTAAGAAGACACAATGGTGACAATAAGATAAAATAAGATTGTATTGAGTGAACGGATTTAACTAAAAGGAATAAAAGATATCATGTGAGGGTAACATACATATGACAAGGTCATTGGACAAATTAGTTGGATGAATTGTTTTTGTAAAGAGTATACAATAAGGAGTTTTCAATCATGGTATTTCTTATGGACTGACTCCATGAAAAATTAATTTTGAAAATCGATGTGATTTTTGGAAATATTAATTTTGATCAAGTAAAATTAAATTAATTAAATCAATTAAAATTAATATGATATTTTTGGAAGTTAATTTTCAAGTCAGACAATTGGCCTAATGGGTAATTGGACTTGAAATTTGGATTTGAGATCGTAAATTTAGCTCAAGAGCCCAAAATCGAGACCAAGACCTAAAAATTGGTCAAATTGGGCCCGGTACGTGGAATTAGGTTGACAGTCCAACAGGTGGTTAGACCAGATTGGTCGGGTCGCCATTGACCTAGACCTAATCGACAACAATTGAACCGGCCTAGGGTGCCATAAGGTTGTCGCACATGCATCATCGAACACGGCTATGCCAATGGCTATGAGAATGGCGTCCGAGTGGCCAGCGGCGGTTGGTCGTTGGTGGTTGAGTAGTGGAAGAGTTTCACTCCTACTAGGATTTTTTTCAAAACTAATATTATTTTAATAGTTTAATATTAAATTTAATTTAATAATTATCTTAATTCTATTTTAATTCTATTTTATTAATTTAATATTAAAGTGATTATCTTAAAATTAAATTAAATTAAATGTTTATCTTGTAGATAAACATTATATTATTTTAATAATATTTAATATTAAATTTAATTTAAAATTTATCTTGATAAATATTATATTAATTTAATATTAAAATGATTACGTTTAATCATAGTTGAACTCTCTAAACTCTCCATATATAAAGAGAGTCTTGAGTCATTATTTACACACACTTGAATTCAAGAGAAAATTGCAGAGAGCGAATTCTTTGAAGAGGTTATTCCAGAAAATTTCTAGAGATATTTTTATTTACAACTTGACCCAAAAGTTTAGATAAATTGTAAAATTACCCCACTGGTAATTTTTTGTGAATTTTTTTATTCGAAATGAGCTCACACTCGGTAGACGTGAGCTTGAAGATAGAGGAGAAGATTACTCGGCCAAAGCATTCATCCTACACGAATAAAAAAGGTTCAATTTTGATTAAGTGTTTATTACTTTAGATATCACAGTTTTGGAAAATTTTTAAAACTCTAGTTTTTCCCTAAATTTATTTTTCGTTGTGTTTTTCAAACCATTTTTTCCAACATTTGGTACCAGAGCCAGGTTATGTTCTATCTATAAGTATAAACAAATAATCAAAATAAATTTCTCTTTTGGTACCAGAGCCAGGTTATGTTCTATCTATAAGTATAAACAAATAATCAAAATAAATTTCTCTTCTTCTTAAATGATTTGATTACATTAAAAGTGACATTCCTTAGATCTTATGCATGTTTTGAGTTATATATGGGAATGGATGTGATATTATATAATTTTTTTATTACCGAGGTTATAGTTCTTAAGAAATAAACTGTAGACTATCATCTCCATGTAAGGCTATATTTTTTTAAAATTCATAGGATTCTTGTGAGCTAAAAAATGACATAGGACTTCAATGTAATTTTTCCAAAAGGA
Source organism: Gossypium anomalum (assembly GCA_025698475.1). Taxonomy (NCBI): domain Eukaryota; kingdom Viridiplantae; phylum Streptophyta; class Magnoliopsida; order Malvales; family Malvaceae; genus Gossypium; species Gossypium anomalum. Next base: position 73,461,065 of record CM046966.1, on the reverse strand, counting down.
GTCCATGATGAGGAAAAGATGTGATGGAGGTTGAAGACCCAAGGAATTTGTTGTGGTGAAAAATTATGTAATTTTATTTTTCCATTTATTTTCTAGAAAGAGAACCATGGAAACCTTGGCTAGAAATTTTATTTTAATTACCTATTTCATTATATATATGTTTCATAATTGTTTATAATATTTATATTATGTAATGTTAGAATTGTGATTATATGAGATGATCCACAATTGATCATTTAAAAAATAAGAAGTGTGGTAATGATAAAATACATGTGTTGTACTGTTCCATTCACTTATTTAGGTTATTTGATAACTGTGAGAAGTGTGTTAAAGAGAAGGTGCATGTCTAGGATTAGCTTTGGCTAGGAAAGGCTTGGTTTTTAAGCGATCAAATTTGACTCACCTCCGTTTCCTAGGAACCTACCTGGTAGACGATTCACATTCACTTCTTTGGTTTTTCCCTTAAAAGAAAAACTATGGAGAATTAAAATTGTTTCTTTTAAGGTTGATTGATTCTTATAAATAAATATTATTGTCATAGCATGCCATGCATATATTGGAAGCATGCCATTTAGATTAGGTAAGAATGCCACTAGGACTATTGTATGACCATTCTTGAAATTTGGGATAAAAACCTTGCATGTTTTTAAAATATTGAGTGGGAGAATGTCTTTGAACAAGACCTACGGCCTCCATTGATAGTCCCTAGGTGATAGAATGAGAAAGAGTTTCGAGCCAATTCCTACCTTGGCTGCACCCCAAGGTAAACTTTGTCATGTGGGTTCACTAGATGAGATTTCCTTTTAAGGATAACTAGTCATGCATGACTTTCAGAGAGATTGTCCCAAGATGACTCACAAATGAAAGCATGTTCATGATGGTGTTGAGTCTATGGTTACACACTCAACATCATCTCTTATTAAATAATTTCCCAAGAAACGATATTAAAGCTAAAGATGATGGCCAAATGTTAAATGATCATTAGTATGTGTGGGGTCTTGAGAATTAAGATTCATGAACTGATTGGATGTAATCCATGTTCTTACTAGCTAATCATGGGACCCTAAGGCGACATGGTTGATGGGTGTGAGAATGATTGTAGAAATGAAAAAAAATTTAAGGTTGTAATACAAGACGCATGCATTATATTACATTTTTGATATGTTCCTAAAATGAAAAATATTTGCTTAATATAAAAATAGTAATTAGTGAAATCTTTATTTTTTTTAGTTCAAATATGTCTTCTACTCCACTTATTAGCATTCTTACTGAGAATAAATTAAATAAGGATAACTTTCGAGAATGGAAATGAAACTTGCTGATAGTTCTCAACTGTGAGAAATACAAATTCGTTCTTGACAAAATGTACCCTCCTGAAGCTCAGCCCAAAGTGAGAAATTGCTGGAGAGATTCTGACTCGATTTCTCAATGTTATAAGCTAGCGAGCATAAGTAGTGTGTTGCAAAAGCAACATGAGAATTTTTGTACGACCAAAGAGTTCATGATAAATTTGGAGGCTTTACTCGAAGGCCAAGTCGCAATTGCTCGACAATCCACAACTACAAATTTGATGAATTCTCAACAGAAAATTGACACTCCGATCAAACAACATATGCTTAAGCTTATGGTATTCTTTGCGGATGTGGAGGATAATGGGGTTGAACTAGACATGAACACGTAAATTGAAATAGTGTTCAAATCCTTAACCAAGGAATTTAATAGTTTTAGGGCCGCTTACAACTTGGAGAACAAGGTGCTTACCTTGACTCAACACAAAAACAAATTATAATCATATGAGTTTATGTTGAATGGTAGTAAGTCGGTTCAAGACAAACCTGAGGAAAACTTAGTTGTGGGCCCTTTGTCCTCTAAGGGGAAACAGAAAGCTAAGGGAAAGAAGAAACTGACTAAGTCTTCGGTTCCACCTCACGTGTATAAGAAGAAGGCTAAGAAGTCAAAAGATTCTAAAAAGATCAAATGTTTCTTCTACAATAGAAAAGAGCATTTCAAATCAAACTGCAAGGAGTATTTGAATTACCAAGCTAAAAAGGGCAAAGGTATGGAACTCTTTGTGGTTAAAGCTTCTCTAGTAGAAGAATCAAATGAGAACTGGGTTATTGATTCTAAAGCCACTAACCACGAGTGTGTTTCCTTACAGGGGTTCAGCAAAATACATGACAGGAGCCTCTCGTTGCGAACCAGAGATGGGAGTTATGTTTCAACCGAAATAATGGGAGAAGTTATTTTACCCTTTGATAATTTTAGGAAGATCGTTTTAAAGAACGTGTTTTATGTACCTTATTTTTAGAGGAATTTAATTTTTGTAGCATGTATATTTTATGACCGTTATACTGTGACATTCAATAAAGGGATTGTTATTCATAGAAATCATTCTGTAATTTGTAATGGATGGATGGAAAATAATCTTTACTTTATCAAACCAAATAACTACTCGATGCTTTAAACTGAAATAGTGAATAAAAAGCTTAAAACTTCTCACTCTAATGAGGGTTCCTATGGCATTTAAGACTTGGTCATATTAACTAAGAAAGAATCACTAAACTCCTGAAAGATGGTCTCTTAAGTATGCTTAAGGAAGTTAGTCTTCCACAATGTGAATCTTGCTCGGAAGGTAAAATGACTAAGAGGTTTTTTAATGTGAAAGGTATAAAGGCCAACGCCTTCAAAACTTGTGCACACTGATGTACGTGGTCCAATGAGCATTAGTTCTTGAGGAAGTTATGATTATTACGTGACTTTTATCAATGACAATTCTCAATATGGATATGTGTATCTAATGCACCGCAAAAATGAAACCCTTGATAAATTTTGAGAGTTTTGTACGGAAGTGGAAAAGCAGTTAGGTTTATACATAAAAATTCTTTAATTTGACTGAAGTGGGGAATATTTGTCCTATGACTTCTTAGGATACCCCATAGAGAATGGGATTTTATCCAAACTGACTGCGTCGGGCACTCCATAGCAGAATGACATAGCTAAGAGAAGGAATAGAACTTTGCTTGACATGGTTCGTTCAATGTTAAGCTATTCACAACTTCCTACTTTCTTCTGATGATGTGCAACACAAATGGTTTGCTATATTCTGAATGATGTGCCAACCATGTCTTCTTGTAAGACACCTTATGAACTATGGCATGGAAAAAAACCCACTCTAAATCACTTTAGGATATGGGGTTCTCTTGTACACATTCTGGATAAGGATGCTATGAAGTTGGATACATGGAAAAAATTATGCATGTTTGTAGGATATCTAAAAGGAATAAAGGGAGGATTATTTTACAATCTGAAAGATAATACGATTAAAGTTTCTACTCATACTACTTTCCTCAAGGAAAGCTACATGAATAACTTTAAAGCCTCGAAGTAAAGTGGTACTCGAGGAACTTTTGGGAATAATATAACAATCACCAAGTTTAATTCTCGAGAAAGTTGTAGAAAAACTTGTAAACTATCAACAACATAGGGTAATCAATCATAGTGGGAGAGTTTCTAAGAAACAAGACTTTTTAATCTATGATTGTAGGATTTATAATATAGAATCCAATCATGAGGATGATGATCCACTCACTTACAAGGAGGCTATACAAGACGTTGATTCCAAGCTCTAGAAACAGGCCATGGATGCCAAGATGGATTCTATGAAATCCAATATGGTGTGGAAACTTGCAGACACAGGTTAGGATTAAACCCATAGGGTGTAAGTGCATCTACAAGAAGAAGAGAAATTTAGAATGGAAAGTGGAAACATACAAAGCTAGCCTTGTAGGGAAAGGCTACACACAGAAAGAAGGTATCAATTAAGATGAGACCTTTTCTCCGATAGCCATGCTCAAGTCTATTCACATGCTCTTATCCATTGTCGCTACTCTCGATTACAAGATCTGAAAAGTGGATGACAAGATAGCATTCTTGAATGGCTATCTTGGTGAGACCATTTACATGGCTCAGCCCACTGGCTATGTTGTCAAAGGAAATGAACAGAAAGTTTGTGACATCCCTAATTTGACCCTAGTCGAGATGTGGTTTCAGGACCACAAAATCGAGTTATAAAATTTATTAAATATTAAAATTCATATCTACTATGTGTGATGTGTGAAATTTTGATGCTTAAATTCTGTTAGTTGAATGTGAATTTTAGTCAAAGGGCTTATGTGAGAAACAAAGAAAAAAAAAGTGATGAATTAATTTGAAGACTAATTAGTGCATGATTCTCAAAATGGGGACTTGCATGTCAAATACCCCATTTTGAGAAGTAGTGGCCGGCCATAATGATTAGGGTGCATAGAAAATGAATTTAAGTAAGTATATTAATATTATATGGCCTTAATTTATAAAGAAAAGATAAATAAAATATTTTGGGGTGAAAAAAAAAACAAAGTTTGGTTCATTCTTCTTCTTCATTGCCGTGGTAAAGAAAGAATAAGGAGAGTGAAGCTCAAATAATCGGACATATGCATAGATCTAATTCTAAAGGTATGTAATGTGATTTTTGTCAAATTGATTATGAAATTTGGTTGTTAATGACATGTGGTAGATAACCCATGATTTTAATTCTAGATTAAATGATCATAGGGCATTCGACCATTTAAGAGAAATGTGGAAATTTTGTTTTAAAGCTCGTAAATCATGTTTAATTTCTGAATGGAGTTTTGAATTGGTAGAATTGAGTTTTAATTTTAAGAAACAAGTGATGTTTGTAAGGATTTTCAAAGTTCATGTAAAGCTTACCTTCGGTCATATTAAGGAATGGTAAATTGGTTGTAATATTATATATATTTTGATAGTATATTAGATGGTTTGAGATTTGAGCTAGTTACATGTGCTATTATGAAGATTTGTGGATGTTTTAGAATCGGCCTAAGTGTTTTAGTCATTAATATATATATTGCCGAATGTATGCTTAAGGAATTGGTTAAGTACATTGTTGTTAAATGCTTGTTGTTTTTGTATAATTGTTGCCTAGCTACTAAATGAACTTAGGGTATTATGGATAAGTTTAAGAGTGGCATAATTGAAATGAAGTTTGCTTGTGCCGAATGTGATTTTAGTGTATGAATTAGGAGTTTAATTTCATTCGGTAACTCATACCAAATTGGGAGATAGTATTAAACATTAGTATTATTTGTTAAATAATTGAAGTGAGCTTTGAATGGTTGTTTTGCTTATAATGGCGAATGTGAACTTAAGTTTTGAATTACAATTGAAGCTTGTTAGTTAGTTGATGATGTCCTTTGATAGCCCTTTTGATATTCGGCCATTGTTAAGGAATTTTGAATTGGTTATAAATTTCTATGTTTTAATTAGCAAATTGAATTATTGAAGGTTGAGCTAATTATATATGTATACGCTTTATATGTACATTAATTTCTTAGTCTATGTTATTCGGCTATAATTGTCATGGTAGAATTTTTTAATTTGTAAATCATTAATCATTAGCTCAAGAGCATCAAGGACAAAAGTCGGAAAAAGGAAAGACAAAACTAAGCGAATAGTCAGAGAATTATAGTCGTTGACAACTCTTAAGGTAAGTTTCTAGCATATAAGTTTAGTTATAATGAAGAATGATATGGAATACGGGTAAAGATGGGACTATGAATTCGTGTAATTACCTATAGTAAAATGATAATGAATAAGCTACTTCTATGAGCCTTAGCCGATTGGTTATTAGAAAAGTGATATTTAAATTATGATTTGTATGTGATAATAAGAAGTACTTATATATGATGATATGTTTTAAACTCAAATGGTAAGTTCTTAAGTGTTTGGACTTGGAAATTTAAGAGCAAATTGTAATAATCTGCTTAGGACAGCAGCAGTAGCGTGATTTTTGAAAATCACCATAAATTGTTGAAGTGGAATTAGAGACTGAATAAAATATGTAATCAAAGATCAATGAGTCTAGTTTCTTATAAAATAAACAGTGCAAGCAAAGGAATTTCCTATAGAGAGATATTTAAAGTTGTGTGTGACAGTGTCAGAATGAATCTGAAATCCCCTATTCTGTTTTTAGAAAATCATTATAAATAGTACAAAAATTGTTATAGGATAAAATTTATATTCTTAGACTCCTTAATGAGTCTAGTTTCAAATGAAATAAACAAGAACATATTTTGAAATCTGTACAATGAGAAATTTGATTCGTAGTGAAGAGTGGTCAGTATAGTTGAATAGTGAAATAGGGGAAACTTTAAGAAAATTCTGTTTTGATTGGCCAAATAAAAAATCCTGAAAATTTTATGGATAGAAGATATATGAGTCTATTTTTGGAGAAAATTTACGACACTTCATTTGGAGTTTCGTAGCTCCAGTTACAAATAATTTAATGATTGTTGCTCAAGAAAACAGCTTGTAGTGAATCTGTGATTTTGTTGTAAACATTGATGAAACTAATTGAGTTGCTTATAAGCTATTGCTGAATTGATGTACAAGATAAATATATAGGTGGTAAGGCCAAAATGGCTAAAATTTAAATGTGTGCAAGTTATCCGAATGGCTATTTTATAAACGTAAGCAATGTATATGTAATATGTGTTGATAGTTTTATAAACTGAAGGTGTAGTGACTTATATGTTGTTTAGCCGAATGGTTTTCATGAGAAGAATGTAAGTCATGTGTGTATTTTCTTATTTAGTTGGAAGTTTATTGAAAGGGATATATATATATATATATATATATATATATATAATATGTATTAAAGTCGAATGATATTATGACATGAAGTTAAGGTATATGCTATATGCTTATATTCGAATGAGGTTAATGAATTACAATGCTGATAGTTTGTGTGAAATGTGGTAACATGTGATTAAATATACATGGAATTTGGAAAGTATCCGGGTTAAGACTCGCTGACTACGTGATGTGGCCTAATGGCTCTTGTGAAATGAGACTAGCTATATTGAGATACGAATAAGTTCGAATGAAGTGATACCTTATTAATGTGTTTCCGTGTTGGAAAAATCGAAGGTATGTGAATTGATGTGTATACAACTTTGTGAATTAACTATGATGATATATCCGGGGCTTAAAGTCCATGAGCTTGGTCTTCGTAACTGGATTCAGATTTTTTTAAACCTAGCAGGCTATGGCTAAGTGCCTTGAATTATTTCAAACCAAGACCATTTGTATATCTTTAAGATAAGGATTTAATTAGTTTCATAAAAATTTACTAATTTGAGTTGTATTCGCAGGATGTGCAACTACAAGGTATGGATTATGTTTGGTCATTTATGTATATGTGATAAGGAGTATGTTTGGTCCTTTATATACATTATCTGAAACTTTAATACTTGTCATGATTTGATTATTTGAAATGTTAATGTGAATATGAACTAAAGAACTAAGCTCCTAAATACATATATACATTTATGTATGTGCACGAAATGAGTGCATATGATTAAGTGGTTAGAGGTATTGAAAGATTGAATTGGTAATTGGTAACTATGGAAACGATAAGTGTACAAAGGTTAAGTATATGGTAAGTGATACTTACTTGCTATGTGAACTCGATTTCGTTTGTATTACAAATGTACTTGGGGAATCACTTATGAGATGGTTATAAGTTATATTCAACGAGTATTGACTCTATCAAATTGTTTATGTAATATGAAAACATGAATATGTGCTTCCAAATATGGAAACCGAATGTGATTATAGTGTTATGTTTTAGTTCGACTGATTTGTAACGCCCCGGACCCGAGACCGTTACCGGGATTGAGAACGAGGTATTTACGAACTTACTTCATTGGCTTACACGGTTCATTTCTTTTTTTTTTTTTTTAAATTTCAGACATGCTGGCTAACTGCATCACGACCACTTTAAAAATCATATCTCGAGTTCCGAAGCTCGAAAACTTAATCCGTAAATTTTCCCTGAAACTAGACTCATGTATATATCTAACATTTTTTTTCTAGAATTTTTGATCAGGCCAAACGGTACAGTTTATTAGATTAAGTCTCCCTTGTTACAGGGTTCGACTACACAGACCTTCATGCATTACAACTTAAGTATCTTCCTATACAGGGCTTCAAATCTTATGCCGTTTGTTTCTAAAGAAACTAGACTCAATAAGGAATTTGCACATATGGGGCATGACTTCTAATTATCTCTGCTTAATTTATAGCAAATTTTCAAAGTCAAAACAGGGGATCCAGAAATCGCTCTGGCCCTGTTTCATGAAAACCTAAATATCTCTTAACAAATGACTCATTTGACCATTTCGTTTCTTCCATAAGAAAGTAGATTCATCAAGGTTCGATTACATAATTTATCCACTAATTAACTCCATACTTACAAATTTTAGCGATTTTTCAAATTTACCCCATTGATGCTGTCAACATCTGACTTTAGGGTAGACTTTACCTATTTCCTAGTTTCCATGACTTAACTAATCCGATAGCATACATAACACAATTTATAATTGTGATTAACCATCCCAATGGTCAACCATTGCCAAACATATCCGTACTTCTCGATAACCATATACATACACGATGATTATAACATTATGTTCGAATATGAACACAAGCCATTTTCGCATGGCTAACCAAATTTATACAATTCCAAAAGTTGCATGACCATCAAACAAAAAGAAATAGTCCTATACATGCCATTTCAAAGTTCAACCAAAAATATACCAAAAAGGAGTGTTGATAGTGTGGACGACTTCAACTTCGACAATCCCGAGTCTGATAGCTGACGAGCCAAAATCTATAAAACGGAGATTCAAGGAAAACGGAGTAAGCATTTTAATGCTTAGTAAGTTTTGAGCTATGAAGTTAAACACAACTATAATGTAACATTGTATAGCTAAACGGATAATTTCATATGCACAAATTCTCAATATCCTACTTATTCCATATTACCAACCTTTCTATTCATACACAAAAGATTAACTTAACCAAAGAACGGTAGCTCATTTATCGATCGAGTGAGTATTATTTGCAAGGAATTATCTAAATCAATGCACATCTCTGAAACATACCTCATCGCTGGGATTTCACGAGCATTTTAATTTAAACTATGGCAGCATGATCACTCATTCTCAAGCCAAGTACCTTCGGGTTTAACCGGGTATAGTTCTCGCATCGAATGCCTTGGGACATAGCGGATATAGTAATTTTGCACAAAGGCCTTCGGGGCGTAGCCTTGGATATAGCAACTCGCACTAAAGCCTTCGGGACATAGCCCGGATATAGTAACTCGCACAAATGCCTTCGGGCTTAGCCCTGAACTAACAACTCGCACAAAAGCCTTCGGACTTAGCCCGTTAACATCAAAATATTCATGTACATATAAATAATTCACGACACATCTATTTTTCATTTTCATAATAAGTTTCAAACACAATTCACATATCAAGCAATCCCATTTTCGGCTCACTAGCCACATACAAACAGCATGGTTTAGTTTGCTTTACGACACGATCTCCATACACATACGATTACCCTTCATACGTATAGACTAAGTAACTCATCAAATTATTCAAGTAGAATCATCATATCGCCCTATATTTGTTATGCTCATACATTATGACTTAATCAAATCGTAAACTAAGTCTCGTTACTCAAAACTTACCTCGGATGTTGTCGCATTTACTCAGATGACTATTCGACCACTTTTTCCTTCCCTTTATCGGATTTAGCTCCCCTTTGCTCTTGAGCTTAATTTAACAAATAAATTGATTTAGTCACTTAAGTATCAAAAAGAGGAACTCAAGGCATTTAGCCCATATATATATATATATACATTAGACATTAGAGTCACCTATATATGAAACCACGAATCAATTCAACATATTAAACCATACTCTCCTTTAGCCGATTGTGTAGGCCAAGACAAAAGCATCAATATGCTTGCCCCTAACCGAATGTATGCAACACCAAATTTTTTTTTTTCCTATGGCCGAATATGCATTTCCATGTTGAGGCCTATTATATGCTTAATTATACATACTCCTAATCAAAAATAATTTCTAACATCTTTATATCATTATACACTATGCCGAATGCTCTTACCAAGTTCACCTATATCCATCCACAAACTCTTCAATGATCATTCACATATTCGGCTAAAGAAATGGAAATTTTAGCAAAATTTTAACTTAATACCTAATCAATTATAATATAACTTCATATTCTTTTCACATTATTAACTCAAATCACATATATTATCCACATATAGCATTTTCACATTCGGCATTAGCATCAACCATAGTAGCCGATCCTTTCTTCTTGTACCTTGCATCTTTTCTTTTGATCCTTAGCTAGTTCAAACACTCACACACCAAGAATCATCCAATTCAACAAGAAATAAAATCCCTAATCCTCAACTATCATGGCCGAAAGTGCTAGACATCCTAATATCAAAATCTCTAACATGGGTTACCTAAAGAACTTGGCAATAGTTCAAATTTATCAAGCAATTCAAAAAAATCACATGAATCTCATACCTTGAAGATGATTTTAGTGACCGAATGGTTCTTCTCCCCAACTCTCCTTCACATTCGGTTTTTGGGATGAACAAGGTGTTAACTTTGTTATTTTCACCCACTAGCTATTTTAATTCTTTATTTTATTTCATTACTTCATGTTATTTTATCATTTAGCTAAATAAAACCAATATAAAATTCATATTTTATAACATGATTAGTACATGGCCGGCCACTAGCTCAAAATGGGCAATTTAACATGCAAAACCATTCCTTTAAACACATGCATTATCTACTCACTCAAAATTAGCCTATCACATTTCAAAAGTGTCATATTTTAGTCCTATTGAATAAATTCACATGCAAATGACCAAATCGAAGCTTGAAATTTTCACACTCGTATTTGCTCACTTCGAAATCATGAAACATAGTTTATAATTATTTTTATAACTCGGTTTTGTGGTCCCGAAACCACTTTCTGACTAGGGTCAAATTAGGGTTGTCACATGATTAAACTAAAAATAGCATTGATGTTTTTAAATTCGAAGGGGTATATACTCTTAAATTTGGATGAAATAGATGAATTACATGTGCATACATAGGGTTTAATCTATTTGACCGAATGGTGATATATCTTGACATTTCAAAACGTGATTTGTGTAAGGCCTAATCTTAATCGACTTAGTAATAAATCAAAATAAATCAACAATTACGGATGTTCAGCACATTAAGTTGGCCAGGTATGTATTATGTACTTGTGTAGGCTTATTAAGCCCATCGACACTTCACTTGGATTTTGTGTAGGTTATAAATGTATTTAATCCAGCAAAGTTAATTGTTTTACTTAAGACTTACTAAGCCTTGAAAGCTTACTCTGTTGTTACGTTTCTCTGTTTTATAGATTATCAAATTTGGCATTTGCTCGGGGATCGTCAACAACTCGTAACACTATCACTATCCATTGTTTGGTACTGCTATGTTTTGGATTATTTTATGGCATGTATAGAATGGACTAGTAGCAGAATAATATTCTGGTTGATGTGTATAAGCCATGCGAAAATGGTGTCCTTTGAATGTGTACTTATAGAAGTTTAATTTTATCCCTGGCTGTATTTAGCATTTATCTAAATGAATGATCTTTATTTCAAGAAAAAGTTTAAAATTTTACTGTTCTAACATGAGTTACAAGTCTGGTAATACCCCTTTCCTATTCCGACAACGGTTACAGGATAGGGGTGTTACAAAGTTTGCAAATTGCTAAGATCCATTTATGGAATTAAGCTGACATCCCGCTCATGGAATAAAAGATTTTATCAAACGATCAAGACTTTTGGAACTTTTGGATTTAAGCAAAACATTGATGAACTTTGTATTTATAAGCGTATAAATGACAAAAAGGTGATATTCGTCATTTTGTATGTCGATGATATTCTATTTATTGGAAATGATGTAGGAGAATTGTCATCGGTTAAATTGTGCTTAGCTCAACAGTTTTGCATAAAGGACTTGGGTGAAGCTAGTTATATTCTTAGACTTGAAATACTTAGTGATCGAAAGAATAAAATGATAGAACTATCTCAAGCTTCATACATCGATAAGGTACTAGAATGTTTTGCAATGATTGATGCAAAGCCAGGCGTTTAGTCAACTACATCAGGTTTTCATCTTTCTTTTGATGACTATCCAAAGACAGCGGAAGAAAGAGAGTGTAATACCCCAAAAATTACTATAGTAAGAAAGTAAGATATTATCCTTGATATAGTAAAACAAGGAAATAAAGTGACAAAAAGATAAATTTTGAGTTATGTCAACATTGGAAAGTATATTATGCTATATTAATTCAAGAATTGACTAAATCATAAAAGTGAGAAAATTTTTGTTGCCCAAGAGTAAATACTCAAAATTTGAGGGTTAAAGTGTAAATATGAAAAAATTTGAAGGACCAATAGTGCAAATATTTTAAGGGTGAAATGATCTAGAAACTAAGGAAAATGGATGAATTAGGACCAAATTGAATAGATGAAGAATTATGAGGAATTAAATCGTAATTTTACCAAATTAAGTGATGACTCAATGATGAAATTTTAAAAGATCATAAAGGGCAAAATAGTTAATTAGAAAGAGAGAGAAATCTAGAAGGCAATGATATGTTGGTGATATTTTAGATTAAATAAATAAATATTAGTTTATTAATATTTTAATGAGATATTTTATTATTATTATTTTATTTAGTATATAAGGAGAGAAAGATGAAGAATTCTCTTCATCTTTCATACAACCAATGTGAGAAAGAGCAAAGAAAGAAAGAAATTTTATTTTTCTTCCAATTTGGTCCTTTCACCAAAAATCCACCATTTTCACTTAGAATCAAAAGAATTTCCATAGCCATCAAGAGAGAAAGATAATAGGGAGACTATGGGGAGCTAGAATATCAAGTTAGATTCAAGAAATAGAAACTGCAGGAGAGAAAAACTCAAGTTAAAGATTGAAATCAATAGGACAAGTTAAGAACATCAAAACTTAAACATATTTTTTAAGTTGATTTTATTGAAAAAGCATGAAAATGATGTTAAAGTAGAGTTTTTTTTTTATATATAAGGTTCTATGTTCTTGATATGTTAGTGAAGGGAAATAAGAGGAAGTAATGGGAAATATTGTAGAGAAAGGAAATAAGGGTGTTATAAACTTAGCAATCAACATTTTGCACTAAAACAGTTTTGGACAGCAGCAGTAGTCTAACTTTAAAAAATCACCAAAAATTGTGAGAACTGAATTAGTGGTTAAATAAAATATGAAATTAAATTTTATTGAGTCTAGTTTTTCATAGAAGAAACGATGTAAGCAATGGAATTGTAAATTATGAGATAAAAAATTTTGCGAGACAAGGTCAGAATGATTTCGGGTTCCCCTGTTCTGACTTTGGAAAATCATGAAAAATTCTAAAAAAAATACTTAGGGGTTTAAATTTATATTTTAAATTATTAATGAGTCTATTTTCAAGATAAATAAATAGAAACATCATCCAAACCACTACTAAGAGATAATTAATTTTTAGTAAAGAAAGGTCGAAGCTGTTAAATAGCAGAACAAGGATAAATTTGAAGATTTTATTGTACTTATTGGCTAAATTATAAATTTTGAAATTTTTATGGTAGAAATAGATTTGAGTCTAGTTTCAAAAACATCAAGCAGATATTAATTTAGAATTCTGTAGCTCAAGATATAAATAATTTAGTGACTATGACTCAAGTGGACAGCTTAATATGAACATATAAGTAAATAGTGGAATTATATATACATTAAGGATGTGGAATGGAGAGGAGGAGGAAGATGAAAATATATGAATATTCAATTAGTATGGGTTTACATTAAAAATGGCTAATTTGCATGTTTTAGGCTTAGGGACTAAATTGAATAAAAGTAAAATTTTAAAGGGTAATTTTGTAAAAATGTCAAAAATGATCAAATTTTATGAAATGAATTCTTGTACTGTCTAGAATAATATATTAAAAGAAATTATTAATATCAAGTGGGTTTAGAGCTTTAATTTTGTTGTATGATGATATTATAAAGTGATTTTGTTAAATATTAATGTTAATATCAAATTGTCAAAATAGTTAAAATATTAGGGTTTGGTATTAAATTCCTATTTTATTAAGGGCTTTATTATAGCCTAAAATATTTGGATAAATTAATAATTGAGAAAAATTAGTTGATTTGATAGATTAATTAGTCAATGGACTAAATTGTAAAAGTTGTAAAAGCTGGGGTAATTGTGTAAATTAAAAAAATTGAAGGGTATAAATTGTGAAATGAATTGGAACTAAAAATATGCTAATGAACGAGAAATTTTATATTTTAGATCAAGATTCCATAGATACTCGTAAAAAAGGAAAAATAGCAGAATAGTCCCTAAACTCCTGCAATTATTACAATTTAATTCAGGTAAGTTCGTATGGTTAAACTATAATGTTTATTTATTAAATTGATGAATGATATTATGAATTCATTCCTATCTATTGCTGAAAATAAAATTATTGTTAAATTATGAAATTGAATTAAATCTTCAAAATGAGTGGAACGCGGGATTGAGTACAATCGTTCTATTGTAAAGGATGAATTGACGGATAAGACCATAACTGAGTTATGGCACTATGAACGTAAGACCATTGTTGGACCATGGCAGTGTTTAGCTATGGCATTTTACTGAAAAGAACATAACTATGTTATGACATTTTGAACGTAAGACCATCGTTGGACAATGGCAATATATATCTGCGTAAGACCATAGCTGGGCTATGGCATTCTGATGATAAGACCATAACTGGGTTATAGCACTACAAATGTAAGACCATGGAAGGGTCATGGCAATGCATGTATAAGACCATAGTTGGACTATGGCACAAAGAAAATGATGTACTCATATCTGTAAGTCGTTCGTCGAATGGTAAGTTATCGGGAGTTGTCTTGAACGATATATGTATATGAAGGAATGGTAAAAGATGATATGTATCATGAAATGAATATATATATATATATATATATATATATATATATATATATATATATATATATATATATATATCAATAACTTGATATGTTGAAACATGAAAATTATGTAAGTTGAGACAAGTAATAAATTCAAGTGTGACCTGTTGAGATAATAAGGTTATAGATGTTGAAATTATAAGAAATATGTTCAAGTATGCTAACAAGTGTTATTGTTTAATGCTTAGGAAAGTGCCAAATATTTGGTTGAATGGTAGTATTTTTAATTATATGATGCATTAAAATGGTAAGTGTTCAAATGAAAACATGCTTGCACTTATGAAAGAGTGGTAAGGTTTAAGTTATGCAATTTCTTATGAAATAATTTATCCATGATTAATTCGAAAAAGGTCTTTGTTTAAGTACATTAGCTTGTAGCTATGATGGAATGATATGCTTATGACTGATGTGTTATGCCTACGAAATGAATGTGTAAAGAAACATAAATGAAAGTAAAGAAATTTGGAAGAATTAAAGCTATGTTAAAATCCTACTATGCTAGGAATAATATGTATAAGTGATATTGTAGATATTGTAGATTTATTCACTTAGTGATCTGTTAAATGCAACTTCCTGAATATTGTGGTATCAATATTGGATTATTCTAGATATGTTTAAATTTCACATTTGAAAAGAAGTATTATGATTAAATTTTATGCAAGCTTACTAAGCATTCATTGGTTATGTATTGGTTTTCCTTTATTTTCTAGATTATCGGAAGCTCAATTGGGTTGGAAGCTTGTCGGAGTTGTATCACACTATCCATCTGTTCTATTGGTACTTTTGAATGTTTTGATTTCGGTTATAATGGCATGTATAGATTGATATAGAATTGGGTGAGAAATATGGCTTGTAAAATGGCCTATTTTCGTCACACGGGTAGAGACACGGGCATGTGTCTCAACCGTGTGTAACGTACAGCTAGGTGACACAGCCTGTGTCCCCTGTATTTTAAATTTGCACAAAACAAAATGCCCACACAGCCTGAGACACAGGCGTGTCTCCAAACCGTGTGTGTTACACGGTCTGGCCACACGACCGTGTGACCCCTATAGTGTTGAAAATTTTAATATCTCTGAAAAATTTTCTGAGTCTTCGACTTAGTCCCTATTTGTTTCTAATACGTAATTTGGGCCTCAAGGGCTTGTTTAAGGAACAATATCTATGATTTTGATTGGTTTCTAACATGAATCCTAGATGAAATGAAATGTCTGATAATTAATTTGTAAACTTCGGTAATGCTCTGAACCCTATTCTAGCGACGGATTTGGGTTAGGGGTGTTACATTTAGCAGTATCAAAGCTACAGTTTAGTCGGTTCTCGAACTGAATGTAGCATATGTGAAGTCTAGAAATACATGTTATTATATAACCTGTGATAGTGTGATATCTCCCGACTCTGATGAGATTTTTTTTACTTATAGACAAAGATGCTTTCCAACCGAGCTAATTCCAATATTGCTGAGAGCGATACACAAGCATATGAGTAAAAAGTTGATTATTATGAACCAGAACTCATAAAGGTATAAATAAATGTTTTATAATACATGTCGATGATGAATGTTATGTTATATGTGTTATTAAAAGTAAATTATATTGCTACACAAAATATTGTGCTGATGACTAAATTACAAAATATATAAAAGTTATATATGAAGTACATGATAGGAATTATTAGTGAATTACGGATGAATAGTGAATTTTGAAATGTATTACATGTATTAAAGATAGTGAAGATATAAGTATACAGATTATTGGTACAAGGATTAAATTGTAAAGTATGTAAAAGCATTATGCGAAAAGTGTAAAAGTGATATGCGTGCATGATATGATTTGCCCAAGTAGAAGAGATTAGAACTACTAGGATATTAGTGGTACATCATTAAGGGACCCTAACGCACTCTCTGATTAATAGCACGCTAGTGCTTTCCAAATATTAGCACATTTGTGCTCTCTGTTTAATAGTGCATAATAATGCACCTCTGTATTAGTTTCGTATATCTTCAGTGTTCTGTTTAATCTACTGGGCCCCTGCTAAAAAGATAAACAATTTTCGTTACAAGGTAAAGGTTTATTTCTGATTCATGTTTGAAATATTGAATTAAAAATAAATTGTGAAAGAAATAATAAGAAAATATGTGAGGATTTAAGGACTAAATTGTGAAATGAAAGGAAAGAGAATGGTTACAAATACTAAGCTAGATAAATATATGCAGAAAGGAACTATAGAAATAATAAAGTTCATGATCAAAAGAAAACAAGGAAATTTTGAGGACGAAATTTATTTTAAGGGGGAGAGAAATGTAATACCCTAAAAATTACTACAGTAAGAAAGTAAGATATTATCCTTGATATAGTAAAACAAGGAAATAAAGTGACAAAAAGGGAAATTTTGAGTTATGTCAACATTGGGGAGTATATTATGATATATTAATTCAAGAAAGGACTAAATTGTAAAAGTGAGAAAATTTTTGTTGCCCAAGTGTAAATACTCAAAATTTAAGGGGTTAAAGTGTAAATATAAAAAAGTTAAAGGACCAATAGTGCAAATATTTTAAGGGTGGACTGATCTAGAAACTAAGGAAAATGGATGAATTAGGACCAAATTGAATAGGTGAAGAATTATGAGGGACTAAATCACAATTTTACCAAATTAAGTGATGACTCAATGATAGAATTTTAAAAGATCATAAAAGGTAAAATGGTCAATTAGAAAGAGAGAGAAATCTAGAAGGCAATGATGATGTTGGTGATATTTTAGATTAAATAAATAAATAAATTAATAAATAAATAAATAAATATTAGTTTATTAATATTTTAATGAGATATTTTATTATTTTATTGTTATTATTTTATTTAGTATATAAGGAGAGAAAGATGAAAAATTCTCTTCATCATTCATGCAACCAACGTGAGAAAGAGAAAAGAAATAAAGAAATTTTATTTTCTTACAATTTGGTCATTTCACCAAAAATCCACCATTTTCACTTAGAAATCAAAAGAATTTCCATAGCCATCAAGAGAGAAAGATAATAAGGAGACTATGGGGAGCTAGAATATCAAGTTAGATTCAAGAAACAGAAGTTGGAGGAAAGAGAATATCAAGTTAAATATTGAAATCAATAGGACCAGGTAAGAACATCATGACTTCAACATATTTTTTAAGTTGATATTATTGAAAAAGCATAAAAATAATGTTAAAGTAGAGTGTTTTTTATATAAGGTTCTATATTCTTGATATGTTAGTGAAGGGAAAAAAGAGCAAGTGATGGGAAATATTGTAGAGAAAGGAAATAAAGGTGTTATAAACATGGTAATCAACATTTTGCACTAAAACAGTTTTGGATAGCAGCAGTAGTCTAACTTTGAAAAATCACCAAAAATTGTGGAAATTAAATTCGAGGTTGAATAAAATATGAAATTAAATTTTATTGAGTCTAGTTTTTCATAGAAGAAACAGTTTAAGCAATGGAACTGTAAATTATGAGATATAAAAAATTTTACGAGACAAGGCCAGAATGATTTTGGGTTCCCCTGCTTTAACTTTGGAAAATCATTAAAAATTGTAAACAAATACTTATGAGTTCAAATTTATATGTTTAAATTCTTAATGAGTCTATTTTCAAGATAAACAAATAGAAACATCATCCAAACCCCGTACTAAGAGATAAATAATTTTTAGTAAAGAAAAGTCAAAGCTATCAAACAGTAGAACAAGGATAAATTTTAAGATTTTTGTAACACCCCTCACCCGTATTCAACGCTAGAATAGGGTTATGGAGTATTACCAGACTTATAACACATTTAAAGATATATTTCACATGCAATTAGTCAATTCATATACAATTCATTAACAACCAATCATTTTGTCCCTAATACGAGCCTACGGGGCCTTAAAAATGCATTAGGAGTGGTTCAAGACTAAATCGATAACTTTGGAAACTTTTTGAACATTTAGAAAATTTTCTCAAAAATAGGGGACACAGGCTCATGTGGCTCGGCCGTGTGTCTCACATGGCCACAGACACGCCCATGTCACAGGCCATGTGGACATTCAAAATGAGAGCATATGGCCGTGTCCTAGCCCGTGTCTGACCCTGTGTAACTCTCTGACTTGGGTCACACGGCCAACAAAAAAGCCCGTGTGGCTAGCCCGTGTGCCCTAAAAATGGTCATCCATGCCCGTGTGCCAGGTCGTGTATTAGGCCGTGCCAAACTTGTAGGGTATACTGACTTATGCCACACGGCCAAGTCACACGCCCATGTGTGAGGCCATGTGGAGCATCTTGACTTGTTTTCTATTTCAACAGCAGGGGACACACAGTCGTGTACGTGACCGTGTGTCACACATGGCTGAGGCACACGCTCATGTCTCTGCCCGTGTGGGCAAAATAGTCTATTTACGAAGCCAATTTGCCACCCTATCTTATGCACACCTACGCAACCCAAATATAACAAATCATAGCATAAATAAGCATCTAATACAACCACAATCAAGACTAAAACATGCCATTTCTATACCATCAACTAACATGCTTATAATATCATGTTTTGCTCATTCAAATCATACCAATTTCACATTCACAAAGCATTTATGTGCACAATTTCATCTAAGCATTTCCTTACTTAAAACCACAAACACATCAATATCAAACTCTCCACCATTAGCTACTTAAACTCTAAACTTCAACAAGTCATTGACAAGCAATTATAAACCATATCATCAGGGATCATTAGCATATATATATATACATCACCATACTTGACAAAATGAACCAAAATAAGCCATCTCTCATGGCTATATATACAAACCAAAACATAGATATTTACAAGCTAATAAATGGAAAATCTCATTACTAAAATACATAGCAAAATGACCATTATCCTATACATGCCATATAACCAAAACATAAGCTCAAAAGTATCAAATTGATAGTTGGATAGTGTGACGAAGCCTCCGACGATCCCTGAATCCGAGCTAACTTTGGAATCACTATAAAACATGGTAAAATGCACAAAGTAAGCTTTACAGCTTAGTAAGATCGTATGAAATAAACTTAATTTAATCATAGATATACAATTCAACAAATTTAATAACAACATATAGATCATTTAACTAATAAACCTTTCATATATTCAATCATAATCTTATATAAGAACTTCACAACTTCTTTGTTTTAAGCTTACACAGTTCATGTACATATCTGTACCACATCGTATCAATCTCATACTCAACCACTTCTTTCATTTACTCATTGAACCATTCAAAATACAGTCAGATACATGGGAAACTCGCACCTGAAGTGCCACATATATAGCCGAAGCTAACTCAATCTCATATCACATATACTGCTCACCCAAGAGCTATCAATGGGCCTACTCACACAAGCTGTGGGTCAAGACGTAGCTACATGGTTCTGCTTACACAAGCTGTCAAGTAAACGCAACACATGCTAGTATACTCATTCACTGATAGGACGTATAGGACCAGCACCCGGATCACATAATCACAATAATCCCCTAATGACATGTCACTAATATCCTATCTATTCTCAAGGTTCAACCGGGATTTTCAATGCCGAATTGTCGTCAAATCATTGTCGAACATGTCCGTAGTCTCGTATTCACAGTTTATGCAATATCAAAGTATTTAAAATATATTTACAATGAAATTTATTACATACGAACTTACCTCAGATGTAAAAAAGGCGAAATGAGTCAATTACTTCGAAACCTTGTTCTTTCCCCGATCTAAGTTTGTATTTCGCTTTCCTTGATCTATACGATATCAAATTTAACTTATTTAATTACCTCACTATTCAATTTAATCCCAAACACTTATTAAAGCATATTTGCACTTTTGCCCCAAGTTTTTCATAACTTTTACAATTTAATCCTTATTTCATAAAAACATAAATTCATGCAATTCAATCACAACCCATGCTAACCCAATTTCAATTAGATCCCTAGCAGCCCATATTTTTAATTTATTTTACATTTTAACTACAAAGTTTTCACATTTCATAATTTAATCCCTAATTTGCATTTTCACTAAAAATCACTTAACAAAACTTGTATAACTATCACCAAACCATTCATAATGTAACACCCTAAATTCGGCCCAGACGTTATGGCCGAATCTAGCGTGTCACATTGAAGTGTTTTAGCGAAAACCGTGTTTTCATTGAAAACCCTTCTTAAAATAAGAGACAATCTTAACTAAAAACTTGTTCAAACATAAGATTTGATGAAAATAAAGCACTTAGAAATTTTAGTTTCAGAAGCTTAGAAAACATACTATAACTTAAGAAATCCATGTTTAACTTCTCGTAGATACAATGAAAATAATAATAATAATTCAAGGAATAATAACATAATGAAAACCTTATTACAATCTGGTCTGAGCATACTTAAAAAGAAATAAAAACTTAAATGCTTAAAAAAAAACCAAGTCCGATTTATCTTGCTAGTCGGCCGCCCAGAGTCCCTCCTGACATTGAACCTTCTACTGAGCATCACTTAAAAATAAAATAAAAGAGGGGGTGAGTTTTCGCAAACTCAGTGTGTACAACCCTCTATAAAGAAAAAACAAGCATTCAAAGAAGAATCATCAAACATGTAATGCAAACCCATCCAAATTATCCATCCGCTACACACCAGCTCCGTCCCTCGTCACACCATGTGGGGATTAAATATCGAACCACCCAGCCCACACACCAATGGTAGCCCGGTTGCAGAACTACCTTCATTTACATATTGGGCTTTAAAAGCCGTTGGTGGATCCATGATTGTCAAGCAACCATGCGATCCTCATATACTTCCTCCGTTCCATATTTCCCATCCCGTATGCAACCTAAGCAGAATATCATACGCATGCAGCAAATAGGCATGTCACATTCAATAAACTTACATTTAACATATAGGTGTAATTTGGTCATTTTTTCCCTTAGGGGTATTTCAGTAATTTTACCTTAATTATGGTTTTCACTTACCTTGGTGTAACACCCCTTACACGCATTTCACACCGAAATAGTGTACGAGGAATTACCAGAAGATAACACATACCATTAAATAAAATCGAGACAAAAATATGGCATCCAATTGGATCATGAAACATTATAACATATGTTTTTAACAATATTAGCCAACTTCAATGGCTTTGTACAAAATAGTCGATCACATATTGAAGCCAATATTTTAAGCCTAGGCAATTATGACACGTAACAAAATAGCTAAGCTACTATACATGCCATAATTCAAAATGTTTAGTTCAAATACCAAAAGTATTGATAGTGCGGATAGATCTTCAACGATCTCTAACTCCCGTACTAGCTGGATGACACTATAAAACAAAAGAGAGAAAAGAAAGTAAGCTTATTGCTTAGTAAGTAAGTATATAAATAATAAATAAGGAATCTAATATGTTTACAAAGTAACTCAATCATATTTATTTTTAATTTCACTATTTACTCCAATTTAATCAAGCTGTCCCTCATGCGTCATGTTCACTGAATAAATCATAGCTCGAGTTACGAAACTCAAAATCCAATTCCATAAATTTTCCTTGAATCTAGACTCATATATCTACTTACTAAGTTTTCTAGAATTTTTGGTCTAGCCAATTAGTACAGTTTATTAGTTAAATTCTCCCCTATTTCAGGGTTCGATCACACTGATCCCTGTATATTACTATTCAGATATCTCTCTGTACATAGTTTCAATGACTATGCCGTTTGTTTCTTATAAAACAATACTTAATAAGGATTTCATACATGTAAGGTAAAACTCCTAATTGCTTCTTTACAATTTATGGTGAATTTTTAAAGTCATAACAGGGGATCATGTAGTCATTCTGAACAGGTCTCACAAAAATATAAACTTCTCAAAATATAAGATTCCTTTACTTGCTCTGTTTCTTTTACATGAAAATAGACTCATTAAGCTTTAAATTCATATCTCATTCAATCTCTAATAAAATTCCTACTATTTTTGGTGATTTTTCAAGTTCATGTCACTGCGACTGTCCAAACTGTTTTATTATAAATTTTTTATCTTTCTCACTTTGGTTGCATCCTTTGCCTATCCTTTAACAATTTTTCAACTTCCCATTACATATTGAACTTATTACTCATACGTTACACATGTATATCCTTACACTTACTATTACAAGATCATACATAATTTCATTTACTCGATTTTCCCGTTGAACACTTCGGATCGAATCCCCGATACTTGGTGGTTTCAGCACGTAGTTCCACCCATCACATAGTTCGACTCTCTTGTACACATGGTGAACATGAAAACTTAGTACCACCCATGTGACCTAGCCACTTAATCTCGTAGCTCTCTTGTCTACATGGTGTCCTTCACCTGGAACCACACATGCGACCTCGCTACAACATAGTATCTCGTAGCTCTCTTGTCAACATGATGTGCACTCAGCACCATACATGTGACCTAGCTACCGTATAGTATCCCGTAGCTCTCTTGTCAACATGATGTGCACTCAGTACCATACATGTGACCTAGCTACATACCATCTATCTCTTTCGATTCCGAAGGTACAACCAAGAAGTAGTTCACTTTCTAATACTTACTTTCATTCTTCCAACCATCAATTATGATTTAAAATTAGCTACATTGTATAAAATATGCTGGAATATACGAAAGTAAATAATGATAATGTATTATTTCTATACAAACTTACCTCGGTGCAAAATATGGAAATTTTGCAATTTAGTCTGAAGTCTTTTCCTTCCCCCGTTCGAAGTTAATTCCACACCTTTCTTGATCTATAGCAACACATTTAGCCCATTTAACACTCGTACTATCTATTTCAATCCAAAAATCGCATTATAAAAAAATTACGTTTTTGCCCCCTAACTTTTACAAAATTATGGTTTTGTCCCTAGGCTCAGAAATTTAATTACAGCCCTTATTCTTATGTTTTATGACATGCTGAGCATTTTTCTCTTCTATGACAACATCAAATTCTCACTCTAACATGTGCTTATGAACATTAGGTATTTTTATCGATTATGCCGTTTTGCTCGTTTTCGCTAAAAATCGCTTAGAAAAGATCGTTCTCCTAAGTTCAAACACTCATATTTTACCATCAAACATCAAAATACATGCATATCATTCATGGGTAAATTTTTAAACATAAACCCTAACTCGAACTAATAGTAGAAATAGGTAGACCGAGCTACGAGGATTTCAAAAGTGTAAAGAACATTAAAAACGGGGCTTGAATGCACTTACTATTGAGCTTGAAAGCTTGGAAAAACCCTAGCTATGGTGTTTAGGAGAGTTTCGGCCAAGCTTGGTGAAGATGATACCAATTTTGGCTTTGTTTTCCCATTTTATTATTTTATTTACGAAATGACTAAATTGCCCTTCATTTAAAAACTATTGTGTTTTATCTTCCTTAGGTATTTTTGTCCAAACTAATATAATGGTCTAATTACTATCCAAAGACCTCTACTTAAAACCCCCATTTCAATTAAATACTTTATGAACTAGAACACAAAATTTTCACCTATTTTAATTTAATCCCAAACATCAAATTAAACACCCAGTCATAAAATTTTCAACCTCAGATCCGTGGTTTCGAAACCACTGTTCCGTTTTGGCCCTAAATCGGGCTGTTACACTTGGTCCGTTAACAAGTCCAGCGAGCTAAAATAAACGAATACTATGCACCAGGTAGGATTCCAGAGAAGAGGAGGTGGGTTATTAAGACTGCTTAAGTACTAAGCTCTCCCTAGATACAATCCTATACATGCATATACCCGTTGCCACACCTTAACCCTTTGAGTTGTCCACGGTCGTAAAATTTAATTAAGTCTTATGTAGTTGTCATATACTAGGCCCAAAACCCCTTACAAAGTCCAAACAAATTCACATACCTGTTCTGGCCCATTAAGCCCAATCATATTCATATGGCCCATTAGGCCCAAATCACTTGTATATATCCTATTAGGCCCAAATCACATTTATATGGCCCGATAGGCCCAGTCACATTCATATTCATGCTCACATACAAATTCCTATCACATAGCATCAATATTTAGTTTTTGCCTATTGTGGGCCCAACAGCCCATCGGGCTTATTTAGCCCATTTCGACCTATATGGCCAAATCACAACCCAAGTCCACGGAATCGCTCGTGGGTCTCAGGAAACCTATCGGTCTCTCCTTTACGAGTGTTCAGGCACTCGTAAGACTACCATAGCCAAACTTTCGTCTTTTCGGCATTTCAGCATTTCAGCTTTCGCCGATTCATAGTGTGTGTGCAGTGTATGTACACACCTGGTAAGCAAGTGTGATGCAATCTCCTTAGCCCAAACCTACAATCGATAACACTCAAAGATTAATCTTACATACTTATCGAATACTTTACCAAAAGCCAGAATCTAACCTTAACATTACCTTGCGCGATAAGTATAACAACCCCTTCACTAACCATGATCAACTCCTAGATCTGCACCAATCATAACTATTAAAACCAGAATAATCGGTGACTCGTATCCAACACAAGTCCCCTTACCTTACTATAGCTATTCGACCAACCTTAGCCAATGGATGAGGAATACTTACCAAGATTGCAAACACCTAAAGAGCAATTTCAGCAGAGAGCTAAGATCCGAGATCCGATGCTAATTCCCTATCATAGTTGATTGAAAGAGTGAAGGAAAATAATCGATACCTAGCAAAGAAAACCGATTGGAAGAGCAACACTTACACTAGATTTGGTCAAAGAGTATTCAGGCCTTGAGAGATCCAGCTTTTCGGCTTTTCAAATTTAGTATGGCGAATAAGGTTTATTTGGTACAGATTAAAGAAGAAGAGTAGAAGAAGAATTCAGCTAAGTGAAACGAAGAAAATTGTGTAGAGAAGAATAAAAATTGGCAGGAAGAAAAGAAAGAAAAATAAAAGGCTTTTCGGCTTTTTGGATCTTGAAAAGAAAAGGGTTTTCAGTTTTTGGAGAAAGGGGTTTCTAGCAACAAGGTGAAGAAGAATTTTGGTAGTAGCCTGGCAACCCCGTATTCGGCCCCTATTTATAGCCCTTATAGTTGAATTTTCCATGCCCAATTCCCAATTCGGCTCCATCACTTCTCCCTTTTCATCTCCTCATTTTTCTCCCTAATAACCCCTTGATCTTTTCCTTAATTTTCTCTCCTGAACACTTTCCTTGGAGTCCTCTTTCACGCCACTACCATCCTTCTAGAAGGCCAAAATTAAACTTCTAAAAATACTAAGCTAGGATTCGAACCTTGGATCTCCTTGCTAGCTACTAACGCCACCTCCCTGCTCTGTAAGTGGCGTCACCTAGCCACTCCTCCACAAGGCTTTTTTTTAATGCTATTTTTCCCCTATTTTTATTTAAAAGCCCAACTACTTGCCAAACCTAATTCTTTTAATAATTAAACTATAATTTCATTTATTCCTAGGTTCGAACTCAAACCTTAATTAAGGCCTACTGTAATTATCACATGGCTAGGAACATAAACCACAATTTTTATCAAAATCGAAAATAAAGAAATTTTAGGATTTTGGGATTTTTGGGTTTCGGGATTTTTGGGGCGTTACAACTCTATCCCCCTAAAAAAAATTTCGTCCTCGAAATTTCCAACTACCCAATAGTCACACCGCCTAGGTTACACCACTACACTTCTGCTGCACACTCTATTTCTAATTTCAAAATAAATATATCGCACACCATGGGTAAAGTACGTACCAGTATTCACTTCTAGAGCGTCTTCATCCTCTTGACGACGTGCTGCATAGACCAAAGTTGGCTGCCTTGCCTTAGCATGACCAGCACCTCTGCCCGATGCTCCACGAACTAAACTGTTTCCACCCCTGGTCTGATCACGACCTCTCGACGGTAACTGTCCTCCCCTTGGTGGCTGAGCACCACCTTGACCTACTGCTGGCTCTCGACCTAGCGTTCGAGGGCAATCCTTGATCCTATGCTCCATAGACCCACAAGCAAAACAAGCTCCCGTCCTCTTCCAACACTCGCCTCTATGGCTTTTCCAACAATCAGCACAAGGTGGCACCCCTGGATTAATAGCAGGGGGCTCTGCTCTAACTGGCCCAATAACTCTGGCCCTAGCCCTAGGCCTCTGATCAACGTCAGGAGTCTCAGCCTCGCTTTTATCCCTACCCCTTTCTTTCTCTCGATTTAAGTGCTCAGTGCACTTAACCTCCTCAGCTATCTTTGCTTTCTCCACTAATTCTGAGAAAACTCGCTACCTTTGTGGAGCTATCAATACCCTAAGGCTGTCTCTCAGTCCATCTTCTAACCTAACGCAACGCTCATAGTCTGTTGCCACCATTACTCTCGCATACCTACTAAGGCGTAGAAACTCCGCCTCATACTCCGCCACCGATTTGTTCCCTTGAGTCAAATTTAGGAACTCCTTCCGTCTAGAATCCATATAGCTTGCACCCACATACTTCCCTTGGAATGGAGCCTTGAAAAAATCCCAAGTGACCCGCTCTGGTTAGGTGCCCTCTTTCATCGTCTGCCACCACTGGTAGGCTTCTTCCCTAAGTAGTGACACGGCTCCCTTCAAATTTTGCTCAGGTGAGCAGTCCAGCTCCTCCATTATCCTTTCAGTGGCCTCCAACCAATATTCCGCCACATTAGGAGCCACGCCAGCCACGCCCTTAAAGATCTCAGCCCCGTTCGAATGAAGTCGCTCTGGAATGGACCCTCAATTTTCGCTGCCTTTATTGGGCCCAATGACCCTTTCCAAAATCCTTAGCATTGCCTGCGACAATGCATCTTTTCCCGCGGCCAAATCATATAGTCTATTCCTAGCCATAGGTGAAGCTGGAGCCACTTCTACTCCAACATCGGGCACATGGCCCGATGCTGACGATTCAGCCCTAAAACTTTCGTGGCCTTGGCCACGGCCTCTCGCACCTCTTCTAGCGCTCATCATTGATTCGTATATTATCTGGATTAGACATTTTATGAAGTCTTAGTTAGTTTCAATAATTAACCTGATGTTTTATGGAAGTAATTAAAGAGAAGATTATTTTCAAAAATCCTTTACAGTTTCAATTTCCTGTGGGCTTTGGTACCATTCTAACAAGATCATCTAAAGTAGAATAAGAATACTTACTTGGTTCAACGTCAGAGACTCGGTGTGCCGCTCAGCAAGACCTCCTCTTTTCCAAAACATTGAAAAAAAGAATTTAAAAAAAAAAACAAAAAGCATCCAAGTAATAAAGCCCAATTCACAGCCCGAGTTCTGCAACCTGGGCTATGATACCACTAAATGTAGCACCCCAAACCCGGCCTAGACGTTATGGCCAAATCTGGCGTGTCACATTGAAGTGTTTTAGCGAAAATGGTGTTTTCATTGGAAACCCTTCTTAAAATAAGAGAGAATCTTAACTAAAAACTTGTTCAAACAAAAGATTTGATGAAAATAAAACACTTAGAAATTTTAGTTACAGAAGCGTAGAAAACATAATATAACTTAAGAAATCCATGTTCAACTTCTCATAGATACAAAGAAAATAATAATAATAATTCAAGTAATAATAACATAATGAAAACCTTATTACAATATGGTCTAAGCATACTTAAAAAGAAATAAAAACTTAAATGCTTAAAAAAAACCAAGTCAGATTTATCTTGCTAGCCGGCCACCCAGAGTCCCTCCTGACATCGAACCTTCTACTGAGCATCACCTAAAAATAAAATAAAAGAGGGGGTGAGTTTTCGCAAACTCAGTGTCTACAACCCTCTATGAAGAAAAAACAAGCATTCAAAGAAGAATCATCAAACATGCAATGCAAACCCATCCAAATTATCCATCTGCTACACACCAGCTCCGTCCCCCGTCACACCATGTGGGGATATACATATCGACCCACCCAGCCCACACACTAATGGTAGCCCGGTTGTGGAACTACCTTCATTTACATATTGGGCTTTAAAAGCCGTCAGTGGATCCACGATTGTCAACCAACCATGCGATCCTCATATACTTCCTCCGTTCCATATTTCCTATCCCATATGCAACTTAAGCAGAATATCATATGTATGCAGCAAATAGGCATGTCACATTCAATAAACTTACATTTAACACATAGGGGTATTTTGGTTATTTTTGCCCTTAGGGGCATTTCGGTAATTTTTCCTTAATTATGGTTTTCACTTACCTTGGCCCACTAACAAGTCCCACGAGCTAAGATCAACGAATACGATGCACTAGGTAGGATTCCAGATAAGAGAATGTGGGTCATTAAGACCGCTTAAGTACCAAGCTCTCCCTAGATCTAATCCTAGACATGCATATACCCGTTGTCACACCTTAACCCTTTGAGTTGTCCACGGTCGCAAAATTTAATTAAGTCTTATCTAGTTTTCAAATACTAGGGCCAAAACCCCTTACAATGTCTAAACAAATTCACATACCTGTATCTGGCCCATTAAGCCCAATCATATTCATATGGCCCATTAGGCCGAAATCACTTGTATATAGCCCATTAGGCCCAAATCACATTTATATGGCCCGTTAGGCCAGTCACATTCATGTTCATGCTCACATACAAATTCCTATCACATAGCATTAATATTCAGTTTTTGCCTATTGTGGGCCCAACAGCCTATCGGGCCCATTTAGCGCATTCTGACCTGTATGGCCAAATTACAACCCAAGTCCACGGAATCGCCCGTGGGTCTCAAAAAACCTATCGATCTTTCCCTTACGAGTGTTCGTGCAATCATAAGACTACCGTAGCCAAACTTTTGTCTTTTCGGCAATTTGGCATTTCAGCATTTTGGCTTTTGGCGACTCATAGTGTGTGGGTAGTGTATGTACACACCTGGTAAGTAAGCGTGATGCGGCCTCCTTAGCCCAAACCTACAATTGATAACAATCAAAGATTAATCTTACATACTTATCGAATACTTTACCAAAAGCCAGAATCTCACCTGAACATTACCTTGCACGATAAGTATAACAACCCCTTCACTAACCACGATCAACTCCTAGATCTGCACCAATCGTAACTATTAAAACCAGAGTAATAGGGGACTCGTATCCAACACAAGTCTCCTTATCTTACTATGGCTATTCAGCCAACCTTAGCCAATAGATGAGGAATACTTACCAAGATCGCAAACACCTAAAGAGCAATTTCGACAGAGAGCTAAGATCCGAGATCCGATACTATTTCCCTACCACAGTTGATTGAAAGAGTGAGGGACAATAATCGATACCTAGCAAAGAAAACTAATTGGAAGAGCAACACTTACACTAGATTCGGTCAAAGAGTATTCAGCCCTTGAGAGATTCGGCTTTTCAGCTTTTCAAATTTAGTATGGCGAATAAGGTTTATTTGGTACATATTAAAGAAGAAGAGTAGAAGAAGAAATCGGCTAAGTGAAACAAAGAAAATTGTGTAGAGAAGAACAGAAATTGGCAGGAAGAAAAGAAAAAAAAACAAAAGGGTTTTTGACTTTTTGGATCTTGAAAAAAAAAGGGTTTTCGACTTTTGGAGAAAGGGGTTTCTAGCAACAAGGTGAAGAAGAATTTCGGCAGTAGCTTGGCAACCCTGTATTCGGCCCCTATTTATAGCCCATATAGTTGAATTTTTCATGCCCAATTCCCAATTCAGCTCTATCACTTCTCCCTTCTCATCTCCTCGTTTTTCTCCCTGATAACCCCTTGATCTTTTCCTTAATTTTCTCTCCTGAACACTTCCCTTGGAGTCCTCTTTCACGCCACTACCATCCTTCTAGAAGGCCAAAATTAAACTTCTAAAAATACTAAGCTAGGATTCGGATCTTGGATCTCCTTGCTAGCTACTAATGCCACCTCCCTGCTCTCTAAGTGGCGTCACATAGCCACTCCTCCACAAGGCTTTTTTTTAATGCTATTTTTTCCCTATTTTTATTTAAAAGCCCAACTACTTGCCAACCTTGATTCTTTTAATAATTAAACTATAATTTCATTTATTCCTAGGTTTGAACTCAAACCTTAATTAAGACCTACTATAATTATCACATGGCTAGGAACATAAAACACAATTTTTATCCAAACCGAAAATAAAGAAATTTCAGGATTTCGGGATTTTTGGGTTTCGAGATTTTTGGGGCGTTACATATAATCTATTGTTAAACATCAAAATACTCATGTACTCATCAATGAAAACATCTAAAATCTTTAACAATTTTTCAAAATAGTCCCTGGGCTAGCCAGACTAAGCTGGAATGATATAAAAAACATAGAAATCATTAAAAACAGAATGAAAATGGACTTACAATTAAGCTAGGATGAATCAAATGCTTCAAGCCCTAAAATGGCTTTTCCTCTTTCTAAAAATCTTTTAGGAAGAAGATAGACACTATTTTATGACTTTGTTTATTTATTTTACATTAAATAATCAAATTACTTATTTAACCTTTATAATGTTCACAAAAATCACTTAATACTTGTCCATAATTGTCCACTCAAACTAATAATGGTACAATTACCACATAACGACCTCCTCATTTAAATTCTATATCTATCAGACACATTTAACTAATAGAACACAAGTTTTACACTTTACGCGATTTAGTCCTTTTTATCAAATTAAGCACTCAAATGATAAAATTTCTTAACAAAAATTTCAAAATCATATTTTCATGCTGTAGACATCAAAATAATAATAAAATAATTATTTTGACCATATATTTGTGGTCCCAAAACTACTGTTCTGATTTGACTAAAAATGGGCTCTTACAATTTTACTGTACTTATTGGCTAAATTATAAATTCTAAAATTTTTATGGTAGAAAGATATTTGAGTCTAGTTTTGAAAACATCAAGTGGATCTTAATTTAGAATTCTATAGCTCAAGATATAAATAATTTAGTGACCATGACTCAAGTGGACAGCTTGATATGAACATATAAGTAAATAGTGGAATTATATATACATTAATGAAGTGGAATGGAGAGGAGAAAAATATATGAATATTCAGCTAGCTTGATTTTACATTAAAAATGGAAAATTTGCATGTTTTAGGTGTAAGAGTATGCCCAAAGATCAATCACGAGATGGTTGTAATAAGATACTTGGTTTATCATGTTTATTAATATAAGGCATTGCCATTATTATTTCAGTTTCTTTTCTGTGTGCATAAATAAAATATTTTATAATAATGTCCTGAGAATAATATGATTATTCTTAAAAGATCTTTAGTCAAGTATTATTGTTGGCTAGGACAATAATAATGCATTAAGACTAACATGTAGTTGATTGATGATAAAGAGTTGTCATTGATATGGAGTGTCAGAATCAATGCATGAATATGTGTGTTAGAGAACAACATATTGGACTGACCCGCTATGAGTATGTTTCTTGGATTATTATGTAATTGTCACAACATTACTCATAGTGATTAATATGTATATGATCCTCATACATGAGATCATCTTTATCCCAACATCGTGAGTTGTATATTTTGATGCATCAAACAAACACCATGCGGTTGTTCTATAAAGACTGATGTTGGATATACCACAATCTATGTTGAGGGATATAGTTGATCAATATAGGATAAGTCCCTCCTACTTAATGGGAGTAATATCTCAGGCCACTTGATTGAGTGAGGCTAGAAATGTATGGCCATGCTCAAATAAGTTGATATGAGATGTCATACTTATTTGTGTATCATAGTCTACTCAAGGTATCAAGAAACATGGGATGGACTATACAAGTATGACTATTCCATGTCTTGTGTCCATTTGAAAGATATAGGACTTAAGGATTAATGCATGAAAGGTTAATCACAAAAGGTTATGTCGAATCATGACTTCTTGTAACTTAAGTAGCATTGATGCTTTGCTAGATGCCACTCATTGTTTGTAACAATAGAATCATTCTAATATTACTGCTAACGTTACAAGAACTTATAGGGTCACACCCTATGGTTGAAATGAACGAGGTAAAACATAGTTGGTATATTGCTTGGTTGTCACATGAATTAAATTAATTATAGAATTAATTTAATTGGGCAATCAAATTGTTGAACATACTATATGTACAAGGATGTTGTACACATAATCAGATCATAATTTTATTGATATATGAATTTAGTTCGGTATATAAGTTTAAATAATTATAGTTTACCAAATATTTATTATAATTAATGTAATTATAATTTTTCTGTTAAACATTATTATATTTATTTGAATGATAATTATTATGTTCGGATTAATTTTAATGAATTAAAATTAGTTATAAATATATACCAATTAAGAGGAGTTATATATAGCAAGGTAAAAACCCTAAAAGGATATATAAAAACTAGCCCAAAATATGCAAGGTGGTCCAAAGTAATTTTAGCAAAATATCTCTGAAAATAGTTTTCTTGGATTTCTACCGTTCATTGTCAATTGGGTGGACTACGTAGAGGCCGACATCGGAAAAGGTTGCGGCTTGGTTCGATAGTGGTTTAGCATTCCTGTTGCCTAGGCGTCGCTGTCTACTCAGATTGAAGTTTCGGTAATTTTGAAACCTTTTTATCACCCCGATTCGTTCCTTACACATGGATCCTTGGTTTGGATCGCCGGTTTTTTTTAATTTTTCACTGCGCCTTGGAGGCACCGATGTTCCAACAGTGGTATCAGAGCCACTTGTGTAATACGGTCTCGAGCTTAAATACTTGGATGATGCAATTGTATGAGATGCATGTTTCAATTTTATTATGTTATTCCTGTTTAAATCGTTTAAATAAAATCTGATAATTGTTCCTTTCGATAAGTGATTAAATGTTAATCATGATGTTATGGCCTATTCAGTTTTATGTTTTTACTGTTAACTTTAAGAAATCTGTGATGAAGCAAGGGCGGCATTTACAATTTCCAGTAACAGATTACTGGCCAGTGGAACAAGGGTTGTTCCGATATGAAACCTCAAGGATTAAAATCCTAAAAACACGATTCTGTTGATAAAAGTTATCAAATCATGAGATTTCATTTGACTGGGGTTCGCGGTTCGACGCGGGGCTCCTTCCGTACCACACAGTCCCATACTGCGGGGCTCTCGCCCCTTTGAATCCCTATCATTTTCCAGTATGTTTTGTAATAAATAAACTTAATGGGCCATAAAAGGTTTAAAGGATATTTTATAATTCACTTAGTAAAACGTCGTATAAAGTATGCTATTTTTTGAAATGCACGGTGTTTGAAATGCATAGTTATAGCCTAATGACCCATTTGATAAAATGTTGTAATTTTATAAATACGACTTGCGTGTCGTGCCTTACTACTATTCTTTTGTATTTCTCTTCTCATCTTACTCCCTCATATGTAAAATGAGTTTTTAAATTTTGTAATTTGTAAAAGTTACTGTGGACTAGATGAGAAGGAAGATGGGCCGACCAGTGTGGATCGACATCTTGTGAAATGGCTTACACCTTTAGGTTCCCTTTTTGTTCTCCCATTGGCTTGGGATGGACCACCATAGTTTATGGGCTATAACTATTGCATTTATTTATTGATTTACTTATTCATGTATGAGATGCTATGGATGTTTAATGCAAATTTAGTAATAATAAACCCCATTAATTGATGAGATCAATTAAAAGATTAAATGGACTAAAGTAGACCATAATTGGTGAGATGTAACACTCTAATAAAATCCCTCTATTAAAATATTAAGTCAACATGGCCTTCCAATTTATGCCCTCGTTAAGGCCTCAATCAATACTATGTAGGTTTTGCCAAAGTGAAGTACTAGTATTTATCTTGGTTAAACGTGAAGAATAAACAAGTGATATTCGCCGGTTAAAAATTGGTTAATGACTTAACTAGGTTACTCTAATAGGATTAGAAACCTAGAGGCAAGTAATTTGGATAAATCATAAGATGATTAGAACAAGAGTTGTTCACCAAATCGTAGGAGTTACATATGATGTAATTAGCAAGTGTTGCTTACCTAAATAACCATAATCTTGAGAGTAAAGCCAAAGCTGACTTAAGAGGAGGTGAAATATGGATCCTTAACCCACTAGAAATACTTTCAAGAAAGTCATTCCGAAATTAATATATGAGGATTATTAATTTTGAAATAAAATAGTGGTAACATCATTTAATAAAGTCTTTTTAATGATTGATATAAACTTGGTAAATTTATTCACACGCATATTTTATTGTTGTAGATATATTACGGCTGTAAACACTAATACACTCTCATTACGATCGGTCCTTGAGAAGGACAAATTGAATGGTTTGAATTTTCTTAACTGGTTCCGTAACTTGAGGATTGTCCTCAAACAAGAACGAAAATTATATGTCATTAAAAAACCACTTCCTGATGAACCATTGGCTAATGCCTCGAGGGCTGATAAAGATGCTTACAAGAAGCATCTCGATGAAATGGTAGACGTTGGATGTCTTATGCTTGCCACTATGAATCCTGAGCTTCAAAAGTAACATTAGGATATGGTTGCTTACAATATGATCGAGCACCTAAAAGAACTATATCAAGGGCAAGCAAGGCAAGAGAGGTTTGATATCTCTAAGGCCCTATTCCAATGTAAGTTGGCTGAAGGAAGCCCAGTAGGACCTCATGTTCTTAAGATGATTGGTTATATTGAAAGCCTATCTAAGCTTGGCTTTCCATTGAGCCAAGAGTTGGCCACTGATGTTATTCTGCAATCGTTGCCGGATAGTTACAGCCAGTTTGTCCTCAATTTCAATATGAATGAAATTGACAAGACTCTGCCACAGTTGCTCAATATGTTACTGAATCAAGGCAACATGAAAAGGTTGGACCCAAGCCCATACCGATGGTCCGTAACAACAAGGGCAAGGGAAAGGCTAAAGTCCCGACAAAGCCCAAAGGCAAAGGTAAGCCCAATCTTGGAAAGGAAAGGCTACACCAAAACCTAAAGGTGGGGTGTCTAAGGAAGGAAACTGTTTTCATTGTGGTGTGATTGGACATTGGGCGGCATCGCCTGTCTATCTTGAGGAAATCAAGAAGGCCAAAGCAAGCGTAATGTCCGCCTGTATTTATGTTATTGATATTAATTTATCGACTACTACTTCTTGGGTATTAGATACTGGTTGTGGTTCTCATATTTGTACTTCTGTACAGGAACCACAAAGGAGTAGGACTTTGGCTAGAGGAGATGTGGACCTGCGAGTTGGAAATGGAGTAAGAGTTGCTACATTAGCTGTGGGAACATATACTTTATCTTTGCCTAGTGGACTTGGTTTAATTTTAGAGGATTTTTATTTTGTGCCCAGTTTGACTAAAAACATTATTTCAATTTCTTGTTTAGACAAAATTGGTTTTGAGATAATAATTAAGAATAATTGTTGTTCCTTTTATCTCAATAATGTTTTCTATGGTTCGGTACAATTGATTAATGGCCTCTATATTTTAGATCAAATGAATCCCATTTACAACATACATACTAAAAGATCTAAAATAAATGACTCAAATCAAACTTATCTTTGGCATTGTCGTTTGGGCCACATAAGTGAGAAATGCATATCCAAACTCCATAAAGATGGTCTCTTGGATTCATTTGTTTTTGAACAATTTGAAGTATGTGAATCTTGCTTATTAGGAAAAATGACTAAATCTCCTTTTACTGGTAAAAGTGAACGAGCAAGTGATTTATTGGGCTTAATACATTCAGATGTATGTGGACCAATAAATACACAAGCCAGAGGTGGATTTCACTACTTCATTACTTTCACTGATGATTTCAGTAGATATGGGTATGTTTATCTCATGCGCCATAAATCTGAGGCCCTTGAAAAGTTTAAGGAATTAAAAAATGAAGTACAAAATCAACTAGGCAAAACTATTAAGACACTTCGATCTGATCGAGGTGGAGAGTATTTGAGCCTAGAGTTTGATGATCTTTTGAAGGAATGCGGGATTGTCTCACAACTTACTCCTCCTGGTACTCCTCAATGGAATGGAGTTTTTGAGAGAAGAAATCGAACTCTATTAGACATGGTTCGATCCATGATAAGTCATGCTGATCTACCGACTTTCTATTGGGGACATGCACTTGAAACAACTATTTTCACACTAAATCGTGTTCCATCTAAATCAGTTCAAAAGACGCCATATGAGATGTAGACTGGGAAACATCCCAGTATGTCTTTTATGAAAATTTGGGGTTGCGAAGCTTATGTTAAACGTCAGACATTTACTAAGCTTGAACCCAAATCTGAAAGGTGTATCTTTGTGGGGTATCCAAAAGAAACCAAAGGATATTATTTCTTTAATCCCACTGAGAACAAAGTGTTTGTTGCTCGGACTGGTGTCTTTCTAGAGAGAGAATTTGTTTCTAGAAAAGGAAGTGGGAGAAAGATTAAAATTGAAGAAATTCAAGAATCACAAGATACCACTGAACCAGAGATAAAACAACAGTAAATTCCACAAGAAATTGAGGAACAAGTAACTGCTGTAGAAACACAACCACCGCGTAGATCTTTAAGAGAACGCCATGCACCTGAGAGACATGGATTTCTCATTACAACTCATGGTGACATTCTTCTTATAGATCAAGATGAGCCTAGAACTTATCAAGAAGCGGTGGCGAGCCCAGACTCTAAGAAATGGCTTGAGGCCATGAGATCTGAGATGGATTCCATGTGTGAAAACCAAGTTTGGACTTTGGTTGACCCACCCGAAGAGGTTAAACCTATAGGGTGCAAGTGGGTTTTCAGAAAGAAAACCGACATGGATGGTAATGTACAAACATACAAGGGGCAATTAGTCGCTAAAGGTTTTCGCCAAATTCATGATGTTGACTATGATGAAACCTTTTCTCCTGTAGCTATGTTTAAATCCATCAGGATCTTGCTTGCCATAGCTGGATTTCATGATTATGAAATATGGCAGATGGATGTCAAAACAGCTTTCCTTAATGGGAAACTTGAAGAGGATGTGTATATGACACAACCTTAAGGTTTTGTCTATCCAAAGGATGCTGGAAAGATATGTAAGTTACAAAGATCCATTTATGGATTAAAGCAAGCTTCTCGAAGTTGGAATCTTCATTTTAACGATGCAATCAAAGAGTTTGGTTTTATCAAAAATGAAGATGAGCCATGTGTTTACAAGAAAGTTAGTAGGAACACAATCACATTCTTGGTACTGTATATGGATGACATACTTATCATGGGCAATGACATACCTACCTTACAGTCTATTAAGACTTGGTTAGGAAGTTGTTTTTCTATGAAGGACTTGGGCGAAGCCACTTACATCTTAGGAGTCAAGATCTATAGAGATAGATCAAGACGACTACTAGGTCTAAGTCAAGGTACATATATAGATAAAGCATTGAAAAGGTTCAATATGGAAGAATCTAAGAGAGGATTCCTACCTATGAGACATGGTATTTCACTCTCGAAGGAAATGTGTCCTTCAACTTCACAAGAGAGAGAACGCATGAGTAAAATTCCATATGCTTCTGCTATTGGATCTATCATGTATGCCATGTTATGTACACGTCCGATGTCTCATTTGCCTTAAGTATGACGAACGGTACCAAGTAGATCCCGTGAAGGTCAACTGGACCACGATCAAGAATATCCTTAAGTACTTAAGAAGAACTAAGGATACGTTCCTAATATATGGAGGTGAGGAAGAGTTAAGTGTAAAAGGTTACACTGATGCCAGCTTCCAAACCGACAAGGATGATTCTCAATCGCAATCAGGTTTTGTGTTTTGCCTTAATAGTGGTGCTGTGAGCTGGAAGAGTTCAAAGCAAAGTACAATAGTCAATTCTACAACAGAGGCTGAGTATATTGCAGGTAGTGAGGCAGTAACAGAAGCGGTTTGGATCAAGAAGTTCATTACTAAACTAGGGGTTGTGCCTAGCATATCAGATGCTATAGAACTCTGATGTGATAACAATGGAGCCATTGCACAAGCAAAAGAACCCAGATCTCACCAACGATCCAAACATATACTTAGACGCTATCATCTTATTCGAGAGATTATCGATCGAGGGGATGTAGAGATATGCAGAGTACCTACAGATGATAACATTGCTGACCCCCTGACCAAGCCTCTGACACAGCAGAAGCATGATCGTCACACTAAGTCACTTGGTATTAGATATATAAGTGATTGGTCTTAGTGCTAGTGGGAGATTGTAAGAGTATGCCCAAAGATCAATCACGAGATGGTTGTAATAACATACTTGGTTTATCATGTTTATTAATATAAGGCGTTGCCATTATTATTTCAGTTTCTTTTCTGTGTGCATAAATAAACTATTTTATAATAATGTCCTAAGAATAATATGATTATTCATAAAAGATCATTAGTCAAGTATTATTGTTGGCTAGGACAATAATAATGCATTAAGACTAACATGTAGTTGATTGATGATAAAGAGTTGTCATTGATATGGAGTGTCGAGAATCAATGCATGAATATGTGTGTTAGAGAACAACATATTGGGTGACCCGCTATGAGTATGTTTCTTGGATTATTATGTAATTGTCACAACATTACTCATAGTGATTAATATGTATATGATCCTCATACTTAAGATCATCTTTATCCCAACATCGTGAGTTGTATATTTTGATACAGTTAAACAAACACCGTGAATCGTTGTTCTATAAAGATCGGTGTTGGATATACCACAATCTATGTTGAGGGATATAGTTGATCAATATAGGATAAGTCCCTCCTACATAATGGGAGTAATATCTCAGGCCACTTGATTGAGTGAGGCTAGAAATGCATGGCCATGCTCAAATAAGTTGATATGAGATGTCATACTTATTTGAGTATCATAGTCTACTCAAGGTATCAAGAAACATGGGATGGACTATACAAGTGTCACTATTCCATGACTTGTGTCCATTTAAAAGATATAGGACTTAAGGATTAATGCATGAAAGGTTAATCACAAAAGGTTATGTCGAACCATGACTTCTTGTAACTTAGGTATCATTGATGCATTGCTAGATGCCACTCATTGTTTGTAACATTAGAATCGTTCTAATATTACTGCTAACGTTACAAGAACCTATAGGGTCACACCCTATGGTTGAAATGAACGAGGTAAAACATAGTTGGTATATTTCTTGGTTGTCACATGAATTAAATTAATTATAGAATTAATTTAATTGGGCAATCAAATTGTTGAACATACTATATGTACAAGGATGTTGTACACATAATCAGAACATAATTTTATTGATATATGAATTTAGTTCGTATATAAGTTTAAATAAATATAGTTTACCGAAATCTTTATTATAATTAATGTAATTATAATTTTTCGGTTAAACATTATTATATTTATTTGAATGATAATTATTATGTTCGGATTAATTTTAATGAATTAAAATTCGTTATAAATATATACCAATTAAGAGGGAGTTATATATAGCAAGGATAAAAACCCTAAAAAGGATATATAAAAACTAGCTCGAAAATATGCATGGTGGTCTAGCAGCCGTTTAGCAAAATACTCTCTGAAAATAGTTTTCTTGGATTTCTACCGTTCATTGTCAATCAGGTGGACTATGTAGAGGCCGACATCAGAAAAGGTTGCGGCTTGGTTCGATAGTGGTTCAGCATTCCTGTTGCCTAGGCGTCGCTATCTACTCAGATTGAAGTTTCGGTAATTTTGAAACCTTTTTATCACCCCGATTCGTTCCTTACACATGGATCCTTGGTTTGGATCGCCGGTGTTTTTTTATTTTTCGCTGCGCCTTGGAAGCACCGGTGTTCCAACATTAGGCTCAGGGACTAAATTGAATAAAAGTAAAAATTTAAAGGGTAATTTTGTAAAAATCACAAAGATGATCAAATTGCATGAAATAAATTGTTTTATTGTCTAGATTAATACATTGAAAGAAATTATAAATATTAAGTGGGTTTAGAGATTTAATTTTGTTGTATGATGATATTATAAAGTGATTTTGTTAAATATTAATGTTAGTATCAAATTGTGAAAATAGTTAAAATATTAGGGTTTGATATTAATTTCCTATTTTATTAGGGGCTTTACGATAACCTAGAATATTTGGATAAATTAATAATTGAGAAAAATTAGTTGATTTGATAGATTAACTAGTTAAGGGACTAAATTGTAAAACTTGTAAAAGTTGGGGTAATTTTGTAAATTAAAAAACTTGAAGGTTATAAATTGTGAAATTAATTGAAACTGAAATTTATGCTAATGAATGAGAAATTTGATATTTTAGATCAAGATTTCGTAGATACTCGTAAAAAAGGAAAAATAGAGGAATAGTCTCTGAATTCCTGCAATTAGTACAATTGATCATCGATTTTTCGTGTGATAAGTTTTATAAATTTGTAATGACTCGTTCTTGAAACTAACTATGATCACGACGTAGGCAAGTGTACCTATCGAACAGTAGTATAGCTTTAGCAAGACCGGATTGTCGAACCCAAAGGACTATGAGTACTAGCAATGACCGTCTTTTTATTATCTAGCCGAATAAAAGAGGATTGTTTTGACTAACTAATTAAAATAAGAGCTTGCAGAAAATAGAAATTGGGAAATTACTATTGTGGAAAACGATTTATTGAGACAATACCTAAGGAAAAATCCACCTAGACTCTTACTTGTTATTTTGGCTCCGAACCGGACGATTTATTCATTCAACTTGTTCCGTAGAAATCCCTAATGTATATTATTATCCCTTTCGAGACTAACAACATCTAATCCCTAGGTTGAAAAACCAAGAGTTATCTATGATTAACACCCTGAGGTTGTATTAACTCGATATATGGATTCCCTTATTAGGTTTCACCCTAATCTGGCAAAATCTTGTCACCCTATCTCTAGGCGCGCAATCAACTCCGCTTAATTACTACAAAGTTACTCTTAGTCAGGGTCTATTCCTCCTCCAACTAAGAGTAGTAACTTGAAGTGATATCCTGAAATACCAAAACAAGAATTAAGAACACGTAATTAAGAACAAGTTAAATATTTATCATATGATTCGGAAATAATAACAAGGTTTAGTCATAGGTTTCATCCCCATTAGGTATTTAGGGGTTTAGTTCATAACTAAACAAGAACACATCTCAGAATAATAAAAATTACAAAACACGAAGAAAACCCAAAACTCCTGAAGGGAAGGTTGAGGAGAGATCTTCAGTCTTGATAGTGGCTCTGGCTTCTGAGATGGATCAATCTGCTTCCTCGGAATGATTCCTTACTCTATATTTTCTGTCCCCCTTTTCTTCCTCCTTTACGGTGTATTTTATAGGCTTTGGAATGCCTATGAAGCCCTAAAATTTGGCCTTTTTCGAATAAAGCTTAACTAGGGTTCAACAGGGACACGCCCATGTGGCACGGCCGTGTGCGATTACTTCAGGCCGTGTTCGAGCTTGTTAGATTAGCACGGGCGTGTGAGCTACCCGTGTGAGGAGGTCCAGGTCGTGTTGATTTCGTGCTTTGGCCTATTTTCTCCGTTTTTGGCCCGTTTCTCGTTCCTTTCGTTCTCCTATGCTTACCTAAGGATAAAACATGAAATTAAGGCATTAGGAGCATCGAATTCACCAAATCTAAGGAGAAATCATTCATAAAATGCGTTAAGCATGGGTTATAAATATGTATAAATTACGGTTTATCAAATACCCCCACACTTAAGCATTTGCTTGTCCTCAAGCAAAATCCTCGGATCATAGTTAAAATCTCCTTTTTCTCAACTTATAATTCCGATCAATATTATCTCAAATCATCTCATAAGTAATCATACATTAAGAACTCAACTATAAGAACATTAAAGCCTCAAACATTCCAAGTTGAATATTTAATCATGAAAAACTTAGGCATCTCCCTTCATCTAAGTGGTTATCATTGATTCAGAA
The DNA here is from genome assembly GCA_025698475.1 of Gossypium anomalum. Taxonomy (NCBI): domain Eukaryota; kingdom Viridiplantae; phylum Streptophyta; class Magnoliopsida; order Malvales; family Malvaceae; genus Gossypium; species Gossypium anomalum. The sequence goes on along the minus strand of CM046966.1, from coordinate 73,418,205 downwards.
CCTTACAGAGTTTAACATTCTCACTAAAGATTCACTCAAATCACTCAAAGTGTTTAAGGACAATGAAATTAACACTCATTAGTCAATATGAAAAGTTATTACCATAGGCTTGCATGAAAATCAAATCTCCACCACTATAAATTGAGATGATACATTAATCAAAAGATCTTTAAAGGGTTGTAATGAGGCTTGGTTAGGGGGTGTGGTCACAAGTTGAAAGAAAAGGTTAGAATCGAGATTGAACTGAAAAATTACTTAACTAGAAAAATATTTAATCACCACTTGCATACAACATAGCTTCTTTTCTGACTATGGAATTTGAATAATGAAGCTTATAACAAAAGATAACTGCTAATATGTATAAATGTTTTTTTTTTTAAGAACAAGTTAAATAATCATAACTAATTATTAAGAACAAGACATAGCTAAGCAATTTATCCAACTTAATTCTCGACGAAAAATGGGGATCGAATGAATTTAGGAGATTTCAACAATAATGGGTTAAGGGTTAATATTGAGGGTAATACAAGGAATGGTTTGTTAAGCTCAAAGGGGTTTACTAAGGGTTAATTGTGGAGGTAGGCTTTTCATGGCATGAGTGGGTTAATCCTAAGTGCCTCTATCATTTTGATATATCAAATCAAATAGTTTGGTCTCAACATGCATAATCAGGCAAGTTCTAGAACAACAGTTCAATATTGGTACACTCAAAGCAGTAATAGAAGTGAGCATGAAAGAATTAATAGATACTCAAAAGGCTCAAAAATCTCACAAAAATTATGGCTTTTTGATGTTTAAATCTGTGGGATTCAATTCAAGATAATACCTAAATTTGGGGAAACATCCTAAAATTTTAAATTCTTAAACATCATCTTATCATGCTTGATTTTCTAGTGTCTTAAAGTTTAACAATCAATGCATGAATGCCTATGTTTTAATTTAAGATATATCAATCAAAATTATCAGTCAATCAAAATTCATTTTAAACATGATATGAGAGATTCACAAGAGAACAAAGCAATATTTAGGGATTTTTCAGATAATGAAATAAATACCTCCTCACACTTAAGATGTACATTGCCCTCAATGTACAAGGTTAGATATATAAGAAAAATATAAGATCATAAGATAGGGAGAGAATTGAAACTTCCTGAGTTTTGAATGAATGAGTTCTCTAGTTTGGCGAAATGGAGGTGGAGGAGGATACTCTGGTGGTGGTAGAGGTTGGGTACCACAGGTGCTGTGCCAAAAGAATATTATATCTCCTTATTGAGTAGGGCATGGTAACCGTGGCGAACCTTTTCCATCAGAGTTGGAAGTTCCTAAATGATTGCGAGCTTTGGAGTTCTGTGATAACTGTGATAAAAGTAGGAACTGTTTAGGGGATATTAGGAAGAGTGATTTACTCGTAAAAGATTAGCTGATAGTAAAAATTGTTAGATAAATATTATAAGTCCTAATAAAATGAAAGAAAAATGAAAAGATGTCTTTAAATTAAAATAAAAACATAAAATAAAAATTTCTAAACATCTTCATCGCTAGATGGTTCGCGAGGTGGGGCTGGCGATGAGATGTGGAGGTGCTGACAAATCTGCTGTAGAGTAGCATCAATGTTGTCAAATCGTTGAAAACATTACTGCTCGAATCGGTTGAGGTGCTTAGAGATGTCAGCATACGAAGTCGCCGCATGAATTGGCCGAGAAGGTGATGGTGGTGGGCGGTGAAGCGGGTCCTCGTGTTGGGTAGGGATATCATCAGTAATGTCCTCGGGAACCTCCTCTTCAGTGGATTGAGCGAGATGATATTGGGGAGGGTAGGTTCCTTGGCGCCTCTCGATCATTCTCATACTAAGCATGCTCGAGATGCCTTGTGGAGACATCTGGCCAATGAGGGTCAAAGATGATTCTTGGGCCACGTTGTTGAGGAGTCCGAAGTGTCGCGCCAATCGAGTTACGTAGGGGCCAATAGAGATGACCCCCCTCCGATGTCGCTCTGTTTGGTGGCGTATGGCAAGGGCGATAAAGTAGGCGAGGTCGATGACGTACCCGTTGGACATACACCACAAGTAGTAAACGTCGTAAGTAGTGACGACGCTGGTGCTCTCCCTCCGTCCTATCAAAGTGTGAGATAAAAGAGAATGGAGGTACCTTAGGGATGGAGGGAGAGACGATGCCTTTGTACGATTGGGGTCGCAAGTAGCCAATCGTGGGACGAGGGTGTCCCAACACCGTACGGTAGAACGATGGATGTGGCGGTTAAGGGCGTGTAAGCCATTCTCCTCTCTAAACTGCTCGGTATAGAGACCCAAGGCGGTACTGAACTGGGGAACGATTAGTTGGCGGATTAATCTGCCTAAGCGAAACTGTACAGTGCTGGGATCATCATAGTTTGTCATCACGGTTTGAAGATGAAACGTGGAACATAGCTCCATCGTCAGCTCTAAATATGTTGGCTCAATGATCCTAAAAAAATAATTCCTATGGATCGGTAGTAAGGAGGGCCCGGATTGCGTTAACCAATTGGACTTGTTCGATGGTAGCCCAGTCTATGCAGCAGCCCGCTGCTAAAGGTCGAGCCCGTAGTATCTGAAAGAGTTCCTCTTGGGGCCTGTTGGGGAATTAGAGGAACGGATAGTAGACTTTCGCGGTAGGACCCGAGGAAGATGACGCTCCCTTCATTTTCTTTGAGGAAGGGATGGCTGTTTTCTTTCCTCGTGAAGACATTGTACCTATAATTGAAGAAAGAAATAACAATAGGTATATACATTGAATAGTCATAATTTTGAACAAATAAATTCAGCCAAAAATGAACCAAGCATAACCAACCCCATTTCTTTTAACAACATATTTTGTGCCATTTATCAATGTGAGGACATGTGGATGAGCATATGAATGGCATGTGAATGACAAAAGAATGAAACTTTCCTAACAATCCTTATAAGTATTTTAGCTACAATAATTTAAAGTTCATTAACACATTCTTTGGGCATTGTGGCATGAAGCAGAGATAACAAGGAATGTAAAGAAATAAATTAACCATGGAAGCTTGTGTATTCGGCTAAGCTATTTTGTTCAATTAAGGTACGATTTTTGCTCAGTTTTTTATGATTTCTATGTTGTTGATATCGTTGCTTTGTATTCTAGCTAGCCCGTACCTTAGATTTTGAAACTGTTAAAGGTTTAACATGTTTCCATTGTTGAATGTTAGAGTAATTTGATGGCTGATGATAGATTTGGAAGGTTTAATGTTAGATTAATAGTTTTTGTAAAGTGATTTTTGACAAAAATGTCAAAAAGGGATTAAATTGAGAAAATGTGAAATATGGTGGTCAAAAGTGTGAATAAATTGAAGATATGGGCTGCTAGTAACATATATATAATTTGACCAAGCATAGGTCCATTGTCAATTTCATTAATTTGTGATTTTATGAAATAAGGACCAAATTGTGAAAAATGTGAAATTTGTGGGGCAAAAGTGTAATTATGTTTTAAAGTGTATTTTGGACTAAATTGAATGAATAAATGATTAAATAAGTTAATTTTGAATATAATTAGATCAAAAAAAGTGGAATACGGACTTGTATCGGGGAAAAGATAAAGTTATCGACTAACTGACTCAATTCGCTGTTTTAGCATTCGAGGTAAGTTATATGTAGTAAGCATTGTAATAATTAGGCTTTAGTGCTTTGATATTGCTTAATTGTATATACGGGACTACAAATATGTTCAACGACAAATTGATTATTTATGGCACATGTTGAGTGTTATGTTACATGTTGGCTTGCTTGCTTTGATGGTTAAGGGGGCCTGAGTAGTGTGAGAAGACCTGGGTTCAAACCTAGGCTTTAAAAAAATTTTGGCTTCTTATGGAATAAACCCTTGTTTACTGCTAATAGACTTTTAAATTATTGAGAGTGTTGCATATCATAAAAAGCTTGCTAGTCAGGTGGCAAGGGGCGTGTGGAGTGAGGCTTGAGGTCTAGGGTTTGAGGCTTGGTAACGCAAGAGGAACATTTTATTTTACTATTAATGCTAGGGAGGTGTTATTGTTGGACTGAAATTGTATGCTTGTGTAGTGGGGGTTGTTGAGGCTGAATTCAAAGTGTGTGGTGGAGAGAATTTCAGTTGGCTGGGATATGGTTAGGTGGGAGATAGTTGAGTGATCTTAGGAGCATTAGGGGGAGAAAAATTAGGAGTTTGAAGAAAGGGGTAGAGGTATGTCGAGTTGGGACTTTCATTTTGGCATTTTCGGCTTTTGAGCATAAGGAAAAGGTTGGTCTTTAGTTTCGGCTCTTTTCTCCGTTCACAAACTTTCAATGTTGGTTTTAGTTTGGTCATTTTTGGCCTCTTTCGGGATTGGTTTTTGTAGCGTTTTGGTCACCATCCATCTTGGCTTCTCTCCTCTCTAGTAACGCTTCTTTTGCCGAACATCCTCTTATATTATTTTCCTTCACTCCAAGGTTACTCCCTTGACTGAATACTTTTTCCTTCAGAACTTTTACTCTCTTCTTCTCCCTTGACTGAATATAGCATCTTTCTTTTTCTAACTCTCGAGTTCTTCAAAGTTTATTTCTACCTATCTAGCTTTTGGGACCGATTACTCCATTCCTTTGATTGCAAGTAGGTGTTGGTCCTCAACAAAGCAATAAGTTCTTGTGCACTTCTTTAGGCCGAATGCTATTCTTCTCCCTTGTTGTCGATTCTTACCCCTTTTTTCCTAGGTGTGCTGGTTCTCTCGAGTTCTGGAGGTGCTTGGAGAATGAAGGAGTTGCTAGTGTTTACTGAGTAGTCTAATATTTTCTCTTGACTCAATCAAGGTAACTTTGTTTACGATAATGGGGTTTTATTAGAGCGTGACTTATTTGGGAAGGTGTTAGCCGATTGTTTGTGTCCCTCATGTTTAGGTTGTGTTTTCAATAGGCTGAACTTTAATAGCATGGCATGTGTTTTGATCATCAATAATGGGATGTTGTGAATGCAGTCTTTTGGTTGGAAAAGGAAACCAATTTTCATCAACGGTTCTAACAGGGCTAGTCACCCTTTAAATCAAGGCAAGTATTGGGCATTATGTTAAGTTGGGAACTGAAGGGTGATTAACCCTAATATAGATCGTCTAACAAATTCTCGTGACTACATGCAGATTTAAGAGAATTCTTGGATTAGAAGCGCGTTTCGCACCAGGTGTGTAATCACACTTCTGTTAGCGTAAATCGATAAAAGCCAAAAATGTAGGATTGTTGACACTACACCAGTGTACGCTCTCTCGTGTGGTGAGCTGAATGCACAAAGCGTAGGCATTCGATCAAAGAGGCCCCCATGAACGTTTTCATGGGCTTAAGCCGACATTGGGCCACTATGGGCCGAAATAGGCCGTGTGGGCCCCACTGGCTCATGGGACCGCACGGGCAAACTGCACAGATGTGACGAGACTGTTGGGCCGACTGAGTTGGTTACACGGCCAAGGGCACTACTTGGGCCTATTGTGCAACACTAGCGTGTAGGACCACATGGGTCGTACAATGGGCTTGGGCCCAATTATATTGTTTTACTGTTAAGGTTGCACGGGTCGCGTGAGATGACTTTGGACCTATTGTTGGGTCGGTAAGTATACCTAAAACCTAAATTATGAATTAACTGTTATATCCCTATGAGGTAAATGATCGATATACCCCTATGTGATGAATAATTGTTTAAGTATGCCATATTTATCGTATGTACATTTATATTGTGTTGCATTGCATGAGATGGGTTTTATATTATTGGAGGAAGTGTACTGAAAGGCTATAAGCCTAATACTGGCAGCTCTACTGCAAATACTGTTAGTGTCGAAACCAGTACGTTATTCTAGAGTGTAGGGATGGGTGGGTTGATTTATTCCCCACATGGAGTGTAGGGCTGGACGGAGTGGAGTGTCAAGGATGGTTGGGTAGGATCTTTTTGTACATTTCTGATACTGTACTGAGTTGGGCTAAGGCCCACATTGATATTACTGTTGATATGGGCTTAAGCCCAAACTGTTCGTCACTGTATGTTTGACTGTTTATTAATAGGGATTACACACTGAGTTTCATAACTCACCTTTTTTCTGCTTAACTATGCAGGTAATCTTTACGCGGGTCGGTGCTGCGAGAGACTCGGAGACGGCCACACCATCGTTTATAACTTCGTTTTGTTTTTAGTAAAAGTTTTTTATTTGGGGTATTTTATGTAATAAGGTCGTTTTAAGTTTTTATTTTTATTTGGGGATTTTATTTAATTTATATCTATTAGCCTTAGGATTCGAGTTTCCGAAAAGTAAATGATTTTCAACTATCATGCTACGTAACCTGATTTTAAAGCTTCTGTATTGACAATGTTTTAAAGTATAATAACAACCTAGTACGAGACATGTTTTACTAAACAAACTTGTAATTTGGCAAATGAATTATACGAGTTAGTTTTTAAAAGAATCACAAACAGGGTTTCAACTCAAACTAGCTTTTCTATTAAATCTATGATTTTTAAAACTCACTCAAATGTGACATCACAGATACGGCCCTAACGTCTAGGCCGGGTTTGGGGTGTTACATTTAGTGGTATCAGAGTCAAGTTACAAAACTCGGCTGTGGATTTGGGTTTCTCCTAAAAACGTAAAATTTCAAAAAGAATTGTTTCAAATAAAAATTTATTTGAGGTGATTGCTCCCTAATGGGTGGTCTATTGAGTCTCCGGCACCGATCCTGTAAGTTCCCTACAACTACTGCATGTTTTTACTGAAATATTGAGATTACTGTAGATAATAGACTATAATGAAACCTTTATTAGGGTAACTGAAACTGTAGTAAGACTACGTATTGCGAAAACAAACAACTTTGAAATATTAATGCTATTTTTATAAAACATCTGTTAATAAATACTGGAACTGTAAAACTGATGCATAAAACTAGTAATACAGATAATATGCAAATTGACTATGAGTATCAGAGGTACTTGTGGAAGGGGTACAAGAGGCCGCGGCGGTGGCCGTGGAGTTGCTCAGGCTAGGTCTTTGGCATCGGGCCATATGCCTAACATGGAGGCAAGAGAGACACCGGCTTCACTGGTGACTGAGACTGGGTCACATGATTGTGTAGCTAGAGACGACGCACTGTCCCAAGCTATGTTGCAAATTTTGGAAAGGGTCGCTGGGCCTAATACTTATACTATGGGCCGTGGGTCGATAACGAAACGACTCAGGTCTAATGGGGCTAAGATCTTTAGGTGTATCGCTGGAGTTGCCCCTAATGTGGCTGAATATTGGATAGAGGCCACGGAGAGGATCATGGATGACCTCGACTGCACCTCCGAGTAGAAACTAAAAGGTGCAATATCATTACTACGAGATGAAGCCTATCAGTGGTGGCTTACAGTGGAAGAGGGTACTCAGCCCGATTGATTAACTTGGGAGTTTTTCAAGAATGCATTTCAAGGGAAATATGTGGGTACTAGCTATGTGAATGCCCGCAGAAGGGAATTTCTGAATCTGACCCAGGGGGACAAGTCCGTAGCTGAATATAAGGCAGAATTTTTACGATTGAGCCGTTATGCGCGAGGCATGGTGGCCACTAAGTATGAGCGTAGTGTTCATTTCGGGGACGGTCTTAGAGATAATCTGTGAGTTTTGATAGCTCCACAGAGGGAGTGAGATTTTGCAGTGTTGGTAGAAAAGGCAAAGATCGCTGAGGATGTGAAGTACGCTGAGCGCCAGAATCATGAGAAGGATACAAGAAGGAGGAAGAGGGTTTGGAAGCCCTCAGGTTCAGCTGTGAGACCTAGGAAGAAGTCCAGGGTTGATGGGCCAGTCAAAGTGGGGGCCCCTGTTGCTACTTCTGGGTTGCAGTCCTGTGCAATTTGTGGGAAACGCCATCAGGGTGAGTGCTGGGTACAGATGGGGGCATGTTTTAGATGCGGATCTATAGAGCACCGTATTAGGGATTTTCCACGAAGGCACGATCAGATGCAAGCTACTGGTAGGGATACTATTCAGCTGCAGAGAGGTTTTCAGTAGCCACTGAGAGGTAGTGGTCAGGTTAGAGGTGGAAATGGTATGGGCCGTGGTCGTAGAGTACCGGGCAAAGGTGCTGGTCATACTGAGGCGAGGCAGCTGGCACTGGTTTATGCCGCACGTCACTGAGAAGTCAGAGATGCGCCAGATGTTATTACGCATACGTTTGTTATTCATCATGTACCTTACACTGCATTGATTGATATTGGTTCTACGCACTCTTATATAGCATGCACTGTGTCTGAGACTTTGGGTGTCATGTGCGAAAACACTGCGAGTGAGGTTAACGTGTTAGGTCTATTAGGGCAGTCAGTGAGAGTGAACAAATTGCTTAAAGATGTACCCTTAGAGGTTCAAGGAAAGATCTTTTTAGTTGACTTGATGGAACTTCTTTTTGGGGAATTCGACATAATATTGGGCATAGACTAGTTGGTTAAGCATCAAGCAAATTTGGAATGTGCTACAAAGCGGATGATCCTAAGAACTAAAAAGGCGGATGAGGTAATGGTGGTTGGAGAGCAGCAGAATTATTTGTCAAATGTGATTTCTACACTAAAGGCTAAGAAGTTGGTGCGTAAGGGTTGTGAGGCATACTTAGCCTATGTTAGTGCTTCGAGTTCTGAGGTTTTGGCTGTGAAAGATATCAGAATGATTAAGGATTTTTTGGATGTCTTTCCTCATATAGAATGGCACCAAAGGATCTTGAGGATCTTAAATCTCAAATCCAAGAGTTACTGGATCGAGGGTTCATCCACTCTAGTGTGTCTCCGTGGGAAGCACCAGTTTTATTTGTGAAAAAGAAGGATGGAACCATGCGTATGTGCATCGATTACCGGCAACTGAACAAATTGACTATCAAGAATAAGTACTCCCTACCGAGGATTGATGATCTTTTTGATCAGTTTTGAGGAGCTTCAATTTTCTCTAAAATTGATCTCCGATCAGGGTACCATCAACTGAGGGTCAAAGAGACTGATGTATACAAGGCAGCATTTAGGACTCGTTACGGACATTATGAGTTTCTAGTGATGCCGTTTGGATTGACAAATGCACCAGCTTTTATGGATTTGATGAACAGAGTGTTCCAGCCCTATCTAGATCGGCTTGTAGTGGTGTTTATAGATGATATTCTGGTGTATTCGAGAACTGAGGAGGAACACGATGCACATCTCTGGGTTGTTCTGTAGGTTTTGAGAGAGAAGCAATTGTACGCTAAATTCAGCAAGTGTGAATTCTGGTTACGAGAGGTAACTTTTCTAGGTCACGTGTTATCTGTTGAGGGAATTAGGGTTGATCTTCAAAAAATTGAAGTGGTTCTGGATTGGAGGCAACCCAAGTCAGTATCTGAGATTCGAAGCTTTTTGGGTCTGGCAGGGTATTATAGACGGTTTGTTGAGGGGTTTTTGTTGATTGCTACACCTCTGACTAAGTTGTTGCATAAAGGGGTACCGTTTAATTAGACTGATAAGCAGCAGGAAAGTTTTGAGAAAATTAAGAGGGTTTTGACTGAGGCCCCTATTTTGATATAGCCAGAATCTGAGAAGGAATTCACAGTCTACAACGATGCATCATATGTTGGTTTGGCATGTGTGTTGATGCAAGAGGGTAAGGTGGTGGCATATGTGTCCCGTCAACTTAAGACGCATGAAGCAAACTACCTGATGCATGACTAGGAGTTGCTTGCGGTGGTATTCGCACTGAAGATTTGGAGGCATTACCTATATGGTGAGAAGTGTATCATTTACATGGATCACAAGAGCGTCAAGTATCTTTTCACTCAGAAAGAGTTAAATCTTAAGCAATGTAGATGGATAGAGTTGCTTAAGGATTACGATTGTTCAATCGAATACCATCCTGGAAAGGCTAATATGGTAGCTGATGCACTGAGCCGTAGGGCTGTTACTGATTTGAGGGCGATGTTTACTTGTCTCAGCTTATTCGACGATGGTAGTTTACTGGCCGAACTTCAAGTTATACCAAGGTGGATTGAGTAGATTAAAGGTAAGCAGTTGGAGGATGAGTCACTGAGTTCTCATTTTCGACAGATAGAGAATGGGGAGACTTCAAATTTTAGGCTAAATAGCGAAGGGGAACTGTGCTTCCGTGGGAGAGTTTGTGTACCGAAAGATGCTGATTTAAGGCAGTTTATACTGCAAAAAGCGCATAGTAGTCTTTACGCTATGCATCCTGGCAGAAATAAGATGTACCGAGACCTTCGGGAATTGTATTTGTGGCCAGGACTTAAGCGGGAAGTTACTAATTTTGTGAGTAAGTGCCTGACTTGCCAGCAGGTTAAGGCGGAACATCAGTTGCCTTTAAGGTTGCTTCAGCCAGTTAAGATTCCATTTTGGAAGTGGAAGAGAGTAACTATGGCCCAACCAACCTCACAAATGTTCTAGCCTCACTTTATACACCTATAATGAAACACTCTCCCCAACTAAGCTTTTCAGACAGAAAGCTTAAATATAAATTGATAAAAGGATTTAATCACACTAATATGCACTTATGAAATGTTCTTTACAATGAACAAAATTTGTTTTTTAGTTTAGGATCGTTAATGTCCATTTTCTTATAACCTTTATCACCATTCAAATACCACTTGAGTTGTACCATGCCATATCCATTATAAATCATTTTTCATAGAATAAAACCCTGTTTAGCCTTGATACCACTCTCCTATTATCATCTAATCATGCAAAATGCAACCAAATTTGCTAAGATAGTAGGGAATAACGAAGCAAGAAGAAAGACAAACTCACCAAAGAACTTGAGGCATCATCTTCCCAGAAAATAAAATTTATACTTAGAAATAAATTCTAACATATTTTCGGGCTAAATAATAATATCTTGAAGTTTTGTATAACTTTTTGATTATTTTTAGCCCTATCAGTGCCATCTATTTATAAGGAAAGAAAGTGAAACCCTAGTTGAATTACTAGAATACAAATAATATTTATTTAATAGAAAAACAATCCACTAGTTGAATTAGGAGTGAGAGGGGCAACTAACCCTAGTTATTTGCCACCTTCATACTTAATATGAGGGGTTTTAGGCCTCTCTCGTATAGGTTCCAATTATATGTGCTTCTTGGACTTTTAACCGAATACTTTATAATTTAGTCCAACCCAATACATGTTTTTCTATTTTCCAAAATAAATATATTTATTAAATTCATTTAAATAAATTAATTTTCCAATTAAATAATTTTATCAACCAAATTTTAATTTCGTTAAAATCATGACAATTTTATCATAAAATAATCTAGGAGAAAATATATTTAATTTCTACATTCGAATGGATTCACAATGACCAAGTAATTTAATTCTATTTTTAACTTCAATTAATTAAATAATAATTTGAAAAACTTAAATTAATTCTCAAGTCATTTACGTAATTAGTGAGAAACCAAATTCTTTTTTTATTGTAATCCATTTCTCTAACTTTATCATTTCTATCCTATTCATTTAATTCAACATGTAATTCATTTCTAGTTTCAACGAGCTAATAGAGGGACTGATCGGGCATACGTAATTAGAACTCAAATGATTTATACTTAAGTTCCAACTTTTCGCCTATTAACTATAAATTCATTTAGTCACAAAGTCATTCCACTTTAGTATCTTGACAGAACTCTCCCAAATAACATAAAATTATGAAAGCTACTTGATTAGCGCTAGCTCAATTACCTTGTCATAAGTGTGTTACCCTTATAGGATATCCTTAATCTCTTTGTTATAAATTCATTCTCCTAATATGATCCTATTTTATATCATAGTAACCATTACACCTTCCTTCATGAAAAGTCAATTACAATCAAATAGTAATTAATTCATTCATCACAAAGACAAATGACTCATGACCACATTTAATTTTTATCTATCATGTAATGCCAATGAGAAGATCTCATTTACCCATGTCTTAGGCTATGAATTTCACTATTGTGAATGATTTTACGTATTGCAAAAGTTGTATGCCCAATGCACTAGCTTTTCATTCCTTATCTATTTGAACTCAAACTTTTACTTACATCAAAATGTATGAGTCACACATACATAGTCCATCATCCACTAAAGATTAAGGTATGCCACCCTATGAATGTTACAAGTGAATAAATCCATAAATGGAATTAGGATCTATTCTACATTGGTGTTATTCGATGTACTGTCAGTCCAGTTAGTGAAATCTACATCTCTATTTTCTGGGAGTTATCCGCTTTGATGCTCAAGACAAAGCATCTCCCCAATTGGACATGATAAATGACATGTTAGTCTTTTACTCCCTATAAGTTTAGATTCATCTTTAGATTTATTCGATTTACTCATTTTTAATTAGACTAAGGACATGTTTAGATTCATCTACTAATATAAGTTTTCTTTTCGTATGACGATCCGACCATTTAATACTGCTTAGTAGTAGTTAAACATTAGATAACTAGTGAGCTAATATTTTCTTCCATTTCACTTTGCATGTAAAAACCATTAAGGAAAATTTACAAAGGGTATTAATGTAATTCATGAATAATTTTATAAACCAACCTGTTCAAAAAAAATACAAGTGTATAAACGGATATACTACACTTAGGGCTTCAGATCCAACAACTAAGAAGGTGTTGATAATGGTACGAAGGTGCAGTTGTAGGTTTTAGGCAAAGTGGGGGGAAAATAATTTAATGAGTTTTTAATTTTATCAAATAAAGAGAAATAAAATAACAAAGAGAAGTACATATTTTTATTAATCAATGGGAACATTTACAATGCTTCTCCGAAGTCTATATTTATAGACATAAGAAGTATATGTGATATAAGACTCTACTTCTAATGGACATTAGAGCCCCAAAGTACATCAAACTTATTATCCTAATGAAAATCCACTTCTATAATAATAGAATATTTATAACACTCCCTCTTGAATGGTCATTGATAGATAATGTGCTCGTTAAAATCTTACTAAGATAAAAGCCCTGTGGGAAAAATAGTGAAAGAAAAATGGTACACATATCTATAATGCACATAACATGATGCCTCATTAAAAACCTTACTAGGAAAACTCAATGGGGAAAAATATTGATTAAGGGAAAAAGAGTACAACACATATTTACTCCCCATCATGACAACATCACATAATATATCATATTCTAAGTATTCAATCTTAAATACTAGCTTTTCAAATTATCACTTGAATGTATTTGTTAAACATTTATATCATCATTTTTTTAATGTCATGAGTAAGGAAAATTTTGGTGAAATATATTTTGATCTCTTGCGGAGTTCCAACAATAATCACGATAAACTTTGATTACAATCCTTCTATAAAAATTGATATGTTCAAATCAATTCAATCCATATATTGAATAATTTCTCGAGAATTTTTATATACTTCTAGCATTCTAAAACCTTCAAGGATTTTAATATAAACTTCTACTATATCTTGATTCCTATAAAGATTGTAACAACAATAAAAAAATGCATGTCAAATCTTTCATTAACTGCCAAATTAATAAGATATCTAAAGGTTATTGCATCCATCACAATGAATATCATTCATAATTAATGCCAGGACTTGGAAAAAAAATTCATGTTTCTTATTCTTTCTTTCTTATTCTTTTTTTTTTTTTTACAAAACAACTTATTTGTACCTTCACTGGCTTTATACCTTTAGATATTTGGACAACTAGTCCAAAAACTTCACAAATTTAATTCTACTTAAATTGCATCTTTTTATTTTGGCCAATCTATTCCATGTCTATATTTCTTAGTAGCCTTATGCATATCCTCATTTTCTTTCATTATCTTAATAATAAAATTGTATGCAAAACCACTGTCAACAACTTTTCATTCTTGTTCCATATTTTCTTATATTGACATAACTTATCAAGATCTCTTTGTTTTCATTATTTTAATATTCAAGTACTTGACTCTCTTCTGGAGTTTTAATAATTAGTTATGTTGTGGGTCTCTTTATGTAAGGCCTAAATTTTTTAAAATTTTTTGGTAAAAATTGTGTTAAGTAAATTAATCTAATTCAGTGGCTAGGTGTTCTGGATGAGTGCTTGAAGTTATGTGTTCGATTTCCTTCCTTTGAATTTTTTTTGATTTTATCCCTACACTTGACTGGTCACATGTAGGTTATCTATTATTTTCGTTAGCTTGTTGATAAGAATGATCCTACTAGTTTAGTGGTAAGGCTTTAGCTTACCTTTAAGTCCCAAGTTCGAATCACGTTGTGCCCAAAATGAAATAAATTTTTGTTCTTTCCCTGTTGTGCCACCCATACTGTACTCAAATTCCTAGAAATATGATAAGATAACAGTAAATCTAATAGGTTAGGATTTGATTAGATTTTTTTTTTAAATTATCAAAAATTATCTCCACTTTCCTCTCTCCCACTCTTTCCATTCTGCCATCCTTCTTTCCCTCGCTCTCCCCATTCCTCATTTTCACTCATTTTGCTATCAAAAACTCTCTCTCTACCACCTCTCCTTTTTGTTTCTTCATCTTTTCCTCTCTTTTTTTCATAATTTCATTATCAACCTTTATTCTTTTCTCTTTTACCGATCCTCTACCCATTATTGGTGTCATCTTAACGTTGAACTTGCTTCGTGCTATCATTGGTCCTCTATTCTTAGTTGATGGTTTTGTTTTAGAGGTTTGGTAAAGTATTATAAGTTTACATAAATTTAAACATTGTTTTTCTATGAAGGGCGCTTCTTTTTGTTATTGGATTAATTGTGTTTATTTTGTTTAGGTGAGGTTCGTGAGACACACAACCTCCGGTGAATTACGTGTCGTTAAACCGTTAATTTTCTGGGTAAGTGACTAAATGCCCAGGTTTAGGTGTTGGTATTAAGTGATCAAGTAACGAAAGCTTAGATTCAAACTGTAATATCCCGAATTAGGGCCTAATTGGAATAGTGGTTTTGTGACCACAAATCTAAGATAGAAATAATTATTTTATGATTATTTTGAGGTCTATGATATGATTGCATGATTGTGTGAAAATTTCGTGAAGAAATTTTATGCATAAAGTGCTTAAATTGAAACTAGGGACTAAATCGAATAATTTGCAAAACTTGCATTCTAGAAGTTTTTAGTATGAAATTGCTTTGGAATATTAATGAGGAGGTCTTAAATAGCAATTTGACCAATTTCTAAGTCTATGGACAAAAATTGGGCATGGATGGAATTTTTGGAAAGTTTAGTAGTAAGGGTATTTTGGTCATTTAGGGGTAAATGAATTAAAATACAAAATTAAAAGCCAATTTTGCTCATCTTCTTCACCATGGACGTGTATACCAAGGGAGACTCCATGGCTAGGTTTTCCAAGCTTCCAAGCTCAATTGTAAGTCCGTTCTAGCCTCGTTTTTTATGATTTTTATGTTTTTGGAGTCCCGGTAACTTGATTTAGCTTATGCTAGCAATAATTCAACCTAGGGTTCGTATTTGGAAAAATACCCATAGGAGAAATTTGTGTATTCTGGTTTTTTATGATAGAATATGAGGTTTTAAATTATGTTAAACAACTTGTGCTACTCGGTTTTAAGTGAAAACGAGTAAAAGGCCTTAATCGGTAAAAATACCTAATAGTCACAAGTACATGTTAGAGTGAGAATTTGATGTTTCCATAGAAGGGAAAAATGATCAGCATGTCATAAAATATAATAAAATAGGATGAAGTTTAATTTCCGAATCTTGGGGCAAAAGTGCAAATATGCAAAAGTTTAGGGGTCAAAATGCAAATTTGTAAAAACATGATTTTTGGACCCGTATGAATAATGTGACTAATTATTAGGCAAAATGTGATATTATAGATGAAGGAAATCGAGATTCGGGCTTAAATCGAGAAAATACAAGGTTATGGACTAAAATAGTAAATTGCCGTTTCTAGATCGAGGTAAGTTCGTATGTTAATAATAATGCAATACCATGCATGAATTGTAATTCTCTATTGATACGGAATAAATTGTAATTTAATATGTTTAAGAGAAGTTGATGGATGGTATGTATATATTAAAAAAAAATGTAATGCTAGATGTGTCATGTGAAATTGAATGGAAAATTATTGTTACATAATTAAATGTTATGGTGCCAAGTTTATGAATTGATTTAAAAAAAAATGTCTATGGTACATGAAGTGCATGAATTATCGTACATAAATGTGATTTCTATGATTATGGATATTATGAGCAATTGTAAGTTCATATGATTTTTAATAATACAATGTGTAATTTAATGTTATTGCCTTGATATTAAATGAGATGTAAGTTTATATGTAAGTAATACATCAATTTTACTTGTATTATGATATTTTATAATAATATTGGAAATATGTTTGTTGATAATTACTTGATTGGTGAAATTTTTGGAAAAGAGAGAGAAATCCCAGTTGAACCTTCGGAAAGATTGGATGATACAGATGGTATGTAGCTAGGTCACATGTATGGTGTTGAGTGCACATCATGTGTACAAGAGAGCTACGAGACATTATGATATTGCTAGGTCGCATGGGTGGTACTATGTGTACACTATGTAGACAAGAGAGCTAGGGGATATATGTAGCTAGGTCGCATGCGTGGTTCCAGGTGAAGGACACCATGTAGACAAGAGAGCTACGAGATAAACTGGTTAGGTCACATGGGTGGTACTAAGTGTTCACCATGTGTACAAGAGAGCCGAACTTTATGATGGGTGGAGCTATGTGTGGAAACCACCAAGTATCGAAGATTGATCCGAAGTGTTCAACGGGAGACTTATTATGTACTGCTTTGTGAGTTTTGTGATGAATAAGTGCAGGAACTTGGTTATGTGAATGATGTGTTCATTTAGCAACCGGGATGTGGTCAGGTTATAAACAAGTAAGTTATACATGAGGATGATTTTACGGTGACCTTGTAATCATGGGCCTATACTTGTGATGTATGAAATGTGGTGAAAATGATTTGTGATATGTATGTTAAAATGAGGTTAATACAAAGAAAGTGTGAAAGAGTGAATTAGCAATAAAATTGTTTCGGATAGTAGCAGTGACGTGACTTTGAAAAATCACTAAAAATATTAAAAATTTCATTAGAGCTTAATGAGATATGAAATTAAAGCTCAACAAGTCTATTTTCATATAAAATAAACAGAGCAAGAAAATTAATTCTATATTTTGAGATATTTAGTTTTTTGTGACACTGGTTCAGAATGATTATGTGATCCCCTGTTCTGAATTTAGAAATTCACCATAAATTGTAAAAAAACTATTAAGCATCATACCTTATATGCATGGATTCCTTATTTAGTCTATTTTTAAGGGAAACAAACGGAATGGTCGTTGGAATTCTGTACAGGGAGAAATTTGGTTTGTAGTGCACAGAGGTCAGAGTAGTCGTACTCTGAAACAGGGGATACTTTAACTAATAAACTGTACTAATTGGCTAAACCAAAAATTCTGAAAATTTTATGAGAGAAAGATATATGAATCTAGTTTCAAATAAAATTAACGAAACTAAATTTGGAGTTTTTTAGCTTCAGATATGAATGATTTAGTAACTGTAACTCAATAACACAGCTTAACCTGAATATGTGTAATTGTACAATTATAATGTTTTATCTTGAAAAGCATGGTAGTAATTGCTTATTATTTTCATATGAACTTACTAAGCGTAAAGCTTACCCATATCCTCCATTTCTTTAGTATTGACAGGTCGGCTCGGGGTTGGAGATCGTCGGAGGCAAAATCACACTATCAAACTATTAATTTTGGGAGAATTAATTCAGATATTAGAAATATCAAGTGAGTGGCATGTATAGGAAGTTGGTTTGTGATATGTATTTTTATTATGATTTTGACCATACGTATCAGTCTGCATTGAGTTATCGTATATGATTATGAGATGTGGTCCTTATCCATTAAGGTTTATAAGTTTAATTAATCGTGCTATGTCCTATGTTTTGATGTAATGATATAGTTAGCTTTGTTTGTTATGCATGTGTTTGAAAAGTTTTAAATTAAATAAAACTTTATGGCCCGGTTTTCGTCTATGCGCATTGTTAAGTCTGGTAATGCCTCGTACTCTGTTCCGGCCTTGGATTCGGGTAAGGGGTGTTACACAAACTTAGTGTTTCTTGCTAATGGGTTTAATTTTGTTCTTGCGTACAGAATTGATTAGCTGCTGTAGTGTCGACTTTCCATTAGCAATCAGGTGTGTGTTCTAACCCGTAAATTCTAAAAATATTACGAAAAATCTAAAAATTGCATGAAAAATTGAAGGAGGCAGATGACATCACACGACTGTGTGTCTGGTCGTGTACCAGGTCGCGTGAGCCACAGGGACGTGTGGACCCATTTTGATCATTTTGTTGGTTTTGGGCGATTGTGAGATTTTGAAATTGGATTTACAAATAATATGTAAGCATGCAAGACCATGTAGTCGGTAAATCTGAGCATTCGTATGTCAATATATGTATGATTTTGATCAGTAAAATTCTGAGTAAGCTATTTAGTTTACTTGTTTAGTTAACATTTATGTATTAATACCATATATCCAATTTGTTATGAGTTTGTATGGCTTGATCACATAGAATGAATTTGCATATTAATTTGGGGTGGGATATGGTTATGTGATGGCGGAAGTCTATTTTTGGCAGTTTATCTATTCTATATGATTGTGGCGGTAATTTCGTAATAAAATTTTGGTCGCACAGCTACAAATTATCTGAGTGGATATGACTACATTTTGGTGTAATGGATAGATGGGTTCTAGTAGCCTTATTTGGTGTGTAGCGGAAGGGGGTAGGATTATTTTGTATGATTTTGCCATGCTAAGCATGTTGTAATTGTTGATCTGTCTACTCTGATATGGTGTATCTATGCATGTTTCTACTATAAGATTTTTTTTGTGGGCTATGACACACATGGAGCTTTTAGCTTACTTCATTTGTTTGATATTTTAGGTAACCCTCGGACTTAGGTTTTGGCAGCACTCGAGAGCTCGGATTGGTTATATTGTATAAAACTAATTTAGTAATTCTTATTTTAAATCTATGGACTTTTGGATTGTTGGACTGTTTTGTAGACTTTAATTGTGGTTTTAGTATTTGCTAAGTTTTTAGTTAGATATTTTTAAAATTCGATATGATTTTCCATAATTAAAATTAAACGTTCGAGTTTCAAAGTTAAACAAGTCTAATAAATTTTTTGTTGCAAAAATTTAATCTAGAATACGCATTTTTACAAAGGAAGTAAACAAAGTTGTTTCTATGACATTTCTAATAAAAAGGGTATTATAGATTAATGTTTTGGAAAACACATACTTTACAACTAGCACCTTTTCTAACTAATAGAATTAAACAAGTTTTTGTAAAATTCTGGACTTAAAAATAAATGATGCTTTGAAAGCAAACAAACAAAGTTTCAGAATATTAATATGACCTTTAAGATCTAGCCATAACGTCTAGGTCGGGTTTGAGGTGTTACATTTGGTGGTACCAAAGTCAGGTTCAAAACTCGGGCTATGGTTTTTTTTATATCCAAGTTTATAAAACATGAATCTAAGATTTCAATGCCATCCAAGTAAGAAACTTTTTACTTTAGTCAGTTTAGTTACTCTTACTTTAGTTGCTTTAGTAAAATTGTTGGTCTTTAGAGACTGTAGAATAAAACATTTCTACTTTAAGTACTTTTTCCAAACTTTAGATTTAGAATTTACAAATAATCTAAGCTAAACTTTAGATTTCTGAACTATAGATAAGTAAAATGAGTACACGCGATATACGTGGTAGTGGTACTTGAGGACATGGTGGACATTGTCAAGTGGCTCAATGTAATGCCCCAAAAATCTCGAACTTTCTTTCTTTTTCGGTTTTGATAAAATGTGTGCTTAATATTCCTAGTTGAGTGTTATTTGTGTGATAATAGGCCTGGTTAAGTTTTGAGTTCAAACTTTGGGGTGAAGGAAATTATAGTTTAACAATTAAAAGAACCTTAATGGCAAGTAGTTTCATTTTTAAATAAATGAAGGAGGAGTTGGACACAAGGAGCCTTGTGTTGGAGTGGAAAGTAGCGTTACATGTGGGGCTTAAAGGAGGCGTCACATGCATGGCAAGGAGGTTTGGGGTTTGAATCCGTCATTACTCAAAAGAAGGATTTATTTTTGCTAAATAAATGGCCAGTAGTGGCGTGGGATGTTGTGCACTTGATTTACTTGATTAAGTGAATGTGACAAATAGAAATTCATGAAAGTATGAATAAAATATTCATAATAACATGATACGGATAAAATGTCATTGTCCCGATTGAACATTGAATGTTGAGGGATTGCAATGATATCTTTAAATGAGATAAAGGAATAAATTATAATAAGCTTATCTATGTTTAGTTGATAGTTTTATGATATATATGATCAATTTGCTCTAGCAAATGTATGTATTTGGGTAACTCGCCAACCTTATTGATGGAACAAATGTTCGTGTATACTTGTTTGGATAATTATAATGGGCAAACTCGTATAGTTTAATTACATGTGCTAAAATTAATTGAATTAAGTTATATGATGGTAATGATATGTATAGGATGATGTGCAAGATAAAAGTTTTGATTGTGACATACTTATCCATGTTTGTTTGGCCCTCGTAAGATGTTACGTGCATGACTTGTTTGATTGAATGATTGGGATAAGTAAAGTTATTCAGAATCCATAGAATGCATGCATAAATATATTTGTTTAAATAAGATAACTAAAAAGTTCATGCCATACGAACGTGAATAATAATTTGCCAAAAGTGGATGATATGTTTGTGAAAATGTTACTATGATGATGAAATAGTGTTATATGTATATGTGAATTAATGACGAGTTAGGGACCTTACGACTCCACACCCTTACCAGAGTGGTGTTTTGTAAAGGATTTTATAATATTAGTGTTGAATAAGCTCACAAGTATGAGACCAAGACTGCAGCTGTAGAATGATTATAACTATGATCAGAGATTAATTGGATTGATAAGTAAAGACAGAGCTAGTAAGGTGCAATGTCGAGAAATGTATTAACTGGATCTTCTTCAATTAGAATCATAATATGGGATTTGTGATGGCAGAAATAGTTGGAGGAATAAATTTTGAAATGTAAGATATCTGAATGTGGTAATTTCATTGAGCAGGTTATGACTGTCTCTCTTGGGGTACTCTATGAGTTTATTTGTTCTCGGAAGTGTTACTGGGGCTATCTATCTTCGGAGATAAATTGTTATTGCACGAGGATGTTTTCTAATCTTGACATTAGACGAAAGGATTGATAACTCGATTGGTTTATAATCGGTATTGCTCTATTTCTCTCTGGTATTCTGTTATGTTCTATCTGTTGGGATTTTATGAGAAATTACACATGATGTTATAATTTTGTTTCTTCTAATTAATGCTCTATTTGATATACATATATAGGAAGGTATATTATCCTTGTTGCATTTAATTCTAGTGGGTTGGATTGATGTATTCTTCTAGACTTCTTTTCTTTGAAGAATTATGGAGATCCTTCATATTTTTCTTATGACCGTTGTTCTGGGTCTTTCATTGTAAAATTTTATTTTGGATTTCTTTATCTTGGGCTTCTTTATCTTGGTTTTCATGTCATTTCTATTCCTTAAATTGTCGATTGTGGCTCATATCCAAAATGTATTCTTCGGCCTATGATGACTATGTTAATTATGATCATGCTTCTGATTGATTATATTAATGTGGTGATTCCGATATCTGGATTTCTCTAAATCTTCGTGAAGTATTTGACATCGGCAAAGGAATAAGTGTTGAAATTGCTAGTATCAGCTTGTATGATGGATTTCTTTTCTCAAGAAAGTTAATCAAGTTAATGCCTTCAATTGGGAACATTTATAATAACTTGAGCTAATGCAATTAAAATGAACTTTGATTAGTATGATGAGTTAATTTTGCATGATTACATGTTAAATCGTTTTGTCAATTGAAAGGAAGGATTTCCTGAAACTTTATTAAGTAATAATTAAGACTGACTTGGTTGTTTAGTTTGTATGGGTTATTGTTTGAAAGATTTAATGGGATATTTATGTCTGAAATTTTCCCAAGTTTGAGAATAAGATTTTATCTCTCCGGGTAAAAGACAGATAGTCTGAATGAAAGTGTATATATCTTAGAAGACTTTGATACAATTTAAAGTTGCTTTGAATGATAAAGTTTTCATTTTGTGAAAGTTGAATGGTCTAATACATATTGGTAACAATTTGAATATACGAGAATATTGTTAACCGAAGCCTTTGAACTAGTTTAGTTTGCATTGAGTAATGACTTCTCAATTTTCAGTGATGTGTTTTAAGATAAGAAGGGCAGTGTGATAGCTTAAAGTATCTGCTATCATAGAAAAACTTAAGTTGAGATAGTGTAGCTGACTTGAATTGTTAAAGGATGATAAGATAGTTATGGTATGATCTCTGAGAATGAGATTACTATAGATTTCATATCAGAATTATTCCTATCTTTGAAAGAGAAAGATGTCATATGACTTGTTGTTAAGTAATTGATGAGTCTGCAGATCATGTCGGTAAGTACTGAATTTTCGCTCATCAGACTTATGGGATTAAATATATTTGAAATTGTTGAATTTCTTAAAATGCTAGTTTTTTGTTAATCGGATTGAGATCTGGGATTTATATCGTGAATTATTGAAAAAGCTAATTAAGGCTCTGAATTTTAATGATGACCAGAGGTCGAACTAGTAAATTGTCGGGTTGTATAAAACGATAGAGAACTTAAGGCCATGATGATCGGGTTAGCTATGCCATTTGAATCCGAGAGGATTCAAGTATGATGTATAGATACATATTCTATGACGGTATGGGTTCGACCCTTGTATACATGAGTCCTCTGATAGAAGTCAAGATTCGATTGATGCGTCGTATAACACGGAATCGTTCATAACTTTAGTATGAGAAATTAAAGAGCTAAGTATTAAACATAGCTTGAGTAAAAGTTATTCAGAAATGATTATGAGATAGTGGAGTTTATGTGAAAACTGAACCACTCTTCCGATAAGAATTTCGGGGATGAAAATCCCTAAAGGGGGAGAGTTGTAACATCCCGAATTTAGGCCTAGTCGGAACAGTGGTTTCGGGACCACAAATCTGACACATTAAAATTTGTTTTTATTATATTTTTATGGTCTACAATTTCACGGGATGATTTCGTGAATATTTCGTTCGAAAATTTTGACATTTGGGCACTCAATTTGGTCAAAAGGACTAAATTGTAAAAAAAATACAAAAGTTGAGTTCTACATGCTAGAGGTGTCTAATTGATATGAAATTTTAAATTGAATACCCTTAAATGGTAATTAGACCATTGGATTTTTTTTTGGACAAAAATGGACATGAAATGGGTGCAATAGAATATTTTTAAGTTAGGGGCATTTTGGTAATCTAGTAATTAAAATGAATTAAAAACAAAATTAAAAGCCAATTTTTGTCCATCTTCTACCCCATGGCCAAAACCTACATGGCAAAGACACAGCTAGGGTTTTTCAAGCTTCCAAGCTCGATTGTAAGTCCATTCTAGCCCCGTTTTTAATGATTTTTACGTTTTTGAAATCCTCGTAACAAGATCTACTCATTTCTACCCATATTTTAAGCTAGGGTTTGTGTTTAAAAATTTACCCATGGATGAAATGCATGTTTTTTGATGTCTAATGGTAGAAAATGAATGCTCGGTGTGTAATAAACAACTTTTACTAAGTGATTTTCAATGAAAATGCTTAAAAGGATCGTTTTGTAAAAGTTAGAAAATTTGTCATAAAAGTGTGATTTAGTGGAAATTGGGGGCTGCTATAGTTATTAAAATGATTTGGCTAGGCTTTAAATGCAAGGAAATTGAATAAAAATCATTTTACGAGCCTAGGGGCCAAAGTGCAAATATGTGAAAGTTTAAGGGTCAAAATGCAAATTTGTAAAAATATGATTTTTGGACCCATATGAATAATGTGACTAATTAGTAAGCTAAATGTGATATTATAGATCAAGGAAAATGAGATTCGGGCATAAATTGGAAATGAATGAGATTATGGACTAAATCGGAATATATAGCCGTGCTCGCATTCGAGGTAAGTTTGCATGTAAATAATATATCGGTTCTTTTTATGTTATTATATTTTGTTATTATATGAGATGTGCCTGCCTATAGAATGATCATTTGATGTAAATTACGAATTGAAATAGACTATGAATGAATTTATTAAATGTTGAAAAGTAAGGAATTTCTCGGTTGAACCTTCGGAATAGAAATAATACAAATGATCCATTGTGAGAACACATGTGTAGTACTATGTGTAGGCTACTATGTGTTTAAGATGGTTTTAGGTCACGTGTGTAGTACTAAGTGCAGGCTACTACGTGTACCAGATAGTTAGGTCGCATGTGTAGTACTAAGTGCAGGCTACTACGTGTATCAGATGGTTAGGTCACGTGTGTAGTACTAAGTGCAGGCTACTACGTGTACCAGATTTTTGGTCGCATGTGTAGTTGTAACACCCTAAAAATCCTAAAATCCTAAAATCCCGAAATCTTAAAATTTCTTTTTTTTTTTTTTGGTTCTGATAAAAAAATATATGCTTAGTATTCCTAGTTAAGTGTTAATTAGGTGATAGTAGGTCTCGATTAGTTTTGGAGTTAGAATTGAGAAGTGAAGAAAATTATAGTTTAATTATTAAAAGAACCCCGATGGCAAGTAGGTGGGCTTTTGAATAAATGAAGGAAAAATTGGACAGAAAAGAGCTTGCTGGCCCAGGGGATAGGTGGCGTGTTGCTAGTGCCAGAGGCATGGGGTTCTAATCCCTCCTTATTCAAAAGAGGGATTTATTTTTGCTTAAGAGATAGACAGAGGTGGCATTAGATATGAACTCTATAGGGAGTGATAAGAGGAGAAATTTGAGGAGGGGATTAATGAGTTATCAGGGAGAAAAACTAAAGGATAAGGAGTGAAGAAGTGGTGGAGCCGAAATGGGAATTTAGGTGTCAAATGTGTGGTTGCTAGGCTAATGCCGAATTCTCCTTCACCTGGTTGCCAGAAACCTTTTTTTTTTCTCTTCAAGATCTAAAACCCGAAAACCCTTGATCTTATTTCCTTCTCTTTGTGCCGATTTTCCCTTCTTCCTTTACTCAATTCTCTTTGATTCACTTTTAGTCTAGCAGATTCTTCTTCTCTTTTCCCTT
This sequence comes from Gossypium anomalum, assembly GCA_025698475.1. Classification (NCBI taxonomy): domain Eukaryota; kingdom Viridiplantae; phylum Streptophyta; class Magnoliopsida; order Malvales; family Malvaceae; genus Gossypium; species Gossypium anomalum. The sequence continues at coordinate 73,392,977 of CM046966.1, read as the reverse complement.
GGTTCCGAATAACCCCTTTTTGCCATGCAAATCACAAGGGCCGAACACCTCTTGGCCGAATACCCCTGGAGCTCCCACTACTCTTTCTAATTGGTCAGTCCTAGTTATCGAATTCCAGTCTTTTGGATCCCTACTGATTTGCTCCTCAGGTGAGAGACTTTGGTAAGTGTCCTTCATTTGATAAGGGTTGGCTGAATAGTCGTTAGTGAAAAGGGTGACATATGTTGGATACAAATCACCCATTATGTTTTAACGATAAAGGTTAATGCAGATCTGAGAAGTACACATGATTAGTGTTCAAAAGAAAAGGTATTAAGGTTTAGCGTTTCAGGTAAGGTTAAGGTGAGACTTCGGCTTTTGGGTAAAGTATTCGATAGGTTTATGTAATTAATCATTGAGTGATATCGGTTATAGGTTTGTGGATAAGGGGGATCGCAGCATGCTTTACTACCAGGTGTGTACATACACTGCACACACAAGTAGATCGGCAAAAGTCGAAATGCGAAAAGCCAAAAGTTTGGCTACAGTAATCTTGCAGTGCGCGAACACTCGTGATGGGGAAACTGATAGGTTGTCTGAGGCCCCATGGGCGATTCCATGGACTTGGGCTGTGAAATGGCCAACCGGGCCAGAATGGGCTAAATGGGCCCGATAGGCCATTGGGCCCATAATAGGCAAAAATTGATAATTGATGCTATGTGATGGAAAATTGCATGTGAGCATGACTATAAAATTGATTTGGGCCTAAAGGGCCATATAAAAGTGATTTGGGCCTAAAAGGCCATATAAATGTGATTGGGCCTAATGGGCCATATGAAAGAGATTGGGCCTAGTGGGCCATATACAGGTATATGGATTTGTCTTGGCTTTGTAAGAGATTTTTGGTCTAGTATATGATGACTGCATAAAACTTAATTAACAAATTAAAGAACGTGGACAAGTCATAGGGTTAAGGTGTGGCAATGGGTACATGCATGTCTAGGATTGGATCTAGGGAGAGCTTGGTACTTAAGCGGTCTTAATGACTCACCTCCTCTTCTCTGGAATCCTACCTGGTGCATAGTATTCATTCATCTTAGCTCATGGGATTTGTTAATGGGCCAGGGTAAGTAAAAACCCGTAATAAAGGAAAATTACTGAAATGCCCCTAAGGCAAAAATGACTAAAATACCTTTATGTGTGGAATGTAAGATTTATGGATGTTACATGTATACCTGCTGCACTCATATGCATTCATATGATATCCTTTTTAGGTTGCACATGGGTTGGGAATTATGGAACAGAGGAAGTATATGAGGGTCGCATGGTTGCTTGACAACTGTGGATCCACCGACGGCTTTTAAGCCCATATGTGATTGGCAGCTTGCTGCAACGAAGTTAGTTCCGCAACTAGGCTACCATTGATGTGTATCAGTTGGGTGGGTCGATATTTATATCCCCACAGGATGTGTATCGAGGGACGAAACTGATGTGTACCGGTTGGATTATTGGGGTGGGTTGCACTGCATTGCATAGCATGTATGTTGTATGGTGATTGATGAATGCTTGTTTCTCGTTGAGGGTTGTACACATTGAGTTTTCAAAAACTCACCCCCTCTTTTATTTTCCTCAGGTGATGCTCAGTAGGAGGTTCGATGTCGAGAGGGACTCTGGGTGGCTAGCTAGCAAGACAACATGGATTTGATTTAAAAGCATATAAGTTTTGAGTTTATTAAGTAATTTTAGTTTGGAATGTAATAAGGCCTCCCCTTTCTGTTATTATTTGGATTATTAATTTTATGCGTTGTAATTATGAGAAGTTGAACATGGACTTTCTAAACCATAGTTTTTTATATACTATGTTTCCGCAACTAAATTTTTAAATGATAAGTTTTCTTAAATCAAATGTTTTAAACAAAGCTTCCGCAACTGAAAAGGGACTTTACAAAGTAACTGAGATGTATCTTTTTAAGGAAGGGTTTTCAATGAAAATAAGGTTTTCGCTAAAACACTTCAATGTGACATGCCGGATTCAATCATAACATATGGGTCAGGTTTGGGGTGTTACAGTAGTACTAAGTGTAGGATACTATGCGTACCAGATAGCTTCGGTTACAAGGGTGGTAATATGTGAAGGCAACCGTGTATCTGTTATTATTCCGATGAGTTCAACGGGAAATCAACTAGGTGAAAATACATGTGAACATGACCATGTGAAGAATAAGTGCAGATATATGCTTGTGGAAATTTATGAGCAATGTGCTCGGTAGTTGAGCGAACTTTCGGTAAGATGGAATGTAGTAAGTGAAATTATGTAAGAGTGAAATTTGTAGTAAAATAGTTTTGGACAGCAGTAGTTATGTAACTTTGAAAAATCACCAAAAATTGTGGAAATTTAATTATAGACTAAATAAGATATGATATTAAATCTTATTTAATCTATTTTCACATAGATGAAATGGTGCAACCAAAAGAGTTTCATATTATGAGATATTTTAACTTTTGTAAGATAGAGTCAGAGTGATTTTGGGCTCCCCTATCTCAAATTTCGAAAAACACTAAAAATTCTAAAAAAATTATTATGGTCTAGGATTTAGATGACTAAATCATTAATAAGTCTATTTTCAGGAGAAATAGATGAAAACATTAACCCGTACTATGAGATAATCAATTTTTAGTAAAGAAAGATCGAAGCTGTCAAATAGCTGAATAGGGGGTAATTTTAAAGAATAAACTGTACTTATTGGCTAGACCAAAACATTTGGAAATTTTATGGTACGAAGATATATGAGTATAGTTTCAGGGAAAATTTATGGATCTTAATTTGGATTTCCGTAGCTCTAGATATAAATAATTTAGTAACTGTGAGTCGAGAAAATAACATGACCCGAAAATAAGTAAAAGTTTAATTATGATTATATTTCCATGGAATCAAGTTGATAATTTTCTTATTATTTTCATATGGAATTACTAAGCTTTAAGCTTGCTCCCTCTTTTCCATTTCTTTAGTGTTGACTGGTTAGCTCGGGGTTGGAGATCGTCGAAGGCAACCTCACACTATCGAGCTACCACCTTTGGAGTATTGATGAATCTTAATGTCTTCAAGTGAGTGGCATGTATAGGGACTTAGTTTTATGATAGGTGCTATTATGACTAGCCATATGTATTGGCTTATATTAATTCATTGTATATAGCCATGAGATGTGTCTTATTATGATTGTGGCTTGTAAGCCTAATTATCCATGATAAGTTCTAATGCTTGTGATGCGATGATGTGTTTATGCTTGTGGGATATGTATGGTTGGTATTATGACATATATGCATGATGGGTGCTTCTTGACCGATCGAAATGGTCATAGCCACATGGTAAATGTATAATATGGAAATAAGTTGATAATGTTTGAACATTAAATACTTGATGTTGATTGAAGCTACTTGATAAATTGATAGATATGAAAGTTTGGTAGAAATGGTCATCAAATGACAAGGTCAATGAATATAGAATTGTTGTGTCTAGGTTTGATATTATATGACTAAGTGTAATAAGTGAATGATAGCATGCTAAATTTAAGAATCTACCATAGTGAAGTATGTTAAATCATTAAAATGATGCCATGATGTATATCTTTGATGTGTGTAAAGATGTGAGGGATTAATGGTAACAAAAGGCTTGGAAAATAGCCTAAGTACTAGTCACACGGGCAGAGACACGGCCATGTGTCTCAACCGTGTGGAGGACACGGCCTAGCACACGGGCGTGTGGTTTGGCCGTGTGGCTCAATTTGTTTTGCTGACATCATAAACAGAGAGTTACACGGCCTGAGGACATGGGCGTGTCCCTATGTCCACACGGGCGTGTGACCCTATTTTAGGAAATTTTTTATAAGTTTCCCCAAAACTTTCTAAAGTTCTCGATTTAGTCCCAAACCGCTTTTAATGCAAATTTAGATCCTCGGTAGCTTGAGTAAGGGACATTATGCATGTGATTGAATGTTTTTAATTTAAATGAAATTTTATGGCCCGGTTTTGCATGTTTGTGAATGTTTAAGTGTGGTAAAGCTTCGAACCCTGTCCCGACGTCAGATACGGGTAAGGGGTGTTACAATGAGCTAAGAAATGTATTAATGAGCTGAAACGAATTTAATCAACATTGAAGTAAACACTTAGTTTATTCCAAAAGTGATTGAATGAGCTAGAAGGAAATAAAGATGAGTTCAAACGAGCTGAAATGAGCTGAACTAAGCTCATAGAGATGAATGTGAGCTGAGGTCGACTTACAAGAGGTTGCAAGGAGTCCTTGTTGAGCTGGTCCAAGCTCTCTCAATATGTCCGGCCAACGTTTCACCCCATACTTGATTGACTAAGGCCGAAATGGCCTCCTTAAATAGCTTAGCCCGAGCTCATCTAATAGGACCTTGGGGCAACTCCAATGGATCCTTGCTCGAGCTAGGTGCACTCCGGGGCGTGATCGTATCACTAGGCAACCTACTTTGGTTTATGAAGTGAGATGTTGCAAGGACAGGGACACGACCAATGGGATAGCAGGTGCGATTACTATCCATTCTCATCCGTATTTTGTGTTGACTGATATTGGTTATACGCATTCATATATTGCTAGCTAGGTTTCTGGTAATTTAGGGATTTCTGTTGAGGATACTGCTAATGAGGTTTATGTGGTTAGTTTGTTGGGTAATTAGTTTGGGTTAATAAGGTTTATAGAAGATGTCTGCTTGAAAATCAAGGGGTTATGTTTTCGACTGATCTAATGGAGTTACTGTTTGAGGATTTCGATCTAATTTTGGGCATGGAGTAGCTTCTAGAGCCTCAAGTTAGTTTGGATTGTGCTTCAAAGGGGGTAACTTTGAAAAACTTTAGATGGTGAGGAAATTATAATGGTTGATGAGCGTCGAGATTATCTATCTAACGTAATCTTTGCTATTGTAGCTGAGTAATTGGTTAGAAAAGGATGTGAGACATATTTGGCCTCTGTGTAGGATACAAGTGTTGTTGGTTTAGCAACAGAAAGTATAGGTATGATTAAGGATTTTCCATATGTCATTCCTAAAGAATTTCCTAGGTTACCATTGGACCGAGAGGTGGAGCTTGGGACCGAGGTTTTTCTAAGGACTACTCTAGTGTCCTTTGCTCCCTACCGCATGGCATTGAAAGAGCTTAAGGAATTAAAGGTACAACTTTAGGAGCTTGTCAATATAGGGTTTATTAGACCTAGTGTATCACATTAGGGAGCACCGTGTTGTTTGTTAAGAAGAAGGATGGTACCATGAGAATTTGTATGGATTACCAAAAACTGATCAAGTTAATGATAAAAATAAATTTTTATTGTAGGATTGTCGCCCCCTTCATGCTACATAAGGGGTTTTTGGTCTCTCTCACATTGAGTCCAATTATAAGTACTTCTTTGCCCCTTTTGACCTAGTACTCTATAATGTGATCCAACTCTAATCAGTTTTTCTATTTCCTAAAATAAAATTTAATATTTACAGATTAAATAATTTTCTCATCCCAATTGTATTCTAGTAAAATTTTGATGATTTTACCCCCAATAAAATTTTGATAAGTTTTCCTTTAGTAAAATTTCTAGAAAATTCGTTCAATATGTCACAACTCAAAATGTTGACTATGACCGGATGGTTTATTTTCATTTTTGGGCTTCAAAAAAATAATCATTCTAGAATGTTTTCCATTCCTCTTTTTCTATTCATTTTGTTCATTTTTATTTAAACGTGAAATTCATTTTTGATTTCAACGAGTTAGCAGAGGGACCGATTGGACATATGCAGTTGAGACTCAAATGATATATAATTAAGTTCCAGCTTTCCGCCTATTAATTATAAACTCATTTAGACATGAAGTCATTACACTATAATCTCATGACTGAGCACTCCCTAAAGACATACCATTACTAAAACAACTACTCAATGCTTGTTTAATGACCTTTTTATAAATGTGTTACCATCATAGGATATCGTTGATCTCTTTGGGATAATATTTATTCTCCCAATATGATCCTATTTTATCTCATGGTAAGCATTACATATTTCTACATGAAAAGTCAGTCGCTATCAAATAGGGATCAAGTCATCCATCATAAAGACGGACGACCCGTGGCTCTATTTATTTTTCATCAACCATGTAATGTTAATGAAAGGATATCATTTACCCGAGTTTGGGGCTATGAATTCCACTATTGTGAATGTTGCTACATACTACATAAATTGTACACCGAATGCACCAACTTTTGGTTCCTTATCTTTTTGAACTCAGACTTTTACTGACGTCAAAGTGTACGAGTCACTCATACATAGTCCTCCATCCACTCAAGATTTAGGTATGTCACACTATGAACGTCACAAGTGAATAAATCCATAAACAGATTTAGGATCTATTCTGCTTGGGTCTAGTCCGATGTACTATCAGTCTAGTCAGTCCCATCTATGTCTCTATCTTCTGAGAGTCATCCGCTCCGATGCCCAAGATAAGGCGTCTCCCCAATTAGACTTGATACATGTTAGTCTTTCAATCTGTTTGCTCATTTCTGATTAGACTAAGGACATGTTTAGGTTCATCTACTAATACAAGTTGTCTTCTACTACAATTCGACCACGTAATACTACTTAGTATTAGTTAAACATTTAGACAACCAATGAGCAACATTTTCTTGTATTTTGCTTTGCATCCAAAAACCATGTGAGGGAAATTATACAAAGTATATTAACGTAATCAATGAATTTGTTTTATTAACCAATCTATTTGGAAAATTTACAAGTGTGTATTGATGAAAATACTGCACTCAGGGCACTAAACCTAAAAGTCTCCCACTTGCCCTAGTGAAGTAGATGAGTAATGTTTTGCATTCTTGCGCCCCTCCACATATTTCCGAAAGAGCTCTTTACTTATAAGAGTCTTGTCAAAACAAATCTCCGGGGTTTGTCCTCATATGTGATCTTTGACTGGTTCCACCATTCCGTTAAACACTACTCTCTCCCTTACGTGTTTTGTCTTTATGTGGTTAATTTGGGTTTAGTTATATCCACACTATTATAGAGCCATATCTTTTCCATACCTCATATTTGTCCCTCCATAGTGGAGTCAGCAGTACAAGTCTTCTTTACACTTCTCCACACAATAGACCCGTCACCTAGGACAAAAACATAGCCCAATATCGATTTCCTAAAATCCCAACACGTTTGGAAGTTAAAATTAGTATATCTAATAGGAGTGAGATCTCCTCTAAAATACACAAGTATATAATCATTCATTCTTCATAAATACTTGAGTATATGCTTAACTACTTCTCAATGCCTTAGTCTTGGATTCGCCTGATATTGAGTTAACAACCCCACTACAAAACCGATATTTAGGCGTGTGCATGGAATAGCATAGTATACATGAGACTTCCAACTATCGAAGCATAGAAAACCTTTCTCATGTTCTCTTTCTTTTGCTGTCTTAAGACAGTCCTTTAAAGAGAGATGAAATCCTAATACGGAGGGTTGATTTCTATTCTTCGAATCGGTCATTGCATAATGCTCTAATATCTTATTTATGTATGAAGCTTGAGATAGTGCTATCACTTTGTTCTTTTGATCCATTAGGATTCGAATACCTAGAACAAAATTAGCTTCTCCCAAGTCCTTTATGATAAACTATTGGGTTAACTATAGTTTAATTGATGACAATGTCCCTCCATGATTTCCAATTAGTAGAATGAAATTGACATATAGAACAAGAAAAAACCACCTTTCCATCCTCTAAACATTTGTAAACACAAGGTTTGCCTACATTTTGCTCAAATCCAAAAGTCTCAATCACTTGATCAAATCTTTGATTACATAAGCAAGATGCTTGCTTAAGTCCATATATGGATCTAAGCAATTTCCAAACTTTATGCTCATTTCCTTTAGCTATATATCTAGTGGGTTGCATCATGTAGATGCTCTCTTCAAATTAGCCATTTAAAAATGTTGTCCTAACATCCATTTGTTAGATCTTGTAATCGAGAGTCGCTGCAATGGATAATAATATGTGGATTGACTTGAGCATGACAATTGGGAGAAGGTTTCTTCATAATCGATACTTTTTTTCTGAGTACAACCTTTTGCTACAAGTCTGGCCTTATAAGTTTCCAGTTTTCCATCAGGAGAGATGGTTTCTTTGTGTATTTCCTAAAAGCTTGCCAAGTACCTCTTTACTTCGAGGATTGAATTCATTTATGTAACTTTCTTCAAGGAAAGTAGCATGACTTGACACTATAACAATTTGCTCTTTTTGGTTATAAAGAAAACCACCCTTTGTACCCTTTAATAACCTACAAACATGGACAATCCTGTCCGTAAGTCCAACTTCCTTGAATCTTTATCCAATACATGAGCTGGCATCCCCAAATCCTTAAATGTTTTAGACTTGGCTTCTTGCCATACCATAATTTGTATGGAGTTTTTGATGTTGCCTTAGTTGGAACATCATTCAAAATATAGCATGTCGTTTGTACCAAATATCCCCAAAAAGAGATTGATAGTTTTGAATAACTTATCATTGAACCTACAATATCTAACAATGCTCAGTTCCTTCTCTCTTTCACGCTATTCTATTGTGGAGTGCTCGACACGATTAACTGGGATAAAATCACATTCTCGATGAGGTACCCTAAGAACTCAGATAAATATTCCCTACCTCGATCAGATTGAGGTGCCTTAATGGGTAAACCTATTTGTTTCTCCACTTTTGCATGAAACTTTTTGAATTTATCAAAGGTTTCACTCTTGAAGTGCATCAGGTATACATACCCATATCTAGATCAGTCATCAATAAAGGTTACATAATACTCGTAACCACCTCTTGCACTAATGCTCATAGGCCTATGTACATCTGTGTGCACAAGTTCTAGGGGTTTTTTGGGCCTCAGTCATTTTGAATTAAAATAACGCTTAGTGATCTTACACTCCAAGTAAGACTCACATTGTGGAAGATCAACTTCTTTAAGTGAAGTTAAGATGTTGTCTTCATAAGTCTTGTGATTCTTTGTAACAGCCATGTTTAGACCCTAGTCAGAATAGTGGTTTCGAGACCATAAATTCGAGTTAGAAAAATATTTTAATATTATTTTTTTGGTGTTTATAGTTTGTGAATTGATATATGTGAAAGTTTCGTGTAAAAATTTGATTGTTTATGTACGGATTTGACAAAAATGACTTAATCGCATAAAATGTAAAAGTTGTCTGCTATTTGTTAAAGTGCCAAATTGACGTGGCTTTTTAAGTATGAAGTCCTTGCATGTCAATTATACCATTAAAGTTAATGGTGGATAAGTTTGGACATGTAGTTGGTAAAATTATAATGTTTATAATAAGGATAAAATTGTAACGCCCCCACGCCCAAAACTGCCACCGGAGTCAAGCTGGAGATGTTACTAAACTTATCTTACCTTTTAAACAACTCTAAACCACTTATTTTAATTTTCAGAATAAACTATTTTTCTGCGTCATAGTTGCTTAAAAATTCATTTCTCGACTTTCAAAACTCGAAATTAAGATCCGTAAATTTTTCCTGAAACTAGACTCATATATCTATCTACTAATTTTTTTCTAGAATTTTTGACTTAGTCAATTAGTACAGTTTATTAGTTAAAATTATCCCTATTTCAGAATTCGACTACACTGACCTCTACTTACTATAAACCACTTTTCTCCCTGTACAAAATTCATATGACTATATCGTTGTTTCCTGATTCTATCAACTGGTGGCTTTTCTCTTATCACTGTACTTGTGACTGGGGGAGCTTGAGCTATATGGGTAGCTTTGAGAATCATGAGGGGTGGAGGTCTAATCGCTGGGATTCGTGCACGCGAGCGAACTCGGCAAACCAATCATTCAAAGCTTGGAAGAGCGCTTCTCGAGTCACTCCTCCCTAATCAACTGTTACTGGCCTATTCTCAGATGGCGCTACCCCTTCAGCGGGAGCAGGCGCATTACTTTCTACATCATCATCACCAGCTCGCTCGGGATCCATTACTATAAAACAAAATATATAAAAATCGTCAGGAGTCGTCACACTATCAAAATACAGGTATGGCATGTATAGCTAGACTTTTACTCACATTAACTGTTCCGAAAACCTACTAAACCTACTCTGATACCAATAAATGTAATGCCCCCACGCTCGAACTGTTATCGGAGTCAAGCTTGAGGTGTTACTAAACTTATCTTACCTTTTAAACAACTCTAAACCACTTATTTTAATTTTTGGAATAAACTATTTTTCTGCGTCATGGTTGCTGAAAAATTCATTTCTCGAGTTTCAAAACTCAAAATTAATATCTGTAACTGTTTTCTGAAACTAGACTCATATATCTATCTACTAATGTTTTTCTAGAATTTTTGACTTAGCCAATTAGTACAGTTTATTAGTTAAAATTACCCCTATTTCAGAATTCGACTGCACTGACCTCTACTTACTACAAACCACTTTTCTCCCTGTAAAAAAATTCATGTCACTATACCTTTTGTTTTTTATTAAAAATAGGTTCAGTAAGGATTCTAACCATATAAAGTACACCACCTAATTATTTTTGTAAAATTTATGGTGAATTTCTAAAGTTGAAATAGGGGATCCAGAAATTGCTCTAGCCCTATTTCACTAAAACTCAGATATCTTATAAAATACAAAACATTTACCTATTTTGCTTATTCCATATGAAAATAGACACAATGAGATTTAATTTCATATATTATTCACCATCAAACCATATCTCTACGATTTTTAGTGATTTTTCAAAGTCACATTATTTCTGATACTTGAATTCGTTTTTAAGTTACTTTCACATTTTTCATAGTTTTCATGTGATAGTTACTACTTAATCATACATACTATTAAACATGTATATCATCAGCCATTCTATTAGCTAATCATTAGCAAGTATTTACACATCATTCATTGATCATATCATATCAAAAGAAACCAAGTTCCTATACATGCCATACACAAAACGAAACGTCTAACTATACCAATGTGATTCCTTCGATAGTGTGATCGGGTCTCCGACGTTTCCTTCGATCCCCGAGTGGCTTGATAAAAACTATAAGAAAAAGAAAATAAAGAGAGTAAGCACTAGGCTTAGTAAGCTTACAAGCAAATAAATTACAACATTCAACATAATGAATAATTATACATAATGTAACCTAGCCTCATAAACTTTCTTTACTTCTCATTTTCTACCTTCTTTTTTACTCACTTACCTTCTTTCTTACCTGACCTTTCACTATTTATAAATATAATCTCCCTTCCCTTTTGCTGATAATTCACTGTAACTTAACATGTACAATGACCCGTTGGACCATTCGGAATACTAAGGATACTAGGGTCGTTCCTGTCTATCAATATCCTGCCAATGCCATGTCTTCGACATGGACTTACATGAATTATTCCTGTCTCCAATGCCATATATATATCTAATATGGGCTTACATGGCTCATTCCTGTCTCCAAAGCCATATATCTGATATGGACTTACATGGCTCATTTCTGTCCTGCTCTGTCCTGTTAACCCCAATATCCTAACATTCCTAAGGTTCAAACGGGGCTTCCTAATGCTTTTTCTCTGTCACTTCGCCTTTAATTCAACTTTAAATATTCTCATAAAATAAGTATATAAATGCTAGAAATTGAAAATAATAATGTAAAATAAAATAATATTGCATTTATCTACTGTAAACTTACCTCGATACAAAATGTGACTAAACTTTACAATTTAGTCCTTTACTTTTTCTTTTCCCCAATCTACTCCCAAATTTCGCTCTTCTTGATCTATAATAGCAAATTTGACTTGTTTAATATTCACATTTATCAAAACAGTCCTTTACTCAAAATTTGGAAAAATTACATTTTTACCCCCTAAACTTTTGCATATTTACACTTTTGCCCCAAATCTCGTAAATTAAAATTCAGCCTATTTTCTTATGTTTTATGACATGCTTATCGTTTTTCCCTTCTATAGCAAAATCAAATTCTCACTCTAACATATACTTATGACTATTAGGTATTTTTACCGATTAAGCCCTTTTACTCGTTTTTACATAAAACCAAGTAGCACAAGTTGTCTAACATAATCTAAGACCTCATATTCTATCATAAAACATCAAAATAAACATTTTTCACCTATGGGTATTTTTCTGAATATGGACCCTAACTTAAATTATTGCTAGCATAAGTTTTATCGAGCTACCGGGACTCTGAAAATGTAAAGAACATTAAAAACGGGGCTTGGAATCACTTACTATGGAGCTTGAAAGCTTGAAACAAACCCTAGCTATGAAGAACCCTTGAAATTTCGTGCTAATGAAGAAGATGATGAATTTTGTGTTATTTTCCCCTTTTTATTTCATTTAATATCCAAATGACCAAAATGCCCTTCCTTATTGAACTTTCAAAAATTCCATCCATGTCCTATTTTGTCCATGAACTTAGAAATTGGTCAAATTGTTATTTAAACCCTCCTAATTAATATTCCAAAGCAATTTCATACTCTAGAATGCTAGTTTTACAAATTATTCGATTTAGTCCCTAATCTTAACTTAAGCACTTTATGCATAGAATTTCATCACGAAATTTTCACACAATCATGAAATCATATCATGAACCTCAAAATAATAATAAAATAAATTTTTCTACCTCGGGTTTGTGGTTTCACAGCCACTGTTCTGTTTAGGCCCTATTTTGAGATGTTACAAAAATAGTAAAATGTGTATTAATGTATATTAAATAAAACAAAACATAAAATAAAGTCATTTTACATCTTGTTTTGTTGAAATTCATCAAAGAAAAGAAAGAAAAATTAAGCTTAGGGTTTGGCTATGGTTTGGCTAGATTAAGATCAAGAAAAGAGGAAATCGGACTTCGATTGAGGAAAGTTGAAGGTTATAGAGTAGACAGTCCGAGTCAAAAAATTCGAGTACGAGGTAGGTTCGTGTGTGATAAATGATATTATATTTATGTTTTAATGCTTTGATAATGCATAAATTGTATTGATATTGATTACGTTTCAAGCACGATGATAAGTGACTATGTTCGGCACTAAATGTGCAGTTCAAAATAGCTTCGGCTAAAAATGGCACTAAGTGTGCGAGTTGGAATAACTTTGGCTAGGTGTGGCACTAAGTGTGCGAAATTCAGATAGTCTCAGTTTAAAATGATGGCACTAAGTGTGCAATGTTCTTGTGCTTGGAAAGATAATCCAACAAGTTAGTGCATTAAACATTGAAGTGGTAACGTATTAGATAAGTACAAGATTGTACAAGTATGTGATGAATATTTATGGTTAACAATATGTTGTATGTGATAAATGAACCTATGGTTGATAACATTGAGTATGAGTTATTTGCAAGAATATGTGAACCAAAGAAATGGTATGAATTGATAAATGGTAATGAATGAGTTTGAGTAGCATTATGAATTGAACTATGTGTTAGCTAATATGTCTTATAGCCTTTAAATGTTGTGGTAAAAGTAGTATACTACGAACTTACTAAGCTCTAAGCTTACTGTGTGAAATGTTCTTTGTCTTACAGTGTTATAAAGCTAGCTCAGATTCGGGAATCATCAGCGACTCACTCACACTATCGAACGTCCATTTTGGTATCATTTTGAAGTTGTATTTATGGTATATGGCATGTATAGGCTAGTGTCATTTGGATATGTTTTGTAATGTATCTATTATGCCATGTGAAATGGCTAGTTTGTGTTAAAACTTATGGTTGATATTAATATATGTTTTGTGATGCAAATGTGCTTTATGATGTGCTTTTAGTTGACCAAATGAAATGGTCCATTTGATAAATTTTTGGTATGTTATTTCCTTGTATGTATTGGGGTTTAGGGAATATATGTTTTGATATGTTTTAGTTTGAATTTGTTATGATTTGGTTGATGAGTTGAGAATAGAAATTTATTGATAATGTAATGGCATAAATAATGTATACGTTGGGTGTTGAAATTGGCTGAAATTGTATTGGCATTATCCTTGATTAAATGCTTTTAGGTTTGATCCAATTGGGGTGGAAAATTGGCTATTCAAATGGCCTATTTTTTATCCACACGGGAAAAGACATGCGCGTGTGTCTCGACCGTGTGTGACACACGATCATGTTACACGGCTGTGTGTCCCTTGGGGTACCCTACAAATTAAAGTCATCATACCCTCTAGTTTTGACACGGCCTAGACACACGGGCGTGTCTACTGGCCGTGTGAGGCACTCAGGCTGACACACGGGCGTGTGGTCAGCCGTGTGGCCAAGTCAGTAGCCTCCCTAATTTTCACACGGCCTGGCACACGGGCTTGTCTTGTGGCCGTGTGGACAAGTCAGTATGTATGCCCTGTTTCGACATGGCTTAGACAAACGGGCATGTCTAAGGCTATGTGAGGCATACGGCCTATTCACACGGGCGTGTGACCTGTACTTGCTTGAAAAATGTTTAAGTTTTGAAAAATTTTCATATGTGTTCAATTTAGTCCCGACCCCTTCCTAATTCATGTTTAAGGTCTCGATAACCTATGTAAGGGACTTAATATGGATGATTGAATTATGATGTTAAGAAATTTATGAATTGAATGTTAAATGTTCTGTTTGTCCGATAATGCCTTTAACCCTGGTCCGGGATGGATACGGGATAAGGGTGTTACATTCTTTCTCAGTTAATATGACTAAGTCTCAAATGCTAAAGGTACACCTCATTAGAGTGAGAAGTTTTAAGTCTTTTATTTCATATTTTAGTCTCAAGCATTGTGTACATTTTTGGTTTAATAAAATAGAGGTTATTTGACATCCATCCATTACAAATAAGATTTTGAGTTCTGAATATTGCAATTCCATTATTAAAAGTTATAGTCAAACCTTCTTTATATGAACATATAATTGAAACTAAGTTTCTTTTGAAACTTGGTACATAGAAAACATCTTTTAAAATAAGCTTCCTAAAATTATCAAAATAAAGATGTACATCTCCCATCTTTAAAAACAGCAATGATAAGCTTTTATCTATAAGATCTTTCATCTCTTCGAACCTCTATAGAGAACCACAAACATGATAAGTGGCTCCTAAATCAATGACCTAGTGATCTATTGAGTCTTCTGCTAAACAAGCTTTTATCATCAAGAGTTTCATACATTTTCCTTTAGTAGCTAGGTATTTCTTCCACTCTTTACATTTTGCCTTGAAGTGCCCTTTCTTGCTGCAGTAGAAGAATTTAGACTTAGATATAAGTCTTTAGGCTTTCTGTTTCTATTCCTTTCGACTTAGACTGGGCCAGAGACTTTAGGCTTTTTGGTTTCATTTTCATTTCCGTTCCCATTTTTGGAAACCTACATTCATTTCGAAATGATTCTTTTTCTCCATTTCAGATAAAACCATAATCATTCTTGAATGTTTCTCGTTTCTCCTTTTTTATTCATTCTGTTCATTTTTATCCAAACATGTAATTCATTTCTGGTTTCAATGAGCTAGCAGAGGGACCGATTGGACATATGTAGTTGAGGCTCAAATGATATATAATTACGTTCTAGATTTTTTCCTATTATTATAAACTCATTTAGTCATGAAGTTATTCCACTATAGTTTTGTGACTGAGCAATCCCCAGCGACATACCATTATGAAAACAACTACTCAATGCTCGTTCAATGACCTTGTCATAAGTGTGTTACCCTTATAGGATATCGTTTTGGGATAGTATTCATTCTTCCAATATGATCCCATTTTATCTCATGATAGCTATTAAATCTTCTTGCATAAAAAGTTAATCACAATAAAATAGTTACAACTGTTCAATCAAATATACTACACTCAGTGTACCAGACCCAATAATCTCTTACTTGCCCTAGTGAATTAGATAAGCCATATTCTGCATTCACATGCTCTCCACATGTTTCTCAAGACTCCTAGCTAGTAGAGTCTTGGTAAAAGGGTCTGCAAGGTTGCCTTCATATGTGACCTTGACTACATCCACAATTTCATTTGTAATTGCCTCTCTTATGCTATGATACTTTTGATCAATATGTTTGTAACACCTCTAACCCGTCTCCATTACCGAATTAGGGTTATGCAGTGTTACCGATCAAAACAAAACTTTTAACTTTATAATAGAAAAAAATTTACAACCAAATTCTAGCATATGACAAATAATTCGATTCATGACATAAATACACACATGTCCCTTAAATCGAGCCTAGAAGGTCCAAATACGATTTGGAAACAATCTAGGATCGAAACAAAAAATAAAAAAAAATCAGAAAAACTTTAAAATTTGGAAAATAGGGGTTACACGACTGTGTGGCTAGGCCATGTGACATAGCTTAGACCATGTGAATATTTGAAGTCAGGACACACGACCATGTCCTAGCCCATGTGTCCACCTATGTAAGTATTCAAAATAAGGTCACACGGTCATGTTACAGGTCGTGTGCCAAACCGTGTGTGTATGTGAAGTTGGGTGACACAGCCATGTTGCAGGCCGTGTCTCACACCATGTGAAACCTATACCTAAAACAATAAGTACACATGGCTGTGTAAGGTGACCGTGTGTGGCATACGACCATGTGACAGCCCATATCCCAGGCCGTATGCTCTATTTTTAACCCCTAAATCAAATCAATCAAGCACCATTTCTTTCACAATAAGACATACCATTCCTAGCTTATTTTCATGGTTCAAAAGCTCATTCAAATCACCAATTACATGCCAAAATTTTATCTATTTTAAGCTAAACCAATATGCCATTCAAAGGCACCACAATTAATGATCATTTAATCAAATAACCCAACTAAGAAGGCACTTAACATTCATTATCTTTCCATGCTCAAACCATCAACCAAATTGGCCAAAATATAAACATACACAACAAGTTATCATTCCAAAGTATCATCACCTAATTCTTAACATTATGGATTACCTAACCACACAAATTCAAACACATGTACAAAACTAACCACTTAACTAGAAATACCATCATAACATAACATTTTACATATCAACCACAAAAACCTATATACATGCCACATCCCAAAATGAAATATAAAAGCTATCAAGATGGCTGGATAGTGTGAGCTTCAATTCGATCTGTCCAGTCAATTCGCAAAATAACAACAACAAAAGAACCACAAATGAAACAAGATGAAGAAGCTTAATAAGTTCATAGTATAAACATCATTTAACTTACCTTAACCAAGATAAACAAACAAGAAGATAAATTCTAATTCCTGATAACCAAAACCAAATTCACACCATATTAGTATTTATTCATGTATAACATAATAACACCTTTCCAAGAATTAACCAATTTTATCAATATCATTACTTTAATGTTAAATCCACATACATAAGTAAGAATTTCATTTCAACCCATATTACTTAATAACATCATAAATATGCAAAGGAATTAAATAAGCGATTAAGCTATAAATCAATTAACGCTTAGCCTGATAAACCATTGTAACTTGACTCAAATACTCGGGTAACTACACCACACCAAGCATCATAGATGCGTAACAAAGGCACCAAAGAGCTCTTAAAGCTGAGCCTCTAGCTCCATAAGCTCATTCAATGCTATGCGATAAGGAGTGATGAACATCAAAGCTGTACCCGGTAAAAGCTCAATACTGAACTCAGCTTCCCGATTCAGAGGCAAACCTGGCAATTCCTTAGGGAAAACATTCAGAAATTCCTTAACTGTTCGAATTCTCCCAACAGAAGAGTCCACAGAAGCTGAATCACTTACAAAAGCCAAATACGCTTCACATCCTTTCTGAACCAATTTTTCAGCCACAAGAGCGGAGATCACATTAGATAAGTAATCCCGACACTCATTGATCATAACCACCTCCACATCATTCTCAGATCTCAAAACTACCCTCTTAGTAGCACAATCTAAACTGATTCGATCCTCCACAAGCTAGTCCATACCTAGAATTAGATTCAATTCCCCAAACAGTAGCTCCATCAAATTAGCCTAAAACACAACCCTTTGTACCTCCAATGGTATATTCCTATACAGTCTATTCACCGAAACAGATTGAACCAACGAACTCAGTATAGAAATCTCAGTAGAAGTGCTCTTAACAGGATTCCCCAAGTTTATAGAAACAGAACTAGCTACATAGGAGTGTGCTGACCCTATGTTTATCGGTCCAAAATAAAGGGCATCAAAAATAAAGAACGTACTCAAAATCACATCAGCGACGTCTCTGCCTCACGATGTCAAGCAGCACAAAACAATGTAGGTTACCTCACCTCAGTCTGATTAGCACCTCTGCCTGGTGCTCTCTGTCCTCTACCTATACCATTACCACCTCTGGTCAGACCATGGCCCTTAAGCAGCTATTGAACTGCCCGTTGAATTTGTACAAAACCCAAAGTTAGAGCTTTCATCTGATCAAAACATTGTGAGCAATCTCTAATACGATGCTTTATTGACCCACATCGCAGACATGTTCCCAACCTTCTCCAACACTCGCTCAGATGACGTATACCACAATCACTACATCGCTGAGCCACAACAGGAGCAACTGGAACTGCAACTCTAGAAGGCCCATCAGATCTGGCCCGCTTCTTAAGGCTCTAAACAAAACTAGAGGGCTCTGAATCCCTCTTATTCTTACCTCACCCACGGTTACTATTCTGGCGCTTAATGCGCTTATCCTCTTTAGTGATCTTCACATTCTCCACCAAAACAGAAAACTCCCGCTCCCTCTGCAAAGCTATCAGGACTCTTAGATTATCCCTTAGACTGCCACCATCCCGCGAGCGTAACAGCTCAATCTCAAAATTTTGGCCTCATACTCGGCCACTGTCTTATCCCCCTGAATGAGGTTCATGAACTCCCGTCTGCTAGCATCCACATAACTTGCCCCCACATATTTCCTCTAAAATATGATCTTCAAATATTCCCAATTAACTCGATCTGGCTGAGTACCCTTCTCAACCATTAACCACCACTAGTATGCCTCATCGAGAAGCAGAGATGCTGCACCCATCAATTTTTGCTTAGGGGTGCAATCAATATCATTCATTTTCCTCTTGGTGGCCTCCAACCAGTATTCAGCCACAGTCGGGGAGACTCTAGTGACACCCCGTAACAACTCAACACCATTAGACCAAAGTCGTTCGGTTTTGACCCACGGCTCCCAAAACCAAAATGGGGTCCAGCGACCCTCTCCAACACTCTAAGCATAGATTGGGACAATGCGTTTGTAACACCCCTCACCCATATTCAATGCCGAAATAGGGTTATAGAGCATTACCAAATTTACAACACATTTATACATACTTTTCATATACCTTTAATCAATTCATACAATCATTATTCAATCTCAATCAATTTGTCCCTAATACGAGCCTACGAGGCCCTAAACATGCTTTGAGATTGGTTCGAGACTAAACTGATAATTTAAGAAACTTCACGAAACTTCAAAAATTTTTCTCAAAACAGGGGACACACGCTCGTGTGGCTAGACACACAGCCACCAGACACGCCCGTGCCATAGGCCGTATAGGCAATCGAAATGGGAGCACATGGCCGTGTCCCAGCCCGTGTCCTACCCGATGTAACTCTCTGACTTGGGACACACGGCCAACACACACGCCCGTGTGGCTAGCCCGTGTGCCCTAAAAATGGCCATACACGTCTGTGTGCCAGGCAGTGTGCTAGGCCGTACCAAACCTGTAGGGTATACTGACTTATGCCACACGGCCAAGTTGCACGCCCATGTGTGAGGTCGTGTCGAGCATATTGACTTAATTTCAATTTCAACACCAGGGGACACACGGCCGTGTAACATAACCGTGTGTCACACACGGCTGAGACACACGCCCGTGTCTCCACCCATGTGGACAAAAATAGGCTATTTACCAAGCCAATTTGCCACCCAAATATGCATACACCTACACAACCAAAATGGCATCAAATCATAGCATAAATGAACATCTAATTTAGCCACAATCAAGGCTAATTCATACCACTTCCAATACTAACAACCAACATGCTTATAACCTTATATCTTACTTTATCAAAACATACCAAAACATATATACAAATCAACTAACTAAATCTTTACCAAACATACATCATTTTGCACTAAACCATTTAACATATACTATATTAAGATCCACAAGCTTCATAATATAAGCCAGTCACATATCCATCCATGAACTCAAAATATCAACCATATATGAACATAACCAAATCTAACAAATTAAGCCAACACTCATAGCCATATTTACAAACCAAAACATATGTCATTAAAGTTATTACAAATAACCAAAATCACTATCAACCCATTATCTAAATGACTTAAAATACCTATACATGCCATATACTTAAAATACCAAAGTTCAAAGATACCGAGTGATAAGTGGTAGTGTGAAATGATCTCCAACGATCCCCGAATCTGAGCTAGCTTGATAACACTATAAAACATGGGAAACATAAACAAAGTAAGCTATAAAGCTTAGTAAGCTCGTATGAAATAAACTTAATGCAATCACATAAATATAATTTAATAATTTGAATACACCAACATGTAGCTTACATTATGTAACGCCTTGAAAATCTCGAAACCCAAAAATCCTAAAATCTTGAATTTTTTTTTGTACTTAGCAATTTCGGTTAAGTGTTAATTACGCAAAGATAGGTCATGGTTAAGGTTTCAGTTCGAATTAAGGGGTAGAAGAAATTATAATTTAATTATTAATAGAATCAGGGTTGGCAAGTAGTTGGGCTTTTAATTAAAGATAGGGGAAAATAGCATCAAAAAGGCCTTGTGGAGGAGTGGCTAAGTATGCCAATTAAAGTGTAGGGAGGTGGCGTTAATAGCTAGCAAGGAGGACTAAGGTTTGAATCCTAGCTTAGTGTTTTTAGAAGTTTAATTTTGGCCTTCTAGAAGGTTGGAAGTTGCGTGAAGATGGACTCTAAAGGGAGTGTTCAGGAGAGAAAATTTAGGAAATAGATTGGGGAGTTATCATGGAGAAAAATGAAGAGATGAGAAGGGGGAAGTGATGGAGTTAAATTGGGAATTGAGGTTCAAGCAACTGGGCTATAGGCTGTAAATATGTGTTGAGTTTGATATCCTAGGCTACTGCAAAAATTCTTCATTTTTTTAAGTGTCGATTAGCTTTTCCATCTTTGCTAGCTGATTCTTTTTCCATTCTTTCTCTCTTCAATTCTCTTTTGATTTACCCTTTAGGTTAGCCGATTCCTTCTTCTATTCTTCTTCTTTAATCTGTACCAAATAAACCTTATTCACCATACTAAGTTTGAAAGTTGAATCTTCCAAGGGACAAATACTCGTTGACCGAATCTAGTGTAAGTGTTTGTTTTCCAATCGGGTTTGCTAAGAATCTATTACGTTGTTCTTTCCTCACTCTTTCTAATCAACTATGGTAGGGAATTAGTATCAGATCTCGGATCTTAGCTCTCTGCAGAAATTGCTCTTTAGGTGTTTGCGATTTTGGTAAGTATTCCTCTCTCAATGGCTAAGGTGGCCGAATGTTCATAGTTAGGGTAAGGGGACTTGTGTAGGATACGAGTCACCTACTATTTTGGTTTTAATAAAAAAGTTTAATGCAGATCTAAAGAGTACGTGATAAGGGAAAAACTATTAGGGAATGGTGTTCAAGGCAAGGTTAAGGTGAGGCTTCAGTTTTTGGAAAATTTATGTATTAAACATGCGATTAATCGAAGGGTGATATCGATTATAGGTTTGGGGCTAAGGAGATCGCATCACGCTTGCTTACCAAGTGTGTACATACACTGCACACACAAGTAGATCGACAAAAGCTGAAATGCCGAAAGTTTGGCTATGATAGTGTTGCGAGTGCGCAAACATTTGTGAGGTGGAAACCGATAGGTTGTCTAAGGCCCCATGGGCGATTCCATGGCCTTGGGATGTGAATTGGCCAACCTGGCCAGAATAGGCTTAATAGGCCCGATGGGCTGTTGGGCCCATAATAGGAAAAAGTTAAAAATTGTTGCTATGTGATGGAAATCATATGAGTACATGACTGTGAATGTGATTTGGGCCTGATGGGCCATATACATGTGAAACGGGCCTAATGGTCTATATAAATGTAATTAGGCCTAGTGGGCCATATACAAGTATATGAGTTTGGGCTTTGTAAGGGGTTTTGGGCCTAGTATATGATAACTACATAAAACTTGATTAATATATTGCGACCGTGGACAAGTCATAGGGTTAAGGTGTGGCAACGGGTATATGCATGTCTAGGATTGGATCTAGGGAGAGCTTGGTACCTAAGCGGTCTTAATGACTCACCTCCTCTTCTCTGGAATCCTAACTGGTGCATATTATTCGTTCATCTTAGCTCACGAGATTTGTTAACGGGCCAAGGTAAGTGAGAACCGTAATAAGGGAAAAATTATCGAAATGCCTTTAAGGGTAAAAATGACCAAAATACCCCTATATGGTAAATGTAAGTTTTGTGAATATGATATGCCTATTTGCGGCATACATATGATATTCTGCTTAGGTTGCATATGGGGTTGGAAGTATGAAACGGAGGAAGTATATGAGGATCGCATGGTTGCTTGACAATCGTCGATCCACCGACGACTTTTAAGCCCAATATTTAAAGGCAGGTAGTTTCGCAACTGGGCTACCATTGATGTGTCGGTTGGGTGGGTCGATATTTATATCCCCACATGATGTGACGGAGGACAGAGCCGGTGTGTAGCGGATGGATTATTAGGATGGGATTGCATTGCATGTTTGATGTATGATGATTTTATTTTTGAATGCTTGTTTTTCGTTGAGGGTTGTACACACTGAGTTTGCAAAAACTCACCCTCTCTTTTATTTTATTTTCAGGTAATGCTCAGTAGAAGGTTCGATGTTTGGAAGGACTCGGGGTGGCCAGCTAGCAAAACAACATGGACTTGTGTTTTGTTTATTTTTAAACGCATACGAGATTCTATTTTATTAAGTACTTTTCAGTCCGGATTGTAATAAGGCTTCCTTTTATTATTTATAGGGTCATTATTTCTATGTGATGTAATTATGGGAGGTTAGACATGGTTTCTTAAACTATAGCATGTTATTCTATGTTTTCGCATCTAAATTTTTAAAATGACAGGTTTTCATTAAATCATATGTTTTAAACCAGTGGCTGAAAGGAGTTCCTTTTTAGTTTCTTTTGTTTTATGAAGGGTTTTAAATGAAAATACGGTTTTCGCTAAGACACTTCAATGTGACACGCCGACTCCAGTCATAACATTCGGGCCGGGTTTAGGGTGTTACATTTAGTGGTATCAGAGCCCAGGTTGTAAAACTCGGGCTGTGAATTGGGCCTTATTACTTGGATTCTTTTTGTGTTTTTTTTAAAAAAATTTACAATGTTTTGGAAAAGAGGAAGTCTTGTTGAGCGGCACACCGAGTCTCCGACGTCGAACCAAGTAAGTTTCTTATTCTAAAAGTTTTTTTAAATTGTTAAATAGTAGATAGTTAGAGGCTACTTTAGATGCTCTTGTTGGAATGGAACCAAAGCCCGTAAGAACTTAAAACTGTAGAGGATTTTTGAAAACAATCTTCTCTTTAAATATTTTCATAAAACATCAGTTTAACTATTAAACTAACTAAAACTTCGTAAAAATTTCTAATCCAGATAATGCGCGAATCGATGATGAGTGTTAAAAGAGGTGCAAGAGGCCGTGGCCGAGGTCACGGAAGTGTAAGGGTTGAATCGTCGGCATTGGGCCATATGCCTGATGTTGGAGTAGAAGAGGCTCCGGCCTCACCTGTGGCTGGGAATGGACCGTATGATCGGGCCATAGGAGAAGATGCATTATCACAGGCAATGCTGAGGATTTTGGAAAGGGTTGTTGGGCCCAACAATGGCACTGTAAATCGGGGGTCCATTTTGGAGCGACTTCGATCGAACGGGGTTGACATCTTTAAGGGCGTGGCCGGCGTGGCTCCTAACGTTGTAGAATATTGGTTGAAGGCCACTAAAAGGATAATGGAGGACCTGGACTGTTCACCGGAACAAAAGTTAAAAGGAACCGTGTCACTACTTAGGGAAGAAGCCTACCAGTGGTGGCTGACGGTAAAAGAGGGCACCCAATCGGAGCGGGTCACTTGGGAGTTTTTCAAAGCTGCATTCTAAGGGAAGTATGTGGGTGCAAGCTATGTGGATGCTAGAAGGAAGGTGTTCCTGAACTTGACCCAAGGAAACAAATCGGTGGCGGAGTATGAGGCGAAGTTTCTACGCCTTAGGAGGTATGTAAGAGTAATAGAGGCAACGAACTATGAGTGTTGCGTTAGGTTTGAGGATGAACTGAGAGATGGCCTTAGGGTATTGATAGCTCCACAAAGGAAGCGAGTTTTCTCAGAATTGGTGGAGAAAGCAAACATAGCAGAGGAGGTAAAGTGCACTTAGCACCTAAATCGGGAAAAAGAAAGGGCTAAGGATAAAAGGGAGGCTGAGACTCCTGGTGTCGATCAGAGACCTAGGGCTAGGGCCAGAGTTATTGGGCCAGTTAGAGCAAGGCCCCCTACTGTTAATCCAGGGGTGCCACTTTGTGCTGATTGTGGGAAAGGCCATGTAGGCAAGTGTTGGAAGAGGACAGGAGCTTGTCTAGCTTGTGGATCCATGGAGCATAGGATCAAAAATTGCCCTAGAATGCCAGCTCAGGTGCCAGTCGTGGACCGAGGTGGTGCACAGCCACCAAGGGGTGGTTAGCAACTACTGAGAGGCCGTGATCAGGCCAGGGGTGGAAATGGTTTGGGTCGTGGAGCACCAAGCAGAAGTGCTAGTCATGCTGAGGCGAGGTAGCCAGCTTTGGTCTATGCAGCATGTCGTCAAGAGGATAAAGATGCTCTAGAGGCGAATAATGGTATGTACTTACCCATCGGGTGCTATTTACCTGATTTGGAATTTGAGTGCGCTGCAGAAGTGTGGTGTGGTAGACTGTGTTAGTATTTAGGAATTTCGAGGACGAAATTTCTTTTAGGGGGTAGAGTTGTAACGCCCCAAAAATCTCAAAACCTAAAAATCCCAAAATCTTGAATTTTCTTTTTGTACTTAGCAATTCGCAAAGGTAGGTCATGGTTAAGGTTTGAGTTCGAATTAAAGGGTAGAAGAAATTATAATTTAATTATTAATAGAATCAGGGTTGGCAAGTAGTTGGGCTTTTAATTAAAGATAGGGGAAAATAGCATCAAAAAGGCCTTGTGGAGGAGTGGCTAAGTGACGCCACTTAGAGTGTAGGGAGGTGGCATTAATAGCTAACAAGGAGGTCCAAGGTTCGAATCCTGGCTTAGTGTTTTTAGAAGTTTAATTTTGGCCTTTTAGAAGGTTGGAAGTGGCATGAAGATGGACTCTAAGGGGAGTGATTAGGAGAGAATACTTAGGAAATAGATGGGGGAGTTATCAGGGAGAAAAATGAGGAGATAAGGAGGGCGTGTAACACCCCATACCCATATTCTAGACCGAAATAAGGTACGGAGCATTACCGTTCACGAAAACATGAATTCACACATTAACCTGACCTTACTCAATTTACTTACTTTAGCTTAGACTAAAGTTGATAGCATTAACAGATATACATAGATACATGTAGATTTTAAAATTTAGAAAAGTGATACTTTAAAACAAATTAATTATGACATATAACAAAATGATTCGTCTCTCTCTATACATGCCATAATTCCAAAGTAGTGATTACAAAATACCAAAAAGTATTGATAGTGTAGATGAGTCTCCGACGATCTCCAAAATCCCGAGCTGGCTTAATAATTCTATAAAACAAGAAAAAGAAAAGATGGTAAGCATATAGCTTAGTAAGTAAGTACTAAATTGATATATAATTTATCAAAGTAAAACAATCATACTAGTATATGGTTACATATATTGATGATGTTTGTTTTCTAGAGTCCCGGTTAAAAGAAAAATCATATCTTGAGATACATATCTCGAAATTCAATTCTGTAAATTTTCCTTGAAACTAGACTCATAATTCTATTTACTAATTTTTTTCTAGAATTTTTGGTCGGGCCAATTAGTACAGTTTATTAGTTAAAGTCTCCCCTATTTTAGGGTATGACTACTCTGACACCTGTGCATTACGAACAAAATTTCTCCCTGTACAAGATTCCAACGACCATGCCGTTTGTTTCCCTTAAAAATAGACTCAATAAGGAATCCATGCATGTATGGTATGAATTTATGGTGAATTTCTAAATTCAGAATAGGGGATCTTAAATTCATTCAGAACCTATTTCACAAGAATTCAATTATCACATAATATAGAAGTCTTTTGTTTCCCCTGTTTCTTTTATATGAAAGTAGACCCATTAAGCTTTAATTCCATTATTTATTTGAGATTTAATTCTACTTCCATGATTTTTGGTGAATTTTCAAAATTATAAAACTGCTGCTGTCCAACATTGTTTTACTACAAAAATTCACTCTTACATAATTCGCTCAATCCTTTCCATTTTACCGAGGTTCGCTCACATATCGAGCATATTGCTCATAAATTCAAATAAACATATACTTGCACTTATTCATCACATAATCACTTTCACATGTATCTTCATTTAATCGATTGCCTGTTGAACTCATCGGAATAACAATAGATACACAACTACCTGAACATTTTCCCATTTCCACACTTGTAGCCGAAGCTATATGATACGCATAGTAGCCTGCACTTAGTACTACACATGCGACCAATAATCTGGTACACGTAGTAGCCTGCACTTAGTACTACACACGTGACCACGGTTTCGAACGCATAGTAGCCTTGCACTTAGTACTACACATGCGACCAATAACTGCACACGTAGTAGCTTTGCACTTAGTACTACACACGTGACCACACAATAGTTCATTTGTATCATTTTTATTCAAGGTTCAACAGAAATTTCTCACTTTTCCAACATTTTACTAAATTGTCCAAATCAATTTAAATTCATAACTTACATCAAATAACCATTTGATAGGCAGCCATATTCCACATGTTGTCAAAATACAATAACATAAAAGAAATCGATGATTTATTTACGTACAAACTTACCTCGGTGCAAAATATAGAAATTTTGCGCTTTAGTCTAAAGCTTTTTCTTTCCCCGTTCGAGGTCGATTCCACGCCTTTCTTGATCTATAACAACACATTTAGTTCATTTAACACTCGAACTATTTGTTTCAATCCAAAAATCACATTATGCAAAAATTACATTTTTGCCCCCTAACTTTTACAAAATTACGATTTTGCCCAAAGGCTCGAAAATTTAATTTCAGCCCTTATTCTTATGTTTAATGACATGCTGATCATTTTTCTCTTCTATGGTATCATCAAATTCTCATTCTAACACATAATTATGAACAATAGGTATTTTTATCGATTATGCCGCTTTTGCTCGTTTTAAAAAATCGCTTAGAAAAGATCGTTCTCCTAACTTCAAACATTCATATTCTACCATCAAACATCAAAATACATGTCTATCATTCATGGGTAAATTTTTAAACATGAACCCTAACTCGAAATAATAGTAGAAATAGGTAAACCGAGCTACGAGGATTTCAAAAATGTAAAGAACATTAAAAACGGGGCTTGAAATCACTTACTATGAAGCTTGAAAGTTGAAGAAACCCTAGCTATGGAGGAAAGAAAATTTTGGCAGCAACTAATGATGAAGATGACCAAATTTTGTGGTATTTTTCCCATTTTATTTCATTTAATATTCAAATGACCAAAATGCCCTTACTACTAAACTTTCTAAAAATTCCCTCCATGTCCAACTTTTGTCCATAACTTAGGAATTGGTCAAATTGCTATTTAAGACTTCCTAATTAATATTCCAAAGCAATTTCATACTAAAAAAATTCTAGAACACAAGTTTTGCAATTTATTCGGTTTAGTCCCTAATCTCAACTTAAGCGCTTAATGCATAGAATTTCATTACGGAATTTTCACGAAATCATGAAGTCATATCATAAACCTCAAAATAAATATAAAATAAATATAAAATAATTATTTCTATCTCAGATTTGTGGTCACGAAACCACTATTCCGATTAGGCCCTAATTCGGGTTGTCACAGGGCGAAGTGATGGAGCTGAATTGGGAATTGAGGGTCAGGCAACTGGGCTATAGGCTATAAATATGTGCTGAGTTTAAGATCCTAGGCTAATGCCAAATTCTTCATTTTTTTTAATGTGTCGATTGGCTTTTCCATCTTTGCTAGCTGATTCTTTTTCCATTCTTTCTCTCTTCAATTCTCTTTTGATTTACCCTTTAGGTTAGCCGATTCCTTCTTCTATTCTTCTTCTTTAATCTGTACCAAATAAACCTTATTCACCATACTAAGTTTGAAAGTTGAATCTTCCAAGGGACAAATACTCGTTGACCGAATCTAGTGTAAGTGTTTGTTTTCCAATCGGGTTTGCTAAGAATCTATTACGTTGTTCTTTCCTCACTCTTTCTAATCAACTATGGTAGGGAATTAGTATCAGATCTCGGATCTTAGCTCTCTGCAGAAATTGCTCTTTAGGTGTTTGCGATTTTGGTAAGTATTCCTCTCTCAATGGCTAAGGTGGCCGAATGTTCATAGTTAGGGTAAGGGGACTTGTGTAGGATACGAGTCACCTACTATTTTGGTTTTAATAAAAAAGTTTAATGCAGATCTAAAGAGTACGTGATAAGGGAAAAACTATTAGGGAATGGTGTTCAAGGCAAGGTTAAGGTGAGGCTTCAGTTTTTGGAAAAGTTATGTATTAAACATGCGATTAATCGAAGGGTGATATCGATTGTAGGTTTGGGGCTAAGGAGATCGCATCATGCTTGCTTACCATGTGTGTACATACACTGCACACACAAGTAGATAGACAAAAGTCGAAATGTAGAAAAGCCGAAATGCCGAAAAGCTAAAAGTTTGGCTACGGTAGTCTTGCGAGTGCACGAACACTCGTGAGGTGGAAACCGATAGGTTGTCTGAGGCCCCATGGGTGATTCTATGGGCGTGGGCTGTGAATTGGACAACCGGGCTAGAATAGGCTTAATGGGCCCGATGGGCTGTTAGGCCCATAATAGGCAAAAGTTGAAAATTGTTGCTATGTGATGGAAATCGTATGAGTACATGACTATGAATGTGATTTGGGCCTCATGGGCCATATACATGTGAATCAGGCCTAATGGGCCATATAAATGTGATTGGGCCTAGTGGGCCATATACAGGTATGTGAGTTTGGGCTTTTTAAGGGGTTTTGGGCCTAGTATATGATAACTACATAAAACTAAATTAATTTATTGCGACTGTGGACAAGTCATAGGGTTAAGGTGTGGCAACGGGTATATGCATGTCTAGAATTGGATCTAGGGAGAGCTTGGTACTTAAGCGGTCCTAATGACTCACCTCCTCTTCTCTGGAATCGTACGTGGTGTATAGTATTCATTCATCTTAGCTCACGAGATTTGTTAACGGGCCAAGGTAAGTGAGAATCATAATAAGGGAAAAATTACCGAAATTCCCTTAAGGACGAAAATGACCAAAATACCCCTATGTGGTAAATGTAAGTTTT
The DNA here is from genome assembly GCA_025698475.1 of Gossypium anomalum. Classification (NCBI taxonomy): domain Eukaryota; kingdom Viridiplantae; phylum Streptophyta; class Magnoliopsida; order Malvales; family Malvaceae; genus Gossypium; species Gossypium anomalum. The sequence goes on along the minus strand of CM046966.1, from coordinate 73,363,400 downwards.
GTGAATGTGATATGCCTATTTGCTGCATACATATGATATTCTGCTTAGGTTGCATATAGGGTGGGAAGTATGTAACGGAGGAAGTATATGAGGATCGCATGGTTGCTTGACAATCGTGGATCTACCGATGACTTTTAAGCCTAATATGTAAATGCAGGTGGTTCCGCAACCGGGCTACCATTGATGTGTCGGTTGGGTGGGTCGATATTTATATCCCCACATGATGTGACAGGGGACGGAGCCGGTGTGCAGCGGATGGATTATTGGGATAGATTGCATTGCATTTTTTATGTATGATGATTTTATTTTTGAATGCTTGTTTTTCATCAAGGGTTGTACACACTGAGTTTGCGAAAACTCACCCCCTCTTTTATTTTATTTTCAGGTAATGCTCAGTAGAAGGTTCGATATTTGGAGGGACACAGGTGGCCAGCTAGCAAGACAACATGGACTTGTGTTTTGTTTATTTTTAAAAGCATACGAGATTCTATTTCATTAAGTACTATTCAGTCCAGATTGTAATAAGGCTTCCTTTTATTATTTATAGGGTTATTATTTCTATGCAATGTAATTATGGGAGGTTAGACATGGTTTCTTAAACTATAGCATGTTATTCTACGTTTCCGCATCTAAATTTTTAAAATGTCACGTTTTCATAAAATCATATGTTTTAAACTAGTGGCTGAAAGGAGTTCCTTTTTAGTTTCTTTTTTTTTATGAAGGGTTTTCAATGAAAACATGATTTTCACTAAGACACTTTAATGTGACACGTCGACTCCGGCCATAACGTCCGGGCCGGGTTTGGGGTGTTACACATTAGCTAACAAACCTTTCAAATACTCATTCACAAAACTATATACTTTCATCATCATTTCTTTGATTCAATGCTAAAATAATTTATGCATATACTTGTACCATCTCGTACAAATCACATACACATTTTCATCTTACCTTTGCCCGTTCAACCGTTCGGAATAGAAGTCAGATACTCAAGGTTTTCACATGATAAGTACCTATACCTTGACCCGTAGCCAAATCAAGGTAACTTATCTCTGAAGTACTGATATCATGACCCGAAGCCAAATCAGTCGATATGTATGGATCGAAGACAAATTAGTATAAATCGCACCCAAATTGCTATATCATGGCCCGAAGCCAGCTCAATGTATCCCCTAATGAGATGTCACTAGCATCCTAAACTATTCCTAAGGTTCAACCAGGGTTTTGAATGTCGAATCGTCATCGAATCACTATCGTTCATATCCACAGTCTCATATTTGCAATTTATGCAATATCAAAGCATATAAAATACATTTTTTTTGAAATTTATCACATACGAACTTACGTCAGATGCTAAAACGACGAATCGAGTCAACTATTCCGTAACTTTATTCTTTACCAATCTAAGTCTGTATTTCCCCTTTCTTGATCTAAATATATTCAAAATTAACTTATCTAATCATCTATTTATTAAATTCAATCCAAAATATGCATTAGGGCTATTTTTATAGATTTTCCCCTAAACTTTCACATTTTTACAATTTAGTCCTTATTTCATAAAAGCACAAATTAATGAAATTTAAAATATACCCGTGCTAGCCGAATTACTATTATGCCCCTAGCAGCCCATATTTTTCATTTATTTCACATTTTAACCACTAACTTTACACATTTCTCAATTTAATTCCTATTTTGCATTTTCACTAAAAATCACTTAACAAAACTTGTATATATATCAACAAGCATTCATAATATATCAAGAAACTTAAAAATATACATGTATTAAACAATGGCATCATTCAAAATCTTTAACAGTTATGCAAAATAGTCCCTGGGCTAGCTAGTACTAGTTGCAACGATCTCAAAAACGTAAAAATTATTAAAAATGGGACAAGGACCGTACCTTAATGAGCATGAGAAGCTTGACCGAATGAAAGGTATAAAAATGTCTTATTCAAGCCCTAATTTTTGGTTGAAGAAGAAACTAAAAGATGATAACATATTTTGATTTTATTTATTTTATCTTTAATTATAAATTTCCAAAATTAACCTTATTAGTAATTCAAATTTTCAAATATGCCATGCCATTATCATCCACTATCATAATAATGGTCTATTTACCACATAAGGACCTTAATTTTAAGGTTTTATAACTATTAGACACCTTTAGCTATTAGAACACAAGTTTTACGCTTTACGCGATTTAGTCCTTTTTACAGAATTAAGCATTCAAACGATAAAATTATTTCACGAACTTTTCACACATACATGCTATCATGCTGTAAACACTTAAAATAATATTAAAATAATTCTTTGATCTTGGATTTGTGGTTCCAAAACTACTATTCTGATTTGAGTAAAAACGGGCTATTACAGCGTCGTCCCCAACCGAGCAGCTTTGAGACCTAGTCTCAGTTGTAGGTGTAGTCGATGCCTCGCTTGTACCCAAATTAGGCATATTGTCCATCGAGGATGACTCAGCTCGAGTCCCTCTACAGTGCCCGCCGCGCCTATGAGTATCACGACCACACGTTCCACGAGCACTTATCTTAATCAAAGTTTTATCTAAATTACGAAGTTTTATGAATAAGTTTCAGTATTTATTAGTATTATCTTATGCTTCAAATAATTATCAGAAGTAGTTTCAGAAAGTTCAAAATTTTCAATCTCTAACTAACTCAATGCAGTTTTAGTCATGTCAGAGTATTCTAACTAAAGTATTTCTAAGTTAGATGTACTTACAGGATTGGCGCTGGAGACTCGGTATACCACATACTCACTTTTTAGATTCAAAATTACTCGAAAAAATACTTTTTGCAAATACAGTTTTAATCCCAAAATTTTTACAGCCCTAGTTTTACAACCTGACTCTGATACCACTAGATGTAACACCCTAAGCCCAACCTAGAGTTACAATCGAATCTGAATGTGTTACAAAGGAACATTATAAATCTTACTTCCTTTTTATTTGAAACCATTGTAAACCGTTGCTACTTAGTATGCCCTATTTGTTTGGAAAATATGTTGATAAACTTATTTAACTTAAAATCATTGCTCGTTTACGTTTTTCAATAAAATGAAATATTTTGCAGCAAAGTTTCTTAAAACGTTATATTTTGGCAAATCAATTTTCTTTTCTTGAAAATTGCTACTTTCAGAAAATTATCGTTTTCATAAAAACCATTTTATCAATCATTATGCTAGAAAAACCAAAATAAAAGTTCGTAACCAAAAACAGACCCCAATGTTTAGAGAGTCCCAACATTACAAAATTCTCAAAACCAGAAAGTTAAGCAAATTTTATTCAAATAAAGTTTTACAGAAAATTGGTTACATCTGAGCTTCCGTCGCACTGACCCGCCTAAGTCTGAAGGTTACCTGAATGAAACAGGTAAACAGAGAGTGAGTTTTGATATCTCAGTGTGTAACGCATACATATACAGAAATTCATATTCAATCTCTTGGCAGAACATATATAGATGTAAATCATTTACAAAATCAGAATTATAACAGAATCATACAGATACAGATATTCATATTCATATTCCTACCCCCATCCTCTACACATCAACTCCGATCATCCCAACACACCACGTGGGGTATAAAACACCCACCCAGCCCTATATACCGCATAGTGTTCATACAACACTTTTCAGAATAGTCGCAACATTGCTGCCAGTATATTGGCGAAATATTGCCTTACACAGAATACTTGCTCCTCATACTACATAACTGGAAACACGAAAATATACACACTTTTTTATGCCCTTTTTAACTCAAATTCATACAGTTTCAGTAAAATTCTTGTCGAAAAATATTTAATTATTATAAAATATTTAAATTGTACTTAAATTATTAACATGTTCAATTTTACTTAATTTTATAATAAATTTTGATTAATTGTGATCATTTTAGACAAATTCACACACAGGGAGAAAAACAGCTCGGCAAACACTGCTAGAAGCACAAAACCGAGAAGCAATTTTGAAGCATCAAGGCGAATTAATTTTTCAACCTAAGAGAGTCCAAATTATGTGTATTAATTCATAATATAATTAATTTTAATTTTAATCCAATTTAATTTGGGTTAAATAAATTATTATTATTAATTAATTATGAAAAGTGGCCCAGTCTGAACCGAGAAAATCGATACAACCGAGCACTAGGTAGCCCAAAACCTTCAAACATGCTGACCCAATCAGCTTTCTAGGCTGATTATTTAACTTGCAAAATGGCCTTTGAAGACTCCTTCAAATTGCATTCAAACCCCTCCACTATTTGTGCCTTTATATATTTGCCCCTACCTTAAAATAGGAGGCTTGAATTCTTTAAACTTGCCACATGTGTGGCCAGCCATGGGGGGACTCTATGGCTGCTGATTTTTGCTAATTTTAATAGTCATCTCAACCTATAAATACCCCCATTTTTTGCTCACTTCAAGCACGTTTCAACCCTTCTCATCTCTTCACTTCTCTATCATTTTTCTCTCTTCATCCCCTTCCATTGTTCTTCATTTTTTCCCCTATTCCCTTACCGATTTCACCTCTTAAAAAGTAGCCATTCAACCACTATTTGGAGCAGCATTCAAATGTTTGTGGAAGCCTCGGCTTAACAAGAACAAGCGGAGAAGGAGGAGCGGAGCAAACTAGTTAAGCCTCAGAGAAACACCGAATTTGATTCTTGTTCCCTATCCTTTTAATTTAGTTGTTGTTATGATGAACATGTCTATGAATATTTGTGATGTTGATATGTTTAATTTAATTAATATGGCCTAAATTTAATTTGTGTTAGGTTGTTGCATTTTGTCTACTTAATTTATTAAAATTGTGTTTGTGTTGTTATAGGCCTCGGTAAGATGTTTGATTAAGTAAAACCATGGCTAACTTATTCTTGCATTGCAATTGTAAGGTAACTAATGAATTAATTATTTAAACGGATTGAAATTGTAATTAATTGACATGATACTTGTCACGCCCCAAACCCGGCCTAGAAGCTATGGCCGAATCTGGCGTGTCACATTAAAATGCTTTTCCGAAAAACTTTGTCTTATTAATAAATCTCGCTTGAAAGATAAAAGCCCCTTTGTTTAATTCTAAAGTCAACCTAATTATTTATTAACCAAACTAGCCTTACTTTTTAAACATGTTTGCTGCGGAAGCATTTCAACAATGTTGCGAAAACGTGATGCATTGAAAACATATATCATCTTGGAAAACCACGCTCTACTTTTAACAGAAATGAATCATAATAGTTAAAAAAACCCCAAATTAAAAGCTAGCAAAATATGAGAAAAAGCCTTATTACATCAAAAACCCAAGGAGAAAGTAATTTAAGTAATGTAAAAGAAGATACGAAAATTTAAAGTTGTTCATAGTGTGGCCACCTCCGAGTTCTCCCATATGTCGAACCGCCTACTGAGGATTACCTGAAAAAATTTAAGAGAGGGGGTGAGTTTACGAAAACACAGTGTGTACAACCCTCATCGGCCGTAAAGCATACGTCACATCAATTTGGGCCTAAGTCCATTACAATAACAGTGGCACTTGGGCCTTAGCCCATAGTAGCCTCAGTTGGACCTAAGCCCATGTCACAATCAGAATTAGATTATGCAATGCACAAATACCCAACCAACCCTGCACTCTGTATCCCGTCCAACCCTACACTCCTATGGGGATTTAATCGACCCACCCGTCTCTGCCCTCGTGCCGTAGCACCGATTGTGGCACTAACCAATTTCACAGTAGAGCTACCAATCACAAAATGGCTTTAAGCCGTCGGTGGATCCACAGTCGTTAAGCGACCATGCGACCCTAACAAATCATATACTTCCTCCAAATTAATTATCCATCCCCCATGCAGCATAATATCACATGAATGCACACTTTAGTCATTTTGCCCTTCGGGGGCATAACGGTCATTTCGTAAATCAGAGTCTAAGTACACTTACTGACCCTTCAGTAGGTTCACAGTCGTATCGCGTGACCCATATAACCTTTAGCAAATAAATATTGCGATTGGGCCCAAGCCCATTTAAGCAAGCTCATAAGCCCACACGACCTATTGGCCCACCAAGCCCGAATTCGATCCAAGCTATGTGAGTGACATGGCTGGTCCAACATCTTTCCCACCTATTGGTGAGTTTTACACTTCTAGGGCCTACAGGCCCAACTCGGCCCATTATGGTCACAGCCCATGAGTTCACTTATGGTGGCCTCTACTATCACATCAGATTTCCCACAGGTACGTTCGTGTGCTCGTGTAGTAACCATTGTCATTCTTTCGACTTTTTGACACTTCAAGATTTGCTGATCTAGAGTTAATGTGGTGTATGTACACACCTGGTTTACGAAACATGCTATGAATCCCCTAGCAATGAACCTTAAATAATAAAGCCTTGATAATCTCCCTATTCGATATCAAAGTTTACACCCCTAGACAAATATCCGTTTACAAAAGCCTTGTTAAAAGGATTGTTAAAACATGTGGTTCAATCCACATTTGGCAATTCATAGGGTCATTTATAACATTCGACCTTCACTCATAACAAGGCAAAAACACTTACTTGATCAAAACTAGAAGTAGGATGTCGATTGCTTCACATCTCTTGCCCCGCTATCAACCCTCGAGCAAACCTAGATACCAACCAACATCAGACTAAGAGAGATAGGGAGTATTTGACTTTACACACCTTAAGATCAAAGAAAATAGTGTTGCGGCAAGGGAATCCGGCTCACAAGAAGATGGTTGAGAAAAGAGGGATTTTGGCTATGAGAGACTAGTGGGAAAATAGAAGAGGAAGAGGGTTAGCATTCAACTCAATCAAGAAGGAAAGAAGAGAGGTGAAAGGATTAGAAAAGAAGGGAGAGGACTAGAAGATGAGAAATGGAGAAGAAATCAGCTAATAGATGGCTTAAATGGTAATGCACTTTCGCTAAAACAAAATAGCGAACAACCCGGAGTCAGAGAGTCTTGAAAACAAAAGGCAAAGGTACCAAAACGAGTGAACAAAACAAAATAAAACACCAAGAATTCTTCTAGCAAGATTTGGCTATACCAAAACAATACCCCAAATGCTAAAAATAAACCAAATCCCCCCTGCCGAATTCTTGTGCAACCTAAAGCCCCCGTTTGGCTAGACTTCCTCTGAATTCAAACCCTCCTTGATTTCCTCCAACAATCAATTCTATCCCTTAACTTCCTCATCAAATCCCTCTAAGACTCATTCAGCTTTATCTTGTTGAGTTTTGAACAACCTCTACGACCTTCATGTCCTTGAACAGAAAAAAATCTAGTGCTCCTTCCAAGCCTCGAGCCCCATTCCTCACTCCCTTATGAGGCGTCACTTACCACCTAAACCACCATGCTTCTTTTGTCAAATTTTACCATTCAAAATTTAAGAAGCATTCCACCTAGCGTCAGGGTTCCCTTAATGCTGAAAACCAAAATTTTTCCTATGCCAAGGCTTGAACCTGGGACTTCGTGGAGACCCCCCCAACATCCAATATCACTAACTCAACAGGACTAACATGAAATTGTGTCGTTTTCTTGCTCTCAAGAATTTTAGGCGCTCTAAACCCAAGGCCCAATTCTTCTATGCCCAAAATTTGGGGCGTTACAACTCTACCCCTCTTAAAGAAATTTTGTCCTCGAAATTTCCAACTCTCCAATAGTCACACGATCTAGGTTACACCACTACGCTTCTGCTGCGCACTCTAATTCTAATTTCAAAATGGATAAATAGTATACTATGGATAAAATACGTACCAATATTCGCATCTAGAGCGTCATCATCCTCTCGGCGGTGTGCTGCACAGACCAAAGCTGGTTGCCTCGCCTCAGTATGATTAGCACCTCTTCCTGGTGCTTCACGACCTAAACCGTTTCCACCCCTGGCCTGACCATAGCCTCTAGGCAGCTCCTGACCACCCCTATGTGGCTGTATATTACCTTTACCAAAGACTTGTATCTGATCCGGTCTTCTGAGACACTCTTTGAGATGATGCTCTATGGAACCACAACTCAAACAACCTCCTATTCTCCTCTAGCACTCTCCTGCATGACCTTTTCCACAAATAGCACAAGGTGGTAACCTAGTAGTAGCAACAGGGGGCCCCGCTCTGACTGGCCCATCCACTCTTGCCCTTCTCCTAGGCCTCTGATTGTAATTGGAGGGCTCAGAATCCCTTTTATTTCTGCCTCTTTCTCTTTCCCGATTTAGGCGCTCAGTGCACTTTGCATCTTCAGCAATTTTGCTTTCTCCACCAATGCTGCGAAATTCTGTTCCTTCTGAGGAGTAATTAGTACCCGAAGACTGTCTCTGAGGCTGTCTTTGAACCGAACACAATGTTCATAATCTATTGTCACTATTCCTTTAGCGTACTAACTGAGTCAAAAGAACTCTGCCTCGTACTTCGCCACAGATCGGTCTCCATGAGTCAAGTTCAAGAATTCCTTCCTCCGGGCATCCACGTAGCTTGTGCCCACGTGCTTCCCTTGAAACGCTGATTTGAAGAACTCTCAGGTTATCAGGTTAGGCTAAGTGCTCTCTTTCACGGTAAGCCACCACTGGTAAGCTTCCTCTCGTAATAGCGACACTGCTCCTTTCAGTTTTTTCTCGGAACTGCAATCCAGGTCGTCCATTATTCTTTCGGTGGCCTCTAACCAATATTCAGCCACATTCGGTGCTACTCCTGCGATACCCTTGAAGATCTCGACTCCATTCGACCGAAGTCTCTCAGAAATCGACCCTCGGCTCCCAATACTAATGTTGGGCCCTGCGACCCTTTCTAGAATCCTTAGCATTACTTGGGACAATGCATTGTCCCTAGCTGCTCGATCATACGACCCTATCCCGAGTACCGATGAAGCCGATGCTTCTCTCGCCTCAACATTGGGCATGTGACCTGATGCCAAAGATCCAGCCCTAACACTTCCACGGCCTCTACCGCGGCCTCTTGCACCCCTTTTAGTGCTCTTTATCACTTCACGTATAATCTGATTTAGAAATTTTATGCAATTTAGCTCATAGTTTCAGTAATTAAGCAGATGTTTTACGACAGTAGTAGTTACGAGTTTTTTTCACAATCGCAGGCTCGCAACAGTTTTAGTTTCCTATAGTTTTTCAGTTTACTCTAGCTAAAGAGTCTCAGTATAGTCTATCATCTAAAGTAAGCCCAGTAACTATCTATAATATAACAGTTTAAAATAGACTTCAGTTTTAGGAGAACTTACTTGGTTCGATGCTGGAGACTCGGGGAACCACACAATAAAAATCCTTCAAAATGCTTCAGAATCGTTTGTAAAAAACTTTAAAAACCAAAAATTAAAGCCCATTCCCAGCCAAGTTTTATAACTTGACTCTGATACCACTAAATGTAACACCCCGAACCCGGCCTAGACGCTATGGCTGAATCTGGCGTGTCAAATTAAAATACTTTTTCGAAAAACTTTGTCTTATTAATAAATCTCGCTTGAAAGATAAAAACCCCTTTGTTTAATTTTAAAGTCAACCTAATTATTTGTTAACCATTTTAAACCAGCCTTACTTTTTAAACATGTTTGCTACGGAAGCATTTCAAGAGAAAACGTATGTTTTGAAAACAGATACCAACTTGGAAAACTGCGTTCTACATTTAACAGAAATGAATCATAATAGTTAAAAACCCCTAAATTAAAAGCTAGAAAAATATGAGAAAAGCCCTTATTACATCAAAAACCCAAGGAGAAAGCAATTTAAATAATGTAAAATAAGATACGAAAATTTAAAGTTATTCGTAGTGTGGCCACCTTCGAGTTCTCCCATACGTCGAACTACCTACTGAGGATTACCTGAAAAAATTAAAGAGAGGGGGGTGAGTTTACGAAAACTCAGTGTGTACAACCCTCATCGGCCGTAAAGTATACATCACATCAATTTGGGCCTAAGTCCAATACAATAACGGTGGCACTTCGACCTTTGCCTATAGTAGCCTCAGTTGGGCCTGAGCCCATGTCACAATCAAAATCAGATTATGCAATTCACAAATACCCAACCAACCCTGCACTTCATATCCCATCCAAACCTACACTCCTGTGGAGATTTAATCGACCCACCCATCCCTACACTCCTGTTGTAGCATCGGTTGTGACACTAACCAATTTCGTAGCAGAGCTGCCAATCACAAAATGGCTTTAAGCCGTCGGTGTATCCACGGTCGTCAAGCGACCATGCGACCCTAACAAATCATATACTTCCTCCAAATCAATGATCCCATCCCCCATGCAGCATAATATCACATGAATGCAAACATATCAAAAATGGCATACAATAACAATCATATAACATGTAGTCATTTTACCCTTCGAAGGCATAACGGTCATTTCGTAAATCAGAGTCAAAGCACACTTACTGACCCTTCAGTAGGTTCACAGTTGTCTCGCGTGACCCGTATAACCTTTAGCATACAAATAGTATGATTACGCTCCAGCCCATTTAAGTAGGCTCATAGGCCCACACGACCCATTGGCCAACCAAGCCTGAATTCGATCCAAGCTATGTGAGTGACATGGCCGGTCCAACATCTTTCCCACCTATTGGTGAGTTTTACACATCTAGGGCCTACGGGCCCAACTCGGCCCAACGTGGGCCATTATGGCCACAGCCCATGAGTTCACTCATGGTGGCCTCTACTATCGCACCATATTTCCCACACGTATGTTCGCACGTTCATGTAGTAATCGTTGCCGTTCTTTCAACTTTCTGGCATTTTGGGATTTGTTGATCTAGAGTTAAGGTGGCGTATGTACACACCTGGTTTACGAAATGTGCTACAAATCCCCTAGCAACGAACCTTAAATGATAAAGCCTTGATAATCTCCCTATTCGATATCAAAGTTTACACCCCTAGACAGATCTGCGTTTACAAAAGCCTTGTTAAAAGGATTGTTAAAACATGTGGTTCAATCCACGCTTGACAATTCATAGGGTCATTAAGAACATTCGACCTTCACTCATAACAAGGCAAAAACACTTACTTGATCAAAACTAGAAGTAGGATGTCGATTGCTTCACATCACTTGCCCCGCTATCAACCCTCAAGTGAACCTAGGTACCAACCAACATCAGACTAAGAGAGATAGTGAGTATTTGACTTTACACACCTTAAGATCAAAGAAAATAGTGTTGCGGCAAGGGAATCCAGCTCACAAGAAGATGGTTGAGAGAAGAGGGATTTCAGCTATGAGAGACTAGTGGGAAAATAGAAGAAAAAGGCCACGGTTTAGAAAAGGAAGAGGGTTAGCATTCAACTCAAGCCAAAAGGAAAGAAGAGAGGTAAAAGGATTATAAAATAAGGAAGAGGACTAGAAGATGAGAAATGGGGAAGAAATCGGCTAATAGATGGCCAAAATGGTAATGCACTTTCGGCTAAAATAAAACAGCAAACAACTCGGAGTCAAAGAGTCTTGAAAACGAAAGGCAAAGGTACCAAAACGAGTGAACAAAATAAAAGAAAACACCAAGAATTCTTCTAGCAAGATTCGGCTATACCAAAATAATACCCCAAATGCCAAAAATGAACCAAATCCCCCTGCTGAATTCTTGTGCAACCCAAAGTCCCCGTTCGGCTAGACTTCCTCCTAATTCAAATCCTCCTTGATTTCCTCTAAAAATCAACTCTATCCCTTAACTTCCTCCTCATATCCCTTTAAGACTCATTCAACCTTTATCCTGTAGAGTTTTGATCAAACTCTACCACCTACACGTCCTTGAAGAAAAAAAAATCCAGTTCTCTTTCCAAGCCTCGAACCCCAGTCCTCACTCCCTTATGAGGCGTCACTTACCACCTAAACCACCATACTTCTTTTGTCAAATTTTACCATTCAAAATTTAAGAAGCATTCCACCTAGCGTCAGGGTTGCCTTAATGCTAAAAACCAAAATTTTTCCTATGCCAAGGCTTGAACCCAGGACTTCATAGAGACCCCCCTAACATCCAAAATCACTAACTCAACAGGACTAACATGAAATTGTTCCGTTTTCTTGCTCTCAAGAATTTTAGGTGCTCCAAACCCAAGGCCCAATTCTTCTATGCCCAAAATTTGGGGCATTACAATACTTAATCAGTGAATGTTTAATCATCTAAGGTAGCTGAGGGTTAAATTAGCACCGGTATCTAACGAAACATTTGCCTTGCATAACTTGTAAGATTATTGTGATTAAACTATTTCAAGGTAGAAATACATTGTTACCCCACATAATCTTTTATGTGCTTATGAGATTGAATTAATTGTTTCAATTGGCATAGAGATATGTACAAGAGATTATTTTAATTTCATAAGTATGTATGTGCATTAAAACATTTGCTTATTAAAATTTATTTAATCGGTTGAATTTATGTAGAGATATAGTTAAGAGATAAATGGATTTTGGTAGGTAAGTTCATAAGTTAGCAAATTATCGAGTTGCCGTGAATTTATTCGTAACAACATAAACATGATTTTAGTAATTTTAAGTTAGAAATGTAATTAATCTAACACAACTATGTCATCTTGATTAAAATCATATTTTGAAACTGTGTATTGGAACTTTTATTTTATTTTTATTTATTTTACTTAGTTAAAATCCTAGTTTTTAATCACCTCCTTAAATCAAAATATTTTTCTTCACTAAAGTTCTTTTAAAATTGCATTCATAAATAATTCTTTTCATAGTCCCGGTGGGTATGATAACTCGACATTTTCTTGTCACTTTATTAATTGTTACGATTATGTGGGCTTGCACATTTCTGTCATTCCAAGTTTTTGGCGGCGTTACCAGGGACTGTTTTAAAAAGTCATTATTTGTGAATTTGTTAGTTTTGCATTTTGGTTTATTTTTCTGTTCAATTTTAACTTGATTAATTTTTCTATGATTATTTCAGGTGTTTATGAGTATTGATCGAATTATCAATTTACTCCCTGTAGACCCTAAAATTGAACAAACTTTTTGACAGTGAAGAAGACAAGCAAGTCAAAGAAGGACCGAAGAAATGAACCTTGAAAATTTGAATCAAGAAGACGGAGCAAACCTTGCTCAAAATCCTATCCTTTTGTTGGTGATAGGGATAGAGCTCTAAGACAATATGTTGTGCCAGTGTTTCATGATCTTAATTCGGGTATTGAGAGACCCAAAATTGAGGTACAACAATTCGAGTTGAAGCCGGTCATGTTCTGGATGCTTCAGATAGTAGGCCAATTCAATAGAATGCCTACCGAAGATCCTCATATTCACTTAAGACTATTTATGGAGGTGAGTGATTTTTTCAAGTTAGTCAGAGTACCCGAAGATGCATTATGATTGTAGCTATTCCTATATTCACTAAGGGAAAAAGCTTGAGCCTGGTTAAATTCATTGCCACCAATTTCATTTTCCTCATGGCAAGAGTTAGTAGAAAGATTCCTCATGAAGTATTTCTCGCCTAGCAAGAATGCTAAATTGAGGAACGAGATCACTGCTTTCCAACAAATGGATGATGAGTCCTTGTATGAGGCATGGGAAAGGTACAAATAACTATTACAAAAGTGCCCTCATCACAGAATCCTACATTGCATCCAACTTGAGACATTTTATAATGGTCTTAATGCCCACACAAGGATGGTAGTGGATGCTTCTGCTAATGGTGCTTTCCTTTCTAAGTCTTATAATGAGGCCTATGAAATCATTGAAAGGATTGCCAGCAAAAATTATTAATGGCCAACCAATCGAGCAGCGTCAGGAAGACGACTCGCTAGAATACATGAAGTAAACACTCTTATTTCACTCGCATTTTAGGTATCCTTAATATCCTCAATGCTTAAAAATTTTACCACTAATGGGTTTAATAGTTTTGCAGCACAGCCACCAAATCAATTTGAAAATGTAGCCTTTGTCTATTGTGGGGAGGGATATTTTTTCGAAAAATGTGCATCGAACCCAGAATCCGTGTATTACATGGGTAACCGAAACCAAAATGAAGGAAGGCAAGGACTGCAATCCAATTTCTATAACCCATCGTGGGAAAACCACCAGAATTTTTCCTGGAGTAACCAATGGGCTAGAACCATTAGCACTTATGCCCAATCTAGACCGACCCAACTACTTGGTTTCCCCCAACAAGTTCAAAAACCAACCCAAGTTGAACCGTCCAATAGCTTAAGAACCTATTAAAGGCATACATCGTAAAAAATGATGCCACTTTAAGGAATTTGGAGAATCAAATAGGCTAGCTTTCAACTGAACTCAAAAATCATCCACAAGGTGCTTTACCTAGTGATATGGAGGATTTGAGAAATCTAGGGAAAGAGCATTGTAACACACCAAACCCGGCCTAGATGTTATGGTCGATTCTGGTGTGTCACATCAAAGTGTTTTTTGAAAGTTGATCTTTTCGGTAAAAATCTGTTACTGTTTTTAAATCCTTTTTTTATTTAACAAAAGTTCTCGGCAAAACATTTACCTTATTAACCATTAGTGTTATATTAAATTGGTTTAAAAACGTGAAAGCTTTTTAAGTCAATGAAGTTTAAAACGCGTGTTTTAAAAAACAGTAATTGTTTTAAAAACTCGTTTTTACCTAGACTAGCAATTTAAAAATATATAGCCCAAAGCCCTATTAAAAATTAAAACCCACAAACGACCTTATTACAAAATTAAAAACACAAAACTAAAATTTAAATTAAATAAAGTCAAATGTAAGACACAACAGTCGTCTGACCACCTCCGAGTCCCTCGCAGGTCAAAATCGTCTAAAGCTGGGGATTACCTGTACAGTTAAAAAGAAAGGTTGAGTTACGAAAACTCAGTGTGTAATCCCCTAACAGACAACAAAAGTCAGAATATGCAAAAGCGATGCAGGGCGTAGCCTTATTCAAGATGTGAGCGATGCAGGCTTTAGCCCTATACAGTAGCAGAGTGGGCCTAAGCCCAATATAGTATCAGTATAGTGTATTGCAATTATGCATCCCACCCAAATCCAAACCAAAGACACCAAAATCGTAGTAAAGTCGCGGTAATAATAATGCAAAGATAGCCGCGAAGAAAGCGATAAATGTGGCAAAGCCACTAGTATCAGTAATTGTAGCATAGCCACCAGTAACAGTGAATGTGACATAGCCACCAGAACAGTACTTCCTCCATATCAAACACCCAACCCCATGCAGTATGTCATGTCATAAATATTGCGTGTATGCAAAGTCATACTCAGTACAATCATATGTGTAATTCATAAGCACATCAGTCATACGAAACATAAGGGCATAATCATCAATTTACCATATAGGGGTATTACGGTCATTTTACCCTACAGGGGTATCACGGTCATTTTACCCTATAGGGGTATCATAGTTATTTTACCCTATAGGGGTATCACGGTCATTTTACCTTATAAGGGTATTACGATCATTTTACCCTATAGGGGTATTCGGTCATTCTACCTTACAGGGGTATTACGGTCATTCTACCCTACAGGGGTATTACGATCATTCTACCCTATAAGGGTATTACGGTCATTCTACCCTACAGGGGTATTACGGTCATTCTACCCTACAAGGGTATTACGATCATTTTACCCTACAAGGGTATTACGGTTATTTTACCATACAGGGGTATTACAATCATTTTACCTATTTTGGGGTTTTAACTCTAATAACGACCTCTCCGAAGGTCTACAGTCGTCTCGAGCGACGCAAAAAACCTAAATGATCATAACGGTATAAATGGGCCTAAGGCCCATTACTCGGCCCAAATGGGCCCACACACTTGTGTGGTCCAATTAGCCCAAACTCAGTTACGGCTATGTGACCTACATAGCCCAGTCCAATATTTATCACTTACAGTAGGTTTAATCTATGCGGGGCCCATGAGCCCATTGGGCCCACACGACCCATTACAACCTAAGTCCACAGAAACGCTTGTGGTGACCTTTACAGTCTATCACCCATGATTTATGGGATCAGTTTACCCACATGTGATTGCACGCTCGTGAGGGCTCAAATGCCAAAGTTTCGGCACTTCGACTTTTCGGCTTTTGTCGATTTACAGCAAGGAAGGGTGTGGTTACACACCTGTTATGGATTTGTACTTGGAACACTTCTGAAACCAAACACCTATGAACACAGCAATCCCATCAATAGTTCATACACACGGTATAATTACATTTATAATGCATTGAAGATATTATAGATGAACGAATAATTATTTAACTTATTGGTTATGTGTATGTGTTTTAAGTTTGGTAATTTGGCATGCGAAATGGATGTTCGTAAAGTTATTAATTGTGCAAATGAGAGTTTAAATTATTATGGTTTTGTGTGCATAGCTTTATAATGAATTTTATAACTAGGTATATGGTATGAATTGATTTTTGGATTTACGGATTTGATGCTATGAAATGTTTTATGCATGTACAGTATCAGAGAAAAATAAAGTTGACATGGAAAGTAGCAGATATAATTAGTATGTTTTAAATATTCAGTTTTTTTATATTAAAAATTTACCATATGAATACTAATTTTGTTATAAGATAATAAAATGGTCATGTGTGAGTTTAATAAAATTGAATTGTGTTTTGTGTATTATTGATTCAAGAATTGATAAGCTGAAGTTAAAAAAAATGTATATTTCTTAACATGGTTTGATAGACTGTGTGCATGTGAAAGAGTTTTATCTTTTCCAGAAAAGCCTTGTAACCCCAGTCTGGTGACAGATACGGGTTAGGGGTGTTACAGCAACTATATTGATTTCATGGCGCGCATTCATCAAGTTGTCAAAGCTCTCAATTGGGAGTTGTTTTGTGAGAAAAGACCTAGTGTAGATGAGGTGTTAGTTCGTGAATTTTATGTAAATTTGATCTCAAGCAAATTGACAAAAGTTTCTGCTCACGGTGTAACACCCCAAACCCGGCCTAGACGTTATGGTCGAATCTGGTGGTGTCACATTGAAGTATTTTTTTGAAACCATAATTTCGTTGGAAAGCCCGTTATACATTAAAACCTTATTATATCATTAACAAATATTTGTAAATCATATTAGATTGTTATTTCACTTTAAAACTATGTTTTTTGCGGAAGCTTTAAAATTATATTAAGAAGACGTGGTGTTTTTGAAAAACATTTATCTTTTGAACATTTATCTTTTGAAAACCCACGTTTTCTAATTGCTAGCAGTTGTAAATCAAAAATTAATATGAGCATAATACCAAAATCAAAAATAAACCCGAGAGAGGCCTTATTACATAAAAATGCCCAAATTAAACTACTTATAATTTAAAAGATAATTACGGAAGCATGAGTTATTGTGTGGCCACCTTTGAGTCCCTCGCAGCACCGATCCGCCTAAGGATTACCTGAACAGTTAACAGATGAGTGAGTTTACGAAAACTTAGTGCGTAATCCCATATAAGCGAACAGTCAAACATACAGTGAACAAATACAATCTGGGCCTAAGCCTATATCAATAACAGTGGCAATATCAGTTTGGTCTTTAGCCCATGTCAATACAGAATAGTCATATGCTCGAGCCTTGGCCCTTTGCAGTAACAGTAAATAGTATGCAATAGCAGTAAACAGTATGTAGGTCCTACCCATCCAGCCTCTACACACCATTTCCGTACCAACCCTACACACTATATGGGGATAAAATCGACCCACCCATCCCTACACTCTAAAATTAGCACAGGTTGCAGCACTAAACGGTATTGTAACACCCTGAATTTGGGCCTAGAAGTTTTGGGCCTTGAGCATGGGAGCGATTGAAGGCAGCTTATAATAGTTTGTTGTGCATGTAAATTTCGTTAATGAAGGCTTGTTTTAGTGGTTAAGTGTGCTGAGAAGTCTTGGAGAAGTCTTGGGTTCGAACCTGGACTCTAGCAAAAATTTTGGTTTAAGGTGAATCAAACCCTGGGTGTAGTAGGTAGGCCTTAAGAATATTGTTGGAGAAAAGATGACACAAAAAGGAGTGTGGTGTAGTGGCAAGGTGGCACCACTTAGGGGACAAGGAAGTGATGCCATAGAGGAAGCAAGGGGTCCAAGGTTCAAGTCTTGGCTCTTGCAATATATTTTGGTTTTTCTTTTCAATAAATCTGAAAGCAAGTAGGTGCGCTCTAAAGTTTAATGTGTTGGATTTATGACACAAATGAGTTGATGGCCTAGTGGTGGTGGCGTGAGTTGGCATGTGAGAGGACTTTGGTTCAAATCCCTTGGCACGCAAAGGTTGATTATTTTGCTATGTTGGGACGACAAGAGTTGATGTTGGTTTTAAACTCTGGTGGTGGAGGGATCCCACATCGGGAAGCTAACATGAGAGTAGATGGAGAGCTGGCTTTAAATAGAGAAAACCATAAGGAGAGTAGGATACCCTTCTTGGCTGATCCCTTTCGCTTTGTGACGTGCTCGTTTGGGTTGGGCGTCAGTTAAGAGTGTTTAGAGCACGGATTAACTCCAGTCTCCTATCAGGTGTGTATTTCTCGCTATTCTAGCAGTAGGACGGCTATTTCGGGCTGCGATGGGCTGAAATGGGCTATGTGGTCCCAATGGGTCCGTAGGCCCAAGTGGTTAAGTTGTAAAATTACCAAAAAACCCCTAGTTTACAAAATTACCAAAATACCCCTGGTTGGTAAAATTACCAAAATACCCTTGGTTTACAAAATTACCAAAATACCCTTAGTTTATAAAATTACCAAAATACCCATGGTTTGTAAAATTATTGAAATACCCCTGCAGGATAGAATTACCGAGATATCCTTATGGGGTAAAATTACCATTTTGCCCCTAGGGTGATAAATAACTGTTTTGCCCTTATGGGCAAGTGACTGACTTGGACTGTGTGGTTGACGGATTTGATTGTGAATATATGCTGGTGATATGAATGACTTGACTGTGATCGTTTGATTCAAATATGGGCATGATATTCTGATTCTGTATGTTGTATGCCATAACATATTATTGCTGTTGCATGGGACATGAGTTTATATTGATGGAGGAAGCGTTACGCGACCTCATTTGCAATTTGGTGGCCTCGCCACATATATTCTGCTACGTGACTTCGTCACAATATCTGGGAGCCTCGCTGCAATCTGGTGGCTTCACCACATATATATATATATATATATATATATACTGCTCGTGGCCTAGCCACAATATTTGTATCTGGTGACTTCACACAATATTTATGCGACCTCACTGCAATTTCTGTGGTGTGTAGCGGTTGGGTGGGTCGAGTAGTCTCCCACATGGTGTAAGGTCGGTATGGGGAGTTACGGATGGATTGGGTTGGGATTGCATTCACATTCGATTCTCGATTACATCACCGATTCGATTACGATTACACACCGATTCGATTCGATTCTCATTTTGATTCTAGTTACGATAATGTTTCTTATTCTCAGAATGGGCTAAGGCCCATCTAGTACTCTCTTATAATGGGCTAAGGCCCAATTGATACCGAAATCGTAAGTAGTGGTCAGCCGGACTTTTAATTCTTTTATATATGACCGATTCCTTTTATATAGTAGGGGATTTCACATGCGAGTTTTCGTAAACTCACCCCGCTTATTAACCTTTCAAGTAATTTCCACTTTTAGACGGATCGGAGCCGCGAGGAGCTCTGGAGGAGCTACACACACTTGCTTAAGTTCTGCTTTGATTATTGCTTTAAAAATGTTTTTATGTGAGTTGTAGTAAAGTCATTGTAATTTTCTCGATTTCTAATTTGGAATTTTATTTATAATTTCTAGTATTAGAACACGGTTTTCCAAAGCAACTACTGTTTTCAAAACATCACGTATCCGCAATTATTTTTAAATTAAGCTTCCGCAACTGCCAAGATTTTTACAAAGTTGTTAAGAATGTTATTCAGCTGAGGTATTCTAGTAAGGTTTAAAAAGGGTATAATTTTTTAATTATTAAGAAGGGTTTTTAATGGAAACACGGTTTTCGAAAAACACTTCAATGTGACACGCCAAATTCGAGCCAAACTTCCAGGCTAGGTTTGAGGTGTTACAAGTATTGCAGCAAAGCTGCCAATAATATGAACCGCTTAAAGCCATCAGTAGGTCCACAGTCGTCTTGGGCGACCCGTGCGACCATATTAGAATAATACACTTCCTCTAAAATAAAAGTCCCAACCCCATGCAACATGTCATGCATCGTATCATAATATCTTACGTGGATGCAACACATATATAACGTGGCTTGCTCAAATACAATCATACATATCGTAGGGCAAATCAGTCATTTTACCTTACAGGGGTATTACAGTCATCTTACCTTATAGGGGTATTTCGGTCATTTTACCCTATGAGGGTATTTCAGTCATTTTACCCTATGGGGGTATTTTGGTCATTTTACCCTATGGGGGTATTTTGGTCATTTTACCCTATGGGGGTATTTCGATCATTTTTACGGCCCAACACGGCCCAAAATAGCCTAAAGCCATGGTATCACCCATGGTGACCTCTCGTAATTCAGTACCCACGGTTATGCATTCGGGGTTACCACACGAGCGATCGCACACCTATGTGGCACCAACGATCCTATTTTCTGGCTTTTGCCGATTTACGGGTTAAGACAGTGTTTTACACACCTGTTTACGAGAACGCACTGAAAAGTCCACGAGTACCCCAACCTACACTCATTTACAAGATCCAGTTATTCTCATACCAACCAATCTATCCAAAACTCCTACCAAGATAACTTGCCCAAAAACTTACCCCTCACTAGAACCAATCAATCTGATTATGGCTCACTTCCTAACTCCGTTGTAAAAGACCAATCAAAAGGCCTTAGGGCTATCTGCAATCCAAACCACACTTATGAACTATCAATCTTTGAATAGTTGTACTAGTCGAGAAGTCACTTACCGAAAATGCAACGTCTAGAGACGAGAGAAAGTACAATCAGCCACACTCATCCAATGCCCAAACTATAGAGAGTGAATAGAGGTGAAGTGTAACAATCATTTTTCCCTATCAACAATTGGCAAAAAGAAAGAGATGTTCAAAAGAAAGGATCTCAATGGTAGACAGAAGCCAAAAAGGAAAATATGAGCACTTACCGATCGTTAGAGAACTCCAACCAACCAAAAACAAAACACCAACAATTGATTTAAGGGAGATGGAGTATTCGGCTAAATGAATCAAAAAAAGAAAAGGTAAAAACCAGATGAGAGGAGAAGAATGGTATTTGGCCAAGAACCAACAACTGATTGGAAGGGCAAAGGAGAAAAGGTTTGATCTTAAGCCAAAGGCTAGCAACCCAAAAGGATAGAAGAGGGCAATAGGGTATTCGGCTACCATAGTTACAATGAAGAAAGGGAGAGGACAAGAAACAATCAATCCAATAAAAAGCACAGTTGCGAAAGAGGGGGAAAAAGGAACAGTTTGCCCAACACACAACATAAAAGAGGAATCAAAAGTTGTATCGATTGCCAAAAACAAAGTAACAAAATGCAAACTACTCTAAAGAACTCTATCACATTCGGCCACCAAGCAAAAGGACAAAAACTGAAACTTGTGATAGAGTAGCCAACCTTAGCTGAAACTCTGTGTGCCTACAGTCCAATTTCGGCACAACACCTTCAAACCACTCAAATTCCTTGATTTCCTCCACAATTTCCTCCCCTCCATCTCCTTAGATTTGGCTAACAACCAATCCATTCAAACCTATTCAAAATCTTGGTGTTTCGGTCAAACACAACTTCCTCTCATGGCCAGCAGCAAAAATAATCTCCATTTGCACAAGTAGGGATTCGAACCTCAGACCACTAGCACACTCCACACGCCACTATCCACTAGACCAGCAGGCCCATTCTGTCATGTTTTTACCAAAATAAACTTATAACCCTACTGGCCAAAGATAGGGGTTTTATCCTTAAAAAGCAAAAAATTTGTGGAGACCAGGGCTTGAACCCATGAATTCCCAGACACTTCCAGAGCACACAACCATTAAGCCAAACACTCAATTGTGTCACTTTCTTGCATAATTAAATATTTATGTGCAGTCTCCTAACTGCACCCCTGCTCAAAACCTAATACTTCTAGGCCCAAATTCAGGGCGTTACACACGGAATCAAGGTACCAATAACCTCAAACGCTATTAATGAATTCTTTAAATTTCCTAATTTTGAAAACAACGAATATTCTTCATTGATGAGCAATATTGAATCTGAAAATCTGCAAGAAATTCCCGAGGAACTTATAGTTCTAGGTTCTAATTGGACTGTGTCAAAGCAAGGAATTCACACTTTTCATAGAGAATATTTCACACCACTAGCGAAGGTATGGTTCTATTTCATTCAATTCATCCTTATGCCTATTTCACATGGGACTACAATTTCATTAGAGCGAATGGTCTTATTATACTCAATTTTAATTGGAAAGACCATTGATGTGGGAAAAATCACCCTGAGAGAAATGCAAAATTGTGCCGCTAGATGTTCTGGCCCAGCTTACTTCCCCTTTACAATAACCATTTTATGCTTGAAAGCTAAAATTCTTGCAAACGTAAAGAAGACAGAGTATATCCAGGGTACAATCATAGATTGGGACCTTTATCGGATAGCCGGAGACCCTATTTTATAGCAACGAGTTGAAGAAACAAGGATCCCACAGAAGAAAAAGATCCCACAGAGATCGAACCGATACAATCAGTTGAAATTCTTGATACAGCAAAACCAATGGAACTAGTAACCAAACCTGACGTTGTAACTTCAATGTTTAAGACTCAATCGCCTCACCCAGATATTCTAGATGAGCTGTCAAATTTGATGGACATAATGCAACATATGCAGTGGCAGCAACAAGCTTACTGGAGATATTCAAAAATACAGGATGACTCAACGAGAAGTGCTCTTATGAAAATATACAATGACCCATTTATTTTTGTGCTTGAGTTTCCAGATTTCATATTTGAACCATGGAGTCCACAATCGAAGAGGGAGCAAAGTGATTCATGCAAAAACAAAGACAATGGAACAAAGGATGAGTTGAATTCGGAGGGGTCTGCAAATAAATAAAATAGGGGGATCTTGACTTTATTTTATTTATGTTCTTAGGTTATTTAATATTTTATGATTAGTTTTTACTAGGAATTTTTATCTTCTCACAATAAAACAAGAGGTGGAATTCATAAATGAAAAATGAACAAGTCGCAAAGTGCAAAGTGTGGCAATAGATATATACATATCTAGGATTGGATCTAGAAAGAGCTTGGTACTTAAGCAGTCAAGTTTACTCACCTCCTCTTTTCTAGAATCCTACCTAGTGTATAGTATTTAATCACTTTTAATAAGGACATTGTTCATCTTACGAAAAGGGACCGAAAATTGAAATTATTTCTTCTCAGAATAAATTTTTCTTTCGGTTATGATTAGGTTATATTTTGTTCAAAATTTTGACATTTTGTTAAGTATGCTAAACTTCAATATGAATAAAGTTCTATTATTTCAATAATTGTTATGTTAACTGAAATATGACATAAATGTATTTTTAATAAAGCATGCAAATCATACCATAAAATTTTTAGTTCCTTAGGAAAGTTAAGCATGCATGAAAGTTTAAGTCTCTAGAATTGACTTAGTAGTTTTTTCAGTAGAAATCCTAGGAAGCATGGAATGTTGAAAATGATTTAGGCAACTTTTCTTTGGACCGTTTGAGCCTTTCAAGCCAACCTTGATGAATTTTTATCCTTTGAAACCCAACTTTCAGACTATATGGCCTAACTTTATTTTAACCTTTGCAATATTTAGTGTAACCCCCTAATTAATTTATCTATGTTTCTGTAATATCTAACACAACTGTGTATCTGCTTCAGTGGTTTAGTGTACTGGGTGTGTGTGAATGGCACCGAAGGAGCTTATAGAGCTTAAAGCTCAACTTCAAGAGTTGCTGGATCATGGTTTCATCTGCCCTAGTGTGTCTCCATGGGGGGCACCGATTTTTTTATTAAGAAAAAGGATGGGACCATGAGGATATGTATTAATTATCAGTAATTGAATAAACTAACGGTGAAGAATAGGTATCCACTTCCAAGGATCAACGATCTGTTTAATTAGTTTCAAGGGGCTTCAGTGTTTTTGAAGATTGATCTTCGTTCTGGGTATCACCAGTTAAGAGTTAAAGAAGTGGATGTTCATAAGACTGTGTTTAGGACTCATTATGGACATTACAAGTTCCCAATTATGCCTTTTGGTCTAACGAATGCTCAGGTTGCATTCATGGATCTGATAAATCGAGTCTTTCAGCCATATCTAGATCAGTTCATTGTGATCTTCATCAACAATATTCTGGTTTACTCTAAGACTAAGGATGAGCATGATGAGTATTTTAGAGTAGTGCTTCAGATTTTTCGTGAAAAATAGCTCTACCCTAAGTTGAGCAAGTGCGAGTTCTAGTTGCAAGAGGTAACTTTTCTGGGTCACATGGTTTCTGCTAAAGGGATATGAGTTGATCCTAGAAAGATTGAGGTGGTGATTGATTGGAAATAGCCTAAGAACGTATCTAAAATTTGTAGTTTTCTAGGTCTGGTGGATTACTATCGGTGGTTTGTTGAGGGGTTTTCTCTGATTGCAGCTCCTCTAACTAAGCTTATGCGTAAGGGTGTCCCTTTTCTTTGGACTGATGCGCAACAATCGAGCTTCGAGAAGCTCAAGTCTATTTTGACTTAGGCTCCTGTTTAGATACAGCCTAAATCTGAAAAAGAGATTGTGGTGTACAGTAATGCGACGTACGTCGTTTTAGGATGTGCATTAATGCAAGATGGGAAAGTTATGGCTTATGCATCCCGTCAGCTTAAGGCACATGAAGGGAATTATCTGGCACATGATCTCAAGTTAGCTGCTGTAGTTTTTGCTTTGAAAATCTGGAGGCACTATCTATATGGTGAGAGGTGTATTATCTACACTGATCACAAGAGCCTCAAGTATCTCCTTACTCAAAAGGAGTTGAATTTTAGGCAGCGTCATTGGATTGTGCTGCTCAAACATTATGACTACACGATAGAGTATCATCCTGTTAAGACTAACGTGGTGGTTGATGCTCTCAGTTGTAGAGAAATGACTGATTGAGGGTGATGTTCACTCGTCTAAGTCTGTTTGAGGATGGGAGTTTGTTAGCCGAGTTACAAGTTAAGCCGACCTAGATTGATCAGATCCGAGATAAGCAGTTGGGGGATGAGTCTCTGGATTTGTCATTTCGTCAAGTTGAGAGTGGTAGTACTTCTGATTTCGGGTTGAATAATGATGGTGTTCTGTGTTTTCGAGGTTGGATCTGTGTGCCGAATGATTCTGATTTGAGGTAGCCAATTCTGAGGGAGGTGTATAGTAGCCCTTATATTATACGTCCCAGTGATAGTAAGATGTATCGGGATCTCCGTTAATTGTACTGGTGGCTGGGTTTGAAACTTGAGGTTACAGATTTCGTTGCTCGTTGTCTGATGTGCCAGTAAGTTAAGGCTGAGCACCAGTTGCCTTCAAGTTTGCTCCAACCTGTTAAGATTCCCTTATCGAAATGGGAACGAGTAATGATGGAATTTGTTAGTGGGTTGCCCTTGACACCAACTAAGAAAGATTCTGTTTGGGTTATCGTGGATCGATTGACCAAGTCCGCTCATTTTATTCTGGTTCAGACGGACTTTTCTCTACAAAAGTTAGCGAAGCTATATATTTCTGAGATTGTGAAACTGTATGGGGTTCCTGTTTTGATAATTTCTGATAGGGATGCTCGCTTTACATCTCAGTTTTGGAAGAAACTATGTGAGGCTCTGGGTTCGAGATTGGACTTTAGTACTGTGTTCCATCCTCAAATCGATGATCAATCTGATAAGGTGATTCAGATACTGGAGGATATGCTTCAGAGTTGCATGATAGATTTTTGAGGTAGTTGGGCAGATTATCTGCCACTAGCTAAGTTCGCCTACAATAACAGTTTCCAGTCTAGCATTCAGATGGCACTTTACGAGTCTTTGTATGATCGTAAGTGTCGTACACCGATATGTTGGACTCAGTTGGGTGAATGTCGGGTTTTGTGTCCTAAGTTGGTTTTTGAGACCGAAAATAAGGTTAGACTAATTTGGGATCGTTTGAAGGCGGCTTCTGATAGACAAAATCTTTTGAATACCTGAAGAGATGGGATATCGAGTATTCTATCGGTGATTTCATGTTTCTTAAGGTTTCTCTGTGGAAGAAGGTCTTGAGATTCGATTGTATGGGCAAGTTGAGCCCTAGGTTTATTGGACTGTATCGAATTCTGAAGCGTGTGAGACTGGTCGCTTATCAGTTGGAGATACCTCCAGAGTTAGACCGTATTCACGATGTGTTTCTCGTCTCGATGTTGAGGCAGTACTGGTCTGATCCATCTCATGTTGTCCCTGTTGAGGAGATCGAGGTTAGACAGGATTTGACTTTTGAGGAGACGCCAATTCAGATTCTAGATCGTGATATTAAAGTTCTGAGGAGGAAGTCCATACCGTTAGTGAAGCTTCTGTGGCGGAATCATGGCACTAAGGAAGCCACGTGGGAACCTGAGGATTCGATGCATCAGAAATATCTTCATCTATTCTGATCAGGTAAATTTGAGGTCAAAATTTCTTTTAGGGGGGAGAGTTGTAACGCCCTGATTAATTTATCCTGTTTCTATAAATATCTGACACAACTATGTATCTATTTTAGTGGTTTAGTGTTCTGAGTGTGTGTGTGAGTTCTTGGGTTCAAGTCTCACTTTTGTCAAATTTTGTTATTTTTCTAATCCTAACCCTACCCTTGTTAAGTGGGCTTTTTATAAAATTATTTGTTAATTCATATCAGAATGAGCCTGCTGGTTCGAGTAGTAAGGCTATTGGTGTGGTAGAGGTCTTGTGTTTGAATCCCTACGCGAGGGTGGGTAGTAATTTTTGCCCTGCTGACTGATAGAGTTTCGGTCATATTAAAAGTCTAAGAGAGTGGGTTAGTGGGAGAAAAATATGGGATATGGGGGTTATCTATTTTTATTTTATTATTTTCTTTTTGCTAAAAAGTTCTTTCTCTTCTCCATAGAAAATCTGATGTCAAATTCCTTCTTCTTTTTTTGCTTTCTGACATTCTTTTCTCCATCTCTGCAACTCTCTGTTTTGTTCTTTTTTTTGTTTTAGCTTGTGAATCTGTTGTTTGATCGTGCCATTGCAACTGACAGGTTCTCCTTTTGGTTGGTAAGTAGAACTCTGTTGTTGTAATTTTTGGTTTCGGGTTTAGCAAAGGTAATCAGTAGTGATTGATTGCTGGTAATTTTTTTTAGGAGCAATTGTGGAGCAGGTAATTGCACTTCAACGGTTTAGCGTATGTAAGGGGTTGTCTGTTGATAGTGGTAAGTCAGTTTCATGTTAATTCTTATGTCGAATTTAGTAATCAATTCACTAAATTGTTGATGGGTACTCTACTTTTAGGTTTTGGAAGGCACAGAATTGTTTTTGCATCAAAATAATACCAGGTGTGTACCCGAAATGCAGAAAACAAAGCTTTAGCAAAAGTCAAAAAATGATTCTATTGATGCCACACGGGCGTATGTGGTCGGAGTGTGGTCGTGTGGGCCACACGTGCTAGGCCAAGTAGGGCGTGTGGGCCCATACGGGTATGTCACACAGGCGTGTGGATTTTGAGCTAGTTTGTGTGGGCCACACGGGCAAGGCCAATCTGGGCGTGTGGGCCCATATTTCTGAAATGTTTTTTAGGGCAACACGGGTCATTTCAATCAACTGTGGGCCTATCGTAGGGTCGATAAGGGCTAACCAAACCCTAAAACTATAGATCTGATAGTCTTGTATTATGTTCTGAGTGTGATAATGCTATGCATGTCTAATTATTCCGTAATCTGTATGTAAGCATGTTGAGCATGTTTAATCTGTTATTTCTGTATATGTTTTCTGTATCTATTTTGGAGTGTGATTTGTATATGTGGAGGAAGTGTTTTGTATGATGATTATCACCTATATTTTGGCAGCTTGGTTGCATACTATCTGATATGTGTCATAATGGCACGATATGGTGTGTAGGGTTGGGTGGGTATTTTTAACCCCACATGGTGTGATGCGATGGCCGGAGTTGGTGTGTAGAGGATGGGGTAGGATTTTGATTATCTGATCTGTATATATGACTCTATTATCTGTATCTGAAATGGGCATGAGCCCGAATTTGTATCTGATGTATGCGAGTTTTTTGAATGTTTGAATGTCTATTTCTGTTGGGTTACACACTGAGTTTACATAAACTCACCTCTGTTTGTCTGTTCTGTTTAGGTAATCCACAGACTTAAACGGATCGGTGCGATGGCCACTAGTCTACGAACTGATCTTAATTAAAGGTTTTATTTACTTAAAGGATATCTCTGGGGGTTTTGTATTAATTGGACTCTCTGGGCTGTTGATTAAATTTTTGGGATTTGGATTTTTGTGTAATAATTTGTTTGGACAACTCGCTAAAAACACAGTTTTTACTAAAACAAAGGTTTCTAAAATACGTACTGTCTTCTTGAAATACAATAGTTTTCGCAAGATTCCGCTATAAAACAAGTTTTAAGGCAAATTAATTAATTGGATAAACATTTTGACAATGGATAAAAGCATAAAAGAGTTGAAAAACTGAAATGGTTTTATCGTATAAACTTCATTATCAAAACCCCTTTTTTGTGAAACTCCGAATTTGACCATAACATCTCGGCCGAGTTTGGGGTATTACATTTAGCCATCACTTTTCTCTTAATTATCTTTAAATTGTCCCAAACGATATATTCAGTACTATTTAGAATATTCTTTGAAACAAGTTTGGGGGAGTTGAAAAGAAGTATCAAATGCTCAAAAAGTTGTAATACATACAGCAAAATGCTCGTTAATTTTTTAAAAAAAGAGAAAGAGAGAAAAAAAAAAGAGAGCATATGTACTCGAAAGATAGATTTATAAAAGAGCATGAGAAAGCAAAATAAATTGGTGTATTGAAGGTAATTATTTCAAAGGTCCGATTCAAGCTGAGTCTAGAGTTTTTAGCCTAAATTTATCTATCTTTTACCTACCCCTAGCCTAGCCACGTTACAACCTATTTAAAAGACCTGTTGATTCAAGTTTCTGTGCTACCTACATTAATGGAGAGAAATTACTATGTTCAACATATGAAGGCATAAATTAAACTTAATGATTGCAACTTAATCTTAAATAAGGGAATAAAATCAAATTGGTAGGTATTTACATGTTTTTATTGAGAAAGCATTTAGTCTATTTTTGCTATCATAATAGTTGTTGAGATTAATTTAAATGATATGTATACTTAAGTAGCATAATTATCAAATTTCTTGTTTTTGAGCATAAGTATACTAAAATCATAATTTTGAGAAGAATGTTGTTTTAAAGAAATTTTTCAAAGGTGTTTCCTAGAAATTCTTTTCAAATTTGTGCATTACTCGGGACGAGAAATTAATAAGTTTGGGGGTGTGGAAACACAAAAATATACACACTTTTTCATGCTCTTTTTAACTCAAATTCATGTAGTTTCGGTAAAATTCTTGTCGAAAAATATTTAATTATTATAAAATAATTAAATTGTACTTAAATTATTAACATTTTTAATTTTACTTAATTTTATAATAAATTTTGATTAATTTTGATCACTTTCGACAGATTCGCACAAAGGGCGAAAAACAGCTCGACAGACACTGCTAGAAGCACAAAATCGAGAAGCAATTTTGAAGCATCAAGGTGAATTAATTTTTAGCCTAAGATAGTCCAAATTATGTGTATTAACTCATAATATAATTAATTTTAATCCAATTTAATTTGGGTTAAATAAATTATTATATATTAATTATGAAAAGTGGCTTAGCCGAGCACTAGGTAGCCCAAAACCATCCCACATGCTGACCCAATCAGCTTGCTCGACTGATTATTTAACTTTCAAAATGGTCCTTGAATACTCCTTCAAATTGCATTTAAACCCTTCCACTATTTGTGTCTTTCTAGATTTGCCCCTACCTTAAAATAACAAGTTTGAATTCTTCAAACTTGCCACATGTGTGACCGGCCATGGGGGGACTCTATGGCTGATGATTTTTCTTAATTTTATCAGTCATCTCAACCTTTAAATACCCCCCTTTGTTGCTCACTTCAAACACATCCCAACCCTTCTCATCTTTTCACTTCTCTCTCATTTTTCTCTCTTCATTCCCTTCCATTGTTCTTCATTTTCTTCCCCTTTTTGATTTCACCTCTTGAAAAGGAGTCATTCAACCACCATTTGGAGCAGCATTCAAGTGTTCGTGGAAGCTTCAGTTCAACAAGAACAAGTGGAGAAGGAGGAGCGAAGCAAACTAGTCAAGCCTCGAAGAAACATCGGATTTGATTCTTGTTCCCTATCCTTTTAATTTTTTTTGTTGTTATGATGAACATGTCTATGAATATTTGTGATGTTGATATGTTTAATTTAATTAATATAGCTTAAGTTTAATTTGTTTTAGGTTGATTGCATTTTGTCTACTTAATTTATTAAAATTGTGTTTGTGTTGTTATAGGCCTCAGTAAGATGTTTGATTAAGTAAAACCATGACTAAGTTATTCTTGCATTACAATTGTAAGGTGACTAATGAATTAATTATTTAAACAGATTGAAATTGTAATTAATTGACATGATACTTAATCAGTGTATGTTTAATCATCTAAGGTAGCTGAGGGTTAAATTAGCAACGGTATCTAATGACACATTAGCCTTGCATAACTTGTAATATTATTGTGATTAAACTGTTTTAAGGTAGAAATACATTGTTACCTCACGTAATCTTTTATGTTCTTATGAGATTGAATTAATTGTTTGAATTGGCATAGAGATATGTACAAGAGATTATTTTAATTTCATAAGTATGTACGTGCATTAACACATTTGCTTATTAAAATTTGTTTAATCGGTTGAATTGGCGTAGAGATATAGTCAAGAGATAAATGGATTTTGGTAGGTAAGTATGATCATAAGTTAGCGAATTACCAAGTTGCTGTGAATTTATTAGTAACAACATAAACATGAGTTTAGTAATTCTAAGTTAAGAAATGTAATTAATCTAACACAACTATGTCATCTTGATTAAAATCATCTTTTGAAATTGTGCATTGGAACTTTTATTTTACTTTTATTTATTTTACTTAGTTAAAATCTTAGTTTTTAATAACTTCCTCAAATCAAAATATATTTATTCACCAAAGTGTTTTTGAAATTGCATTCATAAAAAATTATTTTCACAGTCCCTGTTGGTACGATAACTTAACATTTACTTGTCACTTTATTACTTGTTGTGATTGTGTATACTTGCACATTTTCGTTGTTCCAATAACCCACCCCATAGCCAGGTATAGACAGAACATTAGATAAAATAGAATAACAGATAGTAGAATGTATATCACATGCATGCTCGTATAGCGAATGCTAAACATGTTCATTTATAGCAGAATAGAGCATACATATCATTTTACACAATACTCATGTAGATGTCATTTACGTCAATTTCAGTTTAAGAGAATGACATATTTCATGCTTTAAGGTTCATACCACACATACCGACCCTATGAAAATCCCACAGTTGATCGAGACGACATGTACAACCCTAGGGAAAACTTTTAAAATTTGGGCGCACATGCCCGTATAGGCCCTCACGCCCGTGTGGTCTACACAGCCGACACACACCCGTGTGGCCCACACGACCCACACATTCCTATGTGGCCCACATGCCTGTGTGTCACACACGGCCTCGCACACGGCCTGTCACACGGCTGTCTGTTGCACACAGCCGTGTGGTATCTGTAGGCCCCAATTTTGGCTTTCGTCGATTGTCATTTTTTGAGTTTTTCGTTACACACCTGTCTCGATTTTGATGCCAAAACTCCCACGAGTCGTCCAAAACCTAGAATCAATCATTAATTCACCAAATCAATCACTTAAATCGTTACCAAATCCAATACTGAATCAATACAATCAATATAAGATCTCAAATTAACGTCTTACCTTCAATCAATAGTAGTCGCCAATCAACGAAATTAGGTCACCAGAGGAAAATCCAATGATTCTCGATCCTCCACTAGCCAAAACATACATAGAATCAAATTCTTAACTCACCTTTTTTTTTTCCATTCAACAAAACACAATAACCACAAGAGGAAACAAAACTTAAATTTTACCTTACACCAAGAACCCACCACCGAAGGAATTAATGAAACAAGAAGTAAAATCCCACAACCAAGTATTGAAAAGAAAGTTTAGAAATAGAAGTCAATAGACAGTGGAAGAAGAGGGAAAAGTAACGTCAAAAATAAAATGGAATAATGGAATTTTTTTAAAAAATAATATGAGAGACTTTGAAAAATAGTTGAGGGATTTTAGGATACAAATTAGCATCCCACTACTAACCACCTCCCACTAACCAGAATCCCAACATGACCCTGCTACTACTACACAACCAACCCATATGAAAACAAAATAAATATACCCTCACAAGTCTCGAACCCAAGACCTTGCTCTCCTAATCAAGGCTCACAATTGTTGAGACACACACTCATTTATGACAGAATTTTACAAAAACAAAATTTAAGAATTCAGGGCGTTACATTTTGAGTTTCCCCCTTTTGTGTGTTCACATAAGCTTGATTTTTCTGGAAAAATTAGATCGGTGTAATTGAATAAAATTTATGGTCTTCATCTATAATTGGATGATATTTAGGATGTATGAAGTTGAAATCTAAGCCTAGAAACGAGATTTGAGTGGTTAAATACCTATTTCAGTAAAACTAGTTAAGTTTTTGATATAAAAGTTAAGAGGCTTTGATCTATGATTTTGGAATGATTTGATTATGTATGTTGTTGTTAATAATGTCTTTGTATTGTGCCTAATGTGTATGTAAAGTGTCAAGTCTTTGGGAGCCTCAATAAGCATGAACAAAGGCAAATTAGGTGAGTGGTCTGATATACTGCATATAAACTCTAGAAAGTAGGCTAAGGTAACATATGCGAATCCCTTTACTTTCATTCAAGCCTTCCAACATGTTATGTGAACCCTGTCCTATATGCACGCGAACTACGTTATATTTTCATGTGAGACCTGTAGTATAATACGCGAACCCCGTATGTGACATGTGAAACCTTGTATATTAGCATATGTCTTTGTATGCTATGTGCGAACAAAATTGTGCTATTTTTTGCTCTGTGGTATATTTGTGTATTGTTTTATATTGTGAACCGTGTTA
Source organism: Gossypium anomalum (assembly GCA_025698475.1). Taxonomy (NCBI): domain Eukaryota; kingdom Viridiplantae; phylum Streptophyta; class Magnoliopsida; order Malvales; family Malvaceae; genus Gossypium; species Gossypium anomalum. Next base: position 73,330,176 of record CM046966.1, on the reverse strand, counting down.
ACTTGAAAAAATTATATTATTATGGTGAACTGTGTTAATTTGGTGATCTGTATTAATATGGAAACTTGGGCTAATTTGTCAAACTGTGTTTTGTGAGACTTTGAGTTGAATTGTATGTAAGCCTATATCGAGCCTATGCTAAATAAAATATGCGAACTATTATTGATGTGATCTGGGACATGAATGATATGTGAACTATGAATTATGTGTGTAAGTTATGTTGCATGCAAACTGTATCACTTACGAACCATGCTTTATAGCGATCTGTATGAGATGTGAGTAATGTGAACTGCGAATTGTGATATTATGAACTATGAATTGCGTATTGTGTAATAATGTGTGAGCTCTACTAAATTGTGAGCCTATCATACTAAATATTGTGAATGTGTTAAAAAGATATGTCGGCATTATGACTTCATGGAACCATTGGATATAGTTGGCATGTCATAGGATTGTGGATACTCACCCTCTTTATTGCAATGGGCCTTGTGCCCGAAGATAGCGTTGGAGAGATAAAGGGATGTCGAGCATAGCTCCATTCAACAGAGACAATGTCAAGGGTAAAGAGAGTGTCAGCATTTATGCTACACTTATATTAGAGACAGCGCATGGCTCTTTTGAGTCAATAACGAGGTGTTATATGAAGATTCGTCTATCCAATGTATGGTGATAGACTCCACTTATAAGTTGTGATAGAGACCCCTATATGTTTCAAAATCAAAAAATGACAACTTATCATCTTTTGAAATATATGAGTTATAATATTGTATGAACTGTTATTTTGCATGAAATGTTATTTGGTATGAATTGATATTTTACATGAACAACTTACTTTATGTAAATTTTTTAGTCTATATGTTCTTCTTATTACGAGAATTGTTGTGCTGTCTAAGTCATTATTTTGTATGAACTCTAATAATATGTGAATTGTTATGATATGTCTACCCTAACCTAACTTAGTGTTTATTTGTAGTATGTTTGAGCACTCACTGATCTTCAATAAGCTTACACTCCCTTTTAAAACATTGCAGTGATATAACGTGCCAGGAGGTGTCGAAGTGAGCTATCCAAGTGATCCAAAACAAGGCTACACCTGAGTATATTTATGTGTTCCCAACCTAAATGAGGAAGGCAAAATGGGAGAAAATATTGGGATTTAGAATTAGACTTTGTTATAATCACTAGGTTGTAATTAGACATTATGGATTCTTTAATTGGTTTGATTTCGAACTTTTATTACATCTTCATATAGATGTTTGAATCATAAATTATGAATGCTTGAAGAATGTTTTGATTAATTGATCGACTAACTTGTAAGTGTAGGTGGAAGAGCTGTTGGTCGTCGAGGTAAGACCAAAATATTTCATGTGTTTTGAAAGCAAACATGTGTTTTGTATGCATGAGATGTAAAATTAGAATAATTACGTAAATTATTAGTTGCTTGCGAACTAATTAAATGACAAATTTTATGAAATTGTGCGTAATATTTTAATTGATATTCCGAAACAAGACTTATACGTATAATCCTATAATATAATTTTCAAACCTAGTGAAATGGAGTTTTTTTGATATTTTACTATATTAGAATTTAAATCTAATCACATGTTTTTAAATAAAACGATTTCCAATACCCTTTCAAACATGGCCTTTCAAAATACCTTTTTGCATGCACGCATGTGCAACTAAAGCTTTTGAGGCATTTTGTCTGCTAGATATTAAGTTTATTCTTGCTATTAATTGAATTATTAGAGTAGCGCAATAGAAGCATGATTATAAAATTTTTAATTATTCTTTGAATAATTGTGTGGTGTGAATGGTTGGTTGGTGTGCTTTGTAGTGGTCCAAATAGAGAGTCACTTCAGTGGCTAATGTGACGTTTGAAATTTGGGTCAAACCATCCCAACCGAGTTTAAGGCACCACATGAAGTCATTCATGTAAATTTCTTCAAGGAAAGTAGCATGAGTTGAGACAATAATAGTTTGCTTTTCCGGGTTATAAAACACACCACCCTTTATTTCCTTTGGATATCCTACAAACATGCACAATTCTGTCCGCGAGTCTAGCTTCCTCGCATCTTTATCCAATGTGTGGGTTGGGATCCCCAAATCCTAAAATGATTAAGATTCAGCTTCCTTCCATGCCACAATTCTTATAGGGCTTTCAATTCTGCCTTAGTTGGCACATCATCCAAAATATAGCAAGTTGTTTGTACAACGTATCCCCAAAAAAAGATTGGCAACTTCGAATAACTTAACATCGAACGTACCATGTCTAACAATGTGCAATTTCTTCTCTCTAGCATGTCATTCTTTTTTGGAGTGCCCAACATGGTTAACTAGGATAGAATCTCACTTGCTTTGAGTTACCCTAATAACTCATCAAATAAATGTACCCCACATCGATCAAACCGAAGTGCCTTTATGGGTAAACCTAGTTGTTTCTCCACTTCCGCATGAAACTCTTTGAATTTATCAAAATTTTCACTCTTATGGTGTATCAAGTATACATTCCCATATCTAAAATACTCATCAATACAGGTTACATAATACTCGTAACCACCTCTTGCAATAACACTCATGGGGCCACATACATTAGTGTGTAAAAGTTCTAGGGGTTTTTCGGTCCTCATTCTTTTTGCATTAAAAGATTGCTTAGTCATCTTACCTTCCAAGCAATATTCACATTGTGGAAGATCAACTTGTTTAAGTGAAATAAAGATGTCATCTTTCACAAGTCTAGTGATTCTTTCTCAGTTAATATGACCAAGTCTTAAATGCCAAAGGTACGCCTCATTAGTGTGAGAAGTTTTAAGTCTTTTATTCGATATTTCAATCTCAAGCAGTGTGCACATCTTTGGTTTGTTAAAATAGAGATTATTTGACATCCATCCATTACAAATAAGATTTCGATTTCTAAATATTACAATTTCATTATTAAAAGTCACGGTCAAAGCTTCTTTATATAAACATGCAATGGAAATTAAGTTTGTTTTGAAACTTGGTATACAGAATATGTCTTTTAAAATAATCTTCCTAAAATTATCAAAATAAATATGTACATCTCCCACTACTTCAGTTTCTACACTTGTCTCATTCCCAATCCGCAATGATAAGCTCTTATCTCTAAGATCTTTCGTCTCTTCGAACCCTTTTAGAGAAACACAAGCATGATTAGTGGCTCCCGAATCAATGACCTAGTGGTCTATTAAGTCTTCCACTAAACAAGCTTCTATCATCAAGAGTTCCATACCTTTTACCTTTGGTAGTTAGATATTCCTTCCATTCTTTACAGTTTGCCTTGAAGTGTCATTTCTTGCTAAAAAAAAAAAGCATTTAAACATAGAGAAGTCCTTAGGCTTTTTGGTTCTCTTACTTTCCACTTATGGTAGCCGAGACCTTAGCATTGCCTTTCTTGGCGTATTTTCCCTTCCCTTTTAAGGAAGAAGCGATGGTTATATTTGCTTCTACTCTTTGGACCGGCTGACCATTGTTCAACATCAACTGATAGGATTGTAACTCCTTCATGAGCTTTGTAAAGGTCAAATTTTTGTTACCAAGGTGATATGCGACCCAAAACCCAAAAAAATCCTTTGACAAGCTTTTGAACACCATCTCAATTTGAGTGTTCTGGTCCAGATTGGCCTCATTCTGTGTAGCCTCAAAAAAGTAGCCAAAAAGAGTAATCATATCGTCTTTGATCGGAGTGTCAGAATTTTGTTGGGCATTCATCAAGCTAGTTGTGACAAACTGTCAAGCTAAGGTAGTTTGGCCTCGGAACATGTCTTCTAGCTTATCTAGAATTATTTTAGCAGTCTTACAGCTCTCTAGTTACTTATACAGAGTACTGGTCATGCTTGCTAGCATATAGCAACGAGCTATCTCATTAGACTCTTCCCAGCATTTTCTAGCCTCAGCTTGAGTGACTGGTAGACACTTATTATCAAGAACTATTTTAAGTTTCTCATAGCGTAAGACAATTATCAAGTTCTTTTTTCATTCCTTATAATTATTTTAGTTCAATTTGTTTTCAGTGAGTATGTTCAATAAAGGAGTTGGTGCCATTTTCAAACTGAAAATAAAACATTCATATATTAATATCTTTGTATTAAGCAAATGCTTGAAAATGTTTTGCTACGATATGCACTAAGATATGCATGTGCCTTACATTAAACCTTATAAAAATTTGTAAGTCGTTGCAATGATAATTCCCACACCTATTGAATCAAGCCACTGTGAGGTGATCAAGATCAACTAGTAAGAACATGGATTTTCATCCAATTAATACATGAACCTAATTCATTGGGCATTCACACATACTAATAATCATTTAACGTTTGACCATTATTCTAACTTAAGCATAGCTCCTTGGAAAGTTACTTAACTAGATGATATTGAGTGTATAACCATCAACTCAACACCTATCACATCATACACCACAAATGAGTCATCTTAGGGCAATCTTACCGAGTAGCATGCTGTGACTAGTCCTCTTTGAAGAAAGAATTTCTTAATGTATCACATCATAGTACCTACCACAGGGGTTATGAGGTATTACCAAACGAGACACAACTTTTGGACAATTCATGGATAGACATAAGAATTATTCATTTTAATTCACCACATATGAATGTATACTAATTTAAACCAAAACATCTCAGGTTACACGTAAATCAATAAACATTCAATCATAAATTTGTATCAACTGGCCAGATATAAGCATATGAATTAAACAACTTATTACTCATTATTCAAGACTAAATATACATGCAACCTTGTTATAAATTTTGACTAAACCAAACTTATTTATTTGCTATTCCATTAATACACACAAAATGTCATATAACATATACTTAATAATTAAAGTACAATAATAAAACCACATACTAAACTTGCATCAAAACATCTTATTTAATAAAAGCATAAATTACTATTCATATGGTCAATTTCTAAAGCTTTAGCCGAATATTAAACATACTAGATACTTATGCTTTATTTAATGTCTACTTCCATATTACTCTATTATTATACATGCATGAAACATTTTAAAGAACTAAACCAAATAATCAAACATATTATTTTGCCTTTCACACTAACATATCAATTATATATATATAGGTACAATATATAATAACTATTCGTCCAACATTTTTAGCATACCAAAACCAAATTTTAACCTGCTATTTTCACTTATCAAACAAATTAATAAAAGTCATATTCAAAACTGATTCAATAATCACATATTCGGCTAAATATATAAATATATAGCCATATAGCCAAAACAATCCAACTTTAACATTAAATACATGTCACCCCAATTATCTAACATACACCGAAAGTTAACTCACCTATTTATCGAATCAAAAGATGGTGGTTTCACAAGGTTTTCATTACATCTAAAATCATATTTACAACCAATGATTAAAGACATACAAATCTTATTCATACCTACTTCATAACATAACTGAATAACAATATTTCAAATCATAGCCATTTATCTAATACATATCACTTATATAACATGCATATTATTCAATAAAAATATTCAACCATAATTTCATATCAAACCAAATAACCAAATTCACAATATGGCAAAGTCATATTATAGCTTATCAAAACATGTATCACATTTCACACAATAATCCATTTCAATCTTAATAGTCGAATACATCCATCCATGATATCATGCATATTTCAAGCATATCTTGTATCATTAAAATACATATTACCTTTGGACATGATCAAGCTAAAACCAATCATTAGGCATATTACTCAACCATATATCTAACTATAATTTCACCTATATGCCATAGCCGAATATACTTTAATACTACATCACATAATAGCACATAACATATTTATCTATGTATCAACCATAGCCAAATCACCAAAGTCAAAATCAAACATAACCATAATTCAACCAAACCTTGAAACTGAACTTAACAAATAAACAAGCCATTTTGCATGGCTTATATATATACACATACCAAAATCATCATATCCAAATATAATTTAGCCTATACATGCCATAGGTTCAAAATTCAACTTATAAAGTACCAAAAATAGTCGATGGTGTGATAAGCTTCTCTAACGATCCCCGAGCTCGTAACTAGATTCCAAAATCTATAAAACAAAGACAAACATACACAAAATAAGCTATTATAGCTTAGTAAGTCATAAGCAAATAACAACTTAAAGACATTATCAACTCATTTTAACCAAACCGAATTATGCTATAATAATCACATTTAATCTCAAGCTTAACATTTCATATATAACATATGCTTTCATAAATAAACCTTATCTTAACCGAATGTACATATATATATATATATATATATATATATATATATATATATATATATATTCAAAGTATCATTCAATTTCAAAGACATAATATCATTATATAACCGAATGTATAAAGACTCATATACATATACTCATAAATCAACTTTAACATCACATACTTATACATAGCATATGGCTGAATATACCACACAAATACACATATACTTACATTATTATCATATATATAATTTGCATTACATATCAAATAACAAGCTTACTTTATTTTCAAATAGGTAATCAAATAAATCATACCTGATCGTTTTAGCTCGTTTTACACATTTGGTCACAACTTATCATTGCCCGTTGAACCATTCATAATTGAATAGGATAATTAGATAATCACACATATCGTACAATGCCAACGTCCCAGACGTGGTCTTACATGTAATCACATATATCAGAATCACATATCGATGCCAACGTATTAAACGTGGTCTTACTCGCACACATATATCAATGCCATGGTCTTACTCACACATCACATATCGGAATCCTATGTCATGATATATTTATCCTATCTATTCTTAAGGCTCATACTTGTAACCATTGCTCTGAAACATATATCATTTTGGCACATTCTCAATCAATTATAATAATTAAATTCAGCATTTATAATATACATATATTGAAATTTACAACATCTATTTCCCTATAAACTTACCTCGAACAACGATAATCGGAACGGGATGACTAATCGACAATTTTGGTTTTTCCCCTATCCAAATCTGATTTCTTTGGTACTTGATCTAAACATATTCAAATTAAAATCATTCAAACATAATTTCATTCAATTTAGTCCAAGAACACATAAATGGGAAAATTACTATTTTACCCTTGACATTTTACACTTTTTACAATTTAGTCCAAATTGCACAAAACACAAAACATGAAAAATTTGAATACACTATGGTTAGGCCGAATGTTCCTTATACTCATACAAGTCCATACATTTCATTTATTTCACGTTTTAGTCCATCAACTTATTATTTTTGCAATTTAGCCGTAATTGCTCAAAATCATCAAAACTTCAAATACAAAACATGTTAATCTATCACATATCTTTTATTTTCCAGCATCAAACAACAAAAATCAAAAGCTTTCAACAATGGAAAAATACAAAATCACCATCAAATTCAAAAATTGAAACATGGGCTTGATAGATAACATAGCAACGATCTCAAAAACATAAAAATTATCAAAAACCGAACAAAAACTAACCTTGAACCAAGCTTCCAAAGTGCCGAATGTTCAAAATCTTTTAACCTCTTTTTTCTTTCTTAAGATTCGGCCAAAAACATGAACAAATTGCATGTCTTTTAATTATGTTTTATTATAATACTTATTATTTCATAATTTACTATAATTATTATAATACTTATTATTTCATAATTTACTATAACAACCTCTATAAATCAATATAAAAACTTAATATTGGTTGTCTACTTTCATCCATCCTATTATCAATTGGCCTAATTTCATTTTAAGGCCTCCATATTAAAAGAACAACAACAATTTGGCACTTACACAATTAGCTAGTCACTTTTACATTTTATGCGATTAAGTCCTTTTTATTAAATCGAGTACACAAATGATAAAATACTCACACGAAATTCTCACACATATAATATATCATGTTGTAGATATAGAAAATAATATTAAAATATTTTTTTGACTCAAATTTGTGGTCCCGAAACCACCGTTCTGATTAGGGTCTAAATCGGGCTGTTACAGTAGGTCTTGTTTAGGGACTTTTTCCTACTCAATATTTTTAAAAACATGCAAGGGTTTTAATTTCTGGTTTCAATCATGTACGATCAATATATGCATGACAAGTACATGTGTTGTGTCATTCTTTCCTAAACTATATGGCATGCTTATCTCATGTATGCATGATATGCTATGGTAATTTTATAATATTCACATCCAATTATTCACAAGATTCAATTAAACAATTTGATTCTCCACAATTTTTCTTTTAAAGGAAAAACCATAGAAATAAATGTGAACCATACCCTAGGTAGGTTCCTAGGAAATGAAGGTGAGTCATATTTGACCACTTAAAAATCAAGTCTTTTCTTACCAGATCCAATCCTAGACATGCACCTTCTCATTACCACAATTCTCACAATAATAGAATAACCTAATGAAGTGAATGGAACAATACAACACATGTATTTTCTCATTACCACACTTCTTATCTTTGATAGATTAACCATGGATCATCTCCTACATATATATCACAATTATATCATATAGAATTATCAAACAGATATATAAATAGATGGGTAATAAAAGAAAATTGTCAACCAAGGTTTCCATGGTTCTATTTCTAGAATATAAATTAAAAACAAAAAATTACATAGATTTTCATCACAAAGCATTTCTTGTGTCTACGACCTCCATCACTCCATCTTCTCCTTGTCATGGATTTCTTTTTGAAAAAATTAAATTTATATCCTATATTCATTTTTGGCTCACAAGAATTCTAAAAATAAAAAATAATTCTACGTGGAGATGATAGTCCACGATTTATTTCCTAAGAACCACAACCTTGACAAAAAAATAATAATTATATAACAAATATTTATGATATTGCATTCATTAACATCCATTCTCCTAAACATTCCAATAATTATAGAAATGTCACATCTTACCAAATATTAATCAAACAAGATGAAGAGAGATTCGGTCTCGAATTACACCATAAACATAGCACAACCTGGCTCTTGATATCAATTGTTGGAAAAAAAAACCCGATTTGAAAACGGTTTTCTTACATAGTGGAAAATTAAAATTTTGAAAATAGACCTAATTTGTAATATTTATAGCAATAAACTTTAACTGAATTCATACTTGTGTTTTTTAGATAAGCAGACCCTTGATATTTTCCAACTTTCAACCACACGTTCTTTTCCGCTATTCTCGTACCACGAATTGCTTCGAGTGTGGACTCAAACCAATTGAATAAAAAATAAAACTAGAAAATGTTTTCCTTTTGGGGTGAAAAGAAAAATTCTCTCTTCTTTAACAGAAACAGGTAAAATTTCTATTCTGGAAAATATGTTTATAAGTTGAAAATAAATTCTCTCTATTTTTCAGCAAAATAATAATCTCTTAAAAATTGTGTCAATAGCTCTACCAATGTCATTTATTATAAGAATAGAAGGTAGAACCCTTGTAGAGTTGTAGAATTTTATTGCCACTCGAAAAACAATATCCTAGTTTATCTAGGATATAGGGGGAGGCAACTCTAGTTAATGATACTAGGGTTTTATTGTCACACCCCCTTACATGAGGGTTTTCGGCCTCTCTCACATTGGGTCCAATTACAAGTACTTCTTGGGCCTTTTTAACCCAGTACTCTGTAATATGATCCAACCCGATTCAGTTTTTTTATTTCCCAAAATAAGCTTTAATATCTACATTTTAAATAATTTTCTCACCCTAATTTTACCCCCAATAAAATTTTGACGATTTTACCCTCAGTAAAATTATGAAAAAATTCATTCAATATGTCATCATTGTAACACCCCTAACTCGTCTCCATCGTCGGATTAGAGTTATAGAGCATTACTATACAAAACGAAACAATAATTCAACTTAAATATAAATTTCCAATAATTCATTCCGATTATAGCAAACATACGCATTTGGGCCTTAAATTAAGCTTTTGGAGCCCTAAAAACAATTTAAAAACGATCGCTTTTGAATAAATTAGAAAATTTTAGGAAAAACCTGAAAAATTAGGAAAGTAGGGGTCACACGGCCATATGGCCAGGCCGTGTGACGTAGCTCAAACTGTGAGGACATTCGAAGTAGGGACACACAGCCGTGTCCCAGCCTATTTGTCTGCTCGTGTGTGTATTCGAAATAGGGTCACACGGCCATGCGTAGGCCGTGTGCTAAACTGTGTGACAAACTGTTTTGAAACACATGTCATGTCGTAGGTTGTGTCTCAGACCGTGTGAAACATGCACTTACAATATAAATGACACACGGTCGTGTGAGGTGACTGTGTGTGGCACACGGCCGTGTGACAGCCCATTTCCTAGGTCATGTGCTCCAAATTTAGTCCTTAAAACAAGCCATTTCAAAATCTAAACTTGTATACCAAAACACACCTTTCCCATACACATTTATATGACCAAAACACACCTTAAACACATACAAAACATACCAATTCAACCATCCTATATGTAACCAATATGCCATTCAAAGGCACCACATTTCAAACACCTAACCTAAATTAATTTAACATCATATGTTCAATCATTTAATATACTTCATATACAAACCATCAACAAAAGAATTAAGGCACGCGGAGGCTTGGCACAATCCAAGACATACCACATAGACATACAACCCTATACATGCCATTTATAACCATTTCAATATATTCAAAGCTACCTAAGTGGATCGATGGATAGTGTGATCGTGCTCTAACGAAGATTCCAACCGTTCAAGCTTTCCAACGATCTACAAAACAAAGAAAACAACTATATAAGCAACTAGTGCTTAATAAACTCATATAAAGGAACTCAAACTTACAAATTGCATTAAATTAATCAACCATGAGTAATTCCATTTAGTCATAGACCAAATTTCCTTTTCCTATACATCATACCTCACAAGGTTAGTAGGTGAAGCAATGCATATATAAATCCAACCCAATCAAGGCGTATAACATATCAAGCATTTCAATTTCACCATTTATCTACCATATGACTACCATATACCTTTATTTTCTTTTAACTATACTTATCATATATTTCATATCCTTACTTTAAATCATAGATCATTTCATAGAGTCATATACTCTGTAAAACTTTAATTACCCGTTCATATCATGAAAAGAATTTCACTATATTAGCAATCCCATAAAAGCATGCATACTAACCTTATTGGCATGCCAATTGTATCTTGAGCATTTACTACGTTCAACTGGGCATTAAGCATAAATTTGTTACTTTTATACACATTAATCATTAGGAAGCACTTCATCATTTTTGTATATTTACAATAACTCTAATACATTCATATCAATAGTGTGAAATCACAAAAATTGCTATCATCAACTATTCATACTCATATGTACTCATTTTTAATAATTGATATCCAATAATAACAAATGAAATTTCTCAAACATATATTCAACTAACTAACAAACAATGATATAATAACAACATATTTACATTTACATATCAAAACACTATGAACTAACCTTATTCAAAGTAAACATTTAAAGAGACAATCTATAATTCCTGATCACCAAGTACAAATTCACCAATCTCATTAGTTGATCCATAATAATAATTTATCACACATTTATCAATTTAATTTAAACATAGATAAATATTTATTTACATTCATCCAAAATAAAAAAATAATGATTTCAATCCTTATACGAACTTACCTCGACAAATAAAATTGTAAAAACGAAACCAGCAACTAATCCAACACTTAGTTTTTCCTCGGTTTTGATCCGTTTGGCTCATTTCTTGATCTAAATACTAATTTTTCTTCAATTAAATCATTAAAATAACTAAATATAATTAATTCAACTTATAGCCCTTATTAATGGAAAATTTACAAAATTATCCCCAATATTCTACATTTTATGCAATTTAGTCCCTAAACCTAAAACTTGCAAATTTACCATTTTTAGCTAACATTCATGTTAGCCAATTTTCATCGAATTTCTAAACTGCCTATATTCATCAAAATTTCACATTAAATCTCATGAATTTTACTCTTTTAACAAATTAATCCTTTAACATTAAATTTACTAAAAATAACTTAACAAAATACCTCTATTTAACAACCAAGCTTGGTAATCTATCAATTAAATTCACAAACACACTTAAACAATTCATTATAAGTCCCTAAACTTTTAAAAATTTTACAAATTGACCCCAGATTAGCTAGATTAAGCTAAAACAATCAACAAAATATAAAAATCATTAAAAATGGACCTCAAAATCTCACACATGCATTAGATGAAGCTTGGCCGAAACTCCCCTGCCCAAAAATAGTGTTTCATTCGGTTGAGGAAAAAGAACATAAAGAAAGAAAAAATGTTTTGCTTTTTGCTTATTACTTGTTACTTAATATTTACTTTATTTATTAATAAAATAAATCATATAAATTAACTAAAATTGGATACCAACCATGCATGCTTTTTGTTTAAGGAATTACTGCCACATAAACCCTTGTGACCTTCAAAATTTAACTATTTAGCTCTTTTAACTAACATAGCTAACTTTTGTAACTTTTACAATTTAGTCATTTTTACTTAATTAACTATTTAAACGTTAAAATTTCTTAGCCAAATTTAAATATGACTCTAATACCACTCCGTAAATATTTATGAGCTCAGTTTATAGAAACGAGGTCCCAATACCTCATTTTCTAAAACCACTTGACTTTAAGGACATACCCTTTGAACCTAACAATTCTTTCAATTAACAAAAATCATTAAATCAAATGTCAATAATATTATACTTGACTCATAAATATTAATTAACAATATTATCAAACTCTCATGTTGGATTTGTGACCCCGAAACCACCATTTCTGACTCTACTAAAAAATGGGATGTTACAACAACTCAACATGTTCACTATGACCGAATGATTTACTTTCATTTTCAGGCTTCAAAACATTCCAGAAAAAATAAACTCATTCTTCCACCATGTTTTAAATAATCCTATATAGGATTGCAAGTTTCCATTTCCATTTTCATTTCTATTTCCATTTTGGAAACCTATATTCATTTCCAAATGATTCCATTTCTCTATTTCAGATAAACCCATAATCATTGTTGAATGTTTCTCATTTCTCTTTTTCTGTTCATTCTATTCATTTCTATTCAAACATACAATTCATTTTTGGTTTCAACGAGCCAGCAGAGGGACCTATTGGACATATTAGTTGAGGCTCAAATGATTTATAATTAAGTTCCGGCTTTTTGCCTATTAATTATAAACTCATTTAGTCACGAAGTCATTCCATTATAGTATTGTGACTGAGCTCCCCTCAACGACATACCATTACGAAAGCAACTAGTCAGTGCTCGTCTAATGACCTTGACATAAGTGTGTTACCCTCATAGGATATCTTTGACCTCTTTGGGATAATATTCCTTCTCCCGATATGATCCTATTTTATCTCATGGTAACCGTTACATCTTTCTTCATGAAAAGTCAATCACTTTCAAATAGTGATCAAGTCATCCATCACAAAGACGAACAACCTGAGGCCACGTTTACCTTTCATCAACCATGTAATGCCAATGAGAGGATATCATTTATGTAACACCCTTAACCCGTATCTGTCCCCAGAATGGGTTATTGAGCATTACCGAAACATTTAGAACATTTACAAATAATTCACGTTAATTCCTTTTCATTTACCAAAATTATTCATAATGTCCCTTAAATGGACCCTCGAGGCCCAAATCGAGTATTAGAATTGATTTAGGACTTAATCGAGAACTCCAAGAATTTTTTCGCAAAATTTTTTAAAATTTTCCTAGGTGCAGGGCTTACACGGCCATGTGGTCTAGGGACGCGCCCGTGTGACCCTAAGACACGCCCGTGCTGTAGGCCATGTTTGACCCCGTGTAACTCTCTAACTTGTGCCACACGGCCAGCCACACGCCCGTGTGAGTAGGCTGTGTGATCAATTTAATTTTCAAAAATTATGTGCAGGGTTCACACGGCTGAGACACACTCCTGTGTCTCTACCCGTGTACTCAATTCTGAGCATTCTGTTTCTCAAATTTAAGATGTAGTGGATACACGGCCTAACTACATGCCCATGTACCAAGCCGTGTGTCATACACGGTCTAGACACACGCCCGTGTCTCTGCCCGTATAGACAAAATAAAGCCATTTCTAACTTCATTTTTCACCCAAAATTTTACCAATATCCTGCACCAAAACTTACATCCAAATACCAACCAACCCAAGAATTATATCAATACCAATTCAAGCAAATTTTAACATCTAAATATGGTATAACATAACATACACAAATGTTTATAATCTTACCTTGGTTTAACCTAGGCATTAACATCATTTGACCACATACACTTAACATAACACATGTGTGTTTATCATAATAACCTACTTTATAATACCAAAATAAACCATTACTAGCCCTTCCAATGGCTAGGTTGCAAACATCATTTTCAAGCCACTAATGGCCAAGTATCCTATACATGCCATTATATCAAAATGATTTTTACTATATATACACAAAATAAGCTAGTGGATAGTGTGATGATGCTCCAACTGATCTCTAACCTTTGCGAGCTTCTAAGCACTATAAAATAGGGAAAATAAAACTAAATAATCATTATATGCTTAGTAAGTTCGTACAATAGGAATTAAAACTTACCAATTTACATTTATTAACATTAAGCATTCAATAACATGTTTTTTCATCAATTTGGTAAATTTACCTATACATATAAGCTCAATCAAACAAGTAAGTTGCATAAATGTTCACATAAGCATCAAATAAGCATAGATGAGCTCATCATACCATATTCTTTCAAGACATCATTTATTTCGTCTTATAATTCTCATATCATGTCAAGTATTTTATCCGTTGAATCATTGAGATTCCGATGGGTATTCAAACAGTACACTCAAGGTGTAAAATTTAACAACCTGCCAATTCATATTCAGGAGTACCCATTATGGCACTTAATCGGGAAGTACACTCTCGAGCCTCATAACATATAACAGGATTACTAGTCCAGGCTAAATCCTTTTTGTAATATATGCTCAAAAGAGCTCAATTAGGATTACCAGTCCGGGCTAAATCTTAATTGTAACATATGCTCGAGAGGGATTATATCAGGATTACCATTTCAGGATAAATCCCGTCAGCAACAATGCAGGACCTCATTCAGTAAGGAAATTTCGTTTATCCATCGAAATCCAATATTCAAATGGAATTTAACCCTTTTCAAACAATCTCAAGCATGTAATCATTTCTTATGTTATAACATTCAAATTGACTCACATAAATATAAAACTCATTCCATACAACACAACATTCAACTTATCATATTTACAAGCTCAATTAAGTTACACGAACTTACCTAGACACTTGTTCGCGTATATAAATCTACTAATCCGAAACTTTCTCTTTTCCTCGATCTAGCTTCGAATTTGGGTTATTTGGATCTATATAAATGAATTTATTCATCAATTTATCACATTTCACATTCAAGTGGACTCAATTTACATCTTAGGAAAAATTACCATTTTGCCCCTAACTTTTCCATAAATTTCAATTTCACCCTAGGCTTAGAAAAATGAAATTTATGCAATTTACTCCCTATTCCAAGCCTAACCAAAATTTAATTATAAAATTTACAACACATACATTCTATAAAATTCAATTTTTTTAATTTTTACAACTTTACATTTTAGTCCCTAAATCGTGTTTTCATCAAAAATCATATCTATCAACAACCTTTCATTTTCTACCATAAATTCCAAAATTTTAGCATATTCATCCATGAAATAATTTCCATACTTTGATAAATTTTCAAATTGATCCCCCAAATAGATAGATTAAGCTATCCCGATGTCAAAAATATCAAAATTACTAAAAACGGGACAAGAAAGCTTACCCAATTAAGCCAAGAAAGTTTATTCATTCTCTCCTAAGGTTTCCATGTATTTTGGGGATGAAAATGACATAAAATAAAATAATATTTCTTTTATCATCTTTTAATTAATTAAATTAATTTAATTTCCAATTTAGTCCTTGCCCTTTTTCTAAATTTCCATGGATGAGTCACCACAAAATATCTATATACTTTTCTTTAATGGTCTAATTACCATATAAGGACCTCAAGTTTTGAATTCCATAGCTATTTAATCCTTCTAGCTACTAGAATTCAACTTTTGTATTTTTTACGATTTGGCCCTTCCCGTAATTAAACACATAATTGGTAAAATTTTCTTATCAGAATTTTCACATGAAATTTATAACATAATACAGACCATGTAATAAAATTAAAATAAATTTTATTTTCATCTTAAATTTGTGGACTCGAAACCACTGTTCGAATTTCACTGAAATTGGGCTGTTACAATTTACCCATGTTTTGGGCTATGAATTACACTATTTTGAACAATGCTACATACTAAAAAAGTCGTACACCCAATACACTAGCTTTCGGTTCCTTATCCATTTGAACTCAGGCTTTTACTTACATCAAAGTGTACGAGTCATGCATACATAATCTTCCATCGACTCATGATGTGACAACCCGAATTAGGGCCTAATCGGAATAGTGATATTTTGACCACAAATCAGGGATAGAAATAATTGTTTTATAATTATTTTGAGGATTATGATATGATTACGTGATTGTGTGAAAATTTCGTGATAAAATTCTATGCCTAAAGTGCTTAAATTGAAAGTAGGGACTAAATTGAATAAGTTGCAAAATTTGCATTCTAGAAGTTTTTAGTATGAAATTGCTTTGGAATATTAATTAGGAGGTCTTAAATGGCAATTTGACCAATTTTAAGTTTATGGACAAAATTTAGGACATGGATGGAATTTTTAGGAAGTTTAGTAGTAAGGGCATTTTGGTCATTTGCATATTAAATGAAATAAAATGGGAAAAATAACACAAAATTGGTCATCTTCTTCATTAGTTGCTGCCAAATTTTCCTCTCCTCCATAGCTAGGGTTTCTTCAACTTTCAAGCTTCATAGTAAGTAAATTCGAGCCCCGTTTTTAATGTTCTTTACATTTTTGAAATCCTCGTAGCTCGGTTTACCTATTTCCACCATTATTTTCGAGTTAGGGTTTATGTTTAAAAATTTACCCATGGATCATATGCATGGATTTTGATGTTTTATGGTAGAATATGAAGTTTGAGATTGTGTTAAACATCTTTTGCTAAGTGATTTTTCGTAAAAACGCAGTAAAAAACGACATAATCGGTAAAAATACTTATTGTTCATAACTATATGTTAGAGTGAGAATTTGATGTTGTTGTAGAAGAGAAAAATGTTCAGTATGTCATAAAACATAGGAATAAGGGCTGAAATTAAATTTCCGAGCCTTGGGGCAAAAGTGCAAATATGCAAAAGTTTAGGGTCAAAATGCAAATTCGTAAAAATATGATTTTTGGACTCATATGAATAGTGTGATTAATTATTGGGCTAAATGTGATATTATAGATCAAGAAAGGCGTGGAATCGATCTCGAACGGGGAAAGAAAAGGCTTTGGACTAAATTGCAAAAATTCCACATTTTGTACCGAGTGTCATTCAATTTGCTCAGAGTTAAGGATCGAGAAGATCTGCCGCACTATCAATACTTTAGGGTAATTGAACTAAATATTTTGAATTATGGCATGTATAGTAGACTTAATTATTTTGTTAGGTGTCATAATTGCTTAGGTTTAAAATATTGGCTGATGATTCGATCAACTATGTTGTATAAGCCATTAAAGTTGGCTAATATTGTTCAAGACATATGTTATGACGATACACTATTAAATTAGATGACATATTTCTATTTCGGTTTTTTTGTTTAATGATATATGTGCTATGTTTTAGTAATACCTTGTACCTGTTAAAGCGATGATAACGGGTAAGGGGTGTTACATTTAGTGGTATCGAGCTATGGTTTAGTCGGTTCTCGGACTAATAAAGTGTGTGTAAAAGTCTAGCTATACATGCCATAAAAATATTGTGATAGTGTGGTGACTCTCGATTATTCTAAAGCGTGTTTTGTTTTAATATAGTAATGGATCCTGAAGGAACTGCGGTGATGATCTTTGCTAGTAATGCGCCGCCTCTGCGCACAAGGGACCGCGCTGTGGAAAGTAGATCTGAGACATTGAGGCAAGGAGAGGAGGCTCGGGATGCCTTCCTCCAAAGGATGAATGATTGGTATACTGAATTTATTCGAGCAAATCCAAATGCTCAACCTCCTCCACCCCCCTCCTATACCTCGGGCGATTCCTGTAGTTGCTCAAGGCATAGATTTGGTAAGGGCGAGCAAGCCTCCAGATTGACAAGATTCGAAACAAGGGGCCAAGAGTTTTTAGAGCAAAGATCAATGATGATCCTGAGAAAGCGGAATTCTGGCTTGAAAATTCTACCCGTGTATTTGATGAGCTCTCATGTACACCCGAGGAATGCTTAAAGTGTGCTGTATCACTTTTGAGAGATTCGGCCTACCATTGGTGGAAGACTAGGGTAGCAGTGGTGCCAAAAGAAAGAGTTACTTGGGACTTTTTCCAGGAGGAATTTAGAAAGAAATACATAAGTCGACAATTTATTGATCAAAACTAAGGAGTTCCTTGAGTTAAAGCAAGGCAAGATGTCCAGAGCGTAATATGAACGCAATTTGTGAGACTTAGCAAGTATGCTCGGGAATGTGTGTCCACCGAGGCCAATATGTGCGTAGGTTTGAAGATGGGCTGAATGAGGATATTAAAGTGCTTTGGTAGGAATTTTGGAGTTGAAAGAATTTGTAGTATTGGTTGATCGAGCCCTTAAAGTGAAGAATTGAACAAAGAAAGAAGAAAAGTCGCCATGGAGGCTCGAGATGCCGAAAAAGACCGATAAGCAAGCCATTTCATCACAATCAAAGAGGTCCAAAGAGGCAAACCCTCGAATGACAGTTTCAATTGGGGATTCACACAGAGATCGTGGTAGAGCGTATTCGGGTCTAAAGCTCAAGCTACTTGGTGGCAAGTGTGGGTAATATGCGACCTAGAAAGCCCGAATGTCGCAATGTGGCGGCAACATTATGGTGAGTGTTGGGGAACCGAACGAGCTTGTTTTGTGTCTTGGTTCTCGCGGACATTTTATTAGAGATTGTCCGGAGAAAGTTAAAGAAGAAATTCAAAGTGCTAGACAGAATACCACCGCTAGTAGGGGTAGACCACCGAGAAATACCGGAAGTGGGACTAGCGATAAAATCTGCGATGAAAGATTCGATGGCAAGATCGGAAGCTAGAGCTTATTCTATACGTGCTGAGAAGATGCATCATCTCCGATGTCATTCTTGTACACTTTCTCTCTATGATACTATTGTTATTGCGTTGATTGATCCGGGTCCACTCATTTCTATATTTGCATGAATTTAGTATCTAATAAAAAGTTGCTGTTGAGTTTATCGAGTTTCTGATTAAAGTGTCGAACCCTTTAGGCCAATATGTGCTAGTTGATAAGGTTTGCAAGAATTGCCCATTAATGATTCAAGGTCACGTTTTTTCGCCAATTTGATCTCATACCATTTGGTGAGTTTGACGTTATATTGGGAATGGATGGTTGACATTGTATGATGTTAAGGTAGATTGCAAACAAAAGACACTAGAGTTGAAATGTGAAAATGGAGAAATTACGTGGGTTGAAACCGATGAATCAAATAAATTGCCTATGGTAATTTCGCATATGTCTGCACGAAAATACATGAAAAAGGGTGTGAAGCTTTATCCGCTTATGTAATGAATCTTTGAGTTGCCTCAATTGAAGCTTGAGTCGATCATCGATAGTTTGTGAGTTTCGGATGTATTTCCAGAGGAATTGCATGGGTTGCCTCCGAACAGAGAGATAGAGTTTGCCATTGAATTGTTGCCGGGTAGCATCTTGTCCCGATCTCGATTGCTCCGTATAGAATGGATCCGATCAATTAAAAGAATTGAAGGCTCGATTCACGAGAATTAACAGATAAGGGATTTGTGAGACCGAGTTTCTCTCCCTGGGGTGCTCGAGTATTATTCGTAAAGAAGAAGGATGGTTCAATGAGACTTTGTATTGATTACCGTCAACTTAATAAGGTGACTATAAAGAACAAATACCCATTGCCGAGGATTGATGATTTATTCGATCGGTTAAAAGGGGCCACAAGAGTGTTTTCAAAGATCGATTTAAGGTCCAGTTACTACCAGGTTGAGAGTTAAAGAGTTGGATGTACCAAAACCGCCTTTAGGACAAGGTATGGACATTATGAGTTTCTTGTGATGCCTTTCGGCTTAACAAATGCTCCAGCTATATTTATGGACTTAATGAATCGGATCTTTCGGCCATATCTGGATAAGTTTGTAGTAGTGTTTATAGATGACATTTTAATATATTCTCGGGATGAATCAACACGCCAAACACTTGAGAACCATATTGCAGATCTTGAGAGAAAAGAAACTGCTTGCCAAGTTTAGTAAAAGTGAGTTTTGGCTTCGTGAAGTCAGATTTTGGGGACATATAGTTTCAGGTGATGGTATTCGGGTGGATCCAAGCAAGATTTCTGCGATCATTGATTGGAAACCGCCAAAGAATGTATCCGAGGTTAGAAGCTTTTTAGGCTTAGCCGGATATTATATAGGCGTTTTGTTGAAGGATTTTCGATGATTGCCTCTCCTATGGCTAAGTTCTTCTGCAAAAGAATGTTAAGTTTGAATGGGTGATAAATGTCGTGAGTTTTGAAAAGTTGAAAGCACGATTGATGAAGCACCAATTTTGTACAAACCAGAACCAGGAAAAGAGTTCGTAATTTATAGTGATGCATCATTGTGAGGCCTTGGATGTGTGTTGATGCAAGAGGGTAAAGTGGTAGCTTATGCTTGAGACAGATTAAAACCGCATGAGAAGAATTATCCTACACATGATTTGGAATTGGTTGCTATTGTTTTTGCCTTGAAGATTTGGCGACATTATTTGTATGGTGAAAAATGCCGAATCTTTCTTGATCACAAAAGTTTGAAGTATTTGATGAATCAAAAGGATTTGAATCTGCGACAATGAAGATGGCTTGAATTATTAAAGGATTATGATCCGGTGATTGATTATCATCCGGGAAAAGCAAATGTAGTTCTTGGCGCCTTGAAAGCGAGAAAATTTCTTTTTACTTTGAGAGCCATGAATACGGGGTTAGCGTTATCGATGATGGGTCAATCTTAGCGAGAGATGAGAGCTAAACCGTTATTTCTTCGATTGATTTGTGATGCTCAAAAAAATGATACTTGAGTTGCGGACCAAGAGAACTCAATGTGAATCGTTCTGACTCATTTTTGAGTTGGACCAGACGATCGTTTGATGTTTTGAGACGAATATGTGTACCAAAAACGATGAATTGATTCGAAAATATTACATGAGGCGCACAGTGGGTCGCTTATCGATTCACCACAGTAGCACAAAAATGTATAATGATTTAAAGAAATTGTATTGGTGGCGGTATGAAAAGGGACATTTCGAATTTGTAACCAAGTGTTTGATTTGTCAACAAGTAAAAGCTGAACATCAAGTGCCATCGGGGCTACTTCAACCGGTAATGGTGCACGAGTGGAAATGGGACAAGATTACCATGGATTTTGTGACCGGTTTGCCTTTGACTCCTAAAAGAAGGATCTTTGTATGCAGGTAGTGGTTGATAGATTAACAAAGTCACCCACTTTATACCAATGCGTGCTGATTACTCACTTGATAAATTAGCCGAATTATATATTCTTTGAAATTGTGAGGTTGCACGGAGTACCTATGTCTATAATATCGGATAGAGATCCGAGATTTACCTCGAGATTTTGGAAAAAGTTACAAGAAGCTTTGGGTACAAAATTGAACTTTAGTACATGCGTTTCATCCACAAACAGATGGTCAATCGTAAAGAGTAATTCAGTACTCGAAGATATGCTTAGATGTTTGTGTTTTAGAATTTGGAGGTAGTTGGGAGAAATATCTATCTTTGATTGAGTTTGCCTACAATAACAGTTATCAATCAAGTATACAAATGGCACCGTACGAAGCCTTGTATGGTCGTAAGTGTCGGACTCCTTTGTATTGGATCGAGCTTAGTGAGAAACAAATTCACGGAGTTGATCTAGTTAAAGAAACCGAAGAGAAAGTAAAAGTAATTCGGGATTGTTTGAAAGCTGCTTCAGATCGACAAAAGTCATATGCAGATTTGAAAAGAAAAGAGATTGAATTTCAAGTGGGTGATAAAGTGTTCTTGAAGGTGTCACCATGGAAAAGATTCGAGATTTAGCCAGAAAAGGCAAGTTGAGTCCGCGTTTTATTGGGCGTATGAGATTACCGAGAGAATTGGACCAGTGGCATATCGGTTGGCCTTACCAGCGAGTTAGAAAGAATTCATAACGTGTTTCATGTATCAATGTTGAGCGTTATCGTTACGATCCTTCACATGTGGTTTCCCCAACGAAATTGAGATTCGATCGGATATGACCTATGAGGAGGAACCAATAAAGATTTTGGCTCGAGAAGTTAAACAGTTAAGAAATAAAAGTATAGCCTTAGTGAAAGTATTGTGGCACATGACATGGGATAGAAGAGGCTACGTGGGAATCGAGGAAGCTATGAAGAAACAGACCCAAACCTTTTTCTGGTAAGATTTTGGGGGCGAAAATCTCTAAAGGGAGGGAGAAATGTGACAACCCGAATTAGGGCCTAATCGGAATAGTGATATTTTGACCACAAATCAGGGATAGAAATAATTGTTTTATAATTATTTTCAGAATTATGATATGATTACGTGATTGTGTGAAAATTTCGTGATAAAATTCTATGCCTAAAGTGCTTAAATTGAAAGTAGGGACTAAATTGAATAAGTTGCAAAATTTGCATTCTAGAAGTTTTTAGTATGAAATTGCTTTGGAATATTAATTAGGAGGTCTGAAATGGCAATTTGACCAATTTTAAGTTTATGGACAAAATTTAGGACATGGATGGAATTTTTAGGAAGTTTAGTAGTAAGGGCATTTTGGTCATTTGCATGTTAAATGAAATAAAATAGGAAAAATAACACAAAATTGGTCATCTTCTTCAGTAGTTGCTGCCAAATTTTCCTCTCCTCCATAGCTAGGGTTTCTTCAACTTTCAAGCTTCATAGTAAGTGAATTTGAGCCCCGTTTTTAATGTTCTTTACATTTTTGAAATCCTCGTAGCTCGGTTTACCTATTTCCACCATTATTTTCGAGTTAGGGTTTATGTTTAAAAATTTACCCATGGATCATATGCATGGATTTTGATGTTTTATGGTAGAATATGAAGTTTGAGATTGTGTTAAACATCTTTTGCTAAGTGATTTTTCGTAAAAACGAGTAAAACGACATAATCAGTAAAAATACTTATTGTTCATAACTATATGTTAGAGTGAGAATTTGATGTTGTTGTAGAAGAGAAAAATGTTCAGTATGTCATAAAACATAGGAATAAGGGCTGAAATTAAATTTCCGAGCCTTGGGGCAAAAGTGCAAATATGCAAAAGTTTAGGGGTCAAAATGTAAATTCGTAAAAATATGATTTTTGGACTCATATGAATAGTGTGATTAATTATTGGGCTAAATGTGATATTATAGATCAAGAAAGGCGTGGAATCGATCTCGAACGGGGGAAAGAAAAGGCTTTGGACTAAATTGCAAAAATTCCACATTTTGTACCGAGTGTCATTCAGCTGCTCAGGAGTTAAGGATCGAGAAGATCTGCCGCACTATCAATACTTTAGGGTAATTGAACTAAATATTTTGAATTATGGCATGTATAGTAGACTTAATTATTTTGTTAGGTGTCATAATTGCTAGGTTTTAAAATATTGGCTCTGATGATTCGATCAACTATGTTGTATAAGCCATTAAAGTTGGCTAATATTGTTCAAGACATATGTTATGACGATACACTATTAAATTAGATGACATATTTCTATTTCGGTTTTTTTTGTTTAATGATATGTGCTATGTTTTAGTAATACCTTGTACCCTGTTCCGGCGACGATAACGGGTAAGGGGTGTTACACATGATTTAGGTATGTCACATTATGAACATCATAAGTGAATAAATCCATAAATGGATTCAAGATCTACTCTATTTGGGTCATGTCCGATGTACTATCAGTCCAGTTAGTCACATATATATCTCTATCTTTTGGTAGTCATCTGCTCCAATGCCCAAGAAAAGACATCTCCCTAATTGGACTTCATAAATGACATATTAGTCTTTCAATCGATTTACTCATTTTTTATTAGAATAAGGACATGTTTAGGTTCATCTAGTAATATAAGTTGTCTTTTTGTACTATGATCCGATCACGTAATACAACTTAATATTAGTTAAACATTTAGACAACCAATAAGCAACATTTTCTTCTATTTCTTCTTTGCTTGCAAAAACCTTGTGAGGAAAATTATACAAAGTACATTAATGTAATTAATGAATTTGTTTTATTAACCAATTTGTTCAGAAAAAATTTCAAGTGTATATTGACGAAAGTACTACACTTAGGGCTCTAGATCCAACACACAATAAGTGTCCGAGAGACTAAGGGTGGAGGTGGATGCATGACCTACATGTATGATAGAAATTTGTGTACACTAGCTATATGACCAGGTGGAAGAGAGGAAGTAAGAGACATGTGTGGAGAAATTTTATAAATTAAGTCTCATATGATTATAATAAGCCAAGTAAAATTACACGGAGTAACAGACAAGACAGAATGTGAAGAGGAACCAGAAGATAAAACATGTTTTAGAAGAGGTACTAAGTAACTTAATGAGAGGGAAGCAAAATTAGTAAAAGCAGTAGCAACAACTGATGAACCAATAACAAGAAAAACTCATTTAGAGTTGAGAGATCCATCAACCTTAGTAGTTTCACCAATTCGAAGGAGTCGAATCAGACAGTCAGGAATAAGGTAGCCATGTTTATGAAAGTAACGGCATTCCACCTTAGAGCAGGAGGTGAATTGATGATCATTCTGACGATAAATTTTAAAGAAAACATTGCCAAGGTGAGAAATCTTCATTTTCTCCATGATAGAGACAAATTAGATAAAAAGAAAGTGAAGAAATAGGAGTAGATTGACGGAAAATGGTAGGAGCGGTTTGGTCAACAGAGTAGTCAATGACTTAGAATGACTTGAGTATGATGGCTCGACTTGGAGACGAATTGGCTTGGGTAAAAAAAGGCAAAGCATGGGAAACAAAGGACAAAACTATAAACAAAACCAAAAAAAAAAAGAGGAAAAAAAGAAAGAAAGGGAACCTAAGCTCTTGATACCATGTTATAAACTTAAAAAAAAAAAAAAAGTAAGAGGAATGAATTTATGTGTGTCTATTGTTATACAAGTGCTAGACATTTATACTAGTACCTAGGAACTATACATGAAAAGAACTAGACAAAAAATCCTAGATTATAGCCTAATTTGCATGCTAGAATCATATTGATACAGATTTATATTAACACAAGTTAATCAAATAAATCATAATTAATCATAGATAAAAAAGTAATCTAAATATGAAACATTAAATAAAAACTTCCTGCACATCTCTGCATCTTGTGTCTAAGACTTCGGAGAATAAATTTGATCTTCAATCCTTAAATGAATTAATTTGATCAGATATGGATAAATATGTTTTCATACATTTCTTGGCGCTATATAATTATAATCTTTGATTAGCTGAGCGATTAAGGAATGGTGGAAATTGGCGCGGTTTTGATTCCTCTCAACGATGCCTTGTTTTATTATTTTCTCTCCAACGACAAATCTTTTATAATTTTTTTGAGGAAAATTTTTTAATGGTTAATATGTAGGCAATCGATTGAGGACGAGGGATAAAAAATGATGGGTGTCGGTTCAAACCCTTTATTGGGTTAAGAGAATTTTTTTTCAAATTTTAGTTTGGCCTACGGGAAATAATTTAAGGAAAATGTTTAGAAGAGAATTGTGTTGAGAATATGTTATAAAAGTAAAGAAAAATAAGATAACAAAGATGGTAAATAACAAGAGAAATAAGAGAATAAAGAGAAGTACGTATTTTATTGATCAATGAGAATTTTTACAATATTTCTCCAAAATATATATTTATAGACATGAGAAGTATACATGATATAAAATTCTACTTCTAATGGACATTAGAATCCCAAAATACATCAAACTTATTATCCTAATGAATAGCCATTCCTATAATAATAAAATATTTATAACAATGAATAATCAATTTAATTAATTTTGATTTGGAAGAAAGAATTTTATTGGACTTTGACTTTGGTAAAACCTATATATTTATTTCCATTTTTATAATCTTCTAAAATTATATATAACTTTTCAAATTTTTATATATTTTATTTCCATTTTTATAATTTTAAGGTCTATATATATTTCATAAAAGAAAAAATATTTTTTTTTCAAAAGAACGCCATATGGTGTTATTGGATTGGCTATCAATTTTTTTAAATGTCAATTAGAAAGTGAATTTAAAAACATAATGGAGACATATTTTAGATATCAAACTAAAAAAAATAAATATACTTTAAACACCAAATTAAATAAAAAATTAAACTATCAAAAGAGAGAAATAGGATTATATCAGAAATAAAATCATGAATTAATTTTTTTAGCAAAGTACATATGTTTTTTTTTCCTTTTGGCCAAAAAAGTATATATATAGTTTCGAAAGGGACTTTTAACAATAAAATAAAACAAAACTGACAGAACTTTAAGTTGTCACTATAAGACAAACATTGTCTTAATTTCATTTTGTTTTGGTCAGTGGTGTCGATAAGGACTTGCAATAATGGAATTTTGTTTTGCCTTTTTTTTTCTCAAAGATAATTGCTTTTTGTAGGTAAAATTAGTAAAAAGGGCCACTTTACAACAAATTAGCGATTTAGGTTATTATTTTTCTTACATTATTTGAGAGAAATATTTCGTTTGAAATCAGAAGTTGACGTAACAAATTTTTTTTTATAAAAAGCGTTTTTCAAAAGATGTTTTATATCAAACGCGTTTTCTTTTGTCTGTTTGTTAAAAGCTTGCATCTTTTGTCGTTAGGTCCTAATTTCAAATTCCCTCCTTCTAAAAAATGTTAATTAATTTTTTAATTAATAAGCCTGCTATTTTCAGGTTTTTAGTTTTCAAGTTTTTTATTTTATTTTTAATTAATAACTTCTTTATTTACATAGGTAAAATAATAAATATGAAATTATATAATAAAAATAATTTTTTATACACATTATTATGTTAAATATACTTTATTTTTTAAAAACATCAACTAACTTTTTATATAATTTTCTTTATATGTAACTTTTATGTCAAATATTTATTATTTTTAGTACCATAAATTCTAATATTATAAAAATAATTATTTCAAATATCATTATTTTTTCACTTACATTATGATATAATGAAAATATATTTATACATATCATTATGTTAAATATATTTTATTTTTTAAAAATATCAACTAATTTTTTATATTTTTTTCTTTATATATAATTTTTATACGTTAATTTTTTTTTCATGTACATTGTATGTATGATAAATTCTAATATACAAAATCAATTAATCATTTCAAATATCATTTTTTTTAAAATATAATTTTTTTATATGTGAACTATTTATTTTTTTTCACCTACATTGTGGGATGGTAGATTCTAATATTATAAAATCAAATAATTATTTCAATTATCACTATTATTTTTATATGTAAAATATTTCAAATAATTATTAAAAATACTAATATATTTTCACCTACATTGTGGGTACAGTTAATTCTAATAGTATAAAAATAAATATTTAAAATACACATACAAAAATATATAATACTAAAATTTGTCACACCCGAGATTGAAAATATATAATACTAAAAAATATATAAATATTTAAAATATATAATACTAAAAAATCATTTCAAATGTCATTATTTTTATATGTAAAAATTTCAAATAATTATTACAAATACCAATATATTTTCATATGTTCACCTACATTGTGGGTACAGGTAATTCTAATATTATAAAAATAAATATTTAAAATACACATACAAAAATATATAATACTAAAATTTGTCACACCCGAGATAGAAAAAATAAATATTTCACATATAAAAATTTTATTTACTAAAAATAATTATATTTGAACTAATTGATTGACTTTATATATTAGATTTACCATACCCACGATGTAGGTGAAAAAATAATGATATTTGAAATAATTATTTTTATAATATTAGAATTTATCATACTCACAATGTGCGTGAAAAAATAAATATTTGACATATAAAAATTATATATAGAGAAAAATATATCAAAAAAATTAGCTGATGTTTATAAAATCTAAAATATATTTAACATAATGATATATACATAATTATTTTCATATATAATTACATATTTATAGATGTATATATAAATAAAGAAGTTATTAATTGAAAAATAAAACAAAAACCTTAAAAACATGTTTATTGTAACATCCTACACCTAACCTGATCACCGAGTTCGAGCTATACGATGTCACATTCGTAGCTGGAGCGACTACGATTAGTTTTATTCAACTTTAAACTATTGTAAAATTTAATTTAATCAAACGAACATTAATCAAAATAACAAACCATTTACGGGATTTATAAGAGTTCACAAAAGCTCCAAGAACTAATTCGAAGTTGAATATGAACCAAACATCCATCACTTGTTACCAAATTCAACAGGAGCATTCACTTCAGAACAAACGAAATTAGACTCAGCTAGGTACATGTGATAGCCTAATTTCAGTGGTGTCGGAACAGTGATTCGAGATCACTAAATCCGACAAATGAGTAGAAAATATTATTAATTTAGTGAGTATAAGTTAAATGTGAGGTTAGGAAAAATTTTGAAATAGTGAATAGTGTACAAAAATATATATATTAAAATAATTAGAATCAAAAATGAGGTACCGAGACCTCAGGAATTTTAAATCGAGCCATAAATATTTTTATAAATATTTATGGAGTGTTAATAAGTTAGTATTAAAGTTTCGTCAAGAAATTTTAAAGTACTGATAGCTAATTAAATAAAAAGGACTAAATTAAAAAAGGTGTAAAAGTTGCAAAATGGTTAAATAGCTCAATTGTCAAATGAGGAAGGACCTAAAGTGCAAATAAGCCCAAATGAGATATTTTGGGCGGCAATAGCTGAGAAAAATCAGAAAATGGGTGAAATAAGGGTAAAATTGGAAAATTGCCAAAATTAACTAAATAAAAATGGGACTAAATTGGAATATCTAGAATTCTCTTCATTTCTCTTCATATTTATCAGCTGAAAAACAGCCATGGAGGAGGGTTCAAGCTGGTTTTCATACTCTAGCTTCATGTAAGTTTAATTCTTGCTTTCTCCTTAAAATTTTTATGTTTTTGGACTTTTACAATTGGGTCCAACTTACTATTTCATTAGTTTTTGATTCCATGGCTAATTTTTGAAGTTTTTATGGATGATTACTGGAATAATATGATGAGTAAACATATAATTGAAGCTTTAATTTTGATATATGGTGATTTTATCAAGTAAAATTGATGAAAATTGGTTTAGGACCTAATTGTGAAAGAGTTTGGGATTAAGGTCTAGTGTTAAAGTTCTGGTTTTCAAGGGTTATGAAGTAGTTTAAAATGATGGAATAAAGTATTAAATGAGAAAAATTATCTCAATTGAGGAGTTAATTGAGCAAGGATTGAATTGTATGAACTATGAAATTTGGGGCTAAATGGAAATTAATATTTTTTACTAAAACTGTTTTGGGCAGCAGCAGTAGTCTAACATTGAAAAATCACCAAAAATTGTATAAATCGAACTAGAGAATGAATAAAATATGAAATTAAATCTTATTGAGTCTAGTTTCTTATAAAAGAAATTATTAAGCAATGGAATTGTAAATCATGAGCTACAATAAATTTTGTGAGACAAGGTCAAAATGATTTCGGGTTCCCCTGTTCTAAATTTGGAAAAATCATAAAAAATTAGATAAAAATAATTATGGGCTTAAATTTATATGTTTAGAATCCTTAATGAGTCTATTTTCAATAGAAATAAGCGGGAACATCATCCGAATCTCGTACGATGAGATAATTAATTCTTAGTGAAGAAGGGTCGGAACTGTCAGATAACAGAACAGGGGTAACTTTAAAGAATAAACTGTACTTATTGGCTAAACCAAAAATTCTAAAAATTTTATAATAATAATATATGTAAGTCTAGTTTCAGGTAAAATTAGCAGATCTTAATTTCGAGTTCTGTAGCTTAAGATATAAATAATTTAGTGACTATGACACAAATAGACAGTTTTGAATATACATATAAGTAAATAGTGAAATTATTGATAATGTTACTTGTTGTATGTCATATAAATTAAGGATGTGGAATGGAGAGGAGGAGGAGGAAAATATGTATGAATATTCAGCTAGCATGGCTAATTTGCATGTTTTAGGCTCATGGACTAAATTGAATAAAAGTAAAAAATTTATCGGCAATTTTGTAAAATTGTTAGAAATGACCAAATTGCATGAAATGAATTATTTTATTATTTAAAATTACAAAATTGAATGCAATTATTAATTTAGCTCAAAATTAGGGAAAAACATGTTTTAAGGATTAAATTGAAAAGTGTTGAAATTATAAAAAATTCTGATATTTTATAGAATTCATGGGTTGTTATCAATTTGTTTGAGAATAACGGCTGAAAATAAGGATTAAATTGCAATAAATTTATTTCATTTTAACCTAAGGATGAAATCGTCATTAATTAAAAGTTTAGGGGTAAAATGGTAATTTTGTTTAGAGCATTAGTTGAATGTATTACAACATGAAATAAATGAAAACGACGATCAAATTTCTTTATAAAGATCTGAATAACTCGAATACGAGACTTAAACGTGGACAAGAAAAGATATCGAATTAGTGAAATTATAAACATGTACAAGCAACGAGGTAAGTTAGTGTAACTTGAATTGTATTTTTAAATGCATGAAATATCGATATAATGAATTACCTGATTTATGTTTATGAAGAAATGGCAAGAGAATAATATTTATCATGACATGTAAATAAGTGATTATTTTTTATACGTTGATACAAAAAAATTAATTAAATTGAGACGAGTAATAAATTCAACTAAAACATATCGAGAAAAATAAGTACGTTAAGGGACAATATGTTTGATTTTAATTGGTTCCAAATATGAATGTTAGATAAAATGAAATACTTGAAAAATAAATCGGTAACTCCGATAATGCTCCGTAACTCTATTCCGGTGACGGATTTGGGTTAGGGATGTTATATTTAGTGGTATCAGAGCTAAGGTTTAGTCGGTTCTCGGACCGAATGTAGTATATGTGAAGTCTATAAATACATTACATAACCTGTGATAGTATGATATCTTCTGACTCTGATGAGATTTGTTTTACTTAAAGATAGAAATATTTTCCAACCGAGCTAATTCTGATAATGTTGAAAGCGATACTCAAGTATATGAACAAAAGATGATTATGATGAGTCCAAACTCATAAAGGTATGAATACATGTTGTATTTAAATTTATGTGTATAGTAAGTAAAAAAATTTAAGGTAAGTATCAATATTAAATTGAATGAAATTGAGATAAATATTTGATAGTATGTTGTTGGAAAGTGAATTTTAAAGTGAATTGTTATTGAATTAAAATTGAAATTGAAATTAAAATGTAAATTGATTGGAAAAGTGAAACAAATAGAATACATGAGAAGTTAATATTGGAATGGCTTTGATTCGATGATATGGAAATGAATGGATTTGAAATGTGAAAAGTGATTGAAATTGAATCAAATTGAATTGAATGTGATTATTTGAAATGTATATTGATTGAAAAGAAATTAGTGATTTTAAATTTGATTGGACAAAAAAAAATATGAATTGAATAAAAATAAAATAAATTATGAATATGTATAAATATGTGAATTGTGTATTGATTGAAAAGTGGTTGGAATTGAATCGAAGTATGATTATATGTGAAAATTTGAAATATGTATTAGTATTGAATTGTATACTAATTAGAAAATGGAAAAGTGAATTTGAATTGATTTGATTTGAATGGAATGGAATTATGATTAATTGAAATGTATATTGGTTGGATATTGAAATATGAGAAATTGTGATTAAATTGAAGCGAATTTGAAATAGAAAAATGATTTGAATACCCTATTAACTAGTAGGACTGAGTCGGATATAGTTGGCATGCCATAGGATTGGAAGTGTTCAGGGATACTTCGACCTCGAGTCGATGAGACACTGGGTGTCATTATATTTCTTCAGATAGATTCGATGAAGTACTGGGTACCAACTTTACTTCGGCTAAGCCGATGAGACACTGGGTGTCAAATATTGCTTCGAACTATCCAATGAGGCACTGGGTGCCATATTGGTGTGTTTGGTTGGTTTCGTGTATCCGCTAAGGTCCGAGTCTTGTTAATAGGGGTAAATATGAATATTAAGTAAAATTGAAATAAGAATTAAATTCCCTATTAACTTGCCGGGCTAGTCGGATATAATTGGCATGTCATAGGATTGGAAGAGTATGGGATTTATCGGCTTTACCGATCAGGCACTTATATGCTAGTTACTGTTACCACTACTGCTGCTGTTATCGATTCGGCACTTTGTGTGTCGAATATTGTTACTGTTGCTGTTACCGATTCGACACTTTGTGTGTTGGATATTGTTACCGCATCATATTCATTATTCTTTTTTCAGATTCGTTCAAGAGGTACTTCGTACCTTACTATTATCTATCTTCTTCGGATTTGTTCCGATGAGGTACTCGTGTACCGTCATCGCCATCTTTATCGTTTCTATTTCGGCCCCGTAGATGAGGCACTATGTGCCGTACTGGTGTGTTTGGGTTGGAATCTGTGTATCCGTCAAAGTTCGGATTGTTAATAGGGTGAATAACTGAAATTAGAAAATTAAATAAATTTGATTGCTCATACTATTAAATATATATATATATATATATATGAGAAAGAAATTATGAGTTGAATTCTCAATTGAAATGAAATGTGAGATTTGGAAAGGTTCATGAATTGATTAAAGATAATATAGATGATATATGATGTCTGAAGTACGTGTTTGCTGAAATTTTTCCCGAATTGGTTTCCGTTAGTGAATGGAATGATGCGGGGTTCATGATGACAGAATTAGTCAGAAAAATGATAATTGAGTAGTAAAGATGTTTGTGTGTGATAGTTACAGTTGAAACAAATATGATTATCTTTTCTGGGTATTCTATATATTCTTTTATCCTCAGAAATATGTGTGTGGTTATTTAGTCTCTAGTAGAGTTCTGATGTTTTGAGAATGCTAGTTAATTATGATGTTAGACGAAAGCCCTATTGGTCTGGTCGGTTTATGATCGTCATTTCTTCATCTTTTTGGAATTCTATTTTAATATGTTGGAAATGAAGTTAATGGTAAAAATTTATGTGAGACTATTTTTACGTTTCTACTTATTATGATTTTGTTTTATACCTGCGGAAATATATTATCTCTGTTATGATGGAAGTCCAGAGTCGGTAAGCAGTGTTTTTCTTCTGGCTTTCTTTGAGAAAATTATCAAGATCTTTATTATCTTCTTGTGAGTTAGATGTAATAGTGATTGCACGAGCGTTACATAATATTTTTGAGTTCATATTTGTTAGCAAGTAAGCCGAACATTAAGAACATTTAGGATTATTACAGTTAGTGATAATACTAGTGTGTTATGATATAGAATGACTATAGATTTCGAATTGAGATTGTCATTAACATCGGAAAGGAAAATGTTATTTAGTTTATGGTTGCTCATTTGACAAAGAAAGATCTGTATGATCATTTCAGTAGGTACAGAGTTTTCATTTGTGAGATCACCGAGTATATGTGTCCCCGAGAGGGTAATTTAGAATTTTGACAAAGATGTTCCAACATTGTGTTCTAGAGTTCAAAGGTGACAGGAAAAAGATATTCGAGGTTAAATCAAATTGTGATTCTGAGAAGTTAGTAAAAGTGTTTATGAGTGTTGAAAGTAACTTCTTCTGGTAAGATTTTCGGGGACGAAAATCCCTAAAGGGAGGGAGAGTTGTAATAGCCTAATTTCAGTACAGTGATTCGAGATCACTAAATCCAACAAATGAGTAGAAAATATTATTAATTTAGTGAGTATAAGTTAAATGTGAGGTTAGGAAAAATTTTGAAATAGTGAATAGTGTACAAATATATATATATATTAAAATAATTAGAATAAAAAAACAAGGTATCGAGACCTCGAGAATTTTAAATTGAGCCATAAATATTTTTATAAATATTTATGGAGTGTTAGTAAGTTAGTATTAAAGTTTCGTCAAGAAATTTTAAAGTACTGATAGCTAATTAAATAAAAAGGACTAAATTGAAAAGGTGTAAAAGTTGCTAAAATGGTTAAATAGCTCAATTGTCAAATGAGGAAGGATCTAAAGTGCAAATAAGCCCAAATGAGATATTTTGGGCGGCAATAGCTGAGAAAAATCAGAAAATGGGTGAAATAAGGGCAAAATTGGAAAATTGCCAAAATTAACTAAATAAAAATGGGATTAAATTGGAATATCTAGAATTCTCTTCATTTCTCTTCATATTTATCAGCTGAAAAACAGCCATGGAGGAGGGTTCAAGCTGGTTTTCATACTTTAGCTTCATGTAAGTTTAATTCTTGCTTTCTCCTTAAAATTTTTATGTTTTTGGACTTTTACAATTGGGTCCAACTTACTATTTCATTAGTTTTTGATTCCATGGCTAATTTTTGAAGTTTTTATGGATGATTACTGGAAGAATATGATGAGTAAACATATAATTGAAGCTTTAATTTTGATATATGGTGATTTTATCAAGTAAAATTGATGAAAATTCGTTTAGGACCTAATTGTGAAAGAGTTTGGAATTAAGGTCTAGTGTTAAAGTTCTGGTTTTCAAGGGTTATGAAGTAGTTTAAAATGATGGAATAAAGTATTAAATGAGAAAAATTATCTCAATTGAGGAGTTAATTGAGCAAGGATTGAATTGTATGAACTATGAAATTTGGGGCTAAATAGAAATTAATATTTTTTACTAAAACTGTTTTGGGCAGCAGCAGTAGTCTAACTTTGAAAAATCACCAAAAATTATAGAAATCGAATTAGAGGATGAATAAAATATGAAATTAAATCTTATTGAGTTTAGTTTCTTATAAAAGAAATTATGTAAGCAATGGAATTGTAAATCATGAGCTACAATAACTTTTGTGAGACAAGGTCAGAATGATTTTGGGTTCCCCTGTTCTGAATTTGGAAAAATCATAAAAAATTGGATAAAAATAATTAGGGGCTTAAATTTATATATTTAGAATCCTTAATGAGTCTATTTTCAATAGAAATAAGCGGGAACATCATCCGAATCTCATACGATGAGATAATTAATTCTTAGTGAAGAAGGTTCGGAACTGTCAGACAGCAGAACAGGGGTAAATTTAAAGAATAAACTGTACTTATTGGCTAAACCAAAAATTCTGAAAATTTTATGGTAATAATATATGTAAGTATAATTTCAGGTAAAATTAGCGGATCTTAATTTCGAGTTCTGTAGCTTAAGATATAAATAATTTAGTTACTATGACGCAAATAGACAGTTTTGAATATACATATAAGTAAATAGTGAAATTATTGATAATGTTACTTGTTGTATGTTATGTAAATTAAGGATGTGGAATGGAGAGGAGGAGGAGGAAAATATGTATGAATATTCAGCTAGCATGGCTAATTTGCATGTTTTAGGCTCATGGACTAAATTGAATAAAAGTAAAAATTTATGGGCAATTTTGTAAAATTGTTAGAAATGACCAAATTGCATGAAATGAATTATTTTATTATTTAAAATTACAAAATTGAATGCAATTATTAATTTAGCTCAAAATCAGGGAAAAACATGTTTTAAGGATTAAATTAAAAAGTGTTGAAATTATGAAAAATTCTGATATTTTATAGAATTCATGGGTTGTTATCAATTTGTTTGAGAATAACGGCTGGAAATAAGGATTAAATTGCAATAAATTTATTTCATTTTAACCTAAGGATGAAATCGTCATTAATTAAAAGTTTAGGGGTAAAATGGTAATTTTGTTTAGAGCATTAGTTGAATGTATTACAATATGAAATAAATGAAAACGACGATCAAATTTCTTTATAAAGATCTGAATAACTCGAATACGAGACTTGAACGTGGAAAAAAAAAGATATCGGATTAATGAAATTATAAACATGTACAAGCAATGAGGTAAGTTAGTGTAACTTGAATTGTATTTTTAAATGCATGAAATATCGATATAATGAATTACCTGATTTATGTTTATGAAGAAATGGCAAGAGAATGATATTTATCATGACATGTAAATAGGTGAATTATTTTTGATATGTTGATACAAGAAAATTAATTAAATTGAGACGAGTAATAAATTCAAGTAAAACATATCGAGAAAAATAAGTACGTTAAGGGACAATATGTTTGATTTTAATTGGTTCCAAATATGAATGTTAGATAAAATGAAATACCTGATAAATAAATTGGTAACTCCGGTAATGCTCCGTAACTCTATTCCGGTGACGGATTCGGGTTAGGGGTGTTACAGTACATGCCAACTTAGAATAAAAACAGAATATAAAAACATTGATGAGTTTGGGATTGTAGACCGAATGCTGAAATTGTAATTCAAATATCTTGAATTATACCTAACCTGTAGACGAAAAACAAATTGTATGTTGAGCAATGGAACTCAGTAATATTCCTATGATTCAAATAAAAAAAATTGTAAGTTAAGAAAATTGTAACATCCAACTAGTATGTCATTCATATCAAGTGGAAAACCAATTCATTTAGCATTGCAATAGAAGTGATCGATTCCATTTATATGCCAACACCTATCGTAAAGTCTTTTAAAAAAAAAATTTCAAAGTAATCATGAGCCAAACATTTATACCCTTAACCATATAACAATCAATCCATGTTCATTCCACAACAATAAACCATTAAAGTCTCTTTCTGAAGTTGGTCAACTCATTCATATTCATTTCAGCCTTCTCCAGGGCTCGTTTCAAATTTATTCACACAGAAGTTCATGTATTTCGTTTATCATGATCCACATATATATATGCACAATTGATGCCATAAATTTATACTATTTCATTTTGATATATTTAATCAAGTCACAAACTCATACCAATTTCATATAACTCATTTCATTACATTATTTTATTATCAATCTATTTCATTTCATTTTCAAGTTTCCTGATGGAACCATTCATTTTTCACATATCATATCCTATAATTATTTTCAATTACATATCATAACCTGAATTTGGTTGTATTTGCATACTCATATCTTGTACACTATTCTTATTTTATGATAATGGTTTCATTACAATTCAATCCAATATATATTCACATTCAATTTCAGAATCACAAATCAATTTGTAACACCCCAAACCTAGCCTAGACATTATAGCCGAATCCGGAGTAGTCACACAGAATGGGTTTAGTTACGTAAAATCATTTCAGTTACTTAACTCATATACTTTATATCCATTTTGAAAACGTTAATTAATTAGTTTATTTGCCAAAACCTATTTTACAGCGAAAGTCTAACAAAACCGATACATTTAGAAACCCAATTCGTATTTTTAGGAAAACCTCTTTTTGCGTAAAAATCATCAATTTCATAAAACAAACTTAACCAAGCATACGGGAAATCAGCAAACCAAAATCAACCATTCAAAACCCAAAAAAGTTTAGAGAGTCCCAAAAATTACAAACTCTCAAAATGAATACCAAAAACTTAAATAAAACCATAAATTGCTAAGTCCCAACAATTTACGGTCGAGTGATCACCGTTGAGTCTCTGCCTCACTGATCTACCTAAGTCTGTGGATTACTTGACAAAACAGACAACATATGTGAGTTTACGAAAACTCAATGTGTAACCCATCAGAATTAAGCATACAAACATATAGAATTATAAACACAGTTAGAAACAGATATAGTTTCAATTCAGGTTCAGATTTAGATTTAGATAGCAGATATGTAAAACCCTACCCCCATCCTCTACACACCAACTCCGACCATCCTATCACACCATATGGGGTTAAAAACACCCACCCATCCCTACACACCACATCGTGCCATTAAGACACATATCAGATAATATGAAGCCAAGCTGTCAGAATATAGGCGATATACGTCGTGCAGAACACTTCCTCCATATATAGAAATCCCACCGCAATCACAGATACAGAATTATCAGATACAGTATAACAAATTAAACAAGTTCAACATGCTTATACACAGATAACAGTACTGACAGACACACATTTAGTATACTATTCAGACCAGTCTATCCGAATATCATAGCATTCAATCTAGGGTCTAGTTAGCCCTTACCGACCCTACAGTAGGCCCACAGTCGATCAAAGCAACCCGTGTGACCCTAGGGAGAATTTCAGAAAAATAAGCCCACACGCCTAGATTGGCCTTGCCCGTGTGGCCCACACGACCTGGCCCAAAATCCACACGCCCTTGTGACATGCTCATGTGAGCCCACACGCCCGTGTGGCCCATATACCCAACTTGGCCTAGCCCGTACGGCCTACACGGCCGTGTGCTATACACGACCATGCCTTCATTGATGACAAGGCAGTGTCTCGCACACGGCCATCCACACGGGCGACCATACGCCTGTTTGACGTCAATAATGAAGTTTTTTGGCTTTTGTCGAAACCTCATTTTCTGCGTTTCGGGTACACACCTGATATGATTTCGCAGCAAATGCAATTGCAAGACCACCAGAACCTAAAATTGATACAAAATACCAAGTCAAAACCAAAACAAACGCAAAACTAAGAACCCCTGAAATCGAGGTGCTCACCTTAGACGAACGATGTTTCTCAACACCTAACTTGTTAAAGAATTCAATGCCTCTTGTGATCCCCCTAAACCGTTCAACAACACTAACAATTAATCCAGCATTCAGAAAATTATAGTGTACTTTCCCCAACAGAAATTATTGAGACCATAATGAGATTAACAAAAATAAAGCTACTTACAGAATACCCAGAAACAGATTAATTTAACCCCTCCACACTTCGATCAGATAACGCAAGAACAAAAGAACCTCAACCAAAAGAAAAAGTAAAGGGCAAAAAAAATGGAGAAGAAAAAGAACTTGAGAGTTTGGGAAAAACGTCAAAAATTGCATAAGAATTTTGGTAGGAGAGAGAAAAACAAAATAAAAATCAAAATTCCAATTTTGACAACATCCCACTAAATCACAACTCCCATTATCCCACTACATCTTAACCACCACAAAATTCTAACTCCAGCAAAACTCTCTCACAAAATCGAGCAAAAATTAACACCCTCGCTAACGCAGAGATTCAAACACAAAACCTCTAACACACTAACCCCCTTACCACTTGAACTAGCAGGCTCATTCTGATATGAACTTACAAGCAATTTAATATAAGCCCACTGTACAAGGATAAGGCTTGGATCCAAAAATAACAAAGATTGCCAAAGGTGAGACTTGAACCCAAGACCCCTTACACACACCCAAAACACTTAACCACTGAA
Organism: Gossypium anomalum; assembly: GCA_025698475.1. Lineage (NCBI taxonomy): Eukaryota > Viridiplantae > Streptophyta > Magnoliopsida > Malvales > Malvaceae > Gossypium > Gossypium anomalum. Next base: position 73,290,395 of record CM046966.1, on the reverse strand, counting down.
GCAGATACACATTTATGTCAGATACTCACAAAAGCAAAATTTAATTATTTAGGGCGTTAAAACTCAACCCCCTAAAAGAAATTTTAACCTTGAAATTTATCTAATCCGAACAGATGAAGATACTGTTGGCATATCGAGTCCTCAGGTTCCCACGTGGCCTCCTCAGTACCATGATTCCGCCACAGAACCTTCACTAAAGGAATGGACTTCCTCCTCAGAATCTTAACATCTCGATCCAGAATTTGAACAAGCTCCTCCTCAAAAGTCAAATCTAGTCTAACCTTGATCTCCTCAACAAGACAACGTGAGATGGGTCAGACCGATATCGCATCAGTATCGAGACGTGAAACACGTCGTGGATCCGGTCTAACTCTAAAGATAGCTCCAACTGATAAGCGACCGGTCCCATACGCTTCAGAATCCGATATGGTCTAATGAATCTAGGGCTCAACTTACCCTTACAACCAAACATCAGAACTTTCTTCCACGGAGAAACCTTAAGAAAAATGAAGTCTCCCATAGAGTACTCAATATCACGCCTCTTCAGATTTGCATAAGATTTCTATCCATCAGAAGCCGCTTTGAGACGATCCCGAATCAATCGAACCTTATCCTCGGTCTAAAAAACTAGCTCAGTACCCAAAACCCGACGCTCACCCAACTTAGTCCAACATAGTGGAGTACGACACTTATGACCATACAAAGCCTCGTAAGGTGCCATCTGAATGCTATCATGGAAACTATTATTGTAGGCGAACTCAACTAGAGGCAGATAATCCTCCCAACTACCTCGAAAATCTATCACACAACTCCGAAGCATGTCCTCTAGTATCTGAATCACCCTCTCAGATTGACTATCAGTCTGAGGATAGAACGCAGTACTGAAGTCCAATCTCGAACCCAGAGCCTCATGTGATTTCTTTCAGAATCAATAAGTGAAACAATGATCTCTATCAGAAATAATCGAGATAGAAACCCCATGCAGTCTTACAATATCAAAAATATAGAGCTTCACTAACTTCTGTAGAGAATAATCCGTCTGAACCAGAATAAAGAAAGCAGACTTGGTCAATCGATCTACGATGATCCAAATAGAATCCTTCTCAGTGGGTGTCAAGGGCAACCCACTAACAAAGTCTATCGTCACTCGTTCCCATTTCCACAAGGAAATCTTAACTGGCTATAACAAACCCAAAGGCAACTGATGCTCAGCCTTAACTTGCTGGCATGTCAGACAACGAGCAACAAAATTAGTAACTTCACGTTTCAGACCCAGCCACCAGTACAACTCAATAAGATCGTAACACATCTTATTACCACCAGGGTGCATGGTATATGGGCTACTATGTGCCTCCTTCAGAATTGATTATCTCAAATCAGAATCATTCGGTACACAGATCTTTCCTTGAAAACATAGCACACCATCGTTATTCAGCCTAAAATCTAAAGTATTGCCACTCTCAATCTGACGAAATCGCCGACCCAGAGAGTCATCCCCCAACTGCTTATCTCGTATCTAATCAATCCAAGTTAGCTTAACTTGCAACTTAGCTAACAGAATCCCATCCTCAAATAGACAAAGTATAGCGAACATCGCTATCAAGTCAGACATCACCCTACAATTTAGAGCATCAGCCACCACATTGGCCTTACCAGGATGATATTCTATCGTTCAATCATAATCTTTGAGCAATTCAATCCATTGGTGCTACCTAATATTCAACTCCTTCTGAGTAATGAGGTACTTGAGACTCTTGTGATCGGTGTAGATAATACACCTCTCTCTATACAGATAGTACTTCCAGATTTTCAACGTAAAAACCACCGCAACCAACTCGAGATCATGCGTCGGATAATTTCCCTCATGTGTCTTAACTTGACGGGATGCATAAGCCACAACCTTACCATTATGCATCAGAACACAACCCAAACCAACATGCAACGCATCAGTGTATACCACAAACTCTTTACCAGATTTAGGCTGTATCAAAACAGGAGCCTGAGTCAAAACAGACTTGAGCTTTTCAAAGCTCGATTGTTACACATCAGTTCAAACGAAAGGAACTTCTTTGCGCAGAAACTTAATCAACGGAGCTGCAATCAAAGAGAACCCCTTGAAAAACCACTGATAATAACAGGCCAAACCTAGAAAACTATAGATCTCAGATACATTCTTAGGCTGTTTCCAATCAAGTATAACATCAATCTTCCCCAGATCAACACAAATCGCCTCAGCAGAAACCACATGCCCTAGAAAAGTCACTTCACGCAACCAGAACTCACACTTGCTCAATTTAGCGTAAAGTTGTTTCTCATGTAGAATATTAACCACTACTCTAAGATGCTCATCATGCTCATCCTTGGTCTTAGAGTATACCAGAATATCTTCAATAAAGACCATAATAAACTGATCTAGATATGGCTAAAACACTCGATTTATTAAATCCATGAATGCAACCGAAGCATTCTTCAGACCAAAAGGCATAACTAGGAACTCGTAATGTCCATAACGAGTTCTAAATGCAGTTTTATGAACATCAGCTTCCTTAACCCTCAACTGATGATACCCAAAATAAAGATATATCTTAGAGAACACTAAAGCCCCTCGAAAATTATCAAACAAGTTATCGATCCTTGAAAACGGATACTTATTCTTTACAGTTAACTTATTCAACTGTTGATAATCAATGCATATCTTCATGGTCCCATCTTTCTTCTTAACAAATAGAACTGGTGCCCCCCATGGAGACACAGTAGGACGGATGAAACCATGATCCAGAAGTTCTTTCAATTGAGCCTTAAGCTCTGTAAGCTCCTTCAGTACCATTCGGTATGGAGCGATAGACACCGGAGCTATACCCGATTGAAGCTCAATTCCAAACTCAACTTCTCAATTAGGAGGTAAACCTAGTAACTCCTCAGGAAAGACATCCGAAAAATCTCTTACTATTTTAATATCCCCAATAGAAGAGCCCCTAGAATTAGAAACACTAACGTAAGCCAAGTACGCCTCACACCCTTTTCGAACAGTTTTTCAGACACAAGAGTGGAGATCACATTGGACAAATAATCTCGACGTTCACCAATCACAACCACCTCCATATCAACCTTGGTCTTCAGAACGACCTTCTTAGATGCGTAGTCTAAACTGACTCGGTGCTCAACCAACCAGTCCATACCCAGAATTTAATCAAACTCTCTAAATAGAAGTTCCATCAGATTTGCCAAAAAGATAGCCCCTTGTACCACTAATGAAAGATCCCTATAGAGTTTACCAACCCCAACAAACTACCCCAACGGACTTAGTAGAGTAATCTCACGAGAAGTACTCTCAACAGGAATCACCAGGTTTTTAGATATAATGCTAGCTACATAGGAGTGAGTAGAACCTATGTCTATCAAAATAGTATAAGGCACATCAAATATAAAAAATGTACCGGTGATGAAATTAGGAGCATCTCTATCCTCTCGGCGTCGTGCAGCATAAATCAATGCAGGCTGCCTCACCTCAATCTGACTAGCACCTCTACCCGATGATCTCTGCTCACGATCCATACCATTATCACCCCTAGCCTGTCCACGGGCTCTAGGTGGCTGCTGAATTACCCTCTGAGGTTGTGCAGAACCTGGTCCGAAGCTTGCATCTGATCAACCCTCTGTAGACACTCTCGAATACAGTGCTCTAATAACCCACACTTTAGACAGGCCCCTATCCTCCTCCAACACTCACCCGGATGGCGCCTACCACAATCACCACATAGCTGAATCCCAATAGGAGCAACAGGAGCCTCTACTCTAACTGGCTCATTAGAGCTGCCCTTTTACTTGTGCCTATGAACAAAACTAGAGGACTCTGATTCTCTCTTGTTCTTACCCCTCTCTCGATCCCTATTCTGGCGCTCCACGTGCTTAACATCCTAGGCAATCTTCGTCTTCTCAACCAAAATCGTGAACTCTCGCTCCCTCTGTGGAGCAATTAGAACCCTCAACTCAGACTGTCCTCAAAGCGGAAGCACCTCTCATAGTCAGACGCTACCATGTCTCGAGCGTAGGGGCTCAGCCTTAGAAATTCAGTCTCATACTCGGCCACCGATCTATCCTTGCGTGAGATTCATGAACTCACGCCTACGAGCATCTACATAACTCGCCCCCACGTACTTACTCTGGAAGGTGGTCTTAAAGAAATCTCAATTCAGACGATTAGGCTGAGTACCCTCCTCAACTGTCAACCACTACTGATATGCCTCGTTGTAAAACGAGGAGACTGTACCCTTAAATTTCTTCTTAGGAGTACAGTCTAAATCGTTCATGATCCTCTCGGTGGCCTCCAACCAATACTCGGCCACATTAGGGGCAACTCCAGTGACACCCCTAAGCAATTCAGCACCATTAGACTGAAATTGTTCAGTTACCGACCCTCAGCCCCCAGCTCTAGAATGGGGTCCAGCAGCCCTTTTCAAAATCCTTAGCATGGTTTGGGACAATGCGTCATCCCCAGCCGAGCGACTTTGTGACCTAGTCTCAGTAGTAGATGAAACTGGTGTCTTACTCGTATCCAGAGAGGAAGACTCAGCTCGAGCCCCCCTATGGCCTCTACCACGGCCTCGAATGCCATGTCTGCGAGTTCCACAAGTGCTCATTGTATATTTCAAATTGTTTTCAATGGTTTCAGTCTTTAACTACTCAGTATAGTTTCAGAAAGTGCTAACTATAGTGTTTTCAAAGTTTTCTATCAAAAATTCATAAATACTTATAGGATTGGCGCCGGAGACTTGATGTACCACATACTTTCCCAATTTATCCAAAAACAATATTTAAAAACCAATTTTTTTCGAAATATAATTTTGAAACCCAAAATTCACAGCCCGAGTTTTGCAACTTGACTCTGATACCACTAAATGTAACACTCCAAACCCGGCCTAAAAGTTATGGCTGAATCTGGAGTAGTCACAGAGAATGGGTTTAGTTGCGTAAAATCATTTCAGTTACTTAACTCATATACTTTATATCCATTTTGAAAATGTTAATTAATTAGTTTATTTGCCAAAACCTATTTTACAGCGGAAGTCTAACAAAACTGATACATTTAGAAACCTGATTCATATTTTTAGGAAAACCTCTTTTTGCGTAAAAACTGTTAATTTCATAAACCCAACTTAACCAAGCATGCGGGAAATCAGCAAACCAAAATCAACAGTTCAAAACCCAAAAAAGTCCAGAAAGTCTCAAAAATTACAAACTCTCAAAATGAATACCAAAAACTTAAATAAAACTATAAATTGCTAAGTCCCAACAATTTATGGTTAAGTGATCACCGTTGAGTCTCTGCCCGATCTGCCTAAGTCTGTAAATTACCTAACAAAACAGAAAACAAATGTGAGTTTACGAAAACTCAATGTGTGACCCATTAGAATTAAACATACAAACATATAGAATTATAAACACAGTCAGAAACAGATACAGTTTCAGATTTAGATTCAGATAGCAGATATGCAAATCCCTCCCCCATCCTCTACACACCAACTCCGACCATCCCATCACACCATGTGGGGTTAAAAACAACCACCCATCCCTACACACCACATTGTGCCATTAAGACACATATCAGATAATATGCAACTAAGCTGCCAGAATATAGGCAATATATACCGTAAAGAAACACTTCCTCCATATATACAAATCCCACCCTAGTCACAGATACAGAATTATCAGATATAGTATAACAGATTAAATAGGTTCAACATGCTTATACATAAATAACAGTACTGACAGGCATATATTTAGGATGCTACTCAGATCAGTCTATCCAAATATCATAGCATTCAATATAGGGTCTAGTTAGCCCTTACCGACCCTACAGTAGGCCTACAGTCGATTGGAACGACCCGTGCGACCTTAGGGAGAATTTCAAAAAAATGGGCCCACATGTTAGTGTGGTTTGCCCATGTGACATGCCTGTATAGGCCCACATGCCCAACCTGGCCTAGCCTGTGTGGCCTACATGACCACACCCATGCCACCACATGGCTGTGTCTCTCATACGACCATCCACACGGGCGACCACACGCCCATTTGACGTCGACAGTGCAATTTTTTAGCTTTTTTTGAAACCTCATTTTTTGTGTTTTGGGTACACACCTGATATGATTTCACAGCAAATGCAATTACAAGACCATTAGAACCTAAAATTGATATAGAATACCCAGTCAAAATCGAAACAAAAGCAAAACTACGAACCCCTAAAATCAAGGTGCTTACCTTAGACGAACGATGCTTCTTAACACCTAAATCGTTGAAGAATTTAATGCCTCTTGTGATCCCCCTAAATCGTTCAACAACACTAATAATTAATCCAGCATTCAGATAATTATAGTGCACTTCCCCCAATAGAAATTATTGAGACCATAACGAGACTAATAAAAATAAAGCTACTTATAGAATACCCAGAAACAGATCAATTTACCCCCTCCACACTTCGATCAGATAACGCAAGAACAAAAAAACCCCAACCAAAAGAAAAAGAAAATGGTGGAAAAAGGAGAAGAAAAAGAACTTGAGAGTTTGGGAAAAAGGACAAAAAATACACAGGAATTTCGGCAGGAGAGAGAAAAATAAAATAAAAATCAAATTTCCAATTTTGACAACATCCCACTAAATCACAACTCCCATTATCCCACTACCCTAACCACCTCAGAATTCTAAGTTCACCAAAACTCTCTCACAAAACCAAGCAAAAATTATCATCCTTGCTAACGCAGGGATTCGAACACAAGACCTCCAACATACTAACCTCTTTACCACTTGAACCAGTTGGCTCATTCTGATATGAACTTAGAAGTAATTTAATATAACCCACTATACAAGGATAAGGCTTGGATCCAAAAATAACAAAGATTGCCAAAGGTGAGACTTGAACCCAATACCCCTCACACACATCCGGAACACTTAACCACTAAAGCAAATATACATTTGTGTCAGATACTCATAGAAACAGAATTAAATTATTTAAGGTGTTACCCAATTCATCATCAATAGACCATATCTCATGATAAACATGTTTTATAAATCATAGTTAGGAATATATCATATTAACATGCTATAACAGCCCGGTCTAGACCCTAGTCGGAACAGTGATTTTGGGACCACAAATCTAAGTTAGAAAAATATTTTAATATTATTTTCTGTGTTTACAGCATGATATTAGAGTTGTGTGAAAATTTCGTGAAGAAATTTTATTGTTTAAGTGTTTAATTCGGGAAAAAGGAATCAATTGCGTAAAGCGTAAAAGTTGTGTTCTTTAATCTAAAGGTGTCAAATAGCTATAGAACTTAAAATTTAAGGTCTTTAAGTGGTAAATATACCATTAGTTGGTTAGTGGATGTTAATGGATGATAGTGGAGTGGCATATGTTGTAATTACTAATGTTTTTAATGGTTAATTAGGTAATTAATTAAATAAATGATAAGTTAATAAAATAAAAACATAAAGTCATCATCTTTTCACCATTTCTTCACCCAAAATGAAAAATATGAACAGCCATGAAAGCTTGAACATTCAGCCAAGCTTTGGAGCTTGATAGGTGAGTGGTTTTTGCCTGATTTTTAATAATTTATATGTTTTTGAGCTCGTTGCAGCTTAATCTAGCTAGCCCGTATCTCCATTTTCAAAACTGTTATAGATTTTGTGGCACTCCATTGATTAATATTCATACTTTTTGATGATTGATGATGAAATATGGAAGTTAGATGATAGTTTTACATATTTTACAATGTGACTTTGAGTAAAAATGCAAATTATGGACTAATTTGTGAAATTATGAAATTATGTGGTTAAATGTATGAATAAATTGAATTAATGGGTTGTTAGGGACCCGAGGTGAATTCAGCCTAGCATGGGCATAGAGAAATTTTGAGTATTTTGTGTTTTGTGAAATAGGGACTAAATTATAAAAAATATGGAATGTCAGGGGCAAAAGTGTAATTAGCCCACTCGTGTGTTTTTGGATGAATTTGATTGAATATATGATTAAATAAGTTAAATTTGTATTGAATTAGATCAAGAAATGAGAAAATCAGATTTGGATCAGGGAAAGTAAAAAATTATCGAATAGTCGTTTCGGTCCGTTCGTGTTAGTACGAGGTAAGTTCATAAGTAAATAAATGTTACTAAATTGAAATGTATGTGCATTATATGTGCTGAATTAAGTTGTAAAGGAATATGATTGTGAAGTTGAAGTATGTAAAATGTGAATTGAATTTGAGGCACTAAGTATGCGATAAATGAAATAGCTACTGCTATTAAAATGGCACTGAGTGTGCCAGATTATAACAACATTTGGCTAAGTAAATGGCACTATGTGTGCGATACCGTTATAAGTTCGGTTGAATGTAATGGCACTAAGTGTGCGATATAATTATAGTTTCGGCTAATTAATTGGCACTAAGTGTGCGAGTTCATTGAATGTTCAATGATGATCGAATGAATTAGTGCTTCGAGCATTAAAGTGATAAATGTGATAAATAAGAACGTAATGGTACAGGTATATACGGAACCTATGTGATTGATGATGTTAAGTATGAAGTAGATGAAAAATTATGTAAATGAATGATGAAATGAGTTGGATTGAATAGCATTATTAATGTTATTTGTAAGATTAAAGATGTGAAATGAAAGTAAGATATGGCTTTGAATAAGGATGAGTAATATGATCTGTTATATATACTTGTTATATGAAATTGTAGTGTTATGTTTCGGATATGAGATTTACGAAACATGAAACATGGATTTGATGTATGGTTACTTGATTCGAAAACTTGAACAAATAGTGAAATTAAAATGGTTGAGCTGGTTATATGATTCATGTATGCGAATTTGGTTTATGTGAATAAGGAAATTATAGATGTTCGAGTTTGGAAGTGTTTATAAAGAAGTTGATGTAACTTTATGTATGATTTGTAATAAATGACAATAGTTTGGTTGGCGATGAAATGAATATGTGCGAGCTTAACTTATATGATTAAGTTAACAGTTGTTAATCGAATTTGAAAGCATGGTTATACATTCATTGATAAATAAGTTAAGTGAATTATTTAATGTGGTTACATGAATTTACAAGTATAATAAAGGTATATGTGATTAAGATTTGTTAATTTTGGTTTAGTGATATTGGTTTAAAAATATCATTGAAATGATTTATTTGCTTATGGCTTACTAAGCTTTCAAAGCTTACTCTGTGTGTTTTTCCTATGTTTATAGATTTTCAGAGATCTACTCGGGTTGGAAGTTGATAGAGACTTCACCACACTATCCGATTATCATTTCAGTAAATAATGTTTTGAAATTTGGTTATGTGGCATGTATAGGCCATAAGTATGTAAATATAGTTTAAGATTTAAATATATGTTTTACCAAGTGATATGGCTTGACGATAGATGTGAATATGGTTATGAATGACTAAATGAAATGGTCAATTTGGTATGTGCTTAATTGTTAAATTTGGTATAAGTCCGGCATGAAGATGGATAAGAAATTGAGATGTTGGTAATGTATGATTGAATGAACTTGGCTTATGATTTTGGTAATGCTTGACATATGATTTTTAGTATGTTTTGATTTAAAGAATGAACATGAAATTGGTTGATGATATTATGAATTGATTGATACATGTCTGGAGTTGAATTTGGCTAAAAATGTTGCATATATGATGCTTGATTTTGGAATCGTAGGGAGGACCCAAATGGGAGGCATATTGGCCTTGTAAATGGCCTATTTTTGCCCACACGAGCAGGGACACAGGCGTGTGTCTCTACTGTGTTGCTCGAGGGCCATTTCAAAATGAGCCTAGGCAGACCACACGGTCGCGCACACACAGGCGTGTGCCAGGCCATGTGGCCAATTTAGTTTCAGCCACGGGTTAGACACACGGGCGTGTCTAATGCCGTGTGAGGCACACGACTTGTTCATACTAGCGTGTGACCTTTATAACTTAGAAAAAAATTGTTTAAGTTTTGAAAAAAAAATTGTATGTGCTCAGTTTAGTCCCGACTCCTTTCTAAAGCATGTTTAAGGTCTCGTTGACCTATGTAAGGGACTCTGTACTGATGTATAACCTATGATGCTATAATTATTGTGAAATGAATGCTAAATGTTTCAATATATCCGGTAATGCCTCTTAACCCTAGTCCAGCAACGGATACGAGTTAGGGGTGTTACACATGCCATTTCGCAAACCGAATCGTTGAATTCGTCACAACTTTGTACCAATCTTTTGGGCTTATAAATCCAATTTACAAATTTCTTTCACATTAACAATTCTTTTCAGTATCATTATAATTTTTTACATATTAAATCATTATTAACTTGACTCAGACACGAACAGATACACAAATATAACCAACACCCTAATTTGGCACCCAGTACCACATTGGATAATTTTCGAAGAAAATAGATTGTGCCTAGCGCTCATCGGTATGAACAAAGTAAAAATTGTGCCCAGCACTCATCAACATGTAGTCCTTTGGCACCCGATGCCTCACTGGAACGTCGAAGTAATTAGTTTACGCCCAACACTCATCGGTATAACCGAAGTAAATGTTGTGCCTAGCACTGGTTGGAACGTCCGAAGTAAAATGCGCCCAACGCTCATCGACATATAGTTGAAATAACTTCGCCCGAGCAGTTAATTGTGTAATCATTTATCCAATTCCCTTATAAGTTCAATTCTCATTCTATCGATCTCAACATCATCAATTCATCACTCATAATATCATTTCATACATAACATAGCATACCGTCTCAATTCCAAACCAATTTCACCATTTTATTTAGTTTTAATATTTTCACTTTTATTCAATTTAATCATCTATCTCAATAACTATTTAAATTCACATAATATGATTTGATCAATCATAATCAATTATTAATTCATTTATAATTCTTCTACTATTTTTTTCTCCTCCTCTTCCTCTCCATTCCACTTCCTTTATTTATATGTTTTTATACAAGAATCTTTAGCCTTAGTATGACATGCTTTTCTGTAACATGAAATATCCTTTCACTGTTTATTTTCACTATTTATACATGTACTTTTAACAAAGTTGTCTTCTTGAGTAGTATTCACTAAATTATTTATATCCGGATCTATAGAATTTGAAATTAAGATCCACCTTTTGTTTTTGAAACTAGACTCAATAATCTTTAATTTCCTATTTTATTCAACCTCTAACTTGATTCCTACAATTTTTGGTGAATTTTCAAAGTCATACTACCACTGCTATCCGTAAAGTATTTAGTGAAACATTTTGCTCTTCTATGATTTGATTAAGTAAGTTTGTCTCGTTTCATTATATAACATACTACATTCCAACCGAATTCAAGTCAAAACATATAACCACTAAGTTACAAAAATTCCTATTTATGTTCAAATTAGTCCTCTAGTTCGATAATCAGTCTCAAACATAGCATTTTAAACTCAAAGAATCATTTTCAATTTACCTCGTTATCATACTTTGCAAAACAAAATAAATATTTAACAAATATAATGATTCAATTTATAGAAATACAATAATAACACGAAATAACTTAGTAAGTTTCATATGAACTTACCTGGCAAAACAACAACCAAATGAGCTTTTAAGGACTATTTGACAATTTTTGCTTTTCCGCGACTAGCCTCGATTTGGTTCAATTATTTTTATATAAAATAATTTAGTTCAATTTATCAATTCCAAATATCTCATATCATCCTATTATAAGCATGTATTAGTTCAATAGCCTTTTTTTAATGTCCCCTAAATTTTTGTATTTCATTCAAATTAGCCCCTAAAACCGAAATAGTTATATCTTTCAAATTTGAGCTTCATTTTAGAATCTAATTTCAATCTCATCCTTTATAAAATCTCTACTATCTATTTTTATCAAAGTTTCATAACAGCTTTACAAATAAATCACTTTAGTCCTTATATGGAACAACTAACAACTAAACTCTATAATCTAGTCTTTTTTCACATCTAAGCTTAAAATCTATAAATTTAACACCAAAAAATTTAAGAAATCATCAATAACAACTTTTTAAAACCTTAATAGTTTTCAAAAATAATACTTGGATTATCAAAATTGAGTTTTCACGATCTCAAAAATATAAAATTTATGAAAAATGAATCAAGATACACTTACCCTGCAAGTAACCGAACCTTTGAAGCTTAAAAATGGCTATGTCATATCCCGAAAATCGGTTGGAAGAAATTAGGTTAGTGAAACCAAGAGTTGTCATGCTTTGAATTTTGAGTTAAGCTTGTGAAGATTATGTAAAGTTAAGTATTTGCTTCGGTGGTTTAGTGCTTTGGATGTGTGTGTTCAAGGTCATAGGTTCAAATCTCACTCTTGCAATTTTTTGGTATTTTTGTCGTAACTTCTATTATTTTCGTAACTTCTATTATTGATCATCTGGCGTAAGTAATATTTTGGCTCAACTTATGACAAGAATGAGTCTGTTGGTTCAGTGATAAGGTGTTTGCTAGCATACCTTAAGGTCTTGTGTTTGAATCCTACGTATGCAAAGTGAAGATGATTTTTGTTTTGAATTCAGAAGAAAAAGCTGATGTGGTTAATATGTAAAAGTTAGTGGCGTAGTTTTAAAAGTTAGTGATGAGGGATTTCCTCCCCATTTTCCTTACACGTCTCTCACTCTCTCATTTGTTGTTCCTTTTGTTCCTTTTTTCTTATTTTCTTATTTTTTTGTTTGTTTCATTCTTTTCAATTTGGTTTTTCATGCAGTGGCAAATGTGAGTTTTGCTGCCAGTTTTTTTCTCTATTGTTCTATTTTCTTGTTCATTCTATTTCCTAATTCTTCTTTCAAACAATCCATTTCCATTCTTTTTGAAGACGTTGTAAGGTACTACAGTTGTTTATTCCATCTATTGCCAACTCTTCCTCTTCTTCATTTTTTTGTTCTTCTGTTGGTAAGTTGTTGTGGTAAATTCGTTTTAGTAGTATAATTGTTCTCGTTTCTATTGGTTGGGTAGATTTTTTGGTATGGTGATTAATGTGAGCATTGCTCATTTTGTTATATCGATAGGAGAAGTTTGCAGGGCATTCAGCATTTTTTCAGTGAGTTTGAGGATTTTTGGAGCGGTTGTTCCGTTTGGGTGAGTAATTGAGTGCCTTGAAGGGGGCTGAGTCATCATGTTAGGATCGCTTATTCGATGGTTGTGTTCAAATCGATAAATTGATTGTTGGTTTTTAAAGCTTTGGTTCATTTTAATTGCTATTTTAGGGTCTGGAGGTGTACCGCATCATCGTGTTTTAGAATAAGTAAGGTGTGTAACAAAAACCTGAGAAAATACTGATAAGCGAAAGCCAAAAATTAAGGCTGTCGACGCCACATGACCGTGTGACAGGCCATGTGCCAGACCGTGTGAGTCACACAGTATGGGCTAATTGGGTCGTGTTGGTGACACAAGCATGTGTAGGTCATGTGCCAAACCGTGTAAGCCACCAAATCTAAACTAATTGGGTTGTGTAGGCTACACAATCTGGCCAGTTGGGCTGTGTGGGCCACATGAGCATGTGGGCCTATTTTCTACAAAATTTTATCTAAGCCCGTTTGACTTTGAAATCTGTAATTAGACTTTCTGTAGGGCCCGTATTACTTAATTAGGGCTTGAGAACAAGGTATATGTTAATTTGGTTCTGTGTATGATGTGTTTAAAATATGTAAAATATATTTCCATGATTCGATATTGTTAGTTCTGATGATAATTTCTAATTTGCTAAGTTTGTATATGTGTGTATGATATGCGATTGTGTTATTTCATATTTTTTAATCAGCTATATGACCATGCATTTGACATTATGGTTATTTGTATTTCTGATACATCTGTTTACAAAGCATGAAATCACATGCTTACTGGTTTATGTTAAGAATATGAAAGCATGTTCAACATGTTTATCATTCTGTTCAGTTTATGCATGCCATGTCACATTGCATGAGGTTGGGATATTATGGTATAGAGGAAGTTCTGGAGCTTAATGATCAGCGTTATTTGATGGTTTATCCATATTTTCTATTCCGGCAGTTAGGCTACAACATAGTGGCTTGACCACTTATATGATCTGGTAGTTTTAACTGCAATTTCTGGTGGCATTGTCCATGATTATCTTTTGGTGTGATTTTGGATGGACAAATTCTAGGGAACTCTATTTTGGTGTGTAGCAGAGTTAGGTAGGAAGTTTTCTAGAAAATTTGCATTATTATTTTTTTTTGAAAAATACCGCATTGGCATATTCATGCATCATCAGTTCTGTTTAATTGATTGATATGAAATTCTCTGTGATACTCTGATTTGTATATTGGGATTGTGTGTTTCATATTCGACTTTTGTTATACACTGGGCTCTATAGCTCACCCCTTTGTTTTATTTTTGACATTTCAGGTAATCAGTAAAATTTAGCATCGGACAACGTGTGGGAGCTCGGATTATTTTCGGTCTATTGATTTGAATGTTTACGTTTTAATTATTTTGGTTTGTAAACTTGTTTAGACTTTCGTTTTTGGTTTTTTTTTTTTTTGTTTTTTTGTCTTCGGCTGTTTTAACATGACACTGCGAAACCACATGAGTTAACAACTAAAAATTTGGTTTTCAAAATTAAAACTCTGTAAATTTTTCGCTGAAAACTTAAGTGACCACTTAGGTGTTTTTTTTTAACATAATTAAATAGTTTTAATGTTTGTTTGCCTTCAAGCTAGAAAGGATTTTGCCAAAAATAATTACTTTCAAAACCCAGCTCTGCATTCAAATTTTGGGTTTGAAACAAGTGATTTCGTACTTAAGTACTTCTATACCTTTGTAAGAATGTGTTGTCATATTTCACTTTTTCAAAAAACACCCTAAGTTTAACTGAGACAAAAGTTTTTAAACAAGTTGATGTAATTCCTCCAAATTTGGCCATAACGTCTAGGCCAAGTTTTGGGTGTTACAGGCTATCTCAGTTTCTTTTGTTTCAAAACGTGAAGAAGAGATAAAAATGGATGACAACTAGGGGCAAAGCTAGAACAAATTTTTAGGGGGAGCTGAATGAAATTTTAATTTTTTATAGTCAATATCTTTATAATTTTTAAAAGATTAAATCAAATTTTTATAATTTTAGAGGGGCCGAAGTACAATTTTACCTTTACTAATTTAATTTTTTTAAAAAAATTTAAGGGGCTAAATAAAAATTTTACATTTTAGTGGGGTCGGGGCCGTACCAGCCCCCCCTAAATTCGCCTTTGATGACAACATCCTTTCTTTTATTTATTAATTGTAAGTTCATACTTTATTATTATTTTAATTATAAAAGTAATTTATAATTCCACAACAATTCCAAAATGGTCTAATTGCCATTTTAACCTTGGTTTAATTACTATTTAAGTCCTCTAGAAATTAAAATATATAGGGATTAATTTTTTTACCACTTTTATGATTTAGTCATTGTACCTTGATTAGTTACTAATTTCACAAAATTATCTATCCAAAATTCAATTCATCTGTACAATAACTCTATAAATATTTAATAAAATATTTACGAGCTCGATTTACAGAAACGGGGTTCTAAAACTATATTTTCTAATACCACTGACTTTTGGATCGTTACATTTGTTGATTTAAAACTTGATAATAACAAGTTTATTAATTAAAAACATTAATTAAAAGTTAAAAAAAAAAGAAGCTTGAATCATTCATTAGAAAAAAAAAAGAAATCAAATAAACATGAAAGGGAATTTGAACTTAAGACTCAAGGGTAAAAAATGCAAGCATCTCCAATGCGATACGTATAGCTTTCTTTTTGTCTCACACTATAGTATCTAATCTCATCATCACTGCTATTTTTACACTAATCACAAATAAACACACCGTTTATCTAAAAAGACCTTAAATAATTAAAAATATATATTTTGTGTAAAATACTTTCTCAAAAACGCTTTTCGCATAACACACTTTTTACCACGTCACTTCCAAAATCAACTTAGTTTCTTAAATAACGTAAAAAAAACCACTTAAATCAAAGCATACATTTTTCGTTAATTTTGTCGCTTATTAGGTAATCATTTGCCCCTTTTTCATTCTCCTTTGTCCATGCTAGAGAAAGAGTGATAAATGTAAAAAAAAAAATCTAATTTTTATACTAACCATTTATTTAATTTCATACTAAACGTGCCTTGTAAGATTGAAAATGATAAAGATAATGGTTTTAATTATAAATAAATTACTCTGGATTTAAATTCATATAAATAAAAAATATTTTTTAAATATTTTAAATATTAAACTCGATATCTTAATTTGAATCTATCTAAATCTAAAGTGTTTTTCTAATTTTATTTCTATTATAGAAAATAATTATCAAATATTTTTTGATTTTTTCATGATTGAAAATAAATTTTTATTTCTATTTATCAAATATATATTTTTAATTTTTTAAATAAATAAAAAATAAAAAAATATTTTCTAAAAGTAAAATAGAAAATATTTTCAGAAATTAAACAGAACCTTAACTCTATTGACCATAAAATGAATATGCAAAATATATTCATTATATCAGAATATGTTTTAATAACAAATTGAAGGAATTAAATTTAAATAAAAATATTTCGTTAATTAAAAATAATTTGAATCAAACTGATTCATTTTCTTTCAAAAATTCTAACTCAACTTGCAGGTGAAAATGGGTAATTCATTACATCTTTTATTATATAGCCGTCCATGTCATGTAACTTTAAACATTCGTACATATTACAGAAAAGGCATGCAATAATATTATCAGCAGTTACTGTCATTTGTCTATACCCATACGTCCCTGCATATTTTGAAAGATTCCAATCTCATAATATCACTAATAAAATATTCACACTAGGTTTCATTTAAAGTTTAATTTTGAATTTAATTTTTTAAATTTATAAAATTGAGAAAAATTTTTTTTTTTAATTTGTCATAGTTTTTTCTTCCTAATTTATGAAAATAAGAAACATAACATCCACTATTGTTTTTGCTAATTTATTTTATACTAGTTACTGATAACTGATTTAATGATAAGATTTAATAGTGTTACACAATTAGATAAAATTTCTAATTTTTGTAAAATATAAAATTACAAATTAAAGTAAGATGAAATTCACAATTACACCTTGATACTCTTTCTTTATAAATCTAAGACATTGATGAACAGTGATATGTAAATCACTAGTTGATCCTATACTTTTCATAGTTGTTGCATTATTGCAGAAGTGAAAGCAGCAGCAACATGGATGAGAGGCTTATTGGGTCAGAAGAACCAAAGGAAAACAGTAATAATCTGATGAGGAGAGTTTTAGAGGAATCAGGAAAACTATGGAAGGTTGGGTTTCCTTCAATGTTAGCGAGGGTTACAGCTTTTGGCATGCTTGTAGTGACCCAAGCTTTCATTGGACACATTGGTGAACGACAGCTTGCAGCATATGCTCTTATACAAGTCATCACAGTTAGATTTGCAAATGGAATATTGGTATATCATGTGATTAATCATTCAGAAATTGCCTTACTTTAGAGTCCCCTGACTGATTATTTGCTTCATCAATGTTTTGCAGTTGGGGATGTCCAGTGCAACTGAGACACTATGTGGGCAAGCATTTGGAGCAAAACATTACCACATGTTGGGTATTTACTTGCAAAGATCATGGATCATTAATTTTGTCACATCAGCTGTGTTGCTACCAGTATTCATCTTTGCATCACCAATCTTCAAATTACTTGGAGAAGATGAGGAAATAGCCACTGCTGCTGGATATATATCTCTTTGGTTCATCCCCATTCTCTACTTTTTTGTTTTCAACTTCACCATCCAAAAATACTTGCAATGCCAGCTTAAAAATATGATTGTTGGGTGGATTTCTGCTGCCTCTTTCATTCTTCATGTGTTGTTGTCATGGATCTTTGTGTGCAAATTGAATTGGGGGATCCCTGGTGCTATGAGTTCAATGATAATATCAAGTTGGTTGATGCTCATTGGGGAGTTTATTTATGTATTTGGTGGATGGTGTCCCGAAACATGGAAAGGCTTCACTTTTGCTTGTTTTCTTGATCTATTTTCAGTACTTAAGCTCTCAATATCCTCAGGAGTGATGCTTTGGTAAAATTCCATTTCCGTTTACTTAATTAGATTTAACATCTAAAATTTTTGTCAATATTTATTCGATTTCTTTGCTTATGTTGTTGGCTTGTCAGCTTAGAGATATGGTACTATGCTATCCTAGTCCTGTTGGGAGGGTATATGAAAAATGCCGCAGTTGCCATCGATGCCCTCTCCATTTGGTAAGACGGTCAATTTCCATGTATATATACGCATACCATATATGCTGTCTTTTTCTGACTCGAATTTAACCAAAGAATATATCACATTGCAGCCTGAATATCATAGCTTGGCAACTCATGGTGTTCCTCGGCTTCCTCACAGCAGCTAGGTTAGTGATTTGCCTATAAGTGTTACGTTATCCGAATTTTTCAACTTTTTTTCTAAACTATTAATGTTCATTACATATTTGAATAAATTTGAGCATACCAACTCATTCACTGCAACACTAAATTTAAACCGAGATACATGACGGTTTTCTGTCCTACAGTGTGCGAGTTTCAAATGAACTAGGGAGAGGAAACGCCAAAGCAGCAAAATTTTCGATGAAAGTTCTATTATGTACATCGATGAGTATAGGAGTGTTATTCTGGGCACTGTGCTTAATATTTGGGCATCTAATAGGTTACTTGTTTACAAGTGATGAGGACGTAGCAAACTCCGTGGCAGACCTCTCTTTGTTGCTTTCTTTCTCAGTTTTGCTCAACAGTGTTCAGCCAATCCTCTCAGGCAAGTATATATATATATTGCCTGAATATGTATGGGAAGGGAAAAGAATTACATGGTTAAAATCTGCAATGCAGGGATAGCAGTTGGTGCTGGTAGACAAAAAATGGTTGCAAATGTTAACATCTGTTCCTATTATGTGGTTGGTGTGCCTTTAGGAATTCTTCTTGGATATGTAGCCAAAATGGAAGTCAAGGTTAGACCTTAAGAAATAGATTTTTTTTATAATGAACTTTATATTTTATTTATTTATAGGCCATCTGGAGGATTAAGCTAGAACAAATGAATAAATAAGTTATTTGATTTCGACAGGGAATATGGATTGGGATGATAATTGGGGTTGCAACGCAAACATTTGTTCTAGCCTACATTACCTCAAGGACTGATTGGGAAGAAGAGGTAATTAAAATGATGATAATTTTTCTTTTTTAAAATACAATAATTTTTTTTTGGAAATAATGGAGGAATTCATTTTTGACTTTCCAGGTTAATAAAGCATCAGAAAGGCTAAACAAGTGGCTATTGGAGCCTTCAGAGACATCTTATGGAAAGCTTAGTGGTAAACAGTGAATGAATGACTCAACAACCATTTCACTATAAAAGCTTATAGTGGTCTGAAACTTATTTTTACACGTAATCAAAGTTTTGTTTTTTATTAAGTTAAATTCATGGAAGAAAAGTCTGAAATTTTAGTAAGTATCCTATCTTCTGGTGGAAGGTTAGGAACATAACTTTGGTTTTGGAGTTAAAATACTCCACTCGTGATAGTGTTAAATATTTTTATTTGTCAAAAAATCTGTGCATGATCTACATAAGATGATTAGAGTAAATAAAAATTATTTTACAGTTGTATAAGAATAAAAATATTAAGGATTGGTTCTTAGGTTATTATTTCTAAATCGCACGAATCAAAAAGTATGTATGAGTGAGATAGATAATGTACAGAATTACAAAGCGCTGGTTCCAATTACTTGGATTGGTGTAAGATGATTGAGATGTATAAAAATGATCACTTATTATTCATACCAAACAAGTCTAGATAAGGGAAGATGCATAGCTCTCTTTTTAGGGACTATCTTGATTTTCTTTATTCTAATAATAAAGAATGTGTCTCAATTTTAGGTGGTGTGTAAAGCTTTTTATTATTTCAAGAAAGAAGCCAAGTCCATCGCTACTATTATATGGATTTCAGGAAAAATTAAGAGGGTTAAACAAGCTATTGCTTTTTTAATTCTAACGCTCAAGAACTGATAATTGGAGGCTAAATCTCAAAACAATAATTTTGAAAGTACCCCTACAATAGGTTTTCACGTAGTCTCAACCAAAAATCTCTTAATTTCTTACTTTTATTATGAATTAGAAACGACACAAAAGTACTTATGAAAAGTGATTATTTGATGACTATTGAAATGATAAATGAGAGTAATGTGAATTTCAATACTCTTAATAGAATGATTAACGAAGTAACAAAACATATCCAAATGATAAAGTTACAATATGTTCCAAGAGAAGAGAATATAGTAGTGAATTGGCTTGCTAAAACTTATACTAGTGGAAATGTTGGACTTAGAATTATTGATTTCCCTAATTTTCATGTTAGGAAACTACTATTAGAAGATAAAATAGATACCTTTCATGTAAAAGTTTGTTGACTACAAACCAATGAGATAGTGACACGTGGAAGTTTCTGGTTTTTTCAATATTTTTTCCCATAAAAATATTTAAAAAATTATAAAAACCAGAAAAATATTTAAAAAATTGTTAAATATTAAAAATATTAAAACTTATATAAACTTATAAAAATTATAAAAAATAAAAGCTTATAAATATTATAATAAATTATAAAAAAATAATAAATTGATATCAATCACTAGTCTGGTTTTAAAAACCTTGGTCAGGATATTTCATACTGTCATACGTTGATAATGAAATTTTGCTTTGATAGTATCTTACTATATCAAAAATATTTTATATCATGCAATACTTAGCAAACAATTTTAAACTTTTTCAAATTCTGCATTACTATACTTAAAAATTTGGAGATAAACTTTTAAAAATAAAAATAAAAATTTATCAATGGACCCACAATTATCATTTTATTTGTAGAATATCGAGAACATTTTATTCAACATGAAAATAACTTTAGCAATCTGATAACTATTCTCATTATCCAATGATTGATGTGATGACATGTGTTCAATAATTAGAGGGTTTAAATGACATTTTCGTAATTTTTAATTTTTTTATAATTTATTAGAATTTATTATATTTATATATGTTTTTTATGAATTTTTATAAGTTTTTTATAAAAATTTAAATATATTTTATTAATTTTATATATTTTTAATACTTTATTAAAAATTATTAGATTTTTTATAATATTTATAGGTTTCTATTATTTTTTATAATTTTTATACATTTATATCAATTTTGAGATTTTTTTAATATTTATAATTTTTAATATTTTATAAGTTTTAAAGAATTTTTGTAAATTTCAATAAAATTTTAAATATGTTAAGCATGTTTTATTAATTTTATAAAAAAATTAGAATTTATTAGATTTTTATAATATTTATAAGTTTTTTTATTTTTTTATAATTTTATATAAATTTTAATTTTTTTAATTTTAAATTTTTAATAATTTTTATAATTGTTTCAATTGTTTATTATTTTTAATATTTTTTATTGAAAAATATTATATTAAATTGAAAATTGGCACGTGTCACCATATGATTGGTCCATCAAATTATTTTAACGACCAGTATGGTCAATGACTGAAACCGTTAGCAAACAGACTTGATTATTTTAGTTAATGACATGGGCTCAATTGGGTGCAAATTTAATATAGGAGCTGAATCAATTTTTTTGTATTTTCTTAAGGGCTTTTTTTACATATAAGTCTTTTATTATTAAAGGAGGTGGGGATCTCACTAACGAACTAGTTGCTGATAGAATAATAGAGAAAAGAGAACTAACAACTAATGTCACAGGACTAGACCTTTTTTCTCGCAATCCGTGCGGCTTTAGGCGATTTCTTCGCATCAAATGCACCTAAGTCAGCCTAACTCTCGTAAAGTGAGAATTCTCCCAAAATTTCTCTAAGGCACCAAAAATATAGTGAAAGCAACTCATGTTAGGAAATGTCTCATATTGTAGTAAACATGAAACTATTTTTTATTTATTTGAACGATGAATAAATAAATAAAATTATGTCTTTTATATTTTGCATGCATAGCAAAAATTGTAATAAGAAAATATTAGTTCATTGATTGTCTAATTTCAAACTGAAGATAAGTGGCATTGTAAGAATGTTTACATTGCGAGAAAGACAACTTACTTCAGTAGATAATCTAAATAAGTCTGTAATCTTGTAAAGGAATCGAAGTGAGCATTTGATTCAAATACTGAGAAGGATTATTATGTCATCTGCAATTCCAATTGAGGAGATGGCTAGCCTTGGCTATCGGAGTACTTGACTCTACAGGCAGAGACATAGATGTATGCATTGGTAGAATGATACATTGGACTGGACCAAAGATGTATTAATTCTGAATCCGTTTGTGAATTAATTCACTTGTGACGTTCATGGTGTAATTCACTTAAATCCTAAGTTGGTCACTGACCATGCGTATGCAACTCATATGCTTTGATATAAGTGGAGGCTTATGCTCTAAAGATGATCAACCCCATAGCCGGTATGTTGGGTACATGACTTGTGTATCGCATGGTTTTACTAGCAATAGTGGAATTCATAGCTCAATTAAAGACTTAATGATATCCTCTTATTGGCATTGTGTTGATTGATAAATATGAAACGTGGTCACGGGTAGCTTGTTCTCGAACGAGTAATTTATCATAGTCATTTGTTGATAGTGATCATATTAATCATTAAGAAGACACAATGGTGACAATGACATACAATAGGATTGTATTGAGTGAACGGATTTAACTCAAAGGAATCAAGGATATCATATGAGAGTAACACACATATGACGAGGTCATTGGATAAAATAGTTGGATGAATTGTTTTTGTAAAAAGTATAAAATAAGGAGTTTTCAATCATTATATTTCTTATGGACTAACTCCATGATTAAGTATTTGCAAATTATCGTAACGATGCTTGTGGACATAATTGCAATTAGTAGAGCCTAATTGTATAAGTCCAACAAAAGCTCGATCGGACTGCATTTGAATCGAAAGAAAATTCTACAACTTTAGAAATAATTTAATTTAATTGATGTGAAATTAAATTAGGTGGTCGTGAGAATTGTTCAACTAGAGAATTTGATTAAAGAATTTTCTTGAAAAAATAATTTTGAGAATCTAAATGATTTTTGGGAAAATTAATTTTGATCAAGTAAAATTAAATTAATCAAATTAATTAAAATTAATATGGTATTTTTAGAATTTAAATTTTCAAGTAAGACAATTGGCCCAATGGGTAATTGAACTTGAAAATTAACCTGAGATCTTAAATTGTGTTCGGGAGCCCAAAACCCAAAAACTAGTCGAATCAAGCCAACGGTCCAACCGGTGGCTAGACCGAACCGGTTGGGTCGTCATTGACCCAGACCAAACCGATAGCAATTGAACCAGCTTGGGGTTTCATAAAGGTGTCACACCTACATCACTGGACACGACGATGCAAGCGATGGTTGGTCTTTGGTGGTTGAGCAGTGGAAGAGTTACACTCCTATTGGACTCTACCAAAGAGTTTGATTTCAGATTAATTATTCAAAAAATAACATTATTTTGATAGTTTAATATTAAATTTAATTTAATACTTATCATAATAGTATTTTATTAATTTAATATTAAATTTTTTTAATATTTATCTTGTGGATAAATATTCTATTATTTTAATAAGACTTAATATTTAATTTAATATTAAAATAATTAAGTTTAATCATAGTCGAACTCTCTAAACTCTCTCTATATAAAGAGAGCCTTGGGTCATTATTTTACATATACTTGAATTTAAGAGAAAGTTGTAGAAAGAAAATTCTTTGAAGAGATTATTTTAGAAAATTTCTATAGATATTTTTCTAATTTACAACTTGACCCAAAAGTTTAGAGAAATTGCAAAATTACCTCACTAATAAATTTTGTGAAAATTTTTCTAATTTGAAGCGAGCCAACACTCGGTCAACGTGAGCTTGAGGATAGCAAAGAAGACTACTCGATCGAAGTGCTCATCCTAGACAAATCGAAAAGGTACAATTTTGATCAAGTGTTGATTACTTTAGGTATCACAGCCAAGATCTTGCTTTGGAAAAAAATTTAAAACTCTGATTTTTCCCTAAATTTATTTTCCACTGCGTTTTCCAAACCTGTTTTTCTAATAATTGGTATCAAATCCAGGTTGTGTTCTATCTATAAGTATAAACAGATAATTAAAATGAATTTCTCTTCTTCTTGAATGATTTGATTGCATAGAAAGTGATCTTCTTTAGATTTTATGCATGTCTTGAGTTATATATGGGAATGGATGCGATATTATATAATTATTATATAATTATTTTTTATTGACGAGATTGTGATTCTTAGGAAATAGACCATGACCTATCATCTCCACGTAGGGCTATTTTTAAAAAAAATTCATAAAATTCTTATGAGCCGAAAATGAATAGACTTAAATGTAATGTTTTCAAAAGGACTTCATGACAAGGAAAAGATACGATAGCAGCTGAAGACCCAAGGAATGCCTTGTGGAAAAAAATTATGTAATTTTATTTTTTTCATTTATTTTCTAGAAATAGAACCATGAAAATCTTGGTTGGCAATTTTATTTTAATTATCTATCTCCTTATATATCTGTTTTATAATTTTTTATAATATTTCTATTTTGTAATGTTATAATTATGATATATATATATATGAGATGATCCACAATTGATCGTTTAAAAAATAAGAATTGTGGTAATGAGAAAATACATGTGTTGTTTTGTTCTATTCACTTCTTTAGGTTATTTGATAACTGTGAAAAGTGTGGTAATGAGAAAAAGCATGTCTAGGTTGGCTTTAGCTAGGAAAGACTTGATTTTTAAGCGGTCAAATTTTACTTACCTCCCTTTCCTGAGACCCTAACTGGTGCACGGTTCATATTCACTTCTTCAGTTTTTCCCTTAAAAGAAAAATTGTGGAGAATCAAAATTATTTATTTTTATGATTGATTGGTTCTTGCGAATGAATGTGAATATTATAAAATTTTCATAGCATGTCATGCATATATTAGAAGAATTTCATTAGATTAAGTAAGAATGCCACTAGGACTAATGTATGATCACTCTTGAAATTTGATAAAAAATCTTGCGTGTTTTTAAAATATTGAGTGGGGGAAGGTTCTTGAACAAGACCTACTCCCTAAGTGATAGCTTAATAAAGTTTCAAGCTGGTTCCTACCCTGGCTGCACCCCGAGGTAAACTTTGTCATGTGGGTTCACCAAATGAGATTTCCTTTTCAGGACAAATAGTCATACATGAAATTCAAAGAGAATGTCCCAAGATGACTCACACATGAGAGCATGTTCATGATGGGTGTTGAGTCAATGGTTACATACTCAAGATCATCTTTTATTAAATAATTTCCCAAGAAACAATATTTAAGCTAGAGGTGGTTACCAAATGTTAAACGATTGTTAGTTCGTGTAGAGTGTTGAGAATTAAGATTCACGAACTGATTGGATGTAATCCATGTTCTTACTAATTAATCATAGGACCCCAAGGTGACATGGTTGATGGGTGTGAGAATGATCATAGCATGTAACGCCCCCACGCCCGAAACCGTCACCGGAGTCAAGCTTGAGGTGTTACTAAACTTATCTTACCTTTTAAACAACTCTAAACCACTTATTTTAATTTTCGGAATAAACTATTTTTCTGCGTCATAGCTGCTTAAAAATTCATTTCTCGAGTTTCAAAACTCGAAATTAAGATCCGTAAATTTTTCCTGAAACTAGACTCATATATCTATCTACTAATTTTTTTTTCTAGAATTTTTGACTTAGCCAATTAGTACAGTTTATTAGTTAAAGTTACCCCTGTTTCAGAATTTGACTGCACTGACCTCTACTTACTACGAACCACTTTTCTCCCTATACAAAATTAATATAACTATACCGTTTGTTTCTATTAAAACTAGATTCAATAAGGATTCTAACCATATAAATTACACCACCTAATTATTTTTTGAAAATTTATGGTGAATTTCCAAAGTTGAAACAGGGGATCTAGAATTTTCTCTGACCCTGTTTCACTAAAACTCAGATATCTCATAAAATATAATACCTTTACCTGTTTTGCTTATTCCATAAGAAAATAGACATAATAATATTTAATTTCATATATTATTCACCATCAAACCATGCCTCTACGATTTTTAGTGATTTTTCAAATTCACATTATTTCTGATACTTGAATCTGTTTTTAAGTTACTTTCACATTTTTCTTAGTTTTCATGTGATAGTTACTACTTATTCATACATACAATTAAACATGTATATCATCAGCCATTCTATTAGTTAATCACTAGCAAGTATTTACACATCATTCATTGATCATATCATATCAAAAGAAACCAAGTTCCTATACATGCCATACACAAAACTAAACGTCTAACTATACCAATGTGATTTCTTCGATAGTGTGATCGGGTCTCCGACGTTTCCTTCGATCCCCGAGTGGCTTGATAAAAACTATAAGAAAAAGAAAATAAAGAGAGTAAGCACTAGGCTTAGTAAGCTTACAAGCAAATAAATTACAACATTCAAAGATAATGAATGATTATACATAATGTCACCTAGCCTCATAAACTTTCTTTACTTCTCATTTTCTACCTTCTTCTTTACTTACTTACCTTCTTTCTTACGACCTTTCACTATTCATAAATATAATCTACCTTCCCTTTTGCTGATAATTCACTGTAATTTAACGTGTACAATGACCCATTGAACCACTCGGAATACTAAGGATACCGGGTCGTTCCTGTCTATCAATATCTCGCCAATGCCATGTCTTCGACATGGACTTACATGAATTATTCCTGCCTCCAATGCCATATATATATATCTAATATGGGCTTACATGGCTCATTCCTGTCTCCAAAGCCATATATCTGATATGGACTTACATGGCTCATTTCTCTGTCTGTCTCATCTGTCAACCCCAATATCCTAACATTCCTAAGGTTCAAACGGGGCTTCCTAATGCTTTTTCTCTCATCACTTTGCCTTTAATTTGACTTTAAATATTCTCATGAAATAAGTATATAAATGCTGGAAATTGACAATAATAATGTAAAATAAAATAATATTGCATTTATTTATCAGAAACTTACCTCGTATGCAAAAATAGCTACTTTTACCATTTCGTCCACAACTTGGTATTTTCTCCATTTTAGCTTGAATTTCAGTTTTCCTTGCTCTATCATTTAAAATATAGTCTAATTAGGACTCAAATTATTCAAATTGACCCAAAATCATATTTTGGCAAAATTACAATTTTGCCCCTAAACTTTTGCATATTTACACTTTTGCCCCAAAGCTCGTAAATTAAACTTCAGCCTATTTTCTTATGTTTCATGGCATGTTGGTCATTTTTCCTTCTATGGCAGCATCGAATTCATACTCTAACAAGCAAGCACTTATGACTATTAGGTATTTTTACCGATTAAGTCCTTTACTCGTTTTTTGCTTAAAACCGAGTAGTACAAGTTGTCTAACATAATTTAAAACCTCATATTCTATCATAAAACACCAAAATACACAAATTTCATCTATGGGTATTTTTCCAAATATGAACCCTAACTTAAATTATTGCTAGCATAAGCTTTATCGAGCTACCAGGACTCCGAAAACGTAAAGAACATTAAAAACGGGGCTTGGAATCACTTACCATGGAGCTTGAAAGCTTGAAACAAACCCTAGCTATGGAGAACCCTTGAAATTTGTCCTAATGAAGAAGATGGACAAAAATTGGCTTTTAATTTTGTTTTTAATTCATTTTACCCCTAAATGACCAAAATGCCCTTACTACTAAACTTTCAAAAATTCCTTCCATGTCCTAATTTTGTCCATGAACTTAAAATTGGTCAAATTTCTATTTAAGACCTCCTAATTAATATTCTAATTCAATTTTATGCAAAATACTTCTAGAACACAAGTTTTGCAATTTATTCAATTTAGTCCCTAATTTCAAATTAAGTACTTTGTGCATAGAATTTCTTCACGAACTTTTCATACAATCATGAAAACATATCATAGACCTCAAAATAATAATAAAATAAATTTTTCTACCTCGGATTTGTGGTTTCGCAACCACTGCTCATCATTTTAGGCCCTATTTCGGGATGTTACATTTCTCCCCCCTTTAGGGATTTTCGTCCCAAAAATCTTACTCGTGAAGAGATTTGCGTCTTGTTTTCACATAGCCTCTTCGAGTTCCCATGTAGCCTCGTCTACCCCATGTAGTCCGACTATCTCTCAAATATACAACTCGGCCAACTTGTCAAGTGAAAAATCCATACGAATCGGGATAAAATGAGCCGACTTTGTTAACTTATCAATCACAACCCATACTGCATCTTTCTTTCTGGTGTAAACGGCAATCCTCACACAAAATCTATAATAACTTGATTCCATTTCCACTCGGGGACTAGCACAGTCGCAATAAACTGAAGGTACCGATGTTCGGCCTTTACTGTGTGAGATCAAACATCTAGAAACAAACTCAAAATGTCCCTTTTATTCCTACCCACCAAGACATTTTCTTCAAATCATTATACATCTTTGTACTACCTGGATGAATAGACAAAAAAAACTACTATGTGCTTCCTGTAAGATCTTTCGAATAAGCTCATCATTCTTCTTACACATACCCCAGGTGATAATCAATCACTAGCTCATAATCTTTAATCAACTCTAGCCATCTTCTTTTGCTTCAATTTCAAACTTTTGTGATCAAGTGAATATGTGGCACTTCTCACATATACAAATGATGTCTCCAAATCTTCAACGCAAAAATAATGGCAACTAGCTCTAAATCATGTATCGGATAGTTCTTCTCATGTGGCTTTAGCTATCTAGAGGCATAAGCAATTACCTTCCCTTCTGCATAAGTACACAACCAAGTCCACTCATGGACGCATCACTTTGTAAATCACAAACTCCTTACTGTTTCTGTTTGTACTAAAACAGAGCTTTAGTCAATAATGCTTTTAACTTGTCAAAACTCATGACACTTCTCAATCCATTCAAACTTGATATCCTTTCGCAAAATCTTGTCAACGGGTAGCTATCATGGAAAATCCTCTACAATATCCTAAGAAGACCAAGAAAACTTCTAACTTCGATACATTTCTAGGAGGCTTCCAATCAACAATGGCTGAAATCTTGCTCGGATCAACCTTAATACCTTCACCTGAAACAATATGTCTAAGAAAACCAACTTCTCGTAACTAACTCACTTTTGCTAAACTTGACATACAACCGATTATCTCTCGAATCAGAAAAAGCTGTTTCTCAAATGCTCTGCATGCTCAGTCTCATCATGAGAATAAATCAAGATATCATCAATGAACACAACTACAAACTTATCCAAGTGCGGTCTGAAAATTCAGTTCATTAAGTCCATGAAAATGGCAGGAGCATTAGTCAAGTCAAATGGCATCACAAGGAACTCATAATGACCATACCTAGTCCTAGCGCGATCTTCGGGACATCTAACTCTTTAACTCGCAAATGATAGTATCCGGATCTCAAATCTATCTTGGAGAACACAGTAGCTCCTTGTTTCAATTCCAGAATTCCTTTCTCTTACGGTCAATAAACCCCGATCGATGTGTACTTTTTACGAAATTCCTCCCGAAAAGAAATCCCAAGTGATCCTCTCCTTTGGTACAATGATACAAGTGTCTTCCACCAGTGAGTGGGTGAGTCTCTAAGAAGTGATATTACACATTTCATACATTCCTCGGTGTACAAGATAATTCATCAAAGACTCGATAGTATTTTCTAACCAAAATTTTGCTCTTTCTGCATCATCATGTTTTGTTGCTCTAACTCTTCTCGCCTTTGTTTCCCGATTCTATCAACTGGTGGCTTTTCTCTTATCATTGTACTGTGGATCAGGGAAGCTTGAGCTACATGGGTAGCCCGAGAGTCATGAGGGGGGTGGAGGTCTAACTACCGGATTCGTGCGAACGAACTCGGCAAACCAATTATTCAAAGCTTGGAAGAGAGCTTCTCGAGTCACTCCTCCTCGATTAATCACATCGCCTATTCTCGATATGGCGCTACCCTTCATGGGAGCAGCGCACTTTCTACATCATCATCACCACTCGCTGGGATCCATTACAATAAAACAAAATATTTAAAAATCGTCGTGAGTCGTCACACTACCAAAATACGGTGTATGGCATGTATAGCTAGACATTTACTCACACTAACTGCATCCGAGAACCGACTAAACCTGCTCTGATACCAATAAATGTAACGCCCCACGCCCGAAACCGTCACCGGAGTCAAGCTTGAGGTGTTACTAAACTTATCTTACCTTTTAAACAACTCTAAACCACTTATTTTAATTTTCGGAATAAACTGTTTTTCTGCGTCATAGCTGCTTAAAAATTCATTTCTCAAGTTTCAAAACTCAAAATTAAGATCCATAAATTTTTCCTGAAACTAGACTCATATATCTATCTACTAATTTTTTTCTAGAATTTTTGACTTAGCCAATTAGTACAGTTTATTAGTTAAATTTACCCCTGTTTCAGAATTTGACTGCACTGACCTCTACTTACTGCGAACCACTTTTCTCCCTATACAAAATTAATATAACTATACCATTTGTTTCTATTAAAACTAGATTCAATAAGGATTCTAACCATATAAATTACACCACCTAATTATTTTTTGAAAATTTATGGTGAATTTCCAAAGTTGAAACAGGGGATCCAGAATTTTCTCTGACCCTGTTTCACTAAAACTCAGATATCTCATAAAATATAATACCTTTTCCTGTTTTGCTTATTCCATAAGAAAATAGACATAATAATATTTAATTTCATATATTATTCACCATCAAACCATGCCTCTACAATTTTTAGTGATTTTTCAAATTCACATTATTTCTGATACTTGAATCTGTTTTTAAGTTACTTTCACATTTTTCTTAGTTTTCATGTGATAGTTACTACTTATTCATACATACAATTAAACATGTATATCATCAGCCATTCTATTAGTTAATCACTAGCAAGTATTTACACATCATTCATTGATCATATCATATCAAAAGAAACCAAGTTCCTATACATGCCATACACAAAACTAAACGCCTAACTATACCAATGTGATTTCTTCGATAGTGTGATCTGGTCTCCGACGTTTCCTTCGATCCCGAGTGGCTTGATAAAAACTATAAGAAAAAGAAAATAAAGAGAGTAAGCACTAGGCTTAGTAAGCTTACAAGCAAATAAATTACAACATTCAAAGATAATGAATGATTATACATAATGTCACCTAGCCTCATAAACTTTCTTTACTTCTCATTTTCTACCTTCTTCTTTACTTACTTACCTTCTTTCTTACCGACCTTTCACTATTCATAAATATAATCTACCTTCCCTTTGCTGATAATTCACTGTAATTTAACGTGTACAATGACCCATTGAACCACTCGGAATACTAAGGATACTTGGGTCGCTCTGCCTATCAATATCTCGCCAATGCCATGTCTTCGACATGGACTTACATGAATTATTCCTGCCTCCAATGCCATATATATATATATATCTAATATGGGCTTACATGGCTCATTCCTGTCTCCAAAGCCATATATCTGATATGGACTTACATGGCTCATTTCTCTGTCTGTCCCGTCCCACAACCCCAATATCCTAACATTCCTAAGGTTCAAACGGGGCTTCCAATGCTTTTTCTCTGTCACTTTGCCTTTAATTTGACTTTAAATATTCTCATGAAATAAGTATATAAATGCTGAAATTGACAATAATACTGTAAAATAAAATAATATTGCATTTATTTCATCAGAAACTTACCTCGTATGCAAAAATAGCTACTTTTACCATTTCGTCCACAACTTGGTATTTTCTCCATTTTAGCTTGAATTTCAGTTTTCCTTGCTCTATCATTTAAAATATAGTCTAATTAGGACTCAAATTATTCAAATTGACCCAAAATCATATTTTGGAAAAATTACAATTTTGCCCCTAACTTTTGCATATTTACACTTTTGCCCCAAAGCTCAGAAATTAAACTTCAGCCTATTTTCTTATGTTTCATGACATGTTGGTCATTTTTCCTTCTATGGCAGCATCGAATTCATACTCTAACAAGCACTTATGACTATTAGGTATTTTTACCGATTAAGTCCTTTTACTCGTTTTTGCTTAAAACCGAGTAGTACAAGTTGTCTAACATAATTTAAAACCTCATATTCTATCATAAAACACCAAAATACACAAATTTCACCTATGGGTATTTTTCCAAATATGAACCCTAACTTAAATTATTGCTAGCATAAGCTTTATCGAGCTACATGGGACTCAAAACGTAAAGAACATTAAAAACGGGGCTTGGAATCACTTACCATGGAGCTTGAAAGCTTGAAACAAACCCTAGCTATGGAGAACCCTTGAAATTTCGTTCTAATGAAGAAGATGGACAAAAATTGGCTTTTAATTTTGTTTTTAATTCATTTTACCCCTAAATGACCAAAATGCCCTTACTACTAAACTTTCAAAAATTCCTTCCATGTCCTAATTTTGTCCATGAACTTAAAATTGGTCAAATTGCTATTTAAGACCTCCTAATTAATATTCTAATTCAATTTTATGCAAAATACTTCTAGAACACAAGTTTTGCAATTTATTCAATTTAGTCCCTAATTTCAAATTAAGCACTTTGTGCATAGAATTTCTTCACGAACTTTTCATACAATCATGAAAACATATCATAGACCTCAAAATAATAATAAAATAAATTTTTCTACCTCGGATTTGTGGTTTCGCAACCACTGTTCTGTTTAGGCCCTATTTCGGGATGTTACATAGCAATGAAAAAATATTTTTTCAAGGTTTTAATACAAGACGCATGCATCATACTGCATTATTGATATGTTGCTGAAACGAAAAATATTTGCTTAATGCAAAGATAGTAATTAGTGAATTTTTATTTCTTTTTTCAATAGTAATTAGTGAATTTTTATTTCATTTTTCAATTCAAATATGTCTCCTACTCCTCTTATTAGCATTCTTACTATGAATAAATTAAATGGGGATAAATTTCAAGAATGGAAATAGAACTTGCTGATAGTTCTCAGCTGTGAGAAACACAAATTCATTCTTGACAGAACGTGCCCTCTTGAAGCTCAGCCCAAAGCGAGAAATTGATGGAGAGATTCTGACTTTATTGCTCGATGTTATATGTTAGTTAGCATGACTAATGTGTTACAAAAGCAACACGAGAATTTCTGTACTGCTAAAGAGATCATGACAGATTTGGAGGATTTACTCGGAGGCCAAGCAGCATTGGCTCGACAATTTGCTATTACAAATTTGATGAATTCTCAACAGAAAATTGACACCCCGGTCAAAGAACATATGCTTAAGCTTATGGGATTCTTTTCAGAAGCAGAGGATAATGGGGCTGAACTAGATGTGAACACTCAAATTGAAATAGTGTTCAAATCTTTAACCAAGGATTTTGCTAGTTTTAGGGTCGCTTGCAACTTAGGGAACAAGGCACTTACCTTGACTCAGCTCATAAAAGAATCAAAATCCTATGAGTTGATGTTGAATGGTGGTAAGTGTAACGCCCAATTTTATAAGCATGGTATGTTATCTAGTGTCAAATAATTCAAGTTAGATCGATGATAGGTATTGTGATTTTATGTGGGAGGTTTCTCGTGTTGCGCACTTCTGAATTATTTTGTTTTGGCTATTGTTGAAAGTTAAGTTCTATTGGAAGTCTATTAAAAATCCGGTGGTTAAATCCTATTTGTTTTAATTGATTTAAATCTTATCAAAATTTCTTTTATTTCTTAACTTGGTAACAACCCACTTCTTTTTTTCTTACTCTCATGTCTACTTTTGTTATTTTCATAATCTTTCTTTCCTATTTTTTTAGTTTTCTTTTCTTTTCTTTCTTTTTCTTCTTGAATATTTGGGTTCTATTTTAGTTCTTTCTTTATCTTTTTTTTTTGGGTGCGTTGCATTTTTGGTTCAGTGTGGGGGGTTTAGTGTTGGATTTGTTGCAATTTTGGTTCATCAAAAGTGTAAGTTCGACTATTGTTTTTTCTATTGATCTAGGGTGTTTGTTTTTCAATGGGTTTGAGTTTAAGTTTTACTATTTGCATTATTTAATATCATGTTAAGTATTTTCCCTCGTTTTTGGATAGGCAAAGGTTTGGGGAATCAAGTTTCTCTAGTAGAATAGAACTCATCTAATACGCTATTTTTGAGTGGTAAGAGTTCGATATGATTTTTGGGACTGAAATTTTGGCAAATCATATGTTAATTTGGATGGATTTTGATGGTTAAGTGATGTGATGTGTTAGACGAATGTAGGATTCATGAGTTCTGGACTCGTGGGAGATTGATTTGGATATTAGGTGTGTGTGAAAACAACCTAAAAATTGCTTTGAAACCCGATAAAATCACAAAACAGAGGCTGTTATGAAACTACCCAATTTCCACATAACCATGTAGATTTCTATAGACCGTGTGGGTGGCCCGTATGGACCACACAGGCTAGGTTTTTGGGCTGTATGGGCCAAACGACCGTGTGAGTCCTTTTTACCAAATTTTAAGGCCCAAATAAGGGTCGTTTAGAGGATCCGATATTTGTGTTTAAGGATGTCATAAGAGCTAGAAAAAATTGTAAGTTTAGCACATAAGCTTGTATGTGTATCATTAAAAGCATGATAAATATTGTATGCTGAAATTTAACTATAAGATATGTTACACATAAATAAATTTCTGTTTATGATTATGTTATGTATAAGATATATGTATGTTTTTTTCTTATGCATATGGTAGGATATGATGTATTGGAAAAAGCGTATATAACAGTATTTACTGCAAATATGGCAACTAGACCGCAAAATTATGTGTAAAGTAGCCTAGCTGCAAATATAAGAGTGGCATATTGCCACATCATGGTGTGATTGGATGGACAGACTTATGTAGTCCAACATGGTGTGATTGGATGGATGGAGCTAGTGTGTAGCAATGAGGGTAGGATATATTATGTATGATATTTTCGGTATGATCTAGCATGAAATGGCATCATATGCTAAGTTATAATGTGATAAGATATGAAAAACTGAAATTTATGCAATATGTGATACACTAATATATATATCATTGATGTATAATATTTGGACTTTGGGCCAAAATGCACACTGGGCTGTTAGCTCATGTTTTTGTTTGTTTTATTTCAGGTAATCCCCTAACTTAGCTTTGGATGGCGTCACGGGAGACTCAGATTTCACAGTTTTAATACACTATATTATGATTTTATTCTGTGTTTAAACCGGACATTTCAAACTCTATTGTGGTTTATTAATTTTTTGACATTTTATGTTTGTTTAGTTCACAAGGTCTAAAATAGGTTCTTTAAATAAAGCTCAAGTGATAAATAATTCTTCCTAAAGAGACCAAAACGAAACTTTGAGTTTTCAAGTAATTGTCGCTGCAAACTAAGTTTGAGGTTTTCATTAAAAATAATTTTGGCGAGTACATTTATAAGAGAATTTAACTTGATATTTTGAAATGTTTGAAATGTTTTTTTAAAAAACAAGACAATGAAGTTTTAACCTGCTGGAATTGGTTCTTCAAAACACCAGTACTTTCTTTTATCTAGTGATGTGACCTCCATAATCAGACCGTAACGTCTAGGCTAAGTTTGGAGTGTTACAATAAGTTGGTTCAGGAGAAACCTAAAGCAAACTTAGATGTAGGCCCCTCATCCTCTAAGAAGAAGCAGAAAGCTAAGGGAAAGAAGAAACTGACTAAGTCTTCGGTTCCACCTCGTGTGGATAGGAAGAAGGAAACTAAGTCAAAATATCCTAAAAAGATCAAATATTTCTTCTGCAACAGGAAAGGACATTTCTAATCAAACAGTAAGGAGTATTTTGATTACCTAGCCAAAAAGGGAAAAGGTATGAAACTCTTTATGGTTGAAGCTTGCTTAGTGGAAAAATCAATTGGCAACTAGGTTATTGATTTTGGAGCCACTAACTATTTGTGTGTTTCTTTACAGAGGTTTAGCAAAACGAGAAGTCTATGTTGCAGGAGTCTCTCGTTGCAGACCGGAGATGGGAGTTATGTTTCAGCTTAAGCAGTGGGAGAAGTTATTTTACACTTTGTTAACTTTAGGAAGATTGTTTTAAAGAATGTATTTTATGTACCTCATTTTAAGAGGAATTTAATTTTTTAGCATGTTTATTTAATGACGGTTATATCATGACATTCAATAAAGAGATTGATGTTCACAAAAATCGTTCTTTAATCTGTAATGGATGGATGAAAAACAGTCTCTACTTTATCAAACCAAATAACTATTTGATGCTTCAAACTGAAATAGTAAATAAAAAGCTTAAATCTTCTTACTCTAATGAGGGGTACCTATGACACTTAAGACTTGGTCATATTAACCAAGAAAGAATCACTAGACTCGTGAAAGATGGTCCTTTAAATATGCTTAAGGAAGTTAGTTTTCCATAATGTGAATCTTGCTTGGAAGGTAAAATGACTAAGAGGTCTTTTAATACGAAAGGTAAAAGGGCCAACCAACCTTTAGAACTTGTACACACTAATGTATGTAGTCCCATGAGCATCAGTTTCCGAGGAAGTTACGATTATTACTGACTTTTATCGATGACTATTCTCAATATGGATTTGTGCATCTAATGCACCACAAAAGCAAAACCTTTGATAAATTTTGAGAGTTTCGTGCGAAGTGGAAAAACAATTAGGTTTATCCATAAAGAATCTTCGGTCTGACTAAGGTGGGGAATACTTGTCCAACGAGTTCTTATGATACCTTATAGAGAATATGATTTTATCCCAATTGACTGTTCCAGACACTCCATAGCAGAATGGAATAGTTGAGAGAAGGAATAGAACATTGCTTGACATGGTTCGTTTAATGTTAAGCTATTCATGACTTCCTACTTCCTGCTGGGGATATACGATACAAACAACTTGTTATATTCTGAATGGTGTGCCAACCAAGTCTGTTTATAAGACACCTTATGAACTGTGGCATGGAAAGAAATTTGCTTTAAATCACTTTAAAATATGAGGTTGTCCAGCACACGTTCTGGACAAGGATGCAAAGAGTTGGATGCACGGACAAAATTGTGCATGTTTGTAGGATATCCGTAAGGAACAAAGAGAGGATTATTCTACAGTCCAAAAGATAATGCGACTAAAGTTTCTACTCAGGCTACTTTTCTTGAGGAAAGCTACATGGATAACTTTAAGCCTCGAAGTACTCGAGGAACTTTTGGGAGTGGTAGAACAATCACCAAGTTTAATTCTCGAGAAAGTTGTAGAAAGACCTACAAACGATCAACAACATAGGGGGATCCATCATAGTGAGAGAGCTTCTAAGAAACCAGACTTTTTCATCTATGATGGTAGTATTTATAATACAGAAGCCAATCATGAGAATGATTGTAACACCCCACACCCGTACCCGAGATCGGAACTAGGTACGAGGCATTACCGTAAACAAATAGGGCACTTCGAGAAAATATAGGTTATAAAAATTCATTCCAAATTAAAACCAACTAAACAAAGTCATATTATCCTTAATAAGGACTGACGAGGTCCAAAACATACATTAAAAACAATCTGGGACTAAATCGAAAACCTAAGAAAATCTTTGGAAAATTTCTAGGTTTAAGCCTCAAACACCCGTGTGGAGGCAATGCACACGCCCGTGTGCTTTGGGACACGCCCGTGTCCCTTGCCCGTGTGGAATTATTTGGATTTATTTTCCATTTCGAACCTATAGGAGTTTTCACACGGCAGAGCACACGCCCATGTCCCTGGCCCGTGTCCTTCACACGGCCTAGACACGCCCGTGTCGTCGTCCGTGTCCAAAAACTTGGACATTCTATTTATGACTTCATCATGCATTTAGGTGCACACAGCCAAGACACACGCCCGTGTGCTAGGCCGTGCACTCCACACGATTGAGACACACGGCCATGTCTCTACCCGTGTGTCTACCTGTGTGGACCATTTTAGAGGTTATTTTCCAAGCCTTTGGTCACCCTCAACCAACCATACATACCAACATGTACCTTAAATATCAATCATGGTTTAATCGTACCCTTAAAACTTCCTTAGCCAACGTCATGCATGTTGCATTCATGTTTCTCCTAATCCTATATCGATATTACCCTCTTTATATTAGGGTTACCATTCCACAATCACATTTTATTATTTGGCTCATTTTGCAACTTATGCTAATTATGACCTAAATCATCCCCAAGTGATTTGGCCACACTTCACATGTCCCTTCATAATACATCACAATATGCATTCAGATGGAACATTTAAAACATAACCATGCACATTTAGTAGGTTTACCACCTATATCAAAATGAGCCATATCTCATGGCCAAATACAAAATGAATAATCATATCATTGAAGCCCTTACATTGGCTAGCCAAGTGACACATATAACAAAATGACCAAGAATCCTATACATGCCATTATAACAAAAATAAAAGTGACACATACCAGGGCAAGACAAGTTAATAGTGCTGACAATACTCCAACCGTCTTCCAATCTTCACGAGTCCTCGAGCTCTATAAAACAGGGAAAGAAAAAGGGGGTAAGCATTAACATGCTTAGTAAGTCCGGATAACGAGAAGGTAAACTTATCGGTTATTTAGCATGCAACCATAAAAGACATTCAAGCCAAACATGCATAGTATAATTTTCCTATCACATACACTCAACCATCAAGTTAGTCTCATGCCAATACATTATAACATTAATCTTAGATGAGCTCATCAATTCAAACATGTCTATTCCCATTTCTCATTTTTATCCCATTGAATTTCTTGGAATCTCGATGGATATCTCGTTTATCGTCAAATCATGCAAGTGATCCTTTTAAATACACACTCCCTTGAACCTCACTCTTACGGCGAGATTACCAGTCCAGGCTAAATCCCTTATAATGACATATACTCCTATGAGTTCGGATCTGAATTACCAGTCCAGGCTAAAATCAGATCCTAATTGGATTACCCGCCCGGGCTAAATCCATCACAGTACACATATTCTTCGGGATGCTAGATCACTATAGGATCACCCATCTGGGCTAGATCCTTTATACCATTATTTCATTTTCGAGAAATCTATCAGATATCCTTTTTATTCAACCGGGACATTTAATCATAACATCAATTTTTCATGAATTGTCATACAATGAATATCACTATTATAATTCATACATGAACATACATCTTTAATGTATTTAAAGATAGTTTACATTCGAGTTACGTGAACTTACCTGGTAATTACTTCGGTTTTGTATTTCAGTTATTCTGAAACCTTTCATTTTCCATGGTCGACCTCCAAAATTGATTCCTTAGGGTCTATATAAACAACAATGAATTATTAAACATTACATTATTCATTTCCGGCCTAAAACTCATCCTAGGGAAAAATGACCATTTTGACCCTAACCTTTCACTCTTTTACAATTTAGTCCCTAGGCTCGTATAATGAAATGCATGTAGTTTCTTGGTTACCCAAGCCTAGCTGAATCTATTCTAAGTTCATACCAGCCCATATTTTTCTCTATTTCACATTTCTACCACACATTTTATACTTTTTACAAAATGGCCCTTTAAGCCATTTTTATAAAAAGCTACTTAGTAAAAGTTGTTTACCATCCTTTAAACTCTCATATTCCTCTGTAAATCATCAAAACACAAACATCTCATACATGGGTAAATTTCCAAATATGAACCCTAGCTTGAAATATGGGTAGAAATAGAGAGAGCATGTTACGAGGATCTCAAAATTACAAAGAACATTAAAAATGGGGCTAGGGAGCACATACTATTAAGCTTGAAAATGTTGGAAACCCTAGATTGAAGAACCCTAGAAATTTCAGCAGCTATGGAGAAGATGATAGCAGATTTTTGCTTTCATTTTCCCTTTTTATTTAGTTTATTACCAAATGACCAAAATGCCCTTCCTTACTAAACTTCCAAAATTTTCCATACATGCCCATTTTTGTCCAAAAACTTAGAAATTGGGAAAATTACTCTTTAAGACTTTCTAATTAATAATTCAAAGAAATTCCATGCAAATTGCTTCTAGAACCCAAGTTTTGTAATTTATTCAATTTGGTCCCTAATTTCCAATTGGACACCTTATACTTAGAATTTCTTCATGAAACTTTAACACATGCTTATTTTCATATCCTAGATCTCATAATAATCATAAAAAAAATATTTTAATGTTAGATTTGTGGTCCCAAAACCACTATTCTGACTAGGCCCTATTTTAGGATGTTACAATGATGATCAACTCACTTACGATGAGGCTATGTAGGACGTTGATTCCAAGCTCTGGAAATAGGTCATGGATGCTAAGATGAATTATATGAAATCCAATACGGTGTGGGAACTTGTAGACTTACCAGTTAGGATAGGGTGTAAGTGGATTTACAAGAAGAAGAGGAATGCGGAAGGGAAAGTAGAAACATACAAAGCTAGACTTGTAGGGAAAGGCTGCCCATAGAAAGAATGCATTGATTATGATGAGACCTTCTCTTCGATAGCTATTCTTAAGTCTATCCTCATACTCTTATCCATTGCCGCTGTTCTCGATTACAAGATCTAGTAAATGGATGTCAAGACAACATTCTTGAATGACTATCTTGATGAGACCATTTACATGGCTCAACCCACTAGCTTTGTTATCAAAGGAAAGGAGCAAAAAGTTTGCAAACTACTAAGATCCATTTATGGACTTAAGTAGGCATCCCACTCATGGAATAAAAGATTTGATCAAACGATCGTGACTTTTGGATTTGAGCAAAACGCTGATGAACCTTGTGTTTATAAACGTATAAAGGACAAAAAGATTGTCTTCCTTGTTTTGTATATCAATGATATTCTACTTATTAGAAACGATGTAGGAGAATTGTCATTGGTTAAACTATGGTTAACTCAACAGTTTAGCATGAAGGACTTGGGTGAAGCTAATTCTATTCTTGGGTTTCGAATCCTTAGAGATCAAAAAAATAAAACAATAGCTCTATCTCAAGCTTCATACATCGATAAGGTACCGAAATGTTTTGCAATGACTGATACGAAGCCAGACATTCAGCCACCTGCATCCGGTTTTCATCTTTCTTTATATGACTGTCCTAAAATAGCAGAAGAAAGAGAGCATATGTGTAATAGCCCAAATTTCAGTGATGTCGAAAACTGTGGTTCGAGGCCACTAAATCCAAAAAATGAGCTCGTAAATTTTATTATTTAACATTTACGAGTTAAATGTGGTTTTTAAAAGATTTTTGAATTAGTAAATTTGTGTTTATAAAAATTTATTAGGTCAATTAATTGAAAAAAAGAGATATCGAGACCTTGGTGTTATAAAACGAGCCATAAATATTTTTATAAATATTTACGGAGTGTCAATATGATAGTATTAAAGTTTCATCAGAAAATTTTAATGTTTCGGTAGTCAATTAATTAAAAAGGACTAAACTGAAAAAGGTGCAAAACTTGCTAAAGTAATTAAATAGCCTAATAGTAAATAAAGGAGGACTAAAAGGGAAAATAGACCATCTTAAATGGCTGAGGCGGCATAACATTGAAAAAATCAAAGATATTCATGTGATTAGGGACAAAATTGGAATTAAAATAAAGTTTACATGGCCAAATGTTATTTTAATAGTTTCTAGACGTTTTCTTCATCAATTTTCTATCAAAAATAGCCATTGAAGAGGGTTTGAGCTGGCCTTTCATATTTTAGCTTCAAGTAAGTTCAATTCTTGCTTTTTCTTTGAAATTTTTATGTTTTTGGACTTTTACAATTAGGTCCAACTTGTTATTTCATTAGTTTTTTTATTTTTTTGGAAGTTTTGGAAGATATCATTGATAATTTCATATGATTTTAGTTATTTGACGATGAAATTGAGATGTTAATGGATATGTAAAGGTATTTTATTAAAGAATTTTGAGTGAAATCATGATTTAGGGATAAAATTGTAAAGTTATTGAATTTATGGAAAATTCTAAAATTTCATGGAATTCAAGGGCTGCTATTGTTATATATGAAAATATTTAGGCTTGAAACAAGGAATAAATTGCATGAATTTCATTTTCCGAGCCTAAGGACGAAATCGTCATTTATTAAAAGTTTAAAGGCAAAATGGTAACTTTGCCTAAAATATAAATTGGATTAAATTGAGTATGAATTTCATTAAATTGATGTTAAATTTATTCGTATAGATCTGGGTAGCCCGAATATGGAGTTAGAGCGAGGAAAGGAGAAAATGTCGAATTAATAGATTTTATGTACACGAACAACTATCGAGGTAAGTTCGTGTAACTTAACTATGTATGTTAATATGTTTAAATTGAATTGTATGAATGTGATGGTATATATACATATGTGTGTGATGATATATAAATCATATATATATATATTTTATGAAATTAAGGATGTTCAATAAAGCCCAATAAATGATAATATCCCATAAATGGTAAGTCCCAGTTGAATAATGATTATCGATGGATAGTGGTGATTTCCCTATATGAAATGAGGTCCTGCATGTGTTACAGAAAGGATTTAGCTCGGACGAGTAATCCATTGATCTCATTATGGAAAGGATTTAGCTCGGACGGGTAATCTGAAATGGGTCTCTCGAGCATATGTTTCAATTAGGATTTAGCCTAGACTGGTAATCCTAATTGACTGGATTTAGCCCGGGCTGGTAATCCTAATTGACTGGATTTAGCCTGGACTGGTAATCTAGATTGGACTCTATAGGGAATTCTTTGTCATATAAAGGATTTAGCTTGGACTGGTAATTCTGCTGTACAATATCTTGTTCGAGAGTGTACCTAAAAGGTACTACTGGATATGAATTGAAGGATTATGATTTGTACACTATGAGTGTACTACTTGAGAATCCATCGATAATTTAAATAAATTCAACGGGAAAAGTTCTAATATGAGCAAATATGAAATTGAGATAAATGGTTATAGATTGAGACATGATATGTGGAAATATGAAAATATGTTACATGAAATGAAATATGGAAGTGTGAGATGTTTATATATGAACATGAATGGTTTGATGAATACATTCATCTACGAGAATAGATTAGTACACCTTGAGTGTACTACCCGAGTGATTATCAATAGAGCAATTAATTATTGAGTGAAGTCTTGACATGAAATATATTGGAACTTGAGATGAATTAACATAAAATATATCTGAAATACATGGAAATAATTTGTATATACGTTATGTGAATACATGTTGTGGAAAAACATGTGTGTATGAGAATCCAATATTGATGAATTCATATATGTGTTTCTTGAAGTTTATATGAAATATGTGACTAACAAGGGTGATGAGAATGTGTGATAGGGCTTGTGAGGTTAAATGGTTTGATTATGCCCCTTTATATTTATTTTGATGATGAATGGATGGTAAGTTTATTACTAAGTTATACGGACTTATTAAGCATTATATGCTTATTCCGTTTTATTTTTTCCTGTCTTCTAGTAAATCGGAATGCTCGTTGGATTGGAAGCTTGGCGGAGATCATTCACACTATCCAACAGTTCATTCAGTGTATAAGGTAAAACAATTATGATTATCATGGCATGTATAGGCTAATTTGACTAAATCTTTTCTTGTAAATTGTCGTTTGAAACCTAGTCATTGGAACGGTTAGTAATGATTGGTTTAGTATATTTATGAAATTATGATATGGTAATTATGTATGAGTTAGCATAGTCTAACTTTGAAAATTTGCCAAAAATTGTGGAAATCGAATTAGAGGTTGAATAAAATATGAAATTAAAGTTTATTTGAATCTAGTTTTGGAAAAATCAAGTGGGTCTTAATTTAGAATTCTTTAGCTCACGATATAAATAATTTAGTGACTATGACTCAAGTGGAGAGTTTTGCTATGAATAGTAATTTACTCGAATTATCTAAAAATGTTCTGCAATTATCGGTAATACTTCGTAACCCTATTTCAGTGATGGATACATGTTAGGGTGTTAAAATATAAGTAAGGTTTCATACGCTTCAGCAGTTGGAAGCCTTATCTATGCGATGCTTTGCACACATCCAGGTATCTTTTTCGTAGTAGAAATAGTTAGTCGATATCAAGCGAATCCAGGTCCCAAGCATTGGCAAGCTATAAAGCATATATTAAGGTATCTTAAAGAATCAGGGATTATATAACCTTACTCTTGTTGGATACAAAAACTCAAACTTCCAAACTTGTAAAGATTCGAGGAAATCAATGTCAGGATATCTATTTGTTCTAGACCATGGAGCCATAGTATGGAGAAGTGTAAAACAAATTAGCACTGCTAACTCTACTATTGAAGCCGAGTATGTAGCTGTTTTTAAGGCAACGAAAGAAGCAATATGGCTTCAAAAGTTCTTAATCGATCTTGAAGTCATTCCTGGTATGGAAAAAGCTATGACACTATGTTGTGATAACAATGCTACAATAGCTAATGC
This sequence comes from Gossypium anomalum, assembly GCA_025698475.1. Lineage (NCBI taxonomy): Eukaryota > Viridiplantae > Streptophyta > Magnoliopsida > Malvales > Malvaceae > Gossypium > Gossypium anomalum. The sequence goes on along the minus strand of CM046966.1, from coordinate 73,245,744 downwards.
CAAGGAAATGAGAAGTCACAAGAGGACAAGACACATTGATCGAAAGTATCACTTGATACGAGAGGTAGTAGTATAAAGAATTGTAGCTGTGATGAAAATAGTTTCTAAAGATAACCTTGTGGATCCGTTTACTAAGACACTTGTAACTAGGAGTTTTAACAAACACATCGAGGATATAAGAATACGAAACATGACACATTTACTTCACTACGGCAAGTGGGAGATTGTTGGGAAATGTGTTCATATTGTAGTAAATATGTAATTCTTTTCTATTTATTTGAAACATGAATAAATAAATAAAGTTAATTTCACATTTCACTATTGTGTCTTTTTTACTTCTGTCTTTTATATTTTGCATGTATAGCGAAATTGTGACAAGCAAATTTTAGCTCATTGATTGTCTAAGTTCAAACTAAAGATAATTAGCATTGTAAGAATGTTTACGTTGTGAGAAAGACTATTTCAATAGATAATCTAAATAAGTCATAATCCCGTAAAAAAATCAAAGTGAACATTTGATTCAAATATTGAGAATGATTGCTATGTCATCTACAATTCCAATTAGGGAGATGACTAGTCTTGGCTATCGGAGTAGTTGACTCCACGGATAGACGTAGATGTATTAATTGGTAGGATGATACATTGGATTGGACCCAAGATAAATTAATTCTAAATCCATTTGTGAATTAATTCACTTGTGCTGTTCATGGTGTGATTTACCTAAATCCTGAGTTAGTCATTGACCATGCATATGCAACTCATGTGCTTTGATATAAGTGTAGGCTTATGCTTTAAAGATGATCGAGCCCATAGCCGATATGTTGGGTACATGACTTGTGCATGGCATGACTTTACTAGCAACAATGGAATTCATAGCTCAATTAAAGAGTTAATGATATCTTCTCATTGGCATTGTGTGGATTAATAAATATGGAACGTGGTCACGAGTTGTTTCTTCTCGAACGAGCAATTTATCACAGTCATTTGTTGACAGGGTCATATTAATCATTAAGAAGACACAATGGTGACAATTAGATAAAGTAGGATTGTATTGAGTGAACGTATTTAACTCAAAGGAACCAAGGATATCAGATGAGGGTAACACACACATGATGAGGTCATTGGGCAAAACAGTTGGATGAATTGTTTTCGCTAAGAGTATTCAATATGGAGTTTTCAATCATTGTACTTTTGTAGACTGACTCCATGATTAAGTAATTGGGAATTGTTGGAACGATGCTTCTAGACATAATTGCCGTTACTATAGTCTAATTGTATATATCCGATTGGTCCCTCTGCTAGCTCAAAAAAAGTTTGATCGGACTGCATTTGAATCTGAATAAAATTCTACGACTTTGGAAATAATTTAATTTAGTCGATTTATTCGATATGGAATTAAATTAGGTGGTCATGAGAATTGTTCAACTAGGGAATTTGATTAAAGAATTTTCTTGAAAAATTAATTTGGAAAATCTACGTAATTTGTGGGAAAATTAATTTTTATCAAGTAAAATTAAATAAATCAAATTAATTAAAATTAATATGATATTTTTGAAATTTAATTTTCAAGTCAAACAATTTTCCCACTAGGTAAGTGAACTTGAAAATTGGACCTGAGATCTTAAATTGGGTCAGGGAGCCAAAAATCCAAAAACTAGTCGAACCGGGCCAATAGTCGAACCGGTGGCTAGACCAGACCGGCCGAGTCGTCACTGACCCGAATCGAACTAACAGTAACCAAACCAGCTCGAGTTGCTGTAAAAGTGTTGCACCTGCGTCACCGGACACGGCGGTGCCGAGGGCTACAACGGTGACGTTCTAGTGGTCGGCGATGGTTTGTCTTCGGTGGTTGAGCAGTGGAAGAGTTATACTCTCCTACTGGGACTCTACCAGAGAATTTAATTTCTGACTAACTATTCCAAAAATATATTATTCATATAGTTTAATATTAAATTAAATTTAATACTTATCTTAAGAGTATTTTATTAATTAATATTAAAGTTATTATATTAATATTTAATTTAATTTAATGTCTGTCTTGTTCATAAATGTTCTATTATTTTAATAAGATTTAATATTAATTTTAACCTAATATTTATCCTGATAAATATTATAATAATTTAATATTAAAGTGATTAAGTTCAATCATAGTTAAACTCTCTAAACTCTCCCTATATAAAGAGAGTCTTAGGTCATTATTTTACATACACTTGTATTCAAGAGAAAGTTGTAGAGAGAAAATTCCCTGAAAAGATTATTTCAAAAAAATTCTAGAGATATTTTTTTGATTTACAATTTTACCCAAAAGTATAAAGAAATTGTAAAATTACCCCACTGGTAATTTTTGTGGAAAATTTTCTAATTTGAAGCGAGCCCACACTCGGTAGACGTGAGCTTGAAGATAGTGGAAAAGACTACTCGGTTGAAGTGCTCATCCTGGATGAATAAAAAAGGTACAATTTTGATTAAATTTTTATTACTTTAGATATCACAACCAATATCTTATTTTGGAAAAAAATTTACAACTCTGGTTTTTTTCTAAATTTATTTTTTGCTGCGTTTTCCAAACCCCTTTTTTTCCAACTACTCAAAGACAAAAGAAAGCTCGAAAGAACAGAATTTTCATAGAAAAACAAAAAAACGCCAAGTGTTTGAGTAAATTCTCTCAATATATGCTTTAATTTACAATAAGTGTTTCACTGGGCCATAAAGACTTTAAGAAGACGAGCTTCGTCACTTGTTCTTCGAATTGGGTTAGTTCAAGTGAGTCAAATGAGCCCCATTGAATATGTAGACCTCCATGAGATGCTGTTTGTGCTTTGGTCACGGGCTTTGAATCACGGCCCGTGACATTATCCCCCACATTCTCGCAATGTCTTTAGAATGACATTGATTTGACTTGCCTTTGAACTTTCTTTACGCCTTAACCTTTTCCTGACTAGTCTCACTATTGGGTAGTCCCGCCCCTTGGAACATTTGCTTCAGCTTCCATTGTTGCCTAACTCAAACCGTTTCACTCATTGGTACATCTCATCTGTAAGAGTCCACCGCTCTTACTCACCCACATTATGACTTGCCTCGATCGGGATCCCCTTGATCCACACAACTAGGCTTCGACACACTTAATTTGAACACTGAGTTAACCTTGACTTTTTCCACCAACTTTGGTTTTTAAGACTCTCAATTTCCCCGCTTTGGAACTTTGAAAGGGTCTATGTATCTTTGCCAAGCTAACAAGTCAAAATAAAAAACACTATCAAAGTGTTTGAAACGTACCTTACTCACAACATTTACTCGTCTCAACTACCCAGTTTGCATCACCATTTTACATTCAAATTCTTATGCACAACCCACCTCTCTCATAGTTGGTAGCTCCACTAATAACTCAATAGGCTTCATATCAGTTTTATGCCCTATTAGCATTTCACGAAACATCCTTGGCTAGTTGGATTGTCGACAATACCTTGGTCCCAACCTTCATATCTCGATTTACTAGCACAAAAAATCATGATTGCGAATCATAACATATATGAATGCAATTAGCAACAGGAAAAAGACACATCTTAATCCTGTCAAGGAAGTTCAAGCCAAGAACAAAATCATATCCATCTAAATAGATTACCTTGAAATCTCCTTGCCCTCCCACTCGTCAATTTATAGCTCCACACCTCATGATGCTTCCACAGTCAGGACATCTCCGGAATTTAATATCTTGAACTTCTTATTCAATTTTATAATCGAAAGACCAAGTTTGACCATAGCTTTCTCTTATATGAATAGATTTGATACTCCCGTATCAACCCTACATGCATGTTTTTCCTCTTTGTAGGAGTGGGTATCATTGACCTAAGCGTTGAAGCCTTACTCTCATCAACCTCCAGTTTTTCTTCTTTATTGATCACGAATAGCTTAGATTGCTCTGGATAGTCCTGCATCCTATGTGGACCACTAAAAAAGAAGCACTTCATTGGCTTTTTCTCACTCTCTTTGCCAGTCTAAGCTTCGACACCATGGATGGTCGAACTAAGCCTCATAAGTGCTTTTTCTAGCTCATCATCCCCTTTGATGGTCGAAAACACGGATCTCTTCAAACAATTCCTTACCATAAGCGGACTATCATAAATGAAACATTTTATCTTGCTCCCCTTTTTCTTTAGGTTGTTATTGGTTTTCCCTTCCCATTTTATGGTTTCGCATTACCACTATTACTGTTGCCATACTTATCATCTCTTTCTTCATCTTCCCCAGCATTGCCTTTCCTATTAGGCTTGGAAGACTCAAACTTGACTTTCTTCAAACCAAGCTCGACAAAGGATTTCGCTTTAGCCATGGCTAGAGTAAGCTCGGTGATACCTTGTCAATGCAACTCTTGTTTCACCCAAGGCTTCAACCAATCTTTAAATTACTAGAATGCTTCTTTTTCACTCAAGTCAGTGATTTGAAGCATCAACTCACTAAACTCTCGAACATATTCTCAAATAGTAACTTATTGCGTTAGTCGGCACAACTTTTCCTAAGCCTCCCCATTGGCATACTGTGGGTAAAACAACTCCTTCAACTCTCTTTGGAGCTCCTCCCAAGTTTTAATATTCATCCCACCATCTTTCTCATTCATGAACCTATGATACCACCATTAGAGAGCAACATGAGTTAAATAAATTGAGGCAGTGTTTATCTTAGTGGCATCATCTCTAATGTCCATCATACGAAAGTATTGTTCCACTCCTTAAAGAAAGTTTACTACTTCCCTCGCGGGTCTTGTCCCCTTTAACTCTTTTGGTTTGAGAACATCCATTTTTTATTACTTCGATCCTGAAGCAAACATCCCACTACCCAAAGCAACCTTGTAAATCATTAGCTCTGTTAGAAAAAATCCAATTTGAAAACTGTTTTCTTGCACAACGGAAGATAAAAATTTTGAAAGCCAACTCGATTTATGATATTTATAGCAATAAATCCTAGATCGAAATTATACATGTGTTTTCTAATAGACGAATTTTGTCATTCCCGGCTCTCAACCAAACGATCTTCTCTGCTATTCTTGTACCACGAATTGCTTCGAGAGTCGGCTTGAACAAAACGAATCAAACACAGAAACTAGAAATAGTTTTCTCTACTTTTTGGGGTGAAAATAAAAAATTCTCTCTTCAAATAGAAATTGATAGAATCGTTATTTCAAAAAATATATTTAATTCTTAGAGAATAAAAGTCTCTCTATTTTTGAGAAGAATAGCAGTATCTGAAAGTTGTGTGTTAAAAGCCCTATTGGTGCCATCTATTTACAGGGAGAGAAGATAAAACCCTTGTTGAACTAGAGAAGTTTATTTCAAATAGAAAAACACTCCCTATTTAAAGTAGGATTAGGGTGGGCGGCACACCCATAGTATTCCAACTAGGGTTGTTGCCCTTTCATATTCCATGAGGGGATTTTGGGCCTCTCTCACTTTGGGTCCAGTTACGAGTACTTCCCAGACTTTTGGACCTAGTACTTTGTAATTAATCCAACCTAATTTTGTTTTTCTATTTTCCTAGAATAAACTTCAATATTTATATTTAAATAAGTAATTTTGTAATACCTCATAATCGGCTAGACAACAAGGCCAAGCCTAGAGAGTTACAACGAATGACAATAAAAACACATTCTACAATTTATATTAAAACTCCTTTAAAGTCATAAAAAGTTTTAATAAAAACAAACCAAAAATTCGTAATTATCATCCAACTAATTGAAACTATGGAACAACTAACATTATTAATAATACTAAGCAGTGTAAAATGCATAAGCAAGCTCCCCATCCGTCGACCCGTTCAAGTCTGCGATTTACATGAAATTCATTTAACAATAAATGAATTAATTCATATATATAAGAAAGGAACCAATTATTTACATATTCAATAGGGTATCGGTAAAACCAAGATATCCAAGTGCAAATATTGATTCAAAATTAGGAAATAGTTCATTCAGTTACAGATCAAAATCATACAAAATGATAACAATTCAAATTGTATTTAGATGCAGAACAGAACAGAACAGATGCAATTACTTAATACCAGCAGCTACACACCATCTCTGACCAACCCAACACACCAAATAGGGTATTTATTAGCCTTCTAGCCCAACACACCATATAGTGTCGATTTGACACGTTTCAAAGAATGCAGTCTAGCTGCCAAATCAAAACACAGATACTAGTGATTTAACCATTGTTTTAGAATAGAATACTTCCTTCTGGTTCAATTCCCACCCTATGCATATGCAGACTTCACATGACAGTTAATATAGACTTTTATGCGAATACTCAAAATACAGCTCACACTTGAATACCATAAATCAATTCCATTAACATTAGTCAAACACAGTGCACATGCTGATAATTAGTACTCAAGTTCCAGATCACAGAATACCAGTTTATACAGTTTAATTCAATTTAAACAGCCTCACAGAAGGCTTGTATTCGGTTTGAGCGATGCTCGGGATATAGAAAATTTTTGTAAACTGTCATACATGCCCGTGTTGTCTCACACGACCTAGGTAGTTGGCCCGTGTGCTCACCCATGTGTCTCACACGGCCTAGCACACGACCATGTCATTCCTCCGTGTAATCCTTATTTTGTAAGTAGTGGGTTACACGGCCTGGACACATGCCCGTGTCCTTGGGCTCGTGTGAACCCTGCACTATCATGGCCACACACGGTCTGAGCACACACACATGTCCCTTACTCGTGTAGCTTTTACCTAGTGAACAGTGACTTACACGGCCTACCACACGCCCTGGAACACAGCCGTGTGGCGTCAACAATCATGTTTCTCAGCGTCTGAAATTTGTAAAAACTCAGGTTTTCAGTACGCACCTGAAGTAGTTTCGAAGCCAAAACAACGTAGAAGATTCCCGAGACCTAAAACGAATAGTCCATAACCAATTAAGTAATAATTCAACACAACACTAAGATTATCACACAACCAACCTCGTCGAAACATTTCGACACGAGAAAATCCTAAATAGCGTAATAATTACCTCTGTACCACCGAAATTACGAATCTAGAGTGTTAGAGGGATTGTTATCTTCGAGACCTTTCCCTAAGAGCAACAACTGAACATATAATCAAAAGGTTCGAATAGTTTATGTAAAAACTACACTTGGCAAGGAAGACAACAACTAATGTTTTCCAAAGTTGAACAACCAAGCGCAGGAAATTAACAGAACGCAAACTTACCCAACAATGGTAGTAAACAAGACATATAAATCTAAGCGGCAAATGAAAGGAAAAGAAAAAGAACTTCAAGGGAAAAAGACGAAGAAAAAAATAAGAAAAAAATGGAAAAAATAAATGGAAAAGCAAGGAGAAGAAAGAATGTTTAATTTAATTTAACCATCGATCAAAACTTCGACATTAAGCAAAAATATTATCTTACGCATACATCGAGACTCAAACACAAGACCAGAGGGTATATAAAGACGCTTAACCATTGAACTAGCAGACTCATTCTTGACACGGATTCAGAAAGAATTAAATTTAAGTCAATAGCTCAGGAATAGAGGTTAGTTAAAATTAAAATAGCAAAACCTCTAAAATCGCATCTCGAATCCCTGACCTCAAACACATAAGCAGAGCACATAAGTACAAGTACAGGGACTCAATTACAATAGAATCCAACAATCAAACATTTAATTTTTTTGGGGCGTTACAAATTTTCTCATCTCAATTTTACCCCTAATAAAATTATGACGATTTTACCCCTAATAAAATTATCAAGAAAATATATTTACTATTTCACCATTCAACTTGTTCACTATGATCATATGGTTTATTTTCATTTTCGGCTTTAAAATAGCTCAAAAACATAAACTCAACCTTACGATCATTTTTTAGAATTCCTTGTTCATTTCAAAATGAATTCATTTTACATTTTCATTTTCATTTCCATTTTGGATAAAACCATATTCATTTCTAAATGATTTCAATTCTCCATTTTCATTTTCATTGTGGGGAAAACCTTAATCATTTTCAAATGATTCCTATTTCTTCATTTCACCATTTCTTTAATTCAATATTTAATTCATTTATGATTTCAACAAGCTAGCGGAGAGATCGATTAGACATAAGTAATTGAGACTCAAATGATTTATAATTAAGTTTTACCTTTTTGCCTATTAATTATATACTCCTTTATTCACGAAGTCATTCCACTACAATATCATGATTGAGCTCTCTCTAACTGCATACCATTATGAAAGCAACTTGATAAGTTCTTGTCCAATGACTTTGTCATCAGTGTATTACCCTCATAGGATATCCTTAATCTCTTTGGGATAATATTCATCCTCCCAATATGATTCTATTTTATATCATGGTAATCATTACATCTTCCTTCATGAAAATTCAATCACTACCAAATAGTGATCAAATTATCCATCATAAAGACGAATGACCTGTGGCCATGTTTACTTTTCATCAACCATGTAATGCCAATAAGAGGATATCATTTATCCATGTCTCGGGCTATGAATTCTATTGTTGTGAATGATGCTACATACTACATAAGTCGTATACCCAATGCACCAGCTTTTAGTTCCTTATTTATTCGAACTTAGGCTTTTACTAACACCAAAGTGTACGAGTCATGCATATATAGTTCATCATCCACTCAGGGTTTATGTATGTCACACTATGAACATCACAAGTGAATAAATCCATAAATGGATTCAAGATCTATTCTTTTTGGGTCCAATCCGATGTATTTTCAGTCCAGTCAGTCACATCTATGTCTCTATCTTCTATGAGTCATCCGTTCCGATGCCCAAGACAAAGAATCTCCCCAATTGGACTTCATAGATGGCATATTAGTCTTTTAATCAATTTGCTCATTTTCGATTAGATTAAGGACATATTTGGGTTTGTTTACTAATATAAGTTGTCTTTCTGTATTATGATCCTGTAATGACCCAAATTTTTAGGTCATCGAAAAACGTGAATTTTCAGGTCTTTGATTATAAAAATTAGATTCATAAATATTTATTAGAAATATTTATGAAGTTAAGTGAGAGATTAATTAGATTTTAGTTAAGTAAATCTAGTTTAATTAAGGTTAATTTAGTGAAAGGACTAAATTGAATAAAGTGTGAAGGTTTAATTTAAAACCATAGAAAAGTTAAGGGATTAAATTAGCAAATAATCCTTATGTGACAAGTGTGTGGTATGTATAAGTACATTTGCATTATTGTGATTGGTACAAATGTATGAATAAATATGTATTTACTTATTATATAAGTAAATAATATAATATAATATAATATAATGTAAATTATATTATATTATATCATATAATATATTAATAAAATAAAGAATGAATAAAGAACATAAAAAGAAATAAAACATAAAGAAAAAGAAAAAGAAAGGCACGAATAGCAGGAAAAGAAAGAAGGGAAAAGGGAAAGAAAAAGAAAAGGAAAATTTACGGTTTTAGAGTTTCAAGCTTTAAGTGGTAAGTCAATTTAATACCTTTTCTTGTAATTTTGGCGTCTATGGAATCCTAGGAAGAAAAACTATTTGAGTTATGTTGAAATTTAGGAAGTTATTGAATTTTTAGATGTTGATTAAGTTGAATAAATAGAAGAATTAAGTGTAATTTGATGGAAATTTAAGTTAGAAGTTGTTAAAGGATTAAATTGTTTAAATTGTAGAATTGATGTTTTATATTGAATAGTAAGAGTTGAAACTTGTTTAAAATAAGTATAAAATGAAAACTATAAGGTTATTTGAAGAAAAAGAATGGTTATGGTGGAAGGACCTAATTGGAAATATAGTAAAAGTTATATGGAAATAAATAGTGTGTTATTAAAATAACATATATTGATAATTTTAAATGTTTAATTTTATGTAGCCAACGTAGCACCGGAAACATCATCGAAAAAGGGAAAGGAGAAAGTGAACAAGGATGACGAATAAACTCGAGAATTTTGGTTTGTATTTCTATAAACTATGCTTAATGTTTTAATACAATGTAATTGTTATTTTTTTTAATAGTTAGAATGTATAATGGATGATACGATGGAAATTGTTATTACTTCTGTATGGAAATGAAATGGTTTGAATACCCTATTAACAGTGTAGGGCTAGTCGGATACAATCGGCATGCCATAGGATTGGAAGTGTTCAGGGATATTCCGACTGTGTGTTGATGAGACTGTAACACCCCTTACTCGTATCCGACGCCGAAACAGGGTACGAGGTATTACCGGACTTGAGTACTTGTAATCATTTAAAATCGAGACACAAAATTTCATCAATTTTAAACTTTTCAAACATATTCAAGACTATCTACATTAAATGACTTTATACAATAGAGACCTTCAAATAACATAGGTCAGTGTTTTAGGCCAACTCCTAGCAACTTAATAACAATTAAACGAGTCCCCATACATGCCAAAGACTTAAAAATACTTTAAAACCTTTATATATGGATCAATAGTTTGATAGTGTGATTTAACCTCCGGCGACCTCCGACTCGAGCTAACATCTGTGACACTATAGAAAAATGGAAAGGAAGGGAGTAAGCATTATACCTTAGTAAGTAAATATGTAAATATTAATAAACAATACATTATCATACATTAAACAAATTCAAAATATGTTCCCGTAATATTACCATCACAAACACACATATTTTCACTATTACAATTATAAACAGGTTCAAAATAAGCTGTCTAGCAGAGTACCAGAAGCTAAATTATTTATTTCTGGAGCTACAGAACTCAAAATTACAAACCATTAATTTTCCTTGAAACTAGATTCAAGTATATTTTTACCATAAAATTTTCAGAATTTTTTGTCTAGCAAATTAGTACATTTTATTCATTTAAGTTACCCTTGATTCACTGCTCAACTGCCCTGACCACTCTTCACTAAAAATAAATTTTCTCTTTGTACAGAACTCATATTATGCTATTGTTTATTTTATTTGAAACTATACTCATTAAGGATTTCAAACATACAAATTATATCCCATAATTATTTTTTTACAATTTTTAATGATTTTTTAAAGTCAGAATAGGGGATCTCGAATTCATTCTAACACTCTCTTGTAAAAATTCAAGTATCACATAATATAGAACTCTTTTGCTTCCCCTGTTTCTTTTATATGAAAATAGACCCATTAAGCTTTAATTCTATAATTTATTTGATATTTAATTCAACTTCCATGATTTTTGGTGAATTTTCAAAATCACGCAACTGCTGCTGTCCAACACTGTTTTACTACTAAAATTTACTCTTACATAATTTCACTTAATCTATTTTGGCCTATCGAAGTTCGCTCAAATATCGAGCACATTGCTCATAATTTTTTTTATGAACATATATCTGCACTTATTCATCACATAATCATGTTCACATGTATTTTTACTTAATTGATTTTCCCGTTGAATTCTTCGGAATAATAACTGATACTCGGTTGCTTGCACATATTTTCACACTTGTAGCCAAGGCTATCTGGTACGCATAGTAGCCTGCACATAGTACTACACATGCGACCAATTATCCGGTACACGTAGTAGCCTGCACTTAGTACTACACACGTGATCGAAGTTATCGGGTACGCATAGTAGCCTGCACTTAGTACTACACATGCGACCAATTATCCGGTACACGTAGTAGCCTGCACTTAGTACTACACACGTGACCTCACAATAGATCGTTCGTATCATTCCTATTCCGAAGGCTCAGCCGGGAAATTCCTCACTTTCCAATATGTTACAAATTTATTCATAGTCTTTTTTTTTTTTTTCAATTTGTAATTTACAACAAATAATCATTCTATAGGCAACCACATTATATATGATAACAAAATATAATAAAGTAAAAAGAATCGATGAGTTATTTACGTACAAACTTACATACTTTTTCATTTCCATGTCGAATTAATATTGAACATTTAAATCATCATAATTATACTCACTTTCAACACCTCGGCAATCATAGTAAATATATAAATTTTACATTGAAACATGCATAAATTAATGCCTATTATACATATGAACTTACCTCGAGACTAAAACGGCCATTTTACCAACTTTTACGATTTTCGATTTTTCTCCCATTCCAGGTTCAAATCTCATTTTTCGGGATCTAAAATATCATATTTTACTTATTTAATTAATGTACTATTCAAAACAGTCCTTAACTCAAACTTTGGCAAAATTATAATTTTGCCCCTAAACTTTTGCATATTTACACTTTTGCCCCTGGGCTATTCTTATGTTTTATGACATGCTGATCATTTTTCCCTTCTATGGCAACATCAAATTCTCACTCTAACACATAGTTATGAACAATAACAACTTTTACTGATTAAGCCGTTTTACTCATTTTTGCTTAAAACCGCTTAGCAAAAGTTGTTTAACATAATTTCAGCCTTCATATTCTACCATAAAACATCAAAATAAACACATTTCACCTATGGGTATTTTTCCAAATATGAACCCTAGCTTAAATTATTGCTAGAATAAGCTTAATCAAGTTACCGGAATTCCAAAACATAAAGAACTTGAAAAACGGGGCTAGAACGGACTTACTATTGAGCTTGGAAAGCTTGAAAACCCTAGCCATGGCTTCCCCCATGCTAATTTCGGCCTCCATGAGAAAGATGAGTCAATTTTGGCTTTATTTTCCCTTTTTATTTCTTTTAATTACCAAATGACTAAAATGCCCTTAAGGCCTTTCTTTAAAATTTTGTCCTATTCATGCCCATTTTTGTCCAAACAAAATATAATGGTCTAATTGATATTTAAGGACCTCCTCTTTAAAACCCTGTTTCAATCAAGTACTTATGAATTAGAACACATATTTTGCAACTTTTGAAATTTAGTCCTAAAAGTCCAATTAAGCACTTTATCAATAAAATTTTCTTAACGATATTTTTACACAATATTTTAAACAATAAATAAACCTTAAAACTTAATCAGAATAAATTTTTCAACTTCGAATTCGTGGTTCTAAAACCATCGTTCCGTTTAGGCCCTAAATCGGGCTGTTAAAACATTCTGAAACTTCGTAAATAAGCCCTAATAGGCAAATTAAACATGCAATCTATAAAATTTCTTATCAATACTCTAACACATGCATCTAATCACTCGGTAAATCATAAAAATTAATCAAAATAAACTTTTCTATCTCAGATTTGTGGTTTCACAACCACTATTCCATTTAGGCCCTATTTCGAGATGTTACAGAGACACTATATGTGTCGACTCATCGTGGATCGCTCCGATTCGTTCGAAGAGGTACTTCGTGCTGACTATATAATCATATCATCATTCATTACCTCCTACAGATTGTATTCCGATTTCGTAGATGAAACACTGTATATTATCCCCGGTGTGTGGGTTGGATCTACGTATCCATTAGGTCCGAGTTATGTTAATAGGGGTAAATAAAAGTACTAAAGACTATTTGATATTGGTTAAGTGACTGTGACTGATTTACGAATGTTTAAGTTATCGAATGATATGAAATATATATATATATATGAATTGCTTAACTACAGGAAAGAAATGTAAAATGAATGTAAGGGTGAAGCTATTAAGATTATGAGAGTAAAGTTTAAGTTACAATTTATATACTTAGCTTATTATTGTTAAGTATTAGTTTATAGAAATACCACTGAGTGCATACTCAGCATACGGTTTGTTTCCGTGTGCAGGTTAGGTACGAAAGGAAGTTAAGGACTTAGCATCCAAGCCAATCCCGAACTCAAAGTGGTGAATTACTTTTCTTTTTGTAAAATGGCATGTACCTAGGCTGATAAGGTTTTATTTTGTAAATGTTAAGAATGAGCATGAAAAATGTTGAAACATGGTATGAAATATACACATTTAAAAGTTAAACTTACATGAGTTTGATTAGTATGATAGCGTAGTATAATTTCAATATGAATTGAGGTATTGAAGTGAATGAATGAATATTGGCTAGGTTTGAATGGCATAATGAATGATATTTGATTTAAGAACTATTAGTAAATGTTTGGGCATGAATTAGATGTGTTTAGCATGTGAAAATAGCTTTAAAATGGTCAAAAAAATCATGTTTTCACACGGCCAAGTCACTTAGGCGTGTGCCCAAGCCGTGTGGCAAAGTCAGAATTGTCCACAGGTTAGTCCCACGACTGTGTGAGTAAGTCAAATCTGCCCACAGGCTGGCCTCACCGCCATGTGAGCCCCACGGGCAGTCCACACGGGCATGTTCTAGGCCACACGGGTGTGTGCCCCTATCTTCAAGGTAAAGTTTCCAAAGTTGTCGGTTTAATCCCGAATTACTTCTAAAGCATGCATTGGGCCCCGTAGACCCATATTAAGGACATTTTAGTGTAATTTGATAAGTTTTGATTTGGAATGAAAATTTATGACTCGGTTTTGTATAATTGCTAGTGTATAAGCTGATAATGCCTCGTAACCCTATTCCGGTAATGATTTGGGGTTAAAAGGTGTTACAGATCCAACCATGTAATACCACTTAGTATTAGTTTAAATGTTAGACAACCAATGAGCAACATTTGCTTCCATTTTGCTTTGCGTGCAAAAATCATATAAGGAGAATCATACAAAGTATATTAATGTGATCAATGAATTTGTTTTATTGACTAATCTGTTTGAAAATTTTAAAAGTGTACTTAGACGAAAATACTAAACTTAGGGAACCAGATCCAACGAGCTCCCCCTTAAGTTCTGCAATCTCTTCCTTCAAGGCCATCACCATGGCCTCAAGAGCGTCATCTCTTACCATCAATTTGTTTGCAGTGGAGCCGAGAGACTCCAACACAAAATCCCTAAGATGGCCCCTCATTGATTCCAACTTATCAGTACGTCCCTCGGCTTCCTCGAGTGTCTCCCTCATGTCCTCCATAGACTCCTTAAGATTGACCACTTGACTCTCCAAAGCCAACAGCATGTTTTTCAATTGACTAGCTTTATTGGCTATCTTACAGGTCTCCATTGGCTCAACCTGATCGGCAACTTCTTTCGACATCTTTAACGATTCTTTTGAAACCTTAGCTTTGATACCAACTGTCATAGGGCTAGATTTTTTGTCTCACAATCCATGTGGTGTTAGGCTATTTCTTCGCTTCAAATGCACCTAAGTCAATCTAACCCTCTCAAAGTGAGAATTCTCACAGAATTTCTCTAAGGCACAAAAATATAGCAAAAGAAACTCAAAGACAAAAGAAAACTCGAAAGAACAAAATAGCCACAGAAAAGCAAAGCACGCCAAGTGTTTGAGTAAATATATTCTTTAACTCAAAGAATAGAATACAATGGTCCTTACAAAATGAAGGGGAAAGTCTCTATTTATAGTTGAGCTACCCTAAAACTGACTATATAGATTGAGTTACATCAACAGATGAGATTAAAGCTTATCTATAATTAAGGTATTTACATAATCCCCAAGATTACAAAATCAAATCTTATCAGAGTACAAATCTTCTAAGATTACTTTCCCTATTTACCAAGGTAACACTAATTTACCATAAGTGCTTTTACTGGGCCACAACGGCTTCAAGTAGATGGACTTCATCACTTGTTCTTCAAATTGGGGCAGTTCAAGTGGGTCAAATGAGCCTCATTTAATATGTAGACCCCTATGAGATGTTGTTTGTACTTTGGTCATGGGCTTTGAATCGTGGCTCGTGACATTAGAACAATGACTCCAATAATCTTGTTTGCTAATATTGTTATGAATCGTGACATATAAAGCACTAGTTCAAGAAACTCAAAGTGTTAATGCAATAATTACTACACATGTTGTAATTGTTATGAATGAGTTTGTTAAATTTTCACATAAAGAATTATTGAAAGGATCCACTTATGTTACTACTCTTGTGAACTCAAGTGAATTTATCGCATGTCTTATTTCATTTTCATTCAAGTCGGTCATTCATTCTAATGTTATACATCATATAAAGGTAATTCTATCCTTCTCTATACCTTTTAGTTACATTAATCCTCTTTTCTTGTGATTATAGTTAATGGGTCTACTTATAATGTTCTTGGTTTTAGAAATATTAATTCAACTTCCTCTTTTAACTTATCATTAGTATTAAGTCTGTAAAACTTTTTTGCTCGGTTCGATAACAGATATGAGCAAGAGACTTCATATAAAAAAAATTTAAAACTTTTCTTAACATACAAACACTTAATTTATTATTATTGAACTCAATTTCAACCTTTGAAATTCAATTTCATATTCTATATCAAAATGTATACATATATCCACCATCTGAGCTTATTTCATAGCCTTAAATTTTATTTTTATATTTTCACGAATGCATATACATAACTTAACCAAATATTCCAAATTACATACAAATCATAATCATTCTAACTTACCAATTTCAAATTTCTATTATTTAACTTCATACAAAATTATTTATCAAATATTTCATCGAATCAAGTACATAATTACTATGCCCAGGTTAATAACTACATATTTCATAATTGAAAAAATGGTCCCAATTCCTAAAATTTTACAGTTTTTACAACAACAAAAAAAAACCCTAAAATTTAAAATTTTTAGTTTTTATGATTTAGTCCTTGAAATCCCAATTTACACAATTTTACAATTCAGTCCCTAAAAATTAATTTTTTTTATAGTTTAGTCCTAAATCCCAATTTTCATAATTTTACAAAACAGTCCTTCAAAATATTTACAATTTGATCCCTATTAACTCAAACCTTATAACACGATGTCTCCTTGAATTTTTTCAAATAAAAAACCTTACTTAATAATTAAAACATTAAAATTTCAAATTTCCACATTTTAACACTTCAAATTTGAACATTTCTCAATTTAGTCCTTTCAATTTAAAACATAATAATTTAAATACAATTTTCCAATGCTTTAAATATCATATTCTTATAACCTTATCATAAAAATCCAAAACTTAATTTCTCTATTTAGTTCCTGGATTTTTAAATTTAGCATAATTTGCAATTTAATCCTTATTTCAATTTTTATCAAATTAATCACTTAAAACCATCCATCAAATTGTTCATAAAATCATTCAACATTCACATCATACATGAACATAATACTTTCATCACTTAGAACATAGAAAATAATTATCCACACTTTATTCTTACAATTTCACATCAAATTATACATTCAAATAAACATAAGATAATAATTGGAACAAGTTACCCAAGTTTTCTCCCACTTCCATCTTTATCTTCAAGTCCCAATGATTGGTATCATATGAAAGGACACTGTTGAATTAGAAGTTGGATGTGATATCTTATTTTAATTCCAAAGAATGTTAGGTTAGAAATATGCTTGAACAAGAAAATGACCAAATCGAATTAAATGTAAAACTTAATTTTCCTCTCCTCTCTCTTTTTCTCATGCACCCCACATTGGGATTTTTATAAAGAAAATGGTTTCCCTTCATATTTTTAAATTTTTCTTTACTTTTCTTTGTTTTTCTTGATTTAACATTTAATTATTTAATTTACTTATCAAGGGTTTACATTTAATCACATGATTTTATCCATGGTTATAATTTCTCCTATCAAAATATCATATTTTTTATCATTTAAAATTAAAAAATTAATATTTAGTGACAAAATGATCAAATTTCTCTTTAATATATCTTTTGTTATATTTAAGACATAAGGGAAAAACAGTCATTTCACCCTTTTCCATCAGTCATTTGTTTGACACGTGACATAATTATGTGTCCTAAATAATTTTTACTTATGCATATATTATTTATTCATGGTATAATTACAATTAAGCCCATTTCTCACAAATGGTTAAATTTGACTTTAGTTCCTTTACTTTTAACCACTTTTTAATCTAGTTCATATCTCCATTTTCCGAATCCACCTACCAATTCATATCCATGTCAAATTCATAAAAAAATATTTTTTACATTTTTGCCCCTTTTTCAAAAAAGGTAATTTTGCACTTTTAGCTAATCTTTCACAAATTTTCAATTTAATCTTTACTAAAATTTCACTATTCATATTTTCTTTTTCAATGTCAAATTTTGAATTTACCATCATTATTAATTTGATAAACTCTTACTTTTTGTGTAATTTTGCTATTTATCTTTTGAAATCCTACTATTGGTGACACTGAGATTTTTAGGGTGTTACAAAGTTAGCTAAACCTTGCCTTTGACTTGATTTCTGTAAGTTTACGCATGATAGAAACTACTATATTTCATTATAATAAGAGGGTAGCATCCACAGAGTCCCCGATAAATTTGAAGTTGCTTCGAGCTCAAGAAAACTCATTTTGACAATGGAGGCTTTAAATTGCACCTAAGGTTAGGCAGCATGCAAGAACACTTAGAACTTAAAAATAATTAGAAAAGAAAGTGAGTAATCAATTACCAATAGATGAAAGGAAGAAAAATATCAAGAAAAATTTATTACTATTGTTAAATATGACTCCTATTTTCAGTCAAATTTAAGACATAATCTTCTAATTAAACTCTGTTTATTTGTTTCAATTAAACTCTGATTAGTCTAGATTATTTTATTATTATTTGACCTATGAATTTAGCCTATAAATAGGCTCTTTTACAACCTTAAAAAATACACCCATTAGAGATTAGAACTCATAACACATTTAGAAAATTTTGTGTTTACATTTTGTGGGTTCTTTGTTTTCGGGGTTTAGTTTTTATCTCCATCTTTTGTACTCTTCGTTCTTTTTCCATTATAGTAAAATTATCTTTGCCCGTGGTTTTTTATCCTCTTTGGAGGGGTTTTTCCACGTTAAATTTGTGTGTTCAATTTCTCAATTTTTTCACTATTTTTTCTTGTTTGTTGCTTAATCAGGTCGACCCTAACAAGTGGTATCAGAGCTAATTCAATTTTCATAGATTAGCCCATTCAGATATGGCAGCAACAAATTTTGAAATTGAGAAGTTCGATTGTGAGACAAATTTCAATCTGTGGCAGGTTCGGATGATGGCAATTCTAGTACAATCCGGTTTGAAAAAAGTTGTTACCGAAAAAAGCCTGAGAATCTAAATAAAACAGAATGGGAAGAGCTTGATGAAAAGGCTTTGTCTGCAATCTAGTTGTGCCTCGCGAATACGGTATTGCAGGAGGTATTGATGGAGAAGACATTATCTACCTTGTGGAAAAGGTTAGAAACTCTTTATGCGACTAAGTCTCTGGCTAACCGTTTAGTGTTGAAACAACGTCTATTTACGTTTCGCATGAACGAATGTGAGCTTTTTAGAGATCACATCAGTCAATTCATTACTCTTTTAAATGATTTAAAAAACGTTGAGGTTCATATTGATGATGAAGATCAAGCTATGCTATTATTGTGCTCTTTACCCCCTTCATACAAGTCTTTTAGGGAGACCCTAATTTATGGCAGAGACAAACTCTCGTTCGAAGATGTGAAGGGTCATTTGTTGAGTAGAGACAAACTTGACAATAAGCTTCACTTGGATAGCAAGGTAGATAGGCAAGCTTCCGTTTTGATAGCATCAAAGAAACGAGACAAAAGGTGTCGTTGTTATAAAAAGTTAGGTCACGTCAAAGCAGATTGTTATAAACTGCAAAATAAAAGAGCTGCTGAGAGTAATGAGGAAGATGTAACTGGTGCTAATTTGGCCGATGAAAGTGGTGATGATTTCTTGTTAGTGTCAACGAGCGATAACTCCAAGCTCACATCTGAGTGGATCCTAGATTCGGGATGTTCTTTCTACATGTGTCCCAATACAGTTCGGTTGAAGGTGGAGTTGTGTGCATGGGAAACGATTCATCTAGTAAGGTAATTGGCATTGGTACTGTTAAAATTAAGATACACGATGGGACAATTAGGACACTCTTAGATGCCAGGTATATACCTGATTTACGAAAGAATCTCATCTTCTTGAGTATTTTAGACTTGAAAGGATGTAGAATCAACATCGAGTCGAGCGGTATTAAAGTATCTCGTAGAGCTCTCGTTTTGTTAAAAGGTAAAAGAACTGGCAGTCTTTATATTCTGGAAGGTTCTATAGTGACCGGTGAAATCAGATATCCCTCGTCCGTTACAGAGTCGAAGTCAACTCGTTTAGAGCTGAGGCAACTTCGTCATAGGAGGGAAAAATGTATGATTGTTCCGTTGAAGAGAGGTTCTCTTTTGGATGCAGGTTTTGAAAAGTTAAGGCACTGTGTTCGTGAAAATCAGACCCGGGTTAGTTTTGATTTGGCAGTGTATAAGTCAAAGGCTAGAAGTCTTCCAATTTCTAAGCACAGATTCGACTCAGTTAATTCTCTGCATGGTTCAAAATAGGCTCGTGGCGGGCTTTGGCAAAGATGGCGTTGTGAAAATATGAGTCAAGGTGGAGATTTGTTAAATATGACTCCTATTTTCAGTCAAATTTAAGAAATAATCTTCTAGTTAAACTCTATTTATTTGTTTCAATTAAACTCTGATTAGTCTAGATTATTTTTTTATTATTTGACCTATGAATTTAGCCTATAAATAGGCTCTTTTACAACCTTAGAAAATACACCCATTAGAGATTAGAACTCATAACACATTTAGAGAATTTTGTGTTTACATTTTGCGAGTTCTTTGTTTTTGGGTTTTCGGGGTTTAGTTTTTATCTTCATTTTTGTACTCTTCGTTCTTTTGTCATTATAGTAAAATTATCTTTGCCCGTGGTTTTTTATCCTCTTTGGAGGGGTTTTTCCACGTTAAATTTGTGTGTTCAATTTCTCAATTTTTTCGCTATTTTTTCTTATTCGTTGCTTAATCGGGTTGATCCTAACAACTATAAATATCACAACCCGACTCGATTTTCAAATTTTTTTTCCGTTGTGCAAGAAAACCGTTTTCAAACTGGATTTTTTCCAACATTTCATCCCTCTACTCACAAAAAAGGGCAAACTAACCCATGTACATTAGATCAAAGAGAAAACTGATCATCTCGTTAAAATTTTGATCCATTTCTATCGTTAAGTGATGATGTGATTGATAGAGCAAGCAGACAGCAACATTAGCGAGCTAGTGTAACTCATGTTGATATGGCAATTTTGCCACATCAGAAATTATTTAAAAATTAAAAATCCTATAAAAGTTTTTAAGAAAAAACAATTATTTGAAAACCCACATCCAATATGAACCTAGGCAAATTTATCCATATTTAAATGAACTTGGACAACTTTTTGTTTATATTCATTCTAAACGTGATTTTTCAAATAATTATAATAATATAAATTATATAAAATAGTTTAAAATTTATTAGAAATTATATGAAAGTATAAAAATTATTTAAAATTACAATAAATATTCAAAATACAAATTTCTTATCACCATGAAGTTATAATTTAATTAAATATTTAATAATTATTATGATAATTACTATGAATATAAAAAAGAATTGAAATGACAAATAACTAGAATAATAATGTAAAGTTTAATGGAAGTAAAGCTTTTGTTTTAAGCATATGTTTGCCCCACATCTTGTCCACTGCTAAGTGGATCAATAAGAGAAATATGTTACAGATTTGAAAAATAAACAGTATAAAATATGTTATAGGTTGTTCTACTTTTCAAAAATTTAAAATTTTAGTTAGAATGCAGTTTTTTTTACTTTTTAAATTTTAAAATTTAGGTTCAATTGTTAAAGTTGTTAAATTTATTGGTGTGACATTTTGAAATAAAAAAATACTCATTTGGTAGCAGTGTAAATAAAAAAAAACGTTATAATGAACCTGAATTTATCAATATAATTTTAATAGTATAAACAGTTAAACTTGAATTTTAAAATCTAAAAATTATAAAAATTAAATTTTTAAAAATAAAAATATAAAAACTAAATTTTTGATTTATAAAAAAAAATAACTATATTAACCCTCATTTTAAAACCCGTAGAATACGGTGAGTTGCCTTTTTTTCCCAAACAAAATTGATTGAAAACAAATCTCCGCACCGTCATTAATTAAATAATTCAAATATTAAATTAGGATCTCTTTTTGTATCCTCACTCGTAATTGGTTTTTAATTTTATTGCTCAACATAATAAAATGGATTGAAAAATAATTTCAAATTGTAGCCTTAATATCATGCAATGCAAAATAAAGGTTATAGGAATTAGCAGATAATGAATTAAAAGCCAAAATAGTGTTGAAAAGGAAGATAAGGGAGAGGATCTCGAAGTTGAATTACTTACTAAAACCTTTATTCCAAAATGCATATACTTAATTTAATAAAATTTCTCATTGTTTCAAACTATTTACTAAAACATTTATTCTGAAATGTATAAACTTAATTTAATAAAACATCTCATTGTTTCAAACTACTTACTAAAACATTTATTGGAAAAATGTATAAACTTAATTTAATAACACATCTCATTGTTTTTGTTTTTGTGTATATGCTCATTTAGTATTGACAGCAAATCTCTTTCCACATTGCACTCAATTTTCATATTTCAGGCGCTGGTTGAGTGAAAGAATCAAAAAAAATTATCTTTTTTATATAAGTATACCAATTGTCACCATCAAACTTATCACCTAACTGAAAGTACCATGTTTGCCTTATTACTTGGATACACAACAAAATATTTGCAAAGCCCCATCAAATTATACAAAAAAAGCTTTCCTATTTCAAGATATCTTTCCATGCCAATATGGGTTACTCGAAAACAAATAGAGAATAGTTATTACTTTAAAAAAACAACATATATTGAAAAGGAAGGTAATGGAAAGGATCCCGAAGTCAAACTACTTACTAAAACCCTTATTCAGAAATGTATAAATTTAATTTAATAAAACATCTCATTGTTCCAAACTACTTACTAAAACCTTTATTCTGAAATGTATAAACTTAATTTAATAAAACATCTCATTGTTTCAAACTACTTACTAAAATCTTTATTCGGAAATGTATAAACTTAATTTAATAACTCATCTCATTGTTTTTGTTTCTGTCTATCTGCCCATTTAGTATTGACAGCTAATCTCTTTCCACATTGCACTCAATTTTCCTGTTTCAAGCGCTGGTTAAGTGAAAGAAAGGAAAAAAAATTAACATCTTTTCTAGAGGGTATACCAATTGTCACCATCAAACTTATCACCTAACTTAAAGTACCATGTTTGGCTTATATATTACTTGGATACACAAAACAAAATATTTGCAAAGCCCCATCAAATTATACAAAAAAAAAAAAAAAAAAAAAAAAAAAAAAAAAAAAGCTTTCCTATTTCAAGATATCTTTCCATGCCAATATGGGTTATTCAAAAACAAATAGAGAATATTTATTACTTTAAAAAAACAACATATATTGAAAAGGAAGGTAAGGGAGAGGATCCCAAAGTTAAACTATTTGCTAAAACCCATATTTGGAAACATATAATTTTAATTTAATAAAACATCTCATTGTTTCAAACTATTTACTAAAACCTTTATTCTGAAATGTATAAACATGTTTCAAACTACTTACTAAAACCTTTATTCCGAAATGTATAAACTTAATTTAATAAAACATCTCATTGTTTCAAACTACTTACTAAAACCCTTATTCATAAATGTATAAATTTAATGTAATAAAACATCTCATTGTTTCAAACTACTTACTAAAACCTTTATTCTGAAATGTATAAACTTAATTTAAAAAAAACATATCATTGTTTCAAACTACTGATGTGGATGTTTTTATTGGGAAATAATATTAGAGAAGGAATAGGAAAAAGGAACGAAAAAAATTAGAGTTTTAGATTTATTTAATTTCTTTATTATATCAGATTTATTAAGAGTTTTAGTTTTACTTATTCTCCCTATTATATTAGGTTTTTTATTTCCCTTATAAAATCTAAGTTAGGAATTCTATTAGGACTCTTTCATTTATTATTAATAGCATATAAAAAGGCTGCCAATACGAAATAAAGAGTAAACAATTTGTTTTTATCACAAACGTTATTTTGGGAGGAGGTTCAGTCAATGACGAATCTGCCTTTTGAGTAACCACAAGTCGAAGCAAGAACTCTTTCTCGTCTAGACTTGTGAGTAGATCCTATGCTAAGGCGTATAACAACTTGGTATCGGAGCCTTCTGTCATGGGTGACAAAGAGACTTTGGCAGCCAAACTGGAAGCTTTCATGGCACTAATGGCTACAAGGCAACAAGCACTAGAGGAGCAAATGGTAGTGTTATCTCTTTTGGTCCAAAAGACAACGACAGGGTATTCGAAGAAAAATAATGAGGAACAAGGCAGTAGCGAAGCCAGAAAAAGGAATACAGACTCACAACAAGATGGGTGCATGGTGCAACGATACTTTAAGATGGAATTTCCTACTTATGATGGTGTTGAAGATTCTTTAGGGTGGCTGAAAAGATGTGAATTTTTTTTTTGGCAATCAACAGACTAACGAAGAAGACAAAGTAGGCTTAGCTTCATTCCATCTCTTAGGAGAAGCACAATTATGGTTTGATCAAATAGAAGAAGCAAATCTTGATTAGAGGTGCTTCAAAGAGTGTTGTCATATAAGGTTTGGGTCGTCTATGAGTAATAGCCCCTTAGGGGAACTTGCAAACCTGAGACAAAACGGGGCTGTAGAAAAATATCAACGCCAATTTCAATCACTACTGGCCAGGACTACTGATCTTAAACCTGGAAAACAAGTAGACATTTTTACTGCTGAGTTGGTAAAGGACTTAGAATTGATATTGAAATGCAATAACTGGGAAACCTTGGAGTTGCAATGAATATGGCTTAAGGTTTAGAACGTAAACAAAAGGTCTTTTCCAAAATAACTGGCCAACTTCCCAAAACACTAGCAGAAATTCGATAATTCCAACAACTAAGAGCTTTTCAAAAGGAGGGGAACAAACAATGAAACCAATAGGGAATAACGATAAAATAGGTTCTTCCGCACCATTTATCAAGAGATTGACACGAGCAAAAATGGCAGAAAGAAGGGCTAAGGGATTGTGTTACAATTGTGGCGAGTCTTATTCCATGGGACACAAATGTTCAAGGTTGTTTTGGATAGAAATACCAGATGTTAAAATATGAGAAAGATGACGATAAGGTAGATGATCTTGAAATTTCTTTACTTGTCATTAGAGGAACTTGCAATTCATCTACTATGCAACTAACAGCAAAAGTGTAAGGAAGTCCTCGTTGATTCGGGCAGTATGCATAACTTTTTTCATGAAGGCTTAGTGCCAAGATTAGGATTAAAAATACAGAAAAAAACTGGGCTACAATTATGTGTGGCAAATAGAGAACAGGTCCCTAGCATAGGCATTTGTAAATCAATACAATTCGCGGTAGCAAATGACAACTTTCAAGCTGATTTTTATACAATACTGTTAGAAGGGTTTGATGTGATTTTAGGGGTTAAATGGTTGTGTACCCTTGGTCCAATTTTATGGGACTTCAGCTCCTTGACTATGCACTTTGCCGTAAACAAAAAAGAAATACTATGGCAAGGGCAACACCTAGAGGAAGTTCCACAACTTAGTTTGATGTAAGGACAAGATTTAACTAATATAGTCTTAGAATTTGCGCATTTGTTCCAAGAGTCATCTGGGCTACCTCCTAACCACAAATGTAACTATTGTATAACTCTTAAATCAGGATCTAGACCAATTATAGTTAGGCCTTATCGATACCCATATTTTCAAAAAGATGAGATTGAGAAGTAGTGTGATCAAATGTTAAAAGCAATCATTTGAACTAGTAGATCACCATTCTCTTCTCCAGTACTCTTGGTAAAGAAACATAATGGGACATGGCACTTTTGCATTGATTACTGGGAGCTTAATTTTAGCACTGTTAAAGAGAAATATCCGATTCTTGTAGTGGATGAATGGTTGGATGAACTTTATGGGGCAAAACATTTTACAAAGTTGGATTTAAGATCAGGATATTTCCAAATTAGAATGGCAACTACAAATGTGGAAAAGACAACTTTCCGAACCTACCATAGACACTTCGAATTTCTTGTCATGCTATTCGGGCTTACCAATGCCCCTTCCACATTTCAGAGCTTGATGAATGACATTTTTCGCCCTTACTTGCGTAAGTTTGTTTTGGTCTTCTTTGATGACATTAATTTATAACAAAACATGAAATGAACATATGCATCATTTAATATTAGTTTTTGAACTCTTGCGGGATAACATGTTCTTAAGGAAATCCAAGTGTTTCTTTGGAGAGTCTAAGGTAACCTACCTTGGTTATGTTATCCATGGTGACGGACCCGACGCTGATCACACTAAAATTAAGGATGTCACCAATTTGCCAACTCCTAAATCTACCAAGGCTCTACGGGGCTTTCTGGGGCTGGAGAGATATTACAAAAAATTCATAAAGAATTATAGCAAGTGGCTGCACCTTTAACATCTCTTCTAAAAAAATGCCTTCAACTGGACTAAGGAAGTTGATGTTGCTTTCACCTAATTAAAAACTTCTCTTTCAGCAGCCCCAATCTTTCAATTACCCAACTTTGATGAGGAATTTGTGGTTGAATATGATGCTTCTAACAACAGGTTTGGAGTCGTACTGCAACAAAAGAAACACCCTATTGCCTTTTTCAGTTGTAAGATTGCAGATCGACACCTTAAGTTGGCAACCTACGAGTGAAAATTAATTGGTTTGGCAAAGGGAGTGACTCATTGGAGACCTTATCTTTGAGGAAGGCACTTCCTCATCCGTACTGATCACTTTGGTCTTAGGTACTTATTAGACCAACTACTTACGACATCCCCACAACAGCATTGGCTCAGCAAGCTAATGGGGTTTGATTTTCAAGTGGAGAATAAAGCAGGAAAGTTGAATAGAGCTGCAGATGCTTTATCTAGAAAAGACGAAGACTTACCACACCTCATGACTGTTCCTTTCCCTCAAGTTGAAATTCTTAAGGCCATCAGACAAGAAACAAAAATTTCTCCAGAATTATTACAACTCCAGCAAAGAATTTTACAATGAGAATTGGGGTCAAATTGGGTTGCACAAGATGGGTTGATTTTCTTCAAAGAGAGGTTGTACCTTCTACCTACCTCTCTAATTATTCCCACTATTATTTCCTCTATACATGCTATGACACATGAACGGGGATTGAAAACATTGTATTGTCTTCGTCAAGATTTTTTTGGAAAGGAATAAAGCTTGTAACCTCAGAATTTGTGAAAAATTGTTTAGTATGCCAACGCCACAAATGGAAAAATTTACAGCGCGCAGGTTTACTTCAACCTCTTCTAATTCCACAACAAATTTAAGTTGATTTCTCTATGGATTTTGTGGAAGGTCTACCCAAAGTTAAAGGGAAATCGATACTTATGGTGGTTGTGGACAGACTATCGAAATATGCTCTTTTTTTACCTTTGGCCTATCCATTTATTGCTATATTTGTTGCTATTGTCTTCCTTTCAGAGGTATTCTGACTTCATGGCTTGCTGGAATCCATAGTTTTAGACCGTGATAAAGTTTTCCTCAGCTTGTTTTGGAAAGAATTATTTTGTCAGAGTGGTTCTAAGGTCGCTTTTTCTTCAGCATACCATCGCCAATCTAATAGTCAAATAAAGGTAGATAATCAAACAATAGAAATGTACCTGCGATGCCTCTTTAGTGATCGTCCATGATAGTGGGTTGATTAGGTTCCATAGGCTAAGTATTACTACAACACCTCCTATCACACTGCTTTAAAGGCCACCCCTTTCCAATTAGCATACGATAGGGATCCACCTCGACTTCTCTCCTATTCAACTAGTTCTACAAGGATTGAAGCTATGGATAATACCCTACAAGATAGGGATGCACTTTTACAAAATGCTCGTAATAGACTCTTGCAAGCTCAGCAACGAATGAAAAACACTTATGATTTGGGGCACAGAGAGTTGAACTTTGAAGTTGAGGATTGGGTTTGGTTACGGCTTTAGCAATATCGACAATTGACGATAACTAAACAGAAGCATCACAAGCTACTGCCAAAGTATTTTGGTCCTAAGTCTTGAAAAAAATAGGAACAGTGGCCTATCAGCTTGAATTACCTACAGGCAGCAGAATGCATGATGTATTCCATGTTTCTTTCCTCAAAGAATACAAGGGACCTCAACCAGATGCAGTGGGAGACTTGCCCTTAGTGTATGATGGGAAGGCATTGTCTACTCCACAAGCTATTATTCGTAGCAGGCTAAATCAAGGTCGACGGGAACTATTAGTGCAATGGGTAGGTTTTTCTCAAGAAGATGCCACCTGGGAACCATTTGATTGTTTTCACGAAGCTTATCCTGAATTTGAGCTTGAGGACAAGCTCATCTCCGAGAGGGGGAGTAATGATGTGGATGTTTTTATTGAGAAACAATATCAGAAAATGAATAGGAAAAAGGAACGACAAAAATTAGAGTTTTAGATTTATTTAATTTCTTTATTATATCAGATTTATTAAGAGTTTTAGTTTTTCTTATTCTCCCTATTATATTAGGTTTTTTATTTCCCTTATAAACTCTAAGTTAGGAGTTCTATTAGGACTCTTTCCTTTGTTATTAACAACCTATAAAAAGGTTGTCAATATGAAATAAAGAGTAAGCAATTTATTTTTATCACAAGCGTTATTTTGGGAGGGAGTTTAGTCAAGGACGAATCTACCTTTTGAGTAACCATAGATCGAAGAAAGAACTCTTTCTCGTCTAGACTTATGACTAGATCCTATGCTGAGGTGTATAACAACTACTTACTAAAACCTTTATTCCAAAATGTATAAACTTAATTTAATAAAACATCTCATTGTTTCAAACTACTTACTAAAACATTTATTCGGAAATGTATAAACTTAATTTAATAACACATCTCATTATTTTTGTTTTTGTGTATCTGCCTATTTAGTATTGACAACAAATTTCTTTTCACATTGCACTCAATTTCTCTGTTTCAAGTATTGGTTTCAGGTATTGGTTGGATAAAAGAATGGAAAAAAAGTTAACATTTTCTTAAAAGGGTATATCAATTGTTACCATCAAACTTATCACCTAACTGAATGTATCATGTTTGGTTTATATATTACTTGGATAGGCAACAAAATATTTGCAAAACCCTGTCAAATTATAATAATAATAATAACAATAATAAAACCTTTCCTATTTGAAAATATATTTCCATGCCAATATAGGTTATACAAAAAAAAAAACAAAATAGTTATCAAATAAATTACATCAAACAATCAAATTATATAATTTCATCAAATTAAGACAATGAATTGAAGCAAGTCAGATTGAGTCACGTCCAAATTTCTTTCAACCTTGGTCAGAACCATCTTATCATCTTTCTTTTTAATCTTGTATCTTCATCTTTCATTCTTAATTTACCCGAAATTAGGCCTCCTTTTTTATTATTGTATTTTTAATATTTAGAGTTTTATATTTTAAATTTTAAATTTTAAAAATTCAAATTTACTTGTAACTACTATTAAATTTTTTAATTAAATTCATTAATGAAATAAAAAAATTATTTGATAATCATTTACCAAAAAAATTAATATTGAAATAAATATGAATTTAATAAAAGAATTTTATAGATGTTTGCATTTAGAATTGAATTTTGAAATTTAAAAAGTAAGGAGGGAGTGCTTAAAATAAATGGTAAACTATTCAAATGGTCATCAAACTATACCCGCGTCCATATTTTGGTTACTCAACTTTAAATTTTCAATTTAAGCACTAAACTTTGTATTTGTTCTTATTTTGGTCACTTCCATTAAATTGATAACGTAAATAATGACATGAATATTATCAATTTGATTACACATTTAGTCATCAATACTTATAAATTCTTTCAATTGGATCTTAATTTTAAATAATGTAATAAATTTAACCTTTCACATTTATAAATTTTATCAATTTAATCCTCATATTTCCTAAACAAAACTTTCAGAAAGCTTTGACAACAGAGGCATTCCAAAACCCAAAAAAGAAAACATTTTTACAATTGAGCAAATATAACATAATTTACGAGTATCTTGATAATTGAACTATACGAGGATTTTAATTTTTGGGTTATTTAATTATTTTATTATTATTATTTTATTTTTTTTGTATTTAATGGTTACCCAATTTAATCCATAATCTTAAAGATGGGTTCTTTGCTGCTGGAAAAAATTAAAAAAAATAGAATTTGTTGTTGTTAATTGGTTTTATTTTGTCCGCTAAATCATCCATAAAGAAGATCAACGACTTTGGTGTTAATTATTCTAGATTTTATTGAATTAATTAGTACCTACTACTAGATTCTGTGTTTCATAAGCTTTTTTCTTTGGATTTGGATGTTCAGTGGTGATCTAATTGTTCGGTTTATAAGCAATAATATATTTGCTAGTGTTATTTATTACAAGTATGTTATTTTTGCATAATTAGAGAAGGTTTTTTTTCTTTTTTGGGTTCTATAAACTTATAGATGTGAAATGGCTTTGTTTTAAAACTTCAAAAGTTTAGTTAGAATGTTTAAGGATTAAATTGATAGAATTCGTAATGTGAAGAGTTAAATTTATTGAATTATTTAAAATTAAGATCAAATTAATAGATTATGCAAGTATTGAGGAAATGTGTTATTATACACAATTAAAAATAGATCATGCCATTATTTTCGTCATCAATTTAATGACGGGTGATTAAAACAAAAATAAATACAAAGTTTAGTGTCTAACTTGGAAATTTTTAAAGTTGGGTGACCAAAACAGGAACGTGAGCATAGTTGAGTGGCTATTTGTATAATTTACTTAAAATAAAAGTAAAATTCAAATGTACGAAAAATATATGGATTTAAAGAGCTAATATAAAATATAACACTCCCAAATTTAAAAAAAGAAATCATTAATTAACTAATTATTCATATCAAACATATACTCAACGCAAATATAACTGTAGTTTTCTTTTTCTTCTTTCGAAGTGGAGCAGACTTTTCAAAACTTAAATTTCCTATCTCATGCATTGTTATGTTCTCTGGATATTATAGCCTAGAGGGCGTATATGATAATTGGTGTTTTGATGCAAAAATTGTTCCATTGATCCACATTGTCGTCTATATTATCCAGATTATGGGGGATGACTCAACCTTATTATGCAAACTATGAAGCAGAGTGGTTATCGTATTCCGGAGCTATACTTGAATTTCATAACGAATATATAATTTCCATCAGTTTATTAAAGGAAATATATATGACAGCGATTCTGTAAATGATGAAAACAAATGTCCGTATTGCACTCAAGATCATAATTACCTTTTTAACAGACTATATGCAGGTAAATCTTTCACTCTGGAGACACTTTCAAGTGAGAGTTCGTGCTCTAACCGTGTTCTTGTAGACTTCAGAATTTCCTGGAAAAAGAAGAAGAAAAAGAATATAGAATGAACAATGCAGGAACAGAGGAAAGTCATGGAATTACAAAAGTAGGATCATTCATGAGAATGGTTTACGTTGAATTCCATGTACGAAGCCCGTTTCACAAGCCATTGTGCTTCCATCATTTGAAAGGTCACACAATAAAGATCGTCGAATGCCATTTCATCTTCTGCAAGTAGTTCCAAAAATCGTCTTCCAGCCCTAGAAGATGGTTTCCCTGCAGTAAAACATTATTACATTAGTAAAATTCAGCACCAAGTCAAGGCAGCAGATAATTAATTTACTTTATTCGTTATAAGGTTAAGATTCCAGTACTTTTCTCGTCAGTAAAACAAAGAGTTAATGCCTTTGTTCGAGTAATACCAGCAGAATATCTTAGCATCTAAAGGTGGTATTGAGAATTCAACATCTAAGCAGTTCTAAATTTCCATTACCTGATTGCAGATCCAACATCTGTACCAACATAAATGAAATATTGATGCCAGCTACTGCAAATGGATATTCCCATTCAGATCTACTCCCATCTTGTTTGTGCAACAACCTCTGGAAAGACTGCTGTTCAAGGAAGGACCAAATCAGAATTTGACCAACCGTGTCTATAGTTCATGCTGATTAAAACATGATCATTTCATTGTTTGGTACATGCTAATAAACTAAAATAAACAAGAAATATAGGTAGAGCAGTTCCCAAATGCTCCATGAGCTAGATCATAATCAATAAAACAAAATCCAGTTATTTAAGGAAAGGAAACAAACCGGATATTTCTTGGCAAAAAAGATGAGATTCTCTAATGATATGAATCCTCCACCCCTTCGAATAGCAATGAGATAACATGAATAAGCATATATTAAGCAGGAAAGAAAACCCAACCAAGATAACTGGTTTTTAAGGCAAAGTCAGTATACCGAAAATCTGTTGAAGGATCTGGACCTTGCCATCCCATGTCCTTCCAAAGCTCTGATTTAAGAGAAGGAAGCTCCCTGTCAGGGTAAGCCAATTTCCATAATTGCTTAAGAGCTTCCTGCCAGTCAAACGAAAGTATGATAAAAAAATCTTTTACTTGTGTTCATATATTTCGTATATGGGAGGGGGTTACAGGAGAGAGAAACTAGAAAGGATAATTATTGGCATTTTCAACTCCAAAAGAGAAGTTGTTGGAATTGGCAAATTCTTTTAATCAAATGTGCTTCCACAGACTATAATTCACAGAAAGAATTGAAAAAGTGAAAGCAAAATAAGGATTGAAAAATACACAAGCACACTGATTATAGCAAAACCTACTTGATGCTCCAGGCGAGATCCATCATAGGGGATTCCCAATCTTTGCTGAAGACTTCTCAGCCTAGCTTCCTACAAGGGTAAGGAATGGAAACACAAATACACCTCAGATTACCAATAGTAAATTGAAACGCAAACAATTTCTTTTTTCCTCTTTCAAAAGAAACAACTGAATAATCTACGCAAAAACAACTCGTGCTATTTGCCAACTCAACTGTTTGACAAGAAAATGTACAAGAAAGGATCCTTTTAAGTTTTATTTATTTCCCCAAACTCACTCTCAAACCAACTTAAAAACTCCAACTACCTATAAACATGAAGGATTTTTTTTTTCCTTTAGGTGTTTCCTCGCATCCATATCAGTCAGGATCCCGCATTGAGGCAAATTCTCAATCTTCTAGTCCACTACCTTTATATGCAGGATTAAGTTGTCTTTAAAAACTGTAACAGTTAAAAGCAAATTCTCTACCAGGCTTGAAATTTGGAGCCTGAATTTGATTTAGATTTACAATACTCAAGAGCAATCAGAACATATTACCGATTTCTCCAGTCCAATGACATTTTAGCAATTTTCCACGACTAGAGCCAATTCTTACAGAATTGGTGGCACACAGACTAGATACTCAAGACTGTCCATTTTCAGTAAAAGATCCTTCCAGATCTTAATATAAAAATTGATACACTCTAGCATTTTCTAAAGGTTTGAAAAACATCTCCTTGACACTTCCCCTTAAGGAAAATGGGAGACCTCAATAAAGAGGGGGAGAAACAATATGTTGACCATCAGAGCATGCCTACATCAAACTCCAAATGGCCACACCAACCCCTATCATCTCCACCCTCCCCACCCTCTCCCCAAAATCACCTCGAAAATAATAATATAAAAAAGGTTCTTCAAATCCAGGAAAATACATTGAAAAGAGTGTATTGTTGATTGTACCTGTAAAGGATTAAGTGCAGGCTCAAGAAGTTTCCAGTTTGATCCACTTTGGGTGTTAGAAGGTAGAGGTAAAATGCGTGCAATAAATGATACAGATCCAAGGACAATGTTTGCTGGAAAAGCAAAAGAGAACTATCACTAATCCAAACTGCTATAAGACTCCCCCCACTTACCAAAAAATAAACGAAAGAGGAAGAAGCCAAAGAAAGCAGAGAATGTAATAACTAAAGAGCCATACATCATTAAATCACAGTTACAAACCAAGTAATCAAGAAAACAAGCAATTTATTTCTTTTGGCCTAAGATAACAGGCAATTCAACTTACAAAACATAATCAAAGAAAAGATACAGTTTTCATTATATGGTATCAAACTATAACCTTCTCTATAAACTCTATAATATCTTTGAGGATGCATTTACTTACAAAATGCCCCCAAATAGGGTCATTTTTAGTTCACACGGAGAACCAAACAAGAGAAGAACTAGAATAAATTGCTTTTAGAACTCATTGTTTCTCCATTTCTACTCTTACAACTTTTCCCCTCTGGGTATACAATTCTCTTTCTATGAATTACCCTCCATTATTCATGAACGAATGTGAAGTTATAAAATCATGTGATGAGTAAAGAACACCAATTACAAAACAGGTGGAGCACTTCTGTTTCTAACTACATTGATAGAGAGATTCCCAAAACTGTGCTTTCTATTAGGGAAACATTGGCAAATGCTTAGGAGATATGAGGGGAGTACTCTGAAAACTAATGCAAAAAGTTTCCCATGCTGCATAAGTATATTTAAATATAGACACTAGTGTATGCAATTTACGCGCATAACAATCTAATATACCAATATGCTCAACAGATTAGTAACTGGCTAACTTAATGGTTTAACTTTTGAAGTCAACAACCAGCAACCAAAAGAAGCAATATAATACAAGTAGATTGAAACTGCAATTATAGACATTGCAAACAGTAAAATCTCATATCCGAAAACAGAAACGACACTGATAATATCTCACCTATCCATTGTGCCCATTGCACAATCAAGTTAGTGAACAAAAGCGCCGCCCAATGTAAATGCTCCTTCCTTTGCCCTTCAACCCAAATACACTCTAGCGTTTTCCCCTGTAACATATCGGAGAAGGTAAATTTAATGTTAGCAGTACTCGTTCTCCCCTTTC
This sequence comes from Gossypium anomalum, assembly GCA_025698475.1. NCBI lineage: Eukaryota > Viridiplantae > Streptophyta > Magnoliopsida > Malvales > Malvaceae > Gossypium > Gossypium anomalum. The sequence goes on along the minus strand of CM046966.1, from coordinate 73,210,995 downwards.
TTGCAATAAAGCATACTTAAAATAAGCAATGGCATAATCACCTCAGAATGCCTGCCATCGTAATCACGATTCCCTAACAAAGGTTCATCTAAACCATGTAATCCCGTCATCATATAATTTCCATTGCTCATCCTGCCAACGTCCCCATGATCAAGCTGTCTTCGCAAGGCACCAGGCCTCATTAATTACAGCCCAAGATTTGCACCAATTCTTCCTTAAACCCTAACAAATTCTTTCTTTTTTTGAAAAAATAAAAAGGAACAAAATATATATCAAAATCCCCCGAACTGCTAAAATAGATTAAACAAGCAACTATGCAAATTTTGAATTAGCACTGAAAATGGTTGGCAACACGATACTCTTCCAAATTTAAAATTAGCCGCCAATTTGGATCTCAAAACTGCTATATTACAAAAATTAAGCAAGCAATCAGAAATTCAAATGACGAAGAAAAACATCCAATTTCGGCATCAAAATTCTATTGAAAATTTCAAATTAGGTTTAAAATCTGCATCCAAAACGGATAAAAAAAAAAGAAAAGAAAACTTACAGGGATGCTGAAATCGAATTTGGAGAAGGCCTTAACGTAGAGTAAGAGGAAACCCAGAAGTGTAAGGAAAGCTGGTAAGCCCCCAAAGAAAGAACGACAGAAACAATAAAAGGCAGGTTAGTAAATAAGGAAATAACAGAGTTTTAAGAAATTTGAAAATCTATTATTTCAATCTCTCCCCTCCGGCATGTGTCCTTTATATATTGTTGTTAGAGTTCCTTCCCGGTCGTTAGGACGTTGGAGTTGGAGGGGGAAGAGATTCTTCTAAATTCCAATTTTAATTAATAATGATTATTCTCATACTAATTGTTGAGGCCAGCTGTGGATCCGCTTGTGGGCTTGTGGGCTTGTGATCTGTAAAACAAAGTAAATTAAGAGGCCCAGAATTTCAGCTTTGGAGCTTCTCAATGCCTAAGTTAGTGTATGGATAACAAAAGATAATCAAGGTAAGAGATGATAATGGTGGAATAAAGAGATCATATTTGAGGTCAACTCGAGCTTTAGTATATGTTATTGAGTTTCTGAGTTGTCCGTTGTCTGTCTACCTTTATTTTACATCCATTTTGCTAATTTATTGATTGATATAATGTCTCTTATTTGTTAAGGATGTTAGTAACTCATGTTTTGTACATGGTGTATGAATTATGTTAGAAGCTTTTTTTCTTATTAGAAAATGGGTTTTTTATTTGTCATGTGATCCTATTAGTTTAATAAATAAGCTCTAGATTTTTATGAGTTTGAGCTCGATTTAAGTTTTTCGATTATTTAAATATTGAACTTTTTGTCAGTTAGTTAGTACTTCTATCAACTTATTCTATCTTCCTAATATTTAAGGGAATTTGGGGTTGACATAAGCATCCTGTATGTAAAGTTCAATACCCTGATAAGGGATGAAAATTCGAGCAAAAAAATGAACGAAGAACGAAGAAACAGAGAGAAGAAAGAACGAGAATTCAAAGAGAAGAAATGAAGAAGAAAATAGTCTGTAATTTCATAACTGCCTCACCCCCCTCTGATTGATCCATAAAAAGAGTGAGTAACGGACAAAATTTAACAACCGAGTAGTAACAGAAATAAGCTCAATACACATCGTTTAACTTGTACGGCTACTTACCCTAAACTCACCGTTTTAAGTACTGATCTAATTCCCCCCTTACACGCACCGTTTTCATTAGAATACTAAATTCCTAAAACACAGTGTTTTGCTACAATACTAAAATTAATAGAATTAAAAAAATAGTTAACCGTTATTACTAATTATTCCATATCAATTAGTCCCCTCCCGAAGATGATCCTTGCCCTCAAGGATCAAATAGTGGAAATTTTTGCTGAAACTCGCTCAAATGTTCCTACGTGGAATCTTCAGGAAAAGTGTTGGTCCATTCTACGAGCACCTTAGTAGTTGCCTGATTTCCTTGTTTCACCATCCTTCTATCAAGAATGCGAATTGGTAGCTTGACATGGTTGCCTTCAAAACCTACAGAGGGTAAGTAGTAGAACTAGGACTGAGCCAATGTGTTTCTTGAGCTGAGACACGTGAAAGGTAGAGTGAATACGAGCATCAGTTGGTAGAGTCAGTTTGTATGTGACCTTGCCCCTCTTAGCTTCGACTAGATAGGGTCTAAAATAGCGAGTAGATAACTTCTTATTACCCCGTTTCCTGATGGAGTGTTGCCTATAGGGTTGAAGTTTCAAATAGACCAAGTCACCTACTTGAAATTCCCTCTCAGAGTGCCTCTTGTCAGCCATTTATTTCATTCTCTCTTGTGCGCTCTTTAGATGGAATCGCATTATGTTCCTAGTTGCCTCCCTTTGCTGTAAACCACGATCTACTATTGCAACTAGAGAGGATCATGCCAAATAGGGTATATGATAAGGAGCTTTTTAGCAATACGAGGCCTCATATGGAGTAACCTATATGGCAGGATGATAAGTAATATTATACCACCATTTTGCTAGGGGCAACCATAAGACCCAATCTAAAGGCATTTCCCCTGACATGCATGTCAAATACCTTTTTAAGCACCTTTTTAAGTCCTCTATTTGGCCATCAGTCTGGGGGTGATATGTAGTGGACAGATGAAGCTTAATCCCTAATTGTTTAAATAAAGCATACTAAAATAAACTGATAAAGACCTTATCTCTATCAGAAATAATGCATTCAAGAACTCCATGAAGCTTGTAAATTTGGTCAAGGTACTGTTGAGCTACAGTAAGAGTAGTAAAGGGGTGTGACAGTGCCAAAAAGTGTCCATATTTAGTGAGTTTGTCAACCAAAACAAGAACGGTATCCTTTCCTTTTGATACAAGTAGGCCTTCAACAAAGTTTAAGCTCATAGCTGCCCAAGCACGATCAGGAATGGGAAAAGGTTGTAACAACCCTAGAGATACTGAGGTGTCATACTAGTATCTTTGATAAACAATACACTCTTTCACACACTATTTCACATCCTATAAAAGGCATATCCAATACAAAAGCCCTGAAATCCTATGCCTAGTTACATGTACTCCTGAATGTCCCCCTAAAGCTTCATCATGGAACAAATCAAAAAGCTTCTTCCTTAATTCGAGATTCTACCACACTACTGCTTCCCTTTTCTTCTTAAGATTTTTCCATCCCATGAGTACTTTAGATGAAGTTGAGGCTTGAGTTACAGGTCCAGATAGATTTGTCGCAATATAGGTTCAGTGAAGTAGGAATCAATGGTTTGACCCCATAACTCAGACCAAAAAATGCTGCCAATACATTGTAGCAGTTGGCCCTCATGTGAATGATCCTTTCTGGATAATGCATCAACTACTATATTATGTCCCCTTTGTTTATAGGTGATTGTGTAATCATATCCAAGCATTTTGGCCACCCATTTTTGCTGATAGGGTGTAGTGGTCTGTTTATCAGAAAGAAAGCGCAGACTTTGGTGGTAAGTTTTTATGTGAAAATGCATGCCCACCAAATAAAGGTGTCATTTTTTTATAGCGAGTAATACTACTAAATTCTCAAAGATTGGTGCTTGATCCCTATGCCCTTACTGAAATAAGCAGTAGGTTTGCCTTTCTATTGTAGTACTGCTACCAACCCCTGACCACAGGCATCAATCTCAACACAAAACTTTTCCTTAAAATTTAGTATAATCAGTATCAATGCTTGAGTTACTGCTGCTTTGAGTTGTTCAAAGGCTATTAGTTCACTGTCAAACCACTGTTAAGAAACCTATTTCTTTAGCAAGGCTGTTAAAGGCTTAACTAATACCCTATAATGTCTTATAAATTGTCTATAGTATCCAAATAACCCAAAAAAATCCCCTCAAGTCCTTTACTGAAGTAGGTGGGGGCCAATTAAGAACCCCTTCAACCTTTGTTGGGTCCATAGAAACTGATCCTCTAGATATTATGTGCCCCAAATACTCCACATAAGTAGTACAAAAAGAACACTTCCCTTTTTGACATACAACTGATGTTGCCTCAAAATGCTCAAAACCTCCCCCATATGTCTCAAGTGTGCTGATCAGTTAGCAGAATACACCAAAATGTCATAATAAAAAAAATAGCATGGATTTCATCAACAAATGTTTAAAAATGCTATTCGTTAGGGACTAAAAGCTAGAATGTGCATTGGTTAAGCCAAATGGCATAACCAGAAACTCATAATGACCCTCATGAGTCCTAAATGTTGTCTTATGGATGTTTCCCTCCCACATTATGATTTGATGATAGCCAAATCTCAAGTCCAATTTTGAAAAATAAGCAGTTTGTCCCCATTCATCAAGGAGTTCCTCAATTACTGGTATTAAGAATTTGTCTTTTATAGTCAGTTGGTTGAGTTGTCTATAATCCACACATAACCTCCAACTATCATCCTTCTTTTTCTCCATAACAATTGGTGATGCAAAGGGACTATTACTATCCCTCACTATCCTAGCGTGTAGCATTTCTTGAAGAAACCTTTCTACTTCATTCTTCTGAACAGTAGGATATCGATAGGGTCTGATTTTGATCACTTAGGATTCATTTTGAAGAGGTATTCTGTGATCTTGCATTCTGACAGGTGGTAGTCCTATAGGGAGTTGAAACACATCAACAAAATCAATTAGGAGCAACTCAATATCCTAATGCAAGGGCTGAGATGGTAAGGACAAAGCTACCCGAGTGGTGGTAATTAGTAACATTGGACTAGGTACTTGACCCAATAAACTAAAACACTTAGACAACTATTTACCAGACAAAATCTGAAGACCACCATAGAGAATTCCTTGAAGAGTACAAGTCTGCCCCAAATGCTCAAACTACATGGTTTCAGAAGAAAAATTCCAAATAATGGACTTAGGAATAGAAGCCACTGGATACCAATGACTAAATCACACCCCTTAACAGGTAAAACCATAAATTTAGTGAAAAATTTATACCCCTGTGCTTCCCAAGCCACTGATCGGCAAACCCCTTAAGCTACTAGTTGCACACCATTAACAACCATCACTTTGAGCTTGCAAATAGGACCTACTGGTAGTTGCAGCTTTCTCACCAACATAGAATCTACAAAGTTGTAAGTACTACCAAAATCAACAAGAATAATAGCCTCCATGTGACCAATTCTAGCTAAAAACTTTATCGTATTATGACCTTGAGATCCATTAAGGGCATGTAAGGACAAAACTAGAGCCACTAAGCCAGATCCTGTAACGCCCCCACGCCCAAGACCGTTTCCGGAGTCGAGTATGAGGTGTTACTAAGCTTAATTTAACATTTTTAGAACTTTGGATTATTTGTTTCTACATTCACAGCTTTTAAGCTACTTGCGTCACAGTCACAAGAAAAATCATATCTCGAGTTACGAAACTCGAAATCATGATCCGTAAATTTTCCTTGAATCTAGACTCATATACCTATCTACAAATTTTTTATAGAATTTTTGGTTGAGCCAATTAGTACAGTTTATTAGTTAAAGTTACCCCTATTTCAGGACTTGACTAGTTTGACCTCTGTTTACTACGAACCACATTTCTCTCTGTAAAAAATTCATATGACTATGAGGTTTATTTCTACTAAAACTAGACTAAATAAGGATTCTGAGGATATAAAATAAACCACCTAATTATATATTTACAATTTATGGTGAATTTCTAAATTTGGAATAGGGGATTCACAAACTGCTATGACCCTATTTCACCAAAATTCAAATATATTTTAACATATAATTCCTTTACCTGTTTCATTTGTTTCATGTGAAACTAGACATAATAAGCTTCAATTTGATATGTACTCCATCACTAAATTCAATTTCTATGATTTTTAGTAAATTTTCAAACTCGTGTCGATAGTTGTTGTTATGATTACTGCTTATGGCAAATTTCATCCCTTTTATGAGTTTTTTTGCACTAAGTATCTTAATAATTTTCCTTAACATCAAACATAATCTAAACTAACCATTTTCATAATTTATCATTATCAAACATTTTCTCAACCATTCCATCACCATATCTTAAGATCATTTACACAAAATAGGTATATTGCTATACATGCCATACTTAAATTTACAAGCCATTTACCAAAAGTCTTCCTAAGTAGTGTGATTGAGCCTTCGACCTATCCCGATTCCCGAGTCGGCTTGTCCAAAACTACAATGAGTAAGAAGGAGGGAGTAAGCATAAATGCTTAGTAAGTTCATATGCAAATAATAAGTAACATAACAAACGGTCATACCAATCAACATTAGCATGCATCACTAAAACACATATCACATTTCTAATCATTTTTCATCATCTTATTACCTTATCGTGATTGTATCAATACTCAACCGAGGGTTAAATACATACCTGTCCAAAATATCCATTTCACATCACTTACCAATACGTCTCTTTACATCTCGAATATTCCTCCATTTGAGTATAACTTTACCCGTTGAACACATCTAATATAATTACGATACATGGATAACTTGCACATAAGTGCCATATATGCAATCAAGCAATCATGTAACCCGCCCATAAGCGAACTCGGACTCAACTCAACGAGCTCGGGCGTTCGCATCCATAAGTGAACTCGGACTCAACTCAACGAGTTCGGACATTCGCATCCATAAGTGAACTCGGACTTAACTCAACGAGTTCGGATGCTCAACCATCCTAGTGACATGTCACTTGTACCCTAATATATTCCTAAGGTTCAAACGGGATTTTCCTTGAACACATATCCTTGCCATCTTCCGTAAAAATACCAAAACCAATACTCTCGGTAAACACTTTATATTTAACAAATAATACAAATAATTTGCATTTTATTCAAAATAACCACAAAGCATATATTTCATGATAAAAATCAGCATATCATATAATTAACATCAATAATTTAAAAAAAAACAATTATACTATATTATTTACACATGAACTTACCTTGGTACCAAAATACAAAGATTTTGCAATTTAGTCCACAATCTTTTCTTTTCCTCGATTGAGGTCGATTCCACGTCTTTCTTGATCTAAAATAACACATTTAGATTATTTAATACTCACATTATCAAATTAATCCTTAACTCAAATTTTGGTAAAATTACAATTTTACCCCTAAACTTTTACATATTTACATTTTTGCCCCTAGGCTCGGGATTAAACTTTATTCCTTATTCTTATGTTTTAAAACATGCTGATCACTTTTCTCTTCTATGGAAACATCAAATTCTCACTCTAACATGTACTTGTGACTATTAGGTATTTTTACCGATTAAGCCCTTTTACTCGTTTTGCTTAAAATCGAGTAGTACAAGTTGTCTAACATAATTTAAAACTTCATATTCTATCATAAAACATCAAAATACACAAATTTCACCTATGGGTATTTTTCCAAATATAAACCCTAGGTTAAATTATTGCTAACATAAGCGTAATCGAGTTATCGGGATCTCAAAAACGTAAAGAACATTAAAACGGGCTTGGAATCACTTACTATGGAGCTTGGAAGCTTGAAACAAACCCTAGCTATGGAGAACCCTTGAAATTTCGGCCTAATGAAGAAGATGGACAAAAATTGGCTTTTAATTTTGTTTTTAATTCATTTTAATAACTAAATGACTAAAATGCCTTTACTACTAAACTTTCCAAAAATTCCTTCCATGTCCTAATTTTGTCCATGAACTTAAATTAGTCAAATTGCTATTTAAGACCTCCTAATTAATATTTCAATGCAATTTCATACTAAAAACTTCTAGAATGCAAATTTTGTAACTTATTCGATTTAGTCCCTACTTTCAATTTAAACACTTTAGGCATAGAGTTTCTTCACGAAATTTTCACACAATCATGTAATCATATCATAAACCTCAAAATAATTATAAAATAATTATTTCTATCTCGGATTTGTGGTCACGAAACCACTATTCCGATTAGGCCCTAATTCGGGATATTACAACTCTCCCCCCTTTAAGGATTTTCGTCCTCGAAAATCTTACCGGTAAATAGATGTGGGTATTGATTTCTCATAGTTTCTTCAGATTCCCATGTAGCTTCTTCTATTCCATGCCTTTGCCACAACACCTTCACAAGTGCAACATTTTTATTCCTTAGTTGTTTGACCTCTCGAGCTAAAATCTTAATCTGTTCTTCTTCGTAGGTCATATCTAGTTGTAGTTCAATTTCTATCGGTGAAACTACATGTGAAGGATCCGAGCGATACCGACGTAACATAGATACGTGGAACACATCATGAATCTTCTCTAATTCAGGTGGTAATGCTAGCCGATATGCTACCGGTCCAACTTTTTCAATTACTTCATACGGCCCAATAAAACGCGGACTTAATTTACCCTTCCGTCCAAATCTAAGGACTTTCTTCCACGGGGATACTTTCAAAAACACTTTGTCACCAACTTGATATTCAATCTCTTTTCTCTTCAAATCGCATACGATTTACATCTATCTCAAGCGACTTTCAAACAATCTTGAATCACTTTCACCTTTTCTTCGCTTCTTTTATTAGATCAACTCCATAAATCTGATTTTCCTTGAGCTCACCCAATACAAAGGCGTTCGACACTTACGACCATACAATGCTTCATAAGGTGCCATTTTCAAGCTCGTCGATAACTATTGTTGTAAGCAAATTCTACCAACGGTAAATATCTTTCCCAACTTCCTTGAAATTCCAATACACAACATCCGAGCATGTCTTTAAGAATCTGAATTACTCTTTCCGATTGTCCATCGGTTTGTGGATGAAAGGCAAGTGCATTGAAATTTAACTTTGTACCTAATGCTTCTTGCAACTTTTGCCAAAACCGTGAAGTAAATCTCTGATCTCTATCCAAAATGATTGACAAAGGTATTCCATGAAGTCTAACAATCTCACGGATATACAATTCAGCCAATTTATTAAGAGAATAATCAGACGCACTCGGAATAAAATGAGCCGATTTAGTCGATCACAACAACTACTACCCAGATGGCATTTTTCTTCCCGAGTTAACGGCAACCCCGATATAAAATCCATGGTAATTCGATCCCATTTCCATTCGTGAATCATGATAGGTCAAGTAATCCCAAGGCACTTGGTGTTCAAATTTCACACCGTTGACAAATTAAGCATTTGGACACAAACTCGATATATCTCTTTTCATTCCATTCCACCAATACATTTTCTTCAAGTCATTATACATTTTCGTATTTACCGGATGAATCGAGAAATAACCACTATGTGCTTCCTCAGTAGGATCTTTTGAATCAATTCCTCATTCTTTGGTACACAAATCCGATCTTTAAACATTAAACATCCATTAGAACCAATTCTCAATCGACTCTCTATCAACTTCATACTCTTTTCTTGGCTTGCAAATCTTGATCATTTTTCTCGAGCTTCACAAATCTCTTGTAAAAACATCGGTCTTGCTCTTAACTCTGCTAGAATCGAACCATCATCCGATACCTTTAACCGAGTGTTCATATCTCTCAAAGCAAATAAGAACTTTACGCTCAAAGCATCAAAGAACCACATTCGCTTTTCCTGGATGATAATCAATAACAAGCTCGTAATCTTTCAATAACTCTAACCATCTTCATTGTCTTAAATTCAAGTCTTTTGTGACATCAAGTACTTAAGACTTTTATGGTCGGTATATACCCGGCACTTTTCACCATACAAATAATGTCGCCAAATTTTTAAAGCAAACACTACCGCAACCAATTCCAAATCGTGAGTAGGATAATTCCTCTCATGAGGTTTTAATCGCCTCAAGCATATGCCACCACTTTTCCTTCTTGCATGAGCACACACCCCAAACCATTTAGAGAAGCATCACTATACACCACAAATTCTTTACTGATTCGGGCTATACTAACACTTTGGTGCCTCTGTTAATAACTTTTTCAATTCTTCAAAACTCATTGACATTCTTCCGTCCATTCAAATTTAACATCCTTTCTGAGTAATCTAGTTATAGGAGTAGCAATTATAGAAAATCCATTTACAAACCGCTGATAATACCTAGCTAGCCCCAAGAAACTTCTAACTTCAGCCATTTTTTCATGGTTTCCAATCAACAATGGCTGAAATTTTACTAGGATCAACCCGTATACCATCACCAAATAATATGACCCAAAAATCCAACTTCCCGTAGCCAAAATTCACTTTTACTAAACTTAGCATACAAATTGCTTATCTCTCAAAGTTTGCAAAACTATCCTCAAATGCTCAAAGATGCTCAGTATCATCTTTTGAATAAATTAAAATATCATCTATAAACACCACAACAAATTTGTCCAAGTATGGTCTAATATGCGATTCACTAGATCCATAAACACAATGAGAGCATTTGTCAACCCGAATGGCATAACTAAAAATTCATAATGACCATACCTTGTTCTAAAAGTAGTTTTAGGCACATCCGACTCTTTTACCCGCAGATTTGGTAATACCTGGATCTCAAGTCAATCTTTGAAAACCATGTCGCTCCTTTTAGCCGATCAAACAAATCATCAATTCTTGGCAACGGATATTTGTTTTTGATTGTCACCTTGTTTAATCAAGCGATAATCAACACACAACCTCATAGAACCATCCTTCTTTTTCACAAATAACACGGAGCACCCCAAGGTGAAAAACTCGGTCTCACAAAACCTTTATCACCAACTCTTGCAATCGCGACTTTAATTCCTTCAACTCTGCTGGTGCCATTCTATACTGAGCAATCGAAATCGGAGCTGTTCCTGGTATCAAATCAATACCAAATTCTACTTCTCTGATCGAGGTAAACCCAGTAATTCTTCCGAAATACGTCCCGCAAATTCACACACAACCTAAGACTGATTCAACTTTCTTTTCAACTTCTTTTGTATTAATTATATACGCCAAATAAGCTTCATAACCCTTTCTCAGATATCTTTGAGCCGACATTGAAGAAATCACACTAGGTAATACCTCTGATTTATCTGATTCAACCCGCAGAGTTTCACCATTTTCACACTTTAATTCTATAACCTTTTCTTTACAATTTATTTTAGCATCATGCAATGTCAACCAATCCATACCCAAAATAACATCAAACTCATCAAACGGCAACAACATCAAGTCGGCCAGAAAGTAATGATCCCGAATCATTAAAGGACATTTCTTACATACTTTATCAACAGTCACACATTTGCCTAACGGATTCGACACTCTAATCATAAATTTTGTGTTCTCAACAGGTATATTCATACTAGACACCAATTTCATGCATACATATGAATGAGTAGAACCGGGATCAATCAAAGCAATAACATTAACATTATAGAGAGAAAATGTACCGTAATCACATCGTGAGAGAAAGCATCTTCACGCTTTAATAGCATAAGTTCTAGCCGGAGCCCTTCCTTCAGTGTCTAACTGGTGCATCCTCAGCTACATTCTTCTTACCGCTTGCTTCGCTCCCAACTTTTCTTGGATATCTTCCTCTCGAATCCGCCCCACTTGTTTTTGTATTCTCAAATTTTTCTTTTTCACTCTCTCTGGCGATCTCTAATAAAATGATCCGGAGAACCACATCGAAAACATTCATTTGCTCTACACGGACCAAAATGATTTCTACCACACCACTGCACTCGTGTTTAACAAATCTCGAGTTCCCTACACCGGTCGCCAAGTAGTCCGGGATTTAGGACCCACATTTTGCTTCTTATAATTCCCATATGATTGCCCAAATGAAGCTTGGGAACGAGGATTCATATTCCTTGACTTTCCAGTTCTTGTGAAAATGAACCGCTCATCGGTCTTTTCTTCCAATTTCTAGTCTCACTTCTCTACCTTTTCTTTTCTTTAAGTGATTCTTCTACCTTACAAGCTCGATCAACCAATACTACCATTTCTTTTAATTCAAGAATTCCAACAAATACCTTGATGTCTTCGTTGAGCCCGTCTTCAAATCGTCGGCACATCTTGGCCTCTGTAGGAACATACTCTCATATACTTACTTAATCGAACAAACTCTCTTTCATATTCTCAGAATCATCATATTACCTTGCTTCACTCAAGAAATTCTTTACGCTTACGATCAATAAATCTTTCACTAATATATTTCTTCCAAACTCTTCTTGAAAGAATTCCCAAGTTATTTTCTCTTTCGTACCACCAAATCAAAGTCTTCCACCAATTATAAGTTTGAATCCTCAACAAAGATATAGCACATTTCAAACATTCTTCAGTGTACAAGATAATTCGTCAAATACCCGATAGAATTTTCAAGCCGTAACTCGCTTTCTCGGCATCATCATCAATATTTGCTTTAAATTCTTGACCCCTTGCTTGCGAATTCTATCAACTGGAGTTCTGTGAAATTTCATCGATCCATACCTTGAGGCGTCGAGTACAGGTTGAGGAATTGGGGAGGTGGGGAGGTTGTACATTTGGGTTCGTGCGAACGAACTCGGTGTACCATGCACTCATCATTTGGAGAAAGGCTTCCCGACCCTTTCTCCTCCACCACTTAATGTAACGCCCCACGCCCGAGACCGTTTCCGAGTCGAGTATGAGGTGGATTTTCGGGTCACGCTTGCTCCTTCAGAGTCATATTACTCTCTACTTCATCTCGCCACACCGGATCGGGATCCATTTACTATAAAAAAATCATTTAAATGGTCAAAGTCGTCACACTATCACAATTTATACATATGGCATGTATAGCAAAATCCGTACATATAACACGTAGTCCGAGAATCGACTAAACCTACTCTGATACCACTTAATGTAAAGCCCCCACGCCCGAGACCGTTTCCGGAGTCGAGTATGAGGTGTTACTAAGCTTAATTTAACATTTTTAGAACTTTGGATTATTTGTTTCTACATTTACAGCTTTTAAGCTACTTATACACAAATACAAGAAAAATCAGATCTTGATTTACGAAACTCGAAATCATGATCCGTAAATTTTCCTTGAATCTAGACTCATATACCTATCTACAAATTTTTTATAGAATTTTTGGTTGAGCCAATTAGTACAGTTTATTAGTTAAAGTTACCCCTGTTTCAGGACTTGACTAGTTTGACCTCTGTTTACTACGAACCACATTTCTCTCTGTAAAAAATTCATATGACTATAAGGTTTATTTCTACTAAAACTAGACTAAATAAGGATTCTGAGGATATGAAATAAACTACCTAATTATATCTTTACAATTTATGGTGAATTTCTAAATTTGGAACAGGGGATTCAGAAACTGCTATGACCCTGTTTCATCAAAATTCAAATATATTTTAACATATAATTCCTTTACCTGTTTCATTTGTTTCATGTGAAACTAGACATAATAAGCTTCAATTTGATATGTACTCCATCACTAAATTCAATTTCTATGATTTTTAGTAAATTTTCAAACTCGTGTCGTTGTTGCTTTGCAGATTACTCTGTTTATGGCAAATTTCATCCCTTTTATGAGTTTTTTTGCACTAAGTATCTTAATAATTTTCCTTAACATCAAACATAATCTAAACTAACCATTTCCATAATTTATCATTATCAAACATTTTCTCAACCATTCCATCACCATATCTTAAGATCATTTACACAAAATAGGTATATTGCTATACATGCCATACTTAAATTTACAAGCCATTTACCAAAAGTCTTCCTGGATAGTGTGATTGAGCCTTCGACCTATCCCGATTCCCGAGTGGCTTGTCCAAAACTACAATGAGTAAGAAGGAGGGAGTAAGCATAAATGCTTAGTAAGTTCATATGCAAATAATAAGTAACATAACAAACGGTCATACCAATCAACATTAGCATGCATCACTAAAACACATATCACATTTCTAATCATTTTTCATCATCTTATTAGCTTATCGTGATTGTATCAATACTCAACCCGAGGGTTAAATACATACCTGTCCAAAATATCCATTTCACATCACTTACCAATACGTCTCTTTACATCTCGAATATTCCTCCATTTGAGTATAACTTTACCCGTTGAACACATCGGAATATAATTCGGATACATGGATAACTTGCACATAAGTGCCATATATGCAATCAAGCAATCATGTAACCCGCCCATAAGCGAACTCGGACTCAACTCAACGAGCTCGGGCGTTCGCATCCATAAGTGAACTCGGACTCAACTCAATGAGTTCGGATGCCTAGTTACATCTCACGAACTCGGACTCAACTCAACGAGTTCGGACATTCGCATCCATAAGTGAACTCGGACTCAACTCAACGAGTTCGGATGCTCAACCATCCTAGTGACATGTCACTTGTATCCTAATATATTCCTAAGGTTCAAACGGGATTTTCCTCGAACACATATCCTTGCCATCTTCCGTAAAATACCGAAACCAACACTCGGTAACACTTTATATTTAACAAGTAATACAAATAATTTGCATTTTATTCGAAAATAACCACAAAGCATATATTTCATGATAAAAATCAGCATATCATATAATTAACATCAATAATTTAAAAAAAACAATTATACTATATTATTTACACATGAACTTACCTTGGTACCAAAATACAAAGATTTTGCAATTTAGTCCACAATCTTTTCTTTTCCTCGATTGAGGTCGATTCCACGTCTTTCTTGATCTAAAATAACACATTTAGATTATTTAATACTCACATTATCAAATTAATCCTTAACTCAAATTTTGGTAAAATTACAATTTTACCCCTAAACTTTTACATATTTACATTTTTGCGGCTCGGGATTAAACTTTATTCCTTATTCTTATGTTTTACAACATGCTGATCACTTTTCTCTTCTATGGAAACATCAAATTCTCACTCTAACATGTACTTGTGACTATTAGGTATTTTTACCGATTAAGCCCTTTACTCGCTTTTGCTTAAAATCGAGTAGTACAAGTTGTCTAACATAATTTAAAACTTCATATTCTATCATAAAACATCAAAATACACAAATTTCACCTATGGGTATTTTTCCAAATATAAATTCTAGGTTAAATTATTGCTAACATAAGCTTAATCGAGTTATCGGGATCTCAAAAACGTAAAGAACATTAAAAACGGGGCTTGGAATCACTTACTATGGAGCTTGGAAGCTTGAAACAAACCCTAGCTATGGAGAACCCTCGAAATTTCGGCCTAATGAAGAAGATGGACAAAAATTGGCTTTTAATTTTGTTTTTAATTCATTTTAATAACTAAATGACTAAAATGCCTTTACTACTAAACTTTCCAAAAATTCCTTCCATGTCCTAATTTTGTCCATGAACTTAAATTAGTCAAATTACTATTTAAGACCTCCTAATTAATATTTCAATGCAATTTCATACTAAAAACTTCTAGAATGCAAATTTTGTAACTTATTCGATTTAGTCCCTACTTTCAATTTAAACACTTTAGGCATAGAATTTCTTCACGAAATTTTCACACAATCATGTAATCATATCATAAACCTCAAAATAATTATAAAATAATTATTTCTATCTTGGATTTGTGGTCACGAAACCACTATTCTGATTAGGCCCTAATTCGGGATATTACAGATCCATCTTCTTCTGTGGTTTCTAACTTCATAGGACAATCTTGGAACTCTTCAAGAGAAGGACTTTGGAGCTCATTTACTGGCTCAGTGGAAGCCTCAATCAACAGTTGATATAGTTTTGATTTAACACATTTATGCCCTAGTGTATATTTGAATGCACATGTAACACCCCTAACCTGAATCCGTAGCCGGAATAAGTTAAGAGGTATTACAAAATCCATAACACAATCCAAAACAATTGAATATCAAATATCATCTCATTTCCATAAATACCAATCATTCATGTTTAATATGAACTTAAACCAAGCATACATGGTCTATTCCATGCATCTAGGACCAAATTGATAACACATAAAAGTTCCAGAACATATAAAAATTTTTAACTTTTAAAAGGTCACACGTCCGTGTGAACAGGCCGTGTGCCCCACACGGTCTAGACACGTCCGTGTGTCTAAGCCATGTCAAAACAGGGCATAGCTACTAACTTGCCCCCACGGCTACAAGACACGTCCGAGTGTCTTAGCCGTGGCCAATCCTGACTTGGCCACACGGTTAGCCACACGCCCGTGTGCTTTGGCCTTGCTCGGGTCTGACTTATAATTGTAGGGTACCCCAGGGGACACATGACCGTGCAACATGGTCGTGTGTCGTACACGGCTGATACACACACTCGTGTATCTGCCCGTATGGGCAAAAATAGGCCATTTGAATAGCCAATTTGCCACCCTAAGACATAGACATATACATTCCAATATGTCCACAATTAAGCAATTCACTTTGCAACCAAATGAACCAATTCAATACACTTTATAAGCCACATCCAAACTTACCATTTACATGTCCATATACTTATATAACAACATATGCAATTCATCTAATTACTAATCATGAATCAAAACTATCTTTGCATAATTCCATACTAACCTTATCATACCAAAACATACTATATTCTAACACTTACACACAACTAAAACGTAGTGCCAAATAAGCCACATTGCATGGCTAACCTTATATACATCAATTCATTCACAAAAAAAAGATTCCAAACCTTAACTCATAATGACCAACTAGCCTATTCATGCAATACTTTAAAAAAAAAATAACATTTTCAAAAGTACCAAAATGAGGTTCGATAGTGTGGTGACGATTCTTGACAATCCCTGAGATTGCAGCAGCTTTGATATCTATAAAACAATGCAAATACACACAAAGTAAGCTTTTCAAAGCTTAATAAGCTCGTACTAAAATCATCAACAGTATATAAATCATAAACATCGACCCCTAAGTATTTAAACATTTTCAATCCATATATTCATACCAATTCGATATACTTCATTTACATAATATCATCTACCACTAGGTATCGTATATACCTGAATCTTCTCGTACTTATTCACTTTCATACTTACCTCTCGTTGAATATTTTAAGACTTCCGTACATTAATCATACTTTTAACATCCGCACACTTAGTGCTTAAAGAGTAGTCGAAGCTAAATCGATTCCGGACACTTAGTGCCATTTCAATTAGCCGAAGCTAAATCGATATCGCACACTTAGTGCCCCATAAAGCCGAAGCTAATTTCAATCGCACACTTAGTGCACTAAATAACTGGAACTAGTTTCAATCGCACACTTAGTGCCAAATACTATCGATTCATCATTGCAATCGTTCAACCATGCATATATATAATCTATGTATATCAAGACATTAAAATATAGTTAATATCATATCTTAAGTACGAACTTACCTCGTACTCGAAATTTGTCGACTCGAACTATTTATTATACAACCTTCGATTTCCCTCGGTCTAAGTCGGAATTCCTCTTTTCTTGATCTATAAGTATTCAAAATTAACCCATTTATTCATTAAATCATTCAAAAAAAATCCATATACACATAATTAGGGTATTTTGCAAAATAGTCCTCACATTTTCACATTTCGACACTTTAGTCCCTAATTCACAAAATCACAAAATACACAAAATTTGCTTGTACACAAGCTTAGCCGAATTCACCTAGCTCTCATACAAATCGATACATTTCATTTATTTCACATTTTAGTCCCTTAAAATAACATTTTTACAATTTAGCCAAAATTACTCAATTTCATCAAAAATTCAAAGGCAAAACATTTAAACCCAACATCAAGCTTCCTTAATTCATCAACTAACATCACAAAACTCATAGTTTCATCAATGGCACATTTCAAAATCATCACCAAAATAAGAAATTGAAGCATGGGTTCGATAGTATACGAAGCAACGATTACAAAAACGTAGAAATTATCAAAAACCGATCAAAAACACATACCTTAATTAAATCTTAATTAAAGCATGGGTTCGATAGTATTTTCAGTGCATGAACACTAAAAATGAGCTAATTTAAGCTTTGGTTTTATTTAATTAACCTTTATTAAATAATTTCCAATTATGCCTTTAAGGAAAACATATAAACACTTAATAATGGTTGTCCATAAAAGTCCATTAACCTTATTAATGGTCCATTTCCTTAGTAAGGACCTCTCAATTAAAAAGACATGGCAAATAGGCACTTTTAACATCTAGCACGCAGCTTTTACATTTTACGCGATTAAGTCCTTTTTGCAAATTAAACACACAAACAGTTAAATTTTCACTCGAGACTTTCACACATGTCAATTCACTTATAATAAGCACAAAAAATAATATTAAAATATTTTTCTGACTCAGATATGTGGTCTCAAAACCACTATTCCGACTAGGGTCAAAACTGGACTATTACAACACACCAATAACATAACCTTTTCTTTCTTCTATCATCTATTTTAGATTGGGAGATGGCCTTAGAAGGATTTTTGTTACTAGGAACCATGGGAGTATGGCCCCTTTAAGCAATAGAATTCCCAGGGTTGGTGTATGCTTTAACAGGAGGAAACAAGGGTTTGGAGTAACTAGAGTGCCCCACTATAGGAGTAGTCTTCTGATGAACAGTGCTTACGATATCCTCCATTTGAAGAGAAATTGTTAACCCTTCTATTAAGGTTATGGGTTTAAATAACCTCAAATGCTGTCCAATCTCATGTTTAAGGTTGTGAACAAAGATGCTTAATGCATAAATTTCTAATAAATGCAATTGGTTTAAGAGACTTGCAAAGTCATCATAATAGTGCTTGACTGCGCTTGTCTATTTCAAAGCTACCAGCTCAGTCATGGGATCCAAATATCTAGTAGATTTGAACCTTTCTTGTAATGCCCTAGCATATAGATCCCACGTAAGATGATGAAGACCACCATGCCATTGTGCAAAGAAATAATGCCAATTGAGGGCTCTACCTTCCAGATTGAGCATGACCATTTGAACTTTAGCCTAATCTCCAACATTCTCAGCCTCAAAAAACTGTTCTAGTTTGAACCACCAACTTCAAAATTTTTTCTCATCAAATCTAGGACATTGTAACTAAAACATTTTTCCCATAGAATCTACTATGCTGACTCGAGAGAGAGTGCCCAAGTGGCCCACCTCAATTGTTGGTGACATAGCCAAACTATCCTTAGGTGGAAACCCAGGTGGGGGTCTTCCTAGGAGTCCCTTGCCTCGATTTTGACCCATTCCGTGAACACTGGTAGATGACTATCCAAAGTACTGTTCAAAGAAGAAATGCAGCTCAGATTTGATTTCTCCTCTGATTTTGCCTTTAAACTCTCCACGAAAGTCCTTGAACCGCGAATCTAACTTGGCATCCAATTTGCTATCAAGCTGAGAAAATTCATGTTGCAGTAGACCCATGTTCTTCTATAGATACGTAGTAATTCCATCATTGGCCATAAGAATCGTGTGGCTCTAATACCTTTGATGAGGGAAGAAGATTCGAGCAGAAAAATGAATAAAGAAGGAAGAAATACAGAGAAGAGAGAACGAGAATTCAGAAAGAATAAATGAAGAAGAAAACCATATACAATTTCATAACTGCCTCACCCCTATCTAATTGGTCCGTAAAAAAGGTGAGTAATGGACAGAACTTAACAACCTAGCAGTAACAGAAAGAAGCTCAATACATACTCGTTTAACTGCTAACCCTAAAGTCACCGTTTTAAGTATTGACCAATTCCCCCTTACACGCATTGTTTTCATTAGAATACTAAAGTCCCAAAATGCAGTGTTTTTCTACAGTACTAAAATTAATAGAATTACAAAAACATCTAACTGTTGTTACTAATTATTCCATATCATACCCATACCATAACCATAAGAAAAATAATGATTAATTGAATATTCAAAATTTAAAATTTTACTACTCTAAAATATATTGAAACTAATTTTAAGGGCTAAGTGGTTTGCCTCACTTTGGGGTAAGCTTGAATTTTTATTTCGATCTTAATTCGACTTGTTTTGCTATCTATAAATAATAAATAATAAATAATATAAAAATATTTATATATTTTTATAATTAAATTTAAATTAAAATATTTTAAAATAATAAAATATAACAACTTTAGAACTGAATATCCACCCCAATCATTAACACATTTACTTATGATTTATTTGAAGTGAAATAAAAAAATAAGAATATTTATTTTTAATTAAGAAATTATTTAACATTTAATTTATTTTAATTTCAATGAAATTAATAAGTTTGTTCATTATTTTAAGGGGTTTGTGTTTAAGGAATGAATTCAAAATGTGATTTTTTTTGGGTAAATTACACCAACAGTCACTCAACTTTGATACAATTGACAAAATAGTCACTTTGATTTCAATTCAATCACTCAAATTTCAAAAACTAACAAATCAGTCCTAGTAACCATTTTTTGTTACAGACGTAATAGAAAAGTGACCTGGCATTTAACCGGGCACCACGTTATATCAAACCTAAAATATATATAAGGGTAAATTACACCAACAATCACTCAACTTTGATCTCAATGACAAAAAAATCCTCAAATTTGATCCCAATGACAAAATAGTCACTCAACTTTCAATTCAATCACTTAATTTTTAAAAAATAACAAATCAGTCCTACTAACTTTCAAAAAGTCAGACAGCTAAAAAGAAAAAGAAATGAAACCCTTGAATGAATTCTTCTTGTTTAGGAAGAAAGCTAAAAACCATGACGTGATTCAAATCCCTTTCCAAGGACTGGGCCATCTCCGCTGCTCTTCTTCTAATCTATCTCTCATCCTTTTTTTCTACAATACCTAGTCCAATTTTGACTTTGGGATCTTGTTAATCACTGACCCGA
The DNA here is from genome assembly GCA_025698475.1 of Gossypium anomalum. Taxonomy (NCBI): domain Eukaryota; kingdom Viridiplantae; phylum Streptophyta; class Magnoliopsida; order Malvales; family Malvaceae; genus Gossypium; species Gossypium anomalum. The sequence continues at coordinate 73,190,259 of CM046966.1, read as the reverse complement.
CCCAAAATTTCACTTGTCAACATTTGGTGTTCCTTTGGAGGAATGGCTTCCTTTGTTCCCGAAAATCACGGGTTCAATAGATTGTTTGGTATGTCTGGATGTTCCCTTTGTTTTGCTTCTGATTTTGTTTTATGCAACTTGATAATGTTGGAAATGGAGTTAGTGTTGTTTAGCTTAATCGACGACCCTTTTTTATTATTATATATCATCGTATCTTATGAAGATCTCAACAAATTCGAGTCGTTTTGGTTCTTAAATCGCTTGAATATTGATTTGGAGGATTTTCTCCTCAAAAGTTTGGTTGTGGGTACTGATAGTTTGACTTAAAATTGTCTGTAATCCCATTTCAATCTGGCTTTTTCAGAGTTAATGGCTTTGGGCAGCAGAAAAAGACAATCGAATCCCAACTGTGGTGGCTCATCTATTGGAAGGTTGAAAAAGAATAAAAGAGCATAGGGTAGTGGTTTGGAGGTCAAAAATGGTGACGCCAAAGATGGTTGTCGCGGAGGCGGTGACGGTGAGATTGTTGGGATAGAAAAGAAGAAGTATAAACATATTGAGTCATTTATGCAAAAAGTAAAAATATTGGTTCATTTATTAAAAAGACAGAAAAGGAAGGACGAAAAAAAATAGTCACTCAACTTTGTCTCGTCTAACGTGGTAAGCTAACTAGCCACATCAGCTAGTTTACTGGCCATGTCACCTATCTTGTTAGACCTGTAACAGAAAATTTTAATGAGTGACTAATTTGTAATTTTTCTATAACGTTAGTGACTAATTTGTTATTTTTTTAAAGTTGAGTGACTAAATTGAAACTTTGCCTCGTCCAACGTGGTAAGTTAAATTGGCCACATCAGCTAGTTAACTAGCCACGTCATTTGTCCCGTTAGGCCTATAACGAAAAATGTTAATGAGTGACTGATTTGTCACTTTTTGATAGCATTAGTGACTAATTTGTTGTTTTTTGAAAGTTGAGTGACTGAATTGAAATCAAAGTGACTGTTTAGTAAGCTGCATCAAAGTGGAATGACTATTGGTGTAATTTACCCTTTCTTTTTAATATAAATATTTTTCCATTATATCATAGACTCCATTAACCATCATTTAAAATTTAAAAGAGTAAACTATCAAAATAGTCAGTTTTATTTGCTTCAGATTACATTTTATGTAACAGCCCGTTTTCAGTGAAATTGGAATAGTGGTTTTGGGACCACAAATCCGAGTTAAAAAGAAATTTTATTTTAATATTATTGCATGGTCAACATTATGATAGGAATGCTATATGAAAATTCTGATAAAAAAATTTTATCGATTATGTGTTTAGTTAGGGAAAGGACCAAATTGCATAACATGCAAAAATTGAGTTCTAGTAGTAAAATGATCAAATAGCTATGGAATAAAACAAGAGAGGTCCTTATATGATAATTAGACCATTAAATAAGAGTTAGTAGATATTTTTGGTGATTCATCCATGGAAAATTAGAAAAAAAAATGATGAAATTGGAAAGTTGAAAAATTAAAGATGATAAATAAAATAAATATCAAATAACATCATTTTATATCATATTTTTCCCCAAAATTTCTATGGAAACCCTAGGAAAGAGAAAACAAGCTTTCTTGGCTTAATTAGGTAAGTATCATTGTCCCGTTTTTAGTAATTTTTATATTTTTGAGATCGGAATAGCTTAATCTATCTATTTTGGAAATTAATTTGTAAATTTATTAAAGTATCAAAGTTTTGCCATGGATGGATATGTTGAAAATTTGAAATTTATGGTATAAAATGAAATGTTGTTGATGGATAAACAACTTTTGTAAAGTGAATTTTGATGAAATTATGATTTAGGGACTAAATTGTAAAGATATAAAATTTATGGAAAAATTCTGAATATTGTGAAATACAAGTGCTGTAAATGTTATATGAAAATTTTGGTTAGGCTTGGAATAAGGATTAAATTGCATGAATTTTATTTTCCGAGTCTAGGGACGAAGTTGTCATTTATGAAAAGTATAGAGGCAAAATGGTAGCTTTGCCTAGGATGTGAATTGAATGTAAGTGATTATAAAATGGATTAAATTGATGTTAAATTCATTTATATAGATCCAAAAAGATCAAATAAAGAGTTAGATCGAGATAAAGAAAAGGTGTTGGATTAGTAGATTTTTATATACGAACAAGTGTTGAGGTAAGTTCGTGTAACTAAATTGTGTTTATTTTATACTTGAATTGAGTGTGGTATGTGATTATATGAATTATATGAATGTTATAAATTTATGAAATAATCAAATGTCTGAAAATGTCTTTAATATGTTAAGTTTCGTTTGAATAATGAAATTCGATGGATACATAATTTTTCGTATTGATTATAATCCTGCATATGTTGCAGACATTATAGCTCGGACGAGCATCCTGGTAAAAGACTTCTCGAGCATCCTTCTATATATTTCCTGTGAGCATCCTGATCAGTAGTGATTCTGCATGTGTTGCACACTACCGCAGCTCTTTGTGAGTGTCCTTTTACATGATTCAATCGACTGTGATCCAGCATATAATGCAGACACAAACGCAGCTCCACAGGAATGTCCTGATATAGGCTCTTATGAGCCTCATGACATGGCTCGCTTGAACTTCATATTAAACGGCTATCCGGTGCTCCCTGATAGTAACTCTTCGGAGTTATCTGTTAAGCTCTATGAGCTCTCTGATTAAAACTCTTATGAGTTTCCTATTTAGCCCGGATAAGCGTCCTATTACATGGCTCATCTAAGCATCCTGATATATGTGGTTCGAGAATGTACTTCCTGATTATGTGTCCTATTGGGTACCCCTAAATAGGAATTTACGGATCACTGATTTCATACTTCGCGTCTACTACCTGAGTATCAATCGAAATTTCAATAATTCAACGGATAAAACTCCTGACATGAGAAAATTTCGAGATTAAAAGTATTATGTCTTGAATGCTTCTAAAATACTTGAAAGTTTGTATTAGGATGAGCTTATCCATGTTTATTTTGTGTATATGTGAATATGTGACTAACTTGCTTAATTGAGTGTATGTGATTAGGTAAACTTGCCAATTTGTTGGGAAGCATGTTATTGTTATGCTTATTTAAATGAATATGATTGGTAAGTTTAATTCCTGTTATACGAACTTACTAAGCATTAAATGCTTACTAGGTTTTCTTTTCTCTGTTTTATAGTGCTCAGAAGCTCACAAAGGTTGGAGGTCGGTCGGAGCATCATCACACTATCCACCAACTCATTTTGGTATAAATAGTAAACTTATTTTGGTATAATGGCATGTATAGGCTAACTTTGTCAATGTTGGCATGTAAATGGATGTTTGTAATCTAGCCATTAAAATGGTTAGTGATGGTATGTTTTGGTATATATATATCATAAGGTTATATCATAAATAATATATAAAAGCTTACTATGGTTGAGTAAGTTAAAGTAAATATAAAAGTTTTGATAATAAGGTAAGTTTGGAAATACATGAACGCATGTGATAATATATCACACATAATTCTTGCAATTGGCTTGGATAATATGTATTGAATTGGTTGTCATATATGTATAAGTGTTGTTGCAGGTTAATGGCAAATTTGGGTAAGAAATAAAGCTAGGAAATGGTTTTATTTTGTCTACACGGGTAGACACACGAGTGTGTGTCTAGACCGTGTATGACACACAGCCAGGCACATGGGCATGTGGTTTGGCCGTGTATGGTTTGGTCGTGTGTCCCCTGTATCTTAAATTTAGAAACAGAATGCTCAGAATTAGACACATGGGCAGAGGCACAGGCGTGTGTTTCAACCGTGTATGACGCATGGCCTAAAACACGGGCGTGTGTCTTGGCCATGTGAATCCTGCACCTAATTTTTGAAAATTAAATTGACTACATGGCCTAGCACACAGGCGTGTGGCTGGCCGTGTGACCTAAGTCAAAGAGTTACACGGGTAAGGACACGAGTTGGAACACGGCCGTGTGCCTCACATCGAATGCTCACACGGCTTTAGACATGGGCACGTCACTTGGCCGTATGGCTCACACAGCCTACTCACACGGGCGTGTGACCCCTGTATATAAGAAAAATTTTAGAATTTTACGAAAAATTCTCTAAGATCCCAATTTAGTTCTGACTTGTTTCTAATGCTTAAATTAAGGCTGAGGGTCCATTTAAGGGACAATATGATAATTTCATATATGAATAATAAATGACATGAATTATCTGTAATTGTTCTGCAAACTTCGGTAATGCTCCATAACCCTATTTCAGCGACAGATACGGGTTAGGGGTGTTATATTTTAGCCTTTTATGTTTGAAATATTATGTTTTAGTCACTTACACCGTAACACTCCTAACCCTTATTCATTGTTGAAGCAGGGTTATAGAGCATTACCAGACTTTTCAGATCTATTACGAATATTTCATATTATTTAACAAACATATTAGAAATTAATCATAAATCACTTATATTGTCCCTTATATGAGCCTTGGAGGCCCAAATTACACTTTAGAAACAAATTGGGACTAAATTGGAAACTCATAATTTTTCACAAAACTTCAAAATTTTTCCTCGGTGCAGGGGACACACGTCCATGTCCTAGCCCTTGTTCGTGCTCGTGTAACTCCTTGAATTGGGTCACACGGCCAAGTCACATGCCCGTGTGCTAGGCCGTGTATAAAAACCTGGACATTCTGTTTCTCAATTTTAAAGATGCAAGGGACACACGGCCGGACCACACGCCCATGTGTTAGGCCATGTGTCATACATGGCTGAGACACACACCCATGTCTCTGCTTGTGTAGACGAAAACAGGCCATTTTAAGGTCATTTTTCTCACCCTTTTAGATAGCACTCTAAACACAACATTTTCACACATCAATTAACCCCCAACCAAGCATTCAAAACAAGACAAAATCATGTTTTCAACAAAACATATCATCACATATACTCAAATACCCAACTTACCTATTTAGTCCATCTAACTAAATTACTAAAGTTCCCTACCAATTAAATACATAAAAACATACATTATTTAGACCAACATCACAAAATTTACTTCATAATCAAAATAATATATATTTAAGATGATTATATAAACAAAACATTATCCCTAACATTTACACAAGCCAAACTTTGGTTGAAACCATACCATCCCTATACATGCCATATAAACAGTATTAAACATACAAAAACTATCGGAATAAGCTAGATAGTGTGACTTGATGTGTTGATCCGATCTCCGGACCTCATGTTAATCTACAAGGACATTAAACAACACAAGTAAGCTCAATGAAGGTTAGTAAGTTCGATGGGTTAAACATAAATCTTATCGAACCTAATATAATAAATCAAATAAGCAAATTATTTATGCAATCTCCCTGTCAATCACAACCTTAATTGATGAACACACTTCTTTCAAATCAATATCAATAATAAACGATAAATCTTTCAATTTCAATTACATAAGTCACTTATCAAATTTTACCAAATCGGAGAATAGCTTACGGATAAGAGTAATTCGTATTCAGAAGCCCGAAGGCTGAACGGAAGCACATAAGTGCTAAAGAGAAACCCATAAGGGTTGAACGGAAGCTCATAAGAGTTGAACGGAAACCCATAAGGGTTAAACAGAAGCTCAAAAGAGCTGAACAGAAACTCATATGAGTTAAACAGAAGCTCGTGAGAGCTAAACAGAAAGTAAACATGAAGGTTCACAACAAATGCTGAATCTTGGTTTACTTGGGTAATTTTTCCATCAATTTCCTTTAATGTCGTTAATTCATTATTTGTTGAATGTACTCATATCCCGTGTTCCATTTAGTCCGAATATTCAATTTGATTTTATAACTTTAACAAGATTTTGTTTTCAACAATAGAATAAATACATAACATCATTCATCAAATCAATATAAATATTTAAGTTTAACCGTACGAACTTACTTGGGTTAAATTGTAAGATTTGTAGAAGTTCAGGGACTATTCTGTTAATTTTTTTTCACAAGTATCTATGGGCTCTTGATTTAAAATATAAAATTACTCATTCATTAGCATATATTTCAGTCCTAATTCACTTCAAAATTGATACCCCTTAATTTTTTGAATTTAACAATTACCCCAACTTTTACAACTTTTACAATTTAGTCCGTTAACTAATTAGTCTATCAAACGAACTAATTTTTCTCAATTGATAATATATATAAATATTCTTGGCCAACATATAACTCTCACTAAACAAAATTTGATATCAAACCCTACTATTTAATCTTTTCACAATTTGGTCCTAAAATCAACTTCTAACAAAATCACCTTATTAAATCATCATACAACAAAATTAAAACTCTAAATCCATGTTATTTCATCAAAAAAATACATTATTCATCAATGGTAACTTTCAATATTTCCAATAAAATCAAAAACTAAGGTAATAGTTAGTTGGACCTAATTGTAAAAGTCTTAAAACCACAAATTATAAGAAATAAGCAAGAATTAAACTCACTTGAAGTAAAAATATGAAAAACAGCTTAAAGAGCTCTCCTATGGCTGTTTTTGGCTGAGAATTGAACAAGAAAATGTGTAGAAACTTTTAGATTTTTCAATTTAACATTTAAATTTTATTATTTCCAATTTTGCCCTTTAATCATATCATTTTAGCATTTTTTTGTGCTTATGCCGCCTCAGCCTTTTCACTTGGGCATATTTACTCCTTAAGTACTCCCTATTTACTATTTAAGCCATTTAATCACTATTTCTTTTAATTAACAAGTTTTGCTCCTTTTTCAATTTAGTCCTTTTTAATTAATTAACAATCAAAACGTTAAAATTTTCTAACGAAACTTTATTACTACCTTAATGAGACTCCATAAATATTTATAAAAATATTTATGGCTCGGTTTATAGAATTGAGGTCTCGATACCTCCTTTTCTAAACCGCTTGACCTAATAAATCCTTATAAAACACAAATTACTAGTTCAAAAATCTTTCTAAAACCACATTGGACTCGTAAATACTAAATAATAAAATTTATGAGCTTACTCGTCAGATTTGGTGGTCTCGAACAACTGTTTCTGACCTCTGAAAATCAGGTTGTTACGTACATTATTGTGTTGTAATATTTTAGTCGCTAAGCCGTTAATTTATGTTAACAATATAACAGTAAGCAACGTGGCACGTTAATCATCATTTCAAACAAAAATTCTAGGTTAAATTATACAATTGGTCCCTATATTTTTTTTTGTTTTGAGCAATTTAATTTGTTTCTTTTATGCTCTTTTAACTTTCTTTTCTTTTCCATTCTCTTATTCTTCTTTTGTTTTCCTTCCTTCTCTATTTCTCTTAACATAGCTTTTCTATGTTTTCCATTTTTTAAAACATCCGTGCATATAGGTTAAGCTCTTTAGTTTAACATTTTTTGTTTCTTGCTTTTGAGAATCATAAGAAGGAAGGGAGTTCAAGGGGCACAACCAGGCTCGGTTCTTGACTAGATGCAGAAGGTAAGAATTGTAGTTGATGTGGCAAGGGGCTTGGAATATTTGCACGAGAAGGTTCAACCTTCGATTATCTACAAAGATGTCAAATCTAGCAATGTCCTTCTTTTTGAAAACTTCACAATTTTAACCTCTCAAACCAGGCTCCCAACATGGCTGCTCATCTTCACTCTACTCGTGCTTTGGGAACCTTTAGCTATCATGCACCTAAGTATGCTATCTTAAGCCGCTTTATTCATTGTTCATTTCTTTTTCGAACCAACCAGTCATTGCCAGTTGTTGACATAAATAATTGAATGGAGGAAAACAGAAAGGGAAACAGAAGAGAATGAAAAAGAAAAGAAAAGAAAAAGGAAAGTTAAAACAACATAAAAGGAAAAAAAGTTAAATTGCTCAAAACAAAAAAATATAAGGACCAATTATATAATTTAACCTAGAATTTTTATTTGAAATGATGATTTAACGTGCCATGTCAGCTTACTGTTACATTGTTGACGAAAATTAACGACTTAGTGACTAAAATATTACAACACGATAATCTAAGTGACTGAAATATAACATTTCAAACACAAATGACTAAAATGTAATCTAAGGCAAACAAAAGTGACTATTGATAGTTTACCCAATTTAAAAATAAATTATTTAAAAATAATATTCATTTGCTTTTTACTATTTTTTTTTTAGACTAATAACTCTAAATGGTATTTTTTTTATTTTCAATAAAAAATAGATTAAACTTGATTTTGAAGTAGGGCAAAAGGTTCTTTATAGAATAGGAGAAAGAAAATGTCAATTATTTGTTTTGAATAGAGCTGATCATGAGCTGGGCGGCCCGGCCCGAAGGCTCGCCCAAAAAATGAGAGGATTTGGGTAAAAATATAGGCCCGAAAACTGGGCTTGGGCAAAAAAATGAGGCCTGTTTAGAAAACGGGCCGGGCCTCGGGTAAGAGTTTTTTTGCCTAGGTCTGGCCTGAATTATATATTAATATATATTTTATTTTATTTTTAATCATTTTAAATTTTTAATATAACCATTTTTTATTATATTGTAAATTTGTGTATTGTTTTAATAATTATTTTAGTATCATTTTTATTTGTTTTAATATTTGTTTTAATATTTTTAAATATATTTGATTTATTATATTTTAAAATTTTTTTATTTAATGAAATAAGCAAAAAAAAATTTAATATGAGCCGGGCCGGGACGGGCTCGGGCTTAGCAATTTTATTTCGAGCCGGGCTTGAATAAATTTTTAGGGCCATATTTCGGGCCGATCCAGGCCCGAGCCTAAAATTTTGCCTGAGCCCAGCCCGGCCCATCCCATGATCACCTCTAGTTTTGAGCTAGATCAGTCCATCAATTAGATTGAGTATTGTTCAATGTATTGAATTTAGAGAGAGACAAAAAACCAATTGACTTATGAAGTGGTATTGTTCATTTAAGTCAAGCTAAAAAATTGGTTGACTAATTTTTATAAAATTTTAATAATTTTTTTAGATATTTATTTATTTTGAACTGGATAGACCAATAGGATTAAAAACCAGTGATCTATCATATTTGACCACTGATTTGATTTCAAAAATATTGATATTTTCATTATATATTTTCATTATTTTTATAATAAAAAAATGAAACCATTTAGTATTTTTGATATATACAAACAAATCAAAACTCTAAAACCAAATATTCTCTTAACTCAATAATAAAATATTATATATATATTTTTAAAAAAGTCTACTACTTTTATTTGAATTTAAATTACATTTTGATATTCTATTATATTGCGATTCTTAGGCTTCTTAAGATTTGGCGGAACCCATGTTTCAATGTTTGTGTGTTTGTGTGTGCAATTTCACCATTATATTCCCCTTGGATGGCATGACATATTTTCAAAGCATTGGCTTCTAATTTCTCATTGAAAGATAAAGAGTACCGATAGAGAAAAACTATTATAGTAACCACTTCTTTCCCACTTTATTCCTTTCATGAGTTTATAATAACTAAATATATTATATAATATAAATATAACTTTAATAATTATAGAAAGTATTTATGTTTTAAATCTTGTAATATGAATTTTATTTTTATATAACATCCTATATATCATAAATATATTTTTATTTATTATTTAAGAAAAATAGTCTTAATTTATGATTTATAATTTAACTTAAATATTAAAATTTTTATTTTATTATTTTATAAGAGCACATTGTAAACTAATAATTTTTTATTATATATTTTTTTTAATTTCATTTTATCGCCGCATTTGAATCTAAATACATCTCATCACTGATTTTAATCTCAACGCTACATTTCTCAATCTCACCATAATAGTAAGTAATTTCAAAACCACCATTGTTTTTTATTTCACCGAAACTAAAGTCACCCCGTCTAAACAAGCAATTGTCTCTTATTTTCAGACATTTGTCTATACCCTTTTAAGATTTGTATTCTCTCAAAGCTACTATCTAATTTTGTTTGGTTTACCTTTTTTCTTTTTTTCTTTAGTAAAGAAAGAGGCCTATAAAAACAACCCAAAAAAAAGCAAAAACATCAAGAAGATGAGGCCCTTTGGTGACCAGCCTTCAGCAGCGGCAGCAACCAATGGGATGGCGAATCAAGTTCTTGACTTGAACCATTCCATAACCGACAACTTGGCCAAGTTATCAGCTACTCAATTGGCTTCCTCTAACAATATGATGGAAGGAGACCTGCCTCCAAAAATCTCGTATCGACAGGACCAAATCAATGGAGTTAACATAATCATCAGACTCATGAATCATTTGGATGGCCAGCAAGCTACTTTCAAGCGTCACATGATGGAATCCTGCTTCCCTCGCTAGGAGGGCATCATGAATTGCCCATAGTTCCACATGTAACACGGAACAACTCTCCAGAAACCGAGTGAAAACAGTAGTCCACTCCGTGATCTCGAACTACCCTTCCAATAGAAGCGTAATTTCCACTACACGCCGTGCCTGCATCACAATTTTCCTTCGGAAACTGCCAAACCAGTTAAGAGGCTGCTTGTTACTGGAAGTAGACACGATGTTCCTCGACTAGACACGACCCTAGCAAACAATATCTGAGACAAACAAAGTACCGAGATTCAAGTATAATCCATAGATAGCCTATTTATTTTTTCTTTACTTTCTAATTAAATAATTGATTTGGCTAATATTTACTATTGATAAGGTTGAGAGAATATTTAGTTTTAGATTTTTTGTATATTTTAAATTTTAGTTTCAAATATATATATTACTGAATAGATACAATTTTTATTGTAAAAAGCAGTAAAAACAACACTAGATAATGGTGTCTTCTCTCCTATTCAATAGAGTACACTTACAAAAATTTTGCATCTCCTAAATCAAATTTAACCTGATTTATTAAATAATTTCTTATACATAGAAACTTAAAAAAAAATAGGGGAAAAAGAAACTAAAGATCAATCATATACACAAACAACCGAAATTTGCATGACATCAGAACCTGAATTCAAATTCAATGACTAAAATCCCTACCCTCGTCTCCAAATTATAAAATACGAAAATTTAACCCTGCTCACTTTTATTTTTATTATTATTAGGGTGAGATTTAATTAAATTTAAGGGGGAGCAAAATTAAAGTGAATTTCAAGGGGAATAAAGTTAAAACTTCCATCCAACTAGCAGTAGATTACATAAAACTAACACCCCCACCCCCCAAAAAAAAAAAAAAAAAAGGTTTATAAGAATTTCACTGCCCCCTATGCTTTAAATCCATCATCTCAGACAAAGGCAGATCCTTGCTATTTTGGTACATCAACTTACAGGCTATGTCTGAACTATAATGCTAAAAGTAAAGAGTTGCGGGAACATGAAACATTTTAGAACTGAAACTCAGTTGAGCCAATGAGTTAAGGGAGTGGATGATGGGGCTCAGATCTAAGACAACGCAACTGATGCCTATAACTTCTCTACTAATTTACATTATACATGGCCGCACTCAGCCTGGATAATCTTCTCAAGGAAATAAAACGTTGATGACCTGTTGTATCGGTTGACAGGTTGGACCTAAAATCCAATACCAAAATGCTATTTTCATGACCCTTTCCAAGTATAATATATGATTTTTCAGGCAAAGCTTACTGTCGAGGTACAGCTGGTGTTGACTGAGGGTTTTGCCCGTAAAACCCCATACCTGGTGGCCAGTAAAATCCTCCAGTGGCTGGCTGCTGCTGCTGAGGCTGGGATTGTGGCTGCTGCTGAGGCTGAGACTGAGACTGTGGCTGTGGCTGCTGCGAAGACTGAGACTGAGGTGGTTGTGGAGGCTGTAGTGGCTGAGAAGCAGGCCTAGCTAAATTCATTGCTATATGTGGGGGAAGAGGAGGAGGTGGTGGCAGCGTGTTCGCTCCATATCCGTAAGGCATCACCCCCATCATCATACCAGTTGACTGCATATATTGACTTCCTGAAGGATTTGCAGGAGAGAGAGGGGGAGGTGGAGCAGAAGCAAAGGGAGCTTGAATCTGGTTGCCTTGAGACATTGATTGCATACCAGCTGATGGTGCAAGTGGCATGTTAATTGCCTGCTGCTGTAAAGGGTTGAAATAAGTTGTGCTTGGGATGTCTGAAGCATCTGATACAGGCATTGGTTTCTCAAGTTTGGGGCGCTTTTCTGGAGGAAACATTGATAACCCTGATGTGAACCCACTGGATTTTAAGCTACCATTCATAGAGGCAGCTTCTTCTGCAACAAGGGACGAAAGTACAGATGTAAGCATCTGAGCAGAAGATGTTGAAGCAGCAAGCTTAGCAGCGACAGCAGCAGCTGCTGCTTTCTTGTTATCTTCTTCGGTCATTTTTGAAGGTGCAAACGAAATCATAGGCTGTGGAAGAAGCGGTTGAGGTAGAGTGCTAGATGGCTGAGCTGAAGGAAGGTTCCGTTCACTCACAGCTACAGCCTCACCTGTAGGGATAGATGTAGTAGTTACATGGCCATGCACAGAGGGTAAAGTCAGCCTCTTCCTTAAATTGCTTCCTTGCTCAATCTGACCACGAGCAACCTGTACAAACATCATCAGTTTCTTTTCAGTTTCTTCCTAGGTGCTGTAATTTAGCATCAAACAACATAAGCAACTCGTATCCTTTTGGGCAATGCATATTTTGTCAGACGCATATATGGCGCACTTAGGTTGTGCTTTGTTGGGTGGAAAACTGGAGGGATGGAAGGAGGGAAAGGAAAAGTGGAAAGAAAATCAATTTTAAGTGTGCTTGGTTGGGAAGAAAGTGAGAGGAAAGAAAATAAGAGAGATTAACATTTTTCATCTTAATACATAAAAATCAATTCTTCCAAATTGGAATAATGAGCGGAGAGAAAAAGAGAGAGAGGTGTATGTTAATTCTAAATTATGCATTTTTCAATTTTTTCCTTCCATTTTTCAACTCTACCAAACAATGAGCGAAAGAAAAAAGCAATTTTCTTTCCTTTTTTCCATTTTTCCTACCAAGCACACCTATGGAAAGAAAAATTATGTTTTCCATCCTTTTAGGTTTCTACCCCTTCAATTTACTTTCCACTCTACCAAGCAAAGCCTTAGATTCACTTTTTTTAAGGAAAAATGTCTGATTGAATTTCATTTTAACTTCTTTAATTTTTATTTTTATTTTCACTATATATATCTATAAAAGGATAACATCAAACTTTGTTTTTAATATTTGAATATTCAATAACATGGGACTTCTTTTTTGTACAACTTTGGATTTAGGAAAAATTCATTAGCACACACTCCATCAACAAGTTTTATTCCCATCTATCTACAGAAAATGGTTCCCAGTTGTTACTAGGGAGAGTCACTTTTGTGATCCTTTCCAATATTAGCAAATAAGTCAAACTGCAAAATTTGCAGTTTTAGAAGATCTAAACAGAGAAAAACCAGTAAATTTAAAATCTATTCAATGCAAATTATCAACTCAAGCAATTTGTTACAAAGAATGCAATTCTTACCTGAAGCTGACTACAAATAAGCTCCAGTTTTGATTCCTGAAAAACTATAAATTATTGAGTACTGAACAAGGTAAAACGTTTCCAAACTCTAATTTCCAACTTAAGAAGACATGATAGTAATGAAAGCATACTTGTTCCTGAAGTGCTTCTTTAAGTTGAAAAATCAAGGCAGCCCTGGTCGTTTCAATGCTTTCAAGTTGTTCAACACATTGGCGGAGAGCATTTTCTTGCAGCTGTAGCTCATCTAGCAAAGCAGATCCATTCTGATTCCCTAACCGAAATCAAATACATGCACTTAGAGTTGCTAAAAGCACACAGTAACTCAAAACTTAAGGCAAGATATTGTAATAACATCAAAGTTCAGTTTACCAAGAAATAAATGGTCAACAGTTAACAACGTCAACTGAGAGATCCCCTATTAAACTGTTTTGCAACAATACACTCATCACAAAATTCCTATGCAGGAAAAAGGTTCAAATATATGTTCTCTTTCATCACTTATAATAGATGAATCAATTGATTAGAGGTACTCATCTGAATCAACTGCACTATAAAATAATAATCGGAGTTCATTTGTAGAGGATAAAATGAATCAGCAGATGGACGCACCAAAATAGTTAAAAGAACAATTGTTATGCATAAAATTTCTTTTATCTCCACCACGCAATTTCAGTCCTTGATTATACATGCAAAATCAAGCCTATAATTTCTTAGGGAATAATTTTTTGCCTGTCTTGGTGGACCGGTTAGGATCAATCAGAAGTATCATGCATTACATTCTCAACAAATGCAAACAATATACAAGCAGAAAGTGCGGAGAGAAATCATAGGTCAATTACATTATAAAGCTAAATATTTTACTCTTAAAAGACTTTTAACTACTTAGGATGGATTCTTATGATGTTCCATTCCCAAGTCTGTTAGGTAAAACCAGGCAGCAGCACAATAAACTCCCACAAATGATCAAGTACAATCCAGTAAGACAATCCCTTTGAGAAAGCATATTAAAATCAAAAGAACCTAACAACTAACAGCAACTGCTTATGAGCCAGGCCAAATATCACCACTAGAAGCCTTAAGAGGCCTTAAGTGCTTTAACTGCAGTGGCATTTTAAATAAAGTGAAACTTTTTTCCATTGGGAGGTTAGAAGTTAAAACACAATAAGCAATATGAATCTTATATGTATACATACATACATATCCACACAAACACATATATATGTGAGAGAGAAGCACAAAAATTGTACTCCTATGATGTTAAGGTCACGAGTTATGGATCGAGTCACCGGACGATTCACAGGAAAGTTCACTCCGATTGAGAGAGCCTTTCCCTTGTTGCAATTTCTACCATGAGAATAACCTATGATGAATAAAATATGGAACTCGTCGAAGGAAGCTCCTAAACTTAGAACTCGTCAAAGGGAGCACCGAACCTTAGACTCGAAAGAAAGAGAGTCATAAACTTCTATAAATTAGAATAATTTGTCTTATTTATTACTAAGAATTGTCACCTTAAATAGAACTGTTAGATATGGTATTTTTCTTATAGATTAAGAAACTAAAATTAACTTGTAGAATAAAAACTATAACTGAGGAAACTAAAATTAAGAACTTTTAATTGCAATAAAATTCTTCCTAAATAAATTCTTCTAATTAAGAATATTACTAAAATAAAGTTATTCATCTTCTTTCCATCTTTGGTGCTTTTGACTTCTTGTCTTGCCCACAAAGGCATCCATAACATATGATTTTACTTTTGGTCAATAATTTACAATAGTGAAAAGTGCACAACCTACATTTGTACCTGAAAAATGATGGAAGTACTGTGTCCCATGATGGGCCTTATACTAAGCTCGAATATGTTCTAGTTCCAATATTTGGAGCTAACATGAAATAATTTTAAAAGTGGACTCAAAGCGAACAAAAACATGAAGTATCCTCTTGTTAGAATGATTTATGAGTGACCAGCGAACATAGTTTGTGTGCCTAGCAAAACTAGGAATTCACCTTATCATGAGATCTCAGTTCCAAAATTAAGAACCCCGGGTAATTATTAGGGTCCATTAACATATATTTCTATCTTCTAGTTCCTACAGCTTCAGTATTCTTTTTACAATAGTGAAAAATCTCAATAAAATTACATTAAAAAAATGCATATACAAAGAGAGGGAGAAAGAGTTCACTTTTCCTTTTATTGAAAATAAAATCTTAATAAAATGTAAGCATACAACAATAAATCCCATAGCAGAACTCATACCTTGAGCTAAACTACTTTCAGCATTTTCCTCTAGTTTACTCAAATTTTGTACAGCAGCATTACACTTGTTTAAAACAGTATCCTCACTTGGATTGTCCTCGAGCACAGATTGGTATGCAGTTAGTATCTTTTCTGGAAGACCTCCAACAGCCAATTTCTGATGGTAAGAAGATCAAGAAAGAGAAACATATACGAAATCACAAAATATTAAACCAAGAAAACGTCTAAAGTCATAAGAATACAAACAAAATGGCCAGAATCAAATTGATATCAAAGTACGAAGGAGAACTCAATAGGTAAGTTCTTACAATTCTCACTGCATGAGCATCCCTCTTCACTATCTTGATAGGATTTGAGCCTTTTCCATTGTTCACTGCAACAGGAGCAGGAGGAGGAGGAGCAGGATTCTTCCCAAGCATTTCATCTTTAAGATTTTGCCCTCGAGAACCAAAAACTTTTCTTTCTTCCCATATGTCAACCTAACAGTTATCATGCAAACAAGCCCCCAAACCCATCACCCCAGAAGGAAAAGTGGAAAACCCGAAAAAAAAAAAGGGAAAAAAGGGGAAAGTTACTTGTTACGGGATAGGTCCACTGTAAAAAGAATGCAACAAAACAGCATGAACCACTACACTCTTTCAGTAAAACAAAGAATAATCTACTAAAACCACTAGGAGATGCAATCATAACTACAAAATATCTACAAAAACAGATGCAGCCAAAGACTGAATAAAGCACTAGAACTTTCTCACTTTTCCTAAATGAGCCCCCATTCTTCTCTTCTATTATGATTGGATCCAGGTAGGCCATTATCTTGAGAAAAACAATGTCATGTGTATCACTTGAAATTAATGCCACCGGCCATCTATCATTTCTACAGCCACGGATGCTGATTGATTTTTTTTTTCCTGACATGGAAAGTGAATTTTCTAACCAAGCCATGGTTGTCATAATCAACAAGTCGGGAAAGTATTTCATCTGTCACATCAGTAAGGGCGCCAGATTGCAATGACCTTAATGACCATTAAGGTTGCATGTGACATCTTTTGGTTCTAAGGGTTTATCTGGGTAAAAATAAAAGGATAGGGGCTTTTTGAGAAGCTTGGTACAGTTCAGAGGCTTATTTAGTGCTTTATCCAAAAAATAACTAGCAAAATATATCTACGTAAGTTTCCACTGTAAAAATAAGAAATACTACATTAAAAACAATACTATCAGAAACTTTGACAAGGGCAGCTTTCCCCCATCAATGAACATAATGCAGCAATACTCACATATACGTGATAATTATGTCAGCAACAGAGTAAAAAACTAGAAAACAAACAAACTATATTATTCAATTTCCAAACTTTATTTGTGTCCCATATATCAGCATAATTATAGTGCAAGGGAAGTTAACACCGCCATTTAAGGAGAGAGGGAATAATCACAGGCAAAAATTAGTAATACCAAGATCAGACGCAAAATTGTGACAATAGTTCCACAAAGACCCCAAACTCATATTCATCAAATCAAAGGTAGTATAATCTGCATGAGCTTCCAAGAAAACATTCTATCATTAATCCTATTTTGGTGAAATTAATCACCAATAGAAATAAAAGTTTTTGACTACTTGCATTTAGGCTAAAAAGTTCTATCACCAAACAACTAATTACACTATCCTATAATTTATTACAATAGCCGTTAGAACTAAATAACGACACTTCAAAGCAAAAGAAAACAAAATGCAAGAATAACACTAAGTAACAAAGCGCAGATTGATTATTATGTCAACTGGCTCTACATGAAAGCAGAGTAGAAAACTGCTGATGCCATTCAAAGCAATACATCACATGTCAAGAGAAAGCGACATGAGGAAGCACAATTAACCAAGAGTAACAATTGTTTTACTTTCAAGCCATTAACTTCTTGGAAACATAATAGAGGGAAGCTACTAAAAATGAAATGTTATCACAGCACCAGACCAGTAGTCAAAACCTGAAGTAGCTAATACACCTAATAAAAGCTACAGAGAGAAGAGTGCTAAAAATTGAATAAATAGCTTACCAGTCTGGCTACGGCCTTCTTTCCATACTCATCACCATCATCATAAACATGTTTGAGAGCTACCGGAAGAACTTTCCAGAATTCATTTACAAACTCGCTTCCCTTTCGCCTACTATTTTGCAAAATGTCATTAGATAAATACAGAAAAGAAACGCGCCGTTCTTTCTGGGAAGAGTTAAACAGTTTGTCCCATGTTTCAACAATCTGTTTTGCCTTCTTCCGATGAGTAATACACCAACGAGACAATGCTGAAGAAATGTGAAGGAAATGCATGCCAACAACAATTTGTAGTAATAAATAAGAAATACAAGAGGTACATTAGGCAATAATGTGAAAATGCTATTTTTTTGTGGAAAATTTTCAATTTCATCCAATAGCCATTCTTTCTTACTAGAATTATCTATTGAGCAAATCATGTTGAGAGGCTTTCATAGTGCAGATAGTGTTTTAGTCTATACCAAACATTGAACTATAAGTAGTTATAATGCTTATCCATGAATTAAAAATAGTTTGTTGAAAAGTTGTAAAGTACCACATTACTATATATAAGGCCATTATGCTCTCTATGCAGAAAATCTAGTTACATGACTTTCAATTGAAGACAAAACAAAAGAGCAGACTCGAACTAATTTAAAAATTAACAATAACGCCAATAACAGGCCCCCCATAAAATAAACAGGCAATAACATCAGAATCACCAAGAAATTCCTAAAAGCACCAATCTAAGGTCAGTAGGCATAATGGTAGATCGCACATCTTAAACAAAAATTTGTTGTTGTGGATGACTTACATAAACTCATTCTCATTTCAATTTAAAGAAAATGTGTCTAGCAGTTACTAAAGTAGTACACTAGTACTCCTTATCCTAAAAGAAACTGAACATAAGCAAGTACTCCTTATCCTAAAAGAAACTGAACATAAGCAACATAAAACAGCCTAAATTGACATCAAAGTTCTCTTCAACCAAAAACAAAATGGCCAAACAAGATTAATAACATTGTTTAAAACCTAGGACCACAATAAAAACAATGTCCCAAAAGCGGAACTCATACAATAAACGCCTTATGAACTAAATCTAAAGAAACTACATACAAAACAATCTAAAAGGTTCCTAACATAAAAAGAACAGAAACAACGGATCTGCCAATGATCTTATATTGCTATCAAATTGCTGAAAGGAACTGATGCAGACATGCAATACTGAATTCATGCAGCCCAAGACTAGACAGTAAGAAAAAAACAAAAACATGTGGTAAAAGTCAAGGGATAAAATGACATAATAGATATAAAAGCATCACATCAGATAAAATTATAAAAACCATAATCAAAGAAAACATACACAAAAGTTACTTCATAATGGAACAAGACAACAGGATACATTCCCAGTCAAATTTACAGGTAAAATTAAATGTTTATCTCAGTTTTATCAAGGGTGCAAGATGCACTCTACTAGTCTAGGTCCTATAACCCATTTATATTGCTTGAAAGCAAATGCACAAAAAAAAAGGACTTGCCTAAGTGAATTACGACACAATGTATACACGTGTATGTTTTTGTATATATGTTTTATATGCTTAAGATGCATAATTATGATAAACTCTAAAGAGTGATTCAGCTCATCAAACAAAGCATGCAAAATTTTCCTTCTTTTTTTTTTTCTTTTGTTGGTCAATATGCATAACTTCCCATGATCTCAAGTTTGTTGTTGAATAATCAAAAATTGAGAAGCAACACTTGATATCCCCTTTTTTATCAGTTAAGGTACAATTAAAGATTAACAGAGTTTCAATCAGGGTGTTACTTTTTGTGCCAACTGCCTTGCAAAAAAATGTCTATTTGCAAAAACCATGTGCTTGATCAAGGGCTAGTTTGCTATTGCTTTTGAAAAATGCAGTTGAAAAGTTTGATTTAAGATTAAGTGTTCAGCACTTCTGTCAAAATGTGCAGTTGAAAAGATAAAATGACCATTTCAGATATGATGTTGTAAGGTAAAAAATGTTTTTGGAAGCTAGCACCTAGAAAATGAGGACAGATAGATAATTTAGCTTAAATGTGATTTTCCAAAAGCCGGCAGCCAGAAATTTTAGCTTATTGGATTGGCTTAAAAACATAATCTGAAACACACTTTTGGCTTGAAAAGCAATCTGCTTAATATCGGTTATGGCTTGAAAACTAGTTTGAGAAGCAATGTAAACACACCCCAAATGCACCTTGTCCAAAAAGGTTTAAAGGGCTTTTGTTGTAGGCGCTAAGGCACATTGCCCAGGCACACGGCTTAACAACACCGGTTTAAATGAAGAGAGAAACACTTATCTAAAGGAAGAAGATAAACAAAAGATTCATGTTCTTCAATTACGAACTTCAGAATTACACCAGATTCACGTAACCAGGAGTGTCATTATAATTAAATAGTACTAATGAAAGTGAGAGACTATTCCAGCATTCTTATTTTCTTAACAAAAAACCTCTAATTAAGCTTGAACTGTAGGATACATTCAATGCTTTGTTGCGAATTGTTTAGTTTTGACAGTTTCTCGGTCAGTATCTGCCCATCAAAAACGTCGTTGCTCATCTTGTTGCTTAATGAGCATTTACATAGCCTGCAGTAAACCCTTTTAGTTATGTGGATTTAGAAGGGAGGGGAAGGTAGCAGAGAAAAGCATACTAAAAAGAAAATATATGTATACACATTATTCAAAAATACTCAAGAGTCCTAGCAGTTCAAACAGGATAAACTAGAAGCTCTTAATACTTCATGGAAACATTGATGCAAGAGGATAATTCACATTTTGTTTAGAAAGACAAGTACAAGGTATTTCACTGATGATTCAGGTTACAGTCAACCTTTCTCCAACATTTCATATATCAATTAAATCAAAAATATCCTTCAGAGGATCCAGCAAAATAGTTAATAATTCCCCATGTCAAAGAAATGTCAAGGAGGCCTAAAATCACACAAAATAGAGTTTGCAAGGCTACCAGTCAACCATTATATTCTATTAAGAACCCATGCTTCAAGCATTAAACAACCATCAAACTTTTTCTTAGCAGTTGTCAGCATGGCTAGAAGGGTTAATTACTTCACCAAATAGCCCCAAATGCAAGTCTAGTATTTGAAGAAAAAAAATTTCTTAATTTATGATCACATGCATTGTACTTGACCATGATACATATTACTTCACCAATAGCCCCAAATGCAAGTCTAGCATTACTGACAACTTCCAGCACTAACCACCAAAAAACCTAAGTAGGGAAAATTTTGACCGTTCTTCCATTGAATATTTTAATGTGTCCCAACTCCCAACACAATTGATTTTCAGAAACACAATACACCAAGACTCCAGTCCTAACCACCACAATACCTAGGTAGGCAAAACTTCCACAGTTCTCAGATTTTCAGAAACACAATACACCAAGACTCCAGTCCTAACCACCACAATACCTAGGTAGGCAAAACTTCCACAGTTCTCCCATTGAATATCTTAATGTGTCCCAACTAACACAATTGATTTTCCGAAACATAATACACCAAGACTCCGGTCCTAACCACCACAATACCTCAGTAGGCAAAACTTCCATATTTCTTCCATTGAATTCTTTAATGTATCTTAACTCCCAACAAAATTGATTTTCTGAAACACAATACACCAAGACTTTCTATAGGACACCAACTCAAAATTTTCCTAGAAATGAAATTCACAACCACATTCTCAAAACCTTTTCAGAAACTTACACTCCACTCTAAATCCCACAAGGACATTGGCATCAGTCTTGTAATTAGTATTCTCACAAATTAGAGTCAGTTGAAAACAAATTTCCAAATAGCTTTCATTTTCTTCATAAATTATAATTTATAAGCAACGGCCTTCTCTAATTACGAAGTTTCGTCCATCAATTCTATTGATTTTTCTAATGAGCTTCTTCTAGTGTTCAATAACATTAGCAAAATCTTTCCAACTACAAAATCTTTTGGCTAAGTTATAAAAACTAAGAAAACTGCTCATGGCGACTACCTAGAAAGATTCCGTTTTAAACTATTTAAATTTACAAATTATACAATGAAATTAAAATAAATAAATACGAGAAACACATTTTTTAACAAGAAAAAAAAGGGACAGTCAACTGTGTCTAATACCAAAATTCCTCAGAGATCTGATGTCAACTCCAAATATTGCAAACATTTCAATTCCACTTCTACTTATTTTCTTAGAGCTTCTACTTGTTTTCTTAGCAGCCAAATAGAAACCCTAGGGTTCGAAGAACGCAAAATAGATTCCAACTAATTTTCAAAGCAGAAAGAAAATAATAAAAAATAATTCAATTACGATAACAAATAAAGAACGAACCCGATATTACTTGGAGCAGTAGAAAATTAAGGACTCCCTTTAGAAAGAGAAAATTTCGTGAAGAAAGCGAAAAACCCTAAAAAAATTTCTGAAGAAGAAGCCCTTATTTATTTAATTATTTATTTTCTGGGGGCAAAAGAGGGAATTGGAAACAGAAAGATAAGAGGAATCATGTCCTTGTAACTTAAAAAGTTTAATATATTATTTGATATCTAAATTTCACTCTAATGTTCAATTTGATATTTAAGTTATTATTTTTTAATTTAATACTTAAGTTTAACTTTAATATTTAATTTAAAATCCAATGAGATGCATGAATTAGTTGTGTGTATCAATAAAAACAATATTTAATTATTTGTAAATTTTTATAATGATATTTTAAATAATATATAAACTACTTAAATATTATTACAAATTTAATTATTTGTATAATATGCTATATATTTTTTATATAATTTTTTTATATTTAAATTAGTTTTTGAAAAAACTATTTTATTGAAAAAATTATAAATATAAATAGTTGTAAATAGTTTGAAAATATTATGTTAATAGTTTTAAATTTCTATACATTTGTAATTAAAAATTATAGTATATTTTTAACATATTTTAATACTTTTTTAGACATTTAAGTAAAAATTTCAATAATTTCAACGAAGTATTGAAGTTTTTTTAAATATGTTTGTTAAAAAGTTTTATGTTTTAAATTTTTTTTTTAGAAATATGTTTAAAATATTAACAATGTTAAAAACAATTTTATTATAATTTAATTAAAAATTTTAAGAAGATTAAAATATTTTTTAAATAATGACAAAGTGTTAATGGAAATATGTTAAAATAATATACAAAATTGTTTTCAAAAATTAACATTGTCTATATATTAAAAAAAGTTACTTTTATTTCTTGTTTTTTAATCATAAAATAAAAAAAAAACTACAACAATCCAATTTTTAGTGGTGTCGAAAAAGATGGTTTGGGGACTCCATTTTCATAAACTGAGCCTGCAAATGTTTAATAACGATATTTACGGAGTTAAAATATTGATGAATTGAAATTTGGTTAAGTGATTAGCCGAAATTGTGAGTAATTATGGCTCAGGGATTAAATTGTAAAAACTTAGTTCTATAGATTTTTAATTAGACTAAAGCTTTGGGACTTAAATTACAATTATCTAAAGGGTCAAAATGGTTGATAAACCATTTTAAATTATATGTTAGTGGATGGCAATGCTTATAGTAATTCAATTAAGAAAATGAAAATTTAAATGTTAAGAAAACATGATTAATTAAGTAAACAAAGCTTAATTAACTAATAAACCAAATATAAAAAAGAGTTGGTGGAAGGAGAGATGATAGTGTCATCTTTTCCAACCGGCCAAAGAAGAAACCTAAAAGAAAAACACTATTTTTGTTTGTTTGGAGCTTTCGGCCTTTCATTCCAAGTAAGTCCCTAGTTATTTTTCATTAATTTTTATAGTTTTGAGGTCATGAGAGTTCGATTTAGCTAACTCATGTACTAATTTGTAAAATTGTTAAAGTTTTGAAAGTTTCCATTGGTGTAAAATTGTTAGAAATTAAGCTTAGTATATGAAAAGAACTTAATTGTAAAGCTTAATTGTTAGTTTCATACATTAGGGATCACATTGAATAAAATGAAAAGTTTCCATTGTGATGATATGAAATGTTTTGATTGAATTGCTATGTTTGAGATTATATATCGAAACAAGGACTATTGAATAGAGTAGATAATGGTGTGATTAATTTATATATGATAATTGATATAAAATTAAGTTGAAACATGTTATGTTACATGATAGGTCGATGACGAATTGTGAATATGGAATATGAATTGAATGTTAATACCTTATTAATTAGTCGGGCTGAGTAAGATATAGTTGTCATGTCATAGGATTGGACTGTGTACGGGTTTATGTGCTTATGCACCAGGATGCACTTTGTACGTCAAGATGCACTTCATGTGCTTGTATGCACTTTGTACGTTAGGATGCGCTTCGAGCGATAGTATGCACATTACGTACCAATTTCTCTTACTTGGTTATCAATGCACTTCGGTGCCAGTTTGGTGTATTGATTGGACGATCCGTGTATCCATTCGAGTTAGGGATCAATAATAAGTTTGATTGTTTATATCAAAATGAACTAATATGATACTTGAAATTTTGAATGTGTGCATATATGAATTTGAATGTGGATGAGTCAGTATACTCCAAAAATGGATTAACCGACAAGTATAAAGTAAGTAATGGAATAAACCACAATAGATTGATTGAATTAAGGTATTGTTTATGTGCCCAATTGAAAGATGATTAGTAAAAGTGCAAAATGAATGATAATGTTGAAACGTTAAGTAAACTTACTTACCTAATGGGTTATACACATTTTCATGTACATATATACTAATATATGTAGATTACATTTTAAGTTTCTATACTTTGTTATGTTATTGGTACTAAATTGTAATATCTTCAAACATGAAAGTACCACTGAGCCCTATTGCTTAGCGTACGGTTTGTTTTCTCCATGTGCAGGTTTAGGTACCTTTCGAAGCCCCGGGAATTGAAGCCAACATCCAAACCTCCGTTTTCAACTTAACTAAGTCTGTATAACTCATCTTATTTTGCTTATATGGCATACACCTAGGTTTTATTTGTTTCAAATGTTTCAATTGTCATTTTGGAGGATCAATATTGTAAGTAATTGAAATGGTTAGTAATTATGCATGAAAGTGATGTTGATGTTTTGGTATATAGTTGTTAACATGTTGAAATTAAGGTAAATGATCAATTGAAGCCTTAAGGGCATCTATGTATGCAATATATGCTAGTTGAACAATGTATGAAATCAGATTTTGTAAAGAACAGGGGTCACATTGCGACATAGACACCTCAACATCGTGACGAGGGCAAGACAGAGAGTCACATGGCAATGACGAACTCTCAACATCGTGATGAGTCAAGACAGTATGTTTCGTTGCGATGAGGAACCCCCGGAGTCACGACTTCAGCTCGAAACTTTGAAAATTTTACAATTTGGTCCTAATTTGTCCTTGGGTTAACGAAAGAGCTTTCATAAGCTCAATTGAGACCCGAAAATGATTCAATATCAATTTATACACATTTGGTACTTGTGTTTAATTGTTTCAATATTCTCAAAATCAAATTTAAAATATCACAGTTGCTCTTGTAACTTGGATCTGACAATCGGATCGGGTATCGGGATGTTAAAAAAACCTACTTTAAATTTATGGCAAGCTTCCATTTATTTTCACATATTTCTACTTTTATTTTATAAAATTGTTTAACATTAATTACAAATCAGACTAATAAATAGTTTAGTAAAGAACAATAAATAATTTAAATACTAATTACAGATGTGTCATGTTAAGAGAAGTGTCATTTGGCGTAAAAATAAGATAATTATAAAATTATATAAAATTATTTTATATAATATATTATTAAATTAACCGATATATATAGTCATAAGTTATTAGTTAAATATTGTTGGGATGGACAACCACGAACTTTGAATATAGACCTTAAAACGAATAAAGAAAGTACTAAAAATATATATGTATAAATAAAAAAATTACTTTGTTTTAAATTAATTCATAAAAGTCAAAACAATTTTCATGTTATCTTAATTTTTCCCATTATATAAATTGCTAGTAGTGATGTCCCAAACATTTAGATTTCATAGCTTTCTAGGTTGATGAAATTAGATGCAAATTAGGAAATTAATTTAAAATTTTTATAATTAATTTTTTTTTATTTGTGAACTTGTGTAACACCCCACACCCAGCCTAGATGTTACTGCCGAATCTGCGATGTCACATTGAAGTGTGTTTTGAAAAAACATAGTTTCATTGAAAGATCCTTTCTATATCAAAACCTTTTTGTGATCTTTAGGATATCTTGTTCATTGTTAAAGCTCAAGTGGTTTTAGCAAAATGTTAATCATATTAGATTGTTATTACACTTTAAAACGATATTTGTTGCGAAAGCTTTTAAAATATGTTGCGTAAACGTGATGTTTTGAAATGCATTTTTCTTTATGAAAATTCGTGGCCTACTACTATCAGATATGAATCAAAGTAAATAAATCCCAAATTAAAATAAAAACTTTAAGAGGCCTTATTACAAAACAAATACCCAATTTAAATTACTTATAAATTAAAAGTGAAAAAGTAGAAGCAAGTGCGGTTGTGTGGCCACCATTGAGTCCCTCGTAGCACCGATCTGCCTAAGGATTACCTGCACAGAAAAACAGAAAGGTGAGTTTATGAAAACTCAGTGTGTAATCCCTTATCAATAGTCACCATACAATGAGGCAATCACGATGCAGGCCTAAGCCCGCTTTGATATGATTCATTTTCAGTTAAGGCCTTAGCCCATTTCAGTATCACTATCATTGTGGGCCTTATCCCATTTCAGTAACAGAAATGCAATCAGAAATCCTACCCATCCATCCTCTACACTCCACTCTGTCCAGCCCTACACTCCATGTGGAGATAAAATCGACTCACCCATCCCTACACTCTAAAATATAGCACCGGTTGCGGCACTAAACAGTAATTTACAGCAGAGCTACCAGTACAGTACACTTCCTCCAAATATAATAACCCATCCCCATGCAATATGTCATGTCATAATATCGTACGTGTATGCAAAACATGCCATGCTCGATTATAGTCATACATATCTTAGGGGCATATCAGTCATTTTACCTCATAAGGGTATAATAGTCATTTCATCAAATTGGTGTCTGGGTATACTTACCGATCCAATAGTAGGTCCACAGTTGTCTCGGGTGACCTGTGCAACCTTAACAGTCAAACAGTGAAAATAGGCCCAAGGCCCATAATGCAGGCCCATGTGGGCCCACATACCCGTGTGGCCCATTTAGCCCAGAAATGGCCCTGGCTATATGAACTAGCCTAGCCTAATATTCTCCATACTTTCGTGTGGTTTACCCGTGTAGGGCCCACGAGCCCGTGGGGCTCACAGGCCCATTTCGGCCCACCATGGCCCAAATCGACCTCAGACCATGAAATCGTTCATGGCCGGCCTTAACGATCTTACGCCCAAGTTCAGGCTTTTGGGTTACCACATGAGCAAGCGCACGCTCCTAAAATGTCGGCGGTCACCTATTTCGGCTTTTGTTGATTTAATATTGTAGCAGTGTGATTACACACTTGTTTGCGAAAGTGCTCGACTAACCCACAAGAACCCCAACCTAACACAATCAAAAACTTTGGTTAGTCGCTTACCAATCAATTGAAAAGAACCCTAACCCAAAACATTTGCTCGAGAGATTACCTATCACTCGCCTTGATCGATCACACTAAACTGTTGCAAGGGATCACTTAGAATCCTTAAAGACTACCTGCATCCCTAATCGTAACTTATTAACTAATACCATACACGCAAATAGATGAACCGAGTGTATAGAACTTATCGAAAGAGCAGACTAAGAATAGAAGACAGTAGTATTCGGCCTATCCTTAGAAACACCCACTCGAACCGAGGCACAAGATGTAACAGTCGTACCTCCTAACAGTAATCGGCAGAGAAAAGAGTTGTTAGATGGAAAACTATTACAGTAGAGAAAAAAAAGGAAGAGAAGAGCGTAACTGAATAGTTGTATTACCACCAAAAACGACAAAGAGCACAGGAGAATCAGCACAGAGAGGGTAAAAGAATAAGTAATATTCGATCAAGAGGAAATCGATTGGGGAAGAGGAAAAATGAGGTATTCGGTCAAAGTAACCGTATGAGAAAGGGGGGAGATCCGTTAATCACAGAAGAACCGAAGGAGGAGGAGAAGAGAAGAAGATATTCAGCTTTAACAATGCAATAGGAGAACTCGATAAAAGCCGATGGAATAGAGAGAAAAGAGAAAGAGGTGTTCGGCAAATGACAAAAGGAGAAGGTAACTGATCAGAACCAATTGAAAGAGGGAGTAAGCAAGGAAAACAAAAGTAGAAAACAAAAGATGGTAGGGCACCAAAGTAAAAATATCGAAAGATGAAGTAGAGAGAAACCTTCAAAATCGAAAACGTCAAAACTAGAAAGAAAATGCCGAAATGACAGATGATAGCTGAATTCTCTTGAGAAAGAGTTCAATTTTTGTACCAGTATTTCCTTCCCTTGATCCACTCCTCAAAAATCTCCTCACATCTTTCCACCAACTAGTTTGAACTCCACTCAACCTCTTCTCCAACCATAAATCCCCACAATTTCCTTCTAAAATCCCTCAAAACCGTCCACTTCTCCCTCAACCACCATGTTCAAATTCCATTCAAACTCTTCAGTATTTTAGTCAAACCACAACACTCCCAGGGCACAATAGCAAAATAAAACACCCACTGTGCCCATCAGGATTTGAACCTCAGACCTTTGGCATAGATAACAAGCCGCTTACCCCCTTGACCAGCAGGCTCTTTTTGTCATGACTTACCCACATTTAATTAAAAGCCTACTGCCTAAAGACAGGGTTTATTCCTTTAAAAAAAAAACTTTTGCATAAGCCAAGGCTTGAACCCAAGACTTCTCAAACACTTCTCAGGACACTTAACCACTGAAACCAACATGCATTTGTGTCACTTTCTTGCACAACTAAACTTTTATGTGCAGCCTCCTAACTGTTTCCCCTGCTCTAAACCTAATACTTCTAGGCCCAAAATTCGGGGTGTTACAACTTGATTTCCTTGAGTGGATTAAGGGTAAATGTTCAATTATAATTGTGAGTTTATTTGTCTAAGTGAAAAAATGTAAGAATCCTATTTCAATGGTACCAGAAAATGTTGTTTTTGAACCCCATTTTCATAAATCGGATTTGTAAATATAAAATAGAAACATTTTTAGAGTTAATATAAAAATATATTGAAGAATGATTGAGTAATTTAGTTGATAAAATAGTTAATTAAAACTCAAGGACTAAATTGTAAAAGTCCAATCGTTATAGAATTCTAATTAAAAAAAGGCTTGAGGACCTAGATAGCAATTAGCCAAAGGGCCAAAATGGTTAATAAACCATTATTAAGTAAAAGTTAATGGATGACGATGGAAATTCCCATCAAGTGTATTTAATAGTTAAATTATGGTAATTAATATTATTTGTTAAATTAATTAACTACTAATTAGACTATAAATAACAAGTTTAGTGGAAAGACAAGATCATTATCTTCTTCATCCTTCCTTAGTTGTTTCACCATAGAAATAGAAGGATAAAACCATTTTTGAGGATTAATCACTCGGCCATTCAAATAGGTATGGAAATTGAGTCCTTTTCTTAAAATTTTTATGGATTTATGGTCATGGGAGCTTAATTTAGCTAGCCTATGTACCAATTTGATAAAATTTTAAAGTTTTAGCAAGTTTCCATTGTTGATAAATTGATGAATTAGGCTTGGATTTGATAAATATTGAGTTTAGATTATGAAAAATGACTAAATTGTAAAGTTAGTTAAGCTTGTTTGTTAACTTTGAAATAGTAGGGACCAAATTAAAAAAAATGTAAAATACATCATGAAATTATGCTAGGGATATAAAGCATAAAACCCCTAATGAAGGAATGTGAAATTGGATTTTAATTCGAAGCTAGGAATCGAAAGTTATACACATCCCGAGTTTAATGATTATATTGAATAAAATGCAAAATATGTGTGAAAGTGAAAAAGAGAATTATTTAGAATCATGAATCTCATGACTAGAACGATGGAAATATGTAAGTGTACACAATTGCAACAAGTAATAAAGTGACAAGTAAATGTCGAGTTATCGTACACACAGGGACTGTGCAAAGAAAATACTTATGAAATGCAATTAAAAACACTTTAGTGAATGAAAATCTTTTGTTTTGAAAAAGGGTTTCATAAAACTAGAATTTAACTAAGTAAAATATAATAAAATAAAAATAAAATTTTCAATGCATGATTTCAAAAGATGATTTTAATCAAGATGACATAATTGTGTTAGATTAATTACATTTCTTAACTTAATATTACTAAAACAATGTTCATGTTGTTACAAATAAATTCATGGCAACTTGGTAATTTGTTAACTATAGCACATACAGACTTACTAAATTAACTAATCTATTGAACATGTCACTATGTCCATTCAAACAATTAATCAATTTAAATAAGCAAGTAAAAGATTAAGTGAGGTAAGAATATATTCCTACATTGAAACAGCTTTAATCACAATAATCTTACAAGTTATGCAAGGCTAATGTATCATTTAATATTGTTGCTAATTTAAACCTCAGCTACCTTAGAAGACTAAACATGCTCTGATTAAGTATTGTGTCAATTAATTACAATTTCAATACGAGTAATAACTAATTCATTAGTTACCTTACAATTGTAACGCAAGAATAACATAATCATGGTTTTACTTAATCAAACAATTTACCAAGACTTATAATAATACAAACATAATTTTAATAACTTAAGTGGATGAAATGCAATCAACCTAACACGAATTAAATTTAAGTCATGTTAATTAAATTAAAACAACAACAAAAAAAATATTAATAGACATGTTCATAACAAAAACAATAAAAATTAAATGATAGGAAACTAGAATCAAATTCTGTGTTTCTTCAAAACTTGACTAGTTTGCTCTGCTCCTCCTTCTCCGCTTGGTCTTGTTGAACCGAGGCATCTATAAGCAGCCATAGACCCCATTGGCCAGCCACACATGTGGTAAGTTTGAAGGTTTCAAACTTGCTAAATTTAGCATAGGGTGAATCTTTAAAAGCACAGAAAGTGGAGGGGTTTGAATGCAATTTCAATAAAACTTTAGGGGTTGAATTGCAAGCCAAATAATTAGCTAATTTGAGCTGATTGGGTTAGCATGTTGGACAGTTTTGGGTAGCCCATTTGCTCGGTTGGATCAATCTTTCGATTCAGCACAATTGAGCCTCCTTTCATAATTTAATTAATAATAATTATTTAACCCAAAAGAAATTGGATTAAAATTAAAATTAATTATATTATGTATTAATATTCATCATTTGGACCTTCTTAGGTTGAAAATTAATTCGCTTCAATGCTTCAAAAATTGCTTCATAGTTTTGTGCTTCTAGCAGTGTCTGCCATGAGCCAATTTTCACCCTTTGTGCGAATTTGTCGAAATTAAATCAAAATTTATTATAAAATTAATTAAAATTCAATATGTTAATAATTTAAGTACAATTTAAGTATTTTATAATTATATTATTTTTTTGACAAGAATTACTACAAAATTGCATGAATTTGAGTTAAAAAGGGCATGAAAAAGTCTATATATTTTCGTGTTTCCACACCCCCAAACTTAATTCATTGCTCGTCCCAAGTAATGCACAAATTGAAAAGAATTTCTTGGAAAAACTTTTGAAAAATTCCTTCAGAAAACATTCTTCTAAAAATTATGAATTTAGCATACTTATGCTCAAGAACAAAAATTTTGAGATTTATGCTACTTAAGTATACATATCATTCAAATTAATCTCAATAATTATTATGATAGAAAAAATAGACTAAGTGCTTTATCAAAAAAGGCATGTTAAACCCCTATCAATTCGATTTTTTTCCCTTATTTAAGATTAAGTTGCAATCATTAAGTTTAATTTATGCCTTTATATGTTGAACATAGCAATTTCTCTCCACTAATGTAGGTAGCATAGAGCCTTGAATCAATAGGTCTTTTAAATAGGTTGTAACGTGGCTAGGCTAGGGGTAGGTAAAAGATAGATAAATTTAGGCTAAAAATCTTAGACTCAGCTTGCATCGGACCTTCGGAATAATTACCTTCAATAAACCAACTTATTTTTCTTTCACATGCTTTTTTGTACATCTATTTCTTTCGAGTACATATGCTCTCTTTTTTTTTCTTTTTTTTTCACGAGCATTTTACTTTTTTGAGCATTTGATACTTCTTTTCAACTCCCCCAAACTTATTTTCAAAGAATATTCTGAATAGTACTGAGTCTAGTGTTTGAGACAATTTAAAGATAATTAAAAGAAAAGTGATGGCTAAATATTACAAAATTAGTTCAAATAAAGTTATGCCATATAGTCTCAAAGTTGGGTTTCAAAGGATAAAAAATTATTAAGGTTGGCTTGAAAGGTTCAAACGGTCCAAACAAAAGTTGCTTAAATCATTTTCAACATTCCATGCTTCCTAGGATTTTTCCTCGAGAAATTACTAAGTCAATTCTAGAGACAAACTTTCATGCATGCCTGGCTTTCCTAAGGAACTTAAATTTTATGGTATGATTTACATACTTTATTAAGAGTACATTTATGTCATAATTCAGCTAACATACAATTATTGAAATAATAGAACTTTATTCATACTGAAGTTTAGCATACTTATTAAAATTTCAAATTCTTGAACAAAATATAACCTAACCATAATTAAAGGAAATATTTATTCTGAGAGGAAATAATTTCAATTTTTCGGCCCCCCTGCTTAAGATGAACAATGTCCTCATTGTTAGAAGTGGATAGATACTATACACCAGGTAGGATTCTAAAAAAGAGAAGGTGAGTCAATTTGACTGCTTAAGTACCAAACTCTCTCTAGATCCAATCCTAAACATATATATATATATATATATATATATATATATATTGTCACACTTCTAATTTAAAACTTGTTCATTTTTATTTATGATTTTCAACTCTTGTTTTATTATGCATAAAAATAAAAATCCTAATAGAAACTAATCCTAACATTACCTAGGAAAGAAAATAACATAAAGTAAATATCCCATTTTTTTTATTTAGTTGCAGATCCCTTAGAATCTGACTCATTTTTTGCTCCATCGTCTTTGTTTTTGCATGAATCGCTTCGTTCCCTCTTCGATATTGAACTCTATGGTTCAAATATAAAATCTGGAAACTCAGGCACAAAAATAAATAGGTCATTGAATATTTTCGTAAGAGCGCTTCTCCTTAAGTCATCTCGTATTTTTGAATATCTCTAGTAAGCTTGTTGCTCCCATTTCATATGTTGCATTATGTCCATCAACCTTGACAGCTCATCTCAAAGATCTAGGCGAGGCAATTGAGTTCTGAATATTGAGGTTGCGATGTCAGGTTCGGTTATTGGTTTCATTGGTTCTACCTTATCGGGGATTTCAACTGACTGTATTGGTTAGATCTCTATGGGATCTTCTTCTTCTTCTTCTTCTTCGCGATCCCCGCTCTCTCCAACTCGTTGCTTTAGAATAGAATCTTTGGCTATTTAGTAGAGGTCCAAATCTGTGATTGTACCCTAATATAACTTGTCTTCTTTATGTTTGCAAGAATTTCAGCTTTCAAGCACGAAATTGTTATTGTAAAGGGGAAATACACTGGGCCAGAACGTCTAGCGGCACAATTCTGTATTTCTCTAAGAATGATTTTTCTGACATTAATGGTCTTCGCGGTTAAAATCGAGTATAACAAGACCATTCACTTTAATGAAATTGTAGTCCCATGTGAAATAAACATAAGGCTAAATCGAATGAAATAGAACCATACCTTCGCTACTGGTGTCAAATATTCTCTGCGATAGGTGTGAGTTCCATAATTTGGCACAGTCCACTTAGAACCCAGAACTGTAAGTTCCTTGAGAATTTCTTGCAGTTTTTTAGCCTCAGTATTTCTCATCAAGGAAGAATATTCGTCGTCTTCAAAATTAGGTAATTCAAAGAATTCATTAATAGCATTTGAGCTTATTGGTACCTTGATTCCTCGAAACAGAAACTTCCTTAATTCGCTTAAGGTCAAAGTCACATAAAATTCACAAACTAACTCTTCATTTGCACTAAGTCTTTTCTCACAAAACAACTCCTAATTGAGAGCTTCAGCAATTTGTCGAATGCTCTCCATGAAATCGATATAGTTTTTTTCTTTTAGTGTGAAGCCTTTTTCAGGGTGCATTTGTTGATTCTTGAAAATGCTATCATATCTCGCTTTGGCTTCTTCACAGTGAAATTTGTTTCATGATTCTTTAATTTGGACAGAGACATGAGTTATTTTTCGAGGCATGATTAACCTAAACATAAGATGGAAACAAATATTTTCTCAAAGATTTCATTAGTATAAAATATTAACAATTCAAAATAAATTGAAGAGTTAAATAATTAAAACAAATTAAAATTTAGGAGAAAACCTTCTTACCACCTTTGTATGGGAAAAAACTCAAAGAAAATAAATATAAAGCTAAAGAGGTCGGTTTATGGATGGTTGGAGGGTGTCTTGATCGTGTGGTGTGTGCAAGGCAAGGGTGCATTGCTACCAAGTGTGCGCACGGGCTTGAAGCAAAACACAGCAGTAGCACGTGACCTTAGCGTGAGTAAGTGTGTCGGTTGGGATGCAAACAGCGGTAGCATGGTGCGATGGATGCAGGTGCATGCAGAAGCAGTAGGCTGCTACGAGAGTAGGTGCTCGGGCTGCAGGCAGGTGCATCAAACAAGGCCTGGCGTGAGCAGCTTTAGAGTTAGGCGTGCGGGCAGGTGCGATGAAAAGAAATAGCTACTGGGCTACTAGAGCTGGAAGTAGCAATTAGCACTCGTTGGGGCTGCTAATGTACCGATGGTGGGTGTTGGTGTGGTTGGTTAAGGTGATGCGAATAGTGGAGAAGATTGGTGGAATTTATAATGAAGGGAGGAAGGAATTCAATTAGAACTCTTAGGACAATTTAATAATAAAATATTCTAATCCCTAATTCCATACAAAGTTAATAAAAATTAATAATTAATATGATGCATATTAAAATATTATTTGCTATTAATTTATTGAAGTAAAAACTATTAATTAAAATATGATCAAATTTAAACTAATCTTGATTCTATGCAAAGTTGATAATAATTAATATATATTATAATAAATATAATTATATATTAGTTATTATCATCTTATTTATTAAAATTAAATTAGAAAATTTTATTTAGCTACCTTTTAAAAATATTTACAAAAAAAGATAGCTAATTTCAATATTTACAAAAAAAGCAACCAAATTTTGCAATTAATTGAATTAAGTACCTAGACTTAAAGAAAATTTGAAAACTGAGTTGCAATTAAAACTTGGATCAAAATTGAATCTTTTATTTGAAAAACTAAAAGTTTATTTTCCTATTTAAGGAATAATTTCTCGGAAGATTATGTTCAAATCAATTCCCAAGAAAGATTGGGGGGGTTACAAGCGGTCCCGCTTAAGTTTCAATATCCTAGATAGAATTTATTGAAACATACTGATCCTGAAAATATACCCTAAATCATTTATTTAAAAAGAAAAACGAGAAAAAATAAATATCTGATAAAATGAACGAGACTTTATCCCGCTCAATTTTATCCCCCTAGTAATGTTTTAAGCGCTGAACATTGACTCGAAAATTGCCTCCCTTACCTTGAAGTTTGACAACTCCATATGAAAAACTTGGTGAATCGTAAATGGACCGGACCAACGTGATTTTAACTTACCTGGGAAGAACCTTAATTTGGAATTGAATAACAAGACTTGCTAACCTGCTTCAAATTCTCGAACTCGAATGTGCTTGTTATGCCATCTTTTAAGTCTTTCATTGAATAGTTTGGCATTCTCATATGAGAACATTCAGAACTCTTCTAACTCATTGAGTTGAAGCATTCGTTTCTCTTTAGCAAGCTTAAGATCCAAGTTGAGTTGTTGGAGAGCCCAGTAAGCTTTTTGTTCTAATTTCAAGGGTAAATGACAGGCTTTCCCAAAAACCAACCTATAGGGTGACATCCCTAAAGGTGTCTTGTATGCTGTTCTATAAGCCCATAAAGCATCATCCAGCCTTTTGGACCAGTCTCGTCGGTCTAGACAAACCACTTTCTCTAGTATGCCTTTTATTTCTTTGTTTGTCAGTTCAACTTGCTTATTTATCTGCAGATGGTAAGCTGTGGCAACCTTGTACTTCACTCTATGTTTGTTGAGTAACCATTTCAACTATTTGTTCACAAAATGGGACCCTTCATCACTAATGATAGTCCTAGGAGTTCCAAACCTTGTGAACAGATGTTTCTGCAAAAACTTCATCACAACCTTGGCATCATTTGTCAGATATGCCTCGGCCTCAACCTACTTAGACACGTAGTCTACTACTACCAATATGTACTTATGGCCAAAAGACGGAGGAAAAAAGGACCAAAGAAGTCAATACCCCAAACATCGAATAGTTCTACCTCAATGATGTTTGTTCGGGGCATCTCATTTCTGTTGGTGACGTTTCCAACCCTTTGGCATCGATTACAACTCTTTACATAAGCATACACATCTTTGAATAGTGTTGGCCAAAAGAATCCAACTTGCAATACTTTGGCTGCAGTACGTGTACCTCCGAAGTGACCCCCACTCGGAGCTATATGGCAATGGTATAAAATCTCATGTACTTCATCTTCTACCATGCATCTCCTGATCATTTGTTCTGCATACTTTCTGAACAAGTATGGTTCTTCCCAGAAATAGTACTTCACATCGTGAAGAAACTTTTTCTTTCGTTGATATGACTTATTGAGAAGCATCAAACCACAAGCTAGATAGTTAGCAAAATCAGCAAACCAAGGGGTATTATGGATATCATTTACCTTGAGTATGTGTTCGTCTGAGAATGTCTCCTGAATGGGTATAAGTGGAGAAGTCCCTTCTTGCGGCTTTAATCTGGACAAGTGGTCTGCTACTTGGAATTCTACTCCCTTTCAATCTTGAATTTCTAGATCGAATTCTTGGAGTAGAAGTACCCATTGGATCAACCTCAGTTTAACATCTTTCTTGGAAATTAAGTATTTAATTGCTGAATGATCCATATAGACTGTCACTTTGGTACCTACAAGATAAGATCGAAACTTGTCAAAAGCAAACACAATAGCAAGAAACTATTTCTTTGTTACCGTATAATTCAATTAAGCTTTCGTCAAAGCCTGACTTGCATAGTAGATGGAATAAAAAACTTTGTTCCTTCGCTGGCCCATCACAGCTTCAATCGTGAAGTCAGTTGCATCACACATCAATTTAAATGGCAAAGCCCAGTTTGGTGTGATGATGATTGGTGTTGAAACTAATCGACTTTTCAAATCATTGAAAGCTCTTAAACACTCCTCATCAAATTTGAACATTGTGTCCTTCTCCAATAATTTGCATAAGGGTTTAGCAATTTTGGAAAAGTCCTTAATAAATCTTTGATAGAAATCAGCGTGGCCCAAAAAGCTCTTTACAGATGTTAGAGGTGGGAGTTTCTCAATAAAATCTACTTTTTCTTTATCTACCTCGATTCCATGTCTCATATCCAATGCCTTAGAACAATATCTTCTTATACCATGAAATGACACATTTACCAATTGAGCACGAGGTTTGTTTCTTCGCACCGCTTTAGTACCTTGGCAAGATTGGCTATGTAATAGCCTGAAATAGGGCATAGTCGGAGCAGTAGTTACGAGACCACAAATTCAAAGTAGAAATATTTATTTTATGACTATTTTAGAGTTCATGATATGTTTAAGTGATTGTGTGCAAATTTTGTTAAGTAAATTTTATTGATAAAGTGCCCAATTTTATTATTGGGATTAAATAGCATTAATTGCAAAATATGAGTTCTAGAATATAAGTACTTGTTTAAAATGGGGGTTTAAACTAGAGGTCTTTAAATTGCAAATAGACCATCATATTTTGGTATGGACAAAACTGGACATGGAAGGGTAAAAATTAAAAGGTTAGTAAAAAGGGCATTTTGGTCATTTGGGTGTTTTAAGGCATAAAAGACAATAAAAGCCCAAAAATCTACTCATCATCTTCATATGGCTGCTGAAATTTACATGACTCCATGGCTAGGGTTTCAAGCTTTTCAAAGCTCAATTGTAAGTGCATTTGAGCCCCGTTTTTAATGTTCTTCATATTTTTGAGATACTAAAAGCTTAACCTTTCTATTTCTACCATTTATTTGCGTGAAAAATAAAGTTTAAAAAAATTGACCCATGCTAGATAATTGTGCATTTTGATGTTTAATGGTAGAATAAGGATGCTTGAGGTTTGGAGAACGATTTTTGTTAAGTGATTTTCGTTGAAAATGGTTAAAACAGGTTAATTAGTAAAAGTTGTTAATGTTTATAAAAGCATGAAATAGTGAGAATTTGAGGTTGCCATAGAAGAGAAAAATGTTCAGCATGTATTAAATCTAATAGAAATATAATAAATTTCAATTTCCGAGCCTTGGGGTAAATTCATAATTATGCAAAAATTTAGGGGCAAAAATGTGAATTTTGCCAAAATATGTTTTAGGTCCGAAATGATTAGTACATTAATTAAATGAGTGAAGTTCATCATGTTAGATCAAGAAGATTGAGATTTGGGCTTAAATCAAGAAAGTGCGTGGTTAAAGACAAAAAGAGAATAATTAGCCTAAATTTCATTTGAGGTAAGTCCGTGTAATTTAATAAGCATGTTATTAATGTTATTATTATTATACTTGAAAATCTCCTTGTTATTATTGTATTGAATTATGTGTTAGTGCTAGGGTGTATGAGAAAATATTATACCCTATGAAATAATCGAAAGCTTAATATGTCGATTTCATTTTGTGTATTTATGAAATATTGGTAATTCGATGAAATATGATATCTTGTTGAGATGAGTAAATTATAGAATGATAAAATGAAATGAAAGTTCTTATGGTGATGAATCTTGTGAATTGTGTGATCAATTCTTCAAACGAGCTTGGCTACAACGTGACCCTTGAGAAATCCCGATTGGACCTTTGGAAATACCTAAGATACGGGCATCGAGACACTATTGTTACGTGAGCCAGTGTAAGACATGTCTGGGACATGCATCAGCCACGTTATGAGAGCCAGTGTAAGACATGTTTGGGATATGCATCGGCCTCGAAATATGAAAGCTAGTGTAAGACCATGTCTGGGACATGGCATCGGCACCGACAAATGAGAGCCAGTGTAAGACCATGTTTGGGACATGGCATTGGCCTCGATATATGAGAGCTAGTATAAGACCATATCTGGGATATGACATCGGCATCGATATATGTAAGATTTCTCTATTATCCCTTAGTATTCCAAGTGGTTCAACAGATAGTTCGAAGCTTATGATGAAAGCGAGAAGGTAAATATATGAGCATGTTGAAAAGGTACAGGTATGTATTTGAAGCTCAAATGCTATTACGAACATGAAACGATGCACCTTGGGTAAGGATAGAAATAAGTAAGTTATGCCTATGAAAATGAAATTGTGGTGACCTTGTGATTATGATTTTATGTTTATGATATACAAATATGTATTCTTACCATGATGGTTGAAATGTGATTGATGATTTTGTGTGAGGCTTTGAGGCCACATTAAATTGAGACATGAAATGTATATTTCTTTACTTGATGGCTTAATGAACATGAAAGGAGAAATGGATTGGCATAACTGCCCATTTAAAAATGATCATGAAAGAGTGAAATGTAGTAATAAAATAGTTTCGGACAGCAGTAGTAGTCCGACTTTGAAAATTCACCATAAATTGTGGAAATTGAGTTAGGGACTGAATAAAATATTAAATTAAAGCTTAATGAGTCTAGTTTCAAATAGAGGAAATGGTGAATGCAATTGAATTTTATATTATGAGATATTTAAATTGTGGTGAGACAAAGTCAGAATGACTTCGAAATCCCCTGTCCTAATTTGGGAAAATCATTGAAAATTTTACAAAAATAATTATGGGTTAAAATTTGTATTCCTAGATTTTTTAATGAGTCTATTTTCAAGAAAAACAAACAGGAACATTATTCGAGTTCTGTATGAGGATATAATTAATTTTTAGTAAATAATGGTTGAAGCTATTGGCAGAAAAATAGGGGTGACTTTACAGAATAAACTGTACTAATTGGCTAAACCAAAAATTCTAAAAATTTTATGGTAAGAATATATGTGAGTCTAGTTTCAGGGAAAATTAGTGAAACTTAATTTGGAGTTCCGTAGCTCCAGGTATAAATAATTTAGTGACTGTGACTCGAGAAAATAGCTTGACTAGAACATGAGTAAAAATGCAAATAGGGTTGTATTACCATGAGAAGC
Organism: Gossypium anomalum; assembly: GCA_025698475.1. Lineage (NCBI taxonomy): Eukaryota > Viridiplantae > Streptophyta > Magnoliopsida > Malvales > Malvaceae > Gossypium > Gossypium anomalum. The sequence goes on along the minus strand of CM046966.1, from coordinate 73,150,038 downwards.
AAGTTGAATAGTTACTTATTATTTTCATATGGTATTACTAAGCTATAAAGCTTACTCCCTTCCTTTCATTTCCTTTAGTGTTTTGAGGTTAGCTTGGGATTAGAGATTGTCGGAGGCAGCATCACACTATCAAGTCACTACCTTTGGAAAAAAATGAAGTATATATTAGAAATTTTCAAGTAAGTGGCATGTATAAGGATCTAGTTGATTGACATGCATTATTTTGCTTTGGCCAAATGTGTTGGCTTATATTGAGTTATATGCATATGGCCATGAGATGTGGCTCATATTGATTATGGCTTGTAAGCCTAGCTATTCATGTCATGTCTAATGTTTATAATGTGGCTATGTTTGTTTGCCATGCATGGTTAGTAATATGACATACGTGTTGCATGTATGCTCTATGACCAATTGAGGTGGTCATAGCCATGTAGTAATTGCACATTATAAAAACAAAATGATAATGATTGAACATGAGTGCTTGATGGATAAGTTGGTAACCATAGTATAATGGTAAGAGTGGTTGTCAAAATGACAAGTCTTATGAATGTGAAATAAGGAATCTAGGCTTGGTATTGCATGAGTAGATACATTACTTGTAAGAGGGCACGTTAAAGTTAAGGATATGTCTTAATAAAGAGTGTTTAATCACTAAAATGATGCCATGATTTGCGATTTTGATGTGCATAAGGTTGTAAGAGATTATGGGTAACATGAAGGCTTAGAAAATAGCCTAAGTGTTGGCTACACGGGCTGAGACACGACCGTGTGTCTCAACCATGTAAGGGACACGACCTGGAGACACGGGCGTGTGGCCTGGCCGTGTGGTTCGATGTGCATGCTGACGTTATAAATAGAGAGTTACACGGCCTGAGGACACGGGCGTGCCAAATGCACACGAGCGTGTCCCTATGTCCACACGGGCGTGTGACCCTGTTTTATGAGAAAATTTTCTAAGTTTTTCTAAAACTTCTTAAAGTTCTCGGTTTAGTCCCAAATCTTTCTCGATGAATGTTTTGGGCTTCGTAGACCCAAATAAGGGACAACATGCATGTGTTTGAAAGGTTTTGTATTAAAAGAGATTTTATGGTCTGGTTTTTGCATGAATGTGTATGTTTAAGTCCGGTAATACCTCGTACCCTGTTTTGGCACTGGACATGGATAAGGGGTGTTACAGGCTAGGCAATCATCATATGTATCTCCGAATACTGAAAAATCATCAATAAATACTTCCAAATATTTTTCAACCATGTCAGTAAAAATAGACATCATACATCTTTGAAATGTAGCAGGTGCATTACATAAACCAAATGGCATGCATCTAAATACAAATGTACCGTACGAGCATGTGAATGTCATTTTATGTTGATCTTCTGGTGCTACTGTAATCTAATTATACCCTGAATATCCATCGAGAGAACAGTAATAGTCTCGCCCCGCGAGTCCATCCAACATCTGGTCCAAGAACAGCAAAGGAAAATGCTCTTTCCTAGTCGCATTGTTCAACTTTCGATAATCTATGCAAATTCTCCATCTCGTAACCGTTCTAGTCAGTATTAATTCATTATTCTTGTAACAGCTCTTTTTAGTTAAATCAGAACAGTGGTTTTGGGACCATAAAAATGAAGTTAAAAAATTTATTTTCTGATTATTTTATTGTCTACTGTGTGATAGTAATACCGTATAAAAATTTTGTTAAGAAATTTTACCATTTACATGCTCAATTTGATAAAAAGGACTAAATCGCGTAAAGTGTAAAAGTTGAATTCTAATAGCTAAAGGTATTAAATAGCTATAGAACATTAAAGTGGAAGTCCTTATATGGTAATTAGACCATAAATAGTGATATTGGATGTACATGGCTTGGCAATTGTGTAATTAATAAAGTTTTTAAAGGTTATAATTGTAATTAGGTAATTAAAAATAAATTAAATAAAAACAAATCAATTCATCATCTTTTTTGTTTCATTCTCAACCAAAAATAAGCTTAGGAAGCCATTGGAGAAGCTTCAACATTCAGCTGACCATTTCTTAGTGCATGGTATGTGTTTTAGTCCCGTTTTTGATGTTTTCTATATTTTCGGGATCGTTGTAGCTTAATCTAGCTAGCCTGGGAATTAATTGTAAAACTGTTAAACTATTAGGGTTTTACCATTGTTGAATATACATGATTTTTGAAGTTTGGTGATAGAAAATAAATGGTTGTTATTAGATAAACAACTTTTGTAAAGAGATTTTTGATGAAATTGTTAATTAAGGACTAAATTAAAAAATAGAAAATGTTTCATGGTGAAATTGTGAAATAATTTAAGTATAGGGCATGCTAAGGACCTATTTGATATTCAGCCAGAATGGGCTATGGTGAAATTATTTTAATTTCCATTTTTATGACCTTAGGACTAAATTGTAAAAAAAATTAAAAGTATAAGGGCAAAATGGTAAATTTTCTAAAAATATGTTTTGGATTAAATTGAATGAATTATATGTTGAATTGAGTTAAATTTATCCATATAGATCCAGTTAGACCTCGTACGGAGTTAGATTGGGGCAAAAAGAAAGTCTTTGATTAATCACCTTCGTATCTACATATACTCGTCTAGGTAAGTTCATGTAATTAAATTGTTTTTACATGTTTTAAATTGAAATATATATATATATATGTTATGAATTGTTATACATAATTACGGATTGCATATCCAATGACGTATGACAATTATCGAGCTCCATTTAAACCGTAGGAATCCGTAGGATACAAATGACTTGTCATTAGGGTTACATGATTTGGTTAAGGTCTTGCATGTGTTGTGGATACTTCATAACTCATAAGAGCATACCGATTTAGAGCTCGTAAGAGCATACCGATTTATAGCTTGTGAGAGCATACAGATCCACAACTTGAGTGAGCATACCGATTCACAACTCGTATGAGCATACATGTACATGAATTGACGGATTATAGTTAATAAGCTAGCACGCTATATGTAAGCTATCTTGGGTATCCAGCGTTATTCTAAACAGTTCAGCAGGCAATGTTCTGATATGAAATGATATGAGTTCGATACGAACTATTACAAGTATACATATGAAATATATAGAAATGATGTTACATGATATATAGATATATGAAATGGATGATACATGTATATGGAACTTGATTAATTGTTGAGCTCATCAATAATTATTGGTTCATATATATGGATTTACATGGCTAATATGGTTGGTGTATATGTGCTTAGGCATTTGGCCAAAATGTGTTGGGATATGCTTTGTTACTTACCTATTACTTGATTAAATGGTAAGTTAAATCCTAAGTTATACGAACTTACTAAGCTTAAATGCTTACTTTGTGATATTTTCAGTGTTTTATAGTGAATTGAAAGTTTGCTCGGGTTGGAAGCTTGTCGGAGCTATATCACATTATCCATCAGCTCTTTTGGTACATTTCAGATGTTTAATTTTGATTATAATGGCATGTATAGGAATTTTGGTTAATGTTGGCCTATGTGTTTAATTGCTGAAATGGCCATTTGGTTTGGCTTGAGTTGTAGTATTTTGGTGTTCTAATGAAATTAGCCTTGATATGGGTGATGATTTGCTTAATGTGTTTGAAAGGTGAAATGGTAGTTGAATGTGCATATTGTATATGATTTATAACTTGTTGTGAATTGGTACTTTGCTGTGGAAGACATATATGTATATTTAGGCTATTAATTGAGTAGTATATTTGGTATCATTTGGTAAGTTAATTCGGTTTGTATTGATGTAAATCTAGTTGGAAGTTAGTTGATCATTTTGACTAAAATGAGTTCATGATTATACATGTTACATATTGTCATTTGAGGTGGCTAAGGGCATATTGGTTGTATGTGATTATACCATATGAATGAAGATGGAATGTGCATAATTTTGGTACTTTGTAATGGCTTGTGTATATGTGCATTGGTGATTGTAGGTACATGTCAATTTGGGTGAGAAATATGGCTTGAAAAATAGCCTATTTTCGTCCACACGGGTGTGTCTCAGCCGTGTGTGACACACAGCCAGATGACACAACCGTGTATCTCCTATAGCTTTCAAAGGGTTGCAAGTCAGGCTGTTACACGGCCTGGCACACGGGCGTGTGGCCCAAGTCAGTGAGTTACACGAGCACGAACACGGGTTAGGACACGACTATGTGTGCTTATTTCAAATGCCCACACGGCCGTGTGACTGGCCACACGGTCGTGTGACCCCTGCAGTTTTGAAAATTTTTAATGTTTTTTGAAAAATTCTTTGAGTTTTCAATTTAGTCCTGACTTATTTATAATGCATATTTTGGGCCTGGAGGGCTCGTATATGGGATAATATGAATGATTTTGATTGGTTTTTGAAATGAATATGTTTTGAAATGTTTAAAATTTCTATCTGTTTGATTTGTAAACTCTGATAATGTTTCATAACCCTGTTCCAGCGATGGATTTGGGTTAGGGGTGTTACAATTATCGTTCTCAACGACCGTAATACCTCCTTTCTTTGGCACACACTTGACCGGACTTACCCACGAACTGTCTGAGATGGGGTAAATTATGCCCGTATCTAACCACTTAATGGTTTCTTTCTTTACCAAGTCTTTCATGATAGGGTTCAATCTTCGTTGTCCATCAGTCATCCCTTTCTTGCCATCTTCCAAGATGATCTTATACATGCATACAGATGGACTAATGTCACAAATACCAGCTATGGTCCATCCGATAGCCTTCTTAAATTATTTCAATACTCGAATAAGTTTTTCTTTTTAATATTTGATCAACTTCTAAATAAACATATTTTAAATGTGAGGGAAATACCTTCAATTCTAATTTAGGTAGCTCCTCAATTGACGCTTTTGGCTGGGTATAATCTCTACTTTCTAACTCCAAACATTCAAAGCAGGATTGAATTAAATCCCATTTGATTAGCTTCTAGCAAAGCTAAGCATTTCTTACCTTCTTAATCACTTGGTGGGTCTGATGTCAAAATTTGCTCCAATGGGTCCTCAACATAGTTGAGTTCTTTTTTCATGACTAATTCCTCTAACTCGGATATTGCGGAACAATCATCAACTACGTCAGGAAATCGCATAGACTTAAAAACATTAAATGTTACCTGATCATCCTGAACACGCATAGTCAGCTCGCCTTTCTGCACATCAATAAGGGTCCTTCCAATTGCTAGGAAAGGTCTTCCTAGGATGATTGGCACCTCTTTATCTCCTGTAAATTCTAGAATAACAATATCAGTAGGGAAAATAAATTTATCTACACATACCAATACATCATTGACTTTTCCTTCTAGATGTGCTAAAGATCGATCTGCTAATTGAAATGTAACTGTAGTAGGTCTAACTTCACCTATCCCCAATTTTCTAAATATAGACATGAGCATCAAGTTAATGCTCGCACTCAAATCGCATAATGCCTGACCACAATATATTGCTCCAATGTTGCAAGATGTGGTAAAACATCTAGGATATTTGAACTTTGGGGTAGTTTGTCTTGAAGATATGTACTGTGTTCCTTCGTCAAGGTTACCGTCTCAAATTCTCCAAGTCTCCATTTCATGGACATGATATCCTTCATGAATTTGACGTAATTCGGAATTTGTTCAAGTGTTTTTACCAACAGAATGTTGATATGAAGTTGCTTGAGTACGTCTAGAAATTTCTGAAACTAGACTTCTTACTTATGCTTCTGAAGTTTTTGAAGGTAGGGTGGTGGAGGATTCTTTACTAGAACTGGTTGATTCATCTTTTGTGGCAATTCTGCATGTAACAAAGTTGTTAATGTAACAGTCCGATTTAGACCCTAATCAGAACAGTGGTTTCGGGACCACGAATTCGAGTCAGAAAAATATTTAAAAATTATTTTCTGTGTTTTTTATGTGTGAATTTGTCTGTGTGAAATTTTCGTGATTTAATTTTGTCGTTTGGGTTCCTGATTAAATAAAATGACTTAATCGCGTAAAATGAAAACTTGATGGTTTAATGTGTGAGGACCAAATTATGGATGTCATTATAATAGGAAGCTTTTATGTTGTAATTGGGCCATTATTAATGTAGGTGGACGACAATGGACATAATATATATGAAAGTATAATTATATAATAAAGGTTTTAAAACGTAAATTAAAAACCATGTTATAATATATAATATTATAACATAATTAAAACCATTTGTTCATTATCTTTCTTCATTGCCGAATATAACACAAAGAAAAAGAAATAATAAAAGCTAGGGTTCGGTCATCTCTTAAGCTCAATCAAGGTATGTGTTTAGCCCGATTTTTGATAATTTTTACGTTTTTGAGATCGTTGCTAAGTTATCTTCAAGACCCATGCTTGAATTTTTGATTTTGGTGAATATTTTGAGTTATGCCATTGTTGAAAGCTTGTGATTTTTGTTGTTTGATGATGAGATATGAAAGATATGTTTTGGGTGTACATGTTTTGTATTGGAGTTTTTGATGATTTTGAGTATTTAGGACTAAATTGCAAAAATAATAATTTGAGGGACTAAAATGTGAAATAAATGAAATATATGGACTTGTATGAATATGGGTAAAATTCGGCCTAACATGGGTATAGTGAAATTTTGCATATTTTGTGTTTTGTGCAATAGGGATTAAATTGTAAAAAGTGTAAATATCAGGGGTAAAATGGTAATTTGACCATTTATGTGTTTTGGAATAAATTGAATGAAAATATGTTTGAATGAGCTTAATTTGAATATGTTTAGATCAAGAACAAAAGAAATCGGATTTGGATCGGGAAAAATGAAAGTTGTCAACTAGCTGTCCCGTTCCGTTTTACGTCGTCTGAGGTAAGTTTATAAGCAAATAATTTTAATTAAATGGAAATTATATATTATGAAATTAAATGTGAGAATATATACATGCAAATGCTGAATGTGTATAAGCTTGGTAACCATGTTCACGTATTCGTTTTGACCGAGTTATGACGTCTGAAAGCCTCGTATGAACCTTAGGAATAGTTAGGATACATATGTCATTACATAGGATTCCGATATGTGATGTGTGAGTAAGACCATGGCATTGATATGTGATTTCGATATATGTGTGCAAGTAAGACCCTATCTGGGACAATGGCATCGATATGTGATTACATGTAAGACCACGTCTAAGACGTTGACATTGTACAATATGTGTGATTATCCGAGTGTCCTATCCAATTCTGAATGCTTCATCGGGCAAAGATAAGTTGTGTTCGAATGTGTAAAATGAGCTAAATGGCCAGGTATGAATTAACTTGTTACCTACTTGAAATAAGGTTAGTAAGTAACTTGATTATTTGTTATAAAATATGTATGATGCAGATGAAGAATATATGTGCATGTGGTATGCGTATTCGGCTTGTGAATGAATAACTTGTGTATCATTGAAATGATTCTTAAAAATGTGCATATATGATTATGTATGTTTGGCCACATAATCAATATATGTATATGAAGTTATATTTTGATACAGGAGCTATATATTTGAGTGTATATGGACTACGTTTTATTTTGACTATTTGGCTTTGGAAGTTGTATAATAATATGTCAAATTGACTATGTGAGCATTCAGCCAAGGTGAGAAATTGTCTATGAAAATGTATTATTTATGGAATTTGTAAGTTTGAATTTAAGCACGGTAATATTAATGTAATTCAGTTAGTTTAATATGAGTTATTTATATCATTAGGTTGATTATTTGCTTATGACTTACTAAGCTATGATAGCTTACCCTATGTGTTCATGTTTACTCTATTTTATAGATTTATACATATGCTATGACAAGATGTTTGTGGTTTGGTAATTAAGGGCCAGGTTGTTAGTAGAATGGTTGATAATTATATATGCTAAAACTACGTGGTATTAAATTCGGTTTGGGTGTATGATTCACTTATTAAGCATGTGACTTGGTATTAGTGTGACCGAATAAGGTTATGTTTGATAACCGATCAAAGGATTAGTTAACATGTGCATTACGAAGTTTTAAACTTGTTATTATATAAGCAAATTAGGTATGCAACAATAGGTTAATTGTGGTTAGAAGTCGGGTTGTAGATATAATAATTTGTGCATATTAGGTATTGAGTTATTATTTGTGTCCAAAAATGGTTCAAGACAATATGGTGAAATGTGTTTGAGTTTGGTGAAACATAGTTGCATCTCTTATGTGTTGGTTGCTTATTAAAACAAAAATGTGATTTGCTATAAACTTTATTCGAATGTGATTAAGTGCTTATATATATATATATACACGAATGGATGTATTTACTGGTATTATTGTATGAAATATGTAAATTCATGTTAACTAATGTATTCATGCCGCATAAATGAAGTATTGAAACTTGTTTTGTTTGACATGTAAATTGTACATACGCAAGTCTTTTAAAAAAATGTATGATATTAAATTAATAAAGTTATTAGTTTTTTGTATGTTCTGTATATATATATATATATAGTTTGTTTTGATATATGTTGGATCATGTTTTAATTACGCTATGTTATGAATGATATGATTTTAAGTTTGATATTAGATTAAGTTACGAGTAAAAATGTCATTAAAATTTCGAGTTGTAAAATGTGATGCATAATTGTATGAACTGTGATATAATCGGTAATGCCTCATAACTCTACTTCAGCGACGGATATAGGTTATGGGTGTTACAGTTAGTTTATAAGAATTGACTGGTTCAGAAGTTACCTTATCGTATTTGATAAACCGTAATTTATACATATTTTTATCCCTCGCTTAACACGTTTATGAATGGTTTCTCCTTGGATTTGGTGAATTTGATGCTCCTTATCCTTTAATTTCATGTTTTATACGTAGGTGAGCTTAGGAGGATGAAAATAACGAGAAACGGGCCAAAAACAGAGAAAATAGGCCGACAAGGGAAAACAACACGGCCTGGACTTCCTCACACGGGTAACACACACGCCCGTGCCAATCTAACAGGCTCGACCGCAGCCCAAATCAACCTTAGCATAGGCATGTTGATATCTCATCCTTGACCACGGCCTGAAGTATTTGCACACGTCCGTGCCACACGTGCATGTCCCTGCCGAACCCTAGCTAAGTTCCATTCGAAAAAGGGCAAGTTTTAGGGCTTTTAGGCATTCTAAAGCCTATTTAAACATCCTAGAGGAATACTAAAGGGGAGACGGAGAATAGGGAGTAAGAAATTACTCCAAAGAAGCCGATTGATCCATCTCAGAAGCCGGATTCATCATCAAGACTGAAGATTTCTCCTTAATTTCCCTTTAAGAGTTTTGGGTTTTCTTTATGTTTTGTATTCTTTATTATTCTGAGATGTTTTCTTATTTAGTTGTGAACCAAAACCCCTAAATACCTAAGGGGAATGAAACCTAAGACGAATCTTGTTATTATTTTTTGAATCGTATGATAAATATTTGACTTGTTCTTAATTATATGTTCTTAATTCTTGTTTTTGTATTTTAGGATATCACTTCAAGTTAATGCTCTTAGTTAGAGGATGAATAGTCCATGGCTAAGAGTGACGTTATCATAATTAAGCGGAGTTGATTGCGCCCCTAGAGATAGGGTGACAAGATTTTGCCGGATTAGGGTGAATCCTAATAAGGGAATCCATAAATCGAGTTAATGCAACCCTAGGGTATTAATTAGAGAAAAGTCTTGGGTGTGCAACACGCCTGTGTCTAGCACCCGTGGTCGAACCTGTCAAATTAACATGGGCATGGGGCTTGCATACACGAGCGTGGCAGAAGCGAACGAAGCTAGACACGGTCGTGCGGCACGGCCATGTGCACCAACATGCCTGAGGTACACGGGCGTGGGTCTAATTTCAGAAGCGCCAAAATAGGAAAAACGAGAAGCACACGGGCTAAAATTGGGAAACACGGGTGTGTCCCCTGGCCGTGTGGCCCAAAATCTCTAAATACCCTGCACTATTCATTATCTTCCCCACTCAAAAATCGTAACTCTAGCCACTGCAAGTCCACACGGCCTCCTTGCCACGCTCATGCACTGCCTCCAACTCTATTTTTGACGCTCAATCCTCCCTTCTTAGCATTTGTTTACTTCTTTCTTGTCTATTTTATTGATTTCTAAAGCTATTTATGATAATAATATGCGAGTTTTCATGTTATTTTCATATTTTTATCACTTAAATGTCATAATCTAGAATAACTATCATCTTTTTCATGTTCAAGCTCTTATTCATTGCATGATATCTTTACTCCATTTGATTAGTTAGAAGTGAGCATTCATGTTTAAGATAGTTGAAATATTCATGCCTTTTGTGTTGACATTTTTCATCCATATATCATGTTGCATTCCCTAAAATTTTTCTCCATTCTTACTCATACTACCATACAATGCCACAAGAGTATGCTATTGAACTTATTGTTTTAATTTTTGTGGCTGAACATATTTATGCCTTTTTCCTCTTAAAATTTAGTTCCATATTACCGTGCCTACTCATAAAGACGAATTGATGATTCCAATTGTAGGTTCACTATGTCGTCTTCATGAGAAAAGAAAGCCGCTGTCCCCGCCTCGAAGAAACAGAAGGGAGCGTCATCTTCCTCGGGTCCTACCGCAGAAATTCGCCACCCTTTCCTACAATTCCCCAACGGGCCCTAAGAAGAACTTTTCCAAATACTACGGGCCCGACCTTTAACTACGGGCCGCTGTATTGACTGGGCTGCGGTAGAACAAGTTCAGCTGGCTGATGCGATTCGGGCCCTCCTTAGCACCGATCCTTGGGAGCTATTCTTTGGGATCATCGAGCCGACATACTTAGAGCTCACGATGGAACTATGCTCAACGTTCCATCTTCAAATGGTAATGATGAACCACGATGATCCCGGTACAGTCTAGTTTTGCTTAGGCGGATTAGTCTGCCAACTAAGCGTCCTAGAGTTTGGCACTGCGTTAGGCTTATATACCGAGGAGTTTTGAGAGGAGAATGACTTACATGCTATCGATCGCCACATCCATCATTCTCCCTCACGTTGCTGGGATGCCCTCGTCCCACGTTCGGCCAGCTACAACCCTAGTCGCACCAAGGCATCATCTCTCTCTCCGTCCTTAAGGTATCTACACTGTATTTTATCTCACACTTTGACAGGGCGGAGAGAGAGCACCGGTGTCGTCACTACCCACGACGTCTACTACTTATGGTGTATGTCAAACAGGCATGTTTTCGATCTTGCATACTTTATAGCCCTTGCCATTTGCCACCAGACAGAGTGACACCGGAGGGGGGTCATCTCCATTAGCCTCTACGTAACTAGACTGGCGCGACACTTCAGACTCCTCAGCATCGCGGCCCAAGAATCATCCCTTACCCTCATCGGCCAGATGTCTCCACAAGGCATCTCGAGCATGCTTGGCATGAGGATGATTGAGAGGCACTGAGGAACCTACCCCCCCAATATCGTCTCGCCCAATCTATCAAGGAGGAGGCTCCAAAGGACATTACTGATGATGTCCCTCCCCAGCACGAGGACCCACCTTCCCAGCCACCACGCTCCTATCGTCCAGTTCATGCGGAGGCTTCATATGCTGACATATCTGAGCGCCTCAACCGATTCGAGCAGCAGTGTTTTCAAAGATTTGACAACATTGATGCTACTCTCCAGCAGATCTGTCATCACTTCCATATCTCATCACCACCACCACCTCGCGAGCCATCCGACGATGATGATGATGTTTAATTTAATTTTTATCTTTATTTTTATTTTTATTTTTAGTTTTATTTCTATTTCTATTTTTAAGTCTTTTTTAATTTCAATTTTGACATTTAAATATTATTTTCCTTTTTGATACTATCTTTTATTTAGGTTTTATTAATTAATTTTAATCTCGGCTATTTCTTTATAAGTAATTATTCCTCCTAATGTTCCCTAAAAAGTTCCTGATTTCCTCACAGTTATAAAGAGCTCCAAAGCTCACAATCACTTAGGAACTTCAAACTCCATTGGAAAGGGTTCTCCACGACTGCCATGCCTTACTCAGTAACGAGATATAATATTCTTTTGGCGCAAAGACTTGTGGCACCCAACCTCTACCACCACCGGAGTATCCTCCTCTACTCTACATAACTCCAAACTAGGGAGTTCATTCATTCAACGCTCAGGAAGTTTCACTTCTCTCCCTATCTTATGATTTTATATTTTTCTATATATCTATCTTTATACATTGAGGGCAATTTACATTTTAAGTGTAGGGGGTAATCATTTCATTATCTGAAAAATCCCTAAATTTTGTCTTATTCTCTTGTAAATTTCTCATATCATGTTTAGGATGAATTTTGATTGACTTATGATTTTTATTGATATATCTTGAATTAAAACATAGGCATTCATGCATTGATTATTTAGACTTTAAGACATTAGAAAATTAAGCATGATAAGTTTATTTTTAAGAATGTAAAATTTTAGGTTGTTTCCCCAAGTTAAGGTATTATCTTGAATTGAATTCCACAGGTTTAAACATCAAAAAGCCATAATTTTTGTGAGATTTTGAGCCTTCAAGAGCATCTATTAATTCTTTCATACTCACTTTTATTATTGCTTTGAGAGTGTCAATATCGAATTGTTATTCTAGAACTTGCCTGATTATGCATGTCAAGACCACACTATTTGATTTGATATGTCAAGATGATAGAGGCACTTAGGATTAACCCACTCATGCCATGAAAAGCCTACCTCCATGATTAACCCTTAGCAAACCCCTTTGAGCCTAACAAACCATTCCTTGTATTACCCTTAATATTAACCCTTAACCCATTATTGTTCAAATTCCTTTAATTAATTTGATCCTTATTTTTTTCGAGAGTTGATTTGAATAAATTTCTTAGCTATGTCTTGTTCTTAATAGTAATCTATATTATTTGACTTATTTTTTGAAAAAAAAAATGTATACATATTAGTAGTGATCTTTTGTTTGTGAGCTTTGGTATTCAAATTCCATAGTCGGAGAAGAAGCTTTGTTGTACGTAAGTAATGATTAAATATTTTTCTAGTTAAGTAATTTTTCAAGTCAATCTCGATTCTAACCTTTTCTTTCAGCTTGTGACCACACCCCCTAACCAAGCCTCATTAAAACCCTCTAAAGACCTTTTGATTGATGTATCATCTTAATTTATAGTGGTGGAGATTTGATTTTCATGCAAGCCTATGGTAATAACTTTTCATATTGACTAATGAGTGCTGATTTCATTGTCCTTAAACTCTGCGAGTGATTTGAGTGAATCTTTAGTGAGGATGTTAAACTCTGTAAGATTTTGAATCGATGGTATCTACTTAGATGAAGGGAGATGCCTAAGTTTTTCATTATTAAAATACTCAACTTGGAATGTTTGAAGCTTTAATGTTCTTTCAGTTGAATTCTCAATATATGATTTCTTATGGATTTAGTTTGAGATATTATTGATAGGAATTATAAGTTGAGAAAAAAGAATTCTTAATTATGAAGAGAGGATTTTGCTTGAGGACAAGCAAACGCTTAAGTGTGGGGGTATTTGATAAACCACAATTTATACATATTTTTATCCCTCGCTTAACACGTTTGTGAATGATTTCTCCTTAGATTTGGTGAATTTGATGCTCTTAATCCTTCAATTTCATGTTTTATACTTAGGTGAGCATAGGAGGATGAAACGAATGAGAAACGAGCCAAAAACTGAGAAAATAGACCGACAAGGGAAAACAAAACGACCTGGACTTCCTCACACGGGCAGCACACACGCTCGTGCCAATCTAACAGGCTCGACCACGGCCCAAATCAACCTTAGCACGGGTGTGTTTATATCTCAGCCTCGACCACAGCTCGAAGTATTCGCACACGGCCGTGCCACATGAGCGTGTCCCTGCCGAACCCTAGCTAAGTTCCATTCGGAAAAGGGCAAGTTTTAGGGCTTTTAGGCATTCTAAAGCCTATTTAAACACCCTAGAGGAAGAATAAAGGGGAGACAGAGAATAGGGAGTAAGGAATTACTCCTAGGAAGCCGATTGATCCATCTCAGAAGCCAGATTCATTATCAAGACTGAAGATTTCTCCTCAATTTCCCTTCAAGAGTTTTGGGTTTTCTTTATATTTTGTATTCTTTATCATTCTGAGATGTTTTCTTATTTAGTTATGAACTAAAACCCCTAAATACCTAAGGGGAATGAAACCTAAGACGAATCTTGTTATTATTTACTGAATCATATGATAAATATTTGACTTGTTCTTAATTATGTGTTCTTAATTCTTGTTTTGGTATTTCAGGATATCACTTCAAGTTAATGCTCTTAGTTGGAGGATGAATAGTCCCTGGCTAAGAGTGACTTTGTCATAATTAAGTGGAGCTGATTGCGCGCCTAGAGATAGGGTGACAAGATTTTGCCGAATTAGGGTAAAACTTAATAAGGAAATCCATAGATCGAGATAATACAACCCTAGGGTGTTAATTAGAGAAAAGTCTCGGTTATTCAACCTAGGGATTAGACGTTATTAGTCTTGAATAGGGATAATAACATAATTTAGGGATTTCTACAGGACAAGTTAAATGAATAAATCGTCTGGTTCGGAACCAGAATAACAAGTAAAAATCTAGGTGGATTTTTCCTTAGGTATTGTCCTAAATCAATCATTTTTCCCAAAAGTAATCTCCTAATTCTATTTTCTGCAACTTCTTAGTTTAATTAATTAGTTAGTTAAAACAAACCCCTTTATTTCTTAGGGTAGATAATAAAAAGACAGTCATTACTAGTACTTTTAGTCCTTTGGGTTCGACAATCCGGTCTTGCTAAAGCTATACTACTGTTCGATAGGTACACTTGCCTACGTCGTGATAATAGTTAGTTTCAAGAACGATTAATTATAAATTTATAAAACTGATCACGGAAAATCACGATCAGTAGTTCATCAACTAGCTCTTCTTCAACTTCGATAGTGTTGGGCTCTAATGTCTTTCTGCTCCTCAATGTTAATGCTTTACAATGCTCTTTCTCTAAATTTCTTGGATTCTCTGTATCACTAGGTAAAGCACCTTGTGGTCGGTTCCTAAGTTCAGTTGCAAGCTGGCCCATTTGGTTTTCCAAGTTTTTCAATGTGGCTGTTTGACTTTGGTCAAGACATCATTTTTGGCTGTGTCTGCCTTCAACAAGTTTTGTAAGCCATTAGAAGATTCAGCTTGAGGTTGCTTCTGAACTTGTTGGGTAAAAATAGGTGGCTGGGTCGATCGGGGTTAGGCATAAGTGTTACTAGGTCTAGGCCATTAGTTACTCCAAGAGAAATTAGGGTGGTTTCGCCAAGATGGGTTATAAAAATTAGATTGTAGTCCTTCCCTTCCTCGGTTTTGATTTTGGTTACCTATATAATACATAGATTCTAGGTTTGATGTACATTCTTTGAATGAATGTCCTTCCCCACAATAAACACAGGCTGCATTTTTGAACTGATTCGGTGGCTGAGCTACAAAATTATTAAACCCATTAGTAGTAAAATTTTTAATCATCGATGATATTAAGGATACCTGAGATGCAAGTGAAGTGAGAGCATCCACTTATGTACTCTAGCGACTCGTATTCCTAATGCTACTCGATATGTTGGCCATTGATAATTGTTTTGACAATCCTCTCAATGATTTCATAAGCCTTGTTATAAGACTTAGAAAGGAGAGCACCATTAGTAGAAGCGTCCAGTACCATTCTCGTATGAGCATTGAGACCATTATAGAATGTCTCAAGTTGGATGCAATATGAGATTCCATGATGAGGGCACTTCTGTAATAATTCTTTGTACCTTTCCCATGCCTCAAACAAGGACTCGTCATCCATTTTTTGGAAAGTAGTGATCTCGTTCCTCAACGTAGCATTTATTCTAGGTAGGAAATACTTCCTGAGAAATCTTTTTGCTAACTCTTGCCATATGGTAATGGACTGTGGTGGCAGTGAGTTCAATCAGGCTCAAGTTCTGTCCCTTAACGAATATGGGAACAACTTTAATCGTAGTGCATCTTCGGGTACTCTGGCTAACTTGAAAAAATCGCTCACCTCCATAAACAATCTTAAATGAAGGTGAGGATCTTTGGTATGCATTCCACTGAATTAGTCCACTGTCTGAAGCATCTAGACATAACTGGCTTCAGCTCGAATTGTTGTGCCTCAATATTGGTTCTTTTAATACCTAGATTGGGATCAAGAAACACTGGCATGGCATACTGTTTTAGAACTCTATCCCTATCATCAGCAATAAGGATTGGATTTTGAGTAGGTTTTGCTCCGTTTCCTTGATTCGAATTTTCGTAGTTCATTTCTTCGGTCCTTCTCTGAACTAGTTGTCTTCTTCGCTATCGAAAATTTCTTTCAATTTCAGGATCTATGGGGAGTAAATCAATAATTCGATCAATACTCATAAACACCTGAAACAAACACAAAAAAATTAATTAAGTTAAAATTGAACAAAAAAATAAACCAAAATGCAAAATTAACAAATTCACAAATAACAACATTTAAAACAATCCTGGCAACATCACCAAAACTTGAAATGATGGAAATGTGCAAGTGTACACAATCGCAACAAGTAATAAAGTGACAAGTAAATGTCGAGTTATCCTACCCACAGGGATTGTGCAAAGAAAGTACTTATGAAATGCAATTAAAAACACTTTGGTGAATGAAAATCTTTTGTTTTGAAAAAGAGTTTAATAAAACTAGAATTTAGTTAAGTAAAATATAATAAAATAAAAATAAAATTTCCAATGCACGATTTCAAAAGATTATTTTAATAAAGATGACATAATTGCGTTAGATTAATTACATTTCTTAACTTAATATTACTAAAACAATGTTCATGTTGTTACGAATAAATTCACAGCAACTTGTAATTTGTTAACTATAACACATACAAACTTACTAAATTAACTTATCTCTTAAACATATCACTTTGTCAATTCAAACAATGAATCAATTTAAATAAGCAAGTAAAAGATTAAGGGAGGTAAGAATATATTCCTACATTGAAATAGTTTAATCACAATAATCTTGCAAGTTATACAAGGCTAATGTACCGTTTAATACTATCGGTAATTTAACCCTCAGCTACCTTAGAAGATTAAACATGCACTGATTAAGTATTGTGTCAATTAATTGCAATTTCAATACGATTAATAATTTAGTTACCTTACAATTGTAACGCAAGAATAACATAATCATGATTTTACTTAATCAAACAATTTACCAAGACCTATAACAACACAAACATAAATTTAATAACTTAAATGGATGAAATGCAATCAAACTAACATGAATTAAATTTAATCCATGTTAATTAAATTTAAAATAACAAAAAAATAAATATTCATAGACATGTTCATAATGAAAACTAGAATCAAATCTGGTGTTTCTCTGAAGCTTGACTAGTTTGCTCCGCTTCTCCTTCTCTACTTGTTCTTGTTGAACTGAGGCTTCTATAAGCACTTGAATGCTGCTACCCATGGTGTTTGAATGGATCTTTTCCAAGAGGGAAATTGACATGGAAGGGACAAGAAAGAAAAATGGAACACAAAGGAGAAGAGTAAGTGAAAGTGAGAGAGAAATGCGGAATGAGAGGTGTGAGAGGTGTGTTGAAATGAGAAGAAAATGGGGGAATTTATAGGTAGGATTGGCTGATAAAAATAGCAAAAAATCAGCAGCCATAGACCCCCCTTGGCCGGCCACACATGTGGTAAGTTTGAAAGTTTCAAACTTGCTAAATTTAGCTTAGGGTGAATCTTTAAAAGCATAAAAAGTGAAGGGGTTTGAATGCAATTTCAAGAAAACTTCAAGGGCTTATTTTCAAGCCAAATAATCAGATAATTTGAACTGATTGGGTCAGCGAGTTGGACGGTTTTGGACAGCCCATTTAGTTGGTTCGATTAGTCTTTCAGTTCAGCACAATTGAGCCTCCTTTCATAATTTAATTAATAATAATTATTTAAACCAAAATAAATTGGATTAAAATTAAAATTAATTATATTATGTATTAATATTCATCATTTGGAACATCTTAGGCTAAAAATTAATTCATCTTGATGCTTCAAAAATTGCTTCACGGTTTTGTGCTTCTAGTAGTGTCTACCGGGCCAATTTTCACCCTTTGTGTGAATCTGTCGAAATTAAATCAAAATTTATTATAAAATTAATTAAAATTAAATATGTTAATAATTTAAGTACAATTTAAATATTTTATAATTATATTATATTTTTCGACAATAATTACTACAAAATTGCATGAATTTGAGTTAAAAAGTGCATGAAATAGTCTATATATTTTGGTGTTTCCAATGACATTGTGTGATAATGTATTATATTGATTTAATATATAAAATTATTTTTATAGACCAAGAATCAGGCCAAAGTGGAGCTAATAGAGGAAAAGTAAAAATTGTGGAACAATCCCTGAAGAATCCATCCGTTTTATGTTTTAAAAAGGTAAGTTCATTTGGAAATTACTACCTTTCCTTGTGTTATATGTATGCTTGTTTTTATTTCATTGTAATTATTCTTGAATAGAATTTAATATGTTGGTGCAATTGACATACATGGCTATTAAATGAAATGAAATAAGTGATTGCTATGTGATAGTACAATGTTTCGTTGGGAAATATGCCCATGTTGTAGTAAATACGTAAATATTTTTTATGTATTTGAATGATGATTAAATAGATAAAGTTAATTTCACATTTCACAATTATATCTTTTGTGTTTCTATCTTTCATTTTTTACATAAATAGTGAAATTGTGACAAACAAATATTAGCTCATTGATTGCCTAAGTTCAAACTAATGATAAGTGGCACTGTAAGAACGTTTGCATTACGAGAAAGACAATTTATTTCAGTAGATAATCTAAACGACTCCATAATCCATAAAAGAATTAAAGTGAGCATTTGAATCAAATGCTTAGAAGGATTATTATGTCGTTTACAATTCCTATTAGGGAGATGGCTAGTCTTGACTATCAAAGTAGTTGAATCCATGGGTAAAGACATAGATGTACTCAATGGAAGAATGATACATTGGACTGGACCCAAGTTGAATTAATTCCAAATCCATTTGTGAATTGATTCACTTGTGACGTTCATGGTGTGACTTACCTAAATCATGAGTTATTTATTGACCATGCGTATGTAACTCATGTGCTTTGATATAAGTGGAGGCTTATGCTCTAAAGATGATCAAGCTGATAGCCAATATGTATGGTACATGACTTGTGTACAGCATGACTTTACTAGAAATAATGGAATTCATAGCTCAATTAAAGAGTTAACTATAACATCTTGAGATAGGGCTTGGAAGTTTTGAGTTCGCAAGCAGGGGTTTTGCCAATAGTACAATGAACTAGTATCCGCTAGAAGACTTTCAACAGAGTTCGTCAGTAAGTTCGATGAGCTAGGGTTCGCTAGTTGGTTTTGCGAGCTTGGGTTCACCAGTATATGTCAAACACTTGAATTAGAAAGTTGGCTTGTTTTCCTATTAGGACAGTATCCATGCACGTAACCTTTTCCTAAGTCAAGTAGGGTATACTAAAAATACTGAAATACTTGGTGCTTAGAAATTAAGCCTTTCTCATAGAGAGTTCTCTCATCTATTAGTTTTTTTGTCAAGTCTCTATTTTGAACCAAAGTTTTTAGGAATCAAGGTAAGCCTTTGTTCTGCTAGGGTTAATTATCCAGGGACTAGGTTCGCTCGTATGTTTGAATTTTGTATTTTGTTAAGTAATTTACGTTTATGTATGTTGCAAACTAGCCAGACCATCTACCAGCAAGGATAAAGGAAAAGCAAAACTTGTTTAAGTTCTCAGCTAATCAGTGAGTGTTCAGGGATCACCACTTGTGTGTGAACCATTGTGTTTTTAAGAGCTTAGAGTTTTTAAAACTAAGTTCTAAGAGTAAGCATTTCTGTAATCTCCATTTTTTCAATATATGTGATTATGTTTTTAAAGATATGTTTTATGCAAGCTTATGCTTTAAATGTTTTTAGATATGTTTTAAAAGCATGATTTTACAAACCGTGTTTTGTGAGCTTCTATACGAGCACTATGTGATAAGTATTCTATGCGAGCTCCTTATGTAAGCCCTATTTGGATATATTGGCATGCTAAAGGATTGTGACTACTCACCTATAAGTTTTGTGATTTGGGCATTGAGGCCTTACGGCATGTGGAGAGATAAGGGAATTTCAAGCTATGCTCCATTCAAAGGGACATGTTGGTGTACAAAATAGTGTTTAGCTTTAAGCTACACTTATGGGGCATATTAAGGACTCTCTGAGTCACAAATGAGGCTATATAAAAGGATCCTCTTATCTAATAGTAAGATATGACAAGTATAAGAACATGTTATATGTTTAATAACAAGAACAAGCACAAGGCCATGTCAAGTACATGACTATGTTTTATGTTTTCTTACGAAAACAAGCCAAGTTTTTAAGTATGATTTTCAACAAGTACATGTGAAACTGATTTACAAATTTATATGTTTTTCTGACAAGCAGGTAGCTGCGAATTGGGTCTCGCACCTTCACGGTGAGCCCAGCTCATGATATGGTTTTTAGACTAAGGTTTGTTTTAACTTCTTATTTTAAGCATAGTATGATGTTTTTTGTATATTCACTAAGTTCCCAATGAACCCACCCACTCATCTCTTAATTCTTAGGTAAGCAGATCGTGAAAGACAATGGCAAGGTGATTGATCCAAGCGAGGCTAGTCAGGATGGGTATCAATGAACCCTGGGAAAAGATGATGTGGTTAAATGCTTGGGAATAGAATCGTTATATTAGATGGCTTCGTTGTTATATCATTCAATTTTTCCTTAAGTTTATTTTATTTTCAATTCTGCGAACCATGAAGTTAAAATTTTTATTGGTTGATTATGTTGACTTTCTTTTAGTATGAATAATGTTCAAAGTTTCATTAACCTTACTTTTGTGCATGATTCGTTGTGTTCTTTTAATTTTGACTAAACATGAGCTAACTCTTGATGCAAACCAGTTTTGATGTGAGGTATCCATGCATGAGAACCCTATGTGTTTGCGACCCTGAAATTACATGCAAACCTTTATTAGTTGTTTTATATTCCATGCATGATATTATGACATTCCGCTGCATTATGATAACTTAGCACATTTTTATGTTGTAAATTCGTTGTGTGTTGGAGGTTAGGTTGGGAGTTAATGGTGAGTCACTCAGGTGGCTAATGTGGCATGCTCGGTTTGGGTTAAACCAACTCGACTGGGTCTGGGGTGTTACAATGATATCCTCTCATTAGCATTGTGTGGAGTGATAAATATAGTATGTGGCCATGGGTTCCTTATGCTCAAACGAGCAATTTATCACAGTAATTAGTTGACAGTAATCATATTAATTATTAAAAAGATACAATGGTGACAATGAAATAAAATAGGATTATACTGAGTGCCGAATTTAAGTCAAAGGAATTAAGGATATCATATAAAGGTAACACACACCTGACGAGGTCATTGAACAAAGCAGTTGGATGAATTGCTTTCATAAAGAGTATATAATAAGAAGTTTTCAGTCATAGTACTTCTTTGCGAATTATCATAACGATGATTAAGTAAATTGCGAATGGTCAGAAAGATGCTTTTGGACATAATTACAATTACTCGAGCCTAATTGTATATGTCTGATTGATCCCTCCGCTAGCTCAACAAAATCTCGATTGGACTGCATTAGAATTAGAAGAAAATTCTACGACTTTGGAAATAATTTAATTGAGTCGATTTATTTGATGGGGAATTAAATTAGGCGATTGTGAGAATTTGTTCAATTAGAGAATTTGATTAAAAATTTTTCTTGAAAAATTAATTTGGAAAATCTTTGTGATTTTTAGGAAAATTAAATTTTATTAAGTAAAATTAAATTAATCAAATTAATTAAAATAAATATGAGATTTTTGAAAATTAATTTTCAAGTCAAACAATTGGCCTAATGGGTAATTGAACTTGAAAATTGGACCCAAGATTAAAAATTAGACTCAAGAACCAAAAACCAAGACCGAGACCCAAAACTGGTTTAACTAGGCCCAGTGTATGAAATTGGGGCAAAGGTCCAACCGGTGGTTGGACTGGATTGGTCAAGCCGTCACTTGCCTGGACTGAACCAACAACAATCGAACCGGATGTCACATAAGCTAGGCATGCGAATGCCTAACTCATGGTGCCTCAGCCATGACAGCAAGCTATTTGGACAACCTGCTAGGGGTCTTGGCCAACCCCATCGGTAGCATCGGGCCAGGCGTGTGAATGCCTAGTTGAGGGATTGTGCACCCCGTGTAGTTGGTTATGTAAACGATCAGCCTGGGCAGGCACCTACCGATCAGGAAAAGGGGGACGTTCAAACAATCAGCCCCGCCCTAGCCACGACACTGACAGCCTCACGAGGAGGCGCCTAGACAGCCAGGCCCATTCAGGAAAAAACGACGACGGTTCGGGGTGTCAGGGGAGGTTGCATCAGTGATGGCACCACCAGGCATGATGGTTGCGATTCGACGACCAGCAGATGGTTAGCAGGGCTGGTTGTTCGGTGGTAGAGCAGTAAAAGAATTATATTCCTAGTTGGACTCTACCAAGTAACTTGATTTCAAATTAACTTTTCCAAAAATAATATTATTTTGATAATTTTAATATTAAATTAAATTTAATATTTATCTTGATAGTATTTTATTAATTTAATACTAATGTGAGATATTAAATTTGATTTAATATTTATCTTGATGATATTTTATTAATTTAATATTAACGTAAGTAATTTCAATCTTAGTTGAACTCTCTCTAAACTCTCCTTATAGAAAGAGAGCATAGGTCATTATTCTCACACACTTGAATTCAAGAAAAGTTGTAGGGAGAGAAATATCTGAAGAGGTTATTCCAGAAAATTTCTAGAGATATTTATTTGTTATTTACAACTTGACCCTAGAAGTATAGAGAAATTGTGAAATTGCCCACTAGTAATTTTGTGAAAAAATTTTCTGATTCAAAGTGAGCCCCTACTCAGCAGACGTGAGCTTGAAGATAGTGGAGAAGATCACTTAGTTGAAGCCTTTATCCTAGACAAATAAAAAAGGTACAAGTTTTGATTAAGTGTTTATTACTTTAGATAACACAATCAAGTTCTTGTTTTGGGAAAAAAAATTAAAACTCTGGTTTTCCTTTAAACCTATTTTTCGCTATTTTTCCAAAACCAATCTTCCAACATGTTCATGGTATGAAAATGCAAATGTGAATGATTACAGGGAATGAATATGCGAATATAAATGATTACAGAGTATGATAATGCAAATATGAATATTTGATACCCATGTGAACTGAGTAAAATGTTAGGAGACGGTTGGCATGCCAATAAGCTTATATACGTACATGTATGAGATATGTGATGATATAGAAATTATAATAGGTTATACTGAGATCCAATATCTATTACGAATCATCGAGTATTATTTGTCTTTATGGAGACTTTAGTGTGGTTGAGGGATGTAACACCCCTTGCTCGACCTGATCGCCGAGTCCAAGCTACAGGATACTACATTTGTTGCCAAAGCAACTACGATCAATTTATTGTAAAATATTCACATGTACAGAGTATGATAATGCAAATATGAATATTTGATACCCATGTGAACTTAGAAAAATGTTAGGAGACGGTTGGCATGCCAATAAGCTTATATACGTGCATGTATGAGATATGTGATGATATAGAAATTATAATAGGTTATACTGAGATCCAATATCTATTACGAATCATCGGGTATTATTTGTCTTTATGGAGACTTTAGTGTGGTTGAGGGATGTAACATCCCTTGCTCGACCTAATCGCTGAGTCCAAGCTACAGGATACTACATTTGTTGCCAAAGCAACTACGATCAATTTATTGTAAAATATTCACATGTATATGTAATTAAATGCCAAACATATTCATTTATGGTTAACCAATGAAAATCGAGTCTTAATCAAGCTTACAAGAGCTCTTTTGTCAACCTGGGCATGAAATAGGACCAAATTGCAAAGTTTTTAAAATTTTAGGGTCCACGTTGTGATGTTACTTATTCCACGTCATGACGTTGCCAATTAGATTGTCACGTCATGACCTCAGGCCACTTGATGTTGTGACGTGACTCACTATCGGCCGACATTACGACGAGAAAAGTTGCTCGTTGGGATGAGAACCTTGTATTTATTAAAATTTTAACCATTTGGTTCCTATTTCAAGCTTTCCACCATATTTGCCAATTTGTGTACAGAAAAGTAAATTCACCTGATTCAAAACATGCCAAATTCATACCAAACAAGGTAAATACTCATATTAAACTCTTCAACAAAGCATTCCCTACTTAAACATCAATTAAACTTAAGCATTTTCATATCATTAGTGCACACCAAAAAAATTATTCAAACATCAATATTTACCTATACCAAACCATTTTGAATCATACCAATCCATTTTTAGCACATGTAGTTATAATCACATATACAATTCTATGACTTATAAGCCTTATGCCTAAACATCAATTACCTAAGTTAGGCTATATTTTGCAGGTATATTTCATGGTGCTATTGTTCAATTACATTTCCATTTTATTCACTAACCAATCAAGCTACTATTTCTAACTCATTCTTACCATTCCAATAGCATTCATATACTTAATAAATATCATATTTTTAACATAAAAGCACATATATGTGCAACACCATAGGCAATATTAAGACACAAATTCAACTTAGTTAAAATAACTTTCCATAAATAAAAACATTCACATGTTAATATATACACTATGTCACTTATATACATGCCATGACCTTTGACTCAAAATGACCAAATATCTATTGAGTTGAGGATAGTGTAAGCTTCGAGACAATCCTGCTTGCCGTGTTCCACAAGGTGACAATCTACAAGGAAAAGGGAGAACAAATGGGGTAAGAATTAATGCTTAGAAAGCTCGTATGAAATTAAAGCTTACCTTGATCAATTCAACAAGCTACACTATTATTCATGTAACACCCTGTGCCCAACCCGATTGCCAAGTACGAGCTATAAGGTGCCACATTCGTTGCCGAAGCAACTACAGTCGAATTAAATATAAAATCACATCATCAAGCATATAACTAGAATTGTCCATAGTCGGGCTGGGCCCTAACAAAATTTTAGGCCCGATTGATAGGCTTGGGCCTTGTCCAACCTGAAAAATGGGCCTAAATATTTTCCCAAACCCAGCCTTGATAAAAATGCTAAAACCTGGGCCCGGCCTGGGCCGAACGTATTAAAATTTTATTATTTTATTTTTTATATAAAAGAAATTAGCAAAAATTATAATACATCAAATAGACTAAAAACATTAAAATAAATGATTCTCTGAAAATAAATTAGAAAAATCTTTATACTTAAATAACACTAAGATATGTGCAACTTAACAAGCAAATATCTCTAAAACAGTAGCAAAATTAACAATAAAACAATAGTTATACAATATCCAAACAACGACAACAAAATAGTAGCAACATAATAATGAAATTGTAGCAAAATAGTAGGAAAACAAGGGCCAAAAAATACTTATCCTATGCCTAACCCGTTTTTAAAGGGCCTTATTTTTTTGCCCAAGCCCATTTTTTGAGCTTATATTTTTGCCCAAACCCTCCCATTTTTTGGGCAGGCCTTTGGGTCAGGTCGGGTAGCCCGACCCATGGACGGCTCTACATATAACCATAAGAATTTTAAACAAACAATACAAATAATAATCATTCCTGTGTTTTATACGGGCTTACAATAGCCTTAAAATTAACCCCAATATCAAATTAGGACTGAATTGTAAAAATTTCAAAATACAGGGTTAGCATCGTGGCGTCAGTTTTTCACATTACGACATGAAGCCACTCGACGTCATGACATCACTTACTGTTTTAGCCTCATTGAGACGACGAGGTTCCTCATCTCTATGTGAAATTATAGGTCATTTCTGGTTGAGACATGGTACGTTCGACATCGCGACTTCACATACTGTTTTTGCAAAATCTAATACCCTTAACCTGCAATTTCTTCCATTCAACAAAAGCACACATACATTTCATCATCCAGCTAAACCATGCTAAATTTCAACACACAAAACATGATTCACATTACCTTGAAAAAATCATGTATTTAACCTTAACAATATCAAAAAGGTTAACTAATATACTATATTTATGCCTTTGTCAATCATGCCAAATTCATCCAAAATCAATTTCAATTGTAGAACTATACACAGTACAAACATTTAGTCTACTTATGAGCATAATAACATTATCAACTAGATTAACATATACCAGTTTGATACTCAAATTCATATAGACACAAAGATATATCAAAAGTGACTCAACTAGATAAGTACATGCCAAACCATTACAAAAAGGAATTACACCAACATTACTAAGTCAGGTTTGATTTTCAAGATGTTGAAATGACCTAGCCTTGACCTACTGAGAGTTTACTTTAGCTACGCACGAAGAAAACAAAATTGTATGCTGAGCAAATTACTTAGTAGTAAATTTATGATTCAAAACAACATAACTAAGATTATGCAAATGCATACATTAAATTTGTATTCAAATCTCATGCCATTTATATAAAACACCATCCATTCCAAAAAGTCATTCTTTTACTAATTTTAAAAGCGTACTCAAATGCACATACAAGTCAACTTCTTTTATCTTATAGCCTTTACATATTCATTTACAACTTCATTCATCACATAGATGATTAAACTTACTATTTACATCACAAACATAAATTAATCAATCAGTATACATTTCACATACATATGTGCTTAATTCAATATTCCCATTTCAACAATTTCTGAGTCTATAAGCTCATACGTATTCAAATAGTCCTCAGGGCTTATTTTCACTCTATTCACATGATATCATATATCATGTTTCCATTTCATTTCATATTCATTTAATCAATTCATTTATTTTTAACCCTATTCACCAGAAACAGAATTGATATAAATACATGGATCTATCACCTTGGATTGTGTGTCAACAATGACGCTATAACAATACATAATACCATTCTGGATTGCACGAAAATATTGGTTTTCTCAACTTGAATAATCTATCACTCTGGGTTGCTCGACAACGATGACTCAATGCATAATATGTACCACCCTGGATTTCCCAGCAATGATGGTTTTACTCAGTACTCGGACCCTATGGCATACCAACTATATCCGACTCGGTCTTAACAACTAATAAGGTATTCCATTTCCAATTCATTATATACAATTGAATTTACAATTAAATAATCACAATTAAATTAGAAAACCATAATTCCATAAGTTATATAACATATTTCAACACAATCTTATGCCAATTAGTAATTATCAAGTAAATTCTAAATTTTATACTTTATTCAATTTAGTCCCTATCTCAGAAATCAATCTCAAACAAGCCAAATAAACTCAAATAGTCATCAATGACTTACCTCAACAATGTATGATTTGAAATTACATGAAAATAAAATAATTAAGTCTCGAATCTTGGAAATATAAATTAGAAATTTCGAGCTACTTGTCGACGACTTTGGATTTTCCTTTTCCTCTCACTGAATTCAAGTTGACATTAGGTACAGATTAAGATAAACACATAGAACTATCAATAGACAATCAATTTACAACCAATTATCAATTTATACAAATTTTGCAATTTATTCAATTTAGTCCCTAAAACTAGGACTAACCTACTTTCAATTTAAACTCCAAATTGAAATTTAATTTTACTATTACTCATGAGGGACCTCCTATTTCTTATTTCTATAGTCAATTTTATAGTTATTCAGTTTAGTCCCTAGCGCACAAAACTATCGGTTAAGCTTTACAATTTAGTCATTTTCTTAAACTAAGCTTAAATTCTATCAATTTAACACCTAAAACTTTCAATTCTCATAAATATAATCTTTCAAAACTTTAACAGTTTTACAAATTGGTGCATGGGCTAGCTAAATCAAGCTTGCATGACCTCAAAAACATAAAAATTACAAGAAAATGACTTGATTGTGATACCTAATTAGTGATCGCAACTTTGAGAACCCTTTTAACCTTTTGTTTTCCTCCTAAATGGAGGTGGATAGGCTGTTGGTGGAAGATGAATGAAAGTTTCTCTTTCATTTCACCGAATTTGGCTATATATACTTAATTAAGTTTTAATTTTTTTTTAGTTTAATTTAAACAAAGTTCATTTTAATCAAGTTTAATGCTTAATAAACCTTACTCTCCACTATCTCATAATTTGACATGCTTTAATTACCATTTTATACCTTTATTTAATTACAATTTAAGTCCTCAATTCATTTCCTAATTAAAAATAAATAGTAATTAGACTTTTATAATTTAGTCCTTAGGCCCTAATTAATCACTAATTCGACAAAATTACTAATAAAAAATTCAACTCACTTAAATGATAACTCCATTTTATAATATTTATGGACTCGGTTTACGAAAATGGAATCCCAAAATCATATTTTTTGACACCACTGACTTTCGGGTCGTTATAATTCACTTCGGCATTCTATATGACTTTCCTTGACATACATTGATTCAACTAATGTATAACATCATATATGACCAAATAGGTTAGACAAATCGCATATCAAGAACATTAAGCAAGAAATGATATAACATATCTCAATTTGAATGCGTATGCAATCCATTTCCAAATCATTTCAAGTTTCCACATTCATTAGATAGAAATTTTGCCCAAGGGATATAACAGTCCGTTTTAGACCCTAGTAGGAATAGTGGTTTCAGGACCACAAATCCTAGTTAGAAAAATATTTTAATATTTTTTTGTACTTATTATATGTGAATTGATATGTGTGAAAGTCTCGTATGAAAATTTGAATTTTTGTGTGCTTAATTGTAAAAAAGGACCTAATCGCGTAAAATGTAAAAGTTGTCTGTTATATGTTAGAAGTGCCTATTTGATTTGGCTTTATAATTATGAGGTCCTTATGAGGTTATTTGACCTTGGAGTGAATTAAATGACATAAATGGTTATTAATTGATGGAAATTTAATGGTTTATAATAAGGATAAATTGGTAAAATACATATTAATGTTATATTAGTTAAAACAAAGTTAAAATCCTTTTATTTTCTATCATCCATGACCGAAATTAGCAAAGAAAAAGAAAGAAAGTTTAATCTAGGGTTTTTCTCCTTTTTATTATGATTAAGGTATGTTCTTTGATCCGTTTTCGATAATTTCTACGTTTTTGAGATCGTTGCTTTGTGTTTTACTAAGCCCATGCCTCAATTTCTGATTTTGATGATGATTTTGAAATATGCCATTGATGAAATTATGAGCTTTGTGAAGTTTAATGATAGTAAATAAAAGATATGTTTTGGGTTAACATATTTTGTATTTGAATTTTTGATGAATTTGAGTAGAATGGGCTAAATTGTGAAAATAATATTTTGAAGGACTAAAATGTGAAATAAATGAAATGTGTGGAATTGTATGAGTACTAGGAGAATTCAGCTAAGCTTGTGTAAAAGCAAATTATGTGTATTTTGTGATTTTATGAAATAGGGACTAAAATGTCAAAATGTGAGGGCTAAATTGTAAAATGCCCTAAATGAATGTTCATGGATTGATTTGAATTATTTGGTGAATAAAAGGGTTAATTTTGAATACATAGAGATCAAGAAAAGAGGAATTCAAATTTAGACCGAGGGAAGTCGAAGATTATAGAGTAGACAATCCGAGTCGACAATTCTGAGTACGAGGTAAGTACGTACGCGATACATGATGTTACAAGTATATATTTGATGCTTTTATTATGCATAAATTGTGTATATAGTTGAATATGGTTTGATTATGGTGATAAATCAATTGTTTTTGGCACTAAGTGTGCGATTCAAAATAGCTTTGGTTATAAATAGCACTAAGTGTGCGAAATGGAATAGCTTCGGCTACATGACGCACTAAGTGTGTAACACCAAGATAGCTTCGGTTAATTGAGATGGCACTAAATGTGCGAAATCGTTATAGCTTTGGCTAAACCTTAAAGCACTAGGTGTGCGAATGCTTAAAGCATGAATAATCTTCGGAAAGTCTTAAAATATCTGAACGAGAAGTGAGAATGAAAATGAATAAATACGGGAATGTTCAGGTATGTACGATACCTATGTGGTAGATGACATTATGTATATGAAGTTCATTGAATTAGTAAAAACGTATGAATTGTGTTGGCATAGAGTTGATAGATGAATTGAGAAGTAATAAGTGCTTATGTGTTGATGTTTTATATTTTATAAACTGTTGATGTTATTTGGTACGAACTTACTAAGCTTATGAAAGCTTACTTTGTGTGTGTTTGCATTGTTTTATAGATATCGAAGCTACTATAAGCTCAGGGATCATCGAGGATCGTCACTACACTATCGAACCTTATTTTGGTACTTTGAAAATGTATATATTAAAGTATGACATGTATAGGTTAGAAATGTTTGGATTATGTTTTGTGATGTATATATTTAGCCATGTGATATGGTTTAGTGTAGTTGTGATTATGATATGATTTTGGTATATGAAATGTGAGGCAATATGATATATTTGATATGTTTATGTATGATTAAAAGAAATGGTAAGTTTTGGTAAGTTTTGAGCATGAGATTGAATGATGTATTGAAACCTATGTTTTGATATGACTTTAGTTTAGATTTTGGTATGATTTAGTTGATGAATTAAGGTTGGAATTTATTGATAATGTAAAGGCATGAATAATGTATGTTTTGGTATAGAGATTGGCTGAAATTGGTGTTCAAATATGCTTGGTTTGGTGCTTGTAAGTTTGACCCAATTGGGGTGGCAAGTCAGATATTCAAATGGTCTATTTTTGTCCACACGGGCAGAGACACGGGCGTGGGTCTCAGCAGTGTGTCACACACGGCTATGTCATATGGCCATTTGTCCCTTGGGGTATCCTACAATTGTAAGTCAGGCTCGAGCACGGCCAAGGCACACAGGCGTGTGGCTAGCCGTTGGGCTCAAGTGAGGGTCGACCACGGCCAAGACACACGGGCTTGTCTTATGGCCGTGTGAGCAAGTCAGTATGTATGCCCTATTTGAACACAGCCTAGACATAAGGGTGTGTCTAATGCCGTGTGAGGCACACAACCTGTTCACACGGGCATGTGACCTGTACTTCTTTAAAAATGTTTTAAGTTTTGAAAATTTTTTGTATGAGTTCGGTTTAGTCCCGACCCCTTTTAAAGCATGTTTAAGTTCTTGATGACCTATATGAGGAACTCTATATTGATGTTTGATCTCTGATGATCTGATGTTTATGAAATAAATGTTAAATGTTCCAATTTGTCTGATAATGCCTTTAACCCTAGTCTGACGACGGATACGGGTTAGGGGTTTTATATTTTATTAGTATCAGAGCTATGATTTAGTCGGTTCTAGGACTACCATAGTGTTCGTGAGTCTAGCTATACATGCCATATTTATGAAATGCGATAGTGTGATGAATCCTGACATTTCAATGTGCTTGTATATAGCAAATGGATCCCAAACGAGTTGTAGCAGATGATGTCGAAAGCAATGCGCCTGCTCCTATGCAAGGGACGACGCCATTTGATTCTAGACTGGCTACAAGTAGCCGTGATGGTGAGGCTAGGCAAGCCTTTTATCAGATGATGAATGATTGGTTTAGTCAATATATTATAACCAATCCAGCTGTTCAACAACCTCCACCCCCGGTTAATTCTCTACAAGCTCCTGCTATGCCATCAATGAATCTGATTCAGTTAAGTAGGCCACCAATCAATAAGATTAGAAAATATGGGGCCGAAGAGTTCTGAGCTACAATGAACGATGATGCTAAAAGAGCCGAGTTCTGGTTAGAGAACACAATATGAGTATTTGATGAATTGTCATTGAATCATGAGGAATGCATAAAATATGTTGTTTCACTTGAGAGATACGGTGTATCACTGGTGGAAGACTTTAATATCCATGGTTTCGAGTGAATGAGTCACTTGGGATTTCTTCCAAGCTAAATTCCGAGAGAAATATATTAGTCAAAGATTCATAGACCAAAAATGTAAAGAGTTTCTCGAGCTTAAACAAGGCCGTATGTCTATTACAGAATATGAGTGAGAATTTGTGAGACTGAGTCAGTATGCTCGTGAATGTGTATCTACTGAGGCAATAATGTGTAAAAGATTCGAGGATGGCTTGAATGAAGATATCTGTTTGTTAGTCGAAATTTTAGAGATCAAAAAATTCGTTGTGCTTGTTGAACGAGCATGTATAGCTGAAGATCTTGGGAAAGAGAAAAAAAAGCTGATTCGGAGGCTAGAGATTTGAGAAAGAGATTGATGAATAAATCTTATCATTCATTGTCAAAGAAATCTAGAAATGTTAATGATCAATCGACAGCTTCAGTGGGATATCAAAATAGAGATCGTGGAAAGCAATATACCAATCCTAAAGCTCAAACTACTTCAATATCGAGTGTTGGAAATGCAAAGAATGAAAAGCTGAGTGTAATCAATGTGGATGACATCATTTTGGAGAATGCTGCGAAAAAATTAATAACCGAGCTTGTTACAGTTGTGGTTCACGAAATCACTTTATAAAAGATTGCCCAAATTTAGCTAAAAAAGATAATGTTCAGAATCCGAGGCCAAGTGGCAACGCTTCTCGTGGTAGACCTCCTAGAAATACGGAAAATGTAAGTGGTAGTCAGAGAGGAACAAAAGATACAGCCTGTTAGATCTGAGGCTCATGCTCCTGCCAGAGCCGATGCTATCTGAGCTCGTGAGAAAGCTTCATCGCCAAATGTGATTACGGTTACATTTACTCTCTATGATACTTCTGTGAATTCTTTAATAGATCTTGGATCACCACATTCGTATATATGCATGAACTTAGTGAACATTAAGACTTTGCCTGTAGAGTCTATTGAATTTGTAATTAGAGTTTCAAACCCCCTAGGTAGATGTGTTTTGGTTGATAAAGTTTGCAAGAATTGTCCGTTGATGTTTCGAGACATTTGTTTTCCAGCTGATCTGATGCTGTTACCTTTTGATGAGTTTGATATAATTCTGGGTATGGATTGGTTAACTTTGCATGATGCTATTGTGAACTGCAAAAGGAAAACTATTGATTTGAGATGCAAGAATGATGAAATAGTCAGAATTGAATCTAGTGATTTGAATGGATTGCCTGTTGTGATATCTTCAATGAAAGCTTTGAGTATTGTGAGAAAGGGTTGTGAAACCTATTTTGCTTATGTGATTGATTCGAGGGTATCAGAAAAGAAAGTTAAGTCAGTGCCTATTGTGTGTGAGTTCCCTGATATGTTTCCTAAAGAGCTTCTGCGATTACCTCAGATACGAGAAGTTAAATTTGGTATTGAATTAGTGCCTGGATCTACTCCGATTTCGATAGCTTTGTATAGAATGGCTCTGACTATACTAAAAGAATTAAATTCTCAGTTGCAAGAGTTGACCGATAGAGGGTTTGATTGACCGAGTTTCTCACCTTGGGGTGCTCCGGTTCTATTTGTGAAAAAGAAAGACGGTACGATGAGAATGTGTATTGATTATCATCAGTTGAACAAAGTGACTATCAAGAATAAGTATCCTCTGCCCCGAATTGATGATTTGTTTGATTACTTGAAAGGAGCTGCTGTGTTTTCAAAAATAGATTTGAGATCGGGAAATTATCAGTTGCGAGTAAAAGATTTAGACATTCCGAAAACTGCTTTCAGAACAAGGTACGGACAATATGAGTTTTTGGTTATGCCTTTTGGATTAACAAATGCACCTGCTGTGTTTATGGATTTGATGAACATAATTTTTAGACTGTATTTAGATCGATTTGTTTTCGTATTCATTGATAACAAATTGATTTATTCACGAGATGAAACTGAACATGTCGAGCATCTGAGAATAGTGCTACAGACTCTGCGAGATAAACAATTGTATGCAAAGTTTAGCAAATATGAATTCTGGTTACAAGAGGTTGGTTTCCTGGGTCATATTGTATCAGGATCTGGTATCCGAGTTGATCCGAGCAAAATTTCAGCTATTTTGAAGTGGAAGCCTCCGAGGAATGTCTCTAAAGTCTGCAGTTTTCTGAGACTTCCTGGTTATTATAGACGATTCATAAAAGGCTTTTCGATGATTGCGACTTAGTTGACAAAGCTGCTTCAGAAAGATGTTAACTTTGAATGGTCTGAAAAGTGTCAGAAAAGCTTTGATCACTTGAAAGCTTTGTTGACTGAAGCTCCGGTATTGGTACAACCCGAATCGAGTAAAGAATTTATGGTTTACAGTGATGCTTCGTTGATCAGACTGGGATGTGTTTTGATGCAAGAAGGTAAAGTCATTGCTTATGCTTCAAAGCAATTGAAGCCGCATGAAAAGAACTATTCGATGCACGACCTTGAGTTAGCTGCGATTGTGTTTGCTTTGAAAATTCAGCATCACTATCTATTTGGTGAGAGATGTCACATATATTCTGATCATAAGAGTTTGAAATATCTAATGACACAGAAAGATTTGAATCTGCGATAGAGAAGGTGGTTAGAACTGCTAAAAGACTATGACCTTGTGATTGATTGTCATCCGGGTAAAGCAAATGTTGTTGCTGATGTTTTGAGTCGAAAATCATTGTTTGCTCTGCTAGTTCTGTCCGATGATGGTTCAGTTTTAGCCTAATTAAAAGCAAGACCTTTATTTTTATAGCAGATTATCGAAGCTCAGAAGATTGATAATGAGATTCTAGCTAAATAAGCTCACTATGATTTAGATTCTGATTCAGAATTCAGAGTAGATAAAGATGATTGTTTGAGATTCCGAGATCAAATTTATGTTCTGAGAAATCTAGAGTTAATTCAGAAGATTTTAAGTGAATCTCACAATAGTTAGTTATTTGTGCATTCGGGTAGTACGAAAAAGTATAATGATCTAAAACAAAATTGTTGATGGACTGGAATGAAAAGAAATATCTTCGATTTTGTTTCAAAATGTTTAATCTGTCAGCAAGTTAAAGCTGAACATCAGGTGCCATCTGGTTTGCTACAACTGATTATGATTCCGGAGTGGAACTGGGATCCAGTGATAATGGATTTTATTTCAGGTTTACCCCTGTCTCCGAGAAAGAAAGATGCAATTTGGGTTGTAGTTGATTGATTGACAAAATCAGCTCATTTTATTCCGATTTGATCCGATTACTCGCTTGATAAATTAGTTGAGTTATACATTTCTGATATTGTGAGATTGCATGGTGTACCATTGTCTGTCGTGTCAGACAGAGGTCCGAGATTCATGTCACAATTCTGGAAGAAGTTGCAAGATGCTTTGGGTATGAAATTGCATTTCCGTACTGCTTTTCACCCGCAAACAGACAGTCAATCCGAGCGAATTATTCAGATACTCAAGGATATGTTGAGATGTTGCATTCTTGAGTTTGAAGGTACGTCAGAATAATATTTGCCTTTGATTGAGTTTGCTTATAATAACAGTTTTCAATCGAGCATTAAAATGGCACCATACGAATCTTTATATGGTCGCAAATTTCGTAGACCTTTGTATTAGACTGAACTCAGCAAAAATAAGATTCATGGGATTGATTTGATAAAAGAAACTGAACAGAAAGTGAAAATGATCCGAGATAGTTTGAGAACAGCTTCCGATCATCAGAAATCTTATGCAGATTTGAAAAGAAAAGACATTAAATTTGAGATTGGCGACAAAGTGTTTTTAAAAGTATCTCCATGGAAGAAAGTACTTCGATTCGGTCGAAAAGGTAAATTGAGTCCGAGGTTCATCGGGCTGTATGAGATTACCGAGCATATCGGGCCAATAGCATATAGATTGTTGTTGCCACCAGAGCTAGAAAAGATTCATAATGTGTTTCACGTATCGATGCTTTGACGATACAGATTCGATCCTTCGCATGTGATTCCTCCGTCGAAGATTGAAATTCAGTCTGATATGACTTACGAAGAAGAACCGATCCGTATCTTAGCTCGCGAGGTTAAAGAACTACGAAATAAGAAAATTCTGTTAGTAAAAGTGATGTGGCATCGACACGGTATTGAAGAGGCCACGTGGGAGCCTGAAGATACTATGAGACAACAATATCCAAATCTGTTTAATGGTAAGATTTTTGGGGACAAAAATCCCTAAGGGGAAGAATCGTAACAGTCTGGTTTAGACCCTAGTCAGAATAGTGGTTTTGGGACCACAAATCTAAGTTACAAAAATATTTTAATATTATTTTCCTACTTATTACATGTGAATTGATATGTGTGAAAGTCTCGTATGAAAATTCGAATGTTTGTGTGCTTAATTTTGAAAAAGGACCTAATCGCGTAAAATGTAAAAGTTGCCTGTTATATGTTAAAAGTACCTATTTGATTTGGCTTCATAATTATGAGGTCCTTATGAGGTTATTAGACCTTAGAGTGAATTAAATGACATAAATGGTATTAATTGATGGAAATTTAATGATTTATAATAAGGATAAATTGGTAAAATACATATTAATGTTATATTAGTTAAAACAAAGTTAAAATCCTTTTATTTTCTATCATCCACGACCGAAATTAGCAAAGAAAAATAAAGAAAGTTTAAGCTAGGGTTCAGCTCCTTTTTATTATGATTAATGTATGTTTTTTGATCCGTTTTCGATAATTTCTACGTTTTTGAGATCGTTGCTTTGTGTTTTTCTAAGCCCATGCCTCAATTTCTGATTTTGAAATATGCCATTGATGAAATTGTGAGCTTTGTGAAGTTTAATGATAGTAAATAAAAGATATGTTTTGGGTTAACATATTTTGTATTTGAATTTTTGATGAATTTGAGTAAAATGGGCTAAATTGTGAAAATAATATTTTGAAGGACTAAAATGTGAAATAAATGAAATGTGTGGACTTGTATGAGTACTAGGAGAATTCAGCTAAGCTTGTGTAAAAGCAAATTATGTGTATTTTGTGATTTTATGAAATAAGGACTAAAATGTCAAAATATGAAAATGTGAGGGATAAATTGTAAAATGCCCTAAATGAATGTTTATGGATTGATTTGAATAATTTGGTGAATAAAAGGGTTAATTTTGAATACATATAGATCAAGAAAAGAGGAATTCGAATTTAGACCGAGGGAAGTCGAAGATTATAGAGTAGACAATCCGAGTCGACAATTCTGAGTACGAGGTAAGTTCGTACGTGATACATGATGTTACAAGTATATATTTGATGCATTTATTATACATAAATTGTGTATATAGTTGAATATGGTTTGATTATGATGATAAATCAACTGCTTTTGGCACTAAGTGTGCGATTCAAAATAACTTCGGTTATAAATAGCACTAAGTGTGTGAAATGGAATAGCTTTGGCTATATGATGCACTAAGTGTGCGATACCGAGATAGCTGTGGTTAATTAAGATGGCACTAAGTATGCGGAATCGTTCTAGCTTTGGCTAAACCTTAAAGCACTAGGTGTGCGAATGCTTAAAGCATGAATAATCTTCGAAAAGTCTTAAAATAGCCAAATAAGAGGTGAGAATGGTGTTGTCATAGTATTTAAAAATGGTCTCGACAGCTACAATAAAAAATAATATTAAGGGTTAAAAGCAAGTCTAGAAAGCACATAACAATTATCATCATCAATCATTTAACCAAGTTGATACGTAGGCATATTGTGAATATGAAATATATATATCTTACATTGGATAATCATATCTCCATCACACTTTGGCTTAAAAGAGCCTACATGTCCCAAGTTATACATAGGCATTTTAAAAATTTTTAAACTTTCGACATTAAAGACATTTGATAATCAATTAGGTACCAATTTTTGGGCATTACGAGGGTGCTAACCCTTCCTCGTACATAACCGACTCCCGAATCCGTTTTCTCAACTTTCGTAGACCAAAATTAATGTTTTAAAACAAAAAACTTTATAAGGTGATCCAATCACACCTAAAAAGATTGGTGGCGACTCCCGTTTTTGTTGTTCTTAAAGTCGATTCCCATTTTCCAAAAACTCGATTTAAAAATGGTCTCGACAGCTTGGCGACTCTGCTGGGGACTAATAAGAGAGTCAAGCCATTAATTGATTATCTCTTGTCTTAATGTTGGAAATTAAAAATTTTAAAATTTAATTCTCTTTGCATTACATGTGTTTGTATTATTGCATGTGTTGCTATGTTCTGATACGCATTGCATTTGCATGACCGTTGTGGTCACACCCTTAAGTGGGAGTGAGAAGCTACGCCTTGGTGAGGTTTTCGCCTCCGTGCAGGATAGTGGATCACTTTCAGGATACATCCGTACTTATGGTTTCGTGAGATTTTCATCTCCGTGTAGCCATAGGGAAATGTATTCCCCTGAACTGAACTCAATTCAAATGAGCCTATAATGGGTGAGGATCGAGGAATCTGCTGGTTCGGGTACCTCAAACTTTAGAAACAAACCACATATAAAAAAACTGTAAGAGCTTAATACAGATAGAATTATACTTAGGTTATCTTTGTGTTTATTAATATCATATGATACTAACTATTTTCTTTCTTTTGTGCATGTCATTTTGCATTTAAAAGGTATCGATTCACGGTCAGTTTCTAAGTTAGAAAGTTTTATTATGGAGAACGGACTTCTTGATAGAGTGGAAGGCAATGCTAACGTCCATAGATGGTCGGAGCAAACTCAGCTAGAAAAAGGGGATAGCATAACTGTGGGATATATGTCGGAATTGTCAGACTACACTCGTATTAGTGTCACACAGAATAATCTGCAGGAGCTTAAGACAGTTTGGGATCAGTGGGGCAATGAGACCAAGCAATCATTCTACGGTAAGTACGGAGATTTGCCCTATTTGTTTGATATTCAGGTTGATGAGAACTTGTTTCGAGCTCTCGCTCAGTTTTGGAACCCAGCATATAGTTGTTTCACCTTTGGGGAGGTAGATTTAGTACCTACTGTGGAGGAGTACACAACCTTACTTCGGTGTCCTAGATTTCAGTGTGATAGGATTTATTCTTGAGCTGCTTGTATCCTAACCTTTGGTAAGAAGCTGATGACCATTACGGGGATGAGCGAGCAGTGGATTATGGCTAGAATTAAGGAAAAGGGTGAGAGTAAGTGCACTCCGTGGGGAGCTTTGAAAGATCTGATCCAGACACATCCAAATGAGGCGAAGAGGATAGACATTTTTGCTTTAAGCATATACGGATTGATGGTTTTCCCCAGGGCCTTGAGATATGTGGATGAGGCGACCACGGATCTCTTCCATCGACTTAGGAAACGGGTCACTTCTCTTCCTGTGATTTTGGCAGGACATTCATGTCCTTGAATGCATATAGGAGGGCCAGTGCAGGCAGGTTTGCTGGTTGTGCTTAGTTACTTTTAGCTTGGTTCTACAGTCACTTTTGATTGATAGATAGGGTGGTTTGTCGAGTTTTCTTCGAGGATTACTCCCTATTGAAGGACATAGCAGCTTCAACTAGGAGGGTTGATATTCCAGAAGAGAATTGGATAGCGCTACTTCAGAACCTTCAGTCGAAAGATGTTGAGTGGAGGGCTCTGTGGATGATTCCTGGTGAAATTATTTACCGATGCGGCAGTTTTGATTGGGTCCCTCTGTTGGGAATTTGGGGTGCCATTGGTTATGCCCCTTTGCTCGTACTGAGGCAGCATGGATTGAGACAGTTCATACCAGTGACTCATGGGTTGGCTCAAAGTGAGTTTGTATACAGAGGAGCCGATTATAAGAGGAAGATTAGCGAGGTTTCTAGCACTTGGAACAAGACTTGTCGGTTGAAGGGAGTGGCCATTAGTCCTGCTACGACCCCAGAATATGTCGAGTAGAGGAGTCGAAGGATTAACAATAATGTCTCTATGACAAAAATGGAGGAAGCTCAACCAATGGAGGAATATTTGCAAGTGATACCCTCGGAGCTTGATATCATAAAGCAAGAATTTAAGAGAAAGAATTTGGAACTTGAAAAGAAGATAAAAAAGCTTGAGGAGGAGAAGATGTACCTAAGTCTAGATGTTGACCTGCAAAAGAAGGAGGTTGAAAAAGTTAGGAAGGAAAAGAGGAAGGTGGAGGAAGACCGAGATGATTTAAAAGAGGAGTATAAGAAGGCATAAGTATCTTTAAAGCGAGTGGGGTTAGGAAGGTTTTCGGAACAGTGGCAGAAAGAAGTTCAAGGGGAAAAAGCTAGAGCCGAGTATTGGGAGAGGAAGTTTCAAGAATGCGGTCACAGAATTTGGCATTAGAAAAAGAGAATAAAGGGTTGAAGACTAAGGTAACTGAGCTTGGAAGATCCCTTCGTTGGCACTGAAACCATGATCCTACAGTAGAGTTAAAGGAGCTAAAAAATAAGGTTGAAGATTTGGAAGTGGCATTGCATGATGGTGAACTTCGGATTGAGCAGCTCAAGGCGCAAGAAGATTGTATAAAAGGAGAGCTCCATCAAGTTAAAGGTCAAGTCATAGATAGGGATTACATCATTGGGGAGGCTATAACCCAGATCCGAGAGATTGCTGAATATGTTCGAGACTTAGCAGTACGAGCTGATGCGTTGAGTATGATGTATGAGTCAGCGTCTGATAAAGGTCGGGAGTTAGCCCTTTTATTAGATAAAGTTAGAACTTTGGGCATTAGGGCAAAGGCGTATATGTGATCCATTTATATGTAAATATATTCTTTTTCTAAATAAATTTTTCTAAATGAGATTGAATCGAGATCGATGCCTTTTTGCATTCATGCATTTGTATTACATCACATCATATGCATTCAAAGTTATCGAAAGACCCTAATTAGTTAAAGTTTACTTCCAGAGGTAGAAAAGAAAATCTGGAAATCACACATCCTTACGGCACCTGCATTTCTAAAACTAAGAGTATGGATCAAAGGTTCGAACAATTGCAAAAGGATATGCAAGACCAATTGCAAGAGCAGTTGGCTAAGATGCAGAATGACATGAGGGAGCAAATGCTAGAGGCTCAGAGGAATATGATGGCTAAAATGGCTCAGCTTCTAAGGGCCACTGATAAAGGGAAGGCCCCCATGGCTATCACTGGTGAGGAGGGTAAGGATCATCCTCTAGGTTTTTCTCTGCCTCATGTGCCACTACAAACTGAGGCACCTCCTAGAAGACCATATGTCACTGTGAGGCCTCAACATGGGCCGGTTGATGCTGGAATCCCCGTGAATTTCCTATCTGGGTCGGGAAATAATTTGGGTGATAGCCTGATCAACCCTATCACTCCTGATCTGGATATGATGGAGAGGGAAAGAATGGTAACTGAATCCTCAAAGCAGTTGGAGGATCGTTACAAGTGGTTGGAGGAGAAGTTTAGGGTTTTGGAAGGCACTGGCAATCATCATGAGATTGATGCCAAAGACTTAATTTTGGTTCCAGACTTGGTGCTTCCTCACAAATTTAAGATGCCGGAGTTTGAAAAGTACAACAGGACTACTTGCCCAGAGGTACACATAATAATGTTTTGTAGGAGAATGACTGGGCTGCTAGGTGGTACAATCAGTTGAGTCGTGCAAGAATCGGTTCCTGGAGAGATCTTGCACAAGCCTTCATGCAACAGTACAACCATGTGACTGATATGAAGCCAGACAGGATCACGCTTCAAAGCATGGAGAAAAAGCTTAATGAAAGTTTTAGGCAATACGCACAATGATGGAGGGAGGTGGCAATGCAAGTACAACCACCACTGTTAGAAAATGAGACCACCATGTTGTTTATCAACACTTTGAAGGTGTCGCTCATCACTCACATGATTGGAAGCACCACGAAAAGTTTCGCGGATATAGTTATGGCAGGAGAGATGATTGAAAATGCCATAAGGGGCAGTAAAATTGAGCGGGAAACGGCTAAAAGATCGGCCCCAAGGAGAAAAGGCAATGAGGTGAATAACATGAATAGTCTCAACTCGAGAGCAATCACAGTTGGTCAACAAAGTACTCAAAGACAGGAATGGGGCACAAGATAGAATTCGGAGAGGATGCAATTCACGCCTATCCCTGTAACGTATCGCGAGCTTTATCAAAGCTTATACGATGTACATGCCATTGCTCCATTTCACTTGAAATCACTATAGCCACCGTACCCCAAATGGTATGATGCAAATGCTAAATGCGAATATCATGCGGGAATACCAGGGCATTCGATTGAAAATTGCACCAGATTCAAGAAGGCCGTAGAGAGGCTTATCAAGATGGGGGTTATGAAATTCCACAGTACCCCTAATGCTGAAAATCCATTACTAGATCATGGCAATCAAGGAGTGAATGCCATTGATGAAACTAGGGAAGAAAGAATCAAGGAAGATGTTGCTAAGGTGAAGACACTCATGAAAGTAATATGGGAGGAGATAGTGAAGAGACGTGTGTTGACCTCTGGAAAAGGTAGAGAAAGAATGGGGAACTATTGTGAATTCCATGGAGAGGTGGGTCATATGATCCAAAATTGTGAAGAATTCAAGGCCATGGTGCAAGGCTTTATGGTTAACAAAGAACTACAAATTTTTTAGGGTAGTTCTTGCAAAAGACAAATATGTGTGGTGGAAAATGAACGACAAGGAACCAGCCGACCAAGAATTATTATTTCCTTGCCGAGGACTAATGAAGTGGGGGCGCAAACCGGGCCCAAGGTTGTCATCCATAAACCCACTCCTTTCTCTTACAAGGATGACAAGAGGGTGCCATGGAGCTATGACTACAGTGTAACAGTACCTGAGGGGGAGAGTATAGCTAGTGCGTTTAGGGGCGTGAAAAATGAAGGTTCCCATACACGAAGTAGGAAGCGCTATGATGAGGGGGCACTAGAGTGGAGCCCACAAAAATAAAGGATGTTGGCGTTGAGAAGAAGAAAGAGGTTGAAGTGCCTGTCAAGGAGCCGGTAAAGGAGGAGGAGGCTAAGGAGTTTCTAAAATTCCTTAAGCATAGAGAGTATAGTGTGGTCGAGCAGTTGCGGAGGCAGCCAGTGCGTATATCAGTATTAGCCCTACTTCTGAGTTCTGAGGTACATCGGGATACATTGTTGAAGGTACTTAACGAAACATATGTCACGCACGACATATCCGTTAATAAATTGGACCGGTTGGTGAATAACATCAGTGCTGAAAATTTCTTCTACTTCAATGATGATGAAATTCCACCTGGGGGCATAGGGTCAACCAAGGCCTTACACATCACTACTCGGTGCAAGGAATACACGCTTCCAAGTGTACTCGTTGATAACGAGTCAGCTTTGAATGTCCTTCCATTATCCACATTGAACAGATTACCCATTGACAGTTCGCATATGAAAACATGTCACAATGTGGTAAGAGCCTTCGATGGAACCGAAAGGAAAGTGATGGGAGGAATTGACATCCCTTTGGAAATTGGGCCAAATACACATGAAGTTGATTTCTTGGTAATAGATATCAAGCCCTCCTATAATTGTTTATTGGGGAGACCATGGATACACTCGGCAGGAGTGGTGCCTTCCTCATTGCATCAAAAATTGAAGTTAGTGACAGATGGACGGTTAATAACCATCAATACGGAGGAGGATATT
Organism: Gossypium anomalum; assembly: GCA_025698475.1. NCBI lineage: Eukaryota > Viridiplantae > Streptophyta > Magnoliopsida > Malvales > Malvaceae > Gossypium > Gossypium anomalum. The sequence goes on along the minus strand of CM046966.1, from coordinate 73,106,398 downwards.
ATAGCAGCAGTCACTAGCAAGGCCCTTATGTAAAAGCGAATGAAGAGGATATTGAGTGTTCTTTTCACTCTTTAGAAATCATCAATGCAACCTTCATTTTGGAAGAAAGTGAGGTGTTGGTACCAAAAATGTCTAGAGCCATAAGGATGGCCCTGCAAATGATGATAGGGAAGGGAGCATTGCCAGGAAAATGACTTGGAAGAAAGTTGCAAGGAGGGGTTCAAATCCCAAAATTGATTGAGAAGAAAGATCGCTTTGGTTTGGGCTTCAAGCCAGACCATAAGCACAAGAGGCAAGAGATTGAGAAGCGTCAAGCAAGAAGAAAGGCACGTTTGAACAGAGGAGAAGTGGAGTGGGAACCGATGACATTCCTACCTATATCCAAATCCTTTAAGTCAGGAGGGTTACTGGTAGAAGAAAGTCATCAGATCAATGCTGTACACAATGAGGGATTGGAGCAAGGAAGCCTCGAGGGCATTCGCCCTTACGAACCAGGAGCTCTCTGAATAATTGGACTGCGGAGGGCCTTCCTATAATCTTTAGAAATTTTTCAGAGTAATTCTCGAAACATGTTTGTTACTCTAGGGCCTAGGAGTAGTAAGATTACGTTTGTGAAAAAGGCTTATGATCATCTATTATTATTTTAATAAAACATAACTTTATTATCAATTTGGATGAATATGGTTTCTTTTTATCAATCAATATTTCGTTAAAATTTTTCATAGCATATAAACAATCATTCTTAGATTCATTCATTCTTTGTATATTCTTTCATACCCCCACAGGTCCCTAGATATCAATGATATGAGCATTGATACTGCAACTCCTAATTTCTCTTGCGAACAAAACATGTGTTTAGAGAAATCTCAGGATTTTGAACATGTTCAAGATTGTGATGTGTCTCTTGATCTATTAAGAATGGTAAAACAGGAGGAAAAATGAATTATGCCACATGAGAAAGAGGCAATAGAAAATGTAGTACTAGAGGAAGGGAAGGAGTTGAAAATTGGAACACTGATTACCGAGGACATAAGCATGGTTTGGTTGAGTTGCTTCGAGAATTCAAGGATATCTTCGCATGGTCATATCAGGATATGCCTAGATTGAGTACTGACATTGTAGTACATTGTCTTTCGATGAGAGAAGATTGCAAACCAGTCCAACAGAAGTTGCGAAGAATACGGCCAGACATTATTCTAAAAATAAAAGATGAGGTTAAAAAGCAGTTCGATGCAGGATTCTTACAAGAGGTCAAGTACTCTGAATGGGTAGCTAATATTGTGCTGGTCCCTAAGAAGGACGGGAAGGTATGGATGTGCATTGACTACAGAGATCTAAATAAAGCTAGCCCAAAAGACAACTTTCCTTTGCCGCACATCAACACTTTGGTAGACAACACAGTGGGACATTTGTTGTTTTCCTTTATGGATGGTTTCTCGGGGTACAATCAAATAAAGATGCATCCAGAGGACACGGATAAAACCACCTTTATAACCTTGTGGGGTACCTTTTGCTACAAAGTAATGCCGTTTGGACTGAAGAACGTAGGGGCAACCTACCAGCGGGCTATGGTGAACTTGTTCCATGACATGATGCATATGGACATTGAGGTATATGTTGATGACATGATTGCTAAGTCCCGAACAGAGAAAGAGCATATTGAAGTTTTGATAAGACTATTCTTGAGGTTAAAGAAGTTTCAGTTAAGGCTCAATCCGGCAAAGTGCACCTTCGGAGCTAGATCGGGAAAGTTATGGGGTTTCGTAGTTAGTGAAAAGGGAATAGAAGTTGATTTAGACAAAGTAAGAGCAATACGAGAATTGCCTCCACCACAAACTCAAAAAGAAGTCTGAGGATTCCTAGGAAGGTTAAATTACATCGCTCAGTTCATTTCACAACTGATCGAGAAATGCGATCCTATCTTTCGCCTCATCAGAAAGCACAATCAAGGTACTTGGGATGAGGAATGCCAGAATGCTTTTGAAAAGGTCAAGCAGTATTTTGTGAATGCTCTGGTATTATCTCCACCTAGCCCAGATAAACCGTTAATACTATACTTGTCAGTGTTCAGTAATTCCATGGGATGTGTGCTTGGTCAGCATGACGAGTCAGGGAAAAAGGAGAAGGCAATTTATTATCTCAGTAAAAAATTTACTGACTGTGAAATGAGATATCCACCAATTGAAAAGTTGTGTTGTGTGCTGATTTGGACAACTAGGAGATTAAGACAGTACATGCTATACCATACTACTTGGCTCATCTCAAAGCCTGATCCATTGAAATACATGATGGAGTCAATGACTCTAAATGGGAGAATGGCGAGATGGCAAATTTTGCTTTCAGAGTTTGATATAGTCTACATAAGTCAGAAGGCTATAAAAGGAAGTGTGGTAGCAGACTTCTTGGCCAGTAGGGCTCTAGAGGATTATGAGCCATTGAACTTTGGTTTTCCAAATGAGGAGTTAATGTGTATAGCAACGACCGAAGATTCTCCTTGGAAGCTCAATTTTGATGGGGCTTCTAATGCAGTCGGAAATGGAATTGGGGCAGTCTTGGTATCACCGAATGGCGATCATTACCCGTTCACATGCAAGTTGGACTTTGATTGTACGAACAATATGGATGAGTATGAAGCATGCATCATGGGACTTCAAGCAGCTATAGAGCGAGGTATAAAAACCCGAGAAGTATATTGAGATTCTGCATTGGTAATTTATCAGCTTAGAGGTGAATGAGAGACAAGGGACCTTAAATTGATTAATTATCGAAAGGTAGTTTTGGGGTTACTTGAGGAGTTCGATGACATCACCTTCAATTATCTCCCACGAGACGAAAATCAGATGGCAGATGCTTTAGCAACCTTGGCCTCAATGGTTAAGGCGAATAAAGAGGAAGAGATGAGACCAATTCAAATGAGTGTCTACGAGGCTCCAGCTCATTGTTGTAACATTGAGAAGGAAGAAAAGGATGATAACCCTTGGTATCAGGATATATTACGGTATGTGAGAGATAGTAAATACCCTGAACAGGCCAATGAAAATGACAAACGAACTTTGAGAAGGTTAGCTTGCGACTATGTCTTGGATGGGGATATCCTGTATAAGAGAAGGAAAGACCAAGTACTTTTGAGATGTGTCGATGCTGTGGAAGCTAAGCTAATTTTAGAAGAAGTTCATGAAGGTATATGTGGGACGCATGCAAATGGGTTCACGATAGCAAGGCAAATCATGAGGTTTGGCTATTGTTGGGCCACTATGGAAGGGGACTGTATCAACTATACCAAGAAATGCCATAAGTGTCAGATTTATGGGGACAAAATTCATATACCTCATTCACCTTTGCATGTCATGACTTCTCCATGGCCCTTCTCCATGTGGAGCATGGATGTCATTGGACCAATATCACCGAAAGCTTCGAATGGACATCAGTTTATCTTCGTGGTAATTGACTACTTTATAAAATGGGTAGAGGCCGCTTCTTATGCGAATGTTACTAAGTCAACTGTAAGTCGATTCTTGAAGAAGGAGATCATTTGTCGGTATAGAATGCCTGAGAAGATCATATCCGACAATGCATTGAACTTGAACAATAAAATGATAGCAGAGGTTTGCGACCAGTTCAAGATCAAGCATCACAATTCTTCCCCCTATCGTCCAAAAATGAATGGGGCAGTGGAGGCCGCCAACAAGAACATTAAGAAAATAGTGGGGAAGATGACTGAGACTTATAGAGATTGGCATAAGAAGTTACTGTTCGCACTCCTGGCCTATCGAACATCTGTCAGAACCTCTACTGGGGCAACCCCATTCTCGTTAGTTTATGGGATGGAAGCATTGTTACCTATTGAAGTAAAAATACCTTCTCTTCGAATTTTTACAGAGATAAGGTTAGATAAAGCTGAATGGGTTCAATCCCGATATGACCAGTTGAACTTGATTGAGGAAAAGAGGCTAAGAGCCATTCGACATGGTCAGATGTATCAGAAGCGAATGATGTGAGCTTATGATAAGAAAGTTTGACCAAGAGATTTCCACGAAGGAGACCTTGTACTGAAAAAGATCCTTCCTATTAAAAAAGACTTTAGGGGGAAATGGATGCCGAACTGGGAGGGGCCGTATGTCGTGAAGAAATCTTTCTCTGGCGGTGCATTAATATTAACGAAAATGGATGGGAAAAGTTTACCCATCCCAGTGAACTCAGGCTCAGTCAAAAAGTACTTTATCTAAAGGAGAGGAGAATCCAAGGTGAAAACCCACAAAGGGTGCCTTGACTTTTCAAAAAAAAAAAAAACCAAAACAAAAAACAAAAAAAAATGGAGAGGCCAAGGTGAAAACCCGCAAAGGGCGCCTTGTGACCAAAGGGGTTTTGAGTTGAAAACCCGAAAGGGCAGCTCAAATTTTGAAGGGCATACAGTAATCTTGCTATATCTGATTCAACAAAGAGTGAAGCACGTTGTATATTGGGGCATCAACAAAGTACTTTGGATCTGTTAAACACATGTTGAACTCAAGAAAGATTTCATGGAGCTGGTGTATAGACGTTCAAGCAGCGATATCTAGGGCATCTAATTTTTCGCCTGTTTGCTATCTTTAGATTTTTTTCTTCTCAAAGATAGGCTATTAGATTAATTTCCTTTGTATGTTTTTTGATAATTCATTCAAATCCAATTATTCTTAAAGATTTATTCATCTTCCATTATTCTTTAAGTATGTTGCATTGAAATAATGATAGATGAACTAAATATGTTCACAAACGAAGTTTTGCGCATTACTTTGGAATTTCTAGATAGTACAAGAAACTAAAACAGGACAATTGTTCGAGAAATTCACATAAGTAAGGGATGAAGGAACTCAAGGAATTTCTTTCTTCCAGTCCAAAAGGAAAATGGACAAAACCAACGATTCAATTCTAAGGAAAGATTATCTTACAGACATCCTCAGTGGATCGTAGCATTTGAGGAAGGGTACAGGCCTACAGGCTGAGCAAGAATAATACTTTGAGAAAAGAAAAGATAAATGAAGGAATGAGTGGTGACGTCTAGGATAGGGGTCATGTTCACAACATTTTGTATCATAACATGTTTAATTAGGAACATTCGACTCACTTCGATCATAGCATCCTAATTATCAGGCATAATCATTCTACAGGTTATCAAAGACGACACGCCTTAATCCCCTAAGCAGTAGGGTAATAGGCCGCAGCATAGCAGATCTAGCCTTCAGATGTTTATACTGAAGCAGATCCAAGATGATTTGGCATCCTTGTGCTTACAAGGAGCAAATCGAAGACATAGTTGATTTGGCTTTCACGTGTTTACGTTGAAACAAGTCTAAGATGATTTGGCATCTTTGTATTGTCGGAGAACAAATCGAAGTTTGGCATCTCCATATTTGACGGAGGGCAGACACATAGCAGATCTAACCTTCAAACGATTAGACTGAAGCAGATCTAAGATGGTTTGGTATCCTTGTGCTTACAAGGAGCAAATCGAAGACACAGCTGATTTGGCTTTCACGTATTTACGTTGAAGCAAGTCTAAGATGATTTGGCATCTCTGTATTGTCAGAGAACAAATCGAAGCTTGGCGTCTCCATATTCGACGGAGGGCAGACACATAACAGATCTAACCTTCAGATGATTAGACTGAAGCAGATCCAAGATGGTTTGGTATCCTTGTGCTTACAAGGAGCAAATCGAAGACATAGCTGATTTGGCTTTCACGTGTTTACACTAAAGCAAATCTAAGATGATTTGGCATCTCTGTATTGTCAGGGAACAAATCGAAGAAGCAGATTTGGCGTCTCTGTGTTCGACAGGGAGCAGGTCGAAGATATCAACAGGATAGTCTTGAATTTGCAATGAGCAAATTGAGGACTAGGATCCGATAAGGCCGGGCAAATTTGGTCTCTTTATGAGTCTTTGCTCGATTCCTGTTACACAGCAATGAGCAAAGAGGGGCAGCTGTAATAGCCCAAATTTGACCGGGCTTTTAAAAAGGGCAAAACAAGATAAATGGATAAATAAATATTAAAGTCCATTTAACAGTCCGGGTTACAAAACACAAGCATTGGGGCCCAAGCCTAAACAAGCCACATAACCTATACCCGTGTGACCCAAATACACCGGAAGCCCACAACATATACCAAACCCAATAAACCTATTAGCCCCTAAAATCCCTAACCCAATTACAAAATTTAAGTGGCCCAATTGGCCCAAACTATTACACTGTAAGGCAGAAACCCGTGGTTTCGCGCTTTCTTTCGCCTCGAGCCGCCACTGCTTCTGGAAGATTCGGGAGCGTCAATCCAGTTCCCAAAATCGAGACGACCATCAATGCTCTGTCTCTGGTTTCCAATGCCCCATCAGTGCCTCGCCGTCTCAACAGCCACCGATCATGCCCCCATCAAGGCCACGATTCCAGGCTCTGAGTCACGTCGTGATCAACGCCTCTAGTAGACCATCGTCAAGCCTTCGTCACCGCCAGATTTCAAGCAAACATATGCAAAAAGGGAAAGAAAATAGCAGCAAACAAGGCAAGAAATCGAATAGGGATAAAACTAAACCTGTAAACAGTGGCTATAAAGCCCGAATGCTTTCATTGTACAGAGGACCGATTTTACAGTTTATGAAAAAACATACACAAAGATTGAATAAAAAGCATAGGTTTTTACAAAGTTACAGTACCAGCAGTTAATCAAGAGTAGAGGTGATATATCTTTTATTTTCCTTTTTTTCTCCGAATAGCATGCAAATATTGTTAAAATAAATAAAAAACGAACTTACCGTTAGAATCGCATCGGAAAGTCGAGACTTTTCGACTTCTGGCCACCGCACATAGCAGCGTTAGTGGCAGTGCGTGGGCGCGTGTTTGCCCGATGACCGGAGCCTGGCCTGACAGAGGCCAGAGCCCGGAGGGCCTCTCCTCTCTCCTTTTTCAGAGGATTTTAAAGCTTTTTTTTCTGAAACGGTCTCTAAAATGATTCTTGAAACAAAAAATTGACTTATATAAGGCAATGGATACGGTGCCATTTTGCTTAAGTCCAATAAACACTGAAACGGCACCGTTTAGGCCAGGATCCGTGTGTTGACCCGATTACCCGGGGAGAATCCGCGTGTTTTTGAAAGTGGGCAAATTGCCCAATTAATCCTCTCGTGTTTTTAAATATTTTTAATTTCATTTTACTTTTATTTTAAATCTGGCCCTAATTTTTATATTTGTTTCAATTTAATCCTAACGGCCTTTAAAATCCATTCTGGATACGGTGTCATTTTGGGATTAGGGTTTAATTCCCCAATGAGTCCCTTGACTTTCGGTGAGTATCTTAATCAAGTCCAAATATTTTATTATTTCACACATTAACCCCTGATTTTTCAATTAAATTCAATTTTAATCTTTTTATATATATAATTTTTTTTACATTAGTTATAAAATAATATATATTATTTTTATTATCCAATATTTTTTTAAAAAAAAAAGGATTTGTTTATCATATATTTTTATTTTGTTGTATTTGCATTTTTGTTGTAGGTTATATGTATTTTTATTATATATTATTTTACTATATATTTTAGTTTTTATCATATATTTATTATATATATATTATTTATATTTGTATTATATGGTTTTAGTATATATCATTTTTATATATTATTAATTATATTATTCATATTATTTTACATTTTACTTATAAATTTAGTATATATTATGTGTTTTCCTATATGTATTAATTATTTTACCATATATTTATATGCAAAATCCTTATTATATTATTATTATTTTATATTATATTTCTTTATATTTTATTCATATTATTATACATATTCTATTTTAAACATTTTTGTTCATATTTTAGGTATATTTTATCAATAATTACACACTTTATTTTATATTTTAATATGAATTAAATCTTTTCTATATTGTTGTATTATATATATATAATGCTAGTTTCATAATATTATTAAGGGTTGCTTGATTGATATATATATGTTACTACATTATCATTTTTTTTATATTATCGCATTTGTTTTGTATATATCTATATATCTAATTATATATCATGCATCATTTTTTTAAAAATTGATTATTACTTTGTATGTTCGTATATTTTATATGCTATGTATATTTTAATATATGTTGTTATATTTGCTATATTTATATATCTAATATAGGACCTTTATATTATGGCTAAAGTATTATTTAAATGCATGTTCTAGCTACCTATCATTGGAAAATGCTATCTTACGTGTTATAGAGTATATATGGTTCTTCATGCATTAATTAAAAAATTCAAAAGTTTTCAAAAATAAAAAGGCAATGCTTGGTATTTGGAAATTTCGAGAAAAGTAGTGCCCTAACTTTCTGGGTTGTGACTTTTCTCATTGAGTTCGAATAGTCAAGTACCCTTCTAAGTTCTAAGGTTTTCAAAATTCAAATAGCTGTCTCAAAATTTCAAAGTGTTATGTCCTAACTTATTGGATATAGCGTTTTGTCATTCTGAGATAAAGATTTTCAAAAAGGGCTAGCTTAGCTTCGAATGTCTTAAAAATATTGCTTCCTAATTTATTGGATGTAATATTTTGATTCATTTGATACAAGAAAACCCTAATTTTCAAAATTAAAATATTCTAAAGAGAATTGCATTTTAAAAATTTTTAAACTTCCGATATTAGAGACATTTGATAATCAATTAGGTACCAATTTTTGGGCGTTACGAGGGTGCTAACCCTTCCTCGTACGTAACCGACTCTCGAATCTGTTTTCTCGACTTTCGTAGACCAAAATTAATGTTTTAAAACAAAACATTTTATAAGGTGATCCAATCACACCTAAAAAGATTGGTGGCAACTCCCGTTTTTGTTGTTCTTAAAGTCGATTTCCATTTTCCAAAAACTCGATTTAAAAATGGTCTCGACAGCTACAATAAAAAATAATATTAAGGGTTAAAAGCAAGTCTAGAAAGCACATAACAATTATCGTCATCAATCATTTAACCAAGTTGATACATAGGCATATTATGAATATGAAATATATATATCTTATATTGGATAATCATATCTCCATCACACTTTGGCTCAAAAGAGCCTACATGTCCCCAGTAAGTGTAGCATTAAGCTAATACTCTCCAACACACCACACATGTCCCTTTGAATAGAGCTTAGCTCACATTCCCTTATCCCTCCAACATCTCCTAATAACAAAACACTTATCACATGTTCATATAATGCACTTTCAAGTCCAAACACTTTGCTTATTGAGCTATGTAAACTTTCATAACAGATGTGTATGCATAATATCAGATGATCATAAAGCATATTTAGCCATGTTTACACTATGAGCAATCATATTAACACCCCATATGCATAACACTTCACATGTAAGCTTTATTTTCCGAGTAACAAAATCTTAGGTAAGAAAACTTACTCTTGGGACTTAAGATAGGTAATTAGGCAACCTATGCCCTCTTTCAACTTACTAACTTATGCATTAATTATAGCATACCAGATCACTCACCTTTGCAACCTTTGTTTCAATGTCAAAAGGTCAAGTAAGTTTTTGTTTGCCTTTGCCCTTTCTTGTTGGTGCTCCCAAATGACTTGGCACTTTGAATACACATCAAGCATAATGCAAATATATTACAAAAAGCAACAAGCACAATCAAATAACCCTAGAATCCAAGATCTAAGCTTCTCATTCACAATACCGAAAAATTAACTAGTTTTGCTGAAATAGATGTTTCAACACTCGAATACATTTCTAACCCTCACATTAGTTTTTAAACATACTAAATATCATCTAATTATAGATTTATACCATCAATTTCTAGATTTATACCATCAATTTCTAGATTTATACCATCAATTTCATCTAATTACACGTATTTAATTTTTCTGGAAAACTCAAGCTTATATGAACATTAAGAAGGGGAAAACGTTCAATTTGTTTAAATTCCTTAAAGATTTGTTAAATTCCTTAAGGATTTGTTAAATTAATATTAAATAACTTTTAATTAGATAAAAATGAGTTAGAATTCACTTTCAAATAGTGGTTTACCTTAATTTTACGATATCTACCATTTTCAAGCCAAAAATCAGTTAAAATTCATTAGATCTATTAAGATTTTGATTATGTAACACCCTATACCTGACCCAGATGTTATGGCTAGATCTGGAGATGTTACTGCAATTTCTTTTGAAAGCTTAGAATTTGTTTATTTTGAAAGCATATATTACCTAGTTGATTTAATTAAAACATTGTTAGTTTACACTTTCCAAAATATATAGTTTTGTAGCGGAATTTTTTAAAATGTAAAATTTTTGGGAAAACACGATTTGTTGTTAGAAATTTTGTCATTTTGCAGGTAAAACGTATGTTGTCAATAAAAAAATATTTAAACAATTTCTACCGAAAGATGAGAACAAAATCCAAAATTGTTTCCCAAAATGTCCAAACAGTACAAAAATAACAAAACACCATAAAATAAAAACAAGTAGAATGATTAACCAATTAAGTATTAACCGAGCTCTGTCGCATCGACCCACCCTAAGTGTGAGGGTTTCTTGAAAGTGACAGACAAACAAATAGTGAGTTTTTGAAACTCAGTGTGTAACAGATCATACTGAAATCAATCAAACATATATACAAATATCTGAAGTAAAGCTTACCAGATCATAACAGATGCAGATATATAATCCTAACCCCATCCGCTACACCCCATTTTTTACCATCCCAACACACCATATAGGTACTATATACCCATCCAACCTTACACACCGCTTAGTGTCAGTATGACACTTTTCAAAATATTTACAGCTAAGCTGCCAGTTTATTAGGTGATTTATCACCGTTTACAGAAATATATATACGTGGCTGAGCCACCAAATACGACAGGTTATTATACTGTCCACACTTCCTTCATATAACAAATCCTATCCCAGATGTAAATGCGTAACTAACAAATATCATATATGTTTACGGTTTACATGCTTATATTGACAGATACATAATATATATAACATTTTTCAGATTAAACATAGCATTTTACAAATCTTACCTATCTTATATCACTTCAAACATGAGTATTTATATCAAGTTTTACGCTAATAGCTGGTCAAAGTTCATGTTTTATAGCTCAATTAATAACAACCGACCCTACAGATGGCCTATGATTGATCCAAACAATGTTTACGGCACTAGGGAAAATTTCATAATTTTGGGCCTACACGCCTATGTGGCCAACACGGTCCAGCACACGACCATGTGTCACACACGACCTACCACACGGCGTAGCACACGGTCATATGGTGTTGATAGTGTAGTTTTGTGGCTTTTTCCAATCGCTGTTTTCCGAGTTTCTTGTTACACACCTTGACCGATTCTGATGTAATTCCAAGAATTGAGTAATCCAAAAACTAATTGGCAAAAAACATGAATCAATTAACATGTTCCTTAATCGAATCTAAACTTGAAATCGACAACAAAAAAATGGCCAAACTATGCCAATCGAAGTTCCCAACGCAACATTAAATGACTTACCCCCAACGAAACAACTGAACACCACATAAGCTAATTTACCGGAGGATTAATATTCCCATGAATGTCACTAGAAAACCTCAAATGATTAGTACGAATTATCGGATCACATACACACCCTAAATTGAATAAAAGATAAAGAAGTGAACACCTCTATAATGAAAGAAGAGAGAAATACTAAATCATAAAAGAAATCGTTACTTACACAGAATGGAGTAGCAAACAAATCAATCACTGAAATTAAAACACCCAATGAACCATAAACAAGAAAGTAAAAGAGTTTTAGAGTAGGAAAAAGAAAGAAAGAAAGAACAATTTTTTTGCAAATTTTCTACTAGAACAGATGGGAAGCAAAAAGATGGGAAAGTGGGGGGAAAATTTTGAAACGTGAGTAATGGGAAGGGAATCTTGGAAATATTATTTTTTTCTAAATTTTAAAATAAAAGATAACACAAAATAATATCCAACCTGCCCAACAACCTAATATCTTATCAGATTCTCCAAAGATAGAGTTCGGTTAAACCACAATTGCTACAAAGTTGGCTCAAACGAAAATAGCAAAAATATTGCCAATTTGCTCACACAAGGATTTGAACACAAGTCTAACAAGTAAGCTAACACCTTATCACTCGAATTAGCAGGCTCATTCTATCATGAGTTGACCGAAAATATTATTTAAGCCAAACAAATAAGGATAAGGCTAGGAGAAAAAATAATTGGATTTCCCAAAAAATAATATTCAAACCCATGATCTCAAACACACAATCAGGGCACTTAAGCACTAATACAAATGCTTATTTCTGGCAGAATTAACAAACATAAATTCATATTTTTTGGGGCGTTACAACTCTACTCCCCTAAAAGAAATTTCAACCTCGAAATTTACCTGATGCAAATAGATGTGGATACTACTGTCGAATCGAGTCGTTAGGTTCCCAAGTGGCTTCCCCAGTGCCATGATTCTACCACAGACCCTTAACCAAGGGATGGAATTCCTCCTCAAGACCTTAACATCTTGATCCAGAATCTGAACCGGCTCCTTCTCGAAAGTTAAATTCAGTCTAACCTCAATCTCCTAAACAGATACAATGTGAGATGGATTGAATCGGTACCACTAAACATGAGACGTGGAACACATCGTAAATAGAATCCAACTCTGATGGTTACTTTAGCTGATAGGTGACCAGTCCGACAGGTTTTACAATTTGATACGACCAAATGAACCTAGGGCTCAACTTGCCCTTACGTCCAAAACAAAGAACCTTCTTCCATGGAGATACCTTAAGAAAGACATAATCACCCAAAGAATAGTTGATATTTTGCTTCTTCAGATCCGAATAAGACTTCTGTCAATCAAAAGTTGCCTTAAGATGATCCCAAATTAGAACTTTGTCCTCAGTCTTAGAAACCAACTTAGGACCCAAATCCTATCGCTCACTCAACTTAGTCGAACACAACAAGGTATGATACTTATGATCATACAAAGCCTCGTAAGGTGCCATCTAAATACTGGACTGAGAACTATTATTATACGCAAACTCGGCTAATGATAGAAACTCCTCCAAATTACCTCAGAAGTTGATGACACAACTTTGTAACATATTCTCTAGTATCTGAACCACCCTATCAGATTATTCATCTATTTGAGGATGAAACGCAATACTGAAGTCCAATATAGTACCTAGGGCCTTATGAAGCTTCTTCTAGAATCGAGAAGTGAAGTAAGGATCTCTAATGATCTTAGAAACATTTAGCTTAGCCAGCTTCTAAAAGGAATAATCTGTCATGACAGGAAGAAAATGGGGAAACTTGGTCAAATGATCCACGATGACCTAAATAGAATCCTTCTTAGTAGGTGTTAAGGGAAACTCACTAATGAAATCTGTAGTCACTCATTCCCATTTCCAAAGAGGAATCTTAATGGGCTGAAGCAAACCCAAAGGCAGTTGGTGTTCAGCCTTAAATTGTTGACATGTCAGACAATAAGAGACGAAATCTATTACCTCTCATTTCAAACCAGACCACCAATATAACTCTCAAAGATCCTGATACACCTTATTTCCATCCGGATGCATAGCATAAGGGCTACTATGTTTTTCCTGCAAAATAGATTGCCTCAAATTACAATCATTAGGCACATAAACCCGGCCCCGGAAACATAAAACCCCATTACTGTTCAACCCAAAATCAGAAGTACTACCTTTCTCAATTTGCCAGAATCGCAGAACCAAAGAATCATCCTCTAACTGTTTAACCCGATTCTAATCAATCCAAGTTGGCTTAACTCGCAACTCATCTAACAGGCTTAGGCGAGCAAAAATTGCCCTCAAATTAGACATTGCTCTACGACTAAAAGCATCAGCCACCACATTAGCCTTACCGGGATGATACTTAATCTGCAGTAATAATCTTTAAGCAACTCAGTCGATCTACATTGCCTAAGGTTCAACTCCTTTTGGGCAAGGAGATACTTGAGGCTCTTGTGATCAGTGTAAATGATACACCTCTCACTATATAAATAATGCCTCTAGATTTTTAAGGCAAAAACAACTAAAACTAACTCAAGATCTTGTGTGGGATAGTTGCCTTCATGTAACTTTAGCTGTCGGGATGCATAAGCCACAACTTTACCATTTTTCATAAAAACACAACCCAATCCAACATGAGAAGCATCAATGTAGACTATGAATTCTTTACCGGACTCAGGTTGTAACAGAATGGGAGCCTAAGTCACAATAGATGTGAGCTTCTCAAAGCCCGATTGCTGCACATCAGTCCAGACAAATGGTGAGTTCTTATACAATAACTTAATTAGAGGAGTTGTGATAAACGAGAACCCCTCAACAAACCTTTGATAACAACCTGCTAACCCAAGGAAGCTGTAGATCTCAGATACATTCCTAAGTTGTTTCCACTCAAGTACAACCTAAATTTTCTTAGGATCAACTCAGATCCCCTCAACAGACACCACGTAACCCAGAAAAGTTACCTTCCTTAACCAGACCTCACATTTGCTCAACTTAGTGTAGAGCTTTTTCTCGTGAAGTATATAAAGAACTATTCTAAGATGCTCATCATGATCATCCTCAGTCTTAGAGTATACTAGAACGTTGTCGATGAAGACCACAACGAACTGATCCAAATACGATTGGAAAACTCGATTCATAAGGTCCAAATATACAGCTGGAGTATTCACTAAACAGAAGGGCATGACTAGGAACTTGTAGTGCCCATAACGAGTCCAAAAAGTAGTTTTATGAACATCAGGCTCCTTAACCTTAAGCTGATGGTACCCAGAACAGATATCTATCTTAGAGAACATAGAGGTCCCACGAAACTAATCAAACAAATCGTTAATTCTTAGAAGTGGGTACTTTTATTTACTGTTAATTTATTTACCTAGCGGTAATCCACACACATCCTCATTGTACCATCTTTTTTCTTTACAACTAGAATTGGTTCTCCCCACAGACAATGTAACAACTCGATTTTAGCTAAATCAGAACAGTGCTTTGAGACCATAAATTTGAGGTCAAAAAATTATTTTAATATTATTTTTGGTGTTTATAGCATGTGATTATGTATGTGTGAAAGTTTCGTGAAATAATTTTATCGATTAGATGGTTAATTTGACAAAAGGACTAAATCGCGTAAAATAAAAAGGTTGCATTCTAATTGTTTAAGTGCTTAATTGCTATGAATAATCAAATGTGAAGTCCTTATGTTGTGAATAGACCATGGATAGTGGGAATTGACATGAATAGCCATCCATTATATGTTTATTAATGTTTTAAACCAAGGTCAAATTGGTAAATTAGTAATTAACTTATGTTTTAATAAAACAAAACATAAAGCCATCATTATGTTCATCTTTTATGACCGAATGAAGCAAAGAAGAAAGCTAAAATAGGATTTGAAATTTTAGCATTTCCATAGCTTGATTGAGGTATGTTTTGAGCTCGGTTTTTGATGATTTTTACATTTTTGTAATCATTGTATTAAGTACTAGCTAGCCCAAGGACTAATTTGCAAAACTGCTTAATGTTTTGAAAGTTTCCATTGATGAATTCATGTGTTTTTGAATATTTTATGATGAATTATGAAAGCTTGATGATAGATTTTAATGTTTTATAAAGTGATTTTTGACAAAAATGTCAAAAGGAGATTAAATTGTGAAATATGCAAATTGAGTGGTTAAAAGTGTGAATAAATGGAAGTTTTCGGCCGCTAGAGGTCTTTATGAAATTTAGTCAAGCATGGGTTAAATTGAATTTCATGAATTTTGTGTTTTTATGAAATAAGGACTAAATTGAGAAAATGTGAAATTATAGGGGCTAATGTGAAAATGCCCCAAATTGTGTGTTTTGATGAAATTGTATGAATTGATGAATAAAAGAGTTAATTTTGAATGTATATAGATCAAGAAAGAAAGAAATCGGATTTAGATCGGGGAAAATTGAAGGTTATCGAATAGTCAATTTAGCCCCTCTATTCCGACTACGAGGTAAGTTGAATTTGGTATTGAGTTAGTGCCAGGAACAACACCGATATCGATAGCTCCGTACAGAATGGCTCCGACAGAGTTTAAAGAATTAAAAGCTCAATTGCAAGAATTAATCAACAGAGGGTTTGCAAGACCGAGTTTCTCGCCCTAGGGTGCTCCCGTGTTGTTTGTGAAAAAGAAAGATGGCACGAAGAGAATGTGTATTGACTACAAAGAGTTGAATAAAGTGACTATAAAGAATAAGTATCCTCTACCCAGAATAGATGATTTGTTTGATCAATTAAAAGGGGCTACAGTGTTTTCAAAGATAGATGAGATCAGGTTATTACCAGTTGAGAGTCAGAGACTTTGATGTGCCAAAGACAACTTTTAGAACGAGGTATGGTCATTATGAATTTTTAGTTATGCCATTCATACTAATGAATGCACCTACTGTCTTTATGGATTTAATGAGTCGAACTTTCAGACTTTACCTAGATTGGTTTGTTGTTGTGTTTATTGATGACATATTGATATATTCTCAAAATGAATCCGAGCATGCTGAGAATTTGAGAATTGTATTGTAGACTCTACGTGATAAGCAATTATATGCAAAGTTCAGTAAATGTGAATTCTGGTTGCGCGAGGTTGGTTTTCTATGTCATATTGTGTCAGCATCAGGTATTTGAGTCGATCCGAGTAAGATATCTGTGATTATAGATTGGAAGCCTCCGAGAAATGTTTCTGAGGTCTGCAGTTTTTTGGGACTAACAGGATATTATAGACGATTTGTGAAAGGCTTTTCAATGATTGCGACTCCGTTGACGAGATTGCTTCAGAAAGATGTAAAGTTTGAATGGTCTGAGAAATGTCAAAAAAGTTTTGATCAGTTGAAAGCTCTTTTGACTAAAGCTCCAGTGTTAGTACAACCAGAATTGAGTAAAGAATTTGTGATCTATAGTGATGCGTTGTTGAATGGTTTGGGCTACGTTTTGATACAGGAAGGCAAAGTCACACTTATGCCTTGTGACAGTTGAAGGTACATGAAAAAAATTACCCGACGCACGATTTAGAGTTAGCAGCCATTGTATTTGCATTGAAGATTTGGTGCCATTATCTGATGCCATATTTATTCTGATTACAAGAGTTTGAAATATTTGATGACTCAGAAAGATTGGAATTTGCGACAGCAGAGATGACTAGAATTGCTAAAAGATTACAAGCTAGTGATTGACTACCATCCGGGAAAAGCAAATGTTGTTACTGATGCATTAAGCCAGAAATCTTTGTTTGCTCTTCGTACAATGAATACTCAGTTGGCTTTATCTGATGACTGCTCAGTTGTAGCTGAGTTGAAAGCGAGACCGTTATTTTTACAACAGATTTGTGAAGCTCAGAAAGTTGATAATGAAATTTTAGCAAAACAAGCTCAATGTGATTCTAACCTTGATTCAGAGTTTCAAGTTGATTCTAAAAATTGTTTAAAATTTAGAGGCCGAATATGTGTACCGAGAAATTTAGAGTTGATTCTGATAATTTTGAATGAAGCATATCTTAGTCATTTATCTATTCATCCGGGAAGCACGAAAATGTATAATGATTTGAAACAGCTTTATTGGTAGCACGGAATGAAACGTGATATTTCGAAATTTGTTTTGAAATGTTTGATTTGTCAACAAGTCAAAGCTGAGCATCAAGCACCCTCATGTCTATTACAGCCTATTATGATTCCCGAGTGAAAATGGGATAGAGTGACTATGGATTTTGTATCGGGATTGCCCCTATCTCCGAGAAAGAAAGATGCGATTTGGGTTATAGTTGACAGATTGACAAAACCGGCTCATTTCATTCCAGTACGAACGGATATTCGCTTGAAAAGTTAGCTGAGTTGTATATCTCTAAAGTTGTAAGATTACACGGAGTACCTATTTCTATTGTTTTGGATAGAGATCCGAGATTCATATCGAGGTTTTGGAAGAAACTACAAGATGCACTAGGTACAAAACTACATTTTAGTACCTCATTTCACCAGCAGACAGATGGTCAATCCGAGTGGGTTATACAGATACTCGAGGATATGTTGAGATGTTGCATTCTTGAGTTCAAAGGTACGTAGGAAAAGTATTTGCCGTTGATTGAATTTGTTTATAACAATATTTTTTAATCAAGTATTAAGATGGCACTATACGAAGCTTTATATGGTTGGAAGTGTCAGACACCGTTGTACTGGACTGAACTTAGTGAGAATAAAATTCTTGGGGTTGATCTAATTAGAGAGACAGAGGAAAAAGTGAAAGTAATTTGTAATAGTCTGAAAGTAGCGTCAGATCATCAAAAATCGTACGCAGACTTGAAAAGAAAAGATATTGAGTTTCAGATCGGGGATAAAGTATTTTTAAAAGTTTCACCGTGGAAGAAAATACTCAGATTTAGCAGAAAAGGAAAGTTGAGCCCGAGGTTCATCGGACCTTATGAAATTATCGAGCGAGTTGGACTAGTGGCATATCGGTTAGCATTATCGTCAGAATTAGAGAAGATTCATATTGTATTTCATGTATCAATGCTATGAAGATATAGATCTGATCCCTTGCATGTTATTTCCCCAAATGAAGTTGAGATTCAGTCAGATTTATCATATAGTGAAGAACTGATCCGAATCCTAGCTCATGAGATCAAAGAACTGAGAAATAAGAAAATTGCATTAGTGAAAGTATTATGGCATCGAAATGAGGTTGAAGAAGCTACATAGGAACCGAGGATGCTATGAAAAGCAATATCCAAACCTATTCACTGGTAAGATTTTCGGGGACAAAAATCTCTAAGGAGGAGAGTTGTAACAGCCCAGTTTTAGCTAAATCAGAACAGTGGTTTTGGGACCACAAATCCGAGGTAAAAAAATTATTTTAATATTCTTTTTGGTGTTTATAGCATGTGATTATATATGTGTGAAAGTTTCATGAAATAATTTTATCGATTAGATGGTTAATTTGACAAAAGGACTAAATCGCGTAAAATACAAAAGTTGCATTCTAATTGTTCAAGTGCTTAATTGCTATGAATAATCAAATGTGAAGTCCTTATGTTGTGAATAGACTATGGATAGTGGGAATTAACATGAATAGCGATCCATTATATGTTTATTAATGTTTTAAACCAAGGTCAAATTGGTAAATTAGTAAGTAACTTCTGTTTTAATGAAAAAAAAACATAAAGCCATCTTTATGTTCATCTTTTATGGCCGAATGAACCAAAGAAGAAAGCTAAAATAGGGTTTGAAATTTTGGCACTTGCATAGCTTGATTGAGGTATTTTTTGAGCTCGGTTTTTGATGATTTTTACGTTTTTCTGATCGTTGTATCGAGTACTAGCTAGCCCAAAGACTAATTTATAAAACTGCTTAATGTTTTGAAAGTTTCCATTGATGAATTCATGTGTTTTTGAATGTTTGATGATGAATTATGAAAGCTTGATGATAGATTTTAATGTTTTATAAAGTGATTTTTGACAAAAATGTCAAAAAGAGATTAAATTGTGAAATATGCAAATTGAGTGGCTAAAAGTGTGAATAAATAAAATTTTTGGGCTGTTAGAGGTCCCTATGAAATTCGGTCAAGCATGGGTTAGCTTGAATTTCGTGAATTTTGTGTTTTTATGAAATAAGGACTAAATTGAGAAAATGTGAAATTATAAGGACTAATGTGTAAAATGCTCCAAATTGTGTGTTTTGGATGAAATTGAATGAATTGATGAATAAAAGAGTTAATTTTGAATGTATATAGATCAAGAAAGAAAGAAACCAGATTTAGATCAGGGAAAATCGAAGGTTATCGAATAGTCGATTCAGTCCCTCTATTCCAACTACGAGGTAAGTTCATATGCAAATAAATGTCTTTAAATTTAATTATACATATTTAATTGTCATTGAATTATTATGAATGTTGAACAAGCAAGTACGAGCAAGAATCGACAGAGTTACGACATCCGAAAGTCTCGTACGAACCTTAGGAATAGTATAGGATACAAATGTCATGACATTAGGTTACTGAGATGTGACTACATGTAATACCATGTCTGGGACATTGGCATTGTATTGTGATTATGTGTAAGACCATGTCTAAGACATTGGCATCGTTATTCGATTTAGTGCAAGACCCTGTCTGGGACAGTGGCATTGATATGTGATAACATGTAAGACCATATCTGGGATATGGCATTGAACGAGCTTTATGTGATTTCCGAGCATCCTTAACAATTCCGAATGGTTCAACGGGAAAATTCAAGTTGAGAAAAAATGTATGAATGAGTTAAATGGCTCAGGTACGTACGAGATTCATACAAGTAATGAAACGGAAGTATTTGATGAATTCAATTATGATATTGAATATGTGTACAAGGAGAAAGGTTTGTGATCTTATAAATGTTTATTCATAATTGCCTATTAATGGAAATGATATTGATTCATGTGATAATTTACTTGTATATAACTTACTAAGATTTTAAAGATTATTTTGTGTGTTCTTTCCTTGTTTTATAAATAATCGAAGCTAGCTCAGATTCGGGGATCATCAGGAACATCATCACACTATTGATCAACTTGTTGGCACTTTTGAAGCTTTGTATATATGGTATATGGCATGTATAGGCTAGTTTCATTTTGGTATGTTTTGAACTTTGAATTTAGCCATCTGAGTTGGCTTGTAAATGGTGTTGTTGATGAAGTTGAATTTGACTTATGTTATGAGTTAATATGTGATATGTGATGTTTTTATGATGCCTTATGTTTTGGTGGACATGATATGGTTATTTTGATAGGTTGATGAATAAGTATTTAGTAGATTGTTAATGATGGGTTATGGTTTGAGAAATGGTAAGCTTTGGTATATTTTAAGATGATGTTTGGATGCCATTTTGGTTTAGTAATGATGACTCGGTAGAATCTTAATACCAAATTTGACCTCCCTATTCGAAGGGAACCCTGACAACTCCTTAGGAAAGACATCCGAAAACTCCTTAACCGTTCAAATGTCCCCAACAGACAAATCCATAGAAACCTAATTAAGCACAAGGGCCAGAAATGCTTCACACCTTTTCTGAACTAACTCTTCAGCCATAAGAGCAGAGATCATATTGGATAGGTAATCTCAACTCTTGCTAATCATAGCAACCTCCACACCATCCTCAAATCTTAGAACCACCTTTTTTGCAGCATAATCCAAATTGAATCGATGTTCCACGAGTCAATCCATTCTCAGAATTAGATCAAATTCTCCGAATTGCAATTCCATCAGATTAGATGAAAACACAACTCTTGTATCTCCAATGGTACTCTCCTATAAATGCTATCAACCCGAACTGACTAACCTAATGGACTGGTCATAGTAACCTCAGTAGAAGTGCTATCAACAAAAATACCCAAGTTCACAGAAGTAGAACTAGCTATATAGGAATGTGTTGATCCTATATCTAAAAATGCAAAGTATAGAATAGAATCAATGAAAAATGTACCAACAATAACATCTACGGTGTCTCTGTCCTTATGACGCCTAGCCACATAAACCAGTGCAGACTGCCTAGCCTCATTCTGATTAGCACCTCTGCCTGGTGCTCTTTAACCTTTACCTAAATCTTTACCACCCCCGGCTGGACCACGGCCCCTAAGTGGCTGTTAAAATGCTCACTAAGGCTAAACTAAACCCAGAGCTGGAGCTTGCACCTAATCAGAGTAATGTGGACAATCCCTAATGCGGTGCTATATTGACCCACATCACAGACAAGCTCCCAACCTTTTCCAACATTCACCCAGATGGCACCTACCACAATCTCTACATGTTTGAGCCACAGCAGGAATAACAAGAGCCTCAACCCTCAGAGGCCCATCAGACCTGGCACGTTTCTTAGGCTACTGAAAAGAACTAGAGGGCTCTGAATCCCTCTTATTCTTTCCTTTCTTTCTTAGTCCCTTTTGTCGTGCTCAGTGCGCTTAACCTCCTCAACAATCTTTGCCTCATCCACCAAGACGGCAAAAAATCACTCCCTCTGTGGAGCTATCAAAACCTTGAGGTCATACATCGGCCCTTCCTCAAAACAGATACACTTGTCATAATCAGTCGACATCAGCCCACGAGTATATCTACTCAATTTAAAAAATTTGGCCTCACACTCGACCACTGTCCTATCCCCTTGAGTAAGGCCTATAAACTCACGTCTATGAGCCTTTATATAACTCTAAGGCCTATAAACTCACGTCTACAAGCCTTCATATAACTCGCCCCCACAAACTTGCTCTAGAGGGTGTTCTTGAAAGTCTCCCAAGGAATCTGATCAGGCTGAATACCCTCCTCAAACGTTAACCACCATTTTATCCTTCAACACGAAGCAAAGATATTGCACCCTTCAATTTCTACTCGGGGGTGCAGTAGATATCATTCATGATCCTCTTTGTAGCTTCCAATTCATACTCAGCCATAGTCGGGACGAATCTAGTGACACCTCTAAATAGTTTCGTAACGTTGAACTAGAGTCATTCAGTTACCAACGCACGGCTCCCAGATCCAGAATAGGGCCCAAAGACCCCTTCCAAAACCCTTAACATGACTTGGGACAATGTGTCATCCCTAACCATCTGAATCTAAGACCTAGTCTCAGCAGTAGGTGTACCCAACGTTTCACTTGTATCCAGATTGGGCAAACTAGCCATCGAGGATGGCTCAGCACGAGCCCTCTTTGGTGGTTTCCGCGCCCACGGGTACCTTTTCCACGAGTTCCACATATACTCATTGTAAATTATCTACATTACAGGTTTTCTATGTATCAGTTTAAATTTTCTTATTAGATGTTTTATGTTAAAAAGTCTTATCAAAGCATTTTTTAGAATTGTTATGATTTTGGACTGGGGCACAAGTATTTCTAATACTACAGTTTCATTTCTAACTAAGTAGTTTAACTAAGTAGAAATCCTTACAGGACCAGCACCAAAGACTCGGTATTCCATAAAATTTATTTTCTAATTTTCAACAAAAATGGGTCTTGTTCGCAAAACAGTTTTCAATAAATTTTGAACCCAAATTTCACAACCTGAGTTTTGTAACCTGGCTTTGATATCACCAAATGTAACACCCCATACTCGACCTAGACATTATGGCCAGATTTGGAGATGTTACTGGAATTTCTTTTGAAAGTCTAGAATTCATTTATTTTGAAAACATATATTACCTAACTGATTTAATGAAAACATTATTAGTTTACACTTTCCAAAATATATAGTTTTGTAGCGGAATTCTTTAGAACGTAAAATTTTTGGGAAAACATGATTTGTTGTTTGAAAATTTGACATTTTGCAGGTAAAACGTATGTTGTCAATGAAAAAACGTTTAAACAATTTCTAGCAAAAGACGAGAACAAAATCCAAATTTGTTTCCCAAAATGTCCAAACAGTACATAACTAAAAAAACACCATAAAATCAAAATAAGTAGAATGATTAACTAATTAAGTTTTAATCGAGCTCCGTCGCATCGACCCACCCTAATTCTGAGGGTTTCCTAAAAGTGACAGACAAACAAAGAGTGAGCTTTTACAAATCAGTGTGTAACATATCATACTGAAATCAATTAGACATATATACAAATATCAGAAGCAAAGCTTCTCAGATCATAATAGATGCAGATATATAATCCTACCCCAATCCGCTACACACCATCTCCGACCATTCCAACACACTATTTAGGATACTATGTACCCATCCAACCCCACACACCGCTTAGTGCTAGTATGACACTTTTCAATGTATTTGTAGCTGAGCTGTAAGTTTATTAGGTGATTTATCACCGTTTACAGAAATATATATGTGGCTAAGCCACCAATACGACAGGTTATTATACTGCCCACACTTCCTCCATATAACAAATCCCATGCCAGATGCAAATACAGAAGTAACAGATATCAAATATGTTTACGATGTACATGCTTATATTAACAGATATAGAACATATATAACATTTTTCAGACTAAACATAACAGTTTACAGATTTTACCTATGTTATATCACTTCAAACATGTGTATTTATATCAACTTTTACACTAACAGATGGTCAAAATTCGTGCTTTATAGCTCAATTAATAACATACAGACCCTACGGAAGGCCTACGATCGATCCAAACAATGTTTACAGACATAGGCAAAATTTCATAATTTTACGCCCACACGGCCCAAATAGCCCAGATCGTGTATTTCACACAGTCCAGCACACAGCATGTCACACGGTCGTCTGTGTGGTGTTCATAATGCAGTTTTTTGGCTTTCTCCATTCCTTGTTTTTTAGGTTTCTCATTACACATCTTGACCGATTCTGATGTAATTCCAAGAATTGAGTAATCTAAACCTAATTGGCAGAAATCACAAATCAATTAACACATTCCTTAATCGAATCTAAACTTGAAATCGACAACAAAATGGCCAAATTATGCCAATCAAAGTTCCCAATGTAACATTAAATGACTTACCCCTTACAAAATAGTTGAACACCACAGAACCTAATTTACCGGAGGATCAGTTGTCCTGTGAATGTCACCTAGAAAACCTCAAACAATTAGTACGAATTAATGCATCACACACACACCCCAAATTGAACAAAATATAAAGAAACGAACACCCGCATAACAAAAGAAGAGAGAAATAATAAATCATAAAAGAAACTGTTACTTACACAAAATGGAGTAGCAAACAAATCAATCATCGAAATTGAAACACCCAATAAACCATAAACAAGAAAGTAAAATAGTTTTGGAGTAGGAAAAAGAAAGAAAGAAAGAACAATTTTTTGCAATTTCTCTACTGGAACAGACGTGAAGCAAAAAGATGGGAAAGTGGGGGAAATTTTGAAATGTGAGTAATGGGAAGAGAATCTTGGAAATATTATTTTTTTTATAAATTTAAAGAGAAAAAATAAAACAAAATAATATCCAACCTGCCCAACAACCTAATATCTTATCAGATTCTCCAAAGCCAGAGTTCGGTTAAACCACAATCACCACAAAGTCGGCTAAAACTAAAATAGCAAAAATATTATCAATTCACTCACGCAGGGATTTGAACACAAGTTCAAAAAGTAAGCTAACACTTTACCACTTAAACCAACAAGCTCATTCTATTATGAATTGATCGAAAATATTATTTAAGCTAAACAATTAAGGATAAGGCTAGGAGCAAAAATAAAAAGATTTTCCCAAAAATAAGATTCAAACTTATGACCTCAAACATACAATCAATGCACTTAACCATTGATGCAAAAACTTAATTATAGTAGAATTAGCAAACTCGAATTCATATTTTTGGGATGTTACAGATTAAATCAATTAAAACCTAAATTGGAATAACAAAATACTTAGTTTAATAATAAAAATTCAAGATGTTACCTCATTTTGAAGAAATCAGCGTGTTAGAGATCAAATTCGACTGAAACATGTTGATGAACAATGGTGAAATTGAAGGAGAAAAGATGATTTCCTTTAAAATTGAAGAAAAATTTGTTTCGATGACTAGAATTTCTAAAAGGATGAATCAATTTTGGGAGAAAAGCCTTGATTTGGTGTTTCGAAAAATTTTGAATGAGAAGAGAAATGAGAGGGAAGAGACGGTATGGTTTATTAAATAGGCAACCAATTTTTAAAAATTGGGGGCCCCTTTAACCACCTTCAATTTCTTCCCTCTTTTAAATAGGTCCTTATTTTCAATCAAAACTTACTCTCTAAATTATTTTCAAATTCGATCTCATTTTAAAAATCCGTGTCCTTATTTTCAATTAAAACTTACTCTCTAAATTATTTTCAAATTCGATCTCGTTTTAAAAATCCGTTTTAACCAAATTATTTCTTGGACACCTAATTTTAATTCATTAACCTTATTTTTTTTATTCTAATTATTTTAATATTTTAATTTAGTTATTCTTATTTATTTTAATTATCTAACCTAATTCCAGTTTCTGATTCACTAACCCTTGGATTTCTAACCTGATTCTACTAACTTGACTTTTGGGATGTGATAGAATTCAATAATGATATTGGTAAGTACCTTATATGTTGCTAATTTGATACCTCACTACAGCTATTATTGAAATAAATTCATGTATGTATTGATTCATAAGTGATATATATACTAGTAATAATTTGATTTAAAATGAAAATTTTAATTTTTGATGTACTTACTAAGCTTTCGCAAGCTTAACGCATTATTTTTCAAACGCATAGGTGAAGACTTGTTTTGAAGCTCGAGAGTGAATGACGATTTTCCACTTATCTAATCACAAATCAAAGCTTGAAAGAAAGTATGATTTTGAATTTTTGGCATTAGCTCAAGGCATGTAAATAGGGTTATGTTAAGCATTGTTGTAGATGACTTTCATTAGAAGCATTTGACGATTTTAATATCCCTTGCTAATTTTGTAAACTTGGACATGTTTGGTTTTGTATTAAGTTGAATTAGGTGATGTTTAAGGTTGAAAATTGGCATATTTGAACCGTTCATTGGCTAAAATGGATGATAGATGCCATATGGATGTTGTCTTAGGTTTTAAGAAGTGAAATACTTAAGATTCAAGGCGACAGGTTTCACGTCGCGATGTTAGATTCATGAAGTCGCGGCGAGCCCTGCCCAATAAGTTATGTCGTGACATGATACCTTTGTGGTCGTGATAAACTTTAATCAGTGAGTGACATCGTGAAGTGGCATTCATGAAATCGCGACAAGCATTTGATAGTTTGGAACTTTACGTTTTGGTCCTTAAATAACCTTAGATCACCTACAGAGCTTTTGTAAGCTTGTAGTAAGCTTGAAAAAGTATATAAATCATACTTTAATTGTATTATGAGCTTCGTAACTTGAGTAAAAATGTTTAATTGATATGGAACTATTGTAGTTGCTCCGACAACGAATATGACATCCCAGTACCTTAACCCGGTGATTGGGTCAGGTAAGGGGTGTTATAGCGACGTAGCTCATTGTCTGATGATGTCGCGACATCAACTTGCAGATTTTGAAAATTTTTCAATTAAATCCTTAATTGACCTTGGGTTAGTAAAAGAGCTTTCGTAAGCTCATAGAAGACTCATAAATGATTTTATATCAAATTGGAAAAGTGTATTTATACTAATTAGCATACTGTAATGATTGGATGGTATTGAAATTAGTTGTAGTTGCTCTGACAAAGAATATGGTATTCTGTAGCTTAGACATGACGATTGGGTCGGGTGAGGGGTGTTAAAAAATATTAAAATATGTTATAATCAAATTTTAATTATTGCATATTATGGAATCTTGATTTACGATAATGGCATTCCAGATTTATATCTTTTTTGTTTGACTTGTTCGATAATATACAATATAAAAATGTAAATAATTTTATTGATGTTATAATTACTAAATGAGAAAATCAACAAAATAATTGATAAAATTTGTTTTTTATGTTAATTGATACAATGTTAATCAAATTAAGATCTAAAATATGTAACTAATGTTAGTTTTTAAAATATAAGAACAATCTCCTACTATATACCTTGTAACACCCCAAAACCTGGCCTAGAAGTTCCGGCTGAATTTCAGAGGTCACATTGATCACTAAAGTGGTCGTGGGAAATTTTAGTTTAACAAGCCAGAAAATATTACAGCATTTAAGTTCCATAAAAACTCTCATATATAAAATCCCGGTATTACAAAAACCTTAGTCCAAATAATGTTTACATGTATTTAATACAAAAGTTCATACCACAGTTTTCAAAATAGTACTTAAACTAATTATTTAAAACGCGTAACTCCGAGACCTCCGGCGTGTTGAGTCCAGCATCAGAATTCAGATATGTACTTGAAAAGGGAAACACTAAGGGATTGAGCTACACGAGCTCAGTGTGAGTTCGAGACATGACTAACAACAGAATTACAGACCGAAATTCCAGATAGCAGCATAACAGTGAAACGTACTTATAGTGATATACAGGACCAGAAGGTATATACGAAGCCAATGTCCCAAACGAACGTACTCAAGCAAAGCACTTATCATCACACACAACGTTACAAAGCGTCATTACATGCAAGAACAATCACAAATGATATGTCAAACAGACAGAATGCAGACAAACAAACTTACACCCAATCACCTAATTAGATGCTTATGAATGCAGTCAAGTAGTGAAAACCCACCCATCCAGCCAAAACACCTCTTTGTCCCTCGATCACACCCCAATAGAGCTGTTTAAGCTCATCCAACCAAACACACTACATAGGCCCTCGAAAGCCCATCCAACCCTACACACCATGTATGTGGACTAAGCCACTCAGATAATAGTACGTAGCAAAGCTGACGTATATTCAGTACAGTGCATTGCGATAAACCGCTGTACAAATATGTTATAGTTAAATTGCTAGAGAAACGTAGCAAAGCTGACGTAGATACAATACAGTGCATTACGGTAAACCGCTATACAGATATGTTGCAATTAAACTGCTAGATCAAATCAGAATCAGTCTTCCTTTTCTTCACAACCAAACCCCAAATCATGATACAAATGCAACAATGCACACTAAACACGAATAGTCATACAGACACAGAAGGTTGTAAACAGTCAGGCAAATATAAAATTTCGTGCGATTACAAAAATACACACTCTTTGGAATCAGACATGCAGAATCAAAGTACAGAATCAGAATGCTCTTACACACACAAACTTAATGTCAAATTTCTTCACATTTATCGAACATAGTTTTATTTCGTAGAGCACATTACAAACATGAACTATCAAATTGAAAGTTTAGCACCATGCTTACAGTTAATCACACGACCCTAAGCCATATTAGAGTCCTTAATACTTATATAGAAGCCCCAACAACCATGGACGGCACAAGAAACAGAACGGATAAGTTATGCTATATAACAAAAATTTGCGAAATAGGGCCGCACTATCATGTGCTCCGATTGTGTGGGGCTCAACACGCCCATGTGGAGAGGCACCGTGTTGAGCCCCACGCCCGTGTGAAAGGAGGCACATGGTCGTGTGGCTTAGGGACATGGTCGAGTGATCCGACTATGTAACTCTCTGTCCATTTCTGCTAAAATAGGATATAGGGCAGACACGACCGTATGAGGGTCTCAACCACATGTGTTCCCACCAGACATGATCATGTGTCCAAAACACACGCATGTGTAGAATCCACAAATCCCTAAATTGTCTATACAGTCATAATGCATCAAATCACATAACCCTAATTCCCAAACACACATGCCCATGTGAGGAGGGGACACGGCCGCGTGGCTAGGCCGTGTGGCACCCAAATTAGTCTGAAAACCCTAAATCTCAATTGCACATGTCATGTGAAACGTCCGTGTGGCCACCCGTATGGTCACGATACCATACCAAAACTGGCTGAAATCTCAGTTTTGTGACATCAAAATGAACCTCAGTCGTTAACCACTCTTTAAACATCAGAATCTTGTAGAAATCCTCCAGGTTCAACAACAATTTCGTGTCGAATATAGGCAGTTCAGAACACATACACAAGTTGCCGAATTTTACAGCAATTCGATACCAATTACACAGTTCAGTACACACTTGAAATTACCGAATACTATATAATTGAATTAACAGTTCAAAAATAAAAGAAAAAAGTTCAAAACCCACACCTTAATTTGTGATAAAATACCTCAACAATCAATGAACCACAAAGCCTTCACTTGCTGCGCAATTATATCTCCCTCAAGAACCCAAAACCAAATCAAAACAATGAAATAGCAATGACGAAAAAGAAAGAATTTCGTGAGAAGAGAGGGAGAAAGTAGAAAAGAGGAACATACAGAGAAACATTAGGAAACCCAAAAATGTGAAAGAAAACTCTTGCTTCCTTTTTCCCTTTTTGTTTCATATCAAAAATAAAAAAAGAAAAAAAATAAAAATAAAACTAACCTTTAAAACCAGAACAAAGCTAAATCAAAATAATTCCCTCAAAGCACACCTGAGGACTCAAACCCGGGACCCCTAGGCTAAATTAACACACAACCAACTACTAGACCAGCAGGCCCATTTTGACACTTGAATGCAAAAATATACACAACAGTCCAATCTAGCCACTGCCCCCTTCCCACAACTCACAAAACTTCCAACCCCAAAAATTGGGGTGTTACATACCTAAACTAATAATTAAAAGAATTAAATTATTTGTCAAAATTTTAGTCATTTTCTAACAATATAATTATATATACAAAATGTTTTTAATACAATTATTTAAAATACATTTTGGGAACAAATATGTTTAGAGTACGATAACGACTCTGTTTGGCAATTGGCTGATAACTGATAGTTGATTCCTGATTGCAATGGCTGGTTTGACCAACTGATTCCATTAACTAATTTGACCAACTGGTTTTATTAACTGTTTATTTAAAAGTGTTTGGTAAAACTTAGTTGATAGTTGAAAGTTGATATGTGTAAAATGACAAATAATGACATGACACATCTTATTTTTAAGTATTTATTTGTTTATAATACCTTAGTCTTTATTGGGTGAAATTATTGAAACAAACCACTACTACCAAGGAATTAAAACATCCATTATGGAAATTAATTAGTGAATATTTTTGAAAATTTAAATAAACAAATTTCTTAAGTTCCTTTTTTGAAATATTAACCTTGTGAAAATTGATAAATATTAATAGTGTATTACTATAATTGTAAACTATATTCTTAGTGATAATTATGTCACACTCTGAATAAATTCGTCAACTAGTATATTTCAATTAATATAAGTTGCATAAGAAATCATTATACCCAAGTAAATTGAAAATAAATTAAGAGTACATAAATATTCAAAGATGAATGGGATCGATTGAAAATTTGTTACGGCAATGGTGATTTTTGTAGATTCACGATGGAGTATTTTTTTTATATATACTTACTTTAGACTTTGGAGGTGAAGGTGAAAATAGAAAAATGAAGGCTACTGGTATCTTGGCACCCCTATTAGGTTTGAGAGCATGTGGCAAAAGGAGTAGTTTTTGAGTAAGTATGGTCAGATATGTCATCCCACAAATCTCATTCCCAATCAGTTGTTCAAAAAAGCTGTCCATCCCAGTATTTTTTTTTTGTTTTGGAGGTTTTAGTTCAACTAGCTGTTGCAAACCTCTATTCACCAAACACCACAATTAGAGGGTTTGACTATCCAATTCTCCATCTGTATCCAAATCAACTAAAAAAAGGCCAAAAACTCTGTTTACTAAACACCCTCAATATTAGTGGTGAAGCCAAAAAAAATTTTAGGGGGGGCCGGATGAAATTTTAATTTTTTATAGTTTATATCTTTATAATTTGTAAAGGATTAAATCAAATTTTTATAATTTTAGGGGGCCAAAGTGCAATTTTACCTTTACTAATTTAAAATTTTTAAAAAAATTTAAGGACTAAAATAATAATTTTACATTTTAGGGGACGCCGGGGCCCATTCCAACCCCCCTGGCTTCGCCCCTGCTCAATATAATAACATTCAAACTTAGATTTGTAATAAAAATATTTTATATTCGAAAACTTAATGTTTATAAAGTTTGAAAACATTGTAAACTATTTTGCAAATTTGGTAATTAAAAAATTATGCAAACTTTACATAAAACAATTTTTTTCTCACTTTCAAATTTGATTATTTTTTAAGTTGATTCTCCTTCCATTGCAAACTTGTTAATAAAAAAATAATTAACATATAATCTATTAGTTAAAAATATATTACAAATGTAATTATTAAAACATCAAATTTAAAATAACAAAAATTGTATGAAAACAAGTTAAATAATTAGAAAATTTATTAAAAACGAAATTTAAAAAATATAATTAAAAATTATAATAGAAATATACCTTCAACTATTGATTCTTCCGAGAGTTTCTTGTTTCTATTTTTTTACATAAACAAGGATAAAATCATAACTAGATTAAGTGGGTCCTGGTCATTTTAGAGCAATCATCATGTAGTTTTTGAAGAATTTCATCCGGAGTTGTATATAGCTATACATGCCTAGAGGTCTTGAAAATACCATTACTGCCAGTCTATCGACTACTTGATTACCTTTTCTAAATACATGTGACATCCTAATCATCCAAGGCCATTAAATAATTTTTTTAATAACTCGTAACACAGTTGAATGATGGAACTCAACTGACTCTTTTTGAATCAACTAAATTGCAGTCATATTATCCATCTCTAATTTCCACTTTAATTTTACATGTAAGATTAGAATTTATAGTTAGAGAAAGACAATAAATATGGAAATTTAAAATATGAGGTTACTACATTTAAGAGTTTTTTCCCTTTAATTGCATTCATATTAGCACAAATTAATCTCCATTTCCTTTTTTTTAATTGAAGGATTTGTTTTAAAAAATTTCCCTCTATTTAATGAATTTATGTTTTTTTTATAGAAAGTAAGACAATTTATTAAAATGTCAAATGGCAATGTATAAATTATGATATATTGGATTGTTTCCTAAATTACAATTACATATATATGATTGGAACAAAAAAGAAAATTCAAGGATCAAATTAAACATTAAAATTAAATTTATGTGCTTAATTGAGATAAAAAAAACTTAAATATCAAATTAAACAAATTTAAGCACCAATATAAACCCTAAAACCAATTTAGGTACCATATATTATATTAACCCTTGTTTAAAAATAAAATGTTAAAATAATTTCAAAACAATAAAATGTTAAAATAGTATACATGAGACCATCAAGAGCTTAGATCTGAATCCTAGACCTCAAAAGAGTAAAGTCATCCCAGCGTGAGTGATAGAATAGGGTGACAACCATTCGATTTGAATAAGTTTTGAAAGAATTTTACAATTATTTTGCAAATTTTGATTTTGATTTTTTATTAAATTGAATGAAAATCAAATAAAATGTCAGGTAATCAAGTTGAACTAAACTGAATTTTATCCATTTTTGGGTTTGGTCATTAGTTTTAAACTTTTTTTTAAACATATTTTTATGAAGTATTTGAAAATTTTTTCTAAAAAACATTAAAAATTATGTAAATGATCATCCCTCTATTAAAAATTTTCTTATAAGGTCACTTAATTTACCTTTTTATGTTTTTAAGCCCAAAATTATTAAATACCTTATAATTGGTTGATGTGACTATTAAGTTGATGATTTATATTTTTGACAAATTATTTTTAATACATATAATTTCCGTGTCATATAATTATAAAAAAATTATTAAACCGTTTTTGGTTATTTAAAACCTACCGTCCCCTCTCCCCCATTGTGCAACTATTCATAATCCTCCACCGCTCAACAAGTAACCTACAACCACCATCACTCTTGTAACAAGTCATAATACACTCTTATAGCAATTCCAAAGTAAGCATTTACCTTTTTCCAAGCCACCACTTCAGTGTATGAGGCCTCCACTCCTTGTATTCTTTCAGCTAGTCCATCATCTCTTCCCCTCCACGTCACTTAATATTTCACTTTATAACAAACTCCTTTTGGTGCTTTGAAGCAAGATAGGTAGCAGATCAGCATGCTGTTGGGACTTAATTAGTGTGCATCTTCCAACAGGAGATAGGATCTTATCCTTCCAGTATGCAAGCTTGCTCTGTATTTTATCCACAACCAGCTGAGAAGACACTTAGTCTTATCATGTATGTTCCCAAAATCGAAACCTAAATACCTTCCAGGCTTTGAGACGATCTTCATACCCAAAATCCTTTGGAACATTCTTTTAAATCTACGGTGATATTTCTTACTTACCACCATTTCATAGACTATCCAAAATTATTTTTAAGACCTGAAAGATCACAAAAAAGTTTAAAGAAGCGTATTTAAACCATGGCAAGCACTTCTGATAAGCTTAAAGAAATCAGGCTATCATCTGCAAAAAACTAAATGATTGATAGCCATACTTCTCCCCCCAAGCTTAAACCCTTTAATCACCCCCATCAACTTCGGCAATAAAAAACTTCCACGTCTTAAAATTTTTAAGTTTAGATACCTAAAAAATTAAAAAGGTCACAACAAATAAAAAAAGTGAAACATATACACCCTTATTTTACTAGATTAGAATATCAACATTACACAAAGTACATGTTAGAAAAAATTTCAGATTGAAATTTAATTTTTTACAGCTAAAAATAAAAATTTTAAAAATTGAGTTAATTTATAATATTTATAATAATAATTTTTTTACTGAAATTATACATGTGTTTTTGGCTAGACAAATCTTTTTTGTTCCTGGCCTTCAACTGAACGACCTTCTCCGTTAATCTCATATCACGAACTTCTTCAAGTGTAGGTACGAACGATTCGAATCAAATAGAATTATAAATAGTTTTTTTTTTTTTTTTTACGTACTTTCAATGTAACACTACAAACTCTGCCTAGACGTTACGGTTGGATTGTGGAAGTTACATCGTATGTGAAAACACTAATGCTTAATTTTGGTAAAAACCCACTTTCAGCTTAAAGAAAAATCAATTTTGAATAACTTCTTGAAAAAAGTATCAATTTCCAGAACCCATGATTGTGTTGATGAAAACCGCATTTAATTAGCTTTACTAAACGAATCCTACTTAATTCATTTGCGAGATAAAACAATTTAGTGAAATTCAGTAAAACTTAGCAGCGGGAACTCTGTAGCAAATCGATCTTGTAACCCTTGTTTATTTTAGTTGTCTTGACATAAATACCGATTAAAGTTTTGCAAAAAAAATCCAAAATAAATTTTAACATCCCAAATAAATTTAAAATGTCCAAAAGTCCGAAAGTCAATAAAAACAAGTCCAAAATATACTTAAATTGTAACACCTCAAAACCACCCTAGACGTTACGGTCGAATTTGAAGAAATTACATTAATTTGTTTAAAATTCCAAAAGTTTTAATCCCACTTTAGAAGCCATAAGTTATGAAAATATTAACTTTAAGCAAAACACATATACATTATTTTTGAAAAATTACCCACAAAACATATTTATTTTACAGAAAATTCCTAACCTGATCTCGTTTGAAAACTTCTAATTTCAGTGCGAGTTTTGAAATTATAAATATGGCAAAGCTCTTACATATTTTAGAAAACAAACTTATACTTTTATATCACAGTAAAACCATCAAGTGATGTAGTAGCGGATTTTAATTTTGAAAATCGATTTCGAATATGATAAATCATACGTTATCGTCGTTTTACGTTAAAAATACCAAAATCCGATGAAAATGAACAGAAACCATAAAATAAATTTATAAATCAAAAGATCATAAATAAACCAATCGTAAATTGATTTATTTACTTAACCAGAAAATCAATCCGAGTTCACGATTGTCGTCCGGTCCTAAGTCTGAAGACCACCTAAAACGTATTAAACAAACGAGTGAGCTAGAAGCCCAGTGTGTAACACATCCAAGCAAAAAAATCAAAAAACACATACACAACCATATACATTTCATATACAGATTCAAACATGTTATCATATACGGAATTAGACGTATACTCATAATCAAATATAGATGCATATATGGATTCAAATACAGATGCAAACACAGATCCTACCCCCATCCACTACACACCAACTCTGTCCAGCCAGTCACATTAATTAGGACTACAATAGTCCACCCATCCCATCACACCTGGTCATGGTGATATGCCACTCATATAAGTGCAGTTGACTTGTCAGACAAAAATGTTGCGGGAAACTACCAGAATCATATATATGTGGTCGAGCCACTATAATTGCAATCAAGCTACCAGAACAAATATTACGGATACATCGCCAGAAGGTGCAGTAATACTGCCAGAATCACACTTCCTCCATCACATATCATATCTCACCCTAATGCAAATACTAACAGACATTAGATACATATATGTCATATATATTTTTCACATCAGAACATACTAACAGAATTATTAGATCACAGAACATATACGAATTTCACATTTTAAACATTCTTGTAATTGAAACACAAATAATATCCCTAGAACATAGAATAGCAAAATATTAGAATTAATATTTTCTTGTCATTTTTAAGCCAAACAGTCTCCATGGGAGGTCTAATTACGAATTTCAAAGTCAAACGGGCCAAGGTGAAAATTTTTAGAAAGTGAGACCACACGGCATAACTGGCCCACCCGTGTGGTCCACATGGTCTAACACACGCCCGTGTAGGCCACATAGCCCAAATAGCCCAGACCGTGTGACACATGGCCAGGCACATTGCAGTGTGGCGTCGACAGTCCCAATTTTGACTTTCGTCAATCGTTGTTTTCTCATGTTTTCGTTACACACATGGTCAATTTCGATGCTAAAACCACATATGTAAATCCAACACCCTTAACGGTAGAGAATTAAACGCACTTACGAAGCCGGAGGAACATTCGTCTCATGATTCACACCTAACCAAATCCAAATTCAAGTAAACAAAAATCCCCACAATGAG
Organism: Gossypium anomalum; assembly: GCA_025698475.1. NCBI lineage: Eukaryota > Viridiplantae > Streptophyta > Magnoliopsida > Malvales > Malvaceae > Gossypium > Gossypium anomalum. The sequence continues at coordinate 73,069,928 of CM046966.1, read as the reverse complement.
GCCACACTTACTTCACATAAAACATTTAGGGAAATTAAACATGGAACACTTACAATTCGAGCATTGAACTAAACCAAAATGCTTAATCACGCACAATTCACATGAAAAGAAAATAAAGTGAATCGTTAGCAAGAACAACCCAAAGTCAAAACAACAGTAAAATGACAAAAAATGGTTGTTAACCAAACAAGAATAACAGAGACTTACAAAAGCTCAAATGAAGGAAAACTGAAAAGGATACCAAGAATTTTTGTTAGGAAAAGAAGATACGTGAAATCACAAAATGGGGGGAAAATGGAACGTGAGAGAAAATGGAAAAAGTGGACAGTTGCAGAAATGGAATTTTGTTAGGGAAAATAATTTTAATATATTTTTTCAAAACCACCCATACCCCCATTAACTCCCACTAAACCACCTATATCCCCACTAACTCTCACTAAATCTGATTAGTTATCCTTATTAGATTTTCCTTAGAGTTTAAAACAAAAATAATTTCCACTTGCGCACAACAAGATTCAAACTCAAGACCATTGGATAAGCTAAAGCCTTATCACTAAACCAACAGGCTCTTGACACCACTTAAGCAAAAACAATATATAAGCTACAAGATCCAAGATAGGGGTTTTGGCAAAAATAGCAAAAATTCAAGGAAAATGATTTGAATTTGGAACCTCTCACACATTACTCATATCCTTTAACCACTGAACCAAACTAAATCACCTAATAAAATCTTCACAATCTTAACTAAAAAATAAGGCGTGACTACTCTTGGTTTTACTAACCCAATTTCTTCTAACCCAGTTTTTTGGATGTGCCATAAACCAATATTTCTAAAATATGAGCTCCAAAATTGTCGTCCAATCCCAAGCTTGAGGATCACCTGAAATGAAACAAACAAATGTGTTAGCTTTAAGCTCCGTGTGTGAATCGACCTATCTAGTGAGCTTTAAGCTCCGTGTGTAAATCGACCCATATATCGTAGTATAGATCAAAATATATAATATTTCATAACGAAGCATAGCTTATAACATATCATAGCATGTAAAATTTCATATTGAAACATATTTTATAACATAGCATATCCTACTCCCGTCCGCTACACATCATCTTCGTCCAACTAATCACACCAATAAGTGGTTGCATACACCTCATAGTATGCAGTTGAGCTGCCAAACAGAAATTTGCAGCCTAGCCGCCATAATTGCAGTAATAACTACCATATCACACTTCCTCCATCAAATCATAAAGCATGCATAACTCATGTATGTACTTATAGCATATCATATTTCATTATTATACTTATCAAAACTTACTTAATATGCTTCATACAGTTACCCGTGTTTGTTTACTAAAACTTACGCTTTTCTGGGATTACATAATGCCCATGGACCCAATTTTTAAGTCCCTTAATTGGCCTCTAATCGGACCCTAAAATTGGCCAAAAAGGCCCACACGGCCTACCTATTCAGACTGTGTAATCACACACGACCATGTGCTCCACGCGGTCTGGCACACAGTCTAGCACACGGCCATATGGCACTAGGCAGTTTAAAAAACAGCCCCTATTTCGCAATTTTCTTGAGTTTTGAATGAGTTTTAGGTTAATTTTACAAACCTGATGGTAGATTTAATCGACCACACAACTATTACACTCCGAATCCTACATATAATGTTTAAACGAACTGATTATAACGCAATTAAATCCCAAAATCTTACTAAAAATACCTCTTTTTCTGAAGGAAATAGTCCCAAAATCAGCATTCAGATACTTACCCACACAAGAACAGTGGACAACACAATGATTACACCGTTGAAGTGTAACACCTTTAACCCTTATCCGTCGTCGAAACAGGGTTATGGAGCATTATCTGATTTTACAAACTAATTACAAATATTTCATTATCATTATTATACAAATCAAGAATAAGTCATATAACACTCATATTGTCCCTTAGATGGGCCCTCGAGGCCCGATATTCACTTTAGAAGTAAATCAGGACTAAATCGAACACTCAAGAAAATGTTCCCAAAATTTCAAAATTTTTCTTAAGAGTAGGGTACACATGCCCATGTGGCCAACCGTGTAGCTCGCCTGTGTCTTAGGCGACGTGGGCATTCGATGTGAGGCACACGGCCGTGTCCCAACCCGTGTCCAAATTAGGGTAGCTACACGACCAACCACACGCCCGTGTGCTAAGCCTTGTGTGAAGGGCAAGGGTCACACGGGAAACTCACATGCCCTTGTGCTAGGCCGTGTACAAAAACCTGGGCATTCTATTTTGAAATTTCAAGGTGCAGGGGACACACGGCCGAACCACATGCCCATGTTCCAAGCTGTGTGTCACACACAACTGAGACACACGCCCGTGTCTCTGCCTATGTGGACAAAAATAGGCCATTTTAAGGCCACTTTTCTCACCCTTTTTAACATCAACCTGCACACAACATAGAAATACACTAATATATCCCAACCAAGCAACCAATTCAAGCTAAAATCAAGTATTAAACATAATATATGTCATCGCAAAACTTAATTACGTAAACTTACCAAAATAACTCCATTCATTGATTTACTAATATCTACTACTAAATACTTACAAATAAACACATATATATATGTATATATATGTATCATTCACATTCATAATTCAAGTTTAACCCTTTTCTATCCAACCATACATGCCATATAAACCATAGAATTATATTACAAAATCTACTAGAGAAATCTGAATAGTGTGGCCTAATGTGTTGATCCAATCCTTCAATTTCACATTAATCTACAAGAAACATTAACAGAACGAGTAAGCTTAATAAAGCTTAGTAAGTTAATTGTTTTTAAAGTTAAATCTTACCGAACATAATATAACAAATCATAAAACATGTAATTGTAATGACCCAAATTTTACGGTTATCGGGAAAGTGAATTTTCGGGTCTCCATTTCTAAAAAAATAGATTCGTAAATATTTATTAAAAATATTTACGAAGTCAATTGTATGGTTAATTAGACTTTAATTAAGTAAATTTAGCTTAATTAAGAGTAATTAGTGGAAATGATTAAATTGAAATTAAAAGTAGAAAATCAACATTTAGCACTAAGACTATTTTGGACAGCAGCAGTAGTTTAAGTTTGAAAAATCACCAAAAATTGTAGAAATTGAATTAGAGGATGAATAAAATATATAATTAAAGCTTATTGAGTCTAGTTTCTTATCAAAGAAACGATTTAAGTAATTGAATTGTAAATTATGAGATATAATGAATTGTGTGAGACAAGGTCAGAATGAATTCGGGTTCCCCTGTTCTGACTTTGGAAAATCACAAAAAATTGGAGAAAAATAATTAGAGGGTTAAAGTTATATGTTTAGAATCCTTAATGAGTTTATTTTTAGGAGAAATCAACGGGAATATTATCCGAGTTCTGTACTGTGAGATAATTAATTTTTAGTGAAGAAGGGTCAAAACTGTCAGACAGCAGAATAGGGGTGAATTTAAAGAATAAACTGTACTTAATGGCTAAACCAAAAATTCTGAAAATTTTTACGGTAAGAAGATTTGTGAGTCTAGTTTCAGGAAAAATTAACGGATCTTAATTTAGAATTCTGTAACTCAAGATATAAATTAGTAATGTATTAATGATTATGAATTGTATTAATTTCGTAGTCAATGTGGTACCAAAATCTCGGCTAAGGAAGGACAAGACAAAGTCAACGGGAGTTAGCTCAAAAATTACGGTTTGTATTTCTATAATCCGAACTCAGTCATTATTGTTATATTTATATACATATGAAAATTGTTAGTGTTAGAATTATGATGTTTTACAATTGAAATGGATTGATTTTGGTATGTGATGAATTTATCAAATTTATATTGATTGAAATCATTTTGATTGAATTTATATTGATTGAAATATATTATATATATGATTTATGTAAAAATTTGAATATTGAATGAATGTTATATTGAAAAATTATATTGATTGGAATATGAGGGAATTGATATGAATATATGAGATTTGTGATAATTGAATATTTGATATTGAAAAGTGAATTGAGTTGTATTGAATTATGAATTAATGTGAATAATTGAAATATATTTGTTGAATTGAATGAAAATGTATGAAATTATGAAAATGTGTGAATATATGTGATTATTAGAATGGTATATTGATGAAAGATTTATTAAATTGAGAAAGTGAATCAAATACCCTATTAATGATGATCGGACTGTGATTGGATACAAATGGCATGCCATTGGATTTATGATGTGATGAGGAGATTTGTAGTTCGGCCGAGAAGATGTTTCTGTTATTATATACTTCGGTTTATCCGAAGAGGCATTTAATGCCTTATTGGTGTGTTTGGGAGGATATGATATACTGGTGTGTTATGGAGGATTTATAATATTCCGGGTGTGTTTGGGTTGGATATTTTGGTGTGTTTGGGTTGGATATTCTGGTGTGTTTGGGAGGAATCCACGTATCTATCGTGAGTCCGAGTCTTGTTAATAGGGGTAAATAAGTGAAAAGATAAATCGAGTGAATTTGATTGATTGAGCTATTGGAATGAAATGAGAAATTGAATTGAGAATTGAAATTGAGATATGAGATTGAAAACATGAACCAAAAGGTTCATGAAATGAGTGAAGTTCAAATGGATGATGATTGATGTTAGAATGAATTAAAATAGTATACTGTTAAGAAGGAAAGTGTGAATACAAATGAATTGTGAATATATTGTAAAGAATTTATACGGTAAGCAAATGAAAAGAATTGAGCAAATATGTTGTTGTGTTTGTTATATGGCTTGTATAGAATTTTTATGGTAAGTAAATGAAACTTATTTATAAAATAAATAAATGAATAGTTATATTTGTTATTGTGATTTTAAGTTTAATTGTTATATTATCAAGTGTTCGGATTATAGAAATACCACTGAGTGTATACTCAGCGTACGGTTTGTTTCCGTGCGCGCAGTTAAGTTAAGGCTAGATCGTTGAATCAAAGATTCCGCACCGATCCCGAATTCAATGAGGTAAAGTATGTTGAGTATTGATAATGGCATGTACCTAGGATGTTTAATAGAGTCATTTAAGTTGAAAAAGTATTGATGAAATAAGTAAATTATGGTTGACAACGGTATATAGTATGAATTTTGAAATATAAAAAAAAATTGTGATTGATTCTAAATTAGTTCCAAATTGAATTTATCATCCATATTGGACCGCGAGGCCCATTAAAGGGACAACATCTTAAAACTAGGATGGGTATGAATATTTATTTTAATTAATGACTGAAATTAGACTGCATCGATCGGTAATGTTTCGTAACCTCGCTTCGACGACGGTATATAGGGTTAGGGACGTTACATTTAGTGGTATCGAGCTAACTGTGTTTAGCCGATTCTAGGATTAAGTCAAGCACTGAAAAGATTCTGAAGTACATGCCATGATTGAGTCGAAATTGAGTCGGGATCGGATGTCGATATATTTGTTTGGTAATCGTTTTATAGTTGAAATGTTAGATGAACATATCGATGGCATTGATTATGAATTATATAATCGAGATGAATAGTTTGGTGAATTAAATGAAAATCGAATCGGTAATATTGAGTATTAACTCAATAAGTAATTAATTATTGATTGTTGATCGATGAAATAATAGAGAAATAGATAATATATAACTATTTAGAATTATAACTAATGCTTTTATGCTGAATAAAAGAAATTGTATCTCATGATTTACATCTACCCCTCCTGCTTTCTCAATCGGTTCCCAAGTACTTCAAGGTACGGAGTTTGTCTAAACGGGTAAGTTATCTGTTACTAATACTTCAGTAAATATAGTGTGGATGAATTGAAATTAAAGCTGAAAATGATTTTGAAAGAACTGAAAATCTAGTTAGAGAATATTATCTGGATTGTAAATAAATTATTCTGCTTCATCGATTAAATGTTAGAAAGGTATGATATTTCATTAAAAAGATTCACTTGCAAATGTGGAAAATATTGATTTCTGTTGATTCGTAAAGGGTTATTTGGAAATTTTCTCGAGATAAGTTCTCAAAGATATATACATCGCTTGGAGATTTCTTATCGTAAATGTACAGTAATTCTTGAAGCTTAAACAGATCATATGATCGTGAATCGTGTATGAAGGGAAATTTGTTTAATTGAATAAGTATAGCAGAGGGTGTATTCCGATAGAAACCGTATGATACAAATGGTTTAAAGATGGTTTAAATGAAGACAGAAGTCGGATAATATAGAATAATGAATGGAATATGTGTTAGACATGATTCTTCTTATTATTATTTTAGTGATTGCTCGAGGAAAGTTGAAAAGATATTATTCGAAATTCAAGACCGAGTAACACAAATATCGAGGCGATTACTCTATAACTCCTAAATATGGGTGATAGTCGAAGTGTGATAAAGGACTTCACCGAAAAATCGAGTATGAACATCACCACGGCATATGTTAATCGTATAAAAGAAGATATTTCTCTGTTTGATGTCATTACAAAGATCCATTAAAGATTTGCTGTTGAGTTCGCTGAATTTTTGGTTGAAGTATCAAATTTCCAGTCGTGATTTATTGATTGATAGAATCAGATAAACTATTTGATAATGATACTAAGGTACTGTTTTCTGATCGATTTGATATTATTATTGTTCGATGTGATTTTGAGAATGGAATGGTTAATTTTGCACGATGTTTGTGATAAATTATAAGCAGAATTATGTTGCAAGATCAAGATGATGAAATGTTTTGTTGAATCAGAGAAGATTGAACTAAATGTCTATTGTGATATTGAACATGCCGCCACGTATATATGCCGAAAAGGGGTCATGGTATTTACCTTGCTTATGTATTGAATATTAAAGTATTCAAGTTAAGGTTTAAATTAGTGACAATAGTGTGAGAGAATTCTGATGTGTTTCCAGAACAGTTGCTCGAACTACTGTTGATTGAAGAAGTTGAATATGCTATAGATTTTGTGACTGAAATGATAGTGAAAAATATATTTGAAATCGAGGTTTTCTAAAACTAGTCCGTTATTACAGAAAAGATGTGGAATTGGAATGATCTGATAGATGTTAGCAAGGTTCTGATTAGTTGAAAGCTCAGTTAACTGAAGCATTTGTTCTGGTTTAGTTTGAAATCCAGTCAAGAAACTTGTGATTTACAGGGATAGTAGTATTTTGATGCAAGAAAAAAAAACTAATAAATTATATTTTGGAAAGTTAGAATTACATGAGAAGAATTATTTGATACTTGATTTAGAAATGATAGTTATTGTTCTTGCATTAAAAGATCAAGAAATGATAATTGATTATCATCCGAAAAAGGTAAATGAAGGTATGTATATTTAGAATTGAAAGTTCTGTTTTGTGTTATAAGCTATGGACATCCGATCATTATTACTTGATGGTGGCTCAAGTGTAGTTGAGATAAAAGTTAAACCGACTTGTTTACAACAGTCCAAAAAGCTCAAAAATGTGATAACGAAAGTTATCGGTTAAATGGGTATAGTATACAAATGACCTTTGATTAAATGTTTCATTGAATCTAATGATTGCCTCATTATGTAGAGATAGAAGTCAGTACTAAAGAATTGAAACTTATACGTAAGATTTTTGTATAAAATTTATAGTAGTAACATGTCTATACATTTTGGAAGAAATAAGTTGTACTGTGATTCGAAGCAGATGTGGTGATGACTTGGAATGAAAAGCGGTAGTTTGAACTTGTATATAAATGTTTATATCGATATCTGATACCTTCGTAATCATTACAACTAAAAATGATAATAGAATGGAAATGGAATAGAATTTATATGGGTTTGGATTGAAATCATCTCTATCTCATAAAAGAAAGATGATATTTGAATGATCATTAAAGGTATGGTGAAGTCTGCATATTTTGTTCTGATATGAATAAATTTCTTACTTAATAACATGTCAAAATATGGGTTTTTGAGATCGCTGATTCATGGTATGGTAATTTTATTATTATTTCGATTGAAATACATGGTTTATATTCGACTCTAGAACAAATATAAGAAGTTTGAGGATGTAATAATAGTTTATCGCATCGCATGAAGCTTTATATGATTGAAATGTAAAACTTCACAAAGATTCGATTGAATATGGTGAGAAAATAAAAATACAAGGTCATTTGATTTGTGAAATTGAATAAGAGTGGAATAGATTGAAAAAGATAGGTTGGATTCTCGCTCGCTTGGGTACTGAAATTATAGAAAAAGTTAGTCGGTAATGAATTGATTGGTTTCACCTCTGAAGCTACACAAAATTTGTGATGCTCGTAAAATGTAGGTCAAATCTCTTATATGTTAGCTTGACAAGGGATATTGAAATTTAAATTAATTCATTGTACGAAGAAGGAGAACCGATTGAGATACTAGATTGCAATGTGAAGTTACAATACGATGAAGCAATATGGGAACCGAAAGAAACAGTGAGACTTTTATACCCTACCTCTTTTCAGTAAATTTCGAGGACAAAATTTATTAAAGGGGGAGAATTGTAATGACCCAAATTTTACTAAGTATCGGGAAAGTGAATTTTCTGTCTCCATTTCTAAAAAATAGATTCGTAAATATTTATTAAAAATATTTACGAAGTCAATTGTATGGTTAATTAGACTTTAATTGAGTAAATTTAGCTTAATTAAGAGTAATTAGTGGAAATGATTAAATTGAATTAAGTGTGAAAGTTTAATTATAGAATAAAGAAAATTGAAGGGACTAAATAGGAAATAAGCCAAAAAGGGGTGACAAATGTATGGTTAAAGTAAGTTAAATGTGTACAAATATAAATGGTACACATGTATTATACATGTGTATTTACTTATTATATAAGTAAAATAATAATAATTAAAGTATATTATATTAATATTATTTTATATTAATTAATTAAATAAATAAAAGTTATGACAAGTGTAAGGTGATAAATTAATACATGTGTATTAATAAATATACACATGTATAAATAATAAATATTATAATAGTTTAATAATAAAATAAAGAAATGAAATAAATGAAATAAAAGAAATGAAAAAGAAGAACAAAGAAACGAAACAGAGAAGAACAGGGGAGAAAGAAAGGAAAGAAAGAAAGAAAGGGAGAAAAGAGAAAATCAAGGTTTTGAAGCTTTAAACTTTAATAGGTATGTCAATTTAGCCATTTTTACTTAATTTTGATGTTTTAAAAGCTTTAGAACGAAATTAAGTTGATATTTTGAAAGTTATTAGATTTCTAAATATTGTTCATGTTGAGTAAAATGATGAATTAAGGGCTAAATTGATAGAAATTCAAGTTAGAAATGAAATAAGGATTGAATTGTAAAGTGATTCATAAGTTTTATACTTTAAGGACTAAATTGAAAGAATTTTGAAATTATGGTTTTATGATGAAAAATAGATAATTATGTCTAAGTTTGGTTAAAAATTGAGTAGAAATTAAGATAGAAAAGTAAGTGAATTTAGTTAGGATTAAATTGAAATTAAAAGTAGAAAATCAACATTTAGCACTAAGACTATTTTGGACAGCAGCAGTAGTTTAAGTTTGAAAAATCACCAAAAATTGTAGAAATTGAATTAGAGGATGAATAAAATATATAATTAAAGCTTATTGAGTCTAGTTTCTTATAAAAGAAACGATTTAAGTAATTGAATTGTAAATTATGAGATATAATGAATTGTGTGAGACAAGGTCAGAATGAATTCGGGTTCCCCTGTTCTGACTTTGGAAAATCACAAAAAATTGGAGAAAAATAATTAGAGGGTTAAAGTTATATGTTTAGAATCCTTAATGAGTTTATTTTTAGGAGAAATCAACGGGAATATTATCCGAGTTCTGTACTGTGAGATAATTAATTTTTAGTGAAGAAGGGTCAAAACTGTTAGACAGCAGAATAGGGGTGAATTTAAAGAATAAACTGTACTTAATGGCTAAACCAAAAATTCTGAAAATTTTACGGTAAGAAGATTTGTGAGTCTAGTTTCAGGAAAAATTAACGGATCTTAATTTAGAATTCTGTAACTCAAGATATAAATTAGTAATGTATTAATGATTATGAATTGTATTAATTTCAGTAGTCAATGTGGTACCAAAATCTCGGCTAAGGAAGGACAAGACAAAGTCAACGGGAGTTAGCTCAAAATTTACGGTTTGTATTTCTATAATCCGAACTCAGTCATTATTGTTATATTTATATACATATGAAAATTGTTAGTGTTAGAATTATGATGTTTTACAATTGAAATGGATTGATTTTGGTATGTGATGAATTTATCAAATTTATATTGATTGAAATCATTTTGATTGAATTTATATTGATTGAAATATATTATATATATGATTTATGTAAAAATTTGAATATTGAATGAATGTTATATTGAAAAATTATATTGATTGGAATATGAGGGAATTGATATGAATATATGAGATTTGTGATAATTGAATATTTGATATTGAAAAGTGAATTGAGTTGTATTGAATTATGAATTAATGTGAATAATTGAAATATATTTGTTGAATTGAATGAAAATGTATGAAATTATGAAAATGTGTGAATATATGTGATTATTAGAATGGTATATTGATGAAAGATTTATTAAATTGAGAAAGTGAATCAAATACCCTATTAATGAATGATCGGACAGATTGGATACAAATGGCATGCCATTGGATTTATGATGTGATGAGGAGATTTGTAGTTCGGCCGAGAAGATGTTTCTCATATTATATACTTCGGTTTATCCAAGAGGCATTTAATGCCTTATTGGTGTGTTTGGAGGATATGATATACTGGTGTGTTATGGAGGATTTATAATATTCCTGTGTGTTTGGGTTGGATATTTTGGTGTGTTTGGGTTGGATATTCTGGTGTGTTTGGGAGGAATCCACGATCTCTCGTAGTCCGAGTCTTGTTAATAGGGGTAAATAAGTGAAAAGATAAATCGAGTGAATTTGATTGATTGAGCTATTGGAATGAAATGAGAAATTGAATTGAGAATTGAAATTGAGATATGAGATTGAAAACATGAACCAAAAGGTTCATGAAATGAGTGAAGTTCAAATGGATGATGATTGATGTTAGAATGAATTAAAATAGTATACTGTTAAGAAGGAAAGTGTGAATACAAATGAATTGTGAATATATTGTAAAGAATTTATACGGTAAGCAAATGAAAAGAATTGAGCAAATATGTTGTTGTGTTTGTTATATGGCTTGTATAGATATTTAATGGTAAGTAAATGAAACTTATTTATAAAATAAATAAATGAATAGTTATATTTGTTATTGTGATTTTAAGTTTAATTGTTATATTATCAAGTGTTCGGATTATAGAAATACCATCGAGTGTATACTCAAATGTCATTTGTTTGTTTCGCAAGCAGTTAAGTTAAGGCTAGATCATTGAATCGCATTCCGCATCGATCCCGAATTCAATGAGGTAAAGTATGTTGAGTATTGATAATGGCATGTACCTAGGATGTTTAATAGAGTCATTTAAGTTGTAAAATTATTGATGAAATAAGTAAATTATGGTTGACAACGGTATATAGTATGAATTTTGAAATATAAAAAAAAAAAAATTCAGTATTGATTCTAAATTAGTTCCAAATTGAATTTATCATCCATATTGGACCGCGAGGCCCATTAAAGGGACAACATCTTAAAACTAGGATGGGTATGAATATTTATTTTAATTAATGACTGAAATTAGACTCAGATCGACTGTAATGTTTCAGAAACTGTTTCGACGACGGTATAGGGTTAGGGGACGTTACATTTAGTAAATTCACTTTCCCGATAACCGTAAAATTTGGGTCATTACTAAAAATATTTACGAATCTATTTTTTTAGAAATGGAGACCCGAAAATTCACTTTCCCGATAACTGTAAAATTTGGGTCATTACATAATTCACTAACACTTCCTATCAACCACAATTTCAAATGATGAATTCACTTGATTGACCTCAATATCAATAACTATTTAAATTCTATCACTTTAATTCATATGATACTTACCAATCTTTGTCAAATTAGAGAACGTCTTAAGGAATTGAGTACATCGTTTTCTTGAGGCCCTAGTCCAACTATAGTCTTACAAGTATATTGTCATGGCCCTGCCATGGCCTTACACTCGTAGTGTCATAACCCAATTATGGTCTTATCATTAGGATTGCATAGCCTAGCTATGGTCTTACACTTATATTTACTGCCATGGTCCAACCATAGTCTTACGTTCACGGTGCCATAACCCAGTTATGGTCTTTTCACTAAAATGCCATAGCCCAGCTATGGTCTTACATTTAAACATTTTCATGGTTCAATCATGGTCCTATCCATCAATTCGTTTTTTGTCACTGAACGATCATACTCAATCCTATGTTTCACTTTTCGATCCAACTTTCATATTTTTATAATAATTATAATTCAATAACAAACATATGAGATAATACATTATATCATTCCTAAATTAACAAATAATCTTGAAAGTTCAACTATATGAACTTACCTGGGGTAGATTGTAGAAGTTGTAGAAATTCAGGAACTAATCTATTAATTTCTCTTTTCCACGTTTATCTTCGGGTTCTTAATCTATAATATAAAATTATTCATTCATCAGCATCTAATTCAATTCTAATTCACTTCACAATTTATGCCTTTAATTTTTGAAATTACATATTTACCTCAAATTTTACAATTTTTACAATTTAGTCCCTAATCGATTAACCCATCAATTGAGCTAATTTTTTTCTCAATTAACACTTTACCTAAATATTATAGGCTATTTCATAGCCTTTGACATTCATAATTTCAACATCAAACCCTAGGTCATAACATTTTCACAATTTAGTCCTAAAACTCAATTTCTACTAAAATCACTTGATAAAATCATCATATAATAAAATTAAAGCTTCAAATCCATATTAATTCATCATAAACTTCCAGTACTCATCAATGGTAACTTTCAAAATTACTCATGATATCAAAAACTAATGAATTAAATAGTTGGACCTAGTTGTAGAAGTCTCAAACATAAAAATTTCAAAGAAAAAGCAAAAAATTTAACTCACTTGCAGCAAAAATGTGATAAAACAGCTTAGAATGACTCTTCAATGGCTGTTTTTGGCTGGAGAAATGTGAAGATTTGTCTAGAATTTTAATTTAGTCTCTCATTTTATTTTTACCTTAATTCCCAAATGACGACTTTGCCCCTAAATCATAAAATCTCAAGATTTTTTTCCTGTTTATGACGTTTCAGTTATCTTCTTTGGGCTAATTTGCCCTTTTAGTCCTCCCTTATTTGTCACTTAAACTATTTAATCACTTTAGCAAATTTTACACCTTTTTCAATTTAGCCCTTTTTAATTAATTAACTATTAAAACATTAAAATTTTCTAATGAAACTTTAATACTAATTCACTAACATTCTGTAAATATTTATAAAAATATTTACAGCTCGATTTATGAAATCGAGGTCTCGATACCTCATTTTCGACCCAATTTACCTAATAAATTCTTTTAATTTACAAAATTCACTATTTCAAGAATATTTTTAAAATCACATTTGACTCATAAATATTAATTTATTAAATTTTTAAACTTACTCGTCGAATTTAGTAATCTCGAATCACTATTTTTGACACCACTGAAAACTAGGTTGTTACATGAAGGATCTTGATTCACAACTCTCTTGCCTAAAAAGAAAACCAATTGAGCACTTAATAAAGTATGGAACGAAACTAACATTAAAGCACAACCTTGACAAAGAACAAACTAAAGCGAACAATATCAGGAAAATCAACGATGAAACTTACGCTATTATTGCCTTATGACCGAAATAGAGAATCAACGCAATTCCCACTGTAACACCCCAAACCCGGCCTGGACATTATGGCCAAATCTGGAAGTGTTATAAAGAAAATTTATAAAATGACTTCCTTGTTACTTGCAAATCATCGTAAACCATTGCTACTTAGTATGCTCGATTTGTTTGGAAAACTTGTTGATATACTTAATATAAAATTGTTGTTCCTTTACGTCTATCATTTGAAACGACTATTTTGCAGCAAAGTTTCATAAAACGTTATATTTTTGGTAATTCAAATTGTTACTTTGAGAACCGTTACTTCAGAAAAGTTGTTGTTTTTGGAAATACTGTTTTATCAGTCGCTATACTAGAAAAGCTAAATCTGAAAAAAAAAATAGTCCCAAAAATTCAAGAGAGTTCCAAAACTACAAAACTCTTAAAAGCCAGAAAATTAAGAAAATTTTTATGAAAATGCAATTTTACGGAAAAGTGGTCACATTTGAGTTTCCGTCGCATCGACCTGCCTGAATGTGAGGGTTACCTGATCAAAATAGACAAACAGAGAATGAGTTTTATAACTCAGTGTGCAACGCAAACATAAACACCATTCAAATTTTAACCATAGACAGAACAAATATAGAAATAGAATTTTCACAAAATCAGTATCATATAGAATCGTATAGAAACAGATCTGCATAGTCCTACCTCCATCCTCTACACACCAACTCTGACATTCCCAACACACCACATGGGGTATAAAACACCCACCCAGCCCTACACACTGCATAGTGTCTATATGACACTTTTCAGAATAGTCGCAGTAGTGCTGCCAGTATATTGGCGAGATGTCGCCTCACACAGAACACTTCCTCCTCATAATACGAATCCTACCCCATAGCCAGATACAAACAAAATATCAGATATAACAGAGTACAGATACCAGAACGTATATCACATGTATGCTCGTATAACAAGTGCTAAACATGCTCTTACATAAATAACAAATCATATATATCATATTACATAATACTCACGTAGATGTTATTTTCATCAATTTCAATTAACAGAGAGGTAGATTTCATGCTTTACAACTCATACCACACATACCGACTCTTCGGAAGGCCCACAATTGATCGGAATGACATGAACGACCTTAAGGAAAAATTCAAGAATTTGGGCCCACACAACCTAAAATGGCCTAGGCCGTGTGCCACACACGGCCTATAACACGGCCTGTGGCATCCATAAACCCTATTTTTAGCTTTCATCGGTTGCCATTTTCTCGTATTTTTGTTACACACCTAGCTCGATTTCGATGTGAAAATAACCCCAAGCCCTCCGAAACCTAAAATAGTATCCCAACAACTATTTTAGCAATTGAGTTACGAATTCAACAAGACTAAACCAAACTTAACCTCTCAAAACCAAACAATACACATGAACTTATTGCCAACGAACACAATCACACACACGAATTACGCCGTCGGAGCAAAATCCACTGCTCCACAATCTTATCCTACACAACACATTCACAAAAATTAAATTCCCCAAACTACAACAACATTATGCCATCTCAAAGTACGATCTTAAAACAGACTTACAAAAAACCAAAAGCTTAAGATAAGTAAAACCTCACTTAGCAAACTGAACGAAGAACACCGAGAATTTGAAACACAATGATTTGAACAAAAGCTTTGTGAATAGAATCAAGGAAGAAGAAAAGAAAAAGAAATTGGCAGAGAAAAGAAAAGAAGAGAAAAATAAACGTCGGGAAGAAAGGAATATTGGGAAAAAGAATTAAAATAAAATTTTAAAAATAAAATCAAATAATATCCCAACTCCCCACTATCCCACTAACTAACAAATCCCACCAAAACCGACCCACTAACTCTCATCCACTACCACAGAATTTTAATTCCACCGAATCTCTACTACACAACTGGCACACACACAGAAGCAAAAATTATTGCTAAACACTCACTCGGGAAATCGAATACAAAACCTTAAGGCAAGCTAACACTTACCACTTGAACCAACAGGCTCATTCTGATATGAGTTGACCAAGAATATGATCTAAGTCAAGCCATAAAGTACAAGGCTAGAACAAAAATAACAGAATTCTCAAAAGTGAGACTTGAACCCAAGACCTCAAACACACACCCACATCACTTAACCACTGAAGTAGACAATTAATAATGATAGAATGCATAAAAATAGGATTTTATAAGTCAAGGTGTTACAACTCTACCCCCTAAAAGAAATTTTGACCTTGAAGTTTACCTGATTTATTTAGATGTGGATACTGTTGACGAATCGAGTCCTCAGGTTTCCATGCGGCTTCCTCAGTGCCATGATTCTGCCACAGAACCTTTACTAATGAAATATACTTCCTCCTCAAAACTTTTACATCCCAATCCAAAATCTGAACCGGCTCTTCTTCAAAAGTTAAATCTGGTCTAACCTTGATCTTCTTAATAGGAACAATATGAGACGGGTCTGACCGGTACTGCCTCAACATGGAGACTTGAAACACATCATGAATAGGAACTAACTCTGGAGGTAACTCCAACTGGTAAGCAATCGGTCGTACATGTTTCAGAATCCAATACAGCCCAATGAACCTAGGGCTCAACTTGCCCTTATAACCAAACCGCAGAACCTTCTTCCAAAGAGATACCTTAAGAAATACACAATCCCCCATAGAAAAATCAATGTGCCTCATTTTCAAATCTGTATAGGACTTCTACCTATCAGAAGCCGCTTTAAGATGATCCCAAATCAGTCTGACTTTATCTTCAATCTCAGAAACCAACTCAGGACCCAAAACTCATCGTTCACCCAACTTAGTCCAACACAGCAGGGTACGACATTTATGATTATACAGAGCCTTGTAAGGTGCCATCTGAATGCTAGACTGAAAACTATTATTGTAGGCGAACTCGGCTAATGACAAAAATTCCTCCCAACTACCTCAAAAATCAATCACACAACTCTGAAGCATATCCTCCAGTATTTGAATCACCTTATCAAATTAACCATCTGTCTGAGGATGAAATGCAGTACTAAAATCCAATCCTAAACCCAGAGCCTCATTGAGCTTTCTCTAAAATCAAGAAGTAAAACGAGGATCTCTATCAGAAATTATCGAAACTAGAACCCCGTAAAGTCTCACAATCTCAAAAATGTATAGCTTGGCCAACTTCTAAAGAGAATAATTTGTCCGAACAAGAACTAAGTGGGCAGACTTGGTCAACCGATCCATGATGACCCATACAAAATCTTTCTTATTAAGTGTTAGGGGCAACCCACTAACAAAGTTAAAGCATATTCCTATTTCCATAAGGGAATCTTGACAAGTTAAAGCACACTCAAAGACAACTGATGTTCAGCCTTAACTTGCTGGCATATCAAACAATGAGAAACAAAATCTATTACCTCTCATTTCAAACCCGACCACTAATACAGTTCACAAATATCTTGATACATCTTATTTCCACCAGGATGCATAGCATAAGTGCTACTATGCACTTCCCTCATAATAGGTTGTCTCAAATCAGAATTATTCGGTACACAAACCTGTCCTCAAAAACATAGAACCCCATTACTAGTTAGTCCAAAGTCAGTCGTACTACCATCCTCTACTTGATGGAAACGCAGAACCAGAGAATCATCCCCTAACTACTTATCCCGAATCTAATCAATCCAAGTCGGCCTAACTTGCAACTCGACTAGCAGACTCCCATCATCAAACAACTTAGGCGAGCAAACATCGCCCTCAAATTAGACATTGTCCTACGACTAAAAGTGTCGGCCACCACATTGGCCTTACCAGGATGATACTCTATAATACAATCGTAGTCTTGAGCAGTTCAATCCATCTACACTACCTAAGGTTGAACTCATTTTGGGTAAGGAGATACTTAAGGCTCTTGTGACCAGTGTAGAAGATATACCTCTCACCATACAGATAGTACCTCTAAATCTTTAAGGCAAAAACCATGGCAGCTAACTCAAGATTGTGCGTCAGATAATTCCCCTCATGTGACTTAAGCTGTTGGGATGCATAAGCTACAACCTTACAATCTTACATCAGAACACACCCCAAACTGACATGCGACACATCACTATAGACCGCGAACTCCTTGCCAAACTCAAGCTGTATCAGAATAGGAGCCTGAGTAAAAACAAATTTGAGCTTTTCAAAGCTCGATTGCTACTTAATAGTCCAGACAAAATGAGCATTCTTTTACAATAGCTTAGTTAGAGGAGCTGCAATTAACGAGAACCCCTCTTCAAGTCTCTGGTAGTAGCCCGTAAAGCTCAAAAAACTACGGATCTTAGAAAAATTCCTAGGTTATTTCTAATCAAGTACAGCCTTAATCTTTCTTGGACCAACTCAGATCCACTCTGTAGAAACCACATGCCCTAAAAACATTACTTCTCCTAACCAAAATTCAGACTTGCTCAACTTAACATAAAGCTGTTTCTCTCGACGTATCTGAAAAACTACTCTAAGATGCTCATCGTGGTCATCTTCGATCTTAGAGTATACCAGGATATCATCGATGAAGACTACGACGAACTAATCCAAATACGGCTAGAAACCTCTGTTCATTAGATCCATGAATGTAGCCGGAGCATTTTTCAAACCAAAGGGCATGACTAAAAGCTCGTAATGCCCGTAACGAGTCCTAAAGGCCATCTTATAAACATCAACTTCCTTAAACTTAAGCTAACGATATTCAAAACAAATATCTATCTTGGAAATTGCCGGAGCCCCATGAAACTGATCAAACAAGTCATCGATCCTTGGAAGTGGGTACTTATTCTTCACTGTTAGCTTATTCAACTGTCGGTAGTCAATACACATTCTCATGGTACCATCTATTTTCTTTACAAACAATATCGGTGCCCCCGTGGAGACACATTAGGACAGATGAATCCACAACCCAAGAGCTCCTAAAGCTAATCCTTTAGCTCCATAAGCTCCTTCAGCGCCATACGATAAGGAGCGATGGACACTGGAGCTGTAACAGCCCAATTTTGGGTTTAGTAGGAACAGTGGTTTCGAGACCACAAATTTAACATAGAAAAATTTATTTTTATTATATTTTTATTGTCTACAATTTTATGGAATGATGTTGTGAAAATTTCATTCAAAAATTTTGACGTTTGGGCACTCAATTTAGTCAAAAGGACTAAATTGTAAAAAGTGAAAAAGTTGAGTTCTATATGCTAGAGGTGTCTAATTGCTATGAAATTTTAAATTGGAGGTCCTTAAATGGTAGTTACACCATTGGTTAAGTTGTTGGACAAAAATGGACATGGTTAGGTATGTTTCTAAATTTTTTCATTAAGGGCATTTTAGTAATTTGGTAATTAAATGAATTAAAAAGCCAAATTTTGTTCATATTTCTCCCATGGTAGAATTTTACAAGAAGAAACCATGGCTAGGGTATTTCAAGCTTCCAAACTCGATTGTAAGTCCGTTCTAGCCCCGTTTTTAATGATTTTTATGTTTTTGAAATCCTTGTAACATGATCTATCTATTTCCACCACTAATTTAAGACATAATCAAAGTATAAATGAATATTTTTTTATTATTTTGATGTCTAACGGTATAAAATGTATGTTTGGTGTATGATAAACTACTTTTGCTAAGTGATTTTTGATAAAAATGCCAAAAAGGACCTATTTATAAAAAGTTTTAAAATGGGCCTTAAAATCTAAATAAAAGAAAAATGTGGGCTTATATAAGCATGTATAATGTTTGGCTAGGCATGGGTATTAAAGAAATTGAGTACATTTCAATTTACGAGCCTAGGGACAAAATTGTAAAAATGTGAAACTTTAACGATAAAATGTAATTTTTGCTATAATGTGATTTTTGGCTGATTTGAATAGTATAAAGATTAAATAAGTTAAATGTGATATTATAGATCAAGAAAAATAAGGTTCGGAACTAGAATAGAGGAAAAATGAGTATTTGACGGTTAGGTCCTATTCGCCATTTTTATGCCGAGGTAAGTTCGTATGTTTAATAAGTTTTAAATTATGTATGTAGAAATGCTTAATTGATATAATTGTGGTAAAAACTATATTATTGAAATGAAATGGGAATGTTATTGAGTATGATACTACGAAAATGACCGACAGAGATTCGATCCAGAGAAAGTCCCAGTTGAACCTTAGGAATAGATAGGACACAAATGTCATGACATTAGGGTTACTGAGATTGCGTGTAAGACCATATCTGGGATATGGCATCTATATGAGATTTCGTGTAATACCATATCTGGGATATGACATCGATATGAGACTTCATGTAAGACCATAGTTGGGCTATTGACATCGATTCGAGATCACATATAAGACCATATCTGGGATATGGCATTGGTACGGTACTGTGAGTATGAGATTCCTGAGTATCTTTTCGTATTTCAAGTGGTTCAACGTGAAATTCAATGGGTATGTCAAAGAAGAGAAAGAACATGTAAGTATTACGAATTTGTACAGGTATGTACTTAAGTTTATAAGCATTGAATTCATGATATTGTGAGTTCATGGTTTCCATGAGAATGTTTTCGTGAAAGCCTTGTGATTATTGGTCTATATTTGTGACGTATGAAATACATGGTAAATTTTATTGGCGATTGTGTAATTGGTTTTCGAGCCGAATTGAGTTATGATATAACATGTTTTATTCGCACGAATTGTGATTTCTCAGACATGAGAAAAAAGAAACATTCGCATAATTTCCTAATAAAATGATTACGGAAGTATGAGAAGATATGGACTTTAAACAATTGAAAAATGTTATATATGCTTGAAATGTGAATACTCATAATTAATGTGCATGTTTACAATAAAGTTTGGAATGATTTGTTAATTGCTGAAATATGTTACAAAGGAGAGATTACGATTGTTAGGCTAGTGTCAAAATGTGTTTAAATTATGCTTATAAGTTGATAGAGCAAACATTGTGACTAAATAAAAATTACAACTATGAGATTCATAGTAATTTGTATTATCTTGTGTTTAAATTGATGGATTTGATAAAAGATTGGTAAGAGTTCCTTATTATTTTCGTACGGACTTACTAAGCTATAGAGCTTACCCCCTTCCTTTCCCATGTTTTATAGTGCCGTGAAGCTAGCTCGAGTTGGAGATCGACGAAGATCCTATCACACTATCAAGCTATCATTTTGGGTATTGATGAATTCAGGTATTTTGAGTTATTGCATGTATAGGGACTTGGTCATTTTGTTATATGCGTCATATGCTTTTAGCCAATGTAATTGTAGCACCCCGAAAATTTCTACAGTAAGATATTGTCCTTGATATAGTAAAATAAGAAAACAAAGTAATAAAAGGGAAAATTCTGAGTTATGTCAACATTGGGAAGTATAAGTATATTATGATATATTAATTCAAGAAAGGACTAAATTGTAAAAGTGATAAAATTTTTGTTGCACAAGAGTAAATACTCAAAATTTGGGGGGCTAAAGTGTAAATATGTATGAATATTCAGCTAGCATGGCTAGTTTGCATGTTTTAGGCTCATGGACTAAATTGAATAAAAGTAAAATTTTATGGGCAATTTTGTAAAAATGTTAGAAATGACCAAATTGCATGAAATGAATTATTTTATTATTTAAAATTACAAAATTGAATGAAATTATTAATTTAGCTCAAGATCAGGGAAAAACATGTTTTAAGGATTAAATTGAAAAATATTGAAATTATGGAAAATCCTGATATTTTATAGAATTCATGGGTTGTTATCAATTTGTTTGAGAATAACGGCTGGAAATAATGGTTAAATTGCAATAATTTTATTTTATTTTAACCTAAGGATGAAATCGTCATTAATTAAAAGTTTAAGGATAAAATGGTAATTTTGTTTAGAGCATTAGTTGAATGTATTACAACATGAAATAAATGAAAACGACGATCAAATTTTTTTTAAAGATCCGGATGACATGAATCGAGACTTAAACGTAAAAAACAAAAGATATCGGATTAATGAAATTATAAACATGTACAAGCAACGAGGTAAGTTAATGTAACTTGAATTGTATTTTTAAATACATGAAATATCGATATAATGAATTACCTGACTTATGTTTATGAAGAAATGGCAAGAGAATGATATTTATCATGACATGTAAATAGGTGATTATTTTGATACGTTGATACAAGGAAATTAATTAAATTGAGACGAGTAATAAATTCGAGTAAAACATATCGAGAAAAATAAGTAAATTAAGGGACAATATGTTTGATTTTAGTTGGCTCCAAATATGAACGTTAGATGAAATGAAATATCTAATAAATAAATTGGTAACTCTGGTAATGCTCCGTAACTCTATTCCGGTGACGGATTCGGGTTAGGGGCGTTACAGTAATGGCCTGTAATCATCAAAGGCTTGTTTTGCTATTTGGCCATGTAATTTGGCTTATAGTGACAACATGGTTGTAAGCATCAGTATATTCATATATGTGTTAATGTCTATGGTGATATGATCATGATATGCTTGTGAATTTGAAATATTTGGAAATGTAATTTATGGCATGATTGTGTAATTTTTGGAATTGTGACCTATTGATGAGATGAGGAATTTGAGTATAATTTGGTAACTAGATAGTAACTGAATGAAGCCTAATGAATGTGAGATTTGTATGTTTGATTTAGGGCTTAATAAATATAGTGAATATGTTAGATAAAGATATAAAGTTGATATGTTTTAACCATGAATGTGGATGTTTTGGTTGCCTAAGTATGTATTGTTTTGTGCCTTTGAACTGGGGTAAGTGTATGCGTGAATAAGGGTGGCAAATGGCTTGGTAAATAGCTTATTATTGTCCACATGGGTAGACATACGGGAGCGTGTCTAGGCTGTGTGTAACACACGGTTAGCCCCATGGGCGTGTGATCTAGCCGTATGTCCCCTGCACCTAGATTGTTACAAAACAGAATGCTCAGTATCAAGCACAAGGGCATAAGACACGGCCGTGTGTCTCAGCCGGGTGAAGGACACGACCTCGGGACCCAGACATGTGTCTTGGCCGTATGACTTCAATTTGTTCTTGGGTGACAAGCAGAGAGTTACACAGGTTAGGGATACAGACGTGTGTGACCACACAGCCTACCCACATGGGTGTGTCCCAAGCCACACAGACGTGTGGCCCCTATTTTAGCAAAAATTCTCTACGTGTCGTAAAATTTTCTAAAGTTCTCGGTTTAGTCTCGAACCGCTTCGAAAGCATGTTTTGGGCCTTGTAGGCTCATTTTTGGGATGATGTGATTGATTATTAAAAAGTTTTAATTTGGTGCCAAATTTACAACTCGAAATGTATGTTTGCTTGTGTTTACGTTTGGTGATCGTGAGTTTCCATGATAAGTTTTATAAATTTATAATTAATCGCTCTTGAAACTAACTATTATCACGATGTAGGCAAGTGTGCCTATCGAACAGTAGTATAGCTTTAGCAAGACCGGATTGTCGAACCCAAAGGACTAAAAGTACTAGAAATGACTGTCTTTTTATTATCTAGCCTAAGAAATAAAGGGGTTTGTTTTAACTAATTAATTAAACTAAGAAATTGCAAAAAATAGAATTGGGAAATTACTTCTGGGAAAACGATTGATTAAGGACAATACCTAAGGAAAAATCCACCTAGACTTTTACTTGTTATTCTAGCTCCGAACCGGACGATTTATTCATCTAACTTGTTCCGTAGAAATCCCTAAGTTATGTTATTATCCCTATTCAAGACTAATAGCGTCTAATCCCTAGGTTGAATAACCGAGACTTTTCTCTAATTAACACCCTAGGGTTGCATTAACTCGTTCTATAGATTCCCTTATTACGTTTCACCCTAATCCGGCAAAATTTTGTCACCCTATCTCTAGGCGCGCAATCAACTCCGCTTAATTATGACAAAGTTACTCTTAGTCAGGGTCTATTCCTTCTCCAACTAAGAGTAGTAATTTGAAGTGATATCCTGAAATACCAATACAAGAATTAAGAACACATAATTAAGAACAAGTCAAATATTTATCATACGATTCAGAAAATAATAACAAGATTTGTCTTAGGTTTCATCCCCCTTAGGTATTTAGGGGTTTAGTTCATAACTAAATAAGAAAACATCTCAGAATAATAAAGATTACAAAACATAAAGAAAACCCAAAACTCCTAAAAGGGAAATCGAGGAGAAATCTTCAGTCTTGATGGTGAATCCGGCTTCTGAGATGGATCAATCGGGTTCCTTGGAGTAATTCCTTACTCCCTATTCTCCGTCTCCCTTTTCTTCCTCCTCTAGGCTGTATTTGTAGGCTTTGGAATGCCTAAGAACCCTCAAAAGTAGGCTTTTCTGAATTGGACTCAACTTAGGCTTAGCAGGGACACGCCCGTGTGGCACACCCGTGTGAGTCGTGCTTTTAATTATGCCAAATGGACACGGCTGTGTGAGGAGGTCCAGGCCGTGTTGATTTCATACTTTGGCCCATTTTCTCCGTTTTTGGCTCGTTTCTCGTTCCTTTCGCTGTCCTATGCTTACCTAAGTGTAAAACATGAAATTAAGGCATTAGGAGCATCGAATTCACTAATTCTAAGGAAACATCATTCATAAAATGCATTAAGCATGGGGCAAAAATATATATAAATTACGGTTTATCAAATACCCCCACACTTAAGCGTTTGCTTGTCCTCAAACAAAATCCTCAAATTATAATTAAAAATTCCTTTTTCTCAACTGATAATTCCTATCAGTAATATCTCAAACCATCTCATAAGTAATCATACATTGAGAATTCAACTAAAAGAACATTAAAGCTTCAAACATCCCAAGTTGAGTATTTAATCATGAAAAGCTTAGGCATCTCCCTTCATCTAAGTAGTTATCATTGATTCGGAACCTCACAAAGTTTAACATCCTCACTAAAGATTCACTCAAATCACTTGAAGTGTTTAAGGACAATGAAATTAGCACTCATCAGTCAATATGAAAAGTTATTACCATAGGCTTGCATGAAAATCAAACCTCCACCACTATAAATCGAGATGATACATCAATCAAAAGGTCTTTAAAGGGTTGTAACGTGGTTTGGTTAGGGGGTGTGGCCACAAGCTGAAAGAAAAGGTTAGAATCGAGATTGATTTGAAAATTTACTTAACTAGAAAAATATTTAATCATCACTTGCGTACAACATAGCTTCTTCTCTGACTATGAAATTTGAATAATGAAGCTTACAAACAGAAGATAACTACTAATATGTAAACATGTTTTTTTTTAAGAACAAGTCAAATAACATAGATTAACTATTAAGAATAAGACATACCTAAGCAATTTATTCAACTCAAATCTCGATAAAAATAGGGTTCAAATTAATTTAAGGGATTTCAACAATAATGGGTTAAGGGTTAATATTGAGGGTCATACAAGGAATGGTTTGTTAGGCTCAAAGGGGTTTACTAAGGGTTAGTCGTGGAGGTAGGCTTTTCATGGCATGAGTGGGTTAATCCCAAGTGCCTCTATCAGCTTGACATATCAAATCAAATGGTGTGGTCTTGACATGCATAATCAAGCAAGTTCTAGAATAACAATTTAATATTGACACACTCAAAGCAATAATAAAAGTGAGCATGAAAGAATTAATAGATGCTCAAAAGGCTCAAAAATCTCACAAGAATTATGGCTTTTTGATGTTTAAACTTGTGGGATTCAATTCAAGATAATACCTAAACTTGGGGAAACAACCTAAAATTTTAAATTCTTAAAAATCAACTTATCATGCTTGATTCTCTAACGTCTTAAAGTTTAAACAATCAATGCATAAATACCTATGTTTTAGTTCAAGATAATCAATCAAAATTCATCCTAAACATGATATGAGAGATTTACAAGAGAATAAAGCAATAGTCAGGGATTTTTTGGATAATGAAATGATTACCCCCCCACACTTAAGATGTACATTGCCATCAATGTACAAAAATAGATATATAAGAAAATATAAGATCATAAGATAGGGAGAAAATTGAAACTTCCTGAGTGTTGAATGAATGAATTCCCTAGTTTGGTGTTATAGAGGTGGAGGAGGATACTCCGGTGGTGGTAGAGGTTGGGTACCACAAGTGCTGTGCCAAAAGAATATTATATCTCGTCATTGAGTAGGACATGGCAGTCGTGGAGAACCTTTTCCAAAGGAGTTTGAAGTTCCTAAGTGATTGTGAGCTTTGGAGCTCGTTATAACTGTGATAAAAGCAGGAACTGTTTAGGGGATATTAGGTAGAATAATTACTCATAAAGAAATACCCGAGATTGAAAATAATTAATAAAACCTAATAAATAAGATAAGAAAAAAAAGAAATAACATTGAAATGTTAAAAGTGAAATTAATAAAAACTTAAAATAAAAATAAAAATAAAAGTAGAATTAAAAAAATAAAGATAAAATTAAATTAAATTAAACATCATCATCACCGGATGGTTCGCGAGGTGGTGGTGGTGATGAGATGTGGAAGTGCTGGCAAATCTGCTGGAGGGTAGCATCAATGTTGTCAAATCTTTGAAAACACTATTGCTCGAATCGGTTGAGGTGCTCAGAGATGTCAGCATATGAAGCCGCCGCATGAACTGGACGAGAGGGTGGTGGTGGCTGGGAAGGTGGGTCCTTGTTTTGGTAAGGACATCATCAGTAATGTCCTCTGGAGCCTCCTCCTTGGTGGATTGGGCGAGACGATATTGGGGAGGGTAGGTTCCTCGGCGCCTCTCGATCATCCTCATACTAAGCATACTCGGGATGCCTTATGGAGACCTCTGGCCAATGAGGGTTAGGAATGATTCTTGGGCCGCGCTGTCGAGGAATCTGAAGTGTCGGGCCAGTCGAGTCACGTAGGGGCCAATGGAGATGACCCCCCTCCGATGTCGCTCCGTCTGGTGGTGGATGGCAAGGGCAGTAAAGTATGCAAGATCGAAAACATGCCGGTTTGACATACACCATAAGTAGTAGACGTCGTGGGTAGTGACGACGCTGGTGCTTTCTTTCCGCCCTGTTAAAGTGTGAGATAGAATAGAATGGAGATACCTTAAGGACGAAGGGAGAGATGATGCCTTGGTGCGACTGGGGTCGTAGTTGGCCGAACGTGGGACGAGGGCGTCCCAGCAACGTGAGAGAGAACGATGAATATGACGGTCGAGAGCATGTAAGTCATTCTTCTCTCTAAACTCCTCGGTATATAAACCCAATGCAGTGCCGAATTTTGGGACGCTTAATTAGCGGACTAATCCACTTAAGCGAAACTGGACTGTGCCGGGATCATCGTAGTTCATCATTACCTTTGAAGATGGAGCGTGGAGCATAGTTCCATCGTTAGCTCTAAGTATGTTGGCTCGATGACCCCAAAGAATAGTTCCCACGGGTCAGTTGTAAGGAGGCCCGGATTGCATCAGCCAATTGCACTTGTTCAACAGTAGCCCAGTCGATGCATCGGCCCGCTGTTAAAGGTCAGGCCGGTAGTATTTGAAAGAGCTCTTCTTGGGGCCCGTTGGGGAACTATAGGAAAGGATGACGAATTTTTGCGGTTGGGCTCGAGGAGGATGATGCTCCTTTCCTTTCCTTGGAAGCGGGGACGGCGGTTTTCTTCCCTCATGAAGATGACATACTGAACTTGAAATTTGAACCATTAAGTCGTCTTAAAGAGTGGACAAGGTAGAATGCAACTAAAATCAAAAAGGAAAAACCATGAATATGTTCAGCCACAATTACTAAAATTACTAAGTTCAATAGCATATTTTTGTAGCATGAACATTATGGTGTGAGTAAAAATGACAAAGACTAGAATGCAACCTATTATATATATGAGAAAATGGAACACAAAAGGGATGAAAATTTCAACTACCTTAATCATGCATATTTGCCTCTAACTAATCAAATGGAGTAAAGAAATCATGCAATGGGTGAGAATTTTAATATGAAAAAGAGAAAAAATGATGATGGGTATTCTAGATTATGACATTTAAATGATAAAAATATAAAGATAAAATCAAAAACTTGCATATTATCATAATAAATAGCCCTAGAAATTAGTAAAATAGACAAGGAAGAAGTAAACAAACGCTAGGAAGAGGAGAAAATACGCCAAAAATGTAGTTGGACGCGGCGCATGGGCGTGGCAAGGAGGCCGTGTGGACTTGCAGCGGCTAGGGTTAGGGTTTTTAAGTGGGGAAGACAATGAATAGTGCAGCCTATTTATAGATTTTGGGGCATACGGCCAGGGGACACGCCCATGTGCCCCAATTTTAGCCCGTGTGTTTCGCGTTTTTCTTACTTTGGCACGTCTGAAATTCGACACACGCCCGTGTATCGTGGGCGTGTTAGTGCACACGGCCATGTCGCACGACCATGTCTAGCTTATTTCGCTTCTCGCACGCCTGTGTACGACAGCCCCACGCCCGTGTTAATTTGATAGGTTCGACCACGGTTGTTCGACACGGGCGTGTCGCACGCCTATGCTAGTTTTTTAGTTTCAACCATGGTCCTAAGGCACGGGCCTGTCGCACACCCGTGTTGTTTTGACAGGTTTGCCCACAGCCATGTCGCACGAGCGTGGCGATTTATTGCATCCCGTGTTTTGAGAAAATTTTTGCCTTATTTCCACATGGTCCTAAGCACGCCCGTGTGCTTGGCCGTGTCTCTGTGGTGTACATATTTTCAAGAGCTTCGTTAGTAGGTTAGGTGTTTAAACACTAAAATTTAAAGAACTTAATATAATTAGTGCTTGGGTTACCTCCCGAAAAGTGCTTATTTATAGTCTAAGCTCGACTTACCTCTCCATTGGATGGTCATGTGGTTTAAGGAGTCCATACTCCTCATTCCTGCTATCAATCTTATCAAAATAAGGTTTTAGACGGGTGTTGTTTAACTTAAAAGTGCTAAACTTGGGATGACTTACCTCTACTGTACCGAATGGGAAAATACTAAGAACCGTAAGAGAGATTTCTTTATTCAGGTTGGTGGTGACCATGTGAGGATCTGTGGGATCTAGTAAGACTTTATCTATAACCCTAAGTTAATTTGGAGAGGTAACGAGCTTGTTCTGGCGTAATTCTGGTTTATCGTGTGTTCTCGGTTTATGTGCTCACCATTCTTCTAGCTCCTCTATTTGTAGCCTTCGTTCTTTATGAATGGGTCCTCTATTTTTGCTAGAACATGGCTCTTGAACTTCTGTTAAACTCAATTTCTACAAAGTAGGTTGCATCATATTATCAATTTTAGTAGACTGGTATGGACAATTACCTTCAATATTCGATGTGTTGCCAGAATTACGAGCTTGAAGGGTGATCGTTTCGTCTCCCACACGAAGTGTGAGCTTACCTGTGCCAACATCAATAATTATTTTAGCAGTTGCTAAAAAGGGCCTCCCTAAAATCAAATACGTGTTGTTATCCTCCTCTATGTCTAGAACAATGAAATCAACGGGAAATATGAACTTATCTATTTTCACTAGTACGTCTTCAATAATACCCCTAGGAAATCTTATAGTTTTATCTGCCAATTGAATGCTCATCCTAGTTTGTTTAGGTTTCCCAAGACCTAGTTGCCTAAACATTTTGTAAGGCATGACGTTAATACTAGCCCCTAAATCCGCTAATGCATTATTCACATCTAAACTACCAATTACGCAAGGAATTGTAAAACTCCCTGGATCTTTCAATTTGTGGGGTAGCTTATTCTGTAGAATAGCTGAGCAAACTGCGTTTAGCTCCACATGCAATGCCTCATCCAACTTCCGCTTATTTGCTAAAAGCTCTCTTAAAAATTTCATTGCATTTGGCATCTGCGACAGAGCTTCAATAAACGGTAAGTTAATATGTAATTTTTTTAAAAGTTTAAGGAATTTACCGAATTGTTCATATGATCGGTCTTTCCTTGTCGCGTTAGGGTATGGGACACGAGGTTTGTATTCTACATTCACCGTTTTGTTTTCATTATGACTTACCTCACCTTTACCCTTACTCACCACAGTTTTTTGCATCAATTCTGGCTCAGGCTCACCGAATCCTTCTTTATCTTGAACATTAATTGCGTTAAGCTGTTCCCTTGGGTTGGGTTCAGTATTACTTGGCAAGCTACCTTGTGGTCGTTCAGAGATTAGTTTGGAAAGCTGGCTTATCTGAGTTTCGAGTCCTTGGATCGATGCTTGTTGATTTTTAAGTGCTGTCTTGGTATTCTGGAAATGGGTTTCTAACACCGAGATGAATTTGGATAGCATCTCCTCAAGGTTCGGTTTCTTCTCTTGTTGATAAGGTGGTTTTTGGAAGCCTGAGGGTGGTGGTGGTCTCTGATTTCCTTGTCCTCCCCATGAGAAGTTTGGGTGATTCCTCCAACCTGCATTATTGGTGTTACTGTAAGGATTATTTTGAGATCGAGGATTATTGCCCATATAATTTAATTTCTTGTTCTCCATAGTGTGGCCATAGGGTTGGTATTCTGGATTACTCGATCCACCTCCACTCGCTTCACATTGCATTACTAGGTGAACCTGCGTAGAACTAAATAAACCATCAATCTTTTTATTTAAAAGTTCTACTTGATTTGACATCATAGTAACCGAGTCGACATTATAAATGCCTGCTGTTTTCATTGACTTAGTGCTCATGACTTGCCACTGATAGTTATTCAGTGACATCTCCTCAATAAATTTGTAAGCCTCTTCAGGTGTTTTGTTGTTGATGGTTCCACCAGCAGCTGCGTTAATCATCTGTCTTGTCAAGGGATTCACACCATTGTAGAACGTTTGAACTTGCAGCCATAGAGGTAACCCGTGGTGAGGGCACCTTCGCAGTAGGTCCTTGTATCTCTCCCATGCATCTTAAAGTGTTTCTAAGTCCATCTGCACAAAAGAAGAGATATCATTACGTAACTTAGCCGTTTTAGCCGGCGGAAAATATTTTAGTAAAAATTTTTCAGTCATTTGTTCCCAAGCAGTGATGGACCCTCATGGTAATGAGTTCAACCACTGTTTAGCTTTGTTCCTCAGTGAGAAAGGGAATAACCGAAGGCGAATGGCATCATCAGAAACGCCATTAATTTTGAAAGTGTCGCAAAATTCCAGAAAAGTTGCCAAGTGAGTGTTAGGATTCTCATCCTGCAAACCATCAAACTGAACAAACTACTATATCATTTGAATCGTGTTAGGTTTCAGTTCAAAATTATTTGCAGCAATAGCAGGCCTAACTATACTTGACTCAGTTCCTGTTAATGTAGGTTTAGCATAATCATACATAGCACGAGGAGCAGGTTTCTGATTTGCTAATTCAGTGGGTATTGCTGGGGGTAGCTGATTGTCTTGATTTTCAGCCATCTCCTCGGTTGTAGTTGAGATATCGTCCTCTTGCTCTTCCTCTTTGTATCTTAAGCTTTGCCTTATTTCTCGTCGGTTTCTACGAGCTCTGCGATCGATCTCTTCTTCAAAAAGCAGTGGTCCTGACGGGTTTCTTCTAGTCATAAACTATAAGAACCTGCCAGAAGAAAGAAATAGAAAATTAGTAAATTAGCACAAAATAAAGTTAAATTGCAAGAAAGATAAATGGCTAAAGTAATAAAAATTGAGTGTTCCTAATATCTTAGTCCCCAGCAACGGCGCCAAAAACTTGATCGTGATTTTCCGTGATAAGTTTTATAAATTTATAATTAATCGCTCTTGAAACTAACTATTATCACGACGTAGGCAAGTGCACCTATCGAACAGTAGTATAGCTTTAGCAAGACCGAATTGTCGAACCCAAAGGACTAAAAGTACTAGTAATGACTGTCTTTTTATTATCTAGCCTAAGAAATAAAGAGGTTTGTGTTAACTAATTAATTAAACTAAGAAGTTGCAAAAAATAGAATTGGGAAAGTACTTCTAGGAAAATGATTGATTAAGGACAATACCTAATAAAAAAATCCACCTAGACTTTTACTTGTTATTCTGGCTCCGAACCAGACGATTTATTCATTTAACTTGTTCCGTAGAAATCCCTAAGTTATGTTATTATCCCTATTCAAGACTAATAGCGTCTAATCACTAGGTTGAATAACCGAGACTTTTCTCTAATTAACACCCTAGGGTTGCATTAACTCGTTCTATGGATTCCCTTATTAGGTTTCACCCTAATCCGGTAAAATCTTGTCACCCTATCTCTAGGCATGCAATTAACTCTGCTTAATTATGACAAAGTTACTCTTAGTCAGGGTCTATTCCTCCTCCAACTAAGAGTAGTAACTTGAAGTGATATCCTAAAATACCAAAACAAGAATTAAGAACACATAATTAATAACAAGTCAAATATTTATCATACGATTCAGAAAATAATAACAAGATTTGTCTTAGGTTTCATTCCCCTTAGGTCTTTAGGGGTTTAGTTCATAACTAAATAAGAAAACATTTTAGAATAATAAAGACTACAAAACATAAAGAAAATCCAAAACTCCTGAAAGGGAAATTGAGGAGAAATCTTCAGTCTTGATGGTGAATCTGGCTTCTGATATGGATCAATCGGGTTCGTTTGAGTAATTCCTTACTCCCTATTCTCCGTCTCCCTTTTCTTCCTCCTCTGGGGTGTACTTATAGGCTTTGGAATGCCTAAGAACCCTCAAAAGTGGCCTTTTCTGAATTGGACTCAACTTAGGCTTGGTAGGGACAGTTTATATTGTGGTAAACTCATCCATGTTTGTTTAGCATTCATATGATGATATGTGTCTAACTTTTTTGATTAAGTGAATGTGATATCTTACTCAAAATTTATGGAATGTATGTATAAGTGCATTTGTTTCAATAAGATAATCGAAAAGTTCGTGTAGCTTAAATATGTATGTCGATTTGGTTGAAGTGAGTTATATTATTGTTATGATATTATGTTAATGATGAATGTTAAGTCATATGTGTGTATATATATATATGACAGTCGAGTTAAAGGCTTTATGACCTCACCCCCTTACCAATGTGGTATTTTATAACGAAATTTCATGAGATTTATGTTGAGTGATATCACAAGTGAGAGATTAAAGAGTTCAGTAGCAAAATAACTAATAATGTGGTCAGAGTTGAGAATAGTTTGGCAAGTGAATACAGTTGTGGAAAAGATGTCAAGTTAATCTAAAGATTATTCGAATTTTGCAATGTCACGATTAAAGAAAAGTTAATCTCGACAAATCGATTCATTCAGGTATGATGTCTAAAGTATGTATTTGCTGAAATTTCTTCTAGATTGATTTTCATTAGTGAATGGAATAATATGGGATTAGTGATGATAGAATTAGTTAAAGAAATGATATTTGAATCGTAAAGATGTCTGAGTATAATAGTAGTAATTGAATAAATTATGACGATTTCTCCTGGGTATTTTATATATTCATTTATCCTCAGAGATATATGTGATTATTCATTTTTTGATGAAATTTTTATCATATGAGAATGCTAGCTGATTATAATGTCGAACAAAAGCACTGTTGGTATGGTTGGTTGATGATCAATATATTTTATCTCTCTTTTTGGGGTTTTATTCTATTCTGTTTGGGATAAAAGTTGATGGTGAAAATTTATGTGAGGCTATTCTTCTGTTTCTACTGGATGTTGTTTTGTTTTATATATATTCGGAAAATATATTATCTCTGTTACAATTGATTCCAAAGTGTTTAAGCATTGTTTTTCTTCTGGTTTTCTCTGAGGAATCATCAAGATCTTTATTATTTTCATATGAGTTATGTTCTCGGATTTCCAGTATGGTATCGCATCTTGGATTTCTTTATCTCAGTTTTCTTATCATCCTTATTTCGTAAATTATCAATCATGGCTCATCTTTAAAGTGTGTTCTTCGGCTTTTGATAACTATGTCTATTATGAGTGTATTTCTAGTTCGATCATAGGAATGTGGTGATTTTGGTATCAGGATTTCTCTAATTTTTGTGAAAGGAATTGACATTGGCAAAGGTATAGATAATGGAAGTTCATGCTCAAATTGTATGATGGCTTTCTTTTCTCAGGTAAGTTTGATTAAGGTCAATGAATTCAATCAGGATATTTTGCTTCCTTGAGCTAATGCAGTTGTAAAGATCCTTGATTAGCATGTTAAGGGAATTATAAAAGATTGTATGTTTGAGTTTTTTAACAGCATGAAAAAAGGAGTCTTTTAATAAGTTATTATTTAATAGTTGAGAAAAACTTAGTTATTTTTATCTGAGCGAGCTGGTCAGTTGAAAGGTAATTTGAGTTATATGCATTTAAGTTTATCCTCAGGTAAGAAAATAAAATCTTGTACATTTATGGGTGAATAGACGCACAGTTTGAAGGAAGAGTTCATATTCTAGAAAGTATGATACAGAGGTATACCTATTAGATTTGTTCTAATTGAATGATGTTGTTATAAGTTAAAGTTGTTTCGATTGATAAAGTTATCACATTTTTGAAAGTTTGAATGGTCTGTTGCATGTTAGCAAAGTTGAAAACAATTGAAGGTGTTATTAACCGAAGCACTGGTTCTGGGTTATGTTTGAATTAAGTAAAGAATTCATGATTTTTCAGTGATGCACTATCGAATAGATTAGAATGTGATTTGATATAAGAAAGTAAAGTGATAATTTATGCTTTCAGATGGTTAAAGTCTCATCAAAAGAATTGTTTGACGAGTGAATTAGAGTCGGCCGCTAGTATGTATGTGTTGAGAAGTTGACGGCGTCGTTTGTTCGATGAAAAACGTCATATGCTTCTTGACTACAAGAGTTTAAAGTATTTAACGTTACGGAAAAATCCAAAATTAAGACAACGCTGATGGGTTGAACTATTGACAAATTTGGAATAGTTAACGATTAGTCTTTTGGGAAAGCAAGTATAGTTACAGATGCTTGAAAGGAAAGCCTTTGTTCAATTTGTGAGTGTTGGTTACATGATTAATCTTATTTGATGGAAGTCTGGATCTAGCTAAATTAAAAAGCTAAAGCGATGTTTTCTTTGCAAGATTGAGAACCTCAGGAATGTGATAGTGAGTGGTAAACTAAACAAGTACGATGTGAGATGACTCTTGATTTTGATTTCTATTGTTATTACTTCGAGATAGAATTCGCGCAATGAATTATCCAGAGCTTATGCAGAAAATAATGTATGAGACTCAGTAGTAGCTCATTTGTTCATTCAGAAAGTAATTCAGATCTTTGACGATATGCTCCGACACTGTGTTTCAGAGTTCAAAGGTGATTGGAAAAAGATATACGAGGTGGAATTGATTCGTGATTTTGAGTAAAAAGGTGAAAGTGATTCATGAAAGTTGAAAACAACTTCAGACTGACATAAGTAGTATACAGATTTGACAATTTAAGATTTGGATTCCAGATCGAAGATAAAGTGATTCTGGAAGCATTGCCCTCAAAGAGGACTATTTGATGAGATAGAGGAAAATACGAGAACATTACCCTAATCTCTTTTCTGGAAAGATTTTCGGGGACGAAAATCCCTAAGGGGAGAGTTGTAATAGCCTGATTTTGGGTCTAGCCGGAACAGTGGTTTCGGGACCACAAATTTGGCGCAGAAAAATTTATTTTTATTATAGTTTTATGGTCTACAGTTTTATGGAATGATTTCATGAAAATTTCATTCAAAAATTTTGACGTTTGGGCACTCAATTTAGTCAAAAGGACTGACTTGTAATAAGTGCAACAGTTGAGTTCTACATGCTAGAGGTGTCTAATTGCTATGAAATTTAAAATTGGAGGTTCTTAAATGGTAATTAGACCATTGGTTAAGTTGTTGGACAAAAATGGACATGGTTAGATATGTTTCTAAGTTTTTCACTAAAGGTATTTTAGTAATTTGGTAATTAAATGAATTAAAAAGCCAAATATTTTTCATCTTCCTCCCATGGCCAAATTTTACAAGAAGAAACAATGGCTAGGGTTTTTCAAGCTTCCAAGCTCGATTGTAAGTCCGTTCTAGCCCTGTTTTTAATGATTTCTATGTTTTTGAAATCCTTGTAACATAATCTACCTATTTCTACCACTATCTATTTCTACCACTAATTTAAGACATAATCAAAGTATAAATGAATATTTTTTTTATTATTTGGATCTCTAATGTTAGAAAATGTATGTTTGGTGTATGATAAACGACTTTTGCTAAGTGATTTTCGATGAAGATTCCTAAAAGGACCTATTTGTAAAAAGTTGTAAAATGGGTCTTAAAATGTGAATAAAAGAAAAATGTGTGCTGCTATAAGCATGTATAACGTTCGGCTAGGCATGGGTATTGAAGAAATTGATTACATTTCATTTTACGAGCCTAGGGACTAAATTGTAAAAATGTGAAACTTTAAGGGTAAAAATGTAATTTTTGTCATACCATGAGTTTTGGCTGATTTGAATAGTATAATGATTAAATAAGTTAAATGTGATATTATAGATCAAGAAAAATGAGGTTCAGAACTAGAACGAGAGAAAAACGAGTATTTGACGGTTAGGTCCTATTCACCATTTTTATGCCGAGGTAAGTTCGTATGTTTAATAAGCATTAAATTATGTATGTATAAATGCTTAATTGATATAATTGTGGTAAATACTATATTATTGAAATGAAATGGGAATGTTTTTTAGTACAATACTACGAAAATGACCGACAGAGATTCGATACAGAGAAAGTCCCGATTGAACCTTAGGAATTGATAGGACACAAATGTCATGATATTAGGGTTACTGAGATTACGTGTAAGACCATATCTGGGATATGGCATCTATATAAGATTTCGTGTAAGACCATAACTGGGATATGGCATCAATATGAGACTTCGTGTAAGACCATTGCTGGGCTATTGGTATCGATACGAGATTACATGTAAGACCATATCTGGGATATGGCATTGGTACGGTACTGTGAGTACGAGATTCCCAAGTATCCTTTAGTATTCCAGGTGGTTTAACGGGAAATTCAATGGGTATGTCAAAGAAGAGAAAGAGCATGTAAGTATTATGAATTTGTACAGGTATGTACATAAGTTTATAAGCATTGACTTCATGCTATTGTAAGTTCATGGTTTCCATGAGAATGTTTTCGTGAAAGCCTTGTGATTATTGGTCTATCTTTGTGATGTATGAAATAAATGGTAAATTCGGTTGGCGATTGTGTAATTGGTTTTTGGGCCGAATTGAGTTATGATATAACATGTTTTATTCGCACGAATTGTGATTTATCGGACATGAGAAAAAGGAAACATTTGCATAATTGCCTAATAAAATGATTACGGAAGTATGAGAAGATATGGGCTTTAAACAATTGAAAAATGTTATATATGCTTGAAATGTGAATACTCATAATTAATGTGTATGTTTACTATGAGGTTTGAAACGATTTGTTATTTTCTGTAATATGTTACAAATGAGAGATTACGGTTGTTAGGCTAATGTCAAGATGTGTTTAAATTATGCTTATAAGTTGATAGAGCAAACATTGTGTCTAAATAAAAATTACAACTATGATATTCATGGTAATTTGTATTATCTTATGTTTAAATTGATGGATTTGATAAAAGATTGGTAAGAGTTGCTTATTATTTTCGTACGGACTTACTAAGCTATATAGCTTACCCCCTTCCTTTCCCATGTTTTATAGTGCCGTGAAGCTAGCTCGAGTTGCAGATCGACGAAGATCCTATCACACTATCAAGCTATCATTTTGGGTATTGAAGAATTCAAGTATTTTGAGTTATGGCATGTATAGGGACTTGGTCATTTTGTTATATGCATCGTCTGATTTTAGCCAATGTAATGGCTTGTAATCGTCAAAGGCTTGTTTTTCTATTTGACCATGTAAGTTGGCTTATAGTGGAAACATGGTTGTAAGCCTAAGTATATTCATATATGTTTCAATGTCTTATGGTGATATGATCATGATATGCTTGGTGAATGTGAAAATGTGATTTATGGCATGATTGTGTAATGTTTGGAATTGTGACCTATTGATGAGATGAGGAATTTAAGTATAATTTGGTAACTAGATAGGAATTGAATGAAGCCTAATGAATGTGAGATTTGTATGATTAATGATAAAGATATAAAGTTGATATGTTTTAACCATTAATGTGGATGTTTTGGTTGCCTAAGTATGTATTGTTTTGTGCCTTTGAATTGGGGTAAGTGTATGTGTGAATAAGGGTGGCAAATGGCTAGGTCAATAGCCTTATTATTGTCCACACGGGTAGACACACGGGCATGTGTCTAGGCCGTGTGTGACACACGGTCAGCCCCATGGGCGTGTGATCCGGCCATGTGTCCCCTGCACCTAAATTGTTGCAAAATAGAATGCTCAGTATCGAGCACACAGGCATAAGACACGACCGTGTGTCTCAGCAGTGTGAAGGACATAGCCTTGGGACACAGGCATGTGTGACCACACGGGCTGCCTACACAGGCGTGTCCCAAGCCACACAGGCATGTGACTCCTATTTTAGCAAAAATTCTTTAAGTGTCGTAAAATTTTCTAAAGTTCTCGGTTTAGTCCCGAACCGCTTCTAAAGCATGTTTTGGGCCTCGTAGGCTTATTTTTGGGATGATGTGATTGATTTTTAAAAATTTTTAATTTGGTGTCAATTTTATAACTCGGAATGTATGTTT
This sequence comes from Gossypium anomalum, assembly GCA_025698475.1. NCBI lineage: Eukaryota > Viridiplantae > Streptophyta > Magnoliopsida > Malvales > Malvaceae > Gossypium > Gossypium anomalum. Next base: position 73,031,439 of record CM046966.1, on the reverse strand, counting down.
GCTTATGTTTACGTCCGGTAATGCCTCGTACCCTGTTCCGATGTCGAATATAGATAAGAGGTGTTACAGGAGCTGTACCCTGCAGAAGCTCATTACTAAACTCAACTTCCTGACTTGGAGGTAAACCGGTAATTCCTTAGGAAAACATTCAGAAATTCCTTAACTATTCTGATGTTCCCAACAAAAGAGTCCACAGAAGCTGAATCACTTACAAAAGCTAGATAAACTTCACACCCTTTCCCAACCAGTTTTACAGCCACAAGAGCAAAGATCACATTAGATAAGTAATCCTGATGCTCTCCAACCATAAACAACTCCACATCATTTTCAGATATCATAAATAACCTCTTCGGTGAACTTTGCCTTGCCCACCAAGACGACAAACTCTCGCTCCCTCTACAGAGCTATTAGAACCCTCAAATTATCCCTTAAACTGCCCTCAAAACGAACACATTTCTCATACTCAGTCGCTACCATCCCACGAGTGTAACGACTCAATCTCAGAAATTTGACCTCATACTCAGCCACAGTCCTATCCCCCTGAGTGAGGTTCATGAACTCGCATCTACGAGCGTCCACATAACTCACCCCCACATATTTCCTTTGGAAAGCAGTCTTAAAATATTCCCAATTAACCCGATTCAGCTGAGTACCCTCCTTAACCGATAACCACTGCTGGTACGCCTCATCGCAAAGCAGAGATACTGCACCCTTTAATTTCTACTCAGGGGTGCAGTCAATATCATTCATTATCCTTTCAGTGGCCTTCAACCAGTATTCGGCCATAGTGGGGGAGACTCCGGTGATACCCCTAAATAGCTTAGCTCCATTAAACCAGAGTCGTTCAGTTACTGACCCACTACTCCCAAAACTAGAATATGGCTAAGTGACCCTCTCCTGTACTCTAAGCATGGCTTGGGACAATGCGTCGTCGCCAATCGAGCGACTTTAAGACCCAGTCTCAGCTGAAAGTGTAATCGGTGTCTCGCTCGTATCCAAATTAGGCATATTGCCTATCGAAGGTGACTTAGCTCAAGTCCCTCTACGGTGCCAGCCACGCCCACAAGTACCACGACCACGCGTTCTATGAGCACTCATCGTATTTAAAGTTTTATCTATATTATGAAGTTTTATGAATCAGTTTCAGTATTTATTAGCAGCATTTTATGCTTCAAATAATCATTAGAAGTTGTTTCATAATGTTCAGAAATTTTAGTCTCTAACTAACTGAATGCAATTTAGTCATTTCAGAGTTTTCTAACTAAAGTATTTCTAAGTTAAAAGTACTTATAGGATTGGCACCGGAGAATCAATGTACCACATACTTACTTTCAGATTAAAAATAAACTTTACTTGAAGAAATAGTTTTTGTTTACAAACAAAATTTTGAACCCAAAATTTCACAGCCCGAGTTTTAGAACTTGACTCTGATACCACTAAATGTAACACCCCAAACTAGGCCTCGACATTATAGTCGAATCTGGAAGTGTTACGAAGAAAATTTATAAAATGATTTCCTTGTTACATGTAAATCATCGTAAACTGTTGTTACTTACTATACCCGATTTGTTCGAAAAATGTGTTGATTTACTTATCTAATTTAAAATTATTGTTCCTTTACGTCTATCATTTCAAACGAGTATTTTGAAGTGTAGTTTCATAAAACATTATATTTTTGGTAATTCAAATTGTTACTTTGAAAACCGTTATTTCAGAAATGTTATTGTTTTTGGAAATACTGTTTTATCAGTTGCTACGCTAGAAAAGCCAAATCCGAAACCAAAAATATTCCTAAAAAGTTTGGAGAGTTCGAAAACCACAAAACTCTCATAAGCCAGAAAATTAAGCAATTTTTTTATGAAAATGCAGTTTTACGGAAAAGTGGTCACATTTGAGTTTCCGTCGCACCGACCCGCCTAAGTCTGAGGGTTACCTGATCAAAATAGACAAACAGAGAATGAGTTTTGTAACTCAGTGTGCAACGCAAACGTAAACACCATTCAAATTTTAACCATAGACAGAACAAATACAGAAATAGAACTTTCACAGAACCAGTATCATACAGAATCGTATAGAAGCAGATATGCATAGTCCTACCCCCATCCTCTACACACCAACTCCGATCATCCCAACACACCACATGGGGTATAAAACACCCACCCAGCCCTACACACCGTATAGTGTCTATATGACGCTTTTCCGAATAGTCGCAGTAATGTTGTCAGTATATTGGCGAGATGTCGCCTCACACAAAACACTTCCTCCTCATAATACAAATCTCACCCCATATCCAAATACAGACAAAATATCAGATATAATAGAGTATAGATACCAGAACGTATATCACATGCATGCTCGTATAACAAGTGCTAAACATGCTCTTGCATACAAAACAACTCATACATATCATATTACACAATACTCACATAGATGTTATTTTCATCAATTTCAATCTAACAGAGAGGCAGATTTCATGCTTTATGACTCATACCACACATACCGACCCTATGAAAGGCCCACAATCGATTGGAACGACATGAACGACCCTAGGGAAAAATTCTGGAATTTGTGCCCACATGCCCGTGTGCACCCACATGGCCTAAAATGGCCTAACACACGGCCTCACATACAGCCTATCACACTGCCGTGTGGCATCCACAGGCCCTATTTTTGGCTTTTACCAATCGTTGTTTTCTTGCGTTTTCATTACACACCTGGCTCGATTTCAATGTGAAAACAACCTCAAGACCTCCGAAACCTAAAAACAGTATCCCATCAACTATTTTAGCAATCGAGTTATGAATTCAACAAGACTAAACTGAACTTAACCTCTCAAAACTGAACAACGCACACAAACTTACCACTAACGAACACAATCACACATACGAATTAGGTCGTTGGAGTGAAATTCACTACTCCATAATCTTCTCCTACACAACACATTGACAGAAATTAAATTCCCCAAACTATAACACCATTATGCCATCTTAAAAAGGAAGATCCTAAAACAGACTTACAGAAACTGAAAGCTAAAGATAAGCAAACCCCCACTTACCAAGCCAAACGAAGAACACTGGGAATTCGAATCACTGCGATTTAAATGAAAGATTTGTGAATAGAATCAAGGAAGAAGCAAAAAAAAAAAATTGGCAGTGAAAAGAAAAGAAGAGAAAAACAAATGTCAAGAAGAAATGAATATTGGGAAAAAGAATTAAATTAAAAATTTAAAAATTAAATCAAATAATATCCCAGCTCCCCACTAATCAAATAATATCCCAGCTCCCCACTAACTAACAAATCCCACCAAAATCGACCCACTAACTCTCATCCACTACCATAGAATTTTAATTCCACCAAACCTCTACTACACAACCGGCACACACACAGAAGCAAAATTTATTGCCAAACGCTCACTTGAGGATTCAAACACAGGACCCTGGGGCAAGCTAACACATACCACTTGTACTAGTAGGCTCATTCTGATATGAGTTGACCAAGAATATGATATAAGTCAAGCCCTTAAGGACAAGGCTAGAACAAAAATAACAAAATTCCTAAAAGTGAGAATTGAACCCAAGACTTCCAACACACACCCACATCACTTAACCACTAAAGCAAACAATTAATAATGACAAAATTCATAAAAAAAATGGGATTTTATAAGTCAGGGAGTTATATCCACGACAAAAATGACAGCAAGAATTAACAAAAAAAAGAATTTTCTAAAGAGGGAAAAGAAAGAAGTAAAAGAGAATAGAGTGAAACCAAAATAAAGAAAAGAAAAGGAACATGGTGGAAAGAGGTGGACAATTGGGAGGGCGAAAAAACTTAAGGATAGGGTTTTTTAATTCAAAATAAGATAAAAATTAAATAAAATATTCTATCAAAATCCCAGCCCAAAAAATCCTATCAAACTTTATTAGAATTTGAATATAACCCAACTTCCCATGACAAGAAACAAAAAAGAATTCCAATATTGCATACAAAATATTCAAATACAAGACCAAAGGGTAAGCTAACAAACACCTTACTATTGAACCATCAGACTTATTCTGTCATAACTTGCATGAAAATAAAATTTAAGTCAAAAGACTAGGGATGGGGTTTGAACAAAAAATTAACAAAATTCCCAAGAAAAGGATCGAACCCAAAACCTCACACACACCACCGCAATACTTAACCATTGATCCAAATTAAATTACTTAACATAATTTAACAGTCCATATTTAAGAAATTTGGGGTGTTACATTCAATGTCAAAGAAAAATCTCTCTCAATTGAAACCAACAGAATTGTTATTCTAGAAAATAGAATTAATACTTAGAGGCTAGACTATTACTATTTTTGGGCAGAATAACAATATCCCAAAGTTTTTTGTTTAGCCTTATTGGTGTCATCTATTTATAGGGAGAAAAATGAACTCCTAGTCTAACTAGGATTAGGTGGGCCGGCAACCTTAGTTAAACAAACTAGGATTTTTTGTCCCTTTCTTTAAACATAAAGGGCTTTTGAGCCTCTCCCATATTAGATCCAATCATAAGTACTTCTTGAACTTTTAACCAATACTTTATAATTCAATTCAACCCAAAATTTATTTTTCTATTTCCCAAAATAAACATATTAAATAAATTTTAATTAATTAATTTCACAATTAAATAATTTTCTCAACCCAATTCTAATTCCATTAAAATTATGACGACTTTACTATAAAAGAATTTATGAGAATAATATTTAATATTTCTATATTTGATGGATTCATGATGACCAATAAATTTTTTTCCAATTTCGGACTTTATTTATTCGAAAACCATAAATTGATATTCAAATCATTTTCATTTTCATTTAGAGAAAACCACATTCATTTCAAAATGTTTCATATTTCTCTAACATTTCCATTTTTATCAATTTATGTTCATTTGATTCAACATACAATTTATTTCTGGTTTCAACGAGCTAACGGAGGGACCGATTAGACATATGCGATTAGGGCTCAAATGATTTGTAATTAAGTTCCAGCTTTTCTCCTTTTAATTATAAACTCATTTAATCATGAAGTCATTCCACTATAGTATCATGTTTGAACTTTCCCCAATGACATACCATTACGAAAGCAACTGGATTAGTGCTCATCCAATGACCTTTTTATAAGTGTGTTACCCTCATAGGATATCCTTAATCTCTTTGGGATAAAATCCATTTTTCTAATATGATCCTATTTGATCTCATGGTAACCATTACATCATCCTTCATGAAAAATCAATTACTATTAAATAGTAATCAAGTCATTCATCACAAAGACGAATGACTCGTGACCATGTTTACTTTTCATCTACCATGTAATGCCAATGAGAGGATATCATTTACTCATATTTCGGGCTATGAATTCCATTGTTGTGAATGATGCTACATACTGTAGAAGTCGTATACCCAATGCATCAGCTTTCGGTTCCTTATCTATTTGAACTTGGGTTTTTACTTACATCAAAGTATACGAGCCACGTATACATAGATAGTTGTCTGCTCAAGATTTAGGTATGTCACACTTTGAACACCACAAATGAATAGACCCATAACAAAATTTAGGATCTATTATTCTGGGGTCCAGTCTGATGTACTGTTAGTCACATCTTTGTCTCTATCTTCCGAAAGCCTTCCGCTTCTATCCTCAAAACAAGATATCTCCTCAATAGGACTTCATAGATAAAATATTAATCTTTCAATTGGTTTTCTCATTTATGATTCGATTAAGGACCTGTCTAGGTTTGTCTACTAATATAAGTTGTCTTTCTATATTACGATCTGACCACGCAATACCGCTTAATATTAGTTTAAACATTAGACAACCAATGAGCTAATATTTGCTTCTATTTTGTTTTGTATGCAAAAACCACATGAGGACAATTATACAAAGTATATTAATGTAATACATGAATTGTTTTATTAATCAATCTATTTGAAAAATTACAAGTTGACAAATGAATATACTACACTTGGGGAACCAGATCCAACAATATATATGGTAACTTTCAAAATGTAATATTCCTACCATTTGAACCAAAACATCCAAAAATAAACCTAAAACCAACTCTAGACCTTAGGTACAGGCCATTTGCTATAAACTTAACAAAATATATACAAACTTTCTAAGTCAAGAGTTGAAACTAGATGCTGCCATTCACTTTGAAACTTTGAGATCTACATTATCTTGGCACAGAAATAAACAAACTGTACACTGAGCAATAAGACTTAGTGGTGCTAACATGATTTAAAATCAATAATTATATAAAAACAAGATTATCAAATACAATCAACATATGATCCAACTATCAACTAAATCAAATTTGCATTTCATGTCTCATGTGCATAGCTTCATAGCATATTCCATTTGACATTTTATGCAATGATCATATTATTGATAACTCTTGAAAAGAGTTATATTTCAAGCCTCTAAACTTAGGTAATTGTTTGTACTTAAGTAGATGTATTTACATTTTAGGATATTATATTAGTATTTTTAAAACATTGCATCATGAAGCTTGGATTGTGCTTAAATGTTATTATGTTACTTTTACTTATGGGTGGAAAGGATTTGTTTGTGTTTGAATGGTAGGTGTAGAATGAGGAAAAGAAATGAAGGAGTGGAGTTTTGTCATGGCAAAAGGTTGGACGGATTGCCAACATTAGTGCCATGGCAATTCTAGGAAGACATTAAGTCAGCACTCAATTCGTGCCACTCTCATCCAGCTCTACTTGTACCAAAAAGATCTACTTGAAAAAGAAGAAGGAAAATTTGTGTGTTAAGAAGGGGATCTACCCTATAAAAAGTGAGGAGAGAGGAGAAAAAATGAGCTTTTTCTTGTAGGAAGGATCTTGAGCCGAAAATACAAAGAATAACATGATGGAGAAGAAGAAGGCAATCAACCTGGTCTTTGCAAGACATTGCACCACCAAAGTTGAGGGTTGGATTGGCGAAAGCTTCCTGAAGTTCTTCCTTTATTTTCTTAAATTGCTTCTTTGCGAAATTAATTTTTAAAGATGTTGAATGATATTTTGAATTCTGATTTGATTAACTAACCCATGAGTTAAATCTCATTGGGTTGGGATTACTGGATGATACTTCAATTTTCCATTAATGTTGAAGCTTGGATCTGATCTATTTTACTATTTCATTCAATTTGTTCTTTCGAATTGCATGCATGTAGTCTCTAGACATAGATGAATGCACATTATGCTTACAAACATAATCTAATTCTAAAAATATTAGGTTAGTTGGACCACAATTGATTGATATGACTGGGTGTTCGATAGAATGCCCATAACAATCTCTAGACATAGAGCAGCATTCGTATAGAATGAAGAGTAATCAGTACTGAGAATCGCATCTGAGGTCTATAGACATATATTTCCTTAGGTGAGGTATCCTTAGGTCTTGCTCTCGAAATGTAACGCCCCATACCCGAGACCGTCACTGGAGTCTAATACGAGGTGTTAACAGACTTAATTCATTACTTAAACAGCTCAAACAATTTAATTTTAAAATTTTCAGACAAGCTGAAAATCTGCGTCACAGTCGCTTAAAAATTCATATCTCGAGTTACGAAAATCAAAATTAAGATCCATAAATTTTCTATGAAACTAGAATCATATTTCTATCTACTAAGTTTTTTATAGAATTTTTGGTTTAGCCAAATAGTACAGTTTATTAGTTAAAATCTCCCCTGTTTCAGGGTTCGACTACTCTGACCTCTGTGTATTACAAATCAGATATCTCTCTATACAAAATTTCAATGACTATGAGGTTTGTTTCTCTTAAAACTAGACTCAATAAGGAATCTGTAAATATAAATAAAAACTTCTAATTATTTTTTTAAAATTTATTATGAATTTTTAAATTTAGAATAGGGGATCCAGAAATCACTCTGGCCCTATTTCACAAAAATTTAAATATCTCATAAAATATAATTTATATGCCTATTTTGTTCATTCCATATGAAAATAGACTCATCAAGATTCGATTCCATAACTTATTCATTATTTAATTCTATTTCTACTATTTTTAGTGATTTTTCAAATTCACGTCACTACTGCTGTCTGAATCTATTTTATGGTAAATTTTACCTATTTCATGGTTTCCATGGATTAGCTAGCAATTTGACATACATAACACCAAATATGATCATGATTAGCCATTCCAATGGCTAATCATTACCAAGAATTTTCATACCACTCAATAACCATATCATAAGACCATATATACAAAATGATTATAGTGCTATACATGCCATACTCAAAATATACAAGCCATTATGCCAAGATGGTATACGGATAGTGTGAGCGAGCCTCCGACCGTTCCCGACTTCTGAGCTGACTTGTCAAAACTACAAGGAATGAAAAGGAGGGAGTAAGCATAAATGCTTAGTAAGTTCACATGCAAATAGCAAGTAACATAACCATATAAGCAAACAAAAAATATCATTTGCATAATCATCATCAAGACATTCATGTCATATTTTCATTTATCATCTTACCACATTGTTGATATATCGAGTTTTCAACCTGAGGGTTAAGTACATACCTGTTCAAAGTATCCATCTCACAACACTTACCAATATGTCCCTTTCATCTCTAGTATTCCTCCATTTAAGTAGAACTTTACCCGTTGAACACATCGGAATATAATTCGGATACACGGATAATTTGCACATAAGTGCCATATATGTAATCAAGCAATCATGTAACCCGCCCATAAGTGAACTCGGACTCAACTCAACGAGCTCGGGCATTCGCATCCATAAGTGAACTCAGACTCAACTCAACGAGCTCGGATGCCTAGTTACATCTCTCGAACTCGGACTCAACTCAACGAGTTCGAACATTCGCATCCATAAGTGAACTCGGACTCAACTTAACGAGCTCGGATGCTCAACCATCCTAGTGACATGTCACTTGTATCCTAATCTATTCCTAAGGTTCAAACAGGCTTTTTCCCTCGATCTGACATTTTCCGTCTTCCACGGAATATCGGAACCGATACTCGGTAGCAATTCATATTTATCAAGTAATAAACATAATTTGCATATTACTCAACGTTAACCATAAAGCATATTATTTCACGATTAAAAATCAGCATATCATATAATTAACATCAATAACTTAAAAACAACAATTATGCTACATTATTTACACATGAACTTACCTCGTATGCGAAAATGGCTACTTTTACCATTTCGTCCCCAACTTGGTATTTTCCCCATTTTAGCCCGAATTTCAGTTTTCCTTGCTTATTGAGCTTGAAAGCTTGAAAACCCTAGCCATGGCTTCCCCCATGCTAATTTCGGCCTCCATGAAGAAGATGAGCAAAATTGGCTTTTAATTTTGTATTTTAATTCATTTTACCCCTAAATGACCAAAATGCCCTTACTACTAAACTTTCAAAAATTCCTTCCATGTCCTAATTTTGTCCATGAACTTAAAATTGGTCAAATTGCTATTTAAGACCTCCTAATTAATATTTCAATGCAATTTCATACTAAAAACTTCTAGAATGCAAATTTTGCAACTTATTCGATTTAGTCCCTACTTTCAATTTAAACACTTTAGGCATAGAATTTCATCACGAAATTTTCACACAGTCATGCAATCATATCATAATCATCAAAATAATCATAAAATAATTATTTCTATCTCAAATTTTGTGGTCACGAAACTACTATTCCGACTAAGCCCAAAATCAGGATATTACACGAAAGAAGTAGACCATTTTAAATTAATTATGAGTATTAAGTTGATTGAGAATTTGCCGAAGCGTTATTGGTTTATAATGGTAGATTCCTAGTAATCCCAGCCTTTTCATTCAACAGCGTAGACCCTCTCACTTTTGTCTTGGTATCTTTACCATAGCTTATTTTTAAATATTTGTTTGTTTACATATTTCACACATCATCATTATTTTCATTACCATTGCATTTCTGCCATTGGTTTGCCTTAGCATAATTCACATACTTCATAACAGCAACTTAACCAAGTTAATCCTATCTGATCTCTGTGGAGACAATCTTACTTATCATTATATTACTTGATTCGACGTGTATACTTACACATTTCGCACATTATATTTACACGCGACAATTATTCATTTATCATCATATCTCCATTACTATATGTCATAGCATATTCAAAACCCATTTTATTTTCTCATTTCTATCTCGAATCCACTTATTCGTTTTACAATCAGATTAACCCTCAAGGCTCGTTTTAACTAAATCACGTGTCATTACACATGCCATCATTTATTATTTAAACATCAAGATACCTTTATGCAATTCAATAACCAATGACATTAAGTAATATACATGTTTTCATAGTCCCTATTAATCGGACATAGACTCAAGATGGATATATGGATCATCCAACCATCACATCAATATATCTAGCACCCAGTGCCTCATTGGTACGTTCGAAGTATAGTTTGAACTAGGGGCCTTATCGATATAAACCGAAGTATATAAATGTGCCTAGTACCTAATTGAATGTCCAAAGTATATATGTACTCCATGCCTCATCGATATGGACTTAAGTATAATCCCGTACACTGATCATATGGCATGCCAATTATACCCGATTTTGCCCAAAGCCATTAATAGGGTAAACAATGTTTTCAAGAATATATATATATAATCCACAAATCATTATTTCATACATAACTAATTATATCAAACTCAATTTGATACATACCATTCATATCATCATATACATACAAAATCATAAGACAAGTAGGGTTCTTACCTTAATCAAGCTAGTTTGTAAGAATGCATGCATGGATGTATGTATTGAATTCAAATATTGAAAGCACAAATAGTATTAGTTACTTGTCTATGGCTCTTGCCTTTCCTTTATCTTGAGACGTCCCAACGTCATCTTTAGCTACGTTTGGCAATTAAATTATAAAAATGGTATTAGTTTTCACCCTAAACACATGAAAAAAATATAATCAAGCATATTTTTCATTTTAGTCCTTATATCTGAAATACTCATTTTTCGATTTTTAACATCGAATTAAAATCAAATTTTATATTCTTTCATTAGGGACTTTGTATTTCTAATATTTTGCATAATTTCTTAATAGCTTTCAATTTAGTCCTTAATTTCACAAAATTAATCATCAAGCTTAGTTAAATTTCTAATAATTTCCATCACTTTTCACTACCTTCGTAGTCCTCACATGCTTAAAACTCATACATCAATTTCTCATCAAAGTCAAGCTCAATTTCAAGAAATACCAACTAATTACAACTTGGTAAACATTTAACAATTGAAAAGTCTAAAGTATGGTTAAGCTTAATCAAGCTTAAATAATCATGAAAGTGTAAAGATTTCAAAAGAAAAACATGTTTACCTTAGAGATATTAGACTAAATTGTAAAGAAAGCAAAAAAACTTTTCTTTCTTTCTTATGGTTGGAGACAACATAAAGATGGAGAAAAGATAGAATGTTTCATCTCTCCACTCACATCTCCTATTTATACTAAAGATTAAGATTAATTAAGTTTAATTAAGGAATAAAGCTTCATTAATTAATTAAACATGGAATAGTAATTATCATTTATTATGCTTAATGGAAATGGATGGAAATGATTGTGCTCATCCACTAATTTATAAGATTTTAATGGTTAAATAATTATTAGGTCCTTTGGTCAATTGCTAATTAGGTCCTTAAGCATTTTCCAAAATAAAATTAAGTAACGATTAAACTTTTACAATCTAGTCTCTTTATTATAATTAATGATTTTCTTAATTTAATTACTTAACTATTCTTTAATATATATATTCATATTAACTTCTTAAATCTTTCTATTCATATTTTCACTGACTCATTTTTCGAAATTGAGTTTTGAGATCGCATTTTTTCAATTCGATTCCGTCTAAAATCAGGTCATTACACACTAAGACTCTTAGAATATTTAAATTATATATAACCATGTAACATTTTAATTGAAAACTTAACAATATTAACTATTTTGACTATAACATTATAAAAACATGAAAACTAAATTATGTTATAAATCAGAGATTAAATCTCAACTTTAGACATATTAGATGGACCAAAACTAAAATTTAAACATTCTTCCAAAATGTAAAAATAGAAGCAAGCATAATGATTTGCCATGTGTCAATAGGCATATAGATGGGCTCTTTTTTTTCCATTGTAGTACTAGTTATACATGTAAGTAAAAAAACAACTAAAAAAACACATCAATTTGCTATAAGTTTGATTTGTTTGTTCAAGTTGTGTTCACTCACATAATTGATTAGTCTACGAAACAAAAATGAAAAACATAAAAAAAGTAAAAAGAGATTTGCACACAACCATTTGTTACACGCAGCTCGGAAATAATTATTCTCTATAAAGCCTCACTCAATGAATGATTCTGTTATGCGCCTTGGCGTAGGATCTAGTCACAGGTCTAGACGAGAAAGTATCATTGCTTCGACCTATGGTTACTCAAAGGTAGATTCGTCTTTGACTGAACCCCCTTCCCAAACTAACTTTTGTGATAAAAAAATAAACTGCCCTTTATTTCATATTGGCAACCTTTTTATAGGCTGTTAATTACAAAGGAAAATCCTAATCTAATTCCTAATTTAAAGTCCTAATAGAATTCTTAATTTAAATTATAAGGAAATAGAAAACCTAGTAAAACTCAAACTCCTAAAGAAATTAAATAAATGTAAAACTCTACTTCCTATTCCTTCGTTGATATTGTTTTCCAATGAAAACATCTATATCATTACTCCCCCTCTCGGAGTTGAGCTTGTCCTCAAGCTCAAATTCAGGATAAGTTGCTCGAAAATTATCAATTGGTTCCCAAGTGGCATCTTCTTGAGGACATCCTGCCCATTGCACTAATAGTTCCCGCCGGCCTCGATTAAGCCTGGTATTAATAATAGCTTGTGGAGTAGGCAAGGCCTTGCCATCATATACTAAGGGCAAGTCTCCTACCGCATCTGGTTGAGGTCCCTTTTATTCTTTGAGGAAAGAAACATGGAATACATCATGTATTCTGCTGCCTGCAGGTAATTCAAGCTGATAGGCCACTGATCCTATTTTGTTCAAGACTTTAAAAGGACCAAAATATTTTGGCAATAACTTGTGATGCTTCTGTTTAGTTATCGTCAATTGTCAATATTGTTGAAGCCGTAACCAAACCTTATCCCCGACTTTAAAATTCAACTCTCTGTGCCCCAAATCATAAGTGGCTTTCATTCGTTACTGAGCTTGCAAGAGTCTATCCCGAGCATTGTGTAAAAGTGCATCCCTATCTTGTAGAGCCGTATCTACAGCTTCAATCCTTGTAGAACCGGCTGAATAGGAGAGAAGTCAGGGTGGATCCCTACCGTATACTAATTGGAAGGGAGTGGCTCTTAAGGCAGTGTGATATGAGGTGTTGTAGCAATACTCAGCCCATGGAACCCAATCGACCCACTGTCGTGAACGATCACTAGAGAGGCATCGTAGGTACATTTCTATTGTTCGGTTAACTACCTCTGTCTGACTATCAGATTGGGGATGGTATGCTGAGGAAAAAGCGAGCTTAGAACCACTTTGACGAAATAATTCCTTCCAAAACAAGCTGAGGAAAACTTTATCACGGTCTGAAACTATGGATTTCAGCAAGCCATGAAGTCAGAATACCTCTGCAAAGAAGAGGTAGCAACAGATATAGCAGTAAATGGATGGGACAAAGGTAAAAATTGAGCGTACTTTGATAGTCTGTCCACAACCACCATAAGTACTGATTTCCCTTTTACTTTGGGTAGACCCTTAACGAAATCCATAGAGATATCAGCCCAAACATGTTGTGGTATTGGAAGAGGTTGAAGTAAACCTGCGGGCTGTAAATTTTGCCATTTGTGGCGTTGGCATACTAAACAATGTTGCACAAATTCCGAGGTTGCAGGCTTCATTCCTTTTCAAAAAAATCTTGGCGAAGACGATGCAATGTTTTCAATTCCCCTTCATGTGCCATAGCATGTATAGAGGAGATAATAGTGGGAATAATTGGTGAGGTAGGTAAAAGGTACAACCTCCCTTTGAAGAAAATCAACCCATCTTGTGCAAATCAATCGGGCCCCAACTCTCCTTGTAGAATTCTATGCTGGAGTTGTGATAATTCTGGGGAAGCTTCTATTTCTCGTTTGATGGCTTTAAGAATTTCAACTTGAGGGAATGAAACAATCATGAGGTGTGGTAAGTCTTCGTTTTTTCTAGATAAAGCATCTGCAGCCCTGTTCAACTTTCCTGCTTTATATTCCACTCGAAAATCAAGCCCCATTAGCTTGCTGATTCAATGTTATTGTGAGGATGTTGTAAGTCGTTGGTCTAACAAATACTTAAGACTGAAGTGATCAGTATGGATGAGGAAGCGCCTTCCCCAAAGATAGGGTCGCCAATGAGTCACTGCCTTTGCCAAACCAATTAATTCACGTTCGTAGGCAGCCAACTTAAGGTGTCGATCTGCAATCTTGCAACTGAAAAAGGCAATGGGGTGTCCCTTTTGTTGCAGTACGGCTCCAAACCCGCTGTCCGAAGCATCACATTCAACCACAAATTCCTCTGCAAAGTTGGGTAATTGCAAAACTGGGGCTGCTGAAAGAGAAGTTTTTAATTAGGTGAAAGCAACATCAGCTTCCTTAGTCAAGTTGAAGGCATTTTTCTTTAGAAGAGATGTTAAGGGTGCAGCCACTTGTCCATAATTCTTGATGAATTTTCTGTAATATCCTGCCAACCCAAGAAAGCCTCGTAGGGCCTTGGTAGTTTTAGGAGTTGGCTAATCGGTGACATCTTTAATTTTAGTGTGATCAACCTCGACCCCTTCACCATGGATGACATGACCGAGGTAGGTTACCTGAGACTCTCTAAAGAAACACTTGAATTTCTTTAAGAACAATATATTATCCCACAATAGTTCAAAAACTACTCTTACATGATGCATATGTTCAGTACATGTTTTGCTATAAATTAATATGTCATCAAAGAAGACTAAAACAAACTTCCGCAAATAAGGGCAAAAAATGTCATTCATCAAACTCTGAAATGTGGAAGGGGCATTGGTAAGCCCGAATGGCATGACAAGAAATTCAAAGTGTCCATGGTGGGTTCGAAAGGCCGTCTTTTCCACATCAGTAGTTGCCATTCTACTTTGAAAATATCCCGACCGTAAATCCAATTTTGTAAAATGGTTTGCCCCATGAAGTTCGTCCAACAATTCATCCACGACAGGAATTGAATATTTGTCTTTAACAGTGCAAGCATTAAGCTCTCGATAATCGATGCAAAAACGCCAGGATTCGTCATGCTCTTTTACTAATAGTACTGGAGAAGAGAATGGTGATCTACTAGGTCGAATGATTCCTTGTTGTAACATTTGATCACACTGCTTCTCGATCTCATCCTTTTGAAAATGTGGATATCGATAAGGCCTGACTACAGTTGGTCCCCTTTTTTGTTTGAGAGTTATACGATGGTTACATTTGCGGTTAGGAGGTAACCCAGACGATTCTTGAAATAAATGCGCAAATTCTACCAATAGTTTATCTAATACTATATTAGTTAAATCCTGCCCCTGTATCAAACTAAGTCGTGGAACTTCCTCTGGGTGTTGCCTTTGCCAGAGGATCTTCTTATTGTTTACTGCAAATTGCATAGTTAAAGAGCTAAAATCCCATAAAATTGGACCAAGGGTACACAACCATTTAACCCCCAAAATCATATCAAACCCTTCTAATGGTATTGTATAAAAATCAGCTTGAAAGTTGTCATTGGCCACAACGAACTGTACTGATTTACAAATGCCAATACTAGGAACCCGTTCTCCGTTGGCCACACATACTTGCAACCCCGATTTCTTTTGTATTTTCAATCCCAATCTTGGCACTAGACCTTCACGTAGAAAGTTGTGTACTGCCTGAATCAACGAGAACTAAAACTGTTTTTCCTGACACCTTTGCTGTTAGTTGCATAGTAGATAAATTGCAAGTTCCTCTAGTGGCATGTAAGGAAATTTCGAGATCATCTACCTTATCATCTTGCTCATCTTCAATATCTGGTACTTCTATCCAAAATAGCCTTTTACATCTGTGCCCCGTGGAGTAAAACTCGTCACAATTATAACACAATCCCTTAGCCCTTCGTTCCACTATCTCTGCTCGTGTCAATCTTTTGATAAATGGTGCGAAAGAACTTATCTTGCTATTATTCCCCATTGGTTTCGTTGTTTGTCCTCTTCCCTTATTAAAGCTCTTAATTGTTGGAATAATTGAAGTGTTGCCAGCGTTTTGGGAAGCTGACCAGTTCAGATTGGTTTGAGATAACATCTTGGAAGAGACTTTTTGTTTGCGTTCCAAAGCTCGAGCCATATTCATTGCATCTCCAAGGTTTCTCGGTTGTTGTATCTCGATATCAATTCTAAGTTCCTCTACCAATCCGGCAGTAAAAAGGTTTACTTGTTGTCGAGGTTTAAGATCGATAGTCCTAGCCGATGAGTGACCGAAATTGGCGTTGATATTCTTCTACCGTCCCAGTTTGTCTCAAGTTTGCAAGTTCCCCCAAGGGGTTATTACTCATAGGTGGCCCAAACCTGACATGACAACACTCTCTAAAGCGCTCCCAATCCAGATTTGCCTCCTCTTCCTCGATTTGATCAAACCACAATTGTGCTTCTCCTAAGAGATGGAATGAAGCTAAGCCGACTTTGTCTTCTTCGTTGGTCCGCTGATTGCCAAAAAAATTTTCGCATCCTTTTAACCATCCTAAAAGATCTCCAACACCATCATAAGTGGGAAATTCCATCTTGGAGTATCGTGGCACCATGCCCCCACTGTGTTGCGAATCTGAATTTCTTTTCTTACCTCCACTGCTGCCTTGTTCTTCCTTATTTTTTTCTGAATTCCCTTTCGTCGTCTTTTGGACCGAAAGAGATAAGATCGCCACCTGCTCCTCTAATGCTTGTTGCCTTGTAGCCATTTGTTCCATAAATGCCTCCAGCTTGGCTGTCAAAGTTTTTTGGTCACCCATGACAGCTGACTCCGATACCAAGTTGTTATGCGCCTTGGCGTAGGATCTAGTCACAAGTCTAGACGAGAAAGTATCTTTGCTTCGGCCTATGGTTACTCAAAGGCAGATTCGTCTTTGACTGAACCCCCTTCCCAAACTAACGTTTGTGATAAAAAAATAAACTACCCTTTATTTCATATTGGCAGCCTTTTTATGTGCTGTTAATTACAAAGGAAAATCCTAATCTAATTCCTAATTTAAAGTCCTAATAGAATTCTTAATTTAAAGGTTATAAGGAAATAGAAAACCTAGTAAAACTCAAACTCCTAAAGAAATTAAATAAATGTAAAACTCTAATTCCTATTCCTCCATTGATATTGTTTTCCAATGAAAACATCTATATCAGATTCTTATTCAACATTCTCTTAAATCAATACCCCGTCCATGTGAATTGGTTGTCTATTTATAGACTTAATATAGTAGCCTATTTGATTATCATAGTTCAATATAAACTCTTCTCCAATAAAATAATCAAGATAAATAACCTCCAATATTATCTTATGATAAAGTAAGATTAATCTCCTTAAAATCAACTATGAATATACTTTCAAATTGAGAAAATTTCTCTCCAAAAACTAAAGTCAAATACAACTTCTTCAACACACTCAAACTCTTCAAAATAAACACAATTTTGATTCTAACTTTAAGAAAAAAGTAAACAACGTCCAAGAAATCCATTTGCTTATTAAAACAACATCCAATAAAGCCCGTGTAAAAAAAGCCTACATATAAAATTGTCCAGGGTATCTCTTATCTTAACTGATCATATCACTGAACAAACATTGATGGACAGCTTTGGCTTTAACAACTAAATTATTAGACCCTATTCGGGAAACTCCAAGCAACTAGCAGCATAAAGTGTTTGCCAAAAAGATAAAGAGCTCAAAATTGTGAAACCAAATGTTGACAAAAACTAAATATTAAGAAGATCCACTCTCATCATCAGAGTATTAGAAGGCAATAGATTTTAATCAATAAACAAAGCCAACCAGCAACTACCCTACACAATAACCAAGATTTTGCCAACAACAATGATGTATTAAACAACTTGAGAATCTACTCAGAGTCAAGAGTGAAGTACAAATTGTAAGAAATAATTTTTTTTTCTCATATGGCCATTTGTTGTTTTACCATACTTCCTCTTATCCACTTTTGAGACAATTCCTAGAAGCCACACCCCAAAACCCTTTGATATGTCCTAGAATAAGCACAATACAAACAGTAATCGGGATCCTCAATCATAAAAGCATTATTTTTGGGAGTTCTTATGCCATATTATTATGCGCCTTGGCGTAGGATCTAGTCACAGGTCTCAGGTCTAGACGAGTGAGAATTCTTGCTTCGACCTATGATTACTCAAAGAGGCAGATTTGTCCTTTGACTAAATACTTGAAGTTTATGAAAGAAATAAAAACCTAATATAATAGAGAAAATAAGTAAAACTAAAACTCTTAATAAAACCTGATATAATAAATAAATAAAACTAAAACTCCTATTGCAATAAAAGTGTCCATATCACATATATACACACCATGTTATTTCAATTAATTCTATATTTCTCTCCTACAAAGCTTTGATACAGAAAAGTATCAATCACACAAATGCATAAAAGATAAAGAGCCAATGTACAATGTTAGATATTCGGAAAAAAATGCATATACGTGCAACTGCATGAGTTATGCCTTCAGCACATACATATACATCCAACCATGAGTTTTTTTATATTATATCCCCATCAAATGAATCACTAAATGAAGGAAACAAGACTAATTCTAAAATTTAAAATAAGACCCCAAAAGGGTGGTAAAAATTCATTTTAATGAATTACCAGATAATCTTGAAGTTGCTGCAGTTTCGAACTCGAAGCAGGAGAGATTTACATGGGTACGATGGAATGAGAGGCAAACAGAACTAATTTCCATTTAGCAATCAAAGAACCTACAAAATCATCAGTATTTTCCAGAACAGACAATATTGCACCTCCTCCTTGTCATATAAAAGAAATCAGATTGCTAAAACATCATTAAATTTGTTGCCATTCCAACAACAAAAGGTTCCATTAACAATCGAGTCAAGAAGTAAAAAATGACACCCAATGTAATGGAAATTGGGAGGGCAGGCAGTGCTCGGTGGCACACAGATAACAAAATAAGAGTGCACCCAAGTCCTGAGATAATGGCAAGATAACATGCATATACAGTCATCAGATCATACATGGCTGCCCTGCCTACCAGAACACTATAAAACACAAAGTCTCCAAGACCAAGCTTGATACCTCTACTTGCTACCACTGAATCCCTCCTTTCATGCTCTCTCTCATTGTCCATCCCCAACAGGTCAACAAGAGGAGACATTTCCTCATCCACAGAAGTCTCGGATTCTCTATTGTGAATGACAGTAGAATATTCTGATGAGTTACTATCTGATGAATACCTTTCTCTTGAATGACCAACCAAAGGCGACCTCTCACCTTCATCTCTATTTCTTTCACCTTCCACATTCTCCAAATTTCTAACCTGGATAGCAGTGTACTCAGGACTCCTACGATTTTCAGCCCCATCTCTGCGGACATTATTATTTGACACAGCCTGCATCTCAACTGACCCAGAATCTGAAACTCCAGCAACAAGAAACCCCAAAGTCGACCGCGGATTTCCCTCATTGCGAGAAACTGTAGGTCGAGCTTCATATACCAAAGCTGGTAATTCC
Organism: Gossypium anomalum; assembly: GCA_025698475.1. Lineage (NCBI taxonomy): Eukaryota > Viridiplantae > Streptophyta > Magnoliopsida > Malvales > Malvaceae > Gossypium > Gossypium anomalum. The sequence goes on along the minus strand of CM046966.1, from coordinate 73,011,619 downwards.
TCATCACGGCTTGAGGCCAACTCCACCAACAACTTAAGGGGGCCACCAGGAGCCAAAACTGCCACCAAATCATACAAAGCCAATGCAACCAGCAAAACCCATGTAGTCCACTCCGGCAATTTGGTAAACCATGTTGCCACAATTATCCCCAGCGATACCATATATCCCTGTCTCAAAACAATAGGCATCCCACCAGAAAACATGGATAACACCCCGACAATGGTATAATTGAAAAGCAGCAGAAAGCACGTAATTGAGTCAATCGGTATTGAGAAATGCTGAATTATTGACAAAAAGATAGAACCACCCATTGTACCTAACACCAAGAACAACAAATCCACCTAAGAAAAATCAATATTCATAAATAAAACATGTAACTACGAGGATATCACCGAAAAGGAAAACAAAATAGAAGCCACTAATGTAATCAACAGGCAACAACAACAAAATATTTAGATAAACTGCTATTGATATATGCTGGACTACCAACAAAATTCTAGGAATTGCTACCACTTGTAACATTAAAATGAAAGGCATAATGGAGGCGCAAAACAACCATACGAACATAACTAAAACAGTGACATTAAATGCTTTAATTGACAGTTAATGTGATGATTTCAAATGCAATGGAGAAACTTATTGTTTAAAATCGAAACCTTAAGAAGTAAAGCATTCCTCAACTAACGAAGAGGATATGGAAAATGGAACCGTAATAAATTATTTCTAGAAAAGTACAAATAAACACATAATTCAAAGGATAAACATAGCCAAACGACAGAAACAACTAAGTACGGGAAAAAGTATTAACAAAAAAATGATCACAAATAACTCAAGACCCACGTTGCTAGACACATAATTCGCTCAAAGAGACTGCTTCCAACACCAAATATTCAGAAATAAACCTAGACACATTTTAGAAAAAGAGGAAATTATGCAAAAATTTCATCTTACCGAGAACAAAAAAAGCCGAGAATCTCATATAGTTCTTCAAAAAATTAGTGAAGTTATAGTAATAAAGCAGCACAAGAACAAAGGTAACGATGGCAATGAGGATAACGAAGACCAAGGCATTGAGCAACGCTCCCTCCAGTTTCTGAGCAGTGGTATCAGAGGGATTTTCGAGGTAAACGAGATTGGCAGCTGTACGGATGGGAGCAGAGGAAGAAGAGAAAGGGTTGGAATCTGAGAGGGAGTAAACGAGAAGGACAACTAAGAGCATGCAAAGAGAGACCGGGGACATCACGCCGATGATTTCTTGGCCGATTGATTCTAAGATGCTCGACTCCATTGGGGTTTTTGACTGGGGAGTTTTGTCGAACAGGTTGCTGGAATTGCTTTTTTTTCTTTTTGGTTCTTTTCGAAGATGAGTTAAGGCATCTTGAAGGGTCCAATGACCGAAGAGCTTGCCCTTTGCCTCTTTTCCTTTTCCCCCTACCGTATCCACTGAGCCAGGCCCATTATAAAATATTAGAAATGTGATCGAATTATTCCAAACATAAAATATTTGGTTAAAATATGTTGGTAGTCCCTTTACTTTAACAAAATTCGAAATTGTCTCTATATGTACAGAGTTAGAAATTCCATCCTCCAAATGTTTTCCTTTCAAAAATCATGGTTCAATCATTAAGTATTTTCTATCAAAATTTGTCAATATGGCATGTTGATTAAGTTGTCATCATGTGATGTGTCAGATGATTGACAGAAAATAAGCATGTTGACAAATTGTAATAGAAGCTATCAATGATGATAATAATTGGATTATAACTTTTAAATTGAAAAAGTAAGAGGATTAAATTTTTAACTTTTGAAGTATAATGACTAAATCTCAAATTCTATAGAAGTTGATGGACTAATAGCATATTTTAACCAAAATATTTTGAATATGATTATAGTAAAAAACTAAAGGTGTGCAAAATATTAATTAAACCGATTAAATCGAACAAACTGAACCAAATAAACTGAATTTTTTTGGTTAAAATGGTTTTCGATTTATTCGATTACCTATGTTGGTTTGAATGGATATTTCAGTTCCATTTCAATTTTGATAATATAAACCGAATTAACGAAAGAAACCAATTATTTTATACATTTAAAAATAGTTTCATAACTATGCCCTAAACTCAACCCAATATAAACTAAAATCTAGCCCATATACCCAACCAAAAAAATTTAATATAAACTAAAAACCCAACCCAAATATAAAAAAAATAAAACCCAAACCCAAATTAATAGTTGTAAATTTATAATTAATTTAATTATTGTTATAAAATAAATAGAGATGAAGAGAATAAAGAACAAACAAAATAGGAAAATAATAGAGAATTTACTTTATTGATCAAAGGGATGATTACAAAACTTCATTACTATTTATAGAGAATGTAATAGAGAATGTACTAGTTTTTCAAGTGACTATTTGAATGTATTGCTAAGCATTTATATCACTATTCTTTTGAAAATCATGAGTGAGGGAAAATTTGGGGAAATATATTTGGATCTTTTCAGGAGTTTTAACAATAATCATACCAAACTTTAATAATGATCCTTCTATAAAAATACAAATAGGTATTTTGGATCATTTTCATTTTATAATCCTCTTTCAACTACTATTCACTAAGTCAAATTTACCACATATGTTCAATTATTTCAATTCATATAAATGAATAATTTCTCAAGAATTTCAATATGCTTCTAGCATTCTAAATCCTCTAAGGATTTTAATATAAACTTTACTATATAGAGATTTATAAAGGTTATAACAACAATCATTAGAAGCAAGTTAAATCTTTTATGAATTGTCAAAATAATATGTCTAAAGCTTATTATATCCACCACAAAAGAATAGTATATCTTTTCATAATCAATACTAGTACTTAGCAAAAAATTTCATATTTTTATTCCGTTTTTGCAAAATTACTTCATTTGCACCCTCAGTGGCTTTATAACTTTAGATATTTGGACTATTGGTTCAAAAATTCCACGAATTTAATTGTATTTAAGTTGCGTCTTTCCTTTTTGATCAATTTATTCTATATCTATATTTCTCTATAGATTTATTCAAGATCTTCCTTTTATTTCATTATTTAAATAATAATATTAAATGCAAAATCATTGTCGACCACTTTTATTAATTGGTTCCACATTTTCTCGAATTGACATAACTTATCGAGATCTCTTATTTTCATTATTTTAAAATTCAGTTTCAGGTGCCTGAATCTCTTCTAGAGTTTTACTTATTTGTTATGTCTTGGGTCTCTTCTAGAGCATCTACCTCCACTATATGACCATCTAAAAGAATTTTCATCTTTGAAACCAATCAAGCTATTATTTATTCTAACTGATTGTCCTACTAGGACTTTAATTCAAATTAAAATATTAGATGGTATATAACACTTGGTTATTCTAATTAAGTTTGTAAATATATTTAATAGTTAACTTGTAATGAGTTATCCTTATTGGACCTAACTCATGACAAGTTATTATTTCTCTCCCCCTAATATCGGGAAAACTATCGAATCAAAATTGTAATCACAAATCATGTCATAATTGAATCTCGAATACATTCAAAACATCTAATAATATAAAGAAACTTGTAATTAATATATATTCCCAACTTTCTTTGAGGATTCACTCATTTTTATGCATTGTGGTGGAGTAATTGGAACATATACACATATACAAAAATTCAAAGATGAGAAATGTTTAGCTCTTGATCAAAAACCAATTGTGATAGGGGAGTATTTAAAACTTATTGGCTTGATGCGTACAACACATAAATCAACATAATCTCATATTGAAATAGGAAGTTTAGTTCTCATAAGTAATGATTTAGATATTAATCAAAGGCGTTCAATCAATAATTTCTCTAAACCATTATGTGTATAAATAACAAACTTTTATGAATTTTTTTTCAAATTCAATCAATAAAAGACTGAGATATAAACTCATCAGCTTTAGCAAGATGAAATGTCTTAATTGCATGATCTGAAATTAATTATTTAAACAAGCAGTCTTGCAAATGACAGGTTGCAAAATGATAACACATGTGATTATTTTGTAGATGCATCTACCAAAATCATATAATATCAAAACCATCCACATGGTGGATGTATGGGCCCATATTCGTTTCAGAAATGCAAGACACTAAATCTCAACTTTAGTTAATGAGTTTCTAATAATCAATTTTCATTGAGAACAAGCAACATATGAGAATTCTTTTAAATTAAAGAATCTTCTGGTTCTTTAATGAATGTCCATATGAATTCTAAATTAATTTCTGCATTTTATATGATCCAGGATGGTCTAACTGGTTACACCAAGTAGTAAATGCATTTGTATCAGTAAACTTTTGGTTTACTTTAACATGTATTTCAATTGTACTAATAATGTCAATATAAATTTTGACAAATTGATACTTTTAGCGTCTTCCTTTTACTTTGTATCCACATATAAGTACTATTGTGACATTTACTACTGGAAATGTCTAAATCAATGTGAATTCTATAATGTCACTAAGTCAACAAAATGAATATAATTTCCAAACAATTATATGCATTATTCACTTTATGGAATATGCCAAAATTTTCAAATATCCAAAAAAAAAATTATTAATAGCAAACTTTGGGAGTAGATCTTATTTTTTATGTGTACAACAGGCACATAACCAATAGCTATTCATACATAAGTTTTCTCTCTTACAAGTTCTCATCAGTATTATTTTTCCACGTAATTTTAATTGAGAATTTATTCTGAATACTGTAGAGTTATACTCAGTTTTTTTTAAAAACTTGCAACTTCAAGTGCATCCAACCATAATGAATTTTAGATAGAATTATCATATTCTATTGCTCATAAGTAGATCTTTCACAATCAAATATTTTGCTTTGAACTCCTTAATGAGAATGATGACAAAAAAATATCACAAAGATAGTCACAATCAATTCAATTTATAACAAGAGTAATAAATATAAATCAATAACCCAATCCTCTTTTGATTCATATGAAATATAATATTTTCCTCATTCACAATCTCAATATAAGACCCATTATTAATATCTTTTAAAACCAATAGATTAACCATCACAAGGTATTAATATATTAGCTCTTCTGGAGCTTTCGACTAATTTTGTACTACCAAATATTGGAATAATATTGGTTTTTATTTTCTTTTGTGCTTCCGTTCACTTCGGAGAATGCAATAAATTTACTAGGATGAACTAATAAAAGTTCCAAAAAATTTATTTATTTCATAATCACCATCGTAAACATGCATGGATTTCAAATCAAAATCTATCTATTCACATTGTCATGATCAGTCTCCAATTATAATAAATATGATATAATAAATATTTCATAGTAAAATATACCTGAAGATCTTTAACATCATCATAATCACCCTGGCTATTATCATGAATACTGAGTTGTTAGAGACTCTAATGATTACCCATAGTGCGTAGGCCTCAATTAAAATAGCAGCAGCTTTAGGAGGCAATCAACAATAATAGATTTTGGGATATTTTTGTGACTCATGGAAAAAAAAATAATTAAAGAGAATTATGTTGATAACGTGTTATAAAATAAAGAGATGTGGAGAGAGTAAAGAATAAAGAAAATATGAAAGTAATAGAGAATGTACTTTATTGATTAAATGGATGATTACAATGCTTCGTTATAGTCTCTATTTATAGGCATAAGAAGTATAAAAAAAGTAGATATCTAATTCTAATAACTATTAAAATTTAAAGTATATTAAAACTTTGTTTTGATCATGATAGACATCCACTTAATAAGATATTCATAACGATTATAATTTTATTGATGTATATACAAAACATAAAACATAATAATTTTTTTTTAAAACCTTAAAAAAGTAACATAAATTTGGTTTCTTTTTTCTCAATTTTGAAATCCCTATCCCAAAACCTAACGCCATTTGCACCGCCACCAGCCCCTCCGCGACGGTCACCCACTACTGGATAATTATTAATTCTTGTTACTTAACTCGGCAGCCCTGTAGTTCCATATCTGTATTGCGCGATTGCAAAACCAGCTGCCAATTTTTGGCCAGGAGTATAGACTGATTTTTCTTTTCCTTGGTTTTTTAATGGAGTTGAATCATGAAAATCACATGATAATTTTATATATTTTTACTAATTTTTAAACATTAATTAATTGGTTATGCTTCTTTAATATGATTCATCAACATTCAACAGTGTATAAACTTATGCACTAAATCTAATACAAAACCCTCTCTCTATATAAACACTAAATTAATTAAATGTGCTTCATAGCAGCTATTTTTGGTAATTTTTTTTATCATTTTTGTACTGTTTGTATTAAACCGTGTAAAAAAAATTAAAAATTGATAAATCGAACGGCATGATCACATTTGATTTGGTTAGTTGGGTTACTCTTTAAATCTTGATTTATTCTGTTATTGCTATAAAAAATGAATGTATTAAACTGACGGAATGTATAACTTAAATTATTAATATATTATTGTTTTATAAATATAAATTATTATTATAATAAAAAATTTGTATATGAAAATACACCATAAATACTATCATTATTAAAATCTATCTTTTTAAACTTAAATGTTATAAAAAAATTATTTATCATTTCAAAACTAATTTTTCAAAATATATTTTTTAAGGGTATAATGACATCCATAGATGCCGAGTCTAAGGCAATGCCAAATCATCACAGGGATGCTTGCCTTGTATCTTAGAAGAGAATGATTGCAAAATACAATTAACATGACTTCAACTTTGATGATTGTCGTATTCAAGGTTGACTTTGAAATTTATTTGCCTGTTGGCTTAATCAACTTATTTAATACAAAAAAAATCAACAACCTTTGTGAGTCAAATTTCTCTCCTATATATATCTCGGTCAATTATCTTCTCCTTTTATCGAAAGTTTTCTTTTAACTCTATTGGGATCGACTCGTATAAGTAACGAACAAGTAAAATAAAGAAGATCAAACACACAAATATTAACGTGAAAAAATCCTTCGAAAAGGAGAAAAACCATGGGCATAGGAGGCTTCGGCTTTTCCCTAAATGAGTAAACAAACGAGAGTACAATATGAAGAAAATAAACCTAAATATACTAAACATACAATCTTAAAACCCAAAAACAAAGCCCTCACTCGGGAACAAAATTCTCTCCATAGTTACCACGAAACTCTAACTAAAACTCATATGCGACTACATCTTGTTACCCTCAAATAAAAGCCTTAGCTGATTGGCCTAACAAAACAGGGATACAATTACCCTTTAAATAGGCTTAGATTAGAGTTCTAACAAAACAGGGATACAATGACCCTTCAAAGAAAAGTTCATCGCGTCATCACAATGTCGAAGACCTCTTTGTCTCGATGTTAGCGCTGTTTCTGCTCTTCTTCTATCACTCGTAGATTCTCGTTAAGGTGCCTGCAACATTTTCGATAAATGTAAGGCAGACCCCACAAAATCTCTAAAAAATACTATTAATAACGTACTTTTTTGGGAAAAATATGTAACACCCCTTACCCGTTACCGTCGTCGGAACAGGGTACAAGGTATTACTAAACATAGCACATATCATTAAACAAAAAACCGAAATAGAAATATGTCATCTAATTTAATAGTGTATCGTCATAACATATGTCTTGAACGATATTAGCCAACTTTAATGGCCTATACAACGTAGTTGATCGAATACTGTAGCCAATATTTTAAACCTAGGCAATTATGACACATAACAAAATAATTAAGTCTACTATACATGCCATAATTCAAAATATTTAGTTCAAATACCCTAAAGTATTGATAGTGCGGCAGATCTTCTCGATCCTTAACTCCCGAGCAGCTGAAGGACACTATAAAACAGAAGAGAGAAAACGAAGTAAGCTTATAGCTTAGTAAGTAGGTAAGTAAATATTAATGAGAGAATCTAAATATGTTTATACAACAATTCAAGTATATCCACTTCAATTTCAATATTCACTCCAATTTGATTAATGCTGTCTCTGTGCATCATGTTCGCTAAATAAATCATAACTTGAGTTACGAAACTCAAAATCCAATTCTGTAAATTTTCCTTGAAAATAGACTCATATATCTATTCACTAATTTTTTTCTAGAATTTTTGGTCAAGCCAATTAATACAGTTTATTAGTTAAAGTTTCCCCTGTTACACAGCTCAACTGATCTGACCTCTGTTCACTACGAATTGAATTTCTCCCAGTACACAATTCGAATAACCATGAAATCTATTTCATTTAAAACTAGATTCAATAAGGAGTTTAGGCATATAAACTATATTTCTTAATTTGTTTTGTACAATTTTTAATGATTTTTCAAATTTGGAACAGGGGACCACGTAGTTATTCTGAGCCAGTCACACAAAATTGTAAATATCTCAAAATATAGAATTATTTTGCTTGTCTTGTTTCTTTTATATAAAAATAGACTCATTAAGCTTTAATTCCACATCTCATTCAACCTCTAATTAAATTCCTTCTATTTTTGGTGATTTTTCAAAATCACGTCACTGTTACTGTCCAAAACAGATTTAATGCTACTTTCATTCTTTCACCCATTCTTTGCACCAACCTCATTTTTAACTTACATATATATGCTACAAATCAATTTCATCACATTTCATATATCACAAGTGTAGGTCCATGACTACAATCTCACCACTAAGTCATCCCGTTGAACAATTCGGATCAATCCTCGATTTTAATGGTCTCAAAGACACGCCTCCACCATCATACTTCATTTAATTCGGCTCTCTTGTACACATAGTGAACACTTAGTACCACTCATGTGACCTAGCTGATTTGTCCCGTAGCTCTCTTGTCTACATGGTGTTCTTCACTTGGAACCACACATGCGACCTAGCTACATTTATCTCTTCCGTAGCTCTCTTGTCTACATGGGATACTTCCTGTATCACACATGTGACCTAGCTACTACATAGCATCGTGTAGCTTTCTTGTACACATGATGTGCACTCGGCATCATACATGTGACCAAGCTACACTCCATCAATATTATTGAACTCTTCCGAATGTTCAACCGGGATTTCTCTCTCTATTACTTATTTCCATTCTTCCAATGATCTATTTATATTTTAACATCCGCTAATATATTCACATAATAAGCTGAAATGTAAGAATATACATGAAATTAATGTAATATTTACTTACAAACTTACCTCGGTACAAAATGTGGAATTTTTGCAATTTAGTCCAAAGCCTTTTCTTTTCCCCGTTCGAGATCGATTCCACGCCTTTCTTGATCTATAATATCACATTTAGCCCAATAATTAATCACACTATTCATATGAGTCCAAAAATCATATTTTTACGAATTTACATTTTGACCCCTAAACTTTTGCATATTTGCACTTTTGCCCCAAGGCTCGGAAATTTAATTTCAGCCCTTATTCCTATGTTTTATGACATACTGAACATTTTTCTTCTACAACAACATCAAATTCTCACTCTAACATATAGTTATGAACAATAAGTATTTTTACTGATTATGGCGTTTTACTCGTTTTTTACTGAAAATCACTTAGCAAAAGATGTTTAACACAATCTCAAACTTCATATTCTACCATAAAACATCAAAATCCATGCATATCATCCATGGGTAAATTTTTAAACATAAACCCTAACTCGAAATAATGGTGAAAATAGGTAAACCGAGCTACGAGGATTTCAAAAATGTAAAGAACATTAAAAACGAGGCTCGAATTCACTTACTATGAAGCTTGAAAGTTGAAGAAACCCTAGCTATGGAGGAGAGGAAAATTCGGCAGCAACTAATGAGGAAGATGAACAATTTTGTGTTATTTTTCCCATTTTATTTCATTTAATATGCAAATGACCAAAATGCCCTTACTACTAAACTTTCTAAAAATTCCATCCATGTCCTAAATTTTGTCCATAAACTTAAAAATTGGTCAAATTGCCATTTAAGACCTCCTAATTAATATTCCAAAGCAATTTCATACTAAAAAAACTTCTAGAATGTAAATTTTGCAACTTATTCAATTTAGTCCCTACTTTCAATTTAAGCACTTTAGGCATAGAATTTTATCACGAAATTTTCACACAATCACATAATCATATCATAAACCTCAAAATAATTATAAAACAATTATTTCTATTTCTGATTTGTGGTCAAAATATCACTATTCCGATTAGGCCCTAATTCGGGTTGTCACAAAATATCCCTTTAAGGTTTAAGGAAGAACACATAGCAAATCATACAATTAATATGGTAAAATTTCCAACTCAAAATTTTTAATATCTTTGTTATTGTAACAACTCAGACCTGGCCGAGTAGGTTCGACCCGAATCCGGCATGTCACATTAGCCACCAAAGTGACTCACTGTTAGCTCCCATCCTAATCTCTAACACACCACTTCCTAACGACAATTAATGTGTTAATGTAAAACACTGCAGCAGAATTATTTCATTACATAGAGTATAAACATGGGAGCTTACAAAACATCAAAAGAAAGGTTCGCATGTCAACAATAAAAAGACTTAAGAGTTTGCAAACACAACTTTGAACTTGCACACATAAAACGAAAAAGGTCACCTATTAAGATAACATATGAGTTCACATAGTAAAATAAAGCATAGGTTCGCAAAACATTATACTACATGCTACACAAGTTCGTATAAAATCACAGGTTTTGACATAGTATTGTAGGTTCACTAAATATTAATAGTTCACATAGTACTTAAGTTTGCAATATACAATATGGTTTCGCAAACAAATAGACTTTGCAAACAAATGAAGTCATACATGCATTGGCTTTCATACTTTAATAGGGTTCACATAAGTACATGGGTTCGCTAAGTAGAAAGACTATCTCTAACAAGGGTAGGCATGTAATTTTTGAGGTCGCAGAAAGTAGTACTTATCAATAAATCTGACTTGCATGTTTTAACAAAAGGAAATACATGTAACACTCATGCATGAATAAACATCAACTTTATTTATAATAAAAGATAATTTTTTAAGACATGATTCACAAAGATAAAATAAACTTAAACTTTAAAAGTAATTATTTCAATAATAGAGTCAACTTATGATAAATCTAAACCCACATAAAATAATAAACCCCATCACCTAATTCCCAGGTTTGCTAGTATCTGTTCAGGGATGAGCCTCGCCAAGTTATCTACCTCACTACTACCATCCGCGACCTACCTTCCTGCGAAGTAAGAGAGGAGTGGGTGAGTTCATTGCGAACTTAGTGAATAATCAGGAATCAATAGAGTATGCTTAAAACATAGAGTTTAAAAAAAGAAGAAGACTTAGTCTAAAAATCATGTCACAAGTTGGGTTCGCCATAAAGATGTGAGACCCAGATCATTGTTTTGCCTGCTTATCAGAAAAAAAACATATAAAGTTGGAAAAATTATTTTAGTTGTGCTTGTAGAAAAATCATACTTGAAAACTTAGCTTGTAAACAAAACTTGTATAGCATGAAATGTGCTCACACACTTTTCATATCAAAATGATTGAGAAACATAAGATATGTTATCGCACTTAACACACTTATCAGAATCTTGTCTCGTTGGATATGTGAATCTCTTTATAACGCCTCAGAATGACTCAAAGAGTCCTTATGACATGTCCCATAAGTGCAGCGCAAAGTAGTGTCCTAGAGCCTGGCCTAGTGAATGGAATATAGCTCGACATTCCATTATCTCTCCACATGTCTTAGGGCTTCAACGCCCAAATCACAGAACTAAAATGTGAGTACTCACAATCGTTTGGTATACCAATATATCCAATATAAGGCTCACAAATGAGCACGCACATAGACTTATCACAGAAAGCTCGCATAGGGAGCTTGCTTATCACAAAGAGCTCGCATAGGGAGCTTACTTGAAAACACTTGCTCACGTACAACTCACGCAAAAGCCCGTAAAACATACTTTATAGAATTGCACTTTAAAACATCTCTTAAAACATAAGCTTACTTAGGAGCACGTGTAAGACTTATTTTTAAAACATAGTTTTAAAAATATGACTTGGAAACATATCTTAAAAACAGAATGTCAAAACTTAAAAATAGAGTTTCGAAAAAACATAACAGTTTGCACACACATGGCAATTCTTAACCACTCACTGAAAAAGCTGATAATTAAACAAGCTTGGCTTTACCTTTATCCTTGCTGGTAGATGGTTCACAATATAAACAAAAACAATGATTACTAAGCAAACAAAACTTACGAAATTCACACATGCAGGTGAACCTAAATTTCTAGACAGTCAACCCTAACAAGGTATAGGCTTAACTTTGGTTGCTACGAACTTGGTTCATAATAGAGACTTGATGATAGAATATTAAACAAAATTCTCATGAAATAAGGGTCGTATTTATAGACCTAATTGTCCTAGAAATCTTAGGATACCCTACTTGACTTAGGAAATGTGTTATTTGCACGAAAATTATTCTTGTATACACCATATCTTTATTTCATAATTTGAGTCTGTTTTTGACTTTGACTGGCGAACCCCCAGTTCGCAACTCAACTGGTGAACACTAGCTCACCAAATAGGCTAGCGAAACTAGCTTTCCAAATAGGTTGGCGAACCGTCACAGATTAGCAAACCCCTTACCACATCTTTTATAAACATGGGAATGGATACGGATGTTGTGGATAGCGCGATCCTTTCCTAGCCATGGGAGTTCCTTATCAATAGAAGGTAAAAATATAATTGTATATAATATATTAATATGCATTCAATTACCAATATTTATACCCTATTGCATTGAATATTTGAACAAATTTAAGGGTTCCTTGTATCATGCGCATTATAGAAGGGACTTTACTTAGATGCAAAGAGAAACCGATCGGCGAGCTTGTGAATAGGTATATTAATTTTGTATTCACACCCAATACAATTTATTATTCTCATTAATGAATATAATTGTATTTGTATTATTTGTAGTTTCTATATATGTCGTACCAAGACAACATTGTGTTTGCCTTCATACTTGAGATAACTTTGAAATAGTATGCATTATTCAAGGCTTGGGTAACCATCATTTATTTCCACATCAAGGGTAGAAAATACCCTGATTAAGTGAAACGACAATTTAGGTTCATGTAAGATATTTTGGGAGACTCACACAAAATCAATCTATTGGGACCTAGTGCCCTTAGTGTGTTGATTTCGTCTATACGTACTTGTAATTTTTTGAACAATTTGGTTTAATAAAATATCCATCAATATGTAACGCCCCAAAAATCATAGGATTAGAATTAATAAAACTATCAAGAATTGATCCTTAGTCTAAGTGGAAAAGAGCTTAGTAAACTCTCTAGAGAGCCAAGGTTCAAGTACCACTCTTTTTGTTTTACCTCTTTTATTTTCAGCAATCAAGGAACAAAACCAAGCTAGTATAAGAAATAAATGTGGTAGAAAATGACCAAGAATAAGCTTGTTGGTTCAATGGTAAGGCCTTAATTACTGAAAATAAAATCCTTATGGCAAGTAATCCATGCTAATCCCATTTTTCCCTTTTGTTTTTTTTTCCTCTTAATTTCGACTAGAAGGATTATTTACCAAAACAACCCTTTAAAATTGCCTTATCTTGCCATTTGGTCTATTTCCTAATCATAATAAGATTTTGGTTTTCTTTTCAAACCTAATTTGAATTTCTTTTTCTCTCTTCTTTAAATACATCTCTTTTTTTTATTTCTTCTTTTCCTTTTCATAAAAATATTCATCTTCTTTTGCTAGAAATTTTATATTGAATCCCAAACCCAAATTCCACCCAGTTCAATCTGTCCTTCATATCGTTTTAACATAACACTGTCAAATTCGTTTCTAACGTGTCAAGATTGGTAAGAATTCTTATTTTTTATTTTGTAGAACCCTAGCATTTTGAAATAAATAATGTTCTTGTTAATCTTTCAATCGATTTCAAATATTTTACGAATTTTCCTGAAAATCTTGATAAATTCGGTAAGTCTTGAAAATTCACATTAATTCAAGCATATTTTTTTATCAAAAAACCTATTATAGGTATCCTATATCAGATTTGGACGTAAGGATTGTCATACGAAACCCCAAAGTCAGATGTGTGTTCTTTTACAAGAAAATTGAGGTAAATTCAAATCCAGCCCAAACCACATGGCTTGCCACATGAGTATGTGGACAACCCGTATGGATCACACGGCCTCTCACACGACCATGTGCCACTGAAACCCTAGGATTTTTGCTTCTCACATGACTTGGCCACATGGTCATATCTCGCATATAGATTAATTTTTGTTACACAACCTGGTCACATGGCTATGTAACCCTTCTGCACAGCCTTAGCCATCCCACACGTCCTGGCTAAACAGCCATGTGCCTCTATTTTTTAGAATTTACATTTTTGAACTAAAAATTTTATAATTTATGCGGATTAGTCCCTAATTGATCCCTGAACTATTTTAATGTTTAATTTATGCAATTAAGTCCCTGATAGTTTTAGTAATGCTTGATTACATGATTAAATTGACCGTATTAGTATTAAATATATACCTAATTGCATGAATTGTGAGTAATCATGTTAATTGTATCTGTACTTATGATTTTCGTATATCATACCTTATGACACAACTAAATTAAACCTTTGAAGAATATATGATTTTGCCATTGAATTAATTGATAGGAAGCATATTTATTGCTACAATATTTGATTATTTCTAATCATAATATTTGTTCTATTATGATCTGTTTTAAGCAGGCCTTATTTTGTTGCATGAGTTGGGACGATTTGTAAGGAGGAAGTTCTAGTAGACTATAAATCTGTAAATCTGGTGGTCTATCTACATATTATCTGACAGATTTTATATGCAATTAAGTTGTGTATTCACAACCATCTAGTAGTGTATTAACTTGCAACTTTAGGTGGTTCGCCCACCTATTATATGAAAGCTTTTATCTGCAATTATGTTGTATACTTACAACCATCTAGCAGCATATTAACCTACAACATTTGGTGGTTTATTCACAACCCAGTGTCCAGGATGAATGAGTTTTGGGGAATTCGTATGGTGTGTAGCGGTAAGTAGGATCTTATTTTTTAAATCGAATTTGTTTGCATCCGTAAAGCATGTGCTTGAAATTCTAAAAATTTTCTATATGATATGGTATATGTGTGTTTTCTTATACATTGTGAAAACTGTTATGTTATTCTGATATATTGAATTTGTTAAATGTGATTTAAGCTATGTAATTTGAATTAATATGCTAATCGGATTAGGACATGTGCACGACATTTGAAGGGCTCGACTTAGAATATTGATTTTCTATATTAATATTATTGTGTCATGGGACTTAGTTTACGGTTTTTACTTAGGAATGCATGACATTTAAATCATTTAAGCTATTAGAATATGAATTTTATCTAATAAAGCATGAAACATGGTTTTTATTAAAATTACGTTAATATCATTTTTCCTTGCTAAATTGTAAATATGTTTTGTTAAGAAAGTAATTCAGATTTTCAACCAAGTTTTCAATAGTAAACATTGTTATAATGAAGATGTTAAACTTAATCTTTTTTTCTTAAAACCCCTTAGTTTTTCTGAAAAGAGACCAAAACTTCCTTTTAAAAATAAACAAATGTTTAAAATTAAATTGTTTTTAAAACTTCAATAATTCTGCCAAGCCATTTTAGTGGTCGATGTAATCTCTCAAATTTGGGTCTAAAGTCTAGGTCAGGTTGCACGTAAAGGGTTTTGCAGGTAAAGGTTACATAAGATTATTAATATTTTGTATATTGTCCGCAAAGGTTTTTGCACTTAAACCAAAATGAAAAGAAATATTGGTTCACTGATTATCTAACGTTTAACTAATATTAAAGTGATATTACATGGTTCGATCGTAATACATAAAGACAATATATATTAGTAGATAATCTAAAAACAACCTTAGTCTAATCAGAATTGAGAAAATCGATTGAAAGAGTAATATGTTGTCTATCAAGTCCAATTAGAGAGATACCTTATCTTGAGTATCGAAGCAAATGATTACCAGAAGATAGAGACATAGATGTGACTGATTGAACTAAAAATATATCGAATAGTATCCTCTAATTGACATTATATTATAGATGAAAAGTAACTTGGCCACGAGTCATTTGTCTTAACGATAAATTATTTAATTACTATTTGATAGTAATTGACTTCATGAAGGAAGATGTAATGATTAACATAAGATAAAATAGTATCATATTGGAAGAACGAATTTATCCTAAAGAGATTAAGGATATCTTATGAGGGTAACACACTTAAGATAATGTTATTGGACGAACACTTATTGAGTAGCTTTCGCAATGATATATAATAAGGGAAAGCTCAATCATGATACTTTAGTGGAATAACTTCATGACTAAATAGTGTTGTAATTAATAGGTGAAAAGCCGAGACTTAATGACAAATTAATTGAACCCTAATTATATATGTCAAATTAGTCCCTTTACTATCTTCATATAACTAAAAACGAATTGCATGTAGAACCAATGATAAGAAATGAATGAAAACTATGAAGTAAGAGAAATAGATCGCATGTATCGTTATTTGTAGTGAATGAATTTTCTCACTAAAGTACAAAAGATTGACTTAGAAATTATTTTAGTTCTTTGAATTATTATTTAATTAATTGTAATTAAATAATTAAAGTTCAAAGTAAAAATTAAATAAATTAGTCATCACGAATTCGTTGAATAGGACGATTAAATATGTTTTCTTTATAGATTCTAATACAGTAAAGCTGCCATGACTTCAACAGAATTAGAATTAGATTGAGAAATTAATTTAATTGAGAAATTAATTTAGCTAATTAAATTAATTGGTTAAATAAATAATATATTGAGAAATAGAAAAAAATATTGGGTTAAAAAATTATAAGTGTTGGAGAAAAGTCTAGATAACACATATAATTGGGGCTAAATTTGACAAAAAAAAAAAAGCCAATTTAAAAAAGGAAAGAAAAGGTTTTGGGCCAATTTTTGGGATATTTAAGGAAATAGACTGATTTTAGAGAGAAAAATAGAAAACGAATCCTACGAGGCACGTTTTCATTGACATGCAGTGAAAACACGTCCTATAAGGCACACGTTCTGATTTTTTTAACACATTACCTTCTTTGTTTAGATAGTTAAATGTTAATGATTTTATCTTTGAATCTCTGGTTTGATTCCTCTTTTACTCACATTTGTATTTTTATTTCATTTGTTTCAAGCTTTACTTCTATTTTGAAAAACTGTTTTTAATGTGTTAGCTTCTTTAGTTGGATGGTTAATTAATAGTGATTTTATTCTTGAGTCTCAAGTTTGATTCATTTTCTAAGCACATTTGCATTTTTTATTTCATGCTTTTCAAGCTTTTTTTAATTAATGTTTTTAATTAACAAACATATTGTTTTCAACTTTTTTTTTATTTTTAATTAATAACTCTTTTATTTATAAAATCAAATAATTATTATCAATTATATAATAAAAATATATTTTTGATAAAATTGATATTTATCATTTTGTTAAATATATTTTATTTTTTAAAACATCAACTAATTTTTGATATAAATTTCTTTATATATAATATTTATATGTCAAATATTTATTTTCTCCACCTATATTGTGGGTATAGTGAATTCTAATATTATAAAATCAAATAATTATTTCAAATATTTATATGTAAAATTTTTTAAATATCATTGTTTTCTCATCTACATTGTGGGTATGATATTTCAAATAATTTTATATGTGAAATATTTCAATTAATTATTTCAAATACACATAGAAATATAAATATAATACTAAAATTTACTATACTCATGATATGGATTGAAAAATAAATATGACACATATAAAAATTATATTTACTAAAAATAATGATATTTGGAAATAATTATAAGATTTTATAAATAAAATAGTTATTAATTAAAATATGAATTAAAAATAAAAATCTTGAAAACAATATATTTATTAATTACAAATAAAAATTGAAATAACATGAAATAAAAAAAATTATAAATGTGCTTAGAAGAGAAATCAAACCTGAGACGCAATGATAAAATCACTATTAATTAACCATCTAACCACAGGAGCTAATGTGTTAAAAAGAATAATTAGAAGTAAAAGTAAAGCTTGAAACAAGATGGAATAAAAATAAAAATGTGAGTAGGAGAGGACCTAAACCCAGGACTCAAAGACAAAACCACTAACATTTAACTATCTGACCAAAGGAGTTGATGTGTTAAAAAGTTAGAAAAATGCATCTTACATGGAACATTTTCTGCTTCTCTCCCCAAAATTGGTCTATTTCTCTAAATATCTTAGAAATTGGCCCAAAACCTTAAATATTTTTTAAAATCAACATTTTATTTTTCAAATTTCACCTATAATTGGATTAGTACATGAAAAGCCCAATAGGGTCATAATACAAGCAAGGGGCGATAACCCTAACGTATCCCTAAGGCATGTCGTCGCTCCCTATACTTTTACTTAGAGTAGATGTAATGCCCTGAATAATTTATTTCTATTTTTGTAAAAATTTGACACAAATATTTGTCTGCTTTAGTGGTTAAGTGTTCTAGGTGTGTGTGGGAGGTCTTGGGTTCAAGTCCCATCTTTGTCAGATTTTGTTATTTTTAGGTCCAAGCCCTATTCTTGTTCAGTGGGCTTATATTAAATTGCCTGTAAATTCATGCTAGAATGAGCCTACTGATTCGAGTGGTAAAGAAGTTGGTGTGTTAGGGGTTTTGTGTTCGAATCCCTGCGTGAGCGTGGATGATATTTTTGCTCTGTTGACTGATAGAGTTTCAGTGGAGTTGGGATTCTGAGGAAGTGGTTTGTTAGTGTGAGAGTGGGGAGAAATTTGGGAAATTTGGGTAGTTTCATATTATTTTTATTTTTGATATTTTCTCTCTGTGGAAAACTCTCAAAATTTTTGACGTTTATTTTCTGTGTTCTAGCAAAATTCTTTTTGGTTTCCTTGCTTTTGAAATTTTATCGCAATTTTGTCGTTCAATCCCGGTCTTTAGTTTTTTGGTGCCTTTGCGCAGTTTGGTAAGTGTAAGGGTTGTTTTCGAGTGGGTTGGGGAAATTGTTTTAATTGTTCAAATCAATAATATTCTTTTCTTTCCATTGTTAATTTCAAGTATTGGCAATAGGGAATCGGGAAGAAAGGGGTTCTCCTCTAGCGGAATCATAATTGAAATTGTTTGGAGTGTTGGGGTAAGTGATGGTCGTTAGAATGGAACAGTTGTCGGGTTTGTAGTTTGGTTTAATCATAAATTAAGACTGGCTTAGAGTGTTGGTATGTCGATTTTTAGGTTCTAGAGGGCTAGTGATTGCAGTAGTATCAAAACTGTACCAAGTGTGTACCCCTTATGCAGAAAATTAAGCTTCGACGAAAGCCAAAAAACTGCACTGTCGACACCATACGGGCGTGTGCCTGGCTATATGGTTGGCCGTGTGGTCGATGAAGGTATTGCCGTGCTCAAGACATGACCATGTGACGATGTGGGTGTGGCCATGTTGGCCACACGGGCGCATGGTTTCTGGGCCAGGCCATGTGGACCACACGAGTAAGGCCAATCTAGACGTGTGGGCCCACACGGGCATGTCGTATGGGCATGTAGGCCTATATTTTTGAAATTCTCCCTAGGGTCGTACGGGTCGTTCTGATCGACTGTGGGCCTACCTAAGGTTCGGTAAGGGCTAACTAAACCCTAGATTATGTGATTTGTTATATTGATACTATGCTTTGAATAGAATATTGTTATGCATGTCTGATTATTCTGCTATATGTATATCTAATACCTGTACACAAACAGGATAAGCATATTATATCTGTATTTGTATCTGTTTTCTGTATCTATTTTGGGGTGAGATTTTTATATGTGAAGGAAGTATTCTGTATGACGATCATCGCCTATATTCTAGTAGCTTGGCTGCACTCTATCTAATATGTGTCATAATGGCACGATATGGTCTGTAGGTTTGGGTAGGTGTTTTAACCCCACATGGTGTGATGGGATGGTCAGAGTTGGTTTGAAGAGGATGGGGGGTAGGATTCTGATTATCTAATCTGTATATCTGACTCTATTATCTGTATCTGAAATGGGCATGAGCCCGAATCTGTATCTGATTGTATATGAGTTTTCTGCATGTTTGCATGTCTATTTCTGTTGGGTTACACACTGAGTTTACGTAAAATTACCTCTATTTATCTATTCTGTTCAGGTAATCCATAGACTTAGACGGATCAGTGCAGCGGAGTCATGCGATGACCACTAGTCTACAAACTAAAATTAATTGAAGGTTTTATTTACTTAAAGGATATTTCTGGGAGTTTTGTATTAATTGAACTCTTTGGACTGTTGATTAAAATTTTGGAATTTGGATTTCTATTTAATATTTGGTTTGGACAACTCATGAAAACACGGTTTTAACTAAAACAAAAAGTTTCAAAAATTTGAACTTTTTTTTAAATACAATGATTTTCGTAAGCTTATGCAATAAAACACGTTTTAAAGCAAATTAATTAATAAAATAACGTTATGACAATGGATATAAGCAAACAAAAGTTGAAAAATTAAAATGGTTTTATCGAAATTGACTCCGTTTTCTAAACCCATTCTCTGTGACATCTTCAGATTCGGCCATAACGTCTAGGCTGGGTTTGGGGTGTTACAATTAGTGGTATCAGAGTTAAGTTGCAAAACTCGTGCTATGAATTTTGAGTTTCAAAATTATGGTTTAAAAAGAATTAGTTTTCAAATATTTTGGATAATTTGAGAAAGTATGTGGTACATCGAGTCTTCGGCGCTAATCTTGTAAGTATCTCTGTACTTAGATAGAACTGTTTTGAAAACACAGTAGTTAGTACTTTCTGAAACTGTATTGAAATAGTTAGAGACTGAAACTGCTGAAATCATCTCTGAAATTTTGATAATTTATACATAAAATATCTGTTAATAAATACTGGAACTAATGCATAAAACTTTATAATGTAGATAACTTCGAATTATACAATGAGAACTCGTAGAACTCGCAGATGTGGTATTCGTGGCCGTGGTAGAGGCCATAGGAGGCTCGAGCTGAGTCTTCCTCTCTAGGCAGTATGCCAAATCTAGATATGAGTGGGACACCGGTTTCGCCTGCTACTGAGACTGGGTCTCAAAGCCGTTCGATTGGGGATGATGCATTGTCCCAAGCCATGTTGAGGATATTGGAGAGGGTTGTTGGGCCCCATTCTAGATCTGAGGGCTGTGGGTCGGTAACTGAGCGACTTTGATCCAATAGTGCTGAGTTGTTTAGGGGTGTCACTAGAGTCACCCCTACTATGGCCGAGTATTGGTTGGAGGCCACAGAGAGGATTATGAATGATATCGACTGTACTCCTGAGCAGAAACTTAAGAGTGCAGTAGTGGTGGTTATCAGTTGAGGAGGGTATTTAGCCTGATCATCTAAACTGGGATTTCTTTAAGACCATATTTCAGAGTAAGTACGTGGGGGTGAGCTATGTGGATGCTCATAGGCGTGAGTTCATGAATCTCACGCAAGGTGATAGATCTGTGGTCGAGTATGAGGCCGAGTTTCTGAGGCTAAGCCATTACGATCGAGGCATGGTGGAATCTAAGTATGAGAGGTGCGTTCAGTTTGAGAATAGCTTAAGGGATAATTTGAGGGTACTGGTTGTTCTACATAGGGAGCAGGAGTTCGTGGTTTTGGTTGAGAAGGCAAAGATTACCGATAAGCGCGTGGAGCACCACAATAGGGACCGAGAGAGGGGTAAGAGTAAGAAGGATTCAAAGCCCTCTAGTTCTGTTCAGAGGCCTGAGAAAAAGGCTAAACCTAATGGGCTGGTTAAAGTGGGAGCCCTTGTTGCTCTTACTAGGATTCAGCCTTGTGGAGACTATGGTAGGCAGCATCCGGGCGAGTGTTGGAGGAGGATTGAGGCTTGTTTAAGGTGTAGGTCTTTGGAGCATTGGATTCAAGAGTGTCCACAATGGACAGATTAGATACAAGCTTCGAGATTGGGTTTTGTACAGCCTTAGAGGGCAGATCAGCGCCACTTAGGGGCAGTGGATTGGCTAGGGGTGGTAATGGTTTGGGTCGTGGGCAGAGAGCACCGGGAAGAGGTGCTAGTCAAATTGAGGTGAGGCAGCCTGCACTGGTTTATATTGCTCGATGCCGAGAGGATAGGGATGCTTCAGATGTTATCACTTGTACGTTCTTAATTTTTGATGTACCTTATACTGCTTTGATAGACATAGGTTCTATACACTCCTATATAACTAGTTCTTTATCTGAAAACTTGGGAATTTCTATTGAGAGCACTTCTAGTGAAATCACAGTATTGAGTCCGTTGGGGCAGTCTGTGTGGGTTAATAAGCTTTATAGGGATGTTCTATTAGTGGTGCAAGAGGCTATTTTTCTGGCAAATCTGATGGAGCTTCCATTTAGGGAGTTTGACTTAATTTTGGGAATGGACTGGTTGGTTGAGCTCCATGTTAGCTTGGACTGCACATCTAAGAGGGTTGTTCTGAGGACTGAGGATGGTAAAGAAGTAGTTGTGATAGGTGAGCGTCGAGATCATCTGTCCAATGCGATCTCCATACTTGTGGCTAAGAAGTTGGTTCGAAAAAAGTGTGAGGCATATTTGGCTTATGTCAGTGTTTCTACTTTTAGGGACTCTTCTATCGGGGATATCAGAATAGTGAAGGATTTTCAAATGTCTTTCCTTAGGAGTTACTAGGTTTACCTCCTAATCGAGAAGTTGAGTTTGGAATTGAGCTTCTACCAAGTACAGCTCTGGTGTCTATTGCTCCCTATCAAATGGTACCGAAGGAGATTACAGAGCTTAAGGCTCAACTTTAACAGCTACTGAATCGTGGTTTCATCCACCCTAATGTGTCTCCGTGGAGTTCGAGTCCTCTTCAAGGCATAATATTGAGAATGCTCATTGAATTAGACTAAGTTGCACCGGTTCTATTTGTGAAGAAAAAGGATGGGACCATGAGGATGTGTATTGATTATCGGTAACTCAATAAGCTAACTGTGAAGAGCAAGTACCCACTTTTGAGGATCAACGATTTGTTTGACCAGTTCCGAGGGGCTTCAGTGTTTTCAAAGATTGATCTTTGTTCTGGGTATCATCAATTGAGAGTCAAGGAAGTGGATGTTCATAAGACTACATTTAGGACTCGTTATGGACATTACAAGTTCCTAGTTATGCCTTTTGGTCTAACGAATACTCCGGCTACATTCATAGATCTGATGAACCAAGTCTTTCAGCCATATTTGGATCAGTTCATCGTGGTTTTCATCAACGATATTTTGGTTTATTCTAAGACTGAGGATGAGTATGATGAGCATCTTAGAGTAGTGCTTCAGATTCTCCGTGAAAAAAGCTCTACGCTCAGTTAAGCAAGTGCGAGTTCCAGTTGTGAGAGGTAACCTTTCTAGGGCACGTGGTTTCTGCTAAGGGGATCTGAGTTGGTATGAGGAAGATTAAGGCTGTGCTGGATTGGAAACAACCTAAAAATGTATCTGAAATCCCTAGTTTTCTGGGTCTGGCGATTTATTATAGACAGTTTGTCGAGGGGTTCTCTTTGATTGCAGCTCCTTTGACTAAGCTTCTATGTAAGGGTGTTCCTTTTGTTTGGATTGATACGAAGAAATTGAGCTTCGAGAAGCTCAAGTCTTTTCTGACTTAGGCTCCTGTTTGGATACAGCCTGAGTCTAGAAAAGAGTTTGTGGTATACAGTGATGCATTGCATGTCGATTTGGGATATGTGTTGATGCAAAATGGTAAAGTTGTGGCTTATGTGTCCTGTCAGCTTAAGACACATGAAGGGAATTATCCAACGCATGATCTTAAGTTGGCTGTAGTGGTTTTTACGTTGAAAATCTAAAGGCACTATCTGTATGGTGCGAGGTGTATTATCTACACTAATCACAAGACCCTTAAGTACCTTATTACCCAGAAGGAGTTGAATCTTAGGCAGCATCGATGGATTGAGCTGCTCAAAGATTATGACTGCATGATTGAGTATCATCCTGGTAAGGCCAATGTGGTGGCTGATGCTCTAAGTTGTAGAACGATGACTGATTTGAGAGCGATGTTTTCTCAACTCAGTCTGTTTGATGATAGGAGCCTGTTAGTCGAGTCACAAGTTAAGCCGACTTAGACTGATCAGATTCGAGATAAGCAATTGGAGGATGAGTCTCTGGGTTTGCGGTTTCTTCACGTTTAGAGTGGTAGTACTTCTAATTTTGGGCTGAATAATGATAGAGTTCTGTGTTTTCGAGGTCAGATTTGTGTTCCGATGCTATGCATCCCAGTGGTAATAAGATGTATCACGATCTTCGTGAGTTGTACTGATGGTCGTGTTTGAAGCGTGAGGTTACGGATTTTGTTGCCTGATGTTTGACGTGCCAGCAGGTCAAGGCTGAGCACCAGTTGCCTTCGGGTTTGCTACTACTCTTTAAAATTAATTTATGGAAATGAGAGCGCGTGATGATGGACTTGTTAGTGGGTTGCCCTTGACACCCACTACGAAGGATTCTATTTGGGTCATCGTGGATTGATTGACCAAGTCTGCTCATTTTTTTCTGGTTCGGACGGACTTTTCTCTGCAGAAGTTAGCAAAGTTGTATATTTTTGAGATTGTAAGACTGCATAGGGTACCTATTTCGATAATTTTTTATAGAGATCCTCACTTCATTTTTCAATTTTGGAAGAAATTACATGAGGCTCTGGGTTTGAGATTAGACTTCAGTACTACGTTTCATCCTCAGACTGATGTTCAAATCGGAGAGGGTGATTTAGATGGTAGTGGATATGCTTTGGAGCTGCGTTATTGATTTTCGAGGTAGTTGAGAGGATTATCTGCCACTAGTTGAGTTCGCCTACAATAACAGTTTCTAGGCTAGCATTCAAATGGCACCTTACAAGGCTTTGTATGGTCTTAAGTGTCACCCTCTGCTATGTTGGACTGAGTTGGGCGAGCATCAAGTTTTGGGTCCTGAGTTGGTTTCTGAGACTGAAGATAAAGTTAGACTAATTTGGGATCGTCTGAAGGCAACGTCTGATAGATAGAAATCTTATGCCAATCTAAAGAGAAGAGATATCGAGTACTCTCTGGGGGACTTTGTGTTTCTTAAGGTTTCTCCATGGATGAAATTTCTAAGATTCGATCATAAGGGCAAGCTGAGCCGAGGTTCATTGAGCCGTATCAGATTCTGAAGCGTGTAGGACGAATTGCTTATTATTTGGAGCTACCTCCAGAGTTAGACCGTATCTACGATGTGTTTCACATCTCGATGTTGAGGTAGTATCAGTCTGACCCATATCATGTTGTCTCAATTGAAGAAATCGAGGTTAGGCTAGATTTGACTTTTGAAGAGGAGCCGGTTCATGTTTTGGATCTTGATATTAAGGTTCTGAGGAGAAAGCCCATACTGTTAGTAAAGGTTCTGTGGCAGAATCATAGCACTAAGGAAGCCACGTGGGAACCTGAGGACTCGATGCGTCAGTAGTATCCTTATCTATCCTGATCAGGTAAATTTCAAGGTCGAAATTTCTTTTAGGGGGTAGAGTTGTAACACCTTGAATAATTTATTTCTATTTTTGTAAAAATTTGACACAAATATATGTCTGCTTCAGTGGTTAAGTGTTATGGGTGTGTATGGGAGGTCTTGGGTTCAAGTATCATCTTTTCCAGATTTTGTTATTTTTAGGTCCAAGCCCTATTCTTGTTTAGTGGGCTTATATTAAATTGACTGTAAATTCATATCAGAATGAGCCTGCTGGTTTGAGTGGTAAGGGAGTTGGTGTGTTAAGGATCCTGTGTTTGAATCCCTACGTGAGCATGGATGATATTTTTGCTCTGTTAACTGATAGAGTTTCAGTGGAGTTAGGATTCTAAGGAAGTGGTTTGTTAGTGTGAGAGTGGGGAGAATTTTGGGGGATTTGGGTAGTTTCATATTATTTTTCTTTTTGATATTTGCTCTCTTTGAAAAACTCCCAAAATTTTTTACGTTTATTTTCTGTGTTTTGGCAAAATTCTTTTTGGTTTCCTTGCTTTTGAAATTTCATTTCCATTCTATCATTCAATTTCGGTCTTCAGTTCTTCGGGCCTTTGTGCGGTTTAGTAAGTGTAAGGTGTGTTTTGGAGTGGGTTGGGGAAATTGTTTTAACTGTTCAAATCAATGCTATTCTTTTCTTTCCATTGTTGATTTCGAGTTTTCGCAGCAGGGAATTAGGAAGAAAGGGGTTCTTCTCTAGCGGAATCATAATCAGAATTGTTCAGATTGTTGGGGTAAGTGATGGTCGTTTGAATGGAACTATTACCGATTTTGTAGTTCGGTTTATTCATAAATTAAGACTGACTTGGAGCGTTGGTATGTCAATTTTTAGTTTTGGAGGGCTTGCGTTTGTAGTAGCATCAAAATCATACTAGATGTGTACCCCTTATGTAGAAAATTGAGCTTCGGCGAAAGTAGAAAAATTGCACTATTGACGCCACACGGGCGTGTGCCTAGCCGTGTGGTTAGCCGTGTATGAGACACTACCGTGTGGTCGACAAAGGCATGGCTGTGTGAAAGACACGACCGTGTGACGATGTAGTTGTGGCTGTGTGATGATGTGCGAAAGACACTTTCGTATTTAGTACATATGCAAGATAAGCTTCACAACCTTTTCTTACATACCTCTGAGCCGACATCGACGAAATGACAATAGGCAACTCACCCGACTTGTAACACCCCTTACTCGTATTCAACACTGGAACAGAGTATGAGGCATTATCGGACTTATCACATGAACAAGCATACAAATTCGGGTTATAAATTTGCGTCCAAATTAAAACTGTTTGCATTTAACCATTAAGCCCATGATATGGGCCTACGAGGCCCAAAACGTGCATTGGAAATGGTTCGGGACTAAACTAAGAACTTTAGAAAATTTTTCAAAAACTTAGAAAATTTTGCACTAAACAAGGGTCACACGCCCGTGTGGATATAGGACATGCCCTTTTCCCGACCTCGTGTAACTCTCTGACTTGTAACCCATGAACAAATTGAGATCACATGGCCAAGTCACACGCCCGTGTGCTAGGCCCTGTGGAAAATTAATTTTCATAAAATAGGTGCAGACTTCACATGGCTAGGGAACATGCCTGTGTTTGAGGCCGTGCCTTCTACACGGCTGAGACACATGCTCATGCCTCTGCCTGTGTGATCCTGAGCATTCTGTTTCTCAAAATTTAGGTGCAAGGGACACACGGACTAAACACATGCCCGTGGGGCAAACCGTGCATCACACACGGCCTAGACACACGCCTGTGTGTCTACCCGTGTGGACAAAAATATGGCAATTTACCAAGCCATTTTGCCACCCTTTAATGCACACACCTATACAACATAGCACTAACCCAAACATATACATACAACCAAACATCCACAACCAAGACATCAACACATCATTCATGATAGGCATCATTATATGAACATATTTATAACCAATATTAGCCCATTTCCAATGGCCTTATACAAAATGAATTTCTAACCAATATAAGCCAACACATTTGGCCAAATCAATTATGACACATAAAAAAATGACCAAGTCCACTATGCATGCCATAACTCAAAATGTTGAATTCATTAATACCAAAATAATTGTTGATAGTGTGAATGGATCTCCGACGGTCTCCGAACCCGAGCTAGCTTGGTGACACTACAAGACAAGGGAAAGAAATGGGAGTAAGCTATATAGCTTAGTAAGTTCATATGTATTTACCATAATCTCATAACCATATTTCATTCCATCACAAACTTACCTTGAATTCATCATTTCATGAATTTAATAATAAGCTTTATGCACATACCTATACCATCTCGTAATGGTTTCATGCTTATTCTCATTTTTGACATACCTAATGAACCAGTCGGAATAATAATATCGAATACTCGGGAAACCTTACACACAAGGCGTCACATATGTAGCCATTGCTACCTCAATCTCATAACACATATATGCTCGTTCTCGAGCCATCAACGGGCTTGCTCACACAAGCTGTTAGTCAAGACGTAGCTACACGGTGCTGCTCACACAAGCTATCAGGTAACCGTAACATAGAATATGGTATGAGGCATTACCCAACTTATACAAAAGCAATCATACAAAATCGAGACGTAAATTTCCATCCAAATTTAAAAATTTTCATATACATTCATATCATCCCTAAATCGAGCCTACGAGGGCCAAAACATGCATTGGAAGTGGTTCAGGACTAAACCGAAAACTTTAGAAAACTTTACGACACTTAAAGAATTTTTGGTAAAACATGGGTCACACGCTCGTGTGGCTTGGGACACGCCTGTGTGGGCTGGTCGTGTGGTCACATACGCCCGTGTCCCTAACCCATGTAACTCTCTGTTTGTCACCTAAGAACAAATTAAAGTCACACGAGCAAGACACATGCCCGTGTCCCGAGGTTGTGTCCTTCACACGGTTGAGACATACGCCCGTGTCTTTACCTGTATGCTCAATACTGAGCATTCTATTTTGTAACAATTTAGGTGCAAGGGACACACGGCCGGATCACACGCCCATGGGGCTGACCGTGTGTCACACACGGCCTAGACACACGCTCGTGTATCTACCTGTGTGGACAAAAACAAGGCTATTTACCAAGCCATTTTCCACCCTTATTTGCACAAACACTTACACCAATTCAATGTCACATAACATATTATATTTAGGCAACCAAAAACATGCACAACAATATCCAACAACTGTCAAATTAATATCAACATGTATCATACTCATAACGTTTATTATGTCCTAACTCAATCATGCCAATTTCACATTTATTAAGCTTCATTTATCTACTTTTAGTTACCTTATTGTATACACAAATTTATCGTCTCATCAATCGACTACATTACCAAACATTTCACATTCATGCCATAAATCACATTTCCAAATATTTCACATTCACCAAGCATACCATGATCATATCACCATGGGCATTGACACATATATAAATGTACTTAGGCTCATAACCATGTTAGCCAAATAAGCCAATTTACATGGCAAAATATCAAAACAAGACTTTGGCCCTTACAAGCCATTACATTGGCTAAAATCATACGACTCATATAACAAAATGACTAAGTCCCTATACATACCAAAAACTCAAAATACTCAAATTCAACAATACCCAAAATTGATAGCTTGATAGTGTGATAGGATTTCTGGCGATCTCCAAATCAAGCTAGCTTCACGGCACTATAAAACATGGAAAAGGAAAGGGGGGTAAGCTATATAGCTTAGTAAGTCCGCATGAAAATAATAAGCAACTCTTATTAGGCATTTATCATGTTCAACAACTTAAACACAAAATAATACCAATTGCTATAAATCTCATAGTTATAATTTTATTCAATTACGATGTTTACTCTATTAAATTGTAAGCATAATTTAACATATCTTGGCATTAGCCTAACAACCCTAATCTCTCTTTTGTAACATATCACAGCAATTAACAAGTCATTTCAAACCTCATAGTAAACATGCACATTAAATTATTTGTACTTATATTTCCAAGCATATATCTTAATATCTTTCAATTGCCTAAACTTTTATCTTCTCATAATCATTTTAATAAGCAATGATGCCAATCTTTCCTCTTTCCCATATCTGATGAATCACCATTCGTGTGAATAAAACATGTAATATCATAACTCAATTTGGCCCAAAAACCAATTACACAATCGCTAACCGAATTTACCATGTACTTCATACATCACAAATATAGACCAATAATCACAAGGTTTTCACAAATTCATTCTCGTGGAAATCATAACTCACAATTTCATGAAGTCAATGCATATAGGCTTTAAGTACACACCTGTACCAATTCATAATACTTACATACTTTTTCTCTTCTTTGACATACCCATTGAATTTCTCGTTGAACCACTTAGAATACTAAGGATACTCGAGAGTCCTGTACACACTGTACTATTCCAATGCCATATCCCAGATATGGTCTTATATGTAATCTCATATCGATGCCAATAACCCAGCTATGGTCTTATACAAAATCTCATATCGAAGCCGTATCTCAGATATGGTCTTACACGAAATCTCATACGATGCCATATCCCAGATATGGTCTTACACGTAGTCTTAGTAGTCCTAATGTCATGACATATCTATCCTATCTATTCCTAAGGTTCAATCGAGAATTTACGCTTGTCGAATTTGCTCTAACACGCTAAATGGTTAATCATAATTCATACAATAGTAAAGCATTTAAAACATAATTAAAACAATGCATTATTTACATACAAACTTACCTTGACATAAAAATGGCAAAAATGACCTAACCGTCAAATACTCGTTTTCCCCCGTTCTAGGTCCGAACCTCGTTTTTCTTTATCTATAATATCACATTTAACTTATTTAATCATTATACTATTCAAATCAGCCCAAAATTACATTGGAAAAATTATATTTTTGCCCCTAAAGTTTCACATTTTTACATTTTAGTCCTTAGGCTCGTAAAATGATTTTCATGAAATTTCTTCATTACCCAAGCCTAGCCGAATCTTTATTGTACTCATACCAGGTCACATTTTTCATTAAATCACACTTTTACTACTTATTTTATAACTTTTACAAATAAGTCCTTTTAGGCATTTTCACTGAAAATCACTTAGCAAAAGTCATTTATCATACCCCAAATATACGTTTTCTACCATTAAACATCAAAATACACAAATATCCATCATGGGTAAAATTGTAGAATTTGATTATGTCTTAAATTAATGGTAGAAATATATAGATCTTGTTACGAGGATTTAAAAAACATAAAAAATCATTAAAAACGAGGCTAGAACGGACTTACAATCGACCTTGGAAGCTTGAAAAAACCTAGCCATGGTTTCCCCTTGTGAAATTCGGCCATGGGGTAGAAGATGGACAAAATTTGGCTTTTAATTCATTTAATTATGAAATTACCAAAATACCCTTAATGAAAAACTTTAAAAACATACCTAAACATGTCCATTTTTGTCCAACAACTTAACCAATGCTCTAATTACCATTTAAGGACCTCCAATTTAAAATATCATAACAATTGGACACCTTTAGCATGTAGAAATCAACTTTTGCACTTTTTATAATTTAATCATTTTGACCAAATTGAGTGCCCAAATGTCAAAATTTTCGAACGAAATTTTCACGAAATCATTCCATAAAATTGTGGACCATAAAAATGTAATAAAAATAAATTTTTCTACATCAGATTTGTAGTCCCGAAACCACTATTTCGACTAGACCCAAAATCGAGCTGTTATAATGCCAGTATACTCAGCCACCGATAAGACGTTTAGGACCAGCACCCGGATCACATAACATAATACCTTAGTGACATATCACTTGTATCCTAATCTATTCCTAAGGTTCGATTGGGATTTCTTGCTTGCCAAAACATCGTCAAACGTGTCCCTAGAGTAATTTACACAATTCATGCAAAATTAAAGCATTTAAAATACAATTATAATAAAGCTTATTAACATACGAACTTACCTCAGTTACAAAAACGATGAAAATGATCTATTCCTCAATTACTTTATTTTTCCCCCGATCTACACCCGAACTTCATTTTTCTTGATCTATAATGCCACATTTAACTTATTTAATCATCAAGCTATTCAATTCAGTCAAAAATCACGTTATGACAAAAATTACATTTTTGCCCCAACATTTCAAATATTTTACGATTTAGTCCCTAAGCTCATAAAATGAATTTCTTTCAATTTCTTCACAACCCAAGCCTAGCCGAACCTTACCCTTACTCATAACAGCCCACATTTTACATTTATTCACACTTTACCACACATTTTCAACACTTTACAAATAAGTACCTATTTGACATTTTTACCAAAAATCACTTTACAAATGTTGTTTAACAAACAAAAAACATGCATTTTCTACCATCAATCATAAAAATACAAGCATATTCAACATGGGTAAAATTTTAGACTTTAGCTTTCTTTCAAATTAGTCATTGGAATAGCTAGATCAAGTTAACAACATTCACAAAAACACAAAAATCATTAAAAACGGGACAAGAACGGACTTACAATCGAGCTTGAAAGTTGGCCACACCCTAGCTATGTCTTCCTTGTAAAATTGAGCTATGGGGGGATGAGATTGAGAAGATGGGCACTTTTTATTTAGGTTAATTTGTCTTTATTTACCAAATTACTAAATTACCCTTAATGTATAACTTTAAAATTTCACCTAACCATGTCCATTTTTGTCCATCCTAAAGTATAATGGTCTAACTCCAATTTAAAATTTCATAGCAATTAGACACCTTTAACTAAGTGAACTCAAGTTCGACACCTATTGCAATTTAGTCCTTTTAGCTAAATTGAACACTCAATCAATAAAATTTCTTAATGAAATTTTCACACAATTATTCTATTATGCTGTAGACCTTAAAATAGTAATAAAATAAATATTTTTACTTCAGACTTGTGGTCCTGAAACCACTATTTTGATTTGACCCAAAAACGGGCTGTTACAACTCTCCCCCCTTAGGGATTTTCGTCCATGAAAATCTTACCAGAAAAGAGGTTAGGGTACTGTTTTCTCATAACTTCCTCAGGTTCCCACGTAGCCTCTTCGACCCCGTGTCATTGCCACAAAACTTTCACTAGGACTATGCTTTTATTTCTCAACTGTTTAACCTCTCGAGCTAACACTTTGATCAGTTCTTCACCATATGTCATATCGGGTCGAATCTCAATCTCTAACAGTGAGATTACATGCGATGGATTTGATCGATATCGTCGCAACATCGACACATGAAATACATTGTGGATCCTTTCTAACTCCGATGGCAAAGCTAGTCGATATGCCACTAGCTCTATTCTTTTAATAATCTCATACGACCCAACGAAACACGGACTCAACTTGCCTTTGCGACCAAATCTAAAACTTTTCTTCCACGGAGACATTTTCAGAAACACTTTATTACCAACTTGAAATTCAATATCCTTCCGTTTCAAATCCGCGTACGATTTTTGTCGATTCAAAGCTGCTTTCAAACATTCACAAATTACATTCACTTTCTCTTCGGTTTCTCAAACTAAATCAACCTCGTGAATCTGTTTCTCACTAAGCTCGGTCCAGTACAGCGGAGTTCGACACTTGCGATCGTATAATGCTTCATACGGTGCCATCTTTAGACTCGATTGAAAACTGTTGTTATAAGCAAATTCGACCAATGGTAGATATTTCTCCCAACTACCTTCGAACTCTAAAACACAATAGCGAAGCATATCTTCGAGAATTTGAATCACTCTCTCAGATTGACCGTCGGCTTGTGGATGAAATGCAGTTCTAAAACTCAACTTTGTACCCAATGCTTCTTGCAATTTCTTCCAAAATCGTGACGTGAACCTTGGATCTCTATCCTAAATAATAGAAGTAGGCACCCCGTGCAATCTAACAATCTCAGCAATGTACAATTCAGCTAGCTTATCAAGCAAATAATCGGTACGTACTGGAATGAAATAAGTCGATTTCGTCAATCTATCAACAACGACCCAAAGAACATCTTTCTTCTTCGGAGTCAGTGGTAACTCCGATACGAAACCCATCGTAACTCTATCCCATTTCCACTTGGGTATCATTACAGGCTGAAATAAACCTGAAGGTACTTGGTGTTCGATTTTCACTTGTTGACAAATCAAACATCTCATTGCAAACTCTGAAATGTCTTGTTTCATGCCTGACCACCAATACAATTTCTTCAAATCATTATACATCTTTCTACTTCTAGGATAAACAGATAGACAACCATTATGTGCCTCATGAAGAATTTTCTAAATCAGTTCAGTATCTCTCAGTACACAAATCCTACCTTGGAACCTCAAACAATCATCGGATCCAATCTGATATTCTGAATCACTATTCGATTTGCATTGAACTCTTTTAGCTTGCAACTCATTATCACATTTCTGAGCTTCGTAAATTTACTGAAGAAAAATCGATCTAGCTCTCCACTTAGCCAAAATCGATCCATCATTAGATAAGGTTAACTGTTTATTCATCGCCCTCAAAGCAAACAAAGACTTTCTACTTAAAGCATCTGCAACTACATTTGCTTTCCCCCAGTGATAGTCGATCACTAACTCATAATCTTTCAATAGTTTGAGCCATCTCCGTTGTCACAAATTCAAATCTTTCTGAGTCATTAAATACTTTAAACTATTGTGATCGGTAAAGATGTGACACTTCTCACCGAATAAATGGTGTCTCTAAATTTTTAAAGCGAACACAATAGGGGCTAATTTTAAGTCATGCATCGGATAATTCTTTTCATGCGGTTTCAACTGTCTTGAGGCATAAGCTATCACTTTACCCTCTTGCATCAACACACAACCTAAATCGTTCAAAGAGGCATCGCTGAAAATCACAAACTCTTTTCCCGACTCAGGTTGCACTAACAACGGTGCCTCAGTCAACAACGCTTTCAATTGTTCGAAACTCTATTGATATTTTTTAGACCACTTGAATTTCACATCTTTTTGTAATAATCTGGTCATAGGTGTAGCAATCATCGAAAATCCCTTAACAAAATGTCGATAATAATCGGCCAAGCCCAAAAAGATTCTAACTTCGGATACATTTCTCTGTGGTTTCCAATCAACAACTGCCGAAATCTTACTTGGATCATCCCGTATATCTTCCGCTGAAACAATGTGTCCCATAAATCTGACTTCTCAGAGCCAAAACTCACTTTTGCTGAATTTAGCAAACAACTGTTTGTCTCTCAAGGCCTGCAATACAATTCTTAAATGCCCAGCATGTTTAGACTCATCTCATGAATAAATCAAAATGTCATCAATAAAAACAACAAAAAATTTATCTAAATATGTTTTGAAGATTCGATTCATTACTTTCATAAAAACTGCAGGAGCATTTGTTAACCCAAATGACATTACAAGGAATTCATAATGCCCGTACCTTGTTCTAAATGCGGTCTTCGGCATATCTGAATCTTTAACTCTCAACTGATAATAGCCTGATCTCAAGTCTATCTTCGAGAACACTGTTGCCCTTTTCAACTGATCAAACGAATCATCAATTCTTGGTAAAGGATACTTGTTCTTTATCGTAACCTTGTTTAGTTGACGATAAAGAATATAAAGTCTCATGGATCCGTTTTTCTTGTTGACGAATACAACTGGTACACCCCAGGGCAAAAAACTTAGTCTCGCAAAACCTTTATTTGTCAACTCTTGCAATTGAGACTTCAATTCTTTCAATTCGGTCAAGGCCATTCTATACAGAGCTATCGATATCAGTGAAGTTCCCGGTACTAAATCAATAGTAAACTCAACCTCTCTGATCAATGGTAATCCAGGCAACTCTTCTGGAAACACATCCGGGTATTCACAAACCACCAGCACAAATTCAATCTTCAATTCAGATGCTTTCGTATTTAGTACATATGCAAGATAAGCTTCATAACCTTTTCTTACATACATCTGAGCCGACATCAATGAAATCACAATAGGCAACTCACCTAAATCATCCGATTCAATCGGAAGAATTTCATTATTTTGACATTTCAATTCAATAATCTTTCGTCTACAATTCACTATGACATTATGTAGAGTCAAAAAATCCATTCTAAGGATTACATCGAACTCATCAAATGGTAAAAGCATTAAGTCAGCCGAAAAACAGTGACCCCGAATCATTAAAGGACAACTTTTGTAAACTTTATCAACTAAAACACATTTTCCTAAGGGGTTCGACACTTTAATCACATACTTAGTAGAGTCAACAGGAAAATTCTTACTAGATACCAAATTTATGCAAATATAAAAATGAGTCGATCCTGGATCAATCAATGCAACTACATTAGTATCATAGAGAGAAAATGTACCAGTAATAACATCAGGGGATGACGCATCTTCGTGAGCGCGAATAGCGTAAGTTTTAGCAAGTGCTCTAACCTCTAATCTTGCAGTTAAATCTTTTGTTATACTCTACTACTATTCCTATTTCCTGTATTTCTCGGTGGCCTCCCTTTAGTGGCAGTGTTGCTCGGTCTTACATTCTGAAAGTTATTTTTCTCAGCCATTTCAGGGAAATCTCGAATGTCTGCATTCACCCAGATGTCGTCTACCACATTGTTGACATTCAGGTCTATTAGACCTAGCATTACCAATGCTCGCTATTGATGTAGTTTGGGCCTTAGAACCTGAATATTGCTTCCTACGATCTTTGTTGGGGTACCCAACTGAAACATTCAAATGAGTATATAAATCCCTTGATTTCTTTGATGAAGATTGAAAGGACCTACTCAGCGGTCTTTTTCTTGAATCTCTAGCCTCAAACTCAGCTTTTCTCTTTTCTTTACTTAACTCTTCGGCTTTGCAAGCTCGATCGACCAGCACAAAAAATTCTTTCAGCTCTAAAATCCCTACTAACAATCTGATATCCTTGTTCAACCCATATTCGAATCTTTTGCACATGATGGCCTCGGTGGAAACACATTCCCGAGCATACTTACTGATCCTGACAAACGCTTGCTCATATTCATCACAGACATACAGCCCTGTTTCAACTCTAAGAACTTTTTGCGTTTCTGATCAATAAACTGTTGACTGATATATTTCTTTCTGAACTCATCCTGAAAGAAATCCCAGGTAACTCTTTCTCTCGGTACCACTGATACTAGAGTATTCCACAACTGATACACCGAGCCCCTCAGAAGTGATATAGCACATTTCAAACACTCATTCGGTGTGCAAAAAAGCTTATTAAATACCCTAATAGAGTTTTCAAGCCAAAACTCTGCTCTCTCGAGAACATCGTCAACATTAGCTCTAAATTCTTCAGCCCTTTGCTTTCGAATCTTATCAACTGGAGGCTTGTTCAGTCTTAACAATT
Source organism: Gossypium anomalum (assembly GCA_025698475.1). Lineage (NCBI taxonomy): Eukaryota > Viridiplantae > Streptophyta > Magnoliopsida > Malvales > Malvaceae > Gossypium > Gossypium anomalum. The sequence continues at coordinate 72,974,594 of CM046966.1, read as the reverse complement.
CCACACCTTGAGGAGCTACGGGAACCGGTTGGGGGTTAGGTGGGGGTGGAGGATGTTGGGCAGTCAGATTTGTTCAAACAAACTCGGCAAACCACTCATTCATCCTTTGGAAAAAGGCTTCTCTAGCCTCTCCTCTCTGACTAACCATTATTGGTCTACTTTCGGATGGCGCTATCTTTTAGGCAAGAGTCGGCGCATTACTTTCAACGTCATCAGCTACTCCTCGATCGAGATCCATTTACTATATGAAAGCACAATTTTAAATTGTCAGGAGTCGTCACACTATCACAATTTATATATGGCATGTATAGCTAGACTCTTACACACGCTATGTTAGTCTAAGAATCGACTAAACCATAGCTCTGATACCAAAAAATGTAACACCCCTTACTCGTATTCAATGCCAGAACAGAGTACGAAACATTATCAGACTTACATCGTAAGCGATCATACAATTCGAGTTATAACTCTCATCCAAATTAAAACTAATTGTATTCAATCATAAAGTCCCTAATACGAGCCTATGAGACCTAAAACATGCATTAAAAATGGTTTAGGACTAAATCGAGAACTTAAAATTTTTTTACAAAATTGAGAAAATTTTTGCTATGTACAGGGGTCACACGCCCGTGTGGTTCGGGACACGCCTGTGTGGTCAGGCCGTGTGGTCACACACATCTGTGTCCTTAACCCGTGTAACTCTGTGACTTGCAAGTCATGAACAAATTGAAGTCACACGGCCGAGTCACATGCCTGTGTGCTAGGCTGTGTGGTTAATTAATTTTCATAAAATAGGTAGAGACTTCACACAGTCAGGACACACGCTCATGCTTGAGGCGTGTCCCTCACACGGCTGAGACACACGCCCGTGTCTCTACCTGTGTCTGAGCATTCTGTTTCTCTAAATTAAGGTACAGTGGACACATGACTAAACCACATGCCCATGGGACAAGACGTGGGTCACACACGGCCTAGACACATACCCGTGTGTCTACCCGTGTGGACAAAATAAAGGCTATTTACCAAGCCATTTGCCACCCTCATTAACCCATACACATACACAAATTCAATGGCATAAATCATGGTATACTCTAGCAACCAAAACATCCACATCATGGTCAACACATGTCAATACAATACCTTCATCTATCATGCTCATGACATCTCATTATGTCAAATCAAACATACCCATTTCACATTCAATAACACTACTAAGACTACTTTCAATTTTCATTAACTTATCAAGATACTATAGCATACCAATGAACCAAACTCATCCATTTCACAACAAGTCATTAAGTCACAATTAACATAAACCACATCACCAAAGGGCATTGGCACATACATGCATATATCTATAAGCATACAATCAATTTAACTAGAATGAGCTAATTTACATGGCCAAATACCAAATCAAGCCTTTAACTATTACAAGCCAATACATTTGGCCAAAATCATGACAACACATATAACAAAATGACCAAGTCCCTATACATGCTATACATTTAAAATGTTTAAGATCATCGATACCCAAAATGACAGTTTGATAGTGTATGCGATCTCTGACGATCTCCAATTTGAGCTAGCTTGGTAACACTATTAAACATAGAAAGTAAAAATGGAATAAGCTATATAGCTTAGTAAGCTTGTATGAAAGAAATAAGCAAATCTTACCATACATTTAACATTCAAGTAATATAATATAAGACGATGTAATTTACCATAATCTCATAACCATATTTCATTCCATCACAAACTTACCTTGAATTAATCATTTCACGAATTTAATAATAATAAGCTTTATGCACATACCTGTATCATCTTGTAATGGTTTTATACTTATTCTCATCTTTGACATACCCAATGAACCACTTGAAATAATAATATCGGATACTCGGGAAACCTTACACACAAGGTGTCACATATGTAGCCATTGCTACCTATATCTCATAACACATCTAAGCTCACTCTCGAGCCATCAACGGGCCTACTCATACAAGCTGTCAGTCAAGACATAGCTACATGGTACTGCTTACACAACCTGTCAAGTAACGGTAACATATGCTAGTATACTCAGCCACCGGTAGGACGTTCAGGACCAGCACCCAAATTACATAACATAATACCCTAGTGACATGTCACTTGTATCCTAATCTATTCCTAAGGTTTGAATGGGATTTCTCGCTTGCCAAAACATTGTCAAACATGCCCATAGAGTCATTTACACAATTCATGCAAAATTAAAGCATTTAAAATACAATTATAATAAAGCTTATTAACATATTACCTCGATTACAAAAACGATGAAAATGATCTATTCGTCAATTACTTTGTTTTTCCCTCGATCTACACTTGAACTTTGTTTTTCTTGATCTATAATACTGTATTTAACTTATTTAATCATCAAGCTATTCAATTCAGTCCAAAATCATGTTATGGCAAAAATTACATTTTTACCCCTAACATTTCAACATTTTATAATTTAGTCTCTAGGCTCGTAAAATGAATTTCATTCAATTTATTCACAACCCAAGCCTAGCTGAACCTTATCCTTACTCATAACAGCACACATTTTACATTTATTCACACTTTACCACACAATTTTCAACACTTTACAAATAAGTCCCTATTTGACATTTTTACCGAAAATCACTTTACAAATGTTGTTTAACAAATAAAAAACATGCATTTTCTACCATCAATCATCAAAATACAAGCATATTCAACATGGGTAATATTTTAGACTTTAAATTTCTTTCAAATTAGTCCTTGGAATAGCTAGATCAAGTTACAACATTCACAAAAACATAGAAATCATAAAAAAGGGTAGAAGAACGGACTTACAATCGAGCTTGAAAGTTGGAAAAACCCTAGATATGTCTTCCTTGTAAAATTTGGCTATGGGGGGATGAAATTGAGAAGCTGAACACTTTTTATTTAGGTTAATTTGTCTTTATTTACTAAATTACTAAATTATCCTTAATGTATAACTTTAAAATTTCACCTAACCATGTCCATTTTTGTCCATCCTAAAGTATTATGGCCTAATTACCATTTAAGGACCTCCAATTTAAAATTTCATAGCAATTAGACACCTTTAACTAAGGGAACTCAAGTTCAGAACCTATTACAATTTAGTCCTTTTATCTAAATTGAGCATTCAATCAATAAAATTTCTTAACAAAATTTTCACACAATTATTCTATCATGTTTTAGACCTTAAAATAGTAATAAAATAAATATTTTTACTTCAGACTTGTGGTCTTGAAACCACTGTTTCGGTTAGACCCAAAAACGGGCTATTACACGAAGGGTCGGTAAGGGCTAACTAAACCCTAGATTATGTGATTTGTTATACTGATACTATGCTTTGAATAGGACATTATTATACATGTCTAATTATTCTGCTATATGTATATCTGATACCTGTACACAAACAGGGTAAGCATGTTATATCTGTATATGTATCTGTTTTTTGTATCTGTTTTGGGGTGAGATTTTTATATGTGGAGGAAGTGTTTTATATGATGATCATCACCTACATTATGGAGGCTTGGCTGCACTCTATCTGATATGTGTCATAATGGTACGATATGGTATGTAGGGTTGAGTGGGTGCTTTAACACCACATGGTGTGATGGGGTGGTCAGAGTTGGTGTGTAGAGGATAGGGGGTTGGATCCTGATTATCTGATCTACAAATCTGACTCCATTATCTGTATGTGAAATTGGCATGAGCTCGAATCTGTATCTGATTATGTATGAGTTTTCTGCATGTTTGCATGTTTATTTCTATTGGATTACACACTCACTTCTGTTTGTTTGTTCTGTTTAGGTAATCTACAGACTTAGACGGATCAGTGCGACGAAGTCATGCGGTGACCACTAGCCTACAAACTGAAATTAATTAAAGGTTTTATTTACTTAAAAGATATTTCTGGGAGTTTTGTATTAATTAGACTCTCCGAACTGTTGATTAAATTTTTGGAATTTGGATTTCTGTTTAATATTTGGTTTGCACAACTCGCGAAAACATAGTTTTTACTAAAACAAAGGTTTTCTAAAATTTCAACTGTGTTTTTTTTTAAATACAACAGTTTTCATAAGCTTCTGTAACAAAACACGATTTAAGGCAAATTAATTAATAAAATAACGTTATGACAATGGATATAAGCAAACAAGAGTTGAAAAACTGAAATGGTTTTATCGAATTGACTCCGTTTTCTAAACCCATTCTCTATGACATCTCTGGATTCGACCATAACGTTTAGGTTAGGTTTGGGGTGTTACAGTAGAAGTTGTATTTGCTATTAAAATATTATTATTTAATCAAATCTTATTCGAAAAGAACTCTTGTACTGATTCTCTATAAATAGGAACTATGGGTTAAGTTTTAAACATTATTATTTACATTGTTATTCTGTCAGAAAATAGTGATAATTTATTTTACAGAATGAATTCTATTTTCTAGAAAAGACGTATAATTTTTGTCCTAGATAGAATTAGCTTTCCTACTGAATGTTAATAAAGTTTTCATTTTGTATGACTGGTTTGTGATACTATGAGCCCATACTCAAAGTAGTTCGTAGTTCGAGAATAGTGAAGAAAGTCGTTTGGTAGAAAGACGGGATTGACTTAATCACCTCGTACAAGACACATGTATAATTTTAGTTAATGTTTATTGCTATAAATATCACAATAGCTTGATTTTAAAGAAAAATTTCAAACTACTGTTATGCCTAAAAACACTATTTTTTAAAATTAATTTTCTATTAATTGGTATCAGAGCCAGTTTGTACTATGTTTACAATATAATCTGATACCAAATTTTCCCTCTTTTTTCTTTCTTTGATTAGATTGAGATAATAAGTGACATTCTTAAATTGCATGCATGTTTTGATTATTATGTACATGGATGAATGTAAAAATTATTTTATATATTATGTTATAAAGTAATTTTGCAGAAGATTGTGATTCTTAGAAATCAGATCGATTGTATTTTAGGTTTCTCATAAATTTTGGGTTTGTGATTGGATCATGGACTATCATCTCCATGTAGGTTTATTTTAATTTATCTTAATTGTTGTAAATTTATGAAAATTCATATGAGATTGAAATAGACTAGGAATTTTTGTAACCTAAAGTTTTGGTGAATTGGAGAAATGAGGCACCAATGACTTGACCGAAGCGAACTCGATAGAACTGCCCATCAATGGGCAGTAGCAGATGAGGCATGCCATTAGGATTATACGTGCATTTGATCAGGGATTTTACATGTTATTACAAGATCTAACATTTGGTTTAGATTCTCAGGTTATACGTATCGTAGGTTTAGCCTAAATGAGTAACCTCGATATAATGTCAACTTATGTGAACAACTCATGCCCATGTATCCTAGTCCATTTTACTATAGTTTCATCGGGCAATGTTCAATGAAATAGAAATGGAAACTTAAATGCAAATTGAATATGAGATAATATATGTTTGATAATTGATATGTGATAAGTATTGGATTGCCTTAATGTCCTAGATATTTCTCATGATTTGTAAGTGTGATTAACTTATTTAGTTGATAATGTTGACATGTACTTAGATGTGCCAAAATGTGCCAAGAATAGCCACTTTTGAATGCCAAAATGTATGATTTTTTTATGCTTTAATGGATCAAGGTAAGTTTAGTAACTCCATTTGAACTTACTAAGCATTCTTAATACTTACTTTGGTTTTTTTTCCTTCCCTGTAGATTGTCACCTTGCAGAACTTACCGAGTCAGATCAGCGGAGAAGCTCACACTATCAAAGGCAGTAGAATTATGTTCTTTTGAATCAAGACATTGTGGCATGTTTATATAAGGTCTTTGGGATGCTAATGGTCTTTTTAAGTTAGATATTGTATGATAAAAGTGATAATGGCTGAATTTTGTTTGCTCACCATGGTATATATCTATATGTGCATGTTTTTGTAACATCCTTAACATCCCCCAAGATGTGAACAATGTTGATTCTAATTGACACGTATTCAAAGTTTTCAGAGTAGATAAAATAAAATTATTAATCTTAGCAGAAAAGGTAATTGGAGTATTATAAGAAATTAAAAAGACTTTTGAATTTAGGGAAATTAATTTAAGGAATGGACTAAATTGTGAAAGTGTACGAAGTGTTGGGTTATAGTGTAAAAATTAGAAATATAAAAGACTAGATTATATGATGGGAAAAAGATGAAGGACTAGAAGGGAAATTTGACCATGAGAGTACATTAGGATGTGGATGTATTTGTAATGTAATGTGGACCAGTTTTGTGGCATGATGATGATTAGATATTTCCTAATAAAATGAAAAAATAGTAAAAAGAAGAAGAAGAAAGATGGGTAGATATTTTTAGTGCATAGAAAGATGTAGAAAGAAAAAGAAGAATATTCATCATCATCATCTTTAAGCTTCCCCTCCACGTCTTTCTCTCCATTTTCTTCAAGTTTTATTTTTCTCTCATTTTAGTTGTCCTCTATTTTTAACCTATCCCAAGCTTTAAACTCAAATTTCCACCATAGATTTTAGTAAAACAACAATAGAAACTTCATGACATGATTAGTTTTTGGTGGAACTAGCAAGAATACATCTTGAAGAGAAAAAAGAAGTTAGGGATTGAGAAAGGTTAAGGTAAAGAAGATGAAGATTTTCTTAAGAAATTTCATATACATTTAATTTGATATGCATGAAAATGATGTGTGGATATTGTATTGATGTGTAAATGTTGTGTATGTGTATTATGTGAATGAAGATAAAGAGAAGAAAAGTGAAGATCAAATTGGGGATAAAGGACTAAATTATATATGGGATATATTTATATTTGAAAATGACAATATATTTTATGGAATTTATTTAAATGTAAAATTGTAAATTGTATTCTTAGTATGAATTAAAAAGCATATATGTAGTGAAATTGGTGAACCTAGGCTCTAATACCATCAAATGTAACACTTTAAACTCGGCCTAAACATTATGGCTAGATCTGGAGAAGTTACCATGATTAACTTTGAAAATCTCAGAAAACAATTGAGCTTGTAGCAATAACGTAAGCTTTTAATACAAAACAATTCTAATTTATTTTAAAGGAACATATCTTTCTTTCTCAATTTGTTAATTCTGTCGATTTCATTTAATTTTATAAAACACTTGTGCTTGTAGTGGTACTCTTGGCTAGATTCAGTTTGGATATCGTAGTTTGAATTTTGAAAATCCAATGTTTTGTTGATAGCATAGTTAAAATTTTAAAACAAGTAAACAGTTTAAAACGAAAATTTAAAGTTTAAAACAAAACAATCTTAAATGTCTGAAATAGATCAACAATACCAAAATAGTATAAAACAAGTTTTTAATAACACAATTAAAGTTATTTAACCGAGCTCTTGTCGCACCGACCTGTCCTAGGTCTGGGGGTTACCTGAAAGTAAACAGACAGAGGTGAGCTTTCGAGCTCAGTGTGTAACTTATAAAAATAAAAACCACAGGTATAATTTTAAACATGCTTTCAGATATCATTTAGACATATTTTATAAACAGAACAAAAACAATACACATTAGATACAGATTAACAATCCTACCCTTATCTGCTACACATCATCGCTGACCATCCCTACACACCATAAAGGGTATTAAATGCCCAACCAGCCCTACACACCAATTAGTGTCGGTATGACACTTTTTAGAATATTTGCAGGTTAGCTGTCGAATCAAAAGGTGATATACTTCCAAATACAGATATACGTGGCTGAACCACCAAATTAGGCAGATAAATTAAACTGCCATCACTTCCTCCAAACACATATCTCCCATCCCAATGCACATGCAGAACTAACAGATATCAGAAATGCATATGACATACAAGCTTTTTATAACAGATTTAGATCATGCTTAGCAAATAACAAAGCATACTTAGCTTATAACATATCATACTTAGCATCTAACATATTAATCATTCATACATAAATCATATTTAACACTAACAGAACATCAAAACTCATGATTGGTAGCCCAATTTGTATCATACGAACCTACAAAATGTTAGGAAATGTGCCCATATTGTAGTAAACATGCAACTGTTTTCTATTTATTTGAATGATGAATAAATAAATAAAGTTAATTTCATATTTCACTATTATCTCTTTTGTATTTATGTCTTTTATAATTTGCATGCACAGCGAAAATGTGACAAACAAATATTAGTTCATTGATTGTCTAAAGTTCAAACTGAAGATAAGTGCCATTGTAAGAACGTTTACATTGTGAAAAAGACAACTTACTTCAGTAGATAATCTAAATGAGTCCGTAATCTCGTAAAAGAATCAAAGTGAGCATTTGATTCAAATACTGAGAAGGATTATTACGTTGTCTACAATTCCAATTGGGGAGATGGCTAGTCTTGGTTATTGGAGTAGTTGACTTCACGAGTAGAGACATAGATGCATTCATTGGTAGAATGATATATTGGATTAGACCTAAGATGAATTAATTCTGAATCCATTTGTGAATTAATTCACTTGTGACATTCATGGTGTGATTTACCTAAATACTAAGTTAGTCACTAACTATGCATATGCAACTCATGTACTTTGATATAAGTGGAGGCTTATGCTCTAAAGATGATCAAGCCCATAGCCGGTATGTTGGGTACATGACTTGTGTATGGCATGACTTTACTAGAAACAATGGAATTCATAGCTCAATTAAAGAGTTAATGATATCCTCTCATTGGTATTTTATGGATTGATAAATATGGAATGTGGTTGCGGGTGACTAGTTCTCAAACAAGCAATTTATCACTGTCATTTGTTGACAGTGATCATATTAATCATTAAGAAGACACAATGGTGACAATGAGATAAAATTGGAATGTATTGAGTGAACGGATTTAGCTCGAAGGAATCAAGGATATCATATGAGAGTACTACACATATGACCTCGTCATGAATGAATTGTATTGATTGAATGAATTGCTTTTGTAAAGAGTATACGATAAGGAGTTTTTAGTCATGGTACTTCTTGTTAACTGACTCCACGATTAAGTAATTGCGAATTATCAGAACGATGTTTCTAGACATAATTGCAATCACTAGAGCCTAATTGTATATGTCCGATTGGTCCCTCTATTAGCTCAACAAAAGCTCGATCGGACTGCATTTGAATCAGAAGAAAATTCTATGACTTTGAGAATAATTTAATTGAGTTAGTTTATTTGATGTGCAATTAAATTAGGTGGTCGTGAGAATTATTCAACTAGAGAATTTAATTAAAGAATTTTCTTGAAAAATTAATTTGGAAAATCTGAGTAATTTTTGGAAAAATTAATTTTGAGAAAATAAAATAAAATAAATCAAATCAATTAAAATTAATATGATCTTTTTAGAAGTTAATTTTCAAGTTAGGCAATTGGCCAATGGGTAATTGAACTTGAAAATTGGACCTGATATTGTAAATTGGGCTTGGGAGCCCAAAACTGAGAAAAAGACCTAAAAACTGGTCGAACCGGACTCGGTATGTGAAATCAGGTTGACGGTCCAATCGGTGGCTAGATCGAATCAGTTGGGTCGTCATAGGCCCGGACCAAACCGATAGTAGTGTAGCCTGCTTGGGGTACCATAAGTGTGTCACACCTGCATCACCGGACATGGCGGTGTCGGTGGCTGCGACGACAGCATCTCAGTGGCCGACAGTAGTTGGGCATCGGTGGTTGAACAATGGAAGAGTTACACTCCTACTGGGACTCTACTAGAGAATTTGATTTCAAATTAATTATTCCAAAAATAATATTATTTTAATAGTTTAATATTAAATTAAATACATATCTTAATAGTATTTTAGTAATTTAATATTGAAGTGATTATCTTAATATTAAACTTAATTTATTGTTTTTCTTGTAGATAAACATTCTATTATTTAATAAGATTTAATATTAAATTTAATCTAATATTTATCTTGATAAATAATATATTAATTTAATATTAAAGTGATTAAGTTTAATTATAGTTGAACTCTCTAAGCTCTCCCCATATAAAGAGAGTCTTGGGTCATTATTTTCACACACTTGAATTCAAGAGAAAATTGTGTAGAGAAAATTCGCTGAAGAGATTATTCCAGAAAATTTCTAGAGATATTTTTTATTTATAACTTGACCCAAAAGTTTAGAGAAATTTCAAAATTACCCCACTAGTAATTTTTGTGAAATTTTTTTTATTCGAAGCGAGTCCACACTCGGCAGACGTGAGCTTGAGGATAACGAAGAAGACTACTCGATTGAACCGCTCATCCTAGAGGGGAATAAAAAAGGTACAATTTTAATTAATTGTTTATTACTTTAGATATCACAACCAAGATCTTATTTTGAAAAAAAAATAAAACTCTGGTTTTTCCCTAAATTTATTTTCTGCTGCATTTTCCAAACCTGTTTTTCCAACATAGAAGGCCTATATTCGACTTGTATGATGAATATGGTGTTAGGAAAAAATTCAAAATTCGGGCTACACGGCCTACTTGGCTAGCCCATATGGCCTACATGGCCTGACACAGGGTCTCACACACGTCCGTGTGGTCCACACGGCACAATTGGCTCACACAATTTGGCACACAGCCATGTGGCATCAACAGTCCCAATTTTGACTTTCAACCGTTTACTGATTTCTCAAGTTTTCGCTACACATTTGAATATTTTCTGATACGAAATTGATCCTAATATTTTTAGAACCTAAAATCGTCATTCAAGCGACCAAATTTTAGTAACAAATTACTAATCCAACTAATGCTTTCAATAAAAATGCAACATACATAACACTAAACCAAAAAAAAAAAAAAAAAAAACCCTTTTAGGTGTTCAGTCACTTACCCGAACAAAACAGCTACCACCTACACTTAATTCACTAATGGGTCATCGAAAGCTTCATGATCTTCTCCTAACAATAGAAAAGAACCCAATCAAACAACCATTCATCACAATTATAACTAACCAGAGCATAATAATTCTCCATATCAACAAAAAAAAAGTTCCACCACTTACACAAACACTATAGCCACTTACCAACAAGGCACAACAATCGATTGTGTAGAGGATAGGTTCCAAAATAGAAGAAAAAGCAAAAGGAAAAGGAACAAAAAGAAAGAAACAGATAATACGATGTGGAAAACACTTGTGTTTGTAGTGGTACTCTTAGTTAAATTCAGTTTGGAAATCGCAGTTTGAATTTTGAAAATCCAACGTTTTGTTGATAGTGTAGTTAAAATTTTAAAACAAGTAAATGGTTTAAAACATAAATTTGAAGTTCAAAACAAAATAGTCCCTAATGTCCGAAACAGACCAACAATACTAAAAAGGTATAAACCAAGTTTTTAATAACACAATTAAAACTGTTTAACCAAGCTCTCGTCGTATCGACCTGTCTTAGGTCTAGGGGTTACCTGAAAGTAAACAGATAGAGGTGAGCTTTCGAGCTCAGTGTGTAACTTATAAAAAAAACCACAGATATAATTTTAGACATGCTTTCAGATATCATTTAGACATATTTTATAAACAGAATAGAAACAATACACATCAGATACAGATTAACAATCCTACCCCCATTCGTTACAAATCATCTCCGACCATATCTACACACAATAAAGGGTATTAAATACCTAACCAGCCCTACGCACCAGTTAGTGTCGGTATGACACTTTTTAGAATATTTGCAGCTTAGCTTCCAAATCAATAGGTGATATACCACCAAATACATACATACATGACTGAGCCACCAAATTAGGCAGATAAATTAAAATGTCATCACTTCCTCCAAACACATATCTCCCACTCCAATGCACATTTAGAACTAGCAGATATCAGAAATGTATATGACATACATGCTTTTCATAACATATTTAGATCATGCTTAGTATCTAACATAATAATCATGCGTTTAACACTAACAGAACATTAGAACTCATGTTTGGTAGCCTAATTTGTATCATACAGACCCTATGGAAAGCCTAGATTTGACTTGTATGACGAATACAACCTTAGGGAAAAAATTGGAATTTGGGCTCACATGGCTTACTTGGCCAGCTCGTGTGGCCCACACAGCCTAACACATGGTCTCATGCTTACCCGTGTAGCCCACACGACCCAATTGGCCCAGACCGTGTGGTTCACATGGTTTGGCACACGGCCGTATGGCTTCGACAGTCCCAATTTTAGCTTTTAGCTGTTTGCTAATTTCTCGAGTTTTTGTTACACACTTGGATATTTTCTATTACGAAATCGATCCTGAGATTTTTAGAACCTAAAATCATCATTCAAGTGACCAAATTTTAGTAATGAATTACTCTTCCAACTAACACTTTCGATAAAAAATGCAACATATGTAAAACTAAACAAAAAAAAGCTCATCTTTTTGGGTGTTCAGTCACTTACCTAAACAAAATAGACACCACCCACACTTAATTCGCTAGTGGGTCATCGAGCTTATTCTATCACAAGTTGAGCGAAAATAATATTTAAATCAAAAGATGAGATAAAAATAAAAATAAAAAAATTTTCCAAGAGTGAGGTTTGAACCCATGACCTCAAACATACAATCAAGGCCCTTAACCACTAAAACAAATACTTAATTATGACAAATTTTAATATGCCAGAAATTCAAATTTTTGGGGCATTACATATGTAGTGAAATTGGTGAAAAAGACTAAATTGCAAAGAGTCTAAAAGTTAAATAGGTGAAATAGATGATGATATGAAGCATTTAAGTGAGATGTTAAATGTTGATAAAATAAATGTCAAGTGAAATTTGATGAATGATTGATCTTATATGACTAAGGACTAAATTGTTAAAATAGTAAAATTTGAATTATTTTATTTGTTGAGAAAATGTAAATAAATTGTATAAGTTTAAATTCCCATGTAGAGAAAATGAGAACTAGTAGGATATAAATGATATGTCATTACAAAAGTGACTAAGCACGCAAGTAATAGTGGCACTACGGTGCAAGTGTAGTGACACTTCGGTGCAAAGTGATATCCACACGTCCGTGCAAAGAATAGTGGCACTTTAGTGCATCTTATCGACATTTCTCTATATCCTATTGTTTTCTATTAAGTCTACAATTGGGCAATTAAATTACAAGGTAAGTGAACTTAAAATGACAATGGTAAGTGGCTTGTATTTTGTTGAATTTGTACCTTATTATAGTTTTTATTGAAACAAAATTGTGCATAATGATAAAGATTAATTATAGTATTCCATATTTATATGTGTCTGTGTGAATGTGTAAGGAACAAATTTTAAACGTTTTGTTTAATTCTTGATATGCTTTAAGCTCTTGTGAGCTTAATATGTTTCTTTCAAGCACATAGGTGAAGATTTTTTCGAAGTTAAAAGGTGAAAATCGTCTCCAACTCATCTCATCAAAGCTCAAGCCTTGGTGGAAGTATGAATTTAAATTTTGAGCATTAGATTTGACATGTACATAAGGTTTCATTGAGAATATAAATATAAATTAAAATTGAGTACATAACAATTTCAATTAACTAGTCAAAAATAGTAAGTGAGGTGCAAAACCTGAAAAAAATAAATAATTATAACAACATATAACTTTACTTTAATTAAAAGTAAAAATAATATTTTTATTAAATAAGTTTAATTTTTAAGCATACATAAATATCTTGTGAAAATCTTACCAAAGATCTTCAAAAATGCATATGAAAAAAATATTAATAAATTAAATATTATTCAAAATGAAATATCAAAATTAATAAAAGTACTAAACTGACATTGGAAAAAGGGTGAGCACAGATACATGAAAGTCAATACTAAATTTTGAATTTATAATGCAATTTAAACTATTTCATACATTTGGAATAAAAAAACGAAAAATAAAAGAAAAAGAAGAAAGTCCCATTTTTGGGTCATGATTTGTAAAACAATTAAAATCCGTTCACGAATCCGAACGATGCAAAGGTAACTAATAGATCCAAGTCAGATTCAAGTCCTAGGATGAGAAGGAGCTTCAATCCCGTGATGGGATTATTGGAGAAGCCCATGGACGACAATGATATATTTAAATATGTAAGGGTATTTATAGTAAGCTTGAATCTAATATAAATAAAATATCAATTTAAAAAATAATTATCAAGTTAAATTAAGTAGACAAATTAAAATTTTAATCTAATTAAATATATTTACTTTAAACATAAAATTCTAAAAATAAATAAATTTTATTTATCAATTTTAAGTTAATATTTGTAAAATTTTAAGTTTAAGATAAATAGTTAGTAATATAAAAAAAAATAGTTTTTAAAAAATATTTGATAATTGCGATCACAAAATTGCTTAAAAATATGAATATTAAACAAATTATATTTAAATGTTAAAACACTACATTTTAAATATTAATTTTTATTTTTGAATATTAATAAGAAAAACTACATTGTAACAATATTTACGATTAATATTTGATAATTGCAGTAAAAAAAATTGCTTAATTTTTATCTTTAAAAATTTGGGTAAAAATTAATATATTTAAATTATCTACAAAAATTAATATTTAAAAGGTTTTTTAAATTAAAATTTTTGAATAAATTATCTTTAAAAATACATACAATTAAAAATATTTATTGTAAGCTCCTCAACTCAGCCGAGACATTAGACCCGAATTCGGAAGATTACATTAATTACCAAAATGAATCAATAGGCTATCGGAGTTTTAAAAATAGTCACTGTAAAAATATTTGATTATTTTAGAAGAGAGCTTAATTAATTAATTAATTATTTATTACTCTAAAACTTATTCATACTTTAGTAGCGGAAAATTGATAATTGTTTACGTTTTTAATAAAATCTAAGTTCTTGCATAAATAATTAATATTCATACCTCAAGATTCTAAAATCAAATTAAATGTCATGCATGCTTAATAAAACAAATCCTAAGTCTCATGCCACAGTTCAAAATAAAATAATACAATCTTTGAATAATTAAAAGTTCAATTAGTAATAAATCTAAAATATATGATTAACTAAAACCGAACCAAGACCTTTCGGATGTCACATCCTTGTCCTAACCTGGTGGGTTATCTGTAAGGATGAAAATTTAAGGGGGAGTGAGCTATGATGATCAATGTGAGTTCAATCACAAGAAAACCAGTGCAAAAGATTAAGCATACGAAAATATGTCACATAGAAATAGTTCACAATGGCACTTTTAGAATATCGATATTTCATATCACTCACAATATACACATATATATATATAAATATGTCATATCAGAAATCCTAGATTTGTATGTACATATTTTTATGGATGCCATACAGTTTTAGTTTAAACAGAATAGATCCTACCCCACCACTACACACTATAATGGGAGTTCCCCTAAACTCCATCCACCAATACATCGGATTGTGATTAAACCACTATTGGTTCGTAGATAAACTGACAATGGCTATGGACACACAATAAAATCCTCGTAGATGGAATCTACCTCTAGCTATGGCTACACAACATATGTCTCGCAGATGAAATCTGCCTTTAGCTATGGATGAACAGCAAATAACCTGGATGGGATCTGCCTCTGGCTGCGGATACACAACTAATTTTGTAGATAAACTGCCAAACTTCCTCTGTTCACATTGCCCCACCCATGCAATGCAATATGATATATTTAATACAGATCAATATGGTAGCAATTAATATTCTTATAACATAGCAATTCAGTAGAAAAAATCATGCTTTTCATGTGCTCGGTTAAATGATAACATAAGGCAAATTGTATGTACGATCGCAATTATAGATACAATAGTTATATGTATTATTCACAATTCATGTAAATATACACAAATATAATATTAATTCAGTCAATCAATTCATGAATTCTAACAAGATTCATATTATCAAAGACTTGATTGAATAAAATAAAACACTAAAATAGTTCAAAAATCATTTAGGGACTAAATTGAATAAAATATAAAAATTTGGGCAAAATTGTAAAATTAAAAAATAAGGGCACACAACCGTGTGGGATGCTATAGACCATGTGGAGGGGTACACGACCTTGTGACTAGGCTATGTAATAGACTGTGGCCATGTAGTAATTGCAGAATTAATGTACAAGGGAGGCACGACCATGTGGCAGGCCGTCTGAATGGTTCTAGGTCATGTGAGAATCAAAATATCCTAGGGTTTCAGGGGAACATGCATGGGTGAGGGGCCGTGTGGTCCACAAATACGTGTGGCCCTATTTTGAAGCATGGTTTGCCCTGAATTGCTTGTAAAATAACACACACCTTTCACCGGGATCTTAAACGATGTCCCCTACATTCAAATTTGGTCTGGTACACCTATAATGAGTCCTTCAAACGACATTTATACACGAGTTAAGGTTTGTTTTCAAGGTTTATCAAAATTTTCAAGAGTTTCGACAAGAAACCAAAAAAGATTGATTAATTTAATGAAATATTTGTGTTAAGACAATGATATTACGAAATACGAAATTCGATTGATGAAACAAAGGCACTTATGGATTCTTGGCAAAGTTAAAGATGTGATTGACGGTGATTTGCTAAACTGTTAAAACATGATGGAGTGGAAGATGATTTGATTTAGGAACAAAATGATTATTAGTAATGGATAAAAATATATGATGCAAAGAAGAGGATGGACAAGAGATGTAACAGCCTGATTTTGGGTCTAGTCGGAACAGTGATTTTGGGACCACAAATTCGACGTAGAAAAATTTATTTTTATTATATTTTTATGGTCTACAATTTTATGGAATAATTTCGTGAAACTTTCGTTTGAAAATTTTGACGTTTGGGCACTCAATTTAGTCAAAAGGACTAAATTATAAAAAGTGCAAAAGTTGAGTTCTACATGCTAGAAGTGTCTAATTGTTAGGAAATTTTAAATTGGAGGTCCTTAAATGGTAATTAGACTATTGGTTAAGTTTTTGGAGAAAAATGGACATGGTTAGGTATGTTTCTAAAGTTTTTAATTAAGGTCATTTTAGTAATTTGGTAATTAAATGAATTAAAAGGCCAAATTAAAAGCCAATTTTTGCTCATCTTCTACCCCATGGCTGAATGTACCAAGAAGAAACCATGGCTAGGATTTTTCAAGCTTCCAAGCTCGATTGTAAGTCCATTCTAGCCCCATTTTTAATGATTTTTATGTTTTTGAAATCCTTGTAACATGATCTATCTATTTCTACCACTAATTTAAGAAATAATCAAGGTTTAAAATTTTACCCTTGATGGATATTTGTGTATTTGATGTCTAATGGTAGGAAATGTATGTTTGATGTATGGTAAACGACTTTTGCTAAGTGATTTTTGATGAAAATGCCTAAAAGGACCTATTTGTAAAAGTTATAAAATAAGTAGTAGAAGTGTGAGTTAATGAAAATTTTGGGCTGGTATGAGTACAATAAAGATTCAGCTAGGCTTAGGTAATGAAGAAATTTGATAAAAATCATTTTACGACCCTAAGACTAAAATGTAAAAATGTGAAACTTTACGGTCAAAAATGTAATTTTTCCATAATGTGATTTTGGGTTGATTTGAATAGTATAGTGATTAAATAAGTTAAATGTAATATTATAGATCAAGAAAAATGAGGTTCGAACCTAGAACGGGGGAAAACAAGTATTTGACAGTTAGGCCCTTTTTGTCGTTTTTGTGCCGAGGTAAGTTTGTAAGTTTAATAAGAATTAAATTATATATGTATAATTGCTTAATTGATATGATTGTGGTAAATGCTATATTATTGAAATAAAATATGAATGTTATTAAGTACAACACTACGGAAATGATCGATAGAGGTTCGATACAGCGAAAGTCTCGGTTGAACCTTTGGAATAGATATGATACAAATGTCATGACATTAGAGTTATTGAGATTACGTGTAAGACCATATCTGGGATATGACATCTATATGAGATTTTGTAACACCCCAAACCCAGATTGGATGTTATGGCCGAATCTGGCGATGTCACATTGAAATGTTTCTCGTAAAGTGTGAAGTTGTTAAAAACCTATTCTCTATTAAACCTTTTTGAATGACCTTAAAGATGATCTCAAGACTTGTCGTTTATTTTCAAAATGTAATTCGTTTATCGAAAATTAATCATATTAAAATGTTGTTGTTTATTTTAAAACGTCGTTTCTTGCGGAAGCTCTTAAAACCAACTATGTGTTCGTGGTATTTTTGAAAAACATTTATCTTTTTGAAAACCCGCGTCATTTCTACTGCTAGCAGTTATAAATAAAAAAAATAATGACCCAAATTAAAAATAAAACCCCAAAGAGGCCTTATTACAATAAAATAACCAAAAATTAGATTACTTATAATTTAGAATCAAATGAGAAAACATGTGTGGTTGTGTGGCCACCTTTGAGTCCCTTGCAGCACCGATCCGCCAAAGACTGGGGTCTTCTTGTACAGTTAAAACAGGATGGTGAGTTTACAGAAACTCAGTGTGAAATCCCATATAAGCAACAGTCAGAAAACAGGTGTAGTCTGAGTCTAAGCCCTTTTTAGTAACAGTGACAATATCAGTTTGGGCTTTAGCCCATCTTAATACAGAAATAGTCATGTGTTTGGGCCTTGGCCCATTACAGTAACAATAAGCAGTGCAGTAACAGTTTAAATAGTATATAAGTCCTACCCATCCAGCCTCTACACTCTAACTCCATCCAACCCTACACTCCATGTGGGGATATAATCAACCTACCCATCCCTACACTTCAGAGTTAACACCGGTTGCGGCACTATACAGCAATATGCAGCTGGGCTGCCAGTAATTTAGGCTCCAAGCCTTTCAGTACACTTCCTCCGATCAGTATAAACCCATCCCCATGCAATGTATCATACAATCATGTCATGTCATATCATAGAATCATACATGTATCCATTACATTTTAAATAGCATGCTAAAAATACGGTCATACATGCACAAATATATATATCACATAAGGGCAAAATAGTCATTTTATCATATATAGGGGTCTAGGTAAACTTACCGACCCAACAATTGGTCCATAATCGCCTCGAGCGACCCGTGCAACCTTAACAGTCAAACAGTGAAAATTGGCCTAAGGCCTACACTACGGGCCCATGTGGGCCCACATACCTGTATGCCTACTTAGCCCAGAAATGGCCTTTGTAGTGTGGATTACACAACCTGGCCCAACATTCTCCACAAGTCTGTGTGGGGCCCACATGCCCGTGGAGCCCACATGGCCTAGTTCGACCCAATCAGGCCCAAAGCGGCTTAAGCCCATGAAATCGCTCATGGTGACCTCTACAATCAATCGCCCATGTTTAGGCATAATGATTACCACACGAGTGAGCGCACGCTCGTGTAGCATCAATGGTCACATTTTTTGGCTTTCGTCGAGTTACGATTTGGGTAGTGTTTACACACCTTGTTGCGAAAAGGTGCAGAAGCCCACGAGCACCAACTCTATATTCAATCTAGACACTCTGTCAGTCCTTAAATCAATAGGGTTAATCACCCTCTTTTCAACACTTA
The DNA here is from genome assembly GCA_025698475.1 of Gossypium anomalum. Lineage (NCBI taxonomy): Eukaryota > Viridiplantae > Streptophyta > Magnoliopsida > Malvales > Malvaceae > Gossypium > Gossypium anomalum. The sequence goes on along the minus strand of CM046966.1, from coordinate 72,955,056 downwards.
ACCCAAAATAGTATTTGATACTTGCCTTGATTGAACTAGTGTGGTTTAGCCCGCTTAAACCACTGGCAAAGGTTGATTACAAACTTCTTAACGGATAGCTGTATTACAAGAAGATTTTATTAATCAAGATTGCTTAAACACAAGGCTTAAGTCAACATATTCTAACTTATAGAAACTCAGAACCCAAAAGTAGGGAAGAAGTATTCAGCCAACATCCTATGATGCAAGTCAAACACTTTGGTTGAACATGATGGCTAAGAGTAGAGTTACCTTCGATCGAGTGACAAAAGAAAGGTTTTGAACGCTTCAATATCATTGGATATTCCTTCACTCCTCGAGAAGTTCTAAAACCTGAAAGAAACACCACAAATAAACAAGAGAGAGGAGATGAGAAATGGTGTTGAAGAAGAGAAAAAAAGGGATATTCGGCTCAAATAGTGTAAGAGATAGGAGGCTTGATAAAAGTTGAAAGAGTAGAGGGAGAGAAGAAGAAGTATGGGGTATTCGACCAGAGAGGAAATTAATTGAGGAAAAGGGAGAAAGAATCAAAAGAAGGAAAGATGGGGAAGTATTCGGTCAAAGGCCAAAACTAATTTAGGAGAGGGAGAGGAACAATAAGGATCGGTCACAAAAATAAAGTGCAAAAGAGGTGATTTTATTAGACACCAAACGAAAAGAGAGAGAGAGACCTAAAACACAACCCGAAATAAGAAAAATAGATGAGAGATACAACAAAAACCTCTTAGCACCAATCAGTTTCCAAAGAACGGAAGCAGTCAAAACTTACAAAAAGCCAACTCTTCCCCAAAGCCGATTCCTTTGAGTACCTAGAGTCCCCGTTTGACACCAACTCCCCACAACTTCAAAATCCCTTAATTCTCTCCTAAAATCCCTTCAACCGATCACACCTCCCCACAACTACTCAATTTGAATTCCATTCAACCACTTTAATGTTTCAGCCATCCCACGACACTCCCATGGCACAGTAGCAAAATAAAACACCCACTATGTCCACCAGGATTCGAACCTCAGTCCTCTGGCATAGGTAACATGCCACTTACCCCCTAGACCAGCTGACCCATTATGTCATCTTTTAAACACATTTATTTAAAAGCCTACTGACTAGAGACAAGGGTTCAACCAATTAAAATAGAATTTTTGCACAAGCCAAGGCTTGAACACAAGACTTCTCAGACTTTTCCCAATACACTTAACCACTGAAGCAAACATACATTGATGTCACTTTCTTGCACGACTAAACATTTATGTATAGCCTCCTAACTATTCCTATGCTCAAGACCTAATACTTCTAGGCCCAAAATTCGGGGCATTACAGATTTTATGTAAGACCATATCTGGGATATAGCATCAATATGAGACTTCGTGTAAGACCATAGTTGGGCTATTGGCATCAATACGAGATTACATGTAAGACTATATCTGGGATATGGCATTGGTACGGTACTGTATGTACGAAATTCCCGAGTATCCTTTAGTATTCCAAGTGGTTCAACAGAAAATTCAATGGGTATGTCAAAGAAGAGAAAGAGTATGTAAGTATTACGAATTTGTACAGGTATGTACAAAAGTTTATAAGCATTGACTTCATGATATTGTGAGTTCATGGTTTCATAATAATGTTTTTGTGAAAGCCTTGTGATTATTGGTCTATATTTGTGATGAATGAAATACATGGTAAATTCGGTTGGCGATTGTGTAATTAGTTTTCGGGCCAAATTGAGTTATATTATAACATGTTTTATTCACATGAATTGTGATTCATCGGATATGAGAAAAAGGAAAGATTGGTATAATTTTCTATTAAATGATTATGGAAGTATGAGAAGATATGAACTTGGAACAATTGAAAGATGTTAAAATATATGCTTGAAATGAGAATACTCATAATTCATGTGCATGTTTACTTTGAGGTTTGAAATGACTTGTTAATTGTTGTAATATGTTCCAAAGGAGAGGTTACGGTTGTTGGGCTAATGCTAAGATCTGTTAGATTATGCTTATGAGTTAATAGAGTAAACATTATGACTGGAAAAATAATATAACTGTGAAATTCATGGCTATTAGTACTATATTATGTTTAAATTGTTGGACTTGATAAAAAGATTAATAAAAGTTGCTTATTATTTTCATACGGACTTAATAAGTTATATAGCTTACCCCCTTATTTTCCCTTATCTTATAAGGTTATTAAGTTAGCTCGAGTTAGAGATTGCCAGAGATTCTATCACACTATATTGATAAATCCAAGTATTTTGAGTTATGGCATGTATAGGGACTTGGTCATTTTGTTATATGCATCATATGATTTTAGTCAATGTAATGGTTTGTAATCATCAAAGGCGTGTTTTGCTATTTGGCCATGTAAGTTGGCTTATATTGGCTAACATGGTTGTAAGCCTAAGTATATTCATATATGTTTCAATGTCTATGGTGATATGATCATGGTATTCTTGGTGAATGTGAAATGTTTGGAAATGTGATTTATAGCATGATTGTGTAATGTTTGGAATTTTGACCTATTGATGAGATGAGAAATTAGTATAATTTGGTAACTAGATAGTAGTTGAATGAAGCCTAATGAGTGTGAGATTTGTATGTTTGATTTAGGGCTTAATAAATGTAGTGAATATGTTAGATAAAGATATAAAGTTGATATGTTTTAACCATGAATGTGGATGTTTTGGTTGCCTAAGTATGTATTGTTTTGTGCCTTTGAATTGGGGTAAGTGCATGTGTGAATAACGGTGGCAAATAGCTTGGTAAATAGCCTTATTATTGTCCACACGGGTAGACACACGGGCATGTGTCTAGGCCGTGTGTCAGCCCTATGGGCGTGTGATCCACCCGTGTGTTCCCTACACCTAAATTGTTGCAAAACAGAATGCTCAGTATCGAGCACACAGGCATGAGACATAGCCGTGTGAAGGACACGGCCTCAGGACACGGGTGTGTGTCTTGGCCGTGTGACTTCAATTTGTTCTTGGGTGACAAACAAAAAGTTACACCGGTTAGGGACACGGGCGTGTGTGACCACACGGCCTATCCACACGGGTGTGTCCCAAGCCACACGGGCATGTGGCCCTTAAAACATGAAAAACTTTCTAAGTGTTGTAAAATTTTCTAAAATTCTTGGTTTAGTCCCGAACTGCTTCCAAAGCACATTTTGCGCCTCATAGGCTCGATTTAGGGATGATATGATTGGTTGTTGAAAAGTTTTAATTTGGTGCCAAATTTATTACTCGTAAATGCATGTTTGCTTGTGTTTATATCCGATAATGCCTCGTACCTTATTTCAGCGTCGAATACGGGTAAGGGGTGTTATAAGAGAGATGAGAAGAAATAGGGGAAAAGAAATAATTTTTTTTTGGTTTAGCAAAAGAAACAAAAATTCAAATACAATTAGGAAAAGGGATAAATATTTAGGGTTTCAAAACTCTATGGGCTGTAAGGTAATTTCCCATTGCTGTAAAAAATAAAAGGGAAATGAGGAAGAATGGCATGGCTTGAACCTAATATGCAAGAGGGAAGGATAATGTTTAACCATTTGGGCTGCTACCCATTCTTATTAAGTTTTTACTCTAAATTTAATTTGTTTTAGAATTGTTTTCATCTTAGTTTGCTAAAAATGAAAAGTAAAGAAATGGAAGAGGAGTAGATAGAACCTACGACCTCTAAGGAGTACACTAACTACTTAACCATCAAGTCTAGGTCATTCTTTGGTTATTTATTTCAATTAAATTTATATATTTTGGCGTGTTACAGCTCTCCCTTCCTTAAAGAAATTTCGTCCTTGAAATTTACCTGGTTCGAATAGATGGGGGTATTGTTGACAAATTGCATCTTCTAGTTCCCACATGGCCTCTTCGATTCCATGGTTCCACCACAGAACCTTAACAAGTGGGATCCTTTCCTCTTTAGAAGCTTTACTTCACGATCTAAAATTTGCATAGGTTCTTACTCAAAGGACAAGTTCGGTCACACCTCAATCTTTTTGATCGAAACAATGTGGGAAGGGTCGGATTGACATCGTGTCAATATAGAGACATAGAGACATGGAAAGCATCATGGATTCAATCTAGTTCAGAAGGTAATTTTAATTGGTATGGCATCGGACCAACTTTTTTAAGAATTCGGTAGGGTCTTATGAATCTTGGACTTAACTTACCCTTTCAACCTAACCTCAACATTTTCCTTCATGGTGACACTTTTAGGAAGACTTGATCACCGACATTTTACTCAATGTACTTCTTTCTTAAATCCACGTACGACTTCTATCTATTCGAAGCCGCTTTCAACCTATCTTATATTAATCTAACATTCCCGTCAGACTCTTGCACTAACTCGAGACCCAAAACTTTCCTTGCACCCAGTTCAGTCTAACACAAAGTTATTAAGCATTTACAGCCATACATGGACTCATAAAGTGCCATCTGGATACTCGATTGGAAGCTATTATTGTAAGCAAATTTTGCTAGAGGCAAATGTTCCTCCCAACTGCCCCGGAATTCAATAATGTAACCTCTTAACATATCCTTCAATATTTGTATAACCTGTTCGGATTGCTCGTCAGGCTACGGATAGAAGGCAGTGCTGAAGTCAAAACGAGTACCTAGTGACTCTTGCAGCTTCTTCTAGAATCGAAATGTAAAATAGGGATCTCTATTAGAAATAATCGATATTGGCACCCCATGCAACCTCACTATCTCTGAAATATATAAATTTTCTAGCTTTTGCAATGAATAATCCTTACAGATGGGTAAGAAGTGTGCTGACTTAGTTAATTGGTCTACTATCACCCAAATTGAATATTTTTTAGCGGGTGTTAAGGGTAACCCACTAAAAAATTCCATTGTTATTTGCTCCCACTTCCACTGAACTATTTTGATAGGCTGTAACAACTAAGAAGGGAACTGATGTTCAGCTTTCACTTGCTGACATGTTAGGCACTTAGCTACGAACTCTGTGACGTCTCATTTCAGTCTAGGCCACCAGTATAGTTCCTTTATGTAATATGCCTAACCTGTCTCTGTTGTCGGATTAAGGTTACAAGATATTACAACAGTTTAGAAATGAATATGGACTAATCTAAAATAAAATAGAAAAATATGGACAAAACTAAAAATAGGGGTCATACGACCGTGTGACAGAGCCTAGACCGTGTGACACAAAGACATGGCCGTGTGTCCAAACCGTGTAAAAACTTGAATCTGTGTAACTTAGGGTCACATGGCCGCGTCTCCAAGCTATGTAACTATGTATGTAAAACCCTAAACCTTACAGCAGAAAACACGTTAAGGTTCTTAACTTATAAAATCATAGTATTTCATCAGTTATGACGTCTTGTTAAAAATACCATTTATGAATAATACGTTTTCATAAATAAATACCAAAACCAAAATTAATGTCCCAAAACCAGTAAAGAGTCTGAAAGTCTGAAAAGTCCAAAATTAAACCCAAAACATACTTAAAAATCAAAATGTCTGAACAGAGCTCTAGAATCGTCGCCAAATCCTAAGTCTGTGGATCACTTGAAACATATTAAATAAACGAGTGAACTAGAAGCCCAGTGTGTGACTTGACCCACAAATACAATTTTACTTATAATACACATATATACAAATAACATAACAAATTTTCATATTTTCAGTAACTTATAACATATCAGAACAAAACCTACTCCCATCCGTTACACACCACCTTTGACTAACCAATCACACCAATTAGGACTTCATGAGTCCATCCATCCAATCACACCGGTAAGTGGTGTTATGCCATTCATAAATATGTAGCTGAGTTGCCAGAAAATTATTATGGTTTAATAGCCAGAATTTGCAGTAAAACTACAAGAATACACTTCCTCCATCATATCAAACCCACCCCAATACTTGTCCATAATCATACTAACATACATACATATCACATGAATTGTATGGCATGCATACCTAAACATATTTTTACGCATCATAACATATCATATTGCTTATACAAAATTAATCCTACTTAACATGCTTTCTAAGCATACTCATGTGTAACATACCAAATTATACGCTTTATAAGCCTACAAAATGGTCACAAATTCAATTTTTTAGTTCCTTAATCGGCCTCTAACCAAGCCTTCAAATTGGCCAAAAAGGCCTACACGGCCCAACAAGCCAGCTCGTGGGATCCACACAACCTACTTGTTCAGGTCGTGTAATCACATTCGCCTATGCGCTCCACATGGCTTGGCACAGGGCCAACCACACGATTGTGTGGTGCACCCGGCCTGCCACACAACCGTGTGACGCAAAGTAGTTTCGAAAGAAACCCCTATTTTTGGGTTTTTTCGAGTTCTAGTCTAGTTTTCAGGTTAGTTTCACACACCTAGTGATAAATTTGATTAACCACACAATATTGCACTCCCTAACTTCACAAAAATATCGTCAAAACAACGATTACTCCACTAGAGGATTTCAATCCTTACGCTCTTCACACCATGCTTGACCTAGGATTGAAGAGCGAATAACATGCACGAATGAAAAAGAAAATAAAATGGCAGTAACCAAAAATATATTAGAAAGAAACAAAAAACAAAGAGAAGAGATCACAAAAGGTAAAGAAAGAAAAGAGAATGTGAAGAAAAAAGAGGAGAAAGAAAAACAAACATGAAAAGAAGTGGGGTAATAGACAGTTTGGTTGGTAAGGAATATGAGAGATTTTGATAAATTTTAAAAAATAAAAATAAAGTAATAGAATAAATTTAACCATATCCTAGCCCACCATATTTAATAGAATTTGAATTGAATTCAACCTCCAACATATAGCAAGAAAGAAAAATATTTCACATTTGCGCACAACGGGTTTCGAACACAAGACTCAAGGGTAAGCTGAAGCCTTATCACTGAGCCAGTAGGCTCATTCTTGTTAGCAACCCAACAAAAATAAAATATAAGCCCAAAGACTCAATTTGGGCATAATTCAAAATTAATAGGGAAAAATCCAAAACAAGGGAATCGAACTTAGGACCTAAAGCAGACGTTCAAGGCACTTAACCACCAAACCAAATCAAATTTCTTGATAAAATTTAACAATAAAAAACTTAAGAAAATTGGGGCGTTACAAATTTTTCCTCCTAAAAGAAATTTCACCCTCGAAATTTACTTGACTAAAAAACCTTAGGGATACTACTGATGAATCAAGTCCTTAAGCTCCCAAGTGGCCTCCTCTGAACCATGATTTTGCCACAACACCTTAACTAACGTAATGGTCTTTCTCCTCAAGACCTTAACCTCATGATCCAGAATCTATATAAGCTCCTACTCAAAAGACAAATCCGACCTCAATTCAATTTCCTCCATTAGAACCACATGAGGAGGATTAGATTGATAATGCCTCAACATGGACACCCAAAAAAGTCATGGATACGATCCAACTCCAGAATTAGCTCTAACTGGTAAGCAATCGGCTCCACACGCCTCAAAATCCAATATGGTTGGATGAATCTAGGGCTTAACTTGCCCTTATGACCAAATCTGAGACCTTTTTTCAAGGAGATACCTTAAGGAAAACATAGTCCCTAACTTCGAACCTAATATCCTTTCTCTTAAGGTCCGCATAAGACTTTTGTCTTTCAAAAGCGGCCTTAAGTCAATCTCAAATCAAATAAACCTTATCCTCAGTCTCGGCCACTAACTTAGGACCCAAAATCTTCATCCCACCCAACTTGGTCCAACAAAGCGGAGTACGACACTTCTGACCATATAAGGCTTCATACGGTGCCATCTGAATGCTAGACTAAAAACTATTATTATAAGCAAATTCAGCTAGCGGTAGAAATTCCTCCCAACTTCCCCAGAAGTCAATAACACAGTTCTGAAGTGTATCCTCTAAAATCTAAATTACCATATCAGGTTTACCATCAGTCTACAAATGAAATGTTGTATTGAAGTCCAATCGAGTACCTAGAGCATCATGCAATTTCTTCTAGGACTGAGAGGTAAACCGAAGATCCAGATCTAAAATAATTGATATCAAAACCCTATTAAGCCTAACTATCTTGGCAACATAAAGCTTTACCAACTTTTACAAAGAATAGTTGGGATTGATTAGAATAAAGTGAGCAGACTTTGTCAACCGATCCACAATAACCCAAATAGAATCCTTCTTAGCAGGTGTTAAGGGCAACCACTAACGAAGTCCATAGTTACATGTTCCTATTTCCAAAATGGAATCTTAACGGGTTGAAGCAAACCAGAAGGAAGTTGGTGCTCAGCCTTAACTTGCTGGCACGTTAGACAATGAGACAAAAATTCAGTTACCTCACGTTTCAACCTAAGTCACCAGTACAACTCTTCTAATCCAAAATAGCCTCTATCTTTTTAGGGTCTACTCGAATGCCCTCACCAGAAACCACATGCCCTAAAAACATTATCTCACTCAACCATAATTCACACTTACTTAACTTAGCATAGAGCTTATTCTCTCAAAGAATCTGAAGAACCACCTTAAGATGCTCATCATGCTCATATCAGTTTTATAGTATAACAAAATATCTTCGATAAACACTACAATGAACTAATCTAGATATGGCTGAAAAATTCAATTCATGAGATCCACGAATGTAGCCAGAGCATTACTCAAACCAAATGGCAAGACAAAGAACTTGTAATGCCCATAACGAGTCTTAAAGACAGTCTTATGCACATTAACCTCCTTAACCTTCAATTGATGATATCCGGAACGAGGATCAATATTTGAAAACATTGACGCCTTACAAAACTGATTAAACAAATCATCAATTCTTGGGGTACTCATTCTTTACTGTCAATTTGTTTAACTAGCAGTAATCTACACACATCCTTATAAAACCATCCTTTTTGACAAAGAGGACCGGTGCTCCCCATGGAGACACACTAGGTCAAATAAAACCCCTATCTAGAAGTTTTTAAAGTTGCAATTTTAATTCTTTCAGCTTATTTGGAGCCATATGATATGGAGCGATAGACACTGGAGCTATCCCAAACAAAACCACAATTCCAAATTCAACCTCTCTATCTGGTGGTAACCACTACAAGTCCTTAGGAAAGACATTTGGGAAATCCTTAACAATGTTATTTCCCTCTATAGCTGATCCCACAACATTCATGTCATGCACATAAGCTAGACACACATCATACCTTTTCGAACCAACTTTTCAGTTACTTAGATGGAGATCACGTTAGAGAGGTAATCTTGATGCTCTCTGACCATCACTACTTCCTCACTATCCCCAACCTTTAGTGTCACTCTCTTAGATTCACAATCCAGACCAACCCGATGCTCCACCAACCAATCCATACCTAGTATCAGGTCAAACCCTCTGAACGAAAACTTCATCAAATCATTTAGAAATAGAAACCACTGAACCCTAAGCGGACACCTCTTAAACACTTTACTAACTCGAACTGACTATTCCAACAAACTAATCACAGAAATCTCACTACTAGTGTCCTCAACTAAAATCCCCAAATTACTCGATACACAACTAGTAATATATAAATGTGTAGAACCACAATCAATCAAAGAAAAATAAGTATGTAAATGCATAGTAAACGTACTGGCTATCACATTAGCTACATCTCTTTCCTCACGGCGCCTTTCTGTATAAACCAAAGTTGGATGTCTCGCCTCAGTTTGAATCGCACCTCTTCCTGGTGCCTATGACCATGGCCCTTAGTGGCCTACTGAACTGGCCTTTGAGGCTGGGTCTGATCTTAAATTGGAGCTCGCACCGGCTCAACCATACGAAGATATTCAATCCTATGGTCAGTATACACATATCTGAAGCAAGTTCCAATCCTCTTCCAACACTCGCCTGGATGGCATCTATTACATTAATCACAAACGGAACCCACTTAGCCATGGAAACGGGCTTAATCCTGGCAGCTGACTCAACCTGCTAAGGTCTCTCAACCTTGGCCCGTTTCATAGGCCACTTAGAAGATCTAGAAGGATCTGAATTTGATTCTTCTCATTGTCCATTTTCTCACACTCCGCGTACTTAATCTCCTTAGTAATTTTTTCCTTCTCCACCAGAGTTTCGAAGACTCGCTCCCACTTGAGAGCTACTAAAACCTTAATATTGTACCTTAGCCCTTCCTCAAACTATTATTATAGTTTGCCTCAACTAAACCTAGTGTATATCTATTCAACCTTAGAAATTTGGCCTCATACTCAACCACTAATCTCTCTCCTTGAGTTATCCCCATAAACTCGCATCTGTGGGCCTCAATATAACTTGCCCCTACATATTTATTCTAGAAGGCGTTTTACAAATAGGCTTAAGTCACTTGTTCAGGCTGGGTGCCTTTCACAATAGTCAACCACCACTGATAAGCTTAATCGCAAAGCAAATATACTGCACCCTTTAGTTTCTGCTCGGGGGTGCAATCCAAATCATTCATTATTCTTTTAGTGGCCTTCAACCAGTACTCAGCCAAAGTCGGGGCAATCCCAGTGACTCCCCTAAACAATTTTGCTCTATTAGACTGAATTCATTCAGTTATCGACCATCGGCTCTTAGAACCAGTATGGGTCATAACGACCCTATCAAACACCCTCAACATTGCTTGGGATAGTGTATTGTCTCCAGCAGTTTGAGCCCTAGACTCAGTCTTAGCGGTAGGAGTTCCAATCGCCTCAAATGTGTCTAAATTAGGCATACTACCCATTGAAGATGGCTTAGCTTGAGCCCTTTGACGGCTACCACGATGCCCACGAGTACCACATCTACGAGTTCCATGTGCACTCATTATCTTATCTACAATTTCATAGTTTTATGAATTAATTTAGGTTTTAAAAACCTTAAATCTAAAGTTTTATCAAACTGGTTATTAGAGTTTAGAGAGTGTTTTAATTTTCCACAGTCTCTAAAAGTAAAAAATGGTACTAAAGTAGCAAAAAGTATCTAAAGTGTAGCTAAAGTTTGGAAGTTTCTTACTTAGATCGCCGCTGAAGTCTCTGTTTCATTTTTCCAAAAATCAAACAATCAAATTTAATACAAATTCTAAATAATGCATAAATATATATATATATATTTGAAATCATTTTGAACCCAAAATGCATAGCTCGAGTTTTGTAACTTAGCTCTGATACCACTAAGTGTAACACCTCAAACCCAGCCTGGACGTTATGGTCGGATTATAAAGGTTACATCGTTATGTAAAACATTGTCCGTTAATTCTCGTAAAAACTTAATTTTAACTCAAGTGTAAATAAAATTGATTAATTTATCAAAGCATAAGTCTTTAGAAAATCAGGTGAGAGCACTTTGATGTAAAACCTTATTTTATTGATTTTATTAAAACAAAACCACCCGCTTAATCACTTGTATCGTTTAACATCGTATTTGTTTTCAAAACCTTGTAGTGAAAAACACGTTAGGGTTCTTAACTTATAAAATTATAGTATTTCAGCAATTATGTCGTCTTGTTAAAAATACTATTTATGAATAGTACATTTGTAAAAATAAATACCAAAACCAAAATTAATGTCCCAAAACAAGTAAAGAGTCCAAAAATTCAAAATATCCAAAATTAAACCCAAAACACACTTAAAAATCAAAATGTCTAAGTTGAGCTCCGAAATCGCCACCAAATCCTAAGTTTGAGGACAACTTGAATCATATTAAACAAACGTGTGAATTGGAAGCCTAGTGTGTGACTTGACCCACAAATACAATTTTACTTATAATACATATATATACTAATAACATAACAAAATTTCATATTTTTCAATAACTTACAACATATCAAAACAAAACCTACTCCCATCAGCTACACACCATCTCTGACCAACCAATCACACCAATTAGGACTTTATAAGTCAATCCATCCAATCACATCAATAAGTGGTGGTATACCACTCATAAATATACAGCTGAGTTGCCAGAAAGATATTGCGATTTAACCGCCAGAATTTGCAATAAAACTACCAGTATACGCTTCTCCATCATATCAAACCCACCCTAATGCTCATGCATAATCATATTAACATGCGTACATATCACATGAATTGTATGGCATGCATACCTAAACTTATTTTTACACATCATAACATATCATATTGCTTATACAAAATTAATCCTATTTTAACATGCTTTCTAAGCATACTCATGTGTAACATACTAAACTTTACGGTTTTATAAGCCTACAAAATGGTCACAGATTCAATTTTTCAGTTCCTTAATTGGCCCCTAACCTGAGCCTTCAAATTGGCCAAAAAGGCCCACACAGCCCAGCGAGCCAACCTGTGTGGTCCACACGGCCTACCTGTTCAGGCCATGTAATCACACACGCCCGTGTGCTCCACACGGCCTGGCACACGGACTGTCGCATGGCCTGCCACATGGTTGTGCAATGCAGAGCAGTTTCAAAAAAACCTCTATTTTTAGGTTTTTTCGAGCTCTAGTCGAGTTTTTGGGTTAGTTTCACACACCTGATGACAAATTTGATTAACTACAAAATAGTGCACTCCAAAACTTCATAGAAACCGCGTCCAAATAACGACTACTCCACTAGAGGATTTCAATCCTTACACCCTTTGCACTATACTTGACCTAGGATTGAAGAGTGAATAACATGCACAGATACAAAAGAAAATAAAATGGAAACAATCAAGAATCAATTAGAAATAACAAAAAAGAAACCACAAAGGAAAAAGAAAGAAAAGAAAAAGAGAAGCGAAAAGGGGGAAAAAATAGACGTGAAAGGAAGTGGGGGTAATGTACGATTTGGTTGGTGAGGAATTTTAGAGATTTTGATAAATTTTTAAAAATAAAAATAAAGAAATAGAATAAATTTAACCAAATCCTAACCCACCAGATTTAATAGAATTTAAATTGAATTCAACCTCTAACATATAGCAAGAAACAAAAAAATATTTCACATTTGCGCACAATAGGTTTTGAACACAATGTTGGAAAAACAAGTTTGGAAATCGCAGTGGAAAATAAATTTAGGGAAAAACTTAATTAAAATTGTACCTTTTCGATTCATCTAGGATGAGCGTTTCAACCGAGTAGTCTTCTCTGCTATCCTCAAGCTCACATCTGCCGAGTGTGGGCTCGCTTCGAATCAGAAAATTTTTCACAAAAATTACCAGTGGGGTAATTTTACAATTTCTCTAAACTTTTGGGTCAAGTTGCAAATAAAAAAATATCTCTAGAAATTTTCTGGAATAATCTCTTCAGAGATTTTTTTTTCTCTACAACTTTCTCTTGAATTCAAGTGTGTAAAAATAATGACCCAAAGCTCTCTTTATATAGGAAGAGTTTAGAGAGTTCAACTATAATTAAACTTAATCACTTTAATATTAAATTAATATAATATTTATTAAGATAAATATTAGATTAAATTTAATATTAAATATTATTAAAATAGTAGAATGTTTATCTACAAGATAAACATTAAATTAATTTAATATTAAGATAATCACTTTAATCTTAAATTAATAAAATACTATTAAGATAAGTCTTAAATTGAATTTAATATTAAACTATTAAAATAATATTATTTTTGGAATAGTTAATCTGAAATCAAATTCTCTTGTAAAGTCCCAGTAGGAGTGTGACTCTTTTACTGACAACCAACCGCCACTGGCCACTAGGACACTGTCGTCACACCCTTCGACACGAACATGTCCGTTCATGCAGGTGTGACACCCTTATGGCAACCCAAGCTGGTTCAACTGTTGCCGGTTTGGTCTGGGTCAATGACGATCCGGCTAGTCTAGTCTAGTCACCAATTGGACTGTAACACCCCAAACCCGGCCCGGACGTTATGGCCAGGTCCAGCGTGTCACATTGAAGTGTTTTATCAAAAACCTTGTTTTCATTGAAAACCCTTCTCTAAATAAAAACTATTCCTTCTTGTATGATAATAATTACCTTATAAAATCTCTTTTCAGTTGCGGAAGCTTTATTTAAAATAGATGATCGACGAAAACTTGTCATTTAAAAATTGAGTTGCGAAAACGTGGTATTTAAAAACAATTATGGTTTAGCAAAACAATGTTCTACTTCCAATAAAAAAATATATTAATCCTAAGTTGAAATAATAACCAGAGGAAAGGCCTTATTACAATCTGGACTGAAATAACTTAAAATACTAGAAATTATATGCTAAAGAAAACAAGTCCAAGTCGTCTTGCTAGCTGGCCACCTCGGAGTCCCTCCTACCGTCGAACCACCTACTGAGGATCACCTGAGAAAAATAAAAGAGGGGGTGAGTTTTCAAAAACTTAGTGTGTACAACCCTCGGCAAGTAGAAAAGCATGCAATAGTAAGTCATTTCGGGCCTGAGCCTAATTCAATATCAGAATAGGTGTAAAGTAATCAAATATGCACGGATCCCACCCATCCAACCGATACACACCATCTCTATCCCCCGATGCACACCATGTGGGGATATAAATATCGACCTACCCATCTGATACACTCCAACGGTAGCCCGGTTGCGGTACTACCAACGTTGCACCAAAGCTGCTAATCATATATTAGGCTTAAAAAGCCATCAGTGGATCCACGGTCATCAAGCAACTATGCGATCCTCATATACTTCCACCGTTCCATAATTCCCAACCCATATGCAACCTAAACAGAATATCATATGAATGGAGCAGGTATACATGTAACATCCATAAATCTTACATTCAACACATAGGGGTATTTTAGTCACTTTCGCCCTTAGGGGCTTTTCGATAATTTCTCTTTATTATGGGTTATTATTTACCTTGGCTCGTTAACAAGTCCTCGCTAGCTAAAGCGAACAGATACTATGCACCAGGTAGGAATCAAAAGAAGAGGAAGTGGGTCAATAAGACCGCTTAAGTACCAAGCTCTCCCTAGATCCAATTCTAGACATGCATATACTCATTGCCACACCATAACCTTATGGCTTGTCCACAGTCACAATTAATTAATTATTTAAGTTTTATGTCTGTTTAAGAAATTAATCAGATACTAGGCCTAAAACCCCTTACAAAGCCCAAACTAGTCTACGTACATGTATGTGGCCCACTAGGCCCAATCTCATTAATATGGCCCATTAGGCCCAAATCAATTCGTATGACCCATTAGGCCCAAATCACATTCATATGGCCCGTTAGGCCCAATCACATTCATAGTCATGCAATCATATGATTTCTCATCACTTAGTAATAAATTGCCAATTTTGCCTATTATGGGCCCTACAGCCCATTGGCCCATTTAGCCCATTATGGACCGGTTGGCCAATACACGGCCCAAGTCCACAGAGTCGCTCATGGGGCCTCTGGTAACCTATAAGTTTCCCGTTATGAGTGTTCGCGCACTCGCAAGTCTATTGTAGCTAAACCTTCAGCTTTTCGGCATTTCGGGATTTGCTGATCTATTGCGTGTGTGCAGTGTATGTACACACCTGATACTAAAACGTGCTGCGATCTCCTCAGCCACAAACCTA
Source organism: Gossypium anomalum (assembly GCA_025698475.1). Taxonomy (NCBI): domain Eukaryota; kingdom Viridiplantae; phylum Streptophyta; class Magnoliopsida; order Malvales; family Malvaceae; genus Gossypium; species Gossypium anomalum. The sequence continues at coordinate 72,939,580 of CM046966.1, read as the reverse complement.
CAAACGATGTCACTCAACGATTAATCACATACTTATCAAATACAATCACCAAAAGCCAAAAATCTCACCTTTGCCTTACCTTGAATGACAAGCCTTAACAGCCCTTCCTTGATCACCAATCACGAGTATTCCTTAAATCCAAAACCCCAAAATGCCTAAGGAGCAATTCAGCACAGATCTGAAACCTGAGATTTGATACTAATCCCACAAGAATCAGCCAAAGTAGAGGGAGTAGCGGCGGCACAGAGGGTCTTCAGCCAAAGAGGTATTCGGCTTTTGAGATTTGTATGGTGAAAGGGGTTATTCGGCACAAATAAGAAGAAGAGAAGAATGAATCAGCTAAAACCAAATGTGAATCAAAAGATAATTTAAGAAGAGAAAGAATGGAAAATCAGCAAGCAAGGACCAAGGAATTCGACTTTTGAGCACTTAGAGAGAAAAGTGTTTCGGTAACACAAAAATGAGGAATTCGGCTAAAGGAAGAGAAGCAATTTCAGTGATACCCTAGAATCCCCAAAATTGGCACTTATATATACTATAGTTGAATTTACCTATCCTCAAATTCCCTATTCGGCTCCACTTCTCTACACCCCTCATCTCCTAATTTTTCTCCCTGATAACTCCTTAATCCCTTCCTTAAATTTCTCCTCTGATCACCCCCTCCAGAGTTCACATCCAATGCCACTACTGGTCATTTATTAAGCAAAAATAAATCCTTCTTTTGAGCAAGGAGGGATTCGAACCCCAAACCTCCTTGCCATGCATGTGACGCCACCTCTAAGCCCTACATGTGGCGCTACTTGCCACTCCAACACAAGGTTCCTTGTGTCCAATTCCTCCTTCATTTATTTAAAAACCAAACTACTTGCCATCAAGGTTCTTTTAATTATTAAACTATCATTTCCTTCACCTTAAAGTTCAAACTCAAAACTTAACCAGGCCTATTATCACATAAATAACACTCGACTAGGAATATTAAGAACCCCTTTTATCAAAACCGAAAAATAAAGAAAGTTTGGGATTTTTGGGGCGTTACATGGACCTCCTGTCCGATTTCACATACCAGACCCGATTTGACCAATTTTTGGGTCTCACTGTCGATTTTGGGTTGTCGAACCCAATTTACAATCTCAGGTCAAATTTTCAGGTTCAATTACTTATTGAACCAATTGTGTGACTTGAAAATTAATTTCTAAAAATATCATATTAATTTTAAATAATTTGATTAATTTAATTTTACTTTATCAAAATTAATCTTTCCAAAAATTGCTTAGATTTTCCTAATTAATTTTTTAAGAAAATTCTTTAATCAAATTCTCTAGTTGAACAATTCTCACGACCACCTAGTTTAAGTCCACATTGAATAAATTGAATAAATTAAATTATTCCAAAGTCATAGAATTTTCTTCTGATTCAAATGCAGTCCGATCGAGCTTTTGTTAAGCTAGTAGAGGGACCATTCGGACATATACAATTAGGCTCTAGTGATTTCAGTTCTGTCCAGAAGCATCGTTCCGATAATTCACAATTACTTAATCATGGAGTCAGTTCACAGGAAGTACCATGATTGAAAACTCCTTATTGTATACTTTTTACAAAAGCAATTCATCCAACTGCTTTATCCAATGACTTCGTCATGTGTATGTTACCTTCATATGATATCCTCGATTCCTATGAGTTAAATTCGTTCACTCAATACAATCCTATTTTATCTCATTGTAACCATTGTGCCTTCTTAATGATTAATATGATCACTGTCAACAAATGACTATGATAAATTGCTCGTTCGAGAACAAGTAACCCGTCATGTTCCATATTTATCAATCCACAAAATGCCAACGATTGGATATCATTAAATTTTTAATTGAGCTATGAATTCCACTGTTTCTAGTAAAGCCACACCATAACAAGTTATGTACCCAACATACCAACTATGGGCTCAATCATATTTAGAGCATAAGCCTCCACTTACATCAAAGCACATGAGTTGCATACAAATGGTCAGTGACTAACTCAAGATTGAGGTAATCACACCATGAACATCACAAGGGAATTAATGTACAAACGGGTTCAGAATTAATTCATCTTGGGTCAAACCTAATGTATCATTCTACTAATGAATACATCTATGTCTCTACTCGTGGAGTCAACTACTCTGATAACCAATGTAACACCCCTAGCCCGTATCCGTCACTGGATTAGGGCTACGGAGCATTACCAGAAGGTAACATAATAAAATGAACATTTATTCACTATATACAAAACACAACATAAAACATGGCAATATTATTCAAACCCATGCATATAGCCCCTTTACGAGCCATCGAGGCCCTAAAAAGACATTAGAAATGAGTCGGGACTAAACTAGAAACATATAGAATTTTTTAAAAAAAGATACAAATTTTCAAATTGTAGGGGTTGCACGGCCGTGTGACTCACACGGCTGAGACACACGCCCTTGTCTCAGGCCATGTGGACATTCGAAGTAGGGATACACGACCGTGTCCGTGCCTGTGTAACTCTCTGACTTAGGTCACACAGCCAAGACACACGCCTATGTGCCAGGCCGTGTGCTAGGCCGTGTAATAACCTAACTTGAAACCTTTTTAAAGCTACAGAGAACACACAGTTGTGTCGCCTGGCTGTGTGTCACACACGGCTAAGACACATGCTCGTGTCTCTGGCTGTGTGGACGAAAAATAGGCCATTTCCAAGCCATTTTTCTCATTTAAAATCTAGCCACTTGCACAACCCAATGGCACCTGTAATCATCCACTCAAAACACACCTAATATATGCATATACAAGTTAAACATTATAGAAACTAACCATTCAACCAATATGCCAATATGACACCTCAATCTGAACAATTAAACTTGACTAAACACCTACCAAATTCATTCACAATACAATCAACCAATTGAACACTTCAATGCCACGTTTTCCATAATGTTCATATACCAAATACATGCACAACAAATACTATTATGACCATATTCACATTGATCATGTACCTTACCAATTTAATCAAAAGTTAATGACATTCAAAGCTACTAAATCTAGCCATTTACGACTTCATGTATTACCTCATTCCACACCAACCAACAATTCACAACAAACCATTATAATCATTATTTCCCTACCATCATCTTAACCACCACAACATCAAAATAAAAACCATATAATATACCATATATATACATGATATCATACCGACTAGTTCATCAACCTAAATAACATATATACAAGTTGAACGGTGGAAATGTGCAAGTGTATACAATCGTAACAAGTAATAAAGTGACAAGTAAATGTCGAGTTATCGTACCCACAAGGACTGTAAAAAGCAATATTTATGAAATTAATTAAAACACTTTGGTGAGGTAAAAATAATTTTGGTTTGAAAAGATTGATTTATAAACTAAGATTTTAAAACTAAGCAAACAATTTAAAAAAAAAAAAAGAGAGTTCTAGTGCACGATTTCAATTAAGATTTAATCAAGATGATATAATTGTGTTGGATTAATTATACCTTTTTAACTTAGAAATATTAAATTCCTGATTATGCTATTATGAATAAATTCACGGTAACCCAGTAATTTGCTAACTTATGAACATATTTACTAATTAAAAAAATTCCATTTATCTCTTGGACATATCCCTATGCCAATTCAACCGACTAAACAGATTTAATAAAGTAAACATGCCGTCGCACATACATACGTATTGAATTAAATTATCTCTCACATATTCCTATGTCGATTCAACCGATTAATTTAACTTAATAAACATGTAAAAGATTATGTGAAGTAACAAAGTAGCCATACCTTGAAACAATTTGATCACAACAATCTTGCAAGTTATGCAAGGCATATGTATTGCCAAATACAATGCTAATTTAATTTTTAGTTACCTTAGAAGAATTAAACATGCACTGATTAAGTACTGAGTCTATTAATTGCAATTTCAATCCGTTTAAACAATTAATTCTTTAATTATCTAAACAATTATAATGCCAGATAACCTAAGAATGATTTTACTTAATCAAGCATTTCACTGAGGCCTATAACAGCATAAACACTATCTTAACAATTCAAGTAGGCAAAATATAATCAACCCAACACGAATTAAATTCAAGCTAAATTGATTAAAATAACCATTTCAGCAACAATATTATTCATGGATATGTTCATCATAAAAACAACAGAAATTAAAAAGAAAGGGAACAAAAAACAAATCTAGTGTTTTTCTACGGCTTGACTATTGCTCCGTTCTTTTGTCTCCGTTGTCTTCGCTGAGCAAGGCTTCTATGAATCCTTGATTGCTGCCCAAGATGGCTGAAGAACACCTCTTTCTCAAGAGAGGAAATCGGCACAAGAGGAAGGGAAAATGGGATGGAAAAATGGAGAGGAAACTTTAAGAGAAGTGAAGAGAGGATGAGAGAATGTTGTGGAATGAGGGATGTTGAGGGATGCTTTGAAATGGGCAGCATAGGGTGGCTTTTATAGCTGAAGAGGGCTGCTAAAAATAGAAAATTCAGCAGCCAAGAGAGCCCTCCTATGGCCGGCCACACACATGGCAAGGTTGAAGCTTTCAACCTTGCTAAAAATAGGCTAAGGCAAATCCAGAAAGCCTAAAATAAAGGTGGGGTTTGAACGTAATTTGGAGGTTTTTCAAGGGCCTTTTTTCAAGCATATTTTATTAGCTAATTTTCTGATTTGGGTTAGCCAATGGACGGTTCTGGTCAGCCCAATTAGTGGCTGGTTCGGCTCACTTCATTCGGTTCAACTAGTGCGGTCCATTAGGCCCTTTCTTCATAATTAATTAAAATTAATTCATTTAACCTAAATTAAATAGGAAATAAATTAAAATTAATTTAATTATGAATTAATACACATTTCTGGACCATTTTGGGCTGGAAATTAATTGGCCTCGATACTTCAAATTGCTTCTCGGTTTTGTGCTTTCAACAATGTCAGCTGAGCTAATTTTTGCCTTTTCCACGAATCTGTCAAAAATAGTTAAAATTAATCAAAATTAAGTATAAAATTAAATAAATTCACCATGTTTATATTTTTAACATGATTTAATTATTTTATAATATTTAATTAATTTTTGACAAGAATTTAACCGGATTTGCATGAATTTAAGTAAAATTGGGTATGAAAAAGTATATAAATTTTTGTGTTTCCACACCCCCAAACTTAATTCATTGTTCGTCCCGAGTAATGCGCAAATTTTGAAAAGAATCTCTCGGAAACACCTTTGAAAAATTCCTTCAGAACAACATTTTTCCCAAAATTATGAACTTAAAATACTTTTGCTCAAAGTTATGCTACTTAAGTGCGTATATTGTTCAAATTAAATTCAACAACTTATTATAATAGCAAAATTTAGACTAAATGCTTTTGTAGTAAAGACATGTTAACCCTTACCAATTTGATTTTTATTCCTTTACTCAAGACTAAGCTACAATCATTAAGCTTAACTTATATCTTCATATGTTGATCATAGTAATTTCTCTCCACTAATGTAGGTAGCATAAGGAATTTGAATCAATAGGTCTTTATCAAGGTTGTAACGTGGCTAGGCTAGGGATAAGTGAAAGATGGATAAATTTTGGTTTAAGAGACCCTAGACTCAGCGTCGATTGAACATTCGGAGTTTTTACCTTCGATACACCAACTTGACTTTCATATGCTCTTTTGTACATCTTTCAAATACATGTGCTCATTTTGCTTTGCTTTTCTTTTTTTTGAAATTAACATGAGCACTTACTTTGTGTACTGTAATTCTCGAGCAATTGATACTTCTTTTCAACTCCCCCAAACTTATTTTTGAAAAACATCTAGAATATTACTGAGTCTAGTGTTTTGAACAATTTTAAGATTATTAAGCGAAAAGTAATGGCTAATTATTGTAAGGGCCGAAATAAAATCAGGCCATATAGTCTCCAAGTTGGGTTTCAACGGATAAAATATACCATGGTGGGCTTGAAAGGCTCAAACGGTCCAAACAATAATTGCCTAAATCATTTCCAACGTTCCACACTCCCTAGGATTTCGCCTTAAGAAACTTACTAAGTTAATTCTAAAGACTTAAACTTTCATGCATACCTAACTTTCCTAAAGAACTAAAAATTTTATGGTACGAATTTGCATGCTTTATTAAAAACACATTCATGTCATTATTAAGCTAACACAATAATTTATTGAAATAATAGAACTTTATTCATACTCAAGTTTAGCATACTTAACAAAATTCAAATTTATTGAACAGAAATATACCCTAATCAGAATTAAAAGAAAAATTTTATTCTGGATGAAAATAATTTCAAATTTCGGTTCCCCCAAATTAAAATGAACAATTTCCTCATTTTTTAAAGTGAATAGATACTATACACCAGGTAGGAATTCAAAAAAGAGAAGGTGAGTCAATGTGATTGCTTAAGTACCAAGCTCTTTCGAAATCCAATCCTAGACATGTATATATCTATTACCACACTTTATACTTTATGACTTGTCCATGTTTATTCAGGATTTCCTTCTCTTGTTTTATTATGGAGAAATAAAAGTTCCTAATTTAAACTTAATCCTAAAATAACCTAAAAAAAAAACATAAATAAAATAGAGTCAAGATCCCTCCCTTTTATTTATTTACAGATCTTTCCAACTTGGACTCATCTTTTGCTCCATCATTATTGCCTTTGCATGAATCATTTCACTCCTTTTTCGAGAGTGGAGTCCATGGCTCGAATATGAAATCTGGAAATTCAGGCACAAAAATAAATGGGTCATTGTATATTCTCTAGAAAGCACTTCGAATCGAGTCATCCCTTATTTTTGAGTATCTCCAGTATGCTTGTTGCTGCCATTGCATGTGTTGCATTAAGTCCATCAAATTTGACAACTAACAACTCATCTCAAAAGTTTGGGCTAGGCGACTGAGCTCTAAACGTTGGAGTTCCAGCATCGGATTCATCTTTTGGCTCTACTGGGTCCACCTTATCAGGGACTTCAAATGATTGCATCGTGGGATATTCTTCTTCATCAGGTTCCTCAGGCTCTTCACTTTCATCAACTCATTGTTGTAGAAATTAGTCTCCGGCTACTCAGTAGAGGTCCCAATCTATAATTGTGCCTTGGGTGTACCCTGTCTTCTTGACATTAGTAAGAATTTCTGCTTTCAAGCACAGAATAGTTATTGTAAAGGGGAAGTAAGCAGGGCCAGAACGTCTAGTGGCACAGTTTCAAATTTCTTTCAGGATGATCTTTCCCATATCAATGGTCTTACCCGTTAAGATCGAGTATAGTAAGACCATTCGCTCCAATGAAATTGTAGTCCCATGTGAGCTAGGCAGAAGGTTGAAATGGATGAAATAAAACCATACCTTTACAATAGGTGTTAAATATTCTCTTCGACACGTGTAAGTTCCTTGTTTCGACACAGTCTAACTGGAACCTTCAACTGTAAGCTCCTCGAGAATTTCTAGCAGAAGTTCCAGCTTGATATTGCTCATCAAAGACGAATACTCGTCGTTCTTGAAATCAGGCAATTCAAAGAACTCATTAATAGCATTCAAATTTATAGGTACCTTGATTCCGCGAATAGGGACTTCTGTCATCTCGCTTGAAGTTAAATTAGCGTAAAACTCACGAACTAGCTCCTCATTCACACTAGGTCTCTTTTCACAAAACAGTTTCCAATTGAGAGCTTCAGAAATTTGACGAATACGTGCCATGAAGTCTCTGTAGTTGCTCTCCTTCAGTGTGAAGCCTTTCTCAGGATGCATCTGTTAATTTTTGTAGGTACTTTCGTATCTCACTTTAGCTTTAACACAATGGAACTTGCTTTGTGTTTCACCGATTTGAGCAGAGGCGCGAGTTCTCTTGTGAGGCATAATTGACCTTTTTGCAAAAATATAAGAACTCAAAGAAAATTAATGCAAGAAAAAGATGGCAAATTAAAAGGAGGAGGGTTGAAGAATTTTGGCTTAAGGCTTGGTGCGCAAAGCGGGTGCCGCACAAGGCTAGAGAACAAGCAGCAGCATGCAAGGGTGTGCAGCAAGAAGCGCGTGTCACTTCGTCGAGCAGGCCTGGAGCTTGTGCGAGAGCTGGGACGTGACCTGGGCAGCAGTGAAGGTGCGCAGGTGGGGCGCTGAAACAGCAGAATGTGATCTGGGCAGCTACTAGACTAAAACAGTAGGCGCACGAGTGGGAGCTGGGTGTTGATCGGGTCACGTAGCGTGATGCTACTAGGTGTTTGCCGACTAGGCTGCTGGAGCTAGGGGTGTTGCGGCACAAGGTGTTTTGGTTTTTGGTTGATGCATGGATAGGAGGTATAAGGTGGTACTTATAGCATAAGTAATAGGACTTAAAATAGAACTCTTAGTCTAATTTAATAATTAAAGATAAGAGTTTAATTCTAATCCTACTCAAATTTAACAACAATTAGTAATTAAATATAAGCATATAGAATTATCAATTGCTATTAATTATTAAGATAAACATAGAATAAAATTTGAAATTAAATTAATCCTAATTCTAATCTAAGTTGATAAAAATTAATATATAAATTATAATGAATATAATTAGATATTAAAGTTTATCAAATTATTAATAATATTAAAAAAATGAAAAAAAAATATTTCTTCTAGATGCCTTAAAAAATATTTACAAAGAAAGGCACTTAATTTTCATTATTTACAAAAAGAGCAATCAAATTTTAAAAATAATTCAATTTAAGTCCCTAGACTAAATGCAAATTAAAAATTGAGTTGCAAATTAAAAATTGGATCAAATCGACCCTTTTATTTGAAAAACAAAAATTTATTTTGTTGTTTAGGGAAAAATTTCTTGGAAAATTATGTTAAAATAAATTCCCAGGAAAGATTGGAAGGGTCACAAATGGTCCCGCTTAAGTTCCAACCTCCTAGACAGAATTTATTTAACATACTAAACCTGAAAAATAGACCCTAAATTATTTATTAAACAAAACACAAAAATTATTAAATATCTGATAAAATGAACGAGACATTATCCTATTCGGTTTTATTCCCCTAATAGTGTTTCAAACGCTGAGCATTAACTTGAAAATTACCTCTCTTACCTTGGAGTTTAACAACTCTGTATGGATAGACTCTGTGAATTGTAAATGGACCGGACCAACGTGATTTTAGCTTACTTGGAAAGAACTTCAATCTCGAGTTGAACAACAATACTTGTTGACCTGCTTCAAATTCTCGAACCCGGATGTGTTTGTCATGCCATTTCTTGAGTCTCTCATTGAGCAATTTGGCATTTTCATATGAGAACATTCAGAATTCTTCTAACTCGTTGAGTTGGAACATCCGTCTTTCTTTTGCGAGCTTAGGATCTAAGTTGAGTCGTCGAAGAGCCCAGTAAGCTTTGTGCTCTAACTCCAAAGTTAGATGACATACTTTACCGAAAACTAGCCTATAGGGTGACATCCCTAAAGGTGTCTTGTACACTGTCCTGTAGGCCCATAAAGCATCATCTAGTCTTTTGGACCAGTTTCATCGGTTCAGGCAAACTACCTTCTCCAATATGCCCTTGATTTCTTTATTTGCCAGTTTAGCTTGTCCATTCGTCTGCGGATGGTAAGCCGTTGCAACCTTATGTTTCACCCCGTGCTTGTCTAGTAACCATTTTAACCACTTGTTCACAAAGTGGGACCTTTCATCACTAATGATGGCCCTCGGGGTTTCAAACCTCGTGAACACGTGTTTCTGTAAAAACTTCATCACAACCCTAACATCGTTTGTCGGATATGCCTCTGCCTCGACTCACTTGGACACATAATCTACTGCTACCAGTATATACTTGTGACCAAAAGACGAAGGGAAGGGCCCAAGAAAATCAATACCCCAAACATCAAATAATTCGACCTCAATGATGTTTGTTCGAGGCATCTCATTTCTGTTGGTGACATTTCCAACTCTTTGACATCGGTCACAACTCTTTATGTATGCATATGCATCCTTGAATAGTGTTGGCCAAAAGAATCCGACTTGCAATACTTTGGCTGCAGTACGAGTTCCACCGAAATGACCCCCACTTGGGGCTGAGTGATAGTGGTATAGAATCTACGGTATTTCTTCTTCTGCCACACATCTCCTAATCATTTCATCTACACACTTTTTAAATAGATATGGTTCCTCCCAGAAATAGTACTTCACATCGTGAAGAAACTTTCTCCTTTTTTGATATGTCTTATTATACGGCATTAAACCACAAGCTAAAAAGTTAGCAATATCAGCAAACCAAGGGGTATTATGGACATGACTTACCTTCAGTATATGTTCATCTAGAAATGTTTCTTGAATCGGTACAAGTGGAGAATTCCCTTCTTGCGGCTCCAATCTGGACAAGTGATCTACTACTTGGTTTTCTACTTCCTTTCGATCTTGAATTTCCAAATCAAACTCTTGAAGTAGAAGTACCCATCGGATCAACCTCGGCTTAGCATCTTTCTTGGCAAGTAAATATTTAATTACCGAGTGGTCTGTATAGACAGTTACCTTGGTACCTACAAGATAAGATCGAAACTTGTCGAAAGCAAATACGATAGCAAGTAACTTTTTTTCTGTTACCGCATAGTTTAACCGAGCTCCTATTAGGGTTCGGCTTGCATAGTAGATGGGATGAAAACTTTGTTCCTTCGCTGGCCCATGACAGCTCCTATTGCGAAGTCACTTGCATCACACATCAATTCAAATGGCAACTCCCAGTCTGGTGTGACAATTATAGGTGCTGTGACTAATCGATTCTTCAAGTCATTGAAAGCTTTTAAGCATTCCTAATTAAATTTGAATATTGTGTCCTTCTCCAATAATTTTCATAAAGGTTTAGCAACTTTTGAGAAGTTCTTAATAAATCTTCGATAGAACCCGGCGTGGCCCAAAAAGCTCCTAACACCCTTTACAGATGCTAGAGGTGGGAGTTTCTCAATAACATCTACTTTTGCTCTGTCTACCTCGATCCCATGTCTTGTTATCCGATGCCCCGAACGATACCTTCTCGTACCATAAAATGACACTTTTCCCAGTTAAGGACTAGGTTTGTCTCTTCGCATCGCTTTAGTACTTTAGCTAGATTGGCTAGGCAGTCATCGTACGTATCTCCAAACACTGAAAAGTCGTCCATGAAAACTTCCAAAAATTTCTCAACCATGTCAGTGAAAATAGACATCATACATCTTTGAAATGTAGCAGGTGCATTACATAGACCAAATGGCATGCGTCTAAATACAAATGTACCATACGTGCAGGTGAATGTGGTCTTGTGTTGATCTTCCGGTGCTACCGTAATCTGGTTGTACCCCGAGTATCCATCGAGAAAATAGTAGTAATCTCATCCCGCGAGTCTATCCAGCATCTGGTCTAAGAACGGCAAAGGGAAATGATCTTTCCTAGTTGCCTTGTTCAGCTTCCGGTAATCGATACAGATTCTCCATCCCGTAACTGTTCTAGTCGGTATCAACTCGTTATTCTTGTTCTCTATGACCGTGATAGCTCATTTCTTTGGTACGCACTGGACCGGACTTACCCATGAACTGTCTGAAATGGGGTAAATGATACCCTCATCTAACCACTTGATAATCTCTTTTTTCACTACGTCTTTTATGATGGGGTTCAGATTTCATTGTCTATCGATCATCCCTTTTTCACCATCTTCCAGGATGATCTTGTGCATGCATACAGATGGACTAATACCATGAATATCGATTATGGTCCATCCGATAGCCTTCTTAAATTGTTTCAGAACTAAGGTAAGTTTATCTTCTTGCTCAGTAGTTAACTCTGCTGAAACAATCACAGGCAGAGTAGAAGCGTCACCTAAATAAACATATTTTAAATGAAAAGGTAATACCTTGAGTTCTAGTTTAGGTGGCTCTTCGATTGACGCTTTTGGCTGTTGTAATCTCTCTCCTCTAAATCCAAAGATTCAAAAAGGGATTATGGAGTAAATCCCTTTTGATTAGCTTCTAGCAAGGCTAAGTTTTCATCCTCCTCTTCATCACTTAGAGGATCTGATGTCAAAATTCTTTCCAGAGGATCCTCAACAGAGTTGAGTTCCTTTTCCACTATCAAATCCTCCAAGTCGAATACTGTAGAACAATCATCTATTGTGTCAGGAAATCGTATTGACTTGAAAACGTTAAATGTTACCTGATCGTCCTGAACGCGCATAGTAAGTTTGCCCTTCTGCACATCAATAAGTGTCCTTCCGGTTGCTAAGAACAGTCTCCCGAGGATAATTGGTACTTCTTTGTCTGCTTCAAAATCTAAAATTACAAAATCAGCAGGAAATATAAACTTATCTACACGTACCAATACATCCTCGATTTTTCCTTCTGGATGTGCTAAGGATCGATATGCTAGCTGAAGTGTAACCGTAGTAGATCTAACTTCACCTATCCCCAACTTTTTAAATATTGACATAGGCATCAAGTTGATACTTGCACCCAAGTCACATAGTGTCTTACCACAATAAGTTGCTCCAATGTTGCATGGTATGATAAAACACCCAGGATCCTTCAGCTTAGGGGGCAATTTGTCTTAAAGATATGCACTACATTCCTTCGTCAAAGCTACCGTCTCAAATTCTCCAAGTCTTCACTTCTTGGACAGGATATCTTTCATGAATTTTATGTAATTTGGCATTTGTTCAAGTGCTTCAACCAACGGGATGTTGATATGAAGTTAATTGAGTACGTCAAGGAATTTCTTGAATTGGACCTCCTATTTTTACTTCTGGAGTCTTTGAGGGTAAGGTGGTGGAGGTTTATATACTGAAGTTAGTACTGGTTTATTTGTCTTTGGAGGCAATTTTGCTACTAACAGAGTGGTTGGCTGATCAGAATTGGCTGGTTTTGAGGTTACCTTTTCAGGTCTTGCAGGTTCTAGTTCTAGTGGAACTAGAACTTCAACACTCGGTTGAACTTCTTCCAAATCTTGAGCTTCAGCATGCTCCTTTTCAGTTTTAATGATGTTGGGCTCTACCTTTTTTCCGCTCCTCAATGTTAGTGCTTTACAATGCTCCTTCCCTGGATTTCTCAAATTTTTCGTATCATTAGGTAGAGCACCTTGTGGATGGTTCCTAAGTTCAGTAGCAAGCTGGCCCACTTGATTCTCCAAATTCCTTAGAGTGGCGTCATTCTTCGCCATGTATGCCTTCAATAAATTCTCTAAGCTATTGGACGATTCAGCTTGAACTGGTTTCTGAACTTGCTGTGAAAAACTAGGCGGTTGGGTTGGTCTAGGTTGGGCGTAGTTGTTACTGCCTCCAGCCCCTTGGTTACTCCAAGAAAGATTGGGGTGATTTCGCCACGATGGATTGTAAAAGTTGGATTGTAGCCCTTGCCTTCCTCGGTTCTGGCTTTGACCTATGTAGTACATGGATTCTGGGTTTGACGAACATTCTTCAAACACATGTCCTTCCCCACAATAGACATAGGCTATATTCTCATATTGGTTAGATGGTTGAGCTGCGAAACTGTTAGACCCATTAGTGGTAAGATTTTTTAACATTGAAGATATCAAAGATATCGAAGATACCTGGGATGTAAGTGAAGTAAGAGCATCCACTTCATGGATTCCAGCAACTCATCTTCCTGACGTTGCTCGATTGGTTGGCCACTGATAATTGTTACTAGTGATCCTCTTGATGATTTCATAAGCCTCATTGTAAGACTTAGATAAGATAGCACCGTTAGCAGAAGCATCTACTACCATCCTTGTGTGAGCGTTGAGACCATTGTAAAATGTCTCAAGTTGGATGCAATGTGGAATTCCATGATGAGGACATTTTTGTAATAACTCTTTGAATCTTTCCCATGCCTCATACAAGGACTTATCATCCATTTGTTGGAAAGTAGTAATCTCATTTCTCAGCTTAGCAATCTTGCTAGGCGGGAAATACTTCACAAGAAATCTCTCTGCTAACTCTTTCCATATAGAAATCGAGTTCGGTGGCAGTGAGTTTAACCAGGCTCGAGCTTTGTCCCTCAGCGAGTACGGGAACAGTTTTAATCGTAATGCATCTTCGGGTACTCCGACTAGCTTGAAAGAGTCGCTCACCTCCATAAACAGTCTTAAATGAAGATGAGGATCTTCGGTAGGCATTCCACTGAACTGGCCCACTGTCTGAAGCATCTAGAACATGACTGGCTTCAGCTCGAATTGTTGTGCCTCGATCTCGGGTCTTTTAATACCTGGATTAAGGTCATTAAAAGCTTGCACGGCATATTGTCATAAAGCTCTATCCCTATCATCAGCAATAAGGATAGGATTTTGAGCAAGGTTTGCTCCATTTCCTTGATTGATATTCTTGAAATTCATCTCTTCGGTCCTTCTCTAGTTTGCTTGTCTTCTTTGTTGGCGAAAGGTTCGTTATATTTCAAGGTCCACTGGGAGTAAGTCGATAATTCGGTCAATACTCATAAACACCTGAAATAATTAGAGGAGAATTAATTAAGTAAGTAAAATTGAACAGGAAAATAAAAGAACCAAAATGTAAAAATAAATTCACAAATAATGTTTTTTTTTTAAAAAACAAACAGTCTCCGGCAACGGCGCCAAAAACTTGGAATGGTGGAAATGTGCAAGTGTACACAATCGTAACAAGTAATAAAATGACAAGTAAATGTCCACATGGACTGTAAAAAGCAATATTTATGAAATTAATTAAAACACTTTGGTGAGGTAAAAATAATTTTGGTTTGAAAAGAGTGATTTATAAACTAAGATTTTAAAACTAAGAAAACAATTAAAAAAAAATAAAAGAGTTCTAGCCACTTGCACAACCCAATGGCACCTGTAATCATTCACTCAAAACACACCTAATATATGCATATACAAGCTTAAACATTATAGAATCTAACCATTCAACCAATATGCCAATATGACACCTCAATCTGAACAATCAAACTTGACTAAATACCTACCAAATTCATTCATAATACAATCAACCAATTAAACACTTCAATGCCACGTTTGCCATAATGTTCATATACCAAATACATGCACAACAAATACTATTATGACCATATTCACATTGATCATGTACCTTACGAATTTGATCAAAAAGTTAATGACATTCAAAGCTACTAAATCTAGCCATTTACGACTTCATGTATTACCTCATTCCACACCAACCAACAATTCATAACAGACCATTATAATCATCATTTCCCTACCATCATCTTAACCACCACAACATCAAAATAAAAACCATATAAAATACCATATATATACATGATATCACACCGACTAGTTCATCAACCTAAATAACATATATACAAGTTGAAAGGTGGAAATGTGCAAGTGTACACAATCGTAACAAGTAATAAAGTGACAAGTAAATGTCAAGTTATCGTACCCACAGGGACTGTAAAAAGCAATATTTATGAAATTAATTAAAACACTTTGGTGAGGTAAAAATAATTTTGGTTTGAAAAGAGTGATTTATAAACTAACAATTTAAAAAAAAAAAAAAGAGTTCTAGTGCACGATTTCAATTAAGATTTAATCAAGATGATATAATTGTGTTGGATTAATTATACCTTTTTAACTTAGAAATATTAAATTCGTGCTTATGCTATTATGAATAAATTCACGGCAACCCAGTAATTTGCTAACTTATGAACATATTTACTAATTAAAAAATTCCATTTATCTCTTGGACATATCCATATGCCAATTCAACCGACTAAACAGATTTAATAAAGTAAACATGCTATCGCACATACGTACTTATTGAATTAAATTATCTCTCACATATTCCTATGTCGATTCAACCGATTAATTCAACTTAATAAACATGTAAAAGATTATGTGAAGTAACAA
This sequence comes from Gossypium anomalum, assembly GCA_025698475.1. NCBI lineage: Eukaryota > Viridiplantae > Streptophyta > Magnoliopsida > Malvales > Malvaceae > Gossypium > Gossypium anomalum. The sequence continues at coordinate 72,923,716 of CM046966.1, read as the reverse complement.
AGTAGCCATACCTTGAAACAATTTAATCACAACAATCTTGCAAGTTATGCAAGGCATATGTATCGCCAAATACAATGCTAATTTAATTTTCAGTCACCTTAGAAGAATTAAACATGCACTGATTAAGTACTAAGTCCATTAGTTGAAATTTCAATCCATTTAAACAATTAATTCTTTAATTATCTAAACAATTATAATGCCAGATACCCTAATCATGATTTTACTTAATCAAGCATTTCACTGAGGCCTATAACAGCATAAACACTATTTTAACAATTCAAGTAGGCAAAATATAATCAATCCAACATGAGTTAAATTCAAGCTAAATTGATTAAAATAGCCATTTCAGCAACAATATTATTCATGGATATGTTCATCATAAAAACAACAGAAATTAAAAAGAAAGGGAACAGAAAGCAAATCGAGTGTTTCTCTACGGCTTGATTGTTGCTCCGTTCTTTTGTCTTCGTTGTCTTTGCTGAGCAAGGCTTCTATGAATCCTTGATTGCTGCCCAAGATGGCTGAAGAACATCTCTTTCTCAAGAGAGGAAATCGGCACAAGAGGAAGGGAAAATGGGATGGAAAAATGGAGAGGAAACTTTAAGAGAAGTGAAGAGAGGATGAGAGAATATTGTGGAATGAGGGATGTTGAGGGATGCTTTGAAATGGGCAGCATAGGGTGAATTTTAAGCTGAAGAGGACTGCCAAAAAATGCAAATTCAGCATCCAAGAGAGCCCTCCCATGGCCGGCCACACACATGGCAAGGTTGAAGCTTTCAACCTTGCTAAAAATAGGCTAGGGCAAATCCAAAAAGCCTATAATAAATGTGGGGTTTGAACGTAATTTAGAGGTTTTTCAAGGGACTTTTTGCAAGCATATTTTATCAGCTAATTTTCTGATTTGGGTCAGCCAATGGACGGTTCTGGTCAGCCCAATTAGTGGCTGGTTCGGCTCACTTCATTTGGTTCAACCAGTGCGGCTCATTAGGCCCTTTCTTCATAATTAACTAAAATTAATTCATTTAACCTAAATTAAATAGGAAATAAATTAAAATTAATTTAATTATGAATTAATACACATTTCTGGACCGTTTTGGGCTAGAAATTAATTGGCCTCGATACTTCAAATTGCTTCTCGATTTTGTGCTTTCAACAGTGTCAGCCGAACCAATTTTCACCTTTTGCACGAATCTGTCAAAAATAGTTAAAATTAATCAAAATTAAGTATAAAATTAAATAAATTCACCATGTAATGCCCCGTACCTGAGACCATCGCCGGAGTCGAACACGAGGTGTTAACAGACTTAATTCATTACTTTAAACAGCTCAAACAATTTATTTTTATAATTTTCAGTCAAGCTAGCAATTTGCGTCACAGTCACTTAAAAATTCATATCTCGAGTTACATTCTAAAAATTTTCCCTGAAACTAGACTCATATATCTATTTACTAATTTTTTTATAGAATTTTTTGTCAAGCAAATTAGTACAGTTTATTAGTTAAAGTCTCCCCTATTTTAGGGTTCGACTGCTCTGCCCTCTGTGTATTACGAATCAGATATCTCCCTGTACAGAGTTTCAATGACTATGACGTTTCTTTCTAATAAAACTAGACTCAATAAGGAATCTGTACATATAAATCATGACTTCTAATTATCTTTGAAAAATTTATGGTGAATTTCCAAAGTTAGAACAGGGGATCCAAAAATTGCTCTGGCCCTGTTTCACAAAAATTTAAACATCTCATAAAATATAACTCATATACCTGTTTTGTTCCATCCATATGAAAATAGACTCATCAAGCTTCAATTCCATAGCTTATTCATTATTTAATTCCATTTCTAATATTTTTAGTGATTTTTCAAATTCACGTCACTACTGCTGTCTGAATCTATTTTATGGTAAATTTTACCCATTTCATGGTTCCCATGGATTAGCTAGCAATTTAGCATACATAACACCAAATATGATCATGATTAGCCATTCCAATGGCTAATCATTAACAAGCATTTCCATACCACTCAATAACCATATCATAAGACCATATATACAAAATGATTATAATGCTATACATGCCATACTCAAAATATACAAGCCATTATGCCAAGATGGTATACGGATAGTGTGAGCGTGCCTCCGACCGTTTCCGATTTCCGAGCTGGCTTGTCAACACTAGAAGGAATGAAAAGGAGGGAGTAAGCACAAATGCTTAGTAAGTTCACATGCAAATAGCAAGTAACACAACTATATAAGCAAACATAAACATCATCTGCATGATCATCACCGAGACATTCATATCACATTTTCATTTATCATCTTACCATATTGTTGTTATATCGAGTTTCCAACCCGAGGGTTAAGTACATACTTGTTAAAAGTATCCATTTCACAATAGTTACCAATACGTCCCTTTCATCTCGAGTATTCCTCCATTTGAGTAGAATTTTACCCGTTGAACACGTCGGAATATAATTCGGATACATGGAAAGTTTGCACATAAGTGCCACATATGTAGCCAAGCTACCATGTAACCCGCCCATAAGTGAACTCGGACTCAACTCAACGAGCTTGGGCGTTCGCATCCATAAGTGAACTCGGACTCAACTCAACGAGCTCGGATGCCTAGTTATATCTCTCGAACTCAGACTCAACTCAACGAGTTCGGACATTCGCATCCATAAGTGAACTCGGACTCAACTCAACGAGTTCGGATGCCCAAATATCCCAGTGACATGTCCCTTGTATCCTAATCCATTCCTAAGGTTCAACGGGACCTTTTTCCCAATCATGTGTCTCAACCATCTTTTAAGGAATGCCGATACTGATACTCGATAGTATTTCACATTTTCCAAGTATATCACATAATTTGACATATTATCAAACAATTATCACGAGTATAATATTTCATAATAATTATCATATCATTTAAATAACATAAAAACATTTAAAATAATAACTATGTTACCAACATTTACATATGAACTTACCTCGTATGTGAAAATGGCTACTTTTACCATTTCGTCCACAACTTGGTATTTTCCCCATTTTAGCCCGAATTTTAGTTTTCCTTGCTCTATCATTTAAAATATAGTCTAATTAGGGCTCACATTATTCAAATTAACCCAAAATCATATTTTTGCAAAATTACAGTTTTACCCCTAAACTTTTGCATATTTACACTTTTTCCCCAAAGCTCGTAAATTAAACTTCAGCATATTTTCTTATGTTTTATGACATGATGAACATTTTTTCCTTCTATGACAACATCAAATTCTCACTCTAACACATAGTTATGAACAATAACAATTTTTACCGATTAAGCCGTTTTACTCATTTTTGCTTAAAATCGCTTAGCAAAAGTTGTTTAACATAATTTCAGCCTTCATATTCTACCATAAAACATCAAAATAAACACATTTCACCTATGGATATTTTTCCAAATATGAACCCTAGCTTAAATTATTGCTAGAATAAGCTTAATCAAGTTACCGGGATTCCAAAAACGTAAAGAACTTGAAAAACGGGGCTAGAACGGACTTACAATCGAGCTTGGAAGCTTGAAAAACCCTAGCCATGGTTTCTCCTTGCTATATTCGGCCATGGGGTTGAAGATGAGCAAAATTGGCTTTTAATTTTGTATTTTAATTCATTTTACCCCTAAATGACCAAAATGCCCTTACTACTAAACTTTCCAAATATTCCATCCATGTCCAATTTTTGTCCATAGACTTAGAAATTGGTAAAATTTCTATTTTAGACCTCCTAATTAATATTTCAAAACAATTTCATACTAGAAACTTCTAGAATGCAAGTTTTGCAAATTATTCGATTTAGTCCCTAATTTCAATTTAAGCACTTTATGCATAAAATTTCTTCACGAAATTTTCACACAATTATGCAATCATATCATAGACCTCAAAATAATTATTTCTATCTTGGATTTTGTGGTCACGAAACCACTATTTCGACTAGGCCCAAAATCAGGATATTACACACCATGTTTATATTTTTAACATGATTTAATTATTTTATAATATTTAATTAATTTTTGACAAGAATTTAACCGGATTTGCATGAATTTAAGTAAAATTGGGTATGAAAAAGTTTATAAATTTTTGTGTTTCCAACAAGCCACACATAATGGCTAATTCCATCAAACAAAGACACCTATATATGCCATTATAACCATGACTCAAAATCATCAAAATCTACTGATATAGCCGATGGATAGTGGAATGAATCTTCGACAAGCTTCCAACCCGAACGAGCTTTCGATTATCTAAAAATATCATGAGAATAACACAAAGTAAGCATTTTTATGCTTAGTGTGTTCGTAATTCATAAAAAAAGCTTACCATTTCAATATATATAAGCTTAAAAGCAATTTATGAGATAATCCAACAGAGCTTGGAACAAGCCTAAGCAACAACAACCTTTCAAGTTAGGTAATCACATAACTTAGCAGCTTATTGCAAAACATAATAACTTTTATGCACCATTCATACTTTCATGAATATGGCTAAGTATATTTACGGCATCATCATTTTATACATGTTTCATACTTTCATAGCATTACTTATCGAAATATTTGTCCATCCTTCCCTTTTGTATACCCATTGAACCACTAGAACAATATTGGATACGCGGGAATCTTGCACACTATGTGCTAACATATGGTCAAAACCATTACTTTCTCTTATCTTATATAAATGCTCTCTCTCGAGCCAATAATGGGTTTGCTCACACAAGCTGTCGGTCGGGACGTAGCTACATCGTGCTGCTCACACGAGCTATCAAGTAACTGCAACACATGCCAAAAACTCAGCCACTAGTAGGACGTACAGGACCAACACCCAAAACACAATAAACCCTAGTGACATGTCACTTGTATCCTATATATTCCTAAGGTTCAAACGGGATATGAAAGTCGTCGAAACTTCATTGCATATTTCCTTAGAGACGTAATACCATAATATAACATAAAAGCATTTAAATCGAGCATAATACAACGCTAATGAAATGTATGAACTTACCTCGATCATAACCGAAGAAATACGATCGACTAATCCAACACTTTTTCCTTTCCCTGATCTAAATCCGTACGATGCTTTTATTGATCTAAATAATCAAATTTAATTCATTCAAACTTCATTCTATTCAATTCAATCCAAAAATTAGATTTTGGAAAAATAACACTTTTGCCCCTATAACTTTGAATTCATTACAATTTAGTCTTTAAGCTTATAAAATGAAATTCATGCAATTTGGTACCAACCCACTATAGCTAAATTTTACTTAGGCCCCTAGCAAGCCCTACGTTTAATTTATTTCACCATTTCACCATGAATATTTTTTTATTTTTCAATTTAATCCCTAATTTACAATTTTATCAAAATTCCCTTTACAAAAATTGTTCAACTATTATCAAACATTCATTTTCATCCTTTAAACAAAAAAAAAAAAAAACCAATATACATTTATGCTAAAACTCTAGACTTTTAACAATTTTGTAAATTAGTCCATGGGCTAGCTAGATTAAGCTACAACGACTCTAAAAACATAGAAATCATTAAAAAGGGACAAAAATGCACTTACATGCTAGAGAAATAGTTGGTCGAATGCTTGAATGCCCAAAAATGGTGTTTTTGTTAGGTTGAAAATTGGCTAAGAAAGAAAACAAAGATGATAGCCTTTGTTTTTTTTTTTATTTTACTAACTTTATTTATTAAATTACTTAAATAACCTTTAATTAAACCTTTAAAAATCACTTAAAATATGTCCATCTTTGTCCACTAATTATATAAATGGTCTAATTACCATTTAAGGCCACTCATATTCCAATTTCATAGCAATTTGACACCTTTTACTTATAAAACTCAAATTTTACACCTTATGTAATTTAGTCCTTTTTATCAAATTAAGCATGCAAGCAATAAAATTTCTTGACAAAATTTTTATGCGATACTACTAATATGCTGTAGACATTAAAATATTAATAAAATAAATATTTTGACCTTAGATTTGTGGTCCCAAAACCATTGTTCTGATTTCACTAAAAATGGGCTGTTACAACCAAAACTAGCTGTAACACTCTGAATAATTTATTTCTAATTCTGTAAATATCTGACATAAAAGTGTATCTTCTTCAGTGCTTAAGTGTTCTAGGTGTGTGTTTGGGGTGTTGGGTTCAAGTCTCACATTTGCTAAATTTTGTTATTTTTCTAATCCTAGCCTTACCCTTGTGGAATGGGCTTATATAAAATTTTCTGTTAATCCATATCAGAATGAGCCTACTGGTTCAAGTGGTAAAAGGGTTGTGGTGTTGGAGGTCTTATGTTCAAATCTCCGTGTGAGCGTGGGTGATAATTTTTGCTTCGGGTATTTGATAGAAGTTAGAAGGAACCGAAATTCTGATGTGGTTGTAAGTTAATGGGTTAGTGGGGAGTGAGAGAAAATTCAGTGATAAAATATCATATTTTTTGAGTGGTTATTCTCATTCTTTTCTTTTTCTAAAAACAAAAACCCCTCTTCCCCTTTTCTAACGTTTTATTTTTGATCCTCCTGATAATTTCCTCTCCTTTGTTTCCATCGCTTTTTGTCTTCATCTTTTTGTTAATTGCGGTGTTTTTGGTTCTCTACTTTCATACGTTTAGGTAAGTGACGTTGGTAAGGTTTTGCGAGTTAAGGAGGTTTCTTTTAAACCATATTAGGTGTTGTTTTCTGTTTTGTTAGTTGATTTCTGGGTTTTTGGCAGCAACAAATCGTGAGGAACATGACTCTCCTCTTGTGGATTTGTAGTTGAAATTGTTCGACGTGTTGGGGTAAGTGATGAGCGTTTGAATTAAACTCTTGTTGGTTTTTTAGTTTCAGGTTAAAGTGAAATAAGACTGATTTTGGAGTTTGATTTGTTGATTTTAGGTTCTGAAGATCTCAGGTGTGTTTATGCATCAAAACCGAGATAGGTGTGTACCCGAAATGCAAAAAATTAAACTTCAACAAAAGCGAAAAAAATGTCCTGTCGACGCCACACAAGGGTCTGGTCATCCATGTGGTAGGTCGTGTGGTCAACAAGGGCATGGCCTTGCGCAAGACACGATCATGCGGTGGTGTGAGTGTGGCCGTGTAGGCACATGAGCTAGGACAAGTTAGGTGTGTGGGCCCACAAGGCAATGCCACACGAGCGTGTAGGTTTTGGGCCAGTCGTGTGTGCCATACGGGCAAGGTCAATCTGGGCGTGTAGGCCACACGGGCATGTGGGCCTATATTTTTTCCCGAGGGTCGCACGGGTCATTTCGATCGAATGTGGGCCTACTGTATGGTCGGTAAGGGCTAACCAAACCCTATTTTGTATGTTATAATATTCTAATAGACTGATCTGAGTAAGATACTAATGTGTGCCTGTTATCTATATATAAGCCTATTGAGCATTTCAAATCTATTATTTTTGTATCTATTTTAGGGTGGGATTTGCATATGAGAATGAAGTATTCTGTATGGCGATCATCGCTTATCATCTAGCAGCTTGGCTGCACATTATTTGATATGTGTCACTTCGACAATATATGGTGTGTAGGGATGGGTAGGTGTTTATAACCCCACATGTTGTGATGGGATGGACGGAGATGGTGTGTAGAGGATGGGAGTAGGACTCACTATATATGTTCTATAAATTCGTATATTTGTATCTAAAATGGACATAAGTCCGAATCTGCATCTGTCTGTATATGAGTTTACTGTATGTTTTGCATGTCTATTTTTGTTGGATTACACACTGAGTTACAAAAACTCACATCTCGTTTGTCTGTTTTATTCAGGTAATCCGCAGACTTAGACAGGTCGGTGCGGCAGTGGCTTAGCGGTGACCACTGGATCAAGAACTATTTCACTTAATAAACTATGTTTTTATTTATAATTTAGGCTTCATTCGAGAGTTTGTAATTCTGGGACTCTCCGGACTGTTGGTTTTATTTTGGTTTTGGATGCGTTTTGACTCTTCCATTGCAATGCACAACAGAAAACATGGTTTACAAAGACAAAAGTTTTTTTGAAAACACGAATTGGATTTTCTAAATATAACGGTTTTAAGTCTTTTACTGTAATTTATATTTTGGTCAACAAAGAAATTAAATAACATTTTCAAAAATAGATATAAATGAATATTGAAGCTGGAATGATTTCACAAAACGGATATGTTTTCAAAACCCTACCTTGTGACATTTCCAGATTCAGCCATAACGTCTAGGCCAGGTTTGGGGTGTTACATTTAGTCGTATAAGAGCCAGGTTGTAAAACTCAGGCTATGAATTTTGGCCTCCAAAACTTTATTTCAAAAGAACTGGTTTTCAAATAATTTGAATAATTTGAGAAAGTATGTGGTACACCGAGTCTCCGGCGCCGATCCTATAAGTATTTCTGAAACTTAGATAGTATATTTTGAAAACATTATAAATAGTACTTTCTGAAACTGTACTGAAATAGTTAGAGATTGAAACTTTTGAAAACATTTCTGAGCTTCTGATAATTTATGCATAAAACATATGCTAATAAATACTGGAACTGATACATAAAATTTTATAATGTAGATAAAAATTGGAAATTTACAATGAATACTCGTGGAACTCACGGATGTGGTATTCGTGGCCGTGGCTGAGGACGTATGGGGGCTCGAGCTGAGTCTTCCTCTATGGGCAATATGCCAAACTTAGATACAAGTGAGACACCGGTTTCACCTGTTACTGAGACTGGGTCTCAATTCATTTGACTAGGGATGACGCACTGTCCCAAGCCATGTTAAGGATATTGGAAAGGGTTGCTAGACCCCATTCTGGATCTGGGGGCCAAGGGTGAGTGGCGAACGACTCGGTCAAATCTTTGCTAAGTCGCTTTTAGGGGTGTCACCGAGTCACGCCTCGTGTGTGGTGAGTATTGGTTGGAGGCCACCGAGAGGATCATGAATGATATAGACTTTAGTACTGAGCAGAAACTTAAGGGTGCTGTCTCATTACTTTGCGATGAGGCATATCAATGGTGGTTGTCAGTTGAGGAGGGTACTCAGTTTGATCGTCTGAACTGAGATTTCTTCAAGACTGCTTTTCAGGGGAAATATAAGGGTGCGAGCTACGTTAATGCTCATAGGCATGAGTTCATAAATCTCACGCAAGGTGATAGATCTGTGGCCAAGTATGAGGCCAAGTTTCTAGGGTTAAGCCCTTACGTTTGAGGCCTGGTGGCGTCCGAATAGGATAAATGTGTCTGCTTTGAGGATGGCCTGAGAGATAACTTGAGGGTACTAATTGCTCCACAGAGGGAGCAATTGTTCGCAGTTCTGGTTGAGAAGGCAAAGATCGCTGAAGAGGTTAAGCGCGCGAAGTGCCAAAATAGGGACTGTGAGAGAGGCAAGAATAAGAGAGAGTCAGTGCCCTCTAGCTCTATTCAGAGGCCTAAGAAACAGGCTAGACCTGATAGGCCGGTTAGAGTGAGGGTTCTTGTGGCTCCTACTGGGATTCAACCTTGTGGAAATTGTGGTAGGTACTATCCGGGTGAGTGTTGGAGGAGGTTGGAGGCTAGCTTGAGGTGTGGATCTTTGGAGCATTATATTAGAGAGTGTCCACAATATGCTAATCAGATGCAAGCTTTAGGACCAGGTTCTGTACAAACTCAGAGGGCAGTTCAGCAGCACCTAGGGGGTCATGGACTTGCTAGGTGTGGTAATAGTATGGGCTGTAGACAAAGAGCAGCGGGCAGAAGAGGTAGTTAGACTAAGACGAGGTAGCCTGTATTGGTTTATGCTACTCGACGTTGAGAGGATAGAGACACTTCTGATGTTATCACGAGTTACGTTCTTTATTTTTGATGTACCTTTACTACTCTAGTAGACATAGGTTCCACACACTCCTATGTAGCTAGTTCTGTTTCTGAAAATCTTGGGATTTTCGTTGAGAGCACTTCTAGTGAGATAACTATACTGAGTCTGTTAGAGCAGTCGGTTCAGGTTAGTAAACTTTATAGAGATATTCCGTTAATAGTGCAAGGGGCAGTATTTTTGACAATCTGATGGAGTTACCGTTTGGGGAGTTTGACTTGATTCTGGGTATGGATTGGTTGGTTGAGCACCAAGTTAGTTTGGATTGCACGACTAAGAGGGTCGTTTTGAAGACTGAGGAGGATAAGGAGGTGGTTGTGATTGGTAAGCGTCGAGATTATCTATCCAATGTAATCTTTGCTTTTATGGCTAAAAAATTGGTACGAAAAGGGTGTAAGGCGTATTTGGCTTACGTCAGTATTTCTACTTTTGGGGACTCTTTTGTTGGAGATATATGAACAATAAGGGATTTTTTCAGATGTTTTTCCTAAGGAGTTATTGAGTTTACCTTCAAATCAAGAACTTGAGTACGATATTGAGCTTCTACCAGGTACAGCTTTGGTGTCCATCGCTCCCTACTAAATGGCACCAAAGGAGTTTACAGAGCTTAAGGCTCAACTTCAAGAGCTTCTAGATCATGGTTTCATCTGCCCTAGTGTGCCTCCGTGAGGGCACTGGTTCTGTTTGTGAAGAAAAAGGATGGCACAATGAGGATGTGTATCGATTATCGGTTGTTGAATAAAATGACTGTAAAGAATAAATACCCACTTTCGAGGATTGATGATTTGTTTGATCAGTTTCGAAGGGCTTTAGTGTTCTCAAAAGTTAACCTCCATTCTAGGTACCATCAGTTAAAAGTTAAGGAGGTGGATGTTTATAAGACTACATTTAGGACTCGTTATAGACATTACGAGTTCCAAGTTATGCCTTTTGGTCTGACGAATGCTCCGGCTGCATTCATGGATCTGATGAACTGAGTCTTCAACAATATCTGGATCAATTCATCGTGGTTTTCATCGACGATATTCTGTTTTACTCTAAGACTGAGGATGAGCATGATGAACATCTTAGAGTAGTGCTTCAGATACTCCAAGAGAAGCAGTTCTACGCTAAGTTGAGCATGTGTGAGTTATGATGCGTGAGGTGACCTTTTTAGGTCATGTGATTTCTCCTAAGGGGATTCGAGTTGATATGAGGAAGATTAAGGTTGTGCTTGATTGTAAACAGCCTAAGAATGTATCTGAGATTTGCAGTTTTCTGGGTCTGGCGGGGTATTATCAGAGTTATGTTGAGAGGTTCTCTCTGATTGTAGGTCTTCTGACTAAGCTTTTGCGTAAGGGTGTTCCTTTTGTTTAGACTAATGCGCAACAATTGAGTTTCGAGAAGCTCAAGTCTGTTCTAACTCAGGCATTTGTTCTAATATAGTTAGAATCTGGTAAAGAATTTATGGTCTACAGTGATGTGTCGCACGTCGGTTTGGGATGTGTATTGATGAAGTATGGTAAATTTGTGGCTTATACGTCCCGTCAACTTAAGGCACATGAAGGGAATTATCCGATGAATAATCTCGAGTTGGCTACGGTAGTTTTTGCATTGAAAATCTAGAGGCACTATCTGTATGGTGTGACGTGTATTATCTACATTGGTCACAAGAGCCTCAAGTATCTTCTTACCTAGAAGGAGCTGAATCTTAAGCATCAGCGATGGATTGAGCTGCTCAAAGGTTATGACTATACAATTGAGTATCATCCTGGTAAGGATAATGTAGTGGTCGATGCTCTCAGTCGTAAAGCGATGACTGATTTGAGAGCAATGCTCGCTCACCTTAGTCTATTTGATGATGGGAGTCTATTAGCCGAGTTACAAGTTAAGCCAACTTTTATTGATCAGATTCGGGATAAGTAGTTAGAGGACGAGTCTCTGAGTTTGTGGTTCCGTCAGGTTGAGTGTGGTAGTACTTTAAACTTTGGGTTGAACAACGATGAAGCTCTGTGTTTTCGAGGATAGATCTATATGCTGAATGATTTTGATTTGAGGCAGTCGATTCTAAGGGAGGAGCATAGTAGCCCTTATGCTATGCATCCCGGTGGTAATAAGATGTATCGCAATACTCATGAGTTATACTGGTGGCCAGGTTTGAAGCGTGAGGTTATGAATTTTGTTGCTCGATGCCTGACGTGCCAGCAAGTTAAGGCTGAGCACCAATTGCCTTCGGGCTGTTACAACCAGTTAAGATTCCTTTATGGAAGTGGGAACGAGTAATGATGGACTTCAGTTGTGGGTTGCCCTTGACACCTACTAAGAAGGATTCTGTTTGGGTCATCGTGGATTGATTGACCAAGTCTGCTCATTTTATTCTTGTTTGGACAGACTACTCTCTTCAGAAGGTAGCGAAACTCTATATCTCTGAGATTGTAAGACTGCATGGGGTTCCTGTTTCGATAATTTCTGATAGAGATCCTTTCTTCACTTTTCGGTTCTGAAAGAAATTGCACGAGGCTCTAGGTTCGAGATTGGACTTCAGTACTATGTTCCATCCTCAGACCAATGGTCAATCTGAGAGGGTGATTCAGATACTGGAGAATATGTTTTAAAGTTGTGTGATTGATTTCTGAGGTAGTTGGGAGGATTATCTGCCACTAGCTGAGTTCGCCTACAATAACAGTTTTCAGTCTAGCATCCAGATGGCACATTACAAGGCTTTGTAGAGTCGTAAGTGTCATAGTCCGCTATGTTGGACTAAGTTGGGTGAGTTTTTGGTTTTGGGTCTTGAGTTGGTTTCTGAGACTGAGGATAAGGTTAGACTGATTCGGGATCGTTTGAAGGTGGCTTCTGATAGGCAGAAGTCCTGTACAGATTTGAGGAGAAGAGATATCGAGTACTCTGTGGGTGACTTTATTTTTCTTAAGGTTTCCCCGTGGAAGAAAGTTCTGAGATTCAGTCGTAAGGGCAAGTTGAGCCCTAGGTTTATTGGGCCATATCAGATTCTGAAGCGTGTGGGACCATTTGCTTATAGTTTGAGCTACTCTAGAGTTAGACCGTAACCATGATGTGTTTTACGTCTCGATGTTGAGGCAGTACTAGTCTGATCCATCTCATGTTGTCTCTATTGAGGAGATCGATGTTAGATTGGACTTGACTTTTGAGAAGGAGCCAGTTCAGATCTTGGATCGTGATGTTAAGGTTTTGAGGAGGAGTCCATTCTGTTAGTAAAGGTTCTGTGGCGAAATCACAGTTCTGAGGAAGCCATGTGGGAACCTGAGGACTTGATGCGTCAGCAGTATCCTCATCTGTTCCAATCAGGTAAATTTCGAGGTTGAAATTTCTTTTAGGGGGTAGAGTTGTAATGCTCTAAATAATTTATTTCTGATTCTGTAAATATCATACATAAAATGTGTATCTGCTTCAGTGGTTAAGTGTTCTATGTGTGTGTTTGGGGTCTTGGGTTCAAATCTCACCTTTGCTAAATTTTGTTATTTTTCTAATCCTACCCTTACCCTTGTTGAGTGGGCTTATATAAAATTTTCTGTAAATCCATATTAGATTGAGCCTATTGGTTCAAGTGGTAAAGGGGTTGTGGTATTAGAGGTTCTGTGTTCGAATCTCTGCGTGAGTGTAGGTGATAATTTTTGCTTTGGGTATCTGATAGAAGTTGGAAGCAATCGAAATTCTGAAGTGGTTATGAGTTAGTGGGTTAGTGGGGAGTGAGAGAAAATTTAGGGATAGGATATCGAATTTTCTGACTGTAACAGCCCATTTTTAGTGAAATTGAAATAGTGGTTTCGAGACCACAAAGCTGAGACGGAAAGAAAATTTATTTTAATATTATTGCATGGTCTGCATTGTGATAGGAATGTCATAAGAAAATTCTGATAAAAAAATTTATTGATTATGTGCTTAATTATGGAAAGGACCAAATTGCATAGAATGCAAAAGTTGAATTCTAATAGCTAGAAGGATCAAATAGCTATGGAATTCAACACTTGAGGTCCTTATATGGTAATTAGACCATTAAAGAAAAGTTAGTAGATATTTTTGGTGATTCATCCATGGAAAATTAGAAAAGGCTAAGGATTAAAATGAAAATAAAAAAAATTAACGGATGATAAATAATTTAAAAAGAAATATCATCATATTATTATCATCTTCTTTCCAAAATTCTATGGAAACCCTAGGAGAGAGAAAGGAAATTAATCAAGCTTAATTAGGTATGTTTTCTTGTCTCGTTTTTAGTAATTTTTATATTTTTTAGATCAGGATAGTTTAATCTATCTATTTTGGGGATTAATTTGCAAAGATATCAAAGTATAAAAATTTTTCCATGAATTTATAGTAGAAAATGAAAGGTTTTTGATAGATAAACAACTTTTACAAAGTGAATTTGGACGAAATTATGATTTAGGGACTAATTTGCAAAGATGTAAAAGTTATGGAAAAATTCTAAATTTTGTGAAATACATGTGCTGTAAATGTTATATGAAATTTTCGGTTAGGTTTGGAATAAGGATTAAATTGCATGAATTTCATTTTTCAGACCTAGGGGTGAAATTAGAATTTATGAAAAGCTTAAGGGCAAAATGGTAATTTTTCCTAGTATGAAATGGATTAAATTGATGATTAAATTCATTTATATAGATCCGGACAACTCAAATTCAAAGCTAGATCGAGGAAAAGAAAAATTTTCAAATTAGTAGATTTTCATACACAAACAAGTGTCGAGGTAAGTTCGTGTAACTGAATTGTGTTTATTTTATACTTGAGATTGAGTATGGTATGTGATTTTATCAATTATATGAATGTTATAAAATTTATGAAATAATCACATGTCTGATAATGTCTGGAAAATGCTAAGTTTTGTTTGAATAATGAAATTCGATGGATACATGATTTCCCATATTGAATGTGGTCCTACATATATTGCGGACAGAATATAGCCCGGACGAGCAATCCTGTTAAATAGTTCTTGCAAGCATCCTGATCGGTAGTGATTTTGTATATGTTGCACATTACCGCAGCTGTGTGAGCGTCCTGTTATATGATTTGATCGGTTGTGATCCAACATATATTGCGGACACAAACACAGCTATACATGAGCGTCCTAATATAAGCTCTTATGGGCTTCCTAACATGGCTCACTTGAACTCTCTGTTACCTTCTCTGGTGCTCCCTGATATTAACTCTTCGAAGTTACCTATTAAGCTCTACGAGCTCCCTGATTAAAACTCTTATTAGTTTCCGATAGAGGTTTGTTCATTGAAAGCTCAGTTGCAAGAATTAATAGATAGAGGTTTTGTACAACCGAGTTATTCTCCCTGGGGTGCACCGGTATTGTTCGTGAAAAAGAAAAATGGCATTATGAGAATGTGTATTGACTACAGACAGTTGAATAAAGTGATTATAAAGAACAAATACCCTCTACCGCCAATTGATGATTTATTTGACCAATTGAAAGGGGCTATAGTATTTTCAAAGATTGATTTGAGATCAGGTTACTATCAGTTGCGAGTCAAAGAGTCAGATGTGCCAAAAATTGCGTTCAAAACGAGGTATGTACATTATGAATTCCTTGTTATGTGTTTCAGTTTAACTAATGCTCCTGCCATTTTTATGGACTTGATGAATCGAATATTCAGGCCGTATTTAGACAGATTTGTTGTTGTATTCATTCATGACATTCTAATCTATTCACAAGATGGAGCTGAGCATGCCGAGCACTTGAGAGTTGTATTACAAGCTCTACGTGATAAGCAGTTATTTGTGAAGTTCAGTAAATGTGAGTTTTGGCTCAAAGAGGTTGGATTTTTGGGGCATATTGTTTTAGCTGATGGTATTAAAGGTGATCCGAACAAGATTTCTGCTATTATTGATTGGAAACCTCCGAGAAATGAGTCTAAAGTCTGTAGTTTTTTAGGCTTAGTGAGATATTATCGAAGATTTGTGAAAGGATTCTCGATGATTGCGACACCAATGACATGACTACTACAAAAAGATGTGAAGTTTGAATGGTCAGAAAAATGTCAGCAGAGTTTTGAACAATTGAAAATACTATTAACTGAAGCATCAATTTTAGTACAACCTGAATCGGGTAAAGAGTTTGTGATCTATAGTGATGCATCGTTAAACGGCATGGGATGTGTTTTGATGCAAGAAGGAAAGCTTATAGCTTATGCTTCCTGACAGTTGAAATTGTACGAAAAGAACTATCCGACACATGATTAGAGTTGGCTGTGATAGTATTCGCATTGAAGATTTGGTGACCCTACTTATACGATGAAAAATGCCATATTTATATAGATCACAAGAACTTGAAATATCTAATGACACAGAAATATTTGAATTTGCGACAATGAAGATGGCTCTAGTTATTGAAAGATTATGACTTTATGGTTGATTATCATCCGGGAAAAGCTAATGTTGTTGTTGATGCCCTGAGTCAAAAATCTTTGTTTGCATTACGAGCAATGAACACCTAGTTGACGATTTGTGATGATGGGTTTATAATAGCTGAGTTAAAAGCTAAACCGGTATTTCTTTAAAAAAATTGTGAAGCTCAAAAAGATGACCGTGAATTGCAAGCTAAACGAATTCAATGTGAGTCTATTTCTGATTCAGAATTTCATATTGGAACTGATAACTGTTTAATGTTTCAAAATAGAATTTGTGTACCAAAAAATACAGAGCATGTTCAGAAAATTCTGCGTGAAGCACACTGTACTCACTTTTCTGTTCATCTAGGTAGTACTAAGATATATAACGATCTGAAACAGCTGTACTGGTGGTCGAGAATGAAACGGGATATATCAGAGTTTGTATCGAAATGTCTGATTTGTCAGCAAGTCAAAGCTGAACATTAAGTACCATCGAGTTTATTACAAGCTGTGATGATTCCCGAATGGAAATAGAATAGAGTTACAATGAATTTTGTGTCGGGATTGCCACTAACTCCAAAAAAGAAAGACGTTATCTGGGTTGTTGTTGATTGACTAATGAAATCTGCTCATTTCATACCTGTACGTACTGATTACTCACTTGATAGATTAGCAGAATTGTACATTTCTGAGATTGTTCGGTTACACGGAGTGCCATTATCTATTATTTCTGATAGAGATTCGAGATTTATGTCGCGATTCTAAAAAAACTGCAAGAGGCTCTGGGAACAAAGTTAAATTTCAGTACTGCTTTTCATCCTTAGATTGACGGTCAGACCGAGAGGGTTATTCAGATTCTCGAAGATATGTTGAGATGTTGTATCTTAGAGTTTGAGGGCAGTTGGGAAAAATACTTACCGTTGATTGAATTCGCATACAGCGACAGTTTCCAAATGAGTATAAATATGGCACCATACGAAGCTTTGTATGGTCGTAAATGTCGAACTCCGCTATATTAGACTGAATTAAGTGAGAAAAAGATTCATGGGGTTGAATTAACTAGAGAAACTGAAGAAAAAGTGAAAACGATTCGCGACAGTCTAAAGTAGCTTCAGATCGACAGAATTCCTATGTAGATTTGAAACGTAGAGAAATTGAATTTCAAGTCGGGGATAGAGTGTTTTTAAAAGTATCACCGTGGAAAAAGATTCTCCGTTTTGGATGTAAAGGAAAGTTAAGTCCGCGATTGATCGAGTCGTATGAGATCGTTGAAAGAATAGGACCAGTAGCATATTGACTTGCTTTACCATCAGAACTTGAAAAGATCCATAATGTTTTTCATGTTTCTATGCTACATCGTTACAAATCTGATCCGTCACATCTAATCTCTCCGATAGATGTTGAAATTCAACATGATATGTCATATAACGAAGAACCGATTCAAATTTTAGCTCGTGAAATCAAAGAATTGAGAAATAAGTGCATAGCATTGGTAAAGGTTCTTTGGCATAAACACGGGATAGAGGAAGCCACGTGGGAACCCGAGGAAGCTATACAAAAATAGTACCCTAACGTTTTCACCGGTAAGATTTTCGGGGACTCAAATCCCGAAGGGGGAGAGTTGTAACAGCCCGTTTTTGAGTTAAATCAGAACAGTGGTTTCGGGACCACAAATCCAAAGTCAAAATATTAATTTTTTTATTTTTTTAAATTTTAAATCATGATAGATTAATTATGTGAAAATTTCGTTAAGAAATTTTATTGTTTAAATGCTTAACTCGATAAAAAAGACTAAATCACGTAACACGTAAAAGTTGATTTCTATTGTTTAAAAGTATCAAATAGTTATGGTTTATTAATATAGAAGTCCTTATTATGTAATTAGTCCATTTATAATGTAAGTGGGCATTCTTGGACATTGATTATATGATATATTAATGTTTTATAATAAGGTTGTAATGGTAATTTAGTTTTTAAAGGTTAAATAAAATAAAACAAAACAAATTAAAGCATTATTTTCATCTTCATGCACCGAATATTGAAGGAAGAAGAAGTTAACCTAGTTTTTAAATTTGGCAACCTTGAATTCTTCAATTAGGTATAGTTTTTACTCGATTTTTAATGATTTCTACGTTTTTGAGATTGTTGCTTCGTATTCTAGCTAGGTCATACCTTAATTTTTGAATTTGTTCATGATTTTGTAAAGTGCCATTGTTGAATACTTGAGTTCTTTGATGTTTAATGATAGATTATGGAAGCTTGATGATAGTTAAACTAGTTTTGTAAAGTGATTTTTGACAAAAATGTCAAATAAGGATTAAATTGAAAAAATGTAAAATTATGTAGTTAAAAGTGTGAAATAATTAAAATATGGGCTACTAGTGGTATATAGTAAATTCGACTATCATGGGTTATGGCCTAATTGTGCAATTTTGCATTTTTATGTGTTGAGGACTAAATTGTAGAGTAGTCAAAAGTCTAGGGGTAAAATTGTAAATTAGCCAAAATGAATGTTTTAGGCTAAATTGAATTGAATGAAAGTTTGAATGATTTAATTTGATATTATATAGATCAAGATAAGCAAATACTAGAACTAGATTAGGGAAAACAAAAAGTGGACGAATAGCCGATAATGTTATCTGAGGATACGAGGTAAGTTCATATAATTAGAATCGAACTTTAAATACTTGTAATTATTGAAATAAATGTGTATAACTGCATGATTTATATACATGAGTTATAAATGTTTTATTGATATAATATATATTTGTTACCGAGCCCCGTTTGAAATGTATGAATTCATAGGATATGAGTGACTTGTCACTAGGGTTACCGATTTGGTCGAGCTCCTGCATTTGTTGTGGACTCACCACAGCTCGTATGAGCTTACTGATATATCAGCTCGTAAGAGCTTACTATTTTCAGCTCATTGGAGCTTACCGTTTCAGCTCGTATGAGCTTACTGTTCAGCTCGATAGAGCTTACCATTTCAACTCAAAAGAGCTTACTGTTCATCAGCTCTGGATAAGCTTACCGATCATGGCTCGAAATAGCATAAATGATAATGAATTGATGAATTACTGATGTTATTCATCGTAGTATCCTTTGAATTTCTAATAGGTTCAACGGGCACAAATACTATTTATGCGAATTAGTTACGGTTTATAAATGTTACTAATGTTATATATGATATATGAATTTGGAATGATGCAAAGTATTGTATTAATGGATGGCTTCATGTATTATTAAATGACTAAATTATACGGGCTTACTAAGCTATAAGCTTACTCTGTTTCTTTCCCTATGTTTTATAGAGGCTCGTTAGCTCGCTCGTTTCGGACAAGTCAGAGTTACACATCACACTATCCAATTTTCGATTGGGACTTTTGAACTTGTGGATATTTGTAAATATGGCATGTATAGGCTAGTTTAAAATATGTTAGTTATGTTACTTGATATCATGATTTTGGTATGTTTTGTGTATAAGTTAAGCCATGTGATTTGGCTTATTTTGGTACTATGTTTTGGTTGAATTAAATGTTCAATTATGTTATATTTTGGCAAGGTAATGATGAAATGAAATTATGCAAGTGAAGACTTGATATGTAGTTGTTAAATGAATGGATTGTGTATGATGTTAAATAGGTATTTGGGTAAGTAATTGTCAGGTTTTGATATGGTAAATAATGTGTATTGAAATGGTTATCTTGGTAGCCTATTGAGTTGTAAAAATAAGGTTATCTATGCTTATGAATGCTTGTATTTATAGAGTTGGAAAATGGCTTTACAAATAACCAATTTTTGTCCACACGGGCGTGCGTCTTAGTCGTTTGCAGCACACGGTCATGCTGCACGGTCGTGTGTCCCCTGGGGTACCCTTTCGAATTAAGTTAGTATACCTTACAGGTTTGACACGACCTAGACACACGAGCATGTCTACTGGCTGTGTGTGGCACACAGGCTGGCACATGGGCGTGTGGCCAGGTCAGTAACCTCCCTAATTTTCCCACGGCCTGGCACACGGACGTGTCCTCGGCCGTGTGGTGCAAGTCAATATGTATGTCCTGTTTCTACACAGCCTGTGACACGGGCATGCTTGGTAGCCGTGTGAGGCATACGGCCTATTCACATGGGCGTGTGACCCTTAAATGTTTGAAATTTTTCTAAGTTTACAAAATTTATATATGTTACCTATTTAGTCCCTAATTAATGATTAAAGCTTTGTATGCTCGATTTTAAGTACATATTGAATGTGAATGAATGATATTGACTGAAATAAGATGCTATTGGATATATGATTGTTCTGAATTAAGTTACAAGTCTGGTAATGCCTCTTAACCTATTCCAGTGACGGTTACGGGTTAGAAGTGTTACACCACTAGTTAGAGAAGATGAGTTCTCTATATATCTTGTTCCAGGGACAACACCGTTGTCCATAACACCCTACAGAATGGCTCCTATCGAATTGAAAGAGTTGAAAGCACAATTTCAAGAATTAATTGACAGAGGGTTTGCTCGACTCAATTTTTCACCTTAGGGTGTACCAGTTCTGTTTGTAAAGAAGAAATATAGATCATTGAGATTTTGTATAGATTACAGACAACTTAACAAAGTCACAATAAAGAACAAGTATCCACTATCTCGAATTGATGATCTATTTGACCAGTTGAAAGGTGCCACTGTATTTTCAAAGATTGATATTCGTTCTAGCTATTATCAGCTACGAGTAAAAGATTCAAATATGCCAAAGACAACTTTTAGAACCAGGTATGGTCACTATGAGTTTCTTGTAATGCCGTTTGGTTTGACAAATGTACCTGCGGTATTTATGGATTTGATGAACAGAATTTTCAGACTGTATTTAGACAGGTTTGTGGTGGTATTTATTGATGATAACTGTAACATCCCGATTTTGGGCCTAGTCGAAACAGTGGTTTTAAGGCCATAAATTTGAAGTAGAAATAATTATTTTATGAATGTGTTAGGGTCTATGATATGTTTGCATGATTGTGTGAAAGTATCGTTAAGAAATTTTCTTGTTAGAGTGTCCAATTTGATTTTTAGGACTAAATTGCAAAAGTTCAAAATATGTGATTCTAGAAGCTTTAAGCATGAAATAGCTATGGATTATTAATTAGAGGTCTTTAGATAGCAATTTGACCAATTTCTATTTTTATGGACAAAAATGGGCATTAATAAGTAAAATTTGAAAGTTTAGTAAAAGAGGCATTTTGGTCATTTGGTTAATAAAAGAATAAAAAGGGAAAATTAAGTCAAAGTTTGCTCATCTTCTCCATGCCATAGCCGAAAATCCTAAGGTCACCATAACTAGGGTTTCTTCAATTTTCAAACTTGATTGTAAGTGCATTCTAGCCTCGTTTTTAATGTTCTTTACATTTTTTAAGTTGTTATCAACCTAGCTAGCCATTTCTACCATTTATTTGAGCTAGGGTTGATGCTTAGGGTTTGACCCATGTGTGATATGCATGTATTTTGATGTTTTGTGGTATATTATGAAAGTTTGATGTGTGATAAACATCTTTTACTAAGTGATTTTTTTGATGAAAACAACTAAAAAGGGCTTATTTGTAAAAGTTATAAAAATAGGTAGTAGAAATGTGATTTGATGAAAAATGTGGGCTGGTATAAGCATAATATAGGCTCCGCTAGGCTTGGGTAACAAAGAAAATGAGTACATTTCATTTTATGAGCCTAAGGACTAATTTGTAAATATGTAAAAGTTTAGGGGTAAAACTATAATTTTGCTAAAGTATGGTTTTTGGATTGATTTGAACAATGTGATAATTAAATGAGCTAAATTTGCTATTATAGATCGAGAAAAATGGAGTCCAGACCTAGACCGGGGAAAGAACAAAGTTGTGGACTAAATCGAATTAGTTAGCCATATTTTGTACTTAGATAAGTTCATGTGTAAATAATGAAACTTATATTATGTATTTAATATTTTGTTATTGCATGACTTTTACAATTATCATTATGGATTCGTTCAGCAAAGACTCGATACGGCGAAATTCTCGGTTGAACCTTAGGAATAGTTAGGATACAAATGTCATGACATTAGGGTTATGAATTTACATGTAAGACCATATATGGGATATGGCATCGTTATAAGATTTCGTGTAAGACCATGTCTGGGACATGGCATCGATATGAGAATCGTGTAAGACCATAGCTGGGCTGTTGGCATCGATATGAGATCCCATGTAAGACCATATCTAGGATATGGTGTTGGTATGATTCTATGTGTATGTGATTCCCAAGTATCCTTTAGTATTCCAAGTGGTTTAACGAGTAATTTAAAATTTATGTCAAAGATGTGAAAGGTTATGATTATGTTATGAAGTGGTACAGGTACGTACGCAAATCTCATGAAAAATGATCTCGATTTAAGATGCATTATTGGTAAGGATGCAAAAGAGTAAGATATGTCTATGATCACTTGATGATTTTGTGCTAATCTACATTATGTTATTATATGTTTAAAGTTGACTATTATTTACATACTAACTTACTAAGCTTAAAGCTTAGACCCTTCCTTTTCATTTCTTATAGTGTCGCCAAGCTAGCTCGGGGATCGGAAGTAGTCGTAGCATCGATCACACTATCAATTTGATCATTTGGGTATAATTAGTTTAGATATTTTGAATATGACATGTATAAGGAACTTGGTCATTTTGTTATGTCATTTGATTCGGCCAAATATGTTGGCTTATGATGATATTTTGATTCATTTTGTATATGGCCATGAGATATGACTTATCTTGATTATTGGGATGTAAATCTATTCATATATGCTTGCATGTGCCAAGGTCATACATGATGTGGTTAAAATTGTTTGGCATGGATGAATTGAGGTTGTGATTATGGATGTTTAATGATGGAATTGTGAGTGAATGGCATGATAAAAACTAAGACATGAATGTGTTAAATGGAAGTAAATCTACAACTCTTAGTGCATGAAACTTGGTAAATTTGGCTTGACAAAGTATGGTATCTTGTGCATGTATAAGTTGATATGGTGTTGCCATGAACATGACTTGTTTGATGATGTTTAAGTACTTAATTATGCCATGTTAAGTGCCTTTAGAGTCTTGTTTGTGTAAATAAGGGTGGCAATTGGCTTGGAAAATAGCTTCAAAGTTGTCCACACGGATAGACATACATGCATGTGTCTAGGCCTTGTGTGACACACAGTCTGCCCCATGGGCGTGTGATTCGGCCGTGTGTCCCCTGCACCTTAGTTTTGAGAAACAGAATGCCTAGTAGCAGGCACATAGGTATGAGACACGGCCGTGTGTCTTGGCTGTGTGAGAGACACGGCCTTAGGACATGGATGTGTGCCCAGGTCGTGTGAAGTCTGCACCTTAATTGTGAAAATTAAACTCGCCACACGGCCTAGCACACGGGCGTGTGACTTGGCCGTATGACCCTATCTTATTGATAACTTCATAAACAGAGAGTTACACGGGCTGAGGACACGAGCGTGTGGGACCATACGGCTTACCCACACGGGCGTCTGACCCTCCAAAGCATGAAAATTTTCTAAATGTTGTAAAATTTTCAAAAGTTCTCAGTTTAGTTCTGAACCACTCCCAATGCATGTTTTGGGCCTCGTAGGCTCGCATAAGGAACAGTATGCATATGTATGAATGGTTTTAAATTGGACGCATTTTTTTATGACTCGCTTTTGTATGATTGCTTATGTTTATGTCCAGTAATGCCTCGTACCCGTCCCGGCGTCGGACATGGGTAAGGGCTGTTACAATATCCTAGTATATTCTCGAGATGAAAATGAGCATGTCGAACATTGGAGAATATTGTTGCAAACTCTGCGTGAGAAGCAATTGTATGCCAAATTTAGTAAATGTGAATTTTGGCTATGTGAAGTTGGTTTCCTCGAGCATATAGTATCTGCAGAAGGTATTCGAGTGGATCTGAACAAAATTTCAGCCATTGTTAATTGGAAGCCACCAAAAAACGTGTCTGAAGTCAGAAGTTTTCTGGGATTGGCTGGATACTATCAGAGATTTGTTAAAGGATTCTCAATTATAGCTTCTCTGATGACTCGTCTGTTGCAAAAAGATGTAAAATTCGAGTGGTTTGGTAAATGTCAGTAGAGCTTTGACAAATTGAAAGCTTTGTTGACAGAAGCACCTGCGCTAATTTAGCCTGAATTAGGTAAACAATTTGTAATTTATAGTGATGCACTGTTGAATGGTTTAGGTTGTGTCTTGATGCAAGAAGAAAAAGTAATAGCCTATGCTTCTAGACAGTTAAAACCACAAGAGAAGAACTACCTGATACATGACCTAGAATTGGTAGCCATTGTCTTTGCATTAAAAATCTGGAGGCATTATTTGTTTTGTGAAAAATGTCATATTTTTACTGATCACAAGAGCTTGAAGTATTTGATGTCACAAAAAGGCTTGAACTTAAAACAACGCAGGTGGCTTAAGTTATTAAAAGATTATGATCCGGTTATTGACTATCATCCGGGAAAAGCTAATGTGGTTACAAATGCTTTGAGCAGAAAATCCCTATTTGCTTTATGAGCAATGAACACCCGGTTGTCTTTATCTGATGATGGTTCTATTATAGCTGAGTTAAAAGCTAAACTGAAATTTCTGCAACAAATTTGTGAAGCTCAGAACGATGATAGGGAATTACAAGCTAAACGAGAACAGTGTGAGTTGAATCCTAATTCAGAATTTTAGTTTGGGTTTGATGGTTTTCAGTTATTTAGAGGAAGAATATGTGTACCGAAGAACTTAGAACTGGTACTGTAACAGCCCAATTACGGTGAAATCAGAACAGTGGTCTTGGGACCACAAACCCGAGCTGAAAAATATAATTTATTTTTTATTTTATTAAATGAACCATATTATATTAGAAATGTCATGTAACACCCCAAACTTGGCCCGGACGTTATGGCCAGATCCAGCGTGTCACATTGAAGTGTTTTATCGAAAACCTTGTTTTCATTGAAAACCCTTCTTTAAATAAAAACTATTCATTCTTGTATGATAATAATTACTTTGTAAAATCTCTTTTCAGTTGCAAAAGCTTTATTTAAAATAGATGATCTATGAAAACTTGTCATTTAAAAATTGAGTTGCGGAAACGTGGTATTTAAAAATAGTTATGGTTTAGGAAAAATCTTGTTCTACTTCTAATAAATATAAAGCATAAAAATAATAATAAACCTAATTTGAAATAATAACAAGAGGAAAGGCCTAATTACAATCCAGACTGAAATAACTTAAAATACTAGAAATTACATACTAAAGAAAACAAGTCCAAGTCGTCTTGCTAGCTACCCACCTTGGAGTCCCTCCTACCGTCGAACCTCCTACTGAGGATCACCTGAGAAAAATAAAAGAGGGGGTGAGTTTTCGAAAACTCAGTGTGTACAACACTCGGCAAATAATAAAGCATGAAATAGCAAGTCTTTTCGGGCCTGAGCCCAATTCAATATCAGAACAAATGTAAAGCAATCAAATATGCACGGATCCTACCCATCCAACCGCTATACACCATCTCCATCCCCTGATACACACCATGTAGGGATATAAATATCGACCCACCCATCCGATACACTCTAATGGTAGCCCAGTTGCGGTACTACCTAACGTTGCAGCAAAGCTGCTAATCATATATTAGGCTTAAAAAGCCATCGGCGGATCCACGGTCGTCAAGAAACTATGTGATCCTTATATACTTCCTCCATTCCATAATTCCCAACCCGTATGCAACCTAAACAAAATATCATATGAATGCAGCAGGTATATATGTAACATACATAAATCTTACATTCAACACATAGGGGTATTTTAATCATTTTAGCCCTTAGGGGCTTTTCGATAATTTCTCTTTATTCTGGGTTATTACTTACCTTGGCCCGTTAACAAGTCCTTGTTGGCTAAAGTGAACAGATACTATGCACCAGGTAGGAATCCAGAGATGAGGAGATGGGTCAATAAGACCGCTTAAGTACCAAGCTCTCCCTAGATCTAATCCTAGACATGCATATACCCATTGCCACACCTTAACCTGATGGCTTGTCCATAGTCACAATTAATTAATTAATTAAGTTTTATGTCTGTTTAAGTAGTTATCAGATACTAGGCCCAAAACCCCTTACAAAGCCTAAACGAGTCTACATACATGCATATGGCCTACTAGGCCCAATGCCATTCATATGGCCCATTAGGCCCAAATCACATTCGTATGGCCCATTAGGCCTAAATCACATTCATATAGCCCGTCAGGCCCAATCACATTCATAGTCATGCAATCATATGATTTTTCATCACCTAGTAACAAATTGCCAATTTTGCCTATTATGGGCCCTACAGCCCATCGGACCCATTTAGCCCATTCTGGCCCAATTGGCCAATACACGGCCCAAGCCCATGGAATAGCTCATGGGGCCTCTGGTAACCTATCAGTTTCCCTTTACGAGTGTTCGCGCACTAGCAAGTCTATTGTAGCCAAACCTTCGGCTTTTCGGCATTTCGAGATTTGTCGATCTACTGTGTGTGTGCAGTGTATGTACACACCTGATACTAAAACGTGTTGTGATCTATTCAGCCACGAACCTACAAATGATGTCACTCAACGATTAATCACACACTTATCAAATACGATCACCAAAAGTTGAAAATCTCACCTTTGCCTTACCTTGAACGACAAGCCTTAACAGCCCTTCCTTGATCACCAATCACGAGTATTCTTTAAATCCAAAACCCTAAAATGCCTAAGGAGCAATTCAGCACAGATTTGAAATTTGAGATTCGATACTAATCCCACAAGAATCGACTGAAGTAGAGGGAGTAGCAGTGGCATAGAGGGTCTTCAGCGAAAGAGGTATTCGACTTTTGAGATTTGTATGGTAAAAGGGGTTATTCAGCACAAATAAGAAGAAGAGAAGAAGGAATCGGCTAAAATCAAAGGTGAATCAAAAGAGAATTTGAGAAGAGAAAGAATGGAAAATCGGCAAGCAAGGAACAAGGAATTTGACTTTTGAGCATTTAGAGAGAAAAATGTTTCTGCAACACAAAAATGAAGAATTCGGTTAAAGGAAGAGAAGCAATTTCGGCAATATCCTTGAATCCCTAAAGTCGACACCTATATATACTATAGCTGAATTTACCTATCCCCAAATTCTCTATTCGGCTCGACTTCTCTACACCCTTCATCTCATAACTTTTCTCCCTGATAACTCCTTAATCCCTTCCTTCAATTTCTCCTTTGATCACTCCCTTCAGAGTTCACATCCAACGTCACTACTAGCCATTTACTGAGCAAAAATAAATCCTTCTTTTGAGCAAGGAGGGATTCGAACCCCAAACCTCCTTGCCATGCATCTTACGCCACTTCTAAGCTCCACATGTGACGCTACTTGCCACTCCAACACAAGGCTCCTTGTGTCCAATTCCTCCTTCATTTATTTAAAACCCAAACTACTTGCCATCAAGGTTCTTTTAATTATTAAACTATAATGTCCTTTACCCCAAAATTCGAACTCAAAACTTAACCAGACCTATTATCACATAAATAACACTCGACTAGGAATATTAAGCACACCTTTTATCAAAACCGAAAAAGAAAAAAAGTTAAGGATTTTTGGGGCGTTACATGTCATGTAAAAATTTTGATAAAAAAATTTTATCGATTATGTGCTTAATTACGAGGACTAAATCGTATAAAATGCGAAAGTTAAATTCTAGTAGCTATAAGGATTAAATAACTATGGAATTCAAAACTTAAGGTCCTTATATGATAATTAGACCATTAATAAAAAGTATGTAGATATTGTTGGATGATTCATCCATGGAAAATGAGAAAAAAGGCTATGGACTAAATTGGAATTCCATTAAATTAGTTAATTAAAAAGATGAAAAGAAAATAAAAACCATATTTTCTCATCTTCTTCCACAAAATAAACATGGAAACCCTAAGAGAGATAGAAGAAACTTTCATGGCCAAATTGGGTAAGTTTCCTTGGCCCGTTTTTAGTAATTTTGATATTTTTAAAATCGGGATAGCTTAATCTATCTATTTGGGGGACTAATTTGAAAAGTTATCAAGTTATAAAAATTGGGTCAAGGATGTATATGCTGGAAATTTGAAATTTATGGTAGAAAATGAAAGATTGATGATAGATAAACAACTTTTACAAAGTGATTTTTCATGAAAACTTGATTTAGGGACTAAAATGAAAAATGGTGAAAATCCATGGAAAATGCTGAAATTTGTGAAATGTATGTGTTGTAAAAGTTGTATTTATATTTCAGCTAGGCTTGGGTAAAGGGTCAGATTTCATGAATTTCATTTTTCGAGCCTAGGGACAAATGGTAATTTATGGAAAAGTTAGGGGCAAAATGGTGATTTTGCCTAGGATGTAATTTGAGTCCAAATAAATATGAGATGTGTGAAATTGATGTAAAGTTTACTCGTATAGATTCGGATAGACCAAATTCGGAGTTAGAACGAGGGAAAAGAGGAAATTGTCAGATTAGTAGATGTTTGTACACGAACCTTTGTCGAGGTAAGTTTGTGTAGCTAAATTATGTTTATTTACATGCTTGTTTTAATTGTGATTATGTAAATTGTATAAATTCCATATATATATGTGAAAGGATTACATATCTAATCAAGCCTGACAAATAAAAATGTTCAAATCAATTGATAATGCCCGATAGATGTGAAAAGGGGTAAACAATGGAAATGTTGCTTTTTTACTCGGAATGGATGTGGAATATTATCACATGAATTATATGGATGTTAAAGATGTATGAAATGATCACATACCAGAAAATGCTTGGAAATGTTAAATCCCGTTTGAATAAATGAAAATCGATGGATAAATATAATTGCCAGAAACAAATGAGGTCCTGCATTTGTTGCAGAATGGATTTAGATCGGACAAGTAATCCTAATGGCTTAATTACAGAAAGGATTTAGCCTGGATTGGTAATCTTGATATGAGTCCTCTCGAGCATATGCTATGGATTGGATTTAGCCTGGACGGGTAATCCAGATCAAGCTCTTTAAAGCATATGACATAAAAAGGATTTAGCCTGGACTGGTAATCCTATTGTATACATGTGTAGCTTGAGGGTGTACTCTCTGAAAATTTTACCTTAAGGGTACTATTGGACATGAATTAACGGATTCTGATTTGTACACCTTGGGTGTACTATCTGCGTATCCATCAATATTTCGAATAAATTCAAAGGGTAAAGTTCTGACAAGGGCAAAGATGAATTTAAAAAAAATTGACATGGAATGATACATATGATATGGAAATATGACATGAAAAGAATATTACATGAAATGCAAGAACATGATATTTTTATATGGAAATTACTTGATGAGAATGTTCATCCTTGATCATAGACCCATACATCTTGAATGTACTACTAGTTGTGAGACGTTAATACTCGACTCATTTCTAAAGCTCGTATTGGGCCTCGAGGGTCCATTTAAGGGACATTTCAAATGATTTTCGTAAATGAATAGTAATTTGCATGAATTATCTGGAAAATGTTTTGAAAAATTTTGGTAACGCTCTGTAACCCTGTTTCGGTGACAGATACGGGTTAGTGGTGTTACATTTAGTGGTATTAGAGCTATGGTTTAGTTGGTTCTCAGACTTAACGTAGCATATGTGGAGTCTAGAAATACATGACAATATATAACCTGTGATAGTGTGATATCTCTCAACTCTGATGAAAATTGTCTTACAAATAAACAGAGATGTTTTCTAACCGAGCCAAATCTAATACTGCTAAAAGTGATACTCACGTACCTGAGTTAAAATGTTACACATGATGAAATAGAATTAAAAAAGGTACGGATAAATGTTTTATAGTATATGGGAATGATAAATGTTATGTTATATAAGTATATATATATATGAAGGTTGAATTTTGAGGCTTACGATCTCCACCCACTTACCAGT
The DNA here is from genome assembly GCA_025698475.1 of Gossypium anomalum. NCBI lineage: Eukaryota > Viridiplantae > Streptophyta > Magnoliopsida > Malvales > Malvaceae > Gossypium > Gossypium anomalum. Next base: position 72,893,500 of record CM046966.1, on the reverse strand, counting down.
ACAGTTTTATACAATGAAATTCACAAGATTTATATAGATTAAACTCATGAATGTGAAACTAAAGAGTTCAAAGGCTGAATGATTAATGATGTGGTTAGAACCGAGAATGGGTTAGTAAATAAAGATGGGTTCTGAAGAGAGATATCAGATTTTTCTAAAAACTGTTTAGGATACACAATGCCTATTAAAGAAAGAAGTTATTTATGAGAAATTGATTTATTCATATATGGTATCTACAGAATGGGTTAACTGAAAATTTCTTCCAAATAAGCTTCGCAAGTGAACTGGATGATGTGAGATTATGGATGACTATATATGTTAGTGGAATAGTGATAAAATTGCAAAAATATTAAATACAGCTGTTATAATCGAGTATATATTACAACAATCCCTTTTAGATATTTTATATGGGTAGTCTATATGTACTGTTATTCTCAAAGGCATGTGAAATTGTGCATGTTTAGATGCAATATTTATCGTATTGAAAGGCTAGTAAATTATGATAGATAGAATTACTGTAAGTCTGGTTGATTCATGAACGATATCGCTCTATCTTACTTGGGTTTCTAATTTATCATGATTGATATAAGATTTAATGATAAGGTTCATATGATGTTATTTACTACTTCTACTGAATGAAGCCCTGAATTGCGAATATGCAAATTATATTGTCTTTATCATAGTTGTTTCTACCGATGTATGCGTGATATTACTCTTCTAAATTTTCTCTGAGATATCATCAGTCTCTCTATTATTTAAACATGGATTATCTGAGAAAGATATTCATCAGTCGAAGGTAATTACATTTATTACTGTTATAAATATTGACTCGATCATGAGGTATGGTGATAGAGATCACAGACATAGAAACTGTGTTACTACATTGGTTGTTATTGGGGCCACTTTCGGTTTTCCCTCTTTTAAGTTGAGGTACACCATTGATACTGAAGTGTTGCTTTATCTATACGATTGAAATGTTGGTCATATTAATGCACTATGGTTATAAATCTACCTGATGGTTGTGGTTTTGGAAAAGACTCAGAGATTCACTGTTAATAATGAAATAACTACATTGATGACATAGTTATTACAAAAAGATGTAAGAGCTGAATGGACCAATAAATGTAGTAAAGTTTTGACCAGTTGGGAGCTATGTTTATCAAATTATTGATTCTTGTTCAGCCTGAATTGGGTAAGGCATTTGTTATTACAGTGATGTATTATGAATGGGATTAGATTATGTTTTGATGCAATAAGGCAAAATAATAGCCTGTGCTTTCAAATAGTAAAAAAAAAAAACACATGGAAAGAATTACCCAATATATGATCTAGAATTGATAGCTATTGATTTTGTATTGAAATTTGATAACATTACTTGTTTGGTGAAAAATGTTGTATACTCACTGATTACAAAAGTTTGAAGTGTCCGATGTTGCTAAAAGATTTGAATATGAGATAGCCTATTTGGTTTGAAATGTTGAAAGATTATGACTTGATAATTGTATATCACTTGGAAAGAATAAATGTGGTTATAGATGTTCTGAGTAGAAAATCTTTGTATATTTTGCAAGCCATGGATATTGAATATGATTGTCTGATAATAACTTAATTTTAGCGAAGTATAGAGCTAAACCGGTGTTTCTACAACAGAATGGTGAAACTCAAAAAAGTGATAATGCGTTGTAAGTTAAATGAATACAGTGTGAAATGATTTTTGATTCAGAATTTCCAGGATAGATCTGATAAATGTCTATTATTCAGAGACAGAGTCTATGTACAAAAGAAATTAGAGCTTGTACTAAAAATTTTACACGAATGATCACAGTGGTATTATGCCTATTTATCAAGAGAATGATTAAATGCATAATAATTCGAAAAAGATGTATTAGTAGCTTGGAAATGAAATGTGTCATTTCTTAAATTGTACTTAAATGATGGATGTACCAGCAAGATAATGATGAAATTCTTAAGATGGTTATAGTCAGAGAAAATACCGAAATGGAAATGGGACAAAGTTACTATGAACTTTATGTTGGGGTTATCCCTGTCTATGAAAAAGAAAGATACTATTTGAGTACTTGTTGATTGTTTGACAAAGCCTGCACATTTTATTTTGACATGAATGGATTTCTCACTTGATAAATTGCTTGAATTACCTGTTTTTGAGATTGACAGATTATATGATGTGCGAGTTTCTGTTATTTTTGATAGAGATCTACGGTTTATATTCCGATTCTGAAACAAGTTGCAAGAAACTCTAAGTACATGGTTACATTTTAGTACAGCATTGCATCCTCATATGGATGATCAATCTGAACATATGATTCAGATTTTGGAATATATGCTTCAATGTTGTGTACTTGAATTTGAAGGTAATTGAGAAAAGTATTTGCCTTAGGCTGAAATTACTTATAACAATTAACAGTCAAATATAAAATTATACTGTACGAGGCTTTATATAGCCACAAATGCAAAACTCAGGTATTTTGGATGGAGTTCAATGAGAAAAGATACATGTAGTAGTTTTGATTCGTTGAACCCGAAGAGAGATGAAAGGGACCTAAGACAGTTGAAAAGTAATATTTGATCTTTAGAAATCAGATGTAGATCTAAAATGAAAAGAAATAGAGTTTCTGATGGTGACAAAGTATTATTGGAAATTCACCATGAAAGAAAGCTCTTCGGATTGGCTGTACAGGCAAAAGTAAGTCTGCGGCTTACTGGGTCATATGAGATTATTGAAAAGAATTAAACCTGTTAAGTATTGATTGGTATATTTATTAGAGTTCTACAAAATTCACAATGCTTTTCATGTGTATATTTGTTACAACGGTATCGATCAAACCTATCATTTGTTATTTGTCTGATAGATATTGAAATTTAGCTTGCCATGACTTATAGTGAGTGACTAGTTGAAATTCTGGCATGTGAAGTGAAAGAAATGAAAAATATAAAGATAGCTTTAGTGAAAGTTCTTTGACAATGATATGATGTAGAGAAATCTGCTTGGGAAAAACTGGATAGAAACATGAAACAGTAATGTTGGAATCTCTTTCTTGGTAAAATTTTCGAGGACGAAAACTTCTTAAGGGGGAAAGCTGTAGCAGTCCAATTTTGGTAAAATCGGAATAGTGGTCTCGGAACACAAACCCAAGCCAAAAAATATAATTTATTTTTTATTTTATTAAATGAACCATATTATACTAGAAATGTCACGTGAAATTTTTGATAAGAAAATTTTATCGATTATGTTCTTAATTACGAGAAGGACTAAATCGCATAAAATGCAAAAGTTAAATTTTAGTAGCTATAAGGATTAAATAGCTATGAAATTCAAAACTTAAGGTCCTTATATGGTAATTAGACCATTAATATAAAGTATGTAGATATTTTTGGGTGATTCATCCATGGAAAATGAGAAAAAGGCTAGGGACTAAATTGGAATTCCATTAAATTAGTTAATTAAAAAGATGAAAAGAAAATAAAAATCCTATTTTCTCTTCTTCCCAAAATAAAAATGGAAAACCTTAGGACAGAGAGAAAAAACTTTCATGGCCAAATTGGGTAAGTTTCCTTGGCCCGTTTTTAGTAATTTTGATATTTTTAAAATCGGGATATTCTAATCTATCTATTTGGGGGACTAATTTGAAAAGTTATCAAGGTATAAAAATTGGGTCAAGGATGTATATGCTGGAAATTTGAAATTTATGGTAGAAAATGAAAGATTGATGATAGATAAACAACTTTTACAAAGTGATTTTTCATGAAAACTTGATTTAAGGACTAAAATGAAAAATGGTGAAAATCCATGGAAAATGATGAAATTTGTGAAATGTATGTGCTATAAAATTTGTACGCATATTTCATCTAGGCCTGGGTAGAGGGTCGGATTTCATGAGTCTCATTTTTTGAGCTTAGGGACAAAATGGTAATTTATGGAAAAGTTAGGGGCAAAATGGTAATTTTGCCTAGGATGTAAATTGAGTCCAAATAAATATGAGATGTGTGAAATTGATGTAAAGTTTAATTGTATAGATCCGAATAGACCAAATTCGGAGTTAGAACGAGGAAAAAGAGGAAAATGTCGGATTAATATATGTTTGTACACGAACCTTTGTCGAGGTAAGTTTGTGTAACTAAATTATGTTTATTTACATGCTTGTTTTGATTCTGATTATGTAAATTGTATAAATTTCATATATATATGTGAAAGGATTACATATCTTATCAAGCCTCACAAATGAAAATGTTCAAATTAATTGATAATGCTTAATAGATGTTAAAAGGGGTAAACGATGGAAATGTTGCTTTTATGCTCGGAATGGATGTGGAATATTATCACATGAATTATATTAATGTTAAAGATGTATGAAATGATCACATACCGAAAAATGCTTGGAAATGTTCAATCCCGTTTGAATAAATGAAAATCGATGGATAAATATAATTGCCTGAAATAAATGAGGTACTGCATTTGTTGCAGAATGGATTTAGCTCGGACGAGTAATCCTAATGACTTCATTACAGAAAGGATTTAGCTCAGACAGGTAATCCTGATATAAGTCCTCTATAGCATATGTTATGGATTGGATTTAGCTCGGACGGGTAATCCAGATCAAGCTCTTTAAAGCATATGACATAAAAAGGATTTAGCCTGGACTGGTAATCCTATTGTATACATGTGTAGCTTGAGAGTGTACTCTCTGAAAATTGTACCTTAAGGGTACTATTGGACATGAATTGATGGATTCTAGTTTGTACACCTTGGGTGTACTACCTGCATATCCATCGATATTTTGAATAAATTCAAAGGGTAAAGTTCTGACAAGGGCAAAGATGAATTTAAAACAAATTGACATGGAATGATACATATGATATGAAAGTATGACATGAAAAGAATATTACATGAAATACAAGAAGATGATATTTGTATATGGAAATTTCTTGATGAGAATGTTCATCCTTAATCATAGACTCGTACACATTGAATGTACTACTACTTGTGTGACCCTAATACTCGAATAAAATGAGTAAAGTCTTGACACAGAATGATCTGAACTCGAAACTACTATGAAACTATATTTTTAATAATAAGAGATGGCCTATACATGTTAAATAAATACATGTTGTGGAAAGTATATATGCATGGGAACTTGATTGTTGTTGAGTCCATACTTGTCTTGATATAAATATGGAATATATGACTAACACGGACAATGAGGATGTGTGTAGGGCTTGAGATCAAAGTGGTTGAATATGCCTTACTTAATTACCTCAAATAGGATGAATGGTAAGTTATGTACCATGTTATACAAATTTACTAAGCATTTTATGCTTACTCCATTTATTTTCCCCTATTTTAAAGTAAATCGGAAGCTCGTTGGATTTGAAAGCTAGGTGGGGATCACTTACACTATCCATTTGCCTATGTTTGTATATTTATATGGTAAACCAATTATGGTTGTAATGGCATGTATAGGTTATATTGGCCATATTGGCATGAAAATGTCAATGATTATTGTAATCTAGCCATTGGAATGGCTAGTAATGGTTATGTTTTGGTATATGTATATTTGTATTTACATTCATGTTACGGTGATAACATAGGTAGTATACATTGTTTGATTAAAAAAAGGGGGGAAACAAATATGCTTATTAAAGAGTAAGATTGTAAACATGAATGGTTGTGATGATATATCATGTTGAATGATAGAGTTTGCTTATCTTCAATGCTTGAAATGGTTTGTATTTGTATGTGTGGTTCAAGTGCAGGTCATGGGTGAAATTTTGGGTGAGAAATAAAGCTAGAAATAGCTTTATTTTGTCCATACGGGCAGACATACGAGTGTGTGTCTAGACCTTGTGTGACACACAGCCTGGTAACACGGGTATATGCTTAGGCCGTGTGTCCTCTGCACCTAAATTTTGAGAACAGAATGTTCAGAATTGAGCACACGGTCAGAGACACGGACGTGTGTCTCAGCCGTATGGCTGTCTTAGCCATGTGAAACCTGTACCTAATTCGAATTGAATTAATTAACCACACAGCCTAGCACACGGGCGTGTAGCATGGTCGTGTGTGCAAGTCAGAGAGTTACACGGGGTCAAACACGACCTCTAACACGGGCATGTCCAGGGTCACATAGGCGTGTCCCTTGGACCACATGGGCGTGTGAGTCCTGCACCTTGGAGAAATTTTGAAAAGTCGTAAAAAATTCTTAGAGGTTCCGATTAAGTCTCGACTCATTTCTAAAGCTCGTAGTGGGCCTCGATGGTCCATTTAAGGGGCATTTCAAATTATTTCGGTAAATGAATAGTAATTTGCACGAATTATCTGGAAAATGTTCTAAAAAATTTTGATAACGCTCCGTAACCCTATTCCAGCGACGGATACGAGTTAGGGGTGTTACAGGTACAGAAGATTCTACATGAAGCTCATAATGGTAATATGTCTATTCATCCTGGTAGTAATAAAATGTACAATGATCTGAAAAAGATGAACTGGTAGTCAAGAATGAAATGGGATATTTCTGAAATTGTATCTAAATGTTTGATACGTCAGCAAGTAAAAGCAGAACATCAAGTGCCTTCGGGACTATTACAGCCAGTTACGATACCGAAATGGAAATGGGAAAGAATTACCATGGGTTTTGTATCAGGATTACCCTTGTCTTTGAAGAAGAAAGATGCCATTTGGGTAATTGTCGTCTGGTTAACAAAATCTGCACACTTTATTCCGATACATATAGATTTTTCCTTGGAAAAATTGGCTGAATTATATGTTTCTGAGATTGTTAGATTTCATGGAGTGCCTGTCTCCATTATTTCTGATAGAGATCCTTGGTTTACATCCCGATTCTGGAATAAGTTGTAAAAAGCATTGGGTACTAAATTACATTTCAGTACCGCATTTCATCCTCAAACTGATGGACAATCTAAATGTGTTATTCAAATTTTAAAAGATATGTTTCGGTGTTGTGTACTTGAATTTGAAGGTAACTAGGAAAAATGTCTGCCTTTAGTTGAATTTGCTTATAATAACAGCTATCAGTCCAGGATTAAAATGGCACCTTACGAGGCTTTGTTTGGTCAGAAATGTAGAACTCCATTGTATTAGACACAACTCAGTGAGAAAAAGATACATGGAGTTGACTTAGTCCATGAAACTAAAGAAAAGGTAAAGGTGATTCAAGATAGTTTGAAAGCAGCCTCTGATCGTCAAAAGTCTTATGCTGATCTTAAACGAAAAGAGATAGAGTTTTAAGTCAGTGACAAGGTATTTTTAAAAGTATCACCTTGGAAGAAAGTTCTCCAGTTTGGCCATAAAGGAAAACTGAGTCCACGGTTCATTGGGCCATATGATATTATTGAAAGAATCGAACCTATTGCATATCGGTTGGAATTAACACCAAAACTTGACAGAATTCATAATGTCTTTCACGTGTCTATGTTATGACGTTATTGATCAGGCCTTTTACATGTTATTTCTCCAACAGAGGTAGAGATTAAGCTTGACATGACATACATTGAGGAACCGATCAAAATCCTCGCACATGAAACAAAAGAGTTAAGAAATAAAAAGGTAGCATTGATAAAAGATCTCTAGCAACGACATGGTATTGCAGAAGCTACCTGAGAGTCGGAGGATACCATGAGAAAGCAATACCCGAATCTTTTTACTGGTAAGATTTTTGAGGACGAAAATTCTTAAGGGGGGAGAGTTGTAATAGCCTATTTTCAGTGAAATTGGAACAGTGGTTTCGAGACCACAAATCCGAGCGAGAAAGAAAATTTATTTTAATATTATTACATGGTCTGCATTATGATAGGAATGTCATATGAAAATTTTGATAAAAAAATTTATCGATTATGAGCTTAATTATGGAAAGGACTAAATTGCATAGAATGCAAAAGTTGAATTCTAATAGCTAGAAGGATCAAATAGCTATGGAATTCAAAACTTGAGGTCCTTATATGGTAATTAGACTATTAAAGAAAAGTTAGTAGATATTTTGGTGATTCATCTATGGAAAATTAGAAAAGGCTAAGGACTAAATTGGAAATCAAAAAAATTAATAGATGATAAATAATTTTAAAAAAATATCATCATATTATTATCATCTTCATCCCCAAATTCTATGAAAACCCTAGGAGAGAGAAAGGAAACTAATCAAGCTTAATTAGGTATGTTTTCTTGCCCCATTTTTAGTAATTTTTATATTTTTGAGATCGGGATAGTTTAATCATCTATTTTAGGGATTAATTTGCAAAGATAACAAAGTATAAAAATTTTTCCATGGATGAATATGCTGAAATTTTGAAAATTATGGTAGAAAATGAAAGGTTGGTGATAGATAAACAAGTTTTACAAAGTGAATTTGGATGATATTATGATTTAAAGACTAAATTGCAAAGATGTAAAAGTTGTGGAAAAATTCTAAATTTTGTGAAATACATGTGTTGTAAATGTTATATGAAATTTTTGGTTAGGCTTGGAATAAGGATTAAATTGCATCAATTTCATTTTTCGAGCCTAGGGACGAAATTGGAATTTATGAAAAGTTTAGGGGCAAAATGGTAATTTTGCCTAGGGTGTAAATTGAATCCAATTGAGTATGAAATGGATTAAATTGATGATTAAATTCATTTATGTAGACCCGAACAACTCAAATTTGAAGCTAGATCGAGAAAAAGAAAAAGTTTTGGATTAGTAGATTTTCATACACAAACAAGTGTCGAGGTAAGTTCGTGTAACCGAATTGTGTTTATTTTTTACTTGAGATTGACTGTGGTATGTGATTTTATAGTGCTTGAAAGCTTGCAAAGGTTGGAGTTTAGTCAGAGCATCATCACACTATCCAGTAGCTCGTTTTGGTATAAACAGTAAACTTATTTTGGTATAATGGCATTTATAGGTTAACTTGGCCAAATGATGGCTTGTAAATGGATGGTTGTAATCTAGCCATTGGTATGGCTAGTGATGTTTGATTTGGTATATTATGAGTTTATATATATATATATATATATATCATATTTAACATATATGTATGTGGTTGGTTAGAATGAATTAGAGTAAAATATAAGTCTTTATTAAAAGGTAAGTCTAATCATATGGATATATATATGATGTTATTTCATACATGTTATTGATGTTTGCTTTATTTATATGACTTGAATTGGTTGTTATATATGTGAAAGTGTTGTTGTACGTTGATGGCAAAATTTGGGTGAGAAATAAAGCTAGGAAATGACTTTATTTTGTCCATACGGGCGTGTGTCTTGACCGTGTGTGACACATGGCCTAGCACATGGGCATGTAGTTTGGCCGTGTGTCCCCTACATCCTAAAATTGAGAAACAAAATGCTCACAATAGGGCACACGGGGCAGAGACACGGGCGTGTGTCTCAGCCGTATGAGATGCACGGCCTAGAACACAAGCGTGTATCTTGGCCGTGTGAAACCTGCACCTAATTTGTGAAAATTAAATTGACCACACGGCCTACCAAGCATGTGCAGGCCTTGTGGCACAAGTCAGAGAGTTACACGGGTAAGGACACAGGCTGGGAGACGATCGTGTGCCTCACATCGAATGCCCATATGACCTGAGACATGGGCGTGTCACTTGGCTGTGTGAGCCACACGGCCTACTCACACAGGCATGTGACCCCTGTATTAAAGAAATTTTTTTAAGTTTTACGAAAAATTCTCTAAGTTTCCAATTTAATCCCGACTTAATTCTAATGTTTAAATTGGGCCTCGAGGGTCCATTGAAGGGACAATATGATTATTTTCGAATATGAATAGTAAATGGCATGATTTACATGAAATTATTCTATAAACTCTGGTAATGCTCCATAACCCTATTCCAGTGACAGATATGGGTTAAAGGTGTTACACTAAGTGGTTATTCTCATTATTTTCTTTTTTTAAAAAAAAACTTTATCCCCCTTTTTTCACGTTCTATTTTTGATCCTCTTGACAATTTCCTCTCCTTTCTTTCCATTTATTTTTGTTTTCATCTTTTTGTTAATTGCAGTGTTTTTGGTTCTCTGCTTTCCTACGTTTTGGTAAGTGGCGGTGTTAAAATTTTGCGAGTTGAGGAGGTTTCTTTTAATACCATATTAGGTGTTGTTTTCTGTTTTGTTAGTTGATTTTTGGGTTTTTGGCAGCAACAAATTGTAAGGAACGAGACTCTCCTCTTGCGGATTTGTGGTCAAAATTGTTTGAGGTTTTGGGGTAAGTGATGAGCGCTTGAATCAAACTCTTGTTGGTTTCATGGTTTTGGGTTAAACGTGAATTAAGACTGATTTTGGAGTTTGGTTTGTTGAGTTTAGGTTATGGTGCTCTCGGGTGTGTTTTTGCATCAAAATTGAGATAGGTGTGTACCCGAAACATAGAAAATCAAACTTTAGCAAAAGCCAAAAAACTATTATGTCGACGCCACACGGGCTTGTGGTCACCTGTGTGGTAGGTCGTGTATGAGACATGGCTCTGTGGTCTACGAGGGCATGGTCGTGCACAAGACACAGCCGTGTAGTGGTAAGAGTGTGGCCGTGTGGGTCACATGGGCTAGACCAAGTTGGGCGTGTGGGCCACACGGGCAAGGTCAATCTGGGCATGTGTGCCCACACGGGCATGTGGGCCCATATTTTTAAATTTTTCCCGAGGGTCGCACGGGTCATTGCGATCGACTGTGGGCTTACTCTAAGGTCAATAAGGGCTAACCAAACCCTATTTCGTATGTTATGATATTTTGATAGATTGATTTGAGTAGCATACTTATGTATGCCTGTTATCTGTATATAAGCATGTTGTGCATGTCAAGTTTGTTATTTATGTATCTGTTTTGGGGTCAGATTTGCATATGAGAAGGAAGTGTTATGTATGGCGATCATCGCCTATCAACTGGCAGCTTGGTTGCACATTATCTGATATGTGTCGCTTCGGCGCTATATGGTGTGTAGGGATGGGTAGGTGTTTTTAAACCTACATGGTGTGATGGGATGGACAAAGATGGTGTGTAGAGGATGGGGGTAGGAGTCACTATTGTTCTGTATATTCACATATCTGAATCTGAAATGGACATAAGTCTGAATCTGCATCTTACTGTATATAAGTTTACTGTATGTTTTACATGTCTATTTCTATTAGGTTACACACTGAGTTGCGAAAACTTACATCTATTTGTTTGTTCTGTTTAGGTAATCCACAGACTTAGATGGGTCGGTACGACGGAGGCTCAGCGGTGACCACTGGGTCAAGAACTAATTCACTTAATAAACTATGCTTTTATTTATAATTCTGGTTTTATTTGGAAGTTTGTAATTTTGGGACTCTTCGAATTGTTGGTTTTATTTTGGTTTTGGATGCGTTTTGACTCTTCCATTGCAATGCACAACGAAAAACACGGTTTTACAAAAAAACAAAGTTTTTTCTGAAAACACGAATTAGATTTTCTAAAATATAACGGTTTTTAAGTCTTCTTATTTAAATTATGTTTTGGTCAACAAAGGAATTAAATAAAATTTTAAAAAATAGATATAAATGAATATGAATGATGAAACTGGAATGATTTGACGAAACGACTCTGTTTTCAAAACCCTAACTTGTGACATCTCCAGATTCGGCCATAATGTCTAGGCCAGGTTTGGGGTGTTACACTAGCCATCTCCCTAATTAGAATTGTAGACGACATAATAATCCTTCTCAGTATTTGAATCAAATGCTTACTTTCATTCTTTTATGGGATTACAGACTCATTTAGATTATCTACTATAGTAAGTTACTTTTCTCGCAATGTAAACGTTCTTTACAATTCCACTTATCTTCAGTTTGAACTTTAGACAATAAATGAGCTAATATTTGCTTGTCACAATTTCGTTATGCATGCAAAATATAAAAGACGGAAAATAAAAAAAGACATAATAGTGAAATGTGAAACTAACTTTATTTATTTATTCATCATTCAAATAAATAGAAAACTGTTACATGTTTACTAAATTATGGGCACATTTCCCAACACACAGACCAAAGGGTAAGCTGAAGCCTTACCACTAAACCAACAAACTCATTCTTGTCAACAATCTAACAAAAATAAAAGATAAGCCCAAAGACTCAATTTGGGCATAATTCAAAATTAATAGGAAATATTCAAAACAAGGGAATCGAATTCAGGACCTAAAGCAAATGTTCAAGGTACTTAACCACCAAACCAAATCAAATTTCATGATAAAATTTAACAATCCAAAACTTAAGATTATTGGGGCGTTACAGTGTACACCTAAAATAACTTCAAAACCAAGCCATTTCAACTACCATTTCTTAGGTTCCAAGCCATACCATTTCCACTCATTTTTACCTATTAAAAACACATTTAAACATGCTAAAACATATCAAAAACATCCAACCTGAGTGTCTAACCAATATGCCCTCATTTGCACCTCAATTCAAGTAATAAACCGTTACACTTTCATCAATCACAAGCATATACTTAGCATTCATACCATTGTAGCTTACCATATTTCAAACAAATCACACAAAGCTTTAATCAACTTTCTCATAAGCACATATATAAGGACACACTTAAGCCAAAAGTTCCAAATAAGTACATATTCACCTTTACAACCAAAACACAAGGCAACAAAGTTATACATATTCATATTTAAAAATTCTAGTACGTGCCATTCATAACCAAACCAAAATGATTGAGTTAACTACCGAGCCGGATAGTGTGAGCTTCGACTTAAACTTCCAATTTATCGAGACTTTCGATGATCTATAAAAAAAGAAAGCAATAGACGCAAGCAATTCAATGCTTAGTAAGTTCGCATAAAACTTAAACGTAAACTTACCAATTAGGAATCAACTTAAACAATTCATGCATAATTTCATTAATTAGCTCATAAGATCACTTATTTCCTATACACAACACAAACCTTACAAGGTTAGTGAATTTTTAAATACAACATATAACAGAACCATGACTTGATAAATGTATATAGAACCTAATTCATTCATCCCATGTTCATTTAACATAAAACATTTCACTTTAATTATTTATATCAAAATTCTCTATTCACATGACTAATTTCATATAACCATTTCATATATCCATTTCCATTTACAAATTTATCACCCGATGAACCAAATGAAATAACGTTGGATGCAAGAGAATGATGCTCACACAAGTTGTAACTGTATATGGTCACACAAGCTGTAAAAAATGGGTCTCCTCACATGAGTTGTGGGTCGGGATGTTAGGCTATACGATGTTGCTCACATGAGTGGTGGAGAATCCACCACAAATGCAGGACCTCTACCATCGGTAGGACATTCAAGACCAGTACCAAAATGGTAAATAACCCTAACGACATGTCATTTGTATCCTAAGTATTCACGAGGTCCATATGGGCTACACTGCACATCCAATTAATTTAAATTTATTCATTTTAAACTATTACAAGCACACATCCATAGAGGTCTCACTTTTTATACATAACCATCAATTCAACTAATTCTACAATTTTGTTCAATTCTCTAATTACCATATGTCAATCAATTTAACTCATTCACAACATGTATACTAGTAAATAAACCATCAAAACCTGTAATTAACTACTTTAATCAACATACAAACTTACTTACTCAAAAAAAATTATAAATAATATGCCGACAACTACTCTGCTAACTTCACTTTTCCACGATGTAATGCCCCCAAAATTTAAACTTTTACCTGGTAAACTCTGTCTTTAAATGTGTGTCTACTTGAGTGGTTTAGTGCTTTAAGTGTGTGTTTGAGATCTAGGGTTCAAGTTCCACTTGTGAAAATATTTATTATTCTTTTTAATCAACCTTTATCTGTGAACATTCGACCTAATTTTAGCTCAGTGTAATTTCATGTCAAGAATGAGCCTGCTGGCTCAATGGTTAAGTTTCTGTTTTCCATTTTTTTTCCTTTCTTCTTCTCCTTTATTTTTTCTTTCCGTCATATTTTTCTTCTTTATTGACTATTTATTTATCTCTTATTGTTACTGTTATTTTGTCATGCGAATTGCATTTTTCATTGTTCCGACTGAAAAGTTAATCATGTAAGTTCATTGTTGAAATTCAGTTAATGTTTGCTTTCGTTTCTTAACTTGTAGAAATTGGGTTTTGCTTAAATTATTCATATTCTCGGTCTGAATGTTTTATTTGCTTCATTTTTAGGCGTAGATCAGGAGAGTAACATTCCTCCGATAATTTAGGTCCGTGTATTGTTGTTTTCTATGAGGGTGAGTGTTCAGTTTTTGAGTCAGGGTTTTGTGTCAAAGTTTTCAATGTATTTCGATTTTTGATGTGGATTTAGTGTTGTGTTGGTGAATAAATCATTTGATTGGGCTATTATTTGTTGTTTTGAAGTTACAGAATCATCCGGGTTGCTCCTACATCTACTCTTATCAGGTGTGTAACGAAAACCTAAAACTTTGTGAATGACGAAAGCTAGAAACCATGGCTATCGACACCATACGGCCGTGTTCCATGCCATGTGGTAGGCTATGTGAGCCACACGGGCATGTGTCCAGGCCGTATAACTCCCTGTTTTGGAATTAGGTTCGCATGGCCTAGAGACACGGTCATGTGTCCAAGTCATGTAAGAAATTTTTGGGTTTTGGGTGACACAAGTGTGTGCTAGGCTATGTGCTAGCCCATGTAACACTTTATTTTTGGTCACACGACTGTTTGTTAGGCCGTGTGACAGATAGTGTGGGCACTGATATAAACCACACAAGTGTGTCCAGGCTACGTGGACCACATGGGCCACTCATTTAGGTCGTGTTAATCCACACAAGTGTATGGGTCAAAAATTAAGATTTGTCCCCCGAGCCGTAAACATCGCTTGAACCAAATGTAGGCCTATCGTGGGGGTTGCATGATTTGAAATAAGCTATAAAACTCATTACCTGATTATCTATTTCTTGAAAACCTGTTCTTTATATACATTTTTGAAATGTAATTTGATAAATAAGTGTGTCTGCATTACTTGAGCATGATCTGAATTGGTATTACTCTATATGCATATTTTATATCTCTTAAGTCTGCTTCTACATCAGGATTGGGATTGTATAAAGGAGGAAGTGTGGACAGTTTAATAATCTGTCAAATCTGGTGGCTAAGCCATGTATATAATTGATTCTAGTAATTTTCATATTCCGACATGATAACTAGGCTGTAATTATTCTGAAACGTGACATACAGTCACTATGTGGTGTGTAGGGATGGATGGGTACTTGATTCCCTATATGGTGTGTAGGGATGGATAAAGATGGTGTGTAGTGGTCTGAGGTAGGAATTGCATCTATATTTGATACCTCTTGCAACTGCCTTTGATATCCTCTGTTTCTGTTTCTGTATCCGCTTCGGAGAATTTTTTTGATTAATGATAAATTGAAACCATGTTTGTTATATTACTGATTATTGAATGCATAAGTTACATACTGAGTTGTAAACTTATTTTAGTCTATTAGTTTGAATTACAGATAAACCACAAACTTAGGCGAGTCGGCGTAGCAAGAGCCCAGTCATCTCCTTTTATTAGTTTAGTGTTTAATTGAATTTATTATTTCTTATGTCTTTTTTTGAATTATTTTTAAAATTTTGGATTTCTGTGGATTGATAAAACCATTTTTAGTCATTTGGACAGTTTAAATTTAATAAATCTAAGTTGGTTTTTTTTACAAAAGGTTATTGTAACCCTCTAGGTTTGGCCATAACATCTAGGCTGGGTTTAGGGTGTTACATTTAGTAGAATCAGATCCAACTCGAGCTGTGTTCTCTGGGCTTCCATTTTCATGAAAATTGTTTTTGAATAAAATATTTACTTGATAATTCTAAAAATTGATCTTTTTTCGAAAGACCAAATCTTTGGCTCCGACCTTGTAAGTACTTTTGCTTTAGTTATACTGTTTAACCAGAAAATATTATAGTGATTAAACTAGTTTACGCTAGTTAAAGATTGTGATACGAACTATGAAATAAGACATCTGACAAAAAAACTTCGAAATGATCTGTGCACTTCTGACATTTGTAGATAAGCTGATATTATGAGTTCGTGCAGTAGTCGTGGACGTGGTTCTCGTAGGCGCCGTGGGCACTGGGGAGGAGCTCGAGCAAAGTCATCCCCTATGGGAAGTATGCCCAATCTAGACACCAGCGAGACCGTTGGTACTCCTACCACCGAGACAAGGTCTCAGATTCCGATAACTGGGGACAACTTACTATTCCAAGCTATGCTACATATGCTAGGGAGGGTTGCTGAGACCCACTTTGGGTCTGGGGGCTGAGGGTCGATTATTGAACACTCTAAATGAATGGTGCTGAGGTGTTTAAGGGCGTTACTAGAGTGTCCCAATAGTGGCCGAGTACTAGTTAGTGGCCACCAAGTGCATTATGAATGATACCGACTGCATTGTCGCACAGAAATTGAAGGGTGTAGGGTCTCTGCTCCAAGATAAGGCTTATCAGTGGTTGTTAACCATTCAAGAGGGCACTCAGCACGAGGAGATTACTTAGGATTTCTTCATGAACACCTTCCAGGGTAAGTATGTAGGGGCGAGTTATGTGGAGGCTCATATACGCGAGTTTATGAGCCTAGTTCAGGGTGAGAGAACTATGGCCAAGTATGAGGTCGAGTTTATTAGATTGAGTAGGTATGCTCGAGCACTAGTCTCGACTGAGTACGATAAGAGTGTCGGATCGAGGAAGGATTAAGGTATGATCTAAAAGTTCTGATAGCTCCTTAAAGGGAGTGAGTTTTTGTGGCCTTGATTAACAAGGCGAAGATAGTTGAGGAGGTGAAGTGCAGTGAGCACGAGAAGAGGGACCGATAGAGAAGTAAAGTTAAGCCTAAGAGGGATTTGGGTTACTCTAGTTTTGTTCAACGCCCTAAGAAGTGAGCTATATTTGAGAAGCCTCTGAGGGTTGAGGCGCCTGCTACATTGGCTAAGAGTTAGACTTGTAGCGATTGTTGTAGACGTCATCCGGGAAAGTGTTAGAGGAAATTGGGGGCTTGTCTACAATGCAGATGGATGGAGCCCTGTATTAGGAACTATCTCTTCCGCTCCTGCACAGGTTCCAGCTTTGGGTTCAGCTGAGCCACAAAGGATAGCTTAGCAGCCACTTAAAAGTCGTGGTCCGGCCTGGGATGGTAATAGTGCTGGTAGGGGTTAGAGAGCACCGGGCATAGGTATACATCAGACTGAGGCACAATAACCTACTTTAGTGTATGGGGCTAGGCACTGCGAGGATAGAGACATTACTGACGTTATAGTAGGTACGTTCTTTATTCATTCTGTTACGTATTTTTCTTTGATAGACATTGGTTTAACACATTCATATGTATCTAGTATTATTTCTATGAATTTGGGAATATCTATTGAGAGTACTGCTAGAGAGGTCTCTGTTATTAGTCCCCTCAGTTAGTCGGTTCATGTTAGTAAAGTCTATAGAAGGGTTCTGTTAGAGATTCAGGGTGTTATGTTTCCGGCTGATCTAATAGAATTATTGTTTGGAGAGTTTGATCTGATTCTAGAAATGAATTGGCTCGTTGAACGTTGAGTTAGTCTAGACTGTGCCTCTAAGAGAGTAATTCTGAGATCTGATATCAATACTAAGACTGTTAAGATCGACGAGCATCGAGATTACCTCTCTAATGTGATCCTTGCTCTGGTAGTTGAAAAGTTAGTTCAAAAAGGTTGCGAATTGTATTTGGCCTTTGTGTCTAACTCTAATTCTATAAAACATTCTGTTAATGGCATTCGGACTGTAAGGGATTTTCCAAATCTGTTTCTTGAGGAGTTGTCGGGGTTATCTCCGGATAGGGAGGTTGAGTTTGGTATCAAAATACTGTCAGGTACAACACCTGTGGCCATTGCTCCTTATCACATTGCACCAAAGGAGCTTATGGAATCAAAGGCTCAACTTTAGGAACTACTCGATTAAGGGTTCATTATGCCAGGTGTGTCTCTGTGAGGAGCACCGATTCTATTCTTTAAGAAAAAAGATGACACGATGAGAATGTGTGTGGATTATCATCAGCTAAATAAGTTAATAATAAAGAATAAGTATCCACTTCCGAGGATTGATCACCTATTTGATCAATTTCATGGAGCATCAGCATTCTCCAAAATCGATCTCCATTCTAGGTCCCATCAGCTTAAGGTTAAGGAGATTGATGTGTATAAGACAGCTTTTAGGACTCGGTCGGACATTATGAGTTCCTAGTCATGCCATTTGGTTTGATGAATGCTCTAACTGCATTTATAGACATGATAAATCTGGTATTTTAACCGTATTTGGATCAGTTTGTTGTAGTTTTCATCGACGATATTTTGATTTACTTTAAGACTGAGGGTGAGCACGTTGAGCATCTTAGGGTGTTTCTACATATTCTTCACAAGAAATAGCTTTATGCTAAATTGAGTAAATGTGACTTCTGGTTATGAGATGTTATCTTTTTGGGACATGTTGTATCGGTTGACGGGATCCAAGTTGACCCTAAGAAGGTTGAAGCTATGATAAAGTGGAAACAACTGAGGAATGTGTCTGAGATCTGGAGTTTCCTTGGTTTGGTAGGTTACTACTAGAGGTTTGTTAAGGGGTTCTTGCTTATCCCAGCTCCTTTAACTAAGTTATTGCGTAAAAATGCACCTTTCGTGTGGTCTGATGAGCAGCAAGCAAGCTTTCCGAAGCTCAATTCAATTTTGACTCAAGCACCTATTCTGGTATAGCCTGAATCTGGGGGTGAGTTCATAGTCTACAACGATGCGTCATATATTGGTTTAAGTTGCATTTTGATACAGAGTGGTAAGTTTTTGGCTCATGCGTCCCGATAGCTTAATTCACATAAAGGTAACTATCCTACTCATGATCTTGAATTGGCTGTAATTGTGTTCACTCTGAAAATTTAGAGGCATTATCTATATGGTGAGAGGTGTATCATTTACACCAATCACAAGAGCCTTAATTATCTGTTGCCATAGAAAAAGTTGAATCTTAGGCAACGTAGATGGATAGAGTTGCTTAAGCACTATGACTGCACTATAGTGTACCATCTCGATAAGGCTAATCTTATAGTTGATGCTCTTAGTTGTAGAGTAATAACGGATCTAAAAGCGATGTTTGCTCATCTGAGTCTGTTTGACGATGGTAGTCTGTTGGCCGAGTTGCTGGTTAAATCGACATGAATTGATCATATTCAAGTAAAGCAGTTGAGTGATGAATCTCTGGTTTTGCGATTTTGATAGGTTGAAGAAAGTGGGACTTCTGATTTTAGGTTAAATGGTGATGGGGTTCTGTGTTTCTGGGGACAAGTTTGCATGCCTAATGATTTAGAGTTGAGGCAATAGATTCTACAGGAAGTACATAGTAGTCCTTATACTATGCACCCCAGTGGGAATAAAATGTATAGGGATCCACGAGAGTTGTACTGGTGACCTGGTTTGAAATGAGAAGTCATTGAGTTTGTTTCCCATTGCCTGACATGCTAGCAGGTTAAGGCTGAGCACCAACTGCCTTCAGGTTTGCTACAACCAGTTAAGATTCCCCTTTGGAAGTGGGAGCATGTGACTATGAATTTTGTTAGTGGGTTGCCTCTGACACCCACTAAGAAAGATTTTGTTTGGGTCATCATAGATCGATTGACCAAGTCTGCTTATTTCTTACCAGTTATGACAGACTATTCGCTTCAAAAGTTGGTTAAGTTGTATGTCTTTTAGATTCTAAAACTACACGGCGTTCTGATTTTAATCGTCTCTGATAAAGACCCGTGTTTTACTTCTTGATTCTGGAAGAATCTTCATAAGGACTTAGGCACCCAATTGGATTTAAGTACTACATACCATCATTGAATTGGTATGAACATTTGGATTTAAGTATTTATAAATTCTCAGATCATCTATCAAATCTATGCCAACATAATCCAAATGTTCATACCAATTCAATGAACTTTACGTGCATAATGTCATCTACCACATAGGTCACATACATACCTGGATCTTTCCGTACTTATTCACTTTCCTTCTCACCTCTCATTTGATTATTTTAAGACTTCCCGTAAATTATTCGTACTTTAAACATCCACACACTTAGAGCTATAAAGGTTAGCCGAAGCTAGAACGATTCCGCACACTTAGTGCCATCTCAATTAACCGAAACTAAGTCGGTATCACACACTTAGTGCCTCAAGTAGCCGAAGCTAGTTTAAATCACACACTTAGTGCCAAATACCATTGATATATCATTGTAT
This sequence comes from Gossypium anomalum, assembly GCA_025698475.1. Lineage (NCBI taxonomy): Eukaryota > Viridiplantae > Streptophyta > Magnoliopsida > Malvales > Malvaceae > Gossypium > Gossypium anomalum. Next base: position 72,873,218 of record CM046966.1, on the reverse strand, counting down.
TCATCCAAACCAAACATATATACAATCTATATATAATCATAGCATCAAAACATACTTATAACATCATATTTTGCGTACGAACTTACCTCGTACTCGGAATTGTTGACTCGATTGTTTATTCTATAATCTTCGACTTCCCTCGGTCTAAATCTGAATTCCTCTTTTCTTGATCTTTAAACTAGTCGAAACCCTAAGAGCTTTGGTTTATTCTTTTTCTTTTACAATTTTCTGCAATTAGAACATAATATGGACACATTTCATGTTTGTTTTTATTTAATATATCATATATACACTTTTTACCATTTAGCCTGGTTAATAAAACATTAATTTCCATCACTAATGTCCTTAATTGTCCATACCATATAAAAATGGTCTAATTGCATCATAAAGACCTCATATTTGGCAAAACAAATCAATTAGGCACTTAATCAAATAGAAAGCCACTTTTGCATTTTCTGCGATTAAGTCCTTTTTCAAAATTAAGCACACAAACATTCAAATTTTTAAACGAGATTTTCATAGACATAAATTCATATATTTTAAACACAGAAAATAATATTAAAATATTTACTTGACTTGATTTTGTGGTCCCGAAACCACTATTCTGACTAGGGTCAAAACCAGACTGTTACAATTCTCCCCCTTTAGGGATTTTTGTCCTCGAAACTCTTACCATTAAACAAATTCGGATATTGCTGTCTCATAGCATCTTTAGGCTCCCACGTGGCTTCTTCGATACCATGTCAATGCCACATCGCTTTAACTAATGAAATTTTCTTATTTCGCAACTCTTTAACCTCTTGAGCTAAGATATGGATCGGCTTTTCTTCGTAAGTCATATCAGATTGAATCTGAGGAATCACATGTGAAGGATCGGATCTATATCGTTAAAGCATCAATACATGAAATACATTATGGATCATTTCTAACTCTGGTGGCAACAATAATCTATATGCTACCGGCCCAATACGCTCTATAATTTTATACGGTCCGATGAACCTCGGACTCAATTTGCCTTTTTTACCGAATTGAAGTACTTTCTTCCACGGAGATACCTTTAAAAACACTTTGTCGCCGATCTCAACCTCAATGTCTTTTCTTTTCAAATCTACATATGATTTCTGACGATCGGAAGCTACTTTCAAACTATTTCATATCACTTTCACTTTCTGTTCAGTCTCTTTTATCAAATCAACCCCGTGAATCTTATTTTCATTGAGCTCAGTCCAATACAAAGGTGTATGACATTTGAGACCATATAAAGCTTCGTAGGGTGCCATTTTAATGCTTGACTGAAAAATATTATTATAAGCTAATCCAATCAAAGGTAGATATTGTTCCCACATGCCTTCAAACTCAAGAATGCAACATCTCAACATATCCTGGAGTATCTGAATAATCCGCTCGGATTGACCATCCGTTTGCGGTTGGAAAGCAGTACTAAAGTGCAATTTAGTACCCAAAGCATCTTGCAACTTCTTCCAAAATCGTGATGTGAATCTTGGATCTCTGTCTATAGACAATGGCACACCATGCAATCTTACGATATTTGAAATGTATAACTCAGCTAATTTATCAAGTGAGTAATCGGATCGAATTGAAATAAAATGAGTTGATTTTGTCAATCGATCAACTACAACCCAAATTGCATCTTTCTTTTTCGTAGACGGGGTAAACCCGAAACAAAATCCATTGTCACTCGATCCCATTTCCACTCTGGAACCAAAACTGGTTGTAATAAACTAGATGGCACCTGATGTTCAGCTTTAACTTGCTGACAGATGAAACATTTAGAAAAAAATTCAGAGATATCTCTCTTTATTCCGGACCACCAATAATGTTGTTTCAGATCATTATACATTTTAGTACTACCCGGATACACAGATAATCGTCTATCATGAGCTTCGTTCAAAATCATATTAATTAACTTTGGATTTCTCGGAACACAAATTCGTTCTCGGAATCTAAAACAATCATCTTTATCTACTCTAAATTTTGGATCAGTCTCTCCATCACACTAATCTCATTTAGCAAAAAATCTCATTATCAATCTTTTGAGCTTCGATAATCTGCTGTAAGAACAAATGTCTTGCTTTTAATTCAGCTAAATCTGAATCATCATCGGACAGAACCAAATGAGCATTCATCATTCGCAAAGCAAGCAACGATTTTTGACTCAAAGCATCAGCAACAACATTTTCTTTACCTGGATGATAATCTATCACAAGTTCATAGTCTTTTAACAATTCAAGCCATCTTCTCTAACGCAGATTCAAATCTTTCTGAGTCATCAAATACTTCAAACTCTTATGATTAGAATACATGTGAGATTTCTCACCGAACAAGTAATGGCGCCAAATCTTTAGAGCAAATACAATCGCAGCCAACTCAAGATTGTGTGTCAGATAGTTCCTTTCATGCGGTTTCAACTGTCTTGAAGCATAAGCAATGACTTTGCCTTCCTACATTTAAACACATCCCAAGCCGATTAACAAAGCATCACTGTAGATTACAAATTCTTTACCTGATTCAGGTTGTACTAATACCGGAGCTTCAGTTAACAAAGCTTTCAACTGATCAAAGCTATTTTGACACTTTTCAGACCACTCAAATTTCACATCTTTCTGTAACAGTTTTGTTAACGGAGTCGCAATCATCAAAAAACCTTTCACAAATCTTCTATAATAACCAGCATGTCTTAGAAAACCGCAGACTTCATAGACATAACTTAGAGGTTTCCAATCCAAAATAGCTGAAATTTTGCTCAGATCAACCCAGATATCAGAGGCTGATACAATATGACCCGGAAAACCAACTTCTCGTAACCAGAATTCACATTTACTAATTTTTGCATACAACTGCTTATCTTGCAGAGTCTGTAACACTATTCTCAGATGTTTAGCATGTTCGGATTCATCACGTGAATAAATCAATATGTCATCAATGAATACAAAAAAAAAATTGATCTAAATATGGTCTAAAAATTTTATTCATCAAATCCATAAAGATAGCATATGCGTTAGTCAATCCGAAAGGCATAACTAAGAATTCATAGTGACCGTACTGATAAACTGTAATTTATACATATTTTTATCCCATGCTTAACACATTTATGAATGATTTCTCCTTAGATTTGGTGAATTTGATGCTCCTAATCCTTTAAATTCATGTTTTATACTTAGATGAGCATCAGAGAGCGAAAAGAACAAGAAACGGGCCAAAAACGGAGAAAATGGACCGACGTGGGAAAACAACACGGCCTAGACTTCCTCACACGGGCAGAACACACGCCTGTGCCATTCTAACAGGCTCGAACATGGCCTAAAACAACCTCAACACGGGCGTGTTGATCTCTTAGCCTTGACCACGGCCTGAAGTAATCATACACGGGCGTGTCACACGGGCGTGTCCCTGCCGAGCCCTAGTTAAGTTCTATTCGAAAAAGGGCGAGTTTGAGGGCTTTTAGGTATTCTAAAGCCTATTTAAACACCCTAGAGGAGGACTAAAAGGGAGACGAAGAGTAGGGAGTAAGGAATTACTCCAAGAAAGTCGATTGATCCATCTCAGGAGCCAGATTCATCATCAAGACTGAAGATCTCTCCTCAATTTCCCTTCAGGAGTTTTGGGTTTTCTTTATGTTTTGTATTCATTATTATTCTGAGATGTTTTCCTATTTAGTTATGAACTAAACCCCCTAAATACCTAAGGGGAATGAAACCTAAGACGAATCTTGTTATTATTTTCTGAATTGTATGATAAATATTTAACTTGTTCTTAATTATGTGCTCTTAATTCTTGTTTCGGTATTTTAGGATACTGATTCAAGTTAATGCTCTTATTTGGAGGATGAATAGTCCCTATCTAAGAGTAAATTTTTCATAATTAAGCGGAGTTGATTGCGCGCCTAGAGATAGGGTGACAAGATTTTGCCAGATTAGGGTGAAACCTAATAAGGGGATCCATAGATCGAGTTAATGCAACCTTAGGGTGTTAATTAGAAAGAGATTTCAATTATTCAACCTAGGGTTAGACGTTATTAGTCTTGAATAGGGATAATAACATAACTCAGGGATTTCTACGGAACAGGTTAAATGAATAAATCGTCCGATTCGGAGTCAAAATAACAAGTGAAGTCTAGGTGGATTTTTCCTTGGGTATTGTCATAAATCAATTGTTTTTCCAAAAGTAATTCCCCACTTCTATTTTCTGTGATTTCTTATTTTAGTTAATTAGTTAATTAAAACAAACCCTTTTATTCTTAGGCTAGATAATAAAAAGATAGTTAATACTAGTACTTTTAGTTCCTTTGGGTTCGACAATCTCGTCTTGCTTAAGCTATACTACTGTTCGATAGGTACACTTGCCTACATCGTGATAATAGTTAGTTTCAAGAATGATTCATTATAAATTTATAAAACTTATCACGAAAAATCACGATCAAGTTTTTGTAGTCGCTGCCGGGGAACTAAGATATTAGGAACACTCGATTTTTATTACTTTAGCCATTTACTTTTATTGCAATTTAATTTTGTTTTTATTTTTTATTTACTAAATTTTCTTTACCTTTCTTCTGGCAGGTTTTTATAGTTTATGACTAGAAAAAACCCATTAGGACCATTAATTTTTGACGAAGAAATCGATCGCACAGCTTGCAGAAACTAAAGAGATATAAGGCGAAGCCTAAGATACACAGAGGAAGTGTAAAAGGAAGATATCTCAACTACAACCGAGGAGATGGCTGAAAATCAAGAAAATCCGCTGCCTCCTGCGCTTGCTGATGACCCAGTAAACTCGAATCAAGCTCCTCGTACTATGTATGATTATGCTAAACCTAATTTAACAGGAATTGAGTCAAGTATAGTTAGGCCTGCTATTACTGCAAAAAATTTTGAACTGAAACCTAACACGATTCAAATGATACAGCAATTTATTCAGTTTGATGGTTTGCAGGATGAGGATCCCAACACTTACTAGGTAAATTTTCTAGAATTTTGCGACACTTTTAAAATTAATGGCGTTTCTGATGATGCCATTCGTCTTCGGTTATTCCTTTTTTTCATTAAGAAACAAAGCTAAACAGTGGTTGAACTCATTACCGCGAGGGTCAATCACTACTTGGGAACAAATGACATAAAAATTTTTATTAAAGTATTTTTTGCCAGCTAAAACGCTGAAATTAATGATATTTCCTCCTTTGTGCAGATGGATTTAGAAACACTCTACGATGCATGGGAAAGATACAATGACCTTTTAAGAAGATGCCCTCACTATGGGTTACCACTCTGGCTACAGGTTCAAACATTCCACAATGGCCTAAATCCCTCGACAAGACAAATGGTTGACGCAGCCGCTGGTGGGACTATCAATAATAAAACACCTGAAGATGCTTATGAATTTATAGAAGAGATGTCACTGAATAATTATCAGTGGCAAGTCATAAGGACTAAGCCAACCAAAACACCAGGCGTTTATAACGTCGATTCGGTTACTATACTGTCAAATCAGGTAGAACTTCTAAATAAAAAGATTGATGGTTTACTTGGTTCTACGCAGGTACATTCAGTGATGAGGTGTGATTCAAATGGGGGAGGCATACATACAGAATATCAACCCTTCAATCCTACAACTGAAGAGGAACAAGTCCACTATATGGGTAACAATAACTTTAGATCTCAAAATAACCCGTTCAATAATACTTATAATGCAAGATGGAGGAACCACCCAAATTTCTCATGGGGAGTCAAGGGAATCAGAGACCACCACCACCCTCAGGCTTCCAACAACCACCTTACCAACAAGAGAAAAAACCGAACCTTGAGGAGATACTATCCAAGTTCATCTTGGTGGCAGAAACTAGTTTTCAGAATACCGAGACAGCACTTAAAAATCAACAAGAGTCGATCCAAGGGCTCGAAACTCAGATAGGCCAGCTATCCAAATTAATTTCCAAACGACCACAAGGTAGCTTGCGAAGTAATACTGAACATAACCCAAGAGAATAGCTTAATGCAATCAACATTAGAAATGAGGAAGGGTTAGTTACATCTGAACCAGAACCAAAGCAAGAAACTGTGTTAAGCAAGGGTAAAAGTGAGGTAAGTCACACCGAACAAAAACCAATAAGTGTAGAATATAAACCTCGTATGCCATACCCTAATGCGACAAGGAAAGACCACTCAGATGAACAATTTGGTAAATTCCTTAAACTTTTAAAGAAATTACATATTAACTTACCGTTTATTAAAGCTCTCTCACAGATGCCGGATATGATGAAGTTTTTAAAGGAGCTCCTAGCAAATAAGCGAAAGTTGGACGAGGCGTCGCATGTAGAGCTAAATGCAGTTTGCTCAGCTATTCTATAGAATAATCTACCCAACAAATTAAAAAATCCAGGGAGTTTTACAATTCCTTGCTTAATTGCTAGCTTAGATGTTAATAATGCATTGGCTGATTTAGGGGCTAGCATCAACGTCATGCCTTACAAAATGTTTACCCTTTTTAGCAATTGCTAGAACGATTATTGATGTTGGCACAGGTGAACTCACACTTCGTGTGGGAGACGAAACAATCACCCTTTAAGCTCGCAATTCTGGCAACACATCGAAAAGTGAAGGTGATTGTATAAACCATTCTACTAAAACTGAGAATATGGTGTAACTTACTTTGCAGGAAATGAGTTCGAAGGACGTACATGAGCCATGTTCAAGCAACAATAGAGGACCTATTCATGAAGAATGAAGGGTAAAAATCGAGGAGCTAGATGCATGGCGAACACATAAATCGAGAACACACGATAAACTAAAACTATGCCAGAACAAGCTTAATACCACACCAAATCAACTTAAGGTTGGAGATAAAGTTTTATTAAATTCCGCAGATCCTCATATTGCCACTGCCAACCTGAATGAAGAAATTCCTCTTGTGGTACTTAGCATTTTCCCATTCGGTACAGTCGAGGTAAGTCATCCCAAATTCGGCACTTTTAAGGTAAACAATACCCGCCTAAAACCTTATTTTAATGAGATTGATAGCAGGAATGAGGAGTGTAAACTTCTTGAACCACCATGACCATTCAATGGAGAGGTAACTTGAGCTTAGACTATAAATAAGTGCTTCTTGGGAGGCAACCCGAGCACTAACGGTATTAACTTCTTTAAATTCAACACATAACCTACTAATTGAACTCTTGAATACAAGTTTTCCACACCCACACGGCCAGGCACATGAGCGTGCTTTAGACCATGTAAAAATAGGGCAAGGAGTTTTCCCAACAAGGGCTACGATAAATCGCCACGACCGTGCGACATGGCCGTGGGCGATCCTGCCAAAATAACACGGGCGTGCGACACGCCCATGTCTTAAAACCGTGGTCGATCCTGGAAAATAGCATGGGCGTACGACACACCCGTGTCTAGCACCAGTGGTCAAACCTGTCAAATTAACATAGGCGTGGGCACTCATACACGGGTGTGGGAGAAGTGAACGAAGCCAGACACGGCCGTGCGATATGGCCGTGTGCATCAACATGCCCAAGGAACACGGGCGTGGGCTGTATGTTAGAGGCGTCAAAATTTGAAAAAACGCAAAACATACGGGTTAAAATTGGGGCACACGGGCTTGTCCCCTGGCCCTGTGCCCCAAAATCTATAAATGCCCTTCACTATTCATTATCTTCTTCACCCAAAATCCCTAACCCTAGCCACTGCAGCTCCACACGCCCCCTGTGCCACGCCTGTACACCGCCTTCAACTCCAATTTTTGATGGCCAAACTCCTCTTTCCAGCGTTTGTTTACTCTTTTCTCTTTTATTTACTGATTTCTAATGCTATTTATCATAGTAATCTACATTTTTCATGTTATTTCCATTTTTCTATCACTCAAAGTTCATATCTAAAGTAGTTATCATCTATTTCATGTTGAAGTTTTTACTCATTTCATGATTTCTCAAGTTCCATTTACCTATTTTAAGTTACTATTCATAGTTTCTTATTATTCTTTTCCATTTTAATCCATGCATTGTGAAATATTCATGTTTTTTTTATATTTTCCATAGAGTCCTTTGTCATTTTTTATGAAACCCATACTATTATAATGCCTATATTCATACTATTATCATGCTAATACCATGAAATTAAGCCATAAAATTGATTGTTTTGGTTAGGTTTGTTAGTAGTTGTGGCTGAAATTATTAGTTCTAATTCATGACTTTTTCTTTTTTGAATTTGTTTATGATTTACCTTGTCCATCCATCAAGACGAAATAACGGTTTTGCTTGCAGGTATACCATGTCATCTTCATGTGGAAAGAAAGCCGCCATCCTCGCTTCAAAGAAAAGGAAGGGAGCGCTATCTTCCTCGGGTCCTACCACTGAAATTCGCCACCCCTTTTTACAGTTTCCCATTGGACCTCAAGAAGAACTCTATCAAATACTTCAGACCCGACCTTTAGTTGAGGGCCGTTGCATAGACTGGACCGTACTCGAACAAATCCAATTGGCTTATGTGATTCAGACCCTCCTCACCACCGACCCAGGGGACCTTTTCTTTGGGATCATCGAGCCGACGTATCTCGAGCTCACGATGGAACTCTGCTCAACATTCCATCTTCAAACTGTAATGACCAACTACGATGATCCCGACATGGTTCAATTTCGCCTCGGCAAATTAGTCCACCAGTTAAGCATCCCAAAGTTCGGCACTGCAGTGGGCCTCTACACAGAGGAGTTTAAGGAGGAGAATGACCTCCACGCTCTCAACCGCCACATTCATCACTCCCCTTCACTGTGCTGGGATGCATTAGTACCACGTTCAGCCACCTACGACCCCAGTTGCTCCAAGGCATCAGCTCTCCCTCCATCCTTGAGGTACTTACATTCTATTTTGGCTCACACTCTAACAGGAAGGAGAGAGAGCACTGGCATCGTCAACATTCACGACATCTACTTCTTATGGTGTATGTCGCATGGGCACGTCTTCGACCTCTCTTATTTCATCGCCCTTGCCATTCGCCATCAGATAGAGCGACATCAGAAGGGGGTCATCTCCATTGGCCACTACATGACTCGACTGACTCAGCACTTCGGCCTCCTCAATACCGCAACACAAGAATCCTCCCTTACCCTCATTGGTCAGATGTCTCCACAAGGCATCTCGAGCATGCTAAGCATGAGGATGATTGAAAAGCTCCATGGAACCTACCCTCCTCAATATCGTCTCACCCAATCAACCGAGGAGGAGGCTCTCGAGGACATTACTGATGATGTCCCTCTACAACATGAAGACCCACCGTCTCAGCCACCACCCATCTATCGGCCAGTTTATGCGACGGCTTCATATTCTGACATCTCTGAACGCCTCACTCGATTTGAGCAGCAGTGTTTTCAGCGATTTGATAACATTGATGGTGCTCTACAGCAGATTTTTCAGCACCTCCACATCTCATCGGCTCCACCACCTCGCGAACCATCCGATGATGATGATATTTAAATATTTTATTTTATTCTATCTTTATTTTTATTTGACATTTTTCTTATTATTATTTCCACTTTTAACTTTTCATTTTATTTCCTTTTTACTACTATTTTATTTTTAGGATTTATAAACAAATTTTATTCTCCGCTATTTCATTATGAGTAATTATTCTTCTCTATATTCCTAAAAAGTTCTTGATTTTATCACAGTTATAGAGAGCTCCAAAGCTTACAATTACTTAGGAACTTCAAACTACACTGGAAAAGGTTCTTCATGACTGTCATACCCTACTCGACCACAAGATATAATATTCTTTTGGCACAACACTTGTGGAACCCAACCTCTACCACCACCGGAGTATCCTCCTCCACTCTACATAACTCCAAACAAGGGAGTTCATTCATTTAACACTCAGGAAGTTTCACTTCTCTCCTTATGTTATGATCTTATATGTATAATTCTCACTAACTTTATCTTTGTACATTGAGGGCAATGTACATCTTAAGTGTGGAGGGGTAAATTATATCACTATCAGAAAAATCCCTGAATTTTGTTTTGTTCTCTTATAAATCTCTCATATCATTTTTAGGATGAATTTTGATTAATTTATGATTTTTATTGATATATCTTGAATTAAAACATAGGCATTCATGCATTGATTATTTAAACTTTAAGGCATTAGAGAATTAAGCATGATAAGTTGATTTTTAAGAATTTAAAATTTTAGATTGTTTTCCCCAAGTTTAAGTATTACCTTGAATTGAAATCCTCAGGTTTAAACATAAAAAAGCCATAATTTTTGTGATATTTTGAGCCTTTAAGAGCATCTATTATTTCTTTCATGCTCACTTTTATTATTGCTTGAGTGCGTCAATATCGAATTGTCATTCTAGAACTTGCTTAATTATGCATGTCAAGACCACACCATTTGATTTGATATGTCAAGATGATAGAGGCACTTAGGATTAACCCACTCATGCCATGAAAAGCCTACCTCCATGATTAACCCTTAGTAAACCCCTTTGAGCATAACAAGCGATTCCTCGTATTACCCTTAATATTAACCCTTAACTCATTATTGTTGAAATCCCCTCAATTAATTTTATCCCTATATTTGTCGAGATTTGATTTGAATAAATTGCTTAGCTATGTCTTGTTCTTAATAGTTAGTCTATGTTATTTAACTTGTTCCTAAAATATATATATATACATATTAGTAGCGATCTTTTGTTTTTGAGCTAAAGTATTTAAATTCCATATTCTGAGAAGAAACTTTGTTGTACGCAAGTGATGACTAAATATTTTTCTAGTTAAGTAATTTTTTAATTCAATCTCGATTCTAACCTTTTCTTTCAGCTTGTGACCACACCCCCTAACCAAGCCTCGTTACAACCCCCTAAAGACCTTTTGATTGATGTATCATCTCAATTTATAGTGGTGGAGGTTTGATTTTCATGCAAGCCTATGGTAATAACTTTTCATATTGACTGTTGAGTGCTACATTCATTATCCTTAAACACTTCGAGTGATTTGAGTGAATCTTTAGTGAGGATGTTAAACTCTGTGAGATATTGAATCAAAGGTGATTATTTAAATAAGGGGAAATGCTTATATTTTTCATGATTAAATGCTCAACTTGGAATGTTTGAAAATTTAATTTTCTTCTAGTTGAATTCTCAATGTATGATTACTTATGGATTAGTTTGAGATACTATTGATAGGAATTATAAGTTGAGAAAAAAGAATTTTTAATTTTGAATTGAGGATTTTGCTTGAGGATAAGCAAATGCTTAAGCGTGGGGGTATTTGATAAACCGTAATTTATACATATTTTTATCCCACGCCTAACACATTTATGAATGATTTCTCCTTAGATTTGGTGAATTTGATGCTCCTAATCCTTTAATTTCATGTTTTATACTTAGGTGAGCATAGGAGAGCGAAAAGAACAAGAAACGGGCCAAAAATAACCTCACATGGGTAGAACACAAGCCTGTACCATTCTAACAGGCCCGAAAATAACCTAAAACAACCTCAACACGGGCGTGCTAATCTCTCAACCTTGACTACGACCTGAAGTAATCACACACGGGCGTGTCCTTGCCGAGCCCTAGTTAAGTTCTATTCGAAAAAGGGCGAGTTTGAGGGCTTTTAGGCATTCTAAAGCCTATTTAAACACCATAGAGGAGGACTAAAAGGGAGACAGAGAGTAGAGAACAAGGAATTACTCCAAGAAAGCCGATTGATCCATCTCAGGAGCCGGATTCATCATCAAGACTGAAGATCTCTCCTCAATTTCCCTTTAGGAGTTTTGGGTTTCCTTTATGTTTTGTATTCATTATTCTTCTAAGATTTTTTCCTATTTAGTTATGAACTAAACCCCCTAAATACCTAAGGGGAATGAAACCTAAGACGAATCTTGTTATTATTTTCTGAATTGTATGATAAATATTTAACTTGTTCTTAATTATGTGCTCTTAATTCTTGTTTCAGTATTTTAGGATATTGATTCAAGTTAATGCTCTTATTTGGAGGATGAATAGTCTTTGTCTAAGAGTAACTTTGTCATAATTAAGCGGAGTTGATTGCGCGCCTAGAGATAGGGTGACAAGATTTTATCGGATTAGGATGAAACCTAATAAGAAGATCCATAGATCGAGTTAATGCAACCTTAGGGTGTTAATTAGAAAGAGATTTCAATTATTCAACCTAGGGTTAGACGTTATTAGTCTTGAATAGGGATAATAACATAACTCAGAGATTTCTACGGAACAGGTTAAATGAAAAATCATCCGATTCGGAGTCAAAATAACAAGTGAAGTCTAGGTGGATTTTTCCTTGGGTATTGTCTTAAACCAATCATTTTTCCAAAAGTAATTCCCCACTTCTATTTTCTATGATTTCTTGGTTTAGTTAATTAGTTAGTTAAAACAAACCCTTTTATTCTTAGGCTAGATAATAAAAAGACAGTTAATACTAGTAATTTTAGTTCCTTTGGGTTCGACAATCTGGTCTTGCTTAAGCTATACTACTGTTCGATAGGTACACTTGCCTACGTCATGATAATACTTAGTTTCAAGAATGATTAATTATAAATTTATAAAACTTATCATGAAAAATCACGATCACGTACCTCGTTCGGAAAGAAGTTTTCGAAATATCTGAGTCTTTTACTCACAACTGATAATAACCTGATCTTAAATCTATTTTCAAAAACATAGCAGCTCCTTTCAACTGATCAAACAAATCATCAACTTAGGGTAGAGGATACTTATTCTTGATGGTCACTTTATTCAACTGACGATAGTCAATACACATTCTCATCGTACCATCTTTCTTTTTCACAAATAGAACTGGAGCACCCCAAGGTGAGAACCTTGGTCTAGCAAACCCTCTATCGGTCAACTCTTGTAACTGAGACTTTAATTCTTTTAACTCGGTCAGAGCCATTCTATATAGAGCTATTGAAATCAGAGTAGTACCAGGTACCAATTCAACGTCAAATTTTACTTCTCTAATCGAAGGTAGTCACGGAAGTTCTTCGGGAAATACATCAGGGAACTCACACACAACAAGCATTGATTCAACTTTCTTTTCTAACACTCTCGAATCAATCACATAAGCAAAATAGGCTTCACAACCCTTTCTCACAATACTAAGAGCTTTCATCAAAGATATCATAGTAGATAATCCATTCAAATCACTAGATTCAATTCTGACTATTTCATCATTCTTACCTCTCAAATCAATAGTTTTCTGTTTGCAGTTCACCACAGCATCATGCAAAGTTAACCAATCCATACCCAGAATCATATCAAACTCATCAAAAGGAAATCACATCAGATCAGTAGGAAAATAATTGTCTCGAAACGTTAACGGACAATTCTTGCATACTTTATCAACCAAAACACATCTTCCTAGGGGGTTCGAAACTCTAATTGTAGATTCAGTAGACTCTATAGGCAAAGTCTTATTGTTCGCTAAGTTCATGCATATATACGAATGTGTTGATCCAGGATCTATCAAAGCAATCACAGAAGTATCGTAGAGAGTAAATGTACCCGTAATCACATCTGGCAGTGAAGCTTCCTTGCAAGCTTGGATAGCATAAGCTCTGGCAGGTGCACGAGCATTTCCTGAATTTTTGGGAGGTCTACCATGAGAAGCGTTACCACTCTGCCTCGAATTCTGAACATTATCTTTTCCAGCTAAATCTGGGTAATCTCTTATAAAATGATTTCTTGAACCGCAACTATAACAAGCTTGGTTATTACTTTTTCCCCAGCATTCACCGAAATGTCGTCTTCCATATTGATCACACTCAGGCTTTTTATTCTTTGCATTATCAACACTGGAAACAAACGTAGCTGAAGATTTGAAATTCATTTGCGATCTAGCACGATCTCTATTTGAATGCCCCACACTATTCTTTGAACGACTACTATCATCTCTAAACTTCTTTGATCCCGATTAAAATAATGTGCCCGATGATCTCTTCTGTACCTCTCTAGCTTTAAAATTAGCTTTTCTTTTCTCTTTTCCAAGATCTTCAGCTTTACATGCTCGTTCAACACATACAACAAATTCCTTGATTTCTAAAATTCTGACTAACAAACGAATATCCTCGCTCAAACCATCTATAAATCTTTTGCACATTATTGCTTCTGAACATACACATTCACGAGCATACTGACTCAACCTTACAAATTCACGCACGTATTTTGTGATAGACATACGGCCTTGTTTAAGCTCGAGAAACACTTTGCATTTCTAATCAATGAATCTCTGACTAATATATTTCTTTCGAAATTCAGCTTGGAAGAAATCTCAAATAACCCGTTCACTCGGAACCACAGATGTCAAAGTCTTCCACTAATGATTCGCCGTATCTCTCAGAAGGGAAAAAACACATTTTATGCATTCTTCAGGATTTAATAACAATTTGTCAAACACTCTTATCGTATTCTCTAACCAGAACTCAGCTTTTTCAGCATTATCGCTTGTTGTAGCTCGAAACTCTTTAGCCCCATATTTCCTAATCTTATCAACTGGTGGTCTACTTAACTAAACCAGATTCATTGATGGCATGACAGGAATTTGAGGAAAATTAACCGGGAGTGGAGATTGTTGTACAGCCGGATTGGTTCTAATGTATTGGGTGAACCAATCATTCATCATATGATAGAAGCCTTATTTAGCCTCACCATCACGGCTACTCGTAGCCGGTTGAGAATCAGCTTGCACCGTCCCTTGCGCGAGAGCAGGCGCATTACTTTCAACATCATCTGCTACAGCTCTTTCAGGATCCATTTGCTATATAAAAGCACATTTCAATGTCAGGATTCATCACACTATCGCAGCTCATAAATATAGCATGTATAGCTAGACTCACAACCACTATGGTAGTCCTAGAACCGACTAAACCATAGCTCTGATACCAATAAAATATTACACTCCTAACCTGTATCCGACGTCAGAATAGGTTAAAAGGCATTATCGGACTTATAACTCAAAACAGAACATCAAATATCGATTAACATTTCAATTCAATAAAATATCATTCATTAAAAACGAACTTTAACTGTACATTCAAAGTTTAACCCATGCATCTAGGATGAAATCGATAACATATAAAAGTTTTAGAACTTATAAAAAAATTTCAACTTTTAAAAGGTCACACGCCCGTGTGAACAGGCCGTATGCCACACACGTCTTTAGGCATGCCTGTGTGTCTAAGCCGTGGCAAAACAGGGCATAGCCACTGACTTGCCCACACGGCTAGAAGAAAAGACCGTGTGTCTTGGCCGTGGTCAAGCCTGACTTGGGCCACACTGCTAGCTATATGCCCGTGTGCTTTGGCCGTGCTCGAGCATGACTTACAATTGTAGGGTACCCTAGGGGATACACGGCCATGTAACATAGCCATGTATCGTACACGGCTGAGACACACACCCATGTCTCTGCTCGTGTAGACAAAAATAGGTCATTTGAACAGCCAATTTGCTAAAGAAACAAGTATATATGCACAATCCATTCAGCCAATTCTTATGCTAAAACACACATCATTCATACCATAACATTATCAACCATTTACATACTCATAAACCTTACCAATTTATACCAAAACATAAGGTAAGATCATATCAAAAACATCATTCAATCTCATGCCATGAACTTACCAAACTTACCATCTCCTTTATCCAACTAAAACATACTAAAAATGCAAATTAACGTCACATACCATAAGCCATTATAAACTATGAGTTCGAACACAAACTAGCCAAATCACATGGCTAAGTATATATACAGCACAAAACATAATTCCACAACTACTAGCCTATGCATGCCATACTTCAAAAATATACATTTTCAAAAGTACCAAAATGAAGTTCAATAGTACGGTGACAATCCTTGATGATCCCCGAGCTTGTAATAGCTTCGATATCTATAAAACAACGTAAACACACAGAGTAAGCTTTAAAAAGCTTAGTAAGCTTGTACCAAAAATCATCAACGGTATATATAACATAAAACATTAAGACATAAGTATTTATAAATTCTCAGATCATCTATCAAATCTATGCCAACAAAATCCAAATGTTCATACCAATTCAATAAACTTTATGTATATAATGTCATCTACCACATAGGTCACATACATACCTGAATCTTCCCGTACTTATTCACTTTCCTTCTCACCTCTCGTTTGATTATTTTAAGACTTCCCGTAAATTATTCGTACTTTAAACATCCACACACTTAGAGCTGTAAAGGTTAGCCAAAGCTAGAACGATTCTGCACACTTAGTGCCATCTCAATTAACCGAAGCTAAGTCAGTATCACACACTTAGTGCCTCAAGTAGCCGAAGCTAGTTTAAATCACACACTTAGTGCCAAATACCACTGATATATCATTGTATTCATCTAAACCAAACATATATACAATCTATATATAATAATAGCATCAAAACATACTTATAACATCATATTTTACGTACGAACTTACCTCGTACTCAGAATTTTCCACTCGATTGTTTATTCTATAATATTTGACTTCCCTCGGCCTAAACTGAATTCCTCTTTTCTTGATCTCAATTGAGCTTTAAACTAGTCGAAACCCTAAGAGCTTTGGTTCATTCTTTTTCTTTTACAATTTTTGGCAATTATAACATAATATGGACACATTTCATGTTTGTTTTTATTTAATATATCATATATACACTTTTTACCATTTTAGCCTTGTTAAAAAACATTAATTTCCATCCACTAATGTCCATAATTGTCCATGCCATATAACAATGGTCTAATTGCATCATAAATACCTCATATTTGACAAGACAAATCAATTAGGCACTTAATCAAATAGAAAACCACTTTTGCACTCTTTGCGATTAAGTCCTTTTTCAAAATTAAGCACACAAACATTTAAATTTTTATATGAGATTTTCACAAACATAAATTCATATATTTTAAACGTGAAAAATAATATTAAAATCTTTATCTGACTCAGTTTTGTGGTCCTAAAACCACTATTCCTGTAATGCCCCGAATTTGGGCCTAGAATGAATGGGCCTTGAGCGTGGGATCTGTTAGTAAGCGGCTTATAAATATTTTAGTGGAGCAAGAAAGTGGCACAAATTGCATGTTTGGTGTCGTGGTTAAGTGAATTAGGTGTGTTTGGGGATGTCTGAGAAGTCCTGGGTTCAAATCTAGGCTTTAGTAAAATTTTAGTTTTTCCCCTTAAGTAAACCTTGGCTTTAGCTTGTAGGCCTTATAAATATTTGTAGGTAATATGTGCCACAGAAAGAGCTTGTGGCCCTGTGGTAAGTGGCGTATGGTAGCTGCTGGAGGTCTAAGGTTCAAGTCTTGGCAAGGTAAAAAGGAGTATTTATTTTGCTACTTTTCGCCTCTAGCATTCTTTGTATTTTCGGCAATTGGTGGTGGTGGTCGATTGTTCTTTTCCTCCTAAGTTGGACTCTGTGTTTTGGTAAGTGGTTTTCATCTAGTACAATCATTCAGCTATTGATGGTTGATAAGTGTTCTGGAATGCAGATAACCCCCCTAAGGCCATTGTTTGGGTCTCTTTCAATCGGATTCAGCAAGTAAACCTTATTGGCGGATCTATTCAAGAGAGAGGTAGGTTTGGACAAGTTAGTTTGGTGGGGGTTTTGGATAGGTTGATTAACGTACGTTTAACTGAATCTCGTGAATGAATGTAGGTTTGAGTACTCGCGGATTCTTCACACTCTTTTTGCAATAGGTTTGTAACCACACCCTTCCTTACTGTAGATCAGTAGAAGCCGAAAAGCTAAAATGCCAAAATGCCGGCATTCGATGCCTCCAAGCATGTGAACGGTGATAGGCTGTAGAGGCCGCCCCGAGCGCTTTCATGGACTTGGGCCTCGATGGGCCAAAATGGGTCGTGTGGGCCTAATGGGATCGTGGGCCTACACAGATAAAATCTGTGATAAGTGAAAAATAATGAACTAGGCTATGGTGTTCCCATAGCCGTGACTGAAATTAGGCTAAATAGGCCACACGAGCGTGTGGGCCCACTTGGGTAGAGTAATGGGCCTTGAGCCCATTTACACCGTTTTAACCATCTAGGTTACTTGAATCGCTCGAGGCGATGACAGACCATTTATGAGGTCGTAATTTGTGCTGGGACCCCAAAATTAGTAAAATGACCAAAATACCCCTAAAGGGTAGAATGAATGTTTTGCCCATTGAGGGTAAATGACTGATTTGTCTGTGATTTGTGTGATTGATTTTGTGCATGACATTTTGCATACATGACATACTACTTGGGATTGGGATATTGTTATGGTGGAAGAAACCATATTTGTGGCTGTGCCACATATTCTGATATTAGCAGCTTTGATGCGACTCTAGTTAGTGCCGTAATTGGTGCTAACACTGTAAGTGTAGGGATGGCGTGGGTGATTTATTCCCCACAGGTAGTGCAGGGTTAGACAGAGGCAAGTGCAGGGTTGGATGGGTTATCATGCATTATTCATATGGATTTGACATTGAAATGATCTAGGCCCAACTGATATTGGTTCTGATATGGGCTAGGCCCAAATTGATACTGTGATGGGTTGAGACCCAAATGTTAATGAATCAGGCTTTGGCTTACATATATTCTGAATCGGACTATTTTGTTACCGATTACGGCTCAAGCCCAAATTGGTTCTAAATTCTATTTTTTAACTAATTGTTTGGATGTTAGGGGATTACGCACTGAGTTTTTGTAAACTCACATCGTTTTTAACTGTGCAGGTAATCCCCAACATTAGGAGGATCGGTGTTGCAAGGGACTCGGAGATGGCCACATAGATGCTTTTGTTATCTACTACATTTATTTACTTCTGAGTACTTTAATTTCAGTTTGGTTTGTAATAAAGCCTCTCTGATTTTTATTTTAAACTTTGGGATTTTATTAACTATGTTTGATAGTTGTTAGAAACATATCGCGTTTTCCAAAATAATAACTGTTTTCAAAACACTACGTTTTCGCAACTCAACTTTTAAACATCACGTTTCTGTAAATCGGTTACTTTTAAAATTAGCTTTCGCAACCTAAAAATAATTTCGAGAATAATATTAATAAGTTTTCAATGTACTAAGTTTTAAATAAGAAGGGCTTTTAATAAGAACAAGGTTTTCGAAAAACACTTCAATGTGACACACCAGATTCGGGCATAACTTCTAGGTCGAGTTTGGGGTGTTACAATTTCGACTAGGGTCAAAGTTAGACGGTTACAATCATCAAATTGATGGACAGTCTAAGTGAGTTATTCAAATTCTGAAGGATAGGTTATAGAGTTGTGTGATTGATTTCTGAGGTGGTTGGAGGAATTTATATCGTTGGCTGAATTCGCATATTAAATAGGTTCCAGTCCAGCATTCAAATGGCACCTTATGAGGCGTTTTATAGTCATAAGTATCGTACCCCTCTGTGTTGGACTGAGTTAGGTGAACGTCAAGTGTTGGGTCCTGAACTAGTTTATAAGACTAAGGATACAATTAGATTGATTCGAGACCGTCTTATGAAAGCTTTCGACCGATAGAAATCATTTGTGTATTTAAAGAGGAAAGATATTGAGTTTTCCATGGGTGATAAAGTTTTTCTGAAAGTATCTCCTTAGAAAAAGGTTATCTGATTCAGACGTAAGGGCAAGTTGAGCCCAAGGTTCATTAGGCCCTATCACATTCTAAAACATGTTGGACCTGTCGCCTATCAACTGGAGCTACCTCTTAAGTTAGATCATATTCACGACGTATTCCGCATCTTTATGTTGAGACGGTATCGATCTGACCCATCTCACATTGTTCCTATTGAGGAGATTGAGGTACGACCAGATCTAACCTTCGAGAAGGAGCCTGTTTAGATTCTAGATTGAGACATTACGGTCTTAAGGATAAAATTTATTCCTTTGGTTAAGGTTCTGTGGCGAAATCATGGCACTGAAGAAGCTACATGGGAACTTGAGATTCAATTCGTTAGTAGTACCCTCATCTGTTTAGATCAGGTAAATTTCGAGACTGAAATTTCTTTTAGGGAGAAAGAGTTGTAATACCCCAAAAATTTGAACTTCTGCCTATAAACTCTATCATTAAATGTGTGTCTCTTTAGTGGTTTAATGGCTTAAGTGTGTGCTCGAGATCTAGGGTTCAAGTCTTACTTGTGAAAATTTTTTTATTCAACCCTTATCTATGAATATTTGACCTAAGTTTAATTCAATGTAATTTCATGTCGAGAATGAGCCTGCTGGTTCAACGATTAAGTTTCTAAATGCCTCTGGTCCTATGATCGAGTTTGTGTGTATGCATGAAGGATGTATTTTTGTTTTTATGTCATTTTGTAAATTTGGTTTATTTTATTTACTTAATTAAATTATTTTTTTTCTCTTTGTTTTCCCTCTCTCTCTTTTTCCTTCTTCCTTTTTCTCCTTTCATTTTTCTTTCCACCAAATATTTCTTCTTTACCGATTGTTTCTTTATCTCTTATTATTACTATTATTTTGTCGAGCAAATTGTGTATTTTGTTATTTCGACTAAAAAGTTAACCGCGTAAGTTTGTTTTGAAATTCAATTAATGTTTGCTTTCGTTTATAAAATTATTGAAATTGGGTTCTACTTAAATTGATCAAATTCTCAGTTTGAATGTTCGATTGGCTTCCTTTTTAGGTGAAAATCAAGAGGCTAACATTCATCCGGCAGATTAGGTTCATGTATTGTTGTTTCTTATGAGGGTGAGTGTTTGATTTTTGAGCCAGAGTTTTGTGTCGAAGTTTTCAACGTATTTCAATTTTTGATGTGGATTTAGTGTTGTGTTCATGAATAAATCATTTGATTGGGCAATTGGTTATTATTTTTAGGTTTCGGAATCATCTGGGTCTACATCAAATCCGTATTAGATGTGTAATGAAAACTTGAAATTCTGCGAATGACAAAAGTCGAAAACCATGGCTATCGATGCCACACAGCTACGTGCCAGGCCGTGTGAGCCACACGACCGTGTATCCGTGAAACTCACCATTTTGGGATTAGAGTCACACGAGCTAGAGACATGGGCGAGTCTCCAAGTTGTGTAACTCACTATTTTAGAATTAGGTTCGAATGGGTCAGAGACATGGACGTGTGTCCAAGCTGTGTGAGAGAATTTTTGGGTTTTGGTTTACACTGACATGTGCTAGGCCGTGTCCTAGCCCATGTAACTCTCTGTTTTTGGTCACACAGTCATGTGCTAAGCTATGTGACAGATCGTATTGGCACTGATATGAGCCACAGAGATGTGTGCCAGGCTGTGTGGACCACACGGGCCACTCATTTAGGTTGTGTGAATCCACACGGGCAAGTGGGTCAAAAATTAGGTCCCAGGGCCGTAAACGTCACTCCAATCGAATGTAGGCCTATCATGAGGTCCGCATGATTTGAAATAGGCTATAAAAATCGTTATCCAATTATTTTTTTTGTAAAAATTGTTATTTATATACATGTTTGAAATGTAATTTGATAAATAAGTGTGTCTGCATTACTTGAGCATGATCTAAATTAGTGTTACTATATATACATATCTTATATCTCTTAAGTCTGCATCTACATCGGGATTGGGATTGTATAAAGGAGGAAGTGTGGATAGTTTAATAATCTGTCAAATCTGGTGGCTAAGCTACATATATAATTGCTTCTGGCGATTTATCGAATTCTAACCTGGTAGCTAGGCTGTAATTATTCTGAAACGTGACTTACAGTCACTATGAGATGTCTAGGGATGGATGGGTACTTGATACTCTATATGGTGTGTAAGGATGAACGAAGATGGTGTGTAGCTGTTGGGGGTCTACATCTATATATGATATCCTCTGTTTCTATTTCTGTATCCGCTTCTGAGAATTTTCTGATTAATAAGAAATCGAAACCATGTTTATTGTATTACTGATTATTGAATGCATAAGTTACACACTAAGTTGTAAACTCATTTAGTTTGCTTGTTTGGATTACAGGTAAACCATAGACTTAGGCGGGTCAACATAGCAGGAGCTCGGTCATCTCCCTTTATTTACTTTAGTGTTTAATCAAATTTATTCATTCTTATGTCTTTTTTTCGGATTGTTGTTAAAAGTTTAGATTTACGTGGGTTGTTAAAACCATTTTTAGTCATTTAGTCTATTTAAATTTATGAAATCTAAGTTGGTTTTTTTACAAATGGTTATTCTAACCCTCTAGGTTTGGCCATAACGTTTAGGCAGGGTTTAAGGTGTTACACATTATTTTTGTCTGGTTAATTTAATCTATATAGTAATTTTAATTCAATTAACCACTTAAAAATTAAATAATAAAACTTATTCATTTAAGCCATTTTATGTTTGTTTTACAGAATTACCCCAAAATTTCACACTTTATGAAATTTGTCCTTAAATCAAAACTTGTAAAATTTACACAATTGACCATAAGACCCCTAAGCCGAATTTATTATAATTCCTCTACAGCCCTTAATAACTGAATTTTTATAAATAAATCATGTTAATTTCAATAATATAACAATTAAATCCTAATATTCAAAACTAATTAAAACTACTTTATAAAATGTTCTTATTTAACCATCAAGCTCATGAGTCTATCAATTAACTTCAAAAACACATATAACTCATCCATAGAAAGTCCCTAATCTTTTAACAATTTCTCAATTTAATCCCTAGGCTAGCTAAATTAAGATACAACAATATCAACAACATAAATTACTAAAAATGGAAGTCAAATACATACCATGCATGCAAAACAAAGCTTGGTCAAAAGCTTCTTAACACAACAATGGTGGTTTCAGTTTTGAAACAAAAGAAACAAGAAAGATGATCATCATCATCTTTTGTTTTATTTTAATTTTGCTGATTACTCAATTTAAAAGTTTAACCTTTAATTAATAATTCAAATTTCATGAAATACATCACCAAAATCATCGACTAAATGTTATGCAATTTCCCAGACTTGGAATGTTCAGAAAATTGCTCGAAGGGAAGGATCGTCTCGAATGGTTTAATTTGTGGAAACCTTGACTCGTAGCAGTCTTAGCTTAAGAACCTTAGCTATATTAAAGCTAAGACCAATTTAACACTCAAACCACTAGAACCTCGGTATAAAGGAAGTTGTCACACTTTGGGGTGTGGTACGAAGTGATAAGATAGGTGAACGCCACAAACTGAGAAGTTTGATAAGTTCGAATAAGTTTGGTTAAGAACCTTAGAGAGAAAATTCTCACAAAGATAAGTTTAATATTCAAAATGTTCTAACTTGACAAATGTCCAATTACAAAGCTTATATAAACCCTAAGTTGGCCATTCAAATTTGGAATCAATGGTGTTCACATTTGTATTTAAAATGTTCACACACTAGCATTAAAATCGGTTCATCTAGTTGGAAAATTCATACATCAATCAAATGGTCACTTTCTTCCCCTTTAGACAATTCATGTATGCTTAATCAAGAATAAATCTCCAAGTTCCTTACATGTTCAATCTTTAATTCTCCCTTCATTCCCTTTGGCCGAATGCTAGATGCATGGCTCATGCATCTCTTTAGTTAGCATCTTTAATGTGTCTTAGAAGGTTGAATAGTCATCATGCATCTTGAAAATACATCCCCTAATTTGGTTCATGCATGATTTTATTCATTAGCCAAATTAATTATGGTTTGACTCTCTTGAATGTTGTTCATGAATCCCCCCCAAGCATGAAGTAAATGATCAGCCAAATTACTTCCACCTTTGCCACCGTCCATGCATCTTCATTGAAGGCTGGTTCTTGAAGACTCTAAAGACTTCCATGGTGCATGAATTTGGTAGAGTGGAAGAGACACTCAATGATCTATGTGAATGGTAACCTATACATATAAACAGACATCAGACATTTGCAGCAAACACAACTCACAATCGGCTATAAGACTTAACTAAATTAGACACTTGATTTAGACTCTAGATGCACACAAACATAACACACATATGAATGAATGACTTAATCAAGTAACATGTTTTAAATATCACACGCATAAATAACATGACTTAAGATAAAAATGGCAACATAAAATGACACCCTTCACACGCATATCTTTATGATCAAACTTAACACATAATTTAACACATAAATATGATGCACAATAGAAACTGTGGAATTAAAATGCAAAATTATTATAATAAACTTAAGTTCATAAAGATCAAAGTGATAGAATGGATGATTCATGTCCATTAGAGAATTCATCCTTCACTTGGACCAAGTGAACTAGATTAAGATTTGGGTTTGGCCCAATTTGTTCAAGATTACTTTAGGCTTGACTCCAAAGCCCACGCATGAGTCCATTAAGAGCCTCCTCTTTAAAGCGTTTAGTCGTAGCCCTTGTGATTGGCCCAATGGGAACTTGCAAAAGGTATTGTATAATCTTAGAAGTTTCATGCAAAGTTGGGTCATGATGGTTCAGCCCATATTCATCCTTCGTTGACTCCTCAGGTTGTGTCATATTTCATCTTTTGTTTTATTTTAATTTTGTTTATTTCTCAATTTACAAGTTTACCGTTTAATTAATAATTCAAATTTCATGAAATACATCACTAACGCCGTCCACTAAATGTCCATATGGTCTAATTACTTCTAATGCCCATCAATTCAAATTTCTATAGCCATTTAACAGATTTAACTATTATTGATTAACTTTTGTAACTTTTACGATTTAATCTTTTTTACTTCATTAACTATTTAAACGATAAAATTTCCTAACCAAATTTTAATATGACACTAATATAGACTTGTAAATATCAAATAAATAATATTTATTGACTCGCTAATCAATATTATGGTCTCAAAACCATTGTTTTCGATACTACTAAAAATGGGTTGTTACATTTTACATCTCGATACATCTTGTTTCCTTCGGGATGCATGGCATAAGGGCTCACATGCGTTTCTCGAAGTATGGTTTGTCTTAATTCATTATTATTTTGCACACAATACCTTCAATGAAAGCACAAAACACCTTCATCATTAAACCCATAATCCTTAATTTTGTCATCTTCCACCCTTTTCATCCAAGGCAATAAGGACACATCTAAAGGTTGTTTAGCCTTAATCTCGCTAGCTAAGGTGGGTTTCACTTGCAGCTTGGCTAACAAGCCTCCATCATCCACTAGGCTCAATCTAGCAAATATTGCTCTTAACTTTGTCATTTGCTTCCTACTTAAGGCGTCTGTTATAGCATTGGCTTTTTCGAGGTGGTATTCAATTACACAATGATGCAATCTCAACAGCATCATGTTTTGAAACAATTCAACTACATCGGGATTGGCCCAAACTCGAGTGGCCCAAGTGTAAAATGAAGCTTTTAATTCCAGTTTGTTAATTTGGTTGCTGGAATAAGGACTTTCATTTATTTATTTTAGTTACTTTAGTTATTATAATATGAGTCTTTAATTATGTTTTGTTTATTAAATGCATCTTTAATTAATGTTTTGCATTATTGATCTACATCTTTTAATTATGACATGCATTATGTGTTTTGTATTTAATAAAGTCATGCATTTTGTAACTCCCATGTTAATTAAAGTTTGCATCTTTTAATGAAGTCATGCATTAAGTACTTCATTGTTCATTTAGTTTACATCTTAATTAAACAAAGCATTTAAGCATCCTAGTAGTTAAATATGTTTGAGTTTGTTTAAATAAGTATGTTATTTAATTTGGATTTTTTTTTAATGCTTAAGTTATAGTGTGCTTAATTTTTCTTAAATAAATTGATTGTGTGATTGTTGTAGGAAAGTCCGAAAGGCTGGTCACATAGCTACAAAAGGGCTATTCGTTTGCCAAGAAGAATCAAATGTTGTCAGATTCAATTGGCTGTCTAGTTTTGGCATAAAAGAGTGTGCATTTGGTCATTTAATTGCTGGTGCATATTTGGAACGTTTTTGGTGGGTATTGAAGCACTCAAAGCTCATTATGTTGACTTTTCAAATGGGCCAAGAGTGACTCTTCAAGTCTGATCGATTTCATGCACTCAAAGCTAGTTATGGTGCCAATTAAGAGATGAATACACAAGCATTAAGGCATTTGGTTAAGGGGAAAATGAAAGGACATCAAGCAGCACATTTAACGGACCATTAAGCTTTCATCAAGTGAAGAGGCATGACTTTTCAGCAATGTATGTATCGAGTGAAAAGACATGACTCTTTGGCTGCCCATTAAGAGTTATAACCAAATTTTAATATTTTGTTAATAGTTGATATGAATGTAGAATTTGAATAGTCATAATAATGCCTATAAATAGTTTGTAAGAAAACACTGTTTTGGTTAGACTTTTTTCTTTTTGCCAAATTTACGAAATATTTGAAACTTGTGGGAGTTCAAATCTCCTTATTCTTTTTGGGATTGATTTGACTTATCAAGCTAGGCTTGTGGCGTCTTATCCTTCCTTTGTTTTCCAAACTTATCACTACAAAGTGTGGTGTTCGTTATACCTTTGGTTCCTATCTCGTTAGATAGTGGGTCAAGGTTTATTTGCTGATTTTACTTTTCATTATCCATCTAAGTGCTTGTAAGTCGACAATCTCTATATTGTTGGTTCAGCCTTTGCCTTTGCCAAAATTCCTCTATCCATCTTCCAAACTCTTTGAACCTTTGTTTGAACCTATCTTCTATCCATCTTCAACCTTTTTCTTGTAACGAATCAAACTTACTCAATTTTTCGATTAGGAAACTAATACGACATGAATCATCACCGAGCCGAGTTTGTATCATACAATCATAATTTTTTAGCTGTTCTAACCACCTCTATTGCCTCAATTCAACTCTTTTTGGGTGAGAATGTATCAGAGACTCTTATGATCTGTATAAATGTAACAATTCTCACTATACAAGTAGTGCTTCCAAATTTTCGGTGCAAAAACTACTGTAGCCAACTCTAAGTCATGATTCAGGTAGTCGCACTCATAATGTATCAATTGTCTCAATGCATAGGCCAGTGACCTTACCGTCTTGCATCAACACACATCCAAGGCCAGTATCGGATACATCACTGTACACCATATACTATTTTCTTTATTCAGACTGAATTAACACAAGAGCTTGGGTTAACACCGCCTTAAGCTTTGCAAAGCTAGATTGTTGCTCATCTATCCACTTAAAAGGAATATCATTCCTCAACAACTTAGTTAGGGGTGCTACTATTAAGGAAAACCCTTCGATAAATCTACGATAATACCTAGATAAACTAAGGAAAATTTGGATTTCAGAAACATTTTTGGGTTGTTTCCATTCAAGGATAACCATTATCTTTTTTAGATCTACCCGAATACCCTTTGCAAATGCCACACGTCCTAAAAACATAACCTTCTTAAGCCAGAATTCACATTTACTCAATTTTGCATACAACTTCTTTTCTTAGAAGGTTTGCAGAACCTTCCTAAGGTGTTCATCATGTTTAGGTTCAGTTTTGGTGTAGACTTAGATGTCATCAATGAATATGAATTGATCAAGGAAGGATTGGAACACTTGGTTCATTAGATCCATGAAGGTGGCAGGAGCATTAGTTAAACCGAATGGTATCACAAGGAATTCATAATGGCCATATCAGTTTCTAAATGTAGTTTTGGGCACATATGCTTCCTTTACCTTGAGTTGATAATATACTGACCTTAAATTTATCTTAGAAAACACCATTGCACCTCGAAATTGGTTGAACAAGTCATTGGTTCTAGGCAGAGGATATTTATTCTTGATAGCCAGTTTGTTCAACTATTGGTAGTTGATACAAAGCCTTAGGGAACCATTTTTCTTCTTGACAAATAGGATTGGAGCTCCCTATGGAGAAATACTGGGTCTAATAATTTCACGATCCATAGCTCTTGAAGTTGGATTTTTAGCTCTTGTAACTCTTTGGGTGCCATGTGGTAGGGAGCAATGAACACCGGAGTAATTCCTTGCAACAATTCAATTTCGAATTCTACCTAACAGTTTGGAGGTAACCCTAATAACTCCTCGAGAAACACATCTTGGAATTCCCTAACTATTTAAATGTTATCTAAGGTGGTATTATCAGCATTCTCATCCATCATATAAGCTAGATAAGCTTCGCACCCTTTCTAAACTAGCTTCTCGGTGACGATAGCAGAAATTACATTGGATAAATAATCTCGACACTCCCTAACCATAACAATTTCTCTATCTGATAAACCGTAATTTATACATGTTTTTACCCCATGCTTAATGCATGTTATGAATGATTTTTCCTTAGAATTGGTGAATTTGATGCTCCTAATGCCTTAATTTTATGTTTTATACTTAGGTAAGCATAGGAGGGTGAAAGAAACGAGAAACGGGCCAAAAAAGGAGAAAATGGGCCAAAGTACAAAATCAACACGGCCTGGACCTCCCCACACGGGCAGCTCACACGGCCGTGTCAATTTGGCAGAATTGAAGCATGACTCGCACGGGTAGAACACATGCCCGTGCCAATCTAACAAGCTCAAACACAGCCTGAAGTAATCGCACACAAGCGTGTCACACGAGCGTATCCCTGCCAAGCCTAAGTTGAGTCTGATTTGGAAAAGGCCACTTTTGAGGGTTCTTAGGCATTCCAAATCCTATAAATACACCCCAGAGAAGAAAGAAAAAGGAGACGGAGAATAGGGAGTAAGAAATTGCTCCAAGGAAGCCGATTAATCCATCTTAGAAGCCAGATTCACCATCAAGACTGAAGATTTCTCCTCAATTTTCCTTTCAGGAGTTTTGGGTTTTCTTCATGTTTTGTATTCTTTATTATTCTGAGATATTTTCTTATTTAGTTATGAACTAAACCCCTAAATACCTAAGGGGTATGAAACCCAAGACGAATCTTGTTATTATTTTCTGAATCGTATGATAAATATTTGACTTGTTCTTAATTCTTATTTTGGTATTTCAGGATATCACGTTCTTAATTCTCGTTTTGGTATTTTAGGATATCACTTAAAGTTACTACTCTTAGTTGGAGGAGGAATAGACCCTAACTAAGAGTAACTTTGTCATAATTAAGCGGAGTTGATTGCACGCCTACAGATAAGGTGACAAGATTTTGCCGAATTAGGGTGAAACCTAATAAGGGAATCCATAGAACGAGTTAATGCAACCCTAGGGTGTTAATTAGAGAAAAGTCTTCATTATTCAACCTAGGGATTAGACGTTATTGGTCTTGAATAGGGATAATAACATAACTTAGGGATTTCTACAGAACAAGTTAAATGAATAAATCATCCGGTTCGGAGCCAGAATAACAAGTAAAAGTCTAGGTGGATTTTTCCTTAGGTATTGTCCTTAATCAATCATTTTCCCAGAAGTAATTTCCCAATTCTATTTTCTGCAACTTCTTAGTTTAATTAATTAGTTAGTTAAAACAAACCTATTTATTTCTTAGGCTAGATAATAAAAAGACAGTCATTACTAGTACTATTAGTCCTTTGGGTTCGATAATCCGGTCTTGCTAAAGCTATACTACTGTTCGATAGGTACACTTGCCTACATCGTGATAATAGTTGGTTTCAAGAATGATTTATTATAAATTTATAAAACTTATCACGAAAAATCACGATCAAGTTTTTGGCACCGTTGCCGGGGACTAAAATATTAGAAACACTCAATTTTTAGTACTTTAGCCATTTATTTTTCTTGCAATTTAACTTTATTTTTATTTTACTAATTTCCTTTTTCTTTCTTCTGGTAGGTTCTTATAGTTTATGACTAGAAGAAACCCGTCGGGACCACTGCTTTTTGACGAAGAGATCGATCGCACAGCTCGTAGAAATAGACGAGAAATAAAGCGAAGCTTAAGATACACAGAGGATGAGCAAGAGGAAGATATCTCAACTACAACTGAGGAGATAGCTGAAAATCAAGACAATCAGCTACCTCCAGCAATACCCGCTGAATTAGCAAATCAGAATCCTACTCCTCGTACTATGTATGATTATGCTAAACCTAATTTAACAGGAACTGAGTCAAGTATAGTTAGGCCTGCTATTACTGCAAATAATTTTGAACTGAAACCTAACACGATTCAAATGATACAGTAGTTTATTCAATTTGATGGTTTGCAGGATGAGAATCCCAACACTCACTTGGCGAATTGCGACACTTTTAAAATTAATGGCGTTTCTAATGATGTCATTCGCCTTCGGTTATTCCCTTTTTCACTAAGGAACAAAGCTAAACAGTGGTTGAATTCGTTACCACGAGGGTCTATCACTACTTGGGAACAAATGACCGAAAATTTTTTATTAAAATATCTTCTGCCAGCTAAAACGGCTAAGTTACATAATGATATCTCTTCTTTTGTGCAGATGGACTTAGAAACACTTTACGATGCATGGGAGAGATACAAGGACCTACTGCGAAGGTGCCCTCACCACGGGTTACCTCTATGGCTGCAAGTTCAAACGTTCTAAAATGGTATGAATCCCTCGACAAGACAGATGATTGACGCAGCTACTGGTGGAACCATCAACAACAAAACACCTGAAGAAGCTTACGAATTTATTGAGGAGATGTCACTAAATAACTATCAGTGGCAAGTCATGAGGACTAAGCCAACGAAAACAGCAGGCGTTTATAACGTCGACTCGGTTACTATGATGTCAAATCAGGTAAAACTTCTAAATAAAAAGAAAACTTCTAAATAAAAAGATTGATGGTTTACTTGGTTCTACGCAGGTTCACCCAATAATGCAATGAAAAGCGAGTGGAGGTTGATCAAGTAATCCAGAATATCAACCCTGTGGCCACACCATGGAGAACGAGCAATTAAATTATATGGGTAATAATCCTCGATCTCAAAATAATCCTTACAGTAATACCTATAACGCAGGTTGGAGGAATCACCCGAACTTCTCATGGGGAGGACAAAGAAATCAGAGATCACCACCTCCCTCAGGCTTCCAACAGCCACCTTATCAATAAGAGAAGAAACCGAACCTTGAGGAGATGCTATCCAAATTCATCTCGACGTCAGAAACCCATTTCCAGAATGCCGAGATAGCACTTAAAAATCAACAAGCATCAATCTAAGGGCTCAAAACTTAGATAGGCCAGCTGTCCAAACTGATTTCCGAACAACCACAAGGTGGTTTACATAGTAACACCAAACCAAAAGAGCATGTGAAAGCAGTTACACTGAGGAGTGGGAAAGTATTAGCTGAATCTGAAAAGAAGCTAACACAAGAAGCCGTGATAAGCGAAAGGGAGGAGGAAAAACCCAAAAATAGTGACGAACCAGTGCTGAAAAAGTATAAACCACCAGTTCCGTACCCAGTAAAATTGAAAAAAGACCGCATGGATGCACAATTCGGTAAGTTTCTTGAACTTTTTAAACAATTACATGTCAACTTACCTTTTGTTGAAGCTATCTCGCAGATGCCTACATATGCAAAATTTTTGAAGGAGCTCCTAACAAATAAAATGAAGTTTGAGGACTTATCTACAGTGGAACTCAACGAGGAATGCTCAGCTATACTCCAAAATAAATTACCTACCAAACTGAAAGATCTAGGAAGTTTTACTATCCCTTGCTTAATTGGTAGTTTAAATGTTGACAAAGCACTAGCCAATTTAGGCGCTAGCATTAATTTGATGCCATACAAAATGTTCAAACAACTTGGTCTTGGGGAAACCAAACCCACTAGGATGAGTATTCAACTAGCTGATAGATCTATTAAATATCCTAGGGGTATTATAGAAGATGTACTTGTGAAAGTAGATAAATTCATATTCCCTGTTGACTTTGTTGTACTTGATATGGACGAAGACGTGGAAGTACCTTTAATTTTAGGGCGTCCATTTTTAGCCACTGCTAGGGCTGTAATCGATGTGGGTGACGGTAAATTGGTACTTAGAGTAGGTGACGAGGAGATTATCTTTAAAATTTATGATGCTATGAGATTTTCTAAGGAACAGGATGATTCATGTTATTTTATTGACTCTATTGATCATGCTACTCAAGACTCTTTTTAGGAAACTATACGAAAGGACACGACGGAACTGTATCTAGCTCAAGGAGAGGAGAAAGATGATGACCCTAATAATATTCCTTAAGACAAACAGAGTATGAGGGTATTAAGATGAACGATAAACTTAAGCAAAAACCCTCTATTGAAGAACCTCCCAAACTGGAACTTAAATAATTGCCAAATCACTTGGAATATGCATATCTTGGAAATAATTCTACATTACCAGTGATTATTGCTTCTAACCTACAACCCAAGGAAAAAGAAGAATTACTCCAAGTATTAAGAGAACATAAAAATGCCATAGCTTGGAAAATTTCTGACATCAAAGGAATCAGCCCCTCTTTTTACACCCATAAAATTTTAATGGAAGATGAATATAAGCTATATGTTCAAGCTCAAAGACGACTGAACCCCAATATGAAAGAAGTTGTTAAAGCTGAGGTAATTAAACTTCTAGATGCTAGAATTATTTATCCTATTTTTGACAGTTCTTGGGTAAGTCCAGTGCAGGTTGTTCCTAAGAAAGGAGGCATGACGGTCGTGACCAACGAGAAGAATGAATTAATCCCAACAAGGACAGTCACAGGTTGGAGAGTTTGTATTAACTACAGGAAAATGAATGATGCCACAAGGAAAGATCACTTTCCATTGCCACTCATTGACTAAATGTTGGAAAGATCATCTGGGCACATGTACTACTATTTTTTAGACAGACTCTCTGGCTACTTCCAAATCCCAATAGCTCTTGAAGATTAAGAAAAGACGACATTCACATACCCATATGGTACGTTCGCTTATCGTAGAATGCCTTTTGGATTACGTAATGCTCCTGCCACTTTTCAGCACTGTATGATGGCCATCCTTGACGAACTCATGGAAGACATCATGGAGGTATTTATGGATGATTTCTCGGTATCCAGTAACTTTTTCCATCTTTGCCTTAAAAATTTAAAACAAGTTTTAATAAGATGTGAGGAAACAAACCTTGTGCTTAATTAGGAGAAATGTCACTTCATGGTTCAAGAAGGTATCATATTAGGGCATAAAATCTCTAGTAAAGGGATTAAAGTGGAAAAATTTACCCCCTCCTAGTTCGGTCAAGGCTATTAGAAGCTTTTTAGGACATACTGGTTTTTATAGAAGATTTATTAAGGATTTCTCTAAAATAGCTAAACCTTTGACTAAACTGCTAGAAAAAGATATGCCTTTTAATTTCGATCAGGACTGTTTAGAAGCATTTAACACCTTAAAAGATAAATTAATTAATGCTCCAATTATAATTGCTCCTAACTGGAATTTACCTTTTGAATTAATGTGTGATGCGAGTGACTTTGCAGTAGGTGCGGTTTTGGGACAGCGAAGAGACAAGCACTTTCAACCTATCTATTATGCTAGTAAGATGTTGACAAATGCACAAGAAAACTACACTACCACAGAAAAAGAATTGCTAGCTATGGTTTTTGCATTTGATAAATTTCGATCATACCTCATATTGACTAAAGTTGTTGTTTACACTGACCATTCTACTATGCGATACCTTTTAACCAAAACTGATGAAAAACCTCAACTCATTCGATGAATTTTGTTGTTGCAGGAATTTGACTTAGAAATTCAGGATAATAAAGGAGCTAAAAATCTCGCAGCTGACCATCTTTCCAGGCTTGAGAATTCAAATACCAAAGAACTAGATGAAGTTGAAACAAATGATTCGTTTCTTGAAGAACAATTTTTTGCTATATCTGATTCTGAGGTACCTTGGTTTGCAGACATCGCAAATTTTTTAGCCGCTAACATTATCCCAAAAGGGTTAACACACCAACAAAAGAAGCGATTCTTTAATGATGTGAAAAACTACTTTTGGGATGACCCTTTTCTTTTCCGCATATGTGCAGATCAAGTCATTAGAAGATGCGTTACAAGGCTAGAAACATAAAAAATATTAGAACATTTCCACTCAGGGCCAACTGGAGGACATTATAGTGGAACTAAGACCACACATAAAATACTTAAATTAGGTTTTTATTGGCCCTCATTATTCAAAGACGCTAACAGGTACGTTACTTCATGTGACAAATTCCAACAGACAGGTAACATATCTAAATGTCATGAAATGCCTCAAAACTATATGCTTCTATGTGAAATATTTGACGTTTGGGGTATCGATTTTATTGGTCCATTCCCCAGTTCATTTGGGAATACATACATCTTAGTAGCAGTTGATTATACGTCCAAATAGGTGGAAGCTCAAGCTTTACCTACTAATAATGCTAGAGTAGTAGTAAGTTTCCTTAAGAAACTCTTCTCAAGATTTGGAATACCTAGAGCAATTATCAGTGATAGAGGCACTCATTTTTGTAACGCCCAATTTGAAAAAACCCTTAAAAAATCCAGAGTTCATCACAGGACAGCCACCCCAGACCATCCCCAACTAGTGGACAAGTTGAAGTGGCAAACCGAGAAATCAAACGAATTCTAGAAAAGACAGTAGAATCAAATAGAAAAGATTGGGCAATGAAAGTAGATGATACTTTATGGGCTTATAGAATAGCTTTTAAGACCCCCATAGGGACATCACCTTACAGACTTGTTTATGGAAAAAGTTGTACCATTTAAACTAGAGCATAGAGCTTTTTGGGCTATTAAATTGCTAAAACTTGATCCCAAACTTGCAGGTAAAAATAGGTTGATGTAGTTGAACGAATTAGATGAGTGGCGAGCCAATGCATACGAAAATTCACGCTTGTACAAGGAAGTAAGAAAGCGGCGCCATGACGCCCGTTTGAAGCAACGGAAACAATTCGAAGTCAAAGATTTTGTCTTGCTCTATAACTCGAGACTCAAATTGTTTCCCGAAAAACTTAAATCAAAATGGTCAGGACCTTTCGTAGTTCAAACTATTTTTCCATATGAAACAGTAGAGGTAAGTCACCCATCACAAGGAACTTTCAAGGTAAACGGCCATCGTCTCAAACTTTATAACGGTGAGAATTTTAACGATGATGGAGAGGAGCTACGACTCCATGAAACCCCCTGAATACACCAACAAGGGAAAATCGAGTTGAGACTATAAGCAGGCGCTTCTTGAGAGGCAACTCGAGTGCTAACAGTTATCATTTATTTAAATTTCATTTAAATTTCAAAATTTTTAATATTTAGACCACTAAATGAATCTTTGAACACAGGTCTACAGAACCCACACGGCCATCTACAAGGGCGTGATTTAGGCCGTGCTCATGACACGAGAATAGACACGGCCATGCGATACAGCCGTGTGAGCAGGCCGTGGGCAAACCTGTCCAATTGACACGGGTGTGCGACATGCCTGTGCCTATCACCCGTGGTCGACACTGCCAAAACAACACGGGCGTGCGCATAAGTACGAGCGTGGGAGAAGTAAGCCACATCGCACACGGTCGTGTGTTACGACTATAAAGCCACACGGCTAAGACACACGGGTGTGTCTTAAGGCCGTGCAATGAACTTTCAACTCGCAACAAACACAGGCTGGACACGACCCACACGGGCGTGCGAGACGACCGTGCCACCTACAAAATTAGACTATTTCCCTTATTTTTATTGTTATTCTTAGTTCCTTTTAATTGATTCACGTATTCTTAAAACACAGCTTACCTTTATGATTATTATCAGGTTATTTCTTCCTCCGAATCAGGCCTTACCGCCAGTTCTATTGTTAATTCTCGCTTTTGCCAAACTAGGGAATTCATTTATTCAACACTCAAGAAGTTTCAATTCTCTCCCTATCTTATGATCTTATATTTTCTTATATATCTATCTTTGTACATTGAGGGAAATGTACATCTTAAGTGTGGGGGGGTAATCATTTCATTATCTGAAAAATCCCTGAATATTACTTTGTTCTCTTGTACATCTCTTATATTATGGTTAGGAAGAATTTTGATTGACTAATAATTTCTATTGATATATCTTGAATTAAAACATAGGCATTCATGCATTGATTATTTAAACTTTAAAACTTTAGAAAATCAAGCATGATAAGTTGATTTTTAAGAATTTAAAATTTTATGTTGTTTCCACAAGTTTAGGTATTATCTTGAATTGAATCCCACAGGTTTAAACATCAAAAAGCCATAATTTTTGTGAGATTTTTGAGCCTTTTGAGAATATATTAATTCTTTCATGCTCACTTTTATTATTGCTTTGAGTGTGTCAATATTGAATTGTTATTCTAGAACTTGCCTAATTATGCATGTCAAGACCACACTATTTGATTTGATATGTCAAGATGATAGAGGCACTTAAGACTAACCCACCCACGCCATGAAAAGCCTACCTCCACGATTAACCCTTAGTGAACCCCTTTGAGCCTAACAAGCCATTCCTTTTATTACCCTCAATATTAACCCTTAACCCATTATTGTTGAAATCCCCTAAATTAATTTGATCCCTCTTTTTGTCGAGATTTGAGTTGAATAAATTGCTTAGCTATGTATTGTTTTTAATAGTTAGTCTATGTTATTTGGCTTGTTCTTAAAAAAATGTATATATATTAGTAGTGACCTTTTGTGAGCTTCATTATTCAAATTCCATAGTCAGAGAAGAAGTTATGTTGTACATAAGTAATGATTAAATATTTTTCTAGTTAAGTATTTTTTCAACTCAATCTCGATTCTAACCTTTTCTTTCAGCTTGTGACCACACTCCCTAACCAAGCCTCGTTATAACCCTCTAAAGACCTTTTAATTGATGTATCATCTCAATTTATAGTGGTGGAGATTTGATTTTCATGCAAGCCTATGGTAATAACTTTTCATATTAACTGATGAGTGCTAATTTCATTGTCCTTAAACACTTCGAGTGATTTGAGTGAATCCTTCAGTGAGGATGTTAAACTCTATGCAATTTTGAATCAATTATAACTACTTAGATGAAGGGAGGTGCCTAAGTTTTTCATGATTAAATATTCAACTTGGAATGTTTGAAGCTTTAATGTTCTTTTAATTGAATTCTCAATGTATGATTACTTATGAGATAGTTTGAAATATTATTGATAGGAATTATAAGTTGAGAAAAAGGAATTTTTAATTATGATTTGAGGATTTTGCTTGAGGACAAGCAAACGCTTAAGTGTGGGGGTATTTGATAAACCGTAATTTATACATGTTTTTACCCCATGCTTAACGCATGTTATGAATGATTTTTCCTTAGAATTGGTGAATTCGATGCTCCTAATGCCTTAATTTCATGTTTTATACTTAGGTAAGCATAGGAGGGCGAAAGGAACAAGAAACAGGCCAAAAATGGAGAAAATAGGCCAAAGTACGAAATCAACACGGCCTGGACCTCCCCACACGGGTAGCTCACACGGTCGTGTCAATTTGGCAGAATCGAAGCAAGACTCACAAGGGTAGAACACAAGCCCTTACCAATCTAACAGGCTCGAACACGGCCTGAAGTAATCGCACACGGACGTGTCAAACGGGCGTGTCCCTACCGAGCCTAAGTTGAATCTAATTCAAAAAAGGCCACTTTTTAGGGTTCTTAGGCATTCCAAAGCCTATAAATATACTCTAAAGGAGGAAAAAAAAGGAGACGGAGAATAGGGAGTAAGGAATTACTCCAAGGAAGCTGATTGATCCATCTCCGAAGTCGGATTCACCATCAAGACTGAAGATTTCTCTTCAATTTTCCTTTCAGGAGTTTTGGGTTTTCTTTATGTTTTTTATTCTTTATTATTCTGAGATGTTTTCTTATTTAGTTATGAACTAAACTCCTAAACACCTAAGGGGGATGAAACCTAAGATGAATCTTGTTATTATTTTCTGAATCGTATGATAAATATTTGACTTGTTCTTAATTCTTGTTTTGGTATTTCAGGATATCACTTCAAGTTACTACTCTTAGTTGGAGGAGGAATAGGCCCTGACTAAGAGTAACTTTGTCATAATTAAGTAGAGTTGATTGTGCGCCTAGAGATAGGGTGACAAGATTTTGCCGGATTAGGGTGAAACCTAATAAGGGAAGCTATA
This sequence comes from Gossypium anomalum, assembly GCA_025698475.1. Lineage (NCBI taxonomy): Eukaryota > Viridiplantae > Streptophyta > Magnoliopsida > Malvales > Malvaceae > Gossypium > Gossypium anomalum. The sequence continues at coordinate 72,835,224 of CM046966.1, read as the reverse complement.
GAACGAGTTAATGCAACCCTAGGGTGTTAATTAGAGAAAAGTCTCGGTTATTCAACCTAGGGATTAGATGTTATTAGTCTTGAATAGGGATAATAACATAACTTAGGTATTTCTACGGAACAAGTTAAATGAATAAATCGTCCGGTTTGAAGCCAGAATAACAAGTAAAAGTCTAGGTGGATTTTTCCTTAGGTATTGTCCTTAATCAATCGTTTTCCTAGAAGTAATTTCCCAATTCTATTTTCTGCAACTTCTTAGTTTAATTAATTAGTTAGTTAAAACAAACCTATTTATTTCTTAGGCTAGATAATAAAAAGACAGTCATTACTAGTACTTTTAGTCCTTTGGGTTCGATAATCCAGTCTTGCTAAAGCTATACTACTGTTCGATAGGTACACTTGCCTACGTCGTAATAATAGTTAGTTTCAAGAACGATTAATTATAAATTTATAAAATTTATCACAAAAAATCACGATCACTACCCTCAGTTGTTCTCAAGGTTACTCTCTCAGAGGCACAACCTAGACTAAGTTGGTGTTCCACTAACCAATCCATATCCAAATTTAAATGAAAATCCCCAAAAGGTAACTCCATAAGATCTACTGAAAACACTACCCCTTGAACCTCTAATGGAAATCTCTTATAAATTTTATTTACAACAACTGACTGCCCTAAAGGGCTTAATACAGCAACATCAATAGTGGTTTCCTTTACCCTAAAACTCAATTTATCAGACATATTACATGCAACACAAGAGTTAGTGGATCTTATATAGGGCAAAATATGGAATTGAGTGGATGGTAAAAAATACCTATGATAACATCGGACACATATATATCCTCAAATCCCCTAACAGCATAAACAAGGGTGTGTTGTCTAGCCTCTGGTTGATTTGAGCTAGTTGCTACAGTATTTGCAATTCTATTCTGCCCTCAGCCCCTTAAAGGTAACTAGCTCACTCTTTGATTTTGGGCTGGAGCTTACTTCTGGTCAGATTGTCAAAGGCATTCCTTCACCAGATGATCCATTGACCCACATTTAAAACAAGAGTCTAACTTCTTCCAACACTCGCTCGGGTGATGTTTTCCACAATATTTACAAGTGTAGACCTCATCCCTAGAGTTATTTACCACGACCTTTTGTTTTACTCTACCCTCTTTGGTTTGTTTTACAAGATGAGCGTTCAAAATAGTGGAACCAGAATCTTTCTTAGACGGGACCTTACTATTTTCCCGTTTTTCACATTCCACCAGTTTAATCTCTTCCACTATTTTGGCTTTCTCCACTAGGGTCTCAAACACTTGTTCTTGGTGTGGAGCAACTTGGATTTTGATGTTGAAATGCAACCCATTTTCAAACTTCACGTATTTATCCTACTTCGTGGCAACCATGCCTTAAGCATATTGGTTGAGCCTCAGGAATTCAGCTTCATATTCTACCATGGTCTTATCCCCTTGTTTTAGCTTGATAAACTTGCTCCTGCAGGCCTCCACATACCTAGTGCCCACATACTTCTTCTAGAAAGCCTCTTGAAATTATTCTTAGATTATGTGGTTAACTTGCATACCCTTTACAACAAACTATCACCAACATAGGCCTCTTCCCTAAACAAGGACATAGTGCCCTTCAACTTCTACTCCAAAGTATTGTCTAAATCCTTCAGAATCCTCTCCGTCGACTTCATCCAACACTCAGCCATAATAAGAGTCATTTCAGTAATACATTTGAATGTTTCTGCCCCATTTAACCAGAGCAACTCCGCAATAGATCCATGCTCCCCGTTCAGTTTGGGCTCTAGTAACCCTTTGTAACATTTTTAGCATTGCCTGTGTCACACGTCATTATTCTCATAGCCTCTGCCACCACTGATGGTGGAGTGCTCAGCATAATCCTCATTAGGGATTGAGTTTTTGCCCTCAACGGCGAGCGGCTCAACAAGTGCAACCTTACGCGGCCTACCCCTACCACGTCTACATTGAGTATTCATAGTAATCTTGTGAAAATTTAAAGTCTAAAGTATATCTATAGTTTTCATGCAAAAGTTCAAGCATTAGTTATCCTCCTAAATGTTCATAATCTAAATTTTGTGGTCTATCTAAAGTTTCAGAAGTAACAATAACTAAAGTAGAATCGGTATCAAAGTCTCGGATTCAATTTACAGCAGAAAATCATTTTTCAAAAACTTGTGGCATGATCTTTCCCAAAATACCCCCTTAATGCATGCATACAAACTCATTCAAATCTTTACAGTTCGAATTTAAAAAATCTAAGCTCTGATACCACCAAATGTAACCTTCCTAACCCAGCCTAAATGTTAGACACGAATTTAAAAAATTATATTAGCCACCAAAATAGCTCAGTAGGCTATCGGAGTTTTGAAAACAGTCACTTTAAAAACATTTGACTATTTTAGAAGAGAGCTTAGTTAATTATCGATTTTTTTATTACTCTAAAACTTTATTCATACCTTAGTAGTGGAAAAGTGATGATTGTTTGTATTTTTAATAAAACCAAAGTTCATGAATAAATAATTAATATCCATACCTCAAGATCCTAAAAACAAATTAAATGTCATGCATGCTTAAAGAAAAAAAATCCTAGTCTCATGCCGCAATTCAAAATAAAATAGTACAATCTTTGAGTAATTAAGAGTTCAATTAGTAATAAATCTAAAATATATGATTAACTAAAATCGAGCCGAACCTTCTAGATGCTACGTCTGCGTCCTAACCTGGTGGGTTATCTGTAATGATGAAAATTTAAGGGGGAGTGAGCTTTGACGCTCAGTGTGAGTTTAATCACAAGAAAACTACTGCAAAAGATTAAGCATACAAAAATATGTCAAATAGAAATAATTCACAATTACACTTTTAGAATATTGATATTTTAGATTACTCACAATATATTATATATAAATATGCCATATAAAAAATCTCAAATTTGTATGCATATGTTTTTATGGATGCCATACAGTTTCGATTTTAATATAACATATCCAACCCCACTAGTACACAACACAATGGGAGTTCCCCTAAGCTCCATCCACCAATACACCGGATTGTAGTTAAACCACTATTGGTTCGCAGATAAACTGCCAATGGCTATGGATACACAACAAAATCCCCACAAACGAAATTAGCCTTTGGTTGTGGAATACACAACAAATAACCTGCAGATGGAATCTACCTTTGGCTGTTGATACACAACAAATACCAGCAAATGGAATTTTCCTCTGGCTATGGATACATAGTAAATTTTGCAGATAAACTGCCAAACTTCCTCCGTTCACATCGTCCCACCCCCATGCAATGCAATGTGACATATTTAATACAGATCAAAATGGTAGTAATTAATACACTTGTAACATTGCAATTTAGTAGCAAAATTCATGCTTTTCATCTGCTCGGTTAAATGATAACATAAGGCAGATTGTATGTACAATCACAATTATAGATACAATAGTCATATGTACTATTCACAATTCATGTAAATATACACAAATACAATATTAATTCAGTCAATTAGATCATGGATTCTAACAAGATTCATATTATTAGGGACTTGATTGAACAAAATAAAACACTAAAATAGTTTGGAAATCATTTAGGGACTAAACTAAACAAAACATTCTAGGTAAAATTATAAAATAAAAAAATAGGGGCACACAACCATGTGGGATGCTATAAATCGTATGGAGGGGGTACACGGCCGTATGGCTAGGTTCTAGGCTGTGTGGTAATTGAAAAACCATGGTATAGGGGAGACACAATCGTGTAGAGGGTTTTAGGCCGTGTGAGAATCGAAATCCTAGGGTTTCAGGGGAACATGGTCGTGTGAGGGACCATGTGGTCCACACTTATGATGGCTGTGTGTGTAACACCCCTAACCCGTATCTGTCACTGAAATACGGTTACGGAGCATTGCCATCAAACTGTAACATAAGAAAATACATTTCCAAACACTAATGTAATCATAGCATAAATCATTCATTCACATGCTCATCGTCCCTTAATCGAGCCCTCGAGGCCCTAAAACATTTTAGAAATGATTTGAGACTAAATCAAAAACATTTGAAACATTAAGGAAAAAGAAAATTTAAATGTATGGGTCACACAGCTGTGTGTCCAGGCCATGTGACTCACATGGCTGAGACACACACTCGTGTCTTAGGCTGTGTAATAATCAAAATAGAGACACATGGCCGTCTCCCAGCCCATGTCTGTGCCTAGGTAACTCTCTGACTTAGGTCACACAGCCAAGCCATATGCCCGTGTGCCAAGCTGTGTAACTGCCCGGCTTGCAACCTTTAAAACCTACAGGGACACATCGCCACGTGTCACACACAGCTAAGACACACGCCCGTGTCTTAGGCCGTGTGGATAAGAAAATGGTTAAAGTAATGTCATTTCTTTCACCCTTCCCAAACATAAACCTAAGTACTTTTGTACGTATGATCAAGGCTTCTAAACATGCTCAAAACCTACATAAAAAGATCCATACAATAGGCTAATAATCCATACAACCAATATGCCATTTAGGCACCTTAAGCACATACAATAAACATACCTAAACATGTGTATATTTAACCATTTATCAACTAACTTGTTTCCATGCCAAAACATATCACAATTGACACATATCAACCATACCATATTAGATTCATGCCATATCAAAATAATCTTACCTTTTGGACAATTTCTCACATACATCAAAACCATCTAATGACATAAATCTAGTCATTTCTAAATGGTACCAACAACTAACATATATACATACCATATTTCAATCATGCATATCTATTCAAAACCTTTCCAAAAGCATACCATAACTTGACCATGTTGAGGTCAATTCATCACCTACCATTTTAGCCATTCATACATGCATTAATACATTTTCTAAATAACACACATCAACAAGTCATCAAAAGTACTAAGGTTACATCAACCAAAATGACATATACATGCCTCATCAACTGACATAAACCACAAGTCCACCTATACATTCCATTTTAACCTTAATCAAGATATCAAAATCTACTAATATAATTTTTGGATAGTGTGATAGATCTCCGACAAGCTTTCAAACTGACCGAGCTTCTGATAATCTGTAAAGTAAGAAAAAGATAACCACATAAGCAATGAATGCTTAGTAAGCTAGTATAAACTTTAAACATTACATTTCATTTTAATAATGAACTTTATGGGGTAATTATATATCAATTTCACCAAGTTTATCAAACTTATAACTATCAACTCATAAATGAGTAAGTTTTTCAATATCACATATACTTTTCATTCCTAACATAATAAGATTTATAAAACATACTACTCAATCATTAACCTTTTCATAACACTATGAACCACTCCATTCACTTTCTTACCATTCCATTTTCTTACTTTCCATCTCATTTACTTAGCATAAACTTAAATAACAACATCAATTCACTAATTAGTATAATTGTTCCTGAACTAGGTAAATTCATCCATAGCATACATAAGTTTCTCACATATAAGTATACATCATTCAGCTCATCTATTCCTTTTTCATCGTATTACATCTCAATTCTGAACTTACCGTTTGATTACCTTTTCTCACTTGTTTCATTTGAATAATGCAAGATGTAAGCATAACATCAACCACATGATAAACCATTTCATTAGAAATACATACATTGATTCTTACCACCTTTTCATGAATATAAGCATATTTCCATTTGGACACTTACCATTTCAATGCATAACTTTTAAATTCAAACATAATACAATCCAATCAATAGCTTGGCACAAGCCTAAGCATTATCAACAACACATGTTAGCATATTTAAACACAATCCACATGAATTTAACATAGATAAGCCATTTCACATTAATATAATTCATTTGAACTCATCATTTTCCTTAATATATCATACTTTAAATGAAACTTCCATTTCAACCTTTTCATAAATACATGACATAGTTTCTTTTGATCACTTGTCATTCATTTCCTTTACACGCCCGTTGAACCATTTAGAATATCAGTGGATACGCGGGATAGCTCACACGAGCTATGAAATGGGTCTGCTCACATGAGCTGTGGGTCAAAATGTAAGCTACATGATACTGCTCACACAAGTTATGGAGTATCCGCAACAAATGCAGGAGCTCAGCCATCAGTAAGACATTCAAGACCAGCACCCAAAACATGAAAACCCTAATGACATGTTGTGACAACCCGAATTAGGGCCTAATCGGAATAGTGATATTTTGACCATAAATCAGGGATAGAAATAATTGTTTTATAATTATTTTGAGGATTATGATATGATTACGTGATTGTGTGAAAATTTCGTGATAAAATTCTATGCCTAAAGTGCTTAAATTGAAAGTAGGGACTAAATTGAATAAGTTGCAAAACTTGCATTCTAGAAGTTTTTAGTATGAAATTGCTTTGGAATATTAATTAGGAGGTCTTAAATGGAAATTTGACCAATTTTAAGTTTATGGACAAAATTTAGGACATGGATGGAATTTTTAGGAAGTTTAGTAGTAAGGGCATTTTGGTCATTTGCATATTAAATGAAATAAAATGGGAAAAATAACACAAAATTGGTCATCTTCTTCATTAGTTGCTGCCAAATTTTCCTCTCCTCCATAGCTAGGGTTTCTTCAACTTTCAAGCTTCATAGTAAGTGAATTCGAGCCCCGTTTTTAATGTTCTTTACATTTTTGAAATCCTCGTAGCTCGGTTTACCTATTTCCACCATTATTTCGAGTTAGGGTTTATGTTTAAAAATTTACCCATGGATGATATGCATGGATTTTGATGTTTTATGGTAGAATATGAAGTTTGAGATTGTGTTAAACATCTTTTGCTAAGTGATTTTTCGTAAAAACGAGTAAAACGATATAATCGGTAAAAATACTTATTGTTCATAACTATATGTTAGAGTGAGAATTTGATGTTGTTGTAGAAGATAAAAATGTTCATTATGTCATAAAACATAGGAATAAGGGCTGAAATTAAATTTCCGAGCCTTGGGGCAAAAGTGCAAATATGCAAAAGTTTAGGGGTCAAAATGAAAATTTGTAAAAATATGATTTTTGGACTCATATGAATAGTGTGATTAATTATTGGGCTAAATGTGATATTATAGATCAAGAAAGGCGTGGAATCGATCTCGAACGGGGGAAAGAAAAGGCTTTGGACTAAATTGCAAAAATTCCACATTTTGTACCGAGGTAAGTTTGTACGTAAATATTACATTAATTTCATGTATATTCTTACATTTCAGTTTATTATGTGAATATATTAGCGAATGTTAAAATATAAATAGATCATTGGAAGAATGGAAATAAGTAATAGAGGGAGAGATCCCGGTTGAACATTCTAAGAGTTCAATAATATTGATGGAATGTAGCTAGGTCACATGTATGATGCCGAGTGCACATCATGTGTACAAGAAAGCTACACGATGCTATGTAGTAGCTAGGTCACATGTGTGATACAGAAGTATCCCATGTAGACAAGAGAGCTACTGAAGAGATAAATGTAGCTAGGTCACATGTGTGATACAGAAGTATCCCATGTAGACAAGAGAGCTACTGGAAGAGATAAATGTAGCTAGGTCGCATGTGTGGTTCCAAGTGAAGGACACCATGTAGACAAGAGAGCTACGGGACAAATCGGCTAGGTCACATGAGTGGTACTGAGTGTTCACTATGTGTACAAGAGAGCCGAATTAAATGAAGTATGATGGTGGAGCTGTGTGCTGAGACCATTAAAATCGAGGATTGATCCGAATTGTTCAACGGGATGCTTAGTGGTGAGATTGTAGTCATGGACCTACATTTTTGATGTATGAAATGTGATGAAATTGATTTGTAGCATATATATGTAAGTTAAAAATGAGGTTGGTGCAAAGAATGGGTGAAAGAATGAAAGTAGCATTAAATCTGTTTTGGACAGTAACAGTGACGTGATTTTGAAAAATCACCAAAAATAGAAGGAATTTAATTAGAGGTTGAATGAGATGTGTAACTAAAGCTTAATTAGTCTATTTTTATATAAAAGAAACAGGGCAAGCAAAAGAATTCTATATTTTGAGATATTTACAATTGTGTGTGACTGGCTCAGAATGACTACGTGGTCCCCTGTTCCAACTTTGAAAAATCATTAAAAATTATACAAAACAAATTAAGAAATATAGTTTATATTCCTAAACTCCTTATTGAATCTAGTTTTAAATGAAACAGATTTCATGGTTATTCGAATTGTGTACTGGGAGAAATTCAATTCGTAGTGAACTGAGGTCAGATCAGTTGAGCTGTGTAACAGGGGAAACTTTAACTAATAAAATGTACTAATTGGCTTGACCAAAAATTCTAGAAAAAAATTAGTGAATATATATATGAGCCTATTTTCAAGGAAAATTTATGGAATTGGATTTCGAGTTTCGTAACTCGAGTTATGATTTATTTAGCGAACATGATGCACAGAGACAGCATTAATCAAATTGGAGTGAATATTGAAATTGAAGTAGATATACTTGAATTGTTGTATAAACATATTTAGATTCTCTCATTAATATTTACTTACCTACTTACTAAGCTATAAGCTTACTTTGTTTTCTCTCTTCTGTTTTATAGTGTCATTCAACTGCTCAGGAGTTAAGGATCGAGAAGATCTCGCCACACTATCAATACTTTAGGGTAATTGAACTAAATATTTTGAATTATGGCATGTATAGTAGACTTAATTATTTTGTTAGGTGTCATAATTGCCTAGGTTTAAAATATTGGCTACAGTATTCGATCAACTATGTTGTATAAGCCATTAAAGTTGGCTAATATTGTTCAAGACATATGTTATGACGATACACTATTAAATTAGATGACATATTTCTATTTCAGTTTTTTTTTTTTTTGTTCAATGATATGTGCTATGTTTTAGTAATACCTTGTACCCTGTTCCGGCGACGATAACGGGTAAGGGGTGTTACATTTAGTGGTATCAGAGCTATGGTTGAGTCGGTTCTCGGACTAATAAAGTGTGTGTAAAAGTCTAGCTATACATGCCATAAAAATATTGTGATAGTGTGGTGACTCCTGATTATTCTAAACTGTGTTTTGTTTTAATATAGTAATGGATCCTCAAGGAACTGCGGCTGATGATGCTGCTAGTAATACGCCGGCTCCTGCACAAGGGACCGCGCCTGTGGAAAGTAGATCTGAGACATTGAGGCAAGGAGAGGAGGCTCGGGATGCCTTCCTCCAAAGGATGAATGATTGGTATACTAAATTTATTCGAGCAAATCCAAATGCTCAACCTCCTCCACCCCCTCCTATACCTCAGACGATTCCTCGTAGCTGCCAAGGCATAGATTTGGTAAGGATGAGCAAGCCTCCAGCTTGACAAGATTCAAAACAAGGGGCCAAGAGTTTAGAGCAAAGATCGATGATGATCCCGAGAAAGCGGAATTCGGCTTGAAAATTCTACCCGTGTATTTGATGAGCTCTCATGTACACCCGAGGAATGCTTAAAGTGTGTCAGATCACTTTTGAGAGATTCGCCTACCATTGGTGGAAGACTAGGGTAGCAGTGGTGCCAAAAGAAAGAGTTACTTGGGACTTTTTCCAGAGGAATTTAGAAAGAAATACATAAGTCACGATTTATTGATCAAAAACGGAAGGAGTTCCTTGAGTTAAAGCAAGGCAAGATGTCTCAGAGCGAGAATATGAATGCGAATTTGTGAGACTTAGCAAGTATGCTCGTGAATGTGTGTCCACCGAGGCCAATATGTGCGTAAGGTTTGAAGATGGGCTGAATGAGGATATTAAAGTGCTGGTAGGAATTTTGGAGTTGAAAGAATTTGTAGTATTGGTTGATCGAGCCCTTAAAGCTGAAGAATTGAACAAAGAAAGAAGAAAAGCTGCTATGGAGGCTCGAGATGCCAGTAAAAGACCGATAAGCAAGCCATTTCACCACAATCAAAGAGGTCCAAAGAGGCAAACCCTCGAATGACAGCTTTCAATTGGGGATTCACACAGAGATCGTGGTAGAGCGTATTTGGGGTCTAAAGCTCAAGCTACTTCGGTGGCAAGTGTGGGTAATATGTGACCTAGAAAGCCCGAATGTCAGTAATGTGGCAGGCAACATTATGGTGAGTGTTGGGGAACCGAACGAGCTTGTTTCAGGTGCGGTTCTCGGACATTTTATTAGAGATTGTCCGGAGAAAGTTAAAGAAGAAATTCAGAGTGCTAGATGTAATACCACCGCTAGTAGGGGTAGACCACCGAGAAATACTCGAAGTGGGACTAGCAAAAAAGCTGCGATGAAAGATTCGATGGCAAGATCGTGGCTAGAGCACTGCTAGAGCTTATGCTATACGTGCCGAGAAGATGCATCATCTCCCGATGTCATTATCGTACATTTTCTCTCTATGATACTATTGTTTGTTATTGCGTTGATTGATCCCGGTCCACTCATTCCTATATTTGCATGAATTTAGTATCTAATAAAAAGTTGCTCGTTGAGTTTATCGAGTTTACGATTAAAGTGTCGAACCCTTTAGGCCAATATGTGCTAGTTGATAAGGTTTGCAAGAATTGCCCATTAATGATTCAAGGTCACTGTTTTCCAGCCAATTTGATGCTGTTACCATTTGGTGAGTTTGACGTTATATTGGGAATGGACCGGTTGACATTGTATGATGCTAAGGTAGATTGCAAACAAAAGACACTAGAGTTGAAATGTGAAAATGGAGAAATTTCAGTGGGTTGAAACCGATTTAATCAAATAAATTGCCTATGGTAATTTCGCACATGTCCGCATCTAAAATACATGAGAAAAGGGTGTGAAGCTTATCCGCTTATGTAATGAATGCTTTGAGTTGCCTCAATTGAAGCTTGAGTCAGTACCGATAGTTTGTGAGTTTCCAGATGTATTTCCAGAGGAATTGCCTAGGTTGCCTCCGAACAGAGAGATAGAGTTTGCCATTGATTTGTTGCCGCAATCGTCCCGATCTCGATTGCTCGTATAGAATGGCTCCGATCGAATTAAAAGAATTGAAGGCTCGATTCACAGAATTAATGTGATAAGGGATTTGTGAGACCGAGTTTCTCTCCCCCAGGGTGCTCCAAAGATTATTCGTGAAAGAAGAAAGATGGTTCAATGAGACTTTGTATTGATTACCGCCAACTTAATAAGGTGACTATAAAGAACAAATACCCATTGCCGAGGATTGATGATTTATTCGATCGCTTAAAAGGGGCCACAGTGTTTTTCAAAGATCGATTTAAGGTCCAGTTACTACCAATTGAGAGTTAAATAGTTGGATGTACCAAAAACCGCCTTTAGGACAAGGTATGGACATTATGAGTTTCTTGTGATGCCTTTCGGCTTAACAAATGCTCCAGCTATATTTATGGACTTAATGAATCGAATCTTTCTACCATATCCGGATAAGTTTGTAGTAGTGTTTATAGATGACATTTTAATATATTCTCGGATGAATCAAACATGCCGAACACTTGAGAACCATATTGCGATCTTGAGAGAAAAGAAACTGTTTGCCAAGTTTAGTAAAAGTGAGTTTTGGCTTCGTGAAGTCGGATTTTTGGGACATATAGTTTCAGGTGATGGTATTCGGTGGATCCAAGCAAGATTTCTGCGATCATTGATTGTAAACCGCCAAAGAATGTATCCGAGGTTAGAAGCTTTTAGGCTTAGCCGGATATTATAGACGTTTTGTTGAAGGATTTTCGATGATTGCCTCTCCTATGACTAAGTTGCTGCAAAAGAATGTTAAGTTTGAATGGACTGATAAATGTCAGCAGAGTTTTGAAAAGTTGAAAGCACGATTGACTGAAGCACCAATTTTGGTACAAATTTCAACCAGAAAAGAGTTCGTAATTTATAGTGATGCATCATTGATGTGCCTTGGATGTGTGTTGATGCAAGAGGGTAAAGTGGTAGCTTATGCTTCGAGACAGTTAAAACCGCATGAGAAGAATTATCCTACACATGATTTGGAATTGGCTGCTATTGTTTTTGCCTTGAAGATTTGGCGACATTATTTGTATGGTGAAAAATGCCAAATCTTTACTGATTACAAAAGTTTGAAGTATTTGATGAATCAAAAGGATTTGAATCTACGACAAATAAGATGGCTTGAATTATTAAAGGATTATGATCTCGTGATTGATTACCATCCGAAAAGCAAATGTAAGTTCTTGACGCCTTGAGCAGAAAAAATTTCTTTTACTTTGAGAGCCATGAATACGGGGTTAGCGTTGTCCGATGACGGGTCAATCTTAGCAGAGATGAGAGCTAAACCGTTATTTCTTCGATTGATTGTGATGCTCAAAAAATGATAGTGAGTTGCGGACCAAGAGAACTCAATGTGAATCAAAGTTACGACTCAGATTTTCGAGTTGGACCGACGATCGCTTTGATGTTTCGAGACGAATATGTGTACCAAAAACGATGAATTGATTCGTAAAATATTACATGAGGCGCACAAAGTGGCTATTTATCGCTTCACCGTGGTAGCACAAAAATGTATAATGATTTAAAGAAATTGTATTGGTGGCCGTGTATGAAAAGGGACATTTCGAATTTGTAACCAAGTGTTTGATTTGTCAACAAGTAAAAGCTGAACATCAAGTGCCATCGTGGGGCTACTTCAACCGTAATGGTGCTCGAGTGGAAATGGGACAAGATTACCATGGATTTTGTGACCGGTTTGCCTTTGACTCCTAAAAAAGGATGTTTATCTGGGTAGTGGTTGATAGATTAACAAAGTCACCCCACTTTATACCAAGATGTACCGATTACTCACTTGATAAATTAGCCGAATTATATATTGCTGAAATTGTGAGGTTGCACGAGTACCTATGTCTATAATATCGATAGAGATCCGAGATTTACCTCGAGATTTTGGAAAAAGTTACAAGAAGCTTTGGGTACAAAATTGAACTTTAGTACCGCGTTTCATCCACAAACAGATGGTCAATCGGAAAGAGTAATTCAGTACTCAAGATATGCTTAGATGTTTGTGTTTTAGAATTTGGAGGTAGTTGGGAGAAATATCTATCTTTGATTGAGTTTGCCTACAATAACAGTTATCAATCAAGTATACAAATGGCACCGTACGAAGCCTTGTATGGTCGTAAGTGTCGGACTCCTTTGTATTGGACCGAGCTTAGTAAGAAACAAATTCATGGAGTTGATCTAGTTAAAGAAACCGAAGAGAAAGTAAAAGTAATTCGGGATTGTTTGAAAGCTGCTTCAGATCGACAAAAGTCATATGCAGATTTGAAAAGAAAAGAGATTGAATTTCAAGTGGGTGATAAAGTGTTCTTGAAGGTGTCACCATGGAAAAAGATTTTGAGATTTAGCCGAAAAGGCAAGTTGAGTCCGCGTTTTATTGGGCCGTATGAGATTACTGAGAGAATTGGACCAGTGGCATATCGGTTGGCCTTACCGGCAGAGTTAGAAAGAATTCATAACGTGTTTCATGTATCAATGTTGAGGTGTTATCGTTCTGATCCTTCACATGTGGTTTCCCCAACAAAAATTGAGATTCGATCGGATATGACCTATGAGGAGGAACCAATAAAGATTTTGGCTCGAGAAGTTAAACAGTTAAGAAATAAAAGTATAGCCTTAGTGAAAGTATTGTGGCACAGACATGGGATAGAAGAGGCTACGTGGGAATCTGAGGAAGCTATGAAGAAACAAAGACCCAAACCTTTTTTCTGGTAAGATTTTCTGGGACGAAAATCTCTAAAGGGGGAGAAATGTGACAACCCGAATTAGGGCCTAATCGGAATAGTGATATTTTGACCATAAATCAGGGATAGAAATAATTGTTTTATAATTATTTTGAGGATTATGATATGATTACGTGATTGTGTGAAAATTTCGTGATAAAATTCTATGCCTAAAGTGCTTAAATTGAAAGTAGGGACTAAATTGAATAAGTTGCAAAATTTGCATTCTAGAAGTTTTTAGTATGAAATTGCTTTGGAATATTAATTAGGAGGTCTTAAATGGCAATTTGACCAATTTTAAGTTTATGGACAAAATTTAGGACATGGATGGAATTTTTAGGAAGTTTAGTAGTAAGGGCATTTTGGTCATTTGCATATTAAATGAAATAAAATGAGAAAAATAACACAAAATTGGTCATCTTCTTCATTAGTTGCTGCCAAAATTTTCTCTCCTCCATAGCTAGGGTTTCTTCAACTTTCAAGCTTCATAGTAAGTGAATTCGAGCCCCGTTTTTAATGTTCTTTACATTTTTGAAATCCTCGTAGCTCAGTTTACCTATTTCCACCATTATTTCGAGTTAGGGTTTATGTTTAAAAATTTACCCATGGATGATATGCATGGATTTTGATGTTTTATGGTAGAATATGAAGTTTGAGATTGTGTTAAACATCTTTTGCTAAGTGATTTTTCAGAAAAAGCGAGTAAAACGACATAATCGGTAAAAATACTTATTGTTCATAACTATATGTTAGAGTGAGAATTTGATGTTGTTGTAGAAGAGAAAATGTTCAGTATGTCATAAAACATAGGAATAAGGGCTGAAATTAAATTTCCGAGCCTTGGGGCAAAAGTGCAAATATGCAAAAGTTTAGGGGTCAAAATGCAAATTTGTAAAAATATGATTTTTGGACTCATATGAATAGTGTGATTAATTATTGGGCTAAATGTGATATTATAGATCAAGAAAGGCGTGGAATCGATCTCGAACGGGGGAAAGAAAAGGCTTTGGACTAAATTGCAAAAATTCCACATTTTGTACCGAGGTAAGTTTGTACGTAAATATTACATTAATTTCATGTATATTCTTACATTTCATTTTATTATGTGAATATATTAGCGAATGTTAAAATATAAATAGATCATTGGAAGAATGGAAATAAGTAATAGAGGAGGGATCCCGCTGAACATTCTAAGAGTTCAATAATATTGATGGAATGTAGCTAGGTCACATGTATGATGCCGAGTGCACATCATGTGTACAAGAAAGCTACACGATGCTATGTAGTAGCTAGGTCACATGTGTGATACAGAAGTATCCCATGTAGACAAGAGAGCTACTGGAAGAGATAAATGTAGCTAGGTCACATGTGTGATACAGAAGTATCCCATGTAGACAAGAGAGCTACGGAAGAGATAAATGTAGCTAGGTCGCATGTGTGGTTCCAAGTGAAGGACACCATGTAGACAAGAGAGCTACGGGACAAATCGGCTAGGTCACATGAGTGGTGCTGAGTGTTCACTATGTGTACAAGAGAGCCGAATTAAATGAAGTATGATGGTGGAGCTGTGTCTTTGAGACCATTAAAATCGAGGATTGATCCGAATTGTTCAACGGGATGACTTAGTGGTGAGATTGTAGTCATGGACCTACATTTGTGATGTATGAAATGTGATGAAATTGATTTGTAGCATATATATGTAAGTTAAAAATGAGGTTGGTGCAAAGAATGGGTGAAAGAATGAAAGTAGCATTAAATCTGTTTTGGACAGTAACAGTGACGTGATTTTGAAAAATCACCAAAAATAGAAGGAATTTAATTAGAGGTTGAATGAGATGTGGAATTAAAGATTAATGAGTCTATTTTTATATAAAAGAAACAGGACAAGCAAAAGAATTCTATATTTTGAGATATTTACAATTGTGTGTAACTGGCTCAGAATGACTACGTGGTCCCCTGTTCCAACTTTGAAAAATCATTAAAAATTGTACAAAACAAATTAAGAAATATAGTTTATATGCCTAAACTCCTTATTGAATCTAGTTTTAAATGAAACAGATTTCATGGTTATTCGAATTGTGTACTGGGAGAAATTCAATTCGTAGTGAACTGAGGTCAGATCAGTTGAGCTGTGTAACAGGGGAAACTTTAACTAATAAACTGTACTAATTGGCTTTACCAAAAATTCTAGAAAAAAATTAGTGAATATATATATGAGCCTATTTTCAAGGAAAATTTACGGAATTGGATTTCGAGTTTCGTAACTCGAGTTATGATTTATTTAGCAAACATGATGCACAGAGACAGCATTAATCAAATTGGAGTGAATATTGAAATTGAAGTAGATATACTTGAATTGTTGTATAAACATATTTAGATTCTCTCATTAATATTTACTTACCTACTTACTAAGCTATAAGCTTTACTTTGTTTTCTCTCTTCTGCTTTATAGTGTCATTCAAATTGCTCGGGAGTTAAGGATCGAGAAGATCTGCCGCACTATCAATACTTTAGGGTAATTGAACTAAATATTTTGAATTATGGCATGTATAGTAGACTTAATTATTTTGTTAGGTGTCATAATTGCCTAGGTTTAAAATATTGGCTACAGTATTCGATCAACTATGTTGTATAAGCCATTAAAGTTGGCTAATATTGTTCAAGACATATGTTATGACGATACACTATTAAATTAGATGACATATTTCTATTTCAGTTTTTTTTTTTTTTTTTTAATGATATGTGCTATGTTTTAGTAATACCTTGTACCCTGTTCCGGCGACGATAACGGGTAAGGGGTGTTACACATGTCATTTGTATCTTAGGAATTCCTAAGGTTCAAACGGGGCTCGATAGTCGTCGAAACATCGTTGGATTTCCTTCGTTTCATTTCATGATAAATTGCATAATAACTTACATATATTGATTCATTTATAATAGGACCACACATTAAACATTCTATTTAATCAACATTTAAGTGATTATAGTTCATACGAACTTACCTGGCTAAATTGCAAAAATGTCAAAGCACAAGGGTTATTTGGTAATTTTCCCATCTCCTCGATTTTCCACTCGATCTTGATCTAAATTAATAATTTCATTCAATTCATTAATTTATATAGTAAAAATAATTTATTTTATGCAATTTAGTCATTTTTGACATTTTTACAAAATTTCCCTCAACTTTTCATTTTTATTCGATTTAGTCCCTAAACCTAAAACATGCAAATTAACCATTTTTATTAAAAATCCATACCAGCCAAATATTCATAGCTTCCATTCCAGCCTATTTTTGCAACAATTTCATGTCAAGTCATTGAACTATTACTTTTTCAACAATTTAGTCCCTAATCGTTAAATTTATCAAAAAATTATTTAACAAAATACTTATAAATAAAAAATAAAATTTCAAATTCATCATTTAACATCTAAAATCACAAAGATTCACTAACAACATCATTCAAAATCTTTAACAGTTTCAAAAACGAATGTACGAACTAGCTAGACTTAGTTGCAACGATCTCAAAAACATAAAATTTATTAGAAACAAGTGAGAAATAGCTTACCATGCTAAGGTTTCACCATGGCTGAACCTTGAGCATGCTTTCATGGAGCATTTGGTGATGAACAAACAACTGGGGAAGAAAGCATTGTGTTTTCTTTATTTTATTAACCTTTTTCTTTATTTTAATAATATAATAACACATAAAACATTAAAATTAACACAAATTAAAGCATCAAACCGTCCCACTATTTTAAGGATGGTTTATTTATCCATTAAGGCCATCCAATTATAATTCTTTAATCAATTAACACCTTTAATCTAATAGTGATTAACTTTTTTAACTTTTACAATTTAGTCCTTTTTGCTTATTAACTATCGAAACATTAAAATTTTTTGATGAAACTTTAATACAACCTTAATAATACTCCATAAATATTTAAAAAATATATTTATGGCTCGATTTATAGAAATGAGGTCCTGATACCTCATTTTCTAAACTAATTGACTTTAGGGTCTTACCAATTGAACCTAATTAATCATTCATATAACATAAATTACCATATCAAAAACCTTTTTAAAATTATATCTGACTCGTAAATATTAAATAATAATATTTACGAACTTACTCATCAGATTTGTGGTCCCAAAATCACTGTTTCTGACACCACTAAAAAATGGGCTATTATAGTGTGACCCTATTCTGAGGCATGGTTTGTCCTAATTCGCTTGTAAAAGAACACACACCTTTCACCAGGACCTCGAATGGCATCCTTCACATTCAAATCAGGTCTAATGCAGCTATAACGTGTCCTTCAAACAACATTTATAAACGGGTTAAGGTTTGTTTTCAAGATTTATCAAGATTGAAGGGAGTTTAGGTAAGAAACCATAAAAGATTAATTAATCAGATGAAAGATTGATGTCAGGACAATGATAATATGATATACGAAATTCGATTGACGAAACAAAGGCACTTACCGATTCTCAGCAAAGTTAGAGACACGATTGATGGTAATTCGCTAAACTGTTAAAAACATGATGGAGTGGAAGATGATTTGATTTGAGAACAAAATAATTATCAACAATGGAGAAAAATATTTGATGCAAATAAGAGGATGGACAAGAGAGATGAGAAGAAATAAGGGAAAATAAATAAAATTTATGTTTTGGTTTGGAAAAAGAAACAAGAATCCCAATACTATTAGGAAAATGGCTATATGCTTAGTGTTTCAAAACTCTAGGGTGGCATAAGGTAATTTCCCCTTGCTATCGAAAATAAAAGGGAAATGGGGTAGAATAGTGTGGCTTAAACCTAGTATGTAAGGGGAAAAAGGATAATACTTAATCATCTAGATTGCTACCCATTCTTATTAAGGTTTTACTCTAAATTATATTTATTCACTGCAGCAAAATAAACTTTTAGCTACGTTTTTTTAGGCCTATAGCGGCGTAAAAGCACCGCTAAAACTATTTGCAGCGTTTTTACAAGCGCAGCAAAAAATGCCGCTATAGACAATGCCGCTAAAATTTGCGGCGTTTATTTGAAAAAAATGCCGCTAAAGAACATGACCTTTAGCGGCGCTTTTGCCACAAATGCCGCTAAAGAACATGACCTTTAGTGGTGCTTTCACCACAAATGCCACTAAAGAACATGACCTTTAGCAGCGCTTTCACCACAAACACTGCTAAAGAACATTACCTTTAGCGGTGCTTTCACCACAAATGTCGCTAAAGAACATGACCTTTAATGGTGCTTTTGTCACAAACACTGGTAAATAACATGACCTTTAGCGGCGCTTTTGTCACAAACGCCGCAAAAAGTACCGTTCTTTAGCGGCGTTTTTACGAAAAATGCCACTAACTTTGGTAGATTTGCAACATCCCATTTTCACCCATATCCAACCCTTCCTGAAGCATGAAATCCAACCAAAAACAGCAAATCTAAATAATACTTCAAATTCAATGAAAGATATATGATATAAATTAATAAATGAAGTATAATTCAAAATATTCTAACAATAATGTTAAAAGTTACAATAACAAATTTCTAAGATGGTGGATTTTGCGACTGTTGAAACATCTTCATTATATTCTAAAGTTGTAGCTAGAGTTCGTCATACTTTCTGCTCTGCTCTGCTTCCCTCGCTGCTGCCTCTACTCTAAGTTGAGCTATTTGCTCAACTGTGATTGCTTGCATCTGAGCGGTCTGGTCTCTTAACCTCTGAACTTTAGCTTGAGCTTGACTCCCCGAAGGCATGTATTGATGCGAGCTGGATCCAAAATATTAGGTTGGGTTAACACCAGATCCTTGAAATCGACCCCGACCATACCTTTCAGGACCCAAAACTTCAATAATAATTCTGTTATCAATGTCCTCAAGATTAACAGAACTATCACTCGAAGCAATCGCTTCATACTCCGCCTTTTTCTCCTTTAGTTTCTCCTAATAAATCAATCAAAGAGTTAGAAATGAAATATATAATAAAAACAAATGAAAAATGATGCAGTCGTTGGAGCACCAAATATATCCTATTTCCTACAAAATAATGAAAAAGAATAGTAAATGGGAAGTAGGGTCGAATCCTCAGGGATCAGATTGCACGAATGCTTGTTTCTTGAAATCTTGGGCAGAATCGTGCCCAAGAAAACCTGCGTTTCTGGAAAAAATAAAAAAATAGAATTAAATGTTTTGATCTGGAAAAATAAAATAAAAACAGAATTGGAAGTCGAATTGAAATTGCGAAATTAAATAAATTGTGAAAATTAAAATGGTGAATATAAAAATAAACAGAGTTTGGGAAAAGCGAGAATTTCTTATGTGGCGAGATTTCAGCCTCTGGTTGTCTCAATTCGCCTTGGGTCCAATCCTTGGCTTTTAAGTAATCCTTCTCAAGCAGAATAAGCCAGTTATAGTGGAAGAGGAAGCCTACGACCACCAGCTCCAAGGATTTAGACTTACAATTTGGCGGAACCTGACTCTAGCCAACAATCACTTTTGTGGGAATGTCTTCTGTTAGATCATCACTTCCCAATGGTGAATACCACGCCATTCTGTCTCTTGGACTCACTAACTTTTGATGCAGAAAGCCAACGAACCGACTGTGCAACCTTTCCAAAATGTACAAAGTGGTCGTTCCTTGCACAAGTTGAAAAGATCACCTATTAAGGGGCATGGACGGAAGCTCCAGCCTCGTAATGCAGAAAAGCGACGAATACCCTATTAAGAAGGCTAGGCGCGGATTCTAAGCCTCATAATCCTTTTTGGGGAATTTCGACAACCTTCAGCTAGATTAGATTTAATGGCTCACGATTTTTGGGAAAGAACAAAAAATAATGGAAAAGGAATTTTTTTTATAGAAATATGAAAAGAACAAAAGAAACTAAATTGATGGGGGAGAGAGTGTTACAGCAAAAGGTGGGCAAAATTTGAGTCACTTCATCCCCTATTTATAGTACTAAGAAACCTAGCCTATTCCTAATTAAATTCTAAAAGATAAATACAAATAAATAAAGATAATTAAAGATAAATAAAATTAAATCCTAAAATTAAATCTAAATAATTATCTTTAATAATTATCCTAATATAATTAAACATTAAATAGAGTCTTGTGCTATAAAATCTCTTCTTTTGCATTTTTGTCCTTATGTCTTCCATATTTGCATTTTTGGCACCACCTTTTTCCTATGTCGCATGTTGGCCCATTTTATCTTCAAATTTGCACTTTTTGCCCTTAAATTTCCTTTTGCCTCCAATTTAGTCCTTAAAAGATAAAAGACCATAAATAGCTCAAATTAGTAGGGTAATACTCAAAATAAACATGCAATTAGCACATAAAAATATGTTGTTCTAGAGTATTCTCACAAAATAACTTAACATTATTTAAAACTACTAATGACAAATTAAACCATTATAATTAAAAATTATAAATATATAAAATAAATCAAAATTTATTAAGTAAATATACCATAATTTCTCCAACTTTAAAAGTCATTGGAGATCCATCTTTCTTCCTATGCGTAATGTCAAAAAGCTGAAGGCGTCCAACTTTTTGACCAGACGAGAGTTCCTACAATATATTAGTAAAAATATTATTTAATAGAAAGTAATTAAAATTTGACACAATTAATAAATTCAAAATACCTAGGCCTCAACTACACAAGCAAAACTTTTCGACCCTACTGTGTGCGTGAATTTTTGTTTTTGCTTGCTGCTTGTTCCAACTCACTCACAGTCCTACATTATGAAATTATTATTACGTATATAGTAAATATTATAAACCAAAATAATTATAAGAGTTTGGAAGTACGTAATACCTCTCCTTTCTTTGAATTCCAAAATCGAACCGCATCTTCCCATTGATACCTCAACATTCTCAGTAGGACATTTCTCAATTTCTCTTCAAGGCTTATATTTTTCTTAAAATATTCTTTCTTTAAAGTGCTTTTATGGTCTCTCTATTTTTTCCCCAATGCCTTCTTGACATAAGTATCCGAGACCTCTAAAGCAAATCTCTCATATAAAAAACACAAGTTTAGAAAGTAAGTATAAATGAAATTTAAACCAAAGTATTATAAATTACATCCATGTTTTGTTACCTTAATGTTATCGAGAGCTTGATTTTTGTTACTATCAAAATTTGATGCCATGACTCGTAGTTGATAGGCAACATATTAGCATTTGGTGCTATAATGCCCAAATATCCTGCTAAAAGTCGAGCTTCTGATCCAACAGGCTAACCAAGATTGTTTCTAGATACTTTGTACACGCTCGTGATTTAACTCATATAAATCTTTAAGTAGCATACGTCCTCGACTCTCAAGCGCCCAAAGACTTTCAAATGAAAAATGGTATATTATAATATAATAATTTGAAAAAGAAATCAATAATAAAAGTCAACACGCGTGTAAATTAATTTTTAACATATATTTTTCTATGTTTTTTCTTTCAAAATTTTTGTGTTGAGATTATCATTTTTTGGAATTTTTATTTTTATTTTTAATTTTGAATATTGAACTTTTTAACTGAAATATGGACTAAAATATTAAATATTAAATTTTGAAGTTTTTAATTTTTTAATTTTTTATTTTTAAATTTTAAATTTTTTGAAGATTTTTATAATTTTTAAATTAACATATAAAAAATAGTATCACGTCACGTGAATTACCTTGTAAGTTTTCACGTCAATATCATTAAAAAATTTAATTTGACAATTACATTCCTATTAAAAATGAGATTTAACATTTATTAAAAAGTGGAAGGTTTTGGTTCAAAAAATAAGAATCAAATTGATAAAAAATATAAATATTAAAAGTTAAAATTTAATTACCATGATCAACTCTTTTAGGAATTAAATTGATAGATGGGTATGGCATAGTCTAGTATTATTGAAAGGATTTCTTTTTTCTTTCTTTTTTCATCAACATTATTCTTTTAAGTATGGTCCGCATTAGTGGTTTAGATTTTTATATAAATGGCATTTAATTATATGTATACACCTAAATTTTGATAGAGATACATCTCAGAATTATATATGAATTTCGGTTTAATGTGTAATTGTAGACGTAAAATTCTAATTGTGGTTTAAATGTATAGTCAAAACTTTAATTTTGATTTAATCATACACATTTTAAAAAATAAATACATCAATATATTTTTATATTGAATAAATATAAATATTTATGCATGTAATATATAAATATAAAATGATGTTATATCAATAATTGTGTTCATAATTTATGCTTTTGGGATTTAACCCATTGCACACTAAACCATTGTTCATGTATACTTTTGGGATTTAACCCATTTTTATATATTTTTTAAAAATAATAATTTACATTTATCTTATTTAGATTTATATTATAAAAAAATCCAAGATACACAAGTTAAGTAGTTCACCGTATTTACCCCCAAACCCTAAACCATAAACTATAAATCTCAAACCCTAAACTCTAAGCCCTAAACTCTAAATCATAAACCCTAAACCATAACTCATAAACTAAATTGATTTTCTGCTTACCTTTAGAAGTGCTTGACATTTTGCTTGATCTATAGCAGTGTTTTTCAAAAAGCGTCGCTAATGCCACTAAAGCTCAACATAAAACGACGGTGTTGTGCTTAATTTTTTTGCAGCGTTTTTCAGAAAGTGCCGCTAATGGTCGACCTATAGAGGCATTTTTCAAAAAGCGTCGCTAATGCTCTATCTATAGCGGTGTTTTTCAAAAAGCACCATTGATACTTGAGCGGCGTTTTTTAAAAAGCGCCATTAATTATCGATCTATAGCGGCGTTTTTGGTCCTAGCGCCGCTAAAAACCTATTTTGCTGTAGTGATTTTAGGATTGTTTTCATCCTAGTTTGCTGAAAATGAAAAGTAATTAAATAAAAGAGTAGTAGATAAAACCTAGGACCTCTAAGGAATACACTAGTTACTTAACCGTCAAGTTTAGGTCATTCTTTAGTTATTTATTTCAATCATATATATTTTGGGGTGTTACATGTACAGTGTAATTTTTTTAAAATATATTAATATATTAAAAAGTATTTTAACTAATTTTTTTCATATTAATTTTTTAATATAATTTAATTATTTTTCAATAAATTAAATTTTATCCAAAATATTAGGTAATTTTATTTTTTTTAAAAGTTAATAATATGAAGCTATTTTATCTAAATCCAATTTAAATTTATAGGATTAAATATTTAAAATAAATTAAATGAATAAATTATTTTATCTAATTAAATATTTCTTTTAAATATTGACCTTTTTAATTTAATGGATAATCACCAAAAATAATAACTTTATGTGTAAATAAAAAATTGTTTAAAATATTATATTTGTTATTTTATTTAATTGAAGATAAAAAATAAAAATATATATTAAATAGAATGGGACGTATCAATAATTATAATAATATTAAAATATTAAACACATTATATATTATTTATAAACATTATAAAAATATTATTATAATAAATATAATTTTTTATTTTTTATAGTTTCAATATTTACGCATTACAATATTTTAAACTAATAATTGGTACACATTATAAAAGTTTTTAATTGTATTATTAAATATAATATAACACATTAAATATTTGTAACATCCCGAATTAGGGTCTAGTCGAAACAATGATTTCAAGACCACAAATCTGAAGTAGAAATAATTATTTTATGATTATTATGAGGTCTATGATATGATTGCATGCTTGTGTGAAAATTTCATGAAGAAATTTTATTGATAAGTGTCCAATTTAACTTTTAGGACTAAATTGCAAAAGTTGCAAAATGTGAGTTCTAGAAGATTTAAGCATGAAATTGCCATGGATTATTAATTAGAGGTCCTTAAATAGCAATTGGCCCAATTTCTATTTTTATGAAGCAAAATGGCATGAATAGGAAAAATTTGAAAGAAAGGCCTTAAGGGTATTTTTGTCATTTGGTTAATAAAAGAATAAAAAGGGAAAATAAGTCAAAAATTGTGCCCATCTTCCTCCCTTATTGTTGAAAATTCTAAGGAGTCATAGCTAGGGTTTTGTTCATCCTTTCAAGCTCAATAGTAAGTACATCTTAGCCCCGTTTTTAATGTTCTTTGTATTTTTGAAGTTGTCATCAACCAATCTAGTTATTTCTACCATTATTTTGAGCTAGGGTTCATGTTCAAAAACTTACCCATGTGTGACATGCATGTATTTTAATGTTTCATAGAGGAATATGAAAGTTTGATGTGTGATGAACATCTTTTACTGAGTGGTTTTTCATGAAAACACCTAAAAAAGACCTTTTTGTAAAAGTTGTAAAATAGCTGATAAAAATCTAATTTGAAAGAAAATGTGGACTGTTATAAGTATAATAAAGGTTCGGATAGGTTTGGGTAACAAAGAAAATGAGTACATTTCATTTTACGAGCCTAGGGACTGAGTTGTAAATATGTAAAAAGTTAGGGGTAAAAAGGTAATTTTGTCAAAGTATGAGTTATGGATTGAATTGAATAATGTGAGTATTAAATAAGTGAAATTTTCTATTATAGATCAAGAAAAACGGAGTCCGGACCTAAACTGAGAAAAGAATAAAGTTGTGGACTAAATTGAATAGTTAGCCATATTTTGGTATCGAGGTAAGTTCGTGTGTAAATAATTCAATATTACGTTATTATGTATCTATTGCTTTGATATTGCATGAAATGTATATTGTCTCTATGACTTTGGTTATTGATGACTCAATGACGATCCGACGAAGGTTTGGTGCTTCGAACCCGGTTGAACCTTAGGAATAGTTAGGATAAAAATGTCATGACATTAGGGTTATGTGTGATCCTATGTAAGACCATGTCTAGGACATGGCATTGGCATCGACATGTGATCCCATGTAAGACCATATCTGGGATATGGCATTGGCATCTATATGTGATTTCGTGTAAGACCATGTCTAGGACATGCGATGATATGAGACATCATGTAAGACCATGTCTAAGACATGGCATTGACATCGATATGTGATCCCATGTAAGACCATATTTGGGATATGACATTGGCATCTTACTATGTGTATGGGATTTTCCCCAAGTATCCTTTAGTATTTCAAGTGGTTCAACAGGTAATTCAAAGATTATGTCAAAGAAATGACAAGGTATGATCAAGTTGGAAGGGTACAAGTATGTACACAAAGCCCATAAATATCGAGGTTATGAATCGATGAGACCTCGGTAAGAAGTGAATGAATAAATCATGATTATGAGTTTATTTGTACACTATGTAAATGACATGATTTAAGATGTATCTATGATACACGATGACATTGTGACAAACTATATTATGTTATGTGTATAATAATGCATGATTAATGTTGTTAATTATTTACATGCAAACTTACTAAGCTTTATGCTTACTCCCCTTTCTTTTCCAATTTCTTATAGTATCGCCAAGCTAGCTCGGGGATCGAAGGATGTCAGAACTCGATTCACGCTATCAAACTAATCTTTTGGGTATAGTGAATTCAAGTATTTTGAGTATGGCATGTATAGGGGACTTGGTCTTTTTGTTTATGTATCATATTAATTTGGCAAAGTGTGTTGGCTTATAATGAATTGATGATTCATTTTGTTTATTGCCATGAGATATGGTTCATATTGATTATTGGGTTGTCAACCTAATTATTTATGCATGCATGTGTCAAAGTATTCATAATGATGGATGGTGTTATATGGCATACAAGTATGATGAATGAATTATGACAAATTGGTATGGCTATGATCATGGTTTAAATGTGTGAATTGAGAGTATATTAATAATGTTGATTGGATATGAAATTGGTGTGGAATGCCTTAAGTAAGCTTGTTAATGTAAATGTGTGAAATGGTGACATTACATGGGGATAAATTAGTCTTGATTAGGAATGATTGATTATCAAAATGTGACATGTTGTGTGCCATGAAATATGTCTAAGTATGTAAGTGTCTAAGGGTGGCAAAGGGCTTGGGAAATAGCCTTATAGTTTTCCACACGGGTAGACATACGGGCATGTGTCTAGGCTGTATGTGACACACGGTCTGCCCCATGGGCATGTAATCCGGCTGTGTGTCCCCTACACCCTAATTAGGTAAAATAGAATGCCCAATAGTAAACACACGGGTAGAGACACGGCCGTGTGTCTCAGCCGTGTGAAGGACACGGCCTCAGGACATGGGCGTGTGCCCTGGCCGTGTAAAGCCTGCACCGGATTTTTGGAATTTAATTCGCCACACGGCCTAAGCACACAGGCGTGTGACTTGACTGTGTGACCCTATTTAGTTGATGACGTCATAAACAGAGAGTTACACGGGTTGAGGACACGGGCGTGTGTGATCACACGGCCTACCCACACGAGCGTGTGACCCTCCAAAACAAGAAAATTTTCTAAGTGTCGCAAAAGTCCCAAAATTTTTCAGTTTAGTCCCGAACCACACCCAATGTACGTCTTGGGCCTCGTGGGCCCGTATAAGGGACAATATGCTTGTGTATGAATGGTTTTAAATTGGGCAAAATTTTATGGCCCAGTTTTGTATGAATGTTTATGTTTGAGTCCGGTAACGCCTTGGACCCTGTCCTGGTGACGAATACGAGTAAGGGGTGTTACAATATTAATAATGATAATATATTAAGTATAAAAATAAAATAATATATTATACACATTAAATAACTATTTTTATATATTTTTTAATAAATTAAATTTTATTGTGCCGCATAATTTTTGTTTAGTAAACATGATAATATATTTATTAAAATATATTAAATCAAGATTTTTTTAATAAAAATATAATATTAGTTTTTGTAAAATTATTCATTTTTAAATTATTTTAATTAACAATATTTTAATATATTAGAAAAAATAAAAAATAAATGTAAAAAATTGAAAGAGCTCCACTTAATGAAAATATGATTTATGAAACTCATAGTTTATTTAAAAACAAATGCTTAAAATATGAGAAAGTGTGAATCATATATATATGATTTTTAAATTTATGTTTTATCTTATTTTATATTAAAATATGAAAATAATTTAATTAAAATTAAAGAAAATATCATGTGTCATTAAAGAGAAGTGTCACGTGTTATTAAAATAAATCGTCTATATTAATAGGGGACTTAAGACCTTATAAAATAATATAATATATATGATATGAAAAATAATTTAAATCTTTTTAAAAGTAACTAAATGAAAAATAAAAATAAATAAAATTAAAATAATCGAAAGCAAGTAAGGGGATAAAGAAAAACAATTGACAAAAGGGTTAGAAAAATAGTTTCAACCTTTATTGGAGGGTCTAGGTAGTACTGAAACTAACATCCAGGCTAACATGAAGCTAAAGATTGGACATAATAGGAGAAGAAGAAAAATGAGAGAGAATCCCTAAAACATTATGGGAAAAGTTTAAAACCATATATCCTACATGGGTGAAGTATCCAAAAATCTCCTTTTTAATTATAATTATTGGATTAGATTGATTTTTGTAAAATTTATTGGATTAAGTTGATTTTGGAAAAATACATTCAGCTAGACGCGTTTTCAATAAATATGACAGGAAAACACTTCTAACTATATGTGCTTTTAGCTTTGGCTAGATGGTTAAATATTAGTGCTTTTCGGGTTTGATTACTCTCTTACTCACATTTGTATTTTTAATTTCATGTTGCTTCAAGATTTTTAAATATTTAATTATTTCTTTTACACATTAGTTTGTTGGTTTGATGGTTAGATAGTTGTAATTACATTTTGGAGTCTCAAGTTATATCATTGAGTCTAGAGTTTGATTCCTCTACTACTCACATTTTTATTTTTTTATTTCATGTTGCTTCAAGTGTTTTTTCTAATTAATATTTTTAACGTATTAGCTCATTTCGTTAGATGGTTAGATAATTGTGATTACATTCTTGAGTCTAAGGTTTCATTATTTTTTATAAGCATATTAATGTATTTTTTATTTCATATTATTCAAGCTTTTTTTGTTTTTAAATTAATGTTTTGATGATATTTTTTAATTATTTTATTTTTAATTAATGTATTTTTTATTTTTAAATATTTTACTTATAAAATCAAATAATTATTGCAAATATCATTAATTGAAATAAAAATAATATGCTTGTAAAAATAATTAAAAAAAAAGAAACTTGAAGCAATATGAAATAAAAAATACAAATGTGAGTAGAAGAGGAATCGAACTCAAGACTCAAGGATATAATTACAACTATCTAACCATCTAATGGAAAAACTAGTATGTTAAAAAACATTAATTAAAATTAAAAAAGTTTGAAGCAACATGAAATAAAAAAAAAAAAACACAAATATGAGGAGTAGAGAAATCAAACTTGAGACTTAAGGATGTAATTGCAACTATCTAACCATCTAACTAAATAACTAATATGTTAAAAAAATTAATTAAAAAATTAAAAAGCTTGAAGTAACATGAAATAAAAAATATAAATGTGACTAGGTGAGAAATCGAACCAAAGACTCAAGGATAAAAGCATCAACATTTAACCATCTGACCAAAGCTGAAAACATGTTTAACTAAATGCGTTTTCCCAAAATCAACCTAATCGGATAAATCTCATAAAACTGGCCTAATCCAATAATTATGATTAAAATCAGCATTTTTGAGTAATTCACCCATCCTAGATTCCATTTTTCATTAGTTAATTACCAAAGAGAAACTGTTGAAGCACTATTTTCCTTTTTTTGTCCTTGCTAAGCGAAGCCAATTGCTTACCATTAAAATGTAATTTAAATAATATATAAATGATATAATTTACTCTCTTTTCTTCTACTGGCAAGCAAATAATGGAAAGGAGTTGGTCATGTGTATGCTATTAAATGGTAGCAAAATATGTTTGAAATGACAAATATCGATTAAGTTCTATTATTACGATTATGATGATGACAAAAGAGGCAATAAATATTAGAGTAGTTGATGCAGTAATTCCATCTAAATTCCATAAATAAATACACAGAAATCTGGTAAAAACTCAAATGCCCACGACTTCGCTTCTATAAACCAATTAATAATTTAATGGGTTTGGGTCACTAAATTTGACGCTAAAAGTAGTAATCTCCAACAAATTACACTGTCAGAAAGATGAGTACAAAAGGCCGCACAAGTTGTTGGGTTGTTGCCTCAAAATTAACTCTCCTCACCTTCCAAGTTTTACTATGTTATCAATGCATATCACCCCATGTATACTAATTTTCAATTATGTCAATATTAGGTATCAAACAGTCTCCATAACATAGCAATTTTTTATTATTCAGGTGGTTTTAAAATAGAAAATTATTTAAGAAATTTTATTTTTCAATTTTTAATTATCTTTATATTAAGGACCTAATATGCTACTATTTAAATGTAAATTCTTTACTTGTTTAAGAAAAATAATAACAAAAGAAATTATAAAGGATAATAATTTATTTTTAATTTTATTTAAACTCTTAGTTGGGTTAGTGTTACGAGTCAAGTGAGTATCAACTTAGTTATGGAATTTATTTTGGTGTCCTTCTTATTTAAAGTAAGTTATATCATTTGAGAGTATTTTAGTTTTTTATTTAAGAATAATATATATATGATTGGATTTAAATCCATGTCAATTTTATTAGTAAAACTTTAAATTTACCACTCAATCAAAATTTTATTTTAATAATTTTTATACATTTCATTAATTAGTTTCAAACTATAGGTTCATTATTTATGGTATTTTACTTTTAAACACATCTCTATGTGTTTTTTTTTTTTTGTAGAGTAAAACATACAAAATAAACTAACTACACATTAATTCTCTAGGCAATACTAACGCTTGCTTGAGACATAGGAGAAAGTGCAAGCACCTTAGAAACACGAAAATATACACACTTTTTCATGCCTTTTTAACTCAAATTCATGTAGTTTTGGTAAAATTCTTGTCGAAAAATATATAATAATTATAAAATAATTAAATTGCACTCAAATTATGAACATGTTGAATTTTAATTAATTTTATATTAAATTTTGATTATTTTCGACATTATTTTCGACAGATTTACACAAAGAGCGAAAAACGGTTCGGCAGACACTGCTAGAAGCGCAAAACTGAGAAGCAATTTTGAAGCATCAAGCCGAATTAATTTTTTAGCTTAAGATGGTCCAAATTATGTGTATTAATTCATAATATAATTAATTTTAATTTTAATCCAATTTAATTTAGGTTAAATAAATTATTATCAATTAATTATGAAAAGGGGCCTAGTTGAGCTGAACCGAGAAATTCGATCCAACTGAGCACTGGGCAGCCGAAAACCATCTCACATGCTGACCCAATCAGCTTGCTTGGCTGATTATTTGGCTTGCAAAATGGCCCTTGAAGACTCCTTCAAATTGCATTCAAACCCCTCCACTATTTATGCCTTTCTAGATTTGTCCCTACCTAAAAATAGCATGTTTGAAATCTTCAAACATGCCACATGTGCGGCCAGCCATGAGGGGAGTCTTTGGCTGCTTATTTTGGCTATTTTTAGCAGCCTTCTAAACCTATAAATACCCCATTGGCTGCTCACTTCAAACACATCTCAGCCCTTCTCATCTCTTCACTTCTTTCTCACTTTTCTCTCTTCGTTGTTCTTTATTTTCTTCCCCATTCCCATGCTAATTTCACCTCTTGAAAAAGATTCAATCAACCACCATTTAGAGCAGCATTCAAATGTTCGTAGAAGCTTCGATTCGACAAGAACAAGCAGAGAAGGAGGAGTGGAGCAAACTAGTTAAGCCACAGAGAAAACACCGTATTTGATTCTTGTTCTTTATCGTTTTAATTTTGTTGTTATAATGAACATGTCTATGAATATTTGTGAGGTTGATATGTTTAATTTAATTAATATGACTTGAATTTAATTCGTGTTAGGTTGATTGCATTTCGTCTACTTAATTTATTAAAATTGTGTTTGTGTTATTATAAGCCTCGGTAAAATGTTTGATTAAGTAAAACCATGACTAAGTTATTCTTGCATTACAATTGTAAGGTAACTAATGAATTAATTATTTAAACAGATTGAAATTGTAATTAATTCATACAATACTTAATCAGTGCATGTTTAGTCATCTAAGGTAGCTGAGGGTTAAATTAGCAATGGTATCTAACGATACATTAGCCTTGTATAACTTGCAAGATTATTGTGATTAAACTATTTCAAGGTAGAAATACATTGTTACCTCGTGTAATCTTTTATGTGCTTATGAGATTGAATTAATTGTTTGAATTGGCATAGAGATATGTACAAGAGATTATTTTAATTTCATAAGTATGTATATGCATTAACACATTTACTTACTAAAATTTGTTTAATCGGTTGAATTGACATAGAGATATAGTCAAGAGATAAATGAATTTTACTAGGTAAATATGTTCATAGGTTAGCAAATTACTGAGTCGCCGTGAATTTATTCGTAACAATATAAACATGAGTTTAATAATTCTAAGTTAAGAAATGTAAATAATCTAGCACAATTATGTCATCTTGATTAAAATCATCTTTTGAAATCGTGCATTGCAACTTTTATTTTATTTTCATTTATTTTACTTAGTTAAAATCCTAGCTTTTAATCTGTAACACCCCAAAATTTTAAGTTTTGGTTTTTTGAAATTATGACACAACTGTGCATCTGTTTCAGTGGTTAAGTGCTCTAGGTGTGTGTGTGTGAGGTCCCAAGTTCTAGACCTAGCTTTGGCAAAATTTGGTTTTTTTTTTAGTAAAGCCTTACCCTTGCTCAGTAGGCTTATGTTTATTTATTGGTAAGTTTATATCAGAATGGGCCTGCTGGTCTAGTGGTTAAGCAGAGTGTCAGTCTGCTGGAGGTTCTGTGTTCGAATCCCTACGTAGGCGAAAGAGGTTATTTTTGCTCGAGTTGGTGCCTGAGAGTTTGAGTTGTAATGGAAATCTGAGTAGTGGGTGGTTGAGATAGAATAGGTAGTGGGATTTGAGTTATCAGTTTCCCAAAATTCTCTCTGCAGAAAAAGAATTGACCATCTCCTCTTCTATTCTTTCCTTTTCTTTTACCTTTCTGCTGGAAGTTCATTGCTCTCCCCCTCACTATTTTCATTTTTCGGTCTAGTATTTCCTATTGTTTCGTAACGTTTTGTGTATGTGTGCGGGTCGGCAAGTGCCTCTTTTCTTTTTCTTTCATGTAATTATAACAAACGGTTAGTAACGTATTTCTTCTGTATTTGTTGGCATTTAGGAAAGGGTTGTAAGGCTGAGAATCACTCATTGTCGATTTGATTTGGAGTTACATTCGTTTTGGGTAGCAGTAAGCCGACTTTACGTTTTGGGAATTAATCAATTTAGACTCTTTTTTAGTTTTTAAAAGAATAAGGTATTCTAATTTTAGGTTTCGAGAAGCTTGGGAGTGGTTTCGCATTGAATTGATACCAGGTGTATACCTAAAAACACAAAAAACGAGACTCGATAAAGCTGAAAAATAAAATTGTCGATGCCATA
The DNA here is from genome assembly GCA_025698475.1 of Gossypium anomalum. Taxonomy (NCBI): domain Eukaryota; kingdom Viridiplantae; phylum Streptophyta; class Magnoliopsida; order Malvales; family Malvaceae; genus Gossypium; species Gossypium anomalum. Next base: position 72,801,975 of record CM046966.1, on the reverse strand, counting down.
CGGACGTGTGGTCGCCCATGTGGTAGGCCGTGTGGAAGTACACGGGCGTGTGACTGACGAGCCAGGTCATGCGCGCAAGACACGGGCACATGACACGGCTGTGTGATGGCCGATGGAGCCATGTGGGACACACGAGCTCGAGTGGGCTCCCACGGGTGAACACACGGGTGTGTGGAATTTTGGGCCAAGCCGTGTGATCTACACGGATAAGGCCAATTTGGGCTGTGTGGGCCACACGAGCATGTGGGCCCACACAAGCAGATCATATGGGCGTGTGAGCCTATTTTTTTGGAAAACTCTGTAAGGTTGCACGTGTCGCCCAAGTCAACTGTGACTTGTCGTAAGGTCGGTAAGCATTACTTAGACCCTAATTCTGTGATCTGATTATGTAATGTATAATTTAGGCATGTGATACTTAGCATGTAAATCGAAACTATTTGAATGGTTTGATAAACTGCATTCTAGCATGCCATTTATATATGTTGCACTGCATCGAGGTTGGGTTAATGATATTATGGAGGAAGTAACTGAAAGGCTTTAAGCCCGATATTTGGCAGCTCAGCTGCATTATTCTGTTTATGTGTCTCATTTCGATACAATATGGTATGTAGGGATGGGTGGGTTGATTATATCCCCACATGGTGTGTAGGGCTAAACGGATATGGTGTGTAGAGGCTAGTGGGTAGGATTCTGATATTCTAATATGCATTTTGTATCTAATTAGGCTAAGGCCCAAACTGATTCTGTAATGGGCTCAGGCCCGGGCTGTAAAGGATTGTATACTGCTGTATATATGTATGCATGATTTCTGTGGGGATTACACACTGAGTTTATGAAAACTCACCCTTTTCTGTTTAATCTGTTTAGGTAATCCCCAAACTTGACGGATTGGTACAGCAGAGGATTCGATGGTGGCCACGCATACTTAGACAGTTTTAATTTTAGTTTTGATATTTATTTCATAATTATTTATGGGTTAAACTTTATGTAATTGGACTTTATAAGCTGTTGATTTTATTTTGGGTTTTTAAGCAGTTTAAGGTTTTAGGCTGCGGGACTCAACGAAACCCAATTTTTAATCAAAACGATGGATTTCTTAAATACAAATGGTTTTCCTAAGATAGACGTTTTCAAGCTTCCACTAAAAGATATGATTTTGACATAACATGTGTTTTACTTCAAATTAAGACAAAGACTAATTAACAGTAACGGTTTTAACTCGACAACTTCATTTCTGAATTCCATTCCATGTGACATCGTTCGGTTCGACCATAACGTCCAGGCCGGGTTTAGGGTGTTACATTTAGTAGTATCAGAGCCAGGTTACAAAACTCGGTTGTGGATTTGGGTTTTAAAGATTAGTTATAAAGAAATGATTTGTAAATATTTTGAAATAGTTTTAGAATAAGAAAGTGGTACACCGAGTCTCCGGTGCCGATCTTGTAAGTTTTCTAAACTTCTGTTTTGTATTGTCTGAAAATGTGATTGGAATATTCTGAAACTACTCTAGGTAGTATACCAGTACTGAAAACACTCTAGCTAGTGTAAACTGAAAACTGTAGTGTGACTGTGACTTACGAAAACAACTTTGAACTTCTGATACTATTTTGCATAAAACATCTGTTAATAAATACTGAAACTGTAACTGATCCATAAAATTTGTAACATAAATTAATTTTGAAATTTATGATGAGTACACGTGGTATTCGTGGACAGGGTACTAGAGGCCGTGGTAGAGGCCGTAGAGGGGCTCAAGCGGGGTCCTCATCATCTGGGAATCTGCCTAACTTAGATACTAGTGAGACACTGGTATCACCTGTGATAGAGACTGGGTTTCATGATCGTGCGGTTGGGGACGGCGCACTGTCCCAAGCCATGCTACAGATTTTAGAGAGTGTCGTTGGGCCCAATATTGGATCTAGGGCCGAGGGTCGATTATGGAACGACTTCGGTCTAATGGGGCTGAGTTATTTAGGGGCGTCACTAGAGTCGCCCCTAACGTGGCCGACTATTAGATAGAGGCCACGGAGAGAATTATGGACGACCTGGATTTTACTGTTGAATAGAAGCTTAAGGGAGCTATATCTCTGCTTCGTGATAAGGCGTACCAGTGGTGGTTGACGGTCAAGGAGGGCACTCAGCTTGATCGATTGACTTGGGATTACTTCAAGACAGCTTTCCAGAATAAGTATATGGGGGCCAGCTACATTGATGCCAGGAGGCGTGAGTTCCTTAATCTCACCCAAAGAGACCCATCAGTGGCCGAGTATGAGGCTAAGTTCTTGAGGTTGAGCCATTATGCACGAGGCATGGTGGCGACCGAGTATGAGCACTGTGTCCAGTTGGAGGATAGCCTCAAGGACAGTTTGCGAGTCCTAATAGCTCCGCAGAGGGAGCGTGATTTCTCTGTTCTAGTTGAGAAGGCGAATATTGTCGAGGAGGTTAAGCGCGTTGAGCGCCAAAACCGAGAGAAAGGGAAGAATAAGAGGGAATTGGAGCCCTTGAGTTCTGCGATGAGGCCTAAGAAAAAAATCAGATCTGATGGGCTAGTCAGAGTTGGGGCTCCTGTTGTACCTACTGGGGTGGCGCTGTGTGGGCACTGTGGTAGACACCATCCAGGCGAGTGTTGGAGGACTATTGGGACATGTCTGAGATGTGGGTCAACTGAGTATCGTGTCAGAGATTGTCCATTGAGGACTGATCAGATACAAGCTGCGGGTTCTAGTAATGCACAGCCACAAAGAGTTGTTCAGCTGCCACCTAGGAGTCAAGGGCAGGCCAGGGGTGGTAACGGCATGGGCCAAGGACAGAGAGCATCAGGCAAAGGTGCTAGACAGACTGAGGTGAGGCAGCTTACTTTGGTTTATGCTACTCGTCGCTGTGAGGACCGAGATGCTCCGGACGTCATTACGGATACATTTTTAATATTTAATGTACCTTATTTGGCATTGATAGACATAGACTCTACCCATTCATATGTAGCTAGTACTATGTTTGGAATCTTGGGGATTCTAGCCGAAGGTACTGAAAGTAAGGCAATCGTGTTAAGTACTTTAGGGCAATCTGTTCGGGTGAGTAAATTGTTTAGAGACATTCCGTTAGAGGTCCAAGAGACTATTTCTGGCTAATCTAATGGAGCTTCCGTTTGGGGAGTTCGATCTGATTCTGGGAGTAGACTGGCTAGTGAAACATCGGGTGAGTCTGGATTGTGCAACGAAAAGAGTTGTCTTGAGGACTGAGAAAGACAACGAGGTATTCATGATTGGGGAATGACGAGATTATTTGACTAATGTAATCTCGATTTTGGTAGCAGAAAAGATAGTGAGAAAAGGATGTGAGGTATTCTTAGCCTACATTAGTGTTTCTAAATCTAGAGACTCTTTGGTTAAGGACATCAAAACTATGACGGATTTTCTGGATGTGTTTCCTAAAGAACTACCGAGATTACCTTTGAGTCGAAAGGTGGAATTTGGGATTGAGTTGACCCCTGGTATAGCTCCGGTGTCTATCGCGCCCTACTGAATGGCACCGAAAGAGCTGACGAAACTTAAGGCTTAGATTTAAGAGTTGTTAGACCGTGAATTCATTTGTCCTAGTACATCTCTGTAGAGAGCACCTGTTCTATTTGTAAGGAAGAAAGATGGGACAATGCAGATGTGTATCGACTATTGGCAGTGAACAAGCTAACTATTAAGAACAAGTACCCACTTCTGAGGATAGACAACTTATTTAACCAGTTCAGAGGGGCTTTTGTGTTCTCTAAGATTGATCTACAGTCAGGATATCATCAATTGAGAGCTAAGGAGGCCGATGTGTATAAGACAGCATTTAGTACTCGTTATGGTCACTATGAGTTCCTAGTTGTACCCTTTGGCTTGATTAATGCACTAGCGACATTTATGAACTTAACAAACCGAGTGCTCTAGCCCTATCTAGATCAGTTTGTAGTAGTGTTCATTGATGATATCTTTGTGTATTCTAAGTCTGAAGTTGAGCACGATGAGCATCTGAGAATAGTACTACAGATTCTTAGGGAGAAACAGTTGTATGCGAAGTTTAGCAAGTGTGAGTTCTAGCTTTGGGAAGTGACATTTCTGGGACATGTAGTTTCTGCTAAGAGGATACGAATCGATCCTTGTAAGTTTAATGCTATGTTGGATTGGAAACAGCTGAAGAATGTGTCAAAAATCCACAGCTTTTTGGGGCTAGCGAGAAATTATCGACGATTCATAGAGGGGTACTCTTTGATCGCTGCGCCGTTGACTAAGCTTTTGCGTAAGGGAGTTCCTTTCGTTTGGACTATTGCAAAGTAGGAGAGCTTTGATAAGCTCAAGACTATGTTAACCCAGGCTCTTGTTCTAATATAGCTTGAGCCCGGTAAAAATTTCGTGGTTTACAGTGATGCATCACATGTGGGTCTGCGTTGTGTTTTGATACAAGACGGGAAGGTAGTTGTTTATGTGTCTCATCAGCTCAAGACTCATAAGGTGAACTATCCGACGCACAAATTAGAGTTGGCAACGGTGGTCTTCGCTCTGAAAATCTAGAGGCACAAGGAGAAGTGTACTATCTACACTGATTACAAAAGCCTCAAGTATCTCCTCACTCAAAAGGAGTTAAACCTGAGACAGCGTAGATAGGTTGAACTGCTTAAGGATTACGACTGCACTATCAAATACCATCCCAGCAAGGCCAATATAGTGGTCGATGCTCTGAGCCGTAGGGCAATGACTGATATGAGAGCGATGTTCGCTCAACTTAGTCTTTTTTATGATAGGGGTCTGTTGGTAGAATTTCAAGTTAAACCGACATGGATGGATCAGATCAATGATAAATAAATAAGGGATAAGTCTCTTGAATTGAATTTCTGTCAGGTTGAGGGTGGTATTACTACTGATTTTGGGATTAACAGTGATAGGGTACTGTGTTTTCGCGGTCGAATTTGCGTACTGAATGATGAGGATTTGAAACTATCAATTCTAAGGGAGCCACATAGTAACCCTTATGCTATGCATCCCAGCAGGAATAAAATGTACCGAGATCTCCGAAAGCTATATTGGTGGCCAGGGTTGAAGCGTGAGGTTACTAACTTCACGGCTTGCTGGTTGACTTATCAGCAGGTTAAGGCTGAGCATCAGTTACCTTCGGGTTTGCTGCAGCCAGATAAGATACCAATGTGGAAATGAGAGTGAGTAACAATGAAATTCGTTAGTGGGTTGCCTCTAACACCCACTAAAAGTATTCTGTCTAGGTCATCGTGGATCAATTGACCAAATCTGCTCACTTCATCCTAATTAGAACAGACTTCTCTCTACAGAAATTGGCTAAGCTCTACATCTCTGAAATAGTGAGGCTTCATAGGGTACCTGTCTCGATCATCTTTGACAGAGATCCTCACTTTACATCTCAGTTTTAGGAGAAGTTGCATGAGGCTTTGGGTTCGCGTTTAGACTTTAGTACTGTGTTCCATCCTTAGACCGATGGTCAACCTAAGAGGGTGATTCAGATATTGGAGGATATGTTAAGGAGCTGTGTGATTGACTTTCAAGGTAGCTGGGAGGGCTATCTACCGTTAGTCGAGTTTGCCTATAATAATAGCTTCCAGTCGACTATCCAGATGGCACCTTACGAGGCTCTGTATGGTCGTAAGTGTCGCACTCCCTTGTGTTGGACTGAGTTTGGGGAGCGACGGGTTCTGGGTCCCGAGTTAGTCTCCAAGACTAAGGAAAAGGTTCGGCTAATTAAGGATTGTCTGAACGCGGCTTCTAATAGACAGAAGTCCTATGCTGATCTGAAGAGACGTGAGATCGAGTATTCCGTGGAGGACTTTGTGTATCTGGAGGTCTCACCTTGGAAGAAGGTTTTGAGGTTCAGTCGCAAGGGTAAGCTAAGCCTTAGATTTATCAGGCCGTACCGGATTTAGAAACATGTAGGGCCAGTCGCCTACCAGTTAGAGCTACCTCTAGAGCTGAATTGGATTCATGACGTGTTCCACATCACTATGCTGAGGCACTATTACTTTGATCCCACGCATGTTGTTCCAGTTGAAGAGATCAAGATTAAGCCTGATTTAACATTTGAGGAGGAATCTAGATTTTAGACCGCGACATTAAGGTTCTGCGAAGGAAGTCTATCCCCTTAGTGAAGGTGTTGTGACAGAATCATAGCACTGAGAAGGTTACGTGGGAGCCTGAGGATGCGATGCGTCAGTAGTATTTTCACCTTTTTTGATCAGGTAAATTTCGAGGACGAAATTTTATTTTAGGGGGTAGAGTTGTAACGCCCCAAAATTTTAAGTTTTGGTTTTTTGAAATTATGACACAACTGTGTATCTGTTTCAGTGGTGAAGTGCTCTGGGTGTGTGTGAGAGGTCCCAAGTTTAAGACCTAGCTTTGGAAAAATTTGATTTTTTTTCTGAGTAAAGCCTTACCCTTGCTCAGTAGGCTTATGTTTATTTATTGGTAAGTTTATATCAGAATGGGCTTGCTGGTCTAGTGGTTAAGCAGAGTGTCAATTTGCTGGAGGCTCTATGTTTGAATCCCTGCGTGGGCGAAAGAGATTATTTTTGCTCGAGTTGGTGCTTGAGAGTTTGAGTTGTACTGGAAATCTGAGTAATGGGTGGTTGAAATAGAGTAGGTAGTGGGATTTGAGTTACCAGTTTCCCAAAATTCTCTCTACAGAAAAAGAACTGACCATCTCCTTTTCCATTCTTTTCTTTCCTTTTACCCTTCTGCTGAAAGTTTATTGCTCTCCCTCTCACTATTTTCGTTTTTCAGTCTAGTCTTTCCTGTTGTTTCACAACGTTGTGTACACGTGTGAGGGTTGGAAAGTGCCTCTTTTTTTTTCTGTCATGGAATTATAATGAATGGTTGGTAAGATATTTCTTCTGTATTTGTTGGCGTTTAGGAGAGGGTTGTAAGGCTAGGAATCACTCATTGTCGATTTGATTCAGAGTTGCGTTTGTTTTGGATAGCGATAAGCCGACTTTACATTTTGGGAATTAATCAATTTAGACTTATTTTTAGTTTCTAAAAGAATGAGGTATTCTGATTTTAGGTTCCGAAAAGCTCAGGAGTGGTTTCGCATCAAATTGATACCAGGTGTGTACCTAGAAACACAAAAACGAGATCCGGTAAAAGCCAAAAAATGAAACTTTTGATGCCACACAGGTGTGTGGTCACCCGTGTGGTAGGCCTTGTGGAAGTACACAGGCATGTGACTAACAAGCTAGGCCGTACACAGAAGACACGAGCGCATGACACGACCGTGTGATGGCCGATGAGACCATGTGCGACACACGGCCATGACCTATTGGGCCGTGTGGGCCACACGGGCGTGTGGGCTCACATGGGCGTGCGGGATTTTGGGCCAGGCCTTGTGATCCACACGGCCAAGGCTAATTTAGGCCGTGTAGGCCACACAGGCGTGTGGGCCCACACGGGCAGACCACATAGGCGTGTGAGCTTATTTTTCTGGAAAACTCTGTAAGGTTGCACGGGTCACCCAAGTCAACTGTAACCTGTCGTAGGGTCGGTAAGCATTACTTAAACCCTAATTCTGTGATCTGAATATGTGATGTATGATTTAGGCATGTAATACTTAGCATGTAAATCGAAATTGTTTGAATGGTCTGATAAACTGCATTTTAACATGCCATTTATATATGTTACACTGCATCGGGGTTGGGTTGATGATATTATGGAGGAAGTGACTGAAAGGCTTTAAGTGTAACACCCCAAACCCGGCTTAGAAGTTAGGCCCGAATCTGGCGTGTCACATTGAAGTGTTTTTCGAAAACCATGTTTTCATTAAAAACCCTTCTTATTTAAAACGTAGTACATCGAAAACTTATTATTATTATTCCTGGAATTCTTTTTAGATTGCGAAAGCATTTCCAAAAGTGTTGCGAAAACGTAGTGTTTTGAAAACAGTTATCGTTTTGGAAAATTGCGATCTATTTTTAACAGATAGAAAACTTAATAAACTAAATATCCCAAATTAAAAATCAGAAACTAAAAAAGGCCGTATTACAACCTAGATCAAAATATAAGTACTTATAAGTAGATAACTGTAAAAGAAAATCAGAAACAATAGCAGTTGTGTGGCCATCTCCGAGTCCCTCACAGCACCAATCCAGCTAATGCTAGGGATTACCTGCATAGTTAATAAACGGGGTGAGTTTATGAAAACTCAGTGTGTAATCCCCTCCTAAATTAAAAAAGTTAGTAAACAGATAGAATTCAGAATCAGTTTGGGTCGGAGCCCATTACAGTAACAGAACAATGTGTGTGGGCCTAAGCCCAGTAAAATTTCACTTGGGTCTCAGCCCTCATCAGAATCAATTGGCCCTAGCCTATTCTCAATATCAGTAACAATTCTATATGCATAATATGTGATGCATGCTAACCCATGCCATCCAACCCTGCACTTGCCTCCGTCCAACCCTGCACTACCTGCGGGGAATAAATCACCCCTGCCATCCCTACACTCCCAATATTAGCACCGGTTGCGACACTAACCAAAATTGCAGCAAAGCTGCTTGTAAACATAATGGCCAAGAGCCATAAATAGAATGGTTATAAACCATAATCAGGATGGCACATAGCCGTAATTAGGATGGCACAAGGCTATCGGTAACTGTAATAAGTTTGGCACATAGCCATCAGTGACGATAAAATAATCAGCACACAACCACGGGTAAATATGATCGACACAAAGTCATCAATAAATATGATAGGCACATAGCCACAGGTTAATACGATTAGTATAAAGCCATAATCAAGATGGCACAAAGCCATATTTAGGTTGGCACGGAGCCATAATCAAATTAAGCAGCACTAAGCCGTCCATTGGTCCACAGTCTTCTCGTGCGACTTGTGCGATCCTATCAGAACTTCCTCCGTGACAGAACGGCTAAAGACCATAAATATCGCAGCAACGCTGACAATTAACAGAACGACTATAAGCCGTAAGTATTACAGAAAGGCTAAAAGCCTTGTACAGAGTAGCTACAGGCCGTACACTTCCTCCGTCAATAATAACCCAACCCCATGCAATATGTCATGTATGTCATGCTCAATCATTACACGTGTATGCAAAATTGTCACGCTTAGTAACAGTCATTTAAACATATATTAAAAGCATATCAGTCATACGACTACAGTCAAGCCAGTTAAAACACAGTCATATGATCACAGTCAAATCAGTCAAATTCACAGTCTAAGTCAGTCATCTACCCATAAGGGCAAAATAGTCATTTTACCTTACAGGGGTATTTCAGTAATTTTACACTATAAGGGTATTTCGGTAATTTTACACTATAGGGGTATTTTGTAATTGTACACTACAAGGGTATTTCGGTAATTTTACAAATTGGGGGTATTTCGATAATTTTACAAACTGGGGTCTTAACGACCCAACCGAAGGTCCATCGTCGCCCCGAGCGACTTAAGTAACCTAAACAGACATAACCGTATAAATGGGCCTAAGGCCCATACTCGGCCCAAGTGGGCCCACACACTTGTGTGGCCCATTTAGCCTAGAAACAGCCACAACTAAACAAACATCACAGCCCAAACAATACTTACCACGTCACATACATTTTATCTGTGTAGCCCATGAGCCCACTGGACCCAGAACAGCCCAAGACCGCAAGAACGCTCGTGGCGGCCTCTACAGTCTATCGCCCATGGTTTGTGGGTTCAACTTACCCCCGAGTGATTGCACACTCGTGAGGCCTCAAATGCCAAAGTTTTGGCTTTTCGACTTTTGCCGACTTCCAACAAAGAAGGGTGTGAATACACACATGTTTAAGAGAATGCGTCGAAGTCCACGATCACCAACCTTGGTTAAGCAGGAATGAAATAATCCCTCCTAAAACCAGTGATCCCCAACTCATCTTGTTCGCTCTATTTAAAGCCGGCTTCTCGCCAATTCTCATGTTAGCTTCTCGATGTGGGATTACTTTCAACCATTAGGAAAATTCCTTATTTTTTTATGACCACTTCAACCACAGAGTTCCAGTCCAACTCCATGGAAACACAAAAATTTATATACTTTTTCATACCCAATTTTACTTAAATTCATACAAATCCGATTAAATTCTTGTCAAAAATTAATTGAATATTATAAAATAATTAAATCATGTTAAAAATATAAACATGGTGAATTTATTTAATTTTATACTTAATTTTGATTAATTTTAACTATTTTTGACAGATTCGCGCAAAAGGCGAAAATTGGCTCGGCTGACATTGTTGAAAGCACAAAATCGAGAAGCAATTTGAAGTATCGAGGCCAATTAATTTCTAGCCCAAAACGGTCCAGAAATGTGTATTAATTCATAATTAAATTAATTTTAATTTATTTCCTATTTAATTTAGGTTAAATGAATTAATTTTAATTAATTATGAAGAAAGGGCCTAGTGAACCGCACTAGTTGAACTGAATGAAGTGAGCCGAACCAGCCACTAATTGGGCTGAACAGAACCGTCCATTGGCTGACCCAAATCAAAAAATTAGATGATAAAATATGCTTGCAAAAAGGCCCTTGAAAATCCTCCAAATTACGTTCAAACCCCACCTTTATTTTAGGCTTTGTGGATTTGCCCCAGCCTATTTTTAGCAAGGTTGAAAACTTCAACCTTGCCATGTGTGTGGCCAGCCATGGGAGGGCTCTCTTGGCTGCTGAATTTTCTATTTTTAGCAGCCCTCTTCAGCTATAAAAGCCACCCTATGCTGCCCATTTCAAAGCATCCCTCAACATCCCTCATTCCACAACATTCGCTCATCCTCTCTTCACTGCTCTTAAAGTTTCCTCTCCATTTTTTCATCCCATTTTCCCTTCCTCTTGTGCCGATTTCCTCTCTTGAGAAAGAGGTGTTCTTCAGCCATCTTGGGCAGCAATCAAGGATTCATAGAAGCCTTGCTCAGCAAAGACAACGGAGTCAAAAGAACGGAGCAACAGTCAAGCCGCAGAGAAACACTGGATTTGCTTTCTGTTCCCTTTCTTTTTAATTTCTATTGTTTTTATGATGAACATATCTATGAATAATATTGCTACTTAAATGGTTATTTTAATCAATTTAGCTTGAATTTAATTTGTGTTGGGTTGATTATATTTTGCCTGCTTGAATTGTTAAAGTAGTGTTTACGCCGTTATAGGCCTTAGTGAAATGCTTGATTAAGTAAAATCATGCTTACGTTATCTGGCATTATAATTGTTTAGATAATTAAAGAATTAATTGTTTAAACGGTTGAAATTGCAATTAATGGACTCAAGATTTAATCGGTGCATGTTTAATTCTTCTAAGGTAACTGAAAATTAAATTAGCATTGTATTTGGCGATACTTATGCCTTGAATAACTTGCAAGATTGTTGTGATTAAATTGTTTCAAGGTATGGCTACTTTGTTACTTTACATAATCTTTTACATGTCTATTAAGTTGAATTAATCGGTTGAATCGACATAGGAATATGCGAGAGATAATTTAATTCAATAAGTATGTATGTGCGACAGCATGTTTACTTTATTAAATCTATTTAGTCGATTGAATTGGCATAGGGATATGTCCAAGATATAAATGGAATTTTTTTAATTAGTAAATATGTTCATAAGTTAGCAAATTACTAGGTTGCCGTGAATTTATTCATAACAGCATAAGCACGAATTTAATATTTCTAAGTTAAAAAGGTATAATTAATCCAACACAATTATATCATCTTGATTAAATCTTAATTGAAATCGTGCACTAGAACTCTTTTATTTTTTTTTTAAATTGTTTGCTTAGTTTTAAAATCTTAGTTTATAAATCACTCTTTTCAAACCAAAATTATTTTTACCTCACCAAAATGTTTTAATTAATTTCATAAATATTGCTTTTTACAGTCCCTCTGGGTACGATAACTCGACATTTACTTGTCACTTTATTACTTGTTACGATTGTGTACACTTGCACATTTCCACCACTCCACTCCACCTCCTACACAACTCAAACAGCAAAATAAATACTCCATTGCGCATCCCAAGACTTGAACCTTAGACCTCACAGTTACACAACACGCCACCTTGCCACTCCACCACAGGCTCCTTTGTGACACATTTTATCCTCAATTAACTATAAGGTCTATAGGCCAAAGTCCAGGTTCCTTTAAAAGAAAAACCAAAATAAATTGCAAGAGCCAAGACTTAAAGCCAGGCTCCCTTGCAACCTTAATGAAACCACAACCACTAGACCACATGCTTCCTTGTGTTATTTATTTATCACAATAATTTAAAAGGCCTACTTCCAAGCATCCAGGGTTTTATTCACTTAAAATCAAGATTTTTGCTAAAGCCCAGGTTTGAACCCAAGACTTTTCCAACTCCTCTCAGGACCCTTAACCACTTGAGCAGACATTTAATTGTGTCATTCACTTGCACAACTAAATTCTAATTCCTCCGATACGCGAAGCCCATTTCTTCTAGGCCCAAAATTCGGGGCGTTACATTAAGCCTGATATCTAGTAGCTCAGCTGCATTATTCTGTTTATGTGCCATATTTCGGTACAGTATGGTGTGTAGAGATGAGTGGGTTGATTATATCCCCACATGGTGTGTAGGGCTGGACGGAGATGGTGCGTAGGGGCTAGTGGGTTGGATTCCGATATTCTGATCTGCATTCTGTATCTGATTGGGCTAAGGCCCAAACTAATTCTGTAATGGGCTCAGGCCCATACTATAAAGGATTGTATACTACTGTATATCTGTATGCATGATTTCTGTGGGGATTACACATTAAGTTTATGAAAACTCACCTTTTTCTGTTTAAGCTGTTCAGGTAATCCCCAAACTTGACGGATTGGTGCAGCAGAGGACTCGACGGTGGCCACGCAGACTTAAACAATTTTAATTTTAGTTTTGGTATTTATTTCATAATTATTTCTGGGTTAAGTTTTATGTAATTGGACTTTATAAGCTGGTGATTTTATTTTGGGCTTTTAAGCAGTTTAAGGTTTTAGGCTACGGGACTCAACAAAACCCGATTTTTATCAAAATGACGGATTTCTTAAATACAAATGGTTTTTCTAAGATAGACGTTTTCAAGCTTTCGCTAAAAGATATGATTTTGACATAACATGCGTTTTACTTCGAATTAAGACAAAGACTAATTAATAAGAACGGTTTTAATTCGACAACTTCATTTTCGAATTCCATTCCATGTGACATCACTAGGTTCAGCCATAATGTCCAGGCTGGGTTGGGGTGTTACATAATCACCTCCTTAAACCAAAATATTTTTCTTCACCAAAGTGTTTTTAAAATTACATTCATAAATAATTCTTTTTACAGTCCCTGTGGGTACGATAACTCGACATTTACTTGTCATTTTATTACTTGTTGTGATTGTGTACACTTGTACATTTCCGTCATTCCACATCTCCCATGAAATCTCCTCAAAAATCTTCAAACCTTGGCTTATGTCAAAAGCCATCTTGGTCAAGCAATCAACAACTTTATTGTAGACTCTAGGGCAATGTTGTATCATCCAAGGTCCTATGTTTAGCAACAAGTGATGAATACGTCTAATGAGGGCAGAGTTCGAACTTGAAAAAGAAGAGTCCTGAATGGCCTTGACGACCTCCAAGCTATCTGTTTGCATCAAAACACCCTCACGTCTCATGTTATGGATAAGAGCCAATCCATCAACAATACCCCACAATTCAGCATCAAAGATTGACCATTTTCCCAAGTATCTGTTGTATCCCTTAATCTACTCCCCATTAACATTTTTTATGACTGCTGCAGTATTTCTAATAGCAATTTGAGTTGCCCTATCAGTGCAAAGATTGGTCTATCTTTTCGATACCTTGGTTGCTAAAATTTGTTCCTTTTGTCTAGAAATGTCCCTCCTGTGGAAAGAAAAAAACTATTTTTCCCATATATGTGAAATCTTAAGAATCTCACCTGTATTCTAGGAGATGCCCTAAAAAAGAAAAAGATTTCGATTTTTCCAAATTCGTCAGGCTAGTAAACCAAATAAACATGACCAATTTACCTCACTGACAACTGAATTTGCAAAACTTTGCAAATTAAACTTAAACCACTGAAGAAGATCCCCTAAAAAAAAAAAAAAACTCTTACTGGTTTCACCTGGGATAACTTGCTTCCAAATCTCTTTAGTTGCCGAACAATCTCTATATTTTAAATACGTAATTTTCACTCGCATACATATATGATAAAATTTTCTATATTTATAAAAATTTCTGCAAACCTAATATATATACATTTTTTTAAAACAGTTAATGATTTTATTTTATGAAAGAAGTTATTTAATGAGTAAATGATTTTAGAAAAATAACTATTTAAAAGAGACAAAAGGAAGTTATAATAGTAAAAATGTGAAAATATTTCTTTAGGACTTTTATAATTTCTTAAACATTGGCTATGCAAAAACTTAAGTTATAAATATCGTTCAAATTATGTTTTTATTTCATTTCTTTTTTATATAAATATAAAATTGATGTTATATAATTTGTGATACTAATTTAATTAGAAATTATATATTTATTAAAATTTTTCACTTATAATTTGGATGAAGAGACAATATATTATATTTTTTTACCTTTAAAATATTTTTTTTTCAATTCGATCTATACGTTAAACTCGAATTTGAAAGATTATATCAGCCATTGAAATGGCCTAGTACGATCGGAGTTCATAAAATAGTCAATTTAAAACATTTATTTATTTTAAAAGAAAACTTAGTCTATTTTTAAAAAACCAAAGAGTTAACAAAAACTAATTAATTTTAAAATTTTTCTTGTAACGGTGACTAATTTTGAAAAAATAGTTAATTTATTTATTCTTCCAAAACTTATTTATAAATTAGTAAAGGAAAAGTTATTTTTAACTTTGCTTTATTAGAACTATAATCCATGCTTAATTAATTAACAACCATATATTAAATGAAGCTAAGAATCATGCATGCTACATAAAACCAAAACCTAAGTCTCATGCTACAGTTCAAAAATAAATCCATAAAATCTTTGAATAATAAATTATCACATAATAAATATAAAATATTTATATAGAAAAAAATATCCGAGCCAAACCCCTTCGGATGCCAATTTCACTTCCTAACTTGGTGGGTTATCTGTAAAGATGTAAATTAAAAGGGAGTAAGCTATGAAACTCAGTGTGAGTTCAATCACAAGAAAACTGAAACAAAACAACAAACAAGGAAAGCATATGAACTAGCAATTTTGAGATTAAACAACCATAAAGAACTTCAGATTAATGATTTTCACATAAAACACTTCACTTCACTATCTCGATATTCACAGTTTTATATGCACATGCTTATGAATGCAACGAAGTTTCAAATTAATAGAAATGTCCTACCCAACTTCACTACACACCTCACTTATGAGTTCCCTAAAACTCATCTACCATATCACTCCGAATTGTGGATGAGCCACCACTGATTTGCAGATAAACTGCCACTTTGTAAAGCAAAATGTGGGTAAACTGTCACACCTTGAGTCTGGCGAATCCAAGTTTAAGGCGTAGAGTTGTGAAGTTATCTATTTGGCGTAATGTAATTAGCCACGTTATATTCTTTTCGAGAATTGGAATGTGGCGTATAGTAACCATGTAACACCCGTTACCCGTATTCAACGCTGGAACAGGGTACGAAGCATTACGGGACTTACATCACAAACAATCATATGATTTCGAGTTATAAATTTGCGTCCAAATTAAAACCATTCATTTTCAATCAAAATGTCCCTATTATGAGCCTATGAGGACCAAAACATTCTTCGGAAGTGGTTCGGGATTAAACCAAGAACTTTAGAATTTTTTAAGAAACTCAGAAAATTTTTGCTAGAAACAAGGGTCACACGCCCATGTGGTTTGGGACACGCCCGTGTGGGCAGGCCGTGTGGTCACACAAGCCCGTGTCCCTAACCTGTGTAACTATCCAACTTGCAAGTCACGAACAAATTGAGGTCACACGGCCAAGTCACACGCCCCTATGCTAGGCCGTGCGGATAATTAAATTTTCATAAAATACGTGTAGACTTCACACGCCCAAGGCACACTCCCATGCCTTAGGCCTTGTCATCCACACGGCTAAGACACACGCCTGTGTCTTTGCCCGTGTGCTCAATTTTAAGCATTCTATTTCTCAAAATTTAGGTGCAGGGGACATACGGCTGGAACACATACCCATGGGACAGGCCGTGTGTCACACATGACCTAGACACATGCCCGTGTGGAAAAAATAAAGGCTATTTACCAAGTCATTTCCCACCCTCATTTACACATACACCTACACAATTTTAATGGCATGAAATGTAGTACACTTGGGCAACCAAAACATCACAATAATGGCCAGAACATGTCAAAGCAATACCATCATCTAACCCATTATTAACATGTAACAATTCCACATACTTCATGATGTCTTAAACTCTTTCATTATCCACACACACACATTCATCATGTATAATCCTACTTAGATTTTTCTAACATACCAATGAGCCATACTTAACCATTTGCCAAGCAATAATAAACCACATCATCAACAAGGCATTGGCATATGCATGCATATATATAATATATAAGTTTACAACCAAGTTGATCACAATGAGCCAATTCACATGGCCAAATATCAAATCAAGCCTATAACTATTACAAGCCAATACTTTTGGCCAAAACATGATGACGCATATAATAAAATGACCAAGTCCCTATACATGCCATATACTCAAAATGTTAAATTTCATCAATACCCAAAATGATAGTTTTGATAGTGTGAAGTGAATCTCTGAGGACCCCTAATTTCGAGCTAGCTTGGCGACACTATAAAACATGGAAAAATAAATGGAGTAAGCTATATAGCTTAGTGTATGCAAGAAATAAGTAAGTCGTACCATACAATCAACATTCAAGAGATATAATGTAAGATGATATAATTTACCATATGTTTTACCATCATAATTCATTCCTTCATAAACTTACCTTGAATTCATCATTTCTCAAAGTTCAATAAACATCAGCTTTATGTACATACCTATACCATTTCGAAATGAATTTAAATGTATTCTCATTTTTGACATACCCATAAACCACTCAGGATAATAATGTTAAATACTCAGGAATCTTGCACACTAAGTGCCACATATATAGCTAATGCTACCTAATTCTCATATTACATAGTTGCTCGCTCTCGAGCTATCAACGGGCCTACTCACACAAGCTGTCGGTCAAGACGTAACTACACGGTGCTTCTCACACAAGCTGTCAATTAACCGCAATATATGCTAATATACTCAACCACTGGTAGGATGTACTGGACCAGCACTCGGATCGTATCATCACATAACACATGGTAACCCTAGTGACATTTCACTTGTATCCCTAACCTATTCCTAAGGTTCAAACGAGATTTCTTACTTGTCGAATCATCATCAATCTCGTTCGTAGAATTAAACTCGTTCACATAGGCAATCATACAGTTCATGCAATATTAAAGCATTTAAATCCAATTATATTAAAGCTTATTTAACATATGAACTTACTTCGGTTACAAAAACGACCAAAAGGAGCTATTAGTCTATTACTTTATTTTTCCCCCGATCTTGACCCGAACTTCGTTTTTCTTTATCTATAATACCAAATTTAACTTATTTAATTATCACATTATTCAATTCAGCCCAAAAACACACTATAGAAAAAAATTACTTTTCTGCCCCTAAACTTTTGACATCTTACATTTTAATCCCTAGGCTCGTAAAATGATTTTCATTCAATTTCACCACAACCCAAGCCTAGTTGAACCTTACTAGTACTCATAACAGGCCACATTTTTCATTTATTCACACTTTATAAAATTTTACAAATAAGTCCCTATTTGATTTTTTTACCAAAAATCACTTTGTAAAAGTCGTTTAACACACAATAAACATGTATATTCTACCATTAAACATCTAAATACACACATATTCAACATGGGTGAAATTTTAGACTTTGAATTTCTTTCAAATTAGTCCTTGAAATAGCTAAATCAAGTTACAACGATCTCAAAAATATAAAAATCGTTAAAAACGGGACAAGAACGGACTTACAATCGAGCTTGGAGGCTTGGCCAAAACCTTAGCTATGGCTTCCCTTCAATTTTTGGCTAAGGGGGGACCTAAATTGAGAAGATGGACTCTTTTATTTGATTTATTTTGTCTTATTTACCAAATGACCAAAATGCCCTTAATGCATAACTTTGAAATTTTACCTAGCCATGTCCATTTTTGTCCATCCTGAAGTATAACGGTCTAATTACCATTTAAAGACCTCCAATTTAGGAATTCATTACAATTAGATACCCTTAGCTTTTAGAACACACATTTTGCACCTATTGCAATTTAGTCCTATTAGTCAAATTGGACACTCTATCGATAAAATTTCTTAACAAAATTTTCACACAATCATTCTATCATGCTGTAGACCTTAAGGAATAATAAAATAAATATTTCTATTTCAAATTTGTAGTCCAGAAATCACTGTTCCGATCTAGCCCAAAAACGGGCTGTTACAACTCTCCCGCCTTTAGAGATTTTCGTCCCTGAAAATCTTACCAGAAAAGAGGTTAGGGTACTATTTTCTCATAGCTTCCTCAGGTTCCCATGTAGCCTCTTCGACCCCATGTCTTTGCCACAAGACTTCTACTAGGGCTATGCTTTTATTTCTTAATTTTTTAACTTCTCGAGCTAACACCTTAATCGGTTCTTCGCCATATGTCATATCGGGTCGAATCTCAACCTCTGTTAGTGAAATTATACGCGAAGGATCTGATCGATAACGGTGCAACATCAATACATGAAACATATTGTAAATCCTTTCTAACTCTGATGGCAAGGCTAGTCGATATGCCACTGGCCCTATTCTTTCAATAATCTCATACGGCCCAATGAATTACGGACTCAACTTGCCTTTGCGACCAAATTTAAGAATTTTCTTCCACGAAGACACTTTCAGAAATACCTTATCACTGATTTGAAATTCAATTTCCTTTCGTTTTAGATCTGCGTATGATTTCTGTCTATCTGAAGCTGCTTTCAAACGATCACTAATTACTTTCACTTTTTCTTCAGTTTCTCTAACCAAATCAACCTCGTGAATCTGTCTCTCACTAAGCTCAGTCCAGTACAACAGAGTTTCACACGTACGGCCATACAATGCCTCATATGGTGCCATCTTTATAGTAGACTGGAAGCTATTGTTATAAGTAAATTCGACTAAAGTTAGATATTTTTCCCAGCTACCTTCGAACTCTAAAACACAACAGCGAAGCATATCTTCGAGAACCTAAATCATTTTTTTAGATTGACCATCGGTTTGCAGATGAAATGATGAAATACGGTACTAAAGTTCAACTTTGTGCCCAAAGCCTCTTGTAACTTTTTCCAAAATCGAGACATAAACATTGGATCTTTATTCGAAATAATGGAAATAGGCACCCCGTGCAATCTAAAAATCTCAACAATGTACAATTCCGCTAGCTTATCAAGTGAATGATCGGTACGTACCGGAGTAAAGTGAGCTGATTTTGTCAATCTATCAACAACGACCCAAACAACATATTTCTTCTTCGAAGTCAGAGGTAATCCAGTTACGAAATCCATCGTAATTCTGTCCCATTTCTACTCGGGAATCATCATGGTTGAAGTAAACCCGAAGGTACTTGATGTTTGACCTTTACTTATTAACAAATTAAACATCTCGATACGAATTCAAAAATATCTCGTTTCATACCCAACCACCAATACAATTTCTTCAAATCATTATTCATCTTCGTACTTTCTGGATGAATAAACAGACAAGCACTGTGTGCCTTATGAAGAATTTTCTAAATAAGCTTGGTATTTCTCGGTACACAAATCCTACCTCGAAACATCAAACAATCATCAATCCCTATCTGATAGTCTGCATCACTAGTCGATTCGCACTGAACTCTTTTAGCTTGAAGTTTTTCATCACATTTCTGAGCTTCACAAATTTGCTGAAGAAATATCAGTCTAGCTTTTAACTCAGCTAGAATCGAACCATTATCAGATAAAGTTAGTCACGTATTCATTTCTCTCAAAGCAAACAAAAACTTTCTACTTAAAGTACCGCAACTAAATTCACCTTTCCCAGATGATAATCGATTACCAACTCATAATCTTTTAATAGTTCAAGCCATCTCCGTTGTCACAGATTCAAGTCCTTTTGAGTCATCAAGTATTTTAAGCTCTTGTGATCGATAAAGATGTGGCACTTCTCACCGAATAAATGGTGTCGCCAAAATTTTAGAGCAAACACAATGGTAGCCAATTCCAAATCGTGCGTCGGATAGTTCTTCTCATGCGGTTTCAACTATCTCAAGGCATAAGCTATCACTTTGCCCTCTTACATCAACACACAGCTTAGACCATTCAATTACGCATTGCTATAAATCACAAACTCTTTTCCTGACTCAGGTTGCACTAATATCGGTGCCTCAGTCAACAACGCTTTCAACTATTCAAAACTCTTTTGACATTTCTCAGACCACTCAAATTTCACATTTTTTCGTAACAATCTGGTCATAGGCGTATCAATCATAAAAAATCCTTTAACAAAATGTCGATAATAACCAGCCAAGCCCAAAAAGCTTCTAACCTCAGATACATTTCTCGGTGGTTTCTAATCAACAATTATCGAAATCTTACTCAGGTCAACCATTATACCCTTTGCTGAAACAATATGCCCCAAGAATCTGACTTATCGGAGCCAAAACTCACAATGGCTAAACTTAGCAAACAATTTCTTATCTCTCAAAGTCTGTAATACAATCCTTAAATGTTCGGCATGCTCAGACTCATCTCGGGAATAAATCAAAATGTCATCAATGAACACAACTACAAACTTATCCAAATACAGTCTGAAGATCCGATTCATTAAATCCATAAAAATGGCAGGAGTATTAGTCAATCCAAAAGGCATAACAAGAAATTCATAATGCCCATACCTCATTCTGAATGCAGTTTTCAGCACATCCAATTCTTTAACTCTCAGCTAATAATAGCCGGACCTCAAATTTATCTTTGAGAACACTGTTACCCCTTTCAATTGATCGAACAAATCATCAATTATTGGTAAGGGATACTTGTTCTTTATCGTAACCTTGTTAAGTTGACGATAATCAATACAAAGTCTCATGGATTCATCTTTCTTCTTAACGAATAACACTGGTGCACCCTAGGGAGAAAAACTCAGTCTCGTAAAACCTTTATATGTCAACTCTTGCAACTGATTTTTCAATTCTTTCAATTCGATCGGATCCATTCTATAGGGAGCTATCGATATCATTGAAGTTCTCGGTACTAAA
Source organism: Gossypium anomalum (assembly GCA_025698475.1). Classification (NCBI taxonomy): domain Eukaryota; kingdom Viridiplantae; phylum Streptophyta; class Magnoliopsida; order Malvales; family Malvaceae; genus Gossypium; species Gossypium anomalum. Next base: position 72,780,585 of record CM046966.1, on the reverse strand, counting down.
TCAATAGCAAACTCAACCTCTCTGATTGGTGGTAATCCAGACAACTCTTCTGGAAACACATCCGGGTATTCACAAACTACTGGCACAGATTCAATTTTCAATTCAAACTCTTTCGTATTCAGTACATACGCAAGATAAGCTTTACAACCTTTCCTTATATACCTCTGAGTAGACATCGATGAAATCACCATAAGCAACTCACCTGACTCATCTGATTCTATCTGAAGAATTTCGCTGTCCTGACATTTCAATTCTATAATCTTTCATCTACAATTCACTACGACATCATGTAGAGTCAACCAATCCATTCCAAGTATTACATTAAGCTCATAAAATGGCAAAAGCATTAAGTCAACTAGAAAACAGTGACCCAGAACCATTAAAGGACAAATCTTGCAAACTTTATCAACTAAAACATATTTGCCTAAGGGATTCGACACTTGAATCACATACTCAGTAGACTCAGCAGGAAAATTCTTACTCGATACCAAATTTATGCAAATATAAGAATGAGTCGATCCAGGATCAATCAATGCAACTACACTAGTATCATAGAGAGAAAATGTACCGGTGATAACATCAGGGGATAACACATCTTTGCGAGCACGAATAGCGTAGGTTGTAGCAGGTGCTCTGACTTCAAATCTCGCAATCAAATTTTTCGTTGCACCTTTGCTACTAGTTCCATTTCTCGCATTTCTTGGGGGTCTCCCTCTAGTGGCAGTGTTGCTCGGTCTCACATTCTGAAAACTATCTTTCCCAGTCATCTCAGGGCAATCTTGAATGAAGTGGTCTGGGGAGCCACATTTAAAGCAAGCCCAGTTATTCATCTTATATTCACCAGGATGTCTTCTACCACAATATTGACATTCAGGTCTATTAGACCTAACATTACCAACGCTCGCTATTGAAATAATTTGGGCCTTAAAACCCGAATGTTGCTTCCCACGATCCCTGTTGGGATACCCAGTTGAAACATTAGATCGAGTATACAAATCCCTCAATTTCTTTGACAGAGACTGAAATTACTTATTATGTGGCCTCTTTCTCGAATCTCTAGCCTCAATTTCAGCTTTTCTCTTTTCTTTGCTTAACTCTTTAGCTTTGCAAGCCCGGTCAACTAGCACAACAAATTCTTTCAGCTCTAAAATCCCAACTAACAGTCTAATCTCTTCATTCAATCCATCCTCAAATCTCTTGCACATGATAGCCTCTATGGAAACACATTTCCGAGCATATTTACTAAGCCTAACAAATTCTCGCTCATATTCAGTTACTGTCATACTGCCTTGTTTCAGCTCTAGGAACTCCTTATGTTTCTGATCAATGAATCGCTAGCTGATGTATTTCTTTCTGAACTCTTCTTGGAAGAAATTCCAGGTAACTCTTTCTTCCGGCATCACAGATACCAGAGTATTCCACCTCTGATAGGCTGTGTCCCTCAGTAGTGATATCGCACATTTCAAGCACTTATCTAGTGTGCAAGAAAGTTCATTAAATACCTTTATAGAGTTCTCAAGCCAAAACTCTGCTCTTTCGGGATCATCATCAACATTAGCATTAAACTCTTCAGCCCCTTGTTTTCGAATCTTATCAACTGGAGGCTTATTCAGTCTTACCAATTCCACACCTTGGGGAGCTACGGGGACTGGTTGAAGGTTAGGTGGGGGTGGAGGACGTTGAGTAGCCGAATTTGTTCGAACAAACTCAACTAACCATTCGTTTATAATTTGGAAGAAGGCTTCCTTAGCCTCTCCTCCTTGGCTCACAGTTACCGGCCTACTTCTGGATGACGCGGTCCATTAAATTGGAGCTAGCTCATTACTTTCTACATCATCTACTACATCTCGGTCGCGATACATTTATTATATAAAATCACAATTTAAATTGTCAGGAGTTGTCACACTATCACAATTTATATATGGAATGTATAGCTAGACTCTTACACACGCTACGGTAGTCTGAGAATTAACTAAACCATAGCTCTGATACCACTAAATGTAACACCCCTTACCTGTATTCAATACTGGAATAGGGTACGAAGAATTACGGGACTTACATCACAAATAATTATACAATTTCGAGTTATAAATTTGCGTCCAAATTAAAACCATTTATATTCAATCAAAATGTCCCTATTATGAGCCTACAAGGCCCAAAACATGTTTCAGAAGTAATTTGGGACTAAACTAAGAACTTTAGAAATTTTTAATAAACTTAGAAATTTTTTGCTAGAAACAAGGGTCACACGCCCGTGTGGTTTGGGACACGCCTGTGTGGGCAGGCCGTGTGGTTACACAAGCCCGTGTCCCTAACCCTTATAACTCTCTAACTTGCAAGTCATGAATAAATTGAGATCACACAGCCAAGTCACACGCCCGTATGCTAGGCCATGCGGATAATTAAATTTTCATACAATAGGTGCAGATTTTACACGCCCAGGGCACACACCCATGCCTTAGGCCGTGTCATCCATACGGCTGAGACACACGTCCGTGTCTCTACCCGTGTGCTCAATTATGAGTATTTTATTTCTCAAAATTTAGGTACTAGGAACACACGGCTGGAACACATGCCCATGGCAGGGAACACACGACCGGAACACATGCCCATGGCATAGGCCTAGACACACACCCATGTGGAAAAAATAAAGGCTATTTACCAAGCCATTTGCCACCCTCATTTGCACAAACACCTACACAATTTTAATGGCATGAAATGTAGTACACTTGGGCAACCAAAACATCACAATCATGGCCAAAACATGTTAAAGAATACCATCATCTAACCCATTATTAACATGTAACAATTCTACATACTTAATGATGTCCTAAACTCTCTCATTATCCACACACACACTTTCATCATGTATAATCCTACTTAGATTTTTCTAACATACCAATGAGCCATACTTAACCATTTGCCAAGCAATAATAAACCACATCATCAATAAGGCATTGGCACATGCATGCATATATATAATATATAAGCTTATAACCACGTTGATCACAATGAGCCAATTCACATGGCCAAATATCAAATCAAGCCTATAACTATTACAAGCCAATACTTTTGGCCAAAATATGATGACATAATAACAAAATGACCAAGTCCCAATACATGCCATATACTCAAAATGCTAAATTTCATCAATATCCAAAATGATAGTTTTGATAGTGTGAAACGAATCTCCGAGGATCCCCAATTCTAAGCTAGCTTGGCGACACTATAAAACATGAAAAAATAAACGGAGTAAGCTATATAGCTTAGTAAGCTCGTATACAAGAAATAAGTAAGCCATACCATACAATCAACATTCAAGAGATATAATATAGGATGATATAATTTACCATATGTTTTACCATCATAATCCATTCCTTCATAAGCTTACCTTGAATTCATCATTTCTCAAAATTTAATAAACATAAGCTTCATGTATATACCTGTACCATCTCGAAATGAATTTACACGTATTCTCATCTTTGACATACCCGTGAACCACCCGGAATAATAATGTCGGATACTTGGGAATCTTGCACACTAAGTGCCATATATGTAGCTAATGCTACCTAATTCTCATATTACATAGTTGCTCGCTTTCGAGCTATCAACGGGCCTGCTCACACAAGCTGTCGGTCAAGACGTAACTACATAGTGCTACTCACACAAGCTGTCAAGTAACCGCAACATATACCGGTATACTAAGCCACTGGTAAGACGTACAGGGCCACCACCTGGATCACATCATCACATAACACATGGTAACCCTAGTGACATGTCACTTGTATCCTAATCTATTCCTAAGGTTCAAACGAGATTTCTTACTTGTCGAATCGTCGTCAATCTAGTTCTTAGAATTACACTCGTTCACACAGTCAATCATACAGTTCATGCAATATTAAAACATTTAAATCCAATTATATTAAAGCTTATTTAACATACGAACTTACCTTAGTTACAAAAATGACCAAAGGGAGTTATTAGTCTATTACTTTGTTTTTCCCCCGATCTTGACCTGAACTTCATTTTTCTTTATCTATAATACCAAATTTAACTTATTTAATTATCATATTATTCAATTCAGCCCAGAAACACACAATGGAAAAAATTACTTTTTTGCCCCTAAACTTTTGACATTTTACATTTTTGTTTCTAGGCTCGTAAAATGAATTTCATTCAATTTCATCACAACCCAAGCCTAGCCAAACCTTACTAGTACTCATAACAGCCCATATTTTTCATTTATTCACACTTTTCTACACATTTTATAGACTTTTACAAATAAGTCCCTATTTGATATTTTTACCAAAAATCACTTTGTAAAAGTCATTTAACACACAATAAACATGCATATTCTACTATTAAACATCAAAATACACACATATTCAACATGGGTAAAATTTTAGACTTTGACTTTCTTTCAAATTAGTCCTTGAAATAGATAAATCAAGATACAACGATCTCAAAAATATAAAAATCGTTAACAACAAGACAAGAACGGACTTACAATCAAGCTTAGAAGCTTGGCCAAAACCTTAGCTATGGCTTCTCTTGAATTTTTAGCTAAGGGGGGACCTAAATTGAGAAGATGGACACTTATTTGATTTATTTTATCTTATTTACCAAATGACCAAAATGCCCTTAATGCATAACTTTGAAATTTTACCTAGCCATGTCCATTTTTGTCCATCCTGAAGTATAATGGTCTAATTACCATTTAAGGACCTCTAATTTAAGAATTCATTACAATTAAATACCGTTAGCTTCTAGAGCACACATTTTGCACCTATTGCAATTTAGTCTTATTAGTCAAATTGGACACTCTATCGGTAAAATTTCTTAACAAAATTTTCACACAATCATTCTATCATGCTGTAGACGTTAAGGGAATAATAAAATAAATATTTCTATTTTGAATTTGTGATCCCGAAACCACTATTTTGATCTGGCCCAAAAATGGGCTGTTACAGACCGTCGTAGAGGTGAATAAAGGTTTTGGTTTATTCTTATTATGCTATCTAAGAGAAGGGTATATCAAGTGAAGTATAAGCCGGGTGAGTTACCATTATATGCATAGTATGTCCAATTTCCTGAGTATTGTGTTAGTTGGGTTTTGTAATAAGATCTGGTCAGGAATCAACTAGATTGATTATTCAAATATCAATTATGCAATATGCTCATTTATGTTTCTCTCGAAACTCGTAGGCCATTAAGAAGGACAAATTTTAGATACAACTGACACTTAAGAGACGTTGGTTATATATATGGGGGTGAAAAGGGTTTGTGAGGAAGTTTTCTTATTCTTTCAATAGTACTCTCTGCTTCCTTTTTTCTTAAATATAAATGTTATCATTTTCTCATTAATTTGGAAGCTAAGGTTCTTGATTTAATCAGTGTTTGTTATACCTCTTGGTAAGTATTATATAGCTCTGCATGTTAAGTTTTTGAAGAATAAAGATGTTATTGTAGGAACAATAAGTAATGAATGCAAGGTCTTGCATGTAGGTTATTTATGATCAAGATGTTAGCAAATTGTATGAAAATAAGCTTTAATGGTGAATTTGTGTACTTTAAGAAGTTGTTGTTGTTGGGTCAATATGGATATCCAAGTCTTGAGCTTCGAGCTACAATTTAGATAAGTATTAGATGAGTCTCTGTTCTGACTCTTGCATGTTATTTGTTCAAGTAAATACATATATATAATGATAAAAACCTCAGATAATGGGTAAGTTTATGAAGTATAGTAAAGGTGTTATATGTGTATAATAAATTTATGTATGAAGTATTGTATGAATAAAAAAATGATTGGTAAGAGTGTAGTTAAGGTCTGATATAAGGAATGTACGAATTGATCAGCTATGCGTGAACAAATTTTGGGTAAGTAAATTCTGGATAAAACATTCCTTGTGATGCCTCTGGTAGGGCATGTATAATGCTAATCAAACTAGCATATCATGATACGAAAATAAATGTAAAACCATGTGGTTGAGACCTATGACAATGTATGATATGAAAACACTCGTGGTGTAGCCTCTAGTAAGACGAAGACTGGACTGACAGATCACAACATGAAAGTGTGTAAGTCTATGTGGCTGAAACCCATGACATAATATGATATGATGATATGAATATTCATAGTGAAACCTTTGATAATACATAATCGAACTGACAGATCACAACATGAATTTATGTATAAGTTAATGAGGGAGAAACCCATGACACCTTCTATGAAAGTCCGTCGGGACAAAAAAACACGTGATTTTATATGTTTTCCTGTAGAGCGATCTACTAAGCCTTTGTAGCGCATTTCTGTATGGCCATTGTTGTAATGACCCTATAGTCACGGGTATCGGAAAGAGTATTTTTGGGTCTCCGTTTTCGTAAAATGGATTCGTAAATATTTTATATTTACAAAGTTAGTTGTGTGGTTAATTAGGTCTTGGTTAGGTAAATTTGCATAAATTAAGGTAATTAGATATAAGGACTAAATTGCATAAAAGGTAAAAGTTTAATTATTGATTAAAGAAAAAGTAAAGGGAGTAAATAAGCAATTAAGCCTTATTTAACAAGTGTATGGTAAAAATAATTACATGTGTACAAATAATATACATATGTATATAATAATATATGTATACTTAATATTTAAGTATATAAATATATATTATATTATATTATTATAATAATTAAAATATTAAACAAATAAATAAAAGAAAAAGAATAGAAAAAGAAACAAAAGTAAAACGAAATAGAGAAGGAAAAAGAGAGAAACAAAACGGAGAAAAATTAGGGTTTTCAAGAGTTCAAAGCTTAATTGGTAAGTCAATTTAGTCCCTTTTCTTGTAATTTTTATTTTTTTAAAATTTCGGCATTAAATACTACTCGGCCTATGTCAAAATTTTGGAAATTATTGAATTTTTAGATGTTGTCTATGTTGAATAATTAGAGTATTAGGGATTAAATTGATAGATTTTTTAAGCTAGAAATGAAAAAGGATTGAATTGTAGAATAAATTATAAGTTTTGAGTATTAGGGACTAAATTGTAAATTTTTTGAAATTTATGGATTTAAGTGAAATTAGAGAGTTAAAACTAGTTTAAAGTGGGAATTGAGTGAAAATATAGAATTAATAATGAATAAATAAAGTTAGTCTCGGTTTAGGGACTAAATTGAAATTTAGGCAAATGTTGAATAAAAATTGAAATATTTAATGTGAAATTGAATTGTGTTGTATTGATGAATTTTAATTGTTTAATTTCTATAGCTAAAGTTGTGCCGAAGACCTCGACTAAGAAAGGAAAAGATAAAGTCGACGAGGAGTAGCTCGGAAGTTCTGGTTTGTATTTCTATAATCCGAATTTATTTATTAATTGTTGTATTTTGATTTAAATGTTTATGGTAAGTAATTAAGGTGAGTGTTAGCATCTTGATATTGAATTGAATTTATATGTATATGTGATTAATTTGGAAATTGAATATTGGATATTTGTTGCACTTAGAAAGTGAATTGAAACCCTATTAACTATATTGGGCTGAGTCAGATATAGATGACATGCCATAGGATTGGAAGAGTACAGGGATTCTTTGACCTTGAGTCAATGAGACACTGGGTGTCAATTATTTACTTCGGATTAATTCGATGAGGCACTGGGTGACAATTTACTTCGGTTTAGCCGATGAGACACTAGGTGTCAACTTATTACTTTGAATTATTCGATGAGGCATATTGGGTGCCAAACCTGTGTATCCATCTGAGTCCGAGTCGTGTTAATAGGGGTAATTAAATAAATGATACTGTAAATGGTATTGAAAAGCATTGAATATGAATTGGAAATGAGAAATATGAATTCTGAAAAGTTATTTGAGATAGCAAGTGATGAATAATGAATAAGTTATGAATGATTTGTTATAAATTGATTATTTGAATGGTTATTGATATTGTATGATTAATCATGTATGTTATATTATTTTACTTTAAATATTCAGATTATAGAAATACCACTGAGTTTATGCCCAGCGTACGGTTTGTTTTCTGTGCCCAGGTTAGGTACTTAAGGGTTGATCATCGATTCAGCATCCATAATGATCCGAATCTCAAACGTGGTGATGTATATTTCTTTTTGTGTCAGCATATACCTAGGGCGTCCAAATGTTAACTATATTGTAGATTGATTGTAAATATGATTATAAGTTAATTTTGGATTGGTTATATATAAATATATGCTTATGTTTGAGGTCATAATATGACATGTTTAAATTGATGTTTAAATTTGTATAATATAGGAAAAATAGGTTAAAATTGGCATGTTTACAAATTTGATTTGAATGAGGTCTTATTGATATAGTTTTGATAATACAATTGTAGTACCTTTGAGGGTACCTTGGTTAGGCACCTAGGATGTCTATTTTGACATGTTTTGCATGTGTTTAATTGTGTTTTGAATTGGTTGAATAAATGGCTTTTGAGTTGCTTGGTGTATAAGGTTGCAGGGAATGGTAAACTTGTTGTTTAAAGATCATTTTGAGTCCACAGGGCCAAACACATAGGTGTGTGACTGGACCGTGTGAGACACACGGCTAACACATAGATGTGTGGTTTGGTCGTGTGTCCCCTGCAACTTAAAATTTTCAAAACAGAATGCTCAGGTATTTTCACACGGGCAGAGACATGGGCGTGTGTCTCAACCATGTGTGACACACGGCCTAGCACACGGGCATGTGACTTGGCCGTGTGACTTAAGTCAGCATATACCTAAATTAGACATGGGCTAGAACATGGTTGAGTGTCCCTATTTCAAATTCTCACACGACCTGAGACACGAGCATGTCTCTTGATCGTGCGAACCACACGGCCTGGACACACGGGCGTGTGTCCCCTGTTTCTTTGAAAATTTTTAAAGTTTTCAGAAAATTTTCCTGAGTACTCGGTTTAGTCCTGATTTTTTTCTAACACATATTGTGGGCCTCGAGGGCTCATATAAGGGACTATACGATTTATTTACATTATATTTGTCAAATGATACGTAATGTTCGTAGTTGTACTAAAAAGTTCGGTAATGCTCTGTATCCCTGTTCTGGTGACTGATAAAGATTAGGGGTGTTACAATTGTGGAAAGTTCTGTATCATTTTATTGGCATATTCGATGATCTGTGTGGTAAAATGTGGTTATCTGCCTTTGTGGTAAGTTCTGGATAAGTTCTGAGAATTCTTTGATAGATAAGTATATGGCAAGGGCATGATACGTCTGAAGTTAATTTGGTTGAATTAGTTTCGTGATGTAATCAAATAAGTCTTAAGAGAAGTCTCTTGAAAAGAAGCGTGTATCTTCAAAGAGAGTATCCGCCATGGTAATCTGTTAGTCTAGAATATGGTCGTATTTGTAGTCATGAAAGATAAGAGTATTTGTCAATTTGAGTTCGTTCATGTTACATAGTGTTGAAACTTGAGTCTCTAGTATCCGTCATATTTGAATGGTATCATGGCTCTTTCTAAAATATTATGGAATCTGAGTTGTTTGTCATCTTGGTTTATTTTGGTATCCGTCAAATGAAAAATCTATAAGTAGTATTCACTAACAAAATAGTACCGGTAAAGGTTGTTTGATGATAATAGAAGAAATTGTACCATCTAGTAAGATCTGGGGATAGCCAAAAAGTTAAGTGAAAGATAATAAGTAAAGAACGGTAAGTGGCGTGTAAGTATGTATAAAGTATATATATCTGAAGCTGTAAAGGTATCCGCCAAAGAAAAAAATGGTAATCCAAATAGTCAAAATGTAGAATTCAACAAGGAAAGTTTAAAAGTATTTTGTACTTAAACTCACTAGGTTTGTATAACTTACAAATGTTATGTTTATGTTTCAGGTATTGTTGTGAATGGTTATGCCAGGAGGGACAACACTAGGAATGCTCCATGGAAGTGGCAAGTTAGGATATTATGCATACAGGGGATGTCTTAGGATTTGGTGTACAGTAGGATTACGCTTATTTTTGTATGTTTTCGGTAAAATTTTGTGTTGTAATTAAATTATGATAATTCGGATACATTATATTATTTTTAAATATTTTTCTTTGTTTCTTTGAAATTGAGTCTTTAAATAAAATAATAAGAAATATGTATTAAGTAAGGAGTATCCGTCAACTATTTTGAAAATTTGCTAAGTTATGTGTAGTATAACCCGAGATCCGGACCTGGTGAATTGGGTCAAATTGAGGACGTTACATAAACCAGTAGTATTTTAAATAAAAACATTTGCAGTTACTGCCACTTGTTGTGAGTGCATAACATGGTTGCATATTAAACAAACTACCGTTGGGTTTGTGGATGAGCCACATATTTGTAGTTACTGCCGCTTGTTGTGAGTGCACAACATATTCGCAGATTTAATAAACTACCACTCTTCCTCTGTACAATGTCTCACCCTATGCAATGCGTTCTGTCATACTTTGTATTATAACAAATCAACACTAGTAGTAGACATGTAACATTTACTCAAGTCATCTCTAACACTTAACATGTTTATCATGTACTTCTCAGGAAGGTAACAATATTATCACTTTCAATTTAAGAGTTTCACTTTATCAAAAAACACATAACGTTTACGTATCATGCGATGTAATAAGAGCACTTAAGGCATTAAACACAAATTTCAAAATTCACACAATATCAAGGACCTACTTAAGCACGAAAAAATTCCAAAAATAATTCAGGGATTGTATAGGGATTAAATTGAACATATCATACTTTTACATAATATTAATAATTTAAATCAATCAGTCATGGATTCTAGCCTAAATCATTCTATTAGGGACTTAATTGAACAAAATTAAATATTAAAAATAGTTTGGAAATTGATTAGGGATTAATCTGAATAAGATATAAAATTTTAGGTCAAAACATGATTTTTGTAAAATAAGGGCAAAATTATAAAATCTAGAAAACATGGACAAAATTATAAAATCTAAAAAATAGGGGTAAAACTGTAAAATCTAAAAAATAGTGGCAAAATTGTAAAATTTAAAAAACAGAGGACACATCGCCGTGAGGCTTTATCCTAGGCATGGTTTTGCCTCGATTCGCTGGTAAAAGAACTCACACCTTTCACCGATATTCCGAAAGACGTCCCTCCACTTCAAATTTGGTCTAATACACCTGTAACGGATCTGAACTTGGTGGAATTTGAGCCATCACATAAATCTAAGCGGAATTAAATGAGTACAATAAATTATGTAACAAATTTTAAAAAATTGGTATTGTAAAATTAACAAAGGAAAAGGGTGGTTTACACAATAGGTTGCTTAGGTGAAGGTAAGGAAATGAGTTTTCTTGGTGATGGAGTTTGTGGGTTTTGGAAGAAAGAATAATTACGTGAAAGTGTATGAGTTGTTTTGCATGATATTTTTATAGTGTGAGATAAGTTTAGTTAAGTGTTTTGAGGTCATTGACATAGAAGTCTAGTTTGATATTCATGATAGTGGCGGTGATGTTACATCTTAAAATAAGATATTTTCGGACAATTGGCAATCAAGGACTCTGGATTCTTACGTAGTCCTTATATAGTCTTAGTGGAGATGCCTAGTTCCAAGGTTCGTTGGATTAAGGTTTGTAAGTTAACTCAAGATTTGCTGGTTGGTAGGTCAACTATGCATGGTTCTTGTGATATTAACTTCATTAGAAGACACATGTCAAGTTCTCTTTAGGTTTGTCATGAGATCTACGAGGTTCGCTATATACATTGGTGAATACAAAGGAATGTAGGTAGGGGCCATTGCCCCACCTAGCTTTTTAGAAATTTACATAACACCCTCTTTAAATGAACTTTATTACATTAAACCCCCTAAAAATTTAAATCCTGACCCTAAAAAATACAAACTCCTTTTAAAGTTTAAAAAATATACATAAATATATATTTATCTCTTATAAAATAATATATTTTAGAAATTTCAAATTTTTAAAGCTTTCAAGAGAAGTTACAATAAAAAAAATCATCAACTTTTTAGAAAAAATAACAATTAAAGAAAAAAAACTTTTACCCATAAACTAGAAAAAAAACTCGAACAAATTAAAAAAAAAAGGAAGAGTAGTGGAAGAAAGCAATTAACAAATTATAAGAGAAAGAAGATATTATCACTAAAGAAGAAGAGAAACAAAAATTTAAAACAATAAAAATTTAAGGTTTTTTTAAATATTTTGACTTGCTTTCTTTATATGTTATATAGTTCTATATTAACTGTATGTACTCAGAAAAAAAAAAATCTCAAATTTTATGGTTTAGGGCTTATAATTGCACATTAAAATTAATAGTAAAAAAATATGTAATCGACAATACTAATACAAGTTTATTCCCTTAAGTCGTATTTGTTAATTTGCCACTAGTTATATAAGATATGATAGATATAATAATTAAATATAGCTTTGGCTTAAATGATTTATCTTCAAAATATACAAAAATAAAAATATTTTTGATTTATTAAATCCATTAAGTTGGAATCCTATTAAAGCAAAATCTTAAATATCAGGATAAATAATATATGTGAATTTATTTAATTCTTTTTTGTACCAACAAAAATAAAAGTAGGTAGGTGGGGGACTTTGCTAATTGGCGCAGGGTTCTTATCCGATGCCACGGTGTTTTAGTGACGTTGCAACATTTCGTCACACTAAAGCTGCATTTTTAAAAACAAAAATTTGCTGCAGCTGTAAACTTTGGATTTTATTATTTATGCCGTGTTAATTTATTAATATGTATTAAATTTTGAGAGTTTATAATCTATATAAAAATAGTGTATCAACCATTTCTCCTTTCCACACCCATCCAAATAATTTTTCCTTTTGACACCTATCCAAAAAACAAAGCTATCTTCTTCTTTTTTTCTTTTTTGAGATTTTAAAACATTTTAATCCTTAGAATATATTCGGAATTTAAATCTATATTTATAAACTAAAAATGAAAGGAAGGCGTTAGGCCATTCCAATCTTGCTTTTTCATTATAAAATCATGGTTTAATTGCGATTACATCTCTTTACCTTTTTTTAATTTATATAGTAACGATCAAATTTCATTTTCAATTTTTATATTACACTCAAAGTTGAGATTTAATTTTTATATTTAATTTTTAACAAAATTTAGTACCTAGAGGGACACATGTTCTATTGTTCTCTCTCCATCTCTCTCTCCATTATAAAATGATGGTCCAATTTTAATTTTGATATCTTTGAAGTTTTTATTATAAAACAATAGTTAAATTTTAGTTTTTTTTCTTTATATTACGCTCAAATTTGAGATTTTATTTTTATATTTAATTTTTTATATAATTTGATGCTTTTCAAGAATTATGTATATAATTTACATAGTAATTGCATTCAGATAAATATATTTTATTTCTTCATTTATTATTTTATTTTTTGAATTATATTATGAAGTGATTGATCTGTACATTGAATTGTGTATCATGTTTTAATTCTATCATATTAGAGTTCCATCTCAAACTATCTCATATTTTGTTAATTTATCTTAATTTAATTCCAAATTTATTTTTATAAAATATAAAGCTATAAAATAATATTTAAATTTATAATTTTTTTGAAAAAATTCTATTTGACAATTATTCAGTATAATTAAAAATTTATTCTCAATTAATCATTTAAATCCCCAGGGGCATATAATCTTTTTTTTTTATGAATTAGTATATTCGTATTAATTCAGATTAAATAACTCATATGCAATTCATTATTATATATTTTTACACATTATGTTAGTTTGGTCTTAATTCTTAAAAAAAAAAAAAATTTAAAATTAAAAAACTTCAAAAATTAAATATTTTTTTCGATAAAAATACATACAAATTATAAAATATTTTTAAATAAATGAATATCTATTGTTTTCATTTTCTAACATCACATTTATGTATTAAAATAATACTTTTATATATAAAGAATTTAAGGCAAAAATAAAACCATGAAGAAGACTTAAGCAAATTTAATTTTTTTCTTTTTTTTTATCATTAACCGACCACTATATTTAGGTTGGGTCAAAAACTATAGTCTGTGGTTAAAAAAGATAAGAATAGATGTCTTTAGGTTGTTGCCTAGACGAGGTTGTTGTATTAGACGTTGTGTTTGAGAGCATGCATGATTGGGAATATACATGTGAGGATAGAGTTTTGGAGACCTAGTAGGTGGAAGGCCATGTCGGCAGCTCCACAACTGATTCTTAGTTCGGTAGCGCGATGACGGAGGATGTGGAAATCGAGGAGTTCATGGTAAGGGTTATTGGTGCTAGTGGTTGTAGATGAAGGCGGTGCCCAACGCTTGACAAATTTTGGCGAGGACTAAGGAACAAAGCTAGACGTATAATAAATAAATTATTATTTATAAATACAACTAAAAAATGGGAAAATTTTGAATTTGGTTTAAGAAAAGTAAGTATTTATTTATTTATAATTCTGTATGTATTTTTATAAAATCTTATGTATTTTTATCAAAAAATGAACTTTTAAAATTTTTTTTAAAGTTTTTTAATTTTGAATCTTGAATGTTAAGGAATCAATACTAAATTGACTTGAAGTGTAAAGTTGAGGGTTAAATTTTTTGAATTTCTTATCATTAAGACTAAATTGATAGAATCCGTAAATATTGGAGGGATAAATTTGTTATTATGCTAATGAAAATATCCATTTCAATACTCCTTTAGTGATTAAACAGATGAGTGACTGAAATATTAGATTCTAATAACATTAGTAATTAAAATAGAAAATTTTAAACTTAAATGAAAAAAAAACACGCTAATAATTGAGTAACTATTTATATAATTTACCCTAAATTTAAATGAGCAAATTCATTAAAAACCCAACTTAAAAAGGAAGAACGAAATTGATTAAATACCGTTTGGTTGGTCAAGATTTTATTACATACTTATTTTCTTCCTCTTCTATCTAATTAAATTTGGAGCTCAAGTTTGTTTGGTTCATCAAATTCCTCCATTTCGCCAACTCATTTTTAATGATCGATTTAATGTTAGATTAAAGAATTTAATAAAAATGCAATCTTTTTTTTTGTTTTTTTTAATTTGGAACATTTACTATTTGAGAATGTGATTTATATGCAAATTATTGAGTCCAAATTTTGGGAGCTTATACATACACAATTGTCTTGTTGAAGCTTGGAAAAAGAGTTTTTTTTTTTTATAGAACTAGTAGTTTAAACACTTATATTGGGGTCACTTTATATGCAAATTTGATTGTTTTTTCCAGTAAGCATGATTTAGTTTAATATTTCTATTAGAAAAAAAATGTGTGTTTAAAAATCGTGGTTGGAAAATGTAAATTAAACTTTTAAAAGTTTAGCTGTTTTGTGAAAAAATATGGGTTAAGAAGTACATTTCAATTAAATGTATTTTTTTTCGAAAGATTTAGTGTAGTTAGAATTTAGATCCAACAATAATGATATATTTATACAGGGTTGAAGCTAGAAAATTTTTTTAGGGGCAGATAAAATTTTAATTTATAGTTTATATTTTTATAATTTGTAAAGGATTAAATCGAATTTTTATAATTTTAGGGGGGCAAAGTGAAATTTTACCTTTACTAATTTAAAATTTTTAAAAAAATTTAAGAACCTAAAATATAATTTTGCATTTTAGGGGGGCCCGGGCCCATGCCAGCCACCCCCGGCTACGCCCCTGTATTTATACTCATCATGCAAATCAATTTTTTTTATTGATTTAATATCTCGATTGATTATGTTAAATTTTAATATAATTAACCGTTAAAAAAATTACATTAAAAATAATTAAATATTTTAGATTAGTAAAAAAGTCCATGTGAATGATTTATGCTAATGAGTATAAATATGATGCTCGCATTAAATTAATACAAATCGTTGATTGAAATATTTAAAACAAGGTAATTTTACGATACTTATAAGTAAATCTTTCTATCTATCTATATATATATACATATGGAGAGTAATCAAATTATGGTAATGTAAAACTTACTCTTACATAATAGAAACTTGCCTAACTTTCTATGCGGTTACAATTTTAATAAACTGATTATTGAATATAGTAATATAATTATACTTACTTTTATGTGTTAATTTTCAAATCAAACTAATATCTTTATTATATCAATCGTGAATACTATTGTTTTATATATGTAATGGTTGAAAGTTTTTTTTTTTTAAAATAAAATAAATAGATAAAGCAACGTTTAGTCCATGAACTTCACAACTTTTCCTAACTTGGTTTTTCAACATTTTTTTGTCCACATTAGTTCCCGAACTTGTATTCTTAAAACAATCTAGTCCTTTTTTTTTAACAGTGTTAAGAGGTGATGATGTGGTACTTTTAAAGAAGAATTCATCTAGAGGCTCCCAGCAAGCTTGAGTAGTTTGACCCTCAACTGTGGTTGTTTGATAATCGAATGAAGCTCCGAGTGGTATTATAAATATGTAGGCCTCATTTGCAATAATTTTAATACCCTCATTTACTTTCTTATTTATATTTCCCCAAATAACCTAAAAGGTAATAGCAACTAGACAACATTGGTGAAATGTAATTAGGAAAATAAGAAGTCTAACCAATCCTTGATTCTATATAGTAAGATGGTATTTGTCCAAGTAACTCTTAATCGATCCTAGATCACAACAACCATATTATTATCCTTACAAACATGTAATGTAATCTTAGAATCCTAGTGACATCGAGGGCGAGTGATGGTAGCAGATATATGTCGCTAGTAAAAATTACACATAGTAGGAACATAGTTGTTATAAAGGCTCCACACTATACTTTTGGATCCTAGATCACAACAACCATATTATTATCCTTACAAACATGTAATGTAATCTTAGAATCCTAGTGACATCGAGGGCGAGTGATGGTAGCAGATATATGTCGCTAGTAAAAATTACACATAGTAGGAACATAGTTGTTATAAAGGCTCCACACTATACTTTTGATTTCTCTAGCAGTTCTAGCGACCACAGGATTTTATAGAAATTAACATTTAAAGTGGATGGATTATTTGTTAATGGTTGTTGACTAATAGATAGTAAGGTGGTGAGAGCTTTATATCATCCTTTAATAATGTAAATCTCGATCCCATCATATTGCCAAACTAGCATATTTGTCACACTCAGTTTTCATGAAGGTTCAGAGATTAAGAAAGATTTGGGAGTTAATTGAAAGAAATAGTAGGTTCAGTGGACTCTATTGGAAAATTTTGAAATTTAGTGGTTGAATGGAAGATAGTTGGGTCTCAATTCTGGTTTAGTTAAGTTGGAATCCGTTGGTTATTTAGTGGGAAACAAAATGATTATTGATGGATGAGTTATTTGGGACTTTGGTGATTGTGTGTGAAAGGTTATATATATGTTTGAGAAGGATTATTCTGGAGACAGAATTCTTCTCATTTATGTTTCATTTTCTTCTCTTATGCATCATCTTATTTAGTTTCTCCGAAGAAGAGAAAATTGAGGAAAGCTCTTACTTTTTCTGTATTTGTGAATTTGAGAAAAAAAGAAGAGAAGTTAATGATTTCTAAAATCTTTGAAAAGCTTTTGAATGTTGCTGGATTCTGGGTTTTAAAGCTTGAATATATTTGATTTAATTGGTATATTGGTGGATGTATGTAGTTGGAAGGATGAAGGAGTTGGAAAAGCTAAGTTAGTGAGGATGAAAGATATCAGATGAGTTTTCATACTCCACCGTTTGATGTGTTATTCTGGTTGTTGTGTTGCTTGTATGTTCTGCTCTGAGTTCAATTTTATTTATATGATTTTATTTGATTGTGGTGAATGAGAAAGTTGCGCATGCATAAAGTTGTGCAATTACATAAATGTTTTCTAGTATGTCCTTGAATTGCATGATAGAATTGGTACGTGGCGTACTCCATGATATAGTATGAATAAGTAGTATTGGTTGTAAAGACGTACGTATAATTTATGTTTTTAAAATGTGGAATATGGAGAGAATTATTTGGCAGGTTAGTTGAAGATAGGAAGATTGGCGTAATGAAGGAATGAACGGATTAAATGGGGAATGGAGTTACCAAATATGAAAATGGCCCGGCCTTGCAGGTGAACACTTAGGTGTTTGAATTAACAAGAGGAGTTGAGGAGGTTTGGTTGAAAATGGTCTGCTGGCTTTATAGAGCGGCATCATGGATAAATGATCGACTGGCTCTATGGAGCAACACCATGAAAATGGTTTTTTGACTCCTCAGAGTCAAAAGTCCATGGTTGGCCATGGCATGATCTAGTGGAGGACAAGTTCACTTTATGGAAAAAATGAAGTCCACCAGGGCAGTAAATAGGGAAGCCTGTCAGGGCATATAAGTGGAAATCATTGTTTGACTCGCGTGGCAAAAAGTCTTATAGAATGGTTATGGCATGTATGGGAACGGTGGCAAGAATGCTGATAAGAGGTCTAGCCAAGACGTAATGACAAGAGGAAAATCTGAGAGCGTGTTGTACATGGATATACGTGGAAAATGGGGTTATCCTTCAGAATATTTACAAATATGTACCGCTATTAAGAGTCCACTAGAGTTAACGGATAAGCCAACATAGGTTTTGAGAAAGTAAGACGATTCTCTAGACTCTACTTTTAAGTTTTCTTGGTAAAAAGGTTGTCAGAAAAGGGAAAATCTGCCAATGACTATTTTATATGGGAAGTCCACCAAGGGCCATCTATTCTGTAAACCCGCCAGAGGTTATCGAATGAGAGGGACGTCGTAAAGGATATTCACTCTAGGAAAGTCCGCCAAGGGTTATTCATTTTGGTGATATCCTTAAGGACTACCATGTTGAAGGAAAAGTCCATTGGGATTATCTTATACGAATAAGCAAGAAAGGGTTTATTCGTACGATTTTCCACCGAACAATTGATTTATAAGCTTCCTATTGAGGTTATGTACATAAGGGTTTCCCTTTTGGATAGGCATCTGAGTTAGCTAGAGTATATACATGAAGTAGCTGGAATGATGTCGTACATTTAGCAGAAATTTTCAGGGAATGAATTATAATAGGTAAGAGTTCGTCACTACGGTGAAGTGTGTACTAGTCCGCCAGAGTTAACGAATGATACGTATGTTAGCTCAAGAGACGAGTTATCCAATAAATTTATCAAATGATAAAGAATTTGAATCTAAGATGATGTTTAGGTCTCTTTTAAGAGTTGAAAGGACGCCTACATCTTAGAGAAATCCTGCCATAGATATATTAGCCAATAGTTTGTTTAAGAAGAGCATATAGGTGTCGACCGCGCTAGCCAAATTGGGAGACCTTATATGAAACTCAAGAAGTTATTATTTAATAATTTATATATGAAATCTCACTAAGTTCATTCGAACTTATGAGTGGTTTGCCTTGGTTGTAGGAGTAAAGGCTATTATGGAAACTATGGGAAGGGACCAAGCCAAACCTCGTGGAACCTATATGGGTTTCTTTGAAGTGGTATCATGCATATAGGAGGGCGCCCTTGGCCATTATTGATTCTTCATTGTAGCCTTACCTTGAGCAAACTATAACACTTCAAAATATAGGGGGTTAATTATAAAGAATGAATAAGTGAATGATTAAGCTTGATGGTTAAGTGTTTAGTGTAATCCTTAGAGGTCCTATGTTCAAGCCACACTTCTCCAAATTCTTTCCTTTATTTTTCAGCAACCTATGATCAAAACCATACTTGAATATATATTAAATGGAGTAGAAAATAACCAAGAGTGGGTAATAGCCCAAATGGTTAAGCTTTTACACTTTCCCCTTGCTTTCCCAAGTTCAAGTCATGCAACCCTTGCTTTCCCAAGTTCAAGTCATAGCCCAAATGGTTAAGCTTTTACACTTTCCCCTTTTTATTTTCATCTTTACATATAACCCACCAAGTTAGGACGTGGACTCGACATACGAAGGGCTCGGCTTGGATTGACCGTTCTACTGTAAAAATATTTTGAAATTATTATTTGATATTTTTATTATTTAAAGACTATATTGTTTTATTTTGAACAGTGGCATGGGACTTAGGTTGGTTTTAATTAGCATACATGTCTTTTAAATTGTTCTTTTTAAAATGTTGAATTATGGATTATAATCAAATATGCATGAAATTGTTATGAAATATTTATATGGATGTCATTATCAACCCCATAAGTTATAAAACTCTTCCTATACCCCATAAGTTATGAGACTTTTCCTATACCTCATTAATATGGGAGATAAAAGGTCATGACCCTTTACATGCTCTATAATAATTAGAGAGTTACTTTTAACCCCTATATATATGGGGCTCATGTACTCATGAAAAAAAGATACACTCTCTTTTTTACATTTTCTCTACACTCTTTCTTCTATCACATTTTAGTTTATTCTTTCTTTATTATTTCACAACACGTTATCAGCACGAGTCTCTAATACAAGAAATCAAGGCCAACAAATTTTTCCTTAAAGATTACCGAAGGACGTTTAGGTGAAGTAAGGGTAACAAGTTGATCTATTTCATTTGTATATGTGTTATTTCATTTGCATATTAACATGCTTTATTTTACATTATTGACTTGTATATTTTGTCTTATAGTTTTATAATGTCAAATCTTACAAAACTCGAATTTGTGGCTCTGGACATCACTAGAAATAACTATTTATCATGGGTACTAGATGCTGAAATTCACTTAGATGCAAAGGGTCTTGGTAAGACTATTAAGGAGGGAAATGAAGAAAGTACACAAGATAAGGCCAAGGCCATGATTTTCCTTTGCCATCACCTCCATAAGGTCTAAAGACCGAATATTTGACTGTTAAGGACCCTCAAATTCTTTGGGCCAATTTAAAGGAAAGATATGACCACCAGAAAACTGTGATTTTGCCTAAAGCTCGTTATGAGTGGTGAATTTAAGATTGCAAGACTTTAAGTCTCATTAGTGATTATAACTCACCATGTTTAGAATCACTTCACAATTGAATTTATGTGGAGAGAAGATTACTGATGCGTAAATGTTAGAAAAAACATACTCAACTTTCCATGCAAATAATGTTGTCCTCACAGACACACATATCGTGAAAAAGGCTTCTAGAAATATTCTCAATTAATTTCTTGTCTCCTAGTGGCGAGCAAAATAACGAGTGCTAATGAAAAACCATGAATTACGCCTAATCTGCTCTGCTCCATTCCACTGGCGAATGTGAGTTTACACAATGGGAAAGAATTAAAAGAAACACACTATGCAAATAGTAGTGTGCGTGGTGATCGTGGTCGTAATGAAGGCGTGTGGCATGCGGACATAGATATGGATATGGTCGAGGTGGTCGTTTTAAAAATTCACATTCCTACCAGAAGTGGGATTGAAAAAATGGTAACAGGAAAGAGAAAGAAAAAGATGAAAATGTGACTAATGTATGCTATCGTTGTGGAGGAAAAGGACATTGGTCTCGTGTGTGTCGCACACAAAAGCATCTAGTTGATCTTTATCAGCGTCCATAAAACACAAGGGAAAGAAAGTAGAAACCAATCTTGTGTATAAAGATGGCGAAGGTGATTTTGATGATGGCAATGTAACCCACTTAGAAGTGGTTGATTTTCTTTCTACCCCTGAAGGAAATTATTAAGGCCACGAATTTCGATAAATAATAAAATAAACCTCTACTACTCTATGTTTCATTTAGCAACTTTAATAATGATGTTATGACCTTTACTAGTGCTATGTTTTATGTGATAATTTTGTTTTATAGACCTTTTAGTAATTTGAACTTTGAATACCTATTTTCACCATTATGTGTGACATTTTGTGGTTATTTTGTTTCTTTGAAGAACATTATCTCGCAAAGGCAATCAGCTATGAATGGTGAAAATATATGTCTAGCAGACAGTGCAACTACTCACACCATATTGAAAGACAAGAGATATTTTTCTCATTTAATAATGAAAGAAGAAAGTGTGAGCACTATATCTGGTAGTACAACTATTATAAAAGGCTCCGGAAGAGCAATTATTTTATTACCAAGGGGAACAAAAAATTGAAATTATTAATGCATTATACTCCCCTAAGTCTCAAAGAAATTTATTGAGTTTTAAAGATATTCGCCAAAATGGATATCATATTGAGGCTTTAAACGAAGGAAATTGTGAATTCCTTCAAATCACGAGTATTGCTCAAGGCAATAAACAAATTGTTGAGAAATTGCCTGCATTCTTTACTGGTTTGTACTACACAAAGATCAGTTCTATAGAAACACATGCTATAGTAAACCAGAAGTTTACTAATGACTTTGTTCTTTGACATGACCGGTTAGGCCATCCGGTTCAATAATGATGCAAAAAATAATTGAAAATTCATGTGGACATTCATTGAAGAGCTAGCAGATTCTTCAAAACATTACATGTGCTGCATGTTCACTTGGGAAATTAATAATCCGACCATCACCAGCTAAGATAAATAACGAACCACTTACTTTTCTTGAGCGAATTCAAGGGGATATATGTGGGCCTATACATCCCCCATGTGGACCATTTAGGTACTTTATGGTTTTAATCGATGCATCGAGTAGATGGTCTCATGTATCTTTGTTATCAACTCACAACCTGGTGTTTGCAAAATTGCTTGCTCAATTGATTCGATTACGAGCCCATTTCCCAGATTTTCCTATTAAGACCATCCGTCTTGATAATGCTGGTGAATTTACTTCTCAGTCTTTTAATAACTATTGCATGTCTATTGGAATAAGTGTTGAACATCCTGTAGCTCATGTTCACACACAAAATGGTCTAGCAGAATCTTTAATAAAACGACTTTAATTGATAGCAAGGCCATTACTTATGAAGTCAAAACTCCAAATCACTGCTTGGGGGCATGCAATTTTATATGCAGCTACATTAATTCGCATCAGGCCAACAAGTTATCATAAAGTCTCCCCCTCACAAATAGTTCATGGTCAGGAACCAAATATTTCCCATCTAAGAATATTTGGATGTGCCGTATATGTTCCAATTGCTCCACCACATAGAACTAAGATGGGACCTCAAAGAAGGTTGAGTATATATGTTGGATTTAAATCCCTATCCATAATTAAATATCTAGAACCATCTACAGGGAATCTATTTACGGCTCGTTTTGTAGATTGTCATTTTGACGAGTCAATTTTTCCAACATTAGGGGGAGAAATCAAACAGCTGGATAAGAAAATTAGTTGGAAAGAGCTGTCATTAGCTCATCTTGATCCTCGAACTAAGCAATGTGATTTAGAAGTTCAAAAGATTATTCATTTACAAAGTTTAGCTAATGAATTGCCAGACGCATTTTCTGACCCAAAGAAAGTGATTAAGTCATATATACCAGCTGTGAATGCTCCAATAAAACTTGATGTCCCAGAAGGACAAAATATAGTTGCTATTGAGTCTAATACACGCCTGAAGCGTGGTAGACCAATTGGTTCCAAAGATAAGAATCCTCGAAAAAAGAAAGGAGTAAAGATTAATGATGGTGAAATCAAAGAAAAAATGATTATACCGGGATCTCCTGAAGAGACTATAGACATGACTGGAAGAATAGTTTCAGAAGAAAATCAGGTACCTGACAATGAAGAGATCTCTATTGATTTTGTCATGTCCGGTATAAAATGGAATCGAAATCAAATTGACGTCGATGATATTTTTGCATGCAATATAACACTAGATGTTATAAATAATAAAGAGGATTATGAACCAAAATCAATTGAGGAATGTAAACAAAGAGATGATTGGCCAAAATGGAAAAAAGCAATTGAAAATGAATTGAAATCGCTAGCGAAAAGAGAAGTGTTTAGACCTGTAGTCCGTATACCTACAGGTGTGAAACCAGTGGGATACAAATGGGTTTTTATGCGTAAAAGAAATGAGAAGAGTGAAATTGTAAGGTATAAAGCACGTTTAGTTGCACAAGGATTCTCACAAAGACCTGGAATTGATTATGATGAGACATATTCTCCTGTGGTGGATGCAACTACATTTAGATTTTTGATAAGTCTGGCTATAAGAGAAGGGCTTGATTTACGCCTAATGGATGTAGTAACAGCTTATTTGTATGGCGCACTGGATACTAACATTTATATGAAATTCCCTGAAGGATTTAAAC
Source organism: Gossypium anomalum (assembly GCA_025698475.1). Classification (NCBI taxonomy): domain Eukaryota; kingdom Viridiplantae; phylum Streptophyta; class Magnoliopsida; order Malvales; family Malvaceae; genus Gossypium; species Gossypium anomalum. The sequence continues at coordinate 72,756,486 of CM046966.1, read as the reverse complement.
TGCCTGAAGCAGTGAGTTCAGGTTCTAGAGAACATTATTCGATCAAATTGCACAAATCCCTTTATGAATTGAAACAATCCGGACGCATGTGGTATAATCGCCTAAGCGAGTATTTGTTGAAAGAAGGATACAAGAATGATCCAATTTGCCCATGCATTTTCATTAAGAAGTTTGGATCTGGATATGTAATTATTGCAGTATATGTTGATGATTTGAATATCATTGGAACTCCTGAAGAGATCCAAAAGACTGTTGAATGTTTGAAGAAAGAATTTGAAATGAAAGACCTTGGAAGAATGAAATTTTGTTTGGGGTTACAAATTGAGCACCTAAAAGAAGGAATCCTTGTGCATCAATCAACGTATATTGAAAAGGTGCTAAAGAGATTTTATATGGATAAGGCACATCCAATAACTACCCCGATGGTTGTAAGATCACTTGATTCGAGTAAAGACCCTTTCTATCTTAGGGAAGATAGTGAAGATTTTTTTGGTCCTGAAGTGTCATACCTCAGTGCAATTGGGGCATTAATGTATCTTGCTAGCCATACCCGACCTGATATATCTTTTTTTGTAAATTTGCTAGCAAGATTTAGCTCATGCCCAACTTGGAGACATTGGACTGGAGTAAAACAGATATTTCGTTATCTCCAAGGCACAAAGAATATGGGTCTATTTTTCCCTAATATATCCAAGACAGAGTTGATTGGTTTTGCAGATGCAGGATTTATGTCAGACCCTTATAATGGAAAATCACAAACTGGATATGTTTTTACATATGGAGGTACTGCAATCTCTTGGCGCTCAATGAAGCAAACAATTGCAGCAACCTCGTCTAATCATGCAGAAATCTTAGCAATTCATGAAGCAAGTCGTGAATGTGTATGGCTAAGATCTATGATCTAGCATATAAGGAATAATTGTGGTTTATCATCTGGAAAGGAAGCTACAACTGTCTTGTTTGAAGACAACACAGTATGCATTAATCAGCTCGATAGTTGATACATCAAAAGTGACAGAACAAAACACATTGCACCAAAATTCTTCTTCACTCATGACCTCTAGAAGATTAAGGAGATAAAAGTTAAGCAGATCAGTTCAAGTGAGAATTTAGCAGATTTATTGACTAAGGCACTTCCTACATCAGTGTTTCAGAAGCTTGTTTACTACATTGGAATGCGTCACCTTCGAGATCTCAAGTGATGTAGCCATTAAGGGGAGTTAATACGCGCTGTACTCTTTTTCCCTTAACCTTGGTTTTATCCCACTGGGTTTTTCCAGGTAAGGTTTTTAATGAGGCAGCATATCAAGCGTATAATTATGTACTCTTTTTCCTTCACTAAGTTTTTGTCCCAATGGGTTTTTCTTAGTAAGGTTTTAACGAGGCATAATTAGATAATGAACATCCAAGGGGGAGTGTTATGAAATATTTATGTGGATGTCATTATCAACCCCATAAGTTATAAAACTCTTCCTATACCCCATAAGTTATGAGACTTTTCCTATACCCTATTAATATGGGAGATAAAAGGTCATGACCCTTTACATGCCCTATAATAATTAGAGAGTTACTTTTAACCCCTATATATATGGGGCTCATGTACTCATAAAAAAAAAGATACACTCTCTCTTTTACATTCTCTCTATACTCTTTCTTCTATCACATTTTAGTTTATTCTTTCTTTATTATTTCACAACAGAAATATAAAGTTTATTAAAACTAAGTTAAAAATCACTTTTCCACTTGAAGATTATAAATAATTTTTTTAATAAATAAACCAAAAATTAACCAATTTTTTCAATGATAATCATTCTTTATAAGAAAGATGTTAAACTAATTGTTTTTTTACTCATGGAATTTTCTAAAAATAGACTAAGTTTTCTTCTAAAATAAACAAATATTTTAAATCAACTATTTTATAAACGCAGATCGCTACTAGGCCATCTTGATAGACGATGTAATCTCCTAAATTCAGATCTAAAGTTTAGGCCGGGTTGGGGAGGTTACACATACCCTGCGCACTCTAAATGCTTTGCCATGTAAATGATGGGTTCTTTCCTAAGTATGTTTAAACTCTGTAAATGGATAGTATTTTTCCCTTGAAAACTCTTGCTACCAAGGATGTAGGGTTGGTCACTAATCGCCAACCTACTTGCCCAACATCACTATGTTGAATTGGGCCGCATCATGAAATCCAAGGCCTATTACAACTCAGAGACACATAAAACACACTAGTTCACACAAATCATGCCTCTAGAGTTATCATTGTTTTGACACCAAAATCAAATAATAAGAATTAAAACTCGTTACGAAATGATATTGGTAATAAGAAACAACTCATGGTATAAGTCTAAAGTGATTGCTAAATGATTTGAATATAAACATCCTTACCTCTTTTAGAAAGCATTCAATTGCTCTAACTTCGTATATGTTCTCAATGATGATCCTTTATACATTGCCTTTATACCTTGAAAAGAGCATTTTTTGTTATTGCCAACCATAGTTAGTAAACCTAAATATTTATTAGGGTCTCGAGTGATACGAACACTCATTATATTCTACACCCACCACATGTTACACTCTAAGGTAGTACTAAAATTAAACAAAATCATCGACTTGTCAAATCCACCTTCTGACCTAAACATGATTCATATTAATCAATAACTCCCTTAATTTCCGACACTCCACTAAGAGTAGCTGCACCAAAGATAAATTTTATCATCAGCAAATTTCATTTCTACTCCCTTCCACCATCATAATAATCCTAACTCATTTAGTACTGTTTATTAAAGATGAAAACATTTCTGTTATTGATTATGAGCAAGTACAGGGACATAGGGTCCTTTTGTTTGAGATCCCTAGTTGTAAAGATATGAGTGACAAGCCCCATTGTGCAACAAACTTAAGAAATTACATAACCAAATCCACCAATCTTCGATCAAAGCCTAACTAAAGCATCATCTCCTTAAAAAAGTGCCACTCCACCTAATTTATATCCTTACTCATATCAAGTTTCAAGGTAAAATTCCCTCCCAACCCCTGATTTTATGTTGCAACATGTGTAGGACTTTGTAGGCAACAAACACAATATTTGTTATAAGTAAACCTAGGAAAAAACACTCCATGCCTCATCGATACAATACTCAAGGATTGGCTTAAACATGTTAACCAGTTTCTTAGCAATCTTATACAAAACATCACACAAACTATGTGGGATCCCAAACCCGAGCGAGACGGTCTGACCCAAATTTCAAATGTCACATTAGCCACCGAAGTCACTCTTCGTTTAAACCACCACAAACATACCAACCAACTAAACACACCTCACAAATATTCAGAGAATATTTAAAATCCTAAAATCATGCTTCTGTTGCACTACTCTGATCATCCAATCAACAACAAAACTAAATTTATAATTTAATATTTAATAGGAAATTACTTTGAAACTTCAGTTAAACATACATGCATGCCATAAGGTATTTTTAATTGACTATATTTGAAAGGACTTTGGAAACTGTTTTATTTAAAAAAACATACGATTAGATTTAAATCATAATTTAGTAAAATGTTGGAAAAACTTCAGCTCACAAGGTTTGAAATTAGTGCTGTAAAATTATAAGTATAAGTCTTGTTTTGGAAGACTTATCTAAACATGACACACAACTTCATAAAAGCATCATCTAATTAGTTCACAGGCAACTAGCAATTTTTGTAATTTGTCTAATTTTACATTTCATGCAAACTAAACACATGATTATTTTTCCAAATCATACATAAAACATATAAGACTTACCTTTTGGACTAGTGACTCTTCAACCTACACTTACAAGTTAGTTGAACAATTGTTCATACGATTCACCAAGCATTCACAATCCACCATTTAATCAACTATCTAAAACGATAATAAAGTTCCAAATCAACAATTAAAGAGTCCATAATTTCCAATTACAACCCAAAAATTGTCACTAAGTCTAATACTAAATCCCATAAATTGGTCCCACATTGCCTTCCTCATTTGGATTTGGAACACATCAACATACCCAGGTGTAACCGTGTTGTGGATCACTTGGATAGCTCACTTCCGCACCTATTCACAAGCTATAACACTATAATGATTTAAAAGAGAGTGTGAGCTTATTGAAGCTCCGTGAGTGCTCAAACATACAACTAAACACATCATTCAGGTTTAAAGTAGGCATATTATGATGATTCACATACTATTATAGCTCGCATGGAATAGTGGCTCACACGATATAATAGTTCACATGAAATAAATAGTTCACATAAAATAGGCAATTCACGAAGAATATGAGTTCATGTAAAATAATAGATCATATGAAATAACAGTTCATACCATATCACAACTTATATATTTCAAGTAATGATAAATTGGCATATTGTGATTTTGAAACATATATGTGGACTCTATCACCAGACATTGGATAAATGGATCTGCATATAACGTCTTGATATTGACTCAAAGAGCCCCGCGCTGTCTCCGATATATGTATAGCACGAATGCTCACACCCTCCAACACTTTCAACTCTTAAAGCCCTACTTTATCTTCGATGAATGAAATTATGCTCTAGATTCCCTTATCTCTCTAATGCTGTCTTCAAGCTACAATGCCCTATCCAACTAATAAGGGTAAGTACTCATTATACAATGACATGCCAACTATATCCAATGATTACAAGAGATCAAAATGCCAACATGTAATTTTTAACACATTCACAATACTCAGTATAATATGGCTCACCATTTAGTAGAGCTCGCACAATAGCACAATTCACAGTGTACATTAGTCAGATATCATATGGTTCACAGTAAAGAATGGTTCGCAAGTAATATAGCTCAGATGCAACATATCTTGCACAAATAATATTCTTGTCATAACTCACATAAATCATAATTCATAGAACTATTTTTGCTTATTACACAGCTCGCATATTTTATAACATAGGTCACATGATAGCATGGCTTGCATAACATATAGCACAAAGTATCACAATACATAATTCACAATATAACACCGTATAGTTCACAATTTATTTAGCTCATATATAGCACATAGATGACATGATAACACGGTTCACATAAAGAGTAGGATTCACAGATGGTATGAGTTCACACATGTAGTATGGGTTCACACATGATATGGCTTCGCACATGGGTAGGGGTTCTCACATGTGGTAGGCTCGCATACATATAGATTCGCACATACATAAAGACTTGCATATTAACATACTAGGTTCGCATAATTCATAATAGGTTCACATATCACTCAACATAGGTTTGCATGTCATATAACAGGTTCACATATCATTCAATCATAGATTCACATGTCACATACAATCACACAACATGAGTTCATACTTTACATACAGTCACACAACATAGGTTTGCACTTCTCATACATGAGGGCTCAGATACCTTCAGGTGATAGGGTTCGAATATGTCTGGTGATAAGGTTCGTACAACCTATGACTTGCACAACAAACTATAGGGTACACTTATGGCATGGTAGAGTTCTCATATTTTATGTAGCATGCTCACACATATTAACAAGGGAGGGATTCGCATGCCAACTTAGTAGGGTTCGCGTATTAATAAAATCGTGTTCACACTTCATGCATAGCAGTGTTAACATAGCATGCATAGTTTGCAAGCCATACATAGCAGGTTAGCACATCTTACCTGGGCTTCCCTTAGCATGTGTACTGGTGTTTAAATGTAGTATGCTTATTACTCACCTTAACACTTGCTTCAAATACAATGCTCAAATAAGATTTTCTTGGCCTTTGACCTTGCTAGTGAAGGCTCCCAAATAAATTATAACAGCCCGTTTTTCAGTAGTGTCAAAAATAGTGGTTTCGAGACCACAACTCTAACGAGTAATCTTGTATAATTAATATTTAAATTATACGAGTCAATAGTAAGTTTTCAATGAATTTTTGATTTGAGGAATTTTAATCAATTGAATTAAAAGTTAGTATAAGTGGTTAGGTCAAAAGTCAAGTGGTATTGAAAACGAGGTATTAGGACCTCGTTTCCATAATTTAAAGCCATAAATATTTTTATTAAATATTTAAAAAGTCTATAACATTCCTAACCCGACCTAGACGTTATGGCCGAATTTGGAGTGTTACGAAGAAGGGTTTTAAATTATATCCTTTAAGTTATAACGTATCGTTTTATTAGTTTACCAATCAAAGTCTTAATATATGGAAAAAAAACTTGTGTTTATAATCTTATTTGAAACCATTTTAAGTTATCAAGAATTTGCAACAGAAATTTAAAAATCGTTTTATTCAAAACCAAACTCGTGTTTCCAAAAATCCATTTGTTAAACCATTTATTTGCGTGAAGTGTTTTTGTCAACATTGCGGAAAAGAAAGCAAAACAAAATACAAATCCAAAAGTTAAAATCACACAGTCTAGAGAGTCCCAAAAATTACAAACTCTCAAGAAAAACCAAATTTTAAAATAAAACCGTTATTTCTAAATAAAAATAGTTCTCTGTCGAGTGGTCATCGCTGAGCCTCCTTCGCACCGACCAGCCTAAGTCGTGGATTACCTAAATAGTACAGACAAGCTGATGTGAGTTTTTGTAAACTCAGTGTGTAACCTAATAGAGATAGTCACGTAACATTCACAGAATCTCAAATGCAGACAGAAATAGAATCGTACCTAAGTCCTTAACAGATACAGATATTAGAATCAGATGTGCAGAACAGATATACAGAATCCTACCCCTATCCTCTACACACCATCTCCGACCATCCTATCACACCATGTGGGGTTAAAAACACCCATCCATCCTTACACACCATATAGTATCGATGCGGCACATAATAGAATAATATGCAGCCAAGCTGCTAGATAATAGGCAAAAGGTCGTCGTACAGATCACTTCCTCCATATATACAAATCCCACCCCAAATAGAGATATAGAATACGAATACAAAAATAAAAGATTTAACATGCTTAACATGCTTGTATATGGATAACATGCATAAACAGTGAAGTCAGACATACATATCAGTATCCTACTCAGATCAGGTTATCAGAATATCAAATCATATGAAATAGAGTTTGGTTAGCCCTTACTGACCCTACGGTAGGTCCACAGTCGATCGGAACGACCCTAGGGAAAATTTTATAATTTTGGGTCCACATGCCCGTGTGGGCCCACACCCAAATTGGCCTTGCCCGTGTGGCTCACATGGCCTGTCCCAAAACCCACACACCCGTATGTCTCACTTGTGTGGTCCCACACACCTAATCTGGCGTAGCCCGTGTGGCCCACACAGCCACACATTCGTCGTCACACAGCCGTGTCTTGCACATGTCCAGCCACACGACCAGGCACACGCCCGTGTAGCGTCGACAATGCCCTTTTTTGGCTTTCACTGAACCTCAATTTTTTGTGTTTAAGGTACACACCTGGTTCGTTTTCGGAGCAAATGCAATCCTGAAACCACCAGAACCTATAATTTGATTAAGGATACCAAGTCAAAAACCGAAACAATCAAAGAAGTAAAAACCTCCAATACTGAAGTGCTCACCTTAGACGAAACGATGCTCCTCAATACTTATCTCGTTGAATGTAACACCCCTTGCCGATATTCAACGTCAAAACTGGATACGAGGCATTATCAGACTTACATCACAAGCAAACATACAATTCCAAGTCATAAATTTCATCCAAGTTAAAAACCATTTGCATTCGAACATAAATTCCCTAATACGGGCCTACAAGGCCCAAAACATGCTTTGGAAGTGGTTCGGGACTAAATCGACAACTCGAGAAATTTTTACAAAACTTAGAAAATTTTTTACTATGAACAGGGGTCACACGCCCGTGTGGTTTGGGACACGCCCGTGTAGGCAGGCCGTGTGGTCACATACACCCGTGTCCCTAACCCGTGTAACTTTCTGTTTTGCAAAGCATGAACAAATTGAGGTCACACGGTGAAGTCACACGCCCATGTGCTAGGCCGTTTGGTTAATTTAATTTTCATAAAATAGGTGCAGACTTCACACGGTCAGGACACACGCTCGTGCTTGAGGCCGTGTCCCTCACACGGCTATGACACACACCCGTGTTTTTGCCCGTGTGCTCAATTCTGAGCATTCTATTTCTCAAAATTAAGGTGTAAGGGACACACGGCTGAAACACATGCCCATGGGGCAGATCGTGTGTCACACGGCCTAGACACACACCCGTGTGTCTACCCATGTGGACAAAATAAAGGCTATTTACAAAGCCATTTGTCACCTTCATTTCAACCTACACTCACACAAATTCAATGGCATAAATCATGACATATTTAGACAACCAAAACATTCGCAAACAAGGCCAAATCATGTCATCTCATTATCCACACTCAACATGTTTACAACATTATATTTTGTCAAACCAAATCATACCAACTCGCATTCTACAAGTTTTAGGATGGCTACCAATAACATACATAATTTTACTTAGTTTTCCTAGCACGCCAATGAGCCAATTTTAACCATTTAACAACCAAAACCATTAAGCCACATTCAACCATTTACCAAGCATTTATAAACCACATCACATAAGAGATAATTGCACATGCATGCATATATATATATATATATATATATATATATATATGAGCTTACAACCAATTCAACTAAAATGAGCTAAGTTACATGGCCAAATACCATATCAAGCCTTTGACAATTACAAGCTAATACATTTGGCAAAATCATAATAACACATATAATAAAATGACCAAGTCCCTATACATGCCATATTCTCAAAATGTTAAGATCATCGATACCCAAAATGACAGTTGATAGTGTGAAGCGTACTCTGATAATCTCCAACCTGATCTAGCTTGGTAACACTATAAAACATGGAAAATAAAACGGAGTAAGCTATATAGCTTAGTAAGCTCGTATAAAAAAATAAGCTAACCTTACCATACATTGACATGCAAGTAATTTAACCTAAGGCAATGTAATTTTTCCATAATCTCATGATAAAAAATCACTACCATCACAAACTTACCTTAAAATCGTCATATCACGAATTAATAATCATAAACTTTAAGTACATGCCTGTACCATCTCAAAATAATTTCATACACATTCTCATCCTTGTCAACCCAATGAACCACTCGAAATAATAAATTCGGATACTCGGGAAACCTTGCACATAAGGTGCCACATGTGTAGCCATTGCTACTTCTATCTCATATCACATATATGCTCGCTCTCTAGCCAACAACGGGCCTACTCACACAAGCTATCAGTCAAGACATAGCTACTCGGTACTACTCACACAAGCTATCAAGTAATCACAACATATGCCGGTATACTCAGCCATCGGTAGGACTTACAGGACCAGCACCCGGATCACATAACATAAAACCCTAGTGACATGTCACTTGTATCCTAATCTATTCCTAAGGTTCGATTGGAATTTCTAGCTTGCCAAATTGTCACCAAATGTGTCTGTAAGGTTGATTACACAAATCATGCATAAATTAAAGCATTTAAAATACATTTAAAGTAAAGCTTATTTAACATACGAACTTACCTCGGTTACAAAAACGACCAAAGAGATCTATTCATCAATTACTTTGGTTTTCCCTCGATCTAGACCCAAACTTCATTTTTCTTGATCTATAATACCACATTTAACTTATTTAATCATCACATTGTTCAATTCAGTCCAAAAACATATTATGGAAAAAATTACATTTTTGCCTCTAGCTTTTTAACATTTTAGTCCCTAGGCTCGTAAAATGAATTTCATTCAATTTCTTCACAACCCAAGCCTAGTCGAATGTTATTTGTACTCATAACAACCCACAATTTTTATTTATTCACATTTTTCTACACATTTTATAGACTTTTACAAATAAGTCCCTATTTGACGTTTTTATCGAAAATCACTTTACAAACATTGTTTAACTAACAATGAACATGCATTTTCTACCATCAAACATCAAAATACATGCACATCCATCATGGGTAAAATTTTATATTTTAAATTTCTTTTAAAATAGTCCTTGAAATAGCTAAATCAAGTTACAACGATATCAAAAATATAAAAATAATTAAAAATGAGACAAGAATGGAATTACAATCGAGCTTGAAAGCTTGGCCAAACCCTAGTTATGTCTCATCTTCTAATTTTCGGCTATGAGGATGAAATTGAAAAAGATGACATCTTTTATTTAGTTATTTTGGCTTTATTTACCAAATTACCTATTTACCCCTCACTTAAACTTTGAAATTTTACCTACTCCATGTCCATTTTTTTCCAACCTAAAGTATAATGGTATAATTTCCATTTAAGGACCTCTAATTTAGAATTTCATAATTTACTACCTTTAGCCTATAGAACTCAAATTTTGCACCTATTGCAATTTAGTCCTTCTAGTCAAATTGAGTACTTAATTGATAAAATTTCTTAATGAAATTTTCACACAATTATTCTATCATGATGTAGACCTTAAAGAAATAATAAAATAAATATTTTTACTTCAGATTTGTGGTCCCGAAACCACTGTTCTGATTTGACCCAAAAATGGGCTGTTACATTGAAGGATTAAATGCTTCTTGAGATCCCCCTAAGGATTAAATGCTTCTTGAGATCCCCCTAAGCCGTTCAAACAAAAATAACAATTAATTGCACATTCGTGTAATTACTAATGTACTTTTCATAACAAAAATATATGAGATAAACAACGGGATTAACAAAATAAAACACTACTTATAGAAGACCCAACAACAGATCAATTTCCCCTCCACAATTCATTCAAACAACACAAGAATAAAAAAACCCCAACCAAAAGAAAAAGAAAGGGGCAGGCTTTAGATGGAGAAGGAAAGAAGAAATAAAACTTGAGAGTTTGGAAAAATGTCAAAATTGATAAGAAATTTTGGCAGGAGAAAGAAAATAAAATAAAAATAAAATCAAATAATTTGACTAACATCCTACGAAATCTCAAGCCCCATTATCCCACTAACTCTCAACTACCTCAGAATTCTAAAGCCACCCAAACACTCTCAAACAACCAGAGCAAAAATTAGGACCCACGCTCATGTAGGGATTCGAACACACGACCTCTAGCAAGCTAACTCCTTACCACTCGAACCAACAGCCTCATTCTGATATGAGTTTACAAACAATATTACATAAGCCTACCCAGAAGGGATAAGGCTAGGATAAAAAATAACAGAATTTGCCAAAAGTAGGACTTGAACCCAAAACCTCTCATACACACCTAGAACACTTAGCCACTAAAGCAGACACATATTTATGTTAGGATTTACAGAAAAAAATAAATTATTTAGGGTATTACAGAGTCATATTATATGTGAATTGAAGTTTGGTTTAGTAATTTTGATGATTTATTACTTAATTACGGTAAAAGGATTAAATTGTAAAAGAGATCAAAAATTTTGATGATTTATTGATTAATTTTGATGATTTATAGCTTTTGATTTAAAATAGTAAAGAGACCAAAAATGTAACTAAACTATTGTAAAAATTTCCGAGCGGTGGTGGATATGATTAAATCCACTAACTTTTGGGCTATTTGCTTGTTGAGTCCTAATTAGTTTAGGGTTAAATTGAAAATAAGCTTGCTTAGTTAAAATTAAAATAATTGAAGGAACAACTGTGAATTAAACCTTCCTTGGTTGGTAATTGTACCATATATTTAAATTATGGACATTTTTAGGCATGTTTTAATGATTTTATACGTTAAAATCAAGGTTAATTTGGTAAATAAGTAAATGGTAAATTAAATTAATAAGTTAAAGTTAATATTATCACATTTTCTTTTCTTCTTCTTGTTAAACAAGCCAAAAATCCCTAGCCAGGGTATTGAAAGCTTCAACCAAGATTGAATTCTTCGATTAGGTGAGTAAACCTTGCCTATTTTTAGTAATTTTTATGTTTTTGAGCTCGTATTAGCTTAATCTAGCTAACCTGAGGACTAATTTGTAATACTGTTAAATATTTTGGAGTTTTTAATTGATTAATTTAGTATATTCTTGAAGTTTGTGATAAAATATTAAGCTTGGTTGTTAAATAAGACTATTTTGTAAAGTAGTTTTCGTTGATTTTAATGTTCAAAGACTAAAATGTGAAAATAGTAAAAGTACAAGGACTTGATGCAAAATAGTAGAAATTATGGGCTTTAATGAAGGGTTAATAGAATAACTAAGCTTGGATTTAATAGAAAATGGCTAAATTGCATGATTTTGACCTAGAGACTAAATTGTATAAAAGTGAAATGTTAGGGGTAATTTCATAAAAATGTCAAAAATGATCTAATTGCATAAAATGAGTTAATTTTTTTTGTTGGAATTAGTGAATTGAATAAAATTATTATTTTAGATCAAGAATGAGTGGAAACTGAGGAAAATAAAAAATTACTGAATAATCCCTGTACCTTTATCATTGCTGCAATTTAGTCAGGTAAGTTCATTCGGTTTAATTTTAGTACATTTATAAATATATTATATGAATCTAATTACGTAATGTTGGATTATATTGATTTGTATCAATGAAAATGGAAATATTGAATTGATACAATGTCGATCACTGATTGAGATACTCTAAACCGTTATCAGTCCTATAAGTTCATACTATAATTTTATGTCTATAAGGATTCTTGTGTATTACATGTTTATTATAATTAGATCCAATGTTGCACTTAACTATTGAATATTTTGAGAATAATAATAAATGAATATTGTGAGTACATGATGTACCTAAATATCAGGCTTTGTTCCGGTGTATTTATTGGGCTTTGTGCCAAGCAGGCTTTATGCCGGTGTATTTATCGGGCATTATGCCTAGCAAGCTTTGTGAAATTGTGTTTATCAGGCTTTGTGCCTAGCATGCCTTGTGCCAATGTTGTCTATCAAGCCCTGAGCGAGTGATCATTTAGCAAGTACTATGTACAGGTGATACAGACCGTAGCGATGGCTGAGATCTTGCATCTGTTGTGGATTCTCTATAGCTTGTGTGAGAAGCATCATGAGCCAGTGATTATTTAGCAGGTACTATGTACAAGTGATTCAAATCGTAACGATGCTTAAGATCTTACATCTGTTACGGATTCTCTGCAGCTTATGTGAGCATCATCGTGAGCCAATCAAAGTTCTGAAGTTAACTCGAATGAGTGATACCCTGAAATTACATGAAATGAGATCTTACTAAATGACGACTTTGAATGTGATGTCAATTAATATACTGTATAATACTCACCTGCTGTGAGTTGTGATTGACAAAAACTTTGTTATTTAATTTTATAATTTGATTTGTTATGTTAAATTTGGTAAGATTTATCATTTGATTTAACGAACTTACTAAGCTTCAAGTAAGCCTACTCGTGCCTTGTCCTTTGTTTTGTAGATTATATTTTTGTGATCGAGAAATAGGATTAACTCACAGAATCACACTATCCCGAGGACTCTTTGGTAGTTTTTGTAAACATCTTGGTTATATGGCATGTAATAGGACAAATTATTATGTTTGTAATGTTTCTTAGCTACGTGTGATGTTTTGGCATGTTAGATGTTGTGGAATGGTAACCCTATATGGTATACTAGTTAAACTCAAAGTTGAGCTTGGGTGCTTGTTCAAGGAATGGTAAGTATCATGTTTAAATATGGTATGATGAGATTTGATATAGATTAGGTTATATGGCCTACGACACGACTGTGTGACCCAAGTCAGAGAGTTACACGGTCTATGCACACGGGCGTGTGGGATAACCAAATGGCCATGTCTAGAGCCACACGGTTTGGGCTCTATCACATAGTCTGGTCACACGGCTGTGTGACCCCTGTTTTGGAAAATTTTCAATTTTGTCCCAAATCTCCTTTTTTGTTCTTAATTAGTCCCTGATTGTTCCTAAATTATTTTTTATTGCCTCGTAAGGTCGATTTAAGACCCGTGAATGTATGTATTGCTACATTTTGAATTATTTATGAATTTTGTTAATTAATTAGATGAATTGGATGCTATTGTTATGGAATGTTTTGAATCGTACAATAATACTCTGTAACCCTTTTTCAGTGATGGAAATGGGTTATGGGTGTTACATAAATTATCACTTTACAAAAACATGAAACACATTGCAAAGACATTACAAATAGCAACTAACAAGATTAACTCATACTAAAATCACAAATCACAATCTCTATATCTCTATATCAAGAACTTAACTAGTTTTGCCGAAATAGGTGTTCAACCACTTAAATCTTGTTTCTAAGCTTAGATTTCAACTTCATGCCTCGTAAATATCATCTAATTACATATCTAAACCATCTATTTTATCCAATTACACTGGTCTAATTTCTTCGAAAAAATCAAGCTTATGTGATGATACAAAAAGAAAAAAGTTTGATTTATTAAAATCACTTAAGGATTTGTTAAATCGATAAAAAAAAAATTTAATTAAATCAAAATGAGTTAGAAATCACTTTGAATTAGAAGTTTAATTAAGTGATACGAGATCTACCATTTTCAAGCCAAAATTCAACTTAAAATAAAGTGATCTATTAATATCTTGATTAAATCATTTAAATCTCGAATTGAAATAACAAATCACTTAGTTCAAACATAAAAGTCAGAATCTCACCTCAATTTTGCAAAACTGATGAGCTATGAAGCTAATTCCAGCTAAAAATGTGTGAAGATCTTTTGAGGATTTGAGGATGAAAGCGTGATTAGTCTTCAAAATTGAAAAGAAATTTTGTGTTTGGAGAGCTTAAAATAATAAAGGATGAGCTAATTTCAACAGAAAAGTTTTAATTTGGTGTTTGACAAATTTTTGAAAGAGATGTAGAATGGGAGGGAAGGAGACGGTGAGTGGTTTAAATAATTTACCAAATTTTAAAAATTGGGCATTTGCCCCTTTAACCTCCTACAATTTTCTCCCTTTTCCAAATAGGTTCTTACTTTTCAATTAAAATCAATTTTAAAATTAGTTTTTCAATCAAACCTCATTTTTAAAATTCATTTTAACCAAATTAATTCTCGGACACCTAATTTTAATTTCTTAATCTAAAATTTTTAATTCTAATTTATTAACCAAATTTTAATTGATAGGGTGCTTACTCTGTATTGCTTCCAAAATCTCCTCCTATTGAAGATGCACAAGAAGAAACTAATTCTATCACACTTCAAGTTTTTTTCTCATCCACGTTTTGGATGGTTGACCATGTGGGATTGGTGATGACTCGCACGTGAGCTAGTCAAATTCATAAGAATTGACTTGTTTCTTTTTGGTATTTTTCCATTGCGAATTGTTCCGTTAGGTTTCGCCATATTGCAGATTCCAATTCCGCTTTTGGTGAGCTCTTCCATTGAGAACGCGCCAGTGGCGAGTTCAATTGTGGCTAACATTTTCATTCATTCATCTTTATTATTTTATAAGAAACCTAGAATGATCTTCTTTACTTGAAGAAGGAACCAATTTTCCAACTTGATTAGTAACTAACATTTTCAAGTCAATTGTTGGTAAATTCTTGAGTTCTTCTTTAGTTTATTATCAAGGAATGAAAGGGTAACCGAAACTGTTTATATAGATTTCAACTGGAAATCACGGAAGGAAAGAAACTTTCTTCTGGTTATTGATTGCATGTTACCGATTCTTATTTTTACATTAAAGTTTTAGTTGTTTTTGTATTTAATATATTGTTTGATTTTATTTAGCTAAAGATACAGGAGAAAGTCGTAGTGCAAAAAGGAAAGAACTCGTAAAGTAGATAAATCTTTTTTCGATAATCTCTGGGGAGTTCCTTTCACTTGGGCTCTTGATAAATTCCAACTAAATCAATAATAATGTAGTCTTTCAAGTAAGTTAGTTTATTATAACTCAGTTGTGCATGAACGTGCTAACAAACTAGAAACATAATAATTGTATGTGCATGAATGATTGAAAATGAATATTCTTTCTTGGCGCACAAGCTTTGTATCCGAAATGGTTGAAGAGTGGAAATGGAGGAAACTATTAATATGTGACTGTGATGGGAGAAATGTATGGAGAACATGAAATGATATGTTATTTGCCTCCGATAGGGCATGTATATGTAAACCGTGAATGGTGAGTGCCTCAATCTTGTGGGGGAACACATAAGTGTTCAAATTAACAAGGAGGATTTGCAAAGGTTCGACTGGATAAATGAATATTGAGCAATACCGTGAATTTGAAAACATAGCTCTTCAGAGCATTGAATGGATCAAAAGCTAACGCAAGGAAAGGGTCCGCGAACTATTCCACGCAAAGCATGTATGCATAACATAAAGTTTCTGCACATGAACAATGATTAACTAGAATGGATATTTGTGTGATATATACTTAAATGTGATAAGTATCCGCATATGAACTAGTTCTAATTATGCTTTGAAATTTACCTAAGTTGTATAGTTAGATATAACTAACATTCACATGTAAACTGAAGCTATTGGTGACTTATATATATAGAAGTGGACAATGTCCGCCAATGAACGGTGATCGACTTGTGATATGCATTCACCAACGGTTTGTATGAATTTATAGTAGTGCATTAGTGTACAAGCTAATTAGTGATATCAGATGTTTTCATTATTTATGTTGATTTCATTTCCTTGAGACCTTGTTTAAAAGGTTATCGAATATCCTTAGAACTTACTAAGTTCATTCTGTACTTACCTAGTTTCCTCTTCCATTTCAAGTTTTGTAGTGTATTGTGGATTCTTATAAGGGACTCAGCTAGACTGCGAACTTGATTGTGAGTAATTTATTGTTTTGTTGTAACATGTATATCAATCGGGGTGGCCTGTAGTCTCTATCTCTTTTGTTTGAACATTGTATAAAATGAATTTGGGATTTCTTTCTTATAACAGTCTGTATAAAATAAGTTATGGCACTTTGCCAAATTATTGACTTTTATGTTTTGTGTGTGGTGGCGTACTTTTTATTTACCTTGTTTTCTTCTTTAGAAATTATAATCCGCCAAGTGAATTTTTAAGACTATTTTGCTAAATTGTGTTGAATGGATTAACTATTGAAACCTTTGTTATTAACATATCACAATGATTTTATTTTTTGATAACAACACTATTTGATGGTTGAACGAATGAGTCGGGGTGTTACTATTTTATTGGTATTAGAGATTTGATTTAGTCAATTTTCAAAAGATCAAATTTAGTAGCATGCCCTAATATGCATATTACAGGTTTTTGGCTAGTCCCTTATTGTAATACTAAATTGATTTTTGTGTTATGTAGCTAATCTTGATGTCGACAAATTCCTGAGCTACTATGCTGAGGAGATAGAGAGTAATGCTTCTCCACAATTTGGAGGCCTTGGCCGCTTAGCAAGTAGGGCAGTTGTAAGAGGCAAAGCCCGTGAAGCTTTGTTGGAAAGGATTGGGCACTGGTTTGATAGATTTTTTAATGTTGCTCCATCCTCTAATCCTCAATGACTGAATGAAATGAAACAACAAGTGACTTTCATACCTCCTGCTCTAGTTACAAGCTCGTTTTGAGGAGACCATGTGAAAGAAATTCTTAAAAGAGAAGCTAAGGAATTTAAATGAGGAAAGGATGATGACCCTGTTGAGGCTAAAAATTGGCTTTCACGAGTCTACTGAGTGATAAAAGAGTTGCAATGTACCCCACCAGAAATTTTTCGTTGTGCAGTCTCCTTGCTCGAGGACGGGGCTTACTAGTAGTGGCATACGGTGATGAGCATCACCCTAGAGAACAAGTGAATAGGGAATTCTTTATTGAGAAAATGAAGAGGGTGTTTTTATATCTCAAACAGGGGAGGGTGATAGTCTGTGAGTATAAAAATGAATTTATTACATTGAGTAAGTATGCTCCAGAATTGGTATAAAAAATAAAGACCTTTGTGCTAGATTTTAATGGGGATTAAATGAGGAACTCCGAGTATTGATATCCACACTTGAAATTAGGGACTTTGCTATTTTGTTGGTTAAGGACAAAGAACGGAATTGATGATCCATGAGGAGAATAAGGTCAGGTATCATGAGATGAATAAACGTGGAGCTACTGGCTTATTTTTAGCTGTTGGGATTAAGAGGCCTAAGGATACAAAAGGTTTCCCTTCTACACCCTGGCGAGATCTTCAAACTGCTAGTTTCCACCAAGATCATAGTGTTTGTCAAGCCACTTCTATGGCGGGCACTGGTGGTTCCAAGACTGAAAAGGCCCCTACTTGCAAGACCTGTAAAAGAAATAATGTGGGGACTTGTTGGAAAGCTACTAACGCATGCTATGGATGTAGATCACCTAATCATTTTGTGTAGGAGTGTCCAAAAAAAGGCAAAGAAAATACTGAGTAGTTAGTACAAATAGTTCACGAAACTCAGATTGAAAAGACATCGAGAATAGCTACGAAATCGGGTACCACTTAGGGGGTTTAGAGAAGGACTACTGTGAGATAGAAGGCCTTAGCTAGAGCCTATGTGATGCGAACAAAAGAAAATGTAGAAGCTTTAGATGTTATAACAAGTAATTTTACTTTATTTGGCATTGGAATTCATGTATTAGTTGATCCATGGTCAATCCATCGTATATTTGCATTAAATTTATAGATGAAACGAGTCTCAAGTCATTTCTACTGAAAAAAGTGTTTTAGTCACTAGCTCCCTGGGTCAGATTATGGTCGTTAATAGAGTAATTCATGACTATTCATTAGAATTTGGCAGACATATATTTTTGGTGAATCTATTGTTGTTGGGTTTCCATAAGTTTGACGCTATTCTAGGCTTGGATTGGTTGACTCAGCATAATGCAGTTTTTGATTGTCAGTCTAGAGGTGTGCGGTTGCAAACTGAAGATGGAAATGAAGTGCTTATTATTGGGATAGAGCACGATATTAGTGACATTATGATTTTGACAGTCTCATCTTGAGAGTTGATTTTGAGAAGCGAAGAAGGTTCCTTAGCCTATATTCTGGATTCAATGGCGGTGCGTAAGGATCTTGATCAAGTACTGGTTATGAATGAGTTTTCAATTGTTTTTCATTAGGAACTTCTGGGCATACCATCTGATAGGGATGTCAAATTTTCTATTGAGATTGCACTTTGTACAACTCCTATTTCATGTGCTCTTTACTACATGGCACCTTTGGATTTGAAATAGTTGAAGACACAAATGCAAGAATTGCTAATAAGGGATTCATCCGACCCAGCATCTCTCCTTCGGGTGCATCGGTTTTGTTTGTGAAGAAAAAGGATGGAACTCTTTGCTTGTGCATAAACCAGCTCAATAAGGTTACCGTTAAGAACAAGTATCCGCTACTATGAATTGAAGGCTTGTTTGATCAACTAAGTGGAGCTAAGCTATTCTCCAAAATTTATCTTCGATATGGGTACTACCAAGTTAAAATAAAAGGCAATGACATTTTGAAGACTGTTTTCTGCACTCGTTATGGGCACTACAACTTTCTGGTAATACTCTTTAGTTTGACGAATGTTTCGACTGTATTCATGGATTTAATGAATAAGGTGTTTCAACGCTAATTTGATCTTTTTGTAGCCATTTTCATTAATGACATTTAATTTTACTAAAAAATGAAACGGAGTACAAGGAACACCTATGAGTGCTACTATATACTCTTCATGATAATCGATTATACAAAAAATTTAGTAAGTGTGAATTTTGGCTAAAGGAAGTCCATTTTCTGGGGCATGTCATTTCTACGGAAGGTGTCAAAGTGGATCTCGAGAAGATCAGAGTTGGTTTTGAATGGAGTCCACCAAAGAAAGTTTTTAAAGTAAGAAGTTTTCTGGGTTTATAGAAGATTTGTGAAGGGATTCTCCATGTTGGTAACACCTATGTCTCGACTATTAAGGAAGAATGAAAATTTTGTGTGGACCAAAGCATGCCAGCTGAGTTTTGATAAGTTGAATTTTAACCGAGACTCCAGTTTTGTCTCAACCAGAATCTAGGGTGAAAATTGTGGTGTTCACCTGCAACACCCCTAACCTATATCCGTTGCTGGAACAAGGTTACAGAGCATTACCAGAGTTTACAATTCAATCACAATTAATTTATGTTATTTACTATTCATTTCTGAAAACCGATCACAATAAATCATAATGTCCCTTATATGGGTCCTCAAGGCCCAAAATACATATTAGAATCGAGTCGGGACTAAACTGGGATCACAGTAAATTTTTCACAAAATCTCAAAATTTTTTTTAGGTGCAAGGGACACACGCCCGTGTGGCCATGTAACGTCCCAATTTTCGGGATTTCTGAAAACTTAACAAATTTTAGTATTTCTATGTTCTGACTGCTTGGCGTAGGTCTAATTATGTTAGTGGGCCCTTAGAAGGCCCAAGTTTAAATTAAAATCTGGTATTTTTAATTAATTTTAATTCTACAAGGAAAAGGGGTTCTGGCATGTTGGGCTTTTAAATTTTAATGGGTACAATAAGCCACAAGGAAGCATGTGGCAAGGTGGCATGTGACACCACTTGGGAGCTTTAAAGGTGGCGTGTGGATGACTAAGGGGAACTAAGGTTCAAGTCACAGTGAGAGCATATTAAAGGAATTATTTTTATGAGTAGGAATGGTAAGTGATGGAACTCAAGTGAAAGTCTGTTAGGAGGAGTTTGAGCTGCTTAGGAGATTGAGTAAGGAGGGGATAAGGGAGAAGATTTAGAAGCTGATTAGGGAGTGCAGTGTTGGCCGAATGGTGGACTCTTGAGGAGCAAGAGTTGGCCAGCCAAGGGTTTCTGTAGAGGGGAAATTTGGCTAGGGATACTGAGAGTTGTTAATTTCGGCATTTGGAAGTGTTGTGCCGTTTTCTGACCATTCTTCCTCTTCTTCTTTTCTTTTCCTTTCTCTTCATCTACTTTCTCTTCTTCTTTTTCTCCATAGCCGAATCCTTCTACTATTCTACTCATCTCCACTTTCTTATCATTTGTTCCTAAGCCTTATGCACAAAAGCCGAAATCCCGAAAGCCTATATTTCTTCTGTGCCGATTTCTCCTAGCCGAACCCTTTGATTCTTCTCCATATTTTGGCTGATTCTTTTTTCTTCTAAACCTTAAAGTTCTGTCGACAAAGCCACTACAAAACCCTCATACCTCATCTTTTTCTTTATTGTTTCAAAAAGTCAGAAACCCCATAGTCTTAGGGGCATAGCCGAATCTTTAGACCATTAAAGGCTCGATTTTTGATAACATTTAAGGGGTTAGATCTACATCAGTATCGAATAGAAATTAAGTGGAACCGTTGGCTGAAGGAACCGGTGGTAAGTTTTTGAACCTATTCTTTATTTCAGGTCTTAGAAAAGTCAAAATCCCTAAAGGTTTAGGGAGGCTGTCGATTGGGCTCTATGGCTTTAAAGGTTGTGACAACTATTTTATTATGATGATAGTGTGATTCAGAGGCTGCTGATCGGAGGCTTGGACAAGGGAAAACGACTGGATCTAAACCTAGTCGCTAGATTCGAAAAAGGTAGGATCACTAGTGGCCAAAGTGTTAATGGCCGACTTTTGGGTAAGGAGTTTTCTATACAATCTATTATCGATTCATAGTTGCCATATTAGTAACTGATTGTAGGCAACTCGTGTGTGGAACTCGTCAGCGTTTCGTCACAAATAGGTGCGTAACTAACACCCTCTCATAGACTAGATCAGCAAAAGCTGAAAAGCCAAAATGCCAAAAAATCATTATTTCGTGAACTTACAAGTGTGTAAACGCTTGTAAGATAAGTGGATTAGCATATTCGATAATCTGAAGTGATAAGACTGCAGTACGCGCGATTTCGTGCATTTTGATATTTTGGGCTTAACGGGCCCAATTCGGTAAGAACACTCAGTAAGTGTTTCTGTTAGTACGTAAATGGCTGAAATATGCATGAGAACCCTAAAATACTTAAATTACTAGAATACCCATATGTATGGAAAATTACCATTATACTCCTAGGTGCAAAATGACCATTATACCCTTAGGGTTAATTTTGACTGAAAAGCATGATGATCTGATTCTGTATGATGTATGCCATGATTGTATATCTGTTGCATAGGGACATGGGTTATATTTATGGAGGAAGCGTCCTGGTGGCTATGCCATAATTATCTGATCTGGTAGCTATGCCACATTTATCTGTTCTGGTGGCTCTGCCACGATTATCTGTATCTGGTGACTTTGTCACATTATCTGTTTCTGGCAACCATGCTACAAAATCTGTGGCGTGTAGCAGTTGGGTGGGTCGATTAGTTCCCCACATGGTGTAAGGTTGGACAGGGGTGTATATGGTTGGATATGGGTTAGGTTTATGAATTATCATGGAATATCAGTTCTGTATCTGCTATGGGCCTATGGGCTTCATTCTGAAATCTGTTCTGGAATAAAGCCAAATTAATCTGTTTCTGTGGTTGAGATGATTTAGACTATGGTTGGGTTATTTTACACACTGAGTTTCCCCAAACTCACCCCTTATTTTCATCCACGCAGGAAATCCCCAACCATAGTGGGCTTGGAGCTGCGAGGGATTCGGAGTGGCCACACGTTCTGCAAATTTCAGTTTTCTTCTGGTGAATTAGACAGATTTCCTTTTTCTTAAATGTTTTGGGTTTTAAGTTGTAATAAGGCCTCTCTAATTATTTTTATGGTCTTGATAGGATTTGCTAGAGTAGATATGTTATTATTTTTAACTGTTAAAATTGAGTAACTTTAGGGCGCGGTTTTCTTTTAAAACAGTAATTGATTTCAAAATAACACGACAACAAAGCAATACTTCCGCAACGAAAACGTTTTCCAAAATTAATCACTTTTCCTAAAATGGACTTAATCGAATTGGTTTTCTAAGAATATACACTAAGTTAAGGTGTGGCAATGGTGGTGTGCATGTCTAGGATTGGATTCGAAGGGAGCTTGGTACTTAAGCAGTCCGATGGACTCACCTCCTCTTTTCTGGTTTCCTATCTGGTGCACAGCTTTCATTCACTTTAATCTATAATAAGATTAACCTTTAGAACACTAAGTAGGTTTATCTAGAGCAATAATACAAAATGTTTTAAACACATCGTTATGGCACGTTGGATTCGGTCATAACGTCTAGGCCAGGTTTAGGGTGTTACAGGCCAGGCCATGTCATGTGGGCATTCGATGTGAGGCACACAGCTGTGTCCCAGCCCGTGTTCTTACCTGTGTAACTCTCTGACTTGGGTCACACGGTGATCCACATGCCCGTTTGTTAGGCTGTGTGGACAATTTAATTTTCAAAAATTAGGTGCAGGATTCACATGGCCATGTCACATGCCCGTGTGCTAGGTCGTGTGACTCACACGTCTGAGGCACACGCCCCTGTCTCTGCCCGTGTGACCAATTCTGAGCATTCCGTTTCTCAATTTTTTTAAGATGCAAGGGACACACGGCTAAACCACATGCCCGTGCATATGGCCGTGTGTCACTCACAGTTGAGACACACGCCTGTGTGTCTGGTTGTGTGGACAAAATAAGGCCTTTTTCCAAGCCTTATTTCTCACTCTTTTTACCTTGCACTTACATCAACACGTCAATATATTCACCAACCAATTCAAGGCATATAAATCAATCTAATTATCAAATTTTATGCATGACATATTTACTCATGCTTTCAAGTATCAGCTTTACATTAAAATTATATACTTACCCAAACTTAATTACATCTAATATATTAAACCAAACATATTCATATACTAAATATAATAAACCTCATGCATAAGTATGTATTAAATTTACTATCACTAGCCATTCCAATGGCTAGTTACAACCAAAACATTTACATACCCTCATTCATTACCATTAGCCTATACATGCCATTACACCAAGGTAAGATTCCTATTTATACCAAAACGAGTTGGAGGATAGTGTGATGATGCTCCGACAGATCTCCAACCTTTACGAGATTCTGAGTACTATAAAACAGAGGAAAGAAAACCAAGTATGCATTTCAAATGCTTAGTAAGTTCGTATAACAAAAATTTAACTTACCATATAATTTCATTAAAGATAAGCACACAAAAATGCATCTAAGCAATTTGGTTAATAGCCTAAATCACAACTTCATTAATCATGTTACTCAAGTAATTCACATAATACCAAGAACATGGATGAGCTCATCATTTAATGATTTTCATATATATATGCTTTCCATATCATTATTTCATATTACATGTACATTTCCATGACAAATCATTTCAAGTTCATTTCAGCCATGTCAGAACTTTACCCGTTGAATTTATTTGAAATATCGATGGATACGCTCATGTAGTACACTTAAAGTGTACAAAATTGAAATCATTTAACTCATATCCAAGGGTACCCAATTAGGGCACATAATCAGGAAGCACACTCTCGAGCGATATATCAGGATGCTCAAATGAGCCATGTAACAGAATGCTTATCCGGGCTAAACAGAAAAATCCTAAAAGTTTAGAATAGGAAGCTCATTGAGCTTAACAGGTAACTCTGAAGAATTATTAACAGGGAGCTTCAGATAGCATAACAGGGAGTTCAAGTGAGCCATGTCAGGAAGCTCATAAGAGCCTATATCAGAACGCTTACAAAAGCATATATCAGGACGCTCACGAAGAGCTGCGTTTGTATTCGCAATAAATGCTGGACCACAACAGATCGAATTGTGTAACAAGACGCTCACAAAAGGGCTACAATAGTGCGCAACACATGTAGGATCACTACCGATCAGGATGCTCGATAAGGCTTTTAACAGGATGCTTGTCTGAGCTATAATGTCTGCAACATGTGCAGGACTATAATCAATATGAGAAAATGTTGTATCCATCACATTATTTTTCAAACAGGACTTATCATTTATCTAGCTTTACCAATCATGTATTCAATTCACATTAACAACATTTACACAATTCATACATACAACATTCAATTTAAGCATATAAATAAACACGATTTAGTTACACAAACTTACCTCGGTACTTGTTCCTATACAGAAATCTACTAATCCAGACTTTTTCTTTTCCTCGATCTAACTTCGTATTTGAGTTTTTTGAATCTAAATAAATGAATTTAACATCAATTTAATCCATTTCATACTCAATTGAACTCAATTCACTTCTTAGGCAAAATTACTATTTTGTCCCTATACTTTTCATAAATGACAATTTTGGCCATAAGCTTGGAAAATGAAATTCATGCAATTTAATCCTTATTTCAAGCCTAACCGAATTTTACATGTTACAATAACAGCCCATGGATTTCATAAAAATAAGAATTTTTCCACAAGTTTTACCACTTTTCAATTTAGTCCATAAATCACAACTTCAGGAAAATTCACTTTGTAAAAGTTGTTTATCTATCTACAGCCTTTCATTTTCTACCATAAATTTCAAAAGTTCAACATATTCATCCATGGTAAAATTTCTATACTTTTATATCTTTGCAAATTAATCCCTAAAATAGATAAATTAAGCTATTCCGATCTCAGAATTATAAAAATTACTAAAAACAGGACGCTCAATTAAACCAAGAAAGCTTGCTTTCTCTTTCCTAGGGTTTCCATAGAAATTTTGGGGGAAGAAGATGATATATAATATGATATTTCTTTTTAATTTATTTATCATCTTTTAATTATTCTCATTTCCAATTTAGTTCTTATCCTTTTCTAATTTTTTCATGGATGAATCATCAAAAATATCTACTCACTTTTCTTTAATGGTCTAATTACCATAAAAGGACCTCTTATTTTCAATTCCATAACTATTTGATCCTTTTAGCTACTAGAATTCAACTTTTTCATTTTATGCAATTTGGTCCTTTCCCTAATTAAACATGATATCGAAAAACTTTTCTTATCAAATTTTTCATACATCTTTCCTATTATAATGTAGACCATGCAATGACATTAAAATAAATTTTATTTTTAACTCAAATTTGTGGTCCTGAAACCACTATTCTGATTTCACTGAAAACGAGTTGTTACATCACCGATGCATCCTCATGCAATGTGGAAAGGTTATAGCTTATGCATCTCGCCAACTCAAGCCACATGAAAAGAATTATCCAATGCATGGTCTTGAATTGGTTGCAGTCATACTTGTATTGAAGATTTGTAGACACTATCTATACGAGGAGAAGTGTCGCATATTTTTCGACCATAAGAGTTTGAAGTATCCACTTTCTTAAAAGGAATTGAATCTACGTCAATGATGTTGGATGGAGTTGTTAAAGGATTATGATTTGACGGCTGAATACCATATTTGAAAGGCAAATATGATAAATCATGTGTTGAGTAGAAAGTCCATAGTAACGTTGGCTTCATTGCGAGCTAAAGTCTACCTAGCGAATAACGGGTCACTTCTCGTTGAATTTATGGTATGACCTATTTTTCTACCCCAGATCGTGGAGTCTCAGTTGAAAGATGTAATCTGCAATGAGTTAAAGCAACGGATAGGGCTGACGACGTGAAAAATTTTAGTCTCAGAAAGGATGGTGAATTATGCCTTATGAGAAGGTTATATGCTCCTAAAGGGAATAATTTAAGATAGGAAATTCTGAAAGAATCTCAGAAAGGATCTTTTTCACTTCATTCAGATGTAACATGATTTGAAGAGTTTGTTTTAGTGGCACGGGATGAAAAAAGAAATATTCGAGTTTGTAATGAAATGTCTAACTTGCTAGAGAGTCAAGGTTGAGCATCAAGTTCCTTTAGGGACACTTTATCTGCTAGAAATTTTGAAATTGAAGTGGGATAAGATTTCCATGGATCTTGTTTTGAGTCTACCCCTCAGTGCTTTGAAGAAGAATTCAGTTTGAGTGATAGTGAATAGGCTAAATAAGTCAACTCACTTTGTGGCGATTCACATGACATACTCTTTAGAGAAGCTTGTAGAGATTTACATCTTATAAATGGTCAAACCATATGGCATTCCTTCATCCATTTTATCTGATTGAGATTCAAGGTTCACATCTAGGATATGGAAACAGTTACAAGAATCCTTGGGAACTAAACTGTGATTCAGCACAACTTTCCATCCACAAATTGATGGTCAGTCTGAAAGGGTAATACCAGTGTTGGAAGATATGCTTAGGAGTTGCGTAATTGATTTTAGATTGCATTAGGGAAGGTATTTACCTCTAGTAGAGTTTTCCTACACTAATAATTATCACTCCAGCCTAAACTTGTCTGCATTTGAGGCTTTATATAGAAGAGGTCTTTAATCTATTGGATGGAGCCTAGTGAAAGAAAGCATGTTGGCCTTGATCTGGTTCGTGACATAGAATAAAAGTTCTAGTTATTCGCAATCATTTGAAGATTTCTCAAGATCACCAAAAGGCTTTCCTTGTTCAAAAAAGGAAGGAGGTTTCTTATGTAGTTGGTAGTTAAGTATTCCTTAATGTCTCGCATTGGATAAAGATAATTCATTTTGGTTTGAAGAGTAAGATTAATCTGCAGTTCATCAAACCTTACTAGATCTTAAAGCGTGTGTGTCCTGTAGCATATTGTTTAGCACTTCCGCGAGAATTATCTAGGACTCATAGCATTTTTCATGTCTTGATGTTAAGGAAATATTGTTCAGATCCAGATTATGAGGTACAATTGGAGACCTTAGAGGTAGAGCCAAACCTATCCTACGAAGAAGAACCAGTTCACATATTGAATGGATAAGTAAATTAGGTTAGAAATAAAAAGATTCATTTGGTAAAGATTCTTTAGAGAAATTATAAGGTAGAAGAGGCTACACAGGAAAGAGAAGCTACTATAGGAGAGAAATATCCCCAATTTTTTTCACATGTAAGAAATTTTAGGGACAAAATTTTTTTAGGGTGGGAGAGTTGTCACACACCAATTTTTTTCTCATCCGCGTTTTGGATGGTTGATCATGTGATATTGGTGATGAATCGTATGTGAGCTAGTCAAATTCGTGAGAATTGACTTGTTTCTTTTTAGCATTTTTCCCTTAGGGATTGTTCCTCAAGGTTCAACCATCTTGAGGATTCCTATTCTGCAACATGTTTGTTCATTTTAGAGTCCACAATTGGAAGGACATGTACAGAAAGTGTGTCAAGTCCTGTGTAGGAAACGTGTCATTTTGCATTACACTTGTAGAGCCTTGATGATAGTGTCTGATTAATGGAATTGTGTGTGCAAGTAATATGATTAGGTATCCTGCTTAGAGTGGGATTACAATCTAATTGTAACACCCTCATCCTCACAACGAAACCGGATTTGTGTGCACGATTAAAACTCCTTATTTTAAAATCAGACTGTATTACTTATTTCTTTAAATACTTTTACAACAAAGACAATAATTTAAAACAAAAGTTCATTGTCTCAACTCCGAACTCTAAGGGAACTATTTAGTTACAATATATTCGACCCTTTGATGAAGTATCTAAAAGTACCCATTTCCTATTAGCATGACACTAAATTGATATTGATCTTCAGGTCAACACAATCTAGCTTGGTCCCTTATCAAGTTTATTATTCACCCAAGATCAGTGGAAGCACAAGCCAAAATTCTATAAGTTCAACAGAACTCAGTGAGTCTCTTTATTGAATTACTTAAACATAGACCCTGTCTCATGAGATCAGTAAATGAAAATAATTTAAATATGTTTAACTCCCTACTCATTTCGTGAACAATTTCCCTCATCTCAAAGTGGCAACCTCTGATTTAACTATCGAGCATATCTATTTGTGGTTAGACTGTTAAACGATTTTACCTTGGTAAATCCTATCACCTTTTGACTATTTTCTATGTTCCTTCAGGTGTCTTGCCATATTTGTAGACTCTATCCTTACTATACTTACATTCATTTATTCCCAGTGTTGGATTCTTCTTTTCACCATGTGTTCATAAGGTAGTCTTTTGGCTTACCCTCTTAATGACCCCTTTGGTTATGTCCACCTTGATGAAAATTCCATAGATAATTAGTCATTGATGAACTCTTTTTTCTTAATGTACTCTTGGAGGACTTGTTCACATTCCATCCGTTGGGTTATCTAATGGACACTAACGCCACTCTGGCATTCTAAGTCCTACTTCGTTTGAGTAGTGGTCGAGTTATTTCCTTGTAATCTACTTTGTTTGTGATACCTTACTTTCAGGTGTCACATGCTCGTCTGTTATGGACCACTTTGACCTACAACACCCAGTAGACTGCTATTCGAGTTTATGATTTCTCTTACATGTTGGTTTTATATGAAACTAGCCATTTGGCTGGTACTTCCTCAATAATTTCCCTTTAAAGAGGAATAGTCTTGATAGACATATCTGTCACTCAACATATCCCTTTTTGAAACTCTCTCAAGCAATGGGTTCTAACTAACACCTCTTTTCTTTATAGATTAACAGATATACTTATGGTAAATCTCTAGCCTATAGGGTTTCTTTGAGCGTCCTCTAGCGTTTCTCAATGGCAGATCCTTATTTGAAAATCCTCAGATAAACCCTCTTTCATTTTCCTAAACACTAGGCACCACTAGTGCATCACTTCCCATTACCAATTCTTGTTGGGTTTCCACCCATATGCCTTACTAGCTTCCAAGATTATTATTTTTTGGCAGACTCCTTCCTCATTTTTTTTATTTCTTTCGCCACGTTTGACAGATTCATCACTAATCCGCAAGCTAACTATCATTTCGTCAACACTTACACTTTTCTTTCAGGTCCCCTTTCCCTTCGTCCGCATGATTTCCCCCAGTTATCATCCAAGTGGACTATCCCATTTTTAGTGTCCCAGCAAACCATCCCTTTTTTAATGTCCTGATGGACTACCTCGTGTTTATTGTCTTGACGGACTATCTCGTGTTTACTGTCTCGATAGACCACATCGTGTTTGTTACTTGATAGAATATACTGGTTGTCATAGTCGAGCCATGGCCTTACACGTTAGACCTCTATTAAGGTGTCTCCTTGTAGGACCTTACCGCTGTCACGGTGTCACCCTATAAAACCTGCTAACCACCATCACGGTGTTAACCTATGGAACCTTATTACTGTCTATATGGATTCATCTCATATGTACCTTGATGCTCGAACACTGAAATGTCCCCCGCATAGCCCAGAGCTTCAAAAATCCAGTTTCGCATTAACAATACTGTATGGCAATATCAAATAGGAATTTCAATTTCCCCTATTAGTCCATCCAATTCTCCATTTCACTATTTCTAACATTGATATTCGAAAACCATAATGTCCCCACTGCAAAGTAGGGAGCTTCGTACATTGCGGTTTGCATACAACAATATAGTATGGCAGTATCTAACATAAATTCCCATTCCCAATTCCTAACTTCACCTATCTCGTCAATAATTTTCTCGTCGTACCCCACTGTTATCATTATGCAATACATGTATTTCACTTACATACAAGCATGGAGTATGCTATCCTTCTAAACATGGATTTTTAACTATCTCATGTATAGTGGACTACGTGGTAGATACCATATATCAAACAATCTTATGCACGCTAGTATTTGAAATCAACAGAATTCGTACAGCATTGCAAAATTTTTCCAGCCACACAACATTCCAGGGATAGAGTATAAAAACTCACCTGACACTTCTTTGTCTCCTTCGCTTAGCCTTTCCTAACACTATAGCTTCCAATCTCCTAGAAGCTAAGCATGACAACCCAAAATCACGAGTTAAACTCGATATTCTCAACTTAAAACTCAGTTTTCCAAAAACATGTAAAACCCCTACAGAGGTTTCTGGAAATGCTTACCTTCATTCTCTCAATTTTACATATATAGAAGTGTCATTGGGAAGTCATCTCCCAGCTATTTATAGCCCTTTGCACTTGGTTATTAACCCCATAGAAACCATCCATTGGTAATCATTTTGTCTTCCACTAAGGAACCTGTAACACCCTATACCCGACCCGATTTACCGAATCTGAATATAAGATGTCACAATACTTACATACTTAACAAAAATTTTCAATTGGCGAAAACTAATGTACTTCTTACTTATTTAAAATATTTTATAAGTCAAAAGATTTGAATGAAACATTTATCATTTATAACAGACTCCTAAAAGCATTACAACTTAAATCTTTGATAAGACGGACGTATTTGTGGTGTATAATACTATTTGCAACTGGAAAACATATTCCTAAAAGTGTATGTATAACATCGCACTACAATCAACCACCTTAGCGCATTCCAGGCTCAGTATTTTCTGGCTAATTAGTTCAAATCAAGAATTTGCATTACAAATAAACACCCATAAGTTTAATGGAACTTAATGAGTCTCAATCAGTTTTACCTTTTAATGCCATTGATGAAATCTTCGACTTTAAGATCCTAAACTTCCTTTCAGACCTTGGCCGAAACTTTCTTAATTTTCAATTGGCAGATAACTATATACCCATCTATACACTTGAACACCTTATAGACTGTAACACCCCTTACCCGTATTTAATGCTGGAACAGGGTACGAGGCATTACCAGACTTAAACACAAGCAAACATACATTTTTCGAGACAAAAATTTGCGTCCAAATTAAAACTTTTTGTATTCAATCATAAAGTCCCTAATACGAGCCTACGAGACCCAAAATTTTCTTTGGAGGCGGTCCGGGACTAAACCGAGAACTTTAGAAAATTTTACCAACTTAGGAAATTTTTCACCAAACAGGGGACACACGCCTGTGTGGATATGGGACACGCCCGTGTCCCAAACCCGTGTAACTCTCTGTTTGTCACCCAAGAGAAAATTTGTAAAGCCTCAAAAATCCTGACATCTTGAATTTTCTTTTTTTCTGTTCTGATAACAAAGTATGTGCTTAGTGTTTTTGGTTAAGTGTTAATTATGTGATAGTAGGTCTCGGTTAGTTTTGGAGTTAGAACTAAGAAGTGAAGGAAATTATAGTTTAATTATTAAAAGAACCCTGTTGGCAAATAGGTGGGCTTTTGAATAAATGAAGGAAGAATTAGACACAAGGAAGCCTTGTGGTAGAGTGGCAAGTGGCGTCACATGCAAGGCAAGGAGATAAGGGGTTCGAATCCCTCCTTGCTCAAAAGGGGGATTTATTTTTAATTAAGGGATGGACAGAAGTGGTGTTGGATATGAACTCTATAGGGAGCGATAAGAGGAGAAATTTGAGGAGGGGATTAATGAGTTATCAGGGAGAAAAACGAAGAGATGAAGAGTAAAGAAGAGGTGGAGCTGAATTGGGAATTTGGGCATGGGAAATTCAGTTATAGAGGCTATATATAGGTGCCGAATGGGAGGTTGTCAGGCTAATGCCGAATCGGTTTTGGTTCTTCCAATCGGTTTTGCTAAGTATCGAGTATTTAGTTCCTTACTTCTTCAAATTCGATTTGGTAGGATTAGGCATTGAATCTCAGTCTTTTGGATCCTTGCCGATTTGCTCCTCAATTGAGAGACCTTGGTAAGTGTTCTTGATCTTAGTTGGCCGAATGGCCATAGTTAAGGGAAGGGGGACTTGTGTTGGATACAAGTCACCTATTATTCTGGTTTTAATAGTTAAGATTGGTGTAGATCTAGGAGTTGATCGTGGTTAGTGATTAAAGAAGGGGCTGTTATAACTTGTCGCGCAAGGTAAGGTGAAAGGTGAGATTTCAATTTTGGTAAAGATATGTATTAAGTATGTGATTAATTGAAGGGTGATATCGATTGTAGGTTTGGGGCTAAGGAAATCACAGCATGCTTTATTACCAGGTGTGTACATACACTGCACACACAAGTAGATCGGCAAAAGCTGAAATGCCGAAAAGTCGAAATGCTGAAATGTCGAAATGCCGAAAAGCCAAAATGTCAAAATGCCAAAAAGCCGAAAGTTTGGATACGGTAGTCTTGCGAGTGCGTGAACACTAGTAAGGGGGAAACCGATAAGTTGTCTGAGGCCACATAGGCGATTCCATGGACTTGGGCTGTGGATTGGCCAACCGGTCCAGAATGGGCTAAATGGCCCCGATGGGCTGTTGGGCCCATATTAGGCAAAAATTGATAATTGATGCTATGTGATGGAAAATTGTATGTGAGCGTGACTGTAAATGTGATTTGGGCCTAATTGCCGTAGGAATGTGATTTGGGCCTAATGGGCCATATGAAAGAGATTGGGCCTAGTGGGCCATATACAGGTATGTGGATTTGTCTGGCCTTTGTAAGAGGTTTTAGGCCTAGTATATGGTGACTGCATAAAACTTAATTAATTTATTGAGACCATGGACAAGTCATAGGGTTAAGGTGTAGCATGCATGTCTAGGATTGGATCTAGGGAGAGCTTGGTACATAAGCGGTCTTAATGACTCACCTCCTCTTCTCTAGAATCCTACCTGGTGCATAGTATTCGTTCACCTTAGCTCACGGGATTTGTTAACGGGCCAAGGTAAGTAAAAACCCGTAATAAAGGGAAATTATCGAAATGCCCCTAAGGGCAAAAATGACTAAAATACCCTTATGTGTGGATTGTAAGATTTATGGATGTTACATGTATAACTGCTGCATTCATATGATATTCTGTTTAGGTTGCATATGGGTTGGGAATTATGGAATGGAGGAAGTATATGAGGGTTGCATGGTTGCTTGATAACCGTGGATCCAGCGACGGCTTTTAAGCCCAATATGTGATTGGTAGCTTGCTGCAACGAAGGTAGTTCCGCAACCGGGCTACCATTGATGTGTATCGGTTGGGTGGGTCGATATTTATATCCCCACAAGATGCGTATCAGGGGACGGAGCTGAAGTGTACCGGTTGGATTATTGGGGTGGGCTACACTGCATTGCATTGCATGTATGTCATATGGTGATTAATGAATGCTTGTATCTCGTCGAGGGTTGTGCACACTGAGTTTTCAAAAACTCACCCCCTCTTTTATTTTCCTCAGGTGATGCTCAGTAGGAGGTTCGATGTCTGGAGGGACTCTCGCTAGGCAGCTAGTAGGACAACTTGGATTTGATTTAAAAGCATATAAGTTATTAGTTTATTAGGTAATTTAGTTTGGATTGTAATAAGGCCTCCCATTTTTGTTATTATTTGGATTATTAATGTTATGCGTTGTAATTGTGAGAAGTCGAACATGGATTTTCTAAACCATAGTTTTTTTTTTATATACTACATTTCCTCAACTAAATTTTTAAATGATAAGTTTTCTTAAATCGAATGTTTTAAACAAAGCTTTCACAACAGAAAAGAGATTTTACAAAATAAATGAAATGTATCATTTTAAGGAAGGCTTTTCAATGAAAACAAGGTTTTCGCTAAAACACTTTAATGTGACACGCCGGATTTGGCCATAGTGTCCGAGTCGGGTTTGGAGTGTTACAAAATTGAAGATTTTTCATAAAATAGGTGCAGACTTCACACGCCCGTGCCTGAGGCCATGTCATCCATACGGCTGAGACACACGCATGTGTTTCTGCCCGTGTGTTCAATTCTAAGCATTCTGTTTTGTAAAAATTATGGTGCAGGGGACACACAGCCGAAACACATGCCCGTGGGGCAAGCTGTGTGTCACTCACGGCCTAGACACAAGCCCGTGTACCTACTCGTGTGGACAAAAACAAGGCTATTTACCAAGCCATTTTGCCACCCTTTTCTGCACACACCTACACAACACAACATAGCACCAATTCATGCATATATATATATACAACAAAAACAACCACAACCAAGACATCAACACCACATTCGCATGTTACCATCTAACATACACAAACATTACATACACATCAACTCAAATCATGTAAATTTCCCATCCATGAAAGACATCATCATCTAAATTACTTATACCAATTGTAGCCAATTTCAAATAGCCTTATACAAAATAAACTTTCAACCAATATAAGCCAACACATGTGGCCAAATCAATTATGACATAACAAAATAACCAAGTCCCTTATACATGCCATAACTCAAAAATGTTGAAATCATTGATACCAAAATAATTGTTGATAGTGTTAGTGGATCTCCAACAGTCTCAAATCCCTGAGCTAGCATGTTGACACTATAAAACAAGGGAAAAAAGGGGAGTAAGCTTTAAAGCTTAGTAATTTCCTATGCAAATAATAGGCATCATAATCAGACATTAAACATACAATTAGCATGATAAAAATTAACATAAATGATATCAAAATCTTTAGTCTTAACTTACTCATTCGTAACCTTATCAAGGGTTCATCACTTATCGAGCTCATTACGTATGAGTTTTACATGCATACTTGTACCAAATCGTAACATACCATAGTCTTTCACAACTTTAACATTCCCGTTGAACACTCAGAATATTAATGATACTCAAAAATCTTGCACAAAAGTGTCATATATGTAACCAAAGCTACCTCACATCTCATAATACATATAGGCTCGTTTTCGAGCTATTCACGGGCCTACTCACACAAGTCGCCGGTTAGACATAGCTGCAGTCTTTGCTCACGAAGTGTGGCTCGCCGTATCTACAACTCATGCCTAACTACCCAACCACTGGTAGGACGTACGAGACTAGCACCCAGATCACATAAACACATGGGTTTCTAGTGACATGTCACTCATATCCTATTCTATTCCTAAGGCTTAACCAGGAACTCTCGCTTGTCGAAACTTTGTCGTATACATCCAATGAGTAAATCACAATTCATAAAATATTAAAGAATTTAAAGTATAAATATAAAAAAGTATTATTTACATACGAACTTACCTCGGTACAAAAATAGTAGAAATGAGACCAAATCATCAAACACTTTGTTTTTCTCCCGATCTAGGTCCGAACCTCGTTTTTCTTAATCTATAATAACAAATTTAACTTGTTTAATACACATATTTTTCAATTCAGTCCAAAAATCATATTATGGAAAAATTACAATTTTGCCCCTAATGTTTCACATTTTTCCAATTTAGTCCCTAGGCTCTTAAAATGATTTTCATCCAATTTCTTCATTACTTGAGCCTACACAAATCTTTATTATACTCATACCAGCCCAAATTTTTCATTCAATCACACTTTTACAAATAGGTCCTTTTTGACATTTTCATCAAAAATCATCTAGTAAAAGTTGTTTATCTAACACCAAACATGTATTTTCTACCATTAGACATCAAAATACACAAATATCTATCATGGGTAAAATTTTAAACTTAGAGTTTCTTTCAAATTAATGGTAGAAATAGACAGATTAGGTTACAAGGATCTCAAAAACATGAAAATCACTAAAAATAAGGCTAGAACAGACTTACAATCGAGCTTGGAAGCTTGACAAACCCTTTCTATGACTTCTTAGAGATTTTCGGCCATGGGAGAGAAGATGGACAAAAGTTTGGCTTGATTTTTCTTCTAATTCATTTAATTACCAAATGACCAAAATGCCCTTTTCTTAAAACACTAAAGTTTCTCTTACTTCATGCTCATTTTTGTCCATTAACTTAAGTAATGGTCTAATTACCATCTAAGGACCTCTAATTTAAAATTTCATAGTAATTAGACACCTCTAGCATATAGAACTCAAGTTTTTCACTTTTTGCAATTTAGTCCTTTTAACTAAATTGAGCGCTCAAATGTCAAAATTTTCAAACGAAAATTTCATAGAATCATTCCATAAAATTTTAGGATATAAAAATATAAGAAAAAAATTTTTCTGCGTTGAATTTGTGGTCCCGAAACCACTGTTCCGACTAGACCCAAACTCGGGCTATTACATAGACAGTCCAACTAACTGGTGGATCATAGAACTTACGCCATAATTTAAATCCTATTACGCAATCTCTTTAAATATGGTAGTTGGATACACTCTTCAAGAAGATATATGTATGGATAATACTTTTGACTGATTCTCCTACTGACTCTAGCGACTGCCAAAACGCCATTCAGACCGAATCTTCAAATTAATCCAGACAAACGTATTTAATCAGATAAATTTAATAATTTAGATCATTCAATAGAATCCCAACAACTTTGATACATAGTGTGAAAATACCAAGGTTTGGCAGACTTTTGTTCCTCTGGATACAACAAGTTCTTTGTCCTGGTGATTACTAAGAGGGATTCTTTAGCCAGATACACTACTGAGAATTCTTTCAGGAAATTATTCAAAGGCATACCCAGATTTCACTGCAAAGGTGGTTTAACCACTCGCCACTTAGGCATTACAGAATTCGTCATACAAACTTTCCATGCAATACGCCACAAAGACTTTACTGATAACTTGCCACAAAGGCTTTAATGATAATTCGCCACAAAAGCTTTACAGATAACTTGCCACAAAGGCTTGGTTTGATTTGCCACCAAGGCATTACATAAACTATCAAGTTTTACAATATGGATTTGCCTAAATTCAGCATCAGCTGAGGTTTTCTCATCCTCACCCCTAGGACACATAGAAACCCTAATAGACAAATACGACTCATCCGCCATTCCCAAAATGTGCCATGGTCACGGTCTTTTCACATATCTGCCATACTGGTCTTTTCTCAATTTTACTATCCTAGAGACCTCGTGTTTACGAACCCGGCGGACTACATTTCACCATACTAGCCTGTTGGAAAAACGGGTTTGGAAAATGCAATGGGAAATACATTTAGGGAGAAACCAGAGTTTTAATTTTTTTTTTAAAATAAGATCTTGGTTGTGATATCTAAAGTAATAAACACTTAATTAAAATTGTACCTTTTCGATTCATTTAGGATGAGCATTTTGACCGAGTAGTCTTCTCCATTATCCTCAAGCTCACGTCTGTCGAGTGTGGGCTCGCTTTGAATCAGAAAATTTCACAAAAATTACCAGTGGGGTAATTTTTCTATTTCTCTAAACTTTTGAATCAAGTTGTAAATAAAAAAAGTATCCCTAGAAATTTTTTGGAATAATCTCTTAAGAGAATTTTCTCTCTACAACTTTCTCTTGAATTCAAGTGTGTGTGTAAATAATGACCCAAGGCTCTCTTTATATAAGCAGAGTTTAGAGAGTTCAACTATGATTAAACTTAATCACTTTAATATTAAATCTTATTTAAATTAAATTAAATATTAAGATAACCATTTTAATATTAAATTAATAAAATACTATAAAGAGAAGTATTAAATTAAATTTAATATTAAACTATTAAAATAATAATACTTTTGAAATAAAATAAGTATCTTAACTATTGATGGCCCACCACTGTCGGCCACCGGGACGCTGCCGTTGCAGCCATCGACATTGCCGTGTCCAATAACAAAGATGCGACACCCTTATGGCACCCCAAGTCGATTTGGTCTAGGTCAATGGCGACCCGATCAGTTTGGTCTAGCCACCAGTTGGACCATCAGCCCAGTTTCACATATTGGGCTTGGTTCGACCAGTTTTTGGGTCTTGGTCTCGATTTTGGGCTCCTGGGCCTAATTTACGACATCAGGTTTAATTTTTAAGTTCAATTACCTATTGGGCCAATTGTCTGACTTGAAAATTAACTTCCAAAAATATCATATTAATTTTAATTGATTTGATTAATTTAATTTTACTTCATCAAAATTAATTTTCCAAAAAATCACTTAGATTTTCTAAATTATTTTTTCAAGAGAATTTTTTAATCAAATTCTCTAGTTGAACAATTCTCACGACCACATAATTTAATTCCAGATCGAATAAATTGACTCAATTAAATTATTCCCAAAGTCGTAGAATTTTCTTCTGATTCAAATGCAATCTGTTGAGCTTTTTTTGAGCTAGCCGAGGGACCAATCAGACATATACAATTAGGCTCTAGTGATTGCAATTATGTCTAGAAGCATTGTATCGATAATTTGCAATTACTTAATCATGGAGTCAGTCCACTAGAAGTACCATGATTGAAAACTCCTTGTATACTTTTTATAAAAGCAATTCATCCAACTATTTTGTCCAATGACCACGTCATGTGTGTGTTACCTTCATATGATATCCTTGATTTCTTTGAGTTAAATTCGTTCACTCAATACAATCCTATTTTATCTCATAATGACCATTGTGTCTTCTTAATGATTAATATGATCACTGTCAACAAATGAATGTGATAAATTGCTCGTTCGAGAATAAGCAACCTGTGACCATGTTCCATATTTATCAATCCACACAATGCCAATGAGAGGATATCATTAACTCTTTAATTAAGCTATGAATTCCATTGTTGCTACTAAATCCATGACATACACAAGTCATGTACCCAACATATCGGCTATGGGCTTGATCATCTTTAGAGTAAAAGCCTCTACTTATATCAAAGCACATGAGTTGCATACGCATGGTCAGTGACTAACTCAGGATTTAGGTAAATCACACCATGAACGTCACAAGTGAATTAATTCACAAATGGATTCAGAATTAATTGATCTTGGGTCCAGTCTAATGTATCATTCTACCAATTAATACATCTATGTCTCTACTCATGGAGTCAACTGCTCTGATAGCCAAGACTAGCCATCTCCCAAATTGGAATTGTAGACGACATAATAGTCCTTCTTAGTATTTGAATCAAATGCTCACTTTGATTCTTTTACAGGATTATAGACTCATTTGGCTTATCTACTGAAGTAAGTTATCTTTCTTGCAATGTAAACATTCTTTACAATGCCACTTATCTTCAGTTTGAACTTTAGACAATCAATGAGCTAATATTTGCTTGTCACAATTTTGCTATTCATACAAAATATAAAAGATAGAAAATACAAAAGACATTATAGTGAAATGTGAAATTAACTTTATTTATTCATCATTCAAATAAATAGAAAATAGTTACATGTTTACTACAATATGGGCACATTTCCCAACATGGCCTTCATGCTTACTGTCTCGGCGGACGTCATCAAAACACCACCGCAAGGTCTATTATCATATCACATACTTTCCTGACACTCTGCTCGAACCCCCTTATCGCTAATCATATTTTTCTATGCATTACACAAATAACATAATGGACATTTACACAAATTTCACTCATACTCTTAACATAATCATACTTCCTAACACATAATTTCTCATACATGCTTACCACACATCTTTATATTCATGTAGCACATCGTACAATTCAGTACATACATATAGATGCTTCACAGAAATGCACAAAGATACATACATACATATTATAAATCCTCAAGAAGATATGCTTATTTATATGGACATCAATCATATAAAGAATTATTATAGTATAACGTGTAGGTGACAAGTCTAGAGACTCACCAAAAACCAACCTTAACCTTGGACCCAAGCTCCTATTTTGATTGTCCATCTTGATCCAGCAACAACAACCACTTACAATATCATAAAATTTCCATCAGAATCCCCATTATAGGTAGTTTACTATTATTTCAATAGCACGATACCCCCGAGCACGGCATTCCACTCATACCCTATTGTTCCTATATCTTTTAACATCATTACCCTTCTATAATCATAGTATACAAAGATATAATACCTACTAGAAGGTTGAATCGTCCACTGATTAAACGAAATCTTATCTCTAACTTAACGAAGAATAAGAGAATATTTAGGTTAGAAAGAATAAGTAGAACATAAAGTAGAAAGAGAACCATCTGGAAGGTCTTCCCCCTTCAATAAATATAAATTCCTTGTCCCCTTATTGTAGAATTTGACAAGTGACGATGTTTACCTAACTGAAATCTCCTGATTTTCCCATAAAAATCTAGCGGAAGGTAAAGAGAATCTAACAAAGATCTTTGTTATTGTTTGACCAGTCACGATGAGTGTTTAATCAATACAATTGACTCCCAACTCATCCCATTACAAAAGCCAACTAGAACAGTACTCATGTAAACTGAATGTACTATACCTTGGTGGTGACTCACTTATGATGTGGTCTTAAGGACAATCAAATCCCCTATAGCTTTCTCATACACTTGTTAGGCTCTTAGTGCTCAGCCAAAACTCTAGGCTGTACACTTTTTTAGGTGTACTCTTTCCTCACTTGAAGATACCCTGTAACTAAATCCTTAGATATCACTAAAGGGCAGATACATTAACGCTAATATACACTAATACCTTAACTCATCAGCAAGTGAGTAGGGTGATAGATTATACTACCACAGTGAGCCAAACAGTTTATATACATGGCTTATTCACCTTTTTGGATCTATCGCTTTTGGGGTGTGATAGAACGAACTAGTTTTAACCCAACCAAACCAGAATTGGGTCTTAATCATGTCCAATTTTGTCACAAAATTTTCCTGATTTTTCAATAGAGGCCACTAGCTTATGGCTTTTTTCAATTTAATCCCTTAAATTTTCTTAAATTTTTAAACTTAAAAGAAATCGGGTGTGACAACTCTCCCACCCTAAAAAAAAACTTTGCCTTAGAAATTTTTTTTCATGCTCAGCCTTGGTGGCAGACATAGAGAAACTCTACTTTATTCTTACTGATTCTTTTAATTTGGATTCCC
Source organism: Gossypium anomalum (assembly GCA_025698475.1). Classification (NCBI taxonomy): domain Eukaryota; kingdom Viridiplantae; phylum Streptophyta; class Magnoliopsida; order Malvales; family Malvaceae; genus Gossypium; species Gossypium anomalum. The sequence goes on along the minus strand of CM046966.1, from coordinate 72,715,116 downwards.
TTTTGTACATTCAAGTTAATCCTGCTCAGCCCAATTGGTGGATCTCTCTACGTTTAATAAAGCATATGTACTAGCTTGTTGGCAAGTATCTGGCCTTTTTATTGCTGGATACACTTTAGTCCATAGATTCTCTTTATAATTTTAATTTGGTGAATGCTCTGAGGCAAATATTGCTTGACTGATAGCTTCTTATATTTAATCCTAGTGGATAATTTCGTAAATTCTAGACTTAATCGCAAGTTAACCCTGCCCCTTTTTGGCAGGTCAGCTTCCTTCTTGTTTTAGGTCAGCTAAGTTCACCCAAAAAATATTTTTACCACTACCTAGGTAGAGTACCAAGGCTACTACTCTAATTCCAAATATCTTCTCCTATAGTATTAGTAGCTTACGAGTCTCACTTGAAAAAGGTTGTTATTGAACAAACCCATGATTCATTGGTAAACAATCCCATCTTAGAAATCTTAAAGGATTTTGCCTTTTCCCGATGCTAACAGGTGTCCCACCTACATTGATAGATTTGAATGGTTCCTTACCATTCATTAAATTTTTCCATAAATCCCCACGCATTCCTTTGGTTATGAATAAACCGGAACGCTAATAGAAATTTCATAAGCCTATAGGCCTTTGGCTTGACCAATCCTCACATTATCTCCTACTACTCTTCTTCCCATCTTTCTTTTTCTCATCTATTTACATCTCTAGGGTGTAGTTCCATGGCTACTCATAACGTAAACACCTTGAAGATAAACCCTTTTGTTCTAAGCCTTCTTTACCTACCCACTAGCTAACTCCTCAATTGAAGGCATAAGAAAGATGAGGGTTCCTAATTTACAAGGACGCACCCACCAGATACAATATGATGGTTTACCTGCTACCCTAGTAAAATTGTTTTCCCTATTTTGCTTTTGCTCTCAGAGTGAATCGCAAGAAGTGTCGACTAGCTGCCACTATTGGCTACCTCGTCCTCTACTAGAGGAGATGTTTTATCATAGGGAATTATACATCTTCTCCATATTTGATCAATCTAGAACAAGGTAAGTATTTGCCTCAAGACTCGGGGAGTCTTTTTCCTTAATCTCCTTATCTTTCTCCAGGTCTCAACTTATGGCAACTCCTACTATAACAACGTAGAGATACCACTTCAGCATCACTCACCTCCCCCTCTCAAAGGTTCAAATTCAAGCCTTTGAAGACTTGCAAATAAGGTTGGGGTGGGAACTGCATCTTGACAAAAAGGTGCAGTTGCAACATGGGGAGTTACCCAGCCCTAACAGATGCCAAATTTGGCATCCACTCGTACTTTCCTCCTCATCTTTCCCTTCTAATCCACATTCAAACCCGACACAAGGGTCTCCCTTGTCAGGCTTCAATCTTGCAGCTAAGCATATTCACTAATATGAATACTTCCAATACGAATTTCACTAGTTTTTTAGTTCTAGGGAGGAGATTACCAGATGGGATAGAAGGGATCTAGTGACTTTCTTGTTTCCAAGATTTTAGGCATAATCACTCCTTCATCCTTTCAAAGGACTAGCCAAGAAGAAGTGAAAACACCATTGAGGGGGCAGCCTACTTGGCGAATAAGAATACTTAATTCCCTTTTTGTATCTTTTCTCTAATGGAACTTTCTTTTCTCTAATGATTGTACTTTCAATCACTATATTTACTTAATTATACGTTCCTTATATCCTTTTCTAAATCATCTATTTCTACCATCCTCATTTGCCAATTCAGGTGAATGTATCCACTCATGTCACGTAATAACTTAATTCAATAAGGACTCAAGGGACTTAGCCAGATCAACATCATGCATATAAAGGGTACTTCTCTCAATTCCTACATCCAAAGGACTGATTAAACTGTGCTTTAATACTACTAAATTTTTAACAACCTCACCCAAACTAATCATTAGATTTGGGTATGAAGTGTCACAACTGAATTTGATTCGTGTGCAAGATTAGAACTCATTATTTTAAAACCAGACTATATTACCTATTTATTTAAATACATTTACAATAGAGACAATAATTTAAAATAAAAGTTCACAATCTCAACTCTAGACTCTAAAGGAACTATTTAGTTACAATATAATCAACCCTTACCTGTCTTTAAATGTAGTAATTAATTAGTGTCAATTTTGCACTTAAGGAGCTTATTTTTTAAGGAATTTAGGATTTTATACTTCGTTTTCAATAAGTAGGCTTTTGGATTAAAATTTAATAAAAATAAGTGTTTTTTAACACATTTTGTAAGTGTTGTGACCCAATAGGCCGCCACGGGCCTTAGGTTATACTAATTGGTTCAATTGAGTATGTAGGATGGAGATATAAAGGCCCAATTGAAGTGGAAGCAAAGGTCAAGTGATGCACAAGCTTCACGGTGTGTCAAAGCACCAAAAAAATGACACAAGGATGTATGAGGTTGTCATGTTGTGTCACACAATGCAAAGGGTGTGGCATGACACAAGGCCGATGTGCTGCCTAATTATTTCGAAGTTATTTTTATCTGTGCAATCAGACTTATATGAAGACCTAGGATGTGTCGCATACCTAATTTTGGCTACCAACACATCTATAAATAATACATGGTGATTGATGTAACCAAGTCGTTCTAGACACCTTCAAAAACCCTTGTAGTCTAAAATAAGTTTTTCTTTATTTTCTTTTCAACTTTTTAAGTACTTTTTTTGCTTGAATCAGTTTTGATTCAAGGATTTACTTATTTAATTAAAGTATTCAATATATTTTTTGTTTACATTCATTTTATTTAGTTATTCCAATCGAGAGATTTGCTATTTTGTAACGCTCTGCATAATTTAAGTCTGTTTTTGAGAAACCTGACACAAATGGGTGTCTGTGTGAGGTCTTAGGTTCAAGTCTTCCTTTTTGCCAAATTTTTTTATTTTAGCTCCAAGCCTTATCCTTGTTGACTTGACTCATATAAAATTGTTTGATAATCCATATTAGAATGAGCCTGCTAGTTCGAGTGGTAAGGAGTAAGTGTCTTGGAGGTCCTGTGTTTGAGTCCCTCGTGGGCATGGATGATTAATTTTTGTTTCGGTGGGCTTAAAGAGTTTGAGTGGTCTTGAAAGTCTGAGTTGGTTGGGTTGTTAGTGGATGTAGTGGGATTGTAATCAAGTGGGGATTTTATTTTTATTTTCTTTCCCAAAAATTTGCTACCTTTCTAATGTTTCTGCTTCATTCTTTCCTGCCACTTTTTGTTTTTCTTTCCTTCCATTTCGTTCAACCAATCCTTTATTTTAATCATTGGGGCTCGGTGTTGCTGTTGTGCATCTTTCATATTAGAGAAGACCGTGAAGCTGTAGAATTCCCTACAATAGCTTAGTTTGTATTAGTAATTTCTATTTGTCAGTGGTTTCGTGGGTCTCGAGGTTTGTTTTTGCATCAAATCGAACCAGGTGTGCTCCCAAATCGCAGAAAATTCAGCTTCAGTGAAAGTTGAAAAACCATGCTGTTGATGCCACACGGGCGTGTGCGAGACATGGCCGTACGTTTGACGAAGGCATGGCCTTGCATAAGAGATGACCATGTAGTGGTGTGATTGTGGTCATGTGTGCCACACGGGCATGTGGGTTTTGGAACAGGCCGTGTGGGCCACACTATTGATGCCAATCTAGGGATATAGACCCATACGGGCATGTCAGCCTATATTTCTAAAATTTTTCCTAGGATTGCACGGGTCATTTTGATTGATTGTGGGTCTACCATAGGGTTGGTAAGGGCTAACCAAACCCTAGATTATGTGATCTAATAATCTTATAGTTTGCTCTGAGTAGGACACTATTATGCATGTTTGATTATTCTGCTATATATCTAATATCTACATGCAAGCATGTTAAGCATGATATTTCTATATCTGTAATCTATAATTATGTTTGGGGTGGGGATTGCATACGTGGAAGAAGTGTTCTGTATGGTGACTTATGCCTATATTTCGGCAACTTGGCTACATATTATTTGATACGTGTTGTAATGACACAATATAGTGTGTAGGGATGGGTAAGTGTTTTTTAACCCCACATGGTGTGATGGGATGGTCGGAGTTGGTGTGTAGAGGATGGGGCTAGGATTCAGTATATCTGTTCTGCATATTTGATTCTGTTATCTGTATCTGTAAAGGACTTTGGTACGAATTTGAATCTGACTGTATATGTGATTTCTGTATGATTAGCATGTCTATATCTGTTGGGTTACATACTAAGTTTACGAGCACTCACTTCTGTCTGTCTGTTCTGCTCAGGTAATCCACAGACGTAGGCGGATCAGTACAGTGGATTCCCGCGGTGACCACTAGACTATGATCAGACTTTAAATAAAGGTTTTTAATTTATTTTAAGGATTATTTATAGAGTTTTTTAATAATTGGACTCTCCGGACTATTTGGTTAAATTTTGGGGATTCGAATTTTCATTTTAACACTTTATTTGTGATGGTTATCTAAAAACATGGTTTTTACTAAAATAAAGGTTTTCCAAAAATACGAACGGGATTTTCAAATGTAACGTTTTCTATGACTTCCGATGCAAATTACATTTTGGCAAATAAATGAATTAAGTAACGCTTTCGATAATAGATATAATTGAATCTGAGTTGTAAAACTTGAATGAGTTGTCGAAACGACTCAGTTTTCAAAACCCTTCTTTCTGACACCTCTAGATTCGGCCATAATGTCTAAGCAGGGTTTGGGGCGTTACAGTTTTTGTTTCCCATTTGATATTCAATCCACCACTAAATGTAACACCCCAAAACCCGACCTAGAAGTTTAGACCGAATCTCGGAGGTTACATTGGCCACCAAAAGTGGCGGAAACAAAAACTTTAATTCAAACCAAGAAAAACATTTTGTTCATTATTTTTGAAACAATACTAAACCGACGTCAAACATTTAGAAATAAAATCTGCAGTTTCTAAATTTCAGTCCTAATAACACCTTACTAAAGTCCAGCATAAAAACTTGTACCATAGTTTATATAACCATTTTACAAACCGACTTAAAATTAATCGTATAAAACTTAAGAGATTTTTCTTAAACCGAATCAAACCATATCTTTCTAAGACCTTCGGTATACCAAGTCTAGCTCCAAAACACGGAATGTACATGAAAGGAAAAACACTACAGAGATGAGCTACGCGAGCTTAGTGTGAGTCTGAAACATGAATAGATGACAAAAGACGGAGCGACACAATAAATACTTCAGACAAGTATATGTATAAAATTATCACTTATGAAAGTCTCCATCGGTATGTCAAATACAATATCAAACCATAGAAATGATATTCCAATCATACATAATAATCAGACATATTACATGACATTAACTATATTATCAATAACCAAAAGTTCACACAAACAGACAAAATGTTCTGACAAAAAGACGTATATTCAGATGTAAATGGATGCACAAGTCAAAATCCTACCCCACCAACCAAACACCATTTCGTCCATCCAGCACACCATATAAAGGCTATAGTAGGCCTGTCCACCATGCACACCATATAGAACCATAATAGGTTCATCCACCCTACACACCATAACATAGAACTATGCCACTTGAGTAACTGTATCCAGCTAAGCTGATATACGTATAGGATAGTGCGGCAAATTGTTGTACAAAAGTATCGCAGCTAAAACTGTTAAGTGTGTCTTCCTTCTCTTCACAACTAGATCTTAAATTTTTTATGTTATGCAACAATGCACACATTACACCGACAATATACAGAAATAGACATTAACATTTCCAGTTTGAACAAATTCATATTTGATTACACTTGTATTATAATTTTAAGTTATGACAACAATAATAAACTCATACTTATTCATCACATAAACGAGCAATAAAATTAAAGCCTATAAATACATATATATACACGAACCAAACTAAATCGAGTCCCAAACACACTTACTGAGGCTTGAACGAGGGTTAAATTACACAGAAACAGAAAATAGACAATTTATAACTCAAAAGAAAAATTCTGCAAAATAGGGCCACATGGTCGTGTGGAAGTGTCTAGGTTGTATGGAGGCCTACACACCCATGTGGAGGAGATACAAGCCTATGTGACAAGTTACACGGTCGTGTGAGTAGCCCGTGTAACTCACTATCCAAAAATGCCAAAAATAAGTGGCTAAATCCCCTAGGGGAGATTAACGAGTGGATGGAGATGTGATTAACGGAGGAATTGGGATTGCTTGAGATGGATTAGTTTGTATAAATTATGTGTTCTTAAATTGTTAGGCTTGACAACTGTAATAAGTTATCATAGGCTAGACGAGGTCAGAAGATCAGTCAAACCGAGTAAATAGTAATTTATTCTGGTTGAGAAAGTAAGGTTTGGAGTTAAGTGAGTATCAACCAATAAATTAAGTTAATTAGAGACCGGGAGGTTATAATTGCTTAACCGATGAATAATCCACTCTAGACCCCTAATCCAAAGTTAGTTGCAAACCTTGAAGCAAGTTTATCTTCCTGATTGGTTTATCAATCTATTTCATCTGTTTATTTATTGCCATTTATTTTTTTATCAATCAACATATGTTATGATTTATCGTAATATAGGAAATAATTATTACTACTTAGACTTGTTATTATAAAAGTATTTTCAGTATTTATTCCATCCTTCCTTGGGTACGATCCTTGGAACACTTCCAAGTATATTGTTGTACAAATTATATTACAATTTGAATTATGCACTTGTAAACACAGCCATTCTAAATTCTTATATTTTTGGTGTTTTTTTATTCTATAAATGATAGTGCATTTATAGACAGTCAGACCCCTTGGAGAAGTCTCTAAAGGTACCCCCTTTCCTATATGCATGACACTAAATTAATGTTGATATTAAGTTGAACACAATCTGGCTTGGTCCCTCTTCAAGTTCATTATTCACCCACGAGCCCAACAAGCACAAGCCAAAATTCTATAAGTTCAATAGAACTTAGCGTTTATTGAATTACTCAAACATAGGCCCTGTCTCATGAGAGTAGTAAATGAAAATAATTTGAATATGTTTAACTCCCTACTCATTTTGAGGACAATTTCCCTTATCTCTAAATGGCGATATGTGATTTACCTACCGAGTTCATTTATTTATGGTTAGACCATTAAGCTATTTTCCCTTAGTAAATCCCATCTCCTTTTGACTATATTCTATGTTCCCTTAGGTGTCTCGCCACATTTGCAGACTTTGTCCTTACTATACTTATATTTATTTATTCATTTATTCCCAGTGTTGGATTATTCTTTTCACCATGTGTTTATAAGGTACTCTTTTAGCCTACCCTTCTAATGGCCCCTTTGGTTATGTCCACCTTGGCAAACATTCCATTGTTGATTAGTCCTTGGCGGGCTTTTTTTTCTTACCGTAGTCCTAGAGGACTTGCTAACATTCCATCCGCTGGGTTATCTAATGGGGACCCATTCCACCTTTTTGAACTAAGTCTTACTTTATTTGAATAGTGGTCGGATTACTTCCTTCTAGCCCATATTGTTTGCAATACCTTGCCTTCAATTGTCACATACTCGTCTGCTAAAGATCACTTTGACCTGCAACACCCAACAGACTGTTATTTGAGTTCACGATTTCTCTTATATGTTGGTTCCATACAGAACTAGCCATTTGGTTGGTACTTCTTCAATAGTTTCCCTTTAAAGAGGAATAGTCTTGACAGTCATATCTGTCACTTGGTGTATACCTTTTTGAAACTCTCTCTCTCAAAGGGTTCTAACTAACACCTCTTTTCTTTATAGACTAACTAGTGTACTTATGATAAATCTCTAGCCTATAGGGTTTCTCTGAGTGCCCTTTTACGTTCCTCTACAGCGAATCCTTATATGAAAATCCTCGGATAAATCCTTTCATTTGCCTAAAAACCAAACACTAGTGGCACACCATTTCCCATTACTGATTCTTACTAGGTTACCAACCATATGCCTTACCAACTTCAAGGATTACTGCTTTTAGGCGGACCACTTCCTCCTTTTATATATATATATATATATATATATATATATATATTTCAACTCGTTCAATGGTTTTATCACTAATCCATTAGCTAACCATCGTTTTATCAATAGTTACACTTTTGTTTCAATTCCCCTTTCCCTTCATCTGCATGATATCCCCTAGTTATCATCCTAGTTGACTATCCCGGTGAACTACCCCATGTTTGTTATCCCGACAGATCAGTTTGTGTTTACTGTCTTAGTGAACTAACCTATGTTTACTCTCTTGGTGGACTATATTGGTTTCCATAGCCAAGCTATGGTTTTACACATTAGACCTCTATTGAGGTGTCACCCCATAGAGTCTGTTGATCGCTATTGTGATATTACCCCATAAAGCCTGCTGACCGCTATCATGATAATGTTACTTGAAGAAGGAACCAATTTTCTAGCTTGATTAGTAACTAAACTTTTCAAGCCAATTACTGGTAAATTCTTGAGTCCTTTTTTAGTTGATTATCAGGGAATAAAAGGGTAACTGGAATTGTTTCTATAAGTTTCCACTAGAAGTCACAAAATGAAGGAAACATTATTTTGGTTATTCATTGCATGTTACTGATTCTTATTTTTACATTAAAGTTTTAGTTTTTTTTGTATTTAATATAGTGTTTGATTTTATTTAGCTAAAGATGTGGAAGAAGGCCCTAGTGTAAAAGAGAAAGATCCCATAAAGTAGACAAAGCTTTTCTCAATAATATCTAGTGAGTTCTTTTCACTTTTGCTCCAGATAAATTCCAACTAAATTAGTAGTAATATGGTTCCATAGAGTAGATGAATGATTGAAAATGGATACTCTTCCTTTGCGTACAAGCTCCATATCTGGAATGATAGAAGAATGAAAATGGAGGAAATTGTTGAGATCTAAATGTGATGGGAAAATGTTTGGAGAATATGAAATGATATGTGATTTGCCTCTAGTAGGGAATGTATATGCAAACCGTAATTAGTGAATGCCCCAGCCTTGTGGGGGAACATGTAAGTGTTCAAATTCACAAGGAGAATTTGCGTAGGTTTGGTTGGATAAATGAATATTTTCTCTACAGAGCAATACCGTGAATTTGAAACCGTAACTCTTTAGAGCATTGAATGGATCAGAAGCTAAAGCAAGGAAGCGGTCCACAAATTATTCCATGCAAAGCATGCATGTATAACGTAAAGTTTCTGTACGTAAACAATGCTAAACTAGAATATATATCGTGTGATATGTACTTAAATGTGGTAAGTACTCACATATGAACTAATTTTGACTATGCTTTGAAATTTACCTAAGTTTTGTAGTTAGATATAGCTAACATTCACATGTAAACTAAAGTTAATGGTGACTTAATATATATAAATATAGAAGTAGATAGTGTCCACCAATAAACAATGATCAACTTATGATATTTATTCATCAACGGTTTGTATGCATTTATAATGTTGCATCCGTGTGAAAGTTGATTAGTAATAAAAATGTTTTAATTATTTAGCTCGATTTCATTTCCTTGAAACCTTGTTCGAAAGGTTATAGAATATCTTTGGAACTCACTAAGTTCATTTCGAACTTACATAGTTTCCTCTTTTATTTAAAGTTTTGTTGTAACGCCCCAAAAATCTCAAAATCCTGAACTTTTTTTTCAGTTTTCAATAAAAATTATGCTTAACATTTCTAGTCAAGTGTTAATTATGTGATAAGAGGAGAAATTTGAGGAGAGGATTAAGGAGTTATCAGGGAGAAAACTTAAGAGATGAGTAGTGTAAAGAGGTGGAGCCGAATTGGGAATTAGGGGATAAGAAATTCGGCTGGAGGCTATATATAGGTGCTAAATGCGAGGTTGCCAGGCTAATGCCGAATTCTCCCTTACCTTGTTTTTAGAAAAAACTTTGTTCTCCAAAGATCTAAAAGCTGAAATCCCTTGTTCTTCCTTCTTTTCTTTGTGACGATTTTCCATTCTTCCCTACTCAAGTTTTCTTTTTGATCCACCTCTGGTTTTTAACGATTTCTACTTCTCTTTGTGCCGAATAACCTCTTTTACCATACAAGTCTCAAGAGCCGAATATCCTCTGTGCCGCCATTACCCTTTCCACCCGGCCAAATCTAATGTAAGTGTTTTGTTCTCTCAATTGGTTTTGCTAGTATTGATTACTCTATCCCTCACTTCTTCTAATTGGTTTTGATAGGATTAGTATCGAATCCCAGTCTTTTGGATCCCTGCCGATTTGCTCTTTAGGTGTGAGATTTTGGTAAGTGTTTTTCACTTCGGTAAGGCTGGGCCAATAGGCTTTAGTAGAAAAGGGTGACATATGTTGGATACAAGTCACCCATTATGTTTTTAACGATAAAGATTAATGCAGATCTGGGAAGTACTCGTGATTAATAATCAAGAAAAAGCTATTATGGCTTGGCGTTTCAGGTAAGGTTAAGGTGAGACTTCGACTTTTGGGTAAAGTATTCAATAAGTATATGAGATTAATCCTTGAGTGATATCGATTGTAGGTTCGTGGCTTAGGGGATTGCAGCACGCTTTATTACCAGGTGTGTACATACACTACACACACACAAGTAGATCGGCAAATCCTGAAATGCCGAAAAGCTGAAATGCTGAAAAGTCAAAAGTTTGGCTACGGTAGTCTCGCGAGTGTGCGAACACTCGTAAGGGGGAAACTGATAGGTTATCTGAGGTCCCATGGGCGATTTCATGGACTTGGCCTGTGAGTTGGCCAATCGGGCCAGCTTGGGCTAAATGGGCCCGATAGGCTGTAGGGCCCATAATAGGCAAAATTGGTAATTGATGCTATGTGATGGAAAATCATATGAGAGCATGACTGTGAAAGTGATTGGGCCTAGTGGGCCATATAAATGTGATTTGGGCCAAATGGGCCAAATGAATGTGATTTGGGCCTAATGGGCCATATGAATGAGATTGGGCCTAGTGGGCCATATGTATGTATGTAGACTTGTTAGGGCTTTGTAAGGGGTTTTGGGCCTAGTATTCGATAACTGCTTAAACAGACATAAAACTTAGTTAATTTATTGAGACCATGGATAAGTCATAGGGTTAAGGTGTGGCAACGGGTATATGCATGTCTAGGATTGGATCTAGGGAAAGCTTGGTACTTAAGCAGTCTTAATGACTCACCTCCTCTTCTTTGGAATCCTACCTGGTGCATAGTATTCATTCATCTTAGCTCACAGGATTTGTTAACGGGCCAAGATAAGTAAAAACTCGTAATAAAGGAAAATTATTGAAATCCCGCTAAGGGCGAGAATGACCAAAATACCACTATGTGTTGAATGTAAGATTTATGGATGTTACATGTATATCTGCTGCATACATACGATATTTTGTTTAGGTTGCATCTGGGTTGGGAATTATAGAATAGAGGAAGTATATGAGGATCGCATGGTTGCTTGACAACCGTGGATCCACCGACAGCTTTTAAGCCTAATATGTGATTGGCAGCTTGCTGCAATGAAGGTAGTTCTGTAACAGGGCTACCATTGATGTGTATCAGTTGGGTGGGTCAATGTTTATATCCCCACATGATGTGTACCGGGGGATGGAGTTGGTGTATAGCGGATGGATTATTGGGGTGGGTTGTACTACATGGCATTGCATGTATGATTTTATGGTGACTGATGAATGCTAGTTACTCGTCGAGGGTTGTACACACTGAGTTTTCGAAAACTCACCCCTCTTTTATTTTTCTCAAGTGATGCTCAGTAAAAGGTTCGATGTTTGGAGGTACTTGGAGGTGGCCAGCTAGCAAGACGACTTGGACTTTTTTTTTTAAAAGCATATAGTTTCTAGTTTAGTAAGTAATTTCAGACTGGAATGTAATAAGGCCTTCCCTTTTTTATTGTTTGGATTATTATGTTTATGCATTTTAGTTATGAGAAGTTGAACATGGGATTCCTAAATCGTAGTTTGTTTTTCTACATTTCCGCATCTAGATTTTATTAAAATGACAGGTTTTCATAAATCATATGTTCTAAACAAGCTTTCGTGATTGAAAGGAGTTTCTATATGTTAATGAAGGTTTCTCATTTTAAGGAAGGGTTTTCAATAAAAATAGGGTTTTTGATAAAACACTTCAATGTGATGCGCCAGATTCGGCCATAATATCTGGGCCGGGTTTGGGGTGTTACATTTAGTTGTATCAAAGCCCGGTTACAAAACTTGGGCTGTGAAGTGGGCCTTATTATTTGGATTTCTTTTTTTTTTGGATCACAATTTTTTGGAAAAAAGGGAAATCTTACTGTGCGGCACACCGAGTCTCTGACGTCGAACCAAGTAAGTTCTTTTATTCTTAAGCCTGTTTAATTTGATATACAGTAGATAGTTAGTGGGCTAATTTAGATAATTATGTTGAGGTTTTTAATTAGAGTGGAACTGAAGCCCGTAGGATCTTAAAACTGCAGAATTACGAAAACAACCTTCTTTTTAACACTTTCATAAAACATCGGTTTAATTATTAAACTAACTAAACTTCATAAATTAATCCAGAAGATACGTGAATCGACGATGAGTGCTAAAAGAGGTGCAAGAGGCCATGGCTGAGGCCGCAGAAGTGTTGGGATTGAATCGTCGGCATCGGACCATATGCCCAATGTTGGAGTAGAAGAGGCTCTGGCCTCACCCATGGCTGGGAATGGACTGTATGATCGGGCCGCAGGGAAAAATGTATTGTCACAGGCAATGCTGAGGATTTTGGAAAGGGTCGTCGGGCCCAATAATAGCGCGGGAAATAGGGGGTCCATTCTGGAGTAACTTCATTCAAATGGGGCTGAGATCTTTAAGGGCATGGCTGGTGTGGCTCCTAACGTGGCTGAATACTGGTTGGAGGACATTGAAAGGATAATGGAGGACTTGGACTATTCACCTGAACAAAAACTAAAAAGGGCGGTGTCACTGCTTAGGGAAGAAACTTACCAGTGGTGGCTGGCGGTGAAAGAGGGCACCCAAACCTGAGCAGGTCACTTGGGAGTTCTCCAAAACTGTATTTCAAGGGAAGTATGTAGGTGCGAGTTATGTGGATGCTAGAAAGAAGGAGTTCCTGAACTTGACATAGGGAAACAAATCTATGGTGGAGTATGAGGCAAAATTTCTACGCCTTAGTAGGTATGCAAAGGTAATGGTGGCAACAGATTATGAATGTTATGTTCGGTTCGAAGACGGCCTTAGAGACAGTCTTCGAGTATTGATTGCTCCTCAGAGGGAACGGGATTTTGCAGCATTGGTGGAGAAAGCAAAAATCGCTAAAGAGGCAAAGCGCACTGAGCGCCTAGAAAGGGGCAAAAATAAAAGGGATTCTGAGCCTTCCAATTGCAATCAGAGGGCTAAGAGAAGGGCCAGAGTGGATGGGCCAGTCAAAGTAGGGCCCCCTGTTGCTACTACTGGTACACCATCTTGTGCTACTTGAGGAAAAGGTCATGTGGGAGAGTGTTGGAAGAGAATAGGAGCTTGTCTAGCTTGTGGATCTATGGAGCATAGGATTAAGAGTTGCCCTAGAATGTCAGGTCAGGTACCAGTCATGGACCGAGGTGGTGTGCAGCCACCAATAGGTGGTCAGCAACAGCCGAGAGGCCGTGATCAGGCCAGGGGTGGAAACGGTTTGGTTCGTAGCGCATTGGGCAGAGGTACTGGTCATGCTGAGGTGAAGCAGCCAGCTTTGGTCTATGTAGCACGTCGTCAAGAGGATGGAGATGCTCCAGAGGCTAATACTAGTACATACTTACCCATAGTGTGCTAACTACCTAAGTTGGAATTAGAGTGCGCAGCGAGAGTGTGGTGTGGTAGTCTGTGTTATTAGTTGGAAATTTCGAGGACGAAATTTCTTTTAGGGGGGTAGATTTGTAATGCCCCAAAAATCTCGAAATCTCAAACTTTCTTTTTTTCAATTTTCGATAAAAATTATGCTTAACATTTCTGGTCAAGTGTTAATTATGTGATAGTAGGTCTTGGTTAAGGGTTGAGTTCGAACTTAGGGGTGAAGGAAATTATAGGTTAATAAATAAAAGAACCTTAATGGCAAGTAGGTGGGTTTTTGAATAAATGAAGGAAGAAATGGACACAAGAAAGCCTGGTGGTGGAGTGGCAAGTGGTGTCACATGCAAGGGAAGGAGGTTTGGGGTTCGAATCCCTCCTTGCCCAAAAGAAGGATTTATTTTTTTTACTTAAGAGATGGACAGTGGTGGCGTTGGATGTGAACTCTATAGGGAGTGATAAGAGAAGAAATTTGAGGAGGGGATTAAGGAGTTATCAGGGAGAAAAATTAGGGGATGAGGAGTGTAAAGAGGTGGAGCCGAATTGGGAATTAGGGCATAGGAAATTCAGCTAGAGGCTATATATAGGTGCCGAATGCGAGGTTGCCAGGCTAATGCCGAATTCTCCCTCACCTTGTTGCTAGAAAACATTTTGTTCTCCAAAGATCTAAAAGCCGAAATCCCTTGCTCTTCCTTCTTTTCTTTGTACCGATTTTCCATTCTTCCCTACTCAAGTTCTCTTTTTAATTTACCTCTGGTTTTTAACGATTTCTACTTCTCTTTGTGCCAAATAACCTCTTTTACCATACAAGTCTCAATAGCCGAATATCCTCTGTACCGGCACTACCCTTTCCACCCGACCAAATCTAGTGTAAGTGTTTTGTTCGCTCAATCGATTTTTCTAGTATCGATTACTCTATCCCTCACTTCTTCTAATCGATTTTGGTAGGATTAGTATCGAATCCCAATCTTTTGGATCCCTGCCGATTTGCTCCTTAGGTGTGAGATTTTGGTAAGTGTTCTTCACTTCAGTAAGGTTGGGCCGAATAGGCTTTAGTAGAAAAGGGTGACATATGTTGGATACAAGTCACCCATTATGTTTTTAACGATAAAGGTTAATGCAAATCTGGTAGTGATCAAGAAAAAGCTATTATGGCTTGGCGTTTCAGGTAAGGTTAAGGTGAAACTTCAGCTTTTGGGTAAAGTATTCAATAAGTATATGAGATTAATCCTTGAGTGATATCGATTGTAGGTTCATGGCTAAGGGGATCGCAGCACGCTTTATTACCAGGTGTGTACATACACTACACACACACAAGTAGATCGGCAAATCCCGAAATGTCAAAAAGTCGAAATGCTGAAAAGTCAAAAGTTTGGCTACGGTAGTCTCGCGAGTGCGCGAACACTCGTAAGGGGGAAACTGATAGGTTATCTGAGGTCCCCTGGGCGGTTCCATGGACTTGGGCTGTAAGTTGGCCAACCGGGCTAACTTGGGCTAAATGGGCCCGATAGGCTGTAGGGCCCATAATAGGCAAAATTGGTAATTGATGCTATGTGATGGAAAATCATATGAGAGCATGACTGTGAAAGTGATTGGGCCTAGTGGGCCATATAAATGTGATTTGGGCTTAATGGGCCAAATGAATGTGATTTGGGCCTAATGGGCCATATGAATGAGATTGGGCCTAGTGGGCCATATGCATGTATGTAGACTTGTTAGGGCTTTGTAAGGGGTTTTGGGCCTAGTATCCGATAACTGCTTAAATAGACATAAAACTTAGTTAATTTATTGAGACCGTGGACAAGTGATAGGGTTAAGGTGTGGCAACGGGTATATGCATGTCTAGGATTGGATCTAGGGAGAACTTGGTACTAAAACGATCTTAATGACTCACCTCTTCTTCTCTGGAATCCTACCTGGTGCATAGTATTCGTTCATCTTAGCTCATGGGATTTGTTAATGGGCCAAGGTAAGTAAAAGCTCGTAATAAAAGAAAATTATTGAAATGCCCCTAAGGGCGAGAATGACCAAAATACCCCTATGTGTTGAATGTAAGATTTATGGATGTTACATGTATCCCTACTGCATACATAGGATATTCTGTTTAGGTTGCATCTGGTTTGGGAATTATGGAACGAAGGAAGTATATGAGGATCGCACGGTTGCTTGACAACTGTGGATCCACCGACGGCTTTTAAGCCCAATATGTGATTGGCAGCTTGCTGCAATGAAGGTAGTTCCGCAACCGGGCTACCATTGATGTGTATCGATTGGGTGAGTCGATATTTATATCCCCACATGATGTGTATCAGGGGATAGAGTTGGTGTATAGCAGATAGATTATTGGGGTGGATTGCACTACATGGCATTGCATGTATGATTTTATGGTGACTGATGAATGCTAGTTACTCGTCGAGGGTTGTACACACTGAGTTTTTGAAAACTCACCCCCTCTTTTATTTTTCTCAAGTGATGCTCAGTAGAAGGTTCGATGTTTGGAGGTACTTGGAGGTGGCCAGCTAGCAAGATGACTTGGACTTGTTTTTTTTTAAAAAGCATATAGTTTCTAGTTTAGTAAGTAATTTCAGACTGTAATGTAATAAGGCCTTCCCTTTTGTTATTGTTTGGATTATTATTTTTATGCGTTGTAGTTATGAGAAGTTAAACATGGGATTCCTAAATCATAGTTTGTTTTTCTACGTTTCCGCAGCTAAATTTTATTAAAATGACAGGTTTTCATAAATCATATGTTCTAAACAAGCTTTCATGATTGAAAGGAGTTTCTATAAGTTAATGAAGGTTTCTCATTTTAAGGAAGGGTTTTCAATGAAAACAAGGTTTTCGATAAAACGCTTTAACGTGACGCACCAGATTCGGCCATAATGTCCAGGCCGGGTTTGGGGTGTTACATTTGTAGTGCATTGCAGACTATTGTAAGGGACTCAGCCAGGTTGCAGACTTGATTGTGAGCCATCCATTGTTTTTTTGTAACATGTATATCAATTGGGGTGGCTTGTAGTCTCAACCTCTTTTGTTTGAATGTTGTATAAAATGAATTTGGGATTTCCTTCTTATAATAGTTTGTATATAATGAATAATGGCACTTTGCCAAATTATTAAATTTTATGGTTTGGGCATGGTGGCATACCTTTTATTTGCCTTGGTCTTTACCTTAGAAATTATAATCCGCCAAACGACTTTTTAAGACTATTTTGCTAAATCGTGTTGAATGGATTAACTACTGAAACCTTTATTATTGACATATCGTAATGATTTTTATTCTCCGATAACATTGCCATTTGTCAGTTGAACAACCGAGTCAGGGTGTTACAGATTCATTTCCTCATACACACAAGTCAAGATAGTATTGTATAGATGTGTTGGATTTTCTATTCTATGTGTTATAAATAACTCTGTAAAACAATTAGAAACCACCCGTGCAATCTTAGGATTTGAATCAAACCTCTACCCATTTAAAGTTTCAATACCATAGATCTTATTAACCTTATTTCATTGAGAAGCAAAGATACGAAAATGGGTTGTGTTTCATTCTCTTATATTCAACCAATTTGTTCAAGCCCTTTGCTCTATAAAATTAAACCTTGTCCACTTCCATATTTAGAACCAAATGTGACTCCACGACATCAGCAAACACGTCATCTGTTAGAGTCATTCAATTTAAATATTTAACACTCCACTGTAGTTCTTTCTTATTCTAGGAGTGACCATGCACCAAATGTTTGCTCCATTATCGAAGCCTAACATTCATTTTTTGTATTTTCCCAAAACATCCATGGTGGAACTAGTACATAACTTGTTGGGAAATATGCCCAAATTGTAGTAAACATGTAATTATTTTCTATATATTTGAACGATGGATAAATAAATAAAGTTAATTTCATATTTCACTATTATGTCTTTTGTGTGTCTGTCTTTCATGTTTTGCATGCATAGCAAAATTGTGACAAGCAAATATTAGTTCATTGATTGGCTAAGTTCAAATTGATGATAAATGGCAATTGTAAGAATGTTTACTTTGCGAGAAGAAAACTTACATCAATAGATAATCTAAACGAGTTTGTAATCCCGTAAAAGAATCAAACTGAGCGTTTGATTTAAATACTTAGAAGGATTATTACATCGTCTAGAATTCCAATTGGGGAGACAGCTAGTTTTGGCTATCGGAGCACTTGACCCCATGGGTAGAGACATAGATGTATTCATTGAAAGAATGATACAAGGGACTAGACCCAAGATGGATTAATTCTAAATCCATTTTTGAATTAATTCACTTGTGACATTCATGGTGTAATTTACTTAAATCCTGAGTTAGCCATTGACCATGCGTATGTAACTATGTACTTTGATATAAGTGGTGGCTTATGCTCTAAAGATGATCGAGCCCATAGTCGGCATGTTGAGTACTTGACTTGTGTATGACATGGCATTACTAGCAACAGTGGACTTCATATGAGGGTATTGTGTGAATTGATAAATATGGAATGTAACCACAGATTGCTTGTTCTCGAACAAGCAATTTATCACAGTTATTTATTCACAATGGTCATATTAATCATTAAGAAGACACAATGGTGACAATGAGATAAAATAGGATTGTATTAAGTGAATGGATTTAACTTAAAGGAATCAAGGATGTCATATGAAGGTAACACACACATGACGATGACATTGGACAAAGCAATTGGATGAATTTCTTTGGTAAAATGCATACAATAAGGAGTTTTCAATCATGGTACTTCTTGTGGACTAACTCCAAGATTAAGTAAATTGCGAATTATCATAATAATGCTTCTGGATATAATTGCACTTACTCAGGCCTAATTGAATATGACTGATTCGTTCCTCCACTAGCTCAACAAAAGCTCGATCAGACTGCATTTGGATCAGAAGAAAAGTCTACGACTTTGGAAATAATTTAATTGAATTGATTTATTCGATGTGGAATTAAATTAGGCGGTCGCGAGAGTTGTTCAACTAGAGAATTTGATTAAAGAATTTTCTTGAAAAATTAATTTGGAAAATCTAAGTGATTTTTGGAAAAATTAATTTTGATTAAGTAAAATTAAATTAATCAAATTAATTAAAATTAATATGATATTTTTGGAAATTAATTTTCAAGTTAGACAATTGGCTAAATTGGACGACTGAACTTGAAAATTAGATCTAAGATAAAAAATTGGGCCCGATAACCAAATATCGAGACCCGAAACATGTCGAACTTGGCTTGATATGTGAAACCAGACCGACAGTGGACTTGACTTGTGTATGACATGGCATTACTAGCAACAGTGGACTTCATATGAGGGTATTGTGTGAATTGATAAATATGGAATGTAACCACGGATTGCTTGTTCTCGAACAAGCAATTTATCACAGTTATTTATTCACAGTGGTCATATTAATCATTAAGAAGACACAATGGTAACAATGAGATAAAATAGGATTGTATTAAGTGAATGGATTTAACTTAAAGGAATCAAGGATGTCATATGAAGGTAACACACAAATGACGATGTCATTAGACAAAGCAGTTGGATGAATTTCTTTTGTAAAAAGCATATAATAAGGAGTTTTCAATCATGGTACTTCTTGTGGACTAACTCCAAGATTAAGTAAATTGTGAATTATCATAATAATGCTTCTGGATATAATTGCACTTACTCAGGCCTAATTGAATATGACTGATTGGTTCCTCCACTAGCTCAACAAAAGCTCGATCAGACTGCATTTGGATCAGAAGAAAAGTCTACGACTTTGGAAATAATTTAATTGAATTGATTTATTTGATGTGGAATTAAATTAGGCGATCGCGAGAGTTGTTCAACTAGAGAATTTGATTAAAGAATTTTCTTGAAAAATTAATTTGGAAAATCTAAGTGATTTTTGGAAAAATTAATTTTGATTAAGTAAAATTAAATTAATCAAATTAATTAAAATTAATATGATATTTTTGGAAATTAATTTTCAAGTTAGACAATTGGCTAAATTGGATAACTGAACTTGAAAATTAGATCTGAGATCAAAAATTGGGCCCGATAACCAAAAATCAAGACCCGAAACATGTCAAACTCGGCTTGATATGTGAAACCAGACCGACAGTGGACTTGACTTGTGTATGACATGGCATTACTAGCAACAGTGGACTTCATATGAGGGTATTGTGTGAATTGATAAATATGGAATGTAACCACGGATTGCTTGTTCTCGAACAAGCAATTTATCACAGTTATTTATTCACAGTGGTCATATTAATCATTAAGAAGACACAATGGTGACAATGAGATAAAATAGGATTGTATTAAGTGAATGGATTTAACTTAAAGGAATCAAGGATGTCATATGAAGGTAACACACACATGACGAGGTCATTGGACAAAGCAGTTGGATGAATTTCTTTTGTAAAAAGCATACAATAAGGAGTTTTCAATCATGGTACTTCTTGTGGACTAACTCCAAGATTAAGTAAATTGCGAATTATCATAATAATGCTTCTGGATATAATTGCACTTACTCGTGCCTAATTGAATATGACTGATTGCTTCTCCACTAGCTCAACAAAAGCTCGATCGATCGCATTTGATCGTAAGAAAAGTCTACGACTTTGGAAATAATTTAATTGAATTGATTTATTCGATGTGGAATTAAATTAGGCGGTCGCGAGAGTTGTTCAACTAGAGAATTTGATTAAAGAATTTTCTTGAAAAATTAATTTGGAAAATCTAAGTGATTTTTGGAAAAATTAATTTTGATTAAGTAAAATTAAATTAATCAAATTAATTAAAATTAATATGATATTTTTGGAAATTAATTTTCAAGTTAGACAATTGGCTAAATTGGATAACTGAACTTGAAAATTAGATCTGAGATCAAAAATTGGGCCCGATAACCAAAAATCGAGCCCCTAAACATGTCAAACTCGGCTTGATATGTGAAACCAGACCGACAGTGGACTTGACTTGTGTATGACATGGCATTACTAGCAACAGTGGACTTCATATGAGGGTATTGTGTGAATTGATAAATATGGAATGTAACCACGGATTGCTTGTTCTCGAACAAGCAATTTATCACAGTTATTTATTCACAGTGGTCATATTAATCATTAAGAAGACACAATGGTGACAATGAGATAAAATAGGATTGTATTAAGTGAATGGATTTAACTTAAAGGAATCAAGGATGTCATATGAAGGTAACACACACATGACGAGGTCATTGGACAAAGCAGTTGGATGAATTTCTTTTGTAAAAAGCATACAATAAGGAGTTTTCAATCATGGTACTTCTTGTGGACTAACTCCAAGATTAAGTAAATTGCGAATTATCATAATAATGCTTCTGGATATAATTGCACTTACTCAGGCCTAATTGAATATGACTGATTCGTTCCTCCACTAGCTCAACAAAAGCTCGATCAGACTGCATTTGGATCAGAAGAAAAGTCTACTTCTTTGGAAATAATTTAGTTGAATTGATTTATTCGATGTGGAATTAAATTAGGCGGTCGCGAGAGTTGTTCAACTAGAGAATTTGATTAAAGAATTTTCTTGAAAAATTAATTTGGAAAATCTAAGTGATTTTTGGAAAAATTAATTTTGATTAATTAAAATTAATATGATATTTTTGGAAATTAATTTTCAAGTCAGACAATTGGCTAAATTGGATAACTGAACTTGAAAATTAGATCTGAGATAAAAAATTGGCCCGATAACCAAAAATCGAGACCCGAAACATGTCAAACTCGGCTTGATATGTGAAACCAGACTGACAGTCCAACCAGTAGTTGGATCAAATCGATCAGGCCGTCACTAGCCTGAACCAAACCAGTTCGGGGTGTTATGAGGGTGTTGCACCTACAATGACACCATTAAACACGACAATGCCGGTGGTTGCAACGACAGCATTCTAGTGGCCAACAAATGGTCTGTAGAAGTGGTTCTTCGATGGTTGAACAATTGCGGAATCACACTCCTACTAGGACTTTACCGGATAATTTGATTTCAAATTAACTCTTCCAAAAATAATTTTTTAATAGTTTTAATATTAAATTAAATATCTTGATAGTAAATTATTAATTTAATATTAAAGTGATTACCTTAATAATAAATTTAATCTAATATTTATCTTGATAAATATTATATAAATATAATATTAATCATAGTTGAACTCTCTAAACTCTCCCTATATAAAGAGAGCCTTGAGTAATTATTTTACACGCACTTGAATTCAAGAGAAAGTTATAGAGAGAAAATTCTCTGAAGAAATTATTTTAGAAAAAATTTAGAGATATTTTTCTTATTTACAACTTGATCTAGAAGTTTAGAGAAATTGCGAAATTACTCCACTAGTAATTTTGTGGAAAATTTTCTAATTCAAAACGAGCCATGTAACAAATCACCTAACGAAGCTCTAGTATTCGGTTACTGTTTATTGAGATATGGTGCTTAGAGTGAATTACAGGCGAGTAAGGTATTAGATATGACTAAGTATAAGATTTTGTGAATGCATCAATTGGTGAATTTTGTGTTATGGCGAGCTCAGTGGTTTGGCGGACTCGCTTGTGGAGTATACGCCATGCCACTAGGTTAGACGTTTTTGTTAAAGTTCGTAGTTTAATAGAACTGATACCATTTTGGTATGGTTATTTAGTTAGTCAAACAATAATTTCTTAGAATGAAACTAAGTTACTGTAGTTGATAAAACTAGAATTTATTATGAGAGTACTTGTTATAGGAAACGAGGAAGGGTTAGGGAGATGATTTGACTTTTCCACTAAACATATTTTCCATGTTAATATGTTTAAGTAAGTAGTGACTGCTTGATCAATTTTCATATCTTCTTGGCATTCATCTTCTTTCAAAAATTTTATCTACACTCACTCTTTCTGAAAACCTAAGCCCGAAAATCTACTTGAGTTGGGTTTGCTGTTCTTAGTCAACTCCTTCGCTTGTTTGAGCTCCTTGGTAATTATTGATAAACCCTAGGTTATTTTCAAGTTTATTTATGTGATATTAGCGCTGCATGTGTTAGTGTAAGGAAGGAAACTTCCTAGTTCTGGGTTTTATGACAATATTTCTTGCAAACATGTTTAATCTCTGGAGTAACGATTTGATAAGTTTAACTATCCATATTTTAGCTCAAGACAACCTTGAAGGTCCCCACGATAAGGGCAAAGGTATCGTTGTTTAGACTTGTTGTATTTTCTGGTGAGTTCCTTCTTACTTCAATGTGTGTGTAATACATTTGTTTATACCTTGTTTGAGGTAAGTATTCATACTCCGAAGGGATGAAACATTTGTATTGAAAGGTGGTTGTTCGAAGTCGTGAGTCTAGTGATGGTATGTTAGTATTACAGAGTAAGAACCCTTCTTCATGCTTAAGCCACTACCTATTGCTTCTAACAAGGATAATATAGCCTGAAAAATGGAAATAAACTCATGGCGATGTCTTCAATGGAATAAGAATTGAACTAGCAGATCGTGATACATGAAAATGGTCATGTAGCAACTGGTAGGGCAAGAGTACGTTGCAAACTAGATTGACAAATCATGACAAATAATATGAATGAAGTAAATGAAATGACTATGAAAAATGACCTGGGTATGTGGCTAACATGAAGAGGGTGGTCTGTATGGTCAAATGGGCATAATATATACGCCAAAGGAATAGTCAACTGGCGTATAGTTTGTCTGTGATTGGTACTCGCCAACTTGTGAACTGTATGATTATTTTTAAGTTCAAAAAAATTGCTTGAATTGTTAATGACTATTGTAATGTTTTCTTTTGAAACTCACTAAGTTCTTCTGAACTTACCTAGTTACCTTACCTTCTTAGGCCTGTTGTTGAAGTAAAGGAAGTGTTTGGACTACGCTAAAGAACAATTGTTGTCATGAGATTTCTAGTGTTTCGTATTATGTATGACATGGGGGTGATGTCAAGATGTTCAATTTTGAAGGATGAAATTGTATTCAAACTTATGATTACGAAACTATGAATTTAATGAAATTACAATCAAGTATTTATAATTTTAAAAACGTACTATTTTATTTAATCTTGAACGACAAATGATTTAATTTTGTTTGCTTTAATGTAATGACATGCCATTCTTGGATCCTCCTTAAAGATCGGGGTTGGAGTGTTATAAGCCCAAACTCGACAGACGTGAGCTTGAGGATATATTCATCCTGACGAATCGAAAAGGTATAATTTTAATTAAGTGTTTATTACTTTAAATAACACAACCAAATTTTAGTTTTGGAAAAAAAATTAAAACTCTGATTTTGCTTAAATTTATTTTTCGTTGCTTTTTTCAAACCTGATTTTCCCATATAATTCCCATATCTAGTCCTCACACCCTTCTTTTAATATCCACATCACTTCAAATTAGAAGCAATGAGTAGCAAATCTTCCTAATCCTCATGTTTTGTTGCCTACAGTATCCAATAATAAAGCTCAATAATTAGATCTAGAATGTACTAAATGTTGTAAGGAATAGTGTAAAAACAATTTCCACTAAGATTAATTAGCCACTTCTTTATCCATTCTCTCCTGTATATTAGTGTCTAGCATCGTTCCTCTCTCTAGTGTAAACTATTGACTCTTAAATCCCAAGTTTATTAGGCCACAAATCTCTGAAGTCAATAAAAATTCCCGCATTTTACCTTCACATCACGCCCATCCTTATTGTTTCTTAAATGACTACAATATCTCCTTAAAATCGTCAATAACCAACCACGAAAGTCACAACCTTAGCACAAGTAAAGTAATCAGCTTTAGGACTCACCCTATAGTCCCAGGGGATGAAGTTAGAAAATTTAATTTAAGACGTAAAAAATAAACAATAAATTGAGAGGGAGCAAATTTTAAATTTACCATTATGTTAATTTGTGATTTTATAAAATTTTAAAAGACTATAAACGCAAGTTATCATTTTTGGGTGCCTTTGCTATTACTTGCCCCTTTGTTTCCACCCTATATAGACCTAAAATCATCTTCCTTGAATTCAATATTAATGTGTAACAGAAATAAGATTGAAGCACAATAATAATCCTAAACTTTCAAAAGAGGATTTTTAAACTCACATCAATCCATTGGAAAATCCACATAGTGGAAGAATAAAAAATAACATAAACAATCATGTGAATAAAACATAATATGTGATAGTCAAATAAAAAATATATATAATGTATGAAAAATAAATCAAGTGTGTAAAATTAATTTAATATTAAAACTAATGTAAATGATCCTCCTAGCGGCTAATGTTTAAACTTAATTTTTTTGATAAGTCATAGTTAAGTTAAAAAAAGTATATTTTATCTTAAAAAGGATCCAATTAATTTTAAATATCTATTTCCATTACATATTCATTCTTCCAAGTCATTCTCTTCCCAAATAAAAGAGACCACTGTATATATTGCATTATTTTGTTTTATTCTGACAAATTAGGAAAAATCAAGAAAACTTTTTTTTTTGTTTTTGTTTATGTAAACAAGAAAACTTAAGGGCAAGCCAAGAAAATTAAAGCTTAATAAACTTGTTTAAGAGATATCAGTTACCATATTTAGAACATATTTAAGTTGGTTTAAATTCATGACTTTAGAACTTAAAAAGAAATACCAAAATTAAGGCTATAAGAGGCTGCAAAGCA
Source organism: Gossypium anomalum (assembly GCA_025698475.1). Taxonomy (NCBI): domain Eukaryota; kingdom Viridiplantae; phylum Streptophyta; class Magnoliopsida; order Malvales; family Malvaceae; genus Gossypium; species Gossypium anomalum. The sequence goes on along the minus strand of CM046966.1, from coordinate 72,689,679 downwards.
ACCCCATTTTGCCAAAAATGAAATATTAGTTCCTTCCTTCAGAAAAGAAATACTAGTAATTATTCTTCCAATATATATATTAGTAATTAGTCAAGATTTGTTTGGATTAATTATTAGAGCATTTGTCTTAATGGAATAGATCCATAAATGGCATAATTCCAAATCTTGTTATCCCTTCTCTTAAAGAAAGAAAATGAAAGGGAATGAAAAGAAAAATGTATATTTTGATAATTCTTTTTTCAAAATAGAAGAAAAAATGCTTCACTTTTGTATTTTCTCGTAAAAATATGTAGAAAAGTTTTCTTCAAATGTAAATACAAAATGTACAGATTAAAATGTTATGAAATGAGATATGTTTAAAGGTTTCGTTCTAATACATTCACGATTAAATATTTTATTATTACAAATGATATTACAAAATTGTAAATTAAGAAAGTATTACAGGTCTATTTGGACAACATAGAGTAATTGAATAAAAGTGTAATTACTAGTAATTGCAATCTCTTGTAATTACAAAAAAATATATATATAATTTCCTTGATGTGTTTAGCTGGTAGAGTAATACATCATAATTTTTTATGTCATATTTAGTAGTACAAATTATATTTATACAATTATATAATTTATATTTTTTTAAAAATTGATTATTATAAAAAATATTAGTATAATAAAAATAATTTTTAAGCAAGTAACAAAAATTAAAATCAAATAATTATATGTTTTATGTTAGTATGAAAAAGTAGTTGATAACACAATTACTAATAAAAATAGCAAGAAAAATAAACATTATATGAAAATTTATCTAATTGTTCTAGTGCATATTTGCTAGGTTATGCCCTCTTTAATATTTAACATATGCTCATTAGCATCATTTGTTGGTCCTTGACTGAATTTATCATCATCTGAATTTGAATTTGCATTATTAAAACTATCAATATCTCTTTCTTCCATGTACTCTACGAAGTATGGATTATCTCAATTCCACCTATGATTGAAGTTATGAAACATGCAACATGTTAGTACGATTCAACCTTGTTTTTTTATGCTATACTAAGGTGATGTTATTAATATGAGAAATATTTTTAGAACAACAAATGTATTTTCAACCACATTTCAAAACATTAAAGGTTTCAAATTAAAGAGTTTACGAGCTATGTATGGTGCTTGTACCTGGCACTATTCTCTCAAATGGTATCATACTTTACGATATGATGCAAGAAAACCTTTTATATTTGCATAACTAGCATTGACCTTATAATATTTGGGCTCATTGTTCAAATAGTCTATAGCTTTAATTATAAAAAATTATATAAACTTAATTTGAAGAAAGACTTATACTAAGTTATATCCCTTTTATAATATATAAATTAAGTAAAAAATAATATATAATCTTTATAAAAAAATTATAAATTGTACAAAATATTCATAATATTTCTTATAAATAATATAATTTATTACTATAACTTAAGAAATTTTTTTTTATAAATAGGTTATGAAAGGAAAAATTATAATATTTTTTTATAAATAAGTATATTATTTTTATAATATATAGTATGTACATATAAATGAGTTATGTCCATACTTGGTCATAACCTTTATAAATAAATATGTTATAACACTTTTATAATATGTAAATTATTTTTTTGCAATAAAATTTTTTACCATAAATTTAGAAATTTTTTAGGATTTAAATAATATAATTTTTTGTTATAACTTTATAAAATACATAATTTTTTTATAATATATTTTTATAATATTTATAATATAATAATTTTTTTTTACCATAACTATCCCAAACACTTATACATATTCATTCTTATAATATAATTTTTTATAACTTGTATAAAAATAAATTTTTAAAATTAGAATTGGGTGTAATTACATGCCTAATTACTTCAATTCTCATCCTCCTTTAAAAATTAAAAAGTGTAATTGAGATTACTCTAACTACACCCAATTTGGTGGGACCTGACAATTACAATAGTTACCCAAACATATCATCATTATGCAATTACAAGTAATTATGTCCAAATCTAATTATTAAATGACTTTCTAAACACTACCAACATATTTTTCAATTAAAAAGAAATTATTACATATTTTGTTTATTTAAAATTGTTTTCTATCGTTTTAAATATCGCCTATGAATTTAATAAAATGTTTAATGATAATATATTTTTATTAGAAGGAAAAGGCACACATTTTAAGAATTTTTTTTAATATTTGAAATTAACAGAGTAAACCATAATTACTGAAATTGAAAATTTAAACAACTGATATTAATAAATAGACAGTTGATTTAAGAGAAATGAATATATAACAAATATATTTTGAAAATTTCGATAAAAAATAAATTAAGCTTTAATTAAAATGATGAAATTGAGGTATTAAAAACTACGTCGACTTAGGTCCAAAATCCTATTATATGTATATCTTTTCAAATTTATATAAAAATATAAAAAAAATAAACACCTTCATAGAAATATTTTTTACTTTGGAAAAGAAATGAATTTTTATTAATTTTTTATAGTTAGAAACATAAGTGAAACTAACTCAATCAAATACTTAAATCATACTAAATTTTACCACAACCATAATGCAGATGAATAGAAATATTTTATATTAAAAATATATTTATAAAAATAGGTGAAGCCATATACATGATTGTGGGGTCAATTCACCATGCAAAGAAAAAATGAAAACAAAATTTACTCTTAGTTTTAAAAAAAAAAATTATATAATTGATATATTTACTTCTTAAAAATTTAAAAATATCCATTAATTTTTTTTGAAAAAATTATTTTATAAAAAATATTTTATATAAAAATAAATGAATATTTCTACCCACTAAAATTAAAAAATCCCTAATCCTTTTTATTTTCTTTTAACTCTTGTTACTTTTTTCTCAAGTTTCTCTTATTTTCTCACGCACACTCTCTAATATTTTTACAAGAAGTGTGATCAATCTTTCAATACTTCCAAGTCGGTCTCCCTAATTAGTAACAATTCTTCTTTTCTTTTCAAGCTTTATGGATTAATCTCTAGAACATTAGAATTGTGACTTTTCCTGTAATAGATTAAGATTTTTATACAAGATTTAGTTTTTTTATTGATTGAATGATTTTGGGATATTGGTTTTGTATGAGATTCCTAACATTTTGATTGAGTAATAATTTTTAGAGGTTAACTAATACATCCGTGAAGAAATTAGGGTCGACTATTTATAATCTTGAACTTTTTGAATATTGATTAAAAATTTAGTATTTTTATTTAGAAATTATTAATGCTAGTGTGATTATTGTGAATCTTGTGTTGAAAACTGACATATTGCATTCTCATGACACTGAAAAGCACTTAAGTGATTTTTATTTTTGTGAAAGAAAATTACTAGTTGTATGTTGGCTTTGTGAAGACTTTTGTGTTTAAGGTTTAAATTTATTTTTGCAATATCTACTAGTGAAGTAGAAGAACGGCAACAAGAAAAGAGTGAATAGACAAAGTGAAATACAAACCAATATGAAAAAAAATGTCAAACAAGTCAAGTTTAGCCTGTAAATCCTTCTATTCACTCAATGATTTAGAGCTAAGATTACAAATTATCCTCCAAATGATAGAGATAATATAAGAAAAAAATGTCAAGCAAGTCAAGTTTAGCCTTTAAATCCTTCTAGTCATTCAATGATTTAGAGCTAAGATTACAAATTATCATCCAAATGATAGAGATAATATAAGAAAAGCATATTTACAAAAAAATAAAATACTTTATCAACCTCGCAATCACAACTTTCCTAAAAAAAAAAAATGGTGGATAAATTTTTTTTAACTGATTAGTATAAAAACTATGTAATAGTCTTGCATATAATAATATTATACATTACTTTATCAAGAATTAATATTGTACATTAGTTTATATGATTTTTATAAACGTTTTAGTTTTTCAAAATTTAACCCCACAATTTAAGTTTTCTAGCTCCGCCCTTATTTATAAAACATTTTAACAAATGATTATTGATGGGATGGTAGGAGGTTTCTATTTGAATTTGGTCTTATGTTTGATTGCCAAATAATATTTTTTTAGTTGTTTCATTTGAGAAATCATATAAAAGTATTAAAAACAAATATACCCTTATAATAATATTAATTGCACTTTAAAGTTAGGGTATTTTAATAATTTTACAACTAAGTTGGTGTCAAGTTGACTTGTGACACCAACTTAGTCAACAAATTTATATATACTATAGAAACTCTATCACACACATCTGTGTGTGGAAACCACAGATTTAGAACACAGATGCCTATTTATATACAATTGATGGAGGTAATAAAGTGTGTATAATAAAATTAAATTTGCTGAGACTGTGATACAACAATGAGGAGGTAAAAAGGAGAGAGTGGTGGTTGTTGTGGAGGCTGGTTCACCAAGTCAGGGCAGAGAGCTAGAGGTAGTGAAGACTAGTGGTGGCAAGAGTGCTAAGGTTGAGAACTGAAAGTATGCTGATAGAGTACTAGCTTGGTCTCTAAGGGGAGGTCATCTCTTCTTCATCGTTCTTAAGAGTATTTATAGGTGAGGGTCCCGTGTAAGGTGATGTTAACGTGTTGGACTTGCCATCTAGCCATTATTATGGAATGCGTAAGGCGGATGTCTGCGATGGGACAAGGATGTCTGTGATGGGATAGATCTTGTCATTCACTCTGACTTGATGGTTTAAGGCAGTTGAACTCACATGGTCTTTGGTAACCAACAAATTCACGTTCTCGATGAAAGCTTAGGGACCTTGATGATGAATGACTCACACTTTTTCGGATGGTCATTCTGGAAGGGAGGCTTGTAATGCCCCAAATTTTATTAAGTATGGAATGCTAAATTATGTCAAATAATTTAATTTGATTCAGTGGATGGGTGTTGTGATTATGTGCGTGAGGCTCTAAGCTTAAGTCTTTCCTTTGGAATTTTGTTAATTTTTGGTCCTATTCCTATCCCTGAATTTTTGGCTTAAATCTTGTTTCCATGAAAGTTATGGTAGAATGAGCTTGTTGGTTCGGTGGTAAGGTGGCTGTTAGCTTACCCTTTGGTCATGTGTTTGAATCTCTGTATGTGTAAAGTAGGAACTCTTTTAGTTTCTTGGCTATGGGTTAGTAATCATGTTTAATTGGAACTCTAAATAATCTAGTAGGTTGGGATAATATCATAATATTATTTTGTTGTTGAATTAAATTTAAATTTTTCCTAATTTTCTCCCAACAAACCGTTTAAGCCTCCACTTTCCTCATATTGATTTTTCTCTTCTCTCCTTTTATATTTTCTTTTTCTTTTTCATGTTTTCCTCTCTTTTGCTTCCTGTTTTCTTTTTACTTTCGTGAGTTTTCTTTTCTTGCTTCTTTTCCTATTAATTTTGTTGTTGTTGTTCCATTCATCTTTGGTGTATTTGTATGGAATTTGTTTTTCGATCTTTGGGTAAGGTGTGGTGTAAGTTTCTTCAAGGCATTTTTTATATTTTTATAGCCTTATTTTGTTTTGGAATAATATTAGAGTTCTTGGTGTTAAATTACTTTTCATGGTTATGTTAAGTGTTTCTTATGGTTTGTTTAGGCGAAGGTTGTGAGAATTAATTACCTCCAGTGGAGTAAGTTTCAGTTCAAAAATTGTTCTTTGAATGGTAAGAGCTCGATTTTGGTTTTGGGATTGGAATTTTGGTAAATGTAACACCGCAAACCCGGCCTAGACGTTATGGCCGAATCTGGTGGCTCACATAAGAGTGCTTTTAGAAAAGCTTAGTAAGTTAAAAATCATTCAGTTCGTTATCTTACATAAGTCGTGAAATCTCTATTCCAATTATTAAGTGAAAACATTTCATTAACCAGGAAGCTAAAACATCATTAATTCATAAATCAATAATTTAACAATTTAAAATCACATGATAAACCCAAGAATAGTTCGAGTCCAAATACATATTAATCCCAAAAATTAATAATTAAATAAAGCAGACAAAATAAAGTGTTACTCAAAAATCTGTAAATGTCTACTAGTGATCACCATCGAGCCCTCTGTTACACCGATCCATCTACTACTGGGGATTACCTGACAGATAAAATAAACAAGGTGGTGAGTTTTTGCAAACTCAGTATGTACATCCCCACAAACAGCATGCATACAAACAGATAACAAAGTACAGATATTCGGCCTTAGCCATACAGATATCGCATGCATAACAGACCAAATATCAGAAATAGCATGCCCACCAACCCAGCACACCATCTCCGTCCAACCCAACACACCATGTGGGGATAAAATCGACCCACCCAGCCCTACACACCAAGTATGGGGACATAATCAACCCATCCAACCCTACATACCAACTGGTACAGTAAAACATTACATAATAACACAGCATGGCTGCCAGATAACAAGCTAATCGCCTCTCAGAATTCCTTCTCTTCACAACAATCCAAACCCGATGCAATGCAAAAAAATATCATGGCATGCTTAAATGCAGGTAACAGATCATATCAACATCATGTTAGAATAGATATACAGAATTATACAAACAAACATGCTTATAATATCATACTTTCATATACATTTCAGTAATCAACGGAGTATGGGGTTTAAGTAATGCTCACCGCCCCTACGGTCAGGTCACAGTCAATTTAGGCGACCCGTGCAACCTCACAGAGTATTTCAAACAGTTTGGGCTCACACGCTCGTGTGCCCTACCCGTGTGGGCCTACACGGCCCAAAATAGCTTTGCCCGTGTGGATCACACGGTCTGACCCAAAACCTTACACGCCTGTGTAGCTCACCCGTGTGACCCACACGCCCGTGTAGCCTACACAACCCAAATGGTCAATCCCGTGCCTCGCACACGGCCTAGCCAGCCTCACACGCCCGTGTCCATTGCGTCCGTGTGGCGCGCGCACGGCCTGGCTCGTCAGTGACACGCCCGTGTCTCGCGATGTAGGCTACCACACGGGCAGACCACACGCCCGTATGGCATCGACAGGCTACTTTTTGGCTTTCGTCGAAACTCATTTTCTGCGTGATCGGAGTACACACCTAGTTTATTTTCTCTGCTAATCCAATCTCGAGCACTCCAAAGCCGAAAATTGACAATATCGAGCCCAATATCAGTCACTTAAATCAACTTCCTTAAGAACTACCAAATCCCGAAAGAGAGATCTACTTACCTTTAACGAATACGGTGATTCCTTGCTGTTTAGAACCCCGATTAATGATCCACAGAACCTTGAGTATCCCCTAAATAGCAAACAAAACTCTCTTAAATGATCTCCAAAGAAAATCACGCAACTTAATAAAGCGATACTTACCAAATCGACAGAACTGCTAGCAATACGCCTAAGCTTATAGAAAAAGAAGAAAAACAAAGGAGAAGGGGAAAAAGAGAATGGAATTTTGGCAGTAAGGGTTTGGGAAAAAGAGAAGATGACAGAGAAAAGCTTTTGTTAAAAGAAGGAAATAAGCCCTAACTTTCCCTAAAACCCCAACTCAGAATTTTAATAAAGCCCAACACTTAACCGAAACTTGCAACAAAAATAATCCCTTAGCCACTGCAGAGATTCGAACTCAAGACCTTGAGCAAACTGACACTCCACTTAACCACAAGACTAGTAGGCCCATTTTGTTAAGTTTTCACCAACAATTCCTTAAAAGCCTACTGACCTAAAGTCAGGCTTTTTCCAAATAAAACTCAAAATTTTGCCCAAGTTAAAGCTTGAACCTAGGACCTCCCAAACACACCCCAAAGCACATAATCACTCAAACCAACATATATTTAGGCCAAAATAACACGAAGCAAAATTTTAGACACTTCCATGCCCAACAATCTCAAAAGCCAAAAATTATAAAAATTTAGGGCGTTACAGTAAATATATGTTATTTTGGGTAGATCTTTGATGGTTAATTAGTATGATTTAATGAACAAATGTAGGTTTCGTGAGTTGCAGATGCATGGTTTGTCATATCAGTAATCAAGTGTGTGAAATTAACCCTAAAACTTATTCAAAACTTGAGAAAATTGTAAAACAGGGGCTATTTTCGAAACTACCCAGCGCCACATGACCGTGTGCCAAACTGTGTGTGCCACACGGCTTTGTGCTAGATCGTGTAAAGCACACAACCGTGTGTGCTTACACGGCCTAGATTGGTAGACCATGTGCACTACACGGGTTGACTTGTTAGGCCGTGTGGGCCCTTTTGGCCAATTTTAAGGGCCCGTTTAGGGGTCAATTTAGGGATTCAAAATTGGATCTATGGGCATCTTGGTAAGCCTATAAAAGTAGAAAATTAGGTATGTTATTCATAAATAAGCTTAGGGAGCATGTTATGTAAGTTTGCTTTTGTAACACTCCAAATTCGGCCTAGAAGTTTAGGCCAAATTCGGACGAGTTACACCAAACATATTGAAAACTGATTTCTTTTTGGAGTTTTAACTTTGAAAACCAGAATTTCCTTTTAGTCAATTTAGGTGGTTTTGTAGTTTCGTGTTAGAAATTGACAGATACTGACGAGATTATCAAAAGAAAAACAAGGTAAATCTAAAAACAATTTACGAACCCAAAAGATCAAATCCTAGTTATATCTGTAACGCAATCCAAGCTTCTGTATGTCATTCGATCCTAAGTCAGATGTCCACCTAGATAGGCAAAGGGGATCTACCGAGCATCGTGTAGAACCAACTCAAATACAAATAAATAGATCCTAACATATATAAATCAATGTAATGCAACGAACTTAATAACAATTTTATAATTGGTATGAAACAGATCAATAGTATCACAAAAATTTCTACAACGGTAGTACAATAGAATCGAACAAAACAGAACAGAGCAGAACAAATCAAGCAAAACAGAACAGAACAGAATAGAGAAGATGATATGTTAGACAGATCTTGTATTTTTCAAACAGATCAGAATGCATATTTATCAGAAAATGTCCTACCCAAACTCCACTACACACCAAAATAGAGTTCCCCCAAAACTCATACAATGAAATCACACCAACAGATAACTGTGGATGGTGCCACCAGAATTTTGTGGTTAAGATTTCCAGATCAGATAAATGTGGTCAAGCCACTATAATACAACTAAGCTGCTAGAATAGAATTGTAGATAAACCACTAGATAAAGTAGATCATTAACTACCAGAAACTTTCTCCTTTCATATCAACCCAAATCTCATGCAATGTGTCATGGCATATATATGCAGAATCAGAGTGATGAGTATGTAAGTCATGCTATCTTTCAATAACAAAATTAGGAGACACGGGAGTCCATGTCTCATAAAATAGATTTATCAAACCTCAATAGACCATATTAGATTTGCCATGAAGTCACATGCACGGTTATAAATCAGAATCAGTAACAATGAGTCTAACATGTTCAAATGTCACATATTCCTCATCAACAAAGTAATGTAGAGGGTTATAAATCAGAATTAGTAACAATCTGTCTAATATGTTTAGATATCGCATATTCCTCATCAACAAAGTAACGTAGAGGGTTATAAATCAGAATCAGTAACAATCAATCTAACATAATCATATATCACATATTCTTTATCAACAGAGTAACATAAAGGCGTACCAACAAACTTTGCAGAATACAGATCGTACCTGGACAATTTACACATATTAGACAATAGCACATTACGTTTTGAAAGATCTTATTCAATTAGGTTCAAACATAGCAGATATACGTATAGATCATAAGTTCTTCATCATCAGATCATCAGATATAAAGTTATATAGCCTAATTTAGATTGTACGAACCCTATAATAGTCCTGTTTTGTTTTGAACGACGCTTGTTGCCCAAGGGAAAATTTTTAAATATTGCTTCACACCTTGTATGATTTCACATGGCTTAGAGTATTGTCTCATATGACTCCACACGGTCTGGCACACGTCTGTGTGCTTGCCCATGTGTCCCATATAGCCTAACACACGCCCATGTCACTTGCCCGTTTGGTTCTAACTCGCAAACAGTGGGTTACACGGCCTGGATACACGCTCATGTCACTAGCCTGTGTGAACCTTACACAATTCATTACCATACACGGTTTGGGCACACACCCGTATGCCTCCCATTTATGTGAACAGTAAGTTATACGACCTACCACACGGTCATTGCCAAGCCATGTGTAGCGTCAACAGGTTTATTTTTTTATGACTAAAATTCAAAGAAGAAGGGGTTTTCAATACCTACCTGATACGGATTCGATGCAGGAGCGACAAAGATGAATTATCGTCCCTAAACGACAAGCAATTACCTACCAAATGATTAATTACAGTCTAATCGCTAAAACTAACATGCTAGAACCGAAGTTACATCGAAGAACTTTCGACACCAAACTTTAATCGAACGAATTAAACTAGAAGGAAAAGTCAGACCCTGTATATAATAGGTGTAACGTAACATAACAAAAGAAAGGTCACTTGGAATTAAGAAACCAAAATGAAGAAACCAAAGAATGGAAAAAGAATGATAGAAAAATGTCACTGAAAAAGGAAAAAACAAAGTGAAAAAAAATGAAACCCATCAAAGGTTTCTGAAAGGTTTTAAATAACCAACTGAAACTAACCATCATACAACAAAATTCAAAAACAAAACATTCCCTATTGCTTTCACTAGGATTCAAACACAAGATCAAGGATTACATAGAAGCTTAACCATTGAACCATCAAGCTCATTCTTGACATCAATTAACTAAATTTAACTTATAAACCAAACGTTCAAAGATAAGGGTTTAAGCAAAATAACAAAATTTCTAGAAATAGTATTCGAGCCTGGAACCTCAAACACATACCCAGAACACTTGACCACTGAACCAAACCAATTTACTCGTAAAAAATTTCTAAGATTTAAACTCATAATTGAGGGATGATCACTCTTGATTTCAAAACCCAATTTCTTCTAACTCATTTTTGAGATGTTACAACTTTGTACATGTTATGTATTATGTTATGTTCTGTAAATATATGTTTAGACATGTATGCTACGTAAGTTATATGATACGTATTTGTATATGTTAGCATGTTTGTACATATGATCTGGGGTGGGTTTGATATGTTGAAGGAAGTGTATAAGCCAGTTTTACTGTAATAATGCCGGCTAGATCACAAATTTCTGTCTGACAACTCAACTGCATATTTATGAGTGGCACATCACTACAAATTGGTGTGATTGGATGGATGGACTCTATTAGTCCTAATTGGTGTGATTGGTTGGATGGAGATGTGTGTAGCAGATGAGGGTAAGATATGCTATGATATTTTTTGATATGAAATATGATATGCTCTGTTATGGGATATGATAACCTCTGATATGTTATAGGATATATGATAAGAAATTTCAGTCTGATACAAACTCTATATGTATATTTGATACGTGGGTTAAATCACACACTGGACATAAATCTCATGCATTTGTATGTTTCATTTCACGTGATCCTCAGGCTTAAGATTGGACAGCAACTCTGGAGCTCGGTTTTCACAGTATTGGGTTGCATATTGTGTTTTAATATGTTTTGGACTTTCTTTGGACTTTTCAGACTTTTAATTTTTGTTTGGGACTTTAAAATTTATTTTGGTATTTGATTTACAAAAGACTTAATTTTAATCGTTGTTGAAGACAAAACAACATGATTAACAAAGGACTAAGGTTTTATAGGACTGAGTCGCTATAACATTTTTTCCACTGCAAAGTTTTTGACTAAGTCATTACAATGTTTTAACTCACAAATGAATTGGGTCCATAGATTTGTTTAAACAAAGCAAATAACATGCGGTTTTTCATTAAAGTACTCACGGGTTTTTCATAATAGTTACGTTTTCAATGTTTTAAGCAATTTTGTTATTTTTCAGTTAAACGAGCCTTTCACCAAAAATTAAGCAAGATTATTTTCACGTGTAATATGACCTTTACAATTTGATCATAATGTCTATGATACGTATGGGGTGTTACAAGGCTTGTGGGTGACCTCCCGGTTTGTTGGCAACTGGTTTATTGATTGGGTGTCTTTCTAGCTTGTTATGTGTCTTGACACCGATGGGGGTATAACAAAAATGTATAAAAAAAAGTGTACCAAAAAAATTTTAAATGTATAAAAAAAAGTTAAAATAAAGCTTGGGTTGAATAGTAAATTTATTGGTGTGTGTTCAAATCCCTCAAAATTGATTTTTTTTATTGTTTATTAAATAAAAGTACTAAAACTACCTCGAATAATATAACTTATTTTAAATACGAAAAAATATTTTTTATAATTTCTCTAATCGAATCGATACCCGGTTGACATGTGACACCAATTCAATTAATAACTTAAATAATAATGTAGATAATAAATATTTACATGTGAATTAGATATTTAATATGCATTTTTTTACCTAAACATTTAATGTGCACATTTTTACGTAGGATATTAAAACCATCAAGTAAAAATGTCTAGTTTAAAACCCAATTATTATTGAAATAAATTAAATGAAATGTAAAGAAATAAATGATAAAAAATAAATTTGTACAAAAATTAAATCTTGCAATTGCCCATCCTCCAAGTGGACCATCAATTAGTGGAACTAGATGAATGATCTTAGAATTCACCAATTAGAATATTAGAGTTTCTATAATCTAGATCTAATCACATTATTGGCCAAAAAAACAAAAATCTAATCACATTATTTAGTAGGATAAAAACTAGGGTACTTTCTTAAAAAAAAAAAAGAAAAAAGAAAAAAAGAACTAGGATTACACACAGCTTGGGTTTGGGCCAGCCTAATCAACAATCACACTATAATTCAATTGAAATAATTATCGAAATTTATTTATCGAAATTACCTTTTTATGCGTGCTTTAATGATATTTAGAGTTTTATATATTAAAAAAAAAACTCATTAAATTACTACTCTTTGATTAAACAAGCTCATAAATTATTTTTGCAGGTTCCTAATTTAATTGAATAAAAATTAAAGTAAATATATTTTAAATTTTATATTAATTTTTTTATGATGCTAAAAAATTATATACATTTTAACTAGGGGCAAATCTGAACGGCAGGAATCTTGGTCCCCCTTACATGGAAAATTGCTATTTTCTCCTATAAAATTATAAAATTAAAAATTACTTTATGATAAAATTGTACTTTGCTCCCTAAATGATGAAAAGTATTTTTAATCACTTAAAAATTATGAATAATAAATTAATACATTATGTTTAATCCTTTTAAAAATTTATTATTCAATTCTGACCCCTCCTAAATGTTGCTTTTGGATTCGCTCCTACTTTAACATCAACATAAGATTTAAAAAAGTAATCAATTTTTTCAAAAGAGTATTTAAGTGTGTTATGTATATAAGAACTTTCAAGAAATTTAAAAAAGATAATTTTACTTTTTGTTTAATAACTTATTCTCATCAAATTCACAACAGCATAAAATGAAAATTAATGAATTTTAATTTGGAGCAACTATACATGTGAAACTTGAATTTTAGTTTATATGTATATATGAAACGCTAATTTTGATTCAATTGTACACACTTAAAGAAATAAGTAAATACATTTATTTTCATATTGGAGTAATATAATTGTTTGTGTATGCAATATATTAACATAAAATGGTGCTAATTCGATAATATTATTACTAATTTGTAAAATTTGAATTAAATCAAAATTTCATATATAAAATCGTACAAACTCAAAGTTCATGTATAACATTGAACATTGAATCAAGGTTCATGTATAATTTTGATATTTATCCCAAATTTAATTTATTTATTTTTACATCGAAGTTAATAATTATTTTTAACAAATAATCTTTTATTGAAATATTTAAACTATATAGATTCTTATATGAATTAGTTTGAATATTCCCATCATTATTTAAAAAAATTAAAATTAAAAATAAATTAATATTAATATATTTTATAATTTAAATTTAAACAATTTTTTATTACTAAACAGTAATTTAAGTCGAACTTTACCACCCAAATTAATAAATAAAATCTAGTATAATTTTCAACTCAGCTTTAGTACATTTTTTTGGCCTAAATAATTTAAATGCTATAAGATGCTTGAAGTTTGATGTGTATTTTTTAAATTTGAAATTTAAATTTTTTATTTGTTAAAAATAAAATATTGAAATCTATTAATTAATTTCATTAAAATTCTTCTGTTAAATTTGTTAATGTGACATTTTGAAATTAAAAAGAAATATTCACTTAGTAGTTATATGAAAAAAGAATAATATTGTAATAGATTTATATTTAATAGGAAATTTTAACAGTGTTAACTATTCTTAAAATTTAAAATTCACATAATCAATTTAATTATAATAAAGATATTATAAAAATTGAAGTACCAAATTCTGTAAAAAAAATTATTAAAATTAAATCTTAAATTTGAATATAATTTAAGGGTCAAAACTAAAATTTAACAATTGTTATATAACCTTTAAAAAAAAGAAATAGAGGGATGTAAACTAAAATATAATCATTGTGAAGGTCTCATAATTGAAATTTAATCACGTGTTATATAGGAAGACATTAAAACTACTATTTTATATGGAGATTTTATCCGAATTTAATAATCCATTTAAATAAAATATTTTTTATTCAATTTTAATTAAATTTTTTTTTAAAACGAAACCTATGATTAGCCACACAATAATTTAGTGATAAAAGAGAAAGGGAGATGACATAAATTAAAATAGGCTATAGTGAGAAGTGATAAGTGTCAATCGCCTTGACCTTTTATGATGAGCTGTGCTACATGTGAGTTTAGAAAAGTGAGAAAGTGCCATTTGAGAAGATTATATAATTGCCACTACTTAAGTAGGGATTCATTTCAAAATATATATTTTTTAAATATATTTCTTCTGACTTTGGTTTTCTTGATTGACTATAATATCTAAGATGAAGTTAATAAAAGGGGTTACTGACTCAGCAAGTTAGATCAAAATTGGTGTAAGAAAACCCTTTTTTAAGGTCATCTCTCTCTCTCTCTCTCTTACTTATATGCCACTCACATAGCACTATCACTATTTCAAAACTAGCTGAATAATAATAATATTAATAAAACAGCTTGGAAGAAAAGCCATGGGAAGACCTCCTTGCTGTGATAAAGTTGGTATCAAGAAAGGTCCATGGACCCCTGAGGAAGATATCATACTTGTCTCTTACATCCAACAACATGGTCCAGGGAATTGGAGATCAGTACCCACTAATACTGGTATTTTACACCAATTCCCACTTTCTTTTTTAGCGTTTATAAGTTCAATAAAAAATGGGGATTCCATGGTTTCTTTTGGCTGATTCAAACCAACCTTTGTTTAAAGGGTTATTGAGATGCAGCAAAAGTTGCAGGCTTCGATGGACTAATTATCTGAGACCAGGCATCAAGCGAGGGAACTTCACTCCTCATGAAGAAGGCATGATAATTCACTTGCAAGCTTTATTGGGTAACAAGTAATCCTCAAACATCTTCTTTGATTCTATATATACTCCATTCGTTTGCCTTCTTTAAGTTCTCCAGTGGATCATATTCTTTGTTTGTTTGTTTATACGTAGATGGGCAGCAATTGCTTCATACCTACCACAAAGGACAGATAATGATATAAAGAACTACTGGAACACCCACCTGAAGAAGAAACTAAACAAGTTTCAGTCAGCTTTGGACCCCCACCCTTCAATTGAGAGAGAGAGCAGCTTGGAATTTGCTTCAACTTCTTCAAGTACTAGTGCTGTTGGGCTAAATCAAGTTTCTTCAACATATGCTTCAAGCACTGAGAATATTTCTAGGCTTCTTCAAGGTTGGATGAGATCATCACCAAAGACAACTAATGATAATAATAGCTCTCTACTTCTCAAGGATACTTCTCAATATCAGAAATGGGATCAAAATACCAGCTTAGATGCTGATTCTTCAGCTGGATATAAACCCAAAGCTGAACAAGAAGGCGGTAATTTGATCTCCCATGAAGAGTTTGAGTCGATTTTATCGTTTGAGAACATTAACAATGTTGTATGGGACAAGTCTACTTGTGAATTTACATCAAAGGGTGCTTGTCAAGATTCAGAAAATGATGATGATGTTGATGATGATGATGGTGGTGATGACAAGGTCAATGTTGCAATGGCCCCAGAGAATTATAAGAAGCAAAAAGTTGATCATCACAACAACAACAATAATAAGAATAATCCGCCATTATCGTTTCTTGAGAAGTGGCTTTTTGATGAGAGTTCTTCAGGTCAAGTAGAAGAGATGAATCAGATGATGGAACTGTCTTCAGTCTTCTAAGTGTTTTCTTTTTTACCTTCTTTGTTCCTCTCGCTTAGCTTCATTTCGTTTCAAGCTTTTATTAATGAAGAAAAATAAGGAAGAAAAGTTTGGGTTATTTAATTCTCTTGATCATAAAGCATAAATGATTATTTTCTAAGCACTCAAAATCAGCAAGCTGGGTTTCAGATTTGTGAAATTGTTTCATGGAAATATATATTGTCCCATATATACATGATCAAATTCTTCATCTTCTTTGAATGTATTTGACTATTTTTGGGTTTTCATTGGAGAATGCATAGAACAAGGACATAAAGAGATAGAAGGTATCACTAAATATATAAGATATTATTAAGTTAAATTAACGCCACACAACTTTAGGCTGATCAGAACTTACTGGCAAATAAATGAGGGTCTCTATAACTTCAAACCTTGGAAGGCTATATAATACATTCCTACTTTTGCAGCAAGTTAATTGGAGTCTCTCTCTATGAGGAAAGATTTGGTGTAAAATTAACTTTATACTATTTTATAATTTTGAGTAGATGTAATTATATAATTGATCCTATATTCATTCAGAATATTGTCTTCTATATTTCATAATTATTTTTTAAAATTAAATAAATTGTCATCCTTTTTTTTTAATTTACACAATTTAATGCATATTATCTTATATGAATAAAGGATGATATACAACTATTCAATTAAATAAAACATATAAAATAATTTTAATTTAGCTCGACAGTCTAAAAATCATCTTAGCTTTGAAGTCTACTTCATTTCACATCTCTTTAGTTTCTTCGTCTGCCTAGCTGCATGTTGTGGGGGTTTTTTGTAGTCGGTTAGGGTTTTGATTTTTTGGGTGGTTTGGGTTTTGATTTCTTGGGTAGTTTGGCTTTATTTTCAGGGAAGAGTAATGGAAGAGGATTTGGCTTGTAACACCTCTCAACTGGTTTGGTTGCCAAACTTGAGCAAAAGAATGTTACAAACAAATATCACACAATTCCAAACAATTTATAAATCATGACCACAAATATAGATTAAGACAATTACATACATGCATGACAAATGTGTTAATCAATCCGTTTCAGGTAAATATTGACTATATGGAAGCTTTGAAACAAATCGGGTTGAACATGGATCAATTTGAATTAAAAACAAATAGATGAGAAAATTTTGACAATAGGGGTCACATGGTTGTATGACATAGCCCAAACTGTGTGGCTCCAGACATGGTCGTGTGGCTACCCCACACATCCGTACGACTACCCCACACCCGTACGGCTACCCTACACACCCGTACGGCTACTCCACACGCCCGTGTTTTCAGACCGTGTAACTTTTTGACTTGGTACACACAGCCATGTCGCATGTCGTGTGTTAGGCCGTATGAAACCTGCACCTAAAAATATTAGACCACACGACCGTGTGCTAGACTTTGTGTCAGCCTGTGTACATATGAAGAAACTTAAAATTCAATCCATTTTATCTATCCAAACTTAAGCATCAAGTTATACCATTTGCATAAAGCAATACCCTTATCAAAAACACATCAAATTAGGCCAAATCATGTCAAATACTAATCAACCTAAGCGCCTAACCAATATACCCACAATGGCACCTCCATATTCAAATCCAAGCAACCATGAGGATTTGATCAAACATGCAAAATTTGAACACCTAGACATAAAACCAATTCATATTGCTTTACATCATGACCTTACCATCTATACACAAACTACCAAAGCTAACAAAATAGTAGCCTACTTATAACTTAACTGCTATCCACTCCATTCTAACATAACCAAAGCATAATATGTATCAACCAATTCAAGTAACCATTAACCATCAAACCAAACATGTAACCAACTCATTCAAAACCACATTAAGCAATTACCAAGCAATACAAGTTTCAAGCTATTAACCATTTGATCATTACCAAAATACCTTACATATATACATAGTTATAAAGACATAAAAATTTAACTAACCATCCAATATAAAAACCAACATTTTAAACCCAAGAATCTCTAGGTACATGCCGACATCAAAATAAGGACTTCACCAACGATTAATTTTAGGATTATCTCTGGATATTGAGTCGCATACAATCTGAATAGTACCTAACCTCTGCATTGAAAACAAAATTGTATGTTGAGTAACTCAATGGTATTTCTATAATCGAACAATGAAGCATATTATAAATGTTATAAGGCATTGTAACATGTCAATATACAAGCCCTATTACATCACCTAATTATTCAATCTATTTCCATATCTTAAACCAAGCTTATAAACTAATATATATTATCTGCCCTTATTTCAATTACATTATACTCAATTTCTTAGTTCTACAATATAATTTCATCAACCAATCATTAAATCACATATGTGATAGCACAATTCATCATTTCATCACTAATTGAACTCAATTGCACAATTATAACAATATATCATATTTTTAAATCTATTCAATTTAGTCCTTATCACAAATAAGTAATTTGAATCAGTTCAATTCAACACATTCTAACATTTCCAGCTTACTGTATGTCATTACCATGCAACGCTATTTGTGAATGCAACAATTGAAAAGGTTTGGGCTATAGAAATACAAACCGTAAACTCCGAGTTATTTGTCAATGGCTTTATATTTTCCTTTCTGTTTTGAGGAATCCGGGTCAATGTTAGGAACAGATAAACATAAATATACGAAATCATCAATACATAATCATTTTCACATTCAATTTCTAATTTATACAACTTTTATATTTTATTCAATTTAGTCCTAAAATTGAGACTAACATAACTTTCAAATTAAACCTCAAATTTTTATTTCGATTTAACTATATGCCTAATTTAAATTCCTAATTTTACAACAAATTTCAAAATTTATGCAATGTAATCCCTATTGCACAAAATCATCAATTGGCTTAACAATTTAGTATTTTTTTTCAATACTAAACTTAAAATCTACTAAAATAACACCTCAAGCTTCAATTATTCAACAATGATAACATCCTCAAACTTAAAAAATACCAAAAATTACGGCATGACTCAACTAGCTCAAGGTACCAAAATTCTGAAAATATAAAAATTACAAGAAAAAGACTAAATTGAACTAACCAGATTGAAGCTTGAATATTTAAAAGCCCTTGCGGAAAGCTATTCTCCTATCCTTCATTGGTTTCGTTTTTGTGAAGAAAATGGTTGAAAATGGTTTTTGATGTCTTCCACTAACATTTTTTTATTACATTATGTTTTGTTTTTATTTATTAATTTTATTAAAATTTTATCACATTAAACAATACATGACCGTCCACTATTAATTCTATATTGGTTTAACTGCTATAAAAGTGTCTTTGTTTAATTCTAACTAAATATTCCTTAAGAAATCACACATTTGAAACCTTTATGTTTTAGTCCCTATACCTTAATAAATCACTAATTCGATAAAATTATTCGACCAAAATTCAATTCACTTCTAATATAACTCCGTAAATATTTAATAAAAATATTTACAAGTCTATTTTATGAAAATGAGATCTTGATACCTCAACTTCTAAAACCACTGATTTTAGAACCGATACACTTGTACTTTGTCTGACTTTCCAAACAACCAAAATTATTAGGCCAAGCTTCAGTTTAATACCGTAATGCCCTCATAAATATTAATAAATAATATTTAATGATTTTCTCATTGGAAAATAGAATTCTAAAACCACGGTTTTTGGCACCACTGACTTTTGGGTCGTTACATGGCTAATCTTCATCTTAAAGATGAGGAGGAAGATCCAATTGAGGCAGTGGCGGATGATGTCGCAAATGGTGAGGATTATAGCTTTTTTTGGTAGAACGGGTGCTTACAGACAGTGTTGTGCACTTTCCATCATTGAGGAATACTTTGGCAGATTTGTGGCATCCGTTAGGAGGCATGACCATTACAGAAATTGGTGATAAGTGTACCCTATTTCATTTCTATAATGTAGTTGATTTTAAAAGGATAATGGATGGAATGCCTTGGTTTTTTAATAGGCATATGATTGTGTTCCATAAGGTAGCAAAGGGCGAGGATTCGGATCAAGTTCCCTTCTTTTTTACTCTATTTTGGATACTAGTTCATAATTTGCCAATTGGATTTATGACGGAGGGAATGGAGCAACAATTCGAGAATTTTATTGGTAAATTTTTAGAGTATGATGTTGTGTTAGTGACAAAAGGGGTGAGGAAATTCATGAGGATTAGGGTGGTGTTAGATGTCCGTCTCCCATTGAAGAGAAAGAAGTGAGTTGTTTTTGAGCAAAATAATTCTACATATGAGCTTTTCTAGTATGAAAGTTTGGTTTTTTTTTTTTTTTTTGTGGATGAATGAGGTGTGGGGAAAGTTTTTGCCCTATGCGATTAACAATAGGGACACAAGAGATGGTGTTTGGTTAGGACTTGTCATTGAGGGCACCGTCACGAAGGGTGGTGCCGACTGTTAACAGATGGATGAGAGAGGATTCTGAAGGTAGTAGTTGGATGAGGATGGAAGTGGATGGAGATAAAGATAATAGGAGCTTTGGTACAAATCAAACTAATCTAGTTTATCAGATAATAGGTAAAAATGTGGAGGGTTGTATGGGTAAAGGGGGTGATCGGTTGTTTAATGTCACAGCAATAATGTGCAAGTGTACACTGTCGATGCAAGTATAGTAAATAGATGTGAGTCTGTCGGATATCAATCCCATAGGGATGGTTGCCTTTTGTCTATTAACGTCGATACAATAACTAGATAGAAAAGAGATAAATTGTGAGGATAGTTGTCAGAGCAATAATTTGAAAACAATAAAATATAATATAATAATGATAAACTAGAATCCCCAGCATGAATCTTCAGCAGAATACTAAGTGCTCACAAGGTTTAAAAGGATAGGTGATTGTCGAGGCAATAAATTTCAACATATATCTTACCAAGTGTCACTCTTCTATTTAATCTGAGACTTAAAAATGCACATTAACCCCACCTTCCGATAATGGCAATATGACACTATTAAGAACAAGTAGACTAAATTCCTTTAATCCTCACTTAACTTCTGTTATAATGCTTGTTGGCTCGAACTATCACTGCACTTTCCAGTGTCAGTGACTGCAATAACACTTTTGTGTTAAGAAACATTCAAACCCCAAGATTAAATAATAAAAGCAAGATTGAATAAGATAACATTTAACCAAGAATTCATGTGTATTTCCATACAAACATAAAATAGTGAGTAACCACCAGCATTTAGAAAGAAATAAGAAAGAATCGAGTGGAGAATACTATTTCTAGAAAACTCGACTGAATCTCTCTATTCCCTCTTGTCTTGCACTTAAGCCTCCTCGTCAGAAGCTAATCTGCATCAATTTTCACGTTGGCTCACCCGTGAGAGGCTTAAGCTGCCATAGCCACAACCTTCAAGGTAGGATGAGTAAGATGATGGTCAAGAAAAAGCTATCCCCCCTTCTATTTTTCTTCTCACGTCAACTTTTAATGTCCTCCTCAAACAGTTTAGGTCTTTTCCTCAGACTTATTCTGTCCTTGTACGTATAGGTTGGTTATACTAGACTGGACAGCTAATGCATTTTTAGTTCTTACCTGAACAGCTGTCAAGTGCAGCGACAATTCTGGACACAATCTGGAATTAACTCATGCAGCGACATTAATGCAAAAAGATAGTAAACTTAAGGATAAAATAGGCTAGGATTTACTGAGTTATAAAATGCAATTTACTAAACTGAAAATGCTAAAATATATGCTAAAGATGACTAAATAGGAATAATTTAACCAATAAGTAAGGAGGAAAACCCATGTTCTTTCTAGTGCTATCACACCCCCAAACTTGAGTTTATACTTGTCCTCAAGTAAAATAGAAACTAGCAAGGCTACAAAAATTTTACTAAGACAAATGATCATTCTAGCAACTTGAACCCTCTAAATTCCCAATAAATGAATCTTATTCAGATGAAAGAATATTGCATCTACAATACGTAAGTATGAATGAACAAGGTTGCAACTTCATCAATGCTAGCATCATGCTTCAAAACCCTAAGTTTTATTTACCAATACAATATTTATTGTAAAATATTAAGTATTTATATATTATATATATTTTTTGGAATAAGGGATATCATTGCATTATTGTACCATTGTTCCTGAAAAGTAACGATAGAAGGAAACAAAACCCCAAAGAGTACGTAATTGCGTCAACACACACTCATGCAGCAACAGCCTTTGGCCAGATTGATTTTTCTAACGCTTGTATTAGAGTGTTTCCTCTTTAACATTCCATAATACACCCACTTTGTGGTGTCTCTAATTTATAACTATATATATATATATATAAGAAACTGTAAAAAGTAGATTCATTCAAGATTTAAAGAATGATAGCAGTCATCCATTACTAATGCAACTTAGTCCATTCATCAAAGAATTGAAGCTACAACCTTCTATCAAATTTATCAAACTCATTTATTGAGAATTCACATGATTCAAGAATTAAGCATCGAATGAAACAAAAATTTTCGAACATTTTCATTAACTATAATTAAACCTTGCATGCTTCATTACTGAAAAAAATTAAAATGTGGGTGCATTTTCAAGCCCCATGTGCATTCCCCAAACTTAAAGTTTGTATTGTCCCCAATACACTAACATGAAAATGTAATTACAATAAAAATGCAATGACAATGTGTACTACTATAGCAAAAGCTTAAAATAAACTAACTCAGTTATCCTCAGCCATTGATGTGGTTGCATGATATTTCTTCTTCATTATTTTCTTCTCCTTCTTCTTTCGTTTTTTATACTTGAAGTGTTTTCTTTTCTTTTCTTTAGGCTTCACACAGTCCTCGGATTGCTCCTCAGTTTTTGGCTCTACCCCAGCATCATCGGTTACTTCCTATGTAGGAGAGGTCACCTGGACTGGTCTAGTGTAGACCATAATTTCCAATTAATGTATTGCTCTTCACCGGTTACCTCAACAACTTCCACAGGTCTCGCTCCATCTTTCTCCAATTTATCAATATTTACATCCACAGACTTGGGTGTGGTGACAATGTTCACAACGGAATCTTCCTTTTCTTTTTCTTTTTCGTCTCCAGCAACTTCTTCTTCAGTAACAACTTCCTTCTCAACAATAGTGTCCTCTTGATCAAGAAAAATATCATCCTTGAACAAGCTATCAGTCTTTCATAGGCATTCTTCAATGTCCCTAAATTTTTCTTCTTTTTCATTATTAGAAACCCGCACAATGGGGGGGATACCACCGATATGTCTTAGTCTTTTAAGTCGTCATCTGTGGATGAGAGTTCATAATTTCGAATGATGGCTGGAAACATTGGGAATTTCAGTAGTGGGGATGGGCTCAATTAGCTTAATGTGGCTATAATAGAACTATTCCAGGATTTGGTATAATCATAAAACAAATTCTGTGATTTCTTCATATCTTTTATTTTTAGCGACAAGCTTAATCTGCCTATTGTTAATGGAATTGACCTTTTTTTGACATCTTTCATTTTATGCCATAATAATTCTTTGCATTAAGGTTTGTTCTTTTGCTGTCGGCCTTGGTTTTGCCCTTCCTTTTGATTCTGCCTCCTTCAGTATCGGCATATCTTTGTTGCAAGTCATTTTTTCTATAGAGGCTTCATTGATCAGGCCTTTATTTTCCAGGTCTTCCTCACCGTCACGGGGCACGATTCCTCTTTGCTGGCATAATAACATCACCAATGATGGGAAAACCAAGATTCCAGTTTTCCTTGCGGCGCAGTTAGCAATTTCTTGGTGGAGTATTGTGCTGATATCAATCTTTTTGCCCTTGACGATGGAATTTATCAGACACATTTTATCAAGGTTGACTATGGTGTTGTGGGTAGAGGGCATTAGCCTACAATTGACAAAATGAAGCCATATTTTTCTTTGCAGCATCAGGAAGCGATGGTATATCATATAATTCTTTTGATGGGAACTCGTCTACAATGCTCATTCTACACACAAGTCATTCACCAACATGTCTCATTTTTCATCTGTGATATCCTCAATGAACTTAGAGTGTTCATTTACATCTACCTTGGTGTTGTACAGCTCGTTGATTTTTTTAGTGTCCCATGGTATTAAGTCTTCTCGAACAAAAATGAACTCTAACTCATGAACATAAAGGTTAGTTTAAAACTCACATACTAGTGAAAGAGAATAGCTTCTAAGATAGGTGCAAAAATTTTTCCACTTCAACTTTGAGATGGTTTTGTAGACTTGCTTACCCAGGTCTTGTTGTTGTGAAAGGGAAATGCCCTGTTTGAGGTGGAAGTTTCGCTTCAACATATTGTCTTGAAATAATTTATTTGCCGCTTTATTTAAAAAGATTACTGGCTCTTTTTTCTAACTAGCCTGGGGGATTTCAGTTCACGAACTGCGGTAATAGAGGACGAATGTTCTGTAGTAGATTTGGTGACTTTCTTGACCGAGCCTCTCGTTTTTGCCATCTTTTGTTGAGGGAAAACTGTTTAAAGTTGAAAAGATATGATCTTGAAAAGAGAAAGAAAATAAAAATGGTTGCTTGAATGCATTATAGCTAGTACAGTGGAGGAGGATTTATAGTGAGTGAAAGAGGAAGATGGAGAGGCGTGTTGTTTTGTGGAGAGATATAAAGCTGGCGCGAATAGTTGTGTCCAATAGAAATTGTGCCCACTCAAAAGGATCAAACGGCTGAGTGATTTTTGATCCAACGGCGAAATATGAATTTCCCTGAATTCTGATAAGTTATAAATGGTAGTACAGAATTACGGAATGCGTTGACAGCAAAATTTCAATGCGTTGACAATGGTACCTAATTAATCTGCAAAAAAGGAAGGAAAGCAAACTTGAAAAAAAAACATAAATAAAATAAACTAAAATCACAAAGTAATAATTAAAAATTAAAACTTTTCTACCAATTTAATAGTCTCTGACTGATTTTGATCACTGTTTCCAAAATAGTGTTTCAGCCTCTTTCCATTTACTTTGAACTGGTGTCCATCACATAAATCTCGAATTGTGACTGCACCATGAGGAAATACGTCGACAACTTCAAAAGGTACAGACTAATGTGAACGCAATTTACCTGGGTGTAATTTAAGTCGAGAATTGAATAATAAAACCTGTTGACCCGCAATAAATTGTCGATATAAAATAATCTTTTCATGCCATCATTTGGTCTTTTCCTTATAAATCACAGTGTTTTTGTAGGCATTTCTCCTAATCTCTTCTAGTTCAGTGATATCCAACAGCCTTTTCTTTTCAGCCACTTCCGAGTTCATGTTCACTTGCTTAATTGCCCATATTGCTTTGTGTTCCAGTTTAACTGGAAAATGACATGCTTTCCCAAAAACCAATTGATACGATGACATCCCTAATGGAGTTTTGTATGCTGTCTCAATGCCCATAAAGCATCATCCAATCGGAAAGACCAATCTTTCCTCGAAGGGTTTACAATATTCTCAAGAATGTTATTAATTTGTCGATTTGATATTTCGGCCTGTCCATTGGTTTGCAGATGATAAGTAGTAGCCATGCTATGATTAACTCCATATCTCTTCAGTGTTGTTACCACTTGGTTGAAATGAAAGTGTGTACCCTAATCACTAAGCAATGCCCTTGGTGTGCCAAAGCGGGTGAGTATATGCTTGTCAAAAATTTTAGCACTATTTTTGCATCATCCTTTGGGACTATAACAGCTTCAACCCACTTCGAGACGTAGTCAACAGGTACTAATATATAAAGATTTCCAAATTAACTCGAAAATGGTCCCATAAAATCCAACCCCAAACATCGAATAATTCAACCTCCATAATTGACTGCTGCAACATTTCATTGTGTCGGGATATAGAACAGGTGCGCTGACACCTATCACATTGATTCATAAAATTGTGAGCGTCTTTGAATAATGACGGCCAGTAAAATCCTGATTAGAGAACTTTAGCAGTAGTTCTCATACCACTAAAATTACCTCTATAAGGAGCATTATGACAATGCTTCAAGATTGAAATCATCTCCTCTTTCGGAACACAATGTCAAATGATGTTGTCATTGCATACCTTGAATAAATACGGCTCGTTCCAATGATACTTCACTACGTCATGAAGAATTTTTTTTATGGCCTGTGACACCTAATGGGAGTTTTCTACACACAAGATAATTAACAAAATCCGTATACCAAGGAGTTGCATCTACAGCAAATATCTTTTCTATTTGGGAATGTGTTGAAAATTTGAAGTATGTTTCCTTCTTCGCTGGCAACTTCCAATCGAGACGGAAGGTCTACAACTTGATTCTCTGAGCCCTTTACGGTCTTTTATCTCAATGTCAAATTCTTCCAACAGTAATATCCAATGTATCAGTCTTGGTTTGGTATCCTTTTTTGCAAAGAGATATCTCAACGCCGAGTGATCAGTGAATACAGCCTTTGTGCTGACAAAATAGGAACGAAACTTGTCGAAAGCAAAGACTACAACCATCAATTCTTTCTTTGTGGTGGTATAATTGAATTGAGCCTCCACAAGAGTTTTGCTAGCATAATAGATGGCGTGAAATATTTTTCCCTTTCATTGTCCTAAAACCACACCCACAGTAAAGTCACTTTTGTCGCACATAACTTCAAAAGGTTGAGACCAATCTGGTGCAACGACAATGGGTGTATTCACTAGCTACTTTTTTAACTGAATAAAGGCATCCAGACATGCATCGTCAAAGAAAATTTTTTTATTCTATTTTAGCAATGAGCATAAGGGCTTTGCAATTTTCAAAAAATATCTAATAAACCTTCAATAAAACCCCTCATGTCCAAGAAAATTGTGAATACCTTTCACATTTGTTGGTGGAGGTAATTTCTCAATGATTTCTACATTAGCTTTTTCTACTTGAAAGTCTTGACTAGAGATGTGATGGCCTAACACAATGCCTTCAGTTGCCATGAAATAACATTTTTCCCAATTTAGGACAAGATGTATGTCCTCACATCGCTTCAATACTTTATCCAAATTGTCAGCACAATGATCAAAATCATTCCCATAGACTGAGAAATCATCCATAAAAACCTCTAAAAAGTCTTCGATCATATCTGAGAATATTGCCATCATGCACCTTTAAAATGTGGCTAGTGCATTGCAAAGACCAAAAGGCATACGGTGAAAAGCGAAAGTACCAAAATGGCAGGTGAAGGTTGTTTTCTCTTGATCCTCTGGTGCAATAGTAATTTGATTGTACCGAGAATAGCCATCTAAAAAGTAATAATAGGCCTTTCCAGCAAGCCAATCCAACATTTTGTCAATGAAAGGAAGTGGCAAGTGATCGATCCTTTTTTGTAGTCGCATTCAATTTACGATAATCCATACAAACTCGCCATCCCATGGAAATACGTGTAAGAATTAATTCATTCTTATTATTATGAACCACAGTGATGCCACTCTTTTTAGGTACGCATTGCATTGGACTTACCCAATTGCTATTAGAAATTGGGTAAATAATTCCAGCATCAAGCCATTTTATGATTTCCTTATTGACAACTTCCTTCATCTTCTCGTTTAATCTTCTTTGCTATTCAATCGATTACTTGCTTTCATCTTCCAACTTAATCTTGTGCATGCAAAAAAAAAAAAAAAAGACTAATACCTTAAATATTGGCAATACTCCAAGCAATAGCTCATTTATGTTGCTTGAGAATATGGACCAATTTCTCTTCTTGAGTTACATCCAGTGTTGCGGAGACAATAACTAGGAGAGTATTGTGATCACCCAGAAAGACATATTTCAGATGAGAAGGTAGTGGTTTCAATTCCAGGGTAGGAGCTTCTTCAATAGATGGTTTGAAAATTGGGGTTGTTCTGTTGGCTAGGTCTAAGGATTCAATCTGCCATCCATGCTTGAGTTTAAGATTATTAGCTTCAACCATGTTGTCACAATTATCTAAGGACTCGACATCATATGTCACTGCAAACTCTTCAGAAAGTACAGTGCTTTGGTCATTGAACTCTTCCTCAATTAGATTATCTAACACATAGACAGTACGATATTCTTCTTTGCCCTTGCATTGAATAGATTCAAAAACACTAAAGGTGACTTGCTTGTTATTAGTCATATGGTTAGTTCACCATTGTAAATATCAATAAAAGTTTGACCTGTAGCTAAAAATGGTCGGCCCAAGATTATGGGAAACTCATTATCTTCCTCGCAATCAAGTATGATAAAATCAGTCGAAAAAATGAATTTATCCACACGAACTAATACATCTTTGATTTTCCCTTCAGGTTGAGCCAAGGATCGATCGGCTAGTTGTAATGTCACTGCAGTAGATTTCATATGACCAATTCCCAACTTTCTGAAAGTAAATAGTAGCATTAGGTTAATGCTAGCTCCCAAGTTGCATAAAGCCTTGCCCAAATAATGATTCCTAATTGAACATGGGATGGTAAAGCTTCCAAGATCTTCTAATTTAGGAGGCAACTTGTTTATCAAAACAACACTGTAGCCTTCTGTGAGTGCAATAGTTTCAATATCAGTGAGCTTCTTCTTAGACAAAAGGTCTTTCATAAATTTTCCATAATTCAGAATTTTTACCAGAGCGTCTACTAAAGGAATGTTTATTTGCAGTTGCTTCAGTGTGTCCAGGAAATGCTGATACTACTTGTCATGCTTATTCTTCCTTATTCTTTGTGGGAAAGGTAAAGGTAGAGATGCATCTACTTGCGCCGACACCTTTGATTGTGTCAACAATTTTGAAGGTCGAACATTAGGCATATAAGTGACAATTTGTGGAACTTCTTTATTTGATGCATCGACAAACTCTTCAGATTCAACCTTTTCACAAATGATCACTCCATCTGTATCTTTAGGTGCTACAGTAAAGTCTATAAACTGTTCGCCAGTTTGTTTACCACTCCTAAGAGTGATAGCCTTACAATGTTCTTTCCCCCTCGAATTAGGATTTTTCGTGTCACTAGGTAATGAGCCTGGTGGTCGAGTATTCAGATTTGAAGCAAATTATCCTAATTTTACCTCCAATGCTCGAATGGAAGATGAATTCCTTTAAACAAAAACTTGTGTGAGAGTAATATGCTCCCGCATTAATGCCTTAAGAGTTGCTAACATGACAGGAAAACAGACTTTTAGCGGCATTTTTTTTGCCTTTAGTGGCTTTTTTAAGCGCCGCTAAAGACCAGGACTTTTAGCGGCACTTTTTTTAAAAACGCCACTAATTTACCCAATTTTGCAATATGTATTTTGCACCTATATCCAACCCTCCTGCAAGAAATTCAACCAAAAATAGCAAATATACCATGAAATCCAACCAAAACTCGTAAATTTAAATAATACAAAATTATACGAAAAATATATTATATAAATTGTAAATGAATATTCAAATATTCTTACAATAATGTTAAAAGTTACAAGAAAACAAACGTCTAAGATGGCGGATATCCTCAACCAACGATGGAAGCTGAGAAAGGCAAATTGCAGCAGCCATGTCCCATGCATCCCTAGAATGTGCGAAAGAAAATTTTAAAATAAACAAGCGAGAAACAAGTTGTAAAGTAAGTCAATATCCCTTGCGATACCACATATGGTGTGATGGGTGACCAAAGAATCATACGGCTTACATTTATAATCATTGGAATCAAGACAGTAGAAATAATTGCACAAAGTACTACAATCTAAGCAATAATTAGACAGATACAATTTTCAGTTACTTGTAAACCAAATAAGGAAAAAATGAACATTAAAGCCAATACAAATCACATTTTTAACTGAAAGACTCATCAAGACTTATATGTAAGAAGAGAGCAAGAAAAAATGGACAAAAGAACAAAACCAAACCAAAACCAACGTCCAAGCATTCCATTTTATCTTGGGTGAAATATTTTTCAAAAGAAATGAAAAACTCGAACTTGAACTCACCTAACAATTTTTGTCCTCTATTACAATTCCAGATGCCAAAAACAAGTCAAGAATTCATGTCATATTGCATCCGAACATATAAGAATCAAGTCATTGCATAATGTTAGTATTTTCATAATAGAAAGACTACAGAACATAAAGATATTTTACAAGCATTCAAACAGAAAAACTAAACTGAAATATGTATAGGAAATTCAGAGTCAAAAACTATGGTTTTCATTTTTTTGTGCCAAGATAGCAATATTTAAATTACTTTAGAAATCTGTATAATTTGTAACTGCAATGTGAAAGGAACAACTTATCACAATTGATATCGAATACCGCAAAAATAAATCGGAAGCACCACACTTAGTATTCAGGGGCCAGCCTCACTCGAGTGTAAACAGCCGGCAACAAATTACCTATTCACGCTTATTCAGTTTAGCCTCTTTTGCTTTAAGTTCCTTCTCTCTTGCTTTTAGATCCTAGATTTGATAAGACCATTGCCAAGCAAAATGAAGCGAAAAAGCCGGCCAAAGAAGCAAGGTCTAAAGCTCTAAATAGACCCATTGGGAAGATCAAAGCTGAAAATGTGTCTAGGAGCAAGAAACCATCTCTTGTTAGTAGGTCAGCTATTCAGAAAAGCAAGTTGGAGAAGGTAATGGTGAATATGTCTTCCAAGTACCAACCAATATGTTTTAACATGAACAGTTTCCCTTCATTTCTTAATATCTTGTAGTTTTATTTTGGTTATTTTTAGTCCATGCACTTTTTAAATTTTAAAATTTCGATCCTTTCCAAATGATAACTTTATATTCATTGAGTTCTGCTATTTCAAAAATCTAATATGACAAACATATTATTATCATGTCAGTTTGTTATTTCTATATATTACTCCCTAAAAATTCAGTTAACGGATTAAAAATTGTTATTTGTGTCAATATTGAAATTTCAGAATTCGAAAAATATAGAGACTTGAAATAATTTAATTGGAAAATATGGACTAAACTTACAAGGTAAATATAGTATAGGACCAGTAAACGAATTAAATTGTTATTTTTTGGGTCAAAACTAAAATTTCAAAATTTTAAAAAGTAAAGAACTAAAATTTATGAAATCAAAATATAGGACTAAATCCATAACTTTCACAAATTACAGGTACCTAAATTTTATTGTTTAAACACAATTAATCTTAGCTTGGAAAATTTGGGATGTTCATAAAGGTTGTTTTCACTTGCCCTCAAGTTTGAAATATTAAAATTACTTTAAAATATTTAAAAAGCTATTTCTTTATATTTTCATAATTAAAGTAAATAAAAAGTCGGACCGGACCTATTTAAAAACTTGGTTGGAATTTAAAAATATTTTATTTAAAAATATTGACAAATCCCAAAAAATAAGATGATTAAAAATTCAAAATAATTTCCGATGAAACTGAAAAAATGAAATAAAGGTTCATCACGTTATTGTAGGAAAAGAGAGAA
The DNA here is from genome assembly GCA_025698475.1 of Gossypium anomalum. NCBI lineage: Eukaryota > Viridiplantae > Streptophyta > Magnoliopsida > Malvales > Malvaceae > Gossypium > Gossypium anomalum. Next base: position 72,657,992 of record CM046966.1, on the reverse strand, counting down.
GGAACCAATAAAGCAAGGCCAGTACAACGGTTGTATACCCCAAACTTGGGCCAGTGCGAAATATCATATGATGAGTACAACGTGAAACAAGTTCCCACATATCTAAAGCTGGTAGCTCCACTAAATCTTGGCTAATCTCAAACCGAAAGACTTAATCTATAACTTTTTTTTAATAAGTGAAACAAAAATATTGATGAGACTCGAATTTCGACATTAAATTTGTAACATTTTATTTATGTTTATATCTAGGAATTTCAAGCTCCTAAAGAGTGATGATTTCATGTAAAATGGTGAATGCTATAACAATCTAAGGCTCATCCTCAATAAGGCTTCAACAGGATGACAAGTGATCCTTCTAAAACTTTAGAATATCTCTAGAAAGCCATGTGCAAGATCAGTCCTGAGCTTATTAGATGTTCTTTGTCAAATGGTTGTATAAATACTAATAACAATAAAAGAAAAAGGTAAGAAAACCGACACTAAATCATGAGCCACTAAATAGAAAAGTAGAAAAAAGAAAATCTTACTATTATCCCTTGTTTGAATACGGTAAATAGTAGGGGGATTAGGTGTTGACACTTTTGCTCTTTTTTGGGGGACTATTTATCCCTTGGTTTCAGTTCCTTTATACTATTATTTTTATTTTATTGCTTTTCATTATCTATCACACACACACACACACAAAAAGCAACAACTAAAAGCACCTATAGTACAAAGCCTTTGTCTTTCTAATTTAATACTCAACTTTATTGCAGCAATCCTCAACCAACCAAAGCCAATATTCAACAGAACATGTGTTCTTAAAAGCATCTTAGGACCATACACTCAAAAAAGATACAAGAAACCTTTATAAAAAGAAAGCGAGTATGGAAGTATTTCAGACAAATAAAAATGGTAGCCATATTCTAAAAGCTTAAAGGAAAATAGGAGTATTTCAGACAATTTTGTGCAAGCTTCTTTAAAAGATATACTCACTCACCTCCAGCTGGTTGAGGAATGATACTGACATCTGCCATAAGACCCATAGTTGACACTCTATCCACATCTCTTTTCCCTTGAAGCATACTATACACCTATAAGAGGATCATCTCTTTTCCTGCATAGCTTGACACCAAAAGTGAAAATAATGAAGGCCTCTTATGACCATAATTAACAAGCAGCTCATCAAGCTAATCATATGGCAACACTCCCCAACGTTTCCCCTTCAATTTCTTGCTTTGGATAAAAATTTAATCTCAGGGATGATTACCATCCAAATATAAACCATTACAATTATAACATACCGTTCCATGTATTCATGAAAAAGTAAATAATAAGCGTAATACCTTAAAAGAAGGCGAGTAGGACCAATTTCAACACCTTTTCTTGCCTGAGCATTCACTCTGAAGAAGAACGACCACTCGGGCATGACAAGAAGCCCTTGTTCCATGTTAAATGCAAATGCAAAAAATGTGAAGTTAGGCACTGAAATCGATACAAAGCATGATTGCCAAACTCAAGTCGCAAATAGAAAACCGCCAACATACACATCGAAGACGTATCCGGAATTGTATCAAAATACTTAATCTTCAATTCCAAAACTCCCTCATTTCCATGTTCCAATGTAACCTTAAAAATATCCCCATATTCTCATGCTCAAAAAAAAGAAAAACATCGACTTACGCTTATGCGTAGCCATTGAAACAATCAAAACACCACGTTCTTACGGCAAGTCACCGTCTAGGAATCATTGCTCTTACATCGGGATGCTCCCGATTCTTATATATAACAAAATTTTTGCACAAACCAAAACCCCACTTGGCCCATCACCACCACCAGCCACTGTGACCAACATATTTGCCCCATCACAACAACTGTTCCGACCACTTCGAGACACATGGTTAAGCCCTAAATCAAGTTCATAAAATGTCAAATGCTTCGTGCTTCACCAGCAGCCCACTCCGTGGAATCTGATCACCTCTGAGTAATCCAACTCGATGGCGGCAAAAATAGGGTTATCGAAACCACAATCAACACCACAAATAGAGTAAACAATCGTATGTGATTTATGAGCTTCTAAAGGTAAAAGGATCTTACCACAGGCAACGACAATTTCTTGGATTTTACCGCCGGAGAAGTTTCCATTTATGGCAGAAACGATGCCGGTGGCTTGTTGAAAAGTTAAATTGTAGAGATACATGGCAGTAGTTAGGGTTTTTTGGATTTCGAATGGGGTTTTAGGGTTATTGTTTTAAAAGAGGTTCATTCGAAGCTTTTGTTTTAATAGTAGGGGAGAGTGAGTGCATGTGGTAGGAGGGAGGGAGCGATTCCTAAGGCACCTGAAATGGAAGAAAGAATAAGAGGCATCAACGGGGGAAAAATTAAGGGTTTAATGGGGGAAAATTTTAGGGATTAAACGCATGATGTTTGAAGGAAAATATTTTTTATGGCGTTTTCATATAAAAACGCCACTATTGTTTACTTTTTGCTGAGTTTTTCATTGAATAAAAAAAATGTTTGAATATATGAATTTCCTTTTTAGAAAAAACTTAAAATACTAATTTATTGAATTAGTAAAATTTATTTGATGATGTAATGCTGAATTTATGAATTTTCTCTGTAGACAAAGCCTAAAATACTAATTTAAATTTTTGTTTTTTAGTGTTAGATTTTATAAAAAAAAATGTTGACTTTTTTTTGTCACTTTTGCTCAATTTGAATATAGTATTGAAGTCGAAGCTATTAATTTCCTTTTTACTTATTTGAAAAGATAAAAACCAAAATAATAATTTATATTTTCTTTTGGTTTAATGTATAATTTGGTACCCGAGTTTGATATTTTTTAGTATTTAATTCGAGTTTTAGAGTTAATTTGATGATAATTCATGTTTAGATAATAATATTAGTTATTAATTTTTGCTAAAACAACCCTAAAATCATAATTAAATTACATCCATAAATGAAAATTTAAATAAATTCACAATTCACAATTGGCGTTGAATGTTAATTGCTAAGACTCAGTTAACAGTTGGGTGACATCCCAATACCATCAAACATGTCGTCTAATTTGTATGCCAACACACCAATATTGTTCAATTGTAGTTCATGTTTCAAAGGTTTAGACCTTTTTCTTCCCTTTGAAACCCCATTCAGTTTTAAGCTACACTCTTTCAAATTGAAATTCTTTAATTGTATATGATATCGTTTCAAACCCCATTCAGTTTTAATTCCATAATTTATTATGAACATTAGCTTTTACATTAATATCTATGTATATACACATCAACATCCATATGATGATTTTTAGAGTTTAGGGTTTTAAGGGTTATAGTTTAGTGTTTAGGGGTTTTTAGGATTTAAGGGTTTAGTGTTTTAGGGGTTATAGATTAGTGTTTATTATTTTTTTGGGATTTAGGGTTTTAGGGATTATATAACTTTTAGCGGCGTTTTATCGAAAGCGCCGCTAATGCTCTGGATTTTAGCGGCGTTTTACCAAAAGCGCCGCTAATGCTCTGGTTTTTAGCGGCGTTTTACCAAAAGCGCCGCTAATGCTCTGGTTTTTAGCGGCGTTTTACCAAAAGCACCGCTAATGTTCTGGTTTTTAGCGGCTTTTTACCAAAAACACCGCTATTGCTCTGTTTTTAGTGGCGTTTTAACAAAAAACGCCGCTATTGCTCTGTTTTTAGCGGCGTTTTACCAAAAATGCCGCTATTGCTCTGTTTTTAGCGTAAAACGCCGCTATTGCTCCGTGTTTTATAATTTTTGAGGCGTTTTGCTAAAGCCCTATTTTCCTGTAGTGTAACGAGTCAAAAGTAGAAGCTTGAGTGTACGGTTGCTTTCGATGTCCATGAACATGCTGATTCGGTATTGAAGAGTGTTGTAGCTGCATCAGATTTTGGTGTGGATATGTTTGGCCTTGTTGTGGATGCATTTGAGTGTGTTGATTGTAGTTCTGTTGTTGTTGATTGTAATTCCCTTGTCTTAGATTATAATTACCCTGAGTAGATGTATTCCCATATTTGAATGTCGCAGCATTTTTTCCAGCATTCTGAGTTCCCCAAATGATTGGTTGCTTGCAGAGTTGTTGTAAGAGTTACCATAAGAATTGTTGCGGATGTTACTAATATAAAAAGCATTCTCTGCATGTTGTGGGCAATCTTCATAGCTATGGTTGTCACTACAAATCTCACAAGAAAAAGTTGGAACATCAACTTGCTGAACAACTTGTATAGGTGCAATGCCACTAGTCCCTTACATATTTTTACTCATGTTTGTGAGAGAAGAAACTTAAGCACTTAGTGTGGTTATTGCATCCAATTCAATAACTCCTAGAGTAGTTTTTTCTTGTGCAGCTCTGGAGATAGGGTATTAATAATCATTCTGAGCAATTCTCTCAAGAATTCTCATAGCATCATTATAAGTACAATCCAGTAGAGTTCCATTAGATGATGCGTCGACAAGATTCCTTGTATGTGAACTCAGCCCGTTATAAAAAATCTCAATTTGTGTTTGTGGTTGAATGTCGTGCATGAGACAACATCGAAGTAAAGATTTATAACGTTTTCATGTAGTGTGAAGATTTTCATCATCCAGCAGATAATAAGCAGTAATATCATTTCGAAGACAAGCATTCATTATTGGCAAGTTCAATTGCAAAACAAACTGTATAACACCCCTTACTCGTATTCAACACCGAAATAGAGTACGAGGCATTACTGGACTTATACATAAGCAATCATACAAAACTGATACGTAAATTTCCAACCAAATTTAAAAATTTTCAAATACATTCATATCATCCCTAAAATGAACCTACGAGGACCGAAACATGTATTGGAAATGGTTCAGGACTAAACTGAGAACATTAGAAATTTTAACAACACTTAGAAAATTTTTGCTAAAACAGGGGTCACACGCCCGTGTGGCTTGGGACACGCCTGTGTGGGCAGGCCGTGTAGTCACACACGCCCGTGTCCCTAACTCATGTAACTCTCTGTTTGTCACCCAATAAGAAACTGAAGTCACACGGCCAAGACACACGCTTGTGTCCCGAGGTCGTGTCCTTCACATGGTTGAGACACACGGCAATGTCTCATGCTCGTGTGCTCGATACTGAGCATTCTGTTTTACAACAATTTAGAAGCAGGGGACACGTGGCCAGATCACACACCCATGGGGCTGACCGTGTGTCACACACGGCCTAGACATACGCCCATATGTCTAACTGTGTGACAATAATAAGGCTATTTACCAATCCATTTGCCACCCTTATTCACACATACATTTACCCCAATTCAAAGGCACAAAACAATACATACTTAGGCAACCAAAACATCCACATTCATGGTTAAAACACATCAACTTTATATCTTTATCTAACATATTCACTACATTTATTAAGCCCTAAATCAAACATACAAATCTCACATTCATTAGGCTTCATTCTATTACTATCTAGTTACCAAATTATACTTAAATTCCTCATTTCATCAATAGGTCACAATTCCAAACATTACACAATCATGCCATAAATCACGTTTCCAAATATTTCACATTCACCAAGCATACCATTATCATATAACTATAGACATTGACATATATATGAATATACTTAGGCTTACAACCATGTTGCCACATGGCCAAATAGCAAAACAAGCCTTTGACGATTAAAAGCCATTACATTGGCTAAAATCATATGACGCATATAACAAAATGACCAAGTCCCTATACATGCCATAACTCAAAATGCTTGAATTCATCAATATCCAAAATGATAGCTTGATAGTGTGATAGGATCTCCGACGATCTCCAACTGGAGCTAGCTTGACGGCACTATAAAACATGGGAAAGGAAGGGGGAAAGCTATATAGCTTAGTAAGTCCGTATGAACATAATAAGCAACTCTTACCAATTAATTATCAAGACCAATAATATAAAAACAAGATAATATAATTTGCTATAAAGCTCACAGTTATAACTTATCCAATCACATTGTTTGCTCCATCAATTTACAAGCATAATTTAACATGTCTTGACATTAGCCTAACAACTGTAATCTCTCATTTGTAGCATATTACAGGAATTAACAAATCATTTCAAACCTCATAGTAAACATGCACATTGATTATGTGTACTCATATTTCCATGCATATATCTTAATATTTTTTAATTACTTAAAATTTTACCTTCCAGTACTTTCATAACCATTTTAATAGGCAATTATGCCAATCTTTCCTTATTCTCATATCCGATAAATCATAATTTAAGTGAATAAAACATGTCTTGACATTAGCCTAACAACCGTAATCTCTCATTTGTAGCATATTACAGCAATTAACAAATCATTTCAAACCTCATAGTAAACATGCACATTGATTATGTCTACTCATATTTCCAAGCATATATCTTAATATTTTTCAATTACTTAAAATTTTACCTTCCAGTACTTTCATAACCATTTTAATAGGCAATTATGCCAATCTTTCCTTATTTCATATCCGTTAAATCGTAATTTAAGTGAATAAAACACGCTATATCATAACCCAATTTGGCCCGAAAGCCAATCACATGATTTTCAACCGAATTTATCATAAATTTCATACATCACAAGTATAGACCAATAATAACAAGGTTTTCACAAAATTATTCTCGTGGAAATCATGAACTCACAATTTCATGAAGTCAATGCTTATAAACTTTACGTACATACCTGTACCAATTCATAATACTTACATGCTCTTTCTCTTCTTTGACATACCTATTAAATTACCCGTTGAACCACTTGGAATACTAAAAGATACTCAGGAATCTCGTACACACTGTACCGTACCAATGCCATATCCCAAATATGGTCTTACATGTAATCTTGTATCGCTGCCAATAGCCCAGCTATGATCTTACACGAAATCTCATATCGATGCCATATCCCAGATATGGTCTTACACGTAATCTCAGTAAACCTAATGTCATGACATTTGTATCCTATCAATTCCTAAGGTTCAATCGGGACTTTCGCTGTATTGAATCTCTGTTAGTCATTTTCGTAGTATCGTACTCAATAGCATTCACATTTTATTTCAATAATATAGCATTTACCACAATTATATCAATTAAGCATTTATACATATATAATTTAATGCTTATTAAGCATACGAACTTACCTCGGCATAAAAATGGCGAAAAGGACCTAACCGTCAAATACTTGTTTTTCTCCCGTTCTAATTTCAAACCTCATTTTTCTTGACCAATAATATCAAATTTAACTTATTTAATCATTATAATATTCAAATCAGCCCAAAATCCCATTATCGAAAAAAGTACATTTTATCCCCTAAAGTTTCACATTTTTACATTTTAGTCCCTAGGCTCGTAAAATGAAATGTACTCAATTTCTTCAATACCCATGCCTAGCCAAACCTTATACATGCTTATAAAAGCCAATATTTTTCTTTTATTCACATTTTAACATCCATTTTACAATTTTTTACAAATAGGTCTTTTTAGGCATTTTCAACGAAAATCACTTAGCAAAAGTCGTTTATCTAACAACTAACATGCATTTTATACCATTAAACATCAAAATACACAAATTTCCATCATGGGTAAAATTTTAGACTTTGATTATGTCTTAAATTAGTGGTAGAAATAGATAGATCATGTTACAAGGATTTCAAAAACATAAAAATCATTAAAAACGGGGCTAGAACGGGCTTACAATCGAGATTGGAAGCTTGAAAAATCCCAGCCTGGTTTCTTCTTGTCAAATTTGGACGTGGGAGGAAGATGAACAACAATTGGCTTTTAATTTGGCTTTTTAATTCATTTAATTACCAAATTACTAAAATGCCCTTAATGAAAAACTTTAGAAACATACCTAACCATGTCCATTTTTGTCCAACAACTTAAACAATGGTCTAATTACCATTTAAGGACCTCCAATTTAAAATTTCATAGCAATTAGACACCTCTAGCATGTAGAACTCAACTTTTGCACTTTTTTGGAATTTAGTCCTTTTGACTAAATTGAGTGCCGAAACGTCAAAATTTTTGAACGAAATTTTCATGAAATTATTCCATAAAATTGTAGACCATAAAAATATAATAAAAATATTTTTTTACTACGTCGAATTTGTGACCCCGAAACCACTATTTTGACTAGACCCAAAATCGGGCTGTTAAAATTCTCCCCTCTTTAGGGATTTTCGTCCCTAAAAATCTTACTAGAAAAGAGATTAGAGTAACGTTTTCGTAGTTTCATCTACCTCATCGATGAGTCCTCTTCGAGGGCAATACTTCCAGAAGCACTCTGTCATCGATCTGGAATCTAATATCTTAAATTTTCAAATCTGTGTACCATTTATGTTTGTCTGAAGTTGCTTTCAACTTTCATGAATCACTTTCACCTTTTTCCTCAAAATCACAAGTCAATTCAACCCCGAATATCTCTTTCCAATCACTTTTGAACTCTGAAACACAGTGTCAGAGCATATCGTCAAAGATTTGAATTACTCTTTCAGGCTTACCATCAATGTAAAGATGAATTACATTGCCAAGATGCAACTACGTACTCAGATTATATTCCCGATCATCAGAACATCTTCTTCAAAAAACTACATATTTATTTCTCCCTGAATGAACAAACGAGCTACTACTGAGTCTCGTATGACATTTTTTGCATAAGCTTTGGATAATTCATTGCGTGAATTCTATCTCAGAGTAATAATAATAGAAATCAGAATCAAAATTCGTCTCATGCTGTACTCATTTAGTTTACCACTTACTATCACATTCCTGAGCTTCTCAATCTTACAAAGAAAACATCGCTTTAGCTTTTTAATTTAGCTAGATTTAGACTTCCATCAAATAAGATTAATAACGTAACCAACACTCACAAATTGAACAAAGGCTTTCCTTTCAAGCATCTGTAACTATACTTGCTTTCCCAAAAGATTAATTGTTAACTATTTATAATCTTTCAATAGTTCAATCCATCAACGTTGTCTTAATTTTAGATTTTTCTGTAACATTGAATACTTTATACTCTTGGAATCAAGAAGCATATGATGTTTTTCGTTGAACAAACAACGATGTCATCAATTTCTTAACACAGACATAATAGTGGCCGACTCTAAATCACCCATCGGACAATTCTTCTAATGAGATTTTAATCATTAGAAAGCATAAATTGTCACTTCACATTCTTGTATTAAAACACATTCCAATCCGTTCGATAGTGCATTATTGAAAAATCATGAATTATTTACTCAATTCAAATAGAACCCAGAACCAGTGCTTCGGTTAATAACACCTTCAACTGTTTTCAACTTTACTAACATGCAACGGACCATTCAAACTTTCACAAATGTGATAACTTTATCAATCAAAATAGCTTTAACTCATAACAATATCATTCAATTAGAACAAATCTAATAGGTATACCTCTGTATCATACTTTCTAGAATATGAACTCTTCCTTCAAACTGTCCGTCTATTCACCCATAAATGTACAAGATTTTATTTTCTTACCTGAGGATAAACTTAAATGCATATAACTCAAATAACCTTTCAACTGACCAACTCGCTCAAATAAAAACAACTGAGTCGTTCTTAACTATCAAATAATAACTTATTAAAATACTCCTTTCTTCATGCTGTTAAACAACTCAAACATACAATCTTTTATAATTCCCTTAACATGCTAATAAAAGATCTTTACAATTGCATTAGCTCAAGAAAACAAAATATTCTAATTGAACTCATTGACCTTAATCAAACTTACCTGAGAAAAGAAACCATCATACAATTTGAGCTTGAACTTCCACTATTTATAACTATGCCAATGTCAATTCCTTTCACGAAAATTAGAGAAATCCTGATACTAGAATCACTACGTTTCTATGATCGAACCAGAAATACACTCATAATAGACATAGTTATCACACGCTAAAGAACACACTTTAAAGATGAGCCATGATTGATAATTTATGAAATAAGGATGATAAGAAAACTGAGATAAAGAAATCCAAGATGCGATACCATACTGGAAGTTTGAGAACATAACTCGTATGAAAATAATAAAGATCTTGATGATTCCTCAGAGAAAACCAGAAGAAAAACAATGCTTACACACTCTGGAATCAATTGTAACAGAGATAATATATTTTCCAAATATATATATGTAAAACAAAAAAACATCCAGTAGAAACAGAAGAATAGCCTCACATAAATTTACCCAGTAGAAACAGAAGAATAGCCTCACATAAATTTTCACCATCAACTTTTAGTCCAAACATAATAGAATAGAACCCCAAAGAAAGAGATAAGATAGACTGATTATCAACCATCCAGAACAACAATGCTTTCATCTAACATTATAATCAGCTAGCATTCTCATAGGATAATAATTTCATCAGAAAATGAACAATCACATATATCTCTGAGGATAAGTGAATATATAAAATACCCAGAAAAGATCATTATATTTTACTCAATTACAACTGTTACACTCAGACATCTTTACGATTCAAATATCATTTCTTTGACTAATTTTGTCATCACTAATCCCGTATTATTTCATTCACTAACGAAAATCAATTTGGAAGTAATTCCAGCAAATACATACTTTAGACATCATACCTGAATGAGTCAATTAGCCGAGATTAACTTTTTCTTTAACCTTGACATTGCGAAATCCGAATGATCTTTAGAATAACTTGACATCTTTTCCAAAACTGTATTCACTTGCCAAACTATTCTCAACTCTGACCACATTATTAGTTATTTCGCTACTGAACTCTTTAGTCTCTCACTAGTGATCTCATTCAACATAAATCTCGTGAAATTTCATTATAAAATACCATATTGGTAAGAAGGTGAGGTCGTAAAGCCTCTAACTCGACTCTTATATATACACATTTATCATCATCATAATATCATCACACTTATACAATTCACTTGAAGCAAATTAACACATATTTATGTTACACGAACTTTCTAATTATCTTATTTAAACAAGTGCACTTATACATGCATTCCATAAATTTTGAGTAAGTGTACTTATCGCATTCACTTAATCAAACAAGTCAGGCACATAACATCATATGAATGCCAAACAAATATGGATGAGTTTATCACAATATAATCTTTCATTTCATTTCATAAAATCACCATAATCTATTGAAAGACAACGTTCAACCGGAACAATGACATTTGACCTATATTTCTCGACTTATGATTATTTCACTTTGTACATCATCACATCTTATTCATACCTTTCCAAGTTTCGACTCATCATAAACACATTTTCAAATATCTTAGTATTACTTTTAGCATTTTTCGAAAGTTGCTCGATTGGAAAGCATCTCTGTCTCAACAAAATAAATTCATCAGAGTCGGGAGATATCACACTATCATAGGTTATATATGGCATGTATAGCTAGACTCTCACACATGCTAGGTTAGTCCGAGAATCGACTAAATCATAGCTCTGATACTACTAAATGTAACACCCCTTACCCGTATTCAACGCTGAAATAGGGTACGAGGCATTATTGGACTTATACACAAGCAATCATACAAAACCGAGATGTAAATTTCCATCCAAATTTAAAACTTTTCATATACATTCATATCGTCCCTAAAATGAACCTACGAGGCCTAAAACATGCATTGGAAGCGGTTCAGGACTAAACTAAAAACTTTAGAAAATTTAACAAAACTTAGAAAATTTTTGCTAAAACAGAGGTCACACGCTCCTGTGGCTTGGGACACACCCGTGTAGGCAGGCCATGTAGTCATACACGTCTGTGTCCCTAACAGTGTAACTTTCTATTTGTCACCCAAGAACAAATTGAAGTCATATGGCCAAGACACACGACCGTGTCTCATACTCGTGTGCTCGATACTGAGCATTCTGTTTTGCAATAATTTAGGTGCAGGGGACACATGGCTGGATCACACGCCCATGGGGCTGACCGTGTGTCACACATGGCCTAGACACACGCCCGTGTGTCTACCCATGTGGACAATAATAAGGCTATTTACCAAGCCATTTGCCACCCTTATTCACACATACACTTACCCTAATTCAAAGGCACAAAACAATACATACTTAGGCAACCAAAACATCCATATTCATGGTTAAAACATATCAACTTTATATATTTATCTAACATATTCACAACATTTATTAAGCCCTAAATCAAACATACAAATCTCACATTCATTAGGCTTCATTCAATTACTATCTAGTTACCAAATTATACTCAAATTCCTAATCTCATCAATAGGTCACAATTCTAAACATTACACAATCATGCCACAAATCACATTTCCAAATATTTCACATTCACCAACTATACCATGATCATATCACTATAGACATTGACACATATATGAATATACTTAGGCTTACAACCATGTTGCCACTATAAGCCAACTTACATGACCAAATAGCAAAACAAGCCATTGATGATTACAAGCCATTACATTGGCTAAAATCATATGACGCATATAACAAAATGACCAAGTCCCTATACATGCCATAACTCAAAATACTTGAATCATCAATATCCAAAATGATAGCTTGATAGTGTGATAAGATCTCCAGCGATCTCCAACTCGAGCTAGCTTGACGGCACTATAAAACATGGGAAAGGAAGGGGGTAAGCTATATAGCTTAGTAAGTCCGTATAAACATAATAAGCAACTTTTACCAATCATTCACCAAGACCAACAATATAAACACAAGATAATATAATTTGCTATAAAGCTCACAGTTATAACTTATCCAATCACATTGTTTACTCTATCAATTTCTAAGCATAATTTAACATGTCTTGACATTAGCCTAACAACCGTAATCTCTCCTTTGTAGGATATTACAGCAATTAACAAATCATTTCAAACCTCATAGTAAACATGCACATTGATTATGTGTACTCATATTCCCAAGCATATATGTTAATATCTTTCAATTACTTAAACTTTTACCTTCTAGTACTTTCATAACCATTTTAATAGGCAATTCTGCCAATCTTTCCTTATCCTTACATTTTAATAGGCAATTCTACCAATCATTCCTTATTCTCATATCCGATAAATCGTAATTTAAGTGAGTAAAACACGCTATATCATAACCCAATTTGGCTCGAAAGCCAATCACATGATTTTCAACCGAATTTATCATGAATTTCATACATCTCAAGTATAGGCCAATAATCAGAAGGTTTTCACAAAATCATTCTCGTGGAAATCATAAACTTAAAATATCATGAAGTCAATGCTTATAAACTTTATGTACATACCTGTACCAATTTGTAATACTTACATGCTCTTTCTCTTCTTTGACATACTCATTAAATTACCCATTGAACCACTTGGAATACTAAAAGATACTCGGCAATCTCGTACACACAGTACTGTACCAATGCCATATCCCAAATATGGTCTTACATGTAATCTCGTATCGATGCCAATAGCCCAGCTATGGTCTTACACGAATTCTCATATCAATGCCATATCCCAGATATAGTCTTACACGTAATCTCAGTGACCCTAATGTCATGACATTTGTATCTTATCTATTCCTAAGGTTGAACCAGGACTTTCGCTATATCAAATCTCTGTCGATCATTTCCGTAGTATCGTACTCAATAGCATTCACATTTTATTTCAATAATATAAAACTTACCACAATTATATCAATTAAGCATTTATACATATATAATTTAATGCTTATTAAGCATACGAACTTACCTCGGCATAAAAATTGCGAAAAGGACCTAACCGTCAAATACTCATTTTTATCCCGTTCTATTTTCGAACCTTATTTTTCTTGATCTATAATATGACATTTAACTTATTTAATCATTATAATATTCAAATCAGCCCAAAATCACATTATCCCTAAAATTTCACATTTTTACATTTTAGTCCCTATGCTCGTAAAATGAAATGTACTCAATTTCTTCAGTACCCATGCCTAGCCAAACCTTTTACATGCTTATAGCAGCCCACATTTTTCTTTTATTTGCATTTTAACATCCATTTTACAACTTTTTACAAATAGGTCCTTTTAGGCATTTTCATCAAAAATCACTTAGCGAAAGTCGTTTATCTAACAATTAACATGCATTTTATACCATTAAACATCAAAATACACAAATTTCCATAATGGGTAAAATTTTAGACTTTGATTATGTCTTAAATTAGTGGTAGAAATAGATAGATCATGTTACAAGGATTTCAAAAACATAAATATCATTAAAAACGAGGCTAGAACGGACTTACAATCGAGATTGAAAGCTTGAAAAACCCTATCCTGGTTTCTTCTTGTAAAATTCGGCCATGGGAGGAGGATGGACAAAAAATGGCTTTTAATTTGGCTTTTTAACTCATTTAATTACCAAATTACTAAAATTCCCTTAATGAAAAACTTTAGAAACATACCTAACCATGTCCATTTTTGTCCAAAAACTTAACCAACGGTTTAATTACCATTTAAGGACCTCTGATTGAAAATTTCATAGCAATTAGACACCTCTACCATGTAGAACTCAACTTTTGTACTTTTTACAATTTAGTCCTTTTGACTAAATTGAATGTCCAAACGTCAAAATTTTTGAGCAAAATTTTCACAAAATCATTCCATAAAATTGTAGACCATAAAAATATAATAAAAATAATTTTTTTCCTACGTCAGATTTGTGGCCCCGAAACCACTGTTCCAACTAGACCCAAAATTGGGCTGTTACAAACTGTGTTGCTAGTGCATCCCAAGAAGTAATTGATCTGGCAAGTAGCCCAAAAAACCAAGTACGGGCTCTTCTCTGTGAGGAATAAGAAAATAATTGCATCTTCAAGGCATCATCAAGAACGCCTTGTTGACTGAAGGAAGCACAAATTAATAAAAAGGATTTAAGATGTTCTTCCACATGTTCATGTGGTAGTCTATCATATTGTCCATTAGAATTTAGCATTTGAAACATTACTGGCTTGAGTTCAAAATTCCCAACTTGGATTGCTGGCCTACCAACTCCCTGTTGTAAATCATCCAAGACAGGTACTACAAAATCTCGTATAGTCCTATTTTGTATGTGAGCATCTTGCGGCAACAATGGGTTATTAACATTTTGTTGTTGTATAGGCGGTATGGTTTCATTGTCTCCTGATAGAGCCATATTTCTTTGTTCTCGAAGTCTACTTCGAACAATCCTTTTAATTTTTGGATCCAATTCGGTAAGAAAATCTGACTTGCTTCAGGTCATAAACACCTAAAATAAAGTTGAAGAAATAGCAACAGAGAAAAAATAGTTAGTGAATACTAAATATTATATTAGGAAAATAAAGTGCAAAAACACACAAAAATAAAAATAAAAATCAAACAAACGCCATCCCTGAAAACGGCGCCAAAAAATTGATCGGATGTTTAACGTCACAGCAATAATGTGCAATCGTATACTGTCGATGCAAGTATAGTAAACAAATGTGAGTCTGTTAGATATCGATCCCACAGGCATGGATGTCTTTTTTCTATTAATGTCGGTGCAATAACTAGATATAAACAAGATAAATTGTGAGGATAGTTGTCGGAGCAACAACTTGAAAACAATAAAATAAAATATGATAATTATAAATTAGGATCCCAACATGAATCTTCAGCAGAATACTAAATGCTCACAAGGTATAAAAGGTTGGGTGATTATTGAGGCAGTAAATTTCAATGTATATCTTACCAAGCATCACTCCTCTATTTAATCTGAGACTTAAACATGCACATTAACCCCACCTTCCGATGATGGTAATATGGTGATAATAAGAACAAGTGGACTAAATTCCTCTAGTCCTCACTCAACTTCCATTGTAAAGCTTGTTGGCTTAAACTGTCAATGCACTTTCTAGATTCAGTGACTACAATAACATTTTCGTGTTAAGAAACATTCAAACCCCAAGATTAAACAATAAAAGCAAGATTAAATAAGATAAAATTTAACCAAGAATTCATGTGTACTTCCATATAAACAGAAAACAAAGAGTAATAACCAGCATTTAAAAAGAAATAAGAAAGAATCGAGTGAAAAATACTATTTCTAAACATGTCAACTAAATCTCTTTATTCCCTCTTGTCTCGCACTTAGGTCTCCTCGTCAGAAGCTAATATGCATCAATTTTCACGTTGGCTCACCCGTGGCAAGCTGCCATAGCCGCAAGCTTCAAGGTAGGATGAAAAATATGATGGTCAAGAAAAAGCCCTCCCCCCTTCTATTTTTCTTCTCACATCAACCTTTTATGTCCTCTTTCAACAGTACATGTGTCATTTCCTTAGAATTATTCTATCCTTATACGTACAGGTTGGTTATACCAGATTAGACAGCTCACACAATTTTAGTTCTTGTCTGGACAGCTGTCAGGTGCAGCGACAATTCTGGACGCAATCTAGAATTAACTCATGCAACAATATTAACGCAAAAAGATAGCAAAATTAAGGATAAAATACGCTAGGATTCACTGAGTTATAAAATGCAATTTACTAAACTAAAAATGCTAAAATTTATGCTAAGGATAACTAAATAGGAACAATTTAACCAATAAGTAAGGAGAAAACCTATGTTCTTTCTAGTACTATCAGGGGCAAAATAATGGCATTGTTACCAATGAAATGGCCGGTGGGTTAAAAGGTGGTATGAGCCTTAATAAGACCAAATAAATGGGACCTAAAATGGAAGAGAGGCATATTAAATTCATTAATGGGAAAAAGAGACAGAGAGTTCAGTCAGAGATGTATGGGGTTTTACTAATCATGTTCCAATGGAGTCGAATTTTATGAAAGAAATATCAGCAACCACTAAAGAGACGGAGAGTTCAGTCAGAGACGTATGGGGTTTTGACTAATCATGTTCCAATGGAGTCGAATTTTATGAAAGAAATATCAGCAACCACTAACAAGCAGGTCGACCAAGCGTAATGAAAATATTTAACGGGGATGGCTGGGCAGTTTGGATGTTTACGAGATTCTATGGCTCTCTAGTGGAATAAGCAAAAAGTGATTCATAGAATTTACTAAGGAAATTAAAACACGGTAGTAATTTACTTTGGTTGGTTTTATGGGATTTTAATGAGGTATGTTTTTCTTTTGAGAAGAAGGGAGGTCGCTTACGAGAGAAGAGACATATGAGGGCTTTTAGGAAAGTGTTGGAAGAGTATGAACTAAATGACTTGGGTTTCTTTGGTCAATGGTTTACATGAGAAATGGGAGATTACCAGAAAATGACATAAGGGAGCGATTAAATAGGTGGTTGTTGATCTAGGATGGTGGGATTTATTTTCGGAGTATTCAGTGAATCACCTTCTGCATAGTTTTTTAGATCATTTCCTAGTGGTTGTTGATACAATAGGGATTGAAAGGGTTTTAACCTATATTGAGATGTTTGTAGTTTCATTTTAATGCCAATTGAGTGTTGGAGGATGGTTTTAAGGATCATTTAAAAAGGTGGTGGATTCTAATAATAAGTTTCTAGTGAAGCTTGACAGTTAGGAGTGGAATTAAATAAGTGGGCTAAAAGAGGTAAAGTGAAACAGAATCGTAGGAGAGAGCATTTAAGTTCTAGGCTTTGTGAATTGAATGAGGAAGATCCAAGTGATTAGAATCTGGCAGAGATCATGGATGTGAAGTTAGCTCTAAATATAGAAGTTGACATGGAATAATTATATTGGGAGCAAAGGGCTAGAGCTAATTGGACTCAGATTGGTGATCGTTACACTTCACTTTTTAATAATTTTTCTTCCAGTCGGAGGAGACAAAATACTATTAAGAGTTTGGAGAATGAAAGTAGGAATTGGGTTACTGGATAAGATGAGATGATTAAGCTGGCAACGGATTATTTTAAAGATTTGTTTGCTTCAAATCCAATGAGAAGTTATGATCAGTTGCTTGTTGGGATTCAAGCCTGCGTTATGGAAACTCTAAACAAAGAGTTGATGGCTAAGTTTAAAAGGGTGGAGGTGGTAGAGGCGATAAAAAACATGGCTCCTTTGAAAGCGTCCAGTAAAGATGAATTTCCTACACTTTTCTATCAGAAGTTTTGGCATGTGATAGGGGATGACATTGAGAAATTTTGTTTGGATGTATTGAATGGTCAATGTGCGGTAGAGGAGGTGAATCGCACAAACATAGTGCTTATTCCAAAAGTGGTGACTCCAAAGAATACGAGTCAATTTAGACCCATTAGTTTATGTAATGTAATTTACAAAGTGATTTCGAAAGTGATTGTTAATAGATTTTGAAGGGCCCTTAGTGTATGTATCGATGAAACGCAATGAGCATTTGTGGAAGGAAGGCAAATCACTGATAATATAATTGTGGTTTAAAAAAATTCTACATTCTTTAAAACAAAAACAGGTGGTTTAGCTAGCTCTTTTGCTTTGAAACTTGATATGATCAAAGCCTATGACAGGGTTGAATGGGGTCTCCTGAAAAGTGTAATAGGTGTTCTTGGGTTTTGTGAAGCATGGGTTCCACTTGTTATGAGTTGTGTCTCTAGTGTGTCATATTCGGTGGTGTTAAATAGGTTTCAGGTAGAAGAGTTTTAGCCTACATGAGGCTTAAGGCAAGGAAACCCTCTAAACCCTTATTTGTTTATACTTTGTGCTGAGGGTTTTTCTAGGTTGCTTAATATGACTAGAGTGGATGGAAGGATTAAGGGGGCTAAGGTGGGCAGGAATGGTTTATCAGTTACTCATTTATTTTTTACTGATGACAGTATCTTATTTGACGAAGCTTTGGTTAAAGGGGCAAATATTATAAAATTAGTGGTGTTTAAGTATGAAGGAGTCTCAAGACAGTTTGTTAATTATGATAAGTCTTTCAAATATTTTAGTGGGAATATGGTCATAGAGTAAGGTAACAAGTAGGAAGAGTCCTGGGGTATGAATTTTAAATAATTCGAAAAGGTACCTTGGTTTGCCAACAATAGTGGGTTGTAGAAAAACAAATGCTTTTGTGGATCTCAAGGAGAAGGTTATGAGGAAGATGATTAGTTGGAGTGTGTGAAATTTATCATTGGGGTTAAAGAAGTGTTCATAAAGTCAATTCTGCAAGCTATTCCGATTTATACAATGCAATGTTTCATGCTTCCTGTTTCTTTATGTCGTGAGTTGGAAAATATGATGAGCAAATTTTAGTGGTGAAATACAAAGGCTAGAAAGGGTATACATTGGTGCAAATGGAGCGCTATGTGCACTCCTAAAGCGCAAGAAGGGGTTGGGTTTTAAGGAGCTTAATAAATTTAATATGGCCTTGTTAGCAAAGCATGGATGGAAATTGCTTACGCAGCCCAATTGTTTGTATGCATGATTAATTAAAGAGAAGTATTTCCCACAGAGGGATTTTATGAGTGCATGCTTGGGATCTTACCCTTTGTATACCTGGCGAAGTATCTGGGGAGCCCATAGGCTGCTGGAATAGGGTTTAGGTTGGAGGATTAGAAATGGCTCGTCTGTGAACATTTGGAATGATGTATGGCTGCCTAGTCCTGGAAATGGCAGAATACATGTTTAGAATATGGACATTAGATATAGCACTGTTACATATCTAATAGAGGCAGAAACGTTTACCTAGAAAAGGGAGGTAGTCTGAAATTTATTTGGTGATGAACAGTTGGAGAAAATATTATTTATTCCACTAGTGAATAGCGCACAGAAGGACCAAGTGGTTTGGATAGGGGATAATATAGGGGAATTCACAGCAAAAAGATAGGTGGCTTATTACAGAGGAGGATAATATACTGGGAGGTAATAATACTTTACAATCAATGAATCTATCTAATTTTTACAAAAGACTGCGGAACCTAAATATTCCTAGCAAAATCCGTATACAATGCTAGAATGTAGCAAATGAATTTGCGCCTACGTTGTGTATGTTGAAGTCATGTAGCCTTGTCATCAACACATTTTGGCAGGTCTGTAAGGCGAAGGAGGAGATGGTGTCCCATTTGTTCCGAGACTGTGTCTTATCGAGGCAAGTCCTAAAAGGAGTAGGCGTGGTTTTCTCAACAACCAACACGGAATACAATTGGAAACAGTGGTTAGCGATATAATTTATAAACAATAGTATGGTGGTATCTAGAATTTTAGCTATTTCTTTCTGGGCTTTATGGTATAATAGGAACAAAATTTATCATGAGGGGATTAAGGAAGGGGTTCAAGATATAGTAGGTATAAATGCATATTACCTTGAAGTTGAGTAGTTGGGTAAATTGTTGATTACCTTGAGTAGTCCAAGCGTTTCTATTTGGGAGCCATTGGAGGGGGATGTTATAAAGTTTCATTTTAATGATTCTTATAATTAACAGCTACACATTTCAAGATTGGGTATTATAGCACGTAACAAGGAAGGAATGGTAATAACGCCCTATATCTATCCGTGGGAGAATATTTTGGATCCGACCATGGCAGAGGCTCGAGTGTGCTTGCAGGTAGTTACCTTCGCAGGGGATTTGGGTTTTCGTGAGGTTTGTATTGAAGGAGATGCCTTAATCGTTATCAGGAGAATAAATTTTGTAGATGAGGACAGATCTAACATTAGCAATTTGATAAAAAGAGATTAAGGGAAGAGTGACCAATTTCAAAAGTTTATAGTTTAGGTTTGTACCCTGGGCAGTGAATGCGTCAGTGCATGAAATGGCGATAGAATGAAAGAGGCACGACAATCCCATGTACTGGATGGAGGAAGTCCTGATGGAGGTGAAAAAGCTCGTTGATAGAGATAGGAGAGGATTTACGGAGAGTGAGCAATTGTGCAGTCTGAGTCCGGGCTCGGAGGCGATTGATAGTCTGAGAAACTCGATGGCCTAAGAAAGAGGTTGATTACCAGTGTGCTGGCGCCTGAAATGATGTATGGAGATGGTGGCCTCTACGTTTTACTGATGTAAGAGGAGGGTTGGAAGGCTTTTGGAGATGAAGGGATTTTCAGATTTGGGGACGTTTCTTTTTCTGTTTTTACTTGCATTGTTTCAGTTGTTGTTTCATTTTTGTAAGGAATTGAGTTATTTTTATTTTTTAGACAGTTTTGTGATCCCCTAGTCACTGTTTTGCTGGCCATTAGTTTAGCAACAAATGTGTAGTCTAGCTATAATTGGTTTTGTCTCCAAGCATTTATGGCATCAGTTAACATTTTAAAAAATCATATAAAATTATTTTAAAAATGGATAAAACTAATTTAATTTAATTTCTTGAAACAAATACAAAAAACAAGAAAGTAGAAAAGAATAAATAACCAATAATAAGATGAAAATTTGTATACCGTCAATACATGAGTCTTATACATGCCATTAAACAATAATATGATACCTTATCACTATTAAAATAAAAAATGGTGGACTTGTAAATAACTACTAATAAAAAATGTCATAGGTCTCTATACTCTTTCATAAATTTAAAAATGAATCTTTGTACTTTTATTTTAAAAAATTTAGCCCATTTATTTTTATATTTTAAAATTTAGACCCAATTATTAACATTGTTAATTTTTTGTTAATTTTATTGGTGTAATATTTTGAAATTAAAAAAAATTCACTTAGTAACAATGTAATTAAAACAGACGTTGCAATGAACTTGAATTTAACAAAATAATTTTAAAGGTGTTAATAATTTGACTTATTTTGAAATCTGACAAATAAAAATTAAATTATTAAAAATATAAAATATAAAAATTAAATTTCAAATTTCAAATTTACGAAAAATACAAAAAATTATAGCATGTTTTAACTAAAATTTTATTTTACCGTAAACCTAAAATATGAAACTAGATAAATAACCTAAATTCTAAACATCAAACTCAATATAAATTTTAAATCTTAAATTATAATCTTTAAAATCAAAATTTAAGAAAAAAATAATAACCCAAAATAATATTTTATATTTAAATAAAATTATTAATATTTATTTACTTCTTCAACATTTTTTTTTATGATAATGGATGAAATTCACATAAAAAAATAATGATAATAACCATATATATATATCACGAAAGTCTTGCATTCAAATTAGGTAAAAGGGAATTATTTTCTTTTTGGGAAATCATCATTCATGAGAGGGAAACATGTGATGTTATTGACCTTTTCGGTGTCAGACCCAGCTGAAATATTGATAATATCTTCTTTTCGCCATGAATAACAGGAAAGAAAAAGGAGTTTGGGTGGCCTTCATGAGAAGGTATTCACAGGTTCCTCACCACCTATCAGAACAAGCTACATGTTGGGGCTGTCCCCATGACATTTAAAGTTTTTAATCAAGAGGTTTAAGGAATAAAAGAAGACAAGACAAGAGAAGAGCAATAAATTAAATTAAATAACAATTTAAGGGTTGAAATTTGAAAAAAGATAAAATGGCATAGCAGTTCAGTAATTAAGTAACAATTACGATTGTTGAAATATAAAGCGGAACACACTGAATAACAATACAATGTACTCAAAATAATTTGATCAACACATTTACGTCCGCCTCATTTTTCTAATCAAATAACAGCTCAACACCCTCCAAAAAAAAAAAAAACAGCTCAACACTATAATCTCTAATTACAACCCAAGATTATTGTAATTACGGTGTCGCTTAATTTTACTAAACTCTTCCGGAAAAATGATATTTCAAATATTGATTACGTTTTGGAAAAAAATTATAATTTTTGTTGTTTGGATGTTTTATTTAAAATATTTTTTATTTTTTTATAATTTTTAAAATTATTTTTTGAAACTTAATTTTAGTGAAATAAATACAAAATAAATTATATTTTTTTATAAAATATTAGAGAAATAATTTTCCTTTGACAACTAGAATTTATTTTATACTAAGATGATATTTTATAATAAATAACGTATTATATAGACTTAATAATAACCAACACTTAATTAAAACTTAATTTGAAGTTACATATATTATATATGTGAGAGTGCATAGTGGATGTAAGCATACATAACGATTTACAATATAAAGCAGCGGAAAAGATTGAATATAAATACCTCCAGCCATTGCCTGAACCAAATGACAAAATTCAAATGTTGTTACACCACTGTCGAGCACTTCAAAACACCAACGAGTACGTCAAATTTAACTGCACGAAAAATTGAAACTGCCAAAGTCTTCTCAGCACTCGAAAATCTCACTAAATGGAATATTTTTTATTTATGATTTTTCGGTGCTTAGGGACCTTAACTAGTGGGTATTTATAGTGGTGGTTCCCCATAAAAAAACACCAATTACATGAAAGTGGAGGGAAACGTGGGAAAAACCCTACGGACCATAATGTACATCCAACATTCTCCCACTTGGTTTATATTGCCGATGAATACTTAAAGTCAAAACATAATGCACTAATCATGGTGATATCTTCTCTTAGATTTTGAGAAGTATCTTTCATGTATCACAATATATCATGTCTCAATGCTTTACCCCAAATTTCTTAATGAATAAACCCAATGTTTATTCCAAGTCCAAACTTAAGTGACATTTCTTGAAAATATTTAAATTAATGCGCGTAAAAAAAAATGAGAAACATCAAACTTAATAGAGTTTCTTTATAATCGTTCTTATTGACCTGCCATAAAATGTAGTAGTTAATTTGGTTCATTTTCGCACTTAAGGAGCTTGTTTTCTAAGCAATTTAGTATTTTATATTATGTTTTCGATATTTAGGCCTTAGGATTAAATATTAGTAAAATAAGTATTTTTTAACACATTTTATAAGTGTTGTGACCCAATAGGCTGACACGGGCCATAGGTAGTACTAATATGTTTAATTAAGTGTGTAGGATGAAAATTTAAATGCCCAATTGACATGGAAGCAAAAGACGAGTGATGCACAAGTTTTTCGAACTGTTAAATCACAAAACTAATGACAAAGGCAGAAGTTGCATGTCGTGTCACTCCATAGACATGGTGTGGCGCGACACAGGTCGATGTGCTGCCCAAGAATATCAAGGCTATTTTCGTCCACACAATCAACTTAATACGAAGACCTAGGATGTGCCGAAGAATCAACTTTATATGAAGACTTTGGACATGCAAAAGACATAATTTGGCCTGCCAACATTCTATAAATAAGATATTAGGGGTTTGATGTAACTAAGTCGTTCTAGAGGCCTTCAAAAATCCTAGTAGTTTAAGAGTAGGAGTAGATTAATTTTCTTTTGACTTTTCATAACTCTTTTGTTTTTCCTCTTAGAATCAGTTCCGATTCAAGAGTTTATTTATATTATTCAAGTATTTCAATTCATTTTCTCTTTGCCTTTGATTTAGTTCTTTATTCTAATCAATTGATTTGTTACTCCATTCCCCATTTAATATCAAATCCAAGATTATTCAAATATCTTTTCTCTTCTGAATCAATCATGTTCTCATGATTTATTCAATTGAGATTGAGATTATGAATAACATGAGTGGTTAAATCCCTTAAGGGAGATCAAAGAGTGGATGACATGTGATTAATTGAGGATTTAGGGTTTTCCCGATAAGGATTAATTGGTATGAATTACATGTTCCTAAACACTAGGATTGACAACCCTAGGAAGTTATCATAGGCTAAACGAGGTCGGGAGATAAGTCAAGCTGAGTAAACTGTAATTTATCTTGGTTGAGAAAGTGAGGTCGGGAGATAAGTGAGTATCAAACAACCGATTAGTTAATTAGAGGCCAAGAGGTAATAATTGGTTAATCGGTAGCTAATCCACCTTAAAACCGTAATCCAAAGTTAATTACAAACCTTGAAGCGAGTTAATCTTCCTGATTGGTTTATTGATTTTTATTGTTTGTTTATTTTTCTTATTTATTTATTTATTTTCATTATTTATTTTTATCTCAATTATCTTTTTTTTTTCACATCCCAAAATTGAGTTAGTAGAATTTGGGTTAGTGAATCAAGAGTGGTCACATCCTATTTTTGGAATTAAGGTTGTGAAAATTTAGTCAAGTGAATTAATCTGGTTCAGTTGTTAAGTGTTGTTCTTGTGTGTAAAAGGTTCTGGGTTCGAATCCTTTCCCTTGAATTTTTATTATTTTTGTCCTAACCCTTATCCTTGAACATCTATCATAAATAATATTTTCACTCAACTAAAGACGAGAATGAGCCTGTTGGTTTAGTGGTAAGACTTTAGCTTACTCAGAGGTCTCGAGTTTGAATCATGTTGGTTCTGTGTGTACAAAGGGTCTCGATCTCACGAGGGTGAGCTAACTCCAAAAACCCGTCCTCAGTTCGGCTTGCAAGCTACAACTCGCATGTATGAAGCTAGAATAACTAGTAATTTTCAGTCAACCATACGATGGTGAATTTGTTCCTGGGCCTTGTACATACCACCCGTCACACTATGGGAGCTAGCCATGCTCGAAGACGTTACCTTAATCGCAAGGAGGGGGATGCCAAAGGCAGGGTAGTGACTTGAGTGAAGTCGTAACAAGGAAGTCGTAATGGAAGGTGCTACTGGATCACCTTCTTTTCAAGGAGAGCTAATGCTTGTTGGGTATTTTGGTTTAACACTACTTCACACCCAAAAAGAAGCGAGCTACTTCTGAATTAAAGTTAGAGATGGAAGCCTTTTTTCATTTTTCTACGGTGAAGTAAGACCAAGCTAGGTCAGAACAAGTTGATAGGACCCCTTTTGATGACCCCAAATCCCTACTATTTGGCGACATAGGGACGTAAAAAAGAAAAAGAGGGATGGGTTTTCTCTCCCTTTTAGCATAGCGGGCCCCTAGTAGGTGGCCCGCTCGATGGGCTATTAACTCAGTGGTAAATCGTACCCCTGATAATTGCGTCATTGTGCCTGGGTTGTAAGGGCTCTCAGGCACATGGATAATTTAATGAGCTCATCAGCGCCTGGCCTTGAGATGTGGATCATCCAAGGCACATTAGCAAACTTTGTAAAAAAAATTGAAATGGATAAAAAATAAATTTAGTAGGTAGTTTTTTAAAATAAAAGGTGTGAATACTCCTTAAAATTCATCCATCACAACCGTCCCTCTCTCTCCCACTTTTCACCCTAGTTGTTATCCACTTTTCCACGTTCCCATTATTTTCTTTTGTTTTAATTTTCATTATTTTTCTCTCTCTTTACCATTAATTTCATCTATTGTGTTGCTTTGGTGGGGGTTCTTTAGTTTGATTCTATTTTGGCTGACCCAAATTCAGTGTTGTTGGCACTCCTTTCAGTTTTGGTGTTGGTTATGCGTGATTGTGGTGTCGAGTAAGAGTATGGATTTTCTGTGATGATGTAGTATTTATGGTTATTGGGTTTGGTAGTGAAGAATTAATCCTACAATTGGTATTTAGCTCTTAACGTGAGATTTTGAATGATGATTGGGCTTTTTTATGTGGCATAGGTTTAATTGTTTCTTTGGAAATCATTGTTTTAGGTGAAAATCTTAAGACGAATGCTCTTCCAACGACTTAGTTTCTGTTATAAGTCATTATCTTATTAAGGGTAAGTGATAAATGCGTTTTTTGCCAAATCTTAGTGTTAGGAATGTTTAGTTAGTGTTTGCGACAGGTTTAGGGACTCAGAATTTAGCTTTTCATGTTAATTCTCACGTTTTGAAATGTCGATTTACATATTTGAATCCTCGCTTTTGAGATTGCATAAAAAACCGATTAGGTGTATAATAAAAAACTGGAAAAATAGCGAACGATGTGATGCTGAAAAGCCCATTGTCGACGTCACATGCTTGTGTGCCAATTGGGTAACACGGGCTGGGCCAATTGGGCCGTGTAGGCCACACAGGCGTGTGAGCCCAATTTTCGTAAAATTTTGTTAGGGCCGTAGTTGAAGTGCGATTTGAAATTAGTCAATTCATAGGTTCCAAAAAGTGTTATGTTTGAATTATGGACATGAAATTTGATATTCTACCTATGTTAATGTTATTTTCGAAATATATACATATGTTATTTGATTAGTGTTTGAATGTGAAATCTAAAATAAAAGATACTGATATTGTATGTATAACATTCGAGAGCATGTCTGTGGTATAATTTCCATTTCTGATTTGTAATTTGAAAAATTTGTACAACTATGATTTATTCATGTGCGTCTGAGTATTTAAAATGGTAGACATGTGCATTGAGGTGGGATAATGATGTGATGGAGGAAATGTTAGCAGTTTAACTGCATATTGGTAACCCATCGTTGTCAGGCAACCCGAGATGACTTAATTAGTGGTTTAAACACATATTTGTTATGGCAACTTGACTGCAATAATGGTGGCTTGACCACATTTATCAGATTCTAGTGGATTATAGCACTATTTCTGGTAAGGGTGTGCAAATTTTGAGTAAAATTGAATTAATTCGGTTAACCGACCGAATTCAATTAATCGGTCTGTTAACCAATTAATTTGGTCGAGGGTCAGTTAATAATTTTTTAGAAGTTCGGTTAACAGTTAATTCGATTCGAAATCGATCGGTTAACTGACTGATTAATCAAATTCGGTTAGTTAACCGAATTACCTGAATTTAATAAATAATATTATAATATATAAGTATTCGGTCAGTTCGGTTAATTTTTTAGAAATATAAATTAATCGGTCGGTTAATATGTTTTATACTTGTTTTAACCAAAAATAAAAAATATATATAAATTTCAGTTAATTCGGTTAACAGACCGAATTAACCGAAAAAGTTTGGTTCGGTTAATTTATTTTGAAAAAATTTCGGTTCGATTAATGGTTAAGGGTTTAAAAGGATCGGTTAATTCGGTTAATGGTAATTCGGGTTCGTTAACCGATTGAACACCCCTAATTTTTGGCAACTTGACTGCACTATTCTACAAAGTGACATATGCTCACTGTAACGCCCTAATTTTCGAGAATTCTGAAAATGTTGGTAAAATTTAATATTCTGTGTTTTGTCTGCTTGGCGTAGGGTTAATTATGTTAGTGGGCCTCTAGAAGGCCCAAGCTTAAGTTAAAACCCGGTAGTTTAGTTAATTTTAATTCCATAAGAAAAAGGGGTTCTGGTAAGCTGGGCTTTTAAGTATTAATTGTGTAAAATAAAACACAAGGAAGCAAGTGGAATAGTGGCATGTGACGCCACTGGGAAGGCTATAAGTGGAGTGTGGATGTTAGGGAGGACCCAGGTTCAAGTCACAATGACAGCAAATTAAGGGAATTAATTTTTATTTACAGAAAAGGGAAGTGATGGAACTCAAGTAAAAGTCTGGCAGGAGGAGTTTGAGTTGTTCAGGAGATTGAGCAAGGAGGGGATAAGGGAGAGAATTTAAGAGCTGATTAGAGAGAGAAGTGTTGGCCGAATGGTGGACTCTTGAGGAGCAAGAGTTGGCCGGCCAAGGGGAGCTTTAGAGAGGCAAAATTTGGCTAGGGTTAGTGCCAGCATAAATTTGGCATTAGGGGGTAAGTGAGCCATTTTCTGATCATCCTTCCCCTCTCTTTTTCCTTTATTTTTCTCTCCATTTGCTATTCTTTTCTTCTTCTTTCTCTCCATAGCCGAATCCTCTTATCACTCTACTCAACATCACTTTCCTTCCATTATTTTTAAGCCTATAGCCATTTTCCATAAAAAGCCAAAATCCCGAAAGCTATACTTTCTTCGTGCCGAATTCTTATAGCCAAAACCTCTTACTTCTTTTCATCATTCCTGACCGATTCTCTCATCCTCTAAACCCAAGTTTCTGTCGACAAGACCACAGCAAAACCCTACTATACCATCTTCTCTTCACTGTTATAAAAAAAGCTGAAAACGCATAGCCGTAGGGAAATAGCCGAATTCTAAAAGTCACTGAAGGCTCAGCTTTTGTTATCATCTGAGGGCTTAGATCTACATCGAAATCGAGTAGAAACTCATTGGAATCATTGATCGAAGAAACCGGTGTGTGATTTAGAGGCTGCTGATCAAGGGCTTGGACAAGTGGAACGATCGGATCTTGATCTAGTCGCTACTTTGGACAAAGTTCGTGCATGGATCTCGTCAGCGAATCATCATAAAATAGGTGTGTAACTGACACCCTCTCGTAGACTAGATCGACAAAAGTCGAAAAGCCGAAATGCTGAAAAGCCGGTATTTTGGGAACTTGCGAGTGTGTGAATGCTCGTAAGATAAATGGGTTAATAATTCTGGTAATCTGAAGTGATAAAACTGCAGTACGCGTGATTTCGTGCATTATTGATATTTTGGGCTTAATGGTCCAAAAATCGGTCAATGGGCCAATGGGCCCAATTCGGTAAGTATGCGCGGTAAGTGTTTTTGATTGTACGTAAATGGTAGAAATATGCATGAAAACCCTAAAATAGTTAGATTACTAGAATTCCCCTATGTATGGAAAATTACCATGATACCCCTAGGTGTAAAATGACCTTTATACCCCTAGGGTTAATTTTGTCTGAAAAGCATGATGATTTAAATCTGTATGATGTATGCCATGTATGAATATCTGTTGCATGGGGACATGGGTTATATTATGGAGGAAGCGTCCTAGTGGCTATGCCATAAATTATCTGATCTGGTGGCTCTGCCACATATATATCTATTCTGGTGGCTCAGCCACAATTATCTGTTTCTAGTGACTCTGTCACATTATCTGTTCTGGCAGCCATGCTGCATTTTTCTGTGCGTGTAGCGGTTGGGTGGGTCGAGTAGTCTCCCCACATGGTGAAAGGATGGTATGGGGGTGTATATGGTTGGATTTGGGTTGGGTTTTTGCATAAGCATGTAATAACTGCTTGCAGTCTCATTATGGGCCTATGGGCTTTATTCTCACTTGCTCGCTAAGGCCAATTTATTCTGTTTCTGTGGTTTGAACTGATTTAGGCTATGGTTGGGTTAATTTACACACTGAGTTTCCCAAAACTCATCCCCTTTGTTTTATCCACGCAAGTGAACCCTAACCATAGTGGGCTTGGAGCCGTGAGAGATTCGGAGTGGCCACATGTTTCTGCAAATTCGTTTTCTTTCTGATGAACTGGGCATCCTTTTAATTTCGTTTACGGTTTTGGGTTTTTAAATGTCATAAGGCCGCTTATTTATTTTTATGGTTTTAGTTTATATTTTATTATGATGAAAATTATTTACTTTAACTATCGAAATGGATTAGTTCTAGGGCGCGTTTTCCAAAACAATAATTGATTTCAAAATAACACGATTACAAGTAAGGCTTTCGCTAAGCAAATGATTTTCAAAAATTAATCACTTTTCTAAAATGAACTTAATCAAATGGGTTTCTTAAAAATATACGTGATGTTAGAGTGTGGCAATGGTGGTGTGCATGTTTAGGATTGGATCCGAAGGCAGCTTGGTACTTAAGCAGTCCGACGGACTCACCTCCTCTTTTCCGGTTTCCTACCTGGTGCACAGCTTCCGTTCACTTCAACCTATTTTAAAAGGTATCTTTTGAAACACCAACTAAGTTTCTAAACTAGGTAATACAATATGTTTTGAACGTTTCGATGTGGCACGTCAGATCCGGTCGTAACGTCTAGGCCGAGTTTGGGGTGTAACACTCACTTATAGGTGTGTGGGGTTGGATGGGTATTTATTACCCTAATTGGTCTGTAGGAACGGACGGAGATGGTGTGTAGTAGATGGGGGTAGGATCTGTAACTGTATCTACATCTATGTCTGTATTAGTATCTATATATGTGTTTGTATCAGTATCTACAACTATATTTGTAAATCAGATATCTGATCTCAGTGCTGTATCGATGATTTGCATCTATGTCTCAGATCGATGATCACAAATCGTATTTGTATCTGAACTGCATATGTGTTTGTATCTATACCTATTCTATTTGTATGGGTTGAGTTACACACTAAGCTCATTAGCTCACCCTTTGTCTTTTTTTTTTTTTTTTTTCTTTCTTAGGTAATCAACAGACTTAGTATTGGACGGTGTACGGGAGCTCGGATTGGTTTCTCTGTAATTGTTCATGTTTTTAAACTATTTTGGACTATCTGGACTATTTTTTTTAATAGGGTTGTAAGTCTGTTTTCGAATTTTACTTTTCATTTTGGTTTACTTTTGTTGGATTTAGTAGTTATTACTTTAAAACTACAAAGTTTCGTGTTTTACAAGCTAAGTCACGATTTTCAAAATTTAAAAATCTGAAATTTCCCTGCAAAATAAAGTAATCACTTAAGCATTCTTTTGTAATAAAAATAAATAGTTTTAACGAGTATTTTCTTAAAATTTGGGAAGTGATTTTCTAAAATTAATATTGTCAAAGCACACAATTTCAAATTCAATTTTTCAGATTTTAAAACAAGTTTTTGTAATAGCTCAAGATTTGGTGATAACGTCCAGGCTAGGTTTGGGGTGTTTCATATTTTATAGTTTATCGTAATATAGAAATTAATTACTACTACTTAGACTTATTATTGTAAAAATGTTTTTATAATTTATTCTATCCTCCATTGGGTACGATCCTCGGAATACTTCCAAGTATTTCGTTGTACGAACTATATTACAATTTGACCTATGCACTTACAGACACCGTCATTCTAATCTCTTATATTTTTTGTGTTATATTTTTCTATAAATGATAACTTGTTTATAGGCGGTCACTTAAAACAAAATTTACAAGGTAGGAACAAGTCTCATAGTGACAACATGATCCTTAAATTTGTGTGGTGGCATGTCTTTAGTCAAAGGGTCAACTAACATTTACTCAGTGTTAATGTGCTCAATGACCACTTTCTTTTCTTTAACATGTTCCCTTATGGCTGAATACTTAATGTCAATATATTTACTTCGATTTCTACTCTTATTGTTCTTAGCCATAAAGACAATAGTTGAATTCTCACAATATATCATCAACAGCCTAGAAATCAAACCTACAAGTCCAAGCCCAAATATGAAACTCTTTAACCATACTCCATGTGAAGTAGCCTCAGAACATTAAATGAACTCAGCCTCCATAGTGGAAGTAGCAATTAAGGTTTGGTTTGTAACACCTCAAAGTTTGGGGTTAGAAGAATTAAGGTTTATAGGATGAGTAGTGGTTACTATTAGACTTTTATGATTTTTTTGCAAATTAGAATCAAGGATGAGCCTAGTGGTTCAGTGGTTAAGCTTTTGTATTCCTTTGGTCCCATATTCGAATCCTCATGTGTGCAACGGGCTTATGTCTCTGCAAGATAGTCTTGTCTCCTCTGCATCTAAATTTGACAGTGAGCTACACGATTTGTTCACACGAGTGTGTTCCTTAACCACACGGGCATGTCCCTTAGTCTCACGGATGCGTGCTTTAGTCACTCAGGCGTGCCCCTTAGTCACACAGGCGTGTACTCTGTCACACGGATTGGTCACACGGCCGTGTGCCCCATTTTTTTTTCAATTTTTGCACCTTTTTGCAAATTGTTTCATTTTGGTCCCCGAGTGATTCATAACTCTTATAAGCCTTTGTAAAAGTGGATAGGACACTAATTCTGTCTGTGGAAGGTTTATTTAGGGGCATGTTACCCTTCGAATGTTAATAATAATGTGTATTTATAAGATTCAATCTATTGTTCGCATGATTGCACGTTGCTGTGATATACCAAATTTGGAGTATGTAAATGTATGGGTGTGTTAATTGGAAATTGTGTATAATGTCATTTCGTTATTTTGTATTCAAAAATGAGTATGCCTGATTCTATATATCTGTATTGATTTAGCTATTTAAAATAATTATGTTTGATTCTGAATATCTGTATTGATTCAGTTACCTGATAATAATTGTGATCTGTCTGTATTGATTGTAATATTTGCATTTGCATTTGGGGTTGTGACCTAAATAATCTGAATACAAATTGAGGGATGTGTGATTTGGTAGTTTTAACTACCACAAAATGGTGTGAATTGGTTGGATGGGTCCACCATAACCCAAAACTAGTGTGTAAGTGATGGAAGGGTTTAGTGAATCTTATTTGGTGTGATGGGAAGGACGAAGATGGTGTGTAATAGTTGGATAGAGGGGATTTCATTGCATTTTTTCTGCATCTGAGTATGTATTGTCTATACACATGATTTTAATATTTGCATAATGATTCGCTTATTTGTTGTGTATGGATATTATGAATTATCTGAGGTTCTCGTGCGTAAGGATGTTCATTTGACACCGTTTATTTACGATTGTTTTAGAATCGCACTGGGCTTTCATTGCACACTCCCTCAGTTTCCTCTTTTCAGGTAGAATGCGAGGTTAGGTCTCAGATTTAGCAAATTAGAGAATCTCAATATATTTCTATTCTGGTTTGTTTAAATAAGTTTTCTGTAATACTTGTTAACTTTGAGTAAATTGCAGTATGGGATCTTCGATTTAAGTTAACTTAATGGTTTTCGTAATTTTACGTCGTATTACTTGAATATTATGATTACCAAATCCTTTTTAGTTTCAAAGCTATTACATAATTATTTTATCTGGTTTTAAGATAACTGGCTAACATTTGTTTTAAGCCATCTCGGTGACCAATGTGACCTCCAGAATCAGGTTGAAACTTTTAGGCCGGGTTTTGGGGTGTTACACAGTTGACGCATCTCCAAGATATAGCTTTGCCAGCAAACATAAATATGCAACCTGATGTTGATTTATGTGAATCAACATAGCCGAAAAAGTATGAATCAGAGTAGCCAATCACCTCCAAATTGTTTGATCATTTGCACGTAAGCATGTAGTTCTTTGTCCCTTTAAGATATCTCAAAATTTTTTTGCAGCTCTCCAATGATCAATACCTGGATTAGTTTGATATCTTCCCAACACTCCTACTGCAAATGCAATGTCAAGTCTTGTGCAGACTTGAGCATACATCAGGTTGCGATTAACAAAAGCATATGGAATGTTTTTCATTTGCTCCCTCACAAATTTGTTCTTTGAGCACTAGTTCAAATTGAACTTATCACTCTTTAATATAGGAGCAACACTCGGTGAACAATCTTTAATCTAAAATCTTTCTAAAACTTTGTTGATATAGGTTTATTGTGATAGACCTAAGATACTGCGATGTCTATCACGACGAATCTTTATGCCAATGACATAAGACACATCACCCATATCTTTCACATCAAAATTTTTAGAAAGAAATTGTTTCACCTCATGTATCATACCCCTGTCATTTGTTGCAAGTAAAATGTCATCCACATATAGAATAACGAAACCAATTTTACTCCATCGACCTTTTGGTATATGCATTGATCTATGATATTTTCAACAAAACCAAACAAAGAGAGAACTTCATGGAATTTTAAATACACTGTCGAGAGACTTGTTTCAATCCATATATGGACTTCTTTAGCTTGCATACCAAGTGTTCACTATCACTAGAGGAGAATCCTTCAGTTTGTTTCATGCATACCTCTTCCTCTAGATCACCATTGAGAAAGGCGATTTTTTAGATACTAGACTAAAAGTTTTAGTATGAGCTACTAAATGTCAAAATGAGCTACTAATGCAAACATAATACGCAAGGAATATTTCTTAGATACTAGACTAAAAGTTTCAGTATAATCAATTCCTTCTCGCTAAGTGAATTCTTTTGCAATGAGTCTATCTTTTTATCTTTCTATGTTTCCCATTAAGCCACTTTTTAGCTTTTTACATCCAATGGTTTTTACGCCTTTCGGCATTAACACAAGTTTTGGATCTGGTACCTTAAGTGTATTATTTTCGTCTAACTACACTTGTAATTTTTTCAAACAGATTGATTAATAAAATTATTCACGAATTAAATTAATATACTTTGTATTATTATCCTTAAATGGTTTCTGCACCAAAGCAAAATAGAAGAAAATGTTGCTCAATGGTTGTCTATTGTTTAACTAATACTAAGCGGTATTACATGGTCCAATCATAGTACAAAAAGACAGCTATATTAGTAGATGAACCTAAACATGTCCTTAAGCTAATAGAAAATGATTAGACCAATTGAAAGACTAATATGTCGTCTATCAAGTCCAATTGGGGAGATGCCTTGTCTTGGGCATTGGAGCGGATGACGCCCAGAAAATAGAGACATAGATGTGACTGATTGGATTGATAATACAACCGATAGGACCCAAGCAAAATAGATCCTGAATCCTTTTACAGATTTATTCACTTGTGACGTTTATATTGTGACATACCTAAATCTTGAATGGTTGACAGACTATGTTTGCATGACTCGTACACTTTGATGTAAGTAAAAGCCTGAGTTCAAATAGATAAGGAACCAAAAAATGGTGTGTTGGGTGTAGGACTTATGTACTATGTAGCGTCATTCACAATAGTGGAATTCATAGCCCAAAACATGGGTAAATGATATCCTTTCATTGGCATTACATGGTTGATGAAACGTAAACATGGCCACAGGTCGTCCGTCTTTGTGATGGATAACTTGATCACAATTTGATAGTGATTAACTTTTCATGAAGGAAGATGTAATGATTACCATGAGATAAAGTATGATCATGTTGGGAGAACATATATTATCCCAAAGATATCAAAGATATCTTATGAGGGTAACACACTTATAATAAGGTCATTGGACGAACACTGAATAGTTTCATTCGTAATGGTATATCGTTAGGGAGAGCTCAATCACTATACTATAGTGGAATGACTTCATGACTGAAAAGGTTTATAATTAATAGACGAAATCCCAAAACTTAATTATAAATCATTTGAGCCTCAACTACATACGTCCAATAGTTTCCTCCGCTAGCTCATTGAAACCATAAATGAATTGTGTGTTTGAATAGAAATGAATGGAATGAATAGAAAAAGGGAAATGGAAAACATTCAGGAACAATTATTATTTTCTCCGAAATAGAGAAATGGAATCATTTGGAAATGAATGTAGGTTTCCCAAAATGGAAATGGAAATGAAAATGAAAATGGAAATAGAAACTTGCAATATTATATAGGATTACTTGAAAATGATGGAAGAATGAGTTTTTATTTTGGACTATTTTGAATCTTCGAAATGAAAATAAATCATTTGGTCATATTGAACATGTTGAGTTGTGACATATTGAACAAATTTTCTCGAAATTTTATCAGGGGTAAAATTGTTAAAATTTTACTAGGTGTAAAATTGACAAAATTTTACTAGGGGTAAAATTGAGGTGAAAATTTATTTAATATGTAGATATTAAAGTTTCTTTTAGGAAATAGAAAAACTGAAATTAGTTAGATCATATTACAGAGTACTGGATCAAAAAGGCTCAAAAAGTACTCGTAATTGGACCTGATGTGAGAGAGGCCCAAAACCCCTCATGTGAAGAGGTGGGATGACAAAACCCTAGGATCATTAACTAGGGTTATCGCCCCCTATATCCTAGATAAACTAGGATATTTTTTTCTAGTAGAAATAAACTTCTACAACTTTACAAGGGTTCTACATTCTCTTCCTATAAATAGATGGCACTGGTAGAGCTATTAACACAACTTTTGAGAGATTATTATTCTGCCCAAAAATAGAGAGAATTTATTCTAAACTTATAAACATATTTTTTAGAATAACAATTTTATCGGTTTCTATTAAAGAAGAGAATTTTTGTTTTCACCCTAAAAGGAAAACTTTTTCTTGTTCTGTGTTTTGATTCAATTGGTTCGAGCCCACACTCGAAGCAGTTCGTGGTACGAGAATAGAGAAGAAGATCGTTTGGTTGAAAGCCAAAAAAAAAACCAAGGATCTGCTTATCCAAAATCATAGGTATGTATTCAGATAAGGTTTATTACTATAAATATCACAAATTGCGCTGGTTTTCAAATTTTTAATTTTTCACCGTGAAAGAAAACCGTTTTTAAACCATGTTTTTTCTAACAACAAGATTCCAAACATCATTACTTTTCATGCAATTCATCTATTCTTTCATAGCATTGCACCACAATTCTAACTTTTTGCAACTCATAGATCGTGAAAATGACTCAGGATCATTCTCAGCTCCAATATAGTCAGACTCCTGCAGATACATAATATATAGTCACTAGAAATTGTTGACTTCCTTTACCTAGTAGATCTCGTCAATGTTGAAACAACATTTTCTTGTAGATTATATTGTTCAATTGGTTGTTCAATAATTTCTAGATTTTCTTGAACAACTTGATCTACTAGAGTGTTTTCAGCAGCTTGTGGATTTTCATTGATTGCTTGTTCAACACCAGGTTGAGCTTGAGGGGTGTTATATATGATAACCAATCTCTCACCTAAAATGGAAGGTTGACCTATAGGAATCGTGTCCCGAGACAGATCGCTCCCACTGATTGAGTCATTCTTAAGAAATTTTGTATTTCTCGATTCCACAATTCTAGTGTTTTGAGATGGACAATAGAACCTGTATCTTTTGGACTTTTTGAGATATCCAATGAAATACCCACTAATGGTCCTTGGGTCTAGTTTCTTTTCTTGCAGGTTATAAAATCTTACTTCGGATGGGCTTCCCCATATGCATATATATATCAAAAACTCGATTTCTTACCTTTGAACAACTTAAAAAGTGTATTTGGGATAGCCTTGGTTCGAACTTGGTTTAATATATACATAATTGTTTCGAGAGCTTCAACCCATAAGGACTTAGGTAGCTTAAAGCTATTAAGCATATTTCACACCATGTCTATTAAAGTTTGGTTTCTTCTTTCCGCAACACCATTCTGATCAGGTGAGCTTGGCATTGTGTATTAGCCAACTATACTTTTATCTTAAAGAAACTTTGTAAATGGTCTATCCTCAGTGTATCTACCATAATACTCACCACCTCTACAACACCCTAAAATATAGAGGGCTAATTGTAAAGAATAACCAAGTAAATGATTAGGCTTGATGTTTAAATGTTTAGTGTACTCCATATAGGTCCTAGGTTCATGTCACACTTCTCCCAATTCTTTTATTTTTTTTTTCAACAACCTATGATCAAAACTATACTTGAATAGATATATAATGGAGTAGTAAAACAAATAAGTGTGGCCAACAACCAAAATGGTTAAGCCTTTGCATCTTTCCCTTGGATACTCAAGCTCAAGTTATGCCAACCTCACCCCATTTTCCTTTTATTTTTGGAAAAAAGTGTAAATTACCCTGCAACCCCTTAAAAGTTTGAAAACCTAGCTATTTATTCCCCTTTCCTAGTTACATGAAGATTTTTGATTTATTTCTTTCATTCTAATTAGAATTTCCCTCTCTATTCTCTGTATATATATCTTCATCTTTTCTTTTCTCTCCCTTTTTCTTTTTTCATCATATTTCATATTATTTTGTAGTTGAAAATTATTTCTTTGCTTACCCTAAATCAAAATCAATCTCCATTAAAATGTTTTCCTATCAGTTTTCAAACTCATTGTCTATAGCCTTAGTACCTTCGTTAAAAATTTAGTAAGTTTAATCGTTTCAATTAGTAGAACTTGTAAATTCTAAAATAGCATTAATTCACACTAATCTTTCAATTCGATTGATCTTTTGTGATTCTTGCCAAAATCCTCCATTAGTCTTGATTAATTCTTGAAAATAAATGTTAATGCATGTATAAATATCATTTCAAGGACCCGTTTTAGGTACCCCGATTAGATTTGAAAGTGAAGGATGTTGCTGAAGATCCCAGTGAAAGGTGTGAGTTCCTTACAAGTGAATTGGGGAAAAATCATGCCTAGCATAGGGCCACATGGGCTGCCACACGATCGTGTCCCCCTAAAACCCTAGGATAGTTCGTTTCTCACATGACTAAGACCCCTCCACGTGGTCTGCCACACGGGCGTGTGGACCATACGACCATGTGCCCTAGAAACCATAGTGTAGTTCGTGAACCACACAACCATGTCTTCCCTGTAGGTTGATTTTGCAATTTTCACACGGCCTCAGTCTGTTACATGGCCTAGCCACATGGTCATGTCCCCTATTTTCTAAAATTTACAATTTTGCCCTCGTTTTATAAATTTTACAGTTTACAACTATTTTTCAAATATTACACTTTGCCTTTGTTTTGCCAATTTTATAGTTTTGCGCCTATTTTTCAAAATTTACAATTTTGTCTCTATTTTAAAAATTTTACAATTCTCCCCCTATTTTTTAGATTTTACAATTTTACTCCTATTTTTTAGATTTTTCAATTTTGCCCAAAAATTATGAATTGATCAGTTTAGTTCCTGAATGATTTTCGAGTTGTTTTTAATGTTTTATTTTATTTAATTAAAGCCTTGATAATATGAATAATACTAGAATCCATGATCTAATTAACTGAACTAATGTTATGTGAATGTTTGCATGAAATACACGTCTATTGTATCTGCATATGTGATAATGCTTACAACATGCCTTATGTTATTGATAAACCAAACACTTAATAAGCACGACTTTTGGCTATTGAGTTGATATGTTATAAGTATATTATTTGCTATCGTATTGAACTATTATAAGAATTTTGATTGGTATCATATTGTTCTGTTAAAAGCATAATTCAATACTACTATTTTGATCTATTTGAGCTTGCCATATTTGACTTTTTTTTTATAACTGGCAATTTTTTTTAAAATGGACTAAATTTTTTTCTAAAATAAATAAATGTTCTAATTTGTCTGTTTTACAAACTCTAATCATACTGGGCCATCTCGATGGATGATGTAATCTCTCGAATTCGGGTTTAACGTCTAGGCCAGCTTGGGGAGGTTACAACCTTTATCGATTCTCACAATCTTGATTTGCTTACTACATTGTTTCTCTATTTCTGCCTTGAAAACTTTAAAGGCTTCTAATGCTTTGCTCTTGTGATGAAACATGTAGAGATACATGTATCGTGAGTAATCATCTATGAAAGTGATGAAGTATTTTTTACCTTGCACATCCATATCTAGGAAACATATATCAGAATGGATGATTTACAATATGGTCGAACTTCTTTTGGCACCTTTCTTTGACTTATTAGTCTACTTGCCCTTAATGCAGTCTATACAAGTTTTGAAATTGGTAAAATGTAAAGTACTACCCCATCATTTACTAATCTTTTAATGCTTTCAATGGAGATGTGTCCCATTCTCTGGTGCCATAAAATAGAAGAGTCTTCATTTATAACACAACGATTATTACCAATTTGAACATGCATAACACTATGAGTGACATTATTTTGTAAATTAAGAGAATAAAGACCATTAGATAAAACACCATTTCCAACAAGTTCAGATTTATAAAATAAACTGGAACCAATGTTTGAAAAACTAAAACAATACCCAAAGGGAGCAACTCTTGAAATAAAAACTAAATTTCTAGAAAAACTGGGAATATAAAAAGTCTTTTCTAAAACTAAACAAAGCCACTACTAAGCAATAATTTGCATGTTCCAACTGCTTCCACATGTGACTCCATTTTATTTCCTAAATAGATGTGTCGCTCAACTACCACTAGTTCCCTCAGGTTTCTTAATCTTTGTAAGGAGTTTAAGATATGAATTGTAGAACCAAAACCAATCGAACATGTGTTATAACTAACATCAACCATATTGGACTTAAAGCAGACAAGTGAGATTGATTTACCTTTCTTTTCAACTCAGCTCTTAAACTTGACACATTCCTTATTTAAGTGTCTCTTCTTTTTACAAAAGAAACACTTGGACTCTTTCTTTATGTTAGCTTGGGGTTGCTGTAACACCTCAAATTTTATTAGGTTTGAATTGATAAATTATGTCAAATAATCTGATTCGGTTTGGTGGTTAAGTGCCTTGAATGTCTACTTTAGGTCCTGAGTTCGATTATCCTGTTTTGGATTTTCCCTATTAGTTTTGAATAATGTCTAACTTGAGTCCCAGGGCTTATCTTTTGATTTCATAATTTGCTATCAAGGATGAGCCTACTAGTTCAATTGTAAGGCTTCAGCTTACCCCTAGGTCTTGTTTTCGAATCCTATTGTGCCCATGTGTGGAATACTTTTTATTTCTGGCTATTTGTTAGAAGTTGAGTTCAATTTGAATTCTATAAAATCTAGTGGGTGAGGATAACATCAAAATATTTTACCTTATTTTGTTAAAAATTTTCAAGTCCTTAATTTTTCTCCCAAACTTTACCTATCCAACATTCCCACTCACTTCACATTTTTTTCCTAGCCTTATTCCCTTATTCTTTCTTTTCCAAATTCCTCTTTTGTTACACTAAAAGCTTTCTTTTTTCCATTACAATTTTGTTGTTTAACCTATCTTCTTTCATTTTTCATTATGGATTTATGACAGGTTCGGTAAGTGTGCAAATTATTTTGAAGTTTTGTTAAGTGAAGTTCTTACTAAATTTCTTTTATGATTAATGTCAGAATTGTTGGTCATTGTTATCTTAGGAGATAATCGTGTGGTGCTTAACGATCCCTCAAAAATTTAAGAATGGCTTAGGTTGCTGTCAATTTCATGGTAGCTGGGATTAATGTCAAACTTAGAGACTCTGTTGAGTTTTGACTATTAAATTCAAAGTTTTGGTATTGTTAGCTGCTTGTTAATCGATGCAAATTAATGTTGTATGTAGGATTTAGAGTGTGTTGTTGTGTGGTTAGTCAGAAATATCTCAAACGTGTGAATCTAATCTGACAACTCGATTAGAACTCAAAAAAATCCAAAAAAAATCGTTGTTTCGAAATTGCTTTGCGTCACATGGAAGTGTGGTTGCTGTTTTCTAAGCTGTGTAGAGCACACGGGCGTGTGCGATTACACGAGCTGATCAGGTAGGCTGTGTAGGGCCTGTTGGGCCGTGTGGGCCATACGAATGCGATGGCCCATTTTGGTCAAAATGTAGGCCCGATTTGGGGCCGATTAGTAGACTCTGAAACCAAATCTGTGGCTACTATATAGGCTTTTAAAATCGTAAATTCAATATGTTATGTGTTAGTATGCTTAGTAAGATGATAAGTAGGATTAATTTTGTATAAGAAAAAAGATATGATATGATCTAGGAAAAGATGTTTAGGTATGCATGCTATACATTTCATGTGATATGAATATATGTTAGTTTGATTATGCATGTGCATCGGGGTGGTTTTGATATGTGATGGAGGAAGTGTATTCTGGTGGTTAAACCACCACGTACCAGTGTGATTGGATGGACAGACTTATTAGTCTTAATTAGTGTGATTGGTTGGACAGAGTTAATGTATAGTGGATGGGGGTAGGATTTTTTCTAATATGATATTTGTTTCTGAATATATGAAATTATATTATGATAATTGCATAATTGCATATTATAAGTAACATTCTACATGTTGGCAAAGTCACACACTGGGTTCCTTGCTCACTTGTTTATTTTGATACTTTTCAAGTGATCTTAGACTTAAGATTTGGCAGCGATCCCTAGGATACCTTACAGAGAATGAGATTTTATCCCAATTGACTGTGTCAGACACTCCACAGCAGAACGACGTAGCTGAGAGAAGGAATAGAACCTTACTTGACATGGTTCGTTCAATGTTAAGTTATTCACAACTTCCTATTTCCTTCTAGGATATGCGATGCAAACGACTTGCTATATTCTGAATCATATGTCAACCAAGTCTACATGTAAGACACCTTATGAACTCTGGCATGGAAAGAAACCCGCTCTAAATCACTTTAGAATATGGTGTTGTCCAGCACATGTTCCTGATAAGGATGCAAAAAAGTTGGATGCAAGGACATAATTATGCATGTTTGTAGGATATCCGAAAGGAACAAATGGAGGATTATTCTACAATATAAAAGATAATACGATTAAATTTTCTACTCATGCTACTTTCCTCAAGGAAATTTACATGGATAACTTTAAGCCTCAAAATAAAGTGGTACTCAAGGTACTTTCGAGAGTGATAGAACAATCACCAAGTTTAATTCTCGAGAAAGTTGTAGAAAGACCTGCAAATGA
Organism: Gossypium anomalum; assembly: GCA_025698475.1. Taxonomy (NCBI): domain Eukaryota; kingdom Viridiplantae; phylum Streptophyta; class Magnoliopsida; order Malvales; family Malvaceae; genus Gossypium; species Gossypium anomalum. The sequence continues at coordinate 72,615,218 of CM046966.1, read as the reverse complement.
TCACAACATAGGGGAATCCGTCGTAGTGGGAGAGTTTCTAAGAAATCAGACTTCTTCATCTATGATGGTAGTATTTATAATAAGAAAGCCAATCATGAGGATGATGATCCATTCACTTATGAGGACGCTATGTAGAACGTTGATTCCAAGCTCTGGAAATAGGCCATGGATGTTAAGATTGATTTTATGAAATCCAATACGGTGTGGGAACTTGTAGACTTACCAGTTGGGATTAAACCCATAAGGTGTAAATGGATTTAAAAACAAGAAGAGAAATGCGGAAGGGAAATTGGAAAGACTTTTAGATTTGAGCAAAACACTAATGACCCTTGCGTTTATAAGCATATAAATGAAAAAGGGTAGTCTTCCTCATTTTGTATGTTGATGATATTCTACTTACCAGAAATGATGTAGGAGAATTGTCATTGGTTAAACTGTGGTTAGCTCAATAGTTTAGCATGAAGGACTTGGGTGAAGCTACTTATATTCTTGGAATTCGAATCCTTAGGGATTGAAAGAATAAAACGACAACTCTATATCAAGCTTCATACATCAATAAGGTACTGGAATTGTTTTCAATGACTGATGCGAAGCCAGGCGTTCAACTGACTGCATTGGGTTTTCATCTTTCTTTAGATGATTGTCCTAAGATAGTGGAAGAAAGAGAGTAAGGTTCCATATGCTTCGGCGGTTGAAAGCCTTATGTATACAATGCTTTGCACACATCCAGATATCTATTTCATAGTAGGAATGGTTAGTTAATATCAGGTGAATCCAGGTCTTAGGTATGGGCAAGTTGTAAAGAATATATTAAGGTATCTTAAAAGAACTAGGGATTATATGTTTGTGTATTCAGGTGAGAACCTTACTCATGTTGGATACACAGATTCATACTTCCAAACCTATAAAGATTCAAGGAAATTGACGTCGGAAATATATTCATTTTAGACCGTGGAGCCATAGTATAGAGAAGTGTAAAACAAACTTGCACTGCTGAATCTACTATAGAGGCCGAGTATGTGGCTGCTTCTGAGGCAACAAAAAAAGCAATATGGCTTTGAAATTTCTTAAACGATCTTGAATTCATTCCTGGTATGGAGAAAGCTATAACACTGTATTGTGATAATAGTGTTACAATAGCTAATACCCACGAAATGAGAAGTTACAAGAAGACGAAACACATTGATTGAAAGTATCGGAATGAATTGTAGGTATGATGAAAGTAGCTTTTGAAGATAACCTGGCAGATCCATTTACAAAGACTCTTGTAACTAAGAGTTTCTAACAAACACGTCGAGGATATATGAGAATGTGAAACATGACACATTTACTTCACTAGGGCAAGTGGGAGATTGTTGGGAAATGTGCCCATATTGTAGTAAACATGTAACTGTTTTCCATTTATTTGAATGATGAATAAATAAATAAAGTAACATTGTAAGAATATTTATATTACGAGAAATACAACTTACTTTAGTAGATAATCTAAATAAGTCTGTAATCCCGTAAAAGAATCGAAGTGAGCATTTGATTCTAATAATGAGAATGATTATTATGTCGTCTTCAATTCCAATTAGGGAGATGGCTCATCTTGGCTATCGAAGCAGTTGACTCCACAGGTAGAGACATAGATGTATTCATTGGTAGAATGATACATTGGACTAGATCCAAGATGAATTAATTATGAATTCATTTGTGAATTAATTCACTTGTGACATTAATGGTGTGATTTACCTAAATCCTAAGTTAGTCACTAACCATGCGTATACAACTCATGTGCTTTGATATAAGTAGAGGCTTATGCTCTAAAGATGATCAAGCCCATAGTCGTTATGTTGGGTACATGACTTATGTATAGCATGGCTTACTAGCAATAGTGGAATTCATAGCTCACTTAAAGAGTTAATGATATCCTTTCATTGGCATTGTATGGATTGATAAATATGGAACGTGGCCACGGGTTGCTAGTTCTTGGACAAGCAATTTATCACAGTTATTTGTTCAAATTAATCATTAAGACAGAATGGTGACAATGAGATAAAATAAGATTGTTTTGAGTAAATAGATTTAACTCAAAGGAATCAATGATATCATATGAGGGTAACACACATATGACGAGGTCATTGGACAAAGCTATTGGATGAATTGCTTTCGTAAAGAGTATAAAATAAGGAGTTTTCAATCATGGTATGTACACCTCTTATCCGTATTCAATGCCGGAACAAGATACGAGGCATTATCGGACTCACATCACAAGCAAACATACAATTTTGAGTCATAAATTTTCATTCAAATTACAAGACTACGAGGCCCAAAACATGCTTGGGAAGTGGTTCGAGACTAAAACGAGCACTTAAGAAAATTTTACAAAACTTAGAATTTTTTTTTTGCTATGAACAGGGGTCACACGCCCGTGTGGTTTGGGACACGCCCGTGTCGGTAGGCCGTGTGGTCATACACGCCCGTGTCCCTAACCCGTGTAACTCTCTATTTTGTAATGCATGTACAAATTAAAATCACACGGCCAAGTCACTTGCATGTGTGCTAGGCCATGTGGTTAATTTAGTTTTCATAAAATAGGTGTAGACTTCACACAGTCGGGACACAAGCCCGTGCTTGAGGTCGTGTCTCTCACACGACTGAGGCAAACATCCGTGTCTCTACCAATGTGCTCAATTCAATGCATTCTATTTCTCAAAATTCAGGTGTAGGGGACACATGCCCATGGGGCAGATTGTAACAACCCGATTTTGGGGCTAGCGGGAATAGTGGTTTCGGGATAAAAAATTTGACATGGAAAAAGTTATTTTCATTTCATTTTCATGGTCTAGACTTTCACAGAATGATTTCGTGAAAATTTTGTTCGAAAATTTTGACGTTTGGGCACTCAATTTAGTAAAAAGGACTAAATTGTAAAAAGTAAAAAAGTTGAGTTCTACTTGTTAAAGGTGTCCAATTACTATGAGATTTTAAATTAGAGGTCATTATATGATAATTAGACCATTTTTTAAGTTATTGGACAAAAATGGACTTGGTGAGATAAAATTTTAAAGTTTGGCAAAAAGGACATTTTGGTCATTTGGTAAATAAAAGAATAATAAGGGAAAATAAAGCCAAAATTGTGTCCATCTTCTCCTACCTTGGTCAAAATTCTCAAGACACCATAGCTAGGGTTTTCTTCAACATTCAAGCTTGATAGTAAGTGTATTCTAGCCCCGTTTTTAATTTTTTTTACATTTTTAAGTCCTCGTAACCCTATTTACCTATTTCTACCATTATTTTGAAGTAGGGTCCATGTTTAAAAATTTACCCATGTATGACATGCATGTGTTTTGATGTTTGATGGTAGAAAATGAAAGTTTGATGTGTAATAAACAACTTTTACAAAGTGATTTTTCATGAAAATACCTAAAAAGGACCTATTTGTAAAACGTTGCAAAATGGGTAGTAAAATTCTGATTTGATGAATAATGTCTGTTGATATGAGCATGTTTATGGTTCGACTAGGCTTGGGTAACAAAGAAATTGAGTGCATTTCATTTTACGAGCCTAAGGACTAATTTATAAATATGTTAAAGTTTAGGGGCAAAAATGTAATTTTTCTATAGTATGATTTTTGGACTGAATTGAGTAATGTGAATAATGAATAAGCTAAATTTGCTATTATAGATCAAGAAAAATGAAGTTCGGACCTTGATCGAGGAAAGAATAAGGTGTTTGACGATTAAATCCATTTCTCCTATTTTTGTACCGAGGTAAGTTCGTATGTAAATAATGCATTGTTATTTATGTTTTAATTGCTTTAATGTTGTGTGAATTGTGAATTTCTCTTGAACGTGATCGACAAAGTTTGATAAGTGAGAAGTCCCGGTTGAACCTTAGGAATAGTTAGGATATGAATGTCATGACATTAGGGTTATTTGAGTTTACGTGTAAGACCATATTTGGGATATGGCATCGATATGAGATTTCATGTAAGACCATAGCTAGGCTATTGGCATCGAATTGAGATCCCATGTAAGACCATATCTGGGATATGGCATTGGTATGGTACTATGTATGTGAGATTTTCCGAGTATCCTTTAGTATTCCAAGTGGTTCAACGGGAAACTTAACGACAATGCTTAAGTTGTGAAAGACTATGGTATGTTGTGAAAGATCATGATAAGTTGCAAGTTGGTACAGATATCTACATAAAACCCTTGCTTAATGAGCTCGATATGTGATGAACCCTCAGTGTGGTATGATTGAGTAAGTTATGATGCTAAGGTTTTAATAACATCTATGTTAAGTTTGATTATGAAAGTTTACAATGATATTTACGTTAATTTACTTCATGTTAAATTTATGCTAAGGTGTTCATGATACCTATTATTTGCATAGGAACTTACTAAGCTTTAAAGCTTACTCCCTTTCTTTTTCCCTTGTCTTATAGTGTCGCCAAACCAGCTCAGGGATCGAAGATGGTCGGAGATCCATTCACACTATCAAATTATCATTTTGGGTACTTATTATTTCATTATTTTTAGTATGGTATGTCTAGGGGCTTGGTCATTTTGTTATGTGTCATATTTGATTTGGCCAAATGTGTTGGCTCATAATGATTGATAATTCATTTTGTAAATGGACATTGAAATTGGCTAATATTGGCTAAGTATATAAATATATATGCATATGATGATGTTTTCATGGGTGTGAGAATTTACATGGATTGAGTTGATAAGTAGGTGATGGTTGTATGTGGTAGATGGTTGCATGTAAATGATACATTGATATCTTGGTTATGGCTGAATTGGTTGTATGATATGCTTGATTTGGTGTTAGTTGTTGTTGGGTAGGTTCGTGCAAGTAAAGGTGGCAAAATTGCTTGGTAAATAGCCTTATTTTTGTCCACACAGGTAGACACACGGGCATGTGTCTAGGCTATGTGTGACACATGGCTTGCCCTATGGGTGTGTGATCCTAAAATATCCCGAATTAGGGCCTAATCAGAATAGTGGTTTCGTGACCACAAATTGGAGGTATAAAATTTTATTTTATTATCATTTTAAGGTCTATGGCATGATTGCATGATTGTGTGAAAATTTCGTTTAGAAATTTTATCGATAGAGGGTCCAATTTGATATTTATGACTAAATTGCAAAAGTTGTAAAATGTGTATTCTAGTTCACAAAGGTACTAAGTACTTGTGAGTAATGGGTTTTTAAAGTGGAGGTCCTTGGATAGTAATTAGACCATTATACTAATTTGGACAAAAATACCTGAAGGAAAATAAAACACTATAGTTTTTAATTAAGGGCATTTTGGTCATTTAGTTATTAAAATGAATTAAAAACAAAATTAAAAGTCAATTTTTATCCATCTTCTTCATTAGGCCGAAATTTCAAGGGTTCTCCATTTCTAGGGTTTGTTTCAAGCTTCCAAGCTCCATAGTAAGTGATTCCAAGCCCCGTTTTTAATGTTTTTTACGTTTTTGGAGTCTTGGTAACTTGATTAAGCTTATTCTAGCAATAATTTAACCTAGGGTTCATATTTGGAAAAATACCCATAGGTGAAATTTGTGTATTTTGGTGTTTTATGTTAGAATATGAGGTTTTAAATTATGTTAGACAACTTGTGTTACTCGGTTTTAAGTGAAAACGAGTAAAAGGGCTTAATCGGTAAAAATACCTAATATTCATAAGTACATGTTAGGGTGTGAATTTGATGTTTCCATAGAAGGGAAAAATGATCAGCATGTCATAAAACATAAGAAAATAGGATGAGGTTTAATTTACGAGCCTTGGGGCAAAAGTGTAAATATGTGAAAGTTTAGGGGCAAAATGGTAATTTTGCCAAAGTTTGTACTAGGGGTTGTTTTGATGAATGTATGTATTAAATAAATTAATTTGGTATTATAGATAAAGAGAAACAAGATTCAAGTCGTGATTGTGAGAAAAACAAAGTTTACGAGGAATAGGCTCGATTGCTAATATTTGGTATCGAGGTAAGTTCATGTGTAAATAAGGTAACATAATTTTTATTTTAAGTGATTTAACTATATTTATATGATACAATACTTATTATCATGAAATATTATGCTTTGTGAATTATTATTTGGTAATATGCAAATTATGTGAACAAGTTGATAAGTATGAGATGCTAGCAAGTATCGGTTTCTATATTTCGAAGAAGACGATTAAAATGTGTAATTGAGAAGAATCCCGTTTGAACCTTAGGAATAGATTAGGGTGCAAGTGACATATCACTAGAATGGTTGAGTTCCGAACTCGTTAAGTCTGAGTTCGTTTATGGGTGGGTTACATGGTAGCTTGACTACACAGATTTCCAAAGCTATTGAGCTTGTTTAGCTATGAGTATAGCACTTACGTGCACACTATCCACGTATCCGAAATTATATTCCGATGTGTTCAACAGGAGAATTCTAAGAGAATATGGAGAATACTTAAAACGCGAAAGTGATTCGATGATGAATGTGTTGCGTGATGAAAATGGGCAGTATGAGTTTAATCCTTGGTTAAGAACTTGGTGAGACAAAATTGTGGTAAGATAGTAAGTATTCTTATGTTATAGGTGTCTTAATGATGTTTATGTTGGATTGCATGATCATGTTACTTATTATTTGCATGTGAACTTACTAAGCATTTATGGTTACTCCCTCCTTTTTATTCATTGTAGTTTTGCAAAGTCGGCTTGAGAATCGGGATAGATCGAAGACACGTTCACACTATCCGAAGACTTAAATTGGTAAATTGACTTGTATATTTTGAGAGTGGCATGTATAGCAATATACTTACTTTGTGTAAATGATCTTATGATATGGTTATGGTTTGGTAAAAAAAGGGTTTGTAAATGATTAGCCATTGGAATGGCCAATCTAAATCATATTTGATGTCATGTATATTTAAAATGCTATTTAGTTCTTGAAAATCTATAGTAAAGTGAAATTTGCTATAAAACAGAATCTCACAGCAGCAGTGACATGAGTTTGAAAAATCACTAAAAATAATAGAGATATAATTAAATGATTAATAAAATATGGAATTGAATATTAATGAATATATTTTCATGTGGAAGAAACAAAATAGGTAAATGAGTCATATTTTATGAGATATTTAAGTTTTGGTGGAACAGCAGTCGAATGATCTCTGAATCTCTGCTCAATTTAAAAATTCATAATAAATTGTAAAAAAAATAATTAGAAGCCATAATTTATATTTACAGACTCCTTATTGAGTATAGTTTTAAGAGAACCAAACAGCATAATCTTTGAAACTCTGTACGGGGAGATATCTGATTCGTAATATAAAAGGGTTAGAGCAGTCGAACCCTGAAATAGGGGAGATTTTAACTAATAAACTGTACTAATTGGCCTGACCAAATATTCTAGAAAAAAATTAGTAGATAAATATATGAGTCTAGTTTCAGGAAAAATTTATGGATCTTAATTTTGAGTTTCGGAACTCGAGATATGAATTTTTAAGAGACTGTGATGCAGTTAGCCAGCTTGTTTGAAAATTTTAAAATAAAATTGTTTGAGCTGTTTAATTAATGAATTAAGTTTAGTAACACCTCAAGCTCGACTCCGGCGACGGTCTCGGGCATGAGGGCGTTACATATCCGGTTGTGTGTCCCCTGCATTTTTGAATTTTAGCTTCGAACTGGCCACACGGGCAAAGACACAGCCGTGTGTCTCAGCCGTGTGAAGGACACGGCCTAGGGACTTGGGCGTGTGCCCAGGGTGTGTGAAGTTTGCACCTATTTTATGAAAATTTATGAAAATTAACTCACCTACACGGCCTAAGCACACGAGCGTGTGACTTAGCCGTATGACTTAAATTTGTTGATGACATCATAAACAGAGAGTTACACGGGTGTGTCCCAAGCCACATGGGCGTGTGATTCCTGTTTTAGTGAAAAATTTTCTAAGTGTTGGGAAACTTTTCTAAAGTTCTCAGTTTAGTCCTGAACTACTCCAAATGCATGTTTTGGGCCTCATAGGCTCGTTTAAGGGACAATATGAATATTTTTGAAAAGTTTTAAATTTGAGTAGAAATTCATGTCTCGGATTTGAATGTTTGTTTGAGTTTAAGTCTGGTAATGCCTCGTACCCTATTCTGGTGTCGAATACGGGTAAGGGGTGTTACATTTAGTGGTATTAGAGTTACGGTTTAATCGATTTTCAGAATTACGTAGCGTGTGTAAGAGTCTAGCTATACATTCCATAAATGAACTGTAATAGTGTGATGGCTCCTGATAATTGTAAATCGTGCTTTCATATAGTAATGGATCCCAATCGAGCTAAGGTTGATGAAGTCAAAAGTAATGCGCTGGCTCCTACTCAAAGGGCAACGCCATCTGATAGTAGACCCCCTACAGTTAGTCAAGGAGAAGGAGGCAAGGAAGCCTTTCTCTACATGATGAATGAGTGGTATACGGAATTTGTTTGAACAAATTCGAATACCCAACCTCCTCCACCCGTACCTATTCCTCGACCGGTTCCCATGGCCCCACAAGGTATGGATTTCATGAGATTAAATAAGCCTCCGATTGATAAGATCCGAAAGCATGGGGCTAAATATTTCTGAGTTAATGTCGATGATGATCCCGAGAGAGCCGAATTTTGGCTCGAAAACTCCATCAGGGTATTTGATAAGTTATCCTGCACACTGGGTGAGTGTTTAAAGTGTGCTATCTCACTTCTAAGAGATTCTGCATACCATTGGTGGAATACACTAGTATCGGTGGTACCGAGAGAGAGGGTTACATGGGACTTCTTTCAAGAGGAGTTTCGAAAGAATTATAATAGCCAATGGTTCATGGATCAGAAATGTAAAGAATTTCTTGAGCTGAAATAAGGTCGTTTGACCATAACAGAGTATGAGCGAGAATTTGTCAAACTGAGTAAGTATGCTCGGGAGTGCGTTTCCACCGAGGCCATCGTGTGCAAGAGATTTGAGAACGGATTGAATGAAGACATTCGTGTGTTAATCGGGACCTTAGAGCTGAAAGAGTTTGTGGTGTTGGTTGAACAGGCTTGTAAGACTGAAGAATTGAACAAAGAGAGGAGCAAAGCTAATCTTGAAGTTAGAGACTTGAAGAAAAGACCGATGAGTAAGTCATTTCCATCTCGATCCAAGAAGTCTAAAGAAATGTATTTCTGTTTGAATTTTTCAGCGAGATATTCACGCAGAGATCGTGAGAAGCAACATTCGAGTTTTAAATCTCAAGCCACCTCAATGGCGAGTGTGGGCAATGTAAAGTCTAACAGACCCGTATGTCAGTAGTATGGCAGACGTCATCTTAGTGAATGTAGAATGAATGACCGGGCTTGTTTTAAGTGTGGTTCTCAAGATCATTTTATCAGAGATTGCCCGGATATGGCAAAGAAAGAGAAATTCCAAGGTCCAAGGCCTAGTAATACTGCTTCTAGAGGAAAGCCCCTAAGGAATACTGGAAATGGAGCCAGTAGTAAAGGTGTGACTAAAGAAACTGCTGTGAGATCCGAAGCTTAAGCATCGGTGAGAGCCTATGCCATCCGTGCTCGCGAAGAAGCGACGTCTTTTGATGTTATTACTGGTATTTTTTCTCTTTATGATACTGAAGTTATTGCATTGATTGACCCTAGATCTACTCATTCGTATGTTTATATAAATTTGGTAAATAATAAGAAATTACCTGTTGAGTTTACCGAATTTGTGATTAAGGTGTTAAACACTTTAGGCAAGCATGTTTTAGTTGACAAAGTATGTAAGAGATGTCCTTTGATGATTAGAGGTTATTATTTTCCGGCTGACTTGATGTTGTTGCCATTTGATGAGTTTGATGTTATTTTGGGTATGGATTGGCTGACGTTACATGATGCTATAGTAAATTGTAGACAAAAAGTTATAAAATTAAAATGTGAAAATGGGGAAACTCTTCGGGTTGAATCAGATGAGTCAGATAGATTGCCTGTGGTGATTTCTTCAATGTCAGCTCAGAAATGTATAAGAAAAGGATGTGAAGCTTACCTAGCTTATGTGTTAAACACGAAAGAGTCTGAATTGAAAATTTAATCAGTGTCGATAGTTTATGAATATCTAAATGTGTTTTCGAAAGAGTTGTCTGGGTTACATCCAGTTAGAGAAGTTAAGTTTGGCATTGAGTTAGTCCCTGGTACTTCACTGATATCTATTGCTCTATATAGAATTGGCTCCAATTGAATTGAAAGAATTAAAAGCCCAGTTGCAAGAATTGACAAATAAGGGATTCACGAGACTGAGTTATTCCCCCTAGAGTGCTCCGGTATTATTTGTAAAGATGAAAGATGGACCTATGAGACTTTGTATAGATTACCGACAGCTTAATAAGGTAACCATAAAGAGCAAGCATCCATTGTCGAGGATAGATGACTTGTTTGATCAGTTGAAAGGAGCAATAGTGTTTTCCAAGATTGATTTGAGATCTGGGTATTACCAATTGAGAGTAAAGAGCCAGATGTGTCAAAAACTGCTTTCAGAACAAGGTACGGGCATTATGAATTTCTTGTTATGCCATTTGGATTAACTAATGCCCTTGTTATTTTTATGGACTTAATGAACCAAATTTTTCAACCATATTTAGATAAGTTTGTGGTTGTTTTTATTGATGACAAAATGATTTATTCTCGTGATGTGACCGAGTATGCCGATCATTTGAGAACTATTTTACAAACTTTGAGAGACAAACAGTTGTATGCTAAGTTTCGTAAAAGTGAGTTTTGGCTCAGAGAAGTTGGATTTTTGGGCCATATTGTCTTAGATGATGGTATTCAGGTTGACCCAAGTAAGATTTCGGCAATTGTTGATTGGAAACCGCCAAGAAATGTGTCTGAAGTCAGAAGCTTTTTGGGCTTAGCCGGTTATTACTGACGATTTGTTAAAAGATTTTCGATGATTGCTACTCTTATGATGAGATTGTTGCAAAAAGACGTCAAGTTTGAATGGCCCGAAAAATGTCAGCAAAGTTTTAAGAAGCTGAAGGCATTATTGACTGAGGCACCGGTCTTAGTGCAACCTAAACCGGGAAAGGAATTCGTGATTTATAGCAACGCGTCACTGAATGGTCTAGGATGTGTGTTAATGCAAGAAGGCAAGGTGATAGCATATGCCTCGAGACAATTGAAGTCACATGAGAAGAATTACCCGATGCATTATTTAGAATTAGCTGCTATTGTGTTTGCTTTGAAGATATGGCGACACCATTTGTACGGCTAGAAATGTCATGTTTTTATGGACCATAAGAGTTTAAAGTATTTGATAACTCAGAAGGACTTGAACTTACGACAACGAAAATGACTCGAATTGCTGAAAGATTATGAGTTGGTGATTGACTATCACCTGGGTAAAGCGAATGTAGTCGCAGACGCCTTAAGTAGGAAGACTTTTTTTGCTTTAAGAGTATTGAACACGAGATTGGCCTTATCCAATGAAAGCTCTATTCTAGCCGAGTTGAGAGCTAGACCGATGTTTATTCAGCAAATTTATGAAGCCCAGAAATGTGACAGTGATTTGCAAGCTAAGAGAGCTCATTATGAATTGGTTAATGATTCGGATTTTCTTGTCGGGTCTAATAATTATTTGATGTTCCGAGATAGGATTTGTGTACCAAAAAATGATGAACTTATTCAGAAAATTCTTCATGAAGCGTATAATGGTTGTTTATCTGTACATCCGGGTAGTACAAAAATGTATAATGATTTGAAGAAAATGTATTAGTGGTCGGGCATGAAAAGAGATATCTCCAAGTTTGTTTTGAGATGTTTGATATGCCAACAAGTAAAAGCCGAACACCAAGTTCCTTCGGTTTTACTTCAGCCAGTGATGGTGTCCGAGTGGAAATGGGATAGGATTACAATGGATTTCGTAATGGGCTTGCCTATGACTCTAAAAAAGAAAGATGTCGTATGGGTTATGCTTCATATATTGACAAAATCGGCTCATTTTATATCAGTACGTACTGATTATTCACTTGATAAGCTAGTTGAGCTGTACATTACTAAGATTGTGAGATTGCACGGGGTACCTATTTCTATTATTTCGGATAGAGATCCGAGGTTTACTTCGAGGTTCTGGAAAAAGTTGCAAGAAGCTTTGAGAACAAAGCTGAACTTTAGTACCGTTTTTCATCCACAAACCGATGGTCATTTTGAGAGAGAAATTTAGATTTTTAAGGATATGCTTCGATGCTGTGTTCTAGAATTTGAGGGTAGTTAGGAAAAATATCTACTATTGGTCGAATTTGCTTATAACAACAGCCATCAGTCGAGTATAAAAATGGCACCTTATAAGGCATTGTATGGCCGCAAGTGCCGAATGCCTTTTTATTGGACCAAAGTTAACAAGAAACAGATTCACGGGGTCGACTTGGTTAAGGAAACCAAAGAGAAAGTAAAAGTAATTCGTGATTGCTTAAAAGTTGCTTCCGATAGACAGAAATCATACGCAGATTTGAAAAGAAAAGAGATTGAGTTTCAAGTTGAGGATAAATTATTTTTGAAAGTATCTCCTGGAAGAAGATTCTCAGATTTGGCCGTAAAAGCAAGTTGAGTCCATGTTTTATTAGGCCTTATGAAATTATTGAAAGAATAGGGCCAGTGGCGTATCGGTTAGCTTTACCGACAGAGTTCGAAAGGATTCATAATGTGTTTCATGTGTCGATGTTGCGACGGTATCATTCCAATCCTTCATATGTGATTTCTTCGATAGAGATTGAAATTCGACCGAATATGACGTACAGCGAAGAACCGATTAAGATTTTAGCTAAATAAGTTAAACAGTTGAGAAATAAGAGTATAGCCCTAGTGAATGATTTGTGGCAAAGACATGGTGTTGAAGAGGCTACGTGGGAACCAGAGGAGGCCATGAGAAAACTGTATCCAAACCTCTTTTCTGGTAAGATTTTCGGGGATGAAAATCCCTTAAGGGGGAGAATTGTAACAACCCGATTTTGGGGCTAGTCGGAACAGTGGTTTCGGGACCACAAATCTGACATAGAAAAAGTTATTTTTATTGCATTCTTATGGCCTACACTTTCACAGAATGATTTTGTGCAAATTTCGTTCGAAAATTTTGACGTTTAGGCACTCAATTTAGTAAAAAGGACTAAATTGTAAAAAGTGCAAAAGTTGAGTTCTACTTGTTAAAGGTGTCCAATTGCTATGAGATTTTAAATTAGAGGCCCTTATATGATAATTAGACCATTTGTTAAGTTAGTGGACAAAAATGGACATGGTGAGATAAAATTTTAAAGTTTGGCAAAAAGGGCATTTTGGTCATTTGGTAAATAAAAGAATAATAAGGGAAAATAAAGCCAAAATTGTGTCCATCATCTCCTACCTTGGTTAATATTCTCAAGACACCATAGCTAGGGTTTTCTTCAACATTCAAGCTTGATAGTAAGTGCATTCTAGCCCCGTTTTTAATGTTCTTTACATTTTTTACGTAACCCGATTTACCTATTTCTACCATTATTTTGATGTAGGGTTCATGTTTAAAAATTTACCCATGTGTGACATGCATGTGTTTTGATGTTTAATGGTAGAAAATGAAAGTTTGATGTGTAATAAACAACTTTTACAAAGTGATTTTTCATGAAAATACCTAAAAAGGACCTATTTGTAAAATGTTGCAAAATAGGTAGTAAAAATCTGATTTGATGAATAATGTGGGTTGATATGAGCATGTTTATGGTTCGGCTAGGCTTGGGTAACAAAGAAATTGAGTGCATTTCATTTTACGAGCCTAAGGACTAATTTGTAAATATGTCAAAGTTTAGGGGCAAAAATGTAATTTTTCTATAGTATGATTTTTGGACTAAATTGAGTAATGTGAATAATGAATAAGCTAAATTTGCTATTATAGATCAAGAAAAACGAAGTTCGGACCTTGATCGAGGAAAGAATAAGGTGTTTGACAATTAAATCCATTTCTCCTATTTTTGTACCGAGGTAAGTTCGTATGTAAATAATGAATTGTTATTTATGTTTTAATTGCTTTAATATTGTATGAATTGTGAATGGCTCTTGAACATGATTGACAAAGTTTGATAAGTGAGAAGTCACGGTTGAACCTTACGAATAGTTAAGATACGAATGTCATGACATTAGGGTTATTTGAGTTTGCGTGATTGACCATATTTGGGATATGGCATCCATATGAGATTTCATGTAAGACCATAGCTGGGCTATTGGCATCGAATTGAGATCCCATGTAAGACCATATCTGGGATATGGCATTGGTATGGCACTCTGTGTGTGAGCTTTCCCGAGTATCCTTTAGTATTCCAAGTGGTTCAACGGGAAACTTAACGACAATGTTTAAGTTGTGAAAGACTATGGTATGTTGTGAAAGATCATGGTAAGTTGCAAGTTGGTACAGGTATATACATAAAACCTTTGCTTAATGAGCTCGATATGTGATGAACCCTCGGTGTGGTATGATTGAGTAAGTTATGATACTAAGGTTTTAATAACATCTATGTTAAGTTTGATTATGAAAGTTTACAATGATATTTACGTTAATTTACTTCATGTTAAATTTATGCTAAGGTGTTCATGATGCCTATTATTTGCATAGGAACTTACTAAGCTTTAAAGCTTACTCCCTTTAACTCACTAAGCTTTAAAGCTTACTCCCTTTCTTTTTCCCTTGTCTTATAGTGTCACCAAGCCAGCTCGGCGATCGAAGACGGTCAAAGATCTATTCACACTATCAAATTATCATTTTGGGTACTTACGATTTCATTATTTTGAGTATGGTATGTATAGGGACTTGGTCATTTTGTTATGTGTAATATTTGATTTGGCCAAATGTGTTGGCTCATAATGATTGATAATTCATTTTGTAAATGGACATTGAAATTGGCTAATTTTGGCTAAGTATATATATACGCATATGATGATGTTTTCATGGGTGTGAGAATTTGCATGGATTGAGTTGATAAGTAGGTGATGGTTGTATGTGGTAGATGGATGCATGTAAATGATATATTGATATCTTGGTTATGGCTGAATTAGTTGTATGTATATGCTTGATTTGGTGTTGGTTGTTGTTGGGCAGGCTCGTGCATGTAAGAGTGGCAAAATGGCTTGGTATATAGCCTTATTTTTGTCCACACGGGTAGACACACGAGCGTGTGTCTAGGATGTGTGTGACACACGGCTTGCCCTACGGGTGTGTGATCCGGGCGTGTGTCCCCTGCATTTTTCAATTTTAGCTTCGAATTGGCCACACGGGCAGAGACACGGCTGTGTGTCTCAGCCGTGTAAAGGACACGACCTAGGGACATGGGCATGTGAAGTCTGCACCTATTTTATGAAAATTTATGAGAATTAACTTGCCCACATGGCCTAATCACACGAGCGTGTGACTTGGCCGTGTGACTTCAATTTGTTGGTGACATCATAAATAGAGAATTACACGGGTTAGGGACACGGGCGTGTGTGACCACACGGCCTACCCACACGGGCGTGTCCCAAGCCACACGGGCGTGTGACCCCTGTTTTAGTGCAAAATTTTCTAAGTGTTGGGAAACTTTTCTAAAGTTCCTGAACTACTCCTAATGCATGTTTTGGGCCTCGTAGGCTCGTTTAAGGGACAATATGAATATTTTTGAAAAGTTTTAAATTTGAGTGGAAATTCATGTCTCGGATCTGAATGTTTGTTTGAGTTTAAGTCTAGTAATGCTTCGTACCCTGTTCCGGCGTCGGATACGGGTAAGAGGTGTTACACAGACCGTGTGTCACACACGGCCTAGACACACACCCGTGTGCCTACCAGTATGGACAAAATAAAGGCTATTTACCAAGCCATTTGTCACCCTCATTTACCCCTACACACACACAAGTTCAATGGCATAAATCATGGTATACTTAGACAACCAATACATCCATAATCAACATTAGAACCTATCATTTTATTATCACACATAACATACTTCCAACATCATATTCTACTAGACCAAACCAAGCTCACATCTACAAGTACCAACACAAATACTTTTATCATGCATGATTCTCCACAAATTTCATAGCATACCAATGAGCCAATCTCAACTATTTAACGCCAAAACCTTTAAGCCACATTCAATCATTCTCCAAGCATTTATAAACCACATCACACAAGAGATAATTGCACATGCATGCATGTATAAATATATATAAGCTTACAACCAATTCAACCAAAATGAGCCAAGTTACATGGCCAAATACCACATCAAGCCCTTGACAATTGCAAGCCAATACATTTGGCCAAATTCATAATGACACATATAACAAAATGACCAAGTCCCTATACATGCCATATACTCAAAATGCTAAATTTCATCAATACCCAAAATGATAGTTTTGACAGTGTGAGGCGAATCTTTGAGGATCCCCAATCTGAGCTAGCTTAGCGACACTATAAAACATGGAAAAATAAATGGAGTAAGCTATATAGCTTAGTAAGTCCCTATACAAGAAATAAGCAAGCCATACCATACAATCAACGTTTAAGGGATAAATATAAGATGATATAATTTACCATAAGTTTCACAATCATAATTCATTCCTTTACAACTTACCTTGAATTCATCATTTCTCGAGACTCAATAAACATAAGCTTTATGTACATACCTGTATCATATCGAAATGAAATTACACGTATTCTCATCTTTGACATACCCATGAACCACTCAGAATGATAATGTCGAATAGTCGGGAATTTTGAACACTAAGTGCCACATATGTAGCCAATGCTACCTAAGTCTCATATCTCATAATTTCTCCCTCTCGAGCCATCGACGGGCTTGCTCACACAAGTTGTCAGTCCAGACGTAGCTATACAGTGCAATATGACTAAATTGCAATAGGTGTAAAATATGTGTTCTAGAAGCTAGAGGTGTCTAATTGCTATAAAATTTTTAAATTGGAGGTACTTAAATGGAAATTAGACCATTATACTTTAAGTTGGACAAAAATGGACATGGTAGGGGGAAATTTCAAAGTTTGGCATTAAGGGCATTTTGGTCATTTGGCTAATAAAGACAAAATTTAACAAATAAAAGATGTCATCTTCTCAATTTCATCCTCCCATGGCTGGCAATAACAAGAGGAGACATAACTAGGGTTTTCCAAGCTTTCAAGCTCGATTGTAAGTCCCTTCTAACCTCGTTTTTAATGATTTTCATGTTTTTGAGATCATTGTAACCTAATCTAGCAATTTCAAGGACTAATTTGAAAAAAAAATATGAAGTTTAAAATTTTACCCATGTTAGATATTTATGTATCTTGAAGTCTAATGGTAGAAAATCCATTTTTGGTGTTAGATAAACAACTTTTGCTAAGTGATTTTTGGTAAAAATGTCAAAAATGACTTATTTGTAAAAGTTATGAAATAAATAGTAAAAGTGTGATTAAGTGGAAAATGTGGGCTGATATGAGTACAAAAATGGTTCGGATAGGCTTGGGTTTTGAATAAATTGAATACATTTCATTTTACGAGCCTAAGGACTAAATTGTAAAAATACGAAATATTAGGGATAAAAATATAATTTTTTCATAATATGATTTTTGGCCCAAATTGAATAATGTGAGTATTAAACAAGTTAAATTTGTTATTATAGATCAAGAAAAACGAGATTCGAACCTAGATCGAGGGAAAAATAAAGTGTTTGACGATTAGGTCCAATTCTACTATTTTTGTACCGAGGTAAGTTCGTATGTAAATAATGCACTGTTATATTTATGTTTTAAATGCTTTAATATTGCATGAATTGTGTGATTAACTCTTTGGACGTATTCGACAAAGTTTCAACAAGCGAGAAATTCCGGTTGAACCTTAGGAATAGAATAGGATTGTCACTAGGAACCCCATGTATATATGTGTTTATGTGATTCGGGTGCTGGTCTTATATGTCCTTCTAGTGGCTGGGTATTCCGGCATATGTTGGGGATACCTGACAGCTTGTGTGAGTAGGCCTGTGAATAGCTTGAGAGCGACCCCATATGTGTTATGCGATATGAGGTTGATTTAGCTACATATATGGCACTCATGTGCAAGATTTTCCAAGTGTCTGATAATATTTCAAGTGTTCAACCGAAATGCCAAAGATGTGAAAGGATGTGGTTATGTTACAAGTTGGTACAGGTATGTACATAGAACTCATAAGTAATAAACTCGATGGGTGATGAACTCTTAGTAAATTTGTGATTGAGCAAGTTCTAACTATGAGATTTTAGTAACATTTATGTTATCTCACTTTATATAAATTGCATGATTAACATGTTGTTAAAATGCATATTATTTGCATATGAATTTACTACGCTATATAGCTTACTCCCCTTTCTTTCCCTTGTCTTTTAGTGTCACTAAGCTAGCTCGGGTTTCGAGACCATCGGAGATCCATTCACACTATCAAAAATTATTTTGGTATTAATGAAATCAACATTTTAAGTTATGGCATGTATAGAGGATTTGGTCATTTTGTTATGTGTCATAATTGATTTGGCCAAATGTGTTGGCTTATATTGGTTAAAAGTTCATTTTGTATAAGGCCATTAGAAATAAGCCAATATTGGTTATAAGTATATTCATATATTGATGCCTTTCATGAATAATGTGTTGATGTCTTGGTTGTAGATCTTTAGTTGTATGTATATGCTTCGATTTGGTGCTATGTTATATTGTGTAGGTGTGTACATTAAAGGGTGGCAAAATGGCTTGGTAAATAGCCTTATTTTTGTCCACATGGGTAGACACACGGGCGAGTGTTTAGGCAGTGTGTGACACACGGTTTGCCCCACGGGCATGTATATAGGTCGTGTGTCCCCTGCACCTTAATTTAGAGAAACAAAATGCTCAGAGTTGAGCATACGGGCAGAGACATGGGCGTCTGTTTCAGCCATGTGGATGGCACGGCCTCAAACACAGGTGTGTGCCCTGGCCATGTGAAGTCTGTACCTATTTTATGAAAATTAATTTTCCACACGGCCTAGCACACTGGCATGTGACTTGGCAGTGTGATCTGAATTTGTTCATGAGTTACAAGTCAGAGAGTTACACGGGGTCGGGACACGGGCGTGTTTGACCATACGGCCTGCCCACAGGGGTGTGTCCCATACGCACACGGGTGTGTGACCCTTGTTTAGTGTAAAATTTTCTAAGTTTTGTAAAATTTTCTAAAGTTCTTGGTTTAGTCCCAAATCACTTCCAATGCACGTTCTGAGCCTCGTAGGCTCATGTTAGGGACTTTCTGATTAAATGCAAATAGTTTTAATTTGGACTCAAATTTTTAACCCGAAATTGTATATTTGTTCGTGTGATATGTCCGAGCCTCCTACCATGTTCCGGCGTTGAATACGGGTAAGGGGTGTTACATTTACACCCCCCCACACACAAGTTCAATGGCATAATCCATGGCATTTTTAAGCAACCAAAACATCCAAAATCAAGGTTAAATCATATCATTCATTACCAACACTTAACATATTTACAATAGCATAATTTACCAAATCAATTCATACCAAACTCACATTCACAAGTATCAACATGAATACTTTCATCATGCATAATTCTTCTTAGATTTCCTAGCACACCAAAGGAGCCATCTCATCTATTTCACAACAAGTCATTTAACCATAATAAACATATAGCAACCCATTACAAAACAAAAAAACAAGAAGGCATTAACACATATACTTACATAAATGGGCTTACAATCATTTTAGCCAAAATAAGCCAATTACAGGGCTAAATACCAAATCACCTTAAACAAATATAAGCTAATACATTTGACCAAATCAAATGACACATATAACAAAATGACCAAGTCCCTATACATGACATACTCTCAAAATGTTTTAAAATCATCGGTACCCAAAAGATAATTTGATAGTGTGATGCAACTTCCGACGATCTCCAATCCCGAGCTAGGTTGGTGACACAATAAAATATTGAAAATAAAACGTAGTAAGCTATATAGCTTAGTAAGCTCATATAAAGAAATAAGCAACCTTACCATGCATTAATCATGCAAGTAATATAACATAAGATGACATAATTTACCATAATCTCAATATCATAATTCACTTCCATCACAACTTATCTTGAAAATCATCATTTCACGAATTAATAATCATAAGATTTGAGTACATACTTGTACCATCTCACAACAATTTACACTTATTCTTATCTTTGACATACCCGTGAACCACTCGGAATAACAATGTCGGACACTTGGAATCTTGCACACTAAGTGCCACATATGTAGCCCATGCTACCTCAATCTCATATCGATAATTGCTCGCTCTCGAGCTAATCAATGGGCCTACTCACACAAGCTGTTAGTCAAGACGTAGCTACTGGTCTTTGCTTACACAAAGTTGTCGGTCAAAACGTAGCTACTCGGTGCTACTCACTCACACAAGTGCCAAGTAATCAGAACATATACCGTATACTCAAAGAACCGTACAACGCGTATGAGACCAGCACCCGGATCACATAATCACATAACACATAGTAACCCTAGTGACATGTCACTTGTATCCTAATCTATTCCTAAGGTTCAAACGGGATTTCTTACATATCGAACCGTCGTTGAACTTGCCCGTAAAATTAAACTTGTCCACACAATCAATCATATAGTTCATGTAATATTGAAGCATTTAAATACAATTATATTAAAGCTTATTTAACATACGAACTTACCTCGGTTACAAAAACAGCTATTAGTTTGATTTAGTCCACAACCTTATTCTTTCCCCGATCTAAACTCGAACTTCATTTTTCTTGATCTATAATATCAAATTTAACTTTTTTAATCAACGCATTATTCAGTTCAGCCCAAAAACACACTATGGCAAAAATTACATTCTTGCCCCTAAACTTTTGGCATTTTACATTTTAGTCCCTAGGCTCGTAAAATAAGTTTCATTCGATTTCTTCTCCACCCAAGCCTAGACGAACCCTTTTCATGCTCATGAAAGCCCACATTTTCCATTTATTCACACTTTTATACACATTTTATAGACTTTTACAAAAAAGTCCCTATTTGACATTTTTTATCGAAAATCACTTTGTAAATGTTGTTTAATTATCAACAAAGATGCATATTCTACCATTAAACATCAAAATACACACCTATTCAACATGGGTAAAATTCTAGACTTTGATTTTCTTTCAAATTAGTCCTTGAAATAGCTAAATCAAGTTACAACGATCTCAAAAAATAAAAATCATCAAAAATGGGACAATAACGGATTTACAATCAAGCTTGAAAGTCGGCCAAACCCTAGATATGTCATCCTTTGTGATTTTTGGCCATAGAGGATGAAATCAGAAAATATGAACACTTTTTATTTGTTAATTTTGTCTTTATTTACCAAAGGACTAAAATGCCCTTAATGCCTAAGCTTAAAATTTTACCTAGCCATGTTCACTTTTGTCCATACTAAAATAGAATGGTCTAATTACCATTTAAGGACCTTTAATTTAAGAATTCATAGCAATTAGGCACTTTTAACATAGAGAACTCAAGTTTTGCACCTATTGCAATCTAGTCCTTCTAGCCAAATTGGACACTCAAATGAAAAAATTTCTTAACGAATTTTTCACAAAATCATTCAATCATACTGTAGACCTTAAAGAAATAATAAAATAAATATTTCTACTTCAAATTTGTGGTCCCAAAACCACTATTTTGATTTGACCCAAAAACGGGCTGTTACACGTTGTGGATCCTCTCCAACTTAGTCGGCAAAACTAGTCGAATGCCACTGGCCCTATTCTTTCAATGATCTTATATAGACCAATGAAATGCAGACTCAACTTGCCTTTGCGACCAAATCTAAGAATTTTCTTCCACAGAAACACTTTTAGAAACACTTTATCACCAACCTGAAATTCAACATCCTTCTGTTTCAAATCCACGTACGATTTTTGTCGATCTGAAGTTGCTTTCAAGAAATCAAGAATTACTTTCACTTTCTCCTCGATTTCTCTAAACAAATCAACCCCGTGAATCTGTTTCTCAATAAGCTCGGTCCAGTACAACGGAGTTCAACACTTGCGGCCATACAATGCTTCATACAGTGCCATCTTCATACTCGATTGAAAATTGTTGTTATAAGCAAATTTGACTAAAGGTAGATATTTCTCCCAACTACCTTCGAACTCTAAAACACAATAGTGAAGCATATCTTCGAGAATTTGAATCACTCTCTCAGATTGACCGTCAGTTTGCGAATAGAACGCAGTACTAAAATTCAACTTTGTACCCAACGCTCCTTGCAATTTCTTCCAAAATCGCAACGTAAACCTCGAATATATATCTGAAATAATGGAAGTAGGCACCCTGTGCAATCTAACAATCTCAGAAATGTATAACTCAGCTAGTTTATAAAGTGAATAATCAGTATGTACCGAAATAAAATGAGTTAATTTTGTCAATCTATCAACAACGACCCATACAACATCTTTCTTTTTTGGAGTCAGAGATAACCCCGATACGAAATCCATCGTAACTCTATCCCATTTCCACTCGGGTATAGTTACAGGCTGAAGTAAACCCGAAGGCACTTGATGTTCGGCTTTCACTTGTTGACAAATCAAACACCTCGTTACAAACTAGGAAATGTCTCATTTCATGCCTAACCACCAATACAATTCCTTCAAATCATTATAACATTATGTGCCTCGTGAAAAATTTTTTGAATCAGCTCAGTATCTGTCGATACACAAATCTTACCTCAGAACCTCAAATAATCACCAGATCCAATCTGATATTCTGAATCACTATTTGAGTTGCATTGATCTCTCTTAGTTTACAACTCATTGTCACCTTTCTTAGCTTCACAAATTTGTTGAAGATATATCGATCTAGCTTTTAACTCAACTAGAATTGAATCATCATCAGATTAAGTTAGTCGTGTATTCATTGATCTCAAAGAAAACAAAGGTTTCGTACTTAAAGCATCAGTGACTACATTCGCCTTTCTCGGATGATAATAAATTACCAACTCAAAATCTTTCAATAGTTCGAGCCATCTCTGTTGTCATAGATTCAAATCTTTCTGAGTCATCAAATACTTTAAACTCTTGTGATCAGTGAAGATATGGCATCTCTCACCAAATAAATGGTGTCTCCAAATTTTTAAAGCAAACACAATAGCAGCTAATTCCAAGTCGTGTGGTTTTAACTATCTCGAGGCACAAGCTATCACTTTACCCTCTTGAATTAATACACAACCAATACTGTTCAATGATGCATCGCTGAAAATCACAAACTCTTTCTTCGATTTAGGTTGCACTAACACCGGTGCCTTAGTCAACAACATTTTCAACTATTCAAAACTCTTTTGACATTTCTCAGACCACTTGAATTTCACATCCTTTCATAACAATTTGGTTATAGGTGTAGCAATCATTGAAAATCCCTTAACAAAGTGTCGATAATAACCAGCTAAGCTCAAAAAGCTTCTAACTTTGGATTCATTCCTCAGTGGTTTCTAATCAACAACTGTTGAAATCTTACTCGGATCAACCCTTATACCTTCCACTGAAAAATATGCCCCAAGAATCTGACTTCTCGGAGCCAGAACTCACTTTTGCTGAACTTGGCAAACAATTTCTTATCTCTCAAAGTCTACAATACAATTCTTAAATGTTTGGCATGCTCAGACTCATCTCAGGAATAAATCAAAATCTCATCAATAAACACAACCACAAACTTATCTAAATACAGTCAAAAAATTCAATTCATCAAGTCCATAAAAATGGCAAGAGCATTAGTTAATCCAAAAGGCATAACAAGAAATTCATAATGCCCATTCCTCGTTTTGAACGTAATTTTTGGCACATCCGAGTCCTTAACTCTCAGTTGATAATAGTCGGATCTCAAATCTATCTTCGAGAATATTGTTGCCCCTTTCAATTGGTCAAACAAATCATCAATCCTTGGTAAAGGATACTTATTCTTTATTGTAACCTTGTTAAGTTGACAATAATTGATAAACCGTAATTTATACATGTTTTTATCCCTCGCTTATCACGTTAATGAATGGTTTCTCCTTAGATTTGGTAAATTTGATGCTTCTAATCCTTTAATTTCATGTTTTATACTTAGGTGAGCATAGGAGGATGAAAAGAACGAGAAACAGGCCAAAAATGGAGAAAATGGGCCGACAAGGGAAAAAAACACGGCCTGGACTTCCTCACACAGGTAGCACACACGCCCGTGCCAATCTAACAGGCTCGACCACGGCCCAAATCAACCTCAGCATTGGCGTGTTGATATCTCAGCCTCGACCACGTCCTGAAGTAATCGCACACGGTCGTGTCATACGGGTATGTCCCTGCCGAGCCCTAGCTAAATTCCAGTCAGAAAAGGGCAAGTTTTAGGGCCTTTAGGCATTCTAAAGCCTGTTTAAACACCCTAGAGGAAGACTCAAAGAGAGACGGAGAAGAGGGAGTGAGGAATTACTCCAAGGAAGCCGATTGATCCATCTCAAAAGCTGGATTTATCATCAAGACTGAAGATTTCTCCTTAATTTCCCTTCAGGAGTTTTGGGTTTTCTTTATGTTTTGTATTCTTTATTATTCTGAGATGTTTTCTTATTTATTTATGAACTAAAACCCCTAAATACCTAAGGAGGATGAAACCTAAGACCAATCTTGTTATTATTTTCTGAATCATATGATAAATATTTGACTTGTTCTTAATTATGTGTTCTTAATTCTTGCTTTGGTATTTCAGGATATCGATTCAAGTTAACGTTCTTAGTTGGAGGATGAATAGTCCCTGGCTAAGAGTGACTTTGTCATAATTAAGCGAAGTTGATTGCACGCCTAGAGATAGGGTGACAAGATTTTGCCGGATTAGGGTGAAACCTAATAAGGGAATCCATAGATCGAGTTAATACAACCCTAGGGTGTTAATTAGAGAAAAGTCTCAGTTATTCAACCTAGGGATTAGACGTTATTAGTCTTGAATAGGGATAATAACATATCTTAGGGATCTCTACGGAACAAGTTAAATGAATAAATCGTCCGGTTCGAAGCCAGAATAACAAGTAAAAGTCTAGGTGGATTTTTCCTTATGTATTGTCCTAAATCAATTGTTTTTCCCAAAAGTAATTTCCCAATTCTATTTTCTGCAACTTCTTAGTTTAATTTATTAGTTAGTTAAAACAAACCCCTTATTTCTTAGGCTAGATAATAAAAAGACAGTCATTACTAGTACTTTTAGTCCTTCGGGTTCGACAATTTGGTCTTGCTAAAGCTATACTACTGTTCGATAGGTACACTTGCCTACATCGTGATAATAGTTAGTCTCAAGAACGTTTAATTATAAATTTATAAAACTTATCATGAAAAATCACGATCAAGTTTTTGGCACTGTTACTGGGGACTAAAATATTAGGAACACTCAATTTTTATTACTTTAGCCATTTATTTTTGCAATTTAATTTAATTTTTAATTTTATTCTAATTTACTAATTTTATTTTTCTTTCTTCTGGCAGGTTCTTATAGTTTATGACTAGAAGAAACTCGTCGGGACCACTGCTTTTTGACGAAGAAATTGATCGCACAACTCGTAGAAACCGACGAGAAAGCAGGTGAAGCCTAAGATACACAGAAGAAGAGCAAGAGGATGATATCTCAACTACAACCGAGGAGATGGCTGAAAATCAAGACAATCAACTATCTCTAGCAATACCCGCTGAATTAGCAAATCAGAATCATGCTCTTCGTACTATGTATGATTATGCTAAACCTAATTTAACAGGAACTGAGTCAAGTATAGTTAGGCCTGCTATTGCTGCAAATAATTTTGAACTGAAACCTAACACGATTCAAATGATACAGCAGTTTGTTCAGTTTGATGGTTTGCAAGATGAGAATCCCAACACTCACTTGGCAAATTTTCTAGAAATCTGCGACACTTTTAAAATTAATGGTGTCTCTAATAAAGCCATTTGTATTCGGTTATTCCCTTTTTCACAGAAGAACAAGGCTAAACAGTGGTTGAACTCGTTACCACGAGGGTCCATCACTACTTGGGAATAAATGACCGAAAAAATTTTATTAAAGTATTTTCCGCCAGCTAAAATGGCTAAGTTACGTAATGATATCTCTTTTTTTGTGCAGATGGACTTAGAAACTCTTTACGATGCATGGGAGAGATACAAGGACCTACTGCAAAGGTGCCCTCACCATGGTTTACCTCTATGGCTGCAAGTTCAAACGTTCTACAATGGTGTAAATCCCTCGACAAGACAGATGATTGACGCAGTCGCTGGTGGAACCATCAACAACAAAACACCTGAAGAGGCTTATGAATTTATTAAGGAAATGTCACTGAACAACTATCAGTGACAAGTCATGAGGACTAAGCTGACTAAGACAGCAGGGGTTTATAACGTCGATTTGGTTACTATGTTGTCAAATCAGGTAGAACTTCTGAATCAAAAAATTGATGTTTTACTTGGTTCTACGCAGGTACATCCAGTGGAGGAGGTGTGCATACAGAATATCAACCATTCAATCCTACAGCCGAAGAGGAACAAGTCAACCATATGGGTAACAATAACTTTAGATCTCAAAATAACCCATACAGTAACACTTATAATGCAGGTTGGAAGAACCACCCAAATTTCTCTTGGGGTGGTCAAAGGAATCAAAGGCCAAAAAATCCTCCAGGTTTTCAACAGCCACCTTATCAATAGGAAAAGAAACTGAACCTTGAGGAGATGCTATCCAAGTTCATCTCGGTGTCAGAAACTCATTTCCAAAATACTGAGATAGCACTTAAAAATCAACAAGCATAATCCAAGGGCTCGAAACTTAGATAGGTTAGTTGTCCAAACTAATCTCTGAACGACCACAAGGTAGCTTGCCAAGTAATACTAAACCTAACCCAAGGGAACAGCTCAACGCAATTATTGTTTAAGATGAAGAAAGGATTCATTGAGTCTGAGCCAGAACCGAGGCAAGAAAATGTGGTGAGCAAAGGTAATGGTGAGGTAAGTCATAATGAAAACAAAACGGTGAGTGTAGAATATAAACCTCGTGTGCAATACCCTAACGCAACAAGGAAAGATTGCTCAGATGTATAATTCGAAAAATTCTTTAAACTTTTAAAAAATTTACATATTAACTTACCGTTTATTGAAGCTCTTTCGCAGATGTCGAATGCAATGAAATTTTTAAGTGAGCTTTTAGCAAACAAGCAGAAATTGGACGAAGCGTCGCATGTGGAACTAAACGCAGTTTGCTCAGCTATTCTGCAGAATAAGCTACCCCACAAATTGAAAGATCCAAGGAGTTTTACAATTCCTTACTTAATTGGTAGTTTAGATGTTAATAACGCATTAGCTGATTTTGGGGCTAGTATCAACGTCTTACTTTACAAAATATTTAAGCAACTAGGTCTTGGGAAACCCAAACAGACTAGGATGAGCATTCAATTAGCAGATAAAACTATAAGATTTCCTAGGGGTATTATTGAAGATGTATTAGTTAAAGTCGATAAATTTATATTCCCCGTTGACTTTGTTGTTCTAGACATAGAGGAGGATAACAACACCCCTTTGATTTTAGGGAGGCTCTTTTTAGCAACTGCTAAAACGATTATTGATGTTGGCACAGGTGAGTCACACTTCGTGTGGGAGACGAAACGATCACCCATCAAGCTCGTAATTCTG
This sequence comes from Gossypium anomalum, assembly GCA_025698475.1. Taxonomy (NCBI): domain Eukaryota; kingdom Viridiplantae; phylum Streptophyta; class Magnoliopsida; order Malvales; family Malvaceae; genus Gossypium; species Gossypium anomalum. Next base: position 72,587,514 of record CM046966.1, on the reverse strand, counting down.
GCAACACATCGAATATTGAAGGTAATTGTCCACACCAATCTACTAAAACTGGCAATATAGCGCAACCTGCTTTGTAGGAATTGAGTTTGAAAGAAGTTCATGAGCCATGTTCCAGCAATAATAGAGGACCCATTCATGAAGAACGAAGGCTACAAATAGAGGAGCTAGACGAATGGCGAACACATAAACTGAGAACACACGATAAAACAAAACTATGCCAGAACGAACTCGATACCTCTCCAAATCAATTTAAGGTTAGAGATAAAGTCTTACTAGATGCCGCAGATCCTCACATGGTCACTACCAACCCAAATGAAGAAATCCCTCTTACGATACTTAGTATTTTCCCATTCGGTACAGTCGGGGTCAGTCACCCCAAGTTCGGTACTTTTAAGGTAAACAACACACGTCTAAAACCTTATTTTAATAAGACTGATAGCAGAAATGAGGAGTATGAATTCCTCAAACCACCATGACCATTCAATGAAGAGGTAAGTCAAGCTTAGACTATAAATAAGCGCTTCTCGGGAGGCAACCTGAGCACTAACTGTATTAACTTCTTTAAATTTTAGTGTTTAAACACCTAACCTACTAATGAAGCTCTTGAAAACAGGTTCACCACAGAGACACGGCCAAGCACACGGGCGTGCTTAGGACCCTGTGGAAACAGGGCAAAGATTTCCCCAAAACATGGGCTACGATAAATCACCACGACTGTGCGACATGGCTGTGGGTGAACCTGTCAAAACAACACGGGCGTGCGACACGCCCGTGTTTAGCACCCGTGGTTGAACCTATCAAATTAACACAGGCGTGGGGATTTCATACACGAGTGTGGGAGAAGTGAACGAAGCTAGACACGGTCGTGCAACACGACTGTGTATACCAACACGCCTGAGGTACACGGGCGTGTGTCGAATTTCAAACGCGCTAAAATAGGAAAAATGCGAAACACATGGGCAAAAATTAGGGCACACAGGTGTGTCCCTTGGCCGTGTACCTCAAAATCTATAAATACCCTGCACTATTCATTATCTTCCCTACTCAAAAACTCTAACCCTAGCCGCTGAAAGTCCACACAGCCTCCTTGCTACACCCGTGCGCCGCGTCCGACTCTATTTTTGACGCTTAATCTTCCCTTCTTAGCATTTGTTTACTTCTTCCTTGTCTATTTTACTGATTTCTAAGGATATTTATCATAATAATATGCAAGTTTTCATGTTCTTTTCATATTTTTATCACTTAAATGTCATAATCTAGAATAACTATCATCTTTTTCATGTTAAAGTTCTTACCCGTTGCATGATTCATTTACTCTATTTGATTAGTTAGAAGTGAGTATTCATGTTTAGGATAGTTGAAATATTCATGCTTTTTGTGTTGACATTTTTCATCCATATATCATGTTGCATTCCCTAAAATTCTTCGCCATTCTTACTCATACTACCATGCAATGCCACAAACGTATGCTATTGAACTTATTGTTTTAATTTTTGTGGCTGAACATATTTATACTTTTTCCCTCTTAAAATTTAGTTTAATTTTACCGTGTCAACTCAACAAGACGAATTCATGATTCCAATTGCAGGTTCACCATGTTGTCTTCACGAGGAAAGAAAATCGCCGTCCCCGCCTCGAAGAAACGAAAGGGAGCGTCATCTTCCTCGGGCCCTACCACAAAAATTTGCCACCCTTTCCTATAACTCCCCAACGGGCCCCAAGAAGAACTTTTCCAAATACTACGGGCTTGCCCTTTAATTGTGAGCCGCTGCATCGACTGGGCTACGGTAGAACAAGTTCAATTGGCTGATGCGATCCGGGCCCTCCTTACCATCGATCCTTGGGAGCTATTCTTTGGGATCATCAAGCTAACATACTTAGAGCTCACGATGGAACTATGCTCAACATTCCATCTTCAAACGGTAATGACGAACTACGATGATCCCAGTACAGTCCTGTTTCGCTTAAGCATATTTGTCTGCCAACTAAGCGTCCCAGAATTCGGCACTACATTGGGTTTATATACCGAGGAGTTTAGAGAGGAGAATGAATTACATGCTCTCGACCGCCACATCCATCATTCTCCCTCACGTTGCTAGGGTGTCCTCGTCCCACGTTCGGCCAGCTACGACCCTAGTCACACCAAGGCATCATCTCTCCCTCCGTCCTTAAGGTATCTACATTTTATTTTATCTAACACTTTGACAGGGCAGAGAGAGAGCACCGGCATCGTCACTACCCACAACGTCTACTACTTATGGTGTATGTCAAACGGGCATGTCTTCGATCTTGCATACTTTATAGCCCTTCCCATTCGCCACCAGACGGAGCGACACCGGAGGGGGGTCATCTCCATTGGCCCCTACGTGACTCGACTAGTGCGACACTTCGGACTCTTCAACACCGCGACCCAAGAATCATCCCTTACCCTCATCGACCAGATGTCTCCACAAGGCATCTCGAGCATGCTTAGCATGAGGATGATCGAGAGGCGCCGAGGAACCTACCCTCCCCAATATCATCTCGCCCAATCTACCGAGGAGGAGGCTCCAAAGGACATTACTGATGATGTCCCTCCCCAGCACGAGGACCCACCTTCCGAGCCACCACGCTCCCATCGTCCAGTTCATGCGGCGACTTCATATGCTAACATATCTGAGCTCCTCAACCGATTTGAGCAGCAGTGTTTTCAAAGATTTGACAACATTGATGCTACTTTCTAGCAGATCTGTCAGCACTTCCACATCTCATCGCCACCACCACCTCGCAAACCATCCGGCGATGATGATGATGTTTAATTTAATTTTTATCTTTATCTTTATTTTTATTTTTTTATTTTTATTTTTAAGTTTTACTTCTATTTCTATTTTTAGGTCTTTATTAATTTCACTTTTGACATTTAAATATTATTTCCCTTTTTGATACTATCTTTATATCTTTTATTTAGGTTCTATTAACTAATTTTAATCTCAGCTATTTCTTTATGAGTAATTATTCCTCCTAATTTTCCCTAAAAGGTTCCTGATTTCCTCACAGTTATAAAGAGCTCCAAAGCTCAGAATCACTTAGGAACTTCAAACTCCATTGGAAAGGGTTCTCTATGACTGTCATGCCTTACTTGATAACGAGATATAATATTATTTTGGCGCAACACTTGTGGCACCCAACCTCTACCACCACCGGAGTTTCCTCCTCCACTCTACATAACTTCAAACTAGGGAGTTCATTCATTCAACACTCAGGAAGTTTCACTTCTCTCCCTATCTTATGATTTTATATTTTTTTTATATATATCTATCTTTGTACATTGAGGGTAATGTACATCTTAAGTGTGGGGGGTGATCATTTCATTATCTGAAAAAACCCTGAATGTTGTATTGTTCTCTTATAAATCTCTCATATCATGTTTAGGATGAATTTTGATTGACTTATGATTTTTATTGATATATCTGGAATTAAAACATAGGCATTCATGCATTGATTATTTAAACTTTAAGACATTAGAAAATTAAGCATGATAAGTTGATTTTTAAGAATTTAAAATTTTAGGTTGTTTCCCCAAGTTTAGGTATTATTTTGAATTGAATTCCATAGGTTTAAACATCAAAAAGCCATAATTTTTGTGAGATTTTGAGCCTTTAAGAGCATCTATTAATTCTTTCATGCTCACTTTTATTATTGCTTTGAGAGTATCAATATCGAATTGTTATTCTAGAACTTACCTGATTATGCATGTCAAGACTACACCATTTGATTTGATATGTCAAGATGATAGAGGCATTTAGGATTAACCCACTCATGCCAATGAAAAGCCTACCTCCACAATTAACCTTTAGTAAAACCCTTTGAGCCTAACAAGCCATTCCTTGTATTACCCTTAATATTAACCCTTAACCCATTATTGTTCAAAACCCCTTAATTAATTTGATCTCTATTTTTGTCGAGATTTGATTTGAGTAAATTACTTAGCTATGTCTTGTTCTTAATAATAATCTTTGTTATTTGACTTGTTCTTAAAAAAAATGTATATATATTAGTAATGACTTTTTGTTTGTGAGCTTCAATATTCAAATTCCATAGTTAGAGAAGAAGCTTTGTTGTACGCAAGTAATGATTAATTATTTTTCTAGTTAAGTAATTTTTCAAATCAATCTTGGTTCTAACCTTTTCTTTCAGCTTGTGACCACACCCCCTAACCAAGCCTCATTACAACCCTCTAAAGACCTTTTGATTGATGTATCATCTCGATTTATAGTGGTGGAGATTTGATTTTCATGCAAGCCTATGGTAATAACTTTTCATATTGACTGATGAGTGCTAATTTCATTATCCTTAAACACTTTGAGTGATTTGAGTGAATCTTTAATGAGGATGTTAAACTCTGTGAGATTTCGAATCGATGGTAACTACTTAGATGAGGGGAGATGCCTAAGTTTTTCATGATTAAATACTCAACTTGGAATGTTCGAAGCTTTAATGTTTGTTTAGTTGAATTCTCAATATATGATTACTTATGGATTTAGTTTGAGATATTATTGATAGGAATTATAAGTTGAGAAAAAGGAATTCTTAATTATGAAGAGAGGATTTTGCTTAAGGACAAGCAAACGCTTAAGTGTGGGGTATTTAGTAAACCGTAATTTATACATATTTTTATCCCTTACTTATCACGTTTATGAATGGTTTCTCCTTAGATTTGGTGAATTTGACGCTCCTAATCCTTTAATTTCATGTTATACTTAGGTGAGCATAGAAGGATGAAAAGAACGAGAAATGGGCCAAAAATGGAGAAAATGGGCTGACAAGGGAAAACAACACGGCCTGGACTTCCTCACACGGGCAGCACACACGCCAGTGCCAATCTAACAGGCTCGACCACGGCCCAATCAACCTCAGCACGGGCGTGTCCCTGCCAAGCCCTAGCTAAATTCCAGTCAAAAAAGGGCAAGTTTTAGGGCTTTTAGGCATTCTAAAGCCTATTTAAACACCCTAGAAGAAGACTAAAAGAGAGACAAAGAAGAGGGAGTGAGGAATTACTCCAAGGAAGCCGATTGATCCATCTCAAAAGCCGTATTCATGATCAAGACTGAAGATTTCTCCTTAATTTCCCTTTAGGAGTTTTGGGTTTTCTTTATGTTTTGTATTCTTTATTATTTTGAGATGTTTTCTTATTTAATTATGAACTAAAATCCCTAAATACCTAAGGAGGATGAAACCTAAGACCAATCTTGTTATTATTTTCTGAATCGTATGATAAATATTTGATTTGTTCTTAATCATGTGTTCTTAATTCTTGCTTTGGTATTTTAGGATATCGATTCAAGTTAACGCTCTTAGTTGGAGGATGAATAGTCCCTGGCTAAGAGTGACTTTGTCATAATTAAGCAGAGTTGATTGCACGTCTAGAGATAAGGTGACAAGATTTTGCCGGATTAGGGTGAAACCTAATAAGGGAATCCATAGATTGAGTTAACGCAACCCTAGGGTGTTAATTAGAGAAAAGTCTCGGTTATTCAACCTAGGGATTAGACGTTATTAGTCTTGAATAGGGATAATAACATAACTTAGGGATTTTTACAGAACAAGTTAAATGAATAAATCGTCCGGTTCGGAGCCAGAATAACAAGTAAAAGTCTAGGTGGATTTTTTCTTAGGTATTGTCCTAAATCAATCATTTTTCCCGAAAGTAATTTTCCAATTCTATTCTCTGCAACTTCTTAGTTTAATTAATTAGTTAGTTAAAACAAACCCCTATATTTCTTGGGCTAGATAATAAAAAGACAGTCATTACTAGTACTTTTAGTCCTTCGGGTTCAACAATCCGGTCTTGCTAAAGCTATACTACTGTTCGATAGGTACACTTGCCTACATCGTGATAATAGTTAGTCTCAAGAACTTTAATTATAAATTTATAAAACTTATCACGGAAAATCACGATCAATAATCAATACAAAGTCTCATGGATCCATCTTTCTTCTTAACGAATAACATTGCTGCACCCTAGGGAGGAAAACTCAGTCTCGCAAAACCCTTATCTGTCAACTCTTGCAACTGAGACTTCAATTCTTTCAATTCGGTCAGAGCCATTCTATACGGAGTTATCGATATCGGTTAAGTCCCCGGTACTAAATCCATAGTAAACTCAACCTCTCTGATCGGTGGTAATCTAGGTAACTCTTCTAGAAACACATCCGGATATTCACAAACTACTGCCACAGATTCAATCTTCAATTTAGACTCTTTCGTATTCAGTACATATGCAGGATAAGCTTTACAACCCTTTCTTACATACCTCTAAGCCGACATCGATGAAATCACAATAGGCTACTCACCCGGCTTATCCGGTTCAATTCGAAGAATTTCATTATTTTGACATTTCAATTCAATAATCTTCCGTCTATAGTTCACTACGACATCATGTATAGTTAACCAATCCATTCCAAGAATTACATCGAACTCATCAAATGGTAAAAGCATTAAGTCGGCTGGAAAACAATGACTCCGAATCATTAAAGGACAACTCTTGCAAACTTTATCAACTAGAACATATTTGCCTAAGGGGTTCGACACTTTAATCACATACTCAGTAGACTCAACAGGCAAATTCTTACTAGATACCAAATTCATGCAAATATAAGAATGAGTCAATCCAGGATCAATCAATGCAACTAAGTTAGTATCATAGAGAGAAAATGTACCAGTGATAACATCAGGGGATGACACATCTTCATGAGCACAAATAGCCTAGCTTCTAGCAGGTGCTTTAACCTCTGATCTTGCAGTTAACTCTTTCGTCACACCTCTGCTACTGTTCCCACTTCTAGTATTTCTCGGTGGCCTCCTTCTAGTGGCAGTATTACTCGGCCTTGTATTCTGAGAATTATCTTTCTCGGTCATTTCAAGGTAATCTCAAATGAAGTGATCTTGAGGGCCACATTTAAAATAAGCCCGGATATTCATCCTACATTCACTGGGATGTCGTCTACCACAATGCTGATATTTAGGTCTATTAGACCTAGCATTACCAACTCTCACTATTGATGTAGTTTGGGCCTTAGAACCCGAATACTGCTTCCCACAATCTCAGTTGGGATACCCAGCTGAAGTATTCGAACGATTATGCAAATCCCTCGATTTCTTTAACAAAGACTGAAATGACTTATTCATCGATCTTTTTCTTAAGTCCTAGCCTCAAACTCAGTCTTTCTCTTTTCTTTGCTCAGCTCTTCGGCCTTGCAAGCTCGTTCGACTAGCACAATAAATTCTTTCAATTCTAAAATCCCAACTAGCAGTCTGATCTCTTAATTCAACCAATCTTCGAATATCTTGCACATGATAACCTCAGTGGAAACACATTCCTGAGCATACTTACTGAGCTTGAAAAACTCTCGCTCATATTCAGTCACAGACATACGGCCTTGTTTCAATTCCAGAAACTCCTTACGTTTCTGATCAATGAACCATTGACTGACATATTTCTTTCTGAACTCTTGTTGGAAGAAACCCTGGGTAACTCTTTCTTCCAGTACCACAGATACAAGAGCATTCCACCACTGGTATGCTAAGTCCCTCAGTAGTGATATAGCACATTTCAAGCACTCATCTGGTGTGCAAGAAAGCTCATTAAATACCCTAATGAAGTTCTCAAGCCAAAACTCTACCCTCTAGGGATCATCGTCAACATTGGCTCTAAATTCTTCAGCCCCTTGTTTCCAAATCTTATCAACTGGAGGCTTATTCAGTCTTAACAATTCCACACCTTGGGGAGCTACAGGAACTGGTTGGGGGTTAGGTGGGGGTGGAGGATGTTGGGCAGCTGGATTTGTTCGAATAAACTCGGTAAACCACTCATTCCACTTTTAAAAGAAGGTTTCCCTAGCCTCTCATCCCTGACTAATCGTGACCGGTCTACTTTAAAATGGCACTGTCCCTTGAATGGGAGCCGGTGCATTACTTTCAACATCGTCAGCTACTTCTCTGTCGGGGTCCATTTAATATATGAAAACACAATTTATATTGTCAGGAGTTGTCACACTTTCCCAATTTATATATGGCATGTATAGCTAGACCCTTACACGCGCTAGGTTAGTCCAAGAATCGACTAAACCATAGCTCTGATACCACTAAATGTAACACCCTTTATCTGTATTCAATGCCGAAACAGGATACAAGGCATTACTAGACTCACATCACAAGCAAACATACAATTTCGAGTCATAAATTTTCATCCAAATTAAAATTATTTGTATTTAAACAAAAAGTTCCTAATACGAGCCTACGATGCCCAAAACATACTTTGGAAGTGGTTTAGGACTAAACCGAGCACTTAAAAAAATTTTATAAAACTTAGAAAAAAAATTTTGATATGAATAGAGGTCACACGCCCGTGTGGTTTGGGACACGCCCGTGAGGGCAGGCAGTGTGGTCACAAACACCCGTGTAACTCTCTGTTTTGCAATGCATGAACAAATTGAGATCACACGACCAAGTCACACGCTCGTGTGCTAGGCCGTGTGGTTAATTTAATTTTCATAAAACAGGTGCAAACTTCAGACGGTCGGGACACATGCCTGTGCCTGAGGCTGTGTCCCTCACACGACTGAGACACATGCCCGTGTGCTCAATTCTGAGCATTCTGTTTCTCAAAATTAAGGTGCAGAGGACACACGGCCGAAACACATGCCTATGGGGCAGACCGTTTGTCACACACGGCCTAGACACATGCCCGTGTACCTACCTGTGTGGACAAAATAAAGGCTATTTACCAAGCCATTTGTCACCCTTATTTACCCCTACACATACAAGTTCAATGGCATAAATCATGGTATACTTAGGCAACCAAAACATCCATAATCAAGGTTAGAACCTATCATTTTATTATCACACATAACATACTTCCAACATCATATTCTATCAGACCAAATCAAACCAAGCTCACATCCACAGGTACCAACACAAATACTTTTATCATGCATGATTCTCCATAAATTTCATAGCATACCAATGAGCCAATCTCAACTATTTAACATCAAAACCATTAAGTCACATTCAATCATTCTCCAAGCATTTATAAACCACATCACACAAGAGATAATTGTACATGCATGTATATATAAATATATATAAGCTTACAACCAATTCAACCAAAATGAGCCAAGTTACATGGCCAAATACCATATCAAGCCCTTGATAATTACAAGCCAATACATTTGGCCAAATTCATAATGACATATATAAAAAAATGACCAAGTCCATATACATGTCATACACTCAAAATGCTAAATATCATTAATACCCAAAATGATAGTTTTGATAGTGTGAGGCGAATCTCCGACGATCTCCAATCCGAGCTAGCTTGGTGACACTATAAAACATGGAAAATTCAACGTAGTAAGCTATATAGCTTAGTAAGTCCGTATGCAAGAAATAAGCAAGCCATACCTTACATTCAACGTTCAATGGATAAATATAAGATGATATAATTTACCATAAGTTTCACAATCATAATTCATTGCTTTACAACTTACCTTGAATTCATTATTTCTCAAGATTCAATAAACATAAGCTTTATGTACATACCTGTACCATCTCGAAATGAAATTACACATATTCTCATATTTGACATACCTGTGAACCACTCAGAATGATAATGTTAGATACTCAGGAATTTTGCACACTAAGTGCCACATATGTAGCCAATGCTACCTAAGTCTCATATCTCAAAATTGCTCGCTCTCGAGCTATCGACGAGCCTACCCACATAAGCTGTCAGTCCAGACGTAGCTATACGGTACTGCTTACACAAGTTGTCGAGTAACCGCAACATATGCCAGTATACTTAGCCACCGGTAGGACGTACAGGACCGGCACCCAGATCACATAATCACATAACACATGGTAACCCTAGTGACATGTCACTTGTATCCTAATCTATTCCCAAGGTTCAACCAGGATTTCTTACTTGTCGAATCATCGTCGAACTCGTTCGTAAAGTTAAACTCTATTAAATAGCCAATCATACAGTTCATGCAATATTAAAGCATTTAAATACAATTATATTAAATCTTATTTACATACGAACTTACCTCGATTAGAAAAACGGCTATTAGTTCAATTTAGTCCACAACCTTGTTCTTTCCCCGGTCTAAACTCAAACTTTGTTTTTCTTGATCTATAATATGAAATTTAACTCATTTAATCATCACGTTATTCAATTCAATCCAAAAACACACTATGACAAAAATTACATTTTTACCGCTAAACTTTTGACATTTTACATCTTTGTCCCTAGGCTCGTAAAATGATTTTCATCTAATTTCTTTATTACCCAAGCCTAGCCGAAACTTTTTCATGCTCATGACAGCTCAAATTTTCCATTTATTCACATTTTACCACACATTTTACAACCTTGGACAAATAGGTCCCTTTTTCACCTTTTCATCAAAAATCACTTTGTAAATGTTGTTTAACTAACAACAAACATGCATTTTCTACCACTAAACATCAAAATACAAGCTTATTCAACATGGGTAAAATTTTAGACTTTGATTTTCTTTCAAATTAGTCCTTAGAATAGCTAGATCAAGTTACAATATTCACAAAAACCTAAAAAATCATTAAAAAATGGACAAAGATGGACTTACAATCGAACTTGGAAGCTTGGCCAAACCCTAGCTATGGTTTCCTGTTCAAATTCGACTAAGGGGGACTAAATTGAGAAGATAGAAACTTTTATTTAGTTATTTTTTTCTTTATTTACTAGATTACCAAAATGCCCTTTATTTAAACTTTGAAATTTTTCCCTAACCATGTCCATTTTTGTCCATACCAAAGTATAATGGTCTAATTACCACTTAAGGACCTTTAATTTAGAATTCCATAACAATTTGACACCTTTAACTTATAGAATTCTAGTTTTGCACCTATTGGAATTTAGTCCTTCTAGACAACTTGAGTACTCAATCGATAAAATTTCTTAACGAAATTTTCACACAATTATTCTATCATGTTGTAAACGTTAAAGAAATAATAAAATAAATATTTCTACTTCAGATTTGTGGTCTCAAAACCACTGTTTTGATTTGACCTAAAAACGAGTTGTTACATGGTACTTCTTGTGGACTAAGTCCATGATTAAGTAATTGCGAATTATCGAAATGATGCTTCTGGACATAATTGTAAATACTAGAGCCTAACTGTATATGCCTGATTGGTCCCTCTGTTAGCTCAACAAAAGCTCAATCGAACTGTATTTGAATTAGAAGAAAATTCTAAGACCTTGGAAATAATTTAATTTAGTCGATCTAGTCGATGTGGAATTAAATTAGGTGGTCGTGAGAATTGTTCAACTAGAGAATTTGATTAAAGAATTTTCTTGAAAAATTAATTTGAAAAATCTAAGTGATTTTTGGAAAAATTAATTTTGATCAAGTAAAATGAAATTAATAAAATTAAATAAAATTAATATGATATTTTTGGAAATGAATTTTCAATTCAAACAATTGGCCCAATAGGTAATTGAACTTGAAAATTGGAAATAAGATCATAAATTGGGCTCGGGAGCCCAAAACTGAGATTAAGACCCAAAAATTGGTCAAATCAGACCCAGTGTGTGAAACCAAGCCGATGGTTCAATCGGTGGCTAGACCGAACTGGTCGGGTTGTCATTGACCTAGACTGAAATGGTTTGGGGTGTCGTAAGGGTATCACACCTGCACCACCGGACACGGCGATGCTGACGGCACCCTGATGGTTGGCGATGGTTAAGCAATGGAAGAGTTACACTCTCACTGGGACTCTACCAGAGAATTTGATTTGAGATTAACTATTTCAAAAATAATATTATTTTAATAGTTTAATATTAAATTTAATTTAATACTTATCTTAATAGTATTTTATTAATTTAATATTAAGTTTAATTTAACATTTATCTTGTAGATAAATATTCTATTATTTTAATAAGATTTAATATTAAATTTAATATTAAAGTGATTAAGTTTAACCATAGTTAAACTCTCTACACTCTACCTATATAAAGGGAGCATTGGGTCATTATTTTACAAACACTTGAATTCAATAGAAAGTTGTAGAGAGAAAATTATCCAAACAGATTATTTCAGAAAATTTCTAGAGATATTTTTTTGATTTACAAGACCCAAAAGTTTAAAGAAATTGCAAAATTATCCCACTGGTAATTTTTGTGAAAAATTTTCTAATTCGAAGCGATCCCACACTCGGCAGACGTGAGCTTAAAGATAACAGAGAAGACTTCTCAGTCGAAGCGCTCATCCTAGACAAATCGAAAAGGTACAATTTTGATTTAGTGTTGATTACTTTAAATATCACAACCAAGATCTTGTTTTTTGAAAAAAATTTAAAACTTTGTTTTCCCTAAATTTATTTTTTGTTGTGTTTTTCAAATATGATTTTTCCAACAAGAAGTGATTTTTTTAGATTGAGTTATTGGCTTTAATGACATTTATTTGTTTATAGGAGAGGATCAAGGAGCGTTTGGTGTTCCTCCTACAACTTAGGTGTTGTTAAGTTGTTGTTTCATTCAAGAGTAAGTGTTCTCGTCATTGTAATGAATGTTCTATTTCTAAAATTGGGTTTAATTAGGGAAGGTTGTACCGAATTGCTCAATCGATTGTGGTAAAATTGTGTTATTAATTCGTGTGAGTTATTGATTTTTAGGTCCTGGTGCTTTTGATCTTGACTCTACATCATAGCTTAAACAGGTATGTGTTTCTAACCCGAAACAATCTGCAAACAATCTGGACAAGTAAGCCATGTGAGTCACATGCTCGTGTGCCAAACAGTGTGGACCACACGGTCTATGTGGTTTGGGTCATGTGGGCTGCACAAGCATATGTAAACCATGTGAAAGGCCGTGTGAGCCACACGGGCTAGCCAATTTGGGTTGTGTGGGCCACACGAGTGCGTGGGCCTAATTTCTAAAAATTTTCCACTCAGAGCCATATAATCGGTAGATCGTAATTAGACCCTCTGTGGGATCTATTTAGATTAAATAAGGCTCGAAATATGGTTAATGTTATTATGTTCTGAATATGTATTCCATGTAAACGTGATATTTGTTTTGATTATTTTGAGAGCATGACTGTTTTGGAAGTAGATATGTTTACATCTGTGCTCTGTACACCTGATGGTATGATTACATCCGTATTTTTTTATATCGTTAATATGATACATCTGTATTTTGTATATCTTTTAATATGATTGCATGCATTTAGGTTAGGATATGTCGGAGGAAGTGATGGCAGTTTAACTTATTTGCCTTGTCTAATGGCTCGTCACATACATCTGATTCTGGCGGTTCACCTCATTTTGTATTTGGAAACCTAACTACATTTATTCTGTAAAGTGACATATTTTCACTTAATGGTGTGTGGGGACAGATGGGTTTTTGATACCCTAATTGGTGTGTTGGGATGGACGAAGATGGTGTGTAGCGGATGAAGGTAGGACATATATTTGCATCTAATTTGTAATTGAAAAATGTTTGAATTCTGTAATTGAGCATGATCTGATAAGTTTCCTTGTAGTATTTGTGTATCTAATATATTGCTGAAATATTTTGCATAATGGGCTCGTAGCTCACATTATTTTTGTATGTATCCTTTCAGGTAATCAGCAACCTTAAGAAACATCAGCATAACAGGGGCTTGGTTGTTATTTGCAGTTGTTAACTTATAATTTATTTTTTAGGGACCGTTTAATTTGGACTTTTTGGATTATTTTGGTTTGGATTTTTACTTTTATTGCTAGGATTTTATTTTAGTTGAAACATCTTCAATTCAAACTGAAAGGAGCTATGCTTTCAAAATCAAAATATGGTTCTCAAAACGACGCTAGTTTTAAGATTCCCGCTACAAGAAAATTAAAGAATGATTATGTGATTCTCCAAAATTAAAGTGACAAAGTTTTAAACGATGGGTTTTCCTAAAGATTTCAAAAAGGGATGGAAACGAGGTTTGACTTGATTTATACTAATATTAAACTTAATTTTTCAAAACGAACTTCTGTAACCCCTCAGAATTCGACCATAACGTTTAGGCCGACTATGGGTTTGCTACATAACAATTAGTCTAACACCACATAATAAAAACACAAATTGCATAGAAAATAATTTACATTTAAGTAAAGTGTTAAACTAAAGTGAAGAATTGAGTTCAGTTTTGTGTTTTGGGATACATTTTATTAATTAGGTTTTACATTTTATTAATTAGGTTTTCTTTTTTTGGGTAAAATATATAAATTATTACTTGAACTTAATTTTTTTATTTGAGTATAAACTATAATTAGGTTTTATATATTTTAAAATATAAATATAAATTATATATTATATTACAATGTTCTTAAATTTTTAATGTGTTTACAATAAAATTAGACACATGGCAAGGAAAGAAAAAAGTATTTGTGGAGGGAAATTCACAATATAAATCACTTCATATTTTTTATATAACTTTTAATGGTGCTCTACAAGTTATATTTTCATAATAAGTTCTTCCAATTTACACATATTCAATAATTCAATTTATAATTTTACGTAATAAGCCATTGTAAATTTTAAAATAGTTTTAAAAAGTCTTTTCAAATTTATCACTATTTTTGCAAATTAAACTCACTACTATGATTGAAATATATATTTAAAAAGATAAAATATGTTAAAATATGTAACACCCCTTACCCGTGTCCGACGCCGAGACAGGGTACGAGGCATTATCGGACTTAAACATAAACATTCATACAAAACTAGGTCATAAAATTTCATCCAATTTAAAACCATTCATGCATATACATATTGTCCCTTATACGAGCCTACGAGGCCCAAAACACACATTGGGGGTGGTTTGGGACTAAACCGAGAACTTTCGAAACTTTTACAACACTTAGAAAAAATTTCATACTTTGGAGAGTCACACGCCCGTGTGGGTAGGCTGTGTGATTACACACGCCTGTGTGGCTTGGGACACACCCTGCCCTCAGCCCGTGTAACTCTCTGTTTATGAAGTCATGTGCAAAATGAGGTCACACAACAAAATAAGGTCACACGGCCATGTGGTCAGACCATGTGTCACACATGGCCTAGACACACGCCCGTGTGGAGAAATACAAGGCTATTTTCCTAGACATTTTGCCACCTTCACTTGCACACATTCACACAACATTACATGTAATATCCCGAATTAGGGCCTAATCGGAATAGTGGTTTCGTGACCACAAATCTGAGATAGAAATAATTATTTTATAATTATTTTGAGGTTTATGATATGATTACATGATTGTGTGAAAATTTCGTGAAGAAATTTTATGCATAAAATACTTAATT
Organism: Gossypium anomalum; assembly: GCA_025698475.1. NCBI lineage: Eukaryota > Viridiplantae > Streptophyta > Magnoliopsida > Malvales > Malvaceae > Gossypium > Gossypium anomalum. The sequence goes on along the minus strand of CM046966.1, from coordinate 72,572,165 downwards.
TGAAGTTAGGGACTAAATCGAATAAGTTGCAAAACTTGCATTTTAGAAGTTTTTAGTATGAAATTGCTTTGAAATATTAATTAGGAGGTCTTAAATAGAATTTGACCAATTTTAAGTTCATGGACAAAATTAGGACATGGAAGGAATTTTTGGAAAGTTTAGTAGTAAGGGCATTTTGGTCATTTTGATATTAAATGAAATAAAATGGGAAAAATAACACAAAATAGTCACCTTCCCCATTTAGTTGCTGCTGAAACTTCACTCTCACCATAGCTAGGGTTTCTTCAACTTTCAAGCTTCATAGTAAGTGATTCTAAGCCCCGTTTTTAATGATTTTTACGTTTTTGAGATCCTGATAACTCGACTAAGCTTATGTTAGCAATAATTTAACCTAGGGTTTATATTTGGAAAAATACCCATAGGTGAAATTTGTGTATTCTGATGTTTTATGATAGAATATGAAGTTTTAAATTATGTTAGACAACTTGTACTACTCGATTTTAAGCAAAAAGCGAGTAAAGGGCTTAATCGGTAAAAATACCTAATAGTCATAAGTACATGTTAGAGTGTGAATTTGATGTTACCATAGAAGGGAAAAATGATCAGCATGTCATAAAACATAAGAATAAGGAATAAAGTTTAATCCAGAGCCTAGGGGCAAAAATGTAAATATGCAAAAGTTTAGGGGTAAAATTGTAATTTTGCCAAAATTTGAGTTAAGGATTAATTTGATAATGTGAGTATTAAATAAGCTAAATGTGTTATTTTAGATCAAGAAAGACGTGGAATCGACCTCAATCGAGGAAAGAAAAGATTGTGGACTAAATTGCAAAATCTTTGTATTTTGGTACCAAGGTAAGTTCATGTGTAAATAATGTAGCATAATTGTTATTTTTAAGTTAGTGATGTTAAATATATGTGATGCTGAATTTTATTATGAAATGTATGCTTTGTGGTTAATTTCAAATAATATGTAAATTATGTGAGCTACTTGTTAAATATAATTGTTAATGAGTATTGATTTCGGCATTCTACGGAAGACGGCAAGGATATGTGTTCGAGGAAAATCCCGTTTGAACCTTAGGAATAGATTAGGATACAAGTGACATGTCACTAGGTTGGTTGAGCATCCGAACTCGTTGAGTTGAGTCCGAGTTCACTTATGGATGCGAATGTTCGAACTCGTTGAGTTGAGTCCGAGTTCAAGAGATGTAACTAGGCATCCGAGCTCGTTGAGTTGAGTCCGAGTTCACTTGTGGATGCGAACGCCCGAGCTCGTTGAGTTGAGTCCGAGTTCGCTTATGGGCGGGTTACATAATTGCTTGTTTGCATATATGGCACTTATGTGCAAGTTATCCATGTATCCGAATTATATTCCGATGTGTTCAACGGGTAAAGTTCTACTCAATTGGAGGAATATTCGAGATGTAAAGAGACGTATTGGTAAGTGATGTGAAATGGATATTTTGGACAGGTATGTATTTAACCCTCGGGTTGAGTATTGATACAATCACGATAAGGTAATAAGATGATGAAAAATGATTAGAAATGTGATATGTGTTTTAGTGATGCATGCTAATGTTGATTGGTATGAATGTTTGTTATGTTACTTATTATTTGCATATGAACTTACTAAGCATTTATGCTTACTCCTTCCTTCTTACTCATTGTAGTTTTGGACAAGCCAACTCGTGAGTCGGGATAGGTCGAAGGCTCGGTCACACTATCCTAAGACTTTTGGTAAATGGTTTGTAAAATTAAGTATGGCATGTATAGCAATATACCAATTTTGTATAAATGATCTTATGATATGGTGATGGAATGGTTGAGAAAATGTTTGACAATGATAAATTATGAAAATGGTTAGTTTAGATTATGTTTGAGGTTAAGGAAAATTATTAAGATACTTAGTGTATAAAAACTCATAAAAGGGATGAAATTTGCCATAAACAGAATACTACAGCAACACTGACGCGAGTTTGAAAATTTATTAAAAATCATATAAATTGAATCTGGTGATAGATTATGTATCAAATTTAAGCTTATTATGTCTAGTTTCACATGAAACAAATGATACAGGTAAAGGAATTATATGTTAAAATATATTTGAATTTTAGTGAAACAGGGTCGTAGCAGTTTCTGAATCCCTTGTTCCAACTTTAGAAATTCACCATAAATTGTAAAGATATAATTAGGTAGTGTATTTTATATCCTCAGAATCCTTATTGAGTCTAGTTTTAGTAGAAACAAACCTCATAGTCATATAAATTTTTTACAGAGAGAAATGTGGTTCGTAGTAAACATAGGTCAAGCCAGTCAAGTCCTGAAACAGGGGTAACTTTAACTAATAAAATGTACTAATTGGCTCAACCAAAAATTCTATAAAAAAATTAGTAGATAGGTATATGAGTCTAGATTCAAGGAAAATTTACGGATCTTGATTTTGAGTTTCTTAACTCGAGATATGATTTTTCTTGTGACTGTGACGCAAGTAGCTTAAAAGCTGTGAATGTAGAAACAAATAATCCAAAGTTCTAAAAATGTTAAATTAAGCTTAGTAACACCTCATGCTCGACTCCGGTGACGGTCTCGGGCGTGGTAGCGTTACATTACATGACACAATTCATGGCATATAAATGCCTTCAAAACAACTACCATCAAGCAATAACATATCATTTTCACACAATCATCTAGCATGCATTATAACATCATGCCTTACCAAATCACTTCATGCTAAATTCACATTCAATAGGCATTAACATATGAATAAATATGAAATTAAATTTTATTGAGTCTAGTTTTTCATAGAAGAAATGGTGTAAGCAATAGAATTGTAAATTATGAGATATAGTAAATTTTGTGAGATAAGGTTAGAAGGATTTCGGGTTCCCCTATTCTGACTTTGGAAAACCATTAAAAATTGTATAAAAATACATGGGGGTTTAAATTTATATTTTTAAATTTTTAATTAGCCAATATAAGCCAATTTGCATGGCTACAAATTCCATCCAACCTTTAGCCATCACAAGCTAATACATTTAGCCAAATCGTAATGACTCATACACCAAATAACCAAGTCCCTATACATGCCATAAACTCAAAGGGGTTTGCATTCACTTATACCCAACATGATAGCTTGATAGTGTGATAGTATCTCCGTCGATCTCCAACTCGAGCTAGCATACACCCCTATAAAATATGGGAACGGAAGGGGAGTAAGCTACAAAGCTTAGTAAGTTGGCATGTAAATAATACGCAACGTTGATCATACAATATCATACACATAACATAATGTAAAATTTATCACAATTTCATCAAGTATCATAGAGATTTCGGAACAATTATGGATAATTGTGATATTTACTGTTCATAACAAAACTGTCCACTTGAGTCATAGTTACTAAATTATTTATATCTTGAGCTAAAGAATTCTAAATTAAGATGCACTTGATTCAAATATCTTTCTACCATAAATTTTCCATAATTTTTGGATTAGCCAATAAGTACAGTTAATTCTTCAAATTCATCCTTATTCTGCTATTTAACAGTTTCGACATTTCTTCACTAAAAATTAATTATCTCTTAGTACGGGATTCAGATGATGTTCCCGTTTTTTCCTCTCAAAAATAGACTCATTAAGAATTTAAAAATATAAATTTAAACCCCCAAGTATTTTTATACAATTTTTAATGGTTTTCCAAAGTCAGAACAGGGGAACCCGAAATCCTTCTGACCTTATCTCACAAAATTTACTATATCTCATAATTTACAATTCCATCTATGAAAAAATAGACTCAATAAAATTTAATTTCATATTTATTTAACCTCTAATTTGATTTCCACAATTTTTGGTGATTTTAAAGTTTTACTTCTGCTGTTGTCCAAAACTATTTTAATGCTAATTTTACTCTTTCATAATCATTTTTAAATAGGCATTTATGCCAATCCATTTCTCCTTTCATATTCATTAGGCCACAAGGTAAAGGGATAAACATATCATGTCTCAATTTAATTTGGCCTAAAAGCCTCACACATGATCATCAATCAAATTTACCACATATTTATACATCATAAGTATAGACCTATAATCACAAGGTCATAACAAAATCATTCTCATAGGTATGACTTACTCATTTACATTCTTACCAAATGTCCAATATACATCGAGTTCATTACTCATGAATTTTTTGTACATACCTGTACCCTTTTAACATGATCATACATTTTCACATCTTTGACATAATCCTTGAATTACCCATTGAACCACTTGGAATACTAAAGGATATTCGGGGAAACTCGTACACATAGTAAGATGCCAATGCCATATCCCAGATATGGTCTTACATGGGATCACACATATCGATGTCGATAGCCCAACTATGGTCTTATACGATGTCTCATATCGATGCCATGTCCAAGACATGGTCTTACACGAAATCACATATCGATGCCAATGCCATATCCCTGATTTGATCTTACATGGGATTTCATATCGATGCTAATGCCATGTCCCAAACATGGTCTTACATGGGATCTCATATCGATGCCAATGCCAAGTCCCAGATATGGTCTTACATGGGATCCCATATCGATGCCAATGTCATGTCCCAGACATGGTCTTACATGGGATCTCATATAACCCTAATGTCATGACATTTGTATCCTAACTATTCCTAAGGTTCAACTGGGTTTTTGAAGTATCAATTCTTCATCGAATCGTCATCGAGCCATCATTAATCAAATCCATAGAAACAAATATACATTTCATACAATATTAAATCATTATATACATGACAACATAATGTTGAATTATTTACACACAAACTTACCTCGATACCAAAAGTGGTGAAAAAGACCTAATCGTCTAATACCCAATTTTCCCTCATTCTAGGCCCAAATCTTGCTTTTCTTGATCTATAACAACACATTTAGCTCACTTATTAGTCCAATTATTCATTGTGACCCAAAAATCATATTATGGAAAAATTATGTTTTTGCCCCTAAACTTTGTCATATTTACATTTTTGCCCCTAAGCTCGTAAAATGAAATGTGTTCAATTTCTTAACTACCCATGCATAGCCGAACCAATTTTATACTTATATCATTCCAGATTTTCATTAAATCACACTTTTATGACATATGTTATAACTTTTACAAATTAGTCCTTTTAGGCATTTTTATCGAAAATCACTTGGTAAAAGTCGTTTCTCTAACCATAAACGTGTATTTTCTACCATTAAACACAAAAATACACACATATTCATCATGGTTCAAAACCTTAGACTTTAACCATATCTCAAATTAGTGGTACAAATAGATAGATCTTGTTACGAGGATTTTAAAAACATGAAAATCATTAAAAACGGGGCCAGAACGGACTTACAATCGAGCTTGGAAGCTTGAAAAACCCTAGCCATGGTTTCCCCTTGTGAAATTCGGCCATGGGGTTGAAGATGGACAAAAATTGTCTTTTAATTTTGTTTTTAATTCATTTTAATTACTAAATGACCGAAATGCCCCTAACTTAAAAATATTCTATTTCACCTATTTCATGACCATTTTTGTCCAAAAAATTATCCAATGGTCTAATTACCATTTAAGGACCTTCAATTTAAAAATTCATAACAATTGGGCACCTCTAGCATATAGAACTCAACTTTTACACTTTTTACAATTTTGTCCTTTTGACAAAATTGACTGCCCAAACGTCAAAATTTTTGAACGAAATTTTTACAAAATAATTCCATAAAAATTAAAAAAAAACATTTTTCTATGTTAGATTTGTGGTCCCAAAACCACTGTTCTGACTAGACCGAAAATTGGGCTGTTACAAAATAAGTCATTTAGTGGTCACAATATTTAAATTTAATTAACAATATATTCACTAATTAATAATTAAAAATAAGTTATAATATCTATATATAAAAAGAATTTCACACAATCAACTATTATAATATTTATATTTTAAAAATAATTTCAAAATATTGTTTATTCAAATTTAATCTAATTATCAATTATCATATTTTTAATATTTAACTTATATATTTTGTATTTTAATTTTGTAACCATATTATAAATAAAACATTACAAATTTATGAAAAAAATTTAAGAAATAATTAAATTTAATATATAAAAAATCTTAGGCATCACTTGGGTAAAGAAAGCTAATAATATAATATTTAAATTCAGTTAATTTAAATTTAGTTTTCTAAAATCGAAATAGGCCCGACTTGACTTACCCATTTTACTCGACTTTCCAAACTAAATTACAATGGGAGAAAATTGGAGTAATACAAACAGTTTTGAGAGGATAGAGATGTTGATATCGATCAACCAGCCATATCAGATAGATGAGTTGATAATTATAGAGGTTAAAGATGGAAAGTTTTCGATCAGGATCAAAGAAAGAGGATTGACAGAATTGAAAAATGAGAATCTAATGAAAGCAAGGGGGCAGTCAGAGAAAGAGAAGGAGAAACATCGGAAGCTAGGTCTGAGACCAGATCAGAATCGAAACAATTTTAGGAGGTCAGCTGAAACGAAGTGGTAGATGTTATAAATGCAATCAGTATCGAAGAAGGTGAAATAGAAAAGGAAGGTAAGGGATTGTCGGTAGTAGTAATAATTGCAGAAGAAAATTTAATTGGGTGTAAATAAATAGTATCTGTTGGGTTGAAGAATATGGTAGAGAATTGGATAGGGCTAAATAGGATATGATAAATATGGGCCTACTAATTCAAGTGGACCCGAAAGAGGGGCTTGCCCAGCAAAAGAGTATGGATCTAAGAGTGGGTTCATATGGTGAGGGAAGGCAGATCCCAAGGAAAGTTAACAATCCAAGTTTTAAAGAAAGACTACACTATATTATAGAAGTTGGGAGTTTAAAGGAATCGAGAGTAAGATTTGGAATAGAAGAGGAATTTTTTCAACCAACTCAAAATAGAAGGAAAAAAAAGATGTTGAATAAAAAGATTCGATCTATGCAAGAAATTCAAGACGGTGTTCTGTTGACAAAAGAAAAACAGAAGAGGGATCGAGGGGAGAAGAAGAAAAAGGAAAGGCGATAACAAGGTTTGAAAAAACAACTACAAATATTTCATTATCCAATTCAGATATTATCAACCGTAGAAGAGTCATCTTAAGGGAGGCAAAGAGGACCTGGAAAGGAGGGAAGAAGTTGGGTTTCAGTGAGAGGGGGGATGAGTGTAACACCCCTAACTCGTCCCTGTTGCTAGATTAGGGTTACAGGATGCCACAACATATTTACAAATCATAACAAGTAATTAATCAAACAAATGATTTTATAAAAAATTCAATCTTAATATATAGTTACTAAGCTTAAAATGACCTTTGGGAACCTTTAAAACTGTTTAGAAACTCTCAGGGACTTATTTGAAACAATTCAGAAAATCTAAGGGAAGATTGGAAATTTAGGAAATAGGAGTCACCCGGCCGTGTGGCCAAGCCATGTGACATAGCCTAGACTGTGTAGTATTCAAACAATGAGACACACAACTGTGTCCCAGCCCGTGTCTTAAACCATATAACTCACTGACTTGGATCACACGGCCGTGTAACTCTCTAACTTGATACATACGGCCATGTGACAAACCATGTGACTCACTGACTTGATACACACGACAGTGTCACAAGCCGTGTCTCAAACCATGCATGGTACACGGCCGTGTGGTAGCCCGTGTCCCTGGTTGTGTGCACCAAAATGAACCTTAAACATCAAGTTTACCATTTCAAGTTTTCTTGGACAATAAGCAATCCATTTACCAGCCATTAGACCTATTCAAAATGCCATTAAACATACTCAAATCATGCTAAATCAACCATCTTAAGTGTCTAACCGATGTACCCTTAATGGTACCACAAGTATACTGTAACAGCCCGATTTTAGCTAAGTCAGAACAGTAGTTTTGGAACTACAAATCCAATGTCATAAAATTATTTTAACATTATTTTTTGTGTTTACGGCATGTTATTTGATGTGTGTGAAAATTTCGTGAGTTAATTTTATCGATTGGTTGCTCAATTTGAGAAAAAGGACTAAATCGCGTAAAATGTAAAAGTACTGTTATATTAGCTAAAGGTGTCTAATAGCTATATAAATTTAAAGTTAAGGTCCTTATGTGGTAATTAGACCGTTATTATGATAGTGGATGATAATGTCATGGCATTTGGTGTAGTTATTAAATGTGTTAAGGTTAAAATTGGTATTTAGTAAATAAGGTAATTAAAACATAACAAAATGAATTTTAGTCCATCTTTTCTCCCTTTGGCTGAATGTTGAAGAATAAATAAGCCATTTATGAACATTTAGGGTTCAGCACACAGATAGCTTGATTAAGGTACGATTTGAGCTCAGTTTTTGATGATTTTTACGTTTTTGATACCGCTGCTTTGTATTCTAACTAGCCCGTACCTTAATTTTTGAAACTGTTAAAGAATTATCATGTTACCATTGTTGAATACTTAAGTAATTTGATGATTGATGATAGATTATGAAGGTTAATTGATAGATTAATAGTTTTTGTAAAGTGATTTTTGACAAAAATTTCAAAAAGTAGTTAATTTGTAAAATATGCAAATTGAGTGGTTGAAATGTGAAATAAATGGAAGTTTTTGCCTGCTAGGGACCTATGTATAAATCGGCTAAGCATGGGTTAAGTTGAATTGTGTGAATTTTGTATATTTGTGAAATAAGAACTAAATTGATTAAATGTGAAAGTTTAGGGGCTAATGTGTAAAAATGCCCGAATGTGTATTTTTGGACTAAATTGAATGAGTATGTGACTAAATGATTAATTTTGAATACATATAGATCAAGAAAGAAAGAATTCGGAATTAGATCGAGGGAAAGGTAAAATTATCAAGTAATTGACTCATTTCGTCGTATTCATACCCGAGGTAAGTTCGTATGTGGTAATTTCATTATAAATGTATGTTATATGCTTTGGTATTGCATAAAATGTGACTATGAGATTACGAATAATGTTTGAATGGTGAATATGACTATACGAATGTGTTCAACGATGAAATCGACAAGTGAAACTTCCTAGTTGAACCTTAGGAATAGTTACTTACTAAGCTATGAAGCTTACTGTGTGTTATTTGTCTATGTTTTATCAATAATCAAAGCTAGTTCAGACTCGGGGATCATCAAGAACATCATCACACTATCAATCAACTTGTTGGTACTTTTGAAGCTTTGTATATGCTAGTGTCATTTTGATATGTTTTGAACTTTGAATATAGCCTTGTGAGTTGGCTTGTATATAATGTTGTTTATGAAGTTGAACTTGGGCTATTTTAAGAGTTTATATTTGATATGTGATGTATTTATGATACCTTATGTTTTGATAATCTTGGTATGTTTATTTTGTTAGATTGATGAATAAGTATTTAGTAAATTGTTAATGATGTGTTATGGTTTGAGAAATGGTAAGTTTTGGTATAATTAATATGATGTTTGGATGCCATTTTGGTTTAGTAAATGCTTGATGATTTGGGTTATGTCTAAATGTGGATATTAGTTAATGTATCAATTTGATTTGGCATGTTTTTGGTTGTAGAATTAAGTAATGAAAAGGATGTTGTATAAATGGCATGAAATGTGTATGAAATAGCATGTTTTGGTTGCCTATGAATGTATTGAAATGGTACCATTTTGGTTGCTAGGTGTACATGAGAAAAGGGTGGAAAATTGGTTTTCCAAATAGCCTATTTTTGTCCACACGGGTATAGACACGGGTGTGTGTCTCAGCCGTGTGTCATGCTACATGGCTGTGTGTCCCCTGGGGTACCCTTCAAATTTAAGTCAGTATACCCTACAGGATTGACATGGTCTAGACACATGGGCATGTCTATTGGCCATGTGTGGAACACGAGCTGGCACATGGGCGTGTGACCCAAGTCAATAACCCCTCCAGATTTCCCACAGCCATGGCACACGGGCGTGTATCCGGCCGTGTGGTGCAAGTCAGTAGGTATGCCCTATTTTCACACGGCCTTGACACAGGCGTGTCTAGTGGTTTTCTGAGGCACACGGCCTATTCACACGGGTGTATAACCCTTAAATGCATGAAAATTTTTTAAGTTTCCCAAAGTTTTTGAATGTTATCGGTTTAGTCCCAAACCTCTTCTAAGCATGTTTTAAGGTCTCGTAGAACCTTATAAGGGACAATATGATTATGTTAGATTGATATTTATGTGAAATTGAATCATGTATGAGAAATGTATATTATATGTTGTGCCTTGATTTTTAATACCTCGTAACCCTATTCTAGAAACGGATACGGGTTAGGGATGTTACATTTTATTGGTATAAGAGCTACGGTTTAGTCTGTTCTAGGACTAACGTAGCGTGTGAGAGTCTAGCTATACATGCCATATATATAAATTGTGATAGTGTGACGATTCCTGACAGCTTAAAATGTGTTTTCATATAGTAAATGGATCCTAATCGAGCTTTAGTTGACGATGTGGAAAGAAATACGCCCGCTCCCGCTCAAGGGGTAGCGCTGGCTGATTCTAGGCCGATTTCAAGTAGTCAAGGGGGAGAGACTAAGCAAGCCTTATTCCAAATGATGAGTGAGTGGTTTATGGAGTTCGTTCGAATGAATCTGGCTGCTCAACAACCTCCACCCCCACTTGTTCCTCAACAAACCCCTTGTAGTTCCTTAAGGTATTGATCTTCTGCAATTAAATAAACCACCTGTTGATAAGATTCGGAAACATGGGGCTGAGGATTTCTAGGCTACCATTGAAGATGATGCCAAAAGAGCTGAGTTCTGGCTCGAGAACACAATCCGAGTATTTGATGAATTATCTTGTACTCCTGATGAATGTATCAAATCTGTGGTATCCTTACTTAGAGATAATGCGTACCATTGGTGCAAAACGTTGATATCTGTAGTTCCAAGGGAAAGAGTCACTTGGGAGTTCTTCCAATCTAAATTTCAAAAAGTATATAAGGCAGCGATTTCTCGATCAGAAACATAAAGAGTTTCTAGAATTGAAACAAAGCAGGATGACTATGACCAAGTACGAAAGAGAATTTGTATGATTGAGCAAATATGCTCGGGAATATGTTTCTACCGAAGAGATTATGTGTAAGCGGTTCTTTGATAGGTTGAATGAAAATATAAAAATTCTAGTCGAGATTCTGAAAATCAAAAAATTCATTGTTTTATTTGAAAGGGCTTGTAAAGCCGAAGATCTCAATAAAGAAAAGAGGAAAGCAGATTCAGAGGCTAGAGACACCAAAAAAAGATCGATGAGTAAGCCGTATCAGTTTCATCAAAGAAATATAGAGATTCGTATACTCGCCCGAATGCTTCAATTGAATATCCAAACAAGGATTGTGCTAAACAATATTCTAGTTCTAAATTTCAAACTACATTAGTAGCTAGTGTTGGTAGTGTAAGAGACAATAAGCCCGAATGTCACCACTGTAGACGACGACATTTTGGAGAATGTTGGAATAAAAGTAATAAAGTTTGTTACAAATGTGGTTCGTTAGAACTAGAGGTGTGCATGGGTTGGCCGAAATTTGGTTTGGGCAGTAGGGTTGGTCGAACCCCGACAAAATTTTAGGCCCATTTTTTAGGCTCGGGCCTAGCCCGGCCCAAAATATGGGCTTAAAAATTTGTCCAAGCCCGACCCGAAATAAAATTGTTAAGCCCGAGCCCGGCCCAGCCCATATTAATTTTTTTTAACTTATTTCATTAAATAAAAATTTTAAAATATAATAAATCATCAAATACATTTAAAATAAATATTAAAACAAGAAACAAATAAAAAATTATATTAAAATAATTCTTAAAACAATACACAAATTGAAAATATAATAAAAAGTGATTATATTAAAATTAAAATTAAAATGTAAATATGATTAAAAATAAAAATATATATTTAGTATATAATTCGGGCCCGGGCCAAAAAAGTTTTAACTGAGCCCGACCTGTTTTCTAAACGGGCCTCTTTTTTGTCCAAACCCATATTTCGAGCCTATATTTTTACCCGAACCCTCCTATTTTTCGGGCGAGCCTTCAGGCCGGGCCGGGTAGGCCAGCCCATGTACACCTCTAATTGAACACTTCATCCGAGATTGCCCGAAATTAGATAAGAAAGACAAAGTTCAGAATGTGAGATCAAGTAATATTGTTGCTACAGGGAGACCACTCTGAAACATTGGAAATATGAGTAGTAACCGAAGTGTTGCGAGAGATTCTGTTGTGAGATCTAAGGTATGAGCACCTGCTCGAGCTTATGCTATCCGTGCACGGGAGGAAGTATCCTTGCCAGACATTATAACCGGTACTTTCACTCTCTATGATACTAAAGTTATTGCATTGATAGATCCAGGATCAACTCATTCTTATATATGCATGAATTTAGTATCTAGCAAGACTTTGCCTGTAAAGTCTACTGAATTTGTAATTAGAGTATTAAACCCCTTAGGCAAGTGTGTGTTAATTGATAAAGTATGCAAGAATTGTCTGTTGATAATTCAAGATTTTTACTTTCCGGACGATCTGATGCTGTTACCATTTAATGAATTTGATATAATTCTAGGTATGGATTGGTTAACGTTACATGATGCTAATTGTAAACGAAAGAAGATTGAGCTGAGATGTCAAAATAATGAGATTATCCAGATTGAGTTAGATGATATGAATGGCTTGCCAGCAGTGATTTCATCGATTTCGGCTCAGAAATATGTAAGAAAGGATTGCAAAGCTTATTTTGCTTATGTGTTTGATACAAAAGTGACTGAAAAGAAGATAGAATCAGTGCCAGTTGTGTGTGAATATCTGGATGTGTTTCCTGAAGAGTTACTAGTTTACCACTGATTCGAGAGGTTGAGTTTGGCATTGAGTTAGTGCCGGGAACAACACCGATATCAATAGCTTCGTACAGAATGGCTCTGACAAAATTAAAAGCTCAGTTGCAAGAATTAACCGACAGAGGGTTTGCAAAACCAAGTTTCTCACCTTGGGGTGCTCCCATGTTGTTTGTGAAAAAGAAAGATAGCACGATGAGAATATATGTAGACTATAGACAGCTGAATAAAGTGAAAATCAAGAACAAATACACTTACCGCGGATTGATGATTTGTTTGATCAATTAAAAAGGGCTACAGTGTTTTCAAAGATAGATTTGAGATCGGGTTATTACCAGTTGCGAGTTAAAGACTCTGATGTGCCAAAGAATGCATTTAGAACAAGGTATGGTCATTATGAATTCTTAGTTATGCCTTTTGAACTAGCCAATGCACTTGTTGTCTTTATGGATTTAATGAACTAGATTTTCAAACCCTACCTAGATCGATTTGTAGTTGTGTTCATTGATGACATTTTAATTTACTCAGGTGATGAATCCGAGCATTCCGAGCATTTGAGGATTGTACTACAGACTCTGCGAAATAAGCAGTTGTATGCAAAGTTTAGTAAATGTGAATTCTGGTTGCACGAGGTTGGTTTTATGGGGCATATTGTGTCAGCATCATGTATTCAAGTTGACCCCAACAAGATATCTGCGATTATAGATTGGAAACCTCCGAGAAATGTATCCGAAGTCTGTAGTTTCCTAAGACTCGCCGGCTATTATAGACTATTTGTGAAAGACTTTTTGATGATTGCGACTCCGTTGATGAGATTGCTTCAGAAAGAGGTAAAGTTTGAATGGTTCGACAAATGTCAGAAAAGTTTTGATCAGCTAAAAGCTCTTTTAACTGAAGCTCTAGTGTTAGTACAGCTAAAATCGGGTAAAGAGTTTGTAGTGTTCAGTAATGCATCGTTGAATGGTCTGGGTTATGTTTTGATATAAGAAGGCAAAGTTATAGCTTATGCCTCGAGACAGTTGAAACCGCATAAAAAGAATTACTAGACGCACGATTTAGAGTTAGTAGCTATTGTGTTCGCTTTAAAAATTTGGCGTCACTACTTGTTTGGTGAGAAATGCCACATCTATACTGGTCACAAGAGTTTGAAATATCTGATGACTCAGAAAGATTTAAATTTGTGACAGCAGAGATGGCTAGAATTGCTAAAAGATTACAAGCTAGTGATTAACTACCATCGGGGAAAAGCAAATGTTGTTGTTGATGCTTTAAGCCAAAAATCTTTATTTGCTCTACGTTTAATGAATACTCAGTTGGCTTTATCTGACGACGGCTCGGTTGTAACTGAGTTGAAAGTGAGACCATTGTTTTTACAACAGATTTGTGAGGCCCAAAAAGTTGATAATGAAATGTTAGCAAAACGAGCCCAATGTGATTCGAATCTTGATTTAGAACTTTAAATTGATGCTAATGATTGTTTAAGATTCAGAGGCAAAATATGTGTTCCGAGAAATTCAGAGTTGATTCAGATGATTTTGAATGAAGCACATAGTAGTTGTTTATCTGCTCATCCGGGAAGCATGAAAATGTATAATGACTTGAAACAACTTTATTGGTGGCATGGTATGAAACATGATATTTCTGAATTTGTTTCGAAATGTTTGATTTGTCAACAAGTTAAAGCTGAGCATCAAGTACCGTCTAGTTTATTGCGGTCGATTATGATTCTCGAGTGGAAATAGGATAGGGTGACTATGGATTTTGTATCGGCCCTATCTCCGAGAAAGAAGGATGCAATTTGGGTTATAGTTGACAGATTGACAAAATCAGCTCATTTCATTCCGGTACGAACTGACTATTCGCTTGAATATTTAGCTGAGTTATATATTTCTGAGGTTGTGAGATTACACGGAGTACCTGTTTCTATTGTTTTAGATAGAGATTAGAGGTTCACATCGAGATTTTGGAAGAAACTGCAAGATGCACTGGGTACAAAACTACATTTTAATACCACATTTCACTCGCAGACGGATGGTCAATCCGAGTGAGTTATTTAGATACTTAAAGATATGTTGAGATGATGCATTCTTGAGTTCGAAGGTACGTGGGAAAAGTATTTGTCATTGATTGAATTTGCGTATAACAATAGTTTTCAATCGAGTATGAAAATGGCATCGTACTAAGCTCTATACAGTCGTAAATGTCGAACACTATTGTACTAGACTGAACTTAGCAAGAATAAGATTCATGGGGTTGATCTGGTCAGAGAGACAGAAGAGAAAGTGAAACTAATTCGTGATAGTTTGAAACCAGCATCTAATAGACAGAAATCATACGCAGATTTGAAACGAAAAGATATTGAGTTTCAGGTTGCGGATAAAGTGTTTTTGAAAGTATCTCCGTGGAAGAAAATACTTCGATTCGATCGTAAAGGCAAATTAAGTCCAAGATTCATTGGACCATATGAGATAATAGAGCGAGTCAGACCAGTTTCTTATCATCTACCATTGACGTCTAAGTTAGAAAAGATACATAATGTATTTCATGTGTCGATGCTTCGACGATACCGATCCGAATTTTGGCTGGTGAGATCAAAAAGCTCAGAAATAAAAGAATAGCATTAGTGGAAGTCTTATGGCATCGACACGGGATTGAAGTAGCTACGTGGGAACCCGAGGATGCTATAAGAAAGCAATATCCAAACCTATTCACTAGTAAGATTTTCAGGGACAAAATCCCTAAAGGGGGAGAGTTGTAATAGCCCGATTTTAACTAAATTAGAATAGTGGTTTTGGAACCACAAATACGATGTCAAATATTATTTTAATATTATTTTTGGTGTTTACAGCATGTTATTTGATGTGTGTGAAAATTTCATGAGTTAATTTCATCGATTGGTTGCTCAATTTGAGAAAAAAGACTAAATCGCATAAAATGCAAAAGTGTTGTTCTATTAGCTAAAGGTGTCTAATAGCTATAGAACATTAAATTTAAGGTCCTTATGTGGTAATTAGACCATTATTATGATAGTGGATAATAATGGCAAGGCATTTGGTGTAGTTATTAAATGTTTTTAAGGTTAAAATTGGTATTTAGTAAATAAGGTAATTAAAACATAACAAAACGAATTTTAGTCCATCTTTTCTCCCTTTGGCCGAATATTGAAAAAGAAAGAAGCCATTGATGAACATTTAGGGTTCGACACACACATAGCTTGATTAAGGTACGGTTTGAGCTCAATTTTTGATGATTTTTACGTTTTTGAAATTGTTGCTTTCTATTCTAACTAGCCCGTACCTTAATTTTTGAAACTGTTAAACAATTTTCATGTTACCGTTGTTGAATAATTGAGTAATTTGATTATTCATGATAGATTATGAAGGTTAATTGATAGATTAATAGTTTTTGTAAAGTGATTTTTGACAAAAATGTCAAAAAGGAGTTAATCTATAAAATGTGCAAATTTAGTGGTTTGAATGTGAAATAAATGGAAGTTTTGGGTTGCTAGGGACCTATGTACAAATCGGCTAAGCATGGGTTAAGTTAAATTGTGTGAATTTTGTATATTTATGAAATAATGACTAAATTGATTAAATGTGAAATTTTAGGGGCTAATGTGTAAAAATGCCCAAATGTGTATTTTTGGACTAAATTGAATGAGTATGTGATTAAATGAGTTAAATTTGAATACATATAGATCGAGAAATAAAGAATTCAGAATTAGATCAGGGGAAAGGCAAGAATATAGAGTAATTGACTCGTTTCGTCGTATTCATACCCAAGGTAAGTTTGTGTGTGGTAATTTCATTATAAATGTATGTTATATGCTTTGATATTGCATAAAATGTGACTATGAGATTACGAATAATGTTTGAATGGTGAATACAACTATATGGATGTGTTCGATGATGAAATCGACAAGTGAAACTTCCCGGTTGCACCTTAGGAATAGTAAGATGCTAATGACATGTCATTAGGTTAATGTATTGGCTTCGGGTACCTTGATTTGGCTACGGGCCATGGTATAGGTATTTAGAGAGGAGTTACCTTGATTTGGCTACGGGCCATGGTATAGGTGCTCCGGGATAAGTTACCTTGATTTGCCTATGGGCCATGGTATAGGTACTTATCGATTGTAATCCTTGAGTATCTAATTTCTATTCTGAATGGTTCAACGGGTAAATAATGACGTAGTGGAGAAAGAGGTTAGTACGAGGTGGTACAGGTATGTAAGGAACTTAGTCATGTATTACATTGAGAAAGTCCAATGAGATGGTATTGGATCATGTTTTGAGACATGAGATATGTTTGTGGTTAATGTGATTTTGATTTGGTAATGTGTAAATAGTTGAATCACATTTATTAGATGAATTGAAATAATCACTTATGAAATTACTAAGCTATGAAGCTTACTGTGTGTTATTTGTCTATGTTTTATAGATAATCGAAGCTAGTTCGGACTCGAGGATCGTTAGGAACATCGTCACACTATCGATCAACTTGTTGGTACTTTTGAAGCTTTGTACATATGGTATATGGCATGTATAGGCTAGTGTCATTTTGATATGTTTTGAACTTTGAATATAGCCAGGCGAGTTGGCCTGTATATAATGTTGTTTATGAAGTTAAACTTTGGCTATTTTAAGAGTTAATATATGATATGTGATGTATTTATGATGCCTTATGTTTTGATAATCTTGGTATGGTTATTTTGTTGGGTTGATGAATAAGCATTTAGTAAATTGTTAATGATGAGTTATGGTTTGAGAAATGGTAAGTTTTGGTATAATTAAGATGATGTTTGGATGCCATTTTGGTTTAGTAAATGCTTGATGATTTGGGTTATGTCTAAATGTGGATATTAGTTAATGTATCAATTTGATTTGGCATGTTTTTGGTTGTGGAATTGAGTAGTGAAAAGGATGTTGTATAAATGGCATGAAATGTGTATGAAATAACATATTTTGGTTGCCTATGAATGTATTGAAATGGTACCATTTTGGTTGCTAGGTGTACATGAGAAAAGGGTGGCAAATTGGCTTTGCAAATAGCCCATTTTTGTCCACACGGGCAGAGACATGAGCATGCATCTCAGCCGTGTGCGACACACGACCATGCTACACGGTCGTGTGTTCCCTGGGTACCCTTTGAATTTAAGTCAGTATACCCTACAAGATTGACACGGTCTAGACACATGGGTATGTCTAATGGCCGTATATGGCACATGGGCTGGCACATGGGCGTGTGGCCGACCGTTTGACCCAAGTCAGTAACCTCTCCAGATTTCCAACGGTCAAGGCACACGGGCGTGTATCCGGCCGTGTGGTGCAAGTCAGTAAGTATGCCCTGTTTTCACACAACCTGTGACACGGGCGTGTCTAGTGGTCGTGTGAGGCACACGACCTGTTCACACGGGTGTGTGACACTTAAATGCTTGAAAATTTTCTAAGTTTCCCAAAGTTTTCAAATTTATCGATTTGGTCCCAAACCTCTTCTAAGCATGTTTTAAGGTCTCGTACAACCTTATAAGGGACAATATGATTATGTTAGATTGATATTTATGTGAAATTGAATCACGTATGAGAAATGTATATTATATGTTGTGCGTTGATTGGTAATGCCTCGTAACCCTATTTCAGCAACGAATACGGGTTAGGGGTGTTACGTATACACAACTATACAACAACATAAATAATTAATCATTCAACTATTCAAACATACAATCTTATCCATTCATAAACTAAGTACCTAACCTTATAACTTTCTAAGTTAAGATCAAACATGTATCATTTTTGTTCCTAGCTATACTTACCAAAAAATTAACCACAACTTTACAAAATGAACTATATTCACCACCAAACCTAGCAACCATGTAACTATCATCACATTACAAGACAACATCGATCAAAAGATGAACTACTTACATGTTTTATATATATACATATCAAACGAGGTCATAGACATAACAACCTATTACATGCCATATATTCCAAAATAAATGTTCAAAAACTACCGCAATCGGAGGGATAGTGTGACTTGAGTGTTGATCTAGTCTTCCATCCCATAAAAAGATATCTATAATAAATGTAAATCACACAAGTAATCTTATTGAAGCTTAGTAAGTTCAACAAACAGAAACAATGAATCTTACCGAAATAAACGTAATCAATACATAATACAGAAATGTCATAAATCATAGTCCTGCCATTCATAACCAAATCATAGGTGAGTCATAAACTTGTATACAAGTGAATTAATTCTATCAAATATGTTATATCATTTACTATCCCCAATGAACGTTGTAATGGACTCAGATACACGGTTAACCAACCAAACACACAAAATAGCTCAAATGAGCTAACCAACCGAGAACACACCTAGGCACCAAGTGCCAAGCCCGCAAGCTAACATCCCTCTAAAACACACCTCGGCACCAAGTGCCAAGCCCGTAGGCTTTACATCCACCCCCGAAACACACCTGAAATACTGTAATATAACGTGATAGTTCACAACAAATACTGAACTCCGGTATATTCAGTAAACATGAATGAATCCATAATCATCATCACAATATCAACCAATCCCATATAGCACACGATATAACCTATCCTACGTTCATCGGCTCACATATTTATCATTTAACAAAATTTAATACAATTTCTTTCTCAAATCAGTTCACTTACCATAATTCAATACTTTCAAGTTAATTAATAATTTTAATCTAAAAGCAGTTAAATATTTAAATTATACTAAAATTTAACCGTACGAACTTACCTGGACTAAATTGTTTTAGTTGCAAAAGTTTAAGGTCTATTCCATAATTTTTCCTTTTCCACCTAAGTCAACAGCATCTTGATCTATAATGTAAAATTTTCCTTGTATTAGCTTATATTCAAATTCAAATTAATTTTACATTTTGTACCCTTTTTATTTTTCTAAATTACATAATTGCCCCTAACTTTTAAACTTTTTCAATTCAGTCCCTTAACCCAAAAATCATCAAATTAACCATTTTCTCAAGTTTAAAATTTACAGTTGAATAATCTAGGCCCTTAAACAGTCCCAATTATGCCTCTAAATCACTATCAAACCTTGAAATTTTAACATTTCAACAATTTAATCCTTAAATCAAAAACTAATAAAAACTACTTCAAAAAACAACCAACTACCACAATCAAAGCTTCAAACACATAATTATCATAAAAAAAAACCTATATTCATCAATGGCAACTTCTAAAATTTTTAATAGATTCAAAGACGAAGGTACGAGTTAGCTAGACCTAGTTGTAACGATCTCAAAAACATAAAAATTACAAGAAACGTGTATCAATTTCACTTACATGCACACCCTAATAGCCACCGAACCTTCAAGCTCTTGAAAATAGATGTTTCAGCCAACAATGAAGAAAAATGAAGAAGACGATTGTGAATTTTCATTATGTTTTAAATTAATTTTAACTTATTTACAAAATTGCCATTACCATAATTCTCTTTCAATTTTTAACTCCATTACCATCCACTATCTATCACCAAGGTCTAATTTCTTATAAACCTCTCCTTTATTAATTAATCTATTAAGTCATCTACTTACAATAGTTGTTAAGTTTTACACCTTTTACAATTTAGACCTTTTTCTTTAATTAGTTATCCAAATGTTACAATTTCTTAACCATATTTTAATACGACCCTAATGACTTCGTAAATATTCCACAAATAATATTTAGAAGCTGACACGATGAGAATTTGTGGTCCCAAAACTACTGTTCTGTCACCATTGAAAAATGGGTTGTTACAATGAGGAAGAAGTAATTGATGAAATTAGGAGATTAGAGGAGCAGTAGAAGGAGGAAGACGGAGGAAACAGATGCAACAAAGACATGATTTTAGGTGAGTTTTTCTAATTTTGGAATTCTTGCTTCTAGAATTGTGTGTTTCATAGAATAGATTGGTGTCATAAGAATTGTTTCATGGAATATAAAGGGGCCAAGGTCGGAGGTGAAAATGGAATCTGTCAAAAGATTAATTTGTATGTCAAGGGCAAACATTTGTTTTCTACAGGACATGAAATTAAAATTGGTGACTATGGATTTAGTGAGGAAATATGGGGGATGATAATTGTGAATTCAGGTTTGTTGTACCAATAAGGAGGTCGGAAGGGTTTTTGACAATATGGGATAAAGATAGTTTCAAATTATCCAAAAAATGGAGTGACAACAGATTGATTGTGATCGAAGAAAAATGGGTATGACAAGAAATAGAAATGATGTTGAAATATGTATATGCTCCAAACAATGTGTTCGAGCAAAAAACTCAAATGGGGTGTTGACAGATTTGAGAAACCAGTTTACAAGTCCATGGATTATAGGAGGAGACTAATGTGGTGAGATGTAAAAGTGAAAGAAGTAATTTGTACGGGAACAGATAAGGGATCTAGAGATTTTGATAGCTTTATCCACAATTGTAAACTCATTGACTTGTCATTGTTGGGAAAGAAATTCACATGGTATGGCCCATATAATAAGAGTAAACTTGACAGATTTTTATTGCAAGAATTCTGGTTGATTCAGATTAAAGACTTACAACAGAAAGGATTAAAGAGAACTATTTCAGATTATATACCCATTCTGCTACCAGATGAAGTAGATTGGGGACCTAGGCCATTCAAGTTTATGAATGCGTGGCTTAAGAAGAAGGAATGTGCGGATTGATTGAGAAATAATGGTCTAATATAAGCAATTTGAATGGGCAAGTAGCAAGAAAATTGAGAAACTTAAAGGTGTCCTTAAGAAGTGGAATGTGAATAATGGAAATGTTCTAGAGAATAGAATTTTAGATAATGAAGAAAGGATTAAGGAGCTAGTTAAAATTAGTGATCAAAGAAATCTGAACAGCAAGAAATGAAGGAGCTTAAAAGATTGAATTTTGATTTATGGGATGCAATTAAATTCAAAGGATCGATATGGCGACAAAAATATAGAATGGCGTGGTTGAAAGAAGGTGATGAGAATACAACATTTTTCAATAGAGTTGTGAAGATAAAAGCAAAAAGAAAGACAGTGTACAGAATGAAAATCGGGAGATTTTGGTGCAGTGAACCAAATGAGTTAAAAAATAGAATGTATGATTTCTTTAAGAATCATTTTCATGGTCGATCGAGAAATTAGAAGATAGAAATGGAGCTTAATTTTAGGAGACTAAAGGAAAAGGAAGTTGAGAAGTTGGAGGAACCGTTTTAGAGGGAGGAGATTAGAGAAGCAGTATGGAGCTGCGATGAATCGAAAGCCCTTAGATCGAATGGATTTAACATGTGTTTTTACAGAAAATGTTGGAATACAGTTAAAAAAGATCTATATAGAATGATGTCGGAGTTTTATAGAACTGGGAAGTTTGAAAGATCCATCAATTGTTCATTTATATCACTAATTCCCAAAAATGAAAATCCAAGTGAAATGTCAGCCTGTGTGGGTGAGGTAGCATTTTCCAAAGTAGAGCAGCATAGCAATGAAATGACAGAAACATTATCGACAGCAGGTATTAATCGCAGGGTTATGTTCAAGGCATGGTAGTGAATGTTAGATTGGTGATTGGAATGCTTGGTTTTCATGTTATAATAGCTTGTGTGACAATTGTATTGTTTAACTGGAACTATTGTTCTATAGCTTTTAAACAAAATAGTTTGAATGAAGCATAAAAAAAAAATTAAATTGACTAAAGCCAATCTAAAAAATCAATTATAGAAATCATTTTCTAGATATCATTTTTTAGAAGCTATTTTGAGTGAAACAAACACAACATAAGTTATAGAGTTTAAGTTCACAAGTTGAATAAAGTATACGAACTAATAATAGTTTTTTTTATATTTTATAATTAGCTACAACAATATTTAAAATCTTACCTAGATAAAATGTGAATTTTGAAATGTCTAATATTCATTAATCATCAAAGATGTGTAATGAGGGTATTCGTGTTCAGTATGATCGAAACCGAAACCAATTACCTAACTTGACCTTAAACCAATATACTAAATTAATATATTACTAATCAATAAAATAATATTATAATATATAACTATTATTATAATATAGATTACAATAAAAGATATAATATTACATGATATTATAATGTTTAATCATCGACACATATATATAAATTATAAATTTATTATATTATATAATCATACAATATAGTAAGAGGGCTAACTTTTAAATGTACGAAGAGCATAGAGA
Organism: Gossypium anomalum; assembly: GCA_025698475.1. Taxonomy (NCBI): domain Eukaryota; kingdom Viridiplantae; phylum Streptophyta; class Magnoliopsida; order Malvales; family Malvaceae; genus Gossypium; species Gossypium anomalum. Next base: position 72,549,085 of record CM046966.1, on the reverse strand, counting down.
TTCAAAGCATATTTTAACTAGTATAATAATAAACAATAAAATATATAATAAGTAAAATATAATGTACTACTATTATATATAACTATTATTATATAGATTGTAATAAAAGATATAGCTTTACATGATATTATAATGTTTAATCATTTATGCATATCTATAAACTATTAATATATGATATGATATAACATTATAAAATGTAGTAGGAGAGCTAACTTTCAAATGCACAAAGAATATAGGATCTTAGAACATATTTCAATTAGTATAATAATAAACAATAATATATAATATATAATAATATGTAATATATAATGTATTACTATTATATATCAATATTATTATATTATAGATTATAATAAAAGATATAACATTACATAATATTATAATGTTTAACATTGATGCATAAATATAAAATTTTCATATATTATATACTATATGATATGATATAACATTATATAATATAGTAGAAGGGTTAACTTTCAAGTGTACGAAAAATAAAGAGAATTAGTGCATATTTCAACCAATATAATAACAAACAACACTAATAATTAATATATATTGTACTAATATTATATATAACTATTATTATATTATAGAATATAACAAAATATATAGTATTACATGTGTCACGTCCCAAAATAGGGCCTAAAAGAAATAGGATAAAATTTAGATTGTTATTTATTTTCTCTAAAATAGGGTAAGAGAACTAGAATGCCTTAAATATTATTTGTGTTAAATGTTAGTAAGAAGGAGCTTGTTGGTGTAATGGTAAGGTTTTAAGCCCACCTATAGGTCTCATGTTTGAACCATTTAGTGAGAATTCAATCAAAATATTTTTATTCCCTTGTTATTGCCCACAAAAGTGACAAATTTTAAAACAACCCAACCCAAAAACTATTTTTTAAATTTAATTATTCATTTAAAATTTATCCTAATCCTACATGAATTTGTAAAACTTATTCCAATTAGGAAAAACATATTTTATAAATAGCTAATCTCAAAACAAACCCTAGGATTTACCTAGTAATTTTTCAAGAAAAAAACACCCATAAACACTTTCTCTCCTAGATCAACTTTTAAAACCAAATGAGCCAAAACTTTTCAAAAACATCCCCCGTGCGAATCTACAGTCTCCTCTCCAAGCAAAAGGTTTTTAAAGTATTCAAATCAGGCGTGGGATCTAAACCTAAATCTTTGTATATAATTGAACTTTTAGGAAGTAGAGAACTAAGGTTAGGTGAACCTAGGAAGAACCCCCAGTATGAGCGAGCCCTTGTGCAAACCTATGCACATGCCCCTATATGTGTGAGCCATGTACGAGAAACTTGTGTGAACCTCCCAATTAAGCAAACCCCTCTTTACATGTGAAACCCTAGGATAGGCAAACCCCTATATATATGTCTATATGTTGCATGTGAACCCTAGTTATTTATGGCAGGTACATGCAAACTATATATGTGTGCGAACCCTTGGTGACATGTGAATTGTATATGTTTATGAACCCTAGGTAACATGTGAACTGTATATGTGTGCGAACCCTAGGTACATGCGAACTGTATATGTGTGCGAACCCTAGGTACATGCGAACTGTATATATATGTGAACGCTATGTACATGTGAACTATGCAAAACCTAGGATTATACAAGCCTCTATGCCATGCAAACCCTAGTATTATACGAACTATATATGTGAACTAAGTTTAGGTGAACCCAGGAAGAACCCTCAGTATGAGTGAGCCCTTGTGTGAATCCACACACGTGCCTCTATATGTGTGAGCCATGTATAAGAACCTTGTGTGAACCTCCTAATTAAGCAAACCCTTCTTTGCATGTGAAACCCTAGGATAGGCGAACCTCTATATATGTGTCTATATGTTGCATGCGAACCCTAGTTATTTATGGTAGGTACATGCGAACTATATATGTGTGCGAACCCTAGGTGACATGTGAACTGTATATGTGTATGAACCCTAGGTAACATGTGGACTGTATATGTGTATGAACCCTAGGTACATGTGAACTATATATGTGTGCGAACCCTAGATATATGCTAACTGTATATCTATGTGAACCCTATGTGCATATGAACTATGCAAAACCTAGGATTATACGAGCCTCTATGCCATGGAAACCCTAGTATTATGCGAACTATATATGTACATACATATGATATATGCGAACCCCTAGGAGAACCCTATATATATATGTTACATGCAGATATGATATATGTGGACCCTTTATACGCTATATGCAAACCCCTGTACATGTGATATTGATATTCTTTTATTTTACACGAACCAAATACATGTGTGTGTGAAATTGATGAATGTGTGAACACATATCATTCAAATGCTTAAGCATGAGATATTGAATCATAAATATGCTAAGTATATGTGCATAATTACATGAAATCGGGTTTAGAGGACCGAGAAGTTTCATAAGAGACAGTGGCAATTTAAGTCCACACTGAAAGTCAATACTACACGAAGTAGGAGGTAATGTCATCCAAACTGGATAAGTCGGGATGTTAGTTTGAGAAAACTATCAAAACCGAATGAAACAAAGATGATAGTTTGAAAAGCCATCCAAACCAGGAAACCAGGATGGTAAGTTATTGAAGTGAAAATCATCGTCACAGATAATAAGTATCGTCACCGAAAATTAAAACCAGGATGGTTGATTATTGCAGTGGGTTTTGGAGTGTCAAGCTATACCTTGAGGGCAGTTTAGATGGATGAGTGGGAATTAAAAGCAATATTTGCATCACATCATACTATGAAACATACATGCATTACTTTATATGTTTCACATGCCATGTCTAAATTCATTATTATGTTATTAATTATATGTGTTATGCTTGTTCTATTGGATATGATGATTTAGAAGTTAGACTCATACGAGTCATTGTAAGCTCACTCCCCCTTTTCTTTTCCTCTCAGGTAGTGCTGAAAGTTAGGACTCAGGATGGCATTGGAGGACCCTCGAACTAGCAAGTCATTTATTTGTCAATATGTCTATTTTCAAGTTTTAAAAGCATCCCTTATTCATTTTTTATCGGGACTATAATTATTATTAATTTTTTCTTTTATATAGTAGAATTAATATTGTTTAGTTTTTCATACTTAAGCATGATATTATATTATTTACATACTATCTTTAATAATTGTTTCCGCTGCTTTTCAAAATGAAGGGGTTAAAAGATGTCTTTTCTCAAAACCTTAGTCGTTTTCATAATGCCACACGTTGTTTTTTTGAAAAGGGATTTTCCTACAAATCTAATAAAATAGCTTACAGGATCACTTCTGTGGTCGAATGTAACGCCTTAGACTTAGCCGAAACTCCTAGGGCGGGTCGGAGGTGTTACAACATGATATTATAATGTTTAATTATTTATGCATATATATAAATTGTTAATATATTATATACTATATGATATGATATGATATGATATAACATTATAGTAGAAGGGTTAACTTCCAAATGTACGAAAAGTATAAAGACATAGAGCATTTTTCAATCAATATAATAAGCAAAAATATATATTAATAATTAATATATTATGTATTGCTCTACTATTATAGTATGTGATATAGTATTATATAATGCAATAATATATTTTATAAGTATTAATATAATAACTATTATTATATTATAGATTATAATAAAAGATATAACATCAATATTTATGTGTACTTTAATATATCAAAATACATATTTATAATTATAACTAAAAATATATAAAATTTTATTAAAATTTCAATATATTAATAAAATATTACTTTTTTAAAATTAGATTTTGAATTGGATTTTAGCTTTTACAAATTGTATTTGGGTATTAAATTTAATTTCTTTTTATTTTAGACTTGAGATTTGGGCTATAGTTAGTTTATTTTGAGTTTGGGTAATCTGAGAATATTATTTGGGTTTGGGCTTAGTATAATATAGTTAAGTTTTAGAATAAATATTTTAGAATATTCGTATTAGATTTATAAATTTAATGAGAAAGATAAAAAATTTTATTCAATTCTCAATATATAATAATGAAAAATAAAAGATAATTTCGTTAATTCATATAATATTATAAAATAATAAATTTTACATACAATAAGCATTTTAATTATTTTATATAAAATAATTGTATCGAATATATATAATTTATGCTTTTTATAAGACAAATTTGAATTGTGTTGTCATCGTATAAAAGTAAAATGAATTATTCCATTCAAAATTAAAATATTTATAACTTATAAAATTCAAAATTATTTGAACCTATCAAAGCCCGCCCGGCTTGATCTGAGACTGAATCCAAAAAAATCGAAGCTCAGAAAATTTTGAGTCCAAAAGGGCCTAAGCTTGAGAAAGCTCGAGCCTGAGTTGATCCAATTCTAAGAAAATCCGAGTCCGAAGTAAGTCTGATCCAAGCCTGGCCGTTTGCCAGCTCTATACAAGCATACGAAGCAAATGAAGATAATCTAAACAAAAAGACATCATCTGAAGAGTTCAAACCAATCCTACTAAGACAGTTATCTACATTATTTCGACGATCACTTCTCGAGAGTCCATTGAATGTGCTAGTTGCATCCCGTGAATAATCACGTGAGCTTCGACCCATGCTGGTTTGAACTGTAACCTCCTAAAACCGGCCTAGACGTTAGACCCAAGTTTGGAAGATTACATTAGCCACCTCTAGTAAGCTATCAGAGAAAACTTAGCTAAGTACTTGATTTATTATACCTCAAGTTTTATTTATTACCTAGAAGCGGAATAAATGGTAACTACTTTTGTTTTTTAAAACCGAGTTTTATCATATAATAATTACTTAATAACCTAATTGAAATTTATAGATGAATGTCATGCAAAATAAAATCAAAACTAAATCCTAAGTCCAATGCCACGCTTCATAAATAAATAATACAATATTTTTAAGGATATAAAGAATACTAATGAAACTTAAAATATTAAGAAAAAGTGAAACTAAGTCAAGTCCCTCCGAATGTCACGTCCGTGTCCTAACCTGATGGGTTATCTGAAATGATGGAAATTAAAGGGGAAGTGAGATATGACGCGCAGTGTGAATTCATTTACAATAAAACCAATACAAACAATTGTTAAAATACATTAAATAGCATTGCATATAATTATCATATATAACAATTCAGTTAAAAGAACAATTTTTCAATGCAACCATCAATTAAACATTAGAACTCACAATCATAGATTCCAAAATAATCAAATTCTCAGATTTGCCCACTATAACCATATATAAATATACACATATATATACATATAGGTATCCACCCATATGCACTTGAATTTCATAACATAATTTTCAGTCCTGTATGCCCATTGTAGATAGGCCAATTTGCCCGGCCCCACTAGAAACCCAAAACAAAATAAATAAATAAATAAATAAAAAATCCATAACCCAAGTCCATTATCTGTCCAATTACAACCCAAAACTAATACCCTACAGCCCCATATCAACACCAACCCAAGTTACAAGCCCGATAGGCCCAGAACACTAAAACAAGACAGAACCCTAGCTGTCTGCTTGGGCCGCAGCAACCCGAGCCCTCAGCGCCTCCGTACAACGGCCACGCCACGCCCCCGTACGCTCCGTACCGCCAGCACAGCCCCGTACTCGCGCCACACACCCTGTACCTGCAAAGAAAGGACGAATACACAGCAAGAAAGAAACAAAAACAAGGGATATTGATTTTTTAGTTTTTCTATTATTTCTTTTTTCTCTCCGGCTATAAAGCCAAAGAAGGGATTCATTGTAATTTTTTACGCGAAAAAAGACGCACATTTACGCACACAGAACAACAAAAAAAAGAAATCGAAAACAAGAAAGGTGATTTCGAACTTCTTTGTTCCTTCTCTTTCGATTTGTTTTCCATTTTCGTTGGCTCAATTTCCTCTCTTAGTATGTGACCCGACACCAATAAAGTCCCGATTATCTCGAAAATATTGAGATACGGACGAGGGTCGGATGGTATTAAGTTTTTTTTTCATTCGGTTTCATCCTTTTAAAAGAACAGTATTAAATCTGAATTTTTAGGGAAGAGAAGGAAAAATAGCATACCTGACTTCCTCGCATAGTGCTGTTGTCGGCGACATTTGGTCGCTGCTCGTGCTATCGTCGGCCACCGAATGAAATGGTGGATCGGCGGTCGCTGGAATGAGCCTTAATAAATCGTTTTTGGGGCTATAAATTAGGGTTAAAATGTTGGCTGCATCTAGAAACAACAATAGGAAAAGAAAGGTTTAAATAACCTATTAATAAAACGGTGCGTTTGTATTGAGGAAGGTCCGCACATTGACCCGTTTTGTGGGTCAGACCCACGCCCATTTGCTTAAAATGGGGAATTTTCGATATAGATCCCTCTCCTTTCGCGCCGTGTGCAAATCAGCTTATATTCGCATTTCCTTTTCTTTTAAATTTTCCCCATAATTTACGCGCGTTTGCATTTTAGCCCGCACTTCTGCACAGCGTTTTGAGGCCTGGAATAATTCTAGTTTTAGTCCTTATATATTGGTGCACGTTGCGCGCCAGTCCTTGTCTTGTTACCTGTAGTCTATTGTATTTGTAAATTATCCTCTTTGTTTTAATTTGTCTTCAATTTGGCTCCTTTTTAAATTCATTTCATGTTTTTACTCGTGTCTATTTATTTGTATGTATTGTATCATTTGCATCGTTTACTTACTTACCTATTGTAATTTTTGTAATCATTTTTATATACACAATTATATAAGTATGAATATACATGTTTTATAACAAAGTTATTTTTTTATTTCATGCATATTATTAATATTATATTATTTTGTATACATATAATTTCCTTTATACTTATTCTTATATCGTATTATATAATTCTTATAATATGTCTTTTAAACCATCGTTATGTAAGAGTGTATATTTATCGATACCTACATTTGATCTACATATTATTTAATCCATATTTTTTTTGCTATTCAAATATACTTTGTATATGTTTTATATAAAATTTAAGTTATTTTATATTCGTTTACATTAGTATGTGTTTTTGATTTGCATACATTATTAAACCTATATTTTATATACATAGTCTTCTATATATATAAGTATGCTGTTAAGTCCATCATAGTTTATAATATAAATAATTCAATCTTGAGTACGTTTCTATGGTTTTTTATAAGCAATTATTTCTTGCTTATTTATATACACACATATATATATATATATATATATATATATATATATAATTTATGATAAAATCAATCCAATTTTTTATATAATTCATATTTTAATTTCATGTTTTTTTTTTTAATTTTTACTCATATGGGATTATATATATAGATTCTTAATTGTTCTTTTATAATTTTTTTTTAACTCTAGTGTATATTATTTGATTGTTAGTCCATCTTTTTTAGTCCATTATCTTTGTGTTGTGTCGATCCTATGCTGTTTGGTATCTTATGTGTTAATTATCCTCATGGTATTTCTTGTATATTTTCTACATCATGCTTGCTCATTTTTATACGTTATCACATCAATTATTTTCCATGCATTATTGTAATCGGGTTACATTTTTTATTTTAGTTACATTTGATTATTAGTTTGTTAGTTGATCATATCTCATATGTGTCCATTACCCCATTCATTGTTTTCCTTTTGATTTTTGAAATATGGTTCTAAAATATAATTTTACGATTAACGTCATCTTATTTCAAATCAATTTAATATGTTTTTAAGTATTCATCCAAGATTTCCTCAAAACGAAGACGAAATTTGATGTTCGGCAATTCGCGGAAACGCGCCCTAACGTGTTGGGTTGCAATTTCGCATTTGCTCAAAATTATCAAATTTCCCTTCGAAATTTCATTCATATCGTTTAAAATCCCTTAAATGAAGATGAAATTTGATGTTTGGCAATTCGCGGAATCGTGCCCTAACGTGTTGGGTTGCAATTTCACATTTGCTCAAAATAATCGGATATCACTTTAAAATTTCGCTTATGTCTTTTAAAATCCCTAAAACGAAGGCGATATGTGATACTTGGCAATTCGCGGGATCGTGCCCTAACGTGTTGGGTAGCAATTTCTCGATTGTTTAAAATAATCAAATATCCCTTCAAAATTTCACTCGGCTCTTCTAAAAAAAATCCTTTAAAATGAAGGCAATACTCGGTGACTGACAATTCGGGAATCATGCCCTATCGTACTGGGTTGTGATTTCTCATTTGTTCAAAACAATCGAATATTCCTTTAAGTTTTCATTCATGTTTATTAAAAACCTTTCAAAACGAGGGCGATGTTCGATGTTTGGCAATTCGAGAATCGTGCCCTATCGTGTTGGGTTGCGCTTTTTCATTTGTTCAAAACAATCGAATATCTCTTCGAAATTTAATTCGTATTTTCTAAGGCAAGGCAATGGTCAATGTTTGGAAATTCGAGGAATCATGCCTACTGTGTGGGGTTTCGGTTTTCCGTTGAACTAAACAGTGAGCATCCTTTTATGATTTTCAGGATCAAAAATTTTCGGACGTCGAAACAAGAAGATTTTTTTGACAACCAACTCGGGTTATCCGAATGTTTTTAAAAAGAACCATATTTCAAAAACTCTTTCAATTTTAGACATAAGGACAGTATTTAATTGATTTGGTACCAATTTTGGGCGTAGTGAGGGTGCTAATCCTTCCTCATACGTAACCGAATTCTGAGCCCGTTTTCTCATATTTTAAGTGAGACTGAATCGTTGTTTTGGTAAACCAAAAATGTTTTATTAAAATAACCAAATTCTTAGGTGATCCGATCACACCGAAACAAAAGATCGGTGGCGACTCCATATTTCCATTTTTCAAAAGTCGATTCCCCACAATTTTATTAAATTTTAAATTTTAAATTTGAAATAAAAGGAAGGTTTCGACACCCATGATATCAAAGATGCCATACAATTTCATGCTAAAACAGAGTATAGCCTACCCTACCACTACACGCCACATTGAGAGATCTCCATAACTCCAACCACCATAATACCATATTGTGGATTAACCACCATTAGCTTGTAGTTTTTACTGCCAATAACTATGGACACACAACAAAACGATGTGGTTGGAATCTTCTTTGGTTGTGGGTACACAACAAAAACTTACAGATGAAATCTGCCAATTGTAACACCCCAAAATAGATTCTATGGGTCTTAAGGGTACTTTAGGGATTTTAGCTTTAGAGTGTTTAAAATTCTGTGAATGGTACACCATATATGTTTTCGACTATGGTTTTTAGAAAATTAAATCAATTTCTGAAAATGAGTTTTAAATACCTTTAATTTTGAAAATAGAATTGATTTGTAAAAGAGTCCAAGCTTAGAGTTTTCAAAAGGGAATTATACCCCCTGTTTATAGTTTTATTTTCACGTAAACTTTTCTCCATTCCCTTGTGTTGCCGTCCAATGCTCCCCCAAAACCTGATCACCTAATTTTCATTCCTAAACTCTATTCTCTTGATTTCTATCATCCTCCTAGTCATTGGTGTTGGATTATTAATCGTCTTCTTCATCTTTACTGCTACCATTTTTCACTATTTTCTAGTCCCAGATCTACTAAAAACAGCATCTATTTCTGCCACGAAAAACACCATTGCCACCCCCTTTATCTTCTTTATATAAGTGTCTTTTACTTTCATTTTTCTCTTCCATTTTTCTATAGTTTATTTACTAATTCAGATCTGGAATTTTGATGTTAATTTTTTAATTAAAATAGTCATTTTTCAGCCATTAAACACTCCCCTTAAGTCGTTCAAGACAGCCCTAAACCCCCACCATAAGGGTGTGTTACCGCCCCTCAGACCCTCCTATGTGGCTATCGATTGGTGACCCTTATAACGTTGTTTTATGCTGTTGTTCCAGCCCTTTTTCTTCCTTATTTTTTTCAAGCCTAAGAGGTCCTAAAACCCTTCCTTATGTCACCCCAAAACACCCCCTATTTGTGTCATCCACGGTGGTGTGTGACCCCTTTTAACACCACTTTAGGGCTGCTGTTTTTTATCGTATTTGTAGCCCTTTCTAGCAAATAAAAATTGATATTTCACTCTTCTAATCAGCGTTAAATGATTTCATTTTTTGGTGTGTTCAATCCCCTCGCATTCGACAATCCGGAAGTAGCTAATGGGTAGCGTAAGTCTGGAATTAGCGAAAACTAGTGTCGTATTGTTTTCACTTAAAGTTGTTTTGGTTGAGTTTTCCTAAGTGTTTTTAACATTGTTTAATTACTTATTTTTTGTATAAAATTGACCGTAGGTATTCATCGTAACATTCTAGACCAGCAGTAAAATTGAATTTTACTTGCACTCTCATTTGGTGTTGTTTCAGTGTAAGCTTGTTCGATTTAGCGAATCTGGAAATTTGTTATTGAAACATTATTTTGGCCAAACCCTTAAGGTTGTTTATAGGCTAACCCTAAGTGTAAAATTAACATTTTAATGATGTTTTTGGATCAGCAATCGTTTAAGGTTTAAGGTGCAAAAGTGATGATTTTTTACAGCGTAGCGCTGCCAGTTATGAAATAAGGTGTGAGTTTAGCCAAATAAAGTCATAATAATAATTTATTAAATGATTACTTAATTATGAGTATCATATATTATAACATACACTAAAATGTGATTAATTATGTACTATGAGTAGACATGGTGATAGACAAATTCCTTAAATGGCTTATTACCAAGTAAGTAATTATGATATGTTAAACCTATAATGTCACTGTACAGGCCCAATTTTGCCTGCCCATTTAAGTAAAAACCCAAAAATAAGCAGTTCATTTACAATAGTTTTAACCCAAATACAAGCCCAATGTTTTAATGGCCCAATAGGCCCAAAACCCAAGCTAATCTCGGCAGATCACAAAACCCTAGTCTTTTCCAGCGCCGCGCACCTCACGTGCCTCGTCGGCACGTGCAACGCTCGAGACTTGGCCCCCTCTGACACCGCTTGCACCAAAACGGCAAGCTTCTGCCTCGTTGACTTTGCCTGCAAAAAAGGAAGGAACAAAAACAACAACAAAAGTAGAAAAATAAATAGTCGCAGAGAAACAGTAAACTAGAGCAGTATGAATAGTGACTAAACAATAGTAAAGTAATGGCTTGTAAATCGGCTATATAAGCCTAGAAATCAGATATTGTAGGGGGAGAACACTAGCAATCAAAAGGCAAAAAAATACAAAAGTTTGATTTCCGATTTTATTCATCTTTTTCATTTCATTTTTTTTATTCCTTTAATATTTCTTTTTTAAATCTTAATACAAATCTGTTAAACGAAGTAGACAAAAAAAATAAAAGGAAAGAGGAGGGATTCTTACCAGATCCACCCTGCGGCTGCGTCGTCGAAGCTCTCCTCTTCGTTCGGCGTGGTCGAGTCCAAGAAAAGGGGGGGAACCCACGTCTTTTGATCTTTGGGGAGCAAGCCTCCAACAAGTAAAAAGGAAGGGCTAAAGGAGCTCATTTGGGTGTATCACCGACCACCGAATATGGTGGTGGCGTGGTGGTCATACGGCGGCAATGATGGGTTATTTCCTAACCCTAGCAGCCAAGGAGAAAGGGGAAGGGAGAGAGTGTAACATCCCGAAATAGGGCCTAAACAGAACAATGGTTGCGAAACCACAAATTTGAGGTAGAAAAATTTATTTTATTATTATTTTGAGGTCTATGATATGTTTGCATGATTGTGTGAAAAGTTCGTGAAGAAATTCTATACATAAAGTGCTTAATTTGAAATTAGGGACTAAATTGAATAAATTGCAAAACTTGTGTTCTAGAAGTATTTTGCATAAAATTGAATTAGATTATTAATTAGAGGTCCTTAAAGAGTAATTTTACCAATTTCTAAGTCTATGGACAAAAATTAGGACATGGAAGGAATTTTTGAAAGTTTAGTAGTAAGGGCATTTTGGTTACTTAGTTATTAAAATGAATTAAAAACAAAATTAAAAGCCAATTTTTGTCCATCTTCTTCATTAGGACGAAATTTCAAGGGTTCTCCATAGCTAGGGTTTGTTTCAAGCTTTCAAGCTCCATGAGCAAGGAAAACTGAAATTCAAGCTAAAATGGAGAAAATACCAAGTTGTGGACGAAATGGTAAAAGTAGCTATTTTTGCATACGAGGTAAGTTTACATAATGAATAAATGCAATATTCTTTTATTTTACATTATTATTGTAAATTTCCAGCATTTATATACTTATTTTATGAGAATATTTAAAGTCAAATTAAAGGCGAAGTGACAGAGAGAAAAAGCATTAGGAAGCCCCGTTTGAACCTTAGGAATGTTAGGATATTGGGGTTGACAGACAGACGTGAGACAGAATGAGCCATGTAAGTCCATATCGAGATATATGGCTTTGGAGACAGGGAATGAGCCATGTAAGTCCATATCAGATATATGGCTTTGGAGACAGGAATGAGCCATGTGAGCCCATATTAGATATATATATATGGCATTGGAGACAGAATAATTCATGTAAGTCCATGTCGAAGACATGGCATTGGCAGATATTGATTGATAGACGAGAACGCGACCCAGGTATCCTTAGTATTCCGAGTGGTTCAATGGGTCATTGTACACGTTAAATTACAGTGAATTATCAGCAAAAGGGAAGGTAGATTATATTTATGAATAGTGAAAGGTCAGGTAAGAAAGAAGGTAAGTAAGTAAAGAAGAAGGTAGAAAATGAGAAGTAAAGAAAGTTTATGAGGCTAGGTGACATTATGTATAATTATTCATTATGTTGAATGTTGTAATTTATTTGCTTGTAAGCTTACTAAGCCAAGTGCTTACTCTCTTTATTTTCTTTTTCTTATAGTTTTTATCTAGCCACTCGGGGATCGAAGGAAACGTCGGAGACCCGATCACACTATCGAAGGAATCACATTGGTATAGTTAGACGTTTAGTTTTGTGTATGGCATGTATAGGAACTTGGTTTCTTTTGATATGATATGATCAATGAATGATGTGTAAATACTTGCTAGTGATTAGCTAATAGAATGGCTGATGATATACATGTTTAATTGTATGTATGAATAAGTAGTAACTATCACATGAAAACTAAGAAAAATGTGAAAGTAACTTAAAAACAGATTCAAGTATCAGAAATAATATGATTTTGAAAAATCACTAAAAATCGTAGAGACATGGTTTGATGGTGAATAATATATGAAATTAAAGCTTATTATGTCTATTTTCTTATGGAATAAGCAAAACAGGTAAAGGTATTATATTTTATGAGATATCTGAGTTTTAGTGAAACAGGGTCAGAGAAAATTCTAGATCCCCTGTTTCAAATTTGGAAATTCACCATAAATTGTAAAAAAATAATTAGGTGGTTTAATTTATATGGTTAGAATCCTTATTGAATCTAGTTTTAATAGAAACAAACGGTATAGTTATATTAATTTTTTTATAGGGATAAAAGTGGTTCGTAGTAAGTAGAGGTCAGTGCAGTCGAATTCTGAAACAGGGGTAAATTTAACTAATAAACTGTACTAATTGGCTAAGTCAAAAATTATAGAAAAAAATTAGTGGATAGATATATGAGTCTAGTTTCAGGAAAAATTTATGGATCTTAATTTTGAGTTTTTAAACTCGAGAAATGAATTTTTAAGCAACCATGATGCAGAAAAATAGTTTATTCTGAAAATTAAAATAAGTGGTTTAGAGTTGTTTAAAAGGTAAGATAAGTTTAGTAACACCTCAAGCTTGACTCCGATGACGGTTTCGGGAGTGGGGGCGTTACATTTATTGGTATCAGAGCAGGTTTAGTCGGTTCTCGGAACAGTTAGTGTGAGTAAATGTCTAGCTATACATGCCATACCTGTATTTTGATAGTGTGATGACTCCTGACGATTTTTAAATATTTTGTTTTATTGTAATCGATCCCGAGCGAGCTGGTGATGATGATGTAGAAAGTAATGCGCCTGCTCCCACGGAAGGGGTAGCGCTATCTGAGAATAGGCCAGTAACAGTTAATCAGGGAGGAGTGACTCGAGAAGCTCTCTTCCAAGCTTTGAATAATTGGTTTGCCGAGTTCGTTCGTACGAATCCGGTAGTTAGACCTCCACCCCCTCATGACTCTCAAAGCTACCCATGTAGCTCAAGCTTCCCAGATCCACAGTACAATGATAAGAGAAAAGCCACCAGTTGATAGAATCAGGAAACAAGGGGCAGAAGAGTTCCGAGCAACAAAAGATGATGATGCAGAAAGAGCAGAATTTTGGTTAGAAAATACTATCAGAGTCTTTGATGAATTATCTTGTACACTCGAGGAATGTATGAAATGTGTAGTATCACTTCTTAGAGACTCAGCCTACTACTGGTGGAAGACACTTGTATCAGTTGTACCAAAGGAGAGGATCACTTGGGATTTCTTTCAGGAGGAATTTCGTAAAAAGTACATCAGTCAGGGGTTTATTGACCAGAAGAGAAAGGAATTCCTGGAATTGAAATAAGGTAATATGACGGATTGATGAGATTGTGCATAAATTATCAGCAACTTAACAAGGTAACAGTAAAGAACAAGTATCCATTGCCTAGAATTGATGATCTGTTTGATCAATTGAAGGGAGCTACTGTGTTCTCCAAGATAGGTTTGAGATCCGGATACTATCAGTTGCGAGTTAAAGAGTCAGATGTCCTGAAAACTGCTTTTCGGACTAGGTATGGCCATTATGAGTTCCTTGTGATGCCATTTGGCTTGACTAATGCTCCCCCATTTTCATGGACTTAATGAACTGAATTTTCAGACCGTACTTGGATAAGTTTGTAGTTGTGTTCATTGATGATATCTTGATTTATTCTCATGATGAGACTGAGCATGCAGAGCATTTGAGAATAGTTTTACAGATTCTGAAAGATAATCAGTTGTATGCCAAGTTCAGCACAAAAGTGAGTTCTGTTACGAGAAGTTGGTTTTCTTGGACATATTGTTTCAGGTGAAGGTATTAAGGTTGATCCGAGCAAGATTTCAGCCATTGTTGATTGGAAGCCTCCTAGAAATGTATCAGAAGTTAAAAGTTTTCTTGGTCTTGCCGGATATTATAGGCGACTTGTAGAGGGATTTTCCATGATAGCTACCCCGCTGACAAGATTGCTGCGAAAGGATATCAAGTTTGAATGGATTGAGAAGTGTGAACAGAGTTTTGACAAGTTAAAAGCATTATTGACTAAAGCTCTGTTTTAGTACAACTAGAACCCGACAGCTAAAGCCACATGAGAAGAACTATCCGACACATGATTTAGAGCTAGCTGCCATTATTTTTGCGTTGAAGATTTGGAGACATCATTTGTACAGTGAGAAGTGCCACATATTCACTGATCACAAAAGTTTGAAATTGAAGCAAAGAAGATGGCTAGAGTTTATTAAAGATTATGAGCTAGTGATTGATTATCACCCGTATATGTGTCTTAGAAGAATGATGAGCTTATTCGAAAGATCTTACAGAAGCACATAGTAGTTTTTTTTTTATTCATCCGGTAGTACAAAGATGTATAATGATTTGAAGAAATGTACTGGTGGGTAGGAATGAAAAGGGACATTTCAGAGTTTGTTTCTAGATGCTTGATCTGTCAGCAGGTAAAGGCCGAACATCAGGTACCTTCAGGTTTATTGCAGCCTGTGCTAGTCCCTGAGTGGAAATAGGATCGAGTTACTATAGATTTTGTGACAGGATTACCGTTTACATCGAGAAAGAAAGATGCAGTAGGGGTTGTGATTGATAAGTTAACGAAGTCGACTCATTTTATCCCAGTTCGTATGGATTTTTCACTTGACAAGTTGGCCGAGTTGTATATTTCAGAGATAGTCAGACTACATGGGGTAGACGAGACTACATGGGAACTCGAAGAGGCTATGCAAAAATAGTACCCAAATCTCTTCACAGGTAAGATTTTCGGGGACGAAAATCCCTAAAGGGGGGGAGAAATGTAACATCCCGAAATAGGGCCTAAACAGAACAATGGTTGCGAAACCACAAATTTGAGGTAGAAAAATTTATTTTATTATTATTTTGAGGTCTATGATATGTTTGCATGATTGTGTGAAAAGTTCGTGAAGAAATTCTATGCATAAAGTGCTTAATTTGAAATTAGGGACTAAATTGAATAAATTGCAAAACTTGTGTTCTAGAAGTATTTTGCATAAAATTGAATTAGATTATTAATTAGAGGTCCTTAAAGAGTAATTTTACCAATTTCTAAGTCTATGGACAAAAATTAGGACATGGAAGGAATTTTTGAAAGTTTAGTAGTAAGGGCATTTTGGTCATTTAGTTATTAAAATGAATTAAAAACAAAATTAAAAGCCAATTTTTGTCCATCTTCTTCATTAGGACGAAATTTCAAGGGTTCTCCATAGCTAGGGTTTGTTTCAAGCTTTCAAGCTCCATGAGCAAGGAAAATCTGAAATTCAAGCTAAAATGGAGAAAATACCAAGTTGTGGACGAAATGGTAAAAGTAGCTATTTTTGCATACGAGGTAAGTTTACAGTAAATAAATGCAATATTCTTTTATTTTACATTATTATTGTAAATTTCCAGCATTTATATACTTATTTTATGAGAATATTTAAAGTCAAATTAAAGGCGAAGTGACAGAGAAAAAGCATTAGGAAGCCCCGTTTGAACCTTAGGAATGTTAGGATATTGGGGTTGACAGACAGAGACAGACAGACAGAATGAGCCATGTAAGTCCATATCGGATATATATTGCTTTGGAGACAGGAATGAGCCATGTAAGTCCATATCGGATATATGGCTTTGGAGACGAGGAATGAGCCATGTGAGCCCATATTAGATATATATATATATGGCATTGGAGACAGGAATAATTCATGTAAGTCCATGTCAAGACATGGCATTGGCGAGATATTGATAGACGAACGACCCGGTATTCTTAGTATTCCGAGTGGTTCAATGGGTCATTGTACACGTTAAATTACAGTGAATTATCAGCAAAAGGGAAGGTAGATTATATTTATGAATAGTGAAAGGTCGTAAAGAAAGAAGGTAAGTAAGTAAAGAAGAAGGTAGAAAATGAGAAGTAAAGAAAGTTTATGAGGCTAGGTGACATTATGTATAATTATTCATTATGTTGAATGTTGTAATTTATTTGCTTGTAAGCCTACTAAGCCAAGTGCTTACTCTCTTTATTTTCTTTTTCTTATAGTTTTTATCTAGCCACTCGGGGATCGAAGGAAACGTCGGAGACCCGATCACACTATCGAAGGAATCACATTGGTATAGTTAGACGTTTAGTTTTGTGTATGGCATGTATAGGAACTTGGTTTCTTTTGATATGATATGATCAATGAATGATGTGTAAATACTTGCTAGTGATTAGCTAATAGAATGGCTGATGATATACATGTTTAATTGTATGTATGAATAAGTAGTAACTATCACATGAAAACTAAGAAAAATGTGAAAGTAACTTAAAAACAGATTCAAGTATCAGAAATAATATGATTTTGAAAAATCACTAAAAATCGTAGAGACATGGTTTGATGGTGAATAATATATGAAATTAAAGCTTATTATGTCTATTTTCTTATGGAATAAGCAAAATAGGTAAATGTATTATATTTTATGAGATATCTGAGTTTTAGTGAAACAGGGTCAGAGAAAATTCTAGATCCCCTGTTTCAACTTTAGAAATTCACCATAAATTGTACAAAAATAATTAGGTGGTTTAATTTATATGGTTAGAATCCTTATTGAATCTAGTTTTAATAGAAACAAACGGTATAGTTATATTAATTTTTTTATAGGGAGAAAAGTGGTTCGTGGTAAGTAGAGGTCAGTGCAGTCGAATTCTAAAACAGGGGTAACTTTAACTAATAAACTGTACTAATTGGCTAAGTCAAAAATTATAGAAAAAAATTAGTGGATAGATATATGAGTCTAGTTTCAAGAAAAATTTACGGATCTTAATTTCGAGTTTTTAAACTCGAGAAATGAATTTTTAAGCAACCATGATGCAGAAAAATAGTTTATTCTGAAAATTAAAATAAGTGGTTTAGAGTTGTTTAAAAGGTAAGATAAGTTTAGTAACACCTCAAGCTTGACTCCGATGACGGCTTCGGGCGTGGGGGCGTTACAGAGAGAGCCAAGGAACTCTCTGTTTTGCTTTTCAAAATGGGGGCTGGAAACACAAAATAAAAAAAAGGGGTTTTAAATTATTAAAAAAAAAAAAGGAAGGCCTGCACTTTAATGCGTTTAACAGGCCTAACATGCGCCTTTCAATTGAAAATGGGGGAATTGTGCATTAAGTCCTTCCCACTTGCGCAAACATTCAATCATGCCTTATTTATTTCATTTCCTTTTAATTTGGCCTGAAAACTTATGTGTATTAGCAACTCGGTCCTATTTCTTTTTTATTTTATTATTTTCGCCCCGAATTTCTGTCTAGAGTTCAAATTAGCCCCTTTTTGTCCTTTTCTTTTATATTTTATTATTTAATATTATGGTATTATAATTGTATTTTATTTTCTTGCGTATTATTTGCTATTATTATTATTACCTTCATTCCATTATTATTATTGCTATTGCTTTTTTTTTGTGTTGTTGTTTATACTTTTATTTATATTATCATTAGTATCATTGTTATTCCTTAGTTAATTATTATTATTTTATCATTCTTTATGTATTTATCTACATTATTATTATTATTATTATTATTATTATTATTATTATTATTATTATTGCATTTATTTTGAACATATCATGCATTTTAAATTATTACCAATCTTAAATATTTTATATATATATATCATTTCTTTTAATCATCTTATGTAGTATTTATTTTGAGACTCTTGTAATGTATCTTGATATTTTAGATTATTACATGTATACATACATACATACATATATATATATATATATATATATTATGTATTATCTTACATCAAATGTCTCTATTCACATCATTCTTTCTAAATATTTTGTATGTCATTTGAGTTAAATCCTATTTTAAATTTTTATATATTATTTAGTTACACTATAAAAAAACTATTTTAAATCCCCTTTATTATGTATTGTAAACTTTTTATCATTTTTCAGACTATATAGATACTTATCTTAAACCTTTTATATATATTATTTTGGATTTATATATATATGTATATATATATTTATTTAAATTATTTTTGAACAATATTTATTTTAAATTTCTTTTTTACACACTATTCATTCTGAGCTTTTTTGTAAGTTATTTTAAAGTGTCCTTTTATTTTATTTTATTTTTTTTGTGTATTATTCATCTTGATCCATCTAACATATTGTTTATTTGAAGTGTGCTATATATATATATATATTTTATTTTATTTTATACCAAAAATATTAAATATGTTAATTATTATAAATTGTTTTATATTCTTTACTTTAAATTGCCTTTTCATTTTAAAATTGTTTTGTGTATTATTTATTTAAAAATGTTTTATTGTTTTAAATGGTTTTATGTCCCCTTTTAGAACTCAATTTATTTATTTTAAATATTTTATTTATTATTCATTATAAGTTACTTCCTCATGTTATTACCTATTTCATACTTATATATACATATATATATATATATATGTACGCATCATTTGATCTAAAATTTTTGTAAATTAACGTATCATCTTTTCTTAAGTTATTTTATATATTTTAAAGATTCATTTTTCACTTTATTTACTCTTAAAACTTAGTTATTATCATGTTGAATAGTTTTTATGTTTTATTCGTTTTAATTTGCCTTATACTATTTATTTTTTAGATCGTCATATATGTTATTCATTCATTTTTTTTTATTGTTCCTTGATTACTAATGTTAATATTTAAATAATGCATGTTGAGTGCTTATTGTCATTATGTGTACCTTAATTCGTCCACTCGCATCTTTATATTTGTCGTACATTTGTGATGTTATTCTTGTATTATTATTACATGCTCTGTACTCCCTTTTATTTTATTTCATTCAAATCATATCGTGCATCGACCTCGAATGTATTTGTCCAAACATGGACTGTTTTAATCCAAACAAATAATACACGTCGTTAAGTATTGTACTTGCTATGGTTTAAAAACAAAATTTTCTAAATAAGGTAATGTTTTGCATTTTGGAACATTGAAGAATTGTGCCCCAACTTACGGGGTTTCAGTTTTCTCGTTGATTCTAAATAGCCAAACATCCTTTTGAGTTTTAAAACACACGGAATTCCAATTAAAATTAAAATTTGCGTTCAAGAGTTCATGGTATCGTGTCCTAACTTACGGGATGTGATACTCCGATATCTCGAGACAAGGAAATCTTTGGCAAACGTCTTGATTAAATTCAAGCATTTTTGAAATCGACGTTAATAAAAGGGATCGTATTTTAACTTCGTTCTCGATTTTCAACTTTCGAGATGAAGACACTAATTAATCAATTCGGTACCAATTTTTGGGCGTGTCGAGGGTGCTAGTCCTTCCTTGCACGTAACCGACTCCCGAACTTGTTCTCTTGAGTTTCGTAGACCAAAAACACTATTTTAATAAACTAAAACGTTCTATTAAAGCAAAGGTGGTCCGATCACACCTAATAAAGATCGGTGGTGACTCCTGTTTTAATTTTAATTCTCAAACAAAGTCGATTCCCGTTTTCAAAAAAATGGTTTCGACAGTCACCAATATGTTTGAGTGTTGTATTATGTTGGATGAAATTGTATGTTTGACCTGACTCTTATGATATGTGATCATATGAAAATTTGTGATTCAGTAAATCTGATTTTATGATGAAACATGGCTATTATTCTGTTATTTTTTGTTCTGATAAGCATGTAAATAAAATCCATGCATACTATTTCTACTAACACAAAAAATTGATTTGCATGTTAAGTATGCCCATTGTATTGTATCTGTAATAAAATATGATCACATGTTAAACATGCCCTCTGAAATATTTCTGTTTTTGTATGTCATATCACATGCATGGGGTTGAGACGATATTGAAAGGAGGAAGATTTTGACCGTTTAATGATCTGCACATTCTGGTAGTTTAACCACATTTCTGGCTCTAGTGGCTTGTCTACATATTTCTGTATTTGGCAGCTTGCTGCACTATCTGGTGGCCTATCCACAACTTTAGTATGTTATTGGATGAACGAGTTCTAGGAAACTCTTTATGGTGTGTAGCGAAGTTGGGTAGGAACGTTTTTCTGAAAATGTTGTACTGATTTCTGAAAAAATTTTACATCGGCATCATCATATGCATATTGATAGCTGTGAAATTGGAATGCTTATATATTTTATGTTATTTTTTGAAATGTATGTTTAAATTATTGTTGTATTTAAGTTGAGACTCACGATAAACTTTCATAAGCACACTCTCCCCACAGAGTTGAACTTTCAGGTAACCTTTGAGAATAGGTCTAAACTCGGCATTCAAAGCATCACCTCGAACATCAAGCTATTTTAGATATAGTGTTTTTAATAAGTTTTTATTGGTCCGGTTTGTAATTTTATATATTTCTTGTTGTGGCTTGGTAATTTTTCATTTAGGGTTTTTTTTTTTTTTGCATGCATGGATTATTGAAACGTAATAACCGGTAAAAGCATGGTATCTGGTCTAAGTAAAATCTAACATTGTTCATCAATTTCCGTTGCATTGCAAAGAAACAGTTTTGGAGAAGCAAATAGATTTTCAAAACAACTCGAATAATAGTTTTTCTATTGCATTAGTTGACATCAAATTTTTACAAAGCAAAGTGATAAACAAACGGTTTTTTCCAAAAACATCACTATTGATATCTTAAGTGTAGATGACCTAATAAATGAATATTTTAAATTTACTTCAAGGTACAATCGTGGTTTTTCTAGAATAAGATTATTTAAAGTTTTTAAAAGTGTCGTAGGTTAGCTTAGTCATTTTGGTGGTGGTTAATGTGGCCTTTCAATTTCAACATAATGTCTAGATTGGAGTCGAGAGGTTACAGTATATATAGCAAAGAAAAATAAGGCTAAAACATATGTATCGGAAGGCCAATGAAGTTGCTGACTCTATGGCAAAACAGATGATTAGGAATCCTTAGGGACATATTGTTAAAGGATACTGTAAGGCATACCAGGGATTGTTTTACACCCTTGCTTTCTTAAACTAATTTGATGTCCCTTTGTTCCCCTCGAAAATAGGGTTTTATTATTAAAATAGATATTAATTGTCTTTCTATAATTAGTGTGGAAAGACCTTCTAATAATTAACTTTAATTAATTTTTAAACATTAAATAGGAATTTGAATTACATCCGTCTAAATTTATAATTTTTTTGGCTAATGCTTAACTTATAGAAGTTCAATGAAAACCTTAATATTTGAATAGGTATAATAATTATTAAAAAAATATATAATCTAATGGAAAACCTTAACTTTTGGTATTAAGAAAGTGTATTAGTATAGGATAACCCTAGTAATGTGCCCCCAAATCATTATATGAATTGATTCTCCAATTCTCAAATCCATGCCTTAGAGTTCTATCTCTTTCTCTTGTCAAAACAATCCATATCTAAGCTATAATTGTAGGAAAATGAAATTGTTAAACTTCACAATCCAAATAAGTCCAAGTGCATTAAGTGAGATTGCTTTATAGCCTTCAAATTAGGCTAATAAGTATATGGGGCCATTAAAGAAAAATGAGTAAAAGCAAAAACAAAATTTTCTCATAGGGCAATGGACAAGAAAAAGATCTATGAAAAAATATATACTTTTGATAAATAAATTAGTATCTATTTTTTATTTGAAGTTTTTAATCTTAGATATAACACCCTACCTTAGCTAAATAGCTCACCCAAAATGCACATTACACATCTAATCTCTTTTGAAAATGCAAAATTTCAAAAATTGACAATAGTATGCATGTCAAATTCATATAATTAGTTTCAATGATATGATATTTCAATTTAATTTTTGCTTTAAATCAAGTTTATTGTTTTTCTGTATAGAAACAAAGATGAAGCCGGGGGTTAGGGGTTTTCAATAGAATTTAATTAAAAAAGAATAATTTTATAATAAATGAGCATATTTATACTTCTAAGGCTGATAAAGCTTTCATGGTCCATTTTCTACTAGTTCATATCAATTTTATATAGAATATCAATATCATTTTTACTTATTCAAGCCTAATTTTTAAAATAAAAATTTGGGTTTGAATGATTGATTAGATTGATTTTTTTTATAAAAAAAATACTAATTTATTGGGAAAAAGAAAAAGAAAAAATAGAAGTTGGAAAATTAGGTGCTTGTAATTAATCAAGTAGAAGTTCTTTTTATAATGAAAGAAGTGCTAAATATTGAATTTTACACAATTATATATACTTTTGTGGTTTATGTCCTTCCGATGTACATAATTGATTAGATTTACTTCTGGAGACTAATTTCCAAATTATAAATGCCATCATATCTCTGTCTATCTTATATATATTTAGAAAAAAGAAAAAACTCAACCCAAAATAAAAACGGAGGAATTAAAATTAGGTTAAAAATTTATTTGGTTTTATTTTGGTCACCTAATTATTAATATTTTAAATTCAGTCATTCAATTTTTTAGAATTAAATATTTTAGTTCTCCTCTCGTTAACTTAATATTAAAAGTCTAATATGAGCTTTTTTTATTGACCTAATAACAAGTTTAATCATTCAATATTTACACATTTTATTAAGTTGATCCTAAATTTAAAAAAAAAATCAACAAACTTATAAATTAAAATGGATAAGTTGAAGTAGAGATTAAAAGTTAGGGAAATGACAATGAAGATGAGATAGATGGAGTTGATCGAGTGAAAGTGAGGAAGTCGAGAATTATATTAATGATGAAGATTTTAATTTTATTAAAGAGAAAACCATGAATGAAGATGCCTCAAGAGCCGTTGTGCAAAGCAAGGTTGATACAATGGCAAACAAAGATGCAAGGAAATGAATTTTGAAGCCATGTATGCACGAAGTAGAGTAAAATAAATTTGTTGCAACTTCAGTAGCTTCTGTACATAATATCATTTTACTACAGCAACAAAACACATGCAAAAATTGTAATGATTTGCCGACACAAGGACATGGCAGGAAAGCCTTACGAACACCCATTATTTTGTTTGCAGTTTTTTTTCACAGTATCATCCAATAAGTGCAAGTTCTTGGGATCTACAACTGGGTTAAATTAAACTACAAATTCCAAATACAATAAATTAAGAAAGCCACAGAAGCTTAAAACCATGTCTCTTTGTTGAACTACAGAACCAAATGTTGTCAGTTCATTACTAGTCTATTAGACAGAACTCCAGAGCCTAATTGCAAGCATATGTTATTAGTTAGTACTAATCAAGGAACATAAGAAATCCTCATGCCAGCAATAAGATTAAAGAAACTGAGAGTGAAGGGATTCGTTTTTAAAATTAGAACTAAAATGACAAATTTTATAAACATTGAAAGTTAAATTTGTTGTTTTTTGTTTTAAATGTAGGATCAAATTAATAGAATGTGTAAACATTGAATGGTTAGTCTTGTTATTAGGACAATAAAAAAACCACATTAAACTTGTGTTAGTGAGTTAACGGAAGAATGATTAAAATATTTAATTTCAAACAGTTAAGTGATTAAATTGAAAAAAATTAATAGTTAGATGACTAAAATAGAATTAATTACATAATTGAGTGGCTAAATTATATATATTTTCAATCAATTCGATGGCAGAAACTTAATGCTCATTTTCGTAACTTTTGAACTTGATAAAAATAAAAATAGTTATTTAACTTTTGATCCAACCCATCTTTTTAGGGTAAATTGTAGAAATGGTCACTAAAGTATTGCCTACGTTTTATTTTGGTCACTGAACTTTTAATTTTTTCTATTTTGATCACTAAACTATTCGAAATCAAATTATTTGGTCACCAAACATTAAGAGCTATTTGAAATTTGACGGAAGTGCTGATGTGAGCGTTTTTATTGATATAATAACAAATTTAGCCACCTAATATTTAGACATTCCATCAAACTGATTCTAAATATAAAAAATATTCAACAAATTTAGCCTTAATGTTTACGAAATTTGTCATTTTAGTTAAAATTCTAAAAAAAATAAATAAATTTAGCCGAATGAAATTTTTTTGTAAAAGATTTTATTCAAATAAATTCCTACTATATTTTCATTCAAATTAATCTTGTTTGAGTAAATTATAGTATCACTTTGCATTTTGGGAGTAGTTTGAAGCAACTTCATTTTAGTAACCTCCTTTATGATAGCAAAGTGGATAAAAATGGGGCTTAATCTGTTTAATATAAGAAATGAATATTAATAAAACAAAGTAATCTATCAAAGCTTGAGAAAATAATAACATGGTAAAGCAATTATAAGAGAGCAGTACAGTTAGCTTAAAAAATTTCAATTATGAAAAAAGTAACAAATTCCAAAGATACATTGCCAATTTTGGTGACATAGTCAACCCTGGTGCAGTTCGAAGAGTCGGACCTGGAGTAGCAACCTCAACAATCGGAAGACTCTACCACTAAAATCAAGTTACTTAAAACTACTTGATACTATAATTTACCGAAAGGAGATTAATTTTGAATGAAATTATTTTAGGAATTTATTTGATTAAAATTTGTCATTGAATTTTTTAGATTTAAATTAAAATGATAAATTTTGAAAACATTAAAGTTTAAATTTGTTAAAAAAAAATTTATATTTAGGATCAAATTGATAGAATGTCTAAACATTATAAGGTTAAATCCGTTATTAGACCAATAAAAAAAATTTAGTGACCAAAATAAAAAATTTAAAAGTTTAGTGACCAAAATAAAACACAAGCAATACCTTAGTGATCATTTCTATACTTTATGCATTTTTTTAATTAAGAACCAAAATTAACTAACCAATCATATATGTATATCATCTATGCTATTTATACAGCCCTTTATTGAGTTTGTATCATGAGTCAATCGAGCACCAACTAGATTAAAGAGATTATAAAAATATTCTTTCGTAATTAAAATAAGCTTCAGCATACGAGGGTACTTTAGTCTTTTCATTTTAACAAAAATCAATTAAAAAAATATACATATAGTGAGATTTGAACCCATGTCAATTGGATTAATAAAACCTTAAAATTACGACTCAATCAAAACTTCATTTTGATATTTTATATATACTTTTATTTTAATATGCACAATTTGATACTATCATTAGTTGTATATATTAATAATGTTGTTGATTGAGTTGGTACGATTATAATAATTGTACTCATTTAGTATTTTTAATATGAAGTATTTATGTGTTTAATTCCAAAATTGATGCAACTTTATTCTTTTTTTTTTTTATTTCGATCACCCTTAATAAAACCCATTTGTATCCCATCAATATATATATATATATATATATATATATAATATTGAGATTATTTAAAAAATTCATGCTATTAATAATTCAAGCAAATGCTTAGGAACACCCAAAATTCAAGAGTTGAATAACAAAGTAAGATTTTAAAAGACATTATTACTAGATTTATTCATGAGTCAAGTTGAATTCTAACAAGATATTAGCCAGTAACAAATTTTCATTTGAAATAAGGGTATTAAACAGTGAAGGGGATGAGGTTTAGTTTAGGCTTTTCATTTTCGTTTTCCCATTTTATTTTTAGGCTTTTTTTGTAGGTTGTTAGGTATTAAGCCCAAAATTGTTGCAGATTTGTTTTTTAAGCCCAAAATTGTTGCAGATTTGTTTTTGGTTTTGATCCCCTTTAATAAAATTCTATTGTTTCCTGTAAATATATATACATAAAATATTGAGATTATTTCAAAAATTCATACTACCGTAAATATATATATATATATATATATAATATTGAGATTATTTCGAAAATTCATACTACTAATAATTCGCACCCAAAATTCTAAAGTTGAATAATAAAGTAAGATTTTAAAAGACATTATTAGTAGAGTTGTCCATGGGTTAAGCCGAGTTCAAGCTGAGCCCTAATAAAAGTTTAAACTAAAGCCCAACTCAGCCCGACCTAAAAAATGGATCTAATTTTTTGCTCAAGCTCAATATTCGGACCTATACTTTTACCTAAACCCTTTCACATTTCGGGCCAAATGACCCGGCCCAAGTACAACTCTAATTATTACTCCAACAGGGTAGCCTAAACCTATCCTAAAAACATTCATCTCTAATCTGCATCAAACCATAAATTCTCACCAGAAATTCTTTGGTGCTGGTATACTTCTCAACCCTCCATCTTTACCAGGAACCACAGCATCAGAGTATCTCCTTGATTTGTTTATCTTCATCTTAACACCAGGGACCTTACGTGCTAATGACTGCCATATCATGTGAACTGCATCCCCATCTTTTGCTGGATATTGATACTCAAACAATGCCTCCACTTCTTTTAACTTCTCCCACATTTGTGTCCATTCTTCCTTGCTTATGCTCCTAATGAGGTTTATAAGGAATTTTTCTTTGACAGCATCTGAAGTACGAACGAATACACAGAATTCCGAGTAGTCGAGTATGTCTTCGTAGGGGAGTTCGATGTCATCGCTGATAATCACAGGTACACAATGGCTGGCAATGGCATCGAAAAGGCGGTTCGATGATGGTGTATCCCCTGCTATGTTTAGGCAAAACTTGGATAAGCGCATGCCTTGGCCAGCTTTGATGACACCGTTGTTTTTGAGACTTCCAAAAGCGAAATGTACGTCCTTTTCATCTTTTAGAAGATAAAACAATTCTTGTCGAGCAAATCCACCCTACAAACACCACGAAATTCCTAAAGCATATACATATAAAATAAAATAGGAAAGGTTGGTAAGGTGGGGATACTTACATCTTTCCTGTAAATGGAACCTTGGAAGAACAACAAAGTTTGGCGGCTATCGAAATCGGAAGTATCATTGGCATAGCTTTCAACCATATGTTTGTAAGGAGCAATCACATCTTTGTCAACATTTGCAATATTTAATGGATACCTACCGAAATCAGCAAGTATGAAAATTGAAGGCCAAAGTTGCATCCTAGCATCAAGCATACTATTTGGATGGTGAGCCATAACAATATGGTCTCTTCCACCTGACATCTTCCATTCCTTTTGAGCCGTCAAATCCTTCACCAACTTGGCCTGCAACACTTTGTTCATGCTCTTCTTCTGATGGGGATTTTGCTTTGAAAATTGATTATAACTCAATGATGAAAAAAAGGGTACAAATATAAGATCAGCTTCACTGGAATTTTGCACTCTCACTGCAACTCTGTTGTTTGGATTGTCAGAAATTTCAGAAGCTAAGAGGTCCAGTGTGAGCCAATATTCTATACTGTGTTGCAAATTCAATCCCCCAGGATAAGGGGGGATTTCAGTTCTAATATCAGGCCAAACACGATCACCTTGGGGCTTCCAATCCAACAGTCCAAAATGAAACTCTGGGTCTAAATCATACATGAAAATCTTAAGTGGTTCTTTAACACTGCCATTGCAATTCATTGCCCCATCTTTATCTTGGAACCCTTGTTCTCTCTTTGGAGGTTCTTCCTCTCTCCCTCCATTGTTTACAAGAATCGCTCGCCTTAATCCATTTGATGATTGGGATTTGACATGGTGGAAAACAGTGGGAAGCTTTTGAGTTGGCAACACTTTACGATCCAAAGGTCGAGGGCGCCCCGTTGAACGCAACACAAACAACCAGGATAATACGAACAACACTATGGTGGTCAAAAACAAGGCAAAGAAAGATTTTCTTGCGGCAGAAGAGCTCTGTTTCTCGGCCATGGTGATGTATCCAAATACCAAGAATCTATACCATCTCTATATTCAACTCCATTACTCAAACTATGAATCAACAGCCAAAGTATCTTTTAGCTAATTTCTTTCCAAAAGCTGACAAAGAAAGCAACCCCAGAGTGGAATAAAACCAATCCAGACTCGCAGAAAGGAAATTAAACTATTATCAGTAAATTGTTGTGGGTGACCGATGAACAAGAAAAAACAAAACTGTAAAAGAAAAAGAAACAGCAAGTAATTAGGCTTTGTTAGTTCTGATTTTGTGTTCCAGTTTTCTCTGGATTTCTGTTTGGAAGAGAGAATGGAGGAAAGTGAAACGTGGGAATAGGATCTCACTGAAGAAGCGGGCTTTCTTTACAGTTAAGACTTCTTCCTTGTGCCTTTCCCTGTTCCAAATATTTATCCTTTAAATTTATTTATATAATTATATAATCAATAAATTTACATATAAATTTATCTTTTTCATTTTATATCAAATAAAATTATTACATATAAATTTATCTTTTTCATTTTTTTATCAAATAAAAATTCATTAGATACACATATTTATACTATTATTAAATTAAAACAAAAGAAAATAAAGTAATGATTTTTTTAAGTACCATCGATACTATTTATACTAATATTAAATTGATTGAGTCTTGTGCAATGTGTTGATCCGGCATTTATTTATATTAATATAAATTAATTGAGATTAGTGTTAGTATGTTTTATAATATAAAATTTCAACATTTAAATTTTTTAAATGTATTAAATCACCATAATAAATTTTCGTTTAATTCACATTTTTTTATAAAAATATGTTGAATAAAATAAGTAGATAATTACTCGTCATTGAAAAGATCAAGTTAATTTTAATTTTTCTAACTATATTTAAAATAAATTATTTCTTTAATTTTATTAAATATTAAAATATTAAAATTATTGTATTTAGTTTTTATCCAAAATTATTTACAATGATATAAAATATTATATTAAAAATTATAAAATAAATCGTTTTCAAAAATCAAGATTTATTGTTATCAAATGACATAATTACATTCTGACCTTAATTTTTATTAACAAAACAAACATATTATAATATAAATATAATATAAATTCAATACTTATTAATACTTAATTTTTCATTACTTAATTTTATGATTTTTAAAATAAAAATAAAAATGTTATTATAAAGGTCTTTTATTTCTAGTTTTTAATGTAATTTATTTAAATAAAATAATTTAAATCACTAAAACTCCATTTAGAAAATCTACTTTTATCTTGAAAATCTAACATAATTACTTAGATAATTTAATATTTTTTATTTCTTTCAGCAATATGGTAATGTGATATAATCCCTATTAAATTATATTATGGCTCACGAGTGAAAAATAAAATTATGTAATAAATAAATTTTTAAAAAAATGATATAAATAATAAGTAAGAATTTGATTGAAGGGTAAAGTGTTAATGTAAAAAAACTATAAAGGCATGGCTTGAATTTTATTGTATGTGTATTATTTTTCTATTTTTTTTATATAAAGGATATACAATGTCAAAAATATTCTTAAAGTAATACAATTACTTTATAAAATAATGATATTTTTATCTTTTTAACTAAATTGATACCCAGTTAATCCATGACATGAACTCAATTAAAAACTTTATAAATGTAAATATATAAAATAAAATTAATATTCTTATTTAAAAATTACAAATACAATTTAAAATATAAAAAAATAGCATTGACTATTTTCATTATAAAATGATTTACAGATATCTGCATCAACAACTAAAATAAATTCAAAGTTAAAAATGTCTTTGCTCTTTTTAGGCACACTTTCTAACAAAATTAGACCAATTATTATATCAATTTTAATATTTCTATAGTTATTATTATATTTAAGTTTTTTTTACTGAATTAGTATCATAAATTAATTGGGTACAAATTTAATTAAAAATTGACTAAAAACACATTTTTTTGTAAAGTTTCATATAATCATTTTAAACACAATATATCTAAAAAAAATCGACCTGTGATGAAACTTGAACCTCAGTCTTTAAAATATCAATTTTATCATTTTAATTAGAGATTCAATTTTTTATACAAAATTTTTATAATTATCTCTTTTACATATAATTTTTTACTCACATTGTTGTTATGCCATAATGTAGTATGTATGATATGGAAAAAAAAAAACCTTTGCTTAAATCAAATAATTTGAAAAGAAAAATGAAATATGACGAAAATATTATATGAAAAATTACTTATAATATATATATATATATATATATATATAAACGTTTTAAAATCTACATAAAATAAACATTTGACATATTAAAAATGTATTTAAATATACAAATATCTTAAAAGCATAAAAATAAATTAATATAATGAGTAGCATAAAATTAATATAAATTAATATACAAATATTTAATATTAATAGTGAATCACTACTATTTACATAAATAATAAATAATTCTTACGATTTAAACCCGTAACGTAAATATCATATAAATAATTTTAACAAATAAACCAGAAAATCACAAATTTATTTACTTTTAAGTTGCTTTGAATTCAAATTAAATTTACAAACATCTAAACCCAATGATGCTTAAGTTAAATAATATACATCATTTGGAATGCATGTATACTTATTATCACATATAAAGGATCCAAAATTCCATGATTATTGTAGTAGGTTGAGTAAACTAACCTTGTGCTTAAATAAGAAGATGTAAAATTTCATGGTAAGAACGAGACAAGAAGCAGCGGTGTCACCTTTAGTCCTGCCTAGAACTTATTATTTTTGTCATTGCATTAAGATGTTGTTTGTATTTATATTAATTATTTAAATAATATCTATAATATTAGACTAATTTATATTTAATGTATTGTTAAGAAGAAATTTTTGTGTTTATGTTGATGTCGAAAGAAAAATTGAGTTTGGGAGTCAATTACATGTGAGTAAGGTTGTAGTTAGGGGTGAGTATTCGATCGAGTCGAGTTGAATCGAGTAAAATTTTTTTGAGTTAGTCGAGTTGCCAAATCCTATTTTAGCAACCGAACTCAATTTGAATATTTTTTTAATCGAATCGAATCGAGTCAAAAAAATTTCAAGTTAGATCGAGTCAAGTTAACGGATCTTATTATTTATACTTAATGTTACGTTTAGATGGACTAATTATTTAATTAGTAGATGAAGTACAAGATTATTTAACTATATGAAAAATATAATGATTTTGTCTTTTAACTTAATGGGTTAACATTTATCAAAACGACGTAGTTTTACCTTTTAACTTAATTATTTTGAATTTTAACTTTTTTAAAAAGTAAATATTTATCAAAACGGCGTAGTTTTGTCATTTCTTATTCGGATTTTCGGATAACTCGAATTGTGTAATTCATATTTGAGTTAAACCGAAAAACTTAATTTTTTGTTCGAGTTGATCCGAATAACTTGATTAACTCAAATAATTCGAACTATTTAATTCAAAATTTAAATTTTTTATCTAATTTTTCGAATCGAATCGGATTTTGCTCACCCCTAATTGTAGCACTTCCACAACTCCCAAACTTGATACTTTTTAACTACACGTTGCTCAAGTCTTGAAAATTAAAATATCAAATTTTTATTTTTTAATTATGATCCCAAATATATTTAAGAAAAAAATAATTTTATTTTTTTCGAGTGAATCAAATTATTATATAAATAAATATTTATTTTCATATCACATAAGAAATTTTGTTTTTACAATTGAGAATTGTGGCTCAATTTTGGGAAGGACATTCTTTCTTTAATTATAATAAATAAAATCTCTCCTAACAAGGTGAATGAATCATAAGTTATACAAAACATGAAAAATAAAAACAATAAGGTTGAGGGAGGAACATGAAACGACAGGTCGAAATGGGGCTGTGTTCTTTGGAAGCCGAAACCGTCGGATTTTTGGGAAATGAAAGCACGGTTGGGCAGTTTTTATTTTTGTTTCTTTTGTTTTGGATCAAGTATTTTTATTTTATTTTCTTTGAAGGCCCGCAGGTTAGTTTGTTGGGCCATTAATTAGTTGTAATGTTTTTTGAAAGTTAATAAAGCCCGGCCTATTTGTAATAAAACTACATATATTAAAATAATAACAATAAACTAGATATAGGTGAAAACCTAACAAAAATTGAACGCCTTTTCACTGAATGCAACATTCGCACCATCTTCCTATTGCGAAACAGAGAAAAATGAAAGATAATAAAATTAATAAGTGTTTAATAGTTAAAATTACGTAATTAAAATACAAGTGTATGTGTAAAAATAATATCCAAAGGTTTAAAGTTAATAATAACATAATGATGTGAATGAAAAAATTGTATAAAAATATAAAAAATTTTATATCAAAATCATAATAGATGTGAGATAATATAGGTTTAAATATCACTATTTGAGTTTTTTTATTTATTTTATAAAAAAATAAAAAAAATAAAAATACTTTCATAATAATATAATTTATTTTGCATATAAAAAATATCATTTTTCTAATCGAATTAATATTTGATTAACTCATCACATAATTAAATGTTTATAGTTAAAAGTTGGATTCTATGGTTTTTTTGGCAAAAATTAAATTTAAAAATAAAAAAATTGAAATATATTGGCTTGCCTTAAAATGCAATACTGAATAAATAAGTTTTGACATTTGCTTTTACAAATCATTGTATGAAAATCTAAAAAAATCCAAATGAAAAATTTGCCATTAAAATCATCCTGTATTTGAGCTAAACATTCGCAGCAAAATAATCATTAAATTTTGAAAAGTTACATACTAACTAATGATATTGAATGTTAACTAGTTACGATGGAAACTTAATTTAAGAATCTTAGCTATTGGAAGGAGAAAAAATATAAGAAAAAGAATAAAAAAAAGAACAGAAGAAACGCAGATGTAAAAATGGCTATTAGAGTTAACGTACAATATGTAAAAAGAAACTAACCACTGTAACGCCCTAAAAATTGGGCCTAAAAGGTATTGGGCCTTAAGTCTGGGTTCGGGTAGAATACGGCCCGAATAATTTAGATGTTCTAATTTATTATTAATTATTATTATTAATTATTATTATGTTTAAATTTAGTAATTAAATAAATAACGAAGGGCTTATACTGTGGGGAAAAGTCCAGGGTTCGGCCCACAAGATTCTTAAATTTGGTCTCTTAAGGAAATCTGGGTAGTAGGCCTTATTAATAAATTGGGCTGAGTTTTAGCATGAAGGAATGCTTGGCCCAGTGGCTAAGCATGCTAGGAAGGCGTGGGAGGTGTTTGGGTTCAAGGCACGGCGTGCGCAACTGATTGTTTTTTTTACAACCAAGAATTTCTGCAAGGAGGCCTTATAAATATTTCGAGAGGAAAGGTGACACAAAAGAGGCACGTGGTTAAGTGGCAAGGAGGTGCTAAGAGTGTGCATGTGGTTAGGGGTTTGAGTCTAATAAGTAGCATATTTTGTTTTATTTTTAAACGAATCGAGACTGCAGCAGATAAGTCTTAAGATTAATTGTGAACAAATTATATCATGAGAAGAGCTTCAGTGAAGTGGCAGTAGTGCGCTATGCTTGTCGAGAGGTTATGGATGGGTTCGATTCCAATGGAAGGTGAATTATGTTTTATTTTTAAACGGGCCAGAACTGAAGCAGGTAAGGTTTATAAATAATTATGAGAAGGTCGTGACATGAAAGGAACTTTGGTGCAGTGGCAAGAAGCATAGGTCTGGGGTTAGAAGGTCGCAAGTTCGAGACGTATAGTAGGCAAATTTTCATTTTTATTTCCCAAGTAACTAAGGCTTCAGCAGGTAAAAGTTAACATTAATTGTGACCCTATATTAGTAAAGAAAGAAGCGTAGTGCAGTGGCCAGCAGCTCAGGTGAAGGCTCATGGGTTGACGAGGTTTGGAGTTCGAGCCCTGATAAAATTACTGAAATAACTCGTTCTGGTGGCTGTGCCACATATTCTGATATAAGTAGCTTTGCTGCGGATTATAGTTAGTGCCGCAACCGATGCTAACACTGTAAGTGTAGGGATAGCGTTGGATGGGGTTATCATGCATTAATCATATGAGACTATTTTGTTATGGGCCAACTGTATTGAAATGGGCCCAACTGTGTTGATATGGGCAAGGCCCAATATATCTCGACTTGTAATAGGGCTACGGCCCAAATTGATACTGATATGGGCTAGCCCTAGGTTACTCTGATACTGTAAGGGACTATGACCCAGATTAATATTGGTATGGGCTAAGGCCCAGTTAACACTGATTTCTGGATAGGGCTTAGGCCCAGTAAAGCTTGAACCGATACAAGCTCTAGTTGGGTTTATTTTACACACCGAGTTTTCCAAACTCACCCCCGTTTTTCCCATTTTTGTAAGTGAGCCTTAGATCGGTGGATTTGGAGTTGTGAGGGATTCGGAGTGGCCACACGTTCTGCAAATTTCGGTTTTCTTCTGATGAATTGGACCTCTTTTCATTTACTCTTATGGTTTGGGTTTTAAATTGTAATAAGGCCGCTTTAATTATTTTTAATGGTTTTGATATGTTTAGCTAGAATAGATGTGTTTTTTTTAACTGTTGAAATTGAGTAACTTTAGGGCGCGTTTTCAAAAACAGTAATTGATTTCGAAATATAACGACAACAAAGCAAAACTTCCGCAATAAAACTGTTTTCCAAAATTAATCGCTTTTCTTAAAATGGACTTAATCGAATAGGTTTCCTAAGAATATACACTAAGTTAAGGCGTGGCAATGGTGGTGTGCATGTCTAGGATTGGATCCGAAGGGAGCTTGGTACTTAAGCAGTCCGATGGACTCACCTCCTCTTTTCCGGTTTCCTACTTGGTGCACAGCTTCCATTCACTTTAACCTATAATGAAATCATCCTTTAAAACGCTAAGTAAGTTTTCAAGATAAAAAATATAAAATGTTTTTAACGCTTCGATGTGGCACGTCAGGTTCGGTCATAACGTCTAGGCCGGATTTGGGGTGTTACAACCACAGCCAATCAACTTCAAGATTGCATACACATTGAAAGAGATGCAAGAATAGAAAATCTTTATATATGGAATGCACATGAAAGTTACATCACATATCAGAACAGCTCAGTGAATCATGTAAGAATACCATTAATTAGTCTAACGATGTCATGATTTTCAAGACGAAGTGACACTTATATTAAGATTGTTCAAACCACATACCAGTTGCATTACCTGATCAGAGAAAATGGTATCTGTTCAGCTAAATGGAGTGAGAAAGTTGTATCATAGATAGAAATTTCAAAAGCCATAAGCTTTTCAAATAATTTCTCTAACAGGCTCCACTATGTCATGCTCTTCCATTCTTTTTTTTTTTTTGAAGTATCCGTACCTGAAACATGATTGGGCATCCAAATACATGGAAAAACTTGAAAAACTTAAGAGCAAAGCCAAGTCAGACACATACTCATATCCGAATCTCATCACAAGCCCATGTAACAGCCACTATGCCTGTCCTTTCTACATATGAAGATTTTTTATATTTTAAAAAATAATTATTGTGCGTTTTAGTCAAAGCAGAAAAGTTTTCTGGCATTTATTATTCTTCATTCCGAGAAAAGCTTATCAGTATTATCGGTCATATTTGTACTTGCATTGGTGCTATGCATGAAAAAGGAAAGAAGAATATTTTGGGACTTCATTTTCCGATAAAACTTCTCTGCTCCTACGAGATTTACAGAAATCTGTGCCAGATAAAGAATGAAAGAAAACATGTTAGGAGATAGCCACATGAGAAAGGCAACAAACCTGGTTCAAAACGTAGTAGAATTTGAAGCGACCAGGGTAGTTGGCAACAAGGCTATCCAACTCTTCCTGCAAATAAACCACTTGAATTTCACTTCTTGATCCATTTCCTAATTCTTGTGAACTAGTCACTAAGCACCCATGCCCGTATTTCATCCTCAGTGTGTACATTCACAGCAGCCATAATAATCATTGCACATTGAATGTACAACATTCAAAAATATATAAATCCATTCAAGGAAACTTGGAATGTGGTCTATAATAATGATAACATGGAATGGAAATTATAAAATCCACCATGATGTTTTTTATTATAAAATAAACTAAAAGATCGAGTTATTCCAAGTCCTACTAAGTGACCCTAAAGGCCTTGCCCGGGGTAAGACATAAGCACCAACAGGCATGTGATCTGTTGGTAGAGTGTTGGACTCTTAGTTCATAGAGACCAGGGGTCAAACCTTGGCAACATCAAAAATTTAAAAAAAAAGGACATAAGCAAGGGTTTGGGCCAATCATATGCTCCAACCCTGCTGCACCATAAAAAAGGGTCAGGCCTAGTACACAATTCCATTCAGGGCCCAATATAGCTCAGCATTGCTCGTAGAGACAGGCTATTCTGTTCTCCACAATGGAAGACAGAAGAAGCCTGTCCGGGGTTTGTTACTTTGGACCAATTGAGTCGTTGAAAGATAATAAACAAAGTAGAAAGTAAAATACCATTGTCCTCATACATAACATTGGCATAAATAAGGTGTACGTTTGTCATGTCTTTTGGGTTCTCCAATATGGCTCTGGCTACCTAATCACAAACCAAAGCCAGAAAACAAATATCGGAGACATGTTATACAAATATTTAAAATTTTGCAACAGGCTAAAAATAAAAACATGTGAAAAGGCAACATGTCTCTAATAGGACCAAATACATTAAAAGAAGAACTAGTTGACAAATGATTGACATACTTGGAACATTGGAGTAATGCCAGAGCCTCCAGCAATCATCCCAAATGCTCTAACTTGATCAGGTTGATACCTGAACCGCCCCTGGAAGAAACAATTCATGGAACAACATTAAAAAAATTATAACCAAAGGTGAATTCTCAAGTTGAACAAGATTCAGACAAGGCAAAAAAAAGCCCTAGGCAGCAAGCCTTCGATAATACAAGGAAAGCGTTTAAACAAACATGATGTGTTTGTATTCTATAGGAAATGCATTGCAATGGTAAGGTTGCAATTTATGGAGATAATTTAATATTTCAGGTTGCAATAAAAGCAAGATAAGTAGCTCGCCTAAAAAAAAGGTTGTTGCTAACACCAAAAGCAATGCTAACAAAGAAACATGCAGGAAATGGAATGGAGTACACTATAGACAAGAGCACTCTATGAATTCATATTTAAGAAACTGTATACCTTGGGACCCTTCACAGCAAGATAATCACCAACACACAACTCTCTGAAATGGTGTGACATCCTTCCTTGAGGATACATCTACTTACAAGAAAATTTCTATCATACAGTTAGAAGATGGGAACACTCGTATATATAAATATCACACTAAAGTTCACTCCAACCAGCAAGAAATTTCAGGAAAGTACCTTAATAACTAATTCAAAATGACCAACATCAGAATCCAATGTAGTAGGCGTATATGGTTTAATAACCTCCTCATCTTGGCCATCCTTGCCCCTGTTAAGATGAGAAGCATCTAACTTGCATACTAGTCCAGTTCGCAAGCATTTGGGAAGTATCTAAAACCATAATCTAAGAAGAAATACAAAAAGGATGAATACAATAAACTGAACCTGCAACATACATGCTGTTCGATGGGAAGACCCAAAACTAAAGTAGGAGTAGGAAGTTCAAATGTGAACTTCTGTCACATTATGACTTTCTACCTCTAAAGTCCATTCTTGATATTTTTGAACCTTGTGTGAAATAATAAATCGAACCCTTTTAAAAAAATTATAAAATGTAATATAATAAAATAAATTCATACTAGTAATTTTATTAAAATAATACATTATGTGAATAACTAACAAAATTAAAATATATATATATATATATATATCTCACCAACTCAACTCCATGTGTAATAGGATATTTTGCTGGAGAGTTTGAGTTGTGGTCTTATTAGAACTTCGTATCCTCCTAAAAAGAAAATTAAAGTACATCTTCGAAGGTTGTTTTCCACTCAGATTAAAATTCTTGAGTAGTCAAAAGTCGTTTAAACCTCCACTCAGGGATCACCTGTAAATATATAAAGGGTTTCAAGTTTAGATACGAGACGAAAATAACGACGATGGTTTTCAACTTTAGACAGCAAATAAGATACAATGAAGATCTTTTAACTGAAATCTTTCTTAAATTGCCCACAAAATCGCTTCTGAGATACAAGGCGGTGCCGAAACAATGGATGTATCTTATTTCCAGCAACAAGTTTAGCCTCGCCCACATTCGCTCCTGGCATGCCAAAGCTTCTCTCAACCCTCGTGCTGTATTCCTCGATGTCATTGGGATTCCTTCCTTTAACTCATGACTGCATCCAAGTCCCCTGCTGAGATTTTATAGATCTCCCCAACTAGAAATTGCAATCGTGTCAAGGCTTGCTTCTTTGCGATTCCTTCAGTAAAAATCCTTATGTTTGTATGTATAAGGTTTTTATCTGTAACCCTGCTACCAGGAAATTTAAGATGCTCCCTCTTCGATTCCCTATATTTAAACAGTATGAGCTGTGTGGGGTTAATCTTGCTTTTGACCCTCTTAAATCATCTTATTACAAAATTATTTCAGTTTGGCAACAGGGACGTTATTTAATATGGGAGGAGATGGGGATGGAGATGGGGATGAAGATGGAGAGGAAAGCTGAATACTTTATTGACATATATTCATCACAAAACTGTCATTGGAGTTACCTAAAAATCAATTTCAGTTGGGAAGAGGGTATTAAATTTGATCAAGGGGTTTTTCTTAAGGGTACGATTTATTGGGAGAGTGAGGTCTTTGAATCACAATATTTTGATGTTGAAACTGAATGTTTGAAACCATTGACAATGCCTGAGGTTCATCGCCAAGGGTATCGCTGGTTCGGAGAGTGTGGAGGCTATTTGAATCTTGTAGTTGCCCATGTGCCTAGTCTTTTAGAGTACAGTGTATTTGAGATGGCGGAGGATCATTCCCATTGGCACTTGAAGTACAGTTTAAATCTTGAAGCTGATCCTTACCGTATTCTAAAGATGAAACGTATGGTATTTAAGCTCTTGTGTGTGGTTCACTCCGAGGAAGAAGGAGATTCAATGTTTATAGTAGATGAAGATGGTACCGGAATATCTTACAACTTCAAGAATAACACAAGAAAAGATGTGCGTTGCACCATCCCCACCATTTCCTCTCCCTCCATTCAAGAATATTCTCTTCGATGCTCTTTATACTTCGAGACCCTTTGTTGTATGTGAAATTAGCTAATTTCTTTCCAAAAGCTGACAAAGGAAACAACCCCAGAGTGGAATAAAACCAATCCAGACTCTCAGAAGGTAAATTAAACTATTATCAGTGAAGGTGGACTGATGAACAAGAAAAAACAAAACTGTAAAAGAAGAAGAAACAGTAAGTAATTAGGCGTTGTTAGTTTTGATTTTGTGTTTCAGTTTTCTCTTGATTTCTGTTTGGAAGAGAAAATGGAGGTCTTACTGAAGAAGCGGGCTTTCTTTACAGTTCAGAGTCTTCAGACTTCTTCCTTATGCCTTTCCCTGTTCCAAATATTTATCTTTTAATTTATTTATATAAGTAATAAAATTACATATAAATTTATCTTTTCATTTTTTATCAAATAAATTTATTAAATATAAATTCATTTTTTTCAAATAAAAATTATTATATTATAACACTAGTGAAAGAAATTCAATTAATACTTTTTTGAAGTATCATTAATTCAATTTATACTAATATTAAATTAATTGAGTGCCGTTGAATGTGTTAATCCGGCATTTATTTATATTAATATAAATTAATTGACTTTGGTGTTAGCCGTAAATTAGACACTAATTTAATTTATATTTTATAATAAAAGAATTCAACCTATTTCATCATCATAATAAATTTTTGTTTAATTCAAATTTTTTATAAAAAAATGTTGAATAGAATAAATAGACAATAACATTTTTTATCTTTTAAAAATATATTTAAAATAAATTATTCCTTTAATTTTTTTAAAGAATAAAATATTAAAATTATTATATTTAGTTTTTTTTTTCAAAATTGTCTACAATGATATAACATATTATATTAAAATTATAAAATAAATAATTTTTAAAAATCAAGATTTATTATTATCAAATGACATAATTATATTTTGCACAAGTATTATAATATAAATTCAATACTTAATATTTTAACACTTAATTTTTTTATTTGTCAAACAACACATTAATTAAGAAAAAAAAACATAAAAACAATTATTTTTTTTAAAAAAATGTTATTATAAATGTCTTTTATTTCTAAGTTTTAATGTAATTTATTTAAATAAAATAATGAAAATCACTAAAACCCCCTTTAAAAAATCTTCTTTATCTTGAAAATCTAACATAATTACTAAGATAACTTAATTTTTTTTTATTTCTTTCAGAAATAGGGTGATGTGATATAATTCCTATTAGATTATATTATGGCTATTGAGTGAAAAATAAAATTATGTGTAATAAATCAATTCGAAAAAGAATAATATAAATAATAAGTAAGATTTTGATTGAATGGTAAATTATTAATGTAAAAAAATTAAAATGATATGGGTTTAAATTTTATTGTGCATGTATTTTTTTTTTCTATTTTTCTGTATAAAAGATATACAATGTCAAAAATACTTTTAAAATAATACAATTTATTTTATAAAATAAGGGTGTTTTTATATTTTTTTAATTAAATTGATACCCAATTTATCTATGGAATCAACTCAATTGAAAACTTTATAAATATAAAGATATTTAATAGAAGAATTTAAATAAAATTAATATTCTTATTTAAAAATTAGATAAATCTATTAATAATCACAACTTCTTACAAATGCAATTTAAAATATAAAAAATAGTGTTGACTATTTTCATGAATTACAGATATCTCCATAACAATTAAATTAAATTCAAAATATTTTATTTATAACAACTACTAAAATAAATTCAAAGATAAAAATGCCTTTGCTCTTCTTAGGCACACTTTCTAAAAAAATTAAACTAATTATTATATCAATTTTAATATATCTATAATTATTATTATATTTAAAATTTTTTGATTGAATTGATATCATAAATTTATTTAGTACAAATTTAATTAAAAAATGACTAAAAACTCATTCTTTTTATAAAGTTTCATATACTACCATGATCATACTTTTATATATATATATATATATATATATATATATATATATTAAATCTATAAAAATCATTTTAAACACAATATATCTAGAAAAAAGATCAACCTATGGTGAGATATGAACCTTAGTCTTTAAAACATTAATTTTATCATTTTAACTAGAGGGTCAATTTTTTTATACAAATTTTTTTATAAATATATAATTTCCATATATTTTTTTACTCACATTGTTCTAATACCATAAGATAGTATGATATGAAAAAAAAGAAGAAGACATTGCTTAAATCAAATAATTTGAAAAGAAAAATGAAATATGATGAAAATATTATATGAAAAATTACTTAAAATATGATGTATATATAAACATTTTAAAATCCACATAATATAAACATTTGACATATTAAAATGTATTTAAATATACAATATTTTAAAAGCACAAAAATAAATTAATATAATAAGTAGCAAATCATACATTAATATCAGTAGCAAATCACTACTATTTATATGAATAATAAGTAATCCTTACTACTCAAATCCGCAATGTAAATACTAGTTAAACAAACCAGAAAATCATAAATTCATTTATTTTAAGTTACTTTGAATTCAAGTTAAACAATATCAATTTGGAATGCATATGTACTCATTATCACATAGAAAGGATGACTTCCAAAATTCCATGATTGTTGTAGTAGGTTGAGTACACTCACCCTGTGCTTAAATAAGAATATGTAAAATTTCATGGTAAGAGGGCAACCAGGCAACAAGTAGTGGTGTCACCTTCACTCCTACTCGTTTGGTTACTAAAGCAGTTTTCAATCTCAAAAAGTATGATTTTTTTTTTTTTGAGTAAAAATATTGTCAAAAAAATGTTTTTCCACTTTAACGTAAAAGTTGGAATTTAGGTGTTCTTTATTTTTAGCTTTTATGTTTTGAAGTGAAATTATCAAAATTACTTATTTATTTTAATTTAATAATTAAAGAAGAAAAAATAAGGTTGCTTGGAATCAAACTCAAACTCTCATGCCTAGAATTTACTACTCTTGTCATTGGGCCAAGAGGTTGTTCGCATTTATATTAATTATTTAAATGATATCTATAATATTAGATTAATTCATGTTTAATTTATTATTAAGAAGATAATTTTTGTGTCTATGTTGATGTCTAAAGAAAATTGAGTTTGGAGTCAGTTATGTGTAGGCAAGGTTGTAGCACTCCCACGACCCTTAAATTTAGTACCTTTTAACTATATGTTGCTCGAGCTTCGAAAATTAAAAAAAATCAAATTTTTATTTTTAATTATAATCCCAAATATATTTAATGAAAAGTAGTTTTATTTTTTCAAGTGAATCAGATTATTATATTAACAAAAATACATAAATAAATATCTTTTCCTCATATCTCTCAAGTCGATGAAACATAAAAAATTTTATTTTTACATTTGAGAATTGTCCCTCAATTTTGAAAAGGATATTCTTTATTTAGTTATAATCAATGAAATCTCTCCTGATAAAGTGAATGAATCATACAATTACATGTGTTATAGGAAATATGAAGACGTAAGAAATAATAACAATAAACTACATATGTTAAAATCCCAACGGTCACCACGCAAACATGTCTATTATTAGTTACTATTAATATGTACATATAAATGTTTAGGACAATATGTTAAAAATATTTACACATATATATTAAAATAAATATCATGTTAGTATACACATATACCGGAGTATGGCATAAATATAGTATACACATATACCGGAGCATGGCATAAATAAAAATATAATTAATTAAAGACTTAAACACAATGAAGTTAAAACAATCCTGTTGTACTCTGTTGCTGTAAGGGCTTTTTTTCTTTCTTTCATAATATTGATTGATAGTTGATGAAGTTTAGGTTCTTGAAAATATATTATTGTAAAATAAATTTGTTAGTATTGATTAAAAAAATAAATTAAGAATTAAAAAATTAAAATTTATTGTGCAGTGTAAAAATTATTGGCTTAAAAATAAATTCGCTCTGATCGGTGTAATCATGTAATGGACGTCGTCCCCTAAGGTTAACACAGTGTTTCAATATTTGTACACCCGAATAAGAAAAGTGGAACATAATTTGTATTTCTCTTATCAGGAAAATCATACTAGGATCAATTCTCAGGAAAGTTTGGAGAGTTCTTAGTCAGTCTCGCTTAAAACTCAAATTCCTAGGTTAAATTTCCTCTAATGTAATTTAGGGGAAAATGCTAGAATTTTAAAAGGGATGGAAACAGTGGCGAGGAGGAAATAATTTTTTTGATTGCTGTGTTTTGCCTTCTGTGTAAAAATGAGGAAAATAGCTCTCTATTTATACTAGTAACAGAAGGTTAAAATAGTAAATATGTAGGGGCAAAAGAGTAAAATATCGTAGGGCTTCGCGCAACAGTCAAAAATATTCTTTTTTTCCAAATTTTCGTAATAATAAAAAATCCATGCGTGTGTTAGGCCTATTGATGGGCGTCGAAACCACAAAAAATAATTCCTACAAAAATAACTCTAAATAGTAGTAAAGAGTAGTAGTAGGGTCAAGTCCACATGGATTGGATGTTATAATCTACTTCTACGTCTAACTTGTGAACAGAATGTTTGTCATGTCGAAAGTTGTGGCAAAAGCTGGGCCCACGACTCGAAACAGACTTGCAAAAAAATAAAAAAAATTAATCAGGGGGTTTTGAAAATGTTTAGAAATTAAATAATTGAATCAGCATAAATAAACAATTAATTAATATTGGAAATAAATTCAGACTTTTGTAAACAGAGATAATAAGCCTTAGCCCTAGACTCGGTAGATTCCGGATTAAGAATCGATCCTCGAATATTAATTTTCTCCTCTAAA
This sequence comes from Gossypium anomalum, assembly GCA_025698475.1. Taxonomy (NCBI): domain Eukaryota; kingdom Viridiplantae; phylum Streptophyta; class Magnoliopsida; order Malvales; family Malvaceae; genus Gossypium; species Gossypium anomalum. The sequence goes on along the minus strand of CM046966.1, from coordinate 72,504,270 downwards.
CGATAAGCTGGTTATAGCAGTTAAGAACGTCCTAACCACCAATTCTTCCTCTCGTAGCTGGTCCCGGTACGATCTGCAAACCAACCCTTACCGATTATCTAACCAAGATACACGTGTTCCCGATTCAAGATTTCGGTAGTTTTGCGCTCAGAAGAACCCAACTCGAATTAACGGCCTCAACCGCGTGGGTCATTTAAACCCGATCACTTCCTCATTAATTTTTTCATGGAGATCCGAATACAGCATGATCGACTTATTTCTCCAACTGTCAGCAAACACGACTCCAACCCAACGTGCACTTTTTGACTTGAAATCGAGTTAACTTTAAGGGATGAGTTGTCAATCTCGATACTTAGGAAAAATGTGAATACCTACTTAGGAAAAATGTGAATGCCGATTAGAAGGATTTTTAGCACAAATACGTATCTCACGATTCCCGATCGAAAAGAACACTGGCCTAAAGCTAAGACGATATTTAGTGAAACATGGATTTAATCATGCTTTTTAGGTTATGAAAGGTGGTTTGGTGATAATGGAGGAAATTGAGGAATGAAAGGACTTGGAAGGCAATTGGACGAATTTTGAAAGAACAAAGAAATTGAAATGAAAGTAACAGAATTCTCACGCCAAATTGAAAGGAAGATGAAAATAATTCTATTCAATTCCAAATTGAAGTCAGAATGTAGAATTAGATGTGTCCTTCCTAAGAACATTAAGGCCCTATTTATATACATAGAATCTACTAATTTTAGCCTTAACTAATTTAACATAAAATTAAATAATAAAATAAGATTTTTTTTTATTTTTGGCTTTTACAAATTCAAAAATTTTGATGAGTCCTTGGCTTTCTCCACATTTTTGATTCGGCCTCATTTCATTGATTGTGTTTCAATTTGATCCTTTTCTGTTGTATTTGTCTCTTAGTGTCTCAATTGCGTCCCTGACAAGGTTAAAACATAAAAGCACTAATTTAGCAGGGATCAATTTAGAAAAAAAACTGAATTAAACACAAAATGTCATGCAAATTAACATGTTATCAAATCCCCCTACTTAGCTCATGCTTGTCCTCAAGCATATTGTTCCTTCAAACATTAGAAATTATTCTACAATTTATTAAAAATCGAGCCTCTTTTCTGCATCCATAATCAATGCAAACAACATAAGCAAAAATAAATAAATGCTCAGAATATATAGTTTGATCAACAAGTGTCATAAACTGAAATATGTGAACTAAATCATTTCACTAAATTGAGTTTGAATCCAAAATTTGCAAGGTATTATTAATTAAATACGCATTAATAAAATTTTTAAACATGGTCAAACTTTTTTACGCGAACTAGGATGACAACCCAAGCACCCTATCCCGGTTATTCAGTTCAAACAGTTTTTTTTTTAATTTTTTTAAAGGCTCGGTTAGCAGAATGTTTGTAAGTTATCTATTTGTCACTTGAACCTTTTTACGCGAGATAAGATGACAACCCAAGCACCTTACCCCGGTTACTAAATTCGGTCACGTTTTTGAAACTTTCACTCATAACTTGAGCCTTTATTTTATTTATTTATTTATTTATGTACAAGCAAATATTTTTTTCATACAATCAATTTATATGAAAAATCTTGTTACATATATCAACCTTAAAACACAATTTTCGACTAATCTAGATACTTGAACACTTTAATTCAAAATTTTCCCAATTATCCAAATTGACTAAGTAATGAGATTAGAGGCTCAATGTCAAAATAAACTAGCGAATAATTCTAGCATAAGATTGAACATATGCAAAAGAGAGATGTGTAACAAAAATCATGCATATTTACCATTTACTTACCATTTCAACCCCCCACTTAAACTTTGCTTGTCCTCAAGCATGTTTCATATGAAATAAAAGACAGTAGCCCAAATAACAATTAAAAAGAAAAGTTAATAATACTCCCCATGTGTCTTTTAATGAAGCTGTCAGTGTTGGGAGTAATGACTTTGCAGGATGTTGAGGATTGTGGAAACTTGGGTTTCCATTGTTCCAAGTCGAGCTTTGATCCGGCTTAAACGTGCCTCCACAGTTATAGGTTGCTTCTCTTACTCCCTAATATTGAAGTGTGGGCATTGGCGAAAAACCATATTTTCGAGAGTAGCCCGTGTACTTGAAGGAACAAAATAACACGTAATAGGGGTGCTGGCAAGAAAACCCATAGAATTCAAACAATATTTATCTAGGCTGTCCATACTATATGCACATGTTAAGGACGAGAAATCGATTTCAGAGGGAAAAAGTCTAGAGGTTAAATTCGTAATGTATGACCCAAGTATTAGTGGACGATTACATCGTAAAATAACATAAAAGTTTCGTGCAAACCAATATCTTAAATTAACTTTAAATCCATAATGCATACACCATAAAAAAAAACAATGCAGTTCTAGTTACGATAGAGGACGAATCATTTCGTCCTGAAAAACTAAGGCTAAAAATCGGTGAATATATCTTAAAGCAGGTTCATGCACCAATAAGTCTTTTGTGGTGTTCAGATTATAAAGTTGATTAGAATGAGTTAAAGCACAATAAACATCTTGAGCATTAAAGTTACTTGGAATATCTAACAAAGCAGTATGATAGGAATCAGATTGAATATTGTCAGGGTCGACGAAACCCATGGCAATGTTAAATTCAGAAATTGGTATCCGAAAGTCCTTACCATTTAAACAAAAATAGATAATGCTTTGTGTTTCAACAGTTCATAATGTATTAATATTGAAACTAAATGTGGTATAGAATTCATAAATCAACTCATAATATGCATTATAAGAAATATTTGCAAATGAATTCCAACCAATAGCATCAAAATAGTCAATCACAACATCACGAATATTTAACATATCAAGAGCGGAAATATCGATTTGCTTACAGACCAGGAGCAAACGTTGTCAGATGTTGTCGTATCTTGCGCGATGCTCCGAGGTTGAAAAGTCTAAAAACCCTTGTAATCATCCTTTAATAGGAATAGTATTTGTACGACCTCGTCTATTATGTTGACTGTCTTATGATGGTCGAACATTTTCGTTAGGCGAGTCAGGTGGACTTGAATTTCCAGTAGCATCAATACTGTTGTGTGGGGGTGTCACTGACTCATGTGTCAGTCATCGACGGGCTCGAGTGGTGGATGATCGTATTCGGTGTTGAGAAACACGCTCGTTCATAGTTGAAGGACCTTTGACATTGTTGTTAGAAGTCCCAACCTCCTTTGATACAGTAGTAAAGGTAAAATAGGTTGAGGATTAGGGATCGACCTTTTAGCAGTAGTGGAGCTGTTGTTCGAATGTTCTGTTTCGACTGGAGTCAGGCTTAGTCGGTGACGGGTTCTCATTGGTGCGACCGTTCATCTTGGATGAGGTGGAAAAGGTTCTGAGTCGTCGTCGGCTATATCAACGACTGGAGGCGTTGAAAATCGATGTCGACTTCGATTGAGTGAAGTCAGAATATTATTGATCATTTGGTTCTGGGTTCGAACCATGGTTTCCGTGTAGGCGTCACGAATAAATGGTTCTGCTCGCTACGATGGCAGCGACGGTGACGACGAAAAATGGTGACCACGTGGTTTGGGCTAATTTTTTTGAAGGTAATGGTGGGAACTTTAGGTATGGTATCAGTTAAGGTGGTAGGGGTGGTTTGGGTGTTTGGTGATGGAGAAAAAGAAAATAAATAGAGGAGATGGTGTTTGGGGAATGGATGAGTGATGGTGCGCAGGTGAGGGCTCAATCGATAAACGGCGCAACATTGATGTGGTGAAAAAGGCCGACGAATGTTGGTTTCGGATGGAGGGGAAAAATGGAAAAGGAAAAGAAAGGGAGTCTTGGTGATGCTATCGACGGTGCCAAAAGAAGAGGTGATGATGGCGTGACAACGTGGCGGGGACGAGTCGACGATGGGGGCCGACGACGGCGGTGTGGATTTGGTGTGGGGTTAGGGTTTTTTTTGTTAAGAAGATAGAGAAGATAAAAAGAGGGTTTGAGGATTTAGGGATTTGGGTGATTTATTTTTTATCTTTTTTTTTCTTTTCTTTTTTCCCTTGTTTTCGATTGGGCCTTCTTGTCCATTCATTTTCCTTTCAATATATATTTTTCTTTTTGGGCTGGTAGGCTGTTCGGCCCAATTTCTTTCTGTTTTTTTTCTTCTTCTTTTGTGCCTATTTGGGTATTGGGCTTAGATCATGGCATTGGGTGTTTTTATGTGGGTAGTTTGGTATTTGGGTAAGTGGATTTGGGGTAGGTAGGTTAAATGGGTTGGTAAGTGGTTATTTGATTTGGGTTTTTGGGTTTTTATAAAGGTTAGGGGTATTGGGGTTTTTTTTATTTGTAGGTAAATAATTGTCACTATTTAGCATGTCGTGCCCACACCACCACTATTATTCGACTTTTTGAAAAAATTCATAACCTTCATTACGTTCCTGTAAACATCAAATTAACTGGATTAAATAAAAAATTATTTATGTACAACCTAAATCTTACTAAACTCAATTAAATAAATGAAAATAAATTTGGGTTGCCTCCCAAAGAAGCAATTTTGTTTAACGTTGTTAGCTCGACGACCTGAAAATTTATTTAATCGACTCTCCGAGGTCTAATTCCTCAACCACGTGGACTTGAAAATTCTCATAGAAAGGCTTTAATCATTGTCCGTTGACCTTAAAATTTTTTTCGGATTCTTCGCTTTTAACCTTGACTGCACCATGTGGAAACACGTGAGTAACAACAAAAGGCCCTAATCACTTAGTCCGAAGCTTACCTGCAAAAATTCTTAATGTAGGGTCATAAAGTAATACTTTCTATCCTACCATAAATTGTTTACAGGTTATCTTTTGGTCATGGTATGCTTTGACTTTATCCTTATAAAATTAGACACTTTCATACGCTTCTTGTCGAATTTCCTCAAGTTCCTGAATATGTAACTTACGATACTTACCTGCAGCTTCAAACTCCATCTTGCATTGTTTGATCGCCCAAAATGCTTTATGTTCTAGCTCAACAACAAGATGACACAGTTTACCAAAAATTAGTTGATAACGAGACATACCTATGGGTCCTTTATAAGTTGTACGTACTCCCACAATGCATCATTTAGTCGCAAAATCCAATCTTTCCTATCTGACTTAATGGTCTTCTCCAAAATCAACTTGAGTTCTCGATTCGACACTTTCGCTTGACCGTTTGATTGAGGGTGATAAGCCATAGTGACTCATTGCACTACTCCATATTTTTTCAAAAGTGTGTCGATTACCTTATTACAAAAATGTGTTCCATGATCGTTGATCAATGGTCGTGGTGTGCCAAATCTGGAAAAAATATGATGAGACAAAAGGTCCCACAAAATCAATGCCCCATATATCAAATATTTCACAGACATGTACAGGGGTCAGAGGCATTTCATTTTTCTGGCTCAAGTTTCCTACCCTTTGACACTTTTTGCATATTTTACAGAACAAATATGCATTTAGAAAAATATGTGGCCAATATAGTCCATATTCAAATACTTTATACACAGTTCATTTAGGGCCAAAATGTCCACAACATGCATAAGAATGACAAAAGATAGAATCGATTTTACCTCAGTTTCTATAACTCATCGAATTACCTGATTGAAACAGTATTCCAAAGGTAGGGGTCATCCCAAATATAGTATAGCGATTCACGTTTTATCTTATCTTTTTCAGATCACGATAAGTTAGAAGAGACTATACCTGTACCAAGGTAATTCGCTATGTCTGCGTACCAAGGGAAAATTGTATGATTAGCAAGCAGGCTTTCATCCGAAAAATCGTCTTTAAGTGGTGTGAAATCCTTCAATGGTGGTATTCGGCTCAGATGGACGACTACCAAATTTTCGCGTCCTTTCTTATCCTTTATTTCGAGATCAAACTCTTACAAAAGCAATATCTACCTAATAAGCCTTGATTTTGCTTCCTTTTTCCCGATCAGATATTTAAGAGCTGCATGATCAGAGAAAATGACAATCTTAGTCCCTAATAAATATGAATGAAATTTTTCCAAGGCAAAAACTATAGCTAGAAACTCTTTTTGAGTAGTCGAGTAATTGCTTTGGGCAGCATCCAAAGTCTTAAATGCATAGGAGATAACGTGTGGTTCTTTCTCAATTCTTTGCCCAATTACTGCTCCTAAGCTATGGTCACTTGCATCGCACATTATCTAGAAAGGATAATTCTAATTTGGTGGTTGAACGATAGATTTCGAAATTAGCTTATGTTTGAGCGTGTCAAACGCATCTCTGCGTGATTGGTTAAACTTGAACTCCTTGTCCTTCTGTAGTAGATTACAAAGCAGTTTCGCAATTTTTGAAAAGTCTTTAATGAACCGCCTATAGAAACCTACATGACCAAGGAAAGAACGAATCTCTCTTCACAGTTGTGGGGTATGGCAGTGAGTTAATGATGTCGATTTTTGCTTTATAGACAAAAATTCCCTCAGTAAAGATGTAACACCCCTAACCCGTATCCATTGCCAGAATAGAGTTAAAAGGTATTACCGATCAATACGCTACATATAACATACATTTAACAACATTAAGCATTCATTCTCATACATCATTCAATACAACCACATTGTCCCTTATAAGGGCCTATGAGGCCTTAAATATGCTTTATAAGTGGTTTGGGACTAAACTGATATCATACAAAAGTTTTGGAAACTTAGAAAAATTTCAACATATAGGGGTTACATGCCCGTGTGAACAGGCCGTGTGCCTCACATAGCTCCAGACACGCCCTTGTCTCAGATTGTGTGAAAACAGGACATACATACTAACTTGGGTCATACGGCCAACCACACGTCCGTGTGTCCAGCCTGTGTACTCTTTGAAATGGCCACACACGCCCATGTGCTAGGCCGTATACAAGGCCATGTTAAAAATGTAGGGTATACTGACTTATGCAACACGACGAAGTCACACGCATGTGTGCTAGGCCATGTGCCAATTAGGAGGTATACTGACTTGTACCACACGGCCAGTCACACGCCCGTGTGCGAGACCATGTGGAGCATACTGACTTCATTAGAATAACAACACCAGGGGACACATGGCCGTGTAACATGACCGTGTGTCGCACACGACTAAGACACATGCCCATGTCTCTGTTCGTGTGAACAAAAATAGGCCATTTGCAAGGCCAATTTGCCACCCTTATTTATGCATACCTAAGCAATCAAAATGGTACCATTTCATCATTCAGTTAGGCAGCCAAAATCATCAACCAAATGCACAATTCATACCATATCCATTTCAACCAAATTCAATACTAAATTCAATACTAATTACCCATTCAAATACTTATCAACTAAACTTTCAAAATCATACTTCATCAAAGCATTTCTCAAGCATTATACACCATAAATCAATTAACCATTTGCAACTATAAAACCATAACCATATTCATACCAAACATGCCAAAATAAGCCATCACTCATGGCTATATATACAACTAAAACATATACATTTATAAGCCATTTCTAATAGCTAAACACACATCAACATTAACATCATTTACAAGCCAACTCTCATGGCTATAATCACAACCATAATGCCACAAGTAGCCTATACATGCCATATACCATATTTATACAACTCAAAACTACCAATTAGATGCCTGATAGTGCGATGATGTTCCCGACGACTTCTGGATCTGAGCTAGCCTTGATTCACTATAAAACATAGAAAAATAACACAAAGTAAGGTTCATAGCTTAGTAAGCTCGTATGTGAATAACTTAATTCATCAAATAAATACAAATTAACCAATTATACACATTAATTACAAACCTTTCTCATGTTTCAAAACATGATCAAATACCATCTCATCGAACTTTCTCTATTTAATACTCGAATAGATTTTGTACATACCTGTATCGCCTCGTACTAACCTCTTTCTCAACCATCTCATTTGTTTACCCGTTAACCATTCGGAATAGAAATTAGATACTCATAAGTCTTGTACAATAAGTACCTATACCATGGCCCATAGCCGAATCAAGGTAACTTATCTGAAGAACTATTTTCATGACCCGAAGCCAAAACATCCGATATGCATGGCCCAAAGCCAAATTGGTATAACTTGTACCTGAAGTACTAATATCATGGCCCGAAGCCAGCTCATCCGATATGCATGGTCTGAAGCCAAATCGGTATATCATCTTATAACATGTCACAAGTATCCAACTCTTTTCCTAAGGTTCAATCGGGATTTCTAGTTTGTTGATTCCATCTTCGAATATTTTCGTAGAGTCATATTAACAATTCATAACAATTCATACATTAATGCAAATATCATAATCACAGTTTAGGTAATATCAAAGCATTTAACATACATTTATAATGAACTCATCACATATGAACTTACCTCGTATTCGAAATTAACAAATCGGATCAACTATTCGATAACCTTGTCTTTCCCCCGATCTAATTCCAGATTCCTCTTTTCTTGATCTAAATATATTCAAAATTAACTTCTTTAATCAACCACTCATTCAATTTAGTCCAAAACACACATTTATACCTATTTGTATTTTAGCCCCTAAACTTTCACATTTAATCAATTTAGTCTCTATTTCACAAATACACAAAATTTACGCAATTCAACAAAACCCATGCTTGGTCGAATTACATATAAGTCCCTAGCAACCCAAAACTTTCATTTATTTCACATTTCAACCACTCAATTTGCATATTTCACAATTTAATCCTTATTATGCAATTTCATCAAAAATCACTTTACAAAACATGAAAATCTATCATAAAAAATTCACATTTCATCTTCAAACATCAAAGAACACATAAAATCATCAATGAAAACTCTCAAAATCTTTAACAGTTTTGAAATTAAAGGTATGGGCTAGCTAGATTGAGTTGCAACGATTACAAAAACATAAAAATCGTCAAAAACAGATCAAAAACCATACCTTAATTGCTTGAATTTGCCTAGTCGAATGAAAAACCCTATCTTAGCTTCTTCTTATTCTAATTTTCGGTGCATGAAGATGAGAATGAAGCTCTAATTAGCTTTGTTTTATTTATTTTAACCTTTAATAACCAAATTACTAAACTAACCTTATTATAAATCATTTAATATCATCCATTTAATGTCCATATAAGTCCAATAACATTTAAAATGGTATAATTACCATTTAAGGCCATCATATTTAAAATCCAAAGCTATTTGACACCTTTAACAAGTAGAATGCAACTTTTGCATTTTACGCGATTTAGTCTTTTTTCTCAACTTGAGCAATTAAATGATAAAATTAGCTCACAAAATTTTCACACATATCAAATAACATGCTGTAAATATTGAAAATAATATTAAAATAATTTTCCAACATCAGATTTGTGGTTCTGAAACTACTATTTCGATTTAACTAAAACTATGCTGTTACAAGAGATGATATGTCCTAGAACTAATCCTTTATTTACCATAAAATGGTGTTTCTCATAATTTAGAACAAGAATAAATTCTAAGCATCTTTCCAGAATTTTTGCAAGATTTGACAAACACACCTCAAAAGACTCACCATACACAGTAAAGTCGTCCATGAACACCTCAATTATTTTCTCGATATAGTCAGAAAATATACTTACCATGCACCTCTGAAATATGGCTGGCGCATTGAAAAGTTCGAATGGCATCCGTCTATAAGCAAACGTGCCAAATAGACACGTAAACGTCGTCTTCTGTCCACCACTGGAATCTGGAAAAACCCTAAGTAACCATCAAGACAATAATAATAAGACTTCCCAGCTAAACAATCGAACATCTAGTCAATAAAAAGAAGTGGAAAATGATCTTTCCGAGTTAAGGAATTCAACTTTCTGTAATCGATGCAGACTTTCCACCTATTTTAGACCCGAGTGGGAACCATCTCACCTGCCAAATTCTCAATTATGGTTACGCCGGTCTTTTTTAGTACTACATGGACTGGGCTGACCCAATTACTGTAAAAATTGGGATAGATCATCCCAGCATCAAGTAAATTTTGAACTTCTTTCCTTACCACTTCTATCATGGGTGGATTGAGACGCCTTTGAGCCTTTCTTTTGGGAATAACATTATCTACAACTTGAATTTTATGCATGCAAGTTGAGGGGCTCAACCCCTTAATGTCGGCTATCGTCCATCCAATTACCTCTTTATAGTCTCTAAGAACTCGTACCAATTTTTCCTCTTCTACCTTCGAAAGTTTACTCGAGATTATTACCGGTAAGGTATTTCCTTTTCTGAGAAAATAATATTTTAAATGGTCTGGAAGTGGTTTGAGTTCCAACTCTGGAGCCTACAAAATAGATGGTACAAGCTTAGTTTGTGAATGAGATAATTTAAAATTTTTACTTGGATTTCTTCGTAATTGCTATGCCTCCATATGAGCCACTTTTTCATGAACAAACTCTTTAAAGGTTATCCACTCCTCTAGTTCCTCCATGGCATCAAAGTCTAGACTTTTGGAAAGAACAATTTGTAATTTATCCTTGTCATGATATTCTAAATGTAATTCAGTTAAAGGATCGATAATATCAATATTAGAAACATTAAAAATCATGCTAGGGCGGCTCATGGCCTCATAGACATTGAATTTCACCACTACCTCATCGAACTCCATAGTGAGTATCCCACTTCGCACGTCAATTTTCATTTGTGTGTACTCAAAAACGACTTCCCAAGAAGTATGTCAGATGAATTAGCCGAATTGTCACTCTCCATGTCGATAATGTAGAAGTCTGCAGGAATATTAGCTCATTTACCTTGACAAGAATGTCCTCCAACACTCATTTTGGATGTACCACAAATCTATCTGCAAGCTGAATAATTACACCTGTTTCCTTCAAAGTACCTGCGTTAAGAAGTTTATAAATTGACAAAGGCATAACATTAATTGATGCACCTAAGTCGTACATTGCTTTTTTAATTTTGACACTATCTATTTTACAAGATATGAAAAACATACCGTGGTCCTTATATTTGGGCGGTATTTTCCTTTGCAGAACGGCGAAGACATTTTCTCCTACACTTACCTTTTCATTGCCCAGGAGCTTCCTCTTACTCGTGTATAATTCTTTTAAGAATTTTGCATATTTTAGAATCTGTTTAATCGTATAGAGAAGACGTATGTTGATTTCTACCTTTCAAAACGTTTCAAGGATCTCCTTCTTTTCTTGCTTCTTCTTGCACTGGACAAGTCTTCTAGGAAATGGAGGTGGTACTGGAAATGATTTTTGTGGTGTTGTGTAACGACCCATATTTCACGGGTACCGAAAAAGTAAATTTAGGGCCTCCTTCTTAGGAAAATGAGTCCTTAAATATTTATTAAAAATATTTATGAAGTTAGTTATGCGTTGAATTAGATTTTAATTAGGTGAAATTATTTTAATTAGAAGTAATTAGTAAGAAAGGACTAAATTGAATAGAGCATAAAACTTAATCATAGAATAGAGAAATGATAAATGATTAAATTAGTAATTAAACCAAATTAGTGACATGTGTAAGACAGAGAATAAATACATGTGTATTTAATTTATTAGTACAAATGTATGTTATATATATATTCACTTATATATTAAGTAAAACATATTTATTATTATTATTATTATATTTTATCAAATAATTGAGATAATGACAAATGTGTGGTGATGAAATATTACATGTGTACATGTGTGTATGAATACACATGTATTATTTTTATTTGTTATTATATAGATATTTTATAATTAAATATTAATTAAGTAAATAAAGAATAAATAAAATAAATAAATAAAAGAAAAAGAGAAATAGTTACAGAGAAGAAACGGAATAGAAAGAAAGAAAGAAGAAAAGAAAAGAAAAAGGAGAAATTAGGGTTTGAAAGCTTGTAAGTTAAATTGGTAAGTCAATTAAGTCCCTTTCTTAGTGATTTTGATGTTTTTAAAGTTCTAGAGTTGAATACTTTTGAATTTGTGTGAAAATATTGAAAGATGATAGATTTTTAAGTAGGGTTTATGTTGAACTAATGATGAAATTAGGGGTTTAATTGATAGAAATTTTGATTTAAATTGATTAAAGGATTGAATTGTAAACAAGGTCATAAGTTTTGTGTTGTACGGACTAAATTGATAGGAATTTAAAATTATGGAAAAATGATAAAAGTTTGATGGTTATTTTAAAGTTTTGATGGAAAATGAATTAGGAAATAATATGAATTATAAAAAGGAAAGAAGATGAAAATAGTTAGAACAAATTTGGGATTTAGGTTAAAGTTGCATGGAAAGTTATTATTTTCTATAAAATATGTGTGTTATTAATTAATTATAATTATGCTAATTTTCGTAGCAAACAAGGAAACTGAGACGTTGAATGCGAAAGGAAAGGAAAAAGTGAACGAGGAGTAGCTCGAGAAAAATATCGATTTGTATTATCATGATTCAAGTTATTTCTTATTAAATGTTTAATTTTAATATATGTGTATGGAATTTGAATGTGAGGTAAATATTGATATTTAAGTTGAATGTGAATTAGATTTATTTGATGAATAAATATATGTATGTGAAATTGAATTGTATGATTGAATTGAGTAATGTTGGTATGCATATGAATTTGAAATTATGATTGAACTATTAATATGATTGAATGATTGTGATCAATTGAAAGTAGAAATGAAGTGAAAATGTGTGATTATGTGAATTTGAAATAAATTATGATTGAATTGAGAAATATGTGAGAAAATATGGTCAAGGTGCAATTGATGTGAATTGACTAAAATAGAGGAAGTAATCCAATACCCTATTAACTAGTCGGGCTTAGTGGGTATAGTTGGCATGCCATAGGATAGGAAGAGTTCAGGGATTTTTCGACGTCGAGTCGATGAGACACTTGGTGTGTCATATTTGTTTCGGATAGATTTGATGAGGAGTTGTTCGCCACTTTGCTTCGGCTTAGCCGACGAGACGTTTGTCATCACTTATTTGCTTCGAACTATCCGATGAAGCGTTGGTCAGCATTCTAGTGTGTTTGGTTGGATCCGTGTAGCCACGAAAGTCTGAATCACATTAATAGGGGAAAATAAGTGAAATAATAAAATCAAATGAATTGGATTAATTGAGCTACTGAATGAAATGAGAAAGTGACATTGTAAGATGGAATGTGAGATGAAATTTGTAAAGAGATTGAAGGCATGAACGAAAGGTTCATGAAGTGTTCATAATTGAAATGTGAATTGAATAATTATATGTGGTTGAGAGATGAATCAAAGGTTCAAGAGTTAATTGAAATCTCATTGATGATTTATTGGATCTATCATTGGAAATTATATAATGGAAATATGATAGTTTGGTCTGAATTTATATGTATGATTTGTTAATTATCTATGTATGTTATGATATTTTATTGTTGTTATAATTTGAATTATGATAATACCACTGAGTATTTCCAATACTCAGCGTACGGTTGTTTCTCGTGAGCAGGATTGTAACACCCTGATTTTGGGCCTAGTCGGAATAGTGATGTCGGGACCACAAATTCGAGATAGAAATAATTATTTTATGATTATTTTGAGGTCTATGATATGATTGCATGATTGTGTGAAAATTTCGTGAAGAAATTCAATGCATAAAGTGCTTAATTTAAAGCTAGGGACTAAATTGAATAAGTTGCAAAACTTGCATTCTAGAAGTTTTTAGTATGAAATTGCATTGAAATATTAATTAGGAGGTCTTAAATAGCAATTTTACCAATTTTAAGTTCATGGACAAAATTAGGACATGGAAGGAATTTTTGAAAGTTTAGTAGTAAGGGCATTTTGGTCATTTAGGGGTAAAATGAATTAAAATACAAAATTAAAAGCCAATTTTGCTCATCTTCTTCATGGAGGCCGAAATTAGCATGGGGGAGGCCATGGCTAGGGTTTTCAAGCTTTCCAAGCTCAATAGTAAGTGATTCCAAGCCCCGTTTTTAATGTTCTTTACGTTTTTGGAATCCTGGTAGCTCGATTAAGCTTATTCTAGCAATAATTTAAGCTAGGGTTCATATTTGGAAAAATACCCATAGGTGAAATTTGTGTATTTTGATGTTTTATGATAGAATATGAGGTTTTAAATTATGTTAAACAACTTGTGCTACTCGGTTTTAAGTGAAAACGAGTAAAACTAAGATAATCGGTAAAAATACTTATTGTTCATAACTATATGTTAGAGTGAGAATTTGATGTTGTTGTAGAAGAGAAAATGTTCAGCATGTCATAAAACATAGGAATAAGGGCTGAAATTAAATTTCGAGTCTTGGGGCAAAAGTGCAAATATGCAAAAGTTTAGGGGTCAAAATGCAAATTTGTAAAAATATGATTTTTGGACCCGTATGAATAATGTGACTAATTATTAGGCTAAATGTGATATTATAGATGAAGGAAATCGAGATTCGGGCTTAAATCGGGAAAATGCAAGGTTATGGATTAAAATAGTAAATTGCCGTTTCTGAATCGAGGTAAGTTAAATGCGTTAATAATAATGCAATACCATGCATGAATTGTAATTCTCTATTGATATGGCATAAAATGTATGATTTAATATGTTTAAGAGAAGTTGATGGATGGTATGTATATATATAAAACAAAAATGTAATGCTAGTTGTGTCATGTGAAATTGAATGGAAAATTATTGTTACATGAATTAAACGTTATGGTGCCAAGTTTATGAATTGCTTTAAAAATATGTCTATGGTACATGAAGTGCATTGAATTATCATACATAAATATGATTTCTATGATTATGGATATTATGAGCAATTGTAAGTTCATATGATTTTTAATAATGCAATGTGTAATTTAATGTTATTGCCTTGATATTAAATGAGATGTAAGTTTATATGTAAGTGATCCATCAATTTTACTTGTATTATGACATTTTATAATAATATTGGAAATATGTTTGTTGATAATTACTTGATTGGAGAAATTGTTGGAAAAGAGAGAGAAATCCCGGTTGAACCTTCGGAAAGATTGGATGATACAGATGGTATGTAGCTAGGCCACATGTATGGTGCTGAGTGCACATCATGTGTACAAGAGAGCTACGAGATATTATGATGTAGCTAGGTCGCATGGGTGATACTATGTGTACACCATGTAGACAAGAGAGCTACGGGATATATGTAGCTAGGTCGCATGCGTGGTTCCAGGTGAAGGACACCATGTAGACAAGAGAGCTACGAGATAAACTGGCTAGGTCACATGGGTGGTACTAAGTGTTCACCATGTGTACAAGAAAGCCAAACTTTATGATGGGTGGAGCTACTTGCGGAAACCACCAAGTATCGAAGATTGATCCGAAGTGTTCAACGGGAGACTTGTTATGTACTGTTTTGTGAGTTTTGTGAGGAATAAGTGCAGGAACTTGGTTATGTGAATAATGTGTTCATTAAGTGATCGGGTTGTGGTAAGGTTATAAACAAGTAAGTTATACATGAGGATGGTTTTATGGTGACCTTGTAATCATGGGCCTATACTTGTGATGTATGAAATGTGGTGAAAATGATTTGTGATATGTATGTTAAAATGAGGTTAATACAAAGAAAGTGTGAAAGAGTGAATTAGCAATAAAATTGTCTTGGACAGCAGCAGTTGCGTGACTTTGAAAATTCACTAAAAATTGTGGAAGTTGAATAAAAATGCAAATGATATATGAAAATAAAGCTTAATGAGTCTATTTTCACATGAAAGAAACAGGGGAAGCAAAATAATTCTATATTGTGTGATATTTGAATTATTGTGAAATAGGGTCTGAATGAATTCGAGATCCCCTGTTCTGAATTTAGAAATTCATCATAAATTGTACAAAAATTATTAAGAGTCATACCTTACATGCATGGATTCCTTATTGAGTCTATTTTTAATGGAAACAAACTGAATGGTCGTTGGAATTCTGTACAGAGAGAAATTTGGTTCGTAGTACACAGAGGTCAGAGTAGTCATACTCTGAAACAGGGGAGAATTTAACTAATAAACTGTACTAATTGGCCAAACCAAAAATTCTGAAAATTTTATGGGAGAAAGATATATGAATCTAGTTTCAAATAAAATTAACGAAACTAAAGTTGGAGTTTTGTAGCTTCAGATATGAATGATTTAGTAACTGTAACTCAATAACACAGCTTAACCTGAATATATGTAATTGTACAATTATAGTGTTTTATCTTGAAAAGCATGGTAGTAATTGCTTATTATTTTCATATGAACTTACTAAGCGTAAAGCTTACCCATCCTCTCCATTTCTTTAGTATTGATAGGTCGGCTCGGGGTTGGAGATCATCGGAGGCAACATCACACTATCAAACTATCATTTTGGGAGAATTAATTCAAATATTGGAAATATCAAGTGAGTGGCATGTATAGGAAGTTGGTTTGTAATATGTATTTTTATTATGATTTTGATCGCACGTATCGATCGCATTGAGTTATTGTATATGATTATGAGATGTGGTCCTTATCCATTATGGTTTATAAGTTTAATTAATCATGCTACGTCATATGTTTTGATGTAATGATATAGTTAGCTTTGTTTGTTATGCATGTGTTCGAAAAGTTTTAAATTAAATGAAATTTTATGGCCCAGTTTTTGTCTATGTGTGTTGTTAAGTCTGGTAATGCCTCGTACTCTGTTCCGGCCTTGGATACGGGTAAGGGGTGTTACATTTAGTGGTATCAGAGCTATGGTTTAGTCGATTCTCGGACTAACCTAGCATGTGAAATAGTCTAGCTATATATATGCCACGGATCTATGATAGTGTGATGTCTTCCGATGCGTATGAGGACCGTCTTGTTTAGACAGAGGTACTCTCCAATCGAGCTGCACCGACCATGTTTAACGTGATGCAAAGGTAATTGAGTAAATTACGATTATAATAAGTTTAGATTCAGAAAGGTATGAATAAAGGTTTATAATATTTTAATACGAATAAAAATGTCATTGTCCCGTTGGGCGTTGAATGTTGATGAATGACAATGATATTTTTTTTATGAGATAAAGGATTATAATGAAATGAACTTATCTATGTTAAATTGTTTGGACTGAATTATAGGATTGTAATGATATGTACATGATGATGCATGAAATGAATTGTAATTGTGGTCCAAGTATCTATGGTTGTTTGGCCTTATATGATGTCATGAGCATGACTTAATTTAATTAAATGAATCGATAAGTAAAGCTATCTAGAAAACATAGAATGTATGCATAAGTATATTGTCTAAATGGGACAATAGGAAAAATTTGTGTAAGCCAACATGAATGTTGCATTGCCTGAATGAATGACATGATTTTGATGATGTTGCTATGATGATGGAAATTGTGTCATATGTGTATGTATAAGAAAGACGAGTTAGAGGCCCTATAACCCCTCCCTCTTATAGAAGTGGTGCTTATGATTGAATTTCATGAGATCCATATTGAATAAGTTTCCGCTTGAAAATTTAAAGAGAGTTCAGTGATAGAATAATTATAAGTATAATTAGAGATTAAGAATGAATTGATAAGTAAAGACATAAGTGATAAAAGATCGAGTCTCAATCGATATGGTGGATTACTTCTCTCAAATAAGTCAATTATAATTAATGACTTCAATTGAGATATTTTGGTTACTTGAAC
The DNA here is from genome assembly GCA_025698475.1 of Gossypium anomalum. NCBI lineage: Eukaryota > Viridiplantae > Streptophyta > Magnoliopsida > Malvales > Malvaceae > Gossypium > Gossypium anomalum. The sequence continues at coordinate 72,486,614 of CM046966.1, read as the reverse complement.
TAATGCAATTGAGATGGTTTTAGTTAGCGTAATGAATGAACAATAAAGATTACTGGAAATGTCATTCATCGATGATTAAGATCGACTCGAGTGTTCAATCGATGTGAATTATTTATTTGAAATATTTCATGTGACAATTATGTCGATTATTTTTCTCAAGTCCGATAATAGAATTTCATTTAATGCGGATAAAAGGCAAATATTCTGAGCGAGAAGTGTATATCTCTTAAAAAAATTAAAAAAATTATATGAGTAAAAACCACTACGAATGATGAGGTTTTCATTTCGTGAAAGCTTTGAAAGTTTATTACATGTTGGTAAAGTTTGAGCAGATGAGAATATTGTTAATCTGGAATATCTCGAAATGGGACTAGTCAGTATTGAGTAAAGACTTCCTGATTTTTTTAGTAATGTCTTGTTGTATGAATTGTGATGTGTTTCAAGACAATAAGGTAATGTGATAGTATAGAGCATTCGATGCCACGAGAATCTAAATTGTTAATGGGGTTAAAGCCGAGCATCGAATCTACTGAAATTATCTTTGCCAGATTGATATTAGGATGGAAATGAGAAATTAAAGAGATGTATTGGAAGCACTACCTGAGTTAAGGTACTTTATTATTGAGTATGAGATTGAGGAATCTAAGTGAAGACCACTTTTTCGGTAAGATTTTCTAGACTGACGAAAATCCCTAAAGGGGGAGAGTTGTAACACCCCGATTTTGGGCCTAGTCGAATAGTGATGTCGGGACCACAAATTCGAGATAGAAATAATTATTTTATGATTATTTTGAGGTCTATGATATGATTGCATGATTGTGTGAAAATTTCGTGAAGAAATTCAATGCATAAAGTGCTTAATTTAAAGTTAGGGACTAAATTGAATAAGTTGCAAAACTTGCATTCTAGAAGTTTTTAGTATGAAATTGCATTGAAATATTAATTAGGAGGTCTTAAATAGCAATTTTACCAATTTTAAGTTCATGGACAAAATTAGGACATGGAAGGAATTTTTGAAAGTTTAGTAGTAAGGGCATTTTGGTCATTTAGGGTAAAATGAATTAAAATACAAAATTAAAAGCCAATTTTGCTCATCTTCTTCATGGAGGCCGAAGGGAGGCCATGGCTAGGGTTTTCAAGCTTTCCAAGCTCAATAGTAAGTGATTCCAAGCCCCGTTTTTAATGTTCTTTACGTTTTTGGAATCCCAGAGCTCGATTAAGCTTATTCTAGCAATAATTTAAGCTAGGGTTCATATTTGGAAAAATACCCATAGGTGAAATTTGTGTATTTTGATGTTTTATGATAGAATATGAGGTTTTAAATTATGTTAAACAACTTGTGCTACTCGGTTTTAAGTGAAAACGAGTAAAACAAGATAATCTGTAAAAATACTTATTGTTCATAACTATATGTTAGAGTGAGAATTTGATGTTGTTGTAGAAGAGAAAATGTTCAGCATGTCATAAAACATAGGAATAAGGGCTGAAATTAAATTTTCGAGTCTTGGGGCAAAAGTGCAAATATGCAAAGTTTAGGGGTCAAAATGCAAATTTGTAAAAATATGATTTTGGACCCGTATGAATAATGTGACTAATTATTAGGCTAAATGTGATATTATAGATGAAGGAAATTGAGATTCGGGCTTAAATCGGAAAATACAAGGTTATGGATTAAAATAGTAAATTGCCGTTTCAAATCGAGGTAAGTTCAGATGCGTTAATAATAATGCAATACCATGCATGAATTGTAATTCTCTATTGATATGGCATAAAATGTATGATTTAATATGTTTAAGAGAAGTTGATGGATGGTATGTATATATATAAAACAAAAATGTAATGCTAGTTGTGTCATGTGAAATTGAATGGAAAATTATTGTTACATGAATTAAACGTTATGGTGCCAAGTTTATGAATTGCTTTAAAAATATGTCTATGGTACATGAAGTGCATTGAATTATCATACATAAATATGATTTCTATGATTATGGATATTATGAGCAATTGTAAGTTCATATGATTTTTAATAATGCAATGTGTAATTTAATGTTATTGCCTTGATATTAAATGAGATGTAAGTTTATATGTAAGTGATCCATCAATTTTACTTGTATTATGACATTTTATAATAATATTGGAAATATGTTTGTTGATAATTACTTGATTGGAGAAATTGTTGGAAAAGAGAGAGAAATCCCGGTTGAACCTTCGGAAAGATTGGATGATACAGATGGTATGTAGCTAGGCCACATGTATGGTGCTGAGTGCACATCATGTGTACAAGAGAGCTACGAGATATTATGATGTAGCTAGGTCGCATGGGTGATACTATGTGTACACCATGTAGACAAGAGAGCTACGGGATATATGTAGCTAGGTCGCATGCGTGGTTCCAGGTGAAGGACACCATGTAGACAAGAGAGCTACGAGATAAAGCGGCTTTCGGTCACATGGGTGGTACTAAGTGTTCACCATGTGTACAAGAAAGCCGAACTTTATGATGGGTGGAGCTACTTGCGAAACCACCAAGTATCGAAGATTGATCCGAAGTGTTCAACGGGAGACTTGTTATGTCTTGCTTTGTGAGTTTTGTGAGGAATAAGTGCAGGAACTTGGTTATGTGAATAATGTGTTCTTTAAGTGATCGGGTTGTGGTAAGGTTATAAACAAGTAAGTTATACATGAGGATGGTTTTATGGTGACCTTGTAATCATGGGCCTATACTTGTGATGTATGAAATGTGGTGAAAATGATTTGTGATATGTATGTTAAAATGAGGTTAATACAAAGAAAGTGTGAAAGAGTGAATTAGCAATAAAATTGTCTTGGACAGCAGCAGTTGCGTGACTTTGAAAATTCACTAAAAATTGTGGAAGTTGAATAAAAATGCAAATGATATATGAAAATAAAGCTTAATGAGTCTATTTTCACATGAAAGAAACAGGGGAAGCAAAATAATTCTATATTGTGTGATATTTGAATTATTGTGAAATAGGGTCTGAATGAATTCGAGATCCCCTGTTCTGACTTTAGAAATTCATCATAAATTGTAAAAAACATATTAAGAGTCATACCTTACATGCATGGATTTTTTATTGAGTCTATTTTTAATGGAAACAAACGGCATGGTCGTTGGAGTTCTGTACAGAGAGAAATTTGGTTCGTAGTACACAGAGGTTAGAGTAGTCATACTCTGAAACAGGGGAGAATTTAACTAATAAACTGTACTAACTGGCCAAACCAAAAATTCTGAAAATTTTATGGGAGAAAGATATATGAATCTAGTTTCAAATAAAATTAACGAAACTAAAGTTGGAGTTTTGTAGCTTCAGATATGAATGATTTAGTAACTGTAACTCAATAACACAGCTTAACCTGAATATATGTAATTGTACAATTATAGTGTTTTATCTTGAAAAGCATGGTAGTAATTGCTTATTATTTTCATATGAACTTACTAAGCGTAAAGCTTACCCATCCTCTCCATTTCTTTAGTATTGATAGGTCGGCTCGGGGTTGGAGATCATCGGAGGCAACATCACACTATCAAACTATCATTTTTGGGAGAATTAATTCAAATATTGGAAATATCAAGTGAGTGGCATGTATAGGAAGTTGGTTTGTAATATGTATTTTTATTATGATTTTGATCGCACGTATCGATGCATTGAGTTATTGTATATGATTATGAGATGTGGTCCTTATCCATTATGGTTTATAAGTTTAATTAATCATGCTACGTCATATGTTTTGATGTAATGATATAGTTAGCTTTGTTTGTTATGCATGTGTTCGAAAAGTTTTAAATTAAATGAAATTTTATGGCCCAGTTTTTGTCTATGTGTGTTGTTAAGTCTGGTAATGCCTCGTACTCTGTTCCGGCCTTGGATACGGGTAAGGGGTGTTACAAGGATAGGTAAAGTTGATGTTCAGTCAAGCATCCAAGTCAATCCCGACCTCAGCTCAATTTTGGTGATGCATCTATCTTTTAGTAATGTGGCATGTACTAGGTTTGGTGTTTGTCACTTGTAAATGTTTTATATTTTGAATGTAAATGTGGTGCATAATTCTTAAGAGGTAATGAAATGAATGAATGAATGAATATTTGCTAAGTTTGAAAGGTTTGATGAATGTTATTTGATTAAGATTTATAAGTAAATGTTTTGGGCATGAATTAGGTGTGTTTAGTATGTGAAAATAGCTCAAAAATGGTGAAAAATCATGTTTTCACACGGCCAAGTCACATGGGCGTGTGCCCAGGCCGTGTGGCAAAGTCAGAATTGCCTAAAGGTTAGTCTACAGCCGTTTGAATAAGTCAAATCTGCCTACGGGCTGGCCCCACGGCCATGTTGAGCCCCACTGGCAGGCCACACGGGCGTGTGCCCCTATCTTCAAGGTAAAGTTTCCAAAGTTCCCGGTTTAGTCCCAAAACATTTCCTAAGTATATTTTGGACTTCGTAGGTCCATATAGGGTCTTAAAGGTGGAATTTGATAAATTTTTAAATTGAAATATAGATTTATAACTCGGTATTGTTCGTTATTAGCATTTAATTTTAGTAATGCCTCGTAACCCTATTTCGACGACGGGTTAGGGTTAAGGGGTGTTACATTTTATTAGTATCAGAGCTATCAGGTTTAGCCGATTCTCAGACTAAATTGAGCTCGAAAGTAAGTTTAGAAGTACATGCCACGGTCAAGTCAAAACTGAGTCGGGATTTTCGGATGCTGACCTATCTAATTGTTTTTGTTTTATAGATTAAAGGTGTCTGATGAACACCTTGATGATATAAATAAAGAAATGTTCACTGGGGATGAAGAGTCGTATGATTTAGACGAAACAGAGTCAGCTACTACCAGTGTAAATCCAGTTAGAAACTAACCCTCTAATGTAGAAAGAGATGAAAAAGGTAGAAATGAATCTGAATTAGTAAAAATATTGGCTGATGCTCTTCAGTGAGCAGTGGAGTCTATACCTGCTACTACGATTGTACCTATTCCTAGACGGACCCCAATTATGGAACTAAGAAAATACGGTGTCATAGAATTTTCGGGTCTGAAAGGAGTTGATCCATTCATATCTAAAAATTGGATGGAGTAAACCAAGAGAGTATTGCAACAACTAGAATGCACCCTTCGGGAAAGTCTATTATGTGTTGTATCATTACTGCAAAGGGAGGCTTATGTATGGTGGGAATCAGTGGTCCAACATTTACCAGAGAATCAGGTAACTTGGGATCTATTTCAGAAAGAGTTTCAAAAGAAATATATCGGAGAAATGTATATCGAAGACAAGAAGCAAGAGATTTTGACATTGAAACAGGGTGACATGTCAGTAATAGATTATGAGAGGGAATTCTCGAGACTCAGTAGATATGCCTCAGAGTTTATTCCAACTGAAGCTAACAGTTGTAACAGATTTTTACGAGGTTTGTGAGATGAGATCAAATTAAAGTTGGTATCTCAACGTATCACTGAATTTGTTGATTTGATTGAGCAGGCCAAGATGGTAGAGCAAGTCTTAAGATCTGACAAAAAGTCCAAAACTTCTAAATTGATTGGGAAACATATGGGAACTGCAAGTTTGAATCTTTTACCTAAAAGATCCAGGGATTCCCGAAGTGGATGGAGATCCAGTTTTAGATCAGATAAAAGAGAAAAAAGTCAGGGGAAACAAACTACAGTATCCATCGGTAGTGTAAGAGGTTCGTCCCGAGATGTTAATATTCTAGATTGTGAATATTGCGGGAAAAAGTACAGAGGTGAATGCTGGAGATTGACTAGAGGGTGTTTTAAATGTGGATCTACAGACCATTATATTAAAGATTGCCCGAAGAATGATAGTGCTACACCTGTGACATCACAAAGATCGGTCTCTACTACTAGAGGCAGAGGATCGGACAGAGGTGGATCAGTATCTAGAGGAAGAGGTACGAAAAGAGGGAATGACATAGTGACCCAGCAGTCTGAAGCTAGGGTGCCAGCTAGAGCATATGTGGTCAGAACTCGTGAAGAAGGCGATGCTCATGATGTGGTAACAGGTATATTTCTATTATATTCCGAGCCTGTTCATGCTTTAATTGATCCTGGATCTTCGCATTCCTATATTAATTCAAAATTAGTTGAGTTGGGAAAATTAAAATCCAAAATGTCTAGAGTGTTTATTGAGGTGTCGAGTCCGTTGGGGCAAACAGTGTTAGTAAACCAGGTCTGTTCAAGATGCTCGTTGATTATACAAAATAAAACTTTTCAGGTTGACTTGTTAATTATGCCATTTGGGGATTTTGATATAATATTAGGAATGGACTGGTTATCTGAACATGGAGTGATTTTGGATTGCTATAAAAAGAGATTCAGCATTCAGACAGCAGGTGAAGGTCAGGTTGAAGTAAATGATATTCGTACTAGTGGGCCAGCACGAATTGTTTCAGCAATAAAGGCTAGTAAATTACTTTAGCAGGGTTGTTCAGCATTTTTGGCATATGTTATTAATTCAGATTCAATCGGAAGCCAGTGCGGTAAGATTCGGGCAGTTTGTGAGTTTCTTGATGTATTTTTTGAAGAATTACCAGGTTTACCGCCAGATAGGGAGGTCGAGTTCGCTATTGAGGTTTATCCGGGCACAGCTCCAATCTCTATACCCCCGTATCGGATGTCACCTACAGAGTTAAAAGAGTTGAAGATATAGTTGCAAGACTTATTAGATCGTGGTTTTATTCGACCAAGCATATCATAGTAGGGAGCTCTGGTATTATTTGTTAAGAAGAAAGATGGTTCAATGCGACTCTACATTGACTATAAACAGTTGAATAAGGTGACAATCAAGAGCAAGTATCCACTTCCTCGCATTGATGATTTGTTTGATCAGTTGAGAGGAGCTTCTGTATTTTTGAAGATTGACTTAAGGTCAGGCTACTACCAGTTGAAAGTAAAAGGAAGCGACGTTCCAAAGATAGCTTTCCGTACAAGGTATGGTCACTATGAGGTTTTAGTAATGCCATTCGGGTTGAAAAATGCTCCAGCTACTTTTATGGATCTCATTAATTGTATCTTTCAACCATATTTAGACCAGTTTGTAGTAGTTTTTATTGATGATATACTAGTTTATTCGAAGTCAGATTTAGAGCATGACCAGCATCTCAGGATTGTACTATAGATACTACGGGAAAAACAATTGTATGGAAAGCTCTGCAAGTGTGAATTTTGGTTGTCAGAGGTTGTATTCCTGGGTCATGTAGTAGCTGTAGATGGAATCCGAGTTGACCCAAAGAAGATTGAAGCGATTGTACAGTGGAAACCACCAAGAAACGTATTAGAGGTACGTAGTTTTCTTGGTTTAGCTGGGTATTATAGAAGATTTGTAAATGGATTTTCAAAGATAGCTTTGCCAATGACCATGCTGCTACAAAAGAATGTACCATTTGTATGGGATGATCAGTGTCAACAAAGTTTTGAAAAGTTGAAGCAAATGTTGACAGAGGCACCAAATTTGACGTTAGCAGAATCGGGAAAGGATTTTATTGTATACAGTGATGCTTCATTAAGTGGTTTGGGATGTGTACTGATGCAAGAGGGAAAAGTAATAGCTTATGCATCTCGTTAGTTGAAACCACATGAGCGTAACTATCCAACTCATGATTTGGAGTTAGCAGCAGTGATTTTTGCTTTGAAGATTTGGAGACACTACTTCTACGATAAGAAATGCTATATTTATACGGATCATAAAAGTTTGAAATATCTCCTCTCCCAAAAAGAATTGAATTTGCGACAGAGACGGTGGATCAAACTTTTAAAAGATTATAACTGTGTCATAGACTATCATCCAGGAAAAGCTTATGTAGTGGCTGATGCTTTGAGTAAGAAAGCTGCAATTGATTTGAGAGCAATGTTTGCACGGCTTAGTATCTGTGATGATGGGAGTTTGATAGCTGAATTGAGAGTAAAACCAGTGATGTTCGACCAGATTAAATCAGCTTAATTAAAAGATGACAAATTGTTGAAGAAAAGAGAGATAATACAGAGTGATACGGTAGAAAATTTCAGCATTGATGCACATGGATGCTTAAGGTAACGAGATCGAGTTTGTGTTCCTGCTAAATCTAAATTGAAAGAGTTAATACTCCGAGAGGCACATGACGGTTCATTTACTTTACACCCGGGAGGCACAAAGATGTATCGTGATCTACGAGATTTGTATTGGTGGCCCATAATGAAAAGAGATGTAGTTGAATATGTTGGTAAATGTCTTACATGTCAGCGAGTAAAGGCGGAACATCAGGTTCCTATTAGGTTACTTCAGCCGATAAGTATTCCTGAGTGGAAATAGGATCGCATCACTATGGATTTTGTTATGGGCCTATCGTTGTCAGTGAGTAAGAAAAATGCTATTTGGGTAATAGTTATCGACTTACTAAGTCAGCGCATTTTGTAGCAGTGAGAACTGATTGGTCACTTCAGAAACTGGCTGAGGTATATATTCGGGAAATTGTTAGATTGCATGGTATTCCAACATTTATAATTTTAGATCGAGATCCTCGATTTACATCAAGATTTTGGAGACAGTTACATGAGTCACTAGGCACATGGCTTAATTTCAGCATAACATTTCATCCGCAGACTGACGGACAATCTGAACGGGTAATTCAAATATTAGAAGATATGCTTCGGGCTTGTATCATTGATTTTGAATCAGGTGGGGAACGTTATTTACCTTTAGATAAATTTGTGTATAATAATAGTTTCCAATCAAGAATTCAGATGGCTCTGTATGAAGCATTGTATGGACGAAGATGTAGACAACCTGTGTATTGGACCAAACTGAATGAAAGAAAAGTGATTGGACCGGAATTGATTCAAGAAACAAAAGAGACAGTCAAGAAAATACAAGAGAGATTAAAAGCTACATTTGATAGACAAAAGTCCTACATTGACTTGAAACGATGAGACATTGAGTATTCAATTGGGGATAAAGTATTTCTTAAAATTTCTCCATGGAAGAAAGTGTTGAGATTTGGTTGGAAAGGTAAATTGAGCCCTCGTTACATTGGGCCTTTTGAAATTGTAGAAAGAATCGGACCAGTTGCTTATCGATTAGCTTTACCTTCGGAATTACAGAAGATACACGATGTTTTTCATGTTTCAATGCTATGCAGATATAGATCAGATCCTTCTTATGTCATTTCTATTGAAGATATTGAGATTCAACCGAACTTGTCTTATAAAGAAGAACCAGTTGAGATTCTAGCACGAGAGATAAAAGAATTAAGAAAAAAAGGGTTCCTCTAGTGAAAGTGCTATGGAAAAGTCATAAGGTGGAAGAAGCAACTTGGGAACCGGAAGAAACTATGAGAGCTTAGTACCCCCATCTATTCTCAGGTAAATTTCGAGGACAAAATTTATTAAGGGGGGAGAAATGTAATGACCCATATTTCACGGGCACCGAAAAAGTGAATTTAGGGCCTCCGTCTTAGGAAAACGAGTCCGTAAATATTTATTAAAAATATTTATGGAGTTAGTTATGGGTTGAATTAGATTTTAATTCGGTGAATTTATTTTAATTAGAAGTAATTAGTAAGAAAGGACTAAATTGAATAGAGCATAAAACTTAATCATAGAATAGAGAAGGATAAAGGATTAAATTAGTAATTAAACCAAATTAGTGACATGTGTAAGATAGAGAATAAATACATGTGTATTTAATTTATTAGTACAAATGTATGTTATATATATTTACGTATATATTAAGTAAAAGATATTTATTATTATTATTATTATTATTATTATTATTATTATTATTATAATATTTTCTCAAATAATTGAGATAATGACAAATGTGTGGTGATGAAATATTAAATGTGTATATGTGTGTATGAATACACATGTATTATTTTTATTTGTTATTATATAGATATTTTATAATTAAATATTAATTAAGTAAATAAAGAATAAATAAAATAAAGAAACAAAAGAAAAAGAGAAATAGTTACAGAGAAGAAATGGAATAGAAAGAAAGAAAGAAGAAAAGAAAAGAAAAAGGAGAATTTAGGGTTTGAAAGCTTGTAAGTTAAATTGGTAAGTCAATTAAGTCCCTTTCTTAGTGATTTTGATGTTTTTGAAGTTCTAGAGTTGAATACTTTTGAATTTGTGTGAAAATATTAAAAGTTGATAGATTTTTAGGTAGGGTTTATGTTGAACTAATGATGAAATTAGGGGTTTAATTTATAGAAATTTTGATTTAAATTGATTAAAGGATTGAATTGTAAACAAGGTCATAAGTTTTGTGTTGTAGGGACTAAATTGATAGAAGTTTAAAATTATGGAAAAATGATAAAAGTTTGATGGTTATATTAAAGTTTTGATGGAAAATGAATTAGGAAATAATATGAATTATAAAAAGGAAATAAGATGAAAATAGTTAGAACAAATTTGGGATTTAGATTTAAGTTGCATGGAAAGTTATTATTTTCTATAAAATATGTGTGTTATTAATTAATTATAATTATGCTAATTTTCGTAGCAAACAAGGAAACTGAGACGTTGATTGCGAAGGGAAAGGAAAAAGTGAACGAGGAGTAGCTCGAGAAAAATATCAGTTTGTATTATCATGATTCAAGTTATTTCTTATTAAATGTTTAATTTTAATATATGTGTATGGAATTTGAATGTGAGGTAAATATTGATATTTAAGTTAAATGTGAATTAGATTTATTTGATGAATAATTATATGTATGTGAAATTGAATTGTATGATTGAATTGAGTAATGTTGGTATGCATATGAATTTGAAATTTTGATTGAACTAGTAATATGATTGAATGATTGTGCTCAATTGAAAGTAGAAATGAAGTGAAAATATGTGATTATGTGAATTTGAAATAAATTATGATTGAATTGAGAAATATGTGAGAAAATATGGTCAAAGTGCAATTGATGTGAATTGACTAAAATAGAGGAAGTAATCCAATACCCTATTAACTAGTCGGGCTTAGTGGATATAGTTGGCATGCCATAGGATAGGAAGAGTTCAGGGATTCTTCGACGTCGAGTCGATGAGACACTTGGTGTGTCATATTTGCTTCGAATAGATTCGATGAGGCGTTGGTCGCCACTTTGCTTCAGCTTAGCCGATGAGACGTTGGTCGTCACTTATTTGCTTCGAACTATCCGATGAGGCGTTGGTCGCCGTTCTGGTGTGTTTGGTTTGATCTGTGTATCCACGAAAGTCTAAATCATGTTAATAGGGGAAAATAAGTGAAATAACAAAATCAAATGAATTGGATTAATTGAGCTATTGTGTAACAGCCCGATTTAGGGGCAAAACGGAACAGTGGTTTTGAAACCACCAAAGAATGTATCTGAGGTTAGAAGCTTTTTAGGCTTGGCCGGGTCTTACAGACGCTTTGTCGAGGGATTTTCGATGATTGCCTCTCCTATGACTAAGTTTCTACAAAAGAATGTTAAGTTTGAATGGACTGATAAATGTCAGCAGAGTTTTGAAAAGTTGAAAGCACGATTGACTGAAGCAACAATTTTAGTACAGCCCGAGCCAGGGAAGGAGTTCGTAATTTATAGTGATGCATCATTGATAGGCCTTGGATGTGTACTAATGCAAGAGGGTAAAGTGGTAGCTTATGACTCGAGACAGTTAAAACCGCATGAGAAAAACTATCCTACGCATGACTTGGAATTGGCTGCTATTGTCTTTGCCTTGAAGATCTGGCGACATTATTTGTATGGTGAAAAATGTTGAATTTTTACTGATCACAAAAATTTGAAGTATTTGATGAATCAAAAGGATTTGAATCTGCGAAAACGGAGATGGCTTGAATTATTGAAGGATTATGAGCTAGTGATTGATTATCATCCGGGAAAAGCGAATGTAGTTACTGACGCCTTGAGCAGGAAATCTCTTTTTACTTTGAGAGCCATGAATACGAGGTTAGCATTGTCTGATGATGGGTCAATCTTGGCAGGGATGAGGGTTAAACCGTTATTTCTCCAGCTAATTTGTGATGCTCAAAAGAACGATAGTGAGTGGCGAACCAAGAGAACTCAGTGCGAATCGGGTTACGACTCAGATTTTCGAGTTGGACCAAATGACTGTTTGATATTTCGAGATAGGACTTGTGTACCAAAAAATGATGAATTGATTCAGAAAATACTACATGAGGCACATAGTGGTCATTTTGTCGATTCACCACAGTAGCACAAAAATGTATAATGATTTAGAGAAGTTATATTGGTGGCCGTGCATGAAAAGGGACATTTCAATTTGTAACCAAGTGTTTGATCCACAACAAGTAAAAGCCGAGCATCGTGCCTTCGAGATTACTCCAACCGTAATGGTGCCTCGAATTGAAATGGGATAGGATTACCATGGATTTTGTAACCAGGGTTGCCTCGACTCCTAAAAGAAGGATCTTTGTCATTCTGGGTAGTGGTTGATAGGTTAACAAAGTCACTCACTTTATCTTCGGGCGTGCACTGATTACTCACTTGATAAATTAGCTGAATTATATATTGCTTTGAAATTGTGAGGTTGCACGGGTACCTATGTCTATAATATCATATAGAGATCCGAGATTTACCTCGAGATTCTGGAAAAAGTTACGAGAAGCTTTGGGCACAAAATTGAACTTTAGTACCGCGTTTCATCCACAAACAGATGGTCACTCGGAAAGAGTAATCCGTGTACTCAAGATATGCTTAGATCTTTGTGTTTTAGAATTTGAAGGCGATTGGGAGAAATATCTATCTTTGGTTGAATTTGCCTACAATAATAGTTTTCATCAAGTATACAGATGGCACCGTCTGAAAGCCTTGTATGGTCGCAAGTGTCGACTTTTATATTGGACCTAACTTAGCGAGAAATAGATTCATGGGGTTGATCTAGTTAAAGAAACCAAGAGAAAGTAAAAGTAATTCGTGATTGCTTGAAAGTCGTCGAGATCGACAAAAGTCATATGCAGATTTAAAAAGAAAAGAGATTGAATTTTAGGTGGGTGATAAAGTGTTCTTGAAGGTGTCACCATGGAAAAAGATTTTAAGATTTGGCCGGAAAGGCAAGTTGAGTCCGCGTTTTATTGGGCTGTACGAGATTACTGAGAGGATTGGACCAGTGGTATATCAGTTGGCCTTACCGGCAGAGTTAGAAAGAATTCATAATGTGTTTCATGTATCAATGTTGCGACGTTATCGTTCTGATCCTTCACATGTGATTTCTCCAACAGAAATTGAGATTCGATCGGACTTGACCTATGATGCAGAACCGATTAAGATTTTGGCTCGAGAATTAAAACAGTTGAGAAAGAAAAGTATAGCTTTAGTAAAAGTGTTATGGCAAAAACATGGAGTAGAAGAAGCTACGTAGGAACCGGAGGAAGCCATGAGAAAACAGTACCCAAATCTCTTTACCGGTAAGATTTTTAGGGACGAAAATCCCTAAAGGGGGGAGAGCTGTAACAGCCCGATTTAGGGGCAAAATGGAACAGTGGTTTTGAAACCACGAATTTGAGATTTAAAAAAAAATTAAATTGTTATTATAATTATTTTGAGGTTTATGATATGATTGCATGATTGTGTGAAAATTTCGTGATGAAATTCTATGCATAAAGTGCTTAAGTTGAGATTAGGGACTAAATCGAATAATTTGCAAAACTTGCATTCTAGAAGTTTTTAGTATGAAATTGCTTTGGAATATTAATAAGGAGGCCTTAAATAGCAATTTGACCAATTTCTAAGTCTATGGACAAAATTGGACATGGATGGAATTTTTGGAAAGTTTAGTAGTAAGGGCATTTTGGTCATTTAGTTATTAAAATGAATTAAAAACAAAATTAATAGCCAATTTTTGTCCATCTTCTTCATTAGGCCGAAATTTCAAGGGTTCTCAATAGCTAGGGTTTGTTTCAAGCTTTCAAGCTCAATAGTAAGTGCATTCAAGCCCCGTTTTTAATGTTCTTTACATTTTTGAAATCCTCGTAACTCTGTCTACCTATTTCTACCATTATTTCGAGTTAGGGTTTAGGTTTAAAAATTTACCCATGAATTATATGCATGTATTTTGATGTTTGATGGTAGAATATGAATGTTTGAAGTTAGTAGAACGATCTTTTCTAAGTGATTTTTAGCGAAAACGAGTAAAACGGCATAATCGGTAAAAATACCTATTGTTCATAACTATGTGTTAGAGTGAGAATTTGATGTTGCCATAGAAGATAAAAATGATCAGCATGTCATTAAACATAAGAATAAGGGATGAAATTAAATTTCCGAGCCTAGGGGAAAAATCATAATTTTGTAAAATTTAGGGGGCAAAAATGTAATTTTTCCATAATGTGATTTTTGGATTGAAATAAATAGTATGAGTGTTAAATGAGCTAAATGTGTTGTTATAGATCAAGAAAGGTGTGGAATCGATCTCGAACGGGGGAAGGAAAATGTTTTGGACTAAATTGCAAAATTTTCATATTTTGCACCGGGGTAAGTTTGTATGTAAATAATACATTAACTTCATTTACATTTTTATATTTCAGCCTATTATATATGTAATTTAGCCGATTTTGAAGCATAAATTGACTATTGGAAAAATGGAAATAAGTAATAGAGAGAGAAATCCCGGTTATACATTCGAAAAGATTGAATAATATAGATGGAGCGTGGCTAGGTCACATGTATGGTGCTGAGTGCAAATCATGTGTACAAGAAAGCTACGCGATACTATGTAGTAGCTAGGTCACATGTGTGATACGGGAAGTATCCCATGTAGACAAGAGAGCTACGGGAGAGATAAATGTAGCTAGGTCGCATGTGTGATTCCAAGTGAAGGACACCATGTAGACAAGAGAGCTACGAGATAAATTGGCTAGGTCACATGGGTGATACTAAGTGTTCACCATGTGTACAAGAGAGCCTAATTATACGAAATATGATGGTGGAGCTATGTACTGAAACCATCAAGTATCAGGAATTGATCCGAATTGTTCAACGGAATGGCTTTATGGTGACATTGTAATCATGGACCTATACTTGTGATGTATGAAATGTGGAGAAAATGAATTGTGATATGCATGTTAAAATGAGATTAATATAAAGAAAGTGTGAAAGAGTGAATTAGCAATAATACTGTTTTGGATAGATGTAGTGATGTGAATTTGAAAAATCACCAAAAATAATGGGAATATAATTAGAGGCTGAATGAGATATGAATTTAAATCTTAATGAGTCTATCTTCATGTAAAAGAAACAGAGTAAGTAAAGGAATCTTATATTTTGAGAAATTTATATTTTCGTGAGACCTGTTCAGAATGACTACATGATTCCCTATTCAGAATTTAAAAATTCACCATAAATTGTAAAAAAATTATTAAGAGTCATAACTTACATGCATGGATTCCTTATTGAGTTTTTTTTTAAGGGAAACAAACGACATGGTCGTTGGAATAATGTACAGGGAGAAATTTGGTTTGTAGTGCACAGAGGTCAGGGTAGTTGAACCCTGAAACAGGGGAGATTTTAACTAATAAACTGTACTAATTGGCTTGACCAAAAATTCTAGAAAAAAATTAGTAAGTAGATATATGAGTCTCGTTTCAAGAAAAATTTACGAAATTAGATTTCGAGTTTTTTACCTCAAGTTATGATTTATTTAGTGAATATGACGCAGGAGAGACAGCTTGACCAAAGTTGAGTAAATAGTGAAATTTAAAGTAGATACGCTTGAGTTATTATGTAATCATATTAAATTATTTATTCATTATTTATGTACTTGCTTACTAAGCTATAAGCTTACTTTCTTTTCTCTCTTTTGTCTTATAGTGTCGTCCAGCTTGCACAGGAGTCAAGGATCGTTGAAGATCTGCCTACACTATCAATATTTTTGGGTATTTGAACTAAACATTTTGAATTATGGCATGTATAGTAGGCTTAGTTATTTTGTTACATGTCATAATTGCCTAGGCTTAAAATATTGGCTACAGTATGTGATCGAATATTTTGTACAAAGCCATTGAAGTTGGCTAATATTGTTAAAGGCATATGTTATAATGTTTCATGATCCAATTGGATGCCATATTTTTGTCTCGGTTTTATTTAATGGTATGTGTTATGTTCTGGTAATACCTCGTACACTGTTTCGGTGTGGAATGCGTTTATGGGGCGTTTCATATTGAATGAAATGAGAAAGTGACATTGTAATATGGAATGTGAGATGAAATTTGTAAAGAGATTGAAGGCATGAACTAAAGGTTCATGAAGTGTTCATAACTGAAATGTGAATTGAATAATTATATGTGGTTGAGAGATGAATCAAAGGTTCAAGAGTTAATTGAAATCTCATTGATGATTTATTGGATCTATCATTGGAAATTATATAATGGAAATATGATAGTTTGGTCTGAATTTATATGTATGATTTGTATGTATGATTTGTTAATTATCTATGTATGTTATGATATTTTATTGTTGTTATAATTTGAATTACGACAATACCACTGAGTATTTCCAATGCTCAGCGTATGGTTGTTTCCCATGTACAGGATAGGTAAAGTTGAAGTTCAGTCAAGCATCCAAGTCAATCCCGACCTCAGCTCAATTTTGGTGATGCATCTATCTTTTAGTAATATGGCATGTACTAGGTTTGGTGTTTGTCACTTGTAAATGTTTTATATTTTGAATGTAAATGTGGTGTATAATCCTTAAGAGGTAATGAAATGAATGAATGAATGGATATTTGCTAAGTTTGAAAGGTTTGATGAATGTTATTTGATCAAGATTTATAAGTAAATGTTTTGGGCATGAATTAGGAGTGTTTAATATGTGAAAATAGCTCAAAAATAGTGAAAAATCATGTTTTCACACAGCCAAGTCACATGGGCGTGTGCCCAGGCCGTGTGGCAAAGTCAGAATTGCCCACAGGTTAGTCCTACGGCTGTGTGAATAAGTCAGATCTACCCACGGGCTGGCCCCAAGGCCATGTTGAGCCACATTGGCAGGCCGTACGTGCATGTTCTAGGCCACTCGGGCGTGTGCCCCTATCTTCAAGGTAAAGTTTCCAAAGTTCCCGGTTTAGTCCCAAAACATTTCCTAAGTATATTTTGGACTTCGTATGTCCATATTAGGGTCTTAAAGGTGGAATTTGATAAATTTTTAAATTGAAATATAGATTTATAACTCGGTATTGTTCGTTATTACCGTTTAATTTTGGTAATGCCTCATAACCCTGTTCCGAAGACGGGTTAGGGTTAAAGGATGTTACATGTTGATTCTATTGGAGCCTCCATGTCAAGTTTATCCTTATCTCAGCTAGTGTTGTGGGCATGAATTGTATCAGGTATGAACTCCAAAACCTTTCCACTCCTTAATGTCATAGCACTTGCATTGTCTCGAGGGTTTGGCTCAGTTTGGGACGACAGCTTATCTTAGGACTCCAAACGGCTAACCGTGAGCGCGAGTTTGCTCACTTGCTTATCCAATTCCTGCAAATGCATGTAAGTTTTTTGTTAAAATTTCTCAGTACTATGGCTAGCCTTTCTACTATGGCTTCCAAAGATAAATTGAGGGGTGGTAACTGTTTATTCTGAGGCGACCTTTGTTGGTACGGTTGATTGAACCGCATATTTGACCCATAACTTAGATTCGGGTGATCTTTCCACCTCATATTATATGAGTTCGAGTAGGGGTCATATCACCTTTGGGGCGGTCCTGGAAAGTTCTCGATGATATTTGCTTGTTCTATTGAATCCTTATGTAAAATCGGACATGAGTTCGTCGGATGGCTTGGCTTAGCGCAAATTTCGACCAACCATGCTGGACCAGTTTTATCTGTAAGAAAAGTTTGAACAACATTAGTTAGCTTATCAATTTTATCTTCTAAGGATAAAGAACTTAACCCATGAACCCGTCTTGTGGGTTCTGTCGCATGTCGAAATTTTTGAGAGTTAGCAGCCATTGCTGAAAACAACTCCCGTGCTCTCTGAGAAGTCATATTAACCAGTGCCCCTCCACTTGCAACGTCTACTAGTTTCATTTCCATCGAGAGCAATCCTTCATAGAAATACTGTAAGAGTGAACTTGCACACAATTTTGTGTATCGCTCTCAGTGATCGTAAAGCGATTTAGTCTCCTTCTGATACGATGTCCCTCCTTAGTTCGACCACTCGAGTTG
This sequence comes from Gossypium anomalum, assembly GCA_025698475.1. Taxonomy (NCBI): domain Eukaryota; kingdom Viridiplantae; phylum Streptophyta; class Magnoliopsida; order Malvales; family Malvaceae; genus Gossypium; species Gossypium anomalum. The sequence goes on along the minus strand of CM046966.1, from coordinate 72,468,455 downwards.
CAGGGAAGAACCTATCAAGAAGCAAATGAGACATGTTAGACCATGTGTTGACAGATCCTGAAGGTAAATAAAATAGCCACTCTCTAGTAGAGTCGTACTAGTGAGAAAGGAAAAACATGAAGTTTGATTTGGTCTTCGGTTACTCCCTGAGGCTTCATGCTTGTGCACACCATATGGAATTCCTTAAGGTGGGTGTGCGGATTTTCATTCTATACTCCAGGAAAGGTGGGTAGTAAATGAATCAAACCTGATTTTAACTCGAACGACATTCTTCCTATCGGATAGGTTATACATAAGGGTTGTTTTTCATCCAGTGCCGTTGCGAGTTGACATATCGTCTGTTCGGCCATCTTGTTTGGTTCGTCGAACGAGAAAATTTCCTCAGTGTATGATATGGTTTCGAACCCGAGATTTGGTTGTTTACCATGTCGTATGGCTTCTTTTCACAGTTGTCGAGCCAATTTTTCAATTTCTAGCTCAAACTCTAGAGTTCCCGGTTTTGATCTAGTCATAAGGTAAACAAACAAAAATTAGAAAAAATACCTCCAATCCCCGGCAACGGCGCCAAAATTTGAGGGACATTGAAACCACAAAAAATAATTCCTACAAAATAACTCTAAATAGTAGTAAAGAGTAGTAGTAGGGTCGAGTCCACAGGGATTGGATGTTATAATCTACTTCTACATTTAACTTGAGAACAGAATGTTTGTCGTGTCGAAAGTTGTGGCAAAAGTCGTGCCCACGACTCGAAATGGACCTGCAAAAAAATAAACAAATAAATAAGGGGGTTTTAAAAATGTTTAGAAATTAAATAATTGAATCAGCATAAATAAACAATTAATTAATATTGGAAATAAATTTAAATCAAGAAATAAATTTAGATTTTTGTAAATAGATATAATAAGCCTTAGCCCTAGACTCGGTAGATTCCAGATTAAGAAGCGATCCTCGAAAATTAATTTTCTCCTCCAAACGATAAGCTGGTTATAGCAATTAAGAACGTCCTAACCACCAATTCTTCCTCTTGTAGCTGGTCCTGGTACAACTTGCAAACCAACCTTTACCAATTATCTACCCGAGATACACGTGTTCTCGATTCTAGATTCCGGCAGCCTTGCGCTCTGAAGAACCCAACTCGAATTAACGGCCTCAACCACTTGGGTCGTTTAAACCCGATCACTTCCTCCTTGATTTGTTCTTAAAGATCCGAAAACAACACGACTGACTTGTTTCTCCAACTGTCAGCAAAAACGTCTCCAACCTAACGTGCACTTTTTAACTTGAAATCGAGTTAACTTTAAGGGATGAGTTGTCAATCCCGATATTTAGGAAAAATGTAAATATCGATCGGAATGATTTTTAGCACAAATACGTATCTCACGATTCTCGACCGGAAAGAACACCGGACTAAAGCTAAGATGGTATTTAGTGAAACATGGATTTAATCATGCTTTTTAGGTTATGAAAGGTGGTTTGATGATAATGGAAAAAATTAGAGAATGAAAGGACTTGGAAGGCAATTGGACGAATTTTGAAAGAACAAAGAAATTGAAATGAAAGTAACAGAATTCTCACGCAAAATTGAAAGGAAAAGTAAAATAATTCTATTCAATTCCAAATTGAAGTCAAAATGTAAGATTAGATGTGTCTTACCTAAGAACATTAATGCCCTATTTATATATATAGAATTTACTAATTTTAGCCTCAACTAATTTAACATAAAATAAATAAATAATAAAATAAGATTTTCTTTCTATTTTTGGCTTTTAAAAAATGAAAAATTTTGATGAGTCCTTGGCTTTCTCCACATTTTTTATTCGGCCTCATTTCATTGATTGTATTTCAATTTGGTCCTTTTCTGCTTGTATTTGTCTCTTAGTGTCTCAATTGTGTCCCTGACAAGATTAAAACATAAAAGCACTAATTTAGCAGGGATCAATTCAGAAATAAACCGAATATAACATAAACTGTCATGCAAATTAACATGTTATCACCTATAGCCTAATTACTCAATGAGATTAAGAAGTAAGGCTATATATAAACCCTTTTAATAGTCCATACTTAACCAATGTGGGATATTCCCACTTACCAACAAACCTTTGCATATTACCAACAATCCCCCACTAATGCAAAGTGATTTGATTTTTTTTTTATAAACACGGGAAAGAGTAGTAGTTTTTACAATTAAAATGTGAGAATAGCAACAATGAAATTAGTCATTTAAATGCTAGTATCTTGTGGATTTGAACTAGTACATAGTGAAATCAGTGATTCTTCTCTTTAACAAGTGAATGAATCTTTAACTTGTTAAGATAGGTGTTAACTCATGACACACAACTAATCTCAGATCTAACTGGTGTTCGACGATAAATCAACAAGTTTCAGCCAATGCACTTCAGGATGCTGGTAAGTGCTCTAGAAAAATTGCCCAAATGTTTTTCATAGGAGGTGGCTAGTCCTTCACACTTACGTAAGTGATTTCATCAAGTCTATCTCAATATAGACCACCCGAGTCATGACTATGAAATCATTAAGAGATCTATTTAGCTCATACTCTCAAATTTAGATTAGATGAGTTCATCAAGTCCGTTTTAATAGGACCACCAAAACTTTGGGCTATGAACTCATTAAGAGAAATAAACTCAACCTTTCAAGTCAGTGAATTCATCAAGTCCATCTCAATAGGACCACCCAAACCCTGGGCTATGAATCCATTAAGAATAAGAACTCAACCTTATACATGTACATCATTCGTCATAGGGATAGGTAAAATGTACACTATGAGTCTTTTCATGGTTTTGTTTGACCACATTGAACTTAGAGAACTAAGTTGGGTATCCACCATGAATTCCTCAACCATTGGGCTTAAGATTCATCCCCCTCGATGAATCAAGCCTTTTAATTAGTGGATCAATTAGGTATAACAACCCGTTTTCCAGTGGTTTCAGGACCATAATTCCTACATGTCAGCCCATAAATATTAAATAATTAATATTTATGAGGTCATTGTGTTGTATTAAACTTTGGTTAAGAAATTTTAATGTTTAGACAGTTAATTAATTAAAAATGATTAAATTGTAAAACTTATAAAGTTGCATGTTATAGATTTCTCTTAACTAAATAACTTAGATAATTAAATTCGGGGGTTTTATGTTGCAATTAGACCAAAATAATGAATTAAGGCCGGTTAGTGGATGTATGAATTGAAAATTTTATAATTTATTATATGTTTATTAATTAAACATAAGTTAAAGTAATAAAATAAAACAACAAGTTATCCATCATCTTATTTCTTTTATTTTCTTAGTCGAACACTATTTTAGGGAGGGGGAAGCATTGGTTTTTTCTATTTTTCCTTGCATGTAAGTATTTATTGACTTGCTTTCTCATGAATTTTGTGTTTTTTGCGATTGTTGTCTTGATACCTAGCTAAATTAAGGATTAAATTGTGAAACCATCAAACCTTTAGAAATTTACTATTGATGATTTTGAATGTTTTTTTTATGTAAATTGGTTTTGTTGGAAGCTTGGTTGTTAGATACGATTAAATTGTAAAGTGATTTTTAGATATTTTGAATTTAGGGATTAAATAGGTAAAATGTTGAAGTTTGATTGGTTTTCTTAAGAATTTTTGAAATTTAAGGGCTGTAATAAAATAGAAATAAATTTAGTCAGCATGGAAATTTGCAAAAAATTGATACATTTGGAATTTCGGGTTTAGGAATTAAATTAAGAGAAATGTGAAAGTTTAGGAAAAATGTGTAAATAATAAAAACTTAAGGGTCATATGCATACGATTGAGTTGGGATGTATATTTGAATTTGATAAGATTGAATTTAATTGATCAAGGTTTGATTCATACAGAGGATAAACGTGGAAAAGCTAAATTAACGGGTTAGCCGCCAACCTTGTTTTTGCAACCATGTTCATCTAGGTAAGTTCATACAATTTAATTTAGTATAATTTGCAATATTTTAATGACATGTGATTTATGATGTATTTAATAATTATATATTTAATGAAATTATTATAAAAGTGATTCAAAATGAGAAATGTAATTGAATTCTAAGTTATTATGCGGTGCTGTATATCAAGCCGGATGAACATATGATAGGATACAATTGGCATGCCAATAGGTTATATTGCGTGCTGTACGAGTTTGATTTGAGATGAGATGATGATTCTTGATTTACTCCTGTTCACTAAATATATCGGAGTCCAACATTTGTTGCAGACTATCATGTTATATTTACAGTGTTTCTGGTGTGTTACCGGGGGTGAATATAAAACCTTCAGGCTTGACACTTGGTGCTGAGGTGTGTTACTGGAGGGATGTTAACCTACAGGCTAAGCACTTCGTGCCAAGGTGTGTTCACGGTTGGTTTAGCTCGTTTGAGCGTTCTAGTGTGTTTTAGATAGTTAATCGCGTATTTGTATCTGCTTATACCGTTCATCGGTTTGAATTTTTAATAGTTAAATGACCTAATGATAATATGTAACTAAATATTCTATTATAATTTCTTGTGAAAGACTTGTACATGTGTTCATGATTTCTGAAATTATATCATGACTTGATAATGGTTGATACTGCATAAATGAAATGATTAAATGACCTGTTGAATAGTTGTAATTAAAAGGGTTAATGATAGCCATTAATTTTGTTAATTATAAAACTGTGATTGTTTGGTAAGTTATAATATTTTAACCTGTGAACTTACTAAGCTATATTGAAGCTTACTCGTGTTGTTTTCCTGTTTCCTTGTAGATCTTGTTTTGCAGAACTAAGCAATCGGATCAAATAGAAGATCACACTATCCAACTTTATTTTGGTAGTTTTGAAACTGTTATACTTGGTTTTGTGGCATGTAATAGGACTGATTTAAATATGTAATAGGAGTATCTATTATATATGTTTTAAGTACTTATTACGAGTAGTATGTTCTATACTTGTGTGATGAATATATGCTTTAGTTAATAATGTGCTAATTCATGTTTTGGTATGAAAAAATTCAAGTATGGTGTGGAATTTGTCATGTAATAGGTGAAATTTGTATATGTTTGATTGTATGTTATATGTGGTATGGGTTAGATAGATAAAATGATATTTATGTTCTGTAATGGCTTATATGTGATCATGTTTTATATCTTGGTGTGTTTATGGTCTTGTTGTGCTAATTGATCACTTGATAAAAACTTTAAAGAGTTGTTTGAATTATTTTACAATTGAATGTGGTAGAATGAAAATAGTAATCATAAGTTTTGACATGAATTAATGTATGGTTTTTTTAGCTTAAATGCAAACCATTTGGTATATGCTTGTGACATGAAAGTATAGGCTTGGTTTTAATTTATTTTGTTATATAAGTTGTGGTGCCTTTGAATGATATATTGGTTAGAATTTATAGGTTGATTGAATTGGTATGTTTTGAATGTGTTTGAAATGTGTTGTAACACCCCACACTCGGCCTAGACGTTATGGCTGAATCTGGCGATGTCACATGACAATGTATTTAAAACCGCATTTACCCTATCTTTCACTTAGCTTAAAAAAAACGTGTTTTGATTGATTTACTTGAAACATTTCTGTACAGCCCAATTTTGGGCCCCAAACTAAAACCCGAATGGCCCATCTCCCAACCCCATAATCCATTACAAAAACCTAAAACCCCAATACATTTAACCCCTTTTAAACCCAACTAATTAACACCCAACTAACCCATCAACTAGCAGCCCAACACCCTTAGCCCAATTCTAAACCAAACCCACCAAAACCCTAACCCCATGCTCAGCCCCCACTTGCCCACTTGCACTGACCCATGTCCCATCCACCACCGGCCTCTGTCATCTCAGCACCGCCGTTCAACCACTACCTGCAAAACAAAGAAAACACGCAATAGCAGCAGACAGTGTAACGAAAAGACTATAAAAGCCAAATGTAAACAGAAAACGAGGGCCTTTTTTTCCTCTGTTTTTTTCGAGCTTTAAGAAAAAATACATGCAAAGATCAGAAATAACAATATCAAGTTATAAGGCAAACAAATCGATTTAATTTAAACATAAAAAAGAAATCGAAATAGTGAAAAGGTGACCATCGATTTCTTTTCTTTCAATTTCTCTGTTTTTTTACATACAAACACACAAATCCACATTTTATGCATATAAATATAATATAAATAGTAAAATAATAATAAATAAAAAAGAGAAAAATTTTACCTATTTTTCGAATCCGCCACCATGGCACGGTGGCAGTGCGTGCGCAGCACATGCGGTGGTCCGGCGATCGTCCGGCGACCGCCGGCGTGATCAAACCGTGGCCGGAGCCCTCCCTTCCTCCCCTGCTCTCCCTTTTCTCTCTTCCCTCTCTTTTTTTTTTTTCCTTTCCCCTCTCCAAATGATTTTTTTTCAGTAATTTGGGCTATTTATAGCCCACTAAAACGGCACCGTTTTGGTGCCTAAACTCTGGCTAAAAAACGGCACCGTTTCACTATGGATCGGGTCGACCCGATCCATACCCGCCAGGATCCGCGTGTTTTTTGCGGAAGGGTCTATTTGCGCGAATGACCCTTCCGCTTTTCTGGGCTTTCGCAATTAAATCCTAACAGTTCTATAATTTGGCCCCATAGTCTTCTGATGTCTTCAATGTAGTCCCTATGCTGCGCAGCGTTTTCAATGGTAAGAGAAAATTGCCGTCACGACCCCTGAAGCTTTAACGCGTGTTCAAATGAGTCCCTTTCTTCTGTTTTTATTTTAAATTGGCCCCATAATTTTGTTTTTTAATTCAATTTTAGTCTTGTTTTTCATTTTATTTACTTTTTATTTTATTTGCACTTATTATGATATTGTTATTATTATTATATGTAATATTAGTATATGTTTTATACATGTATGTGTATATATTTTCATTTGTAGTATTTTTTTTAATTATTTTAATTTCGTATTATTGTTAGTATTATAATATTATATTTATTATTAATATCAATTTATATTTATATGTATATATGTACCTTTTATATAATATTATCATTTCTATTATCATATTTATTATTATTACGTGTATATGTATAGATTTTCTTTGATGCTTATTAAATACATTATTTTCTTATTATGTTATTATGTATATCATTTTCACTCATTTCTTCATTGTTTTTATATATACTCTTATATTATGTATATTTTTAAGAAACATTATATTTTTATTATTATATATATATATATATATATATATTTTTTAATATCCTATTGTTCATATATTTTATTATCTCATGTATATACTTTAATAACTATCATATATATATATATATATATTTATTGTATTGTGTGCATATTTTAATATATATATATATACATATAGCATTATTAGTATTTTTAATGTTATCATCACCTTACTTACTATTATGATATGTTTACATACATTCGTTTTTATTTCGTGTTTAATACTATTATTTTCACACTTAATATTGTATGTATTGTTAGTATTTTTAGTATTATCGTTATATTCATTATTTGCTCTAATGTATTTTACCCTTTTATTATTATTCTATATCAATTTCGTTTTACATTGTTTCAAAAATCACATGCTTGTTTCTAATTAATCTCAATAATCAAGGAAATATATCGATTTAACATCAAGTCGTCGAGTTCATCGCTATGTTGGGTGAATGTCAATTGACTCGTGTTAAAGCGATATACCCTTCTCAAAAACCGAAATAAACTAAAGTTTCTCGTCTTTTTAATCGGATCACGACTAAATTTTATATCGAATTCGTATTTTTGAAAATCAAGACATCACGTGTTTATAAGATACCAACTTTTGGGCGTCGCGAGGGTGCTAATACTTTCCTCGCGCGTAACCGACTCCCGAACCCTAATTTTTCTCTGGATTTTATCGTAAACCTAAACCTAGCCTTTTATTTGCTTTTAAAGAAAAATTTAATAGGTGTCCGATCACACCTAAGAAAAAGATCGGTGGCGACTCCCGGTTTATTTTTAAAACCAAATTTCAATTTCCAGTTTTCTAATAAATCGCCATAATTTAGCGACCCGAAACCCAAAAATTTTTACGTCGCTACAGCTGGCAACTCCACTGGGGACCCGGTTTTGAGAGTTGAATCGAATAAACACATCTTGTCAAAGTTTCCAAATTTCCTTGTTCAAAGTAAATATTTGGTCGTGATCCGAAAATCTCGTTTTCAAAAATTCATGCAATTGCATCATGCTGTAAATATTTCTCCAAACTTGTTGGTTTTTCAATTTTCAATTGTTATGGTTGTAATTTTGGTTTAGTTTCTTTAAATAAAACGTAAAGGTTTACGAGTTTTTCCCCACACACCGTGCACCTGCATTTTGCATAACATAAGCTCTATACCCGGGCTCCGTCCGTTTAAGTGAAAGTAAACGCTACGCCTTCGTGAGTTAACTCGTCCCTCCGCACAGGCTAGTGAATACTTTCGGGTTACATATGACTTATGCTTTCGTGAGTTAACTTGTCCCTCCGCATAGGCATAAGTAAATGTAATCCCTCGAATTGAACTCGTGAGCTTGTGATGAGCTACGACCGAGGCTTCGTGCTAGTCTTAGTAGACGATAGTACGAACGATTCGAGTACCTATCTAGAACCAAAACCGCATGTAACGAACCATACGAGCTATCCAATTAGAGCCATGCCGAACCTCTGTCCACTTATAGTCACCAAAATAAGTACACAGGGAAATGCTTTTGCCTTTCATTTACACTGTCTATGTAAAAGAGTTGTGTTGAGTAGTTTAATTTGTTTCTCAAAATATATTTGTTGTGTTACTAACCAAGTTTGTTTGTTTTTATTTTTATTATCATCATGCATCATAGGCATCACATTAGGAAGGTGTTGATTAAAGGATAGTTGCCAAAGAACGGGTTTCTGATGGAGGAGTCAATTACACAAATAATCGAGAAGAATGCCGTGGTTCGAGACTCGGTCTCTAAAAACTCGAGAGAAAAAGAGGGACAACCTAGTGGAAGGGTGTGTTGTCAATTTGCCCGAACATACAACTGTGAATGTTCGCCAAAACAACCTTGAGGATTTGGTGCGAGTTTGGAACCAATGGGATTCAGACACTAGGGGCATTTTCACCGAGAGGTATGGAGATATAGCTCACCTGATCACCATTCGTGCGCATTTAACAGTTGATTCAAGCCATGGTTCGATTCTGGACCCGACTTATCGATGCTTTACATTCAATCAAGAGGACATGACTCCAACCATAGAAGAGTATGCTGCTTTACTCCGCATCGACAATGTGCAATTCGGCAAGATATACGTGAAGGAGCCTAAGCCATTGACCTTTAGGAAAAAATTAGTAAGACTGACAGACATGACTGATGCATGGGCCGAAAAACAAATAAAAAAGAAGAATGAAACCGTTTGCATTCCATGGTCCAGCCTACGAGAATCGGTTCTGAGTCATTCGGACATATTGAAGAGAGTTAATCTATTCGCCTTGGCCATTTACGGTTTGGTCATTTTCCCGAGAGTTCTCGGACATATTGAGGTCGCAGTGTTTGATTTCTTCGAAAGGCTAAAACAAGGAGTCAACCCCGTCCCGACTATCTTAGCCGAGACATTGAGTCCTTGAGTACTTGTCGAAGGGTAGGAAAGGGACGATTTATCGGTGTGCACAATTGCTCAATGTTTGGATTTTGAGTCATTTTTGGAAAGTAGAGCGCACTCCATTCCACATGTTTTCAAAAACATTTGCCCCGCTAGAAGCTTACCTCAAGAAAGAATGGCCGAGAGAAGTCACCGAGCAACATTGGGTATCGCCTCTTTCGAGAATCTTCGCGCGAGGATATAACGTGGAGAGCACCACAGATCCGTCCTTCATCCCGCTATACAAATGTGGAGGCCAAGATTGGGTACCTTTACTCGGGTTATGGGAGGAGTTGGATACGCTCGCTATTAGTCCAAAGGCAATTTTCTTCGCGACAATTTATACCCGCAGCTGGAGGGTTGGCACAATTCGAGTTAAGCTTTGCGGGGTGAGGATATATGAAGAGAGTCCGAGATATTGCAAAGTCTTGGAATGAAATTAATTTCATGGAATTAGCCTTGTATGCTGATACCCTTACCCAAGACTATGACATATGGAGAAAGCGACGGGTAAACAGCCAGCAAATCTCATCAACAAGTTATACCGCCCAGAATCCTTTTTTGGAGGAGATGCCATCCGAGTTGGACATAACTAGACAAGAATTCGAGCGAGAAAAAGCTAAGATGTCCAGAGACCTCAGTACCCTTCAAGATGAAAACTATCAGCTGAAGATTGAAGTTCAGGTTGAAAGGTCCAGAACTGAAAAAGTACAAAGGGAGGCCGAGATCGTGAGAAACGACTTAAGGGACCTTCATTTGGAAAACAAGAAATTAAGAAACACTATAAAGAATAGTGGATTGGGAAAGTCGACAGCTGAGTGGAAAGAAAAAATTAGTAACATCAAAGGAGGAATGGAATTTTGGAAAGGAAAAGCAAAGAAAGAAGAGGAAAAGGTCGCGCGCGCTACAATAGAGTTAAGAAGGAAGAATGCCGAGTATGAAATGGTGACTGCAGAATTTGCGAGTAGTCAGTCTGAACATCGAGAATTAAAAAGGAGAGTACGAGATTTAGAAAATATGCTACAATCTCGTCAACAACAATTAGATAACCTCCTGAAGGCTCTAGAAGAAAAGAATGATCAGTACGATAGGGACATGCACGCTCCAAGAAAGAGAAATGCAACTCAACTTCTTGATCAATGAAATTCGCCAAGCGGCTATGCAAGTTGTTCAATTATCAGATGAAGCCGAAGTTCTCAGTTGCCAATTCCCTCCAAGCCAAAGATCGAGCATATCAGAGTTTTTAGAGCAAGTGAAGAAACAAGGCAATGTGGCTAGGAAATTTGTGTAACTAGTGGAAAAATGAAAACTTTTTGTAATGTACTCTTCTGATAAATGAAATGCCTACATATGGGGCTATCTTGAAATCAACACCAAATTCTTGCATATTTACTCATAACTAACATTTATGCATCATTTATTTCTTTGGACATTCGTTCATTCATACACTCATTCATTCATTCATTGCATATACATATCACCATAATCATCCACCGAAACTAAAAGAGCCATATAATCCGCAGTTGCAAGACTTCAAGACTGGAAACACGACATTTATACAGAACGTGTCGACAAACTAGGGCAATGGAAGCTGAGTTCAATGAGAGAATCGAAAGGATGGAAAGGGCTCAAAAGGAATTACAAGAGCAACTGGCCAAATCGCAACAAGAAACGAGAGATCTAATGGTAAGATCTCGAGAGGAGTCACTCGAGCAAAGAGATCGGATGGCCAAAATGATGGAGATGATGACAACTCGGTCAAAGGAAAAGGACCCATGCGTAACCCCGATGTTATGGAACCCCAATCAAGAATTCACCACGATCGGATCCACTCTATCCCCGGATTCACTCCACCACCCACATATACGACACAAAGAGGGTATGCTCAAGGAGAACCCACGGGCTTGGAACACCGACCCTGCCACCGCTCCACCCACTAATTTGGGGCAAGGAATATTCGCGTCGAACCAGGGGGCGATCCTGCTGATCCCCAGTTCCAGATCTGGACGACCAGCAAGTAGCCAAATTGAAATTGGATAACCATGACGTGAAATATAGGAGTCTGGAGGAAAGACTCAAAGCAATAGAGGGCACTGAGGTCTTCTCCGCCCTAGGTGCCAAGGAACTCAGCCTCGTACTTGATCTAATTTTGCCTCCAAAGTTCAATGCGCCTGATTTTGAGAAATATGATGGGACTAGGTGCCCAAAAGCACATCTCATCATGTTCTGTCGAAAAATGACTGGTTACGTGAACGATGATAAGTTACTTATACATTGCTTCCAAGATAGTCTAACAGGGTCAGCCCTCCGTTGGTACAACCAACTCAGCAGGGAAAGGATTAGATCCTGGAAAGACTTGGCATCTGCATTCTGCGAGCAATATAAGCATGTATCAGACATGGTGCCAGACCGGATGACCTTACAAATGATGGAGAAAAAGCCGTCAGAGACCTTTAGACAGTATGCGCAGAGATGGAGAGACGTCTCAGCCCAAGTGGAACCCCCACTAACAAAAACGGAGATAACCGTTCTCTTTATCAACACCTTAAAGGCCCCGTTTTATGACAAGTTAGTGGGAAGTGCCACGAAGGAATTCGCAGATATTGTAATATCTGGTGAACTAATAGAGAATCTTTGTCAAGAGCGGTAGAATGGAAGGATCGAAGGCTCAAGAAAAGCAAAGACCCATAAGGAAAAAGAGCTGAAGCCCACATGGTGGGAACTGGAAATCGTTATATTCCCAATTCATATCCTAACCAACCTCGACCCAGACATTATCCACCTTCAAATTTTCATTATCCTCCTCAAACCCCTTACTACCAAACACCACTTCCCTCTTACCCCGTATACGCCATGAACAACCAAAGACCTGTCACCACTTTTTCACAAAACACCGCACCCGCTTCAAACCAACCTGAAATGAACCAAGACCAACAAGGCCTAATCCCGAGAGACCGCAGTTTACTCCCATCCCTGTGTCATATGTACCCAAAACTTCTGGAAAAACAACTGATTTCTCCCTATTACATGGCACCCCTTAAACCTCCATATCCGAAATGGTACGATCCAAACGCTAGTTGTGCATACCATGCGGGGAATCAGGGGCATTCTACGGAGAACTGTCTAGCTTTCAAAAGGAGAGTTCAAGGGCTCATCGATGCTGGCATTTTGCGATTTGATGGTACAGGGGGTACGGCTGGGAATCCATTCCCAAACCACACCGAAGGCAATGTGAACGCAATAGGAGAGGAAGATAAACGACAAAGTAGAAGATGGGTTTCTGAAGTGAGAACACCTCTGCAGAGAATCTGGGAGGTACTAGTTGAAAAAGGGTTGCTTTGTCGCCTTAACGGAGTATTCGAAGGAAAGGATGTAAAGAGTCGCAGTTTTTGCGAATTCCATGGCATCGAGGGGCACGACATCCAGTCCTGTGATGAATTCAGAAGATTATTGCAAAGTATGATGGATGACAAGGAGATCGGGATTTTTTGTAAAGCCATAGAGGCCGATAATGGAGAAATATGTACATCTGACAATCAATCATCAGGTCCCCCTTATAGCGCGGATCGACCATTGGTGATTTACTATGACGTGAAGAAGGAGCCGGTGAAACCAAAGATGATCATTGAAATACCATCTCCTTTTCCTTACAAAAATGACAAGGCGGCACCGTGGAAGTACGATGTCAACATCGTCACCCCAGAAGTTGGAAATTCCAAAGCCATAATTGAAGATGTTGGGGAGGTAGGTCATTTTACCCGAAGTGGACGGTGCTATTCTAAAGAAGTCGAACCGGTAAAGAAAAGTAGCGACTTGAAGCAAAAAGGGAAAGCAGTGATGCACGAAGTCGAAGTCGAGCAAGAAATTCCACCCGTACAAGAAACCAAAAAGCCTGTGAATGATGAAGAAGCTCAAGAATTCTTGAAATTTATCAAACACAATGAGTATAGCGTGGTGGAACAATTGAGCAAGCAACAAAGACGAATTTCGATTCTATCTCTATTGTTAAATTGAGCCACACCTAATGCTTTATTGAAGGTGTTAAATCAAGCTTATGTAGCCAACAACATATCTGTTGAGAAGCTTGATAGGTGGGTAAATAATCTGAATGCGGATAATTTCATCTCTTTTAGTGATGATGAGATACCGCCAAATGGTAGAGGTTCGGTGACAGCACTGCATATCACGACTCGCTGCAAGGGCTACATAATACCTAACGTACTCATCGATAATGGGTCGGCGCTAAATGTTATGCCATTGGCCACGCTTTCCAGAATACCGATGGACTTGTCCTACTTAAGGCCCTGTCATTCCACAGTAAGAGCATTCGACGGAACGAGGCGTGATGTTATGGGAAAGATTGAGATCCCTCTAGAAGTGGGCCCTTACATTTATGATGTCGAGTTCCAAGTCATGGACATTACGCCATCATACAACTGTCTTTTGGGGAGACCCTGGATCCATTCTGCTGGAGCGGTCCCATCATCCCTCCACCAAAAAATGAAATTTATCATGGATGGCTGTCTGGTCACGGTTGAGGGAGAAGAAGATATTGTCGCATCTATCTCTGCAGATGCACCGTACTTGGAAGTGAACAAAGACGCAGTGGAGTGTTCCTTCCGATCCCTTGAATTTGTGAATGCCACTTTCGTTGCTGAGGGAAACCGAATTCCAGTGCCAAAACTGTCAAGAAATACCAGAATGGGTGTCAAAATGATCGTAGGAAGAGGAGCTCGAGCAAGAAGAGGTTTAGGCAGACATCTGCAAGGAATAGTCAGGGCTTTAAAGCCAGTGCACCACAAAGCCCGATACGGTTTGGGGTTCCAGCCTGATATGCGTCAAAGAAGAAGACAGTGGAAGAAAACTCAAGAAAGAAGGATCGCAAGAACTTTGGGCCGAGAACCAGAATGGGAGCCCATAGAATACCCTCCTTTGTCAAAAACATTTACGTCTGCGGGAATGATATACCTACTGGACAAGACGATCCACGAAATATGCTGAGGATAATTGAAAGGGGTTTTCAGAATGTCAGTATAAATGTCATTGACAAAGGGGCTGGTACAAGTAAAGATGTCTCGAGGATACGCCCTTGCCCTCCTGGTTTCATGTTGAACAATTGGACTTCCGAGGAGCTTCTTGTAGTTTATAAGTCTTCAGAGTAATGCTAAACATTAACCTTCTATTGTGTCCTTAGATATGATAGAATTCTTTTGTAAGAGCGTGCACTCGCTCTTTATCATCTAAATGAATATCAATGAAGATGCATTTTGTCACGATTTTTTTTCACATTATCGCTAATTTCATAATCATTTTCTCATTTCATAGCCCATATTCACATTTGCCACATTCCATGCCATGACATTTTTGTCTGTTGTTTCCCATACTCGGATGCCCCTCTATAGCTTCCTTTTCTATTCAACTTTCAGGTGCTCAGATATCGATGACATGAACAAACCCGTTACGAGTCTTGAAATTGATTTTGAGAAGGCTGTTTGTTTAGGAGAATTTGAAGCTGAAGAAAACGCTGAAGATTACGTCTCGTCTCCTGAATTGTTAAGAATGATGGAACAAGAGGATAAACAGATTTTGCCTTATGAAGAATCTGTGGAAACAATAAACTTGGGCACTGAAGAAAGGAAACAAGAAGTGAAGATTGGGACTTCTATTTCAGAGAGCACCAGGCAGAATTTGATCGCTCTACTCCGCGAATACAAAGATGTTTTCGCATGGTCATATCAGGACATGCCAGGGCTAGATGAAAATTTAGTGGTCCACAAGCTCCCATTAAAGCCAGAATGCAAGCCCATCCAGCAAAAATTAAGACGGATGAGACCCGAAATGCTGTTGAAAATAAAAGAGGAAGTCAAGAAGCAATTTGATGCTGGTTTCCTACAAGCCTCCAAATATCCAGAATGGGTGGCTAATATAGTCCCGGTACCAAAGAAAGATGGCAAAGTACGAATGTGCGTGGACTACCGTGACTTGAATCGAGCAAGCCCAAAGGATAATTTTCCCTTACCACATATTGATACGTTGGTGGACAACACAGCAAAGCATTCATTGTTTTCTTTCATGGATGGATTCTCGGGGTATAATCGGATCAAGATGGCCTCGAAGATATGGAGAAAACTACCTTCATAACAATGTGGGGAACGTTCACTACAAGGTGATGCCATTCGGGTTAAAGAATGTCAGGGCAACATATCGAGGGCTATGGTGACGTTATTCCATGACATGATGCATAAAGAAATAGAGGTCTACGTCGATGATATGATTGCTAAATCCCGAGGGGAAGAAGAGCATATAGTGAATCTCAAGAAGTTGTTTGACAGGCTGAGAAAGTTCCAGTTAAAGCTCAATCCAGCCAAATGTACATTCGGGGCTACCTCAGGAAAATTGCTAGGCTTCATTGTCAGTGAAAGAGGTATCGAGGTTGATCCAGATAAAATAAAGGCCATTCAAGAGCTACCACCCCCACGCACGCAAAAGGAAGTTAGAGGATTTTTAGGGAGATTAAACTACATCGCCCGATTTATCGCTCAACTTACTAACCAATGTGACCCAATCTTTCGACTTCTTCGAAAACATAACCCTGGAGAATGGAACGAGGAATGCCAGGTGGCCTTTGATAAGATAAAGCAATATTTATCTAGTCCTCCAAAGACTAGTACCGCCAACTCCGGAAGACCATTGATTACATGTTTGGCTGTGTTCGAAAATTCAATGGGTTGCGTACTGGGGCAACACGACGAGACGGGAAAGAAAGAAAAGGCGATTTACTACCTCAGCAAAAAGTTCACTGAATATGAGGCAAAGTATTCGTCCATTGAAAAATTTTGTTGCGCTCTAGTTTGGGTAGCTCGAAGACTCAGACAATACATGTTGTACCATACGACATGGTTGATTTCAAAGTTAGACCCGATAAAATACATGATGGAATCGCCGGCACTATCAGGAAGAATGGCCCGATGGCAGATTCTCCTTTCGGAATATGACATTGCCTATGTAAGTCAGAAGTCAATAAAAGGGAGCGCAATAGCCGACTTTCTAGCAACTCGAGCGAGCGAGAATATGAGCCGTTAAGATTCGATTTCCCAGACGAAGATTTAATGTGCATCACGAAATGGAATCCGAGTCCTCAAAAGAGAAATCATGGAAGATGTGTTTTGATGGTGCGTCGAATGCTTTGGGGCATGGAATCGGGCGATCTGATATCACGAGAGAGGAATCATTATCCGCTTCACCGCAAGACCGAACTTCTTTTGTACCAATAATATCGCAAAATATGAGGCTTGTATCATGGGGCTTCGTGCGGCTATTGATCGAGACATCAAAATCCTAGAGGTGTACGGAGACTCAAATTTAGTAATTTACCAAATCCGTGGAGAGTGGGAAGTGAGGATCCAAAATTGATTAAATCTGAGTGATTTAGTGGTGAATTGATCAAGGAATTCAAAGTAACTTTTCACTATTTCCCACGAGAAGAAAACCAACTGGTGATGCCACAGCCACTTTGGCTTCAATGTTCAAAGCAAGTAAAGAAGCGAAAATAATGCCCCTCAAAATGAGTATATATGAGGTCCCTGCACACTGTTGTAGCATTGAAAAAGAAGCGGACGGGCGTCCATGGTTCCACGATATCCTAGAATATATCAAGAATCAAGCTATCCCGAACAAGCGAATGAGAATGACAAGAGAACAATCAGAAGAATGGCAACGGGATTTGTTCTTGATGGGGACATCTTGTACAAAAAAGGAAAGGATCAGATGCTCTTGAGATGTGTGAATGATGTTGAAGCTAGGAAGATACTTGCAGAGGTCCATGAGGGAATCTGCGGAACACATACCAATGGTTTCAATATGGCCAGAAAGATCATGAGACTCGGGTATTATTGGCTGACAATGGAAAATGACTGCATCAATTTTGCCAGAAAATGCCACAAATGTCAAATCTATGGCGATAAAATCCATGTAGCCCCTTCGCCCCTGCATGTTATGACTTCTCCGTGGCCTTTTGCTATGTGGGGCATGGACGTTATAGGGCCGATTTCTCCAAATGCATCAAACAGACATCGATTCATCTTTGTGGTCATCGATTACTTCACAAAATGGATAGAAGCCGCTTCGTTTGCCAATGTGACAAGGACTACAGTTTGCAGGTTTTTGAAAAAGGAGATCATTTGCCGGTATGGCTTACCTGAAAGAATCATTTCAGATAATGCCACGAATCTGAACAATAAGATGATGAAAGAAGTGTGTGAGCAATTCCAAATAAAGCATCATAACTCCTCGCCCTATCGCCCGAAGATGAACGGGGCTGTTGAAGCAGCTAACAAGAACATTAAGAGGATCATTGGGAAAATGACTGAGACGTATAAAGATTGGCACGAGAAACTTCCATTTTCTTTGTTTGCATATCGCACATCCAATGCGAACATCTACTGAGCAACTCCTTTCTCTCGGTCTATGGAATGGAAGCTGTGCTACCTATCGAGGTTGAGATCCCTTTCTGCGAGTCTTAATGGAATCGAAGTTAGAAGAAGCAGAATGGGTTCGAGCTCGATATGATCAGTTGAACCTCATCGAAGAAAAACGTCTAAGAGCAATTTGTCATGGGCAGATGTACCAAAAGAGAATGATCGCAGCACATGACAAGAAGGTACGACCAAGAGAATTCCATGAAGGAGAACTTGTGTTGAGGAAAATTCTCCCGATACAAAAAGACCTGCGAGGAAAATGGGCACCAAACTGGGAAGGACCATACGTCGT
Organism: Gossypium anomalum; assembly: GCA_025698475.1. Taxonomy (NCBI): domain Eukaryota; kingdom Viridiplantae; phylum Streptophyta; class Magnoliopsida; order Malvales; family Malvaceae; genus Gossypium; species Gossypium anomalum. The sequence goes on along the minus strand of CM046966.1, from coordinate 72,450,061 downwards.
AAAGAAGGCATTTTCAGGTGGAGCTTTGATCCTTACCGAGATGGATGGGAAAGAGTTAGCAAATCCAGTGAACTCAGATGCGGTGAAGAAGTACTATGCTTGAAAAAAGAAAGTCAAGATGAAAACCCGAAAAGGGCATCTTAAAAAAAAAAAAAAAAAAAGGGACCAGAGCGAAAACCCAAAAATGGCGCTTTGATTAAAAAAATATATTAGGATGAAAACCCGAGAGGGCATTCTAATGAAGCAAACATTCGGCTTACAGGGCAAGATGTTTTAAACCATACGGCAAACAGTGAGACTACAGTATTTGAAGCATCTCTGAAAGCTCAAAATCTTCTACGCAAGGAGCCAGACTCGAAAAGATTCTTGATTGAGGAACGTGGAAGAGTTCATGTGTTGAATATCTAGAGCATTTGTATCCGTTGAATACGATCCTTTCTTTCTTTTTGACATTTTTACTCTCATTGGTTAACTTCCTTTGTGTGCCACACTTGAAATAAATGAATATGAGATATCATTTTTGTCCCTATTTGACCTTTTTTTCATGCACTCATTATGTGTTTATTTGCTTGATAAATGGTGAAATGACATGCTCTAAACAAATGAAATGTTAAACATTACTTGGATGAAAATTTGATAAACACAAGAGCCTCAAAGCAAGAATAAAGTTCAACCAGGGGCTAAAGAGTGATATCTGAGAAACGTTGATTACTTGTAAAGCCTGAAGGCGGGTACATGGCTTAAAGAGAAAGCCAAGAGCCGAAGTAATGAATGCAGATCCTCGACAATCGTGGCTAAATGGACATACGACAAACATGCTTAAGGAGCACTGCATAATCATGTAGGCATAAAAGCATTTAAGACAAACATATGCATATCATGATAACCTCATGCATGGCATATACAGGTACTCCAGCAGAGCAAGAAATCTGGAATGAGAGTCGCAGTGAATCAAATGAAAAGACACCTGAGTTCTACCAAAGGACAGGTTTTTGGTATTTTGATGTTTTTAATTCATGCATTTCAAGGAAAATCAACTCATATTGCGAGAAATGAGTTGAGCCTCAGGACACGCTGAGGTACTTTCAATTTCGGTTTTCGATTGATGTTTCAAAAATCAACTCATATTGCGAGAGGTGAGTTGAGCCTCAAGACACGTTGAGGTAATTTAAATTCATGTTTTCAAAAAAATCAACTCATATTATGAGAGGTGAGTTGAGCCTCGAGAGCACTGAGAGGTATTTTCAATTTCTCCTTTTCAATTCTGTGCTTTCAATTTATGTTTTTCAAAAAATCAACTCATATTGCGAGAGGTGAGTTGAGCCTCAAGACACGTTGAGGTAATTTCAATTTCTGTCTTTCAAAAATCAACTCATATTGTGAGAGGTGAGTTGAGCCTCAAGACACATTGAGGTAATGTTAATTTCTGTCTTTCAAAAATCAACTCATATTGCGAGAAGTGAGTTGAGCCTCAAGACACGTTGAGGTAATTTCAGTTTCTGTTTCCCAAAAAAATCAACTCATATTGCGAGAGGTGAGTTGAGCCTCGGGTCACATGTCGAGGTATTTTCAAAGTCTGCTTTTCAAATTAAGTTTCAAAAGATCAACTCATATTGCGAGAAGTGAGTTGAGCCTTTTTATTATGTTTCGAAAATCAACTCATATTGCGAGAGGTGAGTTGAGCCCTAGGGCAAGCTGAGGTATGTTAATTTCTATTTTCAATTTACGTTTTTCAAAGATCAACTCATATTGCGAGAGGTGAGTTGAGCCTTTAATTCTTGTTTTTCGAAATTTGCTTTTCAAATTATCAACTCATATTGCGAGAGGTGAGTTGAGCCTTTTAATTTCTGCTTTTAATTTCTATGTTTCAAAAAAAAAAATCAACCCATATCGCGAGAAATGAGTTGAGCCTCGATTCATCTTTGAGGTATTTTTCACTTTTGTTTTTAAATGTCTGCTTTTAAAGAGTCAATTCATATTATGAAAATGAGTTGAACTCGTGGATCACATGCCAAGCAAAGACTAAAGATTGAAGCCGATTAAAGACACGATTTGGCCTCCCGAAGTTGCAAAGTGAAGCAAGTCAAAGTTGCAAGTCCCGTCCCCGGAGTTGCGGTGAGAGTGATTGAAGAGGTCAAAGCTTGCCTTTTAGAGTTGCGAAAGAGAAGATCACAAACCCTATCCCACTCAAGTGATAGAAGAGCGGATGAAAGTTGTGGACTTGATCTTTATGAAGTGCGTGGAAGCGGTCGAAGCCACAAATCTCATATTATTGAAGTTACGATTGATCAAGCCGCAAGGCACATATCGAGAAGATGCAATGGATTGAACCAAAGCTACAAGACACGAAGGGATTGGAAAGAGTCTAACTGAATGAGAAGAGCACCAATGAAGTCAAGACTGCAAGACAAGGCAAAATTGGCCTTTCTTTTTGTCTTTGCTCTATTCCCAGTTACACGACAATGAGCAAAGAGGGGCAAATATCTGACCCAATTTTGGGCCCCAAACTAAAACCCGAATGGCCCATCTCCCAACCCCATAATCCATTACAAAACCTAAAACCCCAATACATTTAACCCTTTTTAAACCCAACTAATTAACACCCAACTAACCCATCAACTAGCATTTCAACACCCTTAGCCCAATTCTAAACCAAACCCACCAAAACCCTAACCCCATGCTCATTTCACTTGCCCACTTGCACCGACCCATGTCCCATCCACCACCGGCCTCTGTCATCTCAAGACCACTGCTGCTTCAACCACTACACCAAAACAAAGAAAACACGCAATAGCAAAGAGACGATTATAACGAAAAGACTATAAAAGCCAAATGTAAACATGTAAAACGAGGGCCTTTTTTCTCTATTTTTTCGAGCTTTAAGAAAAAATACATGCAAAGATCGAAATAACAATATCAAGTTATAAGGCAACAAATCGATTTAATTTAAACATAAAAAAAAACAGAATCGAAATAGTAAAAAGGTGACCATCGATTTCTTTTCTTTCAATTTCTCTCTGTTTATACATACAAACACACAAATCCACATTTTATGCATATAAATATAATATAAATAGTAAAATAATAATAAATAAAAAAAAGAGAAAAATTTAACCTATTTTTAGAATTCGCCACCGTGCACGGTGTGCGCATACGCGTGATGGTGGTCCGGCGACCGTCCGCATGACCGGCCGGTGACAGACCGTGCGTGGCCGAGCCTCCCTTCCTCCCCTGCTCTCCCTTTTCTCTCTTCCCTCTCTCTTTTTTTTTTTTCCTTTCCCCTCTCCAAATGATTTTTTTTCAGAAATTTGGGCTATTTATAGCCCACTAAAACGGCACCGTTTTGGTGCCTAAACTCTGGCTAAAAAACGGCACCGTTTCACTATGGATCGGGTCGACCCGATCCATACCCGCCAGGATCCGCGTGTTTTTTGCGGAAGGGTCTATTTGCGCGAATGACCCTTCCGCTTTTCTGGGCTTTCGCAATTAAATCCTAACAGTTCTATAATTTGGCCCCATAGTCTTCTGATGTCTTCAATGTAGTCCCTATGCTGCGCAGCGTTTTCAATGGTAAGAGAAAATTGCCGTCACGACCCCTGAAGCTTTAACGCGTGTTCAAATGAGTCCCTTTCTTCTGTTTTTATTTTAAATTGGCCCCATAATTTTGTTTTTAATTCAATTTTAGTCTTGTTTTTCATTTTATTTACTTTTTATTTTATTTGCACTTATTATGATATTGTTATTATTATTATATGTAATATTGGTATATGTTTTATACATGTATGTGTATATATTTTCATTTGTAGTATTTTTTAATTATTTTAATTTACAGATTATTGTTAGTATTATAATATTATATTTATTATTAATATCAATTTATATTTATATGTATATATGTACCTTTTATATAATATTATCATTTCTATTATCATATTTATTATTATTACGTGTATATGTATAGATTTTCTTTGATGCTTATTAAATACATTATTTTCTTATTATGTTATTATGTATATCATTTTCACTCATTTCTTCATTGTTTTTATATATACTCTTATATTATGTATATTTTTAAGAAACATTATATTTTTACGTATTATATATATATATATATATATATATTTTTTTTAATATCCTATTGTTCATATATTTTATTATCTCATGTATATACTTTAATAACTATCATATATATATATATATATATATATATATTTTTTGTATTGTGTGCATATTTTAATATATATATATATATATATACATATAGCATTATTAGTATTTTTAATGTTATCATCACCTTACTTACTATTATGATATGTTTACATACATTCGTTTTTATTTCGTGTTTAATACTATTATTTTCACACTTAATATTGTATGTATTGTTAGTATTTTTAGTATTATCGTTATATTCATTATTTGCTCTAATGTATTTTACCCTTTTATTATTATTCTATATCAATTTCGTTTTACATTGTTTCAAAAATCACATGCTTGTTTCTAATTAATCTCAATAATCAAGGCAATATATCGATTTAACATCAAGTCGTCGAGTTCATCGCTATGTTGGGTGAATGTCAATTGACTCGTGTTAAAGCGATATACCCTTCTCAAAAACCGAAATAAACTAAAGTTTCTCGTCTTTTTAATCGGATCACAACTAAATTTTATATCGAATTCGTATTTTTGAAAATCAAGACATCACGTGTTTATAAGATACCAATTTTGGGCGTCGCGAGGGTGCTAATACCTTCCTCGCGCGTAACCGACTCCCGAACCCTAATTTTTCTCTGGATTTTATCGTAAACCTAAACCTAGCCTTTTATTTGCTTTTAAAGAAAAATTTAATAGGTGTCCGATCACACCTAAGAAAAAGATCGGTGGCGACTCCCGGTTTATTTTTAAAACCAAATTTCAATTTCCAGTTTTCTAATAAATCACCACAATTTAGCGACCCGAAACCCAAAAATTTTTACGTCGCTACAATTTCTTTATATGTGGAAGCTAAAAACAAATAAAGTTATCATAATACATTACAGTTTCAAAATTCATAAACAGTAGTTCAAAATCCCAAATTTAAACCAAACAGTCTGAGTTTAGAAATTTCATTAATACTCACAATCATAGCAGTTAAAATAATAAAAGCATTAAAACCATAAAAACCAGAGTATATGTAGCAGTGGCAACCATCGAGCCCCTCCGTTGCACCAATCCATCTACTGCTAGGGATTACCTGACAGATAAAACAATAAAGGGGTGAGTTTTCGCAAACTCAATGTGTACATCCCCATAGGCAGCATACATACAAACAGATAATAGAGTACAGATAATTCAAGCCTCATCCCTTTTCAGAATCGGTGTGGACCTTAGCCCACTCAGATACAGAATCAGAACAACTGAGCCTTAGCCCATACAGATATCGCATGCATAACAGATCAGATTATCAGAGAAACATGCCCACCACCCTGCACACCATCTCCGTCCAACCCAACACACCATGTGGGGATACAATCGACTCACCCAACCCTACACACCAAGTATGGGGATAAAATCAACCCATCCAACCTTACACACCGCATGATATCGTGAAACGACACATAACAGAAATATGCAGCTGAGCTGCCAGATAACAGGCTAAGAGCCTTTCAGATACTTCCTTCACTTCATCAATCATCCCACCCCAATGTAATACATCATACAAACGTGGCATGCTATTATACAGATAAACAGATCATACATATATTTCCAGAACAGAATAGATATACATGCTAGATATTACATGTCAAACATACATCAGTATCATATCATCGTATGAGGGTCTAAGTAACACTTACCGACCCTACAATAGGTCACAGTCAACTTGGGCGACCCGTGCAACCTTACAGAACATTTCAAACAAATTGGGCTCATACGCCCGTGTGCCCTTCCCATGTGGGCCCACACAGCCCAAACTGGCCTTGACCGTGTGGATCACACGGCCTGGCCCAGAATTCCACATGCCCGTATGGTTCACTCGTGTGGCCCACAAGCCCGTGTGGCCCACACGGCCCAATTGGTCTAGCCCGTGCCTCGCAATGGCCTAGCCTGCCTCACACGCTCGTGTTCGTCGTGCCCGTATGGTGAGCGCACGGCCGACTTCATCGACCACATGACCGTGTCTTGCCATAGAGCCTCCACACGGGCAGTCCACACGCCCGTGTGTCATCTACAGTAGCATTTTCAGCTCTCGTCGAAACGCGATTTCAGATCGATTGGAGTACATACCTGGTTTCGATTAAAGCCTAACACAAACCCGAGCACTCCAGAACCTATATTCGACAATATCAAGACCAATTTTAGTCACTTAAACAATTTTTGATTGAACTAAATGAGATATTTTGCCCTGAAATCGTTAAATTCCTTATCTCAAGCGAAAACCAGCGAATACTACGCACTTGACTTGCTGTTCAGGAATGAAGAACAGCCCCTTGATTAGTACCTAAACACCCAAAGAAAATTCCCCCTTAATCTCTTAATCAAAATGTTGTTTACGTATGACAATCAGGAACTTACCAATGAAGAGAATGTCAATGAATCGCAGAAGCCCGTTAATACGAAATCAAAATGAATGGGAGGAAGGCAAGGGAAATTTCAAAAAAAAGAAAAGAAAAGAAAAAGAATTCTTTTGGGGAAACTACTCAGAAAAAATATGATAAACCCTACCACTTCAATGTTTTAGTTCACCTCCAATTCTATCACGACCTTAGTGTTAAAAAATAATGCCCAAACCAAGATTCGAACACAGGACCTCTGGCATAAACCCTTGCCACTTAACCACTAGACCAGCAGGCCTATTCTGTTAAGTTCCTACCAACAAATTCTTATAAGCCCTTTATCCAAAAGTCAGACTTTACTTAAATAAAAACCAAAATTTTGCCCAAGTTGAGACTTGAACTTGGGATTTCCCTAACACACCCTAAAGCACTTAAACCCAAAAGCAGACAGATATTATGCAAATTCATACAAAAACATATTCAGATATTTTTCTATGCTATAATTTCACAAAAATTGAAATTACAAAAATTTGGGGCGTTATAACTCCACCTTCTTAAAGAAAATTCGTACTCGAATTTTTTTACCTGATCAAAAAAGGTGAGGATACTGTTGTCGCATCGAATTCCCTGGCTCCCAAGTAGCCTCCTCAGTGCTATGATTCCACCACATCACCTTCACTAAAGAAATGAACTTCTTACACAGAACCTTAACATCGCGGTCTACAATCTGAACTGGCTCCTCTTTGAATGTCAGATCTAGTCTAACCTCAATCTCTCCACAAGCACAATATGCGTGGGATCAGAGCGGTAACGTCTTAACATCGAGACATGCAATACGTCATGTATGCGATCTAACTCCGGTGGCAGCTCTAACTGATACGCGATTGGCCCAACTCGTTTTAGAATCTGGTACGGCCCAATAAATCGAGGGCTCAGCTTACCCTTGTGTCGGAACCTCAGAACCTTCTTCCATGGCGAGACCTTAAGAAAGACCAAGTCTCCCACAGAATACTCAATGTCCTTCCTCTTCAAATCAACATAAGACTTCTATCTATGAGAAGCCATTTTCAAACGCTCTTGAATCAATCGGACCTTATCTTCAGTCTCTAAAATTAACTCCGGACCCAGGGCACGTTGTTCACCCAACTCAGTCCAACACAAATGAGTGCGACACTTAAGACCATCAAGTGCCTCATACGGTGCCATCTAAATACTAGACTGATAGCTGTTATTGTAAGCAAACTCTTCCAAAGGCAGGTACTCCTCCCAACTACCTCGAAAATCCATAACGCATCCCCTCAACATATCCTCTAGTACCTGAATCACCCTCTCCGACTGACCATCTGTCTGAGGATGAAAAATAGTACTGAAATCCATACGAGAACCCAAAGCCTCATGATGTTTCTGCCAAAATCGAGAGGTAAATCAAGGATCCCTATCGGGGGTAATCGACACTGGAACCCCATGCAGTCTTACTATCTCTGAGATGTAAAGTTTAGCCAACTTCTGTAAAGAGAAGTTTGGCCTAACAGGAATGAAGTGTGCAGGCTTGGTCAATCGATCCACGATGACCCAAACAGAATCTTTTTTAGTGGGTGTTAGAGGCAACCCACTAACGAAGTCCATTGTTACTCGCTTTCATTTCCATATCGGTATCTTTATTGGCTATAGCAAACCTGAAGGTAACTGATGCTCAGCCTTAACCAGGGTAATACTCAATACTGCAGTCGTAATCCTTAAGCAGCTCAACCCATCGACGCTGCCTAAGATTTAACTCCTTCTGAGTGAGGAGATACTTGAGGCTTTTGTGATTAGTGTAGATGGTACACTTCTCACCGTATAGATAGTGCCTCCAAATCTTCAATGCAAAGACAACTGTAGCCAACTTTAAATCATGCATTGGATAATTAGCCTCGTAAGTCTTAAGCTGTCGAGACGCATAGGCAACTACCTTACCGTCTTGCACCAAGACGCAACCCAAACCCACATATGACGCATCGCTATACACTACGAAGTCCTTACCAGGCTCAGGCTATATCAGAACTGGAGCCTGAGTTAACACAATTTTGAGCTTCTCAAAGCTCTCCTGCTGTGCGTCAGTCCAAACAAAGGGAACTCTCTTACGTAGTAACTTAGTCAATGGCGTTGCGATCAAAGAGAACCCCTCCATAAAACGTCAATAATATCCTGCTAGTCCCAGAAAACTACAGATCTCAGATACATTCTTCGGCTGTTTCCAATCCAACACAACCTCAATCTTACGAGGATCAACACGAATCCCCTCAGCCAACACCACATGTCCTAAAAAGGTTACTTCCTGAAGCCAAAACTTACATTTAGAGAACTTCGCATAAACTTGTTGTCGAAACCTTTTTTAATTTTGAAAAAATAGGATCGACTTTAAAATGAAATATGGAGTCGCCACTAATCTTTTTTGTGTAGGTGTGGTCGGATCACCTAATAAAACATTTTATTTCGTTAAAATATTGATTTTGGCCTACGAAGGTCCAGAAAACGGGTTCAGGAGTCAGTTATGTACGAGGAAGGATTAGCACCCTCGCAACGCCCAAAATTGGTACCTAATTGATTAATTAATGTCCTAATATTGAAATTTTGAAAAGCTTTTGAAATGTAATCCCTTCGAAAAATGTTTGGACAACTCAAGTTGGAATTTAAGATTCAGTCGTCCCGAAGGAATAAAACATCACATCCAGTACGTTAAGATATAACATTTTAAACCCTTAAAATCGAGATCATCTCATGATTTCCAAAACATGCAATTAAAAGGATATTTGGTTATTTGGACAAACGAAAAATCGAAACCTAGCACGTTAGGGCACGATTTCTCGAATTTTTAAACACGAAATATTGCCCTATTTGAGAACTTTTGAATAATGATAAGTGTGATAATTAAATGAAATGTATTTTAGTTTAAAATGATGATTTGTGAATAAAATTGTTGCGCTAATAAATGAAAAGGGCATAAATACACTAACAAAACCAATTCATAAGGAACAATCAAAGAAAGAATTAAAATGAAATGAAAAACTTTATATAAAAAATAATGTATATACAAAGATGCTAATATGTGAAAGTGTTTAAAATAAATAAAATATACAATTTAAAATAGGGTCCTTAGAAGAAACAAATTATATACATAAATAGATTTAAAGGGAAATATATATATATATATATATATATACATATACATAAATAAATTTAAAAGAAAATATTTACATAAAATAATATGAAATCAATAATGTGTACTTAGAGTAAAAATAATTTAGTATAAGTTATGTATATGTATAATAGTATTGAGTAGAATATCATATAGATCTTTAAATATAGAAATATATAAAAGAGGATTTTAAATAAATAAATTGTAAAATACAACAATTAAAAATATAGATGAAAGTATAAAACAACAACTAGAACAATGCAAAATTAATAAAATAATCCAAGATAATATGTTAAATGATAAATAACAAATAAATTTTTTCAAAAAAATAAAAGAATTTTAAAGAATAAAACATAAATTGAAATAAAAAATCCTCAATTGAAATAAAAATAAAACCAAGAAGACAATTTACAGTAAAGAAAGTAATAAAACAGAATTAAGGATTAAAACACAATGTGCGCAAATGTCCGAGGATTAAAAATGCAAATGTTCCAAATCCCAAAACGCAACGTTCAGGTGCGGACCAAATTGAAATAGCGCGCAAATTCCAGAGATAATTTAAAAAAGCAAAGAAAATATAAATAGGGCTCAATTGAATGCTAGCGCGAAAGGGGGGACTAACTGCGCAAATTACCCATTTGAAGTGAAAAGGCGCGGATCCGGCCTATGGATCGGGTCAACGCGCGGATCCCTTCCCTCTTCTAAACGGTGCTATTTCAAATTTTGCTCTTAAACCTTCATTATTATTCTTTTTTTAAAACATTACAAATCCTTTTTAGAAAATCCCAAGGTTCTTAACCCTTTCTGCTAGGGTTTCATCCAGCCGCCGGACCACCACCATATCCGGTGGCTAACAGTGCGCAAACAATGGCCCGAATCTGCCAACAGAGGAGAATTCTGACCATGACCATGAAGGTTTGTTAAGCGTGCTCTCTCTCCTTCTTTTCTTTATTTTCATATATTTACAAAAGTGAAAGAAGATAAAAAAAAACTAGACGAAAACGACTTTAAATCCTGCTTTGCTTTAGAAAATAAGATGGAGAGATCTCTGAAAACAAAAGGGGTTTCAACACCCTTTTATTTTTTACTATCACCAAGTAAGACCACACTCAAAATTAAACGAAATCAAGATAAATCGAAAAAAGAATAAGTGCAACTTCTGCCAAGTTGATTTGATTTCTTTGTATTCTAATATGCGTGCGTAAACTTTACAAAAACTTCGGCCCTTTTTATAACCAATTTATAGTATAAAAGAATAAATATAAATCACAATTTTTTTGCTATACATTTGCTGGCCTATTTTCTGTTATTGGTACTGTTTTTGCTACTTCTTCTCACAGGTTCTAAGGCCGTACGGAGATGCACGTGGTGGCGTGCGTGGACCCTGCTTCCAGGCTAGCAAGCTACGACACAAAGGGAAAGAAACCCTTAAGGTTTCTACTCACAAATGTCTTGGGCCATTTGGGCCTTGTATTTCTTTTGGGCTAGGTCTGGTTTTGGGTATAATGGGATTTTGGATTTAATTTGGGCCAATGTTTTGTAATCTGGACTGATATTTTATTTTTATTTTGGGCTATTTAAAATGTGAGTGTAAATGGAATTTTATTTATTGGTTTTGTTTTGATTTATTTTATCTATTTTTGGATAACTTTATGGGCCTGGGCAAAATGGGCATTCTATAGCTACCCCTTTGCTCATTGTTGTGTAACAGGAATGGAGCAAAGACAACAAAAAGGGCCAATTTTATCCGGTCTTGCCGAATCTTGAACTTTTCTTTCAAGTAACTTCATTCTAGTCCACTGCAACTTCAGGGGCATAGAAATTGTCGCCTTGATCCGCTCTACTGTAATTTCAGGGAGAAAAGACTTATAACTTTAATCTGTTCTACTGCAACTTCAGAGAGATAAAATTTTCTATCCTTAATCTGTTCCACTGCAACTTCAGGGAGATAAGACTTGCTATTTCAACCTGCTCTACTGTAATTTCAGAGAGATAAGGTTTGTTATCTTTGATCTATTCCGCTACAACTTCAGGGAGATAAGATCTGCTATCTTCAGTCTGCTCCACTGCAACTTCAGGGAGATAAAAATTTAACTTCAACCTGCTCCACTGCAACATCAGGGGGATAAGGTTTGCTATGATCTGCTATACTGCAACTTCAGAGAGATAAGATCTGTTTATTTATAGCTTCAATCTGTTCCACTGCAACTTCAGGGGAATAAGATTCACTATCTCCAGTCTGTTCCACTACAACTTTAGGGAGATAAGACTTTATATTTCAAGCTGCTCTACTGCAACTTCAGAGAGATAAGGTTTGCTATCTTCGATCTATTCTGCTGCAACTTTAGGGAGATAAGATCTGCTATCTTCAGTCTGCTCCACTGCAACTTCAGGGAGATAAGACTCTAACTTTAACCTACTCCACTACAACTTCAGGGAGATAAGGTTTGCTATGATCTACTCTACTGCAACTTCAGAGATATAAGACTTTAACTTCAACCTGCTCTACTGCAACTTCAGGGAGATAAGGTTTGCTATGATCTGCTTTACTGTAATTTCAGAGAGATAAGATCTATTTATTTATAGCTTCAATCTGTTCCACTGCAACTTCAAGGAAATAAGATTCACTATCTTTAGTCTGCTCCACTGCAACTTCAGGGAGATAAAACTTTATATTTCAACCTGCTCCACTGCTATTTTCAGGGAGATAAGGTTTGCTATAATCTGCTCTACAGCAACTTCAGAGAGATAAGATCTGTTTATTTATAGCTTCAATTTGTTCCACTACAACTTTAAGGAATCAAGATTCGCTATCTTCAGTCTGCTCCACTACAACTTCAGGGAGATAAGACTTTAACCTCAACCTGCTCCACTACTATTTTAGGGGAACAAAATTTGAATTCGCCGATGCTACTACACCGTCCTCTGGGGACATGTCCTATAAACTCGATTTTATATGCCTATGTTTATGCCAAATGATTAGGATGCTATGATCAAAATGAATCAAATGATCCTAACTAGATGTGTTATGAATGATATATGAATGCAGAAATGAGAATGATCCTTTGTTAAGTGTTTAAGGTATCATCACTCGTTGCTCATCAGAGCATTATCACTGACATATTACGTTGCCACCTTGTTCGGCTGGTATTCCTAACAGATAACCCGAAGAAAGAATCACATTCTGTTTAGCAAGCTTATCCCACTGTAACTTCAGAGTCCACCTCTAGGACCCAATCTTCAATCTCTCCTACTGCAACTCAGAACGTAGGATCTGAAACTTTTTCCAATCGGCTTGGATCTATTACAACATTCCCCAAGTATCATGGCCAAAGATTTATGAATGTAGAATTTTTTTCTCCAAGAATAATCCCCTCTTAATGCTTAGTGAACATTGCTTGCTTATTCATTGAAGCTTTGTCACCGGCGTAATATCTTTCCATTTTGTTCAATCAAAAATTTGAAAAGATAGTCTTAATTTAGACTCTTCTTTCTCAGACATTTTCTTAAACTTGGTGAATTCTAAACAATAGTCCTATTTCAGATTCTTATATTATTTAGAAGCTTTCAAAGTAATATGCAAAACTCCTTTTGTGAAAGCATTATTAGTCCACTAATCGTTATTTCAATGTGAAATGCTTGAAAAAGATTATAACAATGGACAAGAAGGAAATAAATTGAGAGCATAGCTCGAAGAAAGTAAGTTAATCAAGGATAGCAAATGCAATTAAAAAGGAAATTTTGTTGGGACGTATCTTGAAAAGAATAAGGTAGTCAAAGATAGAAAATTCAAAATGGGTAAAATGGGAAACTAGGTGCCCCAGATATCGCAGCTTGAGCTTCTCTGTACCAACTTCTTGAGGACCATTTTGAGCTCAATCTGTGTTTAGGGGATCCGGAGTACTTTGTCAATGCCCCAAGACGTAGCATATTTCTTCATTGTTAATTCAGGCATAGCAAAACTACTGTATGCCCCATTTTGATCCAAATTTGAGCTGCCCTTTTCGGGTTTTCAACTCAAATCCCCTTTGGTCTCAAGGCACCCTTTACGGGTTTTCACCTTGGCCTCTCCTTTTTCTTTTTCTTTTTTCTTGATTTTTTTTATTTTTTATTTTTGATTGATTATATATTTTTGATTTTTTTTTATTTTTTTGTCTCAAGGTGCCCTTTGCGGGTTTTCACCTTGGCCTCTCCTCCTCTAGGCAAAATACTTCTGAATTCACTGGATTGGATAGATCTTTTCCATCGCTAGGTCAAAATCAATGCTCTTCTAGAACAGGCCTTCTTTACTACATAAGGTCCTTCCTAGTTTGGCATCCACTTTCCTCTGAAGTCCTTTTGTATAGAAAGGATCTTCTTCAATGTCAGGTCCCTCTTGTGGAATTCTTTAGGATGAACCTCTTCGTCGTAAGCCCACATCATCTGACCATGATGAGTATCCTTCAAATTTGACTGATCATATCGGGAGTGGATCCATTCTGCCTCATCCAACCTTAGTTCTGACAAGACTCGGAGAAAAGGAATCTCAACTTCAATGGGCAAAACCACTTCCATAAATCAATGAGAAAGGTGCTGCCCCGGCGAAGGTCCTGGCCGACGTTCAATAAGCATAGAGGGTAAATGGTAACTTCTTTATGCCAATCTTTACAAGTCTCGGTCACCTTCCATGATCTTTTTATTTTTTTTACTTTTTACTTTTTTACTTTTATTTTTTATTTTTGGCTGCCTTTGTTGCTTTGTGATACGACACTCGATCTTTGAACATACTGCAAGCTTTTGATATTGTGCAGTTGTATTAGACATGATCCTTTCTGATTCTCCTTGTCGGCACCTGATTTTTCTTTTCTTTTTTTTTTGGTTGGTTTTTTTTCTTTTGGAATTTGATGACTATCAACTTTGTAACATTAGCATATGAAGTGAATTTTACCCTCTTCGTGCAATAATCGACGACTGCCAAGATGAATTGATGTATGACCTGATAACATCCATGACCCGTATAAAGAAAGTCTGTGAAGAAATGAATGAGGAACATGAATCTCGTCTCTATAAATACATCCTAACTAATACAATCCCCTTTCATGGTGGATCAACAGTACCCAAATCTCATTATTAACGTGGCTACCGTGAAACCATTAACCTGTGTCCTTCTGACACCCATATAGACATTTTTAGTATCCCAGGCATATCTTGACATGATTATGTAAAAAATATTTGAATTCTTGGAATAACTTAATGACGATTCACTTTGTCTTTGTGGTGACTCAGGCTCCGATCTTTGCCTCTTGCTCCCAATGTCCACTGACCCTTTGTAGAGTAGGATCTATTTTTCATCTTGTTCTACCATCCTTAACAAATGAGGAGATAAGTTGCGATCTCTGTCATCTTCAAAGTCCTGAGATCCCCCTAAACACATATCTCACCCAAAAGGAGACTCTGAGTCAGTATCAGCATCGCTCACGTCATTGATATCTGGGGACCTACTGTGGGTACAAAAGAATATACAAAGAATCGAATGAATTTTAAGAATAATTATTGGTATGGTATGATTATGAATGAAATGAAAGAATAATTTGAAAGAATGATTTGAAAGAATCTGAAATAATTGCTCGCATAGAGGAAAGAATAATTATTTGTATGGAAAAAATGAAAGAATATTTTTTCAAAATGTTAGCAAAAATGTACTTCATTAAAATAATGACCCTTGAACATGAGTCTATTTCACAAAGAAATCCTTATTGCCTCTAGGCTTAAAGCAACAAGTTTGTTTTAAACATTACTCTAAGTAAGCTCTAAAAACTACAGGAATGTCCCCTGCAGTCCAGTTGTCTAGAGCACTCTCAGGTTTATAAGGACGAATATCTGACATGGTCCTTTCTTCAGCTGTCTCTTCGGATATGGCATTGATATATATGTTCCCTAACATTTCTTCAATGTTTTCTTCTTCCAGCATCCTCCATCCAGGATGAATAATCCCTCTTGATACGAAGGTTTTGGATATGTGAGGGAATATAATTGGTTCCCACTTGATTACTTCACCACTCAAATGTGCCCTTCTTCTTTCTCGTCTCTTTTCCAATTCTTTTCTTCTTTGTTATGCATCAAGCTTGTACCCTAAGCCAAAGTGATCATGCTTGTCCTTCACCCCTGGAGCTCCAACTCTTCCCTAGAGGTGTCTTCCAAGTCCTTTTCCCGATAAAGCCCCTTTTCCTACTGTTAATTGTAACCCAATCCTTGTAGTTTCAGATATTTTTGGCACCGGAATCTTACTCCCTTCAGTGATGAATGTTGCATTTACAAACTCCAAAGACCGAAAAGAACATTCAATTGCTTCATCATTTGTCTTCAAATATGGCGAGTTGTTAGTTACAGCTGCAATAATATCTTCTTCAGCGTTTACTGTCACCAACCGACCTTCTGATACTAGCTTTAACTTTTGATGTAATGATGAAGGCACTGCCCCTACTGAATGTATCCAAGGTCTCACTAACAGGCAGTTGTAGGAGGGTTTAATATCCACCACTAAGAAGTCCACCTCGTATGTAGTTGGGCCAATCATCAAAGGTATTTCTATTCTCCCCATGACTCTTCTTTCTGTGTCATCGAATGCCCACACTATATCTGACATCCCTTTATGTGCGAGCTATCCACGGGTAATCTATTTAATGTAGACAAGGGTAATACATTCAGTACCGACCCATTTTCTATCAAGACTCTTGGCAACGTGTACCCTTTGCATCTAGTAGTAATGTGCAGAGCTTTTGTGGATCCCATACCTCCTGGTGGTATTTCGTCATCGTTGAAGAAGATGAAATTATCAGCACCTATGTTATTAACTAGCCGATCCAATTTATTGACAGAGATATCATTAGTCACGTACGTCTCATTTAGCACTTTCATCAATGCACTTCGGTATACCTCTGAACTCAAGAGTAAAGCTAGTATAGATATGCGAGCTGACTGTTTATGCAACTGTTCCACAACACTATACTCGCTGTGTTTCAGGAACTTTAAAAATTCCTTAGCTTCCTCCTCTTTTACTGGTTCATTAATAGGCGGCTCAGGTTAGACTGCTTTTCCCTTCTTTTGTTCCATTTTCGGAGCTTTTACAAGTTCTGTTCGGGTACTTATCGAATCGTAGTGTCTTCCACTACGCATGTGAGAACCTATATCTTTATTCTCCTTTAAAGCACCGCCTAAACTCTTATTTCCCGGGACTGTCACATTACAATCATAATTCCAGGGGACCCTTTTGCTATCCTTATAAGAAAAGACTACTGGTTTCTGGATTATGATTTTTGGTGTCATCTGTATCCCAACTTCATTACTTTTAGGACGCGAAATAATGACCACAGGATAATTGACTTTTGAGACTTTTGTTGATTCTGACGTGCATATATTCCATTCCTCTTTAACCTTTTCACAAAACTCTATCTCTTTGTTGTCCATCAGGCCCTACACCAAAGCTCTGAACTCCTCACATTCCTGAATTTCATGCCTCTCTTCATGATGAAACTCACAGTAGTTCTCTATCTCCACAAAGCTCCCATATGGATTCGAAATAACTAACCCTCTTTTTGCCATCTCTTTCCAAACCCAATTCAAAGGAGTTTTTACTTTTGTAATATCTGCCTTGATCCTTATCCCCATGTTTTCACCTATTACGTTTACCCCATTATTAGTGTGATTGGGTAACGGATTTTTTGCACTGAGTGCATCATCAAACTTCACTATGCCCATTTTAATAATTTTTTCAACTACTTTCTTAAAGGCACTGCAGTTTTCTATTGAATGCCCTGCAATTCCTGCATGGTAGTCACATTGAGCGTTTGCATTGTACCATTTAGGGTATGAGGGCTGTAATGGCTTTAAATAAAAAAGGGCCACCACTTGTGCATCAAATAAACTTTGATATAATTCTTTATACGTCATTGGGATTGGCGTAAATTGGAGTTTCTCAATGTTTTACTTTACACCAGACTCTTGTCTTGATGAGCTCTGATCAGCTGCCATCGCTTTTGGTTGGCTTACAGTAACTGACTTTGAATACCCCATATTTGTATTGTTCACCTCGTTTTCTTTTTTTCGCGGGACTAATTTTTTGGTATTCTCCCCTGCCTCTATCATTCCGTTTCTTATTGCATTCTCAATCATTTCTCTCATCATTACCACGTCTTAAAAGCTTCTTGTGGCATTTCCTAGCATGTGAAAGACGAACGGAGCCTTTAGAGTATTAATAAAGAGCATTGTGGTTTCCTTCTCCAAGAGCGGCGGCTGAACCTAGATGGCCACTTCCCTCCATCTTTGTGCATATTATCTGAAACTCTCATTCAGTTTTTTCTCCATGTTTTGTAGAGTAATTCTATCTGGAGTCATATCCGTCACATGGCTATACTTCTTCATGAACGCTTGTGCTAGATCCTTCCATGAACTAATTCTCTTGCGGCTCAACTGGTTGTATCATTTGGACACTGCCTGTAACACCCTGAATTTGGGCCTAGAAGTTTTAGGCCTTGAGCATGGGAGCGGTTGAAGGCAGCTTTTAATATTTTGTTGTGCATGTAAATTTCGTTAATGATGGCTAGTTTTAATGGTTGAGTGTGCTGAGAAGTGTTGGAGAAGTCCTGGGTTCAAACCTGGACTCTAGCAAAAAAATTGGTTTAAGGTGTATCAAACCCTGGGTGTAGTAGGTAGGCCTTAAGTATATTGTTGGAGAAATTGTGCCACAAAAAGGAATGTGGTGTAGTGGCAAGGTGGCGCCACTTAGGGGACAAGGAAGTGACGCCATAGAGGAACCAAGGGGTCCAAGGTTCAAGTCTTGGCTCTTGCAATATATTTTGTTTTTTCTTTTCAATATATCTGGAAGCAAGTAGGTACGCTTTAAAGTTTAATGTGTTGGATTTATGACACAAATGAGTTGGTGGCCTAGTGGTGGTGGCGTGAGTTGGCATGTGAGAGGACTTTGGTTCGAATCCCTTGGCACGCAAAGGTTGATTATTTTGCTATGTTGGGACGGCAAGAGTTGGTGTTGGTTTTAAACTCTGGTGATGGAGGGATCCCACATCGGGAAGCTAACATAAGAGTAGATGGAGAGCTGGCTTTAAATAGAGCAAACCATGAGGAGAGTAGGCATACCCTTCTTGGCTGATCCCTTTCGCTTTGTGGTGTGCTCGTTTAGGTTGGGCGTCGGCTAAGAGTGCTCAGAGCGCGGATTAACTCCAGTCTCCTATTAGGTGTGTATTTCTCACTACTCTGGCTGTAGGATGGCTACTTCAGGCCGCGATGGGCCGAAAGGGGCCATGTGGGCCAATGGGCCTACGGGCCCAATTGGATAAGTTGTTTGATTGTGTAGTAAATATTAGATTAGGCTAGGTGAATCTCATATCTGTGGTTAGATTTGGGCTAAAAGGGCCACACGAGCGTGTGGGCCCATTTGGGCCGAGAAAGGGCTTTAGGCCCATTCGTATTGTCATCCTTGTTTAGAATACTTAGTTTACCAAATTACCAAAACACCCTTGGTTTGCAAAATTACCAAAATACCCCTGGTTTGCAAAACTACCAAAATATCCCTGGTTTGCAAAATTACCAAAATACCCCTAGTTTGTAAAATTACCAAAATACCCTTGGTTTGTAAAATTACCAAAATACCCCTAGTTTGTAAAATTACCAAAATAACCTTTATTTGTAAAATTACCAAAATACCCTTAGTTTGTAAAATTACTGAAATACCCCTGTAGGGTAGAATTATCGAGATACCCTTGTGGGGTAAAATTACCATTTTACCCTAAGGTGTTAAATATATTGCTTTGCCTTGTGTGGGCAAGTGACCGCTTGATTTGTGTGGGTTGACGGATTTGATTGTTAATATATGTTGGTGATATGAATGACTTGACTGTGATTGTTTGATTCAAATACGGGCATGATATTCTGATTCTGTATGTTGTATGCCATGACATATTATTTCTGTTGCATGGGACATGGGTTTATATTGATAGAGGAAGCGTTACGCGACCTCGCTTTGCAATCAGTGGCCTCGCCACATATATCTGTTCTGGTGACTTTGTCACAATATCTGGCAGCCTTGCTGCAATCTGGTGGCTTCGCCACATATATATATATATATATATATATATATATATCTGCTACGTGTGGCTCGCCACAATATTCAGATCTCGTGACTTGTCACAATATTTGCGCCCTCATTTGCAATTTCTGTGGTGTGTAGCGGTTGGGTAGGTCGAGTAGTCTCCCCACATGGAGTGTAGGACTGGTACGGGTGGAGTGTAGTGGTTGGCTATAGGCTGGGTTGGGATTGCATTCACATTCTGATTCTGATTACATTACACGATGCCGATTACGATTACGTCACCTAACTCTGATTCTGATTTTGATTTTAGCTCTGATAATGTTTCTTATTCTGTAATGGGCTAAGGCCCAATTGATATTGAAACTGTAAGTAGAGTTAGGGCCAGACTTTTAATTCTTTTATATGACTGACTGTTCCTTTTATATAGTAGGGGATTTCACACTGAGTTTTCGTAAACTCACCCCGTTATTAACCTTTCAGGTAATTTTCAGCCTTAGAAGGATCGGAGCTGCGAGGGGATCGGAGGGAGCTACACACACTGTTTAAATTACAGTTTTGATTATTGTTTTAAAAATGTTTTTATGTGAGTTGTAGTAAAGCTGTTGTAATTTTCTGGATTTCTAATTTAGAATTTTATTTATAATTGCTAGTATTAGAACACAGTTTTCCAAAGCAACTACTATTTTCAAAACATCACGTATTCGCAATTGTTTTAAATTAAGCTTCCGTAACTGCCAAGATTTTTACAAAGTTGTTAAGAATGTTATTCAGCTGAGGTTTTCTAACAAGGTTTAAAAAGGGTATAAGTTTTTAATTATTAAGAAGGGTTTTTAATGGAAACATGGTTTTCAAAAAACACTTCAATGTGACACGCTAGATTCGAGCTAAACTTCTAGGCTGAGTTTAGAGTGTTATATTTAGTGGTATCAGAGCCAAGTTGCAACAACTCGGCTGTGGATTGGGTTTTCAAAGGTTGAATTTCAAAAAATTATTTTCAACCACGTGGTCTGTTTGAAGTATTTCTCTTAAAAAGTGTGGCACACCGAGTCTCGGCGCCAAATCCGTAAGTCTTCTGAATACTTTTGTTTGTTTAGAAATTGAAATACTGTGGATTCCTTAGATATTGGTCTGAATTTAAATTTGATATTTATTTTATTTGGATGTGATGTTTGGATATAGAAATTGTATATATGTGTGATAAATATGTGTCTGCTTCAGTGAATAAGTGTTGTATATATGAGATGTTTCAAGTTCTAGTCGAAGTGTGATAGTGATAGTAGGATCAGAGTGCGTAGCGGTAGCATAGTGGGGTAGATGTTACACGACTACCCTGTTAGATGGAAATTTCGGGGACGAAATTTTTTTAAGGGAGGTAGAGTTGTAACACCCTGAATTTGGGCCTAGAAGTTTTAGGCCTTGAGCATGGGAGCAGTTGAAAGCAGCTTTTAATATTTTGTTGTGTATGTAAATTTCATTAATGATGGCTAGTTTTAATGGTTGAGTGTGCTGAGAAGTGTTAGAGAAGTCCTGGGTTCAAACTTGGACTGTAGCAAAAAAATTGGCTTAAGGTGTATCAAACCCTGGGTGTAGTAGGTAGGCCTTGAGTATATTGTTGGAGAAATTGTGCCATAAAAAGGAGTGTAGTGTAGTGGCAAGGTTGCACCATTTAAGGGACATGGAAGTGACGCCATAGAGGAAGCAAGGGGTCCAAGGTTCAAGTCTTAGCTCTTGCAATATATTTTGGTTTTTCTTTTCAATAAATCTGGAAGCAAGTAGATGCGCTTTAAAGTTTAATGTGTTCCTAGTGGTGGTGGCGTGAGTTGGCATGTAAGAGGACTTTGGTTCGAATCTCTTGGCACGCAAAGGTTGATTATTTTGCTATGTTAGGACGGCAAGAGTTGGTGTTAGTTTTAAACTCTGGTGATGGAGGATCCCACATCGGGAAGCTAACATAAGAGTAGATGGAGAGCTGGCTTTAAATAGAGCAAACCATGAGGAGAGTAGGCATACCCTTCTTGGCTGATCCCTTTCGCTTTATGGCGTGCTCGTTTGGGTTGGGCGTCGGCTAAGAGTGCTCGGAGCGCGGATTAACTCCAGTCTCCTATCAGGTGTGTATTTCTCACTACTCTGGCTGTAGGATGGCTACTTCGGGCCGCGATGGGCCGAAAGGGGCCATGTGGGCCAATGGGCCTACGGGCCCAATTGGATAAGTTGTTTGATTGTGTAGTAAATATTGGATTAGGCTAGGTGAATCTCATATTTGTGGTTAGATTTGGGCTAAAAGGGCCACACGAGCGTGTGGGCCCATTTGGGCCGAGAAGGGGCTTTGTATGGGACATGGGTTTATATTGATGGAGGAAGCGTTACGCGACCTCATTTGCAATCGTGGCCTCGCCACATATATCTGCTTCAGTGACTTTGTCACAATATCTCGCACCTTGTGCTTTATGTCTGGTGGCTTCACCATATATATATATATATATATATATATATCTGTTCTGGTGGCCTAGCCACAATATTTGTATCTGTTGACTTCGTTACAATATCTGGTAGCCTCGCTGTAATTTCTGTGGTGTGTAGCGGTTGGGTGGGTCGAGTAGTCTCCCCACATGGAGTGTAGGGCTTGTACGGGTAGAGTGTAGTGGTTGGCTATAGGTTGGGTTGGGATTGCATTCACATTCTGATTCTGATTCTGTTACCTGATGCTGATTCTAATTCTGTCACCTAACTCTGATTCTGATTTTGATTTTAGCTCTGATAATGTTTCTTATTCTGTAATGGGCTAAGGCCCAATTGATACCGAAACTGTAAGTAGGGCTGGGGCCAGACTTTTAATTCTTTTATATGACTGACTGTTCCTTTTATATAGTAGGGGATTTCACACTGAGTTTTTGTAAACTCACCCCGTTTATTAACCTTTCAGGTAATTTCCAGCCTTAGACGGATCGGAGCTGCGAGGGGCTCGGAGGGAGCTACACACACTGTTTAAATTATAATTTTGATTATTGCTTTAAAAATGTTTTTATGTGAGTTGTAGTAAAGCTGTTGTAATTTTCTGGATTTCTAATTTGGAATTTTATTTATAATTGCTAGTATTAGAATATGGTTTTCCAAAGCAACTACTGTTTTCAAAACATCACGTATCCGCAATTGTTTTAAATTAAGCTTCCGCAACTGCCAAGATTTTTACAAAGTTGTTAAGAATGTTATTCAGCTGAGGTTTTCTAACAAAGTTTAAAAAGTGTATAAGTTTTTAATTATTAAGAAGGGTTTTTAATGGAAACATGGTTTTCGAAAAATACTTCAATGTGACACGCCAGATTCGAGCCAAACTTCCAGGCCAGGTTTAGGGTGTTACACTGCCCCCAAACTGTCTTCGAAGCAATGGATTAGTAGTTGATCATTGTTAACATACCCAGTCATTCTTCTGCAGAACATGGTAATATGAGCTTCAAAGCAACTAGTCCCGTTATACTTCTCAAATTCTGGCATTTTGAACTTGTAGGGAAGTACTAAGTCTAGGACCAAGCTCAAATCTTTAGCGTCAACTCCATGATGAAGATCAACGTTTTCTATTGCCCTGAACTTTTCTTCCAGCCATTTACATTAGACCTCTAACTGCTTTTGCAATTTTGTCTTTGCCCGTTCCCTTTCTGTAATTTCATCCAAATTAGGAACCATTGGATTAATTGGGTTATTTCTTGGGTTAAAGCCTGAGCCGACTTGATAGTTAATTGGCATTGAAACACTAGCCTGAAATTGTTGGGGCTTAATTGTAACAGATGGCCTTTACGTGTGCATCTCGGGTTACTTTGAGCATTTGTCGGAGTGAAACCAAGGGGGTAGAGAGGTTCTTCATTGTCATTTTTAGTATTGATCATGGGACCCTTTCCTTTGTCTAGCCCACTGGTTAGTAGTTGCGTTAGCTGACCCATCATGTTTCTTTGTGATTCTATCATTTGGTCTTTCATATCTTGCTGGATTTTAGCCAATTTCTCCTACATCTGGGCTTGTATCTGCTCTTGCATCTCCTTCTGCATTTGTTCCAGCCTTTCTAGTCTTTTGTCCATTGCTTTGGTTTTTCTTCTTGTACTGTAAGGATGCGTACTTGGTAAATTTTTTTCGGTTTCCAGATTACTGAAATGATATTTAATTAATTAGGATCTTTTGGTGGACTTTAATGCATATGATGTAATGTAATACAAATGCATGAAATGAATGCAAAAAGAGAGACATTGATTCTGAATTCAATTCCATTAGAAGAACTTTTCTAGAAAATAAATTTCCTTACATAAAATGGATTCTATATGCGGCCTTACCCTCATATTCCAAACAAAGACACCGATTCTAAGGTCAAATTTAGTAAACTTCCCATAGATGCCTCCACTAGCTCTTTTTTGCTTGACCTAGGCCACGGCCCATTACTCACTTATCCCTACGATGCTCATTAACTTCTTTAAGAAAGTTGACAACTCTCGAATAATCTTTGTCGGCTTGACTCCTCGACCAATGAAACAAAGTTGTGTTATCAGCTTTCTCTCATTATGTTTACTTGGACCATATTCGGGTGACCGTATTATAATCCACTTTATCAAGAAATCTATTTTCCATGAAAAACTCTCAATTTAGTAACCGAATGTGAATCAACACCTCTTTTCTATGATGATGCAATGTAATGCAATGCAATCATAAATAAAACAAAATAAAACGCATCAGTGCCGAAGAAATAAATAACAAATAAAACACCTATTCGGGTGACCACTAGATTTTGGGTATAGTTCTACCTAAGGTGGACTCTTAGGATCCACTATATGCAGTTCAGTTCTAAGGAAAGGGTACCTAAACCAGCAGATTCCTCAATCCTCACCCATTATAGGCTCATATGAATCGAGTTCAGTTCAAGGGAATACATTTCCCTATGGCCATGCAGAGATGAAAATCTCACGAAGACATAGGTACGGATGTATCCCGGAAGCAATCTACTAGCCCATGCGGAGGTGGAAGCCTCACAAAGGCATAATTTCTCACTCCCACTTAAAAGGTGTAACCACAACGGTCATGCAATGCAATGCAAGAGTATTCTACGAGACTCAAACCACAGTAATCATAAGGATCACAAACAAATGCAAGAAAAGAATAATGATTTTTCAAATCAAATTTTCAATTTTCTACAAAAGGACAGAAAATAATCAATTTTACGGCCTGACTCTCTTATTGGTCCCTAGTGGAGTCGCTAAGCTGTCGAAACTTTTTTTAATTTTGAAAAAACGGGATTGACTTTAAAATGAAATATGGAGTCGCCACCAATCTTTTTTGTGTAGGTGTGATCGGGTCACCTAATAAAACATTTTATTTAATTAAAATATTGATTTTCACCTACGAAGGTCCAAAAAATGGGTTCGAGAGTCAGTTACGTACGAGGAAGGATTAGCACCCTCGCAACACCCAAAATTGGTACCTAATTGATTAATTAATGTCCTAATATCGAAAATTTGAAAAGCTTTTGAAATGCAATCCCTTTGAAAAATGTTTGGACAACTCGAGTTGGAATTTAAGATTCACTCGTCCTGAAGGAATAAAACATCACATGCAATAAGTTAAGATATGACAATTTAAACCCTTAAAACCGAGATCATCTCATGATTTCCAAAACATGCAATTAAAAGGATATTTGGTTATTTGGTCAAACGAAAAATCGAAACCCGAAATATTAGGGCACGATTTCCCAAATTTCCAAACACGAAATATTGCCTTATTTGAGAACTTTTGAATAATGATAAGTGTGATAATTAAATGAAACGTATTTTAATTTAAAATGATGATTTGTGAATAAAATTGTTGCGCTAATAAATGATAAGGGCATAAATACACTAACAAAACCAATTCATAAGGAACAATCAAAGAAAGAGTTAAAATGAAATGAAAAACTTTATATAAAAAATAATATATATACAAAGATGTTAATATGTGAAAGTGTTTAAAATAAATAAAATATACAACTTAAAATAGGGTCCTTAGAAGAAACAAATTATATACATAAATAGATTTAAAGGAATATATATATATATATACATATACATAAATAAATTTAAAAGAAAATATTTACATAAAATAATATGAAATCAACAATGTGTACTTAGAGTAAAAATAATTTAGTATAAGTTATGTATATGTATAATAGTATTGAGTAGAATACCATATAGATCTTTAAATATAGAAATATATAAAAGAGGATTTTAAATAAATAAATTGTAAAATACAACAATTAAAAATATAGATGAAAGTATAAAACAACAACTAGAACAATGCAAAATTAATAAAATAATCCAAGATAATATGTTAAATGATAAATAACAAATAATTTTTTTTAAAAAAAAAAAGAATTTTAAAGAATAAAACATAAATTGAAATAAAAAAATACTCAATTAAAATAAAAATAAAACCAAGAAGACAATTTACAAATAAAGAAAGTAATAAAACAGAATTAAGGATTAAAACACAATGCGTGCAAATGTTCGAGGATTAAAAATGCAAATGTTCCAAATCCCAAAACGCAGCGTTCAGGCGCGGACCAAATTGAAATAGCGCGCAAATTCTAGAGATAATTAAAAAAAAAAGAAAATATAAATAGGGCTCAATTGAATGCTAACGCGAAAGGGAGGGACTAGCCGCACAAATTACCCATTTGAAGCGAAAAGGCGTGAATATGGCCTATGGATCGGGTCAATGCACAGATCCCTTCCCTCCTCTAAACGATGCTATTTCAAATTTCTCTCTTAAACCTTCATTATTATTGTTTTTTTAAAACATTACAAATCCTTTTTAGAAAATCCCAAGGTTCTTAACCCTTTCTACTAGGGTTTCATCTAGCTGCCGGACCACCACCATATCCGGTGGCCGACAGTGTGCAAACAATGGCCCGAATCTACCAACGGAGGAGAACTCCAACTATGACCACGAAGGTTTGGTAAGCATGTTCTCTCTCCTTCTTTTCTTTATTTTCTTATATTTACAAAAGTGAAAGAAGATAAAAAAAAAATAAAAAAGAGACGAAAACGACTTTAAATCCTGCTTTGCTTTAGAAAATAAGAGGGAGAGATCTCTGAAAACGAAAGAGGTTTCAACACCCTTTTATTTTTTGCTATCACCAAGCAAGACCACACTCAAAATTAAACGAAATCAAGATAAATCGAAAAAAGAATAAGCGCAACCTTCTACCAAGTTGATTTGATTTCTTTGTATTCCAATATGCCTGTGTAAACTTTACAAAAACTTCAGCCCCTTTTTATAGCCAATTTATAGAATAAAAGAATAAATATAAATCACAATTTTTTTGCTATACATATGCTGGCCTATTTTCTGTTATTGGTACTGTTTTTGCTGCTTCTTCTTGCAGGTTCTAAGGCCGTACGGAGATGCAGGTGGTGGCGCGCGTGGACCCTGCTTCCAGGCTAGCAAGCTGCGATGCAATGGGAAAGAAACCCTTAAGGTTTCTGCCCATAAATGTCTTAGGCCGTTTGGGCCTTGTATTTCTTTTGGGCTAGGTTTGGTTTTGGGTATAATGGGATTTTGGGTTTAATTTGGGCCAATGTTTTGTAATCTGGACTGATGTTTTATTTTGTTTTGGGCTATCTAAAATGCGAGTGTAAATGAACTTTTATTTATTGGTTTTGTTTTGATTTATTTTATCTATTTTGGATAACTTTTTACGCCCGAGCGAAATGGGCCTTCTACAATTGTTTCTCACAAAGGATCTGCAGAACTACCCTAAGATGCTCATCATGCTCGTCCTCAGAGTTAGAGTAAATCAAGATGTCGTTGATGAACACCACCACGAACTGGTCTAAGTATGGCTAAAACACTCGGTTCATGAAGTCCATGAACACCGGTGGTGCATTTGTCAAGCCAAAGGGCATAATTAGAAACTCGTAGTGTCCATAGCAAGTCCTAAATTCCGTCTTATGCACATCAGCCTCCTTAACCCCTTAACTGATGAGAACCTGATCGTAGATCGATCTTGGAGAACACAGAAGCCCTTCTAAACTGATCGAATAAATCGTCTATCTTCAGAAGTGGGTATTTATTCTTAATCGTCAACTTATTCAACTGGCGGTAGTCGATACATATCCTCATCGGACCGTCCTTCTTCTTTACGAATAGAACAGGTGCTCCCCATGAAAACACACTGGGACGAATAAACCCATGATCCAACAACTCTTGAATTTGAGCCTTCAGTTCTGCCAGCTCCTTTGGTGTCATTCGATAAGGGGCGATGGGCACCGGAGCTGTACCAGGAATCAACTCAATCCCAAATTCTACCTCACGACTCGGAGGCAATCCTGGTAGTTCCTCTGGAAAAACATCTGGAAAGTCCTTCACAATACGGATGTCCTTAACTGAAGAGTCCACCGAATCAAAAACACTGATGTAGGCCAAGTATTCCTCACAGCCCTTTCTCACAAGCTTCTCTGCTACCAACGCAGATATCATATTACTTAGATAATTTCGTCGTTCTCCAATCATGACTATCTCATTATCCTTCTCGGTCCTCAGAACAACCCTCTTTTCAGTAAAACCCAGACTTACACGATGCTTCACTAACCAGTCCATGCCCAAAATTAAATCGAACTCCCTAAATAGAAGTTCCATCAGATCAGCCAAGAATACCATTCCTTAAACTTTCAATGGAACGTCTCTAAATAGTTTACTGACCCTAATAGACTGCCCCAACGGGCTCACCACTGAAATCTCACTAGAAGTGCTCTCACACAGAATTCCCAAAGTCTCAGACACAGAACATGCAACATAGGAATGTGTAGAGCCTATGTCTATCTGTGCAACATAAGGTATTTGAAGAATTAAAAACGTACCCGTGATGACGTCTGAAGTATCTCCATCTTCACGGTGACGTGCAGTGTAGACAAGTGCAGGCTGCCTCACCTCAGTCGGCCCAGCACCTCTGCCTGGTGCTCTCTTGCCTCGACCTATACCGTTACCACCCCTAGCCTATCCCCTGCCCCTAGGTGCCTGATGTACTCCTCTCTGCGGCTGGACAGTCTCAACAACCAGAGCTTGCATCTGGTTACCCCTCAGTGGACAATCTTTAACACGGTGCTTGATCGAACCACACCTCAAACAAGCTCCAGTAGCCCTCCAACACTCGCTTGAGTGGTGTCTATTACAGAGCTAACAAATTGCCACCCTAGTAGATGTAGCAGCAGTAGGCTCGACTCTCATAGGCCTATCAGTCCTGGCCTTTTTCTTAGGCCTCATCCCAATATTCAAAGGCTCAGAATCCCTCTTAGCCTTCCCCTTCTTACGGTTTTGGCGCTCAGAGCGTTTCACCTCTTTGGCAATCTTGGCCTTCTCGACCAAGACTGAGAAATCTCGCTCTATCTGTGGAGCTATCAGAACTCACAGACTGTCTTGCAGACCATCATCAAATTAAACACAGCGCTCATACTCTGTCGACACTATGCCCATCGCATAACGGCTCAGTCTCAGAAATTCGGCCTCATACTCGGCCACCGAACGGTCCCCCTGAGTGAGATTCAGGAACTCACGTCGCCTAGTGTCAGTGTAGCTAGCTCCCACATACTTACTCTGATAGGTGGTCTTAAACAAATCCCATGACAACTGGTCAAGCTGAGTGCCCTTCCTAACAGTCAACCACTACTGGTATGCCTCATCGCGAAGCAGAGACACTGCCTCCTTAAGCTTCTGCTCATCAGTGAAGTCCAAATTATCCATTATGCGCTCTGTGGCCTCCATCCAGTACTCGGCCACACTCAGAGCAACTCCAGCGATGCCCCTGAAAATCTCAACCGCATTCGACCTGAGTCGTTCCGTAACTGAACCACGGCCTCCAGATCTAGTATTAGCCCCAACGACCCTCTCTAGAATTCGTAGCATGGCCTGGGACAGTGTGTCATCCCCAACTGCACGATCCTGAGACTCAGCACCAGTCTTAGTAACAGGTAACACCGGCGTCTTGCTAGTGTCCAAATTAGGGATCGTATTAGATGTGAAGGACTCAGCTCGAATCCTCTTACGGCCTCTACCTCGGCCTCTAGTACCCCGTCCACGAGTACCAGGAGTGCTCATCATAGTTATCGAATTAATCTGTATTTAGAAATTTTATGCACATCAATTTACAGTTTTGATAATTATTAGCATATGTTTTATGCAATATAGTAATAGAGTTTCAGAGTCGATTATGCGAGAAGTAGTCTCACTACAGTTTCAGTCCACACTACCTATAGTGTTTCAATAAGGTACTACCTACAGTAGTCTCATATCACACACACACGGTATTTTAGACAGATTCAGACAACATTTCAGAATGAACATGCTTTCAAATAGTACATATCAGAGTTTTAGAAAACTTACAAGATCAGTGCTGGAGGCTCGGTGTACCACCCACTTGTTATCAAAAATATTTCAAATCGGTTTACAAACCATTTTCTTAAAACCAAGTTTTGAAACCCAAATCCACAGTCGAGTTTTGTAACCTGGCTCTGATACCACTAAATGTAACACGCCACACCCGGCCTATACATTATGACCGAATTGGCGATATCGCATGAGACTGTATTTAAAACTGCATTTACCTTAAACCGTTCCAGTTATTATCTTTCACTTAGCTTAAAAAAACGTATTTTGATTAATTTGCTTAAAAACATTTCTTTATACACGGAAGCTAAAAACAAATAAAGTTATAGTGATACGTTGCAGTTTCAAAATTCATAAACAGTAGTTCAAAATCTCGAATTTAAAAATTTCATTAATACTCCCAATCATAGCAGTTAAAATCATAAAAGCATTAAAACCATAAAAACTAGGGTATATGTAGCAGTGGTCACCGTCGAGCCCCTCCGTTGTACCAATCCATCTACTGTTGGGGATTACCTGACAGATAAAATAATAAAGGGGTGAGTTTTCGCAAATTCAGTGTGTACATCCCCACAGGTAGCATGCATACAAACAGATAATAGAGTACAGATAATTTGAGCCTGAGCCATTTTCAGAATCGGTGTGTACCTTAGCCCACTCAGATACAGAATTAGAACAACCGGGTCTTAGCCCATACAGATATCCCATGTATAACAGATCAGATTATCAAAGAAACATGCCCACCAACCCTGCACATTATCTCCGTCCAACCCAACACACCATGTGGGGATACAATCGACCACCTAGCCCTACACACCAAGTATGGGGATAAAATCAACCCATCCAACATACACACCGCATGATACCGTGAAACGGCACATAACAAAAATATGCAGCTGATCTGCCAGATAATAGGCTAAGAGCCTTTCAGATACTTCCTTCACTTTATCAATCATCCCACCCCAATGTAATGCATCATACAAATGTGGCATGCTATTATGCAGATAAACAGATCATACATATATTTCCAGAACAGAACAGATATACATGCTAGATATTACATGTCAAACATACATTAGTATCATATCACCATATAGGGGTCTAAGTAACACTTACCTACTCTACAATAGGTCACAATCGACTTGGGTGACCCGTGCAACCTTGCAGAACATTTCAAACAAATTAGGCTCACACGCCCGTGTGCCCTTCCTGTGTGGGTCCACACGCCTGTGTGGCCCACACAGCCCAAATTGGCCTTGATCGTATAGATCACACGGCCTGGCCCAGAATTTCACACGCCCGTGTGGCCCCACGACCCAATTGGTCTAGCCCTTTCCTCACACACGACCTAGCCAACCTCACACACCCGTGTCCGTTATGCTCGTGTGGTGCGCACACAGCCTACTTCGTCAACCACACGGTCGTGTCTCGCCACATGACCTCCACACAAGCAGTCCACTCGCCCGTGTGGCATCGACAGTAGCGATTTCGGCTATCATCGAAACGCGATTTCAGATCGATTAGAGTACACACCTGGTTTCGATTGAAGCCTAACGCAAACCCGAGCACTCCAAAACCTATATTTGACAATATCAAGACCCATTTCAGTTACTTAAACAACTTTCGATTGAACTAAACGAGGTATTCTGCCCCGAAATTATTAAATTTCTTACCTCACGCGAAAACTAGCGAATACGACGCGCTTGACTCACTATTCAGGAACGAAGAACAGCCCATTGATCAGTACCCAAACACCCAAAGAAAATTCCCCCTTAATCTCTTAATCAAAACGTTGTTTACGTACTACAATCAGGAACTTACCAATGAGGAGAACGTCAATGAATCATAGAAGCCCGTTAATACGAAATCAAAACGAATGGGAGGAAGGCAAGGGAAATTTCGGCAAAAAGAAAAGAAAAGAAAAAGAACGTGGAGAGGGGAAAAATAGAAGAGAATTTCGGCAGAGAGAATTTTTGGGGGGAAACTACTCAGAAAAAATCTGATAAACCCTACCACTTCAGTGTTTTAGTTCACCTCCAATTCTATCACGACCTTAATGGAAAAAATAATGTCCAAGCCAGGATTCAAACACAGGACCTCTAGCATAAACCCTTGCCACTTAACCACTAGACCAGCAGGCCCATTCTGTTAAGTTCCTACTAATAAATTCTTATAAGCCCTTTATCCAAAAGTCAGGCTCTACTTAAATAAAAAACAAAATTTTGCCCAGGTTGATACTTGAACTTGGGACTTCCCTAACACACCCCAAAAGCACTTAAACCCAAAAGCAGACAGATATTATGCAAATTCATGCAAAAACATATTCAGATATTTTCCTATGCTATAATTTCACAAAAGTCAAAATTACAGAAATTTGGGGCATTACATGTGTTTTGGTCATATGAATGTTAATAGAATCGGTGTGTCTTGGTGTGCAAGTTTTGGTTTTGAAATGGCTTGTTTTAGGGGTAAATTTTGCTAGACACGGGCTATCACACGGCCATGTGCCACACACGACCACACCACACGCCCGTGTGACTTTATTGTTTTAGGTGCAGGATTTACACGGCCTGCGACACAGCCGTGTGTCTTAAAACAGTTTGTTGCACGACATGCAACACGACCGTGTGACCCTATTTCGAATACTCACATAGGCTGAAACATGGTCGTGTGTCTATACTTCGAATGTTCATATGGCCTGGGCTATGTCATACGGCCTAGCCACACGATCGTGCGACCCCTATTTTCAAAATTTTCATGTTTTTCCAAATTTTTTGTTTTGTTTCAAGTTGATCCCAGATTGCTCCCAAACTATTTTTAAGGCTTCATAAACTCGATTCAAGGCCAGTAAGTATATTTGTGTTATAAATGTAATATGTGTTTGAATGTTAGTATTTAATTTAAATAATAGTTTTTATTTGAAGTTAAATGTTCTGAATTGTACTGTAATACTCCATAAGCCTAATTTAGTAACAAAGATAGGTTAGGGTTGTTACACTATATTCTTTTCAGGCCTCACATACTCCAAGGCAAGTACTCCATTATTTATTAAATGTCTCACAGATTCATATCTTATTCAAATATGCCTCTTCTTTCCATTGTAAGATTGGCTCTTAGCAACGCAAATTGTGTCTTGTGAGTCACATAATAGAGATACGATAGGTACTAGTTTTCCTCATACAAGAATATCTGCAAGTAGATTCCTAAGTCGTTCAACCTCTTTCCCAGCTAAGTCAGGAGCTATAAGCTTTGACTCCATCGTGGAGCGAGCAATACAGGTCTATTTAGCATACTTCCACGAAATGGTTGCTCTACCCAAATTAAAAACATACCCACTTGTAGAGCTTACCTCATCATTATCAGTTACCTAGCTTGTATCACAATAGCCCTCAAGGATTGTTGGGTATCCGAAAAATTCCAACTACCAAATTATTGTACCTTTAAGGTATTAATGTTTTGGAGCAGTCTAATGCTCATTGCTAGAATTATGGGTATTGTAGACACTCAATTTTGCCCGGACCCAGAAATAAGTCTAAAAACAATAATAATAAACCCAAAAAAAAAAGAAGTCCAAGTTCAGTCCAAAATTACAAATATAATTTGGCCCGATCAGAATGGCCCATTACTTGAAAAGATTTAAGGTCCATCTACAAGCTTGACTCATATGGAAATATAATCTTTAAGGATATGCAATCTTAGATATGATATGCAATCTTAGATATGATACAATATTAGATATGATATGCAATCTTAGATATGATATGTAATCTTAAAGATATGATCTTGTAATCTTGGAGATTTAATTTGTAGATATCCTTTAATCTTAACCGTTAATGTAATTGATCTGTACCGTTGGATTTGGGGAGGCTCAACTATAAATAGAGGCCTCTCCCTTCATTGTAAAGCACTTGAGTTTTGGGAAGCAATAAGAATTCTTGAGAGCATTCACTCAAATTTCTCTCCCTCTTGCGTTCTTACTCTCTGTGGTTTATTCTTATTTTATTCTTCGTCTATCTTAGTTTTTCAACCTTTTTTTTTATTTTTAATTTCTTCATTTTTCAAATATGTATATTTACTCCTGTCTTTTATACATTTGATTATGTATTTTATATATTATAATATTTAACCCTTTTATATAGTTTATTTTCAAATATATATTTTCTATGCATGTATATATATTATATTATCATTTCATGTATTTTGAACTATTTCATTATATTTTTATAATTTTTAAATGTTCTATTTATTCATTTTTTTAGTGTATGTCATTTATCTTATTTGTGCATAGTTTCATTTTTTTATATGCTATGTTTAATTATTTCTTTTATGTGCTATTTTATGATATATATTGTTGTATAATTTTTGCATGTATTATGTTTTTCTTTTAGTTTACTCATGTATTATGTTTTTCTTTTAGTTTACTCATGTTTTTATTTGTTTATTATCTTATATTTACCCTAGTATGATTATTTTTGTTTACTCATGTTATTTAGTTTTGTCTTAATGATATTATTTATGTTTGTATGGAAATGTTAGAATATTTTGTACATCTATGCTTCATGATGCATTAATATGTCATCCTAAAACGTCATTTAAAATAATATTCCAAGGTTTTTTAAAAAAAAAAATAAAAGGCAATGCTTGATTTTTGGAAACTTCGAGAAAGGTAGTGCCCTAACTTATTGGGTTGTGAATTTTCTCATTGAATTCGAATAGTCAAGCACCCTTCTAAGTGATTTTGAGTTTTCAAAACTTAAACAATTATTTCGAGATTTCAAAACATAGTGTCCTAACTTACTGGATATGGCGTTTTGTTGTTTCGAGATAGAAATTTTCGAAAAACGAGCTTAGTTTCGAAGGTTTTAAAATGTTGCGTCCTAACTTACTGGATGTGATGTTTTGACTCGTTTGAAATAAGTGAGCCTTAATTTTCAAAATTGAGACATTCTAATTAAAAGAGGTTTGCCTCTTAAAACTTTCAAATTTCTGACATTAAGGACACTTGATAATCAATTAGGTACCAATTTTTGGGCGTTACGAGGGTGCTAACCCTTCCTCGTATGTAACCGACTCCCGAATCTGTTTTCTCAACTTTCGTAGACCAAAATTAATGTTTTAAAACAAAATATTTTATAAGGTGATCCAATCACACCTAAAAAGATTGGTGGCGACTCCCGTTTTCGTTTTTCTTAAAGTCGATTCCCATTTTCCAAAACTCGATTTAAAAATGGTTTCGACAGCTTGGCGACTCCACTGGGGACTAATAAGAGAGTCAAGCCGTGTAATTGATTATCTATTGTCTTAATGTCGGAAATTAAAAATGATTTTGACAGGTATATCTACTTAGTCTACTAATTCTATAAGCAATATCCAGACGAGTGTAGTTCATCAATAACATAAGACTTCCAATAATCTTAGCATCTCTAATTGAGAAACACTATTTCATCTATTCTTTAACAGTTGTATGCTAGAATCATAATGAGTTCTCACAGGGATTACATCAAAGCTATTAAAATTTTTTAACACTTTCTCTATATAGTGAAATTGATTTAATACAAATCCTTTTTTTTCTGATTTTGTAACCTTAACTCCTAAAATTATATCTACCTCTCCCAAATTAGTCATTTCAAATCTGGTAGATAAGAAATTCTTGGTTTTATTAATGACTTATATATTGGAACTAAAAATTAACATGTCATCTATATACAGACTTATAATAACACAATCAGAACCAAACATCTTAGAATACACACATGTATTTGCACCATTAATAATAAAACTGAAACTAAGAATAGTCTTATACCATTGTTTTGGAGCTTGTTTGATACTATATAGAGATTTTTAGAGTCTACAAACTTTATCTTCCATACCAGGTGCCAAAAATCCTGGAGGTTTCTCTATGTAGATCTTCTCATCCAAATCACCATTCGAGAAAGTTGTCTTCACATCCATCTGATGTACCAGCAATTTGTGAATGGAAGCTAAAGCAAACAAAACATGAGTGGCTGAGATCTTAGTCACAAGAGAGTATGTATCAAAATAATCTACTCCAAATTTCTAAGTAAAACCTTTAATAACTAGTCTTGCCTACTTTTGTATTGACTTATCTAGTCTAAGTTTCTTTCTAAATACCCATTTATTACTAATAGGTCTAAAACCTCTAGGTGAGTCTAGTAATTCCCAAGTGTGATTAGTAATAATAGATTCAAGCTCGTTATTAATAACATCTCTCCAAAAAATGACATCTATTGAATTTATGGCTTAATCATAGGTTTTTGGATCCTCATCTATAAAAAAATGCATAAACAATATAATCACTTATTAAGTCTAAATCATTAGTCTCAATTACAAAGGAAGTAAAGAAATCAGGTCTGAAACTAGTGGTAGTCTTTTGTCTTTTACTTCTCCTAGGTTCCACTTCATCATTAAGAATATCTCTATTATGTGTACTAGAAGAAGAAACATGTTCATCTAATTGTATATAGGGATTTATGTCAAATTTCTTTAAAGGAAAATTATTTTAAAAAAAACATCATCTCTAGATTCACATACGAAAGAATCATGCCAAGACATAAATCTATATGCAACACTGTTTAGAGCATAACGAACAAAAATAACATTAATAGTTTTAGGTCTGATAGTGTTCTATTTAAAAGCAAGTAAGCCTCCTTTTGCTAAGCACCATTACACTTTCAAGTATTGAAGATTAGGGGCATAACCTTTCCACAATTCGTATGGGGTACAATCTAATTTTTTATGAGGTATTCTATTAAGAATATGGTTTGTAGAAAGTATGACCTCCCCCCACTTGTGGTCAAGTAAACTAGAATTAAGTAGTAAAGCATTCATCATTTTTTCAGAGTTATGTTTTTCCTTTCGACTATGCTATTTTGTTATGGAAAATAGGGAGTGAAAAAATCATGTATAATTTTATCTTTCTCACAAACCTCTTTAAGAAAGTTAGTGTCATACTCGCCACCTTTATCAGATCTAAGATGTTTTATTCTCTTATCAAGTTGGTTTCTACTCTCTTTTTTATAAGGGAAAAAAGTTTGTTCAATTTCATCTTTTGTTCTTAGAAGATATACCTTTGTATCCCTAGAATAGTCATCTACAAAGGTAATATAATAGTGTTTTCCATTCTTACTTTACGTGTTTCTAAAGTCTGTTAGATCAATATGAATTAACTTTAAAAGTTCAGTCTTCCTATCAGAAATAGTCTTTAAGGAAGGTCTAGCATGTTTGACTTCAACACAAATTTCACATTTATTAAATCTACTGTCATCTAGATTAGGAAGTAGATTCATTTTTATGAGTTTTTTCAGAAAATAAATATTCATATGTCCTAATCAAGCATGCCACATGTCAAATAATTCAACAATATAAGTAGAAGTGGTGGCTTTATTATTATTAAACACAGTCTCAATCACAAATAAACCTCCACTTAAATAACCTTTCTTCATATAACCTCCATTTTGGAAAAGTACAAGTTTTTCGGATTCAAAGACTAGTTTAACACCTACCTTATTTAGTAATCCACCATTAATCAAATTTCTATGCAAGGTAGGTACATAAAGGACATTATTCAATGACAACGTTTTCTAAAAGTAAGTTTGAGTAAAATATTTCCTTTACTGAGTACTTCCAAAGTGCTAGAATTACCCATGTAGACTTGTTCACCTTCAGCTGCACTTTTAAATTCGGTGAACATTTCTCTGTTGGCATAGAAATGTTTGGAGGCACTTGTTTCTACAATCCACTCGACATTGTTCTTAACTAGGTTCACTTCGGAAACCACAATGGCTATAACCTCATCTGGATTTTCAACTATATGCTGTTGTAGTTTGTTGTCAGAACATTGGTAGCATTGGTATGCTTTGTATCCATCTTTTCCACACACGTAGTATTTCACATGGTCTTTTTTTAATTCTTCCCTAGTTTCTTGAAGTTGATAGCTTTCTTGTTCTAGAGTTTTATTATTTTCTTTAAACTCTAGTGTCTTTAAACTTATTAAATTTAGGACCAGAACCAGATTCGACAATGTTAGCCTTTAAAGGAAATTGAGTTGAGGTTACTGAAGCCTTATCTTTAATATGATTAACTTCCTCAATCTTTATATGGCTAATCAATTCTTGTGGAGGAATGTCACGTTTCTTATGCTTTAGGAGATTACAGTAGTCAGACCAGGATTTCAGCAGTTTTTCAATTAAGACGTTTGCTTGAAGAATTTCATAGATCTCCATCCCTTTCGCTAGGATGTCGAAGACTAGCTTCTCGTAGATATGAACTTGATCCATAACCGGCTTATCATCGGTCATCTGGAACTTGAGCCACTCTCCAATAACATATTTCTTGACCCTAGCATCATCAGCTCTGTATTTCTTCTCCAATGTATCCCAAATGGACTTAGCTGACTTATTTTTGACAAACAGATCGAAGAGGTTGTTAGCTATATGACTCAACATGTGACCTTTTACCATTTTGTTGTCCTTTTCAAACTTGGCTTTTGTAGTTGTGACATATAAGTCTTCAGGAATAGTGGCAGAACCTCTAGATTTCTCGGTGGCAAGTGGATTGAAAAGGACATAATCAACTTTAAGTTGTTTGAAGAAGATGACCATATTTTAAGACTAGCGGCGGTAGCTAGTCCAGTCAAGATGTTCGAGCTTGGAGAGGTTAGAGATGTATTTGTTGATCGAGGTAGACATATTTAAACAGTAGTAATTCATTTATAAATTGTTGGAAATATATTACTGCAAAACAAATTTGTTAGTATTGACTGGAAAAATGAAACCAATAATTAAGAAATCAAAATTTATTGTGCCATGGAAGAACCACTGCCTTAGAAACGAATTCGCCCTAATCGATGTAATTGTGTAATGGATGTCGTCCCCCAAGGTTAACACAATGCTTCAATATTCGTTCGCACGAATAAGAAAGGTAGAACACAATTGGTAGTGCTCTTCTTAGGGAAATCACAGTAGGATCAATTCCTAGGAAAGTTTGGAAGGTCATAGCCAGTCCCGCTCAAAACCCAAACTTCTAGACATAATTTTCTCTAATGTAATTTAGAGAAAAATAGCAAAAATTTAAAAAGGAATGGAAAATAGGAAAAGAAGAGGAAAGAGTTTTCTAATTGTTGTGTTTTGCTTTCTGTGTAAAAATGAGAAAAATAGCTCTTTATTTATACGAGTAATAGAAAGATAAAATAGTAAATATGCAGGGGGTAAAATAGTAAAAAATCATAGGGGTCCGCGCAACAATAAAAAATATATTTTGTTCCAGATTTTCATAACAGTAAAAAACAAGAAAAAGTAAAACTGTTTTTATTTTCTTGAAAATAATATAAAATTTTTTATCCGACAAGAAATATTCAACAAGGGCACGAGCCGAGCGGGTAGCGACGACGCGCTTGTGTTAGGCCTATAGCCAAATTATTTAATAAGATTAAGAAATATGACTATAAGAAGTAAGGCTATATATAAACTCTCTTAATAACCTATACTACCAATGTGAGATATACCCATTTATCAACAATCCTTTATATTAACAACATAGATCATCAAAATTCTAAATAATAATTTGTGTATCAAAATTTATAATTTCCATATTCATAATAAAATTTTTAGTAGATAATAACTTTCTATTTGCATAGTTGTTATACGGTATCCAACAGCCACCATTTAAATTATTCTTCTATTAAATATTATTTAATTATTTATTAACTTAAAATTTTGTAATTAATGCATTGTTTTTATGAAATTTAAAAAAAAACCAATAATTATATATATATATTGGTAGAAGGAAACATAGGCCAAGCCTAGATACAAGAAAATATGCTAACTACTAATTGACTCCTCAAAAATACTTGAACGAGTATCCTCTTCTAATAAGATCTTGATTTCATGTAGTGGCTCCTCAAGAACCACAAATGCTCAACATCACTACTAGTCATCTTGGCTAAACAATCCACTACTTTATTATTTGTTCTTCGGATACTTTTGAATTTTACTCTCCAATCTTTGAGACATAAGTCATGAATCAATTGGATTTCAACAACACTACTCACCGATAAGCAAAGCATTATCACTCTCCAATTCCACTTGCCTAAACCTTTTGTTCCAAGCTAGTCTCAAGCCTTCAAAAACAGCTTTGGCTTTAATTTGGAAAAATATCTGTGAAACTTACGGACACCTTAAAACCAAACAACCAATCACTGCTTGGCCCTCGAGCCACTCCTCCATTTGTTGCTCTTGAACCGCATCTTGATAAGGAACCGTCAACATTAATTTTGGTCCATCCAATAGCTTGTTTTTGCCAACTGTTTAACGACATAGTAGTGCATGCCCATCGTCCAATTGCACCTCCAATTTGCAAGGATTTAGTCCAAGCGATAGTGGAAGAAATAATATCTCTGGTATTCCTGTTCGCCCTGTTAAAAATGGCATCATTCTTGCTTTTCCAAATAAAGTAAAAAGTAATCCAAAAAAACTTCCCATTGACCACAATTAAAAGTTTAATTACCCTTGTTCTTTAAGTCCCATGTGATCCACTTTTCGAAGGAAAAGCTGAAAAAACATCTCCAAAATTTCATATGGAGAACTGTTTTTCAAATTGATTGAGTAGAAGAGCAGTCCCTAACAGCATGTAAAGTAGACTCCAATATAGCACTGCAATGTTCACAACATGGAAAATGACTCATACCTCTTTTAGTATGTTCCTCATTTGTCAATAGACGACCTCTAATAAGCAACTACAAAAATATCCTGACTCATTGAAGTGCTACAGATTTCCATATTATCTTGTCGTTTCTAAAA
The DNA here is from genome assembly GCA_025698475.1 of Gossypium anomalum. NCBI lineage: Eukaryota > Viridiplantae > Streptophyta > Magnoliopsida > Malvales > Malvaceae > Gossypium > Gossypium anomalum. The sequence goes on along the minus strand of CM046966.1, from coordinate 72,409,060 downwards.
GATCCTGAATCAGACTCGACAAAAAGATGCTTGTAAGTCTCTTCGGTAGAGAACTTCCCTGTTGATGTCCATTTCCAAGAAATAGAATCCGATCTAGCAACATTAGAAGGTGCTTTATGGGCAATAATATGTGTTACAACTTCACGGGGTAGAACAGAAGATAACCACTGCATGTTCCAGATTCCATCCGAAAGTGCCACATCGCGTACTAGGATGGATTCATCTGGTTCTCCGGATCCAAGGTAGAATTGTCTAAAAGGATCAATTTCTCGCACTCATATTAGAAGACGCTTTATGGGCAATAATATATACATTTTTAAATTCAAATGCTAAATACTGACTAATGATACTGGTTAACAATTTAAAAATAGATGAAAACTTAACAAAAATTGAATGGCTTTTTACTGAATAGAACATTTGCACATCTTCCTATTGCGAAAGAGAGAAAAATGAAAGATAATAAAATTAATAATTGTATAATTAAAAATTACTTATTTAAAATATAAGTGTATGTATTGTTTAAAGTTAGTCATAACATATCGATTTGAATGAAAAAAATGTATAAAAATATTAAAAATTATATTAAAATCAAAATAATGCTTTGATGGATGTAATAAAATTTAGGGTTTATAGATGTGAGTTATGAGTTTAAATATTCCTATTTGAGTTTTTTATTATTTTATAAAAAAAATAAAAATAAAAATATTTTCATAATAATATAATTTATTTTGTATATAAAAAATATCATTTTTAATCGAATAAATATTTGATTAACTCAAATTAAAGGTTTAAAGTTAAAGTTAGTAAAAATAAGATGATCAGACTCTATGCTTTTTGACAAAAATTAAATTTAAAAATAAAAAATTGACATATATTTGCTTGCCTTAAAATGCAATACTAAATAAATAAGTTTAACTTTTGCTATTACAAATCATTGTTTAAAAACTAAAAACAATCCAAATGAAAAAAAAAAAAAACTTAAATGAAAAATTGGCAGTTAATTTTTTTGAGAAGTGATTTCTAAAATTTGATTTCGTTACTATTTTTAGCATGTTTGAAAAAAATTTTAAATCAATCATGATATTTTTATTTATTTTCAGTTTCTTTCTAAGTTTTTTAATTGAATTAGTATCGAATCAATCATATTATCAGTTAGTCGATCTAATCGATTCGATTGAAAATTTATAAATAATCAAAAAATGTAAATAAAAAAAACGGGATCAATTATCCGATCAATCGCCAATTCAACCAATTCTTGATTTAATCAGTTCAAAACTACTTTTTGGACCAATCCCCCAATCAATTCCCAATCCGCCCAACTAGTCCGGTTCAAACAACACTGATTTTTTCTTTCTTTCTGAGTTTTGAAATCCCATTACTTGCTTCATCAAATAACCCCTGATAAAGCAACTATCAACGTGTTTGCCTTATAAGAAGATAAGTTAGTACTGCTGTCATTGAAAGAGCAATGAGTTGTTCATTTTGAAATTGTTGAAAGTTCTAACAAATTTGGTATAATTCCAGATTTATGAGACAAAAGAAAAGAAAACAATTTAAAAACATGTTTAAATAAGTAAGAAATTCCTTTGGATTCTACAAGACAAACTTTTTACTGCCAAATGCAAGGACAAGAAATCATTATTTGACAATCTAAAAGGACAAGAAATCATTATTTGACAATCTAAAAAAAAATCCAAATGAAAAAGGAAAACCCCAAGAAAATGAAACTTCTAATGGAAAAAAAAAAAGAAGAAGAATCCAAATAAAGTTTTTGCGACACAAGGCTACGTTGTTAGCTTCTTGGATAGGAAGTTATATTTATGAAGTTGCAAAATGGGGATTACTGAGTTAGTAATAATAATAAATGAAAAAGAAAAATATAAAGGGTCTATTTGCTTCAATAACTCTATATTATTCAACTACATGGCCATGGAAAACCCTTGTAATAACAGTTAAAAACATCTGAATCTTGGTTCCAATGCTTAAAAAGTTCCAATTACAACAAGAGTTGATAGCAAATGGTTTTGTTCTCACCAATGAAGAAGATTAATATCGGTCTGAGTAAAGCTTGACCTCGTCTAGTGGGATTAGAACTGGAACTGCATCTCAGGTGAATAGCCGAGAGCATCAAGATGGCCAGCCATGGCTTTGTTCATCGGTGGAGGGCCACACCTTAGAATCTACAGGTTGCAATCTCAAATTAAAATCAAAACATTTGGTTTCCATGTCGCAATGCCTGGAAAAAAAATGTAGAGTTACCTTGATATCAGGAGCCGGTGCTGGGCAGTGGGTCTGAATCATTTCCTTTGACACAAAGCCGACACCTCCATTCCAGACTTCAGGAGGCTGAGAAAATAATATCATAATAATGTAGTTTGTTAATAAAATGGCTATTAGAGTTAACGTACAGTATGCAAAAGAAACTAACCACAGCCGATCAACTTCAAGATTGCATACACATTGAAAGAGATGCAAGAATAGAAAATCTTTATATATGGAATGCACATGAAAGTTACATCACATATCAGAACAGCTCAGTGAATCATGTAAGAATACCATTAATTAGTCTAGCGATGTCATGATTTTCAAGACGAAGTGACACTTATATTAAGATTGTTCAAACCACATACCAGTTGCATTACCTGATCAGAGAAAATGGTATCTGTTCAGCTAAATGGAGTGAGAAAGTTGTATCATAGATAGAAATTTCAAAAGCCATAAGCTTTTCAAATAATTTCTCTAACAGGCTCCACTATGTCATGCTCTTCCCTTTTTTTTTTTTTTTTAAGTATCCGTACCTGAAACATGATTGGGCATCCAAATACATGGAAAAACTTGAAAAACTTAAGAGCATAGCCAAGTCAGACACATACTCATATCCGAATCTCATCACAAGCCCATGTAACAGCCACTATGCCTGTCCTTTCTACATATGAAGATTTTTTATATTTTAAGAAATAATTATTGTGCGTTTTAGTCAAAGCAGAAAAGTTTTCTGGCATTTATTATTCTTCATTCCGAGAAAAGCTTATCAGTATCATCGGTCATATTTGTACTTGCATTGGTGCTATGCATGAAAAAGGGGAGAAGAATATTTTGGGACTTCATTTTCCGATAAAACTTCTCTGCTCCTACGAGATTTACAGAAATCTGTGCCAGATAAAGAATGAAAGAAAACATGTTAGGAGATAGCCACATGAGAAAGGCAACAAACCTGGTTCAAAACGTAGTAGACTTTGAAGCGACCAGGGTAGTTGGCAACAAGGCTATCCAACTCTTCCTGCAAATAAACCACTTGAATTTCACTTCTTGATCCATTTCCTAATTCTTGTGAACTAGTCACTAAGCACCCATGCCCGTATTTCATCCTCAGTGTGTACATTCACAGCAGCCATAATAATCATTGCACATTGAATGTACAACATTCAAAAATATATAAATCTATTCAAGGAAACTTGGAATGTGGTCTATAATAATGATAACATGGAATGGAAATTATAAAATCCACCATGATGTTTTTTATTATAAAATAAACTAAAAGATCGAGTTATTCCAAGTCCTACGAGGTGACCCTAAAGGCCCTGCCGGGGTAAGACATAAGCACCAACAGGCATGTGATCTGTTGGTAGAGTGTTGGACTCTTAGTTCCAGAGACCAGGGGTCAAACCTTGGCAACATCAAAAATTAAAAAAAGACATAAGCAAGGGTTTGGGCCAATCATATGCTCCGACCCTGCTGCACCATAAAAAAGGGTCAGGCCTAGTACACAATTCCATTCAGGGCCCAATATAGCTCAGCATTGCTCGTAGAGACAGGCTATTCTGTTCTCCACAATGGAAGACAGAAGAAGCCTGTCCGGGGTTCGTTACTTTGGACCAATTGAGTCGTTGAAAGATAATAAACAAAGTAGAAAGTAAAATACCTTCAAAAGAATGTCCTCATACGTAACATTGGCATAAATAAGGTGTACGTTTGTCATGTCTTTTGGGTTCTCCAATATGGCTCTGGCTACCTAATCACAAACCAAAACCAGAAAACAAATATCGGAGACATGTTATACAAATATTTAAAATTTTGCGACAGGCTAAAAATAAAAACATGTGAAAAGGCAACATGTCTCTAATAGGACCAAATACATTAAAAGAAGAACTAGTTGACAAATGATTGACATACTTGGAACATTGGAGTAATGCCAGAGCCTCCAGCAATCATCCCAAATGCTCTAACTTGACCAGGTTGATACCTGAACCGCCCCTGGAAGAAACAATTCATGGAACAACATTAAAAAAATTATAACCAAAGGCGAATTCTCAAGTTGAACAAGATTCAGACAAGGCAAAAAAAAGCCCTAGGCAGCAAGCCTTCGATAATACAAGGAAAGCGTTTAAACAAACATGATGTGTTTGTATTCTATAGGAAATGCATTGCAATGTTTGGTAAGGTTGCAATTTATGGAGATAATCTAATATTTCAGATTGCAATAAAATCAAGATAAGTAGCTCGCCTAAACAAAAAGTTGTTGCTAACATCAAAAGCAATGTTAACAAAGAAACAGGTAGGAAACGGAAAGGAGTACACTATAGACGAGAGCACTCTATGCATTCATATTTAAGAAACTGTATACCTTGGGACCCTTCACAGCAAGATAATCACCAACATGCAACTCTCTGAAATGGTGTGACATCCTTCCTTGAGGATACATCTACTTACAAGAAGATTTCCATCATACAGTTAGAAGATGGGAACACTAGGATATATAAATATCACACTAAAGTTCACTCCAACCAGCAAGAAATTTCAGGAAAGTACCTTAATAACTAATTCAAAATGACCAACATCAGAATCCAATGTAGTAGGCGTATATGGCTTAATAACCTCCTCACCTTGGCTATCTTTGCCCCTGTTAAGATGAGAAGCATCTAACTTGTATAGTAGTCCAGTTTGCAAGCATTTGGGAAGTATCTAAAACCATTAATCTAAGAAGAAATACAAAAAGGATGAATACAATCAACTGAACCTGCAACTTATATGCTGTCCGATGGGAAGACCCAAAACTGAAGTAGGAGTAGGAAGTTCAAATGTGAACTTCGCCACATTATGACTCAGCTGCTGGCGCTTGACAAGCTTAAACTCTCTGAAATTTTCCGGATCAAGGCAGCCTAAAAGCACATATGACAGCATGAGCAACTTCGTAATCAAACAACACAGTAACGAAACTTATGGAAAGGAAAAATTTACACTGAAGTAGATTAAGTCTCAATAAGTCAACTTTCATAGGGGAAAAATGGGTGATTGCTTTGCATTATCAAAGAAAAATCCATTTACAACAGAGAATAATACAAGGAACTGAGGATAACCAGAGATCAGCAAGTGCTAACAAGCCAAATTCAAGTAGATATGTCACCTAGACTGCTTGAACCTGCAACTTTGCCTAACCTAGAGGTCATAAGTTAAAACGAACACAACAGATTTGTCTCTTGAAATGTATGAATATGCAACTTTGATCAGAAATTCAGAACAATTCACAACAAAATATTGCCCTATATTGACGCCAGTAGTTTTTAACATTTTTCTATCGCTCCCAGCTTACACTGTTCTTTATAAGCATTAAGCACCACATAATACCAGCCTTAACCAATGATAAAGCTAACCCAGCCAAGTTATAAGATTCAGTACACAGGAATGCAATTTTTTACTAAGAAAAGGAAATAAATTGGTTTGCAATACTTGCTTCTGACAACTGTATTTGAATATTTCAAATCCTAAGATTACCTTATTAAGTGTTGGATACATAAATGTATCTGGCATTGGTATGGTAGCAACTTTCTAAGTTTTTCCATATATTTGGAGGACCCTTGGAGTCAAACATGGGTACATCAAGAAAAATGAAGAGTCCGAGCAACATAGCTTCATGGACCAATACCTTACGGATAAAGTATCAGCCCGTGAAGAGTTACACACAAACACAGCCATTCCATCCAGAAAACAAGCTGTTAATATTTTATGTGACAGTCATTCACCGTCAAGCATTTCATTCAAACTACATAAGAAACAGAACTCAATCCTATACCATATATTCAATCAGCATGCCAAACATTCAGAACCACAACAAATCACGACCACCGGAAAACAGTCTATTATTCACTACATTCTTAACAACAAGCCATTAATCCATTTCAATACCTTACATGCCCTAAAAACCCATTGACCAAAATACAAATAAACAGGCCAAAACATACACAAAAACCCCGGGATTTAAGTACACGGTATACCTATTAGTTAACATTCAAGGAACAATCAATCAACGGGTAAAGAAAAGAAGAAACAATCTTTGAACAAAAGAAAAGAAATTTAACTGCTAAAAAAAAGCATAAAGACAATTGAGTGTAAAGTCAAAACCTTTGGGTTTCCTGGAGGAAAAGAGATAAGAAGCAGCAACAAGAATGGCTAAAACAGCTACTCCAACACCAACAAGAATCTGAACATCCATGGATTGCAGGAACTCCAAATCCATGATCTTAAGAACAAAACCCAACCCTTGGTAGCAATTTATAAAGAATGGGTTTAATTCCTAGTTTAAGTTTTGCTTGCAGAGAGGGGCTTTGGTTGGGTTTGGTTTAGAGGGAGAGAAGAAAAGATAGAGATGGGGAAAATGTTAGGTGTAGGCACAGTTCATAACTCTATGCAATGAGACCAAAGTGAAGGATCTGGTGTACCTACCACCAAAGCATGACTCTCTTCCAACTTATCATTCTCTCATAGAATACAAGATATTATAAGGTAATTTATTACTTTTCCTTTAATTTTTTTATCCATAGCTCATCTGTATTTAAAAATCAAATTATATATATATATATATATATATTTTTTTAATAATGCAATATATCTTATTGCTGGAGCCAATATTTACTAATTTTTTTTATTTGAAAGAAAATGACATTTAATACTAATAACTGTATATTTCTAATGTTGCAATGGCAACTATGTGAATCGAACCAAAGCCTGTTTTAAAATTGTTGTAACTAAATTAATTTATCTGCATTTGAATTGGTTTTATTTACTATTTTTTATACTTAATACCTTTTTGGGTCTTATATTATAGTTAAATTATCATTTTAGTAATTGTATTATTTTTATCAATTTGACTCTTATGTTTTTACACCAACCCCATTTTCTATTAAAAAAATTAAATCAATCAATGGCAGTTTGTCATGTGTTAAAAAATTTTAAAAATTAATTAAAATTAAAAAACATTAAAAATTCAAAAGAAATTTAAAATTATAAAAACTAAAAAAATAAAAATATGTTTTTGAATATTATAAAAATACTTTTTTTAAAATTATAAGACACGAAAATTTTAAAAAATTAAAAAATTCATAAAATTTTAAAAATGCATTTGTTTGGAATTTAGGTTTTTAGAAAGTTTTAGAATTTTAAGAATTTTATGGTTTTTTTTTCTGGAAAATTTAGGGTTTTTCTTTGCATTTTTATGAAATCTTTTATATTTTTAAGGAATTTTGAGTTTTCTAGGTAAAAAAATACCATAAAATTCTTTAAAATGTTCATAAATTTCTAATTTTTTTTTAAAAACCCTAAAATTCCAAACAAACAAATTTTAGAAAAAATGATTTTTTATATTTTTGACGTTTTACGTATTTGTAAATTTTAAAAAATAGAATATCAATGTGATAATTTAGTCAACCTGATATTTGGAATTAACCGATTTTAAGATTAAGCGTTGAAAAAATAAGTATTGAAAAATTAAATATTGAAATTAAGTTATAAAATATAGTTGGTAAATTATCTAAAATTAAATATGAAATTTAATTAGATTGCTTGATAAAAGATGATATAATCTTAAATGAAATAGAATAAAAAAAATTAAACTTATTCTCTATTCAGTAATAAGTTATTTATTTATCATTTATTTATACTTTTTTTGTGAAAAATAAAATTCTTTCAGATAATTTTCATTATGAATAATCAAATGTATTTAAAAAATTTAAGTTACTAAAAATATTAATTTTTAATTAATTAAATTTTTTTAAACATTTTATCAAATGTTAAATTAGTTTTGTATTTTGTATATTTTTAATTTGTATGAAAATCTACCAGCAATGGCCCGGAATTTCCTTATTGAACATTTTCCAACCATTTTCCCTTAATCCTTTTTGTACAAATTCAAGTTTTTTTTCCTGAAAAAATAAATATATATTTTTTATAGTAAATCTCCATAAATAATATATACATTTTGGAAAAATTGAGTGAACCAACCAATTGGGATTAGATTTATTAAATAAAGAAATAAGGAGCATTTATTTACGTTAAAAGTGGCAAAAGCCAACAGTTTTGTCCGCACGTGGTTTTGGACTGCCTCATCCCTACTATTGGAATGCCTTTTTGAGATGACCGTTACAATTAGATCCAATCATATGTAATTTTTTATTTTATTTAGGTAAACTATTAAAATAATCACTTTTGTTTAAAATGTTAAGTTTTAGTCACTTACATTATCATGTTTATCATGTTGTAGCATTTTAGTCATTGAATGTTAATTGTCGTTAACGGTGTAACAGTAAGCTAACATGACACATTAAATCATTATTTCAAATGAAAATTTTAGGTTAAATTATATAATTAGTCCCTATATTTTTTTCGTTTTGAATAATTTAATTTTTTTTACGTTAAAAGATATGAAGAAGGGAAGGAAATAGAAGGGGAAGCAAAAGAGAATGAAAAAAAAAAGAAGTTAAAAGAACATAAAAGAAAAAAAATGGAGATTAATTATATAATTTAAATTAAAATTTTTGTTTAAAATGATGATTTAACATGTCACGTCAGCTTACAGTTATACCATTAATGGCAATTAACGACTCAGTAACTAAAATGCTACAACATGTTAACGTAAGTGACTAAAAACTAATATTTCAAACATAAATAACTAAAATATAATCTAAATAAAACAAAAGTGACTACTTTGATAGTTTACTCATATTATTTTTATTCAATTACTGACATAAGCCTTTCAAATCATTATATTTTTTGGACTTACAAAAAATAAAAAAGTTAGAACTGATGGCAACCCTAGCTACACTATCAATTGTTGCAAAATCTAATGAAACCATAGCTGCCACTACTTGGTTATTTTAGTACATTCAATGAAGCAATAATGTACCTGAGTCACGTTGAAGTAGTGTTGTTTATAGGTCTAGTCAGACTTAAGAATAATGTTAGAGTTGTGATCCAAATTTTTATTAAAATAAAATACAAGTGGTAAGATAAGGTGATCCACGAGGGCGAAGGCTGCAGCCTATCGTGGATTCCTAATAAGCAAGATATGGTACGGTATAGGTTGCACAAGAAGAGTCCGTATAGAAGTTTTCTTCCTCTGTTTGATATTGATTTGAATAAGTTGTTTCAACATTATTGCATTACTTTTATTAGATGTTGATTAGAATAAGGTTTTCTAAACCTATAAATAGACGCAATCTATACTCGTTGTAATCATTCGAATTCGACATAGTGAATTTTTTTCTCCTCTACCTGTGATTTTTTTTCCTAAAAAGGTTTTCACGTAAAGTCTATGTATTCTTTTTTTTTTCTCTTTTTTTCTTGCCATTGTCGACATTCTATTTTAACACATGATATTAATATATCCAAGGAGTTTCTTTTGATTTTAGCAATATAATACAATCTTCGTGGAGTTGGGTGAGATATATTATATTAAGGCCTGACAGGTTTGGTGGATCTTCTAACAATTGAAGTAGGAATTGTAGGTGGAGTCCACCATCTACTAGTTCTTTTAAATTAAATGTTGATAGAGCCCGCAGTTTGTCTTTGAGTTTCACATCTTCGACAACAATGGCAAGAGATGAGTATGGCATGTGGTTATAGGGGATTGGGAGAAACATTGGAAGATGTAGTGTTGAAGAAGCTGAACTTTGGACTATTTATGACGGCCATCAACTAACATGGGATTTTAAGTGGAAGGAGGTTATCTTTGAGACTGACTGTATTTTGGCTGTTAAAGGTATTCATGGTGGTCTTAAAGGACAAGCAAATGGAGATTTGATTTTACGAATACAAGAACTGTACAGACGTGAATAACGAGTGGTCATTAAGCAGATTCCAAGAGAAACAAATTTTGCGCTTCACATTCTGACGAGATTAGTGAAAGAGTTTCCGATTGGTCCTCAAATTTTCCATGTTGCACCTACTAAAGTTACCGATCAGATTCGATTAAATAATTAGTCTTTGCTATCTAATTCTAATAGTGTCTCTTGTTAATTTGTAGTTAATTCTCTCCAATTTTTTAATACCAAAAATAAAAAATACAAGTCCAATATATTAAATCAACCCCATCAGATATTATTTTCCACATCACACTTACACATAAGCCCTTCAAAACACTATTTTTTTCCCTTAATGTTAAAGACTTACAAAAAGTAAAAAAGTTGAACTGACTGCAACGCTGGCTACACTTTCAATTGTTGCAATATCTAATGAAACCATAGTTGCCACTATTTGTTTATTTTAGTACATCCAATCAAGCAATAATATATTCAAGCCACGTTTAAATAGAAGTATTTATGGGTCAGATTGAGTTTGAGTTAAACTTAAATATGATATTAATATATTTTATATTTGTTTAAGTTTGACTTAGTTCGAAATATGAGTCTAAATTTTACCCATGTTTGTAAATGGCTAACTTAAACCTATTATAAACTCATCCATATTATTTTTAAAAAAATTAAAAATATATTTACATTTATTTTAATTTAATATTTTTTATTTATTATATTTTTATATATAGTCATCTTAATTTTTTTAAATGTTTACATTATAATAGTGTAATAGCCCAATTTCGCCTGGGTTTAATTTACAAACAAAAACAAATTATAAGCCCAAATAAATAAAAAAACCTAAAGGCCCAGTGGCATAATAACCTAAATCGTTTGATAGAAAGGGTTTTCGGCGCCACTCCTTCCTAATAGGCACGCCACCCAAGGCTCCTCGTCCCGAGGCCTAATGCGCCCCTGCCGCCATTTCACCAAAATGGCAAGGGTGCCCTTCTCTCCCCGCCATTGATTGCACGCTGATACTTGCAAAAAGAATGAAAAAAGGACAGAAGCAGCAATACAGGAATAACAAAGAAACAATAACAAAAATAATAGAAAAATAGTGAAAAAACAATAGTGTAATTCGGCTATAAAAGCCATCACCACAATGTATTTGAACGGATGGAAAAAGCAATAAAAAAAGAGATATAAAGAAAAACTTTCAAAGGTGATTTTTTTTATTCAAATCTGTTATTTTTTAGAAAAAATATAAAACATAAAAAAGGGGTAAAAAAACTTATCGTGCCATTCTATATTCCTCCACCGCGAGTGGATGAGGATGCCGTCTCCGATGAAGGATGGTTCTTATGACGGAGACCTCCAAATCGCCTTTGGTTCTTCGGAGGCCCCGTCGGGAAAGAAGGTGCTGGGCACCCCTCGAAACCCAGAAAAATCGAAAGGTTTTTGGTCTTTTTTTGGTATTTTGGTGGGCTTTTGGAGATTTTGGCCTCAGATCAGGGTCGAGGGAAATAAAATGGCCAAAATAGGCCATTTTCGTAAAATTCGGCCACTGGGGATGGCGATCGCTGTCGCCGACGACCGGTGATCGCGGCGGACCGATGGTGGCTCTCTAGGCCAGACTGAAAAAAACTAAGAGAAAAAAAATGGTTTTCAATTTTTTTTAAAAAAAACAGTACGTAGAATGATTTTTCTTAAAATTTTTTTTGTTTATATAGGCTGGGTTAAACGACGCCGTTTTGGCTGGTGTTCGTAAGTCCCAAACTACGCCGTCTTGAAACCAACCCAAAACCCGATCCGATTTCCTAGCAGGATCTGCGTGTTTTCATTGGACGGTCTAATTGTGACCCTAGTCCTTCCACTTTTCAGATGATTTCTAATATAGTCCTGTCTTATTTTTTCTATTTTACTACCTAATTGTATTTACTTTCATTTTGGTCCATGGGCCATTTTTGGGAAATAGATACTTGAAACGTCGTCATTTTGACGCGACTTGATCTGCCTGACACGAACCACCCCTAGGATCCGCTTTTTTAAAGCTTTTCAATCGGGTCCTATTTTCAACCTTTCCCTTTTTAAAAAAAAAATGTCCTTTCCCTTTTTTCAAAAAAAATTTACCCACTTTATTTTATTTTATTTTATTTTATTTTGGTCCCCTGGAACATGTGTTTAGGGAGTTTGAGATAATTTCCCATTTAGTCCCTATTTCTTTTCGTGCATTTCATTTTGGTCCTTTATTCTGTTTTATTAGTTATCTTTTATTATTTACAATTTATACCCCCTAATTTCATTCTGATTTCAATTTAATCCTTGGTTTATTTAACTTCAATCTTTTTTTACAAACTGTTTTATTTATTATTTTATTTATTCATTTATTATTTCTTCAACCTTTTTCAATAATTAAAATTCATTTATTTATATTCTTTTTATGTACTTTTATATTTTATTATCATTGTCATCATCATCATCATCATTATCATTATTATAATGGGTACGACGTGATTATCGCCATTATTACTATAAATTTGTTGCATATTTATTATTCGCTAGCATGACATTTTTATTTTACCTTTCATTTGTTTTTATTTCATTTATTGATTCATTTATCTCTCTAATATCATTTTATTTTACCCATCATTATTTTGTTTTATCTTATTAATTACCATGCCGTCATACATTCATTTTTAAACTATGCCTAAATGAATTAAACGTATATCATAAAAAAATATATTGTTGTCGTATCTTACGTACGGAAAGTACATAAAAAGAGGCAATGTTCATCATTTTGGAATTAGAAGAGTTATGTTCCTAACTTACGGAAAATGACTTCTTCCTAAAATCGAGATAGTCGAACATCTTTTTTAAAATAAATGAAAAACAGGATTTAAGCAACGATCAAATGGCATTTATTCTTGTTTTCGAGAATTCGAAGTATTGTGTCCTAACTTATGGGGCATGGTCTTTCTTCTCAATCAATTTGAAATAAAGCCTTTTCCATTTAATTTAATTTAGCTAAACAATATCTTAACACAAAGAGGGGTCGTTTTTTAAATTCTATTCAAATTTTCAATTCTCGACACTAAGACATTAAGTAATCAACTAGGTACCAATTTTGGATGTCACGAGGGTGCTAATCCTTCCTCGTGCATAATCGACTCTTGAACCCATTTCCGGGATTTTATAGACCAAAATCATTGTTTTAGTAAATCAAACTTTCTATTGAAACTATCAAATTACGAGGTAACCCGATCACACCTCATAAAAATGATTTGTTGCGACTCCATCTTTGTTCATTTTTAAATAAAAGTCGATTTCAAAAAAAAAAAAGGCTTCAACAAGTAGTATTATATATTACCATAGATTTAATTTTTATGTGTTACAAATTATATAATATAAAACATTATAAACTTGAAAAACAAGTAGAGCCGAGCAAAGCCAGGCTCGAGAATTGAATGTTCGAGCTCGAGCTCAACCCATATTTTAAATGGACCTAATTTTTTTGCTTAAGCTTATTTTTCGAGCTTACTATTTTTTTCAAATCCTCCCAAATTTTAGACAAACATTTAAATCTAGATGAATAACTCGATCCATGAACATCAAATTATGTCCACCGTTAAATAATTCCAATGACATTTTTTTTTTTTTGCATGTTCTTGACTTCACTTAGGTTTTAATAAATCTATAAAAAAAAATCAATAAATTACCTTTTTGTTACAAAACCATACTTTTGAAATTAGTTATTTCATCTTTTATATTGGGTTTCCTTAACATGGCCTTCAAAGAAATTGGTAAAGTAAAACAATATTCATGTTTTATTCACTCGCTTCGGGTTCGACTCATCCGTCTCCATTTAGTTGCATTATCTCAACCATGCATTAATTCGTTGGTTAAGCTTGTTTTTGTCTTAATTCCGTGGAAAAATCAACATTTCCACCCCATCACTTTTTTTATGTTTTAAGTTTAACATCCATGGAAAAAAAGAGAGTGATTTGAAGGGCTTGTGAAATGGGAAAATAATTTGATGTGGTTTAATTTAATAGGTTGGCCCTATAGTTTTGGTGATAAGCATGGGCGAATCTAGGGGGCTGGCGGGGACTTCAACCCCTAAAATGTAAAATTGCTATTTGGGCCTTTGAGATTTTTTAAAAATTTTAAATTAGTAAAGGTAAAATTGTACTTTGGCCCCCCTAAAATTAAAAACTTCAATTTAATCATTTAAAAATTATAAAGATATAGACTATAAAAATTTAAAATTTTATTCGCCCCCTACAAAATTGTTCTGGCTTCGCCGCTGGTGATAAGAAAGGTTCACTCCATGAAGAGTGAGCTTATACATTAAAATCGTAATCACATCTTTTTCTTCCCAGATAAAAAGAAAAGAAAAGAAAAAGAAATTACGATATTGTAATTTGTGTTCTCCCAAAATATTTCCACCACCCTTTTACTTCTATCAAAGAAAAGCCATTACCTTTAAAAAAAAAACAGATTTCATTTAAGCTTTGCTTAGAGGGAAAAGAAAATTAGAAAGATAAAAATTAAAGGAATAGAAAAATAGAAAGATGAAATATATAATTTTTCTTTTTATATTTTCATGTGTTTTGTAGGAAATATTATTTTTCATTAGTTACTTGGTAGAGTTGAAAAATGAAAGGAAAGGAAAGGAAAGAAAAAAATTGAAAAATGTATAATTTTGAATTAGCATACACATCTCTCTCATTTTGTCTCCTCTCATCATTCTAATTTGAAAGGATTAATTTTTATCTATTAGAGTGAAAAATGATCATCTCTCCTATTTTCTTTACTCTCAGTTTTCTTTCCAACCAAGGCCACTCAAAATTTATTGTCTTTTCACTTTTCTATTCCCTCCTTCCATCTATTCACCTTTCCACCCAACCAAACACACCTTTAGGAATGAATTAACTATCTCAAATAAAAAAGAATGGCTCTTAATGTGATGCAAAAATTGTTCATCGTGACAGTTTTTTTCTAAATTCTAAATTCTTACTCTTTTCTTTTTGTTATTGTGAATGTACTTGAGAGATCTCTCTATATAGGGATCTAATCAAATTAATCCTTCTATTATTAAATAGATTAATTTTGTCCATGTACTATTAAAAAGAATCAAATAAGGCCAAATTGGAATATAGTTAACATTTACTATATTAAAATTGTAATTTATTGTTTCACAATGTTAATATTTTTAAAGTTTTTATGGTTCTGTAAATGAAATCTTTTATTTGGAATTGAAATGCAACTGGAAAAAAATAGTTTTCAAAATATTTTTTTATACACTACTTTTTTGTTTCTTTTTAATAATATAAGGACTAAATTGATCCATTTAACAATAAAGGGACTAATTTGATCAAATCCTATAATACAAGGACCTCCTAAGTACAACCTTTTTTTTTTGCTTTTAACTTGTAATTTTCTTAACTTTAAAAATATTAACCATCTTTTTGGTAATATTTGAATAAAAATTTTATACTACTTACTATTGAATATGGTGTTCTAAGTGTAGTATTTTCATCTAAGTATACTTGTAATTTTTCAAACAGATTGGTTAATAACATTATTCATGAATTATTTAATATAAATATTAAACTTTATTTTTGGAAAAAAAAAAAAAAAAACAAATATTGGGTTGAATTAAATTATAAAGTATTGGGTTAAAAGCCTGAAAAGTACTTGTAATTGGACTCAATATGAAAGAGGCCCAAAAGTCCCTTATGTTAATAAGGTGGACGACTAACCCTAGTTAATATTAACCAGGACTGCCACCAGCTATATTCCTAATTAGACAAGGAGTTCATTTTTCTAGTTGAAATAAACTTCTCTAATTCAACAAGGCATAATGACAAAATTAGCCCCTAACGTTTGGGTGTTGGGTCACTTTGGCCCTTAAGGTTTTTTTTAGAGCACTTCCATATATAAATTTTTTTTTGTCAAATTGGTCATTTTTTAACGATCTTGCTGACGTGGACGTTAAGCGACTAATGACGCTGATGTGAATTTTTTTTTCCACCTAGGCACCACATGTATATAGATGCTGACATGGCATATAAGACAAAATAATGCCACATCAGCAAATGAATTTAAACTTAAAAAATAATTAAAGTTAAAAAAAACATTTAAAACCCTAAACTAACACACACGAGTAGAATTAAAAGAAATTAGCACCTCTTAAATGAAGAACCTTAAATCTCAAATCCTCTCCCTCTCTATTAAAATTCTTTAAAAATTGAAGCTTGAAATTTAATGGGTTTGTAAAAAATTCGAAAATATTGTTTGAAAAAAGTGATTAGAAGCCATCAATGGAGAAGTTGAATTATTCGCTGGTTTAATCATCACGAAGGGAATTCGTTTATGATAAAGAGAAAAGAAGATTTTTTTTTTTTGTAATAAGTTAGCTCCGAGAGAGACATCGTGGAACGATTTAAACCCAGGCAGAAGGTATTATGGTTGCTCAGATTTTCGGGTAAGCATATATTTAGCTGATTTGTTTTAGGGTTCATAAGAAATTAGAGACTTTTTATTTTTTGACTATTGTTTTGGCTGGACCAAATTGGTGCTACAATTCATCATAGCATTAGAATTAGGATTGGGGTAGTCACTGTATATTTAGCCAATTTGTTTTAGGGTTCATAAGAAATTGTGTGATTTTTTTTATATATTTTTTTATTTTTTAATTGGATATTGATGAAATATTTCTTTCCCATGCATGAAATGTATTCGGGTAAGTATATTTAGCCAATTTGATTTAGGGTTCATAAGAAATTAGAGATTTTTTTTATTTTTTTAATTGGATATTGATGAAACATTCCTTTCCCATGAGTGAATATTAGAGTAGTCACTGTATATGAACTCAGTTGTGGATATTTCATTTTTCTTAAATGACGTTACCAAATTACGGAGTTGACAAGTATGACATTAGAACTACATTTGGTCATTTTGGGATAGGTGTTGAGGATGTAAGCTCAAACATTTGCCTCCATGAATTGTGTTAGGTTTTCCATTTTTAACAAAATGGTTGTTCTTGTATTTGGAAGTGCTGGGTAAATTTGAATTGGGGATGTAAAAATTGTGTCATTTTACAATTTTGTATGTAGAAAGACGGATGAATTTATCATGGAATTATGATATGTGTAAAAGAGTTTTTGAGCTTTTCTACATATATAAAATTGTATCTGGGTAAATTTTATTTTTTTGATTATTTTGTCGGCCAGACTAAATTGGGGAATTGTAGAGTTTATATAATAAAGATTTGATATTTTTTGTGTGGAATGTGGGTTGGTGGATGCAAATTTTTTAAGTGGTATGATGACAAGCTATGTAACAGGGCGAATGAAGTAATACATGAATTACGTGATAGCGAAAAAAAAAAACTTGCAAAAGAGAATACGAGACTTAGGAAGCAAATAATGAAGTGTGGAAGTGGCGAGATGTCTGAGAGTGGTAGTGTACAAAATGTGCGCAAGGACAACCAAACAAAAGAGGTGTATCATGATGTTGTTGATAACATTGAATTAAACACAAAGATTAATAACTTGAAGCAAAAATGTAAGTCACTTAAGAAAGAAAAAAAGTTTTATAAGAAGATGTTTATTTGTAGTGTATTGCTTATCTTATTTGTCACATTATTTAGGAATGTTATAATTTGACCCATTTATATGTACTAAATATTCGGGGATTGCAAACATTTTTGATATTTGTTTAGGCTTTGGTAGCCTTAAAGGAACCTTTTTAATGTTGTGGATTATTGTTGGACCATTAGTTGTCTAATGAATAGTATATCCATAATATGGATGATAGTGTTACATGAAGATAACCATTAGATTA
Source organism: Gossypium anomalum (assembly GCA_025698475.1). Lineage (NCBI taxonomy): Eukaryota > Viridiplantae > Streptophyta > Magnoliopsida > Malvales > Malvaceae > Gossypium > Gossypium anomalum. The sequence goes on along the minus strand of CM046966.1, from coordinate 72,391,148 downwards.
AAACTTCCAGAAATAAAGTCTTCTAAGACGGTTTTGGGCAGTTCCATTTTGATTTTTATTGAATGAAAACCATTAGATTAAAAATGCTCTCTATAATTTAATTTTTATTAGATTTGGTTATTCCATTATGCTTCATTTTGATTTCAGTTTCACGTATTAGACTAGCTTAACTAAAACTAGCAAGCAAGACTGACATTAGTATTAAAATATTCCCCTACAAAACAAAAATCTAATACATTTACCAATTTTGTGTTCGCTCTTTTCATATGTGGGCACCAATTTCATGTTAAAAAAAACTACTATAGCAGTAATAGTATACATCTTTCAACAAATCATTTCAAAAAACAAACAAAAGATGTTATACTAACAAAATGATCCTATAGCAGTAAAATCTTAACCAATCATTTAAAAAAACATACAAAATATGTTATGCTAACAAAATGATCCTATAGTAGTAAGATGTTAACCAACCATTTCAACAAATCATTCCAAAAAATTAATAAAATATGTTAACGATCTCAATTCATTTCTTCATCTTCTTTGCTGCAGTGGATTCTTGTGTGCTGATAGGTTCTTGGTATGCCATCCTTTTTTGGCTTCTAGTTCCCATACTCGTACTAGATTGAGAACAAAAATCAGAACCCCAAATTAGATTTAAATAATTTGGAATTGACATTAAAAAAGTGTTTGCGATATACCTGTGATCCAGTTGTGTTAGGCTGAATGCATGGTGTTTTGTTGTTTTTTTTTTTTTGGCTTCTAGTTTGTGTACTCGTACCAGACTAAGATTAAAAAAAAAAAATCAAAAACCCAAATTAGATTAAAATATTTTTGAATTGACATTAAAAATAGTGTATACGATATACTTGCGATCCAGTTGTATGAGACTAAATCCTTGGTGTTATGTTGTTATTTTTTGGGCATCTAGTTCTTATACTCGTACCAGACTAAGACAAAAAAAATTAGAACCCAAATTAGATTTTAATATTTTGGAATTGATAATAAAAAAATATTTACGATATACTTGTGTTCCAGTTGTGTTAGGTTGAATGCATGATCTTTTGTTGTGACCCTCACCACCACATTTCCTGCATCTCATAATTAGACCAGCCCTACTGAGTTGTCCAGACTTCACTTTTGTAGGTTCATTTTTTGCCTTCCTTCTATTCTTCTTTGGCCTACCAGGCATTGTTTTCTCAATTGGTGGAAGCATGGGCCAATACCAAATTTAGTCCATTCATGTGACCCATTTATGTGTTGCAAATCATATTCATATGCTTTCAAATATGTGTCCTTGTGGTAGTACCTATTTAAGTAGTCATCGGTATCTTGTTCAAGATGTCATATAGGAAAACAGGCAAGGGGACAAGGGATCCCAGATAATTGTCAACTTCGACAATTGTAGGTTTTATGCTCTGCATTTACTATGTACTGCTTTTTGCCTTTCCCCATTTTAGATCTTCTTCCAATCAACACCTTCTTTCTTGTTGTCATCAAATTTCTTCTTTATTAGTGGACCATAATTATATTTCCATGAACTGCATTGCTTCCTCTTAGCCACTATTTTGATCATCATATTAACTCTAATTTCCTCCAACATGGTTATTATGCTCTTAAATCTAAACTCTATGATGTTGGAGTTAAATGCTTCACAGAGGTTATTGTTTACAATATTTGACACCGAGTGTAACCCCTGGAAGGCCTTGGTCCAAGCTTTCGAATTCTTAGAGAACAACTCATTTGCAACACCTTCGTCAAGCTTATACAAGTCTTCTTTGTTTTGTTCCCACTCCCTCTCTGTTGTAGACTTCACAACTTTCCAAAAAGCAAATTCGAATGTCTTTGCTTTCTTCCTACCAGACCAGTTTGATAATACATGCCTAGCATAATTTCTATGTTCTACTCTAGGAAGAATGTCATTAATAGCTATCTTGAGACCCTGCAAATTAATTTACAAAATATAAGTAAATCACCAGTAATAATTAATAGTAATAGTAATAAATAAATGCAAAATAAATAGTTTACCTTTTGTTGGTCACTAATGATGGTATACCCAAAACCATCTTCTATTCCTAAGTTTGCTGTCAATAGACTAAGAAACCATGCCTAAGAATCAATGCATTCCCCCTCAACAATAGCCCAGGCAACTGGGTACATCTGATCATTTCCATCTTTTCCAACAGCAGCCAACAACTCACCCTTAAATAGACCTTTTAAAAAGCAACTATCCAAACCTAGTATAGGTCTGCACCCTTCTTTTTGACCTTTTTTCAGTGCTTCAAAACAGACATAAAACCTCTAGAAATGTGGTGAAGATTCAGGTGTGACTCTATTCACTTCCATCTTTATAGTATTTCTAGGATTCTTTAGTATCAACTCATTAGCATAATCCCATAGCATAGCAAATTCCTGTACGAAGTTCCTTACCAACTTATCCTTCACCATTTTCTTGGCCCTTCTACACCTTGTCATATTAACATTGGCATGCATTTCTAAAGCTACCCTTCTTTGTATCTCCCTTAGCTTCATTTTTGGGTGGTCCCTAATAGTAGCTTCAAAATGTTTTACGATAACTTTTACATTGACCATTTTGTTTCTAAATCTAACACAACAGTTGTGCTCATCATGAAAAATTTTCACCTGCATGAATCTGACCATGTTATTGTAACTTGCAAATATTTCCCATTTACACTTTTTGATGTAATACATTTAACTCTAACCATATTTGGTCCAATCCTGATTATCTTAAGTTATCTTCTACAATACATTGAGTACTTACAAATTGTGGATTTGAATTACTCACCATCTTTAAACAACATCCCAATACAAAAGTGTGGACTTGCTGAGTTTGGATTGTATGTGGGGAACCTACTTCTTCTTCTACAAACATCAGTATTGTCATCATCTTTTGCCCCAAGTATACTCCCATAATCATCACTATCAACATATTCAGTCTTATTTCCATCTTCTTCCCTACCAACATTATCATTTAGTCCTTTACCATCAATTTATTTAGGGACCTCAACCTTAAATTGCTCTCTAGAGCTTTCACTTTCAGTCTCATCAAGTACTGTTTCCTTACCTTTCCCACTGGTTTTCCCCTCCACTTCCCTCACATCTTGCTTAGCTTTTTGAAGCTCATCATCATCATCACCATCTAGTAAGTACATAACCTTCATCAAATAAGCATTCTCATCATTTGAATCACTATCACTTTCATCCTTAACCCTCTTCTCACCACCTTTATCACTCTCACCACATTTTCTAACAACAACATCAACCTCTTTCTCACCACCTTCATCACTCTTACCACCTTTATTGACATCAACATCATCACCCTCCCTACCTAAACGTTTAGCAACCTCACCACCCTCCTTAACACCTTGACCTTCAACACTCTCATCACCTTTATTGCCAACAACCTCACCACCCTCTCCCTCACCACCTTTACTGCCAACAACCTCACCACCCTCACCCACACCACATTTACTGCCAACAACCTCACCACCCTCACCACCTTCATTACCATCACCACCAAATTGTAAACATGCTATAGCTAACATTGATTCATCATTGACAAAAACAGTAGTGTCAATTCCATGCTCTACATATAAGTCTATCTCCTTATGCTTAACCCAATAGTTTATCATGACAATAGTGCTACTATCATTTCACACAACCTTAAGGTTATCTTGTAAAGTCCTACTGCCAAGTACATGGAAATAAATTAGTTGCATTGTATTAAACCTTAACCCATCTTTAACTATTTTACACAACTCAAAATGCGATATCGTATTTGGATCCTCCTTAAGCCTCACCATCTCACCACCTAAATACCTAACATAGGGATCAAGTACAAATTTACCTCCAACATGCAAGTTGATGTAATATTCCTTTTTTACAGACATCTGCAATTTAAAGAATAAAAAAACATAAGCATAATGACAAATAATATGCAGCAAAAAAGGTATATACAAACAAATTATTAAATAATATAAATCATAAAATGATTTAATAATTATATATATTTCATAATAGCACAACAATAAAACATGGAGGGACCACTTTAATTCCTTGTGCAGTGAAAAATCTAAAATTATTGCCCCCACCAAGAGTTATTACTAAGTTCACAGAAAATCCAAAATTATTGCCCCCACCAAAGTTATCAGCAACAATAAACAAAAACAGTAACCGATAGACATATTAGACATAAAGCTTTTTCTTTGAAAATGACATGTTGAAGGCTACATACTGGAGGTTATTGTTTATAACAGTGCTCTTAAACTTAGAGTTACAAAGGATGGTAGGAAAATAATTGGTGAAGGAAAAGGCATATTTGCCGAATACATTAGTAAAGTCCTTCGAAAATTGTCTGTACCAAGGATGCAGAACTGAATGAAACTATGAGTTAACATTGCAAATGTTGAACCTGCAAAAGATGGGATCTCTAGTTTGGCAAAGTAGGCAAAAAAAATTCTTAGCAAAAGGAACTGCATATAGAATTCAATTTAAATTACAAAAAAATTCAAATTATTTACTAAATATAAAAAAAATATTCTTAAACCAAACAAGAAGTAGTAGTCTTTTCTATTAGTTCAACAAAATTGTAGTTATATTGGTAAAGTGAGTATAAATTGATAGCAATTGTGAAGGCTCAAATATTCTTCAATTAATTACCTCTCTAAATTTGTAGTAATAATAGGAAAAAAGAACATTATATAATATAGTTTATTAAATTATTAAAATTATTGGAGAACCTTTTACATGGCTAAGCCATTCAATTATATAACATTATAGTAACTAAATTTTAGAAAAAAAAAAATAATTCAACTCCTCAAATTATCAGTTAATGATAATTAAAAACCATGGAAAGAAAGATAATATTTGAACAAATAAAGAAACTAGTACTGTAACGCCCTGAATAATTTATTTCTATTTTTGTACATCCTGACGCAAATAAGTATTTTGTAACACCCCTAACCCATATCCGTCACCGGAATAGGATTACGAGGCATTACCTATCATAGTACAACTCAAACAGACATTCATTACATTCCATACTTTGTAAATCATCCACATTAAAAACACTTATTTCAGCCAGAAATTTTGAAACTTTAATACAATTGCAATTTTTATCATTTAATACTTACTTATAATCAATCATGTATATTTAATTAACATGCACCGAGCATGTAACAAAATAATTAATACATTAGCTTAATATTGAATATACCACTTCATAATCAATACACATGCACATTTTAAAACTAAATGAGCCATATTACTCAACTTAAATACCACTCACATATGCGACATAGGTATTAGTCAATATGAACAAACATGCTTTGCACATTATTTTAAGTTAAAACATCCACATGGCAATAATCAAACATTTACATATACTTCACTTAAATAAATGTCATTTAAGACTAAACATACCTCTTTTCTAGTCACTAGACCATGCGCATATTGAACCAAATAAAACATAAGTACCATAGAAACATTACAACATGACCGAACATACCATAGTTGCTTATACTACATGTGCATATTTACTAATATTAATAAACTATATCTAAACATAGTTACCAAATGACCAAATGTACCTCTTCTATTATCATAATTTATGTGTATATGACCATAATAAATAGAACCATTTTGAGCCCAAATAACAACCAAAATGTACACCCATTTCGCATGCTTATTACCATGCCTAAAATTTCATACTCACTACAAACAATTAGCCAACATTTGGTCATCCAAAATAACTTCAATATGACTTTTAAAATTTTGTTCACTCTTTGCTATCCAAGACCGAACCTAAATAGCTAATTCATAAGTGAACATGTCATAAGCATATACCTGTTATTTTAACTAAGTTTAGCTGAATATACTCATACATTGAACAACCTACCATTTAACTCACAAATAACCAAGTCAATTACATGAACATATAACATAAACATTACTTAATCAACTTATATGCCATTTGCCATAATTCATCAAGCATTAATCATATACCTTATAGTCTAAGCCAAGCTCATAGATCATTGATCACATATATGAATACAAATACATTGCATAATCAAAAATACCATTCATGCATGTCGTATAGCATATTTACCAAAAATGAGCTTAAACCATGATCAAACATTATCGAACTCAAGCATAAAAGAAAAATCAAGCATTTTCGCATGGCTTTATATATATATACACTTTCAAACTCAAACACATTAAGACTAGCTTATACATATATACACTTCCAAAATCAACCAACATAAAAGCTAGCCTATACATGACATATGTTCATAGTTTCAAACTTCTGAAATACTGAAATAGTGATCGATAGTGTGAAGGATTTCCTTGACGATCCCCGAGCTCGTAACCAGTTTCCAAAATCTATAAAACAACGAATGAATAGACACTGTAAGGTTGAATAACTTGTAAGTCATAAGCAAATAAATCATTTCAATGACATATATAATTCAATTAAACTAAGCCAAATCAAGCAAACCTTAATCACGTATACATTTATCATACTTGTAAATTCATATATCATTACCTGAATATTAACATTATAATGTCATTTGACCGAATATGAATAATCACATGTACATATAAGTCACCTTTTTCATCATGCATAGTTTATATCATCATTTCAAGTACTAAACTTACCTTATTTTTATGAACATTTAACTGCGCACATACCTTAACCATTTAGCTCTATTTCACATTCAATCTTAACTTAATATTTCTTGTTGAACCATTCAAAATTGATAAGGATACTCGGATAGCTTGAAAAGCTCATATAATGCTTACGTCCCAGACGAGGTCTTACATGTAATTGACTATAGATGCCACTATCCCAAACAAGGTCTTACACGAACTCATATACGAGGACGATGTCCCAGACATGTCTTACACGTAAATCACAAATCGATGCCAACGTCCCAGACGTGGTCTTAGATGACTCATATATCGAAATCTTATGTCATGACATATGTACCCTAACTATTCCTAAGGTTCGTACGGGGCTTTCGGACGTTGTAACTCGATCGATTCATGCTCGTAACACATCATTCCATGCTAAATTCAATTCGGCTAAGTAGTTATACATACTTAAAATTCAATTAAGCTATTTAAAAATTCAATACATTCAAATTAACAACATTTATTTACTTATGAACTTACCTCGGACAAAGACGGACGAACCGGGACGACTATTCGACAACTTTAGATTTCCCCCAGTCCAAATTTGATTTCCTCTTTTCTTGATCTAAATTAATACAAATTTGAATTATTTAATCATATATTCATTTAAATTCATCCAAAAACACATAAATGGGAAAATTACACTTTTACCCCTAACGTTTCACATTTTTCACAATTTAGTCCCTATTTCACAAAACACAAAATATTCAAAATTTCACCACACCCATGCTTGGCCAAATTTCAATAAGGTCCCTAGCAGCCCATTTCTTTAATTTATTTCACATTTTGACCCCTCAATTTACAAAATTCACAATTTAATCCTAAATAGGCATTTTTTACTAAAAATCACTTAATTAAACTTGACAATCTAACAACATATATTTATTTTTCATCATCAAACACAAAAATCATCAAGCTATCAACAATGGCAAATCTCAAATTCATCATCAATTTCAAAAATTTAGGCATGGGCTAGCTAGTATTCAAAGCAACGATCTCAAAAACGTAAAAATCATCAAAAACAGAGTAAAACATATACCCGAATTAAGCTCCCAAAAGTGCCGAATGTTTAAAGCTTCCAAAGCTTTATTTCCTTCTTAGATTCGGCCAAGAAAGATGAACACATGCATGGCCATTTTTTTTTTGTTTTATTTAATACATATTAATATATTAATTACCATTTTAACCTTATTAAAATAATACCTAAATTTTATATTGGTTGTCCATTTTTGGCCATGCGTAATTCTAATGGTTAATTATCAACATAAGGACCCCGCATTATAAATAACATAGCAACTTAACACTTTAACAAATAGCTAGCCAATTTTACATTGTACGCGATTAGGTCCTTTTATTAAATCGAACACTCAAACGATAAAATTAAATCACGAAAATTTCACACATATAAATTAACATGCTGTAGACACCAAAAACAATATTAAAATATTTTTTGACTCAAATTTGTGGTCTCGAAACCACTATTCCAAATAGGGTCTAAATCGGGCTGTTACATATCTGCTTCAGAGGTTAAGTATTCTGGGTGTGTGTGTGAGGTCTTGTGTTCAAGTCTTACTTTTGAAAAATTCTACTATTTTTTATCCTAGCCTTATCCCTGTTTGGTGGGCTTATGTAGTATTGTTTGTAAACTCATATCAGAATGAGCCTACTGGTTCGAGTGGTAAGGAGATAGCTTGCTGAATGTCCTATGTTTAAATTTTTGCGTGAGCGTGGGTGATAATTTGTGGTGACAGTGGTTGATAATGGTTCGGTAGTAGTGGAATTCTGAGTTGATTGGGTGGTTAAAGGATGTGGATGTAGTGGAATTTGACTTAACCTTTTTATTTTATTTTATTTTATTTTCCCAAAAATTTCTCTCTCTTCTAGTTTCTGACGTTCTTTTTCTATGTGATTCTTTCCATCCAAAATTTCTTTTCTTTTTCTTTGTTATGCCAAAATTGTTCTTCTAAAATTGCTGTGATACGATTTTTGAACTCTTCATGTGTCTGGTATGTAACACCCCCTAACCGTATCCGTCGCCGAATAGAGTACGAGGCATTATTGAGGAGTACGAAACACTTACAGATAATTAAAATATATTTTCATAACAACTTGTCTCGATTTCATACTGTTTCATATTTAAGCTTTACTCACCAAAGTATTTGAAATATCATCCTTATGCAAATAGCACACATGAGGTACATAATTCCATAATTATAAATGAACACATTTGTCAAACATATTCCATATTCATATATCAATGTCTCATGTCTCCATGTATCAATAACCGTCATTTTTATTGTTTTTCGAGATAAGTATGTGTAACCATTCATAGCATGCAATTCATCAAGCTTCTTCCTATCAATCACAATTTCAAATGACAAATTCATGTGAATGAGCTCAACCTCATTAGCTATTTAAATTCTATCACTTTGATCCACATACTCATAATTTACTAACATAACCTATCAAACACAATCTCTGAATGATGAAATCATATAAAATTTCAACGTTTACTAAAATCTGCCATATAAATTCAAATAATAATTACCAAAACTTTGTCAAATTGGAGAACGCCTTACGCTCATTGGTCCGCACCGATATATACACCGAATTTCACCGATAATCACCGATGTCGTAGCATAACTATGGTCTTTTCACTAAAATGTCATAACTCAGCTATGGTCTTACATCTTAAACACATATCACACCGATGCCATATCATAGATATGGTCTTACACAGAACTCACTTGTCATTTGTAGCCGAAGCTACTACTATTCACTGATCAGGTAGCCGAAGCTACCATTTCTCACTGATCAAGTAGCTGGAGCTACCACTTCTCACTGATCAGATTACTTATTATCAAATTAGGAAACGTCTTACGAAATTAAGTACGTTATTACTCAGTGCCACGATTCACAACTCAGTATGGTTTTCCTTATTGAGATATCATACCTACATTTCACAACTCGGTATGGAAAATGCCATACCTACATTTCTTAACTCAGTATGGATAATACCATACCTACGTTTCACAACTCGGTATGGAAATGCCATACCTACGTTTCTTAACTCAGTATGGATAATACCATACCTACGTTTCACAACTCGGTATGGATGATACCATACCTACTTTTCACAACTCAGTATGGGAAATGCCATACCTACATTTCTTAACTCAGTATGGATAATGCCATACCTACGTTTCACAGCTCGGTATGGGAAATGCCATACCTACGTTTCTTAACTCAGTATGGATAATACCATACCTACGTTTCATAACTCGGTATAGATGATACCATACCTACTTTTCACAACTCGGTATGGGAAATGCCATACCTACGTTTCACAACTCAGTATGGTTAATACCATACCTTCATTTCACAACTCGGTATGGATGATACCATACCTACGTTTCACAGCTCAGTATGGTTAATGCCATACCTACGTTTCACACTTTACCATGGACCAACCATTGTCTTTTCCGTCAATTCATCTTGTCACTGAACTGAAGTGCTCAATTTGATCATTTATTCAATTTTCATGCTTTTACATTATTCACGATTTTATCATCAAGACATATGAAAAAACACATCATGAAATTCATAAAATTAACAAATGGTCACTAAAATTTAGTTATACAAACTCACAAGTTCGATTTTTGTATTATTATAACCATAATTTCATGATAAATATTCCAAATAAAACATTATATCATTTCTAATTCAACATTTATCGATTATAATCAGGTATGTGATCAATTTATACACAAGTCATTCATATATATATTTATTTTTCCTCCTCCTCCTCTCCATCCACATCCTTAGTATAAATAACACATTTGTAAGTAACATTATCCACAATTTTCACTAATTACTTATGTGAATATTTAGGCTATCCACCAGTGTCATAGTCACTAAATTATTTATATATTGAGGTAAAAAACTCCAAATTAAGATCCATTAATTTTCCCTGAAATTAAACTCACATATATTCTTACTATAAAATTTTTACAATTTTTAGTTTAACCAATAACTACAGTTTATTCTTTAAAGTCACCCCTGTTCTGCTGTCTGACAGTTCCAACCCTTCTTCACTAAAAAATAATTATCTCCTCGTAAAGAATTCAAATGATATTCTTGTTTGCTTATCTTGAAAATAGACTCATTCAGTATTCTAAACATATAAATTTAAGCCTATAATTATTTTTATCCAATTTTTAATGATTTTCTAAAGTCAGAACAGGGGAACCCGAAATCATTCTGACATTGTCTCACAAAACTTATTATATCTCATGATTTACAATTCCATTGCTTACACAGTTTCTTCTATAAGAAACTAGACTCAATAAGATTTAATTTCATATTTTATTTGTCCTCTAATTTGATTTATACAATTTTTTGTGATTTTTCAAAGTTAGACTATTGTTGCTGTCCAAAACTGTTTTAGTGTAAAATGTTGATTTTCATTTTGCCCCAAATTTTACAGTTCATACAATTCAGTCCTTGCTCAATTAACCCCTCAATCAAGCTAATTTTCTCAATTAATACTTTTCCTAGACATTATAAGTTATTTCATAACTATTGAAATTCAAAATTTTCACGTAAAACTCTAACTTCAAACTCTTTTACAATTAGGTCCCAAACATTCAATTTCTATTCAATTCTTTCAATAAAATCAGCATATAAACAATTTAAAGCTCTAATTCCATGCCAAATCATCATATACTTCCAGTACATATTCATAGAAACTTTCAATTTCTTTCATAGAATCAAAAACTAATGAATTCAACAAGTGGACCTCGTTGTAAAAGTCACAAAAATACAAAAATTTCAAGAAATAATCAAGAATTGAACTTACTTGCAGTAAAAATATGAAAAACCAGCTTAAGGGAACTCTTCCATGGCATTTTTGCTGATGAGAATGCAGAAAAATAATGAGAAATCTAGATAATTCCACTTTAGTCCTAGCTTTATTAAGTAAATTTTGTAATTTTCCAATTTTACCCTTAATTCTCATTATTTTCTTGCTGATTTCATGCCCTTGCCGTCCAGCCCAAATAGAACTTGGGTCTATTTGCCTTTTAAACCCTCTTTCTTTTATCATTTAAGCTATTTAATCATTCCCCACAATTTTGCATTTGATACAATTTAGTCCTTTTTGTTCAATTAACTATCAGTACTTTAAAATTTCTTGACAAAACTTTAATACTAACTTATTAAAACTTCATAACTATTTATAAAAATATTTATAGCTCGATTTAAAATTCTCGAGGTCTCGATACCTCGTTTTTGATTCTAATTATTTTAATATTTATTTTTAGTACACTATTCACTATTTCAAAATTTTTCATAACTTCACATTTAAATTATACTCATTAAATTAATAATATTTTCTATCATTTGTCGAATTTAGTGATCTCGAATCACTGTTTCGACACCACTGAAAATTAGGCTGTTATATGGTAAGTGAGGGTAGTGCGTTTTGTTTGAATTAGGGGTAATTGTTTTAACTATTCTATACCAATTCTGGTCTTTTCGGTAATGTGATTTTGGGTTGTTTGGCAGCAAATTGTCAGGAACGAAATTCTTCTCCCGCAAAATCGTAGTTGGGTTTGTTCGTGAAGTTGGGTAAGTAGCGAGCATTTGAATTTCACTATTGAAAGTTTCGTTGGTTTGGTTTATTTGTGGATTAAAAACTGATTCTGGGAGCGTGTAATGTTGTTTGTAGGTTCTAGTGGGCTCGGGATTGCTTACGCGTCAAAATTGAACCAGGTGTGTACCCCTAACACGAGAAAATAAGGTTTTGTAAAAGCTAAAAATTGGGTCTGTCGATGCCACACGGGCGTGTAGTCGACAGTGTGGCTGGCCGTGTGCGAGACATGGCCGTGTGACTGACGAAGGTGTGGCCGTGCACTTGACAGGACCGTGTGATGGTGTGAGTGTATGAGTTTCAGGTAAAGCCGTGTAGGCCATACGGGGAAGACTATTTTTGGCGTGTAGGCCTACACGGACATGTAGGCCCAGAATTTTAAAATTTTCTTTAGGGTCGCACGAGTCATTCCGATCAACTTGGGCCTACCTTAGGGTCGGTAAGGGCTAACCAAACCCTATTTCATGTTATCTGATACTCTAATAGACTGATTTGAGTGGGAAATTGATATGTATGCTTGATTGTATTGTTAAGTATGTATTTATCCATATACGAGCATGTTAAGCATGCTTATTCTATTATTTTGGCATCTATATGATGTATTTGTGTTTGGGGTGGATTTGTATATGTAGAGGAAGTGATCTGTACGACGACCTTTCGCCTATATTTTGGCAGCTTGACTGCATATTATCTGTTATGTGTCGCATCGACACTATATGGTGTGTAGGGATGGGTGGGTGTTTTAACCCCACATGGTGTGATGGGATGGTCAGAGATGGTGTGTAGAGGATGGGGGTAAGATTCAGTAAATTTGTTTTGTTAATCTGACTCTGATATCCATATCTGTTATGGACTTAGGTCCGAATCTATATCTGATTGTATATGAAATACTGTGTATGTTGCATGAATATTTCTGTTGGGTTACACACTGAGTTTATGAAAACTCATATCTGATTAGGAAATTGTTTTCATTATTATAATTTAATAGGTTTCACTGAAATTTTGACTTTCATGAGAGTTTAGTAATTTTGGACTCTCTGGACTTTTTGGTTTAAATTTTTAGTTTGGTTGCGTTATGATTTTTAAACTGCGATGATTTGACAAAATATCAATTTTACGTGAACAAATGTCATTGTTTTGAAAACACGAGCATAATTTTGATTTAAACGGTTTTTCAAACTTTCGCTATGAAATGATTTGGTTAACCATAAAGGATAACATGTAATGGTCAGTAATTAATATATAAATGAATACGTTTTATTAAACTTGGACATTTATCGAAGTATCATCGGTTTCAAAACCCTTCTTCGTAACACTCTCGGATTCGGCCATAACATCTAGGCTGTGTTTTGGATGTTACATTTAGTGGTATCAGAGCTTACTTCAAAGTAACTCTCTGTTTATGATATCATCAACAAATTGAAGTCACACGGCCAAGGCACATGCCCGTGTGCTTAGGCCGTGTTGTCGAATAAATTTTCATAATTTTTCATAAAATAGGTGTAGACTTCACATGGCCACAACCAAGGGATCCACACATCATTTACATACTTGTTAACTCATAGCATGCAATTTCCACATCCATGAAAGACATCATCATATGCATATAAACTTAAACTAATGTTAGCCAATTTCAATGGCCGTTTACAGAATGTATCATCAACCATACTTGACACTTAAGAGTTTGGACATATATTAACATCATACATGCACTATTTGAACATCATTAGCCATTCCAACGGTGTGACTTACAAGCCTTCATCTATGCCAAATAGCTTATACATGCCATTATACCAAAATGAATCATTTAGCTATACCAAAAGGAGATTTGTAGATAGTGTGATCTTGCTCCGATCGAATCCTCCAACCTTCGCGAGCTTTATGAGCACTATAAAACAAGGAAAGGTAAAACGGGGTAAGCATTTTCATGCTTAGTAAGTTCCCGTAATAGAAAAGAAAACTTATCGGTCATAATTATTCACATAAGCATACATACGCATTTATTCCATCAATAATTTTGACAAGTTACCTAAATACATTCGCTCATTAAACAAGTTAGTCATACACGTCATGAAGTAGTCAAACCAACATAGATGAGCTCACCATAATATAAACTTTCATATCATTTCACAATTTCTATTTTTCAAGATTTCTTTTCGTTGAACTATTGTAAGTCTCGATGGAGGCTCGGGTAGTATACTCGAGGTATACATGTCAATCGTCTGTCAATTTACATCTAGAGTGTTCATTGAGCACATATTCATAGAGCACACTTTCAAGCCACATTTATATAACAAGATTACCAGCCCAGGCTAAATCCCGTCTTTAGCATTTGCCGTCAAGAGCTTATTCAGGATTACCAGTCCAGGCTAAATCCCTTCGATAATGTTAGCTCTAATGAGCCTACTATAGATTACCCTTCTGGGCTAAATCCATTTCATGACATTTGCTCAAAAGAGTGTAGCTCAGGATTACCCGTCCAGGCTAAATCCTTTCTTTATTATTTTTTGTTCAGTTCAAGGAAATTATTATAACCCATCGAAATACAATGCTCAACCGGGACAATGACATTTTATTCATGTTTTCCATCTTCTGATTTTTTCATAGTGTATATCATTACATATATATTATCTCAATCACACAATTCAATTAAAACATAATAACATATCAAATTAAATTACATGAAATTACCTTAAGAATGGTTCGTATTCGAACTCAACTATTCCGAGACCATTTGTTTTCCTCGATCTAGTTCCGTAATTGGTTATTCCGGGACCATATAAGCAAATTCGACTATCAATTCATCGTTTTACACATACATTTACATTAATTTGCATTCTAGACAAAATTACCATTTTATCCCTAACTTTTTGACATTTTACATTTTAGTCCTACGCTCGTAAAATGAAATGTGTTCAATTTGTTGGTAACCCAAGTCTAGCCAAACCATATACATGCTCATATCAACCCATATTTTCCATTAAATTAGATTTTTACTACCCATTTTACAACTTGTTACAAATTGGTCCTTTTATGCATTTCCATAAAAAATCACCTAGTAAAAGTTATTTATTATACTTCAAACTTTCATTTTCTACCATAAAACATCAAAGCACATGCATGTCATGTATGGGTAAAATTTTAAACATGAACCCTACTTCAAAACAATGGTAGAAATAGAAAGATCAGGTGAATACGACTTCAAAAACATAAAGAGCACTAAAAACGGGGCTAGGATGTATTTACAATTAAGCTTGAAAGTTGAAGAAACCCTAGCTATGGAGAGCTTGAAAATTTCGGCTATGGTAAAGAAGATGGACAAAATTTTGGCTTTATTTTCCCTTTTTAATTCATTTAATAACCAAATGACCAAAATACCCTTAATGCCTTACTTTAAAATTTCACCTAATCATGTCCATTTTTGTCCATAAACTTAACTAATGGTCTAATTATCATATAAGGACCTCAAATTTAAAATCTGATAGCAATTGGACACCTTTAACATCTAGAATTCAACTTTTGCACTTTTTATAATTTAGTCCTTAAAACTAAATTGAGTGCCTAAACGTCGAAATTTTTGAACAAAATTTTTACAGAATAGTTCCATAAAACTGTAAACCATAAAAATATAATAAAAATAAATTTTACTATGTCAAATTTGTGGTCCCGAAACCACTGTTCTGACTAGACCTAAAATTAGGATGTTACAACTCTCCCTCCTTAGGGATTTTCGTCCCCGAAAATCTTACCAGAAAAGAGGTTTCGGTACTATTTTCTCATAGCCTCCTCAAGTTCCCACGTTGCTTCCTCGACTCCGTGTCTTTGCCACAAGACTTTCACTAAGGCTATACTTTTATTTATCAACTGTTTCACTTCTCGAGCTAAAATTTTGGTCAGTTCCTCACCATACGTCATATCCGGTCGAATCTCAATCTCTGTTTAAGAAAGCACATGTGAAGGGTCAAATCAATACCGCTACAACATAGACACATGAAACACATCATAAATCTTTTCCAACTCCGTCGGTAAAGCCAATCGATACGCTATTGGCTCGATTCTTTTAATCACCTCATACGACCCAATAAAACGTGGACTTAACTTGCCTTTTCGGCCAAATCTGAGAACTTTCTTCCATGGAGATATTTTCAAGAAGACTTTATCCCCAATTTGAAACTCAATTTCTTTTCTTTTCAAATCTGCGCATGACTTTTATCTATCCCAAGCTGCCTTCAAACAATCACGAATTACTTTCACATTTTCTTCGGTTTCTCTAACTAAGTCAACCCCGTGAATTTGTTTCTCGCTGAGTTCTGTCCAATACAGAGGAGTTTGGCACTTACGACCATATAACGCTTCATACGGTGCCGTCTTTATGCTTGACTGAAAATTGTTGTTGTAGGTAAATTCAACCAACGATAGATATTTCTCCCAACTACCTCGAAACTCTAGAACACAACATCAGAGCATGTCCTCAAGAATCTGAATTACTCTTTTGATTTGATCGTCGGTTTGTGGATGGAAAGCTGTACTAAAATTTAACTTCGTACCTAAGGCTTCTTGTAACTTCTTCCAAAAGCGCGAAGTGAATCTCGGATCTCTATCTGAAATAATCGATATAGACACCCTGTGCAATCTCACAATCTCAGCAATGTACAATTCAATCAACTTATCAAGTGAGTAGTTAGTACGTATTGGTATAAAATGAGCCGACTTCATTAATCTATCAACAATGACGCATACGACATCTTTTTTTTTGGGTCAAAGGAAAACCCGTTACAAAGTCCATTGTAATTCTATTCCATTTCCAATTGGGAACCATCACTGGCTGAAGCAGACCTGAAGGTACTTGGTTTTCGCCTTTCATTTGTTGGCAAACCAAACATTTCGAAACAAACTCTGAGATATCTCTTTTCATACCCGACCACTAATCCATTTTCTTCAAGTCATTATACATTTTTGTACTACTCGAATGAATGGATAAACAACCATTGTGTGCCTCTTGAAGAATTTTTTGAATAAGTTTGTCACCTTTCTGTACACAAATCCTATCTCAAAACATCAAACAGCCATCGGAACTGATACGAAAATCTGAGTCATTGCCCGATTCACACAGAGCCATCTTAGCTTGTAATTCACTATCGCACTTCTGAGCTTCACAAATCTGTTGAAGAAACATTGGTCTAGCTCTAAACTCATCTAGAATTGAACCATCATCCGATAAGGTCATCCTCATATTCATGGCTCTCAAGGAAAATAAGGATTTCCTACTCAGGGTATCTGCGACTACATTCGCCTTACCCGGGTGATAATCAATCACGAACTCATAGTCCTTCAGTAACTCTAGCCATCGTCATTGTCGCAAATTTAAGTATTTTTGAGTCACCAAATATTTCAATTCTTGTGATCAGTGAAAACGTGACATTTCTCGCTGTACAAATGATGTCTCCAAAATTTCAAGGCAAAAACTATGGTGGCCAGTTCCAAATCACGTGTCAGGTAATTCTTATCATGTGGCTTCAACTGTCTCAAGGCATAAGCTATCACTTTGCCCTCTTGCATTAACACACATTCAAGACCAATCAATGATGCATCGCTATAAATCACATATTCTTTTCCCGGCTCGGGTTACTTTAAAACTGTTGCCTCAACCAATAAGGCTTTCAATTTCTCAAAACTTTGCTGACATTTTTTAGACCACTCAAACTTGACATCTTTTTGCAACAATCTCGTCATAGGAGTAGCAATCATCAAAAACCCTTTGACAAACTAGCAGTATTAACTGGCTAAGCCCAAAAAGCTTTTAACCTCAGATACATTTTTTGGTGGTTTCCACTCAACTATTGCCGAAATCTTACTGGGATCAACCCGAATACCATCACCTGAAATGATATGTCCCAAAATCCAACTTCTCTTAGCCAAAACTCACTTTTACTAAACTTAACATATAAGTGTTTTTCTCTCAAAATTTGTAGAACAGTTCTCAAATGCTCAGCGTACTCGTATTCATCTCGAGAATAAATCAGGATATAATCAATGAACACGATCACAAACTTATCTAGGTATGGTCTAAAAATTCGGTTCATCAAGTCCATAAAAACTGCAGGAGCATTCGTCAGTCCGAAAGGCATAACAAGGAATTCATAATGCCCATACCTTGTTTTGAAAGAGGTCTTTGGTACATCCGACTCCTTAACTCTCAACTGATAATAGCCTGATCTCAAATCTATCTTTGAAAATACTGTTGCCCCTTTCAACTGATCAATCAAGTCATCAATTCTCGGTAACGGATACTTGTTCTTTATGGTCACTTTGTTGAGCTATCGGTAATCGATGCACAGTCTTATAGAACTGTCTTTCTTCTTTACAAATAATACCGGTGCACCCCAGGGAGAATAACTCAGTCTAGCAAAACCTTTATCTGTCAATTCTTACAACTAAACTTTCAATTCTTTCAATTCAGTCGGAGCCATCCTATACGGAGCAATTGATATCGGCGAGGTACCAGGGACTAAATCAATACCAAACTCAATTTCTCTAATCGGAGGTAACCCTGGAAATTTCTCTGGAAATACATCTGAATATTCGCATAATACCGGCACTAATTCAATTTTCAATTCAGACTCCTCAGTGTTTAACACATAAGCAAGAGGCTTCACACCTCTTTTTCATGCATTTCTAAGCCGACATAGAAGAAATCACATCAGGTAGTGTATCTAACTCATCTAATTCAACTCAAAGAATTCCACCATTTTCACATTTCAATTCAATAATTTTCCGTCTACAATTTACTATTGCATCATGTAGTGTCAACCAATCCATACCCAATATAACATCAAACTCATCAAATGGCAACAACATTAAGTTGGCTAGAAAACAGTGACCTCGAATTATCAAAGGAAAATTCTTGCAAACTTTATCAACCAGGACATATTTGCCTAAAGGGTTCGACACTTTAATCACATAATCAGTAGACTCAACAGGTAAATCCTTACTAGATACTAACTTTATGCAAATATAAGAATAGGTTGATCCAGGGTCAATCAATGCAACTACATTAGTATCATAGAGAGAAAAAGTACCGGTGATAACATTGGGTACCGAGGCCTCTTCCCTTGCACGTATGGAATATGTCCTTGCTGGAGCTCGTGCCTCAGATCTGGCTACTGAATCCTTTGTAGTACCATAACTACCACTGAAATTCTCGGGGTGTCGTGAAAGTCTGCCCCTCAAGGTGAGGTTACTCGATATAGGAGTCTGTTCAGTATCCTTCTCAGCTCTTCCCGGGCATTCCTTAAGAAAGTGATAAAGTGAACCACACCTGAAAGATGCCCCACTTTTCATCTGGTATTCACCATAATGCAATTTATTACATACATTACATCATGGCTTTCGGTTTCCAACACTCTCTACACTAGTTACTGAGGGAGACGAAGTCCTCGATTAAGAGCATTTGAAACTTCTTGATTTCTTTGAAGCAGAGGGTTGTGACTTACTCGTGAATCTTTTACTCGAAACCTATGTTTCCCTTTCAGCTTGCTTCTTTTCTATACTTAAACCCTCAGCCTTCATGGCCCGACCAGCTAGCATGGCAAACTCTCTTATTTTGAGAATCCCAATCAGTAGTTTAATGTCTTGATTCAGTCATTCCTCAAAGCGTTTGCACATCTCAACTTCGATTTGAACCCATTTCCTGGCATACTGGCTCAATTAAACAAACTCTCGTTCATATTCTAACACGGTCCTGTCTCCCTGTTTGAGCTCTAAATTTTTTTTTCTTTTCTGATCTAAAAACCTTTGCTGATATACTTCTTTCGGAACTGCTCTTGAAAGAATTCCCACGTGACATTTTCCCTCGGTACAACTAAAGATATAGTTTTCCACTAATAGTATGTTGTGTCTTTTAGTAAAGATATCGCACATTTCAAACATTCTGCGGGAGTATATGATAATTCCTCGAAAACCTGAATGGTATTCTCTAACCAAAACTTGGCTTTTTCTGAATCATCATCAGTAGTAGCTCTGAACTCTTCTGCTCCATTTTTTCTTATTTTATCAACCGTAGCCTTTTTGATCCTTTCGGGCTCAACACCCCGTGGCATCTCATAATCAGGTTGTGGGACAGGTGGGGTAGGTCGTGGGATAGTAGGGTTTGTTCTCATGTATTCACTAAACCATTCATTCATCATTTCGAAGAAGGCTAGTTTTACCTTTTCGTGACCCTCTGAAAAGGGTCTCCTCTTCTTACTACTAGTTGCGGCTCGTTGTACAGAAACTTGAGCAGTGCCCTCAGTTTCTTCAGACTCATCTCGAGCTTGGTTGGAAGACATTTACTATATGAAAATACATTCAAAAATGGTCAGGAATTATCACATTATCACAAATTTTATATAATGACATGCATAGCTAAACTCGTACTGGCTGCACTTATCTCTGTTTATGATGTCATCAACAAATTGAAGTTACACGGCCAAGGCACAAGCCCGTGTGCTTAGGCCGTGTAGTCAATTTAATTATCATAAATTTTCATAAAATATGTGCAGACTTCACACGGCCAGGGCACACGCCCATGTTTAAGGCTGTGTCGTCCACACGGCTGAGACACACGCCCGTGTCTCTACCCGTGTTCTCGATACTGAGCATTCTATTTTGCAACAATTAAGGTGCATGAGACATACGGCAGGAACGCACGCCCATTTGACACACGGCTTAGACACACGCCCGTGTGTCTACCCGTGTGGACAAAAATAATGCTATTTTGCACCCTTCCATGAACAACCTATACAACAACATGTAATACCATTCAAAGTATAAACATACAACCAATTCAGCCACAACCAAGGGATCCACACATCATTTACATACTTATTAACTCATACCATGCAATTTCCACATCCATGAAAGACATCATCATATGCATATAAACTTAAACCAATGTTAGCTAATTTCAATGGCCATTTACAAAATGTATCATCAACCATACTTAACACTTAAGAGTTTGGACATACATTAACATCATACATGCACCATTTGAACATCCATAAGCATTCTAATGGCTATGTCACAAAATATTCCTTACAAGCCTTCATCGAAAGAGACTCGGATAGTATACTCGAGGTATACGTGTCAATCGTCCATTAATTTACATCCAAAGTGTTCCCTAAGCACATACTCATAGAGCACACTCTCAAGCCACATTTATATAACAGGATTACCAGTCCAGGCTAAATCCCTTCGATAACATTAGTTCTAATGAGCCTACTATGGATTACCCTTCCGGGCTAAATCCATTTCATGACATTTGCTCAAGAGAGTGTAGCTCAGGATTACTCATCTGGGCTAAATCCTTTCTATATTATTTTTTGTTTAGTTCAAGGAAATTAGTATAATCCATCGAAATACAATGATCAACTGGGACAATGACATTTTATTCATGTTTTCCATCTTATGATTATTTCATAGTGTATATCACTATATATATATTATCTCAATCATACAATTCATTTAAAACATAATAGCATACCACATTAAATGACACGAACTTACCTTGAGAATGGTTCGTATTCGAACTCAACTATTCCGAGACTTTTCGTTTTCCTTGATCTAGTTCCGTAATTTGTTCCGGGTCTATATAAGCAAAGTCAACTATCAATTCATCATTTTACACATACATTTACATTAGTTTGCATCCTAGACAAAATTACCACTTCGTCTCTAACAAAATTACCACTTTGTCTCTAACTTTTTAACATTTTACATTTTAGTCCCTAGGATCGTAAAATGAAATGTGTTCAATTTATTGGTAACCTAAGCCTAGCAGAACCATATACATGCTCATATCAACCCACATTTTCCATTAAATCAGATTTTTACTATAGGCCCTTTTATGTATTTCCATAAAAAATCACCTAGTAAAAGTTGTTTATTATACATCAAACTTTAATTTTCTACCATAAAACATCAAAACACAAGCATGTCATGCATGGGTAAAATTTTAAATATGAACCCTACTTCAAAACAATGGTAGAAATAGAATGATCGGGTGAATACGACTTAAAAAACATAAAGAGCATTAAAAACTGGGCTAGGTGTACTTACAATCAAGCTTGAAAGTTGAAAAAACCCTAGCTATGGAGAGCTTTAAAATTTTGGCTAAGGTGAAAAAGATGGACAAAATTTTGGCTTTATTTTGGCTTTTTAATTCATTTAATAACCAAATGACCAAAATGCCTTTAATGCCTTACTTTAAAATTTCACCTAATTATGTTTATTTTTATCCATAAACTTAACTAATGGTCTAATTATCATATAAAGACCTCTAATTTAAAATCTCATAGCAATTGGACACATTTAACATCTAGAATTCAAGTTTTGCACTTTTTATAATTTAGTCCTTAAAACTAAATTGAGTGCCCAAACGTCAAAATTTTAAAAGATTTTCACAGAATAGTTCCAGAAAACTGTAAACCATAAAAATATAATAAAAATAAATTTTACTGCTTCGGATTTGTGGTCCCGAAACCATTGTTCCTACTAGACCTAAAATCAGGATGTTACAATTCTGTTTGGGTCATCGTGGATCGATTGACCAAGTCCGCCCATTTTATTCTTGTTCGGACGGACTACTCTCTACAAAAGTTGGTGAAGCTCTATATTTCTAAGATTGTGAGGCTGCACGGGGTTCCAATTTTGATAATATTTTATAGGGATCCTCGCTTCACTTCTCGATTTTGGAAGAAACTGTATGAGGCTCTGGGTTTGAGATTGGACTTCAATACTGCGTTCCATCCTTAGACCAATGGTTAATTTGAGAGGGTGATTCAGATATAGTGGACATGGTTCGGAGTTGTGTTATTGATTTCTGAGGTAGTTGGGAAGATTTTCTGCCGTTAGCTGAGTTTGTCTATAACAGTAGTTTCCAGTCTAGCATCTAGATGGCACCTTACGAGGCTTTGTATGGTCGTAAGTGTTGTATTCTACTATGTTGGACTGAGTTGGGTGAACGATGGGTTTTGGGCCCTGAGTTAGTTTTTGAGACTGAAGATAAGGTTAGACTGATTCGGGATAGTCTTTAGGTGGCTTTTGATAGACATAAGTCCTATGCAAATCTGAAAAAGAAGGATACCGAGTACACTATGGGTGACTTCATATTTCTTAAGGTATCTCCATGGAATAAAGTTTTGAGGTTCGGTCGTAAAGGCAAGTTGAGCCTTAGGTTCATTAGGCCATATCAGATTCTAAAGCGTGTAGGACCGGTTGCTTATCAGTTAGACCTACCTCTGAAGTTAGACCATATCCATGAGATGTTTTATGTCTCGATGTTGAGGCGGTATCGGTCTAATCCATCTCACGTTGTCTCTATTGAGGAGATCGAGGTTAAACCATATTTGACATTTGAAGAGGAGTCGGTTCAGATTTTGGATCGAGATGTTAAGATTCTGAGGAAGAAGTCCATACTATTAGTGAAGGTTCTTTATCGGAATCATGGCACTGAGGAAACCATGTGGGAACCTAAGGGCTCGATGCATCTGTAGTATCCTCATCTATTCAGATCAGGTAAATTTTGAGGCCGAAATTTCTTTTAGGGGGTAAAATTATAACGCATTGAATAATTTGTTTTTGTTTTTGTAAATCCTGACATAAATAAGTATTTACTTCAGTGGTTAAGTGCTCTGGGTGTGCGTGTGAGGTCTTGGGTTCAAGTCTTACTTTTGACAAATTTTGTTATTTTTTATCCTAGCCTTATCCTTGTTAGGTAGGCTTATGTAGTATTGTTTGTAAACTCATATGAGCCTGCTAGTTCAAATAGTAAGGAGTTAGTCTGCTGGAGGTCTTGTGTTTGAAGTTTCGTGTGAGCGTGGCTGATAATTTTTGGCGACGGAAGTTGATAATGGTTTAGTAGTAATGGGATTCTAAGTTAGTTGGGTGGTTAAGGGATGTGGATGTAGTGGGGTTTGACTTAATCTTTTTATTTTATTTTATTTTATATTATTTTCCCAAAAATTTCTCTCTTCTTTAGTTTATGATGTTCTTTTTCTATGTGATTTCTTTCCATCCAAAATTTCTTTTCTTTTTCTTTGTTCTGCCAAAATTGTTCTTCCAAAATCGGGGTGATACGATTTTTGAACTCTTCATGTGTTTGGTAAGTGAGGGTAGTGAGTTTTGTTTGAATTAAGGGTAATTGTTTTAACTGTTCTATACCAATTATGGTCCTTTCGGTAATGTGATTCTAGGTTGTTTGACAGTGAATCGTCAGGAATGAAATTTTTCTCCTACAAAATCGTAATCGGGTTTGTTCGTGAAGTTGGGTAAGTAGCGAGCATTTGAATTTCACTGTTGAAGGTTTCATTAGGTTGGTTTATTTGTGGATTAAAAACTGATTCTGGGAGCATGTAATATCGTTTGTAGGTTCTGGTGGGCTCAGGATTACTTACGGTAAAAATCGAACCAAGTGTGTACCCCTAACACAAGAAAAAGAGGCTCGGTAAAAGCCAAAAATTGGGTCTGTCGACGCCGCACGGACGTGTAGCCAACCGTATGGCTGGCCGTATAAAAGACACGGCCGTGTGACTGACGAAGGTGTGGCTGTGTGATTGACTCGACCGTGTTATGGTGTGAGTGTGGCCGTATGGGTCAGACAGGCTAGGCCAAGTTGGGCGTATGAGTTTCGGGTAAAGCTGTGTGGGCCATACGGGCAAGACTATTTTTGGTGTGTGGGCCCACATGGGCATGTAGGCCCAGAATTCTGAAACTTTCCCTAGGGTCTCACGAGTCCAATCAACTGTGGGCCTACCTAGGGTCAGTAAGGGCTAACCAAACCATATTTCATGTGATCTAATACTCTAATAATTTGAGTAGGAAATTGATATGTATGTATGACTGTACTATTAAGTATGTATTTATCTGTATACAAGCATGTTAAGCATATTTATTCTGTTATTTTGGCATCTGTATTATGTATTTGTGTTTAGGGTGGATTTGTATATGTAGAGGAAGTGATTTGTACGGCGACCTGTCGCCTATATTCTGGCAGCTTGACTACATATTATCTGTAATGTGTCACATAGACACTATATGGTGTATAGGGATGGGTGGGTGATTTTAACCCCACATGGTGTATAGAGGATGGGGGTAGGATTCGGTATATCTGTTCTATTAATATGACTCTGATATCCATATCTGTTATGGACTTAGGTCTGAATCTATATCTGATTGTATATGAAATACTGTGCATGTTGCATGAATATTTTTGTTGGGTTACACACTGAGTTTACGAAAACTCATATCTAATTGTTTGTTCTATTTAGGTAATCCACAAGCATAGGCGGGTCGGTGCGACGGAGGCTCAGCGGTTACCACTTGACGGGAAACTATTTTTATTATTATAATTTAATGGTTTTCACTGAAATTCTGACTTTCATGAGAGTTTTGTAATTTTTGGACTCTCCGGACTTTTTGGTTTAAATTTTTGGTTTGGTTGTGTTATGATTTTTAAACTGCGACGATTCGACAAAATATCAATTTTAATTTAAACAGTTTTTCAAACTTCCATTGCGAAATGATTTGGTTCACCATAAAGGATAGCATGTAGTGGTTAGTAATTAATATATAAATGAATACATTTTTATTAAACTTGGACGTTTTATCGAAGTATCATCGGTTTCAAAACCCTGCTTCGTGACACTCCCGAATTCGACCATAACATCTAGGCCGAGTTTGGGGTGTTACAAGTGCAGTATTAGGTTTTCATTTATTTAATTTTCCCAGGACATTAGGGCAGCAGACACAACTACCTTTATACACCAAGCTCAGGCTGCACTACCTAAACATGCAGAGGCTTATAATTTAAGCTCAATTTTAATTTCCAGAACCTTTTCAATTAATAAATAGAATTGTTTTTAGTGATATTACTTTTACATTCCATGACAATTTCAACCAGCAACACAAAGCAAAATGATGGAATTCAAAATCTGGCAAAGAGGATATATTTATGTTCAAAGCTAAAGGCTTAAAAATTTTTCAAACGTCAAAATTTTATTGCTTTTGCTTCTCCCTCTCTCTCACTTCTCTCTCACTTCAAAGATGTTTTATTGTTTCATATTAAACATACTAGCTCGAGAGGAATCTTCCTTTAGTCAGTCCTCAATGTACAAAAAGATAAGATACACATAAGTTTATTGGGAGGAAGCTTACATAAACTAATTTATTGAGGGCAATCTTCTTTTAAATAGATTTATTTAACCCTAAATACATGAAAAGTCGTAGTAAAGTAAAAAACAAGCAAATCCCAACAAATACAAAAAGAAACAATAATACAAAACAAAGCATTAAAATGAAGAATAGTTTGTTTATTTGTACCTTTTCTTCCCTATGATTTGGAGTGTGAACCTTCACCAATCTTTACTGCAAAAGAGTAAAGAAAAAACACGTTATAAATGAACCCTAAACTCAAAATTCCCCAAAATCAACAATCCCATAACCCGAAAATCCCTAAAAGTCCCCAAAATTTTGAAACCTAAACAAAAATCCCCAAACCCAAGAACCCTAAACATTAACCAAAATAACATATATAATAGTTTGAAAGTGAAAATTATAAAAACATACCCCAAATTTTTCCTTTCTTGAGTTAGGGTTCTAATATTTTGTTTTGATTAACTGATTCAAAAGTTAGGGTTTAGTTTTTTGTTATGATCGATCCGACTTCTCTTTTTTGGTTAGTGTTTAACTTGTTTTAATTTTTTAATTGTGGGTAAATCCTAAAAATTTTCTAAATGTTTTTTTAAATTTTTAATTATTTTTTAAGTTTAAATTCATTTGCTGACGTGACATTATTTTATCTTATATGCCATGTCAACATCTACATATGTGTGACGCCTAGGTGGAAATTTTTTCCACATTAGCGCCGTTAGTCCCTTAAAGGCCATGTCAGCAAGGCCGTTAAAAATGACCAATTTGACCCAAAAAACAAAGTTATGTATGAAAGTGCTCCAAAAAAAACCTTAAGGGCCAAAGTGACCCAACACCCAAACGTTGGGGGCTAATTTTGTCATTATGCCATTCAACAAGGGTTCTGCCTTCTCTCACTATAAATAGATGACACTGGTAGGTCTATTTACACAACTTAAAGATATCATTATTCTGCCTAAGAATAAAGAGACTTTTATTCTCTTAGAATTAAATATATTTTCCAAAATAACGATTTTGCCAATTTCTATTTAGGAAGAAAATTTTTCTTTCCACATAAAAAGAATTTCTAGTTCTATATTTTGATTGAATTTGTTCAAGCCCACACTCGAAGTAGTTCATGGTATGAGTATAGCAGAGAATATCGTTTGGTTGAAAGCTGGAAAACGTTAAGAATCCTTTTATTTGAAAATACAAGTACGATTTTGGTCTAAGGTTTATTGCTATAAATATCACAAACTAGATCCATTTTAAAATTTTTAATTTTTTGTTGTGCAAGAAAACTGTTTTCAAACCGGATTTTTCCAACTATTGGTATCAAAGCTACGGTTGTGCTATGTTTATAGTGTAAATCGAGATCGAAACTC
Organism: Gossypium anomalum; assembly: GCA_025698475.1. NCBI lineage: Eukaryota > Viridiplantae > Streptophyta > Magnoliopsida > Malvales > Malvaceae > Gossypium > Gossypium anomalum. The sequence goes on along the minus strand of CM046966.1, from coordinate 72,363,239 downwards.
TCCTTCATGTATGATTATATTTGATAAGATGCGACATTCTCATAATTGTATGCATGTTTAGAGGAATGTATGCGAATGAATGTATGATTTTATTTTATTATTATGAATGATAAAGTAATTTTACCAAAATTACGATTCCTAGAAATTAAACTGTAATTTATTATTATCTCGGGCATGTATATTTTAGATCGTACACTATCACCTCCATGCAAAGTTTTATTTTATTATTTATTTAGATTAAAATATGTGAGCTAGAAACGAACATAGGAATTTTGAAACCTAATTTTTCTTGGTGAAACCTAAAAAAATGAGATGCATATAAACTTATCGAGACGATGCAAACTCAATCCAAACAAATAGGGAAGTGACAACGATGGTCTGACGGTGGTTTGACCCGAGACACGAAAATGGTGGTGAAAAGACAATGACGACAAAAACGTGAACCGGTGTTGTAGTAAAAGTCTGTGGTGGCTAAATTGAAGGCCCACAGTATGCTTTAGGGTGATTATTGTAATTTTGAAAATTTTATTTTCCTAAGATAGAATCATGGAAACTTTGGTTGATCAGAGTCATTTAACTTTATACTTTTAATTTTATAAGATAAACATGATGATAATTATATGACTGTGAATGTATGTTAATGCATATATGAGATAAGCAAGTCATATAGGTTAGGGGAGAATGTCACATGTACTTGTTATGTATATATTGATAATTCATAATTGAATTGAGTGGAAGAAGGTCCTTAAACAAGACCTACAACTTCCATCAATGGTCTCTTTTGATGGCATGAAACGAACCTGTCCTAAGGTAGACATTGTAATGTGGATTTCACTGAGAAGACTTATTGAAAGTAAGTAGAATTTTCTTATAATCGTATGATAGTTAGACTGGCCTTTATGGTAAGTATTATCTTGCGGTATATCAAGAAATTTTATCTTCAAAGAGGACAACTAATCACAACATGCTACTCGGTAAGATTGTCTCGAGATAACTTATTCGTGGTGCATGATGTGATAGGTTTTGAGTTAATAGCTATACACTCAAGATAATCTAGTTAAGTAACTCCCCAATGAGCTATACAGAAGTTAGAATGATGGCCAAACGTTACACAATTATTAATACATGTAAATGCCCAAGGAATTAGATTCATGTACTAATTCCATGGAAATCCATGTTCGTACTAGTTGATTATGATCACCCCAAGGTGGCTTGATTCAATGGGTGTAAGAATTATCGTTGCAATAACTTACAAATGTTTTCAAGGTTTAATGTAAGATGCATGCATCATCTTAATGCATATCGTAATGTTGCTAAATGTTTTCAAACATTTACTTAACACAAAGATATTAATATATGAATGTTTTTATTTCAATTCGAAAATTGCACCAACTCTTTTATTGAATATACTCTTGAAAACAAACTAAACGAAAATAACTATAAGGTATGGAAAAGGAACCTGATAATTGTCCTGAGCTATGAGAAACTTGAAACAGTCCTTGGTTCCCTCCGACCACTCAAGCTGAGGCTAGAAAAAGCTGAGAGGAGTCTAATGAGATAACTTTTTACTATATGCTGGCAAGTTTAACCAAAACCCTATATAAGCAACTGGAGAGTTGTAAGACTACCCAAGTGATTCTAGATAAGCTAGAATACATGTTCGAAGGCCAAGCTACCTTGACTTGATAGTCTGTTATAAATAGCTTGATGAATGCCCAGCAAAAAACTTAGTACTTCGATCAAAGACCATATGCTACCTCTTATGGGATACTTTACCGAGGCCACGAATAATGAGACCAACTTGGACCAGAACATTAAAATTGAGATAGTGTTCAAGAGCTTGTCGAATGACTCTGCTGGCTTTTGAGCCACATATAACCTTGACAAAAAAAACTCGATGCTTATACAACTCATGAAAGAATTACAATCCTATGAGTTGATGTTGGATGACAGTCAACTAGTCTGAAGAGTAGAAGCAAATATAAATATCACTTCTTTCTCAAAAGGCAAGGGAAAATGCACTAAGAAAGGCAAGACGAAAGTTTCTAAGCGACCACAAGTGGAAAGGAAGAAAACTAGTAAGCCTAGAGATTTATCTAAGTTTAAATGCTTCTTCTGTAGTAATAAAGGACATTTCAAGGCAAACTGTAGAGAGTGGAAGGAATACTTGGCCACCAAAGACAAAGTTATGGAACTCTTTATTATAGAAGCTTTTTTAGTGGAGGATTCAATAGATCACTAGGTTATTGATTCGAGAGCCACTAATCATGTTTGTGTTTCTCTATAAGGGTTTGAGGAGACAAAAGATCTTAAAGATAAGAAACTATCATTGTGGAATGAAAACGGGACAACTGGCAGCTAAAGTAGTGGGAGATGCACATATTTATTTTGATAATTTTAGGAAGATTATTTTGAAAAACGTTTTCTATGTACCAAGTTTCAAAAGAAACTTAATTTCAGTTGCATGTTTATATAAAGACAGCTTAACTGTGACTTTTAATAATGGAATTGCAATATTTAGAAATTAGAATCTTACCTATAATGGATGAATGCCAAATAATATCTATTTTGTTAAACAAAAAATCTACACACTACTTGAGACTGAATTAACGAATAAAAGACTTAAAAACTTCTCACTCTAATGAGGCATACCTTTGACATTTGAGACTTAGTCATATTAACCAAGAAAGAATCACTAGCCTTGTGAAAGATGACATTTTAAGTTTGTTTAAAAAAAATTGATCTTCCATAATTTGAATCTTGTTTGGAAGTTAAGATGACCAAACGATCTTTTAATGCAAAAAGAACGAGGGCCAGAAAACCCCTAAAACTTGTGCACACTGACATATGTGGCCCCATGATCTTTTAAAAAAGTTTATTGTTATAAATACTACAAACTAACTCGGTTTTCAAAATTTAAATTTTTTGCTGTGATAGAAAAACATTTTTAAACTGGACTTTTTCCAACAAAAATGCTTGTTTGGATTTTGAGCTTCATGATGTTCTTGATTTTTTTTATGGTTGATTGTGAAACTAATTGTTTATATTTGCTTGATTGCTTGTTTTATTGTATTGAAGTGTTTAATACACTAGAATTGACGCCTCTAGTGGAAGATTTAGATAGATGAGGTCGAGAGGTGAATTTATCATGCAGAACTTTGATATGATTGTGTCGAGTCGGGAGACTAAAAGGAGATCTATGTGCCTAGTGGAGACCAAGAGGAGAACCTAGGGGGTAGCATCTAGTTTAGAATGAGACCGAGAGAAGATTCCTATTACAAGTGACAAAAAATAGAACCAATTCATGTGTATTAACTTAATAAGCAATTAGTAGATCAATCAACCGTATACATAGTTTAAGACGAGAAAGAGGAAAGTTAGGATAATGTGTTTACTTGATAATGTAGATTTAATTTCTTCATAATTTCTATTTTGTTTGCACTAATAATGTCCGAAATGATTAGATTAATAATCACTTGACTAGTACTTGACTTGACTATTACATTTCCCCTTATCAATCGTTTGGGTTCAATGCTCAGAATACTTCTGTATTTTGTTGTAAAACAAAATTCATTATTACAATTTGACATTGTACGCTTGCAGTGTAACCACAAGTAAATTGATTATTTATTTTTTTATCATTTGTTATGCCTGTACAAGTGTGGTCACTTAAGTAAATGTTATGATTGTGGTTTACTTGGAAAGGTATTTGGATGCCCAGTTGATCTCAAACCAAAATTCATCCCAATTACATTTATTTCCACATATGCCCATACCTTTAACAGAGGAAAAAATCATAATCATGAATTATTAGAAGATATTACTTCAGTCATAAAACTTATTGAAAAGGTTCTATACCTAACAATTAAAAGACTAGACATCTCATATGTTTTGCAATGTTAGAGTCAATTCATGTAAAAACCTAAGAAGACACATTACAAGACAACACTCAAAATTGTGAGGTATATCAAGAAAAATCATGAACAAGGAATCCTACTAATAGCTTCAAGTTTTCAAGAGTTAATAACATATTGTGACTCAAATTGGGCTGCATACCCCATGACAAGGAAAATGATTTCTATTTTTTTTTTGTATAAAGATTGGGGGGAGTCTTATACCTTGGAAATATAGAAACCAAAACACTTTGTCCAAATCATCTATTGTAGTAGAATATAGAAGCATAGGTGTAGCTGTTGGATCTGATGCCCTAAGTGTAGAATTTTTGTCTAAGTACACTTGTTAATTTTTGGAATAGATTGATTAATAAAATTATTCATGAATTAAATTGTTGTTCTCAAAATGGTTTTTGCATGCAAAGAAAAATGGAAGCTAATGTTGCTCATTGGTTGTCTAATGTTTAACTAATACTAAGCAGTATTATGTGGTTGGATCGTAGTATATAAATACAACTTGTATTAGTAGATGAACCTAAACATGTCCTTAGTTTGATTGAAAATGAGTAAACCGATTAAAAGATAATATGTCATCTATCAAGTCCAGTTAAAGAGATGTCTTGTCTTAGGCATTAGAGCGAATGACCCCCAAAAGATAGAGACACAGATATGACTAATTGGATTGATAGTACATTGGACAGGACCCAAGTAGAATAGATCCTGAATTTGTTTATGGATTTATTCACTTGTGATATTAATAGTGTGGCATACCTAAATCCTGAGTGGATGGCAAACTATGTATGTGTGACTCGTACACTTTGATGTAAGTAAAAGCCTAAGTTCAAATCGGTAAGGAACTGAAAGCTAATGCGTTAGGTGTATGACTGTTGTACTATGTAATGTCATTCAAAACAGTGGAATTCATAGCCCAAAGCATTGGTAAATGATATCTTCTCATTGGCATTACATGGTTGATGAAAAGTAAACATGACCACGGGTTATTTGTCTTTGTGATGGATGACTTGATCACTATTTGATAGTGGTTGACTTTTCATGAAGAAAATATGATGATTACCATGAGATAAAGTAGGATCATATTGGGAGAATGGATATTATCCCAAAAAGATTAATGACATCTTATGAGGGTAACACACTTATGACAAGATCATTGGACGAGCACTAAGTAATTGCTTTTGTAATGATATGTCGTTGGGGAGAGCTCAGTCACGATACTATAGTGGAATGACTTCGTGACTAAATGAGTTTATAATTAATAGGAGAAAAGCGAAAACTTAATTATAAATCATTTGAGCCTCAACTACATATGTCCAATCGGTCCCTCTGCTAGCTCGTTAAAACTAGAAATGAATTGTGTGTTTGAAAAGAAATGAACAGAATAAATAGAAAAAGAGAAGTGAGAAACATTTATGAATGATTATGATTTTCTTCGAAATGGAGAAATGGAATCATTTGGAAATGAATGTAGGCTTCCAAAAATGGAAATGAAAATGAAAACAGAAAATTACAATATTTATAGATTACTTGAAAAAATATTAGAAGAATAAGTTTATCTTTTTGGATTGTTTTGAAACTCGAAAATGAAAATAAACTATTCGATCATAGTAAACATGTTGATTTATGAAATATTAAACATATTTTCTCGAAATTTTACTAGGGACATAATCTTCAAAATTTTAGCAAGGGTAAAATCGTCAAAAAATTTGCTAAGGGTAAAATAAGGATGAAAAAATTGTTTTATATATAAATATTAAAATTTATCTTGGGAATAGAAAAACTAAATCGGGTTGGATCACATTACAAAGTATTAGGTCAAACAGGTTTAGGAAGTACTCGTAATTGGACGCAACGTGAAAGAGGCCCAAAACCTCTCATGTAACATGAAAGGGGCAACAACCCTAGTAGGAATAGTAGGGTGTGCCATCCACCCCTCTCCTACTCTAAGTAGGATATTTTTGTTCTTTGAAATAAACCACTAAAACTGAACAAAGGTTCTACCTTTTCTTCTTGTAAATAGATGGCACTAGTAAAGTTTTTTACACAACTCAAAGAAATTATTATTCTGTTGAAAATAGAGAGAGTTTATTTTCAACTATTACATATATCTTTTAGGAATAACAATTTTATCGGTTTCTATTAAGAAGAGAGAATTTTCATTTTCACCTAAAAAGGAGAAAGAACTTTTCTTGTTCTATATTTCAATTCAATTGGTTCGAGCCTACACTCGAAGAAGTTCGTGGTATGAGAATAACAGAGAAGATCATTTGGTTGAAAACTAGGAACAACGAATGTTCGCTAAGACGAAAACACAATTACGAATTTGGTTAAGGTTTATTGCTATAAATATCACATGTTCTTATTAGTTTATCATGATCACCCCACTGTGACTTGATTCAATGGGTGTGGGAATTATTGTTGCAATGACTTGCAAATGTTTTCAAGGTTTAATGTAAGATGCATGCATCATCTTAATGCATATTGTAATGTTGCAAAATATTTTAAAACATTTGCTTAATAAAAAGATATTAATATATGGATATTTTATTTTTAGTTCAAAAATGGCACCAACTCCCTTATTGAACATACTCATTGAAAAAAACTGAATGGAAATAACTATAAGGAATGAAAAAGAATCCTGATAATTGTCTTGAGCTGTGAGAAACTTAAAATAATCTTTGATACTAAGTGCCCTCCGACCACTCAAGTTGAGGCTAGAAAACGTTGGGAAGAGTATGATGAGATAGTTCCTTGCTATACGTTGGAAAGTGTGACCAGTATTCTGTATAAGCAACTGTCGAGCTATAAGATTGCTAAAGTATTTCTGGATAAGCTAGAATACATGTTCGGAGGCCAAGTTGCCTTGGCTCAACAGTCTGCCATAACTAGTTTGATGAATACCCAACAAAATCCCAACAGATGGTCAAAGACCATATGGTCACTCTTATGGGCTACTTTTCTGAGGCCGTGGACGATGACGCCAATCTGGATCAAAACACTCAAATTGAGATGGTGTTCAAAAGTTTGTCAAAGGATTTTTGGTTCCGGGTCGCATATAACCTTGGCAACAAAAACTTGACGCTTACACAACTCATGAAGGAGTTATAATCCTATGAGTTGATATTGAATGATGCTTAGCTGATCTGAAGAGCAGAAGTGAATATAGCCATCGCTTCTTTCTTAAAAGGGAAGGGAAAACACACTTAGAAAGGCAAGACTAAGTTCTCTAGGCCACCACAAGTGGAAAGGAAAAGAACTAGAAAGCATAAAGACTTATCTAAGTCTAAATACTTCTTCTGTAGTAAGAAAGGGCATTTTAAGGCAAACTGTAAAGAGTGGAAAGAATGCTTAGCCACTAAAGGAAAAAGTATAGAACTCTTGATGATAGAAACTTTTTTAGTGGAGGATTCAATAGACCACTGGGTCATTGATTCTAGAGCCATTAATCATGTTTGCGTTTCTCTATAAGGGTTCATGGAGACAAAAGATCTTAGAGATAAGAACTTATCGTTATAGATCGGGAACGAGACAAGAGTAGCAATTGAAGAAGTACGAGATGTACATCTTTATTTTGATCATTTTACGAAGATTGTTTTAAGAGGCGTTTTCTATATACCAAGTTTCAAAAGAAACTTAATTTCCGTTGCATGTTTATATAATGGAATTGACCGTGAATTTTAATAATGGAATTGCACTTTTTAGAAATCATAATCTTATCTATAATGGATGGATGTCAAATAATCTCTATTTTATCAAACCATATATGAACACACTGCTTGAGACTGAAATATAGAACAAAAGACTTAAAACTTCTCACTCTAATGAGGCGTACCTTTAGTATTTGAGATTTGGTTATATTAAACAAGAAAGAATCACTAGCCTTGTGAAAGATGACATATTAAGTTCACCTAAAGGAGTTAGTCTTCCACAATGTGATTCTTGCTTGGAAGGTAAGATGACTAAGCGATCTTTTAATACAAAAGAAACAAGAGCAGTGAAACCCTTAAAACTTGTGAACATTGACGTATGTGGCCCCATAAGAATTATTGCAAGAGGTGGTTAAGAGTACTATGTAACATTTATTGATGACTATTCCAGATATGGGTATGTATACTTGATGTATTGCAAATGTGAAACCTTTGATAAATTTAAAGAGTTTCACGCGAAAGTGGAGAAACAACTAAGTTTACCCATAAAGACACTTCAGTCGAGTCAATGTGAGGAATATTTATCTGATGAGTTCTTAAGGTACCTCATAGAGAATGAGATTCTATCCTCTTAACCATGCTGGGCACTCCACAATAGAAAAACGTGGTAGAAAGAAGGAATCAAACGTTGTTAGACATGGTATGTTTGATGTTAAGTTATTCAAAGCTGCCAATCTCTTTTTGGGGATACGTTGTACAACCAACTTGTTATATTCTGAATGATGTGCCAACTAAGGCAGCATCAAAAACCCTATAGGAATTGTGGCATGGCAGGAAGTCGAATCTTAATTATTTTAAGATTTAGGGATGCCAACCAATGTATTGATAAAGATGCGCGGAAGTTGGACTCACGGATAGAATTGTGCATGTTTGTAGGATTTTATAACCCGAAAGAGAAAGCTATTATTGTAACACCCCTAACCTGTATCTATCACCAGAATAGGGTTACAGAGTATTATAGATGTTTACAGAATAATTATAGATAATTTATGTTAATTACTATTCATTTCTGAAACTAGTCACAGTGTCCCTTGAAATAGACCATCGAGGCCCAATAAAAAACATTTGAATTGAGTAGGGATTAAATTGGGAATTCAGAGAATTTTTCGTGAAATTTCAATTTTTTTCCTAGATGCAGGGCACACACGTCCGTGTGGTCAAGGGACACGCCCGTGCTGCAGGCCGTGTCTGACCCTGTGTAACTTTCTGACTTGTACCACACGGCCAGCCACACGCCCATGTGCTAGGCCGTGTAGTCAATTTGATTTTCCAAAATTAATTGCAGGTTTCACACAGCCAAGACACACGCCCGTGGCCTAGGCCGTGTATCACACACGACTGAGACACACGCTCGTGTCCCTACCCGTGTGTCCTATTCTGAGCATTATGTTTCTCAAATTTTAAGATGCAGGGGACACACGGCCAAACCACATGCCCATGTGCCAGGCCGTGTGTCATACACGGTTAAGACACACACCCATTTGTCTACCTGTGTGGACAAAATAAAGCCATTTCCTAGCTTTATTTCTCACCCAAAACTTGCTAACAACCCATATCAACACATATTCACATATATCAATCAATTTCCAAGCATTAATCCAGGCAAGGTTCATTAACAGGTTTCTTATAATATCACCTATATTCATATAGCCAAGCTTACCTTTTTGTCAAGGCATATAAATTACCTTAGTTTAATCTAACCATACCATACTAATATATATTAACATGATAAAACTTTGTAGTAATATACCAAATCAACATCACTAGCCATACCAATGGCTAGATTACAAACATCCATTTACAAGCCATCATTTGGTTAAGTTAACCTATACATGCCTGATCGTGATTTTCCGTGATAAGTTTTATAAATTTATAATTAATCTTTCTTGAAACTAACTATTATCACGACTTAGGCAAGTGTACCTATCGAACAGTAGTATAGCTTTAGCAAGACCGGATTTTCGAACCCAAAGGAACTAAAAGTAGTAGTATTAACTGTCTTTTTATTATCTAGCCTAAAAATAAAAGAGTTTGTTTTAATTAACTAATTAACTAAACTAAGAAATCACAGAAAATAGAAGTAGGGAATTACTTCTGGAAAAATGATTGATTTAACACAATACCCAAGGAAAAATCCACCTAGACTTCACTTGTTATTTTGACTCCAAATCGGACGATTTATTCATTTAACTTGTTTCGTAGAAATCCATGAGTTATGTTATTATCCCTATTCAAGACTAATAACGTCTAACCCTAGGTTGAATAATTGAAATCTCTTTCTAATTAACACCCTAAGGTTGCATTAACTCGATCTATGGATCCTCTTATTAGGTTTCACCCTAATCCAGCAAAATCTTGTCACCCTATCTCTAGGCGCGCAATCAACTCTGCTTAATTATGACAAAACTACTCTTAGACAGGGACTATTCATCCTCCAAATAAGAGCATTAACTTGAATCAATATCCTGAAATACTGAAACAAGAATTAAGAGCACATAATTAAGAACAAGTTAAATATTTATCATACAATTCAGAAAATAATAACAAGATTCGTCTTAGGTTTCATTCCCCTTAGGTATTTAGGGGTTTAGTTCATAACTAAATAGGAAAACATCTCAGAAGAATAATGAATACAAAATATAAAGAAAACCCAAAACTCCTGAAGGGAAATTGAGGAGAGATCTTCAGTCTTGATGATGAATCTGGCTTCTGAGATGGATCAATCAGCTTTCTTGGAGTAATTCCTTACTCCCTACTCTGTGTCTCCCCTTTAGTCCTCCTCTAGGATGTTTAAATAGGCTTTAGAATTCCTAAAAGCCCTCCAAACTTGCCCTTTTCCGAATAGAACTTAAATAGGGCTCGGTAAGGACACGCCTGTGTGACAGGCTCATGTGTGATTACTTCAGGCCGTGGTTAAGGCTGAGAGATCAACACGCCCATGCTAAGGTTGTTTTAGGTCGTGGTCGAGCCTGTTAGAATGGCACGGGCGTGTGATCTACCCATGTGAGGAAGTCCAGGCCTTGTTGTTTTCCCACGTCGGCCCATTTTCTCCATTTTTGGCCCGTTTCTTGTTCTTTTCGCTCTCCTATGCTCACCTAAGTATAAAACATGAAATTAAAGGATTAGGAGCATCAAATTCACCAAAACTAAGGAGAAATCATTCATAAATGTGTGAAGAATGGGATAAAAATATGTATAAATTACGGTTTATCAAATACCCCCACACTTAAGCGTTTGCTGGTCCTTAAGCAAAATCCTCAATTCACAATTAAGAATTCTTTTTTCTCAACGTAGAATTCTTATCAATAATATCTCAAGCTAATCCATAAGTAATCATACATTAAGAATTCAACTAGAAGAACATTAAAGTTTCAAACATTCCAAGTTGAGCATTTAATCATGAAAAATATAGGCATCTCTCCTTATTTAAATAATCACCTTTGATTCGAAATCTCACAAAGTTTAACATCCTCACTAAAGATTCACTCAAATAACTCGAAATGTTTAAGGACAATGAAATTAGCACTCAACAGTCAATATGAAAAGTTATTACCATAGGCTTGCTTGAAAATCAAATCTCCACCACTATAAATTGAGATGATACATCAATCAAAAGGTCTTTAGAGGGTTGTAACGAGGCTCAGTTAGGGGGTGTGGTCACAAGCTAAAAGAAAAGGTTGGAATCGAGATTGAATTGAAAAATTACTTAACTAGAAAAATATTTAATCATCACTTGTGTACAACAGAGCTTCTTCTCAAAATACGGAATTTAAATACTTAAGCTAAAAAATAAAATATCACTATTAATATGTAAATATGTCTATTTTTTTAGAAGACATAAGTAAAGAACATAGACTAACTATTAAGAACAAGACATAGCTAAGCAATTTATTCAAATCAAATCTCGACAAAAATAGGGATCAAATTAATTAAGAGGATTTCAACAATAATGAGTTAAGGGTTAATATTAAGGGTAATACAAGGAATAGTTTGTTATGCTCAAAGGGGTTTACTAAGGGTTAATCGTGGAGGTAGGCTTTTCATGGCATGAGTGGGTTAATCCTACATGCCTCTATCATCTTGACATAGCAAATCAAATGGTGTGGTCTTGACATGCATAATCAAGCAAGTTCTAGAATAACAATTCGATATTGACACACTCAAGCAATAATAAAAGTGAGCATGAAAGAAATAATAGGTGCTCTTTAAAGCCTCAAAATCTAACAAAAATTATGGCTTTTTGATGTCCAAAACTGTGGATTTCAATTCAAGGTAATACCTAAACTTGGGAAAACAACCTAAATTTTTAAATTCTTAAAAGTCAACTTATCATGCTTAATTCTCTAATGTCTTAAAGTTTAAATAGTCAATACATGAGTGCCTATGTTTTAATTCAAGATATATCAATAAAAATTGTAAATTAATCAAAATTCATTCTAATAATGATATGAGAAGATTACATGAGAATAAGATAAAATTCAGGATTTTTTTTCTGATATAGATATAGATAACCCCTCCACACTTAAGATGTACATTGCCCTCAATGTACAAAAATAGATATATTGAAAAATATAAATATAAGATCATAAGATAGGAAGAGAAGTGAAACTTCCTGAGTTATGAACGGATGGAATCCCTGGATTAGCGCAAGCGCAAATTGAAAATAGAGTTGGAGGAAATGCATGATTCTGCGGGAGAATTAAGGGAATAATCTGATAATAATCACAAAGATAAGCCGTGTTTTTAAAAACAAATGAGTTTTCAAAAATAAATAAAAATTAAAATTAAAAATAAAATAGGAGAAATAATCTAAATTTTTCAAGTGGCATGGCCGTATCACACGCCCGTGTGGTTCGTGCTCAGCCCGTATTTGTCACGAATTGAGAGATCATCACACGGCCGAGGACACGCCCGTGTGTCTAGGCCGTGTGCTTGCATGATCGTATCGCACGACCATGTGGGATTTGCTTCGCTTCTCCCACACCCATGTACCTATGCACACGCCCGTGTTATTTTAACAGTGTCGACCACGGGTGCTAGGCACGAGCGTGTTGCACTCCTGTGTCATTTTCGCAGATTTGCCCACGGCTTGCTCACACGGTCGTGGCAATTTATTGCATCCCATGTTTTGGGAAAAATGTTGCTCTGTTTTCACACAGCTATATCGCACGGTCGTGTCTCTTCTTATGTTACGGGCACGGTCTAAGACACGCCCGTGTGCCTGGTCGTGTGAATTTTGTGAACCTATGTTCAGAGACTCAATTAATGATCTAGATATTAAAATTTTGAATAAAATTTAAATAAATAAAAACTGTTAGTACTCGGGTTGACTCCCGAGAAGCGCTTGTTTATAGTCTAAGCTCGACTTTACCTTGTTGGTGTATTCAGGGAGGTTCGTTGAGTCGTAGCTCCTCTCCATCATCCTTAAAAGTCTCACCATTATAAAGTTTGAGATGATGGCCATTTACTTTGAAAGTTCCTTGTGATGGGTGACTTACCTCTATTGTGTCATATGGAAAAATAGATTGAACTACGTAAGGTCCTAACCATCATGATTTAAGTTTGCCAAGAAACAATTTGAGTCTCGAATTATATAGTAAGACAAGATCTCCGACTTCAAATTGTTTCCGTTGCTTTAAACGAGCGTCATGGCGCCGCTTTGTTGCTTCCTCGTATAGGCATGAGTTTTCATATGCATTGGCTTGCCACTCATCTAGCTCGTTCAACTGTATCAACCTGTTTTTACCTGCAAGTTTGGGATCAATGTTTAGAAATTTAATAGCCTAAAAAGCTCTATGCTCTAGTTCAAAGGGTAGATGACAACTTTTTCCATAAACAAGTCTGTAATGTGATGTTCCTATAGGAGTCTTAAGAGCAGTTCTATAAGCCCATAAAGTATCATCTACTTTCATTGCCCAATCTTTCCTGTTTGATTCTACTGTCTTTTCAAGAATCCGTTTGATTTCTCGGTTTACCACTTCAACTTGTCCGCTAGTTTGAGGATGGTATGGGGTGGCTGTTCTGTGATGGACTCTGTATTTCTTAAGGGTTTTCTCAAATTGAGTGTTACAAAAATGAGTACCTCTGTCACTGACAATTACTCTAAGTGTTCCAAATCTAGAGAAAAGTTTCTTAAGGAATCGTACTACCACTCTAGCATCATTAGTAGGTAAGGCTTGGGCCTCCACCCATTTAGACATATAATCAACTGCTACCAAGATGTATTTACTCCCAAATGAACTACAGAATGGACCCATGAAGTTAATACCCCAAACGTCAAATATTTCACATGAAAGCATATAGTTTTGAGGCATTTCATCACGTTTGGAGATGTTACCTGTCCGTTGGCATTTGTCACAAGAAGTAACGTACCTGTTAGCGTCATGAATAATGAGGGCCAATAAAAACCTGATTCAAGTATTTTATGTGCGGTTTTAGTTCCACTATAGTGTCCTCTAGTTGGTCCTGAGTGGCAATGTTCCAAGATCTTTGATGTTTTTGACCTTGTAACACATCTTCTAATGACTTGATCTGCACATATGCGAAAAAGAAAATGGTCGTCCCAAAAATAGTTTTTCACATCATTAAAGAATCGTTTCTTTTGTTGGTGTGTCAACCCTTTAGGGATAATGTTAGCGGCTAAAAAATTCGCAATGTCTGCAAACCAAGGTACCTCAGAATCAGATATAGTAAAGAATTGTTCTTCAGAAAATGAATAATTTATTTCAGCTTAATCTAGTTCTTTGGTAATTGAGTTCTCAAGCCTGGAAAGATGATCAGCCGCAAGATTTTCAGCTCCTTTCTTATCCTGAATTTCTAAGTCAAATTCCTGCAACAACAAAATTCATCGAATGAGTCAAGGTTTTGCATCAGTTTTAGTTAAAAGGTAGTGAAGGGCAGAATGATCAGTGTAAACGACAACTTTAGACAATATTAGATAGGATCAAAATTTATCAAATACAAACACCACAGCTAGCAATTCTTTTTCCGTGGTGGTGTAGTTTTCTTGTGTGGCTGTCAAAGTCTTGCTAGCATAGTAGATAGGTTGAAAGTGTTTGTCTCTTCGTTGTCCCAAAATCGCACCTACTGCAAAATCACTAGCATCACACATTAATTCAAAGGGTAAATTCCAGTCAGGTGCAATTATGATTGGAGCATTAATTAATTTATCCTTTAAGGTATTAAATGCTTCTAAACATTCCTGATCGAAATTAAAAGGTACATCTTTTTCTAGTAATTTAGTCAAAGGCTTAGCTATTTTAGAAAAATCCTTAATAAATCTTTTATAAAAACCAGCATGTCCTAAGAAGCTTCTAATAGCTTGACTGAACAAGGAGGGGGTAATTTTTCGATTGTCTCAATTTTAGATTTGTCAACTTCAATCCCTTTACTAGAAATTTTACGCCCTAATACAATACTTTCTTGAACCATGAAGTGACATTGCTCTCAGTTAAGCACAAGGTTCGTTTCCTCACATCTTATTAAAACTCATTTTAAATTTTAAGGCAAAAATGGAAAGAGTTACCGAATACCGAGAAATCATCCATAAATACCTCCATGATGTCTTCCACGAGTTCGTCAAAAATGGCCATCATACAGTGCTGAAAAGTGGTAGGAGCATTACATAATCCAAAAGGCATTCTACGATAAGCAAATGTACCATATGGGCATGTGAATGTCGTCTTTTCTTGATCTTCGGGAGCTATTGGGATTCGGAAATAGCCAGAGAGTTTATCTAAAAAGCAATAGTACATGTGTCCAGATAATCTTTCCAACATTTGGTCAATGAATGGCAAGGGAAAGTGATCTTTTCTTGTGGCATCATTCAGCTTCCTTTAGTCAATACAAACTCTCCAACCTGTGACTGTTCTTGTTGGAATTAATTCATTCTTCTCGTTGGTCACAACCGTCATGCCTCCTTTCTTAGGAACAACCTGCACTGGACTTACCCAAGAACTGTCAGAAATAGGATAAATAATTCTAGCATCTAGAAGTTTAATTACCTGAGCTTTAACAACTTCTTTCATGTTGGGGTTTAGTCGTCTTTGAGCTTGCACACATGGCTTATATTCATCTTCTATTAAAATTTTATGGGTGTAAAAAGAGGGGCTGATCCATTTGATGTTAGAAATTTTCCAAGCTATGGCCCTTTTATGTTCTCTTAATACTTGGAGTAATTCCTCTTTTTCCTTGGGTTGCAGGTTAGAAGCAATAATCACTGGTAATGTAGAATTATTTCCAAGGTATGCATATTCCAAGTGATTTGGCAATTATTTAAGTTCTAGTTTGGGAGGTTCTTCAATAGAGGGTTTTTGCTTAAGTTCATCGTTTATCTTAATACCCTCATATTCTGCTTATCTTGAGGAATGTTCATTGGAGTCATCGTCTGCCTCCTCTCCTTGAGCTAGACACAGTTCCGTCGTGTCTTTCCGTATAATTTCCTGAAAAGAGTCTTGAGTAGCATGATCAATAGAGTTAATAAAATAACATGAGTTATCCTGTTCCCTAGAAAATCTCATAGCATCATAAATTTTAAAGATAATCTCTTTGTCACCTACTCTAAGTACCAATTTACCGTCACCCACATCAATAACAGCCCTAGCAATGGCTAAAAATGGACGCCCTAAAATTAAGCGCACTTCCACATCTTTGTCCATGTCAAGCACAATAAAGTCAACAGGGAATATAAATTTATCTACTTTCACAAGTACGTCTTCTATAATACCCCTAGGATATTTAACAGATCTATCAGCTAGTTGAATACTCATTCTAGTGGGTTTAGGTTCCCCAAGACCAAGTTGTTTGAACATTTTATATGGCATCAAATTAATGCTAGCGCCTAAATCAGCTAGTGCTTTCTCAACATTCAAAGTACCAATTAAGCAAGGGATAGTAAAACTTTGTGGGTCTTTCAGTTTGGTTGGCAGTTTATTTTGGAGTATGGCTGAGCACTCCTCATTGAGTTCCATTGTAGATAAGTTCTCAAACTTTCTTTTATTTGTTAAAAGCTCCTTCAAAAATTTTGTGTATGTAGGCATCTGCGAGATGGCTTCAACAAAAGGCAAGTTGATATGTAATTGCCTAAAAAGTTCAAGAAACTTACCAAATTGTGCATCCATGCAGTCCTTTTTCAACTTTGCTAGGTATGGAACTGGTGGTTTATATTCCTTTGGCACTGGTTTGTTATTATTTTCGGGTTTTTCCTCCTCTATTTCGCTTATCAGGGATTTTTGTGTTAGCTTCTTTTCAGATTCAACTAACACTTTCCCACTCATTAGTGTAATTGCTTTCACATGCTCTTTTGGATTGGGTTCGGTGTTACTAGGTAAACTTTTTGATGGTCTTTCAGAAATTAATTTGGACAACTAGCCTATCTGAGTTTCGAACTCTTGGATTGATGCTTGTTGATTTTTAAGTGTCGTCTCGGTATTCTGGAAACGAGTTTCTGACACTGCGAAGAATTTGGATAGCATCTCCTCAAGGTTTGGTTTCTTTTCCTATTGATAAGGTGGTTTTTGAAAACCTGAGGGTGGTAGTGGTCTCTGATTCCCTTGACCACTCCATAAGAAATTTGGGTGGTTCCTCCAACCTGCATTATAGGTATTACTGTATGGGTTATTTTGAGATCTAGAGTTATTGTTACCCATATAGTGGACTTGTTCCTCTTCGGTTGTAGGATTGAAGGGTTGATATTCTGTATGTACGCTTCCCCCATTTGAATCACACCTCATCACTGGATGTACCTGCATAGAACCAAGTAAACCATCAATCTTTTTGTTTAGAAGTTCTACTTGATTTGATAGCATAGTGACCGAATTGAAGTTATAAACGCCTGCTATTTTGGTTGGCTTAGTCCTCATGACTTGCCACTGATAATTATTTAGTGTCATCTCTTCTATAAATTCATAAGCATCTTCAGGTGTTTTATTATTGATAGTCCCACCAGCGGTTGCGTCAACCATTTGTCTAGTTGAGGGATTTAGGACATTGTGGAATGTTTGAACCTGTAGCTAGAGTGGTAACCCATGGTGAAGGCATCTTCTCGAAAGGTCCTTGTATCTCTCCTATGCATCGTAGAT
The DNA here is from genome assembly GCA_025698475.1 of Gossypium anomalum. Taxonomy (NCBI): domain Eukaryota; kingdom Viridiplantae; phylum Streptophyta; class Magnoliopsida; order Malvales; family Malvaceae; genus Gossypium; species Gossypium anomalum. The sequence continues at coordinate 72,345,545 of CM046966.1, read as the reverse complement.
TGTCTCTAAATCCATCTGCACAAAGGAAGAAATATCATTACGTAATTTCACCGTTTTGGCTGGCGAAAAATACTTTAATAGAAACTTTTCGATCATTTGTTCCCAAGTAGTGATTGACCCTCGTGGTAACGAGTTCAACCACTGTGTAGCTTTGTTTCTCAACGAAAAAGGGAATAACTAATGAATGGCATCATCTGAAACGCCATTAATTTTAAAAGTGTCACAAAATTCCAGAAAATTTTCCAAGTGAGTGTTGGGATTCTCATCCTGCAAACCCTCAAACTGAACAAATTGCTGTATCATTTGAATCGTGTTAGGTTTCAGTTCAAAATTATTTGCAGTAATAGCAGGCATAACTATACTTGACTCGGTTCCTGTTAAATTAGGTTTAGCATAATCATACATAGTACGAGGAGCAGGGTTCTGATTTACTAGATCAGCAGCAATCGCAGGAGGTACTGGATTTTCCTGATTTTCGGCCATTTCATCGGTTGTATTTGGAATATCGTCCTCTTACTCTCCCTCTGTGTATCTTAGGCTTCGCCTTATTTCTCTTCGGTTTCTACGAGCTGTGCGATCGATTTCTTCGTCAAAAAGTAATGATCTCGACGGGTTTCTTCTAGTCATAAACTATAAGAACCTGCCAGAGGAAAGAAAAAGAAAATTTAGTAATCAAAAACTAAACAAAAATTTAAATTGCAGTAAAAGTAAATGGCTAAAGTAATAAAAATCGAGTGTTCCAAATATCTTAGTTCCCCGGCAACGACGCCAAAAACTTGATCGTGATTTTCCGTGATAAGTTTTATAAATTTATAATTAATCATTCTTGAAACTAACTATTATCACGACTTAGGCAAGTGTACCTATCAAACAGTAATATAGCTTTAGCAAGACCGGATTGTCGAACCCAAAGGAACTAAAAGTACTAGTATTAACTGTCTTTTTATTATCTAGCCTAAAAATAAAAGGGTTTGTTTTAATTAACTAATTAACTAAACTAAGAAATCACAGAAAATAGAAGTGGGGAATTACTTCTGGAAAAATGATTGATTTAAGACAATACCCAAGGCAAAATCCACCTAGACTTCACTTGTTATTTTGACTCCAAATCGGACGATTTATTCATTTAGCTTGTTTCGTAGAAATCCCTGAGTTATGTTATTATCCCTATTCAAGACTAATAACGTCCAACCCTAGGTTGAATAATTGAAATCTCTTTCTAATTAACACCCTAAGGTTGCATTAACTCGATCTATGGATCCCCTTATTAGGTTTCACCCTAATTCGGTAAAATCTTGTCACCCTATCTCTAGGTGCGCAATCAACTCCACTTAATTATGACAAAATTACTCTTAGACAGAGACTATTCATCCTCCAAATAAGAGCATTAACTTGAATCAATCTCTTGAAATACCGAAACAAGAATTAAGAGCACATAATTAAGAACAAGTTAAATATTTATCATACAATTTAGAAAATAATAACAAGATTCGTCTTAGGTTTCATTCCCCTTAGGTATTTAAGGGGTTTAGTTCATAACTAAATAGGAAAACATCTCAGAAGAATAATGAATACAAAACATAAAGAAAACCCAAAACTCCTGAAAGGAAATTGAGGAGAGATCTTCAATCTTGATGATGAATCCTGCTTCTGAGATGGGTCAATCGGGTTTCTTGGAGTAATTCCTTACACCCTACTCTGTGTCTCCCCTTTAGTCCTCCTCTAGGGTGTTTAAATAGGCTTTAGAATGCCTAAAATCCCTCCAAACTTGCCCTTTTCCGAATAGAACTTAACTAGGGCTCAGTAAGGACACGCCCATGTGTGGTTACTTCAGGCCGTGGATAAGGCTGAGAGATCAACATGCCCGTGCTGAGGTTGTTTTAAGTCATGGTCGAGCCTGTTAGAATGGCATGGGCGTGTGTTTTACCCGTGTGAGGAAGTCCAGGCCGTGTTATTTTCCCACATCGACCCATTTTCTCTGTTTTTGGCCCGTTTCTTGTTCTTTTCGCTCTTCTATGCTCACCTAAGGATAAAACATGAAATTAAAGGATTAGGAGCATCAAATTCACCAAATCTAAGGAGAAATCATTCATAAATTTGTTAAGCATGGGATAAAAATATGTATAAATTACAGTTTATCAATGCCATTATATCAAAATAAGTTTACTATTTATACCAAAACGAGATAGTGGATAGTGTGATGATGCTCCAATCGATTTTCAACCTTTGCGAGCTCTCGAGCACTATAAATAGAGAAATAAAACCTAGTAAGCATTTAATGCTTAATAAGCTCGTACAACAAAAATTAAACTTACCCATTTACATTTATTCAATTAATCATATTCAATTAAGCATACAATAACATGATTCCCAACAAATTGACAATTTTGCCTAATCATATACACTCAAACAAATATGTTAGTCACATAATTCACATATACATTAAGTAAGCATAGATGAGCTCATCATGTTACAAACTTTCAAGTATTTCGTAAGCATTTAAGATATAATTTATTTAATCTCATAATTTCTCATTTCAGGAATTTGTCCATTGAATCATTAAAATTTCGATGGATACTCAAGTAGTACACACAAGGTTTATAAAACCGTAAATCATTAACTCATAATTAGGGGTACCCATTAAGGCACTTAATCAGGGAGCACACCCTTGAGCCACATATCAGGATGCTCTGATGAGAAAATTAATAGGACGCTCATCCGGGCTAAACAGAAAACTCATAAAAGTTTTAATCAGGGAGCTCACAGAGCTTATCAGGTAACTTCGAAGAGTTATTATCAGAGAGCATTGGATAAGGTAACAGAGAGTTCAAGCGATCGAAAAGCCCATAAGAGCCTATATCAGGACGCTTACGTAGAGCTGCGTTTGTGTTTGCAATATATGCTGGAACACAACGATCGAATCATGTAATAGGATGCTCACACAGAGCTGCGGTAATGCGTAACATATGCTAAATCACTACCGATCAGGATGCTCGTAGGAACTATATAACAGGACACTCGAGAGGGCTATATCAGGGTTACTCGTCCTTGCTAAATCCTGTATACAACATATGCAGAATCACTTTCAATATAGGTAATCACCTATCCATCGAAATGCAATATTCCAAACGGAATTTAATCTTTTCTAGACTTGTTTCGAGCATATGATTATTTCATGGGCATTTATAATATTCTTAAAATCCACATAAACACATATCACATTCAATCCAAATACAATATTCAATTGCAACATATTAACATCTATAATTAATTTACAAGAACTTACCTTAATAGTAGTTCATACCAGAAATTTTACTAATCCGAAACTTTTTCTTTTCCTCGATCTAGTTTTGAATTTGAGTTGTCCGGATCTATATAAATGAATTTAATTATCAATTTAATCCATTTCATACTCAATTAAATTCTATTTACACCCTAGGAAAAATTATCATTTTACCCTTAAACTTTTCATAAATTTCAATTTCGTCCCTAGACTCGGAAAATGAAATTGATGAAATTTAATCCTTATTCCAAGCCTAACTGAAATTTTAGTATAACATTTACAGCACATATATTACATAAAATTTGGAATTTTTCTTTAGCTTTCACATCTTTACAATTTAGCCCATAATCATAATTTCATCAAAATTCACTTTGTAAAAGTTGTTTATCTATTAATAACCTTTCATTTTCTACCATAAATTTCAAATTTTCAGCATATTCATCCGTGGTAAAATTTCTATACTTTGATAACTTTTCAAATTAATCCCCAAAATAGATAGATTAGACTATACCGATCGCAAAAATATAAAAATTACTAAAAAGAGACAAGAAAACATACCTAATTAAGCTTTATTAGTTTCTTTTCTCTCTCCTAGGATTTCCATGCAAATTTGGGGATGAAGATGATAATAACATGATGATATTTCTTATTTACTAATTTATCATCTTTTAATTATTTTGATTTCCAATTTAGTCCTTAGCCTTTTTAATTTTTCCATGGATGAATCACCAAAAATATCTATTAAATTTTCTTTAATGGTCTAATTACTATATAAGGACCTCAAATTTTGAATTTCTTAGTTATTTAATCCTTCTAACTACTAGAATTCAACTTTGTATTTTATGCAATTTGGTCCTTTCCACAATTAAGCACATAATCGATAAAATTTTCTTATCAGAATTTTTATATGACATTCCTATCACAATGCAGATCATGTAATAATATTAAAATAAACTTTCTTTCCTGCTCGGATTTGTGGTCCCGAAACCACTATTCTGATTTCACTAAAAATGGGCTGTTACAACTCTCCCCCTTAAGAATTTTCGTCCTCGAAAATCTTACCAGTAAAAAGATTTGGATATTGCTTTCTCATAGTATCCTCCGGTTCCCAGGTAACTTCTTCTATACCATTGTCATTGCCAGAGAACTTTCACTAAAGCCACCTTTTTGTTTCTCAACTTTTTTGTTTCACGCACCAAGATTTTGATCGGTTCCTCACTGTAAGTCATAGCAGATTGAATATCAAATTCTGTCAGAGAAATAACATGTAAAGAATCTGACTGATATCGTTGTAACATAGACACATGAAAAACATTATGAATCCGATCAAGTTTTGATGGTAATGCTAACCGATATGCAATAGGTCCAATTGTTTCTATGATTTCATATGGCCCAATGAACCGTGGACTCAGTTTTCCTTTACGACCAAACTGGAGAATCAAGAATACCTTGTTACCGACCTAAAATTCTATTTCTTTTCGTTTAAGATCAACATAGGACTTTTAACTATCAGAGGCTGCTTTCAAAATGTCCTAAATTACTTCACCTTTTCTTTGGTTTCAAGGACTAAGTCAACTCCATGTATCTTTTTCTCACTAAGCTCTGTCCAATATAGTGGAATTCTACATTTTTGGCCATACAAAGCCTAATACGGTTCCATTTTAATGCTAGACTGATAATTGTTATTATAGGAAAATTCAACTAAAGGCAGATACTTTTCCCAGTTACCTTCAAATTCAAGCACACAATACTAAAACATATCTTCTAAAATCTATATAACACGTTCAAATTGTCCATCAGTTTGAGGATGGAATGCAGTGCTGAAATGCAATTGTGTGCCCAAAGCTTCTTGTAATTTACTCCAAAATCAGGATGTAAATCGAGGATCTCTATCTGAAATAATGGAAATAGGTACTCCATGCAATTTAACAATCTCAAAAACAAATAATTTAGCCAATCTATCCAAGGAAAAATCCATACGTACCGAAATAAAGTGTGCAGACTTTGTCAATCGATCGACGATTACCCAAATGGCATCTTTCTTCTTCGGAGATAGGGGTAACCCTGATACAAAGTCCATAGTAATTATTTTCCATTTTCATTCCGGTATTTTAACTGGCTGTAAAAGTCCTGAAGGACCTGATGTTCAGCTTTTACTTGCTGGCATATCAAACATTTAGATACAAATTTAGAAATATCCAGTTTCATTCCCGACCACCAGTACATATTTTCCAGATCATTATACATTTTATTACTATCAAGATGAATAGACATGTTACTATTATGAGCTTCATGTAAAATATTCTGTACTGATTCTGAGTTCTTCGATATACATATTTTGCCTCTGAATAATAAACAATCATCAGACCCAGTCTAAAATTCTGAATCAAAATTCAACTCACATTGTTCTTGTTTAGCTCGTAATTTATCATCATTTTTCTGAGCATTAGAAATCTACTGCAAAAACGTCAGTCTAGCTTTCAACCGAGCTATGATTGAACCATCATCAAATAATGACAATCGGGTATTCATTGCTCGCAAAGCAAACAGGGATTTTCTGCTCAGAGCATCTGCAACCATATTGACTTTTCCTGGATGGTAGTCAATAATCAGATCATAATCTTTCAATAACTCAAGCCACTTGCGTTGTCTCAAGTTCAAGTCTTTCTGCGACATCAGATACTTCAAACTTTTATGATCAGTGAATATGTGACATTTTTCACCAAATAAGTAATGCCTCCAGATTTTTAATGCAAACACAATTGTTGCCAATTCAAGATCATGTATCATGTAATTTCTTTCATGTGATTTTAGCTGTATTGAAGCATAGGCTATTACTTTACCTTCTTGCATCAATACACAGCCTAAACCATTTAATAACGCATCACTATAAATTATAAATTTATACCCGATTAAGGCTGAATTAACACTGGTGCTTCTGTCAATAAGGCTTTAATCTGTCAAAACTCTATTGACATTTATCAGACCACTCAAATTTTACATCTTTTTGCAACAATCGAGTCATCAGAGAAGCTATCATCGAGAACCCTTTAACAAATCTCCGCTAATATCCTGCTAATCCTAGAAAACTTCTGACTTCAGACACATTTTTCTGTGCCTTCCAATTAACAATAGTTGAAATTTTATTCGGATCCACCCTGATACCTTCAGCAGAAACTATATGTCCGAGAAAACCAACTTCTCGTAGCCAAAATTCACATTTACTGAATTTGGCATATAATTGTTTCTCACGCAGAGTTTGCAACACAATTCTCAGATGATCTGCATGTTCACTTTCATCTCAGGAGCAAACCAAAATATCATCAATAAATACTACCATAATCCTGTCTAGAAAGAGTCTAAAGATTCTGATCATTAGATCCATAAATAAAGTAGGTGCATTTGTTAACCCAAACGGCATCACAAGAAACTCATAATGCCTGTACCTGGTTTTAAAAGCTGTTTTTGGCACATCTAAATCTTTTACTCGTAGCTGATAGTAGCCAGAATAAAGATCAATCTTTGAAAATACAATAGCACATTTCAACTGGTACAATAGATCACCAATTCGAGGCAGTGGATATTTGTTCTTTATTGTGACTTTGTTTAATTGTCTATAATCTATACACAATCTCAATGATCCATCTATTTTTCTTTACAAATAGAACTGGTGCACCCCAAGGTGAGAAACTAAGTCGAGCAAAGCCTTTATCAATCAACTCTTACAACTACGCTTTCAACTCTTTCAATTCGGTAGGAGTCATTCTGTAAGGTGCTATGGATATGGATGTTGTCCCCATAACAAGATCTATAGAGAAATCAACTTTTCTAACTAGTGGTAAACCAGGTAATTCCTCTAGAAATATATCAGGAAATTCACAAACAATTAGCACTGACTGAATCTTCGACTCAGATACTTTAGTATCCAACACATATGCAAGATAAATATCATAACCCTTTCTGATATATTTCTATGTTGATATTGGTGAAATCACATTAGATAACCCATCCAGTTTATCAGATCCAACATGAAGTAATTCACCATTCTGACATTTCAACACAATATATTTCTGTTTACAATTTACCATTGCATCATGCTGAGTTAGCCAATCCATACCTAGAATTACAGTTAGCCAATCCATACCTAGAATTACATCAAATTCATCAAATGGCAACAACATCAAATCAGCCGAAAAATAATAACCCTTTACCATCAACTGGCAATTTTTACAAACTTTATCCACCATAACATACTGACCCAGAGGGTTTGAAACTTTAACCACGAATTCAGTGAATTCAACAGGTAAATTTTTAACAGACACTAAATTTGTGCATATGTATGAATGTGTGGAACCAGGATCAATCAAAGCAGCAATATCAGTATCAAGCAGAGAAAATGTACAAGTAATGACGTCTGGTGCAGAAGCATCTTCTCTAGCACAAATAGCATATGTCTTTGCCGGTGCTCGTGCCTTAGATTTAATTGTTGTATCCCTTGTAGTACCTCGACTACCACTGACATTGCTAGGGTGACGAGGTGGTCTGCCTCTTAAGGCGGGATTACTCGACTTCGAAGTTTGATCAGTATCTTTTTCAATCTTTTTAGGGCAATCTTTAAGAAAATGACCAAGAGAACCACATCGGTAACAGGCTTCACTTCTTAAATGATATTCCCCAAAATGAAATTTGTTGTAATATTTACATTTCAGTTTGGGATTACCGACACTTCTAACATTGGTTACAGATGGAGACAAGGATCTCAGGTTAGAGCGTTGAGAGCCTCGGTCTTTCCCAAAATATCTCGTAAAAGTGCTAGAACGATCATGGTACTTCTTTGATTTCTTTGAAATAGATGATTGTGATTTACACATAAATCTTTTACCAGAAATTCTAGATTCCCTTTTTACTTGCTTCTTTTCTTTACTTAATTCCTCAGCTTTATGTGCTCGATCGGCTAATACCACAAATTCCCTCAATTCAAGGATTCTAATCAACAGGTTGATATCTTCATTTAAGCCTTCTTCAAAATGTTTGCACATATCAGCCTCGGTTGGAACCCATTCTCTGGCATACTTACTCAATCGAACAAATTCTCGATCGTACTCAGATACAGTCATGTTTCCTTGTTTGAACTCTAAAAATTCTTTCTTTTTCTAATCCAGAAATCTCTGACTAACATACTTCTTTCTTAATTTAGTTGGAAAGAATTCTCATGTAATGTTTTCTCTTGGTACAACAGAAGTTATGCTATTCCACCAATGGTAGGCTGTATCTTTTAACAATGATACTGCACATTTCAAACACTCAGCTGGTGTACACGATAATTCATCTAAAACCCGAATGGTATTTCCCAACCAAAATTTAGCCCTCTCTGGATCATCATTAGCAGTAGCCCTAAATTCCTCTGCCCTATACTTATGGATTTTATCTACCGGAGGCTTACCAATTCTAACAGGTTCAACACCTTGTGGCATCTTAGGAATTGGTTGAAGAGCAGGTGTGGGAGGTTGTTGTACAACAAGATTTGTTCTCAAATACTCAATGAACCATTCATTCATCATCTGGAAGAAGGCTTATTTTACTTTCTCACTTCGGCCGTTAGATACGGGCCTTCTATTACTAGATGCAACTCTTTGAACTGAAGTTGGAGCATTACTCTCAGGTTCCTCAGATTCAGCTTCAGCTTGGTTGGATGACATTACTATATGAAAAACACATTTAAAAATGATCAGGAGATATCACGCTATCACAAATTATACAATGGCATGTATAGCTAAACTCGTACTTGCTACGTTAGCTCGAGAATCGACTAAACTGTGGCTTTGATACCAATAAATGTAACACCCCTGACCCGTATCTATCGCCGAAATAGGGTTACAGAGTATTACCAGTGTTTACAGAATAATTACAGATAATTCATGTTAATTACTATTCATTTCTGAAACTAGTCATATTGTCCCTTGAAATGGACCATCGAGACCCAATAAAAACATTTGAATTGAGTCGGGATTAAACCGGGAACTCAGAGAATTTTTCGCGAAATTTCAAAATTTTTCCTAGATACAGGGCACATATGCCCGTGTGGTCAAGGGACACGCCCGTGTGACCACAGGACATGCCCATGCTATAGGCCGTGTTTAACCCTGTGTAACTCTCTAACTTGTGCCACACAACCAGCCACACGCTCGTGTGCTAGGCCGTATGGTCAATTTAATTTTCCAAAATTAAGTACAGGTTTCACATGGACAAGGCAAACGCCCGTGGCTTAGGCCATGTATCACACATGGCTGAGACACACGCCCGTGTCTCTAGCCGTGTGTCCTATTCTAAGCATTCTGTTTCTCAAATTTTAAGATGCAAGGGACACACGCCAAACCACATGCCCATGTGCTAGACACACGGCCAAGACACACGCCCGTGTGTCTACCCATGTGGACAAAATAAAGCCATTTCCTAACTTTATTTCTCACCCAAAGCTTGCTAACAACCTATATCAATACATATTCACATATATCAACCAATTTCCAAGCATTAATCCAAGCAAACTTCATTAACATGTTTATTATAATATAACCTATATTCATATAGCCAAGCTTACCTTTTTGTCAAGGCATATAAATTACCTTAGTTTAATCTAACCATACCATACTCATATATATTAACATGATAAAAATTTGTAGTAATATATCAAATCAACATCACTAGCCATACCAATGGCTAGATTACAAACATCCATTTACAAGCCATCATTTGGTTAAGTTAACCTATACATGCCATTATAGCAAAATAAGTTTAGTATTTACATCAAAACGAGATAGTGGATAGTGCGATGATGCTTCAACCGATCTCTAACCTTTGCGAGCTCTCGAGAACTATAAACAGAGAAATAAAACCTCGTAAGTATTTAATTCTTAGTATGCTCGTATAACAAATATTAAACTTACCTATTTACATTTATTCAAATAAGCATACAATAACATGATTCCCAACAAATTGGCAATTTTGCCTAATCATATACACTCAAACAAATATGTTAGTCACATAATTCACATATACATCAAGTAAGCATAGATGAGCTCATCATGTTACAAACTTTCAAGTATTTCGGAAGCATTCAAGATATAATTCATTTAGTCTCTTAATTTTTCATTTCGGGAATTTGTCCATTGAATCATTGAAATTTCTATGGATACTCAGGTAGTACACACAAGGTATACAAAACCGTAAACCATCAACTCATAATCAGGGGTACCCGTTAGGGCACTTAATCAGGGAGCACACTCTCGAGCCATATATCAGGATGCTATGATGAGCCAATTAATAGGATGCTTATCCGGGCTAAATAGGAAACTAATAAGAGTTTTAATCAGGGAGCTTATAGTGCTTATCAGGTAACTCCAAAGAGTTATCATTAGAGAGTATTGAATAAGGTAACAGAGAGTTCAAGTGAGCCATATCAGGAAGCCCATAAGAGCCTATATCATGACGCTCACATAGAGCTAAGTTTGTGTCTGCAATATATGTTGGAATACAACCGATCGAATCATGTAATAGGAAGCTCACATAGAGCTGTGGTAGTGCGTAACATATGCTAAATCACTACCAATCAGGATGCTCGAGATAGCTATATTAGGATTACTCGTCCAAGCTAAATCCTGTGTGCAACATATGCAGAATCACTTTCAATATAGGTAATCACCTATCCATCGAAATTCAATATTCCAAACGGAATTTAATCTTTTCTAGACTTTTTTCGAGCATATGATTATTTCATGTGCATTTATAACATTCTTAAAATCCACATAAACACATATCACATTCAATCCAAATACAATATTCAATTGAAACATATTAACATGTATAATTAAGTAACAATAACTTACCTTAATAGTCATTCGTACAAGAAATTCTACTAATCCAAAACTTTTTCTTTTCCTCGATCTAGATTTGAATTTGAATTGTCCGGATCTATAAAAATGAATTTAATTATCAATTTAATCCATTTCATACCCAATTGAATTCAATTTACACTCTAGGCAAAATTACCATTTTGCCCCTAAACTTTCCATAAATTCCAATTTCGTCCATAGGCTCAGAAAATGAAATTCATAAAATTTAATCCTTATTCCAAGCCTAACCAAAATTTTAGTATAACATTTACAACACATATATTCCATAAAATTTAAAATTTTTCTTCAACTTTCACATCTTTACACTTTAGTCCTTAATCACAATTTCATCAAAATTCACTTTGTAAAAGTTGTTTATCTGTCAATAACCTTTCATCTTCTACCATAAATTTTAAATTTTCATCATATTTATCCATGGTAAAATTTCTATACTTTGATAACTTTTCAAATTAATCCCCAAAATAGATAGATTAGACTATCCAGATCTCAAAAATCTAAAAATTACTAAAAATGGGACAAGAAAACATACCTAATTAAGCTTGATTAATTTCTTTTCTCTCTCCTAGGGTTTCCATGCAAATTTGGGGATGAAGATGATAATAATATGATTATATTTCTTATTTACTAATTTATCATCTTTTAATTATTTTGATTTTCAATTTAGTCCTTAGCCTTTTTTAATTTTTCCACGGATAAATCACCAAAAATATCTATTAAATTTTCTTTAATGGTCTAATTACGATATAAGGTCCTCAAATTTTGAATTCCATAGCTATTTAATCTTTGTAGCTACTAGAATTCAACTTTTGTATTTTATGCAATTTGGTCCTTTCCATAATTAAGCACATAATTGATAAAATTTTCTTATCAAAATTTTCATGTGACATTCCTATCACAATGCAGATCATGCAATAATATTAAAATAACTTTTCTTTCCGGCTCGGATATGTGGTCCCGAAACCACTTTCTGATTTCACTGAAAATGGGCTGTTACAATTATAGTCTCAACTGATGCTACTTTCCTTAAAGAAAGTTACATGAATGACTTCAAACCTTGGAGTAAAGAGGTAATCAAGGAGCTTTCGGGAAATATACAAAACCTTACAAAAATGATTCCCAAAAAAACTCCTAATAGTAGACCTGCAAACAATTAACAATATAGGGAGCCTCGTCGTAGAGGGAGGATATCTCGTATGCCTAAGTTCTTCTAATCTGGTGAAAGTGTTTTTAACACTGAGTCTACCGAACAGGAATGTAACACCCCTTACCCGTATTCGACGAGGGAACAAGGTACGAGGCACTACCGGACTTATCACACAAACAACCATACAATTTCGAGCCATAAATTTGCGTCCAAATTAAAATCATTCACATTCAATCATAAAGTCCCTCGCACGAGCCTAAGAGGCCCCAAACATGCATTGGAAGTGGTCCAGGACTAAACCGAGAAATTTAGAATTTTTTTCATAACTTAAAAATTTTTTGCCCTAAACAGGGGTCACATGCCCGTATGGTTTAGGACATGCCCGTGTGGGCAGGCCATGTGGCTACACGCGCTTGTGTCCTGACCCCATGTAACTCTCTGACTTGTAACCCAAAAACAAATTGAGGTTACACGGCTAAGTCATACGCTCGTGTGCTAGGCTGTGTGGAAAATTAATTTTCATGAAATAGGTGCAGACTTCACATGGCCAGGGCACACGCTCGTGTTCGAGACTGTGCCACCACATTGTTGAGACACACGCCTGTCTCTGCCTGTGTGCTCAATTCTGAGCATTCTGTTTCTCAAAATTTAGCTGTAAGGGACTCATGGCTGGAACACACACCCATGACGCAGACCATGTGTCACGCACGGCCTAGACACACGCCTTGTGTCTACCGGTGTGGACAAAATAAAGGCTATTTACCAAGCCATTTGCCACCCTCATTTACACCTACACTTATACCAATTCAATAGCATAATTCATGCTAAAACATCCACAATTATGACCAACACATGCTAAAACATTAGCAGCATTTGTCAAGCCTCAATTAACTACTTTGAAGATACCTATGTGTACACAAATTCATCATCTCATCAATAGATCACATTTCTAAACATTTCACATTCATGCTATGAATCACATCCCCATCATTCACCAAGCATACCATGACCATATCACCAAAAACACTGGCACATATATGAATATACTTAGGCTTACAACCATGTTAACCAAAATAAGCCAATTAGCATGACAAGGTACCAAATCAACCAATAGCTATTACAAGCCAATACATTTGGCCAATCATAATGACACATATAACAAAATGACCAAGTCTCTATACATGCCATACTTTCAAAATACTATGATTATCAATACCCAAAATTAAACTTTGATAGTGTGATTAGAATCTACGACGATCTCCAATTTGAGCTAGTTTGGCGACTCTATAAAAACATTCAAAATAAACGGAGTAAGCTATATAGCTTAGTAAGCTCGTATGCAAGAAATAAGAAACCTTACCATGCATATAACATTCAAATAATAAAAATAATAGTATAAGGGAAGTAGGGTCAAATACTCAGGGACCGGATTTGCACAATTGCTTGTTCCTGGAAATCCTGGTCAGAATCGTGCCCAAGAAAACCTGCGTACCTGAAAAAAAATAAAAAAATAGAATTAAAAGTTTTCATCTAGGAAAAAATAAAATAAAAACAGAATTAAAATTTTTGATTGAAATTCTAAAAATTAAAATTAAAATAATAGAAACAAATAGAGTTGAGGAAAATGTGTTCTTATGGAGAGATTCCAACCTCTGGTTGTCTCGATCCGTCTTGGGTTCAATCCTCAGCTTTTAGGTGATCCTTCTCAAACAGAATAAGCCAGTTATAGTGGAAGAGGATGCCTACGACCACCAGCTCCAAGATTTTAGACTTACGATTTAGCAGAATCTGACTCTAGCTAACAATCGCTTTTGTGGGATCATCTTATGCTAGATCATCACTTCTCAATGGCGAATACCATGCCACTTTGTCTCTTGGGCTCGCCAACCTTTGACACAATAAGCTAATGAACTGACTTGCAACCTTCCCAAAATATACAAAGTGGTTGTTCCTTGCACAAGTTAAAAAGATCACTTTTTAAGGGACATAGACGGAAGAGTCAGCCCCGTAATTCGGAGAAACGATGAATACTCTTTTGAGAAAGCTAAGCGCGAATTCTAAGCCTCATGAACCTTTTTGGGGATTTTTGAGAACCTTTGGCTAGATAAGTTTAGTGGCTCATGGTTTTTGGGGAAAAAGAAATAAGTGTAATGGAAATAGAATTTTTATTGAAAAATATGGAAAGAACAAAAGGCTAAACTTTATAGGGAGAGAGTGTTTATAGAAAAGATAGACGAAATTTATGTCACTCCATCCCCTATTTATAGTACGAAGAAACCTAGCCTATTCCTAATTAAATTCTAAAAGATAAATACAAATAAATAAAGATAATTAAAGATAAATGAAAATAAATCCTAAAATTAAATCTAACTAATAATCCTTAATAATTATTCTAATATAATTAAACATTAAATAGAGTCTTGTGCTATAAAACCTCTTCTTTTGCACTTTTGCCTTTATATCTTCCATACTTGCATTTTTGGCACCACTTCTCTCCTACTTCGTATGTTGGCCTATTTTATCTTCAAATTTGCACTTTTTGCCTTTAAATTTCCTTTTGCCTCCAATTTAATCCCTGGAAGATAAAAGACCATAAATAGCTCAAACTAGTAGGGTCATACTCAAAATAAACATGCAATTAGCACATAAAAATATGTCGTTCTAGAGTATTATCACTTACCTCATTTTCATCATTTCAAGCATTTAATAACATGAGCTTTACACACATATCTAAACCATCTCGAAATGAACTTACACATATTCTCATCTTTCACATACTGTTGAACCACTCGGAATAATAATGTCGGATACTCAGGGTTCTTGCACACTAAGTGCCACATATGTAGCCAATGTTACCTCAATCTCATATCACATAGTTGCTCGCTCTTGAGCTATCAACGGGTCTGCTCACACAAGCTGTCAGTCAAGACGTAGCTACTTGGTGCTGCTCACACAAGCTATCAAGTTTATGCAACATATGTCGGTATAATCAGCCACCAGTAGGACGTATAAGACCAGCACCCAGATCACATACTCACATACCTCGTCTTTCTTGATCTATAATACCACATTTAACTCATTCAATCATCACATTATTCAATTTAATCCCAAAAACACCTTATAGCAAAAATTATATTTTTGCCCCTAACTTTTCAACTTTTTACATTTTAGTCCCTAGGCTTGTAAAATGATTTTCATTCAATTTCATCACACCCAAGCCTAGCTGAACCTATTCCTTGCTCATAACAGCCCACATTTTCATTTATTCATATTTTTACACATATTTTACAACTTTTACAAATAGGTCCCTATTTGATATTTTCATCAAAAATCACTTAGTAAATGTTGTTTATCTAATACCAAATATACATTATCTACCATTAAATATCAAAATACACAAATATTTAACATGAGTAAAATTTTAGACTTTGATTTTCTTTCAAATTAGTCCTTGAAATAGCTAGATTAGGTTGAAACAACTTCAAAAACATAAAAATCATTAAAAACGGGGCAAGAACTGACTTACAATTGAGCTTGAAAGCTTGGAAAAACCCTAGCCATGGTTTCCTTAGAGACATTCAGCCATGGGGGACTAAATTGGGGAAGATGACATCTTTTATTTGTTTTATTTTGTCTGCCCTTCACTTAAAACTTTGAAATTTTATCTAACCATGTCCATTTTTGCCCATACTAAAGTATAATGGTATATTTACAATTTAAGGACCTCTAATTTAAGAATTCATTACAATTAAATACCCTTAGCTTCTATAACACACATTTTGCACTTATTGCAATTTAGTCCTATTAGTCAACTTGGACACTCTATTGATAAAATTTCTTAATGAAATTTTCACACAACCATTCAATCATAATGTAGACCTTAAAGTAATAATAAAATTAACATTTCTACTTTGAATTTATGGCCTCGTAACCACTGTTCTGATTTGACCCAAAAACGGGCTATTACACAGAAGATGATGACCCACTTACATATGATGATGCGATGCAGAGTGCTGATTCCAAGCTTTGGGAAATAGCTATTAAAGCTAAGATGGACTCTATGTATTCCAACTTAGTGTGGGAACTTGTAGACTTGCCGGAAGGGATAAAACCCATAGAATGTAAGTGAATCTACAAGAGGAAAATAAATTCATATGGAAAAGTGAAAACTTATAAGACCAGACTTGTAGTAAAAGGTTATACTCAGAAAGAAGGTATCGATTACGAAAAAACCTTTTCTCCAGTTGTCATGCTCAAGTCAATCAACATATGACTATCCATTGCGGCGACTCTCGATTATGAGATCTGGCAAATGGATGTTAAGACAACGTTTTTGAATGACTATCTTGAAGAGAGCATCTACATGTGCAACCCACCAGATATACAGCTAAAGGAAATGAGCATAAAGTTTGCAAACTACTTAGATACATATATTGACTTAAGCAAGTGTCCCGCTCATGGAATCAAATATTCTTTCAAGTAATGAAGACTGCTGGATTTGTGCAAAACGTAGATGAACCTTGTGTTTATAAACCTTTAAGGGATGGAAAAATGATCTTGTTCTATATATGTTAATGACATTCTTTTCATTAGAAATGATGTAGGGATATTGTCATTGATTTAATTGTGGTTAACCCAACAATTAATTAAAGACTTCGGAGAATCTAATTTTGTTCTAGGTATTCGAATCCTAAAGGATCGTAAGAACAAAATGATAGCATTGTATTAAGCTTCATACATAAACAAAATATTAGAGCGTTATGCAATGACCGATTCAGGGAAAGGAAATCAACCCTCCGTATTGGGATTTCATATCTCTTTAGAGGACTGTTCTAAGATAATGAAAGAACGAGATAACATGAGAAAGGTTCCTTATGCTTCGGTAGTAGGAAGTCTCATGTATGTTATGCTATGCATATGCCCATATATCTATTTTGCAGTGGGCTTGGTAAGTCAATATCAGGCAAATCTAGGACCTAGGCACTAACAAGCAATTAAGCATATACTAAAGTATTTATGGAGAATGAGTGATTATATGCTTGTGTATTCCGGAGGAGACTTCACTCCTATCGGATATACTAATTTTGACTTCCAAACATGTTGGGATTCGAGGAAATCAAAATTAGGTTGTGTTTTTGTCCTAAATGGCGAGTCCATAATGTGAATGAGTGTCAAATAAGGTTACACTGTTAACTTCACTATGGAGGGCCAAATATGAGGTATGGAAAAGCTATGGCACTATAACAGTACTGATATAGCTAAACCTAAAAGAAACCACATAAGGATAAAAGAAACATTAAGTGAGATGGTAGTGCTTGACGAAATAGTAGACGTAGTCAAAGATCGCATATGAGGACAAACCTTAGGGATTTATTTAGCCAAGACTCTTATACCTAGAGGGCTCATTAGGAAACATATGGAGCGGCACAAGAATGCAAAACATGACTCATTTATTTCACTAGGGCAAATGGGAGACTGTTGGATCTAGTGCCCTAAGTGTAGTATATTCGTCTAAGTACACTTGTAAAATTTTCAAACAAATTGATTAATAAAATTATTTATGAATTAAATTAATATACTTTATGTTATTGTCCTCAAAATGGTTTTTGTATGCAAAGAAAAATGGAAGCAAATGTTGTTAATTGGTTGTCTAATGTTTAAGTAATACTAAGCGGTATTACATGGTTGGATCGTAGTACAAAAAAACAACTTGTATTAGTGGACAAACCTAAACATGTCCTTAGTCTAATCGAAAATGAGCAAACCAATTAAAAGACTAATATGTCATCTATTAAGTCAAATAGAGGAGATGTCTTGTCTTGTGCATCAGAGTGGATAGCTCCTAAAAGATAGGAACATGATATGACTGAGTGGACTATCAGTACATCGGACAAGACCCAACCAGAATAAATCTTGAATCCGTTTATGGATTTGTTCACTTGTGACATTCATAGTGTGGCATAACTAAATACTGAGTGGATAGAGGACTATGTATACTTGACTCGTACACTTTAATGTAAGTAAAAGCTTGAGTTCAAATAGATAAGGAATCGAAAGATGATGCATTGGGTGTATGACTTCTATAGCAAGTAATGTCATTCACAATAGTGGAACTTATAGCCCAGAAATAGGTAAATGACATCCTCTAATTGGCATTCCATAGTTGATGAAAAGTAAATGTGACCATGGGTCATTTGTCTTTGTGATGGATGACTTGATCTCTATTTGATAGTGATTGACTTTTCATGAATATGTAATGGTTACCATGAGATAAAATAGGATCATATTGGGAGAATGGATATTATCCCAAAGAGGTCAAGGATATCCTATGAAGGTAACACACTTATGATAAGATTATTGGACGAGCACTAAATAGTTGCTTTCGTAATGGTATGTCATTAGGGAGGGCTCAGTCACGATACTATAATGGAATGACTTCATGACTAAATGTGTTTATAATTAATAGGTGAAAATTGGGAACTTAATTATAAATCATTTGAGCCTCAACTACATATGTCCAATTGGTCCCTCCGCTAGCTTGTTGAAACAAGAAATTAATGGAATAAATAGAAGAGAAATGGGAAACATTGAGTAATGATTATAGTTTTTTTAAAAATGAAGAAATAAAATCATTTGAGAAATGAATATAGGTTTCCAAAAATGAAAATGAAAATGAAAATTTGCAATCCTATATTGATTACTTAAAAAATGAATAGAATAATAAGTTTATGTTTTTAGATGTTTTGAAGCCAAAAAAATGAAAATAAACTATTCAGTCATAGTGAACATGTTAAATTTTGAAATATTGAACATATTTTCTCAAAATTTTATTAGTGACAAAATCTTCAAAATTTTACTAGGGGTAAAATCGTCAAAATTTTGTTGGGATAAAATAAGGATCAGTAAATTTTTTTGACATAAATATTAAAGTCTATTTTGGGAAATAGAAAATTTGAATCGGGTTGGATCACATTACAAAGTACTGTGTAAAAATGCCCAGGAATTACTCGTATTTGGACCAGATGTGAAAGAGACCCAAAACCCCTCATGTAACATGAAGGAGGTGGCACACCTAATAGGAATACTAGGGTATATCGTCCACTTCTCTCCTACTCTAAGTAGGATGTTGTTTTTTTATTTGAAATAAACCACTACAACTCAATAAGGGTTCTACCTTCTCTACCTATAAATAGATGGCACCGGTAGAGCTTTTAACACAACTTGGAGAGATTGTTATTCTACCAAAAAATAGAGAGAGCTTATTCTTAACTATTACATATATTTTCGTGAATAATAATTTTACCGGTTTCTATTAAGAAGATAGAATTTTCGTTTTCACCCCAAAATGAGAGAAAAGTTTTTCTTGTTATGTGTTTCAATTCAATTGGTTTGAGCCT
Source organism: Gossypium anomalum (assembly GCA_025698475.1). Classification (NCBI taxonomy): domain Eukaryota; kingdom Viridiplantae; phylum Streptophyta; class Magnoliopsida; order Malvales; family Malvaceae; genus Gossypium; species Gossypium anomalum. The sequence continues at coordinate 72,325,811 of CM046966.1, read as the reverse complement.
ACACTCGAAGTAGTTCATGGTACGAGAATAGCATAGAAGATTGTTTGGTTGAAAGGCAGGGACAAAAAATGTCCGCTAAGCCAAAAACACAGGTACGAATTCAATTAAGGCTATTGCTATAAATATCACAAACCATGTTGATTTTCAAAATTTTAATTTTTCATTGTCCAAGAAAATCGTTTTTAAACTGAGTTCTTTTTCCAACAATAGCAGTTATAGAAATAATATGAATAACTAATTTGATCAAAGAAGTTGGGATAAAATCTATAAAACGTACCAAATTTTACTGTGATAATTAAGCAGCCTTGTAGATATAAGCAAACCTAATATATCATAAAAGGACAAAGCATATAGAAATAGGTTGTCATTTTACTAAAGAAAAAAAATTCAAGAAAAACTTATTAAAGCTTGACTTATCTTTAAAAAAAAGCAAATAGTTGGTAATTGTGATAATTAAGCAACCTAATCTTCTTAAAACCTTCTATATCTAGAAACTAACAAAATATTCTAGCCCAATGGAGAGTATATACTTTTAAACCATAGTTCATGCACTTAATCATAAAACCGCAACTCTTATTTAATTCAAGTAAACCATTAAACATTTAGCACTTTTTTCAATCATCCTATATTCACAACTCAAAGAAAGCAAAATATATATATATATATATATACACACACATAACCTTTCAAACAAAAAAAACTGTAATGACTTAATTTTAGTTGGTGTAAAAAAATGCAGTTTCAAAGCTCGATTTCTTAAATTGAATTAGTCAAAATATTAATCAAGAGGTTTACATGACAAATATGAAATTATAAGCTTGATTGATCAAGTAATTGAATCAAGGAAGTTGTTAATAATATAGGGATTGAATGTAAAGTGTTGTCACGAGTGAGTTTTCAATTAATATATGTTTAAGGCCTTATGAGGCAATTGGACCAAGGACTAAATAGCTAGTTAGCCATATTTAGTTTATTAATTAGTGGGAAAGAATGATCCTTACCTTCAATTTCCACTAAATCTAATGATATTGATTAATGGCCATTAATTTAGCATTTATAGTTAAGATTAATAAATTTATGAAGAGAGATGAAATAATTCACTTAGCTTATTCATTTCCTTCTCCCACGACTTAAGTAAAGAAAGAAAGAACCCAAAATTTGCATGTTTTCTTCTTCATCTAGTCATGTATTCTAACTAGCTTTATTCCCTTCGGTCATGTACCGATGATCTAGGGTGGTGATATTTGTATATATACGAGTTGTGTTGGTTGTTTAATCTACTTATCTATCTTGAATTCGTGTTCGATTAATAGGGCCACAATATAAGTACTAAATTGATAATGATTCAATTTTTATGTGAACTAAATTACTTGAGTAGTTAATTTTAAGTTGATCATTTTGATATCTATACCAACCAAATAGTTGATAACATGTGAAAGATCATGCGAAATGAGTAATTACAAGCCTTGGGGGCCAATGAGGATATAAATGAATTAATATATTCTATTTGGTAAAATGAGATAGAAATGACATGAAATTCTTGAGACAATGCTACCGAATGTATGCTTATTTATAGTTATGAGATTACAATTAGTTTTTATACTTAATTGGTTTATGCACTGCACTGTTTTCAAATTATGTTAGCACTACTAGGCTCTTTTGCTGAGGGTACGGATTGATTATTTTCTATAAGGAGGTGACATTTAGATACTGTATTCATCGGGGAGTGTGGACAACATCCAAATCCTATGTCTCATCTCAGCCTTACTATGTAAAACTTTGTTATGATATGTTGTTTCAAAGGCATGTACCTAAATGGTTGGGGTCATTTTGAGTCTTGGTAAAATGTTGTTGTTTTTGCTATCTTGTGATTTTGATAATGATATATGACTATATATACATCTAAGCTTGGTGCTTTTAAGTAACTAATATTATGTGATGATATGGTGAAATGGTGAAGTATTATTGTCTATGAATGATTATTTCTTACTCTAGTTCATTAAAATGGTGATAACTTTTATTGTTAGTAAGCATGATATTGTTTCATGGAATTTGAACAAATCCTTGTTTGGTTTATGGTGTTTGGAACTTGAACATTACGTGTTTTTAGCCATAATAATATATCGGTATTTTGCTAGGGGTCAAGATAGGTGAAATTGGTATGCTCAATGCCAAACAGTAAGTTATGTCGCAATGTCCTTTGCCCCAATGTAATAGCCCGATTTTGGGCCTAGTCGAAATAATGTTTTTGGGACCATAAATTTGATGAGAAAATTTTTATTTTCATTATATTTTTATGGTTTACAATTTCGCGGGATGATTTCGTGAAAATTTCGACGTTTGGGCACTCAATTTAGTCAAAATGACTAAATTGTAAAAAAGTGCAAAAGTTGATTTCTACAAGCTAGAGGTGTCCAATTGTTATGAAATTTTAAATTGAAGGTCCTTATATGGTAATTAGACCATTGGATAATTTTTTGGACAAAAATGGGCATGAAATAGGTGAAATAGAATATTTTTAAGTTGGAGGCATTTTGGTCATTTAGTAATTAAATGATTAAATAAACAAAACAAAAGCCAAAATTTTCTCATCTTCAACCCTTGGCCGGATTTTTGAAGACCACCATGGCTAGGGTTTTTTTCAAGCTTTCCAAGGTCCATAGTAAGCCCGTTTTTGCCCCATTTTTAATGATTTTTAGGTTTTTGAAATCCTTGTAACGAGATCTAGCTATTTTTACCATTAATTTGAGATATGATGAAGGTCTAGGTTTTGAACCATGTTAGAAATTTGTGTATTTTTATGTTTAATGGTATATTATGCATTTTTATGGTTAGAGAAACGACATTTACTAAGTGATTTTCGGTGAAAATGCCTAAAAGGACTAAATTGTAAAAGTTATGAAATTTATCATATAAGTGTGATTTGGTGGAAATAGAGGGTTGTTATAACTATGAAAATGGTTTGTCTAGGCTTGTAAGTCAAATAAATTGAATAAATTTTATTTTTCGAGCCTAGGGGCAAAAATGTAAATATGTGAAATTTTAGGGGCAAAAATGTAATTTTTCCATAATATGATTTTTGGGTCACATTGAATAATGTGACTAATAAATAAGTTAAATGTGATGTTATAGATTGAAGAAAACGAGGTTTGGACCTAGAACGGAGGAAAAATGAGAAATTGACAGTTAGGTCTCTTTTTTCCATTTTGGTATCGAGGTAAGTTCATGCGTAAATAATGCAACGTTATGTTATGTATTCAATATTTCGATATTGCATGAATTGTATATATTTTTTTCTATGAAATTGTTTAATGACGATTTTGACAAAGTTTTGAGAAATGAGAAATCCCGATTTAACCTCAAGGGTAGGATACAAATGTCATGATATTAGGGTTACCGATATCCCGTATAAGACCATATTTGGGATATGACATCGGTATGTGATTTTGTATAAGACCATGTTAGGGACATGGTGTTGATATGATATTTCATGTAAGGCCATATTCGGGATATGGCATTGATACGGTACTATGTGTATGAGATCCCCAAGCATCCTTAGTATTTCAATGTGTTCAACGGGTATGCCAAAGATGAAAAAGTAAGTGGTTATATTACGAGATGGTACAGGTATGTACGTGAAGGTTATAAGTACTAACTTCATGATATTGTGAGTTATGATCACTATGAAAGTGACTTGTGATAGCCCTATGATTATTGATTTATGGTTATGATGTATAAATGCATGGAAATCCAGTTGATGACTATATGTTAGGCCTTGGAGGCCCAATTGATTGATTAGATAATAAATGTGTTCATTTGAATTGGGATTTATTGGTTATGAGTGAAAGGAAATATTGGCACAATTGCCTATTAAATGGTTAAGAAAGTATAGAAGGAAAGAGTTTAGACAATTTAAAAAAAATGTTGAGCTATATGCATGAAAACATGAATATACATAAGTAATGTGTATATATATATTTTTTAATATGTTTGAAATGATTTGCTAATTACAAATCATATTACAACAAAGAGATTATGGCTGTTAGACTAAAGCCAGGTAAAGTTAAGTTATGTTGATAAAACAAAAGAAAGTAAACATGTTAATAGGTTAGAATACAACCTTGAGATTTATAGCTATTTCATATTAACTTGTGCTTCTATTATAAAGCATGGTGTATGACTAGCATGAGTTGCTCATTATTTGCATATGAACTTACTAAGCTTTATTGCTTACTCCCCTTCCTTTCCTATCTCTTATAGGCTAATTTAGCTAGCTTGGGTTGGAGATCGCCGGAGATTCTATCACACTATCAAGCTATCATCGTGGGGTAAAAGTGAATACAAACCTCTTAATTTTATGGCATGTATAGGGACTAAGTCACTTTGTGTATGTATCATTATGATTTAGCCAAAAGTATTGGCTTGTAAATGTTAAAGGTTTGATGTAATGTGTAGCCATGCGAATTGGCTTATATTGGCTAAATGGTTGCAAGCCCACTATGTATGCGCATATGTTCTACGATGTGGTTTATAATGCATGATAGATGATGGTAATAAAAGGATACGTTGTTGCTTGTTGTAGTTGTTTTTTTGAAGGCATTTATATGCCATTATTTGTGTCATGTGGTGTTGTGTGAATGTATGCAAGTAACGGTGACAAAATGGCTTGGACAATAGCCTTGTATTTTTCCACACGGATGTGTGTCTAGGCCATGTGTGACACACGGACTGTCCCATGGGCGTGTGATCTGGCCGTGTGTTCCCTGCACCCTAATTAATGCAAAACAAAATGCCCAGTAGTAAACACACGGACAAAGACACGACCGTGTGTCCCAACCGTGTGGAGGAAACAGTGGCCTAAGCATACGGGAGTGTGTCTTGGCCGTGTGACCTCAATTTGATGATGACGTCATAAATAGAGAGCTCCACGAGCTAGGGGCACGGGCATGTGTGACCACACGACCTACTCATATGGGCGTGTGACCTTGTTTCATGATAAAAATTTTCTAAGTTTCCCAGAAATTCCAAAAGTTCTCGGTTTAGTCCCGAGCTACCCCAATGTATGTTTTGGGCCTCTAGGCCCATAATAGGGACGGTTGGAACGGTGGAAATGTGCAAGTGTACACAATCGTAACAAGTAATAAAGTGACAAGTAAATGTCAAGTTATCGTACCCACAGGGACTGTAGAAAGCAATATTTATGAAATTAATTAAAACACTTTGGTGAGGTAAAAATAATTTTGGTTTGAACAGAGTGGTTTATAAGCTAAGATTTTAAAACTAAGCAAACAATTTAAAAAAAAAATAAAAGAGTTCTAGTGCACGATTTCAATTAAGATTTAATCAAGATGATATAATTGTGTTGGATTAATTATACCTTTTTAACTTAGAAATATTAAATTCGTGCTTATGTTGTTATGAATAAATTCACGGTAACCCAGTAATTTGCTAACTTATGAACATATTTACTAATTAAAAAATTCCATTTATCTCTTGGACATATCCCTATGCCAATTCAACCGACTAAACAGATTTAATAAAGTAAACATGCTATCACACATACATACTTATTGAATTAAATTATCTCTCGCATATTCCTATGTCGATTCAACCGATTAATTCAACTTAATAAACATGTAAAAGATTATGTGAAGTAACAAAGTAGCGATACCTTGAAACAATTTAATCACAAAAATCTTGCAAGTTATGCAAGGCATATGTATTGCCAAATACAATGCTAATTTAATTTTCAGTTACCTTAGAAGAATTAAACATGCACTGATTAAGTACTGAGTCCATTAATTGCAATTTCAATCTGTTTAAACAATTAATTCTTTAGTTATTTAAACAATTATAATGCTAGATAACCTAAGCATGATTTTACTTAACCAAGCATTTCACTGAGGCCTATGACAGCATAAACACTATTTTAACAATTCAAGTAGGCAAAATATAATCAACCCAACACGAATTAAATTCAAGCTAAATTGATTAAAATAACCATTTCGGCAACAATATTATTCATAGATATGTTCATCATTAAAACAACAGAAATTAAAAAGAAAGGGAACAGAAAGCAAATCTAGTGTTTCTTTGCGGCTTGACTGTTGCTCCGTTCTTTTGTCTCCGTTGTCTTCGCCGAGCAAGGCTTCTATGAATCCTTGATTGCTGCCAAGATGGCTGAAGAACACCTCTTTCTCAAGAGAGGAAATCAACATAAGAGGAAGGGAAAATGGGATAGAAAAATTGAGAGGAAACTTTAAGAGAAGTGAAGAGAGGATGAGAGAATGTTGTAGAAAGAGGGATGTTGAGGGATGCTTTGAAATGGGCAGCATAGGGTGGCTTTTATAGCTGAAGAGGGCTGCTAAAAATAGCAAATTCAGCAGCCAAGAGAGCCCTCCCATGGCCGGCCACACACATGGCAAGGTTGAAGCTTTCAACCTTGCTAAAAATAGGCTGGGGCAAATCCACAAAGCCTAAAATAAAGGTGGGGTTTGAACGTAATTTGGAGGTTTTTCAGGGGACTTTTTGCAAGCATATTTTATCAGATAATTTTTTGATTTGGGTCAGCCAATGGACGATTCTGGTCAGCCCAATTAGTGGCTGGTTCGGCTCACTTCATTCGGTTCAACCAGTGCGGTTCACTAGGCCCTTTCTTCATAATTAATTAAAATTAATTCATTTAACCTAAATTAAATAGGAAATAAATTAAAATTAATTTAATTATGAATTTATACACATTTCTGGACCGTTTTAGGCTGGAAATTAGAGTGTCTCGATACTTCAAATTTGCTTCTCAATTTTGTGCTTTCAACAGTGTCAGCCGAGCCAATTTTCGCCTTTTGCGCGAATCTGTGAAAAATAGTTAAAATTAATCAAAATTAAGTATAAAATTAAATAAATTCACCATGTTTATATTTTTAACATGATTTAATTATTTTATAATATTTAATTAATTTTTGACAAGAATTTAATCGGATTTGCATGAAGTTAAGTAAAATTGGGTATGAAAAAGAATATAAATTTTTGTGTTTCCAACTGTGCGAATGAAAGTGAAAATTTTTAAATTGGACTATAATTCATGTCTCGATTTTGTATGAATGCTTGTGTTTATGTCTGGTAATGCCTCGTACCCTATTTCGGCGTCGAATACAAGTAAGGAGAGTTACATTTAGTGGTATTAAAGCTATGGTTTAGTCGATTCTCAGACTAACCTAGCGTTTGTGAGTCTAGTTATACATGCCATATTACTACTCGTGATAGTGTGAAATCTCTCGACTCTAACAAAATTGTTTTATTAAGATAGATATGACTTTCAACCGAGCTATTTTCAATAATACCAAATATGATATTGAGATGATTAAAATGTGCTTACGATGTGTTGAAGTGTGGAAAGATATGAATAGAAGTTCGTGATATATATACGTTCATGTACGGAATGAAATAACCATAAGTTGAGAAATGTTGAAAAGTGAAATGAAACGAAAGCTTATGTGGTGCTAAGTTCATCCATGGATGTTGGTATTTATATGATGAAGTGTGCACAACCTATTTGATTAAGTGAAGATGATAAGTAAATTTACCCAATGCATGGAATACGTGTGTATGTACACTTGTTTGAATAAGGCATAATCAGTATGTCCATATAGTTGAATCTCATGTGTAATTGTTAAATTAGAGAATATATAATTTTTTGTTTTATGACTTGTTATGGAATCGCAAATATTATAATAGTACGGAAGTTGAACTGGAAGATCAAAATTAAGTAGAACGCAGGAGATGAGTACGATCGTTCAATGATGAATTGACGGATAAGACCGTGGTTGGACCATGGCAGTATGTGTGATCCCATATAAGACCATATCTGGGATATGGCATCGGCGTGTGATCCCATTTAAGACCATGTCTAGGACATGACATTCACATTGATATGTGATCCCATGTAAGACCATGTCTGGGACATGGCATTGGCATTGATATGTGATCCCAGGTAAGACCATGCCTGGGACATGGCATTGGCATTGATATGTGATCCCACGTAAGACCATGCTTGGGACATGGCATTGGCATTGATATGTGATCCCATGTAAGACCATGTCTGGGACATGGCAGTGGCATCGATATGAGACTTCCAGTAAGACCATAGCTGGGCTATGGCATCGTGACGACATGTAAGACCATAGCTGGGCTATGGCATTGTGATATGAGTAAGACCATAGTTGGACTATGGCACTAAGTAAACGACGTACTCAAACCCGTAAAACGTTCTCTAATTTGACAAGTAATGGTAAAGGAAATCGAAGTTAGATGTTGGAAATTTAATTAGATATTAATATTAAGCTCTAGTGAGTAAATTCATTGTTTGAAATTGTGAATGACAGAAAACATTTGTGAAATGAACAAATGTGTTAATTTGCTTGGAGTAAACTATGTGATTATGATGATACTACATTAATGATGAATGTTAAGTCATATGTGTGTACTTATGAGAGACCTCACCCCTTTACCAGTGTTGCATTATAATGAAAATTCACGAGAATCATGTTAAATAAGTTCATAAGTGTGAAACAAAAGAGTTCAGTGATGAAATAATTAGTAGTGTATACAGAGATGAGAATAGTTTGGAAAGTGAAAACAGCTTTGGAAGAAATATCATATTGTTTTAAAGATTATACAGATTTTGCCATGTCATGCTTAAAGAAGAAGTTAGCCTCGACTAATCAACTTAATTAGGTATGGAGTCTAAAGATGTGTTTAATGAAAGTTCTTCCGAATCGATTTTCGTTGGTGAGTGAAATGATGTTTGAGCTGTAAAGATGTCTATTGTAATAGTTATGGTTGAATAGATTACGATGATCTCTTCTGAGTATTATGTATATATGTATATATTCATTCATCCTCAGAGGTCCATGTGAATGTCTGTTTTCCTACGAAATTCTTAACGAGTGAGAATGTTGGCTAACTTTAATGTTAGACGAAATTACTAATGGTCAGTTTGAATTATGATAGGCATTGTCTCATCTCTCTGGGATTCTATCCTAATATGTTATAACGAAGCCGGTGGTAAAATTTATGTGAGACTATTCATCTATTCCTACTAGATGTTGTTTTGTCTTATGTGTATATACAGAAAATATATTATCTCTGTTACAAAGGAAGCCCAGAGCTGGTGAGCAGTGTTTTTCTCCTGGTTTTCTCTGGGGGATCATCCTGATTTCTATAATTAATTCCGAATGAGTTATGCTCTCGGATTTCTGTTATGATATCATAGTTGAATTTTCTTAACGTCCTTATTTTATGAATTATAGGACATGGCTCATTTTTAAAGTATGTTCCTTGGTCAGTGATGGCTATGTTTATTATGATTGTATTTCTAGATTTCTGTAATTTTCATGAAAGGAATTGATATCAGCAAAGGTATAAATGATAAGAACACAAGCTCAAAATTGTATGACGGATCTCTTTCTTCTGATAAGTTTAATTAAAGTTGATGAGTTCAATCAGGATATTTGTTTCCTCGAGCTAGTACGGTTGAAAAGAGTACTTTGATATGTTATTGTTATTTGATAGTTGAAACCAACTCAGTTGTTTTTATCAAAGTAAGCTGATTTATTGAGATGTGGTTCTAGTTATATGTATTTAAACATGTCCTCAGCTAAAGGAATAAATTCTGAGCGTTTATGAGTACATATATAGATGGATAGTCTGAATGAAGAAATTATATTCTAGGAAGAATGATACAGAGATATGCCTATTGGATTATTCTAATCAAATGATGTTGTCATGAATTAGATTTGTTCTGAGTGATAAAGTCATCACATTTATGAAAGATTGAATGGTCTGTGCATGTTAACAAAGTTGGAAACAATAGAAGGTATCATTACCTGAAGGTTCTAGTTCTGAGTCCAGTTTGAAATGAGTAAGGAGTTTATGATTTTCAGCGATGTGCTATTGAACAAATTGGAATGTTCCTTGATACAAGAGTGTAAAAAGGTAGCTTGTACTTTTAGACGGTTAAAGTTACATAAAAAAGAACTGTTCGACTGATGATTTAGAGAAGACCACTTTTATGTCGACATTGTGAATTTGATGATATAGTGTGTTCAACAGAAAATATCATATGTTTCCTTATTCTAATGGTATAAAGTATCTAATGTTACAGAAAAAGATCGAAAGTTTAAGACATTGCCAATGAATTTAGACATTGAAAGATTTCGAGAAATTTTCGATTTACCTTTTGGAAATCAAGTATGGTTATAAATGCTTGAATGGAAAAATTATGTTTATTTGGTAAAGGTTGGATACATAATTAACTTTATTTGATGATGGTCTAATTCTAACTATATTAAATGCTAAAGTGAAGTTTTCTTTGCGAAACTGAGAAGCTCAGAAATGTGATAATGAATGATAATCTAAATGAGTTTAGAGAGAATTCACTTCTGATGTTGAATTTTAGGTCAGACATGATCCTTGTTATTATTGTTATTTTGAGATAGAAATTGCGTATTAATGAATCTAGAACTTATATAGAAGTTTTTGTACGAGGCTCAGAAGTAACACATCTATTCATCTAAGAGTAATAAAATGTGCAGTTATATAAAGTAGATGTGCTAGTGATTGCGTATGTTACATGATATTTTTGGATTCGTATTCAGATGACGATATGTTAACAGATAAAAGTCAAAAATCAAGTGTATTCAGGACTAATACAGTCAGTGATAATACTAGTGTGTTATGAGATAGAATTGTTATAGATTCCATATCGAGATTATTATATCTCTAAAAAGGAAGATGTAAATTGAATTGTGGTTAATCATTTGAAAGGAAAGATTCGTATGATCATTTTAGTATGTATAGAGTTCCTATTTGACAGATTAACTGAGGATATGTATTCCTGAGAGAATAACTGAGATATTTGACGATATGCTCCTATACTGTGTATTAAAGTTCAAAGGTTATTGGAAAAAGATATACGAGGTTAAATTGATTCGTGAATAGGTGAAGTTAGTGAAAGTGATTCATGAAAGTTGAAAGTGACTTCAGACTGACATAAGTAATATATAGATTTGAAAGTTTAAGATTTTGGATATTAGATCCGACGACATAATGTTTCAGGAAGTATTTCCCTCGAATGAGATTCTTTGACGTGGTAGAAGAAAATATGAGAATAATACTTTTATCTTTTTTCTGGTAAGATTTTCATGGACGAAAATCCCTAAAGGGGGGAGAGTTGTAATAGCTCGATTTTGGGCCTAGTCGGAACAATGGTTTCAGAACCACAAATTTGATGAGGAAAATTTTATTTTCATTATATTTTTATGGTCTACAATTTCATGGGATGATTTCGTGAAAATTTCGACTTTTGGGCACTCAATTTAGTCAAAATGACTAAATTGTAAAAAGTGCAAAAGTTGAGTTCTACATGCTAGAGGTGTCCAATTGTTATGAAATTTTAAATTGAAGGTCCTTATATGGTAATTAAACCATTGGATAATTTTTTGGACAAAAATGGGCATGAAATAGGTGAAATAGAATATTTTTAAGTTGGAGGCATTTTGATCATTTAGTAATTAAATGATTAAATAAACAAAATAAAAGCCAAATTTTGCTCATCTTCAACCCTTGGCCGAATTTTTGAAGACCACCATGGCTAGGGTTTTGTTCAAGCTTTCCAAGGTCCATAGTAAGTCTGTTCTTGCCCCATTTTTAATGATTTTCACGTTTTTGAAATCCTTGTAATGTAATCTAGCTATTTCTACCATTAATTTGAGATATGATGAAGGTCTAGGTTTTGAACCATGTTAGAAATTTGTGTATTTTGATGTTTAATGGTAGATTATGCATGTTTATGGTTAGAAAAATGACTTTTACTAAGTGATTTTAGGTGAAAATGCCTAAAAGGACTAAATTGTAAAAGTTATGAAATTTGTCATAAAAGTGTGATTTAGTGGAAATTGAGGGCTGTTATAGTTATGAAAATGGTTCGGCTAGTCTTGTAAGTTAAAGAGATTAAATAAATTTCATTTTTTTGAGCCTAGGGGCAAAAATATAAATATGTGAACTTTTAGGGGAAAAAATATAATTTTACCATAATATGATTTTTGGGTCAAATTGAATAATGTGACTAATAAATAAGTTAAATGTGATGTTATAGATTGAAGAAAACGAGGTTCGGACCTAGAACGGAGGAAAAATGAGAAATTGATGGTTAGGTCCCTTTTTGCCATTTTGGTATCGAGGTAAGTTCATGCGTTAATAATGTAACCTTATGTTATGTATTCGATATTTCGATATTGCATGAATTGTATATATTTGTTTCTATGAAATTGTTTAATGACGATTTTGACAAAGTTTCGAGAAATGAGAAATCCTGATTTAACCTCAAGGGTAGAATACAAATGTCATGATATTAGGGTTACTAAGATCCCGTATAAGACCATATATGGGATATGGCATCGGTATGTGATTTCGTATAAGACCATGTTAGGGACATGGCATCGATATGATATTTTATGTAAGACCATATCCGGGATATGGCATTGATACGGTACTATGTGTATGAGATCCCGAGCATCCTTAGTATTTCAATGTGTTCAACAGGTATGCCAAAGATGAAAATGTAAGTGGTTATGTTACGAGATAGTACAGGTATGTACGTGAAGGTTATAAGTACTAACTTCATGATATTGTGAGTTATGATCACTATGAAAGTGACTTGTGATAGCCCTATGATTATTGATTTATGGTTATGATGTATAAATGCATGGAAATCCGGTTGATGACTATATGATAGGCCTTGGAGGCCTAATTGATTGGTGAGATAATAAATGTGATCATTTGAATTGGGATTTATCGGTTATGAGTGAAAGGAAATATTGGCACAATTTCCTACTAAATGGTTAAAAAAGTATGGAAGGAATGAGTTTAGACAATTTAAAAAAAAAAAATTGTTGAGCTATATGCATGAAAACATGACTATACATAAGTAATGTGTATATTTTTTTTAATATGTTTGAAATGATTTGCTAATTACGAATCATATTACAACAAAGAGATTATGGCTGCTAGACTAAAGCCAGGTAAAGTTAAGTTATGTTGATAAAACAAAAGAAAGTAAACATGTGAATAGGTTATAATACAACCTTGAAATTTATAGCTATTTCATATTAACTTGTGCTTCTATTGTAAAGCATGGTGTATGACTAGCATGAGTTGCTCATTATTTGCATATGAACTTACTAAGCTTTATTGCTTACTCCCCTTCCTTTCCTATTTCTTATAGGTTAATTTAGCTAGCTCGGGTTGGAGATCGCCGGAGATTCTATCACACTATCAATCTATCATCGTGGGGTAAAAGTGAATACAAACCTCTTAAGTTTATGGCATGTATAGGGACTAAGTCACTTTGTGTATGTATCATTATGATTTAGCCAAAAGTATTGGCTTGTAAATGTTAAAGGTTTGATGTAATGTGTAGCCATGCGAATTGGCTTATATTGGCTAAATGGTTGTAAGCCCACATAAGTATGTATGCACATATGTCAATGTTTTGCGATTTGGTTTATAATGCATGATATATGATGGTAATAAAAAGATACATTATTGCTTGTTGTAGTTTTTTTTTTTTTGAAGGCATTTATATGTCATGATTTGTGCCATGTGGTGTTGTGTGAATGTGTGCAAGTAAGGGTGACAAAATGGCTTGGAAAATAGCCTTGTATTTGTCCACATAGGTAGGCACACGGGTGTGTGCCTAGGCCATGTGTGACACACAGACTGCCCCATGGGCGTGTGATCTGGCCGTGTGTCCCCTGCACCCTAATTAATGCAAAACAAAATGCCTAGTAGTAAACATACGTGCAGAGACACGGCTGTGTGTCTTAGTCGTGTGGAGGACACGGCTTAAGCACACGAGCGTGTGTCTTAGCAGTGTGACCTCAATTTGATGATGAAGTCATAAACAGAAAGCTCCACGGGCTAGGGACACATGCGTGTATGACCACATAGCCTACTTACATAGGTGTGTGGCCTTGTTTCATGATGAAAATTTTCTAAGTTTCGTAAAAATTCCAAAAGTTCTCGGTTTAGTCCCGAACCACCTCAATGCATGTTTTGGGCCTTGTAAGCCCATAATAGGGATGATACGAATGCAAGTGAAAAGTTTTAAATTGGACTGTAATTCATGTCTCGGTTTTGTATAAATGCTTGTGTTTATGTCCGGTAATGCCTCGTACCCTGTTCTAGCGTCGAATACAGGTAAGGGGTGTTACATCTAATGCCACGACGTTCTTGATTAAAGTCACGATGTAGTCGCCCCACGCTGTAACCCTAGTGCATAAGGACGCCATGACGTCCTCTGTTATCACATCGCGACATAGTTTCAACACTTAGTCCCAAATCACATTCAAAGTTTCACGAATGCCTTTGTGGGCATGAGTAAAATCGTGACATGTTAGACAAATGTATTTAAATATCAAAAGTTATGTCAATTCTTGATCTACTTAACTAGTGGTATTAATGTTTGATTTAAGATATAGTAAGTTAGAAGAATAATTGTAAATAGTCTAAGTTAATTTGGCAACGTAATGTGACATCGCACACTTGAATCTGATGATCGAGTCAGGTGTGTCATGAAAAGAAATAACACAACAAAATTCTTCCCCCAAAAAAGGAAAAATCTCAACCCAAGGTTCTCTACTGTATAATGCATCCTAACATAGTAGTTCACTTCTTTTTTTATTTCACCATCATGACTTTAAGTTATTCTAGTCTCTGATTTCTAATTTCTACCACCATGGCTTTAAGTTCAACTACTTCTTGATTAAAAAACCCACTTTGTTGAGAAAATCTCTGCCATCAGTGGGATTACTGCTTCCACCACCATCAATAGGATTTTTCTAGCTTGATGGCATACTTGGAGAGTTGGTTGTACATCCATCAATTTATGGATGCTTTTGCTCGTCATCATTTGAAGCTACACCCATGGTTTCTAGCCTTGGATCATCTTTCAATATGACACGTGGCATAATTCTAGGTTCGAATATCGAGAAAATTTATGGAATGTCTTAGATAAGAAATTTTATAAAAGGAATTTGATATTGGCGATGATAACATGTGAAAAGAATTGAAAATGTGACAAAAAAGGATTGAATTGAAAATTTTGAAAAGTATGGGACTAATGTGCAAAATTATCCAAAATGGAAAAATATAAATTATTATGGATTATTTGGCATCAAATGGATTCGAATGTGATTTGGTGTAATGAAAATAACTTTTTGGACTAAATTAGAAAAATTGAATAGGATAAGAACTAAAATGTAATTTTTTTATTTTATCATGAAAAGAGACAAAATACAATTTTCATTACTCATAGAGTTATAGTAAATATTTATTATGAATGATGAACTTGATTTGATTTAAGTATCAAATTTTGAGAAAAAAATCACTAAAAGGGAAAAATGAAAATTTTACTGTGAAAGGATAATTTGATCAATTCTTAAGATTTTATGATGAAAATATCATTTAAATATGATTTCTGACATTATTTTGGATTGTTAGAACTTTGTATTATTGAAATGAGCTTCAAATTGAATAGTGGGCATGGGCCTTGAGCCCATTTATTGATATTTTTAAATGGTTGAATGCTCATCACCCCTTCATTTTATTTTTTCTATATTTTTAAATGGTTGAATGCTCATCACCCCTTCATTTTATTTTTTCTTTCTTTCTCAGCCAGCCAACAACCCTCTTGGTTATTCCTCTTCTTCCTCTTCTTTTCCTTGCCATTTTCTCCATTTTTCTTTTAAATTTTCCATCACCAGCCTCAAGATTTTGTTAAAATCTTCATTTAAAGAACCTCTTAAGCTCTATTCCCCCATCCATTTAATCATTCTCAACCTAGAATTTATAGAGTTTTGACAAGTGAAATTGAAGAGTGAGAAAGCTGAATAGGTGTGAGAAAAGGGTGGTTTAAAGTAAGGTTAGTAGAACATGGAACAACAAGCAAACCGAAATTAACATCTGAATAAAAGAAAAAAAAATACAAGTTTGAACTATAAAAACACATCTAAAAGAAAAAACAAGAATAGTAGTAAAAGCTCATACGAAGATATCATCTTTGAGCCACTAAAGCACCAACTAAAGCTTTTTTAGAAAGCCAAGAAACATGCCAAAAAATATCAATGGAAAGAAGACACCATCTTTGAGCCACCAAGCACCAACTAAAGTTGCCTTAGAAAGCTAAGAAACATGCCAAAAAAGAAACACCAAGAACACGGGGGGAACACAGACCAACAAACGCCAAAAAAAAAAATGTAAAAAAGCTCCTTAAAGGTGCCAAAATCAAATGCACAAACTTCTAACCAGCAAAGAAAAAACTTGGCAACCTCGAAAAGATTGGAGCGATCGACACCACCTTTCGCCGCCCCATCCATTGTATCAATTGCCGCGAGAAAACCTGAAATAATACACCATAAACTCCCTCAAAACAGACAAATCCAAGGCACTTTCTCCCTCACCCCCATTGAACCCTCCATTCAAGAAAAACTATTTCATTTTTCAATCCCATGGCCACAACAATTCTCATACAAATTATACAAATAAAAAACAAAAAAGCTACATGGAAAAAAAAAACAGCCCAAGCTCCAAATACAAGAGGAATCAAGCATAAAATTTCACAGATGTGCTCTGTCATCCCTCTCAATGATCCGCATTAACACAAAAATCACCTCCTCATCTGACCAACAAGCTATGAAACCAAAAGGTTTATCAAGCTCCAAAGTCTATTCCGCTTCAGCTCTCAGTACTCTCCTTCGAACATTTTCGATGCCTTCGTCCAACAGCGATTGCTCGGCATCAATCTATGATCGCGTCACTTCCACTTATTGTTTTCCATTTCAACACTCGATGTTCTTCCTCAATTCGTAATTATCCTATCCTTCTTCCCAGATCGCTTCAACACTTTTCATTTAAACTCTCAAGAATTTTGATAACCTGTCGAGTTCTCTCAGACCTGCTCAGAGATAAGACCCATTCAAAGCAACACAACACCAAGGATCATTACCCTACTCGGAGACATTAAACATCAATAATTCGCACACCTGCATATCTTGCTACAAAGCCTTTTGATTCTTGTTCACCTATATCCTTTTGAATGTGGTATTCTTGTTCTCCAATGCATCCATTAAGCGTACTAGCTTGAATCCAACTTCTGTAACAAAACTCCAACAAATCTTACTCTGCACAGGTCTTCAACATGTTGGTTTATAGCTCACCTCAGATCTAAGGAGGGAGAATTGTTATACTAGCTTGAACAAGTTCGGCTGACTTAGGCTAAAGCCCAAAGAAACATGTGGATCATAAGGCCCAAGCTTTATTAAGCATTAGCTAGCAACTAAAGAACATGCCACCTGAAGAGAAAAGTAGCTTTCGGCTTCCAACATACCCTATCAAAAAGGACCCTGACACCGCCCAAGCCACAAGGAACAAAATGGCCATAGTCCAGACACATCAACATGCAAGGGGTAAACCAAAGCTTAGGTATAATACCGAGTATCTTCTTCCTCTCTTCATCTTCTTCACTTTATTCCATTACTATGTTAACATTTCTCCTTACTTTCCTCCAGTATGATACACACATGTTGATTTAAGCATTGGGGAGCATCTTAGTGCCAAAAGTTTGAGAGCCCCTAGCTTACATATACTTTATAGGAAGCCTAGTTATCAACCTGAGAATCTAGCCTTCAGCCCAATTCTTTACCCAAAAAGACGTAAAAAAGAAATATCATTTTCTATTTATATTGAAAGACTGGTTGTAGTAAAATAAAAATGTATAAAGATAATATTATTTTTCATTTTTCCCCCATCAAACTATTGCTATTATTATAAAATTTCTTCAACAAAGAGACCACAACATGAGATTGAGGAGGAGCTTCAAATGAACTTTAAGTTTGATGGATACCATGTTATAAAGATAGTAACATGAAGTAGTTCAATTAAGCTTTACATTTTTTGTGAAAACCATGTTTTATTTCTATAAATAAGTTCCCCTTGAGGGCTTCTTGAAAATAAATATTTTATTCACCCTCAGTATGGGCATGATGGTGGTGGTGAGATGCAGTATTTTGCCAGATATGGAACAAATTGTGAGCAAAATCAGTCTCTCTGGTGAGGATGATAGAGCGGTGGCCAGCATTTGGGATGTTGAGAAGCTCCACATCAGGGAATTTGGTCTTGATGTTGTGCCTAAAATCTGGTGGAATGGTTTTGTCCCTGCTGCCCACAATAACATGCACTCTTTTCTTTAATTTCATCAATGTTTCCAGGTTTTTATCCATTTCTTTTACTCCTCTGTATAGCACGTTATGTGTAGTATGCCACCCTGAATGATGGATATGCTTTGTCAAGTCCATAACCATAAAGTTCACATCCCTGAATACTCACCAAATAAGACATCCGTTGTAATACGAAAAAATAATACCAATATCATATGATTGTTAAAACATTTTTTAAGATTATATATTCTTTTTTTAATATATTAAAATCATTATTGAAAATATTTTATTTAATAAGATTAAAATTATAAAATGAAGAATTGCAAAAATCAAGATCTATAATTATGAAAAAAATGAATATATTTTGTAATTAATTTTTACTAATACATTAAATAATTTTATAATATAAATTCAATTGTTAATTTTCATCCATCGATTATTATTGGTTAATGAAAGACATGGTTAAAATTGATTTTGACTACCTTGATGAGGTGAGGCGTTTAATAAGTGCTTCCCAAAACCTATGATTTCGACACACTAATAAGCAGACACATCGACTCAAGTGTTCATACCAGACCATTATCGACCAAATAAACGCCGTCGGCGGCCACAATCTTTTAGGTGTTAGCCATTTCATTGCCCTCATTTCTACTCCTTCCTTTGATGGAAAGAATTGCTGAAACCATTCAATTTTAATATTAAAAAAAAGGCATTGATAAATTAAAAAAAATTGAAACAATATATATATACTTAGAGGGGCAACAAGGGTGATAGATTTGAGGGAAGTGGAGTGCTTTGCAGCTAAGGCTAATCAAATAATACAGCCCATCGAGTGAGCAACCACATGAAATGAATTTAACTTATATTCAGAGATTAATGATTTCTCAATCCATTCCACGTGCTCTTTTAATGTGTATAAACTGTCTCTTGGCTTTGGACTTTTTCCATGTCCCAAAATATCTACTGCATACATCTGGTACTCTTTAATCTTCTTTGATTCTGACAGCTTTGGAAAAAGTGTTTTTGTCCAAAACGATGAAGAACTTAGTATCCCATGTATGAATATCACGTTTTCAGTTCGATTTGGATTTCCAATGGCTGTCAAAATTAAAACAAAAGTAGTCGTTAATTTTTAAAATTGTTGATGGGAGATTGTTTTTTCCGAGAGAAATCTTGAAAATGTAACTTTAGGGGATATTGACACATTCCTTAATAATAGAAGATATTGTCTTTCAAGAGACGGTTTTATTTTTCATGATCTGTCGAGAGTTAATGTACTATGAGCAATTGCTCTTCATAGACTCAAGAGTACTTCAATCAAATATGACCGTACGACCTATTAACCTATTTCCATAGGTTAAGGGTTCAAACCTCACCAAGGGCAAAATGCTCACGTTACTTATTAATGGGTGACTGTATGTTTACGTAAGGTCGATGTGTCCCCTTTGTGAACTATACACGTCTCTCCGCATGCAGAGAAGGGGGGACGAAATCCTCCATCAGGGGACAATACCTTCTATTATTGAGGGATTGAGTCGGCATATTCGAAAATAACACGTTAAAGACTTCTTCCAGAGGAACCAATCCCTCTTAAAAAAATCAATCAAACTAAAGCAACATGAATCAATTACAAACCTTGTGAAGAAGCCTTGCTCACCTCAACATGAAGCTTGGGATCATCCCTCTTCATCCAAGAGATGCAAGAATCACACCCACAATCAGACCACCTATTTCCAACTCTATAAAAATCACCATTTTTGCGATTCGTCGAACTATATATAGCTTCAAAGCCTTTGCTTTTGTTCAACAAATCTTCCACAAATCGAAGTAAAACAACCAATTCCTTCAATTTCTTTCTTTTCCCATATTGCAAAGTCTCTGATATCTCATTATCATCAGAAAATTGGCCATTGATGTCAATCTTTTTGGTTGTGCAGTAACATGGAGAGGCCTTCCCTTCAAACAAGAAGTCAAGATGTTTGTATATGACACAGAAAACAGAATCAAGAAAATCAAGATATGAAAACACCACAAAAATGGGAACTGAGAGGAGGTGTTTGGCACATTTTCTTCTCCATTTTCCTAGGAAAGTTGAATCAGACATGGAAAGGGAACTGGTGATTTGATTCAGCATCTATTTGGTTTGAAGACTTTAGCTTGGATTTAAGGACCTTATATATATATATATATATATATACATGTTGTAGAATGGAGCAATCATGGAAGAGAATGTGAACAAGGAATTTATATGATGAAAGCAAAATATAAAAAAGGAAAAAAATGTAATATGTTTAACACATGATGGATAATAAATTTGAAGGTTAGCGTAGTTCATACAATTAACTTTAAAAAAATGCAAATAATAGGTTTAAAGCCCTAACTTGAATTATTGCTTCTGGGTGTTTGGTTGGATTAATTAATAATCCCATCTAATTTCCATTAATGGAACAATCTGAAATTATAAAAATATTAGTGGTTGATTAAACTAAACCCAATTTTGTTATGAACAAATTAATGAAACTGAAATAATTTTATCATTTCATTCAATCCAATAAAACTAACATTTCAAATTTTTTTTTTTATAAAACAAACCAACATCTAAAAGCAAAGATAATAAAAACGTTAATAACTTTTTGGTATAAGATTGAAACATGCTAAAAGTTTAAATCAACTAAAATTAAAATATAAAAATCTAATAACATTGTAAATTAATGATATCTTGGTATAATTGGTAAAGGTTGAAGCCTTTTTGTAATTGTTATGCATGTAGTTGTATATTTTTATGGTTTAAGGGTTAAAGTGTAACTTTATTATATATTAATTTAAAGTTTTTAAAATTATAAAAGAATTAAAAGTGAAAATTTCCATTTTAGGGGGACTAGGACCCTTGCCAGCCCCCCTTGGGCCTGCCCTGTATATATGAGTTTCATTTCTACTATATGTGCATACCATATGTGGGTTTCATTTAGTTCTTATTCATTGTGCATTATACTAGTTGAATTGAATTTTAAGTTATAATTGATCAAATATATATTTGTACATGTATTGTACTTATATTTTTACCAATAAAATTTTCAATAAAAATTTAATAAGATAAAATATAATCTATAATCGAAACAACATTTAAATAGCAAATTCTAGTTTATATAGGTAATTTAATTAGTTTCGCTTAACCAAGTTGAATTTTTTTTAAAAATTATCTATTCAGTTAATTTTGTTATAAAATAAAGAGAGACAGAGAGGATAAATAACAAAGAAAATATGACAGCAACAAAAAATATACTTTATTGATCAAAGAGATGATTTACAATGCTTTATCAGAGTCTCTATTTATAGGCATAAGAAGTATAAAAAGAAGTAGATATCTAATTCTAATAACTATTTGAATTTAAAGTACATCAAAACTTTATCTTAATCATGATGGACATCCACTTAATAAGATATTCATAACACTCCCCCTTAGATATCCATTGGTAGATAATGTGCCTCGTTAAAACCTTATTAGGAAAAACCCTGTGGGATAAAAAACCTAATGAAGAAAAAAGAGTACACAATCTTCTATTACAAGATGCCTCGTTAAAAACCTTTACCAGAAAAATCCAATGGGATAAAACCTTGGTTAAAGGAAAAGAGTACAAATTATTTTTAGACTCCCCCTAATGGCAACATTACTTTACATCTTTGAGTCGACGCATTCCAATCTTTTGTAGTAATCTTTCAAATGTTGAAGTTGGCAATGCCTTAGTAAAAAGATCTGCTAAATTATCACTAGAACAAATTTGTTGAACATTTATATCACCTCTTTTCTCAAGATCATGGGTGAACAATAATTTTGGTGAAATATGTTTCGTTTTATCACTTTTGATGTAACCACCATTCAATTGAGCTATACATGTTGCATTATCTTCATATAAGATAGTTGACATCTTTTCCTGTAAAGGCAAATTACATATCTTCTGGATATGTTGGGTCAATAACCTTAGCTAAACACACTCTCAACTTGCCTCATGCATTGCAATTATTTCTGCATGATTGAAGAAGCAACAAGTAATGTTTGCTTTGTTGACACCATGATATGGCAGTACCCCCACATGTAAATAAATATCCCGTTTGAGATCAACCTTTATATGGATCTAATAAGTATCCAACATCAGCATAGTCAATTAATAGGGATTTCGAATCATTTGAATAAAATAACCCTATATCAATGGTGCCTCTGAAATATCTAAACAATTATAATAATATAAATCTATTGTAAATACATTAATAATGGATATCTATAACTCATTTAAACATTTATTAAAGAAATAAGATAAAACTCTCTACTTCATTTATGAACATGAGATGTTTAAATGAAGTAATTAAGAAGACTTAATTTACATTTATTGATTGAATGTAAAGAAGCTTATAAATAAATCACCTTGAAAATGAAAATTAAATAATGAAAATTCTCCCGTATTTTTCATCCGCCTTTTACTTATTATTATTGTTTTATTAATTTTTCTATAACATGTTATCATGATGAGCTTCTACAAGTTCATAGTGAAGTTCACGTCATTTCGACTTTATATAATTTACCCGTATAGCTCACGTTGAACTATATATGGTATACGTATTTTCATCATTCTTTTATTTTATTTTCCTAGATGAAATATTTTCTTTGGGTAACATTCGCACATTTATTTTTACAACTCAAATGCTATAATAATAATTATATATACATATTTTTTTACTAAAAGAAATTCCAATTAATGCAGTTTGTTTTAAGTTATTATTATGACTATTCCTCTCTATGCCAATATTTGACATACATATTATTATTTCACAAATTTGGTATATATAATTGGATTATCTTACGATTGAGAATGTGTAACGCCCTGAATTATTAAACTCTATTTCTATAAATATTGTCATAAATAAGTATTTGTTTTGGTGGTTAAGTGATTTGAGTGTGTGTTTAAGGTCTTGGGTTCAAGTCCCACTTTTGGAAATTCTACTATTTTTCGTTCCTAGCCTTGTCCTTACTAACTTGACTTATAACATATTTACGGCCAACTCATATTAGAATAAGCTTGCTAGTTCAAA
Organism: Gossypium anomalum; assembly: GCA_025698475.1. Classification (NCBI taxonomy): domain Eukaryota; kingdom Viridiplantae; phylum Streptophyta; class Magnoliopsida; order Malvales; family Malvaceae; genus Gossypium; species Gossypium anomalum. Next base: position 72,302,454 of record CM046966.1, on the reverse strand, counting down.
TGGTAAGGTGTTAGCTTGCCTTAGGGTCTGTGTTCAAACTATCATGTGAGCGAAGGATGATAATTTTTGCTTTTAAATGTGTGTATCGGTTGTGTAGTAGAGGTTCAGTGGAATTAAAATCCTATGGTTGTTGGATGGGGATCAGGTGTTAGTTTTAGTGGGATTCAGTTGTTAGTAGGGAGTTGGGATTATTTTTCTTAATTTTAATTTTATTTTATTTTGGTTCCTAAAAACTCCTCTTCTTCTTAATATTCTTTTCTGTTTTTCTTTGCAAATCTTTTTTTTTTCTTCTTTCCTTTGATTCTGTTCGAAAATCATTTGTTCAAATAGCTGCGTTTTGGTTTCCTTGTTCTCTGTTCAGATTGGTAGGTAAGTCTTTTTAAATTCGTGTAATAGTGGATTTGTTCTTCGAATGTGTTAATGTTGTGAACTCTCGTGGTAGATGTTAATCAAGGGGATCAAAATTTTTCTTCTACCGTGTAGTTTTGGTTGGACTGACGTATCTGTTTCGGTAAGTTGTTGAACTTTGGAAGGATTGATATCAATTTATAAGGCTAATACTTTCGAGTATGTCATTTGAGGTTTTGGTAATTTGGTTTTTTTAATATGTAGAATTGATCATTTGTATAATGTTTCTAGGTTTCATAGGTTTCATGGTGGTATCCGCGTAAAAAATAAACTAGGTGTGTAGCGAGAAACTCGAAAAAAGGCGATCGGCGAAAGCCAAAATTGGGGCCAGGTTGCAAAACTCGGGCTATGAAATTTTGGGTTCAAAATTTTATTTGTAAAAACTATTTTTCGAGTAAAGTTTATTTTTGAAATCTGAAATATAAGTATGTGGCACACCAAGTCTCCGGCACCGATCTTGTAAGTATGTGGCCGAATACTGGTTGGAGGCTATCGGAAAGATAATGAATGATATTAACTGTACCCCTAAGCAGAAATTGAAGGGTGCAGTATCTCTGCTTCGAGATGAGGCGTATCAGTGATGGTTAACAGTTAAGGAGAGCACTCAGCAGGATCAAACTGGGAATATTTTAAGACTACCTTCCAGAGGAAATATATGGAGGCGAGTTATATGGATGCTCGCAGACGCGAGTTCATGAACCTCACTTAGGGGGATAGGATAGTGGCCAAGTATAAGGCCAAATTTATGATATTGAGCCGCTATGCTCGTGGGATGGTGGCGTCTGAGTATGAGAAATGTGTCCATTTTGAAGATGGTCTAAGGGATAATTTGAAAGTCCTAATAGCTCTAAAGAGGGAGTAGGAGTTCGCCGTTTTGGTGGACACGGCGAAGATCACCAAAGAGGTTAAGCGCATTGAGCGCTAGAATAGAGACCGTGAGAGAGGTAAGAATAAAAAGGATTTGGAGGCCTCTAGTTCACTTTAGAGGCTTAAAAAGCAAGCCAAATCTAATTGGCCTCCTAAGATTAGAGTTCCAGTTGCTCTACTATAGCTCAGCAATGTAGTGATTGTGGTAGATGTCATCCGAGCGAGTGTTAGAGGAGGTTAAAAGCGTGTCTGCGATGTGGGTCGATGGTCAGATGCAAGCTCCAGCCTCGGGTTTTGTTCAGCCTCAGAGGGCAGTTTAGCAGCCATCTAAGGGCCGTGGTACAGCTAGGGGTGGTAATGGTTTAGGTAAAGGACAGAAAGCACAAAGCAAATGTGTTAATCAGACTGAGGTGAGACAGCCGACCTTGGTTTATGCTGCTCGACGTCGTGAGGATAGGGACATTGCTGATGTGATTACAGGTACGTTCCTTATTTATTATGTTCCATACTTCGCACTAATAGACATAGGTTCAACACACTTATATGTAGCTAGCTTTATTTTTGTAAACTTGGGGGTTTCTATTGAGAGCACATTCGGTGAGATTATTGTAATGTGTCCGTTGGGTCAATTTGTTCGAGTGAATAGACTGTATAGGAATGTACCGGTTGGAGGTACAAGGGGTTATGTTTCGGGCCAATCTGATGGAGCTACCATTTGGGGAATTTGATTTAATTTTAGGTATGGATTGGCTTGTGGAGTATCGAGTCAATTTGGATTATGTGACTAAGAGGGTATTCTGAGGTCCGAAAATGATGTAAAAGTGGTTATGATCAGCAAGCATAGGGACTACTTATCCAATATGATCTCCGCTCTTGTGGCTGAAAAATAGGTTCAGAAAGAATGTGAAGCGTATTTGGCTTTTGTAAGTGATTTAGCTTCTATGGACTCTTCTATTGGGAACATCCGAATAGTTAAGGAATTTTTAGATTTTTTCTTGAGGAATTATTGAGTTTGCCTACAAATCAAAAAGTGGAGTTCGGTAATGAACTTCTACCGGGTACAATTTCAGTGTCCATCGCTCCTTATCGCATGGCACCAAAAGAGCTTATGAAGCTAAAGGCTCAACTTCAGTAGCTCTTGGATCGTGTGTTCATCCATCCTAGTGTGTCTCCGTGAGGGGCACCAATTTTGTTTGTAAAGAAAAAAGATGGTACCATGAGAATGTGTATCGACTATCGTTAGTTGAACAAGTTAATGGTGAAAAACAAGCACCCACCTACAAGGATCGACGACCTGTTTGATCAGTTTTGTGGGGCTTTTGTGTTTTCTAAAATATATCTTTATTTTGGGTATCATCAGCTTAAGGTTAAGGAAGTTGATGTTCATAAGACTATTTTTAAGACTCGTTATGGGTACTACAAGTTCCTAGTCATGCCCTTTGGTTTAACGAATGCTCCGGCTGCATTCATGGATATGATGAATCAGGTTTTCCATCCGTATTTGGATCAGTTCGTCGTAGTCTTCATCGATGACATTCTAGTATACTCTAAGACTGAAGATGATTATGATGAGCATCTTAGAGTAGTTCTTTAGATTCTGCGAGAGAAACAGCTCAACGCTAAGTTGAGCAAGTGTGAATTCTGGTTAAGGGAAATGACTTTTCTAGGACATGTGGTTTCTATTTAGGGAGTCTGAGTTTAACATAAAAATATTGAGGTTGTGCTTGATTGGAAACAACCTAAGAATGTTTCTGAGATCTGCAGTTTTTTAGGTCTTGCGTGCTATTATCAGAGATTTGTCGAGGGATTCTCGTTAATTGCAACTTTTCTGACTAAGCTATTGCGGAAGAATGCCCCTTTTGTTTGGACTGATGAGCAGCAAACAAGTTTTGAGAAGCTCAAATTTGTTTTGACTTAGGCTCTTGTTCTGATACAACCTAAATCTGGTAAGGAGTTTGTGGTATATATTGATGTATTGCATATCGGTTTGGGATGTGTTTTGATGCAAAATGGTAAGGTCGTGACTTATGCGTCCGTGACTTATGCGTCCCAACAGCTTAAGTCACGTGAGGGGAATTATCCGACATACGATCTCGAGTTAGCTGCCATTGTCTTTGCCTTAAAGGTTTGGATGCACTATCTATATGGTGAGAGGTGTATCATCTACACCGATCACAAGAGTCTTAAGTATGTCCTTACCTAAAAGGAGTTGAATCTTAGGCAGCGTTGTAACACCCCTTACCCGTACCCATGCCCGGGGACAAGTAAGAGGCGTTACCAGACAGATATGCAGTCAAAATAAAAAAATACGAGTCATAAAATTTCGTTTCAACCTTAAATCAATTTATTAGCATGGGCCTATGAGGCCTTTGTTTAATACCAGGAATAAATCGGAACAATGTCAGTCATTCGACATGAATTCTTTGAATAATACCCCACACGCCCGTGTAGGGGTTTACACACGCCCGTAGGTAGGGAAACACGCCCATGCCCCTAAACCATGGGCAACACTGACTTATGGACACGGCCATGGAACACGCCCATGGGTTCAACCCCTGCCCATGACTTGAGCGATCTATTAAAATAACACGGCCAAGACACATGCCTGTGTCTCAAGCTCGTGCTTGATGCTAAACTTAAAATTTTAGGTGCAGGGGACGCATGACCATTCTACACACCCATGTGAGTGGCCCGTGTGTAACACACGGCCAAGACACACGCCCATGTGTCCCACCATATGGACCCTATTAGGCTATTTTCCAAACCCTTGGTCACCCTTTTTACACCCTCATACTTATTAGACACCAATTAACAAGCAATATTCACTTAATACTTATGAATTGTCTTCATAAAACCTTATTGCATGGAAACCTCATATCATTGGTTTGCACATGCCATAATATTCCTTAGTAGTTTGAGGAATGATAGCAATATTTGCTTCATCATTGGATTTGGCTCGTTGTTTATTCATTGCCAATTATGATCCTCCCAATTCCGATGAATTGGTCACATTTCACGAATATGTCTATATTGTGACATATACATAATCACTCAACAATTCATTTAGCATGATTAGTGGGATAACATACCACACCCCAAAAGATTATAAATCATGGCCATTACAAAATATATATAAACAAGACATCCAACCCTTTACAGTGGTTAGCCAATTGGCATTTAACAAAATAACTCAAAAACACCTATACATGCCAACTAACAAAATGAAAGTATTCATATACCAAAGTGGACCTAGTTGATAGTGTGTTGAAATCTCCAACTATCCTCCAAGCTTTATGAGTCCTCGGGCTCTAAAAAGTAGGGAAAACAGAGGAGTAAGCATTTACATGCTTAGAAAGCTCAAATAACCAGAAAGCAAACTTACCAGGTAATTTAGCATTCAACCATATTTGGTTAGTAAACTTAATTAGCATGAAATGCTTTGCCTAATCATACACTCAATCAATGAGTTAGATATATATATATATATATATATATATCAATGATACGATGAAATTTAAATTAGATGAGCTCATCATTTCACATTTCATCTTATACATGTACATTATATTAGCCTCGTTGAGTTTATAGGAAATCTCGATGAAATACCCATTAACCGTCAATTCGTATAAATGATCATATCAGGTATGCACTCCCGTGAACCTCACATTCTTATGGCGAGATTACCAGTCCAGGCTAAATTCCATTCGTGGTAAATATTTTTAGTGAGCTAGGATCTGAATTACCAGTCCAGGCTAAATCCAAACCCTATTTGGATTACCTGTCCGGGCTAAATCCACAATGCACTCTTATTCTTCGGGAGGCTTAATCATTCAGAAGGAACACTCATCCGGGCTAGATCCTTTTCAGAAATGAGATCAACTGATTACCCATCTCGGGCTAAACCCTTACTGCAACACATACAGGATCTCATTTTTTATGTAAATCATGGTTCTTCCATTGGATTTCCCATTTAACCTCAATCGAGACATTTATCATCAATTCATTATCTAATTGTATTTCATACATTTACATATTTTGAACAAATGCAATTCATCATACATTTTTTAATGTATATAATTAAGCATATTATGTGCTTACTTTAAGTTATCCGAACTTACCTGGTGTTCGTTTCGTCTTATAATTTAGTCACTCCGAAACATTTTGTTTTCCTCGATCGACCTCCAGAATTTGTTCCTCGGGGTCTATAACAATCAGAATAGATTATTAACCATTCATTTTATCCATTTCAAGTCTAAATTCCACCCCAGGTCAAAATGAGCATTTTGCCCCTAGCCTTTCATGTTTTTACGATTTAGTCTCTAGGCTCGTATAATGAAACTCATACAATTTCTACCTTACCCAAGCCTAGAAAAACCTTTTTCTCTCCTGTGGTAACTCACATTTTCCATTGGTTTCTACCATACACATTTCATAACTTTCACAAAATGGTCCCTATAAGGGTTTCTCATGAAAATCACCTAGAAAAAGATGTTTAACACACATCATCCTTTCATTTTCCTCCATAAACCATCAAAATACAAGCATGTCATGCATGGGTAAATTTTTAAACATGAACCCTAGTATGAAATATAGGTAGAAATGGAAAGAACAAGCTACCGGGATATCAAAAATATAAAGAACATTAAAAATGGGGCTTGAGAGCACTTACTATTGAGCTTGAAAATTGAAAAAACCCTAGCTATGGAGGGCTTAAAATTTTGGCAGCTATGTGGAAGAAGATGGCTGATCTTTGCTTCTTTTTCCCCCTTTTTAATTTATTAAAATGGCAAATGACTAAAATGCCCTTAGACACTTTCTTTAAAATTCATCCATGCAAGTCCATTTTTGTCCAAATTTCTAGAACTTGGTCAAATTACTATTTAAGGACCTCTAATTCATAATCCAAAGCAATTTCATACAAATTGCTTCTAAAACCCATATTTTGAAATTTATTCAATTTGGTCCCTAATTCCCAATTGATCATCTTACACTTAAAATTTCTTCATGAAACTTTAATGTAAACATATCCTCATATTTTAAACCTCATAAAATTCATAAAATAAATATTTTAACATCAGAGTTGTGGTTTTGAAACCACTATTCTGACTAGGCCCTATTTTGGGATGTTACAAGCGTAGATAGATTGAGCTGCTTAAAGATTACGACTGCAGTATTGAGTATCATCCTGGTAAGACCAATGTTGTGGTCGATTCTCTTAGTCATAGGGCAATGTCTGATTTGAGGGCGATGTTTGCTCACCTAAGTTTGTCTAAGTTTGTCTGATGATAAGAATCTGTTAGCCGAGTTGCAAGTTAAGTTCACATGGATTGATCAGATTTGGGATAAATAGTTGGGGGATGATTCTCTGGTTCTACATTTTTGTCAGGTAGAGAATGGTAGTATGTCTGATTTTGGGCTAAATGGTGATGGGGTTCTGTGTTACCGAGGACGGTTTTGTGTACTGAATGATTTTGATTTGAGACAGTCTATTCTAAGGGAAGCGCATAGTAGCCCATATGTTATGCGTCCCGGTGGAAATAAGATGTATCGAGATCTTCGTGAACTTTACTAGTGGCCTGGTTTAAAACAGGAAGTGACAGACTTTGTTTCTCATTGCCTGACGTGCTAACAAGTTAAGGCTGAGCATCAGTTGCCTTCAGGTTTGCTTCAACCCATTAAAATTCCTATGTGGAAATGAGAGTATGTGATTATGGACTTCGTTAGTGGGTTACCCTTAACACCTACTGAGAAGGATTCTGTATGGGTCATCGTAGATCTGTTGACCAAGTCTGCCCACTTCATACCTATTCGGATAGATTACTCCCTACAGAAATTGGCCAAGCTATATATTTTTGAGATTGTGAGACTTCATGGGGTATTGATTTTGATTATTTCATATAGAGAGCCTCATTTTACTTCTCGATTTTGGAAGAAGCTTCATGAGGCTCTAGGTTTGAGATTGGACTTCAGTACTGTACTCTTTCCTCAGACAGATGGTCAATCTGAAAGGGTGATTCAAATACTGGAGGATATGCTTCGGAGTTATATGATTGATTTTTGAGGTAGTTGGGAGGATTTTCTGCCTTTAGTCAAGTTCGCCTATAATAACAGCTTCCAGTCCAGTATTCAGATGGCACTTTACGGGGCTCTATATGGTCGTAAGTGTTGTACTCCGTTGTGTTGGACTAAGTTGGGTAAGCGACGGGTTTTAGGTCCTAAGTTGATTTTTGATACTAAATACAAAGTTAGATTGATTCGGGATTGTCTTAAGGTGACTTCTGATAAACAAAAGTCCTATGAGATTTGAAAGGGAGAGATATTGAGTACTCCGTAGGTGATTACGTGTTCTTTAAGGTATCTCTGTGGAAGAAGGTTCTATGGTTTGAACGTAAGGGCAAGTTGAGCCGTATTAGATTCTGAAGCGTGTGGGACAGGTTGCTTATCAGTTAGAGCTACCTCCAAAGTTAGATCGTATTCATGATGTGTTTCACGTCTCCATGTTAAGGCTGTACCCGTTTGATCCATCTCATGTTGTTTCTGTTGAAAAGATTGAGGTTAGACCAGATTTGACTTTTGAGGAGGAGTCGATTTAGATTTTGGATCAAAACATTAAAGTTTTGAAGAGGAGATTTATTCCATTAGTGAAGGTTCTGTAGTGGAATTATGGCACTGAGGAAGCCACGTGAGAACCTGAGGACTCGATCCTTCAACAGTATCCGCATCTTTTAGGGGGTGGAGTTATAACGTCCTGAGTTATTAAACTCTATTTTTTATGAATTTTGTTATACATAAGTATCTGCTTCAGTGGTTAAGTGATTTGAGTGTGTGCTTGAGGTATTTGGTTCAAGTCCCACTTTTGGAAATTTTGCTATTTTTTGTTCCTAGCCTTGTCCTTAATGGCTTAACTTATATCATATTTTCGGTCAACTCATATTAGAATGAGCTACTGGTTCAAGTGGTAAGGTGTTAGCTTACTTTAGGGTCCTGTGTTCGAACTTCCATGTGAACGAAGGATGATAATTTTTGCTTTTGAGTGTGTGTATCGATTCTGTAGTAGAGGTTCGATGGAATTAAAATTCTGTGGTTCTTGGATGAGGAACAGGTGTTGGTTTTAGTGGGATTCAGCTGTTAGTGGGGAGTTGGGATTATTTTTCTTTATTTTAATTTTATTTTATTTTGGTTCCCAAAAACTCCTCTTCTTCCTAACGTTCTTTTTTGTCTTTCTCTGTAAAATTTTTTTCTTTCCTTTCATTCTGTTTGCAAATCATTCGTTCAAATCACTGCGTTTTGGTTTCCTTGTTCTCTGTTCGGATTGGTAGGTAAGTGTTCTTTAAATTCATGCAATAGTGGATTTGTTCTTTAGGTGTGTTAATGTTGTGAGCTCTCGTGGTAAGTGTTAATCAAGAGGATCAGAATTTGTCTTTTACCGTGAAGTTGTGGTTGGATTGACGTATCTGTCTCGGTAAGTGGTTGAACTTTGGAAGGATTGATTTTGGTTTTATAAGGCTAATACTTTCGAGTATACCATTTGGGGTTTTGGTAATTTAGTGTTTCAATATGTAGAATTGATCGCTTGTATGATGTTTCTAGGTTTGAGAGGTCTTGTGGTGGTATTTATGTCGAAAACGAACTAGGTGTCTAGTGAGAAACTCAAAAAATGACGATCGGCAAAAGCCAAAATTGGGGCCTATCGACGCCACATGGTCATGTGCCAGGCCGTTTGGTAGGCCGTGTGGGCCACCTGGGCTATGCCATTTTGGGCCACGTGGGCCACATGGACGTGTAGGCCCAAATTTTAGAATTTTTTCCTAAGGTTGTACATGTCGTTCCGATCGGGTCGGTATGTGTGGTATAAGCCTTCAAGCATTAAATCTATCACTCTGTTAGATTGAAATTGACGTAAATAACATCTACACGAGTATTGTGTATTATGACATGTGTGATCTATTCTGTTATGTATGAGCATGTTAGTATTTGTTATACGAGCATGCATGTGATATACGTTCTGGTATCTGTCATTCTATTTTATTTGATGTTCTATCTGTATCTAGTTATGGGGCGGGTTATGTAGTATGAGGAGGAAGTATTCTGTGAAAAACGATATTTTGCCAATATACTGGCAGCAATGCTGCGATTATTCTAAATTGTGTCGTATAAACACTATGCGGTGTGTAGGGCTGAGTGGGTGTTTTATACCCCACGTGGTGTATTAGGATGGTCGGAGTTGGTGTGTAAAGGATGAGGGTAGGATTTTGTATATTTGTATCTGTGTGAATCTGTTATAATTCTGAATTTATGTTTATGTATGCGTTACACATTGAGTTATCAAAACTCACTCTCTATCTGTCTGATAATTTCAGGTAGCCCTCAGACTTAGGTAGGTTGGTGCGACGGGAGCTCGGTTGTGTCCACGTTGTCGTAAAACTACTTTTACTTTAATTTGGCTCACTTAAATTTTTCGTTTTGAGAGTTTTGGGATTGTTTTTGGTTTCAGATTTTTATTTTGGTATTCTAGCATAATGATTAATAAAATGATTTTATGAAAACGAAAATTCTTCTAAAATTAACAGTTTACAAAGAAACAAAATTGATTTACCAAAATATAACATTTTAAGAAACATCGCTGCAAATTATCTGATTTATTTGAAAATGTAAAGAATTGACAGTTTTAACTGATAAGTATAACAACACGTTTTTAAATAAGTAGACTCTTTTAGTAACAAGTTATATGAAGATTTCAAAATGAAAAGGTCAGATTTATAACTTTTCTTTGTAACAGTTCTGGATTCGGCCATAATGTCTAGGCCAAGTTTAGGGTGTTACAGAATGCTTATTGTTTTACTATTTATTTTTATTTTGATTCAAGTGATTGTAATGTCAAATCTTACCAAACTTGAATTTGTGGCATTAGACATCTCAGGCAAGAATTATTTGTCATGGGTGTTAGATGCTGAAATTCACCTAGATGCTAAAGGTCTAGGAAATACTATATTAGCAAATGAAGAAGCATCTAATCAAAACAAGGCAAAAGTAATGATTTTCATCCGTTATTATCTAATGAAAGATTAAATATGGAATATCTCACTATGAAAGACCCTTTTGATTGTGGAATAATTTGAAAGAATAATTTGACCATCAAAAAACAGCTATACTCCCTAAAGCTCATTATGATTGGATGAACTTATGGTTGCAAGATTTAAGACTGTAAGTGAATACAATTCGGAACTTTTCAAAATTAGTTCTCAACTGAAATTATATGGAGAAAAAATAACTAATGAGGACTTGTTAGAGAAAACATTTTCAACCTTTCAAGCTACTAATGTGCTCCTTCAATAGCAATACCATGAAAAAGGTTTTAAAAGGTATTTTGAATTGATTTCATGCCTTTTGGTGGCTGAACAAAATAATGAGCTATTGATGAAAAATCATGGAATTCGTCTCATTGGTTTTACATCATTCCTTGAAGTGAATGTAACTGTATACTAATTATGAAAATGGAAAATATAGAGGTCGCGATCACGGTCGTGGCCGTGGCCGTGGTCGTGAACGTAGTGGGAGATGTGGTTGAGGGCATATAGTAATCATTATCATGGTGGTCATAACAGTGGTACTTTTAACCATAAGTAAAAGAATAACAATGAAGGACAAGAAAGATGTGGTCAAAATAATCCTTTAAAGATTGTTGAGAATTTATGCTACCGATGTGGTAGGAAGGGGCATTGGTCACATACCTGTCGTACGTCTGAGCATTTAAAGAAACTTTATCAAACGTCCATTAAAAAGAAGGGAAAAAATATGGAGACAAATTTTATATCCCAAAATGATGGAATGGAGGCAAAAGATGAAGATATTCACTATGATACTAAAATTGACCATGCCTACGAGGGTGATAAATTTCATGACCTTAATAATATAACTCATCTAGATGTGGCAGATTCCTTTGAGAATCATTAGAAAAATTGATGTTATTTTGACATTTTTATGTTGTTTTAAGTGTTTTATTTTCTTACATAAAGAATAATTTATATATTTAATAAATATTTGCAATGTTTCTCATTATATTTTGTTTATTTGTATGAAGAATATGAATATTCAACAAAATTTCGTTGGACCAAAAATCAATGGAGACATGTGTCTTACAAATAGTGCTACAATACATACTATACTCAAAGGTAAATAATATTTTTCTCATTGACAATAAGTGATGCCCATGTTAATATAATATCGGGTAGTTCAAAACTTATTGAAGGCTCCGGAAAAGCTATTATATTATTACATAAAGGTACAAAATTTGTTATTGATGATACTTTATATTCCACTAAGTCTCAAAGAAATTTATTGGGTTTTAAATATATTCGTTTTAATGGATATCATATTGAGACTATGGAAGAGAAAAATATTGAATATCTCTATATTACAAATGTTGAATGTGGAAAGAAATATGTTTTAGAAAGGCTGCCTGCTTTTTCATCGGGTTTATATTTTACACATATTAGTGCAATTGAGACATGTTACTACAAACCAGAAGTTTGTAGAACAACATACTTTTATTATTTGGCATGACCGGTTAGGCCATCCCAGATTTATTATGATGTGAAGAATAATTGAGAATTCAATTGGACACCCATTAAAGAACCAGAAGATTATTAAATTCAAAGATTTATCTTGTGTTGCTTGTTTTCAAGGAAAATTGATTATTAGACCATCACCAGCTAAAGTTGGGATTGAATCTCCCACATTTTTGGAATGTATTCAAGGTGATATATGTGGGCCAATTTATCCACCATGTGGACCATTAAGATATTTTATGGTATTGATAAATACATCTAGTAGGTGGTCACATGTGTGTTTATTACCGACTCGCAATCTGGCATTTGCGAGACTACTTTCTCAAATAATTCGATTAAGAACACAATTTCCAGATTATGCATTCAAAACTATTTGTCTTGGTAATGCTGGTGAGTTTATGTCCCAAGCTTTTAATGATTATTGAATCTCAATTGGGATAAAAGTTGAACATCCTGTAGCTCATGTTCACACACAAAACGGTTTAACTGAATCGTTTATCAAATGCATCAAAGTAGTAGCTATGTCATTGCTTATAAGAACAAAACTCCCTATCATAGCTTGGGGACATGCTATTTTGCATGCAACAGCACTTGTACGCTTCAGGCCAAAAATTTATAATAAATACTCCCTATTACAATTGGCTTTTGGTTAGGAGTCAAATATTTCTTATCTTAGAATTTTTGGATGTGCAATATATGTTCCAATTGCCCCATCACAATGCACAAAGATGGGTCCTCAAAGAAGATTGAGAATATATGTTGATTATAGATCTGTTTCTATAATTAAATATGTTGAACCATTAACTAAATATTTATTTATTGCACGATTTATTGATTATCATTTTGATGAAACAAAATTCCCAAAATTAGGGGAAGAGAAAATAAAACTAGTAAAAGAAATTACATGGAATGGATCATCATTATCTTTAGATCCTTGTACAAGTTAATGTAAACAAGAAGTTCAAAGGATAATACATTTGCAAAACATCGCCAATCAATTGCCAAATTCATTTATTGACCTAAAAAGAATTACAAAATCTCACATACCAGCTGAAAATGTTCCAATACGAATTGATGTCCTAATATGGTAAACTGTTAGTGCAAAAGAAAGTAGTCCACGCCTAATGTGTGGAAGACCAGTCGGTTCCAAAGATAAAAATCCTCCTAAAAGGAAAAGAGCAAATATTCAAGATGGTTATATTGTTGAGGCAAATGTCCAAGAAGAGACCAAAGATATAACTAATCGAAAAACCCCTAAAGAGGTTTAGGTACCTAAAAATGGCGATAACGAAGAGATCTCAATAAGTTATGTTACTTCAGGAAGAAGATAGAATCAGAAAAATATAGTTTTCGACAACAATTTTGCTTATAATGTTGTTATTAAAATAGCAAAAGAAAATAAGGATCTTGAGTCTAAATCTATTAAGGAATGTAGAAATAGAAAAGATTGGCCAAATTGGAAAGACACAATTCAAGTAGAATTAAATTCACTTTCTAAACGTGAGGCTTTTAGACGTATAGTCCAAACACCTAAATATGTAAAGTTGGTAGGATATAAATGTATATTTGTGTGAAAATGAAATGAGAAAAATGAAGCCGTAATATATAAAGCACGACTAGTAGAACAAGGATTTTTACAACAGTCCGACATTGATTATGAATAGACATATTCTCCTGTAGTGGACACAATAATGTTTAGATAACTTATTAGTCTGCCTGTATGTGAAAAACTTGACATGCATCTAATGGATGTTGTTACAGCTTATTTGTATGGTACACTTGATAGTGAAATTTATATGAAAATCCTTGAAGAATTTAAAACAATTCCTGAAGGATATAGAGTTTCTCGAAAAAATTGCTCAATCATATTAAAGAAAAGTTTTTATGGATTAAAACAATTTGGACGTATGTGGTATGACCGTCTTAGTGAATATTTGTTAAAAGAAGGTTATAAAAATGAACTAATCTGTTCATGTGTTTTTATAAAAAGGTTTGGATCAGACTTTGTGATAATTATTATTTATGTTAATGATCTAAATATTATTGGAATTCCTAAAGAGCTTAAAAAATGCAGTAAATTATTTAAAGAAAGAATTTGATATGAAAGATATTGGAAAAACAAAGTTTTGTCTTGGGATGCAGATAGAGCATCTAAAAGATGGAATTCATGTCCATCAGTCAACTTATATGGAAAAGATCTTAAAGAAATTTTACATGGATAAAACGCATCCATTGAGTACCCTAATGGTTGTACAATCGTCAGATATGAATAAAGATAAATTTCATCCTTATGAGAATCATGAAGAGTTTCTTTGTCCTGAAGTACCATATCTAAGTGCCATAAGGGCATTTATGTATCTTGCAAACAACATAATACCTGATATAGCTTTCGCTGTAACATCCCTAATCTGACCCTAGTCGATAAGTGGTTTCGGGACCACTAAACCGAGCCGCAAAAATAATTAAATGTTAAATTTCATGTCTATTATATGTGAAATTACATGTGTGAAATTTTAGTGTATTGATTTTGTCATTTAGATGTGAATTTTATTAAAGGGGCTTATATGTGAAACATTGAAAATGTATGAGGTTAATTAAAAGGGCCAAATATTTGCATGCTTTAAAAGATGGGATTTGCATGTCAAATGCACCATTTTAATTTTAGTGGTGGCAATGACCATGATTGCACTTAATTTATGTGTATATGTATTTTATATTAAGTAAAATGATTATAATAAAATATAGTGAGTGATAAGAACAAAGGGGAGACTTCATTGTTTTTGGGTTCTAGCCAAACTAAAGAAAGAAAAAGGGGAAAGTGACTTGGGAATGTTCGGTCTTTTGGAGGCCAATTTCTAAGGTAATTTCATTATAATTTTGTTAAATTTTGATGAATACGAGCTTGATTTCTTTATCTAACCGAAACCCATTTGCTAATTTTGGTCTAAGTGGCGTATTAAGTTCGGTTCATGTGTTTTTGAGCTAGGGATTTGTTTTAAAAGTTAAAACTTGCTGGATAAGTGTTGGATGGACTTGATAATGTTAAAATTATTGAGTGTGTAAAGTTATAAGTTTAGTTTATGATTGGGAGCTTAAATTTAGCTCAAATTTAACTCAATTTCTTACATTAAGCATTTCGGCTATGGTGTGGATTGCATAAAATTTGAAGTATTTGATGTTTGAGAGTTCTAAATAGTTAATTATTAAGTGAGGCTTAGTAATTTTGTGTTAAAGATGAATTTCATTACTAAAAGTGGTATTCGGCTATGTGGCATTGTGTTAAATTTTGGATGTTGTTTTTTTTTTTATTTTAAATTGACTATTAAGTAAGCTTTAAGGTTGTTAAATGGTAAAAAGATACTTGAGAGTGATGTTTAGGCAGCTTTCGGCCTTAGAGTGAATTATGATTGTTAAAGGATGGACTTAAGTTGTGTATATGGGATTTAACCTTGCCGATTATGTGTTAACAAGGTGAAAATGGTTATGTTGCTTTAATAGAGTGCCGAATGTGAGTTTGGTGTTAAGCTATATTTGAATACTTGGTTGAATGATTTTTTTTAGTAAATGAAACTAATAATTTAGTTAAGACTAAGGTTCTTATGATAGTTATATATATGTATATGCCTTATGTATGTGCTTTGTAAATATAGAGACATTCGGCTAAATTTATTTAAGAGCTATGTGGCATATAGTCATTAGAAAATTTATGTTTAATTTGATATGTGTTTAAATAGCGAAAAATAAAAGTACTGTATGTACTATGTGAATAAAATTATCGGAATTTTTTTAGATGAAATATGATAAGATGTTAATATTTGATGTGGTTTTCTATTAAAGAGTATATGAATTCCGAATGTAATGATAAGTGAATAATTATACTTCTTGTTTTGAATGAGTTTTGATATACCCAAATAAGGTGCATGAATTATGGATTAGTAATGATTTGAATTTGTTTAAATCTAGCTCAAGAACAAAGGACACCAACTTCGGATAGGGAAAAGAGAAAGTAGTTGAATAGCCGATTTGTACTAAGTCGATCAAATTCAAGGTAAGTTCTTAAGTGTTTGAACTTTGGAAATTTAAGAATAAATTGTAATAACTCTGCTTAGGACAGCAGCAGTAACGTGAATTTAAAAATATCACCATAAATTGTTGGAGTTGAATTAGGGGCTGAATAAATTATGTAATTAAAGCTTAATGAGTCTAGTTTCTTATAAAAGAAACTGTGTAAGGAAAGGAATTGCTGATAATGAGATATTTAAAGTTGTGGGAGACAGTGTCAGAATGACTCCAAAATCCCTTGTTCTATTTTTTAGAAAACAATTATAAATTGTACAAAAATTTTTATAAGACAAACTTTATATTCTTAGACTCCTTAATGAGTCTAGTTTCAAATGAAATAAACAAGAACATATTTTAAATTCTGTACAATGAGGAATTTGATTCGTAGTGAAGAGTGCTCAGTATAGTCAAATAGTGATACAGGGAAACTTTAAGGAAAATCTGGTATTGATTGGCCAAACAAAAATTCTGAACATTTTATGGATAAAATATGTATGAGTTCTATTTTTAGGAAAATTAACGGCACTTCATTTTGAGTTTTGTAGCTCTAGTTACGAATAATTTAATGACTATTGCTCGGGAAAAACAGCTTATAGTGAATTTGTGATTAAGTAGTAAACATTGATAAAACTGTTTGAGTTGCTTATAAACTATCAATTAAAATTTTAATCAAAGTACCGAATCCGTATTAAAGTGAGGCTATAAGCTGTAAATGACTAGCATACCTAGTCAATTTTGTTATGATGAAATTGATGTACAAGATATATATATGTGGTAAAGCCAAATGGCTAATGTGAAATATGTATGAGACATGCATATGTGGTAAAGCCAAATGGCTAATGTGAAATATGTATAACAAATTGTGAAAGGTGTGTATTAGTAGATATTTGATGAGGCAAATGAATTACAAATATGATAGTCGATGTGAATGTTGTAACATGGGATTAAATGTACATGAAACTTGGAAATATATTCCTGGTAAGACCCGATGACTACGTGTGGAGATTATGTATGGGTAAGACCCGATGACTACGTGTGGGGATTATCCGAGCTAAAGGTCTCACTGATGATTCGAGTAAAGCGTAAGATTATATGACTTCACAGTAACAATTGTTAATAAATGAGTTCAATGCGTTAAGTTGGACAGGTATGTATTCTGAACTTATATTTAAGCTTGATTTGAATTAAATTACAAGGTTGTTATGTGATGCATATGTGAGTAAAACAATAAGACTGTTTCTATGATTATTGCGCATTTGGTCAATGTGAAAAGTTAGGTGAAAATATGTAGTGTACCTATGTTTATAAGAGATCACTATCAAGTGAGAATTTATCTGCTTATTGTGTATTACGTAATTGTGTATATTCGGCCAAAAAGGGCAGTATACCTAGAAAGAGGTTATATGAGAATTCGTAAGATCGACTTTAATTTGGTTGGTCGGTATGTGATAAATACTTGTACATGTTAGGCCCATCAAATTAAATCATGATTGTAAAGTGGAAAGCAAATATGAAAAGGCCATATGAATATGTGGGTATACAAATTATGGAGAAATATTATAGGATATTGGGAGATATACATTTTGACTTGACCGATAAGGGTAATCAGAGATATGAAATGAAATGTTATATATATATGAATCAAATAAACAAATTGGTTATATTTGAGTTCAAGAGTTTTTTTAATTTGCTTAAGACTTACTAAGCTTATAAAAGCTTACTCTGTTGTTATGTTTCTCTGCTTTATAGATTGTTGAATTTGGCCTTTTGCTCGGGGATCGTCAACAACTTGTCACACTATCACTATCCACCGCTTGGTACTTTGCTATGTTTTGGATTATCTTATGGCATGTATAGAATAGACTAGTGGCGGAAGAATATTTTGGTTAATGTATATAAGCCATGCGAAAATGGCATCTTTTGAATGTTTACTTAGAGAAGTTTAAATTTTATCCTGGTCAGTGCTTAGTACTTATTTAAATGAATGATCTTTATTTCAAGAAAAAGTTCAAAATTTTACTGTTGTCGACATGAGTTACAAGTCCGGTAATGCCCTTACCTATTCCTAAACTACGATTCTGGGATAGGTGTTACATTTTATTGGTATCGAGCTACGATTTAGTCGATTCTAGGACTAACGTAGCACGTGTGAGAATCTAGCTATACATGCCATAAAGTGATAAAATGATAGTGTGATGATTTACGATGATTAAAATGTGTTTTTCGTATAATAATAAATTTTGATCCCGATCGAGTCAGAGCGAGATGGTATTGAGAGGATTGGAACATGCTTATGATGTGTCAAAATTGAGAAAAGAGTGAATTACGAATATGATATGCTATGTGAAATGTACTTGTTGATTTTACTATGTGCCTTTTTCGAATGATGCAATGAATTTTATTATATGCATATATCATGTGCGAACTAGAAGTATAAGCCCTAAGGTATGTGATAAATTTAGTAAGTTTTGAGTAATTAAGTTTAGTATAAAAGTTAAAATGGCATGTTATAAAGGTATGATTTATGAATCATGTATATGAATCATGGCCTATTGATCTTACTTTACTCAAATTTGTTTACTTAGATAGTTGTGTATAAAGCATGTATTCGAATGATCATTAGAAAATAAACTGTGAGAATTAGGTGGATATGTGATCCTTGTATATATAGATTGAATGTCAAATGAAAGTTATACATTATGTGCTTGTATACGAATAAAGCAAATGAAATGCCAATGTGATAAATTAGTGAAATGTATACTTGATGGATAAATATGCATAAAAGTTCGAATGATGAAGAGCATTCGTCTTTGGTGATGTATCCGGGCTAAGTCCCAAGAGCATTCGTCTTTGGTGTTATATCCGGGCTAAGTCCCGAAGAGCATTCGTGCTGGTGTTATATCCGGGCTAAGTCCCGAAGAGCATTCGTGCTGGTGTTATATCCGGCTAAGTCCGTAAGAGCATTCGTGGGTGTTATATCCGGCTAAGTCCCAAGAGCATTCGTCTTTGGTGATGTATCCTCGCTAAGTCCCAAGAGCATTCGTGCTTTGTGTGTTATATCCGCTAAGTCCTGAAGAGCATTCGTCTTTGGTGATGTATCCGGCTAAGCCCCAAGGCATTCGTCTTTGGGACAAAATCGGACTTGAGGTCCGAAGGCCTTTGTGCTGAAATTATTTATGGGTTAAAGTTCCATGAGTCTTGTACTCGGTGATGTGTATTCGGGCCTTTGTGCCTAGCAGACTTAATGCCAGTGATTCGAGCAAGTTTAATGTTCTTCACTATATGAATTCAAAGTTAAATGAAAAGATACGTTAAAAGTGTACATATATGATGTTTTATAGACTTGGTTAAGTTACTTTAATGAATCAGAACGAATGAATATGAGGAACTATGTGTGCGAGTTCTTCAACCGAGCACTATGTGTGCGAGATCGGTCAGTGGGCATTGTGTGTGCGGATTTTGTTTCATGTAAGACCTCGTCTAGGACGACGGCATTGATCTGTGATAGTGAGCAAGACCGCATCGAGGACACTGGCATCACTTGTGTGAAGCTTTATGCCTATTCGACTGTATACTGGTAATTTTAACTATGATTGAATGAATTAAATGAACTAAATGTTCAGGTACGTGGAAGTTGATATTCTTTTGGAAATAAGTTAAGTTGAATATTTAGATATGACAAAGTTGTAAAGAATATTCATTGGGATGTCTGAGAATATGTGTACTTTCGCCGTGATACAACTTATACATGAATGAAAATGTGGGTTATGAATATGTGAGTTGATGTTATGTATTTGTTTTAAGATAAACAAATGATATTATAGATCAATGTGAAATCCGTAATGAATTACAATTGTTATTGATGAGCTAATGTTTACATAGACATAATTCAATGAGAGAACGATATCCGAACTTATTCATTAGTAAGATTTTCGGGGACGAAAATCCCTAAAGGGGGGAGTGTTGTAACATCCCTAATCTGACCCTAGTCGATAAGTGGTTTCGGGACCACTAAACCGAGCCGCAAAAATAATTAAATGTTAAATTTCATGTCTATTATATGTGAAATTACATGTGTGAAATTTTAGTGTATTGATTTTGTCATTTAGATGTGAATTTTATTAAAGGGGCTTATATGTGAAACATTGAAAATGTATGAGGTTAATTAAAAGGGCCAAATATTTGCATGCTTTAAAAGATGGGATTTGCATGTCAAATGCACCATTTTAATTTTAGTGGCCACCATGATTGCACTTAATTTATGTGTATATGTATTTTATATTAAGTAAAATGATTATAATAAAATATAGTGAGTGATAAGAACAAAGGGGAGACTTCATTGTTTTTGGGTTCTAGCCAAAACTAAAGAAAGAAAAAGGGAAAGTGACTTGGGAATGTTCGGTCTTTTGGAGGCCAATTTCTAAGGTAATTTCATTATAATTTTGTTAAATTTTGATGAATACGAGCTTGATTTCTTTATCTAACCGAAACCCATTTGCTAATTTTGGTCTAAGTGGCGTATTAAGTTCGGTTCATGTGTTTTTGAGCTAGGGATTTGTTTTAAAAGTTAAAACTTGCTTTGGATAAGTGTTGGATGGACTTGATAATGTTAAAATTATTGAGTGTGTAAAGTTATAAGTTTAGTTTATGATTGGGAGCTTAAATTTAGCTCAAATTTAACTCAATTTCTTACATTAAGCATTTATTATGGTGTGGATTGCATAAAATTTGAAGTATTTGATGTTTGAGAGTTCTAAATAGTTAATTATTAAGTGAGGCTTAGTAATTTTGTGTTAAAGATGAATTTCATTACTAAAAGTGGTATTCGGCTATGTGGCATTCTGTTAAATTTTGGATGTTGTTTTTTTTTTATTTTAAATTGACTATTAAGTAAGCTTTAAGGTTGTTAAATGGTAAAAAGAGACTTGAGAGTGATGTTTAGGCAGCTTTCGGCCTTAGAGTGAATTATGATTGTTAAAGGATGGACTTAAGTTGTGTATATGGGATTTAACCTTGCCGATTATGTGTTAACAAGGTGAAAATGGTTATGTTGCTTTAATAGAGTGCCGAATGTGAGTTTGGTGTTAAGCTATATTTGAATACTTGGTTGAATGATTTTTTTTAGTAAATGAAACTAATAATTTAGTTAAGACTAAGGTTCTTATGATAGTTATATATATGTATATGCCTTATGTATGTGCTTTGTAAATATAGAGACATTCGGCTAAATTTATTTAAGAGCTATGTGGCATATAGTCATTAGAAAATTTATGTTTAATTTGATATGTGTTTAAATAGCGAAAAATAAAAGTACTGTATGTACTATGTGAATAAAATTATCGGAATTTTTTTAGATGAAATATGATAAGATGTTAATATTTGATGTGGTTTTCTATTAAAGAGTATATGAATTCCGAATGTAATGATAAGTGAATAATTATACTTCTTGTTTTGAATGAGTTTTGATATACCCAAATAAGGTGCATGAATTATGGATTAGTAATGATTTGAATTTGTTTAAATCTAGCTCAAGAACAAAGGACACCAACTTCGGATAGGGGAAAAGAGAAAGTAGTTGAATAGCCGATTTGTACTAAGTCGATCAAATTCAAGATAAGTTCTTAAGTGTTTGAACTTTGGAAATTTAAGAATAAATTGTAATAACTCTGCTTAGGACAGCAGCAGTAACGTGAATTTAAAAATATCACCATAAATTGTTGGAGTTGAATTAGGGGCTGAATAAATTATGTAATTAAAGCTTAATGAGTCTAGTTTCTTATAAAAGAAACTGTGTAAGGAAAGGAATTGCTGATAATGAGATATTTAAAGTTGTGGGAGACAGTGTCAGAATGACTCCAAAATCCCTTGTTCTATTTTTAGAAAACAATTATAAATTGTACAAAAATTTTTATAAGACAAACTTTATATTCTTAGACTCCTTAATGAGTCTAGTTTCAAATGAAATAAACAAGAACATATTTTAAATTCTGTACAATGAGGAATTTGATTAGTAGTAGTGAAGAGTGCTCAGTATAGTCAAATAGTGATACAGGGGAAACTTTAAGGAAAATCTGGTATTGATTGGCCAAACCAAAAATTCTGAACATTTTATGGATAAAATATGTATGAGTCTATTTTTAGGGAAAATTAACGGCACTTCATTTTGAGTTTTGTAGCTCTAGTTACGAATAATTTAATGACTATTGCTCGGGAAAAACAGCTTATAGTGAATTTGTGATTAAGTAGTAAACATTGATAAAACTGTTTGAGTTGCTTATAAACTATCAATTAAAATTTTAATCAAAGTACTGAATCCAGATTAAAGTGAGGCTATAAGCTGTAAATGACTAGCATACCTAGTCAATTTTGTTATGATGAAATTGATGTACAAGATATATATATGTGGTAAAGCCAAATGGCTAATGTGAAATATGTATGAGACATGCATATGTGGTAAAGCCAAATGGCTAATGTGAAATATGTATGAGATGTGTATATATATTGTGGCCGAATAACAAATTGTGAAAGGTGTGTATTAGTAGATATTTGATGAGGCAAATGAATTACAAATATGATAGTCGATGTGAATGTTGTAACATGGGATTAAATGTACATGAAACTTGGAAATATATTCTGGTAAGACCCGATGACTACGTGTGGAGATTATGTCCGGTAAGACCCGATGACTACGTGTGGGGATTATCCGAGCTAAAGGTCTCACCGATGATTCGAGTAAAGCGTAAGATTATATGACTTCACAAAGAACAATTGTTAATAAATGAGTTCAATGCGTTAAGTTGGACAGTATGTATTCGAACTTATATTTAAGCTTGATTTGAATTAAATTACAAGGTTGTTATGTGATGCATATGTGAGTAAAACAATAAGATCTGCTTTCTATGATTATTAAGCATTTGGTCAATGTGAAAAGTTAGGTGAAAATATGTAGTGTACCTATGTTTATAAGAGATCACTATCAAGTGAGAATTTATCCGCTTATTGTGTATTACGTAATTGTGTATATTCGCCCAAAAGGGCGTATATACCTAGAAAGAGGTTATATGAGAATTCGTAAGATCGACTTCAATTTGGTTGGTCAGGTATGTGATAAATACTTGTACATGTTAGGCCCATTAGAATTAAATCATGATTGTAAAGTGGAAAGCAAATATGAAAAGGCCATATGAATATGTGGGTATACAGTTATGGAGAAATATTATAGGATATTGGGAGATATACATTTTGACTTGACCGATAAGGGTAATCAGAGATATGAAATGAAATGTTATATATATATGAATCAAATAAACAAATTGGTTATATTTGAGTTCAAGAGTTTTTTTTTAATTTGCTTAAGACTTACTAAGCTTATAAAAGCTTACTCTGTTGTTATGTTTCTCTGTTTTATAGATTGTTGAATTTGGCCTTTTGCTCGGGGATCGTCAACAACTTGTCACACTATCACTATCCACCGCTTGGTATCTTTGCTATGTTTTGGATTATCTTATGGCATGTATAGAATAGACTAGTGGCGGAAGAATATTTTGGTTAATGTATATAAGCCATGCGAAAATGGCATCTTTTGAATGTTTACTTAGAGAAGTTTAAATTTTATCCTGGTCATGTGCTTAGTACTTATTTAAATGAATGATCTTTATTTCAAGAAAAGTTCAAAATTTTACTTTGTTTTGACATGAGTTACAAGTCCGTAATGCCCCTTACCTATTCCTAACAATTTACACGGATAGGGTGTTACATTTTATTGGTATCGAGCTACGGTTTAGTCGATTCTAGGACTAACGTAGCACGTGTGAGTCTAGCTATACATGCCATAAAGTGATAAAATGATAGTGTGATGATTTACGACGATTAAAATGTGTTTTTCGTATAATAATAAATTTTGATCCCGATCGAGTATGAGAGATGGTATTGAGAGGATTGGAACATGCTTATGATGTGTCAAAATTGAGAAAAGAGAATGAATTACGAATATGATATGCTATGTGAAATGTACTTGTTGATTTTACTATGTGCCTTTTTCGAATGATGCAATGAATTTTATTATATGCATATGTCATAATGCGAACTAGAAGTATAAGCCCTAAGGTATGTGATAAATTTAGTAAGTTTTGAGTAATTAAGTTTAGTATAAAAGTTAAAATGGCATGTTATAAAGGTATGATTTATGAATCATGTATATGAATCATGGCCTATTGATCTTACTTTACTCAAATTTGTTTACGAGATAGTTGTGTATAAAGCATGTATCCGAATGATCATTAGAAAATAAACTGTGAGAATTAGGTGGATATGTGATCCTTGTATATATAGATTGAATGTCAAATGAAAGTTATACATTATGTGCTTGTATACTGAATAAAGCAAATGAAATGCCAATGTGATAAATTAGTGAAATGTATACTTGATGGATAAATATGCATAAAAGTTCGATTATGAAGAGCATTCGTCTTTGGTGATGTATCCGGCTAAGTCCCGAAGAGCATTCGTCTTTGGTGTTATATCCGCTAAGTCCCAAGAGCATTCGTGCTTTGTGTTATATCCGCTAAGTCCCGAAGAGCATTCGTGCTAGTGTTATATCCGGGCTAAGTCCGAAGAGCATTCGTCTTTGGTGTTATATCCGGCTAAGTCCCGAAGAGCATTCGTCTTTGGTGATGTATCTCTCTAAGTCCCGAAGAGCATTCGTCTTTGGTGTTATATCCGGCTAAGTCCTCGAAGAGCATTCGTCTTTGGTGATGTATCCGGCTAAGCCCAGAAGGCATTCGTCTTTGGGACAAAATCCGGACTTGAGGTCCGAAGGCCTTTGTGCTGAAATTATTTATGGGTTAAAGTTCCGCAGTCTTGTATCGTGGTGATGTGTATTCGGGCCTTTGTGCCTAGCGACTTAATGCCGATGATTCGAGCAAGTTTAATGTTCTTCACTATATGAATTCAAAGTTAAATGAAAAGATACGTTAAAAGTGTACATATATGATGTTTTATAGACTTGGTTAAGTTACTTTAATGAATCGTAACGAATGAATATGAGGAACTATGTGTGCGAGTTCTTCAACCGAGCACTATGTGTGCGAGATCGGTCAGTGGGCATTGTGTGTGCGGATTTTGTTTCATGTAAGACCTCGTCTAGGACGACGGCATTGATCTGTGATAGTGAGCAAGACCGCATCGAGGACACCGCATCACTTGTGTGAAGCTTTATGCCTATTCGATTTGTATATCTTTGTAATTTTAACTATGATTGAATGAATTAAATGAACTAAATGTTCAGTGCGTGGAAGTTGATATTCTTTTGGAAATAAGTTAAGTTGAATATTTAGATATGACAAAGTTGTAAAGAATATTCATTGGGATGTCTGAGAATATGTGTACTTTCGGCCAGGATACAACTTATACATGAATGAAAATGTGGGTTATGAATATGTGAGTTGATGTTATGTATTTGTTTTAAGATAAACAAATGATATTATAGATCAATGTGAAATCCGTAATGAATTACAATTGTTATTGATGAGCTAATGTTTACATAGACATAATTCAATGCGAGAACGATATCCGAACTTATTCATTAGTAAGATTTTCGGGGACGAAAATCCCTAAAGGGGGGAGTGTTGTAACATCCCTAATCTGACCCTAGTCGATAAGTGGTTTCGGGACCACTAAACCGAGCCATAAAAAATAATTAAATGTTAAATTTCATGTCTATTATATGTGAAATTACATGTGTGAAATTTTAGTGTATTGATTTTGTCATTTAGATGTGAATTTTATTAAAGGGGCTTATATGTGAAACATTGAAAATGTATGAGGTTAATTAAAAGGGCCAAATATTTGCATGCTTTAAAAGATGGGATTTGCATGTCAAATGCACCATTTTAATTTTAGTGGCCGACCATGATTGCACTTAATTTATGTGTATATGTATTTTATATTAAGTAAAATGATTATAATAAAATATAGTGAGTGATAAGAACAAAGGGGAGACTTCATTGTTTTTGGTTCTAGCCAAAACTAAAGAAAGAAAAAGGGAAAGTGACTTGGGAATGTTCGGTCTTTTGGAGGCCAATTTCTAAGGTAATTTCATTATAATTTTGTTAAATTTTGATGAATACGAGCTTGATTTCTTTATCTAACCGAAACCCATTTGCTAATTTTGGTCTAAGTGGCGTATTAAGTTCGGTTCATGTGTTTTTGAGCTAGGGATTTGTTTTAAAAGTTAAAACTTGCTGGATAAGTGTTGGATGGACTTGATAATGTTAAAATTATTGAGTGTGTAAAGTTATAAGTTTAGTTTATGATTGGGGGCTTAAATTTAGCTCAAATTTAACTCAATTTCTTACATTAAGCATTTACGGCTATGGTGTGGATTGCATAAAATTTGAAGTATTTGATGTTTGAGAGTTCTAAATAGTTAATTATTAAGCGAGGCTTAGTAATTTTGTGTTAAAGATGAATTTCATTACTAAAAGTGGTATTCGGCTATGTGGCATTGTGTTAAATTTTGGATGTTGTTTTTTTTATTTTAAATTGACTATTAAGTAAGCTTTAAGGTTGTTAAATGGTAAAAAGAGACTTGAGAGTGATGTTTAGGCAGCTTTCGGCCTTAGAGTGAATTATGATTGTTAAAGGATGGACTTAAGTTGTGTATATGGGATTTAACCTTGCCGATTATGTGTTAACAAGGTGAAAATGGTTATGTTGCTTTAATAGAGTGCCGAATGTGAGTTTGGTGTTAAGCTATATTTGAATACTTGGTTGAATGATTTTTTTTAGTAAATGAAACTAATAATTTAGTTAAGACTAAGGTTCTTATGATAGTTATATATATGTATATGCCTTATGTATGTGCTTTGTAAAATAGAGACATTCGGCTAAATTTATTTAAGAGCTATGTGGCATATAGTCATTAGAAAATTTATGTTTAATTTGATATGTGTTTAAATAGCGAAAAATAAAAAAATCTTTGTATGTACTATGTGAATAAAATTATCAAAATTTTTTAGATGAAATATGATAAGATGTTAATATTTGATGTGGTTTTCTATTAAAGAGTATATGAATTCAATGTAATGATAAGTGAATAATTATACTTCTTGTTTTGAATGAGTTTTGATATACCCAAATAAGGTGCATGAATTATGGATTAGTAATGATTTGAATTTGTTTAAATCTAGCTCAAGAACAAAGGACACCAACTTCGGATAGGGGAAAAGAGAAAGTAGTTGAATAGCCGATTTGTACTAAGTCGATCAAATTCAAGGTAAGTTCTTAAGTGTTTGAACTTTGGAAATTTAAGAATAAATTGTAATAACTCTGCTTAGGACAGCAGCAGTAACGTGAATTTAAAAAAAAATCACCATAAATTGTTGGAGTTGAATTAGGGGCTGAATAAATTATGTAATTAAAGCTTAATGAGTCTAGTTTCTTATAAAAGAAACTGTGTAAGGAAAGGAATTGCTGATAATGAGATATTTAAAGTTGTGGGAGACAGTGTCAGAATGACTCCAAAATCCCTTGTTCTATTTTTAGAAAACAATTATAAATTGTACAAAAATTTTTATAAGACAAACTTTATATTCTTAGACTCCTTAATGAGTCTAGTTTCAAATGAAATAAACAAGAACATATTTTAAATTCTGTACAATGAGGAATTTGATTCGTAGTGAAGAGTGCTCAGTATAGTCAAATAGTGATACAGGGGAAACTTTAAGGAAAATCTGGTATTGATTGGCCAAACCAAAAATTCTGAACATTTTATGGATAAAATATGTATGAGTCTATTTTTAGGGAAAATTAACGGCACTTCATTTTGAGTTTTGTAGCTCTAGTTACGAATAATTTAATGACTATTGCTCGGGAAAAACAGCTTATAGTGAATTTGTGATTAAGTAGTAAACATTGATAAAACTGTTTGAGTTGCTTATAAACTATCAATTAAAATTTTAATCAAAGTACCGAATCCGTATTAAAGTGAGGCTATAAGCTGTAAATGACTAGCATACCTAGTCAATTTTGTTATGATGAAATTGATGTACAAGATATATATATGTGGTAAAGCCAAATGGCTAATGTGAAATATGTATGAGACATGCATATGTGGTAAAGCCAAATGGCTAATGTGAAATATGTATGAGATGTGTATATATATTGTGGCCGAATAACAAATTGTGAAAGGTGTGTATTAGTAGATATTTGATGAGGCAAATGAATTACAAATATGATAGTCGATGTGAATGTTGTAACATGGGATTAAATGTACATGAAACTTGGAAATATATTCCTGGTAAGACCCGATGACTACGTGTGGAGATTATGTCCGGTAAGACCCGATGACTACGTGTGGGGATTATCCGAGCTAAAGGTCTCACCGATGATTCGAGTAAAGCGTAAGATTATATGACTTCACAAAGAACAATTGTTAATAAATGAGTTCAATGCGTTAAGTTGGGCAGTATGTATTCGAACTTATATTTAAGCTTGATTTGAATTAAATTACAAGGTTGTTATGTGATGCATATGTGAGTAAAACAATAAGATTTGTTTCTATGATTATTGCGCATTTGGTCAATGTGAAAAGTTAGGTGAAAATATGTAGTGTACCTATGTTTATAAGAGATCACTATCAAGTGAGAATTTATCCGCTTATTGTGTATTACGTAATTGTGTATATTCGGCCAAAAGGGCGAGATACCTAGAAAGAGGTTATATGAGAATTCGTAAGATCGACTTCAATTTGGTTGGTCGGGTATGTGATAAATACTTGTACATGTTAGGCCCATTAGAATTAAATCATGATTGTAAAGTGGAAAGCAAATATGAAAAGGCCATATGAATATGTGGGTATACTGATTATGGAGAAATATTATAGGATATTGGGAGATATACATTTTGACTTGACCGATAAGGAGTAATCAGAGATATGAAATGAAATGTTATATATATATGAATCAAATAAACAAATTGGTTATATTTGAGTTCAAGAGTTTTTTTTAATTTGCTTAAGACTTACTAAGCTTATAAAAGCTTACTCTGTTGTTATGTTTCTCTGTTTTATAGATTGTTGAATTTGGCCTTTTGCTCTGGGATCGTCAACAACTTGTCACACTATCACTATCCACTTTGCTTGGTATCTTTGCTATGTTTTGGATTATCTTATGGCATGTATAGAATAGACTAGTGGCGGAAGAATATTTTTGGTTAATGTATATAAGCCATGCGAAAATGGCATCTTTTGAATGTTTACTTAGAGAAGTTTAAATTTTATCCTGGTCATGCTTAGTACTTATTTAAATGAATGATCTTTATTTCAAGAAAAGTTCAAAATTTTACTGTTCGACATGAGTTACAAGTCCAGTAATGCCCCTTACCTATTAAACAAGCGGTTCACGGGATAGGGGTGTTACATTTATTGGTATCGAGCTACGGTTTAGTCGATTCTAGGACTATCGTAGCACGTGTGAGTCTAGCTATACATGCCATAAAGTGATAAAATGATAGTGTGATGATTTACGACGATTTAAAATGTGTTTTTCGTATAATAATAAATTTTGATCCCGATCGAGTACATGTGAGATGGTATTGAGAGGATTGGAACATGCTTATGATGTGTCAAAATTGAGAAAAGAGTGAATTACTGAATATGATATGCTATGTGAAATGTACTTGTTGATTTTACTATGTGCCTTTTCGAATGATGCAATGAATTTTATTATATGCATATATCATATGCGAACTAGAAGTATAAGCCCTAAGGTATGTGATAAATTTAGTAAGTTTTGAGTAATTAAGTTTAGTATAAAAGTTAAAATGGCATGTTATAAAGGTATGATTTATGAATCATGTATATGAATCATGGCCTATTGATCTTACTTTACTCAAATTTGTTTACTGAGATAGTTGTGTATAAAGCATGTATTCGAATGATCATTAGAAAATAAACTGTGAGAATTAGGTGGATATGTGATCCTTGTATATATAGATTGAATGTCAAATGAAAGTTATACATTATGTGCTTGTATACTGAATAAAGCAAATGAAATGCCAATGTGATAAATTAGTGAAATGTATACTTGATGGATAAATATGCATAAAAGTTCGATTATGAAGAGCATTACGTCTTTGGTGATGTATCCGGCTAAGTCCCAAGAGCATTCGTCTTTGGTGTTATATCCGGGCTAAGTCCCGAAGAGCATTAAATCTTGGTGTTATATCCGGCTAAGTCCCGAAGAGCATTCGTCTTTGGTGTTATATCCGGCTAAGTCCGGAAAGAGCATTACGTGCTTTGTGTTATATCCGGGCTAAGTCCCGAAGAGCATTCGTGCTGGTGATGTATCCTGGCTAAGTCCCGAAGAGCATTCGTGCTTTGGTGTTATATCCGGGCTAAGTCCCGAAGAGCATTCGTGCTGGTGATGTATCCGGGCTAAGCCCCGAAGGCATTCGTGCTTTGGGACAAAATCCAGACTTGAGGTCCGAAGGCCTTTGTGCTGAAATTATTTATGGGTTAAAGTTCCGCAGGTCTTGTACTGGTGATGTGTATTCGGGCCTTTGTGCCTAGCAGACTTAATGCCAGTGATTCGAGCAAGTTTAATGTTCTTCACTATATGAATTCAAAGTTAAATGAAAAGATACGTTAAAAGTGTACATATATGATGTTTTATAGACTTGGTTAAGTTACTTTAATGAATCAGAACGAATGAATATGAGGAACTATGTGTGCGAGTTCTTCAACCGAGCACTATGTGTGCGAGATCGGTCAGTGGGCATTGTGTGTGCGGATTTTGTTTCATGTAAGACCTCGCGTCTAGGGCGCACGGCATTGATCTGTGATAGTGAGCAAGACCGCATCGAGGACACTGGCATCACTTGTGTGAAGCTTTATGCCTATTCGACTGTATACTGGTAATTTTAACTATGATTGAATGAATTAAATGAACTAAATGTTCAGGTACGTGGAAGTTGATATTCTTTTGGAAATAAGTTAAGTTGAATATTTAGATATGACAAAGTTGTAAAGAATATTCATTGGGATGTCTGAGAATATGTGTACTTTCGGCCAGGATACAACTTATACATGAATGAAAATGTGGGTTATGAATATGTGAGTTGATGTTATGTATTTGTTTTAAGATAAACAAATGATATTATAGATCAATGTGAAATCAGTAATGAATTACAATTGTTATTGATGAGCTAATGTTTACATAGACATAATTCAATGAGAGAACGATATCCGAACTTATTCATTAGTAAGATTTTCTGGGACGAAAATCCCTAAAGGGGGGAGTGTTGTAACATCCCTAATCTGACCCTAGTCGATAAGTGGTTTCGGGACCACTAAACCGAGCCGCAAAAATAATTAAATGTTAAATTTCATGTCTATTATATGTGAAATTACATGTGTGAAATTTTAGTGTATTGATTTTGTCATTTAGATGTGAATTTTATTAAAGGGGCTTATATGTGAAACATTGAAAATGTATGAGGTTAATTAAAAGGGCCAAATATTTGCATGCTTTAAAAGATGGGATTTGCATGTCAAATGCACCATTTTAATTTTAGTGGCCGACCATGATTGCACTTAATTTATGTGTATATGTATTTTATATTAAGTAAAATGATTATAATAAAATATAGTGAGTGATAAGAACAAAGGGGGAGACTTCATTGTTTTTGGGTTCTAGCCGAAACTAAAGAAAGAAAAAGGGGAAAGTGACTTGGGAATGTTCGGTCTTTTGGAGGCCAATTTCTAAGGTAATTTCATTATAATTTTGTTAAATTTTGATGAATACGAGCTTGATTTCTTTATCTAACCGAAACCCATTTGCTAATTTTGGTCTAAGTGGCGTATTAAGTTCGGTTCATGTGTTTTTGAGCTAGGGATTTGTTTTAAAAGTTAAAACTTGCTGGATAAGTGTTGGATGGACTTGATAATGTTAAAATTATTGAGTGTGTAAAGTTATAAGTTTAGTTTATGATTGGGAGCTTAAATTTAGCTCAAATTTAACTCAATTTCTTACATTAAGCATTTCGGCTATGGTGTGGATTGCATAAAATTTGAAGTATTTGATGTTTGAGAGTTCTAAATAGTTAATTATTAAGTGAGGCTTAGTAATTTTGTGTTAAAGATGAATTTCATTACTAAAAGTGGTATTCGGCTATGTGGCATTGTGTTAAATTTTGGATGTTGTTTTTTTTTTTTTTAAATTGACTATTAAGTAAGCTTTAAGGTTGTTAAATGGTAAAAAGAGACTTGAGAGTGATGTTTAGGCAGCTTTCGGCCTTAGAGTGAATTATGATTGTTAAAGGATGGACTTAAGTTGTGTATATGGGATTTAACCTTGCCGATTATGTGTTAACAAGGTGAAAATGGTTATGTTGCTTTAATAGAGTGCCGATGTGAGTTTGGTGTTAAGCTATATTTGAATACTTGGTTGAATGATTTTTTTTAGTAAATGAAACTAATAATTTAGTTAAGACTAAGGTTCTTATGATAGTTATATATATGTATATGCCTTATGTATGTGCTTTGTAAATATAGAGACATTCGGCTAAATTTATTTAAGAGCTATGTGGCATATAGTCATTAGAAAATTTATGTTTAATTTGATATGTGTTTAAATAGCGAAAAATAAAAGTACTGTATGTACTATGTGAATAAAATTATCGGAATTTTTTTAGATGAAATATGATAAGATGTTAATATTTGATGTGGTTTTCTATTAAAGAGTATATGAATTCCGAATGTAATGATAAGTGAATAATTATACTTCTTGTTTTGAATGAGTTTTGATATACCCGAAATAAGGTGCATGAATTATGGATTAGTAATGATTTGAATTTGTTTAAATCTAGCTCAAGAACAAAGGACACCAACTTCGGATAGGGGAAAAGAGAAAGTAGTTGAATAGCCGATTTGTACTAAGTCGATCAAATTCAAGATAAGTTCTTAAGTGTTTGAACTTTGGAAATTTAAGAATAAATTGTAATAACTCTGCTTAGGACAGCAGCAGTAACGTGAATTTAAAAATATCACCATAAATTGTTGGAGTTGAATTAGGGGCTGAATAAATTATGTAATTAAAGCTTAATGAGTCTAGTTTCTTATAAAAGAAACTGTGTAAGGAAAGGAATTGCTGATAATGAGATATTTAAAGTTGTGGGAGACAGTGTCAGAATGACTCCAAAATCCCTTGTTCTATTTTTAGAAAACAATTATAAATTGTACAAAAATTTTTATAAGACAAACTTTATATTCTTAGACTCCTTAATGAGTCTAGTTTCAAATGAAATAAACAAGAACATATTTTAAATTCTGTACAATGAGGAATTTGATTCGTAGTGAAGAGTGCTCAGTATAGTCAAATAGTGATACAGGGGAAACTTTAAGGAAAATCTGGTATTGATTGGCCAAACCAAAAATTCTGAACATTTTATGGATAAAATATGTATGAGTCTATTTTTAGGGAAAATTAACGGCACTTCATTTTGAGTTTTGTAGCTCTAGTTACGAATAATTTAATGACTATTGCTCGGGAAAAACAGCTTATAGTGAATTTGTGATTAAGTAGTAAACATTGATAAAACTGCTTTGAGTTGCTTATAAACTATCAATTAAAATTTTAATCAAAGTACCGAATCCAGTATTAAAGTGAGGCTATAAGCTGTAAATGACTAGCATACCTAGTCAGTTTTGTTATGATGAAATTGATGTACAAGATATATATATGTGGTAAAGCCAAATGGCTAATGTGAAATATGTATGAGACATGCATATGTGGTAAAGCCAAATGGCTAATGTGAAATATGTATGAGATGTGTATATATATTGTGGCCGAATAACAAATTGTGAAAGGTGTGTATTAGTAGATATTTGATGAGGCAAATGAATTACAAATATGATAGTCGATGTGAATGTTGTAACATGGGATTAAATGTACATGAAACTTGGAAATATATTCTGGTAAGACCAGATGACTACGTGTGGAGATTATGTCTGGGTAAGACCCGATGACTACGTGTGGGGATTATCCGAGCTAAAGGTCTCACTGATGATTCGAGTAAAGCGTAAGATTATATGACTTCACAGTAACAATTGTTAATAAATGAGTTCAATGCGTTAAGTTGGACAGGTATGTATTCTGAACTTATATTTAAGCTTGATTTGAATTAAATTACAAGGTTGTTATGTGATGCATATGTGAGTAAAACAATATGACTGTTTCTATGATTATTGCGCATTTGGTCAATGTGAAAAGTTAGGTGAAAATATGTAGTGTACCTATGTTTATAAGAGATCACTATCAAGTGAGAATTTATCTGCTTATTGTGTACTATGTAATTGTGTATATTCGGCCAAAAAGGGCAGTATACCTAGAAAGAGGTTATATGAGAATTTGTAAGATCGACTTTAATTTGGTTGGTCAGGTATGTGATAAATACTTGTACATGTTAGACCCATCAGAATTAAATCATGATTGTAAAGTGGAAAGCAAATATGAAAAGGCCATATGAATATGTGGGTATACAGTTATGGAGAAATATTATAGGATATTGGGAGATATACATTTTGACTTGACCGATAAGGGTAATCAGTAGATATGAAATGAAATGTTATATATATATGAATCAAATAAACAAATTGGTTATATTTGAGTTCAAGAGTTTTTTTAATTTGCTTAAGACTTACTAAGCTTATAAAAGCTTACTCTGTTGTTATGTTTCTCTGTTTTATAGATTGTTGAATTTGGCCTTTTGCTCAGGGATCGTCAACAACTTGTCACACTATCACTATCCACTTTGCTTGATACTTGCTATGTTTTGGATTATCTTATGGCATGTATAGAATAGACTAGTGGGGAAGAATATTTTGGTTAAAGTATATAAGCCATGCGAAAATGGCATCTTTTGAATGTTTACTTAGAAGTTTAAATTTTATCCCCAGGTCAGTGCTTAGTACTTATTTAAATGAATGATCTTTATTTCAAGAAAAAGTTCAAAATTTTACTGTTCTGACATGAGTTACAAGTCCGGTAATGCCCCTTACCTATTCCGGCAACGGTTACGGGATAGGGGTGTTACATTCGCTGTAAACTTATTAGCAATATTTAGTTCTTCTCCAACACGTAAACGTTGGAATGAAATTAAACATGTATTTAGATATCTCAGAGGGACAACTAATATGGGGTTATTCTATTCAAACGATTCTAAATCTCTATTAGTTGGCTATGCTGATGCTGGATATTTATCGAATCCACATAAAGGTCGATCTCAAATAGGATATTTATTTACATGTGAAGGTACTTCCATATCATGGTGTTCAACAAATCAGACATTAGTTCTTGCCTCTTCAAATCATGCTAAAATAATTGCAATGCATGAGACAAGTTGAGAGTGTGTTTGGCTAAGGTTATTAACAACATATCCAGAAGATATGTAATTTGCCTTTACAGGAAAAGATGTCAACTATCTTAATAATGCAACATGTATAACTCAATTGAAGGGTGGTTACATCAAAGGTGACAGAACGAAACATGTTTCACTAAAATTATTCTTCACTCATGATCTTGAGAAGAAATGTGACATAGAAGTTCAACAAATTCGTTCTAGTGATAATTTAGCAGATCTTTTTACCAAGGCATTGCCACCTTCAACATTTAAAAAACTACTACACAAATTGGAATGCATCAATTGAAAGATATAATATGATATTGCCATTAGGGGGAGTAAAAAACACATTGCACTCTTTTCCTTTAACCAAGGTTTTGCCCCACTGGGTTTTTATGGTAAAGGTTTTTAATGAGGCAACTTGTAATAGGAGATTGTGTGCTCTTTTTCCTTTATTAAGTTTTTATCCCATAGGGTTTTTCCTAGTAAAGGTTTTAATGAGGCATATTTTTATTTCAAAGGCATCCAAAGAGAAGTGTTGTAAATACATTAATAATAGATGTCTATAACCCCTTTAAACATTTATTAAAGTAATGAGATAAAACTCTCTACT
The DNA here is from genome assembly GCA_025698475.1 of Gossypium anomalum. Lineage (NCBI taxonomy): Eukaryota > Viridiplantae > Streptophyta > Magnoliopsida > Malvales > Malvaceae > Gossypium > Gossypium anomalum. The sequence continues at coordinate 72,266,538 of CM046966.1, read as the reverse complement.
TCATTTTTGACCATGAGATGTTTAAATGAAGTAATTAAGAAGACTTAATTTACATTTATTGATTGAATGTAAAGGAGCTTATAAATAAAACACATTGTAAATGAAAATTAAATAATGAAAATTCTCCAGTATTTTCCATCCACCTTTTAGTTATTATTATTGTTTTATTAATTTTTCTATAACAAAATCGAGATTTAAGTTATTTTGCTTTTCCTAAATTTTGATGTTCAAGATAATTTTATATAAATATCCTACTCTTTCTCTTATCAAAGTTTTAAATTTCGTCCCTAAAGAGTTTTCTATAACAATAAAAAAAATGGATAAATTTGTTTAGTTTCAATTTTGTTGTGGTAAGGTGAGGAGAGTGGATTGTCCAATTCAAACTTTCAAACTCTTTTCTTTGGAAGTAAAGTATATGGTTTTCTACAAATAAAAAGAGTGTGTTTGATTTTATATTTATGTTTTGCCCTAATTAAGTTATATCCTTTCCAAACAAAAACACACTAATTACCTTAATTAGTTAATAAGGATTATGTTAATTTAGTCCAAAACTTGATCTCTAAGACATGTTCTCCATTTCTCTTTCAATTTAAAACGTATGAATTCTACTAAATTATCACCATCTCGTTGTGACATTTTAAAAAATTGCCCCGCTATGCACAAGTTATTTAAAATATGCTTAATTAATTTTTAATTTTTATAATAAATTTCTAAAGAAATCCTTATTTAAAAAATTTTAAAACAAAATTTTTCACATATCTATAGGAATGTTAAATTATTATCTACTTTCAGAAAAGTTTTAATCTTAAACATAAAATAAATTTCGAAGAAATATATGATAATTTAGTATTTAGCTTTATGAATTTTAGTTAATGTAGTTTAGATTAATATTTTTATAATTGATTATTTAAATAAGATTTTAATGGTTAAATATATTTCAGCAGCGTAAAAAAATATGTATCAATTAAAATTAAAATATTTTAAATACCTATACCAAACATATGTATCAATTAAAATTTAAAAGTGATTAATACATATTTTATGTGTATCAATTTAAAATATGATATATTTTAACCTTTTTTTAATTCTTATTTAAATATGTAAAAAAATATTTTTTTAAGTTGCAGTTTTTAATTACATTTTTTAAATGGTAAGTACAAAAATGGTCACTAAACTATTGGTTTCGTTTTATTTTGGTTATTCAATTATTAAATTTTTTGGTTTAGTCACTAAACTTTTCAAAATTAAATATTTTGGTCACTCTCTTATTAGTTGCTGTTAGATGAGTGATGGGAAATTGATGTGAGGTTATTTTATTCGTCTAATAACAAATTTAACCCTCTAATATTTAGATATTCTATCAATTTAATTTTAAATATAAAAATTTCAATATTTACAAAAATTATTGTTTTAATTTAAATTTTTAAAAATTCAATAAATTACTTTCAATATTTACAAAATTTATCAATTTAGCTCGAATTTCGAAAACAAATTAAAAGCACAACAATCATTTCAAAAAAGAAAAAAACTCACACCTAAAATGTCGAAATTCATTTTGATACACTCTAATCTGCCTATAACAGTACAAATATATACAATCTGAAAAAATGGAAAGTTGTAACCTTTACTAATTTAAGGTCAAACAATCGATTAAAGGAAAGAAATCCAAAATTCATCACAAAAGAATGCCCAATTAAACCCAAATCATATTAAACTCTACCCCAACAAATAATAATAATAATAATAAAATTCCTGTTATACCTTAGTGGAGCCGTTGGGTTTGGCATGGTGGCCATTAGACGATTCTTGGTTGTCATAGACCTCATAGGAGCAAAGTATATCATGGGATCCAAAATCCAACTCTTTGGAATTAATTAAAATATAATTAATTAAATTTATCTTATTTATAAGTTAATTTGATTTATAATGTTTGTAAAATACGATACTTATGTCAAACAAAAATAATGTTGATAGAATTAATTAAAAATCAAGTTGATAAATCGGGAATTTGTTTAAATATAATTTATTTATAAAATTAGAACTAAATTAAAAAAATTACAAATCTTGAGGGTTAAATTAATTGAATTTTTTAGAATTTGAACTAAAATGATAAGTTTTATAAACAATGAGGGTTAAATTTATTAAATATTTTATATTTAGGATTAAATTCATAGAATATGTAATCATTGAAAGGCTAAATTTATTATTAGACTAATAAAAATAAGCTTATGTCAACTTTTTATCACTCATTTAATGACAACGGAAGGGAGAGTGACCAAATATTTAATTTCGAAAAAAATTAATGACTAAACTAGAAAAATTAATAGTTCAATACCCAAAATAGAATAAATAGAATAGTTTAGTAACATTTTTGTATGAAAATATTATAATATGTAAAAAACATATTTTTTTTAATATCAATTAAAATATAATTTAATGGTTAAACATATCTTCAAAAGGATATATCAACGAACTTCATACGCATATTTTAATGGTTTTAAATTTATATACAATTATAGTCAACAAAGTATTTTAAACAATTTGTTTTAAATAGGTTTTTCAAAACTTTTTAAACTTTTTAGGCTTACTTTTTAAAATACAAATTTTAAATTATTTATAAAAAATTAATGTAAATATTTTTAAAATTTTAGACTTATGACAAAGGATTCTATTGCTTTAGTAATGGTCACAACATAAAAAGCATTAAAAATTGCTATTTATCTTCTTGTCCAGCATTGGTATCACAATGCATCTATTCAGACCTTCATATGCCGCCCGAGAAGACTCCTTACATTTTAGAAAAGTAGTGACAGTTACACGTCACAAGCAGTTACCACTCGAGGTCTCTGTTTTCACATTCTCGGGCAGTTACAACCCACAAACCGTAAACACCCGATATACTTATCTATGTACTTGCCTCTATATATATATATATATATAGACACTCAATTTTATTCGGGCCCAGAAATAAGTGTAAAAATAAAAATAATAAACCCTAAAAAAAAAACGACGTCCAAAGTTCAGTCCAGAATTATAAATATGATTTGGCCCGATCAGAATGGCCTATTACTTGAAAAGATTTAAGGCCCATCTACAAGCTTGACTCATATGGAAATATAATCTTCAATGATATGCAATCTTAGATATGATATGCAATCTTAGATATGATATACAATCTTAGAAGATATGATTTTGTAATCTTGGAGATTTAATTTGTAGATATCCTTTAATCTTAACCGTTAATGTAATTCATCTGTACCGTTGGATTTGGGGAGGCTCAACTATAAATAGAGGCCTCTCCCTTCATTGTAAAACACTTGAGTTTTGGGAAGTAATAAGAATTTTTTGAGAGCTTTCACTCAAATTTCTCTCCCTCTTATGTTCTTATTTTATTCTTCATCTATCTTAGTTTTTCAACCTTTTTTTATTTTAATTTCTTCATTTTTCAAATATGTATGTTTATTCCTATCTTTTATACATTTGATTATATATTTTATATATTATAATATTTAACCTTTTTATATAGTTTATTTTCAAATATATATTTTCTATGCATGTATATATATTATATTATATTATTGTTTTTCAACCCTTTTTATTTTGATTTAATCCATGTTTCCCTAATTTTTTTATATATGTTAATTTTTTTAAATAATTTTAGTATCATGTCAAACTATTTCATTTTTAATATTTTTTAGTATTACTCTTAATAAATTATTTTTTAAATTTTACTCAAATCATTATTTAAAAAAAATATATTTTATTTAATTGTCATATTTTATCCAAAAGTCTTTCTAAAATGAGGCAATGTTTTTCGTATTTAGGAATTCGGGAAATAGTGCCCTAACATGCTGGGTTGCAATTTCCCGTTTGTCTAAATACCTAAAGTATCCTTCTAAATAGATTTTGTAAATCACGAGATGATTTCAGTTACGAGAGTTTAAGAATATTGTGTCCTATCATGTTGGATGTGATGGTTGTATTCTTTCGGAGCTAAGGAATCTCAATTTTTCAACTTAAATAATTTCGGTTTTAAAAAAGGGATCTTATTTTTAAATCCTTTAAAATTTTTGACATTAAGACAGAAATCTAGTCAATTAGGTACCAATTTTTAGGCGTTACGAGGGTGCTACCCTTCCTCGTACGTAACCGACTCCCAAATCCATTTTCTCGACTTTCGTAGACCAAAATTAATGTTTTAAAATAAAACATTTTATAAGGTGATCCAATAACACCTAAAAAGATTGGTGGCGACTCCCGTTTTCATTTTTCAAAAGTCGATCCCCATTTTCCAAAACATCCCGTTAAAAAATGGTTTTGACAGCTTGGCGACTCCACTGGGGACAATAAGAGAGTCAAGCCGTAAAATTGATTGATTTCTGTCCTTTATCAAAATTTGAAAACTCGATTTGAAAACTATGATATTTTTTTTTCATGTGTTTGCTGCATATGTTTGTTATTTTTCTCGCACACATTGCATTTGCATGATCGTTGTGGTCACACCCTTAAGTGGGAGTGAGAAGCTAAGCTTTCGTGAGGTTTTCACCTTCGTATGAGCTAGTGGATTGCTTCCGGGATACTGTACCTATGTCTTCGTGAGATTTTCATCTCCATATGGCCATAGGGAAATGTGTCCCCCTGAACTGAGCTTGGTCTATATGAGCCTATAATGGGTGAGGACCGAGGAATCTACTGGTTTAGGTACCCTTGCTTTAGAGCTAAAACTTATATAGTGAACCTTTAAGTGCTTACCCTAGGGACATAATGATAACCTTTAGAAAATTACCCTTATAAATATTTGTTTATCATTTTCTTATATATATGATACTGACCTATTTTTATTTTGCTGTCATTGCATATCATTTAACATTTAAAGGTGTCGATTCACGGCTCGATTTCTAGATTAAAAAGTTTTGTAATGAGGAACGAATACCTTAATAAAGTGGAGGACAACTCTTCTGTTTGTGCGTGGTCAGAGAAAACCCAGTTAGAGAAAGGAGATAGTGTCACCGAGGGATATACATCAGAGTTGTGGGACTTTACTCGTATCAGTGCAACACAGAATATTTTTGGGAGATGAAGGAAATTTGGGCCCAATGGGATGACGAGGCTAGACAGCTTTTCTTTCAGACTTATGGAGATCTTTCTTATTTGCTAGACATTATGGTGGATAGGCACTTGTTCCGAGCTATGGTACAGTTCTGGAACCCTGCTTATAGTTGCTTTACATTTGGTGATGTTAATCTTGTACCTACTTTAGAAGAGTATACGACTTTACTGCGTTGCCCGAGGATTCAGAGTTACAGGGCTTACGTTAGGCCTGCTACCCTTCCAACTTTTACGAAGAAGTTGGTAATGATTACTGGAATGAGTGAGCAGTGGGCTGTAGCTCGTGTGCAGCAAAAGGGTGATAGTAAGGGTATTCCATGGACTGTGTTGAGGATTTTGATATTGACGCATCCAGTTGTGAAGAAAAGGGTCGACGTCCTAGCTTTGAGTATTTACAGCATGATAATTTTCCCAAAAGCATTGGGGCATATAGATGAGGCGGTTATGGATTTATTCGATCGACTTGGTAAACAGAACACACCTGTACCTGCAATCTTAGCTGAGATGATAAGATCCTTGAGTACATGTCGGAGAGCCAGTGAAGTAGATTCATTGGATGCTCACAGTTGTTGTTAGTATGGTTCCATGGTCACTTTTGGAAGCTTGAGAAGGTTCCTTGCCGAGTGTTCTTTGAGGGTTATTCCCCCTTAAAGGAAGCAGTAACTACATCAAGGAGAGACGATATTACAGAAGAAAGGTGGATGGATATTCTTCATAATCTTCGAGAGGAGGAGGTTTTGTGGAAAGCACCTTGGATGACTCCTAATGAAGTCTTTCATCGCTGCGGCAGTTTTGATTGGGTACCTCTTCCTGGGATTTGGGGAATCATTGGTTATGCACCGTTACTCGTCCTAAAGCAATATAAAGCGGGCGAGAGTTAGCTTTGTTATTAGATAGGGTTAAGACTCTGGGCCTACGAGCGAAAGCGTATTTGTAATCCGTTTTATGAAAAGACTTTTGTTCCTTAAATAACGTTTTCTAAAATGAAACTGAGTCGAGATCGATACCTTTTTGCATTCATGCATTTACATTACATTACATCAAAGAAAAGAAGGTGTTGATTCGAAATTCGATTCCTAAATAGAATAGTTTGTCATAAGGAAACGAATTTCTTGATAAAGTGGGTTATAGTGCGGTCGTCTGAATATAGTCCAAATAAACACGACGAGAGAAAGCTGATAGTCTACGGAGGAATACTTGATGTAATTGCTAGAGATTCAAGCCAACAAAGATTATCCAAGAGCATGACGAGAGAAACCCGGAAGTCCACGACGGAATACATGACTTGATTTAATTGCCAACGAAGATTATCCAAGAGCCGGCACTTTTTGATGAGTATCATGGAGATAAGCAAGCAAGAGATCGAGGCTCAGATTAAGCAGCAGGGAGTTAGCAAAGGCATCTTTTAGAGAATTTACAGGATTCGACCATGAAGAAAAGATCAGCGTTTACTTGGACTATGAAGGGCAAGACCACATATGTAATCTATTTTCATGTAAAGAAATTTATTTTCTAGAAAAGTTATTCTAATAGAATTGAATTCAAGATCAACATCTCCTTTTCTTTTGCACTCATGCATTTGCATTGCACCACATCACATGCATTTAAATCAATAAAAAGACCCTAATTAAGGAAAGAAAGAGAGAAAGAGAGAAGAGGGTCACGGCTGAGCGAAAAGAAGACGCTCCCTTACATATCCTAGACTTTTGTATCATGAGGGATAGCTTACTTGGAGAATGGGGTGTTTGGAAATGAAAATCATCCCATCAATGTCATACATGAGGAAGGGACTGAACAAAGAAACCTTGAGGGCATTCGCCCTTACGAACCGGGAAGTTCTTTAAACAATTGGACTGCAGAGGAACTTCCTATAATCTTTAGGAATTTTACGGAGTAATATTCAGAACACTCTTGTTGCTCTAAAGCCTAGGAGTAATGAGATTTCTTTTGAGAAGTGGGCTCATGTTCAGACATTTTTATTTTCAATAAAACATACTTTTATTATTCATCCGAGTAAATATTATTTCATTCTGATTCTTTTGACCTTTGACATTTTTTATAAATTTTCATTCATGTAAATAGTCATTCTTGAATTCATTTATTCCTTGTATATTCTTTTGTGTGCCTATCATAGATCCCTAGATATCAATGACACGGGCAACGATACTACAGATTCAGGGTTCCTTTTGAGTGTGATATGTGTTTAGAGGAATCTCAGTACTTTGAAGGTGACAGAAATTGTGACTTTTTTCTGAATTTGTTGAAAATGGTTTTTACCCCATGAAGTGGTGGTAGGAAATATAGCCTTAGAGGAAGGAAAGATTGCGAAATTGAATTAGCTGAGGAGACAAAACAAGACCTTGTTGAGACTATTATGGGAATTCAAAAATGTGGTCCAAAGACGCATGCAGGAGGATTTGCAATTGCCAGGATAAACATGAGATTTTGGGGCACTGTTGGTCCACCATGGAAAGGGATTGCATCAGTTGTACAATGAATGCCAAATTTAAAGGAGTCAAGACTTATGGGGCATGTATGTTATGGGCCCGAGCTCGTCAAAAGTTTTAAGCTGAAAATGACTCATCTTTATGTACGTCAACTACTCCATTAAGAGGGGGAGATAGCTTCATATGCCAATATTACAAAGTCAAAAGTCATCCATTTCAAAAAAAAAAGAAAGAAAAAAGGATTATGTATAACTGCACAATGCCAAAAGTTTGCAATCTTTTCAAAGAGAATGTGCCATACCACAGTACAACAAAGGTTTCCAGAAGAAAAGAAAAAGAAGAAAAAAATAAATTATAGAAGATGACTGAGACTGGTAAAAATTGGCATAAGAAACTACCGCCTACTCTCTATGCTTATGTTGGGGTAAACACCTTCAATTCTAGTTGTTTCAAAGGTTCCAACCATCATCCTTGGAATGGGTGCATTGTTTGGCTTTCCTGAGCAGTCTGATGTGCCATTAATAGCTGCGATGGTTAGCTCCAGGTGGTGGCCATTAATTTCTAGCTATGGGGCATCAGGCCGTATACAGTCTCTGAAGCTTAAAATGATAGATTCTTTCTTCAAAACCAGTTTCTGACAAAGTTGATGACGGTATCATGAAGGAATCTCTCTTAGACTTCTATACAAGTTTAGGGAAGAGGAAACCTGATCAAATCATTATTTTCAGGGATAAGGTTAGCGAGTCTCAATTTAATCAAGTTTTGATCAAGTTATTGAGGCTTACAACTTCCTTGACGAGAAGTGGAACCCTAAAGATTGTGGTTGTTGTTGTACGAAAAACTATCATAATAAGTTTTTTCAGTAGGGATCTCCTGACAATGTGCTACATGGTACTGTCATTGACAACAAAGTATGCCATCCAAAGAACAAATGATTTTTACCTTGGTACCTATGCTGGAATGATTGGAATCATGAGGTAGACCCACTATCATGTTCTCTTAGACCAGGCTAGGTTTTCGGCTGATGATCTACAAGAGTTTGTTCATTTTCTATCCTATATGTATCAAAGGAGAACCACAGCCATATTTGTTGTGGCTCCTATTTGCTACGCTCATTTGGCAGCTTCACAGTTGGGGGAAATTTATAAAGATTAGGGATGCTTCAGAAACATCATCGAGTTATGGTGGGATGTATGCTCCGGGAGTAACCTCTGTACCTCAGCTTTCCAAGTTGAAGGATAAAGTCAGCAACTTCATTCTTATCTGCTGAGAATCATTAAACCATCTTTTTGTAGGGTTTGACAAACAATAGCCAGGATTGCTATTGGGGCAATCCCTTTCTCATGGGCTTATGAATCAAGATTTTTCCTCCAAGCTTTTGATGGAGTCAAGAATTGAATACCTCTAGTAAACCTGAAAGTATTCATCCTAAGCAAATGTACCAAGAATGGATGACACAGACTTATGATAAAGGAGGTTCGTCCAAAAGAATTTCATAAAGGAAACCTTGTGTTGAAAGAGATACTTCCCATGCAAAAGGATGCCGAATGGGGAAGGGCTATATATCACGAAGAGGGATTTCTCTAGAGGTGCACTGATTTTTTATCTGATCTAGTGAATTCGGACTCGGTCAAGGAGTACTTTGTTTGAAGGAGAAGGGAAGCCAAGGTGAAAACCTGCAAAGGGCACTTTGGGACTTCTATTTCAAAAAACAAAAAGGAAAAAAGAAAAGAAAAAAAAAAGAAAAAAGAAAAAGAAAAATGGAGAGGCCAAGGTGAAAACCCGCAAAGGGCGCCTTGAGACCAAAGGGGTTTTGAGTTGAAAACCCGAAAGGGCAGCTCAAATTTGGAAAGTCATGCAGTAACCTTGCTATACCGGATTCGACGAGAAGTGAAGTATGTTACATATCAAGGCATCAACGAATTACTTTGAATCTTTTAAACACATGTTGAACTTAAGAAAGTTTTCATGGAGCTGGTGTATAGACGCTCAAGCGGCGATATCTGGGGCATCTAATTTCCATCCTATTTACTATCTTTGGATTCTTTTTCTTCGCAAAGATATGTTCTCAAGTTAATCTTTTTGCATTCCTTCCAATAATTTGTCCAAATCTAATTATCCTCAGGATCAATTTATTTGTCTCCCATTATTCATAAAGCATGTTGCATTGAAATAATGGTAGATGAACAAAAATATCTTCACAAACGAAGTTTTGCATATTACTCTGAAAATTTCTAGATAATACAAGAAACTGAAACAAGAAAATTTTTTAAGGAATTCTCATGGGTTGGAGATACTCGAGAGATTTTTTTCTTCAGTCCAAAAGTGGTTGGACGTTTTAAGCAATATTGATTTTAAGAAAGGATCATTTCATAAACATCTTCAGTGGGTCATAACATTCGGGGAATGGTAGGTAGACCAAATTGATGGAGAAGATTCGAGGCATACGAGTAGAGTATGATTGATATGTCGAGAAGAACGAGGTGGAAAGCTTGATAGATGAATTAGTGATGACGTCCGAAATAGGAGTTATTTTCATAAATATTTTGCATCATAATATGTCTAATTAGGAGCATTTGATTCATTTCGATCATGGCATCTTAATTATTTGGCATAAGCATAAATTCCAGGAAATCAATTCTACAGGTGGATTCCCCAGTGGACAATGTAGCAAGATTGATTGAAAATTACAAAATTCAGCGCCTTAATCCCCTAAGTAGTAGGGTAATAGGTTAAATTTGCAGATCTTATCTCCCTAAGCAGTAGTGGAGCAGATCGAAGACTCGCCTAAATCCCCTAAGCAGTAGGTAACAGGTTAAATTTACAGATCTTATCCCTACGCAGTAGCGGAACAGATCGAAGATGATGCACTTTAACCCCTTAGCATTAGGGTAATAGACCAAAGCATAGCAGATCTAACCTTCAGATGTTTATACTGAAGCAGATCCAAGATGATTTGGCATTCTTGTGTTTACAAGGAACAAATCAAGGACATAGCAGATTTGACTCTCAGATGTTCTCAGACACATAAGCAGATCTAACCTTCAGATGTTTATACTGAAGCAGATCCAAGATGATTTGGTATTCTTGTGTTTACAAGGAACAAATCGAGGACATAGCAGATTTGACTCTCAGATGTTCTCGAGACACATAAGCGAATCTAACCTTGAGATATTTATATACAAACAGATCCAAGATGATTTGGCATTCTTGTGTTTACAAGGAACAAATCGAGGACATAGTAGGTTTGACTCTCGATGTTCTCGAGACACACATAAGCGATCTAACATTGAGATGTTTATACTCAAGCAGATCCAAGATGATTTGGAATTCTTGTGTTTACAAGGAACAAATCAAGACATAGCATTTTGACTCTCGATGTTCTCAGACACATAAGCAGATCTAACCTTCAGATGTTTATACTGAAGCAAGATCTAAGATGGTTTGGCATCCTTGTGCTTACAAGGAACAAATCGAGGACATAGCAGATTAGACTCTCAGATGTACTCAAACAGACTCAAGATGGTTTGGCGTCCTTGTGCTTACAAGGAACAAACCGAGGACATAGCAGATTAGACTCTCAGATGTTCTCAAACAGACTCAAGATGGTTTGGCATCCTTGTGCTTACAAGGAACAAATCGAGGACATAGCAGATTAGACTCTCAGATGTTCTCAAACAGACTCAAGATGGTTTGGAGTTCTTGTGCTTACAAGGAATAAATCGAGGACATAGCAGATTTGACTCTCAGATGTTCTCAAACAGACTCAAGATGGTTTGGCATCCTTGTGCTTACAAGGAACAAATCGAGGACATAGCAGATTAGACTCTCAGATGTTTTCAAACAAAAACAAGATGGTTTGGCATCCTTGTGCTTACAATGAACAAATCGAGGACATAGTAGATTAGACTCTCAGATGTTCTCAAACAGACTCAAGATGGTTTGGCATCCTTGTGCTTACAAGGAACAAATCAAGGACATAGCAGATTTGACTCTCAGATGTTCTCAAACAGACTCAAGATGATTTGGCATTCTTGTGTTTACAAGAAACAAATCGAGGACATAGTAGATTTGACTCTCAGATGTTCTCAAACAGACTTAAGATGATTTGGCATCCTTGTGCTTACAAGGAACAAATCGAGACATAGCTGATTTGGCTTTCACGTGTTTACGATGAAGCAAATTTAAGATGATTTATCGTCTCTGTATTGTCAGAGAACAAATTGAAGTCAGGCATCTCCACTTCGATGGGAAGCAGATACATGGCAGAACTTACCTTCAGACGATTAGACCGAAAGCATCCAAGATGATTTGGCATTCTTATGTTTACAAGGAACAAATCGAGGACATAGCAGATTTGACTCTCAGATGTTCTCAAATAGATCCAAGATGATTTGGTATCCTTGTGCTTACAAGGAGCAAATTGAAGACATAGCAGATTTGGCTTTCACGTGTTTACGCTGAAGCAAATTTAAGATGATTTGGCATCTCTTTATTGTCAGGAAACAAACCGAAGAAGCAGATTTAGCGTCTCTGTGTTCAACGGAGAGCAGATCAAAGATAGCAGATATCGCCTTCCTGAGTTGCAGTGAAGCAGATTGAAGCCGTCAAGAGGCCATTTAAAGAAGATCAAGGATCAAGAACTCAAGACTCGGCGAGCCCGGGTAAAATTGGTCCTTTTATAGTCTTTGCTCTATTCCTGTTACACAGCAATGAGCAAAGAGGGACAGCTGTAGACACTTAATTTTGCCCGGGCCCAGAAATAAGTGTAAAAACAAAAATAATAAACCAAAAAAAAAATGAAGTCCAAAGTTCAGTCCAGAATTACAAATATAATTTGGCCCGATCGGAATGGCCCATTACTTGAAAAGATTTAAGGTCCATCTACAAGCTTGACTCATATGGAAATATAATCTTCAATGATATGCAATCTTAGATATGATACAATCTTAGATATGATTGCAATCTTAGATATGATTGCAATCTTAAATATGATATACAATCTTAGAAGATATGATTTTGTAATCTTGGAGATTTAATTTGTAGATATCCTTTAATCTTAACCGTTGATGTAATTGATCTGTACCGTTGGATTTGGGGAGGCTCAACTATAAATAGAGGCCTTTCCCGTCATAGTAAAGCACTTGAGTTTTGGGAAGTAATAAGAATTTTTTGAGAGCTTTCACTCAAATTTCTCTCCCTCTTATGTTCTTATTTTATTCTTCATCTATCTTAGTTTTTCAACCTTTTTTTATTTTAATTTCTTCATTTTTCAAATATGTATGTTTATTCCTATCTTTTATACATTTGATTATGTATTTTATATATTATAATATTTAACCTTTTTATATAGTTTATTTTCAAATATATATTTTCTATGCATGTATATATATATTATATTATATTATCGTTTTTCAACCCTTTTTATTTTGATTTAATCCATGTTTCCCTAATTTTTTTTATATATGTTAATTTTTTTAAATAATTTTAGTATCATACCAAACTATTTCATTTTTAATATTTTTTAGTATTACTCTTAGTAAATTATTTTTTAAATTTTACTCAAATCATTATTTTTAAAAAAAATATATTTTATTAATTGTCATATTTTATCCAAAAGTTTTTCTAAAATGAGGCAATGTTTTTCGTATTTAGGAATTCGGGAAATAGTGCCCTAACATGCTGGGTTGCGATTTCCCGTTTGTCTAAATGCCTAAAGTATCCTTCTAAATAAATTTTGTAAATCACGAGATGATTTCAGTTACGAGAGTTTAAGAATATTGTGTCCTATCATGTTGGATGTAATGGTTGTATTATTTCGGAGCTAAGGAATCTCAATTTTTCAACTTAAATAATTTCGGTTTTAAAAAAGGGATCTTATTTTTAAATCCTTTCAAATTTTTGACATTAAGATAGAAATCTAATCAATTAGGTACCAATTTTTGGGCGTTACGGGGGGTGCTAACCCTTCCTCGTACGTAACCGACTCCCGAATCCATTTTCTCGACTTTCGTAGACCAAAATTAATGTTTTAAAACAAAACATTTTATAAGGTGATCCAATCACACCTAAAAAGATTGGTGGCGACTCCCGTTTTCATTTTTCAAAAGTCGATCCCCATTTTCCAAAACATCCCTTTAAAAAATGGTTTCGACAATATATATATATATATATATATATATATATGAGTTTGAGAAATAGAACTTACTTTACGTATATGTATATTTGTATCATGTATGTTGTTAAAGAAAGAACTCATAAGGGACTCCCGTGAATAGTTACATCCACGGTTTATGTTTTTCTCATATCTATAAATTTTATGTTGAACTAGTTTTATTTGATAATTTATTTTGATATAACAAATAAAACCATCTTTAAAAAAATATTTTTGAACAAAAAAAAAAGAAAATTCAAAGCATGAATAATATTTCAAAACTCCAAACATATTAAAAAATGCTTTAAACACTAAGAACATTTCTGACAAAGTTTTGAAAATGAATTTAAACTCTTCAACTTAATTAAAACGATTTCAAATCAGTTTTAAAACTGCTCCCTACAAGAAGTATCGATGCTTTCCAAAATGAATTTATATTTGTACAATTATATCAATACCTTAATTTTTAACGATACCAAATCAACTTTCTATTTTGAATCAAAAATTGAACACAAACTTATTGATGCCTAAACTTTATATCAATACCGTTTTTGCATTCTGTTTTTAATGATCTTTCAAAAATTGTCAACAAGTATCGATACCCATAAAATTATATCGATGCCTTTTATCAGGTATCGATAAATCATTTTTGGTATTGTTGGAAACTAACCTTAACGTCACTAAATAAGACATTAAATGCCTCTGATAACGATACTCATTCAAAAAGTATCGATACTTTTTGTTGTAGGTGAATTTAATGGTCTGGTATTTCCATCTCAACATCTCTATTTATTCTCCCAACAACCACAATGGTTGGAAATGAATTAGAGGGTATAAATACCAGCTTCTGAAGGTCCTACAATAACAAGAGAGATAATCAAGTCTAAAGATCAATCAATTCAACCTTAGTGCTCAATTCTTTTATACTTTTCTTGTATACACTTGTGAGCTTCCATTGTTATTCTTTAGCTTAAGTGTGTTCTTGTCTATTTGTGCTCAATTGGAAAACATTATGATATTGTAAGAATTTCTTCTTAATTTACTATTTGTATTTACTCTTTGAGATGGTTAATGTCTTAAGATTTGGGTAGAAATCTTAAGAAAGTTGTAAGGTTAAACCTTATCGTCAAAAGTTGAACAAATTAGTGAATTTGGGAAAATCTTTAGTTGTGGAAAACTAAGGTAGTGAAATAGACAATTGGGGTCAAACCACTCTAAATTGTTGTGTTTATTGATCTATCTTCTCTTCCTAGCTTTCCTAAATTTTTAAAAAGCTAATTCACACATTGGTAATTTCGGTTTGATAATAGAGCTAACAATTAGTATCAGAGCTAGTCTCTAAAAGACGGTCTAACAACTAAGAGAAGATCCTCAAGGTATTTCATCTATTCAAACCACACAAGATGACATCTACTTTTGACTCCGTTTTTCTTGGTGAGTCTCAATCCATTTTTAAACCTCCTTATTTCAATGGTGCCAATTATTCCTATTAGAAGACTAGAATGATGTTGTTCATATAAGCTAATAATCTTGCCACATGGTACAATCATCAAGATGATTCATCCATACCTCTCAAGCAAGAATGAGAGCTTTGAGTTCCAAAGAGCAAGAAGGAATGGAACAAGGAAGATAGGAAAAAGCATACAACTCAACACCAAGGCCATGCACACTTTCTTTTGTGCACTTGGTCTGGAATAATATAGTAGGGTATTATCTAGTTCCAATGCTAAGGAAATTTGGGACAAATTGGAGATAACTCATGAGGGTACCGATCAAGTCAAGAAATCAAAGGTGGGAATTCTCACCCTCAATTATGAGACATTCATGATAAAGCCCGAGGAGGACATCAAAGCTTTGTCCAATAGATTCACTATCACCGTCAATGAGCACAAATTCTATGGGAAGACCTATCCCAATGAAAAAGTAGTCTAGAAAATGCTTAGAAGCTTGCCAATGTCTTGGGATGCCAAAGTTACAGCCATAGAGGAAGAAAAAAACTTTTTTATTAGATGAGCTAATTGGTTCTTTTCTCACTCATGAAATGAGACTCAAATGAGTGAATAAAGAAGAAGAAAAAGTTGAAAAGAATAAGGTTGGTATTGCCCTTAATTCCATAATAGAAGAAGGTAATTCTAGTGACAATGTGGATGAGGATCAAGAGATGGAAATGTTTGCTAGACAATTCAAAAGATTTATGAGATCCAATAGAGGTAAAAAGTGTCAAAAGAAAGCACTCAAACTTGAATCTTCAAAAGAGAAGGAACCAATAATATGTTACGAATGTAAGAAATTGAGACACATCAAGTTCGATTGTCCCAAATGGAAGAACAAGTGGTCAAACAAACAAAAACTCAAGGCTCATGTTGCTACTTGGAGTGATTAAGATTCATCTAATAATGATGATGATGAAGTAGCCAATATTTGCCTTATGGCCATCTATGAACCAAAAACAAACAAAAACTCAAGGCTCATATTGCTACTTGGAATGATGAGGATTCATCTGATAATGATGATGATGAAGTAGCCAATATTTGCCTTATTCTTTTGATGAGTTGCAAGATGCTTATAATGAATTAGACTTGAAGTACGAATTAATGATTTCAAAATATAAATAAACTATTTCAAAACTAAAAAAAAAATAAAAATAATCCACTCTCTAAAGTTAAGAATGAACTTGAAAGTAAAATAAATGATATACAAATTAGTATAAATGATTTTGAGAAAAAGAATTGTGACTTACATAATTTACTTTCTAAAATCCATGATGATCATTAAAAGCAACTTGAGTTGCTAAAGAGTGAAAAAACACACTCTAACAAAGTTTTACCAAAAAGATTTTTAAAAGGAGAAAGTTTAAAAGAAAACTTTTTCAAAACTAACTTTAATTTTTATAAACATAGATGCCCCCCAAGTTTTTACAAAGGAAAAATTATTAAAAGTATATGGGTCCCTAAAAGACTTATAAATACTTAAGATAAATTCATCCTTTCAAAATAGGTACCTAAATAGACTAAAATTATAGAAACTAATGCTTATGGACCTAAAATAATTTGGGTACCAAAAATCAAAGTTTAATTCTATGTTTGTAGGAAGAAGAGCATTGATTCAAGGTGGAAGATTCATTCAAAAACTCATGGTACCTTGATAGTGGATGCTCAGAGCACATGGTCGGTGACAAGAGTCACTTCATCAATTTGAAGCCAAAAAATGAAGTAGTTACATTTGGTGACAACTCTAAAGGACAAGTAAAAGGAATCTGCTATATTGGTACAAGCTCTTCAATTCTTATTGAAAATGTTCTCAATGTTAACGGCGTTAAGCATAATCTACTTAATATTAGCCAATGGTGTGATAGTGGTCTCAATGTCATTTTTTACTTTAATGGATGTAAAATAGTTGACATTGTGTCCAATAAGATTATACTTGTAGGACATAGGATTAAAAAATATAAACATCGTGCATTTAGATGATTTGCATGATTCACTCATATGCCCTGTTGCTAAAAATGAAAATAGTTCTTTATTATGGCATAGAAAACTAGGACATGTTAGCATGATCATATTGCATAAACTAGCTAAAAATGACTTAGTAAGAGGATTGCCTAAAATTATTTTTTAATTAGATAAATTTTGTGATGCATGTATTAGGGGTAAACATAAAAGAGTTTCCTTTAAACCTATTAATGATGTATCAACTAGTAGAGTTCTTCAACTAATTCACATAGATTTATTTTGTCTTATTAGGACAACTAGCTTTGGTGGAAAATAATAAGCATTTGCTTGTTGATGACTATTCTAGGTTTACTTGGATTCTTTTCTTAAGTACTAAAGATGAAGCTTTAGAAAAATTCATTACATTTTAAAAAATGAATCAAAATGAAAAAGGTTACTCTATCACTAGTGTTAGAAGTGACCATGTAAACAAATTTCAAAATCTTGATTTTGAAAATTTTTGCAACTCGCCATAATTTTTCTGCACCTAGAACCCTTCAACAAAATGGAGTTGTTGAGAGGAAAAATAGAAAGAAATTGTTAGGACCATGCTTTGTGATAATAATTTACCAAAATATTTTTGGGCGGAAGCCACAAACACTACTTGTTACATTGTTAATAGAGTGATGATTAGGCCTATTTTAAAAAAAACTCTATATTAACTTTTCAAAAATAAAAAGCCTAACATTATATATTTTCATCCTTTTGGATGCAAGTGTTTTGTTTTTAATAATGGAAAAGACAATCTTGGTAAATTTGATGCAAATAGTGAGGAAGGAATTTTTCTTGGTTAATCTTTAAATTCTAAAGCCTTTCGAGTGTTCAACAAAATAACTTTAGTAGTAGAAAAGTATATACATGTTATTTTTTATGACTCTAACCTTTCTTCTAGAAAAGATTCTTGTATTGATGATGATGATGCAGAGATTTTTAATAATAATGATAAAGTGGATCAATCATCAAGTGAAAAGATACAAGAACAAACAAAAAATGATCTAGAGGAGCTTACAATAGAGTAGAGGAAAGTCACCTATCTAAGAGACTTCAACTATGTGAAGGATGGTAAGATTTTGTGAGGTCCATCCAAAAGGGTACCTACTAGATCTTCTCTTAAAAATACTTGTAATTGTGTTGCATTTTTTCTCATGCATTGAGCCTAAAAATATCAAAGAAGCATTAAATGATGAATATTGGATATTGGCTACGCAAGAAGAGTTAAATCAATTTGAAAGAAGTAAAGTATGGACCTTAGTTGAAAGACCTTTTGATAAATATATTATAGGTACCAAATGAGTTTTTAGGAATAAGCTAGATGAGAGTGGTAACATAGTGAGGAATAAGGCTAGACTTGTTGCTCAATGATACACTCAAGAGGAATAAATAGATTATGATGAAACTTATGCTTCTGTAGCTACGATGGAAGTTATTAGAATGCTTTTAGTTTTTGCATGTTTTAATGAGTTTAAACTATACCAAATGGATGTTAAAAGTGTTTTTCTAAATGTTTTATAAATGAAGAAGTATATGTTGAACAACCACCCAATTTTGAAGATTCAAAATTTCCAAATCATATTTTCAAACTTTCAAAAGCCTTATATGGTTTAAAAAAAGCTCCTAGAGCTTGGTACAAAAGACTATCAAACTTTCTCATTGAAAAAGGTTTTTGTAAAGGGAAGATTGACACAACACTTTTTATCAAAAGAAAAGATAAATTCTTTAGTAGTTTAAATTTATGTTGATGACATTATTTTTGTTTCTACTAATGATTTTATTTGTCAAGAATTCTCTAAGCTAATGCAGGGTGAATTTGAGATGAGCATGATGGGAGAAATAAATTTCTTTTTGGGACTTCAAATCAAGCAAAGAAAGGATGACATCTTCATCAATCAAGGTAAATACACAAAGGAAATACTTAAGAAGTTTGGGATGGACACTCTCAAACCACAAATTACTCCTATGAGCTATTCTACAAAACTTGAAAAAAATGATGAAGTTAAATGTGTTGATTTAAAGTTATATAGGTCTATAATTGACTCTTTGCTTTATCTTATAGCAAGTAGACTCGATATCATGTTTAGTGTTTGCTTCTGTGCTAGATTTCAATCATGTCCTAAAGAATCACATTTATATGCCTTTGAGAGAATCTTTACCTTAGAGACACTCCAAATTTAGGTCTTTGGTATCCTAGAAACTCATCCTTTAGCTTGCATGCATTCTCGGATGTGGATTTTAGAGGATGCAAACTAGATAGGAAAAGCACCCCCAATACTTCAATTTCTAGGCAACATGCTTATATCATGGTTTTCAAAAAATCAAAATAATGTTGTTTTATCCATAACAGAATCAAAATATATTTCTATTGGTAGTTATTGTGCTCAAGTTTTATAAATGAAACAACAACTTATGACTATGAAATTGATGTAGGCCCCATACTTATCAAGTGTGACAATACTAGTGCTATTTGTCTCACCAAAAATCCCATCCAATATTCTAGAACTAAACATATTAAGATTAGGCATCATTTTATTAGAGATCATGTTAAAAAATGAGAGATTGTTCTAGAGTATGTTGACACCTTAAATCAATTAGCTAATATTTTTACAAAACCTTTAGACAAAGAAGGATTTTGGACACTTAGAAGAGAATTAGGTATTACTATTTTACTTTAATTTTGTGTTCAAATAAATTTTTGCACTTTGTTGTTTTCAAAATGTTTTATGCCTTCAAATTGATTACAAATGTGTCTATGCATGATTTTTATGGCTCCTATATGCAATTAGTTAAAGGGAATTAATTGTTGCATGATTAATATATTTTGATTAATATTGTCTAGCATTAAATTTTTGAATACCTTTGAAATTGTCCAATTAGACTTTATTTGATGAAAATGTTCAATTTTTGCATACCTCACAATACTATTTGTTTCATATGCATCAAACTCAATTTTGGCATATTCAAGCATATGTAACACCTCATACTCGACCTGGTTGCCAAGCCCGAATATTAAGGTGCCACACCACTGTCTCATGTCAAATACAGCAAGTAAAAGCTCATTCTCAACAGAACATCTTCCATTTTAACATTCGTACAGGTTTAGAGTTTATCTTAAGCTTTAGCTATAGTCGTTACATGCTAACATACATCAAATAGCCTTAAAATAATAATTAAGCATGAATATGATCCATTTTAGCAAAATCTCAAAACATCAACGTACGTATCGATACTAAAGACATGGTATCGATATTTTGCTCAAGAGGTATCGATACTGCATGGAAAATCGGTACCAAAATTGCTTATTGTTTTTCACTTAAAAACCTATACTTCTAAAATTATCGGTACCCCTACCAAAGTATCAATATTTCTCCCCTAAGTATTGATACTCAAGATAAGGTATCAATACTGAATCTCTATTTTATTTTCCTATACGTTTGAAAATATAGAGGTATCATTTTTAAAACATGAATATCGATACCTCTACTCCAGACCCGAAAAATACAACATTTTAAAGCATATAAGTCATTCCAACTCGTACCAATTCAACATGCTATCATATCATTATCAAATAAACACCGAAATGGCCATAATAATAGTTTCAAACATCAAAAGCTAATTCTAGCAATAGTCAACATATTACGAAACAAACCCCAAAATCCTAAGAGCAATTAAATCATGGAGACAACTCAAAATATCATATCCAATATTAGAGCAAAGACTACCACATTACCTTATTCCCAAAACATAATCAATTAATAAACACCTACAAATAACAAAAATGGACTTGCTTGGATCACTCCTCGGAAAGCCACATTGCTCACACCGACACACAATTAATCTGCAAAGCTTAAGAAGGGAGTGGGTGAGCTTAACAAGCTCAGTGAATGCTTAGAGTAACCATAATGTACACACAATATCAAAGGTCAATTAGGGGCATACTACAACACATTCGCAACCATATTCCATTCAAGTCAAAATTACATGTTCATGTTTCATTAATTCATTTAAAAATAATTTGTCAAGACAAAAACAACATATACATGCTTTAATAACTCACAAGTCTAACTTATATATTCGCAGGCATTCACAAGTTATATTCAAAACAACCCAATCCACAATTACATACGTAATTTACTATGAGAACATACTAACGTTTTCATGCAACTTAAAAAAACTCATTTAACATATTATTCACAATTAAAAGCATCTATCTCTTATTTTATTATCATAACATATAAGATCATATTTAAACGATGAATTGGCACTTAAAAATCTAAAACATAAAGTGAGCTCTATTATCGCTTATCGGATACATGAATCTCCAACACACCAATTGACTCATAGAGTCAAACATATCCCAAAAGTGAAGCATAAAGCTAGCACTCTCCAACACACCAAACATGTCGCATTGAGCCATCATATATCCGTCAACATATGAGTGCATTAAAATCAGTTCATCACATACAAAAACCTGTTACACTAGTATCATATTCCACAATGCAACACATACATACTCACTGGCTTTTGCACACTTTCACTGCAGATCTTTATATTGCTAACACAACATCATTACTGTAACGCCCTGAATTTTGGGCCTAGAAGTTTTGGGTTTTAAGTGTAAGGCCAATGGGAAAGTTGCATACATAAGTTAAGTTGTGCAATTAAGTGTCATAATAGGCTTGCTGGTCTAGTGGATTGGTATGTGTTTAGTGAACCTTTGGGTTCTGGGTTTGAGTCGCTGCGTGTGCGTTTAGGGAGCCTTTTTATTTTTGTTTTTGTTTAGTTTAAGGGAATAATTATATGGTTTATTATTATTTATTTTACTTTTACTTTGTTTTATTTTATTTTTATTTATTTTTCTTCTTCTTCTGCACGATCTTTTTTTTTCCCTTCATCTGTTATTCGTCCTTCTTCATCTTGAATTTTCTAAATCTCTCTCAAGCGGGTTACCAGATTTTCGCTCCTCTATCGTTCTCTCCAATCGCACAGGTGTGGGACTCAACTCTAACTAATCTACAGTTCTTATGTTTTGCAAATGTTGTTTCATCTTTTTGTGAGAGTGCTTGGATTCTCTAGTTTTAGAGTTTTGATGGCTGAAAGGGAGTACGATACTCCGTTTTCTGATGTGTTTTTGATAGTACTAAAGTAGGGGGATGGTTTGGTGGCCGATGTAGTGTTTTCGGGGCTATTCAATCGTGGTTTCATGACTGCCTCGGAGACCACACCGGTGTGTGGTGAGGCACACGGTCGTGCGGATTTGGGGATTAGGGTTTCAAGCTAGTTAGGATGCGACACGGCCTAGCCACACGGGTGTGTAGTTGATTTGGGGATTTTTGTCAGAACCACACGAGCATGTCCCTTAGGGCACACGGGCGTGTGAGTTTGGGAATTAGGGATTTGAGATTTGGGGTCACACGGCCTGGCCACACTGCCGTGTGACTGATTTAGGGATTTTAAGGTTCTTACATTGGCGTGTATTTCGGGACACACGGCCGTGTCTGATTACCACACGGGCGTGTGACACCTTCACATGACCGTGTCTACTCTGCGTCTGAAATTAGTGGAGTTTGATAGTGAGTTACACGGCCTACTCCCATGGCCATGCCTCTGTACCACATGAGCGTGTGCCTCTGTCACACGGCCATGTGCTACCTTTCACACGGGCGTATGGACTCCCCACATGGCCTGAAGTGCTCCACACGACCGAAGCACATGGGTGTGTGGCCCTATTTCGCCAAGTTTGGTTTAAGGTTGATTTAAGTGTAATCGTGACCTCTGTTTGTTCAAACCTCTCAACTAAGATTACTGAAGCTGATTACGACTCTGTTCTGACTTCGATTTATGTGATAATTAAGATTAAATGTGTGACGTGGTTGAAACCAAATTCGAGTTGTGAGTATGCGCATTTCTATAACTGATTGACTATTGTATGTGATTTCTTTGAATGATTGTCTGGATTTGTGTTCTAAGTTGGTGCATTTGCATATACACATCTGCATATATACATCTGCATACAAAGCTTTTGGGTGGGATGTTGAAGAGAAGGGAGATTTACGATCTGGCAGTTTATCTGCATTCTGAAAGCCTTAATAATACCCAGAGGGTCATAGGCGGTTCCAATACCCTGAGGGTCGTAGACATTTTTGTTAACGGTATAGTGGTTTACTACCTTGCACTGTACCACATGTACGTTAGCTACGCTATGTACCAATATCTAATCTGGCAGTCATACTGCACGTCTGTACCATGGTTTACCGCATTTAACAGTACAGCTCATACGCTAGCCTTGCTGCGTGATATATCTGATCTGGCAGATTATACTGCATGTCTGTATCGCGGTCTTCCACATGGCACTGTACAGCTTTCTGATAGTCCCAATTCCCTAAGGGTCATGGACAATGTATAGGGGATATAAGGTTGGATGGGCTTTTCGAGGTCTTACTTGGAGTGTAGGGATGGGTGGGTTGATTATATCCCCACAGGATGTGTAGGGTTGGGCGAAGATGGTGTGTTGGTTGGATGGGTGGGTTATTTTACAACTCATTCACAGTCATATGCATCTGTCTGACTAAAATATATTTGTTTGATTAACTTCGAATTCTAATTGTGTTATTTGATTGGAAGGCACTCGTGCCTTAAGAAACTTTGTGAGATGGGCTAAAGCCCAACCGATTCTGATTCTGGAAAATAGCTTAGGCCGGTTTGTGACTTCTAAGAATTTTTGATATTATGATTAACAGGGCCATATGACCGTAAAGTTACATATGGTTTGTTTTGATATTATGATTAACAGGGCCATATGACCGTAAAGTTACATATGGTTTGTTTTGTTTAAGTAACTCTGTAAGTATGTTCCGTTGCTGAACTATTTTCAGGTTTTCCATACCTATCTCTGATTTGGTAGTTAGTTAGTTTGATCTCACACTAAGCTCGTATAGCTTACCCCCTTTTCTGTTTTCCCCTTTCAGGTACAGTTCTGGATTCTGGACACTGGACTCAGTACGTAGAGGTCTTGGACAGTCTTGGTGGATAAACTATGGATTCTGTTTACATTTTTAGTTTTGTTCATTATTCAGTTAAATTTTAAACTGTGAGGATTTATAGTGCTGCGGTACAATTTTGATTTGTGTTTCAATTCATATAATCTGAACTGATTTTACGCTGAACTTTACTTTAGGATTTGAACTGATTTGTTAATAAACGTTTGAATGATTTGGTTTGATAAGATAAATTGTTTTGAATATTTTTCCTATGATCACATCAGTAATCAATGTAGCACTCCAAATTTGGTCTAAACTTCTAGGCCGGGTTTAGGGTCTCACAATTACTGTCATTTAGCATATTTAATATACCCACAATATAATACAATTCACTATATTGCATCATAATAATCAATTCATAGTTATTCACATGTTTGCATAATTTGCCAAAAATAAAATAAGGAAAATATAAAGCTTATACACGGAATTTAGGATAGAGGTTTAGGTTATTCCTAAGCTTCCAGTCAACATTAAGAATCATGTCTACAAGTAGCAATTCCAAACACTCACCAATTACGCTTTCGTTGAAAAGCCAAAAGCTTAAACTAACTTTTCCTTGTCTTTCACCTTGCTTTTAGAAGGTTCCAATGGTTCTAATGCTTCACACATATTAACCACACAAAATACACAATCAAAATTCAACCAAAGACTCACTTAAACCAACAAAAGACGTAAGCCTAAACTGTATTCATCAGGAAACTGAAATTTTAACTAACAAACTTGAAACTCAAATATCTCGGTCTATACTTAATATTTTTTCCTAAAACGGATTCCATTCACCTAATTATTCACTTATGACTAGTTCTCAACCTTTAAACTACTCAAAACTACTCAATTCATTGTATCAAAATTTTTGACATGTTTATGGCAATTTTCACGAAAATTCATTAAATCTTTAGAAATCCTTAACAAAACTTTAAAGTAAGTTTAGAAATCTTCAAATCATGTTAAAACTAATTGAAAAACACTTTGAAACCACGTTTTTATCCACAAATTCAAAATTTACCATTAAAGACCCAATTTTTGGCTTTTATTTGAAACATGTATTTCAATGGCTAAAAATTCAGTTTAAGGGACTAGATATTATATAAAACTCATAAAAAGTCAAATGGTTACCTTCGATGAAAGAAATAACGAGCTTTGATGCTAATCTAAAAAAACCCATGTTTGGAGAAGATGATGTAGATGAAGTTTTTGGGTGATTTTCTTAGTTTAAATGGAGGTTTTAAGGTTTAATGGTGATAGAAATCAAAGAGGATTAGGAATTAGAAGTAAAAATTGATTGGGAGAGTAAAGGGAAAACAAATGGACGATACCAATATAGGGGAGCAAAAGTTAACATGAAAACTATTTGGGAAATGGGTTTTTTAGGTTGATTTTGGACATTTGGTCAAATTCTTAATAAAAACTCTTAATTTTTACTCTTTTGCAAATCAGTCCTATTTTCAAAATTAAAGCTATTTAAAACTCATTTTTAGACATTAATTTAATTTTCTAAAAACCATAATCGAAAAAATTATTGGTACATCATGTCGCAAAATTCCGAACATTCTAATGCTAAAATTCCTAAATTACCCCTAAAACTCCTAGGCTCTATTTTATGGTGTTACAGTATAGAACTAGTTAAAACTTAAAATTCATGTTGGTAAAATTCTCTGCATTTTGAAAAACAATTTCAGCATTTGGTATTTATATTGATACCATTTTATCGATACTTTTTGAAAAATATCGATATCTATTTAAAGAGTATTGATACTTGTGGGGCTTTTAAGGTACCTGTAGCATGTTTTTCAACTAATTCACAAACCCTAAAAATTTTCTTTTTCCCTTTTTCAAAACCTTCTCAACCTAATCTTCAAAAACTTCAAATTTCTTCATCTTTTCTTTAAAATTTTGACACAAATCAACCTACATTATCATTTTCTATAAGGATTCTAAAAGTTTTCTCTCTAATTTCACACCTTTAAAGCAATTTCAAGGTAATTTTTTTTAATTTTTATTGCAAAAATTCTTGAATGTTTTTAAATTGTTAATTAGAAATTGTGTTTTGGGGTTTATTTGGAACATATATATGTGTTTTCATGCAAGAGGTTGCCTAATTTTAACCAAACTCTTATGATTTTTCTTTAAACCTATTGCCCACAAAGTGTTCGATAAAATTCCCCAACCAAAATTTTAAGTGCTACTAGGGTCACTCTTGTCTAGTTAGTTAGAATGTCAGTTTGGAAACGCCCTCATTCTGGTCCTTCATCTTCTTCTAGTGGTCAATCCAATTCTTTTGATGATTGTTTTAAAAATAATTATTACTCTTACCGTTTTAATCAGTACTTTTTAAAATGAAATGTTAATGTTTCTCACATTGTTGATATTGACTTTTTGGCCAAAATCAATTTTTCGTTTTTTCAAACTTTAACTGAATGGCAATGGATTGATTTTTTAAAAATTCCGTTTATTCGAGCATGTTATTCAAATGCTAGACTCGAACATGATGAATCTGGTGAGACGATGGTTGTTGTCAATTCTTTTCTTATGAATACTCCTATTTGTCTCAATTTAGAAAATCTTGGTGAATTTTTGAAACTCCTAAGCCCTTATAATTCGACATTGATATCCATAACCACATTTTGTATTTTATAATTACATGGATATTACATCCTATTTCAAAACATGTCATTTTCCAATCTATCGACTATTGGTAGATTGATTCTTTTCATAGCAATGGGTGTCCAAATTTGGCTTTAATCTTATTTAATGACATTACCGAACATATTGGTCAAAAGCTTGAGATAAAGCTATCTCTGTGCTTTGGTACATCCTTGTCATACATTTTACAATGTCTTAACATCCCCACAAATGTTGATCCTCCTTTGGTTGTTAAACACGAACCTATTAGCTTTTCTACCCTTCATAGAGCTGGTTTTAAACTGGATCCTACTACAAACACTTGGGTAAAAGATGTCCATCATGTCCCTTAAGATGATGATAATGAAGAACATGAAGAAGACCATAATGGCATTCCTCCGCTTACACATGACCTTCCATCGGCTTCTTCCTCCACTCAACCATCTATTCAGCCTCTCTCTGACGAAGTGTCTGCTGACATCCTTGGCACTATTACTTCTTTGACTAAGGAGTTTAGGGGTTTCAGCACTCAGGTCAATGATGACTTTCAGTGTATTAATAATAATGTCAGTGGTCTAGACAATAGGATGTCTAGGATGGAGGAAAATCTTGCATTTCTAATGTCTCAATTCCCTCCTCCTCCTCTACCTCAAGAAGACTAAGATCTATATATTTTATTTTCTCATGCATTTCACTCATCTTCATTGCACACTTATCTCTATGTTAGAACTTAATGTTTATATTGGTATCTTATTTGTAGATACTTGTTGGTTTATTTTGATACATCTAAGTTATTTCTTTGGTTTCCCAATTATTTACTATTTTATTGGACTAGCAAAGTCTCTCTCTTAAGCTTTATTTGTTGATTTTTGATATAACAAAAAGGGGAGAAGAGATGAGAAATGTAAATTATTGGTATTTGGTTGATTTTCTTTATGACTAAATTTTTTTAATGCCAACACCAAGTGACCATTTTTCAATGTCAAATCCTTGTTTCCAAATTTCACAAAAATAAAGTCATTGATTCAAATTGAACTTTGTTATATCAAAAAAAAAAAATTCCAAAACAAATTTACCAAATTATTTTGTTATATCAAAAAGGGGAAGATTGTTGAACTAGCTTTATTTGATAAATTGTTTTCATATAACAAACAAAAACATCTTTAAATAAAAATTTGTTTTTGAACAAAAAAAAATTCAAAGCATGAATAATATTTCAAAACTTCCAAACATCTTAGAAAATGCTTTAAACACTTAGAATATTTTTGACAAAGTTCTGAAAATGAATTTAAACTCTCCAACTTAATTAAAATGATTTCAAATCAGTTTTCAAACTGCTCCCTATAAGAAGTATCGATGTTTTCCAAAATGTATCGATACTTGTACAATTATATCGAGAAATTAATTTTTATCGATACCAAATCAACTTTATATTTTGAATAAAAATTGGACACAAACAATAAGTATCGATACCTTGAAAATTATACCGACACCCACTAAATTTTATTGATACCTAAACTTTATATCGATACCATTTTTGCATGTTGTTTTTAATGATCTTTCAAAAATTGTCAAGAAGTATCGATACCCATAAAATTATATCAATACCTTTTACCAGGTATCGATAAATCATTTTTGGTATCGTTGGAAATTAACCTTAACGGTCACTGAATAAGACATTAAATGCCTCTTGTATCGATACTCATTTAAAAAGTGTCGATACTTTTTGTTGTAGGTGAATTTAATGGCCTGGTATTTCCATCTCAATGACTCTATTTATTCTCCCAACAACCATAATGGTTGGAAATGAATTAGAGGGTATAAATACCAGCTTTTGATGGTCCTACAATAACAAGAGAGATAATCAAGTCTAAAGATCAATCAATTCAACCTTAGTGCTTAATTCTTTCATACTTTTCTTGTATACACTTGTGAGATTCCATTTTTATTGTTTAGCTCAAGTGTGTTCCTGTCTATTTGCGCTCAATTGGCAAACATTCTGATCTGGTAAGGATTTCTTCTTAGTTTGCTATTTGTATTTACTCTTTGAGAGGGTTAGTGTC
This sequence comes from Gossypium anomalum, assembly GCA_025698475.1. NCBI lineage: Eukaryota > Viridiplantae > Streptophyta > Magnoliopsida > Malvales > Malvaceae > Gossypium > Gossypium anomalum. Next base: position 72,237,618 of record CM046966.1, on the reverse strand, counting down.
TTAAGATTTGGGCAAAAATCTTAAGGGAGTTGTAAGGTTAAACCTTGTCCTTAAAGGTTGAATAAATTAATGAATTTGGAAAAATCATTAGTTGTGGAAAAATAAGGTAGTGGAGCAGACAATTCACTCCCATCTTGGCAATTTCAGTTTGATTAATTGAGATAACATTCTACTTTTATTACATAAATACAAGTTGAGTAGACTTGGCCGATGGTTGTGAGTAGATGCGACAAGACCTTACTTTCTACATAATTACGGGCTTCAAGAGCTTACGATAGTGCAATCGACACTTGATTCTTATGTAAGCCTCCCCCTTATGTCTAAGAGCAAAATCTATTGTAAGCCTTCAACTCTAAGCGGAAGTAGCACCACCATTTTTCTCGTAAGTCCCTCCAATGCATTTGGGAGTAGGGTCATCTTATTACTTTCCGTAAGCCTCCCCTCATGTGTTTGCGAGTGATGGTCGTGAAACTAACTAACAATTCGACTTAAGGCAAGCACACCTATTGAACAGTAGTACAGTTATGGTGAGACCAGAAATATCGTATCCACGAGGACTAAAAGTACTAGTAGTTACTATCTTTTTATTTTCTAGCCTAAAAATTTAGAGAATGTTTTATCTAAAACTAATTATCTAATTAACTAAGATTATGACAGAGATTAAAGTTGGAAAATACTTTTTAGAAAACCGATGGAGAAGACAATACCCTAGGAAGAATCCACCTAGACTTTACTTATTACCTTTGAATTAGACGATTTATTCATTTGACTTAATCCGTAAAAATCCCTGATTTATGTCGAACAGTAATCGCATGAAGTTGTTCCCTTGGGTTAGTTTCAGTATTACTCGGCAAGCTACCTTGGGGTCGTTCAAAAATCATCTTTGCCAACTGGCCTATTTGATTCTCGAGCCCTTGAATCGATGCTTGTTAATTTTTGAGTGTTGTTTCAGTGTTTTGGAAACGAGTTTCTGACACTGAGATGAATTTTGTAAGCATCTCTTCAAGGTTTGGTTTCTTCTCTTGTTGGTAAGGTGGTTGTTGAAAACCCGGAGGATGTTGTGGCCTTTGATTTCCTTGACCACCCCATGAGAAATTGGGATGGTTCCTTCAACCTGCATTATAAGTGTTACTATATGTGTTATTTTGAGGTCTAGAATTATTACCCATATAGTGGACTTGTTCCTCCTCGGTGCTAGGGTTGAAGGATGGATAATCTGTGTTGTGTACTCCTCCTCTATTTGAATCACACCTCATCACTGGATGTACCTGAGTAGAACCATATAAACCATCAATCTTTTTATTTAAAAGTTCTACCTGGTTAGATAGCATAGTGACCGCGTCGAGTTGAAAACACCAGCTGCTTTTGTCGGCTTCGTTCTCATGACTTGCCACTGATAGTTATTCAGTGACATCTCTTTAATAAATTCGTAAGCCTCTTTAGGTGTTTTGTTGTTTAAAGTTCCACCAGCGACCGCGTCGATCAGTTGCCTTGTTGAGGGGTTTACACCGTTGTAAAAAGTCTGAACCTGCAGCCATAGAGGTAACCCATAGTGAGGGCACATTCTTAATAAGTCCTTGTATCTCTCCCATGCATCAGAAAGAGTTTCTAAATCCATCTGCACAAAAGAAGAGATATCATTACTCAATTTAGCCGTTTTAGCAGGCGAAAAATATTTAAGTAAAAAATTTTCATTCATTTGTTCCCAAGTAGTGATTGACCCTCGTGGTAACGAGTTTAACCACTGTTTAGCCTTATTTCTCAATGAAAAGGGAAATAGCCGAAGGCAAATGGCACCGTTAGAAATGCCATTAATCTTAAAGGTGTCGTAGAGTTGTAGAAAATTTGCTAAATGAGTGTTTGGATCCTCGTCCTGCAAACCATCAAACTGAACAAACTGTTGTATCATTTGAATCGTGTTAGGTTTCAGTTCAAAGTTATTTGCAGCCACAGTAGGTCTAACTATACTCGATTTAGTTCTTGTTAAATTAGGTTTAGCATAATCATACATAGTACGAGGAGCAGGATTCTGATTTACTAGATCTGCAGCAATCGTAGGAGGTAGCTGATTATTCTGATTATCGGTCATCTCCTCGATTGTAGTATGGATATCATTTTCTCACTCTTCCTCTATGTATTGTAGGCTTTGCCTTATTTCTCTTCGATTTCTGCGAGCTGTGCTCTCGATCTCACTGTCAAAAAGCAAAGTTCCTGACGGGTTCCTCCTAGTCATAAACTAGAGACACCTACCAGAAGCAAACAACAGAAAATTTAGAAGAGAAAAATTAAACTAAAAAAAAAGGTAAATTACAATAAAGGTAAAAATGGCTAAAGTAATAAAAATGAAATATTCCTAATATCTTAGTCCCCAGGAACGATGCCAAAAACTTGATGGTCGTGAAACTAACTAACAATTCAACTTAAGGCAAGCGCACCTATCGAACAGTAGTACAATTATAGTGAAACTGAAAATATCGTATCCACGAGAACTAAAAGTACTAGTAGTTACTATCTTTTTATTATCTAGCTTAAAAATTTAGAGAATGTTTTATCTAAAATTAATTATCTAATTAACTAAGATTACGACAGAGATTAAAGTTGGAAAATACTTTTTAGAAAACCGATGGAGAAGACAATACCCAAGGAAGAATCCACCTAGACTTCACTTATTACCTTTGAATTAGATGATTTATTCACTTGACTTAATCCGTAGAAATCCCTGATTTATGTTAATATCTCTCTCGAGACTAAAAACAACTGACTCTAAGTTGATTAATTAAAATCTCTTTCTAATTAAAACCCCTATTGTCGCATTAACTCGATCTATGGATTCCCTTATTACATTTGACTCTAATCCGGCAGATTTATGTCGTCCTATCTCTTGGATTGCATGTAACTCCGGTTAATTATGAATGATCTACTCTTAAACAGGGACTTTTCATCCACTGAATAAGCACATCAAAGACCTGAATTAATATCCTGGAATATTAAAGCAAGGGTTAAACTCACAATTAAGAATAAGAGCAAGTATTTATCATATAAATCAAAGAATAATAAGATTCGTCTTAGGTTTCATCTCCCTTAGGTATTTAGGGAGTTAAGTTCATAATAATAATGGAAATCATCTCAAAGTTTGGAAAACAACAAAACATTAAGAAACCCAAGGAACTTCTAGGAAATTGGATGGAAATCTTAAGTCTTGATGTAGATCCTGCCTCCAAGGTGATTCTGATGGCTTTCCTTCAGTATTTTCTGCCTTCTACTCTACGTGTCCCACTTTAATCCTCTTCTAAGATGTTTATATAAATATTGGAAAGCCCAAAATTAGCCTTTTCTGAATAGAATTAGACTTAGGTTTAACAGGGACACGACCGTGTACCACGCCCGTGTGAAGGTGCTTAAGCCGTGTGTAATTCTGAGTTGGTTTTAAGTCAACACGGCCAGGACACACGGGCGTGTGGCCTACCCGTGTGAGACATACGAGCATTAGATTTACCCGTGTGGAAATGCCTAGGCCGTGTGAAACACTAAATTAGGCCCATTTTGCCCCTTTTTGGCCCGTTTCTTGCTCTTTTCACCTTCCTATGCTCACCTAAGTATAAAATATGAATTTAAAGGATTAGGAGCATCAAATTCACTAAAACTTGTGATAAATCATCCAAAAATATGACAAGCATGAGATAAAAATATGTATATATTATGGTTTATCAAATATCCCCACACTTAAGCATTTGCTTGTCCTCAAGCAAAATTCTCAACTCACAATTAAAATAAATCCTTCTCAACTTATAATTCTCATCAATAATGTTTCAAAGTAATCCACAAGCAATCATATATTGAGAATTTACTAAAAGAACATTAAAGTTTCAAATAATCAAAGTTGAGCATTTTAATCATAAAATCATAGATATCCCCATTTATCTAAGTAATTACCTTTAATTCCAAATTGACAAGGTTGATATCCTTACTAATGATTCATTCAAATCATTCAAAGTGTTTAAGGTGCAATAATTAAGCACTCAATAGCCAAACATGAAAAGTTATTACTATAGGCTTACATGAAAATCAAATCTCCACCACTATAAATGAGGTGATACACAAATCAAAAGGTCTTTAATAGGGTTGTAATGGGGCTTGGGTTAAAGGGTGGAAAAAGGTTAAAAAAGAGGGTTAGAATCGAGATTAACTCAATAAATTACCAAACTTAAAATAATAAAGCTAATTACTGAATTACAAACAAGTGCTAGAAGTCAAACTATCCAAAACAAATGAAGTGAGCTTTTTCTCTCAATATAATGACTTTAATTTATCCAAGATCTTTAGAACGATATGTAATTGAATGAATATGAATATACGGTTTTTTTTTAAGAATAAGAATATTGAATGGGGAGTACATAATGAGAAATAATTCAGCAACTGGGACGAACGATCATAGTTAGGTAACTAATCAAATCAAATCTCGATAAAAATGAGTCAATGAAAAGGGAGAAATTCTTAACGAATCAAAAAGGGTTTAGTTGTGGATTATCATTACGGGTAAAATCAAGAAACAATGGTTAAGGCTCAAAGGGGTTCACTAAGGGTCAATTATGTGGGTCGGCTTTTTATGGGGTAAATGGGTTAAAACCTAAGTGCCTTTATCATTTTAGTATATCAAATCAAAGGTGTGATCTCGATATGTATAATCGATGCAAGTTCTAGAATAGCAATTCAATGTTGACATACTCATAAAAAAAATCAGTGAGCAAGAACGATATATGCTCTAAAAGGCTCAAAATCTCACGAAAATTTTGGGTTTTTGATGTCAATCCTGTAAATTCAAAACTTCAAGATAATACCTCGATTCAGGGAAACAACCTAACAATTTTAATTCTCAAAAGTCGACTTATCATGCTTGATTCTCTAATGTCTTTAAAGTTTAAACAATCAATGCACAATTACCTATGATTTAATTCAAAACATATCAATAAAAACCATAAATCAATCAGAATTCACTCTAATAATGATATGAGAAAATTATTTGAGAAGGGATTTTCTGATAATCACATAAATAACCTCTCCACACTTAAGATATACATTGTCCTCAATGTACAAAGATAGATTATAGCAATATAAGCATAATATTAGAAGAGAGGGGGAGAAGCAAAACTGCCCTGAATTTTTGGATGAATTCCTTGGAAGAGCGAAAATAAGAACTGTAGAGAAAGACGAATGAGAGGCATGATTCTGAGTTACTAATAAGAAAATAAACACAACTGTGGAAGAGAATTAAGGGAGTACTCGATAATAACTAGAAAAATAAATAAAGTTCAAGATATAAAACATAAGTCTTCAATAAATAAAATAAAAATAAAAATAAAAATAGTAATAATACTAAAATAAAAGGACTCAAAGGTCCTCATCATCGGAAGCCTCATGGGTCGATGGTGCCGAAGGCGAGATGTGGAGGTGGTGGCAAATCTGTCGAAGAGTGGCATCGATGCTGTTGAACCGCTTAAAATATTACTGCTCAAAGCGAGTGAATCGCTCGGATAAATCTGTCAATGTGGCAACAGGAGGACGGTGACTATGTGGTGATGGTGGGGGTGGGTCCTCGTGAGGGGGAGGGACATCATCAATAATGTCCTCTGGCTCATCCTGGTCATCAGACTGAACGAGTCTGTACTGAGGGTAGGGGTGAGCAAAATCTGACTCGATTCGAAAAATTCAATAAAAAATTCAAATTTTGAATTAAATAGTTCAAGTTATTCGAGTTATTCGAGTTATTCGGATCGACTCTAAAAAAAATTCAAAATTTTTTATTTAACTCGGATATAAATTACACAATTCGAGTTATCCGAAAATCCGAATAAGAAATGACAAAACTACTTCGTTTTGATAAATTTTAATTTTTAAATTTAATTCATTTTTCATCAGCCTTAACTTAAACTTAGTTTCTTTCTGTCGTTCCAACTTCCAAATTCCCATCCCCTCCCCTAATTTTTCCTTTCTTCTTTACTCAAATATTTTAGTTCCTTCCCCACACCTAACGTCCCCCCTTCCATTTGTTTACTCCTTTCTGAGAATCTAATTTCGTGCTTTGTCCCACAAGGCCACGACCACGGTTCCACAAGCCACAAAAAAGGTTCCACAGGCCACAACCACCATCAGTTGTTTATAGTGAGATTGTATTTTTTTTTTAGCTTTGTGCGCATGAGTGAGTGAGTGTTTCTAGTTTTCACCTTTACATTCTAAAACTAATTATTGTTCTCTTTTTTAATCTTCTTCTTGCTCCTTACGGCAAGAAAGAGTAAATAGAAAATAAAAAACGTACATAGCTGTTCCAGCTGAAATACTTGGAATAATTCTACCACTTTTACTAGGAGTGGCCTTTTTAGTGCTAGCTGAACGTACAACAATGGCTTTTGTGCAACGTCGAAAGAGTCCTGATGTAGTGGGTCTGGTTTAAGGATCTGGTTTTAATTTTTACTAATCAAAGTAATAACCTCACTTGCCTGCCTTGTATGATTTAAAGGTCTAGTTTTAACTTTTAATTTTTACTAATCAAAGTTTCCATGTTTCTGTTTTATTTTCTCATTATTCCAGGTTAATTAAATTAATCATTATTAGCAGGTTTAGTTTCATTTAAGTCATGCATATATATACCATTATTAGCAGGTTTAGCTTCATTTAAGTCAAACATATATATATGCATATGTATACTGTTTAGCTTCACTTAATATTAATGCATATATATAATGTTTTGCTTCATTTTTAAGTCATGCGCATATATATATATTAATGCATATATATTCCATTTAGCTTCCTTTTAAGTCATGCATATTATATATATATATATATATATATATATAAACCAATTCAAATTAAATTAATCAACTTTTTAAATAAATTAATTTTGCAAAAGCAAAAAGAAACAGACCTTTAACTTGTTGATGCCTAATAATGTTATGTTTATTACATTTATTTAAACAGTATGTTACAAACGTGATGGAATTTTAGTTCATTCAATTTCTATTCCTAAACATGTAGATGAGAATGATTTGCAGGCTAAAATAATTTGTTAATCTCTATCCATTATAAATATTAGTTGAAATGATTGGAAATCTCACTCCAATCTCCCCAAAGAAGTGTTATGGACTTATAGCTTCTTTCATCTTTGACTATTGATTTATTTTATATTATTTATTGTAAACTTTATTTCTTTTTATTATTATTTATGTGAACCACAACTCTTCAAATAAGAGTTTTAAAATTTTTGCTTTTTATTCTCATTTTTTAAAAACTTTTGTTACGTTTGCTCAATTATATGTTTTGTTAATATATTCGATAAGTTAAATTAGTATATTTTATAAGTAAGTTACTCCATTGTTATTGTTTTGAGTTAATTTTGAACGCTTTAATTTGAATTGTTGATGGATATTTGTGTGGAACATATCTATTAGTATAAAACTTTGATGAAATTATGACCCTTGACTATTTTGTTATTTTTATTGATTATATTAATTTTTGTAGATGAATGACTCAATATCATCCCAAAAGTCCCAAAGCAAAAAAGCATTAGAAGAAGTTACACCTACTTCTCCTACTAAAGTTGTTCGCATAACAAAGAAGGGAAATACTCGAAGAAAGACCAAACCAAGGGCACCTTATTGACAACATTTCAGCAAATACTCAATAGAAGATGGGGAGAATAAGGTAAAGTGTAATTATTGCGATGTCATTTACACAATGGAAACCGGGGCTTCTACCAACAATCTTAATAACCATTTGAAGACTTGCTCAAGAAAACCCCGAGGTAACACCTCTGATCTTAAGCAAGCAGAACTTGCATTTACAAAATCTAGCCAAGAAAATGTAGATTTGTCAACTTGGATGTTTAATCAAAATGATATTAGAAATGCATTGATTAATATGATCATTGTGGATGGATTGCCTTTTAAATTTGTAGAAGGGGAGGGTTTTAAGTTCTTTATTTCTATAGCATGCCCAAGGTTTCATCTTCCATCTCATTGGACAATTAGAAAAGGTTGTCTTGATTTGTTTAATTTCATGAAGAATACATTAAAGCACTCTTTTCAAAAAGAGACAAGTAGAATTTGTTTGATGACAGACACTTGGACGTCATTGCAAAAGATATCTTACATGGTTCTAACAGTTCATTGGATAGATAATGAGTGGAAATTACAAAAGAGAATTATAAACTTTTGCCCAATTTCTGCTCATAGAGGTGAGAGCATTGGTCAAGCCCTTGAGAAATGTTTTCAGGACTGGGGGATTGAGAAAGTTTTTGCAATTACTGTTGATAACGCATCTTCTAAAAATGTTGCTGTTGATTATTTGAGAAATAAGTTGGTTCATCGAAAAGCTTGTGTTGCGAATGGTAAATATATACATATGAGATGTGCGGCACACATTACTAATCTCATTGTTCAAGAAGGGGTTAAGAACGCTTTTATATCTGTGGACCGAGTTAAAGGAGCTGTGAGATATATTAGAGCATCACCATCAAGGTTATCTAAATTCAACCATCGGGCAAAAGAAGAAATGGTAGGTACTAAGGCTCATTTATGTCTAGATGTGCCTACTAGATGGAATTCAACTTATATGATGTTAAATGTGGCTGAAAAATATGAATGTGTGTTTGAAGCTTATGTTCATGATGATCATAATGTTTTTCTAGATCTTAGTGCTGGATTTGGAGTCCCCACATGTGATGATTGGGAAAATGCTCGAAGAGTTACAAAAGTGCTTTAGCCTTTTCATGAACTTACATTGAAGGTGTCTGGGTCATTACATGTCACCTCTAATACTTTTTTTGAAGTAGTCACAGATGTGCATTGTCTTCTTGATGGGTAGAAACATTGTGGGGATTTAGATATAATGTCTATGGCTTCAAAAATGAATGACAAGTACAAGAAGTACTGGGGTGATTCAAAAGTGATGAACTTGCTTATTTATCTAGCAGTTATCTTTGACCCACGGCGCAAAATTGATTTTCTTGCATTTGGAGTCAACTTGCTTTTTCCTACTATTGCAGGTGACATTATAAGGATGGTCAATAGAGAATTACATTATTTGTTTGATGAATATTCTGCAATTGTTGAGGGAAATCATCACATGAACGTTGAAGTTGAAAGTAATTTTCCTACTAGAGCTCCAAGTTCAACTGAAAATTAAATAGATCAAGTAAAACCGAAGATAGGCTTAGTCATGCAACAATATATTAAGAAAAAGCAACGTGTTGGCTTGGAAAGTAAATCTGAGTTGGATAGATATTTGGGAGAAGATTGTGAAAATAATTCAGATTCATTTGATTTTTTATTGTGGTAGAAAGTTAATAGTCCAAGATTCCCAATTGTTGCGCAATGGCTCAAGATGTGTTATCCATTCCTATCTCAACCGTTGCATCCGAAAGTGCTTTTAGCACGAGTGGAGGTGTTCTAGATAATTTTAGAAGTTCTTTGACTCCTTCTATGCTTGAGGCTTTGGTTTGCATATAAGATTGACTTCAAAGGTTAAAAGATCCTATCAACCTTGAGGAGTATGTGGAGGAACTTCAAAATATAGATGATGGTAAGGGACTAACTTTAATCCAAAAGGTTAATTGCTTATTTTATTTATTTTTATAAATATTCTCACAATTTAACTAACAATTTTCTCTTTTGATATTTATTAGAATTGTCAAAGTTATCGGAACATGAATATGGTAACATACTTAACTACAACTCACAAAATTGAATGTTTATTTTTAATTTTTCTAGTAAAGATTTTCATAGTTTAAGAAAATATTTTTATTTTTGTTACAGAATTGTCGGTACTATCTACAGTGTTCAAAGAAGATGAAGCTTGAAGATAGTTTGATTTTAACTTTTTGGAATAGATATTTTGTTAATCCTTATGAAAACTTCAACCTTGGATTTGCTTTGATTTGGTCAAAACAACTGGTTAAACTTTGGATTTTATTGTGTACGAAGCTTGAATTTATTTTGTTGAATTTGAGTCTTGGAGTGTCACACCATGACCATTTATATTATACTTTTGGTGTATCATTTTGTTATATCATATTTTGTGTAGTAGTGACATGTATCCCTATATCATGATTTTGGTATATCATTTTGTTATCTTTTAAATAAGATAGTTCTTGACGCATAATTATGCACTATGTAAATATAATTATGCGTGTGGTGTAATAGCTTATGTAGTTGACTCAAATTATGGCCACAATAATCATCTTGGAACGTTATGTATAGTTATTTTGCATGCCTAAAATAGTTCTTTACATGTAATTATTTAGTAAATTATATTGTTTATGTAGTTAAATAATATTGTACTTCGTTTACTAGTTAAATAATCGGTCCATGTAAATGCAATATTGAGTATAAACAATAGGATTCGTTAACTCGACTCGACTCGACTTGAAATTTTTTGACTCGATTTGACACGATTTGAAAAAATTTCAAATCGAATTCGGTTGCTAAAATAGGATTCGTCAACTCGACTAACTCAAAATTTTTTGACTCGATTTGGCTCGACTCGATCGAATTCTCACCCCTAACTGAGGAGGTCGAATTTACGGCGTCGCTCTATCATCCTCATGTGGATCATGCTAGATATTCCTTAAGGAGACATCTGGCCTACTAGTGTGAGGGTCGATGACATCTCTGGAGTGTCGAAGAGGCCGAAGTGTCGAGTGAGGCGAGTCACGTAAGGGCCAAGGCAGATTGGGCCCCTCCTATGGCGATCCATTTGGTGGCGAAAAGCGAGGGAGATAAAATATGCCAAGTCAAATACGTGACTAGTCTCCATGCTCCATAAGAAGTAAGCATCGGTGGTGCTAACGACGCTGGTGCTCTCTCTCCTCCCAGTCAAGGTATGAGCCAAGATAGCATAGATGTAGCGTAGTGCTGGAGGAAGCGAAGTTGCCTTTGAGTGACTTGCGTCATATGGAACAGTACTCGCCAAAAGGCCGGTCCAACAGCAAGAGGGCGAGTAGTGTTTGTGCCGGTGAAGTTGTAAAAAACTCTCGGAAGCCATGAACTCCTCCGTGTAGAGGCCCAAAACAGCTCCAAACTCTAGTACACTCATTTGTCTGACGAGTCCACCAAGTTGAAAAATGATAGTACCAGCCTCATCACGTGTATTCATCACATGCTGTAGATGGAAAGTGGTGCAAAACTCCTGTAACAGCCCGATTTAGGGCCTAGTCGGAACAGTGGTCTCGGGACCACAAATTTGAAGTTAGAAAAAAAATTATTTTATTATTTTTATGAAGTTTAGTGCTGGAGGAAGCGAAGTTGCCTTTGAGTGACTTGCGTCATATGGAACAGTACTCACCGAAAGGCCGGTCCAACAGCAAGAGGGCGAGTAGTGTTTGTGCCGGTGAAGTTGTAAAAAACTCTCGAAAGCCATGAACTCCTCCGTGTAGAGGCCCAAAACAGCTCCAAACTCTAGTACACTCATTTATCTGACGAGTCCACCAAGTCGAAAAATGATAGTACCAGCCTCGTCATGTGTATTCATCACATGCTGTAGATGGAAAGTGGTGCAAAACTCCTGTAACAGCCCGATTTAGGGCATAGTCAAAACAGTGGTCTCGGGACCACAAATTCGAAGTTAGAAAAAAAATTATTTTATTATTTTTATGAGGTTATAGTATGATTTTATTATGCATGAAAATTTGGTGAGCTAATTTTAATGTTTTCTAGCCTGATTTTGAAAAAGGACTGAATCGCATGAAAGGCAAAATTTGCATTTTTGTACCCAAATGTGTTAAATAGCTGGAGAATCAAAATTTAGGGTTTTTAAAAGGCAATTAAAACCTTGTGATATAGCATAGCCGGCCATGAGGAGACAAATTGAGGAGAAGGTCAAAATTAGGTGAAGATGAGGTCATCAAATTTGACTAGTTTTAAATTAAATAAAACAAAGGCCATTTCTTCTCTATTTTTTCTTCTCTCCACCGATTTTTATCAGCCATTGTTGGGGTTTTGAGCTTAAAAAATTTGCAGCAACATTAAGCCTCTCAAGTAAGTGACTTTGATAGTTTCTTTTAGTGATTTTTGTATTTTTGAGACCCTTGAAGCATGAGCTTTCAAATGAGGGTGATATCTTGTAAAATGGTCAAGAGTTTAATATTTTTCCATGGATGTTTTTGAGATGTTTATTGAGTTTTTATGGAAGAGTATGAGTCCTAGTTGGGTTATATACAACTTTTGTAAAAGGTGTTAGCATGAAAACACCTAAAGGGACTATTTTGCATAAGTTGTAAAATAGTTAATAAGTATGTGAAATAGTGATATTTTAAAGTTGCTATAAGAGTAAAAATAGTTCGGTTAGGCTTATGATACAAAGAAATTCGATGAAAATTGATTTTCGGGCATAGGGGTAAAATGGTCATTTTGTCAAAGTTTAGGGGCAAAATGGTCATTTTACCAAATATGTGAATTTATGATTGCTTAATCCTAATTAGTGACTAAATGAGTGCACATTGTCATTATAGATCAAGATTTACCAAATCCAAACCTAGATCAGGGGAAGGCCAAGCAAACTGACTAAACCGAATAGTCAAGTACTTTTTTTTGTAAACCGAAGCAAGTTGTATGTAAATAATACAACTACACTATTAATACTTGTATCGATATAGCCATTGAATTGATATTGTATGAGTTGTTAAGTTATAAGTAGAGAATGCATAGTAATATTTGAGATAATAGAAGTATCCCGTTGAAACATTAGGATACGAACTGGATATTCGTGCCAAGGCATTGGGTGATTTGTGCACCAGTGTAAGACATGTCTAGGACATGCTTCGACCACATTTTGAGAGCCTGTGTAAGACCATGTCTGAAACATGGCATCGACTTCTAGATGAGGACTAGTGTAAGACATGTCTGGGACATGCATCAGCCATACTATGATAGCCAGTGTAAGACCATGTCTGGGACATGGCATCGGCACAGAGATGAGTGCCAGTGTAAGACATGTCTGGGACATACATCCGCCTCGACAGAGATAGCTAGTGTAAGATGTGTCTGGGACACGCATCGGCTAAGAGTTGTGCTAGTGTAAGACATGTCTGGGACATGCATCAACACGTATATATGAGAGCCAGTGTAAGACCATGTCTGGGACATGGCATCAGCAATATATCCCATGATGAAGGTTCATAGAATATCTAGTAGTATTCCAAACGTTTCAATGGTGAGAGTTATAGATAAATTTTGATAAAGAAAGAATAATCATGTTGTGAGTATTATAGGTACCTATATGGTAAGCATGAGTAACGAGCTTAATTTAGAAAATGTGACTCGAGTAGAGGGTAATGAGTAAGTTAAATTGTGTTTACCTTTGAGCTATAAGTATGATGACTACTGGTGAGATTGTTGTTGTATATTTATTTATGTGCAACTTACTAAGCTTTATGCTTACCCTTTTTCTTTTCCTTCTTTTTTCAGTGTCGCCAAACTAGCTTAAAGATCCATTAAAGTCAGAGATATCAATCACACTATCAGCCGCAATATTTGGTATAGTTTGATTTATATTTTTGAAGGTGGTATGTATAGGGCTAGGCTAGGATGTGGAATTAAGAGAATGATTCATGTATTTTGGCTTAAGTCAAAAGCCCTTTATTTTGTATCAAGCTTATAATAATGGCTATTATTCATTTTGATGAATAGGTATGATGTTCTTTCTATGGATGAATTAGTGTCCACTGTGATGAGATTTGTATATTGAAATGATCTTGTGTAGGTTGTGCAAAAAGGGTGACAAATGGGCTTGGAAAATAGCCTAGTTTGTCCACACGGGTAAGACACACGGACGTGTGTCTAGGCCATGTGTGACACATGGCTCATGCCCATGGGTGTGTGTTATGGCCGTGTGTCCCCTGCACTTAAAATTTTGAAGTCATTTTAGCACACGGGCAGGCTACAAGAGCGTGTATCCATGCCGTGTCATAAAGTCAGTATGCATGCTAGTAGTACACGAGCAAGAGACACGGCCATGTGTCTCGGCCGTGTGAAGGACACGGGTGTGTGTTTGGGTCGTGTGGTTTTGGCAGAATGCCCAGGTCTTCAGACACGGGTACAGGACATGGGCGTGTCCCAAGCACACGGTTGGGTGCTCTATAACCATACGGGCGTGTAGAGACTTGTTGCATGAAATTTTTCTAAGTTCTAAATGAGTTTTTAGTTAGGCTCTGAACCACTCCGGATGTATATTTTGGGTCTCGTAAGCCCATGTTTGGGACAGATTACATGAGAAAGGAAAAGTTTTTAAATTGTTTGAGATTTCATGGCCTGGTTTTATATAATGGTTGAGTTTAAGTCAGGTAATACCTCGAACCCTATTCCGGTGTCGGATACGGGTGAGGGGTGTTACAACTCCAATGTCAGCTCTAAATAGGTAGGCTCGATAATTATAAAGAACCGATCCTATAAGGCAGTATCGAGATGGAATCGAACAAGGTGAGCAAGTTAAACTTGCTCCAAAGCGGCCGAATTGATACAACGGCCCAAACCTAGTGGTCGTACGTACAAAAGCTGAAATAAATTGTCCTGTGGGCCTAACGAAAATTGAAGCAGAGGATGGCGAGCTTCGGTCGAGGCGCTCGAGGAGGTTGCGCCAGGACCCTTCCTCTTTTTCGAAGCGGGGACAGTAGTCTTCTTGCCTCGTATGTTTGTCATGATGGGTCTGCAATAAAGCAAGCGAAGAACTCAATTTGAACGAATCAAAATACTAAGCATCAGCTAATAATAACCATTCAAGTTCAACTCCACAATAAAACCATAACAGCAGTAATAATTAAAATGCCAACTGCCTAACAAAAACTTAAATGCATAATATTTCCTAAGTGCAACCTAAATGCATAATATTTCCTGGTAAATGAAATAGAATAAAAATTAAAGCAAATTTTTTCAAGAAGAAAGACGAGAGTAGTAGTTGAGCAATAATTAATGGAAATAAAACAGTGACTAAAATCAGTAGACCAATGAGAATAAAGTAATTAAATATAATAATTATAATAATAATAAAAAATAAAAAATTTAAGTAATAATAGAATATAATAAAGAAATAAAGAAAAATAAAGGTTAAAACGGGAAAAAAGGGAGAACCAATGGTGGTTGGTTGAAGTAGGAACGGCGGTGGAGGGGGTCGGTCGAATGAGGGAGGTGGTAGGTTGGTGTGAGGTGGCTGGTAATGGGTTGGTTTGGGTTTGAGAGGGTTAAGGAAGGAAGGTTAAGGGGAGGGCTGGATGGGGGTTGGGGAGTGCTATGAGGGCATGAAGGTTGCGCACGCGGGATGGGGGAGGAAGGAGAAGGAGAGAAGAGGGTCGGCCAGTGGTAGAGGCGGTTGCTGGTGTGATCGGCATTGAGAGGGCCGGTCGGACGAGGGAGGTGGTGTGTGTGGCGCAAAGGTGGGTAGAGAGGGAGTGGGGTTAGGGTAGAGGAAAAAGATGAAAAGAAGGGGAAAGAAGGGGTGGGGGAAGGAGAAATGGGGCGAGGGATAGTTCTTGGTCGAGGTTGAGGGAAGACGGGAGTGGGGACAATGGTGGCCAGATGGAGAGTGGAAGGTGGCCATAGTAGGGGGATTTGAGGTGGCTAGGAGAAAGCTAGGAGGAAAAAGACAAAATAGGAAAAATAAAAAAGGGGGTTAGGGTTTTAAATGGAAACACGATCATGTGAAGCCCGTGTTGGGCCACACGGCCGTGTCACATGCCCGTGTTTGTTGCAAAAATTGAATGCCCAATCATCACACGGCCTGGGGACACGCCCCGTGTGGCGAGGCCGTGTGATTCACACGACCGCGTCACACGGCCATGTGCAATGTTATTCGCTTCTACCACGTCCGTGTGGTATCCCACGCGCCTGTGTATCCGAACACACGGCTGTGTGCCATGCCTAGTGGTATCCCACATGACTGTTCCTACATTAAAACACGAAAAAAAGCTAAAATAAACTAGTTAGTGGTGTTAGTGCTCGGGTTGCCTCTCGAGAAGTGCTTATTTAAAGTCTAAGCTTGACTTACCTCATATTTTCATGGTCATGGTGGTTCGAGGAGTTGAAAATCCTTACCTCTGTTATCAATTTTATCAAAATAAGGTCTGAGTCGAGTAGTATTTACCTTGAAAGTTCCAAATTCAGTATGAGTTACCTTGACTATACTGTGTGGGATGATATTCAGTATAGTGAAGGGAATTGTTCTGTCTGCATTATGCTCTAAAGTAGCAATTTGGGGGTCCTCTTCATCTAACCATACTTTATCCCCAACTTTAATTTGTTTTGTTTCATCCCTACGCTCATCATGGCGTCGCTTTGATTTATCGTGTACTTTTGGTTTCTCATTGACATGTGTTCGCCATTCATCCAGGTCACCGATTTGTAGTCTTCGTTCCTTATGACTCGTTCTGTTCTTGTCATATGGACTAGAATGTGTCTCCATCACGTTCCTCCTGGGGGTTTCCTAAAAATAAGTTTAAGCCATAATGTTATTCATATCAGTAGAACTTGTAGAGCCATTTTGCTTACTAGATAATTTAATCGAATCGCGAGCTTGGAGAGTAATCGTGTCATCTCCAACACGAAATATTAATTCTCGTATGCCAACATCAATGATAGTCCTAGCAGTTGCTAAAAAGGGTCGTCCTAAAAGCCAAGGTACGTCACTATCCTCTTCCATGTCTAGAATAACAAAATCAATTGGTAATATAAATTTATCAATTTTGACAAATACGTCTTCAATAATACCCCTAGGAAATCTAATAGTTTTATCTGTCAATTGAATGCTCATCCTAGTTTGTTTAGGTTTCACAAGACCTAGTTGTTTAAACATTTTATAGGGTATAACATTAATGCTCACCCCTAAATCAGCCAATGGATTATTAACAGTTAAACTACCAATTAAGCAAAGAATCGTAAAACTCCCTGGATCCTTCGACTTGTTGGGTAGTCTATTATGTAGAATGGCTAAGCAAATTGTATTTAGTTCTACATGCAACGCATCATCCAACTTCCACTTATTTTCTAAGAGCTCCTTTAAAAATTTCACTGCGTTTGGCATCTGTGAAAGAGCTTCAATAAACGATAAGTTAATATTAATTTCTTTAATAATTCAAGTAATTTACCAAATTGTTCGTATGTGTGGTCTTTCCTTGTCGCATTGGGGTATGGCACACGAGGTTTATACTCTTTGCTTACCAGTTTCTGCTTACTGTGGTTCACCTCATCCTTACTGTTACTTAACACAAGTCCTTGCTTCGGTTCTAGTTCAGGTTCAACTCCCCCTCCTTCATCTCAAATAGTAATCGCATGAAGTTGTTCCATTGGGTTAGTTTCAATATTACTCGGTAAGCTACCTTGGGGTCGTTCAGAAATCATCTTTGCCAACTGGCCTATTTGATTCTCGAGCCCTTGAATCGACACTTGCTAATTTTTAATTACTGTTTTGGTGTTTTGGAAACGAGAGTTTCTGACGTCGAGATGAATTTTGTAAGCATCTCTTTAAGGTTCGGTTTCTTCTCTTGTTGATAAGGTGGTTGTTGAAAACCCGGAGGATGTTGTGGCCTTTGATTTCCTTGACCACCCCATGAGAAATTGGGATGGTTCCTCCAACCTACATTATAAGTGTTACTATATGTGTTATTTTGAGGTCTAGAATTATTAACCATATAGTGGACTTGTTCCTCCTCGGTGCCAGGGTTGAAGGATGGATAATCTGTGTTGTGTACTCCTCTTCCATTTGAATCACACCTCATTACTGGATGTACATGAGTAGAACCATATAAACCATCAATCTTTTTATTTAAAAGTTCTACCTGGTTAGATAGCATAGTGACCGCGTCGAGGTTGAACACACCAGCTGCTTTTGTCGGCTTCGTTCTTATGACTTGCCACTGATAGTTATTCAGTGACATCTCTTCAATAAATTCGTAAGCCTTTTTAAATGTTTTGTTGTTTAAAGTTCCACCGGCGGCTGCGTCGATTAGTTGCCTTGTTTAGGGGTTTACACCGTTGTAAAAAGTCTAAACCTACAGCTATAAAGGTAACCCATGGTGAGGGCACCTTCTTAATAAGTCCTTGTATCTCTCCCATGCATCATAAAGAGTTTCTAAATCCATCTGCATAAAAGAAGAGATATCATTCCTTAATTTAGCCATTTTAGCCGGAGAAAAATATTTAAGTACAAATTTTTTGGTCATTTGTTCCCAAGTAGTGATTGACCCTCATGGTAACGAGTCCAACCACTGTTTAGCCTTATTTCTCAATGAAAAAGGAAATAATCGAAGGCGAATGGCATCGTTAGAAATGCCATTAATCTTAAAGGTGTCGCAGAGTTCCAGAAAATTCGCTAAATAAGTGCTTCGATCCTCGTCCTGCAAACCATCAAACTGAACAAACGTTGTATCATTTGAATCGTGTTATGTTTCAGTTCAAAGTTATTTGCAGCCATAGTAGGTATAACTATACTCGATCCAGTTTCTGTTAAATTAGGTTTAGCATAATCATACATAGTACAAGGAGCAGGATTCTGATTTACTGGATCTACAGCAATCGTAGGAGGTAGCAAACTATTCTGATTATCGGTCATCTCCTCGATTGTAGTAAGGATATCGTCTTCTCGCTCTTCCTCTATGTATTGTAGGCTTCTCCTTATTTCTCTTCAGTTTCTGTGAGCTGTGCTCTCGATCTCACTATCAAAAAGCAAAGGTCCTGACGGGTTCCTCCTAGTCGTAAACTAGAGACACCTGCTAGAAGCAAACAACAGAAAATTTAGAGGAGAAAAATTAAACTAAAAACAAAAAAAAGGTAAATTGCAATAACAGTAAAAATGGCTAAATTAATAAAAATCAAACATTCCTAATATCTTAGTCCCCGGCAACGGCGCCAAAAACTTGATGGTCGTGAAAGTAACTAACAATTTGACTTAAGGCAAGCGCACTTATCGAACAGTAGTACAGTTATGGTGAGACCGGAAATATCGTATCCACGAGGATTAAAAGTACTAATAGTTACTATCTTTTTATTATCTAGCTTAAAAATTACGAGAATGTTTTATCTAAAACTAATTATCTAATTAACTAAGATTACGACAGAGATTAAAGTTGGAAAATACTTTTTAGAAAATCGATGGAGAAGACAATACCCAAAGAAGAATCCACCTAGACTTCACTTATTACCTTTGAATTAGACGATTTATTCACTTGACTTAATCCGTAGAAATCCCTAATTTATGTAAATAATCTCTCTCGAGACTAAAAACAACTGACTCTAGGTTGATTAATTGAAATCTCTTTCTAATTAAAACCTCTATTATCGCATTAACTCGATCTATGGATTCCCTTATTAGATTTGGCTCTAATCCGACAGATTTATGTCATCCTATCTCTAGGATTGCATGCAACTCCGCTTAATTATGAATGATCTACTCTTAAACAAGGACTTTTCCTCCACTGAATAAGCATATCAAAGACCTGAATTAATATCCTGGAATATTAAAGCAAGGGTTAAACTCACAAGTAAGAATAGGAGCAAGTATTTATCATATAAATCAAAGAATAATAAGATTCGTCTTAGGTTTCATCTCCCTTAGGTATTTAGGGAGTTTAGTTCATAATAATAATGGAAAACATCTCAAAGTTTGGAAAACAACAAAACATAAAGAAACCCAAGGAACTTCTAGGAAATTGGATGGAAATCTTAAGTCTTGATGTAGATCCTGCCTCCAAGGTGATTCCGATAGCTTTCCTTCAATATTTTCTGCCTTCTCCTCTGCATGTCCCACTTTAATCCTGTTCTAGGGTGTTTATATAGACTTTGGAAAGCCCAAAATAGCCCAAAATTAGCCTTTTCTAAATAGAATTAGACTTTGGTTTAATAGGGACACGGCCGTGTGCCACACCCATGTGAAGGTGCTCAATCCGAGTGTAATTCTGAGTTGGTTTTTAGTCAACATGGCCATGACACACGGGCGTGTGGCCTACCCATGTGAGACACACGGGCGTGTGGTTTACCCGTGTGGAAATGCCTGGGCCATGTGAAACACTAAATTAGGCCTGTTTTGTCCGTTTTTGGCCCGTTTCTTGCTCTTTTTGCCTTTCTATGCTCACCTAAGTATAAAACATGAATTTAAAAGATTAAGAGCATCAAATTCACTAAAACTTGTGATAAATCATCCAAAAATATTCCAAGCATGGGATAAAAATATGTATATATTATGGTTTATCAGGGAGCAGGGTCACTTTATTACAATTTTCTATAAGCCTTCCCTCATACCTTTGGGAGCAGGGCCTTTATTACCACCTTCCGTAAGCCTCCTCCCATATTTCTAAGAGTAGGGTCACTTTATTACCTTCTATAAGCCTCTCTTCATGCGTTTGAGAGTAGGGTCACTGAATTATATTTATTATTTAGGCCACTTCGTAAACCATTTAGGCTCTCGGTGGAGGTGATGCATATCTTTTACATTCTAACCCCTCTGTCAACCCTTTTGGATTCTTAGCAAAGGTAAGCCATATCTTTTACATTTGGGCCCTCTGTGAATGGTTTGGTCTCATGGCAAAGGTGAGCTATATCTTCTACCTTTGGGCCCTTTCTGTGAACCCTTTGCGCTCTCGGTGAAGGTGAGGTATATCATATCATAAAAATCAAAGATAAGTTAATAGGAAAATTTTATAACTATGAGAACATGCACTTTATTTATAATAATGAATAGTGCTTTTGCTCACATTTTAACTAACATTATGCGTTTCTTATGTTTTATATAGCCAATGAACAGATAGTAGACCTTTTTTACATTTTTGCCAACAGATGGCTTGAACCTTCTCTATTTTACATTTACAATAATTGTATCCACGATTGTATAAATCTTGATCTACTAATTAACAACTACACCACTTGAGTATACATTATACATTTTCAGATTTTCAATGGGCATATCACCCTTTAAATCACAAGGCGAAATTTATACGAACCAACTACGAGTAGAAACACCATCTGCCAACGCATTATTAAAAAGGGTACACATGATATTCAATAGCCTTACAATGCCTCATATATTCCTAGGTCACTCGGTCGATAAATTGTACCCTTCGTCCTATGACTTTATTTGCAATAATTGCCACCCACGAGGGTAACTTGTGGATGGTCTCGAGGTACAGTTAATTTATAACCTACCTCTCGATTGGAGGACTATTTTTATATCCTTACCTCAACTTGGACTCAATTGGGCTCTCCAATGGGCCACCTAGGACCCACTAAAAGGATTAGTTAAATATAAACTCTCACTTGCCTATAAATACCCAAATATAGCAACATAGTAGGGAGAGTCCTCTCCACTGAAAGCCCTAATACTAAGCATTCATCCTGAATCCCTCTACATGTCCAACTCTCGACCCTAGAATGAGTGAATCGATCTCCTTCGACATCACCCGTCTCCTTCTTCTCCATCTTCATTGATATTGTGTATCAACAAATTTGGTTCTTCAAATTTTTTTAAAAACTATTTAATTTTTAAATATATATTTAAAGCTATTAAAAATAATTTAAGTACATTAAAAACAAACATATGGCATTCATATATTATGCAAATGTCCCTATTTAACTAAAACCTTATAATTTATATAATATTAGATTACATCACACCTATTATGTGGATGAAAAATAAAAATTATAATAAAAATATATTTATGGAAGAATTATTTGACAGTTAAATATTAACCGAAGTAGTAAAATAATTATTAAAACTAGATCACATGTGGAATATTGAGTCCACAAAACAATATCACATGTGGAATATTTATTAAAACTAGATGGGTTAAAATAAATTCCAATGTCTTTTGGAAAGGAAAACAGAAAATAGGAGGAAGTTATAAATTTGATCTTTTTTAATAGTATAAGAATTAAATTGATTCATTAAATAATAATAAAAATTGATTTGATTCCATCCTTATAATGTAGGAATTTTAATGTGACTTAATCAATTTAAATAGTTTTTATAATAAATAAAAAATCTTTAAATTTTTTATTACTTATAATATATATTATTACATTGCCTTTTTCAGATTCTGAAAATTGCACATTTTTAAAAACGAGATTATTACTTATTATACACTGCGTTAAATTAAAAAAAAAAAGAAGAAGACAGATTTATATATATATATATATATATATATATATATATGAGAGAGAGAGAAAAAAGAGTGAATTAGAAAAAAAAAATTTAATAAAATTATCAAATATAATACTGTAAATAATAAATTTATGTCACGGATGATAGATTACCTAAGCTTTTTTCTTAGGGCGATTTTGGCGTGTAAGCCACCACGTCTCGAAAGTTAAATCACCACACTCATTAAAAAATTATTTTAGTTATTTATTTATTTTTTATTTTTTATAATCTTTAAATTTATCTTATTTGTCAAATTACTTTAAAATAGATAAAAAAAATATTTGTTAACTTTGTTGATGCTGTATATAATTGAATTGTTACTTTAGCAATTAATTATTTTTTAAATAGAATATAAAAATTATTAAAATTTAAAAAAAATTAATATTAATTATTTTTAAAAAATTAATTAATTTTCATGTGGATGCTACACCAACAAAATTAATAAGAGATAACTTTTTCATCCATTTTAGAATGATTTGATAAACAATTCAAAGACTAAAAAATGTATAAAAAAAATTAAATAGAAAACTAAAATGATATTTTTTGTAAAATTAAAAGGCCAAATAAATTATTATTGCAAAATAGAAACATTAGGTTACAAGAAAACTTGCTAACTTCATTCTCATACAAAATATTATGGGAATAAATTATATTAGGATAATCTTGAAAAGCATAATTTTAAGGCACCAATAAAATAGTGCCACGTCATTAAATTTTAAAGATAACAAAATATTGTTATAGACTCATCTATATCTATTATTTTTTCCAACTTAATTTAACTTTAATTAAATTACTTAAAATAATTAATTTTTTAAATTATAAACAAACATTTTTTCTTCTTTTACAAATTTTAACCATCTTGTTTTTCTTTTTCATAAATTAAATTTTTTTATTTTTGTACAACCAGTTTTAAAAAATTAGTAATTTTTTTTGCAATTTTTCTATGTCATTAACCCATAACTTTGGTAATTATTTTACTCTAAACCCCAAACTCAGAATCTCAAATCTTGAACTCGAACCC
This sequence comes from Gossypium anomalum, assembly GCA_025698475.1. Taxonomy (NCBI): domain Eukaryota; kingdom Viridiplantae; phylum Streptophyta; class Magnoliopsida; order Malvales; family Malvaceae; genus Gossypium; species Gossypium anomalum. Next base: position 72,214,433 of record CM046966.1, on the reverse strand, counting down.
TAAACTTTAAAAATTGAACATTGATGTTTAGGGTTTGGGGTTAGGATCTAAGATTTAGGGTTTAGAGTTATGGGTTTGAGGTTACGAGTTATGAGTTTAGGATTCATGGTTTAATGATTCGGGGTTACGACTTTAGGTTTAGGGTTCTAAGTTTTAGATTTAGGATTCTGGATTCTATATTCAGGGTTTAGGATAAAAAATTACCGAAATTATGTGTCAATGGTATGGAAAATTTAGTTGAAATGTGATTAAATAATTAAAAAGGAACCATGAACAATATGGTGAGAAGGTCCATAAAAATTTTTTTCTATAGATGAATGTATAATAAAAATTTCATATATTTAAAATTTGATGATGTGATAAATTTTTATTGATATCTAAAAACCTTAATTTTTAATACTATCTTCATTTAAGTTTAATATTCAAGATCACAAGATATATCAGTATCTCGAAAAATTTTGTTTTTCTTTGCTAACGAACATGATTCTTGTATTGGATGTTGTACAAAAACAATATAATCACTCAATAAACACGTATATATGTAGATAATACAAAAGACTGATTTTATTTTATTTTATTTTATTTTCTTCGGCTAATGTCATCCAAAGTTCATAAATCACAACATTCCTACCATTCTACTATCAAAATAATATATCCGAATAATTATAACTATAATCAATTAGGACAGAGTTCATAAATAATGAAACTTAAATTATAATAAAATCTAGATATGATTTACACAAAATAATATTTGCTAAAACTCTATTTATGGCCCTAATTATGATAATAACCCAATTGAAATGCAAAAATGGATTTTAGGCTAGGTCTTAGAAAATGGGCAAGGGTTTTCGTCTAAGCTTTGGATCAAGTTTTGTAGAGTTCGGGCCTAACCCTGTTTAGGACCAAGCTTATCTCATCTATACTCATTTCTTCTATTCTATTAATCATGCAATTTCCTTTCACCATCATGTATTCCCAATTTTGTTGTAATATCTATATAAGTGTAACAAGTTAATCAAGTATCAACTAGATTACAAAATTATTAAAATAACATTCTATATACAAATTAAATTTATTTTTATTAGGGTGTTTTTGTCTTTTTATACAACAAAACAATGAAATATTGTCGTATCATAATGAAATTTAAACCTAAAATGCTACGCATGATAAACAATTAACTTTATCATCGTAACCAAAGAATCAATTGATTTTTATGTGAATTATTAAAAAAAGTATAATTATTACAAAAAAAAAAATTTCACCCACATAGATGTGTCATAAATCTAGGATACTAAAAACCTATTTCTTCCTTACAAAATTACTTACTTCCTTCTAAAACAAAATACTTATAAGCAAGAAATATAACACCTCGAAATTTAGGGTTAGAAGTTTCTGGGATTGTGTTTAGGGTCTGTGCATAACTCAACCAATTATTTTTGTTTCCACATTTTAATGTTAGAATGGGCCTGTTGGTCTGGTGGTTGGTTGTGTACTGGTGTATCTCTAGGTTGCGTGTTCAAGTCCTCATGTGTGTGTTTTGGAGAATTATTTTATTAAGTCTTATATTTGTTTTAAGTTTTAAAAATAATTTTTTGTAATTGGTTTTTATTTTTATTCTTTTGAAAAGTTTCATGTTTTCCCATCTTCTCTGCACGTTATTTTTTTTTCTTCCCCTTCTTTTTCTTTCTTCTAATTTTCGAAATTGTATGGTTGCTTTGGGAAATTTGTTCTCTAGACACCAATTTCGTGTTACATCCACTAATGTTTTAATACTCATTGTTCGAGTTCGTTTACATTTTTTTCATCGACAAAAGCTTTGTGTTCGTATTGAAGTCGTCGATGGGTGTCAATTAATTTCTGGGCGTTTTGATCGCGAATTAAGGTGTCGGTTTCAAAATTTTACATTTTCTTTAGCGAATTGTTGATCCAATTCTATGAAATTGGTAATTAATGTGTGTGTTAGAAAATTGGTTATTTACGATATTGTACTGCTGTTCTTATGCATAGAAACTTTTTTGATTTGGTATGATTTTGAGTTATCGACGGCTGGGAAGCGCTTCAGTAGCAAAAGCATGTAATCTCGGGCTGTTTTAGGGCGGTTTCGTGACCACATGAGTGGCCACACGGGCGTGTGTCAGTTCACATGGCCGTGTGGATTTGGGAACTAGAGTTTCTGGGCAAATTTTGGTGCCACACGAAGGTGTGGCCAATTTAAGGATTTTAGTCGACTTCCACATAGTCATGTATCGTGGGAACACAAGCTTGTGCGTTTGGGAATTAGGGTTTAAGTGATTTGGTGCCACACGGCCTGGCCACACAACTGTGTGGCTAATTTAAGAATTTAGGGATTTTGATCGTTCTCACACGGGCGTGTGTTCTGGACACACGGGCGTGTTTGGTGGGCACATGGGTGTGTGAGACTTTCAGACAGCCATGTCTACCCTGTACCCTAACTTAGCACAAATGGACAAAGAGTTACACGGCCTGTTCACACAACCATGTCTCTAGGTACACGGGCGTGTGCCTTAGCAATACGGCCATGTGCCTCCTTTCACATGGGCATGTTGGCCTCTCACATGGCCTAGACACTTCCACACGCTGGGGCACACGGCCATGTGGCCCTATCTCTCCAATTTTTGTACTGTGTTGAGATATGACATGTTTGTGGTTCTGTGTGTTCTAACCCTTGACTAGGTCTTAGTAAGGGTAGTTGAGACTCCGCTTTGACTCAGATATATGTGTTATTTGTAATTGTTTTACTAGTTAAGTGATTCATTAATGTAATGTTGCTTAATATTTGAATATTGTGATATAAGATTCTTAATTTGGTCGATTGAACGTGCATACTTTGAATTCTATTTATCTGGTGTGTAATTGTCTAGAAACTGTATACATCAATTCTGTAATTGACTGACTGTTTACGAGCTTTTGTGTCTGTGTGACTGATAGTTTTTGGTGTGCATTTTTACATTTACATTATGATTTCGGTTTGAGATATGAAGAGAAGGAAGTTTGATCTTATTTGGCAGTTTCAACTGCAATACGTCTGTATACCGGTTTACTACACAGTATGATACTTCTAGTAGCTCAGTTGCATACTGTTATTTACGTGGCTTAGTTCCACATATGTGGTGTGTAGGGTTGGATGGGCCTTTCGAGGCCCTATGTGGTGTGCATGGTTGGTTGGGCTTCTTAAAGCTCATTTGTGGTATGATTGGGGGATGGAGAGGTGTTTGGCTGGATGGGTGGGTTTTTAATACTTGTTGCATTCACACGTATCTGTTTGTATATCTTAACATTTGTGACTGATCTTGATGCGTCGTTGAGAGCACCAATAATATTCTATCCCTATAAAATAATGAAAATAATAGTATAAGGGAAGTAGGGTCAAATCCTCAGTGACTGGATTTGCACGAGTTCCTGTTTCTCGAGATCCCAAGCAGAGTCGTGCCCAATAAAACCTGCGTACCTGAAAAAAATAAAAAAAAATTGAATTAAAAGTTTGATTGAATTGAAATTGCATAAATTAAAATTAAAATTGTAAAGATAAATAGTGTTGGGAAAAAAAGAGTTTTTTGATGGAGAGATTCCAGCCTCCTGTTGTATTGATCCTCTTTGGGTTCAATCATCGGCTTTTAGGTGATCCTTCTCAAATAGAATAAGCCAGTTATAGTGGAAAATGACACCTACGACCACCAGCTCCACATAGATTTTAAACTTACGATCTAGAGGAACTTGACTCTAGCCAACTGTCGCTTTTGTGGGACCGTCTTACACTAGATCATCACTTATCAATGGCGAATGCCACACCATTTTTCTCTTGGGCTCGACAACCACTGACGCAGTAAGCTAACGAACCGACTGTGTAACCTTCCTAAAACATACAAAGCGATCGTCTTTACACAAGATGAAAAAATCACTTTTGAGGGGACACGGATGGAAGTGTTAGTCCCGTAGTCTAGAAAAACGATAAGTACTCGCTTAGAAGGCTAAGCACTGATTTTAAGCCTCATGAACCCTTTTTAGGGAATCTCGACAACCTTTGGCTAGATGAATTTAGTGGCTCATGCTTTTTGGAAAAAATGAAATAAATTTAATAAAAATGAAATTTTATTGAATAAATGGAAGGAACAAAGGCTAGAGCTTTTTGGGAGAGGGAGTGTTTACAGAAAAGATGAGTGAAATTTGTATCACTCTATCACCTATTTATAGTACTTAGAAAACCTAGTCTATTCCTAATTAAATTCTAAAAGATAAATAAAGATAAATAAAGATAAAAGCTAAAATTAAATCTAAATAATAATATTTAACAATTATCCTAATATAATTAAAATTTAAATAGAGTCTTGTGTTTATAAAATCTCTTCTTTGCACTTTTGCCTCCAAGTTTTCCACGCTTTGTATTTTCAGCACCACTTCTTTCCTATTTCGTATGCTGGCCGATTTTATCTTAAAATTAACGCTTTTTGCCTCTAAATTTCCTTTTGCCTTCAATTTAGTCCCTACAAGATAAAAACCCATAAATAGCTCAAATTAGTAGGATCATACTCAAAATAAATATGTAATTAATATATGAAAATATGTCATTCTAGAGTATTATCAAATTCCCCCTACTTAGCCCGTGCTTGCCCTCAAGTATGGTTCCTATCCACTGTGAGATTTAAATTTTGCCATGAAAGAAATATCACTCCAAAGGTTTATAAAAATTAGGCTTAATGCATATGAAAATAAAGAGAACCTTAAGCTTGCTTTAAATGAAATTGAAAAAATATTCAATTAATACACACAAAAATCAAAATCAACTTGGATTATTTCATGAAAATTAGGTAATTTACTAAACTTACCAAGAGACCCTATTTGTTTCCACCTTTAGTCCCCAAATTCAATTTTATTATTAATACATCTCTTTTTCTTTTTTTTTTTTTTTTTTTTTGCTTAAGAATATATTAAACAAGAGAGATGACAACCAAGCACCCCACCCCAGTTACTCAGCCCAACATACTCCTAATTTATTATATTTATATATGTTTTTTTCTTAAGAATATATTGAACCTTTTGACGCAAAGAGAGATGACAGCCAAGCACCCCACCCCGGTTAATCAGCCCAACACATTCTTAAAATTTTTTTATTTAATTCCGATTAGCAGAGTTTTACCTAACACGTCATACAATCTTTTGACGCGAAGTAGGATGACAACACAAGCACCCTACCCCGGTTACTCAGCCAGTCACGTTTTTATGCTGCACTCATAACCACGAAGACATCAAAATTTATTTTTATCATTAAACAAAATTTTAATTTTGGAAGACTAGGAAAACCAATCAAGTGTCAAAAATAAGTTTCAGCAACCACCTAACAGTCATGAACATAATTTTAGCATGCAATTATATTAAGTGTCCTCTTTGCATTTAGATTTAACCGATTTTACTATAAGCAAGATAGGGTTAACTCTATTAGTCATAATTATTTTAGCCTAATAGAAATAAAATAGTGGAGATGAAATCAAACTAGCAAAATCATAATTAACTCAGTAGACAAGAATCATACTCGCAGGTCAAACTGTGGGCAATTCCTGGTTAAAATCTTGGGCATGAAAAGAGGCAGAATATTCTAAAAAAAAAATAAATGTGGGCAGAAACGAGCATAAGGCAGCAACAACAGTAACACACTTATAAAAATAGCAGATAAAATGTCAAAAATAATCAGGAATGCCTCCCCCTATTTAAAACACATTGTCCTCGATGTGAAAGAAAAAGGAAAACAAATATGTGAAAGAAAAAGGTTTTAGGAAAACTCTCCATGTAGTCACTGTTGTTCATGGATAGCTGCAAGGAGGAGAAGGTTCGACATCGCGTGGAAGAGAGGAAGGAGGGGAAGGCGCTTGTCGACTAAGTTGACGTGTTGGGGCACTGAGAATCGACGATGGTGGCTGTTGACAGCAAAGGAGGGTTCGACGGTGGCACGGCTTCTAGTCCTAACCATGGTGGTGGGAAAAATTGATGGTAGGGGTAAGGGAGAAGGGGAACGGCGGCTGGAGGGTTATTTGGTAAAAATGGGGAAAATTTTAAAGTTTGAAGGTGTAGAAGAGCGGGTGTTTGGCTGTAAGGTGGGTGTTTGGATGCAGGTTTTGGGTAAGTATAAAGCAAGGATATCCTATTCTTACTTGGAAGAGGGATAGAATAAGGGGTGTTTGTGAAAGCATGTCAATTCCTGAGTTTTTTCCTCGCTGGTTTACCTAGACAGAAGAAGGGAAATTTATTAATATCCAAACAAAATAAAGTAATAAATAATAAATAATAAAATAAAAATAAAAATTGGGTTGCCTCCCAATAAGCGCTTGTTTAATGTTGTTAGCTTGACGCCTCAACTACTATTGGGGCTGCTCCAACTGAATTCTTTCGCTCATATGGGCTTAGAAATTCTCATTTCTTACCACATCCACCATATTTGGGTTCAATCATCCTTGTGCCTAATTCTTTGGCTTCGTATTTTCCTCCAAGAAAATCTTATGTGTACCTGTTAAGGGGTTAATCCCTTTTAAGTCGGCAATAGTCTCATCATTCTCCAAAAATGCACGCTTGAGATGCTCGGGATGTGGTTTTAATTTTAGATCTGGTGTCTGCACAATAGAAGGTAGAAGTTTAGTATCCATAGGAGCTAATAATTCATTAACAGATTCAGAAATAGATCCTAAATCGAAATTATCGTCAAACAATGTTTCAAGTTTATCTTTATAAGGTGGCTCAAAAGTTTCTTCTACTAATGAGTCAATTATGTCGACACTGTTTACGTTCAAGATTTCACTCGGGTGACTAATAGCGTCATAAACGTTAAACTTCACGATCTCTCCATCAAACTTCATTGTGAGAGTTCCGCTATGCACATCAATCTTAGTGCTAGCGGTACTAAGGAAAGGTCGGCCCAACAAGATTTCTGAAGACCCAGGAGCATTATCTTCTTCCATTCTTATCACATAAAAGTCTATAGGAAAGATAAGTTTGTTGACTTTCACTAATACGTCTTCAAGGACTTCTTCAAGATGCACAATAGACCTGTCTACTAACTAAATGATAATATTTGTTTTCATCAAAAAACCTGCATTAAGTGATTCATAAATAGAAAAAGGCATGACATTTATGGAGGCCCCTAAATCACACATAGATTTTTTTATTCCTAAGTGGCCTATTTTGCATGGTATAGCAAACATGCCCCTATCTTTATATTTTATTGGCATCCTCTACTGCAACACCGCAGATACATTATCACCAACACTTACTCTTTCATTTCCAGTCAATTTTCGCTTGTTGGTGTAAAGTTCTTTAAGGAACTTGGCATATCGTGGAATTTGTTTGATGACATCCAACAATGGTTTGTTGATTTCGACATTTCTGAATTTTTCGAGGATCTCTTTTTCCTCCTTACCTCTCCGATGTTGGTTCAATCATCCTAGAAATAGAGGTTGAATTATGGGCAATGGAGGTTTCGTTCGGACCTGTTCATTATTCTATTTCTTTTTCTGGATGGAATCTTGATCAAGATTCTTTCCAGGATTTGGTTCTAATACTTTTCTATTTCGCAACGTCACTGCGTTTACGTGTTATCTTGTATTAGGTTCTGTTTGTGACGGCAGCTTTCCTTGTGAGTTCATTTTCTCAATTGATGTAATCAACTCTTTTATAGACGTCTCGATTTTCTATTGAAAATCATTTGTTTCCTTTTGGAAATCAAGAGTTTTCCGTTGTATCTATTGTTGGTAATCAAACATATTAGCTGCTAATTTATTGACCATGGTTTTTAGAGAGGTATCTGAATCTCGTTGCTGTTGTGGAAACCTGTTTTGGTATGGTTGGTTATACTACAGGTTTGCCCCATAACTCAAGTTAGGATGTTCTTTCTATCCTAGGTTATATGTATTTGCATAGAGGTCATATCGACTTTGGAGCGGTCTAAGAAAGTTAACCACAGTATCTAAATGGGTCATAGTATCATCACACAAACTAGGGTATGCATCAGTTGTATGTTCGGGTGTTGCAAAAATTTCGCACAATCGGGTTAGTCTTATTTTTACTGTAAAAAAAGAATTCATGATATTAGTAAGTCGATCAAATTTATCTTCTAAGTTTGAATTACTTAGTTAGTGAACCCTTCTAGTAGGTTGAGGATTGGCTCGGAATTGTTGAGTATTTGTAACCATTGTGGATATCAAGTCCCATGCCTGTTGAGGAGTCATGTTGATCAATGCACCTCCATTGGCGGCATCTATCATATTCATCTCTATGGGCTTTAAGCCTTTATAAAAGTATTAGAGTAGAGACTATTCCATTATATCATGTTGTGGGTAACTTGCACACAACTTTTTAAATCGCTCCCAATAACCGTAAAGAGACTCTACTTCTTTTTGCCTTATCCTAATGACCTCCTTTCTTAACTCAGTTGCATATGATGCTGAAAAAACCTAATTGTTTGAGCCATACGTTAATGTGCTAAATTTAGGCTTTCGTTACCCCTAACGTTGAACACTTCTTTTGGTGGATCGACTTCTACTCTTTCACTTTCTAGTGTTTGAGTAGGGTTTTCGTTAACCCTAAACTCAACCTCGTCGTCTGCTTCTTTCTGGCGGTAGGTTACTTTGACTCCCTACCACCCCTGACTACTTTTTTCGTAGCTTTGTTTCATTGTGATTAGCTCTCGCAGTCTTCTCTATCTCTGAATCAAACGAAAGAATACTTGGAGCAGATCTAGTCATAAGAAACAAAAAAAACAAGATTAGTACGTTACTAGTCCCCGGCAACGGTGCCAAAATTTGATGAGTCGTTGAGAGCACCAAAAATATCTTATCCCTATAAAATAATGAAAAGAATAGTATAAAGGAAGTAAGGTCAAATCCTTAGGGATTGGATTTGCACGAGTTCCTATTCCTCGAGATCTCGGACAGAGTCGTGTAAGAGTATACCCAAAGATCAATCACGAGATGGTTGTAATAACATACTTGATTTATCATGTTTATTGATATAAGGCGTTGCCATTATTATTTCAATTTCTTTTCTATGTACATAAATAAACAGTTTTATAATAATGTCCTGAGAATAATATGATTATTCTTAAAAGATCCTTAGTCAAGTATTATTGTTGGCTAGGACAACAATAATGCATTAAGACTAACATGTAGTTGATTGATGATAAAGAGTTGTCATTGATATGGAGTGTCAAAATCAATGCATGAACATGTGTGTTAGAGAACAACATATTGGACTGACCTGCTATGAATATGTTTCTTGGATTATTATGTAATTGTCACAACATTACTCATAGTGATTAATATGTATATGATTATCATACTTGAGATCATCATTATCCCAACATCGTGAGTTGTATATTTTGATATAGTCAAATGAACATCGTAACTGGTTGTTCTATAAAGACTGATGTTGGATATACCACAACCTATGTAGAGGGATATGGTTGATCAATATAGGATAAGTCCCTCCTACATAATGGAAGTAATATCTTAGGCCACTTGATTGAGTGAGACTAGAAATGCATGGCCATGCTCAAATAAGTTGATATGAGATGTCATACTTATTTGTGTATCATAGTTCACTTAAGGTATCAAGAAACATGGGATGGACTATGCAAGTGTGACTATTCCATGACTTGTGTCCATTCAAAAGATATAGGACTTAAGGATTAATGCATGAAAGGTTAATCACAAAAGGTTATATCGAATCATGACTTCTCGTAACTTAGGTAGCAATGATGCATTGCTAGATGCCACTCATTGTTTGTAACATTAGAATCGTTCTAATATTACTGCTAACGTTACAAGAACCTATAGGGTCACACCCTATGGTTGAAATGAACGAAGAAAAACATAGTTGGTATTGTATTTTGATTGTCAGATGAATTAAATTAATTATAGAATTAATTTAATTGGGCAATCAAATTGTTGAACATACTATACGTACATGGATGTTGTACACATAATCAGAACATAATTTTAATAGTATATGAATTTGGTTCGTATATAAGTTTAAATAAATATAGTTTACCGAAATCTTTATTATAATTAATGTAATTATAATTTTCGGTTAAATATTATTATATTTATTTTAATGATGACTATTATGTTCAGATTAATTTTAATGAATTAATATTCATTAAAAAGATATACCAATTAAAAGGGTGTTATATATGGCAAGGGTAAAAACCCTAAAGAGAGAAAATATAAATAAGCCCCAAACTATGCTAAAGGGTCCAGCAGCCGTCAAGCATAAAAATCACTGAAATAGTTTCTGAGATTTTTCTACCGTTCATTGTCAACTGGGTGGACTACGTAGAGGCCGAGATCGGAAAGGTTGCGGCTTGGTTCGATAGTGGTTCAGGATCCCCGTTGTCTAGGCGTTGCTGTATACTCAGATTGAAGTTTCGGTAATTTTGAAACCTTTTATCACCCCGATACATTCCTTACACATAGATCCATGGTTTGGATCGCCGGAATGTTTTAATTATTTTATTTTTCCGCTGCGCCTTGGAGGCACCGGCATTCCAACAAGTCGTTCCCAAGAAAACCTGCATACCTGAAAAAAAACAGAATTAAAAATTTGATTGAATTGAAATTGTGTAAACTAAAATTAAAATTGTAAAGATAAATAGTGTTGGGAAAAGAAAGTTTTTTTATGGAGAGATTCCAGCCTCCAGTTGTATCGATCCTCCTTGGGTTCAATCCTCGGCTTTTAGGTGATCCTTCGCAAACAGAAGAAGCCAGTTATAGTGGACGAGGACGCCTACGACCATCTGCTCCACTTAGATTTTAGACTTATGATTTAGAGGAACCTGACCCTAGCCAACTGTCGCTTTTGTGAGATTGTCTTACATTAGATCCTCACTTCTCAATAGCGAATGCCACACCATTTTGTCTTTTGGACTCTACAACCACTAACGTAGTAAGCTAACGAACCGACTGTGCACCCTTCCCAAAACATACAAAGCGGCCGTCTTTGCACAAGATGAAAAGATTTCTTTTGAGGGGACATGGACGGAAGTGTCAGTAGTGTGGAAAAACGATGAATACTCGTTGAGAAGGCTAAGCGTGAATTCTAAGCCTCATGAACCCTTTTTAGGGAATCTCGACAACCTTTGGCTAGATGAATTTAGTGGCTCATGCTTTTTGAGAAAAAAATAACCTTAATAAAAATGGAATTTTATTGAATAAATGGATGAACAAAGGCTAGAGATTTTTGGGAGAGGGAGTGTTTATAAAAAAATGAGTGAAATTTGTATCACTGCATACCTTATTTATAGTACTTAGAAAACCTAATCTATTCCTAATTAAATTCTAAAATACAGATAAAGATAAATAAGGATAAATAAAGATAAAAGCTAAAATTAAATCTAAATAATAATCTTTAACAATTATCCTAATATAATTAAAATTTAAATAGAGTCTTGTGTTTATAAAATCTCTTCTTTGCAGTTTTGCCCCCAAGTCTTCCACACTTAGTATTTTCGGTACCAGTTCTTTCCTATTTCGTATGCTGATCCATTTTATCTTTAAATTAACGCTTTTTGCCCCTAAATTTCCTTTTACCTTCAATTTAGTCCCTATAAGATAAAAAACCATAAATAGCTCAAATTAGTATGATCATACTCAAAATAAATATGTAATTAATACATAAAAATATGTCATTCTAGAGTATTATCAGGTCTTGTGTGTATTGATGTGTTAGCGTAGTGACACTTTGGAACGTTGTGTCTGTGATGATAACTGTTTTGGTATCGACTTGTTGATGGGTTTATAAGTTGAGTGCCCGTGTTTGACGTGGTGTGCTTTGATTGTTACGTATGGTGGGGATGTTGGTTCCATGTTTACCTTCTGGTTCTGTATATCTCTGTAAGTACATTTCGCTATTGAACTGCTATCTAGAATTCTGTTATGTAATTCTGTTATTAGTTTGGTTTTGGACTCACACTGAGCTCGTGTAGCTTACCCCCTCAGTTTCCCTTTTTCAAGTACTCGCATTTCTAAAGCTTGGACCCGGTATGCGGAGGTCTCGAAAGTATCACGTTTTAAACATGCAATTAAATTGTTTTCTTAAATTCGGAGTTTTAAATAAATGGTTTTGGACTGTAAGTATTGATTTGAAAACCGTGGTAAGAATTTTTGTGTTATATGTGCGTAAGTGTTATTTAGACTGAATGTTTTTGGGATTTTGGGATTTTATTTCTGAACGTTATTACATGACTTAAATACTGTTGTGTAATGTGATTTGTTAAACTAAAAATGTTTTCAGATCACTTCGGTGATCAATGTGACCTCTGAGATTCGGTCTAAACTTCTAGGTCGAGTTTTGGGCCTTTACAAGAAACATTTGTTGAAATAATTTTTCATTAACATCAAGTAATTTTGGCGTAATTATTTATTTGACCCTTCAACTTTAAAAAAAGTCATTTTAGTCTTTAATTTTATTTTTTGTCTTTTTTAGCCCTTAAACTTGTATTTTTTTTTATCAAATCACCTCAAAATGAATGAAAAAGTTAACATTCTTTTTAATTTGCTGACGTTGCATACAAGTGGATGACAAGTCAGCATTTAATTAATTTTTTAAAATTAAAAAATTATAAAAACTATTTTTAAAAAATAAAAATTATTAAAATTTTTATAAAATTTTAAAAAGTATTTTTAAAATTTTAATAAATTAATTAAATGTCGATGTGTCATTTACATGACAATTTATATATATATATATATATATATATATATATATATATATGTATATATCACATTTTAACTTTTCTAACTATTTAAAATAATTTGATAAAAAATATAAATCAAAAAATAAAAACTAAAATAATTTTAAAAAATCATTATCCCTTTACATTAAAAATGGAAGCACTAACGAATTGATGCATGTTAATTAATATCTGATGAGAAATAAAAAAAAAAAAAGTGGATCCATGTTTATTGATTCTATTAACAAATAACTTCCATGATAGCGACAACTGGTTTTGTAAAATATACATATTAACATCATCTAACCTAAAGTGCGAGAAATTATATATAATTCATCAATGGAATAATCAATTTATCATACTAAAGCCATTTACATTTCCTTTATACAAGGAAAAGGTTAAGAAGGTTTGAATTAGACCCTTTTTTTATTTGTAAAAGATTAAAAAAATTCACAGCTTAGTTGAGTGATGTTCATAACTAGGCAAACATCATGCTAAGAATTCGGTCATTGCATAATCTACTGGTTCTTTTTTAAAATATCTTCTTCAATTAGAATATATCAATCCTTTTTTTTTATTTATTTTTTATTAGGCTTATTTAATCCGTTAATCTCTATAAGATGCTTTGTTGACATTTTTCATGGATTTTGATCTCAGCCCGTAACAGTATCACCTATTGACTCTTAGAATTGTAGAAAAGACCGGTAGTAGTTTTTATTATGAGGTAAAGGATTTTAGTTTGTTGTTAAGGTAGAAGAAATAGAAATTTCAACATTCATGGTGCTTTCTTTAATTCTAGGCATAGCAAAACAATTTATACGTATATTATATATTTCCAGCTCATAAGGGTGTATATAAGGGTAAATTAAACTTTTTACTAAGTCTTGATTAATTAGGTTTTTTTTGTTTTTCATTTTTTAATGTTTTCTAACTCTTATTAATGATTACTCTTTTATTGATCTCAATATTTAAATATTTTAACTTCTAGCTATCGCAATTAAAATTTTAGAAATGATTATTTATTTATATATATCTATATAAGAGAGAGTTTGAATAACTTTAAGTATAAAAGTTTACATATTATTATTATTATTATTTCAAAATTTGGTAATTATAATAAATTGTTATGAATATTTTATTATTAAGTGAATATCCATTAAGATTAAAATAAGTTTGACATACATTAGGAACCTAATACTCATTAGAAGTGGAATTTTATATTATTTATACTTTTTGTGTCTATAAATATAACTTTGGTGAAGCACTGTAGACATCTTGATTGATTAGTAAAATTCAGAGTTCTCTTGTTTCTTCTACTTATTTTGCTCTTTATTCTCTTTGTTATTTAGTTTATAACACGTTATCAGCACGACCTTGCTCAAAGTGATAGCTCCCTTTATCAACAATCAAATTTATTTTTCATGATTTCCTAGATCTTTGATGAGTAAGATGCAAAGTTTTTACAGAAACTTTCTTTTATTTAATATTTCATAGTTGATTTTTTTTCATTCTTCTTTCATTATATGTTATCATTGTTTTGATTAACTTATTTTATTTTTTGTTCTTAAGGATGGTGAAAGATTTCAAACTTTTATTTATATGAAATCAAGAAATAAGATCCACTCTCAAAGTTTACAATTAATAAAATTTGATTGGATTTAAAGTTTACTATTAGAGTTTAATTTGCTTACTTCTTGATAAAATCATCAATATTCAAAGTTGAATAAGAAAGGTACATCAACTTAATTAGATCTCTATCTTTACAATTTTTCTCAACAACTTGATATATGATTGAAATATTTGAGATGTTTTTTTTTTTTTTTTTTAGTTTTAATTCCATGGATTACTTATTGTTTTGCATCTTATTTATTCATGAAAATGAAAATTGATTGACTCATTTATGTCTCTATAGTAGGTTAAATAATATATTTGCCTAAAACATATTTAATACGTGTTTCTTTTCTTGTTGTGTTAGATTAAATAATAAATTTGTGTTGGTAAATTGTTGGATTTCATGATTGTTCAGATTTGATTTTGTTAAACTAGATTTATTTAAAAAAATTGTTTTGATATAACAAACAATTTTTTTTTAAATAAAATTTGTTTTTGAACAAAGAAAGTATTAAGTTCAAAGCATAAAAATCATTTCAAGACTTCCAAACATTTTAGAAAATATTTTGAACACTTTAAAAATTTTGGGCAAAGTTCAATAACCGTTTTAAACTCTTGAACTCGATTGAAATAATTTTAAATCTATTAAAAAATTGCTCCCTACAGAAAGTATTGATATTTTCAAAAAAGTATTGATACCCATATGATTTTTATCAATACAATATTTTTTATCGATACCAAAGTTGCTTACTATCTTGAATAAAAAATTGAATAAAAGTAGTAAGTGTTGTTACTTATTGAATTTTATCGATACCATCTTTTTATATCAATACCACTTTTGCATTATGCTTTTCAAGATTTTCAAACAATGAAAAAAGTATTGATACCCATTAAAAATATATCGATACTGTCACACGCCCAAAAATTAGGGTTAGAAGAATTAAGGTCTACCAGTTAGGCCAGTGGCTCGGATGGACTTTTAAGTTATTTTTTGAGTTTTAGAAGTAGAATGAGCATGTTGGTTTAGTGGTAAGGTGTTAGTTTACCCCTAGGTCTTTGTTCAAATCTTTGTGTGAGCTTGGAGAAGGTTGATTTTTGGGCTTTAACTCTGAAAAATTTGATGGGATTTTTGTTGAATTCTATCTTATTTACTTTATTTTAACTTTTGAAAAAGAAATCCCAAAAATCCCTCTCACGTTTCCTACTTCTCCTTATGTCTCCCTCTTTCGTATTTTATTTTTTTCCTCAATTTCAGATTTAGACTATGCTTTTCCTATAGTATTCTTTTTGTCATTATTTTTCTTTTCAAATTCACCTTTGTTCTTGGGTTCTTTACCTTTGTTTTGCTGAATAGGATACTCTTAGTTCTAGTAATTTTGTGTCACTTTTGTTATTTAATATCGTTGTCAATTTTTGTCTCTTTGGAGGTTTGCATGCCTTGTCGCATCTTTGTTCAATTCGGATTCAAGTAGGAGAAGTGTAAGTGTGTTGTTTTGGGTATTGATCGGTGTTTTTCTTAGTTGTTTTTATTTTGCCTTAGTTGATTACCTCATAGCTTTTGTGTGTTTTTTGTAGTCAAGTTTCAGATTGGTTTTGTGGAGGTACTTTGATCGACTCTTAGTGCTTTGGAAGTACATTTCTAGTGTGTTTCTCCAACACTCATAAATAGGGGTTATTTTGTGGTTAATTTTCATGATATGCAACAAGATTTGGGGTGGTTTTTGAACCACACGGGCACATACCGCACACGAGCAAAACTAGGAATGGTGGAGGAAAAAAAAGAAAAAAAAACAAAAAGAGGAGGTTGAGAGACAAACAAAAGAAAGAAAATAGAGGAAATGGAGAAGAGAAAATGGTAGTGTGGCAATGAGGGGAGGAGAGTGAGAGGATGGATGGAAAATTTGTGGTCAACCTTGTCTAGGTTTAATAAACCATTCATAAGGCAAAAATGGAGAAATTGGCAAGTTAGGGGGATAAAGGAGTGAAAAGGGGATCATGGTCTCCACAATTATGATATGTTGACCAAAAGAAAAGGAAAGAATCTTTCCCTCTTATGGCAAGCTAGGTTGGACGGTAAGAGCTTTAAGCACATGGGAAAAATCACAAAAAAAATTAAATTAAAAAAATGTATATGAGGAGACTTAAACCTAGGATTATTAGGAAACTTTTTAAACTCTTAACCACTAGTCCATTTCACTTCCTTATGATCATTTTAATAAGAAAAAAAAAATTAAAACATGGGATGATCTTTGCTAACGGCTTAAAATAAATTTGCACCAAAAAGAAATTAACAAGAGGGAAGGGATTTGAACTCAGATCATCAAGGACAGTTCCACCACTACTCAATCACTATAATATAAATTTATTTATTATCAAATGAGTAAAATATTATCTAAATAAAAATTCGATCGTGACCACTTTCGGTTCATTAACCTAATTTCTACTAACCCGATTTTTGGGATGTGACACAAAATGTATGGAACGTGCAGAAACAAGAATTAGTTACAAAGTGAAGATGGGTTTGAAGAAAGTTGAAGACAAATAGATTCAAAGTAAATTTGTAGATAAACACAATCACAAACTTCTTACACCCAGAAGTATAAGTTTTCTTCGTGGGCATAAAAAAATAACAACGCAAAAGAATTTGATCAATACATTGAATGAAGCTGGTGTACCAATTCGAAAAATTATATCAGTTTTAAGTCAAGGATCTGGTGGTCATTACAATATTGGTTGTATGTCGATTGATATCCAAAATTACTTAGGAAATAAAAAAAAAGAAGCTTCTTGAAAAAAGGGATGCACAGAGGTTGTACAAGTACTTCAAAGAACGTCAAATAAAAGATCTTGGTTTCATTTATGCAATTCAAGTTGATGAAAGTGATCACATGGGAAATTATTTTTGGGCTAATGGGAGATCGAGAATGGCATACCAATATTTTGGAGATGTTGTAACTTTTGATGCTACATATCTTACATATCGGTATAGTATGCCTTTTGTACCATTCATTGGTGTCAACCATCATCATCAATCAATAATGTTTGGATGTGCTTTATTAGTTAATGAAACTACAGAATCTTATATATGGTTGCTACCCGGTAATGCTCGGTCATGCGCCAACTTCAATTATCACCAATGATGACAAAGTTATGGATAAGGCAATGTCACAAGTATTACCAAATGTTACTCATAAATCATGCATCTGGCATATTGTACAAAAACTTCCAATACATTTAGCACACATATATAATAAATATTCTTTTTTTCATGAAAACCTCACTACAGGAAAATAGGGCTTTAGCGGCGTTTTTAGTGGCGTTTGGACAAAAAATGCCACAAAGATTATGCATTAGCCGCATTTGGACCAAAAACGCCGCAAAAAAACTGAGCAATAGCGGCGTTTTTGGTCCAAACGCCACTAAAAACAAAGCAATAGCGGCGTTTTTTTTGTTACAAACGCCGCAAAAAGTTAATCTATAGCAGCGTTTTTTGTCCAAATGCCACAAAAAGTTGAGTAGCATTTTCAAGTACGATAATCGACACTCATTTCGATTTGATCCGATTTAATTTTCATATTATTTTCTTATTTTTGTTTTGAATTCGATTTTATTTTGATATTTGAAACTGACTTTATAAAAAATATAAACTACACCATTTACTTAGCTATGAGAAAGTTTAATTTTAGTTACTTAATTATAAAAAGTTACAAATTGATAACTAAACTATTTAAAAGTTTTCATTTAAGTTACCAAGCTGTTAAATGTTGTATGGCTTTCTCTAAACCCCTGAACCTCTAAACCCTAAACCTTAAATTTTAAAGACATATATAAACCCTAAACACTAATTTATAAACCTCAAACCTTAAACCCTAAAAAATTCATATGGATGTTGATGTGTATATATATAGATATTAATGTAAAAGCTTATGTTTATAATAAATTGTGGAAGCAATACTTAATATTGATTAAATTTATTTTTGGGTTTAGGTTTCAATATGTAAGGTTTAAGGTCTATGGTTTAGGTTTTTATGGTTTAGGGTTTAATGGTCATCATGTTAAGTTTATGGTTTACGATTTGTTATTTTGGGTTTGGGGTTTAGTTTTTTAAATTTTGTTCTTTGTGGTTTATTGTTTAAGGTTTAAGATCTTAGTACGTGTGTAGAGTATTATGGTTTTAGGGTAAGGAGTATTGATAAAAATGAGAAAAAATCAAATTATTTTAGGGTTTAAACAAGCAATAAGAATCTTGACATTTATGGTTACAGATTTAGGGTGCATGGAATTAGGGTTTAAGGTATTGGGTTTAGGATTTAGTTTATATGATTTAGGGTTTAGGGTTTACTCTATATGGTTTAGGGTTTAGGGTTTAGGGTTTACTTTATATGGTTTAAGGTATTATGGTTTAGGGTTTAGTCTATTGGTTTAGGGCTTAATTATACTTATAAAAATTTGTGTCTAAATCAAAGGCATTTAACTTTAAACAAAACTGCACCGTTTTAGTTTTGCATTAGCGGCGCATTGTAAAAAATGCGACTAAAAATATGGGAAATTGAATAAAAACACTGTCATTTTAAGTGGCGCGATAGTGCACTTAGTGGCGCTTATTAAAAAACACCGCAAAAAAAATGATAAATTGAATAAAACGATGTCGTTCTAATAGGCGGGGTAGTGGAATTAGCGGCGCTAGGTCATAAACGCCGCAGTAGATCAGCATTAGCGGCACTTATTATAAAACACCACTAAAAATATGAGAAATTGAATGGAAACGGCGTCGTTTTATGTGGCGGGGTAGTGTATTTACTGGCGCTATGTTATAAACGTCGCAATAAATCAACATTAGCTACGCTTTTTAAAAAAACGCCACTAAAAATATGAGAAATCGAATGAAAACAACGTCGTTTTAAGTGGTGCGGTTTAGGAATTAGCGGCGCTATGTTAGAAACACCGCAAAAAATCAGCATTACTAGCGCTTCTTTAAAAATGCCGTAAATGTCATTTTGTTTATACCAAAACTGTGTCGTTTTGGTTTCATCCGTTTTATCCCAATGCACTCCCCCGATACTTGTTAGTTTTCCCCTTAGCAAAATTTCCCCAATTCCCTCTATTCCCCCCAAATCCTTAAATTTTCCCTAAACATAAATCCCAACTGATTTGCTAGTGAAGACGCTGACCCTACCACTACTGCATCACCCTCGACTAACCCCTCTGTTGCATTGCCGTCGGTATCTGCTGTTGCAGTCAATCGGTAAATGTCTCTCCTGTTTCTACACTTTCTGTTGTTTATTTTAATAGAAACCCAGGGAACGCAGATTTCTATTGTTAAGGCTTTCTGTTGTTAAGCCTTTGATTTTTTTACTTTTTGGTAAAAGGGAAGAATTCAAACCCTCCCTTAATGTCAGTAGTCACAACACGTGGCCAGAGGAATTATAGGGTTTTCTATTTTTGGTTTTTAGCATTTCCAAGAACTTCCTGTTTAATGATCAAATTATCATTTTTGTGCTATGGATTTTTAGTTTTTATGTGAATATGTACACACAAGCACACACATTTAGATTGAATTGGTTTTCAGTTCACAAAATTAGGAACTTAAATTATTCAAACTAAACTAAAATTAGGATTTTTATTTTAGTTTTGATATCTGAATTTGTTTTGCTTGTATGGATAATAGATTTGGACTGATCTTACATATTTAATTTTTGAATTATTATTTTGTTAAGCCAATTTTTTTTCTTCAAATGCATTTTGGATGGCAATTCCTGAAATGGGGTCGTTCAAGTTTCTTAAATTGAGTTTCTTTGTTGTAGCATCGGTGGTTGAATCTTGTGTTTGATTCTATTTATTGTGGTTGAAATAGTTGTTATATTTATTGTGAGGTATCACTTCTCTATCATTGTGTTTGATTTCATTCAATTAAAGATGGCTGAATCTTGTTGAGGTCCTCCATTAATACTAATATATTTAACTTCTTGTTTCTTGATGAGCAGTTGGATGGCTAGAGATTGAAACCATGTCATGTTGGTAACTTAGTACTAAAAAACTTAACTACAAATAGTAAGCACAACTTCCTTTTGTTTTGATTTGGTGGTTTTAATTTTGTATATGAAATTTATATTTGATTATAAGTAACTAACAACATTATCGATATAATGCTTCAGTAGAAATGGAGTAAAGCTATCCAATCTGTTATTGGACTTCAATTTTAGGGGGCGTACCTATTGCAATAGTTTTGGCAAGGTAGTTGACTATTTTAGGGCCCCATTTGTTTTCTATTAGATGTTTTGAGTTTTAGCCTTCGGGCAATTGTTTTCTTAGAAACTTGGTTCGGCATGGAAGCACGGTCCCTTCTCCCTTTTTCTTAAAAAACTTTCAAAACAAGAAAGCTTTATAATTTTCCTTCTTAACTTGGTTCTACAAGGGATGAGTATTTTATTTGATTAATGGACTTTCCTATTAGAATGCACACCTGTTCTTTACCTCTGTCATGCTTCCTAAATCCAACCTTTGCTAACTATTAACTTGGTTCTACAGGGAACATTAATAATTTTCACAAATTACTAACTATTAACATAATATTATTTACGATTACAAATTACATATATCAACAAATATTTTAAAATATGCATAATTAAATAAAAAATAAAATTTCATATATATATAATTAAATTAAATTAAAATTTATATATCATATTATTGTCATCACTTTATTGTTTCTTTTTCTTTATAATCATATATATATAATTCCTAAATCAAAATATGCAAGCTGCCTCTTACTAATTTCCATATATATATTATATCTTTGACTTTGTTTCCATATAATAATACATGGATTAATATTTGACAAAGTAGTAATGGAAATTTTTAACATCCACAATACGTTTTTGTTTATTTAGATTTTTACATCAAAGTGGATTGAAGAGGTACGAACTGAGCGGGGTAGTGAATTAATCTAGTTTACAACTGCTTCAGCTTTTGGCTGTGGTCATTAAGTTGGTGTGAAATTGTCGATAGCCCTTTGTTGTATCTTCGTCGGCAGCCCTCTGCTGCTTCTCTAGTTTTCTGCCATCCAGTTTTCTGTTATTTGCCATACTGTAAGTTCTTTTTCTAAAAAGTATTAGTGAAACAATGCTGTCTGATTTTATTTTATTTTTTAAATTAAAGTTGTTGGAATGCATGGTAAATTGGAAGGTTGAAGCCGTCCAAAACAGGACATGTTTCCTATGATTACTGAGTGTAAATGCTTGTTTATTTGGAGTATAAATGATGTCCAAAATAGGGTATGTTTTGGTTATAATGTGTCTCCCCTCTGCTATACATAGAATTATTTAATAATGGACTTAAGAAATAATATTTTAATGTAAAAGAAGGCCAAAAGGGAACACGCAAGTATGCTTATTTGCAACGTTCATGGGCTTCACTTTTCCCATTCCTTTTTTTTTCCTTTTTAAACAAAAAAAATATCTTTATTATTATATTGTTGGAGTAATAAAATATTTTTTTATAAAATAGTATAACATTATGAAAATAAAATAAAATAAAATTTATTTTAATATAAAAATCAAATTACTATTTTTTTTTCAAAAAAATGATTTAAAAGTTTTTTAAAATGAAAAGTTATTTTTGTTGACATGGGAATTCAACGTGATCTTCATCCCCAAGTACTTCTGAATGGGAAATATCGGTTGCCGCCTCTAATTTTTGCAATGTCGAAGGAAGAGAAAGAAGTGTTCTGCACGGTGTTGAAGGATATAAATGTCCCAGATGCATATGCCTCAAATATATCTCGATATGTGAGTCTTAAAGATCGAAGACTATATTCTTTAAATTCACATGATTATCACATCTTGATGCAAGATTTACTGCCACTTGTTTTACGGTGCTGTATGTCAAAAAAGGTGACGTCCTGTATAATTGAACTTTCCAATATAATGAAAGCTTTTGTGGCAAATTTTTGAATGTTGAAGAACTTGAGAAAGTACAAGATCAAGCCACTTTGACTTTATGTAATTTGGAGAAGATCTTTCCACCTTCCTTTTTCACTATTATAGTGCACTTGATAATCCATCTCCCTCGTGAAGCAATATCGATGGATGTATCCTATAGTAAGGTGTTAATTTATTTCAAACCTATTCATTCATTCACCTCTATACCATTAGTTACAACTTTTGATAATGTTGTATATCGTGTTTAAGTTCCTATTCAAATTGAAGTCTTATTGTCGTAATAAGCGTTATCCAAAAGGATCAATTGCTGAAGGCTACTTGGCAGAGGAGTGTATGACTTTTTGTTCTAGATATTTAGAAGATGTTGAAACAAGATTGAATAGACCAAGTAGAAATGCTGGGCTCAATGATTCTAACTTGGCTGAAACTTATTTATTTCAAAGCTATGGAGAACCAATCGGTAAACTTGAAATTGCAGAATTAGATGAAAGATCTTGGGTACAAGCACATAGATATGTTATTTTTCACCACGATTCAATTGAACCATTACGCAAGTAAGTTCTAGAATATGATAAATATTCATCTTTTTTTATTTGTTTATTTTCTAACCAATTAAACCTCTTTTTAACATAGTGAGTACAAACAAATCTTGAGATCTTGTTCATGTTCTCGAAGATTACAATAACGAGAGATTAATAAGTTATTCATAGAATCTTTTCATGAATGGTTAAGCCAAACGGTATGCTACTCAACCTTTTATTGACAAATAATAATGTTTTCTCATAACATTTATAATTACTCAATTTACTTTCGATTCAATAGGTTTGGAGTGGGAAGGACGTTAATGACGAAGTTAAATGGCTTTCCCAAGGTCCGAATAGAGTAGTAAAAAGATATAGTGCCTTCATCATCAATGGATTCAGATTTCATACAAAATATCACGAGAGATTGAGGAGAACTCAAAATTGTGGAATAGTTATTAATTCTTCAATTACAAGTTATGCTAGTGCTAGGGACAGTAATCCCGTTGAGGGAAATGTGGAGTATTAAGGACTTCTTACTGATATTATTGAGTTGGATTACTATGGAAAATGGAAAGTTGTCTTATTTCGATGTGATTGGGCTGATGTTAATACTGCTCGCGGAATTTAAAACGATCAATTTGGTTTTACAATGGTGAATTTCTCTCGATTGATTCACACTGGAGAACAATTGATAGACGAGCCGTATGTATTTTCTTCTTAAGTGAAACAAGTTTTTGACTCGAAAGATCCAATTAATGAGGGTTGGTACGTTGTACTCCGAAACACCCCTAGAGACTTGTTTGACATGGGCAATGGAAGTAGAGATGACATCGTCGAAAGATCAGAAACTTTGTCTTTTCCAGAACAAAACTTAAATGAAAATATCCTTTGTACTAGTACACAATTTTAATGGGTTCGTCAGGATGTGAATGAAGATATTTACGAATTATGATGTAGTAAGATTTTATGATTTTTTAATTATATGTAATATTATAATTTTAATCTTGGTCATGTTATATAATTTAACTATTTTATATGTATTATTATTACTGTAATTTGTTACTAAAATTTCAACTATTTTATGTGTATTGCAGGAAAAATACGTAGAAGAAGATTACGAGATTTAAGTATTGTCTAAAATACTCCAAATTTGAAAGAAGCAAATAGTGAACAATAGACAGTTATTGGATCTTCGAATGTACATGAGACACTTGATGAGATTGCAGAATTTTAAAGTAATGTTAAGTTTATTTTACATGTGTGTTGACTTTTATTGTTGATTTATTTTTCAATTTTAATATAATAATATATCGTTTTTCAGCTGAAAGAGGTGGGATGCGTAGAGGTCGAGGACGTACGCTACCTAACGATTTATACGACTTAAATCCTATCGAGTGTATCAAAGTAAGTAGAGACAGTCATGGTCAATCTGTTGGATCTGAAGTTCTACTTTTAGCAAGCTATTTGGGCATTATAGCACAAAATGCCAATATGTTGCCCATCGACTACGAATCATGGCATCACATGCCAAATAGCAACAAAAATCAAGCTCTCGATAATATTAAGTTAACAAGACGTGAATGTAATTTATAATACTTTGGTTTAAGTTTCTTTTATATTTACATTCTAAACTTGTGTTTTTTTAGGAGAGATTTGCTTTAGAGGTCTCGGATAACTATATTAAGAAGGCATTGGGTAAAAAATGGAGAGACCATAAAAGCACTTTGAAAAAACAAAATTTTAAGAAAGTCATAAGCCTCGAAGAAAAATTGCGAAGTGTCCCGCCGGGAATGTTGAGGTACCAATGGGAAGATGCGGTTAGATTCTGGAATTCAAAGAAAGGAGAGGCATTACATACTTTCAAACTCTTATAAATTTTTCGGTATATAGTGTTTACTATATACAATATAATAATTTCATTATGTAGGACCGTGAGCGAGTTGGAACAAGCAGCAGGCAAAAACAAAAATTCACGCACATGGCAGGGTTGAGAAGTTTTGCTTCTGTAGCTGAGGCCGAGGTATTATGAATTTATTAATTCTGTCAAATATTAATGACTTTCTACTATTAAATAATATTTTTACTACTATATGGTAGGAAGTATCGTCTGGTCAAAAAGTTAGACACCTTCAGCTTTTTGAGATTACGCATAGGAAGAAAGATGGATCTCCTATGACATCCGAAGCTGGAGAAATTATGTTATATTTATATAATAAATTTTGATTTATTATAAATATTTATAATGTTTAATTATAATGGTTTAATTCGTCGTTAGTAGTTTTAAATAATGTTAAGTTATGTTGCATTCCTTTTTATTATATATTTCATTTCTAACTCTTTGGTTGATTTATTAGGAGGAACTAAAGGAGAAGAAGGTAGAGTATGAAGCGATTGCTTCGACTGATAGTTCTGTTAATCTTGAGAACATTGATAACAAAATTATTACTGAAGTTTTGGGTCCTGAAAGGTACGGTCGGGTTCGATTTCAAGGATCTGGTGTTACTCTGACCCAATATTTTGGATTCGGCTCCCAGCAATACATGCCTTCCGGTAGTCAAGCTCAGGCTGAAGTTCAAAGGCTAAGAGACCAGATAGCTCAGATGCAAGCAAGCACAGTTGAGCAAATTGCTGAGGTTCAAAGAAAATATGAAGAACTCCAACAACAACTTAGAGCGGATGCAAAGCGGAGGAGGCAAAGCGATGCAGCGAGGAGTCGAGGCAAAGCGATGATGGAAGTAGAGCAGAGTAGAAAGTATGATGAGCTCCAGCTACAGCTCCAGCATAGGATGAAGATGTTTCAGCAGTCACAAAAGCTGCCATCTTAAACATTTGTTTTCTCGTTGTAAGAATATTTTTAATAGTCACATTTAACATTATTGTAAGAATATTTTGAGTTATACTTCATTTATTAATTTACATTATATATCTTTCGTTAAATTTGAAGTATCATTTTAGATTTAATGTTTTTGGTTGTAATTTTTATGCTACATTTGCTATTTTTGGTTGGATTTCATGCTATATTTGTTGTTTTTGGTTGGATTTAATGCAGGAAGGGTTGGATATTGGTAAAAAATGCATATTGCAAATATGTCAAAATTAGTGGCGTTTTTAACAAAAGCGCCGCTAAAGGTCATGGCTTTTAGCAGCACTTCTCCCAAAAACGCCGCTAAAAGACGTGATCTTTTGAAGGGTTTTTTTAAATAAACGCCACAAATTTTTGCGGTGTTTTCTATAGCGGAGTTTTTTGTGGCGCTTGTGAAAATGCCGCTAAAAGTCTGTTTCCCTGTAGTGCCTTCACCATTGTATTCATGATATAGTTATAATTGAAGAGTTCGTGTAACACCCCTAACCCATGTCCGTCGCCAGAATGGGGTTACGAGGTATTACCAAACGAGACACAAATTTCGAATAATCATATGCATACACTTGCACAAACTTTTAAACCAATCAAATATATATATAATAATAGATTTAATTTCTTTGCGAATGATTTCAATAAGGAAAAATCATAATTCGTATACAAACAGCTTTAATGTTATTCTTGTTTGACAAATAATAAACTTATAAATCAATCAACTTATGACCAACGTTTAAAGACTAACTTATACACTATTCAACATCCATTTTAAATTAAGAAGGACATTTATACCTCACATAAAACTCATAAAATCTTCATGATTTACTAATGCACAAATCACTATTCATTTGGTCATTTTTCAATGCATTAGCCGAATACAATTATGCTTTAACAATTGTCCATTTTCAACTTTATTCAAACACTTTACAAATCTATGCATTTCAAAGAGCTAAACCAAATATATCAAACATAGCTTGTCTAACATGTAACATACCATACTCAAATATATAAACATGCTAATATTACCAAGCAAGCAATATAACAAAGATCATATTTATAACCAATTCAAAAATCATATATTTGATTAAGTACATAAATAAACATTTTACTAAGATTTATGTCATATCAAACTTATTACAAATTTATCTCAACTAATGTATAAATATTAAACCATTACATTATATACCTATACATATATATAAGTGCCGAATCATGATAATTACTATAATATATATTATACCAAAATACAACTCAAGGCCAAATTGCTTCTTAACAATTCGGTAGTGATATTAATCATGAAAATCATATAAGTACTAAGTAATTTGAAATAAGCCAATATGTATCATATAAAACCAATATACATATAAATGTCATTGTCATTCTACTCCATTAATAAACCAAATCAATAAACCGTTCATAAAACAAATAATAACATATAATATGCACATCAAAATAATCTCCAACGACGTTTATATATAACTGAATATTCTTTAATACCAAATCACATAATAACACCTTAACTAAATATATCAACCAAATTCACATACATGTTTATTTATGCACCAAATCATTTTAACCATGAGTAACATAACAAGCTTAAATCATACTTATGGATATACCATGATTGATTCAATCTAATCACATCTAAAAATCATCAACCATTTTCAATGCATTTAAAACATAAAAACATGACTAAGTTCATATAATCAGTTAACATATTAGCCATTTTTGCATGGCTTAATATATACATCCCACAAACTTGACCAAATACAACCTAGTTTATACATGCCATAGGTTTGAGTTTAAACTTATAAAACACCAAAAGTAGTCAATAGTGTGATAGACTTTGCTGACGATCCCGGAGCTCGTATCTGACTTCCAAAATCTATAAAACAGAGGTAAACATAAACACACACAGAGTAAGCTACCATAGCTTAGTAAGTGATAAGAAAATAATCAATTTAATGTCATAATCAACTCATTTAAACCAAACCAAACTATAGTATCATAGTCACATTAAATTTCAAGCTTACGATTTCATGCATATCTTATACTTTCACATATAAACTTATTCATGGCCAAATGTATATATATATATTAACAAAGTATGTTTCAATTTCAAAGCCAAAATATTATTATAACCAAGTACATTTACACACATATACATATACTCATGAATCAAATATAACATTACATGTATATACATAGCATATGGCCGAATATACTTCACAAATGCACATATGTTCACATTAGTAACTTATATAATTTGCATCACATATCTAATGGTCAACTTACCTTATTTTCAAATAGGAAATCAACTAACTCATACCTGATCATTTAGCTCGTTTTACACTTTCGATCATAACTTATCGTTGCCCGATGAACCATTCGGAATTGGATAGGACACTCGGATAATCACATATATCATACAATGACAACATCCCAGACGTACCCTTACATGTAATCACATATCGATGCCACTGTACCAGACAGGGTTTTACTCGCACACATATATCGAAGTCACATATTGATGCCAACATATAAAACGTGGTCTTACTCGCACATATATATCGATGCCATGGTCTTACTCGCACATCACATATCGGAATCCTATGTCATGACATATGTATCCTAGCTATTCCTAAGGTTCCTACGGGGCTTTTAGACGTCGTAACTCAGTCGAAACGAATTCATAAACATAGCTCCTAAGCTTATTTACATTCGGCTAACATATATATATTTTCACATAATTCATTTCAGCATATAAAACTCATATTTATTTAAAATAAACAATATCTATTTTCTTATAAACTTACCTCAAACGATGAAAATCAGAACGGGACGGCTAATTGACAACTTTAGTTTTTCCCCTTAGTTTTTCCCCGATCTAAATCTGATTTCTTTGGTTCTTGATTTAAACATATTCAAATTAAACTCATTCAAACATATTTTCACTCAATTTAGTCCAAAAACACATAGATGGGCAAATTACCATTTTACCCTGTCATTTCACACTTTTTACAATATAGTCCAAATTGCACAAAACACAAAATATGCAAAATTTCAATATATCATGCTTAGGCCGAATCTTCCTTATGTTTATACAAGTTCATATATTTCATTTATTTCACATTTTAGTCCATCAATTTATTATTTTTGTAGTTTAGTCCTAATTACTCAAAATCATCAAAAATTCCAATACAAAACATGTTAATCTGAAACATATCTTTCATATTTCACCAACTAACATCACAAAGTTCAAATATTCATCAATGGCATAACTCAAAATATTCATCAAAATAAAAAATTCAAGCATGGGCTTTGTACATTACACTACAACGATCTCAAAAACATTAAAATTATCAAAAACCGAGCTAGTTACATGCCTTAATCAAACTCAATAATGGCCGAATGTCCTAGTTTTGTTTCTTTCCTTTCTTTTTAATGTTATTCTGTACAAACTAGAAAGATGAACACTTGTGTCTTTATTTTATGTTTTATATTATTATTACTTATTAATTATTTTACTTTTATAACCTTTATAATAAAATTTTAAAACCATATATTATAAGGTTACTACCGTCCATGATTTATAAATATGTCTAATTGCAACATAAATGCCTCCATTTAAGAATACAACAACAATTCGACCCTTACACATTAAACTATCAAGTTCTCATTTTACGCGATTAAACCTTTTTATTTAATCGGACACTCAAACGACAAAATTAAATCACAAAAATTTCACACATATAAATTCACACATAATAAGCGCAGAAAATAATTTTAAAATATTTTTTTGACTTGGATTCGTGGTCCCAAAACCACCATTCTGAATATGGTCTAAATCGAGAAAGGACGCGAAAATTTGGTAGCTAACCATATGAGCCGAAAACCTCCATTGAAGGATGTCACACCACTTAAAGATGATTTTCTAGATGAAAGTCTACTTGCTACTTAGACAATTTTCCCTTGGAATGCAGACATGGTGAATTACCTTGCTACAGGTATAGTCTTTTCTAATTTATCACGATCTGAAAAAGATAAGATCAAATGTGAATTGCGATACTATGTTTGGGATGACCCCTACCTTTTGAAATACTATGCCGATCAAGTAATTCAACGTTGTGTTGCAGAAATTGAGGTAAAATTGATTCTGTCCTTTTGTCATTCTTAGCATGTGGTGAACATTTCGGACCTAAATGAACTACGTATAAAGTTCTTGAATGTGGACTATATTGGCCACATATTTTTTGTGATGCATATTTGTTCTGTAAAACATGCGAAAAGTGTCAAAGGGTAGAAACTTGAGCTAGAAAAATGAAATGCCTCTAACTCCTGTACATGTCTGTGAAATATTTGATACATGGGGCATTGATTTTATGGGACCTTTTGTCTCAACATACGGTAACGTTTATATTTTACTTGCAGTTGACTATGTGTCAAAGTGGGTGGAAGCAAAAGCTAGCCGTAATACTGATGCCAAAACGACAGTCAATTTTCTAAAGATTATATTTTTTCCAGATTTGGCACACCGCGAGCATTGATCAGTGATCGGGAAATGCATTTTTCTAATAAGGTAATCGACACATTTTTTAAAAAGCATGGGGTAGTACAATGTGTCTCTACGGCTTATCACCCTCAATTAAACGATCAAGCGAAAGTGTCGAATCGAGAAATTAAGTTGACTTTGGAGAAGACTATTAAGCCCGATAGAAAGATTAGAGTTTGCGACTAAATGATGCATTGTAGGCATACTGTACAGCTTATAAAGGACCCATAAGTATGTCTCCTTATCGATTAATTGTTTGTAAACCGTGTCATCTTCCTATCAAACTAGAACATAAAGTGTTTTGAGTGGTCAAGCAATGCAACATAGAGATAGAAGCACAAGTAAGTATCGTAAGTTACATATTTAGGAACTTGAGGAAATTCGACGAGAAGCATATGAAAGTGCCTAAATTTATAAGGATAAGATCAAGGTATACCATTATCAAAAGATAACCCGTAAAGAATTTGTGGTAGGGTAGAAAGTATTACTTTATGACCCTACACTAAGAATCTTTGTAGGTAAGCTTCGAACTAAGTGGTTAGGGCCTTTTGTTATTACTCATGTATTTCCACATGGTGCAGTCGAGGTTAAAAGCGAAGAATCCAGAAAAATTTTCAAGGTCCACAGACAGAGATTAAAGCCTTTGTATGAAAACTTTCAATTCCACATGGTTGAGGAATTAGTCCTCGAAGAGCTGGTTGCATAAATTTCCAGGTTGTCGAGCTAACGACATTACACAAAATGCTTTTTGGGAGGCAACCTAAATTTATTTACATTTATTTAATTTTGAGTTTAAGTAAAATTTAGGTTGGAAATAAATAAATAAATTTTTATTTAATCCAATTAATTTGATGTTTTTAGGAATGTAATAGAGGTTGTGAATTTTCCAAAAATCGAATAATAATGGTGGCGTAGGCACGATATGGTAGATACTGACAATTATTTACCTATAAACAAAACCCAACACCCTTAACCCAAATAATAATACCAAGACCCAAATCCACTTAACCTACCCACCCATACCCAAATACCAATCCAAATGACCCACACAAAAAACCCCCAATACCCAAAACACCAACTAGCCCAACATGGCCCAAAAAAATGAAAAAGAAGAAAATTAGGCCGAACAGCCTAGCTGGCCCAAAAAAATAAAAAAAAAGAATTGGACAAGAGGCCCAAACTTGCCATTCAAAAAAAATAAAAATAAAAAAAACCCAAATCCCTAAATTCTTAAACCTCATTTTCTTCATATTTTTCAAAAAGAAAAAGAAACATAACCCTAAATTTTTAAACACCACACCATCGTCCCTTCACCTCACCGCCGTCGTCGAGTATTGTTGCCATCACTGTCAAGCACAAACCTCATGAGTCACCATTGTCTCACCGCTTCTACCGGCGTCGAACGCTACTTTGTAAAGCACCATCGTTCTTCCCCTCCCTCTATTCGCTGTCGTCGAACTTAGATGCCACTACGTTGCCACAGCCTCGCCATTTCTCCCATCACCGATTTACACTCTCGCGTCGTCGCTCTTCCCTTTCACAACACCGTATCTTCTACTTTTTTCCTCCATAATCACCAAATCCCCAAACCATCCCTCCTACCACCTTAACTAACTCAATACTTGAAACCCCCACCACCACCCTTCAAAAATTGGTCCAAACCACGCTGCCGCTGCCATCCACCATCGGCACCGCTGTCTGCCACCGTGAGCAACTAGAGCCATTTGTTCTTTAAGCCCATACAAAAACCATGGTTTAAACACGGAACCAAACGGAAGAAAATATTCTTGCCTCGCTCAATCATGGACGATACCGATTCTCAGCGCCTCCAGTCATCAATTTAGACGACGACTCAGAACTTTCTCCACCACCTACGAGATGAATAGCCGCGCATATTGCAAATCGTCGCCGATGAAGCCCAAATTCGATTGAAACAGAACATTCGAACAGTAGCCTCGCTACTCCTGAAAGGCCGATTCCTAACCCATAACCTGTTTTACCTTTAATAACATATTATGCAAGTCACTCGGATGAGGTTAGGAGTTCTAACGACTATGTCGAAAGTCCCTCGACTAGAAACGAGTGTATTTCTCAGTGTCGAACATGATCATCCACCACTCAAGCTCGTCGACCACCGACACATAAGCCAGTGACACCTCCACACAGTAGTACTAGTACTGCTGGAAATTCAAGTTCACCACCTGACTCTCCCAATAAAAATGTTTGACCATCACGAGATGGTCAATGTAATAAACGACGCCGTGCAACGAAGGACAACTACGAGGGTTTCTAAACTTTTCGACCTCAAAGTATTGCGCAATATACGACGACATCTGACAACGTCCGCTCCTGGTCTGTAAGCAAATTGATCTTTACACATTTGATATGTTAAATATTCGTGATGTTGTGATTGGCTATTTTGATGCTATTGGTTGGAGTTTATTTGCAAATAATTCATGTATTGCATATTATGAATTGATTTATGAATTCTATACCACATTTAGCTTAAATATTAATACATTACGAACTGTTGAAACACAAAGCATTATCTATTTTCGATTACTTGGTAAAGACTTTAGGATGCCGATTTCTGAATTTAACATTGTCATGGGTTTCGTCGACCCTAATAATATTCAAATCGATTCTTATCATATTGCTCTGTTAGATATTCTAAGTAACTTTGATGCTCAAAATGTTTATTATGCTTTAACTCATTCTAGAAATCAACTTTATAATCCAAAGACCTCTAAGGACTTATTTGTGTATGAACCCGCTTTGGGATATATTTATCGATTTTTAGCCTTTAGTTTTTCAAGTCGAAATGATTCGTCATCTGTTTTAACTAAAACTGAATTGTTTTTTTTATGGTGTATTTATTCTGGATTTAAAGTTAATTTAGGATATTGGTTTGCACGAAACATTCATGTTGATTTGCAATGCAATCGTCCACTAATACTTGGCCATATATTACAAATTTAACCTCTCGACTTTTTCCCTCTGAAGTCAATTTCTTGTCCTTAACATGTGCATATACTATGGATAGCCTAGATAAATATTGTTTGGATTCTATGAGTTTGCTTGCCGGCATCCATACTACGTGTTATTTTGTTCCTCCAGGTACACAAACTACTCGTGAAAATGTGGTCTTTCGCCAATGCCCATACTTCACTACTAGGGAGCAAGAGGAACAACCTCTATCTGTAGAGGCACATTTAAGTCAGATCAAAGCTTGACTTGAAACAATGGAAACCCAAGTATCCACAATCCTCGACATCTTACAAAGTCGTAACCCCCAACACTGACAACATCGTTAAAAGACATTTGGGGAGTATTCTTAACTTTTCTTTTTACTTGTTATTTGGGTTACTGTCTTTTATTTCATATAAAACATGCTTGAGGATAAGCATAGATTAAGTGGGGGGTTGAAATGGTAAGTAAAATGGTAGATATGCATGGTTTTTGCTGCATGTTTCTATTTTGCATATGTTCAATCTTATGCTAGATTTATTCAATAGTTTATTTGACATTAAGCCTCTAATCTCATTACTTAGTCAATTTGGACAATTGGGTACTTTTTGAATTAAAGTGCTCAAGTATCTAGATTAATCGACATGTGTGTTTTAAAATTGATATATGTAACTAGATTTTTCATGAAAATTAACTGTTTCAAAAATATTTGCTTATAAATTAATTAATTAATAAAGGCTCAAATTATGAGTGAAAGTTTCGAAAACGTGACCGAATTTAGTAACTAGGGTGAGGTGTTTGGGTTGTCATCTTATCTTGCGTAAAAAAGGTTTGAGTGACAAATTGAAAACTTACAAACATTCCGCTAATCGAGTCTGAAAAAAAAAGACTGTTTGAATTGAGTAACTGAGATAAGGTGCTTGGGTTGTCATCCTAGTTCACGTAAAGAGGTTTTACTATGTCTAAAATTTTTACCACTGCATGATTAATTAATAATACCTTGAAATTTTTGGATTCAAATTCAATTTAGTGAAATGATTTAGTTCACATATTTCAATTTTATGACACTTGTTGATCAAACTATATATTCTGAGCATTTATTTATTTTTGCCTATGTTGTTTGCATTGATTATGGATGCGGAAAATAGGCTCAATTTTTAATAAATTGTAGAATAATTTCTAATGTTTGAAAGTACAATATGAGTGAGGACAAGCATGAGCTAAGTAGGGGGATTTGATAACAAGTTAATTTGCATGACTTTTTCTGTTTAATTCGGTTAATTTTTGAATTGATCCCTGCTAAATTAGTGGTTTTATTTTTTAATCTTGTCAAGGATGCAATTGGGATGCTATGAGTAAGAAACGAGCAGAAAAGGACCAACTTGCAACCCAGTCAATAAACTGAGGCCGAATATAAAATATGGAAATAGCCAAGGACTCGTCAGATTCTTTTAACTTTGTAAAAGACAAAATAAGAAACAATCTGATTTTATTTTTTTTAATTTTAATTATGTGTTGAGTGGTTAAAGCCAAATTTAGTAAATGTTATGTATACTAATAGGGTTTTAAGGTGGCTTGGAAAAGACACATTATGTTTTACACTTGATTTTCATTTGGAATTAAATAAGAATTATTCCTTTCTTTCCAATTTCATGCATCAGTAGCTTACTGCTACCCCATTTTCATTTCCTTGTTTTTGCAAAAATCTATTTAATTGCTTTCCGATTCCCTTCCCTTCCAAACTTCCACCATTTTCACTCAAATCCACTCCATAGCCAACCAAAGCATGAATAAATTCATACTGCACTAAATTCTAGCTTAGCTTTAGGTCGGTATTCTTTCCGGGAAAGAATCGTGAGATACTTATCCATACTAAAAATCCTTCCAATTGGTATTCACGTTTTTCCTAGGTATCGGGATTGACAACTCATACCTTAAAGTTAACTCGATTTCAAGTCAAAAAGTGCACGTTGGTTTGGAGTCAAGTTTATAGGTAGTTGGGGAAACGAGTCTATCGAGCTGTATTCGAATCTTCGAGAACAAATCAAGGAAAAAGTGATCGGGTTTAAACAACCCATGTGGTTGAGGCCGTTAATCCGAGTTGGGTTCTTCAGAGCATAAGGCTACCGAAATCTCAAATCAGCAACTTGTGTATCTCAGTTAGATAACTAATAAGGGTTGGTTTGCAGCTCGTACTGAGACCAGCTACGAGAGGAAGAATTGGCGATTAGGATGTTCTTAACTACTATAACCAGCTTATTGTTTGGAAGAGAAAATTTATGTTCGAGGATCGATTCTAAATCGAAAATCTACCGAGTCTAGGGCTAAGACTTATAATCACTGTTTACAAAATCTAAATTTATTTCCCAATTTAATTTTATTTCCAATTTATTTAATTGCTTATTTATGTTGTTTTAGTTGTTTAATTTCTAAACATTTCAAACTGCCCTAGTTGATTTGTTTATTTTTTTCTAGCAGGTCTGCTTAGAGTTGTAGGTAAGATCATTGTCACGACTATCGACACAGAAAAAATTCTAATCACAAGTTAAACGCTAAAGTTGATTATAATACCAATCACTGTGGACTCAACCCTACTACCATTCTTTACTACTATTTAGAGTTATATTCTAGGAATTACTTTTGGTGATTTCGACACCCATCAATGCCACACGGGCGTATCCTCAGCCATATTGGATGAGTGTGTGGCTGTGTAGGTCACATGGCCTAGGCCAATTTGGGCATTTAGGTCTTGGGTCAAGCCATGTGGGCCATGCGGGCATAGCCAATTTGGGCGTGTAGGCCTAAAATTTTAAAATTTTCCCTAGGGTCACACATGTCGTTCCCATCAATTGTGAGCCTTTTGTAGGGTCGATAAGGGCAAACCAAATCCTAATGCATGAGATCTGCTATTCTGATAGACTGTTTTGAGTATTAAGAAAACCAATATATATGATTTGACTATTTTGTATAAATTTGTATGATATTTGTATATGAGCATGCGAGACATGTTAATTCTGTTATATTTGTTTATCTATTATCTATTTTTGTATATGGGGTGGGATTTATATATGTGGAGGAAGTATTCTCTAAGGCAACATTTCGCCGGTATATTGGCAGCTTGGCTGCAAACTATCCTGATAAGTGTCATATAGACACTATGTGGTATAGGAATAGGTGGGTGTTTTACACCCCACGTGGTGTGCTGGGATAGTCAGAGTTGGTATGTAGAGAATAGGGGTAGGAATTTGCATATTTGTATAACTCTATTATTATCTGATTCTGCTAAGGGCTTATGTCCATATCTGATATAATACAAGAGAAATATGAGTTTATGTGTATGTATGTCTTTGTTAAGTTACACACCGAGTTTCGAAAACTCACATCTGTTTGTCTATTCTGTTAAGGTAATCCTCAGACATAGACGGGTTGATGCGATACAGGCTTAGCGGTTACCACTAGTTTGGAAACTGTCTTTTAATTAACAATTTAATTTAAATTTCTGGTTTTTTTTCTTGAGAGATTTGTAATTTAAGGACTCTTCGGACTGTTTGATTTCTTTTGGTTTTTTTTTTGTGATTGGTTTTGATTATGTTTTTTGCGACACACAACAAATAATTTTTTGGAAATAATAGTTCCTCGTAAATAAATGTTTTGGAAAATACAAACTCGATTTTCGAAATATAATGACTCTTAAAATTTTCGCTGCAAATTAAGTTTTTCTGAAAGAACAAACTATCGACAATTTCAGTAATGAATATGTTACCAGATATGTTTTATAAAATATGGACTCTTTTTTAGCAATATACTATACGAGGTTTTTGACGTGATAAGTTTAGTTTCAAACCCTTCTTCGTAACATTCCTAGATTCGGCCATAACGTCTAGGCCGGATATGGGGTGTTACATTTAGTGGCATCAGAGCCAAGTTACAAAACTCGGGCCATGAACTTTGGGTTTAAAATTTTATTTGAAAAAGAACTAATTTTTAAACAAAATTTGTTTCATTTTTTAGTAAGTATGTGGTACACCAAGTCTTCGGTGCCGATCTTGTATGTACTTCTAAACTTAGAAATGTTGTAGTTAGAAAACTCTGAACTTTCTGAAACTACACTGAGTTAGTTAGGCGCTGAGACTTCTAAAAGATTTCTAAAACTTTTGATAAAAATTTGAAACATAAAACATTTGCTAGTAAACATTAAAACTGATACATAAAATTTTAAAATGTAGATAAAATAGTAATTACGATGAGTGCTCGTGGAACGCATAGTCGTGGTATTTGTGGGCGCAATGGGCGCTGTAGGGGGAATCGAGCTCAGTCTTCCTCAACGGGCAGTATGCTAAATTTAGATACTAGTGAGACACCGGCTACACCTACTGCCAAGATCGAGTCTCAAAGCCATTCGACTGAGGATGATGCATTGTTCCAAGCTATGCTTTGGAGTTTTGGAGAGAGTCGTTGGACCCTATTTCTGATTTGGGGCCATGGGTCAATAACTAAACAACTCCAATTTAATAGAGCTGAACTATTTAGAGGCGTCACTAGAGCAGAAACTGAAGGGTGCAGTTTCTTTGCTTCGCGATAAGGCATACGGTGGTTATCGGTTGAGGAGGGTACTCAATCAGATAATCTTACTCAAGATTATTTCAAGACAGCCTTTCAAGGGAAGTAAGTGGGAGCGAGCTATGTGGATGCTCGCAGGCATGAGCTCATAAATCTCACGCAAGGAGATAAAACTGTGGTCGAGTATAAGGCCAAATTCCTGAGGTTGAGCCGCTACACTAGAGGGATGGTAGCATCAGAATACAAAAAGTGCGTACATTTTGAGGATAGTCTGAGGAATAATTTAAGGGTTCTGATTGCTCCGCAGAGGTGGCAGGAGTTTGTCATTTTGGTAGACAAGGGAAAGATCACCGAAGAGGTTAAGCGCATTGAGCACCAAAACAAGGATAGTGAGAAAGACAAGAATAAGGGAGATTCAAAGCCTTCTAATTCTACTTAAGAGTCAAAGAAATAGGGCAGACCTGATGGGCCTTCCAGAGTGGGAGTTCCATTTGCTCCTAATGGGGTTCAGTCATGCAGTGACTATGGTAGGTGTCATCCGGGCGAGTGTTGGAAGAGATTGGAGGCATGTTTACGTTGTGGATCAATGGATCTTCGTATTAGATAGTGCTCACAGTGTTCAAATCAGATGCAAGCTTCAATTTTGGATTTTGTTCAGCCTCAGAGGGCAATATTATAGCCACCTAGGAGCCATGGTCCGGCTAGTGATGGTAATGATTTGGGTAGAGGACAAAGAGCATCCGGCAGAGGTACTAATCAGACTGAGGCGAGGCAGCCTGTACTAGTATATACTGCACGACATCGCAAGGATAGAGACGTCCCTAATGTGATTACGGGTACATTTCTTATTTATGATGTTCTGTATGTTACATTGATAGACATAGGGCCAACAGACTCGTATGGAGCTAGTTCTGTCTTTACAAACTTGGGGATTACTGTTGAGAGTACTTCGGGTGAGATTTCTGTATTGAGTTCGATGGGTTAGTCGGTTCGGGTAAATAGACTGTATAGGAATATACCACTGGAAGTACAAGGGGTGGTGTTTCTGAAAAATCTGATAGAGCTACCGTTTAGGGAGTTTGATTTGATTCTGGGTATGAACTGGTTAGCAGAGCATCGAGTCAGCTTGGATTGTGTGACTAAAAGGGTAGTTCTGATAACCGAGGATGATGTAGAAGTTATTGTGATTGGCGAGCGTCAGGATTACTTTTCTAACATAATCTCCGCTCTATTAGCTAAAAAGCTAGTTCAAAAAGTGTGTGAAGCATATCTAACTTACGTAAGTGTTTCAGCTTTCGGGGACTCTTCTGTTGAGAAAATCAGAATAGTGAGAGAATTTCTGAATGTTTTTTCCGAGGAGTTACAGGGTTTACCTCCGAATAAGGAAGTTGAGTTCAGCATTGAGCTTCTACGGGGTACAACTCTGGTGTTCATCTCTCATTATCGAATGGCAATGAAGGAGCTTACGGAGCTTAAGGCCCAGCTTCAAGAGCTTCTGGATCGTGGGTTCATTCATCCTAGTGTGTCTCTGTAGGAGGCACCGGTTTTGTTTGTAAAAAAAAAGACAGAACCATGAGGATGTGCATCGATTACCGACAACTGAATAAGTTAACTGTAAAGAATAAGTACCATCTTCCGATGATCAGTGATCTATTTAATCAGTTTCGTGGGCCTTTAGTGTTCTCGAAGATAGATTTCTTTTTCGGGTATCATCAACTTAGGGTTAAAGAAGCTGATATTTTTAAGATGACTTTTAAGATTCGTTGTGGGCATTATGAGTTCCTAGTTATGCCCTTTGGTTTGACAAATGCTCCTGCTGTATTCATGGATCTGATGAACCAGATTTTCCAACCGTATTTGAATTAGTTTATCGTAGTCTTTATCCATGATATTCTGGTATACTCTAAGATCAAAGATGAGCATGATGAGCATCTTAAAGTAGTTCTTCAGATACTCCGAGAGAAACAGCTCTACGCTAAGTTGAGCAATTATGAATTCTGGTTAAAAGATGTAACGTTTCTAGGGTATGTGGTTTCTACTAAGGGAATCCGAGTTGATTCTAGAAAGATTGATGTTGTACTTGATTGGAAACAGCTTAAGAATGTTTCTGAGATCTGTAATTTTCTGGGTCTTACAGGTTATTATCGGAGGTTTGTTGAGGGGTTCTCATTGATTGCAGTTCATCTAACTAAGCTTCTACGTAACAATGTTCCTTTTGTCTAGACTGATGCGCAACAATCGAGCTTTGAGAAGCTCAAGTCTGTTCTGACTCAAGCTCTTGTTCTGATACAGCTTGAATCTAGTAAGGAGTTTGTGGTTTATAGTGATGCATCGCATGTCAAGTTGGGATGTGTTCTGGTGCAAGATGGTAAGGTTGTGGCTTATACATCCCGACAGCTTAAGTCATACGAAGGAAATTATCCGACGCATGATCTCGAGTTGGTTGCCGTGGTTTTTGCCTTAAAGGTTTAGAGGTATTATCCGTATAGTGAGAGGTGTATCGTCTACACCGATCACAAGAGTCTTAAGTACCTTCTTACTCAAGAGAAGTTGAACCTTAGGCAGCTTAGATGGTTTGAGCTATTCAAAGATTATAACTGTACGATAGAGTATCATCTCAGTAAGGCCAATATGGTTGCCAATGCTCTTAGATGTAGAGCAATGTCTAATTTGAGGGTGATGTTTGCTCACCTATGTCTGTTTGAGGATGAGAGTCTGTTAGCCGAGTTGCAAGTTAAG
Organism: Gossypium anomalum; assembly: GCA_025698475.1. Taxonomy (NCBI): domain Eukaryota; kingdom Viridiplantae; phylum Streptophyta; class Magnoliopsida; order Malvales; family Malvaceae; genus Gossypium; species Gossypium anomalum. Next base: position 72,173,953 of record CM046966.1, on the reverse strand, counting down.
CCGACTTGGATTGATCAGATTCAGGATAAGCAGTTGGAGGATGATTCTTTGATTCTGCAATTTTGTCAAGTAGAGAGTGGTAGTACATCTGATTTTGGGCTGAATAATTATAAGGTTCTGTGTTTCTGAGGACGAGTTTGTGTACTGAACGACTCCGATTTGAGACAGTCTATTCTAGGGGAAGTACATAGTAGCCTTTATGCTGTACATCCTGGTGGAAATAAGATGTATCGGGATCTTCGTAAACTATATTGGTGGCTGGGTTTGAAACGAGAGGTAATAGATTTTATTTCTCATTGTTTGACGTGCCAATAGGTTAAGGCTGAGCACCAGTTGCCTTCAGGTTTGCTCTAACCCGTTAAGATTTTCTTACAGAAATGGGAACATGTAACTATGGACTTCATTAGTAGGTTGCCTTTGACACTTACTAAAAAGGATTTTGTATGGGTCATCGTGGATCGGTTGACCAAGTCCGCCCATTTCATTCCAGTTCAGACATATTATTCACTGCAGAAGTTGGCCAAACTCTATATTTCTAAGATTGTGCGACTTCACAGGGTTTCAATTTCGATAATTTCTGATAGGGATCCTCGCTTACTTTTTAATTTTGGAAAAAGCTTCATAAAGCTTTGGGTTCGAGATTGGACTTCAATATTGCATTCTATCCTCAGACTGATAGTCAATCCGAGAGGGTGATTCAGATATTAGAGGATATACTTCAGGGTTGTGTAATTGATTTTCGAGAAAGTTACCTTTAGCTGAGTTCATCTACAATAATAATAGTTTTCAGTCTAGCATCCAAATGACACCTTACGAAGCTCTGTATGTTCTTAAGTGTCGTACTCCGCTGTATTGGACTGAGTTAGGTGAACGATGGGTTTTGGAGTCGTAAGTTTCATACTCCGTTGTATTGGACTGAGTTGGGTGAACGATGAGTTTTGGATTCTGAGTTGGTTTTTGAAACTGAAGACAAAGTTAAACTGAGTTGGGACCATCTTAAGTCAGCTTCTGATAGACAGAAGTCTTATGCAGATATGAAAAGGGGAGACATTGAGTACTTTGTAGGGGATTACATGTTCTTTAAAGTATCTTCGTGAAAGAAGGTTCTACGGTTCTAACGTAAGGGCAAGTTGAGCCCTAAGTTCATTGGGCTGTATCGAACTCTGAAGTGTGTGGGATCGGTCGCTTATCAGTTAGAGTTACCTCCAGAATTAAACTGTATCCATGATGTGTTTCACGTCTCTATGTTGAGACGGTATCGATCTGACCCATCTCACATTGTTTCTGTTGAGGAGATTGAGGTTAGACCAGATTTGACATTTGAGGAGGAGCTGGTTCAGATTCTGGATCGAGATGTAAAAATTCTGATGAGGAAGTCTATTCCATTAGTTAAGGTTCTATTACAGAATCATGGCACTAAGGAAGCCACGTAGGAACCTCAGGTCTTGATCTATCAACAGTATCTGTATCTGTTTGAATCAAGTAAATTTCGAGGCCAAAATTTCTTTTAAAAGGGTAGAGTTGTAATGCTCCAAAGATTTAATTCTTGTCCTGATAAAATTCGTCATATTTAAATACTTGCTTCAGTGGTTAAGGCCTTGGTGTGTGAAGGGTGGGTCGTAGGTTTGAGTCTTAGGGAGAGTTTTTGTTTCTAAGTAATTTTTAATTGTGTTGTTTAGTAGAATTTGAGTTAAAGTTTAACTCTGGGAGTAGGGGGGAATCTGTTGCTTGATTATAAGGATAGGAAGTGGGTAGTTGTGTAGGTTTAAAATTTTAAGTTTTAATTTTTTTTAAAAAAAGAAAAGAAACAAAACTCTTTCCCTCAACCTATGTTTACATTTTTTTTATCTTGATTTCATTATTATTTTCTTTCTTTATTTCTCACTTCTTGTGCCACTGCCAGTTTGGGGATTGGGTAACTTGTTTTTTTTTAATTATTCTTTTTATACTCTATTTTTATTCAACTTTTGATAAGTCGTAATTTATACATATTTTTATCCCATGCTTAGCACATTTTTGGATGAATTAACATTAAATTTATGGAATTTGATTCTCCTAATCCTTTAATTTCATATCTTATACTTAGGTGAGCATAGGAAAGTAAAAAGAACGAGAAATGGGCCAAAAATGGAGAAAATGGGTCAACATGGGAAATCAACATGGCCTGGACTTCCTCACACGAGTAGAACACACGCCTGTGCCATTCTAGCAGGCTTGAACACAGCTTAAAACGACCTCAACACGGGCGTGTCCCTGTCGAGCCCAAGTTGAGTTCTATTCAGAAAAGGGCAATTTTGAGGGTTAGAAAACATTCTAAAGCCTATTTAAAAGACCTTAAAGGAGGAGAGAAGGGAGACAGAGAGTAGGAAGCAAGAAAGTACTCAAAGAAAGCCAATTGATCCATCTCAGAAGCCGAATTCACCTCCAAGATTGAATATCTCCCTTCATTTTCCTTCAGGGTTTTTGGGTTTTCTTTATGTTTTGTTACTATTCTTCTGAGATGTTTTCTTTTATAGTTATGAACTAAATCCCCTAAATGCCTAAGGGGGATGAAACTTAAGACGGATCTTGTTAATATTTTCTAAACTATATGATAAATACTTGATTTGTTCTTAATTATGATTTTAACTCTTGTTTGAATATTCCAAGATATTGGTTCAAGTATTGATGTGCTTATTCGGAGGATGAATAGTCCCTGTCTAAGAGTAGATCATTCATAATTAAGCGGAGTTGCATGCAATCCTAGAGATAGGACGACATAAATCTGCCGGATTAGAGTCAAATCTAATAAGGGAATCCATAGATCAAGTTAATGCAAAACTAGGGGTTTTAATTAGAAAGAGATTTCAATTAATCAACCTAGGGTTAGACATTATTAGTCTTGAATAGGGATAATAACATAACTTAGGGATTTCTACGGATCAAATCAAGTGAATAAATCGTTTGGTTCAGACTCAATTAACAAGAGAAGTCTAGGTGGATTCTTCCTTGGGTGTTGTCTATATCAATCAGTTTTCCCAAAAGCATTTCCCCAATTTATTTTCTGTGCATTCTTAGACTAGTTAATTAGTTAGATAAAACAACCTTCATTATTCTTAGGCTAGATAATAAAAAGAAAGTTAATACTAGTACTTTTAGTTCCTTTGGGTTCGACATCCGGTCTTGCTAAAACTATACTACTGTTCGATAGGTACGCTTGCCTTCATCGTGATAATAGTTAGTTCAAGTACGATCAATTATAAATTTTAAAACTTATCGCGAGTGATAATCAACTTTTAACAATTGTGTGGTTACTTTATGGCTTCTACAATTTCGTGCATCATAGGTAAGGGTAATAGTTCTTTATTTGTTTAATTTTGGAATTATGGGATGCTAGTGGTGTTGATTAATTTGTAGTCATTATTAATTGGTTCTGCGTTTAGGTGAAGGTTGTGAGACATTAGACTCTCTTTCAACATCGTAGTTTCGTGTAACTGTGGTTTCTTAATCGATAAGAGTATGGAAGAGTGTTGGTGTTTTAATGAGTTCGATTCTTGGCTATCTCATGCCTAATTATTGTAATTAATCGTTTTATTTGGCATATTTAAGTCTTGGGAGTCCTGTGATCATATTCTCGTCGAAATCAAACTAGGTATGTAACGAAAACGCGAGAAAACAAGATTCATTGAAAGTTAAAAAAGTGGCTTGTCAATGCTGCATGAGCGTGTGCGACACATGGTCGTGTGATGGGTGAGTGTGTGGCTGTGTGGGTCACATGGCCTAGGCCGATTTAGGCATTTGAGCCGTGTGCGCCACACATGCGGAGTCAATTTGTGTGTGTAAGCCACACAGGCATGTAGGCTCAAAATTCTAAAATTTTCCCACATGTCTTTCTGATGGACTGTGAGCTTTCTGTAATGTCGGTAAAGACAAACCAAACCCTAATGCATGAGATCTGCTATTCTGATAAACTGTTTTGAGTATTAAGAAAATCGATATGTATGATTTGATTGTTTTGTATAAATATGTATGATATTTGTATATGAGCATGCGGGACATGCTAATTTTGTTATATTTGTTTATCTATTATCTGTATCTGTATATGGGGTGGGATTTGTATATGTGGAGAAAGTATTCTCTAAGGAGACATTTCGCCGTTATACTGGCAGCTTTGCTGCAAACTATTCTGATAAGTGTCGTATAGACACTATGTGGTGTGTAGAGATGGGTGGGTGTTTTATACCTCACGTGGTGTGTTGGGATGGTTAAAGTTGGTGTGTAGAGGATGGGGGTAAGAATTTGCATATCTGTATGACTCTATTATTATCTGATTCTGCTAAGGACTTATGTTCGTATCTGATCTACTACATGAGAAATCTGAGTTTATGTGTATGTATGTCTCTGTTAAGTCACACACTGAGTTTGATAACTCATATCTATATGTAGGGTCAACGGTGACCACTAGTCTAGAAACTATCTTTTAATTAATGGTTTAATTTAAATTTCTGGGTTTTTTTTTCTTAAGAGATTTGTAATTTTGGGACTATCCGGACTTTTTGATTTCTTTTTTTTTTTTTTTGTGATTGGTTTTGATTATGTTTTCTACGAGGCACAACAAACAATTTTTCGGAAATAATGGTTCCTAGCAAATAAACGTTTTGGAAAATACAAAATTGGTTTTCGAAATATAATGACTCTTAAGATTTCCGCTGCAAATTAAGTGTTTCTGAAAGAACAAACTATCGACAATTTCAATAATGAATATGTTACAAGATATGTTTTATAAAACATGGACTCCTTTTTAGCAATATATTTTATGAGGTTTTTAACGTGATAAGTTTAGTTTCAAACCCTTCTTCGTAACATTCTCAGATTCGACCATAATGTCTATGTCGGGTATGAGGTGTACAGTTATATTTGGGTGGAGTATGTCTTAGAAAGATGGACAATGAAAGCTATAAAATGAGTAGTTGATGGAAATTTTGGAGATGTTATACAAGTTGAAAGACAACCTTTTAAAATTTCTATGTGAAATAGTTTAATGGTGCAATTTTTAGAAATTGCTAAAACTGGATCAAAATCGTGTAAGAAATATGAACACCTTTCTATGGCTTTGAAAAAAGCTCATGAAGAGCTTTTGTCCATGTTTGATGGTGAAAATGACACAACTTTAGAGGATGGCAATTTAGAACGCACAACTCAATTTCAAGATAAACAATTTTTTTCAAATATCATTCCTTTAAACGATCTGTTGCATTTCCTAACTAAAGGAAGACCAAAATCAATGAGACAAAAAAATCCAAGAGAAAATCATTCAACAAGAGAAAAGAAAGTGTAGTTTGTGCAAGCAACTTGGACATACAAGGACTACATGTATTGTTAACAAATGATTAATGTATGTATGAATTTATTTTGAGTATATATTTCAAATTTGAATCGTTTAATTTGATTATATTAACTTCTTTTTATGTTTGTTTTTATTTAGAGGGGAGGATATGATTTTAATATCAACAATGACAGATCCAATACCATTCAATCAAGGAGATAATACTTTAAAGGTAAATTAATTAGGCATTTATGTATTGATTGAATAAAACGTTAAGGGATTAACTTTCTTTTTTGTATATGTTATGTACGAATATTATAGGGAATCTCACCCAATAAATTTCTCTCATTTCATACCATCATTCAACATGTCTCAAAATTTCAATCCTCAATCATATACAGTAAAAATACTATTGAAAGTTTTTATTTATTTTAAAGATCTTCGAACTCATAATATGTTATTTTACTAGTTTTTCATACTATTATGTTATATTGTAATAGCTGATGAGGAAGCAACACTTGAATGCATACAACCAAGACTAAATTTGAGTTTGTCAAGTTAAATTTTAATTGGATAGAAGGGGAGTAGCATTTAAATGCATATTGCTAGAACTAAATATTATTTCTATCGAATTAATTTTTTAATGAGATATTTTTTTGAGATTATTTTATATTATGTGTTAAAAAGATATTAATTTGATATTTATATTTTTTTAAATAGATTGATTTTAGTAGAAACAAGAGTTAATGCTCCTCTATTTGTTAATCTCTTCCTCATGATCTATAGTTTCACATATAACAATAAACATAGAGAAATCTAAATTTGATTATTAAATTAGTTAACATGCAACAACTATATTAAAGTAACCAATAAATTTTAAAGTATTTTGCACATTATTCAACTATACAAATATACATAAAAAACCCAAATGAGAATATCAGCTCCCTAGTAGCTTACCATGTTGCCTATCACCAAGTTTCTCGACTCAAGTCGACTGACCATTCTATCCATCACTTAACCATTCTTATCATTAGCCAATGGTGTTCTATGGTATACATAAATGTGAACATTGTCTGGGCCTGTAGCTTTCAATATCTGAACCAGCAATGCACAAGTATCCAAGGTCATTAACTCCTCAAAACAAAGTCGGACAGCATGTCCAAATTTTATGACAAATAAGCTATTGATAGTGTATTACAACCTGCTTCCAAGTTGACACCTTCCAAAGTGTTTAATGATGAAAAAATAGTGGGCAAATGCTAAAGGCAAAGGTAGTAACATAATTTATAATAGTGATGCACAACAAATACATAATTTCAATGGACTTATGGTGGTTGCTGAGATTTAAGACCCTCAAACCCATGTAAACAACTTAAGATTTTAGTACATAAAATAAAGGGACTGTAGACATATAACAGTGTGTGCACAACAAATACATAATTTCAATGGAAGCAACATAAAAATCTATTTTATTTCTAAATTTAATATAAATTGATTTTAAAAGGTTCTAATTTTTTATTGTAATTTCTCAAACTAAAATTTCAGACCTCTCCTGCGCTCAAGGTGGAAATACCTTTGATTAATTATTAATAAATATATTTTAGAACAAGAGTTCCCAAATATTAAATTTTAATAAAAATATAGTTCAAAAAGTTGATCGAGAAAGAATGAATAGAAAATTAACAGTCTATAAATTACTATGTCTTCAAAGCAATGAGAGAACTAGAATACTACTCTCACTGGTAAATAAATCCTTTAAACTCAATAGATATATCTTACATAATAATGTAATAATTAAGATATTATGAGTAATAGAACTCCAACTTCATTTCAAGCCATTAAATAATTTAGAGAAAAAGAAAATTTATAGAGGTTTAAAAGAGAACATACAAACACAACTAAATCAATTAAAATTCTTCTCCGGTCGAGTAAATGCAACGAGAATTTGCAATTTCTCCCAATTCAGACCTAAAAGAAAATGTGTTGACTGCCTAAAGGTTTCAGTATATAAATCATATATCAAGAACATCATATCAGAAAAAAGAGATTAAAGCTATAGATCAATAGTATAAAAATAAGATTGTACCTTTTTTGAATTGAAATTTGACTAGTGATGATTTTTCCAGTAAACCGTAAAAGAGTTGTTCTGCGTTCCCTTTTTTTTTTTTTTTTTGTAATCTTTATTTTTTAATCAATGTTAAATTGAGTTGGGTAGACGATAAAAAATTTGAGTTAAGATAATGATTATATAGAGCTGAGAGTATGATAAAATTTGTATGTGCTTAAAAATTAATGAAATGACTTTATTTCATTAATGCCTAAAAATTATAATTTTTAAGATCATTTTAATATAATTTATTTCCTTTATTATTTATTAATTATTTGTTATGATGCTTTAATTCTTTTAGTAATTACAATTGTGTTTAATATTGCTTTTATTGTTATCAATTTTCTTTATTACATTTTACATTCTTTTGCTTTTATTTTTTTATAGGAGTTATTGATTTTTTTTTTTTTTTTTGTATATATAGTGTTCTTTGGCCGTATTAAACTTTTTAAGTTTAAATAATTTATTGCTATCTTTTTGTTTGCTCCAAATTTGCATAAATTTAATTTTGTAGTTACGTTTTATTATTATTTATTTTTGAACTTTGCAGGATTTGTATACATGAAGATGATAATTTCTATAATGCTTCTTTAAATTTAATATTATCAATAGTTAAAAGTTTATTATTTGTTTCTATAATCCTTGAGTATACATCGAGAACAGGAAGAAAACGCAATATATATATATATATATATAAGTTAGATAAAATGTATGATACAAACATTACAGTATAAAATACCATTTTACAGATTTATTTGCTTTTTGATTTAAGTGAATTGTTGATCAATATTTTGGATTTAAATAGCACAAATGAAATGTTGATCCATCAATCATTTTAAGTTAATAGTGTGTTTTCCAAGTTGTACTATTTTGTTATGAAAATTATTATAAGATACAGTCAACCCTTTCTATAATAGTTTTATTTGTTAGTTTAGATTTTGTCTGTTATACATCTATAATAATATGTTGTTATAGGGAGATAACCATTGTAAGTTTACCATAGAATCGATATCGTGAATTTCTATTAAATAAAAAAATGAGAATTATGTTTAAAAATAAAAAGGTGGGAACCAAATCAACAAAATTAAAAGATGTATAAGAGGTGCATGTATTATTGTTTTTGTGCATCTTTTATTTTACATTCTTTCAGGTGATTAATTATAAAGTTCATAAGTTTAACAAGTTTAATTAATCAATATGAGTTATCAAATGAAATTATTTAATTTATCATGAGTTACTAAATTCAAATAATTAATTTATAAGTTTATGATGTTCCAAATTCATAATAGAATATTTAATTAGGGAACTTAATAGTTTCTTGAATTGATATCTTTAATTCTAACCATTGGAGATTATTTTCATTTAATAAAATATAATCAATAGATTTCTTCACTGAAATTTAATCATTTTATTGAAATAATGTATTAAGATCATTATTATTTAATAAATGATAATTAATAGGCTTGATTATATGAAATACTATAACTTTACCTAAAAAATTAGACCATATGTTTTTATAGAGAATTAATTTAGTAAAGAACTTACTTCATAACTATAAATATTGTTATTAGTGAAAAACTGTTATAAATGGTTAAAATAAAACATAAAAAATCGGTTCTTCTAAAAACTTAACTATTATAACGAAATGTTGTTATAGCGAGTGGTAGTTATAGAATAAGTTGATTATATTTAAACGTACCTCTTATATTTTTACAAAGATTTTATATATTTATTTTTTCTTTTTTTTTGAACTTTATTTGAAACTATGACCATTTTAGTCCCATTTTAATCGATATTTAATATATGTTTGAACAAAAAGAACATTTAATATATATATGAGTTAAAATAGCAGTTCATGATTTACAATACAATTTATTAAATGCTATTAAATATTTTGTAACTCCTTAATCAATATTTATTTGAAATTAAATATCAAATCGATTCCATACTAGACAATTTTAAATGTTAAAATTATCATGAGTGCTAACACAAAATTAAAAGAAATAAAATAATATACTTGCACCAAAATTGACATGCACAATACGAACAACATGTGAAAATTTATATAATATAAATTATTAATATAACAAAATTCATATAGATATACACATTACATTAACCATGATTCTAATATGTGAATATATTAATAGAATACGAATATACAAAATTAGAAATTTACTATTCTTTTTTTTTTATATTTATCATTATAACATCAAATAATTATAAAAAGTTTCCATATCAATTACAAAATAAATTTCTTATATTAGAATTAAAGAAATTTTAAATTAGAAAAAAATTAATTAATTAGTTTTTCTTATCATATAATATTAATTTTATAATTGTAGATTTTATGAGGATTGAAACCATTCTAAAATATACTATTAACAAGAATGGTTAAAATTTTAAATAAAAAATAATGAATAATTATTTGATATATTAATGATAAAGATTTTTAATTCTACAAGAGACGCACTAAATATTGTTATATCTTAAGCTCGAAGCACTCTACTTAATTGGCCTATATCCAACAGTTGGGTTTGTGTGAACGCTGATGATTCAGTTACGATTAACGAGGGCTTTGCAGCTGTGGGAGGTTGCATGAGAGATCACAAGGGAGAGTGGATTATAGGGTTCACGATATATTTGAGTAATTATTCAGTTTTGGAGGCAAAGCTCTGGGGGATTTTGGATGGGCTGAATCTTATTGCAGATATGTGTTTCTAAAAGGTCCTTATTTAAACTGATAGTATTGAAGCTATTAAAACTATCATGGAAGATGATACGGGAATCTCCAATTCTACCATTATTAAAAAAATACGGGAATCTCCAATTCTACCATTATTAAAAAAATTCATCATGCGCTTAAAAAAATAGAGTAGTAGAAAATTCAGCATGTTTCCAAGGGAAGTAATCTAATTGCGAATAGCCTAGCCAAAATTATTCTTATTAAAAGCCTAAAGTTAAGACTGTTTGTGGACCCTCCTTTGAGGATTTAGTTTATATTGTTTCATTTTTCTTGAAAAAACATAGAGAAACTTATTGGGTTTAAGGTTTATCAGGTGAAAACATTTTTGGTCGGATTTTGGGGTTTAAATTCCAACGCTTTTCTCTCTCTATTTTTCAATGCTAATTCCAAGGTTATCACTTAGGAAATTGTCCCCTCATATGTTGTAAACAAAGGATTTAGATTTTATTTTTATGCTTAATTTTACCATTACCATTCACTAATTATAAAATTCTATTAGCTATGCCACCTACTAACTTTAATAATAATTTTAGTTACGATTTTGTTAAATGAAAAATTTATAGCAAATATAAGTTTTCTAGGGATAATGACAAAAAATTCTCTATATTTTAACACAATTTTCAATGTCATACTTATAGTTTTAATTTTTCTAATTTAATATCTAAATTTTTATTCCATATACCAATTTATTACTTTCCTTTAACAATGTTATATTTTGTCAAAATTGACATGTAGACCACTTAAAGTGGCACATGTCAATGTGGGCTAGAGGAAAAAGTTAAACGGGCAATGGAAGAAGTACTTACATTAAATATTTCTTTTTTTTAAGCTCAAAAATATTAAATAAACATAAATAAAATAAATATATTAAAAATTAATTAATTAATTTTACATTTTAATTTAATTAAAAAAATCTTCTCCAGGTCTCGTTCTCTTCCTCTTCTACTTTGTTTCTTTAACTTGATTTTTTTGCCACTATTGTTCGTTGCCAGACCGATGATCAGGAACCTTTCGGAAGATAGCCCAAAGTCTTCTTCTCTTCTTCTATAGGAAAATCAACATAGAAATTGGTTTTTTTAAAAGTGAAATGAAACTCTTTTAACTGTTTCGGGCTAAATTGGATATAGATGGCATGCCATAGGATAGGAAAAGTTTAGAGATTACTTCGACTTTAAGTCAATGAGGCACCGGGTGCGAATTTACTTCAATTTAACCGATAAGACACTAGGTGTTAACGTAATATAGCGTTGGGTGCAGTTATTACTTCAGAATTATCCGATGAGGTACTGGGTGCCAAACTGGTGTGTTGGTTGGATCCGCGTATCCGTCTGAGTCTGAGTCGTGTTAATAGGGAAATAAATATGAATTATGATATTTATATATGTGAAATGGAAATGTAATATGTCAAATGAATTGGAATGAATGAAATTTTGGATTGAGCCATGAACATAGATTGACTATGTTCAAATGGAATACGAATGAATAATGTGGTTTGGATGGTTCCATTTCATGATTAAATATCAAATGATTTATGAGAGGCTATTGATATAACAAGAGTTGGGAAATGAAATGCATACTAGAAACCAAAATGGAAATTGGGTATTTGTATAATTGAAAATGCCGTGTATTAATGCTGCAAAATGTGTAAAGTAGTATTGCCATGAAAATTACATGATTTAAACTTATAGTGAATTTTACTTTGAGCATTTCATGTATTGATATCTTGTTTTAATATTCGGATTATAGAAATACTACTAAGTTATACTCAGCATACGGTTTTGTTTCTCGTGTGCAAGTTAGGTACTTTTCAGTTTATAGTCGACTCAGCATCCAACAACAATCCCAGACTTAAGTGTGGTGATGTTTTATTTTGTAATGGCATGTACTTAAGAGGTTTTTAGTTGATGCTGTTTTATTAATGTGATGTTATTTTTGAGTTCTATGTGTAATGGTACTTATGTGTTGTAACACCCCAAACCCGGCCTAGACGTTATGGATGTTGAAAACGGGGTTATCTCAGTAGAAACCAATTTCGATTATTTAACTCCTATTTGTTTATACTTATTCCAAAACGTTTATTTAATTAGTCAAAATGTCTTAAGGCGTACCTCTTTTTACAATAACCTTATAAAATCGTCAGGTTTAAGAAAAATCGTTTGATATTTTTAGAAAGCCCTTGTTTTTGGTAAAATCCGAGCTTTTGTCAAGTTTGGAAACATTAAAAGTATACTACGCAATTAAACCCAAATTAAAACAACAGCCCGAAAAGTCCATATTTTTCAAAAATAACCAAAAAGGAATAAAAAATTTAAAGTAAAACCAAATCAGAAATAGTACGCAACAGATGGTCACCGTCGAGTCCCCCACTACACTAATCCACCTAACTCTATGGATTACCTGTACATATGAAACAGAAAAGAGTGAGTTTACGTAAACTCAGTGTGTAACCCCACAGAATTAAGCATGCACACACATACAGTAAAACAGAATCGGCCAGATACAGATTCGGGCCTAAGCCCATTATAGATACAGATACACAAATCAGAATCAGAACCATACCCCCATCCTCTACACACCATCTTCGACCATCCCTACACACCATGTGGGGTTTAAAACACCCATCCATCCCTACACACCATATAGTATCGAGGCGGTACGCAGCCATGCTGCCAGATAATAGGCATAAATTGCCTTTCAGAACACTTCCTCCAATATATATCATCCTGATAAACCGTAATTTATACATATTTACACCCCATGCTTAATGCATTTTATGAATGATTTTTCCTTAGAATTAGTGAATTCGATGCTCCTAATGCCTTAATTTCATGTTTTATCCTTAGGTAAGCATAGGAGAGCGAAAGGAACGAGAACAGGCCAAAAACGGAGAAAATGGGCCAAGGTATGGAATCAACACGGCCTGGACCTCTTTACACGGGCAGCTCACACACCCATGCCAATCTAACAGGCTCGAACACGGCCTAAAGTTATCGCACATGGGCGTGTCACACGGGCGTATCCCTACCGAACCAAAGTTGAGTCTAATTCAAAAAATGTCACTTTTGAGGGTTCTAAGGCATTCCAAAGCCTATAAAGACACCCCAGAAGAGGAAGAAAAGGGGGCCGGAGAATAGGGGGTAAGGAATTACTCCAAGAAAGCCAATTGATCCATCTCAGAAGCCGGATCCACTATCAAGACTGAAGATCTCTCATCAATTTCCCCTTCAGGAGTTTTGAGTTTTCTTTATGTTTTGTATTTATTATTATTCTGAGATGTTTTCTTGTTTAGTTATGAACGAAACCCCTAAATACCTAAGGGGGATGAAACCTATGACGAAATCTTGTTATTATTTCTAAATCATATAATAAATATTTGACTTGTTCTTAATTATGTGTTCTTAATTCTTGTTTTGATATTTCAAGATATCACTTCAAGTTACTACTCTAAGTTGAAGGAGGAATAGACCCTGAGTAAGAGTAACTTTGTTATAATTAAGTGGAGTTGATTGCGCGCCTAGAGATAGGGTAACAAGATTTTGTCGGATTAGGGTGAAACCTAATATGGAAATCCATAGGTCAAGTTAATGCAACCCTAGGGTGTTAATTAGAGAAAAGTCTCGGTTATTCAACCTAGGGATTAGACGTTATTAGTCTTGAATAGGGATAATAACATAACTTAGGGATTTCTACGGAACAAGTTAAATGAATAAATCGTCCGGCTTGGAGCCAGAATAACAAGTACAAGTCTAGGTGGATTTTTCCTTAGATATTGTCTTAATCAATCGCTTTCCCCAAAAGTAATTTCCCAATTCTATTTTCTGCAAGTTCTTAGTTTAATTAGTTAGTTAAAACAAACTTCTTTTCTTCGACTAGATAATAAAAAGGCAGTCATTACTAGTACTCCTAGTCCTTTGGGTTTGACAATCCGGTCTTGCTAAAGCTATACTACTGTTCGATAGGTACACTTGCCTACGTCGTGATAATAGTTAGTTTCAAGAACGATTCATTATAAATTTATAAAACTTATCACGGAAAATCACGATCACATCCCAACCCCAATATCAGATACAAAAGTATACAAGTATAGAAAAATAATCTAACATGCTCCCATGCTTATGATCGTATACATATAGCAGATAATAGTGTTAGACATGCATCAAAATTCTAATCAGATCAGAATATCAAACAGACAGTTCATACAATTTAGGGTTTAATTAGCCATTACTGACCCTACAGTAGGCCCACAGTCGTTTGGGACGACCCGTACAACCCTAGGAAAAAATTCAAATAAATGGGCCCACACGCTCGTGTGGCCCACGCCCAGATTAGTCTTGCCCGTGTGGATTACACGGCCTGGCCCAAATACAACACGCCTGTGTGGAATGCTCGTGTGGGCCCACACGCCCAATTTGGCCTAGCCCGTGTGGGTCACTTGGTCACACTCTGGCCATCACACGACCATATCTTGCGCACAGCCTGGCCTTCGTCGATCACACAGCCCTATCATCGCACACGGCCTACCACACGGCTGTGTGGCATCAACAGTGGGGTTTTTCGTCTTTCGCCAAATCTCATTTTTCTACATTTTGGGTACACACCTGATTCTATTTTGTAGCAAACGCAATCCCTAGACCAACAAATCCTATATTTGCCTACAATTGATCATATTAGTCGCTTAAAACATGCGATTAAACCAAACCACATCAAGAAAAGCAACTCCTAAAACACCTAAAAAATTCTTACCTTAGGATGAGCATAGGTAATTTGCACGATTAAAGCGTTGATTGGAAACCCCAGCACCTTGAACCTCTTCTAAACATAAAACAAATCCATTACCCACAGATTTATAAGCTAAAATACGAGACGCATCTACCAAACTTACCGACAACGCACAAAGAGTACCAAAATAACAGAATACTGAGCTTTGGCAGTAAAAAGGAAACAGAGAAGACGGCGATAAGAAGGAACAAAAAGAAAAAGAAAAGAAAAGTGATAGAGAGTAGAAAGGACGTCATGTTTTTTCTTAGAAGGGAGAGATTTTGGGGAAAAGATAAGTTTCACTCAATTTCCACTACTTTCACAATCTTAACCACCCACTACTCAGAATATTAATTCCACCAAAAAGCTAACACAAAATCTGAGCAAAAATAATATCCATGCTCGCGCAGAGATTCGAACATAAGACCTTCAGCAAACCAACACTCAACTTAACCACCAGACCAGCCGGCCCATTCTGATGTGGTTTAACAATCAATTAAATATAAGCCTACTAAACAGAGATAAGGCTTAGGTCAGAAAAAATAATAAAATTTACTAAAAGTAAGGCTTGAACCCAAAACCTCACACACACACACCCAAAACACTTAACCACTGAAGCAGATATACAGTTGTATCAGATCTTACAAAAACAAAAACAAAAACTTTGGGGCGTTATAACTCTACCCCGTAAAAGAAATTTTAAGCTCGAAATTTACCTAATCAGAACAAATGAGGATACTACTGACACATCGAGTCCTCAGGTTCCCACGTAGTTCCCTCAGTGCTATAATTCCACTATAGCACCTTCACTAATGGAATAGACTTTCTTCTTAGAATCTTAACATCACGATCCAGAATCTGAACCGGCTCCTCCTCAAAGGTTAAGTCTGGCCTAACCTCGATCTCCTCAACCAAGACAACGCGAGATGGGTTTGACCGATACCGCCTCAACATTGAGACGTGAAAAATATCGTAGATACGATCCAACTCTGGAGATAGCTCTAACTGATAAGCAACCGACCCTATTCGCTTCAAAATTCGATACGGCCTAATAAACCTAGGGCTCAGCTTGCCCTTACGACCAAATCTCAAAACCTTCTTCCATAGTGAAACCTTAAGAAGACGAAGTCCCCTACAGCATACTCCACATTACGCCTCTTCAGATCTGCATATGATTTTTGTCTATCCAAAGCCACTTTTAGACTATCCCGAATCAATCTAACATTATCCTTGGTCTCATAAACCAACTCAGGACCCAAAACCTGACGTTCACCCAACTCAGTCTAATATAGTAGGGTACGAAACTTATAACCGTACAGAGCCTCGTAAGGTGCCATCTGAATGCTAGAATGGAAGCTGTTATTATAGGCGAACTCAACTAACGATAGATAATCCTCTCAACTACCTTAGAAATCAATCACACAACTCCAAAGCATATCCTCCAATATCTAAATCACCCTCTTAGATTGACCATTGGTTTGAGGATGGAACGCAGTACTGAAGTCCAATCTGAACCCTAAAGCTTCATGTAACTTCTTCCAAAACTGATATGTAAAATGAGGATCTTTGTCAAAAATAATCGACACTGGAATCCCATGCAGTCTAACTATCTCGGGGATATACAACTTCGCCAACTTTTGAAGAGAAAAGTCCGGTCGAACTGAATGAAGTAAGCAGACTTGGTCAATCGATCCACGATGACCCAAATAGAATCCTTCTTAGTGGGTGTCAAGGGCAACCCACTAATAAAGTCCATCATCACACATTCTTATTTCTATAAGGGAATCTTGACTGGCTGTAACAAACCTGAAGGCAGCTGGTGCTCAGCCTTAACCTGCTGGCACGTCAAACATTAAACGATAAAATTTGTAACCTCTTGCTTCAAACCTGGCCACCAATACAACTCACGAAGACCGCGATACATCTTATTACTGTCGGGATGCATAGCATAAGGGCTACTATGCGTCTCCCTCAGAATGAACTACCTTAGATCAAAATCATTTGGCACACAAATTCGACCTTGAAAACACAAAACACCATCACTGTTCAACCCAAATTCGGAAGTAATACTACTCACAATCTGTTGAAACCGTAAACCCAAAGACTCATCCCCTAACTGTTTATACTGAATCTGATCAATCCAAGTTGGCTTAACTTGTAACTCGGCCAACAGACTCCCATAATTAAACAGACTAAGGCGAGCAAACATCACCCTTAGATTAAACATCGCTCTATGACTTAGAGCATCGGCTACCACATTAGCCTTACCAGGATGATACTCAATAGTGCAGTCATAATCTTTAAGCAGCTCAATCCAACGACGCTGTTTAAGGTTCAACTCCTTCTGAGTAAGAAGGTACTTGAGGCTCTTGTGATCAATGTAGATAATACAACTCTTACTGTATAGATAATGCCTTCAGATTTTCAACATAAAGACTACTACAGCCAACTTGAGTTCATGCGTCGAATAATTTTCCTCATGCGTCTTAAGCTGACGGGATGCATAGGTCACAACTTTCCCATCTTGCATCAACACATATCTCAAACAAACATGCGATGCATCACTGTATACCATAAACTCCTTACCGGATTCAAGCAGTATCAGAACAGAAGCTTAAATCGGAATAGTTTTAAGCTTCTCAAAGCTCGATTGCTGCCCATCAGTCCAAACAAATTGAACACCTTTACACAGAAGCTTAGTCAACAGCACAGCAATCAAAGAGAACCCCTCAACGAAACACCCATAGTATTCTGCCAATCCCAAAAAACTGTGAATTTCAGACACAGTCTTGGGCTGTTTTCAATCTAACACATCTTCAATCTTTCTATGATTGACTCGGATCCCCTCAGTAGAAACTATGTACCTTAGAAAAGTCACTTCACTTAGCCAGAACTCACACTTGTTTAGCTTAGCTTAAAGCCGCTTTTCATGAAGAATCTGAAGCACTACTCTAAGATGCTCGTCATGCTCATCCTCAGTTTTAGAGTATACCAGAATGTCATTGATATAGACCATAACAAACAAATCCAAATAAGGCTAAAACACTCGATTTATCGGATTCATAAATACAGCCGTAGTATTTGTCAGACCAAAAGGCATAACTAGAAGTGTCCATAATGAGTCCTAAATGTAGTCTTATAAACATCAGCTTTCTTAACCCTCAACTGATGATACCCAGATCGAAGATCAATCTTGGAGAATACAGAAGCCCCTCGAAACTGATCAAACAAGTCATCGATCCTCGGAAGCGGATACTTATTCTTTAGAGTTAGCTTGTTTAACTATTGATAGTCAATGCACATCCTCATGGTTCCATCTTTTTTCTTAACAAACAGAACCGGTGCTCCCTATGGAGACACACTAGGACGAATAAAACCACGATCCAAAAGTTCTTGAAGCTGAGCCTTGAGTTCTGTAAACTCCTTTGGTGCCATTCGATAGGGAGCGATAGACACCAAATCTGTACCTAGAAGAAACTTGATCCCAAACTTAACCTCTTGGTTTGGAGGCAATCCCAGTAACTCCTCAAAAAAGACATCCAGAAAATCCCTCACAGTTCTGATATCCCCAATCGAGGAGTTATCAGAAGTAGAATTACTGATGTAAGCCAAATATGCCTCACACCTTTTTTGGACCAGTTTCTTAACCACAAGAGTAGAGATTACATTAGACAAATAATCTCGACGCTCTTCGATTACAACCACCTCTTTATCATTCCCAGTCCTCAATACGACCCTCTTAGTCATACAATCCAAACTAACTCAGTGCTTAACCAGCCAGTTCATACCCAGAATCAGATCGAACTCCTTAAATAGTAACTCTATTAGATTAGCCAGAAATATAGCCCTTGCACAACTAATGAATATCCTTATACGGTTTACTAACTCAATGCATCGCCCTAACGGCCTCAATGACAAGTAATCTCACTAGCGCACTCTCATAATGAAAATTCCCAAGGTTTTAGATATAGTACTAGCTATGTATGAATAGTTGACCCTATATCTATCAAAGGCAAATAAGGTACATCAAATATAAAGAACGTATCAGTGATGACGTTAGAAGCATCTCTATCCTCCTGGCCACGAGCAGCATAAACAAGTACAGGCAGCTTCGCCTCAGTCTACCCAGTACCTATGCCCGGTGTTCTCTGTTCACGACCCAAACCATTAGCACCCCTAGCCTGTCCATGACCCCTAGGTGGCTGCTGAATTGCTCTCTGTGGCTATATAGTACTCGAAGCTAAAGTTTGCATCTGATCTACCCGCTGTGGACACTCTCTAATATGGTGCTTAAGAGAACCACACCTCAAACAAGCCTCAATCCTCCTCTAGCACTCGCCCAGATGGCGTCTCCCACAATCTCCACAAGGCAGCATCACAGTAGAAGCAACAAGGCCTCCCACTCTAATTGGCCCATCAGATCTGACCTTTCTTAAGCCTCTGCATAGAACTCAAGGGTTTTGAATCCCTCTTGTTCTTACCTCTCTCCCAATCTCTATTCTGGTGCTCCGCGTGCTTAACATCTTCGGCGATCTTCGCCTTCTCAACCAGAACAGAAAACTCGCACTCCCTCTACAAAGCTATCAAAACTCTCAGATTATCTCTCAGTCCATCCTCAAAATGAACACACCTCTCATATTCCGATGCCACCATACCTCAAGCATAGCGGCTCAGCCTTAGGAATTCGGCCTCATATTCAACCACAGATCGGTCACCTTGTGTGAGGTTCAAGAACTCACGCCTGCGAGCATTGACGTAGCTAGTTCCCACATACTTGCCCTGGAATGTAGTCTTAAAGAATTCCTAAGTCAGACGATCCAGCTGAGTGCCCTCCTTAACCGTCAACCACCACTGATAAGCTTAATTGCGAAGTAAGGAGATTGCACCCTTCAATTTCTACTTGGAGGTACAATTTAGATCATCCATAATTCTCTCAATGGTCTCCAACCAATACTCAGCCACATTAAGGGCAACTCTTGTGGCACCTCTAAACAACTCAGCTCCATTAGACCGGAGTCGTTCAGCTACCGACCCTCGACCCCCAGATCCAGAATTGGGTCCAGTAACCCTCTCTAGCATGGCCTGGGACAGTGCGTCATCCCCAACCGAATGACTCTGAGACCCAGTCTCAGTGGCAAGTGACACATGTGTCAAACTAGTGTCCAGATTTGGCATGCTGCCTAAAGATGAGGACTCAGCTCAAGCCCCCCATATCCTCTACCTCGGCCTCGAGTACCACGTCCATAGATACCTCTTGCACTCATTGTAATTTTGAAGCTTTATCTACATTAAGAGTTTTATGCATCAATTCAATATTTACTAACAGGTGTTTTATGTAATAAATATCAGAAGTTTAGTAATGTTTCCAAAAGTTTCAGTCTCTATTCGTTTCACTACAGATTTCAGAGAGTACTAAATATAGTGTTTTCAGAGTATGCTATCTACAATATTTCAAAACAAACTATCTAAGTTTTAGAATACTTACAGTATCAGCGCTGGAGACTCGTTGTACCACATTCTCAATCAAAATATTTTTAAATCATTTGAAAACCAATTCTTTAAAATATATTTTAGAACCTAAAATTTATAGCCGAGTTTTGCAACCTAGCTTTGATACCACTAAATGTAACACCCAAAACCCAGCCTAGACGTTATGGCCAATCTAGCTATGTCACATGGAATAGATGTTGAAAACGGGGTTATCCCAGTAGAAACCAATTTCGATTATTTAACTTCTATTTGTTTATACTTATTCCAAAATGTTTATTTAATTAGTCGAAATGTCTTAAAGCGTACCTCTTTTTAGCAGAAGCTTATAAAATCGTCAAGTTTAAGAATTTTAATTAGATCAGAATATCAAACAGACAGTTCATATAGTTTAGGGTTTAATTAGCCCTTACCGACCCTACAGTATGCCCACAGTCATTTGGGACGACTCGTACAGCCCTAGGGAAAAATTTAGATAAATGGGCCCACACGCTCGTGTGGTTTACCTGTGTGGTCCACGCCCAGATTGGCATTGCCTGTGTGGATCACACGGCTTGGCCAAGATACCACACGCTCATGTGGCGTGCCCGTATGGGCCTATACGCCCGTGTTGCGGGCCCGTGTGGCCCACACGCCCGTGTGGCTCACATGGCCACACTCCGGCCATCACACAACCATGTCTTGCGCACGGCCTGGCCTTCGTCAATCACACTGCCATGTAGTCTCACACGGCCTACCACATTGCCGTGTAGCGTCGACAGTGGGGTTTTTTGGGTTTCCCTGAATCTCGTTTTTCTGTGTTTCAGGTAATTATCACAAAATTTTACATGAAAAAGTTTTGGCAACTAATAATTATAAATTGAATCACAAAATTATGTAATTATCACAATTAAATTATAACACTTTGTAATTATATCACAATTTAAAAATATAAATATACAAGAATTGTTATTTGAGGTAGAAATCTTTTGCAGCTTATAATTATTATAAATTAAATAGTACAACTATTATTTTACGGCTTAACTAATATAAATCTAAATTAAATCAATTTGTAAAGATAAAGAGCACAACTATTATTTTACATCTTAACATATATAAATCTAAATTAAATTAAAATTAAAATTATTTTTAAAATTTTAATTTAGTAATATGATGAAAAAATATTTAAAATGTCAAATATTTTGATTTGATTTAATTCCAATCAATTTGATTTGCTTTTATTCAAATTGATTTATTAATATAGATTTGTATTTTTATTCATGAAAATTTTTAAAAATTTTTCGTATTGAATACCTATAAAAGCCTAAAGAATACTGCAGAATCCTTTACAGACAGAGGAATAACGAATTTTTTCACTTTCAAAAATTTTTTCTTTTTCCTCTCCAAATTTTCCAATGTTTCGATGATATAAGAAGGCAAGGTTTTTTCCTTAATCACTGTAAAGGTACTACTGTCACAATCATTTTGTTGTTGTATCCTGGGAGTCAGTCGACCAACGTTTCTCCAAGTATCGTAGAAGCGACCGAATCTGTCTTAAGGAAACTGTGAAAACAAGTCTCAACATCTAGTAAAACTCGATTTCCTTTATTCGATTTTTAGTTTTTTCAAAATCTTGTTCATTTAATTGTTTTCAACTATGATATTTTAAATAGATAAAAATATTTATTTAATTCACTTTACTTAAATATGGTGTTTTTACATAAATATAAATACTTGTTTATATTAATTTGTTTTATTTATTTATATAATTATTTATATTTATTCACTAACATGTTTTGTCCAACAATTTTAAGACAGAATTTTATTATTTTACAATTCTCTAATCTGAGTCAAATGAGACACCAACGCGAAGAAAAAAAATGTATTATTTTTTAGAATAAAAATAAAAATTAAATAAAATTTGTTTCGAGATTTATTCCTGTTGTTCAAGAAACTTTATTCCTTTTTTATTTTGTTTTCAAACAAGAATTAATTGAATAATTCTATTTCAGGATTTATTCCCGACGTTCAATAGATTTTATTCCTTTTTATTTTGTTTCCAAACAAGAATTAATTGAATAATTCTGTTTCGGAATTTATTCCCGCCATTTAATAGATTGTATTCAATTTTTTATTTTGTTTCTAAACAAGATTTAATTAAATAATTTTGTTTCAAGATTTATTCCCTCCATTTAATAGATTTTATTCGATTTTAATTTTGTTTCCAAACGAAGATTTAATTAAATAATTCTGTTTCGCGATTTATTCTCACCGTTAATAGATTTGATTTTGATTTTGTTTTCAAACAAGATTTAATTAAATAATTTTGCTTCGGGATTTATTCCCGCATTTAACAGATTTTATTTTGATTTTGTTTCCAAACAAGATTTAATCAAATAAATTCTGTTTCGGGATTTATTCCCGCCGTTTAATAGATTTTATTCGATTTCAATTTTGTTTTCAAACAAGATTTAATTAAATAATTTTGTTTCGGGATTTAATCCTACCGTTCAACAGAATTGATTTTGATTTTGTTTCAGAATTTTAATTCTGCCGTTTAACAAAATCAAAGGGTATTATAAATTGGAAATTAAATTTTCTATTTATTGTGGCCTTAATTTTGGCTTTAAATTGTGAAAACTTAAATTGTAGCTTCAAAATTGTGACATCAAAGAAAAAGAAATTTATCAACTGTGAATTAAAAAAGACAAAATGAGAGTGTGTAACACCTCGATTTTTGGGGTTAGAAGTTTTGAGCTTTGTGGTAGGGTCAATGGCTAGATCGTACATTTGAGTTTCATCTCGCGTTTTAATGTCAGAATAGGTTTGCTGGTCTGGTGGTTGGTTGTGTATTAGTGTACCTCTGGGACTTGGGTTTGAGTCCTCATACATGTGTTTTGAGGGGATTATTTTGATGAAGTTTAGTTTTGTTGAAAATCTTTGATAATTGTTTATTAAATATTTATTTAGTTTAGATTTTCATTAATTTTTTTATTTTTTTATTTATTATTTTTCGACTTCTGTTCTTCTTTTTTTGGGTTTTCTACTTTCTCTCTTCTCCCTTACCATGGGATGTTTTCTCCTTTTCTGCTTGGATTTCTTACGCCTTTTGGTAATAAAAAAAGAAGAAGAACGGTGTTGATTCAAAAAGCTTCGATTCTTTGTCGTCAAGTCGGTGTCTGGTAGTTTTGGTCCTGATCAGGTGTGGGATTCGTAACTCTTTTAGGCTTTTTTTTGTGAATTGAGGATTCAATTTAGTGGTATTCTATAATTTCATGTGTGTTGGGAATCTTTCCCCTTAATTGTTAAAATTTTGACATGTTTTGTGGAATTTGACATTATTTGTGTGTTTTGGAAATGGACCTTTTGAAAGGTCAATTAATGTGGTGATGGCTGGAAATTGGGTGTGATTTTGATATACTTTTGGGGTTGTTAAGGTTTAGGGTTCATTTTGATGTCACAAAATCGAGTTTTCAGCAAATTTTGGTGTGGTTTTGTGACCACACGGGTGGCCACACAGGCTACGTCCCACACGGGAGGTTCACACGGCTATGTGCAATTGGGATTTAGGGTTTTCAGGTTAATTTTGGTGCCACATGGCCTGGCCACACGATCGTGTGGCCAATTTAGGGATTTAGGGGTCCCACACAGGTGTGCGTCTTGGACACATGGTCGTGTCTAGTGGGCACATGGGCGTGTGAGATCCTCACATAGCCGTGTCTACCCTGTACCCTATTTAAGCACAAACGGACAGAGAGTTACACGGCCCGTTCACACGGTCATGTCCCTAGGACACACAGGCGTGTGCCATAGCTGTACGGCCATGTGCCTTCTTCCACACGAGCGTGTTCCCTTCCACATGGACGTGTTGGCTCCCACACGGCCTAGGCAATTCTACACAACCGGGGCATACGGCCGTGTAGCCCTGTTACGCAATTTTTTGCTCATTGCGTAACTTAATCCACTTTACTTCTTGTGTTGTTAAATGCTTGCTGGTCTTTCCGTATAAGAACTAGGGACTCCAGCACGGCTTGGAGTCATATTATTATTTGTAAGTGTAGGATTAAATGGTTGAGTTGTGCAAGCATGTTTGTAACGTTCTTGTGAATTGATACCTCGTCTCATGTTAGGACCTGAGGAAGTTTGATAATAAGCTTGTGTGTATGTGTAAGAGCATTTCCAAATCTATACTATGTATTCGTATTTCTAATCTCCAATAGTATGCATAACGCAATAGCTTAGATTTTGTATTTGATTAGCTGTATATGAGCTTCTCTGTCTAAGTGACTGATGGTGTTTAAAGCGCATTTTTTATTCTGTCTGACCGTTTGTATGTTGTGTTCTCTAATTCTATGTATCTGTCTACATACATACATTTGCATAAAACATTTAGGGTTTGGTTATGAAGAGAAGTAATACTGTACTATATATATGTCATCTTTGCTGCATATTATTATCTGATCTAGCAGTTTTAACTACAATATATCTGTACAGCAATTTACTGTAATATACTATACTGTATATACGTCAGCTCTGCTACGTATTATTATCTGAGTGGCTTAGACCACATACATGGTGTGTAAGGTTGGATGGGCCTTTTGAGGTCCTATGTGGTGTGTTCGGTTGGATGAGTTTAAACAACTCTTATGGGGTGTGATCGGGGGATAGAGAGGTGTTTTGGCTGGATGGAAGGGTTTTAATACTTGACTGTACTCATACACATATGCATTCATATGTTATAACAATTACATTGTTCTAGGTGTTTGCATTAAGATGTGATGATGAGTGTTTTGTATTGACTCGTTGACGAGTTTATCTATTGAGTATTCTGTGTATGATTTGGTGTGCTTGACTGTTACGTTTGGTTGGGGGCATTGGTTTCGAGTTTACTTTTTGTTTCTACGTATCTCTGTAAGTACTTTTCGTCATCAGACTATTGTTTGGTTCTAATCTATAATTCTATTGATAGATGCATTTTGAACTCAGACTGAGCTCATGTAGCTCATCTCTTTCATGTTTCTCCTTGCAGGTATGCTCGATTTCTATAGTTTAGGCTCGGCATACCGAAGGTTTCAGACAGACATGATAAGGAAACATGTTTAAGAGTTATCTTTTCGATTGCTATTTTGGTAAATGGTTTTGAAATGTAAATAGTTATAAGATCTATGGTACAATTTTAATTTGACTTTTCGTAAATGGTTTTCTTGGGACTGAAAATTTTGTAATAACAAGATTTTATATCTAAGAGTTTTTACAAAATTTAAATATTTTAATGTTTTTCGATTTGTTAAACTAAAATTTCTCACGATCACTTCGGTGATCAATGTGACCTCTGAAATTTAGTCTAAACTCCTAGGCCGGGTTTTGGGGCGTTACAGAGTGCATGTCTAGAATTGGTTATTTGAAAAGCTTGGTATTTAAGCGTGCCAAGTGCACCACCTCTCTTTCACGGTTACCTACCTGGTGCATTGTTTTATTGTGCTTTTCGATTAGACTGTGTAAACTTTTTTTCGGGTTTTATTAAACTCTTACCGTCTAACAAAAGTTGAAGATTTTTCTAATTTTGGTTTCATTTATAAAATCTTAATAGAAAATGGAAACTCTCGTTAATGTTGTGGAAGATATGGACTTATGTGCTATGATTTCTGAAGTCAACATGGTTGACTCAAATCCAAGAGAATAGTGGCTTGATATTGGTGCCACACATCATATTTGCTATGACAAAGACTCATTTTCTGAGTTAGAGCCTTGTGAAAATGGAGAAAAGCTCTATATGGGCAATTCTGCGACTTCCAAGATCAAGGGCAAGGGTAAAGGACTCAAGCTTTAAAATGTGTTGTTTGTGCCTAACATACGCAAGAACCTTGTTTCTAGAACACTTCTTAATGTACACGACTTTATGATGGTGTTTGAATCCCAGAAGTTAGTTTTGTCTAAGGGGGAATGTTTGTGGGAAGGGGATATGTATTAAATGACATGTGGAAACTTAATGCAATCTATGTAAAAGAAAAAAACTATGAATAATAATGTTGCTTCTTCTTTTGTTTATATGCTTGAGTCATTTAATTTATGGCATGGTAGGCTCGGACATGTTAATTATGATACTTCACGTACATTAATTAATTTAAAACACATTCCTTCATTTCATATTAATTATAAACATAAATGTGAAACTTGTGTTGAGGCAAAATTAACCAGTCTTTATTTCAAATTGTTGAAAAAAGCACAGAACCACTTGATCTAATACATAGCGATGTTTGTGACTTAAAGTTTGTTCAAAAGAGAGGAGGGAATAAATATTTTATTGCCTTCATTGATGAGAGCACAAAATATTGCTACGTATATTTTCTTAATAGCAAAGACGAAGTTATAGAGAAATTTATTCTCTATAAGCAGGAAGTTGAAACCAAACTTAATAAAAAGATTAAGATAGTGAGAAGTGATTATGGTGGTGAATATGTTAAACCATTTGGTGAATACTGTGTAAACATGGTATTATCCATGAAGTGACACCACCACACTTTCCTCAATCAGATGGAGTAGCCGAGCGAAAAAATTAGACTCTAAAGGAAATGATGAATGCATTTCTAGGAAGTTCTAAGTTATTACAAAACATGTGGGGGAAGCTATTCTATCAGCTAATTACCTTTTAAATAAGGTTTCCCGTAAGAAAAGGGACAAGACACCATATGAGTTATGGAAATTAGAAAATCTGCCTACAACTACTTGAAAATATTGGGGTGTCTTGCAAAAGTAATGATTCCGTTACCAAAGCTAATGAAAATAGGTCCTAAAATGGTGGATTGTATTTTTATTAGCTATGCAGATTATAGCAAAGCATAAAGGTTTATTGTGTATGAATCAAAGAATCCCAACTTTCATAAGAATACTATATTGGAATCAAAGAATGCTTCATTCTTTGAAAATATCTTCCCTTGTAAAGTTAGGGAGGTTGATTCAATTTCAACGAAACAAACTTCAGAGACTATATATGAAAATAGTCAAGATGAGGTTGAAGCTGAGATAAAGCCAAGGAGGAATAAACGAACAAATGTGAAAGTGTTAACCAAGTGGAATATGCAAGGTTCATAGGCAGTTTAATGTACCTTATGAGCTGTACTAGACCAAATATTGCTTTCACTGTAAACAGTTTAAGCATATTCACAAGCAATCCAGGGGAAAACTATTGGAAAGCAATTATGAGGATACTGAGATACCTCATATATACTCAGGATTATGGATTGTATTAGTGCAAAGATCCTGTTGTTTTAGAAGAATTTTATGATGCTAGTTGGATATTTGATATTCAATTTAAGATATCAAAGGTACAAGTAGATATGTTTTTACATTGGGAGGAGCAGTTGTATCATAGAAATCATCAAGACAAATGATTATAACCAGATTCACAATGAAATCTGAGTTTGTAACTCTAGACAAAAATGAAGAATAGGTCCAATGGCTTCAAAAATTCTTGGAGGATATTCCTAACTGGCGAAAGCCTGTGCCCACAATATGCATATATTGTGATAACCAAGCAACAATTGGTAGAGCACAAAATGTAATGTATAATGGTAAGTCAAGACATATACGTCGTCAACATAATACCATTAGACAACTGATCTCAAACGGAATTATCTTTATTGATTTTGTAAAATCAAAAGATAACATTGTGGATCTGCTAACTAAAGCCTTAAATCGAGATCATGTTGATAAACCATCGAAAGAAATGAGACTAAATCTCATGAAAATAAAAGACACTATGTGAAGGAAACCTCTAACTAGCTGACTGGAGATCCCAAGATGTAGGTTCAAAGGGACAACCTACTTGTATAGACCCTGTGAGGTCACTGTAGGGGTTTTATCCCAAGTCCATTCCTATGAAGTAAACAGTGATTAAAAATGAGATAAGTTAAGCAACATAACTTGGGACAACCTACTTTTAATGACCGTTGTGTATTTCGGTAAGTCGACAACATAAGTCACCTATGTGAGAGTAAAGTGGGGTCGCTTTTAGGAGACTATTGATGCTTAGTTCTCTCAAACTCTTACAAAACCAGGAGATGTTCACGTATACGAACGTGCCTATGAGAACTAAAACCTTGCCAGAGAGGTAGTTATGTGAGGTATATCATCGTTTTCACAAAAAGCAAAACAATTCAAGGACATCGCGTTTACTGTTCATCTAGTAAAGTAAATATATTTTCACAAGGGAAGGTTCAAGGGTGAATGCATACCTATCCTATGCAACTATCGATCGTAGATTCTGTCACCACATCGAGTCAATGTTTTTCGCTAAAACTATCAATTTTCGTTCATGTGAGGGATTGTTGGAAAAAAAGTCATTTTTAGAAACTTTGAGACATATTCTCAATTGATAAAGATGAAGAGTTGAATCATAAAATTATGATTTTATATTCTACTCTATGAGACCTTTACAATGGTATATCATATGCTCAAAATGGTTGAGTGATGAATGAGAAATTGATGCTCAAAGTAAGTCACTTGTGAATATTTGTTGAGGAAAAGAAAAGCTTAAATCCCATATTGGCTAAATACCAAGTGTGAGATATGTATATATATGATAACCCACTTGAAGGTTATTGAATGACTAAGCTTGAAACCCTGCCTCGTGCGCAGAGGGGGTGCAAGTCCAAACCCGCCAGGGTTGGGGGCGCACCAACATGATGTGGGCGACGCGAAATGCCCAAATCGACCAGGCCCTAAAAGGGCTTACGGATATTTTAGCCCAATACAAAATTTATTTTTTTCCTCAGCAAATATTATACAAAGTCTATTTTAAAAGGTCAAATATCTTGATTTGATTTTATTCCAATCAATTTGATTTGATTTTATTCAAATTGATTTATTAATGCATATTTGTATCTTTATTCATGGAAATTTCCAAAATTCCTCCATCTTAAATGCCTATAAAAGCCTAAAGAATATTGCAGAATTCTTTACAACCATAGAGAAATAACAAATTTTTGCACTCTAAAAAATTCTGTTCTTTTTACTCCCCAAATTTTTAAACTTTTCTATGATAGAAGAAGGCAAGCTTAGATCCCGCATTGGTTTAAATACCAAGTGTGAGATATGTATATATATATATATATATATATATATATATATGAGAACCCAATTGAGGGTTATTGAATGACTAAGCTTGAAACCCTGCCTCGCACGCAGAAGGGGTGCAGGTCCAAACCCGCTAGGGTTGGGGGCGTACCCACACGATGTGGGCAACGCGAAATGCCCGGACCGATCAGGCCCAAAAAGGGCCTACGGATATTTTAGCCCAATACAAAATTTATTTTTTTCCTCAGCAAATATTATACAGAATATGTTTTAAAAGGTCAAATATCTTGATTTGCTTTGATTCCAATCAATTTGATTTGATTTTATTCAAATTCATTTATTAATGCAGATTTGTATCTTTATTCATGGAAATTTTTAAAATTCCTCCATATTGAATGCTTATAAAAGCCTAAAGAATATTGTAGAATTCTTTACAGCCACGGAGAAATAACAAATTTTTTCACTCTAAAAAATTCTGTTCTTTTTCCTCTCAAAATTTTCAAACTTTTCGTCGATAGAAGAAGGCAAGGTTTGCCTGTTGATCACTGCAAGGGTACTACTGCATCGATCATTTTGTTGTTGTATCCTGGGAAACAGTCAACCAACGTTTCTCTAAGTACCATAGGAGCCGTTGAATCTATCTTAAGGAAACTATGAAAACAGGCCTCAACATCTAGTAAAACTCGATTCCCTTTATTTAATTTTTGGTTTTTCCAAAATCTTGTTTATTTAATTGTTTTCAAGTCTGATGTTTTAAATAAATATAAATATTTATTTAATTTGCTTTATTTAGATATGGTGTTTTTATATAAATATAAATATTTGTTTATATAAATATTTGCTTATATTAATTTGATTTATTTGTTTATATAATTATTTATATTTATATTTGTTCACTAACGTATTTTGTCCAATAATATTTTATTCAATTATGCCACTCAATGGTTCCTGGATGGTCCCCTCTTGAAGACAATGTACCCATTAATAATGTGTGGCCTAACAGAAGGTCCATTCAAGTGGCTAAGGATGTCTCTCCAATCGCTTCTTTTGTAACTACGTGTCCATGTTGGGGTAGAAGTATAACAATTGTCATTCCCCAACTTGAGAAGTAAGTTATAAAATAGCATGAGTCATAATTATATATATATATATATATATGGTAGATATAATTTTCTTTTAAATGGATTTTTAAAAAAAATAAAACTCTTAGTTTAAGAGAGGATAAACCTTAACAATATGTCGATAGAAATGAATTTGGAAACAAAGGAAAGGCCCAAAAAAAAAAAGCCTTCAATGATGATCATATTCCTGGTTTGATTGCAAAGTTTGTTGTTATCAGTTATGTATTTGGAAAATGAGGGAGTCAAATCTTGTTGTTGCATAATAATTTATGAATGATCTTAAGCTTTGCCTTTTTCAACAAAGGTTGCTGTGTTTCAAAAACAAAAGAAGCCACGTTATTTTTGGTTATCATGTTCTAACACCACCAGTAATTGTCTTCACTAATTATATTTAACCTTAATTTTTTATTAGATTGATTGATTATGTTGGTGATTTTCCTCCCGACACTACCTCGAAACTTTCAACTCAATTATATCACTTACCCTTGGCTTCTTTTGTTTTTGTTTTCTTTTTTTTTTCTCAACTTGAGATATGTCCTATAGATGCCTTCCAAAGTTGGGTGAGTTGTATATGAATTTGAATAAAGATTTTACAAGTTAAATTATAAATATATATATATTTTTATATTTATTATTTCTTTGAAAAGTGTTTTTAAGTATTTGAATTCAATCTAAGGTCACCCAATTATATTCATTTTCCCATGTGGTTCGTTTAATTTCAAAAAATTTTAATTTAGACACTAATGTTTGAATTCATTTCTATTTTCATCACTTTTCCTTAAAATGATAATGAAAAGTTTTTCGTAACTAGTTTAATAACACATTTACTCCTCAATACTTACATATTATATCAATTTGATCTTAATTCTAAACGATTCAATAAATTTAATCCTTAATAGAAAACTAATGAAAAAAGAAAAGGAAATTAAATTATACAAATTTTAAAAAATCTTTCTATTATCAATTTAACAGGGTGACCAAAATAAGAACGAATTCAAACATTAGTACCTAAACTGAAATTTTTTAAAATTGAGCAACCAAAACATGAACATAGACATACTTAGATAACCATTTAAATAGTTAGATTGAATTTAAATACTTAAAAAACACTTTTCAAAATAATAATAAATATAAATTTATTTTTTTTAAATTTAACCGAATTTATAGTTATAAAGTCTTTATTCAAATATATATAAATATACATACAACTCTCGAAGGCATCTATGGGATATATCTAATTGCAACTTGTTGATACACAATATCAACAGTAGAATTTGATAATGGGAAAGTGGTCTTCCAGTCAAAGAACAGGGGAGAAGTAGAAAATAAAAACTTGGGCCCTCTCACATCCCGTCCCTCCTTAGAATTTTATTATATAAGTCAAGTAATCGGGTTGAATTTCGAGTCAAATTATTATTATTATTATATAACACATCTAAACTTTAAAAAACAATAACAAAAAAGCCAAGGCTAAGTTATATTATTTTAGAATATTTTTATTTTTATTTTAATAAAAATAAATAAAAATATATATATGATGGGATTTAAATATGTACTAATTAGATTGGTAAATTAAGACTAAATCAAAACTTTTATTTGATAAATGAATTAATATTGTACATATTTCATGAGTTATTATAAATAATTAATTTTAAATAAAAAATTTTATTGTTTATTTATATTATTTTTAAAGAGGTTTAAATTTCTAGTATAATATGGTGCATGTGCACTAAGATTGAACTGTAACTGTAGTCCAAATCTTTTTCAATCCTTTATTTAAGTCTAGCTGGGGCTAATCTTTAAAATTTGAAGTATTGAATTAAAATTGTGAATATGATCCGACCTTGAGAAGCTAAGAGGTGTAAAGGATTTGGGAAGGTTTGAATTTCATTACCCCGAAATATTAGAGAAGGGGACAAAAACCTTTCAACCATCTCTCTTACGTTATTGAGAGTTTTGGTTGACAATTAGTGGAACTTTGTAACGCTTTTTACTCCCCCAATTTTCCTATAAGACGTTAATGATTTTGGATTGGATAATCATTTCTCCTTTTAACCTAATTTATACCCTTCCCCGGTTTGAAGTTATTAATTTATGAGTTAGCTATTAAAATAGTCATTTTTGTTTATCTTAAGTTGTATTTTAGTTATTTGTGTTTAAAATATTATGTTTTAGTCATTTACGTTATTATTTTGTTATGAAATGATCACTCTGCCGTTAAAGATTTGTTTCCTCCCAAACAGCAACTCAACGTGACAGTTAAAATGAGTTTTAAATGCCAACATGGATGTCCAGCTAGGATGAGAAAAGTTATTTTTTTTTTTATGAAATTAGAATACAAAATTTTCTCCAATTTAAAAATAGAATACATATACAGAAAAACATAAAAAGATGGACCACTTTTTTGCAAAAAAAAACCTATAATGTCTGAACTTAAAACCTAGGTAAATAACAAAGAAACTCATTACTTACTATAATCCATGCTTGGACCCTCCATTGAATCAATCATTTGTTCTTTCATTTTAAATTAAAAAATTCTAACTGATTGATGGATAACTCAATTTGATTTCTATTGTTTCGATTCAACAAAGATAACTATGAAAATTGATAGTTTTTAGTCAAAATGAAAACGAAAACTAAAAAGAAAAAGGAGACAAAGGCTTTTTTTTCCAATTTAATGATTAATATGATGTATTGGTTTTGATTATTTTTGGAAACCAAATTAACATTTTTCTTTAATTAATTTAGAAAATTCAATAAATTAAATTTAGTTAATTAAAAAATCAATTAATTTACTTGGCTGGACATCCACATTGGCATTTAAAACCCATTTTAATTGCCACATCAGATTATCGTTTGGGAGGTAACAGATCTTAACTGCAGAGTGACCATTTCGTAACAAAATGATAATGTAAGTGACTAAAACATAACATTTCAAACATAAGTGACTAAAATATAACCTGAAGCAAATAAAAATGATTATTTTGATAGTTTACCCTTAATTTATTTATAATTATAATCTACATAAAGATATTATTTAGGGGATTAATCCCACGAAATATTTCCAAATTTTGGACTAAGTTTATGTTCATCATCAACTTCTAAATATTCTCATTTCCTTCTAAATTAAAATTGTGTTTGGACCTACAAATACAAATTTAATCTCGTTTAAAACATTTTTTTATTATTAAAGAAGGCAATTGACTGCCTTAAAATCAATTGTTTCTTACATGTGATGCACCAAATTTATCTTTTGGCAAAAGTTTTCTAATAGGAAAGCTAGGGAACTCAAGAAGAATGAGTTCAACATCATTATTTGAACCTAATTTAGCTAACCAATCTGCCACCTTATTACCCTCCCTTGGAACAAACTAGAATTTAACTTCTTGTAATTGCCTCTTAGCTTCCATAATATGTCGTATAAGCGTCATCAAAAGAGTATTTATAGAATTTCCCAATTCATCTCAATAGCATCTAAACAGTCGCTCTCAACAATAATCTTACTATAGTTTCATAGGAGAGCAACTTCAATACCAGTTAAAATCGGCCATGATTCAGACTTTAGAGCAGAGCCACTCCTAATGTATTTCCTGAAGCCTTTTAACCAATTCCCAGCAGAATCTCTCACCACACCACCAACCATCAAACAGTGTCCATTCATATTATAAGACCCATCAACATTAACCTTAACTCATTCACTACTCGATGGATGCCATTTCACCCTGACACTTTGATTAATTCCCAATAACCCAGAACTCAGAAGTGATTCATGGATATTAGAAACAAAGTATTCTACCCTGTATACAATCTCATTAAGCTTGTTTGAAATCTATTGAAAAATAAATTTATTTCTATTCTTCCATTGTAGCTAGCACAAGACAACAAAGACTCTCACATTGGCATAATTTCCCCCAAAATTTGCCATTCAAGTTGGCAGTTACCCAATCCAAAAGATCTAAATCAAAGAAGCAATATAAATAATTTGAGGGTATTACATTTTCCCATACCTTAGCCGTAACAGAGTAGTCACACATAGGGTATGAATGACTGTTTATTGAATATACCCACACAAGGTGCAGTCTTTTGAGGGAGACAGATTCCTTCTATTCCTTTCAAAATTTGTTAAGAGTTTCTGGTGTATAACCAGAGAAAATGCTTGATTCTTGGTGGTAGATTAGCCTTCCAAATTACACTCCAAATATTGTCCCATTCCTAGTCATCCATCTATACTAAATTGTTATACTCCACTTTGATGGAGAACTTCTCAGCTCTATAATTTTGCTACATACAAATGTCTCTCCGGACCATATCACAAGGGGGATGGTACACTACTATATAGTCCAAAACATCTCTACCAACATACCACTAAAGTGATGACCAATTCTACTGACCATTCTCTTTAACCATATCAGCTACCTTGATTTGTTCCACTCTATTCGAGTTGGCTAGCATGTGATTTCGAATCGCTCCCAATTGAGGAACTCAAATGTCATAAAAAAATCTACATCTTTCCCATCACCTATGCTCCAAGAAATGTTTTGCCTAAATTGTTCTTAAATATTTGATAAAAAGTGCCAAACATAAGAACAATAAGGCCAATAAATAGATTTAGGGCATTGATCCATTATCTCATATTTATACCGCAACAAACGTACCCAAAGAGTATCAACGTTATTTGTAAGCTAAAAAGCTACCTTCATAAGAAAAGAGCAATTTTGGGGGATTATTCTCTTAAATCCAAGACCCCCACACTCCATAGATTGGCAACATGTGTCCCAATTAACTAAGTGCGCTTTCTTGGCATATCTCGTGGAGCCCCAAACAAAGTTTCTAACAATTTGTTCAATCTTATCACAAACACCAACTTAATAGTCTGGTCAAGCTTTTCCATAGTAATACGATTGCATAAAATAACTTAGAATGACCAATAATACTGACTTGGCCAAAGTAATACGACCAACCAAAGAAAGAAGTTTAGCGTCAAACCTATTAAGCCTCTTCTGTACCTTATCTACAATAAATTGGAACATAATCTTAGTGACTATCTTATGGAACAAAGGTATTCCCAAATAGACCCTTAAGTCATTTACTTCCTGAAAATCTAACTCCTCGCTAAGCATCTCCCTAACAAATTTATCAGTGTTGGCTGATAAATGAATTTTTTATTTTTCTGCATTCATTTTGTGACCTGAATACAAGCAAAATTGGTGAAGGAAAATTTTCATGGCTATAGTAGTTTCGTTGCTTCTCCAAACAATATTATGTTATCTACAAAAAAAATATGATAGAGGAGGTCCTTCTCTTCCAAGCCAAATAGGTTTCCAGGTAGATTCAGTGATAGCCAACTTAATAGTCTGGTCAAGCTTTTCCATAGTTAAATAAATAAGGAGAAATAGGATCACCTTGCCTTACTCCTTTTGAAGGGATAAATTCATCTGTGTAGCACCTATTCCATAAATTTTGCATGGAAGCAGACATGACACATCGTATAATGGCACGAACTAAAGTCTCGAAAATTTAGGCATCTAAAATTGTATCATCAATAAACTCCCATCTTAGTCTATCATAAGCCTTCTCCATGTCGATTTTGATTGTCATCCATCATTTCTTCCCCTTTGTATCGCATCAAATGAACAACCTCTTGAGCAATAATCGCATTATCCATAATAATCCTTCCCCCAACAAAGCTAGTCCGATTAGCTACAATAAGAGACAGCATGATAGGTTTGAGACGGTTCACAATTACTTTCATTAGGACCTTGAAAGGCACTGTACATAAACTTATGGGTCGAAACTGAGAGATTGATTCCAGAGAACTTACTTTGGGGATTAGCACAATCGATGTTTTATTAAGAAAAGACTCAAGATTACCTCCTTCAAACACCCTTTTAACAATGCACACTAGCGACTCTCCTACAATATTCCATTGGCTTTGATAAAATTGGCATGAAGTCCATCTACCCCGGTGCTTTAACCCGTGTCATCTCAAAGAGAGCATTATGAACTTCTTGATGAGAATGAATTCACCTAATGGAATCCAATAACTCCGGTTCAAGAATGGAGAACATGTTCTGAATAAGAAACTGACCCATACTAGATGCATCTGTTGTATACAACCTTTTAAAGAAAAGAATAGTTTCAAATTTCAACACTTCCTCATCACAGCACCACTCGCCATCGGACAATCTTAGAGCTTTGATCTCATTAAAACGTCTTCTTGAGTTAGCCTTACAATAGAAGTATTTGGTGTTTCAGTCTCCAAGAGTCAACCAATCACTTCGTTGCTTTTGTCGCCAAAGACTATTCTAAGTCCATAATTCCTTCAAGTTTTACTCGTACTGATTTCTCCAAATTAAGAAGGTTTTTAGATTGAAACCTCTCTAGCACTCTTTGGATTCCATCAATTTAATTCATCATATTTCTCTTCATCTTTAAAATATGCCGAAAACATCCCTATTCCACATTCTCGCTGCTACCATGAACTTCTTTACCAAACCTTTTAACGAGCTCTCGCTATTCCAATTCTCATTAACCATAGAAGTAAAATTACTATGAGACCAGAAAGGACAAAGGGAATTTGTTCTTATCTTGTTTCCAAACAAAATCAAAAGCGGGCAATGATCAGATTTGATTATCAGCATATGAAAAACAACAATATTCGGGAACATTAACTCCCAACGAGAATTGCATAAGGCTCTATCAAGACGTTCAAATATATTCCCTCTATTTCAAGTGAATTTGGGACCTCTAAATCCAATATCCTTCAACTCACAAACTGAGCATACCTATTGAAAAGCCGGACAACTAATAACAACGCTTTTCGAGCCACATTTTTTCTCATCCTCATTAAGCAAAGCATTAAAATCCCCAGCCATCAACTAAGGAAGACTAATATTCTTAGCAATATAGCTTAGGCCATACCATAAATCTTTCCTTAAATTTTTATGGGGACTCCCATAAACACCTATAAAGAGCACCTAATCTATAACATCATCAAATTTAATTTTCATGTGAGTAAACTACATATGATTAACCATAACTTCAACATGAATATTATCTTTCCACATAACCCAAATTCCACCCGATGCGAATAAAGCAGACCAATAATTTTAGTCACCCTATCTGCTTTTAAACTACTAATTTGGGTTTCCATCAAAACCACAATACAAGGATCTACTTCGCATAAATACTCCTTCATAATTCTGCCAAAACTAGGATGCCCAACACCTTGGCAGTTTCATACAAAATTTTTTGACATTATAAAAATTAGAATTAAAAAAAAGACCAAACCTTTGAGGACACCATCATTCATTTAATGAATCGTTCATAAGTGCCGCGTCACTTTCACCCCTATGGACCACTCCCGATGGTCAACCCAGAATCTGTCCACTATCAGTCTAGTCCAACACTACCAGTTTTATGTTCCCGTCTCGCATGTCTGCATCTCTACCCTCCACCTCCAAACGATCCACCATACTTTGGATAACCTACAAACAAGAACCATGCTAGCCAGGCTATCAAGAGTTTCCTCATCTCCTCTAGACCAAGAGTTCAAAGTATTATAACTCTTATTTTCCTTCAAAAAAAGAAGGGAGTACAAAATGAGGAATAACATTTTTTATTCCTAGTTCATTTCTCATAAGAAGAGAAAAACCAATTAGATCATTTGGGTTATAGTTTTCTTTGAAAATTTGAACTGTGTGAAATTTTTGATCCAATATTCCTTGGTTACCATTGGTACCAAATTTAGGTAGCCTAGACCCCACTTTTGGCCCAATCTTGAGAGTTTTAGAACTCATCCCAGATTCCTCAATACCACCCCCTGATTCTCCATTCTATGCCCACCCACATCCTGTTTATTAACCTACCCTTTAACACTTATAACCCACTTTTTATGACCTTTAGATTTAATATTCTTCCCTTTATTACTCCCATCAAATTTTTTCCCATTCATAATCTTTATAACAGATTCAGTGAGCTTTTCTTGACCCTCACCTGAAAATTCAACAAGTAAATTAGCTCTTTGTTCCTTTTGTTTCCTGAAATTAAAAATACCTGCACCATTCATGTTGCTTTCATCCTGTGAGACACCTATTTTGGAAAGAATATTAAATCGAGATCTGAAAAGATTGTTTTCATTTCCACTCTCTTATCCATCATCGTTCTTTTGATTTTGTCTATGATTCTGATGATCCACAATCATCCACTCACCGAACCTTTCATTCTCAACCCGTTCTCGAATTGATGTAGTGTTTTCATGTTGATCCAATCTAACAAGATCCTTAGCTTCATCCGATCCTTTCTCCATATCCTCTATTATCTTTGATTAAGGACAGTCTCCTTTCAAGTGTCCAAAAGTGCCACAGCAAAAACAAATTGTTGGAAGAGATCTATACTCTACTATGTGGATCCTACTAGCAATTCTTATTCTAGAAACAAGCGGCTTCTTTAAGTCAATTTGAACTTTAAATCAGGCAAACTGACCCCTTACTCCTTTATCCGTCATTAAATTAATTTTGATTACATTCCCCACCATTTCACCAATAGCCTGGAGAATACTTCTCTTATACAATGATCCTGATAAACCCAGTGTACGAACCCATGCAACAACACTAATAGGGAACGATTATAATGGAGAAAATTACTTCGTCTAAGGTTGAACCGTCAGATACTGACCGTAAGTCACCCATGGACCATTCAAAAGAATGTTACTATAATCCACAAAAGATTCAAACTTAGTTAGAAAATAGACATTTTCAATATCCATAAGCTGGAGTCGCATAGATGGTTTCCACAACGAACAGACTTTGTTCCACAAGGCATTGTATCCTATCTTCCTCCCTAAAAGTTTGATGACCACAGTTTTTAACATGCTCTCCTCAATTATTGAATAGATTCTATCAGAAAAATCAATTGAGGGAACTCCATCAATAATCTCCTTTCGTATATCACCATCCATTAAATCAATATCATTATCTTCTTACTTGTTATTTAGAGAGTTATTCAACTGATTTGAATTCATCACCGCATCTCTAAACGAGAAAAGTTTAGAACCCACTGGCTCCATCTGCTTACTCCCTCCTCCGTCATCGAGAGGGTCCTCTTCTCTTCGCTTTACTTTTTTGACCGCCCGACCAAGAGGATCTTCGCTCATACCTACTATTTTTTTCTTGAAAGATATTATTAATCTCGTTTAAAACATTAGTTAGACTTAAACCTCAATATAGTAAACTGCTCCAACTTATTTCAAGTTTATAATAATTTATTTTTTTATTTATTTAACATATACGAATATGGTAAAAAATATATTAAATTATTTATGTTTAAAAATTAATAAAACAATATATATCAATAGTAAAAGAAATATATAATTATTAAATATTAAATAAATATTTTTTACAAAAATTAAAACAAATAATATGAATAGGTTCAAAAAGACATAAATTAATTATTTATAAATGTAGCTAAAATTAATCAAATTTTAATGTTTATATTTCAAATTGAATCAAATTAAATTTAAATAATTATGTAATATATTGATAACTTAATTTAAATTCTATCCGGCCTCTCCATAAACACTTGTGCACCTAATAATTATAAGTATCATATTAGATTCATCCTTTCTATTATGATTTTTATTAGTGGTGTTTAAATTTCGGTTAAAATCGAATTAATTGATCAACCAGATAAGAAAACACTTTTTCTATATAGCTTTGTTTTCTTTGTAAATGAAATAATTCAGTAAAATATAAAATTCTTTTACGTTGACTTATTAAGAATCTATATTTTTCTTTTTATGATTTTATGATTAAATTAATGAAAAATGATTAATATAAAGTATTACTCATTTTTCTTTGTATTTATTTATTAAAAAATAAAAAAAAAAGGCCTAAGAAATATAAGAAGGAAAATAAAAATGATATAATGATAAATTTAACCTTTTAACATTTACATCTTTTATCAATTTGGCCCTCAACCTTTTGAAAAAAGTCGAATTTGAGCATCAATATTTCAAAAAAAAGAGTCATATTGTTGTTTTTAACGAAAATATTGACTAAAATATTAAAATTTTAAACACGGTAGCCCACATGGCAATCTACATGTACTTTATTTTTTTTAAGGATTTATATATATATATATATATATATATATATTAATTTTAGATTATTTTTTGATGTAACATACAAAGCAAATATTTTCATATCAGCACGAAGTACACGTGGATTGCCATGCAAGTTGTCCACCAACATTACTAAAGCTAAATGTTTTAGTCAGTATTCCCGTTAAAAAAAAACAACTTGACTTTTTTTGAAAGTTTAATGACCAAATTTAACACCAAAAAATAAAAGTTAAATTGACAAAGGATGCAAAAATAGTGAGAACTAAATTTATCATTATGTCAATAAAAATATACATTTTAAGTATTTTATGATCCAATATTTTATTTTTATTTATCCTTTTATGAAAAAAAAGAAAGGGGATAACGACAAAATATTATTACAAAAGTTAGCTTAATTGATTATAAATTAAACTTTATTAAAATATTAGTTTAAATTATAATTTATTTTTAGTATTCTTTTATAGAAAGAGAAAAGATAAGAAAACGGGAAAAAAAACAAAGAACATTTTTATAAAATTAAGGCATAACGTTAAATTTGTTTTTTAATGTTTATATTTTTTCAATCGGGTCCTTATTCTCTTTTTTGAGTTAAATTTAGCCCTCAACTTTTTTAAAAAAAGTCAAATTTAATCATCAACCTTTCGAAAAGAGTCAAATAGCTATTTTTAACTAAAATATGGACTAAGATTTTAAAATTTTAAATTATGACAGTCTATATGGTAATCCATGTGTACTTCATGCTAATTTTTTTAGTCTTTATAACTTTTTGAATTTGGAGTTATTTTATTTTATATTTTGAATATTTTTATAATATTAAATTATTATTGACATACGAGTTAAATAATATCATATCAGCATGAATCACAGATGAATTGCTACGCAAATGTCACATCAATATTGTTAAAAAATTAATGTTTTGAAATACTAATAGTCAAATTTAACTCAAAAACAATAAAAGGTAAATTAACAAAAGATATAAATATTGAAGATTAAATTTATTATCATGCGTAAAATTAATATTTTCATTACTTATTTTAAAGAAATTTTCATTACTCTTAAATAAAAAAATTTATTGTAATTATAACAAAATTTATATTTATTTATTAAAAAAAGAAACAGACGTGTCACAATGAGTTGATGAAACATGTCACCATTTGACTGCTAAAGGAATGATGACGAAAAAGCTAATGGTAGATACTTGTAATTAGAGATCAAATTAAAATATTTTATATTTTATAAAATAATTTTTTAA
This sequence comes from Gossypium anomalum, assembly GCA_025698475.1. Taxonomy (NCBI): domain Eukaryota; kingdom Viridiplantae; phylum Streptophyta; class Magnoliopsida; order Malvales; family Malvaceae; genus Gossypium; species Gossypium anomalum. The sequence continues at coordinate 72,132,003 of CM046966.1, read as the reverse complement.
TAAATTAATAAAATTATATACATAATAAAATTTAAATCAACAACATCATAAATTTGAAGTCTTAAACATCATTATTTTAATCAAAGTATAATTTAATTCTTATAAAATTATACATCTTAATCTAATTTACATAACCCACTGGAGCACCAATTTCATACATTTACTAACGGAAATATATAATTATTCTAAAATCAAAATGCTTTGCAATTTGGAAACTAAACCAAAAGCCCCTCTCTTTAACAATATTATGTAAAAAAACTAATTATTTATTTAACATAAAATTACTTATTATTGAGTATAGGAAGCAATATCCTTGGAATCAAGAGCGAAGTTAAAAAATTCTTTTAGAAATTGAAATTAAATTATAATTTTTAAGACAGTAAAAATATAATTTTACTATTTTAATAACTTCTATCTTTATAATTTTTAAAAATTAAATTAAAATTTTATTATTTTTAAAGGATTAAAATATAATTTTATCTTCACTAATTTAAAATTTTAAAAATTTTAAACAACCTAAATACAAACATTTCTACTTTAGGAACCAGACCCTGTCACCCCTGGAACATTGTTGAAACAGAAATAGAAAGCGGTGTTTCTAATCACGCTTGTGCATATTGCTCCTACCCTACTCTCACCACTATTCTTTTTTAATAATTCCAGTTTTACTTTTTCCTTTTTTAAACCAAAGAAATAAGATTATGTAGGTTTTAACTCAAATTTGATGGTAATAAACACTTAATTTCTATTATACTAATATCTATTTCACTTACTTATATATAATCATGCCACTGTGGATTGAATTATAAATGGATATTAATTATAGGTTCCATCCTTAAAGAATCATTATCTTTCTCCTATTATATTTAGATTCTTATACTTTTTTATTATATTTATATTCTTGTTAGTTGTTTATAATTAGACATGATTATGAGTCAGGTCAGCCTAAAATTTTAGGCCCGATCTAAAAAAAATAGACTTAAAATTCTACTTAAGTTAGACCCAGATTAAAAATACTAAAGTCGAGCTCGGTTCACCCGTATTTACCTAATTTTAGATTATTTTTCATATAAAAATAAATTTAAAAAATATAATAAATTAAATACACTAAATAAACATTTCACGTCACCCACATCGTGCAAATACGCCTCCAACCCCAACAATTTTAAATTTGCACCCCCTTGTGAATGAGGGAAATTATTAATTTAGTCATTTAACAATTACCAAGTTGATTCACATATATAAACATATTCCATTATTTATATCTAACCAATGTGGGACTAAGCTTGTCATTTTACTCAACATAATTCACAAGTAGCTTACTTTGAGCATCAACTTCTCATTCATTACTCAAGCATTTTGAGCATATGATATATCGTTGTAAAGATCTCATGGAGTAAAATATAAAAACATAGTAAAATATCAATTTCTCTGTAACACCCCAAATTTTGTTAATTTTGGGTTTTGTAAATTTGACATAGATATCTGTCTGCTTCAATGGTTATATGTTTTGGGTGTGTGTCGGAGGTCCCAAGTTCAAGCTATGACTTTGGCTAAATTTTGGTACTTTTCTGAATCAAGCCCTATCTCTGGTCAGTAGGCTTTTAATTAATAGTTTGTAAGTATATAACAGAATGGGCCTACTGGTCTGGTGGTTAAGTTGAGTGTTGAGATGTTAGAAGACTTGTGTTCAAATCATGAGCAAGGGGGTTGATTTTTGCTTAGTGGATTGTAGGAGTTTCAGCTTAGCAGAAATACTGAGGTGGTTGTGAGTAGTAGGGATTGTGGGAGTGAAAGTAGGAGAGAATTTAGGGATTTGTGATCAGAATGTTAGCTTCCTGATAATCTTTCTTTCTTTTTCAAAATTTCGATGACTCTTGGGGAAAAGTCTTGACGTTTTCTTCCTTTCCTCCCTTCTTACATATTCGGTTTTTGCTCTTCTTTCTTCCATCTTCTCTTTGATTTCTTTTTTTTTTTTTGACTTTCACCGTCACCTTCGCTAGTTAGATTTTTGTCACACGTTTTGGTAAGTGGGTCTCGTGGTTTGTAAGTTGTGACTATTAAGTTTTTGATTGGGGTTATTGTTACTTTCGCAGCATACCGCGAGGATCAAGGTTCTCCTCGTGTTGTTTCGTAATCGACTGATTCGAGGTGGTTGGGGTAAGTTTCGTCACTTTAAAGATGAGTATCTCGATTTGGGTTTGGTTTTAGTTCGATTTCTAAGTGTTTAATTTAGTGCTTTATTGGTCGATTATAGGTTCTGGGGTGCTCGAAAGTGTTTCTACATCGAAATCGTATCAGATGTGTACCCAAAAATACAAAAAATGAGGTTTCGACGAAAGTCAAAAACCTCATTGTCGACGCCACATGGGCGTGTGGTCACCCATGTGGTAGGTCGTGTGCCATAACACGGGCGTGTGATTGACGAGGCTAGGCTGTGTACACAAGACACGGTCGTGTGATGGCCAGGTAGGCTGTGTGCGACACACGGGCTAGATTGATTTGGGCCGTATGGGCCACACGGGCAAGCCACATGAGTGTGTGAGCCCATTTATCTAAATGATACCTAGGGTTGCACGGGTCGCCCAAGTCGACTGTGAACCTACTGTAGGGTCGGTAAGTGTTACCTAGACCCTTGAACGTATAATCTGAGTGTATGTGATGCATGATAAATTATGCATGATTACTAGTATATATATGTTTACTATGACTAATGGTTGCATAACAGCATGGCATATTGTATGTTGCATTGCATTGGGTTGGGATGATGATATATTGGAGGAAGTGTACTGAAAGGCTTTAAGCCTATTATCTGGCAACTTAGCTGCAATATACTGATTATGTCTTGTATTCGGTACTACTTGGAGTGTAGGGATGGGTGGGTGTTTTAAACCCCACATGGAGTGTAGGGATGGACCGAGATAGTGTGTAGAGGCTGGTTGGATAGGACTATATATCTGATACTGTGACTGTGATTGGCTTAGGCCCTAATGCATATCCGATCTTTGGCCAGAATGGGCTTAGGCCCTAGACGCATTTTGATTTCTATGCTAATTAATCAGATGCATGTTTTTTCTGTGGGGATTACACATTGAGTTTACGTAAACTCACCCTTCTGTTTAATGTGTACAGGTAATCCTCAGACTTAGATGGATCGGTGGGGCGGATGACTCAACGGTGACCATATGGGTTATTTTGAAATTGCATTACATTCCTTTATGGTTTATTTTCTATTTCTGTTGAGGTATTTGGTTTTAAATTTGGGACTCTCAGACTGTTTGCTTTTATTTTGGATTTAGACCGTTTTCATGGGTTTTTAAACTGCCAAACTCAACATAAACTCAGTTTTATTAAAAATAATGATTTTACTAAATGCAAATAGTTTTCCTCAAATATCACGGTTTAAAATATTCTGTTATAGAAAATATTTTTAAACGATTCAGTAACAAGGAAATAAATTTGAAATGGATGAGATAATTAGTAGCTAATCAACGGATATGTTTTAACTTAATAAATGCGATTTAATTTCCATTCCATTTGACATCGCCAAATTCGACCATAACGTCTAGGCCAGGTTTAGGGTGTTACATTCTCATTCACAAGTAGCTTCCAGAATATCTATTTTTTCCAACATATAATAGATGCTCAAATACCTTTTTAAAATTCAATCGCCGAAGTTAGCTAAGATGATAATGGTCTCTCCTACCTTAATCAGTGATTGAGGGTTTGATCTTCACCTTGGGTATAAAATAACTTTAAAACTCGTGACTAGCATCTAACCCCTTTATGAATCTACATAATTCAAAAAATTAATCATTAAACTCACTCCAGTAAATATTTTAAGAAAAAATTACCCTTTCTAATCTCAAATTCAAAAACACTATAATTAGCTTGACTTACTAAAGGCACAAGTATCTATTGTATAATTGATTTTAATTGGAGACTGACAAAAGCAGCACTTTCTTTTTTACATCCCTTTCTCAAATCCTTCCAACCTAAATTTAACTTTAACAATTGGTGTATACATTATATTGCCCTTTTCAACACTACAATTAGTTTTCCCTTTGTTTTGCTTTTATTTTTCCACTCATAAAATCAAGAAACATTTTCAAACGTTGAAATATATAACATTTGCAATTGTGATATAGGTTGACTCTTCCTTAAAGTAGGTATATTTACTTTTGGGAAATATTACAACAAGAAGAAAATACTAATTATTATTTTACTTCATAGAGTTCACTTAACAAGATTAAGAAACTAAAAACTTTTTTTTATAATATTAAATCTTAAATAATTTTGTATTATTGGAAGATGTGACACCCATCTATGAAATTTTTAAGATAAAATTAACATTAATGACAAAACAACTTAAATCCCTCATCTTAACCCTCATCTATTTTTATTTTTCTAAAAGTTTTATAATTTAAAGTATTTATTTCTTAAAAATTTACATATATATATGAAATGCCTTTACAATAAGAAGTGTTGATTTTAAATTTTTGTAAAAATTAAATTAGCATTAGATTAAATGGTAATTGAAAATTTTATAAAATAGTACAATGATGTCTTCCATGGTCAAGCAAGCAACAAAAAATAAAAACAAAAGCATACGTTTGAAAGGGAAAAAGAAGTGTCTCTCAATACGTTACAACCTTTTTCTGAATAGGCATTTTTCTTGTGATAGAGCTTTCTTATGCATGTACGATAAGTGTGATATAGCTTTCAAAACTATACAATTTACTACTTGTTTTAGTTAGAATTAATTTTTTTAACTTTCCATAATTTTTGGGTAAATTTGATCTTCAATTTTGGTGGCAATGGCGATAAGGTTTTATTTTTACAAATAACATTACTCATTTATCATCAAAATATCTCCTAATTGGTGACTAACTAATACATACATTGCAAAATATATTTTACGGGAAGCTAGTGCAAATTTTTGTTCTAAATGAGACAAGTATATTATAAGGATATAAGAAAAAAAATTTGCAAATGATAGAATTTAAGTATATTTCTTTTATTAAAGGTCCAATGATTAATGCTAATTGAATACTTTGAACACAAGTTCTTCTTCCTCACTATTTAATTGGCAAAAGTCAAATCTATTAATGTACACTATTTACTTGGTTGAAACTATGTTAATTAGTTAGCCAGCATACAACTTGTCATGTGCATGCTTCAATGTTTGCTTAATTATATATATAAACAAAGTTAATTTATGAAATCAATACTTAATTTGAGTGGTTTACATTGCAAAATAATTTAAAGGAAAATAAAAAAAAATACTGAACTTTTAATGGAAATTATAATAAATATTCTATTTTACTTTTGAAAGCAGAAAATATAAAACATCTTATGAAAGCATAAACAAACAAAGAAAAGCATATATATATATATATATATATATATATATATATATATATATAAACGTTAATTTTTTTACAGGTTTGCGTTAGTAAAGTTTGACAAAAATAATTAGAACTCACTTAAATCAATCAAAAGAAAAAGAACCTAAATGAGTCACCCAATAGAGAAAAAAACAGTCACAAAAATTTATTTCTTTTTATCTTTCAAAAAAATATATAGCGATAATTAAACTGTTTCTTTGCCTAAAAAAGTTTTGATTGGAAAACCAGTTAAACACTTGTTTTATTATCAACAATGTTGGAACAATATTTAATTGGTCCAGAGAAAAAAGGGTTCTATGTTGAAGGAGTTGAAAAGAAGAGTGTTTGGAGAGAAGATCCTCCTGAAGAAAATCTTTAGAAATGTATATAAGGGGGGTTTTTGGATTGGATTCTGGGTCACCAGAGCTGGTCGGACTTCCGATCAGGTTATGATATATTTTATTATAATTCTATAACAATTTGTCTCCCACCTTGTTGAAGAAAAGTTATAAAGTGACTCTTTTGAGACAAACTTATTTGAGTGCAGTGTGTAATTGGGAGCTTACTACGTAAGTTTTAACTCGAAACTTTACTAAGCAAGTTTTGTTGTCTGACAATATGGTACGGGAGTCAAAAGGTTATTGGAGAAATGGCTTTAAGGAAATGAACGTGTTGAAGAATACTGCGAACTGTATTCATAGAAATGCTACGAACTATATTTATAGAAATGCCACAAACTATATTATAGAATATTACGAATTGTATTTACAGAAATACTGCGAACTGTATTGTAATCCATAAGATTCTGAAAACCTTGTATGCAGAAGGTCGTGATCGTAAATAAGCAGTGATCATAAATCAACGAACCATGAGATTCGTAAAAGCCCGTAAGTAGAAGGTCATGATCGTAAATCGACAGACCGCGAGATTCATAAAATCCTATAAGTAGAAGGTCGTGATCGTAAATCAACGGACCATAAGAAAATAGAAGGTCATGATCGTAAATCAATGAACCGTAAGAAAGCCAAAAGTCATGATCGTAAATCAGTGAACTGTAAGAAAGCTGAAGGTCGTGACCGTAAATCAGTGGACTATAAGAAAGCCGAAGATCACAATTGTAAATCAGCAGACTGCGAGGTTCATAAAATCTCATAAGTAAAAGATCATGATCGTAAATCAGTGGACTGCGAGATTCGTAAAATCCTATAAGTAAAAGGTCATGATCATAAATCAGCGGACTGCGAGATTCGTAAAATCTTGTAAGTAAAAGGTTGTGATCATAAATCAACGTACCGTAAGAAGGCCGGAGGTCATGATCGTAAATCAAGAGACCATAAGAAAATCGAAGGTCATGATCGTAAATTAGCAGATTGTAAGAAAGTCGAAGGTCGTGATCGTAAATCAGCGGGCTGCGAGATTTGTAAAATCCAGTAAGTAAAAAGACGTGATGAAAAAATAAATAAATAGCTCTACAAACCACCAAATGTAAATAGCTTCATCAATTTTCAATGGTATATAAAGGCATCTCTACCACTACTAGAAGAGCATTATGATGATAATCATGAAAAATATAGATAAAGATAAGCTTTTACATCCAAAGCCTAAAAATCGCACATTGTTGCTATTAGTGAAATGTCCTAAAATGCTACTAAATGTACCTAAGTACAAGCAAATGGTTAGGTCTAAAGACATGAAATATAACTCTTTTCAAGAGTTATCAACCATACCCAGTAACCTAACAGAATCTTTGGTATAATAGGATGACAGCGTAACTACTTCCTACCATTGGAAACACTAATGCAGTAAGATTCAAAAGAGTCTTTTTGGATTTTCACTCAGTGGAAGCATAGGACGAATGAGAAGCATAGTGGCGCTGACTGCTAAAGGAAGATAATCTCACTAAACATCGAGAACCATAAGAATGGAAATCAAAAGACCTTGTTAGAGCTTTGTGCTAAATTCACATTTTAGCATCAGACCATTGGTGCCACATCCAGAAGAAGCATTAAAGAACTTATAACTCAAATATAATGAATCAGGAAGAAACCTTGATTCGTGCGACAAAATTCATAGATTCTTTGAGTGATTCAAGAGAAAATTTCTACTTGAAATTCTTGACTATGACATGATGTTAGGCACCTATGTGTCATTTTAGGGGCAACAACAAAAGAGAAAAAAAGCAATGAACATTGAACAATAAATTCTACTAGAAAATCTTGACCATGACATGATGTTAGGCACCTATAGCAATTGAATTTGAATTTCAGTTTGGTTATAACAAGTTATAATAAAATAAAACCAAACCAGAAATCATAAAAGGAAGCCTATATATATTCATTATAATCAAACATAAGAATGGCTTTCTTTAACAAAAAAATTCCCCAATGAAAAGTTTTTCCATTCCATACGTATATAGCAGACTAAAGGCAAACAACAGTCTACTAGTTCCAAATCCAAATGAGCAAAACAATGTTTGACATAAAAGAAACATGTAAACAACAACCACTCAAAATCGAATGTTATGCACATCAATCACTCAAAACCGAATGTTATGCACATACTTGTGAGATAAAAATCAATATACAAAATCATTATCACTCTCCACTAGATTTACTACACCTCAATAACCCCAACCAATAAATGAACCATTTCTGGCTAAAGAAAACAAAAACGTTCAAGCTAAGTAACCAATGAAATGATAAGATAAGAGTACTCTTATGGAGGCCTACATGCCCATATGAAGGCCACACACGTAAGTGTGGAGGGGGCACACGTCCGTGTGAGTAGCCCGTGTAACTCACTATTCAAAAGTGATAAAAATTAAGAGCAGAAGAGACACGGTCATGTAGAGAGCTCACATACCCGTGTAGGGACACATGTCCGTGTGGCCAGGCCGTGTGGCACCAAAATTGGCCCTAAAGCCCTAATTCTCAATTCTACATGGTCGTGTAAACCAACCATATTGGGGCACACGCGTGTAGTCACAAAACCACACCAAAACTCGCTGCAGAACGTGTATTTGCTCTTCAAACACTACCCAACCACTGTTAACCCAATAACACACCAAAAACCCACAGTATTGTAAGTAAAACCACAACAATTAACACTTCGAATGATAATTTTTTAGAGATACACCACATATGTCAAATTTCACTTAACTAAATTAAAATTTCGACAATGAAAAGAAAGAGTTACTGAACCCACTTCTGAATACGCGATTCCAAACACCAACGAAGATTAAAATGCCTCCTTAACACAATTTCCCCTTGCTCGAATCCTTGAATCACCCGAACATAAAAAAAAATAAAAAGGAAAAAGCCGAAGGGAAGACGAAAGTGCAAAGGGAAGGGGAGCACAACAGACGTCAATTTTTTTAAAAGAGAGAGAAACCAATTTTGATAAAAAAAATAAAATTAAAACAATTAAAATCCCCCCAAAATCAATGCATGATTTCCTACTAACCCGATCTCAACTATCCATTCTCTCATCCACTTACACAGACTTCTAAACCCATTCGAACTCTCTTTTAGATAGCCGTGACAAAAATAAATATCCATGCCTGTACGAAGATTAGAACACGAGACCCTAAGTTAAACTAACACACAACCAACCACCAGACCAGCAGGCTCATTCTGACACTAAAACGCAGAATCAAATACAATTGTTCATTCTAGCCACTAACCCTACCTACAAATCACAAAACTTCTAACCCCAAAACCTGAGGTGTTACAACTCACACCTCCTACAAGAAATTTCGTCCCCAAAATTTCCAACTAACAGATAACAATCTAAACACAAAATTCACCATTACGCTCCCGCTACGCACTCTAATCCTGAACACTACCATACTATACTTCCACACCTCATACACCTAACCCGAACATCTATCCCATAAACCAGATCAACATACTTACATACACGAACACTCGAACCCAAACCTCAAACAAACATCCAGCACACTTAGTCACTGAGGTAGATTCATATTTATCCTATCACAGACACAAACGTTATCCGAAGAATAAACATCAATGTCCTTCAAATAAATAATACACAGAATCACAACAACCTACAACTATACCTGTCTCAATGTCGTCGCTAACACTCCCTAATTCGATGCTCCGTAGACCCGTATCTAAGACACGCTCCCAACTTCTTCCAACAGTCGCCAGAATGACACTTCTTACAGTGCCCACAAACCGATATACTTGCCCCATTACCAGAACCATCCGCATAACCTTTACTAACTCCCAACTTCATTCTTATATGCTTCGCAGAACAAGGCTCCAACCTTAAAGGGCTACAATCCATTTTCTTCCCATAATCCACACTCCTACCTTAAACTAACTCTCTATTCCTCTCTAAACTAGCCTCGAACACTTTTCTCTAACACCTCTTTCACCACTCAAGTCAATGCCTCGGTACCAACCTTCGGGTTATCGCTACCTGAAGTTAGCGGAACCGTGTTGACTTCTGACCCTTGGACAAACATACGTCTCAGAGAAGCAAACGACTCTTCGAGAGTCTTACCAGATTGACCCTCACGATCACGCTTACCATTTGAATCCATATCGGTCTTGTGACTAACTTAGAGTATCTACATTTTCAAAAAACGAACACAAAATAAATATGAAAATCTACATTTCTAATCTTACAGTTTTGAATTTTCATCCTGGACCAGCATCGAAGTCTCAAACATTTTATCTCTTCAAAATCAGTGAAACATACTTAATTTCAAAATATTATGGTACAGTTTATTAAAAAAAATTAAAATGAACATATGCGCATACGGATACAAAAAAATACAGGCTGATTTTTTACAAACCTGGCTCTGATACCACTAAATGTAACGCCCAAAACCTGACCTAAAAGTTTTGACCGAATCTCAGAGGTTAAATTGATCACCGAAGTGATCGTAGGAAAGATTTTGGTTCAATAAGTGAGAAAACAAACAGTATTTAGGTTACAAAAAAATTTCAGTTATCAAATCCCGATATTTCAAAATACAGTTGTTTAATGCAAATAACGTCTACTTGCATTTAACATAAAATTTTATACCACAAAATTTAAGACAAAACTTACAGTCCAAAACCGTTTACATAAATTCAGATTTACAGAAAATGTTTTATTAACCAATTTTAAAAACGTGACGCTTTCGAGACCTCTGGCATGCCAAGTCTAGCTACAGAAAACGAAAGTGTACCTGAAAGGGGAAATACTAAGGGGGTGAGCTACACGAGCTCAGTGTGAGTTCAAAAACGATAGATAAATGAACACCAAAATGTCACAAAAAAAATAAAGCTTAATGGAAATCCTATATACGAATAGTCTTCACAAACAAATCAAACGTGTCAGTATTGAAACACATCGATCTATAAACAGTTAGTCTCGCAATCAGACAAACAAACAGAATGCGGAATAAATGCAACAAGTAATAAAAACCCACCCAACCAGCCAAACACCTTTCCGTCCCCTAATCATAACCCCAAAAAGAGCTAATTAAGCTCATCTAACTATGCACACCACATAGGACCTCGAAAGGCCCATCCAACCCTACACACCAAGTATGTGGACTAAGCCGCTCAAATGTTAATATGTAGCAGAGCTGACATATATGTCGTACTGTGCATTGCGGTAAACCGCTATACAGACATGTTGCAGTTGAAGCTGTCAAAACAGATCAGACTCCTTTCTTTTCGCAACCAAACCCAAAAAGATTAATGCAAATACAAAATGCACACTGTTTGAAGATAAACTTATAGAAATAGAGTACGAAATTAGAACTGCACACATTTAAATGCCCAGAATAAGAATCAGATATGACATAGCACTAATTAACACTCAACCGAATCGCTTAATTAGAGCTATGATTGCAAATAACGCACAAGTCTAGGCCGAAACAAAGTCTCGACCACCCTTACAAAGACCTAGCCAATGGTCGAAACATATAAAATCATAATCAGATCAAAAATAGACACAGTATAAAATTTGGTTACATAAGGCCACATGCCCATATGCCCCGGTCGTGTGGAAAAAGCTCAAGCCGTATGGGGGTCTACAGGCCCATATGAAGGCCACACATGCCCGTGTGGAGGGGGCACACGCCTATGTAAGTAGCCTGTGTAACTCACAGTCCAAAAGTTCTAAAAATTAATAGCAAACGAGACACGACCGTGTGGAGAGCTCACACGCCCTTGTAGGGACACATGCTCATGTGGCCAAACTATGTGGTAGCAAAATTGGCCCTAAAGCCCTAATTCTCAATTCTACAGGGCCATGTAAACCACCCATGTTGGGGCACACGCCCGTGTGGCCACCCTTGTGGTCACAAAACCACACTAGAACTCGTTGTAGAACGTGCATTTGCTCTCGAAACGCTACCCAAGCACTGTTAACTTAATAACACACCAAAAGCCTACAGTATTTCAAGCAAAATCACAACAGTTGACACTTCGAATGATAATTTTTTAGAGATACACCAAATATGTCGAATTTCACTTAACTAAATCAAAATTTTGACAATGAAAAAAAAGAATTACCAAACCCACACCTGAATTCGCGATTCCAAACACCAACGAAGATCGGAATGCCTCCCCAATGCAATTTCCCCTCGCTCGAATCCTTGAATCACCCGAACACCAAAAAAAATAGAAAGGAAAAAGCAAAAGGGAAGACAAAAGTGTAGAGGGAAGAGGAGCACACCAGACGTCAGTTTTTTGAAAGAGGGAAACCAATTTTGATAAAAAAAATAAAAACAATTAATATCCCCCCAAATCAAGGCATGATTTCCTACTAACCCGATCTCAACTACCCACTCTCTCATCCACTTACACATACTTCCAAACTCATTCGAACTCTTTTTCAGACAACTATGACAAAAATAAACATCTACACCCACATGAGGATTCAAACACAAGACCCCAAGCTAAACTAAATTCAAACACAAGACCCCAAGCTAAACTAACACACAACTAACCACTAGACCAATAGGCCTATTCTAATAGTAGAACGCGGAACCAAATACAATTGTTCATTCTAGCCACTGACCCTACCTACAAATCACAGAACTTCTAACCTTAAAATTCGGGGTGTTACAAGTAAGTTCGTAAATATTATTATTTAATATTTACGAGACAAGTATGATTTTTAAAAAGGTTTTTTATTTGATGATTTACGTTATATAAGTGATTTATTAAGTTTAAATGGTTTTAAAAAATGATGTATTGGGACCTTGTTTTTATAAACTGAGTTGTAAATGTTTATAAAAAAATTTTAACGTTTCGATAGTTAATTAATTAAAAAGGACCAAATTGAAGGAAAAAAAGAAGTGCATTCTCGAGACTCCGTTCCCGTAAATCAGACTCGTAAATATTTTTAATAAATATTTACAAGGCTAGTTGTGTAATTAATTAGGTTTCGATTAAGTGAATTTACTTGAATTAAAAGTAATTAAGTTTAAGGACTAATTGCATATAATGTGAAAATTGAATTATAGATTAAAGAATAATTAAAGGGACTAAAGAAGCAATTATCCCTTATTCTATTAAGTGGAAAGTATTAGTAACTTACATGTGTAAATTTATTTTATTATAATTATATAATATATATATACTTAATAATTAAGTAAACATATTATAATATATATTTTAACTTCAATATTATAATATATATATATATATAAAAAATAAATTTACAGTCCACTTAATAGAATAAGGTATAATTGCTTCTTTAATCCCTTTAATTATTTTTAATCTATAATACTTTCATCCTATATACAATTTAGTCCTTAAACTTAATTACTTTTAATTCAAGCAATTTCACTTAACCGAAACCTAATTAATTACACAACTAGCTTCATAATATTTATTACAAATATTTACGAGTCTGGTTTACAGGAACGGAGTCCCGAGAATGCACTTCTTTTCTCCTTCAATTTGGTCCTTTTTAGTTAATTAACTATCGAAACGTTAAAATTTCTTAACGAAACTTTAATACCACCTTCCTGGCACTCCATAAATATTTTTATAACTACTTACGACTCAATTTATAAAAAAAAGGTCCCAATATCTTATTTTCTAAAACCACTTGAACTTAATAAATTACTTATATAACATAAATTATCAAATCAAAAACCTTTTTAAAAATCACACTTGTCTCGTAAATATTTTACGAACTTACTCGTTAGATTTGGTGGCCCTAAACCACTATTTTCGACACCACTGAAAAATGGGTTGTTACAACTTTTCCCCGCTTACGAAAATTTCATCCTCGAAATTTCTTACCTAAACTTAACTGAGTAGCTCTGATGTTCTCCTGTTATCACTTTATCATTAGTAATATAACTACCGAGAAATTCCCAATAATCGTCTGTCGAAGCATAACCGAGAAATCTAGATTATCAAACTCTGACTGGTGCTTCTGATGTGGTTGTATCTTTAACTTTAAACTAATATTTGTTCCCTTTTTTCTAGGAAAGTGTCAAGCAATATCATTTCACACAAGTGCGATAACTTCAACAATTGGGACGGCTTTAACCCATAATAATATTTCCCGATTAGAACTGACCTGATAGATATATTTCTGTATCAAGTCTTCTAGAATCTGAATTTCTCATTCTGACTGTCTGTCTATTTACCCATGAATGCACAAAATTTATTCCCGGACCTGAGGATAGACTTAAATGTGTATGACTCAATTAACTTTTCAAATGAATAACCCACTCTGATTAAAACAACTGAGTCGATTTTATCTATCAGATAATAACATTTCAGAATAATCCCTTCTTCTTGTTGTCAAGACAACCTAGACATACAATCTATCACAATTTCCTCAGAATATTAATCAAATATCTTAAAAATTGCATTAACTTTAACGAAACATAACATCCCGTTTTAACTCGTTGGCATTAATCAAGATTACTTGAAGAATGAAAACCAATATACAAGTTTGAACTCAATCTTCCACTCTCTACTCTTTTGTCGATGTAAACCCTTTCATGAAAGCTAGAAAGGGATTATATACAATAAAGTTATTTCAATTATTAACATTGAAGCTTTGAACTATACCGAAGCCACACCATCAGATAGATTAAAAACCATAGTGCTATAATAGGACTGACGTTTCAACAATATAGATAAAACAATACCTCAACATTAATAGTACACTCCAAAATAGAAGAGGAAAACTGAAAGTAGTCCCAATGAATATCTTTTACAGATGAACCATGTTTGATAGATAAGATTAGACCATAAGAATGATAAGAAAACTGAGATAATGAGTTCCAAGATGTGAAGCTATACTAAATTTTCGAGAATAAAAACTACATTGAATGATAAAAAGGTTGATGATATCCCAGAGAAAGTTCAGAAGAAAAATATTACTCATTCGCACTAGAAAAAGTTGTGATAAAGACAATGTAAATTGCATATATGTAATTCAGAGTATCAACTAGTAGAAATAGAAAATAGCATCATATGAGTCTTATCATCAAGTCTTCTATCGAACATAATGGATTAGAAAACCAAAAAAAGATAAAGCAATGCCGATTATGAATCAACCAGACTAACAATAATCCTGTCTAACATTATAATTAGTTAGCCTTTCTATATGATAAGAATCACATCTGAAAATGAACAGTTACATATATCTTTGAGAATAAAAGAACATATAGAATAGCCAAAGGTGATCACTGTAAAATACTCAACTATAACAGTTGTATTTAGATATCTTTGCAATTTCAACACTATCCCACTGACTACTACAGTTTGATTGGTTTATGACTTGAATATTATATACACAAAATTTTTGAAATTTCTATTTGTTTGATCTGTATACTCCGGTAATACTTCGTAACCTGGTTCCGGTGATGGATATGGGTTAGGGGTGTTACATCGAAGATATTAAACCATTGCACCTGGGAACATACTTATCCATGTAGTATTCGCCATTCTTCTATCTAGTCACTCTCTAATATTTGTTTCTGGTAAATTCTCCCTTTCCCATGTAAAGCAAACCCCATAATATCCAACATCCATTAACTAACTTTCCTCCAAAACCCCTCCAAAAACCTTCATTCTCCTTTCATCTCTTGGCACCCCCCAACTTTTTTAAAGGAGTACATTATCTTATTAAAATTACCGCATACTAACCAAAGGAGCTCTTGAGAGCGACCTAAATTTCTTAGCAAATTCCACGAATCATCTCTGATATACGCATAAGGCATCCCATAAAATCTCGTAAACCTCTATTGTTTTCCTTTATCACTTTCCTAAATCTCAAAGTCAACATGAATACTCGAGAAACTTCTGAGATTAATTTTAACATTCTCCTTACATGCCAGATAAAAAACATCCTCTTGAACCATCAGCCAAAACTTCAATGCCATTTGAAAAACCACACCTTTTGTCGCACGTTTCCGATTCGCACGTTACTGATCTTAGTCTCCATAAATAAGACCACCTAGGGATTATACATCTTCAGCATATGTCGAAGTCGTCTAATAGCCCATAGGATCCCCAACCCATGAACATTCCAACTTATCATTTTTATTGTGACCGGTCGGCTTGCCCCTTGGCAGTCACCAATAAAAAGTGATTTTGTCTCATTGATCTCTTTTCTCTAACCATCAGTAAACCTAGTTCATTCCCAACGCTATAATCTTCATTATCCCTTATTGGCCTCTTCTTTCCATCACCTTATTCTATTACGCAGTCTTCAGAGCCGTGATCCATATCCAAATGACCTTGCATTTTTGAAGAATCCCCTTTTAAAGGCAATGTTAGGTTTAAGTTCCCTTCCAGATTCAACCCTAACATAGGATCAATGTGCTTCCCGAAGTCTCTTCCTTTCCCCTCCCCTCTCCCCCCTCTCTCCAAATTTGTCATCCTAAATCAAAATGCCCTGGATTATTTTCTCTATTCACCCCTTCTCCTTCTTCTCGCAACCACACACTGTTCATCGCAAGAGCTCTCATGGGTTGGGCATTTAAAGACAGATCCTATCTCATTTCAGCTACTTCTACTCTTAATATCATTCTAGCCTAACAAAAAGAATCATTGTGTCCCAAGCAACCATGGAAGAAACAAAACAAGGTCAATCACTCATATTTAAAATTGACATATGAATAGTTCCCGAGTGAAAACATGACTTTCTTTTTGCTTTTCAAAGGGCACCCAAGTTTATGCTATCATACTCTAAAAATTTCCCAAGAAAATGACATATTTGTCTTGTTAAAAAGTTAGTAAAAAACATCAGTGGTACATCATGAACTTGTGCCCAAAAATTCAAAAAGATTAGTGTCACCTGCATCAGATCATCCCTCTTCTCCAAGCGATGAATCATCAAAAAATGATTATTAAATGTCCATGGAACCCCTTTTTGTACCCGCTCCATGTCTATTTTGTGAAAAAATTTGAACAAAAACCTTTTCTTCCAAATTTGATATTCGAACCCCAATGACAGGATGTCATAAATTCGCCATCGTACTTCTCATCGCCGGAAAGTGGGTAACACTTAATATAAGAAAGCATCCTACCAGGCAAAACTCATATTCCTCCATCGCAAAATCAAGAACCTTCTATGCTTGCAAAATCTCTTCTTCCTTATCGTCCAATGGTAAATCAGCCAATATGATTTGAGAATAAAACAAAATCACTCCTGATTCAGAAGCACCGTCACCAAGATTTAAGAAAACACAACCAAAACCTAGAAAAACCAAGAACATGCTAGAAACAGCAAACCAGAGACATGCTAGGGGAGCAGACACTTTTTTATTATGTATAATTTCTCTAAAAAAGAAAAAGAGAAATTAATGTGCCTTGTTGCAAATTTGAAGAGAATAAATATATGAAACAATAGTAATCTAGTTTTGAATGAGTTTAATTTTTCAAAGAGTAAAGCAATATACCTCGTTGAAAAGGACACTGTATGTTTGTGTTGGATAATTAACAAACCCCAAATTAATTAATGGATAATTAATAGACTCCAAATTAATTGATAATGATTAAAATGAAAAATGATACAAATACTTTAGATATCGAATCTTTGGTTTGGATAAGAGTAATTAATATCGTATCAGTAAATATATTATTTTTGTTTAACTTTGATACATTATGATTATTTATATATTTTAGTGTATCATTTTAAATTTATCAGTAATATCTAAATTTTTAATCTATATTATATGTGAATTATATATATTTATATGACAATGTTAATTTTAAAATTATTAATTATTAATTATAGATTTAGTTTTGAAGGTGAATTATAGATTTATATGTGGTTAATTTTCAAAGGCAAGGCAATTAATTTAATCTGAATTATTATTATTTGGATTAAAAGTGATGTAAGAAATAAGAGTGTAACATAAACCTAAGATTTCATTGTTCACATGCATCGAGTTGAATTAATAAAATCCTTTACCAACTAAGTGATCTCTCTTTTTTAAGTTTGTTGTAACTTGTAACCCTTTTCTGTTTTTATAAATTTATTGATTGATGGAGAAAAGCAAAAGGGTGCTGAGAAAGAGACAAACAGATTCTGGTTTTGGACCAAACCCCGATGAGAAAGAGAAAATGAGTCACAGCCAACATCAATACCAACACTTTTCCAAACCAAAAACACCATTCTCACAGACACTGCGACACACGCCACCACCCACACGAGCGGGTCTCGAGTTGCATGCAGCCCCATCGTCCTCTTTCTATTATTTTAAATAAAATGAACTAATAACCTTGCCTCTTTTTAACCTTGATTTTCCCCTTTCATTCTTCTCTGCCCCTTTCTCCTTACTCCGTCCCATGGTTGTCACAGCTAGCTAGCTATTTCTTCTTTCCTCTTTAACTGGTCTTGTTTTTCTTGCTTTTCTTTTCTGGGTTTATCCTGGTTTTTGGTGACAATGAGTCTACCAAATCTAAATAATGATTTCGACTGCTGCTCTGGTGTGGTTAAAGAGATGAACTTTTTAGCTTCTCCTCCTATTCTTTCTCCTTCTGTGGAGAGAGATTCTACAAATTCTCAAATGGGGTCTCAGATTCCAAGCTCTTTGATGGAACAACACAATAAATGTTTGAGCTTTGAGCCATTAGAAAGCAGGGGAACCATGAGAACTGCTGCTTGTGAGGGGAAAGATGGGGTTTTGGGTGTTGAGAAAAAGGGACTGGCTTTGAATTTAGGGGTTGAAGTTCATGATGTAAGCAATAAGAACTCAGGTGCTGTTGGTGGTACCAGAATTGGACACACTAAGCTTTGTTCTAGAGGCCATTGGAGACCAGCTGAAGATGCTAAGCTAAAGGAGCTTGTAGCTCAATATGGTCCTCAAAATTGGAACTTGATAGCTGAACATCTTGAAGGAAGATCAGGTAACTCAACGGAACATTTATGTCAAACAAATTTACCAATAATTTTAACAAGTCCCCCTTTTTTTTAGCTTGATCTTCACTAGACGAAAAGGAAAGTTTTTGTTGGTTTTTTTTTTTTCTACATTTGTGAGGGAAGGTCTTAAACTATGCTTTAAATCTGATTGATGAAACCATCCAACCGATTAAAGTTCCATTTTGCTATTATTAGTTTTGCAAAAAAGTTTAAACTTGTTTATATATATGATTGGCAGGGAAGAGCTGTAGATTAAGATGGTTTAACCAGCTAGATCCAAGAATTAACAGGAGAGCATTTAGTGATGAAGAAGAGGAGAGGCTGTTATCAGCACATAGGGTGTATGGAAACAAATGGGCAATGATTTCTAGACTGTTCCCTGGCAGGACTGATAATGCAGTAAAGAACCATTGGCATGTTATAATGGCTAGGAAACATAGAGAGCAATCTAGCTTTTATAGAAGGAGAAAGCCTTGTTCTTCTTCTTTTGCTTCTCAAGCAGTCCCTAAAGGACTGGATGTGACTTTTCAAAACAATGCTTGCAGTGATCAATCAACAATTTCCAGCAACATAGATGAATCTGCCTCTACTTGCACTGATCTATGCCTCACTCCCTCATCAGCTGAAGTACCCCTTGGATTTTTCTCCAGTTTCAGTCCTGTTCTTCAAATGGGTATGTTTACTTTTTCCTATTTTTATCAAAAGTTACACTGATCATTTACTTTTTCATGGTGGGTTGTGATTTTTTTTATCTCATCTTAAACAGTAATAAGAGTTGTGAATGTAACTTTCTTGTATTGCAGGTCCATCACGTACCAAAGAAAATGGGGATTTTGGGAAGCTTTATGGCAGTGGCAATGTGTTATACCAACAAGAAGGACCAATGGGAGTGGCTAATGGTGTGGACCAATCTACTCACTCATCAGACTCAGAAGTTACAGCAGCCGAGTCAGTGGGCACAAATAAGACCAACCATTCCACAGAAAGTGAAGATGGAAATGAGAAGAAGATCCACAACATGCGCTTCATTGATTTTCTTGGAGTTGGAGCTTCTTGAGCACCATCAGCTCTCTATTTTTTTGGAGATTAAAACTAAAGATATCCTGCTGAAAACAGTGGAAAAAATAGAACAAAAGTTTTGTTAGGCAGATGAAATTATGGGCAAAAAATGGGAGCTATAGTCCTTGTTTGTATAGTTTAGTTTTCCATGGATGAAGAAAAAAAGGAACTATAGTAGAGAGAGAGAGAGAGTTCTAACTTTAAGCAGTTATGAGTTTATAATAAATAAATCTTCAAAACTTTTTTATTTGCATTAGTTTTGGTTTTGGAATTATCCAAGCAAACGGCTGCTAGTTTGCCCCTCTCATTGAACATTAGAATTGCTGGATCCATTTTTCAGTTAATTGGTCAAACCTTGTCGACTGTTTTACTCACCCATTGAACTTGATTGAGATAATTTAGCAAGTTTGTGGTGGGAGATTTTTGTCCCCTTTGGGTAAAACTATAGTGAAAACTATAATAGAGATGTTATATTAAGAGCCGGATTCTATTCTCTTTCTTTATTTAAAAAGTTAAGTAAATTTGTATCATCAAATCAAACAGCAAATTTATTCTTTTATTAAAAATTTCATCTATCCATACGGCTAAAAATTGGTTTATGTATATCAGCATGATATACAAGTGGTATGACACATATTACTGTTTGGTTATGAGGTCAATTATGTCAGTCTTTAATAGTATAAATAGATAGAAATTTTTAATAAGGAGGACTAATATGCTCTTTGAAGCAATAGACAAAAATTAATTTACCTATTTTTTGAGTAGAAGAAACAAAATGTAATCTGACTCTTAATACGGGAACTTCTATAGTACGTTTACCTCCCATTTAGATATTCAATTTAATTTCGAATTTAGTTAAGTGATATAAAAAAATTTAAAAAAAGGATAAAAATCAAAGGTGGGGCAGGTATAACTAAAAATAACATCTAAAACTCCAATGGCAAACATTTATAGTCCATTGTTGTTGTCAATAATTTTCTTAGAAGGATGAAGCTTCATTTTCTGTCCATGTAAGTATACATAACCCATTTAACTGAAATGAATGAAGCTGCCCATCTTTCATGACTTTTCATAATTAGCTTGACCATGTTGGAGTCAATCACTATCCAGTGGTTAAGGCAGGACCACCAAGTAGATGGAAATAGCAGAAGTTTGAAGGCTAAAATCAAATGGGGCCTACCTATCTTGCATTAATGCTTCTTTGATACTATAAATGGTCAATTATGAGAATGTTTTTATTGTCAACCAAACTAGGAGATTATAACTCTACAATTTCCTCATTTTTATTTATTTATTTATAGGAAATAATAATAAAAAAACAATCAAATTATGTAAACAGTCCATGAATTATTTGAATTTAATCTATAGACTTAGATTCTAAATAAAACTATTAGATTCTTTTAATAAAATTATGAGATTTTTTTTATTTACTAAGGGTGGTGTGAAAAAAATAAAATAAAATAAAAAATAAAGAACACAAAATTTTACGTGAAACCCTTTCGGAAAAACCACTGGGCGGAGGAGAAGAAAATTCACTATGTCGAAAATTTGAATCAATACAAAAGGAATAGACTATGTCTATTTATAGGCTTGTAAAGCCATATTCTAGTAGGATTGAAACACCTTATCCTAGTAAATATAAAATAGATGGAGTTTAATAAGGTTTAAAAACCTTATTCTAAAATAAAATAAAAGAAGTCTAGTTCTATATGGATTTTACTTTTATTTTATTTTCCATCGTATTTTATTTAAATAAGAATTAGGGTCACTTAATTCTAACAATCTCCACCTTGACACAAATTCTCAATGAACAAGTTTTTAATCGCGAACAAGTTCTCCACCTCTTCCATAAAACCCCTTAAGGGTTTAACTTCAACAATGAACACCAACCAAGTCTAAGCAATGCTCAAACTTGGTTATAGGAAGTGACTTGGTCATCATATCTGCAGGATTTTCATGAGTACTAATTTTGCTCACAACAATATCACCACGAGCAATAATATCACGAACAAAATGATACCGAACATCAATGTGTTTTGTTCTCTCATGAAACATTTGATCTTTTGTAAGAAAGATGGCACTCTGTCATCACAAAATATCATCTTGATTTGAAGGTCTTCATTTAGTTCACTAAAGAGTCCTTCAACCAAATAGCTTCTTTACAAGCCTCGATGAATCGCCGTGTACTCGGCTTGATGGTAGACAAAGCGATCGTAGTTTGCAAAGTGGCTTTCCAACTTATTGCACAACCTCCGATTGTAAAGACGTAACCTGTGAGAGATCTTCTTCTATCAAGGTCTCCAAAGAAATCAAAGATCAACATACCCAATAACTCCATCTTCGCTTCTTCCAAACTGTAAGCAAACATCGATAGTACCTGTAAGTATCTTAAAATCCACCGAATCGCTTTCGGTGTTCTTTACCGGATTCGCCATATATCCGCTAAACTGCACTGATCGCATATGATAAATCCGGGCGTGAACAAACCATAGCATACATGAGAGATCCCATCGCACTAGAGTATGGAACATGTGACATGTACTTAATCTCATCATCCGATTGTGGAGACAAAGCCGATGAAAGTCTAAAATGGGCTGCTAAAGGAGTACTAACAGCTTAGCACTCCGCATATTGAACTCGCAAAGAAGTTTCTCA
This sequence comes from Gossypium anomalum, assembly GCA_025698475.1. NCBI lineage: Eukaryota > Viridiplantae > Streptophyta > Magnoliopsida > Malvales > Malvaceae > Gossypium > Gossypium anomalum. The sequence continues at coordinate 72,109,534 of CM046966.1, read as the reverse complement.
ATGTACCCTTTCCGACTTAGGTACAATTTACTTGTTTTTCTATCTCTAAGAATCTCCATACCAAGTATCTTCTTTGTTTGTCCCAAATCTTTCATCTCAAATTCTTCACTTAGTTGGGCTTTGACCTTTTTATCTCTCCTTTGTCTTTTCTTTGCTATCAACATGTCATCAACGTAAAGAAGTAGATACACAAAAGAACCATCATTGTTTTTCTTAAAGTAAACACAATCACAAAACTACTTCTTTTGAAATCGTGAGAAGTCATAAAGGAATCAAACCTCTTGTACCATCGCTTTTGGTGATGCTTTCAAACCGTAAAGGGACTTTTTCACAAGCAAACATAATCCTCTTTTTCTCAAATCAGAAACCTCCTCGTTGTTGCATGTAAATATCTTCCTCAAGTTCTCCATGCAAAAATGCGCTTTTACATCTAATCGCTCAAGCTCTAAATCATGCATGGCCACAATACCAAGCAAAGCTCGAATCGAACTATGCTTCACAACCGGGAGAACACATCATGAAGTCCACTCCTGAACTTGATCAGTAACCCTTTGCAACAAGCCTTGCTTTATATTTAGGTTCTTCAACTCCTGAGTCCCTTCTTTCTTTTTAAACACCCATTTACAACGAATGTCTTCTTACCTTTAGGAAGTTTCACAAGATCCCATGTTTTGTTTTTGTGGAGTGATTCCATCTCCTCTTGCATAGCAAACATCCATTTTTCTCGAGTCTTCACACTAATCGCCTCGAAATAATTTGATGGCTCTTGATTCGCATCTATATCTTCACCACATTTAAAGCATAAGCAACTAGATCACCTCAAAGATACTTCTTTGGAGGTTTAATTTCTCTTTTAGTTCTGTTTTTGGCGATAGAGTATTGAGGCGAAGAAGCAACTCTATTCTCAATTTTTGTACCGACTTGAGGAGTCGACTCAGTATTAACTCGATGCTCCACCGCTTTTGATTTTCTTTATTGGAACAGTCTTTAAGAGATAAGTTAGGAAGCATAGCAGTTTCATCAAAAACAACATCTCTGCTAATCACAACTTTCCTATTTTCAGACACCATAACTTATACCCTTTTACACCACTTTATAACCAAAAAAACACATTTAATGGATCTCGGTTCCAATTTTCCATTATTAACATGAGCATACGCAGGAACACCCAAAGATCTTTAAATCGTAATAATTAGCGGGATTACGGACCATACCTCTTGTGGAGTCTTTTTCTCAATGGCAACGGATGGAGATCGGTTGATCAAAAACATGCGATGAGGCCGCTTCGCCCAAAAACGACTTCGGTAAGTTGGCATTTGACAACGTACATCGAACCTTCTCCATGATCGTTCGTTCATTCGCTCGCAACGCCGTTTTGCTTTGTGAGTATGACGAATCGTCAAGTGTCTCACGATCCCTTCGACTTGCACAATCTATTAAACTCATCGAAGCGTAACTCTAAGCCATTGTGCATGCGGAGAGTATTTTATCTGCTTTCCGTCTGCTTTTCAATCATAATTTTCCAAGACTTAAATCGCGAAAAACACATCGCTTTTCGCTTCGGAAAGAACGCCCAAACTTTTCTCGGAAAAATCATCAATAAAGGTTAGCATATAATTAGCTCCACCTCTCGAAGGCACTCTGGATGGTCCCCATAGATCGAATGAATATACTCCAACGTTTCCTTCGTGTTATGGATTCTTCTAGTGAATCAAACTCTCTTTGCTTCCCAAAAACACAATGCTCTCACAGAAATTCGGTTTGCAAATTCCTTGCCCATCAAGAAGTCCTCTTTTGCTCAATTCTACCATGCCATTCTCACTCATATGCCCTAGGCGCATATGCCAAAGTTTAGTAATATCATCATCCGACAAGGAAGAGGAAGCGACAATTTGCATCACCATATGATGAGAACCACAAAACATATAACTTGGCGCTTTTCTTTGCCCTTTCATCACAACAAGGACCCTTTGGAAATCTTTAAAACCCCACTTTCAAATTGTATATCATGCATCTTTTGAATCAAGAGTACTTAACGAAATTAAATTTCTTTTCAATTCGAACATACCGTGCGTCACTAAGTGTTCGACAACTCCATCAAACATCTTAACTTTAATTGTTCCAACACCGCGATCTTACACGAAGCATTATTTCCCATCAAAACAACACCTTCGAGACAATCGCTTCGTAAGTTGTAAACCAATCCCGATTGGGACTCATATGGAAGGTGCAGCTGAATCAAGTATCCACTCCTCACTTACTTTAGAATCATTGTGAGTTTACTTAGAAGTTCACCATCATTGTAGTCTTCTACAACATCACCTTCACGAGAATTTTTTCGGTTGTTTTCCTTTTGATTCGCACCCTCCCTTTTAATCTTATTTTGTAGCTTATAGCACTCAGTTTAATGTGCCCTTTCTTCTTACAGAAGTTACAAGTTTTACCTCTATTTGAAGACTTGATCTACCCTTAGATTTACCACGATGATTTCTTTCCCGTGTCCTACCACGATCATCATCGATATTCCAATCTTGTCTCCCACGAACAATGAGACCCTCTCCCGAGAGTCGAGTTTAACCACAAGATGTTTCATCTTATCATACGAGGTTAAAGAATCATAAACCTCATCAACTATGAGAGACTCATGCATGGCTATATAAAATCGTGTCTCTAAAGGTTGAATAAGACGGAGGCAACGAACAAAGTAGAATCAACCCTAGATCTTCCTTATCATACCAACCTCCATGGCCTCCAAGTTTGAGAGAATTTCTTTAAACACTCATAAGTGTTCGTGTCTGATGCACCTTCCTCCAAGCGATGAGCATAAAGACGCCGCTTCATATGCAACTTGCTTGTTAGAGTTTTCGACATACATATTTGTTCTAGCCTCTTCCATAATGCAATGCGGCATCTTCTCTTTCATCACATCCTGCAAAATTTCATTGGACAAATGCGGATGCAATTGTGTTAATGCCTTTCGATCCTTACGCTTCTTCTCTTCATCCATTAATGTCGAAGGCATCTTATCTATCCCTAGCAGGGCATCCTCCGAGATCCATCTGCAAGAAGAACTGCTTGCATCTTAATCGCCACAACGCAAATCGGTGTTGCGATCCAACAACGGAATTTCATATTTCAAAGACGCCATTACCGTGATCGAGATGAACAACCCTAAGCTCGGATACCAATTGTGAAAAAAATAAAATAAAATAAAAATAAAGAACACAAAATTTTACGTGGAAACCCTTTCGGGAAAAACCACGGGCGAGAGGAAGAAAATTCACTATGTCGAAAATTTGAATCAATACAAAAGGAATAGACTATGTCTATTTATAGGCTTGTAAAGCCATATTCTAGTAGGATTGAAACACCTTATCCTAGTAAATATAAAATAGATGGAGTTTAATAAGGTTTAAAAAACCTTATTCTAAAATAAAATAAAAGAAGTCTAGTTCTATATGGATTTTACTTTTATTTTATTTTCCATCGTATTTTATTTAAATAAGAATTAGGGTCACTTAATTCTAACAGGTGGATTTGAATGGGAGGTGCGGTATATTAAATTTAGCTTAATTTTTGTCTCACGTTACAATATTGCTACAGTATCTAATCTCACCATTCACCGCTGTTTTTACATTAACGACAAGTAAACGCACTGCTCATCTAAACCTATCCTAAGACGAAATAAAAAGCTAACTTCACATGTGCAGTCAATTTTCTTTTTTTCCCTCATTTCCTTTTATCTTTAAGAACTTGTTCTTCTTTAATTTCAAAATGTTAAATTCTGCTATTAATATTTATACTTTGCAAAAGTTATGAGTTTAGTCTTTGTACTTTAATCTGGTCATTTTTAATACCTATACTTTTCAAAATTTAAAATTTCAGTCATTGCCAATTGATAACTGTTAAATTGATTAAGCTAAGTTATGCTATTTCCAAAATCTGATAAGGCACAAATAGAAGCATACGTGTAATGTCATGCCAACTTGTAATTTCCACATATCATGTTAATGAATTAGCGAATATAATTTGTGTCAAGATTGAAATTTCAAAATTTGAAAAGTATAGAGACTTAAAATAATCTAATTGGAGAATATAAACTAAGGTCTAGTTTAGCATTGCTATTGGGGTTGAAAAGTGTTTTTGAAAATCTCAATTTGAAAAAAGTGCTGCGAAAAAGCGTGGTTTGTTAATTTAAAGTGTTCAGCATTGCTATAAAAAATTGCAATGGAAAGTTAAAATCTCCATTTGGGACATGATATTGAAAATTTTTAAATAATTTTTAAACAATTTAATATAGTTATACATAAAATCTAGAACTGTACACATAGCACATGATTAGTAATTGAGTTTAAGCAAATAGATTTAACAGCTACTATTTGAGTTAAATCTAAAATTTTAAAATAAATTAACTATTTCGAAAAGTACATGAGCCAAATTCATTTTTTAAAGTACAAGGACTAATAGTAAAATTTAACCATTTAAAAACTTACAGGTTTGGTTAGCGAATGGAATAATCCTTCCCTCTTATTCAATGATGAACATTTTTCCATAATTAGTTTGGTTGGAATGAATGAGGAATGATATTCATCCTCTAATCTTGCCTCTCTTGCAATACTCACTCTTTTAAGATACCAAAAAATGGACTCTTCCATCAAAGAACAGGAAAATAGAACATACTTTTATATTTTCCTTTCTAAAACAATCAAATGTTGGGATATTGAAGAGAGAGGAGAGAAAAACTTTTAATATTTATAAAATATTAAATTAATAAAAAAGTATTTATTGAAATAAAATATTAATAAAATATTTAATATTATTTAATTTTAAAAAGCTCTTAGATAATATTCATTAAATATATATATATAATATTTACAATATAATTTTAACTAGAATTTCAAAATTTTGGTTTTAAAACAATTATTTATTATGGTGTTATATTATAGATTTGTGCATAAGTTGAGCAATTTCTGAGGTTTGGTAGATCCATTTTAAGTCAAATTAAATGATAAAATTATATGTTTAGTTTAATTATAAAAATATATAAATATTAATAAAAAATTATTTAAAATACTTTATAATATATGAACAATAAAAATAAATCATGGTCAGGTCGAATATAGGTTTTGGCATGAAATAATTTTTGAAATCAAATCGTGTCTTGGGGATCATTAACATGTCTATTATATTATTATATACAAAATATTGCATATATTTATTTTTTAAAATTTAAATATATTATGTTGGTAAAGTTTTAGTTCAGTTGGCATCGATATTATTGTCAATGCAGGATATAGGTTCGAGAGCATTGAAGTAGGTTTATCCTCCTATTTAAGAGTGAGGGAGAGATTATGAATAGTTCTAAGTATTGTATCAAAAAATAATAATTTAAATATATTATTAAATTAATATTAAAAAAATTAATTTTTGGAATTATTAATAATATTTATATTAGATAAAATGACTATGCTTTTAATAATTCAACATTATTAGTCAATTGAAACGTAAAATAGTAGTTTTATAGAATAAATATACTTTTAATAAATGAAATATAATTTCTATTATAATTATAATTATAAAAACATTTTAATAAGTTATATTAAAACATGTTTTTAGAGTAATATTAAAATATGTTATAAATAAATTGTCATGATTTTTTTTATTTTATTAATGAATTTAATGAATTTAAATTTTTTTATAAAATATTAATAATGTAAATCATATTTTTTATCTAAGGGTAAAATTGTTAGTTTTAGTCTTTTCCTTAATTTGTAATATTATTTTACTCAATTAAATGATATAATACTAAGCCAATTAAAGTATACTAGAAACTTTATCACATATATGCTTATGGAAACTATGTATTTACGACACAAAGGTATATTCGAAAGTAACATATAATAAATAATGAGATATATGGTTCAAAATTAATTAATAATAACACATGAAATATATACGATATTAAAATGGAAAAATTAGATTAGGTTGTGATTAAAACGAATTTTAAACACAAAAATACATTATATTAAGAATACTAAATGAGTATAATTGTTTACCATAATATTGTCATCAATTTTGAGTTGATGTTTATTTAACTTGTGACACCAACTCAATCAACAACATTAGTAATACTAGAAATCATATCACACGCGTATGCGTGTGGAAACCATGGATTTAGAACATAGATATGAGTTTAAAAATAACACACAATAAATCATGAAATGTAATGTTTGAAACTAAATAATCATAATAACACATAAAATATGTACGATATTAAAATTAAAAAATAAATTAAACTATGAGTAAGACAAAATTTAAACACATAAATACATCAAATTAATAATATTTAGTGCATTACAATTATTATTGGCATAAATTTAAGGAATATTAAAATAAAAATGTATAAAAAGTAGTGTTAATATAATGGAGATAATAAATTTTACATATTAAAATAAATATGCATAAAACATATTAAAATGAAACTTTATTAAAATAAAAATGTATGAAATAGATTAAATGAAGTTGGTTGTGTTGTAAATATTTAAAGTTTTACTAATTTAACCGTCGTGTGTTTAAATATCACCATATGCATATTTTTATTTTTTATTTATTTTTGTATAACTTATTTTAATTACGAAATGATATTTCTTATTAAATAAATAAATAATCAATTGAATTCTTAATTGAATATAATATCCAATTGAGCTCTTGATAAAAAAAATTAGCGATCAATTAAGTCACCACATTATGTTTTCTATTTAAACCTTTAATGTTGTTAATATTGTGCCATGACAGTTAACAAATTATTAAAAAAGAAAAAACTTAAAAAGTATAAATATTTAAAATTTAAAATACAAAAAAAATATATAAAATAATAATAAACTATAAAATTATTTAAAATAAAAATATTATAAAACATGTCAATTAACCTAAAAATTATAACTACAACTCATGTAATTGCAAACCGTGTTTAAACTGCTTCAATTTCCGGTGGGATGTCTGGTCCCAGTCATCCAGCAACTAAATAATTTTTATAGTTTTTTATATTTATGTTCTAAAACCAAGTTTTATTTTTGTATTTTAGTTAGATTCCCTATAAAAAAAATTCTAAAAAGTATAAAAAAAAAATCCAAAAAATTGAAAATTTTCTAAAAGTACATGATTTTTTTTTTTCTAAAATATCAGGTTTTTATATTATTTGTTTTTGAATTATAAAAAAGTATATATCAAATCACTAAAAAGTATATATTTATAATGAATTTACACCAATGAACATCCATGTTGATTTAAATATAATAATTTATTAGTTCAAATTCATTGTAGACATGAAATAAAGTAAAAAATAAAAAAAAATTTATAACATGTCACATTATTTATCATGTCATATGTCACATCATTAATTTTTAAATTCAATTATTGCATTAGTTATCATGTCATCAATTACATCTGTAACACCTAAGACTCGGCCTAAAAGTTTAGACCAAATCTCGAATGTCACATTGGTCATCGAAGTAACCGTAGTTAAATTTTACAAAACGAGTTCTCAAGTCAAACCGAAATATTTGATCGTTTAAAACCCAGTATGTAAAATTACAATTAAGTAAAACATATAACCTAGATTAACTAAACGAATAAGAATCAAAACAGAAATTGTACCAAAGCTTTTAAAAATCTTACATTTCAAAAATCGTTTAACCATATATAAACTGAAAATATATAAACCGATAATTCTTTATTTCCACCAAGACTGTCCGAGACCTCCGCACACCGAGTCCAGCGTCAGGATTCAAAAAAAGGTACCTAAAAAGGAAAAACTGAGAGGGGTGAGCTACCAGAGCTCAGTGTGAGTCCGAAACAAGACTTGAACAGAAATACAGAATTCAAATCAGTAGCACTATGGATTTTCAGTTACACACAGTGTCAGAAAGCACCCTTGGAACTAACGTTCCAATAGAACTTATCAACCAGAGTACATCCAATGCACACAAAACCCAGCATAGAAGCCGTTCAGACGACATAATACAATTAACAAATCTTACAGTCAGAACCCACAGATAGATGTAGATGAAATGCAGTCAGATAAAAACCCACCCATCCAGCCAACACACCTCTCCGTCCTCCGATCACACCCCAAAAGAGTTGTTAAAGCTCGTCCAACCAAACACACCAATTAGGACCTCGGAAGGCCCATCCAACCCTATACACCACATATATGGGCTAAGCCACTCAGATAATAATACGCAGCAGGGCTAGTGTATGTGTTGTACTGTGCAATGCGGTAGACCGCTGTATAGGCGAGTTGCAGTTTAAACTACCAGATCAGATAATGGTATGCAGCAGAGCTATCGTACGTACAATACTGTGCAATGCGGTAATTCACTGTACAGACATGTTGCAGTAAAACTATCAGATCATACAATAGTGTGTAGCAAAGCTGACACATGAGTGGTACAATGTGATAAATTATTGTACGTACAAATTTACAGCTACACTTCCAGATCAGAACAGATACAGTCTTCCTTCTCTTCACAACCCAACCCAAAATACTTTATGCAAATGCATGAATGCATTCAAGCTCACAAAATAGAGATGTCGAGACCATTTTTAAAATCGAGTTTTGGGAAAATAGGAATCGACTTTAAAGAAACGAAAACAGGAGTCGCCACCAATCTTTTTAGGTGTGATTGGATCACCTTTAAAACATTTGTTTTAAAATCCTTGGTTTTGGTCTACGAAATCAAAAGAATAGGTTCGGGAGTCGGTTACGTACGAGGAAGGGTTAGCACCCTCGTAACGCCCAAAAATTGGTACCTAATTGATTATCAAAATGTCTTTACTGTCAGAAATTAAAAATTTAAGATATAATCCTCTTTGAAATATTTGAAAGTATTGACTACAAGTTAGCCTTTTTTATAAATCCCTATCTCGAAATAACAAAATGCTATATCCAGTAAGTTAGGACATATCAGTTTTTTATAAATCGGGTCAATGCGCGGATCCTTGGGGTCACAAAACGTTGCCGTTTTGTCAAGGCTATAAAAGCCAACTCTTCAGCCTTGAATTCATTTGAAGCCCGAATTTAGAAAAAAAAAGAAAGAAAATCTCTCTGGAAAAGAGAGAAAGGCAGAGAGCTCCGGGCTCTGGCCTCCGTTGGCCACGCTTCACCCACGCGTCACCCACGGTGGCTAGGGTTCGACAAACCTCTCCTTTCTCATGCCATCCGTCAGGTAATCCTTTCCTTTTATTTTTAAAGTTATTTTTGTGTACATATATATGCTTCTACACTGAAAACAGAGAGATGAAAGACAAAAATATAAAACAAAAAACACCTTTGAAACTGTTTGTATCCGTTTTTATATTTCTGTATGCGTATTTTTTTCCAACCTCCTGTTTACAAGTGAAATGAAAGGCTTTATAGCCTTGGTCCTTTACATATTTTAGGAAATAAATCCATGATTTCTGTAATGATTTTCCTGCCGTTTCCTGCTCTGTTTTCGTGTATTTGTTGTTTGCTTCCTTTTCTTGCAGGTTCCCCGCAGATCCCAGCGGTGGTCATGGTGTTCGTCACGCGATTCGGGGCCAGATAGAGGGACGACCGACAATCAGGGCATCGATGGGCATTGAAGGTGCGTCAATAGCGCATTGATGGCCTCGATTTTGGGAAGTCGGACAGCTGTTTCCCGAAATTTCCAGAATCTCTTGCGGCGCGAGGAGAGGGCTAGGGTTTCCAACCCTAGCCAAATGCTTCTAATTTTGGGCCTCTGAGAGTTTGAGTTTAATTGGGCCATTCTGGGTCTGGGTTAGTTCAGGGGTATTGGGTCCGGCTAATTCAATGTATTTGGGCAAGATGTAAACGGGCTTAGCTGAATTGTTATGGTTTTGGGCCCATGATTTGGACTTTGTAACCTGGACTGTTTAAATAAACATTTGTTATTTATTTTTTCATTTTGGTTTTGGGTTTCAAAGCCCGGACGAATTTGGGCTCTTACAAGAGACATTTACACAGACAGTCAGACGGAATAGATAAACAACACACTCTATAGACTAGATTCAAACTCACACATCACACACAATCATCACCGATATCGAGTCATGAACACCCTTACTAAACTTTGCTAAGGGTCGGAGCACACACCACTACATTTTCGGATCAGAAATGCACTTGGAACCAATATAAGTGCCTTAGGACCACACGCCCGTGTGCTCTGGCCATGTGGAAGGTCAAAAGCCCATGTAAAAAGGGGCACACAGTAGTGTAACAGAGGCACACGCCCGTGTAAAGAGAGGCACACGCTCGTGTGAACCAGTGACATGGCCATGGGGACAGGCCGTGTAACTCTCTATCCATTTGCACTAAATTTGAGTAAAGGGCTGACAAGCCCGTGTGAGGGTGTCACACACCCTTGTGCCCACTAGACATGGTCATGTGTCCAAAACACACGCCCGTGTGGAAACCTTAAATCCCCAAATTAGCCACACGGTCGTGTGGCCAGGCCGTGCAACATCAAATCACTTAAACCTAATCCACAAACTCACACGCTTGTGTGCTTGAGAGGCACGATCGTGTGAGAAACGATAAAATCTCTAAATCGACCACACGATCGTGTAGCACCCAGATCAGCCCTAAAACCCTGATTCCCAATTCCACACTGCCGTGTGCACAGGCACAAGCCCGTGTGGTCATGAAACCACCCTTAAACAGCCTGAAAAACCAAGTTTTCCGGTCACTAAAACAACCTCCAGTCACATTACCTCTAAAACCAACCATAACGCGCAGCCCTCTAGACGATTTCAATTAACACGAACCTAACATGCCCAATTACCAACACGCTAAAAGATTACCGAAATTCCACAGCAAATCAAAAGTTTTGCAAATAAAATAAATAAGTTTCGATTTTCACACCTGATTCAACGACTAAGGAATGAGATTCTTCAAAATCCACAAGCAAACCCGGTTTCAATAAGGAATTAAAGAAGAATATAGGAGAGAAAATAAAACCCCAAAAAGAAAAGAGAAGAAGAACGTACCAAAAAAAAATAAAATAAAGTAGAATAAAAATAAAATGTAATAAAATAAAAAGTAAAAATAGAAATAAAAATAAATAGTTAAAATAAAATTTTAACTTAAAACAAAACCAATAAAAAACGGTATTTCAAACGCAGACAAAAAGAGTCGAACCCAAAACTCAAAGACAAATTACACATACACACAACCACTAGACCAACAGGCCCATTCTGTCACTTATGCGCAAGACTAAACACAAAAGCACACCTTTCTCTCAGACCCTAACCACTAACATCAAAACTTCTAACCCTCAAAATCTGGGGTGTTACAACATCAATTGTCACGAACGATAAATGTTTTACAAAACATAATTTTGATGACTTAATTAATTACTAAATTTTTTATTATTAAGGATTTAATTAAATGCAATTTTTAATTAAAAACTACATTAAATATTCATTTATTTTAGGAAGACTATTTAAGAAAAAAGAAAGAAAGAGAAGAAAAACCTAAAGCAACCATCAGTCTCATTAAACTCGAGCAACAATTTCCATTCTTATTTTGATATTTCAAAGCCGAAGGCTTTTCCATTTGTATTCAGTTATTAGCTCAAAATTCCCGTCAATCGTATATACATTACTTTATTATAACAATTTAGTCCATAAATTATATCACTTTTTTTCTTTTATTAGCTTATTTCAATACTTAATGTTAGATCTATCACAAAATTTGGTCCAACAAAGGTAGTCATGTGCAAAGGCAAAGTTAGAGAGGCATGCAGGAATTTAGGGATTTACCCCTTAAAATGAAAAAAAAAAAACCTTTAAATTGTAAGTTAATATATGATAAAATTAATTTTCCTTCTAAAAATAATATAAAATTATAATTTAATCTTTCTAAATATTATGAAATATGAAGTTATAAATTTACAATAGAAAATTTATATTTTGGCTCTTATAAAAATCTAGGGTTTTTTTACAAAAATAAGACAAAAAAAATAAAAAAATACCAAAATAAAATAAAACAAAAAAAATATGTACCAAAATGGTATATCCAGGGTGTGCCGCCTATGGCTATGGCATGACCACTCTGGCTCTGACAACATTTCTGTCATTTTCTGTTAAAAAAATAGTTAAAAACGAAAAAAAACAAAAACTTGAAAAAAAAAAGTATGGATGGGGTGCCAGAGGCAGCACCAGTTGTGCCTCTGGCAGAGGTGGCACCTAACCAATATAAGAGCTGAAGCAGCAACTTCAGACGCAAGAAGTAGCAGCAATGAGAAGAAAAAAAAAAGAAAGAAAATGAGAAGAGAAGAAGAAGAAGGAGAAGGAAAAAAAAATAGAAAAGAGAATGTATAATTTTTTTTTAAATAATGGATTTTTATATTGTTGTTGTGTTTTTGCTGTTATTATTATTGTTGATTTTTATTGTTTTTAGTTGTTAGTTATTATTGTTAGTTATTATTATCGTTAGTAAAAAACCTTATTATTATTGTTAGTAAAAAACTATTATTAGGATTATTGATTATTATTGTTAATAAAAAACCCTAATTATTGTTAGTTATTATTATTCTTGATTTATATTAACTTTGTAAAAAAACCCTAAAAAAGCCTATTTATGTTATGTAAAGAATGTTTTATTTTTTTATTAATTTATTTGTTATATGTGTTTTAGGTTGATTAGATAATATTTATGAAATTTATTTGGCATGTTATAGATATTGTTAGAAACGGCAACATATTTGGTATTGCCTGACGAGATAATAACTTCAGCACAAAGGGAGAAAGTTGATAAGATGATGAGAGAAGTGCAAGATTACAGAATGAAACCAGAAGAAGGCATTATTCAACATGTTATCATGGTAAATAAAAAGATGCAATAAGTGTTGTGGAAGGGTCATGAAATGATTAGAAATAATAAAATGCAATACTTAACCCTTAGAGGGGCATTAATAGAACAGGACCATCAAACCATTTTAGACCAATTTTGGAAGACATTGGTACCACGAACCTATTGGAATCTAGTTATATGCTTCGTAAAGTTTATAATCTCTTATGGAGTAAGAAAAATAGCGAGACAAAGTATAGGTTCACGAAAGTTGACTGAGAAGCAAAATGTGATTGACATACCATGGACAGATAAATTAGATGTTAGGAAATTACTAAGAGATTTCTAATTTCAATACCTGTTATAAAGATTGAAGAGGAAGAAGATCCCGAGGAATTACCAAATTGGATTGTAGAAGATGAATATGAAGAGAATTAAGAATATCTAAATTGAATTGTACAGTATTTCCCAGAGGAAGATACAGGGTCGGAGATGGAAGAAAATGTAGAACTGAATTTAAATGGCTAAATGTAAAGATAAATATTGTTCATGTACAAAATAAGAACTGAAAAAATATGAGCTTATGAATGATAAAAATTTCATATTGATTAATTAAATTTTTTATTTAAGTAATTTATTTCCTGTTCGAAATTGTTTTGAGAAATTTTGTTTATTTTTTAACAGATTGAGCATGAAGATGGATAATCAGTTTTTTGTATGCGTTTATTTCGATGAATCATCTTGACAACAACTGTTGGATGCATATTTGAATGTCGGCAACAAATAGCAATGAGATTTAATAGAAATGTCTTGTTGGATGATATGAAGGGAAGGATTAACGCAAAAATTGTTATACTTTGTGGGAGAAGGATTTCGAAACTTTTCTACAAGTTTTCAATTTCGACAGATCCCATCAAATTCACCGAAATGGAACTTGTAGACAACGAAGACGTGGAGACAATGATCGCTCTTTACTGTGGGAATGAGAGTGACAAAAATGCACCGATTCACTTATTTGCTGAGTTAGCCGATATGGAGCAAAATGAAGATCTCACTGCATATGGTGAAAAACATAGAGCTCAAGAACTGTGCATGATGGCTCCAATATCGTACGTTGATAGTGAATCGACTATACGTGGGATCGATATCGATCTTAATGTTACACCCGATATTGATGTGGTTGGTGATGATGGATACGATAGTAGTGATTCTTGTGATCAAGAGGTCGATAGTGATAGTGATCCCGATGTGGATAATGTCCCCGATGATATTGACGATGAAGACGTGAATGACGATAAAAACATTAACTCATCTTCGGTCGAGACCCAGATGCGATGTATTGTGATACACAATAATCCTAGGCCACACATGTCACTCATAGACCCCAACACGGCGCATGTAGCTAAGTTTCCAGAGTACCCTAAAATACTTCTTACTCACTGCCTGACCGTAAATTCTGATCTTGAGGAGTTGTTCGTAGGCCAGAGATTCGAAAGTAAAGAAGAGTGCGTATTTGCTATTAAGCGGTATAGCATGAATATATCAGTGGATTACAAAGTTGCAGTGTCTAAACTGACATTATATATTGGGAAGTGTTGGAAGTTGGTGGAAGGCTGCAATTGGCGGGTACGAGGTGCATTTATTCAAAATTCGCAGACGTGGGAGATACGCAAATTTGTTGGGCCTCACACATGCATATCAAGACGTATGACAGAAGATCATCGAAAACTTGATTCTAAAACTATCTGTACATGTATCATGCCAATGGTGAAGGACATGCCGACCATTAAAGTTTCGGTACTGATTACCGAAATACAGGCACGATTTCAGTATTGAGTATCATATCAAAAGGCATAGATAGCTAAACAGATGGCAATGCAGCAATTGTATGGGGATTTACCGGGGACTGTCATTGAGTTATAGACACAACTTTATTATGGCCCGGATGACCAACTACAACAGGGAAAAAAAATTTTCCATCGGATTTTCTGGACGTTTGATCTATGTGTGCGTGCATTTCCCCACTGCAAGGCATTTGTACAAGTGGATGAGACCTAGCTATATGAAAAATATACACAGATCTTACTTCTTGCGGTAGCTTAAGACGGAAATAGGAACGAGCCAGGAGAAGTGCTATGCTGCGGTGGATACGACCCAAAGATATCAAACCCATAATGGTATTCGCCCCTTGACGAGCCTGGGAAATAGTCATTGCCCGACAAATCCAGATGATGAGAAGTATCAGCCGAATGTGAATGCAGTCGCTCGGACTGGGCTCCGGCTGTGGCTCAGGCTCCGGCTCTGGCTAGGGCTCGGGATCTAGCTATGGGTTGGGCTCTATATCGACTACTAGCTCATATGCCCCAAGTCGCTGCACGTGCGGGGGGACTACAGTCGACTACCCACCAAGTAAATATGGCTTTCCCATACTAGAGTACCATTGTATGTACTCTAACGATGGTTGCAAATCGAAAGACATATCTATCTGAGGTCTTCGAGCTATTCGATTATCCCACACCACAATATATTTTCGATTTACAACCCCCAATGACTTTCATGTTTTCCTCTTTTGTTGATGCCGTGAACCTTCCCCACCTGCATTGGCGGATCCGGGATATACTAGATGCAACCAAACTGTCGTAGTACTCAATCCCCGTGATACCACTCGACTACATTGAAATTGATAATTGGTGCGTTAGTGCACCACAATTGAGAATCAATGTAGGCAGACGAGGGTATACTAGTCGCAATTTCTGGTCTACGATATGGCATCTATATAAATTGCACGATTAATACCATGGTTAAAATTTAACACGGTTCGAGTAAGATATACAAAGTAATTACATGTCACGAATATTGGAATAGCTTACCCCTTCCCTGACATGTTGTTCAATCATCAGACGATATATATCGGAAGGTATCGACGACCTCCGATACCCTGAATACTCCATCTACGAAAACAATTTTCAAGTAAATATAGTATCGTTAGAATAGTATCATTATAAAGAAATTGTCAATTAATAACAAGTTAAATTTTATCACCTGTTAACTAGTGGAAATACGTATGGTTGGTAACTAACCGATACCAAGAATGACATCCAATAAAGAGCCCATAACTGCAACAATACAAGGCATCCGCTTATGTCTACGGCATCAGGCTTTGTCGTCCGACAAAGCTCATGATATAACGTAGCCAGAACTGCGGAACCCTAACTATACAAGCGAACATTACTCAAATCAGCTAATAGAGGTAAATACTGGAGATGAACCCTGTTGTTGTTCGTATTGGGCATCAGTACACCCCCTATAATATGCATAATGTACGCTCGAGCTACGCACATAAACTCTTCTTCAGTGGCATTAACTGATAAATGCTCAAAATTGGCTTTCAGCCATGTAAATTTCAAATCTGAAAAATTGGACTCATCATCGCCGGCTCAGCTATCGCGCTTACGCCCGTTAAGGCACTCCCGTCGATTGGGAGCCTAAAGTGCAATGCAACATCATCCAGAGTGACAATACACTCGCCACACAGCAAATGAAAAATGTAGGTCTTTGGATGCCAACGCTTGACTAATGCGGATATTAAATCATACCGCAAATTGAATGTCCGGGTCAATGCTACTGACCCGAATCTAGCTAGCTCCAAGTAGGGCATTAGTCGTGCATCCGAGGAATATCCTAAACCGTTCACCCGGCCCCTTAATGCGCGGTACGGGCCCTGATAGTGTTAAATTACAGAAAATAGTTATAATAACATAATTTATTTCCTTAAATTACGTAGATCTTTTTTTAATGGAACCCGTGATTAACAAATAACAATATATTACCATATTATTAACTGTGTCAGATATGTGAGGATCTTTCCTAATCAATGAAGCCATTGCGATGTTTGCAATTTCAAAATAAATTTCAGTCATTAATTTTAATGTTTGATAGATTTTAAATATTTATCAGAAAAACTAAATTTTATATATTGCTTTTAATTACAAAAAAAATACCAAATAGTTTTTTCGACAACATATTTTTTGCTATACTATATTAAAAAAATAAATATATCCAACTCAAATACAAATATTATTATTATTATTTTAAAATGATAATAAGTAAAATATTTTGGTTTAAAATATAATATATATATAATATACCCAGCATGTAGTTCAACATATTTTAAATTAATTTTTATTTAATAATAATAATGTGAGTGATGCAATAATAATTATAATATGTAATTAAATTCCTTGGGAAATAAAAAAGATGGGAAAACAAGGAGGGGTTATGTTGCAATATTCTTATTTTTTCGGTGATTTGGCCCTTTGTTGGTTTTTTTTTATTTTCGTATTTTATTTTTTAAAATATATTATTTTCGTATTTTATTTTTTAAAATATATTATTTTCGTATTTTATTTTTTATATTATTTTAGTACATAATGTTTCAAATGTATTATTTAATTTTTTTTATATTAATTTAATAAATAACCCTGATTTTGGCACTTTGTTGGTATTTTTTATTTTCGGATTTTATTTTTTATATTATTTTAGTACATAATGTTTCAAATGTACTATTTTAGTGTTTTTTTATTAATTTAGTAAATAACCTTAATTTTGGCCCTTTGTTTGTATTTTTAAAATTTTTGGAATTTATTTTTAAAAATATATTATTTTCGTATATTATTTTTATATTATTTTAGTAAAAAACCCGCCAGCACTACTTTACCCAAAAAAGTTTTTTTTCATATTTTATTTTTTCATTAAAATATTTTTTTAGTATGTTATTTTCTTATACTATTTTTGTAAAAGGTTTAAAATCCCATTACATAAAAAATAATAAAATTAAAATAATCAGAATATAACATGCCAAATAAATTTTATAAAAAATATATCTAATCAATCTAAAACACACTTAACAAATAAATTACATAAAATAATAATAATAAAACATTCTTTGCACATAACATACATACGCTTTTTTACTTCAATAAAAATTAAAAATAAATTAGGAATGAATGAAAATGTAAAATAAATACAAATATACATTAATATCTCTTTTTAACCAAATAACACATTGCAAAAAAATAAATTTAAAAATTAAATCTGAATAAAATCAAAATCAATCAATAATAATAATAATAACACCTAAAATAAATAAATTATTTACTTAAATTAACATTAATTACTCAAATTTATAAAAAAATTTTTTACATTTTTTTCCTTCTTTTTCCTTCCCTCTTCTGCTCCTTCTCTTTTTCTTTTTCTTTTTTCTTCCCTCACCAGTGCCGCCTCCTCCTTCTTCTTCTTCTTCTTCTTCTCCTTTTCTTTTTCTCCTTTCTTCCCAAAATGAACTTTGGGGACCATATATTATGGTCCCCCAAAGAAAAAACAAAACCCCTGCATATGCCAGAGGTACAACTGGTGCCGCCTCTGGCACCCCCTCCATCCCCCCTTTTTTTTTTTTTTCGTTTTTAACTATTTTTTTAACAGAAAATGATAGAAATGTTGTCAGAATCAGGGTGGTCACACCACTGCCATAGGCGGCACCACCCTGGATGTACAATTTTGGTACATATTTTTTTATTGTATTATTTTGGTATTTTTTTATTTTTTTGTCTTATTTTTGTAAAAAAACCCAAAAATTTATATTTAGCTTCTTCCCATTTAAACCTTTTTTTGGCTTTACTCAAAATTTCAACTTTGACCCAAACGGTAATAGTTAATTTGTTAGGTCAAAATTTGTCATTAATCTTGTAATATGAGTAAATTGTAAATTTAATCCATATCCTCTAATTTTAATCATTTTTAGCCCTTATATTTTAAAAGATTTTGTAATTTTAGTATTTACTCAAATAGTTGTTAGATTTATTAATTAGAAGAACATTTTTATTTTGTTTTAAGTATTATGTAAATATAATAAACGGTGATAAAATGTTTTCTCATAAAATTTTAGAAATATCAAGGGGACTAGGGAGTTCCTTCTCCTCCCTTTCTTGGGTGAGGGTGTTGACTGAGTCTCTTTTGACCCTCTCCTACCTGAAGCCTCGTCGAGCCCTTCATCTATGGCTGGCCTCTTTTGCGTTAGATCTTGGCCAGTTGGTGTCCCTCTCGGGGTAGCTTCCTTCTTCGATGGCATTATGTTGGGGGGCGGCTATCACAATTTGTCCTTGATGGTTTTAGGCTTGTGTTCTTAAAGATGTCGCCACCGTTTTTGTCCTTTTTTTTGTTTTTTTTACTTGCTATGAAATACCCATCGGTGGGCAAATGACGACTAGACAAGGGGCTCTTACGCGCATCATGGCATCTCTGTGTTTGATGACCAAGCAGCCAAGGTCACAGGCTACCCATGATTGGCAAGGGAGGTTTGATACTGACTTGTGTGGTTTCAACTTTTTGATTGCTAGCCTTGGGGTCTTTATACCTTTTTAGGTCTTTGTAATTTTTGGATTTAAAGCATGATCTGCTTCTAATGTTTCTTCATCTTCTGAAATGAAGCAAGTGAATATATATATATATATATATATGTATGTATGTATGGGCATTTGTAGTTCCTTTTAAGAATATAGTTGCCGTTGGGTTTTGTGGGCTCAGTTTGCTGTTGTGCTGTAGCCTTATGTAGTGTAAGTATAATACTTGCACCGAGCCTCAACAGGAAAAATGGGACCCAAACTTGAATGACAGTCTAAGATTGTTAATTCAGCTTGTGTTTTTTAGACTATAATCCGTGTTTGGTTACGTGTGAAATATTAAATGTTTAATTTATTTATTAATAAGAACTTTTAATTTCCTAAAAAGCATTTAATTCACTAAATGTAATTTCTTAAAAAATTGAATTCACTATTTTAAATATTGTATATATCTACAATTTTTTATTTAATATTTCTCTAACAACAAAATAATGCATTTCCACTTAATAAATAAATAATTTTAAAAAATTTCCACACTCTTTAATGTATACCTCATATATAACTATATTTATAAAATACTTTTTAAGTATAAATAGGTTTAATATTTTTAAATAAATATAATTTTAATATATAATATCGTTGTTCTTATTCTAAAACATTATTAAACTAATATATTTATGTAATTGTGTTATATATATATATATATATATATATGATGTGGTGTACTCTATTCAAATGATTTGCATATATTTGAAAGTATTTTTAATATCAACATATGATCACAAATTTTATCTTTTTATACTTACACTCTAATTTTTTAATTCATTTATATTTTATACCATAACAATTTAAGTAAAATAATTAGTGTATAATGTATAATAATAGATAAAAAATAATATAAAATGAGGCACTGCAGAAGTTGTGCCTTCTAAGATTGACACGTTTACTCTCTTTTTTTTTTTCTTTTTATTCTTTGGGCGGGAACGGGAGAAGCAGGAAATGAGGGAAAGAAACGAAGAAAGGGAGAGGAATTAAAAAGAAAAAAAGAAAAAAGGAGATAATAATAAAGGGAGAAATTTGTAAAATAGATTATATATTTATTTGAATATTTAAATTTTCAAAAATATTTATTTTTAAATAACATGTTTAAAGTGATTAATATGCTAATTGATTCACATTAGATCATTTAAGGCAAAATATTTTAATTTTAATTCTAATTAATTTGATCTACTTGCAAATGTACATCCAATTTGTCGCAAACTATTTTAAAGTTCCCCAAGGGGACAAGTTAGTGTGGCTGGTGAATGTACAGGAGAGTTTTCAATGCGCTGTTGGTATGAAATTTTAAGTAGGTGAAACCATAAGTGCTACACCCTCAATGTTGCTAATACAAATTTTTCTTTTTATAACAAACTTTGGCAGTTATACATTTCCAGCATCATCAAATTCAATTCATTTTAACCAAATTAAGATCATTTGGAGTGGTCCGAGTCATTTCTAAACTATCATCAAAGTTTAATTGCATTCGGAATCATTTATCACTTTTTAAAGAAAATCAAAGAAAACAATGTTAATATCACGATATTGGGCTAGTGGTGTAATGCCGTTGAGGATAGAATACCTCCAATACTTACACACACAAATAATAAAAATAAAATAAATCATTAACTCAATCAAATAACCAAAGTAAACAAGTCAACCAATTTAACAAATCCTAAGTACATGCCAAATTTTACTAATTAAAGGGTCTTTACAAATAAGGACTACAGACACTTTTTGATTATGTTACTTGATAATGAGCTCACGAACTATCTATTATCCGCGCACAGAATTGAAAATCTGAGCATTGAAATTTTATATCTAGATAATTTGAAGTTTTCTTTTAAACAACCCTAAGTCCTTGAATCCTTATAATTCCTTTTTGTTCATTTTTTCCCCTTTTGATCCACCATCCCCACGTTGACCAATAACCAAGCCTCACCATTACCTTGTTCAGCCAGCCACCATCGCACCCTACTTCTCTGTCGCCGCACTATTGTTTACACGTTATTGCGCCAACACCGAGCATCACTAGGCCCTTACACAACACGGATCAGCAATCACCAATCATTTTGCCGCTGCTCCAAGCCGATCCCACGCCAACTAGGCCAACGAAACATGTCCATTAGTCCCTGTACTGCTCTAATTCACTGTTGTTGCTATTTGTTCCAATCATTACGGATCAACTTGCCATCATCGCAAGCTTCTTCAACTGCTTATTTTTCTTTTTCTTGGCCAACTGCATCTTTCGATTTTGCTACTATATTACCATTCAAATTTGCTTACCGTTTTGATGAAATGCTACCCAATAAGCAACCTGCTTTAATAGGATCAGCATGTGTCTTGTTGCTATGATGAGTTGGTAATTGCTTAATTTTTTTTTTTTTTTTTAAGATTGAAGGCTGCTAGTTACCTCGAGTCAGGTAAATTAATTGGTGTATAGTTTAAGGTGATTTTCACACTTATTCCAACATTCTATATATTGCATATATTAAAGTGGTTGTAATATTATATATTATATATATGTGTGTATATATAGAAACGTGGGTTGCTCATGTTTTAGATATTTAAGCATGTGTGTTGTATGTTCGTATATATATTTAGTCTCTGATCAATATCCATATATATATATATATATATATAATTTACATTGGCATATGGCTTTAACTCATGTGTATGCAAGTTTTAATATTGAGTCTATGCTAGGCAGGGGGTAACTTAGGGGCTGAGAGAGTATCGGTCCCCTAAAATAGAAAATTTTTATTCAAATCCTTTAAAATGATAAAAAATTGATTTAATCTTTTAAAAATCATAGAGGTATAGACTATTAAAATGATAAAATTATATTTCTACTATCATAAAAATTACAATTTAATTTCATCCCTCTAAAAATTTTTTTTGGCTTTGCCCCTGATGCTAGGTCTAAAATTAAGTTTATATTCTAGGTCTAAAGATATAGGCTATTAAAAATTAAAATTTAATTTCAGCCCCCTAAAATATTTTTCTGGTTTCGCAACTGTATGTTAGGTAGGGGCGTAATTAGGGGCTGGTAGAGCCCTGGCCCCCCTAAAATAAAAAATTTTCCATTTAGGCCCTTCAAATTTAAAAAAAATTAAATTAATAAAGGTAAAATTGTACTTTGACACCCTAAAAATGATAAAAAAGTTAATTTGATCCTTTAAAAATTATAAAGATATAGACTAATAGAATGATGAATTTGTGTTTTTATTATTATAAAAATTACAATTTAATTTCGACTCCTAAAACTATTTTTAACTTCGCCCACTATGTTAGGCCTAAAATTAAGTTTATATCCGTATGCTTTTAACACATGTTAGAAAGTATTAAGTTAATTTGCGTGATAATCTATGACGAAAGTTGTCAAAATTTTTTACAATTACCACCACTGTAATTTTTGTATTAGGCAACTACTCGTGACCATGTTCCGTCATTTGAGTTTTATTTCTGTCCTTGTTCCCGTCACTAAATTTTATCACAATTCAGTCACAATTTGTTGCCTCCTATAAAATTTCCACAACAATACTTAAAAAGACAAATCTAAATTAGAAAAATACTAAAATACCCAATAAGATTTAAAATTGAATAGAAATTATTATTAAATTCAAATATCAAGTAATTTTACATTGTCAAAATTGCAATAATAATATATTTTCAAAAAGTATAATTTTAACTTTGTATTAATTTATAGCATTATAATTTTTAGAGGTAACATACAACAATTTTACCAACTTTGAGGAAATAAGGGAAAAGAGGCAATTGTAGATAACCGACCATTGTTGCATCAGCGGCTAAAACTGTTGTCTTCCAAATCAAATATAAAAGCCACCTTTTCAACCTCTAATTTCATAATTTGGGAATCATAAGGAGACTTATCAATATACAAATATAACTTGTGGAAGCCGGCAATTAATAACAAGGAAAAAAAGTTGATCCAACTTAAATAAATTAAGGTCGAAGAAAGGAGCTCCAAAGATTACATGTACGGTTAGGTGGCCTCACACCATGTCCATTGAATACAATTCAAAACTACTTTATCATGTAAATGCTTCAAATAAACAAATCAATGCTATATAGATGCTGAACAATACTTACAAAGTCAACTCCTATGGGTCTAATGTAGTTTTCCATAAATGAATCATCCTGGTTCTCATGAGTAACAGATTATGAAATACCTTGGACCTTATTTTTAAGGTAAGTTAACAATAACACTTATTGGTTAAAATCTTATTAACATGTTTCACATATATATTTTTTGTTAAAGTATTACTAACATGTTTCAAATTACAACATCGCCCACAATACTAGACCAAAAGTATTTATTAGCCAGACCTTACATAATCTTCAACAACCTCAATTAATACCAATCACAAAGTGTCACACCTGAAAATGTTAAAGGTGAAGTGTCACGACATTTATGGGTACTAAATGAGAAAAAACTTTGTGTTTAAACGGGTTCTAGTATGATTATGAGAATCTAGCGGACTCATTGGTAAATAGTTAAAATTCAAGTTTAGTCTCGTTACATTAGAAACTGTGAAAAAAATAAAATAAAATAAAAAATAAAGAACACAAAATTTTACGTGAAAACCCTTTCAGGAAAAAACCACGGGCAGAGGAGAAGAAAATTCACTATGTCGAAAATTTTAATCAATACAAAAAGAATAGACTATGTCTATTTATAGGCTTGTAAAGCCATATTCTAGTAGGATTGAAACACCTTATCCTAGTAAATATAAAATAGATGGAGTTTAATAAGGTTTAAAAAACCTTATTCTAAAATAAAATAAAAGAAGTCTAGTTCTATATGGATTTTACTTTTATTTTATTTTCCATCGTATTTTATTTAAATAAGAATTAGGGTCACTTAATTCTAACAATCTCCACCTTGACACAAATTCTCAATGAACAAGTTGTTAATCGCGAACAAGTTCTCCACCTCTTCCATAAAACCCCTTAAGGGTTTAACTTCAACAATGAACACCAACCAAGTCTAAGCAATGCTCAAACTTGGTTATAGGAAGTGACTTGGTCATCATATCTGCAGGATTTTCATGAGTACTAATTTTGCTCATAACAATATCACCACGAGCAATAATATCACGAACAAAATGATACCGAACATCAATGTGTTTTGTTCTCTCATGAAACATTTGATCTTTTGTAAGAAAGATGGCACTCTGATCATCACAAAATAATCAGTCTGATTTGAAGGTCTTCATTTAGTTCACTAAAGAGTCCCTTCAACCAAATAGCTTCTTTACAAGCCTCGATGATCGCCATGTACTCACTTGATGGTAGACAAAGCGATCAGTAGTTTGCAAAGTGGCTTTCCAACTTATTGCACAACCTCCGATTGTAAAGACGTAACTGTGAGAGATCTTCTTCTATCAAAGTCTCCAGTAACATCAGCATCAACATACCCAATAACTCCATCTTCGATTCTTCCAAACTGTAAGCAAACATCGATGAGTACCTCGTAAGTATCTTAAAATCCATTGAATCGCTTTCGGTGTTCTTTATCGGATTCGCCATATATCCGCTAATCAGCACTGATCGCATATATGATAAATCCGACGCGTGAACAAACCATAGCATATATGAGAGATCCCACCGCACTAGAGTATGGAACATGTGACATGTACTCAATCTCATCATCGATTGTGGAGACAAAGCCGATGAAAGTCTAAAATGGTCGCTAAAGGAGTACTAACGGGTTTAGCACTCCGCATATTGAACTCGCAAAGAAGTTTCTCAATGTACCCCTTACGACTTAGGTACAATTTACTTGTTTTTCTATCTCTAAGAATCTCCATACCAAGTATCTTCTTTGTTTGGTCCCAAATCTTTCATCTCAAATTCTTCACTTAGTTGGGCTTTGACCTTTCTTATCTCTCCTTTGTCTTTTCTTTGCTATCAACATGTCATCAACGTAAAGAAGTAGATACACAAAAGAACCATCATTGTTTTTCTTAAAGTAAACACAATCACAAAACTACTTCTTTTGAAATCGTGAGAAGTCATAAAGAAATCAAACCTCTTGTACCACTTGCCTTGGTGATCAAGTTTCAAACCGTAAAGGGACTTTTTCAAGAAGCAAACATAATCCTCTTTTTCTCAAATCAAAAACCTCTGGTTGTTGCATGTAAATATCTTCCTCAAGTTCTCCATGCAAAAATGTAGTTTTTACATCTAACTCGCTCAAGCTCTAAATCATGCATGGCCACAATACCAAGCAAAGCTCGAATCGAACTATGCTTCACAACCGGGAGAGCACATCTGTGAAGTCCACTCCTGGAACTTGATCAGAACCCTTTGCAACAAGCCTTGCTTTATATTTAGGTTCTTCAACTCCTCAAGTCCCTTCTTTCTTTTAAACACCCATTTACAACGAAACAGTCTTCTTACCTTTAGGAAGTTTCACAAGATCCCATGTTTTGTTTTTGTGGAGTGATTCCATCTCCTCTTGCATAGCAAACATCCATTTTTCTCGAGTCTTCACACTAATCGCCTCGAATAATAATTTGATGGCTCTTGATTCGCATCTATATCTTCACCACATTTAAAGCATAAGCAACTAGATTAGCCTCAAAGATACTTCTTTGGAGGTTTAATTTCTCTTTTAGTTCTGTTTTGGCGATAGAGTATTGAGGCGAAGAAGCAACTCTATTCTCAATTTTTGTACTTGACTTGAGGAGTCGACTCAGTATTAATCGATGCTCCACCGCTTTTGATTTTCTTTATTGGAAGAGTCTTTAAGAGATAAGTTAGGAAGCATAGCAGTTTCATCAAAAACAACATCTCTGCTAATCACAACTTTCCTATTTTCAGGGACACCATAACTTATACCCTTTTACACCACTTTATAACCAAGAAAAACACATTTAATGGTTCTCGGTTCCAATTTTCCATTATTAACATAAACATACGCGGACACCCAAAGATCTTTAAATCGAGAATAATTAGCGGGATTACGGACCATACCTCTTGTGGAGTCTTTTTCTCAATGGCAACGGATGGAGATCGGTTGATCAAAAACATGCGATGAGGTCGCTTACGCCCAAAAATGACTTCTGGTAAGTTGGCATTTGACAACATACATCGAACCTTCTCCATGATCGTTCGTTCATTCGTTCTGCAACGCCGCTTTGTCGTGGAGTATGACGAATCGCTCAAGTGTCTCACGATCCCTTCGACTTGCACAATCTATTAAACTCATCGAACGAACTCTAAGCCATTGTCCATGCGGAGGTATTTTATCTGCTTTCCCGTCTGCTTTTCAATCATAATTTTCCAAGACTTAAATGCGGAAAACACATCGCTTTTACGCTTCGGAAGAACGCCCAACCTTTTACGGAAAAATCATTAATAAAGGTTAGCATATAATTAGCTCCACCTCTCGAAGGCACTCTGGATGGTCCCCATAGATCGAAATGAATATACTCCAACGTTTCCTTCGTGTTATGGATTCCTCTAGTGAATCGAACTCTCTTTTGCTTCCCAAAAACACGGTGCTCACGAGAAATTCAGTTTGCAAATTCCTTGCCCATCAAGAAGTCCTCTTTTGCTCAATTCTACCATGCCATTCTCACTCATATGCCCTAGGCGCATATGCCAAAGTTTAGTAATATCATCATCGACAAGGAAGAGGAAGCGGCAATTTTGCATCACGATATGATAGAACCACACGCAAAACATATAACTTGGCGCTTTTTCTTGCCCTTTCATCACAACAAGGAACCTTTGGAAATCTTTAAAACCCCACTTTCAATTTGTATATCATGCCCTTTTGAATCAAGAGTACTCAACGAAATTAAATTTCTTTTCAATTACGGAACATACCGTGCGTCACTAAGTGTTCGACAACTCCATCAAACATCTTAACTTTAATTGTTCCAACACTGCGATCTTACACGAAGCATTATTTCCCATCAAAACAACACCTTGAGACAACGTTTAGTAAGTTGTAAACCAATCCCGATTGGGACTCATATGGAAGGTGCAACTGAATCAAGTATCCACTCCTCACTTCTTCAGAGAATCATTGTGAGCGACTAGAAGTTCACCATCGCCGTAGTCTTCTACAACATCGCCTTCACGAGAATTTTCTGCGGTTGTTTTCCCTTTGATTCGCAGCCTCCCTTTTAATCTTATTTTGTAGCTTATAGCACTCGATTTAATGTGCCCTTTCTTCTTACTGAAGTTACAAGTTTTACCTCTATTTGAAGACTTGATCTACCCTTAGATTTACCACGATGATTTCTTTCCTGTGTCCTACCACGATCATCATCAATATTCCGATCTTGTCTCCCACGAACAATGAGACCCTCTCCACGAGAGTCGAGTTTAACCACAAGATGTTTCATCTTATCATACGAGGTTAAAGAATCATAAACCTCATCAACCGTGAGAGACTCGCGGCTATATAAAATCGTGTCTCTAAAGGTTGAATAAGACGGAGGCAACGAACAAAGTAGAATCAACCTAGATCTTCCTTATCATCTTTGAATCTCCATGGCCTCCAAGTTTGAGAGAATTTCTTTAAACAACATTAAGTGTTCGTATGCTGACGCACCTTCCTCCAAACGATGAGCATAAAGACGCTTGCTTCATATGCAACTTGCTTGTTAGAGTTTTCGACATACATATTTGTTCTAGCCTCTTCCATAATGCAAATGCGGTCTTCTCTTTCATCACATCCTGCAAAATTTCATTGGACAAATGCGGATGCAATTGTGTTAATGCCTTTCGATCCTTACGCTTCTTCTCTTCATCTGTTAATGTCGAAGGCATCTTATCTATCCCTAGCGGGGGCATCCTCCGAGATCCATCTGCGCAAGAACTGCTTGCATCTTAATCGCCACAACGCAAAATGCGGTGTTGCGATCCAACAATGGAATTTCATATTTCAAAGACGCCATTACCGTGATCGAGATGAACAACCCTAAGCTCGGATACCAATTGTGAAAAAATAAAATAAAATAAAAAATAAAGAACACAAAATTTTACGTGGAAACCCTTTGAGGGAAAAAACCACGGCAGAGAGAGAAGAAAATTCACTATGTCGAAAATTTTAATCAATACAAAAAGAATAGACTATGTCTATTTATAGGCTTGTAAAGCCATATTCTAGTAGGATTGAAACACCTTATCCTAGTAAATATAAAATAGATGGAGTTTAATAAGGTTTAAAAAACCTTATTCTAAAATAAAATAAAAGAAGTCTAGTTCTATATGGATTTTACTTTTATTTTATTTTCCATCGTATTTTATTTAAATAAGAATTAGGGTCACTTAATTCTAACAGAAACAATAGTTTTCTTTTAGTAAGAAACATTATGATTAAGGGTATTAATAATACTGACCGACTTGGGATTAAAGGAAACGGTAGTGGAAAGATTATATATGGGTGGATTCTTTCATTCTGATATTCATTTTCTTTCTTCCATATTCTTCTCTAGTTTGTTCTGTAAGAGAGAAAAGTTAAGAAGTGATCTACATGGAAGAAAAATTAGTGTATCAACTTAAGTGATTAAGGATTTAGTAAACTAATAATCTTTCTAAGCTTTGTTGTATCTTTTGATTGAAGAAAAGGGAACGAAATTAAAGATTTCAGTTTAATTCATCGAGCTTGTACTGAGATGTTTATGGTTGCAGCTAACCTTTAAATTCTCTCTGCATGCAAATGAATTATGGTTTTATTAAATGCCTTCGTTTTGACCTTGATATGATTATTATGTTTAGCTAACCGAGAAGGAGGAGGCTGAGGAGGCTCAGGTGATAAGGAAAAGCTAAGTAGGTGTAATCGGTACCAACTTTCAAGTATTTTGCTGGTGAGTTTCTAAACTCAAACTCTCTGTGGTTGTTTATTGTATCAGTACTATGTTATTGCGTTGTGTTTGACTTCATGTTCTGTTGATGATGAGTTGAATTATTGTAGGTTGTTTGCTGTATGGTTGAAGTGTGCAAAGTGTTGATTTACAGATGTATGTTTGATTGTATGTTTCAGTTTGTGGTTTTGTCAAACTTTCACTTAAAAAATAATTACTGAAGAAGTTATCATTGAAATGACCCGTTGGATGATATGTTTGGTGTAATCAACGTTGTGTTATTAATAGAATGATCCGTTGAATGCTTGTTATATATCTGTCATAAATATGAAAGATATGCAGAGTATAGAGGGTTGTTTTGGCGGATGAAAGATGAAGAAATGACGTGTCGTGCACTCTGTGCCATATGATATTGGCTTTGCGGAGGTTTAGGCGGATTGTACGAAGTATGTATACGCATGGTATTCGACTTTGAGAAGGTTTGGTTGGATTTTACAGAGATATATGCACACACACACACACACACACACACATATATATATATATATGATAACCCTACATGGGTTCTTCTAAGTATGATAGTTTGCGGCGTATAAGCAAGTCCATCACCATGACATATGTAAGTTATGGAAGTTCATCAGACTTGTTCTTTAAGATTTATGTCAAAGTTATATGTGAGATTTCACTATGCGAAGTCCGTGACATGAATCGGCATGTATCTGCATGTATGAATCCACCACATTACAAAGTTTCTTCAATGAATCCGTATTTATATGTAAATATTCGCCTATGGATCCATATGCATGAGTTCTCCATATATGAGTTCGTATTCATGAATCTTCCTCTATAAATCCGTATGCATGACAATCCGTTGGACTTGTTCTTTGGGTTTCATGACAAATTTTTATGTGAAATTCCTTCATGCGAAAGTCCGTGGAATAGCCCACAGATATGAATCTGCATTTATATGTAAGTATTCGTCTATGGATCCGCAAGTATGAGTCTGCCAGATATGAGTTCACACCCATGAATCTTTAATATGAATCCGTATGTGTGACTGCCCACTGGATGTATCATTATGATTCAAGTTATGACAGTCTGTTGATCCTATATCCATGTTCAAGTGTAAGAGTTCAAAGAGACTATCTTTCACAAGAGTCAGTATAGACTATCATCTAAGCAAGGAATCACAAGTCCTTGATACTATATTCAAGCTATGAGAGTTCGTATGAGTTATTTTTCTCAAGCTAAAATCGTAGGGATTTTCTTTCATATAGGAGCCCACCAAGGTTTATCTTTAAAACAAGGGTCTAACAGTGGCTATCAGCCAATTAAGAGTCAAACAGTAAGTACCATTTAAAAAAGAATTCACAAGTAAGAATCCATATATATGAATTTGAGATAATGATTTTGCATATAAAGGATTTGCATATATGGTCTGCAAGTATGTGTTCGCCATGCCTGAGTCCACATTTGTAAGACTTTAAGTGTAAATTCACAGGTCAAAATTCTCCACATGTGAATATCTATGCATAAGTTTTCTAGAATTAATCTGTCGTACGATAATTCACAATTATAATAATTGCTAAGGTAACTCACATATGTTCTGTTAGTAAAAGCGGTAAGAATTCATTTTGTATAAAATTAGTACAAATGAGTAAGTGAAAGAAATCCACTTACTTAGTTTTTGTTATTCTTTACGGGTAAAATGGTTTATGGAACAAGTTAAAGAGGGATCAAGCCAGAATTCATTCAAGCTTAGGAGAACTTATGTTTTTAGTTGTAATACGCATATAGTGGGGCGACCTAGAGGTTGATCCTTAGGGTCAAAATTTTCTTTTTATAACTAAATATAAACTGTAGTATTTTATTTACAGCGAAGATAAATTAATTAAAAATATTAAAACTATTATTGATAATTGTACATAAGTTCACTTGTTAGGACTTTTGATCTAAAGGTTGATAATTGTATGTTCATTTAGCAGTTCAGCTAACTAAGTTAAGTATGATTAATGAAAGCATAATTGGTGGTTTTAGTTATGTTAGTTTTACATTTTAGTTGAAATTTGTTCATGGTTCATTTAGGAGTTAATGTGACATCTGGTAATCAGATCCATCAATTGGGTCGGGTATAGGGTGTTACACATAGGCAATCTTTCCCTTACAAATTTGCACTTAAATAGACTTGCCTTACTTGAAAATCGTTGCCTGCAGTTGCTACTAGATGCAATTCTACTCCATTTCAATCTAAAGAATCATTATCATAGGTTAATAAATTACCCAAACTAACAACTAAAAACACAAAAACAAGACATCCAATTTCAATATACACCATTTTCACTAGTTGCCCTTAATAAGTTACCAAAATAATAATCTAAATTTCTCCCAATTGAAACCTGATTGCAACTTTTTCATCATAATCTTAAAAGAACCTTACAGTATATAAAAATTTAACCCATTAAATTTAACTTTTTTCCTGTTTAACCCCAAAACCTAAAAAATAATATATTATTTAAATAAGAAAAAAAGAGCATACTCTATTTGAAGAAGAGAAGAAGCTCTGAAGGAAGAAAGGGTTGTAGCATATTTGCTTTTGTATATTTCTATCCTTATCTTATTATTTTCTTTTCCTTTAATGAAAAGACCAAACATGGAATGGAAGAGAAAGTTGATCCAAACTCTAGACCAGAAGTTATATAACGAATCAACTATTAAAAACAGAGAAATAACAACACAGAAAAGAAACAGCTAGAAGTATGTAAGCCTTCTTTGTTCTTCTCTATTAAGCAACAATAATAATCAAAGGGGATTGGATTGGGGGAGAGATGAGAAACCTAAAGTCCAAAAATAAGGTCTATTCAACACAAGTCAACCTTTAATTTTCTCTTATTAAATCTTTTAAGAAAATTGTAGTCACAAGGAGTCATCAAAACAAACCCAATTTACCAAACATAAAAATGAATCTAACGCAAACCAAATGTAAAAAAAAGCAGTAATGCACCAAAGTAACAAGTCGAAAACCCTATAAATATGTGAAATTTGTTACCCCTTAACCTGAACGGAAGAAGTGAACCGATGGTGACTGGTAAAGACGATCGATGATGGTGGTAGGCTGTGACAGTAGAAATGGTTGAAGAGAAAAGAAGATGGTGACTGGTGAAGATAGTCGACAAAGGTGGTGGTCGGTGGGCTGGTGGTTGATGGGTGTTGGACAGTTGGAGTGAGGAAGGTATGGTCAGGGATTTAGAAATTTGGGGAAGAAATGGACTGGAAATAAAAAAAAAAAGGGAGAAGGCTTTGAATAAGAAAATTAACTATTTAGACATGTATTCGGACTAGGCCCAAGCAAAAAGAAAAGCTTTTTTGAAGCCCAGTCGGTTTAGAAAATGGGCTTCATTTTCTATCCAAGCTCATATTTCAGGACTATATTTTTTGCCCTATTTGAGTGGCTTGACCCATGGACAACTCTAGCTTAAAACCAGATTTGGAATTAAAAAATATTAAATTTATTCAGGTTAAGCCAGGTTCGGTCCAAAAATATCCTATCTGAGGCAATTTTATGTCCAAGCCCATTTTTCGGGTCTATATTTTTGTCTAAACCCTCTCATTTTTTGGGTTGGCCTTTGGGCCAAGCCATGATTAGTTCTAGCTTCAGTGCACTTCCATTCCCTTTTTGGCTGTTTTTAAAATTGGCCCAAAATTATTGATTAATTACAAAAATACCCACTTGCAAAATCTTGTATGAATATGACCCGTTTGCTATAGTGTCCCTGGTGTTGTCATTGCCATTGGCGGCACCGCCTTGTCATCATTGAGTAATCATTAGCTTTTTAAAAAAACTAATTTTTTTGAGTGTCGCGGTTGCCATTGGTAGCACAAGATTGAAGTGTGATTATACAAAACATTCAGGGACTTAATGAAGCAATTACCCTTTTTAGATTGGATGAAAAAAGGGGTGACGTGATTGGTGGCGGCAACAAATTTAAAATTTTGGTCTATTTAGGTCTGTCTCTTTTTGAAATTAAATTTAAATAACCTTTAAAATATTTTAGAATCGAGTTAAAATTGAACTTGCTCATTTTAACTCGATTTAAGTATTTTAAATAGGATGATTTTAACTCGATTTATAGTCAACAACAAGCACCCCAAGTACCCAAATAAATATGTTGCCAAGAAAATTTAGTTTTCACCTGATTGCAGATGATGGTGGTGGCCAGTGGGTTGGTGGTTGGTGGGTGTTGGACAGGTGGAGTGAAGAAGGCAGGGTTAGGGATTTAGAAATTTGAGGGAGAAATGGATTGAAAATCAACAGAATAGGAGAATGCTAGGGGGTAACAAATTTAACTATTTAGACATATATCCTGGTCGTTCCCCTCAATCTTTGCTCTATAGTCGAATGAACAATGGTGACACTTCAAAAAATAAAAAATCATCTATACCTCTATTTCTTGTAAATGGCAGTGAAAACGATTAAAGAGATCATTAACAAGATCGATCACGAGTTTCAATCTTTTACTTCAATCTAAACTTAGAGGGAAGTAGTTTATTGACGGTGACTAGCAAAGGCGACAGATGATGGTGGTAGGCTGGTGACCAATAGGCGACGGGTTCTCACTTTTCAGACCTCACTGTATGACAATTTAGAAGAAGGGCTTCATTTTTTGTCGAAGCCCATATTTCAGGCCTATAAATTTGTCAAACCATCCCATATTTTGGGTGAGCCTTTAGGCCTATTCTGGTGGCCTGACCCATGGACAACTCTAGTCTAAAACCAGATTTGGGATTAAAAAATATTAAATTTATTTGGACCGGGTTGGGGCCAAAATATCTTGCCTGAAGCTCGGCCCATTTGAAAAACTTGCCTTATTTTTATCCAAGCCCATTTTTGGGCCTATAATTTTTTCCAAACCCTCTCATTTTTCAGGTGAGCCATGATCAGGTCTAGTTTCAATACATTTTCATTCCTTTTTTTGTACTTTTTTTTTCAAAATTGACCTAAAATTATTGATTAATTACAAAATAATCCACTTGCAAAATCTTGTACGATAATGACCCATTTGCTACAATATTCCTTGATTTACTGATTCAACATTTTTTTAACTTGATTTAAAAGACATTTTTTTGTACAGATAGTATTTGCAAGCAAGAGTCAAGTACTCGAGTTAACTTGTACTTGAGTTTGAGAATTTTAACTTAAGTATAACTTCTCAAAGTACTGGAACACTAGACTGTTGAGGATTCTAACTTAAGTAGCATTAGTTTAAGTTAAGTCTAGCTAATCGCTGAAGAATACTATAACTTTGTTGAAGGAAGAATACTATAAAAAATGCTACAATTTTAATAATAAAAAATATTGGCTCATGAAATTGAAGATATTATGATTTAAAGTAACAATTTTGTATTTAATTGAAAATACAACCATATTTTCTACTCTTAACTTATTACGCACACTTTTAAAACAAAAAAAAAATGTGCAAAAAAATTTGCTTGGGCACAAGTGCAGTGGAATTGCCTTAGCCTACGAGATAGAAAACATTCAGTGGTGTAAATAGGACATGCAAACGAGATAAAAAATTGTATGGGCACAAGTGTAGTGCATACCTAACTCATTTTGTTGTCGCCCCTACTATTGCCATAAACGCAACAAAATCAACCATATTTTCGAACATGTATTAACTTATCATGGACACTCTTAAAACAACAAAAAAAATATGTCAATTAGTTACCTTCTCTCTTTCAAGATGAATCCTAGAAATATATTGTCTTTTCTGAATTTGGATTTGGAAAGAAAGGGTGGAGTTCACAATAGTCTTTTTACACCAACAGGTAGAAATATTTTCCAAATCTACTTCTTTATAGAGACCAGTCTTCTTCTTAGGTTTCTTATTCACCTGAGTACATTTGTTGTATACCTGCCCATATGGGTGGGACAACCCTGGGCTGCTCTAAGAGCTAACAATTAGCTACTCTTGCTTCATGGGGTCATCATGCCCCAATTGATGATCCTGCTGCATCATGGGGTTATCATGCCCTAACTGATAATCCTCCATATCCAAGAGTTGATCTAAGTTCTCTACACAAATTTAAATAACTTAAATTTAATAAGTAATATTAGATATTGAATTTGGGTTTGAAAAATATATAATGAACATTACCAAAAAGAGAGAGCAAGTTGTAATGAGAGTCCCCTTTTCTCCCATTTAGACAGAATGCCCATGTTAAGGTTATGTAAAGAAAAAAATCAACTTACCTATTTTCCCATCATGCTATTGTGTCGGAGATGTTATCTATTCCTCCTGATTTTGAAAACCCCCATTTTCTTCATCTATGACATTTAAAAAAAGTTAGAATACAAAGAAAGCAACAAGCAAGAAAAAAAAAAGAGGCTGCGAGGGTGGGGTAGGACACAAGTTAATGATTACATGCAATATACAAACACTGTTAACGATCCCACCAAGCTAACACAAAATCTTCATGGACCAAGCTCCAATTTCTCTTTTGTCCTCGCCTAGATTTCTTTTTCTTTTTACATTTATCATGTTTCTAGTGAATAGAATAGATATGAATCATCTTGGATTTAAAATGATAAGAAACATGTAGTTGCTTTTTCTTTGAGACACCAGGATCATGGAGAATTACCTTCTCTATAGATATAAGTGATGTCAAAGCATGTTCCAGTGGAACTTGACAATCATATGGATAAGATAAGAAATTTCCTGATAGTTTAGCATATAGGGTCTATTCAACCTATTTGAAACATTGGAATATGAAAGACTAAAAAATAAAAGTAATTTACAAGAGTTAAAATTAAATATTTAGAAAGAAGAAAATATCTTTACTTACTTTAGCTGGTTGTAACTTTTTGAAATACTCGTCAAATTCAATAACTGTGTAGCGACTTCTGTGCTTATTGGATGGCATAATCAACCTTTCATACCATCCAACCAGCAAAGGGAAGCCCTTGGGACGATTTTGCTAATCTTTGGCTATAACAATTGCATTTATTTCTTTAATGGTAGGATGGAGCAACCAATATGAAACCCATGGTATGTGTTCCAATATAAACACCTACAATAAAGAAAAATAAAATGTTAATCCACATGAAATAGAGAGAAAAACTACTAAATAAATGAAAATATAAATATAAGTTCTACCCTAACCATAATAAAATGAAAACTGCAAAATAGATTTTGTCCCTTTAATTTGTGGTTCTCCAAGCTGCAGTGTAAAGTTGCTAGCATGGTTGCACCCCATGCATAACTTCCAATTTGATCATTGCTCTAAAAAAATTAGATAAAATAGAGCCACCACATCGCACTAGAATGGAGTACGATAGACCCTATGATGTAGAGACCTACTACTCGAACATAGCGGTCAAGTTCCTACCCTTCAAGAACAAGATTTTCATCCTAATGTCCATAATTCTTTTTAGCCAAGCCAGACGAATTCCACTTTTCATCGGGTTTAAGCACTCGTTAGTGTCAAAAAACTCTATGCATAGGTCATTTAGATTTACATTTTTTTATTTTCCTATAACTAGAAAACCATTTATTAATAATCTAGTGATTCTCAAAACATCGATAAACCCGTAAATAGTTTAATAGAACTTTCGTGTCTGAACACAAAACATCTTTCTTTTACACTATATCTATTAGCTACTAATGTTATAAAAGATAGAAAATGCTTTGAAGGGCTTGTGAGCTTCAATAGATTCTCAAAACCTGTTCCCCTCAATCTCGGCTCTGTAGCCAGGTGAAAATCAAATTTTATTAGCAAAAAGTTTTTAGCAGTGTCGACAACAACATAAACATGCCTACAAAACAATTAAAGTGCAAGTGAACATCAAGCTTAAACAAAACATATCAAAAGTGCAAAGCTTTCTATGGAGTTTTGCAATATTGGGGATCCATTTTTACAATTGAAAAGGTTGTTATATATAACTTGTTAGTAGTGTTAAAAATATATAATAGTTGATCTAAAAAACATTGAGCAAAACATTGAATCATCAAATAATAAGAAAAGTCAGAATAACCAGCAATGCATAGTAAAACATTTAGCAAACAAATTCAACATGAATGGCAATAATTAATAAATCAGTAAGAATGATCCAATATGAATGAAACTAATACAATATTTAAAATTAAGTTAATATAGCAAACAAATTCAATGGAAAAATATAAGAAAAAAATATATGAACTGTGAAAGCAACAGTAGAAGCATGGTGTATATATATTGAGCAAACCAGTCAACAAGTTCAACATGAATGACAATAATTAATAAGTTAGTTAGAGCAATTTAACATGAACGACCAGTTAAGAGACCTAGGGGGCCATGGCCTCCCCAAGGTCTAAGAAATTTCAATTTCCCCCTTTATATACATATCATGGCCCTCCCACATATAGAAGTAGTCCCCTCTAATATTTTTATAGTATTAAAAATAAAGTTAAAAAAATTATTCTTGATAAAAAAGGGAAAATCTTCTTGAAGAAGCCAAATTTGGG
Source organism: Gossypium anomalum (assembly GCA_025698475.1). NCBI lineage: Eukaryota > Viridiplantae > Streptophyta > Magnoliopsida > Malvales > Malvaceae > Gossypium > Gossypium anomalum. Next base: position 72,071,916 of record CM046966.1, on the reverse strand, counting down.
GAGTAAAAATTAGAATATGAAAAGAGTCGTTCCCACTCTTGGCACTCACACTACTTTCCTCATATCTTCTCCTTATAGTTGTTCCCACTTGCAAGTTGTAGAGATTCCATCCCTAATCAAATTAGATAAGCCATTTTAAGTACGTTTTACTATTAGATGGATTATTTTTTTGCATTCATGCAAACATTTTTTAAGAAAAATTTGTCATTATAATGGCAAAAAAGTATGGTCACTACATGCTATTATGTTGTATTGGTAGAATTAGTAGCCTTGCATTATATTATGTTGTATTCATACTTGCAAAAGATTTTAATCTTTTATAAATTTATAAAATTAAATTCCAAGTCAATTACAAAAAATTAAGAAGGTAAAGACAACAGATACTTTTTTAAGAGGAAAAGTAATGATACTAGTGATGCTAGTCGATCAGTAATCAATGAAGATTCTCCAACTATCGAAGTTAATACTTCTAAATTTGCAAGACTTGAAAATAAAGATCATCCAAATCTTTCTTTTGATATTAATAATATAGAGCGAGATTTGACATTACGCCCTCAAATATGGGAATATCCTATTAATTAGCAAGAGGAAGTCATTCAAGCATATTTAGAAATGGGGCCATGTCAAATACGTTTTTCTGAGTACCCACTTTTTAGTGGCAAGCATCCCTGAAGGTTTTAGTTTTCTTGGTTTTGCAAATTTCCTTGGTTGAAGTACCCCCTACTAAAGATGCAACATATTGTTTGTCATGCTATCTTTTCTTAAAACTAATGTTCATCATGGAATGGATGCATTCACTGTTAAAGGTTTTAATAATTGGAAAAAGGTTAATGATGGAAAAATGTGTACTTTCTTGAATCATGTTGCTCAAGATCCATGCTCTCCATATAATAATGTTGACAAAAGTTGTCAAGATTTGTTAAATTAATCTTGGCACATTGACAAGGTTATCGATGCACAAAGTTTAGACAAAAAAGAAGGTAATCGCTTGCGAGTCAACATGTCAATGATGTTGTTCGATGGTTAACTTTGTAAGGATGTGCTTTTAAAGGTCATGACGAAACCTTTAATTTAAGCAATCGAGGTAATTTTCTTGAATTGATTACATTGTTAGCTTGTTATAATGATAAAGTTGCCAAATTTGTTTTGGACAATCCTCTAAGAAATGCTAAATATATTTCTCATATGATCCAAAAGGAGATTTTACATATTCTTGCAAATAAAATGTGTCATAAGATTCATGAAGACATTGGAGATTCTAAATTTTGTATCATTATTAATGAGGCATGTGATGAATCTAAAAGGGAGCAAATGGCTATTGTTTTGAGATATGTTGATGAGAAAAAACTTATAAAAAAACATTTATTTGATCTTGTACATGTCCAAGATACTGCAACAATAACTTTAAAAGAGCAAATATGTGTTGTTCTTTCTTGGCATTGTCTTGATGTTCAAAATATCTGAGGTCAAAGATATGGTGGTGCTAGCGACATACGGGGTAAATGAAATAATTTGCAAGAATTGTTTTTAAAGGATCGTCCCTATGCATATTATGTTCATTGCTTAGCTCATCGACTCTAATTGACATTAGTTGTTGCTTCTCAAAATGTAATTCCTATTTATAATTTTTTCTCTGATTTAAACTTCATTGTTAATATAATTAATGCCTCTTACAAAGGCTATGATCAGTTACAAGTTGCCCAAGCAATTGAAATTGCAAATATGTTGGCAATTAATGAACTTGAAACTGGTAAAGGACTTAACCAAATTGGCACCATAAAACAAGATAGAGAATTCATTGGGAGCTCTCATTTTAGTTCTATTTGTAGCTTAGTAAGGATGTTTGATGCTGCTTGTTCTGTTCTAGAAAATATTATTGAAAGTGGCTCTACTTATTCTGTTTGTGGGGATGTAGCTACAACATATAAAAGGATTATATCTTTTGATTTTGTTTTTATCTTACATCTAGTGAAAGAGATAATGGGCATTACAGATATTCTTTGTCAAAATCTATAGAAAAAATCCCAAGATATAGTAAATGTTATGTACTTAGTCTCAAGCACCAAAACTTTGATACAAAAGTTGAGAGAAGATGGTTAGGACAATTTGTTGGAAGTTGTGAAAGCATTTTGTGAGAAGTACAATATTGAGGTTCTTGATATGAGTTCTCCATATGTTGTAAAGCGTGGTCGTCATCAACAAGCTGATTTCAATATAGAGCACCATTATCAAGTTGATATATTCAATGTTGCTATAGATCCTCAACTTCTTGAGCTAAATAGTAGATTCAATGAACAAACAATTGATCTTCTTAATCTTAGCTCCGCTTTGAATCTTAAGGACACTTATAAATTCTTCAGTATGGATGATATTTGTTGTCTTGTGGAAAAATATTATCCTTTTGATTTCACTAAGTAAGATAAAGTAATCTTAAAGTATCAACTGCAACATTATAAGCAAAATGTTCCAAATCATCCGAAATTGCAGATTCTGTCCACAATTTCTGATCTTTGATAAGGATTAACAGAGACACAGATGTTAAAGGATTAACAGAGACACAGATGTTAAAGGTATATTTTATTGTTGATAGATTAATTTGTCTTCTATTGACTCTTCTTGTTTCAGCTGCAACAAAAAAAAGAGCATTTTTAGTGATGAAATTGTCAAAACAAAGGCTTCGCAACAAAATGGAGGATGAGTTTTTTACATATAATCTTGTTGTTTATATTGAAAGAGAGATTGTTGAAACTTAATATATGAACTATGAAAGTAGCAATGGAAGCATGGTGCATATATACCGAGCAAACCAGTCAACAAATTCAACATGAATAACAATAATTGATAAATTAGTAAAAACAATCCAACATGAATGACAATAATACAAGTTTAGAACTCAATTAATATAACAAATAAATTTAATGAAAGTTAATAAGAACAAGATTGGGATTTAACTAAACTAGAACTAACTAACAAACAAATAAAAATAATTAATAAATAAGTAAGAATAATCCAACATGAATAACACTAATGCAAGATTTAGAACTCAGTTAATATAGCAAACAAATTCAATGGAAATTAATAAGAACAAAATATATGAACTGTGGAAGCAGCAATGGAAGCATGATGCATATATACTGAGCAAACTAGCCAACAAATTCAACATGAATGACAATAATTAATAAATCAGTAATAACAATCAAATATGAATGGCATTAATACAAGATTTCAAATTCAATTAATATAACAAACAAATTCAATGGAAACTAATAAGAACAAAATATATGAACTATGGAAATAGCAGGAGATGTATGGTGCATATATATCGAGCAAACCAGTGGAACGACCACAACAACAACTAAAGGTTGGAGCGGATAAGTTGACAGAGGAAGTGAGAGACGAAAGGGAAGCAACTTTGGAGGTGACTGAATTGACGAGTATTGGCAACTAAAAAGGTTGTTATATATAACTTGTTAATAATGTTAAAAAAATATAATATTTGATCTAAAAAAATTAAGGAAAACATTGAATCATCGAATAAAAAGAAAAGTCAAAATGACCAACAATCCAACATGAAGGACAATAATTAATAAATTAGTAAGAACAATCCAACATGAATTACACTAATACAAGATTTAGAACTCAATTAAAATAAATGGAAATTAATAAGAACAAGATTGAGATTTAATTAAATAAGAATTTAACTAAACTGGAACTAACAAACAAACAATTAATAAATTAGTAAGAACAATCCAACATGAATTACACTAATACAAGATTTAAAGCTCAGTTAATATAGCAAACAAATTTAATGGAAATTAATAAGAATAAAATATATGAACAAATTCAACATGAATAAAACTAATTAATAAATTAGTAAGAACAATTTAACATTAATAACAGTAATACAAGATCTATATAGGAAACAAACTCAATGAAAATTAATAAGAAAATAATATATGAACCGTGGAAGCAACAGTAGAAACATAGTGCATATATACCAAGCAAACCAGTCAACAAATTCACCATGAATAAAAATAATTAATAAATTAGTAATTAATAAATAAGTAAGAACAATCCAACATGAATGACACTAATACAAGATTTAGAACTCAGCTAATATAGCAAACAAATTAAATGGAAATTAATAAAAATAAGATTGAGATTTAACTAAACTAAGATTTAACTAACAAACAGATAATATTAATTAATAAATCAGTAAGAACAATCTAACATGGATAACACTAATACAAGATTTAGAACTAAATTAATATAGCAAACAAATTAAATGTAAATTAATAAGAAGAAAATATATGAACTGTGGAAGTAGCAATGGAAGCATGATGCATATATACCGAGCAAACCAATAAAAAAATTCAACATGAATGACAATAATTAACAAATCAATAATAACAATCCAACTTGAATGATACTAATACAAGATTCATAACTCATTTAATACAATAAAAAAATTCAATGAAAATTGATAAGAACAAGATTGAGATTTAACTAAACTGGAACTAATAAACAAACAAATAGCACTGTAAGATCTAACAAACCATTTCAGTGAGGTCCAAAACATCCAGACCAACATGAATGACACTAATAAAAGATTTAGAATTCAGTTAATATAGCAACCAAATTTGTTGGAAATTAATAAAAACAAGATTCAGATTTAACTAAACTAGAACTAACAAACAAACAAATAATAGTTTGTAAGATTCAACAAACCTTTTTAATAAGGTCTAGAACATCCTTACCAACATTAATGACACTTATACAAGATTTAGAATTCAATTAATATAGTAAAAAAATTCAATGGAAATTAATAAAAACAAGATTAGGATTTAACTAAACTAGAACTAACAAACAAACAAATAACAATCTATAAGATCCAACAGACCTTCTCAATAAGATCCATAACAACCTGATTATCAACAAATTCAATATGAATGACAATAATTAATAAATTAGTAAAGAACAATCCAACATGAATGACACTAATACAAGATTTAGAACTCAATTAATATAACAAACAAATTCAATGGAAATTAATAAGAATAAAATGTATGAACTGTGGAAGTAGCGGGGGAAGTGGTGAATAAATATCGAGCAAACCAGTGAGACGATGAAGGCGATGACTGAAGGCTGGAGCGGAAAAGCTGATAAAGAAAGCGAGAGATATATGAGCAGCGGTGCTAGAGGTCACAGAATTGACGAGCATTGATAACTGAAAAGGTTGTTATATACAACTTGTTAGCAGTGTTAGAAAAATATAATATTTAATCTAAAAAAATTGAGCAAAATATTGAATTATCGAATAAAAAGAAAAGTCAAAATGACTAGCATTGCACAGGAAAACATTAAGCAAACAAACTCAACATGAATAACAATAATTAATAAATCAATAATTAATAAATCAGTAAGATCAATCCAACATTAATGACACTAATACAAGATTTAGAATTGAGTTAATATAACAAAAAAATTCAATGGAAATTAATAATAACAAGATTGAGATTTAACTAAATTGGGATTTAACTAAATTGGAACAAAAAATTAACAAATAATAGTAATTAATAAATCAGTAATAACAACCCAACATGAATGACACTAATAAAAGAATTAGAACTCAGTTCATATAGCAAACAAATTCAATGTAAATTAATAAGAATAAAATATATGAACTATGGAAACAACAATGGAAGCATGGTGCATATATACCGAGCAAACTAGACAACAAATTTAACTTGAATGAAAGTAATTAATAAATTAGTAATAACAATCAAACTTGAATGACACTAATACAAGTTTAGAACTTAGTTAATATATAGCAAACAAATACAATAAAAATTTATAAGAAAATTATTGAGATTTAACTAAACTGGAATTAACAAAAAAAGAAATAATAGTCTGTAAGATCCAACAAACCTTTTCAATGAGGTCCAGAACATCATGACCAACATGAATGACAATAATACAAAACTTAGAACTTAATTAATATAGCAAACAAATTCAATGAAGATTAATAAGAATAAAATATATGAACTGTGAAAGAAGAATGGGAAGTATGGTGCATATATACTGAGCAAACTACTAGGACGACAACGACGACAACTGAAAGTTGGAGCAGAGAAGTTGACAGGGGAAGCAAGAGACAGACAAACAGCGTCATTGGAGGCCACTGAATTGATGAGTATTGGCAACTAATAAAGTTGTTATATATAACTTGTTAGTAGTGTTAAAAAAGTATTGTAACGCCCCCACGCCCGAGACTGACGCCGGAATCGAGCTTGAGGTGTTACCGAACATAATTTATCAATTTAAGTACTTCGAATCATTTGTTTCTACATTCACACTTTTCTAGCTATCTCACACACGATTACAAGAAAAATCATATCTCGAGTTACGAAACTCAAAATCAAGATAATTAAATTTTCCATAAATCTAGACTCATATATCTATTTACTAATTTTTTTCTAGAATTTTTGGTTGGGCCAATTAGTACAGTTTATTAGTTAAAATCTCCCCTGTTTCAGGGTTTGACTGCTCTGACCTCTGTGTATTACGAATCAGATATCTCTCTATAAAAAATTTCAATGACCATGAGGTTTGTTTCTATTAAAACTAGACTCAATAAGTAATCTGTAAATGTAAAGAACAACTTTTGTAAAATTTATTATAAATTTTTAAAGTTAGAATAGGGGATCCAGAAATCATTCTGGCCCTGTTTCACAAAAGTTTAAATATCTCATAAAATATAATTTATATGCCTGTTTTGTTCAATCCACATGAAAATAGACTCATTAAGCTTCAATTTCATAACTTACTCATCATTTAGTTCCACTTATAATATGTTTAGTGATTTTTCAAATTCATGTCATTCTGCAGCAATATTCAGTTTTAAGGCAAGTTTCATCTTTCCAGGAATTTTTTTATGAACTAGATAACCTATTAAACTTCCGTGATATCAAACATGATCTAATTAGCCATCACCATGACTTATCAATATCAAACATTTTCTCAACCAAACATGGCCATATCATAAAATTATTTACACATAATAGGTACATTGCTATACATGCCATACTTAAGTTTTACAAGCCATTTACCAATAGAAATCCTTTAGATAGTGTGATCGAAACTTCGACCTGTCCCGATTCTCGAGCTGACTTGTTCGAAACTACAATGAATGAAAAGGAAGGAGTAAGCATAAATGCTTAGTAAGTTCATATGCAAATAACAAGTAACACAACAATACAATTATACCAAACAACCTTAGCATGGCATCACCAAAACATATATCACATTTCTAAACATCATTCATCATCTTACCACTTTATTGTTGTTGTATCTATTTTCAACCCGAGGGTTAAGTACATATCTATCCAAAGTGCCCATTTCACAACACTTACCAAAACGTCACTTGCATCTTAAGTGTTCTTCCATTTCATAGAAATTTTCACCCGTTGAACACATCGGAATATAACTCGGATACACGGATAATTTGCACATAAGTGCCACATATGTAATCAAGCAATCATGTAACCCACCCATAAGTGAACTCGGACTCAACTCAACGAGTTCGAACATTCGCATCCATAAGTGAACTCGGACTCAACTCAACGAGTTCAGATGCTCAACCATCCTAGTGACATGTCACTTGTATCCTAATCTATTCCTAAGGTTCAAACGGGCTTTTTCCCTCGATCTGACATTTGCCGTCTTCCACGGAATATCGGAACCGATACTCGGTAGTAATTCATATTTATCAAGTAGTAAACATAATTTGCATATTACTCAACATTAACCACAAAGCATAATATTTCACGAAAAAAAAATCAGCATATCATATAATTAACATCAATAACTTAAAAATAACAATTATGCTACATTATTTACACATGAACTTACCTTGGTACCAAAATATAAAGATTTTGCAATTTAGTCCACAATCTTTTCTTTTCTTCGATCGCGACTTGATTCCCGTTTCTCTTGATCTATAATATCAAATTAATCTTATTTAATACATACATTCATCAAAACAGCATTTAATACGAAATTTGGAAAATTACACTTTTGCCCCTAAACTTTTACATAATTACACTTTTGCCCCTGGGCTCGGGAATTAGACTTTATCCCTTATTCTTATGTTTTATGACATGCTGATCATTTTTCCCTTCTATGACAATATCAAATTCACACTCTAACATGTACTTATGACTATTAGGTATTTTTACCGATTAAGCCCTTTTACTCGTTTTCACTCAAAACCGAGTAGCACAAGTTGTCTAACATAATTTAAAACCTCATATTCTATCATAAAACATGAAAATACACAAATTTCACCTATGGGTATTTTTCCAAATATAAACCCTAGGTTGAATTATTGCTAGCATAAGCTTAATCGAGCTACCGTGATTCCAAAAACGTAAAGAACATTAAAAATGGGGCTTGGAATCACTTACTATGGAGCTTGGAAGCTTGAAACAAACCCTAGCTATGGAGAATCCTTGAAATTTCGGCCTAATGAAGAAGATGGACAAAAATTGGCTTTTAATTTTGTTTTTAATTCATTTTAATAACTAAATGACCAAAATGCCCTTACTACTAAACTTTCAAAAATTCCTTCCATGTCCTAATTTTGTCCATGAACTCCTAATTAATATTTCAATGCAATTTCATACTAAAAACTTCTAGAATGCAAATTTTGCAACTTATTCGATTTAGTCCCTACTTTCAATTTAAACACTTTAGGCATAGAATTTCATCACGAAATTTTCACACAATCATGCAATCATATCATAATCATCAAAATAATTATAAAATAATTATTTTTATCTCGAATTTGTGGTTACAAAACCACTTTTCCGATTAAGCCCTAATTCAAGATATTACAACTCTCCCCCCCTTTTAAGGATTTTCGTCCTCGAAAATCTTACTGGTAAACAGGTGTGGGTATTGGTTTCTCATAGTTTCTTCAGTTTCCCATGTAGTCTCTTCTACCCCATGCTTTTGCCACAATACTTTCACGAGAGCGACACTTTTATTTCTTAGTTTCTTGACCTCTCGAGCTAAGATCTTAATCGGTTCTTCTTCGTAAGTCATATCCGGTCGTAGTTCAATTTCTATCGGTGAAATTATATGTGAAGGATTCGAACGATACCGACGTAGCATAGATACGTGGAACACATCATGAATCCTCTCTAATTCAGGTGGTAATGCTAGCCGATATGCTACCGGTCCAACTTTTTCAATTATTTCATACGGCCCAATAAAACGCGGACTTAACTTGCCCTTCCGTCCAAATCTAAGGACTTTCTTCCATGGAGACACTTTCAAAAAATACCTTATCACCAACTTGAAACTCGATTTCTTTTAGCTTCAAATCCGCATAAGATTTCTGTCTATCTGAAGCAGCTTTCAAACAATCTCGAATCACTTTCACCTTTTCTTCGGTTTCTTTTATTAGATCAACTCCATAAATCTGATTTTCCTTGAGTTCACCCAATACAAAGGTGTTCGACACTTACGACCATATAATGCTTCATAAGGTGCCATTTTCAAACTCGTCGATAACTATTATTATAAGCAAATTCTACCAACGGTAAGTACCTTTCCCAACCGCCTTGAAATTCCAATACGCAACATCCGAGCATGTCTTCAAGAATCAAATTACTCTCTCGATTGCCCATCGGTTTGTGGATGAAAGGCGATCTCGAAATTTAACTTTGTACCTAATGCCTCTTGCAACTTTTGCCAAAACCGTGAAGTAAATCTCGGATCTCTATCCGAAATGATTGATAAAGGTATTCCATGAAGTCTAACAATCTCACGGATATACAATTCAATAACTTATTAAGAGAATAATCCGTCGTCATCTTAATAAAATGAGCCGATTTAGTCGATCATCAACTATTACCCGGATGGCATCTTTCTTTCCTAGAGTCAATGGCAACCCTAAAACAAAATCCATAGTAATCCGATCCCATTTCCATTCAGGAACCATAATAGGCTGAACTAATCCTGAAGGCACTTGGTGTTCAGCTTTCACCTGTTGACAAATTAAGCACTTTGATACAAACTCGGAAATATCTCTTTTCATTCCACTCCACTAATACATTTTCTTCAAGTCATTATACATTTTCGTACTGCTCGGACGGACCGCCAAACAACCATTATGTGCTTCATGCAAAATCTTTTGAATCAACTCATCATTTTTCGGTACACAAATCCAATTTTTAAACATCAAGCTACCATCAGAACCGATTCTGAAATCTGATCCCGTATCAGCTTCACACTGTCTTCTCTTGGCTAGCAAATCTTGATAATTTTTCTGAGCTTCAGAAATCTCTTGTAAAAACATCGGTCTAGCTCTTATCTCTGCTAGAATTGAACTATCATCTGACATTTTCAACTAAGTGTTCATAACTCTCAAAGCAAACAACAAATTTCTGCTTAAAGCATCGGCAACCACATTCACTTTTCCCGGATGATAATCAATAACAAGCTCATAATCTTTCAATAACTCCAACCATCTACACTGTCTCAAATTTAAGTCTTTTTGTGACATCAAGTATTTAAGACTTTTGTGATCAGTATATACTCGGCACTTTTCACCATACAAATAATGTCGCCAAATCTTCAAAGCAAATACCACCGCAGCCAATTCCAAATCGTGAGTAGGATAATTCCTCTCATGAGGTTTTAACTGCCTCGAAGCATAAGCCACCACTTTTCCTTCTTGCATGAGTACACACCCCAAGCCATTTAGAGAAGCATCACTATACACCACAAATTCTTTATCTGATTCGGGTTGTACTACCACTGGTGCTTCAGTTAATAACTTTTTCAATTCTTCGAAACTTTGTTGACATTTTTCCGTCCATTCAAATTTAACATCCTTTCGGAGTAGTCTAGTCATAGGAGCAGAAATTATAGAAAATTCGTTTACAAACCGCCAATAATACCCAGCTAGCCCCAAGAAACTTCTAACTTCAGTTACGTTTTTCGGTGGTTTCCAATCAATAATGGCTGAAATTTTACTAGGATCAACCCGTATACCATCCCCTGAAACAATATGACCCGAAAATCCAGCTTCCCGGAGCCAAAATTCACTCTTACTAAACTTGGCATATAACTGCTTATTTCTCAAAGTTTGCAAAACTATCCTCAAATGCTCAGCATGCTCTGTCTCATCTTTTGAATAAATTAAAATATCATCTATAAACACTGCAACAAATTTGTCCAAGTATGGCTGAAATATGCGATTCATTAAATCCATAAACACAGCAGGAGCATTTTTCAACCCGAATGGCATAACTAAAAATTCATAATGACCGTACCTTGTTCTAAAATCAGTTTTAGGCACATCTGACTCTTTTACTCGCAGCTGATAATACCCAGATCTCAATTCAATCTTTGAAAACCATGTCGCTCCTTTTAGCTGATCAAACAAATCATCAATTCTCGGCAATGGATACTTGTTTTTGATTGTCACCTTGTTTAACTGCCGATAATCAACACATAATCTCATAGAACCATCATTCTTTTTCACAAATAACACAGGAGCACCCCAAGGTGAAAAACTCGGTCTTACAAAGCCTTTATCAGTCAACTCTTGCAATCGTGACTTTAATTGTTCAACTCATGTTGGTGCCATTCTATATGGAGCAATCGAGATCGGAGCTATTCCTTGTATCAAATCAATACCAAATTCTACTTCCCGATTTGAGGCAAACTCGCAATTCTTCCGAAATACATCCGCAAATTCACACACAACCGGCACTGATTCAACTTTCTTTTCAACTTCTTTTGTATTAATTACATACGCCAAATAAGCTTCATAACCCTTTCTCAAATATCTCTGAGCCGACATCGAAGAAATCACACTAGACAATGCCTCTGATTTATCTGATTCAACCCGTAGAGTTTCACCGTTTTCACACTTTAATTCTATAACCTTTTCTTTGTAATTTACTATAATATCATGCAATGTCAACCAATCCATACCCAAAATAACATCAAATTCATCAAACGGCAATAACATCAAGTCGGCCGGAAAGTAATGACTCCGAATCATTAAAGGACATTTCTTGCATACTTTATCGACTATCACACATTTGCCTAACGGATTCGACACTCTAACCATAAATTCTGTGTTCTCAATAGGTATATTCATACTAGACACCAGCTTCATGCATACATCTGAATGAGTAGAACTGAGATCAATCAAAGCAATAACATTAATATCATAAAGAGAAAATGTACCGGTAATCACATCGGGTGAGGAAGCATCTTCACGCGCTTTAATAGCATAAGTTCTAGCCGGAGCTCTTCCTTCAGATCTAACTGCTGTATCTCTGGCTACATTCTTACTGCTTGTTTCACTTCCAACTTTTCTGGATACCTTCCCCAAAGTCGCACCACTAGCTTTTACATTCTGAAATTTTTCTTTCTCGGCTCTCTCTAGGCGCCTCTAATAAAATGATCCGGGAACCACATCGAAACATTCATTTGCTCTGCACGGACCAAAATGATTTCTACCACACACTGCACTTTCGGGGTTTAACAAATCTCGAGTTCCCTACACTAGTTGTAGAAGTATTCTCGAGATTTAGGACCCACATTCTGCTTCTTAAAATTTCCATATGATTGCCCAGCTAAAACTTGGGAACGAGGATTCATATTTCTTGACTTTCCGGGTTGCTGTGAAGGTGCCTTACTCATTGGCCTTTTCTTCCAATTTCGTGTCTCAGCCTCTACCTTTCTCTTCTCTTTAAGTAGTTCTTCATCCTTGCAAGCTCGATCAACTAGTACTACCATTTCTTTCAGTTCAAAGATCCCGGCAAATACCTTAATGTCTTCATTGAGCCCGTCTTCAAATCGTCGGCACATCTTGGCTTCTGTAGAAACATATTCCCTGGCATACTTACTCAATCGAACAAACTCTCTTTCATATTCTGAGACTGTCATATTACCTTGCTTCAGCTCAAGAAACTCTTTACATTTCTGATCAATAAATCTTTCACTAATATATTTCTTCCGAAACTCTTCTTGAAAGAATTCCCAGGTTATCCTCTCTTTTGGTACCACCTAAATTAAAGTCTTCCACCAATTATAGGCTGAATCTCTCAACAAAGATGTAGCACATTTCAAACATTCTTCAGTGTACAAGATAATTCATCAAATACCCTGATAGAATTTTCAAGCCGAACTCGCTTTCTCTGCATCATCATCAATATTTGCTCTAAATTCTTCAGCCCCTTGTTTACTTAATTCTATCAACAGGTTTCTGTGAAATTTTATTATATCCACTTCTTGAGGCATCGTGAGGCATAGGTTGAGGAATTGGAGGAGGTGGGGAGGTCGTACATTTGGGTTCATCTGAACGAACTCGATGTACCATGCACTCATCATTTGAAGAAAGGCTTCCCGATCCCTTTCTCCTCCTCCCGACCAACCAATGTAGGAGGTGGGTTTTCACAGTACGCCCTCTTCACCGGAGTCAAGCGTACTTACTCTACTTCATTTGCCACACTGGATCGGGATCCATTTACTATATAAAAATCATTTTAAAAGGTCGAAGTCGTCACACTATCACAATTTATACATATGGCATGTATAGCAAAAATCCGTACATACAACACTTAGTCCGAGAACCGACTAAACCTGCTCTGATACCACCAAATGTAATGCCCCCACGCCCGAGACCGCCGCTGGAATCGAGCTTGAGGTGTTACCGAACATAATTTATCAATTTAAGTACTTCGAATCATTTGTTTCTACATTCACAGCTTTCTAGCTATCTGCGTCACAGTTACAAGAAAAATCATATCTCGAGTTACGAAACTCGAAATCAAGATCTGTAAATTTTCCATAAATATAAACTCATATATATATATATTTACTAATTTTTTTCTAGAATTTTTGGTTGGGCCAACTAGTACAGTTTATTAGTTAAAGTCTCCCCTGTTTTAGGGTTCGACTGTTCTGACCTCTGTGTATTACAAATCAGATATCTCTCTATGAGGTTTGTTTCTCTTAAAAATAGACTCAATAAGGAATCTGTACATGTAAAGAAAAACTTATAATTATTTTTGTAAAATTTATTATAAATTTTTAAAGTCAGAACATGGGATCCAGAAATCATTCTGGCCCTGCTTCAAAAAAGTTTAAATATCTCATAAAATATAATTTATATGCCTATTTTGTTCAATCCACATGAAAATAGACTCATTAAGCTTCAATTTCATAACTTACTCATCATTTAGTTCCACTTATACTATTTTTAGTGATTTTTCAAATTCATGTCATTGCTGCAGCAATATTCTGTTTTAAGGCAAGTTTCATCTTTCCATGAATTTTTTTATGAACTAGATAACCTATTAAACTTCCATGATATCAAACATGATCTAATTAGCCATCACCATGACTTATCAATATCAAACATTTTCTCAACCAAACATGGCCATATCATAAAATTATTTACACATAATAGGTACATTGCTATACATGCCATACTTAAGTTTTACAAGCCATTTACCAATAGAAATCCTTCTGGATAGTGTGATCGAAACTTCGACTGTCCCCGATTCCCGAGCTGACTTGTTCAAAACTACAATGAATGAAAAGGAAGGAGTAAGCATAAATGCTTAGTAAGTTCATATGCAAATAACAAGTAACATAACAATACAATTATACCAAACAACCTTAGCATGGCATCACCAAAACATATATCACATTTCTAAACATCATTCATCATCTTACCACTTTATCGTTGTTGTATCTATTTTCAACCCGAGGTTAAGTACATACCGTCCAAAGTGCCCATTTCACAACACTTACCAAAACGTCACTTGCATCTTAAGTGTTCTTCCATTTCATAGAAATTTTCACCGTTGAACACATCGGAATATAACTCGGATACACGGATAATTTGCACATAAGTGCCACATATGTAATCAAGCAATCACGTAACCCGCCCATAAGTGAACTCGGACTCAACTCAACGAGCTCGGGCGTTCGCATCCATAAGTGAACTCGGACTCAACTCAACGAGTTCGAACATTCGCATCCATAAGTGAACTCGGACTCAACTCAATGAGTTCGGATGCTCAACCATCCTAGTGACATGTCACTTGTATCCTAATCTATTCCTAAGGCTCAAACGGGCTTTTTCCCTCGATCTGAGATTTGCCGTCTTCCACAGAATATCGGAACTGATACTCGGTAGCAATTCATATTTATCAAGTAGTAAACATAATTTGCATATTACTCAACATTAACCACAAAGCATAATATTTCACGAAAAAAAATTACCATATCATATAATTAACATCAATAACTTAAAAATAACAATTATGCTACATTATTTACACATGAACTTACCTTGGTACCAAAATATAAAGATTTTGCAATTTAGTCCATAATCTTTTCTTTTTCTCGATCGCGACTTGATTCCCGTTTCTCTTGATCTATAATATCGAATTAATCTTATTTAATACATACATTCATCAAAACAGCATTTAATACGAACTTTGGAAAATTACACTTTTGCCCCTAAACATTTGCATAATTATGCTTTTGCCCCTAGGCTCGGGAATTAAACTTTATCCCTTATTCTTATGTTTTATGACATGCTGATCATTTTTCCCTTCTATGACAATATCAAATTCACACTCTAACATGTACTTATGACTATTAGGTATTTTTACCGATTAAGCCCTTTTACTCGTTTTCACTCAAAACCGAGTAGCACAAGTTGTCTAACATAATTTAAAACCTCATATTCTATCATAAAACATGAAAATACACAAATTTCACCTATGGGTATTTTTCCAAATATAAACCCTAGGTTGAATTATTGCTAGCATAAGCTTAATCGAGCTACCGGGATTCCAAAAACGTAAAGAACATTAAAAACGGGGCTTGGAATCACTTACTATGGAGCTTGGAAGCTTGAAACAAACCCTAGCTATGGAGAATCCTTGAAATTTCGGCCTAATGAAGAAGATGGACAAAAATTGGCTTTTAATTTTGTTTTTAATTCATTTTAATAACTAAATGACCAAAATGCCCTTACTACTAAACTTTCAAAAATTCCTTCCATGTCCTAATTTTGTCCATGAACTTAAAATTGGTCAAATTTCTATTTAAGACCTCCTAATTAATATTTCAATGCAATTTCATACTAAAAACTTCTAGAATGCAAATTTTGCAACTTATTCGATTTAGTCCCTACTTTCAATTTAAACACTTTAGGCATAGAATTTCATCACCAAATTTTAACACAATCATGCAATCATATCATAATCATCAAAATAATTATAAAATAATTATTTCTATCTCAGATTTGTGGTCACGAAACCACTATTCTGATTAAGCCCTAATTTAGGATATTACAAGTATAATATTTAATCTAAAAAAACATTGAACAAAACATTAAATCATCAAATAATAAGAAAAGTCAAAATAACCAGCAATTCACAACAAAACATTGAGCAAAAAAAATCAACATGGATGACAACAATTAATAAATCAGCAATAAATAAATCAATAAGAATAATCCAACAATAGTTACGCTAATACAATATTTAGAACTCAATTAATAGAGAAAACAAATTCAATGGAAATTAATAAGAACAAGATTGAGATTTAACTAAACTGAGATTTAATAAACAAAGAAATAATAGTAATTAATAAATCAGTAAGTACAATCCAACATGAATAACACTAATACAAGATTTAGAACTTAATTAATATAGCAAAAAATTCAATAGAAATTAATAAGAACAAAATATATGAATTGTGGAAGCAGTAGTGGAAGGATGGTGCATAAATATCAAGCAAACCAGTTAGTAAAATCTAAATGAATAACATTAATTAATAAATCAGTAATAACAACTAACATAAATTACACTAATACAAGATTTAGAACTCAATTAATATAGCAAACAAATTTAATGGAAATTAATAAGAACAACATTGAGATTTAACTAAACTGGAATTAACAAACAAACAAATAACAGTTTGTAAGATCCAACAAGCCTTTTCAATGAGATCTAGAACATCCTGAACAACATGATTGACACTAATACAAGATATAGAACTCAGTTAATATAGCAAACAAATTCAATAAAAATTAATAAGAACAAGATTGGAGTTTAACTAAACCAGAACAAACAAACAACAGTCTATACGATCCAATAAACCTTTTCAATGAGGTCTAGAACATCTTAATTATCAATAAATTTAACATGAATGGCAATAATTAATAAATCAGTAAGAACAATCCAACATGAATGACACTAATATAATGTTTAGAACTCAGTTAATATAACAAACAAATTCAATGGAAATTAATAAGAATAATTTGGAATTTAACTAAATTGGGATTTAATTAAACTAGAACTGACAAACAAACAATTAATAAATCAATAAAAACAATCCAACATGAATGACACTAATACAAGATTTAGAATTCAATTAATATAGCAAACAAATTCATTGGAAACTTAAAAGAACAAAATATATGAAGAAATTCAACATGAATGATAATAATTAATAAATTAGTAATAACCAATCAACATGAATGACACTAATACAAAATTTAGAATTCAGTTAATATAACAAATAAATTCAATGAAAATTAATAAGAACAAAATGTATGAATTGTGGAAGCAACTATGGAAGTATGGTGTATATATACTGAGTAAATCAGTCAACAAATTTAACATGAATGAAAATAATTAGTATATCAATAAGAACAATCCAACATGAATATCACTAATACAATATTTAAAACTCGATTAATATAGCGAATGAATTCAATGGAAATTAATAAGAACAAGATTAAGATTTAACTAAACTAGAGCAAACAAACAAACAAATAGCAGTAATTAATAAATCAGTAAGAACAATCCAACATGAATGACATTAATACAATATTTAGAACTCAGTTAATATAGCAAACAATATCAACAAAAGCATCAACGTTTCTATGATATGGACCCTTGTAGAAGAAGAAAACAAAGAAAAAGAGAAAAGAGAAGAGAAAGAAACAAAAATGAATTCCATGACAATTTTGCATAGCTTCTATTTTCTCCCACACTCATCTAAAAAGAAACAACGTCAACATTCCCTGGCAGTTACAAGAGTCGTTATTCACAACTAGAAAGGTACACAAAATGCACCGTATAACTATTGACCCTAAGCATACCGTTCCACTAAAGTTAAACTCACTATTTCACACTTATAATTTTCCCTCCCAAAATGCCACGTTTACAACAATAATAAAAAGCAATTGTCATAATAGAAATTCAAACTTAGATAGAACTACTAAGTCATCTATAATAATTACTCCACCCCTCAAAAGATCATTGTCCTCAAGGATCAAAAGTGAGAAATTTCTAATACAAATACTGCAATATCTCCCATGTGGAATCCTCAGAGATGGAAATCCTTAGTGACAGCTTGATTGCCTGTAACATCCCAAAATAGGGCTTAGTCAAAATAGTGGTTTCGGGACCACAAATTTGACGTTAAAATATTTATTTTATGATTATTATGAGGCCTAAAATATGAAAGTAGGCACGTGTTAAAGTTTCATGAAGAAATTCTTAGTGTAATGTGTCCAATTGGAAATTAGGGACCTAATTAAATAAATTGCAAAACTTGGATTCTAGAAGCAATTTGCATGAAATTGCTTTAGATTATTAACTAGAAGGTATTAGAGAGTAATTTACCCAATTTCTAAGTTTTTGGACAAAAATGGGCATGCATGAAAAATTTTGGAAGTTTAGTAAAGAATGGTATTTTGGTCATTTGGTAATAAAATCAATAAAAAGGGAAAATGAAGGCAAAAATCAGCCATCTTATCCCTTGTACCAGTCGAAATTCTCAAGCTCTCTATAGCTAGGGTTGTCAACATTTTCAAGCTCAATAGTAAGTGCTCCCTAGCCCATTTTTAATGTTCTTTGTATTTTTGAGATCCTTGTAACATGTTCTCTCCATTTCTACCCATATGTCAAGCTAGGGTTCATGTAAGAAAAATGACCCACATGTGACATGTTTTTTCTTTGATGAGTTATGGAGGAATATAAATGTTAGATGTGTGTTAAGCATCTTTTCCTAAGTGATTTTCATGAAAAACCCCCCAAAAAGGCCTTTTTGCAAAAGATATAAAATATGGTAGAAATGTGGAATAGAGGAAAATGTGGGCTGGTATGAGTTTAGGATACATTCGGCTAGGCTTGGGTAACCAAGGAATTGCATTTATTTCATTTTATGAGCGTAGGGACTAAGTTGTAAAATTTTGAAATGTTAGGGGCAAAATAGTCATTCTGCCCGGGGTTGAAATTTGGGTCCAAAATAAATAGCATGAGGTATTAGTAATTTATTTTTACTGATATAAACCCCGAGGAACCAATACCGGAGGTCGACCGTGGAAAACGAAAGGTTTTGGAATAACCGAAACACGAAACCGAAGTAATTATCAAGTAAGTTCATGTAACTCGAAGTGAACTTTAAATATATCTAAATATGCATACTCGAAGTGAATTGATATTGATTGCATGACAATCTATAATGTGTGATGACGTATAATGAATAGATGACAATTGTCCCGGTTGAATGAAAAAGGGAGATTCGATGGGTAAATGCATGCTTTCATGACATGAGATTCTGCATTTGTTGCAGAAAGGGATTTAGCCTAGATGGGTCATCCAATGACCTTGGTATAATAAGGATCTAGCCCAGACAAGTATTCCTTAAGTGTTTGAACCTCTTGTTAAATGTATGTGCATTAAGTATTTAGCCGGATGGGTAATACGATTAAGGACTGAAAATTAGCCTGGAAAGGTATTTCAGATCTGAGTGTATTAGAGTGATTGTCGTGTAAGGGATTTAGCCTGGAATGGTAATCCCAACAACACTCCTTAAATTCATGTTATTAGGAATTTAACTTGGACTGGTAATCCCGTCATAAGAGTGATGTTCATGGCAGGGTAAAGTAAAAAATGGTCACTAGCTTGACTTGACGATATAAGGGATACCCATCGAGACCCCTAGAAATTTGATGGGACTATAATGAGGAACAAAAATGGTAATGCTTGAATTAATAAGCTCATCTAAATACTATATTGCTTGAGATGGAACTAACTTGATGATTTAGTGTATGTGATAGGGAATTTATATTATGCATGTATTGGCATGAATACCTTGCATGGTTGCATGCTAAATAACCGGTAAGTTCACCTTCCTGTTATTCGAACTTACTAAGTATGTTTATGCTTAACCCCCTTTTTTTCCTATTTTACAGAGCTCGTGAACTCGTGAAGATTGGAAGATGATAGGAGTATTGTCAACACTATCAACTTATCCTGCTTTGGTATATAGATACTTTTATTTTGTTACAATGGCATGTATAGGTTTTTGGTTATTTTGTGATATGTGTCACTGATTGGAAAATGTAAAGGCTTGAATGATAAATCTATTCATTTTGTATATGGCCATAAGACATGCCTCACTTTGATATAGGTTGTAACCTACTAATTATGCATGTTGGAGTATAAATGTTCATGTGTTGGCTAAATGTAGTATATCATGAATGGATTTGAAGAATATGGCGAAATCACTTGGAATGATTAAGTCTTATTTGGCAATGAATTACTAAATGAGCCAAGTATAAGTGTGTTTTATGATACTGTAATCCTTAACCCAAAGAGGATATATTAGCATGTATATAACCGATGAGATGAGGTTAACATACGATAGACCATTTATGGTAGTACTCGAGCATATTTAGGCCATGTTAAACATCATGGAAGTTCACAAATGTGAGTGAATATTGAGGGTGAGTATTGGCTTGGAATTTTAGCCTCCAAAAAGGTCCACACGGGTAGACACACGGGCATGTGTCTAGGTCGTGTGTGACACACGGTCAGCCCCATGGGCATGTGGTACGGCCGTGTGCCCCCTGCACCTAAAATTTTTAGGTCAGAATGCATGGTAGTAAACACACGGGTAGAGACACGGCCGTTTGTCTCAACCGTGTGGAGGACACGGCTGTGTGTCTTGGCCGTGTGTCCCTAAATGCATGATGACATCATAAACAGAATACTCGAGTTTTTGGACACGGGCATCAACACGGGCGTGTCTAGGCCGTGTGAAGAACATGGGCCAGGGACACGGGCATGTGCTCGGCCGTGTGAAAACCCCTGTAGGTTCGAAATGAAAAATAAATTCAATTAATTCCACATGGGTAGGGGACACGGGCGTGTCCCAAAACACACAGGCATGTGCATTACCTCCATACAGGCGTGTGAAGTTTAACCTAGGAGTTTTCCTAAGATTTTCTTAAGTCTAAGATTTAGTCTCGGACCATTCTCAATGTATGTTTTGGGCCTCGTAGGTCCATAATAGGGAAATCATGAATATGTTTGTTTGGTTTTAATTTGGAACGAAATTTTATAGCCCAAAATTTTCCAAAAATGTCATGTTCGTGTACAGTAATGCCCAGTACCTTGTCCCGGTCTCGGGTACGGGTAACGGGTGTTATATTTAGTGGTACCAGAGCTACGGTTTAGTCAGATCTAGGACTAACATAGCATATGTTGAGTATATCTATACATGCCATTATACAAGTTATGATAGTGTGACGTCTCCTAACCATTTTAAATTGTATTTGACTATAGTAAATGTCTTCCAATCAAGCTCAAGATGAGTCCGAGGGAGCTGAGAGCCATGCTCCAACTTCCGTTCAGTGAGCTACTGCTAGTTGTAGTAAAAGGCCAGTGTCTGAAGGCCGAGAAGAGGCAAGGGTTGCCTTCTTTGAGATGATGGATGAATGGTTTGGGGACTACCTGAGAAACCACCCTAATTTACCATGACCTCCTCTGCCCTCTGTTTGACCTGAGGGAGAAGTGCCACAAGGCATGGCACCCGTGAGAATCGGTAAGGCCTCAGTGGACAAACTTAGAAAATATGGGGCTAAAGAGTTTAGAGCTAAGGTTGATGATGATGCTGAACGAGCTGAGTTCTGGCTCGAGAACACTACACGAGTTTTAGACGAGCTGTCTTGTTCACCTGAAGAGTGTCTAAAGTATGTTGTATCTCTTCTAAAAGATACTACATATCATTGGTGGAAGACTGTATCCTCAGTGGTACCGAAAGAAGATATTACATGGGAGTTCTTCCAAGCTGAATTCAAAAAGAAATACAGCAGTCAACGATTCTTAGACTCGAAGCAAAAAGAGTTCTTGGAACTCAGGCAAGGAAATAAAACGGTGTCAGAATACGAGAGGGAATTCGTAAGGTTAAGTCAATATGCGACTGATAAACCTCAAAAGTAACATATTTTAATCCCATGCTTGGCATATTTTTGGATGATTTATCATAAGATTTAGTGGATTTGATGCTCCTAATTCTTTAATTTCATGTTTTATATCTAGACGAGCATAGGAAAGCAAAAAGTGCAAGAAAAAGGCCAAAACGGACTAAAATAGGTTTATTTCAGTGCTTCACACGGCTTGGACACTTCCACACGGGTAATCCACACACCCGTGTGAGACATACGGGTAGGCCACATACCCGTGTGTCATGGCCGTGTCAACTTAAAACCATATCAGAATTACACACGGCCTGAGCACCATCACACGGGCGTGCCACACAACCATGTCCCTATCGAGACCTATTTTAACTCTACTCGGAAAAGGCTAATTTTGGGTTATTTTGGGCATTCCAAAGTCTATTTAAACATAGGAGAAGAGGATCAAAGGGGACGGAGAGGAGAACACAGAGAATACTCGAAGACAGCCATTAGAATCAACTCGGAAGCAGGATTTACTTCAAGACTGAAGATCTCCATTCAATTTCTACCGAAGTTTTTGGGTTTCTTGATGTTTTGTTGTTTTCCCAATTTTGAGATGTTTTCCCCTATCATTATGAACTAAATTCCCTAAATACCTAAGGAAGATGAAACCTAAGACGAATCTTACTATCTTTTGAATTATATGATAAATACTTGTTCTTATTTTTAATTATATGTTCTTAATTCTTGCTTTAATATTTTAGGATATTAATTCAAGTCTGGTGTGCTTATTCAGTGGAGCAAAAGTCCTTGTTTAAGAGTAGATCTTGCATAATTAAGTGGAGTTGAATGCAATCCTAGACATAGGATGACGTAAATCTATCGGATTAGAGTCAAATCTAATAAGGGAATCCATAGATCGAGTTAATGCGACAATAGGGGTTTTAATTAGAAAGAGATTTCAATTCATCAACCTAGAGTCAGTTGGTTTTAGTCTTAAGAGAGGTATTAACATAAATCAGGGATTTCTACGGATTAAGTCAAGTGAATAAATCGTCTAATTTGGAAGTAATAAGTGAAGTCTAGGTGGATTCTTCCTTGGGTATTGTCTTCTCCATTGGTTTTCCAACAGTATTTTCCAACTTTTACCTCTGTCGTGTTCTTAGTTAATTAAATAGTTAATCTTAGTTTAAAAACATCCATTTAATTCTTGGGTTAGATAATAAAAAGATAGTAATTATTAGTACTTTTAGTCCTTGTGGGTACGATATTCCCGGTCTTACCACAACTATACTACTGTTCGATAGGTGCGCTTGCCTTAGTCGAATTTTTAGTCAGTTTAGCGAGCAATAAGTTTTTGGCGCCGTTGTCGGGGACTAAGATATTAGGAATGCTTAATTTTTATTACTTTAGCCATTTTTATTTTTATTGCAATTTATTTTTATTTTTATTATTACTAATTTTTCTTTTGTTTGCTTCTGGCAGTTTCTTGTAGTTTATGACTAAAAGAGACCCGTCAGAGCCTCTACTTTTTGACAGTGAAATTGAAAGCACAGCTCGCAGAAATCTTAGAGAAATAAGGCGAAGTCTATAGTATATAGAGGAAGAGCACGAGGACAATATCAATAAGACCGAGGAGATGACTGAAAATCAAAATAATTAGCTACCTCCTATGGTTGCCGCAAATCCTGTGAATCAGAATCCTGTTCCTCATACTATGTACGACTATGCTAGGCCTAATTTAGCGGGGGCTGAATCGAGTATTGTTAGACCTGTAATTGCTGCAAATAATTTTGAATTGAAACCTAACACTATACAAATGATTCAACAGTTTGTTCAGTTTGATGGTTTGCAAAATGAATACCCAAATACTCATTTGGCCAACTTCTTAGAGTTCTGTGATACTTTCAAAATAAATGGCATTTCTGATGATACCATTCGCCTTCAGTTATTTTCCTTTTCCTTAAGGAACAAAGCTAAACAATGGTTGAACTCATTACCGTGAAGTTTCATCACTACTTGGAAATAGATGACCGAAAAGTTTTTACTAAAGTATTTCTTACCGGCTAAAATGGCAAAGTTGAGGAATGATATCTCTTCTTTTGTGCAGATGGATTTAGAAACTCTTCACGATGCATGAAAGAGGTATAAGGACTTATTGAGAAGGTGCCCTCACTATGGGTTACCTTTATGGCTACAGGTTCAGACTTTCTACAATGGTCTGAACCCCTTAACTAGACAACTAATCGATGCAGCCACTGGCGGAACCCTAAATAATAAAACACCCGAGGAGGCTTATAAATTTATTGAAGAGATGTCACTGAATAACTATCAGTGCAAAGTCATGAGGACAAAACATAGTAAATCAATCGGTGTTTTCAATTTAGATGTAGTCACCATGTTCAATTTAGATGTATTCACCATGCTATCAAACCAGGTAGAACTATTGAATAAAAAGATTGACGGTCTATGTGGTTCTATGCGGGTACATCTTGTGATGCAGCGTGACACGGGTGGAGGTGGAATGGACAATTCAAAATATTTACCCTTCAGCCTCAGCATGGAGAATGAGTAAATAAATTATATGGGTAATAATCCTTGACCTCAAAATAATACTTACAGTAACACTTACAATGCAGGTTGGAGAAACCACCCAAATTTCTCATAGGGGGCCAAGGAAATCAGAGACCACCACCCCCTCCAGGCTTCCAATAACAACCTTACCAGCAAGAAAAAAGCCGAACCTTGAAGAGATGATGACGAAGTTTATTTCAGTGGCAGATACCCGTTTTCAAAACACTGAAACTGCACTTAAAAATCAACAGGCATCGATTCAAGGGCTCAAGAATCAAATAGGACAGCTGGCTAAGATTTCAGAGGGACCACAAGGGAGAATGCCTAGTAACATCGAACCCAACCTAAAAGAGCATGTGAAAGCAGTTACCCTAAGGAATGGGAAAGTGTTAACTGAATCTGAAAAGAAATTGCCACAAGAAGTTGATAGGAAAGAAGATGAGGAGGTAACACCCAAAATAAGTGAAAAACTGGTGCTGAGGGAGTATAAGCCACCAATATCATATCCAGCAAAGTTGAATTAAGATCGCATGGATGCACAATTCGGTAAATTTCTTGAACTTTTTAAACAGTTGCATATTAACTTACCTTTTGTTGAAGCTATTTCGCATATGCCTACATATGCAAAATTTTTGAAGGAGCTTTTAACAAATAAAAGGAAATTTGAAGAGTTGTCTACAGTAGAACTCAACGAGGAGTGCTCAGCCATACTCCAAAATAAACTGCCAACCAAACTGAAAAATCTAGGAATTTTTACTATTCCCTGCTTAATTGGTAGTTTAAATATTGGGAAGGCACTAGCTGATTTAGGCGCTAGCATTAATTTGATGCTTTACAAAATTTTCAAGCAACTTGGCCTTGGGGAACCAAAACCTACTAGGATGAGTATTCAACTAGCTGATAGATCTGTTAAATATCCTAGGGGTATTATTGAAGATGTACTCGTAAAAGTAGATAAATTCATATTCCCTGTTGATTTTGTTGTGCTTGACATGGATGAGGATGTTGAGGTGCCTTTAATTTTAGGTCACCCATTTTTAGCCACTGCTAGGGCTGTTATTGATGTGAGTGATGGTAAACTTGTGCTTAGGGTAGGTGATGAAGAGATTACCTTTAAAATCTATGGTGCCATGCGAATCTCTAGAGAGTAAGATGATTCTTATTATTTTATTGATTCTATTGATCATTTTGTTTAAGATTCTTTTCAGGAAATTGCCCTTAAGGACACGTTGGAATTGTGTTTTGCCCAAGGAGAGGAGGTAAATGATGATGATGCTGTATTAGATAAGACAAAAGTTGAATCAAATTCAAATGAGTCTTTACTGAGACAAAAGAGCTATGAGGGTATTGATGTAAACAATAAATTAAAATTAAAACCCTCTGTTGAAGAACCTCCTAAATTAGAATTGAAGCAATTACCAAATCACCTAGAATATGCATTTCTTGGAAATAATTCCACATTACCAGTAATTATTGCTTTAGATTTATAGCCAATCGAAAAGGACGAGTTACTTCAAGTGTTGACGGAGCATAAAAAAGCTATAACTTGGAAGATTTCTGACATAAGAGGGATCAGTCCTTCTTTTTACGCATATAAAATTTTAATGGAAGATGAATATAAACTTTGTATACAAGCTCAAAGACGACTGAGTCCTAACATGAATAGAAGTTGTAAAAGCTAAGGTAATTAAACTTCTAGATGCTGGAGTTATTTATCTTATTTCTGACAGTTCTTGGGTAAGTCCTGTGTAGGTTGTTCCTAAGAAAGGAGGCATGACTGTTGTGGCTAATGAGAAGAATGAGTTAATCCCAACACGAACAGTCACGGGATGGAGAGTTTGCATTGACTATAGGAAGTTGAACGATGTCGCAAGAAAAAATCACTTTCCCTTACCATCCATTGATTAGATGTTGGAAAGATTATCTGGGCATATGTATTATTGCTTCCTAGATGGACTTTCTGGTTACTTCCAAATCCCAATAGCTCTTGAGGACCAAAAGGAAACGACATTTACATGTCCATACGGTACGTTTGCTTATCGGTGAATACCCTTTGGATTATGTAATGCTCCTGCTACTTTTCAGCGATGCATGTTGGCCATTTTTGATGAACTCGTAGAAGACATTATGAAGGTATTTATGGATGACTTCTCGGTATTCGATTACCCTTTCCATCTTTGCCTTAAAAATTTAAAACGAGTTCTAATAAGATATGAGGAAATGAGCCTTGTACTGAATTGAGAAAAATGTCACTTCATGGTTCGTGAAGGGATTGTGTTAGGCCACAAAATTTCTAGTAAAAGGATCGAGGTTGACAGAGCAAAAATTTAAACTATTGAGAAATCACCTCCCCCTAGTTCAGTTAAAGCTATTCGAAGAGTTTTAGGACATGTTGGATTTTATAGAAGATTTATTAAGGATTTTTCTAAAATAGCTAAGCCTCTAATGAATTTACTAGAAAAAGATGTGCCTTTCGATTTCAATCAGGAATGCTTAGAAGCATTTAATACTCTTAAAGATAAATCAATTAATGCTCCGATTGTAGTTGCACCTGATTGGAATTTACCCTTTTGAACTAATGTCTGATGTGAGTGATTTTGCAGTAGGTGCGGTCCTTGGACAGCGAAGAGACAATCATTTTCAATCGATCTATTATGCTAACAAGACATTGACAGCCACACAAGAAAATTACACGACAACTGAGAAAGAATTATTAGCTGTGGTCTTTGCATTCGATAAATTTAGACCATATTTAAAATTATCTAAAGTTTTCGTATATACTGACTATTCAGCTTTTCGATATCTCCTTACTAAATTAGATGCAAAACCTCAACTAATAAGATAGATTTTATTGTTGCAGGAATTCGATTTAGAAATTCAAGATAAGAAGGGAGTAGAAAATCTTGCAGCAGATCATCTGTCCAGATTAGAAAACCCACATCTTAAAGAGCTTGATGAACATGAGATAAATGACTCGTTTCCTAAAGAAAAACTCCTGGTTATAAATGACTCTGAAAGCCCTTGGTTCGCAGATATTGCAAATTATTTAGTTGCTAACATCATTCCAAAAAGGTTGACACATCATCAAAAGAAGCAATTCTTTACTGATGTGAAAATTTATTTTTGGAAGGATCCTTTTCTTTTTTGTGTATGCACAGATCAAGTAATTCGGAGATGTGTTACAAAATCAAAAGCGAGTAAGATCCTAGAACACTGCCACTCAGACCCAACAGGAGGACATTATAGTGGAACTAGGACAGCACATAAAGTGCTCAAATCAGGTTTTTATTGGCCCACACTGTTCAAAGACACTAACAAGTATGTTACTTCTTGTGATAAATGCCAGAGAATAGGTAATATCTCTAAACGTGATGAAATGCCTCAAACATATACGCTCTCTTGTGAAATTTTTAATATTTGGGGTATCAATTTTATGGGCCTATTCCCTAGTTTATATGGCGATAAATACATCCTAGTAGCAATCGATTACATGTCGAAATAGGTGGAAGCTCAAGCTTTACCTACTAATGATGCTAGGGTGGTAGTTAGGTTCCTTAACAAACTCTTCTCTTGATTTGGAACACCCAGAGCAATTATCAGTGATAGGGGTTCTCATTTTTGTAATGCTCAATTTGATAAAACCCTTAAGAAATCTGGAGTTTACCACAGAATAGCTACCCCTTACCATCCTCAAACTAGTGGACAAGTCGAAGTAGCAAACCGAGAGCTTAAACATATCTTAGAAAAGACTATAGAGTCAAATAAAAAGGATTGGGCAATGAAAGTAGATGATGCTTTATAGGCCTATAGAACTGCTTTTAAGACCCCCATAGGATCATCTCATTACAGACTTGTTTATGGGAAAAGTTGTCATTTACCGTTTGAACTAGAACACAAGGCATTCTGGGCTATAAAAGTTCTAAACTTTGATCTCAAACTTGCAAGTGAGAAAAGGTTGATGCAGTTGAATGAGCTAAATGAGTGGCGAGCTAATGCATATGAGAATTGACGATTATACAAGGAAGCAGTGAAGCACCGCCATGATGCTCGTTTAAAGAGACACAAGCAATTTGAAGCTGGAGATCTTGTCTTGCTATACAACTCAAGGCTCAAATTGTTTCTTGGGAAGCTAAAATCACGATCGTCAGGTCCATTCGTAGTCCAAACTATTTTTCCATATGGAACAGTAGAGGTAAGTCATCCAACCCACGGCACTTTTAAGGTAAATGGACATCGTCTTAAACTTTATAACGATAAGGATTTTAAAGATAATAGAGAGGAGCTACGGCTCCGCGAACCTGCCTAAATATGCCCACAACGTAAAGTCGAGCTTAGAATTTAAATAAGCACTCCTCGGAAGGCAACCCGAGCATTAACCCCACTAAATAAGTTTATTTTTCTTTTATTTTTCAGAGTTTAAATGCAGGTATTTTTGACACACACAGCCTGACACACGGGAGTGTCCTAGGCCGTGTGCTTACCACGGGTTGGAGACATGGGCATGCCTTGAGCCATGTAAACTCTTAAACCTTAGTGTTGACATTCGACAGCGGCGAACACGGCTTGGACACACGAGTGTGTCCATGGTCGTGTTAAAACAGGACACACATTTTCCCAAGTCAAAGTGACACACGAGCTGCAGTAACCAGCCACAGCTGTACGATACGGCCTTGCGAGCCGCACGGCTGAGGGATGCAAGTGTGTCACAGGCCATGGTGAAACTGCACTTCAATTTCCCAAAAATTGACAGAGGCACGGAATGCGTTAAATCACCCCGGTCGTGCGATGCGGCTGTGTAACCCACATGGTCATGAAACACGGGCCTGCCTGAGGCCGTGTGGGAACCTGAGCACACACTTTGAAATTTTTAACAAGTCAGAATGGAAAACGAGCAGATCCCACGGTTGTGCCCAAAAGCCGTGGGCAATCCTAACTACAAAACATGAGCGTGGAGAGTATGACACGGGCGTGGGCGTAGCGAACCGGCCAGTACATGGCAGTGCGATGCGGCCGAGTGCGCTACACGGCCTAGACACATGGGCGTGTTGGAACTCAAACGGGCGTGGGAGAAGTAAATGAAAGAGCACACAGCCGTGTGATGCGGCCGTGTACACAGGCGTGTCTAAAGGCCGTATACGATACTGGCTTAAAATTTCATGAAAAACACGGGCTAGGAGCGAGGCACACGGGCGTGGGCCACGGCCGTGTGGTCCAATACGAGGCCTGTACGACCGTGGCCCTTTCATTTTAAACCCAAACCCTAAATTCTTCCTATTTAAACTTGACTATTCACCTTTTCACCCCCTTTACTATTCACTTCCCCACCACGCAATCACCAACCCCTCTTCCGGCCATCACACTAAAACCACCCTTCTTTTCCCTCTTTCTCCACCTTTCTTTCCCTTTCCCCCTCCCTCGTCGACCAAACCACCAACTAACCCTCGTACCCCACGCCGTGCACTAACGAAACCCCCTCTACCCTCTTACTCCCACGACGTCCCCACCAAGCCTCCGCCATCGTCCGTACCTCCGACCACCATCATTTTCTTTAATTTCATTTATGTTATTTTCTTTTTTTTTTTTCTAGTTATGTATTTCTTTATTCATTTTTGGTTTTTCTTTTCACTGCTAAATTTTATGCCATGATTCTTGTCTCTACTTACTAACATTCTCTATAAATCATGTTAGAATTTGACTTAGGCCTACTGCTACATGTACTTAGTATTTTTATTAGTCAATATCTGTCTCTTTGGTTACTCTCCATTCGTACTCTGTAAATTCCATGGTTAGTATCATTTTTATTTCCTATATCTCAATTAAGTTTTAGTATTCAGTAGCATGTTCGATGATCTATTTAGTCGTTTCTTTATCCATATATTTTTTTTATTGCTTTTATGTCTAATTTGATTAGTCTATGTCAGTTCCTTTATCTTTTATTATCTCAGTTACTTTTGTCAGTGTCACATAATTAGTCTTTTAGCTCTAATTTAATTTTAGTTTTCAATTTTTTCTTTTATTCATTATCTCTTTCACTCATATTTGTGGGCTTTGTGATTCTTCTTATTTATTAATGAATGTCTTTTAACTTATCTTGCTGGTAGACTATGACAAATACACGCGAAAAGACTAAAGCCGCAGTCCCCGCTTCTAAAAAGCGGAAGGGTCCAGGAGCGACATTTTCAAGTGCGACCATTAAGATATGCCATCCCTTTCTACAGTTCCCACCAGGACATCAATAGGACCTTTTCCAGATTCTTCGTACAAGACCCCTTGGTGTGGGTTGGTGCATCGACTCGGCTGCATTGAAGCAAGTCCATCTTGCTGACTCAGTTTGGACCCTCATCGCTACTGCTCCTTGGGACCGTTTCTTCGACATTATTGAGCCGACATACTTGGATTTCACTTTGGAACTTTGCTCGACATTTCAGTTGTAGACGGTTATGTCAGAGTTCGATGACCCAGGCACAGTACAGCTCTGTCTTGGCGGTCTAGTGCGTCAATTGAGTGTCCCAGAATTTGGAGTTGCCTTGGGACTTTATACAGAAGAATTTATAGAGGCCGACGACTTTTCCAATCTTCACCGTCACATCATTACGCATCTTCCTCATGTTGGGCAGCCCTCATTCCTGATACGGACAACTATGACCTTAGTCGCTCTAAGGCATCGACTCTCTCTCTAGCATTACGATATCTCCACGCCCTTTTAGCTCACACCTTAACGGGGCGATGAGAGAGCACTGGCATCGTTAATACTCATAGCGCATACTTCTTATGGTGCATGAGGCAAGGGCATGTTTCTGATCTCGTATACTTTATCGCTCTTGCCTTTCGCCATCAGACCGAACGACACAGAAAGGGAGCCATCTGCATCGGCCCTTACGTGACTCATCTAGCTTGACACTTTAGGCTCCTAAATACATTGACGTAATCTTCATCACTCACACTCATCGGTCA
Source organism: Gossypium anomalum (assembly GCA_025698475.1). Lineage (NCBI taxonomy): Eukaryota > Viridiplantae > Streptophyta > Magnoliopsida > Malvales > Malvaceae > Gossypium > Gossypium anomalum. Next base: position 72,040,082 of record CM046966.1, on the reverse strand, counting down.
GACGTCTCCACAGGGCATCTCAAGTATGCTCCACATGAGGATGATAGAGCGTCGTCGTGGGTTTGATCCTTCTCAATACCGACTAGCACGAGCCACCGATCAGGATGACTCTGAGGATATTACTGACGATATCCCTTCCTTTCATGAGAACCCACCTTCTCAGCCATCACTGAGTCACAGACTAGTTCATGCGGCTGCTTCATGGAAAGAAATTTTTGACCACCTGACTCGACTCGAGCAATATTGCACTCAGCAGTTCAACAGCTCTGCTCAGTGATTCGACAGTATAGATGCGACTCTGCAGCAGATTTGCCAGCATTTCCACATTTCGCCTCCAGCACCACCACCTCACGATCCAACTATCGATGAGGATTTTTGAGTCCATTTATTTTCACTTTTTTTTCTTTTCCTTTTATTTTTATTTTTCTTGTTCTAAAAGACTTTTATTAGTAAGCTTTGAACCCCTTATTTATATGGCTGTTCCTTTATGAGTAACCATAACAACCCCATCGATATAACTCCTTAAAACATTACTGGTGATATCACAGTTTCAAAAGGTATAGTCGATTGGTGCTACTCAGGAATATACAAACAATCCTCTGGGGAAAGATAATCCATGACTCCCATGTCCTACTCGACCACGACAATAGCCACCACGACACCGACCACCACGATAACCTTTTTGCTTGGCGCTATGATTGTGGAACCCAACCTCTACCACCACCGGAGTATCCTGCCCCACTTTTACCTATGCCTAGTTACGCATGCACTTCATTTCCAATGTCTATAAATCAGCTTTCACTAATCGAAGGATTTCACCCAAATTCAGGACAGTTTTGCTTCCCCCCCTCTTTTAGGATATTATATTTATACTATTATTATCTATCTTTGTACATTGAGGACAATGTACATCTTAAGTGTGGGGAGGTTATTTATATGATTATCGAAAAATCCCTGAATTATATCTTGTTCTCAAATAATTTTCTCATATTACTAGTAGAATGAATTTTGATTGATTTATGATTTTTATTAATATGTTTTGGATTAAAACATAGGTAATTGTGCATTGATTATTTAAACTTTAGGACAATAGAGAATCAAGCATGATAAGTTGAATTTTTGAGAATTAAAATTGTTAGGTTGTTTCCCTGAAATGAGGTATTATCTTGAAGTTCTAAATTTACAGGATTGACAACAAAAACCCATAATTTTGGTAAGATTTTGAGCCTTTTAGAGCATATATCTTTCTTGCTCACTTTTATTGATGGTTATGAGTGATTCAATACTGATTTGTTATTCTAGAACTTGCATCGATTATACATGTCGAGACCACACCTTTGATTTGATATACTAAGATGATGAAGGCACTTAGGTTTTAACCCACTTACTCTATAAAAAGCCTACCCACATAATTAACCTTTAGTGAACCCCTTTGAGCCTTGAACATCATTTCTTGATTTTCCTTTAATGATAACCCACAACTTAACCCTTTTTGATTCGTTAAGAATTTCTCCCTTTTTATTGACTCCCTTTTTATCGAGATTTGATTTGATTAGTTACCTAACTATGTTCGTTCGTTTCAGTTGCTGAATTATTTCTTATTATGTACTTTATTGTTCTTATTCTTAAAAAAAAACATATATTTATATATTCATGTAATTACATGTTGAGCTTGGACAAGTTACTCACTTCATTAGTTTTGGATAGTTTTAATTTTAGCACTTGTTTGTAATTCAGTAATTAGCTTTATTTTTCTAAGTTTGGTAATTTATTAAATTGATCTCGATTCTAACCCTCTTTTTCAGCCTTTATCCACACCTTTAACCAAAGCCCCATTACAACTCTGCTAAAGACCTTTTGATTTGTGTATCATCTCATTTATAGTGGTGGAGATTTGATTTTCATGCAAGCCTATGGTAATAACTTTTCATGTTTGACTATTGAGTACTTAATTGTTGAACCTTAAACACTTTGAGTGATTTGAGTGAATCTTTAGTGAGTATGTCAAATCTTGTCGATTTGGAATTAAAGGTAATTATTTAGATAAAGGGAAATACCTATGATTTTATGATTAAAATGCTCAACTTGGATTGTTTGAAACTTTGATATTCTTTTAGTTGAATTCTCAATATATGATTATTTGTGGATTATTTCGGAACATTATTTAATAAGAATTATAAGTTGAGCTAAATTAATTTTAATTGTGGATTGAGGATTTTGCTTGAGGATAAGCAAATGCTTAAGTGTGGGGATATTTGATAAACCTCAAAAGTAACATATTTTAATCCCATGCTTGGCATATATTTGGATGATTTATCATAAGATTTAGTGGATTTGATGCTCCTAATCCTTTAATTTGATGTTTTATAAAGGCCAAAAAATGGACTAAAATGGGTTTATTTCAGTGCTTCACACGGCCTGGACACTTCCACACGGGTAATCCACACACCTATGTGAGACACACGGGTAGGCCACATACCCGTGTGTCATGGCTGTGTTAACTTAAAACTATATCAAAATTACACACAGCCTGAGCACCACCACACAAGCGTGCTACACGACCATGTCCCTATCGAGACCTATTTTAACTCTACTCAGAAAAGGCTAATTTTGGGCTATTTTGGGCATTCCAAAGTCTATTCAAACACAGGAGAAGAGGATCAAAGGGGACGGAGAGGAGAACACAAAGAATACTCGAAGACAGCCATTGGAATCAGCTCGGAAGTAGGATTTACTTCAAGACTGAAGATCTCCATTCAATTTCTATCGAAGTTTTTGAGTTTCTTGATGTTTTGTTGTTTTCACAATTTTGAGATGTTTTCCCCTATCGTTATGAGCTAAATTCCCTAAATACCTAGGGAAGATGAAACCTAAGACGAATCTTACTATCTTTTGAATTATATGATAAATACTTGTTCTTATTCTTAATTATGTGTTCTTAATTCTTGCTTTAATATTTCAGGATATTAATTCAAGTTTGATGTGCTTATTCATTGGAGCAAAAGTCCCTGTTTAAGAGTAGATCTAGCATAACTAAGCGGAGTTGAATGCAATCCCAGACATAGGACGATGAAAATCTGCCGGATTAGAATCAAATCTAATAAAGGAATCCATAGATCGAGTTAATACGACAATAGGGGTTTTAATTAGAAAGAGATTTCAATTAATCAACCTAGAGTAAGTTATTTTTAGTCTCGAGAGAGATATTAAAATAAATTAGGGATTTCTACAGATTAAGTCAAGTGAATAAATCGTCTAATTTGGAAGTAATAAGTGAAGTCTAGGTGGATTCTTCCTTGGGTATCGTCTTCTCCATCAGTTTTCCAACAGTATTTTCCAACTTTTACCTCTGTCGTGTTCTTAGTTAATTAAATAGTTAATCTTAGTTTTAAAACATCCCTTTAATTCTTGGGCTAGATAATAAAAAGATAGTAATTACTAGTACTTTTACTCATTGTGGATACGATATTTCTAGTCTCACCACAACTATACCACTGTTCGATAGGTGTGCTTGCCTTAGTCAAATTTTTAGTTAGTTTAGTGACCATCAGCGATGGAGTGGGTCCAATCAGAGGCCGAAATGTGTATGCGCTTTGAGGAAAGCTTAAATGTGGAAATTAAATTGTTGATCGGAATCCTGGAAATACTAAAATTTACGGCTCTAGCTGATCGGGCCAAGAAGGCCAAAGAGTTAAATAATGAAAGGAAACAAGTAAAGAGAGAGGCTTGGATTTCCCATAAGAGATCCAGTGGCAGAACACACTCATTTCCCACAAAGAAATCAAAGAGTCAACAAGAGCGTTCCATTGCATCGATAGGGAATTCGAGTAGAACAAGAGGATCTAAGCGTTACAACCCGAAGTCTTCTTCCCCTAAGGTAACTAGTGTGGGAAATGTGGATGATCAAAGGTCGAGGTGCAAAAGCTGAAATAAATTCTACTCTGGGGAGTGTCGAAAGAGAAGTGGTGCGTGTTTTAGATGTGGTTCTCTTAACCACTTTCTTAAAGATTGCCTGGAGAGAGTGGATAAAGAGGATGAACTGGCCCCGAAGCAAAATGCTCCTAGTTCTCGAGGTAAATTGCCACGACATCCTGGGAGTGTCAGCGGTAGCTGAGCTGTTGCTAAGGATACTATTGCAAGATTGGAAACTCGGGCCCCGGTGAGAACTTACGCGATACGCGCTAGAGAGGAAGCCTCTGCTCCTGACGTCATCACAGGTACATTTTCTATCTATCATACTCGTGTTATTGCCTTAATTGATCTCGGGTCAACCCATTCGTACATTTGCATAAAGATAATGTCTAGCATGAATATGTCTGTGGAACCTACGAGAATTGTAATTAAGGTGTCAAACCCTCTAGGCAAGTCAGCATTAGTAGATAAAGTTTGTAAGAATTGTCCTTTGACGATTCAAGGTTTTTGTTTTCCGGAAAATGTTATGATTTTTCCATTTGATGAATTTGATGTAATACTTGGCATGGATTGGTTGACCGTCCACGATGTGATAGTAAACTACTGTAGTAAGTACATAGAATTGAAATGCTCAAATGATGAGATACTCTGGGTTGATTCAAATGAGTTGAATGTACCGCCGGCTGTGATTACTTTAATGACGGCTCAAAGGTATATGAGGAAAGCATATGAAGCTTACCTTGCATTCATATTGAATACTAAAGAATCTAAGTTGAAGATTGAGTTGGTACCGATAGTCAGTGAGTATCCAGACGTATTCCCAGAAGAGCTATCAGGGTTAGCTCCTGTTAGAGAGGTGGAATTCGGTATTGAGCTAATACCGGGAATGATGCCTATTTCTATTGCTTCGTACAAAATGGCCCCAACTGAGTTGAAGGAATTAAAGCCACAGTTGCAAGAATTAACTGACAAAGGGTTCGCAAGGCCGAGCTCTTCACCTTGGGGTGCTCCCGTATTATTCGTGAAAAAGAAAGATAGGTCGATGAGGTTGTACATAGACTACCGACAACTCAACAAGGTGACTATTAAGAATAACTATCCCTTGCCAATGATTGATGACTTGTTCGATCAGTTGAGGGGAGCCACCGTATTTTCAAAAATAGATTTGAGATCCGACTACTACCAATTACGAGTAAAAGAGACAGATGTACCTAAGACTGCCTTCAAGATGAGGTATAATCACTACAAGTTCCTCGTCATGCCTTTTGGTCTAACAAACGCCCTAGCTGTGTTTATGGACTTAATGAATCGAGTATTCTGACCTTACTTGGACAGATTTGTGGCAGTATTCATAGATGATATTTTGATCTATTCCTGGAATGATTCCAAACATGATGAACATTTGAGGACTATTTTACAGACTTTACGGGATAAGCAACTCTATGCTAAGTTTAGCAAGAGTGAGTTTCGGCTTCGAAAGGTTAGATTCCTCGATCATATTGTGTTAGGTGATGGCATCCGAGTATATCTGAATAAAATTGCTACCATTGTTGAGTGGAAGCCGCCAAAGAACGTAATAGAGGTGAAGAGCTTTTTGGGTTTAGCCAATTATTACCGACGCTTTGTGAAAGGATTATGATTGCAACTCCCTTGACGAGGTTACCGCAAAAATATGTTAAGTTTGAATGGTCAAAAAAATGTCAGCAAAGTTTCGATAAATTGAAAACATTACTGACTGAAGCTCCAGTGTTGGTGCAACCCGAATCGGGAAAAGAATTTGTGAATTACAGCGATAAATCCTTAAATGGATTGGGTTGTGTACTTATGTAAGAGGGCAAGGTGTAGCCTATGCTTCGAGGCAACTAAAACTTCACGAGAAAAATTATCCGACTCATGACTTGGAGCTAGCTGCCATTGTATTTGCTTTGAAGATTTGGAGACACTATTTGTATGCCGTGTATTCATTGATCACAAGAGTTTGATGTACTTGATGACTCAAAAGGAATTGAATCTAAGACAGCGAAGGTGGCTAGAGTTGATTAAGGATTATGAGCTTCTAATCGGCTACCACCCTGGTAAGGCGAATGTAGTCGTCGACGCATTGAGTAGAAAGTCCTTGTTTGCTCTGAGGCTATGAACACGCATTTGGTGTTATCTAATGATGGTTTAGTTTTGGCGGAATTGAGAGCCAAAACGACATTCCTCCAAGAAGTTTGCGCAGCTCAGATCAATGACGGTGATTTGCAAGCCAAAAGAGCCACATTCAAGCCACCACACGGCCGTGTCATATGCATGGCCATGCCTTCATCGACCACATAGCCGTGTCTCACACACGGGCGACCACACGTTGTTTGGCTTTTGTCGTAACTCGTTTTCTGCATTTCGGGTACATACCTAGTATCGTTTCGATGCAAAAACACTCTTGAACAGACCAAGACCTAAGATCGATACCACAAAGCTACTAAGATCAATTTTAATTCACAATAAATAAAACTCACGAACCCGATAACAGTTCAAACAAGCGTTCCTCACTTACCCCAAAACTCTGAACACTTTGGACTACGATTTCGCAAGAGAAGAGTCCCGTTCTTCTCGATTCGCTACTTCCAAGACATTAGTACATCATTAACAGAAAATTTGACAAAACCAAATGGGATAAACAAAGACTCCCTCCTCGGCAAAACATACTACCAACTTACCAAACAAATAAACACAACGATTTGAAAACCCGCGACAAGGAAGCACGATTTGTCAAAACAAGTAAAGAAAAGAGAAAATATCTTGTTTGACAAGGAAAAAGGAAAAACGGTAGAGGAGGAGGAAAAGAACGTCAGAATATGGGGATTTTAGAGGTGAGAGAAAAAGAAAATAAATTAAATTAAAACTAAGATAAATTAAAATATTTCAAAATCCCCCATCAATCCTACTAAATCCACTACTAACTGATAACTACTCACTCACACAGACTTTTAACTCCATCCAAACTCCTACTGCCAACCAAAGCAGAAATTAATTCCTACGTTCACACAGGGATTCAAACTCAGGACCTTCAACACTCCAACACTCCTACCACTCAAATCAGCAGGCTTATTCTGATGTGAAATTATAAGAAATTTAATATAACCCACTGATCAAGGATAAGGCTTGATTCAAAAAAAAAATTTGCTAAAGGTAAGGCTTGAACTTGGGACCTCTCACAAACATCCAAAACATTTAACCACTGAAGTAAATACATAATTGTATAAAAATTTTCCAGAAGCCAGAATAAGAAAATTAGGGCGTTACAACTCTACCCCCTTAAAGAAATTTCGACCTCAAAATTACCTGATCAGAACAGATGAGGATACTGCTGACGCATCAAGTTCTCCGGTTCCCACGTGGCCTCCTCAGTGCCATGATTTCGCCACAGAACCTTTACTAACAGAATGGACTTCCTCTTCAGAACCTTAACATCACGATCCAGAATTTGAACTGGCTCCTCCTCAAAAGTTAAATCTAGTCTAACTTCCATCTCCTCAATAGAAACAACATGCGAAGGATTAGACCGATACTGCCTCAACATCGAGACATAGAGGACATTGTGGATACAATCTAACTCTGGAGGTTGTTCTAGTTGATAAGCAACCGATCCCACATGCTTCTGAATCCAATACAGCCTAATAAACCTAGGACTCAGCTTGCCCTTATGACTGAATCTCAGAACCTTCTTCCACGGAGAAACCTTAAGAAACACAAAGTCCCTTGCACAGTATTGAATATTACGCCTCCTTAGATCTGTATAGGACTTCTGTCTATTAAAAGTCACTTTCAGACAATCCTGAACCAGTACAACTCACGAAGATCACGATACATCTTATTACCGTCGAGATACATAGCATAAGGACTACTATGCGACTCCTTCAGAATTAACTAACTCAAATCAGAATCATTTGGCACACAGATCCGTCCTCGAAAACATAATACCCCATCATATTCAATCCAAAATCTAAAGTGCTGCCATTCTCAACCTGTCGAAACCATAAACCTAGGGACTCATCCTTCAGTTGCTTATCTCGAATCTGATCAATCCAAGTTGGCTTAACTTGTAACTCGGCTAACTTGCTCCCATCATCAAATAGATTAAGGCAAGCAAACATTACCCTCAGATTAGTCATCGCTCTACGGCTTAGAGTATCGGCCACCACATTAGCCTTACTAGGATGGTACTTTATAGTGAAGTCATAATCTTTAAGCAGTTCAATCCAACAACGCTGGCTCTAATTCAACTCCTTCTGAGTAAGGAGATACTTGAGGCTCTTGTGATCAGTGTAGATGATACACCTTTCACCTTACAGGTACTGTCTCTAAATTTTTAATTCAAAGACTACAGCAACCAATTCAAGATCATGTGTCAGATAGCTCCCTTCGTGTTTCTTAAGGTGACGGGACACGTAAGCCACAACCTTACCATCTTTCATCAGAACACATCCCAAACCAACATGCGATGCATCACTGTAGACCACAAACTCCTTACCGGATTCAGGCTGTATCAGAATAGGAGCCTGAGTCAGAACAGACTTGAGCTTCTCGAAACTCGATTATTGCGCATCAATCCAAACAAATGGTACACACTTACACAGTAGCTTAGTCAAAGGAGCTACAATCAGAGAGAACCCCTCCACAAAATGCTAATAATAACCTGCCAGACCTAGAAAACTGCGGATTTCAGACACGTTCTTATGCTATTTCCAATCAAGCACAGCCTCAATCTTTTGAGGATCAACTCAGATCCCCTCAGTAGACACCACGTGCCCAAGAAAGGTTACCTTTCGCAACCAGAATTCACACTTGCTCAACTTAGCGTAGAGCTGGTTTTCTTGGAGTATCTGAAGCACCACTCTAAGATCCTCATCGTGCTCATCCTCACTCTTAGAGTAAACCAGAATGTCGTCGATAAAGACCACGACGAAGTGATCAAAATAAGGCTAAAACACTCGATTTATCATATCCATAAATGCAGCTGGAGCATTCATTAAAACAAAACGCATAACTAGGAACTCTAATGTCCATATCGAGTCCTAAATGTAGTCTTATGAGCATCAGTTTCCTTAACCCTCAACTGATGATACCTAGAACGAAGGTCTATCTTGGAAACATTGAAGCCCCTCGGAACTGATCGAACAGGTCATCGATCGTTAGAAGTGGGTACCTATTCTTCATAGTCAACTTATTCAGCTATCGATCATCGATACACATGCTCATGGTCCCATCCTTCTTCTTAACAAATAGAACTGGTGCCCCCAATAGAGACACACTTGAACGGATGAAACTACGATCCAGAAGTTCTTGAAGTTGAGCCTTAAGCCTTGTAAGCTCTTTCGGTGCCATTCGGTAGTGGGCAATGGACACCGGAGCTGTACGTGGAAGAAGTTCAATCCTAAAATCTACCTCTTGATTCAGTGGCAAACCCGGTAACTCCTAAGAATAGACATCCAGAAAATCCCTTACAGTTCTAATATCCTTGGTAGAAAAGTCCCCAGAATCAGAAACATTGACGTAAGCCAAGTATGACTCACACCCTTTCTTAACCAGTTTCTCAGCCACGAGAGCGGAGATCATATTGGACAGATAATCTCGTCCTTCACCGATTACGACCACTTGCCTATCATCCTCAGTCATCAGAACGACACTCTTAGTCGCGCAGTCTAAACTAACTCGATGCTTAACCAACCAATCCATACCCAGAATTAAGTCAAACTCCCTAAACGAAAGTTTCATCAGATTTGCCAGAAAAACAGTACCTTGCACCTCTAACGGAACATCACTATAGAGTTTAGTGACCTGAATAGACTGCCCTAATGGACTCAGTACAGTGATCTCACTAGAAGTGCTTTCAACAATAACCCTCAAGTTTTCAAATACAGTGTTTGCTACATAAGAGTGTGTGGAACTTAAGAACGTACCGATGATAACGTCTGGAGCATCTTTGTCCTCTCAACGTCAAGCAGCATAAACAAGTGCAGGCTGCCTCACCTCTGCCTGAGTAGCACCTCTGCCCGGTGCTATCTGACCACGGCCCAAACTATCACCATCCCTAGCCGCTCCACGGCCCTTAGGTGGCTGCTAAGCTGCTCTGTAAAGTTGCACAAAACTCGGAGCTAAAGCTTGCATATGATCTGCCTACTGTGGATAGTCTCTGATACAGTGCTCTAATGACCTCAAACAAGCCCCAACTCTCCTCCAACACTCACTTGGATAGCGCCTACCATAGCCACCGCACGGCTCAATCCTAGTAAGGGCAACAGGAATCCCCACTCTAACTAGCCCATCAGATCTGGCCTTTTTCTTAGGCCTCTGTACCGAACTCGAGGGCTCTAAATCCCTCTTGTTCTTACCCCTCTCTCGGTCCCTATTCTGGTGCTCCGCGTACTTGATATCTTCAGTGATCTTCGCCTTCTCCACCAAAACCACAAACTCTCGCTCCTTTTATGGAGCTATCAGCACCCTCAAATTATCCCTTAAGCCACCCTCAAATTAGACGCACCTCTTGTACTTAGTCGCCACCATGCCTCGAGCGTAGTAGCTCAGCCTCAGAAACTCAGTCTCATACTCGGCAACAGATGTAACAGCCCTAACCCGTATCCATCGTTGGAATAGAGTTACGAGGCATTATAGGATAATACACATCATTCATATACATTTATGCATTCATAATTAAAATACATTCAAATCATTCACATTGTCCTTTATAAGGCTCTACAAGACCTTAAAACATGCTTAGAAGTGGTTCCGGATTAAACCGATAACATTTACTAACTTTGAGAAACTTATAAAATTTTCACAAATTCAGGGGTCACACACCTGTGTGAACAGGCCGTGTGCCTCACACGGCTACCAGACACACCCATGTCACAGACCGTGTGAAAACAAAGCATACATACTGACTTGCACGACACGGCCGAGGACACGCCCGTGTGCCAGGCCGTGTGAAATCTGGAGGGGTTACTGACATGGCCACACGGCCAGCCACATGCCCATGTACTAGCCCGTGTGCCACGCACGGCCAGTAGACATGCCCGTGTGTTTAGGCCGTGTCAAACCTGTAGGTTATACTGACTTAATTTCAAAGGGTACCCTAGGGGACACACGGTCGTGTAGCATGACCGTGTGTCACACACGGCTGAGACACATGCCCATGTCTCTGCCCGTGTGGACAAAAATAGGCCATTTATAAAGCTAATTTGCCACCCTTCTCTCATGCACGCATAGCAACCAATTTGGTACCATTTCAATATATATTTTAGCAACCAAAATATGTTATTTCATACATATAACATGCCATCTATCCACAACCATTTCAATTACTCAATTATATATTCAAAAACATATCAAATCAATATACCCCAATCATCAATCTCACATAGCTACTAAATGCATTTACTTATCTAATTATCATCTATATCATGTATCAAAACACGCCTTATCGTAATTTATAATCATACCATAATATACCATTCCTCAAGCATTAATAACTAACCAAATGAGAAACCATTTAGTCATATCAATAACCATGGCAAACAATGTCAAAACACAAGACATTATATACATCACATATAACACTTATCTAACACATAATTTAAGCCAACTTAAATGCAACAAAAGCAAGCCAAATCTCATGACTACATTAAACTTTAAAACATATCATCAACTCACTAGCCTATACATGCCATAAAACCAAGCCACAAGGTGTAAAATACCGAAAATCAATTGCCATATATATATTTAGTTAAAATAACTATAATTCATATCTCACATAACATTCAATACATACTTCATTATAGTCAAATAAACACATTTTGACATGAAACATACTTATACACAATTCTTTCTTATTTAATATACATAATACATATGAACTCAACAATTTACTTTCATTTGATTCTCACATAGGTTATATACGTACCCGTTGAATCACTTGGAATTGTTAAGGATACTCAGTAATCACATAAGCTCGTACAATGCCATATCTCAGATATGGTCTTACATGTTATTACATATCGATGCCACTGTCCCAGACAGGGTCTTACACGTAATCGATTAACGATGCCAATGTCCAAGACATGGTCTTACATGTAATCACATCTCTGTAACCTAATGTCATGACATTCGTATCCTATACTATGGTTAAGGTTCGTACGGGACTTTCGAATGTTGTAACTCTGTCTATTCTTACTCATAATTGCTCATTTGACATTCATAGTAGTTCAATGTCAAATAAACGTATATAATCCAATCCAATTAAATAATAAATAAACATTTATAGCTCAATTTAAATACATTCATTAGCATACGAACTTACCTCGATCGTCAAAACATCGAAATGGACTGACTAGTCTGAAACTTTATTTTTCCCTCGGTATAGACTCGTACGAGGCTTAACTTGATCTAAGCAACCAAATTTAGCTATTTCAATTCATATTCTGTTCATTTTAACCCAATTTCATATTTTGGTAAAATTACTATTTTACCCCTACACTTTTGACCTTTTTACAAATTAGTCCCGAAACTCGTAAAATGCAAATTTTATCAATTTCATCATAGACCAAGCTAGCCAAATTTCATACATACTCATAATAGCTCATATCTTTCATTTATTCGCACTTTTACCACACAATTTATCATATTTCACAATTTAGTCCAAAATTGACATTTTTACCAAAAATCACTTAAAAAACATATTAATCTATCAACAATTATTCATTTTCCATCATAAACTCTCAAAAACATCAAGCTATCATCAATGGAAACTCACAAATTCATCAACAAATTTAGAAATTAGGGTACGGGCTAGCTAGAACACGAAGCAACGATCATAAAAATATAAAAATCATCAAAAACCAAGCTCGAAACATACCTCAATTAAAAACAACAAGGGACGAACCCTAAAATACTTCCATGGCTGTTCCTTTTATCTGCATCCGGTTGAAGATGAAGGAAATTAACATGATTTTGGCTTTTATTTTATTTATTATTAACTTTAATTACCTTTTTACCTTTTTACCCTTTAAAAACATTAATAATTACTCCAAATGTCACTCCACTAACATCCACCATCTCATAAATGGGCTATTTACCACATAAGGACCTTCACTTTTAATTTCTATAGCTATTTGACACCTTTAGCTTATAGAACACAACTTTTACGCTTTACTCGATTTAGTCCTTTTTACCGAATTAACCACTTAAACGATAAAATTTCTTTACGAAAATTTCAAACAACTCTAATATCATGCTGTAAATATTAAAATAATAAGAAAATAAAATTTTAAATGTCAAATTGTGGTCTTGATACCACTGTTTCGATTAACCCTAAAAACGGGTTGTTACAACAAATCTATCCCCTTACGTGAGATTCATGAACTCATGCCTATGAGCCTTCACATAGCTCACTCCCACATACTTACTCTAGAAGGTAGTCTTAAATAAATCCCAACTCAGACGATCAGATTGGGCACCCTCCTCAACTGTCAACCACCACTGATAAGCTTCATCACGAAGCAAGGAGACTGCACCTTTCTGTTTCTACTCAGGGGGCTGTCTAGATCATTCATGATCCTCTTGGTGGCCTCCAACCAATACTCAGCCACATTAGGGGTGACTCTAGTGACACCCATAAACAATTCAGCGCCATTAGACTGGAGCCGTTTAGTTACTGGCCCTTGACCAGCAACTCCAGAACGGGGTCCAACGACCCTCTCCAATATCCTCAGCATAGCCTAGGACAATCCGTCATCCCCAACCGAACGGCTTTGAGACCCAGTCTCAATAGCAGGCGAAATTGGTGTCTCACTCGTATCCAGATGTAACATATTACCCAGTGAGGAAGACCCAGCTTGAGCCCCCCTACGGGCTCTCCCACGGCTACGAATACCACGTCCGCTAGTTCCACGAGCACTCATCATAAATTTGAGTTTTAATCTACATTAAAAGTTTTATGCATCAGTTTTAGTATTTATTAGCAGATGTTTTATGTATAATTTATCAATAGTTCAGAAATGTTTTCAGAAATTCAGATCTCTAACAATTCAATACAGTTTCAGAAGGTACAACTATAGTGTTTCAGAATAGTTTAATCTAAGTATAGAGATACTTACTGGATCGGCACCGGAGACTCGATATACTGCATACTTTTTCAAATTATTCAAGAGATTTGGAGACCAATTCTTTTAAACACAATTTTGGAACCCAAAATCTACAACTGAGTTTTGTAACCTGGCTCTGATACCACTAAATTAACACCCCAAATACAGCCTAGACGTTATGGCTGAATCTAGTGACGTCACAAGGAATGGGTTTTGAAAACCGTTAAGTCTTGGTAAACCATCATTATTTAATATTTACTAAAATCGCATTTTAGTAAGTTTCTTTACCAAACTTAGTATCGCGAAAGCCTTAATTGTTTATAGTTCGAAAATGCAGTCGTGTTTTTAGGAAAACTATTGTTTGCATAAAACTGTCGTTTTAATAAAATAATTTTACCAAAGTAATCAAATTGACAATCAATCCAAAAATAAACAGTTAAAAAAATAAACAGTCCAAAGAGTCCCCAAAAATTACAACTCCCAAATAAGTCCAAAATTCAAAATAAACCAAAAATACTACGTTCAACTATTTTACGATATAGTGGTCACTACTGTGTCTCCGCCGCACAGATCCGTCTAATTCTGTAGATTGCTTGACAAAGCAGACAAATATATGTGAGTTTACGTAAACTCAATGTGTAACCCAGTAGAACTAGACATGCAATATAAACAGAATCAAATACTCAATCTCATACAGATACATATTCGGGCTCAGGCCCATTTCTGATACAGATAGAGTAAACAGAATCGAATAATCAGAATCCTACCCCCATTCTCTACACACTATCTCCGACCATCCCAACACTCCATGTGGGGTTTAAAACACCCACCAATCCCTACACACCACATTATGCCAATATGACACATATCAGATATAATGCAGCCAAGCTGCCAAAAAAATAGGCGATGATCGCTGTACAGTACGCTTCCTCCGTAAATACAAACCCATCGCACAATCATATACAGAACAGATACATAAGACATAGACAGAATTAACAGATTGAATCATGCTTTTATATATACAGATATCAAATATGCAATTAACATAGTAATCAGACATGCGTAATCATACTCAGAATAGTGTTTCAGACTATCAGGTCACATAGCTTTAGGGTATATTTAGCCCTTACCGACCCTAAAATAGGCCTACAGTCGATTGGGACAACCCATGTGACCTTCGAAGAAATTTTAAAAAATTGGGCCCACATGCCTGTGTGGCCCACACGGCCTGGCCCAAAACCCACACGCCCATATGGCATTGCCATGTGGGCCCACATGCCTAAGTTGGCCTTTGCTCTTGTGGCCTACGCGACCACTCTCAAGCCACTACACAACCGTGTCTTGCGCATGGCCATGCCTTCGTCGACCACACGGTCGTGTCTCGCATACGGCCATCCACACGGGCGACCACACACCAGTGTGGCATCGACAGTGTAGTTTTTTGGCTTTGTTGTAGCCTCCTTTTCTACATTTCTGGTACACACTTGGTATTGTTTTGATTCAAAAACACTCCCGAACAGACCAATCTAAAATTGATACCACAAACATTCCAAAATCAGTTTTAATTCACAATAAACAAAACCCACGAACCCGATAACAGTTCAAACAAGCGTTCCTCACTTACCCTAGAACTCCAGCACTTTGGACTACTATTCTGCAAGAGAAGAGTCTCGTTCTTCTCGATTCGCTGATGCTAAGACATGAGTACATCATTAACAGAAAATTCAACAAAACCAAACGGGATAAACAAAGACTCCCTCCTTAGTAAAACATACTACCAACTTACCAAACGAATAAACGCAACAACTTGAAAACCCACGACATGGAAACACGATTTTTCAAAACAAGTAATGAAAAGAGAAAATATTTAGTTTGAAAAGAAAAAAGGGAAAACGGTAGAGGAGGAGGAAAAAAACATCATAATTTGATGATTTTGGAGGTAAGGGAAAAATAAAATAAAATAAAATAAAACTAAGATAAATTAAAAGATTTTAAAATCCCCCCTCAATTCCACTAAATTCACTAGTTACTGATAACTACTCACTCACACAGACTTTTAACTCCATCCAAACTCCTACTGCCAACCAAAGCAAAAATTAATTCCTACGCTCACGCAGGGATTCGAACTCAGGACCTCCAACACTCCAACACTCCTACCACTCAAATTAGCAGGCTCATTCTGATGTGAAATTATAGGCAATTTAATATAAGCCCACTGATCAAGGCTAAGGCTTGATCCAAAAAAAAAAGAAGAAAATTTGCTAAAGGTAAGGCTTGAACTTGGGACTTCACACACACACCCAGAACACTTAACCACTGAAGCAAATACACAGTTGTATAAAAATTTTCCAGAAGCCGGAATAAGAAAATTAGGGCGTTACAAAAAAATGTGTGAGTAAAAGTGTAGACATAGAGATCGATAAAAATTGATAAATAATGATATCAAGTAAGTAAAATCCTAAAAATCTAATATCTGTGATGTGATTGGTTTATTGGATGATTCTGTGATATATGTTAATATGTGATTTTTATTACTAATGTCATGTGATTTATGGCTAATAAAAAAATGATATTTTGATTTATATGAAAATAATATTTGATACAAAATCTGATCTATGGATTTGCATGTTGAGCATGCCCTACTATGATATTCTGATTTGCATGATAAAACATGTCATTGTGAAATTATGTATAAAAATATGAGATCTATTTAGTATGTTAAGCATGCACTATTCTGATAATCTAATTCACATGTAAAGCATACTACTGAAAAAACTATTATGTTGCCATAACACATGCATAGGGTGAGAAGAATGTATGGAGGAAGTATCTGATAGTAAATCTACAAATATCTGAGGGTTCGACCACACTAATCTATTTCCGGCAGCACGTCTGCACTATCCGATGGCTAGTCCATATTTATTAGTCTAATATTGGATAGATGAGTTCTGGCAAACTCTTATTGGTGTATAGCAGAGTTAGGTAGGTTCTGTTTTCAAAATCTGCACTATTTTTTGAAAAGCGTTGCATTGACATCATCATATCGCATTTTTCCATATATGATTCTGTGATTGAATGTTTTGTGTTATGATTTGTTTGAAATTAATGTTGATATGAGTTATTCTATGATTAGTATTGGAAATCTACACTAAGCTTTTTAAAGCTCACTCCCAGTTTAAATTTTGATTTTTAGATTATCGAGGTTAGGATGGGCTCGGTTACGGAGGCACTCTCAGTCTTTTTTCAGTTAACTCTACTATTATTGGCAATTGATATTTTGGGGTGTGTTTATTTACTATGGACTTTAGTTTTGGGACTTTGGTTTGGTTTTTGGTTTTGAGACTCGGATTTGATTTGAGAATTTTTCTGCATGATTTGGATTTAAAAACTATTGTTTAAATGGTTTGAGAAAATAATAATTTACGATGGATTTTCATAATTATAAGACACTTAAACTCAATAAGAATGATTTTCAAAACTTAATCTTTTATTTTTAAAATTCGACAATTATATTTACGAGACTACAATTTTTTACGAGTTGTATGATTAATTTATATTTTCAAAATAAATCATGAAATTTTTTATTTTTGTCCGCTACGATGTCTTAGATAAATTACTACATTTTCAATAAACAATCATAATACTTAAGTTTTACCAAAGAAAAGATACCACTAAATTCGATTTTACTTTAAACAAGTATTAAAAATGATTTGTCAAAGAAATTTTAAAGAGAAATTTTCTAAACATTTTTTCTGCGTCATTGTCATGGTCAATATGACCTTTGAGATACAGCTATAACGTCTAGGTTGGGTCTAGGTGGTTTCTGAACACTTAACCTTATATTTGTAACACCCCAAAAATTATAGGGTTAGAATTAATAAAATTATTAGAAATTGAGTCTTAGTCTAGGTGGAAAAGAGCTTAGTATATTATCTAGAGAGCCAAGGTTCAAACCCCACTATTTTCATTTTTCCTCTTTTATTTTTCGGCAATTAGGGAGCAAATTCAAGCTAGTATAAGTATTAAATGTCGTAGAAAATAATCAAGAATGAGACTATTGGTTTAGTGATAAGTCATTAGTATATTTTTCCCCTTGCACCAAGGTTCAAATCACGCCTATTCCCTTTAATTTTTATTAATTTTGTTAGAATGGTTTAATTCCAAATCAGCCCTCTAAAGTTTGCTTAACCTAGCCATTTAGTCCCTTCCTGATCATAATAGAATTTTGATTATCTTTTTCAACCCTATTTATAATTTCTTCTCTCTTCTTTAAATACATATTTTATCTTTTATTTCTCACTTTTTCTTTTCATAAATTTTCGTATTCTTTTGCTGGAATTTTATTGTTGAAACTCTACCCCGTTCAATCCGTTCTTTGTATTGTTTTAGCGTAACACAGTCAAAATCTATTTCCAATGTGCCAAGATTGGTAAGAATTCTTATTTTTAATTTTGTAGAACCCTATCATTCTGAATTAAATAATGTTCTTGTCAATCTTTTATGAACTTTCCCAAATATCTTGTTAAGTTTGATAAATCTTGGAAATCAATAGTAATTCTTGCATTTTTATCGATCAAAAAACCAATTGTAGGTGACCCAGAACATTTTGGATGTAAGGATCATTGTACTAGACCTCGAAAGTCAAGTGTGTTTTTTTACGAGAAAATCGAGGCAAAATCAAACCCAACCCAAACCACACAGCCTGCCACACAGGCATATGGGCTATCCGTGTAGACCACACAGCCCCTCACATAGCCATGTGGCACCGAAACCCTAGGATTTTCGCTTCTCACATGGTCTAGACCCTTTTTTATGGCCTGACCACACGGTCATGTCTTCCCTGTAGCTTAATTTTTGTATTTTCCACATGGCCCCAGTTTGTTACAAGGCCTAGTCACACGATCTTGTAACCCTTCCACACAGCTTGAGCCATCCCACACGACCATGTGTCCCTCTTTCTTAAATTTTACAATTTTGCCTAGAATTTTATGTTTTGTGCAAATTAGCCCCTAAATTGTAACACCCCAAACCCTGCCTAAACGTTATGGCCACATCTAGCGATGTCACATGATAGTATGCTTAAAAACCATGCCATCTCGATGAAACCATTATCCGTTTAAATAATTTCCTTTATCTCTTATTAGCTTCTAAATCGTGTTACTTATTTAGTCGGTGGTTTCAAAACGTTATTCGTTGCGGAAGCTTTTAAAACAGTTCAAGTATTCGTGTATTTCTTGATAAAGTATTTGTTTTTTTTTAAAAACCAAGGTTTCCTTTGACTAGAAGTTTAAAATCCACAAAGTAAAGAAAACAAAGCCTCAAAACCACCAAAAGTCCAAAAGTCCAAAAGTCCAATTTACAACCCAAAAGTTTAATCAATAAAAATGAAACAGAAATAAAACTAAGAATCATATTTAAATCTATAACAGTCCAAAACCATGGTCACCGTCGAGTTCTCCGCTGCACCGATCCATCTAGATCTGGGGATTACTTGTGCAAATTTAAACAAAATGGTGAGTTTACGTAAACTCAGTGTGTAATCCCATAGAAAAACAAACAATAGCAAATCACAATGCACAGTTAAAACAGTACTGGGCCTAAGCCCTTTTCAGTATCAGTAACAGTTTGGGCCTTAGCCCATCTCAGTACAATATCAAATATGCAATAGGGTCTTAGCCCATCACAGTATCAGTGTCAAATATGCAGTCGGGCTTTAGCCCATAACAGTATCAGTGGTAGTCATGCAGTATTTAGTTTCAAAGTCCTACCTAACCAGCCTCTACACACCATCTCTGTCTAACCCTACACTCCATGTGGGGATTAAATCAACCCACCCATCTCTACACTCTAGGTAGTATCGAATGCAGCACATAAACAGTAATTTACAGCCGAGCTGCCAGATATTAGGCTCAAAGTCTTTCAGTACACTTCCTCCAAATACTATCATCCCAACCCAATGCAATGCAAATATACAAAATGTCATGCTTTTATGCAACCATCAGTCATACATATACATACTTATATCAGTAATCATGCAAAATTTATCATGCATCGCATACACTTAGATCATACATTTAAGGGTCTAGGTAACGCTTACCGACCCTACAGTAGGTTCACAGTCGACTTGGGTGACCTGTGCAACCCTAGGAACCATTGTAGATAAATGGGCTCACACGCCCATGTGGCTTGCCCGTGTGGGCCCACACACCTATATGGCCCACACGGCCTAAACTTGCCCTGGCTGTGTGGATCACACGGTCTGGCCCAAAATCCCACACGTCCGTGTGGTTTACTCATGTGAGCCTACACGGCCCAAATCAGTCTAGCCTGTGTGTCGCACATGGCCGTGCCATGTGTGCACGACCTAACCTTGTCAAACACACGTCCGTGTCCATCACACGGCCTACGACATGGGCAACCATACGCCCGTGTGGCGTCAACAATGAGGTTTCCGGCTTTCGTTAAAACCCTAATTTCTGTGCAATCGAATACACACCTATATTCGACCAATTTCCACTCAATTAATCATTTAACAATTGAACTGTAACCGAACTCGAAACCAGAATACTGAACCATAGAGCGATTAAAACTTGCCTCAACACTTCGAATCGATTCGTTACGAAATAATACAATGAGAGCCTTACTCCACACGATATGTTGCTGTCAAAACCCAAAAATTTAGACTCATAAAAATGAAAACAATCATCTAAGAGCGATACCAACCAATATGCTACTTACCACCCGCCAACGATTTACGTTGCAAAGGAAAAAGAAAAGGAATGAAAGCAAAAAGGGAGGGAAATTTCAAAGGAATTTCGGCAGCAAGTAGGGAAGAAAAAACGACAGAGAAAGAAAAGAAAAATAATAAGGAGGAAGAAGCGTCAGTTTTTCTGAATAGAGAATTTGAAAAATTGATTTACTCAAACACACTACCCACATTATCACAACCACCCATTACTCAGTTAGTTCAGCACAACTCTAGCCGAACTTAAAGCAAAAATACTACTCCTTGCCATCGCAGAGAATCGAACACAAGACCTCCAACACACCAACACTTCACTTAACCACTAGACCAGTAGACCTATTCTGATAACTTTTTACCAACAATTAAACTTAAGCCCTTTAGGCCAGGTTAAGGCTTTATTTATAAAAATTACCAAAATTTTCCCAAGTCCTGGCTTGAACTTAGGACCTCTCACACACAACTAGAACAATTAACCACTGATGCAGATACACATTTGGGTCAAAAATTTACAAAAACCGAACACCAAAATATTGGGGCATTACATAAATGGTTCGTGAACAATTTTTAGTGTTTAATTTATGCAATTAAGTCTCTGGTAATATGAATAATGCTTGAATCCTTGATTTAAATGACTATATTAATATTAGATATATATACCCAATTGCATAAATTGTGAGTAATCATGTTTATTGCATCTGTACTTATGATTTTTTGTATAACATGCCTTAAGACATTGCTAAGTTGAACTTTTGAAGAATATATGATTTTTCCACTAAATTAATTGATTGAAAGCATATTTATTGTTGTAATATTTGATTATTTTTTATCATAATATTTTTTATGTTATGATTTGTTTTAAGCATGCCTTTTTTTGTTACATGAGTTAGTATAGTTTGTAAGGAGGAAGTTGTAACACCCCTTGCCCGTATCCAATGCCAGGACAGGGCTCGAGGCATTACCAGACTTAAACATTCACAAACATACAAAACTGGGTTACCAAATTTCGTCCAAAATTAAAACTTTTCAAACACATGCATATTGTCCCTTATGTAGGCCTTCAATGCCTAAAACATGCATCAGGCTGGTTTGGGAAAAATCTAAAAACATTCGATAAACTCTGGCAACTTAATAAATTTTGTTGCTTTGGAGAGTCACACGCCCGTGTAGGTGGGGCCGTGTGCTCACACACGCTCGTGTAGCTTGGGATACGCTCGTGTCCTCAACCCATATAACTCTTTGTTTATAATGTCAGCAAAATAATTTATACCACACGGCCAGGCCAAACGCCTGTGTACTAGGCCGCGTCCTCCACACGGTTGAGACACATAGCCATGTCTCTGCCCGTGTAGCTAACACTTAGGCTATTTTCCAAGCCTTATGTTGACCTTATTTTTCCGCCATGATTTTATACATCATAGGCACAAATTATAACATCAATTTAATGTTTAATCAACCTTTGATGAAATTCAAGTAAATAATTTACATGTTATCATACATATGTTTATTACCCAACACTTAACCTCTACACATTTAACAATTGTCCATGTTCAATCATTATCATCTTACTACCAGGCCACACATTCACTCCATGGCCACGACCATCTCGAATGGTCCTGGGGAATTCATCATGTACATGTACCATATACTTCTCATACATAGTGAACAAGCATGATCACATAACCACATCATAAGACATTAACACATACCATGGACAAATAGGCTTACAAACCAAAAATCATTATAAGCCACATCTCATAGCTATATACAATGAATTAATATAAGCCAACATCTTGGCCAAAACATAAAAACACATATCAATAATTAAGTCCCTATACTCCAAAGATGGTAGCTTGATAGTGTGAGGTTGCCTCCGACGATATCCAACCCCGAGCTGACCTGAGAACACTAGAAGAAATGGAAGGGGGAGTAAGCTTTGCGCTTAGTAAGTCCATATGAAAATAATAAGCATTATAACAACATGTTTCCTAGGTAAAACAACTATAATTACATTTTTACTCATTTCTGGTCAAGCTGTCTACTCACGTCATAGTCGATAAATTATTTATAACTCGAGCTACAAGACTCTAAATTAAGATCCGTTAATTTTCCTTAAAACTAGACTCGTATATCTTCTTACCATGAAATTTCTACAATTTTTGGTCCAGCCGATAAGTACATTTTATTATTTAAACTCTCCCCTATTTTGTTGTCCAACAGTTTCGACCTCTATCTACTAAAAATCAAATATCTCATAGTGCGAGACTCAAAAATGTTCTTGTCTCTTTATTTTTAAATTAGACTCATTAAATATTTCATTAATATGAATTTTAACTCATAATTATTTTTTTACAATTTCTAGTGATTTTCTAAAGTTAAGACAGGGGAGTCTAGAATCACTCTGACTCTGTCTCACAAGAATTAAAATATCTAATAATAAAAAATTCTTTTGCTTACACTGTTTCCCTTATGTGAAACTAGACTCATTAAGATTTAATGTCATATATTATTCAGCCTCTAATTCGACTTCCACTATTTATGGTGATTTTTCAAATTTGGGATACTGCTGTTGTTCAACACTATTTCGGTGCAAAATCACAATAGCTATCATAATTTCATTGTCACATTGATCATGGACTCATTATTTCATAAGTCCCATATTCAATTGCACAACGTAAGTTAACATGATATTGTAACATAATTCATAACCATAATCATAAGAATGGTTCATCTTTCAAATCTTTTCACTTGTTAATCATGTATACACATACATATGCATGAATTTGCTTACTCATCATTTATCACATATCAATAAGGCATCACTTATGAGTATAATGTATGTACATGTACATATCCGTAGCATACAAATTAACTTTACCTTTAAGACCATGCCCATCTCGAGACTTTCATCGCATTATTCATTATAATACCCGTTGAGCTTTTTAGAAATCTCGATGGATAATCCATTTACCGTCAAGTCATACAAGTGATCGTCTCAAGTACGCACTCCCGCAAACTTCACATCTTACGGCGGGATTACCAATCCAGGCTAAATCCCCCATAATATAAACTCATGGAGTGATGTCGGGATTACCAATCTAGGCTAAATCCCTTGTAACGACAAGCACTCTCAATGAGCTCGGATCTGAATTACCAGTCCAAGCTAAATTCAGATCCTAATCGGATTGCCCGTCCAGGCTAAATCTTTAATGCACACATATTCATTGGGAGGCTCGATCACTCAAGGAACACCCGTCCGGGCTAGATCCTCTCTACATTTGAGATCAACGGATTACCTTTCCGGGCTAAATCCTTTTCTGCAACACATGCAGGATCTCAAGTCATGTAAGCCATGGTTTATCCATCGGATTTCCCTTTTTATTCAACCGAGATTTTTCTCTTTTCATCAAGTATCTCATTATGCATAGTTGATCATGCAATATACATCCAATTCAACACATTTCCATGTTTATTTAAACATTAGTCCATGAAATAAACATGGTATCGCATATAATTATATTTAGGCATTTGTTACAATATATAATGTTTATATCAACTAAATAAATATCCATCACACAATGCTAATACATCAATTTAAGTTCAAGAATGAACGATAATATCATTGCATTATCATTGACATATGAACTTACCTCGGTTTCGAGTACGACTATTTATTTCGAGTTTGTGCTTAACCTTGTTAAACCTCGTTCTAAGCCCGAATCTTGTTTTTCTTTATCTATAATATCACATTTAGCCTACTAATTAGTCACATTATTCATATGGGTCCAAAAATCATATTTTTACAAATTTGCATTTTGATCCCTAAACTTTCATATATTTGCACTTTTGCTCCAAGGCTTGTAAAACGATTTTTATTCAATTTCCTTGCATTTCAAGCCTAGACGAATCATTTTCATAACTATGGCAGCCCCTAATTTCCACTAAATCACTCTTTTATGACTAATTTTATAATTTTTACAAAACGATCCTTTCAGACGTTTTCATCAAAAACCGCTTAGTAAAAGTCATTTGTTACACACTGAGCCTTCATAATCTACCATTAAACATCAAAACACATGCCTATCATTCATGGGTAAATTTTTAAACATGAACCCTAGCTCAAATCAATGGTAGAAATAGGTGGAACATGTTACCGGGACTTCAAAAATGCATAGAACATTAAAAACGGAGCTCAGAAACACTTACTATTGAGCTTGAGAGCTTGGCCAAACCCTAACCATGGCTACTCTTGGTACATTTAGCTGAAGCAAGAAGAAAGGGACACATTTGGGTTTTAAAATTTGTCTTTTAATTCATTTTACCTATAAATGACCAAAATGCCCTTTTTACTATTCTTTCAAATTTTACCCAACCAATGCCATTTTTGCCCAAATTTTTAAGACTTGGTCAATTTGCTCTTTAAGGTTCTCTGATTAATAATCTAATTCAATTTCATGCAAATTACTTTTAGAACACAAGTTTTACAAATTATTCGATTTGGTCTCTAAAGTCCCATAAAATTTCCTTATGAAATTTTCACACATGCATAGAAATACATCAATGACCTTATAATAATCATAAAATAAATATTTCTATCTCGAATTTGTGGTCTCTAAACCACTATTCTAACTAAGCCCTAATTCGGGATGTTACAGAAGTTCTAGCAGACCATAAATCTAAAAATCTGGTGGTTCATCCAAATATTATTTGGAAGCTTTTATTTGCATGTTGTGTATTCACAACCATCTGGTATCATATTAACATACAACCTTGGGGTTCGCCTACCCATTATCTAGTAGTTTTTATCTGCAATTATGTTGTGTATTCACAACCGTCTAGTGGCATATTAACCTACAACATTTGGTAGCTCATCCACCCATTATCTAGCAGCTTTTATCTGTAATTATGTTGTGTATTCACAATCATCTAGCAATGTATTAACCTGCAACATTTGATGGTTCATCCACAACTTAGTGTGTAGGATGGACGAGTTTTGGGGAACTCGTATGGTGTGTAGCGGTAGGGTAGGAGCTTATCTATTAAATCGAATCTGTTTGCATCCGTAAAGCATATGCTTGAAATTCTAAAAATTTCTAATATGATATGGTATATGTGTTTGGCTTATACATTATGAAATTTGTTATGTTATTATGATATACTGAATTTGCTAAATGTGATTTAAGCTATGTAATTTGAATTAATATGTTATCGATTGCGTAACGACCTCATAGTCAGAAGTGTCGGAAAACATATTTTTGGGACTTCGTTTTCATAAATTGGATAAATATTTACAATGCTAGCTTAGTAGCTAATTAATTTTTAGAATAGTAAATTTTGTGAAATTATGAGTTATTAAGGTATAGGGACTAAATCGTGTAAGGGTTAAAAGTTAAATTATAAATTGAAATGAACTAAAGAGGCTAAAGTAACAATTAAACCATTTAATAAATGGTTGTGTATAGCTGGCCAAATATGGGTAAGTGTAAATGCATGTATATATATTATATACGTTATATTATAAAGTTAGTAATAATAATAATAAATAAAATGAAAACAAATTAAAATGAATGTATAATAAAAGAAAGAAAAAGAAATAAAAGTGGAGGCATGCAATTTTTAACAAAGAAAAGAAAGAAGAAAAGAAAAAGATAGTCACACACGGCTAGGGAACTTAGGGTTCAAACTCAAATTGGTTAGTGCAATTTAGTCCTTTTTTGTATTGTTCAAGATTTTAGATATTGACATTGTTGAATAGTTTAAGTATTAG
This sequence comes from Gossypium anomalum, assembly GCA_025698475.1. Lineage (NCBI taxonomy): Eukaryota > Viridiplantae > Streptophyta > Magnoliopsida > Malvales > Malvaceae > Gossypium > Gossypium anomalum. The sequence continues at coordinate 72,013,540 of CM046966.1, read as the reverse complement.
GGATTAAATAGATAGATTTTTAAGTTAGAAATGGAAAAGGACTAAATTGTGGAATTAATTGTTGATTTTGAATAATAGGGACTAAATTGTGAAAAATTTGAAATTAAGGGGTCAAATTGGAAAGAGGAAGCTAAATGTGGTCTAGAGTGAAATTAGTATAAAAATATGAATTTAAAAGTGAAGGTTAAAATTAGTCTCGCTTTAATGACTAAATTGGAAGTTAAGCAAATAGTAAGTAAGAATTGAAATATTCAATGTGGAATTGAAATGTGTAATATTAATGTGATTTAATTGTTTTATTCCATAGCCAACATCGTATCGGAATCCTCGAGAAAAAAGGGGAAGGATAAAATCGGCATTGAATACTTCGAAATTCAAGGTTTGTGTTTCTATAGTCCGAATTAAATAGTAAATTATAGCATATATAATTGTTTGCATATGGTAAGCATTTAAGGTGAGTACTTTGGTTCTTTGGAATTGAATTAAATTCATAACTGAAATGAAATGGATTGATTTTGATATTATAATATATATTGATTATGAATATATGTGTATTGAGAAAAATGTGATTATTATTAAATTGAATATATGCTTATATGTGATGATATATATTCATGAAATTGAGACATTGGTTGTATTGAAAAGTGAAATGAATCCCTATTAACTATATCGGGCTAAGTCGAATATAGATGGCATGCCATAGGATAGGAAGGGTTCAGGGATTAATTTGACCTCGAGTCAATGAGGCACTGGGTGCCAATTTGCTTCGGTTTAACTGATGAGACACTAGGTGTCAATTTATATAGCTCTAAGCGCAGTTATTTCTTCGAATTTATCCGATGAGGCACTAGGTGCAAAACTGGTGTGTTGGTTAGATTCGTGTATCCGTCCAAGACCTTGTCGTGTTAATAGGGGAAAGTAAAATAATAATTTATGTGATTGATATTGAAATGGTAAAGATGACAAATGAATATGAGATGAGAAAATATTAAAATGGCAAATATGATAAATGATTATGAGATATGAAATGATGAATTGAGATGTGAAACTTGAATGAATTCAAGTATAGATAAAATATATGAATCATACCATTGCATGAGATGATGTATTCAAATGTTAAATGAAATGTCATTGATATATACTTATATATTTGAACATGTGAAAATCTTAGTAGATTTGAATGAGGAATGAGCAAAAATTATACTATTGAATTGAAACACACGAGCATAGCTTACTTGTTGCATTTTGCATTTTAAATATTTATATCAAGTTTATGTTATTCGGATTATAGAAATATCACCAAGTTTTACTCAGTGTGTGATTTTGTTTTTCATGCGCAGGCTAGGTACTATTCGAATTATTGTTGATTCATCATTAAATCACAAATCCCGAGCTCAAGTGTGGTGATATTTCATTTTGTAATGGCATGTACCTAGGGAGTCTTTTGTTGAATTTGTTTATAAGATGTTGTTAACTTAGTGGCTAGTGAAATGATGGTTAAATATGTATATAATTGTGGTTGAGGCTATATTGGTATGTTAGCCTAGTTTATATTTTGGTATGTGAAAATTTAAAGTTTGGTAGCTTGTGCTTAGCTTCATATTTGGTAACTTTAGAAGTTGAAAGTTAGTTCAAATATGGTAAATGTGATATGAATGAATGTCTTGAATGTTTGATATGTTGTTGATATATTTGAACATATAAAATGTGGTACCAATGCAGGTACATTGGTTAGGCATATTAGGTGATGAATTTGGTGTATTTTGGGCATGTTTAATCGAGTTTTGAAAAGGTTAAACGATTGGTAAATGAGTTACTTAATGCCTAAGTAGGAAATGGTAAACTTGAGTTTTAAGGTTCACAACCTGGCCACACGAACGTATGTCACACATGGGCAACACACATAGGTGTGTAACCCAAGTCAGAGAGTTACACGGCCCAGCCATACGGATGTGTGACCCCTGAAGTCAAAATTTTTGTAATTATTTCCTAAATTTCCAGAATTGTTTCAAATTAGTCCTTTCCTATTTTTAAACTACTTTTAGGGTCCCGTAGACTCGTAATAAGGGATGTAAGAGTAATTTTTACTCTAAATTGGGGTGGATTAGCAAACCTAAATTAAGTGCATTCCACTAACATCATTGAAGATAAATTGAAAAGATAATTATAGATAAAGTATAGACTAATACTCTGATGCTAATAATTGGAATAATCTTGTATGTATCCGAATTCTGACATTCTAGAACGGATAAATAGTGATAAGAGTGTAGACAGTGGAAGACTAAGTTTAGCAATGTATAAACAGTGATAAGAGTGTAGACAATGGAAGACCAAGTTTAACATTGCATAGCATGAATAATTATTCAATTGTATAAAATATTCTAGTATGATATAATTTGATTGTTTGTAACTTGCTCCGTATATTATATTGTTAATGGCTAGTATGTATATGTGTGATTATGATTGATTAATTGTTTGAAGTGTTAGTAATGCCCGTAACCCTAATTCGACTTCGAAAAGGGGTTAAAGGCGTTTCAAATTGCTTTGGTTATCTTGTAATAGAACTCACACTGAGCTTTCATAGCTCACCCCTTCCTTATTTTTCCTTCTTTTTAGATAACCCACAAGGTTAAGACGTGGACTCGGCATTCGAAGGGCTTGACTCGAAATATTTATTTTTATATAAAAGTATTTTAGACTGATTATATTGTAAATCTGGTTATTTGAAACTATATTAATATTATTGTGGCATGGGACTTAGTTTACATTTTTTTTACTTAAGCATGCATGAAATTTAAATCATTTAGGCTATTAGAATATGAATTTTATCTAATTATGCATGAAATATGGTTTTTATTAAAATTATGTTAATATCACTTTTCTGTTGCTAAATTGTAAATGTGTTTTGTTAAAAAAAGTAATTTGGATTTTCAACTATATTTTCAATAGTAACACAATTATAATGAAGATGTTAAACTTAATTGTTTTTTTCTTAAAACTCCTTAGTTTTTCTAAAAAGAGACCAAAATTTCCTACTAAAATAAACAAATGTTTAAATTAATTGTTTTTAAAACTCTGATAATTCTGCCAGGCTAAGTGGTCGATATAATCTCCCAAATTTGGGTTTAACATCTAGGTCGGGCTGGAAAGATTGTAACATTAGTGTTACTAAGAGCAGAATTAAATATTGGTGGTGGACTGGTTTTAGATATGGGAAACAAAGGGGGAGGTTGTGGCTGTCCCCCATACTCATAGGAGCTAGTTTCTTACTAGAATTAGATAGGATATTCTCAACTTGCTTAACCACTAGAAAACCTTCTACCAAAGACTTAGGTTTGAAATTTTTCAAGTATGGTCCTATCTTAAGCTTAAAGCTCCTCAAGGCATAGTTTCAAGAAGGTTGATTGAAGAGACTTACAAAATAGTCATAGAATTGATCTACAGGACCAACTTGCTTGAGGGACACTAGCTTTTCCATGTGGTCCTTAAAAGAACTTAACCCAAACCTTTCTTTGAGACTGTGGGCATAACTATCCCAAGTTAGCAAGTGAAAACCTCCATGTCTTTGTAAATAAAAATAATGCCAATCTAACGTCTTCCCCTCCAAGTGCAACATCACAATCCAAACCTTAGCACTATCAGCTACACCCTCAGCCTTAAAATAATTGTTCCAACTTGGACTACCACCCCATAAAATTGATACCATCGAACCTTGGACAACCCAATCTAAGGAGGCACCCATAAACCTCAATGGAGCTTGTGAGCGAGAATGCACCAGTGTTCTGAGATCTCCATAAGCGAAACCATTAAGGTATAACTTTAGGAGGAAAGCCAAGTGGTGAACTTCCTAAAATAATCTTACCACGATCCTAGGAAAAACTAGTAGCAACAATAGTAGGGAAATGTCCTAAATACTACTTAAACAAATTTTGTAGTTCAGATTTAATCTCCCCCTCCCCCAAAATCGTCATTGAGCTCCTTTAAATGGTTGCCACTCTTGGTGTCAAATTGTGACAACTCAACCTGGAGTTGAGCCACTTCCTGCTGCAAGTGGACAACCTTTTTTTTGCAATATAGTGGTTACCCTTCACCGGCCATGGAGAGTCATCTAACTCTATACCCTTAATATAAACACTTGAAGAAGAAGAAAATAGGGAAAGAAAGAAAACATACGATAAGGAAACATAAATGAATTCCACGAGAATTTCACATAGCTTCCATTTCTTCCCTCTCTCAGCCTAAATGGAAACAACCTCAACATTCCCTAGTAGTTACAAGAGTCGTTATACACAACTAGCAAGTTGCACAAAACAAACCATATAATTAATGACCCTAAGCGCATCGTTTCACACTTATAATTTTCCCTCTCCAAAATGTAGCATTTACAATAGTAATAAAAAAAGCACTGGCCATAACAAAAATTCAAACTTAAACAGAATTACAAAGAATCTATGAGAAAGTAATAGAAAAAAGATTTAAACTAATATGATGAAATATGCAAAACTAAACAAATGGCAAAATTACATGTTAAAAGATTTTATGATAAAGTAATAAAAAAGAGATTTATCACAATCTCTCTACACCGATGAGATCTGATTTGAAGAGAAGTAGAGGAGAGAGCAATTTTTGTAGAAAAATTCTTAATCGGTATAGAAAAACCCTTTGTAAGTTCCATGTATGACTTGGACATCATCGTCTTTGCAAATCGGCATGGACTGACCGTTGTACACTAACCACTGCTCAAAGGAGAGTGGCGCACTCATTAGTAGGCAACAAATGCTAGATGACACCGTGAAATGGGCCTTACGGTTCTTGTATTGTGAAGAGGAAAGGTGAAGGTTGTATTTCAATTATTTTGGAGGAAAGAGGTGTTGTAGGAAGCATTTTAGCTTTGCCTTTTAGTTTTAGGGTAGAACGAGTGGGAAAAAAATTGTGAGTTTTTTTTTTTTATAATGTGATATTTTTTTATTTAAACATATTTTCTTAATCTATCTTATGATAGACTTTTTTTTTATTTTTTTTAATATTATTGTTCAACCTATCATATTTGTTTTTAACAATCACAAAGTTAAATTTTTTGAAAAAATAATAATTATCAAATCCATCACATGTTTCTCACAAAAATTCGTCGCTATTTGCAAATTTAATCTTTGTGACAAACTTTTTTTATCAAAAAGTGTTGTCGAAAAATAATTTTACAACCCTGAGACAATAATTGTGATGAAATAATTTTTATCACATGTCTGTTACAAGTTTGTCTCTAATTCTGTCATAGTGAATGATCAAGTCCTAAATATCATCTCAGTCACTAATCTGTCAGTAATTGATCACTAATAAGCTATAATAGTGACAGAAAGCTGTGACAGAAAAAATTTCTGTCACTGTTAAAGCATTTTCTGGTAGTATCAATAGCTGAAGAAAGTGTTCAAAGTTTGAGATTTTGTTTTATTTTTATGTTTTATTATATTAAGTATTAATTTTAAAATTTTATATTTTAAGTTGGATTATTTAGTTGGCAGATTTTTGGGGTAATGGGTTTAATTATTTTTATGTTAGTGATTTAAAAATAATGTATGATTACTATTTAGCATATACAATATATTTATTTTTATAACATTATATATATCCGGGTCAATTCAAGTCAAGTTTGAGCTAGAAAATTCTAATCAAGGTAGACTTGATCCATATAGAAAATAGGCCTTAAATTTTGTCTAAACTTATTTTTTAAATTTTATCTTTTTATCCGAACCTTCCCAATTTTTTAACTAATCTATGGGACTAGACCAGTGGTGCAATCATAAGCAGCTCTAGCCTGAATTAAGTCCAACATTTTCCAATTTATTGGCATCACCATTCACTGTCCTGGGAGCATGAGAAATAAGCCATGTTTTTTAATTCGTGTAAATTCCTTTTATGTCGTAGTGGTGAACAAATTAGGGTATTTTTGGAATTTTCTAGGTCAGATAATTATTAATGTTTTTGTTTTATTTTTCTATAAATTTTAGTTTTTAATATAAATTTTGTTTTTTTTGTCGGGAAAATGAAAAAACATTTTTATATATTTTTTATTTTTTCTAGATTTTTATATATTTTTTGTACGTTTTATCATTTTTATCATTATTTATTATTTTGTATATTTTTTAATTTCATTTTACAATTTTCTATAATTTTTTACAATTTTTATAACTTTTATGATTTATAATTTTTTATTATTTTCAATATTTTTTATAAAAAAGATTATCAATTTTTGTCATATGGTAGAATTGTAGCATGTGACATACATAATCCCAAAAATTAGAATTGTCAAAAGTGCCTAATTGGATGTATTTTACTATTCAAAAGTAATTAGATTTAAAAAAAAAAAGTAAGAGTTTAATTGATTTTTTGGGAAAAATTCAAGGGCCTTATTTACCCTTAAACCTTTAAAAAAATCATATTCCATATACTAATATTGAAATATATTAACTTTTATAAATGGAGTTAAAATAATTACGATGTCCTATTTTTTATATTTAATATTTTAAATATTTATACTACGATTGATTAGCTTTGATGATAAAATTATAAAATGTAAATTTTAAAAATAGCATCTGTCCTACTCATAAAATTTTAAACACTGAGCTAATAATCTAGGAAATAATTACCTATTTATTGAACTTCATGTTTCTAGGATTCTCATCCCACTTCCAAGCATGTGATGGTGCAATCAATTTCGGGAAAATGCTCATCCAAATCTCTCCATCAGTAATTTTCTAAGGATCAATTAGTACACAAAAGGACTCACAGCTATAATTCTTAAAAAGTTTTTTTTTTTTCTCTACATCATTAGTCTTCATCATTGCAATGGAGTTACTGGTTCGTCCAATGAGACGAGTTGAATGTCATAGTTTAATTGAAAAGGAAATTAAATGTTAAATTAGAGTATGATGTTGAAATGGAGAGATGTTAGAGTATATAAAAAAAAATTAAACTAAAATTACTCCCAAAATAATACTTATAATTTTATAAAAATCATTAATGAGTTTTACAATAAATTATATTTTGGTGTAGTGAGTAATGTGATGAGGAACTAAATGAAGTCAAAGTGTTACAATCTGTCCCAAAGAAAGGGAAAAAAAAAAAGTTGCAAGTAAATATGGGTATGGAAGGCTAAACACAAAACAAAACCCTTACAAAGGCAATGGATTTCAAACAGAATATTTCCAAGCTATATATATGTTTATGTTACTCTTTTCTTGGAGCTCGGCTTATTTATTAGTAAAACTAGCTTTAAGAAATCAAGCAACTTCGTCTTCGCTTTTTGCAAACACAATTTAAAAGGCTCAGATCCTTCGTCTGGGATTAAAAACCCTGCAATTTTTCCTAATTTCCCCAGCCTTTCCAACAAGAACTTGGATATTTCCCATCTTCACCATTGCCTGAGCAAACCTAGTTCTAAATAGAGTCGCATTTGCTGCAAAACCCGATACGATACGTCTTGACAATGGATCATTAGCTAACTCTTGATCGATCTTCATTACCCCTCTCTTCAACCCTATCTGCTTGAAGAACTGATTATCCACGGCGAATGGTGTGGCCTGGTCCAGAAATGCTGTAGGGTCAGGATTGGTACCACTGGCTGCACCACAAATGCTCCTTAGCTTTGCAGCCAGACCACGATCCATTGTAGGATCAGGTCTTGTAATCCTGTCCAAGAAGAAACTGCAATGCGCGACGCCAACTGTATGTGCTCCCAAAAGGGTAACCATATCATCCATGCTCATGTTTTTAGCCCTGAAAGCTTGGAAAGCCTCTGAAACAGTCAATGTAGGGCCTGGCAAGTTCACTTCGTCAGGATCCGAGACCAGACCGTCCCGCCTCCCTGTTGGGACAAAATAAAAGGGTCCCCCCGACAGAAACACAGCATCTCGGGTGGCTAGTGTTATGATATCTGCACATGAAACTTTTGAGGGGCAAGTGCCTTCTAGAGCTTTCTTCGCTTCATCGATGAGCTCGAATCCACGCACCGTCAAGTTTGGCCCGGCATCTTTCTCCGATGAACTTTTGCTGTTGGAGTCTATGAGAATGGATGCGTCACAACCCTGGATAAAAGTAGAACCTCATTATAACCAGTTTGTCATTTACAAAAAAGGGTTAATGCCATGGTGCTCCATTTCCTAGAAATCTTACTCTAACGAAACAGTCATGGAAATGCATGCGAAGCAAGGCTGCAGTGATGGATTTATCACGGCTTAAACGTCGTCGGACAGCTGCTCGAACTATGGATTCGGCATTTGGACAACTTCTTCTGTAAAAACCAACCCTAAGGTTTGCCAAGGCAAGCGGAAGAATCAAAAGGAATAGAACAAATGTAACCTTCAATCTCATCATTTCTTTCTCTTGGTTTTTCCTCGAAGCTCTTTGGGGTATGAACAACACATTCCAGAATATGAATATATAGTTGGAAAGATTGTAGGCATGTGCTTGGCCTCATAGAATGTATAGAAGTTGAAACGTGCAAAGGTCAATGTTTCCAGTATCCAACACGGTTTGAGAAGCAATCATATACATATGCAGTTGTGTGTTCTATTTTATTATTTGATGCATCACGGTTTATAATTTTAATATTTCTTTCACTTACATGTAATTTCTAATTAAGCATACTGTTTTACTAAATAAATCCTTATTATATTCCAAAAACCATAGTTTAATTATGATAAATCAGCATCATATGTAACACAAACAAGGGATTGGGATTGGGAAAATGTGTTTAATCAATAATTGACAAGTTAAATTACATAATTTGTAATCATTGGGAGACACAGCCACCAAGTCCAAAAATATAAATTAATATGTGAAATATTCATGACAAAGAAATTTAATCCACCAACGAATGTCAACGGAATCTGATTATATTATTTCTTTTCTTTTTCCTTTTCTTTTATTTAAAAAACAAAACTATTTTTGTTTATAATTTTGTGGAATGAACAGGCTTGCACGTTTCAAGACTATTCAATGCATCCACCATAAAATATAATAAAAGAAGTAGGCTAAATAATTAATGCTTATTTGCACAACAAGGAAGGATAAATCTGGATAAAATGTTTTATTTATTTTAATATTACTTTTATCATAAAATATTCCATGTATAAATATGTTGAGTTATCTACTAAGATAATTTTTTTATTCCATCAACAACTTTTTTTAATTTGTTTAATGTCTTAGAATTATATCTAAATTGTTTCCATTAACACTATTAATAAAATATAATATAATTTTTTTTAATTTAAACATTATACTAATAATATTTTATTTTATTTACTGAAAAAGAAAGGTGAAAGTACAAAAAAATTACTAAGAAATTGAAATAAAATAAATGACAGATTAATAAATTGACCACGTTTTTTGGAGAAAAAAAATTATGATTGATTTTTATTATTTTAAAATTTATTGAATTATACTTATCTTTTATATTAAATACATTTTAATAATTTTATGTATTTAAATTTTTAATAACTAATAACATAATAATAAAATATTTTAAAAAGATGAAAATTTTATATGTTAAAAAATTTAAACTGTCATTTTACCATTTATAGCTTTTGATAAAAAAAAATAATTGTTGTGGTATATTAAAATGAACTTATAATTTCTATGTTTTAATTATTCAATATAATGTAATAATACACATCAATATAAATTTTCAGCAAAGCTAGTAAAAATTTGTTTTTGATTTAATATCAAAACATTATTGTTTAATAAATTTTAAATAATTATCTATAAAACCCGGCCTAGATGCTATGGTCGAATTATGGAGGTTACATCGTATAAACAAAATAAACAAGTGTTTAATTTTGATGAAAACAAATTTTAGCGAAAAGAAATCAATTTGAATAACTATTTAAAAACATAATGATTTTCAAGAACCACAACTTATATATCAATATCAAAATCAATTTACCTGAACATTTGTGAGAAAAAATACTTTAGAAAATTTCAATTAATTTTGCAACTGAAAACCTTATAGCATATCATTTGTAAAATCGTGGTTCTTTTTCTTTTAATTATTTTAGTTAAGCATCATTAAAAAATAAAGGTTTTTGCGTAATAAAAACCAGAATGGTCCTAACGATCTAAACAAATCATAAAACGTCCAAAAATAAACAAAACCCAAGAAAATCCGGAATGTCCATAATAAACAAAATAAATGAAGTCCTGGTACTTAAACCAAAATCATGAAACCTGAGCTCCAGAGTCGTCGTCCAATCCTAAGTCGAAGAATCACCTAAAATGAAGCAAACAAGGCGTGAGCTTTGAGCCCATTGTGTGATTTGACCCATAATTTAAGTGCAATTAAATATAATCATCAGATTGTCTTATAGCATATCAGAACTCAAATCGAAGTATAACTTATCATATCATAACGAATTGTAGCATATCACATCATACCATATCATAACATAGCATAGCATATCAAATCATATCATATCCTACCCACATCCGCTACACACCATCTACGTCCACCCAGTCACACCATATAGGACTACAAGAGTTCATCCATCCAATCACACCAATATGTGGTGATGTGCCACTCATATAGTTGCAGCTGAGCTGCCATACATAAATTTGCGGACTAGCCGCTATAATTGCAGTATAACTGTCATATAACACTTCATCATATCATATCCCACCCCAAAACACATGCGTAACATAGTCATATATCATACTTACATATATCATATAACAGATGACATGCGTACACACATACTTTCATATAAATCATAACATAGCATATGGTTTTAATTGTAGCATATCCTATTTAACATACCTCCTAAGCTTGTCCATATATTGTTACACACTAAATCTCACACTTTTTCAGCCTCAAACGAAGCCTACGAACCCAAATATAGAGCCATTCAATTGGCCCAAAATTGGGCCCAAAAATTGACCAAAAAGGCCCACACGGCCCACCTACACGGTCTGCAAGATTTTACACAGCCGTGCTGATAACATATTAATTTGCATGTTATTTTGTGTTTAATTCAATCTATTTCTGAATTGATCCCTGCTAAATTAGTACTTTTATGTTTTAATCTTGTCAAAGATGCAATTGGGACGCTAAGAGACAAAAACGAGCAAAAAAGGACCAAATTGAAAACACAATCAATAAAAATGAGGCCAAATAAAAAATATGGAGAAAAGCCAAGGACTCATCAGAATTTTTTACTTTGTAAAAGCCAAAAATAGGAAAAAAAATATTATATTATTTTAGTTATATTATTTTATTTTGATTTTATGTTAAATTAGTTAAGGCCAAAAATAACAACTCTATGTATATAAATAGGGCCTTAATGTTTTTTGAAAAGGCATCCATTAATTCTACATCTGATTTCAATTTGAAATTAAAGAGCCATTACTCTTTTTCCTTTCAATTTGGCGTTAACATTCTGTTGCATTGTTTCCAATTCTTGTTTCTTTTTCAAAATTGGTCCAATTGTTCCCCAAGTACCTTTTTTTTTCATTTCTTCAGCATAATCATCAAACCATCTTTCAAAGTTTACAAAGCATGAATAGCTTCGTGCTTCACTAAATTCCATCTTAGCTTTAGGCTGGTGTTCTTTCTAATCTGGAATCGTGAGATATGTATTCGTGCTAAAAAAATCTTTTCAATCGGTATTCATATTTTTCCTAAGTATCGGGATTGACAACTCATCCCTTAAAGTTAACTCGATTTCAGGTTAAAAAGTGCACATTGGGTTGGAGTCGTGTTCGCTGATAGCTGGAGAAATGAGTCAGCCGTGCTATATTCGGATCTCTGAGAATAAATCAAGGAAGAAGTAATCAGATTTAAATGACCCATGTGATTGATGCCATTAATTCGAGTTAGGTTCTTCAGAACGCAAGGCTGCCAGAATCATGAATAGGGAACACGTGTATCTCGGTTAGATAATCGATAAGGGTTGGTTTGAAGGTCGTACTGGACCAGCTATAAGAGAAAGAGTTGGTGGTTAGGACGTTCTTAACTGCTATAACCAGCTTATCGTTTGGAGGAGAAGATTAATTTTCGGGGATCGATTTAGAAATCTGAAATCCACCGAGTCTAGCTCTAAGGCTTATTATCTTTGATTGCAAAGTCATCTTTGGAAGCCATAAAGGCTAGCCAATAGTACTGAGAAATTTCAACAAAAAGCTGACATGCATTTGAAGGAGTTGGATAAACAAGTGAGCAAACTCGCGCTCACGGTTAGCCGTTTGGAGTCTCAAGGTAAACTACCATCCCAAACTGAGCCAAACCCTCAACAAAATGCAAGTGCTATGACATCTAGGACTGGAAAAATTTCGGAGCCTGTACCTGACACAAGTTGCGCCTACGACACTAGTCAAGATAAGGAGAAACTTGACACGGAGGCTTCAGTAGAATCAGCACCACAAAAATCATTTGTAGTACCACCCCCGTTTCCTGGAAGACTTGTCCAGTGCAAAAAGGAGTGAGAAGAGAAGGAGATCCTCGATACCTTTCGAAAGGTAGAAATCAACATACCTCTTCTCGACAAGATTTAGTAGATTCCACGATACACAAAATTCTTAAAAGAATTAAGCACGAGTAAAGGGAAACTCTTGGACAATGAAAAGGTAAGTGTCCGAGAAAATGTCTCCGCTATTCTGCAAAGGAAAATACCACCCAAATGTAAGGACCAAGGTATGTTTTTCATATCTTGTAAAATAGGTAGTGTCAGTATTAAAACAAAGCAATGTGTGACTTAAGCGCATCAATTAATGTTATGCCTTTGTCAATTTATAAACTACTTAACACGGGTCCTTTGAAGGAAACAGGTGTAATTATTCAGCTTGCAGATAGATCTGTAGTGCATCTGGATGGAGTATTAAAGGACGTTCTTGTCAAGGTAAACGAGCTAATATTTCCTACAGACTTCTACATTATCGACATGGAGGATGACAATTTGACCAATTCATCTGACATACTTCTCGGGAGGCCATTCTTGAGTACCACACAAATAAAGATTGATGTACGAAGTGGGATACTCACTATGGAATTCGATGGGAAAGTGGTGAAATTCAATGTCTATGAGGCCATGAACCGCCCTATCATGATTTCTAATGTTTCTAATATTGATATAATCAACCCTTTAACTGAATTACATTTAGAATATCATGATGATGATGAATTACGAGTTGTTCTTTGAATAAGTCTAGACTTTGATGCCATGGAGGAACTAGAAGAGTGGATAACCTTTAAAGAGCTGTTCATGAAAAGAGTGTCTTATATGGAGGCGTCACAATTAAGGAAAAATTTAGGTAAAATTTTTGAATTATCTTCTTCACAAACCAAGCTTGTACCATCTATTTTACAGGCTCTAAAGTTGGAACTCAAACCACTTCCAGACTATTTGAAGTACGATTTTCTTAGCAAAAGAAATACCTTACCGGTAATAATCTCAAGTAAACTCTCGAAGGTAGAAAAGGAAAACTTGATACGATTTCTTAGAGACTATAAAAAGGTAATTGGATGGACGATAGCCGACATTAAGGGGTTGAGCCCCTCGACTTGCATGCATAAAATTCAAGTGGTGGATAATGCTATTCCCAAAAGAGAGGCTCAAAGGCGTCTTAATCCACCCATGATGGAGATGGTAAGGAAAGAAGTCCTAAAGTTATTTGATGTTAGGATGATCTATCCCATTGCTAATAGTAATTGGGTCAGCCCAGTCCATGTAGTACCAAAAAAGACCGGTGTAACCGTAATTGAGAATTCGACACGTGAGATGGTTCCCACTTGGGTCCAAAATGGGTGGAGAGTCTGCATCAATTACAGGAAGTTGAATTCTTTAACTTGGAAAGATCATTTTCCACTTTCTTTTATTGACCAAATGTTAGAACGTTTGGTTGGGAAGTCTCATTATTGTTGTCTTGATGATTACTCAGAGTTTTTCCATATTCCAATGGCACCGGAGCATCAAGAAAAGATGACGTTTACGTGTCCATTTGGCACGTTTGCTTACACATGGATGTCGTTCAGACTTTGCAATGCACCAGCCACGTTTCAGAGGTGCATGGTAAGTATATTTTCCGACTATGTCGAGAAAATAACTGAGGTGTTCATGGACAACTTTATTGTGTATGGTGAGTCTTTTGAGATATTTTATCAAATCTTGTAAAAATCTTAAAAAGATGCTTAGAATTTCATCTTGTTCTAAATTATGAGAAATGTCATTTTATAGTAGATAAATGATTAGTTCTAGGTCATATCATCTCTGCTGAAGGAATTTCTGTCGATAAAGTAAAAATCGACATCATTAACTCACTGTATTACCCTACAACTGTAAGGGAGATTCGTTCTTTCCTTGGTCATGCAGGTTTCTATAAGCGATTCATTAAAGACTTTTCAAAAATTGCGCAACTGCTTTGCAATCTACTACAAAAGGACAAGGAGTTCGAGTTTGACCAATCATGCAGAGATATGTTTGACACGCTCAAACAGAAGCTCATTCTAGCACCTATTGTTCAACCACCAAATTGGAATTATCCTTTCGAGATAATGTACGACGCAAGTGACCATAGCATAGGAGTAGTCATTGGGCAAAGAATCGAGAAAGAACCACACGTTATCTCCTATGCGTCTAAGACTTTAGATGCTGCCCAAAGCAATGACTCGACTACTAAAAAAGAGTTTCTAGCTATAGTTTTTACTTTGGAAAAACTTTGTTCATATTTATTAGGGATTAAGATTGTCATTTTTTCTAATCATTTAGCTCTTAAATATCTGATCGGGAAAAAGAAAGCAAACCAAGTCTTATTAGGTGGATATTACTTTTGCAAGAGTTCGATTTCAAAATAAAGGGTAGAAAAGGACATGAGAATTTGGTAGCTGACCATCTGAGTCGAATACCTCCATCGAAAGATGTCACACCACTTAAAGACGATTTTTCAGATGAAAGTCTACTTCTTACTCAAACAATTTTTCCTTGGTACCCAGACATGGTGAATTACCTTGCTACAAGTATAGTCTCTTCTAACTTGTCACGATCTGAAAAAGATAAGATCAAGCGTGAATCGTGATATTATATTTGGGGCAACCCCTAACTTTGGAAATACTGTTCCGATCAGGTAATTCGACGATGTGTTACAGAAATTGAGGTAAAATCGATTTTATCTTTTTGTCATTCTTATGCATGTGGTGGACATTTTGGTCCTAAATGAACTCCGCATAAAGTACTTGAATATGGACTATATTGGCCACATATTTTTCGAGATGCATATTTGTTCTGTAAAACATGCGAAAAGTGTCAAAGGGTAGAAACTTGAGCCGGAAAAATGAAATGCCTCTAACCTCTGTACATGTCTGTGCAATATTTGATATATGGGGCATTGGTTTTTTAGGACCTTTTGTCTCGTCATACAGTAACGTCTATATTTTACTTACAGTGGACTATGTGTCAAAGTGGGTGGAAGCAAAATCCACTCGTCATGCTGATGCCAAAATGGTAGTTGATTTTCTAAAGAGCTATATTTTTTCCAGATTTGGTACACCTCGAGCATTGATCAGCGATCATAGAATGCATTTTTGTAATAAGGTAATTGACACACTTTTGAAAAAATACGGGGTAGTGCAACGAGTCGCTACAGCTTATCACCCTCAATTAAACGGTCAAGCGGAAGTGTTGAATTGAGAAATCAAGTTGATTTTGGAGAAGACCGTTAAGCTGGAGAGAAAAGACTAGAGTTTACGACTAAACGATGCACTGTGGGCGTACCGTACAGCTTATAAAGGACCCATAGGTATGTCTCATTATCGACTAATTTTTGGTAAACCGTGTCATCTTTCTGTTGAGCTAGAACATAAAGCATTTTGGGAAGTCAAGCAATGCAACATGGAGTTAGAAACTGGAGGTAAGCATCGTAAGTTACATATTTTGGAACTTGAGGAAATTTGACGAGAAACGTATGAAAGTGCCTAAATTTATAAGGATAAGGTCAAAGCATACCATGACCAAAAGATAACTCGTAAACAATATATGGTAGGACAGAAAGTATTACTTTATGACCCTACATTAAGAATTTTTGCAGGTAAGCTTCGGACTAAGTGGTTAGGGCCTTTTGTTGTTACTTACGTGTTTTCACATGGCACAGTTGAGGTTAAAAGAGAAGAATCTGGAAAAAATTTTAAGGTCAACGGACAACGATTAAAGCCTTTCTATGAGAATTTTCAAGTCCATGTAGCTGAGGAGTTAGTCCTCAAAGAGCCGGTTAAATAAATTTCCAGGCCGTCGAACTAACGACGTTAAACAAAAACACTTTTTGAGAGGCAACCCAAATTTATTTTCATTTATTTAATTTTGAATTTTAGTAATATTTAGGATGTAAATAAATAAATTTTTATTTAATTCAGTTAATTTGATGTTTTTAGGAACGTAATGGAGGTTATGAATTTTTTTCGAAAGTTAGAAAATGGTGGTGGCATAGGCACAACATGCTAATTGGTGACACTTATTTATCTACAAATAAAAAAACAAATATCCCTAACCTTTATAAAACCCAAAACCCAAATCCAATATCCACCAACCAACCCAATTAACCCACCTACCAAATACCAACCCAACCACACAATAAACCCAAATAAGCCTAGTACCCAAACAAGCCCCCTCCCCCCAAAAAAAAGAAGAAAATTCAAACACCCAAAATTTCTAAAGTTCCCAAACCCCTTTTCTCTTCATCTTCTCCATCTTCTTCAACAAAAAAACATAACCCTACAACCACACTACCGTCACCGTCGCCCTCATCGTCGATTGTCGTCACTGTCACATTACTGTATCATCATCGTGCCCACTTCTTTCGACATCGTCGATGAGCCAAGAACATCACCAACGCTCCATCTTCTTTTCCTTTTCTGTTTTTCCGCCTCCACCTGAATCGACTCTTCGTCGACCTTTTTTACCGTCGTGCCATTACCGAACGGAGCCCTCACCTATGCGCCAAACTCTAGCCAATCAAAACCTTCATTTTCACAGCACCGCGCCTCTCTCTCATCTCATCTATTTCTTTATTTTCTTTTTCTCCATCACCAACCACCCAAACCACCCTCCCATAACCTTAACTGACACCAAAATTGAAATCCCTACCGTCACCCTTTAAAAAATTGGCCCAAACCGTGTCTTGCCACCACCATGCATCCGTCATGCTTCGCTGCCATTGCATGCCATCAGAGCAAACAAAACCATTTATTCGTGACTCCTACAAAAAAAAGTGATGGTTCGAACTTGAAACCAAACGGAAGACAATATTTCAGCTTCACTCCGTCTAAGTCGACTTTGATTTTTAGTGCCTCTAATCATCGTTATAGCCGACGACGACTCCGAGCCTTCTCCACCCATTCAAGCTGAACGACCGCCCCAACAAGAACTCATTGCCGATGAAGTCTGACTCCGGTTGAAACAAAACACTCGAACAGTAGCCCCCTATCCCTGAAAGGTCGATTCTTAATCCTCAGCCTGGTTTACCTTTACTAACTTATTATGCAGGTTACTCAGAGGAAGTCGAGACTTCTAAAAACAATGTCGAAGGTCCTTCAAATACGAACGAGCGTGGTTTTCAACACCAAAGACGATCATCTACCACTCGAGCCTGTCGACGACTGATACACAAGTGAGCGACACCCCCAAACAGCAGTACTAACGCTGCTGGAAATTCAAGTCCACCCGACTTGCCTAACGAATATGTTCGGCCATCATGAAACGGTTAACGTAATAGATGAGGTCATGCAAACACTATTCCTATAGAAAGTCAATTACGAGGGTTTCTAGACTTTTCGACCTTAGAGCATCGTACAAGATATGACGACATTCGACAACGTCCGCTCCCGGTCTGTAAGCAAATCGATCTCTCTACTCTTGATATGTTAAATATTCGTAATATTGTGATTGGCTATTTTGATGCTATCGGTTAGAATTCATTTACTAATATTTCCTGCAATGCATATTATGAGTTGATTTATGAATTTTACACTACATTTAGCTTCAATATTAATGCATTATAAACTGTTGAAACACAAATCATTATATGTTTTCGTTTGCTTGGTAAGGACTTTCAGATGTCAATTTCTGAATTTAACATTGACATGGGTTTCGTCGACCCTAATAATATTCAATCTTATTCCTATCATACTGCTCTGTTAGATATTCCAAGTAACTTTGATGCTTAAGATGTTTATTGTGTTTTAACTCATTCTAATCAGCTTTATAATCTAAAGACCACAAAAGACTTACTGGTGCATAAACCTGCTTTAAGATATATTTACCAATTTTTAGCCTTTAGTTTTTCAGGTAGGAATGACTCGTCATCTATTCTAACTAAGACTGAACTGTTTTCTTGTGGTGTATGCATTCTGGATTTAAAGTTAATTTAGGATATTAGTTTGCAAGAAATTTTTATGTCGTTTTGCGATGTAATTGTCCACTAATACTTGGGTCATATATTACGAATTTAACCTCTCGACTTTTTCCCTCTGAAATTGATTTCTCATACTTAACATGTGCATATCGTATGGAAAACCTAGATAAATATTGTTTGGATTATATGGTTTTGCTTGCCGACACCCCTACTGCTTGTTATTTTGTTCTTCCAAGTACACGAACTACTCGCAGAAATATGGTTTTTTGCCAACGTCCACACATCAATACTAGGGAGTAAGAGGAGCAACCTCTATCTATGGAGGCACGCTTAATCCAGATCGAAGCTACCATAGTGTGACAGGCGGTGTGTACAAGGCCCGGGAACGAATTCACCACACCGTATGGTGACCGCGATTATTAGTGATTACGCTTCATGCAGCGAGTTGCGACACCGCAATCTGAACTGAGGACGGGTTTTTGGAGTTAGCGATAGAACAATGGAAAACCAAGTTTCCACAATCCTTGACATCCTACAAAGTCGTTACCCCTAACACCGACAACATCGTTAAAAGATATATGGGGAGTATTTTTAACTTTTCTTTTTACTTGTTATTTTGAACTACTGACTTTTATTTCATATGACACATGCTTGAGGACAAGCATAGTTTAAGTGGGGTAGTTGAAATAGCAAGTAAATGGTAAATATGCATGATTTTGGCAGCATGTCTCTCTTTTGCATATGTTCAATCTTATGCTAGAATTATTCGATTCTTTATGCCAACATTAAGCCTCTAATCTCATTACTTAGTCAATTTGGACAATTGGGCAAATTTTGAATTAAAGTGTTCAAAGTATCTAAATTAGTCGACATTTGTGTTTTAAGGTTGATATATGTAACTAGATTTTTCATATAAATTGATACATAAATAATTTGCTTGTACATAAATAAATAAATGAAGGCTCAAGTTATGAGTGAAATTTTTGAAAACGTGACCGAACTGAGTAACCGAGATAGGGTGTTTGGGTTGTCATTTTATCTCGTGTAAAAAGGTTAGAGTAACAAGTCGATAACTTGCAAACATTCCACTAACCGAGCCTTTAAAAAAAAAGAAAAATAGACTGTTTGAACTGAGTAACCGGGATAGGGTGCTTGGGTTGTCATCCTAGTTCGCGTAAAAAGGTTTGACCATGTCTAGAAAATTCTTCATTAATAATGCCTTGCAAATTTTGGATTCAAACTCAATTTAGTGAAATTATTTAGTTCACATGTTTCAATTTTATGACACTTGTTGATTAAACTATATATTCTTAGCATTTGTTTATTTTTACCTATGTTGTTTGCGTTGATTATGTGGAATAGAGGCTCGACTTGTAATAAATTGTAGAATAATTTCTACTGTTTGAAGGAGCAATATGCTTGAGGACAAGCATGAACTAAGTAGGGGGATTTGATAACATATTGATTTGCATGTTATTTTGTGTTTAATTCGGTTTATTGCTGAATTGATCCCTGCTAAATTAGTACCTTTATGTTTTAATCTTATCAAGGATGCAATTGGGACACTAAGAGAAAAAAACGAGCAGAAAATGACCAAGTTGAAAACACAATCAATAAAAATGACGTCGAATAAAAAATATGGAGAAAAGCCAAGGACTCATCAGAAATTTTGGCTTTGTAAAAGCCAAAAATAGGAAAAAATCTTATTTTATTTTATTTTATTTTTGTATTTTTATTTTGATTTTATGTTAAATTAGTTAAGGCCAAAAATTACAAATCTATGTATATAAATAGGGCCTTAATGTTCTTTGAAAAGGCATCCCTTAATTCTACATTTGATTTCAATTTGAAATTAAAGAGCCATTACTCTTTTTCCTTTCAATTTGGCGTTAACATTCTGTTGCATTGTTTCCAATTATTGTTTCTTTTTCAAAATTGGTCCAATTGTTCTCCAAGTACCTTTCTTTTCATTTCTTCACCATAATCATCAAACCATCTTTCAAAGTTTACAAAGCATGAATAACTCTATGCTTCACTAAATTCCATCTTAGCTTTAGGCCGGTGTTCTTTCTGGTCTGGAATCATGAGATATGTATTCGTGCTAAAAAATCCTTCCAATCGGTATTCATATTTTTCCTAAGTATCGGGATTGACAACTCATCCCTTAAAGTTAACTCGATTCCAGGTCAAAAAGTGCACGTTGGGTTGGAGTCGTGTTTGCTGAGAGTTGGAGAAATGAGTCGACCGTGTTGTATTCGAGTCTCTGAGAACAAATCAAGGAAGAAGTGATCGGGTTTAAATGACCTACGCAGTTGAGGCCGTTAATTTGAGTTGGGTTCTTCATAATGTAAGGCTGTCGGAATCTTGAATCGGGAACACGTGTATCTCAGTTAAATAATCGGTAAGGGTTGGTTTGTAGGTCGTACCGGGACCAACTACGAGAGGAAGAATTGGTGGATAGGTGTAACAAGTAGGTTTGTGCAAGTGTACACAGTCGTTAACAAGTAATAAGTAAGTATCGAGTTATCATCTCCACAGGGATTATATTTGTGTTAAATCACTTAATTGTAAAATTATATTAACAACTTCGTAAATAAAAACACAATATGATTGAAAAGTGATGATTAAGATTAAATATATTAAACTAAATGCAATGATCCCTAATGCAAATTATCCTAAGTATGCAAACTATATGAATGATATAGATTTTAGCAAAATTAAACACAATTTGCAACAATTATAACATAAATAAACTAGAACAATTACTTTAATTAAACTTAATTTATTATCAACATGCTTAATAACATTCGGAAAAACATTCCATGGTTACTCGATCTTTCATGAGTTTGGAAACCACATTAGGTCCTTTCGGAATCCTTTACTTAGTAAATACGCATTTTACTGATCCTTATTTACTAAGGGTTTCTTAGCATTCGTGTGAGGTAACAGGGACGTGTTAGGTTTGAAACAGTTTAATCACACAAATCTAAAAACTATGCAGATAACAGAGCTTGGTTAGAGTTGTTATGCAACCTACAATTTAATCAGGTTAGAATCTAAATTGAGCATGCACATTTCAATTATGTGTCCACTAGCCGTTGTCTGGTTAGGATCGCTCAGCTAATTCAGGTGCATTTCAATTGTGTATGAACGAAATACAGACTTGATTTTAATTCAAAACATGATCGATTGAGGCACAAACATTTTAAGCATGAATCAAATAATATTATTTAATCAAAGCAATCATCCTAGCTTTAACAAAATTAAGCTAACATTGTTGTAAACAAGAACAAAGAACACATAGCAAACATTTTTAGATTAAATTAAAGAAAAGAAAGATTAAACCCAAATCAGAGTGGCTGTCACCCAAGACTCTGACCAATGAGGCACATTCGCTTCTTCACTTTGCTCCTTTGCTGATGGCTCTCCAAGGTGGCCGACCAAGGGCTCTTTAAGAGGCATAATTGATAAAATCTCTATGAAGAGATGACGCTAGGCGTGGGGAATGGAAAATGCTAAGAGAATTGAGAGAGAAGAGAGAATGATGGAAGATAAGGGATGATGAATGAGGGAATGAAGGGGTCTTATTTATAGGTGAAGAGAGATGGGTAGTTTGCTAAAAAAAGCTAGGTTTAGTCTCTTGAAACTTCTTCCATGAGTGGTCGGCCACAATTAGTGGAATTTGAGCTGAATTTTGCTTGATTTTTAAGCAATTTAAATGCCATAATAACTCAGGATTGAGACTAGGTCAAATGTAAATCTTAAGGCAAATATCTAATTTCTTCAACAATGCAAGGACCTTGTGTAATTAAACCAAAAAGTGGTTTAAGAAGACAGCCATGTGTAGGCGAATTTGGGTTGATTTGGTCTTTAATTTGGATGGTTTTTGTAATCCAACAAAGCTATCAGACCTGTCCAAAAATAAATCAGTAAATTAAAGGACCAAAGAATAAAATTTATCCAATTTAAATAATTAATTACAACCCAAATTTTTAATGAAATATTTAAAATGATTTATTAAATATAATATAATATTTTATTATTTAATTTAATAATGCATGGCCCATTTCATGTCTGAAGAATGTAATATGTTCAAATAAATATAAAATAAGCCATTTTATGCATGAAAACTATATAATAAAGCATAAAATCACATTTTGATAATTTCTATGTCCTAATTTCATATTTTCACATATTTCATTAATTTATTAAACAATTACTTAGCTTTAACAACAAATTTAAGTAAAAAGGTGATAATTACATAGGAAAAATTCTATATATATTTTAGTTTACATTAGAACGTTCTTAACTGCTATAACCAGCTTATCGTTTGGAGGAGAAGATTAATTTTCGGGGATCGATTTAAAAATCCGAAATCCACCGAGTCTAGGGCTAAGGCTTATTATCTTTGATTACAAATTTGAATTTAATTTCCAGTTTAATTTCTAATTTATTTAATTATTTATTTATTTTGTTTCAATTATTTAGTTTCTAAACATTTCAAAACTCCCCTGATCTATTTGTTTATTTTTCAGCAAGTCTGTTTGGAGTCGTGGGCACAACCTTTGCCATGACTTTTGCCACGACAAATATTTTGTTCACAAGTTAAACGCAAAAGTAGATTATAACATCCAATCCCTATGGACTCGACCCTACTACCACTCTTTACTACTATTTAGAGTTATTTTGTAGGAATTATTTTTAGTGGTTTCAACGCCAATCACATGTGCTCTACATGGCTAAGCCACACTGGCTGTATAACACACACGGCCGTGCAACACTGAGTAGTTTTGAAAACAGCCCCTATTTCACTTTTTTCTCAAGTTTCAAACAGTGAATCGAGTTAGTTTCACACACCTGATTGATGAATTGATCACCCGCTCAAAAGGAACTCACGAACCTATAAACATATATCAAAACAAAAAAATTAACAATCCCAATCTTATACAAAACTTTCAAATCCCGAACTTACTTAGAAAATTAGCAATGCCACGACACTCACGTATGATCACTGGACAGAAATCAAGAGCAAAGACGAAGCAAATCGAAGAAAGAATCAAGAAAAGGAAAGGAAGCAGAGTAAAGAAAGCGTGGAAAAGAAGAAGTGAAGAATCAAAACAAAGAACAAGACTAATGTGCATAAAGTGGGAGGGGTGGGTTGGACGGTTAGAATGAAACAACAGATTTAGGGATTTTCCCAAAATTTTGTAAAAATAAAAATAAATGGGAATACAAACTAACTTATCCACATCCTAAATATCTGCTAAGTGATTCAAATTGAATTCTACCTCCCAAGAATAGGTCACAACAACAACAAATAAAAATAATATTCCTCTTGCACACAACGGGGTTCAAACTCAATACTAAGGAATAAATAGATGCTTAACCATTGAGCCACTAGGCTCATCGTTATCATAATTCAACAAAGAAAACAATTTAAGCCCTAAGGCTCAAACTTAACATAAGCCAAAATTTAACAAGAAATCCCAATACAAGGGAATCAAACTTGGGACCTACCAACACACCACATCAAATTACTTAACAAACATACACATTCAAAAATATATAATAAATTGAATAAAATTTTAAAAAATTCAAACTAAAAGAAATTAAAATAAAACTATTTTTGACAAAGTAGAACATTTAACTTTCTAAAAAAAACAAAAATAAAGTTTAATTCAAAAATAAATACTAATAATATTACAAAATATTTTAATGTTCTTTTTTTTTTTTAAAAGTATGTCGTTTAGTATTGAAAATGGGCCTGAAAAGCATGTAAAGTGTAAGGCCCTAAAAATAGGTCTAGTAGTTTCGGGTAAGCTTACCAAGTTTTGAGTGAAAAATTAGGAGTTAATTGGGGTTATTAGTAATTTTTCTCTTAGTTTAGTTAGCTTAATTTCATTTTTAAAAAAATTGGGAAGTAATATTTTAGAAAATAAAAATATTTTTAGAAAAATTAATTTTATAGTTTTAAATCATTTTTTGGTAAAATAAATATTTTGGGTCAAATTAGAGTTGAAAAATAAATTAAAATGGGGGTTTAATTAAGAGAATTTAAAATATTAATTACATAGGATCATTTTGCAAAACAAGAGAAATGTTTGAGTGGTTTTAAGATAAATTATACATATTTTTAGAATTTTTGAGGGAAATGATTACTTTGTAAAATAAAGGAATTGTGGGAGTGGCCTGATGGCAATTTCCCCAATTTTTGAAAATCAGGTGGGGGTTCTTTAGCTCAAAAACACTGTAAGCCCCTCACTTCACACACAATTTTCACCCGATTTCTAAGCATTTTCTCTCATTTTTCCTTTTCATTTTCGAAGTCCAAATATCAAAGATTAGATCTCATCTTTTATTTTCTTCAAATTCTCTCAAAATTCTCCAAAAAAGATTTTCAAAGTTGGGAAAAAACTCACCCGAACCTTTAATATTGATGATACTAGATCAATTGAAGATAATTTATCGACTTTAAATTCATTTTAAAATTGTTTCTAATCATTATTTTCGATTTAAATCGATTAAAATGGTTTGTCAAATATTGATCTCTTCTCTATTGAACATGAAATTCATCAATGGTGAATTCATGGCTTTGAGTTGGAATCTAAGTTTAAATGGATATCTAAGCTCAAATCATTTTATTAAGAGTTTTTTTTATCAGAAAACAAAAGATTAAACTCGTTTGATTGATCAATTTTGACAAATCTGTTTTTAACTAAGAACATGAGTTGATTTTCCAGAAAATTATGAAACGATTTGTTTGATAAATTTGATGCTTAGGTTTTGTGTTGATAGATTAGAAATGATGTTTAGAAATGGTTTTTGGTGCAAAGAAGGTCATTTAGGAGCTGAAATTTGTGTTTCGACTATACCGTGAGTTTTAGATCCGTGTAGTTTATTATTTTTTTGATTTTCTTGTTGTTAATGATATCTTGTAACATGTATTTTATCGCTGTTTAAGTTCCACAATGGGATACCATTGTTAATCATAATTGAGGTCCAAACACAACTACTTGATACACTTTGGCTTGAGAAGCAAAGTGTCAAGGTGGGTAGTTTTTAAAGGCAATTGTAAACATGCCTATTTACATTCTAAATTAAGGTTTTGAATTGTGTTTCTAATGATTCAATTGTATCTCAAATGGTTTAGATTATTAAAATTGATTTTAATTTTATATAAGCATATTTGTAAATGATTTATGGAAATTGTGAATTGTGTGTTTGGTATAATTTATTTGGATTGTATTGAATAATAACTGAAGCATGGATTACTGTATATTGAGCACTTAATGATGGTTTTATGATTGGTTTTAGATCCATGGACAAAGACACTTATTGTGGTTATTTATGTTGGTACTAAAACTGCTAAGTGACATGATTTAAATTAAATTTTTATATCATGAATTAAGTGCTTAAATATCAGTTTTTATGCCTTGTATGATTGGTTATATTAGCAATATTGCATGGTAGATCCATTGGATATAGATGGTATGCCATAGGATTAGTGAGTACTCACCACTATATTAGTTATTTGTGAGCATATGGCTCTAAGAGTATTGATTTTGTTGGAGTGGATAAGGGAGTGTTGAGCCTTTTTCTCCACTCAATTATTGGTGATTTCGTGGCGATATAAAGGAGTGTGTGGCTACGCCCCACTCAACCGATGTATTGTATTCAATATTTGGGAAATCGAAGATCAGTTTATCCAATGCATGATCACATGTTTATATTTTTCCATGGATGTCATTTGCCAATATAAGTTTTTTTTTTTTGTTAATTAAATTATGTTTCCATATGCAATAATAAATGTGATTTTTACTTGTGGAATAACATATGGAATTAAGATGTTATGATGTTGCATTGTTGCTGGGAATTTCAGTCAATTGAATGCTATAATTGAGCATGAAAATAAAATTGAAACTATGATTCATATACTCGAAATTTGATACATGATTTGCCTTGGTTTAAGTATGTTTTTGGTGTGACTTACTTATTGAATTTATGATCACTCACTGAACTTTTTAAGCTCACACCTTCACAGCTTTATACGGAGGTTTTTTTTTTCAGCTTTGGGGAGTTGAGGAGCAAGGGCAAGGCTTGTAATAGACCCAAATTCTCGAGCCAATGTTTGAACGTTGACCCGAGTTGGTGATGGATAAATTTATTTTGGGATCAAGTTTTGTTGGAATTAATTTGGGTGAATTTTGGACCTTTTTATAAGAAATTAAGGATGTTAGGAAGCTTGTGTGAAGTAGGGGGAAGATGGATGGCTAATATGGTGATTTTACCTTTGGAGCTATTTTTCAATATCTTTCTTTGACAATGATCTTTCTCTTTTTATTCTTCCAAACCATTTTTCAAGACCCTCCCCAACATTTCGTAGCTTTGTTGGAACAAAGCTCGAGCTAGTGCCCCATAAATTCTTCACCTCCACTTCGCATGTGCCTTCCAAGAGCCAAGCCGTCTTGAAGCAAAAATGGTGCACTCTTGTCGTACTCTCCACCTTTGACTTTAGGAACAGAGGACAATGATCCAAAAAAAAGTGTGGCAGCTGGTACACATTATAGTTCAGAAATAAATTCCACCATTCATTATTAGCAACTCCACGATCCAATCGCTCGCGGATGTTATTTGAATTGGTCCAACCCTTCTCCCAAGTAAACTACTATCTCAAATAACCTAGACCAGAAACAAAACAATCAGATAACATTTCCTGAAATTTTCGCATTTGGCTTTTGCATCTAACTAAACCTCCCCGTTTCTCAGACATATATGTGATCTCATTGAAATCCCTAATGACTACCTAAGGGATTTGTGGGCAGTAATTAAGAGAACACAAAAGATTCTAAGAATCCTCCATTTGACTTTCCTCCGGAGCTCTATAAAACTGGTACACCTCAATTTCATTCCATTCAGATCTTCTTCAACGATAATATCATGTCTTCGCGAATACGATCTATGTGACATCTAGCAATCATTTTTCCACCCTATAGATAATCCCCCACTTCTCTTATCTGAATCAACATCGATTCTACATGTGTCTTCCAAGAGCCAAGCCGTCTCGAAGCAAAAATGGTACACTCTTGTCGTACTCTCCACCTTTGACTTTAGGAACAGAGGACAGTGATCCAAAAAAAAGTGTGGCAGGTGGTACACATTATAGTTTAGAAATAAATTCCACCATTCATTGTTAGCAACTCCACGATCCAATCGCTCGCGGATGTTATTTGAATTGGTCTAACCCTTCTCCCAAGTAAACTACTATCTCGAATAACCTAGACTAGAAACAAAATAATCAGATAACATTTCCTAAAATTTTCGCATTTGGCTTTTGCATCTAACTAAACCTCCCTGTTTCTCAGACACATATGCGATCTCATTGAAATCCCTAATGACTACCTAAGGGATTTGTGGGCAGAAATTAAGAGAACACAAAAGATTCTAAGAATCCTCCATTTGACTTTCCTCCGGAGCTCTATAAAACTGGTACACCTCAATTTCATTCCATTCGGATCTTCTTTAACGATAATATCATGTCTTCGTGAATACGATCTATGTGACATCTAGCAATCATTTTTCCATCCTATAGATAATCCCCCACTTCTTTTATCTGAATCAACATCGATTCCATTCAGATAACGACACTTACACCTGATCTTTTCCATACAAGAATCTTGTAGTTAAGTTTCAATCAAGAAAACTATAGAGGGATTAGAGTCCCTTAGCATATGTCGAAGACGTTAAATTGTCTGGGGACTCCCTCAGCCATGATCGTTCCAGCTTAATAACTTCATTGTTTTCGGTTGGCCTCTTTCGCAAGGCCTACCGATTTGCTTCAGTTAGGTATCTGTATCAGAATACCCGAAACTTCGTTTGAATCTACATTTTCAAAACTCTCAAAGCAATTGATTGGGACCGAGGTCGTTTAAGCCTGTTAGTCTTTCTTATTGGGTTAATTTCTTCTTCTAAAATTGCCATCTCATTATCAAATTTATCATTGACTTCTTTATTAAAATGGTCTAATCCACTTTTAATTATTGGTTCAGGTAGGATAGTGATATTTAACTTTCCTTTTGAAGTGTAAGGAAAGTTGGAAGGAAATCCTTATTCATGCCTTGATTTACAAGCTCAGCTCAAGAATCCCCCAGATTACTCATTCCATAATTATTCTTGGAGTTGCTATAATTTGATACGTTGCCATCGCCGTCCTCTACCAGCCACCTACTTATTCACGCTACAATTCTTTTAGACTGTGTACAAAGTGAGATATCCCACTGAAACTCATACTCCTGTTTCAGATTAATCATTCTTATTGAGAAATAATTCTCACAATGCCCTAATTTGCCATAGAGAAGCAAAAAAGAGTAAGTTTTTCATAGTCAAATCTTACATAGGAAAAAGTACCATTTGGGACTGAAAGCTTCTTTTTCCTTTTCAAAGGTTTTCCAACGTCTATCCGTACCTTCAACTTCATTATTCCTTTATAACTTAATTGGATAGCCAAAGAACCATATTCCAAAAAGGTCCCGATAAAATTCTCCAACTATCTCGCAATAACCTCGGACATGAAACCATGAAGGACATCATTAAGAAGAACCTAGAAATCAACTTCCGATAGTTGGACAGTCAACGGATTTTCTCCTTGCTTTAGTTAGTGTAAAACCAACAAATCAGAGTTGAAATTCCACAGGTCATTCCTCTCCACCCGATGCACATCTATTTTAAAATAAAAGCTGATGGGTGTCGAAACCACCAAATAAAAATTCCTATAACAAAATAATACGAATTAACAGTATAGAGCAGTAGGGTCGATTCTACAGGGATTGGTTGTTGAATTTTGCCTTTTCTTGTAAGCAGAATTATTGTTGTAGTAACAGTCGTGCCCACGACTAGTGACAAGCTTGCTAAAATAAAGTAAGTAAGAGGGGAAGTGAAAATGTTTGGGAAGTAAATAAAATCAAATAGCAGTAAATAACAATTATACTAATCAAAAATAAAATAAGTAAATGAGTTGAGCTTCGTAAACGATAATATAAATTCTTAGCCTTAGACTCGGTTAATTTTGGTTCTAAATCAATCCTTGAAAATGAGTTTTCACCTCCAAATAATAAGTTGGTATAGCAGCCAAAAATGTCCTAACAGCCAATTCTTCCTTTCTTAGTTGATTCCGGTACGACCTACAAACAAACCTTACCGATTGCCTGCCCGCAATAAATGTGTTCACAATTCAAGACTCTGGCAGCCTTGCATTCTGAAGAACCCAACTCAGATCAATGACCTCAACCACATAGGTCATTTTAAATCTGATCATTATCTCCATGATGAAAATCTCACTAGTATGACCCTGCCAGGATACGCCAATTTGTTCGCGGGAATCTAAATACAACACGGTTGACTCGACTTTCCAACTGTACGCCAAACAACTCCAACCCAATGCCCACTTTTTGAATTGACTTTAAGGGACGAATTTGTACTATCCCATATTCCGGAGAGATGGTGAATACCGTTATAAAAGATTTTTAGTACGAATTCATTTCTCATGATTCTAGACTTAAAAGAATAATGGCCTAAAGCTAAGTAAATGTTTAGTGGAGCATGAAATTAATCATGCTTTATTGGCTTATGGAAGTGGATTTAATGGAAATGATGGAAGATGGAAAGGGAAAGGACTTAGGAAGCAATTAAACAAAATAAGGAAATGGAAAGAAATGTGAAATGAAAATGGCAAAATGCTTAAAAGAAATGGCTACATACGCATGTAATAGAAAGGAATAAAAATAATTTCATTCAATTTCTAATGTATTCAAGTGTATTTTTCAACGACCACCATACACTCTATTTATATGCATATTATATACTAAAATTAGCCTAACTCACTTAACAACTAATTACATGAAATCACATTCATATCAAATTTTTTTTCTAAATAGGGCTTTTACAAAGTCAAAAATCTGATCAGTCCTTAAATGTCTTCAAATTATGATTCGGCCCCTCTTTTATTGCTTGTGCTCCAATTTAGTCATTTTTTTTTTAATTAAAGCATCCGAATTTCATTCTTGACAGAATTTAAACATAAAATCACCAATTTAGCAGGAATTAATTCAAGAATTAATTGATTTAAAAACGCAAAATATACAAAATAAATATGTTATCAAAAGTGAAATAAAAATCTACCATTTTCTAGATCATAAATGGAGACTCCACCAATGGGGTGCCAAACATTGGCTAGAGTAGATCCCAGTAAGCAATTGGTATAAGATGTTTCATTTTCAGATGATTCTATCCCTAACGGGATTGATTCTTCCTCCACATCGTCTAAAGATAAACTTGCCATAGAATCTTCCATTGATTGGAACTTGTAGAGAAAAACCTATTGCACAAGATACGATCAAAACTAGGAAAAAAGAGTAAACGTGCTATTGAGAGCAGAAAAAACATGTCAAAAGACAAAGAGAAAATGTGTCATAAGACAGAGAACTTCATTTTCTTTAAATATTTTAATGTTCTCAATCTTGATTTTCTTATTTTCCATTAATAAGGATCTTGACTTGTTTAATTTGTAACATAATTAATTGCATTTTGACTTTCATTCCTTAATTTAACTTTATAAGAAAAATACTATTAATATTAAATAAAAAAAAGTATTATGAAATATCAAATTATAATAAATTAATAAAAATCAAACTTACCTAGTAATAATAAAAATTGAATTTTTTTTTGATGAAAACAAAACCCATCAAATAATACTAAAAGTTTATTTTTTTTTCATAATTCTTTAACTATTATCGGAATGAAAATGTCTCGTTAATGCATTTATTTATAGTGCTAAATGTATATAATTGTAACACTAATTAAGTGGTAATAACTACACAGATAGTCACGCCACTATAAAAAAATTTCATTTTAGACATTGAAAATAAAAAGTTTACAATTTAAGCATCCATGTTACATAGTTCAATCATTTTGGTCAAAACTGTTAAAAACAAAAAGGGCAAGCTGATGTGGTAGTTAAAAAATTGATATAATAACAAATTTAGCCCTCAGCTTTTACATTTTATATTGATTTAATCATAATTTTAAAAAATTAACCTTCAAATTTTACAAATATTCTCAATTTAATCCTAATCAGTATATTAAGAGCTTCAATTGCTTAACTAAGGTTGTTGTAAGGTGCAAATGTAATTCTGCTTAGGATTGACAAAAAGGAGCTATTTTTAATTTAAAACGATAACAAAAATCAATGGAAATTCAGTGATGTAAGAAGTTCAGGCAAACGTTGATAAGATACTCTTCTTAAGCGTGAATTCATCTTCTTTTGTTTGGCTTATTGACTGCACAATAAAACCCCAAAAACAAAGAAAAATTCATGGTTTAGTACCATCTCAAATGGCAGATGCTTATAAACTGAAAACTATGATTCATCTTTACATTTAATTGCTAAACTCTACTACAAAGAGTGCATCAATACGAGTTATTAATATAATTATTAATGTGGGAGAGAGAGGGATGGTGAGGGAGAGAATGGGACGGTGGTGGGGGAGAGGGAGAGGGACGGGGGTGGGAGATTTTAAAATTAGGATCAAATTGAGAATAATTATAAATTTTGAGGTTTAATTTTTTAAAATTATAACTAAATCGATATAATATGTAAAAATTAAGGGTTAATTTATTATTATACTGATTTTTTTTAACTCCCCTAGATTTCTATTTGTGATTTTAATGTGAGTGGCTAAAAAGATCTAACTATATAACATGAGTGCTTAAATTGTAAATATTTTATTTTGGGTGCCTAAAATGAAAAAAAAATTATAGTTGAGTGACCATGTGAGTAGTTTACCCTTTAAAATAATAATGAAAAATGATTAATAAAATAAATATAATTAAAATTGTTTTATATTTTATTAAAAAAATGGTTAATAAAATAATATAATTTTATATTAATATTTTTTTACAATATTTACTTGAAAAGAAACTTTAAAAAAAAAACTATATGCATAATTAGATGACTTTCATTATTATCATATAGTAGTTAATTAATATTAACATATGATAATTAGTGATATAATAAATTATTATTGTAAAATCAGTTTAATAATATAATCAACCGTAAAAAATATCTTCTGTATATCATATAGAAGACCAGTTGTTGGCGAAAATAGAAAAAAGGATTAAAGAAAAAGGGGTTTGCCTATATAAGCCTTGAGCTCTATGTATAATATCAAAGGACTGCCTTGAGGATGAAGAGCAAAACCAAATGCCAATTTCTGGCTTTATTTTATATTTTTATATATATATATATATATATATATAATATTTTTTTTAAAAATCGCATTTAAAAAATTTTATTGATATGAATTCTAACATTACCACACAACTGAATTACTTGCTAATAACAGTTATGTTAGCATGGCAATGGTGGACAATGGTGCTTGTTAATCAAAAGACTTCAATTTTATTTGATAAAAGTAATTAAAAATTAATATTTTTAACAATTTGATTTTTTAAATATATTTAGTAGTCTATGTTTAATACTCTACTTATCATTTAATAGAAAATAAATTCATTTCTTTTTCTTCTATTTCATTTAAGGTAATATTATCCTTTATCAAATAATCTAATATATAATTTTAACCGACACACCAAACAGATTTTATAACTTAAATTTTATATTTCATTTTTCAATATTTATTTTTACAACACTTAATTTTTCAGTTTCTCAAACATAACCTTAACTTTTTCAGAGCTACATTAAATACGTGTTTTTCAAATCAGCTTAATTGATTTTTTTGGAAAAATTGTGTTTAGACTTAATAAACTATGTAGCGGTGTTTTATTTATATATTTTAATATATCATAATCATATATTACCTTTTTTTATAAATTTTACTATGTTCTTTTTATTTTTATTTTTATTTTTATTATTTGTAATAATATTTTTGTATGATTTTTGCACCTTTCTATATTTTTTAATATTTTGAATTAATTTTTTTATTATGTTAACAATTTCTAATATCTTCTGCAAATTTTTTAAAATTTATATTAATAACTTTTAATGATTTTATATGTAAAATACCAATTTTCGTCACATGGCACAATTCTAGCATGGAATCTGGCGAAAACAGTCTAAAAAAATGAATAGTAACTCTTAACTTTTAATTTTAATGGTCAAAAGGCTTAATTAATTATAATTCTAACACTCAATGGTTTAACTGATTGAAAAAAAGAATTCAAAACTTAATTGACTTTTTTGAAAAAAATTCAACGGTTTAAGTTTTGTTAATAAATTATAGGATATAGATTTTGATGTTTTTATGTATTTGAATATATTTAATTTACTTGTTATACGGTAATAGTGTGATGTAATATAAGGTTTTTGTTAATTTATTCATGTGTATACACACGGGGAAAGGGAAAAGGAGGGATTTTAATGGGGAAAATGGATTTCCAACGGCAAAGTTTGCCTTTTATCCTTTGAAAACGGTGAGTTTTGGCTCAATCCAATTTCTGTCCTTGCCTAGCTTTCCGCTCAACCCATGGATTAAAACTACCTACAATCAATACATATTCCTTCAAATATTTAGCTCATCACCAAACTTAGATTTATTTGTTCTAATTTTATAAAAAAAGAATTATTTTAGCTTTCTATTTAATATTTGTCTTTTTTTAATTATTAAATTTGCATTGTTTGTTAAATCCGCTCAAAATGGAAAAAAAAAAAATTTAACATTTGCTAACGTGGCATCCATATAACAATTCACGTATATGACACATTAACAATTAATTAATTTTTTAAAAATTAAAATATTTTTATAATTTTTAGTACTTTTAATAATTTTAAAATTTTTTAAAATAATTTTTATAATTTATTTTAAATTTTAAAAATTTAATTAATTAGCGATATGACATCCACATAGTAATACATGTGCATGCCACACGTCAATATCCATTTTGAGGTGATTTGAAAAATAACACAAGTTTAAAGTTAAAAAATGAATAATTAAATGACAGGTTAAAATAACTTTTTTTATAAGTTAGAGATTAAATGAGTTATTATGCCAATATTTAAGTAATGAACAAAGCTATCGAATAAGAGATTTTTTTTTATTATTATCAATGTTTGACTTGATTCAACAACAAATCACAGAGAATATTAAATATTATATTAATATTGTTAACAATATAATTTTTTTCTAATCAAATAAAAATTGTAATATATATTAAAATTTTAATGCCTAACTAAAATAATTAAAAGTGGCACAAATTTGTTTCATATTACAATGAAAAACATAATATTACATTCATTAACAAAAGTAAAATGCAAACTTTAGTTTTTATTTTTATTTTTATGAATAGTTAAGTAAAAGTGATAAAAAGTAAAAATATAATATTTAACTTAGGTACCAGGTCAAGAGTGCTCTCTCAGAATCTCTCAGAGAAACTTCTTTCGTTGTGGCTGGGGTCGAGAAGGGTTGTGACTTTGGTGTTGATTGAGAGGGAGGAGAGGGACATGATTTCTCTTCTGGAAGAAGAATTGGTTCAGTTACCGGTGAAAAGTTCTTCGATTGTGTATACGAGGAAGCCAACGCTATTATACTCTGTATGGACAAGGAAATCGTACAATCCTGATAGCCTTCGAGCCCAATTGAAAAGTAGCTAGAAGACACGGAAAAAGTCCGAAATACAAGTTGCAGGACAAAATTTATTCATGATTCTATTTGAAGAAGAAGAAGATCTAGAGACGATTTTGGAAGGACAACCTTGGCTTTACTGGAGAAATCTAATTATTTTTTATCGACTTTTAGAATCCATGGAGAGAAGAAAGATCAAGCTGATTAAGTCTCCTTTTTGGACCAAAGTTGGCCCTTGCCCACTTGAATGTGACAGAAAAGACCTTATGCATGCAATTGGGTCCACGTTTAGTGGAGTTCTAAGATCAGAGTCAAAAAAGGATTTTTGCCAAATTCGAGTCCAAATCAATGCACAGAAATCGTTAAGGCATGGAATTTTTATCCAGGTTGGTTCGGAAAGAAAACAATGGCTTCCTTTTAAGTATGAAAATTTACCCGGGTTTTGTTTTAGTTGTGGCCATTTGGGGCACTGGCTAAAGGAATGCACAAAGGTGTCTAATGACATTAAACATTTACCATAGGATGATTTACCCTACTCTGTAGCACATAAAGTAGAATCTAAATTGGTGGGTAAGGTAAGTCAAAAGTTGGGTGCCAACTTAAGGATATCCATGAAATAGATGGCATATGTAGGAGAAGACGATAAATCCACACATTCGAAACCCCAAAATGCTAAAATTGGAATGCCATTTTTGGCAGTTTTGGAAACCCTGATTTCAAAAAAAAAGCGATAGTTTCAAGAATGAGACACTGAAGTCTAAAATTACCAATAGAGAGACGGTGGTGTGGGTGACATGACTATGTTGGAATCTACTACGGAAAATGGACAAAGGGGAAGCGTGTTGGACTCAAACACCAATAAAATGGAGAGTAATTTAAATGAACAGAGGACAAATATGGGTTTTAAAGGTAAGGCCCTTGAATTTCGGGATAATGATAGAGGCAATGATTAGACTTTAATTGACTCTCCCTTAAGGAAATATTCGAGTTGGGATTGGATGGATCATTGTAACACCCCTAACCCACATCCATCGCCGGAATAGGGTTACGAGACATTACCGAACATCAACTTCTATACAGTATAACTTCTAAATCCAATAGTATTCATCCACTAAATCATATTAGTTAAATTTACACATATGGAACACATAACCAGACAAAATTGATCATGCTTTATTATTTATAATACATATACAAACAATGCTTCAAATTTCAACTATATTAACAAAGCCATGTTACAAGTACTTAATACATATAAATGTTCGAACCACATAATTCTAATATTAATGGCACTTATATACTTAAAACATATCCCATCATATATCATTACACTCCAAACATCAAATATATATGTCAATATCTATTTCATTAGTTGAATATCAAACATATCATTTGATAACTTCTACAAAAGCACATAATAAAACCATTCGAACCATATTACATTAATTATTATGCAATCACATATGCGACTTTAGTAACATTACAACATGGCTGAACATACTAATGATGCATATATATATAGTGCGCAATTTACCCCTAAAAAAAATAAAAGCCATTTTTAACATTTGAACACAAAATGTACACCTAACTCACATCTATATTAATATACCTAAACTTCATATTTCATTCTATTAATTAATCATTATTTCGGTCACAACATTATCAATATCATATGCATATCGAAATGAACTAAATATTGCAATCGAAATTACAACCACACATGTACGCATACCTATATTAATATTAGCATCAACTTGACACTTTTAACTATTCATTAAAACTAACCAAAACATACATAATTATAACCATCATTTACCATTTGGATCCGTACCAAAACAGTCAACCAAAACAATCATGAAACATATTCATCACTTACCATTTAGCAACCGAACCTATAAAGCCAATATAGAATCATTCATAACCCTAATTAAACCACATTTCATACTTCCAAAATGAGCTAACTATTAAGCTTATTATACATCATACCTACCATTTCTCATTGCCGAATCATATAACCAAACATCGCAAACATATATATACCAAGAAACATACTTCCCAAAATAAGTTTAAGTCATAGTCAAATACAAACAAGCTTTAATATTATAATCAAGCCATTTTCACATGGCTATATATACACAAATTCAAAAACTAAACATATTTAAACTAGCCTATACATGCCATATGTTTAAAGTTTCAACTTCAAAGTACCTAATGATAGCCGATAGTGTAACGATGATCCTTGACGATCCCCGAGCTCGTAACTAGCTTCCAAAATCTATTAAAAACACCGAATGAACACACAAAGTAAGCTTGGAAAGCTTAGTAAGTCATAAGCAAATTTATCAACACATGAATATTAACATTATAATATTACTTGGTCGAATCATGTACATATAAATCACCTTTTATAATATGCATAATTTATATCATCATTTCAAATACTAAACTTACCTTAATTTCATGAATATAACTTTTCACGTACCTGAATCGTTTAACTTAATTTCACATTCGATCTTAAATTAACATTGCCAATTGAACCATTCGGAATTTATAAGGATACTTGGAGAGTCGAAAAGCTCGTACAATGCTAACGTCCCAGACGTGGTCTTACATGTAATCACATATCAATGCCACTGTTCCAGACAGAGTCTTACACGTACTCATATATGATTCCGATGTCCTAAACATGGTCTTACACGTAAATCAAAAATCGATGCCAACATCCCAAACGTGGTCTTACACGTAATCATATATCGGAATCCTATGTCATGACATATGTATCCTGACTATTCCTAAGGTTCGCACGGGGCTTTCAGACGTCGTAAACCAATCGATTCCATCTCGTATATATATTTCTCCCATGCTTATACTAATTTGACATTAACACATATATAAGTAATAATTTAATTCGGCACATATATTACATAAACATTTGAATTTAATGACATTTGTTTACTTATGAACTTACCTCGGACGAATACGAACAAATTGGAACGACTATTCGACAACTTTAGATTTCCCCCGATCCAAATCCGATTTCCTCTTTTTCTGATCTAATTCAATATAAATTCGACTTATTTAATCATATATTCAATCAAATTCATCCAAAAACACATAAATGGGCTAATTACACTTTTGCCCCTGACATTTCATATTTTTCACAATTTAGTCCCTATTTCACAAAACACAAAATATTCAAAATTTCACCACACCCATGCTTGGCCGAATTTCACTAAAGTCCCTGTCAGCCCATTTCTTTCATTTATTCCACATTTTGACCCCTCAATTTGCAAAATTCACAATTTAATCCAAAATAGGCATTTTTACTAAAAATCACTTAATTAATCATGAAAATCTATTAACACATATTTATTTTTCATCATCAAAGACAAAAATCATCAAGCTTTAAACAATGGAAAAACATAAAATCATCATCAAATTCAAAAATTCAAGCATGGGCTAGCTAGTATTCCAAGCAATGATATTAAAAACGTAAAAATTATCAAAAATCAAGTAAAAATGAACCTTAAATCAAGCTTGGACCATGGCCGAATGTTTGAAAGCTTAAAACCCCTTTTTCTTTCTCAAGTTTCAGTCAAAGATGAACATTTGCATGTTATTTTTATGTTTTCTTTTATTTAATTACATTATAATACATTTTTTTTACCTTTATAACCTTAATGAATTAATATAACAACTTAATAATGTTTGTCCATTTTTGTCCATACATAATTCTAGTGATTAATTTACAACATAAGGACTCCATATAATAAAAGTCATAGCAAATAGGTACTTTTCCATAAAGCATGTTAGTTTTGCATTTTACGCAATTAAGTCATTTTAATTAAATCGAGCACACAAACGATAAAATTTTCACATGAAATTTTTACACATATTAATTCACATACTGTAAACACCAAAAATAATATTAAAATGTTTTTCTGACTAAGATTTGTGGTTTCAAAACCACTAGTTCGACTAGGGTCTAAATCGGGCTATTACAATCATGATGGCTCTTATATAGGAGATGGGCTCATTTATGACTCAACAGGGGCCCAGGAGTGTAAGGTGCAAAACTTGGAAGCAAGACTACAATACACCAAATGCTGGAATAGGTTAGCAAGAGAAGTTAATTTAGAACAAAGTGGCATAGATGTTACACATGGGAAACGTAAAGGGGACTGGGAGTTCGTTAGTGGGGTAGGGTTGCCTCCCTATAACATCACTAGAAGGAAAAAAGTGAAGGGTGCCATAGGAGAAATTGATAGTGTAACACCCCAAACCCAACCCAGAAGTTAGGCCCAAATCTGGCGTGTCACATTGAAGTGTTTTTCGAAAACCATGTTTTCATTAAAAACCCTTCTTATTTTAAAAAAACTTGAGTAGAAATCCCAGTTACGTTAGTTTATTTTTTTTAAAACGTGGTACATTGAAAAATTATTAATTTTATTCCCAAAATTCCCTTTTTGGTTGCGGAAGCCAATTTTAAAAGTAACCATTTTATGAAAATGTGATGTTTAAAATTTAAGTCGCTAAACCATTTCGAAAATGTTGCAGAACGTAGTGTTTGAAAATAGTTATTATTTTGGAAATCCATGTCCTACTTCTAACAGATACTAAACATACTAAATAAATTTCTCAAATAAAAAGTTTAAGAAAATAAAGAGGCCTTGTTACAGCCCAAATAAAAAACCAAGGTGCTTAACTAAATAAACAAAATAGTAAAACATGTGCAGTTGTGTGGTCGTCTCCGAGTCCCTCTGCGACACCGATCCACCTAACGCTGGGGATTACCTGCACAGTTAATAAACGGGGTGAGTTTACAAAAATTTAGTGTGTAATCCCCTTACTAGAGCAACAGTCAGTATACAGAAACAGAAATAGTCTGGGCCAGAGCCCTTTAACAGTAACAGTACAATTTATTTCAGAGTATAGGTGGCCAAAGCTCAATACAAATCATTTGGGTCTCAGCCCATAACGGAACCAATGTGGCCTAGCCCATATCAGTAAATAGTGTCTCGTGGGCCTTAACCCATTACAAAATCAGTAACAGAATCAGGTGTACAGTATGTATAATGTATGAATAATGCATGCGATCCCATCCAACCCTGCACTTGCCTCCGTCCAACCCTGCACTTACTGTGGGGTTAAAATCGACCCACCCATCCAACACACCAAGCTTAGCACCGGTTGCAGCACTAAGTCAACAGAACGGCTCAAAGCCGTAGATAGAACAACACAGAGCCATAATCAGAATGGTTATAAACCATAACAGGATGGCACAGAGCCATAATTACAATGGTACAGAGCCATAAATACGGCACAAAGCCTTCAATTCGGCACAAAGCCTTCAGCAACGGGCACGAGCTTTCGGTAATAAGAACGACACTAAGCCTTCGATAATACGCTTGGCACAAAGCCATCAATAAGAAGGACAGCACTAAGCCATCGATAACGAGTCTATAATCGGCACAAAGCCATCAATCACGATAATATAATTGGCACAAAGCCTTCGGTGGATGGACTGCACTAAGCCATCGACAGTATATACAACACAAAGCCATCGGTAAAATGATCGGCACTCAGCCATCGTTCGGTCCACAGTCATCTCGTGCGACCCGTGTGACCTTAACAGATCAATATGAATATTTAGCTTAAAGCCTTCGGTGGATCCACAGTCGTCTCAGCGACCCGTGCGACCCTAACAGAACAGATCTTCCTCCGTACAAAATCCTAACCCCATGCAATATGTCATGTATGCAGGATGTCATGCCCATAACGCCATTACAGTTAAGTCAGTCAAATCATAGCCATACAATCACCGTCAAATTAGTCATTTACCCTCGAGGGGCAAAATAGTCATTTTGCCCTACAGGGATATTTCGGTAATTTTACAAATCGGAGGTATTTCAGTAATTTTACAAATATAGGGTATTTTAGTAATTTTACAAATTAAGACCCAACAGATGGTCCACCGTCGCCTTGAGCAGCTTAAGTAACCTAAACAGACATAACGGTGTAAATGGCCCTAAGGCCCATACTAGGCCCAAGTGGGCCTACATGCTCGTGTGACCCATTTAGCCCAATTTCAGTTACGGCTATGTGACCTACATAGCCCAGTCCAATATTTATCAACTACCGTGGATTTAATCTGTATGGGGCCCACGAGCTTATTGGGCCCACACGGCCCAACGAAGCCCTTAACGGCCTATGCCATGCACACGACATGACAAGCCCAACTACTTCTCACCTAATAGTTAGATTTACACAAGCGGGCCCACGGGCTCATCGAGGCCCAGAACAGCCCCAGCACACGAGAACGCTCGTGGCGGCCTCTACAGTCTATCACCCATGACTTGTGGGCTCGGTTTACCCTATGAGCGATCGCACACTCGTGAGGCCTCAAATACCGAAGTTTTAGCTTTTCAGCTTTTGCTGACTTCCAACAAAGAAGGGTGTGAATACACACCTGTTTATGAGAATACGTTGAAGTCCACGATCGCCAACCTTGGTTAAGTAGGTATGAAGTAATTTCTCCTAAAACCAGTGATCACCAACTCATCTTCTTCCCTCTATTTAAAGCCAGCTTCTCACCAATTCTCATGTTAGCTTCTCGATGTGGGATTACTTTCAACTATTAGGAAAATTCTTTTTTTTTATGATCATTTCAACCATAGAGTTCCAGTCTAACTCCACCTCCTACATAGCTCAAACAGCAAAATAAATACTCCATTACACATCCCAAAACTTGAACCTCAGACCTCACAGTTACACAACACGCCACCTTGCCACTCCACCACAAGCTCCTTTGTGACACATTTTATCGTCAATTAATTATAAGGTCTATAGGCCAAAGTCCAAGTTCCTTTAAAAGAAAAACCAAAATAAATTGCAAGAGCCAAGACTTGAACCCTGGCTCCCTTGCAACCTTAATAACGCCCCAACCACTAGACCACATGCTTCATTGTGTCATTTATTTACCACAATAATTTAAAAGGCCTTCATCCAAGCATCCAGGGTTTTATTCATTTAACCAAAATTTTTGCTAAAGCCCAGGTTTGAACCCAGGACTTCTCCAACACTCCCACACACTCCTAATCACTTAACCACTGCAGCAGACAAACCCGTGACATTTTGTACCCAAAACAAACACGCTACCAAGCTGCGCTACATCCCTTTCAATTGGCCTACAATGTCATTGTAGAGAATCCTTGTCTTGTTTTCCACACCCTTATTTCATCTATTGATATACAAAACGGATCTTTCCTTTTCCTCTTTTTGGTCTCATATAATAACCATATAATGAATAATAAATGAATATTTTTAGCGGGAATGTCAAGTGGAAGTGCAGTGATGTATATGTATGCTCCATAAAAACTTTTTTGTTATTCTTTCTTAATTAATCGTTTCTGATTCACTGGCTCTTATCTCTTTTGATTGAAAATGAGCAATAAAAAAATTGAGAGATTACAAAGTTAACTGGAATTTTCTATACTAAATTTTTTAATCTTTCGCAACTATTTCAAAAATATTCAAATTTCAAAGTTAGAAGTAATCAAATGATCTCGCTGAGTTACTATATATTTTTTCCACACATAAACTTTTATATGCAGTCTCCTAGTGGCTCCCACGCACAAGGCCCAATACTTCTATGCCCAAAAATTTAGGGCGTTACAGATAGCTTAATGATGGACAGTACTGACAAAAATGCCTTGGAGCATCCTTTAGCTTTAACTAATGAAGGATCAGCAACTGCCAATGGGCAAGTCGATCGAGTGCAATGAAACTCTTATGTTTGAATGTTCATGGTTTGGGGAGACCACGGACAGTGTGTCACCTTTGACACTCGCTAAAGCTTTATAAACCATAATTAGTCTTCTTTATGGAGATAAAAATAGGTTCTCATAGAATGGAAACCATTAGGAAACGATGTGGTTTTGTGCATGGATTAAAGATTGGGGCTAATGGCAATAAATGAGCCCTATGTCTAGCATGAAAAAAAGAATTACAAGTTTGTTTAAGGAAGCTCTCCAACAATTTTATTGATGTTATGATCAAAAGGACTAAGGAGGATGATGAGTGGCACTTCATAGGATTTTATGGATCTCTTTTTACTAAAAAAAGACAAGAAACATGGAATGCCCTCAGATATTTAGAATCTGATTGTAATCTCTTAAGGCTAGTGTGTGGGGACTTTAATGAGATTCTCTATACGTCTGAAAAAAAAAGGGGGTTACAAGGGAAGAAAGGTGAATAGAAGACTTTCGTGATGCCTTAGTTGATTGTAGTCTATTTGATATAGGTTTTTCGGGTCCTTGGTTTACATGGGAAAAAGGAATTTGCCAAAAAAAAACATTAGAGAATGACTGGATAGATGGGTTGCAAACGAAGAGTGTCTTTCTCGTTTCCCTAATGCTTTCATTCACCATTTATCTCTCTCTTTCTTAGACCATTGCTCATTTCTAATCCAAACTGATCGAGGAAAAGTTGTCAAAAAACAATGCAAGTTTCGAATGAAAACTTGGTAGACTTTAGAAGACTCTTTTGAAGCTGAAGTTAAGAAGATATAAGATTCAACAATAGGAGATCTTCTTTCTAAACTAGATAGTACTCGAATTGGTTTGCTTAAATGGGCCTGACAAAGAAAAGAGAATAAAAATGGGTTAAAAGAAACTTTGATAAAGAAGTTTGAGTTACTACAAAAGGATGATAGAGATGATATAAACCTCCAAGAATTTATTGATACAAAACTCCTTAACT
This sequence comes from Gossypium anomalum, assembly GCA_025698475.1. Lineage (NCBI taxonomy): Eukaryota > Viridiplantae > Streptophyta > Magnoliopsida > Malvales > Malvaceae > Gossypium > Gossypium anomalum. The sequence continues at coordinate 71,969,768 of CM046966.1, read as the reverse complement.
AGGAGATTGATAAAGAAGAGCTTTTTTAGGAACAAAGGGCAGGGGTGAATTGGTTAAAGGTTGGTGATAAAAATACCAATTTTTTCACAGAAGTGCATAGCAAAGAAAGGGTTCTAATAGGATCTCCACATTAGATTATGAGGATGTAGACTTACCTCAAATCATGATGAAATGGAAAAAATTGCGTCAAGCTATTATGTTGAGATTTTTGCAACAAAAGTGGGGGAAATTGGGATAAGTCATATTATGTCAGGAGTTGACAGGTGCATCACTAAGGAGGTAAATACTGAGCTAACTGCTCCTTACACAGAGGAGAAGGTTTTTGGGGCTTTAAAGAGTATAGGTCCTACGATGGCGCCAGGGATTGATGGCTTCCTAGCAATCTTCTTTCAAAATTATTGGCACATTGTGGGTAAGGAGGTTTGTCATTTTTGTTTAGAAGTATTAAATAATGGCATGAGTAAGGATTCTATAAATAGCACTAATATTGTTATTATCCCAAAATTTTACAATCCTACAAAAATATGCAATTTTAGGCCAATTAGCCTATGCACAGTTATATGTAAAATCATTGCCAAGTTGGTGGCAAATAGATTTCAGAAGGTCTTACATGTCTGCATTGACAAGTCCTAGAGTGTTTTTATTCCTAGCCAATTAATATCTGATAATGTTTTATTAGCATATGAATTATTGCAAACTTTTAGCCAAAAGAGGACAAGTAAAAAGTGTTTACTCGCGTTCAAATTAGACATGAGTAAAGCCCATAATAGGGTGGAATGAAATTTTCTACGAATAATGATAGAAAAAATGGGCTTTTCTCAGGCTTCGATTGACACTGTGATGAGGTGTATTTCTACTGTCTCTTATTCGGTCAACTTAAATGATAGAATTGGGGTACCTTTCTACCCTTTGAGAGGACTTCAACAAGGGAACCCTTTCAGCCTTTTCTCTTTTTCATTTACAGCGAGGGTCTATCTTCGTTAATGAGGTTGGCTATTCCTGAAGATCTTCTAAAAGGGGTAAAAGAAAGTCGAAGAGGTCTACTAATATATCATTTACTCTTTGCTGATGACTGTATTCTTTTTAGGGAGGCTACTGTGGGAGGTGCTACAATTTTAAAGCCAATCTTGAAAGAATATGAAACCTATTCGGGACAATGTATGAATTTCGACAAATCAAAATATTTTTTAATGCAAATACAATTGCATCAGTAAGGACACAAATTTTCTCTTAATTGGGTGTAAAATGTTCCACTAATCCTGAGAAATATCTTGGCCTTCCAAATATAGTGGGCAAAAAGAAGAATGTCTCCTTTCAGTATTTAAAAGGTCGTATAAAACAAAAGGTTGATAATTGGAGTACTTGTTTCCTCTCCCAATGTGGTAAGGAAGTGTTTATTAAAGCAGTAATGTAGGCAACACCTACTCATGCTATGGGTTGTTTTCTTTTGCCGAAATCCTCGTGTGAAGAGATGGAGAGCATTATGGCTCAATTCTGGTGGAAAGAGACTCATGGGAAGTGTGATGTACATTGGTGTTGATGGGACTCTATATGTAAATTAAAAAAAATGGCGGCATGGGCTTTAGGAGTTTTACAAAATCTAACATCGCTCTTCTTACCAAACAAGGACGGCGTCTTTTGACAAATCCAAATTCTTTGTTGGCATAGGTCTTAAAAGAAAATTATTATCCACATTCTAATTTTCTGAATTCATGTATTAAAGTGAACGCTTTGTATGAATGGAAAAGCTTATAGGTACTTCAAGATGGCTCTGGCTGGAGGATGAGTATAGGCGAAACGATCCCTATTTTTGATGCAGCATGGATACCGGGCTGTTTTAATTTTCAAGGACATAATTTAGTTAGTAATTGTCCTTTTGAATTTGTGTCTGAGCTTATTAGTTATAATAGAGAATGGAAAAAAGGATACCATTACTTCCATCTTTGAGGGGGATAATGCATCAAGAATCCTTTAGATCCCACTGGCACATGAACCGTATGAAGATGTCCTGGTTTGGTGGGGGGAAGCATCTGGTGAGTTTTTTTGCTCCCAGCGCTTACAAATTGTTACAAACAAATAACGCTTATCCTAGTTTAAGGTAATTACAAGCTACTTATAAAAATTTCTATCTTAATCTATGGAACCTAAACCTGCCTTCTAAGCTTAAAATCACTGTCTGCGTATGTCAAAAAAAATTATCCCTACCATGTCAAATCTACTCTTGAAATAGTTGGTTCCCGATGCTATGTGTCCCATTTGCGGGGGAGGTTGAGAAACAGTAGATCACACCTTTCGACATTGTTTTGTTGTAAATGAAGTCTGGCAAATTTTAGGCCTCATCAATTTATTAAACCTACCAAGCCAGAGATGATTGGATTTGCTTACTGCGGTTTTTAATGTTTGCTCGTCTACTCAACGAAGAGTTGTTCTCTATGGGCAATTTGGTCTACAAGGAATAAAAAAGTTCATGACAAAGTGATTCAAACAGGGAAAGAAATTACTAATTTTATATCCAGCTATCTCTGTAAATTGGATTATCTAAAAAAGAAAAAACTTACCGTCCAAAGTGGTAAAGCCATTTGGACTCCTCCTTTCGATTTTATCAAAGTAAATTTCGACACGATTTTTGCAATGGATCGGTGTAGATCAAGTAGAGGACCGGTTGCTTGAAACAGCGAGGATACGGTAATAGCGTCTAAAGCAGTCATTCATGACAATGTGGGGTCGGCTTTCGCTGGGGAAGCTCTTGCATGCATTAAGGCGTTAGTTATCAGATTAACAAAAGTAATCATCAATGGAGATTTCTTATCTGTTATTACGAAATGTAAACCAAGTCACATTAACAAATCAGATGTTAGCTCATACATTTGTAACATTAAGGACATGCTCGCTCAATTTCAAAAGCATCAGATTTGTACAAGTTAATATATCTAAAAATATTTTAGCAGATACTATAGTCACTGAGTGTCTCAGAAAGAGAGAAGCATTTTACCTGAATGGATTTGTTCCGGACTTCGCTAGAACTATTTTGGTCAATGATTGGATTCGCGAGCCTAACTAACAAATGAATGGTTTTTTTTTGGTTCCCTGGGTTACCGAAGTGCTAAATCTGGATAGAGATGCTTTGATTGAACGATCGTTCCAAATACAGGAAAAAAATTTTAATAGTTTTAGGGAGAAGTGGAACTGTTAGTAACCTTTTAAAAATATGTTGATAAGTGGGACGGGCAATCTCTTTCCCCAAGAGAGTGGGCATGGTTTTTTTTGTTTTTTTTTTATAATTTGTTTATTTTTTATTCAATTACTTTTCCAATAGTTCTCTTTAGGATCAAATAATTTTTCTCTCTTTGGGCCTCTGTGCACCTTTGGTCTTTCATATTTTGCTCCCCTGTAACTTTTAGTTTTGAATTAATAAAGCCCAACCCTTTTTCTCTCTTAAAAAAAAAAGTAAAAGTGATAAAGATATTTAAGATAACAAAATGAATGAGATTTAAATTAAAAGGTTATTAAATTTAAGGCATAAAATTACAACTAAAATAAAAATACTTTTTTTAAAAGACCAAAAATATAATTCTATCATTAATTTAAATAATAATAAAACTTTTGGTCCATGTTATAAAATTACCACATAACTACTTGCAGCTTCATAAAATTTATTATTTAAGCATTCTTAGCAATTCTCATAATAAATCTGAAAATTAAAATTTAAGATTCACATTCTCCACAACAGCAAACAGGTAAGTGGAGAAGGAAAATAGAGCGAGCCAAAAATCATTCAATGGAGCGAAAGCGAAACAGATGCAAATAGAGCGAAAATAATTCAATAATTCAAAAATGTTTCAAGAATTTAAATAGAGATGAAAATAGAGCGAAAAATCATTCAGTAATTCAAAAATGTTTCAAGACAAACATTAAAGATGCAAAAACTTCAAGCTTAAAATGGAAAAGAACAAAGTGCCTCGGTCAGAAGGAACAGCAATTTGATTTGGAGGTAAGGATTTTGATTTGAAGGTTTGAATGAACTAGAAGAAGAAGGAAGATTTTAGGGTTTGATTTTCGTGGAAATAGAGACTAGAGTCTGGAGAGAATAAGAAAAATAATTTGGGTTTTGGACTTTGGAAGATGGAATTGGCTAAGGCCCGGGGGTTTGATTTGGGGGAGGAATTGGGTTTTGGGAAAATATTTCTTTGAGCAGACGGGCTTAGGGTTGGGGAAATGGGATAAATAAAATGTGGACTTGGGGGAAATTGGGTTAAGTAATTAAGTAAAAGCCTAAAATTTAAAAAAAAAATAAAAATATAGTTTATATTTGGTTTATTCGAATTATCCAAGTTATTCGAATTTGAGAATTCAACTTGACTCGAACTCGAAATTCAAAAAAAAAATTTGAGTTGATTCGAATAATTCGAATTTTGAATTTTTTTCGATTTTTTCGAATCAAATCGAATTTTGCTTACCCCTACACAAATATTTATGTGAAAAACTCTTTTGAAGAGGATAAAAATCACGAGCAAAGAAAACTTCACTAAAACGACAACTAATCTAAGCAAGTACAAGATGGAGATAACCCAAAAACAAATAAATCATAACCTGAAAACAAAGCTCTCTGAGCAAAACACAATTTCCTTAAAGCTCTCAAAACTCTCTTAATCTTAATGTGATGAAGATATCAATTTTAGGGTTACTAAATCCCTTTTATAGACTAAAATTTGTGTGAATATATGACCAAAATATCCCTAGAATAATTAAAGTTTAACTGGGAAAAGAAACCCAATTTATGTTACATCACGAATCACCTCATCACGACGTCGTGACGTCAGGAAACTCCTCTTTGTGACATCGCGTCGTCATGATGTTGGAAACCTCCTCGTCACAATATCGTATCCTGATAGAGGTATTGCGATTCTGACATCCTCGTGTTGAGATACAGTTATCGATAAATGCTTCAAAGGGTTCAAAAAATGCGAGGCACACTCCATAAATCTCCACATTGACTTGTATTTTCTTAACGCCTTCTTTGTCGAGCCCCGTTAGGGGCCTAACTTGATTTTGTGGGATACTTAACTGATCCACGAAGTGCTTGAACTTTGAAACTAGAAGAATTTTAGTTTTCTGTACTGTCAAATCAAAACTGACTCGTGTTTGCTTCCCATAAACGAAGTGCTCTGTCTTTCCAACTCCTGCACTTGAAAGAAAACCTCTCTTATTCAAAACGATCATACCTTTTTCACTTATATGACCAAGTTGCTTATGCCTCAAACGAGTCGACTCTAAATCCTTAACAAATGAGGAAATTGATGCTTTACCAATCACTGTTGTACCTTGCAGAGTATATAGACCACCAATTTTCTAATCTTTCATCAAAACAAGAGCTCCACAAGATACCTCAATGTCGCTTAACTTCATAATGATTCTACAATCGTTCGAATCTAACATACTTAGGGAGATGAGTTTTTAAATCAAACACATGTCTAACACCTAACAGTGCCCTGATAATCTCGTCGTGCATCATGATCTAAACGGTACCAATACTGATTATCTTACAAGTTGAACTATTACACATGAGCACAATTCCACCTTTAACTGAACTATATGTGGAGAATCATTCCTTGTTGGGACACATATGGTAAGAATAACCCGAATCAAAGATTCACTCAAATGTAAGCTTAGACCTTTCAGTCGTAGGTACCAACAACTAATCATCACCCTTGTCCTCGGCCACATTAGCATCGATTACCTCTTTATCGTTGCTCTGAACGACCCTTCTGTTCTTATTTTACAACTTATAACACTCTACCTTAATATGACCTAACTTTTTGCAATAGCCACATGCCTTCTCTCGATTCCTCGACTTTGATCTAGTCCTACTTTTTGCAACCAAAACTGTGGTTTGTCTATCTAATTTACTATCTAAACTAAACTCATTGTCGAGTTTGTCTTTACTCAGCAAGTTTCCCTTCACTTTCTCGAACAAAAGTTTATCTTTACCAGAAATCAAGGTTTTCTTAAAAAACGTATATGAATGGGACAAATAGCACAATAATAGCATAGTTTAATCTTCATCATCTATATTGACCTAGACATTCTTTAGATCGTTCAAGACAGTAACAAATTGAATAATGTAACCCTTAATGTGCTCACATTTGTCCATACAGAACATGTATTGGTATTGTTTCAACACAAATCGATTAGCTAGAGACTTTGTCATGTATAGGGTTTCTAATTTTCTCCACAAGCCTGCTGTCATTTTCTTTGTAAGCATCTCCTATAACACATTATTTGTGAGGCACAACTGAATTGTTGAAGAGTCTTCTCATCAAGCTCATCTCATTTTAACTGATTCGTATCCGCGGGCTTTTGCCTTGTAATGACATTCTTCAGACCATACTGAACCAAAATTGTTGTCATCTGAACTTGTCATAAACTGAAATTTATGATCCCATCAAACTTCTCGATATCGAATCTAATTGCCATATATGAACAGGTTGATTTTAAAATTTGAACCAAGCTCTGATACCAGCTTATTGGAAATAAACTTGTATAAGAAACGAACAAGAACAAAAAAAGTAAAAAAAATAAAATTGGGCACACAAATATTTACATGGAAAACTCCTCTGACGAGGATAAAAACTGCGAGCAAAGAAAACCTCACTAAAATGGAAAATAATATGCATGAGTACAAGATGGAGATAATCCAAAAACAAATAAACCTTAGACCCCTCGAAAACAAAACTCTCTAACTAAAACACAAAATTCCCTTAAAGCTCTCTCAAAACTTTCTTAATCTTACTGTGATAAAGATATCAATCCTAAGGTTAGCAAGACCCTTTTATAGGTTGAAATTCGTGTGAATATATTACTAAAATATTCCTAGAATAATTAGAGTTCAACTGGGAAAAGATAGCAGAGTTTAACTGGGAAAAGAAACATGATTTATGTGTGAACATATCGCCACGTCACAACATCCCGATTCGCCTCATCACGACGTCGGGAAACTGCTCGTCATGGCATCAGAAACCTCTCTGACATGATGTTGTCCCCTGTTGGAGCTGTTGCAATTTTGACGTCCCATACTGGTGTGTTTGGTTGGAATCCACATATCCGCCAAAGTCCGAGCCTTGTTAATAGGGGTAAGTATGAATATTAAGTAAAAGTGAAATAAGAATTAAATTCCCTATTAACTTGTCGGGCTAGTCGGATATAATTGGCATGCCATAGGATTGGAAGAGTACGGGATTTATCGGCTTTACCAACCAGGCACTTTATGTGCCGTATTTTAGGCACTTATGTGTCGTTATCTTTACCGCTACCGCTTTGCTCACATTCGATTCGGCCTTTGTGTGTGTCGATCATCATTATCGTTACCGATTCGGCACTTTGTGTGTCGAATATTGCTACTGTTACTGTTATCGATTCGGCACTTTGTGTGTCGAATATTGTTACTGTTACCATTACCGATTTGACATTTTCTGTGTCAGATATTGTTACCGTACTGTTACTGTTCTGGATTCGTTCTGAAGAGGTACTTCATACCTTACTATTATCATTCTTGTTCGGATTTGTTCCGATGAGGTACTCACGTACCGCATCGCCATCTCTATCTTTATTCTTCGCTTTGACTTGTCGATGAGGCACTATGTGCCGTACTGGTGTGTTTGGGTTGGAATCCGTGTATCCGTCAAAGTCCGAATTGTTAATAGGGTGAATAACTGAAATGAGAAAATTACATAAATTTGATTGATCGTACTATTAAAAAAATACGAGAAAGAAATTATGAGTTGAATTCTCAATTGAATTGAAATGTGAGATTTGGAGCTTGAACTTAAGGTTCATGAATTTGCTAAAATATCGAATTATTGATATTGAAATCAGTTGAATAAATGAAATGAGAAAATCGAATGAATTTGGTCGGTTGAACTATTGAAAGTATAAAAAAAAAAAAAAAAGTGGAATTAAGAATTGAAATGTGAATTGAAATTGAGATATGAGATTGAAAGCTTGAACCAAAGGTTCATGAATTGATTAAAGATAATATAATGATATATGATGCTATTTGATGAAAGACTATTATCGAGATATGAAATTAAAGCATAATTAACACATATGACTTATACTGTTACATGTTTGATGTTTATTATTTATTATAGTTTTTATAATTTGAATTATGGTAATACCACTGAGTATAAACATACTCAACGTACGATTGTATTACTATAATTCAAATTATTTATTATTAAATGTTAAATTTAAATTATGTGCATGGTAAGTGAAGTATGAGGTAAGTGTTATTGTTGAATTGAATGGAAATTGAATTGAGTAATGAAAAAAAAATTAGTATTGAATTGTATATTGATGAGAAAATGAAATTAAATTGAGTTATGAATGAATTGAAAATGAAATTGGAATTGGATAGTGATATATGAAGTACATGATAAGAACTATTAGTAAATTACGAATAACTAGTGAATTTTGAAATATATACATGTATTAAAGATAGAGAATATATAAATATACGGATTATTGGTACAATGATTAAATTGTAAAGTATTTAAATGTATGAAATTCAATTTTAATGCTCAAGTAGACAGAATTTAGAACTATTAGAATATTAGTGGCATGCCATTAAGGAACTCTAGCGCGCTCTTTGATTATTAGCACATGAGTGCTCTCCGTTTAGCACATCTGTGTTATTTGTATAACACTTTAGTGCTCTCTGTTTAATAGTGCATAATAATGCACCTCTATATCAGTTCCGTATATTTCAAGTGTTCTGTTTAGTTTAGTGGGCCTCTGTCAAAAAGGTAAACAATTTTCATTACAAGGTAAAGGATTATCTCTGAGTAAAAATGTTGATTATGATGAAACAAAACTCGTAAAGATACGAATAAATGTTTTGTAGTACTTGAGAATGATAAATGCTATGTTATATGAGTAAATACATGAAAATTAAATTATGAGGCTTTACGATTTCTACCTCCTTACTAGTACAGTTATATGCAATGAAATTTATGAGATTTATATTGATTAAGTTCAAAACTGTGAAAACGAAAAAGTCCAATAGTTGAGCAATTGATAATGCAGTCAAAACTGAGAATGAGTTAATAAGTGAAGATAGGTTCTGAATAAAAATATTAGATTTTTTCTGAAAACTACTTGGGATATACAGTACCACTGCTAAAGAAAGAAGTTATTTATAGGAAAATTGATTTATTCAGATATGGTATTTACAGAATGGTTAACTAAAAATTTCTTTCGAATTTGTTTCTTGAGTGAACTAAATGATATGAAATTTTTGATGACTATACTAGTCAATGGATTGATGAATTAATTGCAAAAATATTTGAATATAGCTATTATAATTGGGTATATTACGGTAGATTTTTGGGATTTTATATGGTTGTCTTATATGTACTGATATTTTCAGAGGTATATACATGGTTGTCTTATATGTACTTGATACTAAGATTCATATGATATTATCTTCTAATTTCTGTTGGTGGAAGCTCTGAAAGGCAAATGTGAAATATTGAATTAAAAATAAATTGTGAAATTAAAAGATAGAGAATGGATATAAATGATAAACTAGGTAAATATGTGCAGAAAGAAACTATAGAATTATAAAAATAATGAAGTCGATGATCAAAAGAAAACAAGGAAATTTCGAGGACGAAATTTCTTTTAAGGGGGAGAGAAATGTAACACCTCGAAAATTTCTACAGTAAGCTATTTTCCTTAATATAGTAAAATAAGGAAATAAAGTGACAAGAAGAGGAAAATTGAGTTATGTCATTGGGAAGTATATTATGACATATTAATTCAAGAAAGGACTAAATTGTAAAAGTGAGAAAAGTTTTGTTGCCCAAGAGTAAATACTCAAAATTTGAGAGATTAAAGTGTAAATATTAAAAACTTGAAGGACTAATAGTGCAAATATTTTAAGGGTGGAATAATCTAGAAATCAAGGAAAGTTGATGAATTAGGACCAAATTGAATAGGTGAAGAATTATAAGGGACTAAATTGTAATTTTATCAAATTAAGTGATGACTCAAGAATGAAATTTTAAAATATCACAAGGGCAAAATGGTCAATTGGAAGAGAGAGAAATCTAGAAAGTAATGATGATGTTGGTGATATTTTATAATTATTTAATTATTTAATTAGATAATTATTATTTATTTAATATTTTAATAAGATATTTTATTATTTTATTATTTCATTTAGCCTATATATATGTGTGTGTGTGGAAAAAAAAATACACACACCATCATCCATCTTTTCCATGCACTAACGTGAGAGGAAGAGAGAAAGAAAGAAAGTTTGCTTTCTTTACAATTTGGTCCTTCTACCAAAAATTCACCATTTTCACCCAAAAATCAAAAGAATTTCCATAGCTACCAAGAGAGAAAAATATTAAGGAGATTATGGGGAGTTAGAATATCAAATTGGATTTAAGGAATAGAAGCTGGAGGAGAGAGAAAATCAAATTAAAGATGGGAATCAATAGAACAAGGTAAGTACATCAAGATTTTAATATATTTTTAAGTTTGATATTATTGAAAAAGTATGTGATTAATGTTAATGTAGAGCTTCCTTATATATGGTCTTATATTCTTGATATGTTAGTGAAGAGAAAATAAGAGAAAGTAATGAGAAATAGTGTAGAGAAAGAAAATAAAGGTGTTATAAACATAGTAAATAAACATCTTGCACTAAAATAGCTTTAGACAGCAGCAGTAGGCTAACTTTTAAAAATCAGCATAAATTTTGAAAATTGAATTAGAGTATAAAAAAAATATGAAATTAAAGCTTATTGAGTCTAGTTTCTTATAGAAGAAACAGTGTAGGCAATGGAATTCTGAATCATGAGATATAATAAATTTTGTGAGACAAGGTCAGAATGATTCCAGGTTCCCCTGTTCTGAATTTAGAAAATCATAAAAAATTGGAGAAAAATAATTAGGTTGTTAAATTTATATTTTTAAAATCAAGAATGAGTCTATTTTCAATAGAAACAAACGAGAATATCATCCGAATCCTGTACAATGAGATAATTATTTTTTAGTAAAGAAGGGTGGAAACTGTTAGACAGCAGAATAAGGGTGAATTTAAAGAATAAACTGTACTTATTGGCTAAACCAAAAATTCTAAAAATTTTATGGTAATAAGATACGTAAGTCTAGTTTCATGGAAAATTAGCGGACATTAATTTTGAGTTCTGTAGCTCAAGATATAAATAATTTAGTGACTATGACGCAAACGGACAGTTTTGAATATACATATAAGTAAATAGTGAAATTATTGATAATGTTACTTGTAGCGTGTTATATAAATTAAGGATGTGGAATGGAGAGGAGGAGGACAAAAAATATGTATGAATATTCAGCTAGCATGGCTAATTTGCATGTTTTAGGCTCATGTACTAAATTGAATAAAAGTAAAAATTTTATGGGCAATTTTGTAAAAATGTTAGAAATGACCAATTTGCATGAAATAGATTATTTTATTATTTAAAATTACAAAATTGAATGAAATTATTAATTAAGCTCAAGATCAGGGAAAAACATGTTTTAAGGATCAAATTGAAAAGTGTTGAAATTATGGAAAATTCTGATATTTTATAGAATTCATGGGTTGTTATCAATTTGTTTGAGAATAACGGCTGGGAATAAGGATTAAATTGCAATAATTTTATTTTATTTTAACCTAAGGATGAAATCGTCATTAATTAAAAGTTTAAGGGTAAAATGGTAATTTTGTTTAGAGTATTAATTGAATGTATTACAACATGAAATAAATGAAAACGATGATCAAATTTCTTTATAAAGATCCGGATAACTCGAATACGAGACTTGAACGTGGAAAAAAAAAAGATATCGGATTAATGAAATTATAAACACGCATAAAGCAACGAGGTAAGTTATTGTAACTTGAATTGTATTTTTAAATGCATGAAATATCGATATAATGAATTACCTGATTTATGTTTATGAAGAAATGGCAAGAGAATGATATTTATCATGACATGTAAATAGGTGATTATTTTTGATACGTTGATACAAGGAAATTAATTAAATTGAGACGAGTAATAAATTCAAGTAAAACATATCGAGAAAAATAAGTACGTTAAGGGACAATATGTTTGATTTTAATTGGTTCCAAATATGAACGTTAGATGAAATGAAATATTTGAAAAATAAATCGATAACTCCGGTAATGCTCCGTAACTCTATTCCGGTGACGAATTCGGGTTAGGGGCGTTACATTTAGTGGTATCAGAGCTAAGGTTTAGTCGGTTCTCAGACCGAATGTAGTACATGTGAAGTCTACAAATACATTACATAACCTGTGATAGTATGATATCTTCTGACTCTGATGATATTTGTTTTACTTAAAGATAGAGATGTTTTCCAACCGAGTTAATTTCGATAATGTTGAAAGCGATACTCAAGTATATGAGTAAAAGATGATTATGATGAGTCTGAACTTATAAAGGTATGAATAAATGTTATATTTAAATTTATGTGTATAGTAAGTAAAAATTTTAAGGTAAGTATCAATATTGAATTGAATGAAATTGAGATAAATATTTGATAGTACGTTGTTGGATAGTGAATTTTAAAGTGAATTGTTATTGAACTGAAATTGAAATTGAAATTAAAATGTAAATTGATTGGAAAAGTGAAACAAATAGAATACATGAGAAGTTAATATTGGAATGGCTTTGATTCGATGATATGAAAATGAATGGATTTGAAATGTGAAAAGTGATTGGAATTAAATCAAATTGAATTGAATGTGATTATTTGAAATGTATATTGATTGAAAAAAAATTAGTGATTTTAAATTTGATTGGACAATAAAAAAAATATGAATTGATTAAAAATAAATTAAATTATGAATGTGTAAATATGTGAATTGTGTATTGATTGAAAAGTGGTTGGAATTGAATCGAAGTATGATTATATATGAAAATCTGAAATATGTATTGGTATTGAATTGTATACTGATTAGAAAGTGGAAAAGTAAATTTGAATTGAATTGATTTGAATGGAATGGAATTATGATTAATTGAAATGTGTACTGGTTGGATATTGAAATATGAGAAATTGTGATTAAATTGAAAGCGAAATTTGAAATAAATAAAAAAATGATTTGAATACCCTATTAACTAGTCGGACTGAGTCGGATATAGTTGGCATGCCATAGGATTTGGAAATGTAACGCCCTCACGCCCGAGACCGTCGCCAGAGTCAAGCTTGAGGTGTTACTAAACTCAATTCATTACTTAAACAGCTCAAACAACTTATTTTAAAATTTCCAGACAAGCTGGCTAACTGCGTTACAGTCGCTTAAAAATTCATATCTTGAGTTTCAAAACTCAAAATCAAGATCCGTAAATTTTCCCTGAAATTAGACTCATATATCTATCTGCTAATTTTTTTCTAGAATTTTTTTGTCATACCAATTAGTACAGTTTATTAGTTAAAATATCCCCTGTTTCAGGGTTTGACTACTCTGACCTCTGTGAATTTCGAATCAGATATCTCCCTGTAAAGAGTTCCAATGACTATGAAGTTTGTTTCTAATAAAACTAGACTCAATAAGGAATCTGTGCATATAAAGCATGACTTCTAATTATCTTTGTAAAATTTATGATGAATTTCCAAAATCAGAATAGGGGATCCAGAAATCGCTCTGGCCCTATTTCACAAAAATTTAAACATCTCATAAAATATAACTTATATACCTGTTTTGTTCCATCCATATGAAAATAGACTCATAATTCTTCAATTCCATATTTTACTCATCATCTAATTATATCTCTACTATTTTTAATGATTTTTCAAACTCACATCACTGCTACTGTCTGAATTTATTTTATGGTAAATTTTACCTATTTCATGGTTTCCATGGATTAGCTAGCAATTTAGCATAAATAACACCAAATATGATCATGATTAGCCATTCCAATGGCTAATCATTACCAAGCATTTCCATACCACTCAATAACCATATCATAAGACCATATACATAAAATGATTATAATGCTATACATGCCATGCTCGAAATATACAAGCCATTATGCCAAGATGATACACGGATAGTGTGAGCGAGCCTCCGACCGTTCCCGATTTCCGAGCTGGCTTGTCAAAACTACAAGGAATGAAAATGAGGGAGTAAGCATAAAAGCTTAGTAAGTTCACATGCAAATAGCAAGTAACACAACTATATAAGCAAACATAAAACATCATTTGCTTAATCATCACCGAGACATTCATATCACATTTTCATTTATCATCTTACCATATTGTTGTTATATCGAGTTTTCAACCCGAGGGTTAAGTACATACCTGTTCAAAGTATCCATTTCACAACACTTACCAATACGTCTCTTTCATCTCGAGTATTCCTCCATTTGAGTAGAATTTTACCCGTTGAACACATCGGAATATAATTCGGATACATGGAAAGTTTGCACATAAGTGCCACATATGTAGCCAAGCTACCATGTAACCCGCCCATAAGTGAACTTGGACTCAACTCAACGAGCTCGGGCGTTCGCATCCATAAGTGAACTCGGACTCAACTCAACGAGCTCGGATGCCTAGTTACATCTCTCGAACTCGGGCTCAACTCAACGAGTTCGGATATTCGCATTCATAAGTGAACTCGGACTCAACTCAACGAGCTCGGATGCCTAGTTACATCTCTCGAACTCGGACTCAACTCAACGAGTTTAGACATTCGCATCCATAAGTGAACTCAGACTCAACTCAACGAGTTCGGACATTCGCATCCATAAGTAAACTCGGACTCAACTCAACGAGCTCGGATGCCTAGTTACATCTCTCGAACTCGGACTCAACTCAACGAATTCGGATGCCCAAATATCCTAGTGACATGTCACTTGTATCCTAATCCATTCCTAAGGTTCAACGGGACCATTTTCCCAATCATGTGTCTCAACCATCTCCTACGGATTGCCGATACCGATACTCGGTAGTATTTCACATTTCCAAGTATATCACATAATTTGACATATTATCAAACAATTATCACGAGTATAATATTTCATAATAATTATCATATCATTTAAATAACATAAAAACATTTAAAATAATAACTATGTTACCAACATTTACATATGAACTTACCTTGTATGCGAAAATGGCTACTTTTACCATTTCATCCACAACTTGGTATTTTCCCCATTTTAGCCCAAATTTCAGTTTTCCTTGCTCTATCATTTAAAATATAGTTTAATTAGGACTCACATTATTCAAATTGACCCAAAATCATATTTTGGCAAAATTAGAGTTTTGCCCCTAAACTTTCACATATTTACACTTTTGCCCCAAAGCTCGTAAATTAAAATTCAGCCTATTTTCTTATGTTTTATGACATGCTGATCATTTTTCCCTTATATGGAAACATCAAATTCTCACTCTAACATGTACTTATGACTATTAGGTATTTTTATCGATTAAGCCCTTTTACTCGTTTTCACTTAAAACCGAGTAGCACAGGTTGTCTAACATAATTTAAAACCTCATATTCTATCATAAAACACCAAAATACACAAATTTGACTTATGGGTATTTTTCCAAATATAAACCCTAGGTTAAATTATTGCTAGCATAAGCTAAATCGAGCTACCGGGATTCTAAAAACGTAAAGAACTTGAAAAACGGGGCTAGAATAGACTTAAAATCAAGCTTGGAAGCTTAAAAAACCCTAGCCATGGTTTCTCCTTGCTATATTCGGCAATGGGGTTGAAGATGGACACATTTGGGTTTTAAAATTTGTCTTTTAATTAATTTTACCCCTAAATGACCAAAATGCCCTTTTTACTATTCTTTAAATTTTTACCCTTCCAAGCCCATTTTTGTCCTTTTTTTAAAAAAATTGGTAAAATTACTCTTTAAGGACCTCTAATTAGTAATCTAATTCAATTTTATGCAAAATGCTTCTAGAACACAAGTTTTGCAATTTATTCAATTTAGTCCCTAATTTCAAATTAAACACTTTATGCATAGAATTTCTTCACGAAATTTTCACACAATCATGCAATCATATCATAGACCTAAAAATAATTATATAAAAAAATTATTTCTATCTCAGATTTGTGGTCTCGAAACCACTATTCTCACTAGGCCCAAAACTAGGATATTACAACTCTCCCCCCCTTTAGGGATTTTCGTCCCCGAAAATCTTACCAGAAAAGTGGTCTTCACTTATGGATGCGAATGTCCAAACTCGTTGAGTTGAGTCTGAGTTCGAGAGATGTAACTAGGCATCCGAGTTCGTTGAGTTGAGTCCGAGTTCACTTATGGATGCGAATGCCCGAGCTCATTGAGTTGAGTCCGAGTTCACTTATGGGCGGGTTACATGGTAGCTTGGCTACATATGTGGCACTTATGTGCAAACTTTTCATGTATCCGAATTATATTCTGATGTGTTCAATGGGTAAAATTCTATTCAAATAGAGGAATACTCGAGATAAAAGGGACATATTGGTAAGTGTTGTGAAATGGATACTTTGAACAGGTATGTACTTAACCCTCGGGTTGAAAACTCGATATAAAAACAATATGGTAAGATGATAAATGAAAATGTGATATGAATGTCTCGATGATGATCATACAAATGATGTTTATGTTTGCTTATATAGTTGTGTTACTTGCTATTTGCATGTGAACTTACTAAGCATTTGTGCTTACTCCCTCCTTTTCATTCTTTGTAGTGTTGACAAGCCAGCTCGAAAATCAAAAACGGTCGGAGGCACGCTCACACTATCCGTATACCATCTTGGCATAATGGCTTGTATATTTTGAGTATGGCATGTATAGCATTATAATCATTTTGTATATATGGTCTTATGATATGGTTATTGAGTGGTATGGAAATGCTTGGTAATGATTAGCCATTGGAATGGCTAATCATGATCATATTTGGTGTTATGTATGCTAAATTGCTAGCTAATCCATGAGAACCATGAAATAGGTAAAATTTACCATAAAATAGATTCAGACAACAGTAGTGACGTGAATTTGAAAAATCATTAAAAATAGTAGAAATAGAATTAAATAATGAATAAGTTATGGAATTGAAGCTTGATGAGTCTATTTTCATATGGATGGAACAAAACAGGTATATGAGTTATATTTTATGAGATGTTTAAATTTTTGTAAAACAGGGCTAGAGCGATTTCTGGATTCCCTGTTTCAACTTTAGAAATTCACCATAAATCATACAAAAATAATTAGGTGGTGTATTTTATATTCTTGGAATCCTTATTGAGTCTACTTTTAGGATGAATAAACAACATAGTCATATAAATTTTGTACAGAGAGAAATATGGTTCGTAGTAAACAGAGGTCAGACCAGTCAAGTTCTGAAACAGGGGCAACTTTAACTAACAAACTGTACTAATATTCATCTATTCTTTAGAGAGGGAGGGAGAAAATATGAGAGAGAGGATAAAATAGAGAGAGAGAAAAGTGAAAATGAATAGAAACTTATATATTTAGTAAAAGAATTATTAAATATATTTAAAATTAAGGAAAAATATTTAAATTTCATATTTTATAATAACATTTAAAAAATAATATTTTGATAAATAATGCATAATGATATTTAAATAATATTTAATACAATTAATAATAGGGAAAGTATTTGATACATGTGGAATTTTTTAAACTTCACAAGTAGGTTTAAAGTGTGACAAGTGTCAAATTTATTTTTATTTATATATATTTATTATTTTTTACTATACCCTATAAGATCGCTTGGGTCTTGACTTTATATAAAGCGGTTAAAACTTGTATCAGACACCCGTTTGACACAGGTTCAAACATTGTCACATCTAGAGGTGTGCATGGGCCGGGCTACCCGGCCCGACCCGAAGGCCCGCCCGAAATGTGGGAAGGTTTGGGCAAAAATATAGGCCCGAAAAATGGGCTTGGACAAAAAAATAAGGCTTGTTTAAAAAATGGGCCGAGCCATGGGTAAGGTATTTTTAGCCCGAACCCGGCCCGGCCCGAACACACTAAAGGACAAAAAAAATCTACATATTTTTTTTATTTTTGAATATTATTTTCTTGTTGATTTCTCCATATTTTGCTACCATTTTACTATTATGTTGCTATTATTTTGTTGTTATTGTTTGGATATTGTATAAATTTTATTTTATTGTTAATTTTCTTATCATTTTAAAGGCATTTGTTAATTTTTTTATTATTTTAGAAGTATTTGCTTGTTAAGTTGCATTTATCTTAGTGTTATTTAAGTTTACATATTTTTCAAAATTTATTTTCAATTTGTTGGGAAATATTTATTTTGATATTTTTAGTATTTTTGATGTATTATATATATTTAAAAATAATATAAAAATTAATACGGGCGGGCCGGGCCGGGCCCGGGTTTTAGTATTTTTATCCGGGTCGGGCTTGGGAAAAATTTTAGGCCCATTTTTTGGGCCCGGCCCGAGCCCAATAAATGGGCATGATTTTTTAGTTGAGCCCGACCCGAACCCGGCCCGGCCTGGCCTATGAACACCTCTAGTCACGTCCATCCTACTTGAATATTGTCTAAAAAAAATTGTATTTTAATGATGATATTTTAATAGATTATATGAAGAATTTATAAATAAATTATATTTAAATTTTTACAAGACATGAATACTAAGATAAATAAAATACTGTTTTAATCTAAGGATAAAATTATATTTTTAATCTATTTCTCACATATTTTATAATATTATTCATGTGAACCAAATAATGTAATATTATTAAACTAAGTAATAAATCAAACACTAGTGGCAAGTTACAAATAAAATTGAGATTTTGAGTTTGAGTTTGAAACTTGGATGATTTATGATTAATTTTAAAGGTTTGGATTCTGTTTGATCATAATAGAATAGGAGGTTGGGCTTTAACAATTGACATTCTTAAGATTCCATAATCCATCTTCTGTAAGTAATTTTTATCTCCTTTTCTTTTTCTAAATAGAACAACTTTATTTTCCCCTGAAAACCTAATGGCAAAGTTGACATGTACAAGTTATGTTCCTTAAGGCTTAAGGTACGTTCAGATTTTAAGAATATTTACATAAAAATGGCATATAGTTTGAGACACGTAATTAAGGAAAAAAAAGGAAAATAACTTTTTCTTTATTAAGTTCCCTTTTTTGTTTTGTAAATCTATACTTGAATGAAAAGTTTCTGATTTTTTATTAAATAAAAAATTATATACGAAATTAGCAGAGTGTGGAACGATAGGATTTGACTTTTTTGCAATTTTATTTAAGAAACTCAATTAATTTTTGTTTACAAATTTTAGAAGCAAGCTTTAAAGCTTATTACAAAGACTTTATATATATATATATATATATATATATATATATATATATATATATATTATGGGTTTATTGCCATTTTGTTAGGAAATGAGTCATAAAGGAAGGATATATTTCTCCCATGGCGTATTGAATCTTCTTCCTTTAACATGCAATAAGGAAAAGAGAAAGTTTTGGTGCAAAAAGAAAAGCAAACGTATACAAAGGAAAACCCTTTTGCACAAAGCTTTTATACTCTCCTACTGCTTTTGTCAATCAAAAGATATTGACTCTCATGCTTCTACTCTTTCATGTTATTATCATATTTGTTTTTTTGGTAGGTTATAATGGAGTGGTGATTCACAAGATTTGAACCCTGATGGAGCTGTTAACCATTGCATCAATGGCTTGCCGCCCACATTTTTATTTCTAAAATTATCAAAAGCACTTAAAAGAAAAAGGTAGAAATAAAGGTCTACCAATATTAAGAAAAACAAACTTACGTGCTGATGTCTTTAGTAATAATAATAATAATAATAATAATAATAATAATAATAATAATAATAATAAAAGGAATGGAAAGAGAAGAACCTGATCGTGTTACTTACAAATTACAACTGAATGAATGAAAATATAAACATTGCAGAAAGGATCATAAACCTCAACTTTATATGGCTATTGTTGAAGTTATCAGATACTTCTCACTAAGCTAAGTTCCATAAACATAGGGAAACTGAAACCCAACTGTGCTGTGTTTTCACAATGCTTGGAGAAATGTCAACTTCCACATACACTTAACTTGTTACTTAGCAACTGTTTTCAGGTCAACAGCTATGGATATGAATAAACCATCATGATTTTGATCTTTTCATGAAATTTTTGTATCTAATACTTGTGCCCAGAGATGAGAGATCCTCCAAATATATGAAATAATTTTGGCTTGATGCTACGTAGTTTCAGCAAGCCAAACTGATCTTTGCAGCAGCTGATAATTTTCAGGAATCAAAGCATAAAGGAATGAAAACTGTATTTACCAGGAAATCTTTTGTTATCCGTCTTCAAAACTGGAGATATTGTACACAAATAATTTCAGAAGAAGACCAACCCCTAACATAATTTGAATATATGAAAATCAAAAGCACCATCTGCTCATCTTTTTTCGTTTCTTGTTTCTCAAACTACATCGAAAGAGATATGCATGTGTATGAAATCCGCAAATGATGAACACCACTCGATCACTGTCTTCAACTATTTACACGAGTCTCGAAAGTAAGAATGGATACATTGCCTAACCTATCGGTAACTGGAGCAGCTTTACTTCCATTCAGCTTTCAGCTGATGAAATCTGTGCATTCAATAAGCTCATACCATATTATCATACACCTAGATTTCGTGGCAAATATTTATGTGCTCTCCTGGAATGTGTGTGAACGAGAAAGGGCTGCAGGGTTTGCTTCCAAAATATAACTGCCATCTGATACATGATCTTTGCCTTCTGGTTTAGATTCGAAGGCGTTGAAAATTTTACCTCCTCGTAAAGGATCCTTCTGGCCAGGTTTAATACCTAATGTAGCCCATATGGGACTCCTTGAAGCTTCATTTGGATTGTCAATTCTTAGCGTTTTGGGGACCAGAATGCACTTTTCTGATTGCTCCTCTTCGACAACATTAGCTTCTCTGTAATGTTTGCCTAGTGTCGGTAAGCCATTGCCCGAGCCACAACTGTTGCTAGTAGAGGACGATGGAGATAGGCAACCACTGGAATTACTGATAGAGACATTTCCTCCACCGGGAGCCCATAGAGGAATGCAACCCCAATAAGCAGGCACAAACTGTAATTGAATGTTTGACGGGCAAAATCCCGGAACTGCCACCATTGGCGCAGGGCACCATTGAACTGTATTCGAAGTAGTGCCGTTTGGTGCACCAATATGTTCAGACGAACATTGACCAGAGGTCATTGAAGCTATATTACTTGGGCCTGTATTCCAAGGAAAAATACAAGGAGAAACAGGATAACACTGTGTTGGATGCTTTGTGTTCAGCTCATTAGGTCCTGCTGAACGTATTCTCTCTTTTTGCATGACATTTCCAGGCATGCCGCATGGCGTTATGGAAGATCCACACAAGGAAGGTTCTTCTCTTATTTCTCCTGAACTGACTGTACTGGTCTCAACACATCTCTTCTGGTCCCCAAGGCTAAGCACTGTCTTCATGGATTCACAAATAGGTGCTTCTGCACCAAATTTTAGAACTGTTCCATTTCCCATGGCAGTTGTAGTTTCCCCAGGAGATAGAAGCTGTTGAGTCGTGGAGTCGGGGGTTTCTATCCGAGTCACTGGTACGCCGCCAGAAGAAGCTATTATCTGTCGGTATTGAGAGGCCAAGTGCTTGTTCTTCCTCCGCCCAGCACCTATAGGAACATTTCTCATTGTTCCACCAGCTGTCCAATATCTCTGGCAGTTCTTGCAGAAGTGCCGAGGTTGGTTGACATTGTAGTTATTGAAATAACAGAATTTTGTGTCAAAGCTGTTGCATCGTGGACATGGAAGGATCTTGTCTGGTTTCTTAAAAACTTTCTCTTCGTCTGTACCATTTGTCTCTACCTGTTCATCTTTTACAATACAGTTCATTCGTATCCCGTTGGATTTCAAAGAAGTCCGGCATTCTTCCGTATCATTTTCTACCGTAATGGAATGACATGTGTTCGCCTGAGAAGTTTCGATTTCAACGATGGTCGTATCCTGAAATCCAGAATCCAAATTGCAATCTCATTTATAAAAGGTAAAAGAAAAATGAAAGATACCCATCAGTCAAATTGTAGTTAAAAGTAATACAAAAGAAAGATGTTTCTTGACCAAATTCAAAGGAATAATGTTCAAACTGTCCTTTTTCCCAAGTTTACAAGAAATTGACTGGGAACAAATGAAAAAAGAAAAAAGTATGGCTGCCATAATTACATGACTTTAGGCAAAGGTACAGGCCATGAACAGCTTCTAATAAATCATGTTGGACTAACTGCTTTTGCCCATCACCCTAATGCAATAATATAATATATTTTATATTTACATAAAGCTGGCTTTTCATTCAAAAACCAGGAAAAGATAGTCCAAAAGAAATCATAAGTTACAAAACTCTATAAAGAAACATGTTTTACAAAATTCCTCATGAACATATAATCTCTACTGCCAAAATCAACTAGATGTTTTTAATAGATGAACAAAATAAATAAATAAATAAATAAACCTAAACATAATTTTAATTTTCTTACTTCCCGGAGCATCCAAAGCAAAACTTGACCCCATTTTTTGCGAAATTTAAGGCTTCGTTACTTCATTTAAAACCATATACTAAAACACACACACAAGCACATTTAAAACATCAGAAAGGAAAGGACTACATAAAAAAAATGAAACCATTTATCATTAACCATTTACTCGTTTATATACCAAAAAAGCAAACAAAATTCATTCCAAATATAAGTCAATAAAAAACCAAGTAAATATGAAAGTGAAGATGCCAAAAACATGTGTTTTGAGTCCCAAAAACTTCAACTTTGGAACCATAAAAGAGGTTTAACAAACCCACACTTCCCCAACACATCATAGCAAAACAAAACAAAAAACCCATAAACATGAAGGCAACAACAGCAGAAAAAAAACGGGTAATTAACTAGAGAAGAAAACATACAAAGCAAAAATAGAAACAATACAAGCAACGTAAAAAAATAAGAAATGAAGTCTGAATATATGTAAAAAGGTGAGGTTACCCCAGCATGAATCTGAGATTGAGGCATAGGAATCTTCCTTCCAAAGAGCTTGAAAGCTGGATCTCCACCCTTCATCTTTTACATAAAGATTTTGATGTCTTTGAAACTATGAAGAGCAACAACCATTACTGGGGGGAGGAAAAAAAGAGCTCTTTTGTAGAAGCAAGGAAGCAACTTTTTATAGTGTTTTTAGTCTTTTTCTCTAAAATCCCAGAAAACCCCTCAAAACACACAAAATAAAAAAGGAAAAAAGATTTGATAAAAAGTCTGTGAGATAAAAGCATAAAGAACGTGAAGGATCAGAGTTCAATTTTTAAACCTTTCTTTTTTTCCTACTTTTTTATTATAGTATTTTTAAAGATAAGCTGTCTATTTGGGAAACCTTTTTTCTTTTTCGATTTCTTGGCAGGGTTATAAAATCTAGGCCATGTCAACTTCTTTTTGGTTTATTTCTCTCACTACTCCTTCTACTCATCTTACATTTTCAATTTACTTTTAATTCTCAAATTTTAGTTTTTCTATTTTTACATTTCAAATTTCACCTCTATCTTTATAATTATTTTCTTAGATTCAGGTTTCAGTTTTTTAGTTGCAGTGTTAACAATTAAAAATTTAACTAAATAGAAAATTTAAATTCCAAATTTATAAAAAAAAAAAATACAGTGACTTATTGCATATTTTAACCCTTATTTTTATAATAAATATGTTGATGTAACTATGTTTTTCTTAACGAAATATATTTTTGGTAATGAAATTTAGATGGTTGACTAATGAGATTTTTATGAAAAATGAATTTCATATTTTATTTTTAGTATAATAATAAAGTAGTATAACTTGCAAATTAATATAAAAATATTTCAAAATCGCTTCATCACTTTTTTATTATTATTATTTTAAAACAAGTAGTAAAATTTTCGCTAACCATCCATTTTCAATTATTCTCATTATATTTATTTCTCATTTTTGTTTATACAATCATGGCATGATAGTCAAGGGTATTTATCACCTTAAGTAGGGTATGGGTTTGAGCCACTCTAGTCCATTAGTTGTTCGGACTTTACTATGTTATTATAATTCATAAAAGCCACCATCAAAACTAAGAATATTAAAGAAATACGAGAGAGAAATTAAAATATTAATCAATATTTTTAAAAACATTAATTTAATTCCTCTCCAAATTCTAGTAATATAATGCAATCATTCATGTACTTTTAAGCATTATTTAAAGAATTTATATACAATTATTTTGTATAAATAAAGAACACAAAGTTGCCGTACAAATTAAATTTTAATTTATCTTATGTTAATGTAAAAGATTCAAGTCAAACTTTTATGTTTTAATTCAATGTTAAAATATTTTTATTAAAATAGAAAATCCGTTTCATTATTTGAAAATTAATAAAATATATAAATTTATATTAATATCTACATATTTTTATTATTAAATTTATATAAAAATATTTTAAAAATTATTAATTTAAATTTGAAATGAATCTAGCTAATATAAGAATAGAATACTTTTGTCCAAGTTTGTTTCAAGAGTTGACTCAATTAAATGAATCACTTAGGTCCTATAATACAAACATTTATGTATTTTAGTTAAACTGGATTAAATTATCAATTTTCAATTCTATCAATCGTTCCAAATCAAATATATTATTTAGAAATGTATAAAATTTGATTTATTTGAATTTTTAATTAAATTATTATCTCTCTTTAGACAAGTACCCGAATCGATGGAATTTAATTGTAGGCTTAAGAAATTGTGTATATATATTTGAATGGATGGATGGAATGTGATAGAGAGGAAAAGGGAGTGGGGGGTGGGGGTGGGGCCATTTCATAAGAAAGGGAGGCAAAAAATGAAAAGGGAATTTGAAAGAGACTCGCTTTTTACGCCGCCTTCAATGTCTTTGCTTCCCCCTCTTTGCCTTTTCCTACCAATGGAATGGGCCCTCCCTTTCTTTCTTTCTTTATTTTATCCCATTTTAGTTCGTGATTTGTGCCTTTCACCAATCACTTCATTTTTCCCCATATTTTAATGCCTCCAATTAAAATTTCCCACTACTTTATTTCTAATTTTGGTATTTTATATTTATTAATTTCAATCCACTCAAATTTGTTTAATTATATTTATTCAAAATTTATGTATTTTGATTCACTTTATAAAATAGAATATTTTAAATTTATGGTGTTATGTTCATATATCATGTATGGATTTTTATCCATTTCATATAAAAACATTTTTATAATAATGTCCTTTAGATTTTGTTTGAAAAATGATTCAATCTTCTTAAATTTGCACTTAATTCAAAATTTTTAATAAAAAGGTGTTTTTTTAGATGTAAAAAAGTGTTGAATAGAATAAGTAGGTAAATATTTATTTATCACTTAGGTAGTGTTTGGAAAGTAATTTACACTAAGTTTGGTTCGCTGTAGTGGAATACAGTTGTAATGGAATAGAGTTGTAATTAATAATTCAACTATTTAGTTGAATGGAATAGAAGAGAACTGTAATAGTATTCTTGTGTTTGGTTGAATGAAATGATATTGTAATGATCATTCCATTGAATGAGTATTACATTCAATCAAACAAATGAATGATTTACCATTCAATCAATAAGGGGGAATGCTATCCCATTCCCCCCAACCAAACATGGTGTTAGTAACTGCTTGTAATTACACGGGATGATATGTTTGAGAAACCATTGTAATTTGTGGGTCCCATTAAATTGGGTCTAATTCAAGCATTTAATTACACTTTTCAATTCTTAGACGAAGGTGAGAATCGAAGTAATTACGTAGGTAATTATATCCAAATCCAATTATCCTATGGCTTTCCAAACACTTGTATATGATTTAACCTTGAAAACTTATTTTTATACAAGTTTAAGTTATAAGAAATTATATTATAAGCAGCATACACACGAATGAGTGTTTGGATGGTTATTACAAAATATTTCTAAAGTTATATTATAAATCTTAAAAAATTATATCATAAAAATAATTTGTGTATTTTATAAATTTATAATAAAAAACTATGTTCCTTAAATTTTAAAAAATTTTAAAGTTATGACCAAAAAGTGTATTATAAAATATTAATTTACATATTATAAAAATGTTATAAAAAATATTAGAATATACTTATTTATAAAAAATTTTATGACAAAAAAATATGGCCATAACTTATTTACGTGTCCATGCTATATATTGTGCAAAAACAATATACTTATTTATAAAAAAAAAGTGTTATAATTTTTTTCATAATTTATTTATAAAAAATAATTTTCTAAAGTTATTACAAAAAATTATATATTATTTTTAAGTGTTTTGAAGCATACTGAACGATTTATAATTTTTTTCTATAAAGGTTATATATTATAGATTTTATATTATTTTTAACTTAATTTACTTATTATAAAAAAGGTTATTGTAACGATTCGCAAGTCAGTGGTACCGGAAAGTGTGGTTCCGAGACTCTATTTCCATAAATCAAATTCATAAATATTTTTTATTAAATACTTACTGAGCTATGTTTGGTGTGAATTAAATTTCAGATAGGTAATTTCGTCGAAATAGTGTTTAATTAGAGTACAGAGACTAATTCGATAAGTAATCAAAGTAAAAATTTTTAAGGAATTGCAATTAGAATTTAATATATAGGACTTGTAAAATAAATAAACCATTATATATGAATATATTTGAGTGGCAGGTTAAATCTTATTATATATATTTTATATTAAAAACTTTAGTTAACTTATTACTAAAACAGTAAAATAAAAACAAAAAGAAATGAAAAGATGATATTAATGGATGGAAAGAGAAATATTATTCTCATTTCATCCCAGACTTTTTGAAGCAAAAAGAAAAGGGAGAATGACACAGTAATAGGGTTCTTATAATTTTTATGTTTTCCGAATCCTGGTAACTCGAGCTAGTTGACCCATGTTGTATTTTTGTTATTGTTAAAATTTGATGATGTCACTTTAGTTGAATATTTAAAGTTTTAGAGACCAATTTAATAGATTTTAGGTTAAAGTAAAAAAGGACTAAATTGTAAAGTCAATTGATGATTTTGTGCAATAAGGACTAAAATGCACAAATTGTGAAAATTATGTTAGTCCCGATTTTAGAGAATAGATTGAATAAAATGCAAAATTTTCATAAATTATAAATTGAATGAAAATTTTAATTTTATATTGATGAAATGTCTTGTTGTTTTAATCCGTAGCTAACGTTGACCTGGATCCCTCGAAAAACAAAGGAAAAGATGAAGTTGTCGACGAATAACTCGGAGTTCATGGTCATTCCACTAAAAATTTAAATAGAATCGAATCGGTGGCATCGAGCATTGATTCAGTTGGTGCTCAACAACCTAGGGTTGATAGAGACAGAAACGAGGGTCAAGGTGATTCGACTATTCTTCAAGTTATAGCTAACACCCTTCAAAGAGTGGCAGGATCTACTCCGGCAATTGTACCAGTAACCGTGGTTCGACAAGCTTTGATTAAATAATTACGGAGGTATGGTGCCACTAAATTTGCTGAAGTTAAAGGAATTGATCCATCAACAGCCAAGATGTGGCTAGAATCCACAACCCGAGTATTTCAACAACTAGAGTGTACTTTATGTGAGAGTGTTATTTTTGTTGTTTCGTTAGTACAAGGGGAAGCTTATACTTGGTGGCAAACTGTTACACGTCACATTCCTATTGAATTTATAGATTGGGAAATCTTTCAGTTAGAGTTCCAGAAGAAATATGTTGAGGAGCTATACTTGGAGGATTAGAAACAAGATTTCTTTTCGCTAAAACAGAGAAATCTATCTATGGTAGTTTACGAACGAGAGTATTTGTGACTTAGCAGATATGTTGTAGAGCTTATTTCAACCGAAGAGGCGAGTTGTAAACATTTTCTACGCGAGTTGCGAGATGAAGTCAAAACTCAATTAGTGACATTGAAAATTAAAGAATTTGTTGATTTATCTAAGCGAGCAAAAATGGTAGAACAGTTTATGGGATTAAGCAAGAAATCTAAACTTCCTCATATTATGGGAAAACGATTCGAAACCTCTAATTTGTATTCAATATCCAAATGAATTAGAGAATCTCATGGGTCTTGGAGAGCGCATACAAAATTAGCTACATCGAACAGAGTACAAGATTGACAACCGACGATATCAATTGATAGTGTAAAAGGTCCAACTAGAGCTCCTGAAGTGCCAACTTGTGAGCATTGTAGGAAGAAACATTGGGAAAAATGTTGGAAATTATCTAATGTATATTTCCAATACGGATCACAGGAGCATTTCGCTCGTGAGTGTCTGAAAGGTGATAATATTGCACCAGTAGCTACACAGAGATATTCACATTCAGTTAAGAGTTGTGGTGGTTTTGTTTCTAGAGGAGGTGCAAGAAAGAGAAGTGAAGTTGTTGCTCGTCAATCAGAGGCCAGAGCGTCGGCTCGAGCATATGTTGTACAGACTCGTGAGGAGGGTGACGCTATTGATGTTGTAGTAGGTATCTTTTTATTATACTCTAGGCTTGTTTATGATTTAATAGACCCTAGATAATCACACTCTTATATTAATGTCGAATTAGTTAAATCGAGGAGTTTAAAATCTGTGACATCTAAAGTATCCATGGTTGGGTCGAGTCGTTTGGGGCAGTCAGTATTGGTCGACTAAGTGTGTAGGCAATGCCCATTAGAAATTCAGAACGTATCACTGCATGTTGATTTGTTGATTATGCCATGCAGCTATTTTAATTTGATTTTGGGTATGGATTGGCTCTCTCAACATGGGGTGATTTTGGACTATCGTAAAAAGAAGGTTGTAGTTTTAAATGCCGACGTTAACTTGATTAAAGTGAATGGTGTCCGAACGAGTGGTTCAACTTGTATCATTTCAGCAGTTCGAGCTAATAAACTCCTCAATTAAGGCTATGTCTTTAACTCGAATGTTGGTGATAGTTAGATCAACAAGATTCAAACTGTTTGTGAAATCCCTAATGTGTTTCTTGAGGAATTATTGGGATTACCACCAGACCGGGAGGTCAAGTTCGTAATGGAAGTGTTTCCTGGTATGGCTTCGGTGTCAATATCACCTTATCGTATGGCACTGGCAGAGTTAAAGGAATTGAAAGTTCAGTTACAAGATTTACTGAAATGCAACTTTGTACACCTAGTATATCGCCATAGGGAGCTCTAGTATTTTTTGTTAAAAACAAAGATGGTTTGATGTAGCTTTTTATAGATTAACGACAACTGAATAAGTTGACGATTAGGAATCGGTACCCTCTACCTCGTATCGATGACTTGTTTGATAAGCTAAAAGAAGCTTCAGTCTTTTCCAAGATTGATTTGAGATCAAGTTACTATCAGTAGAAAGTGAAAGATAGTGACATTTCAAAAACGACATTCTGTACACATTATGGCCATTACGAATTCTTGGTGATGCCTTTCGGATTAACAAATGCTTTGGCGGTGTTCATAGATCTCATGAACTATATTTTTTAGCCCTATTTAGATCAATTTGTGGTAGTTTTCATTGATGATATTTTGATTTATTCGAAATTTGAAAGGAGTACGAACAACATCTCTGGATCATTTTGCAAGTGTTACAAGAAAAAAAGTTATGTGGGATTAGAGTGAATTCGAAAAAGATCAAAGCCGTTGTTCATTGGGAAGCATTGAGAAATGTGTCAAAAATTCACAGTTTTCTTGATTTAGCTGGTTGCTACCAAAGACTCGTAAACAGGTTTTTGAAAATAGCTACACCAATGTCGAAACTGTGACAAAAAAATGTTCAATTTGTTTAGAACGAGCAGTGCCAAGAAAGTTACGAGAAATAAAAATAGATATTGACTGAGGCGTTAATTCTAACTTTGCCTGATTCGAGGAAAGACTTTGTGGTTTATAGTGATGCTTTATTGAGCGGTCTGGGCTGTGTTTTAATGCTAGATGGGAAGGTGATTGCGTATGCATCTCGCTAACTAAAAACACATGAACGCAACTATCTAACGCACAATATAGAGCTAACCGCTGTGATTTTCGCTCTAAAAATCTGGAAGTGTTATCTTTATGGTGAAAAATGTCATATTTTTACCAATTAAAAATTATTAAATATATTCTAACCCAAAAGGAGTTAAATTTGAAACAGCATCGCTGGGTTGAACTTTTGAAATATTATGATTGTGTTATCAATTACCTCTCTGATAAAGCTAATGTTGTAGCTAATGCGTTAAGTAGAAAGGCAGTATTTGAGGTTCAAGCGATGCTTGCTCAACTCAGTGTTAACAATGACGGTGGTTTGATGGATGAGTTGAAAGTCAAATCGGTGTTGTTTGACCAAATCAGAGCAGCACAGTTAGTTAATACCAAGTTGGTGGGATAAAGAGAAATAGTCTAAAATGGCTTGATAGAAAATTTCAACATTGATGATTGTAATTGTTTGAGGTCCTATAATCGAATTTGTGTTCTAGATGTTGCTAAATTGAAGGAATTAATACTTCACGAAGCTCATGATAGTCCTTTTGCTTTGCACCTTGGCGGAACAAAAATGTATTGCGACTTGCAAGAATTATATTTGTGGCCTAGTATGAAAAGAGAAATAGTCGAGTTCGTTGCTAAATGTTTAACTTGCCAATAGGTTAAAGTGGAACATCATATTCCCACCGAACTGCTTCAACCTATTTCAATTCCTGAATGGAAATGGAAGTGCATAACGATGGATTTCTTAATAGGGTTACCATTATTAGGGCTGTTCAATTGGTTAACCGAGCCGAACTACCATTAATCGAATTACCGAACCAAAATTTTTTCAAAAAAATTAACTGAACTGAACTTTTTCGGTTAATTCGGTCGGTTAACCAAATTAACTGAAATATATATATTTTTTATTTTTGGTTAAGACAAGTATAAAACATATAAAAAATTAACTGACTTAACCGACCAATTAATTTATATTTTCAAAAAATTAACCAAACCAACTGAATACTTATATATTATAATATTATTTATTAAATTTGATTAACTGACCGATTTTGAACCGAATAAACTGTTAACCGAACTTCCAAAAAATTATTAACCATTATCTCCGAAAAAGAAAAATGTTTGTTGGGTGATAGTTGATCAACTTATGAAATCGACTCATTTTATTGCAATTAGGATAGATTGGTAACTTCTGAAGCTAATTGAGGTGTACATTCGAGAAATTGTTAGATTGCACGGTATACATATGTTGATTATCTTTGATTGTGATCCTCGGTTCATTTTGAGATTCTAAAAATAGTTGCATAAATCTCTAGATATGAGACTTAACTTCAGCACAACCTTTCACCATCAGACAGATAGGCAATCTAAGCATGGTATTTAGATATTAGAAGATATCCTTTGAGCTTGCGTAATTGATTTTGAACCAAGTTGGGAACGTTATTTACCGCGGTTGAATTTATGTACAATAATAGTTTTCAGTCGAGCATTCAAATGACTTCGTACAAAACTTTATATGGTCATAGGTTCCGAACACCTGTTTGCTGGTCGGATTTGAGCGAAAGAAAAGTTGTTGGGCCAGAATTGGTTTAGGAAACTGAAGGTATAGTTAATGTGGTTCGAGATAGATTGAAAATAGCTTCCAATAGAAAGAAATCATACGTAGATCTGAAACGTCAAAATGTTGAGTTTTTCGTGGGTGACAAAATGTTTTTAAAGGTTCCGCTATGGAAGAAAGTTCTTCGATTTGGTCAAAAAAGAAAGCTGAGCCCTCAATTTATCGGACCGTATGAAATCAATGAAAGAATTTGACCAGTTGCGTATTGAGTGGCATTTCTTGTGGAATTGCAAAAAATACATGATATTTTTCATGTGTCAATGCTTAGAAAATATCGATCGAATCTTTCTCATATTATTTCGACGGAAGAGATTGAAATTCAACCCAACTTGTCATACGAGGAAGAACCAGTTGAAATTTTAGCTCCCAAGGGGAAAGAGTTAAGAAACAAACATGTTTGCCTCGTGAAAGTTTTGTGGTGTAGCCTACAAGTCGAGGAAGCAACTTGGGAGTCAGAAGAGACAATGAGATCTCAGTATCCCTACATCTTTTCAAGTAAATTTCGAGAATGAAATTTCTTTAGAGGGGGAAAATTGTAATGACCTAGAAGTCAGTGGTTCCGAAAAGTGTGGTTTCAGGACCCTATTTTTGTAAATTGAATTCATAAATATTTTTATTAATTAAATATTTACGAAGCTATGTTAGGAGTGAATTAAATTTCAAATAGGTAATTTTGTCTAAATAGAATTTAATTAGAGTACAGGGACTAAATCGTATAAGTAATCAAAGTAAGAATTATTAAGGGATACTTATAAAGTAAATAAACCATTATATATGAATATATATGAGTGGCGGGTTAAAACTTATTATATATATTTTATATTATAAAGTTCAGTTAACTTATTGTTAAAATAATAAAAGAAAAGAAAAAGAAATGAAAAGATGATATTAGTGGATGGAAAGAGAAATATTATTCTCATTTCATCCTAGACTTTTTGAAGCAAAAAGAAAAGGGAGAATGACGCACAACAATAGGGTTTAAACTTTTCAAGCTTTAATTGGTTAGTTAATTTAGTTCTTTTTCTTGTAATTTTTATGTTTTAGGAATTCCAGTACCTCGAGCTAGCTGACCTATGTTGTAGTTTTCGTTATTGTTAATATTTGAGGATGTTACTTTAGTTGAATATTTAAAGCTTTAGGGACTAATTTGATAGATTTTTAGGTTAGAAGTAAAAAAGGACTAAATTGTAAAGTCAATTGATGATTTTGTGTAATAAGGGCTAAAATGCACAAATTGTAAAAATTATGTTAGTTCCTATTTTAGAGAATAAATTGAATAAAATGCAAAAGTTGCATGAATTAAAATTTGAATGAAAATTTTGATTTTATATTTGATGAAATGTCTTGTTGTTTTAATCCGTAGCTAACGTTGACTCGGATCCCTCGAAAAACAAAGGAAAATGTAAAGTTGTAAACGAATAACTCAGAGTTCACAGTTTGTATTTCTATAATTTGAACTATTTAAATTGTTGCATATGAACATTGCATCATATGGTGAGTTAGTTCTTGGAAATCTGTGTGAAATGCTAATTTAATTGAATGGATGTGATTGAATATTTATTTGTAAAATTAGACTTAATTTGATAGTTATGTAAATAAAGTACATTGAATTATATATTGAACCGAATTGATTTAAGAAATGGACAATGTTGACAGATGCATGATAATGGATTGATAGGAATTTGGTTTTGTTATTGAGGATTTGGTATGTTGAATAAAATCGAGAAACAAGTTACCCTATTAATTGTTCGGGCAAGGTCGAGTATAAATGGCATGCCATAGGATAAGAAGAGTTCAGGGTTATACAGCTATATGTCGAGGATTGATGGGTATTCCATTTGTCAGTTATTTCGACCAGTTCTAGGCACATTTATTTGTCGGGCACGGGGTGCCAAATTGGTGTGTTGATTGGATCCGCGCATCCGTATGAGTCATTGTAATAGGAAATTGAAAATGGAAATCAGAACCACAATGGTGGAACATTTAAGTTAAGGATGATTATGAACTTTGAATGTATTCAATGGTAAATTTTGAGATGGAATGTGCTAGCATGTGATCTAATTAACAAATGATATATGAAGTGAATATGACATGTTCTAGTATTAGTAAATATATGATAATTTTGAGAAATAAATAAGTGAATTGGTATATAGTAATGGCTATATTGCATTTTATTACTTATGTCAACTTATAGTTCATTATATATTAGATTAGTTATTAATATTCGGATTATAGAAATACCACTAAGTTACTCAGCGTACGGTTTTGTTTTCCATGCGCAGGTTAGGTACTTAGGGATTTGATCGTCGTTTCAGCGTCCAACGACAATCCTGAACTTAGGGGTATGTTTGGTTCACTGTAATTGAATAGAGCTGTAATCAGTAATTCAATTGTTTGGTTAAATAGAATAGATAGAATAGAGCTGTAATAGAATTCTTGTGTTTGGTTGAATGAAATAGATGTTGTAATAGTATAAGGAAAAAGACTTAAATGACCAAAGTACCCTTAGCAAAAAGAATTTTAGGTAGATGATTATTTTTATTGTTAATAAATTTTAATAAAATTATTTTTAAATATATTTTATTAAAATAATAATAAATAATTTAACCATATTTTAATATAATTATTATTAAATATAATTTAATATAATATAATATAATTTAATAAAATAAAATATAATTTAATAACATTCTTAATATAATTATTATTATATGAATTAAAAAGTCATAATATATAATACTATAAAAATAATATATAATCTACTTTATTATTTTTAAACTGCAATACATATTTAATGTGCTAAATATCATTAGTGAAACAAAAAAGTTAATTATTCTACAATAAAAAACAAAATATTAGAAGTGATAAATAATTTGAGAATTATATTTCACATCCAATCATAATATTCATATATTAACAAAAAGTTACATGATTTCATTAGTTTATATGTCATAATCCATATGTTATAAAATTTTACAACATCAAAAGGTTACAACATTGTAATGACATTCTATCATGTCACTATACCATCCAAATATTACAAACACAAAAAGTTACCAAAATATCATCAACACAACCATGATTTTTAATGGTCAATAAGAAATCTTCTGACCCATTCCAGTCACACATAAGAAGGTAAACTAAAGAAAATGAGCATTTGCGTTGGATGATCTGGAATTTTGCTCAATGCGCGATAGCGCTCATCCTCAGTTAAACTTTTTACTTCACATAATGTTGGATTAATTTTAGACCACTTTCTTGAATGATCATTGCTGACTTTTGTTGAATTAGCACTTCGGAGGCAATACTCTTATTGATTTCAAGGCAAATGGTCGGAATGTTTTCCGCCAATAAAATGGCAGCATCATTAAATGAAATAGAAAAATCACTTGCATCAGAAATCTTTTTTTTTTCTTCTTTGAAAATGTGGAATCACCTTGATTTCTAGCTGGTTGAGATTGTGTAGCTGAAAGATCCATGTCATCCAAAGAAACATCAGCTTCGCATCCATGGAAATTGTTTCTTTCTTATGCGTATTTGTAGTAGCTACATCCTCAACATCTATTTCTTCAATAATATCAGCGGCTGTTTGAGCATCTTTCCCAGTGGCTCGATCTTTTGCGTAGATGGAAATAAGTTGGTTATAATAAGGGAAACTACGATGTTTGAATTGAGCGAATTCTTTATGCCTCTATAAAAATGCGGAATTCATATTAGATATAAGTTTGGTCAAAATAAGATAATAAAGACTTGAAATAATTCTTACATTTATATATGAGTTTCACATCGCATCTTCAACAACAACAAGCTGCCTATGCTCATCCCAACCAAAGTCGCTATTGTTTTTTCTACTAACATGTCATAAATGATTGACCAATCCCTTTTCAATTTCCTAATCCTTGATTCAAGATTAGGTTTAGCCTTCAACATGGCATGAGGTAAAACTTTTCCTAACATTTTTTCCAACTCATTTAAATGAGCGGCTTTGAATCTCGTATCTGCATTAAAGGTTCCAACATTGTGCAAGTCGACCATACAAGCAACCAACGCAGCATCTTCTTCTGGAACCCATTTCCTTTTGGTTCCCCAAGAATTTTGGGAAGAAACACTTGATTGTGAAAAACCTAACATAACTATCTTAAGAAAAAACGTAAATTAATAAGTTCAATATTATAAATCAAAAGGTCAACACTTAATAAAATTATAACACATGATGAATCAAAAGAAAATAAATTATAATTCAACAAGTCTAGAACAATACAAAAAAAAAAAACAATTCAAACACCACCAAAGTTTCATAGACTAGATGCATGAAATAACATAAACAAATTGACATTTACTATTTTTACCCTAAACCTAACTAATTTCTAGATGTTTTCCATTCATCGAACATTTGGTTGGCTAGTTCCATCCTCCAATTAGCCCATGCATCTGATGGATGAATATTTACGATATTTGGTTCATCGTCATCTATCACATTACTAGGTAATCCTTCCCCCAACTCCGCTTCAATAGGATCAAGACTGATATAGATTCGAATAAAATTATGGAGCAAACCACATGCAATAATAATTCTATTGTGCACCCTCACAGGATAGAATAATGGACTCCTAAGTATTCCCCATCTAAGTTTTAATAACCCAAAGCATCTTTCAATAACATTAAACGCTGAAGCATGTTTCATATTAAAAAGTTCTTTCGGAGTATTTGGCTGGTAACCCTGACGCCACTCATTCAAATGATATCTTTGTCATCTAAAAGGTGCAAGAAATCTCTCACAATTTGTGTATCCAACATCAAATAGATAATAACAACCTATAAAAAGAAACTATTTATCATGGTTAATTTCCCAAAAAAGTATGATCTTAAAAATTAATTCAAATTCCTCTAATTTTGCACTTTACCATGAGGAACTTTTAGTCCATGTCTCCTACTAATGGCATCTTGAAGAACCCATCCATAAGCAATAGAACCTTCCCAACCAGGAAGAACATAAACAAAATGCATATCATGTGTACAAACACCTAACATATTTGTTGCTACGTCACCTTTTCACGTTTGATATCTAGGTTTATCAACTATTGGAACCCTAATCTTGATGTGGATTCCATCTAAAGCACCTAAGCAATTCTACATCACATGTATAAAACCTTGGGTTAGGATACTATATTTAAATCTAAATTAACTAAATTATGTACGAGCGCTATATAGAACTCACTCAAATACCTTAGACTATTTCCACCTTGGGTCTATAGAATTAGCTGTAATTGGCTTTACCTTTTTAAATAACACATCTTGTAAGCGTATGACAGCATTTAAAACATTGTGAAATGATCTGCTAACAGTTTCCCGGAACATATTAAAGTGATGCTTGATAACTCAATTTTTAAGGTGATGAGAAATGATATGTAAAAACATTGCCACTTGCTCATCAATAAGCATGTTCCTTGACGACTTTAATCCCCCTAAAGTTTGTAACATCTCACATAGTTTAAAAAAGGTAATTCTATTCATCCTAACATGTTCAATACAGGTCTCGTCACTAGCATATACAAGTCTTTTTACATAATCTCGTTTTGCATAAAAATCTAAAATATAGGATCAATCCTTGGTCTATAAGTATGAAGGTTATGGATGACACCCAATGTAACTAAAACCCAACTCGCAACTGTACACATTTGCAACCATATTGTCATAGCAAGACCAATTCTTTTTATGTCTCTCACTTTGTACTATAAAGGTAGACGAGCCATTACTGCAAGATATTAAAGTGTTACATATCTTCAAATCGTAGTAAAAGGGTTACATTTCTCCAATACTAATTTCAATAACAGAAAAACAAAATCAAAGAATTCAATTGCAAAAAAACTTACAGTGATTCAATGAATACAACATGCTTAACTCTAGGTGGAGGAAGAAATCAAACAAGTCAAATAATAAGAGGAAGCAATAACAAACTATTAAAGAAAAATGAACAATACAAATAAATTACAACTAAATATAAGGGTCTATTTAGAATCTTTAAAAAAAATACATATTAAGAAAAATGAACAATACATATTAAGAATCTTTAAAAAATACCAAATAAATTCACTACTTTATCCTACAAAGCGCTTGTTTTATGTTTTTATCC
Source organism: Gossypium anomalum (assembly GCA_025698475.1). Lineage (NCBI taxonomy): Eukaryota > Viridiplantae > Streptophyta > Magnoliopsida > Malvales > Malvaceae > Gossypium > Gossypium anomalum. Next base: position 71,931,923 of record CM046966.1, on the reverse strand, counting down.
GTTTTTGTATTATTTGTATTTCAATTATTTTCCCTGCCCTCCCTCAACTCTTTTTATAATTACTATTTACTAGTCTTTTTACATTATTGTTCTTTATACCATTTCTATTATTACTATTTAATCATCCATCTTTAAATGAAAAATACATCTAAACGTATTCGAATCAATATTTTTATTATTATAACAATATTATCAAATAAATTAAAACTTCATTATTAATTATTGTTATCAAATAGATTGTAAATCAGGATTTCATCACCTTAAAATTGAAGAATCCAGTAAACCTATAATAGCTTTCAGTGTCCCAAATGACTTTTATTACCTTCTAGTTATAAAAACGCTCCAAGAAGATTTCAAGCTTTTATGGATAAAATATTCAGAGACTATAATGATTTCATTATTGTGTATATAGATGACATCCTTATATTCTCAAAAACATTAGAAGAACATTACAAACATCTAGATTTATTTAGTGATATTGCTTTCAATTCAAGATTTGCATTATCAAAAACTAAAGCAGAATTAGTTAAACCCCAAATTGATTTCTTAGGAATAACTATTGATAAACAAGGAAAACAAGGAATTAAAATGCAAACATTTATTATTGAAAAAATCATTAAATTTGATACAAATTTAGACATTAAAAAGAAAGTTCAAAACTTTTTAGGATTAGTAAATCAATTAAGAGATTATGTCCCTGGATTAGCTAAAAAATTAATTAAACTATAGAAAAAGATTAAGAAAGATTTAGAACATTCTTGGAATGAAAAGGATGTTGAAATACTAAAAAATATTAAAAAAACATTGTGAAAATTATGGAAAAATAAAACTAAACTTCCTAGATGAGAATAAACAATATAATTGGATTATAGAAACAAATGTCAGTCTAGAAGGATATGGTAATGTTTTAAAATTTAAATACCCTGATTCATCTAGAGAATATATCTGTACCAGATTTTACTGAACCAGATTGTAACTTACATAAATATGTAAAGAATTATATTAACATTACAAAAACAAAAATTTGTTTTATAAAAGTTACAACAACTATGGCAGATATTCAAAAGGATCATGTCAGGGGACCTATTCAAATGGTAAAGATAAACATCACTCTGAATTACACTATTAATGATAAAGCAAAAAAATTGCCAGAAATTACAAAAGAAAGATTATCAGACATCCTTAAAAAGAAGCGTGTCCAAAGATCAAATCAAATAGTAAAGAGCTTAAGGAACTCCTAGAAGAAGATACCCCAATCTGGATCTATGAGAACCAAAAGAATAATTTATTATATTCTGTTGCAAGAATACAGAATGATCAAACTACCAAACAACAATTTTATCGTTGGATCTACACCATTAATTTCCCAAATGCACTAGAAGCAGATCGCACCAGAGCAATTCCTAAAGACTTTGCATCATTGGAAGTAAAAAAGAAATTATGCTTGCTAAAAAGTAGATTCAACTGCTAAGTGGTAGAATCTTAACGTAAACAATGTATCATTAGTCATTAAACATATATATACATGCTCTCTAGACTGAAAAAGCTAATTGATGTTAATTTAAACTACTTTTTTGTTAATTACTTGGATCAAGGCTCTCATGGAAAATAGTAGAGGCCATCTAATGTGCATAGATTGGAAAGTTATATAGCGTTAAAACTTAAAAGCAAATACCTTTGATTTCCTTTTCAATTCTGCCCTCTTGTGAGGAGCATCGGATTTCCCTAGAATCAAAAGTCAAAAATACCATTTTAATCAACTTTGAAAACATTTTTTACTCTAGCCAGAAAGCCCAAAAATTATACAAATGACAAATATAAGTGAAGCATGAGAGGATACCACCAAAGATAAAGCAATAAACAAACCTCTCATTAGCTAAAAACTAAGCACCTAAACTCAAACAATGAAATTGAAGAAAACAATCAGAAACAATAACCTTAAAAAAACCCTTAAATCAAATTTATAAAAAATTGAAAAAATTGAGATGGAAAAAGTCTCAAAATATTGAGTAGAGAACTCTCGCCCTCCATGGTGTTTCTGTTTTGTATGCTGCCAATTTACAAAGGAATTTACACAATCAATACCAAGAAAAACCAATGAACCTTCAACTGGATCACAATTTAGATTACAAGCTGCAATTTTTTTAGGTTATTATAAAATGACAGTTTTGGAGGTAGTAACAACATGCTTTTGTACCTCCTTTTACAACAAAACCATCCTTGTCTTAATAGCTTGTTTCTTTAATTCATTAGCACTCCAACAACCTCTCAACAAATATATACATGAATCCAATATTGGATTGAAAGGGGGAAAAGAAAAATTGAAAGAAGTGAAAGAACTTTAACTAAAAAAATCAGAAAAAAAAAAGGAATCAAAGGCACTTACTATAAATAAGGATGTTCAACTAGAAGGAAGATGAAGATAAAGGGCGAATGGATGCTTGATTTTTCGTAGATCAAGGAGATAATTTCTAGGGTTTGTTTTGGGGATAATTGTTGAGGAAAAAATCTAGAGTGAAAATGATGAAGAAGAGAGGCAGGCTATTTTGGTCCAGAAAAGTAAAAATGTTATTATGGGTGTGGTTTTGAATAGGCATTTAAACCCCCAACCCTGAATTCCTATTACAAGAGTTGAGGGAATAAAGGTGCAATAGCAATTCTGTGGATTCACTTACACAGTGAACCAAATTACTGCATTATTGTAGCTCGCAGAATAGTGATGGAATGGAATAGCAATTCGGATGTAAGCACGCCCGGAAGCTCAACGAGCTCGGGTGATGTAAGCACGCCCAGAAGTTCACTGAGCTTGGGCAATGAATTCATCAAGCTACCTAAAGGCCAAATGACTCGGGCCCGAACTAAGCTATTTCGAGAAGCTGTTTCAGCAATGATCCTTTAAATTTGGATGAAAACGAGTTTGACGATAAGGGAGTAGTTCGGGCCAACTCTATAAAGACTCCTTGCACCTTGGTGCAAGCCGACTTCAGCTCATTTCGAGCTCATCAAGTTCAATCTAGCTCGAATCAGCTCATTTGAGCTTAATTCAGCTCGATTCTAGCTCAACGAGCTCATTTCCATTCTTTTTTATTTTACGCGTTTTAAGTTGTTGGAATTAAATAAATTAATTTAATTAAATAAGTTAATTAGTTTTCAGCTCAAAATATGTTCAAATTTGATATTTATTAATTTGAGTTAAGTGTGTTTAAATTTTAATGCATGTTTTTTTTAATATGTCTAACTATAGCATTTTAATGTGTCTTAAGCTGAACATTTTAAATGCGGGTTTTTAAATGTGTCTTAATTTGTTTGTGTTTAATATGTTCTAGCCGAATGCATGTTTTTATTATGTCTAGTTTTTGTCAATTTTTAATAAGTTTTGAACTCCATTAATTGTTGATTTTAATGTGCAGGCATTAAAGCAAGCATGCATGATCGAATTTAATGTGTAAGTATTAAAGAAAGCATGCATGGAACAGCATTAAAAGGAGCTGCTGGTGCATGGAACGACATTAAAGGAGCTACTGGTGCCTCTTTCCCCATGTGACTTTTCGTGAAACACCATCAGCCACAACTATTCCCCAAATTCGGCTGAATGTTTGCTTGTCTATATGGGTGCCCAAGTAGAGATGTTAATGCTCCAAGGTTGTTTAGCTAATCAATGTAGCAAATTAAATTCTATGCATTCTCTTTGGCCAAATCTACCAAAGCTTTCAACTCAACATTAACTCAGCTTGTTGGGAAGCTTTAAGCTATCCAAAATGCCTAGTAAATGCTGCTAGACATTCAGCTTCTTAAGGAAGGAGTAAAGGAGTTCATTAAGCACTTTGGGACAATTCCAAGAAGTCAACCAGCTCCCATGCATCCCAAATAATCATCAGCTGAATCAAGGCATCTAAAAGCTACCCATTGACATTCTCCTTACTCAAGAAGCTCCAAGGAACCTTCATAAAAATATTCTAGAATTTTCAGCTTAATTAAGCTGAAATCAATTGACTATTCAGCTATCTAAATTGCCTACTCGGCTAGCTCATGTATTGGCTATAAATTTCATCTCATTTCATTTTGTAAAAAGACTTTTGCCAAGTTATTGAATGAACATTTGTTCTGTGAGGTTTACTTCTTCTCTATTTTCGTATGAGTCTAGAGTGACTTATCTAGCGTGCTAGTGGCGTCAACCCGAACTCTTTCTATCCTAACTTATCACCAGCCCTGGTGTGGCGTTCGTCCATCTTTTTATACATTTGGTTCTTACTTTCCTAAGTAACGGGTCAAAGTCCATCCTTCTATCTTTCATTAACCCACCTTAAATAATATAAGTCCCGAGGCAACACTGTCTATAGTGTTGAATCGTTCTTGACGTTTAAGTTCGTTTTACCATTTCCACCTCCTATCAAATTACCTATCCTACCTTCTTGTTAGACCGAACCTATCTTATTCATTTTTAACCTATCTTTGAACCCTTTTTGATAACTTCCGCTCAAACTAGCCAAATACACCCTTTTCTCAAAACCGAAAGATACTTTCTCGATAACGATCGGGTAACTTAGATCGACTCGACTATCAATGCCAGGCCGAATCACATCAAATTCCATCCAACCAAACATGCTCTAAGTGTTGGTGAATGGTTCTTTTTGGTCTTGGCATGTACCTAGGATGTTTATATATTTAAAATGGTCATTTTGTGACTTGTTGATATTTGAAGGTTATGTATATATGTAATGGCTTTAGTCATGTTGTTGATGGCTTGTTTGGTTGCTTGGATTATATGTCTAGTCTCCTTATAATTGAGGAAGCATCATGCTATATAATATGTTTTGGTTGATGCTTGAATTTGGAATAATGCCTGACAGACATAGGTTATGTTTAGGTGTTATTTGGTAGATTTAATGCTTAAATCATGAAATTGATTTTAAGGTTATTTATGTTTAAGTAGATGATAGTAGATGTGACATTAAATGTTTAATAAAATGGTATATTAATTTTGTATGATTGATATGGAGAAAAATATGAGATTTTTGAAATGGATGAATAAATGCATGTTTGTTGGATTGTTTTGAGGTGTCATTAGAGGTATAATGGTATGATTGAATATGATCATTTAGTTAGTTTTAATTTGTTGTTTCAAGTGCCAATTGTGGCATATTGGTTAGACACTTAGGATGGTTGTTGAAATTGATGTTTTTGATGTAACACCCAAAATCCGGTCTAGACGTTATGGCTGAATCTGGCGGTATGACATGAGAGTGCTTTTAGAAAACTTTAGCAAGTTAAAAACCGTACAGTTCATTATCTTTACTTAAATCGTGAAATCACTAATCCAATTATTAGGCGAACACATTGCATTATCGCGGAAGTTAAAACATCATCAATTCATAAATCAATAACTTAATAATTTGAATTCCCAAAATAACTTAAAAATAGTTCAAGTCTGAAAACATTTCAATCCCAAAAATGAATATTTAAAATAAATCAGACGAAATAGAATGTTACTCAAAAATCCATAAATGTCCAACAATGGTCACCATCGAGCCCTCCGTCGCACCGATCCATCTACTGCTGAGGATTACCTGATAGACAAATAAACAAAAGGGTGAGTTTTCGCAAACTCAGTGTGTACATCCCCACAAACAACATGCATACAAACAGATAACATAATACAGATATTTGGCCATAGCCGTACAGTTATCGCATGCATAACAGATCAGCTATCAAAAATCAGAAATCATGCACACCAACCCTGCACACTATCTCCGTCCAGCCCAACACACCATGTGGGGATAAAATTAACCCAGCCCTATGCACCAAGTATGGGGATACAATCACCCATCCAGCCCTACACACCAAAAGGTACCGTAAAACAATACATAAAAGATATACGCAGCTTAGCTGCCAGATAACAGGCTAATCGCCTCTCAGACTTCCTTCTCTTCATAGCAATCCCAACCCAATGCAATGCGTCATAAATATCATGGCATGATTATATGCAGATAACGGATCATATCAATATCATGGCAGAACAGATATACAGAATCAGATCGATACACTTGCTTATATTATCATGTTTTAGCATACAATTCATCAATCATTCACAATATGAGGTCTAAGTAACGCTTACCGCCCCTACAATTAGGTTACAGTCGACTTAGGCGACCCGTACAACCTTACATAATATTTCATACAAATTGGACTCACACGCCCGTGTGCCTCACCCGTGTGACCCACAAACGGTTGAGCCCGTGCCTCGCACATGGCCTCGCCAGCCTCACACGCCTGTGCCTGTCGCAACCGTATGGCGCGCACATGGCCTGGCTCATCTGCCACACGCCCGTGTCTCGCGACACAAGCTACCACACGGGCAGAACACACACCCGTGTGGCGTCGACGGTGAGCCTTTCGACTTTCGCCGAAACTCGTTTTCTATGCAATCGGAGTACACACCTGGTTCATTTTCGCTGTTAATCCAGCCAAGAGCACTCTAAAGCCTAAGATTGACAAAACTGAGTCCAAATCAGTCACTTAAATCAATTTACCTAAGAATGGACAAAACCCGAAACGCGAGATCTACTTACTTTCGATGAAGAACCTTGTTTCTTTGCTGTTTAGAACCCCAATTAGTGATCCACGGATCTTTAAACACTCCTTAAACAGCAACCAAAATCTCTCTTAACAAACTCCCACATAAAACACTTAACTTGCTTAAAGTGCTACTTACCGAATCGACGAAACCACTAGCAAACCACTAAGCCAAACGAGAGGGAAAGAAAAACGAAAGAGAGGAGAAGGAAAAGTATAATTTTCAGCAGTAAAGGAGGTTTTGGAAAAACGACAGAGTTAACTTTTGTCAAAAAGGAAAAAATAAAAGAAAATCCTAAGTTTTCCCTAAAGCCCAAACACAGAATTTTACTAAAGCCCAATGCTTACATGAACTTGCAGCAAAATAATCTCATCGCTACTACAGGAAATCGAACCCCTGTCCGTAAGTGTAATCCCTTGCCACTTAACCATTAGACCAATAGGCCCATTCTGTTAAGTTTTTACCAATAATTCCATATAAGCTCGCTGACCTCAAGTCAAGCTTTATTCAAGTAAAACCCAACATTTAGCCCAAGTTAATGCTTAAACCTGGAACCTCCCAAACACACCCCAGAGCATATAATTACTTAACCCAATATATAATTAAGCCAAAATAACATGAATCACAAATTCAGACACTTCCAAGCCCAATACTCACAAAAGCCGAAAATAAAAAATTTGGGGCGTTACAAGTCCACCCCCTTAAAGAAAATTCGTCATTGAATTTTACCTGATCAGAAAAGGTGAGGATACTACTAACGCATTGAATCCTCTGGCTCCCTAGTAGCCTTCTCAGTGATATGATTCGGCCACAATACCTTCACTAAGGGAATAGACTTGCTATGCAGAACCTTGACGTCATGATCCAAAATCTAAACTGACTGCTCCTCGAACGTCAAATCTGACCTAACCTCAATCTCCTCCACAGGCACAATGTGAGTAGGATCAAAGTGATACCGTCTCAACATCGATTTGTAGAATACGTCATGTATACGATCCAACTCTGGAGATAGCTCCAACTGATAGGCGACTGGCCCCACTAGCTTCAGAATTTGGTATGCCCCAATAAATCAAGGACTCAGCTTGCCCTTACAGCCGAACCTCAGAACATTTTTCCATGGCGAGTCCTTAAGAAAAACGGTGTCTCCCATAGAATACTCAATGTCCTTCCTTTTTAAATTCGTATAGGACTTCTGTCTATCAGAAGTCACTTTCAGTCGATCTCGAATCAAGCGAACTTTATCCTCAGTCTCTGAAACCAACTCCGGACCCAGAATACGCCACTCACCCAACTCCGTCCAGCAAAAAGGAGTGCGACACTTACGACCACAAAGAGCCTTATATGGTGCCATTTAAATACTAGACTGATAGCTGTTATTGTAAGCGAACTCTGCCAAAGGCAAGTACTCCTCCTAACTACCTCGAAAATCCATGAAACAACCCCTCAACATATCCTCCAATATCTGAATCACCCTCTCTAACTGACCATCTATCTGAGGACGGAAAGTAGTACTGAAGTCAAGTCGAGAACCCAAAGCCTCATGAAGTTTCTGCTAGAACAGAGACGTAAAACGAGGATCCCTATAGGAGATGATCGAAATAGGAACCCCATGCAACCTCACTATCTCGATAATGTAGAGTTTAGCCAGCTTTTGCAAGGTGAAGTCCATCCTAACAGAAATGAAATGTATAGACTTGGTCAATCGGTCCATGACGACCCAAACAAAATCCTTCTTAGTGGGTGTCAAAGGTAACCCACTAACGAAGTCCATCGTCACACACTCCCATTTTCACATCGGTATCTTTACTGGCTGTAGCAAACCCGAAGGTAACTAGTGCTCAGCCTTAACTTGTTGACAAGTCAAACAACGAACAACAAAGTCGGTCACCTCACGTTTCAACCCTGGCCACCAATACAACTCTCGAAGATCCTTATACATCTTGTTTCCACCAAGATGCATAGCGTAAGGGCTACTATGCACTTCTTTCAGAATCGACAGTCTCAGATCCTCATCATTAGGTACACAGATCTTATCTTAGAAATGCAATATTTCATCACTGTCAACCCTAAAATCAAAAGTAGTTCTAGCTTGAACCTGAAGGAATCGTAACTCAAGAGAGTTATCTCCTATCTGTTTATCCTTAATCCGATCCAACCACGATGGTCTAACCAACAACTCAGCCAGAAGACTCCCATCATCATAAAGACTCAGTCGAGCGAGCATTACCCTCAAATCGGTCATAACCCTATGACTTAACGCCTCGGCCAACATATTAGCTTTACCTGGATGGTACTCGATAACGCAGTCATAGTCCTTAAGCAGCTCAACCAAATGATGCTGCCTAAGATTTAACTCCTTCTAAGTGAGGAGATACTTGAGGCTCTTGTGATCAGTGTAGATGATACACTTCTCACCGTACAAATAATGCCTCCAGATCTTATGAACAAAAGCTACCGCTGCCAACTCCAAATCATACGTCGGATAATTAGCCTCGTGAGTCTTGAGATGACGAGATGCATACGCGACTACTTTACCTTCCTGCATCAAAACGCAACCCAAACCCACATGTGACGCATCACTGTAAACAACGAAATCCTTGCCAGACTCAGGTTGTATCAGAATTGGAGCCTGAGTCAAAACCATCTTAAGCTTCTCAAAGCTATCCTGTTGAGCGTCGGTCCAAACGAAAGGGACTCTCTTACGCAGCAACTTAGTCATCGGCGCTGCTATCAACGAGAACCCCTCTACGAATCATCGGTAATATCCTGTCAGTCCTAGAAACTGCGAACCTCCGACATACTTTTCGGCTGATTCTAATCTAACACAGCTTCAATCTTATAGGGATCAACTCTAATCCCCTCTACAGAAACTACATGTCCCAAAAATGTCACTTCTCAAAGCCAGAATTCTCACTTACTGAACTTCGCATAAAGCTGTTTCTCACGGTGAATCTGCAGAACCACTCGCAGATGCATATCGTGCTTATCTTCAGTCCTAGATTATATCAAGATTTCGTCGATGAACACTACCACAAACTGATCCAAATAAGGCTGGAACACTCGATTCATCAAGTCCACAAACGCTGCTGGTGCATTAGTCAACCCAAAAGGCATAACTAGGAACTCGTAATGTCCATACTGAGTCCTAAATGTTATCTTATGCACATCGGCCTCTTTTACTCTCAACTGATGGTAACCTGACCGCAGATCAATCTTAGAGAACACTGAAGCTCCTCTGAACTGGTCTAATAAATCGTCTATCCTCGGAAGTGGGTATTTATTCTTGATCGTCAACTTATTCAACTGAAGATAATCGATACACATCCCCATCGTACTGTCCTTCTTTTTCACAAACAGAACCGGTGCTCCTTATGGCGACACACTAGGACGAATAAACCTACAATCCAACAGCTCCTGAACTTGAGCCTTCAGTTCTGCCAGCTCCTTCGATGTCATTCGATAAAGGGGCGATAGGCACCGAAGCTGTACCAGGAATCAATTTTATCCCAAAATCTAACTCACGATTCGGAGGCAACCTTGGTAATTCCTCTTGAAAGACATCTAAAAAGTCTCTCACAGTACGGATGTCCTTAACTGAAGAGTCCATAGAATCAAAAACACTGATGTAGGCCAAGTATGCCTCACATCTCTTCCTCAAAAGCTTCTCTGCTACCATAGCAGATGTCACATTACTCAGATAATTTCATCGCCCTCCAATCATGACTACCTCATTATCCTCTTCGGTCTTTAGAACCACCCTCTTTTCAGCACAATCTAGACTTACACGATGCTTCACCAACCAGTCCGTTCTCAGAATTAAGTCGAACTCCCTAAACAGAAGTTCCATCAGATCAGCCAGAAATACTAGCCATTGGACTTCCAACAGAACGTCCCTGAACAGTTTACTAAACCTAATGGACTGCCCCAACGGACTCACTATAGAAATCTCACTAAAAGTGCTCTCATACGGAATCCTCAATGTCTCAGACACAGAGCATGCAACATAAGAATGTGTAAAGTCTATGTCTATCAGTGCAACATAAGGTACATTAAGAATTAAAAACGTACCCGTGATGACGTCTGGAGCATTTCTATCCTCACGACGATGTGCAGTATAAACAAGTGTTAGCTGCCTCACCTCAGTCGGCCCAGTACCCCTGCCAGGTGCTCTCTGACCTCGACCTATACCATTACCGCCCCTAACCTATCCTCGGCCCCTAGGTGGCTGTTGTACTCATCTCGATGGCTGTGAAGCCTCAGTAACCGGAGCTTGCACCTGATTACCCCTTAGTGGGCAATCCTTAACTCGGTGCTCAGTCGATCCACATATCAAACAAGCCCCAATAGATCTTCAACACTCGCCTGGATGGCATCTATTACACAGCTGACAGATTGCCACCTAGTAGGCGCAACAGTAGGCCCAACTCTCACAGGCCCATTAGTCCTGGCCTTTTTCTTAGGCTTTATCCCAGAACCAAAAGGCTCAGAATCCCTCTTAACATTCCCTTTTTCCTGGTTTTGGCGCTCAGAGCGCTTTACCTCCTCAGTTATCTTGGCCTTCTCGACCAAGACTGAGAAATCCCACTCCCTCTGAAGAGCTATCAAAACTCGCAGACCATCTTCAAATCGGATATAGCGCTCATACTTGGTCGTCACCATACCCCTCGCATAGCGACTCAGTCTCAGAAATACTGCCTCATACTCGGCTACTGAACGGTCTCCCTGAGTGAGATTCAGAAACTCACGTCCCCTAGCGTTAGTATAGCTAGCTCCCACATACTTACTCTGGTAGGTGGTCTTAAACAAATCCCAAGTCAACCTATCAGGCTGAGTACCCTCCTTAACGGTCAACCACCACTGATATACCTCATTTCAAAGCAAAGACACAGCTCCTTTAAGCTTCTGCTCATTAGAAAAGTCCAGATCATCCATAATGCGCTCTATGGCCTCTATCCAATACCCAGCCACACTCGGAGCAACTCCAGCGATGCCCCTAAATATCTTAGCCCCATTCGACCGGAGTTGTTCTGTAACTGACCCACGGCCTCCAGATCCAACACTAGCCCCAGCGACCCTCTCCAGAATTCGGCGTTGTCCCCAACTGTATGGTCAGCAAACTCAGTACCAGTCTCAATAGTAGGTGATACTGGTGTCTCACTAGAGTCCAAATTAGGGATCGTATTAGATGCGAAGGACTCAGCTCGAAGCCCTCCACGTTTTACCTCGACCTCTAGTACCCCTTCCACGAGTACCACGTGTGCTTATCGTAACTATCGAATTAATTTATATTTTAAATATTTTATGCATATCAGTTTACAGTTCCGATAATTATTAGCGGATATGTTATACAGAACAGAGAGTTAGCTCCCACATACTTACTCTGGTAGGTGGTCTTAAACAAATCCCAAGTTGACCTATCAGGCTGAGTACCCTCCTTAATGGTCAACCACCACTGATATGCCTTATCGTGAAGCAAAGACACAGCTCCCTTAAGCTTCTGCTCATCAGAAAAGTCCAGATCATCCATAATGTGCTCTATGGCCTCTATCCAATACTCGGCCACACTCGGAGTAACTCCAGCGATGCCCTTAATAATCTTAGCACCATTCGACCGAAGTTGTTTCGTAACCGACCCACGGCCTCCAGATCCAACATTAGCCCCAGCGACCCTCTCTAGAATTCGCAGATAACCTCGGGACAAGCATCGTCGTCCCCAGTTGCACGGTCGATGACTTCGATGCAGATCAGTGAGCAAGTGATCACCGTGTCCCACTAGAGTCCAAATTAGGGATTGTATTAGATGCGAAGGACACAGCTCGAATCCCTCCACGAAATCTACCTCAAGCTCTAGTACCCCTTCCACGAGTACTACGTGTGCTCATCGTAACTATGGAATTAATCTGTATTTTAAATGTTTTATGCATATCAATTTACAGTTTCGATAATTATTAGCAGATATTTTATACAGAACAACATCAGAGTTTTAGAGTCAGTTATCGCGAGTAATACGTTTCACTACAGTTTTAGTTTACACTACCTAAGTGTTTCAGAAAAGTGCTACCTATAGTAGTCTTAATATTCGTACATAGCATTTCAGACAGATAAAGATAAAATTTCATTATAGGCAGGCTTTCAGACAATACATATCAGGGTTTCAGAGAACTTACAGGACCGGCGCCGAAGACTCGGTGAACCACTTATTTATCAAAACATTCTAAATTACTTTACCACTGATTTTTAAAACCATTCTTTTTACCGCCTAAAATCACAGTCGAGTTGTTTCAAACCTGGTTCTTATACCACTAAATATAACACCCCAAACCTGGTCTAGACGTTATGGCCGAATCTGGCAGCATCACATGAGAGTGCTTTTAGAAAACGTTAGCAAGTTTAAAATCGTACAGTTCATTATCTTTACTTAAATTGTGAAATCACTAATCCAATTATTAGGCGAACAAATTGTATTATCGCGGAAGTTAAAACATCACCAATTCATAAATCAATAACTTAATAATTTGAAATCCCAAAATAACTTAAAAATAGTTCAAGTCTGAAAACATTTCAATCCCAAAAATAAATGTTTAAAATAAATCAGACGAAATAGAATGTTACTCAAAAATCCATAAATGTCCAATAGTGGTCACCATCGAGCCCTCCATCATACCGGTCCATCTACTACTGAGGATTACTTGACAGACAAATAAACAAAGGGGCGAGTTTTCGTAAACTTAGTGTGTACATCCCCACAAACAGCATGCATACAAACAGATAACACAATACAGATATTCAGCCATAGCCGTACACTTATCACATGCATAACAGATCATATATCAGAAATCAGAAATCATGCCCACCAACCCTGCACACCATTTCCGTCCAGCCCAACACACCATGTGGGGATAAAATTAACCCACCTAGCCCTACACACCAAGTATGGGGATACAATCACCCATTCAGCCCTACACACCAAAAGGTACTGTAAAATAGTACATAAAAGATATATGCAGCTTAGCTGCCAGATAACAGGCTAATCGCCTCTCAGACTTCCTTCTCTTCATAGCAATCCCAACCCAATGCAATGCGTTATAAATATCATGGCATCCTTATATGCAGATAACGGATTATATCAATATCATGGCAGAACAGATATACACAATTAGACCGATACACTTGCTTATATTATCATGCTTTATCATACAATTCATCAATCATTCACAATATGGGGTCTAAGTAACGCTTACCGCCCCTACAATTAGGTCACAGTCGACTTAGGCACCTGTGCAACCTTACAGAATATTTCAGACAAATTGGACTCACACAACTGTGTGGCCCACATGGCCCAAATAGGCTTTGCCCATGTGGATCACACGGTCTGGCCCAAAATACCACATGCTCGTGTGGCTCACCCGTGTGACCCACACGCCTGTGCAGCCTATACTGCCCAAATGGTCGAGCCTGTGCCTCGCTCACGGCTTCGCCAGCCTCACACGCCCGTGCCCGTCGCGCCCGTGTGGCGCGCATATAGCATGGCTCATCTGCCACATGCACGTGTCTCGCGACACAAGCTACCACACGCCCGTGTGGCGTCGACAGTGAGCCTTTCGACTTTCGCCGAAGCTCATTTTCTACGCAATCGGAGTACACACTTAGTTCATTTTTACTGCTAATCCAACCAAGAGCACTCCAAAGCCTAAAATTGACAAAACTGAGCCCAAATCAGTCACTTAAATCGATTTACCTAAGAATGGACAAAACTCGAAAAGTGAGATCTACTTACCTTCGACAAAGAATGTTGTTTCTTTACTGTTTAGAACCCCAATTAGTAATCCACAGATCCTTGAACACTCCCTAAATAGCAACCAAAATCTCTACTAACAAACTCCCACATAAAACACTTAACTTGATTAAAGCGCTACTTACCGAATCGACGAAACCACTAGCAAAGCACCAAGCCAAACGAGAGGGAAAGAAAAATGAAAGAGAGGAGAGGGAAAAATATGATTTTCAGCAGTAAAGGAGGTTTTGGAAAAACGACAGAGTCAAATTTTGTCAAAAAGGAGAAAATAAAAGAAAATCCTAGGTTTTCCCTAAAGCCCAAACACAAAATTTTACTAAAGCCCAATGCTTACAGGAACTTACAGCAAAATAATCCCATCACTACTACAGGGAATCAAACCCTTATCCCTAAGTGTAATCCTTTGCCACTTAACCACTAGACCAGCAGGCCCGTTCTGTTAAGTTTTTATCAACAATTTCATATAAGCCCGCTAATCTCAAGTCAAGCTTTATTCAAGTAAAACCCAAAATTTAGCCCAAGTTAACGCTTAAACTTGGAACCTCTCAAACACACCCCAGAGCATATAATCACTTAACCCAACATATAATTAAGCCAAAATAACACGAATCACAAATTCAGACACTTCCAACCCCAATACTCACAGAAGCCGAAAATAAAAAATTTGGGGCATTGCATTTGACTTGAATTAGATGCATTTGAGTAGGTCGAAATGTGGTTTAGTTGATAGCTTGTGGCATAGATTTTTCATGATAGAATAGCTTTTTTAAAAAGGCATTTTCCAAGTAAACACGATTGTATGACTCCTGTATGCAAAATTTTCCTACCTTTTTAAATTTATTTCAATTTGATCCCTAATGATTGCCCGCTTAGTTCTAACATTTAGTAAACTCGATATTAAATTGAAATTGACTAAAACGCATGTTAACTTGGTTATTTATGAATTGTTTGGCAATTAATTGAGATTTTTAAGTATATATATTGTTGCAATTATTTGGTATTTGTTCGTAACATCCTATTGCTCAAGTCCAACGACCGGACCGGGTGAAAGGTATTACAATTATAACCTAATATAAATATTTCTCCAAATTAAGTTTATATAAGTTTTTTTTATCATAAAGCTATATTATGTTTGCATTGTGAACCCAAATATGATGTGGTAGATACTAGTTATGCAAATATAAAAGGTTTTCTTACATTATATCTTGGGGGTATGATACTATTTGAGAGAATAGATCTAGACACAAGCACTAGAGACAGATCACAAACTCTTTAATTTAATAAATTCAAAACTTCAAAATGTGGTTGAGGACATTTGTTGTTCAAAAAAAGAATTCACAAACTCTTTAATTTAATACTGACATATTGTATACTTCATAACTTCATTTGTATGTGGAATTTAGATTATCTATACTTTAAAGATTACATTGAATAAGAAGACCTTGATAATATTGATGATATACATTTAGATTCAAATGACGGTAAGGAGCATTTATTAAATGTTAAAGATGGAATAACCCAACAAATGCGGAATATTAGAGAAGCTAGATAAATTTGCATATGATGTTTATTTTTCTTATTATTTTTATTATTAATCATATTATCGGTTATTTTCTTGCATATAATGCTTTGATTTCAATATTTGTTAATCATTTAGAATTTTTTATCATACTGATATTTTTATACTAATTAATTATTTTTAAAAATATAAATTATGTAAATTTGTAATTACAATTTGTACTACCAAACATAATATATGAATTATGATGTTGTAATTACAAGAGAGTGTAATTACTACTCTAGTAATACCATATTCATCAAATTGCTTTGTGTTGTCCAAATTGATTAGAGTGCGTTTGAAAAATTACTTGGTAATTGGATTTGGGTATAATTGCTTGTAATTACACATCTATAGCTTCTTTGTGTAACCATGTAATTAGTAGGTCCTATTGAATTGAGTGTAATTAGAACATCCTAAATACACCCTCCAATTCTTAAGGGTAACGATTAGAGTAATTGTGCGGGTAATTACAAACAATTACGCTTAAATCTAATTACTTTAAGGGTTTTCAAGCATGTTCTGACATGTTATTTTAGTTTTAAGATATATATTTTATTTTTAAAATATAAGTATATGTTATTGTACTAATCTTGTTTAAATAATTTGAAAATTTTATTTATGATAAATAATTCTTTATACATTTTGACCTACAAATAGTTAACTAAATTACATAGTATTTATTACTCATACTTGGTCAGAGATGAATCAATGATAACCATGGTTACTCTTAATTAGCTAATTCTTACAATGGTCTCAATGTTCCTCCCTTTTTCATTCATTAGCCTTCTGTATAAATTTTTTAATTCTCCAAAAATATCTAATTTCTCTTGAAGGAATCTTATCCATGTGAATCTAGAGTAATCATCAACCCGAACCAAAATACAAAACTTCCCTCCAATGCTTTCAATTTGCATAACCAAAATTTCAGGGCTGACGTCGTGACATTATCTTCTCCACATTGTGACGTCCTAAAACAATTTGTAATGTTGTGACCTCAGGCTATCGATGTTGTGTCGTGACTTACTATCGATTGACATTGCAACGAGGAAGGTTGCTCATTGGGACGTGACTCTGTTTTTTATAAAAATGAACTATTTGGTACCTATTTCATGCTTTCCAATCAAACCATATAATATATGCAACAAACAATGGCTTAACTTGATTTAAAACATGTCAAGAAACATGTCAAATAAGCTTAAACACCCAATTCAACTTCTTAACAGGATATTATTCACTACATTTTCATCCACTAAACTTAAACATTTCAATACCATTAAGGCATACCAACTTAAACATTCACTTATCAAACATTACATTTACCAAATCATCTTGAGATCTTGTCATTTTACTTTCAATGTATCACTTATGAACACATATACATAGCAATGACTTATAGGTCTTAAGCACAACTATCAACTATCCAAATTAAGCTACTTTTACAAACATACTTCTAGTCATAAGTATTCAAACTTAACTTCATTTTAATCACTTATTAACTAAGCTAACATTTCAATTTCTCTACTTCAATTATGTCATTTCAAATACCATGTTAATCAAAATATACCATTTCATCAAGTATCAACCATTACCATATCATGTCTTTCAATACCATGAATCAAAACAACTTTCAAACTCATCAAGACTTTTATACATTCAAGTATGTACCAAAACACTTATGCACATGCCACAACCCTAAGGCTTAAAATGATCAAACATCTACTGATTCAGTGATAGGATAGTATGGGCTTTGAGATGATCTGGCTTGACATGTTTCGCAAGGTGATAATCTACAAGGGAAAGGAAAAAAACAAACGGGGTAAGCATATACGATACTTAGTAAGTTTATAGGTATTAAATAGAACTTACCTTAACTTTCAATTAAATACAAAAGCTACCATAACGTTGCCATAGTTTTGCTAGATATGGCAAGTCTCAACATCAGCCATGTAATATTGTTTCATGTCATAATAGGTAACAAACTCAAATCAAGGCTTTAAACTCAAATCATTCAATAATCCTTCATTCGAACATCAAATTGATTTTGTGTTATTTCAATTTCTCGTTTCGTATGAACTGTTTCGCCTGATAAAACCCTAATAAGATGGACTTGGATACACGGGTAAATTACACCACACCAAATAGCTTGTAAGAGCTTAAACTACACCATACTAGAGCACCTAAGTTCAAAGATCGTAGGCATCAAATACATCCTCGTATACATATACATTCTTCCACCACACCTAGGTCTCCGTAGAGGTATATAATACTTGATGATCCTCAACAAATGATGGATCTCGTTATAATCTGTAATGATCTTTGTATAATCATACATCCCGTACAAATGCGAAAAAGACGCTATTGGCATGCTAATTGTATCCTAACATTTATTAAGTTTAGATAGACATCTACTATATATATAAACATTTTTTTACAATTTAGTCCAAATCTCACATTCTTGAATCAAATCACAACCAAATACACAACAATATATAGAAAAAAATACCATATGAATTTACCTAAAAAAAATTAGCAAACAAGTTGGACCTTCAAGGACTAATAAATAATTTTGGCTTTTCCTTGATTATCTCCGGTTTGATTCAGTTCTTAATCTAAACAATTATTTTAAACAATTCATCACTACCAAATATTTTTATATCATTTTATGACATGTATAAACCTATTTGATTTCATTTTTCTAATGCCCTTTAAATTTTGCATTTTATTTAATTCAATCCATAAAATCGAAATAACAATATCTTTAAAATTTAAGATCCAGTTTCAAAATCGATCTTAATCGTATTCCTTAGGGACTCTTTACTATCTATTATTATTGAAATTTCACATAAAATTTATAATTTATTCACTTTATTCCTTTTTTGAAAAACTAGCAATTAAACTTTACAATCTAGTCCTTTGTCACATCTAAGCTTAAAATCTATCAATTTAACACCAATTTCTTTAAGAAATCAACAATGGAAACTTTCAATTACTTTAATAGTTTTAAAATTTGCCACATGGGCTAGCTAAATCAAGCTCTCATGACCTTAAAAGCATAAAAATTACAAGAAAATGACTTAATTGAACATATAAATTAGGAACAGAAGCTTTGAAACCCTTGGAAGCTTTTCCTATTTTTCTTTCAATGTTGGTTTCGGTGGTGGAAGATAAAGATGAAGGTTTTCTTCTCTTTTCCTTTCCACCTAATGTTTCTTTTATACTTTAATTTAAGTTTAATTAATAAAAATTAATTAGTTAAACTTAAATTAACTAAGCCTTAATCAATAATTAATAAAAGTTAGTAGATATTAATATACTTCTCCACTAATTAATGAAATAAAATGGTTATTTACCATTTTGAACCCTTAGCTATTTAAAAATATATAACAATTTTATTTATAATTTAGTCCTTGTACCCTAATTAAACAATTACTAGACAAAATTAAAGGACCAAACTTTAATAAACTACTATACCAATTCCATAAATATTTTAATTTAATAGTCACGAGCCCGATTTACGAAAATAAGGTTTTTAAGCATTTTGGTCTAAGTGACCAGACACTCCACAATAAATAACTTTATGCTTAAAAGTTTTCTACTTATTAACATTGATTATTGTAGGCTTTTTACAACATTTGAGATGGTTGTCGTTTCAATCTTTGGCAAATACAGTTGAACTTTCTGCCATTGCTTTCCCCTTCATCTTAATATATCCCATACCTCTTTTACTATGACTCTTTCTACCAATAATGAGAATATCATCAAGTTTTCTACTACTAGCATTGAATTTCTCAAGCATATGTTGTAACACCCCGTACCTAGCCTGGACGTCAAGCCGAACATTGAGATGCCAAACCACTGTCTCACATTGATTTCATTATTATTGTCATGTTTGACCTACATGCGTTTTCTACTAATAATGGGAATATCATCAAGTTTTCTACTACTAGCATTGAATTTCTCAAGCAAAGTTGTAACACCCCATACCTAGCTTGGATGTCAAGCCGAACATCAAGATGCCAAACCACTGTCTCACATTGATTTCATTATTATTGTCACATTTAACATACATGCATTTTTTTCATTGTTACAATGTTACATATGTGAAATCTAAGTCAGACAAGGTCAAATTAACATTTAATCATACTAACGTACAATAAACAACCATAAAGTAGGCATAAATTAAGCATTAGAACCGTTTATCAAATTTCCCCAAAAATGTTATGTAGGTATTGATACCGTCTCCTTGGTATTGGTATTTCCTTTAAGTGGTATCGATACCATCTGGAAAATCGACACCAAACTAGCATTCTGTTTCTCGCCAAATGTCAGAACATCAGAAAATATCGGTACCTTTCACAAGGTATCAATAATTACACCCCAAGTATTAATACTCGAGCCAAGGTATCGATACCGAATTGATATTTTGACTCCTTACACTTTTGAAAATATAGAGGTATCGTTCTAAAAGCCTGAATAGATACATCTGTTTTAGGTTACAAAAATTTAGCACATAAGAGCATTTAAATCATTCGACCTTAGTCCCTAAACATCATGCTTCATTCACCTAGCCCCATATGCATAAAAAATGTCTAAACAATAAACCAAACACCATGTCGAAGTTCACAATCTTCCCAAACTTACACAATATATAAATAATCCCTAATACCTCTTAATAAACTGATATAAATGTCTACCACATTGCCTTTTTATTCCTTAGAACTAGAATAAACAAAACACTTAAAAAAAGGAGTAAAAGATGGCTTGGATCAATCCCTCAATGGCCACACCGCTCACACCAGGAACACAACTACTCTACAAAGGATAAAATGGAGTAGGTGAGTTTAACAAGCTCAGTAAATGCCTAGAGTAACTATTACGCAATAATGTCATTACGCATCAACCAGACAATATACTACATATTTCCCTAATGTCATTAACTAAGTGCCATAATTTATATATTTAGTCATATTCCATGCATTCTTCTACACATCATTTATACGGACACTTAGGCATATATAAATTCTGACATGTATTAATCACATATAAGCACATATAATCACAATGTATGATCATTTGGCTCTTGCGATTATGAAACATAAAGTGGACTTTATCACCACTCATTGGATACATGGATCTCCAACACACCACACATAGACTCGTAGAGTCAAACATATCCCGTAAGCGAAGCACATAACGTTCTCCAACATACCTCGCATACATATCCCAATGAATGGAGCTTAACTCACATTCCTTTATCTCTCTAAAATTGTCCCTAGGCCTCAACGCCCCATATATCACAACACATATAAGTGAGTACTCACAATCCTATGGCATGCCAACTATATCCAACGGTCTCATTAAGTCACAAGGCCAAAATATTCATAATGTCATCAAATAATCATCCGCACACATTCACTGCATAATCATATCATTAGCGCATTATACACATTGTCACATGTCATGAATGACATACCCACATATTTACCGTCACAACATTCATTACAACATGTTCATATTTCATCGCATCATAATTCCCTTTATCACAATTCACAAACATTTTCATCACATATTTAGCGTAGGTAAAATAACACTTACACTTGGAATTTAGAGAAGGGGTTTAGGCTACCTCTAAATTCCCAAATACACAATGAATTGCTTACAAGCAGCTATTCGAAAACACTCGCCGATTATCAACTTTCACTGAAAACTGAGAGCTTGAACTAGCTCTTCCTTCAACTTATAATAGGCTCTATTGAATCTGAGGCTTCACACATAACAACCACACGATATACATAGTCAAGTAATAGCCAAGGACTCACTTAAACCAATCCAAGTATAGGCCTAAACTACATTATCATGTATCTAACCCTTTAGCATGACAACTTTAAAATTCAAATAACTCAATCTACGCTTAATCTTTCTGCACGAAATGAGTTCTATTCATCTACATATTCAACTACGACCAATTCCTAATCTTCAAGCGTCACAAAACTACTTGTTTTAAGGTATCAAAATTTTTTGACAAGTTTTGGCTAATATAACGAAAATTAATTAAAACACTATAAATATTTAACGAAACTTCAAACTATGTTTAGAAACCTTCTAATCATGTTAAAACTAATTGAAAAACACTGTAAAACCAAGTTTTTATCTACAAACCCAGAATTCACCATTAGTGACCCGTTTTTCGGCTTTTATTAAGAGCATGCGTTTTAACGACTAAAAATTCAGTTTAAGGAACTAAATAACATTTAAAACTAATAGGAAGATGATTGGTTACCTTGAACGCAAGAAAAATGATGATTTTGACTCAACCCGAAAAAGACCTAAGTTTGGAGAAAATGATGAAGTTTTGGGGTGATTTTCTTGGTTTTAATGGAGGTTTATAACTAGTTGAATGGTAGAAATCAATAGGAATTGGGATTTAGAATAAAAAATTGATTGGGAGAGGCTTGGGAGGCAAGAGACGGCACAAGCAAAAGAGAGGAGCAATTATTCGTGAAACAAAGCTATAGAATGGGAGGTTTTAGGTTGAATTTTAAAAATTGGTTTAATTGCTTCATAAGGACTCACAACTTTGACTCTTTTACAAATAAGTCCTATTTCCAAAATTAAAGACATTCAAAACTCATTTCCAAAAATTGACTTAACTCTATGAAAACCATTGTCGAAAACATTATCAAATACCAACCTTACTAAATTTCGAGCTCATATAGGCCAAAATTCCTAAAATTCCCCTAAAACTCCTAGGCTCTATTTTGGGGTGTGACATGTTTTCTTAGTGCTTGCCAAATTTGTTATAGAAGAAACTCCTTTGCTTCCATCTACTTGATAAGATTAAGGTTTTCCTCTTTCAAATGATACTTTTCTTCCACCAACTTTAAGTTGACATCGCACACTTGCACCCATTTCTTAAGCATAGTCTTATATGTCTTCCAAAACTCAACATTAGATTCTCCTTTAAAGTCTTCATCCGTGCCACTCTCAAATGAAACTGATGTGTCTATTTTAGAAGTTATATGATATTTTTTTGTTTACTTTCAGTTCTTCTATAATCTTCTCATTTTTCAAGTTTACCTTCTACTGTCGCTAATAAAGATATTGTTACATATACATTTTTTCCTCAATAAATCTCATTTTTTTTTCTTGTATCTTTTTGAATTCTTGTTACCTAGAGTTTAGATTTTGTGAGGTTAGCTCACCCTAAAAGACGTTGGGGTGACCTCGAGAGTGGCAACTGGGTTTGTTACTTTAGATATCAAGTGTAGTATTTCGGTGGGGAGTGTTATGTGTAACTTGCATAGTAATGATAATGGGGTCATATGGATTATATGGATCATAATAGTTGTTTGGTTATGATTGATGTTAGGAATATTGTTGCCTTGAGTTGTTTGAGGTTAGGATTGAGTTCATGTATCTTGTTATTGTTCTTATTCATTTACGGGGATGCTTGGGCCAAAATGAGCAATGTCTATCCATGATAATCGCACCAAATTGAAAGGAAAAATATGGTGGAGGCTAATGTGGTAGTTCATCTAATGGGCCAAAAGTTGTAAGGTAGAGTTGATTACTGAGGGAGGAGGAACCAGAAAAAAGAAAGGATGAAAGTATAATGAATAAGGTTCAAAGAAGAGGATGAAAGGAAAGAGAAAATGATCCTTTGCAAATGAGCAAGAGGGGAATATAAATGGGTTAACCCTAGCCACATTGCGTAACCTATTGGTTAACCTGTTATTCATTGGTCCTATAGGTGATTAGTAATAGATATGTTGTCAAAGTGACTAGATTATTAGAGGTAATTGACTGGCATACTCGTGAGAACCTAGTGAAACAATGCCGGAAGAGAACGCTAAACACTAATGAAGCAGGTATCCCTAGGGAGGATGTAATTGATAGTGAGCATAACGGTAACAAAATATGTGTAACAATAAATGTGTGGGCAGCGCATTGGAGATGTAGCAAGATTTGAATGGCATGGTGCGAAATGTGAGAACAATGGTGACTGTGAATGGTGATGGTTACTTTTGGCGACAACTGGCCACTCCCAAACTCACCCAAAAGAAAAACATAAAAGCTTAACTTTTATTTTGAATTCTTTAAGGAAAAAAAAAAACACATTTGTATTGGGGTTCCTAATTTTAACTTTCTTTTATGAATGTTTTTTAGTTTACTTTTTACTTTTTACCTTTTATTGGGGGCCAGTATTGTTACTTTACTTGAAGAAGTAGCAAAAGCTCAATTATAATCTGGTGTGCCAATCAATTATTTCTGCAAATATCACTGCTTTCAATGTGGTTTTAATTTAACTGGTCCTTCATTTTCGGAAAGTTAAAACATTAAATAGAAAATATCTTCTTATTTAAAATTTTCATTCTCTAAATATCTATAAACTATAACAATAAATAAAAGTCATCCAAATTCATTGTGATTTGTGAAGCTGGAGTCAGCAAGTAAATTGATGGTAATTTTTTGTTTTTGGGCAATTTCTCAGAACTGGTTACATGTCTGGATCTAGTGAAAAATTTAGAGTATGAGGCATCAACTTAAAAATTTTAAATGTTAATTGTTTAAAATATAATTATATTAGTTTTTAATGTTGTTAGAAATTTTTACAATTATTTTATGTTATTTTTGTGTAATATATTAATTTATATAATATTTTGCATATTATTATCGTACTTCAATTTAAAGATTATATTTCAGGCTTGGGTTTAAGTTTATAATATATTTTACATGATTTATCATTGATTTGATTTAAAAATAAATAAAATTTATCTTCATTAGTCTTTTGTATTCAAAATATTATAAATTAATATAGTTTTATTTCACGTTAATTTTTAATGTTTATAATGCATGCCATTTTTTCATATCAGTTTTGCAAGCAGTGAAAAACAACCTTTTGAATTTTTTTCCAATAATATCATTTTTAAGGTCCGAATTTAAAATTTCTTTCCAGAAGTATAATATACCTTACAATTATATACAATATTTGTTTATTTTTCATGTTAACTTTGTGGCATATTTAATTGAAATTCATAATAGTTTAATTTTAACTCTATATTTATTTACTTAAGATATTAAAATATAAAATTTATTTAAATAAATAAATTATTATAGTAACCAATTTAGAAAAAAAAATATCATAGTTGAAGTAATTGGTACATACCTCAGATGTTGGACTTAGGTTAATTTAAAATCTGTATTTAGCTAGCATTAGAGGAAATTAAAAATAAATTATATTAGGATTTTTTAAATTATTCTTTTAAATGATATATTTAGATGAGTGGATTAATATATTCATTTTAATATTCTACTTAATAAAATGCTCAACAGGAAAAATTAATTTTTGTTTTATTTAAAAAGAGTAATTTGCATAATCACATGCATGAATTTAAGATCTCCATTCGACCTTAACATAAATATAGTTTTAGTAATTAATGTCAATATTATTACAACTTGAGTATAAAATTTAAATAAAATATATTTTGGCATTAAATATATTATACAATAATCTTTTATCTTAAAATTAATGGATTCTTTTTCCGGTCGATTTAATTCAGGAAAAAGGTGAATTGAAGGGATAAATTATTCAAATCTCTCATCATTCATTCAAACTTGTTGGTCTCATTCTGATTAAATATAATTCTAAAACAACCATTTTAAATTGTAAAGAATTTATTATAATTTTCTTAATTTATGCTTTAACTATATTTAAGTTGTGAATTTAATTCTTATACTTTAATTTAGTCGTTTTAGTTCTTATACTTTTTCAATTTTTAAATTGTAACCGTTACAAATAATAGTTGTTAAATTCATTAAGTTTTGTTATTTTTAAAATTTGACGTAACCAATATATTACCATATTTGTAATACCATGCCAACTAGCAATTTTCACATATTACTAAAAAAAAAGTCAGCTAATGGGTTTAACTGTTGTTGCTTGTGTCAAAACTGAAATTTTGAAATTCAAATAGTACAGAAACTAAGAATGATGCAATTGAAGAATGTGAATTAAATTTATATCTTTACGCATAGTACAAATTTAATAGTAAAATTTAACTAATTGAATTTAATTGCTATTGTTTGGGATAAGATTGTAATTTCAAATTTTGAAAAGTATAGGGACTAAATTTGATCAATTCAAAAAGTATAAGGACTAAATTTGAACAAATTAAAGTATAGGGATTAAATCCACAATTTTCACATATTACAAGATTAATAGCATAATTTAGCCAACTAGATTTCACTTCTACAATTTGGGTTTAGGCTTGTAATTTCAAAATTTGAAAAGTAGAGAGACTAAAATCAATCATTTCAAAAAGTATAAGGGCTAAATTTGATCCAATTAAAGTATAAGATTAAATTCACAATTTATGCATAGTACAATGAGTAATGGAAAATTTTAACCTTTTTATCATAAAACTATAAACAATGTTTTTAGAATCAGATGATCTAATCGATCAAACCATTGATTCTCGGTCTAATCGATTTTATTTGGTTCAATTGAATAAATTATTAAAAATTTAAAAATAGAACCAATTTTTAGCTTGATTCAATTGAGTTTTTAACCAGGTCGTACCAATTTGCAAGTTAATCCATCTAGCCCATTCTTCCGGACCAATATCCAGACTGATCCTATTTTAAAAACAATGGTCAGTAAGAGATATTTGGTTGAAGTAATATTATATTTCATAAACTAAAAACTAAATAAAGTAATACAATATATCTAAAAATATGCTATTCTATTAAAAAAAAAATGGTTTGGTGAATCTTTATATTAAACTTGAAATATATTATTTACTGACAAAACTAAAAGAGAGCAAAAAGAAGCAAAAACCGGTATATTTATTGTGTTAAGGTGACGTTGGAAGTTGGGGGTAAAAGGAAAAAGGGAACAGTAGCCAAAGTCCTGAACTTTAAAGTGGGGGAAGAAAGCTGCCATTTTTTTTGTTTTTCCTCTTCACTGAGGCATTAAAGCAAACATAAAGGGATTGTTTAATTGCTAATGGTGTGAGTCAGTCATATTTGGCTCCCATTGCAATGAGGTGTAAAAGTACGTATAAAGGAATAAATTAGCTTCTTTCTTTCTCTTTTACTCTCAATCTCTCTTTAGTGCCAATCTGTCAAACACCTCCTATAATCAAATTGGTTTTTGTTTCCAATATCAATTTTTACATATTATTTTAATGTAAGTGTATTTAAAATATAATATATTTTATTGATTGAATTTTAGTTTAGCTGATATCGTATTATTGGGACTACGGGTTCAACCCCAATTTTTCTCGGGTTATGGATAGAAATAGGTAATATATCTTGATATTTTATTAATTATATTCCTACCTATAGGATTTTACCCAAGTCATTTTTATGAATTAGGTCCATCCAAGGCCCCATAAGTGCGTTTATTGTTGGGTTGTGGACTAACCCACCTCTTCTGCTTGTTGGGTTGGTCCACATTTGATTCTTCTAATTGGATTTTGGAACTTAATCTATCAAGGCCCAAATATATTTACGACATTACTAATTACTGTTATAATTAATGTTTGTAAATTTAGATTAGTGATTGAACCAGTTAGATTGTCGATTTTCAGTCTGGCTGAATCAATCAGTTTAACCACCGATTCGATCGATTTACTGTTTAATAATATAAAAAATAAAAAATAAAAACCCAAGTAGCTATTACTATAAGGCCCAACTATGTGCATTTTTATAACCTAACCATGTTTATAAATTACTACAAGACCCAACTATGTTAGGTCCAGAGTAAAAAATAAAATAAACTTAATTCTTCCCCTCATCTCTTTCGTAATTTCCTTGCTGCCTTTTTTCTTCTCATCTTTTCATTTTTTCTTTCTTTCTTAGACTTTGTTTTTTCGGTTCATCTTTTCATCTCTTACATTCTCTTGGCTGCTTTTGGCCGGTGGTTGTAGACTGAAATTATGGCGAAGCGAGGATTTTTTTTTAAAAAAATTTAAATTGTATATTTTTATAATAGTAAAAAATATAATTTTATCATTTTAATAGTCTACGTATTTATAATTTTTAAAGGATTAAATTAATTCTTTTATCATTTTGGGATCAAAGTGTAATTTTACTATTACTAATTAAAATTTTATAAATTATAAAAAAAAAACCTTAATAGAAAATTTTACGTTTTAAGAAGGAGTTGGCCAGGCTTCGCCACTATAGTTGGCTGGCGACAATAAGAAGATAGTAAACGACAGTTGGTTGGTGGTAAAAAATTTTAGTTCAAAAATACAAAAAATCTAGTCAATTTATCTGATTTTTAATTCATGAGTGAAAGACGATTTTGACTAGTTGGGAATTTATCTAGTTTCGATTCAACTGATTTAATCGACCGATGTAATTTAATTTCAAAAGCTCATTTGGTTGGGTTGTTAACAGTACTTTTATACACAAATGGAGTGAGGTTGTTAAGTATTTTGGTAACTTTCAAATGTAAACCACTTTTTCACTTGACAAGTGGTAAGACATCTCATTAATTTGAGTAATTTTTATTGATGACTCTAATTTGTCACATAAAAGTCAAAATTCATTATGAATGCTGGAAAAAAATTGCTAATCAATTTATGGTATACGTAATGGAATATTTCACATTAAAGTGTTTTTAATTATTTTACATTTATGATTTAGTATTTCTCATATATTTCAATTAAGCCAAAGCAATGGTATATATTATAAAATTACATCGAATTCATATTGAATTCCAGAATATGAAATATATAAATGAGTATTGCAAAAATTAACTATTAATTATTAAATTAAATTACATATATGTACCAAAAAAATTATTAAATTATCATTGCAAAAAAATAATTGACTATCGGTTTTAATATTAAGTTTAATTTAGACGATAAGTTATGTTTTTTAGACAATTTTTATTTTGATTGATTATTATATCTTAACTATTTGTTTGCTATTGTTTTCAAGGAAAGGGGGGCTTGCAACATAAAATGAATGTCGCAGTGAAAAAAAGGAAGTAGAAGATAATTTTATTTTAGGTCCCTCGAATTTTAATTTTTTTTCTAATTTAATACCTAATTTTAAGTTTCAATTTATTTGATTTAATCATTTAAGCATGTTTTAATTTGTGCAATTGTATCCTTACAACATGTCTTAATTTATTCAATTGAGCCCCTTATGTTTTTATGCAATTTGAAAAGTTGTAAAATAGTTATATATTACATTTTATTAGTGAAAAATTGTTAAAATTATATGTGTGCAATTTTAGTTTCATGTTATTGAAATAGCATAACAATGTTAAGTATTACATTTTATTACTGTAATTTATATTTTTCATGGTTTGACTAATATTAGTTTCTTCTTTGAAAAATTGTATACTCTTTTTTCTTTTTATAAATATTTAAGTATGAAATTGTCATTTTTTTTTTACTTTTTCAACTATTATATTAAAAAAATTATATTAGGTAAATATATGTTCATTATTGGTTGTTAGTAATGCAAAAGAAAAACGCAAATCTCGCATTGGTTGGGAAAGACTTCTAAAAAGGGTTTACATATAACCTTACTTCTTACCCACATTGAGTAATTGAAGCTAAGGCCCAACACATGAGCGCCATCTCTATGTCCGTGTTGACATGTGTTTACGACACGTACCGTGAAAGGTTTTTTTGGATAAAATTTTTTTATTTTTATTTTATAAAAATTAAACTGTTACAATTTTGACTTGACCAACCAAATTGTTGCAATTTTTTTTTTTGGAAACTGGCTTCTGGCCATTGTGTAATTCAAGAAATTGACTCTTTGGATTTACCGTTTTACCCCTTTAATTTTACCGTTTTGCCTTTCAAAAAATCCTATAAATACCTAGCTCATTCTCCTCATTAAACACACAACAAACAGAAATCACTTCTTTCTCAAAGTCTTTTTGTTCTTCTTTTTGAAAACTTTTTCTAGTCAATTTTTCTGATCAAATTTTCAGTCTTGCTTTCCTAGCCTATTTCTTTTTCAAGAAGAGAAATACTAATTAGCTTCCACCTTCTTTATTTATGTGTATGAATATTAAAGTTGTGTTAAAGTTGTGTTAACCTTGGGGGCGACATCCACTATACGATTACATCGATCTTGGCAAATTTGATTTTAAAGCAGGGGTTCTTTCACGGCACAATAATCATTTCGTTTATTTACAAACTATTTATCCTTTCCTGTCAGTGTTAATGCTTAGTTTTGCAGTAGTATATTTTCAACATTTTAGATGCACATCTCATACTACTATTTATACATGTTTGTCACAATGATGAACAAGTTCATTCCTGATCTATGCAAGCTCGAGCATCTCGACGGAACCAACTATTGTCGCTAGTCTCAAAAGATGGTTATATTTTTTGAACAACTTGAAGTTGACTACATCCTCTTCAATCCACCTGTCACCAAAAAAGTCAGAGATTTTGCCACTGTTCTTGGAGACTTGGACGTCAACGCCACCACAAAAGCCAAGTGTAACAAGGAAAACAAAATGGTTAGAGGTTACATGTTAAGCCACATGTCTAAAATTCTCTTTGACCTATCTGTCAAAGATAAGTCAGCCAAGTCCATTTGGGATACCTTGGAGAAGAAGTATGGAGTTGATGATACTGGAATTAAGAAGTACGTTGTTGGAGAGTGGCTCAAATTTCAGATGATTGATGATAAGTCAATAATGGATCAAGTATATGCCTACAGAAAATTAGTTTTTAACATCGTAGATGAAGGGATGAAGATGTGTGAAATCCTTCAAGAAAACGTCTTAACTGAAAAATTGCCAAAGTCCTAGTCTTACTACGGCTATCTTCTAAAGCATAAGGAGCGGGACATTTCTTTGGAGGAACTGATTTCCCACATTAAGATTGAGGAAGCCAATTGTTTTAAAGATAAACCTTTAGGTACTTTAAGTGAATTTCATTTAAACGCTAACCTTGTGGAATCTAGTTTTGGTCCCAAGTTTAATAGGTTAAAAGGCATTAAAAATTCAAATAAGAATGCAAAACTTCAAAACAAGAAGGTTTTCAACTTCAAGAAACTAGGAAATGATAAATTCAACAACTCTATGAATTGTTACGTGTGTGGCAAAGTTGGACACAAAGCATACAATGCTAACCATGCTCTGACTGCCAGAATGAAAACAAACACAAGCACATCTAACTGAAAAACCAGGTGAGATAACAACTACTGTGGTTTCCGAAGTGAACTTGGTTGAGAACAAGGATGAGTAGATTGTAGATATAGACGCTTCTAAACACTTCTGTGCCAACAGAGAAATGTTCAAATTTGAAAGGTAGCTAAAGGTGAACAAGTCTACATAGGTAATTCTAGTAATTCAAAAGTATTCGGTAAAGAAATGATCTTACTCAAACTTACTTCTAACAAAACATTAACATTAAATAATGTTCTTTATGTATGTGCCCTGCGTAGAAATTTGATCAATTACTAAATAAGACAGACATTAAATTAGTCTTTGAATATGATAAACTTGTACTTTCCCATCATGGAGATTATGTTGGGAAAGGTTATCTCAATGAAGGTTTATTTGTGATTGAGACTATGTTTAATAATAATAAAGTCACCACTTCTGTTTATATTGCCAAACCTTTTGATATGTGGCATGCTAGATTAGGTCATGTGGTTATTCATTCTAAAAAATCTTATAAAAATGAATCTACTCCCTAATTTAGATTATATTAGCTTTACTAAATGTGAAAAATGTGTTGAAGTCAAGCATGCTAGACCTTTTTTAAAAATTCTTACTGATAGGAAAATTGAACTTTTAGAGTTTGTTAATACTTATCTAGCAGACTCTAAAAACACAAAGAGTAAGGGTGGAAAATGTTACTATATCACTTTTGTATATGACTACTCTAGATATACAAAGGTTTATATTCTAAGATATAAATATTAAGCTGATAAAACTTTTCTTTTTTATAAAGTATAAGTAAAAAAATCAGTTTGATAAGAGAATAAAATGTCTTAGATTCGATAAAGGTGGCAAAAATTTCACTAATTTCCTTAAAAAGGTTTGTAAGAAAGACGACATTATACATGAGTTTTTTGCTCCTTATTTCCCACAATAGAATGACATAGTTGAAAGGAAAAACAGAACTCTAAAAGAAATGATGAATGTTTTACTCCTAAGTTTTAGTTTACCTAACAGTATGTGGGCGGAGGCCATACTTTCTGCAAACCATATTCTTAATAGAGTACCTCATAAAAAACTTAGACTGTACCCCATATGAATTGTGGAAAGGTTATGCCCTTAATATGCAATATTTGAAAGTGTGTGCTTTTAAAAAGAGCACTATCGGATCTAAAATTATTGATGTTGTATTTGTTGGGTATGCTCTTGCATATAGATTCATGTCTTTGCATTATCATTGCATATGTGAATCTAGAAATGTTGTTTTCTTTTAAAATGTTTTTCCTTTAAAGAAATCTAGCATAAATACTAATCTATAGTTAGATGAACATGCATCCTCTTCTAGTACACATAATAGAGATGTTCTTAACAATGATGTTGAACCTAGGAGGAGTAAAAGACAAAGAACTGCCACTGGTTTCAGACCTAGAGATGTTCTTTACAATGATGTTGAACCTAGGAGGAGTAAAAGACAAAGAACTGCCACTGGTTTCAGACCTAATTTTCTTACTTCCTTTGTAATTAAGATTAGTGATTTAAACATGATAAGTGATTCTATTGCTCATGTATTTTTTATAAATGAGGATCCAAAAACCTATGATGAAACTATAAAATTAATAGATGCTAGTTTTTGGAGAGATGCCATTAATGATGAGCTAGAGTTTCTTATGTCTAATTACACTTGCGAACTAGTGGACTTTCCTAGAGGTTTTAGACAAAGCCCACAAGCTTATTTTAAAATCCAAAATCCAATACCATTTAACCTATCCAACTATGTTGGCAAGACAGTTGCTTAATACTTGTTGTTCTTTAAAAGACAAAAACATTGAAATAATAGAATCCATATCAATGATAAATAATAATGTTCGCATTCAAATACACATCGTTATAGTAAACTGAAAATTGTACAGACATAAAAAAGCCTTCACCATTGAAGTATATTACACTCAGTTGCCTACGATACTTCACCTCAAACCTTAACACACCAGGCCAACTTACAGAACTTTTACAAAACTTAGTAACTTAGCAACAATTAAAAGCAACTTTCCATAACCTTTAAAAAATCATTAATACAACATGTTTAGAAAACGTTGAACCTGCCTTAACCTAGGCAATGTTGCATGCTTTTATCTCACCTCTAACTCAACGCATATCAGAACACATCATTTTCAACTTGGATTCTATCTTGATACTGATACAGAAACATAAAAAATATTTGCTAAAGTTGCATGTCTCATTCCAATAATCTTTCATGATTAAATACTCATTTTATTCTCTTCACCAAAACATTCATCACATCTTTTATAGATAATTATTGTCTGTATGATATTGTTTCGCTCCTAAAACTCATTAAACCGACTCTATAAGGCAACAATAAGCACAATGGTTCAGCATTGCAAACTTAAAGCCATTAATTTTTCCTCATGTATAATTTTACAACCTGCAGGATAATATAAGCCAATTGGCATCTTACAAACAAAATTTTTAGTAAAATTGCCGTAAAAACAAGAAAGCTATCACGCATTGCAAATATAGGAGAAATTCAAAACTTTAGCATTTGTACAAAGAGAAAAGGACACAACATAAAGACAACGGTTTTAGTATAACAGTATCAGCAACATTTGGAGCATGAGAAACGATTACTAATTCAAACAACCGCAAAAAAACAAAAAGGAATTAAAGAGATTAGAGATGTGGGAGCTTAAAAGGGATTAGAAATGGAAAACCATAAAATCATAAAACTGCAGTTGGTGCATGTCTCTTCTACTGATGTCACTCGCTTTCTCTCAACATCCCCAATCACCATTGAGTAATGTTGCTTCTTAGCTACTGCTTTTGAACCAGAGATGAAGAACCCAAAGAGTTTGCCAACATTGGAAAAGATGATGAAAGGAACCTCAGCATCATAGAGAACGATGACCTTTTTTGGCGTGTCTTGTCCACACTCACCGCACCATTGTTGATACCCGAGAAAAAGGGGATGGTGAAGAAGCAAAGAAGAAGAAGACATTCTAGTGGCTTGTTTGGAGTCCCCCCAAAACAAAAAAAAAAAAAAAAAAAAGAGTGTCTAAGGTTATTTGAATCATGGGTATTTTGGGTCGGATCCCGAGTCAATTTATTATTATTGTATAACAATCTTAAAATAATCTTTTACATTATATTGTTCTATTAATTTTAATTTAATTTAATTTAATTTTTTAAAAATTCATTATAATATTAGTTATATATTTTGATTTTGTAACCATATTATTAATGAAATGTTAAAAAATTTAAAAATCAATACATAATTAAATATAATATAGTTAAATCAATATATACAATCTACTGTATGATAGTTTAATACTATTAACAAACCTATAAAAAAACCCTTTATTTGACACACATTCAATATGGAAGAATTATAATAAATCATATAATATATATTTTATATCATATAATATAAATCATATAATCATATAAAAAATTTAAATAATAGTTTGTAAATGAAGGGAAGTTATAACATTTTTAATCATTATTTTTATATCAGAATATAAACACGTTTTATTTTAATCTATTTGAATTTATTTGATTATATGTTACTAGTTAAAAATAATTAAATAATACACATGGTTAATTTGTACATGTAGGGAGAAAAAAACTATACCAAAATTTTGGAGGAAAATTGGTAAGTTAGCTTATGATTGTCATTTAACACCATAAATTAGAGGTCTTCTTCATTGGCATTTGGCAATAATTTGGATGCATTAATTGATTAAATATAAGTCCAAATTATTATTCAAATTCATATTAATATTAACAAAAAAAAGGTAAATCTATAAAAAGTTTCAAATATACAAGTTAAAACAGTTGGTTACTAGTTTATTATTACATTAGAGATGGTGGTTTTGTATTTTGATTATATATTTTTAATTATATCCTCGTACAATTAAACAATTTATCATTATTTAGATTTGAATAAAAGATAAAATCCCCACTTTACTATAATGTAAACAATTTGTTAATTTCGATTTGGCTTTTGAATGGGGATGGTTTCAATGTTTTAATCTAAAAATTCTTACGTTGCTAAAGTATTAGCAAATTGCTTAGATTTTGTCCCACTTCATAGGGGACTGAGAGCAAAAATGTTTAGGTATCTCATAGATTGCGTATTCCTAAGCATTTCTATATATCAAGTAGTAAGAATGCATCAAAAAATATTCTGATAAATGGAAGAAGAAGAGAGGAAGGAAAGGATTTCAAGAGACGAGAGAAATGAACACTGATTGATGATTTTGAAGATTCACGATGCATGGTATTTATAGAAACTATGAATGTTAGAAAATCTAAATGTGAGTAGATGAGAAAATAATGAGATTTTAGATAAGTTTATTTGACCAAAATAAAGGAAAAAAAGAAAAAGAAAAGACAAGGCCTTGTATCGCATATGGTGGGAATCGACGAATTTATATTGGATTCAGCTCGTGCTTGCATGGCTATCCTTTTATTTTGATTCTTATAAACCCAATACCAAGTAATACTATATAAACATAACTCAAGGAGATTCGTTTACTTTTATTGAAATTCGTTTTCAATTTAAATGTCGTGTCTTACAAAACTTTTCTCACAAAGTTATTTCCTTAATAGATTACATTTATCTACATGAACATCATACTTATGAATGCATATGATTTGCTAAACATAAGAAGGTATGGATGAAGAAGAAACAATTTCATATTCCCTCTCAATTACATATTCTACTTTTTTTAAAAATCCAAATCACTACTTCCTTAGCATTTCATTTCGACATCCCTCAAATCTAAAATCCATCACCTGAATAGAGGAAAACTAGTCCAGATTTCTATAACAAATACCTCAACCACTCCAACCCACAAAGTTACCTACAACACCTTTAATCCCTTTATCGACCTCGTGAATAGCAACAATTACTTGCTCTTTCCTTCTTTCTCCTTCCATGGCTCTTATCTTTTTAAAAAATCAACACCAACAATTGGTGGGTCATATTAGCTAAAGAAATAAAGCCTTTTGCAACCCAAAACCTCTTACCATTAGACGTCAACTAAGCAATAGATCCACAAAAGCAAATTGGAATCACATTCGGAGCATCCATTTCCTTTTCTTCTATTTTTCTTCCTTTCTTGTTCTCCCATTTCTTCTCAGAAGACTACTATAGCAAAAATAAAAAGGTAAAATATTTTTAAACACAAATATATTTAAAAGTTGACAAACTACATGATGATTTAAATAATATGTCTAATATAAAAAGAATAATAATGAAGATATATGACAACACAAAATAGATTTATAAAACATATATACGTGTAAGTTTATTGAAAAGAAATAATGAGATTAATAATATAAATTCTAAGTTAGTCTCAAAAATATACACATGCCCTTATGTCAAAACATTTAAATAATAGGCTATAATAAAACACGTAGGTAATATAATATAAAGATATACTAAAAATAATAATAATAATTTTTAATAATTACAAAAAAAATGAAGTTTCCCGAAATTATTTCACATATACATAAAGAAAAGACTTGATAAATCACAAAGTAAAAGGTGTTTTAAAATAAAAAATCTATTAAAGTAATAAGTGTATTAATATATATAAATTTAAAAGTGAGTACATGTAAATTCATACAGAAAATGATAATTTGTCTAGGTTTAATAATGTATGTAAATCAAATATATGTACTATTATAGGTAAGTATAAAAATAATTTATATAGAACATATATACAAAACATGTCATCATAGCAAAAATATACATTAAAATACATGGGTCTAATAATATATAGATCAAATATAGATATCTATTAACATATACGTATATAAAAATAATTTAAAAGATGTGTTATATAGGATTATATAATAAAATACAACAATAAATTTAAGAAAACATATGAATAAAATAACATAAGGTTAACAATATATGTATATGTGAAATAAAATTAACTCTAATATAAAACATTTACAAAAAAACAAAATTACAACAAAAAAGTAACAATTACCAAAGACATTTAAAAAGTACAAACAACTGATTAAGAATAAAAATGGGTTATAAATCAACGAAAGAAACTTAATTAAAATTAAACTAAAACAAGGGGATAATTCGAAAATAAACAAAAATGACAATAGGGACCAATATGCCATGCGCGCAGATGCATGGGGACCTAAGCTGGAAATAACCCGGCTCCCCAAAACGCAGTGTTCAGGCTCGGACCCCTTTGCAAACAAACGTAAATTTCGGGGCTAAAGTTAAAAGAAAAAGAAAGATGAATAGAGATTGATTTGCACACGGCGTGAAAGGGGAGGGAAAACATTGAAAATAAACCCTCACCGCCAAAACGCACAGGTCATCGGGGCCAGGAATCAGGTCGGTCGGGTCATGTCCATACGGCACCGTTTTTGAGCCATTGAAGCGGGCTCAAACGGTACCGTTTTGGGTTCTTTATAAGGACCCCCTTTCAGCCTCTTCAACCGAACCCTAGCCTCCGTTATTCCTCTCAGCCGAAACCTAAAGGTTTCCTTAGGCACTGATGCGCTACCACGAACGGCGATCAGCGCTCAGACTATGTGCGACCATTTTGTGGCCTTAAAGTTCCCCTTAAGTCTCCGATTTCGGCGAAGCAAAAGAGAACCGATGGCCTATTTTCAAGGTAAAGTTTCGTTTCCTTTTTCTTTTGTACACTCAAATTGCGAAAGAACTAATGAAAATCCAGAAAATGAAAAACAAACTGAACAAAGGAGAAAAGAAAAGTCTCAGAAATTTGAATCGGAATCACCTTCGAATACTCGTTGCTTTTTGTATTCTGTGTATATATTTTTTTGTGTTTTTGTATTTCAAAATGTCTATTGTGCCTCCGATTACAAGATTAAAATCTGGCTTTATAGCCGAAAAGAAAGAGGAAAAATTAATGAAACAAATAAAAATACAATGTTTCCTTTTGTTTGCCATTGCTGTTGTTTTTGTTTGTCTTCTTGCAGTGCTGGTGTGTATTTTACGTCACGAGGGTATCTTGCTGGTCGTCGTGCAGTGCTGAAGGCTTGGCATAGACGGAGGAGCTGAGGGGCTCAGACTGCTGCGGCACCAGCAAACAGCTAGGGTTCTGCCTTGATTTAGCTATTTGGGCTAGGGTATTAGGCCATTGTATTTGGTTTTGGGTCTAAGCAATGGGTTTGGGCTGTAAGGGCTGTTATAATATTTTTAATTTTCTTGTTTTGTTTGTTTTTTTGGTTTTGTTTGCTCAGGCCGGGCAAAATTGGCCCACTACAGCTGCCCCTCTTTGCCCATTGTCGTGTAACGAGAATGGAGTAAAGACTATCAGTGGGCCAATTTTGCCAGGACTTGTTGAGTCTCGATTTCTTTTGGCGCTTCTTTTCTTCAAGTAGCTTCAATGTGCTCTACTGGAGATGAAGTCTGCAATCTTC
This sequence comes from Gossypium anomalum, assembly GCA_025698475.1. Taxonomy (NCBI): domain Eukaryota; kingdom Viridiplantae; phylum Streptophyta; class Magnoliopsida; order Malvales; family Malvaceae; genus Gossypium; species Gossypium anomalum. The sequence continues at coordinate 71,893,408 of CM046966.1, read as the reverse complement.
AGCCTACTCCACTACACATTAAGGAGCTAGGATGATGGCTTAAATCTGCTTTACTGTAACTTCAGGAAGCCAAGATTCGTCGTCTTCTATTTCCCCACTGCAACCTCAGGGAGACAAGATCTACAATCTTCAGCCTACTCCACTACAATCTTAGGGAGCTAGGATGGTAGCTTGAATCTGCTCTACTGCAACTTCAGAGAGCCAAGATTCACCGTCTTCGATCTGTTCCACTGTAACTTTAGGGAAACAAGATCTGCAAATTTCAGCCTACTCCACTACAATCTTAGGGAGCTAGGATGGTAGCTTGAATCTGCTCCACTGCAACTTCAGAGAGCCAAGATTCACCGTCTTTGATCTGTTCCACTGTAACTTTAGGGAAACAAGATCTGTAAATTTCAGCCTACTCCACTACAATCTTAGGGAGCTAGGATGGTAGCTTGAATCTGCTCCACTGCAATTTCAGAGAGCCAAGATTCACAATCTTCAACCTACTCTGCTACAATATTAGGGAGCTAGGATGATGGTTCAAATCAGCTTTACTGCAATTTCAGGAAGCCAAGATCTACAATCTTTAGCCTACTCCACTATAATATTAGGGAGCTAGGATGATGGTTCAAATCTGCTTCACCGTAATTTCAGGAAGCCAAGATTTGTCGTCTTCGATTTGCCTTACTACGAATTTAGGGAGACAAGATCTACAATCTTCAGCCTACTCCACTACAATATTAGGGAGCTAAGATGACGGTTTAAATCTGCTTCACTGCAATTTCTGGAAGCCAAGATTCGTCGTCTTTGACTTGCCCCACTGCGACTTCAGGGAGACAAGATCTGTAGGATTCGCCAATGTCACTACACTGTCTTCTAAAGACGTGATTTGTAGAATAGGTTTCCTATATCTGTGTATGTCAAATAACTAGGATGCTATGATCGAGATGAATCAAATGTCCCTAACTAGATGTGGTGTTTATGTCAAATAATTAGAATGATATGATCGAAATGAATCAAGTGCTCCTAACTAGATGTGTTATGAATGATATATGAATGCAAAAATGAAAATGATCCTCTTTTTTTTTTAAAAGACTTAGGGTATCATTTCTCGTTGTTCGTCAGGACATTATTACTATCGTATTACGCGGTCATCCTGTTCGGCTAGTATTTTGACAAGAAACCTAAAGAAACAATCACATTCTGCTCGGCAAGCTTGCCCCGCCGTAACTTCAGAGTCCCTTTCCATTGTACCCTCTAGGGCATAAAGTTTGTACCTCCCACTGTAACTTCAGGGGAATAACATTTGGTTTCTTCTTTCCATCCTGCTGCAACTCAGAAGCATAGGATTTGTATCATCTTCAATCACTTTGATATGTTACACCGTTCTTCGGGTGTAATGACCATATGTCTGACATCTGTATGAATGCAGAGTATCATTTTTCTTTTCCCGAGAGTGACCCTTTTTACACTTGGGTTGACATTGCTCGTTATTCATCGAGGTTGTGTCACCGAAGAAATATCTTACCTCTTTATTCAACTGATACCTTTGATAGAAAATCCAAAGAGATAGCCACAATTTAGACTCCTTTTTCTCAAACATTTCCACCCCTTAGGTTTAGCGAGTTCTGAACAACAGTCCTATTTCAGGTTCTTGCACTGTTTAGAAACCTCCAAAGTAATACGTAGAACTTCTTTTGTAAAAGTATTATTGGTCCATTAATCGTTATTTCAATGCAAAATGCTCGAAAAAGATCAAAACAATGGACAAGAAGGAAATTGGGTAAGAGCATAGCTCGAAATAAATAAGTTAATCAGAGATTGCAAATGCAATAAGAAGACGATTAACTCAACATGAATAGGTTAGTCAAAGATAGTAATGCAATAAGAGGGAAGTTTATTGGCAGTGTATTTTGGAACGAATATAGTAATAAATATAGTAAATTCAGTGTAGGTAAGATGAAAACTAGGTGCCCCAGATATCGCAACCCGAGCTTCTCTGTACAAACTTCTTGAGGTCCATTTTGAGCTCAATATGTATTTAGGGGATCCAAAGTACTTTGTCGATGCCCCTAGACGTAGCATACTTCTTCATTGTTAATTCAGGCGTAGCAAGACTACTATATGCCTTACTTTGATTCAAATTTAAACCGCCCTTTCGGGTGTTCAACTCAAATCCCTTTTGGTCTCAAAGCGCCCTTTGCGGGTTTTCACCTTGGCTTCTCCTTTTCTTTTATTTTCTTCTTTCTTTCTTTCTTTTTTTTTTTTGAAGGTGTCAAAGCATCCTTCGCGGGTTTTCGCCTTGGCCTTTCACTTTTCCTCTAAAGTCCTTTTGTATAAAAATGATCATTTTCAATGACAGGTCCCCCTCATGGAATTCTCTAGGATGAACCTTTCTAACATAAGCTTACCATGACAGATGCCTTTCAAACTCCTTTCTTCAAATTCAACTGATCATATCGGGGTTGTATCTATTCTGTCTAATCGAAGTTCAGCTTTGACAAGACTTGGCCAAAAGAAATCTCGTTTTCAAAAACGTTTCTATCCCATTAAGCAAACAAGTAATGTATTGCTCCGGTGAAGGTTCTGGCCGATGTTCGATAAGTATAGAGGGTAAATGGTAACTTCTTTATGCCAATCTTTACAAGCCTCGATTATCTTCCACGATTTTTACTGCCCTATGATATGGCTTCTGATAGTTGAACAGATTGCCAACTTCTGACATTGAATATTTCTGACATTCTTTACCGGCACCTAATTTTTTTTCTTTTTTTCTTTTAGAATTTGATGACCATTGATCTTGTAATATTGACATATGAAGCGACCTTCGCCCTTTCTGTGAAGTAATCGACGACATCAAAGGTGAATCAGTATCGATTAGAAGCTTTTGACGAGATCAACCTCATAATATCCATACCCCACATATAGAAGATCGGTGAAGAAATTGAGGAGGCATAAAAGTCTTGTCTTCTTTCGTTTGGCATTCACAGCTCGACTGATACAATCCCCTTCCATGTTGGATCAGCAGCATTCGAACCTCATGATTAGCCTGGCTAACGTAAAACCATTAGCATGTGTCCTTCTGACGCTCGTATGGACCCCTTTTACCATCCATAGGCCTTAGTAACCCAGGCATATCTCGATGCGATCATGTGAAAACATTTTTGAATTCTTGGAATGAAGTCTCACTTTCATCTCTGTAGTGATACAGGCTCCGATCTTCATCTTTTTTTCTTCTCCTAGGCTCGCGACGTCCATTGCCCCTTTTGTGAAGTAGGATCTATTTCTCATCTTGTTCTGCCATCCTTAACAAATCAGGAGATAGGCTACAATCTCTGTCATCTTCAAGGTTCTGAGATCCCTCTAGACACATACCTTACTCAAAAAGAGACTCGGAGTCAGTGACAACGTCGCTCCTGTCATTGATATCTGGAGACCTGTTGTAGGTACAAAGGCAGATTCCAAAGAATAAATGATTCTAAGAATGATTATTTGTATGGTATAATCATGAATGAAAGAATCTAAGAATAATCATTTGTACAGCATGAAATGGAAAGAATAAAAGAGTATTTACTCAAAACGATAACAAACATGCATTTCATTGAAATAAAGATTTTGGCTATAAGCCTATTTCACAAAAGGACTCTTGTTTTTTCTAGGCTTAAAACAACAAGTGTGTTCTGAATATTACTCTAGATTAGCTCTAAAAATACAAGAATCTCTTTCACAGTCCCATTGTTTAAAACACCCTAAGTACGTAAGGGCAAAAGCTTAGAAAAGTCTACTCTTGTGTTCCCTCTTCTGATACGTCGTTAACGTTTGGATTCACAAGTACTAGGTCTTGTATTAGAGTCCTGAGCTTGATGCACCCTTAAATCTCATGCCCCAATCCATCATGGAACTCATAATGTCCACCTCTTTAACAGAAAAAAGGTTGGATAACAGATTTCCTGCTCTAGAGGGACCATCGAATTTCACGATACCCAACTTAATAAATCTTTCGATTAGCTTTTTAAAAGCGGTACAGTTCTCGATAGAATCCCCATGATTCCTGCATGGTATTCACATTGGCCACTTGTATTGTACCATTTAGGGTATAGGGGTTGTATAGGTTTTATGTAAAAAGGGGATATAACATGTGCGTCGAACAGAACGCAGTATAATTCTCTGTACATGATTGGAATGGGCGTGAATTAGGGTTTTTCTGAGTTCTGTCTTCGATTGGGTTCTTGCCTTGAGGAGGCCTAATGGTTGGTAGTTACTGACCTTGGCCGGCTTACTATAATCGGCTCCGAATGACCCTTGTTGTACCTACTCGTACTATTTACTTTCTTTTCCTTCTTCTTCGGGGCCTCTAAGGTCCACTCTCCTCTTTCCTTCATTTCTACCAGAACAACTGGCTTGACTTGATCATCTTCCGGATTAAAACCTGAACCCATTGGGAAACTCAACAGTGACGATTTATTCGTCTGATATTGGTGTCCGATAATAGCAGGTACCCCTTGCATGTCTGGTTGGGTCGGGATGCTTATTGGGGTAAAGCCTGGGGAATAGATGATCTCTTCATTATCATCCTCACTATTGACCACTGGGCCATTCCTTTTTTCAAATTCTCCGGCCCGTAACTGGGCTAACTGGCCCATCATATTTCTTTGGAGTTCTAGCATTTCTCGCATATCTTGTTGAATTTTGATCAATTGCTCTTGCATCTATATTTGCCTTTGCTCCATTCTTTCCAACCTTTGGTCCATATCCTTTGTCGGTTCTGAAATAATTTTACCTAATTAAGGTCCTTTTAGGAAAATTTAATACAAATGATGTAATGCAATGCAAAAGATGCAATGCAATGCAAATGCATGGTATGAATGCAAAGGAAAGAAAGATGTCGATTTTGAATTCAATTCCCCTAGAACAACTTTTCCAGAAAACAAATTCTTTTACATAAAATAGATTACGTATACGGCCTTACTTTCATATTCTGGGCGAAGACACTGATCCCATTTCCTCGTGAAAGTCTGATCTAGCGAGCTTTTGATAAATGCCTCTGCTAGCTCCTTTTGCTTGATTCAGGCCCTAACTTACTATCCTCACAATGTTGATTAACTCCTTTAAGAAAGTCGAGACGTGACGGTTTTTAAATAATCTTTATCAGCTTGAATCCTTAGGTAAAGTCTTGTTTTCTTCCGCGAACTGTTAGCCTTCTTCTGTCGTGTTCACTTGGACCATATTCGAACAACCGTATTGTAATTCACTTTATTAAGAAATTTGTTCCCTTATGACAAATTGTTCTATTTGGAAATCAAATATTAATCAACACCTCCTTTCTATGATGATGTAATGCAATGCAATCATAGACAAACAAACACAAAACACGTTAGTACAGAAATAAATAACAAATAAACTACCTATTTGGGTGATCACCAGAGGTTCGGAGTGGCTCTACCTAGGGTAAGCTCCTAAGTTTCTCTATATGTGGCTCGGTTCTAGAGTAAGGGTACCCGAACCAGCAGATTCCTCGATCCTCACCCATTATAGGCTCATATGGATCGAGTTCAGTTCAGGGGAATACATTTCCCTATGACCATTCGGAGATGAAAATCTCACGAAATCATAGGTACTGATGTACCCCAGAAACAATCCACTAGCCCATGCAGAGACGAAAACCTCACAAAAGCATAGTTTCTTACTCCCACTTAGAAGGTATGCCACGGCGGTCATGCAATGAAATGCAGTATTATTCTACGATACCCGAACCATAACAACCATACAAACAAATGCATTTGAAAAAAACATGATTTTCAAAACAAATTTTCGATTTTTTGACAAAAGGACAGTAAACAATCAATTTTATGGCTTGACTCTCGAAATCCCCAATGGAGTCGCCAAGCTGTCGAAACCAATCTTTCAATTTTTTAATTTTAATGAAAAATGGGGGGAATCGACTTTTTAAAAATAAAACATGGAGTCGTCACCGATCTTTTTGTCTTGGTGTGATCGGATCACCTAAGGATTTGGTTATTTTAATAAAATATTTTGGTTTACTAAAACAACGTTTTTGGTCTACGAACTTTTGAGAAAATAGGTTCGGGAGTCGGTTACGCATGAGGAAGGATTAACACCCTCACTACGCCCAAAATTGGTACCAAATTGATTAAATACTGTCCTTACGTCTAAGATTTAAAAATGTTTTTGAAATGTGGTTCCTTTTAATAACAGTTGAATAACCCGAGTTGGTCATCAAAATTCTCTTGCTTAAGAGGAATATAGCATCAAATCCAGCACGATAGGACATGATCCTTTATGCCCTCGAAAACATGATAAATTTAGACTTCCAAAAGTTTATATGTTGAAAACCGCAAGAGGATGCCCAATTATTTAAACCAACGAGAAAATCGAAACCCAGCGCAGTAGGGCACGACTCCTCGAATTTTTAGATATCAGACATTACCTCATTTTAGAATTTAGAGAGTATGAGTGAAATTCTAAAGGAATCTTCGGTCGTTTTGGACAAACAGGAAATCGCAACCCAGCACGATAGGACACGATTCCCCGAATTGCCGAACATCGAATATTACCTTCGTTTTGAAGAGTTTTTAGAAAACGTGAGTAAAGTTTCGAAGGAATCTTCGATTGTTTTGAACAAATGAAAAAGTGCGACCCAGCACGATAGGGCACGATTCTCAAATCGCCAAACATCGAACATCGCCTTCGTTTTGAAAGGTTTTTTTTATAAACATGAGTGAAAACCTAAAGGAATATTCGATTATTTTGAGCAAATGAGAAATCACAACCCAGCACGATAGGGCATGATACTCGAATTGTCAAACACCGAATATTGCCTTCGTTTTAACGAATTTTTAGAAGACACGAGTGAAATTATGAAGGGACATTCGAACATTTTGAGCAAACGAGAAATTGTAACCCAACACATTACGGCACGATTCCGCAAATTGCCAAATGTCAAATCTCGTCTTCATTTAAAGAGTTTTTAGGTGAATAATTATAAAACTTGCTTAGAATGTATTAACGTGTTTTGAAACCAGATAAGATTAATCGTAAAGATTTGAATTTCATAAGAAACCACATTTCGCAAACCAAGTGAAAAATGATGATATGGGATAATAGATATGTATGAGATATGATCCACTAATAAACTAATAATCAAGTAGGGCTAATCTAAAAAGGTAACTCGATCACGATAATGCGCGGAGAATAATTAACATGACAATGTAAACCATGAATAAATAATAAGCAATGATAACATGCATGGCATAATATGATGTGACTACTACTAGATACATAAAACAAAATGCAAATCAAAGACGTAATATGGTATAAAACTATTTTAAAATAAAAACGAATAAATGAACACATAAAATGTAGGTTGACAAATTTATATATATATATATATATATATATATATATAAAAACTAGAGATAGATATATAATTTTAGAAATAGATATTATAGAATGGAAATTTGAATCAAATTGCATGTAAAATATTTTTAAACACAAATATATTTAAAAGTTGACAAACTACATGATGATTTAAATAATATGTCTAATATAAAAAGAATAATAATGAAGATATATGACAAGACATAATACACAAAATAGATTTATAAAACATATATACGTGTAAGTTTATTGAAAAGAAATAATGAGATTAATAATATAAATTCTAAGTTAGTCTCAAAAATATACACATGCCCTTATGTCAAAACATTTAAATAATAGGCTATAATAAAACACGTAGGTAATATAATATAAAGATATACTAAAAATAATAATAATAATTTTTAATAATTACAAAAAAAATGAAGTTTCCCGAAATTATTTCACATATACATAAAGAAAAGACTTGATAAATCACAAAGTAAAAGGTGTTTTAAAATAAAAAATCTATTAAAGTAATAAGTGTATTAATATATATAAATTTAAAAGTGAGTACATGTAAATTCATACAGAAAATGATAATATGTCTAGGTTTAATAATGTATGTAAATAAAATATATGTACTATTATAGGTAAGTATAAAAATAATTTATATAGAACATATATACAAAACATGTCATCATAGCAAAAATATACATTAAAATACATGGGTCTAATAATATATTGATCAAATATAGATATCTATTAACATATACGTATATAAAAATAATTTAGAAGATGTGTTATATAGGATTATATAATAAAATACAACAATAAATTTAAGAAAACATATGAATAAAATAACATAAGGTTAACAATATATGTATATGTGAAATAAAATTAACTCTAATATAAAACATTTACAAAAAAACAAAATTACAACAAAAAAGTAACAATTACCAAAGACATTTAAAAAGTACAAACAACTGATTAAGAATAAAAATGGGTTATAAATCAACGAAAGAAACTTAATTAAAATTAAACTAAAACAAGGGGATAATTCGAAAATAAACAAAAATGACAATAGGGACCAATATTCCATGCGCGCAGATGCGTGGGGACCTAAGCTGGAAATAACCCGGCTCCCCAAAACGCAGTGTTCAGGCTCGGACCCCTTTGCAAACAAACGTAAATTTCGGGGCTAAAGTTAAAAGAAAAAGAAAGATGAATAGAGACTGATTTGCACACGGCGTGAAAGGGAAGGGACAACATTGAAAATAAACCCTCACTGCCAAAACGCACAGGTCATCGGGGCCAGGAATCGGGTCGGTCGGGTCATGTCCATACGGCACCGTTTTTGAGCCATTGAAGCGGGCTCAAAAGGTACCGTTTTGGGTTCTTTATAAGGACCCCCTTTCAGCCTCTTCAACCGAACCCTAGCCTCCCTTCTTCCTCTCAGCCAAAACCTAAAGGTTTCCTTAGGCACTGATGCGCCACCACGAACGGCGATCAGCGCTCAGGCTATGTGCGACCATTTTGTGGCCTTAAAGTTCCCCTTAAGTCTTCGATTTCGGCGAAGCAAAAGAGAACCGATGGCCTATTTTCAAGGTAAAGTTTCGTTTCCTTTTTCTTTTGTACACTCAAATTGCGAAAGAACCAATGAAAATCCGGAAAATGAAAAACAAATTGAACAAAGGAGAAAAGAAAAGTCTCAGAAATTTGAATCGGAATCACCTTCGAATACTCGTTGCTTTTTGTATTCTGTGTATATATTTTTTTGTGTTTTTGTATTTCAAAATGTCTATTGTGCCTCCGATTACAAGATTAAAATCGGCCTTATAGCCAAAAGAAAAAGAGAAAAATTAATGAAACAAATAAAAATACAATGTTTCCTTTTGTTTGCCATTGCTGTTGTTTTTGTTTGTCTTCTTGCAGTGCACGGTGCTTGTGCCGTGCCGTCATGAGGTCGTCATCTTACTGGTCGTCGTGCGGTCTTGAAGGCTTGGCATAGACGGAGGAGCTGAGGGGCTCAGACTGCTGCGGCGCCAGCAAACAGCTAGGGTTCTGCCTTGATTTAGCTATTTGGGCTAGGGTATTGGGCCATTGTATTTGGTTTTGGGTCTAAGCAATGGGTTTGGGCTGTAAGGGCTGTTATAATATTTTTAATTTTCTTGTTTTGTTTTTTTTTTGGTTTTTGGGTTTTGTTTGCTCAGGCCGGGCAAAATTGGCCCACTACAGCTGCCCCTCTTTGCCCATTGTCGTGTAACGAGAATGGAGTAAAGACTATCAGTGGGCCAATTTTGCCAGGACTTGTTGAGTCTCGATTTCTTTTGGCACTTCTTTTCTTCAAGTAGCTTCAATGTGCTCTACTGGAGACGAAGTCTGCAATCTTCAGCCTACTCCACTACACATTAAGGAGCTAGGATGATGGCTTAAATCTGCTTTACTGTAACTTCAGGAAGCCAAGATTCGTCGTTTTTTATTTCCCCACTGCAACCTCAGGGAGACAAGATCTACAATCTTCAGCCTACTCCACTACAATCTTAGGGAGCTAGGATGGTAGCTTGAATCTGCTCTACTGCAACTTCAGAGAGCCAAGATTCACCGTCTTCGATCTGTTCCACTGTAACTTTAGGGAAACAAGATCTGCAAATTTCAGCCTACTCCACTACAATAGGGACCAATATGCCATGCGCGCAGATGCGTGGGGACCTAAGGTGGAAATAACCCGGCTCCCCAAAACGCAGTGTTCAGGCTTGGACCTCTTTGCAAACAAACGTAAATTTTGGGGCTAAAGTTAAAAGAAAAAGAAAGATGAATAGAGACTGATTTGCACACGGCGTGAAAGGGGAGGGACCAACATTAAAAATAAACCCTCACCGCCAAAACGCACGGGTCATCGGGGCCAGAATCGGGTCAGTCGGGTCATGTCCATACGGCACCATTTTTGAGCCATTGAAGCGGGCTCAAACGGCGTCTTTTTGGGTTCTTTATAAGGACCCCCTTTCAGCCTCTTCAACCGAACCTAGCCTCCCTTCTTCCTCTCAGCCGAAACCTAAAGGTTTCCTTAGGCACCGATGCGTCACCACGAATGGCGACCAGCGCTCAGGCAATGTGCGACCACTTTGTGGCCTTGAAGTTCCCCTTAAGTCTCCGATTTCGGCAAAGCAAAAGAGAACCGATGGCCTATTTTCAAGGTAAAGTTTCGTTTCCTTTTTCTTTTGTACACTCAAATTGCGAAAGACCAATGAAAATCTGGAAAATGAAAAACAAACTAAACAAAGGAGAAAAGAAAAGTCTCAGAAATTTGAATCGGAATCACCTTCGAATACTCGTTGCTTTTTGTATTATGTGTATCTATTTTTTTGTGTTTTTGTATTTCAAAATGTCTATTGTGCCTCCGGTTACAAGATTAAAATCTGGCTTTATAGCCGAAAAGAAAGAGGAAAAATTAATGAAATAAATAAAAATACAATGTTTCCTTTTGTTTGCCATTGCTGTTGTTTTTGTTTATCTTCTTGCAGTGCAGTGTTGCGCGCTAGCGCTCTTGAGGGTCGTGGCGTTGGTCGTCACAGTTTGAAAGCTTAGCGTGGACGGAGGAGCCGAGGGGCTCAGATCACTACTGACGCGCAAAGAAACAAATTAGGGTTCTCGCTTTGGTTTAGCTATTTGGGCTAGGGTATTGGGCCATTGTATTTGGTTTTAGGTCTAAGCAATGGGTTTGGGCTGTAAGGGCTATTATAATATTTTTGATTTTCTTGTTTTGTTTGTTTTTTTGGTTTTTTGGTTTTGTTTGCTCGGGCCGGGCAAATTCGGCCCACTACAGGTATTAATATTGGGTTCAAATTTTTATAGAGTATATATATATTTTAAAAATATATTTGATTGAGTTGTTATTACTTTCAATTTAGTTCATGAGATTTGAATCTAAGCCATTGTAACACCCCGAATTTTGGGGTTAGAAGTTTGAGTTTTGTGGTTAGGGTTAGTGAGTAGGTTATGCTATTGTGTTTAGTTTTGCCTTTAAGTGACAGAATGAGTCTGCTGGTTTGGTGGTTAGTTGTGTGTTTGTATATCTCTAGGTCATGTGTTTGAACCTTTATGTGTGCGTTTCAGAGAAATATTTTTATTTTGTTAAATAGCAAACTTCTTTTAAGTTTAAAAATAATTATTAGTTTTATTATTTTTAGTTTTATTTTTTCTTTCTTGAAGTTGGTTACTGCTTTTCTTTTCACATTCTCCTCTCCCTCTCATTGGTTTTTTCTTTTTTTTTTTTCTTTTGCTTTTTCTTCTGTTAGGAAACAGTTTTACTTGCGAACTTCAGAACCCCCTTAGTGTTTCCCATTTCAGGTACACTTTTATTTTCTGTAGCTTGGACTCGGGATGCCGGAGGTCTTGGATAGTCACGATAAGGAAATATGTTTAAGAGTCTGAACTATGGTACAATTTAAATTTGGGTTTTTGAAAATGGTTTTCTTTGGACTGAAATTTTTGTAATAACGAGACTTTATATCTAAGAGTTTTTATGAAAGTTAAATACTGTAATGTTTTTGGTTTGTTAAACTAAAATTTCCCACAATCACTTCGGTGATCAATGTGACTTCCGGAATTCGGCCTAAACTTCTAGGTCAGGTTTTGGGGTGTTACAGCCGTTATAGTTTTCACTATTACAAATTTACTTTTTCAATTAAAATCATATATATTTTTCATATTTTTATTATAAATTTATTACTTAACTTTTTCTTGATATTATGAATCTGTCATAATCTAGTTATTATTAATGTTTGTTACATCATGCTAGGATGGACAGTGGCTAGGTCCACGAGCAATACATGCAAAATCCTAGAGGAGCTCCTTGTAAGAATCCCTCAGCTTATCACTTGCATAACAAGCGAAACTACTCGTTAATTGTCATATCAAGTCTTGACTATCACATTCCATCTAAAATGATCAAGGACACGTCATTGTGCCACTCTATCTAAGCATATAGCACCTGACCACTTGGCCACTTACCCTTGACCCACCAATAACAACTTGTGATGTGACATCGTAGAATAAGAGATGACATATATATATATATATATATATAAAGTTCGAGGCCTAAGATTGAAGGCAAGTAAGCTACATCTCTCATATTACCTCACTCTCAACTCTTTATTCTAGTCATCTTACTAGATGGCTCTCCCCCTTGTCCTAACCAATTTATGGCGTTGTTGAGGATGGAAAGAACTCCTGAGGTGGTTGGAGACGGTTAACAAGGAATACAAAGGTGGGTACAAAAGTTGACAACTTGTTTTCCCCATCACTTACAAACCAAAAAGTATAATAAAAATTTCTAACAGTTTTAACCAACACTATTCCACAGTCTCCTGTATATCATAATAATTACCCTTTGCAAATATAGGAATCTCACCCAAACCATCATCATCACCTCTAAAATCAAGCTTTAATCAAAATTCAAATCCATAACCATACCAACTACCTTAAAACTCCAACAAGTCGAAACCCAAACCCAAACCCGAAAATCCAATAAAAGCAACCTCTCTTTGGTGGTCAGAGAAACAACCGTTGACAGTATTGAAATGGCGATGTATGGTGATGGTTTGCAAAGGAGAGGGAACCCAATTTTTCCGTCCTCCTTTCGTGACGGTGAATAATGATATTTTTATTTTATTTTACAAGCCTTGATATTAAGGCCAACAAGAATTTCAACACAATATTAGCAGATCAACCAGTAGAAATTAAGTGACAATTGTGTTGATTTTTTTTTAAATGATAAGCGATTTTTGTTCTAATTTATATATGAGCTTTGGTTGGTTATATACGGCTTCTTATTTAATTTTTAAATGATTCCACGTGTCGAAACTATTTTTTTATTTTAAAAAACGGGGATCGACTTTTAAAACAAAGTGTGGAGTCGCCACCAATCTTTTTGTTTTGGTGTGATTGGATCACCTAATAAAACATTTTATTAAGTCAATTTTGGTCTACGAAAAACAAAATGGGTTCGGGAGCCAGTTACGTATGAGGAAGGGTTAGCACCATCACTACGCCCAAAATTGGTACCGAATTATTAAGTGTTACCTTTATGTCTAAAACTAAAAAAAAAAATTGAAAGATGGTTCCTTTTAAAACATTTGAGTGGTTCAAGTTGGTTGTCAAAATTCTCTCATTCCAAAGGAATATAGAATCACATCCAGCACGATAGGACACGATCCTTTATGCCTTCGAAAACTCGATTAATTTTTTACTTCCAAAAGCTCCTATGTTAAAAATTACAAAAGGATGCTCAATTGTTTAGTCCAGCGAGATTCCTCAAATTTCCAAACATTGAACATTGCCTTAATTGTAAATTGGCTCAAAACGCATTAATTTTATTTGAAATGAAATGGAATAATTGATTTTAAAGAGTTGAAAATCATAAAACAACATTTTGTAAACCAAAAGAAAAATAATAATCATGGGATAATATACATGCATAAAATACAATACTTGGTGAATGAAGGTAACATAACCTTATTTAGCCAATCAAATTAAATAATTAAATATAGCAAATCTAAGAAAAATGTAACCTACTTTCAAAGCATGGATGGAGAACAATTGATATACAATATAAAAAATAATGTACAACAATAATATATAACCTAATATAACACAATCAATAAAATATACAAAACAAAATGGAAATTAAAACCAATATGGTATGAGACAATTTTAAAATAATGATGAATTGATGAGTGCATAATATACAATATATGGATTGATGAGTTGATGAATTTTGAAATAATTTGTAATGAAATTAAGGATATATACATAATTATTAAAATAAGTATTATATAATGAAGATTTTCAAATCAAATAATATACAAAGTGCTAAAAATATTTATTAAAATACATATAATAAGGAGATTTTAAATAATATATAAATATGAAAGGATAGCAAAAATACATAATAAAATATAGTCTTAGGAAATACACATAATAAATTTACAAAACGCATATTTACATAAATAGATTTAGAAGTAATTATTTGTAAAAATAGTATGAAATTAATTATGCATATAAGATTAAATTAATTTTATCATAAATTATATATGTAATAGATTTTTAAAAATATAATTATGTACACAAAGAAAAACTATATGTAAAAAATACATGAATTTAGTGATGTATATAGATCAAACATATGTACCAATATATATACATGCATATATAATAATAATTTAAAAGATACACAAGATATGTAGGATTTTCCTTTAAACAACAAAGATATATAATAAAATATAGGAATAAATTAAAAAAATTATATGCATAAAATAATATAAGATTAATAATATACAAGGAAAAATTAACTTTATCATGAATTATATATATATATATATATATATATATATATATAATGTACAAAAACATTTATATAAAATATTATACAAAATATTAAAATGATAGGCTATAAAATTTTTACAATAATGACTTTAAAACAAAATACAATTATTAAAGTAGCTTAAAATATAAAAAATAATTAAGCAATAATTAAAAAAATAAATGTGAAATGAATTTTTTTAAAAATGATGAAACAAAAAACTTAATTAAAATAAAATTAAAATAAAAGGGATAATTTACAAATTTTTGAAATTAAACTGAGGACTAACGCGCAATGAGCACAAAATTTCAGGGGCTAAAGATAGAAATATTTCAGGTCCCAAAACGCAGCACTGAGATGCGGACTAAAATGCAAACATGCGCAAACTGCAGAGCCAAATTTAAAAATGAAGTAAAACACATTAGGCGCAATTGAGTGCTCGTGCAAAAGGGGAGGACCTTGCGCGCAATTTTCCCCTCTCAGTCGAAACGCGCTGATCCTAGGGGCAAAGGGTCAGATCAGGTCGAGTTGGCTCTACACGACACCGTTTTGGAGCCACTAAAACAGGCTTGAAACGGTGTCGTATTTGGTCCTTTATAAAGGCTAAAATCGAATCATTCGGCCAATAACCCTAGGTTCTCCCCTCTCCTTCAGTCGAACCCTAAATTCTCTCCCTCAAACACCAATCCGCCACTATGCACGGCGACCAGTGTTCTCGGGCTTCGAAGAATTGTTTTTTAGCCTCGAAATTCCCTTTAAGCTTCGATTTCGACGAAGCGAAAGAGAACCGACGGCCTAATCATAAGGTATGATCACCTTTCTTCTCTCATATTTGTTTTTTAAATGTAAATGATGAAGAAAATCGAAGGAAATAAATAAAATAATTAACAGAAAATTAAAGAGATTAAAAATGAAGATCACCGTCTCAAAAATTGCTTTTGAATTTTTCTATTCAATATGCGTATTTAGTGTGCGTAAGTATTTGTAGGTACATTCAACGGCTTTTTATAGCCGGATTTACAGAGTAAATAAAAAAATAAAATTACATTTTCTTACTGTCATTTGCTGTAAATTTTGTTAACTCTTTCTTCTCGTGTGTTCTTTTGCAAGAACATCTGTACAGAAGCACGAGGAGAGGCGCGCGTGAAGGAGGCCGTGCTTGGGACCGTTCGTGGAGAGCCCAATCCTTGCTGGCTACTGGTGTTTTCCAGAAGCTTCTGGCCTAGGTTCTATGAGCCTGTTTCGAGAACGAACGACCAGGAGTGAAGGCTACTGCTGCGGCGCTGATCAACAACTAGGGTTTAGGCTTGGGTTAGTCTTAGATTGGGCCTTTGGGTTCATTAGGTTAGGATTATTAGGTCATTCGGGCTAGGTTTATTGGGTTAAGGATTTTGGGTGTAATTATTGGGCTATAGTTAAATTTAAATAGGTTTGGGTTTAGGCCCGAAATTAAGTTTAGGTTAATAGGTTTGGGTTCAACTTAGGCCCAGAATTTTGTAAATGGACATTGGCCTCATAAACACTTTACTTTATTTATTTCTGTTTGGTATATATTTTTTGGTTTTTATTTATTTATTATAAGCCTGGGCAAATTGGGCCTATTACACCACGTATATTGTAACCTTCGTGAAACTAAGGCTTTTTTTATCTAAATAATACAAAAAATAAAATTAACAACCGAAATGGTATGCCCATAAGATTATTTACCAAAATGGTATAGGTTTGCTAACAGGCGGCACCTGACTGAAATGTAATGATCTAAAGTATTCAGGGACCTGTTATTCAATTTTTCCATTTAGAATGGCTACTGAATAAAAGGGAAAGGTGTCGCCACCAAACTTTAAATATGACTAATTGTCTTGTAAGGCCTCATTATTTATTATTTCCTTTTTGTTTTCCTTTAACTCACTATATTGTTCTTAAACAAGCCATTAACCTATTTTTGTAGTTAAATAAGCCTTTAACTTAAGGTTTTTACTCATAAAAGCCCTTTATTTTAATATTAAAGTAAATATATTTTACCCAATGTAAAGCTATTTAAAAAAATATAAGTTAATTCACATTTTCTGTTGATGTGAATAGTTTATTAAATAAAAAAAATTTAAAATTTCTTGAGGGTGCTTATATACATGGTATTTTTAACTACTCTTTTGTAAATTTTGATTACTTTTTTAGATTTTATGTTGATGTTAAAGTGTATTTAATTTTTATTGCATCAACAAAAAATTAAGATAAGAGCTTGAAATTTAAAATATATTTACTTTAATATTAAAAGAAAAGGCTTTTATGAGTAAAAATCATAAGTTAAAAAGCTTATTTAACTACAAAAATAGGTTAAGGGCTTGTTTAAAAATAATATATTGAGTTGAAAGGGAATAAAAAAATAATAATAAATAAGGAGGGCTTACAAGGCAATGAGCCATATTTAAAGTTTGGTGCCGCCACACTGTCAGGCGGCACCCTTTCCTTTTTTCTAGCAATCACTCTAAATGGAAAAATTTCATAATAGGTACCTGAACACTTTAGATAATTACATTTCAGTCCAGTGCCGCCAATTTGACAGGTGACACCAGTATAACTATACCATTTTGGTAAATAATTTTATGAGCATACTATTTTAGTTATTAATTTTATTTTTTGTATTATTTAAGTGAAAAAGCCTGAAACTAATTTTATTTAAAATTAATTATGACATTTACAATCACACAAAATCAAAAAATTAAGATTTAGCTAGTATAAACAATAAAATGAAGCAATCGCTTTAAAATCTTATTACCCATAAAAATTGAACCAACTTACAATAAAAGTCGTAACAAATTCCTATATGATGTTAATTGCACGTCTTTGGATGATATTTTTAATTTAGAGGTTGCGAAAATGGGTACTAATTTTGAAACATTGAGAAATCTCCTTCTTGTAGGGAAAGCAAGTGAATATTGGTGGATTGGGTTGGGCTACTAGTTACTTGCAACACAGTTGCTTCTAAATGATCTAAAAACTGGATGGGAGCTCATAATGGGTTACACAAATATATATACTAGGTAGTATATACGAGCTAATTGTATGTATTAATTAAAATGCATTTAATTTTTTTTTATGATGTTTTACTAATAATTTGATTATAAAATCAAACCATATTAATGTTAAAATTACTAAAAAGAAAGAAAAAAAGTCAAACTGTTATTGGCCACGACATGAGGGTAGTCAGCATTCAATGCCAACCATCTTTTATGTAAATCATTTATTCACTTTCTATTTTCTACCATTTGCCATAAGAACAAACCAACCTCCAACCTACTCTTTTTAGCTACCTTACTCGCCTTTCTCTCTTACATTAATTATATCCATCCAAACTTAATTACCTATTTATTTGATTTCACTAACAAATTATCTACTTTTTGAAACATACTCTAAATTCTAAAATTAATTGCAAATTTCTTATTTGGCTTCGTATTTAGACATTTTAAATCATCTAAAATTAAACAAATTATCTAATTTTAATAAAATTCAGCAATCTATCTAATTACCTAAAAACATAAAACACATTCAATTTTTTTTTCTTAAATTCCTTATTTGGCCAGGTTTATATATGCTTTAAATTATCTAAAGTTTTTTTTAGATATTTTATCTATTTGTCTAATTATCTAAATAACTTTATTTAAGTTAAATTAAATATTTTAGATTATTTTAAAATAAATAAATTAAACAAACTATCTATTTTTTTTTTTGAAATTATCTAATTCTCTAAAAATGTATGATAAATATTAAAATTTAAATATTATAAAAAAACTGTTTTTTTATTTATTTCTTATCTGAGTTTGTTTACAAACATTTTAAATTATTTAAAATTAAACAAATTATCTAATTTTCACTTGTTTAAAAAAAATCTATTTATATAAGTAACTTAACTTTACTTAAATTAAATAGATTAATATATATTTTAAAAATAATCTAAAATTAAATAAATTATCTATTTTTAAAATTATTAAACAAATTGTGTAATTATCTAAAAATGTATAATATATATTAAAGTGAAATTAAAAAAAAATTATTAATTTCCGGAATTTCTTACCTATCATGGTTTGTATATGTTTTAAATTATCTAAAATTAAACAAATTATCTAATTTGGATTTCTAAAATTATTCAAAATAATTTATTCATTTCAAGAAAAATAATCTTAATTATATCTTACAATATTATGAAAACAATATTAAAATAACTATACATAGTTTAACTTAAACAAAAAAAAAAAACTCAATAAATTCAAAATTGTAATAAAAATATCAAAACTGTGAAGTGTTCAAAATTTAGAGCATATCTAACATTATATATTTAAAAGAAAACAATCTATTACTTAATAGTAGAGCTGATCATGGGCTGGGCGGCCCGGCCCGGCCCGAAGGCCCGCTCGAAAAATGGGAGGATTTGGGTAAAAATATAGGCCCGAAAAATGGGCTTGGGCAAAAAAAACGAGGCCCGTTTAAAAAACCGGCTGAGCCTCTGGTAAGAGTTTTTTGGCCCGGGCCCAGCCCGAATTATATATTAATATATTTTTATTTTATTTTTAATTATTTTAATTTTTTAATATAACTATTTTTTATTATATTGTTAATTTGTGTATTGTTTTAAGAATTGTTTTAGTATTATTTTTATTTGTTTTAATATTTGTTTTTATGTTTTTAAATATATTTGATTTATTATATTTTTAAATTTTTTATTTAATGAAATAAGAAAAAAAATTAATATGGGCCGGGCCGGGCCAGGCTCGGGCTTAGTAATTTTATTTCGGTCTGGGGTTGGACAAAATTTTAGGCCCATATTTTGGGCTGGGCCAGGCACGAGCCTAGTAGATGGGCCTAAAATTTTGTCTGGGCCCGGCCCGAACCCGGTCCGGCCCATGATCACCTCTACTTAATAGCAAAGTATTTATTTTATTTATTTTTAAAATTATAAAATCTATTAAATTTTAAGAGAATTTTGTTGCTTGTATTGAATGATTTTACTTTAGGGGTTTTGGTTTTCCTTTGATTCTCTTTATCTTTTATATTTTCATTTTATTATAGTGAAATCTCTTTTTGTTTGTGATTTTTTATTTTCTTTTAAGGAGTTTTTTCATGTAAAATTTCCGTGTTTGATCTTGTCAATTTTACTTTATTTACTTATTCGTTACATACATGAGTTAATTCCCTACAATATCATTGATGTTTTTATCAAGATTAACCAATATGAAATACATTTTACAATTTTAAAACATTTAAGTTTTCATTATTTTCTCCAACGAGGTCTTGGTAAAAGCGGAGGGTTCAAGGTCTAGAGTATATGGGTTCGAAATTCATGATTTGCAATTATATCTATGAGTCTTGAAGTCCCACCATATGTGGGTTTAGTCCAGTTAGTTTAGTTTGTTGACTTTAGTCTAGACCGTGCCAATTCTTAGTTCAGTCGTACTATAATTATTTGATTCTACTTTATGATTCCTTGAACAATCTATGTTATAATAATTTGGTACTTGCGATTATTAAAATATGTATTTGTACTTTGATTTTACTTGTAACACTTTTAAAGTTTCATTATTTTGTTTACTAATACATCTTATTTTTTCTTTATTAATTTTTTTATTAACTTAATATTATAAGATAATATATCATTAATTTATTTTTCATTGTTTATCTATTATTTTAAAAAAAAATACTAAAATAAATATATCTTTTATTTATTAAAAAAATTAATTACTATCAAATAATTATATTAAAATTTTAAATCATAAGAATGAGGTCAGAATTTTACTTTACAACTTCGTTAATAGACAAACTTTTATTATTTTTCGTAAACATATAATAAATGAAATTTTTTGTATGTAGTTTCCACACTTCGAATATTTTACCATAGATATTTTTCTAAAATATATTTTATGATATGTGGTTTTAATATTTTAATTTAATTATTTAAAATATAAAATATTAAAATTATATGTTTAAACATATTTAGATAAATAAAAAAAGAAGAAGAAAAAAGTGTAATAATCATGGAGTAGGCATTATTTAATTGGGACAAACTGAAAAGAGCTCCTTTTGGAACATTAGCTTTATTGCAGACTTCCAACTCCAATTGCCACATTTCCGACATTAACTTGTCTAGTATTATGAGCATTGGGTTTTGTGGAAGAATGTGTTTAAAATATTATATTGAATAAACTGATTAATAGTTTTATTTATCAATGAAAATATCACCGACCCTTACATAGTAACTTAAAAAAGACATCTTTTTAACATAATCTCATTTTATGAACAATACCCAGCAAGTTTTGTCTGTAAACTGTAAAGTACAGTCCAAACCTTCCATCATAGTTTTCCCACTATCCAAACAACAAACCTTAAGAGAGAGGAAATTCTAGCAAAATATTTGAGGAAACCCAGATTCAAAGACTTGCCTTTTATCCTGTCATGTCTTAAGCTATACATAAAACAAATAGGTTATGGGTCTTAATGTTTTTTAAGCTCTCCCTGGAGTTTTAGGATCATGGTTCTTGTTTGCACCTGTCCCTGGATAATCAGTGCTTTCCATTAACATCCTTTCCCTATTGAATCCGTCACCTTCCGTTATCACTTCCTCTCCATAACTCAATTCCATTACACCCTGCAAATTATAAAAAAAAAAATGTTCAAAATTATGAATATCATATGCCTAGAAATTATAATCATAATAAATATGTGTGTGAGAGAGAGAAAAGGGACCTGAGCAAGTAAATCTTGGACAGAAGAAGGGAGTTCCTTGTTTGATTTGAGGCTTCCTATAAACAAAGTAAAATTTTATTTATTAGATTGAAAAGAGAAGTTGAAAGAAAAGCCAAAATACTAGACTTACTAGTAGTGGGAACAGCAGCACAGGAAAGAAGAAGATAAGAAAAACCCAGAAAAAGTAGCATCAATCTAACAAAACCTTTCTTCTCCATCTTAATGATCTACAATACTGACCAAAGAGAAAGAAATTTGGAATGGCAAAGGGAACCATGTGGGCTTCCTCCTTTATATAGAGTTATGAGAAGTGATGAATTCCTTTCCTTATTTATTTATTTATTCAATTTATGAAGAAATTGAAAAGAAAAAAAGGTTAAGTAGTACTACAATACCACACAAAGTCAACTTCTTCCATTTATTTGATTTTAAAGTTGGGTGAGTTCCCACTTGCCTAATTCCATCTCCTTCTTTTAGATTTCAATATCTCGTGTTTTTATATTTTATCGTTAAGTAAAAAAAAGGAAATTGATATTTCAATATTATTTAAAATTTGACATTAAAATCAATTTTTTTCCGTATGGTAGTCATGTGTAATGATTGTTGTCTAGTATTATCAAGTTTACCTTTTCCTTACGTCATTTTCATATCATAAACTACATAAAAGTAATTAAATGTATGCACATTAATATTTTATGTTTAGGTAAGATGTGAATTTGGGTATCTAACACTTGAAGACATAGGGCAGATACAAACAGCTAGGGATGTCACGGGATTTAATTTGTTGTGTCTCACACTTGGTCCATCTTGGGACTTGTGTTTACATAAATTTTAATTTACCTGGACCATACATGTCATGCTTCCTGTTGACTTTTGGAAATTTTTAATATTAACCTCTTGTGGTCTCTTTTGCCCAAAGGACTTCACATAATATTTTCTCAAAAAAAAAAAAAGAAATAATAATAATTATTTCTTTTGTTGTAAAGGAAATGGTTACATATACTCAACGATATAATAAAAAAATTATAAAAGGTATTGATTCATAGTTAGAAGGTGGTGACTAACGTACCAAGAGTTTCTAGTAGAGGTTTGTAGAGTAACGGTGGAACTTAAAAAGGGAGATGTGGGAAAGAGGTAATTTATATCGGTCTCCTTAAATAATAAGGGTGGTAGTAGAGCAATGAAGAGTTTTGTTAGGAAAGTGATTTGACGGTAGCATGTGAAGTCGATAATAAAGTTATAAGAGGCCTTATTAGGATATGATTGAATGGATTTATAATTGAATTTTCATGAAACTTAACATTTAAATTTAGCTGGATTCAATGCTTTAACAATAATCAATGTAGAAGATGTATGAAAACTTTTACCTAGGTGACACCTTTTGCGAATAAACTCTCATTCGACTTAATAAAATCAAAATATACCATAAAAAGAATGTAACTAATTCATATTAAAATATTTCTAAAATAATTACATATATTTAATTATGTTTTATTACTTTCTAGGCTTATGATTTCTATACATTTTGAAACTATAGAAGGGGTAAAAAAAATAAATCAAGGCCATCATTCCTTTGAACGAGGAACATTCGTTATGATAGCTGCCACCTTGACAGCTAACGTACATGAAAAGAATGTTTTTTTTTTCTTCACCAAAAAAAAGAAGAAGAATGTTTTGTTTTCTCAAGTAAGAAGTTTAAATATTAGACGTGAAGACATCAAGTTTTCCTCGTATTTTATTTTATAAAAAAATAGAAATAAATTTTTATACGTAAGATTAAAAAATAAATTGGTCTTTCCTATTAAAAACTAACATGATTGACAGAATAACCAAATAGTTGTACTAGTGTGCCACCTGTACCTCATTTTGATGTATAAAGATCAGTTTTTAAAATTAGAAATAAATGAGATTTTAATAAGAGGACTGTTAGCCTTTTAATTTAACATATATAGATTAATTCACCCCATATTTTAAGTTGATTACTATAAAAACCTCCACGCTGCACTTACTAATATTAAACTGAAATGATAGGGAAAAGGCATTTAATTAAGTTGTGTTAGAATTGGCTTTGTTTTGTTAGAAGATAATGTCAGCACGAAATCTCCCAATTAACTTAATGGCAGCATTTCAGCTGCTATTTTTTACTAGTTGAATGATGTTACAAAATCAAGGATTTTGATGCATATTCGTGAATCTTAGGCATACATTGATATATTCTTTGGAATCGGAACTAAGATATGGTAGTTGTGTGCACCCATATCCATCCACCTCCAGGCTAAGATTTCTCCGACATATCATGCATTTTGCATTAAATACAAGCCTCATTGCTGCCAAACATACCTACTTCATACCTTTTACTTATTTATTTATTTGTATAATCTAAAATTTTTTTTATACAATAACTAAAATTACCTATAGTTCCTTCTCAACCCTTAAATAGGAGGATAATACGCTTCAGCACACTCAAACTCACGTCTTTCTGCATTAGCAGCAATGCTAATACCAATCGAACTAAAACTCAATTGACTATCATATAAATGCTTAACAAGATCTTTAATTAAGTCTTGGCATTATTTATTTGAAATTTATAAACACTTATCCTTCTATTTAAACTTAAATTTTACAAGATTTATGAAATAAAAAGGAGGTATTGCTGTAGAATTTGAAACTTTATCAGACCATCTGATCACCAATTAATTAATTAAAAAATAAATACTAAATATATGGTTTTGTTATTAAATAGAATAAAAGATTAAGATGTAAAAAAGTTAAAATCTTACCACTTAAAAACAAATTAATAATAAGCAAAGAGAAGTGAATGTTTAGTATTTTGGTATAATTTATTTAGCTGCTCTTTAACCGAATAAACTAGTTTTGTTGTAAAAGAACATTAGAGAAGCGGTGTGTGGAGAAATGTCAAGTTCCATAAAAGATTTGAGGTTAGGGCGGTGGGCAGACTAAAATGACATTCACATTTGTCATGTAATAATGGGATTATTTTATGTGACAAGGCACATTTGTCTCTTAGGTTATTTTCACATCCATGGGGTGGCTGAGGTTGGTCCCATTTTCATAAAGTTTACTTATATAATAGAGGGGAGGAGATACATCATTTCAAGCTATATATATTTTGTTCCAACAAGCTATATAATTGAAATAAAACTTATCATTCCTTTTTCTTTTTCAGCTAAGGAAATAAATTATAAAGTCAAAATCACGTTTAACTCAATTATTACTTTATAAAATTAAGGGTTTGTATTAAAAAAAAAAACTCATATTTTTAATATTAGTTCTATAAAAATATAATTTGAAAAACGAAAAATGGATTAATCCTAGTATTTAGTTTTTTCTTTTTTCTTTCTTATGAAAATACAAAAACGAATAAAGAGATGGAGGTTTAACCTATTTCCTTTTCCAATTTAATAATAGTACCGTCCAATAAACTCTTACAAGTTACAAGGAGTGGCTAAGTTAATTATTACATGCTTCTGATGTTCATATGGAGTCCTCATAGTTTGCATAAAAAGTTGCTAAAAGCAAGGCAATTTAAAAGTGAAAAATCATTTAGGAATAGCTTTGTTGACTTGGAAGTCTTGAAAACAGTATTGCATTATTATTTTTTTTTTATAAAAGATATGTAGGGTTTTGATGTGAAATAAAAATTTTTACACAATTTTTTTGTCATTTTATCCATCATTCGATTAACAATATCACACTATCAAACAAATAAAACAAAAAAGGTAAAACTTACTAGCTAGGTTCAAATTTGCATTACAGAAGCATAGTATATGTACTTAAAGATAGCTTTGTTATACCTCACAACCAAATACTTTGCCGGGCACTCTTCGTACCCTAGACATTGTGTTCGAGGCCTTGCATGACCCTTTCTTTGAGAACACCTCGCAGCAAGCTTTGATGGACAAGGAAATGCCTCGCCGGACAAAATCCTAACGGTATCCCTTCCCACTTCAAGTGGCCTTTTGAATAATTCGAGGATTTCCTACCTTTCATAGCGACACCTTATTTACATTTATTAATACAATATAACAATTCATCTAAACCTCAACTACAACTTTACATGTGATACCTTAAGTTTAAGAGAGTTTCTATATATAAGTTAAGGCCTCAATGAGAAAAACAATCAACTCACCACTAAGGACATTATCAAGGTCTCTTCGACTCTACTACACTCTTAACTCATCCGACTATTAAATGACTCTTTGCTTCTTTTTACTCTAAACCAAATAAATCATCTTAAAACACCACAACCTCCTCTTATATTAACATGGTTGAAAGAAAAAAAAAAAAAGAAAGGAGTTGCTTAAAAAAATGTTAATTTGACTTGCATATTTGGTTAGGAGCTCGAGATAGAAACTAAATTATCTAATGCAATGTTTGTGGGCTAGAAAGAAGACAATTGAATCTATGCCATATCACAAGTAGAATATTGGCTTAATTTATTGTAAATAAAATAAAACAAAATTTGATTAAGTGAGATTGGATTTAATTACTTTTAATTAACTTTGGAATTAATAAACTGTTTTAAATTTAATTTTAAGAATTTCTTTGCGCTTATAGTTATTTATAAATAACTACTTAAAAAAAATTGGTACAAAAGAACTCAAATGTAAACATAGAAATGAAAATGGGATGGGGTGAAATGAAAGGTTACTTCGAAATCAATCCAACTTTAGCTGTAATACAATTTTAACTGCCCTAAACCTGACCTCTAAATTTCGCCTCGTCCTAACTTGCCACAAGAAAACAAAAAGAAATAAACAAAGAAAGATTAAGTCTCTGGAATCATAAGGTTTTACTTGATAAAGTGAAAAAAATTTTAAAAGATGAAAAACTGATAGGATGGAAAAATAGAAAGATATAAGATATATATATATATATATATATATATATATATATATATATATATTGCATAGGTGTGATTGGTAGGAAAGAAGGAAAAAAATAAAAGAAAACGTATTTTTCTTTCCATCAATTGCTTGGTGTTAGAGTTGTGTGACTCAAGTTCTAAAAGATTGCTTGCAAGTCAATTTAAACAAAATATATTTTCTTTATAGAAGATTAAATATTTATTAGTATAATATATTTAACATTTATTAGCATAGTTTATTGACCTATTAGTTTAGCCTATAAATAAGTTCTTTTACAACCTTAGAAAATACACCCATTAGAGATTAGAACTCATAACACATTTAGAGAATTTTGTGTTTACGTTTTGAGGGGTCTTTGTTTTCGGGTTTTCAGGGTTTAGTTTTTATCTCTATCTTTTGTACTTTTTGTTCTTTTGCCATTATAGTAAAATTATCTTTGCCCGTGGTTTTTTATCCTTTTTGGAGGGGTTTTTCCACGTTAAATTTGTGTGTTCAATTTCTCAATTTATTCCACTATTTTTTTACTTGTTGCTTAATTGGGTCGTCCTAATAAGTGGTAGCAGAGCTAGTTCAATTTTTATAGATCAGCCCGTTCAGAGATGGCAGCAACAAGGTTTGAAATTGAGAAGTACAATGGTGAGACAAATTTCAATCTGTGGCAAGTTCGGATGATGACAATTCTAGCTCAAATCGGATTAAAAAAGATTGTTACCGGGAAAAAGCCTGAGAATCTAAATCAAACAGAATGGGAAGAGCTTGATGAAAAGGCCTTGTCTACAATCCAGTTGTGCCTCGCAAATACGGTATTGCAGGAGGTATTGATGGAGAAGACCTCATCTGCCTTGTGGAAAAGGTTAGAAACTCTTTATGCGACTAAGTCTCTGGCTAATCGTTTAGTGTTGAAACAACGTCTATTTACGTTTTGCATGAATGAATGTGAGCTTCTTAGAGATCACATCAGTCAATTCATTACTCTTTAAAATGATTTAAAGAACGTTGAGGTTCATATTGACGATGAAGATCAAGCTATGCTATTATTGTGCTCTTTACCCCCTTCATACAAGTCTTTCAGGGAAACTCTAATTTATAGCAGAGACAAACTCTTGTTCGAAGATGTGAAGGGTCATTTGTTGAGTAGAGACAAACTCGGCAATGAGTTTGGTTTGGATAGCAAGGCAGATAGGCAAGCTTCCATTCTGGTAGCATCAAAGAAATGAGATGAAATGTGTTGCTATTGTAAAAAGTTAGGTCACGTCAAAGCATATTATTATAAACTGTGAAATAAAAGAGCTGCTGAGAGTAACGAGAAAGATGTAGCTAATGCTAATTTGGCTGATAAAAGCAGTGATGATTTCTTGTCAATGTCAATGAGCGGTAACTCCAAACTCAAGTCCAAGTGGATCCTAGATTCGGGATGTTCTTTCCACATGTGTCCTAATAGAGAATAGTTATCCATATACAGTTTGATTGAAGGTGGAGTTGTGCGCATGGAAAACGATTCATCTAGTAAGGTAATTGGTTTTGGTACTGTTAAAATTAGGATACATGATGGGACGATTAGGACACTCTCAGATGTCAGGTATGTACCTAATTTACGAAAGAATCTCATCTCCTTGAGTATTCTAGACTTGAAAGGATGCAGAATCAACATTAAGTCGAGCGACATTAAAGTATCTCGTGGAACTCTCATTTTGTTAAAAGGTAAAAGAACTGACAGTCTTTATATTCTGGAAGGTTCTACAGTGACCGGTGAAATTAGGCGTCCCTTGTCCGTTACGGAGTCAAAGTCAACTTGTTTGGAGCGGAGGCAACTTGGTCATAGGAGGGAAAAAGGGATGACCGTTTCGTTGAAGAGAGGTTCTCTTTTAGATGCGGGCTTTGAAAAGTTAATGCACTGTGTTCGTGAAAATTAGACTCGGGTTAGTTTTGATTTGGCAGTGCACAAGTCGAAGGCTAGAAGTCTTCCAGCTTCTAAGAACAAATTCGACTCAGTTAATTCCCTGTATAGTTCAAGATAGGCCCGTGACGGGCTTTGGGAAAGATGGCATTGTAAGAATTCATGTCAAGGTGGAGATTGTTAGAGTTTTGTGACCCAAATTCTAAAAGATTGCTTGCAAGTCAAGTTAAACAAAATTTCTAGAAGATTTAGTATTTATTAGTATAATATATTTAGCATTTATTAGCATAGTTTATTTGACCTACTAATTTAGCTTATAAATAGGTTCTTTTACAACATTAGAAAATACACCCATTAGAGATTAGAACTCATAACACATTTAGAGAATTTTGTGTTTACGTTTTGAGGGATTTTTGTTTTTAAGTTTTTGGGGTTTAATTTTTATCTCCATCTTTTGTACTTTTCGTTCTTTTTCCATTATAGTAAAATTATCTTTGCCCGTAGTTTTTTTATCCTCTTTGGAGGGGTTTTCCATGTTAAATTTGTATATTCAATTTCTCAATTTATTTTGCTATTTTATTTCACTTGTTGCTTAATTAGGTTGATCCTAACACTTGGTAGAATTGAAAATTAAGAAGAAAGAAAATGAAACTTTTGAAAAGTGAATAATTTTAAGCTAACATACTTACCTCTCTTTCATTTTCTCCCATCCTATTATTCCAATTTGGAAGGATTGAGTTTTATGTATTATGATGGAAAATGGCCATCTCTTCTATTTTCTTTTCTCTCACTTTTCTTCCCTATCAAGCACACTCTAAATTTATTTTCTTTCTATTTTTCCACTCTCACCTTTCATCATTTCACTTTTTCTCTCAATCAAGCACACATTAAAAGATTAAAACTATAGAAAATAAATCGAATAAGACAAACCCGTATGAAATAAACAAACAAAGATGAATTTAAATACAATAAAGAATGGAAATAACCACTCAAAATCAAATTTGAAGCCAAAAAAAACTTGCTTTCTAGAACTTTAAAGGCTTTGTTTGCTAGAAAATAATTCAAAATATTTTTTTAGTTGTTTTGGTTTAAATAAGTCTTTTAACATATGAGTTGAAAGGGTTAAAATAGTTCATTTGTTTGTTCCTTTATATATGCTAGATTCAAATCTTTCTTGTTTAGTGGTTAGTTGTGTCAAGTCTAGTGGGAGATGTAGTTGAAATTATATGGACTGTTCAAGTCAATAAACGCAACATCTTTTCACTATTTAATATCTTTCTTTGACAGTGTTCTTTTACCTGTTTTTGCTATATATTTTTAGTATTAAAAGATCTTTTTGCAACATTTTGGTATCAGGGCAGGTTATTCGATCTTTCAATGGGGTGAATTGGAAATTGCTATGGGATTAACATCATCTGAGTTTTCATCTTCCTCTTCAATACTTATACCCATCTTCATTGGAGAGAAGTATGAGTTTTGGAGTATTAAAATAAAAACCTTATTCAAATCATAAGATTTGTGGGATTTCGTTGAATATGAGTTTATTGATGTGGAAAATCCTGAGCAAGAGGAAGATGAGAGATTGGGAGAAAATAAAAAGAAGGATGCTAAAGCCTTCTTTTTAACCCAACAGGCAATGCACAAGATGATCTTTTCCCAAATTGCTGCTGTAAGCACTTCAAGTATGGCATGGGATATTTTGAAGAAAGAATTTCAAGGTACTTCAAATGTAATTATTGTGAAATTACATACTTTGCATCAATGCATGAGTTGATGCATGAGTATTTATCAAGAGTTCACTGGAATTGTGAGTAAAATGAAATCTTATGATGAAGAGATTAGTAATGAAATTGTTGTTGCAAAAGTTTTAAGGAGTTTATCCTCTAATTTGATTATGTTAAAGCTATAATTGAAGAGCCAAAAGATTTATCTATATATTTTAATGAACTAATGGGTTCCTTGCAAACTTATGAGTTAAGAATTAATAAGTTATAGGAGATGAAAGAAGAAAATGATTTCCAAGGAAAAGATGAGTCATCGGTCCAAAATTAGAAACTAGAGCAGGGTATATCATTGGCAGAGTTACTTTTAGAGGTAGGGGATGTGGTAGAGGTAGTAGCCAATAAGGACATATGAATAGTTGTAGAGGTAGGGTACAATGCTATCATTGTCACAGATTTGGTCACATTGAAGAAAATTACTCGTCAAAGAAAAGTCAAGCTATTTACTCAAAGGAAGAAGAAGAGGAAAGTATGTTGTTTATGGCTCATTATGTAGTTTTCGAAAGAGAAGATGGTTGGTTCGTGGATTGTGGTTGTTCTCATCGTATGAATGGGGACAAGTCCACTTTTAAGAAATTAGATGAGGCGAAAAAGAAGTAGCTTTGCCTTGTTGATAACAAGCAAATACAAGTGGAAGATGAAGATATTATTATTGTCCAAACTAGTCAAGGTAAAATAAAACTGATTCAAAATGTTTTATTTGCTCCTTGCATGGAACATAACTTGCTTAGTTAATTAAGGTATAAGAACTAAATTGTAAAAATTGTAAAAGTTTATAGCTATAGATATTTAAATAGCCAAGGGAGCAATTGAACAATTAGACCACTTATATGTATCCAATCAGTGGTGGATGAGAAGGGATTCCACTAAGTTTGCTTAATTATGCTTAAAGTTTAAAAATTAAACTTTAATTAATTATGTTTAATTAAGGTTAATATATATATATATATATATGTTAGTGATTCTTATCATATTTATTTCTTCCTTCTAACCAAATGAACAAAAGAAAACCTAGAAAGCCATTCTTTTAAGCTTCAAGCTATTCGACGCTTAAATAAGTAAGTTCAATATAATCATTTTCTTGTAATCTTTATGTTTTTGAGGTCGTGAGAGCTTGATTTAGCTAGCCCATGTACTAATTTGTAAAAATTTTAAAGTTTATAAAAGTTTCCATTGATGAATTCTTGATGAAATTGGTGTTTAAGTGGTTAGATTTTAAGCTTTGATGTGAAAAAGGACTAGATGTAATTGCTAATTTTTGAACATAAGGACTAAAGTGTTTAAAATTTGAAATTAATGTGAAAATTCTATAATTATATATATTAGAGTGTCATAGAAGGATGTAATTGATATCAGTTTTGAAACTGAAGCTCAAATTTGAAAGATATGACAATTTTGATTTTAAGGACTAAATTGAATAAAGGAAAAACTTTAGGGGCATTCAAATAGTGAAATTGAACTATTCTATTCATACAATAAAACATTACAAACAATTTTAAATTGATAAATAGAATTGAATTATCGTTTAGATCGAGAATTGAACCAAACTGAGATAACTGAGGGAAAAGATAAAATTATCGGTTAGTCCTTGTAAATTCAACTTGTTTGCTAATTTGACCGGGTAAGATCATATGGTATGATTGTATTTAAATTGTTATATATTTGGGTTATGATTTTGTGTATGTTTGATAGCAATTTGAATTGTTTGTAATTTGGTAAAAAAGTTGAGATATTAACTAAATCGTAAAGAAATGATAAATTGATTGATAAATTGAATATAATGAATTGCAATTTGAGATTGATTAGTTGAATTGAATTGGTATGTAAATTTTTGATTTTTGAGATGGAGGACTAAATTGAATAGAATTGAAAATTTTACAATTTGCTTCAGTGTGACGAAATTTGCGACAATAGCATTGTACCTTGCTTCTACAACTATTCATCCGTCCTTATTTGGCTTCTGCCTCTATCACGTCTTCTGCCTCTAAAAATAACTCTGCCAATGATATAACCTACTCTAGTTTCTCATCTTGGTCCGATTAATCATCTTTTACTTGGAAATCGTTTTTTTCTTTCATCTCCTGTAACTTATTGATTCTTGACTCATGAGCTTGCAATAAATCTTTTGACTCTTCAATTATAGCTTCAACATAATCAAAATATAGGATAAACTCTTCAAAAATTTTGCAACAATAATTTCATTACTAATTTTTTCATCATAAGATTTCATTTTACTCACAATTCTAGTAAACTCTTGATAAATACTCATACATTGACTCATTATTTTTTAAAAAAAAATATTTTTTATTTTGTTTTCAAAATTTTTAAGTAATATTAAAAATAAGTATACTAAGTATGCAACATAATTAAAAAAAAACATACACACTTGGGTTTCCTCCCGAGGAGTGCTTATTTAAAGTCTCAGCTTGACTTCCCTTTTTAAGCTCATTGTTAAGTCGAATTTTGGAGCCAAAGCTCTTTTCTTTTGTTATTAGTATCATCACCAAAATAAATTTTGAGACAGTGACCGTTTACCTTGAATGTGTTGTAATCAGGGTGTGTTACTGTCGCATGTGAAATGATATGCGAATTGTGCAATTATACATGTCGGTTCAAGTAATAAAGTGATGAGTGAGTTTCCTTGCCATAACGATCGAATTGAGGCACAAAAGTAGTCAGGTTATTATAAAATGCAATTAATTCTTTGGTAAAGCTATGGTAAGTATGCAGTGATAATTCAAAGAAACTATGATGTATGTGATAGATGGAATTGATGAATAATTGGAAATGCTATGGCAAAAGTGAGAGTAGAAATGTAATGGCAATAACGAGAGTGATTATTCGAAAAGAATACAAACAAAGAAATAAACAACTAAATATGTTGTGACAAAGCTACTACAACAAAGAATAAGGATAAAGTGATGTTGATTTGGATGGTCAGGATTACTCTGAATCGACCTTTACTGCCAATAATGCCTTGGCAAAATCGTATCTACTTTACTGTACAGAAGACGTTCTAAAATGACCTACTTCTCGCGAGGACAAAACCTCAAGTTACCTTGCCCGTGTCTATAGGCTTTTTAGATATCTTGCATGGGTTCCTTTTGTATGATCGTGGCTCTATGTCTAGAGTCAACTACATGTGTCAATCAAATACTTCTCATTTCATTTTAATTAGAATAAGTTAGAATAAGTTTTTAGTATGCGAACAACCTTCTATGGCTAGAGATTGTTGCATTTTAATTAAGAAATAAGAATAATAAAATGAACTAGTAAAGTAAATGAGATGTATGCGACATTCATAAAAATAGTTAAGGTGTCATCAAAAGTAATGCTAACCCTATGAGATTTAGCTCATGGGTTAGGAAATAAAATTTCAAACCAAAATATTATCTAACATTGTGTTAAACTACTTTAATTCAATCTTTTGAAGGAAATAACAGAAGAATTTTGGGAAGAAACTTTCGCTTGCTTAGGCTACACTTTAGCAACACAATGTCCTATTATGGCTAAGAAGGACTGCCTTCGGCTTCCTGTCTTTTGCGCAGCTGAACCTTTATTCACTCCTAAGGATCTCTCTCACTTTTTCTTCACCGTTTGTGAAATCCCCTTCATCAGTTTTTATAGATAGATTAGGCTAGGGTCAGCTAACAGTTTGTGATTATCTTCTCCTCTTTTAGAGAGGATTTATCTGGTACAAGTTTGAATTTTAATTTGAATTGCTACGCGAAAAATGTTGACTTGGTCTTCCCGATATTGCCACGGTATCCGTGCTAGCAAACTGTCTGCAGTTTTCCTGGCAAAACTTCACTCATTTATTCCCTCGTTCCAAAACCTTTTCCTGCCACATCAACACAAAAATAAACTCCACCACAAGTGATTAAAAGCACCCAATTCCAACACAGTCCAAGTCCTAATGCAATATTAAAAATGCTAACTAAAATGTCCTAAAATGTAACAAAAGGTACTTAAGTACAAACAATCCTGAAATGTTCCAAATGAGAATACGTACTATACAACAAATGGATTCGACCATCTTTACTTAAGTTTCTTCTGCAGGGAACATTCATGGATTTAAATTGCCCAGCAGCACTTTGTCTCTACTCTGATTTGGTTTGTCCTCTTTAAATGCATACCATGTCATTGCTTTGTTACTTCTTTAAACGTTCTCGGGTTTGCATCAGCCTTTGTTCTCTAATTCATCGTTCTCCACTCGTCCCTTGATTTTTATCACATTGAAAAGGGTACGATTTTAACACGTATTCGTGAGTGATTTCTTGTAAAGAATGTTGAGCCGCATGATTACTAACATGAATAGAATAATAAATATCATCTCGCTTACTAAAAACTCTCACAGCATCATGTGCTTGAAGAGTAACCTCTTCATCAGCTACCCTCAGCACAAGTTCACCAGTACCCACATCAATAACAGTTCTAACAGTGGCTTAAAAAGGTCGACCTAAGATCATGGGTACCTCAATATCCTCCATGTCCAATATAACGAAATCAACATGGAATATAATTTTATCAACTTTAACAAGTACATCTTCAATAATGCCCTTAGGATACTTAATTGATTTGTTAGTTAATGGAATACTCATCCTAGTGGGTTTTGGTTCCTCGAGACCAAGTTGTTTGAACATTTGTTAAGGCATTAGATTTATACTAGCACCCAAATTAGCCAAAGCTTTTTCTATGTTTAAACTACCAATAAAACAAAGGATAGTAAAACTCCCTGGATCTTTCACCTTAATGGGTAATTTGTTTTGGAGAATGCCGCAGCACTCCTCGTTGAGCTCCACAATGGACAGTTCATCTAAATTCTTTTTATTTGTTAACAACTCCTTTAAATATTTTGTATGCTTGGGGATTTGCGAAAAAGATTCAGCAAAATGTAAGTTAATCTGTAAGTTTTTTAAAATTTCAAGAAATTTACCATATTATTCGTTCATGCGGTCTTTTTTCACTTTTTTCGAATATGGAATTGGCGGTTTATATTTTTTGATAGCTAGTTTATACTCTTTATTTCATTCCTCAACCCTATCATTTTTCTCAATAGCTTCTAGATTCAACTTCTTTTCAGGCTCTACTAATACCTTTCCATTTCGTAAAAAGATTGCATGGACTTGTTCTTTTGGGTTGGTTTTAGTGTTACTAGGTAAACTACCTTGTTGTCTCACCGAGACCAATTTAGCAAGCTGACAAATCTGATTCTCGAGTCCCTGAATAGATGCCTGCTGATTCCTCAAAGCTATCTGAGTATTTTGGAATCTAGTTTCAGACATTGAAATAAATTTCATTAACATCTCTTCCAAATTCAGCTTCATTTCTTGCTGGTAAGGTTGCTAAAAACCTAGAGGGGTTTGTGACCTTTGATTTCCTTAACCACCCTAAGAGAAATTTGGATGATTACTCCATCTTTAATTATAATTATTGCTATAAGGTTTATTATGAGATTTAGAATTGTTACCCATAAAGTTGACTTACTCATGCTCCATGTTAGAACTAAAGGGTGAACATTTCGGATTAATAATCCTCGCTCTAGTCACATCACATTGCATTACCGGATTCATCTGTTTAGCCATACTCAGATTATCAATTTTCTTACTTAACGCTTCTACCTAACTTGCCAACATAGAAATTTCATCTATATTAAAAAAAATTGGCTGCCTTAGTAGACTTTGTTCTTATAACTTGTCACTAATAGTTTTTCAGTGCCATCTCCTCAAAAAATTCTTGGGTTGCCTTAGATGTCTTATTCTTTAGTGTTCCACCAGCTGCTGTATCCGTTATCTGTCTAGTTGAGGGATTCAAACCATTGTAAAATGTTTGGACTTGAAGCCACAAAGGTAAACCATGGTAAGGACACCTTCTCAAAAGATCCTTAAATCTCTCACATGCATCATAGAATGTCTCAAGCTCAAGTTGAGCAAAAGAAGAGATGTCATTCCTCAACTTAGTTGTTTTGGCCGGTGGAACATACTTCAACAGAAACTTCTTAGTCATCTGAGCCTAAGTCATGATGGAACCTCGTGGAAGTGAATTCAACCACTGGTTTGCCTTGGTCCTTAGACAGAATGGGAACAACCATAAGCAAATGGCATCATCAGTAATGCCATTAATCTTAAATGTGTCACAGATCCCTAGAAAGTTAGCTAAATGAACATTTGGATCTTCATCTTATAACCCATAAAACTGAACATAGTGTTGCACCGTCTGAATTGTGTTCAACTTATTTTCAAAATTGTTTGTAGCAATACTCGGTTTGGCAATACTCAATTCAGCCCCAATTAGAGTGGGCTTAGCATAGTCATACATAGTATGAGAAGCACGAGCTGCAGGAGGCCGTTGATTAACAGGATTATTATCCATCTCCATAATAACGTCCTTTCTATTAAAATTTGTGAACCCATCCTTGCTTCTCTAACTTCTTTCCGATTTCTATGAGCAGTTTTTTTGATCTCACTGTCAAAAATTAATCGTTCCAATGGGTTGCCTCTAGTCATAAACTAAGAGAACCTGTAGGAATCAAACAAACGAAAATTATAATGTAATAATTAAATTTAAAAAATATTAAAATTTAAAATAAAATAAAAATAGCTAAATTAATAGAAATAAAAATTTTCCTAATATTTTAGTCCCCAATAATGGCTCCAAAAACTTGATGTCCACAAAACTAACTAAAAATTTGATTCAGGAAATGCACCTATCAATTAATAGTATAGCTACAATGAGTAAAGATATCGTTCCCACGATGATTAAAAGTAATAGTAATTATTTTCTTTCTATTATTTAATCGATAAATTCGAGTGATTTATTAAAAACTAAAATTAACTAAATTAATTACTAATGAACACGAAAAAGAACAAAATAGGAAAATAACTGATTAACAACCAAGAAGCGAAGCAATGCCCAGGAAAGAATCCACCTAGATTTCATCTGTCACTATTAATCTAAATTACGTAATTTCTTTACTTAGTAACTTGATCGATAGAAATATCTAAATTATGCAAATATCTCTTTTGAGCATAAGAGCAATTGACTCTATATTGATTAATTGAAATTTCTTTCTAATTAAAACCCCTATTATCGCATTAACTCATGCTATGAATTCCCCTAACTCATGCTATGGATTTTCCTCTTAGATCTGACTCTAATCTAGTAGATTTATGTCATCCTATTTCTAGGATTGCATGCAACTACACTCAATTATGCAAGATCTACTATTAAACATAGTCTATTTAACCTCCGATTTTAGCACATCAAACATGAATTAATAATCCAAAAATATTAAACCAAGAATTAAGCACACATAATTGAGAACAAGAAATTAAATATTTATTGTGTAAAAGAAAAATCAAGCAATAAAATCCATCATAGGGTTCATCTCCTTAGGTATTTAGAAAATTAGTTCATGTTTGAAAATAAAAACATCTAAGATACAGTATTACAGAAAGAAACAAAGAAACTCAAGATAATCTCCTAAGAAATCAACTGGGAATATTCAATCTTGATGAAAATTTGCTTCAGAATTGACTTCAATGGTGTTTTTTGAGTTGTTTTCTTGAATATTCTATGACAACTCTCTCATATCTTCTTATTTTTATCATATATACGTCTTAAAATGCCCAAACAACCTAAAAATCATAATTTTCTAAAGTTTGGTGTGAAATCTCATGAAAATGACATGGCCTACCACATGACCATATGGTAAGCTGTGTGGGTCACATGACTGTGTAGTCTAGCTGTATGGAATGGTTCAGCCCATGTAGCTCTTCCAGCTTACTTCAACGCTCTGGTTTTCACTCATTTTTTTGCTTCTTTTGATCCCAAGTGCAAACATGAATTTAAAAGATTAGGAGCATAAAATTCACAATTAATATCGAATAATAACCTAAAAATTGTAACACCCCAAACCCGACCTAGACGTTATAGCCAAATCTGGAGTTGTTACAAAAAATGATTAAAAATTTGGTTTTTTGTGAATCTTGAAACTCGTTGCAAACTTTGAAAATCCCGAATTAAAAACATATTTTCGTCTAACCATTTGTTTGAAAACGATGTTTGATTATACTTTCTAAAACTCATGGTTTTGCTGCTGAAACCCTTAAAAAGATGTATTTTTTTTTAAAACACAGATTGCTAATTGAAACCCGTTGTTCTTGCAGAAATAATCGTTATTGATAAACCGTTTGAGCAATATTATACTGAAATCGAAAATAAGGTCCAAAAACCAAAAATAGTCCCAAATGTCTAAAGAGTCCAAAATTTACAAAACTTTCAATCTAAATTTTGAATAAGTCAAATTTAAAAAAAATACGATGTTAACCAAGCTCCTGGTTGCACAGATCCTTCTAAGTCCGAAGATTACCTGAAAATAACAAACAAACAAAGTATGAGTTTTCGAAACTCTATGTGTAACAATAAACTCAAAAAGAGAATTATTATCAGACAATTTAACAATACAGAATCAGAGCAGTTCAGATGCAGATAAACATATATAATTCCTACCCCCAACCGCTACACATCATCTCCAACCATCTTAACACACCGTATGAGGTTTGAAATACCCATCCAACCTTACACACCACTTAATGTCCTTATGACACTTACAGGATATTCGCAGCTGTGCTACCAGTATAGAGGACGAGATGTCACCTCTCACTGAAACATTTCTTCCACATAATATATATACCCCATCCCAGAATCAGATGTAATCAGAGCAGAAATCATAAATAACATATCAGAAACAAATCACATATATAACTTTATTCTCGGTTTTATTTATCATACGACATCCCAAATACATTCGCAGATAGTAGAAATTATATTAACAGATAACCAAATTTCATGTTTAATAATATTTTAAATCACAAATCGACACTACGGAAGGCCCACAGTCAATCGGGATGACGGGTACGGCCTTAGGAAAAAAATTAAATTTTGGGCCCACACGCCTGTGTGGCCTACATAGCCTGGCACATGACCTCACACACACCCATGTGGTCCATACGGTCCAAATGACCCAAACCGTGTGTAACACATGGTCCAGCACACGGTATGTCATATAGCCGTGTGGCGTCGATAGTGTTGTGTTTTGGCTTTTGCCATTCATTGGTTTTCGGGTTTCTTATTATACACCTAGTTCGATTTCAAAGCGAATACTACCACGAGACATCTAGATCCTATAAACGTCATTCAAAAGATCAATTCATAGTATTGATTCACTAATTACCAAAAACCTCAATCAACACAGTCGATAGCATTAACCCTTAACAAACCAAAATTAAACCTTCTAAAACTTAATCACTTACCAAGACAGATATGATAGTCCAATCACAACTACACAGTAGAAGGCGAGTTTCAACCCCCATGATTAACACCTATCAACGAAAGTTCACAAAATTAACCCCCACACCAAAAGAACAAATTCACCATTAATTGAAAGCCCTTACAAGAATTTAGAGGTTCACTTACAATTACTTGGATAATCAAATCGCAAAAGAGGAGAAATGACCCCCACCAAAACCCAAGAACATAATTGGAAGCAGTATGAGACAAGAATCAAAAGCAATTGAAGAAAGTAGCAAAGGGCGAAAGAACAAACAAAAGGAAAGGAGACAAGAAAAAAGAAAGAACATAAGGTGAAACACAAAATGGGAAAAACGTGGGTAAGGGATTTTGGGAAAAAAATAAAACAAAATAGAAATCTTTTAATAAAATAAAATCAAAATAAAAACTACCCCAACACTAATCTTCAACTAACAGATTTGCTTCCTAGAGTTTAAATTTAGTCCAAACTCTTCCACCAGTTTACTAAAGAATGAGAAAAATAAAATAAAATAAAATGTTTCTTACGCACACAAGGACTCAAACATAGAACCTTAAACAGATACACTAAACTCTTAACCACTCAACAAAACCAAATCACACAATAATGATTAGCAAATCAAAACTTAAATTTTTAGGGCTTTACAAAATCGCATTAAGAATAATGTTAAAATACGTTACTTTTAGCACTTATTAAATATCTCATTTCAATTGATTTTTAATCACTTCAATAAGTTTTTAGTGGTTCAATCAATTTTCATTGATTTTAGTATTTGATGAATCTATTGGACCACTAGTTCCTAGTTCAATCAAAATTCGATCTTGTTTTGGAAACTATGAGATAGCGATCAAATGCATACATATATATATATTAACTTATTTGAAAATTTAAATTTAATATATTGTTTTTTTGAAAGAAATCGTTAAAATTAAGTTAAAAAGGGAACTTAAGATAGAAAAAAAAATTTATTATATGCTCTGCATTTATATAAACCTATAACTAAGTTAACCGGACACCAACTCAATTGGAAATGACAAAAATAACTTTATTCAATTTGAACAGAGAAGGGGGGATGTATAAATGTTATTTAAAAAAAAAAGTTAAAATAATTTTAGTTATTGTCTTTAAAATATAAGGTTATTTCATATGCATCCATAACCATATATAAACTAGTGATAACATGTATTCATATTTATATGTGAATTAACTAAACACTAATGTTTAAATAGAGATGGTCATAGGTTGGGTTAGGGCAAACTTATGTAATGTTATTAGCACACTTTATGTTTGTCCTAGTCTAACTAGGCTCTAAAGATTGGTCTCAAGCTTTGCCTAAGCCCATCTATATTGAGAAATAATAATATTTCATATAAAACTTTACATTTTGAGAGATAATAATATCTTTAAAAAAGAGGATATATATATTTTTCTAATAAGTAAAAGTTAATGAATAATAATGGATAGTTTAGTTTTCGAGAAAAAACAAATAAATAGTTTTAATTGAGAAAATGTTTCTTTTAAGTAGTTAGTTTAAGAGTATTAAAAATTTAAATTTATTTTATAAAATATTTAAAATATATAATTATCACTATATTTAACAAAACAATAACTTTAGTTTTTTTTTTACCAATTGAGTTGATGCCACTTTAGATACCAAACTTAATAAGACATTTTATTAGTGTAAATAATTATCTTGTGATCATATACATATCTAAATGTGAAATAGTGATTATATATATATATATATGAATTAAAATTTTAAATTTACCACCCATGTTTATATTTTCTATCTCTTATAATTATCTTTTTGTATCATGTTTCTATAATATATGATGTGATCATAAATTAAACTCTTAATTATAGTGATTAAACTTCAATTTTTCCACTGAAGTCAATAAAAAGAAGTTTAATAAATTACATTTTTATATTAATTAAAAGAAAACATGTTTATATTAATTATATTATGAAAAAGAAATAAAAATTCTATGAATAAAGATATCCATGTAAATTTATAGTTTCTTGACAAATTGTGGGAAAAAAAAAAAAACATATTAGGGTTGAAAGGGCATTGAGCTATGGATGATAGCGGCCGACTCCCGTCATCTTTTAAGAAGGACTTTCTCGAAAAAGTGAAATAAAGAAAAATTTCATGACTTTATCACAAAACCATGTGCCAATTGACAAAGGTCAACTGGATTGTGCTAAAAGTCAACGAACATGCTCCGACAGACTTTTTTTTTTTTTATCAGCCATGGTCCGGAAAGAAGGAGAATGTGATCGACTCCTTGAATGCCAAAAGTCAAAAGACGGCACCCTTCTTTTATAATTAAAATTAAATTCATAGACTTTTCTATTTATCGATTAGCCATTGATGGGGTAATGAATTCTTTTCAGTTTGTGAGTTAATTTTCATAATCCAAATGTTATTGCTTTTAGATTTTATGGATGGGTTACAATTTTCTTGTTATTGCATTTTATATAAAGTCACGAATATAAAATCTTTATAATAAATACGAATACAAAGTTATAATTTTGTTTGATTAATTGAAATTTTAAATAAATTCATTTAGATTTTGTTAAGGATTAAAAGTTTTAAAATTGTTAATATGCAATTTACCTCTTCAATTATATCTCATCAAACAATATCAACACTTACAGAATTTTTGTTCACAATTAGCTATCTTTAGTATGAGATTGTCCAACACTTTGTCTACACTTCACATGTGGCACATCATTTAAGAAAATTAACAACCCTTTTTATATTTTCTTATATAACTCTTGTCCAATGAGATGTTGACAAGTAATTTAGATTTTCTTTTTTTAAGCATAGGGTAAGAGAATTTAGAATGCCTTAAAAAATTAATTTTGTTAAGAAATTAATAAGAATAAGCCTATTTGTTTAGTGGTAAAGCCTTAGCTTTCTCTTAAGTCCTAAGTTTGAAACTCCTTGTGTACCTTTTAGTCAAAATATTTTATTTTCTTGTTTTTACATCGTAAAATATCGAATTTTCAAACTAATCCAGCCCCAGAATTGTTTTTTTATTTATTTTAGTCCTTAATTAAAATAAACTATAATTCTAAACTAATTTCTAATCCTAGTGCAACTGTAACGCCCCAAAAATTTAAATGTTTGACTGTTGAATTCTATTGTAATTAAGTCTCTGTATCTATGGCTATGACTTCTGTTTGTGTGTTAGAGGTCAGGGGTTCGGGCCGAGTCTTTAGAAAGCTTTGCTCTTTTGTTTAAAATTAAGCTCTACTCTTAAGCCATTGACTTAAGTTTATTTCCTTGATAATTTGAGTTAAGAATGAGCTTGCTGGTTCATTGGTTAAGAGTTTGTCTACTCTCTGGTTCTGTGTTCAAGTCTCGGCGTTGTCTACTCTCTAGTTCTGTGTTCAAGTCTCAGCGTTGGTGTTACAAAAATTTTGCTAAATGCTAGAACTCTATTGGTAGTTAAATTAGATTTTAAAACAATATTCTTTTTCCCCATCTTCTTTCTCCTTTTCTTTCTTTTCTTTTCTTTTTATGTTTCTTCTTTCTTTTTAATTTTTCTTTTTGATTGTGATTGGCAAGTGGTTACCGGAACTAATTGAGGGTCCTAAGTTGTTCAATGCGTTGTTAGAAGTCCTCTGTGTAAGTTCTATCGTAAAGTCTTGTGTTTCTGCCAAGTTCTGTTAGTTTCCTTTGTGTATTTAAATTGGGATTTCTCTGACTGTTTCACTTGAATTCTCTATTAAATTGTCATTGATCTCTTTACTTTAGGCATGAATACTAAAGAAAGTGGTTCTTCGCCTGCTGTTTCGAGTTAGTTCTGTTGATTTGCCGGTAAGCATTCGTTTGTTAGAAGTTTCGCGTCAAAGTTCTCGACATAATTGGTTGAGTATTAATGTATGTGATTTTTATCATTTTAGTTGTTTGATTGGTTGTTGGATGGAAATTAGGTTTCAGGATTCCTCTGATCTGTTCCTACGTCAACACATTATTAGGTGTGTACCGAAAACCCGACTTTAGTGTATTTCAGACCCCGAAAAACATGGTTGTTGACACATGGACTAGGGACACGAGTGTGTGCTTAGGCCGTGTAACTCACTAGTCACGATTTAGAAACACACGGGCGTGTTTTAGGCCATGTGGAACCATGCAAGCCAACTTTTTGGGGCGTGTGGGTCAAAAATGGGATTTTCCCTATGGCCATAAGAGTTGTTTGACTCGAACACATGGCTTTTGTAGTGTTCGCATGATCTGAATTAAACCGTATATGTTGTTATCTAATGATCCAAGACTGAATAGTTGATTATCTGCACGTAGTTTAAATGCTATAACTGTAATGATATTGACGTATACAATTAGAATATGAACTGTATTCGAGTAATTGTGTATACGTTCTTAACATCTAACATCTATAATTTACATTTGCATTGTATGGGAAATGTGTAAAAGAGAGAGTGATCTATTCTAGTTCAGTGGCTAAGTCACAGGCTATATTTGAATCTAGTGTTTTATCGCAACTTGATCTAGCAGCTAGTCTGCAATCATATCGAACGTGTCGTACCGATACTATGTGGTGTGTAAGGCTGGATGGATATTAAATTCCTTTAATGGTATGTTGGGTTGGTCGGAGATGGTTTGTGGCGGATGGGATAGGAAAACTGCATCTGTAACTAATCTGTACTGATTCTAATCCTGAATTATTATGTTTTTCATCTGATTTATTGATATTGTATTGAATATCCTCTCATTCAAATTTTGAGCACGAGTTTGGGAAATCATCGTTATATTGATGATTCTATTTGACTTTACTTTTGTTTTGTACATGGAGTTATCAACTCATTTTGTCTGTTGACTGAATTTTAAGTAACTCAAAGTCTTGATCAGGTGGGCATAATGGAAGCTTGATCATTCTGTTTTATCACCTTGCTATATTATCAATAATTTCAATATTTTATTTATATTATGACTTTTTAAGATTGTTGGATTTATGATTAGGTTTTCATGATTATTTATAATTTGTTAGACAACTTTAAACTGTGGTTGTAAAAGTGAGTTTTCTTAATAACGTTTAAGATAACTCTTTAGACTTTGTCTTAACGTCTAGGTCGGGTTTAGGGTGTTACATTTAGTAGTATTAGAGCCAGGTTTAAAAATACTTGGGCTTTGTTCTTGGCTCTTATGTTACGTTAAAAGTGGTTTAAATGAAAATAAGCTATTTGAATCATCTTGAAAATCAATTTTGTAAAAGACCGAGTCTTTAATGTCGAACCTGTAAGTGTTTCTACTCAATTATTGTGATTAGTTGAGATACTGTAGTAAGTAAACTATTGTTTGGTTAAGTGTTCCATTATGAACTGATATGAAATCTGTAATGAGGATTCTGAACTGACTTTTGCAATTTTGAAATTATAGATAAATTGGAAAGAAAATGAGTTCGCGCGATAGTCGTGGATGTCGTAAATGTCAAGGAGGAGCTTGAGCAGAGTCATTCTTTAGATGCAGTATACTTAATTTAAAGACTAGTGAGACTATTAGTACTCCTACTGCTGAGGCTGAATCT
Source organism: Gossypium anomalum (assembly GCA_025698475.1). Taxonomy (NCBI): domain Eukaryota; kingdom Viridiplantae; phylum Streptophyta; class Magnoliopsida; order Malvales; family Malvaceae; genus Gossypium; species Gossypium anomalum. The sequence goes on along the minus strand of CM046966.1, from coordinate 71,848,501 downwards.
TAGACCCCAACAGCTGGGAATGACTTACTGCCCCAAGCTATGATTCAAGCACTAGAGAGGGTCATTGAGGCCCATTCAGAATCTGGAGGTCAAGTGTCGCTTACAGAGCGGTTTCAATTGAACGGGGCTGAGCTGTTTAAGGGTGTCGTTGGAGTCACCTCTAGCGTGGCCGAGTATTGGCTAAAGGCTACCGAGCGTATTATGACCGATATTGACTGGACTCCCGCTCAGAAATTGAAAAGTGTCGTTGCTCCGGATGAAGCCTATCAGTGGTAGTTGATGGTTGACCAAGGTGCTCAGCTCGAACAGGTTAATTGGGACTACTTCAAGAACGCCTTCTAAAGTAAGTCTGTGGGGACGAGTTACGTGGAGGCTCATTGACGCAAGTTTTTGAGTTTGGTTCAGAGCGATCGATTTGTGGCCAAGTATGAGGCTGAGTTTTCAAAATTGAGTAGGTATGTGCGAGCTTTGGTAGCATCGAATTATGACAAGTGTGTTAGATTTGAGAAAGGCTTGCATTATGATCTACGAGTTTTGATAGCTCCTCAGAGGGAGCGGGTTTTGAATTCTTGGTTGATAAAGCTAAGATAATAGAGGAGATGAAGCACAATGAGCGCGAGAGGCATAACCGAAAGAGATGCCAGTGTAAGACTAAGAGGGATTCGGGTCCCTCTAGTTCTAAATAGTGCCCTAAGAAATGAGTGAGGTTTAACGAGCCTCCATGGGCCGAGGCATCAGTTATAGGGACTGAGACTCAACTATGTAGCGACTGCGAGCAGCGCCATCTAGACGAGTGCTGGAGAAAGTTGGGAGCATGCCTCTATTTTGGGTTGATAGAACATTGGGTTCGAGATTATCTATATTAACTGGATCAGGTGCGTGCTGTGGCACAGACTCTAGTTCAGGGTTCCGTTTAGCCTCTAAGAGTAACTTAGCAACCACTCAGAGGAGCACTGGGTAGAGATGTAGGTCAAAATGAAACACGACAACCTACATTGGTTTGAGCGATGAGACGTCGTGAGGCTAGTGATGATGCCTATGTTATAGAGGGTACATTTTCATTTTGTTCGATATTTTGCTTTGATTGATACTGGGTCTACACACTTGTACGTAGCTAGTACTGTTTATGCAAATTTGAGTATATCTATTGAGAATACTGCTAGGGAGTTTTCCATGATTAGTCTTTTAGGTTATTTGGTTCGAGTCAATAAAGTGTATAGACGAGTCCCATTAGAAATTTAGGGTGGTGTATTTTTGGCAGATTTAATAGAATTGCCTTTCGGCGAGATCGACCTAATTCTGGGAATAGATTGGCTCATGGAACATTAGGCCAATCTTGACTGTGCCACTAAGAGGGTTGTTCTGAGAACTAATGAGAACAATGAGGTTGTAATAATCGGTGAGCGTCGAGATTACCTCTCTAACGTAATCTTTTCCCTTGTAACTGAAAAGTTAGTTCAGAAAGGGGGCAAAGCATATCTTGCTTTTGTGTCCAATTCTGTACATGTTAAGATTTCTGTAAAAGATATTTGTATTGTGCGGGACTTCCTGGATGTCTTTCCCGAGGATTTTCCAAGAGTACCTCCCAATAGTGAGGTCGAGTTTGGCATTGATCTATTACCCCATGTTGCTCTTATCTCCATTGCGCCCTTTTGCATGACATCGAAGGAACTTGCAGAGCTAAAAGCACAACTCTAGAAACTTTTCGATTGAGAGTTTATTAGACTGAGTGCGTCTCTGTAGGGAGCAGCGATCCTGTTTGTTAAGAAGAAAGATGAATTGATGAGAATGTGTATAGATTATCGTCAACTAAAAAAGTTAACAATAAAAAATAAGTATCCGTTACTGAGGATCAACGATTTATTTGATCAATTCTGCGAGGCATCAATTTTCTCCAAGATTAATCTCCGTTCTGGTTATATCAGCTCAAGGTTAAAAAGACTGATGTGTAGAAGATTAATTTTAGGACCTATTATGGACATTATGAGTTCTTGGTTATACCTTTTAAATTGACGAATGCTCTCTGCGTTCATGGATTTAATAAATCGGGTCTTTCAACCGTATTTGGATAAGTTTGTAGTAGTCTTCATTGATGACTTACTAATTTATTCAAAGACTAAGATTGGGCATGACGAGCATCTTCGTATAGTTCTGCAAATAGTTTGGGAAAAGCAATTATATGCTAAATTTAGTAAGTATGAGTTTTGGTTGTAGGAGGTCTCTTTTTTGGGGCACGTTGTGACTGTCGAAGGAATCCAAGTCGACCCTAAGAAAATTGAGGTTGTATTCAATTGGAAACAACTGAAGTATATACCTGAGCTTCGAAGTTTTCTGGGTTTAGCAGGTTACTATCGAAGATTCATTAAGGGATTCTCCCTAATTGCATGACCTCTGACGAAGCTACTACGTAAAGACACCTCATTTGTGTGGTCTGATGAGCAGCAGTCTGGCTTCAAGAAAATTATGTTTGTTCTAACATAAGCTCTTGTTTTGTTTAGCCCGAATCAGGTTGGAGTTTATGGTTTACAATGATGCGTCACATATTGGTCTAGGATATTTTCTTATGTAAGATAGTAAAGTGGTGGCCTACGCATCACGAAAGCTCAAGTCACATAAGGGTAACTATCCTACTCATGATCTTAAGTTACCTACAGTCGTGTTTGCTCTAAAAATCTAGAGGCATCACTTGTTTGGTGAGAGATGTATCATTTACATCGACCACAAGAGCATCAAATATTTGTAAACTCAGAAAAATTTGAATCTTAGGCAGCGAAGGTAGGTTGAATTGCTTAAGGATTATGACTGCACGATAGAGTATCATCCCGATAAGGGTAATGTTATAGTCGACGATCTTAGCCGTAGATTGATAATCGATTTAAGAGTAATGTTTACTCGTCTGAGTTTGTGTCAGGATGGGAGACTACTAGCTGAACTGCAAGTTAAACTAGATTGGATCGACCAGATTTGGGTTAAACAGTTAGAAGATAAGTTTCTAGTTCAGCGTTTGTGTCAGATTGATTCGAGTGAAACCTCTAATTTTAGTTTGATTTGCAACAAGTTTTTGTGTTTTAGGGGTCGAATTTGTATGCCTAACAACAAAGAATTGAGACGATTGATTCTCCTAGAGGCACACAGTAGCCTTTATGCTATGCATCCTGGTGGGAATAAAATATATCAAGACCTCTAATAACTTTATTGATGGCCCGATCTAAAACGAGAAGTGACTAATTTTGTGTCTCACTGCCTGACTTATCAAAAGGTTAAGGCTGAACATCAGTTGCCCTATGGGTTGCTTCAACTGGTTAAGATTCATCTATGAAAATAGAAGTGGGTAACGATGGACTTTGTTAGTAGATTACCCTTAACACCCACTAAGAAAGATTCGGTTTGGGTTATCATTGATCGATTGACCAAGTCCACTTATTTTCTTCCTATCAGGACAGATTACTCACTATAGAAGCTCGCTAAGTTATATGTTTCTGAAGTCGTGAGACTGTATGGAGTTTCGGTCTCTATCATCTCTAATAAGGATCCGTGCTTTACGTCTCAATTTTGGAAGAAACTTTATGAGGCCTTAGGCACTCGACTTAATTTTAGTACTGCGTATCACCTTCAGATCGATGGACAGCTTGGAGGTGCTATTCAAATTCTAGAGGATATGTTTCGGGGTTGTGCCATTGATTTTTAGGGTAGTTGGGAGGATTATCTATCACTGACTGAGTTTGTATGGCCGTAAGTGTCATACTCATCTGTGTTGGACTGAGTTAGGAGAACGTCAGGTTTTGGGTTCCGAGCTAGTTTCTGAGACTGAGAATACTATCAAGTTGGTCCAAGACTGTATTAAAGCCGCTTCTGATTGACAGAAATCTTACGTAGATTTAAAGAGAAAAGATATTGAGTTTTTTGTCGGCAATTAGGTGTTCCTGAAGGTGTCTCCGTAGAAAAAGGTTATTCGGTTTAGGCGTAAGGGCAAGTTAAACCTGAGGTTGGATTAAATCTGTGGCCAATCAATTAGAATTACCCCATGAGTTGGATCGGATCCATGATGTGTTTCGCGTCTCGGTGTTAAGACTATTAAATTCTATCATAATTAGGTATCTATATCTATGGCTATGATTTTTGTTTGTGCATTTAAGGTTAAGGGTTCGAGCCGAGTTTTTAGAAAGTTTTACGCTTTTGTTTAAAATTAACCTCGACTCTTGAGCCGTTGACTTAAGTTTATTTCCTTGATAATCTATGTTAAGATTGAGCCTACTGGTTCATTAGTTAAGAATCTGTCTACTCTCTGGTCCTGTGTTCAAGTCTCGATGTTGGTGTTACAAAAATTTTGCTAAATATTAGAACTCTGTTGATAGTTAAATTAGATTTTAAAACGTTATTCTTTTTCCCCATCTTCTTTCTTATTTTCTTTCTTTTCTTTTTTTATGTTTCTTTTTTCTTTTGAATTTTTCTTTTTGATTGCGATCAGCAAGTGGTTATCGGAACTAATTGAGGGTCCTAAGTTGTTCAATGCGTTGTTAGAAGACCTATGTGTAAGTTTTATCGTAAAGTCATGTGTTTCTATGAAGTGCTGTTGGTTTATGTTTGTGTATTTAATTTGGGATTTGTCTGACTATTTCACTTGAATTATCTATTAAATTGTCGTTGATCTCTTTCCCTTAGGCTTGAATACCAAGGAAAGTGGTCCATCGTGTGTTGTTTCAAGTTAGTTATGATGATTTGTCAATAAGCGATCATTTTTTGGAACTTTTACGTCGAAGTTCTTGACATAATTGGTTGAGTATTAATGTGTGTTATTTTCATCGTTTTAGTTGTTTCATTAGTCGTTGGAGGGAAATTAGGTTTTGGGATTCCTTTGCTCTGTTCCTACGTCAACACGTTATTAGGTGAGTACCGAAAACCCAACTTCAGCGAATTTTGGATGCCAAAAAATGTGATTGTCAACACCACATGGATATGTGGCAGGCTATGTGGTAAACTATGTAACCCATTGTTCATGAATTAGAGACACACGGACGTGTGTTTAGGCCGTGTGTGGGAATGCTTGGCAGAGGCTTTACATGGGCCAAGTACAATAGCGTGTGCCCAAGCCGTGTAACTTACTGGTCATGAGTTAGAGACACACGGGCTGGTGTCCAGGCTGTGTAACTCATTGATTTCGTAAAAGGACTACACGGGTAGATGACACGGGCGTGTGCCAGGCCATTTATGTAACGCCTCAAATTTTTAATTTTTCGTTTTTGTGATATTGGGCTTGGAAGTGTCTGAATTTGTGCTTCGTGTTATTGTGGCTTAATTATATGTTGGGTTAAGTGTTTTATATGCTCTGGGGTGTGTTTGGGAGGTTCCAAGTTTAAGCGTTAACTTAGGCTAAATTTTGGGTTTTATTTGAACAAAGCCTGATATGAGGTCAGCGGGCTTATATGAAATTGTTGGATTTTTGAGTAACATTTATCTGCTTTATTTTTATATTTACTTTGGGATTAATTATGTATTTGGATACAAACTATTTATTTTGGGTTTTGGGATTTTAAACTGTTAAGGTTGTTTTCTTATGAATCGCGACACCATAAATACGTTTTAGGAATTTAACCTATGGTTTTCATAAAAATGAATGTCGATTTAGCTTCCGCGTTATAAGAATGCTTTCAAGTAATAATTGGAATAGGGATTTCATGACTTAAGAAAAGATAATAACTTGGATGATTTTTAACTTGCTAAAGTTTTCTAAAAAATACTCTCATGTGACGCCGCCAGATTCGACCATAACGTCTAGGCCGGGTTTGGAGTGTTACATTTTGTGGTATTAGAGCCAGGTTTGCAAAAACTCGACTGTGGATTTAGGCAGTAAAAAGAATGGTTTTAAAAAATCGATAGTAAAGTAATTTGGAATGTTAAGATAAATAAGTGGTTCACCGAGTCTCCGATGTCGATCCTGTAAGTTCTCTGAAACCGTGATATATATTGTCTGAAAGCATGCCTATAATGAAATTTTATCTGTATCTGTCTGAAATGCTAAGTATGTATATTGAAACTACTATAGGTAGTACTTTTCTAAAACCTTTAGGTAGTGTAAACTAAAACTGTACTGAGACGTATTACTCGCGATAACTGACTCTAAAACTCTGATGCTGTTCTGCATAAAATATCTGCTAATAATTATCGAAACTGTAAACTGACATGTATAAAAATTTTAAAATATAGATTAATTCGATAGTTACGATGAGCACACGTAGCACTCGTGGAAGGGGTAGTAAAGGCCGTGGTAGAGGCCGTGGAGGGATTCGAGCTTAGTCTTTCGCATCTGATACGATCCCAAATTTGGACTCTAGTTGGACACCAGTATCACCCGCCATCGAGATCGTGTGGTGCTTTGATCTCTTGACCAGTAGTGGGGACGACGACCGCCCCGAGCTATGCTACAAATTCGGAGAGGTTGTTCTTTGGGGCTAATGTTGGATCTGGAGGCCGAGGGTTGGTTACGGAACAACTCTGGTCGAATGGCGCTGAGATATTTAGGGGCATCGCTGGAGTTTCACTGAGTGTGGCCAAGTATTAGATAGAGGCCACAGAGCACATTATGGATGATTTGGACTTTTCTGATGAGCAGAAACTTAAGGGAGCTGTATCTTTGCTTCACGATGAGGCATATCAGTGGTGGTTGACTGTTAAGGAGGCTACTGAGCCTGATCGATTGACATGGGATTTGTTTAAGACCACCTACCAGAGTAAGTATATGGGAGCTAGCTATACTGACGCTAGGTGACGTGAGTTTCTGAATCTCACTCAGGGAGACCATTTAGTGGCTGAGTATGAGGCTGAATTTCTGAGGCTGAGTCGCTATGCGAGGGGCATGGTGACGACTGGGTATGAGCGCTGTGTTCGATTTGGGGATAGACTTCGTGATAGTCTGCGAGTTTTGATAGCTTCTCAGAGGGAGCGAGATTTCTCAGTCTTGGCTGAGAAGGCTGAGATAGCCGAGGAGGTGAAGCACTTTGAGCGCCAAAACCGTGAGAAAGGGAAGGCTAAGAGAGATTCTTAGTCTATTGGTTTTGGGATGAGGCCTAAGAAAAAAGCCAGGACTGATGGGCTCGTGAGAGTTGGGCCTACTGTTGCGCCTATTGGGTTAGCGATCTATTAGCTGTGTAATAGACACTATCCAAGAGAGTGTTGGAGATCTACTGGGGCTTGTTTGAGATGTAGTTGGACTGAGCACCGAGTTAAGGATTGTCCACTGAGGGGTAATCAGGTGCAAGCTCCAGTTGTTGAGACTGCGCAGTCGCCGAGAGGGGTGCAGCAGCCACCTAGGGTCGAGGACAGGCTAGGGGTGGTAACGGTATGGGTCGAGGTCAGAGAGCACCTGGTAGGGGTGCTTGGCCGACTGAGGTGAGGTAGAATGCACTTGTTTATGCTGCACGTCGTTGTGAAGATGGAGATACTCTAGACGTCATCACGGGTACGTTTTTCATTCTTAATGTATCTTATGTTGTACTGATAGACGTAGGCTCTACGCATTCTTATGTTTCATGTTCTGTGTCTGAGAGCTTGGGGATTTCGTATGAGAGCACCTCTAATGACATTTCTGTGGTGAGTCCGTTGGGGCAGTCTATTAGGGTTAGTAAGCTGTTCAGGGACGTTTCGTTGGAAGTTAAAGGGACAATATATTTGACTTATCTGATAGAACTTTCATTTGGGGAGTTCCACTTAATTCTAGGTATGGATTGGTTGGTGAAGCATCGTGTAAGTCTGGATTGTGTTGAAAAGAGGGTGGTCCTGAGGACCGAGGAGGATAATTAGGTAGTCGTGATTGGAGAGCGATGAAATTATCTGAGTAATATGATATCTGCTATGGTAGCAAAGAAGCTGGTGAGGAAAAGATGTGAGGCGTACTTGGCCTACGTCAGTTTTTCTGAATCTGTGGACTCTTTGGTTAAGGACATACGTACGGTAAAGGACTTTCCAGATGTTTTTTCTAGAGGAGTTACTGGGTTTGCCTCTGAGTCGTGAGGTAGATTTTGGGATCGAGTTGATTCCTGGTACAACTCCGGTGTCTATCGCCCCTTATCATATGGCACCGAGGGAGCTGGCAAAATTGAAGGCTTAAGTACAAGAGCTGTTAGATCGTGGGTTTATTTGGCCTAGTGTGTCTCCATGGGGAGCACCGGTTCTGTTTGTGAGGAAGATGGACGGTACGATGAGGATGTGGATCGATTATCGTTAATTGAATAAGTTGATGATCAAGAACAAATACCCACTTTCGGGGATTGACAATTTATTCGATCAGTTCAGAGGGGTTTCTGTGTTCTCTAAGATCGATCTGCGGTCAGGATATCATCAGTTGAGAGTTAAGGAGGCCGATGTGCATAAGACGGCATTTAGGACTCGGTATGAACATTCTGAGTTCCTAGTTATGCCTTTTGGGTTGACTAATACACCAGCAGCGTTTCATGGATCTGAGAACCGTGTGTTTCAACCCTACTTGGATCAGTTCATTGTGGAAGGCATTTAGGACTCGGTATGGACATTCTGAGTTCCTAGTTATGCCTTTTGGGTTAACTAATGCACCAGCAGCGTTTCATGGATCTGAGAACCGTGTGTTTCAGCCCTACTAGGATCAGTTCATTGTGGTGTTTATCGATGAAATCTTTGTATACTCCAGGACTGAGGATGAGCACGATATGCATCTGCGAGTGGTTTTGTAGATTCTTCGTGAAAAACAGCTATATGCAAAGTTCAGTAAGTGTGAATTCTGGCTTCGAGAAGTGACATTTCTGGGACATGTAGTTTTCGCAGAGGGAATTAGAGTGGATCCAGTAAGATTGATGTTGTATTGGATTGGAAACAGCAAAAGAGTGTGTCGAAGGTCTGCAGTTTTCTGGGACTGGCATGGTATTATCGACGATTTGTAGAAGGGTTCTCGTTGATAGCAGCGCCGTTGACTAAATTATTGCGTAAGGGAGTCCCCTTCATATGGAATGACGCTCAACATGAGAGTTTTGAGAAGCACAAGACAGTCTTGACTCAGGCTCTAGTTTTGATACAACCTGAGTCTGGCAAGGATTTCGTGGTTTACAATGATGCGTCATATGTGGGTTTGGGTTACGTCTTGATACAAGATGGTAGAGTGGTTGCTTATGCATCTCGTCAGCTCAAGACTCACGAGGCTAATTATTCGACGCATGATTTGGAGTTGGCAGCAGTGGTTTTTGGTCTTAGGATCTGGAGGCATTATTTGTACAGTGAAAAGTGTATCATTTACACTAATCACAAGAGCCTCAAGTATGTCCTCATTCAGAAGGAGTTAAATTTTAGGCAGTGTCGATGGATTGTGCTGCTTAAGGATTATGACTGCGTTATCAAATACCATCCATGTAAGGCCAATGTGGTGGCAGATGCGTTAAATCATAGGGTTATGACCAATTTGAGGGCGATGATCGCTCAACTGAGTCTTTATGATGATGGGAGTGTTCTGGCTGAGTTGCAGGTTAGACTGTCGTGGTTGGATCAGATTAAGGAAAAGCAGCTGGGAGATAAGTCTCTTGAGTTGCGTTTTCATCAGGTTGAGGCTAGAACTACTTCTAATTTTGGGGTTGACAGTGATAGAGTATTGCGTTTCTGAGATAGGGTCTGTGTATCTAATGATAAGGATCTGAGACTGTCGATTCTGAGGGAAGCGCATAGTAGTCCTTACGCTAAGCATCCTGGTGGGAACAAGATGTATAAAGATCTCTGTGAGTTGTATTGGTCGCCAGGATTGAAACTTGAGGTAGCTGACTTTGTTGCTCGTTGTTTGAATTGTCAACAGGTTAAGGCTGAGCATTAGTTACCTTCGGGTTTGCTACAGCCAGTAAAGATACCGATGTAGAAATGGGAGCGAGTGACGATGGACTTTGTTAGTGGGTTGCTTTTGACACCCACTAAGAAGGATTCTATCTGGGTCGTCGTGGACCGATTGACCAAGTCTGCACATTTCATTCCGGTTAGGACAGACTACTCCTGGCAAAAGCTAGCTAAGCTCTACATTTTCGAGATAGTGAGATTGAATGGGGTTTCTATTTTGATCACCTCCAATAGGGATCCTCGTTTTACGTCTCGATTCTGGAAAAAAACTTCATGAGGCCTTGGGTTCTCGTCTTGACTTCAGTACTACTTTTCATCCTCAGAAAAATGGTCAGTCAGAGAGGGTAATTCAGATATTGGAGGATATGTTGAGGGGTTGTGTCATGGATTTCCATGGTAGTTGGGAGGAGTACTTGCCATTGGCAGAGTTCGCTTACAATAACAGTTATAAGTCTAGTATTCAGATGGCACCGTATGAGACACTTTATGGACTAAGTGTTGCAGTCCCTTGTGCTGGACTGAGTTGGGTGAGCGGCGTGTTCTGGGTTCGGAGTTGGCTTCAGAGACTGAGGATAAGGTTTGCTTGATTAGAGATCGACTAAAAGCGGCTTCTGATAGACAGAAGTCCTATGCGGATTTAAAAAAGAAGAACATCGAGTATTCTGTGGGAGACATGGTTTTTCTTAAGGTCTCGTCATGGAATAAGGTTCTGAGGTTCAGTTGTAAGGGCAAGCTGAGTCCTCGATTTATTGGGTCGTACTGAATTCTAAAGTGAGTAGAGCCAGTTGTCTATAAGTTAGAGTTACCTCCAGAGTTGGATCGTATACATGACGTATTTCACGTGTCAATGCTAAGACGTTATATCTTTGATCCTACTCACATTGTGCCTGTGGAGGAGATTGGGGTTAGACCGGATCTGACGTTTGAGGATGAGCCAGTTCAGATTTTGGATCGCATTATCAAAGTTCTGCGTAAGAAATCTATTCCCTTAGTGAAGGTGCTGTGGCGGAATCATAGCACCGAGGAAGCCACTTGGGAGCCAGAGGATTCGATGCGTTAGCAGTATCTTCACATTTTCTGATCAGATAAAATTCGAGGACGAATTTTTTTAAGAGGGTAGAGTTGTAACGCCCCAAATTTTTAATTTTTAGCTTTTGTGATTATTGGGCTTGGAAGTGTCTGAATTTGTGCTTCGTGTTATTTTGGCTTAATTATATGTTGGGTTAAGTGTTTTATATGCTCTGGGGTGTGTTTGGGAGGTTCCAAGTTTAAGCATTAACTTGGGTAAAATTTTGGGTTTTATTTGAATAAAGTCTGATTTGAGGTCAGCGGGCTTATATGGAATTGTTGGTAAAAAATTAACAGAATGGGCCTGCTTGTCTAATGGTTAAGAGGAGTGTCAGTCTACTCAAGGTCCTGAGTTCGAATCCTTGCAGTGGCTAAGGGATTATTTTGCTGCAAGTTCCTGTAAGTATTGAGTTTTAGTAAAATTCTGTGTTTGGACTTTAGGGAAAACCTAGGGTTTTCGTTTATTTTCTCCTTTTTCCTCTCCTTTGTTGCTGAAAATCATACTTTTCCCTCTCCTCTCCTTTGTTTTTCTATCCCTCTCGTTTGGCTTGGTGCTTTGCTAGTGGTTTCGTCGATCCGGTAAGTATTGCTTTAATCAAGTTAAGTGTTTTATGTGGGAGTTTTTGAAGAGAGATTTTGGTTGCTGTTTAGGGAGTGTTCAAGGATCCGTGGATCACTAGTTGGGGTTCTAAACAGCAAAGACACATCGTTCTTCGTCGAAGGTAAGTAGATCTCGCGTTTCGGGTTTTGTCTATTCTTAAGTAAATCTATTTAAGTGACTGATTGGGCTCGGTATTGTCAATCGTAGGCTTTGGAGTGTTCGTGGTTGGATTACCAGCGAAAACAAACCTGGTGTGTACTCCAATTACATAGAAAATGAGTTTCGACGAAAGCCAAATAGTGGTCTGTCGACGCCACACGGACATGTGGTCTGCCCGTGTGGTAGCCTGCGTTGCGAGACACGTGCGTGTGACTGACGAGCCAGGCTGTGCGTGCGTCACACGGCGCGACAGACATGGGCGTGTGAGGCTGACGAGGCCGTGTACAAGGCACGGGCTAGACCAATTGGGCCGTGTAGGCCGCACGAGTGTGTGGGTCACACAGGTAAACCACACGGGCATGTGGGACTTTGGGCCAGGCCGTGTAATCCACGCGGGCAAAGCTATTCTGGGTCGTGTGGGCCACAAGAGCGTGTGGGTCCACACAGGCAGGGCACATGGGCATCTGACCCAATTAATTTGAAATGTTTTGTAAGGTTGCATGGGTCGCCTAAGTCGACTGTGACCTGACTCTAGGGTCGGTAAGCGTTATTTAGACCCCATACTCTGATTGATTACTAAAATGTATGCAATAGCATGTTGTTATAAGCATGTATATCTGTCTGATTCTGTATATCTGTTCTACCATGATGTTGATGTGCTCTGATATTTGCATATAAGCCTGCCATGATATTTATGTTGCATTGCATTGGGTTGGGATTGTTGTGGAGTGAAGGAAGTCTGAAAGGCGATTAGCCTGTTATCTGGCAGCTACGCTGCCTATACCTATTATGTACTGTTTTACGGTACATTCTTGTGTGTAGGGTTGGATGGGTTGATTATATCCCCATACTTTGTGTGTAGGGTTGGGTGGGTCGATTTTAACCCTACATGGTGTGATGGGTTGGACGGAGATGGTGTGCAAGGTTGGTGGGCATGATAATTCTATTATCTGATTTGTTATGCATGCGAGATCTGTATGGCTAAGGTCGAATATCTGTATTCTGTTATCTGTTGTATGCATGCTGTTTGAGGGGATGTACATATTGAGTTGCGAAAACTCACCCCTTTATTTATTTTATCTATCAAGTAATCCTCAGCAGTAGATGGATCGGTGCGACGGAGGGCTCGATGGTGACATTTGGTAGACACTTATGGATTTTTGAGTAACATTTATCTGCTTTATTTTTATATTTACTTTGGGATTAATTATGTATTTGGACACGAACTATTTATTTTAGGTTTTGGGATTTTAATCTGTTAAGGTTGTTTTTTTATGAACTGCGAAACCATAAATACGTTTTAGGAATTTAACCTATGGTTTTCGTAAAAATAAATGTCGATTTAGCTTCCACGTTATAAGAATGTTTTCAACTAATAATTGGAATGAGGATTTCATGACTTAAGAAAAGATAATAACTTGGACGATTTTTAACTTGCTAAGGTTTTCTAAAAAGCACTCTCATGTGACGCTGCCAGATTCAGCCATAACGTCTAGGCCAGGTTTGAGGTGTTACAGTGTAAAATACACGAGCAGGTACATGGGCATGTTCCAGACCGTGTGAAGCCATGTAGGCTAGCTTTTTGGGCCGTGCAAAACCACACAAGCTTGTGGGGTCCAACATGGGGTTTTCCTTATGGCCGTAAGAGTCGTTTGACTCGAATGCAAGCCTTTTGTAGTGTTCGTATGATCTGAATTAAACTGTATATGTTGCTATCTAATGATCTGGGACTGAATAGTTGATTTTCTAAACATTGATTGAATGCTATAACTGTAATTATATTGACCTGTACAATCTAAATATATAACATGTGCACGTTCTTGACATTTGACATTTGGAATTTGCATCAGCATTGTATGGGAAATGTGTAAAGGAGGGAGTGATCTGTTCTAGTTCAGTGGCTAAGCTATAGGCTATATCTGAATCTAGCATTTTATCGTAGCTTGATCTAAAAGCTAGTCTACAATCATATCAAACGTGTTGTACAAACACTATGTGGTGTGTAGGGCTAGATGGGTATTAAATTCCCTTAATGGTATGTTGGTTTTGTTGGAGATGGGGTACGAAAATTGCATCTGTAACTAATCTGTACTGATTCTGATCCTGAATTGTTCTTTTTTTCATTTGATTTGTTAATACCGTATTAAATATCCTCTGATTCAGATTTTGAGCACGAGTTTGGGAAATCATCGTTATATTGATGATTCTATTTGACTTTTCATTTATTTTGTACGTGGATTTATCAACTCATTTTATTTTTTGACTGAATTTCAGGTAACTCACAGTCTTGATAAGGTCACCGTAATGGAAGATCGGTCATTCTGTTTTATCACCTTATTATATTATTAGTAATTTCAGTATTTTCTTCGTATTATGACTTTCTAAGATTGTTGGATTTACGAGTGGGTTTTCATGATTATTTATAATTTGTTAGATGACTTTAAACTGCAACTGTAAAAGTGGGTTTTCTTAATAATGTTTAATGTAACTTTTAAGGCTTGATCTTAATGTCTAGGTCGATTTTGGGGTGTTAAAGCAATTAAGGAAATAAAGTTTTATAAATAGCCAATCTTTACATAACCTAGAAATTCTAAACTTTCAATGTTTTATAAATGATCAATCTTTATACATAGCTAATTAGGGAAGAAAAGTTTTAGCCCCAAAACTATCAAAATTCTCTCTTCTTCTTTTTCTTCATTACTAAAACCTTCATTGTAATCAGGGTTCTTAAATGATTCAAGATTTTCCAATCGCATCCCTCTCCTCCTAATAGATTATCGTATCCCTCATCTAATTAATGTTTTTATGTTTTCATATCAAGTATGGGTTTTAAACTTAAATTATTGTGTATGATTAATGGAAATCTTGTAAAGTAAGTAATCTGTATAGGTGAGCCCCTTGTATGCGAGCCCATGTATACGAACCCCTATAAGTGAACCCCTGTATGCGAACCCCCATACGTGCGATCCTTTACTGCATAGATACAAACCCTATATTGTAACAACTCATTTTTCAGTGGTGTTGAAAATAATGGTTTTAGGACCACAATTTTGATGTCTCAGTTTGTAAATATTAATTATTTCATATTTATGAAATGATTTGTGTCGTATTAAATTTTGGTTATGAAATTTTAATGTTTAGGTAATTAATTAACTCAAAAGGATTAATTTGTAAAAGATGGAAAGATTCCTTTCTATTGAATTATCTTAACATACTGATCTAAATAATTAAAGTAGAGGGATTTATGTTGAAATTAGATCATAACATTTTAGTATGGACGGTTTTGGGCTACAAATATTTGTTAAGGGCAATATGTTAAATAATTAATTAAAACATAAACAAATAAAACAAACAATGTTATCATCTTCTTTCTTGTTCATTGCCAAAATTGGGGGAAGAAAGTGAGACATGTAAGTAGCTTTATTGCTCAACATTTAGTCTCTTTCATGTAAGCTCGTTTTTAACCCGTTTCTTGTAATTTTTACAATTTGGAATAGTTGTAACTAAATCTAGCTAGCCCGGGGATTAATTTTTGATTCTGTTAAATGTTTAGAAATTTACCATTGATGACGTTGAATGTTTTTTTATGTTAGTTGATTTTGTTGGAAGGTTGGTTGTTAAATATGATTAAATTGTAAAGTGATTTATTGTAATTTTGAGTTTAGGGACTAAATAAGCAACATGTTGAAGTTGGCTTGGTTTTCTTGTAAATTTTTGAAATTTAAGGGTTGTAATAAGATGGATAAAAATTCGGTTACATAGATATAGGATTTAATTGTAGGAATAAGCTTGTTTTGGTCTTAGAGACCAAGTTGTATAAAATAAACGTTTGGGGCAAATGTGTAAAATTGTAAATAAGAAGTCATATGTATTAAATTGAATAGTATATGGAATTGAGGCTAATAATTGAAATAAATTATATTATAGATCAAGAACAAGTAGATAACTGAGGAAAAGGGAAAGTTACGAAATAGTCCCTGAACTTTTGTTATTTCTATAGTTTAGCCCGGTAAGTTTGTATGATTTAATTTTGTATAAATTTAAATGTTATATTATTTATGAATTGAATTTGTTGAATGTCCTGAAAGTATTAAATTGTTTTAAATTGTTGTTATTCGGTAATTAATTGAGCCGATGAACGTAGGATAGGATACAATTGGCATGCCAATAGGTTAAATCACGCGTTATACAGGGTTGCCTGATGGTTATATGGTGATTTATGATTTATTCATGTTTACTGAATATATCGAAGTCCATCATTTGTTGTGGACTATCATGTTATATTTTCAGTGATTTAGGTGTGTGTTACCGAGGGTGAATGTAAAGCTTTTGGGCTTAGCACTTGGTGCCTAGGTGTGTTTCGGAGGGATGTTAGCCTACTAGCTTAGCACTTGATGCCTAGGTGTGTTCTCAACTGGTTAGCTCATTTGAGCACTCTAGTGTGTTTTGGGTGGTAGCTGCGTATTCAAACTCGTTATATCATTCATCGGGCAGATTTTCACGGGTTATGTGATTTGAAATCTATATTAAAATTGGATATATGGTTTCCTAATTGGTTAATATGAAATGATATTGAATTGCATGATATAATTGAATTGATTATTATTATGAGTATTGATATAAGACTCATTTGTTAAATGGTTGTGTTTGACTGGAATTTAATCATTTAAATGCTAATGTGTGACTTATATGTTTTTAGGGTAAGTTATCGTTTTAACCGTTTAACTTACTAATCTCTATCAAGCTTACTCATGTGCTTTATCTTATTTTCTTATAGATTACATTTTTGCGGAATCTAGCGATAAGATCAATTCAATGAATCACACTATCTGGATATCTTTTCGATAGGTTTTTATAAATTTATTTTTGAGTTATATAGCATGTAATAGGCATGTTTTGTATTAATGTCGAATACATATTTCTATGTGTTACATATTTGGTTGATGTAAAGTTGTTTAAAATTAGTTTTAGATCACTTATGTATGTGCCTTTTGTGTTCAGAATGAAGTGTGCATATAACCTTGGTATAACATGAAGTTTTTAGTGGTGTCGAAAAATTTTAAGGTTTAAATAATTAATTAGGTAAAAAAGACTAAATCGTAAAAGATGTAAAAGTTGATTTCTATTATTTAAATGGACTAAATGGATTTGGAGTGAAAATTAATGGGCTTAGTTGGTAATTATGCCACACATAATGTTAGTGGACAATTATGGACATGTGTTGTTAAGTATTAAGTTAAAATTTATAAAGGCAAAAAGGTAATTAAATAATAAATTAACATAAAAAAAGGCAAAAACATTATTATCTTCTCTAATGCTTTCCACCGAAAATTTGAAAGAAAAAAACCATGGAAGAAGTTTGATATTCAGCCAATCAAAATGCCTTGCATGTAAGATAAATTTTATCTTGTTTTTATTAATTTTTATGTTTTTGAGTTCGTTTTAGCTTAGTCTAGTCAGCTCAGGGGTTAATTTGAAAAATGGTTAAAGGTTGAGGGACTTTCCATGAACGAATTTGAGGTGTTTGTGAAGTTGATTTATAGAATATTAAGGTTGATTGTGGAATAAGCTTGTTTTGTTAAGAGATTTTTAGTTATTTTGAGTATTAGGGATTAAATTGTTGGAAGTGTAAAATTCATTAGTATTAAAGTGAAATTTTGGTAAAAATGGGTTGTATGGAACCTTTAATAAAATCGTTTAGCATGGTTTTCGTTAAAGAAATGGTGAAATTGCGAGTTTCGAATTAATGACTAAATTTCTCAAAAGGTAAAATATTAAGGGCGATTTCATCGTTTCGCATTAAATTGAGTTATGAACTAGAATTAATGATTTTTTGGCTATTTAAAATACTTAATTGAGTTAAATTACAATTTAGATCAAGAAAAAAATCAACCGAACTTGAATCAAGGGAAAACGAAAATCTCGGATTAGTTTTTGACTTAGCTATAACAACCGGGTGGTTAAGGTAAGTTCGTATGAATTATATACTTATCTATTATTATTTGTATTGATTATTAGTTAATGATATGTTAGATATAATTTGATTCGGTAATATTATGATGGCTTGAAGACTTGACGGTTTAATAATCCCATTTGAACCTTGAGAATGCTTAGGATACAAATGACATGCCATTAGGGATTATATGGTTTTGAGTGCTGGTCTTGGATATCATACCAATCGCTGAGGTCCTACATTTGTTACGAATTCTCCACAACTCGTGTGAGCAAAACCGTGTAGCTAACATCCAGACCCAAAGCTTGTGTAAGCAAGCCCTTTCCACAGCTTGTGTGAGCATTATTGAAAAGGTTACGGTTACATGGAAAGGCACACTTCATGTGAGCATTCCTAAGTATCTGATGTTATTCTATATGATTCAACGGGTAAGTAAAGGTTAATGGAAAGCCATGTATATAAACTTGTTGTTGTTAATGATCTTATAAAATGGAAAGTTTGGTATTTACAAATGAATGGAAAAGGTTATTAATCAAACATATAAAGAAAGGTGAATGTATGTAATTTATTTCATGCTATATACCATGTTTCATAGATGTTATGTTTTTAAGTTATCTACTAAATATGTGGATTGTTGTGAATAGTAAAGTAAAATACCTATATGAATTATTGAGTATGGTTGAATGATTTATCGTTCGATGTTTGATAAGTTGAGTTTCTCTTATACGAGCTTACTAAGCACTACCTGCTTACATAGTTGTTTTCCGTATGTTTTGTAGATCATCAGAAGCTCGACTAGTTGGAATCTTGTTGGAGCCCTATCACACTATCTGTCGATCACTTTGGTAGATTTGGTTATTTTTTGCTATGGTTATAAATGGAATGTATAGGGCTTATATG
Source organism: Gossypium anomalum (assembly GCA_025698475.1). Lineage (NCBI taxonomy): Eukaryota > Viridiplantae > Streptophyta > Magnoliopsida > Malvales > Malvaceae > Gossypium > Gossypium anomalum. The sequence goes on along the minus strand of CM046966.1, from coordinate 71,829,980 downwards.
TAATTGGAGTTTTTGAATATGCTATTTGGTCAACTTGATATGGTTATGCCCTTTTGTGTACATGTTTGTTTGAATTTGTAATGCTTTGGTAAGTTTGTGTCTTTTGGTCACTTTTAAGTGCATTGTAAATATTTGGCTTGAGACATGTTTATATGTGATTGAAATGGTTAAATGATGTGTGGATACGGTGATGTATGTTTAAGTACAATGTGATTTTGAATAAAATGAATTGGTGTGATTTGTGGTGCCTGTGAATGACATATTGGTTAAATCTTATAGGTTGATTAATTTGGTATGTTTTGATTGAGTTTGGATAGTGTTCTAAACATAGGAATGTATGTGTAAATGGTATGTCTTGATGTACAAGAAATGGTTTTACGATGGCTTGTTTCAAAGGGCTAAATTTGGAGCACACGGCTTGGGACACTGGCTGTGGCATGGTCGTGTGTCATACACGGTTACATTACATGGTCGTTTGTTGCACGGTCTGGTACACGGCTTGCGACACGACTGTGTGATCCAACATCAAATGCACACAGGGTTAGGCATATGGCCTACGACATGATCGTGTAGCCCTATTTTGAATACCCACACGAGAAAATACACGGGTTGGGACACGATTGTGTGCCCCTACTTCAAATGTCTACATGGTCTAGGCTATGTCACACGGCTGTGTGACCCATGCTGACCAAAATTTTCATGTTTTTGCAAAATTTTCTAATTTGTTTCAAACTGATCCCAGATTGTTCCCAATGTTTTTTAGGGCCCCAAAGGCTCAATTTAAGGCCCAAATGTGTATTTTTTCCATGATTGTATTGAGTTATAATTCAATTAATATTAAATTATATTATTGTTCTATTTTGATGTTAAAGGTTTTGTTTTGTACAATAATGCTCTGTAATCTTAATTCGACGACGAAGACGGTGTTGTGACACAGGCTGTCACAAGGCCGTCTGCTGCACAGGATCTCTTTACACGATCGTGTGTTTCAAGTTAGTGTGTTACACGGTCTGGGACACGACCTTCAACATGGCCATGTGACCCAACATCGATTTGAACATGGTCTAGCACACAACCTACGACACGGCCATGTGAGGGTATTTTGATTGTTACAAAGTCTGGCACACAGCTTACGACACGGCCGTGTGAATTTATTTTGAAATTTACACAGCCTGCCACATAGTTGGACACACGGCCTAGGCTTTGTCACACGGCTGTGTCGCAGGCTGTGTGGCCCCTGTTTTCAAAATTTTCTAATTTTTTAAAAGCTTTTAGGTTTGTTTCAAATTAGTCCCTAATTGTTCCTAAATTATTTTTAGGACCCTATAAGCCAGATTTAAGGTTAATAATCGTATTTATGCTATGAATGAAAATTGAATTTGATTATTTATTATTTAATTTGATATTTGAATGGTTAAATGGTAGTATTTGTTAGGATAAGTGTTGTAATAATCTGTAACCCTAATTTGACGACGGAGACGGGTTAGGGGTGTTACATATATTTTTTATACATGCAAACTTTACAAGTTTTAGCATGTGAACTCCCATGTTATATAGTATGATGTAGTATGCAATCCTTCATGTAATATAGTATGATGTAGTATGCGAACCCCCATGTTATATAGTATGACGTAGTATGTGAACCTCCATGCATGTGATTTATGTACGAACCCTACATGTGTGAACACTACATGTGCAGATAATATATGTGCAAACCCTATACATGCGAACCATAGCGTGAACTTTATATGTGTGAACCTTGAATGTGAGAACTCATATGCTATATAGTATGTGATTTATGTACGAACCCTACATGTGCAGATACTATATGTCCAAACCCTGTATGTACAAACTTTACATGTGAACTTATTATGTATGTATTACCCGAACTAAGTATTCTAATATTGTAGAAGATCAAAATATATTATATATGTATAAAAGGGTTAACAAAGAGCATTAGGAAGAAGAAAAGTGAAACTTCAGAATTGTTAACATCAAAATTCTAGTTTTACCTTTAATTAATTTAAAAATTCATTATGTATTATAAAACAAAGAGAAATATAAAATGAACTAGAGAGAATAATACAAAAATGAAAGGATGATTCAACTTTAATTTGGGATATCTAAAAAATCTCTACATGTATAAGGTCTCAACTACCATAGGTTACAAAACTCTAATAAATATAATTAAGGTACCCTATAAATTTTTAAGGAACCCTATAATTAAGGTACCCTGTTTGAGATCAACCTTTATGTGGATTCGATAAATTTCTAGTATCATCATAGCAAACTAATAGGGATTTTAATCATTTGAATAAAATAACCCCATATCAATGATCTCTCTAAGATATCTAAATATATGTTTAGTTTCATTTCAATGTCTATCTAACACCTCTAATCCATATATGTTGGCGAAATAGGGTTTTAGAGCATTACCGAATAAACATTACTTAAACCATTCAATTCAAAACATTTCAATAATCACAACATAGTCCATCATTAAGCAAGCATATCGTCCCTTATTCAAGCACTCGAGGCCTTAGAATCACTTTAGAAACAATTCGGGACTAAATCGGGAATATGTGAAAATTTTAGGTAAAATTTAGAAAAATTCAACTACAGGGGTTACATGGCTATGTGGCCAGGCCGTGTGACTCATACGGTAGAGACACATACCCATGTTTCAAGCCGTGTGCTAGCTGACCTGTTCCCTAAGCATTCAAAAGATGACAGATGGCTGTTTTGCCTAGCTGTGTGTCTCATACGGCCATGTCACCTAGTCGTGTGTCTCGCACGGCGATGTTACCCATCCGTGTGTCTAACACGACCAAGTCACACGCCAGCATGTCTGGTTGTGTGGACCTAAAATGTACCTTAAACAACAAGTTTACCATTTCCAACTTGCTTGGGCATTAAGCAACTCAAAAACAATTCGTTTAACCTATTCAAAACATGATCAATCATACTGAAAACACGTTAAAACAATCATCCTAAGTGCCTAACCAATGTACCCTCATTGATACAACATTTATATCATCAAAACCTATTAACAATGCATCATTCAAATCAAAGTTTAAAACATACCAAAATCACTCAATTTATCTAGCTTATAATTACCCAATGATCAAGCTTAAATTCACATATACCTAACAAGCCTTGGTTCAAAACAACATGCCAAATTATGGCTTCAAACAAAAACATATACTATATATGCTCAAACCATTCACAAAATTAACAGAATTAACTATCAACTTAAGACATCCTAGGTACATGCCATCACAAAAGGTAGACATCACCACATTTGAGATCGGGATTGTTGTTGGATGTTGAGTCGGCGACCAAAAGAGAAGTACCTAACCTACGCATGGAAAACAAAATTGTATGCTGAGTAAAACTCAGTGATATTTCCATAATTCGAACAATTAAAGACATAATGATACAAGAAGGCATAATTTGAACTATACAAACATACTATTGTCTAAGCTCACAACTACTGTATGCCGTCATTTCAAATTCATGCATATTACCATATCATTTCGTACTATACTCAATTTTCACATGCTATCATATTTGATTTGTTTAAAAAATATCTCAATTCACATCACTTGCTATATAAATAACTTTTCACATATCAATCCACATTTGTTTATACAACAACATTATCCATTCCATATTCAATTCATGAGTACATAACTCATGTATTTCATTTAATCACAACATATCTCATTTCCATTCCACATACCATGTTATTCAATATCGATCATAAAACTTTATTATTTAATTACCCCTATTAACATGACTTGGACTCAGACAGATACATGGATCCAACCAACACACCAGTTTGACACTCAATGCCTTATCGGATAAATCCAAAGTAATAACTGCGTCCAGCGCTATATAAATTGACACCCAGTGTCTAATCGGTTAAATCTAAGCAAATTGGCACCCAATGCCTCATCGACTCGAAGTTGAAGAAATCCCTAAACTCTTCCTATCCTATGACATGCCATCTATATCCTACTTAGCCCGATATAGTTAATAGGGTCTCAATTCACTTTTCAGATACAACCAATATCCAATTCTCTTATTTGTACATTATCAAATTTACACATATATTCATTTCAATTCAATAATCCATACATTTATAATATATATATACCAATTCAATTCATTTCAATCAATTATACTTTCAATTCACTATCAAAGTGTCAAAATACTCACCTCCACCACTTACCATATGCATTAAATCAATATACAACAATTAACAACTAGGTTCGAATTTATAAAAATACAAGCTGTGGATTCCAAGCTATTCGACGTCGATTTCTATCCTTCCCCGTTTTAGTCGAGGATTCTGGTACGACGTTAGCTATGGAATTAAAACAATTAAAATACATCAATACAACACAAGTCAATTTCACATTGAATATTTCAATTTTTACTCAATATTTGTTTAAATTCCAATTTAGTCCCTAAACCGAGACTAATTTTTAGTCTTCATAATTAACTCTATATTTTTATACAAATTTCACTTTAAACTAAGTTTAACTCCCTATTTTCAATTAAACCCTTAAATTTTAAATTTTTTGACAATTTAGTCCCTTTTACACAAAATTTGTAATTTGTTCCACAATTTAATCCTTTTCCATTTCTAGCTTAAAAATCTATCAATTTAATTCCTAATACTAAAACTATTCAACATTAACAACATTTAAAATTTTAATCAATACTAAAATTTTGACATGGGTCAGGTAGTATTTAGCACCGAGATTCCAAAAATATAAAATATATAAGAAAATGGGCTAAATTGACTAACCAAATTTGAATTTAAACCTTAAAGTCCCTGGGTTTACTGTCGATCATCCTTCTTTCTTTCTTTTTCTTTCTTCTTTTTAATTTGCATGCCACCACTTTCTCTTTATGTTTTTAGTATAATAACCATTATTATATATTAAATTATCATATATATATAATACAACCATCAATGCCGTCCACTTAAAGAAACAATTTTGTTTCTTTAGTCCCTTTAATTATTTTTAATCTTATAATTCAACTTTTACTCTATACGTGATTTAGTCCTTATACTATAATAATTCTTAATTCATGCAAATTCACATAACCAATGTCTAATTAACTACACAACTAACTTCGTAAATATAATAAATATTTACGAGTTTGATTTACAGGAATGAAGTCCCAAGAATGCACTTTCTAAAACCCCTAACTATAAGGTCGTTACATTCTACATGTTAGAGAAGAACTAAATCTTACTAACAAGTTTACAACGAAAGTTATATAAAGTCTTGTATTGTTTGCAAAATACATGAATGTCCCTATGACATTTAGATATGGCACTTCAGGACCAAGAAACTCTTCATCTTTCTCACAAGAACGTAATGGATCTTTATTCAGATCTAATGATCATACAACTATCGGGGTACTCAATGGATGCACTTTAAATGGTCGATTTGTAAGCCAAGACAAAATTTTATTTTTCCAAGATCTTTCATCTCAAATTCTTTCTTTAAACAATTTACTATATTTTGGAGCTCTTTAGGAGTTCCAATAATATTTAGATTATCAACATAAACAGCAATTATTAAAAAGTTTGATCCAAACATATGTATCACATATGTCCAGATTGTTTTAATCCATATAAACTTTTCTTTAATCTGATCGAGCAACTCTATATCCTTCTAGGATTTTAAATCCTACAGGAATTTTCATATAAATTTCACTATCAAGTGTACCATACAAATAGTATGTAACAACATCCATTAGACACATGTCAAGTTTTTCATGTACTGTCATGCTATTAAGATATCTAAACATGATTGCATACAAGTCGTGCTTTATATCTTACAACTTTATTTTTCTCATTTCTTGTTCGCACAAATACCCATTTATATTCTATCGGCTTTACATCTTTAGGTGTTTGGACTACAAATCCAAAAACCTCACGTTTAGAAAGTGAATTTAATTATGTTTGAATTGCATCTTTCCATTTTGGCCTATCTAATCTATTTCTATATTCCTCAATATATTTAGGCTCAGGATCCTCATTTTCTTTTACTATTTCAATAACAACATTATAAGCAAAATTGTTGTCGGCAACTATATTTCTAGTTCCATTTTTTTCTAAAGTAACATAACTTATCGAGATCTCTTCGTTATCATTATTTTCAGGTTCCTAAACCTTTTCTGGGGTTTTTTATTGGTTATATCTTTGGCTTCTTCTTAGGCACCTGCCTCCACAATATGACCATACTAAATATTTTCTCCTTTCCATTTATTAGGATTTTTATCTTTGGAACTGATTGGTCTTCCATGCTTCAAGCGTGTATTACTTTCTTTTGCACTAATTATTTGCCCTATTGGAACATCAATTTATATTGGAGCATTTTCAGCTAGCATGTGAGATTTTGTAATTCTCTTTAAGTTAGTAAATGAATCTGGCAGTTTATTTTTAAAATGAATTATCTAGTGAACTTTTGGTTCACATTACTTTGTATGAGGATCTTAGATATTGATAATTCATTCCAAGTATTTTATTCATTCAACTTTTTGTTCTCTCTCCCTAATGTTGGGAAAATTATCTCATAATAATTAACAACTTATGTTATAACTAAATCTCCAATTAATATCTCAAAAATGTTTATTAATAGAAGGAGATTTATATCAATGTACATTTCCAACCTTTTATGAGGACTCACTCATCTTTGTGCACTGTGATGGAGCAATTGGAACATATACCACACATCCAAAAATTCTTATATGAGAAATATTTGGCTCCTGATCAAAAACCAATTGTAATGGGGAATATTTATTATAACTTGTTGGTCTGATGCATACAACTGTTGTTGCATGCAAAATAGCATATCCCCAAGCTGTAACACGGAGTTTTGTTCTCATAAGTTATTATCTAGCTATTAGATGGAGGCATTTTAATAAATGATTTATATAAACTATTTTGTATGTCAACATAAGCTATAAGATGTTTAATTTTTATCCCAAATAATCTTTAAAAACTTGGGACGTTAACTCATGAGCATTAGCAAGATGAATTGTTCTAATTGTTTAATCTAAAATTAATTATTTAAACAAGCAATCTCGCAAACGATAGGTTGCGAGTTGATAACACATGTGATTATTTTGTAAATACATCTACCAAAATCATATAATATCAAAACCATCCACATGGTGGATGAATGAGCCTCACATTCATTTCAAAAATGCAATACATTAAATCTTAACTTTAGCTAGTGAGTTTCTAATAATAAATTTTCATTGAGAACAAGCAACACATGAGAATTCTTTTAAATTAAAGAATCTTCTGGTTCTTTAATGAATGTTCATATGAATTTTCAATTAATTTTTGCATCTTATAAGATCTAAGATAGTCTAATCAATTATTGCAAAACTAGTGAAAGTTTTCTTACTATCTAATGTGTCAATCATATAAATAAAATGTATTCTATCGGGGAATATTTATAACACAAATACATGAGTATCTTATGTCATTTTTGCATAAGATTTTAATGTAAAACATATAAAGATTTCCTTCAATATATATATTTTCTTGATATAAAATAATAATATTATATTCTATAATATTTTGTACCCCAAGGATATGCAACATTAGCTCTTCAAGAGATTTTACAATATGATGTAATATCTTAATGAATGTGTAACTTATTTGAAATAATATGCAATTTTGCAATTCTGTTGAACATGGATGATAAAAATTTTGGATCCTTAAAAATTGTATTTATTCATATAAAAGAAAATGTACATTTGTATAAAGAATAAGTATAAATAAAATATATGTTAAACATAGCAAAGAATAAATTAATGTTACTACTTAATCACTTTAACAAACATGCGATTAGATAACTTGTTTATATACCATAACACAATAAAAATACAAAATATTATAAGGTCATAATAAGATATTAAAGTTGCAACTATAGAGGTTTAAAATTAAAATTTTCTAACCTCTACCTCTTATAGCATAAGTTCAATTCAAACTTTATTATCATGCATTATGGAGTATCTTTTTTTTTAATAAGACTTTGCAAAACTTAAAGTTTTAGACATGTTATAGGCATGTATATTTTGCATTCATATTTATCCCAACGTTTATTAACATCATCTTTTTTTTAGCCTTATACTTTTCCACAACAAGTAGAATTATAATGTCAATATAAATTGTAACAATTGATAATTTCATTATCATTCCTTTTATTTTATATCCACTATGACATTTACTTTTGAAAATGTCTAAACCAATGAGAGGTTCATAATGTCGTTAACTCAACAAAAAAAATATAATTTGTTTAAAATTATGTGCAATATTTGTTTTAGTGATTATATCAAGATTTTCAAATATTCAAATTGATTTTAATGATCAAAAGTGATCAAAAGTGATAAATCAAATGTGTCAAATAATCTTTGAGTATCGCATAAATATTTTTGTTCTCTTTGAAGGGTTTTTTGGAAAAATTTAGTGATTCTCTTATTTAAATTTATCATTCCACTTTATAGGAGAGAAAAAATATTATAATCATTATAGTTATAGTGATTATTATACCCATACTAGCCCATCAAAAACCATGTTCATAACCACAATTATAACTTTATTCTTTTTAAGATTGATTATGTAATTCTACATTCACTTCAGGAATGATGCATATATAATGAAATTTTTTTTCATTATCATAATTTTTTTCAACACTAATCCATAATGTTAGAGTATCTTTTACATACTTTCTTAGTGACGTTGTAGTAAAAAATTCATGATTAATGTCCTTATCCAGTTTTCAAGCATTTATAGATTTGAACTCTTAACTAATCATTGCATATAATAGATATTTACAATAGATAAAAAGATGCAAGAACAATAGTATATTTTAATCAAAATTAAAACTAAACCAATCAAATCTATAAAACTAATAAAAAAGACATATACCTCCACGTAGAAAGACCAACAATTAAACTCGAGAAGGGATTGATAAATTCATAGAGATGCAAATAGAGAATTATATAAATTTACCTTCTTAATAGAAATCAAATCAAATTTTGAAAAAAAAATTGATTAGACTTACTTAAGTAATTGGGGATGAGAAGTATAGACTATAAACATTCTTTGTAGTAAAAAAAAAAAAAAAGTGATCATCCCCAAGCAAACCTATAACGCCCTAAAATTTTTAATTTTTAATTGTTAAATCATGTTATGTGAAATGATTTGTTTCAGTGGTTAAGTGTTCTATGTATGTGCTTAAGGTCTTGTGTTTGAATAATTTCTTTTGAATTTTCACTATTTTTGTCTCAACCCCCTCTTTGAATATCTAGCTTATATATTATTTTCATTTAATTATTGATAAGAATGAGCTTGTTGGTTTAGTGGTAACGCCTTAACTTAACTAGAGGTTTTGTGTTAAAATCTTGTGTGTGCATAATGGAAATATTTTTGCTATTTCTCTGTCCGTACCATACAGGAGGTTGGAGTTGGGTTGAATTTGAATTCTAACAAAAATTTGATAGGATAACTAATCAAATTTAGTGAGTGATATGGGTAGTTTTTGTTTAAATTTTTTTAAAAAATTATCTCCTAGTTTGTCTTCACTATTTTCGTTCCTCTCAGCCCCCCTCTTTCTACATCCTCTTTTCCAATTTTTGATGATTGATTTTCTGTTGTTTTCTCTTTTAGTTTTTTGCTCTTACCGTTCTCCTTCTACTTTCTCTTTTCTTTCATTCTTTATTCCACTTTCTTTGCTTCCATTTGCATTGTTGGACGTGTGAGATTAAGTTGCTTCTACTTAGTACAATAATTTCTCCGTAAATAGCTTTTGTTTACTTTTAGGTGATGTTGTTTGTTCTCGTTTCATGTGGAAGATGTAACAGCCCGTTTTTAGGTCAAATCGGAACAATAGTTTTGGGACCACAAATTCAAAGTCAAAATATTTATTTTATTATTTTAATAAGGTCTACAGCATGATAGATTAATTATGTGAAAGTTTCGTTAAGAAATTTTACTGTTTAAATGCTTAATTCGATAAAAAGGACTAAATCGCGTAACGCGTAAAAGTTGAGGTCTATTGTTTAAATGTATTAAATAGCTATAGAATTAAAATGTGTGAGTACTTGGCATGAAATTAGCCCACTAATAACATGATTGGACGATAATGGACTTGAATTTTATGATTTTTATGTTTAATTACAAAGGTTAAAATAGTAAAATGACTATTATGATTATTAACTAAAACAAAATATGATAATGCATGCAAAAATTTTCATCCTTTTCACCAAAACTAAAGCTTGAGAAAACAAGTTTGAACATTCAGCTACTTTGAGGGCTAAATTAAGGTATGTTTTTTGATTGATTTTTAATGATTTTTACATTTTTGAGATCGTTGTTTCGTATTCTAGCTAGCTCGTACCCTAGATTTTGTAATTTTTGAAGAATTTTCATGTTTCCATTGTTGAATGCTTGAGATTATAAATGTTTAATGATATATTATAAAGATTTAATGATAGATATACAAGTTTTGTTAAGTGATTTTTGACAAAAATGTCAAATAGGGATTGAATTGAGAAAATGTAAAATTATGTGGTTCAAAGTGTGAAATAATGAAAGATCTAGTAGTATATAAAAAATTTAGCTACCATGGTATTAGGGTTTAATTGTTTAATTTTTGCATTTTATGTGTTGAGGACTAAATTGCAAAGTAGTCAAAAGTCTAGGGGTAATTTTGTAATTTAGCCAAAATAAATGTTTTAGTTTAAATTGAATTGAATGAAAGTTTGAATGAGTTAATTTGATATTATATAGATCAAGATAAATAAATACTGGAACTAGATCGGGGAAAAAGAAAGGTTGGCGAATAGACGATAATTTTCATTCAAGCAACTCAAGGTAAGTTCGTAAAATCAGAATCGAACTTTTCTATACTTATAATTATTGAAATGAATATGTATAATTGAAATACTTGAAGTATGAATGCTTTGTTGACATATTATATTTGTTACCTAACCCTGTTTGAACTATATGAATTCATAGGATACGAGTGACTTGTCACTAGGGTTACCGAATTCGTCAAGCTCCTGCATTTGTTGCGGACTCACCACAGCTCGTATGAGCTTACCGATATATCAACTCGTAAGAGCTTACTATTTTCAGCTCATTGAAGCTTACCATTTCAGCTCATATAAACTTATTGTTCAGCTCGATAGAGCTTACCATTTTAGCTCAATAAAGCTTACTGTTCATTAGCTCAGGAGGAGCTTACTGATCATGGCTCGAAAGAGTATAAATGATAATGAATTGACGGGTTACTAATGTTATTTACTCGAGTATATTTTGAATTCTAATAGGTACAATGGGCATAATTATTGTTTATATGGATAAATTACGGGTTATAAATGTTACTAATGTTATATATGATATGTGAATTTGAAATGATGTAAAGTATTGTACTAATAGATGTTTTCATTTATTTGTCAAATGACTAACATGTGATGAATATTTGTGATTAGATGTTGGTTAATTGAATTATTGGCATTCTTAGTACTGCTTGATTATGTATAAATGGTAAGTTTAATTCTGATTTATACAGGCTTACTAAGATATAAGATTACTCTGTTTCTTTTTCTATGTTTTATAGAGGTTCGTTAGCTTGCTCATTTCAGACAAGTCGAAGTTGCACATCACACTATCCAATTTCCAATTGGTACTTTTGAACTTGTGGATTTGTAAATATGGCATGTACAGGCTAGTTTAAAGTATAATAGTTATGTTACTTGATATCTTGACTTTGGTATGTTTTTGTGTATATGAGTTAAGCCATGTGATTTGGCTTATTTTGGTACTATGTTTTGGTTGAATTAATTGTTCAACTATGGTATGTTTTGGCAAGGTAGTGATGGAATGAAATTATGCAAGTAATGTATTGATATGTGGTTGTAAAATGAATGGATTATGCATGATGATGGATAGGTATTTAGGTATGAACTTGTTATGTTTTGATATAGCAAATATTGTGTATTGAAATGGTTATTTTGGTTTCCAATTGAGTTGCATAATTGTGGTCAATTATGATTGTAAATGCTTGTGTTATAGGGTAGCAAAATGGCTTTGTAAATAGCCTATTTTTGTCCACACGGGCGTGTGTCTCTGCTGTGTGCGACACATGGTCATGCTACACTGCCGTGTGTCCCCTGGGGTACCCTTTCGAATTAAGTTAGTATACCTTACAGTTTTGACATGGCTTGATACATAGGCGTGTGTGGCCATTTCGAAGGGCACACGGACTAGACGCACGGACATGTGGTTGGCCGTGTGACCTAAGTCAGTATCCTCTCTAGTTTTCACACGGTCTGGCACACGGGCGTGTCCTTGGCCGTGTGACACAAGTCAATATGTATGCCCTGTTTTCACACGATCTAAGATACGAGCATGTCTATTAGCTGTGTAAGGCACACAGCCTGTTCATATGGGCGTGTGACCCTTGAAATATTAAAAATTTTCTAAGTTTCTAAAATTTTTAAATGTTACTAATTTAGTCTCGATTGCATGATTTAGACTTTGTATGCTAGATTTAGATATACATATTGAATGTGAATGAATGTTATTGACTGAAATAAGATGTTTTTGGATAAATGATTGTTCTGATTTGAGTTACAAGTCCGGTAATGCCTCTTAACCTATTCCGGCGACGGCTACAGGTTAGGGGTGTTACAAAAGATACGGATGTGTGTGTGGGTTTGTGAGTTTTTGATCTAATTGATGGTTTTGGTGGACTATTAGAAGAAGTTCATGAGGCGGATGATGTTCTTCCGATGAATTAGGAGATTTTTAGGACTGTTGCTACTGTCTGTGTAAGTAATCAAATGACGAAGGGCCAATTCTCGGAGTTCAAGTCGAAAGTTCAATCATTCGTGGTCGAATTAGTGACTCGATTTCATATGTTGTTACTAATTATTCCATTTTAAATGCTATTTTTAGGGTCTGGAGGTGTTTCGTATCATCATTTTCTAAAAACTATAAGGTATGTGACTCGAACTCGTAAAAAATAGTAAACAGCGTGAAGCCAAAAAACCAACTGTTAACGTCACACGGTAGGGTGCCAGGCCGTGGGAACCATACGGTCGTTGGGCCACATAGACTGGGTTAAGTGGGTTGCGTGGTCTAAATGGGCTAGGCTTGGTAAGTCGTGTGGGTCATACGAGTGTATGGGCCCAATTTTTGTAAACTCTAAATAGGGCCGTATTTTAATTGCGTTTCAAGGTTAGCCACATCATAGGGGCTGATATGTGATAAGTATGACTTATATATATGAAATCTGATATTATGTTTCTATATGTGCAATGTAACACCCAAACCCAGCTTAGGCGTTATGGCCGAATCTAGAGTGATTACGTAAAATGGTTTGAAATCTAGCTATCATTTATTTTTTTAAAAACATCGTGAATTTTTGTTACTTAAAAGCCTGTTTTATTTGAAACATGTTTGACATAATTATTCAGTTAAAACGTTGTTTATTTACATATTTTAAATAAACCGAATACTTTGCAGCGAAAATTCTTAAAACATTATATTTTGAAAACCAGGTTTGTTTTCTTAAAACTGATTATTTGCTGGAAAATAAGTCAAGTTTAAAATAAACTGAGTTTACAGAAATGTGGACATAATCGAGCTCCTATCGCACCGACCCGTCTAAGTCTGAGGATTACCTGAACGTAACAGACAAACAGATAGTGAGTTTTCATAACTAAGTGTTAACTTAAAAGAAAATAGATTTCCAGATTTATTACATAGCAGAGCAGATACAGATGTATAACTCATACAAAATTAGAATCATATGCAAATTTACAATCCTACCCCCATCTACTATCCACCATATCTTACCATCCCTACACACTAATAGGGTCTTAAAGACCCATCCAGCCTTACACACCACTTAGTGTTGATAAGACATTTTTCTGAATATTTGCAGCAGTGCTGCTAAAATAGTGGGCGAGATATTGTCTTTCACAGAATACTTCCTCCACATAATATATGTCCCACCCCAAAATCAGATATAAACAGAATAGAAATCATGCATAACATATCATATACATAGCATTTTTCGGGTTACTTCTAACATATTACAAGGTTTACTTATCATATGACATCTCTAATATACAAACAAACACCAGATTTTATATTAACAGATGACCTAATTTCATATTTTACAATCTATTTGATCACATACCGATCCCACGGAAGGCCCACAGTTGATCGGGACAATGTTTATGGCCCTAGTGTAAAATTTTGAATTTTGGGCCCACACACCCAAATTGCTTAGCCCGTATGGCCCACACGATCTGGCACACGGCCCACACATGCCTGTGTGGCTCACACAACCCAAAATGACCTAGACTATGTGTCACACACAGCCCAACACACGACTGTGAAATTAGTAATCGATTTACAAATTCAAACAAGAATTGACCGTGAAATTAGCCTCAACCCGACTTAGAATCTCGGAGGTCACATTGGTCACCGAAGTAATCTAAAAGAAATTTTACAACATGAATTGTTAATATCTCATACGAACATAGTTTGCTAAAATCAAACTAAACCATTTAGGACTCAAAATAGAAAATTTGGGTTACGTTAAAAACATTCAGAAATATAATTCTACAGTTTCCAAAATTCAGTCCAAAACAACACTTTATGAAAATAGTCCACAATTAAAGTTTACGAAAATCCAGAATTAAATCGTATACCATAGTTCTTATAAATTCTTACAGTCCAAAACAGTTCGAAAAACTAAGAATTTAATCAAAACCCTTATTTTAGCTAATTCGAAACTTATCCGTTTGAGACCTCCAACCGTCGAGTCCAAGCTTCAGAATGTGAGGGTACCTAAAAGGGAAAAAACTAAGAGAGTGCGAGCTTAGTGTGAGTTCGAAACACAACAGAAAACAAACAAATGAGTGACACAACAAAATATACCAGTGTAGCATATGTTTACATATCACATGCAAATACCTCTATAGCAGTCTGATACACGAACAGTTATCATTAACAAATCAAACGCATTAATGTTATCATTTCATACATTCATATACTCAAACGCATCAATATAGAAACATAACGATCTATATAAAGTGAATCTCACAATCATACAAACAGACTTGATAGAATGTGAAATAAATGCAACAGTATAAAACTAGCCCCAACCAATCGAACACCACTTCGACCACCATGCACACCATGTATGAGCTATAATGAGCCCATCCACCATGCACACCACATAGAAATTTGAAAAGCTTATCCACCCTACACACCACAATGTGGAACTAAACCACTCTGATAGCAATATGCAGCTGAGCTACCATATGAATACGTTGCGGTATCACTGCTAATAAGTAATGTAGTTAAACTACCGGATCAGACTTCCTTCTCTTCTCAACCAAAAACCTAGATTTTCATGCATATGCTCAATGTACACAGCTTACAAACAGTCACACAATAATCAAATAGAACAAAGGTGCATACACTCAATTGACCAGAGTTGGAATTAGTTATGACAGTACGTAATTACTTAGTAACATCATTTAATACTTAAATGAATCATTAAATCAGAGCTATGATTACGAATAACACATAAGTCCAGGCTGAAATAGAGTCCCAACCACCCTTACTAAGGCCTAGCCAAGGGTCGGAACACAAAGATACACAAACAAGTCAAAATCTGACACAA
This sequence comes from Gossypium anomalum, assembly GCA_025698475.1. Lineage (NCBI taxonomy): Eukaryota > Viridiplantae > Streptophyta > Magnoliopsida > Malvales > Malvaceae > Gossypium > Gossypium anomalum. Next base: position 71,814,231 of record CM046966.1, on the reverse strand, counting down.
AACGAAAATTTGCAAAACAGGGCCACACGGCCGTGTGGAAGTGCCTAGGCCGTGTAGAGGTCTACACGCCTATGTGCAAGAGGCACATGCCCGTGTGAAGATGACACAAGCTCATGTGACCGAGTGACATTACCGTGTGAACAACTCATGCAACTCTCTGTCCAAATTTGATAAAATAGAGTGCAGTGCAGACACGGCCGTATGTCCAAAACACACGCCTGTATGGATATCGACTTTAAATCTCCAATTCTCAAAATCAAAGCCACAAGGCCGTGTGGCACCAAAATTTTCCCGAAAACCCTAATTCTCAATTTCACATGACCGTGTGAACAGCCCATGTGCGGCACGCGCTCGTGCGGCCACCCGTGTGGTTACAAAACCACACCGAAACAAGCTAAAAATGTGATTTTCACAACGAAACGGACCCTAACCTTTGATAATTTAGAGATATACCAAAAACACACAGAATTTCAAGCAATTCTACAACAACCAACACTTCGATTGGTCAATTTATGCAAAATATGCCGAATTGAAGAGTTTTCGAACACACATCTGAATTTGAGATTTAATAGCCCAAAAACTATCAACGTCTCAAATTCACCAATTCTGAAAACCTCATTAATAAACATAAAACCTTAAGCAACTAATCTAAAATTTAGAGAATAATTAAAAAACAATGTTAATACTTACCCGAAAACTTTTAGCGACAAAATTGTAAAACAAAGCAAAAGAAATGGAGTAGAAGCAAAAGAGCAAAATTCCAATCGAGACAAAAACAAACCACGGAAATGGAGCAGAAGAAGAAAATCAAAAATTAAAAAGAAAAAGAAGAAAAATGTGAAAAGAGAGGAAAAGAACATGTGTGAGAGGGAGAAGAGAACGTGAGAAAAGATTTTTGGCCTTTTTCAAATAAAATTAAAAATAAATAGATATTTTAAAACTTAAAAACAAATCTAAAATAAAATGAAATATTTTTTTTTCAAAACACCCATAAGGGTTCGAACCCAGAACCCAAAGGTTATACACATCCAACCATCGAACCAGTAGGTTCATTCTAACATTAGAACGCGAACACAAACACAATTGTTCAACCTACTCACTGACCCTAAACACATACTTCAAAACTTCTAACCTCAAATTCTGGGATGCTATAGCCTCTCAATTCCAAACAACGCATACGTACACTTACCGCCAACGAATAACAATCACACGATACTTAAATCCCTGGAAGAGCACCGATCATCTCTTGATTTTCTCGTATTCGAACATTAAAATGAACAAGACATCAATAAATTTTTCGTTACAAAAATAACGAAAACCCCCAAATCACATGATTAAAGAACTACCCAACAACTTACCTATCCAGAATGAATCGAAGAAGCCAAATAGACAACACTCACAACCACAAACACGATGGACAAGGATCAAAGAAGAAAACAAAAAGGGAGAAACCAGAAGGAAAAACGTCAGAAGGAAATTGCAGGGAAAAAGAAAAAGAACATTCGAAAGAAGAGAGGAATTTTGGGAAACAAAACAAAATTAAAATTAAAATTAAAAAAAATGATCTAAACTCCCCCATTACCCCACTAACAACCAAATCCCACAAAATCCGACATACTAATCCTCATCCAACTACCACAGAATTTCAATTCCACCAAAACTCTACTACACAACCGGCATGCACATATAGAAGTAAAAATTATTGCCATTCGCTCACCCGGGGATTCAAACATAATATCTTAAGGCAAGCTTACACTTTACCACTTGAACCAATAGGTTTATTCTAACATAAGTTGACCGAAAATATAATATAAGCCAAACAATTAAGGACAAGGCTAGGAACAAAAATAATTGAATTTTCCCAAAATCAAATTTGAATCCATGACCTCAAACTCACACCTAAATCACTTAACCACTAAAGCAGATACTTGTTTATGAAGAAAATTACCGAATCAAAACTTAAGAATTTTGGGATGTTACATGTAATTTCTGAATGCATGTATGATTTGTGTGTATTTGGATATATGGATAGTGTTTGCATGTGCATTGGGGTGGGATTATGATATGATAGAAGAAGTAACGGCAGTTTAATGATCTGTCTTATCTAGTGGTTTTAACCATATATCTATTCTGGTGGCTTGACCACACTTATATGATTTTGGCAAACTATTGTATTATTTCTGGTAGCTTGACTGCAATATCATGAAAAGTGACATACGCTCATTTATAGGTGTGTGGGGTTGGATGAAAATTTATTACCCTAATTGGTGTGTAAGGATGGATGGAGATGGTGTATAGCGGATGAAAGTAGGATCTATACCTATTCTAAAACAATGTGTTGCATCGCATGATATGCCATGCCATCTCTATTTGATATGATTCTCATGTTGCATTGCATAGTATGCCATGTTGTATTCTATTCAGTATCTGACTTCTGTGCGAGTTGTGTTATCTGTTCTGTTTTTAAGGGCTGAGTTACACACTGAGCTTGTTAGCTCACCTCCTTCATTTTCTAACTTCTCAGATAATCAACAAACTTAGGATCAGGCAGTACATAGGAGCTTGGTTTGATTTTCTGGTTAAAAATAAGATGACTTATGTTTTATTTTAAAACTATTCTAGATTTTTCAGACTTTTTAAACTGTAAATTATTTTGGGACTTTATTTTTCGATTTTGATTTGATTTTGTTGAATTTAGTAATTATTATTTCAAATTGCAAAATCATATGGTTTTATACACTAAGTCACGGTTTCCAAAATTTAATAACTTAGAAATTTTCGCTGCAAATTAAAGTAATCACTTAAGTATTTTTCTGTAATGAAATAAATAGTTTTAACAAGTATTTTCCGAAAAAGAAATGGAAAGTGATTTATCAAAATTAACATTGTCAAAACATATGTTTTTTTTTTAATTCAATCTGGGTTTACAACTAGTTTATATAACTCCTCAAGATTCGACCATAACATCTAGGCTAGCGTGGGGTGTTACAAAACCTCAAGCAAATGCTCACAATTTTTAATCCAAACAATTAAATTTTAATGCTTGGTCCAACAAAATTGTGACACAAACTAAGATCCTATTACTCTTGAATAAAATCGTGTTGGTAATGTATTAAACAAAGAGAACTATAGAATGAACAAGAGAGAATAATACAAAAATAAAATAATGATTCAACTTTTACCGGGGATATCTAAAAAACTTATACATGCCCTCTATTTATAGGGCCTCAACCACCATAAGTTACAAAACTCTAATAAATATAATTAAGGTCTCCTGTAAATTTTTAGGGGTTACAAGAGATACAAGAAAATGGATTATTTAGAAGTTATGGAAGCTATAGGACATCTATTTTACAACATTATAAAATACTTTTATTACTAATGTGTAATAATTTTATCGTTAGATATAAATTTTCGTTACTTATATATTTTTATTTACCTTAATAAAAAATTATTCATTTATTTTTATTTTAAATAAAATCATATAATTAGCAATATCTTTTTGTATATAAAATTCATTTTTTTTTATGAATTTTGGATATTAGATTCAAATGGGATCGATCTCCGGTTGGAATTGGATCGGATTTTTATAACTCTCGAGCCGTCAAATCACGTCGAACATTTTGATTTATTTTTAAAAATTCAGATTTTTTTTTGCTTAAAAATTTCAATTTTCATCCTTGATTTTTTAAAATGATAATTATAATGTAATTGTTTTTACTGAAAACTAATTATATGTATTTTAATTTTTTTATTTCCCTTCATTTTTAATCTTTAATTTTTTTTATACAATATTTAGAACTAGTCATAGTTCATTTCTTCTTCTTTCTTTTATATATAAAAAATAAGACTAAAGGTCGCTACCTCAAATTAACAAGTATTAGCAAGTACAAACCCATGGATACCGTTCGGATACTCCATGTTAAAAGGAAAGGTACAACATTTGTAAATAGCAAATTTACAAAGACTATCAGCCACTCTATTGTCCGAACGAGTGACCTGCTCAATCTTCTTATAGCTATTTTCTAACCTGTAAATAAGAGGATAATATATTTCAGTACACTCAAACCCTCGTCCTCTTGTATTAACAATAATACCGATACTGATTGAAGTAATATTCAACCGACATATGTATTCTCAATAATTGTTTGAAATCATTTAGAGCAATTGATGTGTATATATTATATAGTTTTCTTATAAAACCTTTTTGAGAAATTATTATTGTGGATAACCATTTCCCTTGTCAATCCGTTGATAATATATATGGTCCCATCAAATGAAAATTTCAATCATGCTTGTCGTCCGGCCACCGGCCACTTGAAATGATTAAATACTTCAAATGTATTTCCCTGTCAACTTATGTATATTTAACTACTAAACTTTCCCATCAAAATTAATATAAGCAAAATTCTTTATATTTCTTTTTGTCTTCTTGCACTAATAATGTTTGTGTTAATTAGTGCAAACCTGAACTTTTTCATTTTTATATTGAATTTTATATGAAATCAATTTTAATTAGAAATATAAGTAAATGCTTTTTCATCTCAAAATTGATGGATGTTACTATGCCCTCGCACTTTGATGGAGAAGATGGAATAGGGGAGTAGCTGTCGCTTTCCTAGAGTGGTCGAGTGACGAAGAAGGTTCATGCACTACAAACTATCTTCACCTAACTACATGGCATTCTAATTCTATAATTTAACATTATAATTTATAATTCTCTAACTTATTTAAGCACCTCTTAAATACTATTTGCACACTACGCGTAAAATTAACATATTAAACTTCATGAAAATTTAGTAAATACTCAAATGAATTCTATTATATCTAGATATTAATTAAAATATCCGGATAATACCTCAATTCTTTGGTACAATATTATTCATAATATTCTTTAATATAATCTAATTACCAACCATTTGATTTCATAAAGATGAAAGAGAGTTTAATATTCACTCACCACAAATTTTATTTGCTTTTATTCATGGCTTGATATTTATTTACTTCAACTTTTTTCTTACATGAACGTCTTGAGTAAACAATAGAGAACCAGGGAGGATACATGAAACAATATCATAATAACTACTAGACATATTGAAGTGCTCATATCACAAATGTCACAATAATATCACTATTAACATGAATTGCACCAAAGTGCCATGGATTTCACAAGCAACACGGTGAATTATAACCCACAATCCTACCTAATTTGCCAAGACTTTTTACACGATTTTATTTATTTAATTTCTTATCACAACTGCACGTTATATTTCATTTGTACCCTACATCACAAAAGGAAATATTATGTGTTTCTATTATTTATGCTGGATTCATTCAATTTCTCCCTTATCTCACAAGACTATTATTATACAAATAATTCACAAAATGAATATTTTACCAAATGATTTAATTCTATATTAACACAATTATGTGTGACTTCAAATGATTCACTTATCACAAGATACTTTTATATTTATATTATTACACAAGTATATATAAATATTAAAATTTCACTTATAAATCATTTAGTTTTCCACTTAATTTCTTTATCACTAAGTTTTTATGTCACGAATATATTTTCAAACTCGCTTATGCTTTATGATAACACGATTACGATTCATAATTTTCATTAATTCACACTTAACTATTAATATATTTCTCATACTTTTCACTGAATATTCATTAGTTGAATACTAAAATTGATTTTCACATCATTTGATATTTCATGATTCACTAAATTCCTCTCTAAATATTTTCATACATGAAATTTCTCCTACTGTTCATGACATCACTATTTTATTTCAGAATTATATTTATATTTTAAATTTTTATATTAATCCGAAAATTATTTTAATTATATGTTTTATTAAATTAATTTATCATATCAAAATTTGATAATTTAGGTGCATGTATCATTAAAATTACTATATATCCGAATAGTGATTTCAGACTTCTATGTATCATTTTTGAACATTCAAGTGATGAAGTGGATAATACAATTTAAAATAAAATGATTAAATTAGGTCTACAATCTGTTTTCATGAAATGCAATTATTTTGTAAAAAAAATGTGTAGGCATTGTCATGGAAAATGCAACTACTGACGTTTGAGTTTGATGAAATCCATCCATATAATGTAATTCTCTGATGACAAGAAAACAATGATAATGGATTGTTTTTGAGCCCACTATATCAGATAAAAAGTGGATGTTGTTTTCAATATTATGATGTAAGAGCACTCCACAATATATACCATATAAAATTATTTTTTTATATTATAATTAAATTTTCATATTTCATATTATATTTATATAGCTGATACAATATATGTCATGTGTGGGTTTTTTTATTTTTCTAATTAAATTTGATTATTTTCGATTCTTTGTCTGCTTTACTTTGTTCTGAGTTGAATTTACATGTCAATATAGTTGGTTATTACTGAAATCAATAGATAATTTATTAAAATATATTTATATATTATATACATACACATAACCTTGAAAAAGAAGCATGGGTATATGTTTGAAATTCAGAATTTTGATGAAATTATAGAAATAAATGGAAAAAAGGAAGTCAATTGAGAAAGGCATTTCAAATACGATATTGGTTCATGGACGGTAGAGAAATGACAGTTGTATTGCTTTGTTTTGAGGTCAGAAAATGGCCTATCTCTTAATGATTTTGACCAAACAAACTATACTACTTTAAATAATGCATCTTTGCCTCCATTGATGTTTTCTATCTGAAATTTATGACTGAATTCAAATCATTAAGATGTAAGGTTGTATAGGAAAAAATTAAAGCCCTTCTTGATTGAAACTTTTGAATATGCTGCTCAGATTCAATGAACAAAATTAAAACCCCAAACTCACTCTATTATGATTTGGGAATTTGTTGTTTTTTTTACCCAACTAAATTTCTGGTCTGAAATCTTTAAGATCTTATCCTTGTTCTGTGTTTCATTCATTGTTATGTAGTAAAGGAAACTTCTTTTGTGCTATGCTTATCTGTTCTGTACGCAAAGATTTTGTGTGTGTATGTGTGTGTCTTTTCAAGTAGGGGGAGCCTGCCTGTTACTGCTTGTTGATACTGTGGGGTAGCTACTTGAGATTTTGTAGACTTTAGTGCTTGGGGACCGAGAGTAGAAGTGTTCAAAGACTCTACTATTACTTAAGTTTTTAAAAATGTTGAATTTGGGATGGGTCTGAGTTCATTTTGTGGCTCATTTGACTAGTTAAAATATAATAAAATCTATTAAGCAGTAACTAGTAACTCAATCTGCATCAACCTTAAATAGAGAAATAACATATTGCATATGTAGAAAATTTAATAAGATTCAATGCCCTGATGTCAAAAGAATTAGAATTTAATTAAATTATGTATAAAATTTATTTAATATTAACTTAAAAAAAATTACTTCAATATTACTCCAAATAGAATTAATATTAATCTGTTAAATACATGAAAACACTTGTAATTATATAAAAAAAAAACCCTTAACAATTAACATAAATACACTTGAATTATTAAAAATTAAAATAGAGAAAATTAAACTAATATAAATTAATGAGATTTAGAAAAAAAAAATTGTTACCAAAATATAATTTCAAGCTAAATATATTTATGAATGATAAAATTTTAAAAAAAAAATCGAACATCAATATACCTTATATAATATAGAGTACATTATGAAATTTCACAGTTAAGTGCAAACTCTTTTTTAAGAAAATATAATAAAACAGTTGATAAATTCTAGGGTCCATGGCCTAAACTCTTTCAAAGAGTGTAAATGTTGAGGTCGGGGATTCGATCTCCACTAATAAGAGTGGAACATATTTTATTATCAATTATTTATTTGTTTATTTGAAGAGCATTCACAGTAAAAAAATTAATCACTGTTATTAATAGTGAACACCCTAATTTTGACAAATAAAACTTGAAATTATTGGATATAATATTTTATAGTGGTAATTGCATGAATTAGTTGGATTTGGCTTCCATCACACTTATATAGTGAGATGGAATCTTAAGATTATATGCTTTTTTATTTCTTTTCACTGGCATTCAAGTACCCATTGAGGAGATGTGAATTGAATCACAAAAGTTGTTCAGAGTGAGAGGGCGTTATTATGTGTATACCTCTTTTAGGTTGTTTTATTTAATTTTTGAGTCAGTTATTTTACTCAATTGGATATTAAAAGAATTATTATATTAGAATGATATATATATTTATTTATTTATTTATTTTACATAAACTTTATTAATATAAAATTAACTAAAAAAATAATTACATAAAACAATAAGTATAAAATATGATATCATATAGTTTTATTAACTTTTAATAAATTTATTATTTAATAGCAATATGATTTTTATAATAATTATTATGTATTAATTTCTTAAATGTCCTCTCATATATATATATATATATATATATATATATATCAATTATAATATTCCTAATTGAATTGTCTATCACAAGGTTTTTAAGATGACAAGGAAAGAAAGAAAGCTTTCATGGATATTGGAGTGAAAATTTTAACATAAAACCTTTCACTTTTTTTTTATATAATTTTTTATGGGATTTTGTAAACTATATTTTCATAAATCTTTTCTAATTTTTTTATATTAAATAAATTAACTTACAATTTTACATAACTAGCTTATAATGTTACATGCGTTGCAATCAATTATAATATTAAATTAAAATTTAAAAAAAAGGTAAAATAACACGCATCAATTATAATAATGATTCATTATAAGTACGAAAGATATTTACATTAAATTGATAAACACATTTAATAATGATGATTAAAAATAATTATTGAAATCTTATATGATAAATCTTTTTTACTTTTTAAAAAATCTCTCTCATTCATTTACAACTTAATGCATAATACTAAGAAGAAGGAGGAGGAGGAGGAGGTAAAAAAAATATATAAAAGTACTTGCTTTGCAAGAAATAAACAACTTATAAAAAAATTTTAAAAATATCATAATATTATATAGTGTCTTCATCAATTAAAATGATCTTACATATCTCTCTGGTATCATTGAAATATATATTTTTCTTTGGGATACTTCTAACTTATTAACGCTGATAATTTTCATTCTTTTTACTGATTATTTTTTTAAATGCTACTAATAGATGCTATTTATAGTTCTAAACTTAATTTTTAATTGATATATAACTCTAGCATAAATTAAGTGATAATTAAAAGATAAAATCAATATCTATTTTTATACTTAGACTTCTATTCAAGTTTACTTTATTATGAAAATAAAAAATTTACTAATAAAAAATAAAAATAATTCAAATTTTTTAAAAACTATTAACCTTAATTATTAGTTATTTTGACTTATTGGTAATGGGTATGCTTAGCCTTTTATTTAAGTTATAATTCTAGAGTTATAACTAATAATTCTAAATTAAATTATAAATATTTCTAAATTTCAATTAGTACTATGGTAGGAAATAAAGGAAATCCTCGCTAATTCAAAGGTTTTTCTAAACTCATGCTTTTATATATATTATAGATAAATTTATTTAAACCTGTTTTGAAAAAGCCTTTTTAAGTTGATCACTATTTTTACAAATTAAATACACTATTATGATTGAAATAAATATTTAAAATATAAATAATGTTAGAAATTATTCAATGGCCACAATATTTAATTTTAATAATAGCCTATACTGACTATTTCCGCATTATCTATTATTATAATATTTATATTTTAAAAATATACTATTTATTTAAATTGATTCTAATATAAATTATCATGTTTTTAAAATTATACTTATGTATTATTATATTTTAGTTTTATAACTATATTATTAATGAAATATTACAATTTTATAAAAAAATTAGAAAATAATTAAATGTAATTTAATTAATACATAAAATTAACTTGTGCATAGAACGGGGGGAGAAAACTAACTTTATATATACTTAGATTTTGTCTAAATTTATTTTTTGTTATATTTAGGCTTTGTCGAAAGTTATGATACATTAATTTGATTTGTGTTTGGTAATGATTTGAATGTTGTATAATATTTATAATTATTAATATGTTAATATTTGGTCCATCGGTAGTGTATTTTTTATTTATTTCATAAGCTGCCTTAAAAAATTATCATGTGTCTTCTTGTTTTAAAATACCTACTTATTTAATATTATGCTATACGTTATAGTTGTATTTTGAGAGAATTAAATTATTATTCAACATTTTATTAGTTTATGATTATTATTTGATAGAACATTTTATTAGTTAATTTGGAAATTCCCCAATTGTTGGATATAACCTAACTGAGACCAATATGGAACCTGTGCCACCCAACTAGCTAGCTGCTATTCATGCTTGAAAAAGAATGTGCATAAAATAAGGGTAATGTGCCTAATATTTCAGAATAAATGTAGTTAATGGAAATATAGAGACATTAATTTAAGCTAAAAGATTTGGTGAGCATCTATATTTTATTCTGCTATTCCACCTGAGTCTGCAACTTGGGTTTTATGACAATCATCATTGGAATCCGTATAAGAAACATAATCTATTTATATCTAAATCCCAGTAACCAATTATTAAATTACATGAAGAGGAAATATCAGTAGAAGAGAATCCAACAAATTACATTATTTTATGAATCTTTGTATCCCCCCTGATTCAATGGCAGACATAGTGAAGTATAGAAAAATCATTCACAGATATCATTAATGGATTAGAATCGTAGGAAAATGGTGGACTGCGACCTGCTGGCTTTGATTCTTTTTGTCTGGATGGTACAGTGAACCAATGCATAGTTTTTAGGTGAAGGAAATGACTTTTAATTATCCCAAAAGCATGACGTGTTGGTGATATTGGAAAATCCATGCGATTCTGACATGTGTGTTGATGACCATCATTAGTGGTGTTTCTTTTGTTGATAAATGCAACTACCACCGTATGTATGCTTTGTCAGCTTACTATATATTTGTCTGCCAAGTCCCAACTTGGAAAATCTTGCCTTTCCCTTTTAACCAAGCAGTGATTCAGAAGAGATTACTCATCTTCAATTCAAGTTTAGATTCTCTTATGGACAGTTTATAATTTAATTTTTGGGCCAAATTTATTTGGATTTTTTTAAAAATCGAAATTACCATTCGGGTGGGATACTTAACATTTTAGTTACATACAACGCTTAATATCCATCATTTATAATTAAATTAGAATTATTAGGGTATTTAATCTCACTCCCTCCTTTAACTTGTCTTCCCTTGCTACTCTAGTATAGTGTTTTCTGATCTTCACGCTACTCTAATTTGGCAGTTTTTACAGCTTATCCACAGTTGATCCTTAAAACTTGACAATGAGTTTAAAAACTCATCTATAAACAATTTAACACAATCATTCAGCATAATACTTGCATTCTCTATATTACCTCGTAAAAACGGATTTGGATTTGGATTTGAGCAAGAATCAAACCCAATCTCATTTTCAAAATCTTGAGATTTTAAGAAAAATACAGAAAATTTTTGTTCTCTCTTTTACTCTTTATTATTATTATTATAAAAAAACAGATTAAAAAGTCAAAAATTACATTTATGTTTGATTTGTTTCTTTAGTTGCTTAATCTTCTTTGATTGATTTGTTGTTAAAATCCAAAATTGTTCATCATTCTTTATCATGTAACACGGGAGATTATTTCTGCTAAACAATTTGGTACGCTCTTTACCCCTAGATGTTGAGTGCGCCTATGTAAATGAAGCCACCAATTAAACAGGTGCATAAGAATTATCCAACTATTATGACAGTTGCTGGGTTTATCCACCAACCAGAGCTCATTATCCAAGTATACATGGATGAGAAACCATTTCCATGTATATATATATATATATATATATATTTCATCAACTCTATAAACTTACATAAAAGAAGTGCTGAGAAAAAAAACAAACACATACAGCAAAAGACATGAAGCTTTAATCCCTTAGTTATTATACAATTGGTTCCAATTTTCCTAGTGAGGAATCAATATCAGCCCTATCTACGTTATTCAGATTCGATTATGAGTGACAGATACACTAGTTTGACACAGGTTTCACTTTTTCATAGTTTTTGCATGTTTTAAAAGGATCCTGAAAGGATCAAATATAGGTACCGGATCCTTCAGAACAAAATGCAGTGTGATGGTGCAACTTCCCTACAACTAACACAATCCACAAATTATCACTTCATAAATGGAACCCCAATCCAGAACAAACAATCAATCATATTCATCATTATCTGCATCAAAAGAGAAGCCGTTCCCAAGGGATCCTCTTTGGAAAGAACAGCCAAACCACAACAGCAAAACAATAATTAAAACAGGATTACAGAGCATAATCTGAGTAGCAACTACCCGAACAACGAAATCTTATGACCTGGATGATGAACGAATCCATGAGGACATCTCTACAACTTATGATGTTTACCAAGGAAAGCTACGCCTTAATCAAAAGAAATGTCATTTTGCTCACTTGAAAAGCTTTTACAAACCAATGCCAACCCTTCTCATACAATCAACAAACACTCCACATACAAGAAAAAAATTGAACATAAGTGTGTGGAACTCACATCCAAATCTGAGCTACATAAAGAATTGGTACATTTTATGAGTATCCACTTACCAAACAAAGAAACCTTATATTCCCTTGGTAGCGAAGGATCAATGAACTCTGTCTAACAAACTTACGATGCTTCTCATAGTATTTTATACCTTTAACAGAAATAATTTTCCTTTCCCTTGAACAACTTATAAAAGCCAATGCTAATCATACTAACACAATGCACTAACCAAATGGAACCCCGGAACAAACACTTCAAACATACTCATAACCTGCCCCAAATTTTGCTTTAAGGAAAGGCCACTCATAAGGGATCCACTTTGAAAAGAACTGCCTTACAGAGTGTTATCTGATTACAAACTTACCAAACAAAGAAACCTTAATGATCCGTAGGATGAACCCATCTACAAGCTACATCTAACCAGTTTGAAATGTTCCAAATGGTAAACTATAACTTAATCAAATGCTCAAATGACTAGCCACGGTCAGAATAGAAAATTTTCTATTAACTACTACTACTTAAACAAGACCAAGCCCCAAACTACTAACCCAAAATAAGCTTATCCGAGTCAGCCAGTCAGTCCTACAAACATAATCCAAGAATTATCACATCACAAATGGAACCCCAGAAGGAACTCTTCGAGCATACTCCTCATAATCCGCCCCAAAAAACTGCCTCAAAAAATATTCCTCATAAGGAATCCTCGCCGCAAAAAACCGCCAAACAACAACAGCAAAACCAACAGTGGCTATAGGATTACAAAGCATTATCTGAGTACCAACTGACCAAATCAGGAAACCACAATAACTCGGATGACGAACGAAGGCATAAACTCCACTGGTAACCAACTTATGATGATCCTCATGATAAACCCTAATTAAATGTGTAAAAGACCGACCAGCAGTTACAATAGCCAATTTCCTTACAATTTCTCCTACAACAAGCATTGCAAACCCTAGATTACTAACCCACAAATGTTCTTTCAGTCCAGGGAATAAAAGGAGTTCAAAAAAGTACTCAAGCAATGCGAAGACCATGGCTAAAACATATTCTTTACTGACAAGAAGTGATTTGACATTAACATTTGACATCCCATGAATGGCAGCAGCTAAAATGTATTCTGAGCTATGGAAAAAGAGAATTGCCAATAAAAACTGAGATAATGGATCCATTTTTCTGAAACTAAAATAGCTTCCCTGAATATGAAAGTCGAGCCCTCTGTGAGTTGGGTTTTCGCTTTTACCTACCGCCAATCCACTGCTCGTGAAAGTTGCTGCGATCTTTGGAGAGAAAGGTACGGCCGATTAGGCTATCAACTACGAACATTAGCACAGATGGAGAGGGGTTTTCGTCTTTTCCTTTCTTTTAAGGGTTAATTAAGTAGAAGGTTAAAATAAGTTTCAGGTCCATGTACTCTTCATTTATTTGTAATTTAATCTATTTATTTTTATTTTTAAGAATTTAGTCTCTTTTTTTGAATTTAAAAATCTAGGTCTAATTTCTAACACCATTAAAATTATTCTATTAAATTATCTAGTGTAGCATATTGAAATAAAAGAACTCACTTAATAATCATGTAACAAAAAAGAGACATTATAATATACTTAAATTTACCAACTTGGCAAAAAGTATAATAACTAAATTTAACAGAAAAAGTTTATCATGATTAACTATTGGATTTGTATTTTTAAATCTCAAAAAATAAAAGTAGAATCGCTAAGTTTTAAAAATACTAAGAGTATAGAGACTTGATCATATTTTAACCTAAGCAAACTTACTAGAAACTATATCTTTTAGGGTATACTTCATGGCAGGTCATTTAACTATGCTTAAATTTCTTCTCTCTCTTTATTTATTTATTTATTTATTTTTGTCATCCAACTATAGAAAGTTACAAAATAGGCATCTAACTAATTATGCTTGTCTTTATTATTATTATTATTATTATTATTATCTAATTTTGTTAATTTAGTTAATGTTGTGATGGAGAGATGATGTGACAATTCTAAAATTGGCATAATAGAAAATTTAGCCCTTTTGTAAGGACTCGATTTTCAATAGCGTCAAAAAATTTAGTTTTGAAGTCGAATTTCTTAAATCAAGTTAGCTGAAAATTAAAATCAAATAATTACATGTCAAATACGAAATTTAGGGTCAAATTTATTAAGTGAATTTAGTTAGATCGGTCATTGAACATAGTACAGGGACTAACTTGCAAAATGATTGCACAAATTGGATTTGATTAAAGAAATATTTATGGCCTTCTGTAGCAAATTAACCTAGGACTTAATAACAACTAAATCATAACCAAATTTATGTTAGTGACTAGTCTTGATCCTAACCTTCCATTTCCATTAATTTATCCATCAAGAGATTATGACTATAGAAATTTCATTAATTAAAATTTAATTAAATTGTTTAAGCATGTTAACATGCAGTAATGAGAGAGAGGGAAAATGATTGTATGAAACAGTGACGCCACATCATCTGTATCCCTTTCCAATAGTTTTATGCCACATCAGTATTCTTATCCTAAATTTTAGGATTTTATCCTGAAAAAAATCAAATCCAAATTAAAATACTGAAATTCAGGATAAAATCCTGAAACTCAGGATAAGAGTACTGATGTGGTATAAAACTATTGAAAAGGGATACAGATGACGTGGCGTCACTGTTTCATACAATCCTTTCTCGAGAGAGAGAATGAAAAAGATAACCTTCATCTCCCTCCTTAGCCGAACCAACAAGAAGAAAAAAACAAAGGAATTCTTCAAGCTTTTCTTCTTGCTTTGCGGTAACAAACTCTAGGAGGTAAGGAAGCTTACTCTTTTAACTTTTAATGGATTATTGGCTTAAGGTAATGGATAATTCTTCAATTGATAAGGTATTGATTAAGTTTCCATAGTCGAGTACTTTGAAAGGAAATGTTATATTTTGATAATCAAGGAACGAAGAAGGAAGCAAGCGGGCAATTTTGACGTTGCAATCTCGGGAGATTGATGTCACAACCCGAAGTCCTCTGACTCTCAGTGTCTCGACATCAGCCTTTTCACCATGTTAAGGAGGCACCTCGAGAAGATTCAAGGTCACGACACTCGACCTGTACTGTCGTGACATAAATCTCCCTGATCTGTAAGGTCACAACACCTGTTCTATGGTTTCAACATCGCCCCTGAAGACGGACTAAAGAGATTGAGCAAGGTCACGACACCGAACTCGTGATGCCGCGACCCAAAGCCCTCTGTGCAGAAATGTTGCAACATTACCTTCCCAGCGTCGCGTCATCAAGTTCGTAACAATAAATCTATTGAGATTTTGAAGGGCAAATGGTGGAAACATTAGTCAAACATGTCCTATATGGAATTAATAGCAAGGATGTTTATGTATTTGAACATTTATTATTTTTAACACTATAAATATCACCCAAACTCAACTGATTTGTGTGGTGAATTAGTGTAAGAATAGCCTTTAAGTTAGACTTTTTAGAATTAGTTGAGAGAAATTTATAAGTTAAATAGTACATGGACATTTGAATATTTTCTAGATTAGTATTATCAAACACTTGATTTTATTTTTAATTTCATTTCAATTCAAGATTTCATCATTGGGCTTTCAATAAATTCTTCATATTGAAGCATCTCTGCCATTCGAATTAAGAAATTCTACACATTATTAAGTATTTTTAAACTTATTTCAATTTCATTCTTTTAATTTAATTTGATTGTATGGAATTCCTTTTTGTGTTTAATTTTATTATGGGTATGTTTTGAATACCCTGAGTGATGGGTTGATTTGATTGTAAGCATGTGAATTTATGCCTAAATAGTCAATTGAACAATTTAGATTAAATTGAATAAACTGTAAAACTTGAAATTGATAACTCTAAGTGGAAATTTAGATAGTTAAGACCGAAAGGAGAGTTTATCAAGTAAAAATCAACTTAGTTTGGCTTAATTATGTGAGATCAAGAAGATAATTTGATTAATTTCTTCATTTGATTAAATTGAAACCGAGAGGTAAATTTAGTTAAAATGAGGAAATTGTCAATTGAGTCCCTTAAATATAATTTTATTGCTTGCATGAAGATTAGTCAATCACCATTATTGCCAATATTGTTTTCTCTTAATTGAAAGTTTTTATGTTTGTTTGCTTTGTTAAGAATTTGTATACAATCACTTGTTCTGAATTGTCGTACTAATTAATTGTGATAGTAGCTCAGTAGACTTTCTCGCACATGTTATTTTTATTCTTTGCCTCAAATTGCACAATCTCCTTTGGGTTCAATCCTCAGAATACTTTCGGTGTTCCATCATAACATAATTTTATTACAATTTGACTTATACACTTGCACTACAACAACACTTCATTTTTTTTATATTTTTTTGCATATTTCGACACACATATGCCAGCAGTCAAACAAGAAATGGGGATTTCCTCCTTCCATTCAAGACTAGTGGTTCTTATACCGTTTATGTCACTATTTAGATCTTTGTTTCTGTAATACAAAAATTTGTTGTTTCTTGTATATTTGTAATATGCATCAATTTGGATATTTTATCAAGATTATGTTTATGTTGCTAAAAAGTAAGACTATGTGCTTTTCGTTTTTGTTGCTATTTAGATCTTTGTTTCTATAATAATAATAATAACATTGTTTCTTGTATACTTCTAATGTATTTTAGTTTGGATATTTTATCAAAATTATGTTTGGGTTACATTTTTTTTAGTATATAAAATTAATATTATAATTAAATTAATATTATAAACAAACTAAAAGTTTAGCAATTGGATACTATTCAAACCTTATTGACAGTTTTAATTGTCATTATATCTTTAGAGATGATATTGAAAACTCACTCATTGAACATTTATCAACAGCTCATACTATCGCTATAAGCTTAGGGAGATAATAAGAATTTCATTCACATAACCTTTTACTAACAGTCATTAACGTCGTTATTTCTTTAATGCATACTTTGACACTTGAAACCTATATCGATAGTTTTTACCACCGATATAGGTATTATCAAATCAATTAAAGCAAACAGTACCTAAACCGATATAGTGACACTTAAACCATCGGTATAAAAGTTTATACCTATTTCGATGGTCATATTTTTCGATGATAAATGGGTATACCGATGTTACATATGTAACACCCCTCACCCGTATTCAACAACAGAATAGGGTTACGGAGTATTACCGAACTTACAACACATATAAACATTCAATTCACATATAATTTCACAAATTATGCAAACATTATTCAAACTCAAGCACAATGTCCCTATAACGAGCCTTGAGGCCTTAAACATACTTTGGGAGTGGTTCAAAACTAAACCGATAACTTTGGAAATTTTCACGAAACCTTGAAATTTTTCTCAAAATAGGGGACACATGCCCGTGTGGCCCGGCCATGTGTCTCACACGGCCAACAGATACGTTCGTGTCATAGGCCTTGTGGACATTCGAATTGGGAGCACATGATCATGTCCCAACCCATGTCCAACCCCATGTAACTCTTTGACTTGGGTCACACGGCCAACACACACGCCCGTGTCCCTAAAAATGGCCATACACGCCCATGTGCTAGGCCGTGTGGAGCATACTGATTTGGTTTCAAATTCAACACCAGGGGACACACGGTCGTGTGTCGCACACAGCTGAGACATGCACCCGTGTCTATGCCTGTGTGGACAAAAATAGGCTATTTACCAAGCCAATTTGCCACCCAATTTTGAATGTACCTACAACACATCAATTTGCACTATCACATAGCATAAATAGGCATTTAAACCAGCCAATTCAAACATAGTTCATGCATATCCTATACCACATTTCTCAATACACACAAGTTGCAAATTAGACCAATCCATTTATACCCAAAATCTCATAAACTTAGATCATTAATATGGCTACTTAAAACATGCATTCTTTACCTTGATTCACAAACAAATAACATCACTAATATCAACATTCAACTTCCTTAATACCAACCATTAATAAGCATTACAAAACCAACCTCAATTTACATAACATAAACTATAGGCACATACACATATACAAAAGCAAATTGACTTAAAATAAGACAACTCTCATGGCTATTATATACAAACCAAGACATATACATTTACAAGCCAATTTAAATGGCCAAAATCATTACCAAAACATAATCAACATGACCAAAGTCCCTATACATGCCATATACTCAAAACATAAGCTTAAAGTTACCAAATCAATTGTAAGATAGTGTGACAAAATCTCCGACGATCCCCGAATCCCAGCTAGCTTTGAATTCACTATAAAACATAGAAAAAAAAACGATGTAAGCTACAAAGCTTAGTAAGCTCGTATGAAATTTACTCGATATAATCATAAACACATAATTCAACAATTAATTATAAGTACATGAATTCATATCAACTAACAAACCTTTCAATTACTCATTCACAAAACTATATCCTTTCCTCACCATTTCTTCGATTCAAAGCTAATATGGTTTCTACACATGTACCATTTTGTACCAATCTCATTTTCAACCACATCATTCATTTACCCGTTGAACCATTCGGAATAGAAGTCAGATACTCAGGAGTCCCGCACACTAAGTACCTGTACCGTGGCCCAAAGCCAAATCAGTATAACTCGTACTCGAAGTGCTACTATCATGGCCCGAAGCCAATTCAATGTATCCCCTAATGACATGTCACTAGTATCCTAAACTATTCCTATGGTTCAACCGGGATTTCAATGTCGAATTACCATCGAGTCATTACTGAACTTATCCCAAGTCTCGTATTCACAACTTATACAATATCAAAGCATTTAAATTACATTTATAATGAAATTTATCACATACGAACTTACCTCGGATGTGAAAACGATGAAATAGGTCGATTAGTTGATAACTTTAGTTTTCCCTCGATCTAGATCTGAATTCCGCTTTTCTTAATCTAAATATATTCAAAATTAACTTATTTAATAATCTCTCCATTCAATTTAATCCAAAACACAAATTTAATCACATTTACACATTTTCCCCTAATGTTTCACCATTTTTACAATTTAGTCCTCATTTCATAAAATCATAAATTCATGAAATTCAATATTAACCCATGCTAGCTGATTTACCAATTAGTCCCTAGCAGCCCATATTTTTTGTTTATTTCACATTTTAACCACTAAATTTCCATATTTCACAATTTAATCCCTATTTTGTATTTTCACTAAAAATCACTTAACAAAACTTGTATAACTATCATCAAACATTCAAAATCTATCATCAAACATCAAAATACATGCTTATTCATCAATGAAAACTTTATAAATCTTTAACAATTTTATAAATTAGTCCTTGGGCTAGCTAGACCTAGCTGCAACGATCTCAAAAATGTAGAAATAATTAAAAATAGGACAAAAACCGTACCTTAATTAGCTATACAAGCTTGGCCGAATAAAAAAACCTAACTTTGGCTTTTCTTTTCTTCAATTTTTGGCATTAGGAGAAGATGAACACTATTTTATGATTTTGTTTTACTTATTTTTATGTTATTTACCAATTTACAAATATACCCTTAATGATAAACCATTTAAATCATCCATTTAATGTCCAATATTGTCCACTTACCATAAAAATGGTCTAATTACTATTTAAAGACCCTTACTTTAAGGTTCTATAGCTATTTGACACATTTAGCTCATAGAACAGCACTTTTGCACTTTACACGATTTAGTCTTTTTTATCAAATTGACCCATCAAATGATAAAATTTTTAAACAAAATTTTCACACAAACATATTTTCCTACTATAGACATTAAAATAATAATAAAATAAATATTTTGACCTTGTATTTGTGGTCCCGAAACCACTGTTCCAATTTGACTAAAAAAAAGAGGCTATTACAACATGTGACAATGGTTAACCGTTTGTAGGAATAGTCCTTTTAACCGTCGATATAGGGTTTTCAAATCCATATTGACAAATCCTTTGTTTTTAGTGGCAGACTTTTAGTCGTCACTAAATGATAATTTGTTTGTAGTGAAACAATATATGATATTAGATTTTTGTTAAATGATAATTGAAATTATTAAGATCATATTTGTATTATAATTATAAAATTTATAATTGTATTATATAATATGTTTAATTTGTACAAAATCCATGCTTTTATAATTGTTACTTATATCTACATTTTCATTTTAAACTTGTATTGAAGTAGAATAAAAAGTCAAAGTAGGAAAACTATTGTTATCAAGGGGCTGTTAGTACATTTAAGTATCATTAGTGTGTTTAAGGAGTCTTATCTCACTTATGTTATCCAAACATCACTCAATGCTTTAGTGAAATAAGTTTTATCTTGAAAGTTATAAAAGACAACTTCAACCCAAATACATATCAGCCATTGTTGTATCCAAAATGGAGTAGACTCCTTGTCTATATTAGTTTATTTTTTCTATTTTTTTATGAGTAAAACCAAATATAATCTAAGTTAGAGCCCACCAACTTGTTTGAGAAGAGAAACAAGAGTGCCATTGTTATGAGATGCCATGACTTTATCCATTGCACCTACAAGTTTCCCACAAATGAACAAAACGCAAACAGTAGATGATGGAATTGAGGAGGTATCGTGTAATGGCGCAAAGGTCAAAGGAAAGGAGCACAGAGTGAGTGAGGGAGTAGGCAAAATATTTGCATGTGACAATAGTGGAGAAGGAGGAAAGGAGAGAGTGGTGGTACTTCTTATAATTTTTTAAAAATATAATCTTTTATAACTTTTTTACAATTTTTATATTTGCTTAATAGTTTTATAATTTTTAATTATATTTTAATCTTTTTTACAATTTCTAATAATTTTCAATTTTTATAATTTTATTACAATTTCAATAATCTATTAATAATTTTTTATTATAAAATAAGGAGAGATAGAGAGAGTAAAGAACAAAGAAAATATGGGAAGCAATATAAAATGTATTTTATTGATCAATGAGATTATTATAATGCTTCTTCAAAGTCTCTATTTATAGGCATAAGAAGTATAAATGAAGTAGAGATCTAATTCTAATGACTATTAAAATTTAAAGTACATCAAAACTTATCTTGATCTTTATGGACATCCACTTAATAAGATATTCATAACACTCCCCTTTGAATGTCCATTGGTAGATAATGTGCCTCGTTAAAATCTTATTAGGAAAAACCCTATGGGATAAAAACCTATGAAGGAAAAAGAGTGCACAATCTTCTATTACAAGCTGCCTCATTAAAAACCTTTACTAGGAAAACCCAATAGGACAAAACCTTGGTTAAAGGAAAAGAGTACAACTTGTTTTTAGACTCCCCCTAATGGCAACATTACATTACATCTTTGAGTTGACGCATTACAATCTTGTGTAGTAGTCTTTCAAATGTTGAAGTTGGCAATGCGTTAGTAAAAAGATCTCCTAAATTATCACTAGAACGAATTTGTTGAACATTTATATCACCTCTTTTTTAAAGATTGTGGATGAAGAATGGTGAAATATGTTTCGTTCTGTCACCTTTGATGTAACCACCCTTCAATTGAGTTATACATGTTGTATTATTTTCGTATAAGATAGTTGGAATCTTTTCCTGTAAAGACAAATTACATATCTTTTGGATATGTTGGGTCAATAACCTTAGCCAAACACACTCTCGACTTGCCTCATGTATTGCAATTATTTTTGCATGATTTGAAGAAGCGGCAGTTAATGTTTGCTTTGTTGAACGCCATGATATGGTAGTATCCCAACATGTAAATAAATATCCTATTTGAGATCAACTCTATGTGGATCCAATAAATAACCAACATCAGCATAGCCAACTAATAAAGATTTTGAATCATTTGAATAAAATAACCTCATATCAATGGTCCTTCTGAGATATCTGAATACATATTTAATTCCATTCCAATGTCTACGTGTTAGAGAAGAACTAAATCTTGCTAACAAGTTTACAACAAAAGTTATATCAGATCTTATGTTGTTTGCAAGATGCATCATTGCCATTTAGATATGGTACTTTAGGACCAAGAAAATCTTCATCATTCTTATAAGGACAAAATTCAATCTAACGATCATACAACCATTAGGGTACTCAATGGATGTACTTTATCCATGTAAAATTTCTTTAATATCTTTTCTATATAAATTGGCTGATGGACATGAATTTCATCTTTTAAATGCTTAATTTGTAAGCCAAGACAAAACTTTGTTTTTACAAGATCTTCCATCTCAAATTATTTTTTAAGCAATTTACTGTATTTAAGAGCTCTTCAGGAGTTCCAATAATATTTAGATCATCAATATAAACAAAAATTATCAAAAAATCTGATCCAAACCTTTTTATAAAGACACATGGACAAATTTGATCGTTTTTGTAACCTTCTTTTAACAAATATTCACTAAGACGATTGTACCATATATGTCCAGATTGTTTTAATCTATATAAACTTTCCTTTAATCCAATCGAGCAATTTTCCCGAGAAATACTATCCTTCTGGGATTTTCATATAAATTTCACTATCAAGCGTACCATACAAATAGTATGTAACAACATCCATTAGATGCATGTCAAGTTTTTCATGTACTACCAAACTAATAAAATATCCAAATGTGATTGCATCCACCATAGGAGAATATGTCTCTTTATAATCATTGCCGGGCCTTTGCGAAAATCCTTGTGTTGTCGTGATTTATATCTTACAACTTCATTTTTTTCATTTTGTTTTTGCACAAATACCCATTTATATCCTACCGAATTTACACCTTTAGGTGTTTGGACTACAGGTCCAAAAACTTCACGTTTAGAAAGTGAATTCAATTCTGCTTGAATTGCATATTACCATTTTGGCCAATCTTTTCTATTTTTACATTCCTCGATAGATTTAGGCTCAGGATCCTCATTTTCTTTTGTTATTTCAATAACAACATTATAAGAAAAATTGTTGTCGATAACTACATTTTTTTCAGTTCCATCTTTTTCTCGTATTGACATAACTTACTGAAATCTCTTTATTTTCATAATTTTCATTTTCACTTTTAGGTACCTAAATCTTTTCTTGAGTTTTATTATTAGTTATGTCATGTGTCTCTTCAGGAACCCTCGCCTCCACTATATGACCATCTTGAATGTTTGCTCCTTTTCTTTTATGAGGATTTTTATCTTTGGACCAGACCGGTCTTCCACGCTTCAGGCATAGATTACTTTCTTTTGCACTAATAGTTTGCCCTATTAGGACATCAATTTGTAATTGAGTATTTTCAGCTGGTATGTGAGATTTAATGAATCAAATAGTTGATTTGTAAAATAAATTATCTTTTGAACTTCTGGTTCACATTACTTTGTACGAGAATCTTAGACATTGATAATTCATTTAAAGTACTTATTAATCCAGTTTTTTATTCTCTCCCCCTAGTGTTGGGAAAACTGACAACTCTTGTCATAACTAAATCTCGAATTAATAGCTCAAAAATATTTAACAATATAAGGAGACTCATATAAATATACATTCTCAATCTCTTATGATAACCCATCTTTGTGCGTTGTGATAGAGCAATTGGAACATCTACCACACATCCAAAAATTGTAAGATGGGAAATATTTGGTTCTTGACTAAAAATTAATTGTAATAGGAAGTATTTATAATTTATTGACTTGATGCATACAACAAGTAAATCAATACAATCTCATGTTGAAATAGGATATTTTGTTCTCATAAGTAATGGTTTAGCTATTAGTTGGAGGCATTTGATAAATAATTCAGCTAAATCATTTTATGTGTGAACATGAGGTACAAGATGTTCAACTTTTATCCTAATTGACATACAATAATTATTGAAAGCTTGGAATATAAACTCACCAACGTCAGTAAGATGAATTGTTTTAATTGCATAATTTGAATTAATCATTTAAATAAGCAATCTCGCAAACGACAAGTTGCGAGTTGATTATGCATGTGATTATTTTACATATGCATCTACCAAAATCGTATAATATCAAAATCATCCACATGGTGGATGAATGGACCCATATTCATTTCAGAAATGCAAGACATTGAATCTCAACTTTTGCCAGTGAGTTTGTAATAATCAATTATCATTAAGAACAACCAACACATGAGAATTCTTTAAATTAAAGAATCTTCTGGTTCTTTAATAAATGTCTATATGAATTCTCAATCAATTTTCGCATCATATATAATCCAAGATAGTCTAACTGGTCACGCCAAATAGTAAATATATTTGTATCAGTAAACTTTTGGTTTACTTTAACATGTTTTTCAATTGTACTAATAATGTCAATATAAATTTTGACAATTGATAATTTTATCGTTATTCTTTTTATTTTGTATCCATATATAAACAATATTGTAACATTTACTTTTGTAAATGTCTACATCAATGTGAAGTCCATAATATTATTAACTCAAAAAAGAAATATAATTTGTAAACAATTATCTGTAATATTCACTTTAGGGAATATGCCAAAATCTTCAAATGTTCAAATTGACGTTAATAATTAAAAGTGATTATACAATTTGTTATATTATTGCAAACATTTACTTCAAGGAATGTGCAACAAAATAATTTGAATAATAATGTAAGTATATATCATATTCCTTACCAATAAGATTTTATAGATATCATTCGCTTCAAGGAATGATTAATTAGTATGAATCATTGGTCATTTTGTTCTATGAATGAACAATTAGCAACATTTCAAATCATTCATCTTCTTTTTATTTATTTTTCAATAATGAAAAGAGGTTCCATTTTATAATTGTTATGTATTGCTACATTCGCTTCGAGGAATGGACTAGAATCAGTAGAAAAAATAATTCATTATTTTGTTTGGCCTTAAAAAGTCATTAGATCAATCCAAAATACTTTTAAAACCCTTTTCACAAGAGTTTTTCATCATCAATTAACTAGAAAGAAATAACCAAGTCATGCATGGAGTTTATTGCAAATCAAATGTACAAATAAAACTGACATTTAAAATATCAAACCCGATATAATACTAGTGCCAACAAAAAATTCATAAAATATTGCAGACATATAAGAAGTTTACTTCAAAATCATACATCTCATGTTCACTAAAACTTTTCCATCTATAATTGCTCATATAATTTCTCTAAATAATTAACAAATATAAAGTGTATGAACTACCTTTAACAACTTTACGAAAGCAACAAGTTTTGTAACGCCCTGATTTATTTAACCTTGTTTTTATGAACTATGTCATAAATGAGAATTTTCTTTAGTGGTTAAGTGATTTGAGTGTGTGTTTGAGGTCTTGGGTTCAATTTTTACTTTTGAAAAACATATTATTTTTTATCCTAGCCTTATCTTTGGTGGTTTGGCTTATATTTTATTTTCGGTCAACTCATATCAAAATGAGCTTATTGGCTCAAGTGGTAAGGTGTTAGCTTATTCTAAGGTCTCGTGTTTGAACCCCGGGTAAGCAAATGATGTAATTTTTGCCTCTGTGTGTATCAGTTGTGTAGTAGAAGTTTGGTGGAATTGGAAGTCTGAGGTGGGTAGATGAGAATTGGTTGTCGGTTTTAGTGGGATATGCGAGTTAGTGGGTTGGATTTGGGGAAGTTGGTTGGTTAGTGGATAGTGGGGGGAAGTTGGGATTTTATGGGTTAAATCTTTATTTTTATTATTATCTTTTATTATTTTTTTCCTTTTCTCAAAAATCTTCCTTTTCTGACGTTTTCTCTCTTTCTCCCTTCCTCTGCAAAAATTTTAGTTGCTCTTTTCTTCAATTTTGTTTATCATTCGTGTTGTAATCGTTCTGCATTCGAGTTTTTTTATCCGTTCCAAATAGGTAAGCTGCTGTGTAGTTTCTTAACTGTATGCGTTGGGAGGATTCTAATTATGTTTTAACGAAATTCATTGATGGAGTTTTGTTATTTCTCGTTTAGGGAAAAGACAATAAACGGCTGGTGCTTATCCAGCGAATTAAGTGTGGGTGTTTTCCATTCTTTGTCGGTAAGTGAGCGAATGCACTAGATGTTATTGTGAGGTTTAGTTTTAGATAACTTTCATTTGATTTTGTAAATCTATTACTGAAATTGGGTATTGGAATTCTAATTTTAGGTTCTGGTTGTCTCGAGATTACTTTCACATAAAAAACAAACCATGTGTGTAACGAAAATTCGAGAAAAAGACATTCGACGAAAGCTAAAAATCTGGCCTATGCCACATAGGCTTGTGCCCGGCTGTGTGGTAGGCCGTGTGCGGTACACCGTGTGATGGGTGTATGTGTGGCCATGGCACGTCATTCTAATCGACTGTGGGCCTTCCATAAGGTCGGTATGGGCAAAACAAACCCTTAAGCATGAAACCTGTTATTCTGTTAGACTGAAAATGGCTTAAATAAGGTTTGTATGATATTAATGAGACAAGATATGTATGATCTGCTCTGTCACGCATATGTGTGTATTATGTCTATTATGTATAAGCATGTGGGATATGTATGTAGAGGAAGTATTATGTTAGGCGATATTTCGCCATTATTCTGAAGCATGACTGCGATTATTTTGACAAGTGTCATACGGACACTATGTGGTGTGTGGGGCATAGGTGGGTGTTTTATACCCCACATAGTGTGTTGGGATGGTGGGAGTTGGTGTGTAGAGGATGGGGGTAAGACCTTGCATATATCCTGCGATTACATTTGTTGTTAACTGATTCTCATTAAGGACTTATATCTCAGATATGCTTACATTATGTGAAAAATCTAAGTATTTATATGTTTCTGTTAAGCTACACACTGAGTTTTTAAAACTCACTATCCGTTCGTTTGTTCTATTCAGGTAATCCTCAGGCTTAGGCGGGTCAGTGCGACAGAGGCTCAGAGGTGTCCATATGTTCGTAAATTTCGTTTACTTAAAAAGTTTATTTAAATTTCTAGTTTATTTTGAGAGTTTTGTAAATATGAGACTTTCTGGACTTTTTGGTTTTGTTTTTGGTTTTGGATTTGATTTAAGTTTCTTGCGACGCTTAACAAAACAATTTATGAAAAAAAATGTTTTTGAGATCACAAACTTGGTTTTCAAAATGTAACGACTTTTAAATTTCCCCTGCAAATTATCATTTTACTTGAAAGAGTAAACAATTGATGGTTTCATTAATGAGCATAATAATATGTTTTTCTAAATGTGGACTCTTTTAGTAATAAATTATACGAGGTTCCAATATTATAGGATCAGATTCTTAACTTTCTTTTGTAACATCTCCAGATTCGGCCATAACGTCTTAGCCGAGTTTGAAGTGTTACAAGTTTCCCAGGGTTGTATAGTATGAAAATATAAGGCATTTACAAAATCAAACCACACGAGTTGTTTTAATGCTTCTTATCAAATAACAATTGATTAATACAAACGAAATTCATAGAAATACAAACGGTTAAACTAATATAGTAATTCTTATTTTTAATTTTATGAAAATGTTTTCAACCAAAAGAATTCAAAAATTAAAAATGACAACAATTAACTTGAAATTCAATATTAGAACTAACCCAAAAATCAATTTAGACATTCCTCAAAAAATTGTCTTTAGAACTATGCATGTACGAGTATTGAAAATTTTCAAATTGTATAACCAAAATAATAAGAGACATTAAAGGAACGTAATCTATATTCGAACTAAATCAAATCTGAAGAATCATAAATTTCATTAGTTTATCAATACAAATTTACATACTAATATGTTTTTAGCCAAATACATTATTTAATTATAAAACCTACTATAGCAACATAAATAAGTCAATCAATATTCATTTTCATGAACAAATAAGATGTTTGAAACCATAAATAACCCATGGAACCAAAACTTAAAATAAAATCATCTCAAATATATAAACCATATATCAAATTGATTTAATATCTAAAGATGCTATTATTGAGAAAAAGTGTAAAGATATAGATCTAATTAAGTTGATGTACATTTCTTGTTAAACGAAGTCTTGATGATTTTATCAACAAGTAAGCAAATTTAAACTCTGATAGTAGGCTTTGAATCTAATCAAAATTTATCAATAGCAAACTTTGAAAATGGATCTTATTTCATAATTTCATATAGATAACGATATCAAATCCTTCACCATCCTTAATAACATAAAAATAAAATAAGTTAATCAAAATAATTATAATTGATCATGAATTAGCTAAAAATAATCAAATATGAAACATTAAATAAAAGAAACTTCTTGCAAAAACTTTGCATCTTGCCATCTAAGATCTTGGAAATCATGGAGAATAAACTTGATCATTAATAAAAGGTTTTATCATTTTGAGCAAAATTGTACTGATAATGTATTATAAAATAAAAAGAGATCGAGAGAGTAAAAAACAAACAAAATATGGAAAGCAATAGGTAATGTATTTTATTGATCAATGGGATGATTACAATGCTTCTTCAAAGTCTTTATTTATAGGCATAAGAAGTATAAGTGAAGTAGAGGTCTAATTCTAATGACTATTTGTAATGCCCCAAAATTTAAATTGTTGTTTTGCTAATGTGACACACAAGTGTGTATCTGCTTTAGTGGTTAAGTGTTCTGGATGTGTGTGTGAGGTCCCAAGTTTAAGCCTGCCTTGGGCAAATTTTGGTATTTTTATGTATAAGCCCATTCTATGGTCAATAGGCTTTTATTTAATTATTGATAAGCTTATATCAGAATGGGCTTGCTAGTCTAGTGGTTAAATGGAGTGTTGGTGAGATAGAGGTCTTGAGTTTGATTCTCTATGTTGGTAGGGGATAGTATTTTTTTTAATGAGTTTCGACTAGAGTTGTTCTGCGGTTAGACTCTGAGTAGTGGGGTGTTGGATGGAGAAAAGTAAGGGGAGTTGGGATAGGGGTTATCAGATTATTCCCATTTGATTTTCTTTTTTGGCAAATTTCGGCACCTCTCTCTCTGCTTCTGAAATTCTGACGTTGCCTTTTGTCTCCCTCTCTGCCAATTTACCTTTTTTCTTTTTCGTTTACCTTGTTAAGTGAAAAACCTCCTTTTTGGTGCACGTTGTATCGTGCTGGTTCGGTAAATTATGCTTTCCCTTAGTTCTGTCATATTTTGATTAAACGATTAACATGAGGGTTTGTTTTACTCTTGTTTAGGTGCTGTTCAAATGTTGTAAACGGATATTTCAGTGGGTAGTGACGGCTGGTTACCGTTTCCGTCGTGGTGAGTTTTTCGAAACGTTGATTGGTTTAGTTCTCAAGTTTTTCGTTTGGGGGTTTTGTTTAAATGATGAATTAATGATTAATTAAATGTTATAATGGTCAAATATAGGTTCTTGAAGGTTTGGGTTATTCTTCACATTGAATCGACACTAGGTGTGTACCCAAAAATACAGAAAATGAGATTCAAAAAAAGTTAAAAAAGTTTTTTCGATGCCATACGGCCGTGTGATCGACGAGCTAGGCCGTGCGTGTATGACACGGCCGTGTGCGACACATGGGGTAGATTGATTGGGGTTGTGTGAGCCACACGGGCGTGTGAGCCCACACAGACTTGTGGGATTCTAGGCTAGGCCGTGTAATCCACACAGCTAAGGCCAATTTAGGTAGTATGGGCCACACGGGCGTGTGGGCCTACATTGGCTTGTGGGATTCTGGGCCAAGTCGTATGATCCACATGGCGAAGGCCAATTTGGGCAGTGTGGGCCTACACGGGCAGACCACATGGGCGTGTGAGCCCATGTTTCTAAAAAAAAAGTTACTTAAGGTTGCATGGGTCGCCCAAGTCGACTGTGAACCTACTATAGGGTCGATAAGTATTACTTAGACCCCTTATTATGTGAACTATCTATATTATATCTAAACTGAGTATGTATGCAGATCTGAATGCAGGGACTGTAATTGCATAATAGCATGACATCTTTTGTATGTTGCATTGCATTGAGGTGAGTTATGGTTATTTGAAGGAAGTGTTTGAAAGGCTATTAAGCTTGTTTTCTGGCAGTTCTGCTGTAAATTTTTGATTATGTGCCGCATTTCAGTACAATAATGTGTGTAGGATGGATGGGTTGATTTAATCCCCACATGGTGTGTAGGGATGGACGGAGATGGTGTGTAAAGGCTGGTTGGTAGGATTTTGGTTTCCTGCTATTGCATACTGTATCTGAGATGGGCCAAGGCTTTAATATATATATGAAATTGTATCTGATTGGGCTAAGGCCCAAACTGAATCTGTAATGGGCTCAGGCCTAGCCTGTATTTGATTGTATTCTGATGTGTTTCTATATCCATGTTTTTCTGTGAGGATTACACTCTGAGTTTGTAAAAACTCACCCTTTCCTTTTAATCTGTATAAGTAATCTCCAGACTTGACAGATCAGCGCAGCGGAGGACTCGGCGGTAGCCACTCGTAAATTTTAGTTTGTTTTCCATAAACTTTCAAATTTATTTACTTATTTGGGGGTTTGATTTAACTTATGGACTTTGGACTGTCTGGCTTTAAGTTTTCGATTTCTTGAATTGTTTTACGTTTTATTACTGCTAGGTATGACAAACTCGATTTTCTCTAAGATTAAATGGTTTTTCTAAAATAGGTGTTTTCCAAAGCTTCCGCTAAAAAGATATGATTTTAACCATAACGAAGAACATGCATTTTACTTCGGATTAAATTAAAGGCTAATTAATTAGAATGGTTTTAAATTAACAAACTCATTTTCAAATTTCATTCTGTGTGGCATTACCAGATTCAGCCATAATATCTAGGCTGAGTTTGGGGTGTTACAATTTGTGGTATCAGAGCCAGGTTACAGAATTTGGCTGTAAATTTTGGGTTTAAAAAGTTTGGTTCCAAAAAATTGATTTACAATTAATTTTTAAATAATTTGACTGAGTATGTGGTACACCGAGTCTCCGGCGTCGATCCTATAAGTGTTCTGAAAATTTTGATAAGTTTTTGAAAATATGATTAGTATATTCTGAAACCACTATAGGTAGTATACTATGAAAACACTATAGTTAGTGTGCTCTGAGACTTTAGGGAAAATTGATAGAGACTGCAATTCGCAATAACAAACTTTAAATTTCTGCTACTATTTTGCATAAAATATCTACTAATAAATATCGAAATTTTAACTAATTCATAAAACTGTTAATGTAGATAAACTTCAAATCTACGATGAGTGCACGAGGTATTTGTGGATGGGGTACTAGAGGCTGTGGAAGGGGCCATAGAGAGGCTCAAGCTGAGTCCTTGTCATTTGGCAGCATGCTTAATCTAGACACGAGTAAGACGCAGTTGTCACCTGCGACTGAGGCTGGGTCTTAAGACCGCATGGCTGGGGACAATGCACTGTCCTAGGCTATGTTAAGGATTTTGGAGAGGGTCACTGAGCCCAACACTAGATCTAGGGGTCGAGGGTCGATTACGGAACGACTCTGGTCTAACGATGCTGAACTATTTAAGGGTGCCACTAGAGTCGCCCCTAACATGGTCAAGTACTGGATGGAGGCCATTAAAAGAATCATGGACGATCTAGACTTTACCTCTAAATAGAAATTAAAAGGGGTTGTTTCCTTACTTTGCGATGAGGCATACCAATGGTGGCTGACTGTTAAGGAGGGCACTCAGCTCGAACGACTGACATGGGATTTCTATAAGTCTACTTTCTAAGGTAAATATGTGGGGGTAAGCTACATCGATGCTAGAAGACATGAGTTTTTGAATCTCAAGCAAGGGGATCGTTCAATGGCCGAGGATGAGGCCGAGTTTTTGAGATTGAGCCGCTATGCGTAAGGCATGGTGGCAACTGAATATAAGCGTTGTGTCCACTTCACGGATGGACTCAGGGACGATTTGAGAGTTATGATAGCTCCGTAGAGGGAGCGTGACTTTTCAACACTGGTAGAGAAGGCAAAGATTTTCGAGGAGGTGAAGTGCGCTGAGTGCCAAAACCGGGATAAGGAGAGAGACAGGTATAAGAGGGATTTAGAGCCCTTGAGTTCTGCGATGAAGCTTAAGAAAAAGGCTAATTTTGATGGGCCAGTTAGAGTTTGGCCCCCTGTTGCACCTACTGGGATCCTACCTTGTGGGCATTGTGGTAGAAGCCATTTGGGCGAATGTTGGAGGACGACTGTGGCTTATTTAATAAATGGGTCTACTGAGCACCGTGTTCGAGAGTGCCCGCTGAGGGCCGATCAAGTGCAAGCTCCAGGTTCTGGTACTGCATTTCATCCTCAGACCAATGGTTAGTCTGAGAGGGTGATTCAGATATTGGAGGATATGTTGAGGAGCTGTGTTATTGATTTCTGAGGCAGTTGGTAGGACTATCTACCATTAGTAGAGTTTGCCTATAATAATAGCTTCCAGTCTAACATCTAGATGGCACCTTACGAGGCACTGTATGGTTGTAAGTGTCGCACTCCTTTATGTTGGACTGAGTTGGGCGAGCGACGTGTTCTGGGTTCTGAGTTGGTTTCTGAGATTGAAGATAAGGTTAGAATGAAGGCAGCTTCTGACAGGCAGAAGTCTTATGCAGATCTGAAGAGACATGAGATTAAGTATTCTATGGGGGATTTTATTTTTCTGAAGGTCTCGCCATGGAAGAAGGTGCTGAGGTTTGGTCACAAGAGCAAGTTGAGCCCTAGGTTTATTGAGTTGTACCAGATTTTGAAGCGAGTGGGATTGGTCGCGTATCAGTTGGAACTACCTCCAGAGTTGGATCGCATTCATGATGTTTTCCACGTCTCGATGTTGAGACGCTACCGCTCTGATTCCTTGCATATTGTCCCTGTTGAGGAGATTGAGGTTAGGCTGGACTTGACATTTGAGAAGGAGCCGGTTCAGATTTTGGATCATGACGTAATGGTCCTGAAGAGGAAGTCTATCCCTTTGGTGAAAGTTCTATGGCGTAATCATAACACTAAGGAGGCCACATGGGAGCCTGAGGATGTGATGTGTCAGCAGTATCCTCATCTGCTCTGATCAAGTAAATTTCGATGCCGAAATTTTCTTTTAGGGGGTAGAGTTGTAACGCCCCAAAATATAAATTATTGTTTTACAAATGTGACACACAAGTGTGTATCTGCTTCAGTGGTTAAGTGTTCTAGATATGTGTGTAAGGTCCCAAGTTCAAACCTGACTTAGGCAACTGTTGGTATTTTTACGTATAAGCCCAATATGTGGTCAATAGACTTTTATTTAATTATTGATAAGCTTATATCAGAATGAGTCTGCTGGTCTAGTAGTTAAGTGGAGTGTTGGTGAGATGGAGGTTCTGAGTTTGATTCTCTACGTTGGTAGGGGATAATATTTTTTTGACTGAGTTTCAGCCAGAGTTGTTCTGCAGTTGGACTCTGAGCAGTGGGATGTTGGATGGAGAAAAGTAAGGGGAGTTAGGATAAGGGGTTATCAGATTATTCCTTTTTGATTTTCTTTTTGGCAAATTTCGACACCTTCCTCTCTGTTTTAGAAATTCTGACATTACCTTTTATCTCCCTCTCTGTCGATTTCTCTCTTTTCTTTTTCGTTTACCTTGCTAAGTGAAAAACCTCTTTTTTGGTGCAGCGTTGTATCGTGCTGGTTTGATAAATAGTGTTTTCCCTTAGTTCTGTCGTATTTTGATTAAGAGATTAACATGAGGGTTCGTTTTACTTTCGTTTAGGTGTTGTTCGAATGTTATAAATGGATATTTCAGTAGGTGGTGACGGCTAGTTATCGTTTCCATCATGGTGAGTTTTTCGAAACGTTGATTGTTTAGTTTTCAAGTTTTTCGTTTGGGGGTTTTGTTTAAATGACGTATCAATGGTTAATTAAGTGTTATAATGATCAAATATAAGCTCTTGAAGGTTCGGGTTATTCATCACAGCGAATCGACATCAGGTGTGTACCCAAAAACTCAGAAAACAAGATTCGATGAAAGTTAAAAAAATGTTCTGTCAACACTACACGGGCGTGTGGTCACCCGTGTGGTAGGCCGTGTGAGGGGACACGACCGTGTGATCTACGAGATAGGCTGTGCACGCATGACATGGCTATGTGCGACACACGAGGTAGACCAATTGGGGCCGTGTAGGCCACACGGGCTTGTGGGATTCTGGGCCAAGCCGTGTGATCCACACAGCCAAGGCCAATTTGGGCAGTGTGGGCTTAAATGGGCAGGCCGCATGAGCGTGTGAGCCCATGTTTCTAAAACAAAGTTACTTAAGGTTGCATGGGTCGCCCAAGTCGACTGTGAACCTACTATAAAGTCGGCAAGTATTACTTAGACCTCTTATTGTGTGAGCTATCTATATTATATCTGAACTGAGTATGTATGCAGATCTGAATGTATGAACTGTAGTTGCATAATAGCATGACATCTTTTGTATGTTGCATTGTATTGGGGTGGGTTATGGTTATTTGGAGGAAGTGTTTGAAAGGCTATTAAGCCTGTTATCTTGCAGCTCTACTGTAATTTTCTGATTATGTGCCGCATTTCGATACAATATGGTGTGTAGGATGGGTGAGTTGATTTAATCCCCATATAGTGTGTAGGGATGGACGGAGATGGTGTGTAAAGGCTGGTTGGTAGGATTTTGGTTTCATGCTATTGCATACCATATCTGAGATGGGCCAAGGCCCTAATATATATCTGAAATTGTATCTGATTTGGCTAAGGCCCGAACTGAATATGTAATGGGCTCAGGCCCAGCTTGTATTTGACTGTATTCTGATGTGTTTCTGTATGCATGTTTTTCTGTGGGGGTTACACACTGAGTTTGCGAAAACTCGTCCTTTCTGTTTAATCTGTACAAGTAATCCCCAGACTTGAGGGATCAGCGCAGCAGAAGGCTCGGCGGTGGCCACTCGTAAATTTTAGACTGTTTTTCGTAAACTTTCAGATTTATTTACTTATTTGGGGGTTTGATGTAACTTATGGACTTTGGACTGTCTGGCTTTAAGTTTTCGGTTTCTTGAATTGTTTTATATTTTATTACTGCTAGGCATGACAAACTCGGTTTTCACTAAGATCAAATGGTTTTTCTAAAATAGGTGTTTTCCAAAGCTTCCACTGAAAAGATATGATTTTAACCATAACAAAGAACATGCGTTTTACTTCGAATTAAATTAAAGGCTAATTAACTCGAACGGTTTTAACTTAACAAACTCATTTTCGAATTCCATGCCATGTGACATCACCAGATTCGGCCATAACGTCTAGGCCGAGTTTGGGGTGTTACACTATTATAATTTAAAGTATATCAAAACTTATCTTGATATTTATGGACATCTACTTAATAAGATATTCATAATATTTTTATTTTTATTTTACAATTTTTTTATCTTTTTATCTTTTATAATTAATTTCATATTTGGCATGCCACATGTTACTTTTCAATTATTTCCTCCTATCATATCACTTTTAATTAAGATTCAAATTCCATTGATAAAACAACTTAATTAATTTTATTTTCAATATTCACTTCATACATTTTTTTTTAAAAAAAAAATTTAGTAAGTGCTTTTTACAACCTTTCAGTTATGGTAACTAATTTTCTTTAATGATTAAATCAATGATGTTTGAATCGGATCAATCTATCGATCGATTTGGGAATTGGTGAGATATCGGTTCGAAGAATGACTTTGAACCGGTTAGATCAAGAATTGATACAGACCGGTTGAATTGGACTTTTTTTAATAATTTTTGAATTTTCAATATTTTTTAATTGAATCTATTGAATAAACAAACAAATGACCTGACCGATTCAACCATTACTTCGCTCAACATAGGATTAAATTCGGTCGACATTGTTTTCATGAAATGCAATTATCTTTCAAAGAAAATGTGCAGGCATTGATGTGGACAACTTTGACGTTTGAGTATTTATTATATTTGCTGTATGTATTCCTTGTTTATGTTTTCGACCCTCACAAAAACAACAAAGATAGATATGGTTTTCAAAACCTGCAGTAACATGATTTCGGTTTTACCATTTTAACTAACACTTCATTTGCTGTTTTGCAGAAAACATAGCGGGGATCGGGCCACCCTCAGCTGAAGATGTTGATGACTTCCCTGGTTGGTGGTGGGAAAAAAGAGAAAATTCTCAATTAAGTACCACTAGCTACTCCGTCGATCCTCACGATATGAGCAACAACGAATCACATTGGAGATGGTTATGGCATGTTCGGTGCCCCCAACGAATAAGGGTATTCTTGTGGCTTGCTTATAAAGGAAAGTTGCTGACTAATGATGAGAGAGTTAGATGGCACATGGCATCGGATTCACTCTGTGAGTTCTGTGGAGAAGTTGAAAAGGTGAGCCATGTGCTTCGTGGTTGTCTTGAAGCTTTGGCTATTTGGGTGCGGTTAGTTAAACGGGATGAACTTGATGAATTTCTAAGTATGGAGCTGCAGCAATGGTTTGTTTTAAATTTGTCTGATGCTAGTAATTTTTCCAATGAGGTAACAGATTGGGACACCCGGTTTGCAATTACATGTTGGTGTCTTTGGGGTCGTAGAATAAGAGACTTTTTTACGAGGAGTTTGCGGAAGGAGAGGGACTATGGGAGCATTGTCTACAAATTTGGCAGAATACTTATAGATTGAATATGGTGCAGGGGTCTGTAGTAATCGAGAATTGGTGCATGATCCGATGGATACCACTCCCTCAGGGCTGGTACAAGGTTAACTCTGATGGGTCGCATAAGCTGGACACCAGCTGAGCTTCTTCGGGTGGTATTATCCACGACCATAATGGTGCTTGAGAAATATTGGTTTACGTTAACCTCTTGAAGCAGGCAGGTTTGGGCATTGGGTTTCAGGCAAATCATTCTTGAAATTGATAGCAAGGCTGTGTGACAAAGTGATCGATAACAGGGGTGGGGAGTTGATGGCTAATGCAGTGGCTCAGACAATTTCTCGAATGAGGCTCGTTAATTGGGGGCATCTCAACATGCTAGAGGATTGCATACTCTCAGGACACCGCCAGCTGAAGTTTGCTCACTGCTCGATGATGATGCAATGGGAAGAGCTAGTGCAAGACTAGTTAGAGTGTAACCTCCAGTGGATATTCTTGCTTTACCAAAAAATAATCTAGTACTTATTCACATAATTAAAAGTGTCTCTTTATGGGGTTGATGTGAAAACTTTCAACTATTAATTAAATAATCAATGTAACAAAGATATAATATGGATATTTTCTTTGTGAAACAACTTATATCTGCACTTAGAATCATTTTAACCCTTAGAAAAATAACCAAGTCTAAATGGTTGATTCGTTCTTCCCCCAGTGAAGGTAGGACTGAGATAGAAAACTCCAACTAGATTGTGAAGGGAAAAAAACTTTGTTCTTAGGCTCCATTCCTTTTCATGCAAGACAAGTCCTTTACTGTGACATTCCACAACAAGGTGCCAGCAAATAACCAGTGTCATAAGAGAAACCAACCTTTTCAGCCTGTGTACGTGGAACCACCACTTCATCAGATATCATATAAAAGCAAATAGCACCTTTCGATCTACCTTGCCAAAGGGCCTGTACTTGCCTTTTCACAGTGTCTATAACAAGTGCAAACCATAGCTAATGCAGAACTGAGCATAAGTTACTCTACAGCAGACATTCTATGATCTGCAGAATCTAGCATTGAAGCCCCATGGAAACCATGACTCCCCGCAGCAGGAGACGCAACAGAATTTCCTGCTGGACCAGAAGCAGCCTCATTAACATTTGTAGTTGAGCCGCTTGGCAGAAGTACAGCAATGGTACATACCTTGACTGTCTGGACATAGAAGAAATAGCTGCAGATATTGCATGGACAACTGGAGCACGACTAACTCGGGCAGGCCAGGGTGCTGCAGCAAGAGCAAGCAAAGGTCCAGCGGTGAGCTGAATGCATTCCAGTATAGACACAACTTCAGCTCCGTCTATGAAATCCTCCAAAAATTGTACCAAGTAACCAGAAAAATTAGTGCATTTGCAATATATGAAGTGAACTGGAACCAAGTAAAATTAGATTTGAACCAAAGACAA
Source organism: Gossypium anomalum (assembly GCA_025698475.1). Classification (NCBI taxonomy): domain Eukaryota; kingdom Viridiplantae; phylum Streptophyta; class Magnoliopsida; order Malvales; family Malvaceae; genus Gossypium; species Gossypium anomalum. The sequence goes on along the minus strand of CM046966.1, from coordinate 71,775,653 downwards.
GTTCCTGTACCATCAAGATAATTCAAACTGATCTACAATTTCAAAGTCAAAAAATATCATCAGTGGTTCAGATGAAAAGATTCTGTGGTCCTTATTTGAGATTAGCTTATTACATATTTATTAAGCCACATCTCATAAGTAATCACACAGAGTTTGTTCATAAGATGACTTAAATTGTCTCATTAATTTATAATACAATTACCAATAATCCTGATATTTGTTACAAGAAAGAGGAGACATAAAAGGAAAGAAAAAGTTGATGTTAATGCAGAACTTTTGGCTATCTATTACTTAACATCCCATATCAAACAATTGAATCCCACTTCAATCATCAAGGTGAACTGCAGAAAGTCTGTATGTAACTACCACCAGGTTTGGTTTCTACCCTCTTTAACTTCATTTTGTTTCTTACCATCTCCACTTGTCGCCATCTTCCAGTAGAAGCATAAACATTTGATAAAGCTATATAATCTTCACTTGTAATAGGCATATGTAAAGAATTCTTCGGTGGCTCTAACCGGAGCAAAATCTTCCCCACTTTTTCAGCCATTGCAAGATCTCCATGAACGGTACATGCACTTAATAAGCTCCGCCATAATACGGCATCAGGTTTGATTGGCATCTCTATGATGAAATCATAGGCTTCATTTAGATATCCTGCCCTGCCTAGAAGATCAACAATGCAACCATAATGTTGTATCTGAGGCTCAAGACCAAACCTGCTCCTCATATTGTGAAACAAGTGAAGTCCCTCTTCAACAAGCCCTGTATGACAGCAAGCTGAAAACAAGCTAGTGAAAGTCACTGGATTAGGTTTAATACCTGAACCCTCCATTGCATCTAGAAGCTCCAATGCTTCTTTTCCTCTCCCATGAACAGCTAAGCCAGTTCCCATGGCAGTCCAAGTCAGAACATTTTTCACACTCATTAGCCTAAAAATGCTTAAAGCACTATCAATGTACCCACATTTTGCATACATGTCAACAAGACCAGTTCCAATAAAAACATCACTTTCAGGCACCCAAATTGTCTTCTCTATAAAACCATGAACACAAGCCCCACTGTAAGTCTCTCCCAATTGAGAACAAGCTGAAAGAACACAAACCATGGTAGTATCAGTAGGAATCTGCCCAGAAACATCATTTAACATATCTCTAAAAAGCACCAAAGCTTCCCTACAACATTTCTTAGATCTCCCCCTTTGTGAAGTATAGCCTTTAATCATGGCATTCCAAGTAGCACTGCTTCTCTCAGTCATTTCATCAAACACACTTCTTGCTAACAAAATCTCCTTATTATTTGCATAGAAATGAATCAACGTAGTCTTCACCAAAAGATTTGACATAAGACCAGATTTAAAAGCTTTTACATGAACTTGTCTTCCTAACCATAATGTAGACAATGATTGCGATCTAGCACAAGCTCCAAGCACAAAAATATAAGTGAAATCATCAAAAACTAAGAGTCCTTTTGAAACCCAATAGGCAAAAGTAAAGATTGAGTCCTTGGGTTGGCTGCATCTTAACAAAGTATTGAAAAGGAACAAACTTTGAGTGTGAAAGTGTTTGAAGATCAATCTTGCATATTTGGTATTTTGTGGAGAGGATAAAAGGCAGTAGTTTTCAATTAGTTTGGCAAAAAAGGAGGGTTCTTTGAGGCCATTGGTGATTAACTGAGCATGGATTTGTTTAAGGTGGTGTGAAGATATTGGTTTTTGGAGGTTTAATAGAGGCAAGAAGCTGAACCTTGATAGAGACTGCATATGCCCATAAAAGTAAATTGATGGGATTAAGCCTCTTGTCTTTGATGATATAATATATCTCGATAGAAACTAAAAAGTATGATGGAGGTTACTTCTGTGACTCTCTCTCCCTCAATACTTCCACTAACTACGATCCCATTTTCTTCTTCTGCCCAAATTTATCACGAGCAGTAAAACCATTTCTTTGTTGAACTATACTAAATCTCAAAACAAATCTGTTTTATAGTTGTTCAACCATGAGAAAGACAAGAGCTGAACCTGCTTAAACGGGTCTTACTTGCAATGCTTTGTAAGGTCTTGGTCCGCCTGAACTTGTTGTGATTGCTGGAGCAGCTGCTCTTGTATTTGGACCAAAAACGTTACCTGAAATTAGGAGTATTGGGAAAAACGTCATGAGTTTTCAACATATGCTCAATCTTAAATTTGGCTTTCATCTCTAATTGTATCTAAAATATCCAATGCTTTGGGAGCTACTGAACTAATTGGATTGTTTTGAAACACTCATTCCTATTGGATGTCTTGAATCCTTGCTAAAGTTTGCTCTACTAGCTTTGTTTTGTTAGAATCAAGAAGTGGATACAGATTACACAAAATACATCACTGAAATTTCATTGAAATTAAAGGACGAATAAATCAGTTAACCACAATAACTGGGATGACGAACAAATCCATGAAATCCATTAGCAGCCGACTTATGATGATCAAATGTGTGAAAGAACGACCAGCGGGTACAATAGCAAATTTCCTTACGATTTCTCCTACAACAACCATTGCAAGCCCATATTACTAACGCGCAAATGTTCTTCCAGTCCAAGGAATAAAAGGAGTTCAAAAAAGTATTCAACCGATGAAAGGAAACATGTGCTATAAAAAAAGAGAATTGCAATGGAAAAAAAAAAGAGAGAGAGAGATAATGGGTTCGGAAAACTGAAACTAAAACAGCATCCTAAATCTCAAAGTAGAGTGGTAAAGTAGCTTCCTTTGAGTTGGGTATTGGGTTTACCTCTAGGTTGCTCTTTGAACCACGGCCTATCTATTGATTTGGAGAAAGATGCTGGCATCTTTGGAGAGAAAGATGAGGCCGCATGGGTGAGAAGGGTTTTAAATTTAAGGCCGCTTGAAATTAATGCTTAAAATTTCGCAGCAATAGAGGTGGAGAGATTTACAAAGCTAACAACATTGTTTTTTTGTACTAGAAGCCCTCGAAATTCTATTAAAAATTTAGTTAAATCCTTCTCAAATTTTTTGCAGTCATTTAAACCTCCATTAACAAAATTGATCATTCACAATTAGTATTTAATAATAAAAAAATATTTTATAATTATTTTTTAAATAAATAAGCAATGAAAATGGTTGTCCAAATTAATTTAAATTTCAACATTCATTTTATAATAAAAATAATTTTTCTCATTTTTAAAAAGATATTTTATTAATATAACTGATTTTTAAGTATATCAAACATTCAAATAACTTATTTCTATATTTAAGGACTTGATCATTACTTTAATAAAATTGAAGAAAATAATTTTTTTAAATTTTATAAATAAAATTTAATTTTTTTATAATTTTTTATGGTTTTTAATTAAATTCTAACAATTTTTTAAAATTAATTCTTTCTAAATTTTTTATGGTTTTTAATAGATTTTTTTTTCTAAATTTTATAAAAATTTATGGTTTCTAATTAATTTCTAAAAGTTTTTTTAAAATCATATTTTCTAAATTTGTACGGTTTTTAATAAATTATTTTAATAAATTTTATAATATTTTATGGTTTTTAATTTTTAATTAAAATAATACTTTTATAAATAAAATAGCTAACAAAATAGTTAAAAATATAATTGATATTGACCATATTTAATAAAATGTAAGAACATATATAATTTATAAATTATAAACCAATTCATATTAGAATAAATTTTATAATTTCTATTTTACTCAATAATATTATCAAAATTTAATATTTTAGTCACTCATCCGTTAAACTACTAATGGTGTCCTTTATTTATTTGTATAATAAAAAACTTAGCCTTCCAATGTTTATAGATTCTATTAAATTTGTAACACATTAAAATTTTTAGAATTTAATTGTGAGAATATGCAGTAATTAATTTTTGTATCTATGGTTCTGTGCTTTGCTTTTGTGTTTAGGGTTTGGAGTTTGAGTTGTATCGTTAAAAGTTTTATCATTTAGAACAACCCCTATCCATGAAGTATATAGTTAAGTATAATTCTGTACAAATTTATATTAAGAATGAGGCTGCTGGTTCACTAGTTAAGCATTTGTTTGTATTCTGTCCGGTCTCGAGTTTGAATCCCATTGTATGCGTTAGGAAAAATTTTTGCTTGTTGCCGAAAGTACGCTAGTGGTTAAGATAAAAGCATCATTAATTTTTTTAAATGTTCTGAACTCTTCTTCTTTCCCCTTTTTCTTTCTTTTATTTTTTCTTCTTTTTACTCCTTCAATTTCTCCTTCTCAATTGTGTTCGACAAATGAATATCAAAATTAGTGAAAATCTTAAGTTATTGGAAGATTTCTGTATAAGTTTTGTCGAAAACCTTCAACTTCTGCGAAGTTTCGTTAATTTTCTGTTGCGGTGTTAATTGGGAATTCTTTGACTGTTTTACATAAACTCTCTGATAATTAGTCGTTTTGTTTTCTTAGGCGTGAGTACGGAGGGAAGTAATCATTCATGTGTTGTGCTGATTTAGCACTATTGAATTGTCGATAAGCATTCGTCGTCGAAAGTTGACGTCAAAGTTTTATCAACACATTTGCTTGAGTGTTAATGTATACATTGATTCATCGTTATAGTTGTTTGATTGGTTATTGGATGGTTAAATTAGGTTTTGAGATTTCTCCGTGTTATTTCTACTTCAAAACCTCTTCAGGTGTGTGTCAAAAACTTTATTTTTTTTTTTTTTGAATTTCAATCGTTAGAAAACATGGCTGTCAATACCACATGGCCAGGCACATAGGCGTGTGCTCAGGCCTTGTGGGCCACACAGCTGTGTGACAGGCCATGTAGTTGGCCGTGTAACTCACTATTCATCTATTTGGAGCCACAAGGGCAAGGCACACGGGCGTGTGTCCAGGCCATGTGTGGTCATATTAGTGCAGGGTTCACACGAGCAAAGGATACATGCGTGTGTCTAGGCCGTGTAACTCACTATTTGTGACTTAAAACCATACGGGCAAGCACACGAGCGTGTGCCCAAGCCGTGTGAGTCACACGGACAAGGGCACGGACTTATGACCCGGCCGTCTAACTCTCTGTTTGTGTTTTAAAACCACATGGGTAGAGGACATAAGTGTGAGCCCAGGCCATGTGGCATATAAAAAGGGCCCAAAACCCGTTTTTGAGGTCGTAAATGTTGTCTAAGACTGATATTAATTTCCCCATTGTATGAATGATTTGATTTTGACTAAAAGAGAACTCTCTGATACTCTGTAATAGATGTATGAATACCATAACTGTATGTATACTGTGATACTTAATCTGAAATTGAACTATGTTATCAATCTGTGAAATAATTTAGAATAACTGAATACATATTGTGGATAGATTCTGCATGGGTTGGGATATTATGAAGAATGAAGTAATCTGCTCTGAATTAGTGGCTAAGCCACCATGTACATAAATTTGATTCTGGCGCTTCGTCGTATTACAATCTAGCAGCTAAGTTGTGTTTATGTAAACATGTCAAACAGACACTTTAAGGTCTGTAGGGTTGGCAGGGCATTGAATGCCTTTAACAGTGTGTTGGGATAGCCGAAGATGGTGTGTAGTGGATGGAAAGTTAGGAACATCTGCATCTAATCTATTCTAGATATGAACTAGAAATGCTTCTGTTACCAAATCGAATCTTTGAATTTGGAAACTATTTTATATATGTGTGATAAACATGTTAATTTGCATATTTTTTGTGTCTAATTTGGTTTATTTTTGAACTAAACCCTGCTAATTAAGTGATTTTATGATTTAAACTTGTCAGGGATGTAATTAGACAAAAAACAAGCTAAAAGGGGCCAAATTGAAACACAATCATTGAAATGGGGCCAAATAAAAAAAGTGGAGGAAGCCAAGGACACATCAAACATTTTGACTTTGTAAAAGCCAAAAATAGGAAAATCTTATTTTATTTTATTTTATTTTTATTTTTATTTTTGATTTTGTATTAAATTAGTTTAGGCTAAAATTAGTAAACCCATGTATATAAATAGGGGCTTTATGTTCTTAGGAAATCATCCATTAACTTTGTATTCCTACTCCAATTTGGAATAGAATTACCTCTTTTTTTTTTTTTTTCACTTTGACGTTAACATTGTGTAGCATTGTTTCAAATTCTTGTTTCTTTTATAAAATTGGGCTAATTGCCTTCCAAGTACTTTTCTTTCCCAATTTCCACCATCTTTCATACAAATCCAATCACCTTCCACATCCTACAAGCATGATTAAATCCATGCTTAACTAAATTTCCTCTTAGCTTTAGGCCGATATTCTTTTCGGTCGGGAATCATGAGATACGAATTCGTGCTAAAATCCATTCAATCAGTATTCATTCTTTTCCTAAGTATCAGGATTGACAACTCATCCCTTAAGGTTAACTCGATTACAAATCAAAAAATGCACATTGGGTTGGAGTCGTGTTAGTTGACAATTAGAAAAATGAGTCAGTCATGCTGTATTCAGATCTTTGAGAACAAATCGAGGAAGAAGTGATCGTATTTAAACGACCCACACAGTTGAAGCCATGAATTCGAGTTGGGTTCTTCAGAACGCAAGGCTGCCGGAACCTTGAATCAGGAACACGTGTATCTCAGTTAGATAATTGGTAAGGGTTGGTTTGCAGGTCGTACCGGAACCAACTACTAGAGAAAGAATTGGTGGTTAAGACATTCTTACTTGCTATAACCAGCTTACCGATTGGAGGAGAAGATTAATTTTCGAGGATCGATTCTTGATACAAAATTTACCGAGTTTAAGGCTAAGGCTTATTTTATCTGTTTGTAAAATTCTGAATTTATATTTTAATTTATTTAATTAATTATTTATGTTGTTTCAATTATTTTGTTTCTAAACATTTCAAAACCCCCCGATTTACTTTTATTTTTATTCTTTTTGTAGGTAAGATTGGAGTCGTGGGCACGACTGTTGTCACGATCTTCGACACGACAAACACTCTAATCATAAGTTATACACAGAAGTTGATTATAGCATCCAATCCCTGTGGACTCGAACCTATTACGACTCTTACTACTAATTAGAGTTATTTTGTAGGAATTATTTTTAGTGGTTTCGATGCCTATCAAATTTTGGCGTCGTTGCTTGGGATTGGAGATATTCCTCTAATTTCTATTTTTTTTCCTTATGACCAGATTAGAATCGAGAACTTAATAGTTTGAACCAAAAATTGAGAAATTGGCCCGACAACTGCGAAAAGAATCCATTCAACGCGGTAAACGGCCAAATCTCAGATTCAAAACTATATCATATACTGAAGAAATTTTCTCGTTTGACGAACCAAACAAGATGGCTGAACAGACGATACACCAACTTGCTGTGGCACTGGATGAACAACAACCCTTATGTATAACCTATCTGGCAGGAAGTCGTTCTAGTTAAAATCTGGTTTGATTCATTTACTACCCACTTTCCGTGGATTACAGAATGAAAATCCGCACACCTACCTTAAAGAATTCCATATGGTGTGCACAAGCATGAAGCCTCAGGGAGAAACCGAAGACCAAATCAAACTTTGTGCTTTTTCTTTCTCACTAGCCGACTATGCTAGAAATTGGCTATTTTATTTGCCTCCGGGATCTTTCAATGCATAGTTTGACATGTCTCATTTGTTTTTTGATAGGTTTTTCCCTGCAACTCGAGCGACCGGACTAATGAGAGACATTGTGGGAATCCGTCAGAAAGAGACTGAATCGCTCTATGATTATTGGGAGCGATACAAAAAGTTGTGTTCAAGCTGCCCACAACATGGACTGACTGAACAGTCACTCTTGCAGTATTTTTATAAGGGATTGCTCCCGATGGAAATGAAAATGATAGATGCTGCAAGTGGGGGGGCACTCGTTAATATGACGCCTCAAAGAGCGACAGAGTTGATTTCAACCATGGTTGCTAACTCTCAATAATTTCAACCGGCCACAGAATCCACGAGACTAGTTCATGGGTTAAGTTCTCTATCTCTAGAAGATAAAATTGATAAGCTGACTAACGTTGTTCAAATTTTGCTTACAGATAAAATGGGCCCAGCATGGTTGTACGAAATTTGCGCTAAGCTAGATCATCCAACGAACTCCTGTCTAATTCTACATGAGGATTTGATAGAACAAGCGAATGTTGTCGGGAACTTTCTACGACCGCCCCAGAGGTGGTATGACCCCTACTCAAACTCGTATAATGTGGGGTGGAAAGATCAGCCAAATCTAAGTTATGGATCGAATCCTCAGTTCAATCAACCTTACTAATAAAGGCTACCTCCGAATCAACAATTACTGCCCCCAAAGTCATCTTTGGAAGCCATAGTGGAAAGGCTAGTCAATAGTACTGAGAAGTTTCAGCTAAAAACTGAAATGCTTTTGCAGGAGTTAGATAAGCAAGTTTGAGCTCACGATTAGCCGTTTAGAGTCCTAAGGTAAGCTACTTTCCCAAACTGAGCCTAATCCTTGACACAATGTAAGTGCTATGATGTTAAAGAGTGGGAAGGTTTTAGAGCCCGTACCTGGCATGAATCGTGCCCACAACACTAGTCGAGAAGAAAAGAAACTTGACACAAAGGCTCCAGTATAGTTAGCACCACAAAAATCATTTATAGTACCACCTCCGTTTCCTGGAAGACTTGTCCAATACAAGAAGGAGCGAGAAGAGAAGGAGATCCTTGACATCTTTCGAAAGGTAGAAATCAACATACCTCTTCTTGATGAGATTAAAAACATTCCACGATATGCAAAATTCTTAAAAGAATTATGCACAAGTAAGAGGAAGCTCCTAGGCAATGAAAAGGTGAGTGCCGAAGAAAATGTCTCTGCCGTTTTACAAAGGAAAAAACCACCTAAATGTCTGTCGTTTTCTATATCATGCAAAATAGGTAGTGTCGGTATTAAAAAAGCCATGTGTGACTTAGGCGCATCAATTAATGTTATACCTTTGTCAATTTATAAACTACTTAATGTAGGTCCTTTGAAGAAAACATGTGTAATTATTCAGCTTGTAGATAGATCTGTAGTGCATTTGGAAGGAGTGCTGGAGGACGTTCTTGTTAAGGTGAACGAGCTAATATTTCCTCCAGACTTCTACATCATCGACATGGAGGATGAAAACTTGGCCAATTCGTCTGACATACTTCTTGGGAGACCATTTTTGAGTACCAATTAATGTTTGGAGTGGAACACTCACCATGGAATTTGACGATGAAGTGGTTCGATTTAGTGTTTATGAGGATATGGGACATCCCAATGATAAGTTACAAATTATACCTTGCAAGAATGTAGTTCTCGATCTTAAGCAAGAGGAATTATCGATGATCCAATAACCAATACGTGAAGTTGTCATGAAAGCCTCGAAATTAGATTTGAAAACATTTCCAGAACGTACAAGAATAACGATAGAGAATAATGCAAACTTGAACGGAGAAGCTCAAAGACACCTCAATCCACTAATGATAGAGGAATCTGGGAAGGGCTTCAAGGATAGTGGGCAAAGGTCGAAACTTTTCTGTAAGAACATCCAAGTGCATGAGATAGAAAAATTAATTCTCAATGAGCCAAATAGATAACATTTATGGTCGTTGAGCTAACGACGTTAAACAAAAGCGCTTTTTGGAAGGCAACCCAAATTTATTTTTATTTATTTAATTTTGAGTTTTAGTAAGATTTAGGTTGTAAATAAATAATTTTTTATTTGATCCAGTGAATTTGCTATTTTCAGGAACGTAATGGAGGTTTTCCAAAATTCGGATAATGATGGTGGCGTGGGCATGCCGTGCTAAATGTTGACAATTATTTCCCAACACCAACAACATTGAGTGAAACACATGGAGAGTATTCTTAACCTTTCTCTTTTCTTGTTATTTGAGTTACTAAACTTTATTGCATATAGCACATGCTTGAGGACAAACATAGATTAAGTAGGGGGTTTTGTTGGTAAGTAAATATGCATGATTTTTGCACGATTTTTTTTGCTGCATGTTTTTCTTTTGCATGTGTTCAATCTTACATTGAATTCATTCGATGGTTTATTTGACATTGAGCCTTTAATCTCATACTTAGTCAATTTGGACAATTGGGAAAATTTTTTATTTTAAATGTTCAAGTGTATAGATTAGTCGACATTTGTGTTTTAAGGTTGATATATGTAGCTATATTTTTCATATAAATTGAATGTTTGGAAAAATATTTGCTTGTGCATAAATTAATAAATAATTTTTTTAAGGATCAAGTTATGAGTGAAGTTTCGAAAAAGTGACCGAATTGAGTAACCGGGGTAAAGTGCTTGGGTTGTCATCTTATCTCACGTAAAAAGGTTCGAGTGACAAGTCGATAACTTTCAAACATTCCGCTAACCTAGCCTTCAAAAGTTAAATAAAAAAATGTTGATATAAAAAATAATAAAGATTGTTTGAACTGAGTAACCGGGATAGGGTACTTGGGTTGTCATCCTAGTTCGCGTAAAAAGGTTTGACCATGTCTAAAATTTTTTCCTAATGCGTAGTTAATTAACAATGCCTTGCAAATTATTAGATTCAAACTCAATTTGATGAAATTGTTTAGTCCACATATTTCAATTTTATGACACTTGTTGATCAAACTATATATTCTAAACATTCATTTATTTTTTACCTATGTTGTTTGCATTGATTGAGGATGCGGAAAAGAGGCTCGATTTTTAATAAATTATAGAATGAATTCTAATGTTTGAAGGAACAATATGCTTGAGGACAAGCATGAGCTAAGTAGGGGGATTTGATAAACATGTTAATTTGCGTATTTTTTGTGTCTAATTTGGTTTATTTTTTAACTGAACCCTGCTAATTAAGTGATTTTATGATTTAAACTTGTTAGGGATGCAATTGGAAAAAAAATAAGCTAAAAAGGGCCAAATTGAAACACAATCATTAAAATGGGGCCAAATCAAAAAGGTGGAGGAAGCCAAGGACACATCAAATATTTTGACTTTGTAAAAGCCAAAAATAGGAAAATTATATTTTATTTTTATTTTATTTTTGATTTTATATTAAATTAGTTTAGGCTAAATTTAGTAAACCCATGTATATAAATAGGGGCTTTATGTTCTTAGGAAATCATCCATTAATTTTGTATTCCTACTCCAATTTGACGTTAACATTGTGTAGCATTGTTTCAAATTCTTGTTTCTTTTATAAAATTGGGCTAATTGCCTTCCAAGTACTTTTCCTTCCCAATTTCCACCATCTTTCATACAAATCCAATCACCTTCCACCTCCTACAAGCATGATTAAATCCATGCTTAACTAAATTTCCTCTTAGCTTTAGGCCGGTGTTCTTTCCGGTCGGGAATCATGAGATACGAATTCGTGCTAAAATCCATTCAATCGGTATTCATTCTTTTCCTAAGTATCGGGATTGACAACTCATCCCTTAAGGTTAACTAGATTACAAATCAAAAAGTGCATGTTGGGTTGGAGTCATGTTAGCTGACAGTTGCAGAAACAAGTCGGCTATGCTGTATTCGGATCTCCGAGAACAAATCGAGGAAGAAATGATCATATTTAAACAACCTACGTGGTTGAGGCCATTAATTCGAGTTGGGTTCTTCAGAACGCAAGGTTGCCGGAATCTTGAATCGGGAACACTTGTATCTTGGTTAGATAATCGGTAAGGGTTGGTTTGTAGGTCGTACCGGAACCAGCTACTAGAGGAAGAATTGGTGGTTAGGACGTTCTTAACTGTTATAACCAGCTTATCGGTTGGAGGAGAAGATTAATTTTCGAGGATCTATTCTTGATACGACATTTACCAAGTCTAAGGCTAAGGCTAAGGCTTATTTTATCTGTTTGCAAAATTCTGAATTTATTTTCTAATTTATTTAATTATTTATTTATGCTGTTTCAATTATTTTGTTTCTAAAAATTTCAAAACCCCCCGATTTACTTTTATTTTTATTCTTTTTGCAGGTAAAATTGGAGTCGTGGGCACGACTGTTGTCACGACCTTCGATACGACAAACACTCTGATCATAAGTTATACATGGAAGTTGATTATAGCATCCAATCCCTGTGGACTCGACCCTACTACCACTCTTACTACTAATTAGAGTTATTTTGTAGGAATTATTTTTGGCGGTTTCGACGCCCATCAATGTGTTTTAGTTGAACAAGTTTTTTTTACGCACCGAGTTCACAACTCACTTTGTTATTGATTGGATTTCAGGTGGTACTCAAACTTGAACGGGTCGGCACTGTGAGAGCTCAGTCAAGCTTTTATCTTTCTTTTAAATACTACTATTAAGAATTTCAATATTCTAAGATATTATGTTGTTTGGAAAAATTGTATACTCATTTAATCGTTGTGCTGGATATTATGTGTTAAATGCTTCATTCTGACTGTGTTATAACTGTGGGGTTTTAGTATTGTTGACTTAACTCTCTTGACTTGGTCTGGACGCCTAGGCCGGGTTTAGGGTGTTACAAAATTAGTCCTAAATCTAAAAATATCTAACAAATTTAGCCCTCAACTTTATACATTCTATTAATTTAGTTTTAAGTCTTAAAAATTCAAAAGTAAAAAGTAAAGAATTTTAAAAAATAAACAAAGTATTTAAAAGTTCATTTTTCGATAAAAATATATAAGATTTTATAAAAAACATATACAAAATTATAAATAAATGAATACCAATTTTGTCACATCCCATATTATTATTATTTATTAATATGTGCATAAGAATGAAAATAAGAAAGTGTCTAGTTTAGTGGTTTAATGACTCATTAGTTATCCTGATGGTCCAAGGTTTAAGTCTTAATGTTCACACTTTCTTTCTTTTTTTCTTTTTTTACAATTTTTCCATGTGACTTAAGTGCTTTTCGTCCACCCCCATAGTTGCCTCAATAAGTTGATTCTCTTCCCCTTTTATGAGTCAAACTTGCCTTAAGTTGGGAAACATGATCCCCCTTTATGCTCACATGTTCCTTCTCTTTCCTTTCACTTCATTCTTTTCCTTTCACTTCATTCTTTCCTATTTGCTATGATTCAATGAACCTGGTTATAGTTGACCAAAATTACCCTACCTTCTTGCCATCCATACCACTCATTTGCTCCCATAAATATATATTTTTCATTTCTTCATTTCTCATTTTCTCTCTTTTTTGACAAATAACCACCACCTAAAATTCCTCTATCGCGGGCTATAGCTTCACCACCTCCACACCACTGCCCAATATTCTCTTCTCCTCTTATTTTTTTCGGACCACCACTAGACCACCATCGCCAATGCTGTTTTTCACCGAGATTTAATTTTTCCCTTTCATTCTCTCTCATCTTCTCTAAGGATTGAACAATAATATAATCTCAATTATTCTAGCTCGAAAGATGATTGTGAAAAGTGAATACGCTTATTTGGCGTACATCTTGGATTCAACAATGGTGAAAGAAGATTTCAACTGGGTGCCAATTGTGAATGAGTTTCCGGATGCCTTTCTAGAAGAGCTTCTAGGGATACTATCGAATAGAGATATAGAGTTTTCAATTAAAGTTGCATTGGGAACTTCTCCTATTTCGAGTCCACCATATTGAATGGCACTAGTAGAATTGAATGAGTTAAAGACTCAGTTGCAAGAGTTGTTAAACAAAGGATTTCTCCGGGCTAGTGTTTCACCGTGGGGTGCGCCAATCTTATTTGTTAAATGGGTCTCTTCATTTATGTATAGATTACTGACATCTAAACAAGGTGGCCATCAAGAATAAGTACTCGTTACCTATAATTAAAGACTTGTTTGATTAGTTGAATAGAGCCAAAGTGTTTTCAAAGATTAATCTTCGTTCGGGGTATTACCAACTCAAGATCAAGGGTGATAATATTCCTAAAACTATCTTTCGCACTCACTACAAGCATTATGAATTCCTAGTAATGCTCTTCGATTTGATGAATGCATCATCTGTGTTTATGGATTTGATGAATAGGGTTTTCCAGTACCATCTTAATTGCTTCGTGGTCGTCTTCATCGACGATATTTTGGTTTATTTGAAAAGTGAAGCAAAGCATGTAGAGCACTTGTGAATAGTTTTAAATATCCTTCGTGAAAATAAGTTATTCGCCAAGTTTAGACTTCGTTTGCGACTAAATTGACGTTTGAGATTACGGTTGATAATTCATGTTAGATATTCTTATTTAAATATATGGATGTGGCATGATGAATTTTTAAAGGATGCTAATAAGTTCAGTTAAATTATACTATAATTGTCTGTTGAGTAGAACATTGTTTTGAGCATGAATAACGTTTTAACTTGTGAATTTTTGGTATTTTGGGTAAATGTATCGATACTCGGGATATGAATATCGATACCTTGAAGTTGGGACATTTTTAAAATTTGATAGAATCCAACTTTGGTATTGATATCCATATACGAGTATCAGTACTTGTGATAAAAATATTGATACATGCTCATTCGATATTAATGCCTATGTGGTTTTTCGAGATTTATTAAAAAAGAACCTTAATTACAGTTAAAATTATTTCTATTCTCATTTAAATGTTTAAATTAACTATGAGCTTTTCTTTAAATATTAATTTTAGTAGCCGTTGCTCTTATTCGAAACTGTATATGCATGTGATTAAATTCCGTTGGTTGATGTAGCATCTTATAACTCGGGTTCGACAACCAGACCGAGTAAGGGGTGTTACATTTTCAATGGATGACCATGTGAATTCTCAATGATTTTTTACAACATCAATGATCTAGGATGACCTAATCGGTCATACTAAATAATAAATGAAATTGGATCTATAAACTTCTAGTTTATTCCTAACAAGATTTGCAGCATGTTTGGTTGGATGAAATTGCTATTCCATTACTGCCCTATTCCACGCGCTACAGTAATTCACAAGTTTGGTTCACTGTTTAGGTGATTCCATAGCTTTACTATTACACCCATATTCCCTCAGCTGTTGTAATAGGTATTTAGGGGTGGGGGCTCTGAATTGCTATTCAACACCACACTCATAATACATTTTCACATTTTGGGACCAAAATAGCCTGTTTTCTTCTCTCTAAAATTCTACTCAGATTTCTTCCAACATTTATCCCCAAATCAAGCATCCATTCACCCTTCATCTTTATCTCTCCAAAGGGTACGTTTTCTTTGTTTATGATAAGCTCCTAAAACAGGATTCCATTTTTCCTTCCTCATAACTTCATAACTCTTCTTGTATGGGAATGACCTTTGAATGTGAAGAATGACCTCTGTTGTCTGCGTTTCAAAGTTGAGACATTTGTTTAGTATTCTTTTGGCCTGTAGCATGTCACACCTTAGATCCAAAAAGGGAACACATTAGATTCTGCTACCACGAGTTCTTGAACTAAGCCTGTAGCATGTCTTCATCAGTTTTGTTATATATATATATTTTTTTTTCTGTTTCCAATTCATGACGAGGCAAAGCTTGTTATTTGTTTGACAGGAAAGTATTACGGTAGAATTTTTAGACAGGCAAAATTTCAGATCCCTTGGAAGAAGGTTGCAAGCTTGGCCCCATTGTTAGTAGAGGGCAGGTATCATTTCAATTAGGTTGTTTGATTTTAGGTGCTTTATAGTTTTTTAAGCTTTCATGTTAGCTGAAGAATCAGTTTGTACAGAGATCACTTTGTGAAAGGCATAGATTCCAGGTTTGATCTCTGCTTTAGGTGTTTTAAAACTCATAGAGGAAATGTTTAGTACTACGAAAAACCATTGGTTAGTACTGCGAAATGTCAAATATTTTTAACTAAAATCCCATTGCCATATACCAAAATAGCTTAAAAATTAGAAGATGCAGATGAAAATAGAACATTTAATTTCCTGAATAAATGTTGTAGAGAATTGACTAACCGCTTTACTAAATCAAATAAGCTGAAACAAATCAGTTGAAGGTCTCCACTATTTTTCGTCAATTTAGCCTTCAATGCCTGCAAAAATTGAATACAAAATACATAACATTGGTTTCTATTAATATGTTGTTCATGAGGACAATCAGATATATTAAAAAAAAATTATGAAATTTATAAATGTATCTAATAGCTATTGATTATTTTTCAACTAATTTGCACTCATCTTCTTGCTTAGAAAATTTATCTAAGGTAGCTTCATTTTGAACTATAATACTTAGGTCATCAAGTTTCATTACACAGGCACATTTTTTTAGCACCATCTTTTAATCGCTATAAAGCATGACTTTATGATTTTGGTAATGATGGTTGCTTTTCTATACTGATATCTTGAAGTGGATCCCCACACAATGAAAATCCGAGTAGTTCAGTGATATGCAACAGTGGAATATGATGTATGTATGCTTCTGCAGCACTTAATTTGTACACATGAACAAATTGGAATTGGTTCCAGTGACATTATCAAGATAGGAACTAAGTTGAAACTTGTCTATGTCATTAAGTTATCAATCTTTTTTTTATGCGAGCTTAACCAAGGAGCTAGTGGCCAAAACTTTGGAGCTACCTTTGAGACCAATCACCTACGAAAACTCCGTACTTGGCCGAACATAGGAAAGGCTATTCAGGTCACCACCCTTTCAATTAATGTCCAGCTGAATGATCATCATCTAGAAGTTGTCTATTTGTGTTTTTCATGTTAAGAAGCTTCTAGGGACATTCAAAAAACTTCAAGGAAATTTTCAGGCCCTTTTTAGCTTCAATGTACCGTCCATTCAGCATCCCTAATAGCCCATTCGACTACCCCATGTTTAGATTATAAATATGTAGTTTCATTCACTTTGTAAGGACTTTTTGATCACTTGATGAATATCATATTACTTTGTGAGTGTTCATACTCTTATTGTTCTCTATAGACTAAATTGGCTTATCAAGCAACCCTTGTGGCGTCAATCCCGTCTTTATTGAACTTATCACTTTGTTAAAGTGTGGCGTTCACCCATACCAAGGTTCCTATCTTCCATAGATAGTGTGTCGAGGTTTTTTTTTTTTATCAATTTATCCTTACTATTTCCATCACTTTTCAATCTAAGTGCTTGTTTAAGTTTTGGGTCAACACGACATATTGTGTTGGTTCATTCTTAAGCCTTAGCCGAAACCATGCCTTTGTTTCCATAACCACTTCGAAACCATCCCATTTGAACCTATCTTTCATAACTTCAAACTTATTTTGCAAGTCGTTTAGAATTACTCAATTTTAATGATCGGGCAAACAATACGACACGAGACATCTACAACCGAGCTCGTATCATTTTGTATTAGAGCTGGTAAAATTAAAGTAAGAATCAACGCTTTCGGTATTCCCAGGATTGTATTTTGTTAAAAAAATTCGTGAAAAAAAGAATATATATATTTGAAGTGCAAATTCAAAATTATTAAAAAACATTTGAAAAAAAAAAGAAAATAAAAGTTAGTCGTACAAATTTTCTGCCCGGAAAATCATTTTTTACCATCAAGCCATTTGGCCACACTTAAACCTTTTCATTTTGTTTGTTAGCCTATCCATTGTCCCAATATCAATCCCTTACCCCAACCCAACATCACTTTTGCAAACTGACTCCCAACAAGAGTTGATTTGTCTAAGTAGTCCTTGGAGAACTTTGAGAGGCGAACTTAAGCGGAAAAAGGTAAGAGTGCAGTGAGATTATCCGAGAGGAAAAAAGCCAAATTGCATGAATTTTTCCTTGTGAGAGAAGTGTGAGGTTTGTTGTGAGATTAAAATTTCATGTCTAGAAGTTCGAAAAGAAATCAAATGGACAGTGGCGGTTTGCGACCCGTTCGCAATGTTGCTGGTGGAGGAGTGCCCGACTTAACGTTACAAGCTCTCATACGAGAAATGGAGAGTCTATTCCGCCGTAAACTTAAGCCGATCGAAGATCAGCTATTTTGAGTCAAAACACGAAAACCATGTGAAGGAACCCCCGAAGTTGCAAGGCGTGGGCAGGAGCGTCCAAACCAATATCGGGAAGATCCCTATGACTCAAGCGAGCAAGAAAGTTACCACTCCTCTGCTCAAAGCGTAAAACATCGAGGCTCGCAAAATCGGAGCTATAGAGAAAGAGATCGTCCCGAGACAATCTCAAGAACATCAAAATGACTATACCACCATATTTGGAGTGGGAGAAGAAAATCGAACTTGTCTTCGAGTGCCATAACTACTTGGAGAGCAAGAAGGTAAAGCTCACAGCTAAAGAATTTTCCAAGTACGCAATTGTATGGTGGGATCAACTCGTGACGAGTCAAAAGAGGAACGGGGAAAGGCCTATTTCGACTTGGGCTGAAATGAAGGCAGTCATGAGGAAACATTTTATTCCATCGTACTATCACTGAGATTTGTATCAGCTGCAAAACCTCACTTAAGGCAACCGGAGTGTCGAGGATTATCATAAAGAGATAGAGGTTGCCATGATACGAGCCGATGTCGAGAAAGACTGCGAGACGACAATGGCTAGATTCCTAGTGGGGTTGAACTGTGACATCACCAACATAGTGGAATTACAACACTATGTTGAAGTGATGGACATGGTTCACATGGTAATTAAAATCAAGAAACAACTAAAGGGGAAGGGAACCAACCGAACCTATCCTACCTCTTCTACCAACAAGTGGAGTCAAAGGACTAGTAAAGCCCTATGCATTCCAAGGAGCCTATTGCGACACCAAAACCAATCAACCGAGTGGCGAGGCAAGTAAAAGTAAGAACGATCATGTCTCTAATCGTTCTCAAGATATTAAATGTTTCAAGTACCAAGGGAGGGGGCACATAGCCAGTCAATGTCCCAACAGTCGAGTGATAGTGGTTAGACCAAACGGCGAAATTAAGTTTGAGGAAGAAAAAGAAGAGGAGCCTGAAACCCCTACCAACGAAGAAAAACTCGAATATCCCGTCGAAGGAAAAATTCTCGTTGTCAAAAGAAGCTTAAACATTCAAAGTGTTGAAGATGAGCAACAAAGGGAAAATATCTTTCACACTCGCTGCCACGTTCAAGGTAAAGTGTGCAGCATGATAACCGACGGAGGGAGTTGCACCAATGTTGTGAGTAGCATGCTCGTAGAAAAACTTGGCTTAGCCATGACGAAACATCCAAACCCTTACAAATTGCAATGGCTAAACGATGGTGGTGAACTCAAAGTAACCAAGCAAGCTATAGTGGCGTTTTCGATCGGCAAGTACCAAGACGAGGTGGTATGTGATGTAGTGCCCATGCAAGTGGGACACCTTCTGTTCGGGCGTCCATGGAAATTCGACCAGCGTGTGATCCATGACAGCTATACAAATAGATACACGTTCAAACACCTCGGGAAGACTGTCACTTTAGCACCTCTTACCCCAAAGTTAATTTACTAAGATCAAGTCAAAATGAAGCAATCTGTAGAAAAACCAAAACAAAAAGAACAAAACAAAAAGAGTGAAAAAGAAAATAAAGTGGAAAAAAAGCGAGGAAAAAGTGAGAATAATGAGTCAAAAATGCGAGTCGAAAAAGAAAGATAAAACGAGAATGAGAGTGAAAAAATGAAAGCCTTTGCAAGGAAAAGAGAAGTTCGGAAGTTGCTCTTATTGAAATAGCCCATTCTTGTACTTATCTACAAAGAATATCTTTTTGAGACTAACGAAATTGAAAATACATTGCCATCTCCTATTGTTTGTTTGCTTCAGGAATTTGAAGAGGTATTCCCGGATGAGCTAAGTGGAGCCTAATTATTCTCACAGATCGATTTAAGGAGCGGCTATCATCAAATTTGCATGCGGGAGGGAGATGAATGGAAGACCACATTCAAGACTAAATACGGTTTGTACGAATGGTTGGTAATGCCATTCGGTCTTACTAATGCTCCTAATACATTTATGAGATTAATGAATCATGTATTGCATGTCTTCATTGGAAAATTTTGCGTGGTTTATTTTGATGATATTTTGATATATAGCAAGTCTTTGGAAGACCATGTTTAGCATTTGCGTGTGGTGCTAAAAGTTCTGCGTAAGGAGGTACTCTATGCTAATTTCAAGAAGTGTTCTTTCTGTGCTAACAAGGTTGTGTTTCTAGGATTTGTAGTGAGGGGCGATGGCCTAAAAGTCGATCAAGAGAAAATCCAAGCAATTCGAGATTGGCCACGTCCTATGAACATCAGCCAAGTACGAAATTTTCACAGGTTAGCAAGTTTTTATAGAAGGTTTGTGCCCAACTTTAGTACCTTAGCCGTCCCCTTGATAGGTATCATAAAAAAAAACTCTCCTTTCAATTGGATTGATGAGCAAGAGATGCTGTTTAATAAAATCAAGGATTGTTTAACTAAAGCTCCTCTACTTTCACTACCTGATTTTAACAAAACATTCGATGTTGAATGTGATGCCTCAGGAATCAGAATCGGAGTGGTTTTGACTCAAGACGGACGACCCATTGCGTACTTTAGCGAAAAACTCAACGGAGCTACTCTCAATTATCCTACATACGATAAAGAGATGTACACTTTGATTCGAGCCTTAGAGACATGGCAACATTATCTTTGGCCTAAAGAGTTTGTCATCCATACGGATCATGAGGCCTTGAAGCACCTTAAAGGACAAACCAAGCTGAACAAGCGCCATGCCAAAGAGGTGAATTTTTAGGAATCTTTCCCTTACGTGATTAAATACAAGAAATGTAAAGAAAACATCATTGTCGATGCATTATCACTAAGGTACGCTCTTATCAATCAATTAGATTCCAAACTGCTTGGTTTTGAGTTCCTGAAAGATCTTTATAAAACTGATGTTGATTTTGGTGAGACATATAAGTCTTGTGTGCGAGGTGCTCATGAAAAGTATTTCTAACAAGATGGCTATCTATTTCGTAAAGGTAAGTTGTGTGTACCCAAAAGTTCTTTTCAAGAAGTGCTCGTTAACAAAACCCACAGCGGAGGACTTATGGGACACTTTGGTGTAGCCAAAACCTTGGCCATACTTCAAGAACATTTTTATTGGCCTAAAATGAAATGCAACGTGATGAGAAAGTGTGATCGTTGTATTTCTTGTAAGAAAGCAAAGTCACAAATCAAGCCACATGGTCTGTATACACCCTTGCCAATACCAGATGCACCATGGGTAGATATATCTATAGACTTCGTCTTAGGGCTTCCTAGATCCAAGAGTGGGAAAGACTCAATTTTTGTTATTGTAGATCGATTTTCTAAAATGGCCTATTTTCTTACTTGTCATAAAACTAATGATGCTATTAATGTTGCTAATTTGGTTTTCAAGGAAATCGTTCGATTGCATGGAATACCCCGAACCATCATCTCCGATCGAGATGCCAAGTTCCTCAGCCATTTTTGGAGGACCTTGTGCGGCAAGCTAGGCACCAAGCTATTGTTCTCGACAATGTGCCACCCCCAAACGGATGGACAAACAGAGGTAGTCAATTGAGTTTTATCGACCTTACTGCGGGCCATCATTAGGAAAAATCTAAAGTCTTGGAAGGAATGCTTGCCACACATAGAATTCGCGTATAACTGATCAGTTCATTTGGCTACTAAGCATTCTCCTTTTGAAGTGGTATACGACTTTAATCTTTAACTCCTCTAGATTTAGTTCCTTTGCCTTCTAACCAATTAGTACATGTAGATGGAAAAAGAAAGGTTGATTTTGTCAAACAGCTTCATAAGAAAGTCAAAGAAAATATCGAGAGGAGAACTGAGCAATATGTTTATGGAGCAAACAAGGGGCGCAAACGAATCATATTCGAACCCGATGATTAGGATTGGATCCATATGCGCAAGGAAAGATTTCCTGAACAAAAAAGGTCTAAGCTCCTACCAAGGGGTGATGGTCCATTTCAAGTCTTGGAGCGGGTCAACAACAATGTTTACAAGTTGGACTTACCCGGTGAGTATAGAGTTAGTGCTAGCTTTAATGTTGCTGATCTTTCCCCTTTTGATGTAGGTGACGGTTTGGGTACAAATCACCTCGAAGAGGGGAGAATGATGCGAGCTTAACTAATTAGCTAGTGGCTGAACCTTTGGAGTTGCCTTTGGGACCAATCACCCGAGCCCGAGCTAAGAGGTTTCAAGAAGCTATATCAAGCTATATTGATCGAGCTTGGAGAGAAGAAGTGACCGATCATTGTTGGACCAGCTCACCAAGCTTAGTTTGCAACGTCTTGCAAGCTGACTTAGCTCGATAAAGCTCAATTCGGCTTGATGCTAGCTCATTGAGCTCGATTCCAATTTATTTAATTTCATGCATTTATGTTGCTGGAATAAATTTATTTAATTGAGTTAGTTAATTAGTTAAAGTTCAACTCAAATAATTTAATTTTTTTTAATGTGTCTAAATTCTGGACATTTTAATTTAAGCTTAAATGTGTTTTAGTTAGTGCATATTTTTAATGTGTCAAGTTTAGGGCAAATTTAATTCTTGTTGCTAATTAATTTGTCCAGCCGAATATAACTATTTAAGTTGTCTTAGCTGCTACCTATTTAATTTGTCTTTGTTCCAGCCAAATTTATGGTGTCCTAAAAGTAATTAATTGGTTCAATTAAATGTGTATAGGTACATGTATGGGACGACATGGATATTGGTAGCCCTTGAATGCTATTAACCAGCAACTCTTCGGTGACACCAATGGCCAAAACATAGCTGATGCTTTCTTTCCTCTAGGCTAACCGTCCAGCTCTTCAAAGTAGCATTTTAAAGTGTTCACATTGCTGGAGATCCTTTCCATATTGAATGGCTGATCAGTTTTGTGTATTCACATGAAGGGACTACTTGTAACACCTCTTACCCGTATCCAAAGCCAGAGCAGGGTTCGAGGCATTACCGGACTTACATCATAGCATTTAACCTTACAAAATTCAGAAAATTATCACCACTACAAGGGTCACACGCCCGTGTGCCCAGGCTATGTCACTCACACGGCCAAGAGACATGCCCGTGTCTCAAGCCATGTTGACACAGGGCATACATACTGACTTGTATCACACGGCCGGACCACACGCCCGTGTGTCCAGCCCGTGTGCCTTGCACACGCCCTTGTCCAGGCCGTATGCTCGACTGTGCCAAAACTAGCTTGCATTCTATTTCTGACGTCAGCAGCCAAATTAAGGTCATAAGGCCAAGGCACACGCCCGTGTCCTCAACCCGTGTGGTGAATTAAATTCCAAAAATTTAGGTGCAGACTTCACACGGCCAGGGCACACGCCCACGTCCCTAAGTCGTGTCTCCCATACGACCGTGTCTTAGCCCGTGTGGCCAATTCGAACCTAAAATACAAGATGCAGGGGACACATGACCGGATCACACGCCCATGGGGCAGGCACATGCCCGTGTGTCTACCCGTGTGAACAACTAAAGGCTATCTTCTAAGCCAATTTGCCACCCTCAATTCATATACACAAGCACATAACCACTAACTATTAACAAGGTACAATTTAACATACATTAAGCTATTAAACAACCTACTTCAAGCTTACTCCATACCGAATCTAATATCATCAAAAACATGCTTCAAGATATCCCAATTCAACAACTAAACCACATACCAAAATATGCCATCACATAGGCATTATATATATATATCACATAACATGAGCCAAAACCACAATTTAAGCCAATCAAAATGGCCATCAACACACTTTATTTACAAGTTAAAATATACCATTATGACACTAGCCTATACATGCCATATATCATATATACATAACTCCAAAAGTACCAAAATAGTTGATTGATAGTGTGATGACGATTCCAGACGATCCCCGAATCTGAGTTAACTTCGATGATCTATAAAACAGTGGAAAGAGAAACATAGTAAGCTTTAAAAGCTTAGTAAGTCATATACAAGTAAATTATCTCATGCATCACTATCATTATTACCAATTTAGAAAGTTATGAATAAGTACATATAGTGTACATTCAAATTCACAAGCCTTTCTCATAATACACATTTTCAATAGCATAATTGAATTCATAAATTACTTTTTTTTCAATACTCGTATGAGTTTCGCATGTACCTGTGTCACTTAATTTACTTACACTTTCTTTCTTGACCTAAATTTGCCCGTTGAACCATTCGGAATCGTGAAGGATACACGGTAATCACTTATAACTATTACAATGCCACATCCTTGATATGGTCTTACATGTTATCACTTATCGATGCCACTGTCCCACACAGGGTCTTAGACGAAATCGATTAACGATGCCAATGTCCCATGCATGGTCTTACATGTAATCGCAATACAATGCCACTATCTCACACAGGGTCTTACATGTAATCGCATCTCAGTAACCTAATGTCATGACACTTGTATCTTATACTATTCCTAAAGTTTGTACGGGGCTTTCGAATGTCGCAACTTTGTCGATCCTTACTCGTATTATATCATTCGAAATTCATGGAAATTCAATGACAATATAATATAAATATTTCAATGTAACGATATTTATTTGCATATGAACTTACCTTATAGTCAGAATAGAGGAATTGGATCAATTATTCAATAACCTTCAATTTTCCCCGATCTAAATCTGATTTCTTTTGTTCTTGATCTATTTACAATCAAAATTAACTTATTTAATCACTTATTCATTCAAATTCACTCAAGAACACATAAAAGGGCATTTTGCATTTTAGCCCCTAAAGTTTTACATTTCTTACAATTTAGTCCTTATTTCATCAAAACAAAAATTACACAATTTCATTCTAATTTCTTGCTAGCCGAATTTCATATAGCTTCATAGTAGCCCAAATCTTTCATTTATTCACACATTTACCCACACATTTTCACATTTTCTCAATTAAAACCCTAATTGACACTTTTGTCAAAAATCACTTTACAAACATAGTTTAACTTCTAACAAGCTTTCATATTTCAACATTAAACATTTAAGATCTCAACACTTATCAATGGCATTTCACAAAATCATGAGCACATTCAAAAATTAAGACATGGGCTAGATAGGTTACTAAGCAACGATCGCAAAAACGTAAAAATTATCAAAAACCGAACAAAATAAGCTCACCTGTTTTAGCATGCAATGGCCGAATATCAAAGGCTTCAATGGTTGTTTCACTTCTCTATTTTCGATGGGAGAATGCATGAAAATGATGAGCATTTTACTTTATTTTAATTATTTAAGCTTTATTTCTTAATTTACAAAAATAGCCTTTATTATAAAACATCAATTTCACCTAACTCATGCCTATATATGTCAATATCCACTATTAACGGTCAATTTGTCATGCAAGGACCCTTACTATAATAAACCATAGCCATTATGCACTTTAACAATTAGTATGTAACCTTTACATTATATGCGATTAGGTCCTTTTTCATAATTACGCTTTCAAACGCTAAAAATATTTCACGAAACTTTCACACATAGAAATTAACATACTGTAAACACCAAAAAAATAATATCACCAAAAAAATAATATCAAAATAATTTTACGATCTCAAATTTGTGGTTCTAAAACCACTGTTCTGACTTAGCCAAAAACCGAGCTGTTACACTACTCACATTCGGCTTTCACACTTTGAGGACCATTGAAGTGCCCCAAGAAGATCATTAAAATTCGAGACCTTTTAGCTCCACCAAGCATCTCCATTAAAGAGCATTTAGTCCTCTTGGCCAAACATAGACAAGGCTATTCAGCTCACCACCCTTTCAATTAATGTTTAGCTGAATGATCATCATCTAGAAGCTGTCCATTTGTGTTTTTCATGCTAAGAAGATTCTAGGGACATTTAAGAAACTTTAAAGAAAATTTTAAGCCCTTTCTAGCTTCAATGTGCCGTCCATTCAGCATCCTTAATAGCCCATTCGGCTACCCCATGTTTAGACTATAAATATGTAGTTTCATTCACTTTGTAAGGACTTTTTGATCACTTGATGAATATCATATTACTTTGTGAGTGTTCATACTCTCATTGTTCTCCATAGAATAAATTGGCTTTGTGGCATCAATCCCGTCTTTCTTGAACTTATCACTTTGTTAAAGCATGGCGTTCACCTATACCAAGGTTCCTATCTTCCATAGATAGTGGGTCGAGGTTTTTTTTTTTATCAATTTATCCTTCCTATTTCCATCACTTTTCAATCTAAGTGCTTGTTTGAGTTCCGGGTCAACACAGCATATTCTGTTGGTTCATTTTTAAGCCTTAGCCGAAACCATACCTTTGTTTCCATAACCGCTTCGAAACCATACCATTTGAACCTATCTTTCATAACTTCAAACCTATTTTGCAAATCGTTCAGACTTACTTAATTTTAACGATTGGGCAAATAATACGACTAGAGACATCTACAACCGAGCTCGTTCTCTTTTAATATTTTTTATATAATGACTTATTTGGTCCTTCAACTTTACAAAAAAGTCGTTTTAATCATCCATTTAAATTTTCACTTCTTTTAGCCCTTGAGCTTACATTATTTATCAAATCACTCCGAAATAAATGAAAAAGTTATTGTGTGTTAACTTTGTTGACGTGGATTAATTTTTAAAAATTAAAAAATACTTTTTGTAATTTTTATTTTTAATAGTTTTAATAAATTTTAGTTTTTCTTAAACAGTTTTTAAAATTTTTATATTTTAAAAAATTAATTACTTATTGATCTGGGATCGTGATTCGACAAATAACACAAGTTTAAAGGCTAGAAAAAACCAAGAATTTAAATAAAAACAAAAATAATTAAAAAAAAGTTGAATAGCTAAATAAACTATTGTAACTATCTTTTTGTTTTTATCCTTACAAATATAGGGAGGGGATGAATTACATAAAACTCAAAACGTGATTGTTAACATTTTTACCGCTCCAACTGTGGTTACATTGATTAAGAAAATAGCCTGGATTTAATTATAGTAATATATGTTATTTTTAATAGTAATATATTGTAGAAAAATGTAAAACTGGTTTTACCATAAGTTATTTTTTAAAAGACTATTTATTCACATTTACGTGTTTTTAAATTAAGTAATGATTTTAATGTAAGTTGATGAGTGGTGGTAAAGCATGATTGAAAGAATCTAATTATTAAACATGTTTAAGAACAAATGGTATCATATTTTAATTATTTTTGAACCTGAAATCTTACTTGAAGAAATATCCACACTCAACATGTGTTGGTGCCAAATTGCAAATTTATGCTATCGTGTAAATAAAAATGATGTATGCTAATAAATGAAATGTTTCCTTTTGCCTATCTTTTTTTAATACTAATAAACTACAAATAGTGTTTGCAAATCTCTTTTCTCGTAATTATTTTTACCTCATTGTAATAAGTTATTGTAAACATCTTTGACAAGTTGTAATTTCTATTTTGTGCTTTGTAAATATTCTTAATATGTATGGTTCATTTTTCTTTGACAAGTTGTTATTGCTTCCTCTTCTTATTTGACTTGTTTGATTTGCTCCTCCACCCAGGGTTGAGCATCTTGTATTCACTGAACCACTGTAAGTTATTTGGCAATTAAATTCTTTGATTTTGTTTTACTATTATTGAAATTAGTATTGGAGAAATGTAGCCCTTTTACTACGATTTGAAGATATATAACACTTTAATATCTTGCAGTAATGGCTCGTCTGCCTTTAATTGTACAAAGTGAGAGGCGTAAAAGAATTGGTCTTGCTATTACAATATGGTTGTAATTGTGTATAGTTGCGAGTTGGTTCTTAGTTGTATTGGGTGCCATCCATAGCCTACATACTTATAGACCAAGGATTAGATCCTATATTTTAGATTTTTATGCAAAACAAGATTATGTGAAAAGACTTGTATATGCTAGTGATGAGACTTGTATTGAACAAGTTAGGATGAATAGAATTGTCTTTTTTAAACTATGTGAGATGTTACAAACTTTAGGGGGATTGAAGTCGTCAAGGAACATGCTTGTTAATGAGCAAGTGGTAATGTTTTTACATATCATTTCTCATCACTTTAAAAATTGAGTTATCAAGCATCACTTTAATAGGTCCAGGGAAACCGTTGGCATATCATTTCATAATGCTTAAATGCTGTCATACGCTTACAAGATGTGTTATTTAAAAAGGTAGAGCCAATTACAGCTAATTCTACAGACCTAAGGTGGAAATGGTTCAAGGTATTGGAGTGAGTTTTTATATATAGCTCCTACATAATTTAGTCCATTTAGATTTAAATATAGTATCCTAACCCGAGGTTTTATACATGTGATGTAGAATTGCTTAGGTGCTTTAGATGGAACCCACATCAAGATTAGGGTTCCAACAGTTGATAAACCTAGATATCGAACGCGAAAAGATGACATAGCAACAAATATTTTAGGTGTTTGTACACCTGACATGCAATTTGTTTATGTTTTTCCTGGTTGGGAAGGTTCTGTTGCTGATGGATGAGTTCTTCGATATGCCATTAGTAGGAGACATGGGCTAAAAGTCATCATGGTAAAGTGAAAAACTAGAGGAATTTGAATTAATTTTTAAGATCATACTTTTTTGAGAAATTAGCCATGATAAATAGTTTCTTTTTATAGGTTTTTATTATCTAGTTGATGTTGGATACACAAATTCTGAGGGATTTCTTACGCCTTTTAGAGGACAAAGATATCATTTGAATGAATGGCGTCAGGGTAACTAGCCAAGTACTCCGGAAGGATTTTTCAATATGAAATATCTTCAGCGCAAAGATGTTTTGGGTTATTAAAACTTAGATGGGGAATACTTAGGAGTCCATCATTCTATCCTATAAGGGTGCACAATAGAATCATTATTGCATGTTGTTTGCTCCATAATTTTATTCGAACCTATATGAGTCTTGGTCCTATTGAAGCGGAGTTGGGAGAAGGATTACCTAGTAATGTGATAGATGACGATGAACTGAATATTGTAAATATTCATCCATCAGATGCATGGGCTACTTGGAGGATGGAACTAGCTAATCAAATGTTCGATGAATGGCAAGCATCTAGAAGTTAATTAGGTTTAGAGTAAAAATAGTAAACGTTAAGTTGTTTATGTTATTTCATATATCTAGTTTATGAAACTTTGGTGGTGTTTGAATTGTTTTTTTTTTTTTTTTGTATTGTACTAGACTTGTTGAATGACAATTTATTTTCTTTTAATTCATCATGGTTATAATTTTATAAAGTGTTGACCTTTTGATGCATAATATTTGAACTTAATTTTAATTTGCATTTTTTCTTAAGATAGTTATGTCAGGTTTTTCACAATCAAGTGTTTCTTCCCAAATTTCTCGAGGAACCAAAAGGAAATGGGTTCTAGAAGAAGATGCAGCATTGGTTGCTTGTATGGTCGGCTTGCACAATGTTGGAAACTTTAATGCAAATACGAGATTCAAAGCCGATTATTTAAATGAGTTGGAAAAAATGTTAGAAAAAGTTTTACCCAATGCCATGTTGAAGGCTAAACCTAATCTTGAATCGAGGATTAGGACATTGAAAAAGGATTGGTCAATCGTTTATGACATGTTTAGTGGAAAAAACAATAGCGGCTTTGGTTGGGATGAGCATAGGCAACTTGTTGTTGCTGAAGATGCAGTGTGGAACTCATATATAAATGTAAGAATTATTTCAAGTCTTTATTATCTTATTTTGACCAAACTTATATCTAATATGAATTTCTCATTTTTATAGAGTCATAAAGAAGCCGCTCAATTCAAACATCGGAGTTTCCCTTATTATGAACAACTTTCTGCCATCTACGTAAACGATCGAGCCACTGGGAAAGATGCTCAAACAGCTACTGATATTATTGAAGAAATAGATGTTGAGGATGCAGCTATTACAAATACTCATGAAGAAAGAAACGATCCCCATGGATGCGAAGCTGATGTTTCTTTGGATGACATGGATCTTTCAGCTATACAATCGCAACCAGCTAGAAACCAAGATGATTCCACATTATCAAACCAAACTTATATCTAATATGAATTCCTCATTTTTATAGAGTCATAATGAAGCCGCTCAATTCAAACATCAGAGTTTCCCTTATTATGAACAACTTTCTGCCATCTACGTAAACGATCGAGCCACTAGGAAAGATGCTCAAACAGCCACTGATATTATTGAAGAAATAGATGTTGAGGATGTAGCTATTACAAATACTCATGAAGAAAGAAACGATCCCCATGGATGCGAAGCTAATGTTTCTTTGGATGACATGAATCTTTCAGCTATACAATCGCAACCAGCTAGAAACCAAGATGATTCCACATTATCAAACCAAACTTATATCTAATATGAATTCCTCATTTTTATAGAGTCATAATGAAGCCGCTCAATTCAAACATCGGAGTTCCCTTATTATGAACAACTTTCTGCCATCTACGTAAACGATCAACCACTGAGAAAGATGCTCAAACAGCCACTGATATTATTGAAGAAATAAATGTTGAGGATGTAGCTATTACAAATACTCATGAAGAAAGAAACCATCCTCATGGATGCGAAGCTGATGTTTCTTTGGATGACATGGATCTTTCAGCTATACAACCGCAACCAGCGAGAAACAAGATGATTCCACATCATCAAAGAAGAAAAAAAAGATTTTTGATGCAAGTGATTCTTTTACTTTATTTAATGATGCTGCCACTTTATTGGCGAAAAACATACGGGCCGTTGGCCTTGAAATCAGTAAGAGTATTGCCTCTGAAGTGCTAATTCAACAAAAGTAAAAAATGACCATTCAAGAAAGTGCTCTGAAATTATATCCAACATTATGTGAAGTAGAAGGTTTAATTGAGGATGAGCGCTATCGCGCATTGAGCAAAATTCTAGATCATCCAACGCAAGTTCTCATTTTCTTTAATTTACCTTCTGCTATGCGATTGGAATGGGTCAGAAGATTTCTTACTGACCATTAAAAATCATGGTTGTGTTGATGATATTTTGGTAACTTTTTGTGTTTGTAATATTTGGATGGTATAATGACATGATAGAATGTCATTACAATGTTTTAACTTTTTGAGGTTGTAAATTTTATAACATATGGATTATGACATATAAACTAATGAAATCATATAACTTTTTGTTAATATATGAATATTATGTTTGGATGTGAAATATAATTCTCAAGTTATTTATTACTTTTAATATTTTATTTTTTTATTGTAGAATAATTAATTTATTTGTTTCACTAATGATATTTTAGCACATTAAATATGTATTGTAGTTTAAATAAAATAAAGTAGATTATATATTATTTTTATAGTATTATATATTATGATTTTTTAATTCATATAATAATAATTATATTAAGAATTTTATTAAATTATATATTATTTTATTAAATTATATTTAATAATAATTATGTTAAAATATGGTTAAATTATTTATTATTTTTATTAAATTATTTTTAATAATAATCTTATTAAAATTTAATAACAATAACAATAATCATCTACCTAAAAAAGTTCTGCTAAGGGTATTCTGGTCATTTTAGTTTTTTTTCCTTATGCTATTACAACATCATTCCATTCAACCAAACACAAGAATACTATTACAGTTCTATTTCATTCCATTCAACTAAACAGTTGAATTACTGATTACAGCTCTATTCAATTACAGTCCTATCCTATTACAGTGAACCAAATTTACCCTTGAATTAAATATTTAACAATATATTTCAATATATTTTTATTTTTTTAGTTTATAATGTTAATTGAAAGCTAAATTGCTTCAAATTTGTCCATATATTCTTTAAATATAATATTGCACATATAAAATCATGAATATATAACACTTGTTTTGGAATAAATTTAAAAATTTATGTATATATACTACTTGAAAACGTTCCGTTGCAAGTAATAGAGAATATCAAGTAATAGGACAAAGAAAGAAAGTAATAACTTCTTCTTCTTTTTATGTTTATTAATAGACTAATAGCCTAAACCAATATAAGATAAGGTTATTTTTATCTTAATATTCTTTTGAACTTTCCAATCTATATGGGAAAGTAACTTTCCCACATTTTATCATGCGAATCACATTGCAATGTTAATGGGAAAGTCCCAAAGGAAAGTTAGATTCCAAGGAAAGTAAATAAAAGTTTGACATACTGAACATTGGAATCACTTTCCAACTGATTAAATTCTCAAGAAAGTAACTATTTTCCATCATACCTAACGCTACTTAAAGTATAACACTTTTCCAACTTTAAATACCTAATTTTTTAAAATTAAAAGTGAAATTTAAACTATCAATTTCATTCTATTTTATCCCAAAACACAATAACCAGTAATAAGGACGTGAACGTGACATGTGATACTTTTTTATTTGACATTGTACACTTTTTAATAAAATGAGACAAAATTTATAACTAAGATACCACTTTGCACCAAAAAAAAGTTTATCTATAATATATATAATTATAATATTTAATTTAGAATTATTAATTAAATAAATTGATATAAAATATAATTTATAATAATTATACATTTAAAAATAATTAAAATTAAAATTAAAATTAATTAAAAAGGTTGAGCTAAAATAATTATAATAGAAGTAGAAATTGGCGTAAATTTGTTTTTACAATTATAAACATTTAAACAAGTTTAATATATTTTTTTTATTTTTTACTTGATGTTATTTTTTGTTACATATTAATTTTATATTATTAAAAAAATTACTATGATCAATTTATTGAATATTAAGAAAATGAAGAGTTTATTTTATAAAATATCAAATTTTTATGGTTTATACAAATGCTTTAATAATAAAGTATTATATTTGAATGATCAAAATAATTAATATATTTTAATAATGTTTGTTAGTTATTATTTTAAATAATAATTGCATGCAATAAAATAATATTGTATGTTAAAAATAGTAAAAATGTTTTAGTTACGATTTAAGTTTTTTTAATATTATTAAAAAAACTTATTGATCTACATAATCTTTTAATATGATATTTGAAAATTTATTTTTATTATATTTGAATTATAAAATAAGTTAATATATTTTAATTATATTTAAAAATATATTATTTAAAATTAATTTAAACATTAAATGTGGAAACTAGTAAAGGTAAATCAGATTAAAGCCTTATTATTTATTTATTTCTCCAGAGTTTGTTCCGCAACAAACAAAGGAAGCATCAGATTCTGGTAATTCGAAATGATTCCTGCATGTGAAATTATGCTTCTTCTTTAGATTTATGAAAAAGGGCGAAATGTTGGGGGTTTGATATCACATATTAGAGATATTTATATAAATCAACGGATTAAACCTGGGTTTATTCTCTAAGCTGTATGTAAGAATTACAGGAAATTACTTATTTTTGGCTTGAAGCAATTTCAATGGTGTCTTTTTTAAGATTTATATTTCTTTTTCCTTCATAAATCCCTTTGATGATTATTTAAGGGATATGAATATAGTTCTTGGAAAAACAAAAGGGATATTAGAAGAACTCAAGCTTTTTAAATTATAGGTAACAACACAAGTTATTCTTCATTCAAAAAAAGGGGAAACAAAGAAACACAAATTTATATTTGTATTGGTTCATTATAAGTAGAATAAAAAATGAATTAATCTATGGTCTACACTGCCTCTTACTGAAACTCCTTGCTGAAGCAATTTTAGTCAACAAAGATTTTAACCTCCTAGAGCCAGCTCCAGGTTTCAAAACACCATAATTCTCACCCTGTAAACTAGAGCATGCCCTTTGTTTCTTCCCATTTTCAGCACACCAACCCCCATATGTAAACTTTCCATGCCTCCTCTTGAGAAGCTCCCTGTCGATTTTGTCAAGAACTGGGTCATTTCTCTTGAATTTTCTGGCAAATGGGCGGCTGCTCTGAACCATTCTTCTATAATCTTTGAGTCCTAGGGACCTTGGGTGCTGTTTTGGAGGCGTGTCCCATGTGATGTAGTGAAGGTCATGGTTCACTGTTGTGCTTTTGTAGTCTACTGAGTTACATATCAATGTCTGAAAGTAACCTTCTGGAGAAGACACAAAGTTGGTATAGTAAAGCAACAAAGTCCTAGGCAGGTTGTCCCACCCAACAATGGAGTACTCAGCAAAGGATCTTGAGATCACAGTCCAAGCTGAACCTGTTGGATTTTGAACCAAATTAATGATGAGTTGATAATTAACATTGGTTTAAATGGTGATTTCTGATGGATAATCATTCAACTTTATGAAAAAGAATCTGTCAAACCCAGGACAAATTTATTGAATAAAGGATATATGAAACATTCTAAGTTATTAAGGGAATCACAGAGATTAAGTCTTAATTAATTGTTTATACTAAGTACAAGATAGGATAGCATGTGTATTCCAAATGGAACAAGTCAGGCAAAGATGCATGTGAGTCTGTACAGTTTCTTGGTGAATGTGATATAGTTTTAAATCTAAAAGTCCTTAACTCTTTTGAATCAAGGAAAAATACAATACCTAAACAAAAGAAGTCAATCCATGAAAATTTAAAGGACAATCTCCAAAGAGCACATACTGTATCAAACTCATACCTTGCCTCAAATCGAACAGTAAACAAACAAACAAAAAAAAAAAGCTTATGATTTGATTTGCTAACAACATTTTTTGGTGATTGATGAAAATGGTAAAACCCAACATCTAGGTTACGAGGCTAGTTTGGTAGAATGATGGAAAGCCACGCAACATTGATTAGAAACAGTATTAGGTGGGGGGATTATATCATCAATTTCCCAGCAAGCAACAACTCAGTAACCTTGCCTACCATCACCAGCGCACTAATAGAAAACTATAGGTCAACTTCACACTAAAAACCTCTTCAATCTTCGAAGAAATCATCCCCTTTTGGTTTTGTCGTATCTTTAACTTGCAATTCAAGCCTCTAGTACTTTTCATTCATATAATTTTGTATTAAATTTGATACTTGAGTTCAAGGGCGTAGTTAAGGGGTTTGTACTCGATCCCTTAAAATAGAAAATTTTCTATTTATGTTTAAAATTTTAAATTAATAAAGGTAAAATTACACTTCGGCCTCTCTAAAAATGATAAAAATTTAATTTAACCTTTTAAAAATTATAAAGACATACACTATTAAAATGATGAAATTGCATTTTTACTTCGTAAAAATTACAATTTAATTTCAGCCCCCTAAAAAAATTTCTAACTTCACACTTTGCTTGAGTTTAACATTTTTTTATAATGTAGTATCTATAGTTTTTTTATCCAAATGTAGTACTTATAATTGACAAAAGTTATTAATTTTGATATTTGAAGGTAACGATGTTAACTTTTTAGTGTTTAATTCTTTTAGAGTTGATTTTATGAAAGTTAACATCAAAGCAACCATAAAACCCAAATTAAATCACATTCATCGGACTATATTTGACAAATTAAATGCAAAATTAAACAAATTCGTTCTATTATCAAAATCATGACAAATTCAAACATACTAATATCAGCAATTAACTCCCAGCAAATCAACCCTTAAACCCAAATTAACCACTAAAAAAATTAACATTGCTATCTTTGGGTTTCAAAATATATAACTTTGGTCAAATACAAATACCACATTAGACAAAAAAAATAACATAGGTACTATATTAAAAAAATGTCAAACTCGAGTACCAAATTATGCATTAAAGCTATAATTTTCAATAAATTTATCTAACTTTATTGATATATTTACAGCATTAATATTTTGTTCGTTTTAAGAAAAATCTTAATGCTTTTTATTTATATTGAAAATAAAAGGCAATGACTGGATGTACATATAATTTTGGTACTACTGATTGAAAAATATGTTAAGACTAAAAGGCAAACTTCCCTTTAATCCCTTATAACATCAAATCTCAAAAAGAGAGAGAGATTGTAAATGTTAGAATCCAAGTCTCAAATATGTTTAATATCACTTTGTAAGTGTCATTGCATGAATCAGGTACATGTGCAATTTGAGAATTCCCATATAAAAAAGGTTCAGATTTTCATTTGTTTATCCTGGAGTTTTCAACCAAGTAACAAGTTGACCTCACTTATTCCAACTAATTAGGGGTAGGGCCTTCGTCTATATTTGAAGCAAAATACTAGAACAACAAAAAGATTAACAAGTCCAAGTTAAGGAAACCCTTAAAGCTGGAGTGTACCCACATCACAAAAGAAAAAAGGAGGAGGGGGCACAGCCCTAATTTTAGGAGTTTTGGAACTAGGACCTTGAGCTTTTAGGATTTATATTTTAAGCAAATAAGTAAATGATCATTTTGTCGGCAGTGGGTTATCTGAAAACAATCACAGACCAAAAGCAATAAACAAATAACGAATCAAAATATGCCAAAAACACAGGGACCCACTTCTACAAAACCCCAAAAATCTTTTAGTTTTCTGAGTTCCTAATGAATTCGGATGCATGAACCGTGTGCGTGGACTATGGTACTTTTCAATGTAATGTCTCTTCACTTTGTTCAGGACCTCACACTATGGTAGAGATCTAGTGAATTATCTTTTAGATGAATTTGAAAGGCAAACTAGGGAAGGAGGAGGACAAAATGGAGAAATAATCAAGGAGTATGGGGGAAAAACCTGTATAAAGCTTGAAAGCCGTTGGTAATGTCCTTTGTTTGATAACCCACCAGATTTCTGACTTGTTCCTGCTGTAAAGCCCTGGATCTATTATTATGGGTTTCCCTCTCTTATTCCTGCAGTATTTTTATCATAAGATTAATATTGAAATCTAAAGTTTTTTTTTTTTTTTTTAAAGGGCAAAACAAGATTGAAACAACAATTTCTTACAGTTTCCAGCCCAGCTGACTGCTATGTTGAATGAAATTGAGATCTTTTGGCAAACCAGAAAAGGCATGAATCAGATCTGAAAAAACCCACCAACATAAATGAAGCCATAACTCCATTAATGCAATTATACAAACAGATGGAAAACAAAAAACAACAAAGAAACAAGGCCACTCACCATACCATCTTGAGTTGCTAAAGGATAATCGGAAGCACTGAGGTTAATAAACCAATCCCATTTGCAACATCTCAAAAGCATTGACATAGCATGAAGAGTTGTAGCAAGCATAGTTGGACCTCTATAAGTAACCAAGTTGGGTTTCCCAACAATATAAACATTACCAACCAAGCTAAAGACTGGGTGATTGGATACAAACTCTGCAATTTGCTTGTGCTCCGAGGCAGGCGCCTCGTAATCCAGATGGATCAGATAGTGATTTCCAGGGTGATACAGGGCATGTAGGGTACGTTTTAGCTTGATTATATCCCCTTTGGATGCTGAGATTAAGTAGGCAAAGGTAACCGGGTATGTCCTGTTGGATGGGTGTACAATGTTTAAGGTTGCCATAGGATTGAACCTTGTAATGGGGATGCTTAGTTTAGTGGGGAGGTACAAAACAGACAACAGAATAGTGGTAAACATGAAGGAAACCATGAAAACTTTGATCCCCATCTTAGTTTAGAAACAAAAAAGTGAGAGACAGTTGGGAAGAACCAAAAAGAACTGGGTAGTTTTAAATGGTTTATATTAATGGAAGGGATGGCATATGTGAAAGATTGGGAACCATGTAAAATGGTTAAGTGTGTGGATTAAATTATTGAAGGGGTTCCTTACTTTGAAGTGAAGGCCTCCACCTGTCCCTGCAATCAAAACTATTAATTAGGTAATGTAATTACTACTTTGCCTATTGTTTCACGTGGACAAAATTAGGTTTGAATAGGATATTTGTGGAATTTGGGGGGAAATCCCCACGGTAAGTAGTCAACATCATTACTCCTGACCAAACACAAAAAAACAACCAACCCTTAAAAAGCATTCTAAATATTCTTGAGGAAGCTTTATCTTCTTTACTTTCATATTTCTTTAATCTCTACTTTACTTTTAACACTTAGGTAGGTTTAGTTTATTATAATAGAATAGAATTGTAATTGAATAAAATTATAATAGAATAGAGTTATAATAGAATAAAGTTGTAATCAATAATTCTATTGTTTAATTGAATGGAATGAAATAGAATAAAACAGTAATTGCATTTTCATATTTGGTTGAATGAAATAGATGTTGTAATAGTATTAGGAAAATGACTTAAATGATCAAAGTACCATTAGCAGGATTTTTTAGGTTGATGATTATTGTTATTGTTATTAAATTTTAATAAAATTATTATCAAATATATTTTAATAAAAATAAAAATAAATAATTTAATCATATTTTAACATGATTATTATTAAATACAATTTAATAAAATAATATATAATTTAATAACATTCTTAATATAATTATTATTATATGAATTAAAAAATTATAATATATAATATTATAAAAATAATATATAACCTATTTTATTATTTTTAAACTACAGTACATATTTAATGTGCTAAAATATCATTAGTGAAACAAATAATTTAATTATTCTATAATAAAAAACAAAATTTAGAAGTAATAAATAGCTTCAGAATTATATTTCATATCCAAACATAATATTCATGTATTAACAAAAAGTTACATGATTTTATTAGTTTATATGTTATAATCCATAAGCTAAATTTTACACCATAAAAAAGTTACAACATTGTAATGACATTCTATCATGTTATTATACTATCCAAATATTACAAACACAAAAAGTTACCAAAATATCATCAATAGAAGCATGATTTTTAATGGTCAACAAGAAATCTTCTGATCCATTCCAATCGCACCGAAGAAGGTAAACTAAAGAAAATGAGCATTTACGTTGGATGGTTTGGAATTTTGCTCAACGCGTGATAGCTCTCATCCTCAGTTAAACCTTTTACTTCACATAAGGTTGGATATAATTTTAGAGCACTTTCTTGAATGGTCATTTCTGACTTTTGTTGAATTAACACTTCGGAGGAAATACTCCTTCTGATTTCAAGGCCAACGGTCTGTATATTTTTCGCCAATAAAGTGGCAGCATCAGTAAATGAAGTATAAGAAATATGATTGTAACAACCCGGTTTTAAGGTTAATCAGAACGATAGTTTCGAGACCACAGTCCGAAGTCAAATTATTTATTTTATTATTTTATTAAGGTTTAAAATATGATAGAATATTCGTGTGAAAATTTCGTAAAGAAATTTTATCATATGAGTGCTTAATTTGATAAAAAGCACTAAATCGAGTAAAGTGCAAAAATTGTGTTCTATAAGCTAAAGGTGTCAAATAGCTATAGAACTTTAAAGTGAAGGTCCTTATATGCCAAATAGCCTATTTTTGAGTTAGTGGATGATAGTGGAGTGGCATTTGGTGTAATTTCAAATGTTTTTAATGGTTTAATAGGTAAATAAGTAATTGAAGTTAAAATTAATAAAACCAAAAGCTATATTTTTATTTCCATCATCTTCCCCAGCGAAATTTCAACCTAAAATCAGTCATGGGAGAATATTTTGGTTCGTCAAAGCTTCAAATACTTGATTAGGTACGATTTTAGCTCTGTTTTTTATTATTTCTACGTTTTTGAGATCGTTGCTTCGTAATCTAGCTAGCCTGTATCTCTGATTTCAAAACTGTTAAAGTATTTGAATGTTACCATTTTTGAATGCATGAGTATTTTGATAGTTGATGATGGAAAATAAATTGTTGTTGTTGGATATACATATTTTGTACAGTGAACTTTGGTCAAAATGTCAATTTTGGACTAAATTGTGAATTATTGAATTTATGTGGTTGAAAGTATGATTATTTGGAAAATATGGGTTGCTAGGGCAATAAGAAAAATTCGGCTAAGCATGGGTAGGATGAAAGTTCATGAAATTTGTGATTTTATGTGATAAGGACTAAATTGCAAAAATGTGAAAGTTTAGGTGCAACTGTGTAAAATTGCCTTAATGAGTATTTTTGACTAAATTGAATGAATTTTTGATTAAATAAGTGAATTTTTTTATTATATAGATTGAGAAAAATGAGATTCGGATCTATAACGGGGGAAAACAAAATATCAGACTAGTCGATCCATTCTGTCGTTTTAACGATTAAGGTAAGTTCGTATGTTAATAAACATATTTAAATTATGTTATAAATGATTATTTATCATTGAATTGAATTGAATTATATATATGTTTCATTATCATTGAATTGAATTGAATTATATATATGTTTCATTATCATTGAATTGCTACGAATGTTGAACGAGCAAATATGAGCAAGTACGAGTAAGAATCGATGAAGTTACGACATCTGAAAGTCCCGTACGAACCTTAGGAATAGTATAGGATACAAATGTCATGACATTAAGATTATCGAGATGAGATTACATGTAAGACCATGTCTGAGACATTAGCATTGTATTTTAATTACGTGTAAGACCATGTCTGGGACATTGGCATCGTTATATGATTTCGTGTAAGACCATGTCTGGGACATTGGCATCGATATGAGATAACATGTAAGACCATATCTGGGATATGACATTGTATGAGCTTATTGTAATATCTGAGTATCCTTAGTGATTCAGAAGGGTTCAACGGGCATAGTCAAGACAAGAATGAAAGTACAAACAAATCAAGTGATAAAAGTTTGTACAGAACCTATATGAGAATCAAATGAAGGTAATTTGGTAAGTTCTTAGTATATCACGTATATGAAATGAGAAAGATTTATGTATAAGTATGTTTCATACCAAAATGTGTTTATTTGGCTATAATGAGGTATGAATTGAATGATATGTGAGACATGAGTTATAGTTATTTTAACTAAATATACATATGGCACATAGTGTGCGAAACACCGTTATTTGATGATATTTCACATAATTCACTTGGCTAAGAAAAGGTGATGAATATTGAATTAACTAAAGTTTATATATATATTTAAGTGCTTATGCATATGAAAATGTGAATGAATTGATAAGAAGTATTAAAAAAATACGTGTTATGTATGAATAAACTCATGGAAATCTTGATCATTTATGTGCATGAATTCTAGATTGAATGGTGAAATCATATGAATTATATCATGTTTTGAGTAATTGTTTAAAATATGGTTATTTAATAATATGAGTTTATCACCATACGAGCTTACTAAGCTTTATAGCTTACTTTGTTTTCTTTCCTATGTTTATAGAGTTTCAGAGATTTGCTCGGGTTAGAAGTCAGTGGAGATCGCGTCACACTATCCTATTTTTTATTTTGGTATTTATACACTTGGTTATATGGCATGTATAGGCTTGAGTTATGTGGATGTGTTTTGGTAATGTTGAATGTGAGTTTGGCTTATGGTATATGCTAATATGTGTGCTGATGGTGTATATATATATTTAGTTTTGTGTTTGGCAAGAATATTATGGAAATGGTGATGGTTTAGTGATTATGAGTTTGGTTGATTATAAATGGTATATTGTTTGATAAATGGTATATTTTGGTAATGGGTAGAAATGGTGAATTGGTATGTTCGTAATGTTGGAATTAGTAGTTAAAGTGATGATAAAATGCTTGTATCGGAACTAGGTGAAATAGATGTTTTGGTATATAGAATTGGTATATCTTGTGGCATGAATTAGATGATAATATGGTGAGAATATGCATAAGGAAGTTAGGTGAAAAATGTTGGTTATGACATACTGATGTGGTATGTTTTTTATTATGATTTTAGGGGTTGAATGAATGGTTTATAAATGGCATGATACGTGTTTGAAATAGCATGCTTTGGTTGCCTTTGAATGTATTGAAATGGTATGAAATGATGTGGTATAGGTATGCTTGAGGAGGGTGAGAATTGTGGTTTAAACCAAGCCAAATTTCACCCCACACGGTTGAGCATATGGGCGTGTGTCTCGATCATGTGCCTGCTGTAACTTTATTAAATAAGTCAGTGAGTTGCATGGCTTAGACAGACGGGCGTGTCTACTGCTGTGTGTGACACACGAGCTGGTACATGGGCATGTGGCCTGCCGTGTGACCCAAGTCAGTATACCCCTCAAATTTCACACGGCCCTGGCACACGGGCGTGTCTCTGGCCGTGTGATGCAAGTCAGTATGTATGCCCTGTTTCCACACGGCCTGTGACATGGGTGTGTCTGGTAGTCGTGTAAGGCACACTGCCTATTCACACGAGCGTATGATTCCTGAATGCTTAAAAATTTTCTAAGTATCCCAAAGTTTTCAAAAGTTATCGGTTTAGTCCCAAACCTCTTCTAAGCATGTTTTAAGGTCTCATAAAGCCTTATAAGGGATAATGTGATTATGTTTGATTGATATTTATGTGATAATGAATTCATGTATGATTTATGTTGTGATTGATCTGTAATACCTTGTAACCCTATTCCGGCTAC
This sequence comes from Gossypium anomalum, assembly GCA_025698475.1. Lineage (NCBI taxonomy): Eukaryota > Viridiplantae > Streptophyta > Magnoliopsida > Malvales > Malvaceae > Gossypium > Gossypium anomalum. The sequence continues at coordinate 71,733,505 of CM046966.1, read as the reverse complement.
GGATACGAGTTAGGGGTATTTCAAGGATCACTTGTATCATTTTTTTTTTCTTCTTTGAAAATGTGGAATTACCTTGGTTTCTAGGTGGTTGCGATTGTGTAACTGAAAGATACATGTCATCCAAAGAAACATCAACTTCACATCCATGGAAATTGTTTCTTTCTTCATGAGTATTTGTAGTAGCTACATCCTCAACATCTATTTCTTCAATAATACCAGCGACTATTTGAGAGTCTTTCCCAGTGGCTCGATCTTTTGTGTAGATAGTAGTAAGTTAGTCATAATAAGGGAAACTACGATGTTTGAATTTACCGACTTCTTTATAACTTTATAAAATGAGGAATCTATATTAGATATAGGTTTGGTCAAAAAAAGATAATAAAGACTTGAAATAATTCTTACATTTATATATGATGTTCCACGCAACATCTTCAGCAACAACAAGCTGCCTATGCTCGCCCCAACCAAAGCCGTTATTTGTTTTTCCACTAAACATGTCATAAATGATTGTCCAATCCCTTTTAAATGTTTTAATCCTCGATTTAAGATTAGGTTTAGCCTTCAACATAGCATGGGGTAAAAATTTTTCTAGCATTTTTTTCCACCTCATTTAAATAACCGACTTTGAATCATATATCTGCATTAAAGGTTCCAATATTATGCAAGTCGACCATACAGGCACCCAACGCAGCATCTTCTTTTGGAATCCATTTCCTTTTGGTTCCTCGAGAATTTTGGGAAGAAATACTTGATTGTGAAAAACCCGACATAAATATCTTAAGAAAAAACGTAAATTAAAATTAAGTTCAATATTATGAATCAAAAGGTCAACACTTTATAAAATTATAACACATGATGAATCAAAAGAAAATAAATTATAATTCAACAAGTCTAGTACAATACAAAAAACAATTCAAACACCACCAAAGTTTCATAAACTAGATACATGAAATAACATAAACAAATTAACATTTACTATTTTTACCTTAAACATAAATATTTTCTAGATGCTTGCCATTTATCGAACATTTAATTGGCTAATTCCATCCTCCAAGTAGCCCGTGCATCCGATGGATGAATATTTACAATATTTGGTTCATCGTCATCTATTATATTACTAGGTAATCTTTCTCCCAACTCCGCTTCAATAGGATCAAGACTCATATAGGTTTAAATAAAATTATGAAGTAAACAACATGCAATAATGATTCTATTGTACGCCCTCACAGGATAAAATGATGGACTCCTGAGTATTCCCCATCTAAGTTTTAATAACCTAAAGCATTTTTCAATAACATTGCGCGCTGAAGCATGTTTCGTATTGAAAAATTCTTCCGGAGTACTTGGCTGGTAACCCTGACACCGCTCATTCAAGTGATATCTTTGTCCTTTAAAAGGCGTAAGAAATCTCTCACAATTTGTGTATCCGGCATAAACTAGATAATAACAACCTATAAAAAAAACTATTTATCGTGGTTAATTTCACAAAAAAGTATGATCTTAAAAATTAATTCAAGTTCATCTAATTTTGCACTTTACCATTAGGAACTTTTAGTCCATGTCTCCTACTAATGGCATCTTGAAGAACCCGTCAATCATAAAAAAAAACCTTCCCAACCAGGAAGAACATAAACAAAATGCATACTAGGTGTACAAACACCTAGCATATTTGTTGCTATGTCACCTTTTCGCATTCAAGATCTAGGTTCCTTAATCTTGATGTGGGTTCCATCTAAAGCATCTAAGAAATTCTATATCACATGTATAAAACCTCAAGTTAGGATACTATATTTAAATCTAAATCAACTAAATTATGTATGAGCTATATTTGGAACTCACTCCAATACCTTGAACCATTTCCACCTTGAGTCTGTAGAATTAGTTGTAATTGGCTCTGCCTTTTTAAATAACACATCTTGTAAGCGTATCATAGTATTTAAAACATTGTGAAATGATCTACTAATGGTTTCCCCGAACCTATTAAAGTGATGCTTGATAACTCGATTTTTAAGGTGATGAGGAATGATATGTAAAAATATTTTCACTTGCTCATCAACAAGTATATTCCTTGAAGACTTCAATCCCCCTAAAGTTTGTAACATCTCACATAGTTTAAAAAAGGTAATTCTATTAATCCTAACTTGTTCAATACAAGTCTCGTCACTAGTATATACAAGTCTTTTCACATAATCTCTTTTTGCGTAAAAATCTAATATATATGATCTAATCTTTGGTCTATAAGTATGTAGGCTATGGATGACACCCAATGGAACTAAGAACCAACTCGCAATTGTACACATTTGCAACCATACTATCAATGCAAGGCCAATTCTTTTACGCCTCTCACTTTGTACTATTAAAGGTAGATGAGCCATTACTGCAAGATATTAAAGTGTTACATATCTTCAAATCATAGTAAAGGGTCACATTTCTTCAATACTAATTTCAATAAAAGTAAAAAAAATCAAAGAATTTAATTGCCAAAGAACTTACAGTGATTTAGTGAATACAATAAGCTCAACTATAGGTGGAGGAAGCAATCAAGCAAGTCAGAGAATAAGAGGAAGCAATAACACATTGTCAAAGAAAAATGAACAATACATATTAAGAATCTTTGCAAAGCACAAAATAAAAATTACAACTATTTTTGCAAATAAAAAGCTTGAAATTTATTTCTTTATCAAATTTCATTCAACAAAATCGACTCTTTGTTTGGCAAATAATAATGTCTTGAACAAAAATTATAGTTTTTTTAAAAGAAAATTTTAGATACAGCTTGTGATTAAAAAAATTTAGATGCAGCTTGTAATTAAAAAAATTTAGACATTGAAATAGAAATAATGATATAATTTAAGTGTTAATTTATGAGTTAAGTAATAATTTTAATCGATACTTTATTACATATAACAAACATTATAATGTTACATTTCACAATCTCATTTCATTTAAATTATGACAGAAAAAGGTTAAACATCACATATGTATAAACTATTCTACTTTAATTCATCGAATCAATGGGAATATGTGTGATCATTTCGATTAATAAGGCAAGGCATAAATTTAGCTTGGAAGTAATTGTTATTAATTTAATAAAAAATATTACATTTAAATTTGATTATAAAAAATATAAATATCAATATAGAAAGAAGATGAATGAATGATTAAAAACAATCTGACTTTAGGAAAGCCCCTAGAGAGGCAAATTATGAGGCATGTAGGTTTGGAACTTAGACTCTGTTGTGTCAAACACAGATTTCATGCATTTGGACCATGTTTGGAGTTGTGTTAGATATAAGTGATCACCATAAATGCTTGAAGAAAAATGGTACAACATAAATTTTAACATAGAGCATTACCAACATCTTTATCTTTGTAGTATGGCAGCAAGTCAGCTGCATACAAGACATTTGCAGTCCCTCAATGCTGCTCACAAGCTAAGCAACAACAACTTTTAATTAAAAACAAAGAATTTAGATAGATGCACAACAAATTATGCGAGTCTCAAGGCACAATTTCAGACTCATGAATATGATGGACTCACACTACCTCAAGGCCTAACAACAGTATCAAAGGCTAAGCAAATCAAATCAGGATTCGATCAAAGACAAGATTCGAGGAAGAATATTTTTAAGGAAATGAAGAATGATACATGCGCTGATGCGGTGAAAATTATTAAATTCCAATCACCAAAACTACCAATTTTCAAGCTTGGAAAATCAACATACTTGTGATGACTTTTTTGGATGGGATCCTAGCATTTCTGGGTTGAGATGTCTCATAGCATTTGAAGATCTATCTCTTAGCTTCAAAACATATTTTGAATCACTCGATTTTGAGTTTAGAAGCTCAAGTTATGACCATTTTAGTGAAGACTACGTGAGCGAAATTTCTGAATTAGATTATGACGGAAATTAAGAATTTTGGGCTTTTAATTTGAGTTTAAATCATATTTGGTTCGGGTTTTAGGCTTAATTTTTATTATATATGAGCCCAATATTGTATTTATTAGCTCTTATTATTTTATTCCAAATTTTTAATAGTTATTAAGTATTTTAAGTTATTTAGGAGTTTGATGCTAATAAGAAAGTTTAGTTTAAAACTACGTCTTGTTTAGATTAAATTAGAATTCTAGTATACTTAAGAGTTTTATTTAGATTTATTTAGCTAGCCTATATATAGGCCTTTGCATTGTACACAATTCATACAATTCATTGTTATTCTATTTCTCTTTTGAGTTAATAAATTCTCTTTGAGTTTTTCTTTCAAGAATTTCTCTTTGGTTTCTTTTAAAAGAGTTTTAACAATCTTTTGAGATTTTGGGGATCATCTTCAAACTTTTTCTTGCTAAGGTTTCTACCTTGGATCGGAAATTAGAGTCGCTTGATGGGGGTTATGGATTCTTCGTGTTTCAAAAGCTTCTTAGGACTTCTACACGCCACATTCTATCTTCTTTATTTTCTTCCTTACTGTTTTAATAGTAGATTTATTATTATATTTTAATTATCTTAGTTATTTATTTTAATTATTTTATCTAACTTGGATTTGATTGCGTCTCAGGTTGCATAAAAAATCCATGTTTCTTTCTAAACGTCTAGAGCCCTAAGTCATATCCGCAAATTTGACAAACTTTATGATCTGCTTCCGCATTCATCAACAAAGCTCTGGACTTACTGATTAAAAGTTACCTCATGGCTCACACATAATCTTTATCAAATTTCGGGTATCATCAATACTGGAATGTCTAGTGAAACACATTTCTTTACATACAAGATGTGATAAGGTAATCAATAAATATTAACACAACTAGCCAGTACCATAACTATTAATCATAAAAAATAGGGAAAGTAAGAAAGATCAATGCAAGATCTGTTGTCTACCGTCTATAGCAGCTGAAAGCAACCACCTACAAAAACCAACTAGATGGTAACCATTGGGATATTGAGAGTTCCAACTACATCTTATGCATCTAATATGCAATTAACACCTTGCATCAATTTTCAGCACACCATCCTTTTATATGAAATTCTTAAATGTTTTAATTCCCTTATCTGACTGTAACACCCCTAACCTGTGCACAAGTCAAAGAGTTACACGGGGTCTAACACAGCTTGTAGCATGGGCGTGTCCCAAGGTCACACGGGCGTGTCCCTTGGACCACATGGGCTTGTGAGCCCTGTAACTTGGAAAATTTTTGAAATGTCACGAAAAATTCTTAGAGTTCCCGATGAAGTCCCGACTCGATTCTAATGCTCGTTTTGGGCCTCGAGGGTCCATTTAAGGGACGTTATGAATGATTTCGAAATTTTAATAGTAACTTACTTTAAATATCTGCAAATGTTTTGAAACTTCCTATAATGCTCTGTAACCCTATTTTGGCGACGGACATGGGTTAGGGGTGTTACACTGACTCTCACTACAACCAAAAACCCCATAATGTATGTACTAGCCCCCAAAAGAAAGAAATGGGAACTATTTTTAAATATTCAACTCACATGTCATATTCTCAATACATAAGATTGTACCTGATACCAATATAAATGAACAGTCTTAACAATTAAATTCAGTGATAAAACATAATAAACAACCTTGTTTTGATACCCTTTTACATGTTAATAACATAGAATACCATCATCTTTCATTATTAAAATGCTATTAGTGTACAAAGAGGTAAATAGTGGGAAATAATCAATAAATAGATGTATTACTTATCATATCATATCTATTTTAGTGGTAGTTTCTAATGTAGGATTAAGCCTTGAAGTCTACAACTCATGACTACTACACATTTACTTCAAATCAAATTCTAGGACTTTTATAGCTAATCTAAATAATTTCCCTTCAATTTTTTTTCTTGAAAGCTAGGTTGTTAAGCTATAAGCTTTCCATAGCTAATATATTAAGCAATTAACTTTTCACCAACATAACTAAGTTCGTTAGAGTTAGAACAAAAAACATGGAAGCTAGATTGTTAGAATACTAGCTTTTCACACACAACAATACCAATTAAATTTAGTAAAGACTCCTCGATAACATTAGCATTTTTTCTTTCATTAACCATACCATATATAAGGTCCAAAAATTGGTCCACTTTACAAATTCGAACTTGTGACATTAATTAGATGATGAAACATGATCATGCAATGTAGCACCACATGAAGTATGAAGTAGTGGATCCTAATGAACACATTCTCCTTGAAGATCATCCATTGAGATCTCAAACACATAATGTATGTGAATCCTTCTAAAGCAATCATGGTACCTTGAGTAACAATAAGCTTCAAAGAAACAAACTATTGAGCAGATAAAGACCAATAGAAAATACTTTAGGAGTTACTCTGATCCAAGACAGTAGATTCCACAGCAAATTGAATCCATTTACCAAACTTAATTTACTCAAGAGCATCAATAGTTAAAAGATCAAGCTATTTTACTAATCCACGAGTAGCAAAGAAATAACTAACCACATTCACATCACCTCAAACTAATATTAACAGAGTTAATGTATTGAAACTAGAAGTAGCAAAAATGAATAGATTGAAACTCATTCATTAGACTTAATCATCAAAGTGCACCAACTAGACCCAATAACATTCAAGAATAATATAAATAGATGAAAATCCTCCAAATAGAGCATAAAAGACACAGAAAATTATCAACTACAGATGTCACCAGATTTAGCAAATACCTTCAAATGATGATGCTATCCAACTGAGCTTTCTTTAGTTGAATCCTTTTTGCTAGTTCTTTCACGCTGTCCCTACCATTACTACCTTCCTTGTTCGATGATCTAAAACAAGGAAAACACCCACCCATAATCAAAACCCATAATTCAAAAAAAAACCTAAATTTTAATACAAAATAAATTTTAAGGCAGATAAACAAAATGGGGTTTTGATTTACATGAAAAATAAGATCGAAGGAGAGGTAGAAAGAACAAACTCACTAAAAGCTTGGTAGGATAAAAATTCATATCCAAGAAGGGAAGAAGACTAACAACAGGGACTGAAATGGTGAAGGAATTAGTAACAAAAAAAGGTAGAAAAATCTTGTGGGTAAGAAAAAATGGTGGAAAAGAAAATGAAAGGAACAACGGAAGGGAGAAATATTTACCTGAAGGATACTAAATGAAGGGAAGGAGTGCCGAAGTTGAAAGAAGCAAGAAATGACTGTCGTTTGAGTGTTTTTGAGGTGAGAATTTGGTGAGGGTAAGATAAGGTTCTTCAAGCACCGAATCAGTAATTAGTGGAGAGGAGAGGGAATAGAAATCACCAAATTTCCTTACAGAAGCCTGAAATGGAATACACCCGTAATAAGGTATTCCATTGAACCAAACAACTGTTTGTGTGGGCCTGCATAATAGACTTGTAATAGACTATGCCATTACATTGAACCAAATACCTTAGTATTTGGTTCAAATATGTCTCTCTCTTTTTTCTTTAATTTCTAAATATTTCCTTTTTTACTATATTCTAAATTAAACATGTTTAATATTTAAAACAACCGAAGCTACTATACTAATTTATTTTAAAATTTTTTTTTTGAATGATCTCATTATAAGTTCTAGTGATGAAGTTTGAAATTTTGTTTGAGGCGGAATTAAATGGTATATTTTTACATTCGGAAAAATATAATTCCAACATTTTAATAGCCTATATCTTTATAATTTTTAAAGGGTTAAATCAAATTTTTATCATTTTGGGGGGCAAAGTGCAATTTTTCCATTACTAATTTAAAATTTTATAAATTATAAAGGGCCTAAATTAAAATTTTGCCATTTTAGGGGGACCATGGTCCCCCTGGGCTTCCACTACGCTCCGTCATTGATAGGTTCTGGTCATATTTTATCTTTTTAACACAATAACTAGGATTACCCATAACACCTCCCCCAACCCCATAAATAGGAGCATAATATGCTTCAGCACACTCGAACACATGTTCTCCTGGATTGACAATAATACCCATGTCGATCAAGTCATACTTTAAAAGATAACAATAAAAACATTTTATATTTAAAATTTTACATATTTATGTCCTTTTTTAATTTTAAGCTTTGATTTTTTTTACTTATACATTGATTATCAAACCTCATTTTTGTAACAGCTCGTTTTTAGAGTTAATCGAAACTGTGGTTTCGGGACCACAATATGAACTAAAAATATTTATTTATTATTTTAATCAGGTTTAAAGTATGATAGAATGTTCGTGTGAAAATTTCATAAAGAAATTTTACCGTTTGAATGGTTAATTTCGTAAAAATGACTAAATCGCATAAAGCTTAAAAGTTGAATTCTATAAGTTAAAGGTATTAAATGGATATGAAATTAAATAATTAGAGTCAACTAATGGTAATTATCCCATAAATTTTGATAGTGGAATTCTATGGCTTGGTATAATGGAAATTTTAAATGTTATTAAAGGTTAAAATAGTAAAATGGTTAAAATGATAAAATAATTAAAACAAAGCCAAATTATCATCTTCATTAACTCATCATCAACTGAAAATGAAAAGTTTGAACAGCCATGGAAGCTTGAGTATTCGTCCAAGCTTGGAAGTTAATTCGGTGAGTGGTTTTTGCTCAGTTTTTAATGATTTTTATGTTTTTGAGATCGTTGCTTCATAATCTAGCTAGACTGCACCTCTGATTTCAAAATTGTTAAAGTATTTGAATGTTACCATTTTTGAATGCATGAGTATTTTGATAGTTGATGATGGAAAATAAATTATTGTTGTTGGATATACATGTTTTGTAAAGTGAATTTTGGTAAAAATGTCAATTTTGGACTAAATTGTGAATTATTGAAAATTTGTGGTTGAAAGTGTGATTATTTGGAAAATATGGGCTGCTAAGGCAATATGAAGAATTTGGATAAGCATGGGTAGGATGAAATTGAATGAAATTGTGATTTTATGTGATAAGGACTAAATTGCAAAAATATGGAAGTTTAGGGGCAAAAGTGTAATTTTGCCAAAATGTGTAAATTGTGTTAAATTGAATGAATTAATGATTAAATAAGTAATTTTTATTATTATATATATTGAGAAAAATAAGATTCAGATCTAGAACGGGGGAGAACAATGTATTGGATTAGTCGACCTAATTCGTCGTTACAACAAATGAGGTAAGTTCGTATGCTAATAAATGTATTTAAATTGTGTTATAAATGCTTATTTATCATTGGATTGAATTGAATTATATATATGTTTCATTATCATTGAATTGCTACGAATGTTGAACGAGCAAATACGAGCAAGAATCGACTAAGTTACGACATCCAAAAGTCCCGTAAGAACCTTATGAATAATATAGGATACAAATGTCATGACATTAGGATTACAGAGATGTGGTTACATGTAAGACCATGTCTGAGACATTGGCATCGTTATATGATTTTGTGTAAGACCCTGTCTGGGACAGTGGCATTCATATGTGATAACATGTAAGACCATATCTGAGATATGGCATTGTATGAGCTTTATGTGATTTCTGAGTATCCTTAACGATTTCGAATGGTTCAACGGGCATAGTCAAGACGAGAAGGAAAATACAATTGAATTAAGTGATACAAGTTCGTACAAAACTTATATGAGAATCAAATAAACGTAATTTGGTAAGTTTTTAGTGTATCATGTATATGAAATGAGAAAGATTTATGTATAACTATGTTCCTTTCCAAAACGTGTTTATTTGGCTATAATGAGGTATGAATTGAATGATATGTGAGATATAAGTTATAGTTGTTTTAACTAATTATACAAATGGCACATAGTGTGCAAAATACTGTTATTTGATGTTATTTCACATAAATCACTTGGCTAAAGAAAAGGTGATGGTAATTGAATTGAATAAAGTTTAGATATATAATTGCTTATGCATATGAAGATGTGAATGAATTGATAAGAAGTATTCAAACCATATGTGTTTTGAATGAATAAAATCAAGAAAATTTTGATTAACTATGTGCATTAATTCGAGATAGAATGGTTCAACCATATGAATTATATCATGTTTTGAATAATAGTTTTAAAAGTAATTATTTAATAATACGAGCTTATTACCATACGAGCTTACTAAGCTTTATAGCTTACTTTGTGTTATTTTTCTATGTTTTATAGTGATTCGGACGTTCGCTCGGGTTGGAAGTCGGCGGAGATCGCATCACACTATCCGATTTTTTATTTCGGTATTTATACACTTGTGACTTGGTTATATGACATGTATAGGCTTGAGTCTTTTTTATAAAGATTTTGGTGATATATTTGACCATTTTATATGGATTATTAATGACTTATGTTTGATACATAATTTGCCTTGTTTAGTGGCATAATTTGGTATGGTTGGTGATTGTTCAAGTTAATAATTTGGTCATTTGGTATATGATGAGTATTTACTTATGAAAAAGCATGAATTTGGATTTAATAAATGAATGGTTAATAGATGATTTATGAATCAAGCTTTGTTTGTGATTGATGGTAGTAAAAACACATATTTAAATAGGTTGTATTGATGAGTATGATATGTACCTTGGTATATGATTGAATAGGTAAGTAATAAGGAATGAATCATGCTAGTTAGTATGTGTTTGAATGTCCAAATGGTATGGATTTTAGTTGATGAAATGGATAGAATTGGTAGCATGGTTTGGCTGCCTAATAATGTATTGAAATGGTATGCAATGTGGTATTTTAGGTATGCTTGAGAAGGGTGAGAAATGTGGCTTCAATCAAGCCTATTTTCACTCCACACAGCCGAGCACACAGGCGTGTGGCTTGACCGTGTATGACTCATGGCCTTGGTACACGACCGTATGTCCCCTGGGGTAGCCCTTTTCAAATTAAGTCAGTATACCCTATAGGTTTGGCACGGCCGAGACACATAGGCTTGTTTACAGGCCGTGTGAGGCTCGTGGGCTGGCACATGAGCGTGTGGCTAGCCGTGTGACCCAAGTCAGTAACCCCTCCAGATTTTTCACGGCCAAGGCACACGGGTGTGTCTTTGGCCCTGTGGTACAAGTCAGTATGTATACCCTGTTTTCACACGGCCTGAGACATGAGTGTGTTTGTTCACATGGCCTGTTCACACGGGCATGTGACCCCTGAATGTTGGAAAATTTTCTAAGTTTCCCAAAGTTTTCAAATGTTATCGGTTTAGTCCCGAACCTTTTCTAAGCATGTTTTAAGGCCTCGTAGAGCCTTATAAGGGACAATGTGAATGTTTTGGATGGGTTCTATATGTAACGCCCCCACGCCCGAGACCGTCGCCGGAGTCGAGTATGAGGTGTTACTAAGCTTAATTTAACATTTTTAGAACTTTGGATTATTTGTTTCTACATTCACAGCTTTTAAGCTACTTGTGTCACAGTCACAAGAAAAATCATATCTCAAGTTACGAAACTCGAAATCAAGATCCGTAAATTTTCCTTGAATCTAGACTCATATACCTATCTACTAATTTTTTTCTAGAATTTTTGGTTGAGCCAATAAGTAACATAACAAACGGCATACCAATCAACATTAGCATGCATCACTAAAACACATATCACATTTCTAATCATTTTTCATCATCTTATTACCTTATCGTGATTGTATCAATACTCAACCCGAGGGTTAAATACATACCTGTCCAAAATATCCATTTCACATCACTTACCAATACGTCTCTTTACATCTCGAATATTCCTCTATTTGAGTATAACTTTACCCGTTGAACACATCGGAATATAATTCGGATACATGGATAACTTGCACATAAGTGCCATATATGCAATCAAGCAATCATGTAACCCGCCCATAAGCGAACTCGGACTCAACTCAACGAGCTCGGGCGTTCAGATCCATAAGTGAACTCGGACTCAACTCAACGAGCTCGGATGCCTAGTTACATCTCACGAACTCGGACTCAACTCAACTAGTTCGGACATTCGCATCCATAAGTGAACTCGGACTCAACTCAACGAGTTCGGATGCTCAACCATCCTAGTGACATGTCACTTGTATCCTAATCTATTCCTAAGGTTCAAACGGGATTTTCCTCGAACACATATCCTTGCCATCTTAGTAAAATACCGAAACCAATACTCAGGAACACTTTATATTTAACAAATAATACAAATAATTTGCATTTTATTTGAAAATAACCACAAAGCATATATTTCATGATAAAAATCAGCATATCATATTATTAACATCAATAATTTAAAAAAAAAATTATACTATATTATTTACACATGAGCTTACCTTGGTACCAAAATACAAAGATTTTGCAATTTAGTCCATAATCTTTTCTTTTCCTCGATTGAGGTCGATTCCACGTCTTTCTTGATCTAAAATAACACATTTAGCTTATTTAATACTCACATTATCAAATTAATCCTTAACTCAAATTTTGGCAAAATTACAATTTTACCCCTAAACTTTTACATATTTACATTTTTGCCCCTAGGCTCGGGATTAAACTTTATTCCTTATTCTTATGTTTTACAACATGCTGATCACTTTTCTCTTCTATGGCAACATCAAATTCTCACTCTAACATGTACTTGTGACTATTAGGTATTTTTACCGATTAAGCCATTTTACTCGTTTTTGCTTAAAATCGAGTAGTACAAGTTGTCTAACATAATTTAAAACTTCATATTCTATCATAAAACATCAAAATATACAAATTTCACCTATGGGTATTTTTCCAAATATAAACCCTAGGTTAAATTATTGCTAACATAAGCTTAATCGAGTTATCGGGATCTAAAAACGTAAAGAACATTAAAAACAGGCTTGGAATCACTTACTATGGAGCTTGGAAGCTTGAAACAAACCCTAGCTATGGAGAACCCTTGAAATTTCGGCCTAATGAAGAAGATGGACAAAAATTGGCTTTTAATTTTGTTTTTAATTCATTTTAATAACTAAATGACCAAAATGCCCTTACTACTAAACTTTCCAAAAATTCCTTCCATGTCCTAATTTTTTCCATGAACTTAAATTAGTCAAATTTCTATTTAAGACCTCCTAATTAATATTTCAATGCAATTTCATACTAAAAACTTCTAGAATGCAAATTTTGCAACTTATTCGATTTAGTCCCTACTTTCAATTTAAACACTTTAGGCATAGAATTTCTTCACGAAATTTTCACACAATCATGTAATCATATCATAAACCTCAAAATAATTATAAAATAATTATTTCTATCTCAGATTTGTGGTCACAAAACTACTATTCCGATTAGGCCCTAATTCGGGATATTACACTATATATGAATGCATAAATGTATATGTTATGTACGTGAATGATATGTAATGATTGGTAATGCCTCGTAAACCTAATCCGACGATAGATACGGGTTAGGGGTGTTACATTTTATTGGTATTAGAGCTATGGTTTAGTTGATTCTAGTACTAACGTAGCATATGTGAGTCTAGCTATACATGCCATATTTAACCTGTGATAGCGTGATATCTCTCGAATCTGACAAAAATTGTTTTAATTAGACAAACATGCTTTCCAACCCATATAATTTTGATAGTAATGAAAGTGATACTCCAATACTAAGTAAAGATGTGTATGTGATGAATTGAAACCCATAAAAGTACGAATGATAGATTGTAATAGTATGTTAACTATAAATGTTATGTTATGTGCATGTATATGTGAGAGTTAAATTTGAGGCTTTACGACCCTCACCCCCTTACCAGTAAAGTATTACAATGAAATCCGTAATATTAGATTGAATAAGCTCACAAGTGTGGAATTATAGAGTCCATAATTGAAGGATTAATACTGTGATCAGATAAGAGAATGAGTCAACAAGTAGAGACAGTACTAGAAGAGATATCAAATCGTTCTGAAGGCCATTCAGATTATGCAATGTCATTGTTAAAGAAGAAGTTAAATTTGATTAAACAACATATTCAGGTATGATATTTAAAGAATGTATTAACTGGAAATTCTTCTAAATTAATTTCTGTTAGTGATGGGATAGGGTGAAATTAGTGATGACAGAATTAGACAGTGGAATAATGTTTGAATTGAAATGATAGCTGAGTGCAGTGTTATAGTCGAGCAGTTACTATGGTTTCTTCTGGGCATTCTATTTGTACATTTATTCTCAGAAGTATATGTGACTGTTTAATTTCATAAGAAATTCTTATCGTATGATAACGTTAGCTAAACATACTATTAGACGAAAGTATTGTGGTCTATATGGTTTATGATCGACATTGCTCTATTTTTCTCTAGTATTCTATTCTATTGTGTTGATAGAAAAGTCAACGGTAAAATCTGTATGATTGCTAGTATTTTGTTTCTACTAGTTATTGTTCTGTTGAATATACATGATTATATTGCTTCTGCCATTGTTGATTTCAGTGTTTATAAGTGTTGTTTTTTCTTCTGGAAATTTTTTGGGATATCATCGAGACCTTTATCATTATATGTGGGTTGTAATTTTCAGAAATTCTGTATAGCTTAACATTTTAAGATTTTGCTACCTCAGTTTTATTATGATTCTATGTAATTGTCTGCAAGAGATATTCTTTTGACGAAGATGACTTTATTTAATATGACAAAAATTTCTAGTTTGATCATGGGAGTACAGTGGTATAGTTATCAGATTCATAAAGGTTGTGTTTCTACAATGGTTGCTATTGAAATCATATTCAAATTTCTCTTGTGTTCAAAATGCATTACTAATAGCTGGGGCATTACCTATCTGTACGGTCAAGATGTCGGCTTTATTATGGCACTATGATTTTAATCTATCTGATGGTTGTGGCTTCAGTATAGTTCAAAGCTTCGTTGATTAATAATTGAAAAGTTATTGTTTGACAGTTGAGAACAATTCAGTGGTTTAGTCTGATTTGAGTTATTTGCTTGAAAGGTTAAATGAGTTATATGTGTTTGAGTTCATCTTTAGATCCGTAAATAAATTTTTGTACGTTCATGGGTTAATTGATAAATAGTCTGAATGAAGAATTCATATTCCAGAAGATGTGAAACTGAATTAAATTTATCGGAACAGTTTTATTGAGAAATGTTTTTGTAAACTAAAGTTGTTTTGATTGAGAAAATCATCGTGCTTGTGAAGTCTGCATGATATGATAATTATTAATAAAGTGGTAATCAGTTGAAGACATTATTAACTGAAGCATTAGTTCTGCTTCAGCCTGCGCCGAGTAAAGAGTTTATGATTTTCAGTTAAACGTCATTAAATGGTTTGAAGTGTGTTATAATGCAAGAATGTATAATGATAGATTATGCTTACACACAGTTAAAGCTGTATGAAATGACTTATGAATTAGAGATGATTGATAAGGTATTCGCGTTGAATAGTCAGTGACATTGATTGTTTGGTGAGTAATGTAACCTATTTTTTGACTGAAAGAGTGTTTAAAATATTTAATGTTATAGAGAGATTTGAATTTAGGACATCAAAGGTGGGTTGAACCATCGAAAGGATTTGAGTAGTGAGTGCCCTCCACTTATAAGGCATAGACCAAGCAGGGAACCTATCGCTGCAGTTACCCCTACCCCATTAGTTCCTTCTTTTCCCGAAAATCCATCATTATCTGAAGAGTTTGCCCTTTATCCAAGTTTTCCCATACTTTCTTCTAATCCAACATTTTTAGAAAATCTTTTATGGGCATTTCCTGTGGTTCAATCAACGGTTCCTCCTCCTCAAGTACCAGATGTTACCCCTACTAGAATAGGAAATGTTTTTCCTTGGTGAGATCTTTTGGAGCCAATGCCATCATCTACATCTCTTAGCTCTATCTCTCAACAATAAAAGAGCTTACTACCTCTTCAATTAAAGAAAGCTTTCTCCTCTTACTTTACATCAGCTTCCATTGAGTGCCTTCTAACTCTTATGTTCTAAGTTACAAATGTAACAGCCCATTTTTCGGTAGCATCGGAAACAGTAGTTTCGGGGCCACTGAATCTGACAAGTTCATATATATTATTATTAATATTTACTAGTCAAACATGGTTTTAAAAAGGTTTTTGATATAGTGATTTTGTTATATAAGCGATTTATTAAGTTTAAATGGTAGGACCCTAAGGTCAAGTGGTTTTATAAAATGAGGTATCGGGACCTCATTTCTATAAATTGAGCCATAAATATTTTTATAAATATTTACGGAGTGTCATTAAGGTTGTATTAAAGTTTCATTGAAAAATTCTAACGTTTCGATAGTTAATTAATTAAAAAGGTCTAAATTGTAAAAGATGTAAAATTTGATCACTATTTGATTTGAGTGATTAAATGGTTAATTAAATAAAGGAAAAGAGACTTAAATGGTAATTAAATCATGGTCAAAGTTTCCAAGCGGGGGTGTTATGATTGAATCCACTAGCTTTTGGATTAATTGTTCTTTTAGTCTTGATTAGTTTAGCATTAGATTGTAAATAAGTTTATTTAGTTAGAATTTAATTTAATTGAAGGATCAATTGTGAAATTAAACCTTCCTTTGATGGTAATTATGCCATATATTCATGCAATAGACAATTATGGTCATGAAATTGGTGTTTTACTTGTTTATTAACCAATGTTAAAATGGTAATTTGATAAATTAAATTAAATTAAATTAAAAACAAAAGGTTAATTTGATATAATCTTTTTGGTTTCTTCTTCAAAAACCGAAACCACCATATATGTTGAGATGAAGCTTTCGGCCATGTTTCATTGGATGCATGTAAATCTATTTTAGCCCCATTTCTAATAATTTTTATGTTTTTGAGATCGTTACAACTAGGTCCAGCTAGCCTATACCTTCGATTTTGAAACTATTAAAGATTTTGAATGTTTCCATTGATAAACCTTGCAATTTTAGATGTTAAATGATGAAATTGAAATATTATTTGTTATTTAAAAGTATTTTATTAAGTGATTTTTGATGAATTTTTCGATTAGCGACTAAATTATTAAAATAGTAAAAATGCAAGGATTAAATGTGAAATTGTAGCATGAATGGCTATTTTGGATACCATGAACATTCGGCTAAGCTCAATTTTGAGTAAAAATGGTTAATTTGCATGTTTTGGGCTCAGGGACTAGATTGAATAAAAGTAAAACTTTAGAGGTAATTTTTTTAAAAATGTTAAAAATGATCTAATTGCTTGAAATGAATTTTTTTTATTGTCTAAATTAATATATTGCATGAAATTATTAATTTAGATCAAGATCGGGTGAAAAATCGAGGAAAATGGAAAATTACCAAAATGCTCCTGAACTTTGGTATTTCTGCAATTTAGCTAGGTAAGTTCGTATAAACTGTATTCTGAATAATTTTTATTAAATTGAATGTTAATATGTGATTAAATCAATATATATATGTTAGTATATAATTTACCGTGTTATGAAATGACGTAAATCCAACGACGTATGACGATTACCGAGCCCCGATTGAACCTTAGGAATTTATAAAATAAAAATGACATGTCATTAGGGTTTACATGATTCGGGTGCCGATCTTGAACGTGCTACCGATGGCTGAGGTCTGACATGTGTTGCGGACACTCCACAGCTCGTGTGAGCAGGCCCATTTTCACAGCTCGTGTAAGCATTTTGATTCATAGCTCGTGTTAGCATACATGTATAGGAATTGAAAGATTACAGTTACATGAGTTAGCACACTATGTGTGAGCTATCCCAGGTATCCAACGGTATTCTCAATGGCTCAACGAGCATTATTCGGATAAGAAACTGTAAGAGAACGATATGTTTTATGACATGTACATATATGAACATCCTTGATATGATGATATATGAAAATTATATAGGTTGAGATGATTTATAAACTCATGAGATACATGTTGTGGCTAAATGGATATTAATGTTAATGTGCCTTCGATTTATATCATGTATGCTAACATGTTTAGTGTAAATGCTTAGGCTTTGGCCAAGTTGTAGTTGGATTATGCCATGTTAAAATTATAAGTTATGCATTGATATGGTAAGTGCCTAAATGGAAATATGTTGGTGATCATGAAAGAGTGGTAAGGTTTAAATTATGTAATTTTTATTGAAATGGTTATCATGTGGTTAATTCCAAAAGAACTATGTTAAATGCACTAGATTGTAGCTATGGTTGAATGATATGGTTATGTCTTGTGTGATATGCATATGAAACGGGTGTAGAAAGGTAATGAATAGTAAGTTCATACTTGTAGTGTAGAATGATGAAAAAGGGAATGATGAGTTGAATTGATGTTGTTATTTAAGTTAAAGAAAGTAAATGCAATTGAAAGTAACGAAATACAAATGAAAATAAGAAAATTTGAAAGGATTGATATGACTAAAATTTATACGAGCTTATTAAGCATTCATTGCTTACGTAGTTATCATTCTCTTACTTTACAGATTATCGAAAGCTTGATCGGGTTGGAAGCTCATCGGAGATCTATCACACTATCCAGTGATTATATCGATAGATTTTGATGTCTTAGTTAAGGTTATAATGGCATGTATAGGTGGAGTTATGATTGATGATTAGTTGAATGTTGGTTGATGAGTTTGGCATGTATATGTCATGTTGGGTGATGTAGCCTTGGTACATTTGGTGCCTTGTTGATATGTGTTAATTTGATAATGTGTTAAAGCATGTTGAAATGGCCAAAGTGATATATGATGAACTGAACTAAACATGGTCAAGATATGGTATGCTTTGGAAAGTTTTTGAACACATGTGCATAATTGAAATATGGTTTGTATACATGTTGTAACACCCCTAACTCGCATCTGACACCGGAATAGGGTTAAGAGGTATTACCCTTCAATACACATCATTCACATACATAACACATACATTTATGCATTTATATATATAAACCCATCCAACATATTCACATTGTCCCTTATAACATTCTATAAGGCTTTAAAACATGCTTAGAAGAGGTTCGGGACTAAACCAATAACATTTGAAAATTTTGGGGAACTTGGAAAATTTTCATGCAAGGGTCACACGCCCGTGTGAACAGGCCATGTGCCTCACACGGCTACCAGACATGCCCATGTGATAGGCCGTGTGAAAAAAGCGTATACATACTGACTTGCACCACACAATTGAGGACATGCCCGTGTGAAATCTAAAGGGGTTATTGACTTGGGTCACACGGCCGATCACACGCCCGTGTGCCAGCCCGTGTGCCACACACGGCCAGTAGACACGCCTGTGTGTCTAGGCCATGCCAATCCTATAGGGTATACTGACTTAATTCAAAAGGGTACCCCAGGGGACACACGGCCGTGTAGCATGACCGTGTGTCGCACACAGCTAAGACACACGCTCGTGTCTCTGCCCGTGTGGATAAAAATAAGCCATTTTCCAAGCCAATTTGCCACCCTTTTCACATGCACACCTAGCAACCAAAATGGTACCTTTTCAATACATTTATAGATAGCCAAAACATTTCAATTCATATAAAATTCATACCTCAGCTAATTCAACTACTCAATTCCATATTCAAAACATACCAAATCATTATGCCAAAATCACCAAATCTTACATAACTTCCAAATACATTCACTCATCAACTTATTATCTATTTTATGCCTCAAAATCAATCCACAACATATCATCTTTCAAGCATTAACTTTCCAAATAACAACTAACTACTTGAGCAATCATATAACCATACCAAACAAGCCAACACATAAGGCATCATATACGTCACATATATCACTTATCAAACACATAATTTAAGCCAACTTAAATGGCCATATTCACCAACATTTACATCATTAGCAAGCCAAATCTCATGGCTTATGTCATAAATCAAAACATACTAAAATGACACTAGCTTATACATGCCATATACCATATATACAAGCTTCAAAAGTAACAATAAGATGATCGATAATGTGACGATGCTTCTAACGATCCCCGAGTCCGAGCTAGCTTTGATTATCTATAAAACAGTGACAAACAACACATAATAAGTTTCATAGCTCAGTAAGCTCGTAAGTGATCAACTCAATTCATCAAATAAATATAATTCAACCATTTTCATATTACCAAATCAAAATCACCTTAACTACAAACCTTTCTCATGTCTCAAAATATGATCCAATATAATCTCATTGAACTTTATCAATATAATATTTGAATCGGTTCTATACGTACCTATACCACCTCGTACTAGCCTCTTTCACAAATACATCATTCATTACCCGTTGAACCATTTGGAATAGAAATCGGATGCTCAAAGACCTCAATCGATAAATACCTATACCATGCCGATAGCCAAATCAAGGTAACTTATCCCGAAGTACCTATACCATGGCCCGTAGCCAAATCAAGGTATTATTCGCACCCGAAATTTCGATATCATGGCCCGAAGCCAATACATTAGCCTAATGACATGTAATTAGCATTTTAACTATTCCTAAGGTTCAACCGGGAAGTTTCGCTTGTCGATTTCATCGTCAAACACATCTGTATAATCATTTTCACAATTCAAACATTATTCATAATCTCATAATCACATTTTATGCAATATTAAAGCATATAATATGCATTTATAATGAAATTATCACATCTCAAGCTTACCTCATACTCGGAATTGACGAATTAGATCGATTACTCGATAACATTCGATTCCCCCGATCTAAATCTAATATCTTTCTTTCAGGATGTATATGAATTCAAAATTAACTCATTTAATCACCTATTCATTCAATTTCATCCAAAAATACCTATTTGGGCATTTTTACACTTTAGCCTCTAAAGTTTCATATTTTTACAATTTAGTCCTTATTTCACAAATACATAAATTCACACAATTCAATTTAACCCATGCTTAGCCGATTTATACTTGAGCCCTTAGAAGCCCAAAAATTTCATTTATTTCACACTTCCACCCTTAAATTTACAAATTTCTCAATTTAATCCCTAATATACATTTTTACTCAAAATCACTTTAGAAAACATAGATATCTATCACTAAGCTTTCATAATTCATCATAAAACATTCATAAACACATGAATTCATCAATGGAAACTTTCAAAATATTAATCAATTTTGCAAATTAGTCCCTGGTCTAGCTAGTACTCAATACAACGATCACAAAAACATAAAAATCATCAAAATTCGAGCTTATAACATACCGTAATCAAGCTTTAAAGGTGTCAAACCGTAAAACCACATTTTAAGCTTCTTTCTATTTGATTTTAGGCTATGAATGATGATAATATGGCTTATTTTCACTTTTTTTTATTTAATATTAACTTAATAACCTAATTACCATTTTAACCTTAATATAAAACATTTAATATCATCCATTTAATGCCCATTTATGTCAAACTCCTATATTAATGGTTTAATAACATCATAATGACCTCACATTTAATCCACCATAGCAATTAAACACATTTAACATATAGAATACCACTTTTGCATTTTATGCGATTTAGTCTTTTTTCTCAAATTGAGCTATTAAACAATAAAATTAGCTCACCAAATTTTCACACATATATAATCACATGCTATATACACTAAAAGTAATATTAAAATAATTTTACAACCTCGAATTTATGGTTCCAAAACCACTATTCTGATTTAGCTAAAACCGGACTGTTACACATGTTGATTGTTGGAACCATCTGGGTATGGTTAGATTTGTGTCATTTAGATGGCCTTGATGGTTGGAGTTGATATGGTCATTTGAAGTTGTGTTTTGAATAACCAAATTGGTATGTTTGAATGTAATTTTGGCATGTAGTCAATTATGGTATAACTTGGTATGGAATTAAACTATATATGTATGGATGAGTGATAGTACTAGAAAGAACATATGTTTTCTCCCTACTTATTGGTTAATTTGTCCCCATTTAGTTATCTTTAGCACATATTTTAGCATTTTCAGTTCAATAAGTTGCATTTTATAACTCAGTGGATCTTAGCTTATTTATCCTTAATTTTTTCATGTTTTGGTACTGATGTCGATGCATAAGTATTTCTAGATTGCGCCCAGAATTATCGTTGCACCTAATAGCTATCTGGATAAGAACAAAATGTGTGAGTTGTCCAGTCTGGTACAACCAAAGTGTATGTACAGAGGCAGTATCATTCTGATGAAAGGACACTTGTGCTATTTGGATAAATGTTAATATTCACATGAAAAGGAAAAAATGGAAGGCTTTTTTTTGGGGGGGTATTATCTTCTTCAACCTATCTTTTAAAGCTTTTCGACTATGGAAGGTTAAGTCTCTTACGGGTGAACCGATGTGAAAAGGACACAGATTAGCTCCTGACGAGGAGCACTGAGTGCGACACAAGAGAGAATAAATAGATTCAAGTCGAGATTGTCTAGAAATAGTATTCTCCACTTGTTTCTTTTATATTTCTTTTCTAAAAAATGGTGATTACTTTCTATTTCATGTTTGTACGGAAGTACACATGATTTCTAGGTTAAATGTTATTTTATTCAATCTTGCTTCTACTGCTTAATCTTTGGGTTTGAATGTTTTTAGCATGAAAGTGTTATTGCGATCACTAACAGTGGAAAATGCAGCGACAATTCAAGCTAACAAGCATGACAACGGAAGTTGCTTGAGGATTAGAGGAATTTAATCCACTTGTTTTTAATAGTGTTTCATCGCCATCATCGGAAAGTGTGGTTAATGTGTATGTTTAAGTCTTAGATTAAATATAAAAGTTAAGCTTGGTAAGATATTCATTGCAATTTAATGCATCAACAATCACCTACCCTTTTATACCTTGTGAGCATTTAATATTCTGTTGAATATTCATTGCAATTTATCTCATTTCTATCTATTTATTACATAGACATTGATAGACAAAAGATAACTATCCTCGTGGGATCGATATCTAACAGAGTTATATCTGTCTACTATACTTGCATCGACAGTGTACGCTTACACATTATTGTTGTGACATTAAAGAGCCGATCAATAAGTTATGGTCAAATATGTATAAGTTAGATATATGTATATCTGGGATGCATGATAACTATATGATGGAAGTTCAAATGGTAGATAAAAATGTATATTATAAATGGCCTTTTGATATGTTTGAATATGGTGAATTGGTATAATTGTTATAGATGACATGTATGGCTACTGGCGCTAGATGTAAAATGGCATATTTGGTACTTTTGGTCTGAAATTTGATAGGTAAAATATGTGGTAAGTTATGACATAAGTTTAGTTATAAGTTAGTTGAACTTTTGGCCAATTTATGTGTATGGATATGCATGTTTAATGGCTGTGATTCAGGTGCCTCTTGGGCACATTGGTTGTATGCTTATGTACCTTAATTGGATAGCTTGTTATAGCATGGTTTGGTGCACTTTGGAGTGCTTGATTATATATGGAAAATTGGTTGTAGGTGGATGCATGTTTGGATGAGAAAAATGGCTTGAAAGTGGCCTATTTTTTGTCCACACGAGCAAAGACACAGGAGTGTGTCTCAGCCGTGTGTGACTCAGCCAGGTGTCACTGTCGTGTGTCCCCTGTAGCTTTCAAAGGGTTACAAGTGAACCTGTTACATGGCCTAGCACACGGCCTAGCACATGGGCGTGTGAGGCCAATTCAAAGAGTACAAGGCCTAGCACACGGGCGTATGGCTTGGCCATGTGACTCAAGTTAGTGAGTTACACTGGCATGGACACAGGCAGGGACACGGGCGTGTCTATCGGCCATGTGACCCCTACAATTTGAAATTTTTCATCTTTTCCTGAAAAATTCTAAATGTTTCCAATTTTGTCTCGATTTGTTTCTAATGTGTTTTTAGGGCCTCAAGGGCTCGTATAAGGGACAATATGTATGTTATTGATGGAATTTGCTATTATTGATGTTGTGGAGTAAATGATTTATATTTTTAATAGTTTTGAAATGTAAACTCTAGTAATGTAACACCCCCAAACCTGGCCTGGACGCTATGGTCGAATCTGGAGGCGTCACATGTCAGTGCTTTTAAAAAAACCTTAGCAGGTTAAAAATCGTTCAGTTTGTTATCTTTACTTAAGTCGTGAAATCTCTATTCCAATTATTAAGTGAAAACGTTTCATTAACGCGGAAGCTAAAACATCATTAATTAATAAATCAATAACTTAACAAATTAAATTCCCAAAATAAACCCAAGAATAGTTCGAGTCCAAATACGTATTAATCCCAAAAATAAATATTTAAATAAAGCAGACAACATAAAGTGTTACTCAAAAATCTGTAAATGTCTACCATTGGTCACCATCGAGCCCTCCATCACACCGATCCATCTACTGCTGAGGATTACCTGACAGACAACATAAACAAAAGGGTGAGTTTTTGCAAACTTAGTGTGCACGTCCCCACAAATAGCATGCATACAAACAGATAACAAAATACAGATATTCGGCCTTAGCCATACAGATATCGCATGCAAAACAAATCAGATATTAGAAATATCATACCCACTAACCCTGCACACCATCTCCATCCAACCTAACACACCATGTGGGGATAAGATTGACCTACCCAGCCCTACACACCAAGTATGGGGATATAATCAACCCATCCAACCTTACACACCAACTGGTATCGTAAAACAGTACATAATGAATATACGCAGCATGGCTGCCAGATAACAGGCTAATCGCCTCTCAAACTTCCTTCTCTTCACAACAATCCCAACCCAATGCACTACAACATAATTAGTATGACATGCTTATATGCAGTTATCAGATCATACGTCATGTCATAACATATATACAAAATCAGACAGATATACATGCTTGTATTAACATACTTTCGCATACAATGTAGTAATCAAACAGAGTATGGGGTCTAAGTAACACTTACTGCCCCTACAGTCAGGTCACAGTCGACTTAAGTGACCCGTGCAACCTTACAAAACATTTCATCAAAATTGGGCTCACACGCCCGTGTGCCTTACCCATGTGGGCCCACATACTTGGATGGCCCACACGGCCCAAAATAGCTTTGCCCGTGTGGATCACCCGGCCTGGCCCAGAATCCCACACGCCCGTGTGGTTCACCCGTGTGTCCCACACGCCCTTGTGGCCTACACGGCCCAAATGGTCAAGCCTGTGCCTCGCACACGGCCTCGCCAACCTCACACGCCTGTGTCTGTTGCCTCCATGTGGCGTATGCACGGCCTGGCTCGTTAGTAACACGCTCGTGTCTCACGACACAAGCTACCACATGGGCAGACCATATGCCCGTGTGGCGTCGATAGACTGCGTTTTGGCTTTTGCTGAAACTCATTTTCTACGCAATCAGAGTACACACCTGGTTCATTTTTGCTGCTAATCCAACCACGAGCACTCCAAAGCCTAAAATCGACAATATTGAGCCCAATATCAGTCACTTAAATTGACTTCCTTAAGAACTGCCAAATCCCGAAAGAGAGATCTACTTACCTTCAACGAATACGGTGATTCCTCGCTGTTTAGAACCCCAACAGAACCTTGAATATCCTCTAATCCGCAAACAAAAACCCTCTTAAATGATCTCCAAAAAAAATCACGCAACTTAATAAAGTGATACTTACCGAATCGACAGAACCGCTAGCAATACACCTAAGCTTATCGAAAAAGAAGAAAAACGAAGGAGAAGGGAAAAAAGAATGGAATTTTGGCTGTAAGGGTTTAGGAAAAAGAGAAGACGACAGAGAAACACTTTTGACTGAAAAGAGGAAAAAGAACTTTACCCATGAAGCCCTAACTTTTCCCTAAAACCCTCTACTCAGAATTTTAATAAAGCCCAACACTTAATCGAAACTTGCAGCAAAATAATTCCAAAGCCACTGCAAGGATTTGAACTTAGGACCTTGAGCAGACTGACACTCCTCTAACCATTAGACCAGCAGGCCCATTCTATTAAGTTTTTACCAACCATTCCTTATAAGCCCACTGACCTAAAGTTAGGCTTTACTAAAATAAAAACCAAAATTTAGCCCAAGTTAAAACCTGAACTTGGGACCTCCCAAACACACCTTAGAGCACATAACCACTTAAACCAACACATTTAAGGCCAAAAATAACACGGAGCCAATTGTTTGGACATTTCCATGCTCAACAATCACAAAAGCCGAAAACTATAAAAATTTGGGGTGTTACAAGTAATGCTCCATAACCCTATTTCAGTGATGGATAAGGGTTAGGGGTGTTACAACAAAAATCATGTCCATTGAACATAGCCTTTGGGGTAGGGTTCTTAGAGATGGCAGTCAGCATTACAAAAATAAAATATCTAATTTAAAGAAGGCTACAAAATCTGGTGAAGATGCTTTGGCTGAACTATGCCAGAAATTTTAAGATTCTGCCCATTTAATTGGAAAACTAGATGCACAACTCGCAACTTTAATGGGTAAACACAGAGATGCTTAGACCTAAAATGAGCAGCTAAAAGAGGAAACCAATTAATTGAACGATGAGAAATTGGCCTTAGAAGAGAAACTTAGAGCCCTGGAAAAGAGCCACAAGGCAGAACTAGAGAACCAATGTTGTTCCCATGATAAAACCTTCAAGGAGTATCAAGAAGACACTCAAAATAATCTGATCGAGGCCTTACCTGAATGGAAGTAAAATTTGATTTTACACGCCTAGGCTACTACAGGTCCTCTTGATATCATAAAACTAGATTTTGACTATCTCAAAGATATTTCCACTAGTTCACTTAACTTTGATGTTTACCATCTATAAGGTGAAGAGTGGGAAACTTGTCAAAGGGAGTGGAAGCAAATTGAAGGATTTATCATTCCACTCATACCCATTTTTGAAGACGATAAGGAAGGCTCAGCATCAAATGATCAAGTTCTAGAGGAGATCTCTTCTACTGAAGAGGTCATTACCGAGCCTACTAATCAGCCTGATGAAGGGAAAGACTAAGATCGAATTTCTTTAGTCATGCACTTTGTCTTATTTTTATCTTTATTTTCGCTGGTCTTTTGAACCGTATAATGCTTTCTTATTAATGCACCATTCCTTTACCTTCTCTACTATCTCATTTATTATTTCATTACATCATTATTTACTTTACACATAAACATAGTTATGTTCACATACCTGAGAGACTAAGCCCGGCTCAGCGTATTATGCATACAAGGCTTCTTCATCTATGTGGTCTAAGAACTGACTAAACTTCTCTTTGATACCAAAACTTATAATGCCCTTAACCCAACCCAATTTACCAAGTCCGAATCTTGGGTGCTACTAGGCGATGCAAAACATTTAGTAAAATAGTTTATTAATTTCTTTTTTAAGTCTGTTATTCAAAGTCTAAAAGAAAATCTCAATATCTTTAAAATTTTGAAATGGAGTACATGTTAAACATCATATTACAACTCATCTGATTCAAATCTTTACAAGTTAGAAAATTATTTAAAATAGACTTAAAAGACAAATTTCAAAGTTGCACCACCAGTCCCCTGCATGCATAATAGCCCAATCCACCACTAGTTTGGCGTACTCCTGGTGTTTTCCCTCTAAGCGAATCCACTTCTCAACAAACCTGAAAAGAAGTAATAACCTCGTAAGTACAAAAGTACTTAGTGAGCTCATTGATGGTACCTTGGCGTAGTTTTGTAATACTTTAGGAACTTCTATAGTTTAACTTCTACTCCGTGCCATTTACTATAGATGATATCATACGGTCTTATCCTTCTTGTACATGCCAATTATCACATCCCTATTGGACTTAATTAGCAGGAGGACCCTTCTCGTTATTACACGATTCTCTTGCCCTAATATACTTTGTAATAGAATACCCTTAGAAACAACTTCCATCAATCCACAACTTAACTCATGCTTTTCCTTCAATTAATTTATTACTGTGATTGTCTTGGGCGAACACATACATATAGTGGATACTTGCATAGTTTTTCATACTATTGACTCTTACTCATACATACCCTAATTTATTTTAGTTCTTATACCCAAACTGGTAATTCACTGCAAGCAACATCCAGATGAACTCCATATCATGCTATAACATAATCTCCTAATTCAAAATAACATTAACTAAGATTCAGAATAAATTTAGAAGAAGAAATGATAACCTTTAATTTTCATACTCACATATCATCATAATAGACACCCTTATTGACATACAAATATACATCTTTATTTTATGTAAATCCCTTAAGATTTCATTCAACTCTTATTCCAAAGCATATAAATACCTTATCTAGGTTATACATGTTACAAAACTACTAGATTTTACTCATATCTCTCCATAGAGATAGACATTCAAGTTCGTAGCTTAGTAGATATTCCTGACAGTTCACGCCATATAGACTTAGCAAAATACACTATACATGCAATCAAATAGAACACGCCACTAAGGCGATCCATTTAGAGTCCGCCACAAAGGTTATTATTTCATATTACACCACAAAGGTATTTCTTTTATATTACAAGACAAAGGCTTTTC
This sequence comes from Gossypium anomalum, assembly GCA_025698475.1. Taxonomy (NCBI): domain Eukaryota; kingdom Viridiplantae; phylum Streptophyta; class Magnoliopsida; order Malvales; family Malvaceae; genus Gossypium; species Gossypium anomalum. Next base: position 71,705,116 of record CM046966.1, on the reverse strand, counting down.
TATCCTGACGTGTCAATATGGATTTGCTTTAACTCACGTTATGTGAGCTTTGCCCATCATCATCTTGGGACACGAGATAACCCCATTAGGTAATCACCGCACTTTAGTTTCTTTCGAAAAATGACATGGCCATAGACTTTTTCCTTTTAGAGATCGTGTTTAAAGTCCTAACGAACCCCTTTAGACTCCACCATGGTGAATAGACACAGACTCACTTGACCGACTCTTCATGCATTTACACCATTTAAGACTTTACACTTTTATCCATTAACAACACCCAACTAACTTCCATTTCATCACATACACCAATTTGTGCTCATATAATCATACTTCATCATCAGAATACTTATCACATACTTAACTTTTCAGATTCCATACGGACTACACTTGCAAAACCCAACAAACATTCATACAATAATATAACCTTCATATTATACTTTTCTGATATTGGTTTCATAGTTCATTCGATTTTCATAGAAATATTTAACATAAATGAAATACATGAAAGAGTCAATTTAGGGACTCACCTAATAACCATTGTTATCAATTAAGACTCTGGATTCATTATCCAACCAGAAACCTCAACAACCACTGCTTATAAAACATATGAACACCATTAAAACTCATTTGTTTAACTTTTACCATCATTTGAAACCCAGATAACCACCATGCAAAGCCTTAGTTCTTAATTTTACTATTCATGCACATAAAAACATACTTACTCTTTTAGAAGTCAACATGCAAGACCATAATGCTTACCTAGGATGTTAAACAACCCTCTACATGCACTCAGATTCTTTGTTTCAGCTCAATCAAGAAAGATCTATGCTCAGCTTCAAGGCAAACCATCAGTGGTGTTTTAAATGGAGGAAAAAAGATAAACTCTTTTTTTTTCTCAAGCCCTTATCAATATATATATAAAAGCCCATATTCTCTTAGTGGAACTTGACACGTGTTACAAGCTTTCAAGGCTGCCTTAATTAATGATCTACAACTATAAATGGAATTCCAATATATTTATATATACTTAGTTCATCCCTTCAATCCTTCCTAACTACCTAGTTAGAATGTAACCATCATAATAACTTAATAAACTAGCACGCATTACCTTTACCGACAACTCAAATTATCCAGAAGTCCTCAATTCACTTACCCATTTCTTCTTATTTACAACTCAACAAATTCGGAGAACTATTCTTGCATAAAACTCTAACATTAACTATACGTCTGATGTATACACCAAGAGCATCAATTGGGCCAATAGGTCTGCACCACTCAAATTTCTTTCGGTTTACTCGCCAAACTCATGACTCACCAAAGTTGGGTGTTACATGGCCTCCCAATCTAATTTTTTCATTAGTGATTGTTATAAGAAAAGGAAAATAACTTTTTAGCCCTCAATATTTATAATTTTTGACAATTTGGTCATTACCCTTTAAAAGTAAATAATTTTTTTACAAAAATATTATCTTTCTTTATTTTAAATAAAAAACATAAAAATTATATATATATTTCAAAAAATCTAAAATTATAAAAAGAATGAAAACTATTATTCGGGTGAGAGGTAAAAACCTGATGACTTGCGAACTAATACAAATTGGTTGAATCGAGTTAAAAAATTAGTTGAACTAAAAATCGAACCAATTTTTATATTTCTATAATTGTTGATGCATAGTATAGACTGAAGGAGGAGAAGGGACAATGTCGAAAAAAATTGTTCACCCATTCTAAGGTTGAAAGTTGGAAACGTAGAGGGACTTAAGATGAATGTTTAGTGTATTAGGTTTTTGAGTGGAAAAGAGTCGCCCTACAAAGTGGTGTCTTGGGGTACTTATAGGAGGGGTAAAGACCAAGCGCAATCGAGTCCAAATGGAGGTAGAGATATAACAATAGTATCCCCCCATTGAGAGGTAAGTTATACAGTGATCGTTCCTCGAGACTATTCATATAGTATCTCTTCGTCTAATAGTCGTTGAAAATAAAATAAGAGGTGGTCAATTGGAATGGTTCACCCTTATAAGGAGAAGATCTATCCCTGATGAAGAGAAAGTATGAGGAAGTGCTTCTATTTTGAAATTCCCAAAAAAATTGATTTGTAGTTCAATGGGAGGTATAGTGATTCCCGAGTGGTGTCCTCCTCAAGGGGAACGTATCCATTAATAGTGGATGGCTCAATGGAGGGCCCATTCAGGTGGTTAAGGATAAACAGTCACTTCTCACGGGTGATATGAGGCACGTGAGTAGTTAATCACCGAGGAACCATCCAGGTTGTAGGGATGAAGGGCGGCTTGCGGGTGCCTTTTCGATTTATTTCTCATATTGCCATGTGTCCCAGTTGGGGGTGGTATAACAATATATTTTTTTATTTTTTAATAAATTATTTGATTTGAATCAGTTAGGCTGCTCAAATTGGGAACCTTAGGCTGCATCAGTTTGGCCCATTTTAATGTTAAAATAATAAAAAATAAAACTTATATTAATATTTAATTATAAAAATTAATACACATTTTATATCAATTTATATAAATCAATATACAATTAATATTAATTTTTTAATCATCTATATTTAAAATGGGTCGATCAAAATGGTTGGGTTACATGACCAATGAACACATCTTATTACCATTCAAGGAGTACATAACATTTTATTTTTTGAAATTTTAGAAATGTTTTTGGAACCAGACTAATGGCCGAACTGGTCAAACGAATCAGTTCCTAGTTCAAATGGTCTGATTGGTTCAAAATTAATAAATTGTTAAAAAATAAAAAAAATATTAATATATTAATATAAAAATCGGTTCAATTGTCGGTTCAATTGTTTATAAATTGATTCAACCACTTTGTATCAATTGGTGGATCAATTGATTTTTTACCCCTCATAGGACTGAAAGTCTAGTTGATTCTCAATCCAACCGGTGCCAATTTAGACAACATTGAATTTTGGAAATATTTTATATATTTAAAATTATATTTTGAATTTTTTGAATTTTAAAGTTTTTATTTTTTTATAAATTTAGATTTTTTTAAAAATGATATTTTTATGCTTTTTATTTAAAAAATGGGGAAAAATAAATTTTAAGTTTTTTTTTTTTTTAACTTTTAAAGGGTAAGGACTAAATTAACAAAAAAATAAAAATATTGAGTGTTAAAAAATTATTTTATTTTTTTATAACACTCACTAATAACAAAATTAAACGGAGGGACCAAAGCTTTTAAATCAAAAAAATATAACAACTCAATGTCTCAAAATAAAAATCTAAAAGTTAAATATTAAATTAAAAAAATAATCACAAAATAAAAATACAGACCCTACATCGTGTCCTCTAAAGGGATTTGGGTTATCCAAAATGAACGATAAGGCCTATGAAGTTGACTGGTCCATTAGAAGTTGGACAAACTTCTTTGATATGCTAATGGCTTAACCAGAAACCCATTAAAATTTTGAGTTAGGCATAAGCTCAAACACGGTTTCTTCTTCATATTAACAAGTAGAAATATCTTAGTTGAATTCAAATCACTTAGTAGCGATTGGTAATTTCCCGTGTTATAATTTCAACGAAATGTGATTTTTTAGAATATAATATTTAGGAATATAATTGATGAAAAAATTATTTTATGATGTTTGGTCAACATTGAAAAGTATTAATTAAAATTATTTAAAAAAATAGTATTATCATGTTGGTTCATTAAATACTTTAATAAGAATATAATGATAATTGCCGATTAAATCTTAACTCGATTGGTATGAGCATTGTTGTCAATGTAGAAGGACGTAGGTTCAAGTGCGCTAAAGTGCATTATCCTCCTATTTATGGGTTGGAAGGAGCAAATATGATCAGAACCTATAAACTTACCCTTATTAAATAAAAATAATATCGATGTGCTTAATATTTTACAATAAACAATAAGCTTTATTAGTAATAAATCTTTGAATTAAATATTTAATAATATTTTAATTGATAATTTTGATTGAAAACAAAATAATTTCAAAATTATCCTACATATAATTTCTAAATATAACAATGCATACATAAAATCCTTCATATATAAAACTTGTTTTAGAATGAATACTATAATGAATTGTAACGCAAGTTAATATATTGAAAGGGAAAGATACGAAAGCAACATAAAATAAATATAACATGTAAATGGTTAAATATGTTTATCAAAAATAAAGTTAAAAAAATTTACTTTCAAAGAATCAATTGAAATAATAAGAAAATTGGTAATGAAAACGATGAAATATTTTATTCTTTATTCTTTTACGTTCAAGTAATATGCTAAATCAAAATAAAATGGGCTTAATCTTATCTTTAATATATTTTTAACTTTTTAACCTATACGAGAAAGTAATTCGTTTACCATTTATCATGTTTATGAGGAAATAATTTTCAAAAGAAAGTAATTTTTTTCCATATCAAACATTGATTAAATACACAAAGATAGCTTATATATTAGTTATTTGCAAAATAAAATTTAAGATAAAAAGGTGGCAATGGCAGGCACCTATGCTTTTTGGTGGAAACTTCAAGCATTGCCCATGAGGAAATTAATGACCCAATGTGCTAAATCACATGTCTTTCGGTTTGGGCACATGATCCACGCCACTCTACCTCAACCTAACCATTTACTCCTCGCTTTTATACTTAAATTTTAAATTTTAAAAGTATGAAAAACAATTAAAATACGAACATCCGTACTAAAATTTATGTAACATTAATTATATAATTAAGACACAGTCAAATAGGTGGGTTGATAGCATTGGAGAATTCAAAATTTCTGAAAATTAAATATAAATTTTATCATTTATCATTTTATTATTTTTAAAGAGATTAAATAAAATATTTTTTACTTTTTTTTGGTAAAATATAATTTTTTCATATATTAATTTATAATTTGATTATTTATAGAGGGTTAGAATTATAATTTTTTAATTTTGAGTCAAAATCCTTGCTTAGGGATGGCAAAAAACCCTCAAATTTGTGGGGTTCCGACTAGACCCGATCTGTTAAGATCGGATTTAAAGAAAACCAGGTTCAAGACGGGCCAAGTGAAATTAGAAAAATAATCGAGTCAGAATCGATATTAGATTTGAGGTAAATCCACCTCATACTTCTCCAAAATATTTACAAAAACATCCCTAACAATAAATAAATATATAAATAAAAGATCAAATATATTAACATTTAAATTTAAACTCTTAATCTTTGATTCAAAATTAAAAAAAATAAAACAATTAAAAGATTCAACACCTTCTGTATGATCAAATTGCCGCTGTGTTTGGTAACCATGAAAATATTTTCCGAAAAATGTTTTCCTAATTTTACACTGTTTGGTTACATGAAAATATTTTACATAAGTAAAACATTTTCAGAAACACGGTAAAATGGGATGCTTTTTATGTAAAATGTCTTACGGATTTTTTTTCCGTAAGACATTTTCCAAACTCTCACTTTCCCTTGCGCCGTTCATCTTCCTTCTTCTTCATCCATCCAGGTATTTTCTACTTTTACTTCTTCTGTTCTTCTTCTTTCATTTTTCCTTTCGCATAATCTCTTCTAATGGTAGCTTTTCGGTCTTAGGTGCTTTCTCTTTCGCATACAACCGGTATCATCCTTGCGTTGTTCTTCATCTTCTCATCCAGGTAACTTTTCTCCTCTTCTTCTTCCATTCTTCATCTTTAATTGAAAGTGTAAAAACGTTATTTAAGCAAATATACAGAGGACAAGAGCATTTAAGGGTTTAGACAAATACACCAAAAACCTCACGCTTAGGCTTCTTGTTTTTCCCTTTTCTGCTAATACCCACTTACCCCATCTCTGCAATCTGCTTTTTTTTTCATGTGACAGTTTAAAACATTGAATTCAAGGTTATTGACTGGATTTTCTATTTCTGGATTTTAAACAATTTAAAATTATATATGCTTATCTCCATTTGTTTAAGTTAAATGAGGTTAGTTGATTATCACTTGGAAGTTGTTAAAAAAAAAAAAAAAACTCCTTAAATCATGAAACAAAGACATTTGTGGAAACATTAATGCCATAGTGATGAAATTAGAGATGTTGATTAACGATCTTGACAAACTAGCAGAGGGAAAGGGAGCTCAATTCAGAGGAGCTTACTCTTAAAGAAAAATACCCAGCAAGCTTCCACTAAAAAATCCTAATAAGGTGTGGAGGGTACAACCCCTCCACATGCTTAAGACTTCACGGAGTATAGAATTTTAAAGGATATAAAAAAATACAGGTTACATATATCCTATTCCAGGTGCTTGAAATTCTAAAATTCCAATTTGGAAATCTTCAAATTTTCAAAACGTTATATGATTAATTTAGGAAAGGCAGTAAATTCATTCTTATGGAATCTACAAATCAAGTTCAAATGATTCTATGGCCGTTCCAAAGCTAACAACATAGTACAAAATCTAACGAGGGACCTCAACTAATAGTCTTTACAAGATAGATATCCTTTAGTGATATATAGACTAATTCCATTTTGATCTGCAGGAAAAAAAAACAGTTGATAAATAGCTTAAAATTTAGACTATTACACAAGAAACACAAGGCAGTATGCAGTTTATTTCTGAGTTTATTTGTGTTTAGGCAGTATGCCTTTGCAAGTTATATGACTAAAATGCTGTTAAAAGTAGCAGTGGTTTTCTTTATTTTTTCATCTCTATTTTTTCTTTTGTCATTTTGTCTGAATTGATAATTATTGAGGACGAACTTTACTTACTACTTTTAATCATTTGTAACTGTTTAAGCTTCAAATTTTGAATAACAAAGAGGTATTTTTAAGGTATCTTATGATGGCCATTGCATTCAAAGCTACAAAGATTGGAAGCTTTAAAGTGAGAACTTGGAATAGCATGGAAACAATCACCTAGAGTGACTTGTGGGAATTAGATTTTTTTCTGGTTTGAGGTTTGTTCAATAGATAGGTGTAATTTGGGATTTTAAGGTTCTGTTTGTTGCGATCTGTCTATGTTTATGTTTTTAGGATGGGTCATTTTGTACCTGCTGATTACTTTGTTTTTATGCAGCTTTCATAGTTGTTGTACTAGCAAAAAAAAAAAAATAAGTCAAATAATATATATTTTATTTTTTAAGTTCATGGTTATTGGCAGTGTCTGAATATGCTTACTAGATTTATCATTTTAAAATATGATTTATGATTAAAAAAAAAAATCATGTAAAAGTGTGTAGTTTTTTGCCTTAAGCAATCGGTAGTTCAATTGTCTTTTGGTCTACTATTGTTATCATCACAAAATTAACTTGTAATGGTCTCAATTGAAAATTATTGTCAATCTCATTTTGTTAATAGCAGAAACAAAAAATGAAACCATATATATATATATATATATATATATATATATATATATATATATATATATATATTATAGTAAAGGTTCCAAGTAGGTGCCATTGTTTGTCCATTGGGTTTTTTTCCACTGCCATTATAATTGTGCCATAATCTAACAACTATTGGTAGCTTAAATTGATCTTTAAAAAACATACATACATATGTACGCATGTAGTCTTATTATTAAGAATAGAGATCAAGTTCAATTGAATATTGTATATAACCAAATTGAATAAAATCGTTTATTTATCAGTTTTCTTAATTTTTTTTAAAAATATATATTTATTCTATAATATTTAAAAAATTTCACTAATTGGAAAATAAAATATAATAATCACAAATATGTGTAGGATGCAAAATTTGTTCTATTTGGTACTACCGATTATGATAAATATGTCTTGAATTATGCCTTTTTTTGTTATTATTTATGTTGGGTTTGGTTAGTTAACTCTATTCTTTTTAGTCATGGTAACTTTAGGCATTGCTTGAGTCATTGCTTGAGAAACTTATATATATATATATATATGCACTTTAGACAAGATAACTTTTGTCATATATGTGCCCTTATGAAAATTTTATATATTTTTTGTAGTGATCAAATATTTGTGTGATATTATTTTGTGTAGATGGATCGTAATCAACATCAAAATGCAATTGTCGGAGTCGTGCCTTCAGTTTTAGCTTTTGGGGCTCTCTGGATAAAAAAATTAAAAACTAGGAAGGAAATTACTTCTCACCCTCGTGTAAATCGAGATTATGAAAGAGAAAATTATATTAATAGTATTTTATATAGTGGTGACCGGCATTGTATTGATATGATAAGGATGAGACCGGTTGCGTTTTTTAATTTGTGTGATATTCTTAGTAGAAATAATTTGTTACAATCAACTAAATCGGTGACTATTAGGGAGCAAGTAGTTATATTTTTACATATAATTGGTCATAATGTAAGGTTTCGAGTGATAGGATCTAGATATTATAGATCAACTGAGACAATTCACCGTTACTTTAGGGTTGTATTGAGAGCTGTTTTGAAATTGTATAAGCTAGTTATTAGATTACCTGATGAGTCAACTCCTAGTGAAATCAGAAACAATCCAAGGTTTTATCCTTATTTTAAAGATTGTATTGGAGCATTAGATGGAACTCATGTTCGTGCATCTGTTCCACTTAACATTCAAGGAAGATTTCATAGCCGTAAAGGGGGGACGGCACAAAATGTATTGGCTGCCATTACATTTGATTTGAAAGTTTCCTATGTTCTAGCTGGTTGGGAAGGTAGTGCACATGATTCTCGTATTTTAAGTGATGCACTTTCACGCCCAAGAGGATTAAAAATTCCGGAAGGTAAGAATTATAAAACATTAAATACCAAATAGTTCTACTAAGCTCATAATTTATTAGTAATAATTATGTTTTGTCAAATTGTAGGTAAATATTATCTTGCTGATGCTGGATATGGCATCCGTAATGGATATATTACCCCATATCATGGTGTTCGATATCATTTAAAAGAGTTTAGTGCTCAGGGGCCTAAAAATGAAAAGGAACTCTTTAATCTTCGTCATTCATCATTGCGAATCACTATTGAACGTGTTTTGGGGATTTTGAAGAAACGGTTTCGTGTATTAGATGCTGAACCATTTTGGAATTTTCAAACTCAAGTAGATATAGTTTTGGCTTGTTGCATCATTCATAATCATATCATAGGAGTTGATCCTAGTGATTTACTTAATCAAGAATTATACGAGGAGCCTGAGTCTGATTTGATAATATCAACTCTTACGGAGCGAGAAGAAAGAGAAGAGGCAAGAGAATGGTCTGCTAAGAGAGATGAAATTGCACAAACTATGTGGACTGATTATATGGCTAGAAATATTATGTAGGTTTAGGGCTTAGGGTTGTGGTTTCTATATTATGTATGTTTTATTAAATTTTTTTTTTTTGTTAATGTTGGATTCTGAAATTTTAGTTTATTATGTTTGTTGGATTCTAAAATTATTATGTCTTGATTTTGTTAGATATTGATTATGTTTCAAGCTTGTTAGATATTGAATTTATTATGTTTTAAGCTTGTTGGATATTGAAATGATTGACAATGACAATTATTAATGTAGAATAGGTAAGGGCAACCAAGAAGGAACCTCCAAGCAATTCAGGTGGACAAAACCGATGGAACATCTTTTTCTTGAAATTTTAGCTGAGGAGGCCCAGAAAGGAAATAAGCCTTCTAATACTTTCAAAGCAGCTTCTATTAATCGAGTTGTCGAAGCTATTTCTGAAAAATTTCAAGTCCAATGCGATGCAAAACATGTGGAAAATCATTTGAGGACTGTAAAGAAACAGTGGCAGATTATGTGCACAATTCAGGGTGAAAGTGGTTTTGGATGGGATGATAACATGAAAATGATCACATGTGATAGAGCGACATATGATGCAGCAGTAATGGTAATATATATATGTATATGTTAAGTATATTTCAATTATTTTTTACTTGTTATTCTAATTTTATATAATATCCAACAGGCACACAAGAAGTATGAACCATTTTTGAATAAAAGCATTGATCATTATGATGAAATGACTTTGGTTGTTGGCAAAGATATGGCAACAGGGAGTTTTGCCCGAACATTTGCTGACATAGATTTGGATGATGATAACATAGGTTCAGTGCCTATAGACCGCGAGAATGAAGCGACTGAAGAGGTAAGAACAAATGTATCTTCATCTGGCACATCCAAACGTAAAAGAAAAAAGGCTCAAGAAAGTGTCGAAGATGAACAAATTAAACTTGTGAGTGAACAACTTGGCCAAATTGCTAATGCTTTGAAACAATTTACTGCGGATAAGACACCACATCTTTACAAAGAAGTGATGTCAATGGAGGTAGAAGGATTTGATGATGACTTTCTTTGTTCTGTGTTTGATTATTTAGTGAGTCATGAATCTGAGGCAAAAGCTTTTTTAGTTAAAAGAAAGAAGCATAGAAAAATTTGGCTTCAAAAATTTTCTCAAGGTTGAAGATATTGATAATGTGGTGTAATATTAGTTATGCACTTGGACAATGTTGTTATAATGTGTTGTAATATTAGTTATCATGTGGTGTAATATTAGTTATGCACTTGGATAATGTTGTTGTTATCATGTAGTGTAATACTAATTATGCATTTGGATAATATTATTAATTTCTAGTATTAATTGTGGTTTGGAAGCTAATTTATAATTATTCAATCCTTGTTTTTTATTTTTTTTATAACACAATTACAAATAATTATTTGACTTTGGTTGTTTTCAATTTAGGACGGTTAATATTCTAATTTAATAATTGAGTATTATTATATATTTAAAATGATTTATTTATTTATAAATAAATCATTGCAATACATGTTAAAAACAATTTAAAATATAAATGTATTAATATATATATATATATATATATATATATAAAATAAATTCAATCAAACAAAGAAAAGATAATAAATTCTTTAAATATATAAATTTTTATTATAAAACAGCTTTTCAGGAAAATATTTTCAGGAAATTTGCCAAACAAAAGAAAATATTTTACACGGATTCATCCAAACACCAGAAAAGTAAATCATTTTCCAGAAATTATTTTCCAGAAATCATTTTCCGGAAAATATTTTACTTGCAAACAAACGGAGCCTAAATAACAAAGTAATTTTTGGGTCATTTAGATTTGTCCTATTATTACCTATCTACATTTGAAAGTTTATCTAATATTTAAAAAAAGTTGAAAAAAAGTTTAGATTTAGATTTTTCTTTTCAAAAATACTCAATTAAAAGTTGACTCAGCCTTAATTTCAATATTGAAAATTCAAATCTCTTCCTCTTTTTTTTTTTTTCCTTTTTCCAATCATACAGTTATTTGTTTTGGAAGGAGCTTACTCTTGACCCGAAGTATGCTTAGATGTCTTTAAAAAAAAATTTAAAATATAAAATTGGTACTTGAATTTGTTCACTTCTTTTAGGTTGGTATTTAATATTTTTTTTATCCTAAATTGGTGCTTGAACTTTTTTCGTCAACTAAATTAGTACCCGAATCTAACGCCGTTAGTTTTTGGATGATGTGGCATCACTAGCCAATCGTGCGGCGCCATGTAGCATCTTAATTGGCAATTTGACCAGACCGTTTGTGGGGAAAAAAGATGATTAAAATAATTTTATAAAATTGTGAACTTCATTTTTTAAGTTATTGAATTCATTAAATAAAAATCGATTAAAATCTTTTCCATCGATTACTGAAGAGTTTCCTTTGTTTAAAATCCATCGATTATTGAAGAAACCTTTCATCATCTCAATTGAATCTTCATTTTTATTTACCTTGAATCCTTTTCACCAAAAGCGTTTCCATCCTTCGATTACTGGAAAAACCTTTCATTATCTCAGCCATTTAAAAAAATTGTTCATCATCTCACTAAAAGATTACTGATTTCATCATCAATTACCCTAGTTTTATCTCACTAAAGTTGTATTTGAATCAAGATTACCCTAGTTTCATCATCGATTACTTGTATTTGACATCTTCATTCTTCTTCAGTCTTCTTCAATCTTTATTTAGGGTTTTTTTTTCTATTTCCATTTAAAAAGCATAAGATTTTTATGTTCACATGTTACTATTTTTTTAAGGGTTTCTCATTTGATGTGCTTTTTATTGTGTGTTTTTTCATTAAAAAAGCTTTTTTCCCCTGCTTTGATTTTGACTCATTTTTAGAAAGTTACTTTTTTTTCTTGGGACCATTTGTTTTCTAGTTTAAAAAATTTATTTATTTCATATGTTTAACAATTTCTCATGGTTTATTAGTCCTCGATTTATGGTTTAGAGTTAATTAATAATCTAGTTTAATGTTGAATAATTTTTTATATTGCTTAGGGTTTTCATTGTTTAGATATTTGATTTGTATTATATACTATATTATAATATTTTTTTTGACTTTCGTGTGTATGTAGACAACGGAATTTTTTTGGAGGGTTAAATTGATCGAGCCTGAATGGTCAATCAATTGATATATTCTTATGTATATTTTGTATGTTATGATATATTAGTATGTATAGTATGATATATTTTTTGTTGGTTGTCATGTGTTTATTATGTTGTTGGATCTGGTGCCCTAAGTGTAGTATATTCGTTTGTAAACTTATAATTTTCAAACAGATTGATTAATAAAACAAATTCATTGATTACATTAATATACTTTATGTGATTGTCCTCAAATAGTTTTTGCACGTAAAGTAAAATGGAAGAAAATGTTGCTCATTGGTTGTCTAATGTTTAAACTAATACTAAGTGGTATCACGTGGTCAGATTTTGATATGGTTAGACAGTTTGTATTAGTAGACGAACCTAAATATATCCTTAGTCTAATAAAAAATGAGCAAACCGGTTGAAAGGCTAATATGTCGTCTATCAAGTGCAACTGGGGAGATTCTTTGTCTTAGACATCAGAGCGAATGACTCTCAAAAGATAGAGACATAGATGTAACTGACTAGACTGACAATACATCAAACTAAACCCAAAAAGAATAAATCTTAAATCTGTTTATGGATTTATTCATTTGTGACATTCATAGTGTGGCATACCTAAATCCTGAGTGGATGACAGACTATGTATGTGTGACTCATACACTTCGATGTAAGTAAAAGCCTGAGTTCAAATATATAAGGAATCGAAAGCTGGTGCATTGGGTGTACGACTTCTACAATATGTAGTGTCATTCACAACAGTAGAATTCATAGCTCAATACATGGGTAAATGATATCCTCTCATTGGCATTACATGTTTGATGAAAAGTAAACGTGGTTGCGAGTAATTCATCTTTGTGATAAATGACTTGATTACTATTTGATAGTATTTGACTTTTCATGAAGGAAGATGTAATGGTTACTATGAGATAAAATAGGATCATATTGGGAGAACATATATTATCACAAAGAGATTAAGGATATCCTATGAGGGTAACACACTTATGACAAGGTCATTAGACGATCACTATTCGAGTTGCTTTCGTAATGATATGCTGTTGAGGAGAGCTTAGTCACAATACTATAGTGGAATGACTTCGTGACTAAATGAGTTTATAATTAATAGGTGAAAAGATGGAACTTAATTATAAATTATTTGAGCCTCAATTGCATATGTTGAATCGGTCCCTCTGCTAGCTCGTTGAAACCAAAAATGAATTATGTGTTTGAATAGTGTAAGAAATCTAACTAGTTTAGATTCGTAAAATGGAAGTAATTTTGATGATTGGTTGGAACCCATAAGTGGGTGTTTAAGGGCTAGTTAAGAGATGAATTGATGGAATTTGTACTGATTTTTTACTTAGGTTTATTAAGTAAAAATTAGAAGATTCGCTAGTGTGTTGTGAGAAAGCGAAAAATAAGATGTGGGTCCTAAACTCAAAAACTTAATTAAAAATGATAATTTTTTTGATATATTTGATGATTTAGCTTGCTGATTGGGTTGACTTAATAGCAAAAAATAATTAATATTGTAAGTGGCCAAACCAGGTGTAACACCCCTTACTCGTATTCAATGCCGAAACAGGATACGAGGCATTTCTGGACTTACATCGCAAGCAAACATACAAATCGCTAAATTAAGTTACAACGATCTCAAAAATATAAAAATTATTAAAAACGTGGCAAGAACGGACTTACAATTGAGCTTGAAAGCTTGGCCAAAACCCTAGATACAGTTTCGCCTAAAATTTCGGCTATAAGGGACTAAATTGAAGAAGATGACATCTTTTATTTAGTTATTTTGGCTTTATTTACCAAATTACCTATTTACCCCTCACTTAAACTTTGAAATTTTACCTAATCCATGTCCATTTTTGTCCATCCCAAAGTATAATGGTCTAATTACCATTTAAGGACCTCTAATTTAGAATTTCATAACAATTTACTAACTTTAGCCTATAGAACTCAAATTTTGCACCTATTGCAATTTAGTCTTTCTAATCAAATTGAGTACTCAATCGATAAAATTTCTTAACAAAATTTTCACAGAATTATTCTATCATGCTGTAGACCTTAAATAAATAGTAAAACAAATATTTCTACTTCGAATTTGTGGTCCCGAAATCACTGTTTCAATTTAACCCAAAAACATGTTGTTACACCAAGTACGTTTTGAGCCCTAAAAGATTGATATGTTAGCAAAGTTGCTAGTTTAATAGTGCGACTGTGTGAATGGTATTGTGATGCATGATTGTGATGTGATTGATTGTATATATAGCATGATTCGTTGAGATAAGAGTTTATGCATGATATAATTGCATTGATAGTTTGCTATGTTATATTAGAAAGGTTGTTACACATGCACATTGGAAAATCGTAGAAGTATGTGAAATTGTGTAATGTTGAATGATATCATCTTAATGTTAATTTGAAACTTGGAACATTAGATCTATTTATTGAAAGTATGTGATTACTGGGGGCATGTTGAACATGTCAAATAAATGTGAAAAGTATTGAGTTATGATTATGTATGAGTTTGTGTGGCATATTGTATTCGCATTAGGATGATATATCTTGTGGTTGACAGAGGAGTTCTGTGGAGTATAGATGGCATATTAAGTCCGCATTTATATGTAGTCAGTGCACTGCACCTGGAGTACTAAGGGGATTGGCAATTTTACTGCATATTATATGTTATTGACGATTGATATCTGCTAGATTTTTTGCATTATTGATTATACGGTGGTTTTACCACATCGAGCTATGCTCACATTTGTTGGAGTTTGGCAGATGGGTTTTGGGAAACTTGTGGTGTGTAGCGGACGGTATGGGTAGGAACCTTTTTACATTGCATCATGCTCACAATATATTCAAATGTTATTGATTTATGCTACGTATTGTATTGTGTTGTATTGATTGGTATCGAAATTAATGATTGTTACTCAAATGAATGATGACCCATGCTCATACACCATTTAACATCAATTTGATAATGGCTATGTAATGATATGAAATTCTAATGATGGTTTTGTATTCTTCTGTTAAAGCTAACATATTTCACTATATTCGATATTTATGTTTGTTTAAATAATTGTTCCACTCACACTGAGTTTTCATATGCTCACCCCTAGTAGTGTTTAACTTTTCAGGTAAACCTCGAAATTAGGACCGTACTCGATATTCAGAAAATCACCTTGGACTATTCTTATTATTGGTTTTGGTTTGTAATTTGGCTTGGTAACTTTTCTTTTGGGAATTTTTGCATGCATGAATTACTCAAGCATAATAACCGAAAAATGCATGATATTGGGGCTTAAGTAAAATTTGACATTGTTCCCTAATTTTTTCTGCATTGCAAATGAACCGTTTTTGAAAAATAAATTGAGAAGGCAACTAAGTTTCCAAAATGACTTGAAAAATGATTTTTTCATTGCATTAGTTTAACATTGAGTTTTTACAAAGAAAATTGACACGCAAACGATTTTTTTTCTTAAACAACACTATCAATAATAAAATGAGTCTCAAGTATAAATTATCTAATAAATGAACTCTTTTAAACTAACTCAAAGTGCAAATATGGTTTTTCTCTAAAATGAGTTTATTTAAAGTGTTCAAAAGTAATGTAAGTTAGCTTAGCCATTTCAGTGGCTAATGGAGCCGTCTCAATCTGGTCAAAACGTCTAGGTTGAGTTAGGGAAGCCTTTTTAAATAAATTTAATAAAACACAGTTTTCGTCAAAATACATGCATAATTTTTGAAATCCCTACGTTTTCGATAATCTAATCTGTTTTGTTCACCCTTGAATTAGAAAATGAGTTTTTCACAAAAACTAAACGACAATGATTTTACGTAACGATGTAACATTCACAATCCAACTGTAATGTCTAGACCGGATTTGGGGTGTTACAAATTTAGTTGATGAAAAAAATTCGAGTATCAATTTAAGACAAAAAAAATTCTAAGAGAAGTGGATAAGTTCAGGTACAAATTTTATATTTTGCCCAAAAAATTAAAAATTTATGCTTTAATTTTTAACAAAGTATTGAAAACTTTTTCTATAAAAAAATTGATAATTTTTATTCATTTAATTTTTAGATGTGTTTGATAATTATATTAAAATTTTATTTAATAAAAAATTGTAACAAAAAAATTTCAATAAGGTAAGCAGGTAAATAACACTTGCAAAAAATAGTTAAAAATGATTTTTCTAGTTCCTTTAAATTTTTAAATTGAGCAAATTAACCCCTTTAAAAAAATTGGAACAATTTAATCCCTCTCAAATTTGAAAGTAAGCAGTTGAAGACAATAAGTTACGACGTTAATATCTTTCATCAATTATGCATAATTTTTATTGGTATACTAATAAATTTATCTCTCGATATTTACATATTTTGTTTATTTGGTCTTGATTCTAATAAAGTCAACAAATTTAGCCTCAACATTTATACATTTACAAAAATATTGTGGGCTAAATTTGTTAAATCATGACCTAATTGATAGAATATGTAAATTATAAGAGCTATTTTTTTTATCATACCAAACAAATGTATGTAACATTGATGAAATAAATTAATATTGTGATTAATTGTCTTCAGCTATTTACTTTTAAAATTGGCAGAGATTAAATTGCTCTGTTTTTTTTTTAAAGGAACCAATTTATCCAATATCGAAATTGAGAACAACTGGAAAGTTCCTTTTACCAAAACAATTTTATTTTATTTTATTTTTTAAAAAACTTAAAATTAAAATAAACTATCTTTTTATTTGAAAAATAAAAAATAAAATATTATATTTAACTTTTATCAAAGGCTGTCCAAAAACAAGATAAAATATCATATTAACATTATTAAAATTATCATATAAATAATTTTCAAAAATTTATGATCTACTATCAATAAACGACATAATTATATTTCATACTTTATTTTTATTAATATAATAATTAAGGTTTAGAATAAATTTAATAATTGTTGACTAAGTCTTAGTTCGACTGACATCAGTATTATTATCAGTACAGGAGGACATAAATTCAAACGCACAGAAACACATTTATCCTCCTATTTAAGGACTAAGGAAAACTATAGATAATTTGTCTAAAAAAAATTAATTTAATACTTAAAAACTTCGTCCAACCTTAAAATTATCAATTTACCAAAACTTCATTTATATATGTAGAATAGATAAATTTTAATCAGAATCCGAAAAAATGATAATTGAAAAAATAAGGACAAAGTTTTCTCAAACTTAGAAGTGTTTATGGTGAGGTTGTATTTAAAAATGATATTGATACATTTTATACTTTTTGATGCCTGGCCCAACCTGAAATATAAGCCTAAAATTTTGCCTAAACTTGCCTGTATTTGTAAATGATTGACCCCAAGCCCATTTTAGGTTTACTTATTTTTATTTTTAAATATTTTTAAAAAATTATTATACTATTCTTAATTTAATATTTAATGATATAAATTACATAATATACGTCTATGTAACATGATATAATATATTGCAAACTTAGAAAATAGGTTGGGTCGGCCTGGAATGTTTAAGCTTGAGTTTAACCTATATTTTAAATGGGTTTTTTTTCTTTGGCTCAAACTCATTTTTTCATATATAATATTTTTGTCCAAATCCTCTTAAATTTTGAGACGATAACCCAATGATTGAGCAAGTCTACTCAAACATTCACTTATAGCTCCTCAAGCCTTGACCTTCACTTATTTTAATATAATACAAATTAGAGAAAAAGATGTTTGTAGTTGTTGATACACAGTATCAATGGAGATAGAGAAGGGGGGGAGAGGGTGGCGACGAAGAAAGTTGGTTCACCCATTCTAGGGTTGAAAGTCGAAAATGTAAAGGGGCTCAGGTAGGAATGGTTGAAAGCTTCATGTATTAGGGTTTTGAATGGAGAGGAGCCCCCTCCTATGTTGCCTTTTGGGGCATTTAGAGGTAAGTGAGGGTTGCTACCTGATTATGCTACTTAGTGGGCCCTGGGTGGCACAATACAGGGTCTAATCGAGTCCAAATTGAGATAGGTATATAACAATACTCGCTTCTGATTAATGAGATGAGCATCCACTTTTAGGTCTGAACACTCCTCAAGTTTGAACACGTTATCAATACAATAAGGGGCCCATTTAGGTTTACCAATCTCGTATTGATTGAATGCATAACAAAATGAGTCCCATGGTGCATGCCCATGTCCATGAATATCATTTGCACATTTGTTGTAACTAAATATTTATCCTGTAATGCCACACTAATAAACAAGAGGATCTCTTCTATAAATACTCTCCCAACAATGAAGAAAGGATCGAATTTTCAACCCTAAAATTACCCTGAGCCTCCTCTTTAGATGAACTAGCATAGAACCACTACTATTTATTCCTTAGTCTACTTTGGATCGTGTATCAATAATAATATAATAGTTTTTTTTTTTGAAAGAAACATTAGTATAATAGTTTATCATTCTATCTTCAGTCAAAATTGAAGACATCGTTTTTTTCCATAAAACCCAATTAGTATCATTAAATTCATTCATGGGTCCAACTTATCGAGTTATAACATCCATATTATTTGAAGTAGGGCAATATTAAAAAAACACCCTAACATACTAAAAAAACACCCTAATAAATAACACGCCTTTACTATAATTAATAATTAGTTATTAATTAATGTTCTTTTACTTTATTGATTGGTTAGTAATTAACATATTTTTTGGTATTATTGTATTATTATTAAATAATATAAGTATTGTTTTAAACATATTTTTATTATTGTATTATTATTAAATATTATAAGTATTATTATTATTCTTATTAATAAAGATATAAGTATTATTATTCAACATATTTTTTTTTTATTATAGGATTATTGTTAAACATATATATGAATACATAAATACAAAAATATGAGCAAAATGCTAAAATATAATAAATTAATATTATTCAACAATAATCCTCTATAGTTATAACAGGTGTTTTAGGATTACAAGGTTTCAGTTGTCTATAAAATTCTAGACTTGATATATACATAGTTTGCCATCCAGTTGTAGACGGGGCTCTATGGCAGATCCAATAAGCCGAAATGGTAGGCATTGGGTAATCTCCTTCTAATTGTACCATCACATTATGATTATCATATACATGTGCAATTGTAATAGCATGATGGTATTGAAAATGTTCCGGACCTCTCCAAAGAGGAAAGAAAGTTATGTCACCTCGCTGGTTAAATAATTGAGGATCACCCCAAACCTGTTGGCAATCAGGACACCTGTCATAGGCATAACCATCCAGTGTTCTGCTGGTGCAGGCGATTGTGAGAAACATAGTGAATTACGTAATTCATCAATTCCATCAGTGAAAACTCTAGCATAGACATCATATGAACTCAATAACTCGTCTAGCAGTTGATGTCGTGTAACACCCTTCGCCCGTATCCCTTGCCGAAACAGGGTTCGAGGTGCTACCAAATTTAAACTCAACCATTTATATAAAACCAGGCCGCTAAAATTTTTGATCAATTTTAAACTTTTCATACACGCGTATATTATCCTTTAATCGGGCTTACAAGGCCCCAAAACATTCATGAGGCATTATTAAATATTACATACTCAACTTTACAACCCTATACATGCTATAAACTCAAAACACTTACGCCGATAGCGTAGACTCGACTTGTGATAATATCTCTGACGGCCTCCGATCCGAGCTAACCTGACAACCCTAGGGAATATGGGAAAGAAAAGGGAAGTAAGCTTTACGCTTAGTAAGTTCATAAGAAATCAATAAGCAACTCATTAACAAGTTTTATCAATGTTTACAACATAATCACAAATTCACTACAAGTTGTCTTCCTAAGTAACAGTCACTAAACTATTTATAACTGGAGCTACGAAACTCCAAATCAATTGCCGTTAATTTTCCCTGAAAATAGTCTCATATATCTTCTATTCATAAAATTTTAAGAATTTTTGGTTCTGCCAATCAATACCAGATTTTTCTTAAAGTTTACCCTGTTTCACTGTTTGACTAATCTGACCACTCTTCACTACGAATCAAATTTCTCATTTTACAGAATTCAAAATATGTTCTTGTTGATTTCATTCGAAACTAGACTCATTAAGGAGTCTAAGCATATAAATTTTATCTTATAAACATTTTTGTACAAATTATAATGATTTTCTAAAGACAGAACAGGAGACCCTGAAGTCATTTGACTCTATCCCACGCCACTTCAAATATCTCATTATCAGCAATTCTTTTGCTTACATGCTTTATTTTATAAGAAACTAGACTCATTAATCTTTAATTACGTAATTTATTCAGCTTCTAACTCAACTCCCACAATTTATGCTGATTTTCCAAAATCACGTTACTACCGTTATCCCAAGCAGATTTATTACAAATTTACTCTTTCACACATTCTTTGCATTCATATTATTTAAACATGTATATCACCAATCAATTTCATCACATATCTATAACTTCACTTAAGCATAATCTCAATACAATACATCATGCTCAATGATTCGCATACAACCATTCAAATTAGTAATTATAAGATGGTTCCGCACATAGCCCACCCTTATCGATAATTTACGATGGTTTTACCCTTACTCACATATATGACTTAGGCATTTAAATACTTCAGTGTCAACTTTAATTCAACCGAATTCAACCATTGTACCATTTCATAACCACAGTTACTTTCGTCATTCATATCTAAATGGTATTTCACATAATTCATATAACCTTTCACCATGACCGAATACACACATACACATATGACATCTTCACCTATGCTTCTCATTTCACATTCATGATTCAATTCCAATCTATCTAACATGTATAAGTATATATCACATACCTGGCCAACTTAATGCATTGAACGAATTCAATTGCCGATTTAACACAAGGTCTCATAGTCTTAGACTTTTATCAAATCACCGGCATTTAGCCTACTAGGTTTTAAACCCGAATTCATCACCGGCACGAAGCCTGCTAGACTTTAAGTCTGAACTCATTCACCGGCATTTCGCCTGTTAGGCTTGAAGCCCGATATCATTTCACCGGCATTACAGCCTACTAGGCCCGAAGCCCGATATTATCTCACCAGCATTATAGCCTGCTAGGCCCGAAGCCCGATAATATTATTCACCAGCTTAAAGCTTGCTAGGCCGAGGCCCGAATATCACATTTCGATAAACAATTCACCTGTTCTTTCATACTTTCATAACTTATACTTAAATTGGATATACCAAATCAATATCATTTAAATCATAGCCATCATTCAATCATAAATTACATACAAAAATTCTCATAACTATTTACATGCGTATCTTATTACGAATTAATAACAATTTAACTCATACTTGGCTTTACACTATTTTTTAACTTGTTCAATAACACATCAATTCTTAGTCAAGGAAAATCATACCAGCATGTAGCCTGCTAGAATTATAACCTGAATCATATCACCGGCAATATTTAATAACTAAAATACAATAAGTGTCTTAAATTGGTCAACCAATGATCCACATCACAACAATAGTATTTCAATTAACTAATACCGTAATTATGCCCTAATTTGGACAGTCAATGATTCACGTTATATCAAAAACATTTTAATTAGCTAAACACCATGAATTTGTCCTAATTGGGCACCCAATGATATACAATATAACCGCAGCATATTAATTAGCAATAAACTGTATTAAATTCCACTTTAACTCCCTCATGCAGTACAACCCAAACAATCTGTAAGTTAACGTCAAATCCCTTCCACAAAATGAATTATACTTCTTTCTTTAACTTCAATTGTCAAGTTGGAAGTAACTTAAAACATAAATTTTTGGAAAGCACATTAAGCATTTAAAATGGACGTAAATGAACACATTTTCAAGACAACAAATCAGCCCTTTACAGCAGCACATTAAGCATCTAAAATTAACGTGAGTGAACACATTTTTAAAATAACAAATTAGCACTTTACAGCAACACATTAAGCATTTAAATCGAACGTAAATGAAGACATTTTTAATATAACAACTCATCAATTGTACAGGGCATTTAATTCGTAAAATCATACTTAATATATATTCTGTTTCAAACATTGTAAGATCATCAACAATGCAAGTTATTAAATCAACATAACCACATCACATTCGGATAATAGTACTAGCCCAAACTGGACAACTTAATTAACACCAATTGGCACTATAACAACATCTAAATTTAACTGTGAAATCAACAGATTCGGTCAGCTACATTTTCTAAATAAAACAACATAAATGGTAGTGCATTGAACAGTGAATTTAACATATTCAGACAACTTAATTTTAAGCTCACTATCAGTTAATTGGTAAGTGATTAGCATATACAACTGTTGCATTTACCGCAGTTTTTTAATCAGTTTAAATAGGAGGAATTAAATACTGAAATTTTCGGCATTCGGACTGCAAATATCTCTTTCAGACAGAGATAAGGTTAACATTTAACAACTAATTTTTTTTTTCTTATTTACAACAGCAGCAAACCAATTACACCAGAATTTACTGTACTTTCAATGCAATAACTACATGCTGAAGCAATAGACATTCGTGCGGCAAATTTCAACAGCAACTTATGCATTTTTTTCATCTAAATTTTTCTTCACTTCTAATTGCAGTATTTTGGTAAAAATAACATGTGTTTTAAGCTACTAAACTCTACTTAACAGTCCTATTAGCCGAAAATCACTTGCATGTAATAAATATATTTTAAACATAAAAATTTTACAAAGTTTCCTTTGAAGAACTTATCAAGCAGCAATGATCAGCCCACCCTTGAACGATATCCTTCCTCTTCTTGCTGCCACCGAATTTCTTATGGAACCAACTCCTAATTGAGCTCAAAATTAACATGCAATAGCTTTCTTCTTCCTTCTAATTAGCTCACAAGCTTGGCCGGATGTATCCATGGGTTTTCTAGGTTAAAATCGGTTGAAGAAGATGAGGATGGGTACAAAATAATGGCTTTGGTTTTATTTATTTAATATTTTTTAACCAATTTACAAAACTAACCTTTAATAACATCATAATTTCAACAATAACAAGCCACAAAATTCCATTACCAACATTTATGGGATATTTACCACTTAAGGTCTCCCACTGTTTACTTTCATAACCATTTAATACCTTTAACTTATAGAATTCAACTTTTACGCTTTACACGATTTAATCCTTTTTACCAAATTAAACATTCAAATGGCAAAATTTCTTTACGAAACTTCCGCACAAAGATTCTATCATGCTGTAAACTTTAATAAAAAATAAAATAATATTTTGACTTTAGATTTGTGGTCCCGAAACCACTATTCCGATAAGACCCAATTTTGGGCTGTTACATGTCGAACATAGAGCCACTGATCTTCGCCATAACCAAGACAAACAGATATTGCTCGAAATCCGCAATTTCCATCACCCCTGTCATCTTATACATGTGTGATGTAAAAGTGGAACATATCTGGAATTTCTTTCATTAGTGGATGAGTGTCACATGATTCAGGCATCTGGTTTAAGTCTATGAAGTCTGAAACTTGCTCTGATGACTCTTGGTTTAAGTCTGGAATTTCGGTTACGTATGAACTATGTCTTGCAGGTTCTTTGTTCAACTCTACCAGATCCAACCCAACAGATTTTGACGTGGTTGAATAGCTACGTCTTCTGGGAGCTTGACTTATAGAATCGACTCGTTTTTGTTGTTGTTTCTTCAAGGTTGGTCGTCCACGCGTATTTTTTTTGAATTGTAGGTTCTTTAATGAGTGTTTTACTCGGCTGGAATATATCTCTTAACTTTCTTAACAGAATTTTTTTCCCGGCTTTTGGCTGCTTAGTGAAGTTTTCTTTGAACATTTCTAACTCACTGTCACAGCAAATATCCTCATTTTTCACAGAAGTTGATGGTAATAAGTCAAGCTTCCTCCAGAATACATCTATTGAATCCAACAGAATACACTCACCTGCATTGAAATGCTATTACTTTATAAAAATTTAATATATAAATAAAATTTAGAAAATAATTGTTAAATATACCACCTGAATTCAAGTAGACTGATAGCATGCAAGCGCATGGTAACCCACAACTATGACGTAGTTTACAACCACAGTTTGAAGAGTCAAGTTGATGTCTACTCAACTACTGAAGTTCCTTTTTTAGGATATCTAGAGCTTCAAGTGCCACAAAACCCCGCAATAATCTGAAACACGGTAAGTTGTGTCTGTGTTTGAGGACAATTCTACTCTTTTCAAAACTTTCATATATCGATGTAAGTTGAGACTTCACAATCTGATCGATACAACCAACAAATTTATCTAGAGAAGAATTTTTTGCACAAAGGTATTTCTTTAGCTTTGCATGCTGGCTCTCAACTCTATTCGTAGTTCGTTCTCCAAAGTTGACATGCCAATCAATCCAGACTGACACAAACATTTCCATATATTTGCTTAACCATACTTGATCTAGATATTTTAAAACACCTGAATTTATATAAATGTTAGTTATGTATAAAAAGTCTTCTAAAACTATAAACAATTATTTATAGAATAACGAGGCTTGTACCTAGATATTCACTCAACATTGATTGGAGTTTTCTGTAGTTTTCGGTGTACAATATCCACATTGGAGATTCAACGAGTACAGTCCGCATAGCACAAAAGGAGTCCCACTCATGTTGCAACTTCATAGACTGCCTACAATGCTTTTTAATATTTTCAGTAATGTGCCATCTGCATAGTAACCGAGTGGCATCAGGGAAAACTTGTTGGCATGCATTCATCAGAGCCAACTCTCAGTCTGTCACAATAACACGTGGGTACATGCACTCCTCTAGTGTCAACTTTAGACATGTTAATGCCCAATTATAGTTCTCCTCCTTTTCGTTAATGATAAAGGCAAAAGCTATACTAAATGTCTTGTTGGTTGAAGTCACGGCAACAATCTGAACAAAAGGCAGATCATATTTGTTCGTTTTGTACGTTGCGTCTACAATCAAAATGTATGAAAATGCACGCCATATATCCAATGATCGTGGATGAATGAAGAATAGATTTTCCAATTCATTTGAAATATTATTTACTGAAAACTCAGTAAAAAAATTGTTTATCATTCAAAAGCAACATGAGAACCTGTATCGAAGTTTTACCGACATTCTGGGATGAACAAAGCTTTTATCCTGCATTGTATATGGTTTTTAGTGTAGAAACGTTACTTTCGTCCTCCTCCTTCAATGTCGATAATATGTCACGTGGTGTAACATTCTTACTCGTCAAATCAACAACAATTTTTTTCGTTTTCTTTCAACCGTCTTGCATAAGCATGTCCCTCCATATGTTGTGCAGGTGGATGGTTATGTTGATCACATATCACCCTCAACGTCCACCCATCATATTATTTTAAATACTAACCTACCAATCGGAATTTACAGTTGGTCTTTTTGGTGCCAGACTTTTTACTTGATTATTTAAATTTGTATTCACCGCCACGGTCACAAATAAGTGTGACGTAAGACACCACACCATTTTCCTTTGCTTTTGATCTTCTCGTGACGATGATATAACTAAAAGAGAATGTTGTGTTTTGCACCCATTGCATCAGCTCTTCACGAGACTCAAACACCTAAAATTTAAATAATTTTGTTAACAAATATTAAATGTTATGAAGATAAAAAAATATTAACATCATGATAAATATTATACCTGATCGGTAAAAAATGGTGATGTCGCCATAGAAATCTCATTGCCTTCATTTAAGTTACTTCCGTAAAAATTCGACATCTTTTGTTGAACACTACAAATTATGACAAAAAAATTAGTAGTTATAAAAATTTAAAACAGATTTTAATTTATACAAGAATTAATAAATAAAAAAAAGAAAAAAATCAGAAAAACAGATTTTTATAAAAAACAGTTTAGAACAAATTTATAAAAAATAAAATTACAAATAATAGAGTGTAGTGAGAAGGACTTACTTGTTAGGGTGTTGCTAATGTTCATCAAATAAACATATATATATATATATATATATATATATATATATATAACTCTGCCTATTTATTGTATTAATTACAACAAAATTAATATTTCCCCTTTTTAAGATGTTGACTCTAATTTTTTGGACTAAATTTATTACACTAATTAATTTAAGATGTTGAAAATGAAGATATTTGAAAAATATACTAATTAATTTTTTGGACCACATTAATTTAAGATCTTGACTCTAATTATTGTATTAATAAAAAGACTCGTTGAGAAAGACACTCATCCAATAAAATGAGAAATGTTGTAATCAATTACACAGAAAAGGAAAATTAGAGTGTATTTTTAGTATGCTGGGGGTGTTTTTTTAGCCAACCACTTTGAAATATCATTTATAAATAAAAAAATCAATATTATTTTATATAATAATTGAGAAATAAAAAAAAAGAAAGAAAGAAAGAAAAGGAATGGGTTGGAAGTATTAATAAAATCCAATCCTTCATCACGCAATTATTATCCTAATCAAAGTTTTAAAGCATGTAAATTGGAAAATAATAAAATGGAGAAGATATTTTATGGTGATGGGAATGATTACCAACCAATCCCCCTAATTTCTCTAGAACTACCTTTACTATCCCTTTTTCTTTTTGCCCTTTTCTCTTTTCTTTTGTTTTAAGAAACATCTAATGAAATTATGAACCTTGCGGAGAAGTTGATACAACTCCACAATTCACTAATTGCTTATGGATTTTGTAGTTTTGACTTGCTCCATTTTTAATGTAATAAATCTAGTAATTCATTTAAAATATTAAATAAAAAAAATAGGTAGTCCAACGAGGCATAAATGATACAAACATAATACATTTAATAAAAATGAGAATGGAAGAAAGAAAATTAGTTAGTTGTTGAACCAAACAAGTTATGTTTGCTTTGAAAAGGAAATTATTGTTTAAAAAAACAAGACCCCAAAAGTTTAAAAAAGAAGAGAAAATGAGATTCTTAAGTAATAAATAAGGCCAAAAGTTTGAAAAAGTTGATAGTAATACCAACAGAGCTCAGACACTTCTCATACAAGACACGACACTAGATTTAAGATCCTGTCATCGGATCGGGTTTTCAGTAAGATTTTTTTTTTATCCAAAGTTTTTTCT
This sequence comes from Gossypium anomalum, assembly GCA_025698475.1. Taxonomy (NCBI): domain Eukaryota; kingdom Viridiplantae; phylum Streptophyta; class Magnoliopsida; order Malvales; family Malvaceae; genus Gossypium; species Gossypium anomalum. Next base: position 71,677,605 of record CM046966.1, on the reverse strand, counting down.
TTAATTTTCTAAATTCAAAACAACCAGCTTAAATCATTATTTAATTATTAAAATATTTTACTTAAATTAAATTGTTTTTCTTTTGCTCCCCCATGTCGTATTGGATTCCAATTGATAGAGTGATGAAATTTGTCTGTCAACGAAAAGGAAAAAAAGAAGCCTTATAAATTTATAAAAGGGCACGTAACATTTAATTCCCATAAAGTATTTATAGAAGGACCTTGAATTTAAAATATAGTCAAAGTTCATTTTTTAGAGAAAACAAAAACATTTGTTCTTTATGTTTTACCGTAAACCTTAAATAGCTAACAATATTGAAATTACAATTTCCAAGCATATTGTAATCGTTGCCCACCTATTGGGATCCAAAGGGGGATATGTTTCAAGCATGCATCGATATTGGAGTATTCATTTGTGGCTTGGCCTAATGGTAATTTGAACATAGGTATGTCTATGAGAAAATCGTTCCTAGATTAACAAATGCCATTTTCTATCAAGAAAGCTAAATTGGGAGAGTTACTTACATTTCATCATTCCTATCCATTCCAGTTGAATGATGAAAGCTCAAGACCAATATGTTTCATCTCTCATGTGGCCAAGCAACAATGATGCTAGAAGATATAGTGTTGCTGCCAGGGCTTACAATGGACTAGCATTTTGTAACTAGAAGATTTGGCACAATCAAAGGTAGATACTTTATGAAGCATTCAGAACAAGTACCAACCTTCCGCCTAGGGTGAAGTTGAACTAGTTGAAGAGGCAATTTGGGCATCCTAAAGAATCCAACACTCGTTGACATTGATTTTCATTCTCAAGTGTATATTCTTCACTTGACTAGAAGTGTGTTGATGCCAGAAAAGTGTAGTAATTTAGTTCATACCATGAAGAGTGGGGAATGAGGAAGTAAATGGTTGCCTTGTACTTTTACAACCATATGGGCAATATCAAATTATGTTCACGTCGCCTATACCCTTTCAGCCTCTTAATTTTCCATTTACTAAAAGGTAAAAATAGAATCCTAAACCTTAAAAACTATTACTTTCTAAATGTTTTATATTTGTGCTGACATTTTGTAATTTAATAGGTGGTCTAGGCATCGTGACCACACAACATATTGAAAGGACAATTTGCTATTGATACGAGGAGCAATTGATAAGGAATCCAATGTTTCAGTAAATTGTGTTCTATGTGGTCAATTTGTTTACTTTTAAGTAATTTCACCTAATAATGGAATTTTAAATTCAATAAGTTTTTATTTTTGCAATTTTTTTGGATGTCGTACCAAGTGGAAGATATTGTAACCATACTACAACTAAGGGCATGTGTGTACAACCATGTTTTTACCATCCACATGCCTCTTATATGCTTTTCCTACATCGGGTGTCATCAACAGAGTTAGGTATTATGATAGTTTTGGATGTTCCAAGGGATTTTAACTGATCCAGTGAACATGGGTGACTATCATCCATAGATTTGCACTTGAGGCATAAACGTAATTGGGCCATTAGATTTGTACAACATGTGGCACATTGGCTCAATAATCTTTAGTGTAAGTCACATGCTACATTGATTGAGGACAACCAATTTTCAACTTCCAAGATATATATGGAATGGTTTAAGGCCGAAGGTAAACCATACATGTATCTACAAAAATATGCTCCATTTTCTTGGATCAATTGTGTAACGTTCAAACATCAAAGAAGGAACATGAAAGCATGGGCCCAACCTACTATTGGATGCCAAGTTAGAAGAGGGAGAAATTAACAATTTTGTTGTTGCAAAGGTGCTCTCATAAATAAAGATGTTGTTTTGCTCTACCTTAGGTGAGGTAGAGGTTAAGCCCAAGGTAAAGGTTAAGGTCGAGGTGAGGTGCAAGGTGAGATAGAGGCATTCCTACTAAAGATACACTAGCTATTGCACCTATCAGTCCTGACAATAAACCTAACTTTGTAGATGTAGTGTTCGGTCTTAAATTTTCTTAGATCATGGATGAAAATTTGATGCATTAAAAAGACCAATGATGAGTTTTTAATTGTATTACCTTTTTCTTAATTGTTAAATGTATTTAAGGATTTGGATCAAATAAAAATAAGAAATTCCAATAATTCTTTTTCATTGATTTTGTTTAAGGTTCATTGTTTTAATCATTTATACTATATGTATATCAGACAACTCATTCAGGAAAATTTTGACAAGAATAAGAAAAATTAACATTAGATAATATGTCAACCTAATATTTACTTAATACAAACATAATTATTCATTTAGGAGAAAAATGAATTAAACCATTTTCTTAGCTCCTCAGAAAAGATTCATCTCAATAATGGATTCAAAGAACTAATATAAACCATCTATGTATTGTTCGTATGTCATCCATACCACTATGGTTAAAAAGGTTGCAATACGTATGCATATAAACATTACCCCTTTTTCCTAACCCATAATGCTTGACTGCTCGGTGACATTTATTGGTCCTAATAACCATGTGAATCCACCAAAAGCAATAACCCGTGACTATTTGATGCCATTTTTTGGTGACAGCAGCCATATGAACCTACCAACACTTATAGTTAATGACCAATTTGGTTAAGCCATTAGGTTTCATGTTTTCCAAAAGCAAGTCACTTCTATAATAGTGCTCCCGTATTGAAACAAACTCATTCAAATGGTTTGCTCAGTAGAAAACCTTATCATGAGTTGCTGTTGTCAAGCAACGATATGATGTAAGAAAAAAAATTTCCTACTCAGTTGTTATTTCAAAGTAGCAAAAATTGTTGTCTTACACCCAAACCCCAAACCCTAACTTTTGATAAGACTGCATAATGAATGAGCTAGTTATAGGTTAAAAATTAAATAAGTCACCAGCCATAGGTGGTGATCTAACAATACCAACCTAAGGTCACTAAAATGAATTTTTTTCTTAAACAATAGTCATTTGGAATCTTTGCAAAAAGGGAATCTGATAATAAAATAGTATTGAACTCAACATCAAAGGGTGTAGAGTTCAATTTAGACTACATAGTTGACATTCAAGGTTGTCGACTTCTTTTGCTATAGTTTACACTCAAGGTTGTTGACTTCAAAGCTTGAAAAATATAAAAATATGATCCGTGACACTTCCTCATCTTACATTCCATGTCCATTTCCTAGCCTTAAACCTATCCTTTTTTTCTTGTTCTTCAAATATTAAATCGTATTAATTTAGGGTTTGAGAGATAAGATTTAAGATCAAGGATTTAGGTTCAGATTTAGTGTTCAAACCTCAAAAAACCTATGGTTTATGGTTTAGGTCTTAATCAAAATTTGCAAATGAAAGAGATTCAAAATGAGAAGAAATGGTTATAGAGTTTGGGGAATAGGAAAATTAGATAGTAAGTTTACATTTAAAGAGAAATGGTTATAGAGTTTGGGGAACAGGAAAATTAGATTGTAAGTTTACATTTAAAGGCTTCATAACCATTGTAATGTTGGCTTAGGCAATCAATTGAAAATTTTCAGATTTTAAGATACCAAATTGTCACATGCACCATTTGTGTTGCCATTAGTGGGTGGATTTAGGCTCCCTAAACTTAATTTGTAACTAATTTGTTGTCAACCTATTCTATAGACACACTACTCTCTTGTTGATCTCAAATTAATAACTAGCTTAAGGGTTTTCACTTTCTCAAGACAAAAGAGATACCTCATCTGACGTGCCATTACAAATGATGCACATTTGATGTGAGTGTATTGCTCGTGGCCAAACTTAGATTAACACCATTTCAAAGATACATTAGTTAATAGGTAGCTCTAAGACTCTGGGGGTTCTATTACCGAAATTTTAATTATGACCACAATCTATTAGTGATATATGTGACATATGTAAACACGTACGAAACTATATGATTAAATGATAGAAATGGATAATGAATTTAATTAAATGATTTATGGATTGAATAGTGAATTGCATGAATTAAGTAAGATAATGTTATTAGATGGTACGAGTAACTTATTAATTTATTTTAGTTTAAATTATTTAACTATGTTTAAATAAATGAATGGTAAGATACTAAAATTCAATTAGGTACTTACTAAGTTTTTTACATAGTTTAACGCATTTGTTTCTAAATGTGTAGGTGAAAGATAAGTCTTGAGAAGAATCATGAAAGTAAAAATATGTTTAAGTGGTGAGTTTAGTTTTTAAATGCAGCATCTCTTACTCGGATTAGGTGAGGGGTGCTGCAGGTAATCTCAATGAGTATCATATATGACTAGTTATCCTCTTAAAGGAAATCTTTTAATGAAATCCACATGATAATACTTACTGTGGGGTGCGACCAAGATAAAACTGGCTCGAAGTATTATCATGCCATCATATAAAGATCATTTATGGAGGCCATAAGTCTTGTCTTGGGACCTTCTCCCACTCAATATTGAAAGAAAAAAAAAACTATGCAATGTTTTTATTTCAATTTCAATCATGAATGATTAAATATGTAATGATAAGTACAAGTGACATTTTTTCCTAAACTACATGACATGCTTATTTTATATGCATGAACATAATTTGTCAATTTTAATTTCACATAATCTCATAAAGCATGGTATAAAATTGCAAAAAACTAAAATCACTCTAACCAGCCAAAGATTTTCATGGTTCCATCCTAAACATTCTTTAGGTCTTCTCGGTAAAAGTCAAATATCTTGTGGGTTCTACCAAAAAGATAGCAAAATATGAAATTAATCTGTTCGCCAAAATTTAATCCCATGACCCTAAAATTTGAGCAATTAATCAAAAATGGGTTCCACCATTGGGCCACCATCATAGGCCACCTCGACCATCACTGACCGGCCACTGTTGGCCTTCGTTGTCGGTTCCTGTAGAGTTCACGCCTCCTCGATGATTGGCATGCTAATAATAAAATGACATCTTCAAGCATGATGCTAACTTCCTTGCATGGGAAATGGAATGTAAACGTTTCTGGCCTCTATCTTTTCACCGTGACAACAACCAAATCCAAAATGATTTCAACTTTGTCATTGTAGATGCCATATATAAACCGGCATAGTATATGCCATATAGTATTAAAATTTGAAAATCATAATATCTTTTGCAAAATTAAAATAATTAAAATGAATTGAGTTGGAGATTTCACCATATTGACGACCACGTAATTGGCAAATTTTGCCATCTCCCAAAAAAAAAAGTAAAAACAAACAAGTTTTTTTTTGGAAAGTTGGAGAGGTTTGGAAGATTTTTGGTTGGAAGAGATGATGAATGGATGAGTTTTTATAGGGCAGAAGTCGACAACCATGAGAGTAACTTCCATTATATTAAATTCAATTGGTTGGGCTAATTACTAGATAGCCTCTTGACCCTCAACTTGATATGTATCTAATTTCTTTGCATGTGCTTTTCACAATATTGCTTCCTAACATGAATAGCATGGATTAAAGTAACTTGACACCTATAGTATTGGGGTTAGAGGTGTTCATGGGCCGGGCCGGGCCGGGTTCGGGTCGGGCTCAACTAAAAAATCATGTCCATTTATTGGGCTCGGGCGCCGGCCCCAAAAATGGGCCTAAAATTTTGCCCAAGCCCGACCGGATAAAAATACTAAAACCAGGTCGGGCCACAAGACGCTCAGTATTAATTTTTATATTATTTTTAAATATATATAATACATCAAAAATACTAAAAATATCAAAATAAATATTTCCCAAAAAATTGAAAATAAATTTTGAAAAATATGTAAACTTAAATAACACTAAGATAAATGCAACTTAACAAACAAATACTTCTAAAATAATAAAAAAATTAACAAATGCCTTTAAAATAATAAGAAAATTAACAATAAAATAAAATTTATGCAATATCCAAACAATAACAACAAAACAATAGCAATATAATAGTAAAATGGTAGCAAAATATGGAGAAATCAACAAGAAAATAATATTTAAAAATAAAAAAATATGCAGATTTTTTTTGTCCTTTAGTGTGTTCGGTCGGTGCAATGGGCTCGCTAAAAATACCTTACTCTGAGGCCCGGCCCATTTTTTAAACGGGCCTTATTTTTGTCCAAGCCCATTTTTCGGGCCTATATTTTTGCCCAAACCCTCCCACATTTCGGGCGGGCCTTCGGGCCGGGCCGGGTAGCCCGGCCCATGCACACCTCTAATTGGGGTACTCTTAAAAATAATTTCGTATTCTAAAAAATAATTTTTTCATAAACATATAATGAATGATATTAAATTTTAATATAAATGTAAAAGAAAAGGAAAATTTTTATTTTACTATTTACACTAATATTAAATATTATTTTTTTATATTTATATTGAAATAAAAATATTTATAAATTATAAAAAAAGTACTGGTAGGATGGATGGATAAGTTGATAACCTGACTTCCAGGTTAGTCTAAATCTTTAAATAGAAAAAGGAAAAAGGAAGGAAAAGGGGTTGGTCAACTCATGAAAATGCGTGAACCATGATTAGTATTAGAAGACTTCAACAAGTAATTGAGTCTTGGTTTCAACAATAACAAATAAAAATGTTCTTGAAATCTGGGAAGAGTAGTTCAAGTTTAATCAACTCTTGCTTATAATCGTGGCTGCTAAGGAAGACGAAGACCAACAATGGAAAAATCTACGGGCTCTAATATGCAGATTCAAGGACAAAGAACTCAATCCACAGCCATTGTTAAGGTCTCTTTCAACCCCATTTCTTGTTTCTTCTTAGAAAATCTTCCCCCAGCTTATCTTTTCATTTCATTTAATCAATTCTTGAATCTTGACCTTCCATCTTTAATTTTTGGTTTTAACTGGTTGACTGACAGGTACAACAAGAACCAAGCATCAAGATAGAACCAACTGTGGGGGGGCAGCTCCTCAGGAAGCTCTTTCAAATCATTTTCTTCGTTCAATTGTTCCTCGTCTCCATCTTAGTTATCGTCTTAACTATCCGTGGCCTCATCTACGCCGGCAGTACCGATCGTTTCCACCCCAAGAAATGGTACCCTCCACTTCTTGTTTCAACGGCTTCTGCTGGCATCGTTTCTTTTATATGGCAATCCATCACTTTCCACTGTCCATCAAAGGCCATCAAAGCTGTCTTCTGGTTTACGCCCCTGCTAACATGTGCTGTCGGTGTGCTACATATACTGATTGGATCTCCTCTAAGTTTGGCAGCAGGTACAATTGCAATCATTTCAGCCGTCATCCAATCCCTCTATGCCTGTTGGGTGAATTCCAGATTTGACTATGCATCCAAGATCCTCACAGTTTCCACATCTGCTCCACCTTATAACACCACTACATTTGTCATTGTTTCCATCATAACCTGTTTAGTCTACTCCTCTTTCTCGGTGACCGGAATCGGAGGAGCAACCGCCACCGGAACCAGCTTAGACATCGTGTTCATCGTAGTCATCCTGCTTTCCTTCTTATGGAGTATGCAAGTGATCAAGAACATGCTGTATGTCACAATCTCACGAATCAGATACATGAATTTTGCTTGCGGAGTCGATATCAACACTCGGGCGGCTTTCCATGACACGGTCAAGCATTTGGTAGGAAGTGTATGCATAGGTTCAGCCATTGTTCCGGTTATCGGAACAATTCGCGGTTCAGCCCGTGCCATAAACTTGGTTGCAGGGGACAACGACGAGTTTTTGTTCTCATGTGCTGACTGTTACTCGGGATTTGCCTCAACGCTGATCACATATGGGAATCGTTGGGGATTTGTTCATGTAGGTGTTTATAACAAAGGCTTCATACAGGCATCGGCTGATACATGGGAAATGTTCAAAAGGGTAGAACTGATATCATTGATCGATTCCGACCTAACCGGGGTGTTCTGTTTTCTCTCCGGGGTTGCGGTGGGTTCAATATGCGGCATCGTGGGAGGAACATGGGAGCTCATAATCCACAAGGGCTATGCCACTGAAGTGTCCATCTATGCTTTCTTGATAGGCTATTTCATGGTAAAAAAAGATTATAACCTTTGAATGATTTGATAGCAATGAAAACTTATGAAATCGTAATGATTTTTGGCAGTGTCGGATAGCATTGGCCTGGCAACAAGCGAGTGTTTCAGCATACTATGTTTCTTATGCGGAGAACCCTCAAAGCCTTCGGTTTGATGCAACAATCCCAGTACGCATTGAACAGCTTCATAGGTTTCAAGTTTAACCGTGACTGACTAAAAGATACATAACATCATTCGTATGTAAAGTGTTTACAATTTTGGGGCCTGTATAGTTTAGTTGCACTTCTTCTCTGTAAATTCCGTACACTACTGTTTCAGGCTTTAAAAAAGATGAGGTAAATATCAAGTGGAATATATTCTCATTAGAGACCCAAAAGAAAGCAGATTGTTCTGCCAAGTTTGCAGCATATCATTTTCACTGTAATAAAAGTATATGCCTAATAAAGTTCCATTGCTACCTTGTTGACTTATTTCTTTCTTTTCTATGCAAAAGAGTTCAGGATGAGGGGTAGGTTATTGATGTTGAGATTCCATCTCCAAATCTATTGAATGTTATCTGTTAATGGTTGCTATGGCATGGGAACTATACTACTATTAGAAAAATTCAATAGTGCCATGGCAGGGTACTACTATTCTAACACTACACCACTGGTTGTACATATTTTATTCCATTCAAATTACAATTCCAATTACTTCTACAACGTCTGATTAAATACACAAAACATCGTTTGTGACAGGTTAAAATATCTATAATTCTCTCTACTATTTATGAATTTGGAATTTAATCTTTATGTTTTTATTTTTAAGAATTTAGTTTCTCTATTTTTTAGATTTCCAAATTTAGGTTTAAATTGGTAATGCTGTTAATTTCTTTTTGTTAAATTTTTTTAGTGTGACATTTTGAATTAAAAAATTATTTACTTGATGGCAATGTAATTAAAAAAGAACATTATAATGAACTTGAATTTAATAAAATAAATTTAATAGTGTTAACAGTTAATACTAAATTTTACAATTTAAAAAGTAAAAAGACTGAATTTTCTATACATAAAAATATAACTTTAATTCAAAATGATAATGAAGAATGTTCCTAACAAATTTGGACCACTCAACATTATCAACGTAAATTGGAAATGGGCTCAGGTTGAATCGTAAATCCATGAACAATTTGTATTTACTTTTGCGAGAGATTTTTTTAAGACATAATTATTAGCATATTTTATTCGATTCCTGATGGTTTTTAATAATAATGTTTTTTTCTTTGTCGTCAATTTAAATTGGAGAACTGCAAATTAATGAAGGTGGGTATGGTGTGCATATTAATGTACAAAAGGAAATGGTTCACATAGTAATGCCCAGAGCTTAAGAGGTTCACTCAATGATGATGATATATTTGTTGGTTCATGCACCACTTATAACTTTCACGAGTATGTGAACTCTTTTAACTCTCAACGCGGTTATGTAAATTTTTTCGTCTTATTTTATCATCCTAATTTAATTTGAATTTTTTTTGAATCAAATAAGATAAAATTCGAGTCGAATTAAATCGAGTGAAATTATTCGTGTTAAATTAAAAAATTAAATATGTCAAATTAAAATCTGATTACAGTATGACGAATTTCATGTTGGAGTATATAAATTTGAAACCATATATATTTGAAAACTTTTTTAAAGTAAGAAGAAGAAAAAGATATTTTAGTATGATAGACTTGAATCATCAATTAACTTATTTAGGTCCTAAAATTATTGTTTTAGAAAATTTTTAAATGTTTAACTTTCTTTATATATATTCTTTAGAATTTTTTTTTAAATTATTATAATTTTTTAAAAATATAAATTTTAAAATTTTTATAAATATTTTGAATTTTAAAAATTATTTTAATTTTTTTTTGTAATTTTTGTTGAGAAAGAGACAAATTTACTCATTTTCAAAATTGACAGGGACCAAAAGGGTATTTACACCAATATGTTATTTGAATTATTCGAGTTATTCAAATTGTAAAATTCAACTTGATTCGAACTCGAAACTCGAATTGACTCAAATCACTTGATTCGATTAACTCGGAATTCAATTTTTTTCAATTTTTTCAAATCGAATCAAGTTTTGCTCACCCCTAATCCTTTTTCCATCAGATGCCTCTCTTGAAATATTTTAATATAATTTCTTTCTCATGAATGGGAAAGGAAATTTTGAAATCAAACCTTTATGAAGTTATGTTTTATTAACTTACATCTACTTTAATTTCATGTAGCTTACAAATATTAAATACTTGAAACTTGCTTTGGTCTCTTACTATAAATAGTGAAAATATATTCACTATCTATCCCATTAATAAGAACCAAAAAAAAAAAAAAAAAAAAAATTTCATTCTTAATTTTTCTTTGGCCAATTTCAAAGTTTCTGTGTAGGTCTTTTTCGAGAATGCTAATTAATTGGATGAAGAAAGTATTTCTGGTGGAGTTTCTACTTTTTAACTAGGGCAGGCTAGCAAGATTGTACTGTGAGTGCTGTATTCTAAGAGATTATGTAATAAAACCTCTTTGTATTGGTTATTTGTTCTTGAGTAGGTATATATTGTCTCAAGAGAGCAACTTGATTCATACTTCAATCTTTCTCACCTTAATTTAATTATGAGATTTGTGATAGTAATAAATTTATCCTATATTCCTATTTAGAGGTGTTTATAGGTCAGGTCAGGTCCGGGTCAAACTAAAATTTTAGGTTCGTTTGCTTGGCCCAACCAAAAAAATAGACCTAAAATTTTGCTCAAGTCTACTCCGGATAAAAAAGTTAAAACTTGGGTCTAGACCGGCCCGTATTAATTTTTTTATATTATTTTTATATAATTTTTTAAAAATATAATAAATCAAAAATACTAAAAATATTAAAATAAATGTTTCTCAACAAATTAAAAATAAATTTTAAAATAGTAACAAAATTAACAATAAAACAAGAATTATACAATAACAACAAAATAGGTAGCAAAATAGTAAAAAAATAAAAAAAAAAAAAAAGAGAAGAGAATAGCAGAAAAAAGAAATAGCAACTTTTTTTTTCATATTCGGGTCAGGCTCGGGTCAAAAAAGCCTTACTTGAGGTTCGACCCGTTCTCTAAACGGGCCTTATTGTTTGCCCAAGCCCATTTTTCAGGCCTATATTTTTACCCAAACCCTCTCATTTTTAGAGTGAGTCTTCGGACGGACTGGGTGGCTCAGCTCATGAACAGATCTACTCTTATCTAGAAGAATTATTGTTTGACATTCTCCAATAATTTGAGATGATATTCCTTGTGTAGAATGTTGTTGAAAGCTTGCCCAAAATTACTTACGCTAATAATTTGATTTTTTTTTTCCCTTCATAGTTTAAATTATAAGAGATGGAAGCAAAATATAATTTTCTACTTGGCTCTTTTGAATGTATTATACGTTTTGGTAGAAAAGTGTTTTAGAAAAAACATTAAAATTATGACTAATGGAGAAAAACCAGAGCATGAAAAAACTATAAAGAAATGGGATAAGAATCACTATAAAATTAATTACTTAATTATCTTTTTGATGATTTATGTGCTTATTATGATCAAACATACTCTTTAGCAAATAAAAATTGGAAGGCATTGCAACAAAAATGGTAGAAAATAAGTTAATGATAGAACAAACCCATGAACTTCATATCCTTTCACGTTATATTGATGTGAAGCTATACCCGTTGATGAGCAAATGGAATTTTTGTCATTGTTGACAAAGTGCTTGACTTTTAGAAAGGTCTTACGCTACAAACAAAAAAAGTGATCCACTCTTGGGCATCTGCAAATTTTTATTTTTGTGTCTTTATCTACAAATAACCATAACTATTGAATCTTTAATCTCGCGTCTTAGAGTAGAAGAAGAGCACAAAAAAAAGTCAATACATTCTACTTGATTTCAATGGTATACGTAATGCAAATGCAAATGCAAATCTTATCTCTTTTAGTGACAACATGCATATGATTTATAATAATACAGAATTGATGTAGAAAATAAAAATAAAAATAAGTTTTTACGAGAAATAACTTAAGGATCTACTTAATTAGAGAGAAAATTAAGGACTTCTATGTAATTTTTGAAAACATGGACCTTTTAATTAGGTTAATTTAACCAAGGCTAAAATAGCTGAGATCAACACTCTTAATTCCTCTGAAATATAGTGAATAGAGAGACTCTAAGCATGTCTAGTACGACAAAACTTGATTTAAAAATATTCTCTATTTAAGACAAAATAAAATCTTGATGAATCTCACACCTCTAATGTGATGAGTTAAGGTGACATTGACCTTAATTTCACTTATGGTAAAAAGATGCTTGACATGTGAAGCATTTTAGTTTTAATTCTTGGGCTTTGAACTCAATCAAGAGAATCATTTTTAATTTTAATTGGAATATTAAATTAATATTTTTTTTATTAAGGATTGACTGGGTCTTTATTAAAATAAATTAAAAAAAGACAAAGGATTCAGGCCTGTTAAAACAAGCCCAAAAGAAAAATAGTCCGGCCTACTACATATTAAAAAGGAAATTATCAAAACAAAAAGAAACAATAAGAGAAAAGAAATGAAAAAACAAAACTGTGGTGGCTGATAATTATTATGCCTAGAAAAAGGAAGCCTAAATTTACCCTTAGTCAATCTTTCAACGGCTGGAAACCATTAAGCCTCTCGTCTTTTCATTTCACCCGTCCCATCTGCTCTATCCGTTTGACGATAGCATTGCCTAAGGTTTTCTTTCTTTTCTATCTACTTTTAAAACAAAATAAGGTTTTCTTTCTTTTCTATCTACTTTTAAAACAAAATCTCTCCCTATCTTCTTAATCCGGATATCTTACCCATTGTTCTGTGACACCACCATTATGGCGATTCGTCTCTTCATCCTCCAAGTAAGCTCTTTTACTTCTCTTCAATGTTTCCTTCGCAATATTGTGAGCGCTCGTGTTCTTCATTTTCTGGATGTGCCTGAACTCTATATTCTGGAAGCACGATTTCTTAGCCTGAATGTCTCTGATAATTGCTCCAATAATTGAATAATCAGTTTTGGTTGACTAGCATTTCTTTATTACTGTTAGTGAATCTCCCAGTATTTGTATTTCCTGAAAGCCCATTTCGATTCCTAACTTAATTGCTTCTAACCCTGCATATGCTTCTGCTGCGAACGAAGATGCAATATTATTATGAAGAATCTATTTTGAGGCCAAGTACTCGCTCATCATTCCCCAAACCACCGCCCAGTCGCCAATCTAAAGTTTCTGGTATCAAACGCAGCATCAAACTGAATCTTTATAATCGGTAGGTTCTCTACAGTTCTTTGATTATACACCATATTGATAGACTCTGCTTTGCTCTGATCCCTTCATATTCTGCCATATGATTCTAGACTTTTTGTGCGAGATCTTTGCCTGTTGAGTATAATGTTTCATGCATAAGTTGATTCCTCGAGTACCAAAGCAACCATAAAGTATAACAAAAATATCTGCACTGTTCATCTGTTCCTTGTTTGAAAACCGCTATGAGCCACTCCAAGAAATTTTGTTGCATAATATTTGTGATCCAAGACAAATTTAATAATTGCCAGACTTCTATGCTTACAGGACATTGCCTGAAAATGTGATGGCAATCTTCTTCCCCATAACCACAATAAGGGCAAACAGTGTTCGTCACTATTCTTCTATATCTAAGATTGGCTAAAGTAGGGATGTAATTCTAGACAATGCGCCAAATTATGACTGTAATCTTAGATGGTAGTTGTAGATTCCATAGCTTTCCAAAAAACTTCTTATTTTTGGTCTGTAATAAATAATTGCTAGGATCCAGATTAGTATTTTGTAATAGTTTGTAAGCGCTACGAACTAAGTATTCACCAGTCGGTTCGCCCCTCCAAACTTGGAAATCCTCGTGATCTAATTCCGATAATGGGGTTTGTAAAATTTTTCGAGCAACCTTCGAATGAAAGGTATTACTAATCAGATCTTCCTTCCATTTTCTATTTACCCTATCAATAAGATCCGATACTAACTCTAGTTGTAAATTGTCTGAACTATTCTGCCTTTCCAATGATTCGACCCTCTGGATCCAACAATCCTTCCAGATGGAGACTTTATTTCCCCTTCATAAACCTTTTTGAAGGAGACCCTTACCTGCCCATATGCTCTTCCAGGTGAGTGAAGGTAAACTTCCTAACTGAGCCTCCAGGAAATTTGAATTCGGATAATATTTCGCTTTTAAAACTCTAGCTAGTAATGAATTAGGATAATTAATCAAACGCCATCCTTGTTTAGCAAGCAACACAATATTGAATTGACTCAAATTTTGAAAACCTAAGCCACCATTTTCTTTTAAAAAACAAAGGTTCTTCCAAGCGCACCAATGAATTCCCCTTTTCCCATGCCCCTTCTGCCACCAGTATTTCGCTATAATATTTTCAAGATCACCATATAAAAAACTAGGTAATAAAAAACAGGCCATCGTATACGTAGGAATAGCTTAGAGAATAGCTTTGATAAAAATTTCTTTCCTGCCTTGTGATAGAAACCTGGTACTCCAGTTATCAATACGTTTTTTAAGGCGATCTTTTAAATTTTGAAAGGCTTCCTTCTTCCTCTTCCCTGCCATATTCGGTAAACCCAAATAGCGCTCAGGCTCACTTGAACTTCGAACTCTCAATAAAATAACTACCATTTGCCTATCTTCCTCCCTTGTGTTTTTACTAAAAAATACTGTTAATTTATCGAAGTTCACACACTGACCCGAGCAAAGTCTATACTCTTATAAAATGATTTTGAATAAATGCGCCCCTCTTCTTGTTACTTCCTTAAAGAGTATACAATCATCTGCAAATAACAAAATCATCTGCAAATAACAAGTGTGAAATCGGCGGACCATTCCTACTAGCCTTCACTCCTTTCAAAAGACCTTCCCTTGTTGCTATTCGCATTAGGCTCGATAAGCCCTCACCACATAGAAGAAATAAGAAAGGACTTAATGGATCACCCTGCCAAAGTCCTCTGTGTGGCTGAAATTTCACTCCTAGCTGTCCATTCATGACCACTGAATAGGAAACAGTAGTAATACATTTCATAATGATCTATATCCATCTAGTTGCAAAGCCCATTTGTATCATTATCTGCTTTATAAAATCCCATTGTACCCGATCATAAGCTTTACTCATGTCGAGTTTTACTGCCATGAACCCTTTCTTCCCCACCTTCTTCTGCTTCAACGTATTCAAAATTTCGTAAGCTAGCAGCACATTATCAGATATTAATCTTCTTGGCACAAAAGCACTCTGTGAAACATCAATACATTTTCCAATCACTTCTCGAAAACGATTCGCAATAGCCTTTGCCAATATTTTATACAGAAAATTACAAAGACTAATCGGACGAAAATGCGTCATATTAAAAGGATTAGAATTCTTTGGGATGAGCACAATATTTGTAGAATTAATTGAACTAACCTCCATATCACCATTTAACAGGCGTAGACAGAATCCAGTGACTTCATCTCCAACAATGGGCCAGCATTTTTGATAAAACAGTCCAGGAAGTCCATCTTCTCCCGGCGCCTTCGTAGGTTCCATCTCGAACACCACTGCTTCTATTTCTTCTTTCGTATAGTTCATAGTCAGTTGTTTATTGTCCTCATCTTGGATGCACCGAGCAATGCCTGATAATAGATGATCTAAATCACCCATTTGTCCTGTCGAAAATAGCTTCTGGAAATATGAGCGAGCAAGCCCCTCCAATTCCTGTAATACCTCTATTTTGCTACCATCTTCATTTAGCAACTTTCAGATATTAAATTAATATTAGTTTAGTTTTGAAATCGAAATTAAATTTAGAGGTTGGAATAAGAATTGGATCGAATTCCCTTCATAAAATTTTAAGGATTTTTAACTTGAATTTTTATTGAGAAATTAAATTTGGTTAGAATCTTATTTATTTGAAACTAATTTAATATTTTCAAATTTGGCAGGAAAAGAGTGGATACTTGGATATCAAGAAAATCATAATTTTTGTTTTAAATAAAATTATTTTTTTACAAAATAAAAAAGGGTTAATATATATAGAGCTACTTGAATTTGACAACTTGTACCTATTTGGTATCTAATTTTTTTTTAAATCTAACTGATACATAAAGTTGGAAACTGTAAGCCAACTTAGTACTTTTTTTAAATACCTCATTAATACCGTTTATTTTTATCAATATGACGAATAAAACTATGCTACATGCCAAAATTTGGATTTAATGCTTACAATTTAAATACTTTTAGTCGTACAAACAATTTATTTTAGTTAAAATTAGAAATGATTTTTTTATTATTAAAAGAATATATTTAAAATTTTCTAACCTAAAAACTCATGTTTTTTGTCATATATATGAAGTAAAATAATTATTTAGCAAAATATATGGGATTGAAAATTAATTAGGTAAATAGTTGAAATCTGCACCCATTTTTGGGCTCAAATGAACAATGGGCAAATATCATTAATAGTCCCCATATCTTATCAAACATTTATAATAACTAATTTTAGTTACTTTTAATTATTTTCTTTCTAGTTTCAATCAGGGATTTAAATTGTGGTCGCGGCCGCGTTTTCTGTCACTTTGCGTTTATCGTTGTTGCAGACATAACGGATGCTATTGCGGTCACTGCGGGTATCGCAACCATGAATTTTTTTAAAATTCGCACAACTTATTGTAAAACATAATAATTATAATTATAAAAAGTCACTTTTAATGATTTTTAGAGTGTTTTCTAAAACTTATGAACTTTTGTTAATATGATATGAGAACACAACTTTATAATCATTAATTATTCTTATATTTATTTACAAATTTTCTAAGAATGTTATATTAACTAATAACAAAGTAAAAAAAAAAAAAGAGAGAGGATATATTAAACATTTATCATATTTAATAAGTTCGAAAGTTTTTATAGATAAAATAATTGAAAATTCATACCTGAGAGATGTCTTTAATATTTCTTGACAAGATGGTGAAGATATAAACATTCTATGCTGCAAAAGGAAAAAAAGAATAGATAAATGTATAGATTCTCATTAATTATTCCTATTTCCTACCACTAATTCTCACTCTCATTCTACTTTCATAAATAGTTTAACATGTTTCGATTCTTAATTATCTTTTCATAAAATATACTCCATTCATTTACCTAAAGATATATTTTAAATGTTTTAATACCATCAAAATTAAGAACATTAGCAAAAGTTCTCTTTAAAAAAAACATACCTTACAAATAATGGTAGTGGTACGATTTAGTTTTCACCAATTAGTGGAATGACGAGGAAGATCAGATCCTCCACCTTCACTTTGATAGCGTTCTTAACTTGATTCTCTTGGCCTTTGTCCAAAAATATATCCAAAAAAAGTAACATTTTCACATTGGTTTTCATATAATTGATATGAAGGATATATTTGAGGAGGATGATACATGAGAGGTGGAGGTAGGTGATGCATTAGTGGTGAAGGATGCATTTGAGGCTGGTATGGCACACCATAATTAGGAAATGGTGGATAGTAACCATATGGTTGTGGATAACCATGTGAAGGTTGAAAATATGAAGGTTGCTCTGGTGGATAAAAACCTTGAATGCTAGTAGATGAATCACTATACCCAAGGTTACTAGAACTCGATCTCCTACCAGATGAAGAGCCTATAGAAGTATGCTTCTTGCCTTTTCCTTTTGATGGAGCTCTAGGTTCACTTCTATCTCTCCTAGGTTCAAGAAACATATTTCCATCAAACTCTGATTTATCAGGATTTGTCTAATAGTGGTACCAACCCCATATTCTCCTCCATACTGACTAGAAGACCTAATTTCACCTCTATCACCACTATATCCATCATCCTCATCAATTAGACTTAAACCATCACTATCGGGTCCACCGCCACTCTGACTTGGCGTTGAACTAGAACTTGAATGAGACAAAGTTTGTTGTTAAGATTGATCAACATCTATTTCATCATCAGAGGTATCCACAGGTAACACACCGGTATTTTCACCATCTAATAATGGATTCTCTTTCTCATGAAGCCATTCTGATAGTGGATCAACATCTTCAAAGATATGATCAAGGTTGATAGGATTAAAACTAGCGTTTATAACATCAGTGCTCATTCTTTTTTTTATGCCTTATCTGAAGTCTCATATTATAATAGGTAAACACTAGTTTCTCGAGTTTTTTATACTTTAACCTATTTCTTGCCTTGGTGTGAATATAACTAAATGTGCTCCAATTTTATTCGCAATTTAATGCTAAAGTTGTTTGACTAAGCACTTTAATTGACTAAGCACTTCAATAATACACATGACCATGAGAAATCAGAGAACAAATAGTTGATAGGAAGTAAAAGAAAGAAAATAGTAAATGAAACTTAATAAGGAGAAGGAAAAGAGTTCACAGTGTTAATAGGAGGTAAAAATATAAAATTCAATTTGACACATAGACCAATTAGGTTAGTAGGGCATGAATAAGAGCAAACAGAAGGGACAAAGGATTTCAATTCACCTCATACACCATTAACTTCCTTGGCATCTCGAATATGAAATTTATTGCTTATCAATGGGTAAAACCATAATGATAAGCAATGACAATAAGAATTTTCACTTTGACACTGTAAAAACCCAACTACCTGATGTTATTAGCATCATTGGTAATATGGATTTTGCTCTTCTGAAAAGCCCTTTGCAGCTAAAGTAGTTTTAGGGGGGAACATACAAAATTAAAATCATAGTTAAGGAATAGGTTCACTTGACATGAGCATTGTGTAAATAATCCAAAACTACTAGATATATAATCTATTTGTGTTCCATAGCAGAACACAACAAAATAATAAACAAAAACATATTTTATCCCTGTTAAGACAATAAAATCCTAGTTACATTTAAATATTATTAATTTTCTACTACCTAAAAATAACATTGTAAAAGGTTCTTTCCAGATTGCTAGTCATACTTTGAACTTCAAAATCTAGTACTTACTGATTTCTATTCCATGCAAAAATTGAAAAGGAACATGAAAATGGATAGATATTACAAGTAGGTTAATGGTCCTTCGTAGTATAAAATTATGAAAAAGAGTAAAACTTCTTTGTTCACATGCATTGAGCCACCACACTTTGCATTGCAAGCCAAACTTGCAACCAATACAAAAAAAAAAAAAAAAAAAAAAAAAAAACTAGGCATCAAATACCAAATAAAAGCCACATCTTAGTGCCACAATAAAGTCCCTAAAGGTATAACACGAGAAATGGTTAAGTTAAAATAAGAGAGATAAAAATCAAACATATAGCATAAATTGCTCATCAATTAACAAATAGAGAAATATGGTACAAATATACAACCTTTGGACATATCAGTTGTAAGAGTTGTAAAAAAAAACCAATAATCTTGGACTATTGGATCCAAAGCTTATACACTACTACATAAACACCATAAACAAAATCATAAGAATACCTTCAAATCAACTACAACATTCCAAACAAGCCATCCAAAAGACATCTGAAATATAACATACAATGTCAGATGCCCAAAAAATATAGAACAAAACTAACAGAAGAATACAAGTTGCCTTACCTAAAAATGAAGAGATGTTGTACAAAAGTGGTCAGGATAATTGTTCACCAGGTGTCCAGGAGATTGTTCATTCAAGTGGGAGTGTTGTGAAAATGACATTAGTGAATTGAATAACTACATTTATTTCTCAAATATGAGTAGCAACTCCTTAAACCCATACGTGTTGATAGCTTTACATGGTAGCATGCTGTCGAGTATAAAATTTAGTGAAATCTAACTGGAAAAGGAGGAATTTCAAATCTACATGTTGCTGAACAGGCAACTGAGGTAAGAAACCCTCAAGCAATGATTTATACTCTGTAGCTAATGCATCTAGTTCTTGTCCCATATTTTGAAGGAATTCACTAGCATGTTGTGTTAGAGCTTTCCTGTCTTCCCCAATCCAAGACCTTGGCTTTGAAGATTTATCCTTGGTTTGCCTCGGTTTGTTTTTGTCTTAAGAATTTAAAGAGGATTTTGCAATTTTACACAACATAAAAAAACAAGTGTGAGGGAACATTTAAACAAGACACTTCACTTAAGATAACTAAAAAAATGTGAAAATAGTATGATACACAACATAAAAAAACAAGTGTGAGGGAACATTTAAACAAGACACTTCACTTAAGATAACTAAAAAAATGTGAAAATAGTATGATATCAATACATACCTCGCTTGTAACTCATGAATTCCTTCATAAGATCGATCTGCATTTGGTCCTGATACCAAAATCTATAATTTCTAACATTATCCCCAGACTATAGTCTTTACAACTAAAAAATTTCATTTTTCTTCAAAATTCAAGAAAATTATAGAAAAATAATTGCTTAAAGTGAACTAGATTTGTCAATGCTCTTCTAGGTCATTCTTATAACAATCATAATTGGAAAAAATTTTGAAAGGAAAGAGGAAAAACAGAATCAATAATACAAATATAGTTAAAATTATAAAACAATAAGGGGAAGAAAAAATGGGAACTTACATAGGTTCTCACAAAGGAAAGGAGGTAGCTTTGCAGAGGCGGGGAACGAGTCAGAGATGAATCGACTGTTCTCAATGACAGAATCGAGGGAGGAACCAGTTTTACAACAACGAAGGAATTGACGAAATCAATGGGTGAACAAATACGTGGTAAAATTGTTTGGGGGGAATTTTGCTATTATACCTGTTGTTGAATAGACTATTCTTAGCCCCCTTCACCGATTGATGATTCGGTAAATCAGACGAATATGAGAGGAATAGCCATTAACCGAATAAAGAAAACGATGAGCCAAACTATAACTTAACTGTTCATCCAAGAATAATGAGGGAATAAGTAGCTACCCACCTACTTATCTTATTCAACACTTATTTGTTGAAAATTTTATTAAGTAAAAAAATTAAAAATGATTATCAAACACATTTAAAATACTAAATATTGAAAATTTTTATTTTCAATGAAATTTTTATTAAACACACCCTAAATTAAAACTTTTCCATTTTTTACACTCAGCCCCTCCCCATGATTCTTTCTTCTCTTTTAATACACTTTTTAGTTGTTAGATTTCTTTTTGCAACCTTCCTACCAATATTTTTTCTACTCAGCTTCTTTGTATTTCAATTTCATGCTTTATTTATTTATTTTTTCATTATAGAAGTTCACTAAGCATTAAATAATTTATGTAACGTATATAGAAAAGGAAAAAAAAGTTATTTTTAAGAAAGAATATATAGATTTTGAATTGGGATGAAAAAATAATTGAAACCGAGCTTTTAAAGGAAAGAAAAAGCTTACTAGAATATGAGTTTTGTCATTGAAATTGGGTTTGGATGAGTTTTTTTACGAGTTGAATTTTTTGTCACTGTTATTCTTGGGTGAAAAACAAAAATGGTGAATATATTTATAAGGTTTTTTCTAAAAAAAAAAACTTAAAGAAATAATATTTAACCCTTTATTTTAGATTTTTTAGTTAAAATTTGCCACGTGCTACAAAAATAATTGACCAAGAAATTTTTTCTTAACAACTGGAGTAATTTAGATAACGGGTATATTTTAGGTACTATTTTAGATGATACAATATAGCTTAATTACCACTTATGACAAAAAAAAATGTTTACGCACCAACTTGAAAAAATAAATATAGTTTAATTATGATTTTGGTTTTAAGCCATTAATTAGGGCAATTTACTAATAAAAGTCCTTTTTTTTCGTTATTTACAGAAATGGTCTGACTTTTTTATTATTTATGGGAAAGGACCATTTTCCCTGAAAGTACGTCCATGTCAGCGCGAAGTCAGAGTTCGTGTCAGCAAAACGCTCCTCCAGAGACGCGTTTTGCCCCTTTTTTTAAAGACTAGGGTTTTTGTTTAGGGTTAGGGTTTAGTGGTTTAGGATTTTTTATTATTTTAGGGTTTTTGGTGGTTTAGGGTTTTTAGTATTTTTTAAGGGAAAAATTAATTTAATTAGAGTTGAGGGTTAATTAATTAAATTAACTATGAGAATAAAAAAATTAATTAAATTAGGGTTTAGGGTTTTTTAGGGTTAAAGTTTTTTATTGTTTTAGGGTTAGGGGTTTTAATGGTTGAGGGTTTTTAGGGTTTTTTAAGGGAAAAATTAATATAATTAGAGTTGAGGGTTAATTAATTAAATTAACTATGAGAATAAAAAAATCAATTAAATTAGGGTTTAAAGTTTTTTAAGGTTAAGGTTTTTGATTGTTTTAGGATTATGGTTTTTAGTGGTTTAGGGGTTTTAGGGTTTTTAGGAAAAAATTAATTTAATTAGAGTTGAGGGTTAATTAATTAAATTAACTATGGGAATAAAAAAATCAATAAAATTAGGGTTTAGGGTTTTTTAGGGTTTATTAATTAAATTAACTATTAATTACGAAAAAAAGCTCCCACGTGGACGCTTTTTTGCTACAGTAGTATCTGAGAAAATAATTTTGAGAAGATGTTTCTGAACAATTAGTGTCAAAAACGCTTTAAGAAGGATGCACTGTCAGCAAAGTTACGGAAAAAAGCTCCTAAATGGACGCTCTTTTGCTACAGTAGTATTTGAGAAAATAATTTTGAGAAGATGTTTCTGAACAAATAGTGTTAAAAACGCTTTAAGAAGGATGCACTGTCAACAAAATTACAGAAAAAAGCTCTCACGTGGACACTCTTTTGCTACAGTAGTATCTGAAAAAGCCTTAGGCTATAAATGAGCCAAACTTCATTCTCAGGTTGCATAAGTTACACCAAGAGAAATTAAGGCTAAAGTAAAATAGAAACTAAAGATGAGTGAACGTGTTAGTGCTGTTATTTACTATGATGGCGAGGTTAGTGACACTGAGAACAGCATTGTTTTTTTATCAGAGAGCACAACACGACTGGTTTTTAGCCAGAACATAGATTTCACAGAACTTCATAAAAGAATTAAGCGTAAAATCTTCGGAACAACACCAATGAAAGTTTTGTCTATTAAGTATTATTTTGTACTTTGGTTGATCCCGTGAGATATGACTCATTCGACATCAAAGGTCCTCGTAGTTTGAGGGCAATGGTACAAACTCATCTTGCTAGTGGATCACCCTATCTTGAGTTATATGTACAATTTTCATCACCAAATGATGCATTTGTGACCTCGACATCTAATGCTGTTTGAGAGGAATACACGACCCCTGCTCGACACTCCGTTAGTGGGTGGCAAAACACAGAAGCGTCCGTATTTGGTAGCTGTATAGAATACACAACCCCTACACGACACTCCATTGGTGAATGGGACATGCACCTCAGTGGGTCGATGTTTGATACTGGAAATACATATAGGAGAATGAGATCAACTTCTAGTGGTTGGCAATCCACACCGGATTGGGGACGTTATGAAACATCCAGAAGAAGGGATGATGTACTCCCTACGACATCCACCGATGAGGGGACCTCGTTCGTTGCAAATGATGATGGGTTGGATGATGAGTCCGATGTGGATCCACCTCGAGAGCCCGACCCTAATGGTGCAGAAGTTAGATTATTTTCTAAACCGGAGCCTATTCCAACCATACCTGAAGATGTTGAAGGGGGTTCAGATGAAGAAGAAGAAGATCCACGATTCAGGGCGTACTCACCTTCAGCCCACATGCATAATGTCGATCTATCTCAAGATGATGCGTTGGAGTTTCCAGATCTACCACACAGAAGGCGTGACCATACAAGTTCGTTATTGGATTCGGGTGAAATTGAATTTGGTAGGGAGTTTTCCAATAAGGATAGTTTTCTTGCTGCATTAAAACAACATAGCATCATAAACGGGGTTAACTACTACGTAGTTAAATCCAAATCTGATAAGTTTGAGGCCAAGTGTGCATTGGAAGACGGTACATATTCATGGAAAATCATGGCCTCATTGAGGAAAAGAACAGGCTTCTAGGAGATAAAAAAGTACAAAGGTCCACATGCATGTGTTGGCGGTAAAGTATCACTAGGTGTTTAGGGCTTTTGAATAAGACTATTATTATGTAATATTGCATTATTTAACATACTTCGTTGACAGGTGTTTCACAAGATCATCCCAAGATGGGTTCAGATATGATTGCTAGCTTAATACTACCAACGCTGAAGGCGGATCAGAATATATTCGTAGCCAATTGAAGTACACGCCCTCTTACCGCAAGGTTTGGATAGCTAAGCAGAAGGCGTTGGAAAAGATGCATGGTAGGTGGGACGCTTCATATAATGAAGTGTGGCAGTGGTGTCAGGTGCTGGAGAGATATGTCCCAGGTTGCATAACAGACCTTGAAACGGCACCTGCATACTACAACGACCGATTGCTCTGTGGATGCCAAGTGTTCAAGTGTCTGTTCTGGAGCTTTAAGCAATGTCGGGACACATTTATATATTGCAAGCCATTGGTACAAATCGACGGTACCTTTATGTATGGTAGATATACCCATCGGCTATTGCTAGCTGTGGCACAGGATGAAAGTAGGAGAATCATTCCAATTGCGTTTGCAATAACACCGGGGGAGTCAGCTGATGACCGGGATTTTTTTTTTCTAGGTTAAGGAGGCATGTCTGCCCCCAACCTGATATATGCGTTATATCAGATCGGGGCACTGGAATACTAGCTGCAATTGAGTGACAAGGAAGCCAATGACATCGCACACACCATCGGTATTGCCTAAGGCACGTTGCGTCCAACTATTACGGGCAATATCGATCTACAATTGAACGACGACAAGTGACCAACATGGATATTTAATCTCTATTAATATAATTTCGTTTGTAATATTCAATTTATTCTGAATGGAAGAGTGGTATGTAATTTTCGTTATCAACTTATATTGGCAGGGTATGAGATAAGTAAGGACCGTTTTCATGAGATGTTAGCAGTTTTACGTTTAGTTAATGAAGAAGGCACAGACTACCTTTGTAACATACCTTTTGAATAGTGGACACAAGCATACGACAGCGGCCTACGATATTGTCATATGACCTCAAACCTGGCTGAATGCATAAATTCTGTTCTAAAAGAAACACGTTATTTACCGATAACAGTCGTTGTGCGAGAGACATATTTTCGTTTAGCGGTACTATTTCCAAAGCGAGCAGCGAGTTATAAAGGCCAAATGCAGGGAGGCCATGTATGGTGCACGAAGGTATTGCGAGAGATTAACAAGGCGAAGGTACGAGCCAACTCCATGCACACAGTCTGTCACGATCGCCACAACCTATTTTTTCTTGTGACAGAGTTTGACAGACCAAACCAAGGTATTATTGGCGGACAATATCGTGTACACTTGAGAAATAGGACATGCGACTGTGGGGTGTTTGACGCACTACGTTATCCATGCGCTCATGTAGTTGCAGCTTGTCAAAATCTTCGTCTGGATCCCATGACGTATGTCGACCAAGTGTACAAAATAGAATACATGTACAACATGTAGAGACACGTATTCCCACCGATCCTAGATGAACGTAAGTGGTCGTCTGTACCGCTTGCTCCATTTAAGCTGTTACCGGATAGAGAATTACGTCGCAAACCAAAGGGTCGACCTTGCTCGACTAGAATACGTAACAATATGGATATTCGAGAAAGAACGAACCAACAGAGGTTGTGCGGATAGTGTAGAAACCTAGGCCATATAACTCGATCATGTCCAAATCAGAATAGCTAATAGTTGTTGTAATAAAGTTATGTTGCATTATTTATATTTTATTAAAAATATTAAAAATATTGCCGTAGTCAAAATAACATTTATTTTAATAAAAATTATTGGCTAATTTAAAAGAACATTTATTGTATTAAAATTAAAAAAAGTAAAGTACAATTAAAATATTAAAAACAACTTTTATTTTATTATATGAAACTATATAAAAAAAGTTTTTACAAATATATTAAAAGAATCAATATTGGTGCCGATCGGAATTAGTGCCACATAGGGGTCGTCGAAGGTTACACGCTGGATTCCTCCTTGGTTCAGCTTCCAGTGAGGGTTGTGGTTACTCCGGCGGAGATTGTGGTCCGCCCGGCAGGGGATCTAGTTGTGGGTGTTAGGAAGATGACCCACCTTGATAAAATAATGAGTGCAGAGGTGTTTGCATCACCCATGGCGGAGGTGTTTGAATCCCATAAGGCGATGGGGATTGGTAAAAAGAAGAGCTCCCCGACGGAGCCTCCTGCGATCCCTCATGCGATGGTGGCCTACTGATCGGCGGTTGACTCGGAGTAATTGGGAACGGAGATGAACCGGGCCATGCATTCCAACCTGCCATAGAACTGGGAAAAAGAAACATAAAAGGGTTAGGATACATATAAGGGCTAGGATACGCACCTGGCATAATCTGAAAAGGCTGTGATATGGGTGTCGTCGGTTGAAGTATTGGCCCAGGTGGCTGTGTTGGCGCTGTTAATGGGCCCGGTGATTGTGTGGACGTTACTGATGGGCCTGCATTGTCATCCCTTCTTCTTGGATTTAAAAGGCATCGTCGTTCCTTTTGCACACGAATTTATCGTCGCCTCTCCTCTTTCAACAGTAACTATGGCTTGCCATGGATCCTAAACCATGGCATGTATTCCGGCACGCATGCTAACTCAGGAAAATGATCGGTTCCTGAGTAGGTATATAGTCATACCGATTTTCCCACATTTCAATATATTCTGACCAGTGTCTCGACCAATCTGTATTCAATAGCCGTAAGTCGACTTTGTACTCATCATCGAGCACCTCAAGTTCCACGGGAATCGGTTGTCGGAATTTAAATTGCCGCAATACCCTATCTGACTGGTGCATCTCCACGTTAACATAGTTTACCAATGAGACGTTCACATGCCAAATGTTCGGATTTTGAAAAAATTCATCCGGAATTACTGCCCGAATTGCCGGATCCTCGTATGGTGTCCATTGAAACTATATAAACATGATAAAAATATTAGTTATATAGGTAATACTAAATACTAAATACGAAACGACTATTTTATTATGTATATATATTTTATTTAATACTTACTTGTGCTTTCGACCGTTGGTCTAATAAAAGCCATATATCTTCAAGAGATGTGGGTATTCCAACATAACTCGCCGAATGGTTCCACCTAATTAAATAATTTTTTAGCATACAATTATATTTTAAATCTACGTAATAATTGTAAAATCTAATATAAAATTTATCTCGTTATTAGTGGGAATGTATATGGGTGGTTCACTCAAGGACGTAAAAATGGAAAGCGAAACCGTGCCCATGATTGCAGTAGTGACAGGCATCCTCCGATTTTGGCTTTATTCCGTCGCGTCGCCCCGCACATCTCCCAGTACAATGTTGCTAACACGGCAGACCCTCAACTTAATTCACTTGCTGCTCTAAAATCAACGATTTTCAATAGCCATCTTAGATGTACGCGGTTTCGTGACAAGTCCGGCATCAGATAACCTCCAATCATCACAAGAATGTATGCCCGAGCATATCGTATTCTTTCTAATTCAGTTGAATCATTATCCGGCTCCGGAAATGTGTCTCGTAACTAGCCCATCTCGATCCGACCTCCGTTAATTTTATCCGGAATAGCACCCAAAAGCTTGTAGCATACGACCCCATTCCAACAGATTGAGCGGACCCGGTGACTGCGTACCCATCGACCGACAATCCCAATTGCAATTGCATGTCTTCTAGAGTGATAGTACACTCTCGCATGGAAGATGGAAAGTGTGCGTCTCGGTTCTCCACCTCTCTATCAATGCACTGATTAATTTCGGGTCCAACTTGCACCCCGGCCTATCATGGCCACGTGCCAAAAACCCGCTTCCCGCAGGTAATTCTTTATCAACAACGATGGAGGACCAGGCATATTACGGATGTAGCATTGCAACACCCGATCTACAGACTGTTATAAAAAAATTATAAAATAAATAATAATTAAAATTAATTAAATGAAAAAAATTAAATACTATTCAAAAATTAATTAGACTTATCACTTATCATTGTCATTTGATCGACGAAGATGTGTTTCTTATCGAGACGAATTAATGAACCGGCCATTGCTAACACTATCGAATATTTTTGTAATTTAAAAAATAAAACTAATTCAAAAAAAATTAAACACAGCTTTTTTGCAAAAATTAGAGACAATTTTGACAAAAATTGAGAGAAATTTGAGAGAATTTGGAAAGAATTTAGAGAGACTTGTGAGAGGACTATTGTGTGAAAAAATGAAAGGGGGGAGAGGCCTTTTATAGGTTTTTTTTTTTTGACAGTTGGAGTGGGGCAAAAAGCTCCCCAGAGACACGTTTTGCTGACACGCACTCTGACTTCGTGCTGACATGGACGCGCTTCCGGGGAAAATGGTCATTTCCAGCAAAATAATAAAAAAGTCGGACTATTTCGATAAATAACGAAAAAAAGGACTTTTATTAGTAAATTGTCCCATTAATTAATAAAGAATTTGTTATATGAATTACTTGAATGTTAATTATTGAAAAAATAAAAATTACATAATATAAAATAATAAATTTAATTATTATTATTATGTGAAAGGCAGCCCAACCCCACTTCTGTATGTCATTTCAACTTCATCTATTAATTATTAGCTTCTTCTATGGTAAAAAAACATAAAAATAAAAATTTATTGGCCTCTTCCAAGAGGCTTAATACTTATTTTAGTCCCTGTATTATGATAGACTTTCAGTTTGATATTTTAAAAATCGTTCTGGTAAGTTTGGTTCATGGGTTTTCATTCCATGAAGCATTTTAGCACCTAATCATTTTTCGTAAAAATATAGATCAACCAATGAAATGTTGCTATGTGCATAAACCTTAAAAATATAAGAAAATTAGAAAACTAAAAAATAGAATTTTCTAGAAATTTCTCGACCAAATTTCTAAAAATATTAGATTTTTTTAATTATTATCTTTTGAATTTATAAAAATTATAAAAATACCCATTTAGAATCAACCTGGGCAAATCCAAGTCTAAATTCATCCTAGATTAGATGAATCTAGATATGCATTTATTCATATTAACTTTCTTTTATGATTTGAAGATTCTTTTGTGATTTTTTTTAACGGTTTTTATTTTAATATTATTTTGCATTTTTTTTATAATTTCAAAATAAATCCTCAGTTTATATATATTCAGAATTTTAGGTTGTCGAAACCATTTTTTTATTTCGATTTAAAAATAATGGATCAACTTTTTGGAAAGCGAAAATGGAGTCGCCACCAATCTTTTCTTGTTTAGGTGTGATCGGATCACCTAGAAATTTGGGTTGTTTTAATAAAACATTTTGGTTTACTAAAACAATGATTTTGGTCTACGAAATTTTGAGAAAAAAGGTTCGGGAGTCGGTTACATGTGAGGAAGGATTAGCACCCTCATTACGTCCAAAATTGGTACCAAATCGATTAAGTACTGTCCTTATGTCTAAGCTTTAAAAAATGTTTTTGAAATGTGATTCCTTTTTGATAACATTTGAGTAACTCAAGTTAGTCATCAAAATTCTCTTACCTAAGAGGAATATAGCATCACATCCAGCACGATAGGACATGATCCTTTAAGCCCTAGAAAACATGATGAATTTTGACTTCAAAAATTTATATGTTGAAAACCGCAAAAGGATGCCCAATTATTTAGTCCAACGAGAGAATCGAAACCCAACACGGTAGGGCACGGTTCTTCGAATTTCCAAACGTTGAACATTGTCTCGCTTTGGAAAACGTGAATGAAATTCCAAAAGGATATTCGATTATTTTGTACAAACGAGAAATTGCAACCCAGCACGATAGGGTACGATTCCCCGAATTGCCGAACGTCGAACATTTCCTTCGTTTTAAAATTTTTTTAGAAAACATGAACGAAATTCTAAAGAGACATCCGATTATTTTGGGCAAACAAGAAATTGCAACCCAGCACGATAGGGCACGATTCCCCGAATTGCTAAACATCGAACATCGTCTCCGTTTTAAAGAATTTTTAAACGAATAATTATAAACCGGCTTGGAATACACTAATTTAACTTGAATTAGATTTAGAGAATTAGAAATCATAAAGTGATATTTGTAAATCGAAATAAAATAAAAAACGGGATAATATACATGAGCATAATGATGCATTAATATAAAATAAAATAAGAGACGAGAATAACAAAAATTAGCTAACACGCGAAATAATCACAGATCAAATATAACGAAAAGTAAAATAAAAACTTAAGTAAATGATATATACGTAAATAAATAAATAACACAAACAATGATAAAAATAATAATAATAACAACAACAATAATAATAATAATAATAATAATAATAATAATAATAATAATAATAATGCAATGATAGTAAGAAAGAAAAAAGTGATAACAATAATATGTCAAATAATAAATATAACAAAGATAATGGTAAGAATATACAGTATATAGTATTAGAGGTAAATACACAATACATACATATTAGAAATGATCATAAAAAAACAACTATTAATAACTATATAAATAGATATATAGTACTTGTATATACATGGCATAGTTTAAAAAAACATGAACATAAGATAGTATGAGAAATAATAATGTATAAATGAGGTAGTATTAAGGTATATGCATAACAATAAAAATGCAATATTAAAAGGTATATACACGTAATATAAAAATGTACCCGCATTAAAAAAATATATACATAATAAAAATGCAATCTTTGAAATATTTACATAGTATATACATGCTAAAAAAATAATAAAAAAGATATTAATGATATTACATAGATATATACATATATCAAAATGAACACATGATAATACTCAAAGTATGTACACGATATATAATATATAAAAAATATATAAATACAATATTTATAAAAAATACAGATACGGTATAATGTTAATATGTATGCATAATATGGGGTATGATATAATATTTAAATGTGTACACATGAAATATATAATAATAATAATAATAATAATAATAATAATAATAATAATAATAATAATAATAATAGTAAAATCGAAGAGCATCTAAAAAATATAAATAAATGAACTTTTTAGTATAAAAAGTTAAAGGAATAAAGAAATAAGTAGATGAACAAGATAATAAATAAAACAATTTAGTTTGAAATTATAAACAGAAAATAAAATAAATAGAACAAATAAGACAAAAATAACAAATAATATTGATGGAGCAAAAAGGACAACGTGATAAGGATATTAATAGTAATAATACAATGAGCAGTTGTAATAAGCCATGAATGTAAAAATAAAGGCAAAAGAATAGTACAAAACAATGGTGAAATAAAAATAAAGAAAAAAACAAAAATGGAAACTAAAAGAATTTGAATTAACATAAAAAATGAAGTCTAAGGCGTAAAATATAGGTAAATTAATAAATATAAAAATAAAATAAAATATAAGGGGTTGAATTTAAAAAGAGCAAGTAAATAAAATACTAAAGAAAATAAAAATAAAAACAGAACATTGAATACAATAAAAAATGAAAAATAAACAAGATTAAATGGTCAAGGAACCGAAAATAAAAAAGAAATGAACTTTAAGGGATAAATTAAAAAGTTAGAATTTGAGCTAAAATGAGATACATGTAAGGGAAGAGGGACTCATATTGTAAATAATGAAAAGAAGACCATCAAGGATCGAAATGAATCACGCTGAAACAACGAGGGTCTAGCTGGAAAATATTCCTAGCCTTTTATGCGCAGTGTTTCGAAGGACCCAGATGTAACCCAAACGAAATCTAAGAGCTAAATTAAAAACAAAAGAAAATGAAAAATGGGGCTTGGTCGAATAGAGTTGCAAAGGAGAAGGACTAATCTAGCAAATCTCCCAATTAGACCCACTCCACCAAACACGCCGTTTCATCATCATCATTTAAACCAAAAAAACTTTCTTTTTTTTATTCCATTACCAACTTTCCCTTTTTTATTCCATTACCAACTTTCCCCTTTTTTATTCTTTATTTTATTATTCCATTACCAGCCTTCCCCCAACTTTAAACGAAAAGAACAGAGAGCTTCCCTGCTCTCTCCCCCTTTCCCTTCTCTTTTATTTTCTGCTAGGGTTTCAAAGAAACCCATCATTGCCGCCCTTCAACCACCGGGCCACCACCGCACTCGGTGGCCGGCGATACACCAAAATGGGCTCCTTTAGCTCTCCCCTTTTTTACTTGTTGGAGGCTAGTTCCAAAAACGAAAAGACAAGGGTTCAACCCCCTTTTTAGACTCAACCACGCCGAACGGAGGGAAGGCTCATAACGCGCGCGCACGAGGCCGGATCTCGTGAGAATCCTTCCTCTTTCCTTTTATTTTTCCTTTTTTGTATCTTTGTTTAATAGATTTGTATAAAAATAAAAGAAATATTAAAGAAGCAAGAAAATGAAAAACGAAAATAAAGAGAACAAAATCGGAGATCAACCTTACATGTGTTTTTGTTTGATTCCTTGAAAAGTAATGCGAGTGATATAATTTTTGGATCCCCGAATACATTATGGATTCTGGTTCTTATAACCTCTAAAGCATTGTATATTTGCTACTTTGTTAGTACGTTATCTCTCTTCTCTCTGCTCCCATTTCTGGATTGTTTTGCGGGGTTAAGGAAGGTCAACGGGCAAAAGCCCCATTTCGGTGCAAAACGACATATGGGCGCCGAGCCTCAGGCGTTGAACACGCCGACGCAGCACGTGAGAGAGGAGGGAAGGCACGGCGCTAGGGTTAGCTAGGGCTTCGGCTAGCTGAACCCTGATTTGTTCTTTGGGCCTATCGGGCCAAGTTGGTTAAGGGTATAGGGCCTGCTTGTAAGATGGGGATTTGGGCCATCGAGGCTTTTGTAAATGGATTGTTGAAATTAGGATTTAATAATTCTGGATTTTATTTTTATATTTCAGTTTTTGGTTTGGATTTGGGCCGGGCAAAATGGGCCTGTTACAGCTGGCCCTCTTTGCTCATTGTTGTGCAACGAGAATAAAGCAAAGACTATAAAAAGGTCAATTTTGCCTGGACCTGCTGAGTTTTGACTTCTCTTGGCGCTTCTTTTCTTCGAGTAACTTCAATATGCCCCACTCTAGTCCGCTCCACTGCAACTTCAGAGCGATGATACTTGTCTTGATTTGCTCTACTGTAACTCCCGAGAGATAAGGTTAATGGCTTTAATCTGCTTCATTGCAACTTTAGGCAAATAAGATTCGCCATGATTCAGTCTGCTCCACTGCAACTTCAGGGAGATAAGGCTTGTTTTGACCTGCTCTGCTACAACTTTAGAGAGATAGGACCTGTGACTTGTAGCTTCAATCTATTCCACTGCAACTTCAGGGAAATAAGGTTCGTTATTTTCAATCTGCTCCACTGCAACTTCAGGGAGATATGACTTGTGACTTCAATCAACTCCACTGAAACTTCAAGGAGTTCTGCTGTGGCTTTTAACCGCTCCAACGCCGTTTCAGGGAGAAGATATTTGATTTCCAATCTGTTACCCTACTACCTAGGGGTTTTAAAGCCCATCGTCTTTAATCTGTTTCCCTACTGCTTAGGGTGATAAGATCTTGCAAATCTTCAGCCTGTTACCCTACTGCTTAGGGGGTTAAGGCTTGTAAATTCGGCTTGTTACCCTACTGCTTAGGGGGTTAAAGCCCATTATCTTTGATCTGTTTCCCTACTGCTTAGGGGGTTAAGATCTGTAAATTCAGCCTGTTACCCTACTGCTTAAGGGGTTAAGGCTTATAAATTAGGCTTGTTACCCTACTGCTTAGGGGGTTAAAGCCCATTATCTTCGATCTGTTTCCCTACTGCTTAGGGGGTTAAGATCTGCAAATTCAGCCAGTTACCCTACTGCTTAGGGGGTTGAGGCTTGTGGCTTAAATCTGCTTCACTGCAACTTCAGGAAGACAAGATTCGCAGTCTTCGATCTGCTCCACTGCAACTTCAGGGAGGCAACACCTATAGAATTGGTCTTATGTATCTATGATTAGGATGCTATGATCAAGACGAATCAAACGCTCCCGACTAGATGTGATGCTTAGGTCAAATAATTAGGATGTTATGATTGAAATGAATCAGATGCCCCTAACTAGGTGTGTTATGAATGATATATGAATGCAGGAATGAGAATGATCCGTTTTGAAAGGCTTAAGGTATCATTGCTCATTATTCATTGGGATATTATCAATGACGTATTGATCAGTCTTTCTCTCCAGTTGGTATCTCTTGAAGGACTCAGGTTATTCTTTGCCTAACGTTCCCTTGTCTTTGGGTAATTCAAACTAATTAGTCCCGTTTCAGGTCTTTGTATCATTTAAAATTAATTTGGAGTGATATGCGGAACTCCTTTCGAATGTCATTAGTCCATTAATCGTTATTTCAAAGAAGAAGGCTTGAAAAAGATTATAGCAATGGACAAGACGGAATTTTATTGAGAAAAACCTTGAAACAAATAAGGTAATCAAGATGACAAGTTGTTAAGATACAGAATGAACAAAAAGTGAAAACAACTGCCCCAGATATCACAGCATGGGCTTCTCTACTTAGTAACTTTGACAAAACATGGTGATGTAAGCCTCTAGACAGCTAGTTCCATTGTATTTTTCAAAATCTGGGATTTTGAACTTAAAAGGGAGGACTAGGTCTGGGACCAAGCTCAAATCCTTAGCGTCGATCCCACTATTATAGTTAGCATTTTCCATCACTCTAAACTTTTCCTCTAACCATTTGCAACGATCTTCCAATTCTTTTGAGAGCCCTGCTCTTAGTCTTTCTTCTTCTACCACATTATCCAAATCGGGGATGGTGTGATGGGTAGGGTTATCCCCGGGTTTAGAGCCTGAGCCCGTTTGATAATTGACTGGCATCGAGATGTCAGCCTGAAATTGTTGAGGCCTGATCGTAACAGACAGTCTTCGCATGTGTAGCTCGGGTTGTGTTTGAGCATTCATCGGGTAAAACCAGGAGGGTAGAGAGGATCTTCAGTAATAGACGGTCTTTGCGTATGTGTCTCATGCTGCGCTTGGACGTTCACCGGGGTAAAGCCAGGGGGGTAAAGGGAATCTCCATTGTTATTTCCCACATCGACTATAGGGCTTTTTCCTTTGTCTGGCCTGCTAGTCAGTAGCCGGGTTAACTCTTCTATCATGTTTTTCTGCGACTCCAGCATTTGGTCCCGCATTTCTTGCTGGATTTTAGCTAGCTGTTCTTGTACTTGTACTTGCATCTGCTCCTGCATCTCTTTCTGCATTTGCTCCAATCTCTCTAACTTTTTATCCATTGCTTCAGTTTTCTTTCTTGTACCGTAGGGATGTGTATTCGGGGGATTTTCGTTGGTTTCCAGGTTACTGAAACATTTTTAATTAGTTAGAATCTTTTTATGGCCTTTAATGCATATGATGTAATGTAATGCAAATGCATGAATGCAAATGAGGCATCAATTTTGATTCAATTCCATTTTGGAAAACTTCACTAGAAAATAAAATTCTTTTACATAAAGTTGAGTTACAAGTAAAACTTCGCTCTAATGCTCAAAGTCCTAATTTTCTTAAGCAGTAAAGCTAGCTCCTGCCCCCGATCTGATTTCAGCTCGTACTTCGTGCTCAGTACGTTTGCTTGTATTGCCAAGGGCTGCAGATAGTCAGCTACCTCCCGGATCTGAGTTATGGCCTCCCCCATAATGTAATCCCTATTTCTGACTTGGTCTTGCGCATGATGAAGCTGCTCCATCCAACGCTCCTCACTTGCCTCGAAAAACTGAATCCGCATCTCGCAGTCTTTTAGCGACGGTTCTAATTCTTCTATTCTTCCTTTCATTTCTTCTATCTTGCTCAAGCTTGCCCTCAATTCCAATGCGATGTTGCGGTTTCGGTACTGATATAGAGACTTCTTGAGTTCTGCCACTCTAGCCCTTAATTCCCCTCACTCATTTCTGCTTTCCGACAGACTCTTCTCCAAATCTTCGTTTCGTGCCTGAACTTCTAGAAATTTCTTTTCCCATCGGTCAGCTTTGGTCTTCTCCTCTCGAATTTCATGGCGCCACTGTTCAGAAGTCTTACTTAACCCCGCAGTCCTCATAGACAGGCGTAACTTCTTATAGTCAGTCTTCAAACTGTCTAGATCTTCTTCGGCCTTGGTTTTCCCTTTTCTCCACTTCTCAGCCTCTGACCTTTGGACATCAGTGTCCAATCTTAAGTGCATCTTCTCTTCCTCTGGGTGTTCGATCTTTTTTTCAAGCTCAGATCTTTTCCTCTCGAAGTCTTGCTTTATAATTTCCAATTCTGACGGGGCGATTTGTAATTGTTCCATAGTAGGTCGAGTGTTTTCCGAGCTTAGCCTAGGAACATTATCATTAACTCTTTTCTTAAACCATCCATCATATTCGGGTGTTATCATGGCACCAACGGCTAACTTTTTCATCCAACGAGTTTGCTTCCAAGCGTCAGATAGCTCCCGAACTTTCTTCTTATAGTGGGTGCCTTTGAAAGAGAATTCACAATAGGCAAGTCCGTGGGTCGTGGGTACAAACTGTCTCGATTTATATTGCCTCAATGCAAGCAATGGAGTATACCCAGTAGCTCCCCAAATTCCTAACAGTGGCACCCAATCAAAGTTACCGCATCGGTACATGATCTCATCAGGAACCATCCAATAAGCTCTCCACTCTATGTCCCCCTCTTTGAGGTTTTGGAGGATTTCTATCCACTTCTCCTCCGAGATATCCTCTCTCCTTTGTATGGCCACCTCTTCCTTTAAAGGGGAGTAACTCTCGGAAAAGACCCGATAAGAAATCTTGTCTACCTTCTAAAAGTGCCCATGAAACCATACCATCAACAATTGTGCGCATTCAATAAACCGTCCCTCGCCCATCTTCTGACACATGCTCAAAGATCTAAATGTCTCAGCCAATATTGCCGGTACAGGTGTGATTCCTTTCTCAAGACGATCGAACAAGTCGGTGACTGCCTCGTCCACGTGCCTTAAAGCTTTAGGAAAAATTACTAATCCATAGATGCTCAAGGCAAAGATATCAACCCTCTTTCTTTCATCTGGGTGAGTCAAAACCAAATCTCGCAAGTTCTCCCAAGGGATACACTTGCTGTCTCCTTTTTGTTGAATCCGAGCAGTAACCCAAGGCTCGCTTATCCCTGAAATGCTTATCAATTTCTTCGCGAAGGTCTGACTATTAAAAACTCTGGCATAAGCCTTTCTAACCTGGACTCTCAGACACCTGAGCAGGGCAGTGTATTCCTCCATGGTGGGTACTAAATCCACTTCTCTAAAAGTGAAACACTTATAAGCAGAATTCCAAAACTGAACCATAACTCGGAATAGATGCTTGTCCACCCTAATATCTAGCAAGTAGGATATATCGCCGTAATTTTGATAAAACAACTGCTTGGTCCCTTCGTCCCAACTAGCCCAAACATCTCTCAACTCTTGCAGCTCATTCTGTGCTACATTGATGCGAGTGAAATCCTGCAACTCTGACACATATCCTTCTGCCAAGCTATCCCCTTTCTCTGATTGTAGCTTCTCTGACCATGCACGAACGGCCGCATTTTCCTCGACTTTACTAAGAAATTCATTCTCCATGTCAAACTTTCTAATATTAGTAATTGAATACGAATCAACACCTCCTTTAATATGCGATGTCATGCAAAACATAATCACAACAAAACACAGGTTAGCATCAAATAATAGTGACAGAATGCAAGCACATAAACGATAATTACAACACATATATGGGTGAATACTAAGGCTCGACGCGGCTTCATCCAAGGATGGTTCCTAAGGTTTACTATATGCGGTTTAGTTCTAGAGATAAGGTGCCCGAACCAGCAGATTCCTCGGTCCTCACCCATTATAGGCTCATATGGACCAAGTTCAGTTCAGGGGAATACATTTTCTTATGCCTATGCAGAGGTGAAAACCTCACGAAGACATAAGTACGGATGTATTCCGGAAGCGATCCCCTAGCCCATGCGGAGGTGAAAACCTCACGAAAGCATAGTTTCTCACTCCCACTTAAAAGGTGTGACCACAGTGGCCATGCAATGCAATGCATATTATTCTACGGGACTCGAATCATAACAACCATACAAACGAATGCATTCGGAAGAAACATGATTTTTCAAAACAAATTTTCAACTTCGGACAAAAGGACAGAAAATAATCAATCTTATGGCTTGACTCTCTTGTTCAGATCCCCAGTGGAGTCGCCAAGCTGTCGAAACCGTTTTTTTATTTCGATTTAAAAATAATGGATCAACTTTTCGAAAAGCGAAAATGGAGTCGCCACCAATCTTTTCTTGTTTAGGTGTGATCGGATCACCTAGAAATTTGGGTTGTTTTAATAAAACATTTTGGTTTACTAAAACAATGATTTTGGTCTACGAAATTTTGAGAAAAAAAGGTTCGGGAGTCGGTTACGTGTAAGGAAGGATTAACACCCTCATTACGTCCAAAATTGGTACCAAGTCGATTAAGTACTGTCCTTATGTCTAAGCTTTAAAAAATGTTTTTGAAATGTGATTCCTTTTTTATAACATTTGAGTAACTCAAGTTAGTCATCAAAATTCTCTTGCCTAAGAGGAATATAGCATCACATCCAGCACGATAGGACATGATCCTTTAAGCCCTCGAAAACATGATGAATTTTGACTTCAAAAATTTATATGTTGAAAACCGCAAAAGGATGCCCAATTATTTAGTCCAACGAGAGAATCGAAACCCAACACGGTAGGGCACGGTTCTTCAAATTTCCAAACGTTGAACATTGTCTCGCTTTGGAAAACGTGAATGAAATTCCAAAAGGATATTCGATTATTTTGCACAAACGCGAAATTGCAACCCAGCACGATAGGGCACGATTCCCCGAATTGCCGAACGTCGAACATTTCCTTCGTTTTAAAATTTTTTTAGAAAACATGAACGAAATTCTAAAGAGACATCCGATTATTTTGGGCAAACAAGAAATTGCAACCCAAAGATGATAGGTAATACGATTCCCGAATTGCTAAACATCGAACATCGTCTCCGTTTTAAAGAATTTTTAAACGAATAATTATAAACCGGCTTGGAATACACTAATTTAACTTGAATTAGATTTAGAGAATTAGAAATCATAAAGTGATATTTGTAAATCGAAATAAAATAAAAAACGGTATAATATACATGAGCATAATGATGCATTAATATATCAAAATATATACATATATCAAAATGAACACATGATAATACTCAAAGCATGTACACGATATATAATATATAAAAAATATATAAATACAATATTTATAAAAAATACAGATACGGTATAATGTTAATATGTATGCATAATATGGGGTATGATATAATATTTAAATGTGTACACATGAAATAATAATAATAATAATAATAATAATAATAATAATAGTAAAATCGAAGAGCATCTAAAAAACATAAATAAATGAACTTTTTAGTATAAAAAGTTAAAGGAATAAAGAAATAAGTAGATGAACAAGATAATAAATAAAACAATTTAGTTTGAAATTATAAACAGAAAATAAAATAAATAGAACAAATAAGACAAAAATAACAAATAATATTGATGGAGCAAAAAGGACAACGTGATAAGGATATTAATAGTAATAATACAATGAGCAGTTGTAATAAGCCATGAATGTAAAAATAAAGGCAAAAGAATAGTACAAAACAATGGTGAAATAAAAATAAAGAAAAAAACAAAAATGGAAACTAAAAGAATTTGAATTAACATAAAAAATGAAGTCTAAGGCGTAAAATATAGGTAAATTAATAAATATAAAAATAAAATAAAATATAAGGGGTTGAATTTAAAAAGAGCAAGTAAATAAAATACTAAAGAAAATAAAAATAAAAACAGAATATTGAATACAATAAAAAATGAAAAATAAACAAGATTAAATGGTCAAGGAACCGAAAATAAAAAAGAAATGAACTTTAAGGGATAAATTAAAAAGTTAGAATTTGAGCTAAAATGAGATACATGTAAGGGAAGAGGGACTCATATTGTAAATAATGAAAAGAAGACCATCAAGGATCGAAATGAATCACGCTGAAACAACGAGGGACTAGCTGGAAAATATTCCTAGCCTTTTATGCGCAGTGTTTCGAAGGACCCAGATGTAACCCAAACGAAATCTAAGAGCTAAATTAAAAAAACAAAAGAAAACAGAAAATGGGGCTTGGTCGAATAGAGTTGCAAAGGAGAAGGACTAATCTAGCAAATCTCCCAATTAGACCCACTCCACCAAACACGCCGTTTCATCATCATCATTTAAACCAAAAAAACTTTCTTTTTTTTATTCCATTACCAACTTTCCCTTTTTTATTCCATTACCAACTTTCCCCTTTTTTATTCTTTATTTTATTATTCCATTACCAGCCTTCCCCCAACTTTAAATGAAAAGAACAGAGAGCTTCCCTGCTCTCTCCTCCTTTCCCTTCTCTTTTATTTTCTGCTAGGGTTTCAAAGAAACCCATCATTGCCGCCCTTCAACCGCCGCGCCACCACCGCACTCGGTGGCCGGCGATACACCAAAATGGGCTCCTTTAGCTCTCCCCTTTTTTACTTGTTGGAGGCTAGTTCCAAAAACGAAAAGACAAGGGTTCAACCCCCTTTTTAGACTCAACCATGCCGAACGGAGGAGAAGGCTCCGATAACGCGGCGACGAGGCCAGATCTGGTGAGAATCCTTCCTCTTTCCTTTTATTTTTTCTTTTTTTGTATCTTTGTTTAATAGATTTGTATAAAAAATAAAAGAAATATTAAAGAAGCAAGAAAACGAAAAACGAAAATAAAGAGAACAAAATCGGAGATCAACCTTCTGTGTGTTTTTTGTTTGATTCCTTGAAAAGTACGCGAGTGATACAATTTTTGGATCCCCCTGAATACATTATGGATTCTGGTTCTTATAGCCTCTAAAGCATTGTATATTTGCTACTGTTAGTACGTTATCTCTGCTTCTCTGCTCCCATTTCTGGATTGTTTTGCAGGGTTAAGGAAGGTCAACGGGCAAAAGCCCCCATTTCGGTGCAAAACGACATATGGGCGCCGAGCCTCGGGCGTTGAACACGCCGACGCAGCACGTGAGAGAGGAGGGAAGGCACGGCGCTAGGGTTAGCTAGGGCTTCGGCTAGCTGAACCCCGATTTGTTCTTTGGGCCTATTGGGCCAAGTTGGTTAAGGGTATAGGGCCTGCTTGTAAGATGGGAATTTGGGCCATCGAGGCTTTTGTAAATGGACTGTTGAAATTAGGATTTAATAATTCTAGATTTTATTTTTATATTTCAGTTTTTGGTTTGGATTTGGGCCGGGCAAAATGGGCCTGTTACATAGGTTTTTAAATTTTTTCACCATTTTTAGATGTTTACGCATAGTTATAATATTTAAATTTATTTTATAATTTTATATGATAAATTATGTATTTTCATTTTTTTTAGAATTCTCTAAAATTTTATATTTTTTTCTTATATTCTTTTTAAAAAAATTATGGAATTTTACTGTTTTTTACGTGTGGCGTTTATTTGGCTGATGTAACGTTTTTTTAATGGAAAATGACGAGACACCGAAGTGCTTGAAGGAATGAAGGTTCATGCACCAAACTGGATAAAAAAATGCTCAATATATCAAATTGTAATAATTTCAAAATAAATTCTCAATTTTGATATACTTTTTGAAATTTTAAGAATTTAAGGATATTTTTAGAAATTTATTTTCAAAATATTTAGAATTTTTTGCATAAATTTAATTTTTTAGTTTTAGTTTTTTTTATAATTTTATAAAATAAACTATAAAATTTTCAGGGTTTTTTTGAACTTTAAAACTTTTGGGATTTAATTTTTAAAATTTTCTGTTAATTTTTAAAAATATTAAAAAAAATTGTGCTTTTTACATTTGTTAGCGTTTCACTAACGTTTTCTTAATATATATATATATATATGAGGTATGAAAGTATTTGAGGAAATTTTAAATTGAATTACAAAACTTACTAAAAATATTCTCAAATATATCAAATTGAGTTTCAAGCTTCTTTTTTTCACAACCAAGTTAATATTTGCGATTGTGTATGGTCCAAGTACTTGAATGTTATCATAAAATGATATTTAAATGATACTATTTTTTCAACTCGGTATTTAAAATTTTTTGTCACAAGTAGTACGTAAACACTTTATTACCTCAATTATCACATCTGTTTAAAAGAATTTCTCACCCAATCATTTTGTGACACTTCGATATGTTTAATTAAAAAAAGTTAAATATTATTTATTTAATTTTTTTTAAAAAAAACTTAGAAACATATTCATCTCTCTTTGTTTTTCACCAAAAAATTCCGGTGATTGAAAATTCAAGAACTCATCGAAAAATTCATCTAGACCTTGTTTTCAGCAACAAAACGTAAATTTTGGTGAGCTCTTTTTCCTTTTTGAATTTTTTAATATAGGTGAATATTTTTTACATATTTAGTGTATTTTTTAAACCATAAACAACCTTAAAAAATTGATGTGTCTTTTTCTTTTAAATATTTATTTATCTTAATGTTCTACTATACACTTATAGGACATTTGTCAATTTCTTGACCCTACTTGTGGAGTCTAAAAATTTTACTAGTAATATACCAAATAATTTTCCTTTTAATATACCTTACAAGGCACATGTAACACTTTTAACTAACTTATAGAATATAAAAAAAATCCATAAGTGGTGTACGAGATAAATTTCTTTAATTAATGGTGTGTTCGATAAACTGAAACTTTAAGTGCTAAAAAATTAAATATTGAATTTTTACTATTAAATTTTATAAGTGTTGAATTTATATTAGAAAAGTGTTTTGTAAATTAGTAAATATAAGTATGAAATATAATTATGTTGTTTGATAAACATAAATATTGATTTTTTTTTCATTTTAAACTTATTAATATAATATTTTACATTATTTTGGATAGTTTAAGATGAAAGATAAATGTGATAATTTGAATATCTCATTTATTTTTTAATAAAATAAAATCAATTTAATATTTTCTACATTAAGGGATAAATAACTGCTCATCCACTTATTTTATTCAACACTTATTTGTTGAAAGTTTATCTTAAGCAAAAATTAAAATAATTATCAAACACATTTAAAATATTAAATGTTAAAAATTCTCATTTTATTGAAAATGAAAATTTTTAATGATTTATCAAATACACCCTAAATTAAAACTTTTCAATTTTTTTAAACTCATTCCCTCCCCACGATTCTTTGCATGCACTTTTTTAGCTGTTAGAATTTTTTGCAACCTTCCTACCAATATTTTTTTCTACTCGGCTTCTTTATGTATTTCAATTTCATGCTTTATTTGATTTTTTCCATTATAGAAGTAGATTAAGCATTAAGCAATTTATGCAAGAAGAAGGGAAAAATTAATTTTAAGAAAAATATATATAGAGTTTGAATTGGGTGAAAAAGGAATCAAACTCAAGATTTTAAAAGGAAAAATAAAAACTCGTTATCGAAATTGGGTTTGAATGAATTTTTTATCACCGTCATTCTTGGGTGAAAAACAAAAGAGATTAATATATTTATAAGGGTTTTTTAAAAACAATACTTTAAGAAATAATATTTAACTTTTTTTAGATTTTTTAGTTAAAAAATACCACGTGCCACAAAAATAATTGATTAAAAAAAAAATTTCTAACGGTTGGGGTAACTTGGATAACAGGATATACTTTAGGTACTATTTTGATTAACAAAAAAATGTTAAAAAACAGATATAGTTAACGTACCATTTAATTGATAAAGGGATTGTTTTATCAAGAATGTTAATTATTAATATGTGGAAGGCAGCCCGGGGGACCTCCATATGGCCTCATAACTTCATCTATTAATTATTAGCTTCTTCTATTATAAAAAGGCAAAAGAAGTTGATTGGCTTCTTCCGCACGGCTTAATACTTATTTTGATTCCTGTATTATAAACAATATTTTCAGTTTGATACTTTAAAAATCATTTTGGTCAGTTTGGTACATGGAATTTCGTCCCATGGAGCATTTTAGTCCCTAATATTTTTGGTAAGAAAACAGACCAACCAATCAAACGCTGCTGTGGTAGTAAAGTAAAATATACCTTAAAATTTTAAGAAAATTAGAAACTAAAAAACAATTTTTTTTAAAAAAATTCAAGGCCAAAATTTTAAAATTATTTTTTTAATTATTATTTTTTAAAATTTATAAAAATATATGTATAGAATGAACCTAATGAATTTAGATAAATATATGTCTAAATTCATCCTAAAATCAACTTGGACAAATGCATGTCTAGATTCATCCTTCCAGATCCATTTTAGTTTATGATTGGAAGATTTTTTTGTGATTCTTTTTAACAGTGTATATTTTAATATTAATTTATATTTTTTTATTTTAAAATAAATTCTCAATTTATATATATATTTGGAATTTTAGATTTTTAATTTTTTTCACCATTTTTAGAAGTTTACGCATGGTTATAATATTTAAATTTATTTTATAATTTCATAAGATAAATTATGAATTTTTATTTCTTTTTGGAATTCTCTAAAATTTTAGATTTTTGTATTTTTGTATTTTTTAGGATTTAAAAAATATATGGAATTTTTACTGTTTCTTACATGTGGCGTCTTCTTGGCTGATGTAACATTTTCCGAATCGAAAAAGACGAGGCACCAAAGTGCTTGAAGGAATAAAGGCTCATCTACCAAACTGGTTAAAAAAATTATCAAGATATCAAATCGTAATAATTTCAAAAATAAATTTTCAATTTTTATAGTTTTCTTGAAATTTTAAGGATTTTAAGGATACTTTTATAATTTTATTTTCAAAATATTTAGAATTTTTTTTTGTATAATTTTAGATTTTTAATTTTTTATAATCTTATAAAATAAATGAAAATTTCAGTTTTTGTTATAATTTTCGAACTTTTAAATTTTTGGATTTAAGTTCTTAAATTT
Source organism: Gossypium anomalum (assembly GCA_025698475.1). NCBI lineage: Eukaryota > Viridiplantae > Streptophyta > Magnoliopsida > Malvales > Malvaceae > Gossypium > Gossypium anomalum. The sequence goes on along the minus strand of CM046966.1, from coordinate 71,632,628 downwards.
ATGTTAATTTTTAAAAGTTCTATAAAAATTGCCGCTTTTTACATGTGTTAGCGTATCATTATTTGAAGTATCAAAGTGTATAACAAAATTTAAAATTTAGGAAAAAGTATACCAGTAGTCACTAAATTTCAATGAAAATAATATTTTAATCACTAAACTTTCAAAAGTGATAAATCAATCATTCGAGCCCATTTTTTGTTACAAACCTAATGGGATAACTCATGTGGCCCGTTAGAGTGCCACGTTGGACATGATCGGATGTCCATTTAATGGGTAATTAATTTTCATGATGTGACCCAAAAAAATTAACTTAATTTGCTAAAAAATCCTAATTAAAACATGAGAAAAAACTTAAGAGGCAAAAACAATTTGGTCAAGGAAAACAATTTGGTCAAGAGAAAAGGGAAAACAATTGAAAATTTTAGGGAATCATTGGAAAAGAGATTGAAAATATTTGAAACTGGGGAATTATTGTGCAAACTTTAAATATTGTTAGAATAGTTAATGTAATAGCCCATTTTTGCCCGGCCTATTTCAGTATTTAAAATAATAAACCCCCAAAAAATAAAAATAAAACAAAATCCAAGTCCGGTACAAAATTACAAACATATAATTTGGCCTAATCGGAATGGCCCATTACTTGAAAAGATTTAAGATCCATCTATAAGCTTGACTCGTATGGAGATATAATCTTTAAGGATATGCAATCTTAGATATGATATGCAATCTTAGATATGATACAATCTTAGATATGATATGCAATCTTGAAGATATGATCTTGTAATCTTGGAGATTTAATTTGTAGATATCCTTTAATCTTAACCGTTGATGTAATTGATCTGTATCGTTGGATTTGGGGAGGCTCAACTATAAATAGAGGCCTCTCCCTTCATTGTAAAACACTTGAGTTTTGGGAAGCAATAAGAATTCTTGAGAGCATTCACTCAAATTTCTCTCCCTCTTGCGTTTTTACTCTCTCTGTGGTTTGTTCTTATTTTATTCGTCTATCTTAGTTTTTCAACCTTTTTTTATTTTAATTTCTTCATTTTTCAAATATGTATATTTATTCCTATCTTTTATACATTTGATTATGTATTTTATATATTATAATATTTAACCTTTTTATATAGTTTATTTTCAAATATATATTTTCTATGCGTGTATATATATTATATTATATTATCATTTCATGTATTTTGAACTATTGCATTATATTTTTATAATTTTTAAATGTTCTATTTATTCATTTTTTTAGTGTATGTCATTTATCTTATTTGTGCATAGTTTCATTTTTATATATGCTATGTTTAATTATTTTTTTATGTGCTATTTTATGATATATATTGTTGTATAATTTTTGCATGTATTATGTTTTTCTTTTAGTTTACTCATGTTTTTATTTGTTTATTATCTTATATTTACCCTAGTATGATTTTTTTCATTAAATGTATGTTCATGTTATTTAGTTTTGTCTTAATGATATTATTTATGTTTGTATGGAAATGTTAGAATATTTTGTACATCTATGCTTCATGATGCATTAATTTGTCATCCTAAAACGTCATTTAAAATAATATTCCAAGGTTTTTTTAAAAAAAATAAAAAATAAAAGGCAATGCTTGATGTTTGGAAACTTCGAGAAAGGCAGTTGCGGATTTATTCGATCGACTCGGTAAACAGAACACACATGTGCCTGCAATCCTAACTGAGACATTTAGATCCTTAAGTGTATATCGGAGAGCTGGTGAAGGAAGATTCATTGGATGCGCACAGTTATTGTTAGTATGGTTCCACAGTCACTTTTAGAAAGTTGATAAGGTTTCTTGCCTAGTGTTCTTTGAGGATTATTCTCCCTTAAAGGAAGCAGCAGCTACGCCGAGGAGAGACAACATTATAGAGGAAAGGTGGATGGAAATACTTCAGAATCTCCGAGAGGAAGATGTTATGTGGAAAGCCCCTTGGATGGCTCCTAATGAAGTCCTTTATCGTTTTGGGTACCTTTTCCTGAAATTTGGGGAGTTGTTGGTTATGCACCATTACTCGCCCTAAGGTAATACAAAGTGGGGCAGTTTATACCGACAACACAAGGGCTAGCTTAGAGTGATTTCTCATATAAGGGGGATCATTATAAGAAAAATATGCGAGAGATTTTCGAGGCTTGGAAGAAGATTGGTTGTGTGAAGATTCTGACTGAAGGTCCGACGACAACCCTTGAGTACAAAGGGTGGTTTAGCAAAAGGATCAATGATAGCATCCCTAAGCCGAGTTTGGAGGCTGCACGATTAATAGAGGAGAGTTTACGAGTGGTTCCATCAGAATTAGAAGTCATAAAGCAAGAGTTCGAAAGAAAGAGTTTGGAACTCGGGAAAAATATAGAAAAACTGGAGGAAGAGAAGATGTACCTAAGCTTAGACATCGACGTTCAGAAAATTGAGGTCGAGAAAGTGAGGAAAGAAAAGAGGAAGATTGAGGAAGACCGAGATGACTTGAAGATGCAATATAAGAGGATACAGCTATCAATGAAGAGAGCTGGATTGGAGAAGTCTTCAGAGTAGTGGCAATAAGAAGTTCAAGAAGAAAGAGCCAAAGTTGAGTATTGGGCGAAGAAGTTCCAAGAGATGCAGGTGCAAAATCATGCCTTAGAGAAGGAGAATCAAGGATTAAAAGATAAGGTAACTGAGCTTGGACGATCTCTTCATCATCACCAAAGTAGTAACTCTGCGGTCGAGTTAAAAGCAAGTCTGAACAAGGTCGAGGAAATGAAGCATAATATTGGAGGGTTGGAAGCAGCATTGCAGAATTGTGAACTTCAGATTGAGCAACTTGAGGCAAGAGAAGGATATTGGAAGGGAGAGCTTCACCATTTTCAGGATCAAGTCAGAAATAGGGACTACCTCATGGGAGAAGCCATAGTCCAGATTCGAGAAGTTGCTGATCATTTGCAAGACCTGGCAGCACAAGCTAATATATTGAGTGCAAAGTATGAGTCAGTTTCAGATAGAGGTCGAGAGTTAGCTTTGTTATTGGATAGGGTTAAAACTCTGGGCCTGAGGGCGAAAGCGTATTTGTAATCTGTTTTGTGTAAAGATTTTTGTTTCTTAAATAATGTTTTCTAAAAGAAGTTAAATCAGAATCAATATCTTTTTGCATTCATGCATTTGCATATCATCGCATCATATGCATTGAAATTTATAGAAAGACCCTAATTAGTTAAAATTACCAAAGAGAAAGAAAGAGAGAGAGAGAGAGAAAGTAAAAACCTGAAAGCAGCACATCCTTACAATACACGCACTAAGACAAAGAATATGGATCAAAGACTTGAGCAGATCCAGAGAGAAATGCAAGAGCAATTGCAAGAACAATTGGCAAAAATCCAACAGGAGATGAAGGATCAAATGTTGGAGGCCCAAAAGAATATGATGGCTGAAATGGCTCAGTTGTTGAAGGAGGCAATGGATAAAGGAAAGGACCCTATGGCTTTCACTGAAGAGGATAATGAGGATCATCCTCCGGGTTTTACTCCACCCCATGTGCAAACTCAACCTGAGGCATATCCTCGAAGGCCGTCCGTCATAATAAGGCCTCAACATGGGCAAGTCGATGCTGGAATACCTATGAACTTTTAAACTGGCTCGGGATCCAACCCGGGAGATAACCCTACCAATCCAGTCATCTCTGATTTAGATGTAGCTGAGAGGGAAGAGATAAGACTCAAATCATCAAGGCAATTAGAAGAATATTGCAGATGGTTAGAGGAAAAATTTAAGGTATTAGAAAACGCTGATAATCGTCAGGGAATTGATGCCAAGGACTTGAGTTTGGTCCCAGATTTGGTGCTTCCTCTTAAGTTCAAGATGTCGAAATTTGAGAAGTACAATGAGACTACTTACCCTGAGGCCCATATCACCATGTTCTGTAGGCAGATGACTGGCTATGTAAACAATGATCAACTATTGATCCATTGTTTCCAAGATAGTTTGGTTGGGGAAGCGGCTAGGTGGTACAATCAATTGAGTCGCGATAGGATCGGTTCTTGGAGAGACTTAGCGCAAGCCTTCATGCAACAATATAATCATGTGACGGACATGACTCCTGATAGAATCACTCTGCAGAACATGGAAAAAAGCCTAATGAGAGCTTTAGGCAATATGCACAGAGGTGGAGGGAGGTTGCCATACAAGTTCAACCACCGCTCTTGGAGAAAGAAACTACCATGCTGTTCATTAACACCTTGAAGGCCCCATTCATTACTCATATGATTGGAAGTACCACCAAGAGCTTCGCTGATATAGTTATGGCAGGGGAAATGAATGAGAATGCCATAAGGGGTGGTAAGATAGAGGGGGAAACTGTTAAAAGATCGGCCCTAAGAAGGAAAGATAATGAGGTGAACAATACAAATAGTTATAACTCAAAAGCGATTATGGTTAGTCAGCCTGGAGCAACTACAGTTGGGCAACAGGGTTCCTAAAAGTAGGGATCTGGTACGAGGCAAAACTCTGAAAAGGTCCCATTTTCTCCTATCCTGGTGACGTACCGGGAGCTTTATCAAAATTTATTTGATGCGCATGCAATAGCTCTTTTTCATTTGAAACCAGTGCAACCCCCATATCCCAAATGGTACAATGTCAATGCCAAATGTGAATACCATGCAGGGATATCGGGGCATTCGATCAAAAATTACACTAGTTTTAAAAAAGTAGTGGAAAGACTTATCAAGATGGGGGTCGTAAAATTTGACGACACCCCTAGTAATGAGAACCCGTTGCCGAACCATGGTAATGAAGGGGTAAACGCAATTGGGAAAACTAGTATGAGAAGGACTAAAGAGGACGTGACCGAGGTAAGAATACCGATGAAAGTAATCTGGAAAGAAATGATGAAAATAGAGATAATAATATCTGAAGAAGGAAATAAAGGAGTGAGGGACTACTGCGAGTTCCATGCAGAAGAGGGACGCGAGATCCAAGAATGTGACGAACTTAAGGCTTTGGTACAAAGCCTTATGGATAATAAGGTGCTGGAATTTTATGAAGTTGGCTCTGATGAGGGACACGTATGAGCATTAGAAGGTGAACCAAAGAATCAAAGAATCTATCGGCTAAGGATCATTATTTCTCTACCAAGGAATAATGAAGTTAAGACACAAACCATGCCAAAAGTCATTATTCACAAACCCGTCTCATTTCCTTATAGGATAACAAGATGGTACCCTGGAATTATGACTGCAATGTGACAATACCAGAGAGAGAAAACATAGCTAGTACTTCTAAGGAGGCTCAAGTTAAAGGTTCCTACACACGTAGTGGGAAGCATTATGATGCGAAAGGCGTCAGAGTTGAGCCCACGAAAATAAAAGCTTTTGATATTGAGAATGAGAAGAGGGCTGAGGTACCTATTAATGAGCCAGTGAAGGAAGAAGAAGCTAGAGAGTTTCTAAAATTCTTGAAACACAGTGAATACAGCGTGGTTGAACAATTGCGCAAACAACCAACTCGCATATCAGTGTTGGCTTTGCTTTTAAGTTCAGAAGTACATCGTGAGGCGTTAATGAAGGTGCTCAATGAGACTTACGTTACTAGTGATATATCCATCAACAAGTTGGATCGATTGGTTAGTAACATCAGTGCTGACAATTTCATTTATTTCAATGATGATGAAATCCCACCTGGTGGCATGGGATCAGCTAAAGCTTTGCACATCACCACTCGCTGCAAAGGATATACATTGCCGAGTGTGCTTATTAATAATGGGTCAGCCTTAAATGTCTTACCATTGTCTACGTTGAATAGATTGCCCATAGACAGTTCTCACATGAAAATATGCCATAATGTGGTAAGAGCATTTGATGGCACGGAGAGAAAGGTCATGGGAAGAATTGATATCCCTTTGATGATCGGGCCAAACACGTATGAGGTAGACTTTCTAGTGATGGGCATCAAGCCCTCTTATAATTACTTGTTGGGGAGGCTTTGGATACATTCAGCAAGAGCGGTGCCCTCATCTTTGCACCAAAAATTGAAGCTAGTAACAGACGGACGGCTAATCACCATAAATATGGAGTAAGACATCATAGCAGCAGTTACCAGTGACGCACCCTATGTAGAGGCAAACGAGGAGGCCGTTGAGGTTTTTTTTTTGGTTTCTTAGAATTCGTTAATACAACATTTATTTCAGAGGGGAATGAGGTGCCAGTGCCTAAGATATCCAGAACCACAAGAATGGGTTTGCAGATGACAGTGGGGAAATGAGCATTGCCAGGAAAAGGATTGGGAAGATATCTCTAAGGAGGGATTCAAGTTCCAGAACTAAAGGAAAAGAGAGACCATTTTGGCTTGGGTTTTAGGCCAGATCACAGGCAGAGGAAGAAGGAAATAGAGAAGCGTCAAGAAAGAAGAAAGGCGCGTTTAAGTGGAAGAGAAGTAGAGTGAGAATCAATGACATTCCCTCATATATCCTAGACATTTATATCAGGAGGGATAATTCACCCTAAGAGAGGGCTACTCGGAAAAGGAAGTCATCACATCAATGCTGTACATAATGAAGACTCTGAACGAAAAAACCTTGAGGGCATTTGCCCTTACGAACCGGAAAGCTCTTTAAGCAATTGGACTGCAGAAGAACTTCCTATAGTTTTTAAAGATTTTTCAGAGTAATTTTCAGAACACTCTGGTTGCTCTAAAGCCTTGGAGTAATAAGATTTCATTTGTAAAATAGGCTCGTGTTTGGATATTTGCATTTCAATAAAATACAACTTTTGTTATCAATTCGAGTGAATATTCTTTTATACCGATCAATATTCTTTTGACCTTTTTTAAATTCTTTCAGATTTTTTTTCTTCTCTCTTTTCATTCATAACACATAAATAAACATTCTTAAATTCATTCATTCTTTGTACATTCTTTCGTACCTCGCAGGTCCCTAGATATCAATGACATGAGCACTGACACTACAAATCCTGAATTCTCTTTTGAGCAAAACATGTGTTTAGAAGAACCACAGGATTTTGAAGATGACAGGGATTGTGATGTGTCTCCAGATCTGTTGAGAATGATGAAACAAGAGGAGAAACAAATCCTACCCTGTGAGAAAGAAACAATAGAGAATGTAGCCTTAGAGGAAGGAAAAGAGGTAAAAATTGAGACACACATTACTAAAGAAACGGGACAAAGACTTGTTGAGCTGCTACGTGAATTCAAAGATATCTTTGCATGGTCATATCAGGATATGCCAGGATTGAATACTGATATCGTGGTACATCGTCTTCCTATAAGACATGATTGCAAGCCAGTCCAACAAAAATTGCAAAGGATGAGGCCTAATATTGTGCTGAAAATAAAAGATGAAGTCAAGAAGCAGTTTGACGCTGGGTTCCTACAAGAGGTTAAGTACTCAGAATGGGTGGCTAACATTGTGCCTGTCCCTAAAAAAGATGGAAAGGTACGAATGTGTGTTGATTACAGAGATTTGAACAAAGCTAGCCCGAAGGACAATTTTCCTTTACCGCACATCGACACTTTGGTAGACAATACAGCGGGATATTCGTTATTTTCCTTTATGGATGGCTTTTCAGGGTACAATCAGATAAAGATGCATCCTGAGGATATGGATAAAACCACCTTCATAATATTGTGGGGCACCTTTTGTTACAAGGTAATGCCTTTTGGGCTAAAGATGCAGGAGCAACATACCAAAGGGCTATGGTGACCTTATTCCACGATATGATGCACAAGGAGATTGAGGTGTATGTTGATGACATGATTGCCAAATCTTGAACAGAGAAGGAGCTTATTGAAGTCTTGAGGAAGTTGTTCCTGAGATTGAGGAAGTTTCAGTTGAAGCTTAATCCAGCAAAGTGCACCTTTGGAGCTAGGTCGGGGAAATTATTGGGCTTTGTGGTTAGCGAAAAGAGAAGTTGACTTGGACAAGGTTAGAACCAAACGAGAACTGCCTCCACCATGCACTCAGAAGGAAGTTCGGGGTTTTCTTAGAAGGTTGAATTATATTGCTCGGTTTATTTCACAATTAACTGAGAAATGTAATCCTATATTTCGCCTTCTTAGAAAACACAACCAAGGTGCTTGGGATGAGGAATGCCAGAATGCCTTTAATAAAGTCAAGCAATACCTGTTAAACACTCCAGTGTTATCTCCACCCAGTCCAAATAGACCATTAATTCTATACTTATCAGTGTTTAGTAATTCTATAGGATGTGTGCTTGGTCAACATGACGAGTCAGGAAAAAAAGAGAAGGCGATATATTACCTCAGTAAGAAATTCACTGAGTGTGAGATGAGATATTCGCCAATTGAAAAGTTGTGTTGTGATTTGATTTGGACGACTCGCAATATATATTATATCATACGACTTGGCTAATTTCGAAACTGGATTAATTAAAGTACATGATGGAGTCAACAGCCCTAAGTGGAAGAATGGCAAGATGGCAAGTATTACTTTTGGAGTTTGATATAGTCTATGTGAGCCAAAAGACTATAAAAGGAAGCGCGATAGTAGAATTTCTGGCTAGCAGAGCTTAGAGGATTATAAGCCATTGAGTTTTGATTTCCCTAATGAGGAATTGATGTATGTGGCAATTATTGAAGAATATCCATGGAAGCTGAACTTTGACGGCGCATCCAATGCGGTAGGAAATGGAATTGGGGCAGTCTTGGTGTCCCCAAATGGTGATCATTATCCATTTACATGTAAATTGAATTTTGATTGCATGAATAATATGGCCGAGTATGAAGCATGCATCATGAGGATTCGAGCAGCCAAAGAGCAAAAAATTAGAACCCTGGAAGTATATGGAGACTCTACATTGGTAATTTACCAGCTTAGGGGTGAATGGGAGATAAGGGACCCCAAATTGATTAATTATCGAAAAGTAGTTTTGGGGTTACTTGAGGAGTTTGATAACATCACTTTCAATTATCTCCCACGGGACGAAAACCAGATGGCAGATGCTTTAGCAACATTGGCTTCCATGATTAAAGCAAATAAAAAAGAGGATGTGAGACTAATTCAGATGAGTATTTCTAAGGTTCCAGCTCATTGTTGTAACATCAAAGAAGAAGAAAAGGATGACCATCCTTGGTATCAAGATATATTACTGTATATGAGAAATCGTGAATATCTTGAGTAGGCAACTGAGAATGACAAAAGAACTTTGAGGAGGTTAGCCTACGAGTATGTACTAGATGGGGACATCCTTTATAAAAGAAGGAAAGATCAGGTGCTTTTGAGATGCGTCGACACTGTGGAAGCTAGACAAATCTTGGAAAAGTACATGAAAGCGTTTATGGGACACATGCTAATGGCTTTACAATGGCAAGGCAAATCATGAGGTTTGGATACTATTAGTCTACTATGGAAGGAGATTGTATCAGTTATGCCAAGAAATGTCATAAATGCTAGATATATGGGAACAAGATTCATGTACCACCTTCACCCTTGCATGTCATGACTTCTCCATGGCCTTTTTCCATGTGGGGCATGGATGTCATTAGGCCAATATCACCAAAAGCTTCGAATGGGCATCGTTTCATTTTCGTGATCATCGACTACTTCACGAAATGGGTAGAGGCAGCTTCATATGCTAGTGTTACCAAGTCGGTGGTAAGTCAATTCTTGAAAAAAGAGATTATTTGTCGGTATGAAATGCCTGAGAGGATTATATCGGACAATGCATTGAACTTGAATAACAGTATGATTGCAGAGGTTTGCAGCCAATTCAAGATCAAACATCATAATTCATCTCGATATAGCCCAAAAATGAATGGGGCAGTGGAAGCTGCCAACAAAAACATCAAGAAGATAGTGGGGAAAATGACTGAGACCTACAAAGATTGGCATGAGAAATTACCATTTGCACTCTTAGCCTATCGAACGTCCGTCAGAACCTTTACTGGGGCAACTTCTTTCTCGTTGGTTTATAGGATGGAGGCAGTGTTACCCATTGAAGTGGAAATACCTTCTCTTCAAATTTTGTCAGAGATAAAGTTTGATGAAGCAGAATGGATTCAATCATGGTATGATCAATTAAACTTGATTGAAGAAAAGAGGCTAAGGGCTATTCGTCATGGTCAGATGTATCAGAAGCGAATGATGCGAGCTTATGAGAAGAAAGTTCGTCCAAGAGAATTTCACGAAGGGGACCTTGTACTAAAAAAGATTCTTCCCATACAGAAAGACTTTAGAGAAAAATGGATGCCGAATTGGGAAGGGTCGTATGTTGTGAGGAAGGCTTTCTCTGGCGGTGCACTGATTTTGACAGAAATGGATGGGAAGAGTTTACCCAATCCAGTAAATTCAGACTCAGTCAAGAGGTACTTTATCTAAAGAAAGCGAAGCCAAAGTGAAAATCCGCAAAGGGCGCCTTGAGACCAAAGGGGTTTTGAGTTGAAAACCCGAAAGGGCAGCTCAAACTTTGAAAAGCATGCAGTGACCTTGCTTTACCGGATTCGACAAGAAGTGGAGTGCGTTACATATTGGGGCATCAACAAAGTACTTTGGATCTTCTAAACACATGTCAAACTCAAAACAGTCTTCATGGAGTTTGTATACAGAAGCCCAAGCTGTGATACGTAGGGCACCTGATTTTTGTCCTGTTTACTATCTTTGGGTTCTTTTTCTTCTCAAAGATATGTTTTCAGATTAATTTCCTTTTGTATTTTTGATGATTTATTTAACTATTCTCAAGATCAAATTATTTATTTTCCATTATTCGTAAAGCGTGTTGCATTGAAATAATGATTCATGAACTAAATATTTTTTTACAAATGAAGTTTTGCATATTACTCTAGAAGTCTCTAGATAATACGAGAAACTAAAATAGAACAATTGTTTGAAGAATTCCCATAAGTAAAGGTCGGAGGTACTCGAGAAAATTTCTTCTTCAGTCCAAAAGATGATTAGACAATTCAAACGATTCAATTCTAGGAGAGGATCATCTCCAGCAGGTCGTAACATTCGAAAAATGGTATAATAGGACCAATTTGATTCAAAGCATACGAACGGAGTAAGACTGATACTTCAAGTAAAATAAAGATGAAACTTTGATGGATGAATGAGTAAAGACATCCGAAATAGGAGTCATTTTCATAACATTTTGCATCATAATATGTCTAATTAGGAGCATTTGACTCATTTCGATCATGGCATCTTAATCATTAGACGTGAACACATACGCATTCTACAGGTTATGTCCTTTAAGGGACAATGTAGATCGAAGATTACAGATTTGGCGTCTCTATATTAGACGGGGAGCAGACCAAAGATAGCAGATCTGACATTCGTGTGTTTACATCGAAGCAGATCGAAGATGACAGATTTGGCGTCTTTGTATTAGACGGGGAGCAGATCGAAGATAGCAGATCTAACATTCGTATATTTACATCGAAGCAGATCGAAGATTACAGATTTGGCATCTCTGTATTAGACGGGGAGCAGATCAAAGATAACAGATCTGACATTCGTGTGTTTACATCGAAGCAGATCGAAGATGATAGATTTGGCGTCTCTGTATTAGACGGGGAGCAGATCAAAGATAGTAGATTTGACATTCGCGTGTTTGCATCGAAGCAGATCGAAGATGACAGATTTAGTGTCTCTGTATTAGACGGGGAGCAGATCGAAGATAGTAGATCTGACATTCGTATGTTTACATCAAAGCAGATCGAAGATTATAGATTTGACGTCTCTCTATTAGATGAGGAGCAGATCAAAGATAATAGATTTGACATTCGTGTGTTTACATCGAAGCAGATCGAAGATGACAGATTTGGCGTCTCTGCATTAGAAGGGGAGCAGATCAAAGATAGCAGATCTGACATTCGTGTGTTTGCATCGAAGCAGATCGAAGATGATAGATTTGGTGTCTCTGTATTAGACAGGGAGCAGATCGAAGATAGCAGATCTGACATTTGTGTGTTTACATCAAAGTAGATCGAAGATGATAGATTTGGCATCTCTATATTAGACAGGGAGCAGATCAAAGATTTTAGCATGGCGTCCCTGAGTTTGCAGGGAGCAGGTTGAAGATAGCAGATTTGACATTCCTGAGTTACAGTGAAACAGTATGAAGCTATCAGAATACCTTTGAAGAAGATGAGGATCAAGATTTCGAGACTTGGCCAGGCCAGGAAAAATTGGTCCTTTTATAGTCTTTGCTCTATTTCCGTTACACGACAATGAGCAAAGAGAGGCAGCTGTAGGAACCCATTTTTGCCTGGGCCCGTGAAATGAAATAAACAAAAATCTTTAAACCAAATTAAATAAATAAAGTGTCCCTGTTAATGTCCAATTTACAATAAACAGGCTTAAAGGCCTGATAACCCAAAACTTGGTTATAGCCCAATTAGTCTAAACTAATACCCAATACCCGGTTACACCCAACCCAATAAATAAACACGGCCTAAAGGGCCCAAATAGTTAGCAGAGGACAGAAGGCCTAGGGTTTCTGAAACCCTAGGCGCCGCAAGCACCAGACGAAGGCCCGTAAACTCGCGCCACAATCGGCGCGCCAATCCCACCACCGACAGATTCGTGCCATTAGCGCCCCATCATCGCCTCAATCAGTGCCCCAATGAATCATCATCAGCGCCTGATCGTCGCCGGTTCTCTTGTCGTCACCTGCAAAAAGGGAAAGAACCACAGCAGAAAAGAGAAGCAAAACATGGAAAGAAATCAAATATTTCTTTCCCAAAATGTAACAATTTACAAAAGGCTATAAAAACCTCTTTTCGAAACTGTAAAGAGGGGTTTTTTTTATATATACATTTACAATAAAATGCAGCAGTTTATCGAAGAAACAGAGGTGATTTATTTTTTACTTTTTTTTTCTTCTTGTTATGAATATATACAAATATTACTAAAAAATAAAATGAAAGGAGACTTACCGTCGGATTTGCGCTAAAAATCGAAGCTTTTCAGCTTCCGGTCACCGTATCTGGCGAGGTTGACGACGGCGCGTGGGTGCGTGTGCCCGATGACCGGGGCTTGGCCTGACAGAGGCCGGAGCCCGGAGGGCTTCTTCTCTTCTCCTCTTTCAGAGGATTTTTTTGTTTTTTTAAAACCGGGGCTACAATGAATTTTCAAGTTTTTTTATATTTATAAACGACCCGTACGACATCGTTTTGGGATGACCGTTTAATGGCCAAAACGGTGTCGTTTCAAGGCTGAGGATTCGCGTGTTGACCCGTGACCCGGGAAGGATCCGCATGTTTTTGCTTAAAGGGCTAATTGCCCAATTGATCCTTCTGCATTTTTAATATTTATAATTTTATTTTATTTTTATTATAATTTGGCCCTGACCTTTTATTCTTGTTTTAATTTAGTCCTGGCTGCTATAATAAAGCCTATTTTGGGAACGATGTCGTTTTGAGATTAGGGTCAAATTGCCCAGTGAGTCCCTCGGCTTTTAGCACTTGTTTTAATTGGGTCCAAAATTCATTTCATTATTTTAAAATTAACTCTAGAGTTTTATTTTTATTTCATTTTAATCCTTCTTAAATTTTTTTATATATAATTTATTTATTTTATATATTTTATATATTATTTTTTTTTACTATAAACATTATTTATATGTAAAAAATTTATTGTATATATATTATTTTTATTTATGTATTATTCATATTTTATTATATTTTAATTATATATTTTATATATTATATCATTTCATTATATATATTATTCATCATATTATTTTTATTTTATTATATGTTATGTTATTTTATTTATTATTATTATGCATAGTTTTAAAATTTTGTAAACTATTATTAAATAATACATATATCATAATTAAATATTTAGTATTTAGTATGTAATATTCTAAAATTTACTATAAAATTTTGTTCCTATTTAACATATTATTATTTTTATAAGTATATATTAAATTATTACATCATATAGTATATTTATATATATATATTAACCCTTTTTTTAAAAAAATTCTCCTTTATTATTTATATATTGTTTTAAATATTTTATTTTTTTATATACCTTATTTATTTTTAATTGTATTTAGTTTTTATCTTTATTTTTTTATTTTTATGTTCACAATTTGTTTATTATTTTTGTATTTATTTAGTATTGTTTTAGTATGTTAATTTTATCTCATAAATTATTTTATTATTTTTATGATATTTATTGTTTTCATATATTTGCATGAAATATTATTGTATATATTATGTAATTTATATTGTTATATTCATTATTTTCTATGTGTATTTTGCATGAAATGTTAATGTATGTATATTTATGTTATTTATGATTATATCTGCATGAAATGTTAAAGTATGTATAATGTAATTTATATTATTTAGTATTGATATCTTGTAATATGTTGAATGCATCATTGTTTTAAATTTTATTTTTTTTAAAAAAAATGAAGCAAGGTTTTTTTTTTTTTACATTTAGGAATTAGGGAAGTAGTGCACTAACATGCTGGGTTGCGATTTCTCGTTTGTCTAAATGTCTAAAGTATCCTTCTGAATAGATTTTGTAAATCACGATATGATTTCAGTTACGAAAGTTTAAGAATATCGTGTCCAATCATGCTGGATGTGATGTTTGTACCCTTTTGGAGCGAAGGAATCTCGATTTTCAACTCAAATTATTCCGGTTTTAAAAAGGGATCCCATTTTTAAATTCTTTCAAACTTTTGACATTAAGACAGAAAACTATTCAATTTGGTACCAATTTTGGGCGTTGCGAGGGTGCTAACCCTTCCTCGTACGTAACCGACTCCCGAACCTGTTTTCTCTCATTTTCGTAGACCAAAATGTTTTATAAGGTGATCCAATCACACCTAAAAAGGATTGGTGACGACTCCCGTTTTCAAATCTTCCCTTTAACTGATGGTTTCGGCACACATGATTCATGTTTGGTATAGGATTTAATAATGTTTCTAATTTGGGTTCATCGTTTTTCGGTTTTAGAGGGATTTGGGTTTATGACTTTTTGGATTTGTTAGATCAAATATGTTGCATTCGCCTGGGCCTGACATGGGGTTATGCTTTTATGCTATCAATTGTTTAAATTCCTAGGACCTGCCATGGGTTTATGTTTTTTTGGTGTAAGCTATTCGGATTGAAATTTGTTTAAAAAACTGTTTAGGGTTGTAAGCTATTTGAATTTAATGGGAGTGAAAAACGTTGTCTGGATGTCCTTTGTTTTGTGTGATGAAACAAGTTGTGGATCCATGAAAATTTTAGATAGTGCACTGTATGTTTGTATTGTATAGTTTGCGAGTGTTGCTTGGTTATTGTCTGCCATGTGCATGACAAAACTGAATATGTTTGTATTAAGTTGTCTAGCATGTGGACCTAGGTTGTGGGTGTTTGCCAAATATTAGCTAGGATTGGACCCGACATGCGGACGTTTCATGGAGTTCGGATTATTCTTTAATTTTAACATTTTTAATAAGTTTTTATTTGGTTTTTGGATTGTAAAGTTTATTTTGGACTGTGGTTTGTGATTTTGGATTTGGGTTTGGGTTTGGGTTTTATGCTTGCGTTATTCAAACATGATGACTATATATATGATAACCGAAAAATGCATGTTACTAGACCTAATTAAAATTTGACATAAATAGAGTCTTTAGCTGCATTGAAAGATAACGAAATTTTTCAAAATAGAGAGACAGACAATTGATTTCTAAAAACGTTACTATCAACAATGAAAATCTGACTTACGAATAAATGACCTAACAAATTAATGTTTTACAAACCAATTCAAGTGCAAACCGCGATTTTTTTCTAAAATGAATTGAATTAGAGTTTTCACGATCCGACCATAACATTTAGGCCGAATTGGAAAGGTTACAAGGCACCACTAAGAAACAAGTTTTTGTAGTGGTAAAATATGGAAAACTATTGCAACATCATGTTACATTTCTAAATTTAATGAAGGGCATGATTGTCTTTTCATCTTTCTAAGCCTTGCAATATAAATGTTAACTTTATATAAGTTTTTCAAGGGAGAGAGCTAAAGAGTTAGAGTAGAGATTCTACTCTCTTTTTCTTTTTTCTTTTTTTGTAAGTTTTACTTCATTTTTCTTATTTATAGGTTTCCATTTCTTTTGTAATTAGATTTTGCAGATTTGTAACTTTTACTTCTTCTTTTTTAATATAAGTTAGATAGTTTGTTTTAATTCTTTCTTCAAATTCTCAATCAAGAGTTGATAGATTCTATTATCGGGCTTTGTAGAGATTAAAAGCTTTTAAAAAGTTTTGCATCTTAAATGAGCGTTTCTATCATTCAACTTTTAATTCACATTAGGTACATGAATTTGTAGATCTCAATTGTGGTTAATTGTGTAATATTATTATTATGTGATTAGATGGATAAAATAAATAGTTTATTTATGTTATTTGTTAAGATCATGCATGTTTGAGATTGACGACCTTAAGCATGATCATAGGCTAGGGGAAATGGAGAATGATCGTAGTCGAAATTAGGACAAGTAACATTATTGAGTACTTATAAGTGAGAGTTGTCTTTAGATTCAACCTGCAAGCAAGATCTATGGAAGGACTTTATGTTAATAAATTGTAGATGGATTTAGTTTAGCTCTTCTGTTCATTAGCAATTAGGTGAAAAATCAACTGATGCCATACCTTGTTAAGGAAGGTGATTAGTTGAAAGTTTTGAGGTAGAAATTATCATACAATATTTTAGTTAATTAGTTTACTTAGTTCTTTATTGGTCGTGCCAATAATCATGTTCTTTGTTTAAGTTGGTAAGTTGCTAATATAGTAAACTGAGTATTCATCTTTGAAAGGTTCACTCTATCAAATTTTATTTATGGTTATGATTCTCAAGATGCATTTAACAAGTATTTCATTGTAATTTTTTTTTATATAACTTGACTTGTGTACTTGTGAAAATTTGTGTTTGACAAATTCTTACATTTTTTTTTATAACTCGCCAAGAGGCACATCAAGTATTAGGTTACAAGTTTTAATGGGATCTATAAAAAAAGGTTACTAATGGATGTCAAAGTTGGACAGTCTAAGGGTACGTTTGGTTCACTATAATGGAATATGATCAGAATTGAATGAATAAATGTGTAAATAGAAATTTGTAATGTGAATTCCATTGTTTGGTTGAATGGAATGGAATAGAGCTGTAATAGTATTCTTGTGTTTGGTTGAATGGAATAGATGTTGTAATAGTATAAGGAAAAAGGTTTAAATGACCAAAGTACCCTTAACAAAATTTGTTTAGGTAGATGATTATTGTTATTAAATTTTAATAAAATTATTGTTAAATATATTTTAATAAAAATAAAAATAAATAATTTAATAATATTTTAATATAATTATTGTTAAATACAATTTAATAAAATAATATATGATTTAATAACATTCTTAATATAATTATTATATGAATTAAAAATTCATAATATATAATATTATAAAAATAATATATAACCCACTTTATTATTTTTAAAGTGCAATACATATTTTTTGTGCTAAAATATCATTAGTGAAACAAATGATTTAATTTCTACAATAAAAAAACAAAGTAATAGAAGTAATAAATAGCCTATGATTAAAAAAATTTAGACACTAAAATAGAAATAATGATATAATTTAAATGTTAATTTAGGAGTTAAGTAATAATTTTAATCGATACTTTATTACATATAACAAACATTATAATGTTACATTTCACATTCTCATTTCATTTAAATTGTGACAGAAATATGTTAAACACCACATACGTGTAAACTATTCTACTTTAATTCGTCAAATCAATGGGAATATGTGTGATCATTTAATAAAAAATATTACATTTAAATTTAATTATAAAAAATATAAATATCAACATAGAAATAAGATGAATGAATGATTAACAACAATCTAACTTTAAGAAAGCCCCTAGAGAACCCTTATCTATGTACTGGCCCCCAAAAGAAAGAAATGGGAACTATTGTCAAATGTTCAGCTCACATGTCGTATTCTCAATACATAAGATTGTACCTAATACCAACATAAATAAATAGCCTTAACAATTAAATTCAATGATAAAACATACTGAACAACCATGTTTTGATACCCTTTTACATGTTAACAACCATCATCTTTCATTGTTAAAATGCTATTAATGTACAAAGAGCTAAATAGTGGGAAAGAATCAACAAAGAGATGTATTACTTGTCATATCATATCCATGTTAGTGATAGTCTTCAATGTAGGATTAAGCCTTGTAGGCTACAACTCACGGCTGCTTCTCATTTACTTCAAATCAAATTCCATGACTTTTATAGCTAATCTAAATAATTTCCTTTCAATTTCTTTTCTTGAAAGCTAGGCTGTTAAGCTATAAGCTTTTCATAGCTAATCTATTAAGCTATTAACTTTCCACCAACATAACTAAGTTCATTAGAGTTAGAACAAAAAACATGGAAGCTAGACTGTTAAAATACTAGCTTTTCACACACAGCAATACCAACTAAATCTAGTAAAGACGCCTCGATGACATTAGCATTTTTGCTTTCATTGACCATACCATATATAAGATGGTCAAGAGCTACTCTGATCCAAGACAGTAGATTCCATAGCAAATCAAATACATTTACCAAACTAAATTTGCTCAAGAGCGTCAATAATTAACAGATCAAGCTATTTTACTAACCCACGAGCAGCAAAGAAATAACTAACCACATTTACATCATCTCAAACTAAGATTAACAGAGTTAATGTATTGAAACTAGAAGTAGATAAAATGAATAGATTGAAACTCATTTATCAGACTAGATCATCAAGCAGCTGGCAGCAGATATCTAAGTAATTCTTCAGTTGCACTTAACAAAGACATAAATCATTAAGGTTCTTTTACATTTCTCCAAGCTAAAGCACGTTGAATACTAAACTACAACAAAAATTAATAAACATGAAATGACAATAATGAAAAAGTATCACCATTGTCAATGGAGATTCCCATTATATTTGTCGTTTCTAAAGGTCACTTTCTCAATACAGGAAAATTCTTAGGACATATATCATTCTTGTGATTTCATGCCAACCCAGCTCCACCAAATCTCTAAACTTGTATCTACAATAGGTATGCTGGAGAAGTACTCATTTGCATCTCCGATTATGCACTTATCAGCTATCAAGCTGAATTTTTATCAGTATTGCCTTCTTGATGTGCTTTAGAAGAATCTTCCTTTTTACCCATGATCTGCTGGATACCTTCTTAATATCCTTCTATGAAACTCTTAAGAGCATCTCTATATGCAGAAGCCCTTGTCATGCATAACCTTTGTAAAGCAGGCCTCAAAGTCTCCATCCCTCTTGCGGCAATCGCTATTAAATCATTTCCATAGACAACATCAAAACAATGTAAAATTCAACAAAATAAACTATAATACCAGGAAAATAAGAGAGAGAAAAGAGTGAGAGGAGAGAAATTTGGCCTAAAAAATAAACTCATAGACAGATGAATTATTTCCCCCAAAATTTCACAATATAGCATTCACACAACCAATAAAAACAACTATCAAAGGCAAAATCTGAAAGCACAAACACATACAATCAGAGGTAAAAGAAAAAGAAAAGGAAACTTCATATAATATAAAATTCTTGCCGACAAGAAAAAATGTGCCGTATAATTAACAAAGCTAATTTCCACGAACCAATTAACCTATCCATAGGTCCATACCCCAATCAAAATCTTCTTCCACAAAAAATAATATCTCATATTCAAGCCTGAGCATATAGGAGGAGGACCCAACAATTCACGGTGTTAAAGCATACGACTATACTGAGGAGATTGGCTACAAACAACATAGTTACTAAAGTGAGCTAAAAGAGATCTGCAAAAGGCCTGTTAAGTGGCAATGGCAGCAAATGAACCTGCAAATCCATGATCATGTAAATAATAATAAACCCTCAGAAATCAAACCAGAGCTTAAAGTTCCAATCATTAGGTCAAAACCTTATATCAACATGCGTCGATTTGATTCCATCAAAGAAGATTCAAGTAGAAACAACATGCTAAAAAAGAAACTCTGATTGATACATAAGAAAAACCAAGTCAGGAATTAAGTATTTTTTATTTTTTTTTTCGAATTGAAATTTAATAAAGAAAAAAGCAATAAGACAAGCATAAATATTCCACTGCATACTTAAAATTAAAAACTAAGTTTTTTTTAGGAAACTAAGACCTTTCCTTGGCCTGGTGAAGAAGGGATTCACCAAAAATATGCCAATGGAAGTGTAAAATATAAGACTTGAACACAGGTGCCAACAACAAAATAAAACAAAATGCAGTCACAGATGACTCTGAACAGCAAGGGGAAAAAGAAATCAAAGAATAAATTCCATACTACCTCCAGACAAGCTCTACTAAAAGAGGAAATTGAAATGAAAACCTAACTGAACTCAAGCATTACGGGACTTTGTTCTTTGACCTCCATAAGATGTCTCAAGCACGAATCTAACGGTTTATTGCACATATAACAGGGTTCGGCGGTACTGATGCCTGCGGGCTTTTGATTTAGGGCTTAGATCAAAGATAAAGAAACCAAAATTAAAGCATAGAAAATAAACAAAATTCAAACAAAGAAGAAAAAGAGGTAATGCTTTCTTCAATATCAAAAGATGATCACAAAATAAATAGATGAGGATTTTGATTCATCACAGCTAGAAAAACTTGAGTTACTAAACTAAACTTTAGGAACGAAGAAAATGAAAAACAAAGTAAAAGAACTGCAGACAGTTGGTGAGGGGCAATGGTGTTCAGGGCTTTGTAAATGGAGAACGTAGTGAATATGGAGGTTGTAGTTGAAACTGCAGAAAGGAGATGATGAAGAAACAATGAGGGAAAAAATAATAAAAAAAATTAGCATTCCTACCGTGCTCTGAATGGCCATTCAGAGGGTGAGGCAAAGAATACTATTCAGCCTCTTTTCAGTTTTTGGTGGGAATAGAAAAGTAAACAGCAACATCCGTAATAGACATTTTAGTGAACCAAACAAGGGTTTATGGTGGGCCCATGGAATTGAATTGTAATGGCTATGCCATTACATTGAACCAAACAGGGTGTAAACGTTTTCCAATGCCTAAGTCAGTGAAGATCTTTAAGAAGATAATAATTGAGGAACAGAGTTTTCAGAAAAATGAAAGGTAAATGATAATAGTAATGAATATGGTATGTAGAATATATAAAACCTTACGTTATACTCATATTATAGCTTTATTCATGAGCGGATTGTAGCCCAAGGTTTCTTGGGATTGGTCCACTCTCACTGTCTCGTACCGACTAACTATCAGTGGCAAAGTTCAAATTCTAATTATGCCATGTTTTGTGGGTTGCTCAGTTCTTTGCCTAGAAGATATAGCTTGGACTTTTATTTGTTGCCATGTTTTGTGGGTTGCTCAGTTCTTTGTTAAGGAACTAGACTTGTTGGGTCAAGTGATTGTGTAAATCTTAATCCATTATCGTGGGTTGGTAGAGTGGCAAATCTAAGGGATGTAAAATTGCTATTTAGGCCCTTAAGAGTTTTTTTTAAATTTTAAATTAATAAAAGTCAAATTATACTTTGGCCCCTTTAAAATTATAAAAATACAATTTAATCCTTTAAAAATTATAAAGATATAGACTATGAAAATTTAAAATTTCATCCGGCCCTCTTTAAAAAATTATTCTAGCTTCGCCCCTAGGTTGGTATAAAAATAAAGCCGGAAATTTTATGTTAGGGAGAGATAAAAAAAGAACAAAATTAAAAAATTTTAAGGTCTCAAAATAATTTTGGGAAAAAAATATTTGATACATTACCCATGAAGTTTTTAGATTCCGCAAATAGAGTAAGGAGGTTGACAAGTGTTTTATAGGAATATGGTAAAATGTTAAAAAAATTATTAAAAAAACACGTGTCTTGAAGTATACTACCAGTGTATCAAATACTGACGCAATAATTTTTTTAAGTATTTTTGAGCTAAAAAATTATTGAATTACAAAAAGATTTAAATGAAGTTTATGGTCGATTGTCCGGCTCCTTTAAAATTTATCTTTAGTTTTAGAAGATGATATCCAATAAATTTCAAATTCTCAAAATTTGCCATCTCCTTTTTCTTTACAAATGAAATTGAAGACTACAAATCGTGTGAAGCCTTAGCTATTGATTGAAATTTCTAATTAAGATCGTATCTAAATCACGATTTTTTATGCTTACATTTGAGACTAGAATCAAAGAAGAAAAGTAATACTTCTACTTAGTAGGAAAATATATCCTGAAGAATCCATTGCCAAAAACAACACGATGAATGAAAATGTTTTTATAAAAGGACTAGTTTATCTAATCTCGATTAAATTTCTTATCAGATTAATAGCAATTATGTGTGGACTAAATCAATCACATGATATGGTAGTTGCTCTCTTGTTTTGAAACTAAACAAGGAAGAAAGAGGAACAAGAGAACTTCATATGAAACCTGTAGAAGGCCCAAATTGCCCGGCCCAAATTGCCCGGCCCAATTTCAGCCTAAACCAAACTAGCCTAGCCCAAACAAAATCAAAAAAGAAAAAAAACACCCTAGCCCTATGTTCAGCCGCCGTACTTGCTGCCACCACCTAACCCCGTCCCATCGTCCCATCACTTGCAACACACAACAGAGCAGCGAACAGTAATGAAAATGAAAGAGAACAGTAGCGAATCGAGTTGTAAACGGCTATAAAGCCGAAAAGAAATCAATCTAAAGGGGAGATGATTTTTCGAAAAAGAGGAGATCGATTGATATTCTGAAAGGGGGGGTTTCTTTTTTTTTTTTGAAAAAAGGTTGTATTTACACAAATGGACAAAAAAGATCAAAAAACAGAATAGAAGCAAAAGAGTAAAGGTTGATTTTGATTTCTTTTTTTTCTTTATTTTTTCTTTGCAAAATCTGTTTTAAATAATAACAAAAAGAAAACATTTACCTGGATCGCCCCGGAGTCGCACCGTCGGAGCCTTATCTCCGTCTATGGCGTCGATTTCAAAAAGGGGGCAAAAGGATCTTCTTCTCCTTCGCTCTTGGGCTAAAAAGGAAGTGGCCCTTGAGTCGCTTCGAAACGGGGCTGAAAAAGCCCATCCTACGCGGTTTTGACCATCGTCCATGGTGGGGCTAGGACGACAGCGGCGATGAGGGGTGTTGGAACCCTAGCCGAATAGAGAAGAAGAGGTGGGGGGAAGTTATCTGTTTTTTTTTCTTTCTCTGAAAAACAAAGAGAAAGCAGAATAAAAAATAAAAAAAAAGATTTAAATATGCTACACGAAACGATAGCATTTTTTGGGGGGTTCTAGGTGCCGAAACGGTACCGTTTCGGTGCACCCGTGGGTGACCCGACCCGGATACCTGGGATTCGCGCGTTTTGGGGCCTCGGGGTTATTTATGCGGCGAGTCCCTCTGATTTTGAGCCACATTACAATGCGGTCCTAAACTGCATTGTTCCTCTTTTAAATTTTACCTTATTATTCTATTTCATTTCTGATTCGGTCCCTGACCTGGATAAAGACTCAGTGCATAAAGGGCTTTGGGGTATTTGCCTTTTTGACCCTCCACGTTTTCGCTTTTGTTGCGAATCACCTTTTTGTTTCGTCTTCGCTTTTTCAAAATTGTACCCTTAATTCTGGTTCATCGTCAATCACGTCCCAAATCCAATTGATTCACCCTTTTATTTATTTATTTATTTTTTTAATGTCTTGTTGTGTGTTGTTTAAACATTTTACATGCTGCTCACGATTTGATTATTCATGTATATTATTTACTTCAATTTGTTTTAATATACTGCTTATTCGAATGGTATAAACATTTATTTCAAATTATTCCTTCTGCGTCATGTATTCTAAACTATTTTGTACATAATATATTTTGATTCTTGTTACCTATATAGTTTATTCCAAACTTTTTATGCATATCATCGAAAATGGTTTTGGTGCATTATTATTTTTTTTAGATATCCCTTTTATTTTAAATTCTTATTTAGTATTTCTAAATTGAGTTGCATATTACTCATTTTAAAATTATTTTATATATATATATATTTTAAACCCTTCCTATTTATTCCAAACGATTTTATTATTGCTTATTTTTAGTTTCTTACATATTATTTATTTTATACTTTCATATACATATTATCTATTTCAATGTTATTTATATTAAGTTCTTTATCGTATATATTGTCAACTTTAAATAAACATATTTTGTATGTTATTTGATCTAAACCCCATTTCTCATAACATCTACTTTAATAATCATTCATGTATCACTATTTTTACTTTATATATGCATATTATTTCAAGTTCAACCATGTGTTATTCATTCTTAATTTCTCATATAATTTTTACATGATTTTGTATCATATTGGTTCCTAGTTCCATATTGTTTTATATGTTATATGTTCTTTATTTTCATATTATTTCATATATTATCGTTTCATAGCGTCCATTAGTCTTTTGTGTTGCTATCTTAATTTTATCTATGTTTGACAACTTGTCATAATTCTATTTTGAGTAGCTATGTTTTTTTAGCTCCCATTATTTTGATTATTATCGTGTGGATGTGAGCTCATGGATATTGCGTACGTTGATTTGCTTTCTTTATACTATTTTCTTTCATTGATGAAATTAGTTATCCATGTATATATTTTCATGTTTATTCGACTTTCATTCGCAATTGTCGTATTATAGTTTTCAACTTATTGATCCAAAATTAATAATTCCACTTTATTTCAAATCAAATTAAGATATTTTGAGTCGATTTTATGAAACAAAGGCGATATTCAATGTTCAAAAATTCGAGGAATCGTGCCCTAATGTGTTAGGTTTCGATCTTTAATTTTTTAAATAATCAAATGTCCCTTTTAAAATTTCGTGTCATTTTTCTAAAGTAATGTTGATATTTGAAAATTCGAGAAATAGTGCCCTATCCTTCTGGGTTTCAATTTTTCGTTTATTCAAAATCATCAAGTATTCCTTTAGAATTTCACTCGTACTTTCTAAATTCTAAACAAGGCAATGTTTGATCCTTGGAAATTCGAGAAAACATACCCTAACTTACGGGGCTCTGGTTCTCTCGTTGATTCTAGATAATTAAATATCCTTGTGAGTTTTAAATATACCGAATTCCAAATTAATTTAAAGACGACCTTGCACTCAGGAAATCATGGAATTGTGTCCTAACTTACGGGATGTGATACTCTGATATCTTGAGATAAGGAAATCTTCAACAACCGTTTTGAGCTAATTCAAGAATTTTAAAATCGATATTAATAAAAAGGATCGTACCTCAAATTCATTCCGATTTCTAATTTTCGACATTAAGACACTAACTGGTCAATTAGGTAACAATTTTGGGCATATCGAGGGTGCTAATCCTTCCTCGTACGTAACCAACTCCCGAACTGATTCTCTTAAAAGTTTCGTAGACCAAACATGTCATTTTAGTAAACTAAAATTGTTTTCTTAAAACAAAGGTGATCCGATCACACCAAATAAAGATCGGTGGCGACTCCCAATTTTCATTTCCATTTTCAAAACCAAAGTTGATTCCCGTTTTTCAAAAAAAATGGTTTCGACAGCTTGGCGACTCCACTGGGGACTTTGAGAGTCGAGCCATAAATTGATTGATTTTTGTCCTTTGTCGAAAATTGAAAATTCACTTTTTTTAAACTTATGATCCCTTCATTGCTTTTCATCCGTTTTTCTTACGGTTTACATTTTTTCCCTATTTTCTTTATTTGCCTCAGTTTTTTCTTATGCATATCTCCTCACACATTGCATTGCATGACCGTTGTGGTCACACCTTCTAAGTGGGAGTAAGAAATTATGCTTTCGTGAGGTTTTCACCTCCGCATGGGCTAGTGGATTGCTTCCGGGGTACATCCGTACTTATGATTTCGTGAGATTTTCATCTCCGCATAGTCGTAAGGAAATGTATCCCCCTGAACTGAACTCGATCTATATGAGCCTATAATGGGTAAGGATCGAGGAATCTACTGGTTCAGGTACCTTTACTCTAGGACCGAGCCGCATATAGAGAGACCTAGGAGCTTACCCTAAGAAGAGCCACCCCGAACCTCTAGTGATCACCTACATAGATACTTTATTTGTTATTTATTTCTGTACTAACTTGTTTTGTGTTTGTTTGTTTATGACTGCATTGCATTACATTATCATAGAAAGGAGGTGTTGGTTGACTTTCGATTCCCAAATAGAACAGTTTTTCAGAAGAAAACAAATTTCTTAATAAAGTGAATTACAATACGGTTGTCTGAATGTGGTCCAAGTGAACACGACCGAAGAAGGCTAACAGTTCGTAGAAGAAAACAAGACTTTACCTAAGGGTTCAAGATAATAAAGACTATTCAAAAGCCGTCGCGTCCCGACTTTCTTAAAGGAGTTAATCAATATTGCGAGGATAGTAAGTTGTGGCCTGAATCAAGCAAAAGGAGCCAGTAGAGGCATTTATCAAAAGCTTGCTAAATCAGACTTTCACGAGGAAATGGGATCAGTGTCTTCGTCCAGAATATGAAATCAAGGCCGTATACATAATCCATTTTATGTAAAAGAATTTGTTATCTAGAAAAGTTATTCTAAGGGAATTTAATTCAAAATCAACTTCTTTCTTTCTTTTGCATTCATCCCATGCATTTGCATTGCATTGCATCATTTGCATTGCATTACATCATTTACATTAAACTTTCACTAAAGGGCCCTAATTAGGAAAAATTATTTCAGAACCGACAAAAGATATGGACCAAATGTTGGAGAGAATAGAGCAAAGGCAAATACAGATGCAAGAGCAATTGGTCAAGATTCAACAAGATATGCCAGAAGAAATGCTAGAACTCCAAAGAAATGTGATGGGCCAGTTAACCCAGTTACTGGCAAGAGAATTTGAAAAAAGGAGTGGTCTAGTGGTCAATAGTGAGGATGATAATAAAGAGATCGTCTACTCCCCAGGTTTTAAACCAATAAGCGTCCTAACCCAACCAGACATGCAAGGGGTACCTGTTATTATTGGACCCCAATATCAGGTTAATACCTCGGCACTATCAAACTTCCCGATGGGTTCAGGTTTTAGCCCAGAAGATGATCGGGCCAAACCAGTTGTTTTGGCAGAAACGAAGGAAATGGGAGAATGGACTTTGAAGGTCCCGAAGAAGAAAAAAGAAGCGAATGATGCGAGTAGGTATAACAAGGGCCGTTCGGAGCCGATTATGGTAAGCCAACCAAAGACAGTAACTACCAGCCATCAGGTCTCCCCAAGGCAAGAACCAATTCAAGACCGAACTCAGAAAAACCCCAATTAGCGCCCATCCCAATCACGTATAGGGAGTTGTACTGCATTCTGTTCGACGCACATGTTGTATCCCCTTTTTACATAGAACCAATACAGCCCCCATACCCTAAATGGTACGATGCAAGCGGCCAATGTGAATATCATGCGGGAATCACGGGGCACTCCATCGAGAACTGCACAGCTTTTAAAAAGTTAATCGAAAGATTTACCAAATTAGGTATCGTGAAATTTGATTATCCCTCTGGTGCAGAAAACCCGTCACCCAATCTTTCTGCTAAAGGGGTAAACATTATGAGTTCCATGATGGATAGGGGCACGAGATCTAAGGGTGCATCAAGCCTAGGACTCTAGTGCAAGACCTGGTATTGGGGAATCCAACATTAACGATGTATCAGAAAAAGAAACCCGAGAGTAAACTTTTTCAAGCTTCTGTCCTTATGCACTTAGGGTGTTTTAAACAATGGGACTGTGAAAGAAATCCTTGTATTTTTAGAGCTAATCTTGAGTAATATTCAAAACATACTTGTTGTTTTAAGCCTAGAAGCAACAAGAATCTTTTTGTAAAATAGGCTTATATCCAAAATCCTTATTTCAATGAAATACATGTTTGTTATCGTTTTTGAGTAAATATTCTTTTATTCTTTCCATTTCATACTGTACAAACGATTATTCTTAGATCCTTTCATTCATGATCATACCATACAAATAATCATCCTTAGAATCATTTATGCTTTGGAATCGGTCTTCGTATCTACAATAGGTCTCCAGATATCAATGACGTGAGCGACGCTGTCACTAGTTTCGAGTCTCTTTTTGAGCGAGATATGTGTCTAGAGGGATCTTAGGACCTTGAAGGTGATAGAAATTGTAGCCTATCTCTTGATTTGTTAAGGAACGTAAAACAAGATAAGCAATAGATCCTACTTTACAAAAGGGGTCAATGGACATCGCGAACCTGAGAGAAAAGAAAGAGATAAAGATTGGAGTGTATAACACCACAGAGACAAAGTGAGATGTCAAGAATACTAAGATATTTATACATGAAGATATGTCTGGGCTATTAAGGACTGTGGATGCTAAAAAGGGTCTATATGAGTGTAGAAGGACACATGCAAATGGTTTTACGTTAGCCAGGCTAATCATAAGGTTTGAGTGCTGTTGATCCAACATGGAAGGGGATTGTATCAGTTAAATACGAATGAAAAAAAAAGAAGACAAGACTTTTATGCCTCCTCAATTTCTTCACCGATTTTCTATGTGTGGGGTATGGATATTATGGGGCTGATCTCGTTAGAAGCTTCTAACCGATACTGATTCATCTTTGGGGGTCGTCGATTAGTCCGCAAAAAAGGTTAAAGTTGTTTCATATGCCAATGTCACTAAGTCGACGGTCATCAAATTCCAAAAAGGGCGCCAAGAAAGAATGCCAAAAAAAAAAAAACCTTGTGTCTAACGTAACTGCATAATGTCAAAAGTTTACAGTCTGTTCAAAGATTAGGTGCTATATTGCAAAGGCAAAGGCAAAGGCAAAAAAAAAAAAAAAAAAAAAAAAAAAAAAAAAAGAGAGGCCAAAGTGAAAACTCGCAAAGAGCACCTTGAGACCAAAGGGGATTTGAGTTGAAAACCCAAAAAGGGCAGCTCAAATTTGGATTAAAGTATGACGTACAATAGTCTTGCTATGCCTGAATTAACAATGAAGAAGTATACTACATCTTGGGGCATCAGCAAAGTACTCTGGATCCCCTAAGCATATATTGAGCTCAGAAAGGTCCTCAAGAAGTTGGTACAAAGAAGCTCAAAGCTGCGATATCTGGGGCACCTAGTTTCTATTTTGCTCATTTTGAATCTGTCATCTTTGATTTCCTTATTCTTTTCAAGATATGTCCCAATAAATTTCCTTCTTATTGCATTACTATCTTTGATTAACTTATTCATATTGAGTTAATTGCCTTCTCATTGCATTTGCAATCTTTGATTAATTTATTTCGAGCTACACTCCTAATCAATTTCCTTCTTGTCCATCATTTAAATCTTTTCAAGCATTTTGCATTGAAATAACAATGAATGGACTAATAATACCTTCGCAAAAAGGGTTCTGCATATTACTCTGAAAGCTTCTAAATAGTATAGGAACCTGAAACAGGACCATCATTTAGAACTCACCAAGTCTAAAGTTTGAAAATGTTTGAGAAAAAGAAGTTTAAATTGTGGCTATCTCTTCGAATTCTCTGTCAAAGATATCAGTTGAATGAAGAGGTAAGATATTTCATTAGTGATACAACCTCAACAAATGACGAGTGATGTCAACCTAAGTGTAAAAAGCGGATCATTCTCGAAAAAAAATGACACTCTGCATTTATGCAAATATCGAGCATATATAGCGGGTCATTACACCCAGGGAATGGTGTAATAGATCAAATTGATTGAAGATGAGACAAATCCTATACCCTGAGTTACAGAGGGTTGGATAAGCAAAAACTCTATAAAGTTTAAGTGGGGCAAGCTTACTGAGCAGATTGAGGATGTTTCTTTGGGTTTTCTATCAAGAATACCAGCTAAACAAGACGACAACATAATGCGTCAATGATAAGGCTCTGATGAACAACGAGCAATGTTACCTTAAGCCTTTTAAAAAAGATTATTTTCATTTCTGCATTCATATATCATTCATAAAACATCTATTTAGGAGCATTTGATTCATTTCGATCATAGCAATCCTAATTATTTGACATAAGCATAGATACATGGAACTGATTCTACAGGTCATGTCCCTAGAATCGGTGAATTCACAAGCCTTAAACCCCTACGCAGTAGGGGAACAGGCTGGAAATTATGACTCTCTTCTCCCTGAAATGACGTTGGAGTGGCTAAAAGCCACAGCAGATCTCCTTGAAGTTTCAGTGAATCTTCTCCCTGAAATGGCGTTGGAGCGGCTAAAAGCCACAGAAGATCTCCTTGAAGTTTCAGTAAATCCTTTCTCCCTGAAATGGCGTTGGAGTGGCTCGAAGTCACAACAGATCTCCTTGAAGTTTCAGTGAATCTTCTCCCTGAAATGGCGTTGGAGCGGCTAAAAGCCACAGCAGATCCCCTTGAAGTTTCAGTGGATCTCTTCTCCCTGAAATTACGTTGGAGCGGCTAAAAGCCACAGCAGATCTCCTTGAAGTTTCAGTGGATCTTTTCTCCCTGAAATGGCGTTGGAGCGGCTAAAAGCCACAGCAGATCTCCTTAAAGTTTCAGTGAATCCTTTCTCCCTGAAATGGCGTTGGAGCGGCTAAAAGCCACAGCAGATCCCCTTGAAGTTTCAGTGGATCTCTTCTCCCTGAAATGGCATTGGAGCGGCTAAAAGCCACAGCAGATCTCCTTAAAGTTTCAGTGGATCTTTTCTCCTTGAAATGGCGTTGGAGCGGCTAAAAGCCACAGCAGATCTTTTTGAAGTTTCAGTGAATCTTGGCTCTCTGAAGTTGTAGTGGAGCAGATTCAAGCTAATCATCCTAGCTCCCTAAAGTTGTAGGGGAGTAGGCTGAAATTTACAGATTTTGTTTCTCTGAAGTTGCAGTAGAACAGATCGAAGACGGTGAATCTTGGCTCTCTGAAGTTGCAGTAGAGCAGATTCAAGCTAATTATCCTAGCTCCCTAAAGTTGTAGCGGAGTAGGCTAAAATTTACAGATTTTGTTTCTCTGAAGTTGCAGTGGAACAGATTGAAGACGGTGAATCTTGGCTCTCTGAGGTTGCAGTGGAGCAGATTCAAGCTACCATCCTAGCTCTCTGAGGTTGTAGTGGAGTAGGCTGAAATTTGCAGATCTTGTTTCTCTGAAGTTGCAGTGGAACAGATCGAAGACGGTGAATCTTGGCTCTCTGAAGTTGCAGTGGAGCAGATTCAAGCTAAGCGTCCTAGCTCCTTAAAGTTGTAGTGGAGTAGGTTGAAGATTGTAGATCTAGCTTTCTGAAGTTGCAGCGAAGCAGATTTAAGCAAGTCCTAGCTCTCTAAAGTTGTAGTGGAGTAGGTTGAAGATTGAATCTGGCTTCCTAAAGTTGCAGTGAAGCAGATTTAAGCCATCATCCTAGCTTCCTAAAGTTGTAGTGGAGTAGGTTAAAGATTGAAGATCTGGCTTTCTGAAGTTGCAGTGAAGCAGATTTAAATATCCTAGCTCCTTAAAGTTGTAGTGGAGTAGGTTGAAGATTATAGATCTTGTCTCCCTGAAGTTGCAGTGGGGCGAATCGAAGATGATGAATTTTGGCTTCCTGAAGTTACAGTGAAGCAGATTTAAACCACCATCCTAGCTCCCTAAAGTTGTAGTGGAGTAGGCCGAAGATTGTAGATATTGTCTCCTCAAATAGTAATGGAACAGATCAAAGAAATGGAGCAGACTGAAGACAACGGGTCTTATCCCTTGAAGTTACAACGGAGCAGATCAAGCTACAATTGTAGAAGAACACATTAAAGCCACAAACCTCATCTCCCCGAAGTTGCAGTGGAATAGGTTAAAGCTACAAGTAGTCGCAGTGGAGTGAATCAGAGCAATAGTTCTTATACCTCTGAGGATGTAGTGGGGCTACTTGAAGAAAAGAAGCATCAAGAGAAGTCGAGGCTTGGTGGGTCCTGGCAAATTTGGCCTTTTTTGAGTCTTTGCTCTATTCTCGTTACACGACAACGAGCAAAGAGGGGCAGCTATAGAAGGCCCAAATTGCCCGGCCCAATTTCAGCCTAAACCAAACTAACCTAGCCCAAACAAAATCAAAAAAGAAAAAAAAAACCCTAGCCCTATGTTCACCACAGACTGGCTGCGCCACCACCTAACCCCGTCCCATCGTCCCATCACCTGCAACACACAACAGAGCAGAGAACAGTAATGAAAATGAAAGAGAACAGTAGCGAATCAAGTTGTAAACGGCTATAAAGCCGAAAAGAAATCAATGTAAAGGGGAGATGATTTTTTGAAAAAGAGGAGATCGATTGATATTCTGAAAGGGGGGTTTCTTTTTTTTTTCGAAAAAAGGTTGTATTTACATAAATGGACAAAAAAGATCAAAAAACAGAATAGAATCAAAGGAGTAAAGGTTGATTTTGATTTCTTTTTTTTTCTTTCGATTTCTTTTTTTTCTTTATTTTTTCTTTGCAAAATCTGTTTTAAATAATAACAAAAAGAAAACATTTACCTGGATCGCCCCGGAGTCGCACCGTCAGAGCCTTATCTCCGTCTACGGCGTCGATTTCAAAAAGGGGGCAAAAGGATCTTCTTCTCCTTTGCTCTTGGGCTAAAAAGGAAGTGGCCCTTGAGTCGCTTCGAAACGGGGCTGAAAAAGCCCATCCTACGCGGTTTTGACCACCGTCCATGGTGGGGCTAGGATGACGGCGGCAATGAGGGGTGTTAGAACCCTAGCCGAATAGAGAAGAAGAGGTGGGGGGAAGTTATCTTTTTTTTTTCTCTGAAAAACAAAGAGAAAGCAGAATAAAAAATAAAAAACAGATTTAAATATGCTGCACGAAACAACAGCATTTTTTGGGGGGTTCTAGATGCCGAAATGGCACCGTTTCAGTGCACCCGTGCGAGACCCGACCCGGATACCTGGGATCCGCGCGTTTTGTGGCCTCGGGGCTATTTATGCGGCGAGTCCCTCTGATTTTGAGCCGCATTACAATGCGGTCCTAAATTGCATTGTTCCTCTTTTAAATTTTACCCTATTATTCTATTTCATTTCTGATTCGGTCCCTGACCTGGACAAAGACGCAGTGCATAAAGGGCTTTGGGGTATTTGCCTTTTTGACCCTCCACGTTTTCGCTTTTGTTGCGAATCACCTTTTTGTTTCGTCTTCGCTTTTTCAAAATTGTGCCTTTAATTCTGGTTCATCGTCAATCACGTCCCAAATCCAATTGATTCGCCCTTTTATTTATTTATTTATTTTTTTAATGTCTTGTTGTGTGTTGTTTAAACATTTTACATGCTGCTCACGATTTGATTATTCATGTATATTATTTACTTCAATTTGTTTTAATATACTGCTTATTCGAATGGTATAAACATTTATTTCAAATTATTCCTTCTGCGTCATGTATTCTAAACTATTTTGTACATAATATATTTTGATTCTTGTCACCTATATAGTTTATTCCAAACTTTTTATGCATATCATCGAAAATGGTTTTGGTGCATTATTATTTTTTTTAGATATCCCTTTTATTTTAAATTCTTATTTAGTATTTCTAAATTGAGTTGCATATTACTCATTTTAAAATTATTTTCTATATATATATATATATATTTTAAACCCTTCCTATTTATTCCAAACGATTTTATTATTGCTTATTTTTAGTTTCTTACATATTATTTATTTTATACTTTCATATACATATTATCTATTTCAATGTTATTCATATTAAGTTCTTTATCGTATATATTGTCAACTTTAAATAAACATATTTTGTATGTTATTTGATCTAAACCCCATTTCTCATAACATCTACTTTAATAATCATTCATGTATCATTATTTTTACTTTATATATGCATATTATTTCAAGTTCAACCATGTGTTATTCATTCTTAATTTCTCATATAATTTTTACATGATTTTGTATCATATTGGTTCCTAGTTCCATATTGTTGTATATGTTATATGTTCTTTGTTTTCATATTATTTCATATATTATCGTTTCATAGCGTCCATTAGTCTTTTGTGTTGCTATCTTAATTTTATCTATGTTTGACAACTTGTCATAATTCTATTTTGAGTAGCTATGTTTTTTTAGCTACCATTATTTTGATTATTATCGTGTGGATGTGAGCTCATGTATATTGCGTACGTTGATTTGCTTTCTTTATACTATTTTCTTTCATTGATGAAATTAGTTATCCATGTATATATTTTCATGTTTATTCGACTTTCATTCGCAATTGTCGTATTATAGTTTTCAACTTATTGATCCAAAATTAATAATTCCACTTTATTTCAAATCAAATTAAGATATTTTGAGTCGATTTTATGAAACAAAGGCGATATTCGATGTTCAAAAATTCGAGGAATCGTGCCCTAATGTGTTAGGTTTCGATCTTTAATTTTTTAAATAATCAAATGTCCCTTTTAAAATTTCGTGTCATTTTTCTAAAGTAATGTTGATATTTGAAAATTCGGGAAATGGTGCCCTATCGTGCTGGGTTTCAATTTTTCGTTTATTCAAAATCATCAAGTATTCCTTTAGAATTTCACTCGTACTTTCTAAATTCTAAACAAGGCAATGTTTAATCCTTGGAAATTCGAGAAAACATACCCTAACTTACGGGGCTCCGGTTCTCTCGTTGATTCTAGATAATTAAATATCCTTTTGAGTTTTAAATACACTAAATTCCAAATTAATTTAAAGACGACCTTGCACTCGGGAAATCATGGAATTGTGTCTAACTTACGGGATGTGATACTCTGATATCTTGAGATAAGGAAATCTTCAACAACCGTTTTGAGCTAATTCAAGAATTTTAAAATCGATATTAATAAAAAGGATCGTACCTCAAATTCATTCCGATTTTCAATTTTTGACATTAAGACACTAACTGGTCAATTAGGTACTAATTTTGGGCGTATCGAGGGTGCTAATCCTTCCTCGTACGTAACCGACTCCCGAACTCATTCTCTTAAAAGTTTCGTAGACCAAACATGTCGTTTTAGTAAACTAAAATTGTTTTATTAAAACAAAGGTGATCCGATCACACCAAATAAAGATCGGTGGCGACTCTCAATTTTCATTTCCATTTTCAAAACCAAAGTCGATTCCCGTTTTTCAAAAAAAGTGGTTTCGACAAAACCAACATTGCTTAAGCAAAAAAGAAAAAGAAAAAACCCAAGTGACAATGACAAAGAAAGGATAAATATTTTCTTCTTATCTCATCCCTGAATTTTCATTTTAAAGTTCAAAACCACCCTTTTGCAACCGATGGATGCTGATTTTTCTGGCTGAAAATAAGAAAGTGAAATGGAAAAGCAGCTTTGATTTTTGATTCATAATATACATAATGATTCCCACATATTTGTGTATATATATATGTATTAGTTTACTGCTATCTGTATCTATCAGAAATTACAATGAAGAAGACCACCAGTTTAGGGTGTGAGGTGCGAAAGCCTCATAAAGTTTGAGTAAACCAAGAGCTCTGGCTAGTCTGAGAGAGAGAAAGCAAAAGTAAATGACTAAGAGACCACCCCCAAGGGACCTATCCAATCTCATATTTTTTCTTGGCAAAATTACCAGTGCCCAAAGCAAGCCTGCCATTAGAAATCCCAGCGTTTCATAAAGAGAAGGGTCCCTAGGAATTTCAAATGAAGAAGGGTATTGAGACCATGATGACCAAACAAATGATACCCCCAGACCCACCAATGTGTTAAACATGGGCCCAGCATAGCACCCAGAGATTGCAGTTTGAACTCCATCTGCCCCACCATTAATTGCCATTGCTGAATTAGATATTAAGTCTCCAAGTGAATTTCCCCAAGCAAGGACAGTGAGCCCTAGAACTGAAGGACTTATCCCCAAGATATTCCCAAAAGAAACCAATAAAGATACTAATTCCTCAGCTGTAAAATACGTCCAGGTCACACTCATTAGAAATCCTCCAATAAGCCATGGTAATTGGCACCTCTTTGGTGGGCTAGACTTCTTGGTGGTCACAAAGGCAAGGTTCCCCAGCACCATTCCAACCAATCCTGCAATCATATAGGTCACCAAACTGGTTTTGGAACCCATGGTTTTTTCCCTTTGAGAATTGCATAGTTCGGCCAACATTAACGGTGCTAATGTCACTGAAATGACTGCATATGTCTTGGACCATCTCTCCTCATCGACAACTGGAACGGTCAATCTCCTTGGCAAGTATAAAGGTAACTCCAAAAGATCCAGAAACTTACCAAAGTAGTAAAAACTTGGTGAATCAAAGTTGAAAAACTTTGTGGTTTCATCTTGGTTTTCATGTGCTCCTTTATCCACCATGACAGATTTTTCATCACTTGCATAACCAAGTAACGGTATACCAACCTCTCCAATGTTATCATTGCTGTTTGAAACAGAAGAAACTGGTACGGATTCCATGTTCCTTTCCGTCTTTTTGTTGAAGAAATGTGATGTAGAAACAGCACAAACATACAGGAAGTAGATGGAAAGGAAAGCAATAGCTCCCCACAAAGTGATTTCACCAATAAAAATGATGAACACGAGGGTAGAAAGTGCTAAAAGGAAGAAGAGGATGTCTCTAATGAAGCTCGGCTCATCGATCGGAATCCGATGATGGCTAATTGTTATGCTAATAACCCCAACAACAGCACTAGACACAAAAAAGGCACCACCCAAGACACTATTTAGGCCAACACCTGCATTTCCAGATCTCGTGAAGGAAACAATACTGGCAAAAACATCAGAAGCACCGTTGCCAAGTGAAAGGAGGGTGACTCCAGCAATGGCAGGGGAAAGCCTCAGGATTTTAGACAAACTCTCCAAGGAAGTGCAAAAGTACTTTGCAGCAGTATCACCCAACAAGTAGAACAAAACAAAAAGCCAAATAAAGAGTACAAGATGGCCAAGGATCGGAAATCTGCCACAAGTGCAATAAAAAATCTGGAGATAGTTTATGTATCCCTTAGGCCTGCACCCGATTTCAGACTTAACATACAAGCACTTATGCTTATAATCAGTGAAGTCATGGAGACTGGCGCAGCTATCATTGTTGCTTCCATGGGGAATCAAAGAGTGGCTATTAATGATGGGAATTTTCTCATTATTCGATTGACCAAGAAAATCATAAGTTATGATAAAGAAGAAGAGGAGGAAAACAAAGGATACATTAAGCAAAAGAGGGAGCTTCTTAACCAGAAACAATGAAGTTGCCATTCACAGGTGATAGAACCAGAAGCTTTGCAAGAAATGATGTTAAAGGTGTGGATGTTGAGATGTGGAGTTCATGGTTTCTGAGGGTTCATTCTTGGCGGGTAAGTGATGGGTTTTCTTTCAAGCTGTGTTATATGGAGAGGTGGGGGATATTATCCAAGAAGCAAGTTTTGCTCAAAGTAATAAGACTAACAGTGAATAATGAACACAACTGTTGCATTTACTCAACAAATAGCATATTAAAATGTACCAGTCAAGGCTTAAATCATATCATTTTCCAGCAGTAAAGCAAAATCCAAAACACATATAAATCTGGATTTTAGCTTGGGCTTTTTACACAAGTGTTTTAAAGCGTCCAAATCTACACCATTCAAGTAATGTTTGAAAGATGAGAAAGTGGGAGAAGATATGTCTATTTTTTCTATTCATTGTTTCAGGTCCTTAAAGAGAATATATAAATAAAACTAGTGAAGTCTCGGTGGATTTCTGTGTGTTTGTTTTAATATTCTGGAAAGGCAAACCTTTAATGGCTTGTTTATTGATTACGTAGTTGGAACCATTTTATGGCTTGTACCTCTAATGTAATATGTACGATGGCAAGGAAATTTCCCAATGCCAAAGCTTCAAAAGGAAGTAAAAAAAGTGAATAAACCAATTAAATATCTTAAAATTACAACATTTGAATCCATGAAAACTTAAAACAAAGACTTGGAAGTTTTGATTGCGTTGATTCATCCGAATTGGGATACCAACCCTTGAGTGTGCTACAAGTATTTGGTTTAACAAATATGGGATTTTCCTGGGATTCATGAAATTTGTAGAAAGAGAACATGGGCTAATGGAACAGAAGCTTGGGTAGTACTTGAAATTTTATTCCCGGGTCTCTTTCACAAGTGAGCTTCATAGATTTTCATTTTCTTTTCCCACTTTCTTTTTCTCTATTCTATTTAACATGTAAAAATAAAATATTGTATATATGATCTATAATTTATAATACATTAGGTGAGCAACTCAATCCCTAATTACCTTTTAAAATTAACACTTTTATTATCTTGATATACCTTTAGAGCTTGAACACATATCATCATAATGAACCATCAAAATCAGCCTCCCTACTCATCATTGTAGGGGTGAAGTCAAAAATATTTTGTGAGACCGGAATTAAATTATATATTTTTACGATAGTAAAAATACAATTTTACCATTTTAATAGCCTATATATTTTTATAATTTTAAAAGGATTAAATCATTTTCTATCATTTTGGGGATAAAGTGTAATTTTAACATTACTAATTTAAAATTTTATAAACTATAAAAGACCTAAATGTAAAATTTTCTATTTTAGGGCTAGTAAGGGTCGGATTCACCACTGCATCATTGGGTCCCCCTCACCCAAACATTTTCCCAAGTCACACCTCGTGCTGTCTAGAACCACTATGTTCACACCTCACGTACACTATGTAACGGCATGCCACATTACGCTACAAGACAAAACGATTTCTCTTATAAATACTTACCCAACGATGAAGAAATGATCGACCTTTTAAGCCTTGAATATACTTCGAGCAATCACTCTCTTCCAACAATCAATTTGTCATTTTGTCCATTTTTTACTTTTAGACTCTTTAGGTGAATCGGTCTCCTTAACACCACCACATACTACTCTTTACCTCTTTTCTTGTTGTACATTGTATCAACGTATCTAAAAATGTAAATTCATTATTTTGTTTAAAACTAAATTTCCCATATTTAATATTGATTTACATTAAAATTGATAATAAGTTTTAAATATTAATTTCACTAATTTATTTTAATTTAAAGTTAATTAAACCTTTTTTATTTAAGTTTCTATCTTTTATTTTATCAAATGAACTAAACATATAAAAATAAAGTTCATTATCTTAAATAAAACATATTAGGTTAACTTACAAATAAATCATTAAATTTCAAACTTTTAAATTGAAAATTTTAAATGCAATTTGTTTCCATAAAGTTTTGAATATTTACCAATTTATGGATGAAATTACAGTAAATGGATGCATAATAGAAGATTTATATAATTTTAAATTTTTACATAAGCCATAGATATAAATAAAAAATTCTCTATAACAATGTTTTACCATAATAACCAAGTTTATTGTTGTAGAATTGATTTTTTATATCTTATTTTTACCCTCTATAATAACTTTTCATCTCTAACAACAACAACCCTAAATTATAAAATACACTTTTTATTAAATTAATTCTCTATAACAACCACTTGCCTCAAATTTTAGTAAAGTTAATTTTAATCCCGAGTGCAAATAAAATTAATAAAGTTTAGTTTAGATATTATTTCAATAATTTTTTAACTTTTACACATAAAATATATTAGTCGCATTTAATTAAATGAAAACAATCCTTAATAAATGAAATTACATTTGTAATTTTTTTTAAAAATATTATCTAAATTTCACTAATCAATATTATTAATATATTATAATTTTTATTTGAAGATTAAAAAAATCAAATATGATCTAAATATTAAATACTATTATAGAGAAGTTAAATGTTTTTATAAATGTATAATAGTCACTTCTCTATAACATCTAAATTTTGACAAACGAACAAAAATATTATACAAAAGGTTGGTTGTATATTCATCTTTTGTTAACAACTATCATTAAACATATAAGTTTTAAATTATAATAACTTAGTAGGTAATTTGTAACAGCCCATTTTTCAGTGAAATCGGAACAGTGGTTTTGAGACCAAAAATTTGACCCAAAAATATAATTTATTTTTATTTTACTATATGGCCCGTAATATGGTAGATATGTCGTGTGAAAACTTTGATACGAAAATTTTATCGATTTAGTACTTAATTACGAGAAGGACTAAATCGCATAAAATGCAAAAGTTGAATTCTAGTAGCTATAAGGATCAAATAGCAATGGAATTCAAAATTAAGGTTCTTATATGGTAATTACACCATCAAGAAAAGTATGTAGATTTTTCTTGGTGACTCATCCATGGAATTATAGAAAAAGGGTAGGGACTAAATTGGAATTAAATTAATTAAAAGATGATAAAAGAAAATATCATCTTATTATTGTCATCTTCAACCTAAAATTTTATGGAAACCCTAGGAGAGAGAGAGGAAACTTTCAAGGCTTAATTGGGTAAGTTCTCTTGTCCCGTTTTTAGTAATTTTGGTATTTTTGAAACAGGCATAGCTTAATCTCTCTATTTGAGGGATTAATTTGAAAAGTTATCAAGGTATGAAAATGGGTCATGGATGTATTATGCTATAAATTAGAAATTTATGGTAGAAAATGGAAGATTATTGATAGATAAACAGCTTTTACGAAGTGATTTTTGATGAAAACATGATTTAGGGACTAAAATGAAAAATTGTAAATTTTGATGAAAAATTCTGAAATTTTATGAATACTTGTGCTGGAAAATTTGTAATGGGGCTTTGGTTAGGCTTGGAATAGGGAGTAATTTGCACAAGTTTCATTTTCCGGGCCTAGGGACAAAATCAAAATTTATGGAAAAGTTAGGGGCAAAATGGTAATTTTTCCTAGGACGTAAATTGAGTCCCTTTGAATATGAAATGTGTGAATTTTATGGTTAAATTCATTTATATAGATCCGAACAACACTAATTCAAGGTTAGATCGATGAAAAGAAAAGGTTTCGGATTAGTAGACTTTTACGCAAACAAGTGTCGAGGTAAGTTTGTGTAACTTAATCGGGCATGTAATTATGTTAATTGAATGTTATATTTGTATGTAATGTGAGTTATGTTGATGTGCTTTACTTGTATTCTTTGATGGAGAATTCGATACATGCTTGAAATGGTGATAAAAGGTTAAGTCCCGATTGAATGTTGAATTCCGATGATTATATGCGCTTTCCGTGATAAAGGGTTAAGTCCCGATTGAATGTTGAATTTCGATGATTATATGCGCTTTCCTGAAACTAATGAGGTCCTGCATTTGTTGCGGACGGAATGTAGCTCGGACGAGTAATCCCATTGACCTTGATATAGAAAGGATTCAGCCCGGACGGGTAATCCCGATATAATATCTCTTGAGCATACATTATGATTAGGGTTTAGTCTGAACTGGTAATCCTAATCGAGCTCCTCTGAGCTTATGTTATATAAAGGATTTAGCCTGAACTGGTAATCCTGTTATACGATATGTGATTCGAGAGAGTGTTTCTTAGTTAAGTGCCCTAATGGGTACCCTTGAATAAGAAATTTACGGATTACTGAATCGTACACTTCGAGTGTACTACTTGAGACTCCATTGGAATTCAATGATTCAATGGACACAAAACTCTTGACATGGCATGAGAACCTTGAGATGACATAATAATGACTTGGAAGAATATTGCTTGGTGAGCTCATCTATGTTACTTGATTGATATGAATATTTGGGTGACTAACTTGTTTGATTGAGTGTATGTGATTAGGCAATTTAGCCAAATGAATGGAAACATAACTTTGTATGCCTAGATTTTAACAAACAAGATTGGTAAGTTTAGTTTCTGTTATACGAACTTACTAAGCATGTAATGCTTACTTCGCTTTATTTTTTTCCTTGTTTTATAGTGCTCGGAAGCTCGTAAAGGTTGGAAGATCATTGGAGCATTGTCACACTATCAACTAGCATTTTGGGTATATTTAGTGAAATTATTTTGGTATAATGACATGTATAGGACAACTTGGCCAATAGTGGCTTGAAAATGTTATTTTGTAACCTAGCCATTGGAATGGCTAATAATGGTTTATTTTAGCATGATTAAATAGGTTATGGTGTTATATTCATATGTGATATGCTATGTAAATGTGATCAAATGATGCTAATGCCTAAGTTATTCCAAGGTAAGTTTATAAACACATATGCATGTAGTGATATGCCTTGTTGAATGAAAAGGATTGTCCAATTTGAATGCTTGAATTGGTTGGTTTTGGATGTGTGTTTCAAATGCAGGTCTTGGATGATAATTTGGGTGAGAAATGGAGCTAGAAATGGCTTCATTTTATCCATACGGGCAAAAAAAAGACGTGTGTCTAGACCGTGTATGACACACGGCCTGGTAACATGGGCATGTGGTTAGGCCATGTGTCCCCTGCACCTTAATTTTGAGAAATAAAATGCTCAGAATTGAGCACATGGGCGTGTGTCTCAGCCATGTGTGCCACACGGCCTAGAACACGGGCTTGTGGCATGGCCGTGTGTGCAAGTTAGATAGTTACACGGGGTCGAACACGGCCTCCAACACGGGCGTGTGAGCCCTGCACTGTGGAAAAATTTTAAAAAGTCGCGAA
This sequence comes from Gossypium anomalum, assembly GCA_025698475.1. Lineage (NCBI taxonomy): Eukaryota > Viridiplantae > Streptophyta > Magnoliopsida > Malvales > Malvaceae > Gossypium > Gossypium anomalum. The sequence goes on along the minus strand of CM046966.1, from coordinate 71,590,145 downwards.
AAATTCTTAGAGGTCTTGATTAAGTCCCAACTTGATTCTAATGCTTGTATTGGACCTCAAGGGCCCAATCAAGGGACGTTATGAATGATTTTGGTGATTGAATAGTAATTTACGTAAATTAATTGAAAAATGTTCTGAATGTTCTGGTAATGCTCCGAAACTTTGTTCCGGCGACGGATGCGGGTTAGGGGTGTTACATAATTCACCATTAAGTTTGAAATTTTATTTTTTATTTAAACTTAAATTAATAAATATTTAAAAAACAGAGATCACATAATATCAAGCTATATTAAAATTAATAATAAAATTTTAAACATATAGCTTCGTTATCTTATTTGAATAATTAAACTCTTTTTTATTTAAGTATGTAAATTTTATTAATTTATTTGAATTTAAATGAATTAAATATATAAATAAAAATCATTATTTTAATTAAAATATATTAAGTTAACATACAATTAAGTGATTAAATTTTAAACAGGGATAACATTAAAGGGATAAGCAGGGTTCTACCCCCAAAATAAAAATTTTCGTTTAATCCCTATAAAAATTTTGAAATCATAAATTAATGTAATAGTAAAATTATACTTCAAGACTTTTAAGAAGATAAAATTTAATTGTAGTCCCACTAAAAACTCTAAAATAATAAGTTAATATAATAATAAAATTATATTTTAATCCCCTTAAAATTTATAATTCAGTTTTAGCCTCACTAAAAATAAATATCAGACTTCATCCCTGATTCTAATATTTTAGATTGCTTTTTTAATATACAATTTGATATACAGTTTATGTATAAATTTATAATAAATGAATGCATAATAGAATAGTTATATAATTTTAAAATTTTACATAAGCATATTATATAAATAAAAAGGTTACCCTTTTATCAACATAATCATCTTTAGTACATTTTCTTAAAAAAAAATATTTATTATACAACTATTATTAAATGTCTTAATTTTTAAATTATGATAATTTAGTAAATAATTCACAATTAAGTGAAGGGTGCAAGGAATTCGAACAAACAAAATACATGCATGAAATAATGGGAAATTATTTTCAGGGTATCACGGTCCCACCAGCTAAAGGGTACGAGGAATTCGAGTCAAGAACATCAGTTTTGAATGAAATAATGGAGGCATTAATAGATGACAATGTCAGCGTTATTGGGGTACACGCTATGGGTGGGATTGGAAAAAAAAACGCTAGTAAAAGAAATCACTAGAAAGGTCAAGGGCAAGTTGTTTGATTCGGTTGTCATAGCAACATTAACTCAAGCCATTGCTATGAAGAAAATTCAGAACAGAATTGCAGAGTTATTGGGCTTGAAATTTGAGGAACAGAGTACCCATGTAAAGGCACTTTGACTACGAGAAAGATTGAAGAAAGAGGAGAGAATTCTGGTTGTGTTGGATGACATTTGGGCAAAGGTTGATATTGAGGAAGTAGGGATTCCTTTGGGAGATGAACACAAAGGCTACAAATTACTATTAACTTCTAGAGAGCTCAATGTTTTAACAAATGGGATGGATGCTCAGAAGATTTTTTCCATTAGGCTTCTAAATGAAAAGGAGGCCTGGGACCTATTCAAGAAGGCTGGTGATTGTGTTGAAAGTTTCAGTTTGAAGCCTATAGCTACGGAGGTAGCCAAAAAATGTGCAGGATTGCCGATAGCCGTTGCGACTGTTGCAGAGGCTTTGAGAAACAAAAGATTGTTTGAGTGGAAGAATGCTTAATGAGAACTAGAGAAGCCTTCATCAAGCAACTTCACGGGGATAACTGCAACATATTCAGATATTGAGTGGAGTTTTAATTATTTAGAAAGCGAGGAAATTAAGCTGACTTTCTTGATTTGCTGTGTAATAGGCCATAATGGTCTCATTGAGAAGTTGATGAGATATATTGTGGGTTTGGGTTTATTTGGTGGTGTCAATACTATGGAAGAAGTTAGAAATAAAGTATTGATAGTTGTGGCTAATCTCAAAGTGTTTTCCTTGTTGCTTGATAGTGATGATGATGAGCACTTTGATATCCATGATGTTGTCTCGGAGGTTGTGTCACATCTTGAAAACCAGGTTAGAAAAAATTGGGTTGGAGAAATTAAGAGTGGTCACGTTCTGTTTTGAATTAAGGTTGTGAAAATTATGTTAAGTAATTTGTTCTGGTTTAGTAGTTAAGATATGTGAATAGTGTGTGTGAGGTTCTAGGTGAATCCTATTTTTTTTTAAAAAATTATTATTTTTTGCCTAAACCCCTATCTTTAAACATCTTATTTATAAATTATTTTCACTTAACTAATTACAAAAAATGAGCTTGTTAGTTTAGTGACAAGTCTTCAGCTTATTTTTTTAGTCTTGTGTTCGAATCTCTGTATGTACAAAGTGAAAATTATTTTTGTTTTGAACTCTGAGGAATCTGATAGGTGGTTAGTCAGTATGATATAGGTAGTTTTGATTTACCAAAAAATCTCTCCCACTCTTCCACTCTCCCTATCTTACATCTCAATTTCCTCTCATTATCCTATTTTTCTTTTTCTTTCTTTTCTAGAAAATTTTGGTCTGTTAAAGTTTTCTCTGACATCATTCTTTATTTTATATTTTATCGTTCCTTTGTCATTGATTCTCTAACGGGTAAGTCTTGCAATTTTCTTTTTTGGTGGTAAGTTTTTGCTTGTCAATTGAGGTTGATTTTTTGTAAATATTCAACTATTAATAGTTTTGGTTTTCAATAGGAGGAGAGGGTGGTGTGTACGGCTTCTCTTCGGCGAGTTAGGCTTGACTAATGGCTGCTGTTAAGTCACTATTTTTGGGGCAAGTGCTCGTCTATCATTTAAGGACGGTTTTCTTCTGGTGAAGGAGTGGATTTAAAGTGAAATATTAGGTTAGTTCGTGCTTGTTAATTGATACATTTTGGTGTCGTATGTAGGTTTCGTGAGTTCCAAACATGTGACTTGTCGTACCAGCAATCAGGTGTGTGAAATTAACCTGAAACATTGCTCGAAACTCGAGAAAATTACAAAATAGAGGTTGTTTTTGAAACTGCCCAGCGCTACATGGCTATGCGCCAAGTCATGTGGTAGACCGTGTGCACCACACGGTCGTATGTCAGGCCGTGTGGAGCACCGACGTGTTAATGCACCACACATGGGCTTCGACGTGAACCTACTAAGGAATAAGGGTTAAAATACTCAGTGCAGAATACGACATCCACAAGAACTGCGCAATATAAAATAATCAGTCAAGTCACATCACATATTGCAAGTGGATAAGTTAAATCAACATTACTTAAACCATATTAATATATATTACTTTCTCTCCGGTAGATGCTTCTATCATTTGGCTATAAATTATTAATGTCTGGCTAGCACCAATTCCCAGAGATGTGGCCCATCTGAAATTGAAACAAAGATGTTAGCACTTAAACTTGGGAAAATATTATCCACACGTATGAGTCATTAAATGTTAAGTATAATTTTGTTTTTACCTATTTACAAGTGGCCACGAATATGGTTGGTGCCTAACAGCCGCTAGAAATGACATCCTGTATAGAGCCTAGGACTGTAGTAGACCCACACAACCAGCCATGTTACTAACCCCATCTTTTGTTGCTTGAAAAAGCTCACAGTACAATATGGCCAACACTGATAATCCCTAGCTGTAAGTACTAGCACGAGAGAAATCCTCCAATAAAGCCAAGTACTTTAAGTGGACCCTATTAGATGTGTTGTTCGACATAAGTACCCCTCGATCAACTACATAATACAGGCTCAAGCAGCACACATCACCTCGTGCTCAATGGCGGTGCTCGATAACTCCTTAAAGTTTGCTCTCAATCATGCCAATGTCAAGCTTGTGAAATTCTGTTCCCCATCACTAGGGGATCGTCCAAGCAATCTGTGGCATAGTATTGAAGGTTCAAACATTTTGCTTTGGCCCATGACCATAGCATCGTCAACTCGTAACCCAAGTTGCATAGCAGTGTCTTCCAATGTGATAGTGCACTCCCCGCACGACATAATAAAGGTGTGGGTCTCCGTACACCACTGCTCAACCAAGGCATATATTAAGTTCCTCAAGTCAAACCTTTGGACCAATGCGACGTCCCCAAATCCTGCCAACTGTAAGTATGACATGATTTGCTCGTCCGGATTGTACTTGGGAAAATGAAACCGCGACCTCAAAACCCAATACCCATCAGTTATTCTTAGTGTCGAAACCATTTTTTTGAAAACGGGGATTGACTTTGGTTTTGAAAATGATAAACGAAAATTAGGAGTCGCCACCAATATTTTTTTGTTTAGGTGTGATCGAATCACCTAAAAGTTTAGTCATTTTAATAAAATATTTTGGTTTACTAAAACAGTGATTTTGGTCTATGAAATTTGAGAAAATGGGTTCGGGAGTCGGTTACGTACGAGGAAGGATTAGCACCCTCGTAACGCCCAAAATTAGTACCTAATTGATTAATTAATGTCTTAATGTCAAAAATTGAAAAGATTTAAAATAAATTTTAAAATACGATCCCTTTTTATGAATGTTTGGATAACTTGAAGTGGATATTAAGATTCTCTTGTTTCGAAGAAATAAAATATCATATCTAGCACGTAGGACACGACATTTCAAACTTTTGATACCAAAATCATCTCGTGATTTCCAAGACTCATGCATTAAAATTTTAAAAGGTTATTCAGTTATTTGGGTCAAACGAAAAAATCGAACCCCAGCACGTAGGGCACAATCTTTCGAATCCCCAAAAATAGGATATTGCCTTTATTTTATTTAAAATTCATATATTTTGAAATTTGAAGGGATATTTGGTTATTTAGGTTAAACGAGAAAAATCAAAACCCAGTAAGTTAGGGCACGTTTTCTCGAATTTTCAAAAAAACGAAATATTGCCTTTTTTTTTTAAAATTGTTTTTTTTTGTATGAATTTGGATGAAATATTTAAAAATGATACACGTTTAATCGATCATGTTTAAAAAAAAATTATTTGAAACATGAATGGGGTTATATTTGACAAATAATGGTAGAGTGACAAGTTTGGCGCAATAATAACATAACATACATAATATAATATAATATATAACATTGATATCAATAAACTAACATATTAATATGCATGGATAATAATAATAAAGGTAATGAAAACAATAACGATAATCATTAACGAACAACATCAATAATAAAAATAATGACAATAATAATAATAATAATAATAATAATAATAATAATGTAAAGATCGAGAAAAATAATAATAATAAAATCTAAAGTTTTAAAATTATAAAAAAGATATAAATAAATAAATGGTAAAATAAAGTAAAATAAATGTATGAAAGTAAATATAAAAGAAATATAATGATAATAATAAGGGTGAAAATAAAAATAAAACCAATCTATAAGAATAATAATAAATAAATAAACAAACAAATAAATATTAAATATTAACTAAATCAGTTTAATAATAATAATGATAATAATAATAATAATAATAATAATAAATAATAATAATGAATGAATGATAGATAAATAAATAATAAAATAATAATAGATAACAAAATAGTAATAACAAAAGTAAATAAAAATTGAAAAGAAATAAAAGAATTATGAATAAATGATTCCAATAATATAAATGAGTAATATACATTAATAAATAAATGAATAAGTAAAACAAGAGAATAATGAATATATGTATATAAACAAATAAATAGATGAATGAATAAATAAACAAACAAAAAGGACTTAATCAAAATTCAATTAGAAATTTGGGGTAAAATTGTGAATGAAAACAAGAGAAAGGGTTAAATCGAAATCAAAACAGAATTAAAAGGAACAAAATGAAATGAAAATAAAATGTTAGGCCCAAATTGTGATACGCGGATGAGATGGGGGACCTGATGGGTAATAAACCCGTCCCCCAAAACGCGCAGTTTCATCAGGGACCAGAATGAAATAGTAAGGAAATCACGGGGGCGAATTCAAAAAATAAAAAAGAAAAAAAAGACCAAATCGAAACAGGCCAAAAAGCGGAAGGGCCGGGGGGTAAATATCCCAAAAAGTGAAAACACGCGGATCCCCTAGAGCGGGTCGGGTCGCGCGCAGGTCAGCTCCAAAACGACGCTGTTTTGGCGTCTGAATTTGAACACCAAAACGACGCTGTTTTGGTGTTGCTATATAAACTAATTTTAAAAAAAAAAAAAAAATTCTTCTTTCATTTTCCAAAAAAAAATTGGAGAGCTCTCAATCTCTCTCACCCTCTTCCCTCTCCGGTCATAGCTTCGGCACCGGACCACCGTGGCGGCCGCCGGAGAAAATTTTAAGCCCCTTTTGGCCTCTCTTGGTTCCAAGACTTCAAAATACCATCATTCATCAGTGATGGTGAACCTTAACCCCTCCCCATGGTGATGCAAACTCGAAAAAGGTAAGATTTCCCTTTTCTTTTTTGTTTTTCTTTCAAATATAAATAAACAAAATCACAAAATAAAGAGAAAAAATCTTTTTAATCGCCTTAAATAAAAGTAAATATGAGCAGAACGATAAAAGAACAACCTTTGAAGTTTTTTGATTGATTCTGTATCTTTTATTTCAAAAATCTCCCCTTTTTTACAATTGATTTCATGGCTTTATAGCCAAATACAACAGGTATGCTACTGTTTATTTTCGTTTATGCTATTGTGGCCTATTGTTGCTTGCTGCCGTTTCTCTGCCTGTTTTTTGTTCTTTTTCGGCTTCTTTGTAGATCTATGCAAGGTCAACGAAGTAAAGATCTTGTTATTTCGGTGTAAGGTGGCCTAGGGTGCCATGCCTTGGGGCGAGGATCCTCAGGACGAGCGCCAGCAGAGTGACCGAGAGAGGGGTATGGCGCACATGGGGCTAGGGTTTTTTTGCTTAGTTGATGGGATGTTTAGATTGTGGGCTATAGGGTTGGGCTTAGGTTTTTTATTTTGGGTTTTAAATTTAGGCTTGATGTTGTAAATAATTTGGACTTTGGTTTAGCTTGTTTTGTAATTTAGACATGTTAATTGAGGCCCGGTCAAATTTGGACATTTACACTAAGTATTTTTTTTATTTAAGTTAAATTAAATGAGTAATAAAATATTAATAAGAGAACGAAGATTTGTCATAAATATTAATAATAACACGTAAAGATCAAATGTGATTTCGAAATCTCTTTGAAGCTTAAGCACTAGTAATTCTCTTTCATTATTATGTAATAATCATAGTCAAGCATTAAAACAAAAGGTAACTATATAACTACAAAAAATACATCAAACAAAAAAATAATAATGTCCTAAAAAACCATAGGTGGTATGGGTAAATATAAAATAAAAAAAGATTTATTTTTATTGAATCAATATCTATAATAATACATAAATTTTTACATATAATATAAACCAAGCATATTCAAACTCAAAAATTTAACTTACATACGAGAACTTTTATAAAAAAAATTCACTTGTTAAAGATAAATTTAATCGTAACTCTAATAATTTCGAGCTTGATTCAATCTGATTTGAATATGATATATAGATTAGTTGAAGCCAAATTAATATATATTCCTAGTTTCCTCATGTGAATGCGATTTTTAGTTTTTATTTAGGTGATGTCAATTTAGTGGAAGACAAATATAATTTTTTTGTACTCCACAAATGGAACCAAGACAACAACAATACAAAATTAAACAGAAAGGTCATCATATTAAAAAAATCAATATATAAATTTATAAATGTGTCGTAAATTAAAAAAATATTATTAACACATAGAGATCAGTTTCATACAAAAAGGAGTTAAAAAGGGTTAATAACAACCAAATAGAGATCAATTTTATGCAATCAAAACACGTTGAGTAAAGTAATGCTGAGTAAGAAAAAAAAAGAAACTAAAACGAATTTTTTATTTAATTTATAATTAATTTTACTATTTCGTTGATCCTCGATGAAGTGTGATACGTATTTACTCGAGAAAACATTTTGATATCTACATAATTTTTAAAAAAAATTACATAAATTAAATATAATTAATTTATTGTATTACAATAACTATAAAATTCAAAATACAAACTATAAATACCTTATGAGTTTTTTTTCTCTTTTCTTCCTTCTCTTCTTCTACAAAATACAAAATATTTGAAGAGGGACTAAAACCCCCACATTTTTAAATAGAGACGTTGGTTCTTCTTCTCCTTTTCTACTTTTTTTTTTAACTAACAATTATTAACATTATAAACCTATTGACCATTCTCACAACTGACGTCACTAATACAATGTGACCAATTATGATATGTATTTTTAATTCTTTAATATATATATTTTTAAAAAGCTATAGTTTTTTTAACAAATAAATCATTTTTTATTTTTTTCCCCAATCAATTCAACTTTCACTTTTTTTCTCATCTTTTTCAATTTTTTTTTATTTTTTGGTTCTCTTTTTTTTATTTCTATTAAAAATGTCCATTTAATTTTCCTCATTTCATATTACATAAATTATTTACATGAAACTTATATTTCACAAAATAACTATCAATTTACATTATTCAAAAAATATATTTTACAAAATATAATTTTACATTTCAAACATTCTAAATAGTTTCACTTAACTTACAATATATCATTTTACAACACGAACAATTTTCTCAATACTAAAAATAAATAAATGATTTTTTTCAAGACCGACAATATTGTGCCTTACAAACAAAACATAATTAAACGATTTTGTTCAAAACTGACATCATTCTATCTTACAAATTGAAAAATAAATCGTTTAACCGTAACAAAAGTGACTTTCTTGATGTTATTAAATTGTAGCTCGAATGCTGCTGATCTTGATGATCTTACCCATGCAATTCGATTTAGGATTCCTTTTAACCTTTAAACATTCCATTGACTTAGGGAATCACAAATAATCTACCCATTAGTTGCATAATCAATTTGAACCCGTTACCATCTTACCACAACCAACGGAAACACTTACATAACCAATTTGAACCCGTTAACAAATAAATAATTGGCATTCGAAAATAACCATTAAATTTACTGGTGTCGGAGCTCCATCGGATTATCGTTAAACAAAATATACTTTTAAATTTAAAAAAAAAACACAAATACATAAAAAAAAGGCTTCTCATATCTCTCTCATTCATGCTCTAACAAGGTATAAATAAATTTTTTTCTTTCAACTCAGATTCATGTATCATTGAGAGGCTTATATATACAAATTTGATTATACTAAATAGAATGATTCTACCAAATAAAATATTATTTTTTAAAATTTTAAAATAAATTACATTAAAAGAATGTACTGGTGATGCCATTTAGAATGGCTTCACCAAAAAAATACATAAAATATTATAAAACAAATAATAAACAAACAATAATAAACAAATAAAAAAACATAAAAAGGACAAAAAACAATAGAGGCGTTAGAATCTGGTGGCACCAATTAGGTCCACCAGAAAAAGAAAAATTTGTTTAAAGTCTTCAATTTTTTCAAAAATCACAGTATTTCCCTAGTATTTCTATAGGTGACACAATTCTACATGGTTTTACTAAAAAAATTGATTTTTTTATCCCAATTGTTGACGTGGCATGTTAGTGGCGCCAAACACTTTGACTCTACCAACTTTTACTGTATATTTTAAGTTATTTACGTATTTTATCAAAAAATAAATCATTTACATAATTAATTAATTTTTTGAGTTAGTTTTATAAAAAAACCATAGTAATGGGCGATAAATGCGGTTAATGATGATGTTAGCTGCCACTTTTGACTGGATTGCTTTTGTCTATTCGATTATTTTGTTTTGTTTTATTTTATGGGTTGGATCCATTTCTATTTTATTTTTAGGCCATTCTTAAGATCTGCTTAGTTTCTATTGAACATTTTACTATCAAGTCCAATATTAGTTTCATATCTTTTTTTTCTTGTTTAACATAATGTCTCAAACTCATAAATAGGAGGATAATATACTTCAGTATACTTAAACTCATATCCTCCTATATTGGTAACAATGCCTATACCAATTTAATTAAAGGCCTGTTCTACATTGCTTAAAAAAACACTTCTAACTCCAAAAGCACTTTTGGAAGAAAAGCTGTGCGAAACAAACTGTTTTTGGTTGAAATTTTTGGCTTTTCAGAAGCACTTTTGAAAAAGAGAAGCTAAAATTTTTAGCTTTTCCTCTCCCAAAAGCATTTTTAGTGCTTAATTACTTTTTCACCCCTCCAATAATATAGTACTTTCCTTTTTTTTTGGTGTTTAATTACAAATGTGTTAAAATCATTAATTAAAAATAAAAAATATTTTTTAAAATACTAATTACAAACATTTAATGGTTATATTTAAATATTTAAAATATAGTTTATATATTCTAATTAAATTTTATAAATAATTAATATTTATTGCTTAAAAATATTTAAAATTTATATTTCATATATTAAAATATTAACAGCAAGTTATAATAAATTTTTTATATTCTTACTAAAATATAATAATATTAACTAATTTAAATATTATTTAAATGCATATTTGTTACTTGATAATAACATATCTAAAATAGACATTTTATTTCTCAAAAGCACTTTTTAACAGCACTTTGAAAAGTATTGTCAAACTAGCCCTAAGACTCAATCAGTAAAAGGTTTAAATTAATAAACAATAATTAAGAAGACGGCAGGGACATATTAATTATACATAGTAGTTAACAATTTATAACAAGTTAGGAAAATATGATACGCAATACAATAGTTATAAACTAAAGATAAGATGTAAAATTTTGCATAAGCTATTAATAATCTTTTACGCATTTACAAATGTTAGCATTGTTGTAACATCAATTTTGGCTTACAATTATATCAATTTTGCAAGTTAGTTCTATGATTTCAAAGCTTCTTAGGATAAAATTAGTCGTTCAATTTATAAGTATCAATTAATTGAAAATATAATAGCAAATATTGATTATGGTTTTTAATTTAGAAATTAATGATTATATAATGATAATTCATTTGTGAATAATAATGGTGGTAAGCCATTAATAAGTTTGTAGTATATGATAATTGACAACAAAGGGTAAATGATCCGTATGATCACTTAACTCTTTACAAAATTTGATTTCACCATCCAATCATCCAAATAATCAATTTAAGTATCAAATTTGAAGCTACTGACAATTTCGATCACCAATCGTTAGTCGTAATGATTGATTGACATCACTGTAAAAACATCATAATGAATTTTATTAAAAATTTTAAAAATTAAATTACCCCTTTAGTCATTTAGTTTTTCAGAAATTTTTATATAGGTCATTTAACTTTGAAAGTTTACGATTTGGTCATCTGTAAAATGATTGTATATTTTTCGGACACTGATTAATTTTCATGCTTTGTTTTTTTTTTTTTTTTTTTTTATATCGATGTAATCTATGATAAATATTTAAATTTATTTTGGTGAAATAGATATCAAATATTTTAAATAATGCATCTTAATGTTTAAATTTATTCATCAAAAATTTAAAATTTAGAGTAAAGATCCCTTATATTTGTTTAAATTTACGTTTTGACCATTGATTTTTCAAGTGTTACATAAAAGTCATGGGCATTATCATTTGATAACAATTTAGTCACTGTATCGTTACCAAATGTTATTGTAGCAAAGATGCTATAATAATACATAATCCATAGCGTAGGAAAAAAATATTGATTACTTATTGTAATTTCTAAAGTATCAAAATGGATGAACAAGTTAACAAAATGTAGTTTTAGGTATCAATTTTGGCAAAAAAAAAAAATTGAAGTACCAAAATCAAAAAATATATACAATAACAAAAAACGATGCTTTAAGCCTACACTTTATTAAAAAATTAGAAGTTAGAAATAGTGTGTGTTTAAAAAAATGAATCTAATGGTTGAAGATGATCGGTGCAATTTGCAAGGTCAAAAGATATAATCTTACATATATATATATATATATATATTAGTTTGTATTTTGGGTGATGCTTGAATTGGTTGTGTATATTAATTACCCAGTTTTGTAATTTCCTTTTTTAAAAATCTATAAAAAGGAATCCTCCACTATTAGTGAAAAGACTTTTGGATATTTTGGAAAATTTTCTCTTGACTTATTATTATTTTTTGTTTAGTTTTATCATTAATCAGATTTCCCTTTCTATACTCTACTGACCATCATCTGTTTTTGCTTTCAGTGTTACCGAATCTGCTCTAATCTTCCTCTTTACCTTTTCCTAGTACATCTCGTTCACTTGTTTGCAATATTATTTCTTTCCATAAAAAAAACTCTCTATATACTCTTAATGATTTAACAGAATAATGATCAAAATATTAAATGCAAATAGCATTAGTGACAAAAATTTAAAATTTAAAATTTAAAATGATAAACTAAAACACTTTAATTAATAATTAAGCCAATGGTAGTATATATCTAAAATTTAAAAATATAAAAACAAATTTTATTGATCAAATAATATCTTAAAAAAGAAAACGAACGCAAACATATGCTCACAATCATTGCACAAATGAATTTAATAATGCAACCTTTGGGCTAAAGATGAAGATAATGTCAGTGGTGCAAGATCTTCCGTATCCCACGGCATTGAATTTTGATTGCATCTCCCATTTGATAATATAAAATAAATGAGATAATGACCCAATTTTTAAAAGTTTTTATTTTAGGTAATAAAAAAAGGTAATAAAAAAAAGTTTTTGATTATTTTAACTACTTCCATTAAAATTGTAAATGACAATATATATGAAATTATTTTTAAAATTTTGATTTTTCAGACAATTTTAAAAAAATAAAAATTTACCCATTTTAATCTTCACTCTTTTAATATAAGTGACGTTTAACCCTCTTCTTAACAATACAGGAATTACAACCACATCATCTATGAAAAATGGCCTCCTCTTTCATCTGCTTCGTTGATTAGAGCAATGCGTCACCGTCGACGCTGATTCTTTGTAGTAGAGGTGACAAAAAATTGAAAAAAAAAAATTAAAAGATAGTATGGAATTATCAAATTTAGAAAGAAAAAAAAGATTGAAAATATTAAAGACAATGTCGAAGTTTCCAAATCTACTATTCGCCAAGATGATTTACAAATAATTTTCTTTTAAAATCTATGCTTTTTCTCTCTTTTGTAATAGCTCTAATAGTACAGCTAGAATTTTAATACAAATTTCAGGATTTTTTATATCTGTGAGGATTTAAGTTTTAGGCATGGGTTATTTTTTCTGGAAACTGTTGTTAAATGCTTTGAATGGTTGCCACTTCCCCCATGGCTCTAATATTTGCATAAGAACAATGAAAACCCTAACTATTATATGCCACAATTATTACTAGTTAAGGAAGCAGAGCATGTTATTTATGCCCTAAAGACATTGGAATTTACTGTGAATTTTTCACAGAGGATATGGTTGTTGTTCTCAATTTGTTAAGGTGAGAGGTAAACCTCGTTTATATAAAAAGATTGGGACTAAAATGAACATTTTTATTTTACTTAAATACGTAAAAAATCAAAATTTTAGAAATAATTCCACGTTAGATCTCTGTTTACCTTTTTAATACGTGTTAACCTATTTTCTCGGATGCCTATAATAAAAACTTTTGAAAATTGCGCGTTTACCCTAAAATAAATTATTAAAACGTAAAATATTTGATATGGTCTCTTTTTGGTCTGCTCCACAAAACTTGCTATATAAACAGAAAACTAGTTTTGAATGTTGTTTTTCTTATCCCTTTCTCGACCAGCTGCTTGTTTCACCATGGAGAAAACAGATATGTGCAACTCCAGCATGGTTTCCACATCCCATGATGTTGAGGAGTCTTGGGATGATGAATTCCAACAACTAGTGCAAACCTTCCCTAAAGATAAAAGCTTCACAGGAATGAATCTTTACTTCTTCCAAGGTTTCTGGTGCCCATCAATTGTTTTAAAAGCTGTGATTTCTTGTCAGAAACATTTCCAATCATTTGATTCTGATATTATCATCGCCACTTTGCCAAAATGTGGCACTACTTGGCTTAAAGCTTTGACTTTCTCCACTTTGTACCGCAATCAGTTTGCAAGGGAAAAGAATCCCTTGCTCACCTATAACCCTCACTCTCTTATTCGCTTCATTGATTATGACTTCTATTTCAACGACACTGGTCCTGATCTCGAAAATTGTACTCTTTATCAGCTAAGACTTTTTTCTATCCACTTGCCTTATGCTTCTTTGCCAACTTCCATTAAAGATTCCAACTGTAAGATTGTTTACTTATGTAGAAACCCCATGGATACGCTCATTTCATTTTGGTCTTTCTTTTCCAGGCTTCGAGGCGAAGGCTTTGAGCCAGTCTCACTAGATGAAGCTTTTGAGATGTTCTGCCAAGGAATCAATGAATTTGGACCATTTTTCGATCATGTGCTAGGGTATTGGAGGGCAAGCCAAGAAAAATCGAGCAAAATATTGTTTTTACAGTATGAAGATCTCAAGGAAGACATCAAAACTCACCTAAAAAAGTTGGCAATGTTTTTGGGGTTCCTTTCACTGAGGAATAAGAGAAACAATGAGTTGTTGAAGAAATAGCGAAAATTTGTAGCTTTGAGAACATGAAAGACTTGGAAGTAAATAAGAAGGGCGCGCAAACTTTTGGGTATCCACAAGAAACTTTCTCGGGGAAAACAAAGACGTTTGAGATTCCACGTGAAGCTTTCTTTAGAAAAGCAAAAACGGGAGATTGGAGCAATTATCTCACACCCTCCATGGTTGAACGTATAGAGAAACTTATTCAAGAGAAATTGGAAAACTCAGGTTTAACATTTAAATTGTTCTCTAAAACTTCAAAGGATATTACTTCTACATGAAGAGGGATGTATGTCTATTGGCTTTAATTCATGATGAATAAATTCCATATTTGCATGTAGAGAGTCTTTCCCTTGCAAAATAAGGTTATATAATAATATTGAGGTTAAGATATGCTTGTACTCCCTATATTTATCTAGAATTTGAGATTTAGTTACTGTATTTTTAAAGTTAAAATTTTAAGCCTCTTGCTTTTTCAATTTAAAGATTTTAATCTAATCATTATCATTGTTTGTAATTTCTGTCAAGACTTGTCAACTTAACATATTTATTTTTTTGCCAATCATGTGCAATGTCATAAGAGGGCAATCTAATTAACATGCCGAGTTGGCAAGTTTTGATGGAAAATGCTAATAATATTAATGATTGGACTGAAATTTTTAAATAAAAAATTAAAAGATTTTCACTTTTAACTATTTAAATATAATGACTAAATTTTAGATCTTGGCTAAATACAGGGACCTAATATTATTCCAAGGACATGTAATATAGTTATCTTATTGTAAGGTTATGGTTTATGAATATCTAGATATCCAGATATAATAAAACCAACTCATTTGAGAGCCCACTAGGAATAAATAGGGGTATTGTGATAAGTTGTTAAGAGTAAATAAGTTTATTGTTGTGATTTTAAATTATTTTTCACATAATTTTAGTTAATTGATTATCTGTTTAAAAATGTTAAAAAATTCATTAATTAAGTAATATTTTTATAATTGAAAATATTCATTGATTGAAAAGTTAATTGATCATCTTAATTGTTAAAAAATTATTTTTCACTTAATTTTAATTAATTGATCATCTTCCACCCTTTTTAGGTGCGGCAACAACTCAATATCCAAGGGTTGTTTGGTTTTTATTTCTTTCTCTTATGTTGGTTTCACTTGTAACTCGGCTAGGATGCGTTTGTCATTGTAAAGGCTCAATCTTGTGAACACTGCTCTTAGTTCCGTTTTTACCTTCCTGCTTAGGGCATCTACTAAAACGTTTGCTTTCTTTGGATGGTATTCAATTGTGCAATCGTAGTCTTCGAGTAGCTTGATCAATCTCCTTTAGATTAGGTTAAGCCCCTTTTAAGTTAAGAGATATGTTAAACTTTTTTTATTTGTGTAAATTGTGCACTTTTCCCCATAAAGATAATGCCTTCAAATTTTAAGTCTGAAGACCACCGCTGTTTACTTTAGGTCATGTGTAGGCTAGTTGCACTCATGGGTTTTGAGTTTCCTTGAAACATAAATGACTACCATCTTACATTAGAACACAACCGAGTCCCACATATGATGCGTCACTATAAATAACATATACTTTTTCTTATTTAGGTTGGATCAAGATAGGAGCTTGAGTTAGAATCGATTTTAAGTTCTCGAAACTATTTTGTTATTCGTCGGTCCACTTAAAGGGCATGTCTTTCCTCAGCAACTTAGTTAAGGGGGTGACTACTAACGAAAAACCTTCGACCAGCCTTTGATAGTATCTTGCTAAGCCTAGAAAACTCTGAATTTCCAAGACATTCTTTCGTTTGGTTGCTTCCACTCTAGGATTGTTTCTATCTTCTTCAGATCTACTTGGATTCCATCAGCAAATATAATGTGACGTAGGAACATGATTTTCTTAAGCCAAAATTCGCACTTGTTAAATTTTTTGAAAAGTTTCTTTTCCCATAGAATTTGTAAAATAATCCTCAAGTGTTCGTTGTGCTCCGTTTCAAATTTTGAGTATACGAAAATGTCATCAATAAATACTACGATAAATAGGTCAAGGAAAGGTTAAAACACGCGGTTCATGAGATCCATGAATGTTGGTGTATTCGTTAATCCGAATGACATGACCAAAAACTCATAGTGATCATAATGAGTTCTAAAAGTTGTTTTGGGTACATCCACCTCTTTAACCTTCAGTTGGTAATACTCTGGCCTTAAATCTATTTTGGAAAACACAGTGGCACCTTGGAATTGATCAAATAAGTCATCTATCCTTTGTAAAGGGTATTTATTTTTCACCATTAACTGATTTAGTTGACGGTAATCGATGCAAAGTCAAAGAGATCCATTCTTCTTTTTCACGAACAATATTGGTGCTCCCTATGGAGAAATATTGGGTCTAATGAATCCACGATCTAGCAACTTGATCGTGATCTTCCTGTGATAAGTTTTATAAATTTATAATGAATCGTTTTTGAAACTAACTATTATCACGACGTAGGCAAGTGTACCTATCGAACAGTAGTATGGCTTTAGCAAGATCGGATTTGTAATGCCCCCTTACCCGAGACCATCGCTGGAATTGAGCACGAGGCATTACTAAACTTACCTTACAACTTAATCAAGTTCAAACAATTTATTTTATTTCCCGCAATAAACTGTCTGTCTGCATTAAAGTTGCTAAAAAAAATCATATCTCGAGTTACGAAACTCGAAATCGAAATCCGTAAATTTTTCCTGAAACTAAACTCATATATCTACTTACTAATTTTTTATAAAATTTTTGGTCGGGCCAATCAGTACAGTTTATTAGTTAAAGTCTCCCCTGTTTTAGGGTTTGACTAATCTGACCTCTGTGCACTACAAATCAAATTTCTTCCTATACAGAAATCCAATGATTATGTCATTTATTTCTATTAAAAATATACTCAATAAGGAATCTATAAATATATAGTATGACTTCTAATTGTTTTTGTAAAATTTATGGTGAATTTCTAAAGTTAGAACAGGGGATTCAGAAATCACTCTAACCCTATTTCACTAAAACTAAAGTATCTCATAAAATACAACTCATTTACCTGTTTTGATTCCTCCATATGAAAATAGACTCAATAAGCTTTAATTCTATCTCTCATTCACTATCTAAGTCCATTTCTACTATTTATAGTGATTTTTCAAATCCACATCATTGCTACTGATCAATACTGTTTTAAAGCTAAATTCACCCTTTTTCATGATTTCCATGGAATAACTAGCATTTAGGCATACATAAAACCAAACATGTCTTTGATTAGCCAATCCAATAGCTAACCATCATCAAGCATTTTCATACCATCCATAAGCCATATCATAATATTATACACTCAAAATGATTGCTATGCTATACATGCCATACTCAAAATGAAGCGTCTAGCTATACCAAAATAATTCTTGATGATACACGTGTGCGGATCTCCGACGTGCTTTATGATCCCCGAGATAGCTTGACAAAACTATAAAAGAGAAGGAAAATAAAGGGGTAAGCATTAAGCTTAGTAAGTTTGCAAGCAGATAAATAACAACTTTCATAAGAATTATTTTACTTATCTTCTTCCTTATCAAACATACATGAGCATTATATACTTACCTTTATTCTTCTATCATTAGCTTATCTTACCTTTTAATGTATAACTCGTCTTACCTTACCTTACCTTGATGTATAACTTCGTCTTACCTTACCTTACCTTGATGTTCTCTTTAAATTTTTCCCGTTGAACCACTTGGAATACTAAGGATACACGGTACCTTACCATTGCCATGACTTGTCATGGTCTTACCTTACCTTACCTTGATGTTCGCCAAGGAATCAATGAATTTGACCATTTTTCGATCATGTTCTAGGGTATTGGAGGGCAAGCCAAGAAAAACCGAGCAAAATATTATTTTTACAGTATGAAGATCTCAAGGAAGACGTCAATTCTCACCTAAAAAAATTGGCAATGTTTTTGGAAGTTCCTTTCACTGAGGAAGAAGAGAAACAAGGAGTTGTTGAAGAAATAGCGAAAATCTGCAGCTTTGAGAACATGAAAGACTTGGAAGTGAATAAGAAGGGCGTGCAAACTTTAGGGTATCCACAAGAAAATTTCTTAGGGAAAAAAAAGACTTTTGAGATTCCATGTGAAGCTTTCTTTAGAAAAGCAAAAATGGGAGACTGGAGCAATTATCTCACACCCTCAATGGTTGTACGTCTAGAGAAACTTATTCAAGAGAAATTGGATAACTCAGGTTTAACATTTAAATTGTTCTCCAAAACTTCAAAAGATATTACTTCTACATAATGAGGGATGTATGTCTATTGGCTTTAATTTATGATGATTAAATTCCATATTTGCATGTAGAGAGTCTTTCCCTCGCAAAATAAGGTTATATAATAATATCGTTGTTAAAATATGCTTTTTGTCCCTATATTTATCTAGAATTTGAGATTTAGTTACTGTATTTTAAAAGTTAAAATTTTAAGCCTCTTGCTTTTTTAATTTAAAAATTTTAGTCTAACCATTATCATTTTTTTGTAATTTCTGTAAAAACTTGTTAACTTAACATGTTTATTTTTTATTTTTGTCAATCATGTGCAATGTCATAAGAGGACAATCTAATTAGCATGCCGAGTTTGTAAATTTTGATGGAAAATAATAATGTTAACGATTGGAGTAACATTTTTAAATAAAAAAAGTTAAAAGAATTTAATTTTCAACTGACTAAATTTGTCTAAATAGAGGGACCAAATATTATTCCAAGGACATGTAATATAGTTATCTTATTGTAAGGTTATGGTTTACGAATATCTATATATCTAGATATAATAAAACCAACTCGTTTGAGAACCCAGTAGAAATAACTAGGGGTATTGTGATAAGTTGTTGAGAGTAAATAAGTATAAATTATTTTTCACATAATTTTAGTTAATTGATTATGTGCTTAAAAATGTTAAAAAAAGTCATTAATTAAGTAATATTTTTATAATTGAAAAATATTCATTCTATAAATTCGACCTTCGCCACTTGATACTCACTCCTCTTTTAGGTAAAATTTCTCTTTTTCCCTTACCTTTTTTTACTTGGCTGAACTATCAAAAAATTTTGCTTATTTATTTTCATCAATTTATGGGTATTTTTTTTAAGTAATAAAACCACCTCCTTTCAGAATCATTAGGAATAAATAGGATTATTGTAATCATTTATTGGGAGTAATAAATGTATTGCAGTCATATTAAATTATTTTTATTTATTTAAAAAAATTAAAAATCAATTTCTATTCAAAACATTTTATTTATTCTCATTAAAAATCAAATAAAATATTAATTTAACATAATCGATATTAACTAACGAAATTTCATAATGGTTTTGATATTCTATCTCAACATTAAACTTTTTTCATTGTTACTAACTTTCATGTGTATAAATAACACATTTACTTCTTATATATATTTCTATTATTGTTTTTATTTGGGATATTTATAAATATTTATCAGGTTTTTATTTGCATAACAATTACTAAATATATTTATATAATATTTGTCAAAAAATTGATTAAATGTGGATAATTCAATAGTTTTAGAAAAAAGTTAAAAAGTAATTATAGTTTTTATAAATTTATTATTACATGTTTAATTTGATTAAATTTATTTTGAATTTTACTATATATTATAATTAACTTAAAAATTTTAAAAATACTAAATAATAAGTTAATATAATATATGTTGATAATAAATATTAGAATAATAACCTACAAATATCACACCTAATTAGGATTCATATCTTTTAAATTTGGATTTCCATTCCTTTTAGCGTAAGAGAAAATAAAATTTTACAAGTTAGAAGGTAAATATAATTTAAAGCATTTTTAATTATAATCTCAATTAAAAATATTATAAGATATTTGGTTTGAAGTATCTCAAGAGACAAAAAGACAAACTTATCGTTTGTAAGATGCAAATAGTTTGATTATCATCATAATTATTGATTCTAAATATGTGCATTGTATAGGGATAGATTAATTATAATTGTGAAATGTATTTGTACTTTAAAAATAAAATAACTTCATAATAATATCATGATATATACTAAAATTCTTAGAATGCTAAAATGATTATTTTATTTTAAACATAATTAAATCAATTAATTTTTATTTTAATTCATGATATGTGCAACGCGCGGAATAAGTCCTAGTATTATAAAACCAGTTTCTAGAAGAGCCTTTAGGAATTAATAGGAGCATTTTAGACAATATAAAAAAGTATTTGAGATATTTTAGGTCTTATAAAAAATATACAAGGATATTTGAGGCATTAAAACATAATAAGGGCAATTTAGATATTTTGTAAAAGATTCATTTATTTATTTATAAAATTTAAATTATTTGTGGAGTGTGTATTACATTTTTCGAACATTTTGCAGACATTTATCGTTGCCCGTATTGCGACATCGAGGACAGACGCATCTTTTTGAAAGCAGAGGCGATGTCGTGACAAGGAAGCATGTGACGTCACAACGATGCGACGTATTCCTCAAATAACGTAGTCGGGTTTTGACAGCCAAGCAAGACTTTTTCTCCCATACGAACTCTGATTACTCCAGGGATATTTTAGTCATATTAGCCCTCTAATCTTAGCCTATTTAAAGGGCCATTATAACCCTAATAGAGGTAGTAAAAAGAAAACTTTATATTCGAGAGAGGGTTTTGTTTTTTGGATTAGGGATTTGTACATTGAGATCAATTTCCTCTCTATCTTGTATTCTCGTTTGTTTTGCTCATTAGTAAAAAGTTGAAGCCTACTTTGCTCGTGGTTTCTTATTCTCTTCGTTGTATCGATCAAAGGAGTTTTTCAGATAAATTTATGTGCTTGATCTTCTCCACTATTTCTTTTTATTATTTATTTGGGTTGGTTCCCAACAAATTGGTATTAAAGCTTGGTTAGGGTTCCACAATCGACTCATTTAGAGATGGCAACAACAAAATTTGATTTCGAGAAGTTCAATGGGATCATAAATTTCAGTTTGTGACATGTTCAAACTACTACAATCCTAGTTTAGAATGGCTTGACGATGGTCGTTGCCCGTCAAAAGCCCGAAATTTTAGATTAGTCAAAATGGGATAAGCTTGATGAGAAGACTCTGTCTGCAATTCACTTGTGCCTCACGAATAATATGTTGCCCTTATGGAGAAACTGACATTTGTCTTATGGAGGAAGTTAGAATCCTTTTATATGATAAAGTCTGTAACACCCCTAACCTGTGACCGTCGCCGGAATAGGTTCGTTACTAGACCTGTAACTCAATTCAAAACAACCATTTAACAATTATCTCTCATTTCAATAACCATCATTCATTCACATTCAAAATGTACTTAATTCAATCATACAAGGTCTTAATCATGCATTTGGGGACTAAATTGATAATATATAAAAGTTTCAGAAAATTAGAAAATTTTCAACTTTTAAAGTGTCACACGTCCATGTGAACAGGCCGTGTGCCTCACACGGCATTAGACACGCCTATGTGTCTAAGCCGTGTCAAAACAGGGCATACATACTGACTTGCTCACACGGCTACAAAACACGCCCGTGTACCTTGGCCGTGGTCAAAACTGACTTGGGTCACATGGCTAGCCGCACGCCTGTGTGTCTTGGCCATGCTCAAGGCTGACTTACAATTGTAGGGTACCCTAGGGGACACATGGTCGTGCAACATGACCGTGTGTCACACATGGCTGAGACACACGCCCGTGTCTCTGCCCATGTGGACAAAAATAGGCCATTTAAAAAGCCAAATTGCCACCCTTAAACATATGCATTTACATTCATATTTGACCACAGCAACCAAATTAACCAATTCAATACACATTATAAGCCATATCTAAACTTACCATTTGCATGTCCATATACCTATATAACCACATATACAATTCATTCATCTAACATCTATATATCAAGACTTTTTTTGCATAATTTCATTCAAATATTACCATACCAAAACATACCACCATTAAGCACATATATGCAATCCAAATGTGATACCAAAATAAGCCAAATCACATGGCTTAACTTAAATACAAATTCATTCTCAAACCATGATACCAAAACATATCAAACTAGCCTATACATGCCATATTTACATAAGTTCATAAGTTCAAAATACCAAACAAAAAATTGGATAGTGTGACACGCAACTCCGACTCGTCCGAAACGAGCGAGCTAACGAACCTCTATAAGACATAGAAACAGAAACAGAGTAAGCTTCTAAGCTTAGTAAGCCCGTATAATTCATAATTAAACTTACCATTTCAAGTAATCAAAGCAATAATAAAATGCCAATAATTCAATTTAACCATCACCTAATCACACATAATCGTCACATGTTAGTCATTTAACTAATACATAGACCATAACTTGTCCATATAACATTATTTAGGCCAGTTGAATCTATTAGAACTTCAAAGGATAATCGAGTGAACAATGTCAATAATCCGTCAATTCATCATCATACATGCCCTTTCTAGTCATGGTCGGTAAGCTCTATTGGGCTGAACAGTAAGCTCTTTCGAGCTGAATCGGTAAGCTCCAATGAGCTGAAACAGTAAGCTCTTACGAGCTATGGTGAGTTCGCAACAAATGCAGGAGCTCGACCATTACGGTAATTCTAGTAACATGTCACTCGTATCCAATGAATTCAAATAGTTCAAATAAGGCTCGGTAAGGAATACAATATATCATCAAGGCATTCGTATTTCAAACACTTCAATTAAATACATTCAGTTCAACAATTACAAGTATAGAAAAGTTTGATTCTAATTACATGAACTTACCTCGTATTTGCTCGTATAACCGTCGTCTACTCGTCTACCTTTCGTTTCCCCCGATCTAATTCCGGTATTTGCTTATCTTGATCTATATGATATCAAATTAACTCATTCAAACTTTCATTCAATTCAATTTAGCCTAAAACATTCATTTTGGCTAAATTATAAATTTACCCCTAGACTTTTAACTACTTTACAATTTAGTCCTTTTTACATTGCAAATTTATGCAATTTACCCATAGCCCATGTATAACCAAATTTCGTATAACCTCTTAACAACCCATATTTTTATTTTATTCATATTTTCAACCACAACATTTCTATCTTTCACGATTTAATCCCTAATTCTCATTTTTGTCAAAAATCACTTTATAAAACTTGTATATCTATTAACAACTATCAATGATCTAATAAGAGACTTCAAAATACCTAAGTATTAAACAATGATATATCTCAAAATCTATAACATTTTCAAAAATAAAGGTACGGACTAGCTAGATTAAGCTGCAACGAGTTCAGAAACGTAAAAATCATTAAAAACTAACCTAAAAAATGGACACATGCACTTAAAACACCATGGCCAAATATGGAAGCTATGAAAATGGCTTTTCTTCTGGCTAAATTTTGGCTAAGTGAAGATGGTAACACTAAAATTTGTTTTTGTTTTATTATTATTATAACACAATTACCTATTTACCAAATTAACCTTTAAAACATTTGATAATATCAAAAATAGCAAGCCAACAACTTCCACTATGATATTTAAGGTCTAATTGACATGTAAGGACTCTCATATTTCAAGCTATAGCCATATAATGATTTTAAACAATAGAACTCTAATTTTATGCCATATTATTATGCTCTTTTCCCCCTTCATATAAGACTTTCTGGGAGACCCTAATTTACAGTAGATGTGAAGGATAACTTGTTGAGAAAAGAAAAACTCGATAATGAGTTGGATTCATGTAGCAAATAGGATCAATAAGCCTCGATTTTGGTTGCTAGAAGCAAACAACAGTCTAAAGATTTAGGCCAGGGCAAGTCTAGGTCGATATCTAAGTCATGGAATCAAGACAAGACATGTGACTACTGTAAGAGGTTCAGTCACATTAAGGTAGAGTGTTATAAGCTACAAAATAAAAATAGAAAGACTGCTGAGGGCGATGAGAAGGGAAATAGAATGTTGATCTAACTGATACTAGTGTAGCCGAAAACAAGGGTGATGATTTGTTGCTATTTTCTATGATCGAAAGGTCTAACCTTACATTTGAGTGGATCCTAGATTCTGGGTATTCTTACCATATGTGTGTAATGCCCCAAAATTCTTGTATTTGAATTGTTAAAACATGTCAAGTGAGTTAATTTGGTTCAGTGGTTAAGTGTTTTGTTTGTGTGTGTAAGGTCCTATGTTCAAATCCCTTCCCTTGAATTTTTATTATTATTTTCTCCAGACCCTGTCTTTGATATTAAACTTATCTATTAATTTTGCTCAATTTCTAACAAGAATGAGTTTTTTGGTTCAGTGATAAGGCTTTAGCTTACCTAGATGTTCTGTGTTTGAATTCCATGCATGCAAAACAAAAATATTTGTGCTATTATCTGTCTATGCTTCCCATATGGTCAGAATTTGAGTTAAATTCAAATTCTGAAAATTTGATAAGTTAGGAATTAGTAGGTAATTTTTTTAATAAAATAATTGAGTAGTGTGCTCCTAAATTTTCTCCCACTCCTACCATCCATTTCCCCTTCTTGCTCACATTAGTTTCTTTTCTTTTCTTTTCTTTTTTCTTACTTTTTCTTTCTTCCACGTTTGCTCTATATTATTCTCACATTTCCAATCCCTTGCGTTATCGATTATTGTTCCGTTCTCTTACCATTTTTTTACTTTTCGCCTCTTCTGTTGTTGAGTTACTTTGCACCAACATGCTTTTTAATCTTGATTACTGGCAGTGTGTGGTAAGGATTTTGATTTAAGACTTGTATTCCGTAAAAGAGTTTTTTTCCACATGCTTGAATATTATTCTTATTTTGTGTGATAATAGTTTTAATGGTTGGAAATCCTAGATTTAGGTGAAGAATTTGAAGTGACTAATCTGCTGGAAAATTAAAAGCATTGGGAATTCTTCTTCTATTGGGGTGAGTGATCGAGTCTTGTTAAGACCATATCTTGGTGTTAAAACCAAATGTATAATGTTTACGATCAATTTTGTGGTCGAATTTAGCATGACATTCACTAATTAGTACATTCTGAATGTTGATTTTATGAGTTTGGATTTGTGCTATTACGTTGCTTTTCAGAAATGGCCAAGTGTGTACCTTCTGTCCCGAAAAACAGCAAATGGCGTGAAGTCAAAAAATATTTTGTCGATACAACATGAATGTATGATAGGCTGTATGAGCCATACGATTGTGTGGGCCACATGGGTTGTGTCAGGTAGGTCGTGTAGGCCACACAGGCGCGTGACAGGTTGTGTGGGCCACACTGGCTTGGCTAGATAGGCAGTGTAGGCCACACGGGTGTGTGGGTCCATTTTTTTGTAAAATTTAGTTAGGGTCACGTTTCAAAGTGAGTTTTGAGGTCAACAATATTATAGGGTTTGTTCAGTGATATTCATGTTTCTGGTATATGAATATGTGGTTTTGTCTTTGTATGAGCACTTCATGAAAACATGGTAATTGAATTAATTTTGTATCTGATCTAAAAATTTTGAGTATATCATTGGCATGATTCCAATATGTAAGCATGTCTAATCTATGTGCATCTGAATATCTGGTTATGCTATTGTTGCATGTGCATTGGGGTGGGATAATTATGTGACAGAGGAAGTGTTGGCAATTTAATGATATGCCTTATCTGGTGGTTTAATCACATATCTGTTCTAGTAGCTTGATTGCAATTTTGGTGGCTTGACCACACTTATCTGATTCTGGTAGATTACCGCATTATTTCTAGCAGCTTTGACTACAGTTTTCTATATAGTGACAAACACTCATTTATTAGTGCGTGGGGTTGGATAGGTGTTTAATACCCTATATGATATATTGAGATGGATGGAGATGGTGTGTAACAGATGGGGGTAGGATCTGTATCTATTATGTATTAAGTGTTGCATCACATGATATGTCATGCCATCTGTATCTAATATGATTATTATGTTGCATTGCATAGTATGTCATGTTGTGTATTCTGTTCAATTTCTAATTTTTGTATGACTTTGCAATCTTTTCTGTTTGTATGGGCCAAGTTACACATTGAGCTTGTAAGCTCACCCAATTATTTTTCCTTCTTAGGTAATCAACAGACTTAGGGTAGGCTAATGTGCAGGAGCTCGAAATGATTTTAATAATATAAAACAATTTATGTTTAATTCGACATAACTCTCCTTAAATTGTCTTAAGACTATGGCATTAACTACCTTTCATAGTTCAACACAACTTAGTTAGAGAAATTCCCCTGACTATAGGTAATACATTTCGTATGCCTATTTCAAATTTTAACATAGCGATGAGTTTTGCTGACCTTGACGATGTTCAAACCGACATGTACCATACTGTTTTACTCAAGATACCTAGCGGTTTTGATGCCGACTTAGCTTAATCAGCTTTGACTAACTCAATATCCTGACCTTACAATTCTAAGACCTCCGAAGCCTTATTAGTGCATGAATCGACCCTAAGATATATTCATAGATTCCTTGCTTTTAACTATTCGGGCCACAATGATTATTCGTCTATCCTAACTAAGACAGAATTATTTTTCTTGTGATGCATGCACTCCGGTTATAAAGTCAACTTAGGATATTGGTTTGCACGTAGTTTTTGTGCCATAATTAAGGCCGATCGACCACTCATACTCGACCTATACATCATGCATTTATCCATGAACATTTTTCCCTCCAAAATTGATTTTTCATCTCATATAGGCTTATAATATGAATCCTTTAGATGAATATCATTTGGATTCTATGGGTTGCTTATCAATGCCCCTCCTGTATTTTATTTTGTTCCCTTAGGTACACAAACTACTCAAAGTAATAAAGTGTTCCAATGAGCACACAATCCAACTTTTAGAGAGCAAGAGGAGCAACCACCTTTCATTGTGGAAGAAAGACTAAAACACATTGAAGCTCGCCTAGAAACAATAGAAGCTAACATCTCAAGCATACTTACCATACTGCCAAGCAGTCTCTTCCACCATCCTCTGCCTCATTAAAACATACACGGGGAGTACATTTGACCCTATTTTATTTATTTATTTATTATTGCACATTGGGGGCAATGTGGACTAAGTAGGAGGGTTCATATGCTCTGTTATTTCTCGTTCTTCGGTGCATGTATTGATTCCTATATTGAAATTATTCCTTAAGTTGCCTTGAAGTTATGTAACTCTCATGCCTAGTTAACTCAAATGATTATGTGATTCATGAATAATTTCTTACTGCTTAATTTGATTGACAAGTTATTTGTAGAATTGTAAATATTATGGATAAGTCAACATTCCATGAAAAATGTTAGCTTTTTTTTTTTAAAACTTGCCTAATAAAAATTCTTGATAAAAATTTTCATAGAATACTCCGCTAAATGTGACTAAATTGAGTAACCAGGCTAATGTGCTTAGTTTGTCATCTCATCTCGCATCAAAAAATTCAAGTGACGAACCGAAACTTGAAAACACTCCGCTAACTGAGCTAAAAAAACTGTTTGGAGACAAGTCAAATTGAGTAATCAGGGTGAGTTGCTTGGGTTGTCAATTCATCTCGCGTAAATATATTTTCCCACATCCCGATCTAAAAAATATATAAATATTTACGATCATTTTGCAAGTTTTGTTAAAGTTTTAATTTAGTGAGATTGTTGATTTTGTTGCATAGTTTTCAAATTCTATACGCGCTTGTTAATTAAATTTAGCAACTACTCATTCATGCTTCATTTAAGTTGTTTACATTCTACTTGGTTGTGGGATGAGACTTAATTTCAGGGTAAGTTGTGAAATTGTTTCTAGTATAGGAATACATAACATGCTTGAGGACAAGCATCGACTAAGTAGAGGGGGTTTGATAACAAGTTGAATTTGTGTGTTTAACGCACCCAATTTTGGTAATTTTTGTTGCTGAGTCTATAATTTTTGTTTAATTTTATTAGGTACGCAGTCGGAGTATCAAATATAAGTTAACAAACAAATCGGGCTAAATTGGAGCACAAGTAATAAAAGAGGGCCGAATTGAAATTTTAGAAATCTAGGGCTGATCAAATTTTATTTGACTTTGTAAAAGGTAGATTTAGAAAAAAAATTCTGATAAAAATCATATTTTAGTGGGTTGGTTGGTAGATGAATTAGGCTAATTTTAGTAAATGCAATATATATAAATACCATGGGTGGTGGCCTTTGGAAATACACTAAAAAATTAAATACAAATTAGTTTATTTCTTTATCTTTTCACGCATCAATGCATTCTACCATTGTTATTTTCCATTTTACTTCTTTTGGTTTAATTGCTTCCTAGGCATTCCAACTTTCCACCCTTCATCATTTCCATTAAATTCCTTCTAATAAACTAGCGAAGCACGATTCATTCCATTCTCAACTAATTTCCTTTTAGCTTTAGCCCAGTTATCATTCCGATAAAAGAATCGTGTGATATTAATCTGATATAAACTCGTTTCGGTGATGTCTCAAGTCGTATTTGTTGCCCAATCGTGAATTTGAGTAAGTTGTTCTTCGTTTCAAAACAAGATAAGTTTAAACAAGAATAGGCTGAAGAAAGAAGGAAATGAGTTTTAAAAATAGAATAGCAAAGTTGTTAAAACAAAGAAAATGGATACTTTACGAAGGCCGAAAAAGAACCAACAATATTGGATTGTTGACCCGAATCTTAAATGGCTCTTAGGTGCTTTACGCTTTAAGGAAAACAGCAAAGGATAAACCTTGACCCACTATCAATTAGTTATAGGAACCAAAGATATACGAACGCCACACTCAAAAGTGATAAGTTCGATTAACAATGCAAATGATAGATGCCACAAGTGATACTTGATAAGCCAGATCAGTTCCAAAAGAATAAGGAGAATTGGATAACTCACAAATCTCAAATATAGCATAAAATTTAGCAAAAAGAAGGTTGTTTTCAATAGGCTGATTACACATATTTATAGTACCAAAAAGGCCTAGCCGAATACATATGATCATCTTAATGAGCTAATAATGAGCTGCAATAAGCTCAAAAACTCTTGAAATTCTCGAACTAAGTAACTCCACCATTCAATACACTTCAATTCAATTGAATTAATGGACTTGAATGCTTAGGAAAAACTTTTGAAGTCTCCTTGGTCAGCCGAATGGACACCAGCAACTTAAATGGGAAATTAGCTCATGAAGTGATCATTTAGTCAACAATCGATTATGGAAGATGGAAAAGGCTACTGCCGAATTTAAGGATGTGTAATGCTCTATTTAATTGATGATAACAACTCTTTTTAATGAAGAATAATGTTCCCCCTTGTATGTAACTAAAATTCGCTTGAAAAGTCACACTAATCAACAGTTTCCAGCTGAAAAGACACCTGCAATTAAACACATTAAAACAGACATATTAAACACATAAAACACATTAAACACTTAACTTAAATAAATGAACTTAAAACTTAAAAACACATGCATCATTAAATTATTTCAGCAACTAGATTATTTAAGAGAAGCATAACTTAAATAAAGTTCAATAACTTAATTATTTAAACTAATATGAGTTGAATAAAATCAAACAACTCATTTATTAATCTAAGATGAGTTTATTAAAAATCAAATTCAACTTGCAATAAATTGCAAGTGACGCCTATTGGGCTAGTCCAAGCATGACTATTGGATTCGGCTTCTTGCTCTTCCCAAGCTCGATCCACATAGCTTCTAATGTATTTTGAAATTTCTTAGCTCGTGACCGAGTTATAGGCCCTCTTGGCAGCTCAATGGATTCGGTAGTGACTTCCTGAGCTAAGGTCATATCATTCCCCCTCTTTGAGGTAATTTGTCCCCAAATCGTAACCTATATCAAAAAGGGATAAATCAGCAACATTAAAAGTAGCACTAACCCCATACTCACCAGGTAAGTCTAACTTATAGGCATTATCATTAATCCTTTCCAAGACTTGAAAAGGTCCAACTCCTTGTGGAAAAAGTTTGGATCGTCGTTGAATAGGGAATCTCTCCTTGCGCATGTGAATCCAAACCCAATCACTAGATTCAAACATCACTTGTTTATGACCCTTGTTAACTTGATGAGCATATTGCTCAGTTCTTCATTCGATATTATCCCTAATTCGCTAATGCAATTGTTTTACAAAATCTGCCTTTTTTCTTTCCATCTACTTGCACCAAGTTGTAAGAAGGCAAAGGTAACAAATCTAATGGAGTTAAGGGATTAAATCCATACACTACCTCAAATGGTGAATACTTAGTAGCCGAGTGTACCGATCAATTGTACGCAAATTCAATGTGGGGTAGACACTCCTCCCAAGTCTTCAAATTCTTTCGTATAATTGCATACAGTAGTGTTGACAAAACATGATTAACGACCTCCGTTTGACCGTCAGTTTGGGGATGGCTTGTTGTTGAAAATAACAGCTTAGTTCCAAGTTTTCCCCATAAGGTCCTCCAAAATGACTTAAAAAATTAGTGTCTCGATCCGAAACGATTGTACTTTGAATACCATGTAAGCACACGATCTCCCTAAAAAGCAAATGAGCAACATTTAGAGCATCGTCAGTTTTGTTACGTGCAATAAAATGTGCCATTTTTGAAAACTTATCAACTACAACAAAAACAGAATCTTTTCCATTCTTTGTTCTAGGAAGGCCTAAAAAAATCCATTGAAATATCCATCCATGGTGCTTCCGGAATCGGTAATGGTTTATAAAGTCCATGTGGCTGAATCCTTTATTTCGCCTTCTTGTAAGCAATACAGCGATCGCACACTTTAGCCACATCTCGTTTCATCTTCAACCAATAGAAATGTTCTTGAAGAACGGCCAGGGTCTTGGCAATGCCGAAATTTCCCATTAAACCCCCACTATGTGCTTCATGAGCCAGCACGTTTCTAGTTGATCCTTGGGGTATGCACAAATTATTTTCTCAAAATAGGAATCCATCTTGCCGATAGTACCTATCATACGCATCTTGTACACATAACTTATAAATTTCTCCAAAGTCAAAATCATCAGCATATAATTCCTTTATATAAGCAAAACCAAGTAATTTAACATCCAAACAATTTAAAAGAGCATACCTTCCCAATAAAGCATCTGCAACAATATTTTCCTTACCTTGCTTATATTTAATGACATATGGGAAGGATTCTAGGGATCAACCCATTTTACGTGACGTTTGTTTAACTTGGTTTGTCCTCTCAAATGCTTCAAAGCCTCATGATCCGTATGTATAACGAACTCTTTAGGCCAAAGATAATACTGCCATGTTTCTAATGCACGTATCAACGCGTATATTTCCTTGTCATAGGTAGGATAGTTGAGCATCGCTCCATTTAGTTTCTCACTGAAATAAGCCATCGGTCACCCATCTTGTGTTAAAACCGCACCTATTCCTATACCAGACGCATCACATTCCACCTCAAAAATTTTGTTAAAATCCAGCAAACATAAAAGTGGAGCATTAGTTAAACTGTAACATCCTAATTTTGGGCCTATTCAAAAAAATGGTTCAGGACCACAAATCTGACATAAGAAAATTTATTTTTATTGTATTTTTATGGTCTACAATTTCACGGAATGAATTCGTAAAATTTTCGTTTAAAAATTTTGACGTTCGGGCACTTAATTTAGTCAAACGGACTAAATCATAAAAAATGCAAAATGTGAGTTCTAGTTGTTAAAGGTGTTAAATTGCTATGGACTTTAAATTAAAGGTCCATATATGGTAACTAGACCATTGGACATTTATTGGACAAAAATGGGCATGAGATAGGTGAAATGAATAATTTTTAAGTTAGGGGCATTTTGGTAATCTAGTAAATAAGTGAATTAAAAGTCAAAATAGCCAAAATTGGCCTCCATCTTCTTGCTCTAGCCGTTTCTACTATGGAAGCCATGGCTAGGGTTTGGCCAAGCTCTCAAGCTCAATAGTAAGTGATCCCTAGCCCCGTTTTCAAAGTTCTTTACATTTTTTTCAAAGTTCTTTACATTTTTTAAGTCCCCGTAACTCGATTTACCTATTTCTACCACTATTTTAAGCTAGGGTTCATGTCTAAAAATTTACCCATGAATGACATGCATGTGTTTTGATGTCTAATGGTAGAAAATGAATGTTGGGGGTTAGATAAACATCTTTTGTTAAGTGATTTTGGGTGAAAACGTCCAAAAGGACCGTTTTGAGAAAGTTATGAAATGAGTAGTAAGAGTGTGTTTTAATGAAAATTATAAGATGCTATAGTTATGAAAATGGTTCGACTAGGCTTGGGTAACAAAGAAATTGAGTGCATTGCATTTTACGAGCCTAGGGGCAAAAGTGTAATTATGACAGTTTAGCGGCAAAAATGTAATTTTGCCAAAATATAATATTTGGACCATATTGAATAATGTGACTAATAATTAGGCTAAATGTGACATTATATATCAAGAAAAATGAGGTTCGAACCTAAAACGGGGGAAAAACAAGGAATCGATGGTTAGGTCCCTTTTTGATAACCTTGGTATTGAGGCAAGTTCATGTGTAAATTATACTACCTTATGTTATGTATTTTTTATTTCGATATTGCTTGAATTGTACATTTGTTTCTATGAAATTTATCAATGATGATTTTGACGAATTTTCGATGAATGAGAAATCCTGAATGAATCTTAGAGATGAATATGGTACAAATGTCAAACCAATAAGGTTATTAAGTTTCCATATAAGACCATATCTGGGATATGACCTCGGTATGTGATTTCGTATAAGGCCATGTCAGGGACATGGTGTCGATATGATATTTCATGTAAGACCGTATTACGAGTGGTACAGGTATGTACATATAACCCATGTGAAGTGGATTCAGTTTATGATGCATTATTGGTAAGGGTACGAATGAGTAAGATATGTACTTATACCATGATGGTTGGAATGATTTGTAAAAGTATTATTGACTTAGTTATCATTATTTTACACTAAAACAGTTTTGGACAGCAGCAGCAGTCCGAATTTGAAAATACACCAAAAATAGTAGAAAGTGAGTTAGAGATTGAATAAAATATCGAATTGAAGCTTATCAAGTCTAATTGCTTATAAAGAAACAGTGTAAGCAAAATAATTTCATATTATGAGATATTTGAATTTGTGTGTGACAAAGTCAGAACAATTTCAAAATCCCCTATTTCCGATTTGGGAAAATCATTAAAAATTTAAAAAAAAATAATTATGGGTTATAATTTATATTCTTAGATTCTTTAATGAGTCTATTTTCAAAAGAAACAAACAGAAACATCATTCGAATCCCATATGAGGAGATAATTAATTTTTAGTGAAGAGGGGTCAGAACTGTCGAATAGTGAAAAGGGTTAAATTTGAAGAATCAACTGTACTTATTGGCTAAACAAAAAATTCTGTAAATTTTGACGTAGGAATATACGAGAGTCTAGTTTTAGGGAAAATTAACGGATCTTAATTCGAAGCTCCATAGCTCTAGATATAAATAATTTAGTTACTATGACTTGAGTGGATAGCTTGACTGGAATTTGAACAAATAGTGGAATAATATGCAATTATAATTGGGATACCTTGAGAGCATGTTATAAGAATTTGGAAAAACCAGATTAATAAAATTGCTTACTTATTATTTTCAAATGAACTTACTAAGCTTTATAGCTTACTCCCCTCCCTTTCCCATCTCTTATAGGTTAATTTTGCTAGCTCGGGTTGGAGATCGCCGGAGATGTCATCACACTATCAAGTTATCATATTGGGTAAAAACGGATGCAACCCTCTTAAGTTTATGGCATGTATAGGGACTAAGTCACTTTATGTAACTTTGTGCATATGCCTTTATAAATTAGCCAAATGTATTGGCTTGTAAAGGTCAATAGATTGATGTTGTAGGTAACTATGCAAATTTGACTATATGGCTTAAATGGTCGTAAATCAAATTGTGTATACATGTATGTGCCAATGCTTTGATGATGTGGATTTTGTTATAAGACATGAATGCTTGAAGATATAAATTAGATTTGTTGGTATGTTGATAACTATGATATAAATGGATAAATTGGAGGTAAACCAATTATATATTTATATATTACATGTGTTTAGGTAAGTTTGGACTTGAATAAGATAAATGTCATGTGCATACATGTGTTGTTGTGAGAATTCCATGCTTGAGCCTTGATTGTGGATGTATAATTGCTCAATTAAGTATGTTAATTGTTATAGAGATGTATAAGTGTATGTGTACAACTAAGGGTGGCAAATGGCTTGGAAAATAGCCTTGTTTTTGTCCACACGGGTAGACACGCGGGCGTGTGTCTAAGCCGTGTGTGACACACGGCCTGCCCCCATGGGTGTGTAGTCCTGCCGCGTGTCCCCTGCATCTTGTACTTTAACTTTGAATTGGCCACAAGGGTTAAGACACTGTCGTGTGTCTCGGCCGTGTGAGGGACATGGCCTTGGGACATGGACGTGTGCTTTGGCCATGTGCCCCTAATTTGGTGATGACGTCATAAACAGAGAGTTACACAGGCTGAGGGCACGGGTGTGTCCTAAGCCACATGATCGTGATTTTCCATGATAAGTTTTATAAATTTATAATGAATCGTTCTTGAAACTAACTATTATTACGACGTAGGCAAGTGTATCTATCAAACAGTAGTATAGCTTTAGCAAGACTGGATTGTCGAACCCAAAGGACTAGGAGTGCTAGCAATATCTGTCTTCTTATTATCTAGCCGAAGAAAAGAGATTTGTTTTTAAGTAACTAATTAATTAAACTAAGAACTTGCAGAAAATAGAATTTAGGAAATTACTTTTGGGGAAAGCGATTGATTGAGACAATACCTAAGGAAAAATCCACCTAAACTTTTACTTGTTATTCTGGCTCCGAACCAGACGATTTATTCATTTAACTTGTTCCGTAGAAATCCCTAATGTATATTATTATCCCTCTTAAGACTAGCAATGTCTAATCCCTAGGTTGAATAACCGAGAGTCATCTCTAATTAACACCCTAAGGTTACATTAACTCGATCTATGGATTCCCTTATTAGGTTTCACCCTAATCCGGCAAAATCTTGTCACCCTCTCTCTAGGCGCGCAATCAACTCCGCTTAATTACGAAAAAGTTACTCTTAGCCAGGGTTTATTCCTCCTCCAACTAAGAGTAGTAACTTGAAGTGATATCCTGAAATACCAAAACAAGAATTAAGAACACATAACTAAGAACAAGTCAAATATTTATCATACGATTTAGAAATAATAACAAGGTTTTGTCATAGGTTTCATCTCCCTTAGGTATTTAGGGGTTTAGTTCATAACTAAACAAGAAAACATCTCAGAATAATAAAGAATACAAAACATAAAGAAAACCCAAAACTCTTGAAGGGGAAATTAAGGAGAGATCTTCAGTCTTGATGGTGAATCTGACTTCTGAGATGGATCAATCGGCTTCCTCGGAGTAATTTCTTACTCCCTATTCTCCGTCCCCCTTTTCTTCCTCCTCTAGGGTGTATTAATAGGCTTTGGAATGCCTAAGAACCCTAAAAAGTGGCCTTTTTCGAATTGAACTTAGCTAGGGTTCGGCAGGGACACGCCCGTGTGGCACGGCCGTGTGCGACTACTTTAGGCCGTGTTCGAGCCTGTTAGATTGGCACGGGCGTGTGAGCTGCCCGTGTGAATCGTGCTTCAATTCTGCCAGATTGACACAACCGTGTGAGCTGCCCGCGTGAGGAGGTCCAGACCGTGTTGATTTCGTGCTTTGGCCCATTTTCTCCGTTTTTGGCCCATTTCTCGTTCCTTTCGTTCTTCTATGCTTACCTGAGAATAAAACATGAAATTAAGGCATTAGGACCATCGAATTCACCAAATCTAAGGAGAAATCATTCATAAACTGCGTTAAGCATGGGTTATAAATATGTATAAATTACGGTTTATCAAATACACCCACACTTAAGTGTTCGCTTGTCCTCAAGCAAAATCCTCGGATCACAGTTAAAATTTCCTTTTTCTCAACTTATAATTCCGATCAATATTATCTCAAATCATCTCATAAGTAATCATACATTGAAAATTCAACTAAAAGAGCATTAGAGCTTCAAAAATTCTAAATTGAGTATTTTAATTATGAAAAACTTAGGTATCTCCCCTCCTCTAAGTAGTTATCATTGATTCAGAACCTCACAGAGTTTCACATCCTCGCTAAAGATTCACTCAAATCACTCGAAGTGTTTAAGGACAATGAAATCAACACTTATCAGTCAATATGAAAAGTTATTACCATAGGCTTACATAAAAATCAAATCTCCACTACTATAAATCGAGATGATACATTAATCCAAATGTCTTTAAAAAGGGTTGTAACGAGGCTTAGTTAGGGGGTGTGGTCACAAGTTGAAAGAAAGGGTTAGAATCGAGATTTCACTTGAAAAATTACTTAACTAGAAAAATATTTAATCATCACTTGCGTACAACAAAGCTTTCTTCTTTGACTATGGAATGAGACTTACAAGTAAAAGATAACTACTGATTGTATACATGGGTTTTTTTTTTAAGAACAAGTCAAATATCATAGATTACTATTAAGAACAAGACATAGTTAAGCAATTTATTCAAATCAGTTCTCGACAAAAATTGGGGATCAAATTAATTTAATGGGATTTCAACAATAATGGGTTAATGGTTAATATCGAAGGTGGTAGAAGGAATAGCTTGTTAGGTTCAAAGGGGTTTACTGAGGGTTAATCGTAAAGGTAGGCTTTTCATGGCATGAGTGGGTTAATCCTAAGTGCCTCTATCATCTTGAAATATCAAATCAAATAGTGTGGTCTTGACATGCATAATCAGGCAAGTTCTAGAATAACAGCTCAATATTGGCATACTCAAAGCAATAATAGAAGTGAGCATGCAAGAATTAATAGATGCTCAAAAGGCTAAAAAATCTCACAAAAAATTATGGCTTTTTGATGTTTAAACCTGTGGGATTCAATTCAAGATAATACCTAGACTTAGGGAAACAACCTAAAATTTTAAATTCTTAAAAATCAACTTATCATGCTTGATTTTCTAGTGTTTTAAAGTTTAAATAATCAATGCATGAATGCCTATGTTTTAATTCAAGATATATCAATAGAAATTATTAGTCAATCAAAATTCATCCTAAACATGATATGAGAGATTTGCAAGAGAACAAAGCAATATTCAGGGGTTTTTTGGATAATGAAATGATTATCCCCCCACACTTAAGATGTACATTGCCCTCAATGTACAAAGATAGATATATAAGAAAATATAAAATCATCAGATAGGGAGAAAATTGAAACTTCCTGAGTGTTGAATGAATGAATTCCCTAGTTTGGCGAAAGCGAGAATTGACAATAGAGCTGGAGGTAAAGCCTGATTCTGAGGAAGAAATAATCTATTAATAATCATAAAGATAAGCCATGTTTAAAGAATACGTGAATCAATTAAAAGTAACTAAGAATAGAAATAAAAATAAAGGAAATAATCTAATTTTGTAAGTGGCATGGTCGTGTTGTTTGTGTCCAGCCCGTGTTTGTCGCGAATTGGGTGTTTATCACGTAGTCTGAAGACACGCCCGTGTGCCTTGGCCGTGTGGCTTCATGATCGTAACGCACGACCGTGTGCTAGCTTCGTTCGCTTCTCCCACGCCTGTGTATGCAAGCCCCACGCTTGTGTTAATGTGACAAGTTCGCCCACGGGTGTTAGACATAGGCGTGTCGCACGCCCGTGCTAGTTTCTTAGTTTCGACCACGGTCCTCAGGCATGGGCGTGTCACACGCCCGTGTTGTTTTGACAGGTTCGCACACGGCCATGTCGCACGACCGTGGCAATTTATCGCAGCCCGTGTTTTGGGAAAATCCTTGTCCTGTTTCCACACGGTCCTAAGCACACCCGTTTGCTTGGCCGTGTCCCTGTGTTGAGCCTGTTTTCAAGAGCTCTGTTAATCATGGTCAAGTGTTAAATACTAAAATTTAAAGAAGTTAGTGCAATTAGTGCTCGGGTTGCCTCTCGAGAAGCGCTTATTTATAGTCTAAGCTCGACTTACCTCTCTGTCGAATGGTTAAGGTGGTTTAAGGAGTTCGTACTCCTCATTCCTGCTATCATTCTTATCAAAATAAAGCTTTAGCCGAGAATTATTTACCTTAAAAGTGCCGAACTTAGGGTGACTTACCTCCATTGTACCGAATGGGAAAATACTAAGTACCGTAAGAGGGGGGTCTTTTCATCTGGGTTGGGAGTGACAATGTGAGGGTCTGCGGCATCTAATAAGACTTGATCTTCAACCTTAAGTTGATGTGGAGAGGTATCGAGCTTGTTTTGGCGTAGTTTCAGTTTATCGGGTGTTCTCAGTTTATGTACTCGCCATTTGTCTAGCTCCTCTATCTGTAGCCTTCGTTCTTCATGAATGGGTCTTCTATTGTTGTTGGAACATGGCTTGTGGACTTCTTTCAAACTTAATTTCTGCACAGTGGATTGTGTCATATTATCAGTTTTAGTAGGATGATGTGAATCATTACCTTCCATGTTCGATGTGATGCTAGAATTACGAGCTTGAAGGGTGATCGTTTCGTCTCCCACGCGAAGTGTAAGTTCACTTGTGCCAACATCAATAATTATTTTAGCAGTTGCTAAAAAGGGCCTACCTAAAATCAAAGGGATGTTGGTCTCCTCCTCTATGTCTAAAACAACGAAATCAACGGGAAATATGAATTTATCCACTTTCACTAGTACATCTTCAATGATACCCCTAGGAAATCTTATAGTTTTATCTGCCAATTGAATGCTCATCCTAGTTTGTTTAGGTTTCCCAAGACCTAGTTGCTTAAACATTTTGTAAGGCATGACATTAATACTTGCCCCTAAATCAGCTAATGCATTATTTACATCTAAACTACCAATTAAGTAAGGAATTGTAAAACTCCCTAGATCTTTCAATTTGTTGGGTAGCTTATTCTGTAGAATAGCTGAGCAAACTGCGTTTAGCTCCACATGCGACGCCTCGTCCAACTTCCGCTTGTTTGCTAAAAGCTCTTTTAAAAATTTCATTGCATTCGGCATCTGCGACAAGGCTTCAATAAACTGTAAGTTAATACATAATTTTTTCAAAAGTTTAAGGAATTTACCGAATTGTTCGTCTGTGCAGTCTTTCCTCGTCGCGTTAAGGTATGGGACACGAGGTTTGTATTCTGCATTCAACGTTTTATTATGACTTACCTCACCATCACCTTTGCTTTCCACATTTTCTTGCCTTGGTTTTGGCTTAGTCTCAACGCATCCTTCTTGAACATCAGTTGCATTGAGTTGTTCCCTTGGGTTTGGTTCAGTATTACTTAGCAAACTACCTTGTGGTCATTTAGAAATTAATTTGGATAGTTGACCTATCTGAGTTTTGAGTCCTTAAATTGATGCTTGTTAATTTTTGAGTGCTGTCTCGGTATTCTGGAAACGAGTTTCTGACACCGAGATAAATTTGGATAGCATCTCCTCAAGGCTCGGCTTTTTTTCCTGTTGATAAGGTGGCTGTTGAAAACCCTGAGGATTTTGTGGCCTTTGA
The DNA here is from genome assembly GCA_025698475.1 of Gossypium anomalum. Taxonomy (NCBI): domain Eukaryota; kingdom Viridiplantae; phylum Streptophyta; class Magnoliopsida; order Malvales; family Malvaceae; genus Gossypium; species Gossypium anomalum. The sequence goes on along the minus strand of CM046966.1, from coordinate 71,549,991 downwards.
TTTCCTTGACCACCCCAAGAGAAATTTGGGTGGTTCTTCCAACCTGCATTGTAAGTATTACTATATGGGTTATTTTGAGATCTAAAATTATTGTTACCCATATAGTTGACTTGTTCCTCTTCGGTTGTAGGATTGGATGGTCGGTATTCTGTAAGCACACCTCCTCCACTTGAATCACACCTCATCACTGGATGTACCTGCATAGAACCAAGGAAACCATCAATTTTCTTATTCAGAAGTTCTACCAGATTTGACAACATAGTGACCGAATCGACGTTATAAACGCCTGCTGTTTTCATTGGCTTAGTCCTAATGACTTGCTATTGATAGTTATTCAGTGAAATCTCTTCAATAAATTTAGAAGCCTCTTCAAGTGTTTTGTTATTGATGGTTCCATCAGCAGCTGCATCAATCATTTGTCTTGTCGAAGGGTCCACACCGTTGTAGAACGTTTGAACTTACAGCCATTGAGGTAACCCATGGTGAAGACACCTTCGCAGTAGGTCTTTGTATCTCTCCCATGCATCGTAAAGTGTTTCTAAGTCCATCTGTACAAAATAAGAAATATCATTACGTAACTTAGCCGTTTTTGCTGGCGGAAAATATTTCAATAAGAATTTTTCGGTCATTTGCTCCCAAGTGGTGATAGACCTTGTGGTAACGAGTTCAACCACTGTTTAGCTTTGTTCCTCAATGAAAAGGGGAATAATCGAAGTCGAATGGCATCATCAGAAACGCCATTAATTTTGAAGGTGTCGCAAAATTCTAGGAAATTCGCCAAGTGAGTGTTCGGGTCCTCATCTTGCAAACCATCAAACTGAACAAATTGCTGTATCATCTGAATCGTGTTAGGTTTCAGTTCAAAATTATTTGCAGCAATAGCAGGCCTAACTATACTTGACTCAGTTCCTGTAAAATTAGGTTTAGCATAATCATAAATAGTACGAGGAGTTGGACTCTGATTTACTAATTCAGCGGGTATGGCTGGAGGTAACGGATTGTCTTGATTTTCAGCCATCTCCTCGGTTGTAGTTGAGATATTGTCCTCTTGCTCTTCCTCTCTGTATCTTAAGATGTGCCTGATTTCTAGTCGATTTCTACGAGCTGTACGATCAATTTCCTCGTCAAAAAGCAATGGTCCCGACGGGTTTCTTCTAGTCATAAACTACAAGAACCTATCAAGAGAAAAAGAAATAAAATTAGTAAAATAAAAATTAAAGTTAAATTGCAAGAAAATAAATGGCTAAAGTAATAAAAATTGAGCATTCCTAATATCTTAGTGCCCGGCAACGGCGCAAAAAACTTGATCCTAATATCTTAGTCCCCAGCAACGGCGCAAAAGACTTGATCGTGATTTTCCGTGATAAGTTTTATAAATTTATAATGAATCGTTCTTGAAACTAACTATTATCACGACGTAGGCAAGTGCACCTATCGAACAATAGTATAGCTTTAGCAAGACCGGATTGTCGAACCCAAGGGACTAGGAGTACTTGTAATCCACCTAGACTTTTACTTGTTATTCTTGCTCCGAACAGGACGATTTATTCATTTAACTTGTTCCATAGAAATCCCTAATGTATATTATTATCCCTCTCGAGACTAACAATGTCTAATCCCTAGGTTGAATAACCGAGAGTCATCTCTAATTAACACCCTAAGGTTGTATTAACTCGATCTATGGATTCCCTTATTAGGTTTTACCCTAATCCGGCAAAATCTTGTCACCCTCTCTCTAGGCACGCAATCAACTCCGCTTAATTACGGCAAAGTTACTCTTAGCCAGGGTCTATTCCTCCTCCAACTAAGAGTAGTAACTTGAAGTGATATCCTGAAATACCAAAACAAGAATTAAGAACACATAATTAAGAACAAGTCAAATATTTATCATACGATTCAGAAATAATAACAAGGTTTTGTCATAGGTTTCATCCCCCTTAGGTATTTAGGGGTTTAGTTCATAAATAAACAAGAAAACATCTCAGAATAATAAAGAATACAAAAACATAAAGAAAACTCAAAACTCCTGAAGGGGAAATTGAGGAGAGATCTTCAGTCTTGAAGGTGAACCTGGCTTCTGAGATGGATCAATCGGCTTCCTCGAAGTAATTTCTTACTCCCTATTCTCCGTCTCCCTTTTCTTCCTCCTCTAGGGTGTATTAATAGGCTTTGGAATGCCTAAGAACCCTAAAAAGTGGCCTTTTCCGAATTAAACTTAGTTAGGGTTTGGCAGGGACACGCCCGTGTGGCACGACCGTGTGCGACTACTTCAGGCCGTGTTCGAGCCTGTTAGATTGGCACGGGCGTGTGAGCTACCCATGTGAATCATGCTTCAATTCTGCCAGATTGACACGGCCGTGTAAGCTGCCTGTGTGAGGAGGTCTAGGCCGTGTTGATTTAGTGATTTGGCCCATTTTCTCCGTTTTTGGCCCATTTCTCGTTCCTTTCATTCTCCTATGCTTACCTAAGAATAAAACATGAAATTAAGGCATTAAGAGCATCGAATTCACCAAATCTAAGGAGAAATCATTCATAAACTGCGTTAAGCATGGGTTATAAATATGTATAAATTACGGTTTATCACCAGACGGGCGTATGTGACCACACGGCCTACCCGTACGGGCGTATGACCCTGTTTCATGATGAAATTTTCTAAGTTTTCTTAGAAGTTTTTAAAATTTCTGGTTTAGTCCCGAATCATCTTTGATGCGTGTATAGGGCCTCGTAAGCCCGTTTAAGGGACTTTATACATATGTATGAATGTTTTTGATTTGGATAAAATTTTATGGCTTGAATTTATGTGATTATATATTTTTAAGTCCGGTAATGCCTCATATCCTGTCCCGGCCTCAGACATGGGTAAGGGGTGTTACATAAACACTTTTTGATTCTAACAAAAGCAGATTCTTGTTCATCAGACCAAAGAAAAGGGGAATTCTTTTTTATAATTCCAGTCAATGGGGTAGCAAGTGTGTTAAAGTTTGGTACAAATCTCCTATAGAAACTTGCAAGGCCATGAAAGTTTCTAACTTGGCTGATGTTGGTCAGTCGTGGCCATTTTTGTATTGCCTTGATCTTGTCTTGATCCACCACGAGACCACTTTCACTTACAACAAAACCTAAGAAAACAACTTTGTTAGTACAAAAGTTACATTTCTTAAGGTTTGCATATAAAACTTCTTTGCGTAAAACTTCCAAATGTTCAAGATGATCAGAGAAAGATTTACTATAAACTAAAATATCGTCAAAATAAACTACACAAAAATGAACAATGAAAGACTTCAAAACATGGTTCATCAACCTCATAAAAGTACTTGGGGCATTGGTGAGGCCAAATGGCATCACTAGCCACTCATACAAACAGTATTTGGTTTTGAACGCGGTCTTCCACTTGTCCCCCTCCCGCATGCGAATTTGGTGATAGCTGCTTTTCAAATCGGTCTTAGAGAACAATTTTGCACTAGTAAGCTCGTCCAACGTATCATCAAGTTTAGGGATTGGATGACGGTATTTGACGATAATTTTGTTGATAGCTCAACAATCTACGCACATTCTCCACGAACCATCCTTTTTAGGTACCAAAAGAACAGGCACCGAGCACGGACTTAAACTCTTTCGTATGTATCCTTTCTCCATTAAATTAGCAACTAGTCGTTGTAACGGGAATGCCTCTATAAAACATGTAGACATACTTCATGGCTAGAAGTACTCATACACCGCCCAAATGGACTTCCTGAATTATAGTTCCCTAGTGCGCAAAGTAATTCGAGTTACCTTTCAAATAGACGAGATTCCGCATCTACTTATTTTGGGATGAAGACATGTCGGCCTTACGACTGCTAATTGAGGCCTAAGGTATAGCAGTAACTGTATTAAACGTACTAGCAATGACTTTTGAGGAATTATTGATTCAAAACTTTCTATCGCTACACCCCTTTTCAACTATCTCAAATAGCGCACTAGCCGTAAGAGAAAGAGGTGTCGAATACGGCCACGCATCCGCTGAGCTGGCCGAAAGAAGCAAGCAAAGCAAAGAGTCTTACTCTAAAGAAAAAGCCTATTCCTATTCTAGAACTCCTTAGTTTTTTCGGGATTGCTTCGGTAGGCTGGTCGATTTGGAATTGTAGCCCGGGGAATAAAATCAATTTGGTGTTCAATACCTTGAATAGGAGGCAGCCCACTCGAAATTTCCTCCGGGAAAACATCTTCAAATTCCTGAAGCAATGAAACAACAGACAAAGGTAAAGAGTTATCGAGTTCGTTAGCATAAAAAAAGCACTCTTTGTACATAAGTACAAACATGGGCTGGCACATCAACAAGGACTTTCGAATTTCTTTTTCCCTCGAAATATGCTCATTTTTCCACTCTCATTTTCTTTTTGACTTTCTTCTTCCTTTCGTACTTTTACCTCCTCTCTCACACTTTTTCCTTTCTTTTTTTAATTTTTCTTGTCTTTCTCTTTTTCAATCTTTTTTTCTTGTACTTTTTCTTTCAATTTCAATTGATCATGATACACTTGTTTTGGAGTAAACGGGGCTAAAGTAACATTTTTGCCTCGATGCTTGAATGTGTACCAATTTGTGTAATCGTCATGGATCATGCGCCTATCAAAGTACCATGGATGCCCCAAAAAGAGATGTCCCGCATGCATGGGAACTACATCGCACACCACTTCATCTTGGTACTTCCCGATGGAAAATGCTACCACAGCTTGCTTTGTTACTTTAAGCTCTCTTCCATCATTCAACCATTGTAATTTATATGGAGTTGGGTGTTTGGTTGTGGCCAAACCGAGCTTTTCGACCAGCATGTTGCTAGCTACATTAGTACAACTTCCACCATCAATAATTAAACTACATACCTTACCTTGGATGTGGCATCAGGTGTGGAAAATGTTCTCCCTTTGTTGATTAGTTTCAACACTTTGGACGCTAAGGCTTAGTTTCACCACAATGATTTCTCCTTCAACTAATAATTCTACTTCTTTTTCTTCATCATTGGATGGCACTTCAGACTTAGTTTCATTCTTCTCCTCGATTAGGACATTGGCTTGCTATATGCCCTCGACCTTGACACTTGAAACATTTTATGTCTCTCGTGCGATTTGGCACTTGCTCATTTTTGTTTCGACTCGACTCACTAATGGGCTGATTGGATTTAGTTTCTACAACCGGCTCTTTTGTTCGAACAGGGGGCTTGTTTACTCCTTGGCTCCATTTATTAGTAGAAGGATTGGCAGAGGATCAACTAATTCCTTTTCGCTTGAGTTGTTTCTCAACTTTAATCACCATATGGACCATGTCTATCACTTCAACATAGTGTTGTAATTCAACTAAGTTGGCGATGTCACGGTTTAATCCTGCAAGGAACCTCGCCATTTTCACTTCTCGATCCTCCTCGATATCAGCTCGGATCATTGCTATCTCCATCTCTTTATAATAATCTTCAACGCTTCTATTACCTTAAGGTTTTGGAGTTATTGATAAAGATCCCGGTGGTAATATGAAGGAATAAATCGTTTCTGCATGATTGATTTCATTTCACCCTAAGTAGAAATAGGTCTTTCACCATTTTCCCTTCGACTCGTTACAAGCTGGTCCCACCATACAATTGCATAATCAGAAAACTGAATAGCCGTGAGCATTACCGTTTTACTCTCCGAATAGTTGTGGCATTCAAAAACAAGCTCGATCTTGTTTTCCCACTCCAAATAGGCTTCAGGATCATTCTTACCTTGGAATGGTGGAATTGTTATCTTAATATTTTTAAGATTGTCATCTGGACGGTCACGATCTCTAGGACCCCGATGTCGTTGGCTGCCTTGTTGTCGTACACTTCAGACAGATGAATTATCACTTTCTTACCCACTCTCTTCATTACACCCTCGTCTTGCACCTTTCGGAGTTGGCTCACATTGTTCTTGTGTCTCGACTCGGTATAACCAATCTTCGATTGGTTCGAGTTTTTGGTCAAATAACCACTCCATCTCTCGCATAAGTGTTTAAAGGGTAAGATCTGGCACACCTCCTCCAACATTTCTTACAGGACAGAACCCGCCTTCCATATTTGGATTCCTTTTCGGACTTCGTGACATTTTTTTTAAGAACTCACAACAAAGAACCTCACAATCCACTCAAAAAGAAATCACACACACTTGGATTTTATACTCTCGAATAGACTCACTATTCTCTTACCTTTTTCCGCTCACTTTCTCCTCTCTAAGTTCTTAAGGGACTTTTAAACTTAGAAAGCAATTGTTGTGGGTCGGCTTGCAAGATTAACGTTCGGGTTTGGTAGGGAGTGTTGTAGAACTAAGGGTAGGCTTGGAATAAGAAACAAAAAGAATAGAGTGTGGCTGAATGGTAGGATGTTGATTGGGTATTTTCGAGTAGCGAGCAGAATTTTTAGAATAACTCGGCAATGAAGAACTTGAACAATTTTTTTTTACGATTTTTTTTTGTATTTTTTTACTTGAAAGAATTAATATTCACTCCTTGAATTTGAATGGAGGCTGAATTTTTTTAAAAAAGAAATACTATACCGTAATGCCGGCAATATCGATTCTTACTCTAAATTTGCTAGCTTTGATACCAATTTGATACGAACTCGTTTCAGTGATTTCTCAAGTCGTATTTTTTGCCCAATCGAGAATTTAAGTAAGTTTTTCTTTGTTTCAAAACAAGATAAGTTTAAACAAGAATAGGCTGAAGAAAGAAGGAAATGAGTTTTAAAAATAGAATAGTAAAGTGGTTAAAACAAAGAAAATGGATAATTTACGAAAGCCGAAAAAGAACCAACAATATTGGATTGTTGACCCGAATCTTAAATGGCTATTAGGTGTTTTACGGTTTAAAGAAAACAGCAAAGGATAAACCTTGACCCACTATCAATTAGTGATAGGAACCAAAGACATACGAACGCCACACTCGAAAGTGACAAGTTCGGTTAACAATGGAAAGGATAGATGCCACGAGTAATACTTGATAAGTCAGATCAGTTCCAAAAGAATAAGGAGAATTGGATAACTCACAAATCTCAAATATAGCATAAAATTTAGCAAAAAGAAGGTTGTTTTCAATAGGCTGATTACACATAATTATAGTACCAAAGAGGCCTAGCCAAATGGTCACACATGATCATCTTAATGAGCTAATAATGAGCTGAAATAAGCTCAAAAACTCTTGAAATTTTGAACTAAGTAACTCCACCCTTGAATACACTTCAATTCAGCTGAATCAATGGACTTGAATGCTTAGGAAAAGCTTTTGAAGTCTTATTGGCCAATTGAATGGACACCAACAACTTAAATGGAAAATTAGCTCATGAAGTGATCATTTAATCAACAATCGGTTATGAAAGATGGAAAAGGCTGCTGCCAAATTTAAGGATGTGTAATGCTCCCTTTAATTGATGATAATAGCTTCTTTTAATGAAGAATAATGTTCCCCCTTATATGTAACCAAAATTCACTTGAAAAGTCACACTAATCAATTTGTAACAGCCCTTTAATGTAATGGTTTCCAGCTGAAAAGACACCTGTAATTAAACACATTAAAACAGACATATTAAACACATAAGACACATTAAACACTTAACTTAAATAAATGAACTTAAAACTTAAAAACACATGCATCATTAAATTATTTCAGCAACTAGATTATTTAAGAGAAGCATAACTTAAATAAAGTTCAATAACTCAATTATTTAAACTAATATGAGTTGAATAAAATCCAACAACTCATTTTTTAATCTAAGATGAGTTTATTAAAAATAAAATTCAACTTGCAATAAATTGCAAGTGACGCCTATTGGGCTAGTCCAAGCATGACTATTGGATTCGGCTTCTTGCTCTTCCCAAGCTCGATCCACATAGCTTGCTAATGCATTTTGAAATTTCTTAGCTCGTGATTGAGTTATAGGCCTTCTTGGCAACTTAATGGATTCGGTAGTGACTTCCCAAGCTAAGGTCGCATCAGAATCCACACTAAAAAACCTTTCAACATGGTATTTGTTATCTATCTGGTATATGGGATAGTCATAATCGTCCTTTAAATTTAATTCAATTTCAATTCAAAAAGTGCATGTTGGGTTAATTAGCGTATAGCTAGGAAAACGAGACAGTCGTCTGCTGAATTCAAATTCTCGCGAACAAATTGGTGTGTTCAATTGGAAAAAACTAGTTGGATTTCGTCAAGATATATGGTGATCATATTTAAATGAGCTACGAAGTTGAGGATATTAATTCGATTTAAGCTTTCTAGATCGCAAAGCTGCTAAAATCTTAAATTATGGGAATGATTTATGTGGTTAAAAATTCAAAAGTATCGATTTGCAGTGTCGTTTGAAATGTACTACATAAGGAAAAGTTGGCTGTTAAGGAGTCCTTGATTGCTATAACCAACTTATCGTTTGGAAGGGAAAATCCATTTTACAAGGATCAATTCCAGTTCAAAGTGTATCGTGGCTAAGGCTAAGCTTTAATATATTTAATTCATTGATTTAATTTAATTCACTTAATTTTATTTTGCAATCATAATTATATTTATTTTATTTATTTTACAGCTTTGTACGCATAGGTCGAGGGCACAATAACTGCCTAGACTCAGAAATCTGGTCCCAAAAATAGGAAAATTAGTAATTCCAATCCTTGTGGGATCAACCTTACTGCTCTATACTACTATTTAATTAAGTTAGAGTGTAGGAATTTATATTTGGTGGTTGTGACGCCCATTAGAGACTAACAAATAAACTAGAAGAGTTGATGCAAGAAGAGAGAGATGATGAAAATCTTGTGGAGTTTATTGATTCAAAGGTATTGGTGAATCTTGAAATAGAGAAAGATGAAATGTACTGGGAACAAAGAGCTCGGGCAAATTAGCTGAAATTGAGAGATAGAAACACGAAGTTTTTTCATAAGCATGCATCTCAACGTAGGAATGGGAATTTTATAGGGAGTTTGGAGTACAAGGATGGGAGGAAAACTAGTAAAGAGGGTGAAATGGAGGAGCTAGCTTGAAATTATTTTCATAAGTTGTTTTCTTCAAATGGAGTTGGGGATTTGAACCATATATTGACTGGTATTGAAAGATGCATCAATTGGGAGGATAATTTAAGGTTAACATCAAAATATTCAGAAAAAATGTGGATGACATTAAAATAGATGAAGCCTACTAAGGAGAAATAAAGCTTAAGGAGAAAAGAAGTTAGCTCATCAAAAGATAGGTAAAGTTGAATGAGAATCTAAAAAATATCTTGAAAATACAAATAAAGTAATAAAGTGCAATAAAAAGATATAGGCATAAACATAAAAATAAAGGTGCAAATGTTATGAAAATGAAATGTATGGTCTAGAGTTGGTATACTCATCATGATGAGGGGAGAAAGAAGGCGTCGAAGGGAAACAAGCTAAGAGAGAGGCCATTTGTGTCTCTAAAGTCGAGAGACGAGATTTAACATCTTCCCTAAGAGCTCGAATGTCATTACTCAAGGAATGGATAGCATCAAGGATAACACTATTAACCTAGGAGGGTTAATCAACATGCGAAGAAAAAGCTGGTGGAGCAACGGGCTCAGGTATTGGAATATCGTCAAAAGTAGATTTAGCGTCGCCATCTTCATTATCTGCTAGATGGTCAGGTTTCATCCAAGTGTTGGTGGTGGCATCGAAATGATATCCCACATGATGTAGGGCCTTATAACTAACAGGTTGATTAGAAGAAACGGGGGTGTCTCCATGGGTGCTAATGCTTAATTACCTAAAAACGTATGACAAGTATATACCATGAGGAAGAGTGACATTTGTATTCATCCCCCTTCCAATAGCTTTCGTAATGTCATTAAACAAGATAAGTGCAAATTCAGGACCCCTATAGGATTTAAAATAATCGAGCCATAAATAATCAGCGTTTTGAAGCTTGGCATGCTTTTTGATAGGTATTAGGTTCCAGGTGAGAATTAAATGGAAGGTACAATCATAGAGATTAAGTTCGGATGCCGGTCCAGACTGGATAAAAAGGGAGAGGTCAAAATGCCCTTTTTCATCGGAGGAACCTCCAAAAGGTAAGTGAAGATAATCACCAAACTCTTTAAGAGTGAGGTGAATAGGAGTTTTCATTGAAAATGAGGTGATGGCAGTAACGATATTGTTAGACTCATCATGTTCGATTTTGGCATTTGAAAAGAAAGCTCCAACAAGATTTAAATAAGTTGGCGAAGAAATATTTAAAAATTCCATCCACCTCTAATTTTTTAAAATAGGGAAATAAGCAAAGATAATAGCTTCTAACATAGCTATATCAATTTTCCTAGCCTTCCAAACACATTTTGACGTAAAATATGAGTTAAAAATATATCGAGTGTGTGAGTCTTGAGAACATGTGTTAAACGATGACTCCAACTCACTAGACGGATTAGAAAAAGATGCACTAGTCCTAGAACGCTTCTTTGGTGCCATGTTAACTATTAACCACTTAGAAAAGCACTAAAACCAAACAAAAATCTCTTTGAAGAATTTTGTCAAACACTTGGTGGGTTAAGGTTTGAGAAAAATTTAAACAAAGTTCTGTAGGAATAGGTGACACCTTGCAATAAACATGATATATATTGTTCAAAAAATCCCAATAAACCATCAACAAACATAATTTCAACCTATATTTTTCAAAATCAACAAGTTGAAAGTTTTAGAAATTTACCTCAAAAAAGTTGAAATAGGATAAATCTTCAAGGAAGGATGAGAAAATCTTGCGAAAAGGATGTTTGAAGATGTAAAAAGACCAATATTTGTTGAAAAATTGAAGAAACTTGAAAAAATTTTGAAGTGAAGATGATAGGTTTTTCGGTGGAGGGAAAAACAATTTTAGGGTTCTTTGTTTAAAACAGCAATAGGTACCTTTAAACCCCTAGCGATATCGATATTTTTTCACGAGTATCGATATTTCTATAAAAGTATTGATATTTTTAAGTTAGTATCGATACCAAATTACCATTTTGTTTTCCAAGTGCAGTAAAACAGCAAAAATGAGATTTTTAGGTTGTATTGTTTTCTAAGGGTCCTAAAATAACTCCAAAAATGTTTCTAAACATTTCATATGCATAAAGATATGTAGTGTGAGTAAAATGCATGAAATGCATAAAGCAAAAATATGTTTAAAAAATGACTAAGTTAATACCACTTCTCTAAAATGTAAAAGGAAATGAAATTAAAATAGAACAGTTTTTCATATGAAACTCCCCCTACCTTTTTGCATATAAAAGCCATGAAATCCATTCTCAACAAGCTTTTTGCAATAAAATAATAAAAAAAAAAAACAAGAAGATTGTAACACAAAGTCAAGGCAAGGTTATTAAACCTAGTTCTCCCTTAAGTGTCCAAAATCTTTCTTTGTCTAATAGTTTTGTGAAATGCCAGCTAGTTGGTTTAAGGTGTCTATATATTCTAGAACTATTTCACCCTTTTGGACATGGTCTCTAATCAAATGATGTCTAATTTCAATGTGTCTAATTCTAGAATGTTGGATGGGATTTTTAGTGATACAAATAGCACTAGTATTATCACGCTTTATAGGAATGATATCTATATCAATTCTATAGTCCTTAAGTTGTTGTTTCATCCATAAAATTTGAGTACAACAACTACCAACAGAAATATATTTTGTTTCGGTGGTGGACAATGTAACACTATTTTATTTCCTTGAAAACCATGAAATTAGCATGTTGCCTAAAAATTGACAAGTATCGGAGGTGTTTTTCCTATCTAATTTACAACCTCCAAAATTCGTATCTGAATAAGGATGCAAGCTAAAGGATGAGTCTCTAGAACACCAAAGACCTAAATTTAGAGTATCTATAAGGTATCTAAAGATTCTCTTAAGGGCTTGTAAATGTGATTCCTTAGGACAAGATTGATATCTAGCATACAAGCATACACTAAACATAATGTCGGGTCTACTTGCTGTAAGATAAAGCAAAAAACCAATCATTAACCTATATATTTTTAAATCAACACATTTACCTTCCTCATCTTTGTCAAGCTTTGTAGAAGAATTTATTAGAGTAGCTTGTGGTTTGAGAGTGTCCATCCCAAACTTTTTAAGTATGTCCCTTGTGTACTTAACTTGATTGATGAAGATACCATCCTTTCTTTGCTTGATTTGGAAACCTAAGAAGAAATTTAGTTCTCCCATCATGCTCATCTTAAACTCACCTTACATTAGCTTAGAAATTTCTTGACAAAGAATATCATTATTAGAATAAAAAATAATATCATCAACATAGATTTGAACTACTAATAAATATTTGTCTTTTCTTTCAATAAAAGGTGTTGTGTCAACCTTCCCTTTACAAAAATCTTTTTCAATAAGAAAATTTGATTATATTTCATACCAAGCTCTAAGAGCTTGTTTCAAACCATATAATACTTTTGAAAGTTTGAAAAAATGGTTTGGAAATTTTGAATCTTCAAAACCGGATGGTTGTTCAACATACACTTCTTCATTTATAAATCCATTTAGAAAAGCACTTTTTACATCCATTTGATATAATTTAAAATTATTAAAGCATGCAAAAGCTAAGAGCATTCTAATGGCTTCCATCTTAGCTACGGGAGCATATGTTTCATCATAATTTATTCCTTCCTCTTGAGTGTAAATTTGAGCAACAACTCTAGCCTTATTCCTCACTATGTTACCACTCTCATTTAGTTTGTTCCGAAAAACTCATTTAGTACCTATAGTAGATTTATCACTAGGTCTATCAACTAGGGTCCATACTTCAGTTCTCTTAAATTGACTTAACTCTTCTTGAATAGCCAATATCCAATATTGATCATTTAATGCTTCTTTGATATTTTTAGGCTCAATGCATGAGATAAATGCAACATACTTACAAGTATTTCTAAGAAAAGATCTAGTAATTACCCTTTGGGATGGATGTTCCAAAATTATACCATCTTTCACATAGTTGAACTCTCTTGGATAAGTGACTTTCCTTTCCTCAATTGAAAGTTCTTCTAAAGCATCTTATATTTATTCTTGAATTTTTTTCATTTGATGATTGATCCTCTTTATTGAAAAATCCTGCATCATCATTATCAACATAAAAATCCTTTCTACAAAGAGGATTAGGGTCATAAAAAATAACATGTATAGACTTTTCTACGACTAAAGTTATTTTATTAAAGGCTTGATAAGCTTTAGAATTTAAAGAACAACCAAGAAAAATTCATTCATCACTTTTTGCATCAAATTTACTAAGATTATCTTTTTCATTATTTAAAACAAAACATTTGCATCCAAAAGGATGAAAATAACTAATGTTAGGCTTTTTGTTTTTGAAAAGTTCATATGGAGTTTTCTTTAAATAGGCCTAATAATCACTCTATTAACCACATAGCAAGCGATGATTGTGACTTCCGCCCAAAAATATTTTGGTAAATTATTTTCACAAAGCATGGTTCTAGCCATTTCCTCTAAAGTTCTATTTTTCCTCTCAACAACTCCATTTTTTTGAGGGTGTCTAGGTGTAGAAAAATTATAGCTACTTCCATTTGAGTTGCAAAATTTTTCAAAACCAAGATTTTGAAATTCGGTTCCATGGTCACTTCTAATACTAGTGATAGAGTAACCTTTTTCATTTTGATTTATTTTTGAAAATGTGATGAATTTTTCTAAAGCTTCATCTTTAGCACTTAAGAAAAGAACCCAAGTAAATCTAGAATAATCATTAAAAAGCACAAAAGCATATTATTTTCCACCCAAGCTAGATGTCCTAATTGGACCAAACAAGTCTATGAGAACTAGTTGAACAACTCTACTAGTTGATACATTATTAATAGGTTTAAAAGAAACTCTTTTATGTTTACCCTTAATACATGCATCACAAATATTATTCACATCAAAGTAAACTTTAGGTAATCCTCTTACTATGTCTGTAACACCCCGAATTTTGGGGTTAAAAGTTTTGGTGTTTAGTAGTTAGGGTCACAAGAAAGAGTGCACATATGTGATTAGTTGTGTACTTTAGTGACAAGAATGGGCTTGCTGGTTTGGTGGTTGAATGTGTGTTAGTTTGGCTTTGGGTTCTTGGTTCGAGTCGCTGTGGGGGCATTCTGAAAAACATTTTAATTATTTCTATTTTCAGTTAAAATACTATTTATATTATTTGGTTATTATTATCTATTTTATTGTAGTTTATTTTGATATTTTATTTTATTTCTCCTCCCTTGCACATTCTTTTTCTGTTCCTCTCCTTCTCTCTACTTTTATTTTTGCTATTACTGTCCTCTGTGGAAAACGAGTGTTGTTGATTGATTGTGGATTCGGGAATTTTGTGCCTCTGCCGGTTTCTTCAATCTCAAACAGGTGTGGGATTCAAACCTTATCTACAGTTCTTATCAGCTTATTTTGTTTTGTGAATCATTATTTTTGGCTTTTCTTGACCAAATGCTAACCCATCGATTTTGGGTTTTAGTTGATGGAAGTGATGGGAAATCATCACTTTTTGATGTACTTTGATAGGGCAAAGGTTAGGGACCGTTATGGTGGCTTAAACGGTGGCTTTGGGATTGAATTGGGGTTGTTTCGTGGCTTCCCCGATAGCCACACGGGCGTGTGTCGTGGCACACGGCTGTGTGGATTTGGGGAATTAGGGTTCTGGGACAAATTTGGTGCCACACGGGCGTGTGGCTGATTTGGGGATTTTTTGTCGAAAATCACACAGCCGTGTTCTTTAGTCCACACGGGTGTGTGAGTTTGGGAACTAGGGATTTGAGATTTGGGTTCACACGGCCTGGCCACACGGCCATGTGACTGATTTGGGGATTAGGGATTCCACACAGGCGTGTGTTTCAGAATACACGACCGTGTCTAGTGGCCACACAGGCGTGTGAGACCCTCATATTGTCGTGTCTGCTCTACACTTGATTTTAGTGAAATTGGACAGTGTCTTACACAGCCTGATCACAAGGCCGTGCCTTCGCACCACACGAGTGTGTGCCCTGTCACACGGCCGTGTGCTACTCTTCACACGGGCGTTTGGACCCCCACACTGCCTGGAGTGCTCCACACGGTTGGAGCACACGGGTGTGTGGCCCTATCTCGCCAAACTTTGGTTTTAGGTCAAATGTTCAAGAAAATGCGACTCCGTGTGTTCCAACCCTCGACTGAGTTTTACTGGGGGTAATTATGACTCTGATCTGGACTTGATATGTGTGTCATTTGTATTGGTTGTGTGATGGGCTTGATACTGAATTTGAGTTATGAGTGTGCACATGTTTGATTCTGTACTATCTGATTGGGTATGAACGATTGCTTGTGATTTAAATGTCTGGAACTGGTATTCTGAGTTGGTGTGTCTGCATACATACATTTGCATACAAAGCTTTTGGGTGGGATGTTGAAGAGAAAGGAGATTTATGATTTGGCAGTTTATCTGCGTGCTGAGAGCCCTAATACCTAGAGGGTCGTGGGCGGTCCCAATACCTTAAGGGTCGTGGACATTACTGATAATGGTATAGCAGTTTACCGCCTTGAACTGTACCGCATGTATGTTAGCTATGCTACGTACTATTATTTGATCTGGTAGTTATACTGCACGTCTATACCGCAGTTTATCGCATTGCATAGTACAGCTTATATGCTAGCTTTGCTGCGTAATATATCTGATCTGGTAGTTCATACTGCATGCCTGTACTGCGGTCTTCTGCATCGCACTGTACGGCTTACTGATAGCCCCTAATACCTAGAGGGTCGTGGGCGGTCCCAATTCCCTAAGAATCGAGGAAAATATGGATGATCATCGTTGCAGGGCAACCCGGGATGACATCCTTAAGAGTATAAGGTTGGATGGGCTTTTCGAGGTCCTAATAAGAGTGCAGGGACGGGTGGGTTGATTAGATCCCCACAGGATGTGTAGGTTTGGACGGAGTTGGTGTGTTGGCTAGATGGGTGGGTTATTTTATAACTCATTTGCACCCATATGCATTTGCACAATTCTGTGACCGCAATATCTGATTGACTGTTTAACTGAAATATTTGACTATCTGATTGACTGAAAAGTCTGATTGTACTATTCGACTAAAAGGCACTCGTGCCTAAGGGAACCTTGTATGATGGGCTAAGGCCCAGACTGATTCTGATTCTGATTTTGGAAAGGGCTTAGGCCCAGTTTGTTACTATTGGGCATTATTGTTACTGTGTTTGTCAGAGCCATATGACTGTAAAGTTATATATGGTCTGCACTTGTTTTAGACGTTCTGTAAGTATGTTCCGCTACTGAACTGTTCATAGATTTACTATATTGATATCTATTTCTGTCTCTGTAGCTAGATAGTTTTGATCTCACACTGAGCTCGTGTAGCTCACCCCCTCTTCTGTTACCCCTCTTAGGTACACTTCAGATTTTGGATGCTGGACGTGGTATGCGGAGACTCAGGCAATATAAACTACTAGTTTTTGATTTCAAAGATATAATTGCTATTTAGTTGAAATTTAAAGATTTAATACTGTGGTACAAATTCTAGTTTAAGACTTAATCATTTTTATTGTTTCGGTTTTAAATAAATCGGTATTAATGTTTTCAGAAATTAAACGAAAGGTGACTGGTTCTTATAAGATTTTCTCACGATCACTTCAGTGATCAATGTAGCGCTTCGGGTTCGGTCTAAACTTCTAGGCCGGGTTTGGGGTGTTACAATGTCATTTTTAACTAATTTATGCAATATGCTCATGCTAGCATGTCCTAGTTTTCGATGCCATAAGAAATAGCTATTCTTATTTTTAGCAATAAGGCATACGCTAGAGTTATGCATATCATCTAAATGCACTATATATATATATTTTCTGGCCTATATCCTACAAGCATAATCTTATTAAAAGCAATGTCAATAACTTTACAACCTTTAGACTAAAATATGACATTGAAACATTTATCACATAACTGACTAATACTTAGAATATTATGCTTAAGACCGTTGGCATACAAAACATTTTCAATAATGATAGAAGAGTTTTTACCAATATAGTTTATTCTTTAAATTTGTTTTGTAGAGTTTTCACAAAATGTACTTTCTCTTCCACTTTTTGGCTTCAAATCGATAAAGCGACTCTTTTCACTGGTCATGTGTCTTGAGCATCCACTATTGAGGTACCATAAGTGTTTTTTTTGAATAACCCACCTCAAAACAATGCTAATTTTCTTACAAACATAGAATTAAAATTTGATTTTTGGTACCCAAATTCTTTTGGGTCCATAAGCATTAGTTCATATAATTTTAATCCTTTTGGATATCCATTTTGAAATCAAGCTCATATCTTGAGAAGTTATGAGTCTTTTAGGGACCCATATACTTTTAATGATTTTTCTCTTGTAAAAATTTTGAGGACCTCTATGTTTATAGAAATTAAAGCTAATTTTAACAAAGTTTTGTTTTAAATTTTCTTTTTTTTTTAAAAACTTTGTTAGAGTGAGCTTTGTCACTTTTAAGCAACTCAAGTTGCTTTTGATGATCCTCATGGACTCTTGAAAGTAAATTATGCAAGTTAAAAATTTTCTTTTCAAAGTTATTAATAATTTCTTGCATTTTATTTAATTTCTCTTCAAGTTCATGATTCGTTTTAGAAAGTAAGTCACTTTCATTTCTCAATTTTGAAATATTTTTCTTGTGTTTTGACATCATGACTTCAAATTTCAAATCCAGTTCATCATAGGCATCTTGCAACTCATCAAAATAATACTCATTTAAAGTAGATGTTTTAGAAGTTACCTTAATATCATCGATAGCCATAAGGCAAAGATTGGCTACTTCTTGATCTTTATTGTCTGATGAATCGCCATCACTCCAAGTAGAAACATGAGGCTTAAGCTTTTGTTTGCTTGACCCTCTTTTCTTCTATTGAGGACACTCAAACTTGATGTGTCCCTGCTTCTTGCATTCGTAGCATATGATAGGGTCCTTCTCTTTAATGGATTCATTCTTAAGTCCTTCATTCTTTTGGAATTGTCTTCCTTTATTGGACCTTATGAACCTCTTAATCTTTTGCAAACATTGTCATTTTTTCATCATCATCATTATTGCTAGAGTCTTCATCCCTCTTACAAGTTGTTGATTTGATTGCAACTCCCCCTTTCTTTGGAATTTCTTTAATTCCCTTTTGCATTATAGTTGATCTTCATTTCATACGTCAACAAAGAACCAATGATCTCATCAAGGGAGAGTGAATTGGGATCCTTTGACTCTTTTATTACCGTTACTTTAAGTTCCCAAGATGTTGGGAGACTATTCAACATCTTCTTTAACATCTCCTTATTAGGATGTGTCTTCCCAAGAGCTTTGAGACCATTAATGATATGAGTGAAGTGATCAGACATCTCCTTGATTCTTTCTTCTGGTTTTGCCTTAAACAATTCATAATCAAGGGTGAGAAGACTTATCTTGGACTCCTTAATTCTACTTGTCCCTTCATAGGTGACTTCAAGTTTATCCCATATTTCTTCTGCATTTTTACACAATGAGACTCTATTATACTCATTTGGACCAAGAGAACAAAAGAGAGTGTGTATAGCCTTCACATTTAATTGCACCTTCTTGACATCATTTTTATCCCATTCACTCTCTTCCTTTGGGACAATACCTTCGACTCTTTTTATTGGAATGGATGGCCTATTAGTAACCATCCTCCAAAATTTATAGTCGTTGGCTTGGATGAATAGCTTCATTCTTGTTCTCCAATATAAGTAGTTGGTGTCATCGAATAATGGAGCCCTCATGGTGGAATGCCCTTCTCCCAATATAGTGGAATTTTTCTCTGATTTCATAAAGGAAATTTCTTGACTTGAAGCTTCTAACTTGAATACCTTGAGGATCTTCTCTCTTTGTGGTAAAACCCTCTCTAGAGTTCTAGCTCTGGTATTAATTGATAGCTCGATGAAGCAAACCAAAAATGCCAAGAGGAAGGGTGAATTGGCCTTTAAAAAATTTGGTGAAGGCAAAGGCAAGAATGAAACAAAGAACAAAAAAATTTAGAGTGGTTCAGCCCAATTGCCTACTCCATTACCTTAGCTTTCCACCACTAAGGATTTTCCCAAATTTACTAATTTGCTTTGAGGACAAGGTTTAACCTTACAACTCCTTAACATTTCTACCCTAAATCTTAAGGTTCAAACTCTCTTAAAGAGATACAAATGAGCAAACAAAGAAACAATCCTTACAAGATACAATTGTTTGCAAATTGAAGCACAAATACAATTAGATACACTTGAGAAAAAGAATAGAGATAAAGCTCAAAAGTATATGTAAGAAGAATATGAAAATTTCAGCTCTAAGGTTGTTTGATTGATGATTTTTGCTTGAAAGAGCTTTCTTGGATGTTGTAGGACTCTGAAAGATGGTATTTACACCCCCTAATAGATTTCCGACTGTTGAGGTTGTTGGTGAGTTAATATGGCCATTGGGGATGTAAAACTAGAGCATTTATTTCACCTGTAACTTTGAGTATCGATTCCTCCAAAAAAGGTATCAATATTTTTTGTCATAAATGCTAATTCAGTGATCGTTGGAATGAAATAATCAATACTTAAAAAATATTTTATCGATACTTCCTCAAATAGGTATCAGTACCGGATCGATACTTCGTACGGTTTATGAGAAATAAAATTCAATTTTGGTATCGTTTTTAATAAATGTATCGATTATTTTCAAAAAGTATCGATACCAAAAATATGGTATCAATAATTTTTAGGGTTTTAAAAATAGAATTCCTTTTTTGTCTCGATTTTTCTAAGGGTATCGATATTTCTAAAATTATCTATACTTGGCCAAATGGTATCGATACTTTTTGGCCTGGAGCAATTATGACTTGTTTGAAAATCATTTTTACAGCTCCAACACTTCTAAAGGGGATAGAAGACTAGTCCCTGGCATTTTAAAGGTAAGATATTCGAATGATCTTGAAAGGTACCTTGGGTTACCTAACATAGTGGGGAGAAATAAAAAGATATCCTTTCAAATTCATAATAATAGACTTAAAAAGAGGATTAAAAGCTATGGTATGCGGTTTTTATCTTAAGAAGGCAATGAGGTCTTTATTAAGGCTGTCCTTCAAGCTATCCCTACATACTCAATGGTGGGTTTTTTGCTACCAAAGACCCTTTGTGATGAATTGGAAAGTATTATGGCTAAGTTTTGCTGGCAGAAAGGTCATGGTAGGAAAGGTATACATTGGTGCAGTTGGGATCATTTATGCGTGTTCAAAGAAAATAGGGGTATGGGTTTTCGAAATCTTGCTAATTTCAATATTTTGTTATTAGCAAAGCAAGGTTGACGCCTAATTAATTATCCAAATCCTCTTTTAGGCCATGTTTTAAAAGAAAAAATATTTCTCGCCTACAGATTTCTTAAATACAAGGTTAAAGAGTCTACCTTCGTATGCTTGGAAGAGTGTGAGGGCAGCGTGAGGACTATTATAAAAGAGGTTAGGCTGAAGGGTTGGTTCGAGTGAAAATCTCTATTAGGGAAGATTTATGGCTATCAAAGTTTGCAGGGTACAGATTAAACATTGTCATTAATAATGATGGGGTTAGATTTGTTTCGGATCTAATTGACGCATATTCTAGAGAGTGGAAAGTGGATCTCATATATAGTACCTTCCCAACGAATGTTGCAAATACAATTCTACAAATTCCATTGGCATGGGCAACTCATGAAGACGTGCAAGTGTGGTGTGGCAAGCCTTCTGGATAATTTTCAGTGAGGAGTACCTACAAACTGTTACAAATAGGTACTCTACTTTCTATTGATAATTTTATACAAACCAATCCTAGTGGATTCTACAAAAAATTATGGAACTTACAACTTCCTCCAAAAATAAAGACTACAATATGGAGGATATCTTGGAATTATATGCTTACACTTGCTAATCTAAGTCACAAAAAAATAAGAGTGGATATATTGTGTCCAAGGAGTCAAGGAGTAGTGGAAAACACCAATTATATCTTTCGGGAGTGCCCTACAATAATCGAGACTTGGGTTACCATAAACTTGTCCTAGATTTTAACTAATACGAATCTAAATTACTGGGAATGGATTACTTAGGTTTTTTAAAATAGGACCAGTGAGAAATGCAGGCTATTCTGTTATGGTCTGTGGGCAATCTAGACAAATCTAAATCAACTAGTGTATGAAGGGAAGAAATTATTAGGCATAGAAATCTCGAACTGGATAACTAAGTATATGTGCAAAATGGATGGGTTAGAAGTGAAGAAACTCACCAAATCTGGTGGACAAGAGAAGTGGAGACCCCCAAGTGAACCAAAGATCAAGATTAACTTTGATGGAGCTTTTGATTTACATCAGGCTAGATCTAGATCAGGGGTGGTGGCTAGGAACTCCTCTAGTGAAATTTTGGCTTCAAAGGCGGTCTTACATACAACGGTTTCTTTTCTGTTTGTAGCAGAGGCTCAAGCATGCTTTCAAGCTATTTGTTAGAGGTTCACTTGGGTCTTGAGTCTGTGATAATTGAAAGCGACTCGTTGACAACAATCAAGAAATTTATGTCAATAAACACTGATAAATCAGTAATTAGGGTCATTATTAGAGATATTCACCAATATATAGGCCATTTTTAGAGAATAGTCTTTCATTATACTCCTAAAATAACAAACTTACTTGCTCATTGCTTAGCTACGGTGAGTCTAAAGAAAGGGGAGGAGTTTTACCTTGATGGTGCTATTCTAAACTTTGTGCGACGTGCGCTGGAGATGAGAAGGTAATGGAACTCGGATTGAATCAGTTGCATGGAAGATTTCTCTAGAAGAAGATAGGTAAAAGAGAAGAGCCTTTGGTTTTTTTTTTTTTTGGAAACTACTACTTTTGGGTAGTTATGTAATCGCCCTTTTTCAGTAAAATTGGAATAGTGGTTTCGGGACCACAAATCTGAAGTTAGAAAATTTAGTTTAATATTATTGTATGGTCTACAGTATGATAGAAATATCGTATAAAAATTTCGTTAAGAAATTTTACCGTTTACATGCCTAATTTGATAAAAAGGACTAAATTGCATTAAGTGCAAAGGTTATGTTCTAATTGCTAAAGGTATTAAATAGATATAGAATTTTAAATTAGAGGTCATTATATAGTAAATAGGCCATTAAAGTGTTTAATGGTTAAGTATGAATAGTCATCATTGGAAATTGAATGAAATATTAAGGTTAATTTTAGAAATTAGTGATTAAAGTTATAATAAATAAAATTGAATGAATTATTAAGGTTAATTTTGGAAATTAGTGATTAAATTTATAATAAACAAAATAAAATAATCTATTATCATCATCATCCACCAAAAATAAAAAAAAAAAGAAGAAGAAGAAAACCTAGCCATGGAAGCTTGAATTTGGGCAAGCTTATTTTGCTCAATTAGGTATGAATCTTTATTCCCTTTTTTATGATTTTTATGTTTTTGAGATTGTAGTAGCTTAATCTAGCTAGTTCGTGGATTAATTTGCAAAACTATTAAAGTATTAGGGTTTTTTCATTGATGAATATGCTTGAATTTTGAATTTTGATGATAGAAAATGAATGGTTGTTAGATAAACAACTTTTGTAAAGATAATTTTGATGAAATTATTAAGTAGGGATTAAATTGAAAAAAATGATAAATTTATGGTAAAATTTGTGAATTTTGTGAAATATGTGGGCTGCTATTAATATGTATAAAATCAGCTAGGCTTGAGTAAGGATTAAATTGTATGAATTTTATTTTTCGAGCCTAGGGACTAAATTATAAAGGAATTGAAAGTACCATTTTGCCAAAATCCCATGTTAGATTAAAATGAGTGAGAATTATATTGAAATGAGTTAAATTCATTCATATAGATCCTGTCAGACCTCGTATAGAGTTAGATCGAGGTAAAGAGAAAATATCTGATTAGTAGCCTTCGTATCTACGTACACTTGTCGAAAAGTTCATGTAATTAAATTGTACATTTATATGTTTTAAATTGAATTATTTGTTTGTGAATTGTATAATTGCCATGAATAAATATCGGTTCTATATTCGACAATTACCGAGTCCGGTTTGAACCTTAGGAATCCGTAGGATACAAATGAGATCTCATTAGGGTTACCAATTTCAGCTCTCATGAGATTCCCAATACTCAGCTCACATGAGCTTCCCGTTATTTAGCTCGGAGATTCTTACCGTTTATAGCCCGTATGAGCATACATGTACATGACTTGACGGATTACAGTTAAGTACACTTCGTGCGTACTACCCGTTTATCCCATGATATTCTAAATGGTTCAACAGGCACAGTTCTATTACGAGATTATATGAAATATGATTATTTGATGAATTCAACCATGTGTGTTGGATCTTATATGTGATTTTCATGGCTAATATGTTGGTAATCATGTGTTTAGGCTTTTGGTCAAATTGGTTGAGATATGTTTTGTTTACTTACCTATTTTATGGATATATATAAGTTAAATTCTGTGTTATACGAACTTACTAAGTTAAATCATGTGTTTAGGCTTTTACTTTGTGTTATTTTCCATGTTTTATAGTAATTCAGAAACTTGTACGGGCTGGATGCTAGTCAGAGCTATTTCACACTATCCATTGGTCTTTTTGGTACTTTCAATAAATTAATTCCGGTTATATTGGCATGTATAGGTTAATTTGGCTAATGTTGGCATATAATTGTTTTATTGAGATTAGCCACTTATATGGCTTTTGTTTGGTATATTTTGATGTATATATATAAGTGACCTTATCGTATTTGATGTGTGATTGATATAGTAGAATGAAAGAAAGTAAAATGTGGTTTGAATATGCATTTATGGATTTGGTCACTTAGGTAAGTTGATATACTTGTTGACATGTCTTTAAGTTGTCATTTAAGGTGTCTAAGGGTGTATTGGTTGTAAGTGGTGATATTTCAAGTTTAAGACTTGATTTTGGCTTTGTTTTGAATGCCTTGTTATGGCTTGTTGATGTGCAAATTGTTGTGTTTAGGTTGGTAACAAATTGGGTGAGAAATGTTGCTTGGAAAATGGCCTATTTTCATCCACACGGGTAAAGACACGGGTGTGTGTCTCAGCCGTATGTGACACACAGCTAGGTGAAACGGCTATGTGTCCCTTATATCTTTTAAATTGTGCAAGTCAGTATGCTCACACGGCTTAGCACACAAAGGGCGTGTGGTTTGGCCCGTGGCCCAAGTCAAGGAGTTACACGATGCGGATATCGATCGACACACACGGTCGTGTGTCCCTATTTCGAATGCCCACACGGTCTAAAACATGAATGTGCCTCTTGGCCGTGTGAGTCATACAGGCCGGCCACACGGCCGTGTGACCCCCACAGCTTTGAAAAATTTCAATGTTTTTTGAAAAATTCCTTGAGTATCCGATTTAGTCCTAACTTGTTTCTAATACACATTTTGGGCCTCAACGACTCATATAAGGGGGCAATATGTATAATTTTGATTGGTTTTTGACATGAATGCTATATGATATGAAATGTTTGCATTTTCTGTCTGTCTGCTTGACTTGTAAACTCGTAATGCTCCTTAACTCGTCCACGCACGACAATTCAATTCAGTTAGGGGTGTTACAAGTTGGAAGAATAGTAATGGGCGATAAATGCGATTAATGATGATGTCACTACCACTTTTGACTGGATAGGTTTTGTTTGTTCTGTTATTTTGTTTTGTTTTGTTTTATCGGTTGGGTCCTTTCTATTTTGTTTTTAGGCCACCCTTAGGATCTATTTAGTTTCATGTTGAACATTTTACTATCCACTCCAATATTAATTTCAGATCTTTTTATTTTGACATAATGTCTCAAACTCATAAATAGGAGGACAATGTACTTCAAAGACACTCAAACCTATATCCTCCTATATTGGTAATAATGTCTATACCAATTGAATTAAGACTCAATCAAGAAGAGGTTTAAATTAATAAAAATAATTAAGAAGACGGCAGGGACATATTAATTATACATAGTAGTTAACAATTTATAACAAATTAGTAAAATATGATAAACAATACAATAGTTATAAACTAAAGATAAGATGTAAAATTTTTGCATAAGCTATTAATAATTTTTACACATTTACAAATGTTAGCATTATTGTAACATCAATTTTGGTTTACAATTATATCAATTTTGCAAGTTAGTTCTATGATTTCAAATTTTAGGATAAACTTACTCGCTCAGCTTTCTTTTTATAAGTATCAATTAATTGAAAATATAGTAGCAAATATTGATTATGGTTTTTAATTTAGAAATCAATGATTATATAATGATAATTCATTGTGAATAATAATGATCCGTCTCGATCACTTAACTCAGATCAATTTTGATTTGACCATCAAATCATCGAAATAATCAATTTAAGTATTAGATTTAAAGTTATCGTCATAGTCATAATGATTGATTGACATCATCAGTAAAAACATCATAATGAATTTTATTAAAAATATTAAAAATTAAATTACCCTTTTAGTCATTTAGTTTTTCAGAAATTTTTATATAGGTTATTTAACTTTGAAAGTTTACGATTTGGCCATCTGTAAAATGATTATAATTTTTTTGGACATTGATTAATTTTCATGCTTTGGTTTTTTTTTTTTTTTTTTTTTTGATATATCGATGTAATCTATGATAAATATTTAAATTTATTTTGGTGAAATAGATATCAAATATTTTAAATAATGCATCTTAATGTTTAAATTTATTCATCAAAAATTTAAAATTTAGTGTAAAGATTTCTTATATTTGTTTAAGTTTATATTTTGATCATCGATTTTTCAAGTGTTACATAAAAGTTATGGACATTATCATTTGATAACAATTTAGTCACTACATTGTTACCCATTGTTATTTTAGCAAAGATGCTGTAATAATGCATGATCCATAGCAATTTGCAAGTTCAAAGGATATAATCTTGCATATATATATATATATATATATATTAGTTTGTATTTTGTGTGATGCTTGAATTGGTTATGATATATTAATTATCCAGCTTTTGTAACTTCATTTTTAAAAATCTATAAAGAGGAGTCCTCCACAACTAGTGAAGAGACCTTTGGATATTTTGGAAATTTGACTCTCGAGCTCTATCTAAAATCTTCTCAACTTATTATTATATTGTTTAGCTTTATCATCAATCAAATTTTCTTTTTATACTCTACCAACCACCACCACTGCTATTATGCTCAAAGGTGTTACAGATTTACTCTAGTCTTTCTCTTCACCTTCTTTCAATACATCTCATTTACTTGTCTACAATGTTTTTTTCTTTCTATAAAAACACTCTACACACTATTAATGATTTAATAGAATAATAATCAAAATATTAAATACGGGTAGCATTAGTGACAAAAAAAAATTTAGACTTGAATGATAAACTAAAACACTTTAATTAATAATTAAGCAAATACTGGTCAATATCTAAAAGTTAAAATTATAAAAACAAATTTTATTAATCAAATAATATCACAATCATTGCACAAATGAATTTAATAATGCAACCTTTTGGCTAAAGATGAAGATAATTTCAGCATTAAAATTTAATAATGCAACCTTTGGGCTAAAGATGAAGATAATTTCAGTGGTGCAAGATCTTCCGTATCCCACGGCATTGAATTTTGATTGCATCTCCCATTTGATAATATAAAATAAATGAGATGATGACCCAATTTTTAAAAGTTTTTATTTTAGGTAATAAAAAAGTTTTTGATTATTTTAACTACTTCCATTAAAATTGTAAATGACAATATATATGAAATTATTTTTAAAATTTTTATTTTTCACACAATTTTAAAAAAATAAAAATTTACCCATTTTAATCTTCACTCTTTTAATATAACTGACGTTTAACCCTCTTCTTAACAATTCAGGAATTACAACCACATCATCTATGAAAAATGGCCTCCTCTTTCATCCGCTTTCGTTGATTAGAGCAATGCGTCACCGCTGATGCTGATTCTTTGTAGTAGAGGTGACAAAAATTGAAAAAAAAAATTAAAAGATAGTATGGAAATATCAAATTTAGAAAGAAAAAAAAGATTGAAAATATTAAAGACAATGTCGAAGTTTCCAAATCTACTATTCGCCAAGATGATTTACAAATAATTTTCTTTTAAAATCTATGCTTTTTCTCTCTTTTGTAATAGCTCTAATAGTATAGCTAGAATTTTTATACAAATTTCAGGATTTTTTTATATCTGTGAGGATTTAAGTTTTAGGCATGGGTTATTTTTTCTGAAATCACTGTTAAGTGCTTTGAATGGTTGTCAATTCCCATGGCTCTAATATTTGCATAAGAACAATGAAAACCCTAACTATTATATGCCACAATTATTATCGGTTAAGGAAGCAGAGCATGTTATTTATGCCTTAAAGACATTGGAATTTCATCGTGAATTTTTCACAGAGGATATGGTTGTTGTTCTCAATTTGTTAAGGTGAGAGGTAAACCTCGTTTATATAAAAAGATTGGGACTAAAATGAACATTTTTATTTTACTTAAATACGTAAAAATCAAAATTTTAGAAATAATTCCACGTTAGATCTCTGCTTACCTTTTAATACGTGTTAACCTATTTTATCTGGATGCCTGTAATAAAAACTTTTGAAAATTGGGCGTTTACCTAAAATAAATTATTAAAACATAAAATATTTGATATGGTCTCTTTTTTGGTCCGCTCCACAAAACTTGCTATATAATCGTAAAATTAGTTTTGAATGTTGTTTTTCTTATCCCTTTCTCGATCAATCGCTTGTTTCACCATGGAGAAAATAGATATGTGCAACTCCAAAGATGGTTTCCACATCCCATGATGTTGAGGAGTCTTGGGATGATGAATTCCAACAACTGGTGCAAACCTTCCTAAAGATAAAAGCTTCACAGAATGAATCTTTACTTCTTCCAAGGTTTCTGTGCCCATCAATTGTTTTAAAAGTCAGATTTCTTGTCGAAACATTTCCAAGCATTTGATTCTCGATATTATCATCGCCACTTTGCCAAAATGTGGCACTACTTGGCTTAAAGCTTTGACTTTCTCCACTTTGTACATAATCGCCTCGCAAGGGAAAAGAATCCCTTGCTCACCTATAACCTCTCACTCTCTTGTTCGCTTCATTGATTATGACTTCTATTTCAACGACACTTGTCCCGATCTCGAAAATTGTACTCTTTTTCAGCCAAGACTTTTTCTATCCACTTGCCTTATGCTTCTTTGCCAACTTCCATTAAAGATTCCAACTCAGAAGATTGTTTACTTATGTAGAAACCCCATGGATACGCTCATTTCATTTTGGTCTTTCTTTTCCAGTGCTTCGAGGTGAAGGCTTTGAGCCAGTCTCACTAGATGAAGCTTTTGAGATGTTCTGCCAAGGAATCAATGAATTTGGACCATTTTTCGATCATGTGCTAGGGTATTGGAGGGCAAGCCAAGAAAAATCGAGCAAAATATTGTTTTTACAGTATGAAGATCTCAAGGAAGACATCAAAACTCACCTAAAAAAGTTGGCAATGTTTTTGGGGGTTCCTTTCACTGAGGAAGAAGAGAAACAAGGAGTTGTTGAAGAAATAGCGAAAATTTGCAGCTTTGAGAACATGAAAGACTTGGAAGTGAATAAGAAGGGCGCGCAAACTTTTGGGTATCCACAAGAAACTTTCTCGGGGAAAACAAAGACTTTTGAGATTCCATGTGAAGCTTTCTTTAGAAAAGCAAAAACGGGAGATTGGAGCAATTATCTCACACCCTCCATGGTTGAACGTCTAGAGAAACTTATTCAAGAGAAATTGGAAAACTCAGGTTTAACATTTAAATTGTTCTCTAAAACTTCAAAGGATATTACTTCTACATGACGAGGGATGTATGTCTATTGGCTTTAATTCATGATGAATAAATTCCATATTTGCATGTAGAGAGTCTTTCCCTTGCAAAATAAGGTTATATAATACTATTGAGGTTAAGATATGCTTGTACTCCCTATATTTATCCAGAATTTGAGATTTAGTTACTGTATTTTTAAAGTTAAAATTTTCAGCCTCTTACTTTTTCAATTTAAAGATTTTAATCTAATCATTATCATTGTTTGTAATTTCTGTCAAGACTTGTCAACTTAACATATTTATTTTTTTGCCAATCATGTGCAATGTCATAAGAGGGCAATCTAATTAACATGCCGAGTTGGCAAGTTTTGATGGAAAATGCTAATAATATTAATGATTGGACTGAAATTTTTAAATAAAAAATTAAAAGATTTTCACTTTTAACTATTTAAATATAATGACTAAATTTTAGATCTTGGCTAAATACAGGGACCTAATATTATTCCAAGGACATGTAATATAGTTATCTTATTGTAAGGTTATGGTTTATGAATATCTAGATATCTAGATATAATAAAACCAACTCATTTGAGAGCCCACTAGGAATAAATAGGGGTATTGTGATAAGTTGTTAAGAGTAAATAAGTTTATTGTTGTGATTTTAAATTATTTTTCACATAATTTTAGTTAATTGATTATCTGTTTAAAAATGTTAAAAAATTCATTAATTAAATAATATTTTTATAAGTGAAAATATTCATTGATTGAAAAGTTAATTGATCATCTTAATTGTTAAAAAATTATTTTTCACTTAATTTTAATTAATTGATCATCTTCCACCCTTTTTAGGTGCGGCAACAACTCAATATCCAAGGGTTGTTTGGTTTTTATTTCTTTCTCTTATGTTGGTTTCACTTGTAACTCGGCTAGGATGCGTTTGTCATTGTAAAGGCTCAATCTTGTGAACACTGCTCTTAGTTCCGTTTTTACCTTCCTGCTTAGGGCATCTACTAAAACGTTTGCTTTCTTTGGATGGTATTCAATTGTGCAATCGTAGTCTTCGAGTAGCTTGATCAATCTCCTTTAGATTAGGTTAAGCCCCTTTTAAGTTAAGAGATATGTTAAACTTTTTTTATTTGTGTAAATTGTGCACTTTTCCCCATAAAGATAATGCCTTCAAATTTTAAGTCCAAGACCACCATTGCACTTTAGGTCATGTGTAGGCTAGTTGCACTCATGGGTTTTGAGTTTCCTTGAAACATAAATGACTACCATCTTACATTAGAACACAACCGAGTCCCACATATGATGCGTCACTATAAATAACATATACTTTTTCTTATTTAGGTTGGATCAAGATAGGAGCTTGAGTTAGAATCGATTTTAAGTTCTCGAAACTATTTTGTTATTCGTCACCCACTTAAAGGGCATGTCTTTCCTCAAAGAACTTAGTTAAGGGGGTGACTACTAACGAAAAACCTTCACCAGCCTTTTTGATAGTATCTTGCTAAGCCTAGAAAACTCTGAATTTCCAAGACATTCTTTCGTTTGGTTGCTTCCACTATAGGATTGTTTCTATCTTCTTCAGATCTACTTGGATTCCATCAGCAAATATAATGTGACGTAGGAACATGATTTTCTTAAGCCAAAATTCGCACTTGTTAAATTTTTGAAAAGTTTCTTTTCCCATAGAATTTGTAAAATAATCCTCAAGTGTTCAAGTTGTGCTCGCTTTCAAATTTTGAGTATACGAAAATGTCATCAATAAATACTACGATAAATAGGTCAAGGAAAGGTTAAAACACGCGGTTCATGAGATCCATGAATGTTGGTGTATTCGTTAATCCGAATGACATGACCAAAACTCATAGTGATCATAATGAGTTCTAAAAGTTGTTTTGGGTACATCCACCTCTTTAACCTTCAGTTGGTAATACTCTGGCCTTAAATCTATTTTGGAAAATACAGTGGCACCTTGGAATTGATCAAATAAGTCATCTATCCTTTGTAAAGGGTATTTATTTTTCACCATTAACTGATTTAGTTGACGGTAATCGATGCAAAGTCAAAGAGATCCATTCTTCTTTTTCACGAACAATATTGGTGCTCCCTATGGAGAAATATTGGGTCTAATGAATCCACGATCTAGCAACTTGATCGTGATCTTCCTGTGATAAGTTTTATAAATTTATAATGAATCGTTTTTGAAACTAACTATTATCACGACGTAGGCAAGTGTACCTATCGAACAGTAGTATAACTTTAGCAAGATCGGATTTGTAATGCCCCCTTACCCGAGACCATCGCTGGAATTGAGCACGAGGCATTACTAAACTTACCTTACAACTTAATCAAGTTCAAACAATTTATTTTATTTCCCGCAATAAACCGCTGCACATGCATTATTAAAGTTGCTAAAAAAAATCATATCTCGAGTTACGAAACTCGAAATCGAAATCCGTAAATTTTCCTTGAAACTAAACTCATATATCTACTTAGTAATTTTTTATAAAATTTTTGGTCGGGCCAATTAGTACAGTTTATTAGTTAAAGTCTCCCCTGTTTTAGGGTTTGACTAATCTGACATCTGTGCACTACAAATCAAATTTCTTCCTATACAGAAATCTAATGATTATGTCATTTATTTCTATTAAAAATAGACTCAATAAGGAATCTATAAATATATAGTATGGCTTCTAATTGTTTTTGTAAAATTTATGGTGAATTTTTAAAGTTAGAACAGGGGATTCAGAAATCACTCTAACCCTGTTTCACTAAAACTAAAGTATCTCATAAAATACAACTCATTTACCTGTTTTGATTCCTCCATATGAAAATAGACTCAATAAGCTTTAATTCTATCTCTCATTCACTATCTAAGTCCATTTCTACTATTTATAGTGATTTTTCAAATCCACATCATTGCTACTGATCAATACTGTTTTAAAGCTAAATTCACCCTTTTTCATGATTTCCATGGAATAACTAGCATTTAGGCATACATAAAACCAAACATGTCTTTGATTAGCCAATCCAATAGCTAACCATCATCAAGCATTTTCATACCATCCATAAGCCATATCATAATAATATACACTCAAAATGATTGCTATGCTATACATGCCATACTCAAAATGAAGCGTCTAGCTATACCAAAATAATTCTTGATGATACTGTGTCTGGATCTCCGACGTGCTTTATGATCCCCGAGATAGCTTGACAAAACTATAAAAGAGAAGGAAAATAAAGGGGTAAGCATTAAGCTTAGTAAGTTTGCAAGCAGATAAATAACAACTTTCATAAGAATTATTTTACTTATCTTCTTCCTTATCAAACATACATGAGCATTATATACTTACCTTTATTCTTCTATCATTAGCTTATCTTACCTTTTAATGTATAACTCGTCTTACCTTACCTTACCTTGATGTATAACTCGTCTTACCTTACCTTACCTTGATGTTCTCTTTAAATTTTTCCCCGTTGAACCACTTGGAATACTAAGGATACACGGGTACCTTACCATTGCCATGACTTGTCATGGTCTTACCTTACCTTACCTTGATGTTCTGCCAAGGAATCAATGAATTTGACCATTTTTCGATCATGTTCTAGGGTATTGGAGGGCAAGCCAAGAAAAACCGAGCAAAATATTATTTTTACAGTATGAAGATCTCAAGGAAGACGTCAATTCTCACCTAAAAAAATTGGCAATGTTTTTGGAAGTTCCTTTCACTGAGGAAGAAGAGAAACAAGGAGTTGTTGAAGAAATAGCGAAAATCTGCAGCTTTGAGAACATGAAAGACTTGGAAGTGAATAAGAAGGGCGTGCAAACTTTAGGGTATCCACAAGAAAATTTCTTAGGGAAAAAAAAGACTTTTGAGATTCCATGTGAAGCTTTCTTTAGAAAAGCAAAAATGGGAGACTGGAGCAATTATCTCACACCTCAATGGTTGTACGTCTAGAGAAACTTATTCAAGAGAAATTGATAACTCAGTTTTTAACATTTAAATTGTTCTCCAAAACTTCAAAAGATATTACTTCTACATAATGAGGGATGTATGTCTATTGGCTTTAATTTATGATGATTAAATTCCATATTTGCATGTAGAGAGTCTTTCCTCGCAAAAATAAGGTTATATAATAATATCGTTGTTAAAATATGCTTTTTGTCCCTATATTTATCTAGAATTTGAGATTTAGTTACTGTATTTTAAAAGTTAAAATTTTAAGCCTCTTGCTTTTTTAATTTAAAAATTTTAGTCTAACCATTATCATTTTTTTGTAATTTCTGTAAAAACTTGTTAACTTAACATGTTTATTTTTTATTTTTGTCAATCATGTGCAATGTCATAAGAGGACAATCTAATTAGCATGCCGAGTTTGTAAATTTTGATGGAAAATAATAATGTTAACGATTGGAGTAACATTTTTAAATAAAAAAAGTTAAAAGAATTTAATTTTCAACTGACTAAATTTGTCTAAATAGAGGGACCAAATATTATTCCAAGGACATGTAATATAGTTATCTTATTGTAAGGTTATGGTTTACGAATATCTATATATCTAGATATAATAA
This sequence comes from Gossypium anomalum, assembly GCA_025698475.1. Taxonomy (NCBI): domain Eukaryota; kingdom Viridiplantae; phylum Streptophyta; class Magnoliopsida; order Malvales; family Malvaceae; genus Gossypium; species Gossypium anomalum. Next base: position 71,516,567 of record CM046966.1, on the reverse strand, counting down.
AACCAACTCGTTTGAGAACCCAAAGAGAAATAACTAGGGGTATTGTGATAAGTTGTTGAGAGTAAATAAGTATAAATTATTTTTCACATAATTTTAGTTAATTGATTATGTGCTTAAAAATGTTAAAAAAAGTCATTAATTAAGTAATATTTTTATAATTGAAAAATATTCATTCTATAAATTCGACCTTCGCCACTTGATACTCACTCCTCTTTTAGGTAAAATTTCTCTTTTTCCCTTACCTTTTTTACTTGGCTGAACTATCAAAAATTTTGCTTATTTATTTTCATCAATTTATGGGTATTTTTTTTAAGTAATAAAACCACCTCCTTTCAGAATCATTAGGAATAAATAGGATTATTGTAATCATTTATTGGGAGTAATAAATGTATTGCAGTCATATTAAATTATTTTTATTTATTTAAAAAAATTAAAAATCAATTTCTATTCAAAACATTTTATTTATTCTCATTAAAAATCAAATAAAATATTAATTTAACATAATCGATATTAACTAACGAAATTTCATAATGGTTTTGATATTCTATCTCAACATTAAACTTTTTTCATTGTTACTAACTTTCATGTGTATAAATAACACATTTACTTCTTATATATATTTCTATTATTGTTTTTATTTGGGATATTTATAAATATTTATCAGGTTTTTATTTGCATAACAATTACTAAATATATTTATATAATATTTGTCAAAAAATTGATTAAATGTGGATAATTCAATAGTTTTAGAAAAAAGTTAAAAAGTAATTATAGTTTTTATAAATTTATTATTACATGTTTAATTTGATTAAATTTATTTTGAATTTTACTATATATTATAATTAACTTAAAAATTTTAAAAATACTAAATAATAAGTTAATATAATATATGTTGATAATAAATATTAGAATAATAACCTACAAATATCACACCTAATTAGGATTCATATCTTTTAAATTTGGATTTCCATTCCTTTTAGCGTAAGAGAAAATAAAATTTTACAAGTTAGAAGGTAAATATAATTTAAAGCATTTTTAATTATAATCTCAATTAAAAATATTATAAGATATTTGGTTTGAAGTATCTCAAGAGACAAAAAGACAAACTTATCGTTTGTAAGATGCAAATAGTTTGATTATCATCATAATTATTGATTCTAAATATGTGCATTGTATAGGGATAGATTAATTATAATTGTGAAATGTATTTGTACTTTAAAAATAAAATAACTTCATAATAATATCATGATATATACTAAAATTCTTAGAATGCTAAAATGATTATTTTATTTTAAACATAATTAAATCAATTAATTTTTATTTTAATTCATGATATGTGCAACGCGCGGAATAAGTCCTAGTATTATAAAACCAGTTTCTAGAAGAGCCTTTAGGAATTAATAGGAGCATTTTAGACAATATAAAAAAGTATTTGAGATATTTTAGGTCTTATAAAAAATATACAAGGATATTTGAGGCATTAAAACATAATAAGGGCAATTTAGATATTTTGTAAAAGATTCATTTATTTATTTATAAAATTTAAATTATTTGTGGAGTGTGTATTACATTTTTCGAACATTTTGCAGACATTTATCGTTGCCCGTATTGCGACATCGAGGACAGACGCATCTTTTTGAAAGCAGAGGCGATGTCGTGACAAGGAAGCATGTGACGTCACAACGATGCGACGTATTCCTCAAATAACGTAGTCGGGTTTTGACAGCCAAGCAAGACTTTTTCTCCCATACGAACTCTGATTACTCCAGGGATATTTTAGTCATATTAGCCCTCTAATCTTAGCCTATTTAAAGGGCCATTATAACCCTAATAGAGGTAGTAAAAAGAAAACTTTATATTCGAGAGAGGGTTTTGTTTTTTGGATTAGGGATTTGTACATTGAGATCAATTTCCTCTCTATCTTGTATTCTCGTTTGTTTTGCTCATTAGTAAAAAGTTGAAGCCTACTTTGCTCGTGGTTTCTTATTCTCTTCGTTGTATCGATCAAAGGAGTTTTTCAGATAAATTTATGTGCTTGATCTTCTCCACTATTTCTTTTTATTATTTATTTGGGTTGGTTCCCAACAAATTGGTATTAAAGCTTGGTTAGGGTTCCACAATCGACTCATTTAGAGATGGCAACAACAAAATTTGATTTCGAGAAGTTCAATGGGATCATAAATTTCAGTTTGTGACATGTTCGAATTACTACAATCCTAGTTTAGAATGGCTTGACGATGGTTGTTGCCCCTCAAAAGCCCAAAATTTTAGATTAGTCAAAATGGGATAAGCTTGATGAGAAGACCCTGTCTGTAATTCACTTGTGCCTCACGAATAATATGTTGCACTTATGGAGAAACTGACATTTGTCTTATGGAGGAAGTTAGAATCCTTTTATATGATAAAGTCTGTAACACCCCTAACCTGTGACCGTCGCCAGAATAGGTTCGTTACTAGACCTGTAACTCAATTCAAAACAACCATTTAACAATTATCTCTCATTTCCATAACCATCCTTCATTCACATTCAAAATGTACTTAATTCAATCATACAAGGTCTTAATCATGCATTTGGGGACTAAATTGATAATATATAAAAGTTTCAGAAACTTAGAAAATTTTCAACTTTTAAAGTGTCACACGTCCGTGTGAACAGGCCGTGTGCCTCACACGGCATTAGACACGCCCATGTGTCTAAGCCGTGTCAAAACAGGGCATACATACTGACTTGCTCACACGGCTACAAAACATGCCCGTGTGCCTTGGCCGTGGTCAAAACTGACTTGGGTCACATGGCTAGCCGAACGCCTGTGTGTCCTGGCCATGCTCAAGGCTGACTTACAATTGTAAGGTACCCTAGGGGACACATGGTCGTGCAACATGACCGTGTGTCACACATGGCTGAGACACACGCCCGTGTCTCTGCCCATGTGGACAAAAATAGGCCATTTAAAAAGCCAAATTGCCACCCTTAAACATATGCATTTACATTTATATTTGACCACAGCAACCAAATTAACCAATTCAATACACATTATAAGCCATATCCAAACTTACCATTTGCATGTCCATATACCTATATAACCACATATATAATCCATTCATCTAACATCTATATATCAAGACTTCTTTTGCATAATTTCATTCAAATATTACCATACCAAAACATACCACCATTAAGCACATATATGCAATCCAAATGTGATACCAAAATAAGCCAAATCACATGGCTTAACTTAAATACAAATTCATTCTCAAACCATGATACCAAAACATATCAAACTAGCCTATACATGCCATATTTACATAAGTTCATAAGTTCAAAATACCAAACAGAAAATTGGATAGTGTGACACGCAACTCCGACTCGTCCAAAACGAGCGAGCTAACGAACCTCTATAAGACATAGAAACAGAAACAGAGTAAGCTTCTAAGCTTAGTAAGCCCGTATAATTCATAATTAAACTTACCATTTCAAGTAATCAAAGCAACAATAAAATGCCAACAATTCAATTTAACCATCACCTAATCACACATAATCGTCACATGGTAGTCATTTAACTAATACATAGACCATAACTTGTCCATATAACATTATTTAGGCCAGTTGAATCTATTAGAACTTCAAAGGATAATCGAGTGAACAATGTCAATAATCTGTCAATTCATCATCATACATGCTCTTTCTAGTCATGGTCGGTAAGCTCTATTGGGCTGAACAGTAAGCTCTTTCGAGCTGAATCGGTAAGCTCCAATGAGCTGAAATAGTAAGCTCTTACGAGCTATGGTGAGTCCGCAACAAATGCAGGAGCTCGACCATTACGGTAATTCCAGTAACATGTCACTCGTATCCAATGAATTCAAATAGTTCAAATAAGGCTCGGTAAGGAATACAATATATCATCAAGGCATTCGTATTTCAAACATTTCAATTAAATACATTCAGTTCAACAATTACAAGTATAGAAAAGTTTGATTCTAATTACACGAACTTACCTCATATTTGCTCGTATAACCGTCGTCTACTCGTCTACCTTTCGTTTCCCCCGATCTAATTCTAGTATTTGCTTATCTTGATCTATATGATATCAAATTAACTCATTCAAACTTTCATTCAATTCAATTTAGCCTAAAACATTCATTTTGGCTAAATTACAAATTTACCCCTAGACTTTTAACTACTTTACAATTTAGTCCTTTTTACATTGCAAATTTATGCAATTTACCCATAGCCCATGTATAACCAAATTTCGTATAACCTCTTAACAACCCATATTTTCATTTTATTCATATTTTCAATCACAACATTTCTATCTTTCACGATTTAATCCCTAATTCTCATTTTTGTCAAAAATCACTTTGTAAAACTTGTATATCTATTAGCAACCATCAATGATATAATAAGAGACTTCAAAATACCTAAGTATTAAACAATGACATATCTCAAAATCTATAACATTTTCAAAAATAAAGGTACGGACTAGCTAGATTAAGCTGCAACAAGTTCAGAAACATAAAAATCATTAAAAACTAACCTAAAAAATGGAGACATGCACTTAAAACACCATGGCCAAATATGGAAGCTATGAAAATGGCTTTTCTTCTTGCTGAATTTTGGCTAAGTGAAGATGGTAACACTAAAATTTGTTTTTGTTTTATTATTATTATAACACAATTACCTATTTACCAAATTAACCTTTAAAACATTTGATAATATAAAAAATAGCAACCCAACAACTTCCACTATGCTATTTAAGGTCTAATTGACATGTAAGGACTCTCATATTTCAAGCTATAGCCATATAATGCTTTTAAACAATAGAACTCTCATTTTATGCCATATTATTATGCTCTTTTCCCTCTTCATATAAGACTTTCTGGGAGACCCTAATTTGCAGTAGAGGTAAGCTCTCATTTAAGGATGTGAAGGATAACTTGTTGAGAAAAAAAACTCGATAATGAGTTGGATTCATGTAGCAAATAGGATTAATAAGCCTCGATTTTGGTTGCTAGAAGCAAACAACAGTCTAAAGATTCAGGCCAGGGCAAGTCTAGGTCGATATCTAAGTCATGGAATCAAGACAAGACATGTGACTACTGTAAGAGGTTCAGTCACATTAAGGTAGAGTGTTATAAGCTGCAAAATAAAAATAGAAAGACTGCTAAGGGCGATGAGAAGGGAAATAGAATGTTGCTATTTTCTATGATCGAAAGGTCTAACCTTACATTTGAGTGGATCCTAGATTCTGGGTATTCTTACCATATGTGTGTAATGCCCCAAAATTTTTGTATTTGAATTGTTAAAACATGTCAAGTGAGTTAATTTGGTTCAGTGGTTAAGTGTTTTGTTTGTGTGTGTAAGGTCCTATGTTCAAATCCCTTCCCTTAAATTTTTATTATTATTTTCTCCAGACCCTGTCTTTGATATTAAACTTATCTATTAATTTTGCTCAACTGCTAACAAGAATGAGTTTTTTGGTTTAGTGATAAGGCTTTAGCTTACCTAAATGTTCTGTGTTTGAATTCCATGCATGCAAAACAAAAATATTTGTGCTATTATCTGTCTATGCTTCCCATATGGTCAGAATTTGAGTTAAATTCAAATTCTAAAAATTTGATAAGTTAGGAATTAGTAGGTAATTTTTTTAATAAAATAATTGAGTAGTCTGCTCCTAAATTTTCTCCCACTCCTACCATCCATTTCCCCTTCTTGCTCACATTAGTTTCTTTTCTTTTCTTTTCTTTTTTCTTACTTTTTCTTTCTTCCACGTTTGCTCTATATTATTCTCACATTTCCAATTCCTTGTGTTATCGATTATTGTTCTGTTCTCTTACCATTTTTTTACTTTTCGCCTCTTCTGTTGTTGAGTTACTTTGCACCAACATGCTTTTTAATCTTGATTACTGGTAGTGTGTGGTAAGGATTTTGATTTAAGACTTGTATTCCGTAATAGAGTTTTTTCCACATGCTTGAATATTATTCTTATTTTGTGTGATAATAGTTTTAATGGTTGGAAATCCTAGATTTAGGTGAAGAATTCGAAGTGACTAATCTGCTAGAAAATTAAAAGCATTGGGAATTCTTCTTCTGTTGGGGTGAGTGATCGAGTCTTTTAAGACCATATCTTGGTGTTAAAACCAAATTTATAATGTTTACGATCAATTTTGTGGTCGAATTTAGCATGACATTCACTAATTAGTACATTCTGAATGTTGATTTTATGGGTTTGGATTTGTGCTGTTACGTTGCTTTTCAGAAATGGCCAAGTGTGTACCTTCTGTCCCAAAAAACAGCAAACGACGTGAAGTCAAAAAATATTTTGTCGACACAACATGAATGTATGATAGGCTGTGTGAGCCATACGATTGTGTGGGCCACATGGGTTGTGTCAGGTAGGTCGTGTAGGCGACACAGGCGCGTGACAGGTTGTGTGGGCCACACTGGCTTGGCTAGATAGGCAGTGTAGGTCACACGGGTGTATGGGTCCATTTTTTGTAAAATTTAGTTAGGGTCACATTTCAAAGTACGTTTTGAGGTCAACAATATTATAGGGTTTGTTCAGTGATATTCATGTTTCTGGTATATGAATATGTGGTTTTGTCTTTGTATGAGCACTTCATGAAAACACGGTAATTGAAGTAATTTTGTATCTGATCTAAAAATTTTGAGTATATCATTAGCATGATTCCAATATGTAAGCATGTCTAATCTATGTGCATCTAAATATCTGGTTATGATATTGTTGCATGTGCATTGCGGTGGGATAATTATGTGACAGAGGAAGTGTTGGCAATTTAATGATATGCCTTATTTGGTGGTTTAACCACATATCTGTTCTAGTAGCTTGATTGCAATTTTGGTGGCTTGACCACACTTATCTGATTCTGGTGGATTACCGCATTATTTCTAGCAGCTTTGACTACAGTTTTCTATATAGTGACAAACACTTATTTATTGGTGCGTGGGGTTGGATAGGTATTTATACCCTATATGATATATTGAGATGGATGGAGATGGTGTGTAACGGATGGGGGTAGGATCTGTATCTATTATGTATTAAGTGTTGCATCACATGATATGTCATGCCATCTGTATCTGATATGATTATTATGTTGCATTGCATAGTAAGTCATGTTGTGTATTCTATTCAATTTCTAATTTTTGTATGACTTTGCAATCTTTTCTGTTTGTATGGGCTAAGTTACACATTGAGCTTGTAAGCTCACCCAATTATTTTCCCTTCTTAGGTAATCAACAGACTTAGGGTAGGCTAGTGTGCAGGAGATCGAAATGATTTTAATAATATAAAACAATTTATGTTTAATTCGACATAACTCTCCTTAAATTGTCTTAAGACTATGGCATTAACTACCTTTCATAGTTCAACACAACTTAGTTAGAGAAATCCCCCTGACGATAGGTAATACATTTAGTATGCCTATTTCAAATTTTAACATAGCGATGAGTTTTGCTGACCTTGACGATGTTCAAACCGACATGTACCATACTGTTTTACTCAAGATACCTAGCGGTTTTGATGCCAACTTAGCTTAATTAGCTTTGACTAACTCAATATCCCGACCTTACAATTCTAAGACCTCCGAAGCCTTATTAGTGCATGAACCGACCCTAAGATATATTCATAGATTCCTTGCTTTTAACTATTCGGGCCACAATGATTATTCGTCTATCCTAACTAAGATAGAATTATTTTTCTTGTGATGCATGCACTCCGGTTATAAAGTCAACTTAGGATATTGGTTTGCACGTAGTTTTTATGCCATAATTAAGGCCGATCGACCACTCATACTCGACCTATACATCATGCATTTATCCATGAACATTTTTCCCTCCGAAATTGATTTTTCATCTCATACAGGCTTATAATATGAATCCTTTAGATGAATATCATTTGGATTCTATGGGTTGCTTATCAATGCCCCTTCTGCATTTTATTTTGTTCCCTTAGGTACACAAACTACTCAAAGTAATAAAGTGTTCCAATGAGCACACGATCCAACTTTTAGAGAGCAAGAGGAGCAACCACCTTTTATTGTGGAAGAAAGACTAAAACACATTGAAGCTCGCCTAGAAACAATAGAAGCTAACATCTCAAGCATACTTACCATACTGCCAAGCAGTCTCTTCCACCATCCTCTGCCTCATTAAAACATACACGGGGAGTACATTTGACCCTATTTTATTTATTTATTTATTATTGCACATTGGGGGCAATGTGGACTAAGTAGGAGGGTTCATATGCTTTGTTATTTCTCGTTCTTCGTTGCATGTATTGATTCCTATATTGAAATTATTCCTTAAGTTGCCTTGAAGTTATGTAACTCTTATGCCTAGTTAACTCAAATGATTATGTGATTCATGAATAATTTCTTACTGCTTAATTTGATTGACAAGTTATTTGTAGAATTGTAAATATTATGGCTAAGTCAACATTCCATGAAAAATGTTAGCTTTTTTTTTTTTAAACTTGCCTAATAAAAATTCTTGATAAAAATTTTCATAGAATACTCCGCTAAATGTGACTAAATTGAGTAACCAGGCTAAGGTGCTTAGTTTGTCATCTCATCTCGCATCAAAAAATTCAAGTGACGAACCGAAACTTGAAAACACTCCGCTAACTGAGCTAAAAAAAACTGTTTGGAGACAAGTCAAATTGAGTAATCAGGGTGAGTTGCTTGGGTTGTCAATTCATCTCGCGTAAATATATTTTCCCACATCCCGATCTAAAAAATATATAAATATTTACGATCATTTTGCAAGTTTTGTTAAAGTTTTAATTTAGTGAGATTGTTGATTTTGCTGCATAGTTTTCAAATTCTATACGCACTTGTTAATTAAATTTAGCAACTACTCATTCATGCTTCATTTAAGTTGTTTGCATTCTACTTGGTTGTGGGATGAGACTTAATTTCAGGGTAAGTTGTGAAATTGTTTCTAGTATAGGAATACATAACATGCTTGAGGACAAGCATCGACTAAGTAGAGGGGGTTTGATAACAAGTTGAATTTGTGTGTTTAACGCACCTAATTTTGGTAATTTTTGCTGCTGAGTCTATAATTTTTGTTTAATTTTATTAGGTACGCAGTTGGAGTATTGAATATAAGTTAACAAACAAATCGGGCTAAATTGGAGCACAAGTAATAAAAGAGGGCCGAATTGAAATTTTAGAAATCTAGGGCTGATCAAATTTTATTTGACTTTGTAAAAGGTAGATTTAGAAAAAAAATTCTGATAAAAATCATATTTTAGTGGGTTGGTTGGTAGATGAATTAGGCTAATTTTAGTAAATGCAATATATATAAATACCATGGGTGGTGGCCTTTGGAAATACACTGAAAAATTAAATACAAATTAGTTTATTTCTTTATCTTTTCACGCATCAATGCATTCTACCATTGTTATTTTCCATTTTACTTCTTTTGGTTTTATTGCTTCCTAGGCATTCCAACTTTCCACCCTTCATCATTTCCATTAAATTCCTTCTAATAAACTAGCAAAGCACGATTCATTCCATTCTCAACTAATTTCCTTTTAGCTTTAGCCCAGTTATCATTCCGATAAAAGAATCGTGTGATATTAATCTGATATAAACTCGTTTCGATGATGTCTCAAGTCGTATTTGTTGCCCAATCGTGAATTTGAGTAAGTTGTTCTTCGTTTCAAAACAAGATAAGTTTAAACAAGAATAGGCTGAAGAAAGAAGGAAATGAGTTTTAAAAATAGAATAGCAAAGTTGTTAAAACAAAGAAAATGGATAATTTACGAAGGCCGAAAAAGAACCAACAATATTGGATTGTTGAACCGAATCTCAAATGGCTCTTAGGTGCTTTACGCTTTAAGGAAAACAGCAAAGGATAAACCTTGACCCACTATCAATTAGTTATAGGAACCAAAGATATACGAACGCCACACTCAAAAGTGATAAGTTCGGTTAACAATGCAAATGATAGATGCCACAAGTGATACTTGATAAGCCAGATCAGTTCCAAAAGAATAAGGAGAATTGGATAACTCACAAATCTCAAATATAGCATAAAATTTAGCAAAAAGAAGGTTGTTTTCAATAGGCTGATTACACATATTTATAGTACCAAAGAGGCCTAGCCGAATACATATGATCATCTTAATGAGCTAATAATGAGCTGCAATAAGCTCAAAAACTCTTGAAATTCTGAACTAAGTAACTCCACCATTCAATACACTTCAATTCAGCTGAATTAATGGACTTGAATGCTTAGGAAAAACTTTTGAAGTCTCCTTGGTCAGCCGAATGGACACCAGCAACTTAAATGGGAAATTAGCTCATGAAGTGATCATTTAGTCAACAATCGATTATGGAAGATGGAAAAGGCTACTGCCAAATTTAAGGATGTGTAATGCTCTATTTAATTGATGATAACAACTCTTTTTAATGAAGAATAATGTTCCCCCTTGTATGTAACTGAAATTCGCTTGAAAAGTCACACTAATCAACAGTTTCCAGCTGAAAAGACACCTGCAATTAAACACATTAAAACAGACATATTAAACACATAAAACACATTAAACACTTAACTTAAATAAATGAACTTAACTTAAATAAAGGCACGCAATCAACTCCGCTTAATTACGGCAAAGTTACTCTTAGCCAGGGTCTATTCCTCCTCCAACTAAGAGTAGTAACTTGAAGTGATATCCTGAAATACCAAAACAAGAATTAAGAACACATAATTAAGAACAAGTCAAATATTTATCATACGATTCAGAAATAATAACAAGGTTTTGTCATAGGTTTCATCCCCCTTAGGTATTTAGGGGTTTAGTTCATAAATAAACAAGAAAACATCTTAGAATAATAAAGAATACAAAAACATAAAAAAAACTCAAAACTCTTGAAGGGGAAATTGAGGGGAGATCTTCAGTCTTGATGGTGAACCCGGCTTCTGAGATGGATCAATCGACTTCCTCGGAGTAATTTCTTACTCCCTATTCTCCGTCTCCCTTTTCTTCCTCCTCTAGGGTGCATTAATAGGCTTTGGAATGCCTAAGAACCCTAAAAAGTGGCCTTTTCTGAATTAAACTTAGTTAGGGTTCGGCAGGGACACGCCCGTGTGGCATGACCGTGTGCGACTACTTCAAGCCGTGTTCGAGCCTGTTAGATTGGCACGGGCGTGTGAGCTACCCATGTGAATCGTGCTTCAATTTTGCCAGATTGACACGGCCGTGTAAGCTGCCCGTGTGAGGAGGTCTAGGCCGTGTTGATTTCGTGATTTGGCCCATTTTCTCCGTTTTTGGCCCGTTTCTCGTTCCTTTCGTTCTCCTATGCTTACCTAAGAATAAAACATGAAATTAAGGCATTAAGAGCATCGAATTCACCAAATCTAAGGAGAAATCATTCATAAACTGCGTTAAGCATGGGTTATAAATATGTATAAATTACAGTTTATCACCACACGGGCGTATGTGACCACACGGCCTACCCGTACGGGCGTATGACCCTGTTTTATGATGAAATTTTTTAAGTTTTCTTAGAAGTTTTTAAAATTTCTGGTTTAGTCCCGAATCATCTTTGATGCGTGTATAGGGCCTCGTAAGCCCGTTTAAGGGACTTTATACATATGTATGAATGTTTTTGATTTGGATAAAATTTTATGGCTTGAATTTATGTGATTATATATTTTTAAGTCCGGTAATGCCTCATATCCTGTCCCGGCCTCAGACACGAGTAAGGGGTGTTACATAAACACTTTTTGATTCTAACAAAAGCAGATTATTGTTCATCAGACCAAAGAAAAGGGGAATTCTTTTTTATAATTCCAGTCAATGGGGTAGCAAGTGTGCTAAAGTTTGGTACAAATCTCCTATAGAAACTTGCAAGGCCATGAAAGCTTCTAACTTGGCTGATGTTGGTCAGTCGTGGCCATTCTTGTATTGCCTTGATCTTATCTTGATCCACCACGAGACCACTTTCACTCACAACAAAACCTAGAAAAACAACTTTGTTAGTACAAAAGTTACATTTCTTAAGGTTTGCATATAAAACTTCTTTGCGTAAAACTTCCAAAATAGATTGTAGATGTTCAAGATGGTGAGGCCAAATGGTTCATCAACCTCATAAAAGTACTTGGGGCATTGGTGAGGCCAAATGGCATCACTAGCCACTCATACAAATTGTATTTGGTTTTCAACGCGGTCTTCCACTTGTCCCCCTCCCGCATGCGAATTTGATGATAGCTGCTTTTCAAATCGGTCTTAGAGAACAATTTTGCACCACTAAGCTCGTCCAACGTATCATCAAGTTTAAGGATTGGATGACGGTATTTGACGATAATTTTGTTGATAGCTCAACAATCTACGCACATTCTCCACGAACCATCCTTTTTAGGTACCAACAGAACAGGCACCGAGCACGGACTTAAACTCTTTCGTATGTATCCTTTCTCCATTAAATTAGCAACTAGTCGTTGTAACTCCTTAGTTTCTTCAGGATTGCTTCAGTAGGCTGGTCGATTTGGAATTGTAGCCCCGGGAATAAAATCAATTTGGTGTTTAATACCTTGAATAGGAGGCAGCCCACTCGAAACTTCCTCCGGGAAAACGTCTTCAAATTCCTGAAGCAATGAAACAACAGACAAAGGTAAAGAGTTATCGAGTTCGTTACCATAAAAAAAGCACTATTTGTACATAAGTACAAACATGGGCTGGCGCATCAACAAGGACTTTCAAATTTGTTTTTCCCTCGAAATACGCTCATTTTTCCACTCTCATTTTCTTTTTGACTTTCTTCTTCCTTTCGTACTTTTACCTCCTCTCTCACACTTTTTCCTTTCTTTTTTTAATTTTTCTTGTCTTTCTCTTTTTCAATCTTTTTTTCTTGTACTTTTTCTTTCAATTTCAATTGATCATGATACACTTGTTTTGGAGTAAACGGGGCTAAAGTAACATTTTTGCCTCGATGCTTGAATGTGTACCAATTTGTGTAATCGTCATGGATCATGCGCCTATCAAAGTACCATGGATGCCCCAAAAAGAGATGTCCCGCATGCATGGGAACTACATCGCACACCACTTCATCTTGGTACTTTCCGATGGAAAATGCTACCACAGCTTGCTTTGTTACTTTAAGCTCTCCTTCATCATTCAACCATTGTAATTTATATGGAGTTGGGTGTTTGGTTGTGGCCAAACCGAGCTTTTCGACCAGCATGTTGCTAGCTACATTAGTACAACTTCCACCATCAATAATTAAACTACATATCTTGCCTTGGATGTGGCATCAGGTGTGGAAAATGTTCTCCCTTTGTTGATTAGTTTCAACACTTTGGACGCTAAGGCTTAGTTTCACCACAATGATTTCTCCTTCAACTAATAATTCTACTTCTTTTTCTTCATCATTGGATGGCACTTCAGACTTAGTTTCATTCTTCTCCTCGATTAGGACATTGGCTTGCTATGTGCCCTCGACCTTGACACTTGAAACATTTTATGTCTCTCGTGCGATTTGGCACTTGCTCATTTTTGTTTCAACTCGACTCACCAATGGGCTGATTGGATTTAGTGTCTATAACCGGCTCTTTTGTTCGAACAGGGGGCTTGTTTACTCCTTAGCTCCATTTATTAGTAGAAGAATTGGCATAGGATCAACTAATTCCTTTTCGCTTGAGTTGTTTCTCAACTTTAATCGCCATATGGACCATGTCCATCACTTCAACATAGTGTTGTAATTCAACTAAGTTGGCGATGTCACGGTTTAATCCCGCAAGGAACCTCGCCATTGTCACTTCTCGATCCTCCTCGATATCAGCTCGGATCATTGCTATCTCCATCTCTTTATAATAATCTTCAACGCTTCTATTACCTTAAGGTTTTGGAGTCATTGATAAAGATCCCGGTGGTAATATAAAGGAATAAATCGTTTTCGCATGATTGATTTCATTTCACCCTAAGTAGAAATAGGTCTTTCACCATTTTCCCTTCGACTCGTTACAAGCTGGTCCCACCATACAACTGCATAATCAGAAAACTGAATAGCCGCGAGCATTACCCTTTTACTCTCCGAATAGTTATGGCATTCAAAAACAAGCTCGATCTTGTTTTCCCACTCCAAATAGGCTTCAGGATCATTCTTACCTTGGAATGGTGGAATTGTCATCTTGATATTTTTAAGATTGTCATCTGGATGGTCACGATCTCTAAGACCCCGATGTCGTCGGCTGCCTTGTTGTCGTATACTTCGGATAGATGAATTATCACTTTCTTACTCACTCTCTTCATTACGCCCTCGTCTTGCACCTTTCGGAGTTGGCTCACATTGTTCTTGTGTCTCGACTCGATATAACCAATCTTCGATTGGTTCGAGTTTTTGATCAAATAACCACTCCATCTCTCGCATAAGTGTTTAAAGGGTAAGATCTGGCACACCTCCTCCAACATTTCTTACAGGACGGAACCCGCCTTCCATATTTGGATTCCTTTTCGGACTTCGTGACATTTTTTTTAAGAACTCACAACAAAGAACCTCACAATCCGCTCAAAAACAAATCACACACACTTGGCTTTTATACTTCCGAATAGATTCACTACTCTCTTACCTTTTTTAGCTCACTTTCTCCTCTCTAAGTTCTTAAGGGACTTTTAAACTTAGAAAGCAATTGTTGTGGGTCGGCTTGCAAGATTAACGTTCGGGTTTGGTAGGGAGTGTTGTAGAACTAAGGGTAGGCTTGGAATAAGAAATGAAAAGAATAGAGTGTGGCTGAATGGTAGGATGTTGATTGGGTATTTTCGAGCAGCGAGCAGAATTTTTGGAATAACTCGACAATGAAGAACTTGAACAATTTTTTTACGAAATTTTTTTTTGTATTTTTTTACTTGAAAGACTTAATATTCACTCCTTGAATTTGAATGGAGGCTGAATTTTTTTAAAAAAGAAATACTATACCGTAATGCCGACAACATCGATTCTTACTCCAAATTTGCTAGCTTTGATACCAATTTGATACGAACCCGTTTCGGTGATGTCTCAAGTCGTATTTTTTGCCCAATCGAGAATTTAAGTAAGTTGTTCTTTGTTTCAAAACAAGATAAGTTTAAACAAGAATAGGCTGAAGAAAGAAGGAAATGAGTTTTAAAAATAGAATAGTAAAGTGGTTAAAACAAAGAAAATGGATAATTTAAGAAAGCCGAAAAAGAACCAACAATATTGGATTGTTGACCCGAATCTCAAATGGCTATTAGGTGTTTTACGGTTTAAAGAAAACAGCAAAGGATAAACCTTGACCCACTATCAATTAGTGATAGGAACCAAAGACATTCGAACGCCACACTCGAAAGTGACAAGTTCGGTTAACAATGGAAAGGATAGATGCCACGAGTGATACTTGATCAGTCAGATCAGTTCCAAAAGAATAAGGAGAATTGGATAACTCACAAATCTCAAATATAGCATAAAATTTAGCAAAAAGAAGGTTGTTTTCAATAGGCTGATTACACATAATTATAGTACCAAAGAGGCCTAGCCAAATGGTCACACATGATCATCTTAATGAGCTAATAATGAGCTGAAATAAGCTCAAAAACTCTTGAAATTTTGAACTAAGTAACTCCACCCTTCAATACACTTCAATTCAGCTGAATCAATGGACTTGAATGCTTAGGAAAAGCTTTTGAAGTCTTATTGGCCAACCGAATGGACACCAACAACTTAAATGGAAAATTAGCTCATGAAGTGATCATTTAATCAACAATCGGTTATGAAAGATGGAAAAGGCTGCTGCCAAATTTAAGGATGTGTAATGCTCCCTTTAATTGATGATAATAGCTCCTTTTAATGAAGAATAATATTCCCCCTTATATGTAACCGAAATTCACTTGAAAAGTCAACTAATCAATTTGTAACAGCCCTTTAATGTAATGGTTTCCAGCTGAAAAGACACATGTAATTAAACACATTAAAACTGACATATTAAACACATAAGACACATTAAACACTTAACTTAAATAAATGAACTTAAAACTTAAAAACACATGCATCATGAAATTATTTCAGCAACTAGATTATTTAAGAGAAGCATAACTTAAATAAAGTTCAATAACTCAATTATTTAAACTAATATGAGTTGAATAAAATCCAACAACTCATTTATTAATCTAAGATGAGTTTATTAAAAATAAAATTCAACTTGCAATAAATTGCAAGTGACGCCTATTGGGCTAGTCCAAGCATGACTATTGGATTCGGCTTCTTGCTCTTCCCAAGCTCGATCCACATAGCTTGCTAATGCATTTTGAAATTTCTTAGCTCCTGATTGAGTTATAGGCCTTCTTGGCAACTCAATGGATTCGATAATGACTTCCCAAGCTAAGGTCGTATCAGAATCCACACTAAAAAACCTTTCAACATGGTATTTGTTATCTCTCTGGTATATGGGATAGTCATAATCGTCCTTTAAATTTAATTCAATTTCAATTCAAAAAGTGCACGTTGGGTTAGAGTTGTTTAGCGTATAGTTAGGAAAACGAGACAGTCATCTGCTGAATTCAAATTCTCGCGAACAAATTGGTGTGTTCAATTGGAAAAAACTAATTGGATTTCGTCAAGATATATGGTGATCATATTTAAATGAGCTACGAAGTTGAGGATATTAATTCGATTTAAGCTTTCTAGATCGCAAAGCTGCTGAAATCTTAAATTATGGGAATGATTTATGTGGTTAAAAATTCAAAAAGTATCGATTTGCAGGTCGTACTATAACAGACTACATAAGGAAAAGTTGGCTGTTAAGGAGTCCTTGATTGCTATAACCAACTTATCGTTTGGAAGGGAAAATCCATTTTACAAGGATCAATTCCAGTTCAAAGTGTATCGTGGCTAAGGCTAAGCTTTAATATATTTAATTTATTGATTTAATTTAATTCACTTAATTTTATTTTGCAATCATAATTATATTTATTTTATTTATTTTACAGCTTTGTACGCATAGGTCGAGGGCACAATAACTGCCTAGACTCAGAAATCTGGTCCCAAAAATAGGAAAATTAGTAATTCCAATCCTTGTGGGATCAACCTTACTGCTCTATACTACTATTTAATTAAGTTAGAGTGTAGGAATTTATATTTGGTGGTTGTGACGCCCATTAGAGACTAACAAATAAACTAGAAGAGTTGATGCAAGAAGGGAGAGATGATGAAAATCTTATGGAGTTTATTGATTCAAAGGTATTGGTGAATCTTGAAATAGAGAAAGACGAAATGTACTGGGAACAAAGAGCTCGGGCAAATTAGCTGAAATTGGGAGATAGAAACACGAAGTTTTTTCATAAGCATGCATCTCAACGTAGGAATGGGAATTTTATAGGGAGTTTGGAGTACAAGGATGGGAGGAAAACTAGTGAGGAGGGTGAAATGGAGGAGCTAGCTTGAAATTATTTTCATAAGTTGTTTTCTTCAAATGGAGTTGGGGATTTGAACCATATATTGACTGGTATTGAAAGATGCATCAATTGGGAGGATAATTTAAGGTTAACATCAAAATATTCAGAAAAAATGTGGATGACATTAAAATAGATGAAGCCTACTAAGGAGAAATAAAGCTTAAGGAGAAAAGAAGTTAGCTCATCAAAAGATAGGTAAAGTTGAATGAGAATCTAAAAAATATCTTGAAAATACAAATAAAGCAATAAAGTGCAATAAAAAGATATAGGCATAAACATAAAAATAAAGGTGCAAATGTTATGAAAATGAAATGTATGGTCTAGAGTTGGTATAATCATCATGATGAGGGGAGAAAGAAGGCGTCGAAGGGAAACAAGCTAAGAGAGAGGCCATTTGTGTCTCTAAAGTCGAGAGATGAGATTTAACATCTTCCCTAAGAGCTCGAATGTCATTACTCAAGGAATGGATAGCATCACGGATAGCACTATTAACCTAGGAGGGTTAATCAACATGCGAAGAAAAAGCTGGTGGAGCAACGGGCTCAGGTACTGGAATATCGTCAAAAGTAGATTTAGCATCGCCATCTTCATTATCTGCTAGATGGTCAGGTTTCATCCAAGTGTTGGTGGCGGCATATAAATGATATCCCACATGATGTAGGGCCTTATAACTAACAGGTTGATTAGAAGAAACGGGGGTGTCTCCATAGTTGCTAAGCCTTAATTACCTAAAATCGTATGACAAGTATATACCATGAGGAAGAGTGACATTTGTATTCATCCCCCTTCCAATAGCTTTCGTAATGTCATTAAACAAGATAAGTGCAAAGTCAGGATCCCTATAGGATTTAAAATAATCGAGCCATAAATAATCAGAGTTTGGAAGCTTGGCATGCTTTTTGATAGGTCTTAGGTTCCAGGTGAGAATTAAATGGAAGGTACGATCATAGAGATTGAGTTCGGATGCCGGTCCAGACTGGATAAAAAGGGAGAGGTCAAAATGCCCTTTTTCATCGGAGGAACCTCCGAAAGGTAAGTGAAGATAATCACCAAACTCTTTAAGAGTGAGGTGAATAGGAGTTTTCATTGAAAATGAGGTGATGGCAGTAACGATATTGTTAGACTCATCACGTTCGATTTTGGCATTTGAAAAGAAAGCTCCAACAAGATTTAAATAAGTTGGCGAAGAAATATTTAAAAATTCCATCCACCTCTAATTTTTTAAAATAGGGAAATAAGCAAAGATAATAGCTTCTAACGTAGCTATATCAATTTTCCTAGCCTTCCAAACACATTTTGACGTAAAATATGAGTTAAAAATATATCGAGTGTGTTAGTCTTGAAAACATGTGTTAAACGATGACTCCAACTCACTAGACAGATTAGAAGAAGATGCACTAGTCCTAGAATGCTTCTTTGGTGCCATGTTAACTATTAACCACTTAGAAAAGCACTAAAACCAAACAAAAATCTCTTTGAAGAATTTTGTCAAACACTTGGTGGGTTAAGGTTTGAGAAAAATTTAAACAAAGTTCTGTAGGAATAGGTGACCCCTTGCAATAAACATGATATATATTGTTTAAAAAATCCCAATAAACCATCAACAAACATATTTCAACCTATATTTTTCAAAATCAACAAGTTGAAAGTTTTAGAAATTTACTACAAAAAAGTTGAAATAGGATAAATCTTCAAGCAAGGATGAGAAAATCTTGCGAAAAGGATGTTTGAAGATGCAAAAAGACCAATATTTGTTGAAAAATTGAAGAAACTTGAAAAAATTTTAAAGTGAAGATCATAGGTTTTTCGGTGGAGGGAAAAACAATTTTAGGGTTCTTTGTTTAAAACAGCAATAGGTACCTTTAAACCCCTAGCGATATCGATATTTTTTCACGAGTATCGATATTTCTATAAAAGTATTGATATTTTTAAGTTAGTATCGATACCAAATTACCATTTTGTTTTCCAAGTGCAGTAAAACAGCAAAAATGAGATTTTTAGGTTGTATTGTTTTCTAAGGGTCCTAAAATAACTCCAAAACTGTTCCTAAACATTTCATATGCATAAAGATATGTAGTGTGAGTAAAATGCATGAAATGCATAAAGCAAAAATATGTTTAAAAAATGACTAAGTTAATACCACTTCTCTAAAATGTAAGAGGAAATGAAATTAAAATAGAACAGTTTTTCATATGAAACTCCCCCTACCTTTTTGCATATAAAAGCCATGAAATCCATTCTCAACAAGCTTTTTGCAATAAAATAATAAAAAAAAACAAGAAGATTGTAACACAAATTCAAGGCAAGGTTATTAAACCTAGTTCTCCCCTAAGTGTCCAAAATCTTTCTTTGTCTAATAGTTTTGTGAAAATGTCAGCTAGTTGGTTTAAGGTGTCTATATATTCTAGAACTATTTCACCCTTTTGGACATGGTTTCTAATCAAATGATGTCTAATTTCAATGTGTCTAATTCTAGAATGTTGGATCGGATTTTTAGTGATACAAATAGCACTAGTATTATCACGCTTTATAGGAACGATATCTATATCAATTCTATAGTCCTTAAGTTGTTGTTTCATCCATAAAATTTGAGTATAACAACTACCAACAGAAATATATTTTGTTTCGGTGGTGGACAATGTAACACTATTTTATTTCCTTGAAAACCATGAAATTAGCATGTTGCCTAAAAATTGACAAGTATCGGAGGTGCTTTTCCTATCTAATTTACAACCTCTAAAATTCGTATCTGAATAAGGATGCAAGCTAAAGGATGAGTCTCTAGAACACCAAAGACCTAAATTTAGAGTATCTGTAAGGTATCTAAAGATTCTCTTAAGGGCTTGTAAATGTGATTCCTTAGGACAAGATTGATATCTAGCATACAAGCATACACTAAACATAATGTCGGGTTTACTTGCGGTAAGATAAAGCAAAGAACCAATCATTAACCTATATATTTTTAAATCAACACATTTACCTTCCTCATCTTTGTCAAGCTTTGTAGAAGAATTTATTAGAGTAGCTTGTGGTTTGAGAACTAGTTGAACAACTCTACTAGTTGATACATTATTAATAGGTTTAAAAGAAACTCTTTTATGTTTACCCTTAATACATGCATCACAAATATTATTCACATCAAAATAAACTTTAGGTAATCCTCTTACTATGTCTGTAACACCCCGAATTTTGGGGTTAAAAGTTTTGGGGTTCAGTAGTTAGGGTCACAAGAAAGAGTGCACATATGTGATTAGTTGTGTACTTTAGTGACAAGAATGGGCTTGCTGGTTTGGTGGTTGAGTGTGTGTTAGTTTGGCTTTGGGTTCTTGGTTTGAGTCGCTGTGGGGGCAATCTGAAAAACATTTTAATTATTTCTATTTTCAGTTAAAATACTATTTATATTATTTGGTTATTATTATCTATTTTATTGTAGTTTATTTTGATATTTTATTTTATTTTTCCTCCCTTGCGTATTCTTTTTCTATTCCTCTCCTTCTCTCTACTTTTATTTTTGCTATTACTGTCCTCTGTGGAAAACGAGTGTTGTTGATTGATTGTGGATTCGGGAATTTTGCGCCTCTGCCGGTTTCTTCAATCTCAAATAGGTGTGGGATTCAAACCTTATCTACAGTTCTTATCAGCTTATTTTGTTTTGTGAATCTTTGTTTTTGGCTTTTCTTGACCAAATGCTAACCCATCGATTTTGGGTTTTAGTTGATGGAAGTGATGGGAAATCATCACTTTTTGATGTACTTTGATAGGGCAAAGGTTAGGGACTGCTATGGTGGTTTTGGGACTGAATTGGGGTTGTTTCGTGGCTTCCCCGATAGCCACACGGGCGTGTGTCGTGGCACACAGCTGTGTGGATTTGGGGAATTAGGGTTCTGGGACAAATTTGGTGCCACATGGGCGTGTGGCTGATTTGGGGATTTTTTGTCGAAAATCACACGACCGTGTTCTTTAGTCCACACGGGTGTGTGAGTTTGGGAATTAGGGATTTGAGATTTGGGTTCACACGGCCCGGCCTGGCCACACGGCTATGTGACTGATTTGGGGATTAGGGATTCCACACAGGCGTGTGTTTCAGAATACACGGCCGTGTCTGGTGGCCACACGGGCGTGTGAGACCCTCATACTGTCGTGTCTGCTCTACACTTGATTTTGGTGAAATTGGACAGTGTCTTACACAGCCTGATCACACGGCCGTGCCTTCGTACCACACGAGTGTGTGCCCTATCACACGGCCGTGTGCTACTCTTCACACGGGCGTTTGGACCCCCATACTGCCTGGAGTGCTCCACACGGCTGGAGCACACGGGTGTGTGGCCCTATCTCGCCAAACTTTGGTTTTAGGTCAAATGTTCAAGCAAATGCGACTCCGTGTGTTCCAACCCTCGACTGAGTTTTACTGGGGGTAATTATGACTCTGATCTGGACTTGATATGTGTGTCGTTTGTATTGGTTGTGTGATGAGCTTGATACTGAATTTGAGTTATGAGTGTGCACATGTTTGATTTTGTACTACCTGATTGGGTATGAATGATTGCTTGTGATTTAAATGTCTGGAACTGGTATTCTGAGTTGGTGTGTCCGCATACATACATTTGCATACAAAGCTTTTGGGTGGGATGTTGAAGAGAAGGGAGATTTATGATTTGGCAGTTTATCTGCGTGCTGAGAGCCCTCATACCTAGAGGGTCGTGGGCGGTCCCAATACCTTGAGGGTCGTGGACATTACTGATAATGGTATAGCAGTTTACCGCCTTACACTGTACCGCATGTACGTTAGCTATGCTACGTACTATTATTTGATCTAGTAGTTATACTGCACGTCTATACCACAGTTTATCACATTGCACAGTATAGCTTATACGCTAGCTTTGCTGCGTAATATATCTGATCTGGTAGTTCATATCTTTGCATGCCTCAGATGCGATCTTACTCGCATGGCAATCGCATGCGCTTCGATAGCCCCTAATACCTAGAGGGTCGTGGGCGGTCCCAATTCCCTAAGGATCGAGGAAAATATGGATGATCATCGTTGCAGGGCAACCCGGGATGACATCCTTAAGAGTATAAGGCTGGATGGGCTTTTCGAGGTCCTACTAGGAGTGCAGGGATGGGTGGGTTGATTAGATCCCCACAGGATGTGTAGGTTTGGACGGAGTTGGTCTGTTGGCTAGATGGGTGGGTTATTTTATAACTCATTTGCACCCATATGCATTTGCACAATTCTGTGACCGCAATATCTGATTGACTATTTAACTGAAATATTTGACTATCTGATTGACTGAAAAGTCTGATTGTACTATTCGACTAAAAGGCACTCGTGCCTAAGGGAACCTTGTATGATGGGCTAAGGCCCAGACTGATTCTGATTCTGATTTTGGAAAGGGCTTAAGCCCAGTTTGTTACTATTGGGCATTATTGTTACTGTGTTTGTCAGAGCCATATGACTGTAAAGTTACATATGGTCTGCACTTATTTTAGACGTTCTGCAAGTAGGTTCCGCTACTGAACTGTTCATAGATTTACTATATTGATATCTATTTCTATCTCTGTAGCTAGATAGTTTTGATCTCACACTGAGCTCGTGTAGCTCACCCCCTCTTCTGTTTCCCCTCTTAGGTACACTTCGGATTTTGGATGCTGGACGTGGTATGCGGAGGACTCAGGCAATATAAACTACTAGTTTTTGATTTCAAACATATAATTGCTATTTAGTTGAAATGTAAAGATTTAATACTGTGGTACAAATTCTAGTTTAAGACTTAATCGTTTTTATTGTTTTGGTTTTAAATACATCGGTATTAATGTTTTCAGAAATTAAACGAAAGGTGACTGGTTCTTATAAGATTTTCTCACAATCACTTCAGTGATCAATGTAGCGCTCTGGGTTCGGTCTAAACTTCTAGGCCGGGTTTGGGGTGTTACAATGTCATTTTTAACTAATTTATGCAATATGCTCATGCTAGCATGTCCTAGTTTTCGATGCCATAAGAAATAGCTATTCTTATTTTTAGCAATAAGGCATATGCTAGAGTTATGCATATCATCTAAATGCACTATATATATATTTTCTGGCCTATATCCTACAAGCAAAATCTTATTAAATGCAATGTCAATAACTTTACAACCTTTAGACTAAAATATGACATTGAAACATTTATCACATAATTGACTAATACTTAGAAGATTATGCTTAAGACCGTTGGCATGCAAAACATTTTCAGTAATGATAGAAAAGTTTTTACCAATATAGTTTATTCTTTAAATTTGTTTTGTAGAGTTTTCACAAAATGTACTTTCTCTTCCACTTTTTGGCTTAAAATCGATAAAACGACTCTTGTCACTGGTCATGTGTCTTGAGCATCCACTATTGAGGTACCATAATTTTTTCTTTGAATAACCCACCTCAAAACAATGCTAATTTTCTTACAAACATAGAATTAAAATTTGATTTTTGGTACCCAAATTCTTTTGGGTCCATAAGCATTAGTTCATATAATTTTAATCCTTTTGGATATCCATTTTGAAATCAAGCTCATATCTTGAGAAGTTATGAGTCTTTTAGGGACCCATATACTTTTAATGATTTTTCTCTTGTAAAAATTTTGAGGACCTCTATGTTTATAGAAATTAAAGATAATTTTAACAAAGTTTTGTTTTAAATTTTCTCTTTTTTTTTTAAAACTTTGTTAGAGTGAGCTTTGTCACTTTTAAGCAACTCAAGTTGCTTTTGATGATCCTCATGGACTCTTGAAAGTAAATTATGTAAGTCAAAATTTTTCTTTTCAAAGTTATTAATAATTTCTTGCATTTTATTTAATTTCTCTTCAAGTTCATGATTGGTTTTAGAAAGTAAGTCACTTTCATTTCTCAATTTTGAAATATTTTTCTTGTGTTTTGACATCATGACTTCAAATTTCAAACCCAGTTCATCATAGGCATCTTACAACTCATCAAAATAATACTCATTTAAAGTAGATGTGTTAGAAGTTACCTTAATATCATCGATAGCCATAAGGCAAAGATTGGCTACTTCTTGATCTTTATTGTCTGATGAATCGCCATCACTCCAAGTAGAAACATGAGGCTTAAGCTTTTGTTTGCTTGACCCTCTTTTCTTCTATTGAGGACACTCAAACTTGATGTGTCCCTGCTTCTTGCATTCATAGCATATGATAGGGTCCTTCTCTTTAATGGATTCATTCTTAAGTCCTTCATTCTTTTGGAATTGTCTTCCTTTATTGGGCCTTATGAACCTCTTAATCTTTTGCAAACATTGTCATTTTTTCATCATCATCATTATTGCTAGAGTCTTCATCCTTCTTACAAGTTGTTGATTTGATTGCAACTCCCCCTTTCTTTGGAATTTCTTTAATTCCCTTTTACATTATAGTTGATCTTCATTTCATACGTCAACAAAGAACCAATGATCTCATCAAGGGAGAGTGAATTGGGATCCTTTGACTCTTCTATTACCGTCACTTTAAGTTCCTAAGATGTTGGGAGACTATTCAACATCTTCTTTAACATCTCCTTATTAGGATGTGTCTTCCCAAGAGCTTTGAGACCATTAATGATATGAGTGAAGTGATCGGACATCTCTTTGATTCTTTCTTCTGGTTTTGCCTTAAACAATTCATAATTAAGGGTGAGAAGACTTATCTTGGACTCCTTAACTCTACTTGTCCCTTCATAGGTGACTTCAAGTTTATCCCATATTTCTTTTGCATTTTTACACAATGAGACTCTATTGTACTCATTTGGACCAAGAGAACAAAAGAGAGTGTGTATAGCCTTCACATTTAATTGCACCCTCTTGACATCATTTTTATCCCATTCACTCTCTTCCTTTGGGACAATACCTTCGACCCTTTTTATTGGAATGGATGGTCTATTAGTAACTATCCTCCAAAATTTATAGTCGTTGGCTTGGATGAATAGCTTCATTCTTATTCTCCAATATAAGTAGTTGGTGTCATCGAATAGTGGAGCCCTCATGGTGGAATGCCCTTCTCCCAATATAGTGGAATTTTTCTCTGATTTCATAAAGGAAATTTCTTGACTTGAAGCTTCTAACTTGAATACCTTGAGGATCTTCTTTCTTTGTGGTAAAACCCTCTCTAGAGTTCTAGCTCTGGTATTAATTGATAGCTCGATGAAGCAAACCAAAAATGCCAAGAGGAAGGGTGAATTGGCCTTTAAAAAATTTGGTGAAGGCAAAAGCAAGAATGAAACAAAGAACAAAAAAAATTTAGAGTGGTTCAGCCCAACTGCCTACTCCATTACCTTAGCTTTCCACCACTAAGGATTTTCCCAAATTTACTAATTTGCTTTGAGGACAAGGTTTAACCTTACAACTCCTTAACATTTCTACCCTAAATCTTAAGGTTCAAACTCTCTTAAAGAGATACAAATGAGCAAACAAAGAAACAATCCTTACAAGATACAATTGTTTGCAAATTGAAGCACAAATACAATTAGATACACTTGAGAAAAAGAATAGAGATAAAGCTCAAAAGTATATGTAAGAAGAATATGAAAATTTCAGCTCTAAGGTTATTTGATTGATGATTTTTGCTTGAAAGTGCTTTCTTGGATGTTGTAGGACTCTGAAAGATGGTATTTACACCCCCTAATAGATTTCCAACTGTTGAGGTTGTTGGTAAGTTAATATGGCCATTAGGGATGTAAAACTAGAGCATTTATTTCACCTGTAACTTCGAGTATCGATTCCTCCAAAAAAGGTATCAATATTTTTTGTCATAAATGCTAATTCAGTGATCGTTGGAATGAAATAATCAATACTTAAAAAATATTTTATCGATACTTCCTCAAATAGGTATCGGTACCGGATCGATACTTCGTATGGTTTATGAGAAATAAAATTCAATTTTTGTATCGTTTTTAATAAATTTATCGATTATTTTCAAAAAGTATCGATACCAAAAATATGGTATCAATAATTTTTAGGGTTTTAAAAATAGAATGCCTTTTTTGTCTCAATTTTTCTAAGGGTATCGATATTTCTAAAATTATCTATACTTGGCCAAATGGTATCGATACTTTTTGGCCTGGAGCAATTATGACTTGTTTGAAAATCATTTTTACAGCTCCAACACTTTTAAAAGGGATAGAAGACTAGTCTCTGGCATTTTAAAGGTAAGATATTCGAATGATCTTGAAAGGTACCTTGGGTTACCTAACATAGTAGGGAGAAATAAAAAGATATCCTTTCAAATTCATAATAATAGACCTAAAAAGAGGATTAAAAGCTATGGTATGCGGTTTTTATCTTAAGAAGGCAATGAGGTCTTTATTAAGGCTGTCCTTCAAGCTATCCCTACATACTCAATGGTGGGTTTTTTGCTACCAAAGACCCTTTGTGATGAATTGGAAAGTATTATGGCTAAGTTTTGCTGGCAGAAAGGTAATGGTAGGAAAGGTATACATTGTTGCAGTTGGGATCATTTATGCGTGTTCAAAGAAAATGGGGGTATGGGTTTTCGAAATCTTGCTAATTTCAATATTTTATTATTAGAAAAGCAAGGTTGACGCCTAATTAATTATCCAAATCCTCTTTTAGGCCATGTTTTAAAAGAAAAATATTTCTCGCCTACAGATTTCTCAAATACAAGGTTAAAGAGTCTACCTTCGTATGCTTGGAAGAGTGTGAGGGCAGCGTGAGGACTATTATAAAAGAGGTTAGGCTGAAGGGTTGGTTCGAGTGAAAATCTCTATTAGGGAAGATTCATGGCTATCAAAGTCTGCAGGGTACAGATTAAACATTGTCATTAATAATGATGGGGTTAGATTTGTTTCGGATCTAATTGACGTATATTCTAGAGAGTGGAAAGTGGATCTCATCTATAGTACCTTCCCAACGAATGTTGCAAATACAATTCTACAAATTCCATTGGCAAGGGCAACTCATGAAGACATGCAAGTGTGGTGTGGCAAGCCTTCTGGATAATTTTCAGTGAGGAGTACCTACAAACTATTACAAATAGGTACTCTACTTTCTATCGATAATTTTATACAAACCAATCCTAGTGGATTCTACAAAAAATTATGGAACTTACAACTTCCTCCAAAAATAAAGACTACAATATAGAGGATATCTTGGAATTATATGCTTACACTTGCTAATCTAAGTCACAAAAAAATAAGAGTGGATGTATTGTGTCCAATGAGTCAAGGAGTAGTGGAAAACACCAATTATATCTTTCGGGAGTGCCCTACAATAATCGAGACTTGGGTTACCATAAACTTGTCCTAGATTTTAACTAATACGAATCTAAATTACTGGGAATGGATTACTTAGGTTTTTTAAAATAAGACCAGTGAGCAATGCAGGCTATTCTATTATGGTCTGTGGGCAATCTAGACAAATCTAAATCAACTAGTGTATGAAGGGAAGAAATTATCAGGCATAGAAATCTCGAACTGGATAACTAAGTATATGTGCAAAATGGATGGGTTAGAAGTGAAGAAACTCACCAAATCTGGTGGACAAGAGAAGTGGAGACCCCCAAGTGAACCAAAGATCAAGATTAACTTTGATGGAGCTTTTGATTTACATCAGGCTAGATCTAGATCTGGGGTGGTGGCTAGGAACTCCTCTGGTGAAATTTTGGTTTCAAAGGCGGTCTTACATACAACGGTTTCTTTTCTGTTTGTAGCAGAGGCTCAAGCATGCTTTCAAGCTATTTGTTAGAGGTTCACCTGGGTCTTGAGTCTGTGATAATTGAAAGTGACTCGTTGACAACAATCAAGAAATTTATGTCAATAAACACTGATAAATCAGTAATTAGGGTCATTATTAGAGATATTCACCAATACATAGGCCATTTTTAGAGAATAGTCTTTCATTATACTCCTAAAACAACAAACTTACTTGCTCATTGCCTAGCTACGGTGAGTCTAAAGAAAGGGGAGGAGTTTTACCTTGATGGTGCTATTCTAAACTTTGTGCGACGTGCTCTGGAGATGAGAAGGCAATGGAACTCGAATTGAATCTGTTGCATGGAAGATTTCTCTAGAAGAAGATAGGTAAAAGAGAAGAGCCTTTGGTTTTTTTTTTTTGGAAACTACTACTTTTGGGTAGTTATGTAATCGCCCTTTTTCAGTAAAATTGGAATAGTGGTTTCGGGACCACAAATCTAAATTTAGAAAATTTAGTTTAATATTATTTTATGGTCTACAGTATGATAGAAATATCGTATAAAAATTTCGTTAAGAAATTTTACCGTTTACATGCCTAATTTGATAAAAAGGACTAAATTGCATTAAGTGCAAAGGTTATGTTCTAATAGCTAAAGGTATTAAATAGCTATAGAATTTTAAATTAGAGGTCATTATATAGTAAATAGGCCATTAAAGTGTTTAATGGTTAAGTATGAATAGTCATCATTGGAAATTGAATGAAATATTAAGGTTAATTTTAGAAATTAGTGATTAAAGTTATAATAAATAAAATTGAATGAATTATTAAGGTTAATTTTGGAAATTAGTGATTAAATTTATAATAAACAAAATAAAATAATCTATTATCATCATCATCCACCAAAAATAAAAAAAAATAAAAAAAGAAGAAGAAAACCTAGCCATGGAAGCTTGAATTTGGGCAAGCTTATTTTGCTCAATTAGGTATGAATCTTTATTCCCTTTTTTATGATTTTTTATGTTTTTAAGATTGTAGTAGCTTAATCTAGCTAGTTCGTGGATTAATTTGCAAAACTATTAAAGTATTTGGGTTTTTTCATTGATGAATATGCTTGAATTTTGAATTTTGAATTTTGATGATAGAAAATGAATGGTTGTTAGATAAACAACTTTTGTAAAGAGAATTTTGATGAAATTATTAATTAGGGATTAAATTGAAAAAAATGATAAATTTATGGTAAAATTTGTGAATTTTGTGAAATATATGGGCTGCTATTAATATGTATAAAATCAGCTAGGCTTGAGTAAGGATTAAATTGTATGAATTTTATTTTTCGAGCCTAGGAACTAAATTACAAAGGAATTGAGAGTACCATTTTGCCAAAATCCCATGTTAGATTAAAATGAGTGAGAATTATATTGAAATGAGTTAAATTCATTCATATAGATCCTATCAGACCTCGTACAGAGTTAGATCGAGGTAAAGAGAAAATATCTGATTAGTAGCCTTCGTATCTACGTACACTTGTCGAAAAGTTCATGTAATTAAATTGTACATTTATATGTTTTAAATTGAATTATTTGTTTGTGAATTGTATAATTGCCATGAATAAATACCGGTTCTATATTCGACAATTACCGATTCCGGTTTTAACCTTAGGAATCCGTAGGATACAAATGACATCTCATTAGGGTTACCAATTTCAGCTCTTATGAGATTCCCAATACTCAGCTCACATAAGCTTCCCGTTATTTAGCTCGGAGATTCTTACCGTTTACAGCTCGTATGAGCATACATGTACATGAATTGACGGATTACAATTAAGTACACTTCGTGCGTACTACCCGTTTATCCAATGATATTCTAAATGGTTCAACAGGCACAGTTCTATTACGAGATTATATTAAATATGATTATTTGATGAATTCAACCATGTGTGTTGGATCTTATATGTGATTTTCATGGCTAATATGTTGGTAATCATGTGTTTAGGCTTTTGGTCAAATTGGTTGAGATATGTTTTGTTTACTTACCTATTTTATGGATATATAGTAAGTTAAATTCTGTGTTATACGAACTTACTAAGTTAAATCATGTGTTTAGGCTTTTACTTTGTGTTATTTTCCATGTTTTATAGTAATTCAGAAACTTGTACGGGCTGGATGCTAGTCAGAGCTATTTCACACTATCTTTTGGTCTTTTTGGTACTTTCTATAAATTAATTCCGGTTATATTGGCATGTATAGGTTAATTTGGCTAATGTTGGCATATAATTGTTTTATTGAGATTAGCCACTTATATGGCTTGTGTTTGGTATATTTTGATGTATATATATAAGTGACCTTATCATATTTGATGTGTGATTGATATAGTAGAATGAAAGAAAGTAAAATGTGGTTTGAATATGCATTTATGGATTTAGTCACTTAGGTAAGTTGATATACTTGTTGACATGTCTTTAAGTTGTCATTTAAGGTGTCTAAGGGTGTATTGGTTGTAAGTGGTGATATTTCAAGTTTAAGACTTGATTTTGGCTTTGTTTTGAATGCCTTGTTATGGCTTGTTGATGTGCAAATTGTTGTGTTTAGGTTGGTAACAAATTGGGTGAGAAATGTTGCTTGGAAAATGGCCTATTTTCATCCACACGGGTAAAGACACGGGTGTGTGTCTCAGCCGTATGTGACACACAGCTAGGTGAAACGGCTATGTGTCCCTTATATCTTTTAAATTGTGCAAGTCAGTATGCTCACACGGCTTAGCACACAGGCGTGTGGTTTGGCCTGTGGCCCAAGTCAAGGAGTTACACGGGTACGGATATCGACTGGGACACGGTCGTGTGTCCCTATTTTGAATGCCCACACGGTCTAAAACATGAATGTGCCTCTTGGCCGTGTGAGTCATACAGCCTGGCCACACGGCCGTGTGACCCCCACAGCTTTGAAAAATTTCAATGTTTTTTGAAAAATTCCTTGAGTATCCGATTTAGTCCTAACTTGTTTCTAATACACATTTTGGGCCTCAACGACTCGTATAAGGGGCAATATGTATAATTTTGATTGGTTTTTGACATGAATGCTATATGATATGAAATGTTTGCATTTTCTGTCTGTTTGACTTGTAAACTCTGGTAATGCTCCTTAACTCTGTTCCGGCGACGAATTCAGGTTAGGGGTGTTACAAGTTGGAAGAATAGTAATGGGCGATAAATGCGATTAATGATGATGTCAGCTACCACTTTTGACTGGATAGGTTTTGTTTGTTCGGTTATTTTGTTTTGTTTTGTTTTATCGGTTGGGTCCCTTTCTATTTTGTTTTTAGGCCACCCTTAGGATCTATTTAGTTTCTGTTGAACATTTTACTATCCACTCCAATATTAATTTCGTATCTTTTTTATTTTGACATAATGTCTCAAACTCATAAATAGGAGGACAATGTACTTCAGTACACTCGAACCTATATCCTCCTATATTGGTAACAATGTCTATACCAATTGAATTAAGACTCAATCAGTAAGAGGTTTAAATTAATAAAAAATAATTAAGAAGACGGCAGGGACATATTAATTATACATAGTAGTTAACAATTTATAACAAATTAGTAAAATATGATAAACAATACAATAGTTATAAACTAAAGATAAGATGTAAAATTTTGCATAAGCTATTAATAATTTTTTACACATTTACAAATGTTAGCATTATTGTAACATCAATTTTGGTTTACAATTATATCAATTTTGCAAGTTAGTTCTATGATTTCAAATTTTAGGATAAACTTACTCGTTCAGTTTCTTTTTATAAGTATCAATTAATTGAAAATATAGTAGCAAATATTGATTATGGTTTTTAATTTAGAAATCAATGATTATATAATGATAATTCATTGTGAATAATAATGATCTGTCTGATCACTTAACTCTGTATCAATTTTGATTTGACCATCAAATCATCGAAATAATCAATTTAAGTATTAGATTTAAAGTTATCGTCATAGTCATAATGATTGATTGACATCACTGTAAAAACATCATAATGAATTTTATTAAAAATATTAAAAATTAAATTACCCTTTTAGTCATTTAGTTTTTCAGAAATTTTTATATAGGTTATTTAACTTTGAAAGTTTACGATTTGGCCATCTGTAAAATGATTATAATTTTTTTGGACATTGATTAATTTTCATGCTTTGGTTTTTTTTTTTTTTTTTTTGATATATCGATGTAATCTATGATAAATATTTAAATTTATTTTGGTGAAATAGATATCAAATATTTTAAATAATGCATCTTAATGTTTAAATTTATTCATCAAAAATTTAAAATTTAGTGTAAAGATTTCTTATATTTGTTTAAGTTTATATTTTGATCATCGATTTTTCAAGTGTTACATAAAAGTTATGGACATTATCATTTGATAACAATTTAGTCACTACATTGTTACCCATTGTTATTTTAGCAAAGATGCTGTAATAATGCATGATCCATAGCAATTTGCAAGTTCAAAGGATATAATCTTGCATATATATATATATATATATATATATTAGTTTGTATTTTGTGTGATGCTTGAATTGGTTGCGTATATTAATTATCCAGCTTTGTAACTTCATTTTTTAAAAATCTATAAAGAGGAGTCCTCCACAACTAGTGAAGAGACCTTTGGATATTTTGGAAATTTGACTCTCGAGCTCTATCTAAAATCTTCTCAACTTATTATTATATTGTTTAGCTTTATCATCAATCAAATTTTCTTTTTTATACTCTACCAACCACCACCTGCTGTTGCGTTCAGTGTTACCAGATTTACTCTAGTCTTTCTCTTCACCTTCTTTCAATACATCTCATTTACTTGTCTACAATGTTTTTTTCTTTCTATAAAAAAACACTCTACACACTATTAATGATTTAATAGAATAATAATCAAAATATTAAATACGGGTAGCATTAGTGACAAAAAAAAATTTAGACTTGAATGATAAACTAAAACACTTTAATTAATAATTAAGCAAATACTGGTCAATATCTAAAAGTTAAAATTATAAAAACAAATTTTATTAATCAAATAATATCACAATCATTGCACAAATGAATTTAATAATGCAACCTTTTGGCTAAAGATGAAGATAATTTCAGCATTAAAATTTAATAATGCAACCTTTGGGCTAAAGATGAAGATAATTTCAGTGGTGCAAGATCTTCCGTATCCCACGGCATTGAATTTTGATTGCATCTCCCATTTGATAATATAAAATAAATGAGATGATGACCCAATTTTTAAAAGTTTTTATTTTAGGTAATAAAAAAAAGTTTTTGATTATTTTAACTACTTCCATTAAAATTGTAAATGACAATATATATGAAATTATTTTTAAAATTTTTATTTTTCACACAATTTTAAAAAAATAAAAATTTACCCATTTTAATCTTCACTCTTTTAATATAACTGACGTTTAACCCTCTTCTTAACAATTCAGGAATTACAACCACATCATCTATGAAAAATGGCCTCCTCTTTCATCTGCTTCGTTGATTAGAGCAATGCGTCACCGTCGATGCTGATTCTTTGTAGTAGAGGTGACAAAAAATTGAAAAAAAAAATTAAAAGATAGTATGGAAATATCAAATTTAGAAAGAAAAAAAAGATTGAAAATATTAAAGACAATGTCGAAGTTTCCAAATCTACTATTCGCCAAGATGATTTACAAATAATTTTCTTTTAAAATCTATGCTTTTTCTCTCTTTTGTAATAGCTCTAATAGTATAGCTAGAATTTTTATACAAATTTCAGGATTTTTTTATATCTGTGAGGATTTAAGTTTTAGGCATGGATTATTTTTTCTGGAAACTGTTGTTAAGTGCTTTGAATGGTTGTCAATTCCCCCATGGCTCTAATATTTGCATAAGAACAATGAAAACCCTAACTATTATATGCCACAATTATTACTAGTTAAGGAAGCAGAGCATGTTATTTATGCCTTAAAGACATTGGAATTTACTGTGAATTTTTCACAGAGGATATGGTTGTTGTTCTCAATTTGTTAAGGTGAGAGGTAAACCTCGTTTATATAAAAAGATTGGGACTAAAATGAACATTTTTATTTTACTTAAATACGTAAAAAATAAAAATTTTAGAAATAATTCCACGTTAGATCTCTGTTTACCTTTTTAATACGTGTTAACCTATTTTCTCGGATGCCTATAATAAAAACTTTTGAAAATTGGGCGTTTACCCTAAAATAAATTATTAAAACATAAAATATTTGATATGGTCTCTTTTTGGTCTGCTCCACAAAACTTGCTATATAAACAGAAAACTAGTTTTGAATGTTGTTTTTCTTATCCCTTTCTCGATCAACTGCTTGTTTCACCATGGAGAAAATAGATATGTGCAACTCCAGCATGGTTTCCACATCCCATGATGTTGAGGAGTCTTGGGATGATGAATTCCAACAACTGGTGCAAACCTTCCCTAAAGATAAAAGCTTCACAGGAATGAATCTTTACTTCTTCCAAGGTTTCTGGTGCCCATCAATTGTTTTAAAAGCTGTGATTTCTTGTCAGAAACATTTCCAAGCATTTGATTCTGATATTATCATCGCCACTTTGCCAAAATGTGGCACTACTTGGCTTAAAGCTTTGACTTTCTCCACTTTGTACCGCAATCAGTTCGCAAGGGAAAAGAATCCCTTGCTCACCTATAACCCTCACTCTCTTGTTCGCTTCATTGATTATGACTTCTATTTCAACGACACTTGTCCTGATCTCGAAAATTGTACTCTTTATCAGCCAAGACTTTTTTCTATCCACTTCCCTTATGCTTCTTTGCCAACTTCCATTAAAGATTCCAACTGTAAGATTGTTTACTTATGTAGAAACCCCATGGATACGCTCATTTCATTTTGGTCTTTCTTTTCCAGGCTTCGAGGCGAAGGCTTTGAGCCAGTCTCACTAGATGAAGCTTTTGAGATGTTCTGCCAAGGAATCAATGAATTTGGACCATTTTTCGATCATGTGCTAGGGTATTGGAGGTCAAGCCAAGAAAAATCGAGCAAAATATTGTTTTTACAGTATGAAGATCTCAAGGAAGACATCAAAACTCACCTAAAAAAGTTGGCAATGTTTTTGGGGGTTCATTTCACTGAGGAAGAAGAGAAACAAGGAGTTGTTGAAGAAATAGTGAAAATTTGCAGCTTTGAGAACATGAAAGACTTGGAAGTGAATAAGAAGGGCGCGCAAACTTTTGGGTATCCACAAGAAACTTTCTCGGGGAAAACAAAGACTTTTGAGATTCCACGTGAAGCTTTCTTTAGAAAAGCAAAAACAGGAGATTGGAGCAATTATCTCACACCCTCCATGGTTGAACGTCTAGAGAAACTTATTCAAGAGAAATTGGAAAACTCAGGTTTAACATTTAAATTGTTCTCTAAAACTTCAAAGGATATTACTTCTACATGACGAGGATGTATGTCTATTGGCTTTAATTCATGATGAATAAATTCCATATTTGCATGTAGAGAGTCTTTCCTTTGCAAAATAAGGTTATATAATAATATTGAGGTTAAGATATGCTTGTACTCCTATATTTATCCGAATTTGAGATTTAGTTCTTTGTATTTTTAAAGTTAAAATTTTAAGCCTCTTGCTTTTTCAATTTAAAGATTTTAATCTAATCATTATCATTGTTTGTAATTTCTGTCAAGACTTGTCAACTTAACATATTTATTTTTTTGCCAATCATGTGCAATGTCATAAGAGGGCAATCTAATTAACATGCCGAGTTGGCAAGTTTTGATGGAAAATGCTAATAATATTAATGATTGGACTGAAATTTTTAAATAAAAAATTAAAAGATTTTCACTTTTAACTATTTAAATATACTGACTAAATTTTAGATCTTAGCTAAATACAGGGACCTAATATTATTCCAAGGACATGTAATATAGTTATCTTATTGTAAGGTTATGGTTTATGAATATCTAGATATCTAGATGTAATAAAACCAACTCATTTGAGAGCCCACTAGGAATAAATAGGGGTATTGTGATAAGTTGTTAAGAGTAAATAAGTTTATTGTTGTGATTTTAAATTATTTTTCACATAATTTTAGTTAATTGATTATCTGTTTAAAAATGTTAAAAAATTCATTAATTAAGTAATATTTTTATAATTGAAAATATTCATTGATTGAAAAGTTAATTGATCATCTTAATTGTTAAAAAATTATTTTTCACTTAATTTTAATTAATTGATCATTTTCCACCCTTTTTAGGTGCGGCAACAACTCAATATCCAAGGGTTGTTTGGTTTTTATTTCTTTCTCTTATGTTGGTTTCACTTGTAACTCGGCTAGGATGCGTTTGTCATTGTAAAGGCTCAATCTTGTGAACATTGCTCTTAGTTTCGTTTTTACCTTCCTGCTTAGGGCATCTACTAAAACGTTTGCTTTCTTTGGATGGTATTCAATTGTGCAATCGTAGTCTTCGAGTAGCTTGATCAATCTCCTTTAGATTAGGTTAAGCCCCTTTTAAGTTAAGAGATATGTTAAACTTTTTTTATTTGTGTAAATTGTGCACTTTTCCCCATAAAGATAATGCCTTCAAATTTTAAGTCCGAAGACCACCGCTGTTTACTTTAGGTCATGTGTAGGCTAGTTGCACTCATGGGTTTTGAGTTTCCTTGAAACATAAATGACTACCATCTTACATTAGAACACAACCGAGTCCCACATATGATGCGTCACTATAAATAACATATACTTTTTCTTATTTAGGTTGGATCAAGATAGGAGCTTGAGTTAGAATCGATTTTAAGTTCTCGAAACTATTTTGTTATTCGTCGGTCCACTTAAAGGGCGTGTCTTTCCTCAGCAACTTAGTTAAGGGGGTGACTACTAACGAAAAACCTTCGACCAGCCTTTGATAGTATCTTGCTAAGCCTAGAAAACTCTGAATTTCCAAGACATTCTTTGGTTTGGTTACTTCCACTCTAGGATTGTTTCTATCTTCTTCAGATCTACTTGGATTCCATCAGTAAATATAATGTGACGTAGGAACATGATTTTCTTAAGCCAAAATTCGCACTTGTTAAATTTTTTGAAAAGTTTCTTTTCCCATAGAATTTGTAAAATAATCCTCAAGTGTTCGTTGTGCTCCATTTCAAATTTTGAGTATACGAAAATGTCATCAATAAATACTACGATAAATAGGTCAAGGAAAGGTTAAAACACGCGGTTCATGAGATCCATGAATGTTGGTGTATTCGTTAATCCGAATGACATGGCCAAAAACTCATAGTGATCATAATGAGTTCTAAAAGTTGTTTTGGGTACATCCACCTCTTTAACCTTCAGTTGGTAATACTCTGACCTTAAATCTATTTTGGAAAACACAGTGGCACCTTGGAATTGATCAAATAAGTCATCTATCCTTTGTAAAGGGTATTTATTTTTCACCATTAACTGATTTAGTTGACGAAAATCGATGCAAAGTCAAAGAGATCCATCCTTCTTTTTCACGAACAATATTGGTGCTCCCTACGGAGAAATATTGGGTCTAATGAATCCATGATCTAGCAACTTGATTGTGATCTTCCTGTGATAAGTTTTATAAATTTATAATGAATCGTTTTTTAAACTAACTATTATCACGATGTAGGCAAGTGTACCTATCGAACAGTAGTATAGCTTTAGCAAGATCAGATTTGTAATGCCCCTTTACCCGAGACCATTGCTGGAATTGAGCACGAGGCGTTACTAAACCTACCTTACAACTTAATCAAGTTCAAACAATTTATTTTATTTCCCGTAATAAACTGTCCGTCTGCATTAAAGTTGCTAAAAAAAATCATATCTCGAGTTACAAAACTCAAAATCGAAATCCGTAAATTTTCTCTGAAACTAGACTCATATATCTACTTACTAATTTTTTATAGAATTTTTGGTCGAGCCAATTAGTATAGTTTATTAGTTAAAGTCTCCCCTGTTTCAGGGTTCGGCTAATCTGACCTCTATGCACTACAAATCAAATTTCTTCCTATACAGAAATCCAATGATTATGTCGTTTATTTCTCTTAAAAATAGACTCAATAAGGAATCTATAAATATATAGTATGACTTCTAATTGTTTTTGTAAAATTTATGGTGAATTTCTAAAGTCAAAACAGGGGATTTAGAAATCACTCTGACCCTGTTTCACTAAAACTAAAGTATCTCATAAAATACAACTCATTTACCTGTTTTGATTCCTCCATATGAAAATAGACTCAATAAGCTTTAATTTTATCTCTCATTAACTATCTAAGTCCATTTTTACTATTTATAGTGATTTTTCAAATCCACATCATTGCTACTAATCAATACTGTTTTAAAGCTAAATTCACCCTTTTTCAGGATTTCCATGGAATAACTAGCATTTAGGCATACATAAAACCAAACATGTCTTTGATTAGCCAATCCAATAGCTAACCATCATCAAGCATTTTCATACTATCCATAAGCCATATCATAATATTATACACTCAAAATGATTGCTATGCTATACATGCCATACTCAAAATGAAGCGTCTAGTTATACCAAAATAATTCCTAATGATACTGTGTCCGGATATCCGACGTGCTTTATGATCCCCAAGATAGCTTGACAATACTATAAAAGAGAAGGAAAATAAAGGGTAAGCATTAAGCTTAGTAAGTTTGCAAGCAGATAAATAACAACTTTCATAAGAATTATTTTACTTACCTTCTTCCTTATCAAACATACATGAGCATTATATACTTACCTTTATTCTTCTATCATTAGCTTATCTTACCTTTTGATGTATAAATCGTCTTACCTTACCTTACCTTAATGTTCTCTTTAAATTTTCCCCCGTTGAACCACTTGGAATACTAAGGATACACGGGTACCTTACCATTGCCATGACTTGTCATGGTCTTACGTGGTATCCTTGCCTTATGAACTCACCAATGCCATGCTTTGGCATGGTCTTACATGGGACCTTTGCCTTATAGTAACTTATTAATGCCATGTATTGACATGGTATCCTTGCCTTAGAACCTTACCAATGGCCATGCCTTGGCACAGGCTTACATGGTATCCTTAAACCCTAATGTCATGACATTCGTATCCTACACATTCCTAAGGTTCAACCGGGACTATCTGAAATTACTTCTCCTTCAATTCACGTTGGAGTATTCTTTGAATAATTTCATGAAATAAATATACACATGCTGGAAAATTAACAAAAGTAACATAAAATAATAGAAAATTGTATTTATTTACCGCAAACTTACCTCAAAACAAAATACAATCAACTATATTGATTTAGTCCTCTATCTTTTTCTTTCTTCGGTCTACCTCCGTATTTTGTTCTTCTTGATCTATAATAATAAATTTAGCTTATTTAATACTCACATTTATCAAAACAGTCCTTGACTCAAACTTTGGTAAAATTACATTTTTGCCCCAAAAATTTTACATATTTACACTTTTTCCCCAAGGCTCGAAAATTAAAATTCATCCTATTTTCTTATGTTTTATGACATGCTGATCATTTTTCCATTCTATGGCAACATCAAATTCTCACTCTAACATGTACTTATGAACATTAGGTATTTTTACAGATTATGTCGTTTTACTCGTTTTCGCTTAAAATCGCTTAGCAAAAGTTGTTTAACATAAATTCAAGCTTCATATTCTATCATAAAACATAAAAATAAACATATTTCATCTATGGGTATTTTTCGCAACCACTATTCTGTTTAGGCCCTATTCGGGATGTTACAGGATTGTCGAACCCAAAGGGCTAGGAGTACTAGTAATGACTGTCTTCTAATTATCTAGCCGAAGAAAAGAGATTTTTTTTTAACTAACTAATTAATTAAACTAAAAACTTGCAGAAAATTGAATTTGGGAAATTACTTTTTGGGAAAGCGATTGATTGAGACAATACCTAAGGAAAAATCCACCTAGACTTTTACTTGTTATTCTGGCTCCGAACCGGACGATTTATTCATTTAACTTGCTCCGTAGAAATCCCTAATGTATATTATTATCCCTCTCGAGACTAACAACGTCTAATCCCTAGGTTGAATAACCGAGAGTTATCT
Organism: Gossypium anomalum; assembly: GCA_025698475.1. Taxonomy (NCBI): domain Eukaryota; kingdom Viridiplantae; phylum Streptophyta; class Magnoliopsida; order Malvales; family Malvaceae; genus Gossypium; species Gossypium anomalum. Next base: position 71,476,359 of record CM046966.1, on the reverse strand, counting down.
CTAATTAACACCCTAAGGTTGCATTAACTCGATCTATGGATTCCCTTATTAGGTTTCACCCCAATCCGGTAACATCTTGTCACCCTATCTCTAGGCGCGCAATCAACTCTGCTTAATTGTGACAAAGTTACTCTTAGTCAGGGTCTATTCCTCCTCCAACTAAGAGTAGTAAATTGAAGTGATATACTGAAATACCAAAACAAGAATTAAGAGCACATAATTAAGAACAAGTCAAATATTTATCATACGATTCAGAAATAATAACAAGGTTTCGTCATAGGTTCATCCCCCTTAGGTATTTAGGGGTTTAGTTCATAACTAAACAAGAAAACGTCTCAGAATAATAATGATTACAAAACATAAAGAAAACCCAAAACTCCTGAAGGGGGAATTGAGGAGAGATCTTCAGTCTTGATAGTGGCTCCGGCTTCTGAGATGGATCAGTCGACTTCCTTGGAGTAATTCCTTACTCCCTATTCTCCGTCTTTTTTTCTTCCTCTTCTAGGGTGTAGTTATAGGCTTTGGAATGCCTAAGAACCCTCAAAAGTGGCCTTTGCCGAATTGTACTTAACTTAGGCTTGGAAGGGACACGCCCGTGTGCGATAACTACAGGCCGTGTTCGAGGTACACGGCCTTGTGTTATACCTGTCTGAATTGTGCTTCAATTCTGCCAAATTGGCATGACCGTGTGATCTGCTCGTGTGAAGAGGTCTAGGCCGTGTTGATTTCGTGCTTTGGCCCTTTTTCTCCGTTTTTGGCCCGTTTCTCGTTCCTTTCGTTCTCTTATGCTTACCTGAGAATAAAACATGAAATTAAGGCATTAGGAGCATCGAATTCACCAAATCTAAGGAGAAATCATTCATAAAAGACGTTAAGCATGGGTTATAAATATGTATAAATTACGGTTTATCACAACTCTTGAAGTTAAAATTTTAATTCTTTTAACTTATTTGGCGCCATACAATAAATATCTATTAACACTGGTGCAGTTCCTAGTATTACCTCAATTTCGAACTCTACCTCGCGATCCGAAGGTAACTCTGGCAGTTCTTCAAGAAATTCACTAATTATTCAAATGTCATTTACTTTGGGTACGACAATTTTAACATCTTTGACATAAGCTAAGAATTATTCGAAACTCTTGCGAACCAACTTTTCTGGGACCATGGCTGAGATCACCTTTGATAAGTAATTTCTTCTGTTTCTTACTATGACAACTTCATTTTTATCATTGGTTTTTAAAGTTTCCCTTTTTAAAGCACAATCCAAATTTTACTTGGTGCTCCATCAACCAGTCCATCCTCAGAATTAGATTGAATTCCTTGAATTACAATTCCATAAGGTCGACGTGAAAAATTTCCCCTTATAACTCCAATAGAAATCTTTTTTAAATTCTGTATATCCTAACTGTTTCTTCTAATGGTTTTATTACTGTAATAACATTACTAGTTTTTTTTTCTTCTTCTTTCAATTTTTCAACCTTATTCAATTCTACATACAAATGAGTAGATCCCACATCGATTAAAGTAAAGAAAGGCACAGAATGAATAAGGAATATACCTTTAATGACATCGACGACATTCTTATCCTCTTATCCTCTTTCCATATAAACTAAGGTTGGTTGCCTCGCTTCTGCACGATTTGTACTCTATGTTGGCACTTTCTGGCCTAGATTTTCGTCGTTTCAGTTGGGTCCACGATTTCCTTATCTTTGGGTCCAGTTTTGGCCCTGATTATGCTATTGAGTGGGTTTATTCCAACGAGGACAATCATTTATTTGATTTTCTTTCGACCTACACTTACAATCTCTTTCCAACATTCTCCTGTGTGATGTTTCTCACAATATTGGCACTTTGAAGTACGTTGGTTATTGGACTTGGGTTGTGGCTTAACCCTTTTTGTAGGTATGTGGTTTGAATTATTTGAACCTGAATCTCTTTTGTTTGGAAATTTCTATCTCTTTTCTTGTTCCACGCGTTTGATTTCCTCTAAGATTTTGGTGTTTTCAACCAAATTTTTAAACTTCTTTTCCTAGAGGAGTGCCATTTGTACTTTCAAGTCATATCTCAACCCCCTTTTCAAACCTGAGAATATAACACCTCAATATTATAAATTCAACTTTGTACTTCAAAACTTGCATATCTACTTGTTTTTATTCAATAAATTCATATCTACAGGGTTCAACATATCGAGGGCCCACATTCTTTTCTGGAAAATTTCTTAGAAATAATTCCAAGTTATTCGTTCTGCAAGCGTTCTTCTAACAATAGCCTATCACCATCAATAGGCTTCGTCTCTTAACAAAGATACAACACCTATTAACTTTTGTTCCGGAATGCATTCTAGGTCCTCCAAAATTTTTTCTGTTATTCCCATCCAATACTCTGCTATGGTGAGAGTTGTTTCGGCAACACCTTTAGATAATTCAACCTCATTTGACTTAAGCTTTTCCGCGACCGTCTTTTCATTACCATTACTTGATCTGGCGACCCTTTGAATAGCTCTCAGCATAGCTTGAGTCGTTGCACTGTCTCCACTGATTCCATCATTCTGATTTCCCGTTCCTATATCTCCGTTCTCGTGATTTTTATCTTCATTAACGGTAGAATTTTCTACATAATCCTCCATAGGATTTGGGTTTTCTCCCTGTACCTATCGAACTGTTGATAGGTACAGCCCTATGCAATCTTACCCTACCACATCTGCCTTGAGTGCTTATAATGATATTTTATATAAATCTACAATTCCGGGTCCTAGTTCTCTACATTGCCTGAGAGGTAAGGAAAATGAGGAATGAACTTACAATAGCTCAGTGTGAGTCTAATCTTTAAACCATTATATGTAACTGTTTCACAGTAGAACATTCAATATATAGTGTCGCAGTAGTAGTTTAAGCATAATATAAAGAACATTCAACAAAATAATACAAGTACAATTTATATTCATGATGCAAATGTAATTTCCCACCTATCCATCTTATCTGCCCTCGAGCATTTCTCAACACTCCAAAACACATGTCAATAATTAACCATCCCAAATTTCCCGGTGAAGATGGTTGTTCACTCGTCATTCATGATGATGACTTTTACTAAAATAACTTACCATCTCTGGTTGCCTAATTTCGATGTCTTTTTAAACTATCATTCTGGTTTATCTAGTTTTGATGACATTGCAACCTACTTTATGCAGTACTGACTTTTGGTGTAGACTTAATTTGTCACTTTCTCCTACGAAACTTCTCTGTCTGCTATACCCAATTTCATTAATTATGCACATATACTCAACATATCATGCTATTAATCATCAATCATGCTACGCTTGTCAAGCACATTCAATATTTCATACTATCATTTAATGACATGTATTTTTGTATTCATTCATATCAATTTCACATATACAATGTCTTCATGCAACTAAAACTTGTAACAACATATTGACATTAGATTGTTTATCATGCTCATTCGGCTAACACATACATAATAAGTTTAAATGTAAGTGTCAGATTACAATTTCCTAAATAAAGAATATTATGTGTGTATTAGCTAGGATTCTGTAAATATTTCAATGATTGTTATCCCTAACTTTAAGGCTATTTTTAGCGTCAAGATTCCTAGAATTAGTCTATTTCCTAGTATATAGTTTCCTAAGTTAGGCTTACTGTGTGTATATATATCAGTGTAATTTCTTGTGAATAAATTCAAGCCTGATTTTAACATGGTATCAGAGTATTTTTTTAGCTTAATTTCTGGAATTTTTTTTATTCTTTGTCTGGCAACTTCTTCTCATTCCTGATCAACCCTCAAGCCTGTAGAATTTGTTCAAAAGAAACATGGCTGAAATTGTTGAAACCAGCAACATTGGGGATATCTCAGAAGTCTCTGTGAACAACTCAAACCCAACAACTGAATTGCAAAACATCCAAGTAGCCTACAGGTTAAATGGGAAGAATCACCTGAAGTGGTCTCAACTGGTTTGCACGTTCTTGAAGGGAAGAGGAAAGCTGAGTCACATACTTGGAACTGGACCTAAAGAAGGAGATCCTAAGTTTGGTGCTTGGGATGAACAAGACTCTATGGTAATGTCTTGGTTATGGAACTCTATAATGCCAGAAATCATTGATACATGTATGTTTCTTAACACAACGAAAGAAATATGGGAAGCTGTAAAGCAGACTTATTCTAAAGTTTGAGATGCTGCCTAAATTTATGAAATTAAGACTAAGATTTCATCTACCAAGCAAGGAAATCGGTCAATCATAGAATATTCAAATTAGTTGCAAAGCTTATGGCAAGAGATGGATCACTACCAACGTATTCAGATGAAGTGCAGTGAAGATGCAACACTCTTGAAAAGGTTCATTGAAAAGGATTGAATTTATGATTTTCTTGCTGGATTAAATGTTGAGTTTGATGCAGTAAGAGTTCAAATACTTGGAAAAGAGGATCTACCATCACTAAATGAGACAATTGCGATTGTTTGTGCTGAGGAAGGAAAAAAAAAGAGTTATGATTAAGAATAGTCAGGTGGATAGTTCAGCTTTGGTTACAAAAGCTGTAAATGAGAGGAGATTTGGCCTAGAGCAGCCAACTAGCGAAGATAATAGGCAGACAAAACTTACAAGGCCTATTAACAGGGATTCTTTATGGTCTACTTACTGCAAAAAAACCCGTCACACTAAAGAAAAATGCTAAAAAATCTATAGGAAGCCACAGACAACGAATAAATTTTTTTCTAAAAAAAGTGGATAACCAAAGGGACAAGGGCAAGCACATACAGCAAGACAACTGGCTAGAGAATGGAATCCTCAAGAATCATCTGTTGAGTTCAATAAAGAAGAAATTGAGAAGCTAAAGAATCTGCTGGGATTATTAGAAAAATATTCTTTAACAGGTACTTGTAGTTTGGATTTTTCAAGTATATCCTCTTATCAAGAATCTAAAGTCTCAGATATACCCACCAAAAGTTCTTGGGTCATTGACTCAAGAGCTACAGACCACATGACCCATTCCTCACAAAAATTTGTTTCATATACACCTTGCCCTAATAATAGAAAGATAACAGTAGCCGGTGGTTCTGTGATCACAGTGGCTGGTCAGGGTGATATTGTTATAAACAAAACTCTTAGTCTTAGAAATGTCCTCCATGTTCCAAAACAGTTTACCAATCTTTTATCCATCCAAAAAGTTACCAAAGACTCTAATTGTAGTGTGGTTTTTTATCCCAATCGATGTGTTTTTCAGGAACAGAATACGAGGAGGATGATTGGACATGTTAAGGAAGTAAATGGCCTATACTATCTTGAAGAATCTAGTAGACAAGTTAGTGCTCTGAACTCCTCACATTTATCATTCATATCAGAATCTGTTAAAACCAATAAATACCAAATTTGGCTCCATCACCTCCGCATTGGTCATCCATCATTTAGAGTCCTTAAAGTTATGTTTCCTTCATTGTTCAAAGGATTAACTGTTGAAAAATTACATTGTAATGTATGTGAACTTGCAAAACATAAACGTACCTCTTTTTCGGTAAGAAATAAAAGAACATCCACTCCTTTTACTCTTATTCATATTGATGTTTAAGGACCATCCACTATTTCAAATATTTCTGAGGCTCGGTGATTTGTATCCTTTATTGATGGTTGTACCCGTTTGTCTTGGATATTCCTTTTAAAATAGAAATCTAATGTAAGGTCTATCTTTCCAACCTTTTACAATATGATCAAAACACAATTTGGTGCTGAAATAAAAAGGTTTAGGTCAGACAATGCCAAGGACTATTTCAATTAATTTCTCTAACCATATTCCCAAAAAAGAGGCTTTATACATGAGTCATATTGTGTTAGCACACCCCATCAAAATGGTGTTGCCGAAAGAAAGAATGATCACATTTTAGCTATTACAAGAGCCTTCTTGTTCCAAAAGAATGTCCCTAAACAATATTGGGGGAGGCTGTTTTAACTGCTACTCATATGATAAATAGATTACCTACAAAAGTCCTTGAATCTCAAAGTCTTATGCAAGTTCTAGCAAAATTCTTTCCTAATTTCAATACTTCAAATAACCTTACTCCCAAAATATTTGGTTGTGTTGCCTTTGTACATGTACATTCTCAAAACAGGGGAAAACTTGGTCCACCAGCTGTCAAATGTGTCTTTCTCGGTTATTCTTCCACTCAAAAGGGGTACAAATGCTATCATCCAGCCATAAAAAAATATTATGTATCAACTGATGTTACTTTTGCTGAACAAAAGAATTACTTTACTAGTCATTATCTTTGGGGGAAGATCTCATTCACAAAAGATAAGGACAGAGAATTCTTAATCTTTTCCTATCAACCAACCTACCCTCGAAACTATGAACCCGAAATAGAGCCTAATATACCCAAATCACAAGAAGAGATTCAGAACACTACTCATCCTTTACTGGTTTACTCAAGGAAAAAGGCACCGGTGCAAGTTTAATCATCTTCTTCTTCTATACAACCTGCTACTATACAACCCGAGGTAATTGCTAAACCTACTTTGAATACTAATATTGAAACTACTAAAAATTCAGATCAAAGAGACTATGATTTGCCCATTGCTATTAGAAAAGGGACTAGAGCCTGCACAAGACATTCCCAAAACCTTCATGTCTTACAAAAATTTGTCCCATAAACACAAAGCTTTTTTTACTAGCCTAAATTCCATCTCCATTCCCAAAATCATATCCGAGGCATTAGATGATGAGAATTGGAAAAATGCCATCAAGGTTGAAATAGAAGCCCTTAAAAACATAATACATGGGACTTGGTGAAATTACCGAGAGGAAAGAAACCAGTGGGATGTCGATGGGTGTTCATAGTGAAAAATATAAGTCAAATGGTTCAATGGAGAGGTACAAAGCAAGATTGGTTGCTAAAGGGTACACTCAAATATATGGAATAGACTACCTTGAGATATTTACTTCTGTTGCAAAGATGAACACTGTAAGAGTGTTGTTGTCACTAGCTGCCAATCGAGGCTAGAAATTACAGTAAATTGACATCAAAAATGCCTTTTTACATTTTGATCTTGAGGAGGAAGTCTATATGGATGTTCCACCAGGATTTGGTCCAAATACAGAACAGGTAGTTTGCAGACTAAAAAAGGCTTTGTACGGACTAAAACAGTCCCCGAGAGCTTGGTTTGGAAAGTTTACCAAAGTAATGCTCAAGTTGGGGTATAAGCAGAGCCAAGGAGATCACACTCTGTTTGTAAAGCACTCATCTTCATGGGGAGTGACTGCTTTATTAGTATATATAGATGACATTATAGTGACCGGTGATGATCTAAAAGGAATAGAGAATTTAAAGAAATGCCTAGTAAAAGAATTTGAAGTCAAAGAGCTCGGTAAGTTAAAATATTTTCTCGGTATTGAAGTGGCACAGTCTCGGGAAGGAATCTTCATATCTCAGCAAAAATACATAATTGATTTGTTGACAGAGACGGGCAAGTTGGGATGCAAACCAGTAGAGATGCCCATAGAGGTTAACCACAGACTTAGAGATGCACTAGAAGATGCGGCAGTTGATAAAGGTTCATATCAAAGACTTGTGGGCAAGCTCATCTACTTGTTACATACTAGATCGGATATTGCCTATGCAATCAATGTTGTAAGTCAATTCATGTACAACCCCAAAGAATCACATCTTAGAGCCGTGTATCAGATTCTACAATACTTAAAGGGCATACCAAGTAGAGGAATTTTATTTAAGAAAGAGGAGAAGTTAACCCTTGAAGCATATACTGATGCAAATTACACAGGGTCTATTTTTGATAGAAAATCAACCTCGGGCTATTGCACTTTCCTAGGAGGCAACCTTGTGACTTGGAGGAGTAAAAAAACAGAATGTTGTGGTTAGATCTAGTGCAGAAGCTGAATTTAGGGCAATGGCACTCGGGATTTATGAGTTATTATGGCTGAAAATCATTTTGGAAGATTTGAAGATCAAGTGGGAAGGTCCAATGAAGTTGTATTGTGATAATAAGTCTGCTACCAATATTGCACATAATCCAGTTCAACATGATTGTACAAAGCACATTGAGGTTGACAAACATTTTATAAAAGAAAAGCTTGACAGTGGCTTAATTTGCACTCTATTTGTGTCCACTTATAGTCAACTAGCAGATATACTTACCAAAGAATTGTCTGGGAAGTTCTTTCAGAAACTAGTAAGTAAGCTGAGAATAGATGATATCCACTTCCTAGCTTGAGGCGGAGTGTCAGATTACAGTTTCCTAAATAAGGAATATTGTGTGTATTAGCTAAGATTCTGCAAATATTTCAATGATTGTCATCTCTAACTTTAAGGTTGTTTTTAGGGTCAACATTCCTAGAATTAGTCTGTTTCCTAGTATAAAGTTTCCTAAGTTAGGCTCACTGTGTGTATATATATCAGTGTAATTTCTTGTAAATAAATTCATGCCTAATTTTAACAATAAGGTTCGCACATATAGGGTTTGCACATCTAGCATTCATATGAGTAAATAAATAGGGTTTGCATGTATAACATGTAAGGTTTGCATGAATAAACATGTAGAGTTTGCACATTAATATAAGTAGGGTTCGCATAAATATACCAAGAGATCGCATACTAAATCACATAAGGTTTTGCATATGGGTTCGCATATTTCTGCTATAGTTCGCCTAGGGAAATTCACATATATAATAGTTTATATAAGGGTTCGCTCATAGGGTTCTCATTCATAATGGTTCACACACAAGGGTTCACCTATAGAGGGTTTGCATACATGGGTTCTCCTATAAGGGTTCGCATACAAAGGGGTCATACACAAATTACTTTTTATCACTTCAATTAATCATACACAATGATTTAAGTTTAGATCCCACACCTGATTTGAAGACAGAAAAAACCTTAATTTGGATGAAGAGATCGAAAATCTACAGGAGGGGAGGGTTGTGATTGAAATCTTGAAATCTGTGGTTGAATAAAGAAAGAACTTTGAGAGTTTTTCTTTGAAAAATTCTCTAGATGAAAAATTCTAGGGTTTGAAAAGATTGGCTATTTATAAAATTTTGTTTCCCTAATTGAAATAGGTTTAGTAATTCATTTAGAATTAGGATTTACTTAAATTAAGGTTTAAATTAAAAAAAAAATTTGTCTGAGATAGTTTGAAAATTTGGTACTTTATGTGTAAAAATAAGAAAATAGAATATTTTGGTTGAAAGGTGCACAAAGGGTTTTGAACTTGGGATCTAAGGGAAAGCTAAAGCTTTACCACTGAACCAATAGGCTCATTCTTATTAACTCTTTTTATCAAAATAAGTTTTAGGTCATTTTAAAGAATTCTCCTTCCCTATGCTTTAAAACAAAACTTAATTTTATCCCTATTTCTTATAGCACCAATTTTGGAATGTGGCACTATATTTAATTTGGTTAAATTAATTAGACTTTAAAAGTAAGTTTTAATTTTTTTTTATGTTCAATATTTATATCTATGTTATATATACTGAGTAAATAACGATTCGGGACTTCAACTAGGCAAGATGGGTGCAAAGGGTGCTCCCCACGCATCCATCCCCCCACCACTCATTTGGGTCCTCAGAGCCACCTAATCCTCGTTATACCCACCCTGTGACCCACTTCATATAATATATTTATAAGTATCAGTTAAATAAATATACACCAAATTTTTTATGCAAAAAGTATGAAATATTTGTCCTCTGAACTCCCACCACATATGTACATTATTCCAACTGTCACCATTGAAAAAAAAATTGTCACAACCCTTTAATTGGTAAATAAAATATAACTTCAACACGAGTTTAAAAAATTCAGAAAATAAAATCCTTACATAATATCCAAATACAAACAATGTCTCAAATACATTATAAATGTCTTCAAATGCAACACAAGTGCCAAAATTCTAAAAATCAATCAATACATGTCACTCTCGTTGCTTCTGTATCACATTCATCTTCTAATTCTTCTATCAATTGTGAGCATTATATCTCTTTAACTTCTCCTGAACCTGTATATGTAAGCTTCTTTATAAGTAACTTGCACTTCTATTTGACAAATAGATTCAATGTAAAAAAAAAGATATGTTACTATTTTATAAATAAATTCAAAATAAAAAACATCATAAACTACCTATAAATCAGCCCAAATCCAATTTTGAGCACACATCAAAGCCTCTACAATTTCTAGTAAAAGTCGACTACGATAAGGATCAAGTACTTGACTACTAGTGCTGAAAGCAGACTCCGAAGGGATTGTAGAAACATGAATGCTTATAATATCCCTAGCTATTTGTTGAAGAATGGGATATGTGTTTCCATTTTTCTTCCACCAAGCGAGGATATCAAAATCATCACACAATGGTACATTAGAAGCTTCCAAGTATTTTTCCAAATCTGATTTTTCATAACTCTAACTCTTATCTTGCTCCATAAATTGTGCAAATCCTTGCATATAAGCATCTCCTCCAATGTTACCAATATCACTAGGTGCTTGAGAACTAGTAGCTTAAACCCTACCATTCTTAGACCCATATTCATCCGCCAACAAGCGAAGAAACGTACTAATTCTACTAAACTCCCTCTATGCTTCATTATGATCAAATATTTTTTTAAAAATAAAAACAGATAAGGGCCATTTTGTATCTTGGATCAAGTATTGTCGCCACACCCATTAGACCATTAACACCAATCCAGTACTTGCTATATTTTTCTAGCATTACTTATGCCATTTTCCTTATATAATCATAAGGAGACAAAAACCAAATAGATATATAGCAACTCTAAGAGTACAAATTTTGGGAAAATAAATATTGACAGTGGGAAATCTTGAAGCAAAGAAGTCAAGGGTGGTAGTACTAAACATTTCCAATCTTTTACATACTTTCTCTAATTTTTCCTAATCTTCACTGTTTTGTGGGTTCTTATAAAGATTATCTCAGCCACTCAAAACAAAAAACACTTTTCTATACTTCATAGAAACTGTAAGCATTTCAAAAGTAGAATTCCACCGAGTCTTGCAATGAAATGCCAATTTTTTTTTTTTTTTTTTTTTGTATTTAGGAACTAATTGCCTAGCTACTTGTTCAAACTTTTGGATCCTTTTATCAGAAGCAATCCAAAACACAACGCTATCTCTAATTATTTGGACACTATCAACTACAACATGACTTAACCCATCTTGAACAATTAGATTTAATATATGAGCACAATAACACATGAAAAAACTGACCATGCAAAAGAAGGGAACCATAAGGAAACTCTACACATAAAATATCCATGACTGCATCATTAGTCGTACAATTATCCACAATGATAGTAGACAATCCAATATCAAGATTCCAAGATTGAATGTATTTTTTCAAAGTGTCAGCAAGTACCTCATTGGTGTGAAGGGTTAGGTCATAACAAAACTTACCATATGCAATAAATAAAAGGTTAATAAACCAGCTAAAAAAGATCCATCCCTAAAAGATTTAAAAAGAATGCAATACCTTATGATTCGATTTGTAGTCTCCAAGCATTATCAATAAGATGTGCAGTGATAGCCATATAGCCTTTTCTTTGGTTATTTGCGCTCCACATGTTAGTAGTTAAGGCAATCCGACTCTTTTCTTTTCTCAACAATGTATTGATATTCTCCTTTTTAGAAACATATCTTTGTAGGGGTGAGTATTCGATCGAGTCGAGTCAAATCGAGTCAAAAAATTTTGAGTTAGTCGAGTTGATAAATCCTATTTTAGCAACCGAACTCAATTTGAATTTTTTTCAAATCGAGTCAAAAAATTTTGAGTCAAATTGAGTCAAGTTAACGAATCCTATTATTTATACTTAATGTTACGTTTAGATGGACTGGTTATTTAACTAGTAGACGAAGTACAAGATTATTTAACTACATGAACGGTATAAAGATTTTGCCTTTTAACTTAATGGGTAAACAATTATCAAAACGACCTAGTTTTGCCTTTTAACTTAATTATTTTAAATTTTAACTTTTAAAAAAGTAAATATTTATCAAAATGACATAGTTTTGTCTTTTTTTATTTAGATTTTCAGATAACTCGAATTGTGTAATTTATATTTGAGTTAAATCTAAAAATTTAATTTTTTATTCGAGTTTATCCGAATACCTTGATTAACTCAAATAACTCGAACAGTTTACTTCAAAATTTGAATTTTTTATCGAGTTTTTCAAATCGAATTGGATTTTGCTCACCTTTATACCTTTTCATGATGTCTTTCTTAGTTGTATTGTGACTTGGTATTTTGAACCCCGGTTGAAGTGTCTTAGAATACTTTCTAAAACCATAGTGCTCAACCATGCTAATGGGATACTCATGCAAAATAATCATTTATGTCAAGTCTCTTCTCTCATCCTCTTGGTGGAACTCATATGGTGCAAAGGTCAATGTGTCACTTTTTTAATAGGATTAGCCTTTACACAAAACAATCTAGTTTGCCATATATCTCGACATATTCTTTTTGGACAAATTTTTAGATGATCTTTCAAGTGGGTTGTTCCAGGTCTTCTTCCACCAGCAAGAAGCTTGGAACAATGGTTTCACTTAGCTTTTATGGCATCACCAACTCGTTTTATTATGAAATCAGTCCAAATTGATGATGCATGTCTACTTATTAAAGGTAGAATAAAAGGATCCTTTAAACCACTATCTACTGGGCTTTCATCATCATCCAAGGAAATCAAAGTACAACTCGCCGAAGTCGATGGTTTTGAGGGGGTAGGAACATTAGCATCTGGACTGGCCATTTCCCTGAAACATTTGCAAAGCCATAAAAGTATGTTGTCAACTAAACTAAAGTGTTAGTAACAAAAGGCTTAGTATTCATTCTAGCATGAGTGTTGCATTCTCAAGTTCAAGGTCACTAAATAAAGCATATATATTCACTAATTCTAGTTAATATTCTACTTCAAATTTAATGGAAACCAAATTACCTAAAAGCGAAAAACAATATCTAATCTTTATATATTTGGCGACAACTCTAGTACTTTTTTTTGGGTGAGAAATAATCAGATAAAATAAGTTTAGTTAGAAGTCTGATTTTGTTTATCTAATAAACCAACGTGTTTATCTAACATCAAACAAAACATGAACAAAACATCACTCATTGAACAAAAAAAAATAAGAACTAATATGGAAAAAAACAAGAACAAAACAAAACACAAAAATTTAATGTAATGACTCTACACAACAATTCAAAACTAATATAATGACTCACCTCAGAAAATATATAAAATAACAAAAAAAACTAATGTAATAACTCATTCCTTTTTCTTCTATATATTCATTACTCCACAAAGCCACTTATAATTTGTAAGCTCATTTGCTATTATTAATTGTAGTATGGATAATAAGTAACCTTTTCTATATTGCTGACAAAGTTTCATGTTTTGAACTCATCAAAGGCTCTGGTTTTTTCCAACACTAGCTTTTCATGTTCTAAATAGAATTAAATACAGCTTGTAATTTTTTGTTTGTGACCTATGAAAACGAGATTGTAATTGAATAAAATAAGAATAGAAAATCAGTAAAACTGAAAAACTAACATTTAATTACTAAAGAAAGCATACCAGATTATGATGATTCCCACAAAGAGAGTGAGAGAGAGAAAGTTCGAGGAGAATAGGAGCTTGCGGCATAGAAGCAAGAGCTTGCAATGTGGAGTTAATTTCTTAATTTCTATGAAGCTGCAAGTAGTCAAAATAAAAAATCACTCAACTGAACAAAAAAAAACAAGTACAAAACAAGATTGCAATGGAACAAAACAAGAACAAAATTTAAAAACCCAACAACTAACATTCAATTACTATAGAAAACATATCGAATAAATCTGCTAGAGATGAATCCCACAAAGAGAGAGAGACTGTGAGAGAGAGAATGGGAGGAGAATAGGACCGTAGGAGATAAAGGAGATGATGAAGTAGGTGCTTCAAGTTTGCAAGTTGCGACGTGGAGCAATGGTGAGCAATTTTAAGGTTTTCATGTAAAACAGAGAAAGTGAGAAACTGAAGGAGTGAGGTTTGTTAAAATTGGGTGAGAAATTGTGGAGTACTCTCCTTTAAAAAAAAAACAATACTAGTGAATGTGAGTTAAGTATTGTTATCAAAATTAAATTTTTATAAATGTTTATTTTTTAAATATGCTTATTATATTATGCAGGGTGGGTAGGGATGATGTGGGGCGGGCGGGGCAGGTGGGGATGAGGTAGGTACAAGATCATACCCACGCCTGCCCCACTACCCACGGCGGGTCTAATTTTTGTCCTCATCCTCGCCTTACCACCTGTGAAACCTGTACCCATCCCCGCCTAATTGGGTCCAAAGTGGAGCAACACCTTGCAAAACCTACCCCACTAACGCCCCTAATAATGATATAATAGATATAACCTACACAATAACACTTTTAGCATATAAGTATATATAATTATAATACGATAAAGTTTGTAAAACTTACATAAAAATTTATTTTACGTATATTTTTTTAATTTAGAATCGTAAATAATTTTTAAGATGTAAGTTAAAATCCTAAATTTAGCAAATTAATGTATGTTGGACAAGAAAATAGTTAATACCTCATTTAAAATTTTTGTGTTTAATAGTTAAATAATTAATTTTTTTATGTATTTAAAAATTAAAATTAATTTAAATAAGGTTTATAAATATAGACTGATATTCAGGTTTAATTTGAGCAAATACGAATGGTGAAAATACCATATGCAAAGGTTTGAACCTAACTTAACTGGGTGAAGTTTAAGTAGATTTCTCATTATTTTTTCGTAATTTCTTTATGAATAGTTATTTGATACACTAACAATGAAATTTTTTTATTTCAAAAGCAAATTCGAAATCTTTCCCCATTACCCTTTATTTATCTTATATTTAATTAAATTCATTGCATTTTAAATATTGTTTTCAATTGTGAGGTTTAATATATAGAGAGTAAAAAAAGATAAAATTAGAGATAACCTGAAAAATTACAGTATGATATTTTGGAATTTCAACGTATATGCTTATAATACAACAAATTTTATATCAATTATATAAAAAGTATAATTTATAAAATAAATTCATAATTTTTTTGAAGAAGAAAATAATTATTACTTAATATGAAATTTATTAGGTAATTTATAAAATTAAAATGAACAATAATAAGTAATTAAAAATATAATTATATTAAAAATAAATAAAAGTCTAACCATGCATTGCGTGGTCATATTCTTAATATATATAAAAATATGAGCAGAGAGATTGTTGTATCGACAAAAATACTCTATTTTGACCTTTATATTACTAAATTCACATAAAATATTAATATTTTGTCCTTTAAATTTTAGGTTAATTATGGCATGCATGGTATTTAAGTTTGATTAGGGTAATAAACTTTAAAACTTAATTAAAGATTTATGAAATTTGGTTTTAAATCGAAACTCAATTTAGTATTACTTTTCTGCTGCATTACTATGTAAATGATATTTGAAAAATATATAAAATTGGTAATAACAGTTTTTGCAAGAAATTGTATCTTTTGAAAATATACTAAGTTTTTTCATTAAGGTAAGAAAATGTTTTGAAAAGAAAAAAAAGATTGTTTTATAAACTCCGATAGATTTATCGAATTATTTCAATGAGTTGTGTAACTTTTAAAATCCGATCATAGTATTTAAGTCAAGTTCAAGAGGTTACAATTGTGATTGTGTGGCTTAGGTGATGAATATTTTTAACAAACATAACTATAGCAGTAATTAAAAATATAATTCACATTTGATGGAGAAAAGGTTTAGTATAGTTTAAATCACAATTTATGATTTAAGCCTTTAAATAATTCAAATTTGAAATGACGCAGAAAATAACTTCAACATTATTTAGATGATAATAAGCCAACTATAACACATATTACAGCAAACAACAAACTCAAAATAAACAAATAAATGGGGTAAAATAGATTTTATTCTGATGGGTGCAATATCCTTGAAGTTTTGCTGGAGAGTTTAAATGTTAAACCTGAGTTATTTAATTTCTCTTGAATAAATTTTTCCAAACGTTCAACCATGGAAGGTGTGAGATGATTGCTCCAATCTCCCACATCTCCTTTTCTAAAAAAATCTGTGTTTGGAATTCCAGAAGCGTGTAAGCCCTTCTTGTTCACTTCCAATTCTTTTAAGTTCTCAAAGCTACACATTTTCACTATTTCTGGAACAACTCCTTGTTTCTCTTCATCCTCTGTGAAAGGAACTCCTAAAAATATAGCTAAACTTTTTAGATGAGAATTGGTATCTTCCATAAGATCTTCATATTTTAAAAACAATATTTTGTTGGGATTTTCTCGGCTTGCCTTCCAATATCCCAATACATGCTCAAAAAAGGGTCCAAATCCATAAATTCCATGGTAGAACTTGTCAAAAGCTTCATCTGGTGATAGTGGCCTTAGGTTGTGGTCTCGAAGCTTGGTACTGAAAAGCCAAAGCGAAATGAACATATCCAAGGGGTTCCTACATATGTAAACAATCTTAGAGTTGGAATCTGTAATGGAAGTAGGCAAAGAAGCATAAGGAACGTGGGTGGCAAAAAGCCTAGGCTCATAAGCACAAGCGTTTTGGAGATCAGGAAAAGGGTTGTTCAAGTAAAGATCATACTCTAAGAAACGAACCAGTTGGTGAGGAGTAGAGGAAAGCAAGGGGTTCTCATCCCTTGCAAAGTGAGAGCGGTATAAAGTGATGTAAGCCAAGGCCTTAAGCCAAGTAGTGCCACATTTGGGGAAAGTGGCAAGGATAACATCAGAAGCAAATGCTTGGAAGTTTTTTTGGAAAGAAATGAAAGATTTTAAAACGAGAGCTGGGCACCAAAAACCTTGATAGAAATAAAGATGGGATCCAATCCAACCATCTTCTTTAGGGAGGGCTTTCACCAGTTCTTGGAATTCATTATCCCATGACTTCTCCATTTTTTGGGTTAGCGAAAACATTTCTGCTGTATTCATGACGAAACCAGTAGCCAATCGAGAATAGGGAAAAGAAAGCACTCGAAACGAGTTTTCTAGAAAATTTATAGTAGATTTAATTAAAACTGCTAAAAAAATATTTCCATTATATTAACACTGATAAAGTATGATAAAATATTTAATTACCCTTTTATATTCATCTTGAAATATTCTTCATTCTAATTTAAAATATTACTTTTATTATATAACAACTAATTATAAATTTTATGGGCCACATTGTAGGTAATGAAAATTTCAAAGCAACTATAAAACTTCACGTGTTAGGCCGGAATTACTAAGTGTCAAAATAATGACATCTTATAAAATGTCATAATTATTTTTCTCCAATTAACTATTAGATAACTTACTAAATTAACTAAATGATAATATTAAGCAATTATTTTTATCTTTAATTAATTTAATATGAGATAAGTTTAATTTTTTTATTAAATTAATTAGTTTACTTATATGCTTTTTTTGGGTAATTTTGGGTTGAGTGATTATTAGATAATTAGATTTGAGTTTGTTGGAAAAATTAAATTTTTAGAAACTTCGAGGCATATTGTCGATTGGTAAAAGTGGAGATTGAATCATAAAATTATGGTTTTATATTCTACTCCAGAAGACTTTTATAACGGTATATCATATGCTCAAAATGGTTAAGTGATAAATGAGAAATTGATGCTCAAAGTAAGCTACCCGTGCATATTTGTTGAGGAAAAGAAAAGCTTAAATCCAACATTGATTAAAAACTAAGTGTGAGATGTGTATATATATGAGAACCTACTTGAAGAATGATTGAATGATTAAACTTAAAACCTAGCCTCGTGTGTAGGAGGGTGTAGATCTAAACCCATTGAGGTTAGGACGCACCTGCACAATGTGGACGATATGAAATGTTGGGCTCAAAATAGGCTTGTAAATATTTTAGCTCAGCACAAAATTTATTTTTCTCAACAAACATACAAAATCTGATTTAAAAGGACATATATACTGATTTTATTGATTCCAATCAATTCGATTTGATTTTATTCAAATTGATTTTAAAACCCCTTTAATGCAGATTTTGTATCTTTATTCATGGAAATTTTCAAAATTCCTCCATATTGAATGCCTATAAAAGCCTAAAGAATTCTTCAGAATTTTTTACACACACTCACACCAAGTTTATTTTGCTCTCCAAAATTCTTCTCTTTTTCCTCTCTATATTTTCCAACGTTTCAGTAATAGAAGAAGGCAAGGTTTGTTCGTTGATCCCTGCAGATGTGCTACTGCTTCGATCATCTTATTGTTGTATCCTGGGAGACAGTCTACCAACGTTTCTCCAAGTACCATAGGAGCAGTCGAATTTGTCTTAAGGAAATTATGTAAAATAGGCTCAACATCTAGTAAAACTCTATTCTTTTATACGATTTCTCTAAAGCCCACAACTCAGACTTTTAATAAAACCCACACTTAACTAAAACTTGCAGCAAAAACAATCCCACCGTCACTGCAGGGAATCAAACCCCTGACCCTAATCATAATTCCTTTGCCACTTCACCACTAGACCAGCAGGCCCATTCTGTTAAGTTTTTCTACCAAATCCTTATAAGCCCACTGGCCTCAAGTCAGGCTTTATTCTAATAAAATCCAAAATTTAGCCCAAGTTAACACTTAAACTTGGGACCTCCCAAACACACCCCAGAGCACATAACCACTTAAACCCACATATTTTAAAGCCAAAATAACACGAAGCTTAAATTCAGATACTTCCAGGCCCAATAGTCATAAAAGCCGAAAATCAAAAATTTAGGGCGTTACAACTCTACCCCCCTTAAAGAAAATTTGTCCTCGAATTTTACCTGATCAGAAAAGGTGAGGATACTGCTGACGCATCGAATCTTCTGGCTCCCAAGTAGTTCCTCGGTGCTATGATTCCATCACAACACCTTCACTAAGGGAATAGACTTCCTATGCAGAACCTTAACGTCGCGATCCAAAATCTGAACCGGCTCCTCCTCGAACGTCAAATCTGACCTAACCTCAATCTCTTCCACAGGCACAATGTGAGTAGGATCATAGCGATACCGTCTCAACATGGATACGTGGAATACGTCATGTATACGATCCAACTCTGGAGGTAGCTCCAACTGATATGCGACTGGCCCCACTCGATTTAGAATTCGGTACAGCCCAATAAATCGAGGACTCAGCTTGCCCTTACTACCAAATCTCAGAACCTTCTTCTATGGTAAGACATTAAGAAAAATTATGTCTCCCACAGAATACTCGATGTCCTTCCTTTTCAAATCCGCATAGGACTTCTGTCTATCAGAAGTCGCTTTCAGTCGATCTCGAATTAAGCGAACCTTATCCTCAGTCTCTGAAACCAACTCTGGACCCAGAACACGCCGCTCACCCAACTCAGTCTAGCACAAAGGAGTGTGACACTTACAACCATAAAGTTCCTCATAAGCTGCCATTTGAATACTAGACTGATAGCTGTTATTGTAAGCGAGCTCTGCCAAAGGCAAGTACTCCTCCCAACCACCTCAGAAATCCATGACACAACCCCTCAACATATCCTCCAGTATCTGAATCACCCTCTCTGACTGACCATCTGTTTGAGGATAGAAAGCAGTACTAAAGTCAAGTCGAGAACCCAAAGCCTCATGAAGTTTCTGCCAGAACCGAGACGTAAAACGAGGATCCCTATCAGAAATGATCGAAATAGGAACCTCATACAATCTCACTATCTCAGAAATGTAGAGCTTAGCCAGCTTTTGCAAGGAGTAGTCCGTCCTAACCGGAATGAAATGTGCGGACTTGGTCAATCGGTCCACGACGACCCAGACATAATCCTTCTTAGTGGGTGTCAAAGGAAACCAACTAACGAAGTCCATCGTCACTCGCTCCTATTTCCATATCGGTTTCTTTACTGGCTGTAGCAAACCCGAAGGTAACTGATGCTCAGCCTTAACCTGCTGACAAGTCAAACAACGAGCAAAAATTCGGTTACCTCATGTTTCAATCTTGGCCACCAATACAACTCTTAAAAACTTTATACATTTTGTTGCCACCAGGATGCATAGCGTAAGGACTACTGTGTACTTCCCTCAGAATCGATAGTCTCAGATCCTCATCATTAGGTACACAGATCCTATCTCGGAAACACAACACCCCATCACTGTCAACCCCAAAATCAAAAGTAGTTCCAACCTCAACCTGATGGAAACGCAACTCAAGAGACTTATCTCCCAACTGCTTTTCCTTAATCTAATCCAACCACGATGGTCTAACCTGCAACTCAGCCAGAAGACTCCCATCGTCATAAAGACTAAGTCGAGCGAACATCGCCCTTAAATCAGTCATAACCTTACGGCTTAACGCGTCTGCCACCACATTAGCTTTACCTAGATGGTACTCGATAATGCAGTCATAGTCCTTAAGCAGCTCAACCCAACAACGCTACCTAAGATTTAACTCTTTTTGAGTGAGGAGATACTTGAGGCTCTTGTGATCAGTGTAAATGGTACACTTCTCCCTGTATAGATAATGCCTCCAGATCTTAAGAGCAAAAACCACCGCTGCCAACTCTAAATCGTGCGTCGGATAATTAGCCTCGTGAGTCTTGAGTTGACGAGATGCATAAGCAACCACTTTACCATCTTGCATCAAGACGCAACCCAAACCCACATGTGACGCATCACTATAAACCACGAATTCCTTACCAGACTCAGGTTGTATCAGAACTGGAGCCTGAGTCAGAACTGTCTTGGGCTTCTCAAAGCTCTCCTGTTGAGCGTCAGTCCAATCAAAGGAAACTCCCTTACGCATAGGGGTAAGCATTCGATCGAATCTAATCAAATCGAATAAAATTTTTTTGAGTTAATTGAGTTTTCGAATCTCATTTTATCATCCTAACTTTATTTGAAGTTTTCTCGAATCGAATCGAGTGAGATGGAATTTGAATCGAATCGAATCGAATATATTTGTTCGAGTTAAATTTAAAAAAAAAAAGAATTTAGTGTTGTTTATTTTTATGTAATTTTTCAAAAAAATAATTTTCTTTAAAGTTTTTAAACATGATCATACAACAAAAAATTGAAGTAAATAAGTGAATAAATAAAAGCAACACAACATCAACCCAAATAAACAACTTGATTCCAAATAAACAACAAAAATAATACAACAAGATTATAATAAAAAAACATAAGTAAAAGTCCAAGTAAACAGCATGAGTCAAAGTAAACAACAACATTATAATAATAAAAAAAACATAAGTAAAAGTCCAAAATACAATAGAAACCTACATCACCCAAAAAAAAAAAAAAGAGCACAACAAAAGTTCAATTAACCAATAACAACAACAAACCAAACCAAACTAATAACAATAACACATCAGTTCAAAAACTATTATAGAATCATTTAAGTTTATTCTTGTGCTTTAAACACCGTTGATAATCTTGAAACATCTAGTAAAAGTATTGAATGAGTTAGTTATAATAAAAAAAATGTTTGCAAAAATAAACCAAACCAAACATTGAACTTTATAACTAATGCTAAGTATGTTACCTTCTTGATCTTCAGGTATTTTGGATAAGTCTAGCAAATTTAAAAACAAAAGTGTTAGTTAAATTAAGGGAATGTTTACTAATATAAATAATACAAAAGCTTATTTTATAAATTAAAATTTATATATTACCATCTTCCATGGTTTGAAGTTCATCAATATAATCTTCAAGATTGATGGCATCATTAGATTTCCGAAGCCAATCTTGTGTGCAAACCAAAGCTTCGACCATGAGAGGAGTTAGAGAACTTCTAAAACTATCGAGAACACGTCCACCCGCGCTAAATGCACTTTCCGAGGCAACTGTTGAGATAGGAATAGCAAGAATATCTCGAACCATTTGTGCAAGAATAGGGAATCTAGGACTGTTCATTTTCCACCACAATAGTAAATCAAATGAACTTGAATTGTTTACTTCTTCATCCTCATCCAAATATCTATCCAACTCAGATTTGCTTTCTAATCCAACTTGTTTCTTCTTCTTAAGGTATTTTTGTTTGGCCAAGCCTGTTTTCATTTTCGACTGATCTATTTCCATTGAACTGCAAAGATTTGTCGAAGAACTAGATCTACCTTCAAACATTTCAATTCTCCCGGCATTGAAAGACTACTCATTGAAAAATCAATGCAATTCTTTATCAATCATTTTCATAACGTCATTAGCAACATTAGGAAAAAGCAAGTTGACCCCAAATTCCAAAAAACTCATTTTACATCGCGGATCAAAGATGACTGCCAAGTAAACTAGCATGTTGATCTTGTTTCCTTCACCCCAATACTTATTATATTTCTTTCTCATTTTGGAAGTCATTGAAATTATGCCTATATCTCCACATTCTTGCCACCCATCAAAAAGACAATGCACATCTGTCAAGACTTCAAAAAGTGAATGAGAGGTAACATGCAAAGATCCGGACACCTTCAATGTAAGATGATAAAAAGGCTCTAATACTTTTATAACTCTTCGAACAATTTTCCAATCATCAAATGTAGGAACTCCATCTCCAGCAGTAAGGTCAAGAAAAAAATTATGGTTATCACGTACATATGATTCAAATGCACGCTCATATTTTTTGGCGACCTTTAACATCATATATGTTGAGTTCCATCTAGTAGGCACATCTAAACACAATTGAGCCTTATTATCTATCATTTTTTCTTTTACCCGTTGGTTGAATTTTGTCAACCTCGATGGTGATGCTCTTATATACCTCACAGCACCTCTAACTCGATCCACAGACACAGAAGCATCCTTAATATCGTATTGCACAATGAGATTAAGAATGTGTGCAACACATCTCATATGAATAAATTTTCTATTTGCAACAGAAATATTTTGATGATTCAATTTTTTTCTCAAATATTCAATGGCAACACTATTGGTGGATGCATTATCAACCATAATAGTGAAGACCCTCTCAATCGCCCAACCTCGAAAACATTTTTCAATGGCTTGACCTATGCTTTCACCTTTATGAGCGGATATTGGGCAAAAATTTATAATCCTTTTTTGCAACCTCCACTCATTATCCACCCAGTTTGCTGTTAAAACCATATAAGATATCCTTTGTAATGAAGTCCAAGTGTCTATCGTCAAACAAACTCTACTTATATCTTTTTCAAAACAATTCTTCATCACACTCTTCATGGAGTTAAATAAATCAAGACAATCCCTTCTAATTGTCCAACGAGATGGAAGACTAAACCGTGGGCATGCAATAGAAAGAAAGTATTTGAAACCCTCTCCCTCTACAAATTTAAAAAGTAGTTTATCCATAATTATCATACGAACCAATGCTTTTCTAAAAACATCTTTATCAAACACCCAAGTTGATAAATCCGTTGTTTCTTGACTAGCCTTCACAAATGTTAATTCTAATTGCTTCAAATTAGAAGTATTCCCTCGAGGTCTTTTTAGGCATGTTTTCAAATAGTTATTCAAATTTGTTGTAGAACCCGAAGTTGATTCCATTGTGTACTTAACATCACATGCATTGCACCTTGCTCTCTTCTCCCCCTCTTCAGTCACAAATTTGGTGAAATGGTTCCAACAAGCTACCCTTGGAGTAATCTTTTTTCGAACATTTTCCTTAGTTGTTGTTTAATCATCTCTACTTGGGGAAGAATTTTGTGAACTTTGATTTGAACCATATCGCTTTGGATCACTCATCTACAAGTAAACATTTGTTGCAATCACTAACCATGACCAAAAATTGATTTAAAATCAAACTTAATAAATCGGTTATATTAAAAATTAATTAATATAATAGTACTGCTGCAGCATAAATTAAACAAAAAAAAAGTATGTTAAACTACATTTTAAACTTTAAAGTTAGCTAATTGAAGCCTAAATTAATATAATAGTAGTATAGTACAATAGCATAAATTAAACAAAAAAATTCTGTTAAGCTACAGTTTAATTAAACTTTAAAGTTAGTTAATTGAAGCCTAAATTAATATAATAGTACAAGTACAATAGCATAAATTAAACAAAAAAAAAGCATGTTAAACTAATTAATATAATAGTACAACAACATAAATTAATTAATTGAAGCCTATTTTCTTTATATCTAACTTGCCAAAAAGATTTATTATTAAAAGATTTAGGTATTTAAAAAAGTCTAGTTGAGTGTTTTTTTATTTATAAGGTCTGGCATTTAATATTTTATTTATAATTTAAATATGGTAATCCAATATTTTATTCATGGTTTAAACTTTAATGTTATTTTAGCTACAAAATCCTTTAAAAAGAAGTACATTTTACGCATTTTTTCCCTATTAATATTATGCTATTACTATTACTAATATTATATTATTACTAATATTACATTATTACTTCGGGAAATTAATTGGCTAACATTTTTTCTCTATTAAATATTAATATTACGTTATTACTAATATTATAATATTAGGTTCTGCTTACTGCTTAGTTAGTAATAATAAAAGAAGAATTTTACATCTTTCAAAACAAAAAAAAAAAAAAGACAAACAACAATTAAAGGGTCCATTTTTAATTATGTTAACAGCAATTAAAGGTATCATTTTTAATTATTTTAAAGCCAAAAATGGCTTTACCAACAGATACAGATTCCAGTTCCAGTAGCTGCAGTCAAAGTCTCAAATAAAATAAGTTAAGTCCTTTCATTTTAAAAAATTAACCATATGATGATTGTGCTGTGCCCCATTCTACAACAGCAAACAGGTAAGTACTAAGTCGAGAAGGAAAATAGAGCAAAACAAATGCAAATAGAGCTAAAATCATTCAATAATTCAAAACTATTTCAAGACAAACCTTGAAGATGTAAAAAAATTCCAGCTTATAATGAAAGAGAACAGATTGCCTCGGTCAGAAGGAACAGCAACTCGATTTGGAGGTAAGATTTTGATTTGGAGGTTTGAATGAACTAATAATTAAG
Organism: Gossypium anomalum; assembly: GCA_025698475.1. Taxonomy (NCBI): domain Eukaryota; kingdom Viridiplantae; phylum Streptophyta; class Magnoliopsida; order Malvales; family Malvaceae; genus Gossypium; species Gossypium anomalum. The sequence continues at coordinate 71,451,389 of CM046966.1, read as the reverse complement.
AAGTAGAAGAAGGAAGAAGGGTTTATTTTAGGGCTTTTTGAGAAAAATAGATTTTAGGGTTTGAACTTTGAATGGAGAGTGGAAATAGAGAGAAAAAGAAAAATAATTTGAGGTTTGGAGACGATGGAATTTGCTGGGGGTTGATTTGGGAGAGGAGTTGGGATTTGGGAAAATAAATTTTGGGGCTTGGGCAGACAGGCTTGGGGAAATTGGAAAAAAATGTTTGGGCTTGGGGTGGGTTAAAGACTTAAAGTAATTAAGTAAAAGCCTATTAAAAAATTAAAAAAATATAGTTTATATTCGGTTTATTCGAGTTATTTGAATTCGAAAGTTCAATTCGACTCGAACTCGAAATTTGAAAAAAAATTCGAGTTGATTCGATTAACTCAATTCGAATAATTTTAAATTCAAAATTTTTTTCAATTTTTTCGAATCGAATCAAATTTTGCTCACTCCTACTTACGCAGTAACTTAGTCAACGGCGCTGTGATCAACGAGAACCCTTATACGAACCGTCGGTAATATCCTGCCAGACCCAGAAAACTGTGAACCTCCGACACACTTTTCGGCTGTTTCCAATCCAACACAGCCTCAACCTTACGAGGATCCACTCTAATCCCCTCTGCAGAAACTACATGTCCCAGAAATGTCACTTCTCCAAGCCAGAATTCACACTTACTGAACTTCGCATAAAGCTATTTCTCATAGAGAATCTGCAGAACCACTCACAAATACATATCGTGCTCATCCTCAGTCTTAGAGTATTCCAAGATGTCGTCGATGAACACTACCACAAACTGATCTAAGTAGGGTTGGAACACTCAATTCATCAGATCCATGAACGCAGCTGGTGCATTAGTCAACCCAAAAGGCATAACTAGGAACTCGTAGTGTCCATACCGAGTCCTAAATGTTGTCTTATGCACATCGGCCTCCCTTACTCTTAACTAATGATAACCTGACCGCAAATCGATCTTAGAGAACACAGAAGCTCCTCTAAACTGATCGAATAAATCGTCTATCCTCGGAAGTGGGTATTTATTCTTGATCATTAACTTATTCAATTGATGATAATCGATGCACATCCTCATCGTATTGTCCTTCTTCCTTACAAACAGAACCAGTGCTCCCCATGGAGACACACTGGGCTAATAAACTCACGATCTAACAGCTCCTGAACTTGAGCCTTCAGCTCTGCCAGCTCCTTCGGTGCCATTTGATAAGGGGCGATAGACACCGGAGCTGTACCAGGAATCAACTCAATCCCAAAATCCAGCTCACGACTCGGAGGCAACCCTGGTAATTCCTCTGGAAAGACATCTGGAAAGTCCCTCACAGTATGGATGTCCTTAACCGAGGAGTCCACAGAATCAAAAACACTGATGTAGCCCAAGTATACCTCACATCCTTTCATCATAAGCTTCTCTGCTACCAACGCAGATATCACATTACTTAGATAATTTCGTCATTCTCCAATCACGACTACCTCATTATCCTCATCGGCCCTCAGAACCACCCTATTTTCAGCACAATCCAGACTTACACGATGCTTTACTAACTAATCCATACCTAGAATTAAGTCGAACTCCCCAAACCAAAGTTCCATCAGATCAGCCAAAAATATTGTCCCTTAGACTTCCAACGGAACGTCCCTGAACAGCTTACTAACCCTAATGGACTGCCTCAACGGACTCACCACAGAAATGTCACTAGAGGTGCTCTCATACGAAATCCCCAATGTCTCAGACACAGAATATGCAACATAAGAATGCGTAGAACCAACGTCTATCAATGCAACATAAGGTACATTAAGAATAGAAAATGTACCCGTGATGACGTCTAGAGCTTCTCCATCCTCACGACGACGTGCAGCATAGACAAGTGCAGGCTATCTCGCCTCAGTCGGCCCAGCACCCCTACCAGGTGCTCTTTGACCTCGACCCATACTGTTACCACCCCTAGCCTGTCCTCGGCCCCTAGGTGGCTGCTGTACCCCTCTCGGTGGCTGCGCAATCTCAGCAACCGGAGCTTGCACCTGATTACCCCTCAGTGGGCAATCCTTAACTCGGTGCTCAATTGAACCACATCTCAAACAAGCCCCAGTAGATCTCTAAGACTCCCTGGATGGCATCTATTACACAACTGACAGATCACCACCCCAGTAAGCGCAACAGTAGGCCCAACTCTCGCGGGCCCGTCAGTCCTAGCCTTTTTCTTAGGCCTCATCCCAAAACCAGTAGACTCAGAATCTCTCTTAACCTTCCCCTTCTCACGGTTTTAGAGCTCAGAGCGCTTCATCTCCTCAGCTATCTTGGCATTCTAGACCAAGACTGAGAAATCTCGCTCCCTCTAAGGAGCTATCAGAACCCGCAGACTATCTCGTAGACCATCCTCAAATTAGACACAACACTCATACTCGATCGTCACCATACCGCTCGCATAGCGACTCAGTCTCAGAAATTCGGCCTCATACTTAACCACTGAAGGTCTCCCTGTGTGAGATTCAGAAACTCACGTCGCCTAGCGTCAGTGTAGCTAGCTCCCATATACTTACTCTGGTAGGTGGTCTTAAACAGCTCCCAAGTCAACCTATCAAGCTGAGTACCCTCCTTAACGGTCAACCACCACTGATATGCCTCATCGCGAAGCAAAGACACAGCTCCCTTAAGCTTATGCTAATTAGAAAAGTGCAGATCATCCAGAATGCGCTGTGGCCTCTATGCAATACTCGACCACACTCGGAGCAACTCCAGCGATGCCCCTAAATATCTTAGCCCTATTCGACCGGAGTCGTTCCGTAACTGACCCTCGGCCTCCAGATCCAACATTAGCCCCAGCGACCTTCTCTAGAAGTCACAACATAGCACAGGGATGTTGCATCGTCCCAACCGCATGGTCGATGGGCTTCGGCCTGATCTCGATGGCGGTGATCTGGTGTCCTACTAGAGTCCAAATTAGGGATCATATCAGATGCAAGAGACTCAGCTCGAATCCCTCCATGGCCTCTACCTCGGCCTCTAGTACCCCTTCCACGAGTACCACATGTGCTCATCGTAACTATCGAATTAATCTCTATTTTAAAAGTTTTATGCATATCAGTTTTTGGTTCCGATAATTATTAGCAGATATTTTATGCAGAACAGCATCAGAGTTTCAAAGTCAGTTATCGCGAGTAATACGTCTCACTACAGTTTTAGTTTACACTACCTAAAGTGTTTCAGTAAAGTACTACCTATAGTAGTCTCACAATTCATACACAGTATTTTAGACAAACTCAGACAATATTTATTGAAACATTCCAAATTACTTTACCACTGATTTTTTTAAAACCATTCTTTTTACTACCCAAAACCACAGTCGAGTTTTTACAAACCTAGTTCTGATACCACTAAATGTAACACCCAAACCTGGCCTAGATGTTATGGTCGAACCTGGCGGCGTCACATGAAAGTGCTTTTTAAAAAACCTTAGTAAGTTAAAAATCGTCCAAGTTATTATCTTTTCTTAAGTCATAAAATCCTTATTCCAATTATTACTTGAAAACATTCTTATAACGTGGAAGCTAAATCGTCATTTATTTTTAAGAAAACCATAAGTTAAATTTTTAAAACGAATTTATAGTGTCGCGATTCATAAGAAAACAACCTAAACAGTTTAAAATCTAAAAACCCAAAATAAATAGTTCGTGTCCAAATACATAATTAATCTCAAAGCACATATAAAAATAAAGCAAATGAAATAAATGTTACTCAAAAATCCATAAGTGTCTGCACACCATCTCCGTCCAACCTAACACACCATGTGGGGATAAACTCGACCCACCCAGCCCTACACATCAAGTATGGGGATATAATCTACCCATCCAACCCTACACACCAAATGGTACTGAAAAATAGTACATACAGTTAAGTGCAGCGTCGCTGCCAAATATCAGCTAATCGCCTTTCAGACTTCCTTCTCTTCATAACAATCCCAACCCAATGTAATGCATCATAAATATCATGGCATGCTTTGTGCAGATAACAGATATACCAAAATCATACAGATACACATACTTATATTAACATGCTTTTGCATACAAGTCAGTAATCAATCAGAGCATGGGATCTAAGTAACGCTTACCGCCCTTACAATCAGGTCACAGTCGACTTACGCGACCCGTGCAACCTTACAGAACATTTCACATTAATTGGACTCACACGCCCGTGGGCCCACACACCCGTGTGGCCCACACAGCCCAAATTAGCTTTGCCCGTGTGGATCAAATAGCCTGACCCAAATATCACACGCCCGTGTGGTTCACCCGTGTGACCCACATGCCCGTGCGGCCTACACGTCCCAAATGGTTGAGCCCGTGCCTCGCACATGACCTCGCCAGCCTCACACGCCCGTGCCCATCGCGCCCGTGTACCGCGTGGACGGCCTGGCTCGTCTGCCACACGCCCGTGTCTCATGACGCAGGCTACCATACGGGCAGACCACACGCCCGTGTGGCATCGACAATTAACTTACCTAAGAATAGACAAATCCCGAAACTAGAGATCTACTTTCCTTTGCCGAAGAAAGGGTTTGCCTTGCTGTTTAAACTCAATTACTGATCTACAGAGCCTTGAATAATCCCTAAACAGTAACCCAAAACCCTTTTAAGTAATCCCCAAACAAAAACTCATAACTTTAGTTAAATGTTACCTACCGAATTGACGAACTCAGTACCAAAACACCAAAGCTTATCGAAAAAGAAGAAAAACAACGGAGAAAGAGGAAAAAGAATAGAGTTCGACAGCAAGGGGAAACTAGGGGAAAAAAAGACGGTAGAGAAAAGTGTTTTACCAAAAATGAGAAAAATAAGAAAACCCTAAGTTTTCCCTAAAGCCCACAACTCAGACTTTTAATAAAACCCACACTTAACTAAAACTTGCAGCAAAAATAATCCCATCGCCACTGCAGGGAATCGAACCCCTAACCCTAAGCATAATTCCTTTGTCACTTCACCACTAGACCAACAGGCCCATTCTGTTAAGTTTTACTACCAAATCCTTATAAGCCCACTGGCCTCAAGTTAGACTTTATTCTAATAAAATCCAAAATTTAGCCCAAGTTAACACTTAAACTTCGGACCTCCCAAACACACCCTAGAGCACATAACCACTTAAACCCACATATTTTAAAGCCAAAATAACACGAAGCACAAATTCAGACACTTCCAAGCCCAATAGTCACAAAAGCTGAAAATCAAAGATTTGGGGCGTTACAGTTCCTATGATGTAAACAGTGACTAAAAATAGGACAGGTTAAGCAATGCTTTTAATGACCGTTGTGTGTTTCAGTGAGCTGAGCAACATAAGTCACTTATGTCAAAGTGAAGTGGGGCTGCTTCGAGGAGACTATTGGGGCATAGTTCTCTCAAACTCTTATAGAACCAGGAGATGTTCATGGCTATATGAACATACCTATGAGAACTAATGTAACACCCCTTACCCGTGTCCTACGCTGGCACAGGGTACGAGGCATTACCGGACTTAAATACAATCAATCATGTAATAACCGACCATAAAATTTCGTTCTATTTAAAAACTTTCATACATATGCTTATCGTCCCTTATATGGGCCTACAGGGCCCAAAACATACATTCGGGATGATTAGGGACCAAACCGTAGACATATGAAACTTTTGCAACACTTAGAAAATTTTCACACTTTAGAGAGTCATACGCCCGTGTGGGTTGGCCTTGTGGGTTTCACACGTCCGTGTGGCTTGGACACGCCCGTGTCTTCAGCCTGTGTAACTATCTATTTATAACGTCAGTAAACATTTAGAGTTACACGGCTTAGTCACACACCCATGTGCTAAGGCCGTGTTCCCCACACGGCTGAGACACACGGACGTGTCTCTACCCGTGTGGTTAACACTTAGGCTATTTTCCTAGCCTTTATGTTACCCTTAATTCTTCACATCTTTATACACACTAAGGACACATATCATGAATCATTTTAACGATTTAGCATCTCATATTAAGACACATTCATAACATTAATGCCAACCATATATGGCCAACAAGCATAATCACACCACCTCATCACAAGCATTAGAACATAGCATAGATAGATAGGTTCACAAACCATAATCAAAATAAGACACACCTCTTGGCCATATAAAAATAACTCAATATAAGCCAATGCATTTGGCTAATCATAATAACACATAACATAAAGATAAGTCCCTATACATGCCACTCACTTAAAAATGTTTAATGTATATCAATATTACAAAGGTGATGGCTTGATAGTGTGATGCTGCCTCCGATGATCTCCAATCCCGAGCTAGCCTGACAACACTAAAGAAAAAGAAAGGAAATGAGTAAGTTTCGTAGCTTAGTAAAACCATATGAAAAATAATAAGCAATTATCAACTTGCTCTTCAAGGTAATACAACCATATTTGCACTTTTACTTATGCTCAGGTCAAGTTGTTTTCTCGAGTCATAGTCACTAAATTATTTATATCTAGAGCTACGAAACTTCAAATTAAGATCCACTAATTTTTCCAAAAACTAGACTCACATATATTCTTATCATAAAATTTTCAAAATTTTTGGTTCAGCCAATTAGTACATTTTATTCTTTAAAGTTACCCCTGTTACGCTATCTGATAGTTCCAACCCCTCTTCACTAAAAATTAGTTATCTCATCATGCGGGATTTGGATGATGTTCCTGTTTGTTTCTTTTGAAAATAGACTCATTAAATAATCTAAGAATTTAAATTATAAACCATAATTATTTTTGTAAAATTTTTAATGATTTTCTCAAATTAGAACATGGGATTTCAAAATCGTTCGGACTCTGTTTCACACAAATTCAAATATCTCATAATATGAAATTCTTTTGCTTACCCCGTTTTCTATATAAAAAACTAGACTCGATTAGCTTTGATTCCATATTTTATTCAATCTCTACCCTCTTTCCACTATTTTTGGTGTATTTTCCAAGTTGGACTACTATAGCTGTCCCAAAACTGTTTAGTGTAAAATAATGGTAACTAAGCTTATAACACCTTTGCAAGCCATTTTAAACATCATGGTGAAAAAACATATTAGTACATCATAAGTAGAGAACCATAATCATAAGGTCATCAATATTTCATTCTTATAGGCATAGCTTACTTATTTGTATCCTTACTAAAGTTGCATCATTTCATGATTGTAATAGCATTTGAGCTTTGAGTACATACCTGTACCTTTTCGACATGCTCACAACATTTCATAATTTGTTCATAATACATAATTGGGCATAAGAACAACTTACTCATCACTATCAAATACAATTCATATATCATATATTGAGCTTACATCTTATATGTTTCAAGTAGGTACCTGTACCACTCACAACATGGTCAGAACCTTTCTCATTTAGCTTAAACTGTAAATCTCACCGTTGAACCTTTTGGAATACTACGGACATTCGATAAGCCTCAAACATAGGGTAGAATGCCGATGCCATGTCCCAAACATGGTCTTACACTAACTATCGCGATCAAGGCTGACGCCATGTCCCAAACACAGTCTTACACTAGCTCTCACATATCCGTGCCAATGTCATATCCCAGACATGGTCTTACAGTGACACCTCTATCCATGTCGATGCCATGTCCCAGACATGGTCTTACACTGACACATCTCGAGGCCGATGCCATGTCCCAGACATGGACACTAGCTCTCGTCTCAATGCAAATGCCATGTCCAAAACATGGTCTTACATTGGCTCTCATAATGTGGCCGATGCATGTCCTAGACATGTTTTACACTAGCTCACATATCACCAATGTCATGGCATGAATATCCAATCTATTCCTAAGGTTTAATCGAAAGTTTTTACTACATCAATTCTCATCATACATACTCATATTCACAGTCAAAAAATTTATGCTATAACAATTCAATCACACATAATAACAATGTAGTTGCATTATTTACACACAACTTACTCATTTCAATGAAATATCATATTCCATCAAATTTGCAATGTATTCAATCATCACCCAAATGTTATTAACATTTGGCATCACTTTCTCATATACAATATCATCAACATATAATTCAATACAATGATAGCAAGATAGATTTCAAGTATATTAACAATAACATGGATATCATGCTTATTTAATCACACGGACTTACCTCGAATGCAATATCAGCTAATTACTCCATTTTAGTCCATAACCTCGTACTTTTTGATTTAAACCCGAATATCAGTTTTATTGATCTATAATGATAAAATTCACTACTTTAATCATCATGTTAGCCAATACATTCCATAATTTATACTTTAGCGAAATGACCATTTTGCCCCTACACTTTCACAAAAATTATGATTTTACCTTTTGGCTCATAAATCTATTACAATCAAATTTTCTTATTACCCAAGCCTAACCCAACCTTTATTACTCTTGTAGCAACTCAAAATTCCAATTATTTCACACAATTCCCATCCATTTAACAAACTTTACAAAATGGACCACATTAGGTGTTTTCATGAAAATCCTTTCACAAAAGTTGTTTATTACACAACCATGACTTATTTTCTTCCATAAAAATTCATAAAAAAAAAACATAAATATTCACATGGAAAAGCCCTAGACTTTCAGCCATTTTGCAAAATAATCCCCCCATTAGCTAGATTAAGCTATAAGGGTTCCAAAAATACAAAAATCATTAAAACTGACCATGAAAATCACTTACTTGCAAGGGAACTAAGTGGATGAAAATTTGAGCTTCAAAACCCCCATGTTTGCTGCAATTTTCAGTGGAAGAAGAAGAAGAAATGAAAAAGATGATAACTTTTTCTTTATTTTATTTTATTACCAAAAAAGTCACCCAATGTCCACCAAATTTGACTTTTCAACTTTCTTGTCCCCTATGGCCGGCCATCACTCCCCAAATGACCTATTTGCACTTTAAAGACCTCCAATTTTGGTTCTCTATCTATTTAAAATATTTGGGTAGTAAAACAAAACTTTTGCCCTTTATGCGATTTAGTCCTTTTTCGCAATTAAGCTCACAAACGCTAAAATTAATTGACCAAAATTTTCATGCACTCATATAATCATGTTATCACACATAAAATAATATTAAAATAATTTATTGACCTCGAATTTGTGGTTTCAAAACCACTATCCCGACTAGGCCCAAAATCGGGCTGTTACAACTAAAACCTTGCTAGGGAGGTAGTTGTGTGAGGTATATCATTGTTTACACAAACGACAGAACAGTTCAAGGGTATCACCTCTACTGGTTAGCTAGTAAAGTAAATATACTTTTACAAAGGAAGGTTCAAAGGTGGATGCCTACCTATCCTATACAACTATCGATCGTAGATTCTATCACCACATCGAGTCAATGTTTTTCCATTAAAACTATCAATTTTCATTCATGTAGGGGATTGTTGGAAAAATTGAATTTTTGGAAACTTCGAGGCATATTCTCAATTGGTAAAGGTAGATAAGGCAAGGTTTGTTCGTTGATCCCTGCAGAGGTGCTACTGCTTCGATCATCTTGTTGTTGTATCCTAGGAGACAGTCGACTAACGTTTCTCTAAGTACCATAGGAGCGGTCGAATCTATCTTAAGGAAATTGTGTAAAACAGGCCTCAACATCTAGTAAAACTCGATTCTTTTATTCGATGTTTGGTTTTCATAATCTTATTTATTGGTTTTTCGTATATGATATTTTAAATATAATTTATGTAATTTATTTTATTTTATATAAATATTTGTTTATTTATACTTATATTTGTTCACTAACGTGTTTTGTCCAACAATCTTAAGATAGACTTTTTATTTTTTGCAATTCTCTAATCCAAGATGAACGAGACACCAAGGCAAAAGAAATAAAAAAATTGTATTTTATTTTAAAATAAAAATAAAAATTGAATAAAACCTATTTCGGGATTTATTCCCGCTGTTCAACAACTTTTATTCTATTTTTTTTTTTCTAAACGAGAATTAAAATTTAATAAAATTTGTCTTGGGATTTATTCCTGTCATTCAATAGATTTTATTCTATTTTTATTTTATTTTCAAACGAGAATTAAATTAAATAAAATATGTTTCGAGATTTATTCTCGTCATTTAACAGGTTTTATTCCATTTTGATTTTGTTTCCAAACAAAAATTAAATTAAATAAAATCTATTTTGGGATTTATTCCCTCCATTTAACAGATTTTATTCCATTTTGATTTTGTTTCCAAACGAGAATTAATCAAATAATTCTGTTTCAGGATTTATTCCCGCCATTTAACATATTTTATTTTGATTTTATTTCCAAACAAGATTTAATTAAATAATCCAAGTTATATTTTCTCACTTTAAACATTAGGCATGAGAACTATATTATAATTATTAGGCAACAAATAATCATTAAAGTAAGAGAATATAGACAATTTTAATTTTGGCCAAGTTCAAGCCATGCCAACCTCCCTATTTCCATTTTAATTTTGGCCAAACTAGGTTCAAGTTATGCCAAATTCCCCATTTCCATTTTAATTTTGGCCAACATTGGGTAATTTACCATGCTACCCCTTAAAATTTAAAAACCCTAAGTATTTAGCCCTCATTTTTCTAATTACCCTAAGGTTTTGGTTTCTTTTCTATTTCAACTTGAATTCTCTTTTTTTTTCTCCCCCTTTTTCTTTTCATCAAATTGGCCAACCTATTGTTAAAATTATTTTTGCTCTCAAATATCAAACCAATTCTCGATAAATCGATTCTCTACCGATTATTGAATTCATCATTGATAGCCTCCATAATTCCATCAAGTCTGGTAAGTACATCTCATTCTAAAATTTAGACCCCAAAATTTGTAGAATTTCTATCTAATATTAATCTTTCAAAAAAATTAGTCAATCTATCATGGTTCTTGACAAATCTATCGATAATCTTGATGAGTCTTGAAATCAAACTTTAACCTGTGTGAAATTGTCGTTTGAAGGACCAGTTTTAGGTACATTGGATTTGATTTGATCAAGAAGGACATTGATTGAGCTCCCAGTGAAAGGTGTGTGTTCTTTTACAAGTAAATTGGGGTAAACCGTGCCATGGAATAGGGCCACATGACCAGCCACGCGAGCATGTGGGCCACCCATGTGGAACACACGGCCCCTCACATGACCATGTCCCTCTAAAACCTAGGTTTTTCGATTTCACACGGCCTTAGTTTGTTACACGGCCCAACCACACGGCCGTGTAGCCCCTTCACATGGCCTAGAGCTTTTCACATGATCCGGTCACACGACCGTGTGTCTCCTATTTCATTACAATTTTGTCCCCTACTTTAAAATTTTTACAGTTTTACCCCTATTTTTCTGATTTTATAATTTTCCCTATTTTTTAGATTTTACAGTTTTGCTCATATTTTTTAGATTTTACAATTTTACCCTTATTTTTTTGATGTTTCAATTTTGCCCCTATTTTTTTAGATTTTATAATGTTTCCCCTATTTTTAAAATTTTACAATTTTGCCTATATTTTTTGGATTTTAAAGTGTTGCCCTTGTTTTTAGATTTTACAATTTTACCTAAAATTGTAAGATATATTTAGTTTAGTTCCTAGTTGATTCCCAAACTATTTTAGCATATTATATTATTCAATTGAGTCCCTGATATTATGGATTATGTTAGAACCCATGAATTGATTAACCGTACTAATATGGTGTTTATATAATTGCATGAATTGTAAACACTACGTATGATTATTGCTTCGGTGTTTGAGACTATACATATAATATGTTTTATGGCACTATTAAATTGAACACTTAATAAGCATGACATTTGATACTAAGTTGATCTATTTTAAGCATAATACTTGCTACTATATTGAACTGCTATAAGTATATTAATTGCTACTATACCAAATTGTTATAAGCATATTGATTGCTACCGTACTATTTTGTTAAAAGTATATTAAATGTTATCGTATTGATCAGTTTGGGCATGACATGTTGCATTGCATGGGGTGAGACTATATGTACGGAGGAAGTGATTGCAACTTGTCTGCACTATTTAGTGGTTTATCCATACCGTATTAGCAACTTTTATCTACACTGATTAGTGGTTTATCCACACCATATTAGCAACTTTTATTTGTATCGAATTAGTGGTTTACCCTCACCGTATTAGCAGCTTTTATCTACAAATGTGTTGTGCATCCACAACCTACTGACAGCTTGTCTGCAAAAACCATTTTATAAAATAAAATCTTGATGGTTTATCCACCCTTTTTATTATTAGTGGTTTATCCACACCATATTAGCAGTTCATTTGCAATGTTTAATGTTTGATCCACACCGTGGTGTAAAGGAAGAAGAGTTCTCGGGAACTCATATTGTGGTGTGTAGTAGTGGGGTAGGAACTTTTTCCGATAAATTGAAATTGCATTACATTCATAAGACATGCACATGGATATGAACACTAAGTTGTTCTATTGATTAGTTGATTTGAATTATCAATATTATGTATTGCTAATTAATTGTGATTTATTCTATGAGTTGATTATTCTGCTTGATTGATCTACTATTTGCATTGGTTTTCTTGTAACCAAACTCTCATTGAGCTTCATAACTTACTCCCATTTTATTTCCATCTATACAAATGACTCATAAGATTAGGACGTGAACACGAGAATAGAAGAGACTCAGCTCGGGTTTTATTTATTAAAATATTTTAGATTTATTATTCGAAACTTTCTGCTATCCAGGAACTGTAATATTTTATTTAAATCGTGGCATTAATTAATTAAGCATGAAATATAGTTTTAATAAAACTAAGTTAAAAATCACTTTTCCACTGCTAAATTATAAATTAGTATTGAGTAGTAAATAAATAAGAAAATTAACTAAGTTTTCAATCTCATGTGTTATACTAATAATAGGTCATCTTTAAAAATAAACCAATGTTTTAAATTGACCATTTTATAAACTCTGATAACTCTGCTAGGCCATTTCGGTGGCCGATGTAATCTTCTAAATTCAGGCCTAACGTCTAGGCCGAGTTAGGGAGGTTACACAAACTACTCTTGTTCCTTCCATCATCTATTCAAATTGTTTTAAAATACTATATTATAATGCAAAGTAAAATTATACAACACATATATTTATTAAAAATTGATATAAATAATAACTTGTACTTTGGTTGAATGGTAAAATATAAATATTACAAACTATACAATTCAAAGTTTAAACCTTATATATATCATCTTTTCTATGCAAAAGATAAAAAAATAACAAACACACCTTCAAAATAACACAATTTACTTTGTAAATAAGGAAGTCTTTGTTATTTCACAACCACATTCAAACTGATACTTAATAATACTGTAAAAAAGTTTCAAAGATAATTTTAGAAAGAAAAATACTTATGTTATTAAAAATTCCCATTTGAGCTTCTTTTTGTCAAAATGATTTTTATTAATATACAAAATATTGTTATTTTTAAAAAAATTATAACATAAAGTTTACACCTCTTTAAAATATTTTATTATAGTTAAATTTTAAACACTAAAAAATATTTTATTATATTATTACTTAAAAGTTTAAATAAGCAAAATCATTAAATATATTTAACATAAGAATAAATATGATTTGATAAATTTATAGTAATAAAAATTGAATTTCTATTTTTCTTAATCACCATTTAAATCTAAACGTAAGAACATATTATTATATTAAAACAAAATAAAAATATTTAAATAAATAATGACATATAAATATTGGGTTACATTTTATATCATTTTAAATTTTTTTTAATTTAAACTATTTAAATTGAGGAGGGATCTATTTACATAGTGTAAAAACTAAAATAGTTTTACACATTTCCATAACTATTTATACAATTAACATTTTAACGACCCAACTGTTATATTTTATAATTTATTCATGTTGATTATGCATGTCAAATTTGATGTAAATTTAAAATTTCTAACTATTTGTTTTTATGAAAAATAAATTTCAACCATTGAATATATATTAATATATGAAGTGTTTTAGATCGATATGATAAAAATATCAAATCGATTTGAAAATTTACATGCATGACAAGTACAATTATATTGATAAATTTAACAGTGAGATTATTAAAATATTATTCATATAAATAATTACGAAAATGTGTAAAATTACTTTAATTTTTACATTGTGTAGATGGATTCATCCCCATTCAAATTTATAAATAAACAATATACTATTATTCATAGTTTTGTCTTACATGCCCTTTATTAGATTATTTAAATCACTCAAGGACGTATTTTAATATATGTCAAGTTATTTCGATAAATCAGTTACTTAATCTAGAATTCATTTGTTTAAAAATAATAATATTTAGCAAAGTGTTTGGTAGAAATAAGGCACATTGCATTTTTTAAAAGAAGAAATAAATTCGAATTTTGGAGACGACATTATTGGAGGAACAACTACGAATTTGAACAAAAAAAAATACATGGAGAATACAAAAAAATATTTATGAGATTTGAGTGTTAGAACCAAAAAATAAGTATGAAATAAAGCTTAATAAATTAGAATCTGTTATGTTAAATCATTAAGAATAAATCAAGAACAAAACTAGATGCGGAGACGTATTTGAATTTATCAATTTCTTGAAGTCTATGGATCTTGCGGTTTTGATATTCCAAATTAACACACAAGTAATCTAGAAAATGTGACTCTCTCTCTTGCTAAAGATGAGATATTATAAAAGTTACATAGGTGTAATTTGGAAACTATAACCCTAATATATAACTTTGGCACATTAGCTCTAATTTCTAGTCAGCCCATCATCAATTAGAAATCAGTTACTAGAGTATCTACACATATTTGACCCATACTTTATTTAATAATTAAAGCCCAACAAGTGAATAAAAACAAGTGAATAAAAAAATTAAAGCCTAACAAACCTTAACCAAATTAGATCACTTTTAATTTGAGTCAATCTATTATAATAGTAAACAATAACATGTAATTACCCTTATTATATATGTGATGTCCATATTTTCCAACAATCTCCCACTTGGATCACATATATTAATTACTCTATAATTACATGTTATTATTTAACCTTATGAGCTCAAAACTTTACTATCATATCCAAAAAGGTATTTCAAACAATCTTGTCCATTAATTATGTTAACATAGAACCAATGCGACTTTCATTACATATATATCATAACTAAATCCATCTCTAATCACGTATATTAACACAACCGAATAACATAGATTAAGTATGGATGTGTAGCATGGAAATTACATGCAATATGATCCAAACATGTCTATTTCCAACTGGTCCTCCTCAACCTTAGTGACCAAAATCAGAGTGTGAATAAACCAAATAAACTTTATTTCTGCTGAAAATAAACTTAATATCCGTAAACTGAAATAACTAAAAATGTATCTATAACATAAAAGAATTAAAAGTACAAACTCCCACTAAAACCAAATATCGTTAATGACATTACAACCATATGAGCAGTGTGCTCATGAAAAACCTTAGGTGTAGTCCCTTAGTAAGCAGATCCACAATTATGGAGTTTGTCATAATATGTTTTATAGGCACCTAACCACTTTGAACTTTTACTTTAACAACTAGGAACTTAAAGTCTATGTGCTTCGGCTTTTGATGTGCTCCTGTTGTTATTGAAATAAAGGACTACCAATTATTGTCAAAATTTGCACCCTAGTGAAAAAATTTTGCATCAATATTCCATCAAAATCAGGGTTTGTATACTTGATGATCTCTAACTTATCAAACCTCCAATATGTGAGCATGTAATCTTTTGTTCTCTAAAGATACCTCATAACCCTTTTGGCTGCTATCCGATGGTCCATACCAGGGTTGCTTAAATATTTGTCTAACATCCCAACAATGTACGCAAGTCTAGACGTGTACATACTTGAGCATACATTAGAGTCCCCGCTCTTGAAACGTAGGGAATCTTTTGCATTTCCTTAATCACAAAATCAATCTTGGGGTATTGGTGGAGACTTAACTTATTATTGATAAGCAATATGTCATTAACATATAAAACCAAATATAGAACCTTACTCCCATTAAACTTGGGGTATATACAATTATCGACCAAATTCATCTCTAAACCGAATAAGATAATCATTTGGTAAAATTTGTAATACTATTGACGAGAAGCCTTCTTAAACCCATAGATGGAGTTCTTTAATTTGCAAATCATTAACTTTGTATCATTATACACGAAGTTTTCTAGTTGCACCATATAAATGTTTGATCAATGTTACCATTGAGAAATCATTAACTTAACATTCATTTGATGCAACTTAAGGTCAAAATATTCCACTAAAGCCATTATAACCTTTTTCTAGTGGACCTTCTTAATGACATTCATTCTTGAGGTTGTTGAGTTTGTTATTCTAAAAAAATTACCTCATATTGAATAGGGAGTTGTTCATCATTGTCTTTTTAAGGTTCTAGATTCACTTTTTGATCAATGATAGGTATGATAACCTAAATATTGTCAAAAGTGATAGCAGGAACTGATTTAGAATCTAATTCCTCTTCAAAAGCAATGTCTCTAGTCTTATTTCTCCCTCCAAACTCAAAATCCTAAAAAACTATTGCAGTTCTTGTCTCAAAAATATTCCTAATTATGGGATCATGAAACTCATAGCCCTTAGATCGCTTAGAATAACCAATAAAATAGTTGTTCATTATTTTAGAGTCAAATTATTTTCATATGGCCTATAAATCCTTGCCTCAATTAGACATCCCCAAATGTGAAAGTGCTTTAGACTAGGCTTTCGACCTGTCGAAAGCTCATAAGGTGTTTTTGTAGCTGCTTTAGTAGGTATTCTATTCAGATTGTAAGTTGTTGCCTTTAGAGGCATTGGCCAAATGAGCATTTTCATACTTATCATGTATGAACCTTTTTTCCTCTTGCACACAATGAGAAATAAGCTCATTTAGAGTCCATTCCTCCTTTTGACAGTTGTGACTAATTTTAAATTGGCTAAACTGTGCAAGAAGCGATACCAAAACCATAAGAACAAGCAATTACTTAAAAAGCTCGATCTTAAGTGCTTTAAGTCTTGAAACAACATGAGACATCTCCTTAATGTACCCTCTCACATTTCTTTGACCCTTATACTTCATGGACATCAAAGAAGTCAGAAGCTATGTCATTTCAACCTTATCGTTTTTGGCAAAACGTTTCTCAATTTCGCAAAGGAAACCCTCGGCCTTAGTAATCTCTTCAGATTCTGTGCCCTTACAGGCTTTGGAATGTTATGCTCATGATCATTGGACTCATGTAGTTTGAATGATCCCATCTCTTAAAATCCCTTTTAGCCTTCAGGGTGCTTCCCGCAGTGAGAGGTGCAGGTTGCTCTTCCCTTAGTGCCAGGTGTATGTCCATACAGCTAAATATTATAAGTGCCTTTTTCATTCCTTGAAATTAGTCCCATTAAGCATGAGTATAGAATGTATATTAGTAGATATTGTGACAACAGAAGATAAACTAGCTGAATATAAAATAAAATAGATAAAAAAAAAAAGTAGACATAAATATCAGTTTCATCCTCTTTATGAGCCTGAGATCATAATTATATGGGTCAACAATTCTCATAAGTAAACAATAAATTCAAAATATTGGTTAATCCCATCTCAAGATACCAAACACAACATTAATATCAAGTATTCCTTCTATCATAATAGAGATACATTGAAAGAATTCTTAAGTGGTTTAGAATGCAAGATTCTAAACTAGTTAGTACTCCCTAAAAGTTTTGTATGAATGGCCAAATAACAAAGCAATAACATAGTCTGATCTTCATCGTCTATGTTGGCCTTGACATTCTTTAGGTCATTAAAGAGAGTAACAAATTCACTAATGTGACCCTAATAGACTCAGTTTCTGCCATACATAATGTGTATAAACATTGTTTCAATACCAAGAGATTTGCAATAGACTTTGTCGTGTAAAGGGCTTCTAATTTTTTCCATAAGGCTACTGTCATTTTCTCTGTAAGTACCTTTTATAATACATTGTTCGTAAGGCACAACTAAATTGTTGATGCTGCCTCCTTATCAAGCTCCTTTCATTCTATTTGATTCGCATCCGTAGGCTTTTTCCTTGTAATGATCTTCTTCAGACCGTTCTGAGACAGAATTATTGTCATCTGAACTTATCACAAACTAAAATTTATGATCTCATCGAACTTCTCGATATCGTACCTCATTGCCATCTCTAAACGAGTTGAATACAAAAATTGAACCAAGTTTTAATACCAGTTTGTTAGGGTAAACTCGAATTAAACAATGAACAAAAATGAAAAATAAGAAAATTGGACACAAATATTTACGTGGAAAAACCCCTCAGAAGAGGATAAAAACCACAGGAAAAGAAAACTTCACTAAAACAGCAAAAACTGGAAGATGAGTACAATATAGAGATATAAACAAACTCAAACCCCAAAATACAAAATTCTCCCGAAATTCCCACAAAACTCTCTCTTAATTATGTTGTTTTTATCAATCTCTCTAGGGTTCCTAAAAGCCTTATTTATAGACTAAAATTTGTGGCTAATCTAATTTGAATATCTCTAGAAGTTATCAGAGTTTGACTAGGAAAAGATAGCAATGTTTAACGAGGAGAAGAAGTCTAATTAAGTTGAGTACTCATCGCTACGTTGTGATGTGGCATATTGCCTCATCGGGACATCATTTTTCATGTCATCGGGACGAGGCAACTCTTCTCGTCGAGACATCATTTTCATGTTGTTGGCTCTTTATCGTCATGACGTTGGCTCTATTTTAACTAAAATGCAAGGCGCACTCCACATGTTTCAACTCGTAACCTATTTTCCTCCACTATCTTGGTCAAAACTAAATTACCTTCCTCCTCTTCCACCTCAACCAACTTCGACCCATTCAAATCCCAATTCTCCCAAGTCTAATTTTGCTACCAAAAAAAAATTGGTAAGGAAGTGAAATGTAAAAAATGAGAAAAACCTAAATATAGATCCATTCATCCTCCTCCTCCATCTACATCTCTTTGATGGTTTTAAAATATGCGAGGAAAGTTTTCATCAAAAAAATCCTCTGTGAAGCTAAAGGTATGTGAAAGTTTTGGTAGTGAGAGAGAAGATTTAATGTTTTCTAAGTTGCAAAAGGCTCAATAAAAGTAAAGGTCAGATGAAGTAGAAGAAGAATTTTATTCTTTTCTTTTGTTTTGTTTTGTTGATGGAAAAATATGAGAAAACTTGTTATAAAAAAATTGATGAAATTTAATTTTAAATTAACTTTAAAAGTAATACAAGAAATACAATAATTTAAAAAGGAAAGAAATTATCTAAAAGTTTAGATTAATTTAGGTGATAGTAAAAAAAAGAGTTGAAAAGTGATGTGATCTCGGTCATATCATGTGATATAGCTAAAAGGACTTGAGACTGGGCCAAGCGCGAAGAGCCCAAATTCAAGATGAAAACTTTCAAAGTCTATGCAGCATTTTGCATGTGGGCTTTTAACGCCCAAACCGTCCTTTTTAGTATTCTAAATTGCAAAATATTCAATTTAGAGTTTAATATATGTATTGTTATTGCATAGATTTTAATATGTCCTAAAATATGTACTAATTATGTTGTTATTATCATGTCTGTTTTATTACATTTTAAATATTGTGTTTATTGGGTCCTAATGGTGTGTTTACTGTATCCTAAGAGCACCAATGGCTGGCCAACTTTTCAAGTATTATAAACGGACTATTCATTTTTGGAATCAACGTGTGTTCACACTCAAGATGGTTGTTTCTTTTTAGCTTGAAAGGTGAACATTCGGCCAATCATTTCTGTTAGAATTAAGTGCTCGAATCTTTATTTAAATAAAATACAGTGGTAAAATAAAAGAAAAGAAGAATCCATATAGAATTACACTTCTTTTATTTTATTTTAGAATAAGGTTTTTTAAATCTTATTAAATTCCATCTATTTGATATTGATTAGAATAAAGTGTTTTAGTTTTACTAGAATATGGCTTTACAAGCCTATAAATAGACATAGTCTATTCCTCTTATAATTATTCGAACTCAACATAGTGAATTTTCTTCTCCTCTGCCCGTGGTTTTTTTCCCAAAAGGGTTTCTACGTAAAATCTGTGTGTTCTTTATTTTATTTTATTTTATTTTCACAAATTGGTATCCGAGCTTCCGGGTAGTTCATCTCAATCACAGTAATGGCGTCTTTGAAGTATGAAATTTCGCTGTTGGATCGCAACACCAGATTTGCGTTGTGGCAGATTAAGATGCAAGCAGTTCTTGCGCAGATGGATCTGGAGGATGCCCTGCTAGGGATAGATAAAATGCCTTCAACATTAACAGATGAAGAGAAGAAGTGTAAGGATCGAAAGGTATTAACATAATTACATCTGCATTTATCCAACAAAATTTTACAGGATGTGATGAAGGAGAAGACCGCTACTGCATTATAGAAGAGGCTGGAACAAATATGTATGTCAAAAACTCTAACAAGTAAGTTACATATGAATCAGCGTCTTTATGCTCATTGTTTAGAGGAAGGTGGTGCGTCTGTACACGAACACTTAATAGTGTTTAAAAAAATTCTCTCAAACTTGGAGGCCATAGAGGTTCAGTATGATAAGGAAGATCTAGGGTTTATTCTACTTTGTTCGTTGCCCCCGTCTTATTCAACCTTTAGAGACATGATTTTATATAGCCACGAGTCTCTCACAGTTGATGAGGTTTATGATTCTTTGACCTCGTATGATAAGATGAAGCATCTTGTAGTTAAATCTGACTCTCAGGGAGAGGGTCTCATTGTTCGTGGGAGACAAGTTCAGAATACTGATGATGATCGTGGAAGGACATAGGAATGGAATCCTCGCGGTAAATCTAAGGGTAGATCAAAATCTTCAAATAGAGGTAAAACTTGTAACTTCTGCAAAAAAAAAGGGCACATTAAATCTGAGTACTATAAGCTACAGAACAAGATTAAAAGGGAGGCTGCGAATCAAAACGGAAAAAAACTAGAAAATTCTGGTAAAACTGATGTTGTAGAAGACTACAGCGATGGTGAACTTCTAGTCACTTCAGTCAATAATTCTAAAGTGAGTGAGGAGTGGATACTTGATTCAAGCTGCACCTTCCACATGAATCTCAATCGGGATTGGTTTACAACTTACGAAACAGTGTCTGAATGTGTTGTTTTGATGGGAAATAATACTTCGTGTAAAATCGCAACTGTTGGAATAATTAAAGTTAAGATGTTTGATGGAGTTGTCAAAACACTTAGTGACGTACGACATGTTCCAGAATTGAAAAGAAAATTAATTTCGTTGAGTACTCTTGATTCAAAAGGGTACAGATACACAGCTGAAAGTGGCGTTTGAAATATTTCAAAAGGTTCTCTTGTTGTGATGAAAGGGTAGAGAAAGATTGCCAAGTTATATGTTTTGTAGGGTTCTACTATTACTGGTGAGGCAGTTGTTGTTTCCTCTTCCTTGTCAGATGATGATATTACTAAACTTTGGCATATGCACCTAGGACATATGAGTGAGAATGACATGGCAGAATTGAGCAAAAGAGGACTCCTTGATGGGCAAGGAATTTGCAAATTGAATTTCTGTAAGCACTGTGTTTTTGGAAAGCAAAAGAGAGTTTGATTCACTGGAGGAATCCATAACAAGAACAGGAACGTTGGGATATATTCATTCTGATTTGTGTGGGCCATCCAAAGTGCCTTCGAGAGGTAGAGCTAATTATATGCTAACCTTTATTGATGATTTTTTCAGAAAAGTTTAGGCGTTCTTTTTGAAGCAGAAAAGCGATGTGTTTTTCGCATTTAAGTCTTGAAAAATTATGATTGAAAAACAGATGGAAAACAAATAAAATACCTCCGCACAGATAATGGCTTAGAGTTCTGTTCTAATGAGTTTAATAGATTGTGCAAGTCAGAAGGGATTGTGAGACACTTGACAGTTCGCCATACTCTACAGCAAAATGGCGTTGCAGAACAAATGAACAGAATGATCATGGAGAAGGTTCGATGTATGTTGTCAAATGCCAGCTTACTAAAGTTATTTTGGGCCGAAGCAGCCTCTACTGTATGTCTTTTGATCAACTATCCCCATCCGTTGCCATTGAGAAAAAGACTCCACAAAAGGTATGGTCTGGTAATCCTGCTAATTATTCTGATTTAAAGATTTTTGGGTGTCCTGCGTATGCTCATGTTGATAATGGAAAATTGGAACCGAGATCCATTAAATGTGTTTTTCTTAGTTATAAAGTGGTGTAAAAGGGTATAAGTTATGGTGTCCTGAAAATAGAAAAGTTGTGATTAGCAGAGATGTTGTTTTTGATGAAACTTGTTATGCTACCTAACTTATCTCTTAAAGACTCTTCCAATAAAAAAAATTAAAAGCAGGTGGAGCATCAGATTAATACAGAGTCGACTCCTCAAGCCAGTACAAAATTGAGAATAAAGTTGCTTCTTTACCGCAATACTCTATCGCCAAAAACAGAACTAGAAGAGAAATTAAACCTCCGAAGAAGTATGCTGAGGCTAATCTAGTTGCTTATGCTTTAAATGTGGCTGAAGATATAGATGCGAATCAAGAGCCATCTAATTATTCTGAGGCAGTTAGCTGTGAAGACTTTAAAAAATGGATGTTTGCTATGCAAGAGGAGATGGAATCACTCCACAAAAACAAAACATGGGATCTTGTGAAAGTTCCTAAAGGTAAGAAGACTGTTCGTTGTAAATGGGTGTTTAAAAAGAAAGAAGGGATTCTAGGAGTTGAAGAACCCATATATAAAGTAAGGTTTGTTGCAAAGGGTTACAGTCAAATTCCAGAAGTAGACTTCATAGATGTGTTCTCCCTAGTTGTTAAGCATAGTTCGATTTAAGCTTTGCTTGGTATTGTGGCCATGCATGATTTGAAGCTTGAGCAATTAGATGTAAAAACTGTATTTTTGCATGGAAAACTTGAGGAGGATATTTACATACAACAACTAGAGGGTTTTACAGTCTCAAAAAAAGAGGACTATGTTTGCTTGCTGAAAAAGTCCCTTTACGGTTTGAAACAGTCACCAAGGCAGTGGTACAAGAGGTTTGATTCCTTTATGACTTCTCATGATTTCAAAATAATTAGTTTTGACAGTTGTGTTTACTTTAAGAAAAACAGTGATTGATCTTTTGTGTATCTACTTCTTTATGTTGATGACATGTTGATAGCAGCAAAAGATAAATGAGAGATAAGAAAAGTCAAAGCCCAACTAAGTAAAGAATTTGAGATGAAAGATTTGGGACCAGCAAAAAATATACTTGGTATGAAGATACTCAGAGATAGAAAAGCAAGTAAACTGTACCTAAGTCAGAAGAGGTGTATTGAGAAAGTTCTTTGCAGGTTCAATATGCAGAGTGCTAAACCTGTTAATACTTCTTTAGCAGCCCATTTCAAACTTTCATCGGCTTTGTCTACACAATCAAATGATGAGATTGAGTACATGTTACATGTTCCATACTCTAGTGCAGTGGGATCTCTCATGTATGTTATGGTTTGTTCACGTCCAGATTTATCATATGCAGTTAGTGCAGTTAGCAGATATATGGCGAATCCCGGTAAAGAACATTGGAAAGCATTTCGATGGATTTTAAGATACTTACGAGGTACAACTGATGTTTGCTTATAGTTTAGAAGAACTAGAGATGGAATCATTGGGTATGTTGATGCTGATTTTGCTGGAGACCTTGATAGAAGAAGATCTCTCACAGGTTATGTCTTTACAATTGGAGGTTGTGCAATCAGTTGGAAAGCCACTTTGCAAACTACAGTCGCTTTGTCTACCACTGAAGCTGAGTACATGACGATTACTGAGGCTTGCAAAGGAGCTATTTGGTTGAAGGGAATCTTTAGTAAACTCAATAAAGACCTTCAAATCAGCACAGTATTTTGTAACAGTCAGAGTGCCATCTTTCTTATAAAAGATCAAATGTTTCACGAGAGAATAAAACACATTGATGTTCAGTATCATTTTGTTCGTGATATTATTGCTTGTGGTGATATTGTTGTGAGTAAAATTAGTACTCATGAAAATCCTGCAGATATGATGACTAAGTCACTTCCTATAACCAAGTTTATGCATTGCTTAGACTTGGTTGGTGTTCATTGTTGAAGTTAAACCCTTAAGGGGTTTTATGGAAGAGGTGGAGAACTTGTTCGTTGAGAGTTCGCGATGAAGAACTTGTTCATTAAGAATTCGTGTCGAGGTGAAGATTGTTAGAATTAAGTGACTTGAATCCTTATTCAAATAAAATACAGTGTTAAAATAAAATAAAAGAAGAATCCATATAGAATTACACTTCTTTTATTTTATTTTAGAATAAGGTTTTTTAAACCTTAATAAATTTCATCTATTTGATATTGATTAGAAGAAGGTGTTTCAGTCTTACTAGAATATGGCTTTACAAGCCTATAAATAGCCATAGTCTATTCTTCTTGTAATTATTCGAATTTGACATAGTGAATTTTCTTCTCCTCTGCCCGTGGTTTTTTTCCAGAAAGGGTTTCTATGTAAAATCTGTGTGTTCTTTATTTTATTTATTTTATTTTCACAATTTCTTTATTAATTGCCATTGTCCCAATGAGGGCTAAACAAGGCTCTTTAGAGAGTTCTAGAAGGAGACTTTTGGTCATTTCCATGAACCATAAAGGCCACTGTTCACCAAGGGGGAAGTATGAGACTTTTGAAGAATGCTTAGCCATTAAGCATACATGTATGGATGGCATGGGGAAGAATGTGACTTTATGGTCATTCCATGGATGAACGTATATCATTAATTTGGTTTATGAATGGGTTGATACGTGTAACTCATTAATGGCCGAAAATTGCTATTCATGTTCATATTTTTAGTATAAATTAATTGTTGTCTTGTAAACATTTGAAGCTTAATCAATGAATGAACATTTTATAATTGTGAGATTACTTCTCTTTATTCTTTGAGAACTTATTCTGAACTTACCAAGATTCGTTCTTATGACGTTCATGCCATTTCGATCTTACCACTCTCGTTTTTCTTTTTAAGTTTATCAATGTGGCGATCAACCCTATACCTTTGATTCCTATCTTCATATAGATAGTGGGTCAAGGTTCTTCATCCTTTTCAAACTTCTCCAGTTTTTAACAACCTTATAGAAATTGGGTCGCGTTGTGTTATAACATAAATTCGTTTCTGGTTTGTTTCAAGTTCGAAAGTTATATCCCAAGTTTTCCTTTGTTATCTTTTCCTTCATATTTCTATCATATTTAAAAAGAATACTTGTTAAGAACGATCAAGAACTTTAAAATCGTGACTTATATTTCAACACGTAGTAAGGTTCACGTAATTTGTTATTAGAGCTAATGTCTTCTCAGGTTCGTATATTTTCTCTCTCCCGAGTTTCAAAAAAAATCATGAAAAAAGGAAAGGAAAAACGATTTAAGATTCGTAAAAAAAAAGAGTCCGAAGACCCTCCAAGAAAATTTTCTCGAGCCAAAATTTTTTCGTTTGCCCGTTTAGCCAAAATTAAATTCCGATCACCATTTTAAGCCTTTTGAACCTTTTCTACCAAATCATTTTTCAAACTTGCCATTTTTTTTCTTTTGTGTTCCATCCCAACAATGCATTCAAGAATTACGTTTTGTTAAATTCATTTCACCCAAAACATTCTTAAAGAATTTAAGAGTTCGAGTGGAAAAAGGTATGAGCAAGTGAAATCATTCGAGTGGAAAAAGTTGAATTTTGTTTGCAACACGAGATGAGTGACTTTCTTTCCAAATGAAACTTATGAGGTTTGCTTTCGTGAGATACACAATTTTCTATCAAATTTATTCTTTTGTATACTAATATTTATTAATCATGTCCCAAGAAGAGTTTTCAGATTTAGAACTTCAAGATATGATGAGAGAGATGCGAAGATCTATACGATCTGAATTCGAACAAGTACATAAAAGATCAAACCGAGTTAAAGGAAGATCGTCAGGGAGTCAATCACACATGACTTCTATTGTGTAATGAGAAAGAAAGGATTCCATTGTGAGGGATCAATATTTTGATTCTTCTTTAACATGAAAGTCAAGACGGAGCAATGAGGATAGCAAGTTTGTATATTTTTGAAGCAAACATGAATCAAGTATGCAGCTGTTACCACGAGTGTGCCAAAATATTCACCCACATCAATGAGGGAAGATGAACGTGTTTTCTATGATGATCCTCAAATTCTATCCTAAGAGAAGTCCACCATTTTAGGTTCTTTAAATTCAAAATCCATTTGTAAATACCAAGCAAGAAAAGAAGAACTTGAAAGTGAGAAATAGAAACAAAAAGAAATTGAGAGAAAAGAAAAAGAAAAGTTGTTGATGAAAGAAAATGAGAGAAAAATAAAAAAGCTTGAGAGAAGAAAAAAAGTGTGAGAGAAGAGAAATTGAGATTAAAAAAGAAGAGAGTGAAAAGAAAGAACATGTTCATACAAAAGTGAGAGAAGTTTTAACTAATCAACATGCGAGTTTGCCTTGTGATATCTTTCATTTTAGGTTTGTAAAGATCCATTTGTGAAGTTCCAACTTCATTACTTCCCCTAATGAAAGGTGATTCCATGTTTGGGAGAAATGTAAGTTGGAAAGTGAAAATATTCTTCAAGTGTCTGAAGGTAAACAAGGTAAGGAACTTTTTAAGACTAAACCATGGTATTCTTTGAATATTGTTAATGAGTTTGTCTCTAATAGTGTCTCAAAACATTTTCTTCATGACATGTTTTGTGTTGGTTTACATGACATTAAACCGTAAATTGAGATATCAATTGATGTCTTTGGTTTAACTAGATGCCTACAAAATTTGTTTGTTGAGAATGATAAAGAATTTTCACATAAAACTTTTAAAATTTTGGATTCTAATTGTTATGTGAGTTCTTTAAATCATGGTTCAAAATTTTCATGGATATACATGCTTGTTCGAGTAAAGATTGAGGGGTTTAGTTTGTTTGAACATGCATATACCTATTTTTTTCTTTATTTAGCATGTATGATTTGATCTCAAAAGAAACACAACTGCTTCATGAAGACATGGCAAATCAAAACTGCGTGTTTCAACTCGAAGTGAAAGTTAATACACAATTTTTACAAGGTTCCAAGTGTAAGAATTTCATTTTGTATAATTGTGTTGATGAGTTTTAATTGCTCAATGTTTCACCGTTGCTATCAAAAACGAAGTTTGTGATTTGTGATGAAATGGTAAGGCAAAATTATGTCTTTGATCCGTAGTTAACTTGCGTTTACAAAATTTTGAAAGAAGATCTTGATATTCATCATGTTTATACAAATTGCATGATCTTTAAATTATCTCAATTCTGTGTAGGTAATGAATTGAAATAACAAACTTATATTGATTTTGCTTGTAAAGGTGTTTTTGTTTGTCAGGTTATTAAAAAAGTTGTTATTAACTCAATGGCTAGAAAGTACAACTTAAGGGACCGTGATTAACAAAGATTTTTCTCTAGAAAATAGCCTAATTTGAGGACAAATCACTTAAAAGAGGAAGGGTATGATGTGATCTCAGTCACATCATGTGATATGGCTAAAAAGACTCGAGATTGGGCCAAGCGCAAAGGGCCCAAATTTAAGATGAAAACGTTCAAAGTCTATGCAACATTTTGCATATGGGCTTTTAAGGCCCAAACCGTCCTTCTTAGTATTCTAAATTACACAACATTTAATTTAGAGTTTAATTTATGTATTGTTATTGCATAGATTTTAATATGTCCTAAAATCTATTTTAATTATGTTGTCATTATCGTGTCTGTTTTATTGCATTTTAAATAGTGTGTTTATTGGGTCTTAATGGTGTGTTTATTGTATCCTAAGAGTACCAATGGTCGGCCAACTTTTCAAGTATTACAAAAGGACTGTTCATTTTTAGAATCAATGTGTGTTCACACTCAAGATGGTTGTTTCCTTTTAGGTTGAAAGATGACCATTCAACCAATCATTTTCTTATTAATTGCCATTGTCCAAATGGGGGCTAAACAAGGCTCTTTGGAGAATTCTAGAAGAAGACTTTTGGTCATTTCCATTCACCATAAAGGCCATCGTCCACCAAAGGGGAAGTATGAGACTTTTGAAGAATGCTTAGCCATTAAGCATGCATGAAGGGACGACACGGGGAAGAATGTGACTTTATGGTCATTCAATGGAAGAACAAACATCATTTGGTTCATGAATGGGTTGATACATGTAACTCATTAACGGCTTAGCCATTAAGCATGCATGAAGGGACGACACGGGGAAGAATGTGACTTTATGGTCATTCAATGGAAGAACAAACATCATTTGGTTCATGAATGGGTTGATACATGTAACTCATTAATGGCTGAAAATTGCTATTCATGTTCATATTTTTAGTATAAATTGTTGTCTTGTAAACATTTGAAGGTTGATCAATGAATGAACATTTTATAATTGTAAGATAACTTCTCTTTATTCTTTAAGAACTTATTCCGAACTTACCAAGATTCGTTCTTATGGCGTTCACGCCATTTTAATCTTATCACTCCCGTTTTCCCTTCTAAGTTTGTCAGTGTGGCTATCAACCCTTTACCTATGGTTCCTATCTCCATATAGATAGTGGGTCAAGGTTCTTCATCCTTTTCAAAAACTTTTCGAGTTTTTAACAACCTTATAGAAATTGGGTCGCATTGTTTTATAACATAGGTTCTTTTTTGGTTTGTTTCAAGTTCGAAAATTATATCCCAAGCTATCCTTTGATATATTTTCCTTCCTATTTCTATCATATTTCGAGAGAATATCTGTTAAGAATAACCGAGAACTTTAAAATCGTGACTCATATTTCAACTCGTAGCGAGGTTCACCTTAAAAGGTTTAATTGATTTCAAGATGTTGATTTTTTTAGTTCTATGATTGAATTTGAAAATGAAAAGAAAGTTTAACTTTTTAGATTTGAAATTTTTATACATATATATTGTTCTTTTAGAATTTAAAAGCATATTATTTTAAAATTTAAATTATTTTTATATTTTTAATCTCCTCCATTTTTCTAATTTTTAATTTTTTTCTTTAGATTATATATACAATATTATCATTCCATGTTTCAAAATACAAGAATGTACCCACAAATTTCAAGTCGAATATTTCTTGATTGAAAAAAAAAAAAAAAGAGGTTGCTTGAAACTTGCTTGTCGAAACTTGATCTTGAAGGCGAGATACTTGCTTGAAAAATTAATTTGATTTGGATTCAAGGGTTGTCAAGATTTGATCTTAAAAAGAGGTTTGGATGGAAAGGTCAACCAGATTTGATCTTGGATAGTTGAGTTTGTTTTGAGTCACTGAACCTTGATCTTGAAAATAGGTTTTATATTTTATATGTTGATGCAATCAAATTGAGGAGAGTTTTGACTTGAAGGTTGTCTAGACTCGATATTGGATGGAAGATTCTGCTTCAAGGGCCTTTTAGGCTTGATCTTGAAAAAAAAAATTTAGTTTCCTTTCTATTAGTTGAATTGGATCAAAAGACAACTTTTTTCAAAATCAACTTTTGGTCATCTTCTTGGTTGAACTTGGATTGGAAAGTAGCTTTTGTTCAGAACTAATCTGTTGTTCATCAAAATTTCTTCAAAGATTTCTACAGATGATTTCCGGACTTCTTGAACTTGTTAATGTGTGTTGAAGGTTTGGAGGTGACCTGCTTTTATAGTTCCAATTAGTCAAGTGAGAGTTCTTTTAGAATTTAACTTCTTCATTTGAGGATTCTATAAGGACTAAACTCTTTTATTTATTATTTATCTCATATTAATTTAATTAATTAGAGATAAAATAACCCTCAAAGAATATTGTTTTTTTTATATATATAAGAGTTTTAAAAGGATTTAGTTTCTTGCTTTGTCTCTTTACTAATTAAATTAAATTTAATTAGAGATAAACAACATATAATAAACTCTAATAGGTCCAAAATATCTGACGTTATACCGTGTCGTAAAAAGTACTAAATTAATTGACGGAATGAAACTTCAAGTACCAATTTGAAATTCGGGAGAAGGTGACAAGTTAAGGGACCAAATTTCACATTTAAGCCAATTTGATAATAAACAAGTGGATAAATTCATTGAAAATTAGAAGCCCGTAATTGACGGACGAATGGGTAATATCGATAGGCCCATTGAATCAATATCCATTATGAGCCCAAACTACGTCATCTACCTTCCCTTCCACTCTCTTTACCCGTAGCGCGCCTTGGAAACGGATAAACCTTCTCTTTTTTCTTCTTTTCTCCCTCTCCAAGCTCTGAAACTTCAAAAAAAAAGGAAAAAAAAAAAAAAAAAAAAAAAAAAACGAAATGCTGGTAAACCCTAGCGGCGTACGAAGCACGGCGTGTTATGCTCAACCTTCGCATTTCGCTTTCTCCGGCCGTTGCAAACTTCTTTCATCTTTTCCAAATCGCCCTCGCTTTCTTAGTCCCAAAAAAACCTCTAAATTTTGCTCTCTCTCACTGCTTTTATCGCGAGATGGCGTTAGATGTAACCGCTTTGCCGTTAAAGCTTTGGTCGAGCCCGAAGTTTCCGAGTCTGTTGCTGCTGCTGCCGGGGGAGCTGGTGCTGGTGTTTCTGGTTTACTGCCACCTGTTTCTGTCAAAATTCCCTTTGGAGATAGAGAGGTAAGCTGAGGGAACTTATTATTTTACTCCTAATACCAAAATTTAGTCGTAGATGGAGTACAAAGTAAAAACAAATTCTTCAAGTGATTTACAACTTAAATTTAGAACCATGAATTTTGTTATCTAAATATTTTAACTATTTAAAAGGTGCTTGCTTTTGATTGAATGTAGCCTTTTTACCATTATCTTTGCGAAAAAAAATCTGAGCAAATTCAACATAATGTGTTACGGGAACTTGATAATGGAAATGTTTAGGAAATTAGTGTATGCTAAGTAGTTGCTATTGCAATAGTTGGGACATATATAGGCAGTTTTCTTTTAGAAAATAGCGGCCATACATTTTCTGCATTTCTTTTCTTGCTCAGCTTTTGCGCTTTGGGTTAGTTGAAATGCTAGTTTTGTTTTGGTGTTGTTACTTGTTGGGTTTCATGATGATAATCAGGCGAATACTGAACTCAACCTGATGATATTTGCTGATTGCATAAGTAATTTTGTTGCTTATTGCAGATTCTGATTGAGACAGGTCATATAGGGAGGCAAGCTAGTGGTTCTGTGATGGCAACTGATGGAGAAACAGTAAGTGTTAATTCCTTCTGTGGATGAGTAATGTGTTCCTATGATAAAATATTAAAATTTATTGCATTTAGATTTGTATATTATATATGTATATTTCATATATCAAAAGAAATAGTAGGGTTTATTATTTTTGTTATTATTATTATTATTTTTTTTTTTTTGTAGATTGTATACACATCTGTTTGTTTGTCAGATGTTCCAAGCGAGCCTTCTGATTTTTTCCCGCTTAGTGTTACATATCAAGAACGTTTTTCGGCAGCAGGTCGGACTAGGTGTGTCTTTTTCCAACCTATATATTAGTTTTATTAATTACTTGAAATGAACTTATGTATATGATGCTTAAACTTTTTTCTATTGCTTCAGTGGTGGTTTCTTTAAACGCGAAGGGAAGACAAAGGACAATGAGGTACTAATCACTGCTATCCAAGCATGGAAAATTTTTAGACCTAGTTGACATATGAAGAATTCTTGGAACCATGGACATGCTCCATCCATCCTATCATTTCATCACTTTATCATTGTAAATTGTAGCAACTAAAATGTCCTTGTTCTAATAGTCAGTATATTAATGCTTCAGTTTCCCTTATTACTCTTTCATAGTTACCTTTAAAAAGTAAGAGACTCCACAAGGCAGACTATTAATTTGACTACTTTTATATGTAACTTTGCTGTTTCAGTGTTCTTAAAAATGAGTATTTAAATTTGACAATCCTAGGACAATATGAGTAGTTCAATTTGGCTCAGCACTTGGTGTTTGAGGAGCTATTTTCTTTAGTAACTTACTGAAGGCTGCAGTTGTTTTTTTGTTATTTTATGGCTTCCATGTCTTCATGAGTCACTGATGCAAATGCCTTTTAATGTGTCATTTATCTATTCTTTTTTCTTTTGTTATTTGTAGGTTCTTATTTGTCGGATGATTGATAGGCCATTGCGCCCAACTATGCTTAAGGGATTCTACCATGAAACTCAGTTACTATCTTGGGTAAACCTTATTTCTTTTTCTCCACATGATTGTTTTTCTTTTAGCTAGCCTCTGTTGAATTTTATGTAATTTTGACTTATATTTTGATTTTTTCGGTGAAAATTCATTTTCTAAAATTTGATACTGTGGTGATTCTTAAACACATGATGGTGTAGAAAATAAGTGAACTTTATCTATGCAGTTGTTTTAAATCTACACGATAAGGTTTCAAAGCCTAATTATCTGCAATGTCTAAATAATAATTCTTTCATATTGTTTTAAATGTTAGCTAAAATGAGAGGTAACCAACCCTTTTGTTCTCCATGCTTGATAATCTGCTTCGTTTTTTGGCTGTTTTTTTTTTCTTTTTTTTCTGATTTCTGTTTAATTTGAAGGACTGCATCCTTGTTCATTAGTTGTTTTTTGGGTTTACAGAAAGTGCCTGACCTGGAAGCTTGACCATGATTTGAAATTTTACAATATGATTATGCTTTTGTGTAGAGCACAACTTGTTACTCTAATGCAAATCATCTACATGCATTACCCTTTCACACAACTTGGAACATGTCATTGTTATTTATTTGTTCTTTAATTTTTCCTTTGTGGAAATATTAGCATGCATGCCATCTTTTTTGTTGATAAAAACACCAAAACTAAACATTATGTCACATGAGTGCAGTAATATGCAATTTCATTAGATTTTGTACCTGGTCAAAGGATATGAAACATGGAGACATCATTTACCACTGCATGCTAGTCTTGTACATGTGTCTGAGACAGGCATATGACATGGCCGGATACGTGTTGCACACATAACGACATGCCAAAAAAAAAAATAGGACTATGTCAAGAATTTTATAGAAATTCCCATGTTGCTATGCCCGTGCTTCCTAGGTCAAGAAAGAGACTATTCTTTTGTAAAAGGGAGCAGCGTTAGGTAATCGTTCCTGGAGAACTTAATTCCCGGTTCATTCTCCTTTCCCTCAATGTCAATGCATCCATGCTTCATTGGTCAAGGGAGAGACTGTAATTTGGTTACAGAGGGAGCAACATTAGGTAAATATTTCTTGGAGAACTTACTTCCCTGTTTCCTTCTCCTGGATTTTCCCTCTGTAGAGGGATGTTTGCTTTGTCAACTGAACTACATGGTTGGCTGATCCTCTCTCTAACCTTCATCTTAATAATTAAGGGCCCCTTTGGGTGGGTGTTTACCTCCATGCGGTCCGTTTAGCTTTCTTTTTGCCTCACGCTACGGTATCTAATCTCATCGCCATCGCTGTTTTTACACTAACCTTAGGTAAACGCTCTGCCCATCCAAAGGGGCCCTAAAAGATGCATGTCCACAATGTCCTTGCACTATCCATAGTTGGAAAGCAGTTACTATTGGCAGATGTTTTGAATACTGATGTTGTCTTTGTTTGATTATTGTTCTAAAAGATTATGTACATAATTTCATTTAGGGACTTGCATTCTGTGTAAGTATTTCCCATAGGAGCAGATTATCTGCTGAGGGTAATTTTGACCAATATGTTGTGCATGATGTGCTTCTCTCTGTTCCCTATGCTCTATTATTGATGCTTGCTTTCTAGGATTTGAGGCATTAGTTACACGTGACTTGTATACATTTCATTTCTTGGTTCATGTCTAAATTGCATTTTTTCTTTCAGGTTTTGAGTTATGACGGTTTACACTGTCCAGATGCTTTAGCAGTTACTGCAGCCGGTATAGCAGTGTAAGGGTTATTATAGTTTTTGGTCTTCCTTGCATATGTGGCCTTTTTATATGTATAGTAACATTTGAGACGATGTTGTTCAATACACTCACCAATGCCACAGAGCGCTCTCTGAAGTGCCACACTCAGAAGCTATCGCAGGAGTTCGAGTTGGTTTACTTGGTGATAAATTTGTTGTAAATCCAACGACAAAGGAGATGGAAGACTCAACACTAGACCTATTTTTGGCAGGCACGGATAATGCTATATTAATGATAGAGGTTAATTTCAATCCTAATTCTTTGTATTAGGATATAAAGGATTATGATGAACTTTTACCAGTTACTAGAACACATGGCTGCTAATTTTGTTCTTTTCTAAAGGATCTTTGTTTTTGTTTTTCCTTTTATAGTTTGTTCATGGAAATATTTTGATTGGTGTATGTGCTGTTAGTATGATTCCATCTAAATCATCTCCTGTTAACTTTACCTCATTTGTTGGATGTTGAAGCCTGTTCTAACTGTCATATAAGGAATTTCAAGTTAAGAAACATGAAATTTGGTGTGTTTTCCTGGGAAATTCTAGGGTGAGCTCCACAAAAAAAAGCTTAAGAAAAGCTTTTACCAAAATATCTAAGGATTTACCAATATTTCTAAAGACTTTAGAAATATTGGTAAATCCTTAGATATTTTAGTAAAAGCTTTTTCTAAGATGAAGCTCATGGTAGAAGTGCTTGTGTTTATCTCTACCTGTTTTGTTGCTATCTCCTTAATTTTATTCCATGATTATATGGGGCTTATGGTTTAATTGTTAAGCAGTTGTGCTTCTGCGAGTTATTTTGTTTGGGATTCAATTGAGCATCTTCAAAGTCCAAGGAACTGTAATTGAAAACATTATAAAATAAGTTTACAGTAGAATGAGAAAGTGTACATGGTTTAAATGTCAACAGATGGAGTATAGTATGTAGCCTTATTTCTTAGGTGATGTGATAGAAAAGATCAAGGATTTCACAAACAAGAGAGGCAACTGAAAAAACAATAATTTACGCACAAAGACATTCCCTAGATGTATGCAATGATGTGGGTAAATGTTACCCTTGAAGTTATTATCTTTTGTAATGACCAAGAAATTTCTTATACTAGGTTTATTATTGGACAAGTTGCACTTGTGATCCAAACTTGAGAGTTGAGTCTAGGACAAATTAGCACTTACAAGATCATCATTCAATGTACACACATAACAGATTCATAGATGTGGAGCTGACTTATCAGTTTCTAAATTTTTCTATTTAGTAATGGAGCCTGTGCTCATCAATAATTGAATGTTATGAGGTACATAGATATGAACCAAGAAAAAAGGTGAATGGTCAAGGACGGATCATAAACCAATCCCTACCCCCAGCAGTTTTCAAAAGGTGAATGGTCAAGGACGGATCATTTTTATGAGCTCCAAGGCCATTTATCATTTCACTTTGTTTGCCTGTATGAATGTTATTCAAGGTTATACATTGTTCTAGATTTTGGGTCCTTTATTTACTTATTTTCTTATTTAACTACCACTCATTGGCATGTTGATAGTCACAGATGTTCCAAAATTTATCCCTTGCAGGGCTATTGTGATTTTCTACCTGAAGAAAAGTTGCTTGAAGCAGTACAAGTAGGGCAGGTTGTTTCTTATATCTTAGTATATTACTTATCTAGTATTTCATTTTCTTAAAGCCATGAGTTGTCAATTTGATGTCATTTGAGGAACTCGGTTTTCTATTGCCCATGAGAGTTGCTATGTCTTCATGCAATGGCATCAATCTATACCTTGGTTGAACCCAACTGGAAAGAGAGTGTCTGAGAGGCTAAGACTTGAATTGAATGTGTTAAATTCAGAATTTGGAAGGTTTATTACGAACACCCCCAAAGGAAGCTCAAACTGAATTCTATAGTAAATAAAAAAGGACTTAGTTTCTAACCATATAATCGAGATTTTCATTTTTGTTTCAGAACGCTAGACTGGACTATTTCAAACTGTGAACACCCCCTGGCCTGAAAGTGTCTTGTTTTCTGCATGAGATTATTTAGATTTTAAAGGCATGTTGATTTCAACATGTCACTTGGATGCGCATTTTAGATTATATTCTTACCAGTTAGCTTGTCTTGTCAATCCTTTTCTTCTTCTTCTTCTTCTTTTTTGCCATGATAATTTTAAAAACTTTATTCAGGAGGTTTTTAGAGAAGAAACCATTAACAACTTTTATGGAAGTTTTATGTTACATTTGAAATGGCTTATCCTTTTTATCTTTGGTTTACTCATTATCGGAAACTGATTAGGCAATTTTGAAAAGAATGAGCATTGTGCATTAACCTTACCTTTCATGGCCGGTACCTGTTCTATTTTAAATTTTGAAGAGATACATTAACTGGCATATATAGAAATGTACATATGCATTTTCAATTGCAATTTTGCATTTACTATATCTGTCCTGCATTATTATGCTGAAAGTTTATCAGCATTGCATCTTACAAATGCCAAAAGAAAAAAAGAATCTAGAGATTTCCAGATTATCTTGATTATAATATTTAATCTTTTCTACTTCACTAATACCAGGGTGCAGTGAGAGAAATCTGCAGCGCTGGGAAGGCTTTGGTTAAGAAGTGTGGGAAACCCAAAATGCTTGATGCTATCAGATTGCCACCTCCTGAGCTTTATCGGCTCGTGGAAGTATGGTTCTTCTTTTCTATATCCATCAGCATGTATTGTTTTTTCTTTCTGTTGGCTTTTGAACTGAGTTTGATATTTTTTTCAGATAAATTTCTATTGTTTTCACTAATTTATGTGATCTTATTTAACGAAGCTAGCTCTTTATCTGTTTTAACAATTGAAACTTTTGAGCAATTAGTGGTGATAGAAGATAATGCTGATAATTTGAGTCAACTGAGCATAAGATTGCAACTTTGTAGTTATAATTCAGAGTCCTATTCCTCAGTGTTATGTAATTATAGTATTTTCAATGTTTTGTTGTTTTCCATGTGTATTTACATCTCTACCTTTTCTTTGTAGCTTCCTCTAACAAAATGTACTTTGTGGTAATGGAATGGTTAATTTCTATATACAGAAAATTGCAGGTGGTGAATTGCATAATGTACTTCAAATTAAGAGTAAAATACCAAGAAGAAAGGCCATCTCATTGTTAGAAGAGAAAGTTATTAACAGACTGACAGATAAGGGATATATCAGCATAGAGGGCTTATCAGGACCTGGTGAAACAATACAAGACTTAATTGATGAGGAAGATGAGGATGAAGAAATTGTTGTTGATGGTGAAGTAGATGAAGGTGATGTGCACATAAAGCCGGTTTCTCGAAAATCCACTCCTTTGGTGAGTTGTAAACAGGGTAATCGGCAGTTCATTTGCCTGTCTTGTAATATCTAGTAAATATTTGGGGTTTGTCAATTCAATGACAGTTTCTTATTCCTATTGTTCTATTATAGTTTACTGAGGTAGATGTGAAGCTGGTATTTAAGGAGGTTTCATCCAAAATCTTACGGAGACGTATTGTGGAGGTAATAAGGCATATTTTCAATAAGAAAACGAGAATTTTGGTCCAAATAACCATTGGTTGATAATAACTTTATTGGTATTAAATTTCTCTGAGTTCTGCTTTCTCTTCAAAGCAATGAAGCAGTGATTCTGAAACTATGAAGGGAGAGCTTTGTCCTTTATCCGTGGAGTTTATATGTATTCCATCTGTAATCTTTTATTTTCCTGATCTTTAAAGTAGTTAAGTGAAATCAGTGTTAATCCTGTGAACTAGAATTTTGTGTACTCAAAAGTAAAACCTATATTTTCTAACACTACTGTCATTTTCTAAGACTAGCATTTTGCTCTAGGACACATAATTTTCTCTTGAAACTGTTCTCAAGTGGCAAATCATGTCATATACATTCAATAGTATCTGCTTAGCCAGTTTATGCTGGACTACACTGAGAAAGGTGAATAACCTTTTTTGCTTCTTAGGGACGGGTGCTTTTCAGCCAAACATGAATTCTTCCTAGCAGATACACTTTCTTAACATTTTTTCTTGAAAACTGTTACAGGGAGGAAAAAGAAGCGATGGGAGGTCTTCAGAAGATATACGTCCAATCACTTCAAGCTGTGGATTGCTTCCAAGGGCGCATGGAAGTGCTCTCTTTACACGTGGGGAGACACAGGTTTGTAAATGCAGTGCTTTTGCTTAGAATGTTTAAGTGTGCACCCATGGTTTCTGTTACCACATGCATCCTTGTCTTATGGATAAGTGATTTAATATGCCCATATGACTGTTATTCCTGCTCATTTGATATTTTCTGAATTCTGGTTTACATTAAGGTGTCCCCAAGATAGCATTCAGTTTCATAATTTCATATGTTTGTTCCTGATAGAAAACTTTTCATTTCTTTCTGTCCATTGATTTTATCTGCATGATGCATGGTTGCTTATTGCTATGTTTTCACTGTGCCTTAATCCTTATTTTATCTTTTTCATCCGTTCTCCTTTTAGTCGCTGGCAGTGGTCACACTTGGTGATAAACAAATGGCACAAAAACTGGACAATCTAGCAAATGTAGAGGAATTCAAGAGGTTCTATCTTCAGGTCAGTCTGAAATATTCAATATCTTGTTCTTTTCTTCAGTTATCAGCTATGGTTCCTTTATGTATATACTAGTTAGTAGTTACTGCTTTTGTGGGACTGAACTTGTCAAATTCGCAATTAACCTTTGACACCACTAATACAACATTTATCTTCAACAAATACATTATTAATGAGTTCGTATTGATATCAGAGAAACCAAGATCATAATTTACGTAGTCTTCTCTGTTTAATTTGGAACGATTCACTGAAGTTTTGTTGCATCCTTAGGTTTTACTTGTTAGCCTGGCTAATAGGGTGGCATGTGATTTACCTGCAAATGGACGTGATAAACATGGATGTTATTGACATGGTTATTTGGTTATCATGTTCATGTCATACTTTTCAGATAGATAATTATTGTGATTTGCTTTGCTATCCCCTTCTTTCCTAAGAGAGACCTGCTAACAACTTGTGATATTTTATCTGATATTTCAGTACTCATTTCCTCCATCAAGTGTTGGAGAGGTCGGACGGATGGGAGCTCCTAGTAGAAGAGAAATTGGACATGGAACTCTTGCAGAGAGAGCTCTTGAGCCTATATTACCTACTGAAGATGCATTTCCTTACACTATACGAGTTGAAAGTACCATTACTGAAAGCAATGGTTCCTCAAGGTGTTTTTGAAAATTTTTAAGTGTCCAAATGCTGTCGTGCACTTTTCTGCATTCAAAACCTCTGTTTCTTTAATATCTGCATGTTAAGTGTTTTATGTTGTGATATCACCTAACATGAAGTTTTGCTGCATAACAGTATGGCATCTGTTTGTGGAGGTTGCTTGGCATTGCAAGATGCTGGTGTTCCCCTAAAATGCTCTATTGCTGGGATTGCAATGGGTTTGGTTTTAGACACACATGAATTTGGAGGAGATGGTACACCGCTTATTCTTTCTGACATTACTGGAGCTGAAGATGCTTCTGGAGATATGGATTTCAAGGTCTTCATGGATTTTGTTTATAATTTGAGATCTATTTTGTTCAGTGAAGTATTCTTGGGAAGATAAAAAATTATGTAGTTTCCTCTCAAAACCGATCACAGAGTTGCATAAATGACCTTGTAAGAATGTTCTTTGCAGGTTGCTGGAAATGAAGATGGCATAACTGCATTTCAGATGGACATTAAGGTCACTGGTCCTACACTATTGTAACCTGCCTTTCTGGCTCCAATTTCTGATATGTGTTTCCCATCCTTTTGTCAGTTTTAGATTATAATAGATGATCATTATTCTTCTCTGACAGGTAGAAGGGATAACCTTACCTGTTATGAGAGAGGCACTCCTACAGGCAAGGGATGGGCGCAGGCGTATTCTTGGTAATAAACCTGTATTCTCTTGATTTACCCTTCTTGAGTTAATAGTTTGAGTGTGGTTCTTACACTGTATATAATTTGATGGCACATTGATATGTTTAATTGTACAATCATTTCTATGCCAGGCAAAGTTGCTTCCTGATCCCTTTTCTAATATCTTGTATATTTTTCCCCTTGTTAAGAGTGTCGTAGTTAACATTACCTTTCTTTCTTATACATGTTCCTGTTGAATTAGGTTTTCTTTAAAGGTTCAGCCATGGGTACTTTAAATCTGTACTTCATTTTTATTCAATGTCATACATACTAGACATGGATGTGGCTTAAATTTCTTACATATATGGTGGCATGCCAACCATATATTGCCTTGAGCAGTATGTACTCTTTGATTGCAGCTTGTTTTTATATGCATGGGGTGGAGAACTGTCTGATGATTGCCATGCTCTAGATGTAGAGATGCTATCCAAGAAATTAAAATTTTTTCATCATATAAACTAATTTCTCTTTCTTTTTCATACATTCTTGTTCTTGACTGAATTCTTTAGCTGAAATGATGAAATGTTCCCCTCCCCCTGCAAAAAGTCTCTCGAAGTATGCTCCACTTATTCATATCATGAAGGTCTGTTGATCTTAGACCCATTCTTTTTTCTTGTTCATTTAATGGACAGTCTGCAGTATATAATGCATTCCATTGCCTTGTGTCAATTTCAGGTTGCTCCAGAGAAAGTTAACATGATTATAGGTTCTGGTGGAAAAAAGGTAAAAAGCATTATTGAAGAAACTGGAGTAGAAGCTATTGACACGCAAGATGATGGAATTGTAAGATCCTATGCAACCTTTTTATGCAATAGACATGATTATTTCAACACAAGGTTTCTTATCTATGTTTTTCACAGGTAAAAATCACTGCAAAAGATCTGTCAAGTCTGGAGAAGTCCAAATCCATTATTAGCAGCCTGACGATGGTTCCAACTGTTGGTGATATATACAGGTATCTCGTTTATTTACCATTTCATTTTCCTCGCCTTTCAGATAAACGAAGAATACCATTGTTAACTTTCTATCTTTATGTTACAGTAAAGATGTCTTAGAACTGCATATTGGAAATATGCACCATAGATGCTCAAGCATTCTTTCTGTTTGTCAAAATTCTTGTGTGATGTGTCTGGTTCTTTCTGTGGGACCTGGGAAACAGTTTACGCAGATTTGATGTCTCCCAGGCAAAACTTGGCAAAGGTTAAAATTTATTATGCTAGTTTAGGGAGCTAATTTTCGCTATTGGTATTGTATGATTGGGGCCAAACTTGTCATATTTCAGTAGAAGTCACTAATGCTACCATTCAGTGTAGGAAACAAGTTTTGTGTTCTGTTCTCTGTATCTTTGAGAAGCATATCATTTCTTGTTTGCTTGTTGGATGTTAATGTAAAGTGGGGAAGTCTTTGAGTCTATCATCTTTTCAAGCAGGAACTGTGAGATCAAATCAATAGTTCCATATGGGGTTTTCGTTGAGATAGCTCCAGGGCGGGAGGTACATTTTTTTATCCTGAAAATTGCACATTTTTTTGGTAAAAGTTTGATGATTTATACAGTCACCTTATTTGTAAGTTTAGGTAATATAGAATTTGTTTTACATAGAAAGTTTTCTCCTTTGCTTTAACTCACATTTCCATTTGTGTTTTAATTTGAGGTTCATACAATTGGGATGTATAAAAAGTATATATACATACACACATGTATGCACTATTATTGGTGATACTTTTATAGTTGACACAAAAACCATGACTTTTCTTCTCGCAATAAAATTACTTCGAATTGAAGCAATTGAGCAAAATACTGAAAGAAGAGTCCTGTGGTGCATGAAATACTAACAAATTTATATAAGGAAAGTGTGAGATTTTTAGTGACGAGTATGGGAGATTCAAATGTATGAAAAAATCTGTTCTCTCAGGGACTTTGCCACATTAGTGAGCTGACGTCAGACTGGTTGGCCAAGGCTGAAGATGTAAGCATATTTTTCTGTTTCTTTTATCCTCAACATATAGATGCTTTATTGTGATGAGCTATTGAAATTATTATTTGATGTAATTTGGTTCCATCATAGGCTTTTAAAGTTGGTGAACGTGTTGATGTTAAACTTATCGAGGTAAGCAACTTATTTTTGTCTTGTTGACAAGCTTATTCAATCATAAACTAGATATGGTGAATGTTGCCCACTTAAAATTGATTTATCCATGCACTGTGTCACCTAATGCAGGTTAATGATAAGGGACAACTTCGCCTTAGCCGCCGTGCACTTCTTCCTGTTCCTGAAACAAGTCCAGAGGATCCCAGTTCAAAGCAGCTTACTGGCAACCCAGATGTGGTTGTTATTGCTGATTCTGGTAGAGCATCTGACGAAGGTGCACCTCAAAAATATGTGAGTGTCCCCAAAGCAGAGGGTTTAGGTGAAGAGAAGATTGATGGGGCCAAGGTTAAAAGTAGTGCTACCAAAGTTGCAACCTCATCCAAAAGTAATTCTGCGGAGACCACTCTACTTCCACGGAAGAAGGTTTTTAAGAGAGTAAAGAAGAGTGGCAGTAAAGCTGTCACTGGTGTCTCCAGCAATGATGGGGAGTAGTCAATAACTGAATGGGAGTTTTATTGTGCTTATAATATGCTGACAAGAATTTCCATCTCCAATGACCATTGTACGAAAGGTGACAGAATAGCTTCCTCACATAGAAGAAACAGAGGTAAGGCAACCTACTTTCTTTTGTTCACTGGTCCTTTTAAACACCATTTAAAGCAGATATGCCGTTACAAAAAGCAGACTACATAAACGTCTTTCTAGTCTTATTAATTGCTTGTGATTCCATTATGAGAACTTGCGTTCTTATTGTTGGGTTCAATGTGGAGTTATAAATTACTAATCAGATAAGTTCTTGAATTGCTTATCATGAGGTAACTTACCAATTAAGCATGCGACATTAATTATGACTGGTAAGAAAAGGAGGAAAATGCCTGGGTTGTCTCAAACAAATGAAATAGCACTAGAACCTCAGCAGCAATATACTCATTGGATGAAATGGGTACTGGATGCTCATACCGATTGTCTGAAATCTATTGTTACTAGTGAATTGGCTAAATATTAGATTCTTGTACAGGTACATTTCATCATAACTGGAGGCCTACACTTGTGACATGTGATTCAGAAGCTAGTCTTGCTCTCATATTTTTATGTAAGATGGTTAAGGCAGGTAAGGTTGCCACAAGCTGGATCTCAAGTTCTGTTGCAGAAAAAAGAAATAACATTTTGATGGTCGGAAAGTTACTGATTTTATGCTCTGCTAGCCCCCTTGTTTTCTATTTTCTGTTTGGACCATTGTTTTGTATTGGATCTTGGGTTTGGCAAATACATATTTATGCATTTGAAGAAAGGTTAAGAAAAAAGGACTAGGCAAATTGGTTGGATCGGTCTACTTATTTAAACAAGAATTCAAATATTTTTAAAAATAATTTAAATATTATATGTAGTAAATAGTTGATAAAAATTAGTGATGGTAACAGGGCGGGGCGGGGCGGGGCGGACTTTCAGCTGCCTACTCCGATCAGATACTCTACCGTCATGCCTTGACCTTGACCTGTCCCTGAGCTTAAAAAGAATTATTCTGTCCTGAACTTGAAAATTAATTGCATACCTGACCCTGATCTAATCTTGAGATCA
Source organism: Gossypium anomalum (assembly GCA_025698475.1). Classification (NCBI taxonomy): domain Eukaryota; kingdom Viridiplantae; phylum Streptophyta; class Magnoliopsida; order Malvales; family Malvaceae; genus Gossypium; species Gossypium anomalum. The sequence goes on along the minus strand of CM046966.1, from coordinate 71,407,755 downwards.
AACTTTTTTTATTGGAAAATGTGATTAATTAAATCCAAAATTATTTTAAAAAAATTATGCTTGGGGTGACTAAGTAAAAATATATATTACATCATAGAAGAAAAAAATAAGAAACGAAAATGAGAGGGAGGTTTGGAAAAATAAATTAAAATGAAAGGAGGAAAGAAACTAGTAAAATAAAGGTGATAAAATGATGTTGGTAGTGATAAAGATTAAGGATTTTTTTAACTTAATATTAAAAAATATATAAAGATATATTTTTGTAAATATTTCAGGACGGGATGGTTTCACGTTAAACTTGACCCTACTTCAATAAGTTAACTCCTTTTCAATATTTACAATCAATTTATTATGATTTTGATTTCTTTTCTTTTTTCATATAGCATGTACATGGATTGGATAGATTTTGGATTTTTGGTTAAATTTGCTTTGTAGGCTTATCCCGTTCAATTTTTCATTACTGTTGTGGACTTAATCTTATGTGATACTCGATTCGTTAAATGTAATAGAATAGCAATGATAAAAATCGAATATTACAACTTATTGATATTACAACTCTTTTATTATTTTTTTCTTTTCCTCTCTATTTTCTGTAAAATCTGATCTGAATAATCAGATCCAAATCTCGGGGGTTACCATATAATTACATACAAGAATTTGAGCTGCTAGAACAACTTCCAATTATTTACAACTTTACCTATCACAAATTTAAACCAACATACATAAAGCTCAAGTAATTACACAATGCTAAATAAGATAGTTTAATTACAAAGGTTTCCAATCTAATATCTTAACTTATTACGATTATCTAACTTCTATAAACACTACTGGATGTACTATGCCACCAAACTTGCACTGTATGTATAATAACCTGATATGCCATTCTTTTTGGTGTAGTCTTGGCGTCATCCCTCTTGGCGCAAACTTAATCCTTTAAGCCTGAAACAAGAGCATAAGACATTAATAAGTTCACAGAAACTTAGTGAGAAAATTTTCATTTACCTTAACTGGTACTTCTATAAAATAGCATATAGCTCAACAATGCGATCTTTTCTTTTTCTCAATGACATAGTTCTGTTAAAGCGAACGCTATCCAACTTAGGCATATTTATTCTCCACGACTTGCCATATCTTGCCTTGTATCCACTTCCATCCTTTTGACAATAACTTTGGACTTTCCAAGAAATACTATCAACTCCTTTTATTCATAATTTCTTATCAGTATCCTTTGCAATTCGACGCATTTAGAACTTCATTTCATACATAGATTTAACCCATGCTAACTTTCACAATTACGGATAATTGGTGGATGCCCTCTTCTAATATTCAAACTTAAACCTTTGTTCAGAAGTGTCTTTTCAATAAAATAAAATAAAAACCCACATATCTCAATATCTCTTCAATTCATCATTTTCAGTAATTTCTTATCTTTGTTTAGTACTTACCTTGTATTCAGTAGATATCTTAAACTCATTCTAGTCTTGCTGATCATGCTTAAAAGCCATACTAGATACACCGTATAACTTCATACAGAACCCACCACAAGGGAAATTCATTAGAGTACACTATGAAGAGGCTTATCATGGTATGCCACTAAGGCAACCCATTCAGAGTACATCACAAAGGCAATCTATTTAGAGTATGCCACAAAAGTAATTTTTCAGAGTACGCCAAAAAAGCTATTCATAACTATCGTGTTTACAATATGAATTTGCCTAAAGTCACATTACGTGAGGTTTGCCCATCATCGTTCTAAGGCACGCAGAGAACTTCATTAGGTAATTGTCATTTAATAGTTCCTTTTTAGAGTGTGCCATGACCATGGACTTTTTCCTTCAGAGTTTGTGTTTTTCGTCCCAACAAACTTCTTCAATTACCACTGCGGTGTCCAAATTCACATTACATACTCTTCATACTTGGACAAAACCAAACTCACACTTCCTAACGCTCATCATACATCCAATTACAATTCATAATCATGTAGACTAACTTATTTTCTTAACTGAATCATAACTCAATACACACTTTTAACATACCAAAAGAACCAAATTTCATAGTATATATTTTGGACATACTCATACACAAATACTCATCAGCAACACAAATATCCACACATAAATCCTCACATATTCGAATTCAGTAAATCCCATATCTGTTACATATACCATGTTTAGCAATCATCTATATAGTTATACACATATCATATTCATACTATACTCATCATGGTTTCTGATATGTAGTTTGAATGTTGTAATATAAATGTTCTTCAGTCTGAACAGTATACATGTGAGAGTTAAGGGAGGGACTCACCTGACATTCACTGATGTCCACGAAACCAACTAAAAATACAACAAAGGCAAGTGCACCTATCGATAAATAGTATAGCTATGATGAGCAAGATATCGTTCCCACGAAAACTAAAAGTACTAGTAATTATCATCTTTCTATTATTTAACCGAAAAATTAAAATGATTGGTTTAAACTAAAATTAGCTAAATTAATTAACTAAGAACACGACAAAGAACAAATCGGGAAAATAATCGAATAATAAGCAAGAAGCAAAACAAGACCCAAGAAAAAATCCACCTAGACTGCATCTGTCATCATCAGTTTGAATTAAACAACTTCTTCACTTAATATCTTGATCAGTAGAAATCCTTAAATCATGCTAATATCTCTTTCGAGAGTAAGAGCAACTGACTCTAGGTTGATTAATTGAAATTTTTTTTAATTAAAACCCTTATTATCGCATTAACTCGATCTATGGATCCCCTCTTGATTTGACTCTAATCCAGTAGATTTATGTCGTCTTATCTCTAGGATTGCATGCAACTTCACTCAATTATAATAGATTTACTCTTAAACAGAGACTTTTCCTCATCTGATTTAAGCACACCAAACATGAATTAAAAATAAGCACACATAACTGAGAATAAGATTCAAGTATTTATTGCGTAAAACTGGAACCAAATGATAGAATTCATCATAGGGTTCATATCCCCTAGGTATTTAGAAAATTAGTTCATAATAGCAAATAAAAACATCTCAAAGTTAGTATAACCACAAGAAATAAAGAAACTCATAATAAATGTAACGCCCCGAATTTTGGGCCTAGAAGTATTTGGTCTTGAGCATGGGAACAGTTAGGAGGCTACACATAAATGTTTAGTCGTGCAAGAAAGTGACACAAATGCATGTCTGCTTCAGTGGCTAAGTGTCCTGGGAAGTGTCTGAGAAGTCTTGGGTTCAAGTCTAGGCAGGTGCAAAAAGTTTTGTTTTTAAAGGAATAAGCACTGTCTTTAGGTAGTAGGCTTTTTAATTAAATATGGGTAAAATATGACAAAAAGGGCTTGTTGGACTAGGGGATAAGTGGTGTGTTACCTATGCCAGAAGGTTGAGGTTCGAATCCTGGTGAAGGCAGTGGAGTGTTTTATTTCGCTGCTCTTGCCATGTGAATAGTTGAGGTTGACCAAAACTCTGCTTAGTTGGGTAGAGCTTGAATTGGTGATTGAGGAGATATTGATGGAGGGATTTTAAGAGGAAATCAAGAGGGATTTGTAGTTGAGGGAGTGTTGGTGCCGAATTGGGGATTGTAGGTACCCAATGAATTTGGTTTTGGGGTTGGCTTTTTGGCTTTTCATTTTTCAGTGGCTGTCACTATCTTTAGGTGCCGAATCTGTGTTACAAGTTTTGCTGCTCTTTCAGTTTGTTGCGTTTTCCTATTTTAGGCCGATTAGTGCATCTCGGGTACCTTTCATTTTTTGTCTGTCTTGGCTTACTTTTTCGCAATATGCTACTGAACAATTATCCCTCCTTCCCTTTTCTTTACCTTAGTTTATTTTGGCCGAATATTTCCCATCTCCTCTTTTCTCTACATCTCTCTCTCAAACCGGTTATGCTTTAGGCCGAATACATTTCTTCCATTTTTATTTTATCAACTTTTCCCTATCCTTGCATCTTGGGTACTTTTCCCGAATATCTCCTCTCTGGCCGAATACTCTATTTCTCCTCCTCCTGTTCTTGGGGTTTCGACATTGTCATTTGGTTAGACAGTTAGAGGGTTTGGTTGCTCCTCTTTCCCTTTCTTTTTTCTCTCTGTCGAAATAGCTTTCCTTCTAACATCTTCTTTTCACTGCCGATTACTGTCAGGGGTGTGATTGTGTCGGATCCTCTTTTCTGCTCTCTCCCTCTTTGCCGATTTTGTGTACTATTCCTGGTTTGTGTTTCTGTGATTTCAATAAGTGTGTATTTTCATTTAGAGATCAAACTATGGTTATGAATAGTTGTTATGCGGGTTTTAACTGGTATGCAGATAATAACCGAAGAAGGCAGAAAAATCATTCTTGATCAACGATTTAGGTGTCTGTAAGGGCTTGGGGGTTCTTATCAAGGTATGTGACAATTGATCTTTAGATAAGTGTTTGGAAAGGAGTAATGTTAATTTGATTACCTCATGACTAATTGAATGTTTGTGGATTGGATCAAGGTTTGAAGTGTTCAAGGGCTACGTGCATGTTTCTGTAATCAGGTGTGTAACCACACTGACATACTCGTAAATCAGCAAAAGCTGAAATAAGTGACCGTCGAAACCATACGAGCGTACATCGCTCGTGTGGTAATTCGAACGCCTAAACATGGGCATAAGATCATTAAGGCCGGTCATGAGCGACTTCATGGTCTAAGGTTAATTTGGGCCATGATGGGCCAAAATAAGCCGTGTGGGCCTTACTCGAGTAAACCGTACGGATGTGTGAAAAATATTGGGTCAGGCTGGCCATTTCTGGGTTATGTGGGCCACATGGGCGTGTGGGCCCACATGGGCCCGTAATATGGGCCTTGGGCCCATTTTCACTGCTTGGCTGATAAGGTTACATGGGTCGGCCGAGATGACTGTGGACCTACTGTTGGTCGGTAGATTACCTAGACCCCTATATTTGGTAAAATGACTATTTTGCCCTTATATGGTAAGATGATCGTTTTTCTCCTATGTGATATATATATATGTATTTGTACATGTGTGACTGTATGTTAGCATGCTATTTAATCTGTATTGGATACATGACATGACTGTATGATGCATTACATGGGATGGGTTTATACTGATTAGAGGAAGTGTACTGAAAGGCTTCAAGCCTAAATTACTGGCAGCTCAGCTGCATGTTACTTTTTGGTGCTGCAATCGGTGCTAATTCTGGAGTGTAGGGATGGGTGGGTTGATTATATCCCCAGATGAAGTGTAGGGTTGGACGGAGTTGGAGTGTAGAGGCTAGATGGGTAGGACTTATATATCTTTGTTTAAATTGTTACTTTGCGATTCTTCGTTCTTGTACTATTTATTTATCATTCTCGCAATGGGCCAAGGCCCAAACACATGATCGTTGTCAGATAAGATGGGCTAAAGCCCAAACTGATATTGTCACTGTTACTGATATGGGCTTAGGCCCAGACTGTATTTGCTCACTGTATGTTTGACTGTCTGTTTATTAAGGGATTACACACTGAGTTTTCATAAACTCACCCTTCTGCTTATCTACGCAGGTAATCCTTAGGCGGATCGGTGCTGCGAAGGACTCGAATGTGGCCACACAACAGCTTACGCTTCCATATTTATCTTTTAATTTATAAGTAGTTTAATTTGGGTATTTTTATGTAATAAGGCCTCTATAAATTTTAATCTTTAATTTTGGGGTTTTATTTATTTTGATTTATATCTGCTAGTAGTAGGTTGCGGGTTTTCAAAAAATATGCATGATTTACCAAAATACCGCGAAGACGCACAACCGTTTCAAAAACTTCTGCAAAGTATAACGATTTGAAATTAAATAATGTTTTGAAAATGAATAACTTTTGGAAACAAATGATGTGATTTGATCAAAAACGCAATGGTTTTAGCAACAACTTAGTTTCGAAAGTTCTTTCATGTGACATCGCCAGATTTGACCATAACGTCTAGGTCGAGTTTGGGGTGTTATAATAAACTTCAAAGAAATTAAAGGGAGATCTTTAATCTTGTTGGAAATCTACTTAAAAGTCAACTTCAATGGCGCTTTTTCGAGTTGTTTTCTTCAATAATCTCTAATGGCCCTCTTTCCCTTCTTATATTTGGTATTTATAGGTCTTAAAATGCCCAAAATACCTAAAAATTGTGTTTTTCCACGTGTCTGGAATACAAGTTACAAAATCGACACGGTCTGGCACATAGCTGTGTGGTAGCCCGTGTGGCTCCTAAAATCTTCTCCAAGTGTCCAAATTTTGCTCCGTTTTCACTTGTTTTACTCCCCAAATGCTCTCATAAGTATAGAAACATGAATTTAAAGGATTAGGAGTATAAAATTCATCATTTTTCATCGATTAATCTTCCAAAAATGCATTAAGAATAGGATTAAAATATGTTACTTTTGACACTTATAAAATATCCCCACACTTAAGCGCTTGCTTGTCCTCAAGTAGAATCTTCAACCCACATTCAAGTGAACTTTTCTCAATTATCATTTTCATCAATAATGTCTCAAGATAATTTGCAAACAATCATGCATTGACAATTCAACTAAAAGGGCACTAAAAATTCAAACAATCTAAGTCAAAAATTTTAAAGCATAAATATATAGGTGTCTCCCCTTATCTAAATAATTACTTAAATTCAAAATCAACAAGAATTGACATCCTCAATAAAGATTCACTCAAATCACTCAAAGTGTTTAAGGTTTAGGTATTAAGCACTCAACAGTCTAACAAGGAATGTCATTAACATAGGTTTGCTTGAAAATCAAATCTCCACCACTATAAAATGAGATGACACACTAATCAAGAGGTCTTTAAAAGGTTGTAATGAGGCTTAGGTTAAGGGTATCGAAAAGGCCAGAAAAATTGGTTATAATCAAGATCGAGTTGATAAATTACCAAACTAGAAAATCAGTCAAATGCTAAATTAACAGAATTTAAATCAACAAGAAATAAAGAATTTTAATGAGCTTTTCAACACAAAATGAGACTAACAATTCAAACTCAATCAACTTTTTATTTTTTTCTCTTCTTTTTTTATTACTTTTTTCTTTTTTTTAAGCACAAAATAAAATTTAGCAATTCAAAAAAAATAAAACATAGTTAGGCAACTAACCAAATCAAATCTCGAAAAGGGGGGAGTCAATAAAACGGGAAAATTTTATAGCAAATATATGGGTTATGAGTTAACATTGAATGGTTAATAAAAAATGTGTTAGGATCAACGGGGTTTACTAAGGATTAATTCAATAGGTAAGCTTTTTACAAGTTAACTGGGTTAAAACCTAAGTGTCTCTATCATCTCAGTATATCAAATCAATGGTGTGGTCTCAACATGCATAATCGAAGCAAGTTCTAGAATAATAAATCAAGTTGACACACTCATAACCAATAATAAAATGAGCACAAAAAAATATATATGCTCTATAGGTTCAAAAGCTCACAAAAAAATAAGTTTTAATGTCAAACTTGCAAATTTAAAATTTCAAGATAATACTTCAATTTAGGGAGACAACCTAAAATTATAATTTCTGAAAAAAAACTTATCATGTTTGACTCTCTCGTATCTTAAAGTCTAAATCAACCAATTCACAAATATCCACAATTAAATTCAAGACAACATCAATAAAAATTCCAAATAGAAAAAAAATTCCAATGGAGTGTATGAGAAAATTACTTAAACATAACAAATAATTCAGGGATTTTATCACAAACATATAAACAACCTCCCCACACATAAAATGTATGTTGTACTCAATGTACAAATATATATAAGCACAAAATAAGCAAAATATCAAAAGAGAGGGAAAGAACTGAAACTACCCTAAATATGGATGGAATTGCTAGAATAGAGAAAACCAGAATTGTGGGCAAATCTAAATGTAGTGCGTGTTTCTGAGCAAACTAATAAGAGGATAAACACAAATGAATAAGAAGATTTAGAGGTTACAAACTTGAATAAAAACAACCATCAAAATAAGAAAAAAACATAGTTCAAAATAAAAATAAACAAAAGAAGTCTAACAAATAAAAATAAAACAAATAAAAAGAAAATAGATTAGTGATCATCATCATGAGATATGTCGGGATCGTAAGGTGCATGATTAATAGGAGAAATATGACCACAAAACAAAGGTCGAATCCAACTAAACTCAAAATCACAAGAATGAACATTAATCTAAATATAATTGAACCAATACTTAACATAAAATAAACTGTAATAACATAATAATAATAAACTATCAACAACTAACACTACTCATAATAATTATAATAAAACTAATAGTTATAATAATAAACTAAAATAATAATAAATATAATAATTGTTATGAATATCTTATTAAGTGGATGTCCATCATGATCAAGATAAAGTTTTAATGTACTTTAAATTCTAATAGTTGTTAGAATCAATCTCCACTTCTTTTATACTTCTTATGCCTATAAATAGAGACTTTGATGAAGTATTGCAATAACCCCTTTTGATCAATAAAGTACATTTTCTATTGCTTTCATATTTTTTTTGTTTTTTATTCTCTCTATCTCTCTTTATTTTATAATACGTTATCATTACGATGATTCTCTATTTTTTCAAAATCTTTCAAAATCGTCTCACAAATCAAATTCCTTTTCACCTTAAACTTTCTCCCTTACAACTTCATATTTAGAATGTTAAAAGATTCAATCGCAGAATGGATTGTAGTTCTTATTCCCGATCTTTGATTTGTAATTGTACAAGCATGGATAAAGAATAGATTTGTCAAGGTGATGACAATGATGTTAAAGATCTTCAGGTATATTTTACTATATTTTATTTATTATATCATGCTTATTATAATTGGAGACTAATCATCACAACATAAACAGATAGGTTCTAATTTAAAATCCACACATGTTTGCGATGGTGATTATGAAATAAATAATCTATTGGGATGTTTATAAGTTCGTTTTAGTAAATCTATTGCATTCCCCAAAGTCAATGTAAACATAAAAAAATAAAATATATACTCATGGACCACTAAAAGTGGGAACATAGTAATAAATAAGAGAACAATGAGAGTTCTCAAGATAACTTTTCAAAGGGTAAAGATAATTTATGTTATCAATGTGATATGAAAGATTGGCCACATATGTGGCATACGCCCAAATATTTTGTTTCTATTAATATTCTTTGAGGAATGATATGAAAATGTAGTAATGACTTTTATCATTACAAATAGAAAGTATTTATCTTATTTGGTACTGAAACAAATAAATATTATTTCAATATTTGATAGTAAAAAATTAGTTGAATGCTTTAGAAGAGCTAATATATCAATATCTAAAAAGCACAAAATTTGTGATGGTTAATGCATACTTTTAAAATATGTTTGTACTGGATCTCATATTGAGATTGTGAATGAGGAAAATATTATATTTCATATGAATAAAAAAAGGGGATTGAGTTATTAATTTATATTTATTTTATAATCTTTGTGATATTCTTTTGTCATCATCCCTATAAAGGGTTGAAAGCAAAATATTTGACTGTGAAAGATCTAATTATGAGCAATAGAATATGATAATTCTATCTAAAGCTTGTTATGGTTGAATGCACCTGAAGTTGCAAGTTTTTAAAAACCATTAGTATAACTCTACAATATTCAGAATAAGTTCTCAGTTAAAATTACATAGTAAAATATTACTAATGAGAACTTGCAAGAGAGAAAACTTATGTATGAAAAGTCATTGGTTATGTACCTATTGTACACTGGAAAATAAGATCCACTCTCAAATTTCGATATTAATAGATTTTTGGGCATTTGAAGATTTTGGCATATTCCCTGAAGCGAATACTGCATATAATTATTTGGAAATTATATTTATTGACTTGGTGACATTATATACTTCACATTGATTCAAACATTTCCAATAGTAAATGTCACAATAGTTCTTATATGTGGATACAAATTAAAAGAAATGATAATAAAATTATCACTTTGTTACAATTTAGTACAATTGAAACACATATTAAAGTAAACCAGAAGTTTACTAATACAAATGTGTTTACTACTTGGCGTGACCAGTTAGACCATCCTGGATCGTTTATGATGCAAAAATTAATTGAGAATTCATATAGACATCCATTAAAGAACCAGAAGATTCTTCAATTTAAATAATTCTCATTTGTTACTTGTTCTCAATAAAAATTGGTTCTTAGAAACTCACTAGCTAAAGTTGAGATCTAATGTCTTGCATTTCTGAAATGAATATGGGCCCATTCATCCAACATGTGGATGGGTTTGATATTATATGATTCTGGTAGATGCATCTGCAAAATAATCACATGTGTTATCAACTCGCAACCTATCGTTTGCGAGATTGCTTGTTTAAATGATTAATTTCAGATTATGCAACTAAAGCAATTCATCTTGCTAATGTTGGTGAGTTTAAATCCCAAGTTTTCAATGATTATTGCATGTCAATTGGAATAAAAGTTGAACATCCTGTTGCTCATGTTCACACACAAAATGATTTAGCTAAATTGTTTATCAAATGCCTCCAACTAATAGCTAAATCATTACTTATGAGAACAAAACTTTCTATTTTAGTATAGGATTGTATTGGTTTACTGTTGTACGCATCAAGTCAATAAGTTATAAATACTTCCCATTACAATTGGTTTTTTATCAAGAGCTAAACATTTCTCATCTTTGAATTTTTGTATATGCGCATATGTTCCAATTGCTCCACCACAACGCACAAAGATGAGTGAATCCTCAAAAAAAGATGGGAATATATATTAATTACAAGTTTCTTTATATTATTAGATGTTTTGAATGTCTTCGAGATTCAATTATGACATGATTTGTAAGTACAATTTTGATTCAATGGTTTTCCCGACATTAGGGGGAGAGAAATAATAACTTGTAATGAGTTAGGGGGAGAGTAATTTGAACCAGAAGTTCAATAAGGATAACTCGTTACAAGTTAATTGTTGATGTATTTACAAACTTAATGAGAGTAACCAATTGTTATATACCAGCTAATATTTTAAATTGAATCAAAGTCCCAGTAGGACAATCAGTTAGAATAAATAATTGATTGATTAGTTCCAAAGATGAAAATTCTTTTCGACATTCATATAGTGGAGGCGGGTGCTCCAGAAGAGACCCAAGACATAACTAATAAGTAAAAGTCTAAAAGAGATTCAAGTACCTGAAACTGAAGATTAAAATAATGAAAATAAAAGATCTCGATAAGTTATGTCAATTCGAGAAAATGTGGAACTGAATAATAAAAGTGGTTGACAATGATTTTGCATGCAATATTATTATTGAAATAATGAAATAAAAGGAGGATCTTGAATAAATCTATTGAGAAATATTAAATTCGTGGAGTTTTTGGACCAGTAGTCCAAATATCTAAAGGTCTAGAGCCAGTGAGGGTGCAATGAAGTAGTTTTACAAAAGCAGAATAAAAATATGAATTTTTTCGCTAAATCCTGGCATTTATTACGAAAATATATAATATTCTTTTGTGGTGGATGTAATAACCTTTAGGTATATTGTTAAATTGACAATTCATAAAAGATTTAACTTGCGTCTAATGGTTGTTGTTACAACCTTTTATGAATCACTATACAGTAAAGTTTATATTAAAATCCTTGAAGGATTTAGGATGCTAGAAGCATATTGAAATTCTCGAGAAATTGTTTATTTATATGAATTGAAATAATTTGAACATATATGTTAAATTTGAGTTAGTGAATAATAGTTGAATGAGGATTATAAAATGATCCAAAATACCTATTTGTGTTTTTATAAAAGAATTATGATTAAAGTTTGTTATGATTATTGTTGAATCTCCTAAAGAGATCAAAATATATTTCCCCCAAATTTCTCTTACTCATGATTTTTAAAAGAATGGTAATATAAATGATTAGTAATACATTAAAATAGTCATTTGAAAAAATAGTATTCAAGATTGAATACATAGAATATGAGAAAGTATGTGACATTTTCATGAGGGACAATAAATACGCGTTGTATTCTTTTTCCCTTAACCGAGGTTTTGTCCCATTGGGTTTTCCTAGTAAGGTTTGTAATGAGGCAGTATATTATGCATATTATAAATTGTGTACCCTTTTTCCTTCATTAGGTTTTTATTCCACAGGGTTTTTCCTAATAAGGTTTTAACGAGGCACATTATCTACCAATGGACATTCAAAAGGGAGTGTTATGAATATCTTATTAAGTAGATGTCCATCATGATCAAGATAAAGTTTTAATGAACTTTAAATTCTAATAGTTATTAGAATTAGATCTCTACTTCTTTTCTACTTCTTTTATACTTCTTATGCCTATAAATAGAGACTTTGATGAAGTATTGTAATAACCCTTTTTGATCAATAAAGTACATTCTCTATTGCTTTCATATTTTCTTTGTCCTTTATTCTCTCCATCTCTCTTTATTTTATAACAATAATAAAATAATAATGAAAGTGCAAAAGGGGGGAAATCAAACGGTGGTAAGGGGTAAGAATCGGTGGCAAGGGGCAGTGGTGAAGGACGGAGTACGAGTAGATTAGACACTGGATAGGGGGAGAGGAAAATCAAAATCGACGACGAAAGGGGAGGCCGGTGTTGTGGGGGTTGGGGCTTGGAGAAACGAAATCAAATGACAAAAATTTTAAAAAAATGAAACCATAGATCAAAAGTAAGAGGCACGATCGTGTAAATGGTCCATGTTAGCCCACAAGGCCGTGTCACACGCCCACGTGTGCACTCTCATCCCGAATATTTCTTAAAAAAAGAAGAAAATTTATGCCCAGTGGCCTAAGACATGCCCATGTGTAAGGCCATGTATGATCATCCTTCAGTTCTCCCACACCCGTGTGCGAGGCCATGTGGGGCACACAGTCATTTCTTTGACCCGTGTGTCTTACACGGACGTGTCTTTAGCCCGTGTAACTCATTGTTTTGAAATAAAATTGAAAAAATTCACTCTAGTATGCACACGGCCTAGGACATGCCTATGTGTCCAAGCCATGTATCCTACACGGCCATGTCGCCAGGCCGTATGGATCACCCTAGATCGTGTGACCTTTTTTTAAAAAAAGTTTAATTTTTTTAAGGTTTTAAAAAGAACATCAAAGTAAATAAAAATAAATATTAAAAAATAATATAAAAAAATCAGGTTGCCTCCTGAAAAGTCCTTATTTAAAGTCTAAGATTGACTTCCCTTTTTAGGCTCATGGTTACGGTGGATGTTGGAGCCGAAGCTCCTTTCTCTCATTATCAGGTTTACTACCAAAATAAGGTTTGAAATGAGTATTGTTTATCTTAAACGTGCTAAATTCAAAATGTGTTACCTTAATTGTACTATATAGAAAAATGTTTAGTACCACAAATAGGTTCGATCCTCTTAAATTAAGCTCCGAAGGGAACATTTGTGGATCCGATTTGTCTAGCAGTATTTTTTTCCCAACATTTTATGTAAGGCCTTAAAAATTCTATGTATATATTTTTGTATGGTTGTGTTACACAAATGCATGTCTACTTCAGTGGTTAAGTGTCCTGGGAAGAGTCTGAGAAGTCTTGGGTTCAAGCCTTGGCTTGTGCAAAGTTTTGTTTTTAATATGAATAAACCTCTGTCTTTAGTCAGTAGGCTTTTAAATAAATATGGGTAAAACATGTCAGAAAGGGCTTGCTGGTCTAGGGGGTAAGTGGCGTGTCATTGTTACTGAAGGTCTTGAGTTCGAGTCTTGGTGATGCAGGGGGTGTTTTATTTTGCTGGATGCCGTGTAAGTGTTTGAATGACTGTGGAATTTCGATGCTAGAGGATGGTTAGAGTGTTTGAAGAGTGCAGGGTTGTTGTGGACAAATTTTAGGAGGATATTGTGGGGAAGTTTTAGGGATAGGTTGAGAGTTGGTGCCAAATTTGAATTCTGGGCACTCAAGATTTTGACTTTGGTTGGTTTGCTCCCCATTACGGTTTTCGTCAGCATTTTTGGTGCTATTCACTTATTGGGGCCGATTATTGCTAAGGATTATTCGGGTTTTCTCTCTCTTTTTTGTTGTTTATTCCGAGTTTGTTCTTCCCTAGAGTTCTCTTACTAAAAGATTGCTTCTTCTTCTCCCTCTCTCAACCGATTCTTAATAGTCACCCTCTCCCTTTGTGCTTTGGCCGAATACTTCTTCTCTCCCCCTCTCTTGTCTTTTAGTTTTTGGGCAAATCCCTCTTCTCATCTTGCTTGCTTTCCTGCCGATTTTCCCTTCTCTGTTTCTTTCTCTTTTCCTCTAGCAGGCTGTGCATCTTCTTGCACGTTTCGTTGGTCGAATATTGATAGGTAAGTCTCTGCTTTACTTTTGTCCCTTTTTGGCTTTTCACTTTTCTGAGCACCTTTTCTCTTCTTTTCCATTTCTTACCGTTACCCTTCTGTTTACTTTTTAAGTTCAATCTCCCTCTTCAGTTCTTGGTTCCCTGCATCATCGAATTACACTCTTTTGGTAAGTGTTTTAGGTATTTGTTGTAACGAATCATAAGTTACTGAATGAAGGTGTTGCTGAGCGGTAAGTGCGGTTCAGTCAAGTTTGTATTATAATCCAAGTATAGGTTTAATAAAAAGGTTGTGACTTTCGTGTAGGTGGAGATCAAGGTTGATTTGTGCGTCTCTTAGGAACCAAGGGTGCGATTTCGATTGATTTTTGGTAAGAAGTTGGTTATTGTGATCGATTTGGAACTCCGTTAGGTTCCATTTGATTTATGAGTTAGGTAACTGAATAAATGTCATTTTCATTGAATTCAGGTATAAGAGTATTCAGAGTGTGGTTAACTTCAAATCACATCAGGTGTGTACAAACACAATTCCGACTGTAGAAAATGGCAAAAGTCGAAACAAGTGAACGTCGATGCCATACGGGCGTGCTCACGACCATGTGGGTAGACCACGTGATTAAACACGGGCGTATAGTTCACAAGGCCGACCATGAGCGATTTCATGAGCTGAGGCCGTATTGAGCCGAATTGTCCTGTGTGATCCCACGGTCATGTGGGTCCCACACAGGTGAATCACACAGACGTGTGCGAATTGATGGGCCTGGCTGTGTAAACTACACGGTCAAGGCCATTTCTGGGTTGTGTGGGTCACACGGGCGTGTGGGCCCACATGGGCCCGCAATATGGGCCGTGGGCCCATTTTCACTGTTTGACTGTTAAGGTTGCACGGGTTGCCCGAGATGAATATGGACCTACTGATGGGTCGGTAAGTTTACCTAGACCCCTATTTGATAAAATAACTGTTTTGCCCCTATGTGATGTATGACTACATTTTAGCATGATATTTTAACTGCGTTGGGTACATGTGTAATATTATGATATGACATGAAATGTTGCATAATGCATTGCATGGGGATGGGTATGGGTTTATTATGATTGGAGGAAGTGTACTGTGCAGCTCTGCTGTAAATACTGTTTAGTGCCGCAACCAGTACTACTTGGAGTGTAAGGATGGGTAGGTTGATTATATCCCTACATGGAGTGTAGGGTCAGACGGAGATGGAGTATAGAGGCTGGTTGGGTAGGATTTCTTGATTGCTTATCTGTACCGTTACTGCCATTGAGACGGGCTCAGACCCAAACTAATACTGATATTGTATTGGGCTAAGGCCCTAACTGAAATTGAACCATTACTGAAATGGGCTTAGGCCCAGACTGTATTTGCTCATTGTATGGTTGCTTGATATGGAATTACACACTGAATTTTCATGAACTCACCCTTCTGTTTATCTGTGTAGGTAATCCCCAGACTTAGGTGGATCGGTGTAGTGGGGAACTAGAGGTGGCCACACAACTGCTATTATTTTCGCATTTGATTTTAATTATAAGTGTTATTAGCCGGGATATTTTTATTGTAATAAGGCCTCTTTAGATTTTATTTTTAATTTGGGATTTTTATTTTCTTTGATTTAATACTACTAGCAGTAGGAAAAGATGCAAGTTTTCAAAATGATAAACATTTTTCAAAGGTACCACAAATACGCAACCTGTTTTAAGAGCTTCTGCAAGAAATAGCATTTTAGTGAAAATAATAATGACGTTTTAATATGGTTAACTTTTTTGATAAATGACTCACATTTTGAAAATGAACGAACTTCTTAAAATCATCTTTAAGATCAAACCAAGAGGTTAAATAGAGATTGGGTTTTTCAACGATATCACACTTTACGAAAAACACTTCAATGTGACATCGCCAGATTCGGCCATAACGTCCAGGCCGGGTTTGGGGTGTTACATTTTAATTGGTTCAACCTCTTTACATGCACATCATGATGTTGCTTTGTTTCTTCATTGTGTTTTCTCAGTTTCTCATCAACATTCATTCGCCATTCATCTAGTTCGTCGAGTTGCACCATTCGTTCTTCACTTGTCACTCGATTTTTGTCACCTTGAATAAAATATGGCTTCAACATGTTTTCGTGAGTGATTTCCTGTAAAGAACATTGAGTCACATGATTATTAACATTAATAGAACAATTAGTAGCATCACGCTCACTAGGGACTCGCACAAAATCACGTAATTGAAGAGTAATCTTTTCATCACCTACACGAAGCACAAGTTCACCAGTACCCACATCAATAATAGTTCTGGCAGTGGTTAAAAATGGTCGACCTGAGATCAAAGGTACCTCAATGTCCTTATTCATGTCCAATACAACAAAATCAACAAGGAATATAAAATTTTCCACTTTTACAAGTACATCCTCAATAATTCCCCTAGGATATCTAATTGATCTATTTGCTAATTAAATACTCATCCTATTGGGTTTGGGTTCCCCAAGAGCAAGTTGTTTAAACATCTTATAAGGCATGATATTTATACTAGCCCTTAAATTAACCAAAGCATTTTCAACACTCAAACTACCAATAAGACAAAAAAATAGTAAAACTCTCTGGATCTTTAAGTTTGTTGGGTAGTTTGTTTTGGAGAATGGCTGAGAAAACTACATTGAGCTCCACAGTTGACGAGTCGTCTAACTTCCTCTTGTTTGTTAATAGCTCCTTTAAAAATTTTACATACATTGGCATCTGCAAAAAAGCTTCAACAAATAATAAGTTAATGTGCAATTTTTTTAAGAGTTGAAGAAATTTACCATATCGTTCGTTTATGTAGTGTCTCTTCAATGCTGCTGGATATGGAATTTGAGACTAGCTTTTGCTCTTTCTTGCTTTCTTCAACCTCATCATTTTTCTCAATAGCTTCTACTTTTAGTTTCTGTTCAGGCTCGACTAACCCTTCCATGCTTTGAACAGTGATTGCATGAAGTTGTTCTAGTGGATTAGTTTCAGTATTGCTAGGTAAGCTACCTTGTGGTCTTTCTGAAACTAATTTTGTAAGTTGTCTAATTTGATTTTCAAGCCCTTGAATCGAGACTTGTTGATTTTTCAAAGTTGTCTCAATGTTCTAAAATCGAGTTTTTAACACCGAAATAAATTTTGCCAACATCTCTTTAAGGTTCGATTTTTTCTCTTGCTAATAAGGTTACTGAAAACCCGGAGGGGGTTGTGACCTTTGATTTCCTTAACCACCCCAAAAGAAATTTGGATGGTTCCTCCAACCTGCATTATAGTTATAGCTATAAGGGTTATTTTGAGTTTTAGAATTGTTACCCATAAATTTGACTCGCTCATTTTCTGTGCTAGAACCAAAGGGTAAACATTCTGAATTAATCATCCCCACTCCATTCGCATTACATTGCACCACTGGATTCACCCACATAGAAAAATTCAAGCCATTAATTTTCTTATTCAATGCTTCCACCTGACTTAACAACATAGCAACTGCATCTAGATTAAAAATACTGGATGCTTTCATCGATTTTATCTTCATGACTTGCCACTAATAGTTATTCAGTGCCATCTCCTCAATAAACTCATAAGCTGCCTTGAGTGTTTTATTATTTAGTGTTCCACCAGTTGCTGCATCAATTAACTGCCTAGTCAAGGGATTCAAACCATTGTAAAAGGTTTTAACTTGCAACCACAAAGGCAACCCATGATGAGGGCACCTTCTCAATAGATCCTTAAATTTCTCTCATGCATCATACAATGTCTCCAAATCAATTTGAGCAAAAGGAGAGATATCATTCCTTAACTTAGTTGTTTTAGCCAATGGGAAGTACTTCAACAGAAACTTCTCGGTCATTTGAGCCCATGTAGTGATAGGACCTTGTGGTAAAGAATTTAACCATTATTTTGTTTTGCTCCTCAACGAGAATGGGAACAACCATAAGTGTATGGCATCATCAAAAATGCCATCAATCTTGACTTTGTCATAAATCTCTAGAAAGTTAGCCAAATGAGTATTTGGATCTTCATCTTACAAACCAACAAATTGTACATACTGATGTACCATCTAAATTGTGTTCGGCTTTAGTTTAAAACTGTTTGCAGTAATAGTCGATCTCACAATGCTCGATTTAGCCCCAATCAAAGTGGGTTTAGCATAATCATACATAGTACGAGGACCATCATCTGTAGGAGGTAGCTGATTATTTTGATTATCAACCATCTCCACAGTAATATTCTTTTCCTTTTGATCATGTACTATACTTTTTTGATTTTGCCTTGCTTCTCTAACCTCTCTATAATTTCTGCGAGCAGTTATTTCAATCTAACTATAAAAATTATTGGTTCCAACGGGATTTCTCTAGTCATAAACCAAAAGAATATGTTAGAATCAAACAAACAAAAATATAAAAATAAAATAAAAAATAGCTAAACTAATAGAAATAAAGTTTTCCTAATATTTTAGTCCCCGACAATGACGCCAAAAATTTGATGTCCATGAAACCAACTAAAAATATGACAAAGGCGAGTGCACCTATCGATAAATAGTATAGCTACAGTGAGCAAGATGTCGTTCCTACGAAGACTAAAAGTACTAGTAATTATTGTCTTTCTATTATTTAACCGACAAATTGGAATGATTGGTTTACCTAAAATTAACTAAATTAATTAACTAAGAACACGGCAAAGAACAAATCGAGAAAATAATTGAATAATAACCAAGAAGCAAGACAATACCCAAGAAAGAGTCCACCTAGGCTGCATCTGTCATCATCAATCTGAATTAAACAATTTCTTCACTTAATATCTTGATCCGTGGAAATCTCTAAATCATTCTAATATCTCTTTCAAGAGTAAGAGTAAGTGACTCTATATTGATTAATTGAAATTTCTTTCTAATTAAAACTCCTATTATCACATTAACTCGATCTATGAATCCCTCTATTAGATTTGACTCTAATCCAGTAGATTTATGTCGTCCTATCTCTAGGATTGCATGCAACTCCACTCAATTATGCTAGATCTACTCTTAAACAGGGACTTTTCCTTCTCTGATTTAGGCACATCAAACATGAACTAAAAATAAGCACACAAAACTAAGAACAAGATTCAAGTATTTATTGCGTAAAACTAAAATCAAATGACAGAATTCATCATAGGGTTCATCTCCCTTAGGTATTTAGAAAATTTGTTCATAATCGCAAATAAAAACATCTCAAAGTCAATATAACCACAAGAACTAAAGAAACTCATAATAAACTTCAAAGAAATTAAAAGGAGATCTTCAATCTTGATGGAAATATACTTTAGAGTCAGCTTCAAAGGCATTTTTCGAGTTGTTTTCTTCAATAATCTCTAATGGCTCTCTTTCCTCTTCTTATATTTGGTATTTATAGGTCTTAAAATGCCTGAAAAACCTAAAAATTGAGTTTTTCCGTGTGTTCAGAATACAACTCACAAAATCAACACGATCTGGTACATGGCAGTGTGGTAGCCCGTGGGGCTCACAAGGCCATGTATCGAGCTGGTATGGGAACGCCCAGCCCTTGAAATCTACTCTAATTGTCTTATTTTTGCTCTGTTTTCACTTGTTTTGCTCCCAAATGCTCTCCTAAGTATAGAAACATGAATTTAAAGGATTATGAGCATAAAATTCACCATTTTGCATCAATTAATCATCCAAAAATGTATTAAAAATGAGATTAAAACAGGTTACTTTTGACACTTATCATTCACCTACAACAGCTCCACTCCACTCCAAACATCTATTAAGCAATCGGTCGCAACCTCTACTTATAGAACATAGAAAAACCATTAAAATCCATTCACATACATTTTACCATCATCACAGACATTGACAATCCCCATGCAAAGTCTTATACCTTTATCTTACTATTCAACTATTTCTAACAGACTTACTCTTTCAAAACTCAACATGCATAATTGTAATGCTTACCCATGAATGAATAATCCACTACTTCAAATTAGATCATTTGTTTCTAGCTTAACGAGAGAAAACCATAATCAACTCTAAAGAAAATCAACAACAACACTATAGAGGAAGAAAGAAAAAAAATCATTTTTCTCAAGCCCATATGGAAACATGTAAGACCTATGTCCCCAAAGTGGAACTTGACACCTGTTACACTCTTTCAGAATTGTCTTAATTAATAGTCTACAACTTCTAAGAAAACATCAATGAAAATCCAATATAGTCAGTATCCGGTTACTCCAACCAGTTTATTCTTAACCACAATACTTGTAATGTAACTAAATCAATAATTCAAATAACATGACGTACTACACCTTTGGCGAAAATTCATTCCATACTTTCCCTTAATCTCTTAACTTGGATTTCTCCTTAATACAGGACAGAATATTGTGAAATCAAATTCTTACTTATTCATGTGGCAGTTACAAAACGACCACACATATACACCAAAATAATCATTTTGACGGATAACACCACGTTAGACCAACAATTACAACTATACATCAAACTTTAGACCCACCAGATCTGGGGTGTTTCAAGCTTCAAAATCTCAGCCTAAAATTGGTATGTTTAATTTAGTCACTTTCTTGTAATTTTTATGTTTTGAGGTTTTGAGAGCTTGATTTAGCTATCTCGTGTACCAATTTGTAAAACTATTAAAGTTTTTAAAAGTTGCCATTGATGAATACTTGATGAAATTGGTGTGAATTTATTAGATTTTAAGCTTAGACATGAAAAAAGGACTAGTTTGTAAAGTTTAATTGTTAATTTTTTAACATAGGAACTAAAGTGCATAAATTTTGAAATTGGTGAAATATTTTTGTAATTATAGATAATAGAGGGCTATAGGAGGATGTAATTGAGATCGGTTTTAAAATTGAAGCTCAAATTTGAAAGATATGGCTATATAAGTTTTATGAACTAAATTGAATATTTTGCAAACTATGTTTGAGTTTGTAATTGAATGTGATTTGGATAGAATTTGATATTATATCATTATTGAATTATTATTTGCAACTAAAAACAATGTAGGATCATCGAAAGGGAAAGGAAAGGCGAGAGTCAACAACAAGTGACGTGAGCTTTCGATTTGTATTTCTATGACCACAAACCAATTTAGTTACTTCATATTTGTGATATATTGCATTATATAATATTGAGGTACAGTATTAATAGTTATTGAATTGAAATGCTATGGTTGGAATTGAATATAAAGACAAGGACTAAATAGAATAGAATAGAAAGTCACATGACTTAATTGATATAGGAAATCAGAATGTAATCGAGTTGAAATATATTATTTTACAAGATGATTTGATATTGAATTGAGAATGACAGGATGTGAATTGAACTATTTGACGATATTGGAAATTGGTTACTCTATTAAATGTACATGTCTATATTTCGAGTTAGTCGATGATGCATTACGGTGCTAGTTTGAGTTGTTGATTGACTAATTTGAGTTTTGGTCTTGAAAATCCAAATAAGGTTAATAGGGTTATATTAAAATGATTTGGAATTAGTGATGTCTAGTTAAATTGGTGTATTTTGACATACAAGTTTGAGTGGTTTGGTACATGAAATTACTATTTTTAGTGTGGAATGGCATAGGCGAGTTTGGTATGAAATAATTAGATGAATATGTGATAATTAGCATAAATTTGTGGAAGTTTGAACAATGTTCATGTGATGAATGTTTTGATGGAACTTTGTACTTGTGGTATGATTGGTAAGATTCTATGTAAGATTCAAGACCTATTTAATTATTTTATTTTCATGTCATTTCGCATTATACAATATTAAGGCAAGTTATTGATGACTATTTGAGCTAATTTGGTGTGTTTGAGATTGATATTCAAGGCAGGGATTAAATTTAATGAAGTACAAAATTTAAAAGTTACTTAATATTTGATAATTGACAAGGAATTATGTTATATAAGTCATAAAATTGTGATGTGTTGATTAATAGGGTTATAAATGGAAGTAATATATACTTGATGTAGGACATGATGCATGTTAAGAAAATTCGCTAAGATATAAAAAAATGAAAACAAGCCCTGGGGGCGATTGTATACTAATAAGTCAATAGACTCGATGGTGATTTTAATTATGATATGATATGGGATGAATACGAAAATATATATGTTTACTCAGGTGAAATGAATGACATTGATTATACTCAAGAGCGGAGCTAGAAAATTTTTTAAGGGGGCGAGAATAAAGTTGTATATTTTTATAATAGGAAAAGTGAATTTCACCATTTTAATAGTATATGTCTTTATAATTTTTAAAGGATTAAATAATTTTTTCTTCATTCTTGGGGGGCTAAAGTATATTTTTACTATATAATAATTTAAATTTTTTAAAATTATAAAAGGACTAAAGGTGAAATTTTCCATTTTAGGGGGGCGGGGCCCTTGGCAGCCCCCGTTGGCTCCGGCCCTGATTATACTATAAAAAGTGAATGCAATGAGCCTAATGATCTATAAACAAATTGAGAATTTGAAGAACTCATGTGTAACACCCCTTACCCGTATCCAATTTCGGAACAAGGTTCGAGGCATTACTGGACTTACATCAAAACATTCATACAAAACCAGGCCATAAATTTTCATTCAAATTAAAACTTTTCATATACATGCATAACATCCCGTATACGGGCCTATGAGGCCCAAAACATATATCGGGGGTGGTTCGGGACTAAACCGAGAACTTTGGAAACTTTTGGAAAACTTAGAAAATTTCATCATGAAATAGGGTATCACGTCCATGTGGCTCGGGACACGCCCATGTCCTCAGCCCATGTAACTCTCTGTTTATGAAGTCATCACAAAAATAAGGGCACACGGCCAAGGCACACGCCCGTGCCTCCAGGCCGTGTCCCTCACACAGTTGAGACACATGGCCGTGTCACAGCTCGTGTGGCCAATTCGAATCTAAAGTACATGATACAAGGGACACACGGCCCGTGTAGACAATTTTTAGGCTATTTTCCAAGCCAATTGCCACCCTCAATAACAAACTCACATGGTTACTTTTATTGACCATTAACATGGCACATTGGAACATTCAATCATCCATAAACAATACAAGATCATGGTAACCTCATATCATATTTTACACACTTAAAACATCATGCTTAGTCAAGCTCAAATTTACTAATTCTCATGCATCAAAGTTTATAAGATTACTCCCATATCACACATTTAAGCCTTAGTTATCAACATATCATCTCATCTCAATTAAACCATCAAGCATTCACCACCAACAATATAACTCATTACATACACACGATCACAGGCCTCATCTCCATAAAATAGGCACATGTATAATCATATAAACAACATAAGCCACCATTCATGGCTATACACAAATTGAACTATAACCATTATAGGCCAACACATTTGGCCACATTAGTAATGACATAATTACAAAAGATAAAGCCCCAATACATGCCATAAACTTAAGTATTTGAATACATATGCCCAAAATGGTAGCTTGATAGTATGATTGAATCTCCGACGATCTCCAACCGAGCTAGCTAAATAAACCTATAAGAGATGAAAAGGAAGGGGAGTAAGCTATAAAACTTAGTAAGTTCATATGAAAATAATAAGCAATTTATTAATTTGCTTCTCAAGGTAATACAACCATATTTGCATTTTTACTTATGTTTAGGTCAAGCTATTTTCTCAAGTCATAGTCACTAATATATTTATATCTAGAGCTATAGAACTCCAAATTAAGTTTTGCTAATTTTTCTTGAAACTAGACTCATATATATTCTTACCATAAAAGTTTTAAAATTTTTTGTTTAGCCAATAAGTACAGTTTATTCTTTAAAGTCACCATTGTTTCACTGCATGACAGCTTTGACCTTTCTCCACTAAAATTAATTAACTTATAGTATAGGACTCGGATGATGTTCATGTCTATTTTTATTGATAATAGGCTCATTAAGAATTATAGGAACATAAATTATAACCCATAACTATTTTTGTACAATTTTTAATGATTTTCTCAAATTAGAGTAGGGGATTTCAAAATCGTTCTGACTTTGTCTCACACAACTTCAAATATCTCATAATATGAAATTCTTTTGCTTACAACGTTTATTTTATAAGAAACTAGACTCAATAAGATTCAATTCCATATTTTATTCAATCTCTAACTCACTTTATACTATTTGTAGTGTATTTTCAAAGTCGGACTGTTGCTGCTGTCCAAAACTGTTTTAGTAAGAAAATGATAATAACTAAATTTACCACACCTTCTTTTCTTTCAATTAGAAATCAATACATTTATAAACATATATCATTATTCACCAAATTACCACAACATCATTTCACAATGCTCATGGACTTACCATTCATTCATTTCATATTAAGTTGAGTTTCTATACATACCCGTACCGATCCTTACCATTTCATACATATACATAATACCGTTGCATCTTCGATGTCTCGCACACTATGTATCATACTCGATACCTCGCACGCTAAGTGCTATTCTGGATGTTTTGCACACTAAGTGCTATCCTCGATACTTTGCACACTAAGTGCCATTTATATATATATAGCCGAAGCTATCTCAAATTGCACACCA
The DNA here is from genome assembly GCA_025698475.1 of Gossypium anomalum. NCBI lineage: Eukaryota > Viridiplantae > Streptophyta > Magnoliopsida > Malvales > Malvaceae > Gossypium > Gossypium anomalum. The sequence continues at coordinate 71,382,830 of CM046966.1, read as the reverse complement.
AGTGCCACTTTTAGCCAAAGCTATTTCGAACAGCACACTAAGTGCCATTTTAGCCGATAAGTCATTAATCATAACAATAATCACGTATAGACAATTTGTACAATATCAAGCATTAAAAGCATAAATTTAACAATGCTTAATACATACGAACTTACCTCGATTGTCAAAACGTTGAAATTGATTGACTAGTCTGAAACTCTGTTTTTCCCTCGATATAGACTCGTCCGAGGCTTAACTTGATCTAATCAATCAAATTCAGCTATTTCAATTCATATTCTATTCATTTTAACTCAATTTCATATTTTGATAAAATTACTATTTTACCCCTACACTTTTGACCTTTTTACAAATTAGTCTCTAAGCTCGTAAAATGCAAATTTAGTCAATTTCATCATAGCCCAAGCTATCCTAATTTCATACATGCTCATATCAGCCCATATTTTTCATTTATTCACACTTTTACCACACAATTTATTATATTTCACAATTTAGTCCAAAATTGACATTTTTGCTAAAATTCACTTAACAAAACTCAATAATCTACCATCAAAGATTTATTTTCTATCATTAAACATCAAGATACTCAAATATTCAATAATGGCATCATCCAAATACTTTAACAATTTTGAAATCAGAAGTACGGGCTAGCTAGAACACAAAGCAACGATATCAAAAATGTAAAATTTATTAAAAATCGAGACGAAATGGACTTACATGCATGAACAACCATGGCTGAACCTTCAAAGCTTTGAGAAAATTATTGTCTTTCTCACATTCAGCTATTGATGAAGATGATAGCATGTAATTTGGCTTTTGTTTTATTTTGTTTTATTATAATTACCAAATACCATATTTAACCTTAATATACATTAATAATTTCCATTATACCAAGCCATGGAATTCCACTATCAACAATTATGGAATAATTACCACTTAAGGACTCCCACTATTTAATTCCATAGCCATTTAATATCTTTAACTTATAAAACACAACTTTTATGCTTTGCGCGATTTAGTCTTTTTTGCTTAATTAACTATCAAAACGATAAAATTTTTCAATGAAACTTTAATACCATCTTATTGTCACTCCGTAAATATTTATAAAAATATTTACGACTCGGTTTATAGAAACGAGGCCTCGATACCTCATTTTCTAAACCCACTTGACCTTAGGGTCATACTACTTGAACTTAATAAATTACTTATAGAACAAAAATCACAATATCAAAAACCTTTTTTAAACTCACAATTAACTCGTAAATATTAAATATAATATTTACAAACCTACTCGTCAGATTTGGTGACCTCGAAACCACTGTTCCGATTAACCTTAAAAACGGGCTATTACAACTCTCCCCCCCTTTAGGGATTTTCGTCTCCAAAAATCTTACCAGGAGAAGTTGCTTCCAAATATTATGAATCACTTTCACTATTTTCTCAAGGTCACAAATCGATTTCAGCCTCGCATATCTTTTTCCCATAGCCTTTGAATTTTAACACACAATGTCGGAGCATATTGTCAAAATTTTGAATTACTCACTTAGAACACATAGCTCAGTTGATCTATCAAATAGGAACTCTTTATATACTAAAACAATCTTGCGGATTTTTTTTCCATCATCAGATAAGATCAATCGAGTAACCATTCTCACAAAAATAAGCAAAGATCTTTCCATTCAGCATCTGTAATTATATTTGCTTTCTTTATATTCTCTTAATGAAACATATTCCAATCAGTTCACTAGTACATTACTGAAAATCATAACTTCTTTACTTAATCCAGACTGAACTCAGCACTAAAGCTTCAGTTAATAATACTTTCAACTATTTCCAACTTTGCTGACTTGCATCGGTCATTCAACTTTCACAAACATGATAATCTCATTAACTAGGACAACTTTAACTCATAACAACATCATTCGGTTAGAATATTCCAATCAGCATAGTTCCGTATCATACTCTCGAAAACATAGTTTCTTTATTCCAACTATCCGTCTATCATATAGTCATGATTGTACAAAAATTCATCACCATACCAGAGAATCATTTAAATACATATAACTCAATTTACGTCTCAACAAATCAGTTCTCGCTGATATAAACAACTGAGTTGATTTCCACTACTACAACCCAAGTACATGCACTCGTTCATAATTCTCTTGTCATGCAAATCAAAGATCTCACAACTATATTAGCTTAAGGAAACGGAGATATTCCGATTAAACTCACTAACCTTAGTCAAGTTTACCCGAGAAAAGAAAACCACTACACATTTCAAGCTTGATTTTCCATCGTTTATGCCTTTGCTGATGACAATTCTTTACACTAAAAATTAGAGAAATCCAGATACTAGAATTTTCCACATTCTTATTATCGAATCCAGAAATACCTTCAAATAAACATAATAATCACAGATCAAAGAATGCACTTTAAAGATGAGCCATGTCAGATAATCCACATAATGAGGATGATAAGAAAACCCCAGATACGACCTCGCAACAGAAACCCGAGAACATAACTCATAAGAGAATAATAATGAAGACTCGAAAAATTTTCTCAGAGAAAACCAGAAGAAAAATAATACTTATCTATTCTGGAATTCCATTGAAATAGAAATATCATATCTTTCGAGTATACACATAAGACAAACATCATTTGGTAGGAACGGAAGAATAGCCTCACACAAATTTTTACCATCGTCTTTATTCCAACTTAATAGAATAGAATTTCGAAGAGAATAAAGAAATGCCGATCATAAACCAACGGGTCCAATAGTGCTTATGTCTAATATCATAGTTAGCTAATATTCTCACACAATAAGAATTTCATCAGAAAGAGAACGATCATATAAGCGCCTGGGGACAATTGAATATTTAGAACACCCAGAAGAAGTCACCGTAATTTATTCAACTTGAACCGTTACACACAGACATCTTTACAACTTATTTATCTTTCTCTGACTAATTCAGTCATCAAGGACCCCGTATTATCCCACTCACTAACGAAAGCCAATTCGGAAGGAATCCCAACAAACATATCTTTAAACTTCATACCCAAATGAGTGGAATAGCCAAGACCAATTTTCTTCTTTAACTAAAACATTACATACTCCGTATGATCTTTTAAAACATCCCGATATTTCTTCTAAAACTGAGTTCATTTGTTACTCTGTACTCTACTCTGTTTGCATTACTAATTATCCCACCATTGAACTCTTTAATCTCAACTTGTGAGCTTATTCAACATAATTCTCATAAATTTTTTTTCATCACAAAAGCAACACTAGTAAGGGGAAGTTGTAAAGCCTCTAACTTGACTCACATAAATACACACTTATGACTCAACATTCATCGTCAATATAATATCATCACAATCACATAGTTTACTCCAAGCAAATTAACATATTTATTTATTTTACAACTGTTTCTGCCATCCACAATTTCAAACAGTAAATCTATTTACTCGAGCCCAATATCAGTATCTAATTAAATTTCAACAATTAACTTCAATTCTACTTACCAACATTTGTCAAATTAAAGAGCATCTTACGAGTCTGAATACGTCGTTTACTTAAAGCCATAGTCTAACTATGGTCTTACACATACATTGCCAAGGCCCTGCCGTGGTCTTTATTTCACTTGCCATAACCCGGTTATGGTCTTATTAGTTGATTTCCATATGTATATTTAGTAAAAGCAACTATAATTTATATCTCACATAACATTCAATACATACTTCATTATAGTCAAATAAAAACATTTTGACATGAAACATATATATACACAATTCTTTCTTGTTTAATATACATAATACAATATGAACTCACCAATTTTACTTTCATTTGATTCTTACATAAGTTCTGTACGTACCTGTATTAGTTATTCTGATCGTACTTTAATTCTCATCTTGAATATGCCCGTTGAACCATTCGGAATCATTACGGATACTCGATAATCACATATAGCTCGTACAGTGTCATATCCTAGATATGGTCTTACATGTTATCATATATCGATGCCACTGTCCCACATAGGGTCTTACACAAATTCACAATACAATGCTAATGTCCCAGACATGGTCTTACATGTAATCACATATCGAGTTGATTCCATGTCTCAAACATGGTCTTACACTGACTCTCTTATATTGAGGCCGATGCCATATCCCAGACATGGTCTTACACTGACTCTCCTCTTTCCATGCCGATGCCATGTCCCAGACATGGTCTTACACTGACACAAACAAGCCGATGCCATGTCCTAGACATGGTCTTACACAAGCTTACATGTATTGCCATGGTCCAACCATGGTCTTATTTGTCAATTCATCATCGAATGATTGTACTCATTTCCTGCATTCTACTCAATTTGATCTTTCAATTCAATTTCATATTATCATATTATTTATGATTCCATATCAAAACCATAAAACATAACATTATAATACCTTTAATTTAACAATTGAAACATAAGAGTTAATCATATAAACACACTGATTATACATCATTCGATAAGTGTACATAAACACACATTCCGTCATCTTGAGTAAATTAGCTTATCATATTCACTTAATCAAATAGACTGGGCACATAACATCATACGAATACCAACACACATAGATAAGCTTATCACCACATAAACTTTCATTTCATTTCACGTTTCCATATTTCTTAACTTATAATTATCACATTGCTTACGTTAGCACATAAATATCATGAACTTCTATTCATACCTTTCTCAATTTTGACACATAATAAGCATGTTTCAATCTTCTCAATATCATTTTTTCGTATTACTGAAAATAGCTCAGTTGGAAGTCACCTCTGTCTTAATGAAATAATTTCATTAGAGCCGAGAGATATCACACTATTACGAGTAATAATATGGCATGTATAGCTAGACTCACATACGCTAGGTTAGTCCGAGAATTGACTAAACCATAACTCTGATACCACTAAATGTAACACCCTTTACCCGTATCTAACGTCGAAACAGAGTTCGAGGCATTACCGGACTTACATTAAAACATTCATACAAAACCAGGCCATAAAATTTCATTCAAATTAAAACTTTTCATACACATGCATAACATCCTGTATACGGGCCTACGAGGCCCAAAACATATATTGGGGGTGGTTCGGGACTAAACCGAGAACATTGGAAACTATTGGAAAACTTAAAAAATTTCATCATGAAACGGGTCACACGCCCGTGTGGCTCAGGACACGCCCGTGTCCTCAGCCCATGTAACTCTCTGTTTATGAAGTCATCACAAAAATAAGGGCACACGGCAAGGCACACGCTCGTGCCTCCAGGCCGTGTCCCTCACACAGTTGAGACACATGGCCGTGTCACAGCCTGTGTGGCCAATTCGAAACTAAAGTACATGATACAGGGCACACACGGCCCGCGTGGACAATTTTTAGGCTATTTTCCAAGCCAATTGCCACCCTCAATAACAAACTCACATGCTTACTTTTATTGACCATTAACATGGCACATTTGAACATTCAATCATCCACAAACAATACAAGATCATGGTAACCTCATATCATATTTTACATACTTAAAACATCATGCTTAGTCAAGCTCAAATTTACTAATTCTCATGCATCAAAGTTTATAGGATTACTCCCATATCACACATTTAAGCCTTAGTTATCAACATATCATCTCATCTCAATTAAAACATCAAGCATTCACCACCAACAATATAACTCATTATATATACACGATCACAAGCCTCATTCCATGACATAAGCACATGCATAATCATATAATCAACATAAGCTACCATTCATGAATATACACAAATTGAACTATAACTATTATAGGCCAACACATTTGGCCACATTAGGAATACATGCCATAGACTTAAGTATTTGAATACTTATACCCAAAATAGTAGCTTGATAGTATGATTGAATCTCCGGCGATCTCTAACCCGAACTAGCTAAATAAACCTATAAGTGATGGAAAGGAAGGGAACTAAGCTATAAAGCTTAGTAAGTTCATATGAACATAATAAGCAATTTATTAACTTGCTTCTCAAAGTAATACAACCATATTTGCATTTTTACTTATGTTAAGGTCAAGCTATTTTCTCGAGTCACAGTCACTAATTTATTTATATCTGGATATACAGACTAGACTCACATATATTCTTACCATAAAATTTTTAGAATTTTTGGTTTAGCCAATAAGTACAGTTTATTCTTTAAAATCACCCATGTTTCACTGCCCGACAGCTTTGACCTTTCTCCACTAAAAATTAATTATCTCATAGTACAGGACTCAGATGATGTTCATGTCTATCTTTATTGAAAATATGCTCGTTAATAATTATAGGTATATAAATTATAACCCATAAATATTTTTGTACAATTTTTAATGATTTTCTCAAATCAGAGTAGGGTATTCCAAAATCGTTCTGACTTTTTCTCACACAACTTCAAATATCTCATAATATGAGATTCTTTTTCTTACACCATTCATTTTATAAGAAACTAGACTCAATAAGCTTCAATTCCATATTTTATTCAATCTCTAACTCACTTTATAATATTTTTGGTGTATTTTCAAAATCAGACTGCTACTGCTGTCCAAAACTATTTTAGTAAGAAAATGATAATACTAAATTTACCACACCTTCCTTTCTTTCAATTAGAAATCCATACATTTATAAACATATATCATTATTTACCAAATTAACACAACAACATTTCATAATGCTCATGGACTTACCATTCATCGATTTCATATTAAGGTGAGTTTTTGTACATACCTGTATCGATCTTTTCTATTTCATACATATACATAATGCCGTTGCATCTTCGATGTCTCACACACACTATGTATCATACTCGATACCTCGCACGCTAAGTGCTATTCTGGATGTTTCGCACACTAAGTGCCATCCTCGATACTTTGCACACTAAGTGCCATTTATATATATAGCCGAAGCTATCTCAAATTGCATACCAAGTGCCTCTTTTAGCCAAAGCTATTTCGAGCTGCACACTAAGTGCCATTTTAGCCGATAGGTCATTAATCATAACAATAATCACGTATAGACAAATTATAAAATATCAAGCATTAAAAGCATAAATTTAACAATGCTTAATACATACGAACTTACCTCGATCGTCAAAACGTTAAAATTGATCGACTAGTTCGAAACTCTATTTTTCCCTCGATATAGACTCGTACGAGGCTTAACTTGATCTAATCAATCAGATTAAGCTATTTCAATTCACATTCTATTCATTTTAACTCAATTTCATATTTTGGTAAAATTACTATTTTACCCCTACACTTTTGACCTTTTTACAAATTAGTCTCTAAGCTCGTAAAATGCAAATTTAGTCAATTTCATCATAACCCAAGCTATTAGAATTTCATACATGCTCATATCAGCCCATATTTTTCATTTATTCACACTTTTACCACACAATTTATTATATTTCACAATTTAGTCCAAAATTGACATTTTTGCTAAAATTCACTTAACAAAACTCAATAATCTACCATCAAAGATTTATTTTCTATCATTAAACATCAAGATACTCAAATATTCAATAATGGCATCATCTAAATACTTTAACAATTTTTAAATCAGAAGTACGGGCTAGCTAGAACACAAAGCAACGATATCAAAAATGTAAAATTTATTAAAAATCGAGACGAAATGGACTTACATGCATGAACAACCATGGCTGAACCTTCAAAGCTTTGAGAAAATTATTGTCTTTCTCACATTCAGCTATTGATGAAGATGATAGCATGTAATTTGGCTTTTGTTTTATTTTGTTTTATTATAAGTACCAAATAACATATTTGACCTTAATATACATTAATAATTTCCATTATACCAAGCCATGGAATTCCACTATCAACAATTATGGAATAATTACCACTTAAGGACTTCCACTATTTAATTCCATAGCCATTTAATATCTTTACCTTATAGAACACAACTTTTACACTTTGCGCGATTTAGTCCTTTTTGCTTAATTAACTATCAAAACGATAAAATTTTTCAACGAAACTTTAATACCATCTTATTGCCCCTCCGTAAATATTTATACAAATATTTATGACTCGATTTATAGAATTTAGGTCTCGATACCTCATTTTCTAAACCCACTTGACCTTAGGGTCATACCACTTGAACTTAATAAATTACTTATAAAACAAAAATCACAATATCAAAAACCTTTTTTAAACTCACAATTAACTCGTAAATATTAAATATAATATTTACAAACCTACTCGTCAGATTTAGTGACCCCGAAATAACTGTTCCGATTAACCCTAAAAACGGGTTGTTACATCATGTGTATTACCATTTAATTGTCAAGTAATGTTTATGATGTATGTGTATTTAGGTAGATTCAAATATTATATATGAAATGGCATGATTGATCTGGAATTGAAGTTGTCCATATTGCATATACATGCTTATTATATTTTTATTTATAAGTTTACCACTGAGCGATTTGCTCAGCGCATAGTTTTTTTTTCTATGGATAGGTAACTTAGATTCTCGATAGGTCGTGTAGAGGACTTTTTAGCATCCAAAATCCAATCTCGACACAGCAATGTTCGTGCATATTCTATGTTTAGAGTTGGCATATACCTACTAAGTTAAGTCTTGTTGGAATATAATGATATTTATAATCAAATGTTGCATTTTGAATCTTTAGAATTGATTTATGTGGTTGATGTGCACACGTGTAAATGTGTATGCAATTTAGGATTTCTATAGTTTGATCAAGACCTGAATTATGTGATGGCACTTGAACGGAAGGTTTGTATGAACCTAGCTAATGGTTGTTATATTAGGTGATATTATGTACATATAGGTGCCACTTGGGTTTGCTATGGTATGATTAGGAATTGCTATATGAAATTGTAAATTAGGAATTGCTATATCAAATGGTAAGGTAATTCTTATATAATGATTGGATATATAGGTTTGTGCCAAGTATATTTTGCATATTAGATAATTAGATAGAATTGGTTAAATGAATGTAAATAGCAGATGGTTAAAACATGATATATATATATATGAATTGAAAGAGGTCTGACTTATTATAGAACCTATATTTACTATATATTTTGTTAAAAAATGAGGTTGCAATGGATATGCATTAGTATATTTAGGAAATTATAGGTTTGGGATGAAAAATTGCAAAAATAGTATGTGATGTCGTGACATCATACGTATGTCATCGCAAAGAAGGTTGGATTCCAAGCCACGTCAAGATGAGAAACCCCATCGTCCCAATAAGACCAAGTCATTATGTCACGTCATGATGAGGAACTCTCTCACATCACGACGTCAACCTTGTAATTTGAGATTTTTTTTACAATTTAGTCTTGATTCGATCTCAGGTTAACTTCAAGGCTTTCATAAGCTTGCTCAAGGCCCGAGAATGTGTATTTATTGTATCGTTTGTTCATAACTCTCATGTTTATATGATTAATAATGTGTATTCGTATCTAAATTGAATGTAGTTTCTCAGGAAACGAATGTGACACATTGTAGCTCAGACCCTGTTATTGGGTCGAGTATAGGGTGTTATATGAGCGACCAAAAAAGAAATTTTCTAATAGTTGGGTGATCCAAAGCAATTTGTCTTACTTTTTAACATATCAAATTCACCCATTAAATTCTGCCAAAGTGATCACTCCTCATCAAACTAAACGGCCTTTAACATTACTAACTCAAAATAATTTTAGAATTAATAAAGGTAAGCTACCTCGTTAATCATTCCAGAAATAAGTAGTTCCTATTTTAGTCGCCCAAAAACTTTGTTAAGTTGATCACTGTTGTTAATTAAATTGATCAAATTGATAGCTACTTTGTTTTCTCCCTAATTGAATGTTAGTTATGCATTCCACATAAGTTCTATTAGGGACAATGTCTAAAATCATTTTTTTCTTTTTAATTTTTTTTTCATCTTCTTCTAGAAACTCCTTTCCTTTCTCTCAAATAAAAATAAAGGAACCCTAGTGTAAACTCGAAATTATTTAGGGTTTTTCTATATATTTTTACCATCTTTTGACTTAATAACTATGTTAATCTTGAGCAATTGTTATTAAAATATGTGAATTTTACTTAATTATTAATATTGGGCATGAATTTATAAAGTATGTGAAATTATGCTTAATTACATGATTTTTGTACATAATTTATATTATTTTCATTTTAAATATTAATATGTGAATTTTCACTATGTAGGAGAATCATGGAAGATGTGATTAACATAAATAATGCATGGACATGCACACATCCACTTCATTTGGATGGTAAGGCCATGCAAAACTGGGTCATAAAGCTTTAATTTGACTTAGTAAAAGATGTGCTAAAAGATGGACATGTCTGATTAATTATTGGACTGAGAAACTGTCCAACAAGGGGGAGTCAAGCCCAATTTTCGGCACAAGCAAATGGCTTCCCAAAAATAAGCTTTGGGATATTTTCTTAGAGATCCCTTTAGTTGGAAACACATCAAAAATCAGCACACGAGTTCACCCTTTGAAACCGTCCACCTTATGGCTATTCATAGCATTGTTTTGAATTCAAAAACAAGCAACCAAGTCATCCCCTTTTCCACAATTTGGGGTCGGACATGTATGGGAGAAAAAAAAAGGATTTTGAATTCTAATTTTAGAAAACTATACCCTTGTCTTCACCTATGAATACCACATACCTTTCCACTTTTCAAATCATCCCTCAACACTCATCTCTCATTCATTCTCTCATTCATAATTCTCTCTTTCATTTCCCTATTCTTTTCCCTTGTATAGCCATCCATCTCTCTTCCATTCTTTATCCAACAAAGGCTTTGTCAAGACTTTTCTTTGGCCGGCCACCTTAGGAAACCCTTAGCAAAAGGAGCGTCAAGTAGAATGGAGGAACACATCAGTCAGAAAAGATCTGAAAGGTTGCTGAATTGAGTTAGAGTTTACTCTTTCCTCTTGTTATTTAATTTACTTATGTTTGCTATGTGTTTATTGTTTTGACATCAACGATGATATTTTAGATCATATTTTTTAGGATGATTATGTTAATTCAAGAAGATTTATTTGATTCATATTTAACATGTTTGTGCCTCAATCGATCACGTTTTCAATTAAAATCAAGATGTATTTAATTCATACATGATTGGGTTGCATTCAGATTAGTTGAGCATCCTAACCAGACGACGGCTAGAGACGCATAATTGAAAAGTGCAATTCTTAATTTAGATTATTAAACCTAACTAAATTAGATGTTCATAATATCTTTAGTTAGCTCTATTATCTTGCATAGTTTTTAGGTTTATGTGATTAAACTGTTGCAAACGTAAATGTCCCTGTGACCTCGCATGAATACTAAGAAACCCTTAGTTTAATATGATCACTAAAATGCATATTTCACTAAGTAAAAGATTCCGAGAGAACTTAATTTGGCTTCCAAACTCATGAAAGATCGAGTTGCCATGAAATGTTTTCCGAACATTGTTAAGCATGATGAAAATGAATTGAGATGATTAATATAATTATACTATAGCCTATTTTATGTTGATTTTTTTTTTTTTTTTTGCTAAAGCCATTCATTCATACATTGAGATAATTTGCATACTTAGTTAAAAATTGCATTAGGGATCACTTTTTGCATCCAGTTAAGTTAATCATCACTATCTAACATTATTGAGTTTTTATATGGAATCGTGATTTATAATTTTGTAATTAATCAATTAACATACACAGTCCTTGTGGAGACGATAACTCATTTTACTTTCTTATTACTTGAACGACTGTGTACACTTATGCATATAATTCGTTACACCTAGCTAGCGCCTTGTTCTTAGTTTCATTGCCACTTGGACTGCCTTCAATTGATTCCAGTGTCATCTTCGGTCAATCGCCACCACCAACAGACTCATTTTCTTCCTCTCTCTTTAAATATCAATTTAGTTCCCCCTCCAAAAAAAGACTCTTCAAAAATCATGAAATTACTCCCAACACGTTTGAATCTTTATGCTCTATGTTGGTAATGCAAAGAAATTGGGAAAAAAATATTTTTAAATAGTTACAATTTGACAAAAATCAAAATCTAGCTTCTAAACGGTTACAATTTGACAGAATCAAAATCTGGCTATTCAGATTTTTTAGGAAACTAACTCTACAAATTTATCGTTTTCCCCTTCAGAAAATAGTATAAATAGGAGGTCATTCTCCTCATTTTTCATAGAACACAACAAGAGAAAAATAGCTTCTTTCATCCTTTTGTTCTCTATATTCTAGTGTTCTGTGAAATTAAATGAGAGGGAAATTCTATCTAAGAGATTGAGTTTTAAACGAGACCATCTGTGACCCCTTCAATCTTTCTTGGGAATTGAACTTAGTGTGGTTTCGTCAATTTTTTTCCAGTTTATTTTTTAACAGATTTTTGACCAACTGCTTTTGTTTTTTCAGTTTCGATTCCTTTTGAGAAGAGCAATTCCAATTGTGTTCCACCTTATTTATTCAGGTGTACGAATATTGAAGTACTGTGGAAGTCCACTACACGGTTACACCGGTCAGGGCAAATTTGCTTTTAAGGTAGTGGTACTTCCACGGCACAATGATTCTTTATTTATTTACACTCAGTTCGGTTTTCTGCCAACACTAACGGTTTTGTTTTACAGTAGTATTTTTTCGATAATTTAGAAGCAAATTATACTACTGTTTAAACATGAAAATCATTTTCGTGTGCTACTGCTGGAACCAATGAACACTCCTACATGCAACGAGCTAGAGTACACTTGAGGATCATTGCATCAAGTGAAGTGTCCTATTGAGGCAATCGATTTGAGGGCCCCTGAGTAGTGCAAAAGTGTGCCTAAGTAGCTTTGGAGTAGTTGCAAGCTCTATTTGTGTTGGCGAGTGGCTATTGCGATCAAGATGGGCTTGGAAGGCCTAGCGATATTGAACTAAGATGGGTCAGAGATCTCTTAAGTTTGAATGGGTCGGAGGACCCTTGAGTTTGAGTTGGTCAGAGGACCATGAGCGAATTGCTGGATCGTTGTTTTTGGGATAGGGCTTATGATGCCCTTATCCATGATAAGTGACTAATACATGAGATTTGTGGAGCTAGTCCAAGTGGCACCAAGTTTTTAACCAAAGTAAACTGAAGGATTATCGACTTCGAGAGCTTAAACTACAGAACTAGTGGGGGATGTCTTGTTAGGCAACCTATGAGATTGTGTGAAGAAATGAGCGACATGTCAGAGTTTGCGTGAATGAGCATTAAAGTCCAAAATTGGGATTAAAATCGACCTAGTTCGGTGGTGTTTCATGTGTTGCAATTGGCCAAGATGGCCACACCCAATGGGTGACCATGGAGGGGCTGAAAGGGTCTAAGATAGAAATGGCCAATGTGTCTGAATTTCTTATGTTGAGAACTTTTATGTTGGTGCCGTAAGGGATGGTTGGCATCAACCATTTCCAAAGGGATTGTAACACCCCTCACCCATATTCAATGCTGAAATAGGGTTACGAAGCATTACTGAACTTATAACACAATTAAATATACATTTGATATACAAATTTCAATTTCATGTAATCATCATTCAACATCAATCATATTGTCCCTAACACAAGCTTACGAGGCCCAAACATGCATTCGGGGTGGTTCGGGACTTAACTGATAACTCAAGAGATTTTTACGAAACTTAAAAAAATTTCAAACTATAGGGGACACACGCCCGTGTGGCCTGGTCGTGTGTCTCACACAGCTAAAGACACGCCCCTGTTACAGGCCGTGTGGATATTCGAAATGGGAGCACATGGCTGTGTCCCAGCTCGTGTCCGACCCCATGTAACTCTCTGACTTGGGTCACATGGCCAACACACATGCCTGTGTGACTACCCCGTGTGCCCTAGAAATGGCCACACATGCTAGTGTACTAGGCCGTGTGCTAGGTCGTGCCAAACCTGTACGGTATACTAGCTTATGCCACATGGCCAAGTCACATGCCCGTGTGCTGGGCTGTGTGGGGCAATACTGACTTGATTTCTATTTCAACACATGGCCGTGTAACCTGACCGTGTGTCACACACGGCTGAGACACACACCCGTGTCTCTACCCGTGTAGACTAAAATAGGCTATTTACCAAGCCATTTTGCCACCCAAACTTGCACAAACCTATAACCTAATTGGTACAAAAACATGGTGTAATTAGGCATTCAACCAACCTCAAACAAACATAATTCTTACCATTTCAATACCAACCAATACCAAACATATCAATACCACAATATGCCATTCAATTTCATACCAAAACTCATTATCTCCAAACAACAATATAACCAATTTCAAATATGCATCATTTAGTCTAATCTCACCAACATAACAAATTCAATTCTCAACCATTTAGTGCCCCTAATTACCAAATACCAAGTAGCATCACATATCCATCATCAACCTCACAACACAAGTCATATGCATGATTATATTAATGATCAAATTTACCAAAATAAGCCAACTCTTATGGCTAAATACAAAACCAAGCTTTAGACATTTACAAGCCACTTCAAATGACTAAATTCATTTCCAAACTATATATCAAAATAACCATAATCCTATACATGCCATATACCCAAAATACTTAAGTTCAAAAGTACCAAGTGATAGTTGGATAGTGTGATGAAGTCTCCGAGATTCCCAAATTCGAGCTAGCTTTGATTTCACTATAAAACACGAGAAATAAACAAAGTAAGATATAAAGCTTAGTAAGGTTGTATAATGATAAATTCAATTAACCACAAATATACAATTCAACCAATTGAATATTTCAACATATAACTCATATTAGCTAATAAACCTTTCACATATTCAATCACAAGATTAGTTATGAAATTCAAAAGTTTCTTCAATTCAAAGCTCATACGATTCGTATACATACCTGTACGATCTTGTATCAACATTAACACAACCACATCTCTGATATACCCGTTGAACCATTCAGAATACTATCGGATACTCGAGAATCTCGCGCCTTAAGTGCCACATATATAGCCGAAGCTATCTCGATCTCATATCACATATAATGCTCACTCTAGAGCTATCAACGAGTCTGCCCACACAAGCTGATGGTCATGACGCAACTACACAGTGCTAATGACACAAGCTGACGAGTATTTGCAACACATGTCGGATAACTCAGCCATCAGTAGGACGTACAGACCAGCACCCAAATCACATAACCCCTAATGACATGTCATTCATATCCTAATCTATTCCTAAGGTTCAACTAGGATTTCTCACTTGCCGAATCGTCGTCGAACATGTCCGTAGAGTCGTACTCACAATTTATACAATATCAAAGCATTTAAAATACAATTACAATAAACCTTATTACATACGAACTTACCTCGAATGCAAAAACTATGTAATAAGTCGATTAGTCTGAAACCTTGTTCTTTCCCCGATCTAAATTTGTATTTTGCCTTTTTTGATCTAAATAATATCAAATTTAGGTTATTTAATTATCACTCTATTCAATTTAGTCCAAAATACATATTAAGACCAATTTACACTTTCCCCTAACATTTTAACATTTTTACAATTTAGTTCTTATTTCATAAAATCACAAATTTCAATTAGGTCCCTAGTAGTCCATATTGTTCATTTATTTCACAATTGAACCACAAAATTTACATGTTTCACAATTTAATCCCTAATTGGACATTTTACTAAAAATCACTTAACAAATGTTGTTTATCTAACAACAAGCATGCATTTTCTATCATCAAACATCAAAACACACATAGATTCATCAATGGAAAAACCCTAAAACTTTATTAATTTGCAAAATAGTCCCTGGGCTAGCTAGATTAAGCTGCAACGATCTCAAAAACATAGAAATCATTAAAAACGGGACAAAATTCACTCACCTATTGAGCTAGGAGGCTTGGCCGAACATCACATGCATCCGTGGAATTTCTAACTTCTTAATTTTGGTGGAAGAAACTAAACAAAGATGATGAATTTGTTGTTTTATTATTTTACTTATTCAATTTACTAAATTACCTTTTTAACCTTTAATCTAATTCATTAAATTCATTTAATATAAGTCCAGAAATGTCCACTCATATTAAAAATGATATATTTACCTTATAAGGACCTCCTCTATTTAATTTCATAGCCATTTAATACATCATCTATTAAAACATCACTTTTGCACTTTACGCGATTTAATCCTTTTTATCCAATTAAGCATTCAAACGATAAGATTTCTTAACAAAAATTTCACACAAACATACCATCATGCTGTAGACATTAAAATAATAATAAAATAATTATTTTGACTTCAAATTTGTGGTCCCAAAACTACTATTTTGATTTGACTAAAAACGAGCTATTACAGGGATGCTTTTTTTAGTATAAAAAAACATGGTAATATTCAGTCGACAAAAGGTTATACCATTAAGTGTTCCTCAAGGTTTTAACCTGATGATTATATGTTGTGGCATTGAGTCCGAGTGTTCAGTGGAGGAATGGGCATAGACAAGACTACACCAATGATTGAGATGAGACCAAGTTCGAGTCTATGTTCGATGTGTGTTGAATGAATCATAACCATAGGCCTTGAAGGCCCAAGATGGAGATGCAACAAGGTTACTAAAAGTGTGGCTTTATGTCGATGAGGGCATCATCATATTAAGTAGGGGAGTGTCATGGTCCACAATTTACTATGCTAGTTATCAAGATTAAGCTTTCCCCAAATAGTCTTAAATGAAATTAAAGTACAATAACTTGGAAGTTGGAATTTGTTGGATACCCTGCAATCCTAGGAGATGTTGTGATGCAAATTAGGTAACTGATAAAGTTAGCTTTACAAGTGGGTATGTATTTACTTTGGGTAGAGCAGCTATTTCTTGGAAGTCTACTAAACACATGTATTGGTCGCTCCACAATGGAATCAAAATTTATAACTCTTAGCTAAGTCAGGCAAGAGGCCGAGTGGCTTAGGAATATACTTGTAGAGATTTCTTAATGGGAGAATGGAGTATTTGTTTTGAAGTACATGAGGTCTAAAAGGAACCTAGCTAATCCACTAACCAAAGGGTTAAGTAGGAAAATAGTTCTTGATTCGTCAAGGGGGATAGGTCTTAAAGCTTAGTGGTTAAGGAATTCATGGTGGATACCCAAATTAGTTCTCTAATTTCAATGTGATCAAAAGAAACCATGGAAATACTCATAGTGTACATTCTACTTATCCTTATGGTGAATGATGTACATGCATAAGGTTGAGTTCTCACTCTTAATGAATTCATATCCCAAGATTTGGGTGGGCCTATTGAGACGAACTTGATGAATTCATTGACATGTGAGGTTGAATTTATTACTCTTAATGAGTTCATATCTCAGTGTTTGGGTGGTCCTATTGAGACAAACTTGATGAATTCACCGAATTTAAATTTAAGAGGATGAGCTTAATAAATGCTCTTAATGATTTCATAGTCCTGATTTGGGTGGTATATATTGAGATAGACTTGATGAAATCACCTACGTAAGTGTGAAGAACTAGCCACCTTCTATGAAAGACGTTAAGCAACCTTTTTAAAGCAATTACCAACATCCTAATGTGGATTGGCTAAAACTTGTTGATCCATCGCGAAACATCAATTGGATCTAAGATTAGTCATATGTCATGAGTTAAACCCTATCTTAACAAGTTAAATATTCGTTCACTTGTTAAAGAGAATAATCACTCATTTCACTACATATTAGTTTAAATCCACAAGATACTAGTGCTTAAGTGGCCAATTTTGTTATTCCTCTTCTTACATTTTACCTTCTTTTTTTTCATGTTTACAAAAATTACTTTGCATTGGTGGGGGAATGTTGGTAATGCAAACAAATTGGAAAAAAATATTTTTAAATGATTACGATTTGAAAAAAATTAAAATCTAGCTTTTAAAAGGTTACGATTTGGTAGAATCAAAATCTGGCTGTTGAGATGTTTTAGGAAACTAACTCTCAAAATTTATTGTTTTTCCCCGTTAGAAAATAATATAAATAGGAGATCTTTCTCCTTATTTTTCATAGAACATAATAAAAGAAAAATAGCTTCTTTCATACTTTTGTTCTCTAAATTCTAGTGTTCTGCGAAATTACACGAGAGGGAAATTATGTCTAGGAGATTGGATTTTAAGCAAGACAGTCTATGACCCTTCCAATCTTTTTTAGGAATCGAACCTAGTGTGGTTTCACCAGGTTTCTTCCAGTTTATTTTTTATTAGACTTTTGACGAACTGATTTTGTTTTTTTTTTTAATTTCAATTCCTTTTAAGAAGAGCAATACTAATTGTGTTCCACCTTCTTTTTTCGAGCTTACGAATATTGAACTACTGTGTTAACCTTGGGGGTGACGTCCACTACACAATTATACCGAACAGGGCGAATTTGCTTCTAAAGCAGTGGTTCTTTCAGGACACAGTGATTGCTTTATTTATTTACACTTAGTTTGGTTTACTCTTAACACTAACGGCTTTGTTATGCAATAGTATATTTCAAACACTCTAAACTCCTAATCCAACTATTAAAGTGGTTGGTTAATATATTGTTCTCCTCAACCGAACTTGCCTCTTCATTGCATGAATAACCAGAAAGAGTCTCGAAACTCTACAAGATGAGTCTCACTTCTTTCTTCGCCCCTTTTTTTTTTTAATTTTCCCCTTCTAGCCTTTTTTTAAGTATGGCTTGGAGCTTTTGAAAAATGGACCCTTTTTTTTATGATGGGTTGGTACTTGGTATTTTTGAAAAAAGAAATGATGGTCTTGGATAAACCAAGGGTCAAGAATGGAATATGATGGTCGGATGATGTAACACCCCTAACCCGTATCCGTTGTTGGATTAGGGTCACGAGACATTATCGAATAAAAACACATTTTCGAATAATCACACATTTATACAAGTCATATATATATATATATATATATAAAGCATAAGTTTGATTAAAATAATAAGCATGATTTTATTAATCATAATATAATGTACAAATCATATTAAAAAAAAACATTTCAATAAAATATCCGAATACTTAGTAGAAATCAAACAATTTATATGTTATTTTCTTACAAGCACATTTTAAAACAATTTAAACAATCCGCATGGTACTTTATCCATTAGCATATACATATAATATTATCAACTTTACTAAATGGTATATAAATATAAGTCATATATTAAAATATAAGTCAAAATAAACCTCAACCAAAACACATCGAACAACCATGTTTAATCACTTAAACTACATTCATATATTCAACATCATATTTATATACTTATATATATATATATATATATATATATATATATATATCAAACCGATGCATCATATACTTAGATACAAAAGTGCAAAAGCCAAATCATCAATCAACATTTTCATTACCTAAATTCACATCTCACCGAACATACTTGTCAACCAAATTAAACTATTACTATTTTTACAAGTCATAACTGAATCATTTTAACCAAGGGTAACATAAGAAACTTAATTTATACCTATATGTATACCATGACCGAATCACTCAAATCACATCCAAATCACCAATCAACTTCAATGCACAAAACTCATATCACATATACCATTCATCCATAGCACATAATATTATAATAAAAAATGAACTTAAACTATAACCAAAATCAACCGAACTCAACATAGAAAATTTATCCATTTTCGCATGGCTTAATTTATACATAAACCAAAATGCAACATTCCAAAGGTATAATCCAGCCTATACATGCCATAGTTCCAAAAATTCACTTATAAAGATACCGAAGACAGTCGATAGTGTAATAGACTTTGAGGCAAACACAAACACATACAATAAGCTAACATAGCTTAGTAAGTCATAAGCAAATAAACAACCCATTGATAATATCAACTCAATTAAACTAAACCAAATTATATTATCATTACCACAATTAGTCTTAAACTTACAAATTTCATAAATAATACATGTTCATACACAAATGCTACTTTAGCCGAATGCTCATATAATTAAAATAACAAATTATCATTCAACTTTCAAAACCAAAACATCTTTATATGACCAAATATACATGCACCCATATACATAAGCTTAATAATCATAATATAACATCATGTACATATATTACTTATGTGGCCGAATATACATGGTCATACATACACATATTCAAGAATCAATTCCATAATTTTCATATCATTTATTCACTAAGCCGAATACACTTACCATGTTCACATACATTCTTCCTTTACTTCATACAAGATTTATAACAAATATCAAGTAACTTACTTACCTTATTTCAAGAAGGAAATAAACTAATTCATACCTGATCATTTTAGCTCAATTTACACATTCGACACTTATCGTTGCCCGATGAACCGTTCGGAATTGGATAGGACACTCAGATAATCACATATATCGTACAATGCCAACGTCCCAGACGTGGTCTTACATGTAATCACATATCGATGCCACTATCCCAAATAGGGTCTTACTCGCACACATATATCGGAGTCACATATCGATGCCAACGTATAAAACGTGGCCTTACTCGCACACATATATCGATGCCATGGTCTTGCTCGCACATCACATATCAAAATCCTATGTCATGACATATGTATCCTAGCTATTCCTAAGGTTCATACAGGGCTTTCGGACGTCGTAACCCGGTCGTACTGAATTCACAAACATAGTTGCCAAGCTTGTATACATTCGGCTATTATAAATATATATATTCACATTTTTCATTTCAGCATATATAGCTTGCATATAATTAAAATAAAAAATGTCTATTTCCTTATAAACTTACCTCAGACGATGAAAAACGGAACCGGACGGCTAGTCGACAAATTTAGTTTTCCCCCGATCCAAATCTGATTTTCTCTTTTCTTGATCTAAATTAATATAAATTAAACTTATTTAATCAAATATTCAATCAAATTCATCCAAAAACACATAAATGGGTAAATTACACTTTTGCCCCTGACATTTCATATTTTTCAAAATTTAGTCCCAATTGCACAAAACACAAAATATGCCAAATTTCAACATACCTATGTTAGGCTGAATGCTCCTAGTGTCCATACAAGTCCATATATTTTATTTATTTCACATTTTAGTCCCTCAAATTATTATTTTTGTAATTTAGTCTTAATTACTCAAAATCATCAATAATTCCAATACAAAATATGTTAATCTATCACATATCTTTATTTTCTACCATCAAACAACAAAAATCACAAGCTTTCAACAAAGGCATAATTCAAAATATTCACCAAAATAAAAAATTCAAGCATGGGTCTTGTAGATGACTTAGCAACGATCTCAAAAACGTAAAAATTATAAAAAACCGAGCTAATTACATACCTTGATTAAGCTTGAATATGGCCGATCCTAAGTTTTATTTTTCTTTTCTTTTGTTTCGGCAAGAACACAAATAATAACACATATAATGGCTTTTATTTTTATGTTATAATATAACATATATTAACTTAATACTTAATTTACATTTTTAACCTTTATAATAAAATTATAAAACCATTATAATCATGGCCATTACCGTCCACTTTAATTGTCAATGGTCTAATTGCTTCATAAGTGCTTCATATTAATAAGAGAAGTTCAAATAAGCACTTTCACATTTAACCACCAAATTTTCATTTTATGCGATTAAGTCATTTTATTTAATCGGGCACTCAAACGACAAAATTAAAGTACGAAAATTTCACACAAATAAATTCACACATAATAAACATAGAAAATAATTTTAAAATATTTTTCTAACTCAGATTCATTGTCCCAAAACCACCATTCCGACTAGGGTCTAAATCGGGCTGTTACAGATGATGTTAGATTAAAGAGTGGTTGGGTTAGGCAATGGCTAAACAATAGGGAAATTTTGGTTTAGGCTTTGGTGTTAGGTTTGGGGGGTGGTTTCATAAAGGTGAATATGAAGGTTATGGTGGTGGAAGCGATAGCTTGAGTGTCAATTTAGTGGTTTGATGATAGAGGTTAAGGATAGTTGTTAAGTAAATTGTCATAAGAGGACTATTAAAATGGTGGAGGTTGAGGACTTGAAAAGGGAATGGAAGTGTCGTAGGGCAAAAGAAATTATTTTATAGACCCTTCCCACTACATCATCCATGCTTCCTTTCAATTATTCAATAACATTTCAGTAATTATTTCCATGTCATTAACACATATTTTTGTTAATTTTTTACCCTAAACCTCAAAACATGAACTATATACCTCAAACCTTAAACACAAACCTGAACCCTGAACCTTAAACCTTAAACCTCGATTCTCAAACTATAAATCCTAAACCTAAAACCCAAACTTTGAACCCTGGGTTCAAAGTTTAGGGTTCGAGTTTAGGGTTTGAGGCCCGTGTTCAAGGTTTGGGTTCGAGTTTGGGTTTAAGGTTCGTGATTTGAGATTTATGGTTTATGGTTTGGATTAGGGGTTCTGAGCTTAAATTTAAGGTTTAGTGTTTAAGGTTTATGGTTTGATGTTTGGGGTTTAAGGTTCATGGTTTGGTGTTCGGGGTTCAAAGTTAAAAAATTACTAAAATTACATGTTAATGACTTGAAAAAAATATTGAAATTATCATTAAATAATTGGAAAAGAACCATGGATAGTTGTTAAGTAATTTGTCATAAAAAGACTATTAAAATGGTGGAGGTTGAGGACCTAAAAAGGAATGGAAGTGTCGTGGAGCAAGCTAGAAACATTAATTACATGGATTGCACAATTAGCATTCCATTAAAAAGAAAACAATGGAGTAATCAATTTAATTAACAATGGTGATTAAGTTAACAAAATTTTTTTGGATACCAAGGTGACTCGTCAAACTAGACTTTCTCATGGGTCGGGCTCGAAGGCCCGCTCGAAAAGTGGGAAGGTTTGGTAAAAATATAAGCTTGAAAAATGGGTTGGGCAAAAAAAAACGGGTTGGGCCTTGGATTAGGCTTTTTTAGCCAGGGCCCGACCCAGCTCGACCCGAATATGTAAAAAAAAAACTACAATTTTTTTTGCTATTTTTTACTCTTTTTTTGTTATTTCTTGTTTTTTTTTTCACTATTTTACTACCATTTCACTATTATGTTGCTATAATTTTATTGTTATTGTATAACTCTTGTTTTGTTATTAATTTTGTTACTATTTTAGATGCATTTGCTTGTTAAGTTGCACATATTTTAGTGTTATTTAAGTATAGATATTTTTTAAAATTTATTTTTAATTTGTTGGGAAATGTTTATTTGAGTGTTTTCAGTATTTTTGATGTGTTATATTTTTAAAAAATGTATATTAAAAAATAATATGGGCTGGGCCCAAGTTTGAACATTTTTATCCGGGATGAGCTTGAACAAAATTTTAAACTTATTTTTCGGGTCAGGTCAAGTTCGAGCCTAACAAGCATGCCTAAAATTTTTATTGGGCCTAACCCGAGCTTGACCCAACCTGACCCGTGAGCATCTCTATATCAAACTAGTAGTTTACTTTTAAAATAGTTTTAGAAATCAAACAAGAGACCACGTAGATTAGCTTGCCAAACACCTCTAAATATAACAGGGTAAATTATATTAGTAGTCATCTAATTATTTTTTTTCGTTTTTGGTAACTCATTTATAAAAAATTATAAAATAGTCACCTAACTATTAATAAATTTTTTTATTTAGTCATTTAACTATGAAAAATTATAAATTAATTACTCAAATATTTAAATTTTATTTTTTTTAGTCACCTAGCTATATTAAAATTTTTTTGTGTTTTCTAACTGGGGACAAAAAAATAAAATTGAATAGTTAAATGACAAAGAATTAATAATGATTGGGTTACCAAAAAAGAAAAATAATCATGAGTCACCTTTTCTATAGTTTATCCAATATAATAAAACCCTACTCTATCTTCTCTCCCAAACTCATGTGTTTCCCGCCATATTCTCTATTCTTACTCTGTCTCATCTGATTTTCTTTCCTCTTAGATAAACTGAGATAAGCAAAATTCTATTCAAAGATGTTGTGGGTTGATAAATATCGACCCAAAACCCTAGCTCAAGTCATTGTTCATGAAGACATTGCCCAAAATCTAACAAAACTGGTATTCCTTTTTTTTTTTATTTAAATTCTTTAACAAACTTTTGTTTAATTCTAAGTGCCCATTTTTTTCTTTAGTTATTGTAATTTCATGTTCTTTTTTTCTTGAATTAAACAGGTTACAGAGCAAGATTGCCCGCATTTACTCTTCTATGGACCATCTGGGTCTGGCAAGAAAACCCTAATCATGGCCCTTCTCAGACAAATATTTGGTCCCAGTGCTGAAAAGGTTCTAATTGTTTTTCCAATTTCATCTTTTTTACCCTTTGATCCGGTTTAGGCTTTTTTATTTTATTTTATAAATGTTTTGTTAAGTGGGAAAGTTTCCAGTACTACGATAACTTTTTTTTTTCAAACAAATTTGTTTGGTCATTCGAGCTGATTATGTACTTGTTTAATTTGGGAGCTTGAAATGTTGTGGATTTTGAACTTGGTAATCCCTTTTTCCTTCTTAAGTTTTGGGTTGGGTTATTTTCATAGAATTAAGGGATTCTTTTTGGGATAAACATTAAGGGAGGAAGTTTAGTGAGTTGTTTTCCATTGGATTAATTAATGGTTTTTCTTTTGTTGGTTTTATTCTTATTGAACTTAGAAGAATCATTTTGTTTATTTGGTTGCAGGTGAAAGTGGAGAATAGGAATTGGAAAATTGATGTAAGTTTCAAATGATGATGTAAATTTCATATAAAAATTTCTTGATATATTAAAATGTAATATTCTGCTCTATGCGTGTACTTTCTATGGATAAAATTTGCAGTAAAGATTCCATTGTTAGAATGAGAATTTCAAATGATGGCTTACATATAAGAGCACTGAGGTTGAGTTTTCATGCCCTTGATCTATCAAAGTTATCTTGGATACTTTCTTTTGAACCTTAATGTTTCAGTGGCCTTTATGCATGATTTTACATGTACCGTTTTTTAACTTTGTATGCTACAGTGGAGCTCATGGTTTCATTGAGTATTCATAATCCATTATTAATTGAATCGGTGCCTTTTCTAAACTTCTGCTTTCTAATAAGAGTCACCTCTTCTTTTAATTTTATTTCAGGCTGGAAGTAGAACCATTGATCTTGAGTTGACCACATTAGCAAGCACGAACCATGTGGAGTTGAGTCCAAGTGATGTAGGCTTTCAGGACAGATATATAGTTCAAGAGATTATTAAAGAAATGGCTAAAAATAGACCCATTGACACAAAAGGAAAAAAGGGATTTAAAGGTAATTTTGATATTGTTTTTCTTGCAACCTTATAAATCCATGTTAGAAGCATGTTTCTCTGTTCGAATTTGGTTTGTAAATCATATCTCCAAAATGGCATTTCATATGTATATTTAGTATTCAATGTTCTGGATATAACATTCATCTGTCTTGTCCTTTATGTTTATAATGTCTAATTGATTTTCTTCTTGATGCTTATTTGAATTTGGTGTGTTTCTTTTCTTTGAAATTTTGAGTAATTGCATATTTCACTGTTTCATTATGATCTCTTATGAATGTCAGTGCTAGTACTCAATGAAGTTGACAAGCTTTCTAGAGAAGCTCAGCATTCTCTCCGTAGAACAATGGAGAAGTACAGTGCTTCTTGCCGGCTAATTTTGTGCTGTAATAGTTCTTCAAAAGTCACTGAGGCGATTCGGTCTCGCTGTCTGAATATCCGAATAAATGCACCTTCAGCAGAACAGGTTAAGGAAGTTTGCTACTATTTATTATTAAATACTTGAAAGAATGTATGGATAAATTCCTAGTAACAATAACTCCTTTTTCACCAACCCTTGTAATGGGCTGTGGCCAGAAGAACTATGATGTATGCATGAATATTATTTTCCATGAAAAATCTTTGTTGTCTTATCCGTGAATTGATTTCATTTCTGTAAAATTCCCCTTACCAGATTGTTAAGGTGTTGGAGTTCATTGGAAAGAAAGAAGGGCTGCAACTTCCATCTGGTTTTGCAGCCCGCATTGCTGAAAAGTCAAACCGGAATTTAAGGAGAGCTATATTGTCATTTGAGACTTGCCGTGTTCAACAGTTAGGCTCTTTTCTATTTATAGATACTGCTGCCATGCAAATCTATGCAGGAAACTTAGTTCATCTGTGTTTTTATATTATGTTTTTTTATTATAGGTATCCTTTTACAAGCAACCAAGCAATTCCGCCGATGGATTGGGAAGAATATATATCAGAAATAGCAACTGACATAATGAAGGAACAGAGTCCTAAAAGGTTCTTGCCTAGCGCCTTAAAGTATCTTATTGTTCTGTTAGTAAAATTGCTAATAGTTATATAATTCTTTTCAATACCTATCTGGTAATGAGCTAATTGCGTAATGCATGTCGTTAGCTGCCAAAGTTACAATGGGAAAGATGTCTAGGATAATAGACTAGAAAGTAAATCTGGACATAAAATGTCCTTTGTGGTATCTATTTGGTTGCGGACTTTCTTTTAAACCTTTTTTCTCTGTTCTTTAGGCTGTTTCAGGTTAGAGGCAAGGTGTATGAATTGCTCATCAATTGCATCCCTCCAGAGATTGTCTTGAAGGTAAATATAATGCGATGCTATGTTGTGGTCTTGTTATCTTTCTCCAACTAAAGTTTGTTTTCCTTGTTGCCTCAGAGGCTCCTCCATGAACTATTGAAGAAATTGGATGCAGAGCTAAAGCATGAGGTTTGCCATTGGGCTGCATATTATGTAAGTTGAATAATCTGTCCTATCTTGTATGCCTCTGTAATGTTTGGCTATGCTGAGTTGGCAATGTGTTTTAACTTTCGGACCAACATTAGATATCTGTTTTCTTTTGGTTAATTATGACTGATTATCCTGTGCTTCATGGAAAATAATTGTAAGCATGTTAATCTCAATTCTCAGCTCTGTTCTTGGGACTTAAAACAATGCAATCTTCTCACAATGTGGTTGTTTCAGTGAAACCCCAAATGAAGGGGAGAAAATGATGAATGCATGGATTGGTCAAACAGTCATACTATCATTTAATACCTTTCATTTAACAAAAAAATGGAGAGACATTTAAAAAAGCATGCAATTTGCTTGCACAAGGCATAGTCCGCCAGGATTTCTGATTCCCCCTGGTTTGAATGGGTTACGCATTTGACGTAAGAAATTCTCAAATTCTTTGCAAAGAGGGGTTTCAGCATAAAAAGGCTTCTTCTTTGATTTAATTTAAAGACATGATGGCTATCAAAAGTATGGATCACAATCAAGCCATGAAGTGATTGGTAGAAATTTTCAGTTAAATGTGAAATAAGTGATAATGCTGCAGTTATGTGGTAAATTTCAGATTAGTATGGGTGGTCGGGCAAGATGTTTTCGGTGATAGGATTCGAAGCTATGTTTTTACAGAATGTGAAAGTTAGGAGGCATCGCCCTGCTTATTGTAAAACAATACCACTTAATTTAGCTCTAGGTGTACTCAATTGATTTCTTTTAATTTAACAGGAGCATAGGATGCGTCTTGGACAGAAAGCCATCTTTCACATTGAAGGTATGGAAAATTTCCATTCGGCATACAAATCATTTCAATTGCATAGCACATAATGGTTCTTTCCTTTGTAACATAATTGCATGACAATGTGCTTTGCTATGCTGTTTTGGCTATAATGAATTTCATGAATGTTGTGTTGTTTCTGATAATTTTGTAGCATTTGTTGCCAAATTCATGAGCATTTACAAGGCTTTCCTGATTGCAACATTTGGCTGAAGAAGGCGCGGTTTTGTTATTGAGTTCCGGCAGCGAAGGAAATAATTTCTCTTTGTTTGTAGGCCTTGTGTTACCTATTCTTGCAATGTAACGGCTAGTAAGCAAGACCTTTTTAAATTTTCCCTTTTAGCCACTCTTCTTTACTAGCATAACTGCATTTGGTGTTTAGCGTTCGCTGTTTACTTCTTTCTTCTAGTTTACGTTTTCAATTCATGTCCAGGTTTATTAATTAAATTATGTTTCGGGTTTTTCATGGACTTAATTTGATAGATAACGAAATTGATTTCAGTTGAGAATAATCATTGAGGTTCAAGGACTAAGTTGCAAGATCAAGAGATTTTCGAATGAGACAAAGTTACATACAAATACTGTATCAATTCACAAAATTATATACTATGAAGTTTGTTATTCGATTCATAGCTTGATTAGGGTAGGGGAAAGTATTGATTATTTTATTAATTTCATTTTTGGAATTATGGTTATAAAAAAAATTGATCTATTTTATCATATTAAATTAATGATATTTATAAAAAACCATTTTATTATTTAACTACATGCTCTTTATAGAAGTTGATGGGACCAAAAATTATAGTTCTCAAAATAATAGACATGTGTCATATATGATGTGGTTTTTTTTAAAAAAAATCAAAATAATTTACTTTTAAAAAATTAAAAAACTATATAATTAAAAAAGCTAAAATTTCCGAAGTTTTCAGAAATTAAAAAAAAAAATCCTAAATAGTTCTAAAACAATTTTTAAAAAATCACAAGATTGATAAAAAAAAATTATTTAAAATTTCCTGAAATATAAAATATAAATAAAAACTCCAAAAAGTTAATCAAATATATATATATATACACACCTATATATATACCATTGTTAAGACTTTTATACCATAGTTAAGACTATAATTTGACAATAACAGGAAAATGACAAACCCAACAAAATCGCTGGTTTTGTTAGAACCCCACCAGTTGAGGCACTGTCATTTACTTCAATCAAATGAAAATTAAATTTATGACAACTGTGTAAGTTAAATTACAACTTCTTTTTTTTCAATTGAAGTTTAGTTCAATTAATATCAATATTATTATTAATATAGAAGGATATAAATTAGAGCGCATTCAAGATGCCTTCAAATTTTAACGCACCTTACGTTGAAATATAACTCTTTTTTACCCTATTTTATAAATTAAACACACCGGAATATGTTTATAGTATTTGTTTGGATAGCATCACCAATGAGCAAGGACGAAGGTAGAAATTTATTTTAGGGGTTCAAAATTAAATTTTAATTTTTCGATAGTAAAAATATAATTTCATCATTTGAATAGTTTATATCTTTATAATTTTTAAAGGATTAAATCAAATTTTTATCATTTTAAGGGGTTAAAGTGTAAATTTACCTTTGCTAATTTAAAATTTTAAAAAATTTAAAAGGTCAAAATAAAAAATTTTCTATTTTAGAGGCGGCCAGTGCCGCTACCAGCCCCTTGACTACGCCCCTAGCAA
The DNA here is from genome assembly GCA_025698475.1 of Gossypium anomalum. Taxonomy (NCBI): domain Eukaryota; kingdom Viridiplantae; phylum Streptophyta; class Magnoliopsida; order Malvales; family Malvaceae; genus Gossypium; species Gossypium anomalum. The sequence continues at coordinate 71,353,476 of CM046966.1, read as the reverse complement.
TCAGATTATTTCTTCATGAACCCTTGATTTTTAACTGGAGGGGGAAGGATCCAATTATCAAACTCACCTCCAATGAATAATGAAATTATTCTTTTATCCTTTTATCAATAATTTTAATTAATATTTAAAATATTTTTTAAATATTTTAATTTTAATCAAATATGATTTTAATTAGCAACTACAACATTCTTATGGAATTTGTTTCCAGATTCACAGGAATGTTAAGAGATTGGTGGAATTCGATCAATCAAAGATGACGAGATGCATTCCTAGTCTTTCAAGACCTATCGTAACCAATTAGAATTCTCCATCAACATTTCATTGAAATCCGTAAGATCTCCTTGTCTTAAGGAGAAGGGAATTCTATGCAAGAAAATGCTGTTCTTTTAAAAAGAAAGACCTTACAAAACACTTGAAAAAGATGTTCCAGTTATTCTGTGCGTTAGGATTACATCCTAACCTTAAGCCAGTAATCCTATCCTCTCTACCAGGACCAATCCAAATTGCAGTCAATCAAGCTCTCCAGCAAAGGAATAGAGACATCCTCCAACTTACAGTTGGGCAAATTCAACAAGAAGTCTTTATTGCCTTAGAAGATATTTGCAACGAAGAAAAGTATTTAAAGACTATCTTCTTGGAGACAGAAGAATTGACCAAGCATGTGATGATTCTCATCTGAGATACAAATGTCCAAAAGAAGGCCACTGTGATTGTCGCACAAAAAAGAAGAAACACTACAAAAGATTTCCTGGAAAATCTTTAAAGAAAGCCCCACGGTGGAGATATCTCAGAAAAAAGAGAAAAGGCTCTAGAAAGTCCAACAGATGTTATATCTGCAACCAGAGCGGACACTATGCAAAAGATTGCCCCAGAAGCAAGAAGAAGAAAGCAAAGAAAGTCATCCAGATGATCTGCCGCTCAGGAATAGAAATGCAAGAAGACGATGACATAGAATCTGTGTGCTCACTTGATGATTCACCAACAACTGAAACCATTTGCGCCATTCCAGTCTATGATTCTGACACAGACTATGGTGAAATTTTCATGTTTCAGGCCCAAGCGCAAGCCCAGATAGGACCACCAGTCCTAGCTCCAAATATTCCAAAGAAAAGTCTACACGTATAAATACAAGAAGCCCATTACTGTAATTGCCTTTGTAGATACTGGATCCGCAGAATCCATCATGAACCCAGACATCCTACCAGAAGATTGGTGGAAACCCCACACCAAAATCTTCAGTGCCGCTGATGGTAAACTCTTTTCCACAAATCTAATTAGCCATCCTATTATCGTTGGATACTCCCAAACCTGCATAATAAGAACCACAATATTAGGATCCAAACTACCTGAAAAGACCTCATTATAGGTTTCACCCTACACAAAAAAATCAAAACCTCGTAATCCTTCCCGATGGAATAAGATTCAAAACCTTCTTTCAACCATATGTGCATATCCCCAAACTCTTTTCTCTCCAATCGAAAAAACCTCACAAATCATCCAAGAAATCGAGAGAAAAATCTTGTGCAAACTCTCACTCAATTCTTAGCCAAATGTCCAAACCCTTTGTGGAAAAACCTGAAATTTTCATAAACCTTACATTCAAGAAAAATGAAGACATCAATCCCACAAAAGCTAGCCACACTGGAATGAATCCAGAACATTTACTCCTTGCCCAACAGAATGCAAAGAACTTCAACAACGAGATCCGATAGAACCATCGACTCCCAATGGGCGTGTGAAGCTTTCTATGTAAATAAAAGATCGTAATGGATCGAGGGCAAGCCAAGACGGTGATCAATTATCAACCCTCAACCATTTCCTCGGGATAATAAGTTTCCTCCGCCAAACAACAACACTCTTTTGCCACCTTGCAAAAAGCTAAAATCTTTTCAAAGTTTGACCTTAAAGCAGGATTTTGGCAACTAGGTATTCATCCTGAAGACAGAGGAAAATAGGTTTCTGTATTCCAAATCAACATTTCCAATGGAAAGTGATGCCGTTCGGACTCAAAACAGCACCATCCTTATTTCAGAAAGCAATGATAAGGATTTTCCATCCCATCATGGAAAACGCCTTAGTCTACATCGATGACATTCTTCTTTATAGCAAAGATGAAGAGTCTCATGTTCTGTTACTCCAACAATTTCATTCTCTTGTTCTGAAATATGGGATCATGCTTTCGGAAAAGAAGATGAAGATCAACAAAGCTGAAATTAACTTCCTTGGAATGGACATCAAAGATGGAAGCTACCAGCCCCAACCTCACATTGCGCAAGAACTCCTCAAGTTCCCAGATGAAAACCTCTCCCAAAAGCAAGTTCAGCAATTCTATGGGATCGTAAACTACATCAGAGACTTTATTGAAAAAATTTCAGTGTTCACAAATCCCCTAAGAAAGATGCTGAAGAAGGATCCTCCACCATGGACAGAAAAACAAACCAAAGCAGTTCAAAAAATCAAACAAATTGCACAAGAGGTGCCACCACTTCAAATCCCCTCAGAAGGAAAAAGAATCCTTCAGACAGACGCAAGTGACAAATATTGGGGAGCAAAGTACTTGAAAGAAATAGATGGTAAAAGACGACTTTGCGGTTACAAGAGTGGAAAGTTTTCAAATGCAGAGAAACACTATCACTCTACCTTCAAAGAAATCCTTGCGGTCAAATATGGAATTTCAAAATTCCAATTTCACCTAAAAGGATACCACTTCCTTGTTGAAATGGACATGTCATCTTTTCCCAAGATGCTAAAATTCAAGCAGAAAACTGTACCTCATCCACAGCTTCTCAGATGGGCTCAATGGTTCTCTGAATACTCATTCGACACCAAACACATCAAAGGAAAAGAAAATGTCCTCGCAGATTTCCTGTCCAGGCCCAAACAAGAAATCCAACTGAACAGAAAAATATTCTGGCCCAAGCCCATTATGATGTACAGACCCTATTCATCATCGTCAACCTCACCCACCTCATACCCAGTCACACCAAACCTAAACCCGAATTCCCACCAAAGTTTACAGACTCACACAAAATGAAACCTTTCATCAACAGGCCAAAGACATGATGTTTGAATACCAAATCCAAGTTTTTAAAAATTTGGAGGCCTTATCCTTAAACCATGGGGAATTCATCCGGACTACCCTTTTATTCACCCAATAAATTTCCAGCCCTTGAATGTACCGAAAGAACTTAAATGGTTTTTATGGTGCCTTACCCACCTTTACCATATTGCCATACGAGCTTCTCAATCAGTGATCTCATTTATTTCCTAACCAAAGCCATTAGAGGAAACATTGAACCGTAACATCGTAATTTCTTCACATTCTTAAGTCGGTTCCACCCTTTACCACAATGGTTAGACATCATCCACCGTAGTCGCAACTAGGAAAAGGAAACTTGTCAAATGTTCATGGTCATTATCTTCTACAAACCACAAAGATTTTTTTTCATTGTGGACGAGCAAAGCAACTTGGTTCCTTTCCATCCTCATGGATCCATAAACTCTATCACCAAGAAGTTCACAAAGACCCTATTCAAAGATGAGAAACTCCAAAAATTTCGTGTCAACTCAACAGACCATCCCAATGGAAATCTGGCCCCCTCCAGACGCCGAAGCACTATGGGACACCTGGCCAAGAGTTTATTAGCCTTATCATGAAGGAATCTTAAAAGCACTCAAAGACTACCGTGAATCCATCCCGGATCCCACCGAATGGTCACAAGATTACCCGTGGCGCAGTAGTCGAGCCAATCGACAAAACTAAACTTTAATGATGATGTTGAAGATAAGCATATCTTTGGAAGATGTGATGAAAAGGAAGAAGACAGATGATGACTCAATGGATGCTCTCAATATCCCCACTCAAACCGAAAACAAATTAAAAGTATCTTTAATAAAGGCTATCAACCACTATCGTAAAATAATTATTAGACTTTTACTATATCCATCTGCTTTGCAATCATGTAAACTTTTCTTGATCTTTCACTTATCCGATAAGTTTGTCGTGTTGTAATCTCCTTCTCGCTATAAAAGGAGATGTGAGCTATCGTTGTAAGATATACAAAAACTTTCAAATAAAATCCCAGAGAGTTTCTACTATCCATGACTTTCTAAATCCTCTCTTCTTCTAAACCATCCAAATTTTCAAAAGAAGTTATGTAAAAAGGTTTTCTCAGAGTTTATAAAGTATGCTCTGTGCTTGCCATGAAAATGGATCCTGCACATCAAAAATATAAATTCAGACCAAGATATCAACGCTTCTTGAGGATTAGAAAAGGAATTAAGGATTAAGTTCTTGTAGCTAACAGCAGCATGCAGCTTTGAATGGCCAAAGGGAAGGGCTCTGTGTTTTTTGCACATACCCTGCTATAAGTTCTTTAATTCTTAAGCTTCTTTTCTACTCCTCACACCCCGATTGGTATCAGAGCCACTGTTTTAAAAATTCCAATTACATAACTTCTAAGAAGAATGAGATGATTTAGAAGATATTTCAAAACCATGACTGAAAATACACTCTCAAAGCCTTCAACCTCCTCAACTTCTATTTCCTTACCTTCTACTCCTTTCAAATCCCATTCTGCAAAAAAGATTTCCTCCTTATATGAAGTAGAATATCTAGATACCAATCGGGGTGTGAGGAGTAGAAAAGAAGCTTAAGAATTAAAGAACTTGTAGCAGGTATGCTGTACCAAAAACACAGGCCCTTCCCTTTGGCCATTCAAACTGGTACTGCCTGTTAGCTACAAGAACTTAATCCTTAATTCCTTTTCTAATCCTCAAGAAGCGTTGATATCTTGGTCTGAATTTATATTTTTGATGTGCAGGATCCATTTTCATGGCAAGCACAGAGCATACTTTATAAACTCTGAGAAAACCTTTTTACATAACTTCTTTTGAAGAGCTGGATGGTTTAGAAGAAGAGAGGGATTTAGAAAGCCATGGATAGTAGAAACTCTCTGCAGGATTTTATTTGGAAGTTTTTGTATATCTTACAACGATAGCTCACATCTCCTTTTATAGCAGTAAGAGATTACAACACGACAAACTTATCGATAAGTGAAAGATACAAAGAAAAGTTTACATGATTGCAAATGCATGCATATAGTAAAAGTCTAATAATTATTTTCTCGATAGTGGTTGATAGCCTTTATTAAAGATACTTTTAGTGTTTCTTCTGCTTGAGTGGGGATATTGAGAGTCATCCATTGAGTCATCATCTGCTTTCTTCCTTTTCTCACACATCTTCCAAAGATATGCTTATCTTCAACATCATCATTAAAGTTTAGTTTTGTCGATTGGCTCCGACTACACCGCCACGGTAATCTTGTGACCATTCAAAGGGATCCGGATGGATTCACTGTAGTCTTTGAGTGCTTTTAAGATTCCTTCATGATAAGGCGATAAACTCTTGGCCGTGTGTCCCATGGTGCTTCTCGCGCCCTCCGGGGGCCGATTTCCATTGGGATGGTCCTGTTGAGTTGACACAGAAATTTTTGGAGTTTCCTATACTGAATAGGGTCTTTGTGAACTTCTTGGTGATAGAGTTTATGGATCCATGAGGATGGAAAGGAACCAAGTTGCTTTGCTCGCCCACAATGAATGAACAAAATATCGTGGTTTGTAGAAGATAATGACCATGAACATTTGACAAGTTTCCTTTCCCCGTTGCGCTCTGTGGATGATGTCTAACCATTGTGGTAAAGGGTGGAACCAAATTTAAGAATGTGAAGAAATTCTGATGTTCTGGTTCAATGTTTCCTCTAATGGCTTTGGTTAGGAAATAAATGAGATCACAGATTGAGAACTGTATGGCAATATGGTAAAGGTGGGTAAGGTACCATAAAAACCATTTAAGTTCTTCTGGCTGTTCAAGGAACTGGAAATTTATTGGGTGAATAAAAGGGTAGTCCGGATGAATTCCGCATGGTTTAAGGATAAGGCCTCCAAATTTTTTAAAACTTGGATTTGGTATTCAAACATCATATCTTTGGCCCGTTGATGAAAGGTTTCATTTTGTGTGAGTCTCAGAAACTTCGTGGGAATTCGGGTTTAGGTTTGGTGTGACTGGGTATGAGGTGGGTGAGGTTGACGATGATGATAAATAGGTCTCAGACATCATAATGGGCTTGGGCCGTAATATTTTTCTGCTCAGCTGATTTCTTGTTTGGCTCTGACAGAAATCATGAGGACATTTTCTTTTCTTTGATGTGTTTGGTGTCGAATGAGTATTCAGAGAACCATTGAGCCCATCTGAGAAGTCGTGGATGAGGTATGAGCTTTTACGCTTGAATTTTAGCATCTTGGGAAAAGATGACATGTCCATTTCAACAAGGAAGTGGTATCCTTTTTAGGTGAAATTGGAATTTTGAAATTCCATATTTGACCGCAAGGATTTCTTTGAAGGTAGAGTGATAGTGTTTCTCTGCATTTGAAAACTTTCCACTCTTGTAACCGCAAAGTCGTCTTTTACCATCTATTTCTTCAAGTAGCACTGCTCCCAATATTTGTCACTTATGCGCCTGTCTCAAGGATTCTTTTTCCTTCGAGGATTTGAAGTGGTGGCACCTCTTGTGCAATTTGTTTGATTTTTTGAACTCGCTTTGGTTTGTTTTTCCGTCCATGGTGGAGGATCCTTCTTCAAAGATCTTTCTTAGGGGATTTGTGAACACCAAATTTTTTCAATAAAGTCTCTCGATGTAGTTTACGATCCCATAGAATTGCCGAACTTGCTTTTGGGAGAGGTTTTCATCCGGGAACTTGAGGAGTTCTTGCAATGTGAGGTTGGGGTGGTAGCTTCCATCTTTGATGTCCATTCCAAGGAAGTTAATTTCACTTTGTTGATCTTCATCTTCTTTTTCCAAAGCATGATCCCATATTTTTGAACAAGAGAATGAAATTGTTGGAGTAATGTAACATGAGACTCTTCATCTTTGCTATAAAGAAGAATGTCATCGATGTAGACTAAGGCGTTTTCCATGATGGGATGGAAAATCCTTATCATTGCTTTCAAATAAGGATGGTGTCTGCTTTGAGTCCGAACGGCATCACTTTCCATTGGAAATGTTGATTTGGAATACGAAAACTGCTTTTTCCTCCGTCTTCGTGATGAATACCTAGTTGCCAAAATCTCGCTTTAAGGTCAAACTTTGAAAAGATTTTAGCTTTTGCAAGGCTGGCAAAAAGAGTGTTGTTGTTTGGCAGAGGAAACTTATTATCCTGGAGGAAATGGTTGAGGGGTTGATAATTGATCACCAGTCTTGGCTTGCCTCGATCTGTTCTGATCTTTTATTTACATAGAAAGCTTCACACGCCCATTGGGAGTCCGATGGTTCTATCGATCCTGTTGTTGAAGTTCTTTGCATTCTCGTGGGCAAGGAGTAAATGTTCGATTCATTCCAGTGTGGCTAGCTTTTGTAGGATTGATGTCTTCATTTTTCTTGAATGGAAGGTTTATGAAAAATTCTGGGTTTTTCCACAAAGGGTTTGGACATTTGGCTAAGAATTCAGAGTGAGAGTTTGCACAAGATTTTTCTCTGATTTCTTGGATGATTTGTGAGGTTTTTTCTGATTGGAGAGAAAAGAGTTTGGGGATATGCACATATGGTTGAAAGAAGGTTTTGAATCTTATTCCATCAGGAAGGATTCTGAGGTTTTTGATTTTTGTGTATAGGTCGAAACCTATAATGAGGTCTTTTCAAGGTAGTTTGGATCCTAATATCGTGGTTCTTATTGTACAGCTTTGGGGAGTATCTCAACAATAATAGGATGGCTAATTAGATTTGTGGAAAAGAGTTTACTATCACGCACATCAAGATTTTGGTGTGGGGTTTCCACCAATCTTCCGTAGGATGTCCGGGTTCATGATGGATTCTGCGGATCCAAAGATCTACAAAGGCAATTACAGAATGGGCTTCATCAGATTTATCCGTGTAGACTTTTATCGAATATTTGGAGCTAGGACCGTGGTCCTATCTCGGCTTGCGCTTGGGCTCAAACATGAAAATTTCACCATAGTCCAGGTCGTAATCATAGACCGGAATGGCGCAAATGGTTTCGGGGCTTGTTGGTGAATCATCAAGTGAGCACACGATTCTATGTCATCGCCTTCTTGCATTTCTATTCCCGAGCGCGATCATCCGGATGACTTTCTTTGCTTTCTTCTTCTTGCTTCGGGCAATCTTTTGCATAGTGTCCGCTCTGTTGCGAGATATAACATCCGTTGGACTTTCTAGAGCCTTTTCTTTTTTTCGAGATATCTCCACCGTGGGCTTTCTTTAAAGATTTTCCAGAAATCTTTTGTAGTGTTTCTTCTTTTTGTGTGACAATCACAAAGGCCTTCTTTTGGACATTTGTATCTCGAGATGAGAATCATCACATGCTTGGTCAATTCTTCTGTCTCCAAGAAGATAGTCTTTAAAGACTTTTCTTCTCATTGCAAATATCTTCTAAGGCAATAAAGACTTCTTGTTGAATTTGCCCAACCGTAAGTTGGAGGATGTCTCTATTCCTTTCTTTGAGAGCTTGATTGACTGCAATTTGGATTGGTCCTGGTAGAGAGGATAGGATTATCGGCTTAAGGTTAGGGATGTAATCCTAACGCATGTAATAACTCGGAACATCTTTTCAAGTGTTTTGTAAGGTCTTTCTTTTTAAAAGAACAGAGATTTTCTTGCATAGAATTCCCTTCTCCTTAAGACAAGGAGATCTTCTGATTTCAATGAAATGTTGATGGAGAATTCTAATTGGTTCTAATAGGTCTTGAAAGACTAGGAATCGTGATCTCGTCATGCCGATTGATCGAATTCCACCAATCTCTTAACATTCCTGAAATCGGAAACAAATTCCATAAGAATGTTGTAGTTGTTGCTCTTCTTTGAGTTTTCTCGGTTTCTAGCCGTGAATGAAACTCTTGAAGTCTTTGTGGCCATTTTTCTCGTGGCAAGTCATCAATCGTAAAATTCTTTCCCCAAGAGAGGGTTGATGTCGATTTGTTGTGGCATGGGTCGTTGAGGATTCTCGTTCATCCATTTCTTCATCATCATCAGCTCTTTCAACTTTTGTGGCCGCATGGATTTTTGGAATATTGTCTGCTTTCACTATCTCGCTGAAGTTGGTTCTTCCGTTGTGGTAGTGGAAGAATTTTCGCCAGATTCGATGAATCATGTATCCGAACCGGTGTTAGATCATGAATCAACATTTGAGATTTTTGGGATTGCATCCTCATGGCAACTTTTTCGAAAGGTGGTTATTGGATTTTGTCTTCTTGAATCATCAAGGATTTTGAAACTTGTTTTGGAGGAGATAGAGAGGTGATTCTTCAACGATCGGCCTTTTACCAAGCTTCTTTTCTTCTTGGTATGTTTGATCTTCAATTTCTTCAATCTTTTCACGCTCCTTCGCTTTTTTTTTCTTCTTTCTCCTTCTTTTCTCTTCTCTGCTTTCATTTTTCTTTATTTCCGAAAAGATTTCATACGTACTTGGTTTTGTACGCTTGATTGGTTCTCGAAAGATTATGGAGATTCCTTCGATTCGTGAAGTCTTTCACTTCTTATGGAAGGGAATAATTCAATGGTTTCAGTCGCCGCATCTTGGTTTCTGAATTTTCCTGCTTTCTTTCAAATTTCTTTAATTTGAGCTTGAAGTTTTGAATTTCTTTTTCCCATTGTGCAAGATGGGAAAAGAAATCTTGTCCGTGTCTTCTTTGGCTCTCTTGCTCTTGACTCAATTCTTTTCTCGGAGAAGCTTAATGAGATCTTTGATCATCTTTGTATTGTCATCTATTTTTGCTTCAACAATGAGAGTTTTGAATCCATTTTGTTGAGAACATGGTTTTGAGCCAATGCGTTCTCTCTCTGCACTTGCTTAAGAGTTGCTTCTGCAAAGACTAATTGTTGGTTTTGCACCCGAGATCTCTGGTTGGATCTTTGATGGTATTTTTGGTGCATGAGTATAATTTTTCTTAGAAAATTCCTCAAGAGGAGGAAAATTCTCTTCATACTTTTCTGATGAGGTGGATGTGGATTGGATCATAGCAGCAATTGGAATTTCAGGTAAAGGTTTTGGGATTTCAGGTAAAGGGTTTGGAGAAGGGGTAAGAAATTCTGGATTTTTCTTAACCCATTTGGTGATTTTCTTGTAACAGGGTTGTGGAAAAGGGTCTTTTGGTATTGGTTGAAAAGGAGGTGGTGGAGGTTTGCATGGTTGTGGTTCAGGTACTGGTGGTACAGGTTTTCCAGCTGAATAGTCTACTAAGTAGACAAATTTGCCGTTGTCTTCTCCGAGTGGTCCTATGGACGGGTCTCCTTCCATCCATCTTTTGTAAAATTGGGACTGAGAAGATCTGGAAGATTTTTTCTTATTCTTTTTGGGATTTATTGCTGAGGTGTTCAAGTCGTCAAACCAAGCACGACTGTTGTCCTTTATGCATCCCGAGAGGTGAAGTTTTATATCCCGGGACAAAGGGCGGTTTCATCTTTGAATTGGTAGATTCCTCTACTGCTATGCGTCAAAGCTTTGGATAAGCTTTCTTTCTCTTCCTGGGGAACATAAGTCACAGCAACATTCTGGGTCTTCTTTATCGTGTCCAGCTGTTGGGTTTGAAATTGGCTGCATGATGAGTTGGGTCGGAAATATGGAGAGGCCTTTGTTGGGCTTCTGGAGATGGCTATGGTCAAACTTGATTTCTGTAGTTCCATCAGCTTTGTTGATGAAATTACTCTGAGTAGATTGGATCACCGACTTTGTTTGCTTTAACTTCTCGTGTCTGTTACCCATTTTTCAGGAGTAATCGGATGAGTTCATTTTTGAGATTTTTCTTGGAACATGTACACAGTGAGGCTGATCATCTGTGTTTACCGTGATCAGGAGTGAATCACCTGTTCCATGTTGGGTGAGATTGGACGCATGGTCTTGTACTCTATACACTATTTGATAGTGTAGAGTAGCAATAATGGCTGAGGCGACTTGAGGAGCGCCAGCTATTTGGATCTGGACTTGAAGGGCTGAAAGCAGATTTGGATCTGCTAGGGCCATGGTAAAGTTTGGAAACAACGTTACCATCACCAAGCCTGTGTTAAGGGTGGCTTCAACGATGGCAATACAGGCATCCTGGTATTGGAGATACCGGGAATCTAAGAGGGCGATTCTAGCAACTACTGGTTTCCCAGCAGTGCCATGATAATTTAGAGCAAGTCTAATCGCTCCAAAGTGGATGTGAGAGTATCCAACTTGTCTCCAGCCTCTCTAGAAATCTCCGAGGAATCTCTGAGTTACGAATTGCTCTGTGGAGGAGGTCAAATAGGATAGCTGTCGAATCTTGAGGCTTGAATATATTCTTTAGGTCTTTTGGAGGATTTTTGGATAATAGTTTTGATAGTACTTATGGGAGAAAAAGAGGGTTTTTGATAAGCTGAGTAAGGATTTACTAGAGGAAGACTAGTAGGTTGTACTTTACTTTCTTCATCTAGATATTCTACTTCATATAATGAGGAATTAAGGATTAAGTTCATGCGGCCACAAAAGTTGAAGAGCCTGATGATGATGAAGAAATGGATGAACCAGAATCCTCAACAGCCCATGCCACAACAAATCGACATCAACCTCTTTCGGGGAAAGAATTTTACGATTGATGACTTGCCACGAGAAAATGGCCACAAAGACTTCAAGAGTTTCATTCTCGGGCTAGAAACGAGAAAACTCAAAGAAGACAAAGAACTACAACATTCTTATGGAATTTGTTTCCATTCACAGAATGTTAAGAGATTGGTGGAATTCGATCAATCAAGATGACCAGATGCAGCTTCCTAGTCTTTCAAGACCTATCGTAAACCAATTAGAATTCTCCATCAACATTTCATTGGAAATCCAGAAGATCTCCTTGTCTTAAGGAGAAGGGAATTCTATGCAAGAAAATGCTGTTCTTTTAAAAAGAAAGACCTTACAAAACACTTGAAAAAGATGTTCCAGTTATTCTGTGCGTTAGGATTACATCCTAACCTTAAGCCAGTAATCCTATCCTCTCTACCAGGACCAATCCAAATTGCAGTCAATCAAGCTCTCCAGCAAAGGAATAGAGACATCCTCCAACTTACAGTTGGGCAAATTCAACAAGAAGTCTTTATTGCCTTAGAAGATATTTGCAACAGAAGAAAAGTATTTAAAGACTATCTTCTTGGAGACAGAAGAATTGACCAAGCATGTGATGATTCTCATCTGAGATACAAATGTCCAAAAGAAGGCCACTGTGATTGTCGCACAAAAAAGAAGAAACACTACAAAAGATTTCCTGGAAAATCTTTAAAGAAAGCCCCACGGTGGAGATATCTCAGAAAAAAGAGAAAAGGCTCTAGAAAGTCCAACAGATGTTATATCTGCAACCAGAGCGGACACTATGCAAAAGATTGCCCCAGAAGCAAGAAGAAGAAAGCAAAGAAAGTCATCCAGATGATCTGCCGCTCAGGAATAGAAATGCAAGAAGACGATGACATAGAATCTGTGTGCTCACTTGATGATTCACCAACAACTGAAACCATTTGCGCCATTCCAGTCTATGATTCTGACACAGACCATGGTGAAATTTTCATGTTTCAGGCCCAAGCGCAAGCCCAGATAGGACCACCAGTCCTAGCTCCAAATATTCCAGTAAAAGTCTACACAGATAAATACAGTAAGCCCATTACTGTAATTGCCTTTGTAGATACTGGATCCGCAGAATCCATCATGAACCCAGGACATCCTACCGTAAGATTGGTGAAACCCCACACCAAAATCTTGATGCGGCGATGGTAAACTCTTTTCCACAAATCTAATTAGCCATCCTATTATCGTTCGAGATACTCCCAAATCGTATAATAAGAACCACAGTATTAGGATCCAAACTACCTGGAAAAGACCTCATTATAGGTTTCGACCTATACACAAAAATCAAAAACCTCAGAATCCTTCCTGATGGAATAAGATTCAAAACCTTCTTTCAACCATATGTGCATATCCCCAAACTCTTTTCTCTCCAATCAGAAAAAACCTCACAAATCATCCAAGAAATCAGAGAAAAATCTTGTGCAAACTCTCACTCTGAATTCTTAGCCAAATGTCCAAACCCTTTGTGGAAAAACCCAGAATTTTTCATAAACCTTCCATTCAAGAAAAATGAAGACATCAATCCCACAAAAGCTAGCCACACTGGAATGAATCCAGAACATTTACTCCTTGCCCAACAGGAATGCAAAGAACTTCAACAACAGGATCTGATAGAACCATCAGACTCCCAATGGGCGTGTGAAGCTTTCTATGTAAATAAAAGATCAGAACAGATCAGAGGCAAGCCAAGACTGGTGATCAATTATCAACCCCTCAACCATTTCCTCCAGGATAATAAGTTTCCTCTGCCAAACAACAACACTCTTTTTGCCAGCCTTGCAAAAGCTAAAATCTTTTCAAAGTTTGACCTTAAAGCAGGATTTTGGCAACTAGGTATTCATCCTGAAGACAGAGGAAAAACAGGTTTCTGTATTCCAAATCAACATTTCCAATGGAAAGTGATGCCGTTCGGACTCAAAACAAAGACCATCCTTATTTCGTAAAGCAATGATAAGGATTTTCCATCCCATCATGGAAAACGCCTTAGTCTACATCGATGACATTCTTCTTTATAGCAAAGATGAAGAGTCTCATGTTCTGTTACTCCAACAATTTCATTCTCTTGTTCTAAAATATGGGATCATGCTTTCGGAAAAGAAGATGAAGATCAACAAAGCTGAAATTAACTTCCTTGGAATGAACATCAAAGATGGAAGCTACCAGCCCTGACCTCACATTGCGCAAGAACTCCTCAAGTTCCCAGATGAAAACCTCTCCCAAAAGCAAGTTCAGCAATTCTATGGGATCGTAAACTACATCAGAGACTTTATTGAAAAAATTTCAGTGTTCACAAATCCCCTAAGAAAGATCTTTGAAGAAGGATCCTCCACCATGGACAAAAAACAAACCAAAGCGGTTCAAAAATCAAACAAATTGCACAAGAGGTGCCACCACTTCAAATCCTCGTAAGGAAAAAGAATCCTTGAGATGCACGCAAGTGACAAATATTGGGGAGCAGGTGCTACTTGAAGAAATAGATGGTAAAAGACGACTTTGCGGTTACAAGAGTGGAAAGTTTTCAAATGCAGAGAAACACTATCACTCTACCTTCAAAGAAATCCTTGCGGTCAAATATGGAATTTCAAAATTCCAATTTCACCTAAAAGGATACCACTTCCTTGTTGAAATGGACATGTCATCTTTTCCCAAGATGCTAAAATTCAAGCAGAAAACTGTACCTCATCCACAGCTTCTCAGATGGGCTCAATGGTTCTCTGAATACTCATTCGACACCAAACACATCAAAGGAAAAGAAAATGTCCTCATGATTTCTGTCCCGTGCCCAAACCAGAAAATCAACCGAGCAGAAAAATATTACGGCCCAAGCCCATTATGATGTACTGAGACTTATTCATCATCGTCAACCTCACCCACCTCATACCCAGTCACACCAAACCTAAACCCGGAATTCCCACCTGAAGTTTACAGACTCACACAAAATGAAACCTTTCATCAACAGGCCAAAGACATGATGTTTGAATACCAAATCCAAGTTTTTAAAAAATTTGGAGGCCTTATCCTTAAACCATGGGGAATTCATCCAGACTACCCTTTTATTCACCCAATAAATTTCCAGTTCCTTGAACAGCCAGAAGAACTTAAATGGTTTTTATGGTACCTTACCCACCTTTACCATATTGCCATACAGTTCTCAATCTGTGATCTCATTTATTTCCTAACCAAAGCCATTAGAGGAAACATTGAACCAGAACATCAGAATTTCTTCACATTCTTAAGCTGGTTCCACCCTTTACCACAATGGTTAGACATCATCCACCGTAGTCAAAACTGTGAAAAGGAAACTTGTCAAATGTTCATGGTCATTATCTTCTACAAACCACAGTATTTTGTTCATTGTGGACGAGCAAAGCAACTTGGTTCCTTTCCATCCTCATGGATCCATAAACTCTATCACCAAGAAGTTCACAAAGACCCTATTCAGTACAGGAAACTCCAAATACCAGTAGTTGATAATTGATCACCAGTCTTGGCTTGCCTCTGATCTGTTCTGATCTTTTATTTACATAGAAAGCTTCACACGCCCATTGGGAGTCTGATGGTGGTAAAAGACGACTTTGCGGTTACAAGAGTGGAAAGTTTTCAAATGCAGAGAAACACTATCACTCTACCTTCAAAGAAATCCTTGCGGCCAAATATGGAATTTCAATCGGGGTGTGAGGAGTAGAAAAGAAGCTTAAGAATTAAAGAACTTATAGCAGGTATGCTGTACCAAAAACACAGGCCCTTCCCTTTGGCCATTCAAACTGGTACTGCCTGTTAGCTACAAGAACTTAATCCTTAATTCCTTTTCTAATCCTCAAGAAGCGTTGATATCTTGGTCTGAATTTATATTTCTGATGTGCAGGATCCATTTTCATGGCAAGCACAGAGCATACTTTATAAACTCTGAGAAAACCTTTTTACATAACTTCTTTTGAAGAGCTGGATGGTTTAGAAGAAGAGAGGGATTTAGAAAGCCATGGATAGTAGAAACTCTCTGGGATTTTATTTGGAAGTTTTTGTATATCTTACAACGATAGCTCACATCTCCTTTTATAGCAGAAGGAGATTACAACACGACAAACTTATCAGATAAGTGAAAGATACAGTAAAAGTTTACATGATTGCAAACAGACAGACATAGTAAAAGTCTAATAATTATTTTCTGATAGTGGTTGATAGCCTTTATTAAAGATACTTTTAGCTGTTTCGGTTTGAGTGGGGATATTGAGAGCTGTTCATTGAGTCATCACTGTCTTCTTCCTTTTCTGTCACATCTTCCAGCATATGCTTATCTTCAACATCATCATTAAAGTTTAGTTTTGTCAGATTGGCCTGACTACACTGCCACGGGTAATCTTGTGACCATTCAGTGGGATCCGGGATGGATTCACGGTAGTCTTTGAGTGCTTTTAAGATTCCTTCATGATAAGGCTGATAAACTCTTGGCCAGGTGTCCCATGGTGCTTCGGCGTCTGGAGGGGGCCAGATTTCCATTGGGATGGTCCTGTTGAGTTGACACAGAAATTTTTGGAGTTTCCTATACTGAATAGGGTCTTTGTGAACTTCTTGGTGATAGAGTTTATGGATCCATGAGGATGGAAAGGAACCAAGTTGCTTTGCTCGTCCACAATGAACAAAATACTGTGGTTTGTAGAAGATAATGACCATGAACATTTGACAAGTTTCCTTTTCCTGGTTGCAGCTCTGGTGGATGATGTCTAACCATTGTGGTAAAGGGTGGAACCAGCTTAAGAATGTGAAGAAATTCTGATGTTCTGGTTCAATGTTTCCTCTAATGGCTTTGGTTAGGAAATAAATGAGATCACAGATTGAGAACTGTATGGCAATATGGTAAAGGTGGGTAAGGTACCATAAAAACCATTTAAGTTCTTCTGGCTGTTCAAGGAACTGGAAATTTATTGGGTGAATAAAAGGGTAGTCTGGATGAATTCCCCATGGTTTAAGGATAAGGCCTCCAAATTTTTTAAAAACTTGGATTTGGTATTCAAACATCATGTCTTTGGCCTGTTGATGAAAGGTTTCATTTTGTGTGAGTCTGTAAACTTCAGGTGGGAATTCCGGGTTTAGGTTTGGTGTGACTGGGTATGAGGTGGGTGAGGTTGACGATGATGAATAGGGTCTGTACATCATAATGGGCTTGGGCCAGAATATTTTTCTGTTCAGTTGGATTTCTTGTTTGGGCACAGACAGAAATCATGAGACATTTTCTTTTCCTTTGATGTGTTTGGTGTCGAATGAGTATTCAGAGAACCATTGAGCCCATCTGAGAAGCTGTGGATGAGGTACAGTTTTCTGCTTGAATTTTAGCATCTTGGGAAAAGATGACATGTCCATTTCAACAAGGAAGTGGTATCCTTTTAGGTGAAATTGGAATTTTGAAATTCCATATTTGACCGCAAGGATTTCTTTGAAGGTAGAGTGATAGTGTTTCTCTGCATTTGAAAACTTTCCACTCTTGTAACCGCAAAGTCGTCTTTTACCATCTATTTCTTCAAGTAGCACTGCTCCCCAATATTTGTCACTTGCGTCTGTCTGAAGGATTCTTTTTCCTTCTGAGGGGATTTGAAGTGGTGGCACCTCTTGTGCAATTTGTTTGATTTTTTGAACTGCTTTGGTTTGTTTTTCTGTCCATGGTGGAGGATCCTTCTTCAGCATCTTTCTTAGGGGATTTGTGAACACTGAAATTTTTTCAATAAAGTCTCTGATGTAGTTTACGATCCCATAGAATTGCTGAACTTGCTTTTGGGAGAGGTTTTCATCTGGGAACTTGAGAGAGAGTTCTTGCAAATGTGAGGTTGGGGCTAGTAGCTTCCATCTTTGATGTCCATTCCAAGGAAGTTAATTTCACTTTGTTGATCTTCATCTTCTTTTCCGAAAGCATGATCCCATATTTCAGAACAAGAGAATGAAATTGTTGGAGTAACAGAACATGAGACTCTTCATCTTTGCTATAAAGAAGAATGTCATCGATGTAGACTAAGGCGTTTTCCATGATGGGATGGAAAATCCTTATCATTGCTTTCTGAAATAAGGATGGTCTTTGTTTTGAGTCCGAACGACATCACTTTCCATTGGAAATGTTGATTTGGAATACTGAAACTGCTTTTCCTCTGTCTTCGTGGATGAATACCTAGTTGCCAAAATCTCGCTTTAAGGTCAAACTTTGAAAAGATTTTAGCTTTTGCAAGGCTGGCAAAAAGAGTGTTGTTGTTTGGCAGAGGAAACTTATTATCCTGGAGGAAATGGTTGAGGGGTTGATAATTGATCACCAGTCTTGGCTTGCCTCTAATCTGTTCTGATCTTTTATTTACATAGAAAGCTTCACACGCCCATTGGGAGTCTGATGGTTCTATCAGATCCTGTTGTTGAAGTTCTTTGCATTCCTGTTGGGCAAGGAGTAAATGTTCTGATTCATTCCAGGTGTGGCTAGCTTTTGTGGGATTGATGTCTTCATTTTTCTTGAATGGAAGGTTTATGAAAAATTACAGTTTTTCCACAAAGGGTTTGGACATTTGGCTAAGAATTCAGAGTGAGAGTTTGCACAAGATTTTTCTCTGATTTCTTGGATGATTTGTGAGGTTTTTTCTGATTGGAGAGAAAAGAGTTTGGGGATATGCACATATGGTTGAAAGAAGGTTTTGAATCTTATTCCATCAGGAAGGATTCTGAGGTTTTTGATTTTTGTGTATAGGTCGAAACCTATAATGAGGTCTTTTCCAGGTAGTTTGGATCCTAATACTGTGGTTCTTATTGTACAGTTTGGGAGTATCTCAACAGTTAATAGGATGGCTAATTAGATTTGTGGAAAAGAGTTTACCATCAGCGGCACTGAAGATTTTGGTGTGGGGTTTCCACCAATCTTCTGGTAGGATGTCTGGGTTCATGATGGATTCTGCGGATCCAGTATCTACAAAGGCAATTACAGTAATGGGCTTACTGTATTTATCTGTGTAGACTTTTACTGGAATATTTGGAGCTAGGACTGGTGGTCCTATCTGGGCTTGCGCTTGGGCCTGAAACATGAAAATTTCACCATGGTCTGTGTCAGAATCATAGACTGGAATGGCGCAAATGGTTTCAGTTGTTGGTGAATCATCAAGTGAGCACACAGATTCTATGTCATCGTCTTCTTGCATTTCTATTCCTGAGCGGCAGATCATCTGGATGACTTTCTTTGCTTTCTTCTTCTTGCTTCTGGGGCAATCTTTTGCATAGTGTCCGCTCTGGTTGCAGATATAACATCTGTTGGACTTTCTAGAGCCTTTTCTCTTTTTTCTGAGATATCTCCACCGTGGGGCTTTCTTTAAAGATTTTCCAGGAAATCTTTTGTAGTGTTTCTTCTTTTTTGTGCGACAATCACAGTGGCCTTCTTTTGGACATTTGTATCTCAGATGAGAATCATCACATGCTTGGTCAATTCTTCTGTCTCCAAGAAGATAGTCTTTAAAGACTTTTCTTCTGTTGCAAATATCTTCTAAGGCAATAAAGACTTCTTGTTGAATTTGCCCAACTGTAAGTTGGAGGATGTCTCTATTCCTTTGCTGGAGAGCTTGATTGACTGCAATTTGGATTGGTCCTGGTAGAGAGGATAGGATTACTGGCTTAAGGTTAGGATGTAATCCTAACGCACAGAATAACTGGAACATCTTTTTCAAGTGTTTTGTAAGGTCTTTCTTTTTAAAAGAACAGCATTTTCTTGCATAGAATTCCCTTCTCCTTAAGACAAGGAGATCTTCTGGATTTCCAATGAAATGTTGATGGAGAATTCTAATTGGTTCTGATAGGTCTTGAAAGACTAGGAACTGCATCTGGTCATGCTGATTGATCGAATTCCACCAATCTCTTAACATTCCTGTGAATCTGGAAACAAATTCCATAAGAATGTTGTAGTTGCTGTCTTCTTTGAGTTTTCTGGTTTCTAGCCAGGAATGAAACTCTTGAAGTCTTTGTGGCCATTTTTCTGGTGGCAAGTCATCAATCGTAAAATTCTTTCCCCCTGAAGAGGGTTGATGTCGATTTGTTGTGGCATGGGCTGTTGAGGATTCTGGTTCATCCATTTCTTCATCATCATCAGGCTCTTCAACTTTTGTGGCCGCATGGATTTTTGGAATATTGTCTGTTTCACTATCTGTTGAAGTTGGTTCTTCTGATGTGGTAGTGGAAGAATTTTCAGTTTCAGATTCAGATGAATCATGTATCTGAACTGGTGTTAGATCATGAATCTGAACCGCTGAGATTTTTGGGATTGCATCCTCATGGCAGCTTTTCAGAAAGGTGGTTATTGGATTTTTGTCTTCTTAAATCATCAAGGATTTTGAAACTTGTTTTGGAGGAGATAGAGGAGGTGATTCTTCAACGATCGGCCTTTTACCAAGCTTCTTTTCTTCTTGGTATGTTTGATCTTCAATTTCTTCAATCTTTTCACGCTCCTTCGCCTTTTTTGCTTCTTTCTCCTTCTTTCTCTTCTCTGCTTCATTTTTCTTTATTTCCAGAAAGATTTCATACGTACTTGGTTTTGTACGTTTGATTGGTTCTGGAAAGATTATGGAGATTCCTTCTGATTCAGGAAGTCTTTCACTTCTTATGGAAGGGAATAATTCAATGGTTTCAGGTCGCCGTACTGGTTCTGGAATTTTCCCTGTTTCTTTCAGCTCTTTAATTTGAGCTTGAAGTTTTTGAATTTCTTTTTCCCGCTGTGCAAGATGGGAAAAGAAATCTTGTCCGGGTGCTGCTGGCTCTCTTGCTACTGACTCAATTCTTTTCTGGAGAAGCTTAATGAGATCTTTGATCATCTTTGTATTGTCATCTATTTTTGCTTCAACAGTCGAGAGTTTTGAATCCATTTTGTTGAGAACATGGTTTTGAGCCAATGCGTTCTCTGTCTGCCAGTTAAGAGTTGCTTCTGCAGCACTAATTGTTGGTTTTGCACCTGAGATCTCTGGTTGGATCTTTGATGGTATTTTTGGTGCATGAGTATAATTTTTCTTAGAAAATTCCTCAAGAGGAGGAAAATTCTCTTCATACTTTTCAGATGAGGTGGATGTGGATTGGATCATAGCAGCAATTGGAATTTCAGGTAAAGGTTTTGGGATTTCAGGTAAAGGGTTTGGAGAAGGGGTAAGAAATTCTGGATTTTTCTTAACCCATTCGGTGATTTTCTTATATGAGGTTGTGGAAAAGGGTCTTTTGGTATTGGTTGAAAAGGAGGTGGTGGAGGTTTGCATGGTTGTGGTTCAGGTACTGGTGGTACAGGTTTTCCAGCTGAATAGTCTACTAAGTAGACAAATTTACCGTTGTCTTCTCCGAGTGGTCCTATGGACGGGTCTCCTTCCATCCATCTTTTGTAAAATTGGGACTGAGAAGATCTGAAAGATTTTTTCTTATTCTTTTTGGGATTTATTGCTGAGGTGTTCAAGTCGTCAAACCAAGCACGACTGTTGTCCTTTATGCATCCTGAGCAGGAACAGTTTATATCCCAGGGACAGTGGCCAGTTTCATCTTTGAATTGGTAGATTCCTCTACCTGTTGCGTCAAAGCTTTGGATAAGCTTTCTTTCTCTTCTGGGAACATAAGTCACGAGAACATTACGGTCTCTTTTTATCGTGTCCAACCAAGGGTTTGAAATTGGCTGCATGATGAGTTGGGTCGGAAATATGGAGAGGCCTTTGTTGGGCTTCTGGAGATGGCTATGGTCAAACTTGATTTCTGTAGTTCCATCAGCTTTGTTGATGAAATTACTCTGAGTAGATTGGATCGGCTGACTTTGCTGCTTTAACTTCTCGTAATCTGTTACCCACTTTTCAGGGAGTAACTGGATGAGTTCATTTTTTGAGATTTTCTTGGAACATGTACACAGTGAGGCTGATCATCTGTGTTTACCGTGACCAGGAGTGAATCACCTGTTCCATGTTGGGTGAGATTGGACGCATGGTCTTGTACTCTATACACTATTTGATAGTGTAGAGTAGCAATAATGGCTGAGGCGACTTGAGGAGCGCCAGCTATTTGGATCTGGACTTGAAGGGCTGAAAGCAGATTTGGATCTGCTAGGGCCATGGTAAAGTTTGGAAACAACGTTACCATCACCAGGCCTGTGTTAAGGGTGGCTTCAACGGTGGCAATACAGGCATCCTGGTATTGGAGATACCGGGAATCTAAGAGGGCGATTCTAGCAACTACTGGTTTCCCAGCAGTGCCATGATAATTTAGAGCAAGTCTAACTGCTCCAAAGTGGATGTGAGAGTATCCACCTTGTCTCCAGTCTCTAGGAAATTCCGGGTGAATCTCTAGAGTTACGAATTGCTCTGTGGAGGAGGCTGAAATAGGATAGCTGTCGAATCTTGAGGCTTGAATATATTCTTTAGGTCTTTTGGAGGATTTTTGGATAAGAGTTTTGATAGTACTTATGGGAGAAAAAGAGGGTTTTTGATAAGCTGAGTAAGGATTTACTAGAGGAAGACTAGTAGGTTGTACTTTACTTTCTGCATCTAGATATTCTACTTCATATAAGGAGGAAATCTTTTTTGCAGAATGGGATTTGAAAGGAGTAGAAGGTAAGGAAATAGAAGTTGAGGAGGTTGAAGGCTTTGAGAGTGTATTTTCAGTCATGGTTTTGAAATATCTTCTAAATCATCTCATTCTTCTTAGAAGTTATGTAATTGGAATTTTTAAAACAGTGGCTCTGATACCAATCGGGATGTGAGGAGTAGAAAAGAAGCTTAAGAATTAAAGAACTTATAGCAGGTATGCTGTACCAAAAACACAGGCCCTTCCCTTTGGCCATTCAAACTGGTACTGCCTGTTAGCTACAAGAACTTAATCCTTAATTCCTTTTCTAATCCTCAAGAAGCGTTGATATCTTGATGTGCAATTTATATTTCGATGTGCAGGATCCATTTTCATGGCAAGCACAGAGCATACTTTATAAACTCTGAGAAAACCTTTTTACATAACTTCTTTTGAAGAGCTGGATGGTTTAGAAGAAGAGAGGGATTTAGAAAGCCATGGATAGTAGAAACTCTCTGGGATTTTATTTGGAAGTTTTTGTATATCTTACAACGATAGCTCACATCTCCTTTTATAGCAGAAGGAGATTACAACACGACAAACTTATCAGATAAGTGAAAGATATAGTAAAAGTTTACATGATTGCAAACAGACAGACATAGTAAAAGTCTAATAATTATTTTCTGATAGTGGTTGATAGCCTTTATTAAAGATACTTTTAGCTGTTTCGGTTTGAGTGGGGATATTGAGAGCTGTCCATTGAGTCATCACTTTGTCTTCTTCCTTTTCTCTCATCACATCTTCCAAAGATATGCTTATCTTCAACATCATCATTAAAGTTTAGTTTTGTCAGATTGGCCTGACTACACTGCCACGGGTTATCTTGTGACCATTCAGTGGGATCCGGGATGGATTCACGGTAGTCTTTGAGTGCTTTTAAGATTCCTTCATGATAAGGCTGATAAACTCTTGGCCAGGTGTCCCATGGTGCTTGGCATCCGGAGGGGCCGATTTCCATTGGGATGGTCCTGTTGAGTTGACACAGAAATTTTTGGAGTTTCCTATACTGAATAGGGTCTTTATGAACTTCTTGGTGATAGAGTTTATGGATCCATGAGGATGGAAAGGAACCAAGTTGCTTTGCTCGTCCACAATGAACAAAATACTGTGGTTTGTAGAAGATAATGACCATGAACATTTGACAAGTTTCCTTTTCCCAGTTGCGGCTCACGGTGGATGATGTCTAACCATTGTGGTAAAGGTGGAACCAGACTTAAGAATGTGAAGAAATTACGATGTTACGGTTCAATGTTTCCTTTAATGGCTTTGGTTAGGAAATAAATGAGATCACAGATTGAGAACTGTATGGCAATATGGTAAAGGTGGGTAAGGTACCATAAAAACCATTTAAGTTCTTCTGGTTGTTCAAGGAACTGGAAATTTATTGGGTGAATAAAAGGGTAGTCTGGATGAATTCCCCATGGTTTAAGGATAAGGCCTCCAAATTTTTTAAAAACTTGGATTTGGTATTCAAACATCATGTCTTTGGCCTGTTGATGAAAGGTTTCATTTTGTGTGAGTCTGTAAACTTCAGGTGGGAATTCCGAGTTTAGGTTTGGTGTGACTGGGTATGAGGTGGGTGAGGTTGACGATGATGAATAGGGTCTGTACATCATAATGGGCTTGGGCCAGAATATTTTTCTGTTCAGTTGGATTTCTTGTTTGGGCCTGGACAGGAAATCTGCGAGGACATTTTCTTTTCCTTTGATGTGTTTGGTGTCGAATGAGTATTCAGAGAACCATTGAGCCCATCTGAGAAGCTGTGGATGAGGTACAGTTTTCTGCTTGAATTTTAGCATCTTGGGAAAAGATGACATGTCCATTTCAACAAGGAAGTGGTATCCTTTTAGGTGAAATTGGAATTTTGAAATTCCATATTTGACCGCAAGGATTTCTTTGAAGGTAGAGTGATAGTGTTTCTCTGCATTTGAAAACTTTCCACTCTTGTAACCGCAAAGTCGTCTTTTACCATCTATTTCTTCAAGTAGCACTGCTCCCAATATTTGTCACTTAAATCATGCTCAAGGATTCTTTTTCCTTCTCGAGGATTTGAAGTGGTGGCACCTCTTGTGCAATTTGTTTGATTTTTGAACCTGCTTTGGTTTGTTTTTCTGTCCATGGTGGAGGATCCTTCTTCAGCATCTTTCTTAGGGGATTTGTGAACACTGAAATTTTTTCAATAAAGTCTCTGATGTAGTTTACGATCCCATAGAATTGCTGAACTTGCTTTTGGGAGAGGTTTTCATCTGGGAACTTGAGGAGTTCTTACGCAATGTGAGGTTGGGGCTGGTAGCTTCCATCTTTGATGTCCATTCCAAGGAAGTTAATTTCACTTTGTTGATCTTCATCTTCTTTTCCAAAGCATGATCCCATATTTGAACAACAAGAGAATGAAATTGTTGGAGTAACAGAACATGAGACTCTTCATCTTTGCTATAAAGAAGAATGTCATCGATGTAGACTAAGGCGTTTTCCATGATGGGATGGAAAATCCTTATCATTGCTTTCTGAAATAAGGATGGTGCTGTTTTGAGTCCGAACGGCATCACTTTCCATTGGAAATGTTGATTTGGAATACAGAAACCTATTTTTCCTCTGTCTTCAGGATGAATACCTAGTTGCCAAAATCCTGCTTTAAGGTCAAACTTTGAAAAGATTTTAGCTTTTGCAAGGCTGGCAAAAAGAGTGTTGTTGTTTGGCAGAGGAAACTTATTATCCTGGAGGAAATGGTTGAGGGGTTGATAATTGATCACCAGTCTTGGCTTGCCTCGATCCGCTTACGATCTTTTATTTACATAGAAAGCTTCACACGCCCATTGGGAGTCTGATGGTTCTATCAGATCCTGTTGTTGAAGTTCTTTGCATTCCTGTTGGGCAAGGAGTAAATGTTCTGGATTCATTCCAGTGTGGCTAGCTTTTGTGGGATTGATGTCTTCATTTTTCTTGAATGTAAGGTTTATGAAAAATTCTGGGTTTTTCCACAAAGGGTTTGGACATTTGGCTAAGAATTGAGTGAGAGAGTTTGCACAAGATTTTCTCTCGATT
This sequence comes from Gossypium anomalum, assembly GCA_025698475.1. Lineage (NCBI taxonomy): Eukaryota > Viridiplantae > Streptophyta > Magnoliopsida > Malvales > Malvaceae > Gossypium > Gossypium anomalum. The sequence continues at coordinate 71,328,204 of CM046966.1, read as the reverse complement.
TCTTGGATGATTTGTGAGGTTTTTTCTGATTGGAGAGAAAAGAGTTTGGGGATATGCACATATGGTTGAAAGAAGGTTTTGAATCTTATTCCATCAGGAAGGATTCTGAGGTTTTTGATTTTTGTGTATAGGTCGAAACCTATAATGAGGTCTTTTCCAGGTAGTTTGGATCCTAATACTGTGGTTCTTATTGTACAGTTTGGGAGTATCTGAACAGTAATAGGATGGCTAATTAGATTTGTGGAAAAGAGTTTACCATCAGCGGCACTGAAGATTTTGGTGTGGGGTTTCCACCAATCTTCTGGTAGGATGTCTGGGTTCATGATGGATTCTGCGGATCCAGTATCTACAAAGGCAATTACAGTAATGGGCTTACTGTATTTATCTGTGTAGACTTTTACTGGAATATTTGGAGCTAGGACTGGTGGTCCTATCTGGGCTTGCGCTTGGGCCTGAAACATGAAAATTTCACCATGGTCTGTGTCAGAATCATAGACTGGAATGGCGCAAATGGTTTCGGGGCTGTTGGTGAATCATCAAGTGAGCATCTGATTCTATGTCATCGTCTTCTTGCATTTCTATTCTGAGCGCAGATCATCCGGATGACTTTCTTTGCTTTCTTCTTCTTGCTTCAGGGCAATCTTTTGCATAGTGTCCGCTCTGGTTGCAGATATAACATCTGTTGGACTTTCTAGAGCCTTTTCTCTTTTTTCTGAGATATCTCCACCGTGGGGCTTTCTTTAAAGATTTTCCAGGAAATCTTTTGTAGTGTTTCTTCTTTTTTGTGCGACAATCACAGTGGCCTTCTTTTGGACATTTGTATCTCGAGATGAGAATCATCACATGCTTGGTCAATTCTTACTGTCTCCAAGAAGATAGTCTTTAAAGACTTTTCTTCTGTTGCAAATATCTTCTAAGGCAATAAAGACTTCTTGTTGAATTTGCCCAACTGTAAGTTGGAGGATGTCTCTATTCCTTTGCTGGAGAGCTTGATTGACTGCAATTTGGATTGGTCCTGGTAGAGAGGATAGGATTACTGGCTTAAGGTTAGGATGTAATCCTAACGCACAGAATAACTGGAACATCTTTTTCAAGTGTTTTGTAAGGTCTTTCTTTTTAAAAGAACAGCATTTTCTTGCATAGAATTCCCTTCTCCTTAAGACAAGGAGATCTTCTGGATTTCCAATGAAATGTTGATGGAGAATTCTAATTGGTTCTAATAGGTCTTGAAAGACTAGGAACTGCATCTGGTCATGCTGATTGATCGAATTCCACCAATCTCTTAACATTCCTGTGAATCTGGAAACAAATTCCATAAGAATGTTGTAGTTGCTGTCTTCTTTGAGTTTTCTGGTTTCTAGCCAGGAATGAAACTCTTGAAGTCTTTGTGGCCATTTTTCTGGTGGCAAGTCATCAATCGTAAAATTCTTTCCCCCTGAAGAGGGTTGATGTCGATTTGTTGTGGCATGGGCTGTTGAGGATTCTGGTTCATGCATTTCTTCATCATCATCAGGCTCTTCAACTTTTGTGGCCGCATGGATTTTTGGAATATTGTCTGTTTCACTATCTGTTGAAGTTGGTTCTTCTGTTGTGGTAGTGGAAGAATTTTCAGTTTCAGATTCAGATGAATCATGTATCCGAACTGGTGTTAGATCATGAATCAAACCATTGAGATTTTGGGATTGCATCCTCATGGCAGCTTTTCAGAAAGGTGGTTATTGGATTTTTGTCTTCTTGAATCATCAAGGATTTTGAAACTTGTTTTGGAGGAGATAAAGGAGGTGATTCTTCAACGATCGGCCTTTTACCAAGCTTCTTTTCTTCTTGGTATGTTTGATCTTCAATTTCTTCAATCTTTTCACGCTCCTTCGCCTTTTTGCTTCTTTCTCCTTCTTTCTCTTCTCTGCTTCATTTTTCTTTATTTCCAGAAAGATTTCATACGTACTTGGTTTTGTACGTTTGGTTGGTTCTGGAAAGATTATGGAGATTCCTTACGATTCGTGAAGTCTTTCACTTCTTATGGAAGGAATAATTCAATGGTTTCAGTCGTCGCCAGCATCGTTCTGGAATTTTCCTGTTTCTTTCAAATCTTTAATTTGAGCTTGAAGTTTTTGAATTTCTTTTCCATTTGTGCAAGATGGGAAAAGAAATCTTGTCCGTGTCTTCTTGGCTCTCTTGCTCTCGACTCAATTCTTTTCTCTGGAGAAGCTTAATGAGATCTTTGATCATCTTTGTATTGTCATCTATTTTTGCTTCAACAATGAGAGTTTTGAATCCATTTTGTTGAGAACATGGTTTTGAGCCAATGCGTTCTCTGTCTGCCAGTTAAGAGTTGCTTCTGCAGCACTAATTGTTGGTTTTGCACCTGAGATCTCTGGTTGGATCTTTGATGGTATTTTTGGTGCATGAGTATAATTTTTCTTAGAAAATTCCTCAAGAGGAGGAAAATTCTCTTCATACTTTTCAGATGAGGTGGATGTGGATTGGATCATAGCAAAGAATTGGAATTTCAGTAAAGGTTTTGGGATTTCAGGTAAAGGGTTTGGAGAAGGGGTAAGAAATTCTGGATTTTTCTTAACCCATTTGGTGATTTTCTTGTAACAGGGTTGTGGAAAAGGGTCTTTTGGTATTGGTTGAAAAGGAGGTGGTGGAGGTTTGCATGGTTGTGGTTCTGGTAGACAAATTTGCCGTTGTCTTCTCCGAGTGGTCCTATGGACGGGTCTCCTTCCATCCATCTTTTGTAAAATTGGGACTGAGAAGATCTGGAAGATTTTTTCTTATTCTTTTTGGGATTTATTGCTGAGGTGTTCAAGTCGTCAAACCAAGCACGACTGTTGTCCTTTATGCATCCTGAGCAGGAACAGTTTATATCCCAGGGACAGTGGCCAGTTTCATCTTTGAATTGGTAGATTCCTCTACCTGTTGCGTCAAAGCTTTGGATAAGCTTTCTTTCTCTTCCCGGGGAACATAAGTCACAAAGAACATTCAGGTCTTCTTTATCGTGTCCAAATTGTTGGGTTTGAAATTGGTGCATGATGAGTTGGGTCGGAAATATGGAGAGGCCTTTGTTGGGCTTACGGAGATGGCTATGGTCAAACTTGATTTACAGTAGTTCCATCGACTTTGTTGATGAAATTACTCTGAGTAGATTGGATCAGTGACTTTGTTTGCTTTAACTTCTCGTGTCTGTTACCCACTTTTCGAGAGTAACTGGATGAGTTCATTTTTGAGATTTTCTTGGAACATGTACACAGTGAGGTCGATCATCTGTGTTTACCGTGATCTAGGAGTGAATCACCTGGTTCCATGTTGGGTGAGATTGAACGCATGGTCTTGTACTCTATACACTATTTGATAGTGTAGAGTAGCAATAATGGTGAGGCGACTTGAGGAGCGCCAGCTATTTGGATCTGGACTTGAAGGGCTGAAAGCAGATTTGAATCTGCTAGGGCCATGGTAAAGTTTGGAAACAACGTTACCATCACCAGGCCTGTGTTAAGGGTGGCTTCAACGGTGGCAATACAGGCATCCTGGTATTGGAGATACCGGGAATCTAAGAGGCGATTCTAGCAACTCACCGGTTTCCAAAGCGTTGCCATGATAATTTAGAGTAAGTCTAATCGCTCCAAAGTGGATGTGAGTATCCAACTTGTCTCCAGTCTCTAGGAAATTTCGGGGGAATCTCTAGAGTTACGAATTGCTCTGTGGAGGAGGCTGAAATAGGATAGCTGTCGAATCTTGAGGCTTGAATATATTCTTTAGGTCTTTTGGAGGATTTTTGGATAAGAGTTTTGATAGTACTTATGGGAGAAAAAGAGGGTTTTTGATAAGCTGAGTAAGGATTTACTAGAGGAAGACTAGTAGGTTGTACTTTACTTTCTTCATCTAGATATTCTACTTCATATAAGGAGGAAATCTTTTTTGCAGAATGGGATTTGAAAGGAGTAGAAGGTAAGGAAATAGAAGTTGAGGAGGTTGAAGGCTTTGAGAGTGTATTTTCAGTCATGGTTTTGAAATATCTTCTAAATCATCTCATTCTTCTTAGAAGTTATGTAATTGGAATTTTTAAAACAGTGGCTCTGATACCAATTTTGGTGTGGGGTTTCCACCAATCTTCTGGTAGGAAATTCCGGGGGAATCTCTAGAGTTACGAATTGCTCTGTGGAGGAGGCTGAAATAGGATAGCTGTCGAATCTTGATAAATTAAATAACTAATAAAATTTATAATTTTCGTTTTTTTCCTAATGAATTTAATACAATTTTCAATTAGCTTGCTAGTTAAATATCAACCTTTTAAATATAATTTAAAACTAAAGTAATAAATTTGAATCTAAAGAAATAAAAACAATTAATTGAATGATTTTTTTTTCAATTTTTTCTTGATTAGGTCATATTTAGGGTGAAGTTAAAATATTTTTATAGACAAAATTAAATTATAAATTTATTGTTAGTCTAAGCAGGTATTACATGTTCAGATCATAATATAGAGAAATAACTTATATTAGTAGACAAATCTAAACATGTCCTTAGTCTCATAAGAAATGAGCAAACTAATTGAAAGACTAATATAATGTATATGAAGTTCAATTAGAGATATGTCTTGTTTTGGGCATTAGAGCATATGACTCTCAGAAGATAGAGACATAGATGTGACTGTTTGGATTGACAGTACATCATACTAGACCCAAGAAGAATAAATCCTAAATCTGTTTATGGATTTATTCACTTGTGATATCCAAAGTGTGACATACCTTAATCCTAAGTAGATGATGGACTATGTCTGCGTAACTCATACAGTTTGAAGTAAGTAAAAGCTTGAGTTCAAATAGATAAGAAACCAAAAGTTAGTGCGTTAGGTATACGACTTTTGCAATTTGTAGTATCATTCACAATAGTGGAATTCATAAACCAAGATACGGGTAGATGATATCCTCTCATAGATATTACATAATAGATGAAGAGTAAATATGGTCATGGGTCATTCATCTTTGTGATGAATGACTTGATTACTATTTGATAGTAATTGACTTTTCATGAAAGAAGATGTAATAGTTTCCATGAGATAAAATGGGATCATATTGAGAGAGCGGATTTATCCCAAAGAGATTAAGGATATTCTATGAAACTAACACACTTATGATATGGTCATTGATTGAGTTGCTTTCATAATGGTATGTCATTAAGGAGAGCTCAGTCACGGTACTATAGTGGAATAAATTCGTGACTAAATTAGTTTATGATTAATATGAGAAAGTTGAAATTTAATTATAAATCATTTGAGCCCTAATAATATATGTCCAATTAGTCCTTCCGCTAGCTAGGTGAGACCATAATTGAATTTCATTTTAAATCAAATGAATAAAAATGGATAGAAATGGTAGAATTAAAGAAATGAGAAATATTTGGAAATGAATGTGGTTTTCTCTAAATGGAAATGACCTAAAATTTTATTTATTATTTTTTAAATTACTAATTAATTAACTAACTAAATTTCGAAAATGGAATTAAATTAATTGACCATTGTGAATTCATTGAATGTAAAAATATTAAATATATTTTCTCATAAATTCTTTTACGATAAAATTGTCATGATTTAACAGAATTAGAATCGGGTTGAGAAAATTATTTAATTAGAAATTTAATTTATTTATTTAAATTAATTTATGATGTTTATTTTGGGAAATAGAAAAACATGTAATGGGTTGGAATGAATTATAAAATAATGGGTTCAAAGTTTAAGAAGTATTATAATTGGACCAATATGAGAGAGGCCCAAAAGCCTCTCATGTTGATACATGGGACAACAAACCCTAGTTTATTTAATTAGGGTTGTCACCGTCCCTAATCCTAGTTAGACTATGATTTACTTTTTCTATTGAAATAGACTTCTACTAATTCGACAGTGTTTCACTTTTTCTATTTATAAATAGATTACGCTGGTAGGCTAAATACAAAACTCTGAGATATTATTATTCTGCCCGAAAATAGTGAAAATTTATTTTCTAAGTATAAATTATATTTTTTGAAAAAACAATTCTATCGGTTTCTATTAAAGAGAGATTTTTTTCCCATTGAAAGTAAAATAAATAATTTTTGGTTCTGTGTTTGATTTGCATTCGTTTGAGCCCACACTTGAAGCAGTTCGTGGTATGAAAATAGCAGAAAAGGTCGTTTGATTGGAAGCAAGGAACGGCAAGGATCCGTCTAGCCGAACACACAAGTGCGATTTTGGTAAAGAGTTTATTGCTATAAATATAATAAACCGGCTCGATTTTCAAAATTTTGATTTTCTTGTTGTACAAGAAAACCATTTTCTAACCATATTTTTTTCCAACAATTTCTTCATATTCAGTACCTTCTTTCTAAATATGTCATTTTGCTATAAGTTTGACTTTATAAGTTTCCACTTTTCCATCTGTATTTCTTTACTTCTTGTAGATCACTTACACATTTTGGATTTTATCCCTTCCGATAAGTCTACAAGTTCCCACTGAGTTGGATTTTATAGAATCCATCTAAGCTTTCATAGTTATTTCCTAGAGTATGGAATCAACACTTTGCATCATTTCTTCAAATGTGAGTGGGTCATTATCTTCCTGTTTGACAGACTCAGTGCTTCAAGCACTTTCGTCATATTGGAAGAACTTAAGCCTACGAGAGGCTATCCCACTGTGACGAAGCTCCTTATGTTGCTAATTATTTACAAGTCTACTATTAGAGTTGGCTCCAAAACTATTACTATAGGTTTAAAGTCGTTCATGTAACTCTTCTTAATGAATGTAGCATGAGTTGACACTATAATTGTTTTCTCTTTCGGGTTATAAAACAAACCACCATTTATTCCTTTAGGATATCCCACAAACATACACAATTTTGCCCGTGAATCCAACTTCCTTGCATCTTTATACAATATATGGGCTGGGCATCCACAAATCCTAAAATGATTTAAGCTTGACTTCTTGTTGTGCCACCATTTGTATGCAGTTTTAGGTGCGATCTTAGTTGGTACATCATTCAGAATGTCATAAGTCGTTTGTAAAGCATATCCCCAAAAGGATATTGGCAATTATGAATAACTTAACATTGATTGAACCATGTCTAATAAGGTTTGATTCATTCTCTCTATCATGCCATTCCATTGTGGAGTTCTCAGCGTAGTTAATTGGGATAATATCTCATTCTTTACAAGGTATCCAAAGAACTCATCCAATAAGTATTTCTCGAATTGACCAAATCAATGTGTCTTTATGGGTAAACCTAATTGTTTCTCCACTTCTACATGAAACTTTTTGAATTTATCAAAATGTTTCACACTTTTGTGATGCATTCGGTACACATACTAATATCTGGAATAATCATCTATAAAAGTTACATAATAATCGTAACCAACTAGTACACTAACATTCCTGGGGTCATTTACATCATTGTTCACAAGTTCTAAGGATTTAACGTGTAACACCCTTTACCTGACTCGAATCACTAGATCCAGATATTGGATGTTACAACACATAAACACTTAGCAAAAATTTTACAACCGACGTATAACCATTTTAAAACATACTTTTATTATTTTATTAACTACCTTCAGAAGAAAAGACTAAATAAATAAAAATTTAAGAATACATTAGGTTTTGAAAAATAACATAAGACGTTACAACTTAAAACTTTGCTAAAGATAGACTCTTCATGGTGTAATGTATTAAGCACCATGCTCTTATGGTACTTTCTGTATACATAATGATGTAACTCATACTGCTACCTTGGAATTGTGGCTTGGTCTCTCCTAGCATACCCAAAGCGAAACCTGTAACAGAAACAAGCATTTGTAAGTTCAAATGAACTTAGTGAGTTTTAACCCAGATTACATTGAAACATTTGTTGTTGAATTCCTTATTTGAAGATTATGGATTTCCTTTTTGTCTTTGGCAGATACTTTTCTAATATCGTGCGTATACATATTTGTCAACTTCCATACTTGACCAACCTACACACAGTCCACTCATTAGGCAGATTTCAGATTACAACACTTGATGCGGATCACATATTCTTCTTGGAAAATATTTACACTCCTTAGAAAGATATTTATACCAAACCCATCTTTGGTGGATTCTCACCCAAACAGATGTTGAATATTTTCCCCAGGATCGAGAACTTATAAATACTACTCTTGGCAACTTATACTAGCTGATCTTTTAAGATGAACATTGTACAAATCCTATTTTTGATGGATTCTCATATTGAACTTGGCAACTCTTAGGTTACTGGTCAAATCATTACTTAAATTGATCCATATTATAACTTTATCTGATGGATGAACATTCTAAGTCATCCGTGGGATCCCAAACAAACATCTTACATATCCTGAGAGAATCGAACTTAGCAAACAACTTAGACTTTAGATAACCTCTATTCCTAGTATGAAAACTACTCAGATTTGGTGGATACCAGATAATTTAGATAACTTCCTTATATAGGGTATACAAACTTAGATTAGATGAACACTTAGACTACTACTAATTATGAATATGCCAAATTTCTTGTACTAATAAACTACTATGGCGAATTCATCCTTCAGAGACACTATTGAAAACTCTTTCAGGAAATACCTTTAGGTCATATTCAGATTTCATCATAAGGCTATTCAAACAAAGATATTTTCAATCTTAACTAGACTCTATCTAATGAAGAAGTCTCTAAACTTACCCTGATCTCACCACCAAGGCACTTATCCAAATCTCGCCTCAAGGGCGTTACAGAATGTGCCATACAGGCGTCACATAATACGCTATATAGGCTTTATAGAATATGCCATATAGGCATTAGCGGATACGCCACAAAGGCTTTACAAAACATTACGTGTTTATTGTCTTGACAGACTATCTCAAAGGGTACCATGAGTTTCTTCCACATGGTCTTGTATATATTTTCATGCAGTGCTTTGCTAGTTTGGTTTACATCTTACCAGAGACTACGCCATGAGTATTTTCATTGTCATATGATGCCATGGGTCTCTATCACATAGCTTTACACATATTTTCATATCGCGATCTGTCAGTTTAGTTAACAATATACCTGCCCTACTGGAAGCATCGCAAATGGTTGTGTTACTTACTTAACATATAACACACTTACCTATATTCATTCATACTCCTAACAATTTCATACTCTTCAATACCTGATTTTATATACCTACATACCACACATCATTTTATTCATGTAGTAACTCATATACCTCATTTGTAGACATGTAACAACTTTACGATACTTACACACACATACACTTACCAGTTATCTGAAATAACATTTATATACAAATTTCCCTTATAAACTAACATACAAAAGTCAGGATAAAGACTCACTTGAAACTTACATTTACTTTAGCTCAAAGTTTTAAATCCGATCGTCCTTCCTGAACAAGTAGCAATAATTGTTTAAAAGAACATGGGATTACCATTAAAAGCCCTTTTATAAATAGCTTACCAGTATATCAATTACATACAACCCCCATGCATGGCATCTTAATTACTCCCTATTTTATTTATGCTTCTTAACATCCTTACTCTTTCAAAATCATAACATGCAAAGCTATCAAACTTACCAGGAGGTTGAAACATCCACTGATTAACCCAAAAAACTTAGCTTCCAATTTAACTAAGAAGAAAAGGATATTTAGGTTTAAGAGAAAGAACCAGAGTGTGGAACAGAAGGAAGAAAAACCATCAGATAAAGAATATTTAGATATACTCAGTTCCTCTTAGTGGATCTTGACAAGTGTCGAATGTATATAGAAATTATCTTTTAAATGCCCTACAAGAATCAAAAGAAATATAAAATAGAATTTGATGCAGATGTTGTTTAACCAGTCAATCCCATTTAGTTGGCTCTCGACCAATCACGTTACAGAACCCACCTTGCAAAGTATTCTAGCAAACCGGGCGTACCATACCTTTGGTGGTAACTCTCATAAGGTGTGTTTTTCATTTTTTCGTATTCTTCCTTCAATTGAAGAATACCTCGAGATGAAATCCTTAGATACTTTCATAGGCTGTTACTTAATGTGCCAAACTTTAGTTTGCCAAAAGCTTGTAAAATGGCAGACTATGCTACCATAGTGCGCCAAAATAGGTAACCTTCACATTTATTCACCTTCTTCCCAAATTTGTCAAATTTGGGGTATGACATAACAAACTTCATTCTTTTTGCATTAAAAGATCACTTAGTCATTTTACCTTCCAAGCAAGATTCATATTGTGGAAGATCAATTTCCTTAAGCAAACTTAAGGTGTCATCTTTTCTTTACAAGTCTAGTGATTCTTTCTCGGTTAATATGATCAAGTCTCAAATGCCAAAGGTATACCTCATTAGAGTGAGAAGTCATAAGTATTTTATTCATTGATTTAATTTCAAATAGTGTGTACATATTTGGATTGATAAATTAGAGATTATTTAACATCCATCTATTACAGAGAAGAGTACAATTTCTAAAAATTGTAATACTATTATTAAAAGTCACAGTCAAGCCGTTTTTAAATAAATATGCAACAGAAATTAAGTTTCTCTTGAAACTAGGTATATAGGAAACGTATTTTAGAATATCATCTTAAAATTATCAAAATAAATATGTACATTTGCCACTGCTTCTACTAGCACACTTGTTCCATCTTTAGCCCATAACGATACTCTCATCTCCAAGATATTTCGTTTCCTTAAACTCCTAAAGAGAAACGCACACATGGTTAGTGGCTCCACAATCAATGAACTAGTGGTCTATTGAATCTTCTACTAAACAAATTCTTATCATAAATATTTCATACATTTTCTGTTAGTGGCTAGGTAATCATTCCATTCCTTGCAATTGGACTTTAAATGCCCTTTCTTATTGCAAAAGAAACACTTAGATAGGTTTTTAGGCTTCTTAGTTCTTTTCTTTTCTACTTTAGGTGGCCTAGAGGAATTAGCCTTATTTATTTTAGCATGTTTTCCCTTACCATTAAAGGGAGAAGTAACCGTTAAGTTTGCTTCTGCTTTTCAGACTGGTTGACTGCCATTATGTTGGAAAAATCTAGCTTGAAAATGGTTTTTTGCCACAACAGAAAATTAAAATTTGAAAATCGAGTCGGTTTGTGATATTTATTGTAATAAAATTTTCTCGAAAAGAACATGTGTTTTGTGCGAGATGAATCCTAGACGTTCTTAACTTTCAACCGAATGACTTTTTCCACTATTCTCATATCACGAATCACTTGGAGTATTAGCTCAAACAATTTTAAATCAAATATAGAACAAAAAATAATTTTCTTACTTTCAGTAGGAAAATAAAGCTCTCTCAATAGGATCCGGTTTTATTCCTAGAAAATAAAATTCATACTTAAAAATAAATTCTAAACATTTTCGGGTAGAACAACAAGATCTAAAATTTGTATATAACTTGTGTATTTTAATCCCTACCAATGTCATCTATTTATAGAGAGAGAAGAATTTTGGTTGAATTAGTAGTATATAAATAATATTTTTTTATAAAACAATCTCCTAGTTCTACTAAGAGAGAGGGACAGCTAACCCTAGTTAATTATACTAGGGTTGTCACCCTCATACACATTATCAGAGGTTTTGGGCATCTCCTGTATTGAATTCAATTATATGTGCTTCCTCGACTTTTAACCTAATACTTTATAATTTAATCCAACCCAATACATGTTTTTCTTTTTCCCAAAATAAATATTATTTATTAAATTAATTTAAATTAATTAATTTTCTAACTACATAATTTTCTCAACCCAAATTTAATTCCGTTAAAGTCATGACAACTTTACCGTAAAAGTATGAGAAAATATATTTAATTGCTATAATCAACGGATTCACAAAGACATATTAATTTTATTTTATTTTCAAATTTCAATTATTTAATTAAATAATAATTCAAAAACTTAAATTAATTCTCAGGTCATTTTCATGCTTAATAAGAAAACACATTAATATTCAGATGTAACTCATATCTCTAACTTTATTATTTTTATCCATTTTTATTCATTTGATTTTAAGTGCAATTCATTTTTGGTTTCAACGAGCTAACGAAGGGATTGATTGGGCATATGTAATTAAAGCTTAAATAATTTATAGTTAACTTTTAGATATTCACATATCAATTATAAACTTATTTAGTCACGAAATCATTCTACTATAGTGTCGTGATTGAGCCTTCCCTAATTTCATACAGTTACAAAACTACTTAATAAGTTCTAGTCGAATGGCATTGTCATAAATGTGTTACCTTTATAGGATATCCTTAATCTCTTTGGGATAAACCCGTTCTCCCAATATGATCTTATTTTATTTCATGGTATATATTACATATTCCTTTATGAAAAATCAATTACTATCAATAATAATTAAGTCATTTATTACAAAGGCAAACGACTCGTGACCTCATTTGCTTTTCATATATCATGTAATACTAGCGATAAGATATCATTTACCCATTTCTTGGGCTATGAATCCCACTATTTGTGAATGATGCTACATACTGTAGAAGTCGTATACCCAACATGTAACATCCTGATTTTGGGCCTGGTCAGAATAGTGGTTTCGAAACCACAAATCTGAAGTAGAAATAATTATTTTATGAATGTGCTGAGGTCTATGATATGTTTGCATGATTGTACGAAAGTTTAGTTAAGAAATTTTGTTGATAAAGTGTCCAATTTGATTTTTAGGACTAAATTGCAAAAGTTGCAAGATATGTGATTCTAGAAGCTTTAAGCATGAAATAGCTATTGATTATTAATTAGAGGTCCTTAAATAGAAATTTGACCAATTTCTATTTTTATGGGAAAAAATGGACATGAATAGGTAAAATTTCAAAGTTTAGTAAAAAGGGCATTTTGGTCATTTGGTAAATAAAATAATAAAAAGGAAAAACAAAGCCAAAATTTGTCCATCTTCTTCAACCCTTGGCCAAATTTCATAAGGGACTCCATAGCAAGGTTTTTGTCACTTTCAACCTTGATAATCAAGAAAAACGGAGTCAGGACCTAGACCAGGGAAAGAATAAAATTGTAGACTAAATCAAATTAGTTAGCCATATTTTGTACCGAGGTAAGTTCATGTGTAAATAATACAATATTATGATCATATTTTTAATGCATTAATGTTGTATGAATTGTATAATTGATTCGATGAAAACATTCGACAAGTTCTGATAAAAGAGAAAATCTCGTTTGAACCTTAGGAATAGAATAGGATACGAGTGACATGCCACTAGGACCCCATGTGATGTATATGATTATGTGATCCGGAAGCTGGTCATGTACGTCCTACCGGTGGCTAGGTAGTCCGGCATGTGTTGCGGATACTTGACAGCTTGTGTGAGCAGCCTGTGTAGCTACGTATTGACCGTTAGCTTGTGTGAGCAGACCCGTGATTAGCTCGAGAGCGAGCCTTTATGTGATATGAAATATGAGGTAGCTTCGGCTACATATGTGGCACTTGTGTGCAAAGGCCTTCCGTGTATCTGTTTAGTATTCCAAGTGTTCAACAGGTATGTCAAGAACGAGAAAGAGTATGTTAAGTCACGAGTTGTAACATCTCGAATTAGGGCCTAGTTGAAAAAGTCGAATTAGGGCCTAGTTGGAATAGTTTTGAGACCACAAATATGAAGTAGAAATAATTAATTTATGATTATTATAATGTCTATGATATGTTTGCACACTTATGTGAAAATTTCATGAAGAAATCTTATGTGAAAAGTGTTCAATTTGACCTTAGGGACTAAATTGAATAAGTTATAAAATATGAGTTCTAGAAGTTTTTAGCATGAAATTGCATTGGATTATTAATTAGAGGTCCATAAATATCAATTTGACCAAGTTTTAAAATTTTGGACAAAAATGGACATGCATAGTAAAATTTGAAAGAAAGGTTAAAAGCGCATTTGGTCATTTGGTAATTAAATGGACTAAAAGACAAAATAAAAGCCAATAATTTGTCCATCTTTTACCCCATGGCCATGAGAACCAAGGAGGACACCATGGCTAGGGTTTTGTCACTTCCAAGCTCAATAGTAAGTGCACTCAAGCCTCGTTTTTGATGTTCTTTGCATTTTTAAAGTCCTCGTAGATGATCTATCCATTTCTATCCATATTTTGAAGTAGGGTTCATGTTTAAAATTTGACTCATGCATGACATGCTTGTGTTTTGATGTTTAATGGAAGAATATGAAAGTTTGATGTGTGTTTAACATCTTTTACTAAGTGATTTTGCATGAAAACACCTAAAAAGGACCAAAGTGTAAAAGATGAAAAAATGAGTAGTAAAAATGTGAAATAAAGAAAAATATCAGTTGCTATGAGAAGGAACATGAATCGGCTAGGCTTGGGTAACAAAGAAAATGTATACTTTTCATTTTACGAGCCTAGGGACTAAAGTGTAAATATGAGAAAGTTTAGGGGAAAAATTGTAAATTTTCCAAAGCATGATTTTTGGACCAATTTGAATAATGTGAGTGTTAACTAAGTTATATTTGATTTGTTAGATCGAGAAAAATGAAATTCGGGCTTAGATCGGGAAAGAATGAGGTTATAGAGTAAATTAGAATAAATAGTCGTTTTTGAATTCGAGATAAGTTCGTGTGATAATAATAATAATGTAGTGTTATGTTTGAATTGTAATGCTTATTTATTATTACATAAATTGCATGTTGGTTATACGGATGTACCTGACGAGGATTCGGCAAGTAAGTTCCTACAAAAATGTCATCATTTTTTGTGATTGAAACCTAAATTGGTATGTTAATTCGATTGTGATGAATTATACGTTATGATGTTATGTGCGTAATAGTGGCATATATCATGAAATATTTGATAATCCAAATATCGATTATATGTTATGTAATGATTCAATATGTATATATTGGAAAGTTGATGAATCATGGTGTTTTTATTGTATTGCGTAAATTATGAAAAAGTGAAATGAAATGAAAACTTATACTGTGATGAGTTTTATGAGTTGTAAAAGCTACCCTTTGAATAAGTTTGATAGTGGTGTGATAATTAAGGAAATCCAGTTTGAACCTTAGGAATAGTTTAGGATACAAGTGACATGTCACTAGGAACTATGTGATCTGAACTCATGAGTTGTGGTCTGAGTTCATGATATATGTGACACATGTTATGGCGTTCCGGGTACTGGTCTTGTATATTCTATCGGTGGCTAGGTAGTCCGGCATGTGTTGCCGATACCTGTCAGCTTGTGTGAGTAGCTCGTGTAGTTACATTCTGACCGACAGCTTGTGTGAGCAGACCTGTGAGTAGCTCGAAAGCGAGCAACATGTGATATGTGATATGAGGTAGCATTGGCTACATATGGGGCACTTAGGTGCGAGATCCCATGGAAGACCATACTTGAGATATGGCATTGGTATGATATTTCTCCGTGTATCCAATAATATTCCAAGTGTTCAACGGAAAGTTCAATAGACAATTCAACGAGTAAGTCATTGAGTATGCCAAAGACAAGAATATAAGTGGTGTGTTATAAAACAGTACAGGTATGTACTTCAAACTCATGAGAAATGAGCTTTGTATGTGATGAATTCAATTACTGAACATGTGTAAGACTTTTAGATCAATGTGGCTTGAGACACGATGTGTTTATTCTTTAAGGTTGTGATTCGTTGAATGATGTCAAGCTATATGACTTGAGAAACATGAATACACATAAGTAATATGCATTGTAGTACCTATGTTGAGATGCTTATTTATGAAGAGATTATAATTGCTTGACTAAAACCTGAGCATGACCAGCTATGATCATAGTTTTAAAAAGGACAAGCTTTATAATCGAATAATTAGTAATTACGAGAACATGTTGATGAATTTGATAAATGCATGTAAATGAAATGCTTATTATTTTCATACGGGCTTACTAAGCTATAAAGCCTATTCCCTCCTTTCCATTTCTTTTAGTGTGGTCTGATTGGCTCGGGGTTGGAGATCGTCGGAGGCAGCATCACACTATCAAATTATCAATATGGGGTGTTGAAAGTCTTAAATGTCTCCGAGTGAGTGGCATGTATAGAGGCTTAATTATTATGATGCGTGTTCTTATAATTTGGCCAAAGATGTTGGCTCATGTTGATTCATTGTATATAGCCATGAGATGTGGGTTATATTGGTTATGGGTTTGTAAGCCTATTTACTTATGCTATGTGCTAATGTCTTGTGATGTGGTTATGAGATTATGCTTGGTTGTTATGAACGGCTAGTGTCATGATATATGTGTTTGATGAATGCATTGCGACCAATCGAAGTGGTCATAACCCTGGAATTAATGTGTGATATGGTAATAAAAGAATAATGCCTTGAATAGGAATGCTTGATGATTAAGTTGAGATTAATTGGTAAATGGATAATCATAGTATAATGGTAAATGTAGTCATCAAAATGACAAGGCTAAATGAATGTGAATTGGTGTGTTTAGATGTGGTATAATATGAGTGTAAGGATCACATGGATAATGGCATGTAAATGCTATAGTTTTGCCTTAATTGAAGGTGTTTAATTATTAAATGGATGCTATGTTATGTGCATTTGATGTGTATAAGCATGGTTGGGATTAAGGGTAACAAAAGGCTTGGAAAATAGCCTAAGTGTTGGCCACTGATAAACCGTAATTTATACATATTTATAACCCATGCTTAACGCATTTTATGAATGATTTCTCCTTAGATTTGGTGAATTCGATGCTCCTAATGCCTTAATTTCATGTTTTATTCTCATGTAGGTATAGGAGAACGAAAGGAACGAGAAATGGGCCGAAAATGGAGAAAATGGGCCAAAGCACAAAATCAACACGGCCTGGACCTCTTCACACGGGCAGATCACACGACCGTGTCAATTTGGCAGAATTGAAGCACGATTCACACGGGTATAACACACGGTCGTCTACCTCGAACACGGCCTAAAGTTATCACACACGGGCGTGTCACACGAGCGTGTCCCTGCCGAGCCCAAGTTAAGTCCAATTCAAAAAAGGCCACTTTTGAGGGTTCTTAGGCATTCCAAAGCCTATAAATGCACCCTAGAAGAGGAAGAAAGGGGGGACGGAGAATAGGGAGTAAGGAATTACTCTAAGGAAGCCAATTGATCCATCTTAGAAGCCGGATCTACTATCAAGACTGAAGATCTCTCCTCAATTTCCCCTCCAGGAGTTTTGGGTTTTCTTTATGTTTTGTAATCATTAGTATTCTGAGATGTTTTCTTGTTTAGTTAAGAACTAAACCCCTAAATACCTAAGAGGGATGAAACCTATGACAAAACATTGTTATTATTTCTGAATCGTATGATAAATATTTGACTTGTTCTTAATTATGTGTTCTTAATTCTTGTTTTGGTATTTCAGGATATCACTTCAAGTTACTACTCTTACTTGGAGGAGGAATAGACCCTGGCTAAGAGTAACTTTGTTGTAATTAAGCAGAGTTGATTGCGTGCCTAGAGATACGGTGACAAGATTTTGCCAGATTAGGGTGAAACCTAATAAGGGAATCCATAGATCGAGTTAATGCAACCTTAGGGTGTTAATTAGAGATAACTCTCAGTTATTCAACCTAGGGATTAGACGTTGTTAGTCTCGAGAGGGATAATAATATACAGTAGGGATTTCTACGGAACAAGTTAAATGAATAAATTGTCCGGTTCGGATCCAGAATAACAAGTAAAAGTCCAGGTGGATTTTTCCTTAGGTATTGTCTCTATCAATCGCTTTCCCCAAAAGTAATTCCCCAAATTCTATTTTCTGCAAGTTCTTAGTTTAATTAATTAGTTAGTTAAAACAAATATCTTTTCTTCGGCTAGATAATAAGAAGACAGTCATTACTACTACTCACAGTCCTTTGGGTTCGACAATCCGGTCTTGCTAAAACTATACTACTGTTCGATAGGTACACTTGCCTACGTCGTGATAATAGTTAGTTTCAAGAGCGATTCATTATAAATTTATAAAACTTATCACAGGAAAATCGACGATCAAGTTTTTGGCGCCGTTGCCGGGGACTAAGATATTAGGAACGCTTAATTTTTATTACTTTAGCCATTTATTTTCTTGCAATTTAACTTCAATTTTTATTTTACTAATTTTTTTTCTTTTTTCTCCTGGCAGGTTCTTATAGTTTATGACTAGAAGAAACCCGTCAGGACCATTGCTTTTTGACGAGGAAATTAATCGTACAGCTCGTAAAAATAGACGAGAAATCAGGCGCAGCTTAAGATACACAGAGGAAGAGCAAGAAGACGATATCTCAACTACAACCGAGGAGATGGCTGAAAATGAAGACAATCTGCTAACTCCAGCCATACCCACTGAATTAACAAATTGGAATCCTGCTCCTCGTACTATGCATGATTATGCTAAACCCAATTTTACAGGAACTGAGTCAAGTATTGTTAGGCCTGTTATTGTTGCAAATAATTTTGAACTGAAACCTAACACGATTCAGATGATACAGCAATTTGTTCAGTTTGATGGTTTGCAGGATGAGAACCCCAACACTCACTTGACAAATTTCCTAGAACTGTGCGACACTTTCAAAATTAATGGTGTTTCTGATGATGCCATTCGCCTTCGGTTATTCTCTTTTCCACTGAGGAATAAAGCTAAACAATGGTTGAACTCACTACCACGAGGGTCCATTACCACTTGGGAACAAATGACCAAAAATTTTTTATTAAAATATTTTCCACTGGAAAAATATCTAAGTTACGTAATGATATATCTTCTTTTGTGCAGATGGACTTAGAAACACTTTACGATGCATGGGAGAGATACAAGGACCTTTTGCGAAGGTGCCCGCACCACGGATTACCTCTATGGCTACAAGTTCAAACATTCTACAATAGTGTGAACCCTTCGACAAGACAAATGATTGATGTAGCTGCTGGTGGGACCATCAATAACAAAACACTTGAAGAGGCTTTTGAATTTATTGAAGAGATGTCACTGAATAACTATCAGTGGCAAGTCATGAGGACTAAGCTAACGAAAACAGCAGGCGTTTATAACGTCGATTCGGTCACTATGTTGTTAAATCAAGTAGAACTTTTGAATAAGAAAATTGATGGTTTACTTGGTTCTACGCAGGTACATCCAGTGATAAGGTGTGATTCAAGTGGAGGAGGTGTGCTTACAGAATACCCACCATTCAATCCTTCAACCGAAGAGGAACAAGTCAACTATATAGGTAACAATAATTTTAGATCTCAAAATAACCCATATAGTAATACTTATAATGCAGATTGGAAGAACCACCCAAATTTCTCTTGGGGCGGTCAAGGAAATCAAAGGCCACAGAATCCTCAGGGTTTTCAACAGCCACCTTATCAACAGGAAAAGAAGCCAAACCTTGAGGAGATGCTATCCAAATTCATCTCGGTGTCAGAAACTCGTTTCTAGAATACCAAGACAGCACTCAAAAATCAACAAGCATCAATTCAAGGACTCGAAACTCAGATAGGTCAGCTATCCAAATTAATTTTTGAATGACCACAAGGTAGCTTGCCAAGTAACACTGAACCGAACCCAAGGGAACAGCTCAACACAATTAGTACTCAAGATAAAGAAGGATCGTTGAGCTTGAGCCAAAATTAATGCAAGAAACTGTGATAAGCAAAGGTAAAAGTGAGGTAAGTCATAACAAATCGGTGAATGAATAATATAAACCTCGTGTGCCATACCCTAACGCGACAAGGGAAGACCGCTCAGATGAACAATTCGGTAATTTCCTTAAACTTTTGAAAAAATTACATATCAACTTACCGTTTATTGAAGTTCTGTCACAGATGCCAAATGCAATGAAATTTTTAAGAGAGCTTATAGCAAACAAGCGGAAGTTGGACAAAGTGTCACATGTGGAGCTAAACGCAGTTTGCTCAGCTATTCTACAAAATAAGCTACCCAACAAATTAAAGGATCCAGGGAGTTTTACAATTCCTTGCTTAATTGGTAGTTTAGATGTGAATAATGCATTAGCTGATTTAGGGGCAAGTATCAATGTCATGCCTTACAAAATGTTTACGCAACTAGGTATTGGGAAACCCAAACAAACTATGATGAGCATTCAACTGTCAGATAAAACCATAAGATTTCCTAGGGGTATTATTGAAGATGTACTAGTGAAAGTAGATAAATTCATATTTCCCGTTGATTTCGTTGTTTTAGACATAGAGGAAGAGACTAACATCCCTTTGATTTTAGGGAGGCCATTTTTAGCAACTGCTAAAACATTTATTGATGTTTGCACAGGTGAACTTACACTTCGCGTGGGAGATGAAACGATCACCCTTCAAGCTCGTAATTCTAGTATCACATCGAACATGGAAGGTAATGAGCCACACCATCCTACTAAAACTGATAATATGACAAAATCCACAGTGAAGAAATTAAGTTTGAAAGAAGCACATGAGCCATGTTCCAACAAGAATAGAGGACCCATTCATGAAGAACGAAGGCTACAGATAGATGAGCTAGACGAATGACTAGCACATAAACCGAGAACACCCGATAAACTGAAACTACGCCAAAACAAGCTCGATACTTCTCCAAATCAACTTAAGGTTAGAGATCAAGTCTTATTAGATGCCGCAGGCCCTCACATTGTCACTCCCAACCCGGATGAAGAAATCCCTCTTACAGTACTTAGTATTTTCCCATTCAGTACAGTGGAGGTAAGTCATCCCAAGTTTGGCACTTTTAAGGTAAACAATTCCTGGCTAAAGCTTTATTTTGATAAGAATGATAGCCGAAATGAGGAGTACGAACTCCTTAAAACACCTTGACCATTCAACAGAGAGGTAAGTCAAGCTTAGACTATAAATAAGTGCTTCTCGGGAGGTAACCCGAGCACTAATTGCACTAACTTCTTTAAATTTTAGTGTTTAACACTTGCCATGACTAACAGAGCTCTTGAAAACAAGTTCACCACAGGGACAAGACCAAGCACACGGGCGTGTGTAAGACCGTGTGGAAACAGGGCAAGATTTTCCTAAAACACGAGCGATGATAAACCGCCACAGTCGTGGGACATGGCCGTGGACGAACCTGCCAAAACAACACTGGCGTACGACACGCCGGTGCTTGAGGACCATGGTCAAAACTGAGAAACTAGCACAGGCGTGGGACAAGCCCTTGTCGACCACCCGTTTTCAAATTAACACGGGTGTGGGGATTGCATACACGGGCGTGGGAGAAGTGAACAAGTCAAAACATGGTCGTGCGACACTACCGTGTTAAACAACACGCCCAAGAAATACGAGCGTGCGCTGAATTTCAGACGCGCTAAAAAGGGAAAACGCAAATTGGGACACACGGGCGTGTCCCCTGGCTGTGTGCCCCAAAATCTATAAATACCCTGCACTATTCATTGTCTTCCCCACTCAAAAACCCTAACCCTAGCCGCTGCAAGTCCACACGGCCTCCATGCCACGCCCGTGCGTCGCCTCCAACTTCGTTTTTAACGTATTTTTTCCTCTTCCTAGCGTTACTTTTTCCTTTTCTATTTTATTGATTTTTAGGCCTAGTTATCATGATAATATGCAAGTTTTTGACTTTATTTCTATATTTTTCATCATTTAAATATCACACCCATCATTTAGTTTAAGTTCTTGCATGCATTCTTTACTTTATTCATTTAGTTAGAAATAAAACTTTCATGATCAAGAGTAGTTAAAATGTTTCATGCATTTTATGTTCATGAGAGTTGTTAGGAAAATTTCATTCTTTTGTCATTTACATGTCATTCATATGCTCATCCACATGTCCTCACTTTGATACATGTCAAGAAATTATGCTGTTAAAAGAAATTGGGTTGGTTATGCTTGGTTTGTATTTTGGCTGAAATTATTTGTTCAAAGTTATGGCTTTTCAATTTATATACCTATTATTATTTCTTTTTTCTTCATTTGTATAGGTTCACAATGTCGTCCTCACGAGGCAAGAAAACCACCGTTCCTGCTTCCAAGAAAAGGAAAGGAACGTCATCTTCCGTAGGCCCTACCGCGGAAATTCGCCACCCATTTCTCCAGTTTCCCAATAGACCTCAAGAGGAACTATATCAGATACTACGGGCCCGACATTTAGCAGCGGGCCACTGCATAGACTGGACTGCTATCGAACAAGTCCAGTTGGCTGACGCGATCTGGGTCCTCCTTACCACCAACCCATAAGAGTCATTCTTTGGGATCATCGAGCCAACGTACCTCGAGCTCACAATGGAACTGTGTTCGACATTCCATCTTCAAACTGTCATGACCAACTAGGACGATCCTGGCACAATCCAGTTCATTTTGGTGGATTAGTCCGCCAACTAAGCATTCCCGAGTTCAGTACCGCATTGGGTCTCTATACCGAGGAGTTTAGAGAGGAGAATGACTTACATGCTCTTGATCGCCACATCCATCATTCTCCCTCACGGTGTTAGGACGCCCTCGTCCCTTGTTCGGCTACCTATGACCTCAGTCGCACAAAGGCATCATCCCTCCCTCTATCCCTAAGGTACCTTTATTCTCTCTTATCTCACACTTTGACAAGACGGAGGGAGAACACCGGCGTCGTCACTACCCACGACATCTATTATTTATGGTGTATGTCCAACGGGCACATCATCTACCTCGCCTACTTCATCGCTCTTGCCATACGCCACCAGACAGAGCGACATCGGAGAGGGGTCATCTCCATTGGCCCATACGTGACTCGACTGGTGCGACACTTTAGACTCCTCAACACCGCGGCCCAAGCATCATCATTGACACTTATTGGCCAGATGTCTCCATAAGGCATCTCGAGTGTGATGAGCATGAGGATGATCGAGAGGTGCCGAGGAACCTACCCTCCCCAATATTGTCTCGCTCAATCCACCGAGGAGGACGTTCCCGAGGACATTACTGATGATTTCCCTACCCAACATGAGGACCCACTTCACCACCTACCACCACCACCTTCTAGGCCAATTCATGCGGCGGCTTCATACACTGACATCTCTGAGTGCCTTAACAGATTCGAGCAGCAATGTTTTCAAAGATTTGACAACATTGATGTTACTCTACAGCAGACTTGTCAGCACCTCCATATCTCATTGCCAGTCCCACCTCGCGAACCATCCAGCGATGAAGATGTTTAGAAATTTTTATTTTTCTTATGTTATGTTTTTATTTTTATTTTTATTTAAGACAACTTTTTATTTTTCTCTCATTTTATTTTTATTAGGATTTATAATATTTATCTAACAATCTTTACTCTCGGCTAATCTTTTACGAGTAAATCATTCTTCCTAATATCCCCTAAACAGTTCCTGCTTTTATCACAGTTATCACAGAGCTCCAAAGCTCACAATCATTTAGGAACTTCAAACTCAAATGGAAAAGGCTCACCACGGTTACCATGCCCTGCTCAATAAGGAGATATAATATTCTTTTGGCGCAGCACTTGTGGTACCCAACCTCTACCACTACCGGAGTATCCTCTTCCACCTCCATAACTCCGAAATAGGACACTCATTCACCACTCAGGAAGTTTCAATTCTCTCCCTCTCGTATGATTTTATATTTTTCCATATATCTAACCTTGTACATTGAGGGCAATGTACATCTTAAATGTGGGGGGTAATTATTTCATTATCTGAAAATCCCTGAATATTGCTTTGTTCTCTAATGAATCTCTCATATCATGTTTAAGATGAATTTTAATTGACTGATAATTTTGATTGATATATCTTGAATTAAAACATAGGCATTCATGTATTGATTGTTAAACTTTAAGACACTAGAAAATCAAACATGATAAGTTGAATTTTAAGAATTTAAAATTTTAGGTTGTTTCCCCAAATTTAGGTATTATCTTGAATTGAATCCCAAAGATTGAAACATCAAAAAGACATAATTTTTGTGAGATTTTTTAGCCTTTTGAGCATTTATTAATTCTTTCATGCTCACTTTTATTATTGCTTTGAGTGTGCCAATATTGAATTATTATTCTAGAACTTGTCTGATTATGCATGTCAAAACCACACTATTTCATTTGATATATCAAGATGATAGAGGCACTTAGGATTAACCCACTCATGCCATGAAAAACGTACCTCCACGATTAACCCTTAGTAAACCCTTTTGAGCCTAACAAGCCATTCCTTATACCACCCTCGATATTAACCATTAACCCATTATTGTTGAAATCCCCTTAAATTAATTTGATCCCCAATTTTTGCCGAGAATTGATATGAATAAATTACTTAACTATGTCTTATTCTTAATAGTAATCTATGATATTTGACTTGTTCTTAAAAAAAAAACCCATGTATATAAATCAGTAGTTATCTTTTGCTTGTAAGTCTCATTTCATAGTCAAAGAAGAAAGCTTTGTTGTACGCAAGCGATGATTTAATATTTTTTTCTAGTTAAGTAATTTTGCAAGTCAATCTCGATTCTAACCCTTTCTTTCAGCTTGTGACCACACCCCCTAACTAAGCCTCGTTACAACCCTTTAAAGACCTTTGGATTGATGTATCATCTCAATTTATAGTGGTGGAGATTTGATTTTTATGCAAGCCTATGGTAATAACTTTTCATATTGACTAATGAGTGCTAATTTCATTGTCCTTAAACACTTCGAGTGATTTGAGTGAATCTCTAGTGAGGATGTTAAACTGTATGAGGTTCCAAATCAATGATAACTACTTAGGGGAAGGGAGATACCTAAGTTTTTCATGATTAAAATACTCAATTTAGAATGTTTGAAGCTCTAATGTTCTTTTAGTTGGATTCTCAATATATGGATACTTATGAGATGATTTGAGATAATATTGATCAGAATTATAAGTTGAGAAAAAGAAAATTTTAACTGTGATCCGAGGATCTTTGAGGACAAGTAAACGCTTAAGTGTGGGGGTATTTGATAAACCGTAATTTATACATATTTATAACCTATGCTTAACGCATTTTATGAATGATTTCTCCTTAGATTTGGTGAATTCGATGCTCCCAATGCCTTAATTTCATGTTTTATTCTCAGGTAGGCATAGGAGAACGAAAGGAACGAGAAATGGGCCTAAAACGGAAAAAATGGTTCAAAGTATGAAATCAACATGGCCTGGACCTCTTCACACGAGCAGATCACACGGTCATGTCAATTTGGCAGAATTGAAGCATGATTCACACGGTATAACATACGGCCGTGTACCTCGACCACGGCCTGAAGTTATCACACACGGGCGTGTCCCTGCCGAGCCCAAGTTAAGTCCAATTTGGAAAAGGCCATTTTTGAGGGTTTTTAGGCATTCCAAAGCCTATAAATACACCCTAGAAGAGGAAGAAAGGGGGGACAGAGAATAGGGAGTAAGGAATTACTCCAAGGAAGCCAATTGATCCATCTCAGAAGCCGGATATACTATCAAGACTGAAGATATCTCTCCTCAATTTCCCCTCCAAGAGTTTTAGGTTTTCTTTATGTTTTGTAATCATTATTATTCTGAGATGTTTTCTTGTTTAGTTATGAACTAAACCCCTAAATACCTAAGAGGGATGAAACCTATGACAAAACATTGTTATTATTTCTGAATCGTATGATAAATATTTAACTTGTTCTTAATTATGTGTTCTTAATTATTGTTTTGGTATTTCAGGATATCACTTCAAGTTACTACTCTTAGTTGGAGGAGGAATAGACCCTGGCTAAGAGTAAATTTGTCGTAATTAAGCGAAGTTGATTGCGCGCCTAGAGATAGGGTGACAAGATTTTACCGGATTAGGGTGAAACCTAATAAGGGAATCCATAAATCGAGTTAATGCAACCTTAAGGTGTTAATTAGAGATAAATCTCAGTTATTCAACCTAGGGATTAGACGTTGTTAGTCTCGAGAGGGATAATAATATACAGTAAGGATTTCTAAGGAACAAGTTAAATGAATAAATCGTCCAGTTTGGAGTTAGAATAACAAGTAAAAGTTTAGGTGGATTTTTCCTTAGGTATTGTCTCAATCAATCGCTTCCCCCAAAAGTAATTTCCCAAATTCTATTTTCTGCTACTTCTTAGTTTAATTAATTAGTTAGTTAAAACAAATCTCTTTTCTTCGGCTAGATAATAAGAAAACAGTCATTACTAGTACTCATTGCCCTTTGGGTTTGACAATCCGGTCTTGCTAAAACTATACTACTGTTTGATAGGTACACTTGCCTACGTCATGATAATAGTTAGTTTCAAGAACGATTCATTATAAATTTATAAAACTTATCACAGCAAAATCAACAATCAGCCACATGGGCAGGGACATGGCCGTGTGTCTTAGCCATGTAGAGGACACGGCCTAGAGACATGGGTGTATGTATAGGGCATGTGAAGTTTGTACTTAATTCGCGAGAATTTAATTCGTCACACGACCTAGCACACGGACGTATGGCTTGGCCATATGGTTCATTTTATTTGATGACATCATAAACAGAGAGTTACACGGCCTGAGGACACAGGCATGTCCCTGTGTCCATACGGGCGTATGACCCTGTTCCATGAAAATTTTTCTAAGTTTTCCCAAAGTTCTTCAAAGTTTTTGGTTTAGTCCCGAACCACCGCCAATGTATGTTTTGGGCCTCATAAGCCCGTAATAGGGATGATATGCATCTACATGAATGGTTTTAAATTGGATGAAATTTTATAGCCTGATTTTGTATGATTGGTTATGTTTAAGTCCGGTAATGCCTCATACCCTATCTGGGCGTCAGACACGGGTAAAGGGTATTACACGAGTTTGTACAGGTATGTACGAAAAACTCATAAGAATGTGCTTGTTAAGTGATGAGCTTTTGGTAAGATTAAGAATGGTAAAGTTACGCTTATGAAACCATGATAATAAATATGTGATTTTGTTAAGTTAAATTGTATGATATTCATGCTAAATGTTGCTTAATATTGTTTATTATTGCATGTGAACTTACTAAGCTTTATGCTTACTCCCCTTCCTTTCCATTTTCTTATAGTATCGCCAAGCTATCTTGAGAATCGAAGGATGTCGGAGCTCGATTCACACTATCAAATTGATTCTTTGGGTAATAATGATTTCGCATTTTGAGTATGGCATGTATAGGGGACTTAGTCTTTTTGTTTACGTGTCATATTAATGATTTGGCCAAATGTGTTAGCTTGTAATGGTATTTGACTCATTTTGTAAATGGCCATTTGGTATTGGCTAATATTGGTTAAGTATATATACATATGATGATGCCTTTCATGGATGTGGTTATTGCATGATTTGTGATAATAAGTATGAGATGTTGTAGATGATAGAAAATAGCATGTAATTGATGTGTGTATGTTTTGGTTGTGGCTGAATTGGTTATGTGTGTATATACTTGGATTGGTGAGGTTTGATATTGTATAGGTTGGTACAAGTAAGGGTGGCAAAAAGGCTTGGTAAATAGTCTTATTTTTATCCACACGAGCGTATGTTTAGGTCATGTCTGACACACGGCTTGCCCTATGGGTGTGTGATCTGGCTGTGTGTCCCCTATTTTGTAAATTTTAGCTTCTAAAATATGCCACACGGGTAGAGACACGGCCATGTGACTCAGCCGTATGAAAGACACGGCCCAGGGACATGGGCGTGTGCCCAGGGCGTGTGAAGTCTGCACCTATTTTAGGAAAAATTATGAAAAATTAGATCACGCACATGGACTAGCACATGGGTGTGTGCCTTGGCCGTGTGACCCTATTTTGTTGATGATGTCATAAATAGAGAGTTACACGGGCTAAGGACATGGGCGTGTCCTAAGCCACAAGAGCGTGTGTGACCACACGGCCTACCCACACGAGCGTGCAACCCTTCAAATAAGGAAAATTATCTAGATTCAGTAAAAAATTTCAAAAGTTCTTGGTTTAGTCCCGAACCACTCCCAATGAATGTTTTTGGCCTCGTAGGCCCGTATAAGGGACGATATGCATATATATGAATAGTTTTAAATTGAGCACATTTTAATGTCCCAATTTTGTATAATTGCTCGTGTTTAAGTCAAGTAATGCCTCGTACCCTGTTCTAGCGTTGAATACGGGTAAGGGGTGTTACATTTAGTGGTATCCGAGCTACAGTTTAGTCAGTTCTTAGACTAGCATAGTACGTGTAAGAGTCTAGCTACACATGCCATATATATATTGTGATAGTGTGACAACTCCTAAAAATTTTAAAATTGTATTTTCATATAGTAAATGGATCCCGACTGAGCCATGATGGATGATGTAGAAAGTAATACGTTGGCTCTTGCTCAAAGGGTAGTGCTAGTTGAAAGTAGACTCGCAATTATGAGTCAGGGAGGAAGAGAATGGGATAGGGAAGCCTTTCTCCATATGATGAATGCATGGTATATGGAGTTAAACCTGAACGCTCAACCCCCTCCCCCCACCAAATCTTCAACCTGTCCATGTAGTCCCCCAAGTTATGAAAATAGTAAGAATGAATAAGCCTTCGGTTGACAGAATTTGTAAACAAGGAGTCGAAGAATTCTGAGCTAATATAGATGATGATCTCGAAAGAGTAGAGTTCTGGCTCGAGAACACCATCAGGGTATTCGATAAGTTTTCTTACACACCTGAGGAATGTATGAAATATGTTGTGTCACTTCTGAGAGACTCGACTTTTCAGTGGTGGAACACCCTTGTGTCAGTTGTACCAGAGGAGAGAGGTAATTGAGAATTTTTCCAAGAAGAGTTCCGTAAGAAGTATATTAGCCAGAGGTTTATAGAACAGAAAAGAAATGAATTTCTTGAGTTAAAACAGGGTCGAATAACAGTAACGGAGTAGAAGCATGAATTTGTGAGACTGAGCAAATACGCTCGAGAATGTGTTTCGACTGAAGCCATCATGTGTAAGAGATTTGAAGATGGGCTGAACGAAGACATCCGATTATTGGTTGGCATTCTTGAACTAAAAAAATTTGTTGTGCTTGTAGAGAGAGCTTGTAAGGACGAGGAGTTGGCTAAAGAGAAAAGAATGGCCGAGATCGAAGCTAGGGACTCAAAGAAAAGACCTATAAGTAAGTCGTTTCAGTCTTCATCAAAGAAGTTGAGGGATTTCTATTCTCATTCCAATGCTCCTGTTGGGCTCTCAAACAGAATCAGAATAAACAGTATTCGAGTTCGAAAGCTCAAACCACTTTGATTGCTAATGTTAGCAATGCTCGACCAAATAGATCAAAATGTCCATATTGTAGTAGACGCCACCTCTGTGAGTGCTAGATGAATAACCGGGCATGTTTCAAGTGCGGTTCACATGATCACTTTATCAAAGATTTCCTTGATATGGTTGAGAAAGAAAAACTTCAGAATGCGAAATCTGGTAATACTGCTGCTAGAGGGAGGCCCCAGAGAAATCTGGGAAATAGAGCAAGTAGCAAGAATGTACCTAGAGATTCAGCTGTGAGACCCGAGGGTAGAGCACCTGCGAAGACTTATGCCATTCGTGAGAGGCTTCATCTCTTGATGTGATTACGGGTACTTTTTCTCTCTATGATACTCATATTGTTGCTTTGATTGATCCGGAATCAACCCATTCGTATGTTTGTATAAAATTGGTATCTAGTATGAATATGCCTGTTGAGTCTACAGAATTTGTGATAAAAGTGTCGAACCCTCTAGGCAAGCATGTGTTAGTTGACACAGTATGTAAGAATTTTCCTTTGATGATTAGAGGTTACTGTTTTTCGGCTAATCTTATGCTTTTGCCATTTGATGAATTTGATGTAATTCTTGGTATGGAATGGTTGACCATTCACGATGTGGTAGTGAATTGTGGAAGAAAAATTATTGAATTGAAATGTAAAAGTGGTGATATTCTTCGGGTTGAATCAGAGGAATTGGATAGATTGCCAATTGTGATATCTTTTATGACAGCTCAGAGGTACATGAGAAAAGGGTGCGAATCTTATCTTGCCTTTGTGTTGAATACCAAAGTGTCTGAGTTAAAGATTGAGTCAATGTCGGTAGTATGTGAGTATTTGGATGTGTTTCCGAAAGAGTTGCCCGGATTGCCTCCAGTTAGAGAAGTTAAATTTGGAATTGAGTTAGTTCCTGATACTGCACCTATTTCGATTGCTTCGTACAAGATGGCTCCAATAGAATTAAAAGAGTTGAAAGCTCAGTTGCAAGAGTTGATGGATAAAGGTTTTGCGAGACCTAGTTTTTCTCCTTGGAGTGCACTAGTATTATTTGTGAAAAAGAAATATGGCTCTATGAGACTTTGCATTGATTACTGACAACTTAATAAAGCGACCATAAAGAATAAGTATCCTTTACCGAGAATAGATGATTTGCTCGACCAATTGAAAGGGGCCAAATAGTTTTCAAAGATAGACTTGAGGTCCGGTTACTATCAGTTGAGAGTTAAAGACTCGGATGTGCCGAAAACTACATTTCAGACGAGGTATGGTCACTATGAATTTTTGGTTATGCCTTTTGGTTTAACGAATGCCCCTGCTATTTTTATGGACTTGATGAACTGGGTTATTCGACCATATTTGGATAAGTTTGTAGTTGTTTTTATTGATGACATACTGATTTATTCCCGAGATGAGTCCGAACATGCCGAGCACTTGAGAACTATTTTGCAAACTTTGAGAGACAAACAACTTTATGCTAAGTTTAGTAAAAGTGAGCTTTGGCTTCGAGAGGTTAGATTTTTGGAGCACATTGTTTCGGGTGATGGTATTGGAGTTGGCCCGAGTAGGATTTCTGTTATTGTTGAATAGAAACTACCGAGGAATGTATTCAAGGTTAGAAGCCTTTTGGGCTTAGCCGGTTACTACCGACGGTTTGTTAAAGAATTTTCCATGATTGCTACTCCAATGAAAAAGTTTCTACTGAAATATGTCAAGTTCAAATGGTCAGAAAGGTGTCAATAGAGTTTTGAGAAGTTTAAGGCATTTTTTGCTGAAGCACCGATTTTAGTACAACCTGAGCCGGGAAAAGAATTTGTGATCTATAGTGATGCATCATTGAATGAATTGGGTTGTTGTAACACCCCTAGCCCGTATCCGATCGCCGGTATAAGCTATGAGGTATTACCAAGCTAAACATTTAATTTCAATCACATAATCTACCCACGCAAGTATAAATCAAACTGAATACATACAGATTTATAAGTCATAAGTGCCATTTTCATACGGCCAAGATATTTACAATTTCAAAACATATTTTTTGTCAACAGTCCAACCTATACATGCCATATCGAGTCCAAAATATAACTGTACCAAAAAGATCGATTGTATGAAGAACTGCTGACGATCCCCGAGTCGATAGCCAAAATTAACAATCTATAAAACAAAGAAATAAGAAACAGAGTAAGCTTGCTTAGTAAGTTTTAAGCAATTCATACTATTAAGGCTTATCATTAAAATTGAACATTGAGTATCACAAAACTTGTATTCTAATTGTAATTCACTTGACCAAATATACACCAGTACATTAGTTACAAAACCCCTTGGCCGAATATGTATGTGTGTATACACAAGACTTCTTGCACATATTTCACTATTTACATAGATTATACTAATACCTTTAATCACATTCTTTCATATGGTGACTTACATTAACCAATTAGATTATTATCTTATCCTCAGATACCGAATTCATTCACACATATATATATATATATATATTTCGTGCCTTGATGCTATTAAATCACTTAAAAAAAATCAATTCAAATATAAGCACATAACACGAACCTTAACATGTAAAACATATAATACTTAAGCAACGATGTTTACCACTGATATTCGAAGTTAAAATCTTATTTAACTTACTGGCATAGGTTCTGTCAAATCTTAGAGCTCGGAATACATTACTAGTGTAAGCCTGCGAGTCTTTAACGCGGATATTTTTCCAGCACGTAGCCTGCGGACCTCAAGTCCGGATATATTTCTAGCATATAGCCTGCGGACCTCATGTCCTGATATTTTTCCAAAGATATAGCTGCATGGACCTCATGTCCGGATATTTTCAATCTCATACACATTTGATCATAACACATGTCAGACACCTTATCACTTAATAGTCGTATATTACATTCGAATATAAACTCAATACGCACATTATCATTCACATTTCAGCTCAATGGTTATATCTCATATCACTCATTCTATTCATCATTTAATCTTAAATTCAAAGTGGCCATCAAACTATAAGTCATATACATGCATTATCTATTATACATCTTAATTCAAGTGCAAGCCAAAGATCACAATTTACCTACTATACTCTTATAGTGGCATCATCAATTATATACTAAAGGAAAATACGTAAAACTTACCTCGGATATATTTGAACGGTTGCGAAATGGCTACTCGGTTACTTTCTCTTTTCCCTTATTCGAAATTGCCCCCTATGCTCTTCAGCTTTAATTCAACAAATTTTAAACTAATCATTAATCGACTATTCAAATATTATTTTTAGAATATAATACATATATATTCGACTTTAACACATACAGATTATTGTAAGCTTATAAGAAATCAATAAGCAATTCATTAGCAAATTTTTATCAATGTTTACAATATAATCACAATTTCACTATAAGCTGACTTCCCGCGCAACAGTCACTAAATTATTTATAACTAGAGCTACGAAACTCCAAATCAATTGCTGTAAATTTTTCTTGAAAATAGACTCATTTATCTTTTTTCCATAAAATTTTCATAATTTTTTAGTTTAGCCAATAAATACCAGATTTTTTATAAAGTTTTCCTTGTTTCTCTGTTTGACTCATCTGACCACTCTTCACTACAAAATAAATTTCTCATTGTACAGAATTCAAAACATGTCCTTGTTTATTTAATTTGAAACTATACTCATTAAGGAGTCTAAGAATATAAATTTCATCATTTGAATATTTTTATACGTTTTATAGTGATTTTATAAAAACAGAATAGGGGATCTAGAAGTCATTTTGACTCTGTCACACATTACTTCAATTATCTCATTATCGGCAACTCTTTTGCTTTTATAGTTTCTTTTATAAGAAACTAAACTCAATATAGCTTTAATTACATAATTTATTCAGCTTCTAACTCAACTCCCACAATTTATAGTGATTTTCCAAATTCACTTTACTGCTGCTGTTCCAAAGAGATTATTACCAATTCACTCTTTCACACATTCTTTGTATACATATTATTTAAACATGTATATCACCAAATCAATTTCATCATATATATTTATTCATGTTCCCTTAACACATATTGGTTAACTAGTACATACATTATTCTTTGGCACATTTGATCATTAAAGCAATGACCTATTTAACTTTCAAGCATTTTTATACTAACATTTCTCTCAAGGCCTAATTCATATACAACCTTTAGTACTCATTTAAACACAACATTAACCGAATATCCATCTACTAAGCGTTTTAACAAATTTTTCTTCAACTATCCACACATTCGGAAATGACATAGGTAATCTAGAAAACCTTAATTTACTAGTAAGTATTCACAACACATATAGGCATCCACTCCAATCCATCACTTTAAACACAAGCATAACTCAACTATTATAAATGCTCACATTCGGCATTTTCACCAATGCACAAGCCGATTTTTTTCTATCATTCAAAATTATCTATATGAACATTAAATTAGTTCCAACATCACCTATTCCTAATTATTCCTTAATTCATAAAGGCAACAAACATCCCCTTAAACCTCTTCCATAACCGAATAATCATTTTACTACCAAACTTAAAATTTTGACATGGGTAAGTAAGGGACTTAGTAACTAGCTTAATATATGCAAAAGAATTCAAAAACTAACATGGATTTCATACCTTAATCAAGACTAGAAGGAGTAGCCAATGCTTGCTTCCCCTCCCTTCTCTTCTTAGAATTTTCTACCAAAGATATCAAAAGATGAACATTTTATTTCTTTTCTTTGTTTTATTCATTTAATTAATTTAACACATTTTTTATTACATAAATTAAGCCATTACCATATTATATTATTATTACATAACACATATTGCTTATCATCATTATCATGGCTGGCCACTACTATCAAAGTGGGGAAATTGACATGCAAGTCCACCTTTTTGATTACATGCATTAATGGACCACTTTTCAAATTACCTATCACATTTCACAATTGTCTCACATAAGTCCTATTAAATAAATTCACATTCAAATGAATAAATTAAAGATTGAAATTTTCACACATGTATGTTCATGCACAATAAGCATAGGAAATAACGGTTAATTATTTTTATGACTCAGTTTTGTGGTCTCGAAACCACTTTTCAACTAGGGTCAATTTAGGGCTGTCACAGTTGTGTACTTATACAAGAAGGTAAAGTGATAGCTTATGCATCGAGGCAATTGAAACCGCATGAGAAAAATTATCTGACACATGATTTAGAGCTAGCCGCCATTGTGTTTGCATTGAAGATTTGGAGACATTATCTGTATGGTGAGAAATGTCATGTCTATACTGAACATAAAAGTTTAAAGTGCTTAATGACTCAAAAGGATTTGAATTTACGACAAAGGAAATGGCTGGAGTTGTTAAAAGATTACGAGTTAGTGATTCACTACCATCCGGGAAAGGCGAATGTGGTCGCCGATGCTTTAAGTAGAAAGTCATTATTTGCTTTGAAGGCTATGAACATCTAGTTGACTTTAATAGATGATGATTCAATTCTAGCTAAGTTGAGAGCTAGACCGACATTTCTTCAGAGATTTGTGAAGCTCAGAAATGTGACAGTGATTTTCAAGCTAAAAGAGTCTAGTGTGAATCGGGTATTGAATCAGATTTTCGGATTAGTTTCGATGAGTGATTGATGTTCTGAGATAGGATTTGTGTTCCCAAAGATACCGAGTTGATTCGGAAGATTTTGCATGAGGCACATAGTGGTTATTTGTTAGTTCACCATGGTAGTACGAAAATGTATAACGACTTGAAGAAATTGTATTGGTGGCCAGGTATGAAAAGAGATATTTCCAAGTTTGTTTCGAGATGTCTGATTTGTCAGCAAGTAAAAGCTGAACAACAAGTACCTTCGGGTTTACTTCAGCCTGTGATGGTTACCGAGTGGAAATGAGATAGAATCACTATGGACTTTGTGACGGGTTTGCCCTTGACACCGAAAAAGAAAGATGCCATTTGGGTTATGGTTGATAGGCTAACGAAGTCAGCTCATTTTATTCCGGTACGTACTGATTACTCATTTGATAAGTTAGCTGATTTGTACATTGCTGAAATTGTTAGATTGCATGGAGTGCCTATCTCGATTATATCAGATAGAGATTTGAGGTTCACTTCACGATTTTGGAAAAAGTAGCAAGAAGATTTGGGTACAAAGTTAAACTTTAGTACCACTTTTCACCCGCAAACTGACGGTCAGTCTGAGTAAGTAACTTAGATTCTTGAGGATATGCTCTGGTGTTGTGTTCTTGAATTCGAGGGTAGTTAGGAAAAATATCTACCTTCGGTAGAATTTACTTACAACAACAGTTTTCAGTCGAGTTTGAAAATGTCACCTTATGAGGCATTGTACGGTCGTAAGTGTTGGACATCATTGTATTGGACTGAACTCAGAGAGAATCAAATCCAAGGGTTGATTTAGTCAGAGAAATCGAAGAAAAAGTGAAGACAATTCGTGATTATTTGAAAGCAGCTTTGAATAAACAGAAATTCTACGCGGATTTGAAATGAAAATAGATTGAGTTTCAGGTCGGTGATAGGGTATTCCTGAAAGTGTCTCCGTGAAAGAAAGTTCTTAGATTTGGTCGGAAGGGCAAGTTGAGTCCGCGTTTTATGGGACCGTATGAGATTACTGAAAGGATAGGGCCGGTAGCATATCGGTTAGCTTTGCCATCTGAGTTGGAAAGGATTCACAATGTGTTCCATGTGTCTATGTTGTGCCGATATCAATCAGACCCTTCACATGTGGATTCATCGATAGAGGTTGAGATTCAACCAGATATGACTTATGGCAGAGAGCCGGTTAAGATTTTGGCTCGGGAAGTCAAACAATTGAGAAATAAAAGTATTGCCCTTGTGAAAATTTTATGGCGAAGACATGGGGTTGAAGAGGCTACATGGGAACTTGAAGAGGCCATGAGAAAATAGTACCCAAACCTTTTTACCGGTAAGATTTTCGGGGACGAAAATCCCTACGGGAGGAGAGTTGTAACATCCCGATTTTGGGCCTAGTCATAATAGTGGTTCCAAGACCACAAATCTGAAGTAGAAATAATTTATTTTATGAATGTGCTGAGGTCTATGATATGTTTTCATGATTGTATGAAAGTTTCGTTAAGAAATTTTATTGATGGAGTGTCCAATTTGATTTTTAGGACTAAATTGAAAAAGTTGCAAAATATGTGATTTTAGAAGCTTTAAGCATGAAATAGCTATGGATTATTAATTAGAGGTCCTTAAATAGCAATTTGACCGATTTTTATTTTTATGGACAAAAATGAATATGAATAGGTAAAATTTCAAAGTTTAGTAAAAAGGCATTTTGGTCATTTGGTAAATAAAAGAATAAAAAGGGAAAACAAAGCCAAAATTTGTCCATCTTCTTCAACCCTTGGCCGAATTTCATAAGGGACTCCATAGCTAGGGTTTTTTTCACTTTCAAGCTTAATAATCAAGAAAAACGGAGTCCAGGCCTAGACTGGGGAAAGAATAAGGTTGTGGACTAAATCCAATTAGTTATCCATATTTTTTTACTAAGATAAGTTCATGTGTAAATAATGCAATATTATGATCATATTTTTAATGCATTAATGTTGTATGAATTATATAATTGATTTGATGAAAACATTCGACAAGTTCCGATAAGAGAGAAAATCTCGTTTGAACCTTAGGATTAGAATAGGATAGAGTGACATGTCACTAGGACCCCATGTGATGTATATGATTATGTGACCCGAGTGCTAGTCATGTACGTCCTACTGGTGGCTAGGTAGTCCGGCATGTGTTACGGATACCTAACAGCTTGTCCTGTAGCTACGTCTTGACCGTTAGCTTGTGTGAGCAGACCCGTGATTAGCTCGAGAGCGAGCCTTTATGTGATATGAAATATGAGGTAGCTTTGGCTACATATGTGGCACTTGTGTGCAAAGACCTTCCGTGTATCCGTTTAGTATCCCAAGTGTTCAACGGGTATGTCAAGAACAAGAAAGAGTATGTTAAGTCACGAGTTGGTACAGGTATGTACGAAAAACTCATAAGAATGTGCTTGTTAAGTGATGAGCTTGTGGTAAGATTAAGAATGATAAAGTTATGCTTATGAAACCATGATAATAAATATGTGATTTTGTTAAGTTAAATTGTATGATATTCATGCTAAATGTTGTTTAATATTGTTTATTATTGCATGTCAACTTACTAAGCTTTATGCTTACTCCCCTTCCTTTCCATTTTCTTATAGTATCTCTAAGCTAGCTCGAGAACCGAAGGACGTCGGAGCTCGATTCATACTATCAAATTAATCCTTTGGGTATTTATGATTTCACATTTTGAGTATGGCATGTGTAGGGGACATGGTCTTTTTGTTTACGTGTCATATTAATGATTTGGCCAAATGTGTTGGCTTGTAATGGTAATTGATTCATTTTGTAAATGGCCATTTGGTATTGGCTAATATTGGTTAAATATATATACATATGTTGATGCCTTTCATGGATGTGGTTATTGCATGATTTATGATGATAAGTATGAGATGTTGTAGATGATAGAAAATAGCATGTAATTGATGTTTGGATGTTTTGGTTGTGGCTGAATTGGTGAGGTTTAATATTGTATAGGTTGGTGCAAGTAAGGGTGGCAAAAAGGCTTGGTAAATAGTCTTATTTTTGTTCACACGAGTAGACACACGGGTGTGTGTCTAGGCTGTTTGTGACACATGGCTTGCCCTATGGGTGTGTGATCTGGCCGTGTGTCTCTTGTTTTGTAAATTTTAGCTTCGAATTGGCCACACAGGTAGAGACACGACCATGTGACTCAGCCGTGTGAAAGACACAGCCCAGGGACATGGGCGTGTGCCCAGGGCATGTGAAGTTTGCACCTATTTTAGGAAAAATTATGAAAAATTAAATCTCCCACACGGCCTAACACACGGGCGTATGCTTTGGCCATGTGACCTTATTTTGTTGATGACATCATAAACAGAGAGTTACACAGGCTCAGGACATGGGCATGTCCCAAGCCACACGGCCGTGTAACCCTCCAAAGCATGAAAATTATCTAGATGTTGTAAAAAATTTCAAAAGTTCTTAGTTTAGTCCCGAACCACTCCCAATGAATGTTTTGGGCCTTGTAGGCCCGTATAAGGGACAATATGCATATATATGAATGGTTTTAAATTGAGCGCATTTTTATGTCCCGGTTTTGTATGATTGCTCGTGTTTTAGTCAGATAATGCCTCGTACCCTGTTCTGGCGTTGAATACAGGTAAGGGGTGTTACACAACAAACCAGCTTTCGATTCCTTATCTATTTGAACTCGGGCTTTTATTTACATCAAAGTCACTACAGCAAATTAAGCTTTTAGCGGCATTTTTAGTGGCATTTGGATCAAAAATGCCTCAAAGGTTATACCATTAGTGGCGCTAACTAAAAACGCCGCAATAAGAAAAGAAATAACGACGTTTATGAGAAAAATGTCGTAAAAGGTAAAGTAGTAGTGACGTTTTTCTCATAAATGCTGCAAAAGGTAAAGCAATAGCAGCGTTTATGAAAAAACACCACTAAAGGTAAAGCAATAGAGATTTTTTGCCCATAATCGCCACAAATATCCTTTTATTTTTAACGGAACAACGCTGTTTTTGATAGCCTTAGTTTTATCCCCGAATCAATTTCTAGAAATCCATTATTTTTTCCCCAAATAATTTTCCCCAAATCTCTTAGTTTTTCCTCCAACATCTACTGCATCGCTGTCGATAGTCCTCTACTGCATCGCCGTGTAAGTTTTTATGTTTTTCATTTTGTTTGTTTGTTAATTTATTTTGTCATCTTTCAAATCGTAACCCTTTTCTCTTCTGTATAAACACCTCACCAGAAACATCTCTTCTGTATAAACACTTAACCAAAAATAGCAACGCAGAAAAAAGAGAGAGACACAGGTGAGATAAACAACTCTACAATGAGGGAAAAAAGAAAGAAAGAAGAGAAAACAGTAATGTGGTAATTTTTCATTTCATTCTATATTTTTTATATCTATTTTTTTAAATTTCAGATAATGTTCTTAATTTGGTTGAATTTTATGAGTTGGGACTGTAAATTTTTAGGGTTTTTTTGGGTTATTTTTTGAAGTATAATTGATTATGAGAAGCTGAAATCTCTTTGTTCTTTTATTATTTTGTTGATTTCTTTTTACAGAATTTCAATCATGCTCTTATCTTTGCACTCTTTTTCTTTTCTTTTCTTCTATCTTTTTAGAATTTAAATCTTTTAATTTGTTCATGCATTGGTATACGACTGTTAGATATTGAGGAACAGATTGGTATATGGATTAATTTGCAGTAAACTGTCATAGGAAGAGTTTAGTTTCTATTTTTTTTATATAATCAATTGAAAAGTATACTGTTTTATACAACTTATTGTTTGTTTCATACAATCAATTGAAAAGCTTCTTCATAGGAATGAATTATTGGGTAATTAGCAAAATAAATGCATACCTGCCTATTTATGCATGGTTTTTGTCATTCTTTTTGTAGAAGAACACAATATATGATTGGCCATGGTTTCTATTTTTGACAGAAAAGTGTTGAAGTTTAGAACTATACATGTACTATTAAAGGTTAGGCCTTTAAAAAGAGAAAGATTATATACATATACAGCATGAATTAGTGTAAAAAGAAAAAAAAAATGGTTAAAGTTAAGTATCATCTATCTCTCTTGCTCTCTAGTGCCCTTTTGTTTTTTATTATATACATATACATATGCAACATAATATTTCTACTGTGGCCTTATCGTTCAATGGTGATTTGATAACCTTTTTTTAATTTTTTATTTAATTTTTACAGTTGTATTCATTTAAGAAGTGTTCATATTTTAGAGCCGTGAATTGAGCATGAAATCATTGTTTGTAGGTTAAAATTTTGTTATTAGTTCTGTGCAAGTTGTGAAATTAGTTCTTATATTTTAATTTTATCAATTTTATTTATTACTCTTTTCTAATTGGTTAATTTTATTTTTGTATAGCAGATAAATGTTTAAACTTTCAAATTGGTTAAATTCTATTAATTCTTTTCTAAGTTTGCTAAAACTGAAATCCCTATATGACTCTTATTATGAATGTTGAATGCCATGTGCTTTGATCTTTAGATGCACTATCTATTGAAAGAACTTGTAAGGAAGTCGATTACTGAAATACAGGTAGACAATTCTTGCTGCAGTATTTTTTGTTTTGTGCTGTTAGTGTTAAAAAACTTAATCCTACTGTCATTTATATATTTTTTGTCATATACTTTGAAGTCATAGCAAGCTGCTGAATTTACAAGAGATCTTGCATCTCGTTCACTTCATATCATCTAAGGTTAAACAAAACATTTTACCTTAATGAACCCACAAGTAATTCTTCTAATTATAACATTTTTCTTGAGTTGAAAGAAAATGTGGAGTATTACGGACTTCTTACGGACATTATTGAGTTGGATTACTATGGCAAATGGAAGGTTGTCTTATTTCAATCTGATTGGGCTGATGTTAATACTGCTCGCGGAATTAAAAAAAATCAATTTGGTTTTACAATGGTGAACTTCTCTCAATTAATTCACACTGGACAACAATTGATAGACAAGTCGTATGTATTTTCTTCTCAAGTCAAACAAGTTTTTTACTCAAAAGATCCAACTGATGAGGTTGGTACGTTGTACTCCGTAACACAACTAGAGACTTGTTTGACATGGGCAGTGGAAGTAGAGATGACATCGACGAAATATCAGAAACTTTGCTTTTTCCAGAACAAACCTTAAATGAAACTATCCTTAGTACTAGTACACAATTTCAATGGGTTCGCTAGGATGTGGATGAAGATATTTACGAATCATGATGTAGTAAGATTTTACGATTTTTTAATTATATGTAATAATATAATTTAAATCTTAAACTTGTTAAATATTTCAAATATTTTATATATTCTATTATTGTTGTAATTAGTTACTAATATTTCAACTATTTTATGTGTATTGTAGATAATATACCTAGAAGAAGATTGCAAGATCTAAGTATTATTCAAAATCCTCCAAATTCAAAAGAAACAAATACTGATCAATAGACAACTATTGGATGTTCGAATGTTCTGAATACAGTTGGCAAACTTGTAGAAATTCAAATTAATGTTAACTTTAATTTACATGCATGTTGACTTTTATTATTGAATTTTGTTTCAAATTCTTATATTATCATATACCATTTTTTTAGCTGAAAGTAGAGGAAGGCGCAAAACTCGAGGACGTACGCTATTAAAGGATTTATACGATTTAAATTCTGTGGAGTGTGTCAAAGTATTTAGAAACAATCATAGTCAGCCTCTTGGATCAGAAGCTCAATTTTAGCAGGATACTTGGGCATTATATCACGAAATGCCAATCTGTTGCCAATCAACTAAAAGTCAGGGCATCATATGCCTGATAGTAACAAAAATTAAGTTCTCGAAAATATTAAGGTAATAACGTGAATGTAATTTATAATACTTTGGTTTAAGTTTCATTTATATTTACTTTCTAAACTTGTGTTATTTGCAGGAGAGATTTGCTTTAGAGGTCTCGGATAATTATGTGAAGAAAGCATTAGAAAAGAAATGGAAAGACTATAAAAGTTCTTTAAAGAATGAATATTTTAAGAAAGATAGAAGCCTCGAAGAGAAATTGCGAAATGTCCCATCGGGAATGTTGAGGTACCAATGGGAAGATGCAGTTAGATTTTGGAATTCAAAGAAATGAGAGGTATTACGTACTTCCAAACTCTTATAATTATTTCGGTTCATAGTATTTACTATATATGTAATAATAATTTCAGAATGTAGGATCGTAAGCGAATTAGAACTGCAAGTAGGTAAAGACAAAAATTCATGCACACAACTGGGTCAAAAAGTTTTGCTTGTGTAGCTAATGACGAGGTATTTTGAATTTATTAATCGTGTCAAATATTAGTTACTTTCTACTAAATAATATTTTTCCCACTATATTTTAGGAACTGTTGTCTGGTCAAAAAGTTAGATGCCTTCAGCTTTTTCATATTACACATAGAAAGAAAGATGGATCTCCTATGACTATTGAAACTGCAAAAATTATGGTATATTTACTTAATAAAATTTGAATTATTCTAAATATTTATCATGTTTAATTATAATGGTTTGATTCGTCATTTGTAATGCAAATAATGCCAAGTTATGTTGAGTTTGTTTGATTATATATTTCGTTTCTAACTTCTTAATTGATTTATTAGGAGAAACTAAAGGATAAAAAGGCGAAGTATGAAGCGATCGCTTTAAGTGATAGTTCTGTTAATCTAGACTACATTGATAACCGAATTATTACTGAAGTTTTGAGTCTTGAAAGGTATGGTCGGGTTCGATTTCAAGGATCTTTTGTTAACCCAACCCAATATTTTGGATCCAACTCATAACAATACATGCCTTTAGCGAATTAGGCTCAAGCTGAAGTTCAGAGGTGAAAAGACCAGATGGCTCAGATGCAAGCGAGCACAGTTGAGCAAATTGCTCAACTTAAAGCGGAGGCAGTATCGAGAGAAGCAGATCAAAGAAAATATGATAAACTTTAGCTACAGCTTAAAGCCGAGGCAGTAGCGAGGGAAGCAGAGGCAACAAGAAAATATGATGAACTCCAGCTACAGCTTCAAAATATGATGAAGATGTTTCAGCAGAATTAATCAAAGAATCCACCATCTTAGACTTTTGTTTTCTTATTTTGAGAATATCTTAACAATATAACTTTTGAATATAATATATTTTTTTACTTCATTTATTAATTTAGATCATATACATATTTCTTTCATGATAGTATCATTTAGATTTGAAGTTTTTGGTTGGATTTGATATTACAGGAAAATATGTTGAAAATTCTGGTTCTATATGAAATAAAACGGGTTGGTAAAATCTGCTAAAGTTAGTGGCGTTTTCTCACAAACGCCGCTATAGAACATGATCTTAAGCGGTTTTTTATGAGAAGCGCCACTAAAGACCATGTTCTATAGCGGCGTTTTCCCACATAAACACCGCAAAATTTAACGATGTTATCTATGGCGGCGTTTTTTGCGGTGCTTTGATAAGCGCTGCTAACTGTTTTAGCAGCGCTTATAAGTACTGCTATAGGGCCAAGAAAACGCCGCTAAAAACCTATTTTGTTGTAGTGAGTATACGAGTCACGCAATCCACCATCCACTCAAGATTAATGTATGTCATGCTATGAACGTCATAAGTGAATAGATCCATAAAAGAATTCAGGATCTATTTTACTTGGTTCCTATCCGATGTACTGTCAGCCCAATCAGTCACATCTATGTCTCTATCTTCTGGAAGTAATTCGCTTCGACGCTTAAGGCAAAGCATCTCCCCAACTGGACTTGATAGATGACATATTAGTTTTTCAATCGGTTTGCTTATTTTCAATTAAACTAAGGAAATGTCTAGGTTCATCTACTAATAAGGTTCATCTACTAATACAAGCTATCTTTTCATATTACGATCTGGCCACGTAATACAACTTAGTATTAGTTAAATGTTAGATAACCATTGAGCTAATATTTGTTTTCATTTTACTTTGCGTGCAAAAACCATTTAAGACTATGTACAAATGGTATTAATGTGATTCATAGATAATTTTATTAAACCAATTTGTTCGAAAAAATACAAGTATACAAACAAATATATTACACTTAGGGCACAAAATCAAACACATTTAATATCAACTCAAAGGATTGTAACTTCTTCATGAGTTGTTTAAGTGCAGTTTCTTGTTTCTAAGGTTATATGCAACCCTAAAGCTTGCAAAGTCTTTGGGCAAGCTTTTGAACACCATTTCAGTTTGTAGGTTCTAGTCCAGATTGGTCTCATTATCCACGGTCTCGACAAATTAGCCCATAAGAGTAATCATCTAATCTTTGATAAGAGTTTTGAGTTTCTGACAGGCTTTCCTCCAAGTAGCTCGTGAGATTGAAATTTTATTTAGAGAGACCGAGATAAAATTATTAATTTTTGGAGGGGCCAAATTTAAAGAAAAATAAATTGCATTATTAATTTTTTTGGAATGTTCAAAAATGAAAAAAATTATATTTAATTAAGAACTAAAAAGCTTAAATATAATTATTTAATGTTTCAAAGGGGCTCGAGGGTTAAAATTTTTGTAATTAGATAACCAAAATTGAAATGCTTTAAAAGTTAGAGGCTTAAATAGAATTATTTAATGTTTCAAATGGGCTTGAAGTTTAAAATTTTCTGCAATTGGATAACCAAAATTGAAATACTCTAAAAGTTAGAGGACCATCGGTGTAGTTTAGCCTAAAATCTCACTCTTTTTTGTTCTCCCATTCCGTATATACTCTCGTCCCCGTAAAACTTACATATTATTTATAACCAATATAATTTCCCTTCTTTAACCCCTTTTTTTTTCATTTCTTCTCCAGAAAAGCTCGCTTCAGGTATTTTGGTTTTAGGGTTTCAAATTTCAATCATTAGTTTGTGTCATAATTTCTTATTTTTTCTATTTCTTTTGTTTAATTACTTATTTTCATCTGTAGTTGTTGTTTATTAACTAAGAAAACGTAGGAAAACCAGAAAGGGGAAAAAATGTCG
The DNA here is from genome assembly GCA_025698475.1 of Gossypium anomalum. Lineage (NCBI taxonomy): Eukaryota > Viridiplantae > Streptophyta > Magnoliopsida > Malvales > Malvaceae > Gossypium > Gossypium anomalum. Next base: position 71,283,375 of record CM046966.1, on the reverse strand, counting down.
GTCACGGCAGGTGTTAGTGATACAGTAATAGCAATTCGGGATAAACTTAGAGGCAAAATTGGGCAAACTAAAGTTAAAAGATATTGGCCTGGGAAAGCTCCTGAGTGGGCTGATGATGCCGATGAAGATGGCGATATTAGGATGGCTAGGGCCGTTGCTTTAGAAAAAGCCTTTCCTACTCACGAAGATTCAGGTATTGTTATAAAAGATGATCCTAGGTTACGTCGTTTGGCTGAGAGTAGGGTTGACAATAGAGATGAAATTAGGGCTGATCATAGGCGTATAAGGCAAGCTGAGATTGTGTCGACAGAAGAGGAGGGGAACCGGAGGAATGAAGGGGCTGATGCCGAGGAAGAAGATGAGGATGCCTTGGAAGAGAGGAGGAGAAGGATTAGGGAGAAGATGCTTCAGAGAAAACAAGAGGAAACTCCACTCTTGGAAGAGGAAGAGGAGGAGGAAGTGGAGGAAGAAGAGGAGGAAGAGTCGGAGTATGAGACAGATTCGGAAGAGGAACATATGGGAATTGCAATGGCCAAGGCAGTTTTTGTGCCGAAATCCGAGAGAGAGACAATAGCTGAGCGTAAGCGATTGGAGGAGGAAGAACGGGCTATGGAGGAGGCTGTGAAGAGGAAGTTGGAACATAGGAAAATTGAGACAAGGCAAATTGTTGTTGAGAAGATTAGAGAGGATACTGAGATTCAGAAAAATATGGAATTGGAGGCAAACATAGAAGATGTGGATACTGATGACGAGCTTAATGAGGCTGAGGAATATGAAGCTTGGAAGGCAAGAGAGATTGCTAGAATTAAGAGAGATAGGGAGGAAAGGGAAGCAATGATTAAGGAGAGGGAGGAGATCGAGAAGGTTAGGAATATGACAGAGGAAGAGAGACGGGAATGGGAGAGGAAGAATCCGAAACCTGCTCCACCGCCTAAACAGAAGTGGAGGTTTATGCAGAAATACTATCACAAGGGTGCTTTCTTCCAGACAGATGCTGATGATCCTGCTGCAACTGCTGGAGCCCAAAACATTTATCACCGTGATTTCTCTGCCCCGACGGGTGACGACAAGATGGACAAGACAATATTGCCCAAGGTCATGCAAGTCAAGCATTTTGGTCGTAGTGGCAGAACCAAATGGACTCATCTTGTCAACGAGGATACAACTGATTGGAACAATCCGTACGTTCTCTATAAGCTCATCTCTCTGAAATATGTTTTAGCCCTTAGATTTTAAGTTTGGAATTAGTTACCTTCTCTCTTTCTATATATCTATTGGATTTGCATAAGCATTTTATATCAACTAAGAAAACACTTAGCATGAACAAGGTCAATAAATATGACTTTTGACTTGAAGGGTGATGTGTTAAATTTTATCATCTAGAACTTGTTTCTAATGAGGCAAAGCTGAGAAATTTTATGTGGAATTGGTTCGCATTTGCTGGTGTATTTGATTCTAATTATTAATAACTGATACGAGTTGTTTTGGGATTTATTGAGTGGAAGTGTAACTGAATATCCTGAGGCATATCCTGTTTTCAGTTGTTTTAGTCTTAGGATAATATTGTTGGATTTTTTCATAATGGAACTTGTGGCCTTAAATTGCACCATTCCATTTAATGATGGTGAGAACATGCTTGGAGTAAATTATCATAGTTTCTGTAATGGATCATCTGAATTGAAATTGAGCATGCTTTAAGTTGAATAGTATAAATGAACAATTTTCAGATGCAGGTAGTAGGTAGGTGATGAATGCACTTTATTTTTCCGATTAGATCTTTTATTTGAAGAACATAACCTCTAAAATGGCCTTTTAAATTGTAGTTTAATTGGACGTATGGGATTTGAACCCTAAAGATAAGATCTCTGAATGTTTCTCTTTTGTATAACCACTAAATATAAAACACAAATAAGTTCCTGACCTTGAATTGTTGGTATTTGGTTTCTGTGCAGATGGACATACAACGATCCCCTTCGGGCAAAATACAATGCAAAAATGGCTGCCGTGAATGTACCGATAGCGAAACCTAAAGGAAGCAAGAAGTTGAAGGATTGGGAAATGAAATGAATACTGGTTTCAACCCATGATTTGATTGGAGAGGTTGGTGTATTTTGTTTTTTTACTGATGACTGGCATGTTTCATTGCAAATGGTACTAGGGGTGATGCTTATGATGTAGGAGTTTAATGAATTATAAAAACTTTGATGAAATAGACATGTAAAATTAATTTCCTGAGAGAGCCCTAGTGTTCCGGATGGTACTGGTATGATGTTTAAATCAATAGTGGTCGCAAAGCATGTTGCCTTCAAATATGATGTAGTCGCAAGACACAGAATTAATGATGATGTCTACATTTACAAAAGGGGGTTACTATAAAATAAATAGGTGTGATAATAATGATGGTAGAGTTGATTAAGAGTAAGGGGCTCAATTTTTGGGTGCGCCATCCTATATGTTAAAGAAACAGGTTTTCATGTTGGTTTCCGCTTTATGAATCACGGGAGCTTTAGCTTTTTGCTTTGCTCGTCTTTATTGGATTCATTCGCACTTAAAATACTGAAACTGGAATGGTTTAATGATAAATTTAGTCACTATGTTTTGTTAAAATGACTTTAATTGTATTTTTTTATTTTTTATTTGCCATCAACCTTTGTTTTTCTTTTTCAATCTGCTTTTTCTAATAAGTTTAATGAAAGTATGGTTAAAAAAGGTACGGGAATAATGTGGAATATTTTTATTGAGATATAATTTATTACTTAGATAGTTTAATAATAATTGCATGTAGAAAATAATAAAATAATTAATACATTAAATTAAAAAAACTCTTAATTTAAAGAAAATAAACGTAATTATATAAAAAAATTAACTCAATAGAAAAATTTATTAGTAAACAAAAGATTGAAACCTTTTTAAAGAAAATAATTTGAAACATGGAATTTATAAACCAGTTTGAAAAAAAATAACAAAGGTTGATGTTAAAAAAATGTTAAAAAATATAATTATATTATAAAATAAACAGAGATGGGGAGAACAAATAACCAAAAAAATATGAAAGCAATTAAGAATGTACTTTATTGATAAAAAAGAGTGATTTACAATGCTTCATCAGAGATGTTCATTGATAAATAATGTGTCTCGTTAAAACCTTATTAGAAAAAATTTTCTGGGATAAAAACCTAATAAAGAAAAAAGAGTATACGATCTATAATACGCATAATATATTGCCTTATTAAAAACTTTTTCAGGAAAACTCAATTCGACAAAACCTCTGTTAAGGGAAAAAGAGTACAACGCGTATTTATTCCCCTTCATGAAAACATCACATATATTCTCATATTTTACGTATTCAATTTTGAATACTAGTTTTTTAAATGACTATTTGAATGTATTGCTAACCATTTATATCACCATTCTTTTAAAAGTCATGAGTGAGGGAAATTTGAAGAAATATATTTTGATCTCTTCAGGAGATTCAACAATAATCATAATAAACTTTAATCATATTTTTTTTATAAAAACACAAATATGTATTTTGGATAATTTTATAATCTTCTTTCAACTACTTTTCGTTAAGTCAAATTTACCATATATATTCAAATTATTTCAATTAATATAAATTAACAATTTCTCGAGAATTTCAATATGCTTCTATCATTCTAAATCCTTCAAGGATTTTAATATACTATATAGTGATTCATAAAAATAGTGATTTATAAAAAGTTGTAACAATAACTATTAGACGCAAGTTAATTTTTTTATGAATTGTCAATTTAATAATATATTTAAAGGTTATTACATCCACCACAAAAGAATATTATATTTTTACATAATCAATGCCAGGACTTAGCGAAATACTTCATATTTTTATTCCTCTTTTGCAAAACTATTTCAATTGCACCCTTACTGACTTTATACCTTTAGATATTTGGACTACTGATCCAAAAACTCCACGAATTTAATTGTACTTGAGTTGTATCTTTCTATTTTGATCAATTTATTCTATATCTATATTTCTCAATAGATTTATTTAGGATCCTCTTTTTATTTCATTATTTCAATAATAATATTGCGTGCAAAATCATTGTCGACCACTTTTATTATTCAGTTTCATATTTTCTCAAATTGACATAACTTATCGAGATATCTTATTTTTATTATTTTAAAATTCAGTTTTAGATACTTGAATCTCTTCTGGAGTTTTATTTATTAGTTATGTCTTGGGTCTCTTCTGAAGCACCCGCCTCCATTATATGACTATCTAGAAGAATTTTTCATCTTTGGAACCTATCAATTTATATAACACTTGGCTATTCTCATTAAGTTTGTAAATACATTTAATAGTTAACTTGTAATGAGTTATCCTTATTGAACTTCTGGTTTAAATTAATCTTCCCTATTATTATTTCTTTTCCCCTAATGTCGGGAAAACTATCTAATCAAAATTATAATCAGAAATAATGTCATAATTGAATCTCTAATGCATTCAAAACATCTAACAATACAAAGAAATTTGTAATTAATATATATTCCCAACTTTTTTTGAGGATTCACTCATCTTTGTGTGTTGTGGTGGAGCAGTTTGAATATATACACACATAAAAAAATTCAAAGATGAAAAATATTTAGTTCTCACAAGTAATGATTTAACTATTAGTTGGAGGCATTTGATAAACAATTCAGCTAAATAATTTTGTGTGTGAACATAAGCTATAGGATGTTTAACTTTTATCCCAATTGACATGCAATAATCATTGAAAACTTGGGATGTAAACTCATCAACATTAGCAAGATAAATTGTTTTAATTGCATAATTTGAAATTAATCATTTAAACAAGCAATCTTGCAAACGACAAGTTGCAAATTGATAACACATAAGTGATTATTTTGTAGATACATCTACCAAAATCATATCATATCAAAATTATCCACATGGTGGATGAATGAACCCATATTTGTTTCAGAAATGCAAGATATTAAATCTCAACTTTAGCTAGTGAGTTTCTAATAATAAATTTTCATTGAGAACAAACAACATATGAGAATTCTTTTAAATTAAAGAATATTTCAGTTCTTTAGTGGATGTCCATATGAATTCTCAATTAATTTTCGCATCATATATTGTCTAGGATGGTCTAACTGGTCACCCTAAGTAGTAAACGCATTTGTATGAGTAAACTTCTGGTTTACTCTAACATGTGTTTTAATTGTACTAAATTATAACAAATTGATAATTTTATTATTATTCCTTTTAATTTGTATCCACGTATAATTACTATTGTGACATTTACTACTGGAAATGTGTAAATCAATGTGAAGTCTATAATACCACCAAGTCAATAAATATAATTTTTAAATAATTATATGCAATATTTACTTCAGGGAATATGCCAAAATCTTCAAATGCCCAAAATTCTATTAATAGCAAACTTTGAGAGTGAATCTTATTTTCCAGGTGTACAACGGGTACATAACCAATGACTTTTCATACATAAGTTTTCTCTCTTATAAGTTCTCATCAATAATATTTTACCACGTAATTTTAATTGAGAACTTATTCTAAATACTGTAGAGTTATACTCACAGTTTAAAAAAAAAACTTGCAACTTTAGGTGCATCCAACCATTATAAGCTTTAGATAGAATTATCATATTCTATCGATTATAAGTAGATTATTCTAAATACTGTAGAGTTATACTCACAGTTTAAAAAAAAAAAAACTTGCAACTTTAGGTGCATCCAACCATAATAAGCTTTAGATAGAATTATCATATTCTATCACTCATAAGTCTTTCACAGTCAAATATTTTGCTTTCAACCCTTTAATAGAGATTGTGACAAAAGAATATCACAAAGATTATAAAATAAATATAAATTAATAATTCAATTCCATTTTTTTATTCATATGAAATATAATATTTTTCTCATTCACAATTTCAATATGAGATCCATTACAAATAACTTTTAAAAGTAATGTATTAACCATCATAAATTTTGTGCTTTTTAGATAGTGATATGTTAGCTCTTTTGGAGCTTTCGACTAATTTTGTACTATTAAATATTGTAATAATATTTGTTTGTTTTAGTACAAAATATGGTAAATATTTTCTATCTGTAATGACATAATTCATTACTACATTTTCATATCTTCCTCAAAGAATATTAACAAAAACAAAATATTTGGGCATACGCCACATATGTGACCAATAATCTTTTCATATCACATTGATAACAAAAGTTATATTTACCCTTTGTAAAGTTATCTTAAGAACTCTCATTGTTCTCTTATTTATTAGTGTATATCTTTTATTTTCTTTATGTTTACATTGACTTCGCGGAATGCAATAGATTTACTGGGACGAATTTATAAACTTCTCAATAGATTCTTTATTTCATAATCACCATTACAAACATGCGTGGATTTTAAATCAAAATCTGAAGATTTTTAACTTCAACGTCATCACTAGAAGGTATGAGATCGTTCGAAAATATTCTTGATTTCATATAGATAACGGTATCAAATCTTTCACCATCCTTAAGAATAAAAAGTAAAATAAATTAATCAAAACAATGATAACATATAATGAAAGAAGAATGAAAAATAATAATCGGATATGAAACATTAAATAAAAGAAACTTCCTATAAAAACTTTACATCTTGCTATCAAAGAAATTGAAAATCATGGAGGATTTGATCGTCGATAAAAAGAACTATCACTTTAAGCAAGATCGTGTTGATAACGTGTTATAAAATAAAGAAAAATGGGGAGAATAAATAACAAAGAAAATATGAAAGCAATAAATAATGTATTTTATTGATAAAAAAGGGTGATTTATAATGCTTCATCAGAGTCTCTATTTATAGGCATAAGAAGTATAAAAGAAGTAGAGATCTAATTCTAATAATTATTAGAATTTAAAGTACATTAAAACTTTATCTTGATCATGATAGATATCCACTTAATAAGATATCCGTAACAAATTAAAGTTATTTTGATAAAATATGCAAATGTTAGTGGTCAAATTTATCATTCAATTAATTAGAAATCCATGGAAGGTTTTGGACCATGAATTCTATTCAACAATAAGAACTTTAAAATTAAAATAGAAATAAATTTTATTTAGACGAGATTTTATTTTCATCAAAGTTTTAAAATTGATTTTTTTCTAATCACAAACTTCGAAATTTATATGGACCTTCAAAAATAAATTTAAACAACAAATACTTTTCATTCCAATTTCACTTTTCTATTTTTCAAAAAAAAAAAATCCACTTTCTATTGTAGCCTTTGAACTGATTTTGGAATATAATTTTGTCATGCGTGATTCCTATTAAAAAATTATAAATATGATAATGTGATTTCTGACCATTTACCCAAAAAGGCTTATTTTCAAAAAAAATTACTAAAATGGGTTAATTAACACATTATTTACGAAAAAGGGCTAGTTTTGATAAAACGCGCCTATGTGGCCACGTTTTAAGGGGACAAATCTAGCAAAGCGCGCCCTTAGAGGAGCGCTTTGCTGGCAGCAACAACTATTTTTTTTAAATGATAACGGTTTATTTTAAATGTTAAATATTATTTAATATTTTTTCATTTATGTAATTTTAATTAATTTTAATTTTTGAATATTATTTAATATTTTTTCATTTATGTAATTTTAATTAATTTGTATTTTATAATTTTTTATAACAGTCTATAGATTGGGTGTTACAATGTTATATTCGTAATATGTCCGGTCCACCATCACCGTTGATAGAAAATTACTTGAGGGAAGTGGGTTTTTGGCACGCGGCCATTATAGGCCAAAGGTGCAAGTTGAACCCAAAACTCATCAACGTGTTAATAAAGAGGTGGAGACCCGAGACGCACACATTCCATCTTCCATGCGGAGAGTGTACTATCACTTTAGAAGATGTTCAGTTACAATTAGGATTGTCGGTGGATGGGTCCGCACTCACCAGGTCTGTTTAATCTGCTGATTGGGGAGCCATATGTTACGATCTTTTGGGTGCGATTTCGGATAATATTTACGGAGGTCTAATTGAGATGGGCTGATTATGAGACACATTCTTAGAGCCGGGGAATGATTCAATTGAAGTTGAAAGAATACGATATGCTCGGACATACATCCTTGAGATGATTGGAGGTTATCTGATGCCGGACTTATCACGAAACCTTGTACATTTGAGGTGGCTGCTGAAACTCGTTGATTTTAGAACAGCTGGCAAACTTAGTTGGGAGTCTGCCGTGTTGGCAACATTGTACCGGTGCGGGGCGACGCGACCAAATAAAGCTAAAATCAGAGGTTGCCTATCACTACTACAATCATGGGCTCGATTTCGCTTTCCATTTTTATGTCATCGAGTGAACCACCCATATACATTCCTACTCATAATAAGGTAAAATTTTTATTTGATTTTACAATTATTCCATAGATTTAAAATAAAATTACATGCTGAAAATTTATTTAATTAGATGGAACCATCCGGCGAGTTATATTGGAATACCTTCTGCTCTTGAAGATATACGGCTTTTATTAGACCAACAGTTAGAAACGCAAGTAAGTATTAAATAAAAAATATATACATAAAATAGTCGTTTCATATTTAGTACTTAGTATTTAGTATTTAGTATTATATATATAACTAATATTTTTATCCCGTTCATATAGTTTCAATGGACACCATACGAGGATCCAGCAATACGGGCAGTAATTCCGGAAGAATTCTTTCAAAATCTGAACATTTGGCATGTTAAGGTCCCATTGGTAAACTATTCTATTGTCGAGATACACCAGACGGATAGATTGTTGCGACAATTTAGATTTCGATAACCGATTTCTGAGGAACCTGAGGTGCTCGATGAGCAGCACAAAATCGACTTATGGCTAACGAATACGAATTGGCTGTTATTCTGGTTGAAATATATCAAAATTTGGGAAAACTGATACGATCATATACCTGATCGCAAACCGATCATCGTCCCAGAGTTAGCATGCACCCCGGATTACATGCCATGGTTTAGGATCCATGGCAAACCATATTTGCTGTCGGAAGAGTAGAGGCATCAGCAAATCCGTGTGGAAAGGGAACGACAGGGCCCTTTAAATTCAAGGAGAAGGGATGATAGGATGGGCCCATCAACTGCATCCATACAATCACCGGGCCCATCAATAGTGCCCATATAATCACCGGGCCTATCAACAGTACCCATATAATTACCGGGTCCAATGCCTTAATCGACGACACCCACATCACAGTGCTTTCAGATTATGCTAGGTACGTATTCTAGCCCTTATATGTATCCTAACCCTTATATGTTTCCTTTTCCCAGTCTTATGGCAAGTTAGAATGCATGGCCCGGTGCATCTCATTTTCCTATGACTCGGATAACTCAACCGATGATATATAGGCCATCGTTGCCTGAGGGATCGCACGAGGCACCCTCGGCGAGCTTATCTCATTACCATTCTCCGTCACCTTATGGGGTTCAAACACTCCTACCATGGGTGATGCAAACACCTCCACATTCTTTATTCTACCAAAGTGGGTCATCCTCCCAACACCTACAACTGGAGCAACCGCAACCCCCACCGGAGTAACCAAGGAGGAATCCAACACGTAATTGTTGTCCACCCCCATGTGGCACTGATTCCAATTGGCATATACATTGATTTTTTTAATATATTTGTAGACGTTGTTTCTATATTGTTTCATTTAATAAAAAAGAAGTTATTTTTAATATTTTAATCGTAAATTAATTTTATATTTTTAATAAAATATAAGTTCTTTTGAATAAGGCGGAATAGAAATAATGCAACATCGTTTCATTATAGCAATTATCAACTATTTTGGTTTGGACATGATTGAATTGTATGACATGGGTTCCTATACCATCCACACAAATTCTGTTGGTTCGTTCTTTCCCAAATATCCATATTATTACGTATTCTACTCGAGTAAGGTCGACCTTTCGGTTTGCGATGCAATTCTCTATCCGGTAACAACTTAAACAGAGCAAGCGATATAGACGGCCACTTACATTCATCTGGGACTGGTGGGAATACGTGTCTCCACACATTGTACATGTTTTCTATTTTATACACTTCGTCGACATATCTCATGGGATCTAAATGGAGATTCTGACAAGCTGCAATTGCATAAGCGCATGGATAACAAAGTGTGTCAAACGTCCCACAGTCGCAAGTCCTATTTATCAGGTGTACACGATATTGCCCGCCGGTAATACATTGGCTTAGTCTGTCAAACTCCGTCACACGAAACCATAGGTTGTCACGATCGTGACACACTGTGTGCATGATGTTGGCCCGCGCCTTTACCTTGTTAATTTCTTGCAATACCTTCCGGGACCACACATGACCTCCCTGCATTAGGCCTTTATAACTCGCTGCTCACTTTGGAAATAGTTCCGCCAAACAAAAATATGTCTCTCGCACAATCGAGGTTATCAACAAATGACGCGTTCCTTTTAGAACAAAATTTATGCATTCAGCTAGGTTTGTGGTCATATGACCATATCGTAGGCTGCCGTCGTATAATTGTGTCCACTGTTTGAAAGGTATGTTACAGAGGTAGTTTGCGCCTTGATCGTTAACTGAACGTAAATTCCGTAACACCTCATGAAAATGATCCTTATTGATCTCGTACCTTGCCAATATAAGTTGATAGCAAAAATTACATACTAATATTCCATTCAAAATAAATTTAATATTACAACCAAAAGTATATTAATAGAGATTAAATACCCATGTTGATCACTTACTTTCGTTCAATCGTAGACCGATATTGCCTGTAGTAGTTGGACGCAATGTGCCTTAGACAATACCGATGGTGTGTGCGATCCCATAGGCTTCCATGTCACTTAATTGCGGCTAGTATTCTAGTGCCCTAATTTGATATAACGCAGATATCAGGTTGGGGGCATACACGCCTCCTTAACCTAGAAAGAAAGAAAGAAATCCCAGTCATCAGCTGACTCCCCCGGTGTTATTGTAAATGCAATTGGAAGGATTCTCCCACTGCCATCCTGTGCCACAGCTAGCAATAGCCGATGGGTATATCTACCATACATAAATGTACCGTCAATTTGTACCAATGGCTTGCAGTACACAAATACATCCCGACATTACTAAAAGCTCCAGAACAGATGTTTGAACACTTGGCATCCACGGAGCAATCGGTCGTTGTAGTACGCAGGGACCGTTTCAAGGTCTGTTATGCAACCTGGGACGTACCTCTCTAGCACCTAACACCACTGCCAAACCTCATTATATAAAGCGTCCCACCCGCTATGCATCTTTTCCAACGCCTTTTGCTTAACTATCCAAGCCTTGCGATAAGAGGGTGTGTACCTCAATTGGCTACGAATATTGACAATTATGTATGACATAGAAGTCCTGGGATCCGCCTTCAACATCGGTAGTATTAAGGTAGCTATCATGCCTGAATCCATCTTGGGATGATCTTGTGAGACACCTGTCAACGAAGTACATTAAATAATGCAACATTAAGTAATAACATTATTATTCAAAACCCTAAACACCCAGTGATCTGTACCGGTAACACATGTATGTGGACCTTTGTATTTTTTTATCTCCCACAAGACTATCTTTTTGCTAAAAGAAGCCATGATTTTCTATGAACATGTACCGTCTTACACTGCACACTTGGCCTTAAACTTCTCAAATTTAGATTTAACCACGTTGTAATTAACCCCGTGATTGATGCTATATTGTATCAAAGCACTAAGAAAACTATCCTTACTGGAAAACTCCTTACCAACTTCTAAATCACCCGAATCGAATGACTAACTTATATGGTCATGGGTTCTATGTGGTAGCTCTAGAAACTCCAACCCATCATCTGCCGATATGTCGGCATTATGCATGTGGACTGGAGGCGAGTATGCCCTGAATCGCGAATCTTCTTCTTCTTCATCTAAACCCCTTCAACATATTCAGGTTCGGATGGAACAAGCTCCGGTTCAGAAAATAAAGCATCTTTTGCACCATCGGGGCCTGGCACTTAAGGTGGATTCACATCAGACTCATCATCCAACCCATCATGATCTGCAACGTATGAGGTCACCTCACCAGTGGACGTCGTAGGGAGTACATCGTCCCTTCTTGTGGACGTTTCATAACGTCCCTAATTAGATGTGGATTGCCAACCACTAGAAGTTGATGTCATTCCCCAATACTATTTCCAGCATCTAACATTGACCCACCGATGTGTATGTCCCATCCACTAACCGAGTGTCTTGCAGGAGTTGTGTTTTCCATACTGTCACAAAACATGGGTGCTTCCGTGTTCTGCCTCCCACTAACGGAGTGTCGGCTAGGGGTCGTGTATTCATCTCGAATAGCAGTTGATGTTGAAGTTGCAAATGTTTCATTTGGTAATGAAAATTGAACATATATCTCAAGATAGGGTGATCCACTAGCGAGGTGAGTCTACACCATTGCCTCAAAGCTACGAACACCTTTGATATAAAATGCATCATATGTTACGGTATCAATCGAAGCACAAAATCGATACTTAATAGAAGAAACCCTACTTGGCGTCGTTCTGAAAATTTTGCGCCTAATTCTTTTATGAAATTCTGTAAAATCTAAACTTTGGTTAAAAACCATTCGCGCTGTGTTCTCCGATAAAAAGACAACACCGTTCTTAGTGTCACGGACTTCACCATTATAGTAAATAATATCATTAATACATTCACTCATCTTTAATTTCTATTCTGCTTAGCCTCTCTAATTTTTCTTGCTGTAACTTATGCAACCTGAGAATGATATTTGCCTTGTTTATAGCCTAAGGCCAAGCATGAACTACTGTAGAAAAAGAGCGTCACGTGGGAGCAAATTTCAGAAATTTTGCTAACAGTGCATCTTGCTTGAAGCGTTTTTGACACTATTTGTTCAGAAATGTCTTCTTATAATTATTTTTTCAGGAACTACTGTAGAAAAAGAGCGTCCACGTGGGAGCTTTTTTCAGAAATTTTGCTGACAGTGCATCCTGCTTGAAGCGTTTTTGACATTATTTTTTCAGAAATGTCTTCTCAAAATTATTTTTTAGGAACTACTATAGAAAAAGAGCGTCCACGTGGGAGCCTTTTTCTGTAATTTTGCTGACAATGCATCTTTCTTGAAGCGTTTTTTAACACTATTTGTTCAGAAACGTCTTCTCAAAATTATTTTTTCAAGGTCAAAATAGTCAATTTTGTTAAAAAAATAAACACAATATTATTTTTTAAAAAACTAAACCCTAATTTAATTTATTTTAAATCCTAGAACCCTAATTTAATTAATTAATTTACACACCATAAACCCTAGTTTAATTTATTTAAAACCCTAAAACGCTAATTTACTTAATTCATTTAAAAATCATAAACTCTAATTCAAATAATTTTTATAAAATAACACTAAATCATGATTTGTTTTAAAATCTACTAAAACTTTAAACCCTAACCTATTTTTAAAAAAATAACCATTAAACCTCTACTTATTTTAGCAAAACCCTTACCCTAAAACCCCTAAAAAACTTTAGGGACTAAACATGAAAATATCCCTAAATATAAAAACACGGAGCAAAACGCGGCCCTGGGGGAGCGCTTTGTTGGAAATTTCTCCCTAAAACACGGCCACGTAGGTGTATTTTACCAAAACTAGCCATTTTCCGTAAATAATGCTTTAATTGGCCCATTTTCATATTTTTGTTTGGAAATGGGCTTTTTTGGGTAAATCGATCGTGATTCCTATTATAAAAAGTTCAAAAAGTTAACGTTGAAAAAAATGTTGCCTTTTTTATTCTTGTTACCAACTCTCTTGTACTTCAATTATTTTTTTAGGTTATATATTTTTAGGATCAAATTAAGTAAAAAATAATTTATTTGAACTAATTAATAATATTTTTTAAACCTCAATAGTTAGCATTATTAAATACTGCTATCCTGGTAGATGATACTTTAAAATCAATTTTTTTAAATATTTTATTGAATGATTTTTTTTTACTGATGATCAGAATAATTAATATTAACTATTTCAACTATGTAATTATAAAAATAAAAACAAATTATGAGAATTCTAAATTTGAGTATTTTGAAAGAAACCAAAAACTAGCTTTAAAGTACCATAATTTAAAATTCTTTAAAATGATAAAGTTTGCCATCTAGACCATGACTTGATTTTTCAAAATTTATAATAAATCTTCTATCATTTTAATCTATATAAATCCACTAACACTAAATAAAACTCAACATATAATATTATTATATACTTCTGATCACCAACTTGAAAATCATATAAGGTTTGGGTCGTCTACCCGCGACTCGATTAGGCTCTACCAGGTGGATGCGTGCAAGCCTTACAGTAAGAAGTCAGCAAGGGGAGCTCACAGTCTTAGCTCGCACATGCCAAGGGGGCTCGCAAGGGAAGTTCACGGTTTCAGCTCGCATATACCTAAGGAGTTACACGTGTCCAACATACATAGAGTCTACTAAGAACATCAATTCCATAAACAATAACCATGTATATAAATATTCGATTGTCGTCTTCAATGAGACATAATGAAAAAGTACTCAACAATTGGTGCGGTAAGCATGGACAGATTTTCGACCAGTAGATTTCTTTAAGTTTAAGAAAAAACCTTTCACAGAAATTACAATGGCTCACCCAAATGACAATTTCTCCGTCAATCTTTCATTTGGACAAGCTAGAGCCTTGAGTTCTAGCAGTCAACCTAACGAAGCAGACTTGTTCGTCGACTGGTTCACCGTTCAACCGGAGAACTTCGATAGTGCAGCTTATCAGGGATTTTTTGGTCCATTGGACTTGAACATATCCTCTGTTCATGGGCTACCACTCCCTTCTATCCAGGAAACATCGCCACAACAGTTTCTTACTCTTCAAGAGTAGATGAGGTTAATGAAAGAATAGATGGCTGCATAGGATGCTCAGTTCGAGCAGCAATAGACTTTTCAACAGGAGTTACTAAAGTAGAATGAAGAGTTAAGAAGGAAGGTACATTCTAACAATTCTGATTTCCATGATAATATGAATGTGTAGGATGAAGGTCCAGGCATGCATGTGAGAGAATGACAGAGCGAGATGGATGAGTTGCAATGAGACGTGCGGGCATTGCACCCCGAGTCTCAATACATGGATTGGCTTTTCTATTCTAACAATCCATTAGCTTATGAAATAGTGGCCATGAACTTGCCACATAATTTTAATATCCTAAAAGACATGTTTGAATGGAGGAGAGACCCACGAGCCCACCTGATGCAGTATAGTGATTATATGAATGTGCTGGGAGCATCAGATTCTACAAAGTGCAAGGCTTTTTCCACAACACGTAAAGAAAGTGCGAAGGATTGGTACTTGTCCATTCCTTAGGGCTTAGTTCAAAGGTTCTCCCAGTTGGGCCAAATGTTCCTAGAAAGATTTAGGGCCTACAGGGAAATCATGAGCAGGCCTATGGGGTTGATGTCCGTGAAACAGAGAGAAGGTGAGTCACTCTAAGATTATGTGAAGTGGTTTCATGCTGCGACTTTGAACACAAAGAACTTAGAAGATCAGTAGGCTATCAATGCTTTCATCATAAGGGTACAAAATGACCATGCGCAGTACTCCTTTACTGATAATAGGCCCCAGAGTTGGGCAGACCTGTATGAGCGAGCCCACAAGTCTGCAGAAGCATAGGAGATTAAAAGGGCATCACGTGACACCTTTCAAAGGGAAGACAAGCCATTTGGGAATCAAAAGGGAGCTTATAGCAGGCAAGGCCCCCTAATCAGTCGTTATGAGCATGAGATAGTAGGCAGCAGAGAGCACAGACGTAACTTGATTCTTCTAAGGCTCCTTAGAGGTCTTAACCAGAAAACACCAAGAAATATATTCCCAATAGCAGGTTTGACACCCATACTTACATTCTGAACCAAGTAAAGAGTTTTGGCATCCTGCCCAAACCATTTCCAATGTGGCATAGCACAAGAAAGGCAAACTCAAAAGATAGATGTGCTTTCCACAAATACGTTGGACACAAGACTGACAATTGTTTCACTTTAAAGAATGCTATTGAAGAGATAGTGCAAAATGGTGAACTCACTGAATTTATCGATCAAGGTGTTTCCCAACAGGGTAAGAGTTTAGTGGTGATCCTAAGGGTAAACAGAAAGTTAAAAGTACCATCCATGTGATTGTAGGTACAAATGAAGACTAGGTAGGTTTTGATGAAAAGAGGAAGGCTCATATGAGAAGTGTGATGTCTGTTAGCACCCTTAATAAATCATGTCAATATGGAAGATGGAGCGTTGAATTTGGTAACGATGATGAATAGTTAGTCTAGAACAAAGAGGGTAATTATCTGATGGTTGTTTTTACGACGATTGCATATTTTGAGGTTAAAAGTATACTCGTAGACAGTGGGAATGTAATAGAGGTGCTATCTTAGGAAGCGTATCAAAATATGGGTTAAAAAAGAAAATTTTTTCCAAAGCAAGCTCGTTGTATGGTTTTGCGAAGCATTCAGTCGAGGTAAAGGGCTCTATCATTTTACTAGTCACCTTAGGGATGGCGAGCACACGACTACGGAATACGTTCAATTTTTTGTTGTAGACCATCCCATGGTGTACAATGCTATTTTTGGGCACCCAATAATGAGGATGGCAAAAAATGGTAGTTGCAACATTTTGCATGAAGATCAAGTTCTCAACAAGAATAGGGATCGAGTTCTTGCGATTGAATCAATGAATTGTAAGGCAATGCCAAATGTTATCTGTTAAACAAGCGTGAGAGCCCGTATCTAGAGGACATATATGACAGTGAAAAATATGCTAGGGTAGACCTCTAAATGATCGTCCACAAGTTGAATGTATTCCCAGAGGCAAAATTGTTTAAGTAGAAGAAGAGGAAGTTCACTCCGCAAGTAGTGGAAGCAATAAGGTAGGAGGTAGCTAAATTGTTATTAGCGGGTTTTATCAGGGAGGTCAAGTATCCAGATTAGGTCTCGAATATGGTCATGGTAAAGAAAGCAAATGAAAAATGGAGAAAGTGTATTGATTTCACCAACCTCAACAGGACGTGCCCTAAGGACAGTTTTCCTTTACCTTCGGTTGAATGTTTGGTTGATGGTTTTGTAGGTCACATGTTCATGAGTTTTATGAGCACTTTTTCATGTTATAATCAGATTTTGTTGGATCAATATGACCAGGAAAAGAATAGCTTTCATCACTGGGGAATGGCTTTTCTGCTATCGAGTCATGCTTTTTGGTCTCAAGAACGCAAGAGCAACCTACTAAAGATTGGTGAATAGAATTTTTAAAGAACAGATAAGATGCGAAATTGGGGTCTATGTGGATGACATGTTAGTGAAAAGTGGATTTATGAAGACCATGTGCAAAACTTATCGGAAGCGTTTGTTGTTTTGAGAGCCCACAACATGAAGTCGAATCCTAAAAAGTATGCTTTCGACGTATAGGCTGGCAGATTCTTGGTTTCATGATTTCAAAAAAAGGAATAGAGATAAACCCGGAGAAGATCTGTGCGATCTTGGAAATGCATCCTTCACGAATAATAAAAGATATTCAGTGCCTCATAGGTAGAGTCAAGAAACTCAATAGGTTCATCACCAGGATGTCAGATAAATGCCTCCATTTCTTCAAAACTTTGAGAACCTCATTTTCATGGACCGAGGAATGCTAGGCAGCCTTTGAAGAGCTAAAGTTATACCTTACCTCCCCACCGCTTCTGAAGTCACCACAAGTGGAGAAACCTTCTATCTATATTTGGATATCTTGGAGGAGACAATTGCAATAGTGTTAGTTAGAGCAGAGCATGTCCGCCAATTTCCAATGTACTACATCAGCAAGGTACTCTAGAACGGCTAACTGAGGTACTCAAAAATAGAAAAGTGTATTTTTACTTTTATTGTTGTAGCTCACAAATTGCGTCCATACTTCTAGACTCATCCAGTTGTTGTTATGGCTAATTAACCAATGAAGGAAGTATTATCCAAAACTGACACCTCAGGAAGGGTAACAAAATAGAGTATCGAATTGGTTGAGTTTAGAGCAGAGCTCACCCTGAGAATAGCAATAAAAGGGCAAGTATTGGCTGACTTCATGGTGAATTGTTCTTTCCAGAAGCCTGTTGGCCCAGTAGGTAACACAACCTATAACCTGAAATACTAGATAATGAATATTTTATGAAGTTAAATATGTATGTTATTTACAATTTTATGTAAACATTGGTAAACATCAGCAATTCAATTTGTTATTTCTATAATGATACATGATGAGTTTGTACTTTATTCTAAGATGTCTTTTCAACTTGTTGTACACAACCTAGTAGTTAGTCCACCTCAGAAAGGTGCATATACAACTGATAGTTTAAAAAGTTGGTTAGTTTATGTTGACGGCATCGCAGCCAAGGCAGGGTCAGGAGCAGGAGTACTCATGATCAATCCTAGTGGCACTGAATGGCATTTTAGACTATCTTTTGAGTTTTAAACATCCAACAACACTGCAGAATATAAAGCTTTGATATTAGGACTGCAACTAGCATGCCAACTAGGAGTGAATGATCTGGTCATCCACACAGATTCACAGTAGGTGGCGAAGCAAATGAATCGTGAGTACGAGGTAAAGGAAGCAGTGTCGAAAAAATATCATTTAGTTGCAACCTAATTGCTCGTAGGATTTGATAAATTTCAGATAAAGCAACTTCCAAAGAGTGACAACATGCGTGCAGGTGCTTTATCCAAACTAGCATCATCTATTGTTATTCAGCAAAGAGGGAAAATCCTACTCGAGTATAGAGATTCCTCGAGTTTTGATGTGCCACAAGTTCTATGCATAGATCAAGAGAAGACATGGATAATTCCCATAGTTTGCACACTTCAGGGCACATATGATAATATGGACAATAAGGAGCTTGCAAAGCTACAATGCAAGGCTACGAGGTATGTCATTATCGCAAGCTACAAATATCTGAAAAATTCCTAATGGATGAATTAGATATCTGAACACTGTGTAGATAGTTGTTGAATTGTTCAATTAGATGATAAATTAAAATAATTTATTTTGTCCTACAATTGCTAGGTATACCATTTTAGATAGTGTACTATATAGAAAGGGGTTTTTGCATTCACTGTTGCGATGTTTATCATCATCTGAGGTTGAGTATATGATGCGAGAAATTCATGAAGGTATCTTTGATGGTCATTTGAGAAGAAGGCTACTTGCCCAAAAATATTTCAAATAAGGGTATTACTGGTTTACAGTTCAAAAAGATGCACATCAATTGGTTCGCACATGTGACTCTTACTAGAGATATGCCAAGGTATAGCGACAACCAACAAAGCCTCTTCAGGTTATGTCAAGCCTCTGGCCATTCGTGCTTTGGGGAACTGATATCCATGGTCCGTTTTCAATAGCTATGACACAGAAGAAGTTTATAGTAGTGGTTGTGAATTATTTCACCAAGTGGATTGAAGTTGAAGCTTTAACAATCATTACGGAGAAACAGATGGAATCTTTCCTCTGGAAGTCAATTTTTTGTAGGTTTGGTATACCTTGCTTGATCATTAGAGACAATGGCATACAATTTCAGGGAAAATTCAAAAACTTTTGTATTGATCTTCAGATAACTTTGGCTCAGAGTTCAGTTAAAATGCCACAAGTGAATGGTTAGGTAGAAACTATGAACAAGAAAATTTTAACGGCCTTGAAAACGAAAGTTGGTCAGACCAAATGTAATTTGTTGGAGGAGCTACCATGAATTTTATAGGCTTTGCAAACTTCACCCTATGCCGCGACAGGAGAAACAACTTTTTCCCTTATTTATGGCATAGAGGCGACAATTCTTGCTGAGATTGATATGTGATCTTACAAAACCATACATTTTGATAAAGGTGCCAACCAAGAGGCTATCAAGCTCAATCTTGATATGGTTGATGAATTCAGAGAAGTAGAGAAAATTAAGAACGCAGCGCGTACTCAATTAGTAGCTCGCTACTACAATTCTAAGGTTAAGAATAAGCAGTTCTAAGTAGGTGATCTTGTCTTAAGAAATACCATGGCTAATTTTCTAGATTCGCAGAAAAAGAAAATAGCTTTGAGTTGGGAATGGCCATACAAGGTCATAGAAAAGATTGGCCATGAAACATGTAAGTTATCAAACATGGAGGGCATGGTTCTGCCACGAACATGGAATGCCCATCACCTCAAAAAGTACTATGTATAATTTCTTACTCTTTGAATAAAAGTATTTTTCTTATAAACACTTGTACTTAGTATTATATAAAGGCTTCTCGGGTTATGACCGCAAACTCCAAAAATAGCTAGTGGACCTACGCTCCCAACCATTATTCTAAGAGCTCGTAAAGTTAAGCTCGAAACTCTAACATAGCTAGCAGACCTTCTCTTCCAGCTAGTGTTATAAAGGTTTGTCGGTTTATAATCACAACCTTCAAAAACAAGTAGTGGACCTATGCTCCCAGCTAGTATTCTAAGAGCTCGCAGAATTAAGCTCACAGCACCAGCATAGCTACCGGATCTATGCTCCCAGCTGATGTTATAAAGGTTTTCCAGTTTATAATTAAAACCTTTAAAAACAACTAGTAGACGCACGCTCCTAGTTAGTATTTTAAGAGCTCACAGCTCCAACGTAGCTAACAGACCTATGGTTCTAGCTGATGTTATAAAGGTTTACCGATTTACAATTGCAACCTCCAAAAATAGCTAGTGGACCTACACTCCCAGCTAGTATTCTAAGAGCTCGCAGAGTTAAGCTTGCAGCTCCAACACAGCTAACGAACCTACACTCCTAGTTGATGTTATAAAGGTTTTCTAGTTTATGATCGCAACCTCCAAATATAGCTAGCAGACCTACGCTCCCAACTAGTATTCTAAGAGCTTGTAGAGTTAAGCTTGCAGCTCTTACACAGGTAGCGAACCTATGCTCCCAGCTTATGTTACAAAGGTTTGGCGGTTTATGATCGCAACCTCCAAAAACAGCTAGCAGACTTATGCTCCCAGCTGATATTCTAAGATCTCGAAGACTTAAGCTCACAGTTATAACACAGGTAGCAGACCTACGTTCCTAACTTACAGTATAAGGGCTAGCAAATTCAAGCTCGTAGGTCCAATGTAATTAATGGTTCGAATTGTATTAGGTCGCTTAATGATTTTTGGGAAAGTACTATGAAATCTACCCAAGTTCAGAACTTGCTTAAGTTCAAAATATCCTTAAGTTTAAAATTTGCTTAAGCCCAAAATTTGTTGAAAGTTCAAATTTGCTTAAGTTCAAGATTTGATTAAATTCAAAAATTGCTTGAGTTCGTAGAAAGATGAGATGCCATAACACTAATAAGTAAACTTGAAATTTTTTAATATTTAATTTTTTCATTCAAATAATAAGAAGGGTAACGCATGTTTACAAACGATTAATGTATATTCTCTCCCCCTTCAAGATCGCTGGTGATCTCATCTTCCCTCTCTCCTCTCTCTACAACTTTCATGTTTTTAGCAGGCACAACGATGGTGTTGTCATTGTTATCAGTATGTACAACGTTTAGTTCAGCAGGACCCTTGTCAAGGTAAAAATCTTTTGAGTTATTCCATTTAGATGCGAACTCATCCCAAGTAGCTCCCGATGGTAAGCGAACATAAAAACAAAATTTATTCATATCAACTTCGTAGAGGGCGTCGAAGTCAACTCTATGAGCACCGAAAGGGCCAGCCATAACTTGATGATGCAGAAGTATGTTTAACTTAAGTTCAATGGCGAGATTGCTCAGAGTTTCTAGAGTCTCTTTCTTGAATTTTTCTAAGGCTTCTACTTATTTTTGCTTTGAGCTCGCCATCACAGCCTCATATTCTGTAAATATTTGGTTCACAGTTGCCTTGTGCTTTTCAGCAGTTCTCCTTAGCTTAGTGTCAAAGGCCTCATTTCTCTCCCTTTCATCTATGACCTCACAAGATAATTCATTAATTTTTACTTTTGCAGCCCCCAATTTCCCAGCGAGCTCTTTATTTTGCTTGTAGAGCATTTCATTTTCCTCTATCATCTTAAGATATTGCTCGTGAGGGCTTTCTAATGTTCCTCCAAGCTACTTCTGATTAGCCTCTGCCTCACTAACACTTTCATCAAGGCCCAAACTCATCATGGTGGCCTCATCCAGGAAAGCTTGCAGAGAGGAATTGAGTTTCGATAAAGGAGACTTCTGCAAATCATTGGCGACTCAGGATCACACATTCGCCTTTTTACAGTTTCTGGCACAGAAGCTTTCCACTTCTCTATTATACTGTACAATTCCTTCATGCTCAAACACCCGTGACCTGGGAGTAGCTCGCCATCATCTTCAATAGATGGCTCCTTAATAGAAGATAAAGGGGGATGAGGAATACAAAGAGGAATAGAATGGGGAGAACTACCACAGACAATAATTGGAGAGCTCTTACAAGCCACAGATGGTGAGCTCGCCAAGGGAGAAGTAGGGGTAGTGGCCATTATAACATAGGGCCCAGCATGATCTGCCCTCTTTTTACAAAAAGACTCTAGCCTTCTACTATTTGCTTCATTTAAACTACTGATAACCATCTTAACAGCCTCCACATCTATTTTGCTAGCGCATTTCCCTCAGAGAAGCTCGTAGGTCCATAGCTTCGTTAATTTCTTAGGATACACTGGTAGTTTCCTCAAAGTCGCTTCCAAAACTGCGAACTGTGCCTGCACCACCAACAATTTTAGTATTAGCAAGAGTAGTTATCAAATTAATATTGGCATCACTTTCTTTCTGCGATGAGACCACCAAAATATAGGGGCAAGGTTTCATCCTACAGTAACAATAAAAGAAGTTCTTCGGTTCCTCTTTAAATCTTGTTAAGATTAGGCCCAAATCATTATTGACATATTTGACTACGTAGAGTCATGTTCGTTTTTCAGGGTCCGCACCTAATGCCTCAACAACTTTCCTGTTGTCACCTCGTCTATACCCATTGGGGCTAAGGCTCTCCAAACAGTATCGAAACACGTTCCTTGTAAAACCCCTAACCCGTATCTGTCACCAGAATAAAGTTACAGAGTATTACCAAAGTTTACAGAATAATTACAGATAATTCATGTTAAATACTGTTCATTTCCAAAACTAGTCATATTGTCTCTTGAATGGACCCTTAAGGCCCATTATAAACGTTGGAATCAAGTTGGGACTAAATTGGGAACTCAGGAAATTTTTCACAAAATTTCACAATTTCTCTCATATACAAGGGTTACACGCCGGTTTGGATAGGCCATGTGGCTCACATGGTCAAGTGGCACACCCATTTCCTAGGACGTGTGGTGTATGAAATAGGTCACACGACCGTATCCTCAGCCTGTGTAACTCTCTGACTTGCAAAATATTAAGGTGTAGGTTTCACATGGCCAAGACACACGCTTGTGTTCTAGGCCGTGTAGTACATACAACTGAGACACACGCCTGTGTCTCTGCCCATGTGCCAAATTCTGAGCATTCAGTCTCTAAATTTTAGGATGCAGGGGACACACGGCCAAACCACATGCTCATGTGCCAAGCTGTGCGTCACACACGGTCAAGACACACGCTTGTGTGTCTATTCGTGTGGACAAAATAAAGCTATTTTCTAGCTTTATTTCTCACCCAAACTTTGCTAATGACCTACACCAAAACTTTCATTCATATACCAACCAATTCAAGCATCATAACCAAGTTAATTCTAACATCTAACATGGTACATCATTACATGCATTCATGTTTATAATGTTACCCTTTTGTGAACATACATGTTAACATAATTCAATCAACCACACTAAACACATGGTTATTCACCATGGTATAACCTTATAATTTTACCAAAACAAATCTTTACTGGCCATTCCAATGGCTAGATTACAATCAACCATTTATGTGCCAATATGGCCAAGTAACCTATACATGCCATTATAACCATAATTGATTTACCATATGTACCGAAATGGGCCGATGGATAGTGCGAGTGATCTCTGCCAAGCTTCCAATCCAACGAGCTTCCGATTTACTATAAAATAGGGACATAAAACTAAGTAAGCATATAATGCTTAGTAAGTTCGTATAACATGGTACTTAACTTACCATTCATTCTATTTCAAGATAAACATGTAAGGCACATTTAATCAATTTGATCTTAAGTCCTACACATATCCTCATTCCCCTTGTTAGTCATACATTCTACAATATCATCAAGAAACATATATAGGATCCACAACAATCAGATTTCTAGACACGTATGCTTTCCACATCACATATTTATTTAACATGTATAAATCATATCTTTATATTACAAGTATATTTTCATAATAATTCATCTCGAGTTTAGATTATTTCATGTCAGAACTTTACTCATATTATTTGAAATATCAATGTCACACGAGTACTACACTTAAGGTGTACAAATCTAATCAAGGATGAACATATTCATCAAATAAATTCCATGTACAAATATCATCATCTCATATTTCCATATATCAATTATCACGTATCATCATTTTCAGTATTTCACACAGATACGGATAATAACTCATTTCTTATTCATATATTCTCTTGTCAAGATTTTTCCCGTTGAATTTATCTGAAATATCGATGGATACACAGGTAGTACACTCGAGGTGTACAAATCAGGATCCGTCAACTCATATTTAGGGGTACCCATTAGGGCACATAACCAAGGAGCACACTCTCGAGCGACATATCAGGATACTTAGATGAGCCATGTAACAGGACACTTATCTAGGCTAAACAGGAAACTCATAAAAGTTTTACTCAAGAAGCTCATAGAGCTTATCAAATATCTCCAAAAAGATAATATCAGGGAGCACCGGATAAGGTAACAGGAAGTTCAAGCGAGCCATGTCATGAAGCTCATAAGAGCCTATATTAGGACGCTCACGTAGAGCTGCATATGTGTCCATATTATATGTTGGATCACAACCAATCAAATCATGTAACAGGACGCTCACAAAGAGTTGCAGTAGTGTGCAACACATGCAAAATCACTACCAATCAAGATGCTCGCAAGAACTATTTATCAGTATGCTCGAGAGGGCTATATCAGGAGTACTCGTCCGAGTTAAATCTCGCTCGCAACATATGCAGGACCTTAATATTAATACAGGAAAATACTGTATTCATTGACTTTCATTTATTCAAACTGGATTTAATATTTTTTGGGCATTATCTGGCATGTGATTATTTCATACATTTATAATATTCATATAATTCAAATAAACACATTCCAAATTCATTTCAAGCATAAAAATAACATTTTTATCATTTATCATTTATCGGGCATTATCACTTGTCGGGCTTTGTCGGATATGTTTTCAATGTCATATATATATATGATATTTATACAATTCACAAACACAATATTTAATTCAAGCATATAAGTATGCACAATTTAGTTACACAAACTTACCTCGACAAATGTTCGTGTACGTAAAATCTATTAATCTGACCTTTTTCTCTTTTCCTTGTTCTAACTCCGAATTTGGTCTACCAAGATCTAATTTAGCCAAGAAAGCTTGCTTTCTTTTTCCTAGGGTTTCCATGCAAAATATTTGGGGAAGATGATGATAAATGATGATATTTTTTATTTAATTAATTTATCATCTTTAATTATTTTGATTTCCAATTTAGTCCTTAACCTTTTTCTAAGTTTCCATGGATAAATCATCCAAAAATATCTACTAACTTTTCATTAATGGTCTAATTACCATATAAGGACCTCCACTTTAAAGTTTTATAGCTATTTAATCCTTTTTTCTATTTGAACTCAATTTTGCACTTTGTGCAATTTGGTCCTTTATCAAATTAAACATGTAATCGATAAAATTTCTTTACGAAATTTTACAAAATATTATTATCATACTATATATCATAAAATAGTATTAAAATAAATTTTTTTCCCGACTTGGATCTGTGGTCCCAAAAACCACTGTTCCGATTTTTTATCAAAAATGGGCTGTTACATTCCTCACTGTTATAATATCTTTGATAACCAGCGAATTGCCAACGTGAAGCCTTTCCAGTTGGGCTGAACTACCATCTGTCCTAACGGTTCACTTGATTGAGCACATGTCTCTACTCGGCGTAAACCACTTTGTGGGAAAATCAAATTCGTCGGCAAGCTTACGTCTCACCCTAATATATTTTCCTCAATTCATTCGATTATTAGGCCATCGATTTGCAATTATAGTCTTGGTTTTATCGCGAAGAGAAAAATAATAGAAGCCTGATGAATTCCTCTGGTTTTGGGCCTTTAATAGATACAAGCTTTGGAAAACTGCGAGTTGTGGTGCTTCATTATGTCGACAGCAATCGATAAAATAAGCCATTGTGATCCACCAAGAGAACCCATAGAGTTGACCATGATCGATCTAGTACTCTTGAAGGAGATGACAAAATAATGAATGCAAGGGCAAATAGAACCCGGCTTCTAGAGCATGGATGGGTAGCAAGAAGCTGCTGTCACTAGTATCAATAAGCCTGTGTAGCCCATCAAGAATGGAGAATTCATAAGCAAAATAGGGATTTGAATCCCCTGTGTGCCCAAAGCTCGATTCATTTCTTCTTCTTTTGTAGTGAAATGAAGAAGTTAGCTTCTACAAGGATCTTCAAAGCACACTCTCGTGGTGGGTAATGGGGAATTATTCGACCACTAGCCCCCCTCATTCTCGACATATTTCTGATGCAGAAAAAAACAAGAAATTAAGATAGAAGAAAGCTAAAACCTAATACGAGGAAGTTACCAAGATTTACCTCAAAGAAAGCCTCAATCGAGCTTTGTTGTAAAAGATGCTAAAATTGTAAGTTTAGGGTTTCAAAAACCCCCTTTTAAGGAAGTTTTTCTTCTCCACGTTTTGACGGTTCAAATAACTGAGGAGCACTAACAGTTAGATACAAATAGGTGCGATTGACTTGTACATGTGGCGAAGTTAACGTCATGTTCTAGTGGTCACTACGTATTTTGCAAGCTATATAAATCAAAGTGATGGCTCTAAGGAGCGTCACTTTATAACCCTCCTTAAACCCAATGGGGGGACTAGATTGTTATATACTTATGATTTCCAACCTGAAAACCAGATAAGGTCTGGGTTGCCTACCTGCAACTCAACTAGGCCCTACCAGATGGATGCGTGCAAGCTTTACAGTATGAAGTCAACAAGGAGAGCTCGCGGTCTCAGCTCTCATAGACCCAAGGAGTTACACATGTCCAACATGCATAGAGTTTACTAAGAACATCAATTCTATGAACAGTAACCTTGTATATAAATATTCGATTGTCCTCTTTAATGCGACACAACGAAAAAAGTACTCAACAAATATTTATTTGATTTAAAATTTAATATGTTTTATGTTATTAATCATATTTATATATTTTCAAAAATTTATAATACTCATATTAAATATTTTTTTGTGCATGTATCTACATTTTAATTATCAATATCATTATTTCTTTTATTGTTAGTTTATGAAATTTCAATAACTCATTTTTTTTAAAAATTATCCAAACAAAATAGTTATAAATATTAGTATTTTTAAAGCATGCATTTTAAAAATCATAATTTAAAAAATTAAAAATTTTAAAAATTTTATGCAAGGATTTGGAATTTTTTAGGAAGAATTGGATTTTTGGGCTAGATTTGAGATTTAATGGGCTTTCGTGAACACTACTATTATATATTTCTTGATAAACTAATTTAAAATTGATGTCAACTCGTTCGCAGCTGTTTCTTCCCTGTTTCTCCGATCCCCATCCATGTCAGAAGCTGAACAAGCCAATTCCCCAAAGCCTCCTCCAGTAAACTATCTTTTTTCTCTTCATTTATCTTAAATTCTGTGTATTTTTCTTTTCCATGTATATATGTTTAAGTTCATGCACGTCGACATATGCTGCCGCTGGTGGGGGGATGGCAATTATCTCCTATAACTGTGAAATTGATTCGAAAATTTGAATTTTGATGCTAGTTTATCAATGGGTTTTGTTAATACACTACATGTTCCATAAAAAAACACGATTTTTTATGCTGATTTTACTTTCCGGAAGCAGTAAAATGGATTATCATTTATTTATTTGTGTTCGAATGTGTAGTATTTGGAGGTTTTATGCAAAAGTTCCGGCAAGAAAACCCGGTTTGCAGCCGGTACTAAGGCCGGATTTGCAGTGTCATTGATAAATAGAAAGTTGGGTATCGGAGCTCCGGTTGCCTTGCATATTGAATCCGTTAGAGAAGGGGAGGAACCCATTATTTTTGGCCCTGATGCTGTTCTTGTGAATTATGACAATGGTTGGAATTTGCAAACTGTTTCTGAAATGGATTTTCCTGGTACTTGACTTCTTATCAGTTTAAAATATAATTATGCTTTTGGGTGTTGGGATTGTGTAGGTTCTCATTTGCTTACATCCTTGTCCGTGTTTCCTGTTTAGGCATTGGTAAAGGCAAACATGTTCGGGGATTTTCGACACAGCTCCCTAATGGAAAGGTAATAACATCCTCTAGCATTTCCTTTAATGTATGTTGTCAAGCGGTTTTCAGATAGAACAATTGTCAGGATGATTTGATTAATGTTTTCATGACAAAGAAGAAATAAAATTTTGTAAGCATTACATGCCTCCGGTGAGCTGCTTTACGTCTTCAGTTGCATATCTGCAGTTCTAAGACTAGTTTGGAATTATAGTGGTTGTGTCATTACATGGATGAAGTGTTGTAAAAAGGGAACGCCAAATTGAAAACCTTCCTAGTCCAGGTGCTATTTCCTCATGATCTAGTTGCCGTTACTGGAAATTAGTAATGAGAAATCAATTTTGTTTCAAAGTTTTTAATATTTCCAAATAACCATACAAACTCATATCATTTTCAACAAATATATGCTTATTATAAACATCAAACTAGATTATATTTTTAACAATAAAAATCTGGATTTACGTAAGTCATTTTATTGTTTCAACTCTCTAGTACATGTTCATCTCATATTCTTGATTGATATATATTTTATTTGTTCACTTCAATAGAATTTTGATGTCTCTCTTGGCTAACATGTTTTATTATATTTGTTTTCATTCTTAACAGAACGTTGATCTCACTAATTCTCGCAAAATGGTTTCAAAACCAGGAATAAGTTTTCTTTACATTGCAAAAGTTTTGTTAGCTTTTGTTTTGATGTTTATGTTGGCGGGAGTTTTCATGTTGGCTCTTGACAATCTTCCTAAACTAATTTTACTCTTTAACTCTTCCATGTAACTATGTCAGATTTGAAAGAAGTTATATTTGATTTTTATTAAAAGCAATTAATGCTTGAGCATTTGTAAATGAGATATATGTAATTGCAAAAACTGTTAAAGAATTTACTTCTATACTGCTCTTAGTATAAAAAATAAAAAATCTCATGATTCAGTTATTCTTTGGGTCAAATAATAGCATCTGGTTTGGTGATTTTAATTTGCTCTTATCATCTTTCTCTTTATTAATGGCTATTTGTTTTTTTTTTTTTCAACTAACACGGTCGACTTACTCTTTTCATCTTTTCTAAGTTTAAATTGAGTTAAAATAAGTCTTGTCTTTTCTTTTTTTTGATTGATGTAGTTTTCGTTTATATTTTGGGTTTTGGGGTTTTTTTTTTTAAATTTTATTGATTTGGATTTTTATTTATTATTTGTTGTGTTTTTTTGGATGAGTTTTGATTTTGTGTTACTATTTAGAAGGTAGTTTTAGATGGTGAGATAAAATATAATATTTTGAGGTGGTGAGATAAAGCGTATTTAGTCAATGGGAGGAGTTGTTGTAATATAGATTTTTAGGTGGTGAGATTATGCTTGAGGATAGTTTTGATTGTTGGTAAAATATTATAGTAATGGTTAGATAATAACAAGGTTGATGTTTAGAGGTTGAAGGTAATGATAATGTAGGAGAATAGAGAGGTGTTTGAGAAGAAAATATTATGGCTTTACTAATTAATGAGAACGGTAAGAGATCATACAAGAAAATTTGGAGGATAAAGAATTCGGGATATAAAGTTTAGATAGTTTAGATTTGATATTTAGGGGAATTAAGAAATAATTAAAGTGACTAGGTTTGTGTTAGCCATCTAGGTGTTTTGCAGTCTAAGTACAACATTTGATCTTTCTCAGAGAGGCAATCTCTAGCTTCTAGGTTTAGACAAACACAACAAAAGAGTACACCTAAGCACACAAGAGAGTTGGGAGAATGTTGGAAGTGTTGTTATTCTTAAGCTAGCTTTAATTGCAAATGAGGGAGGGTGTCTTTCTTTATAGAGCCAAGGCCTTTTGATTAAACGATTGAAATTTATTCCAATGGACAATTAATATCATATTTCTAGAAGAGTCTATGCAATTCTATACAAGTCCCTACATTTTTAGAGTATTCTAGACCTTTAGAAAGGTTCTACTCGATTCCATAAGGTTTTGGCATCTTTTATAGACTTTTAGACCCTTTTGGGGCTTTTAGAGTCTTCTCATATGTTTTAGAGACTTTTGGGATGTTTTAGGAACCTTTGGACTCTTTCTTGCACATGCACCATTCCGAACTTGTTACTGCTAAAGGGACCTCCTTAGGCCCTTGATGGCCTTTATCTACATTTGGAGGCTTTTGCCAACACTAAGAGGGGCTTACTTCACACCCTTAGTGGGTTGCTCAGGAGCAGATTGTGACATTCTCTTTTACTTGATTTAGCAATTTCCTTGTTGCTAACTGTTGCTAAGGGAGCTCTACACTCTATTCCCTAAATTGTTTCAACCCCTATGACATGAGCAATACCTTTGAGGTCTTGACTCTAAGTGCTCTACCTGCAAATTGTCTTTGACCATATCTTATCTCGATGGAACTCTTGCTCTTGGTCCCATTGTTCAGTCACTTTTTGCACTTTTCCATTACACTCTTGCATAAGAGGGGTCAAACTTCACCACTTGTCTCGATGTAGCACTCTCCGTTGGTGCTCAATTAACCTTAGCCTTTTGGAACCCTAAAATGGTACCTAGTCTAAACACTCAACTTCTTGTGGTGCGTAACTTTTATGGCTCTAATCACTCCAAGCCTCCCTACTCGAGGCTTTTAATTACTATCGCAACCCTCGGCTTTTGATTCACTCAAAGATTTAATGCATGACAACTTGGCTTTGGTGGGGGCAATCTTGCACCTTATGGGGGCCTTCACACAATAAGTAGCTAAGGGGCTTCCTCTCGCCCGTGTCTTGATCAACTGCTTTGGACCTTCCTTTCTCACGTTAGGGCTTCATTGTAATGTCTTCAAATTTCGTTGTCGATAACAACATTATTTTAAGGCATGAATAGTAAATTTTGAAAATACTAGTAACTCCAGAATAAATTGCATTTGAAAGCTTTAAATAATGCCTTGGAATTATGTGAAATCAGTAGAGGGACTAAACTAGAAATTTATTTTGTGCCTAATAGGAAATGTTGGAGGCTTTAAAGAGATATTACACTATGATAAAATGAAATTAACCTTTAAACCATAAGTTTAAATTTGTTGTAGGAAGTTTGATAAGGGGCATTTTGGTTATTGCACAAGTGTATATATTATGGTTTTTAGGTTAATGACTAGTATTTTTAACGACAGTAACTATATACGTTACATAAATATCTTTGGTTTTTAAAAATATTTACCAGGTTAAAAAATCATTAAATATTAAAGTGAAAAAGCAGTAGAAACTAAAATAATGTATTAAAAATTGTCAATTTGTATTTGTTTACCTCTTTATCGAAAGTTTTAATTTTTTTATTGAAATTTTAAATTTCAAAACATCAAAATCAATTAAATAAGTTATTGAAATTTTTGTATCCCTTGATAGTGTTAGCGGATTTGTTAGTATAATATTGAAATTAACTAATTTAATCTCCTAAAATTTAAAATTTTTTATTTTATGTTTCCCAATTAAAACCAACTTAAATAATTCATCTTTAATAATTTTTTATGAAACTCAAATTTCTTTTGATTATATGATCTTGAATCTTCTCTGTTAAACTAAAAGCAAAGGAAAATTATTTTAACAACTTTGAATAATTTATCAACTTAATAACCTAACTTCAAAATGATTTTTGAAATGGTCTTGAGGATGATTATGATACTAGTTTTAATTATTTAATTCTTTTTATAAATGTTTAATGAATCTAGAGCATGTATTATGATTGTTGTGAAAAAAAAATTGCAATATTAGAATTTTTAGGCCCAAATATATATACTGACAAAGCCCAAATTTGTCAAAAGCTGTCGAATCGAAGTGAATTGCAATTATCGTTATACCCTTATTTAAGATTGACTTTCCAGTTCATGCAGTATTAGGGAATTAGCAAATGCAAACCCTGGAATAAAGGTAAGAAATGGACCAATATTATTTTAAGGAGATCTAAAATAGGTTGGAAGCTCATACCAGCTACTAGCAACATTAAGAATTCGACACAGTTGTAGATGAAGAAATTTTTTGGACCAATTATAGGCTCACTTCAAACACACAAATAAGATTAACAGTGTAAGCACGATAAGCACAACAATGGCAAATTGTAATATAATAGTTACAATGGAACACTTAGACAAGTATTCCAAGGATCTTTCTTCCACAAGGACTGATAAGGGAATGCACGAGTCAATTAACCTACTCACAATGTAATTACTAGTTTAATCAATTCAAAGAATATTAGTGCCAACCACATTGGAATTATAGAGGTAACTAATCTATTTTAACGTGTAAGTAACCTAACTATTTACCTTTTTCCTTGTCTAGACTACGCAAGTGATTAAGGCGATGGTCGATTGATCATTTAATTGATTATTAAGCCACTATGTGTGCTTGACTGTTCTAGTTATTATTCCTAGTTAGGAATCTCCTTTTTGTCTTATCCTAACACAAGAATCACCAATTAAGATCTCTATTCGTTCTCATCTTGTTAATAGTTCACCTCTCGATCTTACTACTTGGCTCGATTGTATCGAATTTAACACACGATAGGCTTTCTTCTCAGTTTCACCTATTTAAGTTTTCAACTAGAGCCGTCAATTCTAGTCTACTGAGTACATCGAAACAACTGGACATTTGATCAAGTCAAGCATTCATGATAACATCAATCGATAGTTAAAATCTCAATCAACCATCATAAGAAACCAACTCAACACCATTGAAATGATATGAAATACCGTTATAAAAATATTATTAATGAAGAATATGAATTTAGAATTTAGAATTTAGAATTTAGAATTTTCTCTAAAATAGCATGGAGTTGGAAATTGTATCAACTTCACCCTTACAATGTTGTCTATCAGGAAGAAATGAAGAAAATCCACCAAAAATGCAAAATCTACAGTAGCTTATAAGAATACTCTACAAAAAGACTAAGAAAATTCTGTTCAATCTTTATTTTTCCCTCTAATTCTCATCTTCATGTTTGATTTTGATGCCAAGAAATATTTATATCAAGGAGTTGAATGACTTAAATGCCCTCACTTAAATTTCAGCTTAACAAAGGTTAAAGGGAAAAACTCCTACAAAATACCCTTGAGTAATCGTCATGGTATTTAGAAATAGGACTTGACAGCGCGGCATCACAATGTCACGAACGAACATCTCTTAAGTAGGGTGTAGGGCATCCATGTTGTGGCTTCAATGTTTCAACGCTATGACTTCAAGGAACAATATTGCAACTTTCAACATCTCCACGTCACGACATGACTTATTGTCTAGCACTCCTCTTGGAACTTGATCAAACCACGTTGCACTTTAGGCTTCTCCAACGTCACAACACTATGTGGAACCTTTAGTTATTCAATTCCAAACAGTGAGTTAGGTGTAACACCCTATACCCAGCTCGGTCACCGAGCCTGAATACTAGGACGTTACACCACAATCACATATCATTTACTTAGCAAATGGTTTCTCAAGTAACATGTCGTCATCTTTATTTAATCATACGTATGAATAATAGTCGTACAACCACTTTTTATCATTAAAACATGCGATACATACACTAAGGGTACTAAAAATTTCAATCAAACTTACATATGGGCCAAATTGCAAAATTTCCCAAACTGTTACGTAGGTATCGATACTAAAGAAGCAATATTGATATTTTCTTAAAGTGGTATCGATACCACATGAAAAATCGATGCCAAACTTGCATTCTATTTCTCACCAAAATTCTCAAACATCGAAAACTATTGGTACCTTTCACAAGGTATCGATAAATTTACCCTGAATATCGATACTTGGGTCAAGGTATAAATACCAATTCAATATTTTGTCTTACTACACTTTTGAAATTACAGAGATATCATTTTTAAAGCCTCAAAGTCTCCAGGTTATAAGAATTCAACATATGCAAGCATTAAAACTATTCAACTTAATCCCTAAACATCATGCTTCATTCACTTAGTTTAAGAAAAATCAAAATATCCGAAATAGTAGTCCTAATATCATATTCAAGTCTACATACTTCTAAGCATAAATAAATGCAAACAACCTAAGAATTAACTTAGCAAAACCGAAATAAAATCTACCACATTGCCTTAAAGTCCCATATAACAAATAAACCAAATACACCTATTATAACAACTAAAAGAATGACTTGGATTAATTCCTTGAAGGCCACACCGCTCATAGCAGGAACGCAATTACTCTGCAAAGGTTAAAATGGAGTGGGTGAGCTTAACAAACTCAGTGAATGCTCAGAATAACCACTACGTAAATAAGCCATCATGCATTAACGAAACATGCATACATCATACTCACATCATATTTTACTCTTATGACATATTTTACACATTAATCATCTTACCAGACTTCATTAACATAGTAGTCACATGAATACTTAAGCATATATTTCAATATATAATACTAACATTTAAACACATTCAGTCACTTTTTATGATAATTTGGCTCTTGAGATTATGAAGCATAAAGTGGACTCTATCACCATACATCAGATATGCGAATCTCCATTGCACCATAATGACTCAAAAGAGTCGAACATGTCCCATAAGTGAAGCATACAGCTAACACTCTCCAACACACCACACATACATATCCCGATGAATGGAGCTTAGCTCATATTCCCTTATCTCTCCAAAACTGTCCTTGGGCCTCAACGCCTCACATATATGACAACATAAAGGTGAGTACTCACAATCTTATGACATGCTAGCTATATCCAATGGTCTCATAAGGCCACAAGGCCAAAATATGCACATTATTATCACATATTTACGTACTGATTTTCTGCACATATTCACTACATATTTACATTAGTAGCACCATATAATCTCTGTCATATGGCATGAAAACAAATCCACATATTTACTATCACATGACATGAATAACATACCCTCATATTCACTTTCACAATGGCCATAAGCTCATAGCATATATCATAACATCTCATATATGCTCATAATTTCACAATTTCACAAGTTCACAAGCAAACATATTTCACATTTAATTATAGGTGTGAGAACACTTACACTCAAAATTTAGAGTAGGGGTTTAGGCTACATCTAAATTCCCAATTACATAATGAATCATCTACGGGCAACAATTCCAAAACACTCTCCGATTATCAACTTTCGTCGAAAAACAAGAGCTTGAACTAACTCTTCCTTCAACTCGTAGTAGGCTCTAATGAATCCGAGGCTTCACACACAACAATCACACGATATACACAGTTAAGTAACAGCCAAGGACTCACTTAAACCAACCAAAATACAAGTCTAAACTACATTCTCATGTAACTAAACACTTTAGCATCACAAAGTTAAAATTCGAATAACTCGGTCTACACTTACTCTTTTTGTATGAAACGAGCTTCATTCATATACATGTTCATCTATGACTAATTCCCAACTTTTAAACTACACAAAGCTACACGTTTCAAGGTATCGAAATTTTTCGACAAGTTTTGACCATAGCAATGAAAATTTATTAAAACCCAAGAAATCCTAAATAAAACTTTAAAGTAACTTTAGAAACCTTCTAACCAAGTTAAAACGAATTGAAAAACACTTTAAAACCAAGTTTTAATCCACCAACCCAAAATCTACCATTAATGACCAAAATTTTAACTTTTATCTAAAACATACAATTTCATAACTAAAAACTCGATTTAAAAGTCTAGATAACATTAAAAACTAATGAGAAAGTGAATGGTTACCTTTGATAGAAGATTAAATGAGTTTTCAATGCAAATTCGAAAACCCAAAAATGAAGAAGATGATGAAATCTATGAAATTTTGGGGTGCTTCCTTGAAGATTTGTGAAGGTTTAATGCTTGGAAAGGATAGGAAATCAAGTAATTATAGTTTGGATATCAAAAATAAAATAGAGGAGAAAGAGGGAGCAAGGGACGACATAAGCAAAGGGAGGAACAAAGCTATCCTGAAAACAAATGGAGAATGGGGGTTTATTTAAAAATTGGCTAAACTGCAACATAAATGCCCACAATTTTGACCTTGTCACAAATCAGTCCATTTTTCTAAAATTAAGGTATTTAAAACTCATTTTTTAAAATTGACTCAATTCCCTAATAGCCATTGTCGAAAACATTATCAAGTACCAACCTTACGAAATTTCGAGCACATATAGGCTAAAATTCCCAAATACCATTGAAACTCCTAGGGCCTATTTTGGGGTGTTAGATTAGGTCGTGACCTCCAATCAATTAACGCCACGACCTTAGCCTTGGTCACCTTATGACATCTTAGCCTTTCATGTTGTGGCACCAAGCAACCTCATGTCGCGGTGTGACTATTTGTTTCCATAGCCTTCAAGCCTTAATGCACTTAGTCTTCACCTATACATTATCAATCTTACTCGTTCAACATCCTATACTACCCAAACTCTAAAGTAACATCAAAATGATAAGAAATGACACAAAAATACAAACATCGTTGGAGTATTTTCAAAATATATATAGTGTTCCAATAGTTACAAGTGAAAAGTTAAAAGTAACTAAAAGTTATATCACTTGGTTATTAACCAAGATTTATCACATTTCATAGTGATAAATCATGCCCCTTAAATTCAAAAAATTATATCACTTTATTATTAACAATGAGTCATGATTATTCAAAGAGGCATCTATTGAATAATTATGTTTATTGTTAAAAGATATGGCTATCCATTTAGATAGTTGTTTTCCTATGAAGATTCATGAGAACTCCTACAAATAGGAGCCAAATTTCATTTTCCTAACACACAAGACAAACACATCAAAAGTTTCTTTTTATTCTCCCACCACCTTTTATATTCCTACACTGTTCTATAAAGAATAAATACATAAATTGTTTATAAAAATTGACATTCTTGCTATGCTCCGTTCAACGCTCAGTGGGCTATTTTCGTCAGTGCAAAACGTCGACAGTCATTGGGTTTTATTGCATCCTCGATGTTTATTTGCCAGTAACTTTTTTGCCTACCAAAATATAGGTGGGGGAAAATAAAACCTTAAAAAGAGTGGCATTGATACACATCTTGAAGCCTTTATTAATTTCTCATAAGTTTATTTTATCCCCACACACCAAAAAACATATCTACTAATAACCAAAAACTAAATTTAGCCCTAAAAAGAATAGGTTTTACTCAAAAGTAAGCTAAAATGAACATGAAAGTGTTGGATCTAGTGCCCTTAGTGTAGTATTTTTGTCTATGTATACTTTTATTTTTCGAATAAATTGGTTTAATAAAATATTCATTGATTACATTAATATTCATTGTATATAGTCCTTAATGGTTTTTGCCTACAAAGTAAATATTGACTCACCGATTATCTATTATTTAACTAATACTAAGCTATATTACATGGTTAGATTACAATACAAAAAAGATAAATTATATTAGTAGATAATTAAGCATGTCATTTATCTAACCAAAAACGAGCAGACTAATTGAAAGACTAATATGTCATCTATCAAGTTCAATTGTGGAGATATATTGTCTTGGGTATTGGAGTGAATGACTCCTAGAAGATAAAGACATAGATGTGACTGACTGGATTGACAATACATCGAACATGACCCAAGTAGAATAATCTTAGATCCATTTAAGAATTTATTCACTTGTAATATTTATAGTGTGACATACCTTAATCCTAAGTGGATGATGGGCTATGTATGCATGACTTGTATACTTCGATGTAAGTGAAAGTCTGAGTTCAAATAGATAAGGAATCAAAAGCTATTACGTTGGGTATACGACTTTTCCAGCATGTAGCATTATTTCGCAATAGTGGAATTCATAGCCCAACTAAAGGGTCAATGATATTCTCTCATCGATATTACATGATAGAAGAAAAGTAAACATTGTCATGGGTCATCTGTATTTGTGATAATTGATTTAATTACTATTTTATAATAATTGACTTTTCACGAATTTTTTCAAAAGATATTAAGGATATCTTATGAGGGTAAGACACTCATGTTAAGGTCATTAGACCAACACTTATTAAGTTGCTTTCGTAATGGTATATAATAAGGTAGAGCTCAGTTACGATATTTTAGTTCAATGACTTTGTGACTAAATAAATTTATAACTAATAGACGAAAAGTCAAAACTTAATTATAAATTATTTGAGCCCTAATCATATATGTCCAATTTGTAACAACCCATTTATCAGTGAAATGGGAACAGTGGTTTTAGGACCACAAATTCGATCCGAAAATAAAATTTATTTTTATTTTATTATATGGTCCGTAATATGATAGAAATGTCATGTGAAAATTTTGATAATAAAATTTTATCGATTATGTGCATAATTACGAGAAGGACTAAATCGCATAAAATGTAAAAGTTGAATTCTAGTAGATACAAGGGTTAAATAGCTATGGAATTCAAAACTAGAGGTCTTTATATGGTAATTAGACCATTAAAGAAAAGTATGTAGATATTTTGGTGACTCATCCATGGAAATTTAGAAAAAGGGTAAGGACTAAATTAGAAATTGAAATAATTTAATTAATTAAAATATGATAAAAGAATTATCATTTTTTTTATATTATCTTCAACCCCAAAATTTTATGGAAACCCTAGGAGAGAGAGAGAGAACTTTCATGGCTTAATTGGGTAAGTTTTCTTGTTCCGTTTTTAGTAATTTTGATATTTTTGAAACCGGAATAGCTTAATCTATCTATTTGGAAGAGCAATTTGAAAAGTTATCAAGGTATGGAAATTAGGTCATGGATGAATATGCTCAAAATTTAAAATTTATGGTAGAAAATGAAAGGTTGTTGATAGATAAACAACTTTTACAAAGTGATTTTTGATGAAAACATGATTTAGTGACTAAAATATAAAGTTGTGAAAATTGATGAAAAATTCTAAAATTTATAGAAAATATGTGCTGTAAATTTTATGTTTAAACTTCGGTTAGGCTTGGAATAGGGAGTAAATTGCATGAATTTCATTTTCCGATCCTAGGGATGAAATTGACATTAATGGAAAAGTTGGGGGCAAAATGGTAATTTTTCCTAGGATGTAAATTGAGTCCAAATGAATATGAAATGTGTGAAATTGATGATTAAATTTATTTATATAGATTCGGACAACACAAATTTAAGGTTAGATCTAGGAAAAGAAAAAGTTTCGGATTAGTAGATTATTTACGCGAACAAGTGTCGACGTAAGTTCATGTAACTTAATCGAGCATGTAAATATGTTAACTTGAATGTTATGATTGTATGCCATATGATTTATATTTATGTGAATATTATATATGTGTGAAATGATTACATGTTCGGAAAAGTCGAAAAAAGGGTAAAGTCTCGTTTGAATATTGAATTTCGATGGATAAATGTGATTGCCTTATTAAATGAGGTCCTGCATTTGTTGCTGATGGGATTTAGCTCGGACGAGTAATCCTATTGATCTCATTATAGAAAGGATTTAGCCCAAACGGGTAATCCTGATATAATCTCTCTCGAGAATATGTTACAATTAGGATTTAGCCTGGACTGGTAATCCTGTAATACGATATGTGGCTCGAGAGTGAGTTCTTTGATTAAATGTCCTAAAGGGTACTCTTGAATAAGAATTGACGGGTTATTGAATTGTAAACCTTTAGTGTACTACTTGAGTATCCATCAAAATTTCAATGATTCAACGGACAAAAATCTTAGCATGATGAGAGAATTATGAGATGAAATGATAATGTCTTGAAAAAAAAAATATTGCATGATGAGCTTATCTATGTTTACTTGATTGATATGAGATTTTGTGACTAACATGTCTGATTGAATTCATGTGTTTAGGCAATTTTGCCAAATGGATGGAAAACATGATATTGTATGCTTAAATTTAATAAACGGGAGTAGTAAGTTTAGTTTTCGTTATACGAACTTACTAAGCATGTAATGCTTACTCCATTTTATTTTCCCCTGTTTTATAGTGCTCGGAAGCTCGCGAAGGTTGGAGATCATTAGAGCATCATCACATTATCCACTAGCTTATTTTGGGAATATATAGTAAAATCATTTTTGTATAATGGCATGTATAGGCTAACTGGGCCATAGATGGCTTAAATATATGGTTTGTAATCTAGCAATTGGAATGGCTAGTAATGGTTGTTTTCGACATACTTGTAATGCCATACTATGGTAGCCATATATATATGTTAAATGGTTGATCAAATTATCCTAACATATGGAATATACCAAGGTAAGATTATAAATATGTATGCATGTAATGATATGCCATGTTGAATGATAGATTTTGGTTAATTTGAATGCTTAAAATGGTTGGTATTTGGATGTGAGTTTAAGTCCAGGTCATTGGTGTGATTTTGGGTGAGAAATGAAGCCAAAAATGACTTTATTTGTCCACATGGGCAGACACAGGGGCGTGTGTTTAGACCGTGTGTGACACATGGCCTTGTACACGTGCGTGTGGTTAGGCCGTGTATCCCCTGCACCTTAAATTCGAGAAAATAGAATGCTCAGAATTGAGCACACGGGCAGAGACACAAGTGTGTGTCTCAGCCATGTGTGCTACACAGCCTGGAACACGAGCGTGTGTCTTGGCTGTGTGAAACCTGCACCTAATTTCGAAAGAATTTAATTAACCACACGGCCTAGCACATGGGCATGTGGCATGGCCGTGTGCACAAGTCAAAGAGTTACACGGGGTCGAACACGGCCTGCAGCACGGGCGTGTTCTAGGGTCACACGGGCGTGTCCCTTGGACCACACAGGCGTGTGAGCTCTGTAACTTAGAAAATTTTTGTAATTTCGAAAAAAATTCTTAGAGTTTCCGTTTAAGTCCTGACTTGATTCTAATGCTCGTAATGGTCCTCGAGGGTCTATTTAAGGGACGATATGAATAATCTTGGTTAATGAATAGTAATTTACGAGAATTATCTGAAAAATGTTTTGAAAGTTCTGGTAATGCTCCGTAACCCCATTTCGGCGATGGATAAGGATTAAGAGGTGTTACACAATTGATCCCTCATCTAGCTTGTTGAAATAAAAAATGAATGGAAATGATGACGTAAGAGAAATAGACTGCATTCGCAAAGACTGCATTTTCTTATTAAATACATAAATGAATTGAGAATTAATTTAAAGGTTTTTGAATTATTATTTAATTGATTATAATTAAATAACTGACTCCTCAATGTCGCGACTTTGGCTCCAGTTTAAGCTTCTTTTCTCACTTTTGCATCAACTATGTACTTGAAACAAAACTCACAGATTAAATCCCTATTCACATACACTTGCCATTTTATTCAGAAAAGTATGAAAATATAATAAAAATTAAAACTAAAATTCATTTAATGTGAAAATTTAATAAAAGATTTTATGAATTACTTAAGAATAAACTCTTTTAAGTATTTAGAAAGTTTAATTTGTCGTATTGAAATGTGATACTTCAATAAGATAAATTGATCCTCCACTTTTGGTATATGTATATCGCCTTAGACACATTGTCAAGCAATTGATCGGTTTCATCGGCATGCCTAAAACATCTTGCTTTGAAACATGTGAGATTTGAGAGCTTCATTGAAAAATCTGTTAAAGTAGTAAAAAAATTGAACAAAGCTCGATTCAACAAATCATCATGGCTTTTGATTTTCATCATGGTCCTAAAAATATAATGCAAAAAAAAAAAAAAAACGCATGAAGAGTGCAAGGAGAATTTGAAAGTTGTGGTTATTATTAGTGCATAAACACGTAAAGGAGCAAACAAAAATTGATGAGAATTGCTATCCCATGATCACCTTCAATCTAAGATTTGTTGTGGATGAAATATTTAGCTCCAAAAATTTTGTTATTTCAAAGCTTTTGAACCTGCAAATCTGTACCGGCTACAAATGGTGCAATCAACTTTAATCAAAGTTTCAAAACCAATAAAATCTACAACATCTGCAAGTGGAAGGTGAATATCGATTAGTGCTAATGAAAAAGTCAATGCTTGGGCATTGCTTTATGTTTTATAGGCAAAGAAGGATGAGCTTTACATGAATGAAGAATTTTTCTTATACAATTCTGAAAATTACCCATAACCCTTCTCCAACCCTTAAATAGGAGAAACTTGCTCCAACACACTTGAAACTACATCCTATTGTATTGACAATAAGACCAATGCTAATCGAGCGAGACTCAATCGACTGCATCAATTAAATATTTATATTATCACTAATTAAATTAAAATAATAAAATTAATAATAATAAATGTTTATTTTATCTCTAAATTAATTAAGTTAATAAAAGATAAATAATAAATAAAAGAGTTTATATTTGTGGATCACTTCAAATGAAGGTTTTACATTCCATAAGAACTCTCTTTTACTCTAGTGATTGGCAATATAAAAGATAGAGTCACCTCTAAGCCATTTTACACATTCACAAGTTCAGAAGTCTGGAAGTTTTATGAAGAAATCTCTAAAGAAATTGAAGAACTTGAAGAAATTCTGACAAACGCCATAACAGTTCTAAAGAAATCTGCCTTCCAAACAAATCCAACCAAGGAAAGCAAGTCAACATCTTTTTTTTGGAGAAAGATGCTTTTTTATCCTGTTCAATTGAAGAAAGGAGGTCTAAACCCATTCCAAGAGGAATTCACCACGAGACCTGAAGTAACCCACATTCATTTGAGATTAAGTTCGACCAACCCTTGGATCAAAGCCTAATCAGAGAGAAGAACCAAATGAATTTTTTGTATTCAAGAAATTTCTACAGATCATTCTCTTTTTTAAGTTATAAATAAAATTTAACTCCAAATTTTCCAAGTCAATTTTTTACTCAGAATTTGTGTATACAATATGTTGGAAACTTTGACTACTTGTCTTATTCTCTTGTTTCAATTCATGTTCGAGCAATAGATAAAACAACAATTTTGGTGCAGTGAATGATTTATTGTTGGCATGATTGAATTTTAAATGACTTATGATTTAATATTTTTGAACAACAAATGATAAGGGAATTTCATGTTGAAGTATAATACGATCAATATCATCCGTTCGATTTACTTAGAGCAGAAATGAGAAAAGTTTGAATTATTGAATAGTCTTATTTTTATCTTTTAAGAGTATTTGAAGCTACAGGAGAGTTTGATTATGAAGGAATTTATGAGAGAATTATTGGAAA
Organism: Gossypium anomalum; assembly: GCA_025698475.1. Taxonomy (NCBI): domain Eukaryota; kingdom Viridiplantae; phylum Streptophyta; class Magnoliopsida; order Malvales; family Malvaceae; genus Gossypium; species Gossypium anomalum. The sequence goes on along the minus strand of CM046966.1, from coordinate 71,239,707 downwards.
TAATTCAAAAGATAAATTTTTATTTTAAATGAGAGTCTAATGCTTATCAAAACACTACTGGAGGGACTCTTGAAACAACCTATAAATAGGCTACTAATCGACTTGCTTATGTGCATCTTGGGGAGTGTTTTTTGGGTTCGTTGTTGAGTTATTTTTGCTTAGTATATTCGACACTCTTAGTAGGCTTTATTGGATAGAATTAATTTAATTGTAAGTGAGGTTCTTAGAGAGAGTTATTGTAACAACTGAGTTCATTATTGGGATTAAAATTATCCATTATATAAGGGTAAATTAGGTTTAAGCCAACAAGTGATCCTGAGCAATTATCCTTTGCTTATTGTTTTACCTTGTTATAAATTGTTCCATCCCAACATTTGTTCAAAAAATATTAAGTTGAAACGTCCAAAAATCGAAGGCTTTTTAAATTGGTAATGGAGCAGGATCTAGACATTCGTGAAGTAAATCCTGGGTTCGGTTTTCATCATGCTATCCATGATGGAATGCATTTCAATGACCTGAGCTTCATTTATACTCGATTCAAAAAATCTATGCATATTGGAATGCTCGTATAAGGGCTTTTGTCATGTCTATTAATGAAGTATCTTGGGAAACTATTGAGGATGGGTGGACTTGACTCCCTATTATTTCTACTAATGTTACCACTTGACCAATGGAGAGAAAAAAATATACTCCTAAGGATGTTGCACCTTTCACCTAGAATGAATTGGTATATCCTGAGCAAGGGATGCCACATTTGGATGCTAAGATTAGTTAACTCAAACATCAATTTCAAAGCATTGTTTTAACATTAATAGATTTATTTGAAGCTATTTAAGTCATTTCTAGGCTTCTTTTAAAGTTTGGTTACAAAGGAGGACCATTCGGGTCAAAACAAGGTAAATATCGTGACAATGGAAAATGGGTGTCATGACACTAAAGACAATAGGCTCCGTGTCTCAACATTAAGGGCAGAATGAATCCCATGTCATCCAATTTTGGGACCTAATTTGTGAATTCATGACACTGAGGGTAGAATGACTCTAATGTCGTGACATTAAGGGCATATTACCCTAAACATGTCTAAAAACATTTAAAACCAAGTCTAAACTATCATCAACCATTCCACAACACTTCTAAACATTTTTTGGACTCAAAATATGTCAAATTATCATTTAAAAACTTCATATAACACATGTGTATAACCATCTAAATAAGATTATCCCAAAGTACAAAATGATATTAAACATGCATGACATAGTTTTGGAACCACTTAGCTACTTTACAACAAATATTCAAAGGGTTCTAATACTATGTAGATTCCACTCAATTACCTTTACCTACACGTTTTAAAACAACATACTTGTTAAGCTTGTAAAAGCTTAGTAAGTAATTAAGAGTTCAAATCTAACCATTTGATTTAATTAACTAATTTAATGAACAAATAAATAAACATATTTATCATGATTACAATAATTAAACCAAAGATAAAGTACAACACAACAACAAAGTTAACTAACCCATTTTCACTTATCATAGTTTCATCATTCACTTATCATTGATGAACCATTCACTTTGTCCATTGTAGATTGCATGAATGAGAACGAAATTGGAATGTAATCATGAAGTACATGAGCACGAAAGTGCTAGATTATTGCTAACACTAAAATTATTAAAATACGAACACACTATGGAATTCCTAATGGCATGCCTTCTATATCCTACAAGTTCAAAACTTGTCTAGATGGGCTTTAACATTATTATAAAATCAATATTCATCAAAAGCACAATCAAGTTTCACAATTTCATAGTAACACATAGGTTTTCAATATTTTACAAATTAGTCCTTTTCTCTACACATTTCATCACATCAACAATAACCATAATCATTTACTACTTTCTTGAATTATTCACACATTTATTAAGTTACAACTACTTAAATTCATGACAATGACATGTTCATTAATTTACTATTTTCAAAATTCTAATTAGACAATAAATAATTCTAAAGTACTTACAATTTGGCTAAATTATACTTCCTTCAAGCTTTGTCTGTTTGCTTTCCCTTGTCTAAACTCCTTGTAGCTTCTTCCTTGGCTTGCTCTTCATTTCATATTAATATCATAAAATACAAGATATCAATAATCTTGACTCACAACACTTTAATGCTCAAATAATCAAAATAGACGTGATACTATTACTAAATCATGAATATCTTACCTTAAAATCTTAATTTCTCATATAATCTAGATTTTCTCTCTTAAAAAATGAACCCACGACTTTTATTCTAAAACCTAAGCCTGCTAGGTTGTAGGAAACTTGATATAACCAAGATTTTCTAGGGAAATTTGATGATTCTGAACTTGAAAAGGTTGTTACTAAATATGGAAGACCAAATTGTAAAATGAATAAATTTTCTCTCTCTGATTGTTGTAACATGTATGGAGAAGAAGATGGAGAATTCTCTCTACCTTCTTTTAAAATTTCTCTAATATTTAATAAAAATAATATAATATAATTCAATTTAATATAATGATAATAAAAATAGTAATGAAGATGGAAATAAAATATTATTAAAACTTAAAAAAAATCTACCCACCATTATTATCCACTAGCTCCTGGCAAAAATTATTCTACATGTCCTCACACACTTCACCTCTAATTCAGTTTAATCCTTTTCTACTTTAAATTTCTCACTTTGACCCCAACAGTTTGTAAAACCTTACTATTTAGTCTATACCTAATATTTCTCAATACATTGGTCTTTTAAATTTTCTATGGTCTCCTACTACCTTCTCCACTAACATTTACAAATGTCATTTTATTTATTCTGAAAAATTTGAGTCGTCATTGCTCAAAAAATACATTGTTAGAACCAAAGAGGTTTTTGAAGATGTTACAAAGGAAAAATGTCACACCCTCAATTGGCGAACTGGTATTGTTTAGAAGAATGTACTGGTGAGACCGCCTAAGTCGCGAGACTTAGTCTGGTTAACGTTGGCAAATTTCCTAGCGAAGTATTTTGCTAAGCTTCACCAAGGTTGCAGATTCTTATTCGTAGTTGGTGAGTTTGTTGTTTTGGCAAGATCTTTATTTGAAGGACTCTTCTTGTAACACCCTTAACCAGTCTCCATCGCTGGATTAGGGTTACAGAGCTTTACCATACAATCAGAAACATTTAAACATTCAATAATTTAAATCATATCATAGATCATTCATACACATGCATACTGTCCCTAAATCGAGCCCTCGAGCCCTTAAAAATAGCTTAAAAGCAAATCGGGACTAATTTGAAATAATTTGGAAAGTTTAGGAAAAAGTTACAAAATTTGCAAAACAGAGGTCACACGGCTGTGTGCCTCACATGAACGAGGCACACGCCCATGTCTTAGGCCATGTAACATTCGAAATAGGGACACAGCCGTGTCCCAGCCTCTGTTCTCACCCGTGTAACTCTCTGAGTAGGGTCACACGGCCAAGTCATGCGCCCATGTGCCAGGCCGTGTAATACTCAAAATAGCCCCACACGCCCGTGTACCAGGTCATGTGCTAGAATGTGTAACAGCTTGACTTGCATGCAATGGAACCTACAGGGGACACACGGTCATGTGTGACACACTGCTAAGTCACATGCTCGTGTCTCAGGCCGTGTTGACATGAATTTGCCCAAAATCAAGCCATTTCCAACACCATACCATGCAATCACCTAAAGGAATTTTGTGCACATAATCAAGACATAGAAACCTTATGAAAACATGAATATAATAACCAATTCAATAGCCTTAAATCAATCAACCTGTAACACACTGATTTTGGGCCTAGTCGGAATAGTGATTTTGGGACCACAAATTCGAGATAGAAATAATTATTTTATGATTATTTTGAGGTCTATGATATGATTTCATGATTGAGTGAAAATTTCGTGAAGAAATTCTATGCATAAAGTGCTTAATTTGAAGTTAGGGACTAAATTGAATAAGTTGCAAAACTTGCATTCTAGAAGTTTCTAGTATGAAATTGCTTTAAAATATTAATTAGGAGGTCTTAAATAGTAATTTGACCAATTCCTAAGTTATGGACAAAAGTGGGAGATGGAGGGAATTTTTGGAAAGTTTAGTAGTAAGGGCATTTTGGTCATTTGTATATTAAATGAAATAAAATGAGAAAAATAACACAAAATTGGCCATCATCTTCATTAGTTGCTGCCGAAATTTGCTCTCCTCCATAGCTATGGTTTCTTCAACTTTCAAGCTTCATAGTAAGTGATTTCAAGCCCCGTTTTTAATGTTCTTTACATTTTTGAAATCCTCGTAGCTCGGTTTACCTATTTCTACCATTATTTCGAGTTAGGGTTTATGTTTAAAAATTTACCCATGAATGATATGCATGAATTTTGATGTTTTATGGTAGAATATGAAGTTTGAGATTGTGTTAAACAACTTTTGCTAAGTGATTTTTCGTAAAAAAACAGTAAAAAAGCAGCATAATCGGTAAAAATATCTATTGTTCATAACTATGTGTTAGAGTGAGAATTTGATGTTTCCATAGAAGAGAAAAATGATCAGCATGTCATTAAACATAAGAATAAGGGCTGAAATTAAATTTCCAGTCTTGGGGCAAAAGTGCAAATATGTAAAAGTTTAGGGGTCAAAATGCAAATTTGTAAAAATATGATTTTTAGACCCATATGAATATTGTGATTAATTATTAGGCTAAATGTGATATTATAGATCAAGAAAGGCGTGGAATCGATCTCGAACGGGGGAAGGAAAATGTTTTGGATTAAATTGCAAAATTTCCATATTTTGCACCGAGGTAAGTTTGTATGTAAATAATACATTAACTTCATTTACATTTTTATATTTCAGCCTATTATATATATTTTAGCCAATTTTGAAGCATAAATTGATTATTGGAAGAATGAAAATAAGTAATAGAGAGAGAAATCCCGGTTGAACATTCGGAAGAATTGAATAATATAGATGGGGTGTAGCTAGGTCACATGTATGATGCCGAGTGCACATCATGTGTACAAGAAAGCTACACGATACTATGTAGTAGCTAGGTCACATTTGTGATACGGGAAGTATCCCATGTAGACAAGAGAGCTACGGGAGAGATAAATGTAGCTAGGTCGCATGTGTGATTCCAAGTGTAGGACACCATGTGGACAAGAGAGCTACGTAATAAATTGGCTAGGTCACATGGGTGGTACTAAGTGCTCACCATAAGTGCTCACCATGTGTACAAGAGAGCCGAATTATATGAAATATGATGGTGGAGCTGTGTGCTGAAACCATCAAGTATCGGGAATTGATCCGAATTGTTCAACAGGATGGCTTTATGGTGACATTGTAATTATGGACCTATACTTGTGATGTATGAAATGTGGTGAAAATGAATTGTGATATATATATATATATATATATATATATATATATATATAAGTTAAAATGAGGTTAATACAAAGAAAGTGTGAAAGAGTGAATTAGCACTAAAAATGTTGTGGGACAGTAGCAGTGACGTGATTTAAAAAAATCACCAAAAATAGTAATAATTTAATTAGAGGCTGAATGAGACGTGAAATTAAAGCTTAATGAGCTTATTTTCATATAAAAGAAACGAAGCAAGTAAAGGAATTCTATATTTTGAGATATTATAATTGTGTGTGACTTGCTCAGAATGACTATGTGATCCCCTGTTCCAACTTTGAAAAATCATTAAAAATTGAAAAAAACAAATTAAGAAATATATTTTATATGAATAAATTCCTTATTGAGTCTAGTTTTAAATGAAACAGGTTTCATGGTCATTTGATTTGTGTACTGGGAGAAATTCAATTCGTAGTGAACAGAGGTCAGATCAGTTGAGCTGTGTAATAGGGGAAACTTTAACTAATAAAATGTACTAATTGGCTTGACAAAAAATTCTAAAAATAAATTAGTGAATATATACATGAGTCTAGTTTCAAGGAAAATTTACGGAATTGGATTTTGAGTTTCTTAACTCGAGTTATGATTTATTTAGTGAACATGATGCAGGAGAGACAGCTTGACCAAAGTGGAGTAAATAGTGAAATTAAAAGTAGATACACTTGAGTTATTATGTAATCATACTAAATTCTTTATTCATTATTTATATACTTGCTTACTAAGTGTAAAGCTTACTTCCTTCTTTCCATTTTTTTTTAGTTTGTCAGGTCAGCTCAGGGGTTGGAGATCGTCGGAGGCAGCATCACACTATCAAGCCATTATCCTTGGAGTATTGGCTAGTATATGTTAAATATTTTCATGTGAGTGGCATGTATAGCAAGTTTGTTTCATGTCATGTATTATTATTATGATTTGGTTTACGTATTGGCCTACATTGAGCTTTTGTATATGGCCATGAGATGTGGTCTTTATTCATTGTGGTTTGTAAGTTTTAATTTTGGGCAGAACTTGGTGACCCGATTTTATATGTTTGTGAATGTTTAAGTCTGGTAACGCCTAGAACCCTGTCCCGGAGTCGGATACGGGTGAAGGGTGTTACACAACCAATATGTCATTTCAAAGCACCTCACAAGCAACATCAAAACTTACCTACAGATGCACATTTGTTCACATTCCCATCATCAAACATAATTCAACTTGAACAAAACATGCCACAGTTATAACCATTAACACTTCCATCACAAAACATGCCATTTGAGCCACTCAAAACATGCAACGTGATATAGTCACAATGACAAAAATTAGAAAGGCATCATATGTACCAATATAGTTAACTTACATAATGTATACAAACCAAATCACCTTCAAACCATTTTCAAACATAATAGCCTAGGTCAAATATGAACTAAAACATGTCACAAGTAACCGTTTTCTAACTATCATCAATATGCCAAGTAAATCATATCAACAAGCACTTTAAAGTAGTCAACATCACATAAATTGGTAAGGTATCAAAGTGTACCAAACCAATATAGCTTTCCAAAGCTTACACATACCAAAACATCATTAACACATGCACTATAATATCATTACAAATTATCCTATACATGCCATTATAAACCTTAGCCAAATTACTTATCAACTACTGAAGCCAAATTACTCATCAACTACTGAATTATCCATTAGATAGTGTGATAGATCTCTGACGAACTTCCAATTGATCGAGCTTCAGATAAACTGTAAAGTAAAGGAAAATAACTACGTAAGCAATAAATACTTAGTAAGCTAGTATAAACTTTAAAGATAATATTCCATTTCAATGATGAACTTTATAGGATAATTATAAACCTATACCAATGCCATAAGATTTATTAACTATATAACCTTCAACTCACAAATGAATAAGTCCATCAACATCACATATATTTTTCATTCATAACATAATAGGATTTTATAAGACATAATACATAAATATTAACCTTTTCATAAATTTATGGACCATTCCATTTACTTACTTACCATTCCATTCCAAATGCTTAGTATAAGCCTAAACAACATCTTCAACTCACAAGTTAGTATACCTATACATGGTTCAAATGAATTCATCCATAACAAGTAATTTATACATGCTTCCACATCATTTGGATCACTATTCCTTTTTATAAGTTCATAATACATTCCATTTGAATACTTACCATTTCAATTAAATAACGTTAAGTATAAGCATAATGTAATCCAACTTCAAGCTTGACACAAGCCTAACCATCATCACCAATACAAGTTAGTGCATCTATACATAATTTATTTTAATTAAACATATGATGATTCTTTTCCATGTGAACATATATCACTTGTATCATTTAACCTTTCCGTGAATATATGCATTTTACCTAATGAAAACTTACCTTTTCAATCCTTTTCATTTCCCGTTGAACCATTTAGAATATTATCAGATACTTGAGAAAGCTCACTAAAGTGTGCTTAAACATATAACCGTAACCTTTCTTTTACATGAATGGCCACATGAGTTGTGAAATGGGCCTGTTCACATGAGCTGTGGTTAGAATGTAAGCTACACGATGCTGCTCACACGATTTGTGGAGTATCCAAAACAAATGTAGGACCTTAGCCATTGGTAAGACATTCAAGACCAGCACTCAAAACATGAAATCCCTAATGACATGTCATTTGTATCCTATGAATTCCTAAGGTTCAACTGGGACTCGACATCCGTCAATTCATCATTTCGTCGTTACATTGGTATATTAATTGATTTACATTAAAAAAACACCATAAGCACTCAATTTAAACAACATTATACCGAATACAGTTCATACGAACTTACTTGGCTAAATTGCAGCAATGACTAAGTATAGGGGCTATTTGGTAATTTTCTTTTCTCCTAGATTTTCCACTCGTTCTTGATCTAAATTAATAATTTCATTCAATTCATTAATTTAGACAGTAAAACCAATTCATTTTATGCAATTTAGTCCTTTTTGACATTTTTACAAAATTACCCTTAACTTTTCATTTTTATTCAATTTAGTCCCTATGTCCTAATCATGCAAATAAACTATTTTTATTGAAAACCCATACCACCCAAATGTTAAAAGCTTCAATTACAGCCCATATTTGTAACAATTTCACATCAAGTCCTTGAATTATTATTACTTTAGCAATTTAATCCATAAACATTTAAATCGTTAAAAAGTACTTAATAAAATACTTATAAATAACAACTAATACTTCAAATTGATCACTTAACATCTAGAATCACAAAGATTCATCACTGGAAATATTCAAAATCTTTAAGAGTTCCAAAAATGAAGGTACAAGCTAGTTGGACCTAGTTGTAACTATCTCAAAAACATAAAAATTACGAGAAACGGGTTCAAAATGGACTTACATGCATACATTGAAGCTTGGCCGAAGCTTCAAGGTCTTTAACATTGGCTTTCGGTCAATGTAAAGGAAAATAGATTAGGAATATAACTTTTGCTTCATATTTTTAACCTTTTTCTTTATTTTAATAATAAAATAACATATAAAACATATAAAATTAAAATAAATTAAAGCTCAAACCGCCCGACCATCTTAAGAATGGGTGATTTATCCATTAATTCCATCCAATTATGTTTCTTTAATAAATTAACACCTTTAAACTAATAGCGATTGACTTTTTCAACTATTACGATTTAGTCCTTTTTGCTTAATTAACCATTTAAACATTAAAATTTCTTAACGAAACTTTAATAAAACCTTAATAACACTCCATAAATATTTAATAGAATACATTATGGCTCGTTTTACAGAAATGAGGTCCCGATACCTCATTTTCTAAAACCACTTAACTTTAGGGTCTTACTACTTGAGCTTAATTGTTCTTCCATTTAACAAAAACATTAGATCAAATTTTTATTATTACACCATATATTATTTGTAAATATTAAATAATAATATTTACAGACTCACATCTAATTTGTGGCCTCAAAACCACTATTCCGACACTTCAGAGAAATGGGCTGTTACACTTACGCTAATAAGTTTGCCACTTGTGTTTTTTTTATTCTAATGAGATTTTGTATTGGAAATTGTAGCTACTGGGACACGTTTAAGTCATCTGGCATCCTAATAGAGGTAACATGTTAATAACAAGGACACTTGGAGAGCCTCGTAGGATGTGATTAATTAGTGGAAGCCTGTGTGCATGATTAGTCATGAGAGATTAACCCTAAGTGGGATTTGGGCTAGAGCTACCTATAAATAGGATAACTGGGTAATGGAGAGAAGATTTGCATTTCATCTTCTCTGCTTGCCTTCGTTATCATCGAAGAAAAACCTAGAGGTGTTCTTCGTCGTTAACGGAAGAGCTACTTGTTAAGGTTGTAAAAGCTTCTTTCATTAAATTGTTTGCTATTAAATTTATAAATATTTGTTTAAGTTTTACCATATAGGAAGAATTAGTCGTAAAAGCTGTTTAATAGGGTTTCCATATGAATATTGGATAAGAAGAAGAGTTCCATCTGAGAATTGTTTGCATGTTTACCAATTCATGTTATTTTATTGAGTTTCAGTTGTTCTTATATTTAAAAAAGTTATTTGTAACATATAGGCATTTTGTTCAATTCATTAACAATCACAATTCTCAAAATATATATTCAATTCATCATATATACAAATACGTATTTTTCTCAATACACACATTTAAATCCTTATAAACATTCATCAATTTAATTCAATTCGTTTCATCGTGGTTTTAACAAAACTACTCACCTCATGTCTTTCCATGCATAATAGTTCAAAATGCAACAATTTACAAGAGTTCTGATTATAGAAACACAAATCGTGAATTTCGAGCTATTCGACGTCGATTTTATCCTTTCCTTTTTTACTCGAGGATTTCGATACGATGTTAGCTACGGAATAAAACAATTAAAATACGTTAATATTACACAATTTAATTTCACATTAACATTTCAATTTTTACACTGTATTTGCTTAATACTCAATTTAGTCCCTAAATCGAGACTAAATTTAATATTCATATTTAATCTCAAATTTTATACTAGTTACACTCTAAGCTAAATTTTAGCTCCCTATTTTCAATTCTACCCCTTAATTTTAATTTTTTAACAATTTAGTCCCTATTTCTCAAAATTAACTATTTATTCTACAATTTAGTCCTTTTTCACTTCTAACTTAAAAATCTATCAATTTAACCCCTAGTACTTAAACTATTCAACAATGGGAACATCTAAAATATTAACAACACTAAAAATTATGACATGGGTCGGGTAGCTCTAAGTACCGGGATTTCTAAAATAAAAAAATTACAGGAAAATGGACTAAATTGACTAACCATTTGAAGTTTGAATGCCTAAAACCTTATGGCCGTGCATTTCTTTCTTTCTTTTCTAATTTTTGCGTGCAATCCTCTCTTTCCACTTTCATTTCTTTTTCTTTTATTATGCTTTCATTTTAAATTATTATTATTAGTTAACTTAATATATAACATATATATGATATACACATTCATATCATTTAACCCATGATCGACCACCTACACACAACCATTTATTAAATGGTATAATTGCTACTTTAGCCCATTTAGTTTATTTCAATCTATAATTCAACTTTTAACTTTAACGCGATTTAGTCCTTATACCATAATAGCTCCTAATTCATGTAAATTACCTATCCAAAATTTAATTCTTCTCTAATATGACTCCGTAAATATTTAATGAAATTATTTACGGGTCTAGTTTGAAGAAACAGAGTCCCAGAATACACTTCCGACACCCCTGACTATCGGGTCGTTACATTTCACACGATCATGTCGTAGGCCGTGTTACATTCAAAACACTCTCACACGGTCGTGTATTAGACGGTGTTCGATTCAATGTTGGGTCACACGGTCATGTCCCAGACCGTGTGACACACTGACTTAGATCGCGCAACCGTGTAAAGAGGCCGTGTGCATGTGCACCAAAAATTACCCTTAATGTAAGCTAATTCAAACCCAATAGATTGGGCACCAAACAAGACCAATTCAAGTTACTTTTATAAGGTTAAAACACATTCAAAGACATCAGAACATACCAAAAATCAATCAACCAAGGTGGCTAAACAATATGCCCTCACTGACACCAAAATTTATATGCCAAAATGAACCAAAACCAAACGCTAATCAAATATCAAACCAAATGGTATTTAGATCCATCATGAGCAAAATAATCACATAACCAATTTTCTAATCAACCAAAATTACAATTCCAACTCTCACCCTAATTGCACCTATTTAGAACTACTCAAACATTCCATTCACATCCAACAACTTATATATATACATCATCTAGAAAATTAAGCACAAAACCTAAAATACTTACAAGTAATTCACTTGATCAAGCAACTAGACATATATATACATAACCATAAAATGTCATCAAACTAAGTATCAAATAAAAACATGGACAAACCAACCAAAAGTCCTAATACATGCCCTTCATAACTAAGTTCCAAAACAACTTAAAAAATCTACCAAATAAGAGATGGAGAGTGTGTATGATCCAACTTGAACTTTTGATCTACTAGGTACGAAATCTATAAGAAAAACACAAGATGTGAAACAACCCAAAACCCGGCCTAGAAGTTTCGATTGGATCTCGGAGGTCATATTGATTACCGAAGGTGATCTAAAGCAGTTTACAAAACAATTTGTCGAAATCTAATTTCAAACGCAGTTTGCTTGGTTCGTACTAAATCATGTAGCCATTTAGAATTTAAAACAGAAAATTTAAGTTACGTTAAAAACATTCAGAAATAGAGTTCTACCGTTCCTAAAACTCAGTCCAAAAGTAATTTACGGAAAAAAAAATAAAATTGTACCACAGTTTCTATAGATATTTATAGTCCAAAATAGTTCACAAATTTTTAAAAACAGTTGAAGAAACATTTTATTAGCCTGACTTAAAATGTGTCACTTTGAGACCTCCGACATGCCAAGTCTAGCTTCAGAACGCAAGAGTACCTGAAAGATGAAAAACTAAGGGGGTGAGCTACGTGAGCTCAGTATGAGTCTAAAACCAAAAGTAAAAAGGCAAGTGACGAAAAATCAAACCAATATACGGCCAAACTAAAAAAATCTCGATCAAATGGTCAGTCATACGAAACGTTTAGTTGGTCAAACAAATAGCGTTTACCAAAATCCCAAATACTCATGGTACTAATCATGCAAGATTAAACTTATTAGTGGACACAATTCATTTCAGAACGGCCGACATCCAGACAAACAAACATGCAATCTAATGCAGAATGTATGCAACAAGTAAAGGATAATCATACACAACCAGCCAAACACCTCTCCGACCACCCTGCATACCACATATGAGCTAATCAAGCACAACCAACCATACACACCACATAGGACCTCGAAAGGCCCATCCACCCTACAAACCACATACATGGAACTAAGCCACCCAAATGACTATATGCAGCTGAGCTGACATATGTATAGTACAATGTAGTAAACCGCTATACAGATGTATTGTAGTTGAAACTGCTAAAATTAGATCAGATTTCCTTCTCTTCACAACCAAACCCAAAAATATTATGCAAATGTATGTATGCAAATAGATCACTAACAAACTTACAGAAATAGTGATTCATACCCAGTCAATCAAATTCAAGTTAATAAAGAGCCCAAACACTACTACCAAAGTTGAACCGAAGGTCAGTTTACCCAAAAATATTAATCGAGTCAAAATGTGACACAGAGCAAAAATTTGTGAAACTTGTGGAAGCCTACATGCCCATGTGTAAGGAGGTACACGGCCGTGTGACTATGACAGACGCCCGTGTGACCAAGTTACATGCCCCGTGTGTACAGTCTGTGTAACTCTCTGTCAAAAATGGATAAAATAAGGTGCAGAGCCAACACGGCCGTGTGGGAAACTCACACGCCCGTATGTCCACGACACACGTCCATGTAAAAATTGACACAAATCCCCAAATTCAGCCACACGACCATGTGGCCAGGCCGTTTGGCACTAACAATCACCCAAAACCCTAATTCCCCAATTATACAAGGCCGAGTAGACCACTCGTGTGCGGAACATGCCCGTGTTGCCACCCGTGTGGTCACGAAACCACCCCAAAATAGGCCAAATACATGAATTTCCTTCAACAATACTCCCAAACCTCTTAATGGTTCAGAAAGCACACCTTAAAACAAAGCCCCAACCACCATAAACTGATCGATTCACCTCCCCAAAACCGATCGGAAACCTCAATTGCATACACAAACTATATTATAAGAATTTGATTAATCAACACAACAAAATCGAAGCAACTCCTCCATTAAAACAAAAGACACTTCTTACCCGATTTCGAAACCCAATCGAATGGAACACACGATGACAATCAACCAACTCAGACAATGCTAAAATCCAGATCTAATTTGAAGAACACAAGTTCGGTTATTCCAAAAATTACCAAAATGAAAATGAGAAGAGGAAAGAATGAAAAGAGAAGGGACAACGTGAAGGGAGAGGAAACCAAAGGAAAAGACTAAAAAAATAATTGGAAAAAGAATGTGCAGGGAAAGTGGGGAAAAAACGTGAAACTGTTGAATTTTGAGATAAAAATAAAATAAAAACTAAAAATAAATAATTGTTTTGAAAACTTAAAACAAATTTAAGACTTAAAAATAAGGGAGAACGGGGAGGGAGAGGAAACAAAAAGAAAAGACTAAAAAAAATAATTGGAAAAAGAACATGCAGGGAAAATGGGGAAAAAATGTGAAACTGTTGAGTTTTGAGATAAAAATAAAATAAAAACTAAAACTAAATAATTATTTTTAAAACTTAAAAAAAATTTAAAACTTAAAAATAATTCCCCAAAACAAACACATGAGGATTTGAACACACAACCCAGAGATAAACTATCGCACATTCAACCATCGAACCAATAAGCTTATCCTAATATTAATACAAGGAATCAATCATAATTGCTCAACTACTCGCTGACCGTAAACACATATCTCAAAACTTCTAACCTCAAAATCCAAGATGTTACAACATGTAATCATGATGTGCTTAGTAAGTTTGAATTCATGAAAACATAATTTATTTAGTACATTGCTTTATATAAACATCCACGATCTCAAACCTCAACTATGCATTCATAATTTCTTATTCACATAACCTACCCCAGAACATTGATATAATAACCATTTCATTGATATCCTTTTCGACGGTATCCTATTCGACCTTTTCATTGTTTTAGGGATCCCACAGTATATTTCAACCAAGGTCTTACTCAATTCCGAAACAGTTTCATAGTATCATTTAACTATGGTATTTTCTTTTTTGATTATAATGACATGATATCTTTCAATCACGATGTTTGTTTTTCCGTAATTCATCAAATTCAAATACCATTTTATTAGAAATATATAAATATCAATTCACTTCTAGAAATCAAATGAAATATTTTAATTTAAATACGAACTTACCTTGACTAAAACAATTGCAAAAGTAGAGTCGATGACTAATCCGAAACTTTAGCTTTACCATGATTCAAGTCTAGTTGATTTGTATCTTGATCTAAACAATAACTTCATTCAATTATATAAGTCAAATAGCTTAAAATAATTAATTCAAACTTATAGCCCATTTTAATGTAAATTTACAAAATCAACCCTAGCATTTTAACTTTTACACAATTTAGTCCCTAAACCCGAAATTCAAAATTTAATAAAAATTAATGAAATACCATGCTAGTTGATTTTTCATAGGGTCTAATATAGCTCATATTTTCCATTATTTCACAATATTTTCCTTGAATTTTACCATATTCTTAAATAAATCCCTAAATTTTAAAATCATAAAAAATAACTTAACAAAATATGTCTATTTTAACTACCAAACATAATAATTTATCAACTCAATTCACAAAAACCTCAAAATCATTCATAGAAAGTCCCTAAAGTTTTAAAAATTTTACAAATTGACCCCCGAACTAGCTAAATAAGCTAATACGATAATAAAAGCATAAAAATTATCAAAAACAGACCTCAAAAACTCATACATGCATGGAAGAACCCTAGACGAACCTTCAAACATCTCCTCTCATGGTGAATTCAGTTTTTAGGAAGAAAGAACAAAGAAGATGATGTTTCTTTCATATTTAGTTATTTAATTTTATGTTTATTTACTTAATTCACCATTTTACCCTTATTATTAAATAAAAATTTCAACTAAACCTTGTCCATAACTATCCATTAATATACTCTATGGTATATTTTCCTTTTGAGTCCACTTATTCACCTTTTCATAGCTATTTGACATATTTAACTAATAGAAATTGACTTCTTCAGTTTTTACGGTTTAGTCCTTTTTTCTAAATTAACTATCTAAACATTAATATTTCTTAAGCAAATTTTAATACAAATCTAATAAATACTCACAAATATTAAAATAAAAACTCACTCGTCAGAATCGTGGTCCTGAAACCACCGTTTCTATAACACCCCCTAACCCCAAATTATCGTCGAAACAGGGTTACGGAGTATTACCAGACCTATTGGATAATTTACAATTAATATACAAATAATTATCAAACATAATATAAAATAATCATAAAGTCCCTTAGATGGACTCTCGAGGCCCAAAATACGAGTTAGGAGTGATTCGGGACTAATTCGAGTGCTCGGGGATTTTTTTTTGGTGCGAACTCAATATAACCCCTTTATAAATATCTAACCTTCCCTGTCAATTCAAATCGAAACCAATCCAAACAAAAATAACAACCAATCCAATTCACATTTAAATACACCTAAGTTATACCTAAAACATTAACTTAATATTTTAATTAAATAAACATTCATAATATCATTCAAAATTGATTGATAATTTCATTCATTTCTATTTAACTTAGTATCAAAAGTACCAAAGTGTCATATAACTTTTCTTACCATTTCATTTAATCATCCAAACATTATAAGTCATCCTTTGCAACCAAAACATAAGACATGTCCAAGTGACCTATACAATTCCTAAGTACATGCCACTTTTACCCAAAAGAAAGATTATATCACCAAATTTTCTCTGAAGTCGAGATTACTCTGGATGCTGAACCGAAACTCTTGACTTCTACTGACCTACGCACGGAAACAACCGTACGCTGAGTATGGGTATACTCAGTGGTATTACCATAATTCAAATTATAATAATAATAATAAAACATAAACATCAAACATGTAATGTATAAATCATACATACAGGTTTAAACTCAAATTTCATATTTCAACAATAACAACTCATCAATTGATATCATATATCCACAATTTGAACTTTGGACACATCATGAACCTTAGGTTCATTCCTCAATCTCATATAACATTTTAATTCACAATGCAACTTTTCATCTCATTTCAGTAGCTCGATTGATCAAACTCATTCAGTTTATCATTTCATTATTTACCCTTATTAACAAAACTCGGACATTGGTGGATACACTGATCCAACCAAACACTCCAGTATGGCACCTAGTGCCTCATCAGATAGTTCGAAGCAATATTTGACACCCAGTGTATCATCGGCCTAGCCGAAGTAAAGTGGTACCCAGTACCTCATCGAATCTATCCGAAGTAAAATAGTGACACCCAGTGTCTCATCGACTCAAGGTCGAAGAATCCCTGAACTCTTCCAATCCTATGGCATGCCAATTATATCCGACTTAGCCCGATTAGTTAATAGGGTATTCGATTCATTTTCTCAATTCAATATCACTTTCAATTAATTTACGAATCAATTAAATTATCTTCCACTTTTCAACCAATATTCAATTCAATATCAATATACAATTCAATTTCACTTTTATTTCAATTACATTTCAAGTTCAATCATTACACATTTCGGATAATCACACTTTGATTCAATTTAATTCGATTCACTTTACCAATCAATATACAATTCACATATTCACACTTATAATCATCATCCAAATCAATTTTCATTCAACTCAATAATAATACTTACCTTGTATTTTAATTACAATACACATAAATTAACATTTAATAATTAATAACTAATAACTTGAATTATAGTAATACAAACTCGGATTTCGCGATTACTCCTCGATAACTTTCTCCTTTCCTTTTTGTACCGATGCCTCGGGTTCTTTGCTAGCTACAAAAATAATAATAATTTACACTATTAATTGCAGCACTAATTTTCAATAATTAATTGAATTTTCTTTTTAATGTTTAATCCTAATTAACTCATTTACTTTTTAACTCAACTCACACTTCATTTCTACTTAATATCTTGCCATATTCAACTTAACTATTCAATGTTCATACTAAAACCCTAATTTTAAAATTCTTTCAATTTAATCCCTAATATGTAAAACTTATAACTTACTTTACAATTCAATCCCCTTTTTCAATTCTATCTTGAAATTCATTCAATTAAACCCCTAATTCATTATTTTGTTCAACATGAACTATGTTCAAAAACCTAAAAACTTCCAAAACCTCAACTTAATTTCAACAAAACTTTATTCTAAAGCTTCTAAAACATCAAATTTAAATGAAAAGGATTTAATTGACTTACCAAATTAAACTCCAAGCTTTAAAAACCCTATTTCCCCTTTTTCTTTCTTTTTCTTCTTCTTTCTCCTTACTTTCGAAAGTCTCTGTTCTTTCTTTCCTTTTGTTTCTTTCTTTTCTTTATATCTTATATATGTATGTATATATATATGTATATATTAGTTAATAATAATAATAATAATAATAATACATTATAATAATAATTATAATAAATATTTATTTAAATATAAATATTTAGATTACAATTTTCACCATTTAATTTGGTAATAATACAAAAATCTTATAATATAATTATTTAATTAATAAATATCTTTTAACTTAATAATAATAAATAATAAATATCTATTTACTAATTAGATATTAATATTACAAATGTATGTATTTTTATTAATACACTTGTACTAAATCATCACCCTACTTTTGTCAAAATCTTAATTTATTTTATAATTTTAATATTTTAGTATAAAAATCTATTTACTTAAATAAAAAGTAATTAAATAAATATATTACAATTGTATAAATATATACATTACATATGTATCATTTAATCACCATACACTTATCTATTTCCAATTTATTTAATAATATATCAATAATATTTACTATAAATTATAATTTAATAAAATAATTCTAATAAATAATAAATATCTATTTACTTAAATTACAAGAAAATACATTAGTATTTTACAATTGTCCACATATTTTTATTACACATGTAATTTATTAACACCATATATATGTCAATTATTTAGTTTATTTATAATAATATAATATAATATAATATAATATAATATAATATATTATAATATATTATAATATAATATAATATTTAACCAACATAAAAATCTAAGATATTTTTATGCACATTGCAGCCTCTTTCATTGAAATAGGCTTAATTCCCTATTTAGTCTCTTTTATATTCTTTTAATCTATAATTTAACTTTTACATTTATTCAATTTAGTCCTTTTTCTTAATTACTATTAATTATGCTAAATTAACCTAATTAAAACTTATTTAAGCTCACAACTAAACTCATAATTACTCCTAATAATTATTTACTAATTCAGTTTACTAAGACAAAGGCCCGATATTGCACTTTTCTGATGCCCGTGAATTTTGGGTCATTACAGTTTCTGACACCACTAAAAATGGGCTATTACAACAACTTTGAGATATTGTTATTCTATCAAAAAATAGAGACAATTTATTCTCAACTATTACATATATTTTTTCGGAATAAGAAATCTATCAATTTCTATTAAGAAGAGATAATTTTTGTTTTCACCCCCAAAAGGAGAGAAATTTTTTTTCTATTTCTGTCTTTCAGTTCAATTGGGTCGAGCCCAAACTTGAAGCAGTTTGTGGTATGAGAATAGTAGAGAAGATCGTTTGGTTGAAATTCAAGAACAACGAACATCTGCTAAGCCGAAACACAAGTACAAATTCATTTAAGGTTTACTATTATAAACATCACAAACCAGGACGATTTTCAAAATTTCAATTTTCCATTGTGCAAGAAAACCATTTTCAAACAGCGATTTTTCTAGAAATTGGCATCAGAGCACCATGTTGTGCGATGTTTATGGTGTAAACCGAGACTAAAACTCTCTTTTCATCTTTTTTTATTAATATTTGATAAGATGTGACATTCTTGTAATTATTCGCATGTTTAGGGGAATGTATGTGAATGAATGCAATATTATATATAATTGTTATATAATTATTTTTTTTGCCAAGGTTGTGGTTCTTAAGAAATAGACCGTAGACTATCATCTCCATGTAGGATTATTTTTTATTTATAGAATTCTTGTGAGCCGGAGACAGATATATGACATAAATGTATTTTTTTCTAAAAAGGTGCCCATGGCGAGGAAAAGATGGAGCGATAGCGGTTGAAGACACAAGGAGTGCCTTGTGGTGAAAAACTATGTAACTTTTTGTTTTTCATTTATTTTCTAGAAATAGAACCATGGAAACCTTGGTTGACAAATTTATTTTACTACCCATCTCTATATATATCTGTTTAATAATTATTTATGATATAATTGTGATATATATGTATTTGATGATCCATAATTGATCTATTAAAGATAAGAAGTGTGGTAATGAGAAAATACGTGTGTTGTATTGTTCTGTTTATTTTTTTAGGTTATTCGATTACAGTGAGAAGTGTGGTAATGAGAAGGTACATGTCTAGGATTGGATCTGGCAAAGAAAGAATTGGTTTTTAAGTGATAAAAAATGACTCACCTCTCTTTCTTGGGAACCTACTTGGCACACAACTCACATTTACTTCTTCTATTTTTCCCTCAAAAGAAAAATTATAGAGAATCAAAATTATTTGATTGCTATTGTGAATAACTGAATGTGAATATTAGAAAATTATCATAGCATGTCATGCATATATGAGATAAGCATGCCATATAATTTAGAAAAGAATGTCACATGTACTTGTGATGCATATAATGATCATACGTGATTGAAACAAAAAATTATAAAAAACCTTGCATGTTTTTTAAAATATTGAGTGAGAGAAGGTCCCTAAACAAGAATTACGACCTCCATCAATAGTCTCTTGTGATGGCATGGCAAATGCACTACCCCAGGTAGGATTGCTATGTGGATTTCACTAAGGAGATTTCCCGAAAGTAAGCAGAATTCTCTTGTGGTCAAATGATAATCAAGCTGGCCCTTTAATTTGTTGCAATTCATTGTAGTAGATTAAACCATTTTCTTTACTTGAGGAGATTATATAAAAGCAAATTAGTTATGTTTTTACTTAGTTTTAATTTTAGTACAAAAATAATAAAGTGTGATTTGAGCCATTTATATGACATTAGAGGGCTAAAATGAGTCTAAAGGAAGGCAAACGTATTTAGTGAGTGTGCAGGACATCATTCGAAGGCATAAGAACATGAGACTGATCACGATGTTGCAACACAGAGCATTGATGTTGCAACATAGTAAGCAGAGCATTAAGAAGGAGCAAATTGCCTTCAGTGTCGTGACACAGACTAGAAGTTGTCATGACACCGCCTTGACAAGGGGAATGAATGAGCCAATGGCGTTTTGGTCCGCACAACAAATTTTAATGGAAAAACGTCAACCAAACTAGGTCAATGGACAACGGCCAACCCTAAGCCTATAAAGAGACAACTCGAAACACTTCATAAATAGTTTTTTATTCAAGTTTCAATAGATGGCTTTCCATTAGTTTTATTTTCAGTTTCTTTCTAGTTTATTTTGTACTTAGGTTTCTTTTATCATTGTAATTTTACTTTCGTTTCTATTTTTTTCTTTAGAGAATCTGATTTGTGGAGACAATCGACTCCTTGTGGATTATCTTTCATGCTATATCAATATATCAGGATTCTTCTTAAACTCTTTACTTAATTTGTTCTTTATGTTTATCTTTTCAATTAAGTTTGTGATGTTTATTATATCTATGAAAAACTAATCCCTTTAAGGGGGATTAACGAGTGGATGTGGGAAAAATTAACTCTTATGTAGGGTTTTTTAGCGGATTAGGTGGTTGGGATAGAAAAAACTTAAAACCCTACGCTTGACAACCCTAGGAAGTCATCTAGGTGGGAATGAACCCAAAATTGGTATTGCCTATCAGTGAACACCTTACCCCAATCTGGTCTGGATTGTGAGCTCGAGAGATAAGTAGTTCTTGCCCACTCATTAGTTTAGTAGAAGATCGAGAGATCCTGGTAGGTTAATGGCTAGTTGATTGAATAGAACCCGAAATAGGATTTAGTTATGGCCATCGAAACAAGTTAGTCTTACGTCCTTAGAATTGGTAAAATCTACAAATTATTTTCTCTTCTTTGTTTTTATGCATTTTAATTATTTTTATAAAATATGTTTTTTCATCACTTTAGGATTCATCATAATATAGTTTAATTAAATTACTAACTATATCTATTAACGTGGAAGTTAGAATTAGTTTAGTTTTGCCTCCATTGGGTACAATCCTTAAAGTACTCCAATACTTCGATGTATAAATCTATATTACAACCTGACCTATATACTTGTGGAAACCACCCAATGATTATATTTCATTGCAGGATTTACTCTTGACATTAGTACGTCCGAAGGCAGTCAAGTTGTTGGTGTGACACCCCTAACCCGAATCCGTCACCAAAATAGGGTTACAGAGCATTACCGGAGTTTACAAATCAAACGGACAGAAATTTTGAACATTTCATATCATGTCAATAATAATATGAAAACTAATTAAAATCATACATATTGTCCCTTATACGAGCCCTCGAGGCCCTAAATACTCATTAGAAACAAGCTGGGACTAAATCGAGAACTCAAAGAATTTTTCAAAAAATATTGAAAATTTTCAACATTGTAGGGATCACACGGCTGTGTGGCCAGGCCGTGTGAGAGACATGCCCATGTCTTAGGCTGTGTGGGCATTCAAAATAGGGACACACGGCTGTGTCCCAGCCCGTGTTCGTGCCCGTGTAACTCACTGACTTAGGCCACATAGACAAGCCACACACCCGTGTGCTAGGCCTTGTACCCTTCGAAGTAACCTTACATGATCGTGTGCTAGGCCATGTGCTAGGCCGTGTAACAACCTAACTTGCAACTCTTTGAAAGCTATAGGGGGCACACGATCGTGTCACCTGGCCGTGTGTCACACATGGATGAGACACATGCTCATGTGGACAAAAGTAGGCCATTTCACAAGCCATATTTCTCACCCAATTTGGCATAAACTTACACCCAACATTATGCATATAAGCAAGCCATAATAAGGTACCAAAACCTTGCATTTTCTAGCATTATACAAATGGTATAATCATATACAAACAATATGCCCTTAGGCACCTCAAATGACAATTTATAAACATGACCAACCATATGTTTAATTTAAACAAATAACCAAATAACATGTGTGCATACTTGCATCAATACATACCATGTATCTTACTTACCAAAATACAACCATTTGATACCAAAATGCCATTCTTTAACAAGCATCAATTTACCATATAGATCATAACACCTAACACATATACCATATGCACACTTAACTATCATTTTACCATTCATCATTTAATCATCAATCAAGCCAAACATCAACCATATTAAACCAACTTATACACATAGCAAAAGATGCCAAAACACACGCTCCGACAAGCTTCCAACCCGAATAAGCTTCTAATTCACTATAAAACATGAAAAAAATACCCAGATTAAGCATTTAAGCTTAGTAAGTTCGTATAACATAGAACTTAACTTACCATTTAGTCACAATTTAGGTAAATAAACATAGTATATTCCAACTCAATTTGGCCATAAGTCTAAGCACATATTCATCAACATGTTAGCCATGTAAAACACATATAATAACCAATAAACATGGATGAATATAATAATTAAGCAAGTTTCATATACATGTGTCATCCATTTCATGTTTCAATATATCATATATTATCATTTCCATCTATTTCATGTATATACCTGTAATAGTTCGTATAGAACTCATATCATCTCGTAATAGAAAATTGCTTGTTGAACCATTTAGAATATCACTGGATATTCGGGATAGCTCACACATAGTGCGCTAAACTATAATCCGTCAATTCATGTACATGTATGCTCATATAAGCTGAGAATCGGTAAGCTCATATGAGTTGAGAATCGGTAAGCTCTCAAGAGCTGCAAATCCGTAACCTCAAACGAGCTGAGAATCGGTAACCCTAATTACATGTCATTTGTATCCTACAAATTCCTAAGGTTCAAACGGGACTTAGTAATCGTCGTACATCGTCGGATATACGATCAATATTTATACATGGTAATTATACAAATCACATACATATAATTCAATTAAAACATATAAATACTCAATTTAATTACATGAATTTACCTCGACGAGTATACGTAGATACAGAGATGATTAATCATAGATTTTCTCTTTGCCTCGATCTAACTTCGTAAGAGGTATGACTGGATCTATATGGATAAATTTAGCCCAATTTAATATATTTCATATTCAATTTAGTCCAACACATTTTTGGCAAATTTACCATTTTGCCCCTATACTTTTAATTTCTTTGCAATTTAGTCCCTAGGCTCGAAAAATGAAATTCATGCAATTTTTCCCCTACCCAAGCCTAGCTAATTTTTATACATGCTTGATTTTACCATGAAATTATCACATTTTTCAATTTAGCCCCTAATTGATAATTTCATCAAAAATTCCTTTACAAAAGTTGTTTATCTAACAAAAAACATTAATTTTCTAGCATCAAACTTCAAAACTCCAGCATGTTCATTAATGGTAAAACCCTAACAGTTTAACAGTTTTACAAATTAGTCCTCGGGCTAGCTAGATTAAGCTACAACGATCCCGAAAGCATAAAAATCATTAAAAAAGGATTAAAAATACATACCTAATTGAAGGAATTAGGGTTGTCGAATGTTAAACACCAAAAATGGTTTCCTTATCATTAAGTTTCGATTGTGAAAATGATAATGAAAGATGATAATAGTTTGGTTTTATTTTAATTAACCTTTTATTTACAAATTTCCAAAATTAACCTTAAAAACTAACTAAAATTTCAATAATGCCAAACCATGCTCATCCACTATCAACATTAATAGGCTAATTACCATATAAGGACCTCCACTTTAAAGTCCTATAGCTGTTTAATACCATTAGCTATTAGAACTCAACTTTTGCACTCAACGTGATTTAGTCTTTTTTATCAAATTAAACATGTAAATGGTAAAATTTCTAAACAAATTTTTTATACGGTAACACTATCATGCTGTAGACCATAAAAAATAAATTTTTTGACTTTAGATTTGTGGTCCCAAAACCATTATTCTAATTTCACTGAAAACGGGCTATTACAACTCTCCCCTAAAAGGATTTTCGTCCCAAAAAATCTTAACAAAAAAGAGGTTTGGGTATTGCTTTCTCATAGCTTCCTCGGGTTCCCAGGTGGCTTATTCTATTCTGTGTCACTGCCAGAGAAATTTTACTAAAGCTGTGTTCTTATTTTTCTATTCTTTCACCTCTCGTGCCAGAATTCTTATATGTTCTTCACTATACAACAAATCTGACTGAATCTCAAAATCCGTCGAGTAGATAACATGTGAAGGATCATATTGGTACCGTCGTAACATAGACATGTGGAAGACATTACAAATATTTTCTAGTTCTGACAGTAGAGCTAATCGATATGCAATAGGTCTGATTCTTTCAGTAATCTCATACGGCCCAATAAATCGAGGACTCAGCTTTCCTTTGCGACCAAACTGAAAGACTTTCTTCCAGGGCAATACTTTCAAAAACACTCTATCACTGACTTGAAATTCAATGTCTTTACATTTAAGATCCGCATATGATTTCTGAAGATCCAAAGCTGCTTTCAAACTGTCTTGAATAACTTTTACTTTATATTCGGTCTCACGAATCAAATCAATCCCGTGTATCTTTTTCTCACTAAGCTTAGTCTAGTATAGCAAAGTTTGACATTTACAGCCATATAGAGCCTCATATGGTGCCATCTTTATGCTCGATTAAAAATTGTTGTTATACGCGAATTCAACCAACGATAAATATTTTTCCCAGTTGCCTTCAAACTCTAATACACAGCAACAAAGCATATCATCAAGAATCTGAATCACACACTCGGATTGACCATCGGTCTGAGGGTGAAATGCAGTGCTAAAATACAACTGCGTACCAAGAGCTTTCTGTAACTTTCTCCAAAATCATGATGTAAATCACGAATTTCTATCCAAAATAATGGAAACTGGCACTCCGTGTAATCTAACGATCTCTAAAACATATAACTCAACTAATCTGTCAAGGGAGTAGTGTATACGTATTGAAATAAAATGTGTTGACTTCATCAAATGATCTACGACAACCCAAATGGCATCTTTCTTTCTCGGTGACAAAGGTAAACCCGATACAAAATCCATAGTAACTCTATCCTATTTCCACTCCGGTATCATCACTGGCTGTAATAGTCTTGAAGGTACCTGATGTTCAGCTTTAACTTGCTGACATACCAAACATCTCGATACAAAATCAGATATCTTGTATTTCATTCCCGACCACCAGTACATCTATCTCAGATCACTGTACATTTTATTGCTTCCCGGATGAACAGATAAGCTACCACTATGAGCTTCATGCAAAATTTTTTGGATAAGCTCTGGAATCTTCGATACACAAACTCTACCTCTGAACAATAAACAATCATTGGGTCCTATCTAAACTTTTGCATTAGAAGTCAACTAACACTGTGCTCATTTAGCTAGCAAATCATCATCACATTTTTAAGCTTCACGGATCTGTTGTAAAAACATCAGTCTAGCTTTCAACTTGGCTAATATTGAACCATCATCAGATAATGTCAATCATGTATTCATCGCTTGTAGAGCAAATAAAGATTTTTTACTCAAAGCATTAGCAACTGTATTCACATTTCCCTGATGATAATCAATGATCAATTTATAATCTTTTAACAACTTGAGTCATCTATGTTGCCTCAGATTCAAATCTTTATACGACATCAGATACTTCAAAATCTTGTGATCAATAAATATATGACATTTTTTGCCGAACAAAAGGTGTCGCCAAATTTTCGACGCAAACACAATTGCTGCCAACTCTAGGTCATGTGTCAGATAGTTCTTTTCATGCGGCTTTAACTGTCTGGAAGCATAAGCGATTACTTTGCCTTCCTGCATCAAGACACAACCTAAACCATTTAAAGATGCATCACTTAAAATCACGAATTCTTTACCCGTTTCAAGCTAAACCAAAACTGGTGCCTTAGTCGACAGTGCTTTCAACTGATTGAAACTTTGCTGACATTTCTCAGACAGTTCAAATTTCACATCCTTCTGTAAGAGTTGCGTCATTGATGTAGCTATCATTGAAAACCCTTTAACGGACCTTCAGTAATAACCAACTAATCCCAGAAAACTTTTAACTTCGGATACATTTCATATTCAATTTACTTCAACACATTTTTTAGAAAATTACCATTTTTGCCCCTATACTTTTAATTTTTTTGCAATTTAGTCCTTAAGCTCGGAAAATGAAATTCGTGCAATTTTTCCATTACCCAAGCCTAACCGATTTTTATAGATGCTTGTAGCAGCCCACATATTTCACAAATTTTACCATGAAATTATCACACTTTTCAATTTAGCCCCTAAATGATAATTTAATCAAAAATTCCTTTACAAAAGTTGTTTATCTAACAACAACCATTCATTTTCTAGCATCAAACTTCAAAAATCAAGCATGTTCATCAATGGTAAAAGACTAACAGTTTAACAGTTTCACAAATTAGTCCCCGGGCTAGCTAGATTAAGCTACAACGATCCCAAAAACAGAAAAATCATTAAAAACAAATTAAAAATACATATCTAATTGAAGGAATTAGGGTTGTTGAATGCTAAGCACCAAAACTGGCTTCCTTTTCTCTAAGTTTCGGTTGTGAAAATGATAATGGAAGATGATGATAATTTGGTTTTATTTTAGTTAACCTTTTATTTACAAATTTCCAAAATTAACCTTAAAAACTAACTAAATTTTCAATAATGCCAAACCATGCTCATCCACTATCAACATTAATGGGCTAACTACCATATAAGGACCTCTACTTTAAATTCCTGTAGCTATTTAATACCATTAGCTATTAGAACTCAACTTTTGCACTCAACGCGATTTAGTCCTTTTTATAAAATTAAGCATGTAAACGGTAAAATTTCTAAACGAATTTTTTATACAGTAATACTATCATGCTATAGACTATAAAATAATAATAAAATAAATTTTTTGACTTCATATTTGTGGTCTTGAAACCACTGTTTTGATTTCACTAAAAATGGGTTGTTACAGTTGGCGTTGTTGCCAGGGAGGTAACAGTGTAAACGAAAAAATATATAGGATTTTTCCTATGTAATTTATCACCTTTTTACTTAAAATTTTTGTTAAAACTAAGTAATTGTTTAATAAATTAATGAAATTAACACATGGAATTTATTAAAATGTGGTTTTATGCTTTATTATATAGTTTTCATGCAATAAATGGCTTATTTTATATTAATTTGAATATATTATATTTTTACGACATAAAGTGGGCCATGCATGATTAAATTAAATAATAAAATATAAAATTATATTTAATAATTCATTTTAAAATATTTCATTAATAATTTGGGTTTTAAATTAACTAATTAAATTGGATAAATTTTATCATTTGGTCCTCTAACTAGTTGATTTATTCTAGACAGGTCTGATAGCTTTGCTGGATTACAAAGCCGTCCAAATTGGGGACCAAGTCAACCCAAAATTGGCTGCACATGGCTGTCCATAAACCACTTTTTGGTTTAATTGCACAAGGTCCTTAAAGAGTTGAAGAAATTAGAGATTTACTTGAAGATTTGTACTTGACCGAGTCTCAGTCCTGAGTTGTTGTGGCACTCAAATTTACCAAAAATCAAGCAAAAATCAGCTCAACTTTCTCAATTTATGGCCGACCACCTATAAATAAGACATCATTCTCACATTTCTAATCATCCCTCATCCCTTATCCCTCATTCCTCATTCATTCTCTTAGCATTCTTCTTTTCTCCCCACGCCTATCATCATCTTTTCATAAAGATTTTATCATTTGAGCCTCTTAAAGAACCCTTGGTCGGCCACCTTGGAGAGCCATCAGCAAAGGAGCAAAGCAAAGGAACGAAGGAGCCTCGTCAGTCAGAGTCTTGGGTGACAGCCACTCTGAATTGGGTTTAATCTTTCTTTTCCTTAATTTAATTTAAAGATGTTTGCTATGTGTTCTTTGTTCTTGTTTAAAACAATGTTAACTTAATTTTATTTAAGCTAGGATGATTTCTTTGATTAAATAATTTTTATTAGATTCATGCTTATAATGTTTGTACCTCAATCGATCATGTTTTCAATTAAAATCAAGTCAGTATTTCATTCATACATGATTGAAATGCACCTAAATTAGCTGAGCGATCCTAACCAGACGACGGCTAGAGGACGCATAATTGAAATGTGCATGCTCAATTTAGATCCTAACCCGATTAAATTGCAGGTTGCATAACAACCCTAACTAGGCTCTGTTATCTACATAGTTTTTAGATTTGTGTGATTAAACTATTTCAAACCAAACACGTCCGTGTTACCTTGCATGAATACTAAGAAACCCTTAGTAAATAAGGATCAGTAAAATACGTATTTACTAAGTAAAGGATTCCGAAAGGACCTAACGTGGTTTCCAAACTCATGAAAGATCGAGTCACCATGGAATGTTTTTTCGAATATTATTAAACATGTTGATAATAAATTGAGTTTAATTAAAGTAATTGTCCTAGTTTATTTATGTTATAATTGTTGCAAATTGTGTTTAAATTTTGCTAAAACCTATTTCTGTAACACCCCAAACCCGGCCTAGACGTTATGGCTGAATCTGGTGATGTCACATGATAGAGTGTTTAAGAAAATTGTGTTGTTGCGATGATACCATTTTCACTTAATTACCGCTCTTTATCTCGTATTAGTTTCAAAACGTTTTTCTTATTTAATTCATTGTCTCAAAAAGTTACTCGTTGCAGAAGTTACTTTCCTTTAAAAACAATTTAAGTAATCGTGGTTTAAGAGAAATCATTTGTTCATTTTGAAAATCGAATTTTCCCTATTGCTAACAGATATAATTCATAAAAATAAATAAACCCAAATTTAAGCAAACAATCCAAGAAGTCCAATTTACATAAAAAATAACCCAGAAAATAATTATGAAATAGATACCGAATCTGAAGGTAAAACAGTTTAAAACATGTGTGGCCACCGTCGAGTCCTCCGCTGCACCGATCTATCAAGTCTGGGGATTACCTGTGCACATTAAACAAAAGGGTGAGTTTACGTGAACTCAGTGTGTAATCCACAGAAAACAAGCAATCAGTTTACACTTCCTCCAAATATCATCATCCCAACCCAATGCAATGCAAACATACATTATGCCATGTTTTTATGCAACCAACAGTCAAACCTATACATATATTAACCAGTAATCATGCAATATTATTCATGCATTGCATACATTCAGATCATACAATTAGGGGTCTAGATGATGCTTATCGACCCTACAGTGGGTTCACAGTTGACTTGGGTGACCCATGCAACCTTAGAAATCATTTCAGTAAAATGGGCTCGCACACCCATGTGGCCTACCCGTGTGGGCCAAACGGCCTAATTTGGCCTTGGTCGTGTGGATTACACGGCCTGGCCTAGAATCCTACATACCCGTGTGGGCTCACATGCCCGTGTGACCCACACAGCCCAAATTAATCTAGCCCAAAGTCGCACACGGCCTGCCTGTCCATCACACGACCGTGTCTTCAGGGCACAGCTTGGCTTCGCCGATCACACGCCCGTGTCCTACCACGCGGCCTACCACACGGGCGACCACACGCCTATGTGACGTCGATAATCTACTTTTTGACTTTTTACGAATCTCGTTTCCTATGTTTTGGGTACACACCTGGTTTTAATTGAAGCTAAAACGATCCTTGAGCACTCTAGAACCCCTACACCATGAACGGTTTGACTACGATTTTGAAAAAGTAATGTCACAGCTTTCTTGATTTCCTACTACCAAAACAAAATTTCGTTACTAAATAGAAAAGGGAACCAATCGTTCCATCGATTCAATAGAAGAACACCTTACACGATAAATAGAATACTACCATACTTAATTACACACAAAGAATCTTGAACAGGGAAACCGCAAATTGAAAGCAAATAGGTGCCAATAGAAAAGAAAGAAAAAGAAAACAATGAAAGAGGGAAAAGATGAAGAAAAAATCAGTAGAGAAAGAAAGGAAGAGATTTGACGTCAGGAAGAAAAGAGACTTTTTAGGGAAACGAAAAAACTAATCACATATCCCTAATTTCTCTCCATTAACCCACTACTCAGAATTTCTGTTTGATGGAAACTCTCTTGATCAAATGAGCAAAAACATACTCCCATGCTTACACAGAGATTCAGACCCCAGACCTCCAACACACCAACACATATCTTAACCACTAGACTAGTAGGCCCATTCTGTTATTAGCTTACCAACAATTAAACTTAAACCCTTTTAGTAAGGTTAAGGCTTTATTCAGAAAAATACCAAAATTTGCTAAAGTAAGGCTTGAACTTGGTACCTCACACACACACCCAGAGCACTTAACCACTGAAGTAGATACCCAGTTGTGTCAATTATTCGCAAGAGCAAAAACATAAAATTTGGGGCGTTACAACTCTACCCCCTAAAAAAACTTTCATCCTTGAAATTTTACCTGATCAGAATAGATGAGGATACTGCTACCGCATAGCATCCTCAGGATCCCACGTGGCCTCCTCAGAGCTATGATTATGATAAAGAACCTTAATCAGTGGGATGGATTTTCTTCTCATAACCTTTACATCTCGCTCCAATATCTGAACTGGCTCCTCCTCAAAGGTCAAATTTGGCCTAACCTCGATCTCCTCAACAGGAACAATATGCATGGGATCGGAGTGGTAGTGCCTCAACATTGAGATGTGGAATACATCGTGAATCCGATCTAGCTTCGGAGGTAACTCCAACTAGTAGGCATCTGGTCCTACACGCTTCAGGATATGATAAGGTCCAATGAATCTAGGGCTTAACTTGCCCTTACGACCAAATCTCAATACCTTCTTCCATGTCTAGACCTTAAGGAAAATAGAGTCTCCCACAGAATACTCAATTTCATGTCGCTTCAGGTGTGTGTAGGACTTCTGCCTATCAAATGCCACTTTCAGTCGGTCCTGAATCAGTCTAACTTTATCCTCAGTATCAGAAACCAATTCAGGGCCCAGGACACACCGCTCGCCCAACTCAATCCAACATGAAGGCGTACGACACCTACAATCGTATAATGCCTCGTAAGGTGCCATCTGAATGCTAGACTGATAGCTGTTGTTATAAGCAAACTCTGCTAGAGGCAAGTAATCCTCCCAACTACCACAGAAATCAATCACACAACTCCTTAACATGCCCTCCAGTATCTGAATCACCCTCTTTGACTGACCGTCCGTTTGAGGATGGAACGCAGTACTAAAGTCCAATCTAGTACCCAGAGCTTTATGTAGCTTCTTCTAGAATCGAGACGTGAAGCGAGGATCCCTATCAGATATTATTGAAACTGGTACCCTATGTAGTCTCATTATCTCAGACACATACAGTTTAGCTAGCTTCTGCAGAGAATAGTCAGTACGAGCTGGTATGAAGTGGGCGGATTTGGTCAATCGATCCATGATGACCCATACTGAATCTTTCTTAGTGGGCGTTAAGGGAAACCCACTAACGAAGTCCATAGTCACTCTCTCCTACTTCCAAAGTGAGATCTTAACTAGCTGTAACAAACCCGAAGGTAACTGATGTTCAGCTTTAACCTACTGGCACGTCAGACACTTAGCCACAAACTCAGTAACCTCTCATTTAAGTCTCAGCCACCAGTATAACTCATAAAGATCACAGTACATCTTATTTCCGCCAGGATGCATAGCATATGGGATACTATGTGCCTCTCTCAATATCAATTGCCTTGATCCAGTATCTTTCGGTACACAGATTCTCTCACGAAAATAGAGTACCCCTTCGCTATTCAGTCTAAAATCCACAGTATTCCTACTCTCAACCTGTCGGAAGCGAAGACCCAAAGACTCGTCATCCATCTGTTTACCCTTAATCTGTTATATCCTCGATAGTTTAACTTGAAGTTTGGCCAAGAGACTACCATCATCAAATAAACTGAGGCGAGCAAACGTCGCCCTCAAATCATTCATAACCCTATGGCTCAGTGCGCCGGCCACCACATTGACCTTACTAAGATGGTATTCGATTGTACAGTCATAGTCCTTAAGCAGCTCAATCTATCTACGCTACCTAAGATTCAGCTCTTTCTGAGTGATGAGGTACTTAAGGCTCTTGTGATCCATGTAGATGATACACTTCTTACCATACAGATAATGCCTCCAGATTTTCAGTGCGAATACTACTGCGGAAAACTCCAAGTCATGTATCAGATAATTTGCCTCATGAGTCTTAAGCTGACGAGACGCATAGGATACCACCTTACCCTTTTGTATCAATACACATCCCAAACCGACATGTGATGCATCGCTATAAACAGTGAAATATTTTCCAGACTCTACCTGTATCAAAATAGGGGCCTCAGTCAGTACGGTTTTGAGTTCTCAAAGCTCTCTTGCTACACATCAGTCCAGTTAAATAGCACACCCTTACATAGCAGCTTAGTCAAGGGTGCCGCAATCAGTGAAAACCCTTCTACAAAACGTCGATAATACCCTGCCAGTCCCAAAAAACTATGAATCTTAGCTACAGTCTTAGGCTGCTTCTATTCCAAGACAGCCTCAATCTTTTAAGAATTGACTCTAATCCCCTCGGTAGAAACCACATGCCCCAGAAACATTACTTTACGTAACCAGAACTCACGTTTACTGAACTTGGCGTACAGTTGTTTCTCTCACAGAATCTGCAGAACCACTCTAAGGTGTTCATCATGCTCATCCTCAGTCTTCAAATAGACTAGTATATCATCAATAAATACCACCACGAACCGATCCAGATAGGGCTGGAACACTCAGTTCATCAGATCCATAAAAGCTACTGGTGTATTCACCAGTCCAAATGGCATCACTAGGAACTCGTAATGACCGTATCGAGTCTTAAATGTTGTCTTATACACATCAGCCTCCTTAACTCTCAACTGGTGATACCTTGATCGTAGGTCAATCTTAGAGAAAACTGAAGCACCTTGAAACTAGTCAAATAGATTGTCTATCCTCGATAGGGGGTACTTATTCTTGATGGTCAGCTTATTCAGTTATCGGTAGTCGATACACATACACATGGATCCATCTTTCTTTTTCACAAAAAAAACTGGTGCTCCCCACGGAGACACACTAGGACGAATGAATCCACGATCCAATAACTCTTGAATCTGAGCCTTAAGCTCCACAAGCTCTTTCAGTGCCATGCGACAAGGAGCGATGGACACCGGAGCTGTACCAAGGAGAAGCTCGATTCCAAACTCTACTTCACGATTCGGAGGTAACCCAAGTAGCTCTTCAGGGAAAACGTCTGGAAAGTCCTTAACCATCCTGATATCCTTAACCAAAAAATCCTAGAATCTGAAACACTTATGTAGGCCAAATACACCTCACATCCCTTACGAACTAACTTTTCCACCTTCAGTGCAGAAATCACATTCAACAAGTAATTCTGACGTTCCCTAATTATGACTACCTTGCTGTCCTCTTCTGTTCCCAGTACAACCCTTTTTGTGGCACAATATAAGCTCACTCGGTGCTTGACCAACATCCTATTCCCAGTATCAGATCAAACTCTCTAAATGGCAGTTCCATCAGGTCAGCCAGAAAAATAGCCCCTTGAACCTCTAAAGGAACGTCTCTAAACAACTTATTCACCCTTACTGATTGCCCCAACGGACTCAGTACAGTGACCTCACTGTAGTGCTCTCAACCAATACACCTAAGTTTTCAGATTCGGTACAAACTATATAGGAGTGAGTGGATCCTATATCTATTAGTGCAGTATAAGGTACTTTAAAAATAAAGAATATACCCGTGATGATGCCCGGAGAATCTCTATCCTCTCGGTGATGTGCAGCATAAACTAGAGCCAGTTGCCTCACCTCAGTATGACCAGCAACTCTGCCCGGTGCTCTTTGACCACTGCCCAAACCATTACTGCCTCTGGCCTGACCACAACCTCTCACTAGCTACTAAATAACCCTCGATGGTGGTGCAGTACTAGTACCTGAAGCTTGCATCTGATCAGACCTTCGTGGACACTCTCTAATACAGTGCTCTAATGAACCGCACCTCAAACAAGCCCCAGTTCTTTTCCAACACTCGCCTTGATGGCTTCTACCACAGTCAGTACACGTCGGCCATCCAGTAGCAGTAATAAGAGCCCCAACTCTAATCGGCCCATCAACTCTGACCTTTTTCTTAGGCCTTTGAATGGAACTCGAGGGCTCCGAATCCCTCCTGCCTCTCTCTCAGTTCTGGCGCTCAGTGCGCGTCACTTCTTCAACGATCTTCGCCTTATCAACCAATGCAGCAAAATCTCGCTCCCTCTATGGAGCTATCAGTATCCTCAGATTATCCTTGAGGTCATCCTCGAAGCGAACACATCGCTCGTACTTAGCCGCCACCATACCTCATGCATAGCAGCTCAATCTCAGAAATTCAGCCTCATACTCGGCCACTAATCTATCTCCCTGAGTCAAATTTAGGAACTCTCTCCTACGGGCATCCACATAACTGGCCCGCACATACTTCCCCTAGAAAGCGGTCTTGAAGAACTCTTAGGCTAGTCGATCGGGCTGAGTACCCTCCTTAGCAATGAGCCACCATTGATATGCCTTATCACGTAGCAGCGATATAGCACCCTTTAGTTTCTGCTCGGGGGTGCAGTTTAGATCGTCCATGATCCTCTCTATGGCCTCAATCCAGTACTCAGCCACATTAGGGGCGACCCCAGTGACACCCCTAAATATCTCATCTCTATTGGACCGAAGTCATTCCGTAACCGACCCTTGGCCCCCATATCCAACATTGGGCCCAGCAACCCTCTCTAACAATCTCAGCATGGCCTAGGATAGTGCGTCGTCCCTAGCCAAACAACTCTGAGACCCAGTCTTGGTAGTAGGCGAAACCGGTGTCTCGCTCGTATCCAAGTTAGGTATACTACCTAGTGAGGAAGACTTAACTTGAGCCCCCTACAGCCTCTTCCACGACCACGAGTACCACGTTCGTGAATTCCACGTGCGCTCATTGTCTAATCAAATTTATCTGTATTACAAATTTTATGAATTAGTTTATGATTTTAATATTTATTAGCAAATGGTTTATATAAACAGTTTCAGTATTTCAGAGTGATTTTCATAAATCGCAGTCTTTATTAGTTTTGCTACAGTCTCAGTATACACTAACTAAAGTGTTTTTAGTACAGTATACTACCTATAGTAGTTTCAAAATATCATAATATTTTCAATCAAAGCACATTTCAGTTTCAGAATACTTACAGGATCGGCGTTGGAGACTTGGTGTACCACATACTCAGTCGAATTATTTTAAACCATTTGTAAATCAGTTCTTTGAAACCAAACTTTTTAAAGCCCAAAATCTACAGCTGGGTTTTGTAACTTGACTCTTATACCACTAAATGTAATACCTCAAATTTGGCCTAAACATTATGGTCGAATCTGGCGATGTCACATGATAGAGTATTTAAGAAAATCGTGTTGTTGCAATGATACCATATTCGCTTAATTATCTCTCTTTATCTCACATTAGTTTCAAAACGTTTTTCTTATTTAATTCATTGTCTCAAAAAGTTACTCGTTATGAAAGTTTTTTTTCCTTTAAAAATAATTTAAGTAATCGTGGTTTAAAAGAAATCATTTGTTCATTTTGAAAACTGAATTTTCCCTATTGCTAACAGATATAATCCAAAAAAACAAATAAACCCAAATTTAAGCAAACAGTCCAAGAAGTCCAATTTATATAAAAAATAACCTAGGAAATAATAATGAAACAGATACCAAATCTGAAGGTAAAACAGTTTAAAATACATGTGGCCATCGTCGAGTCCTCCGCTGCACCGATCTGTCAAGTCTGAGGATTACCTGTGCATATTAAACAAAAGGGTGAGCTTATGTGAACTTAGTGTGTAATCCACAGAAAACAAGCAATTAGTTTACAATCATACTCAGTCTGAGCCTTAGCCTTTTTCATTATCAGTGACAAATGGGCCTTAGCCCATCATAGTATCAGTACAGATATCCACAAAATCCTACCCAACTAGCCTCTACACACTATCTCCATCCAACCCTACACTCCATGTGGGGATTAAATCAACCCACCCATCCCTACACTCCAGATAGTACCGAATGTGGCACAGAACAGTAATTTCCAGTTGAGCTGCCAGTATATTAGGCTTATTAGCCTTTTTAGTACACTTCCTCCAAATATCATCATCCCAACCCAATGCAATGCAAACATACATTATGCCATGTTTTTATGCAACCATCAGTCAAACCAGTAATCATGCATTATTATTCATGCATCACATACATTCAGATCATTCATTTAGGGGTCTAGATGATGCTTACCGACCCTACAATGGGTTTACAATCGACTTGGGTGACCCGTGCAACCTTAAAATCATTTCAGTAAACTGGGCTCACATGCCCATGTGGCCTGCCAGTATGGGCCCACACTTCTGTGTGCCCCATATAGCCCAATTTGACCTTGGTCATATGGATCACACGACCTGGCCCGGAATCCCACATGTCCGTGGGGACTGCTCGTGTAGGCTCACATACCTGTATGGCCTACATGGCCCAAATCAGTCTAGCTTGTGTGTCGTGCACAACTTGTCTGGCCATTACACAGCCGTGTCCTTAGCGCACAGCCTAGCTTCATCGATCACACACCCGTGTCCTACCACATGGCCTACCACATGCCCGTGTGGCGTTGATAGTTTTCTGTTTTGGCTTTTCATTGAATCCCATTTTCTGTGTTTCGGGTACACACCTTGTTTCAATTGAAGCTAAAACGATCCCTGAGCACTCCAAAACCCTTACACCACAAATGGTTTGACTACAATTCTGCAAAAGTAACGTCACGACCTTCTTGATTTCTTACTACCAAAACACAATTCTGTTACTAAATAGAAAAGGGAACTAATCATTCCATCGATTCACTAGAAGAACACCCTACACGATAAACAGAATGCTACCATGCTTACCCACACACGAAGAATCATGAATAGGGAAACCGTAAATTGAAAGCAAACAGGTGCCGATAGAAAAGAAAGAAAAAGAAAACAATGAAAGAGGGAAAAGATGAAGAAGAAATCAGTAGAGAAAGAAAGGAAGAGATTTGACATTAGGAAGAAAAGAGACTTTTTGGGGAAACAAAAAGATTAATCACATATCCCAAATTTCTCTCTACTAATCCGCTACTCAGAATTTCTATTTGACCGAAACTCTCTCGGTCAAACGAGCAAAAACATACTCCCACGCTCGCACAGGGATTCCAACCCCAGACCTCCAGTGCACCAACACACATCTTAACCACCAGACTAGCAGGTCCATTCTGTTATTAGCTTACCAACAATTAAACTTAAACCCTTTTAGTAACGTTAAGGCTTTATTCAGAAAAATACCAAAATTTGCCAAAGTAAGGCTTGAACTTGGGACCTCTCACACACACCCAGAGCACTTAACCACTGAAGCAGATACCCAGTTGTGTCAATTATTCATAAGAGCAGAAACATAAAATTTGGGGCGTTACAATTTCATTCATATAGTTTGCATACTTAGGTTAATTTGCATTAGGGATCATTGCATTTAGTTTAATATATTTTAATCATCACTTTTCAACTAGACTGTGTTTTTATTTAACAAATTGTTAATATAATTTTACAAATTAAGTGACTTAGCACAAATACAATCCCTATGGAGACGATAATTCGATACTTACTTATTACTTGATAACGACTGTGTACACTTGCACAAACCTACGCGTTACAAACACCACTAGATTAGTTTACATTTTTACGTTTAGTAGGATAGTTAGGAAAATTTTAAATTATATATACGATTTTTAATTCTTATTTTTATTCACTTTTATTTTCACCTGCTAACATTTTTCTCTTCTTTGAAGATCTTAATGCACCTCCCAAAGGAGAAAGATACATGCTCAGCTAATAACTGTGAATAATTTGGCAATATGATTTAGTTATGGATGAATTTGATTATATGTGGTCTGATGATTAAATGAACTAGGATGACAAAATATACAAAGTGGGAGTATATGAAGAATAGGGGATTATGGAAAATTAAAGATTGTTAATGATAGAGTTGAGCCAACGAAGAAACAAAACCCTAAAAACCCAATAGAATAGTGATTAGAGCGTCGATATCATCAAACGCCCCCGTAAGTTTACCAGCATTCTGAGCAATATCGAATAAAACCCTCAGAAAAATGAGAAGGAGCAACTGATGACAATAGCATTCCGAATAGGTAAAGTCTTAAGAAGCCTGGCTAACTTGACTAGAGATGACGATATAAAAGCTGCCGATGACTCTCAAGAAAAGATTACTCTAAAGGATGATGCTAAAGTAGAGTCAGAGCTAGTCTAAGTTGGACACTGAACCTGAAAATGTGCCAAACACTGAACTTGTCCCCACAAAGATATAATTCCCCTAAAGGTCAGAGAACAAACAACAAAGGGATGAAGCAGAATGTTTAAGTTTACTAAACTTAATTGAATCACTTAATGTTGCACTACCCCTCATCTAATCAAGGAAACAAATTCCAAAATATGCATAGTCTGATACCCACAAAATGGAAAGGGAAATCAAATTAACGTCAACATATATTGTGGAGTGATAATCACTAATCTGACACCCACAAAATTGAAAGACTCAAGAAGTTTCACAATTCTAACAGAAACAGGGGGCATACACTTAAGTAAGACTTTATGTGACCTAAGAGCTAGTATTAATCTAATGCCCTTATAAATATATAAGAAACTCAAGTTAGGGGAACTTGTAAACAGCTAATTCATATTGCAGCTAGCCAACAAATCTTTGGTTTAACTGAAAGAGGTGTTGAACATGTGTTGGTTAAGATGCATAGAGTTACCATTCCTGTGACAACCCGAATCAGGGCCTAATCGGAATAGTGGTTTCGTGACCACAAATTCAAGATAGAAATAATTGTTTTATAATTATTTTATAATTATTTTGAGGTTTATGATATGATTTCATGATTTCGTGAAAATTTCGTGAAGAAATTAAATGCATAAAGTGCTTAATTTGAAGTTAGGGACTAAATTGAATAAGTTGCAAAACTTGCATTCTAGAAGTTTCTAGTATGAAATTGCTTTAAAATATTAATTAGGAGGTCTTAAATAGAAATTTTACCAATTTTAAGTTCATGGAAAAAATTAGGACATGGAAGAAATTTTTGAAAGTTTAGTAGTAAGGGCATTTTGGTCATTTAGGGGTAAAATGAATTAAAATACAAAATTAAAAGCCAATTTTGCTCATCTTCTTCATGGAGGCCGAAATTAGCATGGGGGAGGCCATGGCTAGGGTTTTCAACTTTCCAAGCTCAATAGTAAGTGATTCCAAGCCCCGTTTTTAATGTTCTTTACGTTTTTAGAATCCCGGTAGCTCGATTAAGCTTATTCTAGCAATTATTTAAGCTAGGGTTCATATTTAGAAAAATACCCATAGGTGAAATGTGTTTATTTTGATGTTTTATGGTGGAATATGAAGCTTGAAATTGTGTTAAACAACTTTTGCTAAGTGATTTTTCAAGTAAAACGAGTAAAACAAGCATAATCGATAAAAATATCTATTGTTCATAACTATGTGTTAGAGTGAGAATTTGATGTTGCCATAGAAGGGAAAAATGATCAGTATGGTCATAAAACACAAGGAAATAGGATGAAGTTTAATTTTCGAGTCTTGGGGAAAAAGTGCAAATATGCAAAAGTTTAGGGGTCAAAATGCAAATTTGTAAAAATATGATTTTTAGACCCACATGAATAGTGTGATTAATTATTAGGCTAAATGTGATATTATAGATCAAGAAAGGCGTGGAATCGATCTCGAACGGGGAAAGGAAAATGTTTTGGACTAAATTGCAAAATTTCTATATTTTGCACCGAGGTAAGTTTGTATGTAAATAATGCATTAACTTCATTTACATTTTTATATTTCAGCCTATTATATATATTTTAGCCGATTTTGAAGCATAAATTGATTATTGGAAGAATGGAAATAAGTAATAGAGAGAGAAATCCCGGTTGAACATTCGGAAGAATTGAATAATATAGATGGAGTGTAGCTAGGTCACATGTATGATGCTGAGTGCACATCATGTGTACAAGAAAGCTACACGATACTATGTAGTAGCTAGGTCACATGTGTGATACGGGAAGTATCCCATGTAGACAAGAGAGCTACGGGAGAGAGATAAATGTAGCTAGGTCACATGTGTGATACGGAAGTATCCCATGTAGACAAGAGAGCTACGGGATATATGTAGCTAGGTCGCATGCGTGGTTCCAGTGAAGGACACCATGTAGACAAGAGAGCTACGAGATAAATTGGCTAGGTCACATGGGTGGTACTAAGTGTTCACCATGTGTACAAGAGAGCCGAATTATATGAAATATAATGGTGGAGCTGTGTGCTGAAACCATCAAGTAACGGGAATTGATCCGAATTGTTCAACGGGATGGCTTTATGGTGACAATGTAATTATGGACCTATACTTGTAATGTATGAAATGTAGTGAAAATGAATTGTGATATGTATGTTAAAATGAGGTTAATACAAAGAAAGTGTGAAAGAGTGAATTAGCACTAAAACTGTTGTGGGACAGTAGCAGTGACGTGATTTTGAAAACTCACCAAAAATAGTAGGAATTTAACTAGAGGCTGAATGAGATGTGAAATTAAAGCTTGATGAGTCTATTTTCATATAAAAGAAACGAAGCAAGTAAAGGAATTCTATATTTTGAGATATTTATAATTGTGTGTGACTTGCTCAGAATGACTATGTGATCCCCTGTTCCAGCTTTGAAAAATCATTAAAAATTTTACAAAACAAATTAAGAAATATAGTTTATATGAATAAATTCATTATTGAGTCTAGTTTTAAATGAAACAAGTTTCATGATTATTTGAATTGTCTACTGGGAGAAATTAAATTCGTAGTGAACAGAGGTCAGATCAGTCGAGCTGTGTAACAGGGGAAATTTTAACTAATAAACTGTACTAATTGGCTTGACCAAAAATTCTAGAAAAAAATTAGTGAATAGATATATGAGTCTATTTTCAAGTAAATTTTACGGAATTGGATTTCGAGTTTTGTAACTTGAGTTATGATTTATTTAGTGAACATGACGCAGGAGAGACAGCTTGACCAAAGTGGAATAAATAGTGAAATTAAAAGTAGATACACTTGAGTTATTATGCAATCATACTAAATTCTTTATTCATTATTTATGTACTTACTTACTAAGCGTAAAGCTTACTTTCTTCTTTTCATTTATTTTTAGTTTGTCAGGTCAGCTCAGGGGTTGGAGATCGTCGGAGGCAGCATCACACTATCAAGCCATTACCCTTGGAGTATTGGCTAGTATATGTTAAATGTTTTCATGTGAGTGGCATGTATAAGAAGTTTATTTCATGTCATGTATTATTATTATGATTTGGTTTACGTATTGGCCTACATTGAGCTTTTGTTCATGGCCGTGAGATGTGGTCTTTATTTATTGTGGTTTGCAAGTTTTAATTTTGGGCAGAACTTTGTGACCCGATTTTATATGTTTGTGAATGTTTAAGTCCGGTAACGCCTCAAACCTTGTTCAGGAGTCGGATACGGGTGAAGGGTGTTACATTTAGTGGTATCAGAGCTATGGTTTAGTCGGTTCTCGGACTAACCTAGCATGTGTAAAAGTCCAGCTATACATGCCACTGATCCGTGATAGTGTGGTGTCTCCCGACGCGTATGAACACCGTCTTGTTTAGACAGAGGCACTCTCCAACCGAGCTGCACTGACCATGTTCAATGTGATGCGAAAGTGTTTGAATAAAATTACGATTATGATGAGTCTCGATTTAGAAAAGTATGAATAAAAATTTATGATATATATATAAGTGATAACACGTGAGATGAAAAGGTCATGTTGTAATAAATATCTATA
Source organism: Gossypium anomalum (assembly GCA_025698475.1). Lineage (NCBI taxonomy): Eukaryota > Viridiplantae > Streptophyta > Magnoliopsida > Malvales > Malvaceae > Gossypium > Gossypium anomalum. The sequence goes on along the minus strand of CM046966.1, from coordinate 71,196,795 downwards.
CATGCTTGATGCTCCTATGATGTAGCGTATTTGATTTACTTGATAAGGTGAATGGGATAAATAGAAATTCGTGAGAGGTATGAGTAAAAGTTCCTAATATTATGATATGAATAAATATGTCATTGCCTTGATTGAACATTGAATGTTGATGAATGTGAATGATATTTTTTTATGAGATAAATGATTATAATGAAATGAATTTATCTATGTTAAATTGTTTGGACTGAATTATGTGATTGTAATGATATGTATATGATGATGCATGAAATGAAAGTTGCCATTGTGATGCAAATATCTATGTTTGTTTAACCCTTATATGATGTCATGAGTATGATTTGCTCGAGTAGATGAATGGATAAGTCAAGCTATTCAAAAAATAAATAAAATATGATGCATGCATAATTATACTTGACTAAATGAGATAACTGGAAAGTGGGCATTAAACCAATATGAATGTTAGTTACTCGAAATGAATGACATGATTGAGATATGATTGCTCTGATGAAAACTGTGTTTCATGTATATGTATATAAGAGTTGAGTCAGTGGCCCTACGACCCCTTCCCCCTTATCAAAGTGGTGTTTTATAATGGAATTTCATGAGATTTGTACTGAATAAGTTTCCGGTTGAGAAACCAAAGAGTTCAGTGCTAGAATAATTATAAATATGATTAGAGATTGAAGAATGAGTTGATAAGTAAAGTCAAAGCTAAAAAAAAAAAAAAAAAAAAAGTATCAGATTGGCATAAGGATTATTGGAGTTATGCACTATTCCAATTAGAGAAGAAAATTATTTTGATAAATTGAATTACTAAGGTACAAGGTCAAGGAAAGTGCAAAACAAAATTTATTCAGAACTAGTCTTCTTTAGTGAAAAATAATATGAAATTTGTGATGATAGAAATAGTTGGGGAAATGATATCCGAGATGTGTAATATCCGAGTGTGACAAGATTACTTACTGGGACAGATTTTAGCGATTTCTTCTAAGATGTTTTATGTGTTTATCCGTTCCTGAAATATTTCTAGGGTTGTTGATCTTTTGAATAAATTCTAGTTATATGAGGATGTTTTCTAATCCTCGATGTTAGACGAAAAGCATTGGTAGCTTTGTTGGTTTATAATTTGTATTGCTCTATTCTTTTTCTAGCATTCTATTATATTCTCACTGATTTAAAAATAAAATAAAATAAGAGAATATGTATAATACTATGATTTTGTTTCATCTACTTGATGCTCCATTTGATATGTATATATAGGAAGATACATTATTCTTGTTGCATTTAATTCCAAAGAGATTAAATGATGTTTTCTATTGGATTTCTTTTCTTTAAGGAATTATCGGGATTTTCTATATTTTCCTATGAGTTTGGTTTTGATTTTCCGGCATAATATCATATCTTGGGTTTCTTTATTCTGGGTTTCTCTATCTTGGATTTCTTTATTTGGTTTTCTTGTTATCTTTATTCCGTAATTTGTCAATTATGACTCATGCTTGGAGTGCATTCTTCACTCGTGATAATCATGTCAAGTATGACTATACTTCCGATTTGATTTGGGTAATATAGTGATTTCAGTGATTGGGATTTTTCTAATTTTCGTAAGGTTTGACAACAAAAAAAGCATAAGTGATAAAAGTGCGAGTTTCAATCGGTATGGTGGATTACTTCTCTCAAGTAAGTCAATTATAGTTAATGTCTTCAATTGAGATGTTTTGGTTACTTGAGCTAATGCAATTGAAATAGTTTTGATTAACGTAAGGAATGAATAGTAAAGGATGGCATGATGAAATATTTTGTAACTAGAAGAAAGGATTATTTTCGAGGTTATATCGTAATTATTTCCGTAGTGGAAAGAGGAAAATATGATAGTGAGTAGTAAACTAAAAGAGTATAGTGAGGATCGACTTCGATGTTGAATTTCAGATTGGATCCGATTCATGATATTATTATTCGAGGCTTATACGAAAAGAATTGTATGAAGCCCACAAAGTGAAATTTGCCTATTCATTCAGAGAGTAATGACGTGTCTTTGTAATTTGATTCGAGATGTTATTGGATTATGATTTATTGATGATGAAAATCAGTATGATTATTTCGTAAGAGTGTAGGTCCCTTTGATCGTTGGATTTCTTGGAATTCTAGTCTCCATTAACCAAATTGAGATCTGGTTTTATGTCAAGATGACAAGGGAAACGGAGAAGGCTTGAAAATTTAAGAACAATTGAGAGATAAGTCCGTAAGCTTTCATAATATACTAAAAAATTAAAAAGATATATTGGAGGCACCACACAGTGAAAGTTCTTCAAAGCAGAATCTGAAATTTATGCATCTAAGTAAAGACCACTTTTTCTAGTAAGATTTTCGAGGACGAAAATCTCTAAAGGGGGAGAATTGTGACAACCCGAATCGTGGGCCTAATCGGAATAGTGGTTTCGTGACCACAAATTCGAGATAGAAATAATTGTTTTATAATTATTTTATAATTATTTTGAGGTTTATGATATGATTTCATGATTTCGTGAAAATTTCGTGAAGAAATTTAATGCATAAAGTGCTTAATTTGAAGTTAGGGACTAAATTGAATAAGTTGCAAAACTTGCATTCTAGAAGTTTCTAGTATGAAATTGCTTTAAAATATTAATTATGAGGTCTTAAATAGCAATTTGACCAATTTTAAGTTCATGGACAAAATTAGGACATGGAAGGAATTTTTGAAAGTTTAGTAGTAAGGGCATTTTGGTCATTTAGGGGTAAAATGAATTAAAATACAAAATTAAAAGCCAATTTTGCTCATCTTCTTCATGGAGGCCGAAATTAGCATGGGGGAGGCCATGGCTAGGGTTTTCAACTTTCCAAGCTCAATAGTAAGTGATTCCAAGCCCCGTTTTTAATGTTCTTTACGTTTTGGAATCCCAAGAGAGTCGATTAAGCTTATTCTAGCAATTATTTAAGCTAGGGTTCATATTTGGAAAAATACTCATAGGTGAAATGTGTTTATTTTGATGTTTTATGGTAGAATATGAAGCTTGAAATTGTGTTAAACAACATTTGCTAAGTGATTTTTCGTAAAAAACGAGTAAAACTAAGATAATCGATAAAAATATCTATTGTTCATAACTATGTGTTAGAGTGAGAATTTGATGTTGCCATAGAAGGGAAAAATGATCAGTATGTCATAAAACACAAGGAAATAAGACGAAGTTTAATTTTCGAGTCTTGGGGCAAAAGTGCAAATATGCAAAAGTTTAGGGGTCAAAATGCAAATTTGTAAAAATATGATTTTTAGACCCACATGAATAGTGTGATTAATTATTAGGCTAAATGTGATATTATAGATCAAGAAAGGCGTGGAATCGATCTCGAACGGGGAAAGGAAAATGTTTTGGACTAAATTGCAAAATTTCTATATTTTGCACCGAGGTAAGTTTGTATGTAAATAATGCATTAACTTCATTTACATTTTTATATTTCAGCCTATTATATATATTTTAGCCGATTTTGAAGCATAAATTGATTATTGGAAGAATGGAAATAAGTAATAGAGAGAGAAATCCTGGTTGAACATTCGGAAGAATTGAATAATATAGATGGAGTGTAGCTAGGTCACATGTATGATGCTGAGTGCACATCATGTGTACAAGAAAGCTACAAGATACTATGTAGTAGCTAGGTCACATGTGTGATACGGGAAGTATCCCATGTAGACAAGAGAGCTACGGGAGAGAGATAAATGTAGCTAGGTCACATGTGTGATACGGGAAGTATCCCATGTAGACAAGAGAGCTACGGGATATATGTAGCTAGGTCGCATGCGTGGTTCCAGGTGAAGGACACCATGTAGACAAGAGAGCTACGAGATAAATTGGCTAGGTCACATGGGTGGTACTAAGTGTTCACCATGTGTACAAGAGAGCCGAATTATATGAAATATAATGGTGGAGCTGTGTGCTGAAACCATCAAGTAATGGGAATTGATCCGAATTGTTCAACGGGATGGCTTTATGGTGACAATGTAATTATGGACCTATACTTGTAATGTATGAAATGTAGTGAAAATGAATTGTGATATGTATGTTAAAATGAGGTTAATACAAAGAAAGTGTGAAAGAGTGAATTAGCACTAAAACTGTTGTGGGACAGTAGCAGTGACGTGATTTCGAAAACTCACTAAAAATAGTAGGAATTTAACTAGAGGTTGAATGAGATGTGAAATTAAAGCTTGATGAGTCTATTTTCATATAAAAGAAACGGAGCAAGTAAAGAAATTCTATATTTTGAGATATTTATAATTGTGTGTGACTTGCTCAGAATGACTATGTGATCCCCTGTTCCAGCTTTGAAAAATCATTAAAAATTTTACAAAACAAATTAAGAAATATAGTTTATATTCATAAATTTATTATTGAGTCTAGTTTTAAGTGAAACAGGTTTCATGATTATTTGAATTGTATACTGGGAGAAATTAAATTCGTAGTGAACAGAGGTCAGATCAGTCAAGCTGTGTAACAGGGGAACATTTAACTAATAAAATGTACTAATTGGCTTGACTAAAAATTCTAGAAAAAAATTAGTGAATAGATATATGAGTCTATTTTCAAGGAAAATTTACGGAATTGGATTTTGAGTTTCGTAACTCGAGTTATGATTTATTTAGTGAACATGATGCAGGAGAGACAGCTTGACCAAAGTGGAATAAATAGTGAAATTAAAAGTAGATACACTTGAGTTATTATGTAATCATACTAAATTCTTTATTCATTATTTATGTACTTGCTTACTAAGCGTAAAGCTTACTTTCTTCTTTTCATTTATTTTTAGTTTGTCAGGTCAGCTCAGGGGTTGGAGATCGTCAGAGGCAGCATCACACTATCAAGCCATTACCCTTGGAGTATTGGCTAGTATATGTTAAATGTTTTCATGTGAGTGGCATGTATAAGAAGTTTATTTCATGTCATGTATTATTATTATGATTTGGTTTACGTATTGGCCTACATTGAGCTTTTTTACATGGCCGTGAGATGTGGTCTTTATTTATTGTGGTTTGCAAGTTTTAATTTTGGGCAGAACTTTGTGACCCGATTTTATATGTTTGTGAATGTTTAAGTCCGGTAACGCCTCGAACCTTGTTCAGGAGTCGGATACGGGTGAAGGGTGTTACAATTCCAGTGGACTTTGTAATCTTAGATTTTGAAGCAGACTGTTAGATCCCCATCTTGCTAGGGAGACCCTTCTTAGCCACCTCGAGGTCCACCGTTGACTTAGAGAGAAATGAACTAAAAATAAAAATAAATGGTGAAATCGAAACATTTAAGTGGGTGACTTACAAAATAAAGGGTATAAGGAAAATTTGGGGATAACATGCTATATAGTATCTATAGTTTCCCTACAAGGGTGTTACAATTCCAGTGGACTTTGTAATCTTAGATTTTGAAGCAGACTGTTAGATCCCCATCTTGCTAGGGAGACCCTTCTTAGCCACCTCGAGGTCCACCGTTGACTTAGAGAGAAATGAACTAAAAATAAAAATAAATGGTGAAATCGAAACATTTAAGTGGGTGACTTACAAAATAAAGGGTATAAGGAAAATTTGGGGATAACATGCTATATAGTATCTATAGTTTCCCTACAACCTTGATCTGAGAATGGTATTTTTATGATTGATTCAGGACGAAAAGGCAAGTTTTGGGAGCGGGAAAAACGAAGTAAGGTGGAGTGGTACGACGGGTGTTGGAAAAGTTTGAACAAACAAGCAAAAGATAAAATGTTCCAGTATAGATTAACAGAGTTGACGGACGAATCTAGCAGTAACACCTGATCTTCCTTAGACTAGTTTAATTTTTGTAAGTTATTGTATTTTAATAGATTGACATAGTAGTATAAGTAGATTAAGACATAATTTTTTAAAATTTATTGAGAATTAGGTTATATACGTATCGAGCACCTTGGAATTCAAGAAGAAGAACAAAATAGGGCAGGTGTTGAGACATGACACCTCTGTGTCACAACACCGTGGCTAGACTTAATAACTCTCAAAAACCAAATCGATGTCGCAACACAGGTATCCCAGTGTTGCAACATTGAAGACAACAGCCCTCAACTCCCAAAATTCCAAGGTCTGTTGTGACATTGAAATACTTCCAGGGGTTTCACAACATGGAAACCCTGTGTCGCGACATCACTATAAAATTTTGCAGGGTCGACCCGATTCTCTGTGTAACCCGCCAACCTAAACACTATGTTACTTGATTTCTAACCTTAAATATTACTTTTTTTAAACTAAAACCCTCCTAATACTAATCCTAATCCCTCTTCTGACTCTAAAATATCCAAAACCTCTCAACTTCTCTTAAACCCTTATTTTTTACACTTTTACTTATTCCTTCTTCACCTTTCAACTTCTTCGTTGCAATTTTTCCTTTTCCTTTTCTTTTGTTCTTAATTTGTACAGGTATAAGGTGCTACATTCTCAAGAAATTTGCAGCAAAGCTCATCTATGAAAAAACAAGTACTCGGTGTAACAAGGTTAAGGGTTCCTTTCTTTAATTTCTACTATTCTAATATCAATTAGTTGATAAACAAATTGCTTGATTAATTTGTTATCTAATTAAGAATATTAGAAAATGCCTCTTAGGAAGTCTAAAAGAACCAATGAATAAGAGGCACCCATAGTTACAAACCCTTCTAAATTTTAAAACCCGAATATCAAAAAATATTTTCTAAAACTATAAGGGAAAACATTCATCCAAGAGAGGAGTTCCGAGCCATTGATGGTCCTCTATAAAGAAATTTGGGCACTAGTTTGGTATCATAGATGAGAACCCTATTGCATAACCCCGAAAGAACACGATGTTATTTCAATTGTCCAAGAGTTGTATGCATCTTTTAGGGATCAAAGGCTGAGGAGATCGTACGATGCCATCTAGTAAACTATAACAATAAGGGGTAAAGAGGTGTATGTCACCCTTCGAGAAATTTGTGAGTCGTACAATGTTCCATATTATGAAACTGGTTTTTTCAATAATATTGATTTAACTAATTTTAAGGATATAGATATGGATAACATTGTGAACTACTTAACCAAAGGGAGGGGTGAATGGAACCACCGACCAGATACCAGATTACCAACTAATTTCAACCAAGCAATCATGTTTCCCATAGTTAAGATGTGGATGCAAAAGCTTTCCACTATAATTACACTTGCTATGAATGTTTCTAACATAAATACTTTTCGAGCTATTTTACTGTATATAATTTTGTAGAAAAAAACATATATGTATTGGTCGATGAATCTATCATAGCATGAACCACTGTATAAGCGGCCAAAAAGTAGGGGTTTTCTTCCCTCACCTAATGACGACACTATGTAAAAAGGTTAGGGTTACAATAGAAACAAATAAGCAATTAATAAGGCTGACGAAGAGCTTAATAGGTGACTCCATGTATCCTCACCTAATGACGACACTATGTAAAAAGGTTGGGGTTCCAATGGAAACAAACAAGCAATTTATGAGGCTGACAAAGAGCTTAATAGGTGACTCCATGTATACCCAATATGTCAAGCTTAACCGAAAATAAATCAAGGATTGGAACCAATGAAGAAAGCAAAATATGGATGTTTCGACATCTTTGAAAAGGAAAAAGACATCAAAAGCTTAGAAAGGGACTACGAGAAGTGAAATCTCAAACATAAAGTGGATGATGAGATGGATGCAGGAGATGGGCCCGGTAGGACAAGAGTTTGCATGGAAAAATGGTATGTAAATACCAAATTTTCCATTGAACAAATATGGCTCCATGCACTCCCATCAAAGATCCAAGGAGCAGGCTAGTGAAAAGGACGATGGGAGTGAAGAAGATAAGGAAGACGAGGAGGGGAAAGAGGCTATGGAGAAAGATTCCTAGGAGGAGGAGGATGAAAATTATGAGGTGATATTTAAGTCACAACAATCCACGTGAAAAGGGCCTACCATCCGTAGTTGGACCCAGCATGCACATTCATCAGGAAAGAGGAAAGATTCGATGGAGGTGGCCAACCGCCCCATTTTGATGATTAGAAACAATTTTTAATTTTTAGGATTGTAAAACAATTAATTAGGATGATTTTTATTTATTGTTCTAGATTTGTAGTAGGAGTAACAGTAGTTTATATATATATATATATATATATATATATTTTGTTCTAAATTTTCTATGTTGGAACCTTATACGAGGAAACCACTGCAATTACAAGTGTAAACAAACCAGGAAGAAAGCACCCACCATAAGAGTGCAATAATGTCATGATCAATCGGGTAACTTCATTCTTTATCTACTTAAGGGTTGCACATTAGGGACATGTTCTATCTAAAGTGTGGGGGTTAACATAGGAAATTTCATTTTTATATTTTTATGCTTGTTCTTTTATTTTTCTTGTCAAAATTGTGCTTGAGCTTGTAGAAATGCTAGTGATTGGTTAGGAGCATGTATATAGGTTGATTATATTTACTATAAATTTGGCATGATAGTGAATGATTTTAAATTTAAATTATTATATTATTAAGTTCTATATATTACACTGTATGTAACACCTTAAACCCGGCCTGGATGTCCAGCCCAAGTTTAGAGAGTTAATTCATCAATTATCAATCGTCACACAACAACACAATCAAGTTAAATCATGCTTCATAATACATTCATCATAAAACTAATTATGTACATAATCTCCCAAATTCATACTATGGTAGTTTTCCAAAATCCTAATATACTGTTTAAAGGAAGATAAATGCTTGACCGAGCATCCGCTGCGCTGACCCGCTCAAGATTAGGGATCACCTAAAATCCAATCAAAAACAAAATGAGTTCTGAACTCAGTGCGTAAAAGAAGGTTAAGTTTATTCAATTAGTGTTTATTTATAAAGTAGTTTCAAATTCAGAGATTCAGTTCGGTACGAAACTATTTACAATTCAGATTCAGAACAGATCAGTTATATACATATATTTATATATATATATATATATATATATATATATGCAAATTCATAGATATATATTGCAGATCAGATTCAGATGCAGGTATTCTTAAACCCTATCCGCTACACACCATCTTTGAGCATTCCAACACACCATTAATGACATTTAATGCCCATCTAACCCTGCACACCACAAGTGTCTGTTTGACACGTTTACAGTAACACAGCTTAGCAACATCCTAACCCATGCAAATGCAGAGTACAATTATCCACAATGCACTTACAATTATAATATTCATACGTCCGTTACAGAGTATCAGAGAGTTCTCATTCAATCAGATTCAGATCATAAATACAATAGCAAAATCATTATCATGTCATAAACAACATTTACGGCCTCAAAAATGGGTTTCGGGCCTCTTTTATAATGCTACACAGCCTGGACACACGGCCATATCCTTGCCAGTGTGGCTCACACAGCCTGGGCACATGCCTATGCCCTCTGCCCATGTGGTTCTAACATGTAAAAAGAGAGCTACACGGCTTGGACACACAACCCTGTCCTTGCATGTGTGACTCACACGGCCTGGGCACACACCCGTGTGCTTACCCGCGGGGTCCTAATTCACAAACAGTGAGTTACATGGCCTGGACACATGCCCGTGTGAATCATGCACTAACATGGCCACACATGGCCTGGACACACACCTGTGTGCCTCTAAATCAATAAAGAGTGAGTTACACGGCCACGCACACGGCCTTACACATGACCGTGTGGCATTGACAGCCACCATTTTTGGTGATCGAAACTTGCAAAAATTAAGGGTTTCGATATGCACCTGAAGAAATTCCAAAGAAACAACAACAAGAAGGATCTCTAAAGTCTAAAACAAGAATTCAATTAAACAATTAAGTCATTTTATCGAAAGTCAATCCCAATTTCACTCCTAAAACCCAAGTCAAAATTTTCGACACGAAACTTCCAATTAACTCAATACCTACCGAAAAATCAACAGCAATCGTTGAAATTAGTGTGTCGCTGTTCATCTCTTCCGATACTTCTGCCTAAATAGAAAAATTAACAATCCTCTATCAACGATTCCCATAGAACTCATAATACCTAACTTAGAGTAACTTACAAAAAACAAAAAGAAAACCATGTAGACAATTGACTGGCTGAGGCTTACTCGATAGCCTTTCGATCAATGCGATTTACATTGTATGATCTCGACTAGACCGTATCCACTAACGACTACAATCAAAATGAAGAAAAAAAATAAAAGTAAAAGTATTGGAAATAAAAAGGAAGGAAGATGAAAGAAACACAAAAAGAAATAACAAAGATGAAGAATGATACTTTAAAATTCTATTAACTTCCAATCAACTTCCCACATTTAGCAAAATTATTCGCTCTTGCATATTACGGGATTCGAACTCAAAACCAGATAAAATATAGATAGATGCTTAACCAGTGAACCAGCAGGCTCATTCTTGTCACAATTTCACATAGAATTGAACTTAATCAAGTAACGCGTGCTTATGGGTTGATTTTAATACAAAAAAACTTTTAATAGGGCGACTCAAACTCCAGACCTTAAAATCAATCACAAAACACAGAACCACATATACAGAAATTAATTACTACAGATTCCCACAATTAAATTCTTAAAATTTTAGGGCGTTACACTGTAAATAGGCATTAAGTAATTGAATATAACGAGCATGATAGTATGAATGATAAATGGTTAGAATTGTAATGGCTTAATTGATTAAATTTATGAATATTGAGATACCTAGGGATGACCTAAGGCATTGTTTGGTACAACCCAGAGAAAAAAATCCAACCTTATTCATCAATATTTAGTACCCATATTTGAGCCAAAAAAACCCTTCTTGGTAAACCTTCATGCAAAACCCGAGCCAAAACACAACTTGTACTCACCTTTTTTCTTTGGTCCCTAAATTGCACGAATTCGGATGTTTGGTCATACATATTGAGGGATAGGTAGAGACATAATAGTGGTTTTGTAAAATCAGAATGAAATAGGAAAAAGCAGTGTGATATAATAATTATAGGTCTAGCTAAAATGTGCAAAACAAAAGAAAAATTTAGAAAAAATTCAATACGAGTGAAAAAGAACTTGAATAATGAAAAAACGTTGTGAGTGAGACATGTTGAAAAAGTCCAAAGTGACCCAAAAACAAAGTCACAAAATTAGAAAACTCAATCATTGGTGCACAAAAACTTGTGAGCTGACCATAGTTACTTTATCATGTTGTGACTTCCTACATAGAGACATAAAGAATGTGAGAGAAGGAGAAATAAAATGGTGAGCAGGAAAAGGTCATTACAGAGGGCGGATAGGGGACAATACGATGTGCAAAACTAATTTCGTGCTTGAAACTGTTTTGATGCTCCTTGTTCTTGAATTTTGTATCAATCTTAAGCCTAAGAATGTTACAAGCCAAAAAGTCCTATGTGACCTAAGTAAATCTATTTTGGAACGAACATTGTATTGAGTGATTATGTAACACCCCTAGCCCGTCTCCGTCGCCAGATTAAGGTTACTGAGTATTACAACATATATCAAAACAATTAACATCATTAAACCTTTCATTTATTAATTTAAATAACAACATACAATTTTAAATTTCATTCATAGCATGAATACATTTATGGACCTTAAAATGAGCTTACGAGGCTTTAAAAATAGTTTGGGAACAATCAGGGACTAATTTGAATCAAAATAGAAAAATAAGCAAAAAACTTGAATGTTTTAGAAACAAGGGTCACACGGCTGTATGGCCAGGCTGTGTGACAGAGCCCTAACCATGTGGCTCAAGAACATGGTCGTGTGACCAAACCATGTACAATTTGAAGTATGGGTCACACGACCGTGCTTTAGCCCATGTGCCCGCCCGTGTGCCAATCAAAATAAGGTCACAAGGACATGTCGCACACCTATGAGTATTCGAAAAAGGGTAACATGGTTATGTCTCCAGGACGTGTAACTACCTAATGCCATATGGAAAATCTTGCACTTAAAATCAAAGTGACACAAGGTCGTGTAGTGTGACCATGTGTGGCACATGGTAGTGTGACAGCTCGTGTCCCAGGCCATGTGCACCTAAAATAGTTTCTAAAACAAGGAAAAACAACACCGATTCCCTAGGTACCAAGCCAAAACCAAATCATCCATAAACATGCATTCAAAACACATATAATCAAGCTTAAAACGTCCCAACCTAAGTGCCTAACTAATATGCCCTATTTGGCAACACATATAAATAACATTTATCAACCAAAACAATTCATCCATTCAAACTTTCTAACTATCAATAAACATACCAAACTTGATACCAAATAGTTATCCACAAATACCATTAAACATACCCTAACTACAAATTACCAAGATGTCAAACACGCAATATATATGTACTAACTTTGCACAAAAGTATATTTACAACCAAAGTACTAAAACAAGCCCAAAGATTTACAAAGTGAGCATCCTTTATACATGCCATAAATAATCAAATTACAAGACTTGAAAATCTACCGATGTCAGAAGATGATAGGTGTGAGCTCCGTTGATCCAATCGACTCACTCCACATATTCAAAATCTATAAAAAATAATAACATAAGTATTTGAAATACTTAATAAGTTCATACATTTCAATTCATTAACTTACCATACACATTAAATGGATATTTTCTTATAGCTATTCAAGTAATAACCTTATCACAACATAAATCAACAACTCCAAGTCAATAGCCAATAAATATACGGATACTCGAAACTCAGATAATGTTCACTTTTATAAAAGCATTTAACACAGTACATTCAGTAATTTTTTCGATGGAACTTCATAAAAGAATTCAATATACAAGTCCAAAAAATAGATAAAAATCTTATGAGCTAATCTGGTACAAAGATATATGTGTCAGGTTACCCGTTCAGGCTAAACCAATGACAACATAGAAGAAATATAGTCTGGCCAGGGCTATGTATACATGTAAAGTTACCAATCCAGGCTAAACCTTTAAAACAACAACAGATTACCAATTCAGTCTAAATCTGTGTCACATGTATATCTGAGTCAGTAAAAAATGCTGGAGCTTGGTCCAGAACGGGAATCATTCAGAAATCTTGTATATAATACTTTTAGTTGTTACATCGGAAATATCTCATAAATTTAACTTATTACTATAAAGTCCTATTTTCATTTCAACAACATATATAAATAATTATCAACATTTAATAACAAATTATAACCCAACAAGGTAGTATGAACTTACTTGTTAAGTGATTCGACTATCAGGGACTAACCGACAATTTTCTCTTTTCCTTTTACATTTATCCACTTATTGAATCAATTCTTGATCTAATGTTAGTTTAGTTTAATTAAATTAGCTCAAACCAAATAAACAATCAATTTATGCATTTAAGACCTTTTTTCATATTTAAAAATGTACTCCTAAACTTTACCCTTTATACAATTTAGTCCCTAAACTCAATACTATCAAACTGAACACAATTAAATTTAAACCAAGCTAGCCGATTTTCCTATTTCTCATGAACATCCCATACATTTTTCTATTTCACTAAATTTTCATGAGATTTTAAAACTTTAGCAATTTAGCCCTTAAATATCAAAATCACTAAAAATTACTTTACAAAATAGTCATATTTAACAACTAAGCTTAATAATCTATCATCAAACTTGAAAAATCTCATAAATTTAACAATGACACATTTCAAAACATTTAACAGCTTAACAAATTAACAACCTAGTTAATTGGATTAAGCTAATACGATCTCAAAAACATAAAAATTTATTAAAAATGTAAGTCAAATACATATCATGCATGCACAACTAAGGTTGGCCAAAAGTTTCCCTAGCTCTTCAATGGTGTTTTCGATTAGAAAAATGAAAGAAAGATGAAGATGATGGATTTTCCATCTTGTTTTGTTTAATTATCTTTTATTTACTAATTTACCTTTTTTTAATAACATCAAAAGTTAACAAATTCCAACCCATAATCGTCCATAACAATTTGTGGTGGTCTAATTACCATTTAAGGCCACAAAAATCAAATTCTAAAGCTATTAAACCCATTTTACAAATAGCAATAAACTTTTCAACTTTTACGATTTAACCTTTTTACTTAATTAACTATTTAAATGTTAAAATTTCTTAATCAAATTTTAATACGGCATTATTGAGACTCTATAAATAATAAAACACTGACTTACTAGTCGAACTTATGGTCTCAAAACCACTATTCCTGACACCACTAAAAACAGGTTGTTACAGATTGTAATAATAATTGTTTATATTATGCTAGGATAATCAAATTACCTATATGATTTCTCGATGGATCAATGTATTTGAGGACCTTGTAGCTTATACATTGAACTTAGATGTTTGAAGTTGAGAGTGGTAAGTCATTTACATACCATGCTAAAATTACAAGTATTTATGATTATCTCTAGTTACGTTGTTCCGAAACTTATCTTTGTATCATACTTGTTGAAGGGTCGTCTTTCATATTTTTGTTTTTTCTTGCTTGAGGACAAGCAATGACTTAAGTGTTGGGGATGTTGATCTACCGCAATTTATTATAGTAGAATAAACAATTTTATGTACTTGAGGAGCTCATAAAAAGCAATTTAGTTATGTTTTTACTTAGTTTTTAATTTTGGTTCATAAATAATAAAAAGTGTGATTTGAGTCACTTGTATGAAATTAGGGGCCAAAATGGGCCTAAAGGAAGGCTAACATATTCGGTGACTGTGCAGAACTTCATTCGGAGGCATAAGAACACGAAACTGGCCATGATGTTGCAACATGGAGCGTCGGTGTCGCAACATAGTGAGAAAAGTACTCAGAAGGAGAAAACTGCCTTCATTGTCATGACATAAACAGAGTGTGTGGCGACACAACCCTGCAATCTAGTTGAGCTTGTAAACTGCCATCAGTTTCATAACACAGACTAAAAGGTGTCAAGACACTACCCTGCAATCTAGTTGAGCTTGTAAACTGCCATCAGTTTCATAACACAAACTAGGTCAATGGATGACCACCAACCCTGAGCAAATAAATAGACAACTCTAAACACTTCATAAACAACTTTTTATTCAAGTTTCAATTGATGGTTTTACTTTAGTTTTATTTTCATTTTCTTTCTAGTTTATTTTGTACTTAGGTTTATTTTATCATTGTAATTTTACTTTTGTTTCTATTTTGTTCTTCGGAGAATCTGATTTGTGGAGATAATCGACTCTTTGTGGATTATCGTTCATGCTATATCAATATATCAAGATTCTTCTTAAACTCTTTACTTAATTTGTTCTTTATGTTTATCTTTTCAATTAAGTTTATGATGTTTATTAAATCCATGAAGAACTAATCCTTTTATGGGGGATTAATGAGTGGAATTGGGAATAGTAAACTCTTATGTGGGGTTTCTTAGTGGACTAGCTGGTTGGGATAGGAAGAACTTAAAATGCTAGGCCTAACAACCCTAGGAAGTCATCTAGGTGGGAATGAACCCAAAATTGGTATTACCTATCCATGAACACCTTAACCCAATCCAGTTTGGACTGTGAGGTCGAGAGATAAGTAGTTCTTGTTGAATCATTAGTTTAGTGGAAGATCAAGAAATCCTGCTAGGTTAGTGACTAGTTGATTGAACAGAACTCATAAGAGGAGTTAATTATGAACACCGAAACAAGTTAGTCTTTTGTCCTTAGAATTGGTAAAATCTAAAAATTATTTTCTCTTCTTTTTATAAAATATGATTTTTTATCACTTTAGGATTCACCATACTATAGTTTAATTAAATTACTAATTAGATCTGTTAATGTAGAAGTTAGAATTAGCTTAGTCTCACCTCTCTTGGGTATGATCCTCGGAGTACTCCAATACTTTGTTGTATAAATCTATATTACAACCTTACCCGTATACTTGCGGAAACCACCCAACTATTATATTTGGTTGCAAGATTTACACTCTTAACATTAGTACGTCCAGAGGCGGTCACCCTTGTGGTAAGCATAATCATGCGATACGTCAAGAAATTCTATTTTTAAAAAGACAAGTAGTCAAAGCATGCTACTCGATGAGATTGTCCCATGATGACTCATTTGTGGTGCATGATGCGATATATGTTGAGTTGCTGGTTATACACTCAACATCTTCTACTTAACTAACTCCCCATGGAACTTTTTTTAAGTTAGAATGATGACCTAACGTTACATGATTATTAGTACATGTGAATCCTAAGGAATTAGGTTCCTGTACTAATTGGATAAAAATCCATGTTCGTACTAGTTGATCATGATCACCCTACAGTGGCTTGAATCAATGGATGTGGGAATTATTGTTGCAATGGTTTACAAATATTTTTAAGGCTTAATGTAAGATGCATGCATTATCTTAATCCATATTGTATTGTTGCAAAAAAATTTCAAACATTTTCTTAATACATAGATATTAACATATGAATGTTTTTATTTTCAGTTCAAAAATGACAACAACTCTCTTATTGAACATACTCACTGAAAACAAACTGAATGGAAACAACTATAAGGAATGGAAAAATAACATGATAATTGTCCTAAGTTGTGAGAAACTTAAAAGAGTTCTTGATACTAAATGCCCTCCAGCCACTCAAGCTGAGGCTAGAAAATGCTGGGAAGAGTCTGATGAGATAACTCATTGCTATATGCTGGCAAGCATGACTAGTACTCTATATAAGCAACTTGAGAGATGTAAGACTGCTAAAGTGATTCTAGATAAGCTAGAAGGCATGTTCGGAGGCCAAGCTGCCTTGGCTCGACAGTCTACTATAACTAGCTTAATGAATGCCCAGCAAAAGCTCGACACTTCAGTCAAAGACCTTAGATGACTCTTATGGGATACTCCACCGAGGCCACAGACAATGAGGCCAATTTGGACCAAAACACCTAAATAAAGATGTTGTTCAAAAGCTTGTCCAATGATTTTGCTGGTTTTCGAGCCGTATATAACCTTGGCAACAAGAACCCGGTGTTTACACAACTCATGAAGGACTTACAATCCTATGATTTGATGTTGAATGACGACCGACCTGTCCAAAGAGCAGAAGTGAATATAGTTGTCATTTCTTTCTCAAAAGGAATGGGAAAGCGCATTAAAAAAGGCAATGCTAAGGTTTCTGAGCCACCTCAAGTGGAAAGGAAGAGAACCAGAAAAAAAGAAAGGCAAGGTAATAGTTCTTTTGCAGCAAGAAAAGGCACTTCAATGCAAAATATAAAAAGTGGAAAGAATACCTAGCTACCAAAGGAAAAGGTATGGAACTTTTGATGATAGAAGCTTATTTAGTGGGAAGACTTAATAGACCACTAGGTCATTGATTCAAGAGCCACTAATCATGTTTCTATTTCTCTATAGGGGTTCGAGGAGACGAAAGATCTTAGAGATAAGAGCTTACCATTAGGGACTGGCAACTGGACAAGTGTGGTAGCTGAAGTAGTAGGAGATGTACATCTTTATTTTGATAATTTTAAGAGGATTATTTTAAGAGACGTTTTCTATATACAAATTTAAAAAAAAAATTTCGTTGCATGTTTATATAAATATGGCTTGACCATGACTTTTAATATTGGAATTGCAATATATAGAAATCACAATCTTATCTATAGTGGATAGATGTCAAATAATCTCTATTTTATCAAACCAAACATGTACGCACTACTTGAGACTAAAATATCAATTAGAAAACTTAAAACTTATCACTCTAATGAGGCGTACCTTTGGCATTTGAGATTTAGTCATATTAACTGAGAAAGAATCACTAGACTTGTGAAATACTGCATCTTAACTTCACTTAAAGAAGTTGATATTCCACTATGTGGATCTTGCTTGGATGACTAAGTGATTTTTTAATATAAAAAGAACCCTAGAACTTGTGCACAGTGGCGTATGTGGCCCCATGAGCATTACTGCAAGAGGTGGTTATGAGTGTAATGTAACATTTATTGATGACTATTCCAAATATGGGTATATATACCTGATGTACTGCAAAAATGAAACCTTTGATAAATCGAGGTGGGGAATATTGATCTGATAAGGTCTTAGAGTATCTCACAGAGAATGAGATTTTATCCCAGTTAATCGTATTAGGCCCAGTTAATCGTATTGGGCACTCCAAAAAAGAATGAAATGGTAGAGAGAAGAAATCGAACATTGTTAGACATGGTACATTCGATGTTATGTTATTTGAAGTTGTCAATATATTTTTGGGGATACGCTGTACAAACAGCTTGCTATATTGTGAATGATATACCAACTAAGGCAGCACCGAAAATGTAACACCCTATACCTAGTCTGGTCACCAACCCGAGCGATAAGGTATTACAATTATAAAACATTAACATTATTTATAATTTAATCAAACATAAACAAAATAATTCATATGCAATTATTTGCATTCTATTCAATCAAACCGGGACTTAAATCGAGCTTACAGAACATTTAAAACAAACAGGGAACAATTCTGGATTAAAATGAAACTTTTACAAAATTTTGAGTAAAAAGTGAAAACAAGGGTCACACGGCTGTGTGGCCAGGCCGTGTGATAGAGCTCAGCCCGTGTGGCTCAAGAACTTGCCTGTGTAACTTAGGGTCTCACAGTCGTGTCGCTAGGCCGTGTAACTCTCTAAGACCGTGTGGACAAACCTGCGCCAAAAATTAAAGAGGCTACATGGTCGTGTCATGCAACCATGTGGGACACATGATCGTGTGGCAAACTGTTTCCTAAGCCATGTGTGCCCAAAAACACCTTCAAACACAAGTCATTTTACATACCAAAACTTAGACTCCAACTATGCATTAACCAACTTTCAAACCTATTCAAAATGTGCCAAAAGCAAGCCAAAATATACCAATTCACAATCAACTTATGTGCCTAACCAATTGACCGCCTTCGAACGTACCAACGTCCAAAGTGTAAATACTACAATAAAATAAAAAAATACGAGACGGTATCCGCAAGTATACGGGTCGAGTTCTAATATAGATTTTACAATGAAGTAGGTGAGTACTCCGAAGATCGTACCCAATGGAAGCAATTACTAAGTTAATCTTAACCTAAACACTTAAATATCTAATTAATACTTTTAAATCAGTTATAGTACGAAAGTAAAATAAGAGATAATTTTAGGGTTTCTTAAATAAAATAAAATAACCTAAAATAATTGAATTCCAAGAGATATAAAGAATAAAGTGAATCGAATCTGAAGCTGGGTGATTAACTCACTTCAGCAATCCCAATCAATTGTCATCTCGGGTTCCTCGACAACCAACTAATAACTACCCTAGCAAGATCTTCTGATCTTCCACTGACATAACGAGTCAGAAAGAACTACTTATCTTCCAACCTCATAGTCTAGACTAGCTTGGGGTAAAGGTGTTCACAAATAGGCAATATCAATTTTGGGCTAATTCTCACCTTGATTACTTCCCGGGGTTGTTAGGCCTTTGTTTCACGTTCTTCCTTTTCCAAACAGTTGATCCATTGAGTAACCTTACAAAATAGTTAAGAGATCATGCTTCCATTGATAATCCCCAATAAAAGGATTAGTTCCTCATGGCTTTCATAAACAACATGGAATAGATGGATGAATTAATCATAAAGAATGGATTGAAATAGAGAGTTTAAGAAAAGCCTGATTGATATTGATAATAAGCATGAATCCACAATAGTTAATCTCTGTTATAAATCAAAACCCTTGAAAGCACCAAAGAACAAATAAACTAAAACTATGAAAACCTAAAGAAAGTAAGAAAATAAAACTTAAACCTAAAGAGAGAATCTAAGTTAATGGCATCCTGTCTATAATGTGTGCCAAAGGATCCTATTTATAGCCTTCAGGTAGCCATTGTCTTTAACCCTAGGTTAGTTGACATTCTTGAGCTTTAAGTTTGACTGTCCAGACCAAAACGCCCCTGCTTCGTGTTTTATTTTCGTCACAGAGTTAATGTCGCAACACACTAGGACCTGTGTCGGACATAGCAAATAATATCCTCCTCTATAACCATCTTCAGGGGTAAGTTGCGACACCCTCAGCCTATGTCACGACATTGAAGGTAATTTCTTACTTTCCCCATTCTATTCTCTATGTTGTGACATCGGATTTCCTATGTTGCGACATAGCATCTAGTATTGGTCCAAAATGCCTCCTAATAGTCTCCTGTACACTCACAAAGTAAGTTAGATCTCCTTTAGGCCTCATTCAGCCCTTAAGGTCAATAAAAGACTCAATGTGCATATTTTATTGGATGTAAGTAAAACTAAAGAAACTTACTTAAAACATAAAAAAAAATGCTTGTATTCAAGCTCCTTAAAAGTGAAAACTAGTTTAATCTACTACAACAAATTGTGGTAGATCAAACTCCCCCACACTTAATTCATTACTTACCCTCAAGCAATCATAAACACAGATGGCAAAATGACGACCCTTGAGCAAATATGGTACAAGTATTGATTTTGGAGCATATGACTTAGGCCTTTCACGTATACTAACAATTTTAACATGATGAGTCGTTGACTTACCACTTTTGATTACAAACATCTAATTTCAGTATGTTACAAAAGATACAAGTATTAAAGTTCTCACCTATAGAAATCCATCAGCATATCATACAACTACTTTGATTATCCAAGTAGAATACAAATAGTCGCTTATGTTAATGTTTAGTATGATGTCCATTCATGTATAAGGATACTTAGGTCAGATAGGGCTTTTCAGCTTGTAACATTCTGAGGCTTAGGACAGGTATGGAATTCAAAAATAGTAAGCATCAAAAGGTTACAAACATGAAAATAGTTTGGCACATCGTATTGATCCCTATTCTTCCCCCTCAGTGACCCTTACCCACTCACCACATTTTTTCTCCTTCTCTTACCTTTCTTGTCTCTCCTTCTATAAGAAGTCATAGCATGACATAGTAACTATGGCTAGCCTTACGAGTTTTTGCGAACTAATGCATAAGTTTTTTTTCTTTTATGACTTTGTGACTTTTTTCTTTTTCGGTACATCTCACTCCTAAATGTTTTTTCACTTGCTTAAGACTTTTTCTACTTGTACCAATTCTCTTTTTGGATTTTTCTCTTTATTTCACACATTAGGCTAACTTATATTTCTTATATCACACCAATCTTTCCTATTTCAATCTAATTTTACAAATTTCACCGTGATGTATCGACTTAACCCTCAATACGTATGTCCAGACATCTATAATCATGCAGTACAAGACCAAAAAAAAAAAAAGGCAAATACAAATTCGTATTTTCAGGCTCGAGTTTGTAATGCAGTTCATTAATAAGTGTCAAAAAGCTCAAAATTGGTACTAAAGGTGAAGTATAAATAAGATAGCTTTTTTACTGTAGATGTGTTTTAAACAATGCCTTAGGTCATCCCTAAATATCTCGTCACTCACAAATTTAATCAACCAAACAAACACAACTTCAACCATTTATCATTCATACTAGCATGCTCGTTTCCTTCTATTTTCTATATCACTTGGTACAAATGATAATAACACATAGAACTTTAGTAGTCTAATAATCAAAAATTTAAAATCACTTATCATCATACCAAATTTATTCAAAAGCACAAGTAACCTATGTATATGCTCCTAACCAATCACTTGTATTTCTACAAGGTCAAGCACACAAAAGACAAGAAAAACCAAAGAAAATGTAAAAATTTGAAGCAAATTTTCTATGTTACCCCCCCACACACACTTTAGTTGACACATCATTACCTGATTGATCGTAGTCACTCTAATTGCTAATGGTGGGTGCTTTCTCCTTTGATCGTGTTTGCTCGACTTGTTTGTGTCTCCTTCATGTTAGATTCCTACATAGAAAATTTAAACAAACTGCAACATACCAAAAATTTACTTATTAATCCTACTCTTACAAAGTCTAAATTAAAATTAACCCAAAAATTAATACAATTTTTTATAAAATTAAAAATAGTTCAATCATCCTCCTCATTGTCCATCTCCTCATCCCGTCATCCTCCTCTTCTTCTCCTCCCTCTTCATTTTTCGGTGCTTCTTCTTCTTCTTGTTCCATATTCATCGAACCGAACATATCTGGTCTATAATTGGGGACTCAAATTTTATTTTGCTAGAAAACTCTTAAAAAATCGGCCCCAATTCTTGCATCTACTAAATCATCCAATCTAACTTTGTATGACTATTCTCACCAATGTCTTGTTGAGCTCGTGCAAACCTTTTTGACGAAGTGGCTGTAGTTGTCATTTCTTGTTGCCACTTATTCTAGTTTTTTATCTGTTTGGCTCGTAGCTTGATGTATTATTGGAACAAGGTGTACCTGATAATGCTTTGGGATGGTTTCAATGGTTGCTCAATGGATGTCATAGGTGCACCCACCTTTTTACATAAAGTCGTCACTAGATGGGGAAAGAATACTCCCACCTTCTGGCAACTAAATCATCTTCTCGTGTTCTAGTGGAT
The DNA here is from genome assembly GCA_025698475.1 of Gossypium anomalum. Lineage (NCBI taxonomy): Eukaryota > Viridiplantae > Streptophyta > Magnoliopsida > Malvales > Malvaceae > Gossypium > Gossypium anomalum. The sequence continues at coordinate 71,174,313 of CM046966.1, read as the reverse complement.
CCATTTGCCAACACATACCTGCTTTTTCTACAAAATAGCATAAAGTAAAACTACTTTAAAGGCATTAACATTAGAAACATTTAAAGCAAGCATAATTCATGTACAAACAAATTGAATCCACATCTTAGCTTCAGGAAACATATTGGTACCTGCACAATACTTCCATTCACCCTTTCCTTCAGTTAAAATTTTATAATATTATCCATATCAATGTTTCTAAAATATTCTACGTCAGTTCCATCAATCAAATCATTCTCATAGTATGAAACATTATAAAAGTCACAAACTATTCTAGGGGTTACTTGTACCTCTTTCCCTCGCACTTTAGGAGATATTGAGAGGTTTGAGAGAGTTTGATGGAGTAAGGGCTAAAGGGTGTTTTAATTAGTAGTAAATATGAGTTTAGGTTATAAAATAGGGTTTTAAAGGTTTAAAAATCAAGTAAAATTAATCTTTAAGCCGCCAAGTTGTGCAATAGGTCAAGTCAACTCTGCAGAAACTTGCAATGATGTCGCGAAACAGGGGTTCCATGTCGTGACATCCCTGACAGTTTACTGATGTTGCGACATAGGGGTTCTGTGTCACAACACATCTGCCAGTTTGGAGATTCTCAGGGACTATCTATTATGCCGTGACTTGTCATTGTGATGTCGCGGTGACAACTCTGTTTCAGCCCAAAACTCCATCTTAAGGATGTTTCGATCTAAGGATAAACTTACATCAAATAAAGGTTAAAATCTAAACTACGTGGTTAGTTAGATATATAATAATTTACAAATATCATGCAGCAATTCACAAATTTTAAGTTATACTACCAGATTTATCCACTCGTATTGCCAATTCACTTGTGGACTATCTTTTTATTCTATTAGTATTGGTACACCATCCGTCATGCCATTTCACTCTTGCCCATTTGTCCCGTTCCTTGAACCTATTTATTCTTTCTATATTCGTAAAAAGAAGCATTTCCTTGATTTGGGAACATCAGAAATAGATAATTTTTTGCAAAGCTCCCCTATTTTCCTCGTTCAGCTGATAGCCACATTTAAAGGTTTCAGTCTCACCATTAATTTTCATTGCCAAATCATTTTTCTCTAAATAAATGGTGGATCTAGAAGTGGCCAGGAAAGGTTTTCCTAGTAAGACTGTTATCTCACGATCTTCCTCAAAATCAAGTACTACAAAATTTGTAGGAATAATAAAGCTTTGCACCTTGACTAACACATCTTCTAGTACCCCATTCGGGTGTACTGAAGACCTGTCAACTAATTGCAATGTCATTTCAGTTTTTTTAAGATTCCCTAACCCAAGTTTTTTGAAAATTAATAAGGTTATTAAATTGATACTAGCTCCTAAATCACATAAAGCTCTATTAAAGTGAAAGCTCCCTATTTCTATTGGAATAGTAAAACTTCCCAAGTCTTAAAACTTTTGAGGTACCTGTCTTGAACTAATCACGCTATAGGAAGCACTTAAATTAAATTATCTCCTACCTTGATTTTCTTATTTAAAAACTTGGCATACTTGGGAACCTTCTCAATTAACTCGATTAAAAGTAGGTTAATGTTTAATGTTATAAACAAGTTCAAAAAACTTACAAATTCATCTTCATCCTACATTTTTCTTTTTTCTAATCCTGATGGGAATGGGACTTTTGTGATTTTGGCATCTTTAAATGTCTCTTTTCCTGTCTCAGCCACTAGTGCATTCTCCTCCTCTAGTTCAAGTCCATTTTCTACTTTTAGGGAGTTCTCTTAAGGTTTATCCATACTATCCACAATTACCTCTGGGGTAGGTATTTTTAGGCTACTCAGTACTTTTCCCAATCGGAGTGCTATAACTTTCACATGCTCTTTACCTTCCTTCCGTGGATTATCTTCCGTGTTACTGGGAATACTTGTGCCAATTTGTCTTTTGATATCTCCCATCATCCTCATCAATTAGCTCATTTGATCCTCGAGCTTAGTCAATGTTCTAGTTGAGTTGATGCACTCAAACTGCACTTGTTTAACATGTATTCTCATTGATTGCATCTCTACCTCAATTCTATCTAGATGTTGACCACATGCAATATGGACACTTGGGTTGGCTCTGCCCTAGGGTTTCTACAAATAAGGAGGTTGGTAATTAGTATTTTTAACTTGATTTGAAATTTTACCTCCTCATTCGTTTCCTCCCCATCTCAAAGTCGAGTGCTCCCTCTAGTCGAGATTGTATGTATTCGAATAAGGGTTTCCACCCCTATCCCCAATAAAATTTATATCCTTAGTAGGATTTTTGATATAATGGAAGAGTGGCTTGTCTCCTCCATGCATAGACGATGTAGAAACAGATTCAATACGATTGAGTCTATCCACTAGTTGTTGATACTTATCATCCTCTTGAATAGCTTTGACGGTAGTGGGTTTCTAGCCATATATGAATCATTCTATTGGACACTGACAAGAGTTTAATACCATATTTTTAATAATTTTGTACTCACCTCATACGTCTGATTCATAAGGGCTCTTCCTGCTGCTCTATCTAGTCCAGATCTTGCGTTTGCATCCAACCCATTATAAAATATTTGCAATCTCATCCAGTCAGGAAATTCGTGGTGCGTGCATTTTTGAATCAACATTTTGAAGCGCTCCCACACCTCATAAAAGCTTTCCCCTTCCACCTATCTAAAGACAACAATCTCTCTTCCTAATTGGACTACTTTACTAATCTGGAAAAACTTTTCTAAAAATTTCCTAGCAAGTTCATCCCAAGTTGTGATGGATTCTAAAGCTTGCGATTCTAACCAAGAAAAGGTGTTATCAATTAGATAAAAGGGGAACAACCAAAGACAAATAATGTCATCAGTGACCTTATTATACTTAAAAGTATCACAGAGTTGAAAAAACTATTTCAAATCTTGATTAGGGTCCTCTGTCATAGTGCCCCTAAACTACAAAATATTTTGGATCATTTTTATCATTGTCAGTTTGATTTCGAAATTATTAGTTGTAATCGTCGGCCTTGCTATACTTTCTTGAACCATATCTAAACTTGATAAGGCATAGTCCCATAAAGTTCTCTCATTCCGAGCCATATGCAGTTTGTGGGTGATTGTGGTGCTGGAGGGTCTCCTAGGGCATTATCATCAGCGTCACCGAACAATAGATTGTTACGTGGTACGTTACCTGCAGCAGGTGGCGATTGTTCTTGCATTTGCTATTCTTACTACTGTCGGTGACTCCTTCGAAATATTTTCTCTGGATTTGTGGCTACTACAATAGGTGTGCCCCTACTGCAAGTCATAAACTAAACCCAGAAAAAGAGGATTACTAGCAGTAAATGAAATAAAGTCGTATCTATAACCTACAAATTTCTTAATTATTCTTTTAAAGTGCAAAAATTAAAATTAACCTAGTGACGTTACCTCTCCGGCAATGGCGCTAACAACTTGGCCACCTTCGGACATACCAACGTCTAGAGTGAAAAATATTAAAACATGATACAATATTGCATTATTTACACATGAACTTACCTCGGTACAAAATGATAGAAGCCAGCCTAATCCTCGTAATGTTTGTTTTTCCCTCGATCAAGACCCGAATCATGTTTTTCTTGATCTATAATGCCAAATTTAACTTGTTCAATACATACATTGGTCAAATCGACGTATAACACATACTTTGGTAAAATTACATTTTTACCCCTAACTTTTTACTTCTTTACACTTTAGTCCCTAGGCTCTTAAAATGAAATGCATACATTTTCTTCGTTACCCAAGCCTAGTTGAACCTATATCATGCTCCTATCAGCCCATATTTTCCTTTATTTCACATTTTTGATACTCATTTTTACACCTTTTACAAACGAGTCCTTTTTAGGTGTTTTCACTAAAAATCACTTAGTAAAAGATGTTCATCACACCTCAAACTTTCATATTCTTCCATTAATCATCAAAATACAAACATTGCACACATAGGTCAAATTTCATGCATGAAACCTAGCTCAAAATATGGCTAGAAATGGATAGATCATGCTTCAAGGACTTCAAAAATGGAAAGAACCTCAAAAACGGGGCTTGGGAGCACTTACAATCAAGCTTGAAAAGTTGAAAACCCTAGCTATGGAACCCTTCAAATTTTGGCACACAAGGAGGAAGATGGACACAATTTTGACTTGATTTTTCCCTTTTTATTCTTTTATTAACCAAATGACAAAAATGCCCTTAACGCCTTTCTTTCAAATTTTTACTATTCATGCCCATTTTTGTCCAAAATTATAGATATTGGTCAAATTCCTATTTAAGACCTTCTAATTTGTAATCCAATGCAATTTCATGCTTGAAGCTTCTAGAACAAGTATTTTGCAACTTATTCAATTTAGTCCCTAACTTCAAATTGGACATTTTAGGCTTAGAATTTCTACATGAAAAATTCACATAGCCATGCAATCATATCATGGACCATCAAATAATCATAAAATAATTATTTCTCTTTCAAATTTGTGGTCTTAAAACTATTATTCTGACTAGACCCTAATTCGGGATGTTACAACTCTCCCCTCTTTAGGGATTTTCATCCCCAAAAATCTTACCGGTAAAGAGGTTTGGGTAATGGTTTCTCACGGCCTCCTTAGGTTCCCATGTAGTCTCCTCAACCAGATGTCTTTTCCATAACACTTTCACAAGGGAAATATTTTTATTCCTCAATTGTTTGACTTCCCGAGCCAAAATCTTAATCGGTTCCTCACTGAAAGTCATATATGGTCGAATCTCGACTTCTATCGGTGAAATCACATGTGAAGGATCAGATCGATAATGGCACAACATAGACACATAGAACACATCATGAATCTTTTCCAATTCAGATGGTAGGGCTAACCGATAGGCAACCGGCCCTACTCTCTCGGTGATCTCATACGATCCAATAAAACGAGGACTCAATTTGCCCTTTCTACCAAATCTCAAAACGTTTTTCCATGAAGACACTCTCAAAAACACCATATCACCGACTTGAAACTCAATCTCCTTCTATTTCAAATCCGCATAGGACTTTTGTCTGTTCGAAGCAGCTTTCAAACAATCTTGAATTATCTTCACTTTCTTTTCGGTTTCTTTGACTAAGTCAACCCTGTCAATCTGATTTTCTCTGAGTTCGGTCCAATACAAGGGTGTTCGGCACTTACGCCCATACAATGCCTCATAAGGTGCCATTTTCAAACTCGACTGAAAACTATTGTTGTAAGCAAACTCCACCAGCGGTAAGTACTTTTCCCAACTACCTTGGAATTCCAATACACAACATCAGAGCATGTCTTCCAAGATCTAAATTACTCGCTCAGACTAACCATTAGTCTGCGGATGGAAAGCAGTGCTAATATTTAACTTCGTACCCAAAGCTTCTTGTAACTTTTTCCAAAATCGTGAAGTGAATCTCAGGTCCCTATCTGAAATAATCGACAAAGGTAATCCATGAAGTCTCACAATTTTAGAAACATACAACTCGACTAGCTTATCGAGTGAGTAGTCGGTACGTACCGGAATAAAGTGAGCTAATTTCGTTAATCGGTCAACTACGACCCAAACAACATCCTTCTTTCTCAGTGACAACAGTAATCCCGTCACAAAATCGATAGTAATCCGGTCCCATTTCCACTTGGGAACCATCACAGGCTGAAGTAAACCTGAAGGTACTTGGTGCTCGGCTTTCACTTGCTAACAAATTAAGCATTTCGAAACAAACTCTGAGATGTCTCTTTTCATACCCGGCCACTAATACAATCTCTTCAAGTCATTATACATCTTGGTACTACCCAGATGGATTGACACAAAACTACTACGTGCCTCGTGAAGAATTTTCCCAATAAGCTCGTCATCTCTAGGTACACAAACTCTATCCTGGAACATCAAACAACCATCGGAACCAATCCAAAAATCTGATTTAACACCCGACTCACATTGAACACTCTTGGTTTGTAAATTACTGTCACCTTTCTAAGCTTCACAGATATCTAGGAGAAACGTCGGTCTACCTCTCAACTCCGCTAGTATCGAACCATCATTGGACATAGTCAACTGAGTATTCATAGCTCTCAAGGCAAATAAGGATTTCCTACTCGCCTTACCCGAGTGATAGTCAATCACCAACTCATAATCTTTTATCAACTCTAGCCACCTTTGTTGCCATAAATTCAAATCTTTTTGAGTTATCAAGTACTTTAGACTTTTCTGATCGGTGAATACCTGACACTTCTCACCATACAAGTGATGTCTCTAAATCTTTAACGCAAACACAATGGCGGCTAGCTCTAAATCATGTGTCGGATAATTTTTCTCGTGTGGTTTCAATTGTCTCGAAGCATAGGTTATCACTTTGCCTTCTTGCATAAGTACACAACCCAATCCATTTAAGAATGCATCACTATAAACCATAAATTCATTTCCTGGCTCGGGTTGCACTAATACCAGAGCCTCAGTCAACAATGCTTTTAATTTCTCAAAACTTTGTTGGCACTTTTCTGACCATTCGAACTTGATATCTTTTTGAAACAATTTTTTCATCGGAGAGGCAATCATAGAAAATCCTGTAATGAACCTTCGATAATAGCCGACTAAGCCCAAAAAGCTTCTAACCTCGGATATGTTCCTCGGTGATTTCTAATCAACAATGGTTGAAATCTTACTCGAATCAACTCGGATCCCATCACCCGTCACAATATGCCCCAAAAATCTGACTTTTCTAATCAGAACTCATTTTTGCTAAACTTAGCATACAACTGCTCATCTTTCAAAGTTGCAAAATACTCCTCAAATGATCAGCATGTTCAGATTCGTCATGAGAATAAATCAGGATATTGTCAATAAATACCACAACAAATTTATCCAAATAAGGTCAGAAAATTCAATTCATTAAATCCATGAAAATCGCAGGAGAATTCGTTAGACCAAAAGGCATTACCAAAAATTAATAGTGACCATACCTCGTCTGAAATGCGGTTTTTAACACGTCCAAGTCCTTAACTCTCAATTGATAATAATCGGACCTCAAATCTATCTTAGAAAATACAGTGGCTCCCTTCAATTGGTCAAACAAATCAACTATCCTTGGTAAGGGGTACTTATTCTTTATTGTCACCTTATTGAGTTGTCGGTAGTCAATACATACTCTCATTGAACCATCTTTCTTTTTCACAAATTATACCGGTGCACCCCACGGGGAAAAACTAGGTCTAGCAAAACCTTTATCCGTCAACTCTTGCAACTCAGTTTTTAACTCCGTCAATTCGGTTGGAGCCATTCTATACGGGGCAATCGAAATAGGTGCAGTCCCGAGGACTAACTCAATATCAAATTCAACTTCCCTAACTAAAGGCAATCCGGGCAACTCATCCAGAAACACATCCGAATACTCACATACCATCGGCACTGACTCAATCTTTAACTCAGACTCTTTGGTATTCAACACAAAGGCAAGATGAGCTTGACAACCATTTCTTATGCATTTCTGAGCAGTTATAGAAGAGATCACTACTGGCAAGTTATTCAGTTCATCTGATTCAACCTGGAGAATATCACCATTTTCACAATTCAGTTCAATAAATTTTCTTCCACAATTTACTATCACATCATGAGCAGTTAACCAATCCATACCAAGTATTGCGTCAAATTTATCCAATGGAAAAGGCATAAGGTTAGCCAGAAAACAATAACCTCTAAACATCAAAGGACAATTCTTACACACCTTGTCAACTAACACATATTTGCCTAGAGGTTTGATACTTTTATCACAAATTCTGTAGATTCAACAGGCATATTCGTGATAGACACCAATTTCACACAAACATACGAATGGGTAGATCCCGGATCAATCAAAGCAACAACATGAGTATCATAGAGAGAAAAGGTACTTGTAATCACATTAGGAGATGAAGCCTCTTCGTGAGCGCGAATTGCATACGTCCTCGCAGGTGCTGTACCCTCAGGCCTCACAACTAGTGCACTCTTACTACTCACTCTATTTCCTGAATTTCACTGTAGCCTTCCTCTAGGAGCAGTGTTGCCAGACCTCACACTTTGGAATTTCTCTTTCTCAATCGTCTCAAGACAATCTTTGATATAATGATCATGTGAACCACATTTGAAACATGCTCGGCTATTCATCCAGCACTCACCGGGGTGGCGTCGGCCACAATGTTGACATTCAGGTCTATTAGGTCGAGCATTGCCCATACTCGCTACCGAAGTAGTCTGAGCTTTATGACCTGAATACTGTTTCCCTTGGTTTTTGTTTGGGAATCTAGCTGAAGCACTCGATCGAGTGTTAAACTCTTTCGGTTTCTTAGATGAAGACTGAAATGATTTACCCATCTGTCTCTTCTTTGAACCACGATTTTCAATTTCAGCCTTCCTTTTTTCCTTGGCCAATTCTTCAGCCTTACAAGCTCTCTCTACAAGCACAACAATTCTCTCAGTTCAAGGACACCAACCAACAATCGGATCTCTTCGTTTAACCCATTTTCAAATCTTTTACACATGATGGCCTCAGTCGATACACATTCTCGAGCATACTTGCTAAGTCTCACGAACTCACGCTCATACTTTGTCACTGTCATTCGGCCTTGTTTTAACTCAAGAAATTCCTTTCATTTTTTATCGATAAACCGTTGGCTAATATACTTCTTTCGAAACTCTTCTTGAAAGAATTCCCAAGTAACTCTCTCCTTTGGTACAACCGACACAAGGGTGTTCCACCACTGATAGGCCGAGTCCCTCAGGAGCGACACGACACACTTTATGCATTCCTCAGGTGTGAATGATAATTCATCAAATACCCTGATGGTATTCTCAAGCCAGAACTCTACCTTTTCGGGATCATATGATAGCGCTGAACTCCTCGGCTCATTGCTTTTGAATCTTATCCACTGAAGGTCTATTCAACCTCACAAAATCCATACCTTGGGGTGCTACAGGGATAGGTTGAGGAATAGGTGGGGGCGGAAGGGATTTTTAATAAAACGAATCGTAACTTTTTCGTGTGGCATGCTGAATTCGGCCATAACATCTGGGCCGGGTTTAGGGTGTTACATTTAGTGGTATCAGAGCCAAGTTACAACAACTCGGCTGTGGATCGGGTCCAAAACGATTTTCAAACTTTAAGTTCAGAGAGGGTATTTTTGGAAAATTTTGACTTTTAAAAATAAATTTTCTATTTAAAGGAGATAATCTCCGAACTTAGTTCCTTTAAATCAAATGTTTGAGAAATAAGTTTTAAAAAGGCCTAAATCTTTTAACTTGTCTAAAAATTTATAAGGTGCTACACTGAATCCCAGCACCAAGTCTGTAAGTGTTCTTTTACATTTTAAATATTTGTATGAATCTGAAAATAACATCAGTAGATAATCTTGAGCCTTAGGGATAGTACTATAGATAATATAGTATTAAGGCTACAAAACTGAAACCGTAGCTAAACTGCGATTGCACGAAAATCACTCTGAAACTCTATCTGTTCATAAGATACTCTGTAATAAATAGTGGAAACAGTAAAATAATGTCATAAAATTCGTAATTAGATAATTCGATATGAGCGCAAGGGGAATGCGTGGGCGAGGCCGCGGACGTGGACGTGGTCGTGGAAGAGTGTACGCTGAATCTTCCTCCTCAGGGCATAGGCCAGCTGAGGAGACATTTGTGCCACAGACAACTGAGACTGGGTCGTATGATCGGGCCGCAGGGGACGACGCTTTGTCTCAGGCCATGTTGAGGATTTTAGAAAGAGTAGCCGGAGCTAATGTTGGGCACATGAATAGGGGGTCCATTTCCGAACGACTTAGGGCTAACGGAGCTGAGGTTTTTAAGGGCGTATCCGGAGTAGCCCCAAATGTGGCTGAGTACTGGTTGGAAGCCACAGAGCGGATTATGGATGACTTGGGTGCTCGGTGGAATGTGTGTTTGAAAGGCGGCGGTGTCCTTAACTGCGGGATGAAGCGTATCGCTGGTGGATTACCGTAAGAGAGGGTACCCCAGCTGAAAGAGTATCATGGGAGCTATTCAAGCAGACATTTAAGGCAAAATATGTTGGAGCTAGCTATGTGGATGCACGCCGAAAAGAGTTCTTGAATCTGACCCAGGGAAATAAGACTGTTGCGAAATATGAGGCAGAGTTTCTACGATTAAGCCGGTATGCTGGGGGCATCGTTTCCACTGAGTATGAGCGCAGTGTTCGGTTTGAGGATAGCCTTAGGGATGAGCTAAGGGTACTCATAGCTCCACAGAGAGAACGGGATTTTGCTGCACTGGTGGAGAAGGCAAAGATAGCTGAGGAGGTGAAACAAGCTGAACGGAGAAATCGCGATAGGGACCGAAATCGATTCGGAAGAGATCTTTGGACCACCAGTGCTTTGCAAATCGTAATGTTAAGAGAGCTAGGATGGAGGAACCGGTTCGAAGCGATTCCGGTGAACACAACTAGACCGCAAGCTTGTGGAGATTGTGGTAGAATGCATCAAGGAGAGTCTTGGAAACAAATCCGGCTTGTCTTCGTTGTGGGTCTAAGGAGCACAGGATTAAAGATTGTCCTAAGAAGAGACCGCTCGTGCTCAAGAGGGTGAACAAAGGGTGTGCGACCGCTCAACCAAGTAAGGGATGGACCGCCGCCGCCAAGAGGTCGTGGACAAGGTCGCGGTGGTAATGGTCGTGGGCGTGGCGCACCGGCGGGTAATGGCAACGCCGATGCTCGTCGGCCCGGCTTTGGTGTATCTTCTTCGTCGTCGTCGTGAGGAAGGAGACGCACTGATGTCATAAGCTGATGCGTTCTCGATCTATGGTGAGCCTTATACTACTCTCGATTGATGTGGGATCAACTCACTCATATGTGGCATATAGCATTTACGGGCATTGGGTGTACACTTCAAGAGACCAGTGTGGGGGTGTCTGTGGTAAGTCCTTTAGGTCATTCGGTTATGGTAGAGAAACTCTTGAGGAAGTGCCGTTGGAGATTCAAGGTAGGGTTTTCTCATGGAGATTTGATGGAGTTACCGTTTGAAGAGTTCGATCGATTTTAGGGATGGATTGGTTGACCAAGCATAAGGCAACTTTGGATTGCGCAACTAAGAGGATGGTGTTAAGGATCAGAGATGATGAGGAGGTAATGATATTTGGAGAACGTAGGGATTACTTGTCCAATATAGTATCGGCCTTAAGGGGTGAGAAGTGGATACGCAAGGGTGCGAGGCATATTTGGCTTTGGTGAGCCAAGTGGGACCGAGGATTCGATTTGTGGATGCCATCGAATCATTAAGGAATTTGGGGATGTCTTTCCTAAGAGCTTCCTAGACTACCCCAAATCGAGAAGTCGAGTTTGGAATTGATTTATTGCCCGAACACAGCTCGGATCCATTGCACCTTATAGAATGGCACCAAAGGAGTTGGTGGGCTGAAAGCTCAAATCCAAGAGTTGTTGGATAGAGGCTTTATTAGACCTAGTGTGTCTCCTTGGGAGCACCGGTCCCGCTCGTGAAGAAAAAGGATGGAACAATGCGCATGTGCATAGATTATCGCCATTGAACAAACGGCGATTAAGAATAAGTATCCATCGCCGAGATTGATGATCTGCTCGATCGGCTTAGAGGGCTTCAGTATTCTCAAAATCGATCTTCGTTCGGATACCATCAACTAAGGGTAAAAGAAGGGATATTCATAAAACAACATTTCGAACTCGATATGGACATTATGAGTTCTTGGTCATGCCGTTTGGGTCGACGAATGCACTGCGCAGCTTTTATGGATCTAATGAATCGAGTATTCTAACCTTACTTAGATCGGTTCGTGGTCGTATTTATCGATGATATCCTGGTATACTACTCAAACGGAGATGAAACATGATGAGCATCTCCGTATTGTGTTGCAAGTGTTGAGGGAGAAGGAACTCTATGCAAAATTCAATAAGTGTGAATTCTGGTTAAGGGAGGTAACTTTTTTAGGGCATGTGGTCTCTGCCGAGGGGATTAAGGTGGACCCTCGTAAGATTGAAGCGGTGTTGGAATGGAAGCCACCTAGGTCGGTATCAGAAATTCAGAGTTTTCTTGGATTGGCAGGTTACTACCGAAGGTTTGTGGAGGGTTTCTCAGTGTTGGCAACACCTTTGACCAAACTCATAAGGAAAGGAGTGCCGTTTGTCTGGACCGAGAAACAGCAAGAAGCTTTTGACCAGTTAAAAAAGGTATTGACTGAAGCGCCGGTGTTGATTCAACCGTGTCCGGAAAGGACTTTACGGTATACTGATGATGCGTCGCATGTGGGGTTAGGTTGCGTCTCGATGCAAGAGGGTAAGGTGGTCGCTTATGCGTCGAGACAGCTCAAGACTCATGAGGTGAATTACCCTACGCATGATTTGGAGCTAGCAGCGGTAATTTTTGCGTTGAAGATTTGGAGGCATTACTTGTATGGGGAAAAGTGTATCATATATACAGATCATAAGAGCCTAAAGTATTTGTTGACTCGAAAGAGTTGAACCTTAGGCAACGAAGATGGGTGGAGTTGCTTAAGGATTACGATTGTTCGATTGAGTACCACCCGGAAAGAAAGGCTAATGTGGTAGCGGATGCGTTGAGTCGAAGGGTTGTTACTAATTTGAGAGCCTTATTCGCACGTTTAAGTCTGTATGATGATGGAAGCTTGTTGGTCGAACTGCAAGTAAGGCCCACTTGACCGAAAGCGAGTTAAAGAAAAACAATTGAAAGACGACTCATTGGCTCTTCGATTCCAGCAAGTTAGGGATGGTGAAAACGAGGATTTTGGACTGAACACTGAGGGAGTTCTGTGCTTTCGTGGAAGAGTTTGTATTCCTAAGGACTCTGAATTGAGGCAACAATTCTAAAAGAGGCTCATGGTGGACTCTGTGCCAATGCATCCTGGAGGAAATAAGTTATATCGAGACTTGCGAGAGGTGTACTGGTGGCCTGGATTAAAACGAGAGGTGACTGAATTTGTTGGGAAATGTCTGACGTGCCAGCAGGTTAAAGCTGAGCATCAATTGCAATCTGGGTTACTGCAACCGGTAAAGATCCCGCTATGGAAGTGGGAAAGAGTAACAATGGATTTTGTGAGTGGGTTACCTTTGACACCCACCAAGAAAGATTCGGTGTGGGTGGTTGTGGATAGGTTAACAAAATCTGCTCACTTCATACCTGTTCGCACCGATTACTCACTGCAAAAGTTGGTGAAGCTATATGTGGCAGAGATAGTGCGACTACATGGGGTACCAGTGTCGATAATTTCTGATCGAGACCCTAGGTTTACATCTCGGTTTTGGCGGAAGTTGCAAGAAGCGTTGTGGACACGATTGGATTTTAGCACTGCTTTTCACCCACAAACAGATGGACAATCAGAAAGGGTTATTCAAGTTCTAGAGGATATGTTGAGAGGGTGTATCATCGATTTTCGTGGTAGTTGGGAGGACTACTTACCATTGGCAGAGTTTGCGTACAATAACAGCTATCAAGCAAGTATTCAGATGGCTCTATATGAAGCGCTCTATGGGCGAAGATGTCGTACGCCGACGTGTTGGACGGAGTTAGGGGAACGACAAGTGCTTGGACCAGAATTGGTGGCAGACACTGAAAGCAAGGTTAGACTGATAAGGATCGATTAAAGGAGGCATCCGGCGCATGCATGTAAGTCGTATCGCGGATCTGAAGCGCAAGGAGATTGAGTTCGCTATTGGGGACATGGTGTTTTTGAAAGTTTCGCCTTGGAAGAAGATACTGAGATTTGGTAGGAAGGGTAAGCTAAGCCCATGATTTATTGGGCCTTATCGAGTTGTTAAACGAGTTGGACCAGTGGCTTATCAGCTAGAGCTACCACCGAAACTGCACCGTATCCATGATGTTTTTCACGTGTCCATCTTTGGCGGTATCGATCGACCCAACTCATGTCATACCATCGCGCAAAATCGAGGTACACGATCGATTTGACTTTCAAGAGGAACTCAGTACAAATACTTGATCGTGACGTCAAGGTGTTGAGAAGGAAGTCGGTTCCACCGTGAAAGTGCTTTGGAGGAATCATGGCGGGAAGAAGCTACTTGGGAGACCGAGGAGGCAATGCGCCAACAGTACCCTCAACTGTTCTAGTAAGGTAAAATTTCGAGGTCGAAATTTCTTTAAGGAGGGTAGAGTTGTAACATCCCGATTTTCGGATTTATTGGTGGGTTTCAATATTTTGGTTAAGTTTTGAAATTTTTGTATTTGAATGAGAAATTAATATTCTAAGTATGGAAATGGGCTTATGGAAAGCCCATGTGTTGGCCAAAACCCGGTTAGATTTTTGAAGTTTTGGTTTTAAGAGTTAGGGGTTCTGGCTAGGTGGCCTTATATAAGGTGATGAGTAATTTGCATCACAAAAAGAGCTGTAGTAAAGTGGCAAGGGTGACGCCACTAAGCTCCTAAAAATGTGGTGTGTGGAGCAGTGAGGGAAGGCATGGGATCGATTCCCCATGCTGGCAAATAAGTGCAACTATTTTTGGGTGCGAGAAGGGTAAGTGTTGGAGTCCAAGGATTACGCCAAAGGAGTGTCTGATCAGTTCAAATGCTTGAATTAAGGAGTGATAAGGGGAGAGATTTAAGGGATTGGGTGAGAGATTAGAGTTGGCCGAATCTAGGGAAGTGAAGAGGGAAAATTCGGCAAAGGGGTTTAGGTGGATATATTCGGCACTTAGGGCTTTTGGGGTGCCGTTTTCTTCTACTCAGTCTCCACAAAAGATTTTCTTTTTCTTTCTTTTTGCCTCCCTAACCGAAACCCTCCTTTCTTCTATTCTTTTCTCCACTTTCTTCTCCAAAACTGCTCACCAAATTTGTTTCTCATCAATACCTTTGCCGAAAACACAAAAAAAGCCGAAATCCTGTGATCATTGCTTGTGTCGACTTCTTCAAGTCAGGTTTTCTTCTATGTTCTTTTTATGTTATTTAATCTACAATCAGCTTTTCTTAATTCTAAATACCTAACGGTAATTCTACTTCAAGGGCATCGTCATACAGCATTATTTTCTTCATCACCCAAAAGCCGAAAATAGCATTGGTGTAGGAGCTTATAGCCGAATCTTCAAAAAGACTCTTGGATTCGACTCTGCACGCTTAGAAGTTAAATCAGATCGAGACATGTAGAAATCGAAGAGGGGTAAGTGGGTAAGTGCTTTCATCTCGGACATGGTTTTATTATACGATGTTAGGAAAGCGAAATCCCTAAAAATAGGGAGGCTGTCGATTTGAGCATAAGGCTCTAGGAGTTGTTGTTAACGTTTTCTTTCGGTGATTAGAGTCTTCTTAAGCGTTGGATCAAAGGCGTAAATCATTGGAGCAATCGGATTGGTGCAAGCTATTGGTTTTGGCGGGAAGGTAAGATTTAAAGGCTTTCAGGGATATAGCTCGATTTTTGGTTAAGCAATTTTTGAGGGTTATTGATGGAGGTTTGTAAATAAAAATCGTATAAACGATTGTAGGACATCGTAAGGGATCTCGTAGCGATCGTCGCCAAAGCAAAAAAGTGTGTACCAACACCCTTTCTCTGTTCAAATCGGCAAAAAGCGAAAAGCCAAATTTCGGCATTTCATGGGCTTGTTGTGAGTATGCGAATGCTTTCAAGTCATAGACTAATGGTTAGATTTGACATCGCAAAGTGGTAAGCTGGTTGTGGGCGAAATTACGTGAGCGTCGGTAAGTGGGCCTCGATGGGCCAAAACTGGGCCCAATGGGCTTACAGACCAATGGGTAAGAAATGGGCAAATCGGCCTGTTAGTTAGTTGGTAGACTCGAATTGCTTATAACTGTTGAAAATTACTTAAATAACTTGTGTAGATGTGTAAGTTTACGGATTTACCCCTAATGAGCACAATTACTGATATACCTCTAGGGTTTGTATGGACTTATATGCATGATTGAAAAATACTGTGTTCTGCATGATATATTTTCACTGATGTATGTTGCATGGGTTTGGGAATATTGATGGAGGAAATGCTAAAAGTGGTACATCCACGTACTGGAGGCTATGCCTCATCTTACTGATAGAGGCTTTGCCTCACTTTATCGATAATCGAGCGAAGAATGCCGCAAAATCGTGGAGTGTAGGGTTGGGTGGGTTGAGATATTCCCACATGGAGTGTAGAGCTGAGTACGGGGAAGTGTAGCGGTTGGTGGGTTGAGTAGTCTCCCCAAGCGGGATTGCATTCATTGTTATTATCATTACATGTATTCTTGAATTGGGCCGATGGGCCACACTATTCTCAAAAAGGGCTAAGGCCTTGTTATCATACGAAAAGGGCTTCGGTCCACTATGAACTGTTATCTGAATAGGGCTTAGGCCCAATGGGCTCGAGCTGGTTTGGGCTTTGGATGGGTTTCTGTATACACTAAGTTTCCCCAAAACTCACCCCTTTTCTTTCCATCCTTGCGGTGAGCCCTAAATGGTGGACTTGGAGTCAAGCGGATTCAGAGTGGCCATGAAGAACAATTCTGGTTTTTTTTAGATCGTACTTCTTTTATTTCTAATTATTTTATATTAAGGTTGTAATAAGGCCGCTCATTAAATTATTTCATCTATGGATTATCGAACTGGTTAGCACTAGGACGCATTTTATAAAAACTCTATGTTTTGAAAATATCTCGATGATGTATAAAGCTTCCGCAATATAAACATTTTCAAAGGAAATAAAAACCTAAACCAGACTTAAACATGACTTATTTTTCGTAGACACATAACATACTTTAAGTGTGGCAATGGATGTGTGCATGTCTAGGATTGGATCTGGGAAGAGCTTGGTACTTAAGCAGTCCAACAGACTCACCTCCTCTTCTCTGGCTTCCTACCTGGTGCACAGCTTTCATTCACTTAAACGTATAACATTAACGTTTTAAAACCCTAAGAAAGAGATTTTTAATAAAACGAATCGCAACTTTTTCGTGTGGCATGCTGAATTCGGCCATAACATCTGGGCCGGGTTTAGGGTCTCTTATGACCAAATGATAATTGGACTAGCCCTTATGGTAGGAACTGTAATGCAGTAGGTCAAGAAATTCTATCTTCAAAAGAGGAAAACTACTCAAAGCATGCTACTCAGTGAGATTTTCCCAAGATGACTCATTTGTGGAGCATGATGCGATATGTGTTGAGTTGATGGTTATACACTCAAGATCTTCTAGTTAACTAACTCCCACAGAGCTCTACTTAAGTTAGAATGATGGTCAAACGTTACATGATTATTAGTATGTGTTAATGCCTAAGGAATTAGGTTTATGTACTAATTGGATAAAAATTCATGTTCTTACTAGTTGATCATGCTCACTCCAAGGTGGCTTGATTCAATGGTTGTGGGAATTATCATTGCAATGGCTTACAAATATTTTCAAGGTTTATTATAAGATGCATGCATCATCTTAATGCATATCGTAATGTTCCAAAAAAAATTTAAACATTTTCTTAATACAAATATATTAATATATGATTTTTTTTATTTTTTGTTTAAAAATGGCACCAACTCCCCTAGTGAACATGCTCACTGAATGCAAACAATTATAAGGAATGGAAAAGGAACCTAGTAATTGTCCTGAGCTGTGAGAAACTTAAAACAATGCTTGATACTAAGCAACCTCCGGCCATTCAAGCTGAGGCTAGAAAATGCTGAGAACAGTTTGATGAGATAGCTTATTACTATATGTTGGCAAGCATGACCAGTAGTACTTTATATAAGCAATTGAAGAGCTGCAAGACTGCTAAAGTGATTCTAGATAAGCTAGAAGACATGTTCAGAGGTCAAGCTGCCTTGGCTCAACAATCTGTTATAACTAGCTTAATGAATGCACAGAAAAAGCCTGGTACTCCAGTCAAAGACCATATGATCACTCTTTTAGGCTACTTTTTCAAGGTCGCGGACAATGAGATCAATTTGGACCAAAACACCCAAATAGAGATGGTGTTCAAAAGCTTGTCTAAGGATTTTACTAGGTTTCAAGCAACATATAACCTTGGCAACAAAAACTTGATACTTACACAACTCATGAAGGAGTTACAATCCCATGAGTTGATATTGAACGATGGTCAGTTGGTCCAAAAAGCAGAAGTGAATATACTCGTCGCTTCTTCCTCAAAAGGGAAAGGAAAACACACTAAGAAAGACCAGGCTAAGGTATCTGGGCCACCACAAATGGAAAGAAAGAGAACCAGAAAGCTTAAAGACTTATCTAAGTCTAAATGCTTCTTCAACAGTAAAAAAGAGCACTTCAAGGCAAACTGTAAAAAGTAGAAAGAATACCTAGCTACCAAAGGCAAAGGTATGAAACTCTTGATGATAGAGGCTTGTTTAGTGGGAAGACTTAATAGACCACTAGGTCATCGATTCGGGAGCCACTAATCATGTTTGTGTTTCTCTGCAGGGGTTCAAGGAGACAAAATATCTTAAAGATAAGAGCTTACCGTTACAAACCGGGAAGGGGACAAGTGTGGCAGCTGAAGTAGTGGAAAATATACATCTTTATTTTGATAATTTTAGGAAGATTATTTTAAAAGGTGTTTTCTATGTACCAAGTTTAAAATAAAAAAAAAAACTTAATTTTCATTGCATGTTTATATAAAGACGGCTTAACCGTGACTTTTAATAATGGAATTGGAATATATAGAAATCATAATATTATCTATAATGGAAGGATGTCAAATAAACTCTATTTATTAAACCAAAGATGTACGCACTGCTTGAGACTAAAATATCAAATAAAAAACTTAAAACTTCTCACTCTAATGAGGCATACCTTTAGCATTTGAGACTTGGTCATATTAACTGAGAAAGAACCACTAGACTTGTGAAAGATTGCATCTTAAGTTCACTTAAAAAATTGATCTTCCACAATGTGAATCTTGCTTGGAAGGTAAGATTACTAAGTGGTCTTTTAATGCAAAAGGAACAAAGGCTGGAAAACCCCTAGAACTTTTGCACACTGACGTATGTGGCCCCATGAGCGTTAGTGCAAGAGGTGGTTATGAGTATTATGTAATATTTATTGATGACTATTTTAGATATGGGTATGTAAACCTGATGCACCACAAAAATGAAACACTTGATAAATTTAAAAAGTTTCGTACGAAAGTGGAGAAAGGTTTACGCATAAAGACTCTTCAGTCTGATCGAGGTGGGGAATATTTATCTAATGAGTTTTTAGGGTACTCATAGAGAATGTGATTCTATCCCAGTTAATCACGCTAGGCACTCCACAACAGAATAACGTGGCAGAGAGAAGAAATCAAACGTTGTTAGACATGGTACGTTCGATGTTAAGTTATTTGAAGCTGGCAATCTCTTTTTGGGGATACAATATACAAACGGCTTGCTATATTCTGAATGATGTAACAACTAAGGTAGCATCGAAAACCCCATACAAATTGCAGCACGACAAGAAGCCAAATCTTAATCATTTTAAGATTTGGGGATGCCCAACCACATATTAGATAAAGATGCGAGGAAGTTGGGCACAAACAGAATTATACATATTTATAGGATTTCCAAAAGCAACAAAGGGTGATTTACACTACATTTGAAATTCTAATTAAGGCAATCATTTTTTTTTCTCTTTATTTATTTATCAATAAATTAATGTAACCTTAATTTACCGAAACCAATTAATCATATGGGAATACAAACAGCAAATCCAATTCATTATTTAAAAAGTAGATTATCTGATTATCAAGCTTCCTTAAGTTTAATTAAGTTTTGAGTACTTTTTATTTAAGTTAAATTATGTTTACTGTAATTGTAGTTATTAACTTAAGAAAAACAGCTATAATAAAAAAAAAATACACATTATGATCATCAATCATTTAAAATACACTTTTTTTTAAAATTATATTTTTTTATATTCTTTTTATTGCCTTTTCTGCAGATTTTTGTCTTTTTCTTCAAGGTTGTTGAATTTTTAACATAATTTTTAATTTTTTTAATAATTTATATTTATATTTAAGATTTTTTTTATTTTTAAGAATTATTGTTAAGAAAAATTTTAAAAAATAAATTTTAGTTATAGTTCAAGAATCAAATTAGTAATTAACTATTTAAATTAACATTCCACGTCACCATTTAACAGAAAAAAATTAATGAAATGGTTAATTTGTACATTTCTAAATGTATAAAAGTTCATTTGTCTTTTTTTGTTAATAAAGGGACTAATATGTAATATACCCCTAAGTACAAGGAGTTCCCAATACTTTTAAGATTCCGCCAACCTTTGGAGAGTTCATTGAAACATTGAAGTTGATTTCTTCCCAAATGGTTTACTTTTTATATTGGTTTTTTAGGGGGTCAAAGAATAAAATATTCTTAGAAGTGTGGTTGGATGTTGACATTTCGTGATTGCTTGTGTAAGAATTGACTAGATGACCACTTCGAATAATTGAATTTTATTTGAAACCCCAACTGTGTTTTGATTGTATTATAAGAAGGGGAATTTTTTTCCGCGTGATATTATATATATATATATATATATATATATATATATATATCCTCTCAAGTAATGGAGATTTTCTTGATGGAAATAAGAAGCCGAGGACTACCATAAAGAAGATTGCGATCCAGAAGCTAAGAGAAGGAATTAAAATTTTTTTATAAAATTTTTAATATTTTTTAAAATCATTTATACGTTTTAAAATTTTCAAAAAGTGTCAAATTCAATCTATTTAAACCTAAAAATTTAAAAAAAAAATAAACTGCATAAAAAAAATATATAAAGACCAACATTATATCAAAAAATTTTATTTGAAATAATATAACATACTACGTCAATTTACTAACTGTTTAATCAACTTAAAATATAACAAATCAATAACATCAATGATTATTTCTTTAAATTCAATAACCAAAATATAATTTAAAACATGCATAAATATCTGACTGAACTCGTAATTTAATCTACTAAAAATATCGATAAATCCTAATCCATATCCATAGAGATACTTGCACGTGCTGCTAACAATAAAAAAAACCACCAATTCCTAGCCTCCGTCTGCATTCTCTCCCCCCATTCCAGCACAAGCTGGCTAAAGACTAATGGTTCTTTTCTTTTATACTTCATTATCATTTATGTGATTCATTACTTCAAAGGCTAAAATTTCATCCCTTTACTTCTTGAGAGACAGAAAAGATACGAAAATTCATATTTAATTTACATTTTTAAATGAGTTTTCCCAACCTCAGGATACATATATGCTATCTACAAGCTAGGGAGTGATTTAAGGTCACATCTGCCATGGCTGCCACAACAGCTTACAAATACAACAAATTGGGGAAAATGGGATATATAAAAATAACTAAAAATTACAAACATTCAACGTGGAGATTCTTCTGCAAATACTAAAGACCAACAACCATTGGTTCCGACACATATTCCACGTTGTTTCCTGCATTCATGGTGGAATTAAGCCAACGAGTCACCCGAGGATCGATAAATTTCATCCGCATGAGCTGCAGGCACATAGACTGCATCCAGCAGAGAGCTGTGGGATCGACCATAGAACACATATACAACCACCCCTATCAAAAGCCACACCGATACCCTAGCCCATGTTGCAGCCCTGATGATTGCAAAGAACATAAAGATGAGAATTCCGGAAAGAGCAATTTCAGTAGCATCCAAAGACTCGGAAAATAAAGAAGAATTACACTTATTTTGAGACTTACCCCAAATTGATGAGCAGGTAGACATTGATGAGAATGCAGACAATTGGTAGAAGTGGAACAAAAGGGCATATGAAACCTGAAAATAATATCAAATATTGCCTCATAAATTGATTAAACCATTAATATAATGAGTACGAGAATGGCAAGCATCCATGAAATAAGAGTGCTGAAAGCATACCCCCAGTATGGCCGAAATTATGCCTTGCATCATCTTGATCTATACAGGTGAGCACAATCAAACCAGACAGAAGAAGAACACCACCAACTCCGCAACATGTTAACCGAATAAGACTAGAGGAAGATACCAACAACCATCAAAGCCCAAAGAAGAAATTAGATAATGAAACAATTTGAGAAGATAAGATTCAATGGGAAGATAATAAAATAAGTTGAATATTCTTCAGCTATATGTCACAAACCACTAATATGTTCATCTGGGCCTATTTTTCTATCATCCTGTATCAACAAATAGTGAACATAATACATGTCCTCCAGCCAAGTATTGGAAAACTGGGTTTCAATGCCCTTGATCCGTATCAATGAATAACACCAGAGCACGGTAAATTTCCTCTCTATCTCCACTTTTTCATCTTTTCTTTTGCATAATTATTGTCAATACATTGGGAAAGTTCTAAACCACCTTTCCCAAACTTGCGACATTGAATGAAAAAGCTTAATAATTGTTAAGAGTAATACTAAGAAATTTGCCTTGATTTCATCCTGAAAAAAATAAAAGTAGTTCAACAACACAGACATGATCAGCCTACCTCGGAATCCACACATTTGAAGCTGCAAAGGTAAGGCCAAATGCCCCTACACATAATAACATTATGGTCCAACCAGCAATTTTTCGCCTGTTCTGTTCAGTGAGGGTCCCTGCAATTTTCATTACAGAGCGTGAGAATCAAGACTTCAAGAAATGCCAGTTCACGAAAAGCTTCATGCAACAAATGAAAGCTACAGATATTACAGGACAATCGCCACCCACTCCAAATTGAAAGGGGTTCCAACTGAAATTCCAAAATATTCTATAAAATTACAAATAATCATTTCTTGCTCTTCTAAAAGCAAGGAGAAAGCCTTCAAGCACAGTGCTTGCAGAAGCTAGCGATCAACCTAGACATTTTGTAATGATTGCTGAAATGAACTTAACACGATATCTATAACAAAACATGTCAGAGAGCAAGGAACTTACAATAAGCCTGAGCTTCTTGTTTTTCAATAATGGGGCAATCAATTACTACATTTTTATTGCCGAGCAAAGGCTGAGAACTGTCTACAAAGGTACTTGTCTCAGGGTTTTTCCCACTAATCCTCTGAGAATATCTTAATGTGACAGAATCAATAGACTCCTGAAGTGATGATGGAAATGGCACCTCATCAGGTGGGACATATCGAAGTATCAGCACGGAAATAGCTACCATAGTAAATGCAAGAAGCGTACCCACGCTGACCTGCAAAAGAAAGGCAACTTTTAGGAGTTCTGTGTTCGCATAAGCATCCAAGGGGCTCTTGATAAAATTGAAACTTAAGCAGGAGGAGCCTGATTCATGGAAATCATGTGACATTAATCTTTGTGATAAAGCAAAGGCCTTTTCTGTAGAATATAAAACAACGTAACAAAACAAAACACAGCCTTCTTTGCATGGAATCAAAACTCAAAAGAAACTAGGTCAGTAATCAGCCTATTAACGATGTATTGCAAACTGTAAATGATCAAACAACTTATAGCAACAATTAGAGATGCACCGTTATATGGTAAAAGTTCCCCTTTTTTAAATGCTATGTTATGCGAACTCAGGTGTGAGTGTCAAATACATGTATGTTTGGTCTTTTCTAGGTTGTCCAATGTAGTTGAAGGGTCCTTCGAGTTCACAATGTCCAAATAAGTGTCAGACTCGTGCACTTCAAGAACAATGAAGAGCCAGAACAACAAACATTCAATTAACTAAGAATGAGTCACCATATTAACAAAATGCACTCAAGATCAAGTAATGCAAGCATTGGAAACACACAGCTGCATGCTTATATCAATGTTTAAATTTAGACAATAATAATGTGATCCAGACCATAAAATCCAAATAGGGAGGAAAATCTTAACCGAATTGCAAGAAATGCCTACTTACCATCCCTGCCAACTGTGAAACATCCATGAAGAATGACAAGGTAGCAGCAACTAGACCAGTTGCCAATGTGCTCTTGATAGGAACTTGGCTGCTTTTATTAACATCTGAAAAAAAGGATGGCAGCAAACCATCTCTAGCCATTGCCAAAAGAATTCGAGGCTGAAACACACAATTAATTAATCAAATAACATAAAAAAAAAAAAAATTAAGATCTAAGATCAATCATGTAGGATTTAAGTGCTAGCAATTTATTAATTATAGCTTAGGACCATAAGCAGGTAATTAGAAGTGTAGACGACATAGCATTGAATATTTAGTTTAGACATACCATTACATTTAACATATCTGGCTATCAAGTTTATTAGTAGTAAGAAATCCTTATCAAATCCAAAATGCTATACTAATTGAAAGGGATCTCAAGTGTAATTAAATCTTACATGATTGTACTGGTACCAACAAAACTTGTTTCATACCTGAGGGAGAAGTGAGCCCATTAATGTTGAACAAAGAGCAGTAACCGCTCCAATGGTTATTATGTAACTGAAATCAGAACATGAAGGTTCCCCATGTAAAAAGGCTTGAGAAAATAAAAGACAAATAAATAAACACTTTGAATGCACCATGAATACTCACGCTGCCCATTGCATCCCATGGCTAGCAAAAGCAGATGAGATGGGAGTGTCAGGATCCATTGCATAATAGGGGACCAGACCAACAATCACGATAGAGACCAGCATGTACAATCCACAACAAATGGAGAGGGCTGTTGCAATACCCAAAGGCAAATCCCGTTGGGGATTCTTCACCTACAATACATGATTTCAAATATTTCAGATCACTAGGAAGACAACTTCAATATGGAGTAAACTACTATAAGAAACCATATACCTCCTCAGCAGTACTGGCAACCGAATCAAATCCAATATATGCAAAGAAGACTGTCGCAGACCCAGCAAGCATTCCATCCACCCCAAAGGGAAAATACCTATGGGATAAAAACATTAAATAACAAATTTTGAACACTATCATATCAGCAAGGAAATACAGCATGAAATGCCAGTTACCCAGTAGGAAGTTTGTATCCAGCCCATCCAGTGTTGTAACCCAGATAACCTCCCGCCACTATAACAAAGATCATGGCACATACATTTGCAGTGGTGACGATTCCTTGTGCAAATGTACTCTGCACCAGAGGAGCATAGAGGTTTTAAATTTAAGGTATCAAAGTGGTCATCACCCACACACCAAAAAAGGAAATGGAAATGGAAAACGATAGGAGATCGACAGCACCTCCTTGATTCCCACACACAACAGCCCTGTCACAATGAAAACTAGAATTGCGGCACATGGATCTACCACAACATCAAGCCCGGGAATATATTGACGAGATAGAAAAATAGGTAGGCTATCTTCACCCCCAAAAAGCAAAGCCTAGATGCAAATATCAAAAGATAATTAATGAAATATAAATAGAAAATAATATAATGAAGCTCCCACCCACAAGATCCTCAAGTACCTTGCCTCCAATCCCCGACCCAACAAACCCAGCCAAAAGGGAAAAAAGTCAAAAAAGTTCTACCAAGTAAATTCACAAACCAGATTAGGTGAAATGCCACGAGCAACAGCTGCACCACCAATTGTATACTCCAGTATCAGAGCCCAACCAATCAACCAGGCGACACTGCAAAATGACATTTGCTTGTATCAGAGGCTGGAAACTGATAAATCCATGAGAAACAAGATTATACCAATAAAGCCACTGTTTTTCCCCTTCTAACAAAGGAACATTTAACTTCTAAAGTTAAATCCTAATATCAACTTTTCAAATTGCAATTTACCCTTCACCAACACAAATGTATGAATAATGATAGGCACTGCCAGCAGACGGGCAACGACTAGCAAGCTCGGCATAGCAAAAAGCAGAGAGTGCAGCAGCAATTCCAGCTATTAGAAAGGAAATGGCAAGAGCTGGCCCTGAATGCTCTCTCGCAACTGTTCCAACAAGAATATAAACTCCAGCTCCAATTGTTGATCCAACACCTAATCACAAAGCATCAAAATTCACAATAAGCTATCTATTGTATATATAAAAATAAAAGCCGGGAAAAACAACATAATCTTAAAAGTAAAAAGAACTAAAACAAGGCAACCCTCCCAGCTAGAAGAAATAAAATCAAACCAAACATAACTCGAAAACAAGAATAGTCCCAAATCAATATGAGGAAATAAGTTTTAAAAAATGGTAATTAACAACAAAACTGTGAATAACGATCCGAACCCATCATACAAAAATAAAAATAGAACCCTGAAAATTTAATATTAAACAACTAAAAACATAAAATCCGCATCAAAATTTCTCCCAAAAAGAAAATAACTAAAAATAGAACAGATAATCGAATGTTCAGACTGCTATGAAGTTTAAAAAAGAACAACAAAAATACAAAAAAGGTCATCACAATTTTCCCCAAATAACAGCTAAGCAACACAGCCGATAATAAAAATAAAACACACACACACACCACATAAAAAAAGTTCAGGATCAGATCCCCCACCACCCACTAAAAACAATATTGAATTCTCCCTCCCCCTTTCCCCCCAGGGCAAAAGACTACCCCAAAAGATACAACATGAAATAATACCAATTGCTATGAGATGTGGAACTGTCAACTCTTTAGCCAACTGATGATGACCAGAACGCTTGGAATGAGCGGAATCTACTTGTTTTCTTCTTACCAAACTCTTTAAACCACCCCATGAAGATCCAAACCCTTCCTTTTGGGAATCAACCAAAACACCCATGAAGAATTTCCACCCAAATATAAACTTTTTAATTACTAGTATTTCACAAACCTGGCTTTTGAAAAAGAAAAACAAATTTATGAACAATAAATTACTAGAAAGCTAGAAAAAAAAGAACTATTAACATTAATATCAGCCCCCTGAACCCTTTCAATATATAAATTTGGTTCAAAGCAACCTTTGAATTTTCTTATTTATTGTTGATGAAAGGGAAACAAGAGAGGCCGGTTTTAGAAGAGAGAACTTTTTTCTCTCTTTTTAAGCTTTTACTTGGTGGTGCTTCTAAGAAATGATGGAACTTAAGTTTGTAAAGAGTGATGAAACAGCCCGTTGCCCGTTGCCCATTGATTAGGAACCAACAATAATCGGGCTACCCGAGAATGATTTTCTTAGGATAATAAAATACTACTATACCATGCTATTTATTTCAATTACGTTGTTGATGTGGTATCTACGTGAAAGTTTATATGTAATAATTAATTAATTTTTTAAAAATTTAAAAATATTTTTCTATAATTGTATAAAAATATTTTAATTTTTTTAATTTTTTAGATATAGAAAAATTAATTTATTATTACTGTAGCAATCCTCATATATATTATATTAATAAAGTTAACAAATAAGTTAAAAGAAATAAAATTTTAAATAGAGAGGTAAAATAATTATTTTTGTAAAGTTGGAGACCAAATAAATTGGTATATCTTTGAATAAAATAACAATAATTTATTAAATTTTATTTTAGAGATGTCTTCTCCTAAAATTTATCAAATAATGAATTTTGGTGGAGTTATAACAAACTCTTTTGTTTTAAGGTAATATAAATGTAATAAAAATACAAAAATATTTATAGTTTGAGGAGGAACTCTAGATAGTTCTAGCATTGCCTCAAAAAAAATAGATATGTGCTTAAATAAAAATAAATATTAGATTAGATTAGATAATTATCTTCTTTATATAATTTTGATAGGAAATTTTTAAATTCGTAAGGTATTATCTTTTTTTAGAGGAAAGATATTATCTTTATAATTTATAAAATTTAAAATAAAAATTTAAATTAATAATGATAAAATTACACTTTGACCCCCACAAAAATAATAAAATTTTGATTTAATCTTTTAAAAATTATAAAGATATAAACTATTAAAATAATGAAATTACATTTTTACTATCATAAAAAGATAAAATTCAATTCCATCCTTAAATCTAATATTTTGTAAGTTCATATCACTATACTCAATAAAAGAAATTAAATAGAATTATTATAAAATGGGTACAATTTTATTAATTTTTAAAAATAACATTTTAGAAAACTATACATCTTTTAATTTAAAAATACTTATATATCCTTTAAAAAATTAAAACTTTTTAGAACATAATTTCATTTTTTCTTATATAAATTATCTAGAGAATGAGCCTACCAATTAAGAAAAAAAAATCAAGATACATAGACAGAGTCAAGGAGAAAATGTGTTGTATTAATTTGTAATTTTTTTTAAATTTTGACAAGTATAATATTATTTTTATATAAATTGTATGTTTCATAATTTTTAGTAGCAAATTAAAAGCATAGAAAAATAATAGATTTAAATGTACTAAAAGTTTATATATAATTTTAGAACGTCTAAAAAAGAAAGATAGACAAAGAAAAATCAAAATCCATGGACGGAGTAGAGAAAACGTGATATTAATTTTTAGGGTTTAAATTTTTTATTTTGATATTATAATATTGTATTTTAAAACTTTTATGTTTTATAATTTTTAGTAAGCATCAATTCTAGGAGAAAAATCGTAATATTTTTTTTTCTAAATTTTCAATCTGTTATCAATTTGCTTCAGTCATTAACCGCATTTAAAAAAGACAAATGTGGCAGCTGAAAGTGCATCACATCACTTAAACATTATTTTTCGAAAATAATTTTTTTAAAAAAGAAAATTAGAAAATTTCTCAATTTTTTTAAAAATTAGAAAAAATATAGAATTATATAAAAATCTTAAATTTTAAAAATATTTGTTTTTTAAAAAAATAAAACAAAGAGAGAAAATAAAAAAACATAAAAAAATTATCAAACAAAAAATCATCAAACAAATTCAGAAAATTCTCAAAAATTTTAAAAAATCATAAAAAAAACATATAGAAAGTTATATAAAATTTCTAGAAAATAAATATATATATTTTCTGTTTAAAAAAATATAAAGTTAAGAATAAGAGCAAAATTTAAAAAAATTATCAAAAATTCATAAAAATCTAAAAAAATTAAAAATCAGAAAAAAAAATATTAATAATTATACGGCTTAACTAAAAAGTTAAAAAAATGAATTTTTTTTCTCTCAATGGGAGAAAACTTAAAAAACTATTTAGAAACTATTTATTTCTAAATGATATGAATAACAAAGCTCACCTCTTAGTTTATTTATAGATTTTAAAATACATAAAAAATAATAAACCAAATAATTTGTATATTTATCTAACATATAAATAACTATGAGAGAGAAGACAATCTTGTTATCATTGTTTAGGTTATGATAATCGTGAGAAAGAAGAAGAAAAAGTAAAGAAAAATATTTTGAAATAGGGGCGAAATTAGAACAATTTTTTAGAAGAGTCTAACGAAATTTTAATTTTTTATAGTTTATATCTTTATAATTTTTAAAGTATTAAATCAAATTTTTATAATTTTAGGGGGCCAAAGTACAATTTTAACTTTACTATTTTAAAATTTTAAAAAAATTTAAAGGCCTAAATAGTAATTTTCCATTTTAAGGGGGCCGGAGCCCCTGCCAGCCCCTTAGATTCGCCTCTGTTTTGAAAGTGTTTCTTGTGTTTATACATTATGTTACATAGCATAGTTATACTAGTATCAATATATACAAAGATGGAAATTTACTTAACTTTATGCTAATCAAAATCTAGAATTGTGACAAAATAAATCCTAAAGATACTAATACTATCATAACACTCCTCAAGTTGAAGCATATAAATCACAGGCTCCTAGCTTGTTACATATATACTGTAACACCCCTTACCCTTATCCAACGCCGGAACAAGGTATGAGGCATTACCGAACTTACCACACAAATAAACTTACAATTCCGAGTCATAAATTTTATTCCAAATTGAAACCATTTGCAATTAACCATAAAGTCCCTAATACGAGCCTACGAGGCCCAAAACATGCATTGGAAGTGGTTCAGGACTAAACTGAGAACTTTAAATTTTTTTACAACACTTAGAAATTTTTTCACTATGCAGAGGTCACACGCCCATGTGGATATGGAACACGCCCGTGGGCTGGCTGTGTGGTCACACACGCCCGTGTCCTGATCCCGTGTAACTCTCTGACTTATAATTCATGAACAATTGAGATCACATGGCCAAGTCACACGCCCGTGTGCTAGGCCGTGTGAAAAATAAATTTTCACAAAATAGGTGCAGACTTCACACGGCCAGGGCACACGCCTGTGTACATGGCCGTGTCGTCCATATGGTTGAGACACATGCCCGTGTCTCTACCCGTGTGCTCAAATCTGAGCACTCTGTTTATCATAATTAAGATGCATGGGACACACGGCCAAACCACATGCCCGTGCGCATGACATTGCGTCACACACGACTGAGACACACGCCCGTGTCTTTGCCCGTGTGGACAAAAATGGGCTATTTTCCAAGCCTTATTTCTCACCCAACTTGATACCAACCTAAATTCAATCATATGCATATGACCAAGATATAATAGGCATTCAATTCAACCCAAAATTTGACTCAAAACATGCATCATCATCACATCCAACATTGAATTTGTTAAATGCACATTCTTCGTGTTATCATTCATATTCAAATCATTTAACAAAAATATCATCTTTCACATAGAGTAAAATGTCAACAAGTATTTACCATCATATACACTTACAAAAAAAAACTTGTACTTTAGTGTTCAATGAACAAAATGACACTATCATTAAATTTCCATCCTAGGTACATGCCAAAACGCAAAAAGAAGAAACATCACCAACTTTGAGGACGGGATTCTCACTGGATGCCAAGTCTAACTTTACTATCTAACTAGCCTGTAACATGTAAAGCAATTTATAATTAATTAGGTTTCATTTATTAACTAAACACAAATCCCCAATCTCTATTTATATAAATTTTAACTTCACCAAAATAAGAATTCTAATTCCTCGATAATTCATTTAACCTTATCATAATGTCAGTTAACCATATGGCACCCAATGCCTAGCGGTATTTCACAGAAAAGGTTGCACCCAGCGCTAGTCGGATTAACCAACGATAATAAATGTGAACCCAGCTCTAGTTGGTTAAACCAACAATATTTGCACCCAGTGCTAGTCGGATTAACCAACAATATCAATTGTGAGCCCATCTCTAGTTGGTTAAACCAACAATATTTGCACCCAGTGCTAGTCGGGTTAACTGAAAATATTAATTGTGAGCCCAGCTCTAGTTGGTTAAATCAACAATATTTTCACCCAGTGCTAGTCGGGTTAACCGACAATATTAATTGTGAGCCCAGCTCTAGTTGGATAAACCAAAGGTGAATTGCACCCAACGCTAGCCGATTTTATCGATAATTGTACGATTATTTACTTCAATAACTTCTTCATTTATTTTCTTATCATTAATTCCAATTATGCATACATTATATATATGAAGAGTTAATTTAGCTATAAACAATTAAAAAGATAATTAGAAGTAAAGGAATTAAGTTCGAGTCCACGAATTTACCAAAATGTGACGGATATCTACTCAGTTCTTTTCCTTCCCTCGGTTGATATTTGCTCTATTCGTCTTGTGATCTAATTTTTTTTAACAATTTAACTCAATTAATACCATTCTTGTTTTCTACTAGTATAAATCAAATTTACATTATAACATTTTCTCAAATCTAGTTATTTCTCATCAATTTCATATCACAACATATTCCATGTATTTAATAGACTTAGTAACAAGTCCCAATTTTTTTTGCCAGCATACTAATAGTCCACTAAAAATAGCCCCTATAACTCACAAAATTAACCATTTAAGCTACGCTATTTCAACTCAATAACCTTTTAGTCCCTAAGAATTTTTATTAATAAAACCATCACTCAATATGACCAATTTAGTCTACAAAAATTTATATTCAATTCATCACTTCAAAAACATTTAATATTCAACAAAATAATCCCAAACCTTTAAGTTTCTCATCTATGGTAACTTTCATAATCTCCATTCATTCTTAAAATTTCAACATGGGTAACCTAGCTCATAGTATTATATCATCAAAAACATAAATTTCAGGCCAAAATACTAAACCTTACTTAGAATTTTATACATGCATTAACAACCATGGCTGAACATTCTTCCTCTTTTCTTCCTCAAATTTTTGGCAGGAAAAGAACAAGACTTTCATCTCTCTTTTTTTTTTTTTTTGTACCTTCTTCTTCACCTACTCTCTCTTTTATCTCCTATTATTATTCTTTATTCATATCTTTATTTCCTTTTCTTTTATTAACTATCACACATAATAGCTATCCTATAATATCTATTAATGATATCACCTACATATCTATATATACATATATAAATATTTTTCTTTTTATAATTCCACTAACTCCATTTGACTAATATAGATAGTGGGCTATTCATTCAAATAGTCCTTGTAACTATTTCTTTCTCATAATTAATTTAGTCCCTCCCAATTAAAATTACTACTTGACTATTCAATCAACTTCTAAGAAAGCTCTAAACTCTAAAATATTAATATTTTATACCCAACACCCAAAGACGAGGGTCCCAGAAGTATGTTTTTCCAACGACCCCAACTTTTGGGTCGTTACATATATTGGACGCAAGGTTTTCTAATAGCTTTAGTTAAAACATTTGTTAAGCGGTCATTTGAATGAATAAAGCTAATAGCGATACACCCAAACACAATCTTTTGCCTCAAAAAACAACAATTAATTTTTATATTCTTTGTTCTTTCATGAAACAATACATTCGAGGAAGTATGCAGTGCTGCTTTGTTATCACATATTAACTTCAATGGGTTGATAGTTTCTTGTTTTAATTCTTGAAGTTATCGCTTTAACCAAACTAGCTCACGAGTAACTAGTTTCATAGCTTGACATTTAAATTTTGCATTAGATCTTGCAACAACATTTTATTTCTTAATCTTTCACGATATTAGATTGCTTCCAAAAAGAACAAAGTATACTGAAGTTGATTGTCTATTTGAAGGAGATCCTGCCCAACTAGCATCTAAATATCCAACAATTTGTGTACTTCCATAATTTTCGTATAGTCTATTTCCAAGAGAACCTTTGACATATCGGAGAATATGCATCGTTGTATCCTAATAACCGTCACTTGGATTTTGAAGAAGCTAACTAACCACGCTTACAGCAAAAGAGATGTCTGGTCGAGTGATTGTAAGATAATTAAGCTTCCAAACCAACCTTCAATATTGACTATGGTCTTCTAAAAGCTCCCCCTGATATGGAACAACTTTGATATTAGGATCCATAGGAGCTTCCACAGGTTTACAATCCAACATTCCAATTTCTTCCAGAATATCCAAACCATACTTTCTTTGGGAGATAATGATACCTTTTTTCCGACCAACCCACCTCAATGCCAAGAAAGTGTTTCAACTTCACCAAGTCCTTTGTGCAGAAATGATTAAATATATGTTGATTGAGACATGAAATACCTTCATGATTATCCCCTATAATAGCAATATCATCCACATATACAACTAAATAGATACACTTTACGTAATTGTTGTGACGATAAAAGACTGAATGATCTGCTTCACTTAGCTTCATTCCAAACTTTTTAATAACAACACTGAAGTGCTCGAACCAAACCCTAGGAGATTGTTTCAAGCCATAAAATGATTCACGTAATCGACGAACCAAACTAGGCTCCCCTTAAGCAACAAAACCTGGTGGTTGCTTTATATATATTTCCTCAGTTAAGTCACCATGAAGAAAAGCATTCTTGATATCTGACTAACGAATATGCCAATTGTGCACCACAACAAGGCAAATCAGTAATTGCGTTGAAACAATCTTAGTAACCAGTGAAAAATTCTATCCATAGTCAAGACCAAGAATTAGTGTATAACCTAACGCAACTAAATGAGCCTTCAGATCAGAATAGGATTTAACTATGTATACCTGTCGATAACCAACACCACTTTTATCCAATAATAAGGGAATCAAGTATCAAGTATGATTAGTGTGGAAGGTATTCATTTTCCCCACCATGGCTTGTTGCCAACTAGGATTCACCTTTGTTGCACTAACAGTCTTAAGAAATGACATATTCGATAACAAAAAGGTGAAGGCATAGTATGAAGGTGATAACCAGTTATAGGGTTACAAGAAGAATAGATATCTTTCAAAGGGCAATAGGTTTGTCTGCTCGGGGCATGACCAGATATGGAGAAGATGACAGTTGAAGAAATGAGTCACTTGGGTTACACTCTTGCTCAATACTTGTAGAAGGATTAGTAGGACACATAATTGATTGTCTATAGTAGACTTGAAGAGGTTTTGAAGGAGGGGTATAATCATGAATGGAAAATATAGGAATAGGAAGAGTTTCGTCAACAACTTTTTTGATCAATAGATTGAAAAGAAAAATATGGAAAAGTTTCAAAGAAAGTAACATCTGCAGAAATGAAATATTTGTTAGTAGTAAGATCATAATATTTGTACCCTTTTTTATTGTGCAAGTACCCTAAAAAGATACATTTAATAAACTTTAGAATGAGTTTTTCTTTTCTTGGATTATGATTGTGAACAAAACAAGTGCACTCAAAAACTCATGTACATAAAGGAAAAGGTCGTTGACATGGAAAAACAAGAGAATGGTGATTTTGATTATGCAAAAAAAAAAAAAAAAAGAAGGCACATGATTAATAAGATAGCGGGCGGTAAGAATAACATCACCCCAAAAATGAAGAAGAACTTTTTGATGAATGAGCATAATTCAAGTGGTTTCAATGAGATGACAATTTTTGCATTTTGCCACTCCATTTTTTTGTGGGGTATAAGAACAAGATGTTTGATGGATGATTCCTTTAGATTTCATGAATTCCTATAGCGAAATAGAAGTATTGCATTTTCGTGCATTATCATTGCATACAATTTTGATTGAAACACCAAACTGATTTTAAATTTCATTATAAAATTTCTTTGAATATATCAAATAATTCAAATATGTTTTCATAAGAAATAAATTAGTGCAACAAGAATAATTATTAATTAGGAAACAAAATAATTAAAACCAAAATTTGAACTAATATGACTAGGACCCCAAATGTTTGGATGAACAATACCAAATAAAGAAGAAATTTTAGAGTTTATTCACTTTGGTAAGGAAGCACGAGTATGTTTCCCAAGCTGACACGATTGACATTTTAAAGAAGATAATTTTGGAAGACCAGGAACCATCCTTTGAAGCTTTGAAAAACTGGGATAGCCCAAATGATTATGAAGGAGATTAACAAATAATTGAAGGCCAAAGTTGTAGGTGTAGTAAGTTTAGAAAGCTAGTATAATCTATGTTAGGGATAAACCCGATTAAGCAACAAACAAGTAAAATAACAAAGAAATTGAAAAGATCAAACACAAATATTTTACATGAAAAATCCCTTCCGAAGAGAATAAAAAACCACGGGTACAGATAACTTCACTATAACGACAAAAAACAAAGAGTAAAAAGATAGAGATAAAACTAAACCCCGAAATAAGAACCCTCAAAACGTAAACACAAATTCTCTGAAAGCCTCTAAAAGCTAATACTTAAATGTGTAATGGGTTATCTTTCTAGGGTGGAAAAGGGGTCTATTTATAAGCTAAATTTATATGTCAAATAATATTAAAATAACCTACACTAATCAAAGTTTAAGTGGGAAACTAATTTTAAAATAACCTATACCGATCAGAGTTTAAGTGGGAAACTAAAAACATAATTTATGTGATTCAAGTCCTTCTCCAATCATTTTTTTTTATCTTAGATCCTGCACAGGAATAAAATGAGAAAAAAATTACCTGACAATCAAGTTGTTTAGAAAGCTTACTAATAGAAATCAAGTTATAAGGACAATCAGAGGCATATAAAAATTATGTTAAAGGCAAAGAAGAATGAGGATAAATTTTTCCAATACCTTGTACAAGGGTTTGGGATCCATTAGCTAAGGTAACAATAGAAGAAGAAAAAGGTGAAGTAAGGGTAACGAAAAGATTTTTGTTATTAAAGATATAATCGGAAGCACTAGAGTCAAGTATCCAAGGTCCATTTGAAGAAGACTAAGTTAGACAAACAAAAGAATTACTTGATAGAGCAACTGAAGCAATGGTAGACATGTTTGTCTCGAAGCCTGACATTGTAGATACTCATCATAATTTGATCTGGACAACATAACAAATTTGGTACCCTAAGTATTAGTAGTTAGAAGAGGAAAAAGCTCGTCTCTTTAAACCTGGGCTACATATGCAGTTGTTTGATTTTTACGATAAGGTTTCCAATGTCATGTATGTGATTATTTTTGTCATAGTAAGTGCAACGAGGCCTAGACCTTTTTCGCTGTCATTTTCGATTATCACCTTATAGGTTAGTTTCCTAGGCTTCTAATATGGAGGATTCTGCCTCTAATTGAACTTGATTTGAAGAGATGTGAATCAGTCAAGCAATCACCTCATCAGGAGTAAGAATGGTTGGGCATGTAAGAATTTGATTTCTCACTAGAGCTAAGTCAGTTCACAACCCAATCAATGAAAGCACTATAAGGAATTTATCCCTCTACTTTTCCTGATCCGCAACACTCTCAATAAGAGGAATAAGAATAATGAATTCATCTTTCAAATATTTAACTTTCCCCAAATAACTAGCTATATCTTGCTAATTTTGTTATAGATGGTCCATATCAGAAACAACTGTATAGATACACTGAATATCATTAGTATATAGGTTTTCGGCCTTACTTCAAATTTTCTAACAAGTTTAGCTAGATTGAAATAATATAACTTTGGCTCAAGCAAATGACATAACAAATTCATAATTGAGCATCAAGCTTAGCTTATGAATTTTTACTCTTTACATCGGCAACATTAACTTTCTGTTCGAGATAGTCTTTATAGCCTTGCCCCATAAACCACAATTCAATAGAAGTGGCCCAAGAAACATAATTACTACTGCCCTGGAGTTTGACAATAATAATAGTAGGAGAATTGGAAAGTATCGAGAAGACAGATTTGGTAGGAGGATCCATAGTAAAGGTAAGAGAAAAATAATTAAAAAAGAAATCGAGGTCAAATCAAATTGAGGACAAAACCACCGTAGGTGGATAGATGACAGAAAGACTCGCGGGGGGAAAGCGATGGCCAGATGGGTGGTTCGTGAGCTTTTATGCACCGGTGTGTGAGAGTGAAGCAGAAACAATAAGTTAGGGTATGTGGCTTACATGCACGGTTTTTTGTGACAACTTTTCGGCCGGAGGGTCGACGGAGGCTAAGCTTTTTAATGGTATAAATGGTGAGGATCAGTAGGCTCTAATACCATATGAAATAGAGAGAGAAAACAACCTTGTTGTCATTATTTAGGTTGTTATAGCCATGAGAAAGAAGAAGAAAAAGTAGGTAAAAAAATATTTTAAAAGTATTTCTTGTTCTTATACATTATGTTACATAACATATTTATACTAGTACCTATATATATATATATAAAAGGAAATATACCTAACTTTATGCTAATTAATCTTTAGAATTATAACATGATAAATCCTAAAGATACTAATAATATAATAACAGAAACTAATACTATCATAACAAAAAAAAAAAATACCATCTAAGTGATTTATTTAAAAAAAAACTGATAAACTTAATTTTGAGATAACAACTAATAAAATGATAAAGTAAATATATTCCTTTACACTACCCTATTAATTCTCTTTTCCTTGTAAAAATTAACCATTTATTTTATCCTCAATATATATCCTTTATGTAACAACTCTTCAACTTTCTTTCATAAAACTTCATTCTCATTTGGATTCATCTAATGATTTGGAAAGGAATCGATTCTCTTTTGGATTCGTTCTATAATTTGATAGGTTTCATAAAATTGCCTCAATCGTAGGCAATAATTTTGTAGGCAAATCTTTGGTCTTGAACTCTTCAAGTAACAATTATCAATCTTTAGGAAGTAGTTTCTATCATAGATCCTTCACAGAAATCAAAGCATCTTTTACCACAACACAAAAGACTATTTGTGGGTCTTCATGATAAGTCTCAAATTCATTTTTTGAGTAGGCTAGTGTTATGATGAACTTACCTTCCATTTTAGGAGCTTTGGGTTTAAATGACTTATTAATCAGCAACAAGGTTATCTTCACTCCATTAGTTTTCAACTTGTATATGTTCTCTCATCTAAAGTGTTGAGCAGTCTTGTCAAACTACC
Organism: Gossypium anomalum; assembly: GCA_025698475.1. NCBI lineage: Eukaryota > Viridiplantae > Streptophyta > Magnoliopsida > Malvales > Malvaceae > Gossypium > Gossypium anomalum. The sequence continues at coordinate 71,136,241 of CM046966.1, read as the reverse complement.
AAGGTTTATTAAATAATAAGTAGCAACCATTCATATCTACCAAGTTCGAATACACCTCATTTTTATATTTCACAATAGAGAAAGGGACTTTAAAATGTTCAAGAACTTGCATATTGCCTATGGATTTGATCTATCCCATACTACAAGGATTGGGTACTTCTCCACTGTTAGTTGTAATCTTTCAATAATACTCTCTTTGATGATGTTATCCTGGCTACCATTACCAATTATCATTTCGCAAATGTTACCATCAGTGGTAAACCTTAGTTTAAAAAAGTTAGTGGCATTTGGTAGTATCTTTTTTCTTTAATGCTAACATCATCCTTCGTATCACCAAAATTTGCTCATCCTTTAAATTTTTTACATCATTATCACCATTAGATCTGGATATTACGTTGTTTCCATCCTCTGATTTTTCTTCATATTTCTCATGCTCTATAATATTAATTTATTTTCTTCTTAGACAATCATTGGAATGACACCAAGTTGGTTACATTGGTAGCATTTTCCAGGAACAGGCTTAGCATATGGATTCATTTGTATTTTTCCTTGTGCATGTGTCTCAATCATCTCTATTACCTTCTTTCCTACTTCATTGTTATGACTAGATTTCTCGCTTTGACATTGCCAATTACCGATTGACTTGTTTTTCTCCATATTCACTGATGTAGACTGAAAACAATTTCTCATGAAAAAATCCACCTACTTGTCTTGCATTATCAACTTAGCATTTAATGCCATGTTTTAAGCTTCAATGAAAGTTTCTAATATTTTCATAATGATTTTGTCATGAATTGCAACCTTCAATCCATCAAGATATCAAGCCACTTGTTAACTATATGATTCCATCAAATAGTTTTGCTCAGAAAAACACAAGAACTCATTGGTATATTCAAGTATCGACATGTCGGCTTGAAAACAACATTGACGTTATAAGAATATGATACATGCATGGATGGGGTAAATTTTATTAAATTTCATTCACTAAATCTGCCAATTTTCAAGTTTGAAAAATCAATCGACATGCACAACTTTTTGGATGAAATCCAGGAATTTCTGGGTTGATATGTCTTCATAGCGTTCGAAAATCTATCTTTCAGCTTCTAAACGCACTTTAAATCACTCAATTTCGAGTTTAGGAGCTCAAGTTATGATTTTTTTAGTGAATATGACATAATCAAAATTTTTGGACGGGATTATTACAGAAATTACAAGTTTCGGGATTTTAATTCAAGTTTAAATCATATTGTATTTGATTTTTAGGCTTAATTTTTATTATACATGATCCCAATATTGTATTTTTTAGGTTTTATTATTTTATTATTTATTTATTCCGAATTTTGAATTATTTTAAGTTATTTAGGAGTTTTATGTTTCTAAGTCAACAAGAAAAATTAGTTTAAAACTACTTCTTATTTAAATTAATTATTGTTTCAATATACTTGAGAGTTTTATTTGGATGTATTTAGCTAGTCTATATAAAAGCCTTTTCATTGTTTATTAAAGACACAATTGTTTTTCATTAATAAAATTTAAACTCTGGGAGTTAGTTTCTTTGTGCAAGATTGCTTTGTGATTTTTAGAAGTAATTTTCTTCTCGATTTTCTTGAAGGAGTTGTGGGAATTCATTCCTTATCCTTTAATTTGTTAAGGATTATTTCTTAGAGTGTTGATTAAAATTATTAATTGAATTTGTTGGGGTTTATGCCTCAAAAGGTTCAATTGAGACACTTATCCATCTATCCATCATATCCATCGGTTTATTCGATTCATTTTTCACTTTTTATTCTATATTTTCTTTCTTTATTTAGTATTTTGAATATTTATTCTTAAATTTATTTTTATTTTATTTTATTTATTTTTCTTATTTTCCTAAATCTATTTGATTTCTTCTTTTTAGGTCAAATCTGAATCTTTCTTTCTCGAGTTGAACGACTTGAATACGATCTTCTTCCGCCCTCCTTATCATGTGTGTTAGACTTGGGTGTTTTTGAGTTGTTTCCTTGTGCTAAATAAAGTGTTTCTTCGATTTTACTTAAACAACCTCTAAAAATATTTGAACTAGTGACAAAAATAAATAAAAATTCGTGGATGAATTTTTTTACCGAAAATTTTCAGATCTTATATTTACCATATAAGAGGCTCCAATTTAATTTTTGTGATTTTAGCACATCAGAAACACTTTAAACAAAATATTCAAGTTGTTTTCCATTGTTTCGAGTTTTCTGTTGGGTAGTTTATTTTCTTTGGTTCTAGCATTAGATTTTCTTTAATTTTTTTTCTTTTCTTTATTCTATTACGCATCTTAATACATTTAAAAGCATAAATAATGGAAATAAACTTAAGAGTAAATAATAACAAACTTAAGAACTTTTTGATTCTATGTTGGCTTGTCATTGAAGTCTGTATTATGCTTTTTTGGACATGATGTTTGGGTCAATTCCTCTACTTCACACCTATCAACATTTTTATTTGTATTATAGGTATCTATACATAATTCCATTCCTCCCATTCATTGCTCTAACCGTTGAAGGTAGTCTCTAATCATACAAAACTCTTCTCAAAAAGTTTGATTTCTTTGAGGATCCTTACGTCCACCTACATTAATCATCATAAAGGTTACATCTAGCTCTGATGCCAAACTGATGCAACACAAATCAAAGGAGAAAAAATTAGTAAGCACGCGATTTAGCTAAAAAAGTAGAAAGCAAATGAAACTAGAGAATTCTGAATTAATTAAATTGAATTACGAAAATCACTTACTATTCTACGATTTCAACATACCTAAAAAGATATGTATATTTACTTAATAGATAAATAAAAAATACTATCTAAATGATTTGTTTAAAATAAATAAATTATAAAAGAAAAAATGATAAAATGATAATCTAAATAATAACAAACTTAAGAATAAATAATAAATTAAATTAAAAATTACCTATCACAGAATTAAAAGCATAGAAACATAAAAAGATTTAAATGTATAAAAAATATAATTTTGGAACATTTAAAAAAGAAAAATAAAGAAGAAAATGAGATAAAAGAAACGTAACAAAAACCTATAACCCTAATTAAAAGTTATCTCAAATTATTGTCAAAGCTAAATTTAGGCATGGATGAGCTGTCAACTCATTAATGTCAATAAAATATGCATTGAGAATAAAATTATTAAGTTAAAACTTTCAAAACAAAAGGGTGAAAAAAATATTTTTGTGATCGTATTTATTATTTTTGTGTGATTAAGTTATATATTTTTATATGTTAATAATTTGTTATATATCTCGAAATATTACATTTTTAATTATTCTTCTGTCATATTATTTAAGAAAATTTTATGTTTTCATTTCTGTGATATCTTGAATAATTGAAGCTTAGGTAAAAGTTTGTTGAGCATGACGTGTTGCGTGTTAATATTTCTTCTTGTGCTCAATGTTTCAAAATCTTATACAAATTTATGAGAAACTCGTAATGATTTTCTTTTAATTTTAAATACATTTAATAAATTTAAAAATAGGATAATAATTTCCAGCAAGGTGTCATCAGATTAATTGAATAGAAAATGATTAATACAAAGTAGTAAATTGATAGCAATAAAAAAATATTGAAAGTTGAAACCAGTAAGGGAAGAGCCTTACACAACTTGAAATCTTTGTAGGGAAAAGAAGAATATTATAATACTTGGCAATGACATTACATGCAGAAAGAATAGAATTAAAATAGTTGTGGCAGCAAATAATTGAGGTCAACTTGGATAGCCTTTTAAAGAAGATTCAGAATCTAATAAATAGTTGCAACTTAATTAATGGTTTTAGGCACAGAACACAAGATTTGAAGGAGAAGGTTGGTCCAATCTTTGCCTAACAAATGGGCAACTGCGAATTCCGATGCCAACCATGCTTTTGGCCGGTGGTCTTCGGGATCTCTTCTTTCAATGCCCTGCAATTTTGGAACTATTATACTACCAATTCATCCTAATCCTTTTCCGCAATAATTAACGACGTGGCTCAATATCCATGTGGCATGGCCGGATCATGGGCAATGCAACTTCACCTATAACCCCCCATCATATCTCATTTCACATCCCGCTTATTGATTCATCACATCAATTTGATTGGAAATTAATTTGAAATCTCAATATAGAAAAAAGAAAAGTTTTTTACCTAAATACATTAAAAAAATTTAATTACTTAAATAGATTGTCAGGTAGATTATTTACGAGAGTAATATGTTTTTTTTGTCGCGCCTACTTGACAGGTGTAACTTAATTTTTTATATTTTTTTTTGAAAGTAAAATATTATTTTTTATTAAAAATATTTAAATTTATATACAGATCAAAACACGGTTAAAATATGAGTAAAAAGGACCCGAAACAAGTCGATCATGTCAGGTAGGGTAGGCCCAGCTCAGCCCCTTACTGGCCTCTGTCGCTGCTTCTCCTGGCCTGGTCTATTGCCCTCTGCCTTTGTTGTTGCCCTTGGTCTGTATAGTCCCTTCAAGGGAAAAAAAATGGTAAATGGGGGACCTTATAAGCATGGTCCCCCATGTTGGAGTTTTAGGCAGCCACCGAAAGAGAGAAAGAAAGGAGAGAAAGGAGAAGAAGAAAGAAAAAAAAAAAAAAGATAATGTATTATTTTAGTAAATAAATTTGTTTATAATTTAAAGAGTTTAATTACGACGTAATGAAGTTTTTTTGTTATTATTTATTATTTATAAATTGTTTACGTTTGGTGTTTATGGTTTTTGGTTAATATTTTGTATGAATGTAATTTTTTTTATAATTATTTTAAAATTAAATTGTTAGTAATTTAGGATTATGTTATAAATTGTTGTGTTTGTAATTATTTTAAAATTAATTTATTAGTAATTTAGGATTATGTTATAAATTGTTGTGTTTAGTTTAGTATTTGGTGAGTTTTTAGTAATGTAAACTTATTTTGTTAAATATTTTGTTAGTAATTTATTATAAATTGTTGTGTTTTGTGAGTTTTTAGTCATGTAAATTTTAAAAAAATAATAATTGTATATTTATTTTGTTAGTAGTTTATAATTAGGTTATAAATTGGTAGTGTTTTTGTATTTTGTTATAGTTATCTATTTTGTTAATAATTTATGGAATTAAGTTGTTAGTGTTTAGTGGTTTAGGGTATTGTGATTTTTTAGTAATATAATTTTAAAAAAATAATTTTATAGTTATTTTGTTAGTAATTTATGATTAGGTTATATAAATTGTTAGTGTTTAGTTATGTGTTTTTTTTATTTTTTTAATAATGTATTTTAAAAAATAATAATTTTATAGTTATTTTGTTAGTAATTTATGATTAGGTTATATAAATTGTTAGTGTTTAGTTTAGTGTTTTGTGATTTTTTTAATGTAATTTTTATATAATGTAATTTTATATTATTATTTATTTATTTGACAATTTTTATTGATTTATTAAAATGTTGATTAAACTTATTGTTATATAATTTTATAGGTTGTTTGAAAGAAACTAATCAGGTATGTTTCTATTTCTTTTCTTTTTTTAATTCATATGTTTTTTATGTTTAGATAGTTTATATTTATTTTAATTATATTATTATTGTAATCTAACATAAATTTTTTTATTGTAGGTAAATTATGAGAAATTATGAGATATTTACTGTGTTTTGTTTCTGACATTTGAAATAATTTATTATTTTTTTGGAAACAAATTAAATGAATTAATTTTTTTAATTGCAAATTTGCAACAAATGAGTTCTTTGATTAATAACAATAATCACATATCAAGTACTATTAATGATATGGTAATAAAATATTTATTTGATACTCATATTATTTGCTTGAATTAAATTATATTGTATTAACTATTTTACTAATTTAATAATGTTAGGTACCGTACCGCGTATTGAGGTGCGGTGTTAATAGTATAGGGTTTCTACCAGATGAACGCCTAATCCATACTTAGAGTTAGCCGGGTTCAGATCAACAGCATTGATCCGGACTTTTGATCTGCGATACGACTTGATTTTCACTTTAGTTGAGCAATGGCGTCCGGAGACCCACATATTTCATTTGCCGTGCGGGGAGTGCACCATCACTCTAGAGGATGTTGTACTACAGCTCGGGCTCCCCATCGACGGGAATGCGGTCACGGGCGTAAGTTCGATCTCGAGGCCAGCTACCATTTGCTATGAATTACTTGGATGCTCGCCAAGTAAGGGGAAATTTGTCAATTTGAGGTTTTCATGGCTAAAGGCCAAATTTGAGCATTTGCCAAGTACTGCCAATGAATAGGAGGTGATGCATGTCGTTCGAGCTTACATTATACACCTTATAGGGGGTGTACTCATGCCGGATGCAAACGACAGTACGATCCACTTGATGTACTTACCCCTATTATCCAATTTGCATAACACCCGTTCATATAGTTGGGGGTCGGCAGTGTTAGCCATGCTATATCGCGAATTTTGTTGGACGACAGATCCTTCTGCGATGGACATAGACGGATGCCTTATACTACTGCAGTCGTGAGCACTTTACCTATTGTCATTCTTGGCATCCATTAGTCACCAATCATATATATTTCCACTCGTTAATAGGTGATGAATTTTTACTCGTTATAATAATTAGTTGATTTTTTTTTCAGATTATATTGTTCTAACAATTTATTTTTGTAGGTGGAGCACTAATCCGGGTATTAGGAGGTCATACACAATTCTGATATACCGTCTGATGATCAAGAATCATACTAAAGAGGGGGTAAGTTTTTTCAATATAAACTTAATTTTATTATTTTATCTCATTCGATCCGCGTTAATATAACAATGTTATTAACTGTGCAGTTCATTTGGATGCCGTATTTTGTTCCAGAAATTATGGTGGTCATTTTCTTGTCTGCCCACATCCACTCAAACCTATGGTGCATTAGCGCACCCGTTATCAATTTTCAGATAGTGGAGTGGTATCATGGCGATCGAGTACTCCGGCAGTTCGATTGCATACAGTGTATCCCGACACTGCCAGTACTATTGGGGGAGATTCATGAGATGAACAGGAGGGGGAAGTATGAAAATGATTGAGGAGAAGCGTATGAAGAATATATTACGATGTGGAACAACTGATTGGGGAGGGTACCTCAGATGGATCGTGCTTTGGATCTGCAGCCCTCATTAGAGTACATACAGTGGTACTGTGAGATAAGGAAACCATTTTTGTTTGGTGGGCAGCCGATGGTAGTCCCTGCGCATACAACATGAATTGGACAACCCATTCTAGATTCGTATCGTGCACCAAAGCTAGAGCCGGAGCCAGAGACAGAGCCGGAGGCAAAGCCGAAACTACACTCTGGGGATAATTCTTATCATTCAGATTTGTGGGCGATGACTATTTCCCAGGCTCGTCAGGCCACTGATATCATTTAGAGTTTGATATCTTCAGTCCACTACCACTTCAGTACTCTAGTCATCCTGGCTCGTATCTACCTCAGTACTCCGCTCCTTCTGACTCGTATCCACCTCCGTACTCCACTCCTCCTAGCTCGTATCCACTGCCGTACTTCACTCCTCTCTGCTCAAGTTCATCGATGGCTTTTGAGACATCTGATTTTTCATCTATGTTTCGCACACCTCTACATACGGATGAAGAGAACGTTGATCGCCGCAATCGCCCACAACGTGAACGTCGAGCTCCACAAAAATATACCCCTAGAACCACACCATCAAATCATCAATTTTAGGGGGTTTTGTAATATAAATAACTTTATATTTATGTAATAAATTTTTTGGCATTTTATTTATCAATTAATTTTTTTTTCAATTTAAGTAGTCAAATTTGTATTTATGTAATGACTTTTTCGCCATTTTATTTATCAATTTTATGGTTTTTTTTGTAATTTAAATAAATAAACTTTATACTAACTATATAATTCAAATTAGATTAACTGCAACAAATTGTGGACAAATTTTAGATTCAATCCTCTCAACATGTAATGAACAACATCTTAATTTCTACCCGATTGCGACAATTGTCCAATATGGTAGTTTCGGAGTGGGCATTTACTTCGATTATGACTAGCTAATCTGCATACGCCACACAGTTTCCTGTCAGATTTCTCTCTATTATCCATTTCGTTATGGATTTTGGAGGATTGCTGATGACTTTTTGGGTTCCTACACAACCCTTTGCCTGGGACAAGCTCGAAGGTTGTCGGAGGAACCTCCCAAGTAGATAGATCAGGAAGCATGGGGAACTCATTCTCCCATACATGAAACGTGCGCTCGAGGGTGTACACTTCATCAATAAATTGTTCTACATTGAGAGAGACTTTAGCAGAAGTTGCCACGACATGTGCACATGGATAATAAAGTGTTTGAAACCTCTTGCAATCACATCGTCTGTTTTGGAGATCAACTCCGTAGGACCTAGGTGGTATACCAGGTCGATGACTGATGGTCTCTGTAACTCAAAAAGTTTCATTACGTCGTGAATATACTTCTACAATCATCGACCTCGCCATCTGACGGTTTGCAACCATTGCATCCCTAACGTCTTCGACAAACATGTGTCCTACCTTTATCTGGTTGACTTGTTGCTGACTCATTCTTGGCATAAATGTAGCCAACCTATAGAATATAGCCGAGAAGACAGATGAAATTAGAAGATGTCTTGTTTTCAACAACACAGCGTTGATCTCCTCCACCAAGTTTGTGGTCATTTGACCATAACGAAAGCCCTCGTCAAAACTTTGAGCCCATTGCCACGGCTCTATGGTACCCAACCACTATCTGAAAGATGTGTTTGTTTGACCCTCTATGTCACTCTCAAGTCGAGTAATTCTTTGGCGAAAAATGTGTGGCTTTAGCTTATGCGTTGCATATGTATTAAGAAAAGATAAGTTACAGTATTGCCCTAAAACAATAAAACTTATATTGAAAAGATAAGGTAATCATTTACCCATTCTCACAACTTGTCTCTTCCAGTCTGCATTCTTGTAATCTCGCTGGAAGTTAGCCGCGATGTGCCAGATGCAGTAAACAGATCTCCATGGCAGACCGAAACGCCTAATGGCAGCAATTAATCCTTTCCCACTATCGGAGATGATGTAAATATTATTATTGCTAATAACATGCCTCCGCAGGTTGGTAAGAAAGAATTTCCGAGATTCCATATTCTCCTTATTGACGATGGTAAATCCTATCAGGAGCACGTTCCTGTTGTCGTCTTAAGTAATCGCAAGAAGTAGGATCTGTGTATATTTTCCATATAGTCAGGTCTCATCTACTTGCACAAACGGCTTGCAGTGGGGAAATGCACACACACATAGATCAAACGTCCAGAACATCCAATGGAAAATTATTTTTCCCGATTGTAGTTAGTCATCCTGCTCGTAATAATGTCGTGTCTGTAACTCAATGGCAGTCCCTGACACGTACTCTCTCATAGTGGCTATCTACCCCTGTAACTCATTGTTCGATGCATCAAAATCTCCGTACAATTGCTCCATTACAATCTGTTTAGCTATCCATGCCTTCCGGTATGATACTCGATATTGGAATCGTGCCTACATTTCGGCAATCAGGATAGAAACTTTAATGGTTGGCATGTCTTTCACCATTGGCATGATTCACGTACAGATAGTTTTGGAATCAAGTTTTTGATGATCTTCTGTCATACGTGTTGAAGTGTATGTGTGAGGCCCAACAAATTTTCGTATCTCCCACATCTGTGAATTTTAGATAAATGTATCTCGTATCTGCCAATTGCAGCCTTCCGCTGACCTCTAACACTCTCTAATATATAATGTCAGTTTAGACACGACGACTTTGTAGTCTACTGATATATTTATACTATACCGCTTAATAGAAAATACGCATTCTTCCTTATTTTCGAATCTCTGGCCCACGAACAACTCATCAGGATTAAAATATACGGCCATCTGGTAAATAGGTAGTATTTTAGGGTACTCTGACAACTCAACTGCGTACGCCACATCGGGGTCTATCCAAGACATGTGTGCTCTAGGATTATTACTAAAAAAACTTTCACATAATAAAATTACTAAAAAAACTCTACATTCAATTTAAAAAAAAAAAACTAAAATACCTTATCATTCTTCTTGTTTTCCTTTCCTTCTTTCTTCTTCCTATCTTCTTACTTCTGTTCTGCCAAATTTTGTGTCTGTTGCTCATTCAATTTTAGGGGGTATATATAGGGGAAAAATTAAGCACCAGACACGCCTGTGGGCCCCACCATTCGCACCTGTCAGATAGGCTCAACTAGTCGCGCCTGTCAGATAGACACAACCTATATACCATTTTTGTATCTATATCGGGGTCATATACTGATTCGGGAAAAAAATATTATATTTTAGTTTAAAAAACAAAAAAAAATTAATATAAAAAATTGAGTTGCACCTGTCAGATAGGCGCGACTAAAAGAAACGTACCATTCCCGTAAATAATCCACCTGACAACCCATTTGGGTATTTAATTTTTTTTAAATATATGAGTAAAAACCCAAAAAATAATTATGATCATGAATTAATTCAATCGAGCTGAAAATTAATTAAATCGATAATTAAATTGATTTTTTATTTTTTAATAATTTATTTTATCAAATCATTCAAAATCACTTAGCAATTTTGAAATTCTTAATTGAGAGTGACATATGATACTTATGTTGTATTAATAAGATTGAAGTTTTGGAGTTTTGATGGTTCAGCATAAATATCATGTGTGATTCCTTTAAATTTATTTTGGGTCTAAATCACTATGTGGTCTCAATATTTTAATTTTTAATTTATTATGTTTTATATTGAGTTGATTAAACATGTATTATTATTATTTGTATGTCAATTTTTTTAGAAATTATATTATATTTTAATAAAATTAAAAAAGATAATACATATCCTTTTATAAGTCCCGAAAAAAAAACACTATTAGACTGACAAAAATAAATTTTATTATTCATTATAGCATTAAATTAATATTAGAATAATAATTTATTAATAATTTATTCATTATTATGTGATAATAATAAAAACAATTTTAATTAACTATTAACCATTGAATACAATTGAAAAAATTTAAATTAATAAAAATATTTACCTACATCATATATAAATATTGTATATATTATTAAATAATAACTAAAGTAATCTAATTGTTGATGCAATTTTTTACTTTTTATGTTTCTTTTCAAATAAACATGATAAAATATTATAAATATAAAATAGCATAACATATACAATAATTTTAATTATATTGATAATTTTTCTTTGTTAGTGTTATAATTGTTACCACTTAAATAAATTTTGTACCCATATTAAATTATACTTATTATTTTAAATTGATTATCACTTAATCAGTGTTATAATTATATATCCATTAAAGTTAAGATTTAGTACTATAAATATATATATTTGAAACCTCCCCAACTGGGCCTAGATGTTAGACCCGAATTCGGAAGACTACATTAGCCACCGGGATGGCCTAACAGGGTTATCGAAGTTTTTGAAAAGAGTTTATTTAAAATATTTATTTAGTTTAGTAGAAAACTTAGTTTGGATGTCGATTTATTATTCCTTAACGTTTTAATTATCTTCTAGTAGCGGAAAAGATGGTATTTATTTAAGTTTTCAATAAAAATCAAGGTTAATGCATAATTAATTAATAGTAAAAATTTGATGTCCTAATTAAAATCATAATTAAATGTCATGCAACAATAAAAACAACCTAAGTCCTAAATCCCATGTCACAGTTCAAATAAAACATTACAGACCTCAAATAATAAAATAAATCAAAAGAATGTGTTTTAATAAATTGAAAATAAGTAGGATTGACACTCATTGTGAGTCCATTTACAACAAAATCAATGTGCCATTCATTAGGACACATTTATTAACAATGCATAGAATAATCAAAGATAGCAATTCAGTTTATAACATCATTTTTTTCAAATTCAACCATCACTTTATATCAGAAATCACAATAACAGTTTTCAGGATAATCAAACCATCATAATCACCACAATAATCATATTCCATGCAAATATATAGACATATATATATATATATATATATATATATTTATATATATTCACGCATATGTATCATAACATAATTTTTAAATTTGTATGCACATGATTTAAATGATGCCATATAGTTTCAGGTTTTAAACAGAATAATTCCTACCCCACCGCTACATACCACAGTAGGAGTTCCCCAGAACTCCTCTACCTTTATGCCACATTGTGCATAAACCACTATTGGTTCACAAATAACAACTGTCATGTTGGCTGTGGACACACAACAAGTCTTTGCGATTGGAATTCGCCTTCCGCTGTGGGTTCACAACAAAAGTCCTGCAGATAAAACCTAGTCCTGCAGATAAAACCTACTTTTTTTTTGTAGATTCTACAACATAAAACCACCATTGGAAAACCCACAGATGAAATATGCCATTTAGCTGTGAATACACAACAATTTGCAAATAAGAACTGATGCATGGCTATGCTCTGCACTTTCCATTTTTCTTGCAGTTATACTACTTGATCTTCTTTCCTTCATATCAACTCCATCCATGTAATGCATTATGGCATATTAAATAATCTAACACATGACCAATCAGTAGCAATTCAAACTTTTCATGTATTCAGTATTGACAATAATATAGGCATGTCATTCATATGATCGTAAGTATATATATACAAAGGTAACATATACTATTCATAATTCATACAAATATTCATTAATATAAATAAATATCACATTAAATTGATCAATCATGAATTCTAGCATATCTCATATCATCAAGGGCCTATTTGCATTATTTAATTCAGTAAAAATAGTTCAAAACCTATTTAGTGACTAATTTGATCAAAACATAAAATTTTGGGTCAAAATTATAAATTCTTGGTTACATGGGACACACGGCCGTGTGACCGGACCATGTGGGAAGCCTTGGACTGTATGGGAAGGTTACATGGTTGTGTGCCTAGGCTGTGTGAGAGACTGTGGCCGTGTGACAATTTGAAAATTCAACCTACATAGGAATACACAACCATGTGGCAGGTCGTGTGGAAGTTGAACATCCTAAGGTTTCAGGGGTGGCATGGTTGTGTATGGGGCCATGTAGTCCACACAGGTGGCCCACACGCCTGTGTGGTAGACCGTGTGGTCTAGACTAGGTTTGATTTTACCTTGATTTTCTTCTAAAAGAATACACACCTGACTTTCGAAGTTTTGAGTGACGATCTTCACGTCCAAAACTAATCCGAGATACCTACAATGAGTCTTCCAATCAACAAATACGCAAAAAATTAATATCAACTTTTAAGATTTATTGAAATTATCAAAGATTTTTAGGTAAACTCGTAAAAGATTTGAAATCGATTTGAAAGATTTTCAAGAATGATATTATTCAAGAATTATAGGGTTCTACAAAATTAGAAACAAGAATGCTTACTGATCTTAGCACATTAGAAACAAAATTAGATGGTGTTACGCTAATTCAATTAGAAAATCGGTTGAATGGGCTTGATTTCAATTCCAGGATCAAAATAAAATTTCTAGCAAAAGTAGATGAAGATTTTTATGAAAAGGAAAAAAAGGAATAAATGAAAATGATGTATTTAAAGAAAGGAGAAGTAAAATTCTAATTAGGGTTGAAAAAGAAGTAAAAATCCACATGTAATAAGGAAAATGGATTAAATAGTTAGGGTTTCAAAAATTTAAAGAGTTGAATGGTAAAATACCTATATTGTCGAAAATGGGGAAAATAAGAGAAAAATGCATGGATATAACTTAGGACAAGAGGGAAATAAAAGGCCTTACCACTTGGGCTACTGTTCTTTCTTGATCATTTTCTACCACATTTATTATATATACTAGATTGAGTTTGTTCCTCAGTTGTTCAAAAATAATAGAGGAAAAATAAAAAGAGTGGGGCTTGAACCTTGGTTCTCAAGACAATATCCTAAGCTCTTAACCATCAAGAATAAAGCTCATTTCTTGATGATTTTGATTTGTATGCTATTTCATACAACACTTCTCCTTAAACTTCCTATGGCCTTTACTACAGTAATATCCGTAATGATTCTTTCTACTCCGCCATCTATTTTATTAGGAATATTACGAATAACTTATGGGTGAGTGGGTCCTAGTTCTATTAGAGCAGAATACATGTGATCTCATCGATCGTATCCTATCCTCATGACATCTGACGACATAAGTAAGAGCGGGTTGTTTAGTCTTGGTTCGATTCGTGCTAGTAGATACATTATTCGCGACCTTATTCTGACCTCGGTCCTTTAAAGGTAATTGGCCCAATATTTGATTTTGGGCTTGGTTTTAGGCTAGAGCTTGTGTCTGTTTGTTGTGTCGAGGGCATTCTCTACCCAGATGCTCCATTGACCCGCATTTAAGACAGGCGCCCAATTTCTTCCAACATTCACTCGAGTGTCGCTTTCCACAAAACTTACAAAAGTTGGACTCATCCTTAGTGTCATTCTCCGCAACCCTCTGCTGCTATTTATTGTAACATCTTTAACCCGTATCTTTCACCAGAATAGGGTTAAAGGTGTTACCAGACATATCGAAACATTTAGCATTCATTTCACAATAATCATAGCATCACAAATCATACATCAATATAGAGTCTTTTATATATGTCAACGAGACATGCATTAGAAAAGGGTCGGGACTAAACCAAGCTCATACAAAAATTTTCAAAACTTAAACATTTTTCAAAGTTGTACTGGTCACACACCAGTGTGAACAGGCTGTGTGCCTCACACGGCTTTAGACACGCCTGTGTGTCTAGGCCATGGCAAAATAGGGTGTACATACTGACTTATCCACACGGCCGGAGACACGCCCGTGTGCCTTGGCCGTGGTTGAAATTGACTTGGGCCACACAACTGACCACACGCCCATGTGTCTAGCCCGTGCACCCTTCGAAATGGCCACACACGCCCATGTACCAAGGCTGTATGCCTCACACGACCACCAGACAAGCTCGTGTGTCTAGGCCGTGCTCGAGACTGACTTGAATAACTAAATTACAACAAACACACGGTCGAGACACACGCCCGTGTGCTCAACCGTGCGGAGTGAAATTAGGCTTGATTTAAGCCACATTTCCTACCTATCTCAAGCACTCCAAAACCACAACATTTTAGTATTATTTACACACATTCATAGGCAACCGAATCAACCATTTTATATATATTTCATCCATTCAAATACCATTCAATTCACTACTCAATTTCACAACCAAACATACCAAATCAATGTACCAAAATCATCACAGCTTACATAAGTTTCAAATATATAAACTCATCATTTTATCACATACTTCATACCACAAAACTTACCAATTCAACATTCCATATTCAAACCATCACATGAACATTATATACATCATATGACTTACCTATCAAACACATCATTTAGGCCAACTTAAAAGACCATACATACCAGCATTTACAAGCCAAATCTCATGGCTAGATATTCACATCACAAAACATACTAAAATACTTCTAGATTATACATGCCATATACGATATATACAACTCTCAAAATGGTACCAAAATAGATGTCCGATAGTGTGAGTGAGTCGTTGACGATGCCTGGAACCGAGCTAGCTTTATAACACTGTAAAACAGAGAACATTTTACACAGTAAGCTTTCAAGCTTAGTAAGTTCATGATATAACACATTTAACTCATCAATTAAAATATAATTCTATCAATTAGCTAACTCTTAATACAACTCATCTCATCCTTCATTTACGTAACCTTTCATCTACTTCATACTCAATATCATCAACCACGTAGGTTCCGTACATACCTGCATCATCATGTTCTTATCTATCACATTTATCACTTTAATGCTCGATACACTACTTCATTCGATCATACTTGAAAATTCAATAAACTCGCACACTTAGTGCCAATTAATTAGCTGAAGCTATAATAATATAGCACACTTAGTTTCATTTCATTAAACTGAACTTATATCGGTATTGCACACTTAGTGCCATCTTTAATAGTCGTAGCTATTTCATTTCTCGCACACTTAGTGCCTCAAATTCGATTCACATTTTACATAGTCCAACTTATCAATCTCATTTCTATTTATTTCAGCACATACAAACATTATACAAACAATATGTATTATACACGAACTTACCTCAGACGTAAAAATGACGATATTAGTCGATCAATCGAGCACTTTGTTTTTGCCTCGATCTAGGTCTGAATTTCTCCTTTCTTGATCTATATGTATTCAAAATTAACTCATTTAATCACCAACACATTCAATTTAATACACAACCACATCTTTAGGCATTTTTGCACTTTAGCCCCTAAAATTACACATTTTGACATTTTATTCCTTATTACACAAAACACCAAATATACAAAATTCATCAAAACCATGCCTTGGCCGAATTTTCCAATGGTCCCTATCAGCCTATATTTATCAATTATTTCACATTTTAGTCCCTCAATTTCTCATTTTCATAATTTAGTCCAAGTTACTCAAATTCATCAAAAATTCCAATACAAAACATAGTAATCTAACACATATCTTTCATTTTCTATCATCTAACTTCATAAAACTCATATTATCAACAATGGCACAACTCAAAATCATCAAAAATTTCTAAAATTCATACACGGGCTTAGTAGTATACAAAGCAATGATCACAGAAACGTAGAAATTATCAAAAATCGAACAAAAACAGACCTTTAATCAAGCTTAGTAGTAGCCGAACCCTAAAAGCTCTCCCTTGATTTCTTTTCTTCTAATTTCGATTGGCATTCAACAAAGATGAACATGTTTTCATCTTTTGGTTTTATTTAATATACATTATTTATTTAATTACAAATTTAACCTTGATTAATAATATTAAAATTCCACTATCCCATGTCCATTTATGTCTATTCATGAATTCCATGGTCCATTTACAACATAAGGACCTCACATATATTAAGACATAGCAATTTAACACTTATTCAAATAGAAAGTAAATTTTACATTTTACGCGATTAAGTCTTTTTTCAAAATTAAGTAGACAAATGATAAAATTTTCACACAAAACTTTCACACCTGCTTAAACACATACTATAAACACGGAAAATAAGATTAAAATGTTTTTCTGACTCAGAGTTGTGGTTTCAAAACCACTATTCTGACTAGGTTCTAAACCGGGCTATTACAACTCGCCTCCCAGGGATTTTCGTCTCCGAAAATCTTACCAGTGAATAGGTTTTGATATTATTTTCTCATAGCATCCTCAGGTTCCCACGTAGCTTCTTCAACTCTATGTCGATGCCACAATACTTTCACTAAAGCTATTCTTTTTTGTCTCAGCTCTTTGATCTCACAAGAATTTGTATTAGTTTTCTTCATAGGACATATCAGGCTGAATTTCAACCTTAGTCGGAGAAATAACATGCGAAGAATTTGATCTGAATCTTCGTAACATCGATACATGAAATACATTGTGAATCTTTTCTAACTTAGGTGGCAACAACAATCTATAAGCAACCGACTCGATATGCTCGACAATCTTATACGACCCGATGAATCTCGGACTCAATTTGCCTTTTCTACTGAATCGAAGTACTTTCTTCTATGGGGATACTTTTAGAAACACTTTATCTCCGATCTGAAACTCAATATCTTTTTAAACGATCATGTATTACTTTTACTTTTTATTCAGTCTCTTTAATCAAATCGACCCCGTGTATCTTATTCTCATTGAGCTCAGTCCAATACAAAGGTGTTCGACATTTACGACCATACAAAGCCTGGTAAGGAGCCATTTTGATACTCGATTGAAAGCTATTATTATATGCAAATTCAATCAGTGAAAAGTATCATTCCCACGTACCTTCAGACTCAAGAATACAACATCTCAACATATCCTCGAGTATCTGAATAATCCGTTCAGATTGACCATCCATCTGCGGGTGAAAAGCAGTGCTAAAGTGTAGTTTCGTACCTAACACATCTTGTAGTTTCTTCCAAAAGCGTGATGTGAACCTTAGATCTCTATCCGAAACAATAGAAATAGGTACTCTGTGCAATCTCAAAATCTGAGAAATGTAAAACTCATCAAGGTTATCAAGTGAATAATTTGTACGAACCGAAATGAAATGAGCTGAATAGTCAATCTATCAACAATAACCCAGATTGTATCTTTCTTATTTGGTGATAGAGGTAAACCCGATACAAAATCCATCGTGATTCTATCCTATTTCCATTCCGGAATCATAATCAGTTAAAGTAACCCAGACGGAACTTGATGCTCAGCTTTAACTTGCTGACAAACCAAACATTTCAAAACAAATTCCTTGATATCTCGTTTCATACCATGCCACCAATAAAGTTGTTTCAGATCATTATACATTTTAGTACTACCCGGATGCACAGATAAACAACTGTTGTGAGCTTCATTCAAAATCATCTGAATCAATTCTAAATTTCTCAGAATACAAATCTAATCTCGGAACCTCAAACCATCATCATTATCAACTCGAAATTCAGAATCAGAATCTAGATCACACTGGGCTTGTTTTGCTAAAATCTCATTATCAACCTTCTGAGCATCAATAATCTACTGCAAAAACCATCATTAGACAAAGCTAAATGAGCATTCATTGCACATAATGCAAACAATGATTTACGACTTAAAGCATTGGCAACAACATTTGCTTTTCTGGATGATAATTAATAATAAGCTCGTAGTCTTTTAGCAATTCTAACCATCTTCTCTGTCGCAGATTCAAATCTTTTTGAGTCATCAAATATTTTAAACTCTTATGATCTGAATATACATGACATTTCTCACCAAATAGATAGTGGCGCCAAATCTTCAAAGCGAACACAATCGTAGCTAATTCAAGGTCATGCGTCGGATAATTCTTTTCGTGTGATTTTAGCTATCTCGAGGCACAAGCTATAACTTTGCCTTCCTGCATGAAAACACAACCCAGACCGTTTAACGAAGCATCATTGTAGATCACAAATTCTTTACCTAATTCTGGTTGTACTAATACCGGAGCTTCAGTCAATAGGGCTTTCAACTGATCAAAGTTTTACTAACACTTTTCAGACCAATCAAATTTCACATCTTTCTGAAGCAATTTCGTCAGCGGAGTCACGATCATAGAAAAACCTTTTACAAACCGTTGATAATAACCAGTAAGTCCCAGGAAACTACAGACTTTAGAAACATTTCTCGGAGGCTTCCAATCCAGAATAGCTGAAATCTTGCTCGGATTAACTCGGATACTGGATGCTGACACAATATGTCCCAGAAAACTAACTTCTCGTAACCAGAATTCACATTTGCTAAACTTCACATACAATTGCTTATTTCTCAAAGTCTATAGCACTATTCTCAAATGCTCAGCATGTTCAGTTTCATCATGTGAAGAAATTAAAATGTCATCAATGAATACGACAACAAATTGATCTAAATACGGTCTGAACATTCTATTCATCAAATTTAAAAAAACAGCAGGTGCATTTGTTAATCCAAAAGGCATAACCAAAAACTCATAATGTCCGTACCTCGTTCGAAAAGCAGTTTTCAGAATGTCTGAATCTTTTACTCGCAACTGATAATAACCCGATCTCACAGTAGCTCTTTTTAAATGATCAAACAAATCATCAATTCGGGGTAAAGGATATTTGTTCTTAATAGTCACTTTGTTCAACTGATGATAATAAATGCACATTCTCATCGTGCCGTTTTTATTTTTCACAAACAGAACAGGTGCACCCGAAGGTGAGAAACTTGGTCTTGCGAATCCTCTATCGGTTAATACTTGTAACTGAGTCTTTAACTCTTTTAATTTGGTTGGAGCCATTCTATATGGAGCTATTGATATTGGAGTAGCTCCCGGTACTAACTCAATGCCAAATTCAACTTCTCGAATCGGAGGTAATCCCAGTAACTCATCAGGAAACACATCTGGATATTCACAAACAATTGGCACTGATCCAATCTTCTTTTTAGTCACTTTCGTATCAAATACATAAGCTAAATAAGCTTCACAACCCTTTATCACATATTTCTAAGCTAACATCACTGAAATCATTGTTGGCAATCCATTCAAATAATCTAATTTAATACGGATAATCTCATTATTCTGACATCTCAAATAAATCATCTTCCGTTTGCAATTCACAACAGCATCATGCATCATTAACCAATCCATACCCAGGATTATGTCAAACTTGTCAAATTGTAACAACATCAAATCGGCTGGAAAGTAATTATCTCGAATCATCAATGGACAATTCTTGCACACTTTATCATCCAAAACACACTTGCCTAAAGGTTTCGATACTCTAATTACAAATTCAGTAGAATCTACAGGCAAAGTCTTACTAGATACTAAATTCACACATATATAAGAATGAGTAGACCCTAGATCTATCAATGTAATAAATTTAGTATCATAAAGAGTAAAAGTACCGGTATAACATCTGGAGATGATGCTTCTTCTCATGCTCGAATATCGTAAGCTCGTACAGGTGCTCTAGCATCAGATCTAGCTGCAGTGTCTTGCGTCACACCTCTACTACCACTCACATTTCCTTTGTTTCTCGGTGGTCTACCTCTAGCTGCCGTGTTACTCGGCCTCATGTTCTGATCATTATCTTTTTCAGCTAACTCTGGGCTATCTTTTATAAAGTGATATCGTGAACCATAACTGTAACAAGCTCGGTTATTACTTTTTCCCCATCAATCTCTAAAATGCCATCTTCCACATTGTTTACACTCAGGCTTTACATCCTTTGCATTACCAACACTCGATACTGAGGTAGTTTGAGCTTTAGGCTTGGTATATTGCTTTCCATGATCTCTATTCTGATTTCTCGCTGAAGCTATTGATCGATCATTAAAATCTCTAGATTTCTTTGATGAGAAATGATAAGATTTATTCATCAATCGCTTCCTCGAATCTCTAGTCTCTGAATCAGCTTTTCTCTTTTCTTTACTGAGATCTTCGGCTTTACAAGCCCTCTCAACCAGTACTACGAATTCTTTCAATTTAAGTATCCCGACTAACAGCTTTATATCTTTGTTTAATCCATCAACAAATCTTTTACACATGATCTCTTCAGTAGACACAGATTCTCAAGCATACTTGTTCAAGCGTACAAATTCTCTTTCGTATTTTGTTACAGTCATTCAGCCTTGTTTCAACTCCAAAAACTCTTTATGTTTCTGATCAAGGAATCTCTGGCTTATGTACTTTTTTCGAAACTCAGTCTGAAAGAATTCCCAAGCGACCTATTCCCTAGGAACCACCGATGTTAACGTTTTCCACCAGTGATATGCATTATCTCTAAGCAAGGATAATACATATTTAATACATTCATCTGGAGTACAAGACAACTCATCGAATCCTCGGATAGTGTTCTCAAGCCAGAACTCAGCCCTCTCAGCATCGTCATCAACTATAGCTCGAAATTTTTCAGCCCCATGTTTACGAATCTTATCAACAAGTGGTTTACTCAATCGGATCGGGTCTATTACTTGTGGCACAACTAGAACTTGTTAAGGAACGGATGGTGGTGGAGGTTGTTGAGCAGCCGGATTCATTCGTACAAATTTCGTGAACCACTTAGTCATCATTTGAAAGAAGGCTTGTTTAGCCTCTCCTCCCTGACTACTAGATATCGACCTAGATTCGATCGAAAATGCCCCTTGAGCAGGAGCAAGCGTATTGCTCTTAACATCATCAGCTATTGCTCGTTTGGGATCCATTTGCTCTATGAAAAACATATTTTAACTGTTAGGAATCATCACACTATCGAAATTCATATATATGGCATGTATAGCTAGACTCACAACCATAGCTGATACCAATTAACACCCCTAACCTGTACCCATCCTCGGAATAGGGTTAAAGGTGTTACCGAGCATATCGAAACATTTAGCATTCATTTCACAATAATCATAGCATCACAAATCATACATCAATACAGAGTCCCTTATATAGGTCACCGAAACCTTAAACATGCATTAGAAAGGGGTCAGGACTAAACTGAGCTCAAACAAAATTTTTCAAAACTTAAACATTTTTCAAAGTTGTACAAGTCACACACCCATGTGAACAGGCCGTGTGCCTCACATAGCTTTAGACATGCCAGTGTGTCTAGGACATGGCAAAACAGGGCATACATACTGACTTATCCACACGGCCGAAAACACGCCCGTGTGCCTTGGCCGTGGTTGAAACTGACTTGGGCCACACGACTGACCACATGCCCGTGTGTCTAGCCTGTTTACCCTTTGAAATGGCCACACACGCCCATGTACCAAGGTTGTATGCCTCACACGACCACCAGACACGCCATGTGTCTAGGCCGTGCTCAAGACTGACTTGAATAACTAAATTACAACAAACACACGGTCGAGACACAAGCCCGTGTGCTCAACCGTATAGAGTGAAATTAGGCTTGATTTAAGCCACATTTCCCACCTATCTCAAGCACTCCAAAGCCACAACATTTTAGTATTATTTACATACATTCATAGGAAACCGAATCAACCATTTTATATATATTTCATGCCATTCAAATACCATCCAATTCACTACTCAATTTCACAACCAAACATCCCAAATTAATGTACCAAAATCATCACAACTTACATAAGTTTCAAATACATAAACTCATCATTTTATCACATACTTCATACCACAAAACTTACCAATTCAACATTCCATATTGAAACCATCACATGAACATTATAAACATCATATGACTTACCTATCAAACACATCATTTAGGCCAACTTAAAAGACCATACATACCAACATTTACAAACCAAATCTCATGGCTAGATATTCATATCACAAAACATACTAAAATACTTCTAGCCTATACATGCCATATACCATATATACAACTCTCAAAATGGTACCAAAATAAATGTCTAATAGTGTGAGTGAGTCGCTGACGATCCCTAGAACTGAGCTAGCTTTATAACACTGTAAAATAGAGAACATTTCACACAGTAAGCTTTAAAGCTTAGTAAGTTCATGATATAACACATTTAACTCATCAATTAGGTAACTCTTAATGCAACTCATCTCATCTTTCATTTACATAACCTTTCATCTACTTCATACTCAATATCATCAACCATGTAGGTTCCGTACATACCTGTATCATCACATTCTTATCTATCACATTTATCACTTTGATGCTCGATGCACTACTTCATCCGATTATACTTGAAAATTCAATAAACTCACACACTTAGTGCCAATTAATTAGCTGAAGCTATAACAATATCGCACACTTAGTGCCATTTCATTAAACCGAACTTATATCGGTATCGTACACTTAGTTCCATCTTTAATAGCCGTAGCTATTTTATTTCTCGTACACTTAGTGCCTCAAATTCGATTCATATTTCACATAATCCAACTTCTCAATCTCATTTCTATTTATTTAAGCACATACAAACATTATACAAACAATATGCATTATACACGAACTTACCTCGGACGTAAAAATGACAATATTAGTAGATCAGTCGAGCACTTTGTTTTTGCCTCGATCTAGGTCTGAATTTGTCCTTTTTTGATCTATATGTATTCAAAATTAACTCATTTAATCACCAACACATTCAATTTAATACACAACCATATCTTTGGGCATTTTTGCACTTTAGCCCTTAAAATTACACATTTTGACATTTTAGTCCTTATTACACAAAACACCAAATATGCAAAATTCATCAAAACCATGCCTTATCCGAATTTTCCTATGGTCCTTATTAGCCCATATTTATCATTTATTTCACATTTTAGTCCCTCAATTTCTCATTTTCACAATTTAGTCCAAGTTACTCAAATTCATCAAAAATTCCAATACAAAACATAGTAATCTAACACATATCTTTCATTTCCTATCATCTGACTTCATAAAACTCATATTATCAACAATGGAAAAACTCAAAATCATCAAAAATTTCCAAAATTCATACATGGGCTTGGTAGTATATAGAGCAACGATCACAAAAACGTAGAAATTATCAAAAACTGAACAAAAACGGCCTTTAATCAAGCTTAGTAGTAGCAGAACCCTAAAAGCTCTCCAATGATTTCTTTTCTTCTAATTTCAATTGACATTCAACAAATATGAACATGTTTTCATCTTTTGGTTTTATTTAATATACATTATTTATTTAATTACAAATTTAAGCTTGATTAATAACATTAAAATTCCACTATCCCATGTCCATTTATGTCTATTCATGAATTCAATGGTCCATTTACAACATAAGGACCTCACATATATTAAGACATAGCAATTTAACACTTATTCAAATAGAAGGTAAATTTTACGTTTTACGTAATTAAGTCCTTTTTTAAAATTAAGCACACAAATGATAAAATTTTCACATGAAACTTTCACACCTTCTTAAACACATACTGTAAACACGAAAATAATATTGAAATACTTTTCTGACTCAGATTTGTGGCCCCAAAACCACTATTTCGGCTAGGGTCGAAACCGGGCTGTTACATTTACCCTCTCTAATCCATTTCGGGGAATGGGAATTTGACCTAATGGAACCATAGTCTCTCTTAATTGGGGCTTACTTTTCTGTCATTTATCACGTTCCACTTACTTAATCTGTACTATGATTCTAGCTTTCTCCACTAAGGTTTAAAACACCCGTTCTTGGTGTGGAGCAACTTGAAATTTGAGGTTGAAATGCAACCTATTTTTGTACTTCACACAATTGTCCTACTATGAGGCGACCATTCCTTAGACATACTGGCTGAGTCTAAAAAATTTAGCCTCGTATTCCTACATAGACTTATCCTCTTGTTTTAACTCAATGAACTCGAGTTTGTAGGCCTCCACATACGTAGCGCCCACATACTTCTTTTGGAAAGCTTCTTGAAAATGTTTCCAAGTGATTCGCTCAACCTATGTACCTCTTACCACAGACTGCCACTAGTGATAAGCCTCCTCTTTAAGCATGGACACAATGCCCTTCAGCTTTTGCTTGGGAGTACAATCTAAGTCCTTTAGGATTCTGTCAACTCTATCTAATACTCAGCTACGGTGAGAGTCATACCAGCTATACCTTTGAACGATTCCGCCCCATTTGACCGAAGTTTCTCTACAACAGATTCGTAGCTCTTTAATCTATTTTAGGCTCCAACAACACTTTGCAGGACCTTTAACATCGTCTGTGTCACAGAGTCATCGCCATTTTCCTAGCCTCCGTCACCGTTGACGGTGGAGTTTTCAACATACTCCTCTTTAAAGATTGGGTCATCACTTTGAATGGTGGGTGACTCTACAGGTGTAACCCTACGAGGTCTACCCCTACGACGTCTACCTTGAGTATTCATTCTAGTTGCAATAGTTTAAAGTTCTAATGTATATTTATAGTTTCCACATAAAAGTTCAAGTGTTAGCTATTGTGTATCCATAAACTGAAAAGTTTAATTCATCAAAAAATCTCATAAGTAGGACCGACACCGGAGTCTCGGAGTTCATTTCATGCAGAAAAATAATATTCGAAAAGAATTTTTTGTTTTTGACATGGATTTTCCCAAAATACCTTTTCAATGCATGCCTGCAATTTATTCAAATTTCTATTGTTGGAGTTTAGAAAATCTAGACTCTGATACCACCAAATGTAACCTTTCCAACCTGACCTAGACGTTAGACCTGAATTTAGGAGACTACATCAGCCACCAAGATGGCCTAACAAGGTTATCAAAATTTTTGAAAGAGTTTATTTAAAACATATTTTTAGTTTAGATGTTGATTTATCATTCCTTAACATTTTAATTATCTTTTAGTAGTGGAAAAGATGATATTTACTTAAGTTTTTAATAAAAATCGGGGTTCATGCATCATTAATTAATAGTAAAAATTTAATGTCCTAATTAAAATCATAATAAAATGCCATGCAAAAATAAAAAGAACCTAAGTCCTAAATTTCATGGAACAATTCAAATAAAACATTACAGACCTTGAATAATAAAATAAATCAAAAGAATACATTTTAATAAATTGAAAATAAGTAGGATTGTGTAAAGACCCCCCGGATGCCGTGCCCGCATCCTAACCTAGTGGGTTATTTGTAAGGATGAAATTAAATGGGGCAGTGAGCTTTGACTCTCAGTGTGGGTCCATTTACACAAAAGCAATACAACATTCATTAGGACACATTTATTAACTTTGCATAGAATAATTAAAGATCACAATTCAGTTCATAGCATCGGTTTTTCAAATGTAACCATCACTATTATATCATATATCACAATAACAATTTTTAGGATAATCAAATCATCATAATCGCCACAGTAATCATATTCCATGCAAATATATAGACATATATAAATAGATTCACGCATATGTATCATAACATAATTTTCAAATTTGTATACACATGATTTAAATGATGCCATACAGTTTTAAGTTTTAAACAAAATAATTCCTATCTCACCGCTACACACCACAATAGGAGTTCCCCATAACTCCTCTACCTTTATGCATGTCGGTTGTGGACACACAGCAAGTCCTCACAGGCGGAATCCGCCTTTGGCTGTGGATTCACAACAAAAGTCCTATATATAAAACCTACTTTTTTGCTATAGGTTCTACAACATAAACCCACTATTGGAATCGACCTTTGGTTGTGGATTCAAAGCAGTACACACAGATGGAATCTTTCATTTTGCTGTGAATACACAACAATTTACAGATAAGTACTGCCGCATGGCTATACTTTACACTTGCTATTTTTCTTGCAAATATACTACTTGATCTTCTTTTGTTTATATCAACCCAACCTATGGAATGCATTAAGGCATATTAAATAATCTAACACATGACCAATCAATAGCAATTAAAGCTTTTCATGTATTCAATAGTGATAATAATATAGGCATGTCATTTATACGATCGCAAGTATATATGTACAAAGGTAACATATACTATTCATAATTAATGCAAATATTAATAAATATAAATAAGTATCACATTAAATCGATCAATCACGAATTCTAACATATCTTATATCATCATGGTCTTATTTTCATAATTTAATTCACTAAAAATAGTTCAGAACCTATTTTGGGACTAATTTAATCAAAACATAAAATTCTAGGTCAAACTATAAATTCCTGGTTACAATGGACACACAGTCGTGTGACCAAACTGTGTGGAAAGCCCTAGACCATGTGGGAAGGTTACATGGCTGTGTGACTAGGCCATGCGAGAGGTTGTAGCTATGTGACAATTCAAAAATTCAACCTACACGGAATACACAGCCATGTGGCAAGTCGTGTGGGAGGTCTTAGAATGTGTGGAAGTCAAACATCCTAGGGTTTCAGGGGTGGCATTGTAACGACCCGATAGTCAGAGGTTTCAAAAGACGTATTTCCAGGACTCCATTTTCGTAAATTAGACTCGTAAATATTTTTATTATGTGTTTACGAGGCTAGCTTAGTAGCTAATTAATTTTTGGAATAGTGAATTTTGTGAAATTAGGAGTTATTAAGGTACAGGGACTAAATCGCATAAGGGTTAAAAGTTAAATTATAAATTGAAATAAACTAAAAAGGCTAAAGTAACAATTAAACCATTTAATAAATGGTTCTGTATAGGTGGCCGAATAAGGGTAAGTGTAAATGCGTGTATATATATATTATATGTTATATTATAAAGTTATTAATAATAATAAATAAATAAATAAAATGAAAACAAATTTGGGGTAAGTGTAAATGCATGTCCCTAGACATGCAATTTTTAACAAAGAAAAGAGAGAAAAGAAGAAGATAGTCACGCACGGCTAGGGACCTTGGGGTTTAAACTCAAATTGGTTAATGCAATTTTATCATTTTCTTGTAATTTTTACGTTTTTGGAATCCCGGTACTTAGGGCTACTCGACTCATATTGTAATTTTTAGTATTGTTCAAGATTTTAGATGTTGACATTGTTGAATAGTTTATGTATTAGGGATTAAATAGATAGATTTTTAAGTTAGAAATGGAAAATGATTAAATTGTAGAATTAATTGTTGATTTTTTAACAATAGGGACTAAATTGTGAAAAATTTAAAATTAAGGGGTCGAATTGAAAAATAGAAAGCTAAATGTGGTCTAGAGTGAAATTAGTATAAGAATATGAATTTTAAAAGTGAAGGTTAAAATTAGTCTGGGTTTAGTGACTAAATTGGAATTTAAGCAAATATTGAGTAAAAATTGAAATATTCAATGTAGAATTGAAATGTGTAATATTAATGTGATTTAATTATTTTATTTCGTAGCTAACATCGTATTGGAATCCTCGAGTAAAAAGGGGAAGGATAAAATCAACGTTGAATAGTCAGAATTCACTGTTTGTGTTTCTATAATCCGAATTAAATAGTAGATTATTGCATATATAATTGTTTGCATATGGTAAGCATTTGAGGTGAGTACTTTGGTACTTTGGAATTGAATTAAATTCGTAACTGAAATGAAATGGATTGATTTTGTATACTATAAAATATATTAATTATAAATATATGTGTATTGAGAAAAATATGATTATTATCAAATCAAATATATACTTATATGTGATGATATATATATTCATGAAATTGAGACATTGGTTGTACTAAAAAGTGAAATGAATCTCTATTAATTGTATCAGGCTAAGTCAGATATAGATGGCATGCCATAGGATAGGAAGAGTTTAGGGATTACTTCGACCTTGAGTCGATGAGGCACTAAGTGCCCATTTGCTTTGGTTTAACCGATAAGACACTCGATGTCAATTTATATAGTGATGGGCGCAGTTATTACTTTGGATTTATCCGGTGAGGCGCTGGGTGCCAAACTAGTGTGTTGGTTGGATCCGTGTATCCATCCGGGTCTGTGTCGTGTTAATAGGGAAAAGTAAAATAATAATTTATGTTATTGGTATTGAGATGGCAAAGATGAGAAATGAATATAAGATGAGAAAATATTAAAATGGCAAATATGATAAATGATTATGAGATGAGAAATAATATATGAAATGATGAATTGAGATGTGAAACTTGAATGAGTTCAAGTATAGATCAAAGATATGAATCATGCCATTGCATGAGATGATGTATTCAAATGTTGTAACGCCCCAAAATTTAAATTTTTGTTTTTGCGGATGTGTGACAAAAATCTGTATTTGCTTCAGTGGTTAAGTGTTCTGGGTGTGTGTGGAAGGTCCCAAGTTCAAGCCATGTCTTGGGTAAATTTCGGTATTTTTATGAATAAATCCCAACCTATTGTTGATAGGCTTTTAAATAAAATATGGTAAGTAATTAACAGAATGGGCCTGCTGGTCTAGTGGATAAGTGGAGTGTTGGTGAGATAGAGGTCTTGTGTTCGATTCTCTGCGTTGGTAAGGGATAGTATTTTTGTTTTTGACTAATTTTCGACTAGAGTTGTACTGTGGTTGGACTCTGAGTAGTGGGGTGTTGGATGGAGAAAAGTAAGGGGAACTGGGATCTGGGGTTATTAGATAAAGAGATGATAGGGGGTTATCAGAATATTTCTATTCAATTTTCTTTTTGCAAAATTTTGTTCTCTTCTCCCCCTCTCTCTGCCAAAATTCCACCTCTCCCTCCCTCTCATCTTTTTCGTTGTTTTACTCAAGTTCACCTCCTTTGTTTTGTGCTGCACATAATCCTGATCGTTCGGTAAGCTGTGTTTTGTCATAAGTCCTAGCGATTTTCTGACTGGGTGATTAACAAGAGGATTTGTTTTACTCTCGATTTAGGTGTAGTCCAAGAATCTGCCAAAATTTTGCTTTTTTTCTCCTTTTTGATCTTTGTTTTGCTGTCTTCCTGTACAACGTTTCTTGTCGCTCGTTCTGTAAGTACTCATTTTATCACTATTCTGTTGTTCTAAAATTAGTTTCTAAAAGATGGTTGTTTTGGTTCTGTCAATTTAGGCGAGGATTAGGCAACGATTAGTGCCTCGATGGAGTCTTGAACGACAGGGATATTGGTTTGTTATTCGGTAAGTGACCGTGTTCGCTTTTTGATGATTCTAAGATGATGTTGTGAATATTCCCGAGTTGGTTTGTGAAGGTGCTACTAAAATTGGCTTTGGTAATGTCAATCATAGGTTTTGGAAATACGGGATTGCGCTTAGGAGTGAAAACGATATAGGTGTGTACTCGATTGCGCAGAAAATGAATTTTCGACAAAAGCCAAAAACCTCACTGTCAACGCCACTTGGACGTATGTTTGCCTGTGTGGTAGGCCGTGTGCCTTAACATGACCGTGTGATCAACGAGGCCAGGCCGTCACAGCCAATGCCAATTTGGGCCGTGTGAGCCCATTTTTACTTAAATGACTGTTAAGGTTGCACGAGTCGCCCAAGTCGACTGTGAACCTTCCGTAGGGTCGGTAAGCACTACTTAGACCCTTAATTGTGTGATATTGATTGTGTGAATTATGTACTGAGCATGTTATATACAAGCATGAATATGTATCTAACAAACTTGTGATAGTTTGACATTTCATTCTATGTTGCATTACATTGGGTTGGGTTGATATTATTTGGAGGAAGTGTACTGGAAGGCTTTTAAGCCTAATATACTGGCAGCTTAGCTGCAAATTACTATTTTGTGCTGCATTCAGTACTACCTGGAGTGTAGGGATAGGTGGGTTGATTTAATCCCTACATGGAGTGTAGGGTTGGACGGAGATAGTGTATAGAGGCTGGTTGGGTAGGACTTTGTTACTGAATAATGTATATCAGTTACTAGTACTGTGATGGGCTAAGGCCCTTGTGCAAACTGATACTGATACTGAAAAAGGGCTTAAGCCCAAGACTACTTCTGTCTGTGCATTATGATTGCTGTTTGTTTGTTTCTGCAGGATTACACACTGAGTTTAGGTAAACTCACCTCCTTCTGTTTAATGTGCACAGGTAATCCCCAGACCTAGATGGATCGGCGCGACAAGGGACTCAGCGGTGACCACGGTTCTGGATTTTCATGGTTTTATTTTATTTTATGATTTATAGTCTTTTATGGATTTATTGGGTTGTAATCTGAGGACTCTCTGGGTATTTTGCATAAATTTGGGTTTTTATTTACTTATTTATGCATTTTATGGATTTATACGTGCTAGTGGAAGGAAAATCAGTTTTTGAAAAGTTAAAGTATTTTTCTAAAACTCATGATCACATAAACTATTTTTAGTTAAGCTTCCGCAACGAGAGGTGCTTTAAAACAAATGATTTAGATTGGGAAAACAATTTCTTTTAGATCCGATAAAAGTTAAAGAAAGATAATAACATGGAAATGATTTTATCGCAACAATTTAGTTTCAAATACACTATCTTGTCACATTACCAGATTCGGCCATAATGTCTAGGCCGGGTTTGGGGTGTTACAAATGTTAAATGAAATGCCATTAATATATACTTATATATTTGAACATGCGAAAATCTTAGTAGTTGTGAATAAGGAATGAGCAAAAATTATACTATTGATTTGAAACACATGAACATAACTTACTTGTTGCATTTTGCATTTTATATACTTATATCAAGTTTATCATATTCGGATTATAGAAATACCATTGAGTTTTACTTAGTGTGCGATTTTGTTTTTCGTGCGCAAGTTAGGTACTGTTCAAATTATTGTTGACTCATCATCAAATCACAAATCCCGAGCTCAAGTGTGGTGATATTTCATTTTGTAATGACATGTACCTAGGGAGTCTTTTTTTGATATTGTTTATAAGATGTTGTTAACTCAGTTGCTAGTGAATGATGGTTAAATATGTATATGGTTGTGGTTGAGGCTATGTTGGTATGTTAGCCTAGTTTATATTTTGGTATGTGATAGTTTAAAGTTTGGTAGTTTAACATAATGTTTGGTATGTGCTTAGCTTCATATTTGGTAACTTTAGAAGTTGAAAGTTAGTTCAAATATGGTAAATGTGATATGAATGAAAGTCTTGAATGTTTGATGTGTTGTTGATGTAACACCCCAAACCCGGCCTAGACGTTATGGTCGAATTTGGCGATGTCACATGGAATGGAATTTGAAATCAAACTTATCAAGTTAAACCGTTCTCGTTTATTAGCCTTTATTTATCTTTCATCCATTTCAAAACTATTTTTCTTGCTAGTTTGATTTGTTTAAATACATATTCTATTTTGATTCGTTTAAATACATATTCTACAGCGGAAGCTTTTAAAACCGTGAAATTTAAAGAAAATTGTTTGCGTTCAGGAAAAAACGTTATGTTTAATAAAATCGAGTTGTCGTTGCAGTTCGAAAGTTTATGAAAACAGTTAAAAATCCCAAAATAAATGCAAACCGTTCAAAATTCCCAAATCACATCCAAAATAACCCATAAAAATAGAGAGTAAAACCATTAATGAAGTTTAAGCAGTGCAATAAACATGTGGTCACTATTGAGTCCTCCGCCGCACCGGCCCGTCTAAGTCTGGGGATTACCTGTACAGTTAAAATAGAAATGGGTGAGTTTACGTAAACTTAGTGTGTAATCCCCACAGAAGACATGCATACGGGCAAACAACAGTTATCAGTCAAATGTAGTCTGGGCCTAAGTCCATTTCAGTTTCAGTAGCAGTTCGGCCTTAGCCCATTTCAATTTCATTATTAGATATGCATTAGGGCCTAAGCCCATCACAGTAACAATATCAGATATACATTAATTAGTAAACAGAGTCCTACCCAACCAGCCTCTACACACCATCTTCGTCATCCCTACACTCCATATGGGGTTTAAAACAACCACCCATCCCTACACTCCAAGTAGTACCAAATGCGGCACATAATCAGTAAATTGCAGCTGAGCTGCCAGATAATAGGCTTAAGAGCCTTTCTGTACACTTCCTCCAAATATCAACATCCCAACCCAATGCAATGCAAGATATAGTACATGACATGCTAATAGATGAATAATAGTTATACATACAGTTCAATATTCATTCATATAATCATCATGCTCAGTACTTACATCATACATACAGTTCACACATTTAAGGGTCTAAGTAGTGCTTACTGACCCTACAGTAGGTTTACAGTCGACTCTCTAAACCCGTACAACCTTAGAACACATTTAAGTTAAATGGGCTCACACGCCCATATGGCCCATACGGCCCAATTTGGCCTTGGCCGTGTAGATCACACGGCCTAGCCCAGAATCCCACACGCCCATATGGCCCATACGGCCCAATTTGGCCTTGGCCGTGTAGACCACACGGCCTAGCCCAGAATCCCACACGCCCATGTGGACTACCCGTGTGGACCTACACGCCCGTGTGGCCCACATGACCTAAATCAGTCTAGCCCGTGTGTATTACACGGCCTACCTGGCCATCACACGGCCGTGTCTTGCTCGCATGGCTTGACCTCGTCGATTAGATGCCCATGTTATGGCACACGGCCTACCACACGGGCGAGTCGATAGTGGGGTTTTTGGCTTTTGCTGAACCCTATTTTCTGCATTTTCGGGTACACACCTAGTATCAATTTGATACGAAAAACTTCCGAGCCTCCCAAAACCTAAATATTGTCATAACAACACTCAATTTCAGTAACATCTACGAAACCTTAATGGAAAATTCTATGAACGAAAACTCACATTATCAATAACGTCTTCGTAAACTTACCGGTAACGAGAAGGAACCTTTAACACCCAAACGCTACAGGAGCACATGTAGAAACTTGTCCTTCTATTAATCGAAAATCAAACAAAAACCTATCAAAACCTAACCAAGAACAACAAGATAGAGGCGGAACAGTGCTTACCGACGTACGCAAACAACCGTTAGATAAAGGAAGATAGTTGGAAAACCGAAAAGGAGAGAAAGTGAGGAGCAAAAATTTGGCACAGGGGTAAAGGATTCCAACGGCAGAAATTTTAGGGGGAAAAAGAGAGAGAGAAAGGAAAAATAAAATAAAATAAAAGATGGAAACAATCTCTTAATTTACTCCTCCACTAACCCCTTAACATCTAACTTCTCAGAATCCAACTACATCCAAAACTCTATCACGAATCGATCAAAAAGATTAACATTAAACTTTTACAGAGTTTCAAACATAGAACTTCCAACACAACAACACACCGAACCAGCAGGCTCATTCTAATATGAAATTACAAATAATTTAATATAAGCCCGCTAAACAAGTATAAGGCTTAAATTAGAAAGATACCAAAATTTTCCAAATGCAAGGCTTGACATACCTAGAACAATTAACCACTACAAGTGATACACAGTTGTCACAATTTTACAAAAGCCGAAATAGAAATTTTAGGGCGTTACTGTTGATGTATTTGAGCATATAAAATGTGGTACCAATGAGGGTACATTGTTTAGGCATATTAGATGATGAATTAGGTGTATTTTGGGTATGTTTAATCGTTCTTTGATAGGTTAAACGATTGGTAAATGAGTTGCTTAGTGCCCAAGTAAGTAGGAAATAGTAAACTTGAGTTTTAAGGTACTTTTGGATGCACATGACCTAGCCACACGGGCGTGTGTCTCGGCCGTGTAAGGCAATTGGCCTAGCCACACGGTGTGTGACCCCTGAAATCAAAATTTTTTTAATTATTTCCTAAACTTCTAAAATTGTTTCAAATTAGTCCCTGCCTATTTTTAAACTACTTTTAGGGTGCAAAAGACTCGTAATAAAGGCTGTAAGGTAACTTTTACTCTGAATTGTGATAGATTAGCAAACCTAAATTAAGTGCATTCAGCTAATATCATCGAAGATAAATTAAAAAGATAATTGTAGACGGAGTATAGACTAATACACTGATGCTAATAATTGGAATAGCCTTGTATGTATCTGAATTCTGACATTCTAGAAGGGATATATAGTAATAAGAATGTAGACAGTGGAAGACCAAGTTTAACATTGCATAGCATGAATCATTATTCGATTGTATAATAGTCAGGTATGATATAATTTGATTGTTTGTGACTTTCCCTTGTATATTATATTGTTAATGGCTAGTATGTATATGTGTGATTATGATTGATTAATTGTTTGAAGTGTTAGTAATGCCCGTGACCCTAATTCGACGTTGGAGAGGGGTTAGGAGGTGTTATAGGCATGGCTGTGTAGTCCACATGGGCGTCCCACATGCCTATGTGGTAAGCCGTGTGGTTTGGGCTAGGTTTGATTTTGCCTCGATTTTCTCGTAAAAGAACACACACCTGACTTCTGAGGTTTCGAGTGTCGATCTTCACGTCCAAAACTAATCTAGGATACTTACAATGAGTCTTTTGATCGACAAATATGCAATAATTAATGTCAACTTTCGAGATTTATTGAAATTATCAAGATTTTCGAGAAAACTAATAAAATATTCGAAATCGATTTGAAAGGTTGTCAAGAAAATTGTTATTCAAAAATTCTAAGGTTCTACAAAATTAGAAGCAGGAGTGCTAATCGATCTTGGCACGTTAGAAACAAAATTTGACCGTGTTACGCTAATTCGATTAGAAAATAGGTTGAGCAGGCTTGATTTCAATCTCGGGATCAAAATAAAATTTCTAGCAAAAGAAGATGAAGATTTTTATGAAAATGAAAAGAAAGAATAAATGAAAAGGATGTATCTAAAGAAGGGAGAAGAGAAATTCTAATTAGGTTTGAAAAATGAGAAAAAATACACATGTAATTAGGAAAATGGATTAACTAGTTAGGGTTTCAAAAATTTAAGGGGCTAAATGGTAAAATACCCATATTGCCGAAAATAAGAGAAAGAGGCCCATTCTTGATTATTTTCTACCACATTTATTATATATACTAGATTGAGTTTGTTCCTTAGTTGTTGGAAAATAATAGAGGAAAAATTAAGAGAATAAATTTGAACCTTAGTTCTCTAAGTAATAGTTTAAGCTCCTAACCATCAAAACTAAAGCTTATTTCTTAATGATTTATTCCATCTAACCACCTAAATTTTGAGACGTTACAATATCACCAATGCATTTTCATTTAAGTAGCATTTAGAAAATCACCGAAAAAGAAAATCAATTTTTAGTAGTATTTGATAGGTTTTATTTTCATCACAAAAAAAAAAGTTTGACTTTCATTATTTTTTGTTTTTAATTCTTTTATTAATATTATTTTTTATATTTAATAATACTTTTATTATTTGATATTACCAATATTTTTGTATTGTGAAGTTGAATGAAGGAACAAAGGCAAAATGCAATTAATTGCAATAAAAATTAAAATTTAAACAAGTTTGACAAGCAAGAGATCGATGATGACGATGATCCACACTGAAAACATTAAAATGTTTTATTATATTATTAGCTTTTATTTTTAAATTAAAATTTTTAGATTTATCTTAATATATTTTTATTTTAATTGTTTTTAGAAAGATATATTTTTAATTTTTATTTAATTTATTTTTAAAACCTTTTAAGTTAATTATGGTTCATTTATCAACAATTGTTTACATTCCTAATAATTTATATTGTTGTGTATTAATGTAAATGAATAATTAAAAAATATAATTTTAATTTTTATAGAGATTATAATTTTATTTTAATATGATATAGTAATTTTTTTTTGAATAAAATCAGATTGGGGATATTTCATTGAAATCAAAAAACTAATAAATGTGCTATCAACAATAAATGAGAAAAAGCACTAGTCTAATCATTAGACTAAAAAGAAATAAAACGATGGCTAAAAGTAGAAGCACAAATACCTAAACTAATTAAAACAATAAATAACCTTAAAATCCCCATCCAGTATGAATGACCTGTAACAACTCGTTTTTAGGGTTAATCGGAATAGTAGTTTCGGGACTGCAATCTGAAGTTAAAATATTTTTTTATTATTTTAATAAAGCTTACAGTATGATATTAGAGTTGTGTGAAATTTTCGTAAAGAAATTTTACTGTTTAAATGCTTAATTCGGCAAAAAGGACTTAATCGCGTAAAATGCAAATCTTGCATTCTATTTGTTAAAAGGGTTTAATTGCTATGGCTTATTAAATGGGAAGTCCTTATGATGTTAATAGACCATTGAAAGTGGAACATGACATAAATGGACATGTTAGGTGAATTTTAATGAAGTATGACTAAGGGTTAAACTAGTAATTGATTAAATAAGTATAATAAATTAAAGAAAAACAAAAGAAAGTGCATGCAAATGGATTTGCTTCAGCCAAATATGGAAGAGGAAGAAATAATTTTTGGTTCTTTAAAGTTCGGTCAAGTTTCTTTATGCATATTGAGATAATCGAGAATTGGATCTAGAACGGGGGAAAACAAAGTAACGGACTAATCGCTCCACTTCGTCATTTGAATGATCGAGGTAAGTTTGTATGTAATGAGCATTGTTAAATTTATGTTTTTAATGCTTTAATATCGTATAAATTGTATATACGTGAATGTTGTAATGTTTGACGACACATCGGTTAAATGCGGCTCTTAGTGTGCGATTTGAGATAGCTTCGGCTATATATAAATATATATATGTGACACTTACTATGCGAAATATTGAGAATGACACTTGGTGTGTGAGATATTGAGTATGACACTTAGTGTGTGAGACATCGAAGATGCAACGACATTACGTGTATGTATGAAATGGTAAGGATCGGTACAGGTATGTATACAAAACTCATGAGAAATGATTTTGGTTTACGATGCATCTTTGTAACGAAGTAAATAAGTAAGTCATGCCTATGAGAATGATTTTTTGATGACCTTGTGATTATAGGTCCATGATTATGTTGTATATATATGTATTTATACCATGATGGTTGAAATGATTTGTAAAGGTATTATTAACTTAGTTATCATTATTTTACACTAAAACAGTTTTGGATAGCAGCAGCAATCTGACTTTGAAAATTCACCAAAAATGGTGGAAATCAAATTAGTGGTTGAATAATATATGCAATTAAATCTTATTGAGTCTATTTTCTTATAAAGGAAATGATATAAGAAAAAGAATTTTATATTATAAGATATTTGAATTTTTGTGAGACAGAGTCAGAATGATTTTGGAATCCCCTGTTCTGATTTGAGAAAATGATTTAAAAAAATAATTATGGGTTATAATTTATATGCTTAAAATCCTTAATGAGTTTATTTTCAAAAGAAACAAATAGGAACATCATCCGAATCCCGTATGATGAGATAATTAATTTTTAGTAAAGAAAGATCGAAGCTGTCAAATAGCAGAATATGAGTAAATTTGAAGAATAAACTGTACTTATTGGCTAATCCATAAATTCTGAAAATTTTATG
The DNA here is from genome assembly GCA_025698475.1 of Gossypium anomalum. NCBI lineage: Eukaryota > Viridiplantae > Streptophyta > Magnoliopsida > Malvales > Malvaceae > Gossypium > Gossypium anomalum. Next base: position 71,097,954 of record CM046966.1, on the reverse strand, counting down.
GTCATGAGTCTAGTTCCAAGGGAAATTAACGGATCATAATTTAGAAATCTTTAGCTCAAGTTATAAATAATTTAATGACCGTTATTTGAGTAGACAACTTAACTGAATTATGTGCAATTATGATTGTGCTACCTTGAAAACATGTTGTTAGAATTTGGCAAAAGCATGTTAATAACTTGCTTATTATTTTCATACGGGCTTACTAAGCTATATAGCTTACTCTCCTTCCTTTCCCATCTCTTATAGGTTTATTTACCTAGCTCGGGTTGGAGATCGCCGGAGATTCAATCACACTATCAAGCTACCATTTGGGGTATAAGTATTCAAGCACTTGAGTTTATGGCATGTATAGGGGCTTAGTCAATTGTGTATGTGTCATTTGATTTGGCCAAATTTATTGGCTTATGATGATATATTGATTCATTTTGTATATATATCCATGAGATGTGGCTTATATTGACTATTTGGGTTTGTAATGCCTAATTATATGTACTTGCATGTACCAAAGGTCATGTGGTGTGATAATGTTGTTTAATATGGATGGGTGTGTTGATATGGTTTAGGTGCTTGATAATTGGTTGATGACATAATTGGAATAAGTATGAAATAAGAGAATAGGTTAATGATAGTCATGGCATGAAAGTTTGATAAGTTTAAATTAGGCAAAGTGTGGTACCTTATGCATGAATAAATTGATTTGAAATTGCCATGATCATGACTTATTTGATGATGTTTAAATGCTCAATTATGCCATGAAAAGTGCCATTAAATTTATGTTTAAGTATGTGCAAATGAGGGTGCCAAATGGCTTGGTAAATAGCCACTTTCTTGGCCACACGGGTAGAGACACGACCGTGGGTCTCAGCCGTGTAGAGGGTATGGCCTAGCACCTGGGTGTGTGACTTGACCGTGTGACTCTATTTTGTTGCTGACGTCATAAACAAAGAGTTACACGGGCTGAGGACATGGGCGTGTCCCGAGCGATACGGGCGTATGTGACCACACAGCCTACCCACACGGGCGTGTGACCCTGTTTCATGATAAAATTTTTTAAGTTTTCCCAAAAATTTTCAAAGTTTTCGGTTTAGTCTCGAATCATCTTCGATATATGTTTAGGGCCTCGTAAGCCCCTTTAAGGGACGTTATACATATGTATGAATGTTTTTAATTTGAATGAAATTTTATTACCCGATTTTATGTGATTGTGATTGTGTATGTTTAAGTCTGGTAATGCCTAGTATCTTGTCCTAGCCTCGAACATGGGTAAGGGGTGTTACATTAGTGGTATCAGAGCTATGGTTTAGTCGATTCTCGGACTAACTTAGCATATGTGAGTCTAGCTATACATGCCATATTACTACTCTTGATAGTGTGACATCTCCCAGCTCTAACGAAATTGTTTTGTAAGACAGAGATGACCTCTAACTGAGCTATTTACAGTAATGCTGAAAAATGTTATTAAGATGATTGAGATATGCTTATGATGTGTCAAAATTGGAAAGGTATGAATAGAAGTTCATGATATGTAGGTGCTAATGTAAGAAATGTGATAATCATGAGTTAAGGACTGTGGAAAGGAAGAATGAAATGAAAAATCATATAGTGAAAAGCCCATCCATTTTTGATTGATGTTCATATAATGCTATGTGCCCAACATATTTAATTTCGTGAATATGACAAGAAAATTTACATCATAGATGGAATGTGTGCGTATGTATACTTATTGAATGATGTATAATCAGTATATTCATATGGTTGACTCTTATGTTTAAATTGCTAAATTGAAGATAACATGATGTTATATTTTATGGTTTTGTTATGGAATCATAAATATCATGATAGAATGAGAATTAAATTGAAAGATCCAATTGAGTGGAACGCAGAAAATGGGTACGATTGTTTGATGATGAATTGACAGATAAGACCATGGTTGGACCATGGCAGTACATGTGAGATCCCATGTAAGACCATGTCTGGGACATGGCATTGGCATCAAGATGAGATCCCGTATAAGACCATGTCTAGGACATGGCATCTGCGTTGTATGTGTGCTAGCGTAAGACCATGTCTGGGACATGGCATTGGCATTAAGATAAGAGCTAGTGTAAAACTATGTCTGAGACATGGCATCGGCCTCAACGTGTGAGCCAGTGTAAAACCATGTCTAGGATATGGCATCGGCATCGATATGTGATTTTGTGTAAGACCATGTCTGGGACATGGCATCGTTATGAGACATCGTGTAAGACCATAGCTGGGCTATTGGCATCGATATGTGATCCTATGTAAGACCAAATCTGGGATATGTCATTGGCATCTTATTATGTTTATGAGACTTTGTGTAAGACCATAGTTAGACTATGGCATCAAGTAAACGACGTACTCAGACTTGTAAGACGCTCTCTAATTTGAAAAATGTTTTTAAGTAAAATTGAAGTTAAATGTTGAAATTTAATTAGATACTAATATTAGGCTTGAGTAAGTAAACTTTATTGTTTGAAATTGTGGATGATAGAAACATTTGTAACATAAGTCAGTATGTTAATTTGCTTGGAGTGAACTATGTGATTGTGATGATATTATACTGACAATGAATGTTGAGTCATATGTGTGTATTTATGATAGTCAAGTTAGAGGCTTTAGAACTCCCCATTACTAGTGTTGTTTTTATGACGAAATTTACAAAAATTTTGTTAAATAAGTTCACAAGTATCAGACTAAAGAGTTCAATGGTGAGAAATTAGTAATGCAAACAGACTAGAGTACAGGGTAACAAATGAACTCAGTTTTAGAAGAAATATCATATTGTTTTAAATATTATACAGATTATGTAATGTCATGGTTAAAGAAGAAAATTAGTCTCAGCTATTCGACTCAAACGAGTATGAAGTCTAAAGATATGTTTGCTGAGATTCTTTCTGAAATGGTTTTCGTTAGTAATGGGATAATATAGAGTTCATGATAATGGAATTAGTCAAAGAATGATTATTGAGTTGTAAAGATGCCTGTGTGTAACGATTGTAGTCGAATAAATTATGAAGATCTCTTCTGAGTATTCTATATATATATTCATTCATCCTTTGGGGCTCATGTGAATGTCCATTTTCTAAAGAAAATATCATTGTATGAGTATACGAGCTGAATTTGTATGTTGGATGAAAGCACTAAGAGTCTGCTTGAATTATAATCGACATTTTCTTATTTCTCTGAGATTCCATTCTATTATGTTGGAGTAAAGACGAGGATAAAAATTTATGTGAGGTTGTTCCTGTCTCTTTTGGATGTTGATATGTCTTACGTGTATATATGAAAAATATGATATCTCTGTTACAATGGAATTCCAAAGCGTATAAACAACGGTTCCTTTCTGGTTTTCTCTGGGAAATCACCCTGATCTTTATAATTATTTTCGTATGAGTTATGTTCTTGGATTTCTGTTATGACATCGTATTTGGGTTTTCTTGTCTTCTTTATTGTGCGGATTATCTGACAGGGCTCATCTGTAAATTGTATTCTTTGATCTGTGGTGAATATGTTTATTATGATAGTATTTTTGGATTTGATAATAAGCATGTGGAGATTCTGGCATCTGAATTTCTCTGATTCTCGTGTAAGGAATAGTCATTGGTGAAGGTATGTATATTAGAAGCTTGAGCTTGAATTGCATAGTGGTTTTTTTTCTCGGGTGAGTATGACTAAGGTTAGTAAGTTAATTGGAATATGTTTGTTTCTCTGAACTGTTATGTTGAAAGATCTTTGCTTTGCATGTTAAGAGAAATTTGAAAGATTGTATGTTTGAGTTACTTTATCAGCATGAAGAGAATAGTATTTTGATAAGTTATTATCCGACAGTTGAGATCAACACAGTTGTTTTATCAGAGTGAACTGGTCAATTGAAGTATGAATTGAGTTACGTGTATTTAAAGTATCCTCAGGTATGGTAATGAATTTTGTGCATTCACGAGTATGTAGACAGATAGTTTGGATGAAAAGAACTATATTCTAGAAAGTATGATACAGAGATATGCTTATTGGACTGTTCTAATTGAGTGATGCTATTATGAGTTAAGCTGTTCTGATTGATAAAGCTATCACATTTGTGAAAGCTTGAATAGTCTATGGCATGTTAGCAAGGTTGAAAACGGTTGAGAGTATTACTAACCGAAGCTTTAATTCTGAGTTCAGTTTGAATTGAGTAAAGAATTTATGAATTTCAGTGATGTACTATTGAACAAATTGGTATAAGATTTAATATGAGAATGTAAAGAAACAGTTTGTACTTTCAGGCGGTTAAAGTCACAATAAAAGAGAACTGTTCGATTATCGATTTAAAGACGGTCACTTTTATGTCTGTGGTGTGAATTCGATGATATCATGTGTTCGACAGAAAATGTCATATGCTTCCTAAATCCTAATGGGTTAAAGTATCTAATGTTACCGACAAAGATCTAAAATTAAGACAGTGTCAATGATTTGAGATATTGAAAGATTTCAAGTGGTTATCGATTAATCTCTGAGAAAGCAGATATAGTTACAGATGCTGAATGGAAAGATCTTTACTTATTTTGTGCGAGTGGTTACTCGAGTGATCTTATTTGATGATGGTCTGATGTTAGCTATATTAAAAGCTAAATTGATGTTTTTTTTGCTAGTTTGAAAAGCTCAGAAAGGTGTTAGTGAATTGCAAGCTAAATGGGTACAGTGTAAACCGACTTTCAATTCCGAATTTTAGAAGTTTTTGTAGGAGGCTCAGTAGTAGCTTGTCTGTTATCCTAGAGTAATAAAATATACAGTTATATGAAGTAAATGTTCTGGTGTACGGATATGAAACCCGATATTTCTGATTCTGGATTCAGATGTTGATTTGTCAACAGGTTAAATCTGAAGATCAATTGTATTTAGGTCTAATACAGTCAGTGATGGTACGGGTGTGATAAAGAGGTAGAGTCACTATAGACTTCGTATTGAGGTTGTCATTATCACTATGAAGGAGATGTTATTTGTATTGTGGTTAATTTTTTTGGCCAAAAATCTGCATGATTGTTTCAGAATATACAGAGTTCCTATTTAACAGATCAACTGAGCTATGCGTTCTGAGTGAGTAATTCAAAATTTTGACAAGATGCTCCGGCACTGTGTGTTAAACTTCTAAGGCTTTGAGAAAAAGATATGCAAGGCTAAAATCGATTTGTGACCCTGAGAAATTAGTGAAAGTGATTCAAGATTTGGAAGCAACTTCTTCTGGTTAGATTTTCGGGGACGAAAGTCCCTAAACGGGGGAGAGTTGTAATAGCCTATTTTTAGGGTTAATCAAAATAGTGGTTTTGGGACCACAATCTGAAGTTAAAATATTTATTTTATTATTTTAATAAAGTTTACAGTATGATATTAGAGTTGTGTGAAATTTTCGTAAAGAAATTTTACTGTTTAAATGCTTAATTCGGTAAAAAGGACTTAATCGTGTAAAATGCAAAACTTGCATTCTATTTGTTAAAGGGGTTCAATTGCTATGGCTTATTAAATGGGAAGTACTTATGATGTTAATAGACCATTGAAAGTGGAACATGACATAAATGGACATGTTAGGTGAATTTTAATGAAGTATGACTAAGGGTTAAAATGGTAATTGATGAAATAAGTATAATAAATTAAAGAAAACAAAAGAAAGTGCATGCAAATGGATTTGCTTCAGCCAAATATGGAAGAGGAAGAAATAATTTTTGGTTCTTTAAATTTCAGTCAAGTTTCTTTGTGCATATTGAGATAATCGAGAATTGGATCTAGAACGGGGGAAAACAAAGTATCGGACTAATCGATCTGTTTCGTCGTTTTAACAATCGAGGTAAGTTCGTATGTAATAAGCATTGTTAAATTTATGTTTTTAATGCTTTAATATCATATAAATTGTATATACGTGAATGTTGTAATGTTTGACAACATATCGGTTAAACGCGGCACTTAGTGTGTGATTTGAGAGAACTTCGGCTATATATATATATATATATATGTGGCACTTAGTGTGCGAAATGTTGAGAATGGCACTTAGTGTACGAGATATTGAGTATGGCACTTAGTATGCGAGACATCGAAGATGCAACGGCATTACGTGTATGTATGAAATGGTAAGGATCGGTACAGGTATGTATGCAAAACTCATGAGAAATGATTTCGGTTTATGATGTATCTTTGTAACGAAGTAAATAAGTAAGTCATGCCTATGAGAATGATTTTGTGATGACCTTGTGATTATTGGTCCATGCTTATCTTGTATAAATATGTATTTATACCATGATGGTTGAAATGATTTGTAAAGGTATTATTAACTTAGTTATCATTATTTTACACTAAAATAGTTTTGGACAATAGCAGCAGTCTGACTTTGAAAATTCACCAAAAATGGTGGAAATCAAATTAGTGGTTGAATAAGATATGCAATTAAATATTATTGAGTCTATTTTCTTATAAAGGAAATTATATAATAAAAAGAATTTTATATTATAAGATATTTGAATTTATGTGAGAAAGAGTCAGAATGATTTTGGAATCCCCTGATCTGATTTGGAAAAATGATTAAAAATTTTAAAAAAATAATTATGGGTTATAATTTATATGTTTAAAATACTTAATGAGTTTATTTTCAAAGGAAACAAATAGGAACATCATCCGAATCTCGTATGATGAGATAATTAATTTTTAGTAAAGAAAGGTCAAAGCTATCGAATAGCAGAATAGGGGTAAATTTGAAGAACAAACTGTACTTATTGGCTCATCTATAAATTCTGAAAATTTTATGGTAGAAAGACTCATGAGTCTAGTTTCAAGCAAAATTAACGGATCATAATTTAGAAATCTTTAGCTCAATTTATAAATAATTTAGTGACCGTTATTTGAGTAGACAACTTAACTGAATTATGTGCAATTATGATTGTGCTACCTTGAAAACATGTTGTTAGAATTTGGCAAAAGCATGTTAATAACTTGCTTATTATTTTCATACGGGCTTACTAAGCTATATAACTTACTCCTCTTCCTTTCCCATCTCTTATAGGTTTATTTAGCTAGCTCGGGTTGGAGATCACTGGAGATTCAATCACACTATCAAGCTACCATTTGGGGTATAAGTATTCAAGCACTTGAGTTTATGGCATGTATAGGGGCTTAGTCAATTGTGTATGTGTCATTTGATTTGGCCAAATGTATTGGCTTATGATGATATATTGATTCATTTTGTATATATAGCCATGAGATGTGGCTTATATTGACTATTTGGGTTGTAATGCCTAATTATATGTACTTGCATGTGCCAAAGGTCATGTGGTGTGATAATATTGTTTAATATGGATGGGTGTGTTGATATGGTTTAGGTGCTTGATAATTGGTTGATGACATAATTGGAAGAAGTATGAAATAAGAGAATGGGTTAATGATAGTCATGGCATGAAAGTTTGATAAGTTTAAACTAGGTAAAGTATGGTACCTTATGCATGAATAAATTGATTTGAAATTGCCATGATCATGACTTGTTTGATGATGTTTAAATTCTCAATTATCCATGAAAAGTGCCATTAAAGTTATGTTTAAGTATGTGTAAATGAGGGTGCCAAATGGCTTGGTAAATAGCCACTTTCTTGGCCATACGGGCAAAGACACGACCGTGGGTCTCAGTCGTGTGGAGGGTACGGCCTAGCACCTGGGCATACGACTTGGCCGTGTGACTCTATTTTGTTGCTGACGTCATAAACAGAGAGTTACACGGGCTGAGGACACGGGCGTTTCCCGAGCCATATAGGCGTGTGTGACCACACGGCCTACCCACATGTGCGTGTGACCCTGTTTCATGATGAAATTTTCTAAGTTTTCCCAAGAGTTTTTAAAGTTTCCTGTTTAGTCTCGAATCATCTCCAATGCTTGTTTAGGGCCTCGTAAGCCCGTTTAAGGGACGTTATACATATGTATGAATGTTTTTTATTTGAATGAAATTTTATGGCCTGATTTTATGTGATTGTGTATGTTTAAGTCTGGTAATGCTTAGTATCCTGTCCCGACCTCGGACACGGGTAAGGGGTGTTACATGACCTGTCTCCAACTTTGCCTTTTACACGGATAAAATTTCATTTTCATTGGAGATGAGGCCTTAGAGTTTTGATTAGGGTCGCTCTCAAATACGTCATTCCCTGTTTTCCTCTTCTTCGTTTCAATTAGGTTCCCGTGGGCGATCCAGTTCCTACTGTCTATTGGCGTAGCAAGGGACCTCTCCAGGTAGGTAAATCGTCTCCATTTCCTTCAAACTTGTTGTAGCAATGGTATGGGCTAAGTGATTAGCCGATCTTGAAATATAATGAAATGTAATGTCTGAAACTTACTTTTTTCTCTTTGAATATTTCGAATATGCGCACTAACTTGCGATTTGTCCACCGATTGTGCCATGCATTTGTTGATGATGGACTTGGAGTCGCCCTCAATAACAACCTTTGTGTAGCCCATCTCTAATCCTGTGAGAATAGCTTCGTAGCAGGCAATCGCTTCTGCGTCAAAGGCCGTGCCTACCGCTATATGAAGGCAAGATTTAGAAATTTCAACCTCCCCATTTTTAGTTCTCGCCACTATCCCAGATGCTGATCTGTTATTTTTACTATCAAACGAGGCATCAAAATTGATTTTGATTTTTGATTTCTTAGGGGCTTTCCAGTTTTCAACTTCCTGGGTAATTTTAGGTTGTCTCTCATTCAATCTATCAATTTCGCCAATATAATATTTAACATGATTTGCTGCATCTTCCCCTGTATATGACTTCCCCTCATGTAAATTTCTGTTTCTGTCAAGCCATAGTACCCACATTCCACAGACAAAAACGCAACGCTAGGTTTCTCCACATTTACTAAAAATCCATGTAAGCCAATCAAATCATCCACTGGGTTCACCTTGATTTATCCATTCGAAATCTAATCTTTTCCAAAACTCTATATCTATAGGACACCCAACGAATGTATGCCACAGATTCTCAGAGCAATCTTTAGATCTGGGACACTTATCATCTTGGACCACTTTTTGTTGATACAAGTTGGCCATCGTGGGAATATAGTTTCGTGGTTATCTTCCATAGCATAATTTTAATTTTATTTGGTATTTGGAGTGTCCAGAGTTGTTTGTAAAATAGGTTGGTTGTATTTTGTGTAGCAGTAGAGTCTGATGTATGATCTTGGGTCTATAATAGTCTATAAGCACTATGAACTGTGAACTTACCCGAGAGCTCTCCACGCCAGATGACCATATCAGCATGCTTGTCTAACGCCAGTGGGATTCGTAGGATTCTGTCCGTATCAATTCTTCCTTCCACTTCCTATTATTACTATCAATTACGATGCAACAGTAGTAATATTAATATTAAGAATAGGATAACAAATTTTGTAATTAGCTACCCCGGGCAGCCACGCATCCTCATTAATTAAGATATTTTCCCCAGTGCCAACTCTCCACCCTAAACCTTCTTTAATAAGACCTTTTGTTACCTATATATGTTTCCACGTGTACGAATGTCTGTGTCTTAGCCCTGCTTGTAGAAAATTAGAGGTCGGGTAGTACTTTGCTTTTAAAACCTGTGCTACTAAAGAATATGGATGCTCAAGTAACCGCCAACCTTACTTAGCGAGTAGAGCCACATTAAACTTGGCCAAATCCTGGAAACCCAATCCTCCTTCATACTTTAATTCACAAATATTCTTCCATATGCACCAGTGTATTCCTTTCCGTCCATGACCCTTCTGCCACCAGTACCTTGCAATAATTGTTTCCATTCCTCGCATAAAGTTTTTGGCAAAAGAAAACACATCATAGAATAAGTTGGAATCGCTTGCAAATCTGATTTAATAAAAACCTCTTTTCCACCCTGTGAAAAAAACCTAGAACTCCATCCATCAATTTTTCTTTTCATCCTATCTTTTAAAATTTGGAAAGAAGTTTTCTTTTTCTTCCCAATCAAATTAGGGAGAGCTAGGTATTTCTCGATATCAATTGATCTTCTCATGCCTAACAAGCTCGTAACTATCGATTTATTTGCTTCTGTAGTATTTGTGCTAAAAATATTGTAGACTTTGCAAAGTTCACACACTGACCTGAGCAGGATTTATATTCTGCCAAAATATTCTTGATCTGTCGAGCTCCTAAAAATGTTGCCTCACCAAAAATGATGCAGTCGTCTGAAAGAGAAGGTGTGAGATCTTAGGTCTTCATCTGCTAGCTTTCAATCTTTTGATTTCCTTTCTTATTAAAGCTGAGCATATAATTGAGGAGAGACGTTCACTGCAAATTAGAAATAAATAGGGACTGGAGGGGTCCCCTTGCTGGAGTCCTCTCATTGGTTTGAAAACTTCTCCATTTTTCCCATTTAAAAGAACTGAATAGGAGACCGCCAAAATACACTTCATTATGAAAGCCACCCAAGATTGTACAAAACCCATTCTCTCCATCATAACCCTAAGAAATTCCCATTCGATCCTATCATAGGCTTTGCTCATGTCCAGTTTAAGTGGCATATGCCCTTTTTTCCCTACTCTTTTATTCTTCAGTGTATACATGATCTCATAGGCCACAAGCACATTATCCGTAATAAGTGGGCCTGGAGCAAATGCACTTTGAACTTTATCAATGCAAACTTCTAGGACATTTTGAAATCTATTAGCCACTACTTTAGCTATTATCTTGTAGAGGGCTGTGGGGTTTTAGGAATTAAAACAATATTCATACAATTAATACTCCCTAAATCCTTCCCCTGATTTAAAATCTCCAAACAAAAAGAGGTTGCCTTCGTCTCAACTATGTGGCAACATTTTTGAAAGAAAATTGCTAGAAGTCCATCAGTACCGAGGGCCTTTGTGGGACCCATCGCCTTTAATGCTGCCCATATTTCTTCGGTCGTATATGCTGCTGTAAATTGTGCATTCATATCTTTAGTTATGCATCTATGCGCTCCCTGAAACTCAGCTCTGTATAACTTATTCCTAAAGACGCAAACAAATCTTGGAAATAATTCTTTGCAATCCTTGTCATCCAATCTTCATCATTCACGTTCCCCCCATTATGATATTGCAAACTACGAATATCATTAATTTTATGTCACTGCGTGGCCCACTTGTGAAAGAATGTTGTGTTTCTATTTACTAATCTGAGCCAATTAACACGTGGCCTTTGCTCCCAGTAAGCTTTATCTTTGTCAATTTCTAGATTGAGAGAAATTTTTGTATCAATGATTTTAGCCAAGTTTTCTTCACTTCTATCCTCCTTTAGGAAGCATTCCAATTATTTGTTTAGATTCTGCTCGATACCCCTTCTTGCATTCTTTATTTGGTTTGCCCATAAAAGAATTCTCTATTTTAACCCCTCCAGCTTATCTGTTAACAACCCTGTTAAATTCTGCCAAGACTCTATAATCATCTTCTCAAAGGAGTCTTCTAGTAACCACTATGCTTTAAACCGAAATGAGGATCTATGAGCCATTTTATTTTCCTTATCCAAGTACATAATAAAAGGGCAATGATCTGAGTAAGTAGGAAAGATATTGAATATACGCATGTGGGAAAGCCGAAAACCATTATGCATTTGCTACCCCTCTTTCTAACCTTTCTCGTATGTTGGTTTCAACTAAATTGCCTTGTTCCCATGTAAACCATGATCCTAAAAATCCTACATCCAACAACTAGCATTCATCAAGAAAATTACGAAAAGCCTCCATTTGTTTTTCCTCTCTAGGTGCCCCTACTTTTTTTTCAAAAGAATAAAGAATTTTATTAAAGTCTCCACAAACAATCCAATGATAAGATCTGATCCTTCCCAATTGTCTTAGTAAAGTCCAAGTAATACACCTTTCATTAGAAAAGGGATTCCCATAGAAGCCCGTGAAACGTCATTCTTTACTATCTTGATTTTCTTTTATCAGCCTATCAATGTGGTTCTTAGAGCTACTGAAAATTGTCACCTGAATATTTTGTTGCCAGGCTAGTGATAAACCACCTCTAGATCCATCTGCTTTCACATCAAAACCATTCGTGTATCCATATTTCCTTCTTATCTTTTCATCCGAGTAGCACTCACTTTTGCCTCCATAAAGAAGACCATTTGGGGATTGTATTGCTTCAGTAAAAACCGAAGACGTCTAATTGCTCGAGGACGCCCCAATCCTCGAACATTCCAGCTTATCATTTTTATTGGCTCTGGTCGGCTTGCCTATTGGCAGCCGCTGATCCTAAGTGTGGAGACACTATCAACTAATCTCCTGTTGTCTCCATTATAAGAGAATTTCCACTATTAGATTCCCCTTTAGCCCTTTTGTAGTTGTTAATACGATCATTCCAAATTTCTGAGCTATCCTCACTGATTGAAGAATTCTTTTGCTTGCATGAAGCAGCTTCCATCTGTACATCATTAATCTGCCCCGTTCGTCCCTTACGTGTCCATCTTACTTTTTTGTGATTTCCATAAGTACCCTTATTCGGTATAAAGGCATCCGTTTCAGTTTCTCCTACGACCTCCACTTAAGCAACATCTGATAAAAATTTTTTTTCCTCCAGCTTCAATTTTCTTAGGACCTTCCTGCGAATTTATCCCTTCATTGATAGACTTTTGGGCATTTTTAGAATCCCACTATTTAGCATCCCTTGTTCTGTACTAATGACGTTATCTTCTAGTATCATAGCTGTATACGTGGCCTTTTCTTCCTCATCCCCAGTATACAAACATTGTTTCATGAATTTCTTTTCTATACTACCCAATTGCAAGCTCTATCTCCCTACCAGTTGGACTCGGCTTTCAGCGCTATTGAATAAGGGAGCTTATCATCTCCTAAACCTTTCCCTTTCGTAAACATCTCCGTGAAATTTTTAACAGTATGCCCCATTATTACACATCCAAAATAGAAATTTGGTAAAGATTCGTATTTAAAAGGAAGCTAGACTCTTCTTATATCCCCGACTGCAATAAAAATTCCTCTTCGAAGAGGTTTCCTAGCATCCAACACAACTTTCATTCTACATGATTCGTTTTTTATCTTTGATCTTAGAATTCCTCCAAAAGTAGAACCAACCGCATGCATTAGATCTTTTTTCTCACATTCTGGAGGACAGGATCCAACTCTTAACCAAAATGGAGAGGAGATTAATTTTATTTTACTTCTTTCAGTCGCCTCTTTCAACCTATCAAATATAATTAATTGTCTTCTGAAAAACCACGGTTTGCCCTCCATAATCATCTCTAAATCATCCTCTTCCTCGAATGAAATCTGAAACAAATTCTGTCCAGCCTCATAAATTCTAAATTTGATTCTTGTTTTCCATATGCTTCTGAGTTGCGCACACAAACTGTCTGGATTATAAGACTTTTTTGTGCACACCGAACATAATAACAAAAATTGACTCCTCGGTGTAACCAGTGAGCTCTTAACTGTCAATTGAATTAATTTGTCTGCTAGAAGAGAGATCTCTTCTCTTGCCATAACGAGAAAAAAATAGATCACCGCCCCACTCCATCCCAACCACAGCCGCACCTATTTCTTTAGAGAACTAAAAGAGAGGACTCTTGACTTAAAAAAATACAATCAAAGATTATATAGTAATTTTTTTTATCAAAAGCTATAAGTGATGAAATCACAATTAAATTTTTATTATATAAATTTTATATCTTATAAAAATATTTTATTATATTATTAATTATTAAAAGTTTAAATGCATAAAATCATTAAATATATGGAAAATAAAAGAAAAAGTAAGTATAATTGAATAAATTTTAAAATAATAAAAATTCAATCTCAATCGTTTCTTTAGAAAATGTAATTAACTTCTTCATCATTCATTTATTTGATTTCAATTTCTTAATAGATATTTTTATTGGCTTAATGATAAATTTAGCCACTAATATTGGCATGTTTTATCAAAATAAACCTTAATTGTATTTTGAGGTTTTTTTTGCCATCAACCTTTGATTTTTTTTCAAACTGCATTTTCTAATAGATTTAATTAATAAATTTAAGGTTTCAATCTTTCTTTTTTTTTCAAGTTTTCAATATTTCATACGTTTGTTTATTGAGAAGTTTGTAACACCCCAAACCCGACCTAGGAGTTTAGACCGAATCCAGGATGCTACATTGATCACTTCAGTGATCGTGAGAAATTTTTACAAAAATAAACCCCTTTATTACTTAAAAACGTTCATTTCATAGCAAACCAAAAACCAATAATCGTTTTAAAATTCTGTCCGAAAAGTTACTAGCCTAAAATATACAAATATAACATATAAAGAAAATTGTACCACAGTTTTATAAAGCCTTACATTTCAAAGTTAACCAAGTAACAAAATCGTAACGGGAAATAACTGATAATTTATTTGTTGGTGAGACTGTCTGAGACCTCCGTGTACTAAGTCCATCATCCAGAACTACGAAATGTACCTGAAATGGGAAACAGAAGAGGGGGTGAGCTACTCGAGCTCAGGTTGAGATCAAACCAAATAAACTACAGAAATAGAAACAGGGAACTAGAAGCTGTTTAAAAACAGAACATATTTACAAACCGATGATAGTTGAACGAATTCACCCAAAATGAAACACACACCATATGTACTTTACAGTCATATGGGTCAATCAGACACGCACAGTCTCATGTACCATTCAGGCACAGTAGTAGTAGTAAATCTCAATAGTCACGGTAACTATCTAGTCAGATAGTTACAATTAAAGTCTACAAAATTCTCATAGGCATGTATGTCTTTCAATCGAAAAGTCAATCAGTAATTTCAGTCGAACAGTCTATATGATGCCTATGAATGCAATTGAGTTAAGGAAAAACCCACCCATCCAACCAACACACCTCTCCGTCCCCTATCACTCTTCAATAGAGCTATTAAGCTCATCCAACCAATCACTCCATATAGGACCTCGAAAAGCCCATCCAACCCTACACTCCATATGATGTCATCCCAGGTTGCCTGGCAACAACAGACATAAGCATTGTCCTCGACCCTCAAGGAATTGGGACTACCCACGACCCTATGGGTATTGGGGCTAACAATATACAAATAAATTTCCAGTCACGTATATTACACAGCAAAGCTAGCATATAAGTTGTACTGTGCAATGCGGTAAACTATGGTACAAACATGCAATATAAACTATCAGATCAGATAGTGGTACGTAGTGTAGCTAACGTACATGCGATACAGTGCAATGCCGTAATCTGCTATACCAATAGGTTGTAGTAAAACTGCCAGTTCAGATAATGGTACGTAGTATAGCTAACGTACATATGGTACAGTGCAATGTGGTAATCCGCTATATCATTATTAGTAAAGTCCACGACCCTTTGGGTATTAGGACCGCCCTCGACCCTCTGGGTATTAGGGGCTATCAGTAACCAGCAGATCAGCTGCCAGTTCTATCAATCTCCCTTCTCTTCAAAATCACACCCAAAAATAGTATATGCATATGTATGTATGCAGTCAGATGTACACGATCAAAATACCAGTTTCAGACAGTTAATCAAAAGCGGACACTTACATCAATCATTCAGTTACAGAACCAAACATGTGCACTCTCATAACTAGAGTTCAGTATCAAGCTTATCACTCAACCAATCACAAATAACACACACATCAAGCCCAAATCAAAGTCATAATTACCTTTAGTAAAGCTCAGTCGAGGGTTGGAACACACAGAGTTGTGATTACACTTAAATTTGACCTAAAATCATTATTTGGCGAGATAGGGCCACATGCCCGTGTGCTCTGGCCTGTGGAGCAATCCAGACCGTATGGGGGTCCAAAATGCCTGTGTGAAGGGTAGCACACGGCCGTGTGACAGAGGCACACACCCGTGTGAAGCAGGGACATGGTCGTGAATAGGCCATGTAACTCACTATCCAATTTCACCAAAATAAGGTGCAGGACAGACACAACCGTGTGTTCCGAAGCACACGTCCGTGTGAGATCCCTAAATTCCCAAATCAGCCATGCGGCCATATAGCCAGGCCGTGTGACTCCAAATCTCTGAAACCCTAATTCCCAAAACCACACGCCCGTATGCCCAAGGGACACGGCCATGTGAATTTTGAAAAAAATCCTGAAATCGGCCACACGGCCGTGTGGCACCCAATTTGGCCCGAAACCTTAATTCCCAAATCCACGCCGTGTGCCTCAGCACACGCCCATGTGGTCGTCAAGGAGGTCACAGAACCACCCTCAAAATAGCTTGAAACCACCATCTAAGCCACCGAAACCATCCCTAATCTTTGCCCTATCAACATATATCGGAAAGTGATGATTTCCTATCACTTCATCGACTAAAAACCCAAACTAATGGGTTAGCATATAGTCGAAAGAAAATCGAATAGAAAATTTGCAGAAAACACATAAAACAATGTAGTTACAATTCGAATCCTAAACCTGTTTTGTGATTTACAACACTCCGACATTGACTTTGATGACGAGGAAACGAGACTTCAAAATTCCCCAGCAAACCGTTCCAAAAGCAAACTAAAAGAAAAGCCAAAAGGAAAAGAAGCCAGAAAAGAAACAAGAAAAGAAAGAGTACGTCCAGAAATAAAGAAAAGAGTAAAAATAATTAACTATCAAAAAGTAAAAGTAGAAATAATAAAAAAAATTATTAATTGAAACAAAATTGATAAAATATTTCTAAAATCCACTCATAAGACTCGAGAACCCACAACCTTGAGGTTCACTAACACTCACTCAACCACCAGACCAGCAAGCCTATTTTGCTACTTAACCGCACTACCAAACACAATTGCATCTCCATCTCTCTGTCCCTAACCACAGAACCCAAAACTTTTAGGCCCAAAATTCGAGGCATTACAAAGTTTTTCTACTGAGTTGATTTTTTAAAAATAATTAAGTTTTTTTTTAAATTAAGAGTTATTTTTAATTTAATGTATTATTTATTTATTTTATTATTTCTACATGTAATTATTTTAATGGGTTATCTAAGTAATAAATTACATCTTATTAAAAATATTTTACATCATCCATGTTAACTTTTTTAATAATACTTTCATTAAATCTATTAAAAAAAACATATTCAAAAAAAGAACAAAGGTTGATGGCCAAAAAACCTCAAAAATACAATTAGGGTCATTTTGACAAAACATGCAAATGTTAGTGGCCAAAGTTGTCATTAAACCTTTTTTATTTTCACCTTTCTTCTTCATTGAATATGATAAAATATTATTAATATAATATTTAATTAAATTTAAAAATAATTATAAATATTTTATTAATAATATTAATGAATGGAACACATGAGAAATTAATTTAGACATAATTTTTAAAATATTAAAAAAGCTTCATGAATAAAAAATTCATTGAATAAAAAAATTATCTTAAATAGATAACCCAATAAATTTACACATTAAATATTTTATGAACCATTATCGATATTTCTATTAGAAGTAAAAAGTCTATAATCTACTGCGTAAGTAGCTTTCTATTTTCATATTTTTTAATAAATAAAATAATTTTTTATTAATATAATATTAAAAAAATTATTTTATGAATAATATTAATTAAAACAACACATAAAAAAGTAGATATAATTCTATCATAGCAAAAATATTTCTTAGCCACTTATAATAAAACAACATATAAGAAACATTATCACTATTTTTTATTGTGGATATTATAATTATAATCTAATCCTACCTGTGGTGTTTTTAATTAAAAACTAACAAATAATTATAATTTTTTTATCATTACTACATTGGGGAGGGGAAAGAGGAGGACAATGTTTGAATTTGTATCATTTAAGTGCCACACAAGAGTTTTAATCACTGCTTTAAGTAAGTCTTGACAAAAAATAATTATAATTATTTTATTAATAATATTAATTAAAACAACATATTGTAACCAATAAATATTGGGTACAGTAGTACGATACATTGCATTTCCAATAAAAGAATGCAGATTTAAATTTTGAAGATGACCTTGTTAGGGAAGGTAGACATAAACTCCGAATATGAAAAATAAAATGAACATAAAAAATTACTAAAAAAACATATTGTAAAGCATTAGATACGGCTTTATCAAACCAAAAATATTATTTAACACTTACAACATGCAAACTGTTTATTTTAGAATTCAAAATAACATTATTATTTAATTCATTTATAATATAAATAATTTATTTACATTGATTTTTCAGATATCAAAACAATAAAGGTTAATGAGTATATCTTATTTTTCGATTACTTACGTTTATTATATAAAATTAAAATATATTATTATAATTAAATGCAACTATTCACGTATAACAATGTGACGTAAAAAAATATAATTAAAAAACTAGGTCAACTTATGATAAATTTTAATCTATTATATATATAAATGCACGAGTATATAAAAAATTTTGAATCGACAAGAATATCATTTATTTTTTTATCATATTATTAAATTGACATTTAAATATATTTATACTCAATTTTAAAAATTTTGAAAAAAAAATTTATAGTAGTTATACTAAAATAAAAGTTGTGATAATTACAAAAAAAACTTAAATTTATTTGTTGGAAAAAGAAATATATTATAATAAAAAGTTGTGATAAGTATTTTATAGATCTGGATTTATTTAAATTATAATAAAATAAGAAGTCTAAAATGAATTAGTATACTATAGTTATAATAAAATAACATAAAATTGTTATAATTATAATAAATTTAGATTTATTAGTTGGAAAAATTACCCTCAAAATGTGCTAATTATATTATAGATTTATTTAAATTATATTAAAAATAATTATAATATGATCTATAATAATTAATTATTCTAAATATATTATCACATTTATATTAAAAAGAGTATGATAATAATATAATTTAGATTTATTAGTTATATGAAATAGTATATGTATGGTAATTCTATTAAAAAAAGTTGTGATAATTTTATTTTATTGATGTAAAATAGAGTTACAATTTAAAAAGAAATTTAAGCATTAAATTTTAGCTCTGTAAATAATATCTAGTAATTAGATATATCCAATCAAGTAGCATCTAACAAAACTCACTTGTAAAAAGTGAAGATTCTTAGTATTAATAAATTAGAAGCATCTCCAAATGAATGGAACATTAAAGCTATGATTGTTCAAAGAGAGTTGGAAGATCATTTTATTCTATGATAAGGTTACATAATATTATGATATTATTTTTAATTTTTTCAAGTTGTTCATATTGTGTGAGGCAAACTCTCTGATATTCGGTTTTTTCTTTACCTTATTATTATTTATTTGATTTAGGTGAAAAATGTTTTCAACAATAATTTTTATCATTATTATTAAATGTGTTTATCACTTTAGTTTACATATTTTTCATATTTATTATGAATTATTAAAATTATTGTATGTTGTTTTACCTAATTTTTTATCTTAAATTTAAATTTATAATTGACTTTCTTATTTCAAATTTTTTATGTTTATTTTCTTTTAGTTAAATAATTATTTTATTTATATCAAATTTTCAAAGATCAAAATAATAAAGATTGAAGAATAGAAAATATCAATCTACAATATATTCATTTTTCAAATATTAAATACATATATTTACGTGCAATACACATTACATAGATATTTATTAGTTATTCTAATTAAATGTTATTGGTTTACATTAATTACATTTAAGTAAACTAAATTGCAGGTTCAATATTTAAAAATATTTTAATTATATTTTTCAAGTTGTTATTTTGAACATTTCAAGTTGTTAATTATATTCAAAATATAATTAAATTAATATATTTTAATAATATTTAACAACTTAAAAAATATTATTTTATAGTAATTAAAAATATAACATTTAAATATTAATTAAAAATTAAACATGTAAAACTACATACAAGACATGTGATAATAAAAACTAGTTTCAAGAAAAAGAAAAAGTCGTCCCTGATGTATGAAGATTATATATTTTACAAGTCTTTTGTTCGCTACAAAGAGGGTAAGCTATAAAAGTAGTCGTTATTATTTATTTCATATTACATTTTAATCATTTATATTTAAAATATTACGTTTTAGTTATTTACATTATTATTTTTTTTGAAACTTTTTTTTTTTGAAATCGACTTATATTTTGAAAACGAAAATGGGAGTAGCCACCAATCTCTTCTTTGTTATGAGGTGTGATCGGATCACCTCGTAATTTGATCGTTTTAATAAAAGGTTTGATTTACTAAAATAAGGGTTTTCGGTCAACAAAAATCCAGAAAAATGGGTTCGGGAGTCGGTTACGCACGAGGAAGGATTAGCACCCTCGTTACGCCCAAAATTGGTACCTAATTGATTACTTGATGTCTTTAGTGTCGAAAATTAAAAATTTGAAGAGAATTTAAAATACGTTCCTTTATTAAGACATTACTTAACTAAATTAATTTTCACGAAAAGGGTTTATTTCAAGTTAATCGAGAAGAAAAGATCATGTCCCGAAAGTTAGGACACAATACCTTAAATCCTTGAAAATGAGAACGAACGCTAAAATCTTATTTTTATTTATTTTAAAGTAGATATTCGCTAAAATCTTATTTTTATTTATTTTAAAGTAGATATTCGACTATCTCGGTTTTAGAAAAAAGCCATATTCCGCAAGTTAGGAACACGACTTTTCTAATTCTAAAATAATGAACATTTGTCTCGCTTTAAAAATTTTCTTTTTTTATGCATCGTACGAAAAACGAACATAACGCTTAAAACGATATGCATTTTACTTATTTGGGTGCAAAAACGGTTAATTATATTGTATGATGTAATAATGAAATAATATAAAATGACTATATAAATAGAACATTAGAATAATATATAATGAGTAAATAAGGAATGTTATAGTAATATTGATGCAATTAATACTATTATTAATAATATTAATAATTATATTATAGTAATAAAACAAATAAAGTAACATAGAATCAAAAACAAAAAAAAGGAAAAATGTGTGATTTAAAAGATAAACAGACATGACATAAATGTGCTACAAATAATAAAAGAAAAAGTAAAACAACTAGAACAAAAATAAAATAAATAAAATAAAATAATGATGACGAATAATAATGAACAAAAATTGCACAAATAATTATAAACAATCTAATTGTTTTTTTTAAGTGTAAAAAAGGGAAATAATAAATTGATAAATAAAGGGCTAAATCTATCAAATGAAATTAGAAAGCATAAATTAAAAAATAATAATTAATAAGGACTAAAATGTAACAAAACCAAAATCACAGGATAAAAATTAAAAAGAACAAAAAGAAACAGGATCGGATTAGAAATCGCCTAAAAGCGGAGGGACTAGGGTAGCAATTATACCCTAGTCACTAAACACGTGGATCATGTTTGGAAATCAGGTCGAGTTTCGGGTCAACGGAGACGACACCGTTTCAGGCATCCGTCTCTTAAAATGGTCTAGGGACCAAAATGAAAGTAAAATGAAATACAATGGCAAAATAAAAAAATAAAAAAAGATAGGACTAGATTGAAACAAGCCGCAAAAGTGGAAGGACCAAAGGCGCAAATAGACCCGTTTACAAAAACGTGTGGATCCCAGGAGATCCGAGTCGGGTAATCGGGTCAGTCCCAAAACGATGTCATTTTGGGGTGTTCAGGCCATCTAAAAACGATGTCGTTTTGGTGCCTTATTTAAATAAAAAAATTTCCAAAAAAAAAAACTCATTTCAGCCTTATTTAAAAAAAAACTAAAAAAACCAACCCCTCTTTTCTCTCAACAACCCAGAATCAGGCCGAAGGGGCCACCGTGCTCCACCACAACAACCGCAGGTCGTCGGCGACGATTCCGCTATCCATGGTGGCCAGCAAAATATAAAAAGGCCATTTTTTATCGTCTTGGCCTCCTGAACTTAGATCAGAACTCGCGTTTTCAAGAAAAAAAACCAAATTGCAAAAATCCCGAAAAAACCCTTCGTTTTTTTTATTTTTTAAAAAAAAACTCTCGTCAAAACCACCTATCATCGGAGGTGGTGGCCTCCTCTTCCCACGATGGCAGAGCATACTCTTTTTATTTTTTATTTTTATAATTTTTATATGTATAAAAAATAGATTCGAAGAAAAAAATAAATAAGAGAAAAAAATCACCTTCAGATTTTTGTATTCTGTTTATTGCTTCTTTTTTTGTTTCAAAAACCTCTTTTTTACAATTTTTTCCATGGTTTTTATAGCCATGATACATTGTTTCTTGCGTGTCTGTTTGTTCTTCTTTTTTGTAGATGCCTCTAGAGTTAATGACAGGACTGGAGCAGTTGACAGTGGCAGAGGCTAGGAGCGGCGCTGACATGGGAGAAGTGGCGACGGTAGGCTAGGGTTTCTTTTTTCCTGAAAAGATATTTTAGGCTACTAGGGTTTTTTGATTTGGGCCAGATTGAGCCATTGTAAATTTAGGCTATTTACTGTAAATGGACTCTGGACTATTTTATTTTGTATATTTATTATTTTATTTTGGGATGGATAAAATTGGCCCATTACAGCTACCACTCTTTCCTCATTGACGTGTAACAGGAATGGAGCAAATCTTTTAAGACGGGCCAATTTTGTCTGGTCTTGCCGAATCTCAACTTCTTTAGTGCTTCTCTTCTTCCAGTAGCCTCATTCCAACTCACTGTAACTTCAGGGGTATAGGAATTGTAATTTCAATCTACTCCACTGCAACTTCAGGGAGAAAACATTTGTAGCTTTAATCTACTCCACTGCAATTTTAGAGAGATAAGATTTGCTATCTTGTAACTTTAGTCTATTCCACTGCAACTTCAGGGTGATAAGACTTGCTATGGTAGATTTAACCTGACCTACTGCAACTTCAAATGTATTAGATTTGTTGTATCAATCTACTCCACTGTAACGTCAGGGAGAGAAGACTTGTAGCTTTAATCTGCTTTACTGCAACTTTAAAGAGATAAGATCTGTTATCTTTAATATGCTCCACTATAATTTTAGGGAGATAAGGTTTGTAGCTTTAATCTGCTCATGATAACTTCAATCCGCTCCATTGCAACTTTAGGGGTATAGGATTTATGGTTTCACTGATCTGTTACACCATTCTCTAGGGAACATGACCTGAAGAATCCATTTCAAGTGCCTATATTTATGCCAAGCGATTAGGATGTTATGATCAGAATGAATCAAATGCTCCTAACTAGACATGTATGAATGATATTTGCATGAATGCAGAATGTCATTTTCCAAGAATGATCCCCTTTTAATTGTAATTTCAATCTACTCCACTGCAACTTCAGGGAGAAAAGATTTGTAGCTTTAATCTACTCCACTGCAACTTCAGAGAGATAAGATTTGCTATCTTGTAACTTTAGTCTATTCCAATGCAACTTCAGGGTGATAAGACTTACTATGGTAGATTTGATCCGACCTACTGCAAGTTCAAAGGTATTGGATTCGTTGTTTCAATCTGCTCCACTGCAACTTCAGGGAGATAAGACTTGTAGCTTTAATCTGCTTCATTGCAACTTCAGAGAGATAAGATCTGCTATTTTCAATATACTCCACTGTAATTTTAGGGAGATAAGGTTTGTAGCTTTAATCTGGTCATGGTAACTTCAATCCGCCCTATTACAACTTCAGGGGTATAGGATTTGTGGTTTCACTGATCTGTTACACCATTCTCCAGGGAACATGACCTGAAGAATCTATTTCATGTGCCTATATTTATGCAAGCAATTAGGATGTTATGATCAAAATGAATCAAATGCTCCTAACTAGACATGTATGAATGCAGAATGTCATTTTTCAAGAATGATCCCCTTTTAATTGTAATTTCAATCTACTCCACTTCAACTTCAGGGAGAAAACATTTGTAGCTTTAATCTACTTCACTGCAACTTCAGAGAGATAAGATTTGCTATCTTGTAACTTTAGTCTATTCCACTAGAACTTCAGGGTGATAAGACTTGCTATGGTATATTTGATCTGACCTACTGCAAGTTCAAAAGTATTAGATTCGTTGTTTGAATCTGCTCCACTGCAACGTCAGGGAGATAAGACTTGTAGCTTTAATCTACTTCACTGCAACTTCAGAGAGATAAGATCTGCTATCTTCAATATGTTTCACTGTAATTTTAGGGAGATAAGGTTTGTAGCTTTAATCTTCTCAAGATAACTTCAATCCGCCCTATTGCAACTTTAGGGGTATAGGATTTGTGGTTTCACTGATCTGTTACACCATTCTCCAAGGAACACCTGAAGAATCCATTTCATGTGCTTATATTTATGCCAAGCGATTAGAATGTTATGATCAGAATGAATCAAATGCTCCTAACTAGACATGTATGAATGATATTTGCTTAATGCAGAATGTCATTTTTCAAGAATGATCCCCTTTTAATTGTAATTTCAATCTACTCCACTTCAACTTCAGGGAGAAAAGATTTGTAGCTTTAATCTACTTCACTGCAACTTCAGAGAGATAAGATTTGCTATCTTGTAACTTTAGTCTATTCCAATGCAACTTCAGGGTGATAAGACTTACTATGGTAGATTTGATCCGACCTACTGCAATTTCAAAGGTATTGGATTCGTTGTTTTAATCTGCTCTACTGCAACGTCAGGGAGATAAGACTTGTAGCTTTAATCTGCTTCACTGTAACTTCAGAGGGATAAGATCTGCTACCTTCAATATGCTCCACTGTAATTTTAGAGAGATAAGGTTTGTAGCTTTAATCTACTCATGGTAACTTCAATCCGCCCTATTACAACTTCAGGGGTATAGGATTTGTGGTTTCACTGATCTGTTACACCATTCTCTAGGGAACATGACCTGAAGAATCTATTTCATGTGCCTATATTTATGCCAAGCGATTAGGATGTTATGATCAAAATGAATCAAATGCTCCGAACTAGACATGTATGAATGATATTTGCATGAATGTAGAATGTCATTTTTCAAGAATGATCCCCTTTTAATTGTAATTTCAATCTACTGCACTGCAACTTCAGGGAGAAATGATTTGTAGCTTTAATCTACTCCACTGTAACTTCAGAGAGATAATATTTGCTATTTTTTAACTTTAGTCTATTTCACTGCAAATTCAGGGTGATAAGACTTGCTATGGTAGATTTGATTCGACCTACTGCAAGTTCAAAGGTATTAGATTCATTGTTTCAATCTGCTCTACTGCAACGTCAGGGAGATAAGACTTGTAGCTTTAATCTACTTCACTGCAACTTCAGAGAGATAAGATCTGCTATCTTCAATATGTTTCACTGTAATTTTAGGGAGATAAGGTTTGTAGCTTTAATCTTCTCAAGATAACTTCAATCCGCCCTATTGCAACTTTAGGGGTATAGGATTTGTGGTTTCACTGATCTGTTACACCATTCTCCAAGGAACATGACCTGAAGAATCCATTTCATGTGCCTATATTTATGCCAATCGATTAAGATGTTATGATCAGAATGAATCAAATGCTCCTAACTAGACATGTATGAATGATATTTGCATTAATGCAGAATGTCATTTTTCAAGAATGATCCCCTTTTAATTGTAATTTCAATCTACTCCACTGCAACTTCAGGGAGAAAAGATTTGTAGCTTTAATCTACTCCACTGCAACTTTAGAGAGATAATATTTGCTATCTTGTAACTTTAGTCTATTCCAATGCAACTTCAGGGTGATAAGACTTACTATGGCAGATTTGATCCGACCTACTGCAACTTCAAAGGTATTGGATTCGTTGTTTTAATCTGCTCCACTGCAACGTCAGGGAGATAAGACTTGTAGCTTTAATCTGCTTCACTGTAAGTTCAGAGAGATAAGATCTGCTATCTTCAATATGCTCCACTGTAATTTTAGAGAGATAAGGTTTGTAGCTTTAATCTGCTCATGGCAACTTCAATCCGCTCTATTACAACTTCAGGGGTATAGGATTTGTGGTTTCATTGATCTATTACAACATTCTCTAGGGAACATGACCTGAAGAATCTATTTCATGTGCCTATATTTATGCCAAGCGATTAGGATGTTATGATCAAAATGAATCAAATGCTCCTAACTAGACATGTATGAATGATATTTGCATGAATGCAGAATGTCATTTTTCAAGAATGATCCCCTTTTAATTGTAATTTTAATTTACTGCACTACAACTTCAGGGAGAAAAGATTTGTAGCTTTAATCTACTACACTGTAACTTCAGAGAGATAAGATTTGCTATTTTTTAACTTTAGTCTATTTCACTGCAACTTCAGGGTGATAAGACTTGCTATGGTAGATTTGATTCGACCTACTGCAAGTTCAAAGGTATTAGATTTATTGTTTCAATCTACTCTACAGCAACGTCAGGGAGATAAGACTTGTAGCTTTAATCTACTTTACTGCAACTTCAGAGAGATAAGATCTGCTATCTTCAATATGTTTCACTGTAATTTTAGGGAGATAAGGTTTGTAGCTTTAATCTTCTCTGGATAACTTCAATCCACCCTATTACAACTTTAGGGGTATAGGATTTGTGGTTTCACTGATCTGTTACACCATTCTCAAAGGAACATGACCTGAAGAATCCATTTCATGTTCCTATATTTATGCCAAGCGATTAGGATGTTATGATCAAAATTAATCAAATGCTCCTAACTAGACATGTATGAATGATATTTGCATTAATGCAGAATGTCATTTTTCAAGAATAATCCCCTTTTAATTGTAATTTCAATCTACTCCACTGCAACTTCAGGGAGAAAAGATTTGTAGCTTTAATCTACTCCACTGCAACTTCAGAGAGATAAGATTTGCTATCTTGTAACTTTAGTCTATTCCAATGCAACTTCAGGGTGATAAGACTTTTAATGATAGATTTGATCCGACCTACTGCAACTTCAAAGGTATTGGATTCGTTGTTTTAATCTGCTCCACTGCAACGTCAGGGAGATAAGACTTGTAGCTTTAATCTACTTCACTGTAACTTCAGAGAGATAAGATCTGCTATCTTCAATATGCTCCACTGTAATTTTAGAGAGATAAGGTTTGTAGCTTTAATCTACTCATGGTAACTTCAATCCGCCCTATTACAACTTCAGGGGTATAGGATTTGTGGTTTCACTGATCTGTTACACCATTCTCTAGGGACCATGACCTGAAGAATCTATTTCATGTGCCTATATTTATGCCAAGCGATTAGGATGTTATGATCAAAATGAATCAAATGCTCCTAACTAGACATGTATGAATGATATTTGCATGAATGCAGAATGTCATATTTCAAGAATGATCCCGTTTTAATTGTAATTTCAGTCTACTGCCCTGCAACTTCAGGGAGAAAAGATTTGTAGCTTTAATCTACTCCACTGTAACTTCAGAGAGATAAGATTTGCTATTTTTTAACTTTAGTCTATTTCACTGCAACTTCAGGGTGATAAGATTTGCTATGGTAGATTTAATTCGACCTACTGCAAGTTCAAAGGTATTAGATTCATTGTTTCAATCTGCTCTACTGCAACGTCAGGGAGATAAGACTTGTAGCTTTAATCTACTTCACTGCAACTTCAGAGAGATAAGATCTGCTATCTTCAATATGCTTCACTGTAATTTTAAGGAGATAAGGTTTGTAGCTTTAATCTGCTCAAGATAACTTTAATCCACTCCATTGCAACTTCAGGGGTATAGGATTTGTGGTTTCACTGATCTGTTACACCATTCTCTAGGGAACATGACCTGAAGAATTTATTTCATCTGCCTATATTTATGCCAAGCGATTAGAATGTTATGATCAGAATGAATCAAATGCTCTTAACAAGACATGTATGAATGAAATTTGCATGAATGCAGGATGTCATTTTTCAAGAATGATCCCCTTTTAATTGTAATTTCAATCTACTCCATTACAACTTCAGGGAGAAAAGATTTATAGCTTTAATCTACTCTACTGCAACTTCAGAGAGGTAAGATTTGCTATCATGTAACTTTAGTCTATTCCACTGCAACTTCAGGGTGATAAGACTTGCTATTGTAGATTTGATCCGACCTACTGCAAGTTCAAGGGTATTATATTCTTTGTTTCAATCTGCTCCACTACAACGTCAGCGAAATAAGACTTGTAGCTTTAATCTACTTCACTGTAAGTTCAGAGAGATAAGATCTGCTATCTTCAATATGCTCCACTATAATTTCAGGGAGATAAGGTTTGTAGCTTTAATCTGCTCACGATAACTTTAATCCGCCGTATTGCAACTTCAGGGGTATAGGATTTTTGGTTTCACTGATCTGTTACACCATCCTCCAAGAAACATGACTTGAAGAATCCATTTCATGTGCCTATATTTATGCCAAGCGATTAGGATGTTATGATCAGAATGGATCAATTGCTCCTAATTAGACATGTATGAATGATATTTGCATGAATGCAGAATGTCATTTTTAAGAATGATCCCCTTTTAATTGTAATTTCAATCTACTGCACTGCAACTTTAGGGAGAAAAGATTTGTAACTTTAATATACTCCACTACAACTTCAGAGAGATAAGATTTGCTATCTTGTAACTTTAGTCTATTCCACTACAACTTGAGGGTGATAAGACTTACTATAGTAGATTTGATCCGACCTACTGCAAGCTCAAAGGTATTGGATTCATTGTTTCAATCTACTCTACTGCAACGTTAGGGAGATAAGACTTGTAGCTTTAATCTACTTCACTGCAACTTCAAAGAGATAAGATTTGCTATCTTCAATATGCTCCACTGTAATTTTAAGGAGATAAGGTTTGTCGCTTTAATCTGCTTATAATAACTTCAATCTGCCCATTGTAACTTCAGGGGTATAGGATTTATGGTTTCACTGATCTGTTACACCATTCGCTAGGGAACATGACCTGAAGAATCTATTTCATGTGCCTATATTTATGCCAAGCAATTAGGATGTTATGATCAGAATGAATCAAATGCTCCTAACTAGGCATGTATGAATGATATTTGCATGAATGCAGAATGTCATTTTTTAAGAATGATCCCCTTTTAATTGTAATTTCAATCTACTCCACTGCAACTTCAGGGAGAAAATATTTGTAGCTTTAATCTACTCCACTGCAACTTCAGAGAGATAAGATTTGCTATCTTGTAACTTTAGTCTATTCCACTGTAACTTCAGGGTGATAAGACTTGCTATGGTAGATTTGATCCGACCTACTGCAAGTTCAAAGGTATTGGATTCGTTGTTTCAATCTGCTCCACTGCGATGTCAGGGAGATAAGACTTGAAGCTTTAATCTACTTCACTACAACTTCAGAGAGATAAGATCTGCTATCTTCAATTTGCTCCACTATAATTTTAGGAAGATAAGGTTTGTAGCTTTAATCTACTCATGATAACTTCAATCCGCCCCATTGCAACTTTAGGGGTATAGGATTTGTGGTTTCACTGATCTGTTACACCATTCTCTAGGGAGCAAGACCTGAAGAATCCATTTTATGTGCATATATTTATGCCAAGCGATTAGGATGTTATGATCAGAATGAATCAAATGCTCCTAACTAAACATGTATGAATGATATTTGCATGAATGCAGAATGTCATTTTTCAAGAATGATCCCCTTTTAATTGTAATTTCAATCTACTCCACTGCAACTTCAGAGAGAAAAGATTTATCGTTTTAATCTAGTCCACTGCAACTTCAGAGAGATAATATTTGCTATCTTGTAACTTTAGTCTATTCCACTGCAACTTCAGGGTGATAAAACTTGCTATGGTAGATTTGATCCGACCTACTGCAAGTTCAAAGGTATTGGATTCATTGTTTCAATCTGCTTCTCTACAACTTCAGAGAGATAAGATCTGCTATCTTCAATATGCTCCACTTTAATTTTAGGGAGATAAGGTTTGTAGCTTTAATTTGCTCATGATAACTTCAATCTGCCCCATTGTAACTTCAGGGGTATAGGATTTATGGTTTCACTGATATGTTACACCATTCTCCAGGGAACATGACCTGAAGAATCCATTTCATGTGCCTATATTTATACTAAGCAATTAGGATGTTATGATCAGAATGAATCAAATGCTCCTAACTAGACATGTATGAATGATATTTGCATGAATGCAGAATGTCATTTTTCAAGAATGATCCTCTTTTAATGCTTAGGTTGACATTGCTTGTTTTTCATCAAGGTTATATCACCGACGCATTACCATGGCTTCTTGTTCAGCTGGTATCTTTGATAGAAAATCTGAAGAAATAATTACAATTTAATATTTTCATTCCCAAATATTTCTAACTCTTAAACTTTGTTAGTTCTGACTAGTGGTCCTGTTTCAGGTCCTTATACTATTTAGAAACCTTTCAGAGTAATATGCAGAAATCCTTTTACTTGAATATTATTTGTCCATTCATCGTTACTTCAATGAAAAATGTTTGAAAAAGATCATAACAATGGACAAGATCGAAATTTATTGAGGGAAAGCTCGAAATGAATAGATTAATCAAAATAGTAAACGCTACTAAAATACAAAATGAGTTGGATAAAAACAGGTGCCCCAAATATCATAGCATGAGCTTCTCTACACAAACTTCTCGAAGACTATTTTGAACTTGATATGCGTTTAGGAGATCTAAAGTATTTTGATGATGCCCCAAGATGTAATGTTCTTCCTTCTGGGAAGACTCGACCAGCACATGTTTAATCTTCAATCCAAATTTGAGTTGCCATTTTTCGGGTTTTCAATTCAAAACTCCTTTGGTCTCAAGGTGCCTTTTGCAAGTTTTCGCCTTGGCCTCTCCCCTTTTTTTAGATGAAGTATTTCCTGACTGAATCCTAATTCATAGGGTTAGACAGGTTTTTTCCATCCATTTCGGTCAAGATCAACGCTCCTCCAGAAAAATTCTTTACCACATAAGGTCATTCCCAGTTTGGCATCCATTTTCCTTAGAAGTCCTTTTATATAGGAACGATATTTATCAATACTAGGTCTCCCTCATAGAATTTTCTAGGGTGAACCTTTTTGTCATCAGCTCGCATTATTCGTTTTTGGTACATCTGACCATGACGTATAGCTTTCAACCTCTTCTTATCAGTAAAGTTCAGCTAATCATATCGGGATTGGATCCATTCTGCTTCATCTAACTTTAACTCTGACAAAACTTGGAAAGAAGGAATCTCAACTTCAGTAGGCAGAACCACTTCTATTCCATAAACCAATGAGAAAGGTGTTGCCTCAGTAGAGGTTCTGACAAACGTTTGATAGGCATAAAGGGCAAATGGTAACTTCTCATGCTAATTTTTATAAGTTTCAATCATTTTCCCTACGATCTTCTTAATGTTCTTATTGGCTGCCTCCACCGTACCATTCATTTTTGGGCGATATGGTGACGAGTTATGGTGTTTGATCTTGAATTGACTACAGAACTTTGTTATCGTGTTGTTGTTCAAGTTCAATGCATTATCAGATATAATCATTTTTAGCATCCCATACCGACATATGATCTCTTTCTTCAAGAATTTACCAACTGTCGACTTCGTGACATTGGCTCAAGAAGTGGCCTCTACCCACTTGGTGATGTAATCAATGATCACAAAGATGAATCAATCCCCATTGGATGCTTTTAGTGAGAATGGCCGAATTACATCCATACCCCACATGGGGAAAGACCATAGAGAAGTCAGTACATGAAGAGGTGAAAGAGGCACATAAATTTTATCTTTATAAATTTGGCACTTATGGCATCTCTTAGCATAACTGATACAATCCCCTTCCATAATGGACTAATAATACCTGAATATCATGATTTGTCTGGCCATTATAAAACCATTAGCATGTGTTACGCAAATGCCCTCGTAGACTTCTTTCAAAATCTTTTTGGCCTCAACGGCGTCCACACATCTTAATAGCATTTGATCATTTCTTCTTTTATACAGGATTTCCCCATCTAAGACATAGCCATTGGCCAGTCTTCTTAGTGTCCTTTTATCATTCTCGGTCACCTGATTAGGATATTCACGATTCTTTACATATCGCAGTATATCCTGGTACTAAGGGTGATCATCTTTTTCCTCTTCTTCGATGTTGTAACAATGAGCTAAAGCCTCATAAATACTCATCTGGGTAGGTTTTACATCCTCTTGTTTGCTCATTTTAACCATGGAAGCTAAAATAGATAGGGCATCAGCCATCTGATTTTCATCTCGCGGAAGGTAACAGAAGGTGATATCATCAAACTATTTAATTAACTCTAGGACTAGCCTTCTATACTCGATCGAATTGGGATCTATTGTCTCTCATTCACCTTTGAGTTGATAGATCACTAATGTAGAATCCCTATATACCTCTAGTACTTTAATATTGCGTTCTATGGTTGTACGGATACCCATGATGCATGCTTCATATTCTGTCATATTATTCATACAATCAAAATCCAATTTACTAGTAAAGGGATAATGATCTCCATTTGGGGTTATCAAGACTACCCCAATTCCGTTACCCACAGCGTTTGAAGCCCTATCAAAATTTAGTTTCCAAGGATGTTCTTCTTCAGCGCATTCTTCAGTAGTCGCAACATACATCAGATCTTCGTTTGAGAAATCAAAATTCAAAGGCTCATAATCTTCTAGAGCTCTGTTGGCTAGAAAGTTTGCTATTGCACTCCATTTTATTGCCTTCTGGTTTACATAGATTATATCAAATTTAGAAAGCAGAATTTTTCATCGGGCTATTTTTCCATTCAGAGAAGTTGACTCCGTCATGTACTTTAGAGGGTCTATTTTTTAGATGAGCCAAGTTGTGTGGTACAACATGTATTGTCTCAGTCTTTGGGTTGTCCATATTAAGGTGCAACATAACTTCTCAATTGGCGAATGTCTTGTCTCATATTCAGTGAATTTCTTACTGAGGTAGTATATCGCTTTTTCTTTTTTTCCTGACTCATCGTGTTGGCCAAGCACACATCCCATAAAATTCTCAAATACTGCTAAGTACAGTATCAATGGCTTATCTAGACTAGGTGGCATCAACACTAAGGTATTGGGCATGTAATGTTTGACTTTTTCAAAGGTTTTTTGGCATTCCTCATCCTATAAACTTGGATTGTGTTTCTTAATGTGACAGAATATGGGGTCGCGTTTCTCGGTCAGTTGTGAAACAAAACGTGTGATGTAATTAGTCTTTCAAGGAAACCTCAGACTTCTTTTTGAGTGCGCGGCGGAGGTAACTCTTGTATAGCTTTGACTTTATCTGGGTCGATTTTGACCCCCTTTTCACTAACTACAAATCCTAGCAATTTTCCTAACCTAGCTTCGAAGGTACATTTTGCTGGATTGAGCTTTAGCTGGAACTTTCTCAACCTCAAAAACAATTTCCTTATGACTTGTATATGTTATTCTTTTGTTCAGGATTTTGCTATCATATCATCAACATAAACCTTAATTTTCTTGTGTATCATATCATGAAACAGGGTTACCATGGCTCTTTGATACGTCGCTCTTGCATTTTTTAGCCCGAATGACATCACTTTATAGCAAAATGTTCACCACATGATTATGACTGTGGTATTTTCCATGTCTTCAGGATGCATTTTAATCTAGTTGTATCTAGAGAAACCATCCATGAAGGAGAACAGTGAGTAACCTGCCTTATTGTCCACTAAGGTGTCGATGTGAGGCAACAAGAAATTATCTTTCATACTGGCCTTGTTTAAATCCTTGTAGTTCACACACATTCGTACCTTCTCATCTTTCTTAGGGAGGGATACTATATTAGCTACCCACTCCAAATATTTAACCACTTGTAGCAAACCATCGTCAAATTACTTTTTGACCTCTTCTTTTATTTTTAACAGGACATTTGGCCTCATTGTTTAAAGTTTCTTTTGTATTAGCTTGCATTATTATTTTATGGGAAGTCAGTATGCCACAATATCGGTACTTAGACCAGGCATGTCTTGATACGACCATGGGAAGACATCTTTGAACTCTTAGAGTAACTCAATGAGGTCTCGCTTTGTCTCTGTGGCGATGCAAGCTTTGATCTTCACCTCTTTCTTTTCTTGTCCATCTTCTAAGCTCACAATTTCTACTGACTCTTTGTGTAACGCCCCAAAAATCCAGAAACCCAAAAATCTCAAAATCCTGAAATTTTTTTGTTTTTGGTTTTGATAAAAATTGTGTTTTATGTTCCTAGCCATGTGATAATTATAGTAGGTCTTAATTAAGTTTTGAGTTCGAACCTAGGAATAAATGAAATTATAGTTTAATTATTAAAAGAATCAGGGTTGGCAAGTAGTTGGGCTTTTAAATAAAAATATGGGAAAAATAGCATCAAAAAGCCTTGTGGAGGAGTGGCTAAGTGACGCCACTTAGAGAGCAGAGAGGTGGCGTTAGTAGCTAGCAAGGAGATCCAAGGTTCGAATCCTAGCTTAGTATTTTTAAAAATTTAATTTTGGCCTTCTAGAAGGATGGTAGTGGCGTGAAAGAGGACTCCAAGGAAAGTATTCAGGAGAGAAAATTAAGGAAAATATCAAGGGGTTATCAGGGAGAAAAACGAGGAGATAAGAAGGGAAAAGTGATGGAGCCGAATTGGGAATTGGGTATGGAAAATTCAGCTATAAGGGCTATAAATAGGGGCCAAATACAGGGTTGCCAGGCTACTGCCGAAATTCTTCTTCACCTTGTTGCCAGAAACCCCTTTCTCCAAAAACTGAAAACCCTTTTCTTTTCAAGATCCAAAAAGTTGAAAACCCTTTTATTTTTTTTTCTTTTCTTCCTATCAGTTTCTATTATTCTCTACACAATTTTCTTTGTTTCACTTAGCCGATTTCTTCTTCTACTCTTCTTCTTTAATTTGTACCAAATAAACCTTATTCACCATACTAAATTTGAAAAGCCGAAAAGCTGAATCTCTCAAGGGCTGAATACTCTTTGACCGAATCTAGTGGAATTAGTGCCAGATCTCGATTTTGGATTCCTGCCGATTTGCTCTTCATATCTGAGAAATACGCGTGTTTAGTGATCAAAGTAAAAGTTAGTAAAGGCTTGGCGTTCAGGTAAGGTTAATGTGAGATTCCGGTTTTTGGTAAAGTATTCGATAAGTATGTAAGATTAATCTTTGAGTGATATCGATTGTAGGTTTGGGCTAAGGAGATCGCATCACGCTTGCTTACTAGGTGTGTACATACACTGCACACACACTATGAATTGACAAAAGGTGAAATGCCGAAATGCCGAAGTGCCAAAATGCCAAAAAGTAAAAAGTTTGGCTACGGTGGTCTTGCGAGTGCGCGAACACTCATAAGGGAGAGACCGATAGGTTTCCTGAGACCCACGAGTGATTCTGTAGACTTGGGTTGTGATTTGGCCATACAGGTCGGAATGGGCTAAATGGGCCCGATGGGCTGTTGGGCCCATGATAGGCAAAAACTGAATATTGATGCTATGTGATAGAAATTTGTATGTGAGAAAGAATATGAGTGTGACTGGGCCTAACAGGCCAAATAAATGTGACTTGGGTCTAATGGGCCATATACAGGTGATTTGGGCCTAATGGGCCATATGAATATGATTGGGCTTAAGGGGCCAGATACAGGTATGTGAATTTGTTTAGGCTTCGTAAGGGGTTTTTTTGGGCCTAGTATATGATAACTACATAAAAACTTAATTAATATATTGCAACCGTGGACAAGTCATAGGGTTAAGATGTGGCAATGGGTATATGCATGTCTAGGATTGGATCTAGGGAGAGCTTGGTACTTAAGCGGTCTTAATGACCCACCTCTTCTTATCTGGAATCCTACCTGGTGCATAGTATTCGTTCATCTTAGCTCGCGGGACTTGTTAACGGGCCAAGGTAAATGAAAACCATAATTAAGGAAAAATTACGTGTTAAATGTAAGTTTATTGAATGTGACATGCCTATTTGCTGCATACATATGATATTCTGCTTAGGTTGCATATGGGATGGGAAATATGGAACGGAGGAAGTATATGGGATCGCATGGTTGCTTGACAATCGTGGATCCACTGACGGCTTTTAAAGCCCAATATGTAAATGAAGGTAGTTCCGCAACCGGGCTACCATGGTGTGTGGGCTAGGTGGGTCGATATTTATATCCCCACATGGTGTGACAGAGGGACGGAGCTGGTATGTAGCGGATGGATAATTTTAATGGGATTGCATTGCATGATTGATAAATGATTTTTTTTAAATGCTTATTTTCCGTCGAGGGTTGTACACACTGAGTTTGTGAAAACTCACCCCCCTCTTTTATTTTATTTTCAGGTGATGCTTAGCAGAAGGTTCGATGTTTGGAGGAACTCTGGGTGGTCAGCTAGCAAGGCAACTTGGACTTGTTTCTCTTTTAAAAGCATATAAGTTCTTTATTTTATTAAGTATTTTTCAGATCAGAATGTAATAAGGCTTCCTTCTTATTATTATTTACATTATTATCATTTTCATTGTAATTACGAGAAGTTGAACATGGGATTCCTAACTTATAGTATGTTTTCTACGTTTCAGCAACTTAAATTTTAAATGATAAAGTTTTCTTAAATCAAATGTTTTAAACAAGGCTTTCGCAACTGAAAGGTGTGTTTATTTTTAAAATAATTAAGGGTTCTTTTGTTTAAGAAGGGTTTTCAATGAAAACACGATTGTCGCTAAAACACTTCAATATGACACGCCAGATTCGGCCATAACGTCTGGGCCAGGTTTGGGGTGTTACACTTTGTGATGTAAAATCTATTTCTCCTCTTATTTTACCATTCTTAACAAATCAGGAGATAATTTACAATCTCGATCATATTCAAAGTCCTGAGATTCTTCTAGACACATATCTTGCTCAAAAGGAGATTCTGAGTTAGTAGCAGCATTGCTCATATCATTGATATTTAGAGACCTATTATAGAAATGAAGGAACACTCAAAGAATAAATGAATCTAAGAATAACTATATGTGTGGTGTGGGTATGAATGAAATGGAAAGAATAAAAGAATATTTGCCAAAATGAGACACAAAGATGCATTTTATTAAAATAAAAATAATGGACATATGCCTTTTTCACAAAAGGATTTTTATTGCTCCCAAGCCTAGAGCAATAAGTGTGTTTTGAATATTAATCTGAATTAGTCCTAAAAATTACAGGGATTTCTTTCGTAGTCCAATTGTTCAAAACACTTCAGGGGAAATAAGAACGAATGCCTAACAGGTTTTCCTCAATTCCTTCTTCAAATATGGCATTGATGCTCAAGTTTCCCAACATTTATTCCGCAGTTTTTTTTCTTGACATCTTCTGTTCAAGGTAAATAGTTCCTCCTGACATGAAAGTTTTGGATATATGAGGAAAAGTTATCAGTTCCCACTTAACTTCTCCCCCACTCAGTCGCGTTCTTCTCCTTTCTTACTTCTTCTCCATCTCTTTCTTCCTTTGCCTCGCATCTGGCTTGTATTCTAAGTCAAAGCAGTCTCATTTGTTTATCAGTATTGGTGCCTCAACCCTTCTTTGTAGGTATTTTTTCGAGTCCCTTCCCAGGTAAGGCTCATTTCCCAACCATCAACTACAGGCCCATCCTCGTAGATTTGAATATTTTGGGTACTGGGATTTTACTTCTTTCAACAATGAACGTTGTATTCGCAAATTCTAGTGATTGAAAGAAACATTCTATTGCCTCTTTATCTTCTCCTATGTACGGTGCGTCACTAGTTATGGATGCAACAATAACCTCTTCAGCGTTTATCGTCACCAGTCGATCCTCTGTTACCAATTTAGTTTTTAGTGTAGTGATGACGACATTGCCCCAGCCAGATGAATCCAAGGTCTACCCAACAAGCAGATATAAGAAGGCTTGCTATCCATCACCAAAAAGTCTACCTCATATGTGTTTGAACCAATTAGGAGAGGTGTTCCAATCCTTCCCATCACCCTTCTTTCT
The DNA here is from genome assembly GCA_025698475.1 of Gossypium anomalum. Taxonomy (NCBI): domain Eukaryota; kingdom Viridiplantae; phylum Streptophyta; class Magnoliopsida; order Malvales; family Malvaceae; genus Gossypium; species Gossypium anomalum. The sequence goes on along the minus strand of CM046966.1, from coordinate 71,060,070 downwards.
GTACCATTGAATGCTCTCACTATGTTTTGGCACATCTTCATATGAGAGCTATCCACTGGCAATCTATTCAGGGTGGATAAAGGCAAGACGTTTAGTGCAAATCTATTGTCGATTAACACCCCTGGCAATGTATATCTTTCGCATCGGGTAGTGATATGTAGGGCCTTCGTGGATCTCAGTTCCCAAGGGGTATTTCATTATTATTGAAAAAGATAAAACTGTCGGTACTTATATTGTTAACCAGACAGTCTAGCTTGCTCACAGAGATATCATTAGCGACATAAGTTTCATTCAACACTTTCATCAACGTGCTACGATGTGTCTCTAAGCTCAAGAGCAAGGCCAGTATTAATATACGAGCTGGTTGTTTGTGTAGCTGTTCCACAACACTATACTTGCTACGTTTCAAGAATTTTAGGAATTCCTTAGCCTCGTTCTCATTTACTGGCTCATTGATAAGTGATTCAAACCTAACCATTTTTTCTTTCTTTTGCTCAACTGTCAGGGTTTTTCCTTTAGTGGGCTCAATTTTTGCACCTGTAGGTTATAGCATCTCCCACTGCGCATATAGAAACCAATATCTTGGCCCTCTTCTAAAGTGCCAACTGAGTTCTCCTCTCCTGGGATCATCACGTTGCAATCGTAGTTCCATAGAATCTTTTTACTATCTTTATAGGGAAAAGCCACAGGTTTCTAAATTATTACTCTTGGTACAACTTGTGCTTCCACTTTATTGTTTCTTGGTCGTGAAATAATCACCACTGGGCAGTTGACCTGGTGGACCTTCTCCATTGATCCTTCCTTTGAGGCACAAACATACCCTTCTTCCGAGTCCTTGACATCTTCAAAGAATCCCAACTCTTTGTTATCCATCATACTTTGCACCAAAGCTCTGAATTCAGCGCATTCCTAGATCTCATGACCTTCTTCAGCGTGGAACTCACAGTAGCTCATCACTCCTTTAGGTACCTCCTTCGAATCTTGAACGAATAATCCCACGCTTATCATTTCTTACCAGACCCATTTTAACAGGGATCTTACTTCTGCAACATCAGTTTTGGTCTTTTTTCTTTCACTCTCAATTATCGCGTTTACCCCTTGATTTGAATGACTGGGTAATAGATTTCCTGCCACGTTAGGTCTCGATGGATCATTTGACTTTACAATCCCCATCTTGGTGAACCTTTCAATCAACTTTTTGAATGCAATGCAGTTCTCAATTGAGTGTCTAGTTATTCCTATGTGGTACTTGTATTGAGCATTCGCATCATACCATTTTGGGAACAGAGGTTGCATGAGTTTCAAGTAGAACGGGGATACCACATGCGCATCGAACAAATTCTGATATAACTCCCTATATGTCATCGGGATGGGTGTGAAATGGAGTTTTCCTGTGTTTGGCCTTGAGTTAGGTTCTAGCCTTGAAGGGCATTGATGGCTGATTGTTATAGTCCTTGGTTAGCTTACAGTGACCAGTTTTGAATAACCTTTATTATACACACTCGCGTTATTCACTTTATTTTCTTTCTTTCTCGGAGCTGATCTTTTGGCGTTTTCTCCCGCGTCTATTTTCCCACTCCTTACTGCATTTTCAATCATTTCTCTGGACATTACTATATCTGAGAAGCTCTTGGTAGCACTTCCCAACATATGGTTAATAAACGGGGCTTTCAGAGTATTTACGAAAAGCATTGTTGTAAGTTAGGAATACGACTTTTCTAATTCCAAAATAATGAACATTCGCCTCGGTTTAAAAATTTTCCTTTTCTATGCATCGTACGAAAAACGAACGTAACGCTTAAAACGATATGCATTTTACTTATTCGGGCATAATACAAAAACGGGTAATTATATTGTATGATATGATAATGAAATAATGTAAAATGACTATATAAGTAAAACATTAGAATAATTTATAATGAGTAAATAATGAATGCTATAGTAATATTGATACAGTTAATAACATTATTAATAATATTAATAATTAGATTATAGTAATAAAACAAATAAAGTAACATAGAATCAAATAAAAATGAAAAATGTGTGATTTAATAGATAAACAAACATGACATAAATATGCCACAAATAATAAAAGAAAAAGTAAAACAACTAGAACAAAAATAAAATAAGGATGACGATAATAATGAACAAAAATTGCACAAATAATTATAAACAATCTAATTTTTTTTAAGTGTAAACAAGGGAAATAATAAATAGATAAATAAATAGATAAATAAGTTAATAAATAAAGTAAAAAAAATTGTACAAAGGTTGAAATTAAATAAATAAAGGGCTAGAGTAGTTAGATAAATAAAGGGCTAAACCTAAACTCAAATGAAATTAGAAAGCATAAGTTTAAAAAAATTTAAAAAGAAAAAAAAGAAATAGGATCGGATTGGAAACCGCCTAAAAGCTGAGGGACTAGGGTAGCAATTATACCCTTGTCACTAAACACACGAATCTTGACTGGAAATCGAGTTGGGTTTTGGGTCAACGGAGACAGTACCGTTTCAAGCATCCACCTCTTAAAATGGTCTATGGACCAAAATGAAAGTAAAATGAAATACAATGGAAAAATAAAAAAATAAAAAATAAGATAGGACTAGATTGAAACAAGTTGCAAAAGCGGAAGGACCAAAGGTGCAAATAGACCCCTTTACAAAAACACGCGGATCTCAGGAGATTCGGGTCGAGTAATCTGGTCAACTCCAAAACGACGCCGTTTTGGGGCGTTTCAGGCCATCCAAAAATAGTGTCGTTTTGGTGCCTTATTTAAATAAAAAATTTTCCAAAAAAAAAAACTCATTTCAGCCTTGTTTTAAAAAAAAATTAAAAAAAAATAACCCCTCTTTTCTCTCAACAGGCCAGAATCTGGCTAAGGGGGCCGCTGTGCTCCATTGCGACAGCCGTCGGTCGTTGGCAATGGGTCTGCCATCCACGGTGGCCGACAAAATATAAAAAGACCCCTTTTGATCGTCTTGGCCTCTGAACTTAGATCGGAACTCGCATTTTCTAAAAAAAAAACACCAAATTGTAGAAATCTCGAAGAAACCCTTCGATTTTTTTTCTTTAAAAAAAAACTCTCGTCAAAACCACCTATCATCGGAGGTGGTGGCCTCGTCTACCCATCATGGCAGAGCGTACTCTTTTTATTTTTAATTTTTATGATTTTGTGTATGTATAAAAAATAGATTCGAAGAAAAAATATAAATAATAGAAAAAATCACCTTAAGATTTTTGTATTATGTTTATTGCTTCTTCTTCTTTTCAAAAACCTCATTTTTACAATCTGTTTCCATGGTTTTTATAGCCATGATACACTGTTCCTTGTGAGTTTGTTTGTTCTTCTTTTTTGCACATGCCTCTGGAGTCAATGATGGGACGGGAGCAGTTGACGGTTCAGAGGCTAGGAGCGGCGTTGACGTGGGAGGAGTAGCAGCGGTTGGCTAGGGTTTCTTTTTTCCTGAAAAGATGTTTTAGGCTACTAGGATTTTTTTTATTTAGGCCAGATTGGGCCATTGTAAATTTGGGCTATTTGCTATAAATGGACTCTGGACTATTTTTATTTTGTATATTTATTATTTTATTTTGGGCCGGATAAAATTGTCTCATTACAGTTTTATTACGAAGTGGTTACTCTGCCAATAAGCTCTGTTACCTCCCTAACGGTAATCCTACATGGCAGTCCAAATGGGTTTTAAATGCCAACTTGGATGTCTAACTAGGATGAGAATAGGTTTTTAATTAAATAAATTTAATTAATTAAATATTTTAAATTAATTACACCTTGAATTGGAAAAGAAAAATCGTTTGTCTCATTTTTCTTTTAGTTTTCTTTTCCATTTTGATTGAAAAAATTATTCTCATCCCAGTTGGACATCCAAGTTGATATTTAAAACTCATTTAGACTGCAACGTAGGATTACTATTAGAGAGGTAACGGAGTTTAATGGTAGAGTGCTACTTCATAACAAAACAGTGACGTAAGTGACAAAATGTAGTCTAAAGTAAAAAAAAAAAGTGATTGTTTTTGTAGTTTACCCTGCAAAAAAAAAAAAATATATATATATATATATATATATATATATATAAAAGTAGATCTATATCATTTAATCTCATTGTATATATTTGAACAATCTCATTATAGACTCTGATTTTATATGCTCTTTTTTAACATAATGCCTAAAACTATTCATAACCCTTACTCCAACCTATAAATAAGAAAATAATATACTTTAATGCACTCGAGTCTACGTTAATATTAATATTTTTCTACTTAACGAAAAGATATAGCACATTGAATATTAATATTATTCTACTTTATACCAAAAGATATTATTCTTTTTTTTTTTAATTATTCTGTGCTTTCAAATTCAACAACGAGAAACAAAATAGAGAATGGGCAACGGGCCACCCACGCACCAAAAGCAAATCATTGAAAATTTGATGTTATCTGCTGCTAAATTGAAGTGAAAGGCATCCAATGAAATTTCATTATACAATATATGATAATATAGAAAATGTCACATTAAAGCCAGGACCTTCCTATTCCTATTCCTTTTACTATTCCTATACTTTATCATTTGATTTAATTACAGCTGTAATTAAACTCACATTTTTGTCATCTATAAAATTAAGGTACAAGGTTACAACGTTTTCAGTAAAAGAATTAAAATATAAATTGACTCTTTACAATATCTAATTAAAGTTTTCAATGATAAAAAGTAAAGGTTTAATGGTACTATAAGTTGTTGAACTTTTTTAAAAAAAATTTTAATTAAGCCTTTTTAAATTTTTTATCCAATTGAGCATCTGAAATAATAAATTTGATTAAATAAACTATTTCACTAATGTTGACCATTAGTACTTAATGACAATGTTGATGTGGCCGTTAACAAATGCCACTGTAGCACCAATTGTTGTCGTGTAGTACCACATCATCACGATAGCTGAAGTGGCAATGCCACATCAATGGTAATTATTGACATAACACTACCATGTCAGCAAAATTAAAAATTTCAAAAAAGTAACATATTTTAAATTTATTTTTAAAATAAGTACACAATAAATTTGGATAAATGGTTGTCCATGTTCATTTGATTTTAGACACCAATTTATCTAGATTCATTCTAGAATTATAAAAAAAATAAAAAAATAATTAAAATGTACTAAAATTTTTTAATTTTTTTGTTAGAAATTAATAAAAACAACAAAATTTTATAAAATGTATAAAAATTATTAAAAACAAAAAAAACAGAAAAAATAATTATAAAATTATTACAAATTAATTAAAAATCATAAAGTTATTTTCCTCATTTTGATTAAATTATTTGACTAATATAACTTGCTCAAATTGAAAAGTGATAGGTAAAAGTATAATAAAAAAAAATAATCTTGATTTTGTGATATAAGTTGTTGATGTTCATTCTTTATTTAAAATATAAAAAATAATAAATTATTTTTATAAATTTTATAAAATTTTATGATTTTAATGAATTTCTAATAGTTTTATAAATTTTAATTGTTTTTATAATTTTTTATATTTTTTTAATTCTAGAATGCATTTGGACAAATGTGTGTCCCAATTCAAATGAACCGAAACAACCATTTTTCTAGATTCATTGTGTACTTATTTTAATAATATTTTTTTTATTTTTTTGCTAATTTGGCTTCTGCTAATGGTCATGTCAATATTGTCATTAAATACTTACGGACAACAACAGTCAAAGGGCTTATTTGACTTGTTTTGTTAGTTTAGGAGCTCAATTGAGTGCAACAAGCTCGAAAGAATTTAATTGACTTTTTTGAAAAAGTTTGAGGGCTTATGATACCATTAAGCGAAAATAAAACTAGGCTCCTGCATTGACACTTTAACAAAAACTATCATTAATTAATTTGACCATTAGCGAATGTTGATGTGATTAACGAAAATAATGAGAAGTTGATACATAACATACCACATCAACGTGTATTTTAAAAAATAAAAAAATCCAAAAAAGTTACTAAAATGCATGCTATTAGGCTTGGGCAAAAAATACATTCATTTTTTGAAGTATATTCTTAAGGTCATTCATAATATTATAAAAAAATTAAAAAATTATTAAAAAAGAGTTAAAATATTAGAATTCTATATATACAATTCATAAAATTCTAAAAATATTAAAAATTATTAAAAATATCAAAATAATCGATTATACATAAAACTTCTTTACCATAACCCGCAACAGCAATGAAGGTGCCATTAAATGCCAATTACCATTATCACAATGAATGTACTTGAGAGGTCACTTTATGTAACTTCCCCAACTCGGCCTAAACGTTAAACCAGAATTTGGAAGATTATATCAGCCACCGGGATGGCCTAGCAGAGTTATCGAAGTTTTTGAAAATAGTCATCTTTAAAACATTTATTGATTTAGTAGAAAACTTACTTACAAATGGTTCTATTATTCCTCTAAGTTTTAATTCTAAATTAGTAGAGGAAAAGTGATTTGTTTATTTTTAGTAAAATCGGGGTTCATGCATACTATTCAATAATCATGATATAATATCCTAATAATTTTAAATTGAACATTATGCAAATTAAACCAAACCCAAATCCTAAGTCTCATGTCATAGTTCGAAATAAAATAGTACAGCCTTTGAATAAAAATAATAATCTTATAATGCTTAAAAAGAAATAAATTCTTCCAAGTCGAGACCCTTCGGATGCCACGTCCGCGTCCTAACCTGGCGGGTTATCTGTAAGGATGAAAATTTAAGGGAGAGTGAGCTATGACACTCAGTGTGACTTCAATTACAGGGAAATCAATGCAATAGTTGGTAAGATATATTAAATAAAATCACAAAAATTAATCATATTCAACAGCAGATCAGAATTTTGATTTCTCAATTTAACTAACATTAGTATCATAAAATCTCACAATATAGATTTCAGAGTAATAGATTTTAAGATTTTCCCACAATATACATATCTATACATATGTCAAAACAGAAATTTCAAATTTGTATGCACATGATTTTAAAGATGCCATACGGTTTTAGGTTTTAGCAGAATAGATCCTACCTCATCGCTACACACCACAATGGGAGTTACCTCGGAACTCCCTTCTCAAACATATCAGTTTGTGGTTAAATCATTATTGGTTCGCTGATAATAACTGCCATTTTGTTGTGGATACATAGCAAGTCCCCGCAGTTGGTGTCACATCCCAAAATTAAGCTAAAAGAAATAGGGATGAAAGTTAGAATTTTATTTTTAAAGCATAGTAAGAAGAGGGTAAGCAGACTTAGAATGTCTTAAAAATTATTTTTGATCAGGTATTAACAAGAATAGATTACTATACTTAATGGTAAGGTGTTAAGCGAGATAAAGTCCTAGGTTCAAACCCTTTAAATTACATTCCTTGTTGATTTTTTTTCCATTTCCCCTAATGCATGGCCAAAACCCTTAAAAACAATTTCTTGAAGGCTTATGATAAGAATGAGCTTGTTGGTTCAGTAATAAAACTTTAGCTAACCCTTGGGTCCTAAGTTCAAAACTCTTTGTGTGCATTCAACCAAAATATTTTGTTTTTTTTTTAATTTTACCCCATAAAGTACTGAAATTTCAAACCAGCCTAGACCAAAAACTATTTTTTTAATTTAGTATTTAATTTAAATCAACCCTAATTCTAAACTAATTCCTAATCCTATTGCAATTAATGAAGAATATTTTTTTATAAATAGCCAATCTTTTCAAAAACTCAATTTTCATATTTTTAAGATTTTTCAAGAAAAGTTCTTAAAATTCTCTTCTTCTTCATTTCCGAAACCCTCACTGAAATTAGGGTTCTTAAAAGATTTTAAGATTTTCAAATCCGTCCCTCTCCTCTCATTAGATTGTCATTTCCTTTATCCAAATTAAGGTTTTTGTATATTTAATCAAGTGTGAGATCTAAACTTAAATCAATGTGAATGATTAATCAAGTGAAAGTATTAGAAAATAAGGTAATTTGTTATGTGAACCCTATCGTGCGAACCCCTAGAAGGAATATATGTGTGACCCCTTAGTGCATATGTAACACCTCAAGCCCGGCCTAGAAGTTAAGATCAAGTCCGAAGAGTTACATTAACATTACTAGGAAAAGCCAACTTTTATAAACACAGTTAAAAACCGTCTAACAGATTGTAACAATAAAAAAACCAAGTCGATAATTCAACAATCTTAGAAAGTCATAGTATGAAGAAAATACTAAAATTACTAATAATATAAATAAAGGGTGATAAAGCATATTGACCGAGCTTTCACTATGCCGACCTGATCAAGATTGTGAGTTACCTGTAATTCAACCAACAAAAAAGTGAGTTGAAAACTTAGTGTGTAACCAGTATAGATTCAATTAGAAGCACAATTATAATAATAAATTACTAAACTCAAGTTCAACTTAGAATCAGAGAATATCCAGTACAATCTTAACACATCAGTCGAATGGCAGAACAATTCTAGTTTAGATATAGAACAAATCAGAAATAGATGCATTTATTCTTACTTCTATCCGTTACACACCATCTTTGACCAACCCAACACACCGTTAAGCGAATTTAATATCCATCCAGCCTTACACACCATATAGTGTCAGTTCGACACTTTCAATGTGATTGCAAACTAGCTACTAGATCAAATTGCGATAAAATGCCAGATTCACATATAAACTGTGGCTTAGCCACTGAACTAGAACATACCACTTCCTCTTTTATACAATTCTCATCCAACGTAAATACAGATTACAAATGTCTAATGTCAAATGTCAAAAAGGTACACACAGTCATTTAGGTTCAGTTCATAATTAGGTGGTACAGATCAATATCATCAGCAGTTGTCAAACTCAGTATACATTTATATAATCAATAGCTCAGTCTCGGATCATTAGATAGCAACTTATACGGTCTAATTTAGATCATATGTACACTACGGAAGACCTACGTTTGCGTTAGACGACACTTACAGCCTCAGAGATAAATTCCAACCTGGCCTACATGCCTATGTGGTTCCACGCGGCCCAAATGATTGGTTCGTATGACCTTATATGGCTTGGCACACCCGTATGTCTCACACAGCCTGACACACACCTGTGTCATCTGCCTGTGTGGTCTTAAATCGCAAAAAAAGAGTTACACAGCCTAGACACACGTCTATGTCTCTGGCCTGTGTGGTCTTTAATAGCAACAGTGAGTCACATGGCCTGCCACATAACCTGGCACACGACCGTGTGGCGTTGATAATCACCATTTTCGGTGTCTGAATTTCATAGAGAGACGGGTTTTTGGTACACACTTGATGTAAACTTTGACGTAGGAGCAATGCAGTGGAACCCCAAACCCTAGAACGACCATCCAATAACTAATTCAACAACTATTTTCAACGAATCACAAAAATTAACACACAAAACTAACTCTTATGTCAAAAAACTTCAACACAACCTGCTCACTCAGATTTCAACACTCACCTCGCATGTGATCACGAAAATGGAACTAATGTGTTAGTGAAAGGATTCTCGCAAGATCCTTGCCTAAAAAGGGAGTCAAACGTACGCTTAAAACATGAAATTCAAATAGCAAAACAATTTCAACCAAAGAACAAAAACAACTAAAAACTCGCAGAAACGAAAAGAATTTACGATAGAACTTACACAGAGATCCTCTAACGACACAACGAACAACGTAAGACTCTAACTAGTCTTGGTAGCCACTTTACAGACGTAATCAAAAAGAAAAATAAAAGGAATTAAAAAAGAAGGAAAAAAAAAGGAGAATGGGAAAAGGGAAAGTGAAAGAGGGAAACATTAAATTCTATTTTAACTACTGATAGGATTTCTAACATTCAACAAAAAAATTCCTAAACGCATACACCGAGACTCGAGCACAAGACCATTGACACAGATATACACTTAACCATCGAACCAACAGGCTCATTCTTGACACTGTTTCACACATAATTAAACTTATGTTGTTAATTCCAGGCTAGAGACTAACTTAAAATAAAATAACAAAATTTTCCAAATATGTGACTCGATCTCTCGACCTCAAACACATAAGCAGAGCACATAGCTATAGATATATAGACTTAATTATAATAGAATTCAACAGTCAGACAATCAAATTTTTGAGGCGTTACAAGATAAATGCAAACCCTATATGTTTTATACATGTGAACTTTACAAGTTTTAATATGCGAACCCTATATGTATTATATATGCGAACCCCTATGTTATATACGATGACATAGCATGTGAACCCCCATGTTATATAGTAAGACATAGCGAACTGTTAGTACATATACGTGAACACTCATGCAAACCCCATGTATGCAAACAATCCATACGAACCCATGTATGCGAACCTACATGCAAACCCTTATCAATTCAATATGCGAACAGCATATGATTCAGTATGTAAACCCTATATGTGAGAACCATATATGTGCGAACCCTATATGTGCAAACCCTGTATGTACGAACCTTACATGTGTGAACACTACATGTGTGAACACTACATGTGAACCTGTTATGTATGTGTTAGCCGAACTAAGCATGTTAATATCCCAATATTAATTCACATGAAGAAACTGTATATGTGAAATTGTTTTTAGTTCGCATAAAGTAATTTCATATGTGAAATTTATATGAATTAATTGCATAAATACATGCCAATGATTGTTAGTATAAAAAATATTCATACACTGTATTGAAAGGTAAATGTGCTTGATAAGCATAGTAATCAATTATCGATTGATAAATAGCATGACATAATGAAGTTGTATGCATGATTACATGAAATTGGGTATGGAGGACGGAAGAGTTCTGTAGGATAAAGTGGCAAATTAAGTCCACATCGAAAGTCAGTATTGCACGAAGTAGGTGGCAATATCATTGAAACTGGGTAAACCGAGATGATAGTTTAAAAAGCCATCAAAATCGGGCAACAGGGATGGTAAGTTATTGTAGTAAAAGTCATAATCACTTATGACAATTGAACGACCATCGTTATCGAGAAATACAGGATAGTAAGTTATTGACATGTGTTTTAGTGTGCCGAGTGATGCTCGAGGGCTAATAGGATGGATGGTTAGGAATTTAAAATTTAAAATTAAAATTGCATTGCATCATGAGCATAACATGTACATGCATTGATTTACTAAATGTTCTTCACATTATGTTTAATTGCTATGTTGCTCTAAGTTAAATGCTTTACCATTTGAACAATTATATATAATGATTTATAAATTAGTCTCGCACTAAGCTGCCATAAGCTCACTCCCCCCTTTTCCTTACCTCTTAGGTAACGCAGAAAACTAGGACTCGGAATGGCATCGGAGGAATCTCAAACTAGTGCCTCGTTATTATTATTTAATAGTCCCCATTTAAGTTTTTCTTAATCGTTTATTAGTTTATTTATTGGGTTGTAATTCTTTAATTATTATTGCTTTTATAATTGTGGTTTAGGATTATTTAGCTTATTAATTTTTAAGTATGATACTTAGTTAATACTCTGATAGTTGTGTACTAATTTGTTCACAAAACTATTATTCTTAATAATGTTTTTTGTTGCTTTACAAAAAAGTTTTGAAATGTCTTTTAAACCTTAACAGTTTTTCTCAAAGCTTCATATTAATAATGTTGTAATTGAATAGCTAAGTAAAGCCAGTTTGGTTAATGAATGTTTTTATTAAAAATAGAAGAGCGATTTTCATACAATTCAACGCAAGCAAAAGAATGACTTTATAAGACCGCTTCGGTGATCAATGTAATGCCTTTGACTTAGCCAAAACTCTTAGGTCAAGTTGGGGGTGTTACAATTGGAAACCGCCTTTGGCTATGGGTTCACAGCAAAAATTCCTGCAGATGAAGCCTACTTTTTGGTTGTAGATTGTACAACATTACTTGTAGTTGGAATCTGTCTTTGGCTGTGGATACACAACAGTACCTACAAATGGAATCTGCCTTTAGCTGTGGAGACACAGTAAACAGATAGTTGTAGATAAACTATCAAACTTCCTCCAATCATATCGTCCAATCCCATGTAATGAAAAATGTCATATTTAATACAAATAAAAATATACCCGACTCTGCCCGACTCGTAGTTGTAATAACCTTGAACTCTTCTTATCTTATGACATGCCAATTATATACTCGACTCTACCTAAACAGTTAATAGGGTAATAGTTTCTCAATTTCATTTCATAATTCCATCTATCAATCATCAATTCTCAATATGAAACATATTTCATAACATTACTAATTTGATTCCACATTTAAAACAATATATAATATTTTTCACACATATTCAATTCGGTTCCTATCACTATCAACCAATCAAATTCGAATCAATTCAGCTCCATTTATCTCACATTATGATCTTACTATGCAAAACAATTTATAATGCAGCAAATCGAAGTAGTTCGAATTATAGAAACACAAACCGTAAACTTCAAGTTATTTGTTGATGGCTTTATCCTTTCCTTTCTATTTTGAGGAACCAGGGTCGACATTAGCTATGGATTAATGTAAACATACAAAATCATCAATATACAAACAAATTCACACTCAATTACAAATTTATGCAAATTTTACATTCTATTCAATTTAGTCCCTAAGACCGGGACTAATATAACTTTCAATCTAGAACTCATATTTTCAATCCATTTTCACTATAGTCCAATCAGGACTTCCTATTTCTCATTTCCACCACAAATTTTGAAATTTGTGCATTTTAGTTCCTATTGTACAAAATTATAAATTAACTTCACAATTTAGTCATTTTTCACTCCTAATCTTAAAATCTATCAATTTAATATCTAAACTTTCAAAGACTCATCAATGACATCATTTTAAAACTTTAATAGTTCTGAAAAATAACACGAGTAAATTAGATTAAACTCCCAAAATTTTAAAAACATAAAAAATTAGAAGAAAAAATTTAAATTACCAATTGAAGGTTTAAACTTTAGAAAACTTCCTTGTTCTTCTTTTCCAATTTCGGCATGCAAGGATGAAAAGAGATTAATTCTCTTTCATTCCACTAGGATGTAATAATATACATACATTTTACGTTTTATAATATTTTAATTATTTAATTTTAACATTATTAAAAGAATTTACATTACCAAACCGTCCACTTATAACTTAAAGGAACAATTGCCTTCTTAATCCTTGCTTCTTGTTTCTAATTAATGATTTTCTAACAATTGAACTTTTACCAATTTTACATTTTAGTCCTTATACCTTAATTAATCATTAATTTGATAAAATTACCTATCCAAAATTCAATTAACCTATAATTTAGTTTCGTAAATTTAATAAAAATATTTACAAGTCTGATTTACGGAAACGAGATCCCGAAACCGCACTTTCTGACACCACTAGCTGTCGGATCGTTACTAGTATGTTAGCAAGTGTAGAAAGTTTCTATTTATTGAGAGATTTGTATAGGTTTTGTATGAAAGCGTTGAGTGCAAGTCATTGTTCATTGAAGAACTTATTTTGTGAGTGCATTTGAAGAGTAAACAAATTATGTTTATAGCCTAAATATTCAGGAGGAGAATTTAGAGATAAGAGGTCTAGACTTTGGATACAAAAGAGAGATTATTACTTATTATATCAGGGTGTGATAGAACTAAGGTCACTTGTTGTATTGAGTTTAAAAATTGTGAATTTATCTCATTGAGTTAGGCTTCGCAGATGTAAAGAAACCGAATTACCTAAACAATTTATTTTCCTTTCTTTTTTTTTTTTTTTTTTTTTTTGCCATCCAAATTGCTGACTTCCATTATCACTTTAATCACTACTTACACAATCTATTTTTCTTAAGCAATTATTAACGGTATGTTACAACAAAATTTATTATTTATTTACATTATTTTGAGAAAAACCATAATTCAATCACTAAAAAATAATTTAAAATCTAAAAACAGCAAGGACACTAGCAGGGTTGCCCGTAGGCAATCCTTGGTTCCTGTGGCAGAGATTAGATCTGAGAGAGCAATGGCGGAAAGTAAATTAAAACAAATTATTTGGCTTTTTACGTTATTTTTTTTTCCATATTTTGTGGAGGAAAGTGAAAGTCTATCTCCAAATGGAAAAAAGGTCTTTTTAGATCAATAAACCTTATATAAGGAACTTGAAAGGACCAAAAATAGAAATATGAAAATGATAGTTACGTGTATATTTAATTATTTTATTTTTTTCGATAATTTGTAATTTTTTCATTGGTTTTAATTAAAGAAGAAAAATTTCACCAAAATTTGAGTTAATTTTATACTATATCTTTAAACTATGACTTTCAATTTAAATAGGTCTCAAATTTTAAAACATTCTAATTACATCATTAAATTATCGAGATTATATCAATAGGGTCTTTTTATTTCTAAAATAATTAATTTAAACATTAAATAAGATGTCAAATCCTATGTAGGATAGTTTAAAATGAAAAAGTTTAAAGAAAAATGAATATTGTAGAAGTGGATGTTGTAAAAATATTGATTTTGAGATTTTCAAAACTTTTACAAAAGTTTAATTGCTTATTCTCTTTTTTTTTTCTGTTTTACTTTTTTTTTAATTTTTAAAAATTTTGTGATGATATTTTAATTTTTTTAAAAAATTTATTTTAAATTATGTCACATAATATTTAACGTTGCATTTAATGGTTTTAATAATAGGACATGATTGATATAATATTGATAGTTTGAGGATATTTGGTACAATTGGCTCTCAAATTTTATATAATATTAAAAATTATATACGTACTATGTAGATATGAGTATGTATCCAATATAAAACATATAATATTTTATATATTTAAAAATATGATTTAAATATTGTTGATATAAGGTTTAAAGACGTTGGATATTCTTCACATTAATGAGAGTGTCTCTAGAGAAGATTATGGAGGAACATGGATGGAGTTGCCAGGTAAAAAAAGCCTTGCCTCTTTCTAAAGAAAAAAGTAACTTATATTAAGAAAAAAAATTCTAATGTAAACTCCGACTAATTTACCTATAAAGGCCAATTTCCAAGTATATTTATGGAAATTGGCCAATTGCTGTATTATTTACCGAAAAGGGCCGCTTTTGGCAAAAGGCGTTCACGTAGGAGCATTTTAGGGTGAAATTTTAGCAAAACGTGTCTTTAGGGGAGCGATTTTGCCATGTCGGCACAAAACACACTGACGTGGACGTGCTCTGTTGATGTGGCAAAATCGTTCCCCTAGAGGCACGTTTTGCTCCGTGTTTTTTTCTAGGTTAGGGTTTTTTGCATGCTTAGTCCCTAGGATTTTTTGTTTAGGGTTTTAAGGGTTAGGGTTTTGTTAAAATAATTTAGGCTTAGGTTTGTAGGGTTTAGGGTTTTGTTAAAATAATTTAGGATTCTGGGTTTTGGAAATTTTAAAAAATAAATCAGGATTTAATGTTTTTTTAATTATTTAAATTAGGGTTTAAGGGTTTCAAATAAATTAATTAAATTAGGATTTAACGTTTTTAAGAAAAATAATTAAATTAATGTTTACTTTTTTAAAAAATAATATTGTGTTTAGGTTTAGGGTTTAGGAAAAATTATATTGACAATAATGATTTTGTTTTTTTCTACAGTAGTTCTTGAATAAATAATTTTGAGAATACGGTTCTGAACAAATAGTGTAAAAAACGCTTCAAGTAGGAGGCACTGTCAGCAAAATTACTGAAAAAAGCTCCAATGTGGACGTTCTTTTTCTACAGTAGTTCCTGAAAAAATAATTTTGAAAAGACGTTTCTGAACAAATAGTGTCAAAAGGGCTTCAAGCAGGATGCGCTGTCAGCAAAATTACTAAAAAAAGCTCCCACATAGACGCTCTTTTTCTACAGTAGTTCCTAAAAAATAATTTTGAGAAGACGGTTCTGAATAAATAGTGTCAAAAACACTTCAAGCAGGATGCACTGTCAGTAAAATTGATGAAAAAAATCCCACATCGACGCTCTTTTTCTACAATAGTTCATGTTTGGCCTTAGGCTATAAATGAGTCAAATTTCATTCTCAGGTTGCATAAGTTATAATAAGAAAAATTAGAAAGGCTAAGCAGAATAGAAATTGAAGATGAGTGAACATATTAGTGCTGTTATTTACTATGATGGTCAGGTCCGTGACACCGAGAACGACGTTGTTTTTTTATCGAAGAACACAACGCGACTGGTTTTTAACCAGACTATAGATTTGACAGGATTTAGTAAAAGAATTAAGCGTAAAATCTTCGGAACGACGCCAATGAGGGTTTCTTCTATTAAGTATCAATTTTATGCTTCGATTCCCGTGACATATGACTCAATTGATATCAAAGGTGGTCGTAGCTTTGAGGCGATAGTGCAAACTCATCTCGCTAGTTGATCAGCCTATCTTGAGTTATTACAATTTTCACTGTCAAATGAAACTTTTGTGACTTCAACATCTACTACTGTTCGAGAGGAATACACGACCCCTACCTGACATTTCGTTATTGGGAGGCAGAACACGGAAGCGCCCGTGTTTGATGGTAGTATGGAATACACAACTCCTGTACGACACTTGGTTAGTGGATGGGACATGCACATCGGTGGGTCAATGTTCGATGCTGAAAATACGTATTGGGGAATGACATCAACTTTTAGTGGTTGGCAATCCATATCTGATTGGGGATGTTACAAAACGTCCACAAGAAAGGATGATGTACTCCCTACGACATCCACCGATAAGGGGACCTCGTACGTTGCAGATGATGGTGGGTTGGATGATAAGTCCGATATGGATCCACCTTGAGAGCTAGGCCCCAATGGTGCAGAAATTGCATTATTTTCTGAACCAGAGCCTGTTCCATCCGAACCTAAAGATGTTGAAGGGGGTTCAGATGATGAAAAAGAAAATCCGCGATTCAGGGCGTACTCGCCTCTAACCCACATGCATAATGTCAATATATCAACAAATGATACGTTGGAGTTTCCAGATCTACCACACAAAAGGCGTGGTCGTACAAGTTCGTCATTGGATTTGGGTGAATTAGATGTTG
The DNA here is from genome assembly GCA_025698475.1 of Gossypium anomalum. Taxonomy (NCBI): domain Eukaryota; kingdom Viridiplantae; phylum Streptophyta; class Magnoliopsida; order Malvales; family Malvaceae; genus Gossypium; species Gossypium anomalum. Next base: position 71,043,025 of record CM046966.1, on the reverse strand, counting down.
GTAAGGAGTTTTCCAGTAAGGATAGTTTTCTTAGTGCATTGAAACAACATAGCATCAATCACAGGGTTAACTACAACGTGGTTAAATCTAAATTTACGAGAAGTTTGAGGCCAAGTGTGCAGTGCAAGACGGTACATGTTTATGGAAAATTATGGCTTCTTTTAGGAAAAAGATAGGTTTGTGGGAGACAAAAAAGTACAAAGGTCCACATACCTGTGTTGCTGATACAGTATCACTAGGTGTTTAAGGTTTTTGAATAATAATGTTATTACTTATGTTGTATTATTTAATGTACTTCGTTGACAGGTGTTTTACAAGATCATCCCAAGATGGATTCAAGTATGATAGCTAGCTTAATATTACTGATATTAAAGGTGGATCCCAAGACTTCTGTGCCGGTCTTAATTGCCAATATTCATAGCCAATTGAGGTACACACCCTTTTTACCGCAAGGCTTGGATAGCTAAATAGAAGGTGTTGGAAAAGGTGCATAGTGGGTGGGACGCTTCATATAATCAGGTGTAGCAGTAATGTCAGATGTTGGAGAGGTACATCCCAAGTTGCATAACAGACCTTGAAATGGTCCCTGCGTAGTACGACCGATTGTTCCGTAGATGCCAAATGTTCAAACATCTGTTCTGGAGCTTTAAGCAATGTGGGGACGCATTTGTGTACTGAAAGCCATTGGTACAAATTGACGGTACTTTTATGTATGGTAGATATACCCATCAGCTATTGCTAGTTGTGGCACAGGATGATGGTGGGAGAATCCTTCTAATTGCATTTGCAATAACACCGGGGGAGTAAGGTGATGACTGATATTTCTTTCTTTCTAGGTTAAGAAGGCATGTATTCCCCCAACCTGATATCTGCTTATATCAGATAGGGGCATTAGAATACTAGCCGCAATTGAGAGAGAGGGAAGCCTATGGGATCGCACACACCATCGATATTGTCTAAGGCACGTTGCGTCTAACTACTACGGGCAATATCGGTCTACCACTAAATGACAGCAAGTGACCAACATAGGTATTTAATCTCTATTAATATAATTTCGTTTGTAATATTCAATTTATTCTGAATGGAATAGTGGTATGTAATTTTCACTATCAATTTATATTGGCAAGGTACGAGATCAATAAGGACCGTTTTCATAATATGCTGGGGATTTTGTGCTCAATTAACGATCAAGGTGTAGACTACCTCTTTAACATACCTTTTGAACAGTAGACACAAGCATACGACGACGGCTTACGATATGGTCATATAACCACAAACCTGGCTGAATGCATAAATTTTGTTCTAAAAGAAACGCGTCATTTGTCGATAATCTCGGTTGTGCGAGAGATATATTTTCGTTTGGTGGCACTATTTTCGAAGTAAGCAGTGAGTTATAAAGGCAAAATGCAGGGAAGCCATGTATAGTTATGGAAGGTATTGCAAGAAATTAACAAGGTAAAGGCGCGAGCCAACACCATGCACACAATGTGTCACGATCGCGACAACCTATAACCGAACCAATGTATTACCAGCGGGCAATATTATGTACATCTAAGAAATAAGACTTGCGACTGTGGGACATTTGACACACTTCATTATCCATGTGCTCATGCAATTACAGCTTGTCAGAATCTCCGTTTGGATCCCATGAGATATGTCGATGAAGTGTACAAAATAAAATATATGTACAATGTGTGGAGACACATATTCTCACCAGTCTCAGATGAACGTAAGTGGCCGCCTATATCGCTTTCTCCGTTTAAGTTGTTATCAAATAAAGAATTGCGTCTCAAACTAAAAGGTCAACCTTGCTCGAGTAGAATACGTAATAATATAGATATCTAAGAAAGAACGAACCAACAGAAGTTATGCAGATAGTGTAGGAACCTAGGTCATACAATTCGATCATGTCCAAACTGAAATAGTTGATAATTGCTGTAATGAAACTATGTTGCTTTATTTCTATTTCCTTATTCAAAAGAACTTATATTTATTAAAAATATAAAAATAATTTACTATTAAAATATTAAAAACAACTTTTTTTTATTAAATGAAACAATATAAAAACAGTTTGTACAAATATATTAAAAAAATCAATGTATCTGCCAGTCAAAATCAGTACCACATGGGGGTAGTCGATGATTATGCGCTGGATTCTTCCTTGGTTCAGCTTCTGACGGGGGTTGTGGTTGCTCCGGTTGTAGGTGTTGAGAGGATGACCCACCTTGATAGAATAAAAAATGTGGAGGTGTTTGCATCACCCACAGTGGAGGTGTTTGAATCCCATAAGACGATGGGGATTGGTAATGAGATAAGCTCCCCGATGGTACCTCATGCGATCCCTCCGGAGACAATGGTATATATATCATCAGTTGAGTCGGAGTTATCAGGAAAGGAGATGCACCGGGCCATGCATTCCAACCTGGCATAGGATTGAGAAAAGGAAACATATAAGGGTTAGGATACATATAAGGGCTAGGATACATATAAGGGATAGGATACACACCTGGCATAATCTAAAGGGGTTGTGGTGTGGGTGTCGTCGATTGAGGAGTTGGGTCCGGTGATTGTGTGGGCGCTGTTGATGGGCTCGTGCCGTCATCCTTTCTCCTTAGATTTATAGAGCTCCGTCATTTTCTTTCGACACGGATTTACCGACGCTTCTGCTCTTCCGATAGCAAATATGACTTGCCACGAATCTTGAACCATGGCATATAATCTGGAGCATACACTAACTCTGAAACGATGACCGATTCGTGAGTAGGTATATGATTATACCGATTTTTTCAAATTTCGATAAATTCAGAGAAAAATATCGACCAATTTGTATTCGTTTGCCATAAATCGATTTTCTGCTCTTTATCGAGCACCTCAGGTGCCCCAGGAATCGGTTGTCGAAATTCAAATTACCGCAACACTCTATCCGGTTGGTGCATCTCGACAGTAGCATAGTTGACCAATGGGACCTTAACATGTCAAATATTCAAATTTTGAAAAAATTCATCAGGAATTACTGCCTGAATTGCCGGATCCTCGTATGGTGTCCATTGAAACTATATGAATGTGATAAAAATATTAGTTATATACATAATACTAAATACTAAATATGAAACGACTATTTTATGTATATATATTTTATTTAATACTTACTTGTGCTTTCGACCGTTGGTTTAATAGAAGTCGTATATCTTTAAAAGCGCTAGGTATTCCAACATAACTTTCCGAATGGTTCCACCTAATTAAATAAATTTTTAGCGTACAATTTTATTTTAAATCTATGTAATAATTGTAAAATCAAATAAAAAATTTTACCTCGGTATGAGAGGGAATGTATATAGGTGGTTCACTCGAAGACGTAAAAATGGAAAGCGAAATCGAGCCCATGATTGTAGTAGTGATAGGCAACCTCTGATTTTGGCTTTATTTGATGGCGTCGCCCCACACATCTCTCGGTACAATGTTGCCAACATGGCAGACCCCCAACTAAATTCGCCAGCTGCTCTAAAATCAACGAGTTTTAGCAGCTACCTCAGATATACGAGGTTTTGTGACAAGTCCGGCATCAAATAACCTTCAATCATCTCAAGGATGTATGCCCGAGCATATCGTATTCTTTCTACTTCAGTCGAATCATTCCCCGGCTCATGGAATGTGTCTTCTAACTAGCCCATCTCGATCTGACCTTCGTAAATATTATCCAGAATCGTACTCAAAAGATCGTAGCATATGACTCCCCTCAGGAGATTGAACAGATCTGGTGAGTGCGACCCATCTATCGGCAATCCTAATTGTAACTGCACGTCCTCCAAAGTGATAGTACACTCTCCGCATGGAAGATAGAATGTGTGCGTCTCGGGTCTCCACCTCTCTATTAACGCGCTGATGAGTTTTGGGTCCAACTTGCACCCCCCGTCTATAGGGCCACGTGCCAATAACCCGTTTCCCTTATGTAATTTTCTATCAACGGTGATGGATGACCGGACATATTACGAATATAATATTGTAACACCCGATCTACAAATTGTTATAAAAAATTATAAAATACAAATTAATTAAAATTACATAAATAAATAAAATTAAATAATATTCAAAAATTAAAATTAACCCTTACCATTTTCATTTATCTGACGGAGACATGTTTATGGTTGAGACGAATTAATTCACTGGCCATTGCTAACACGATCAAATATTTTTGAAATTACAAAAAAATAATACTAATTTAGAAAAAAAAAATTAAAAGGAAAAAATTAATTAAAGATAGCTTTGAGAAATTTAGGGAGAAATTTGAGAGTTTTTTGCCAAAATTTGAAGAAATATTGTGTGAAATAATAGGAGGGGGTTTATACTCTCTTTTTTACCGTTGGACCCCTTAATGGTCAAAAAATAAAATAGTCCTTGGGGAAAAAAATGGAGCAAAACCCACCCCTAAGGGAGTAATTTTGCCACGTCAACAAAGCGCGTCCACTTCAGAGCGATTAGTGCTGACATGGAAAAATCACTCCCTCAGAGGCGTGTTTTGCTGAAATTTCACCCTAAAACGCTCTTATGTGGACACATTTTGCCAAAATTGGCCATTTATGATAAATAATGCAGAAATTGGCCCATTTCTGTAAATATACTTGGAAATGGGCCTTTATAGGTAAACTAGTCGTAAACTTCATTGTGTTGATAATCTACCCCATAAGGTCTGTCATAGGGCTAAGGAGAGGCTTGTCAGGCTATGACTTGATGGTACGATGTGTGGTTCACACTAACATGTCTCAAATAATTAGAGGAGGTTATGAATGACCTTAGAGTAGTGGAGGAACTTGGAAGGAGTTGCTGGTCAAAAAGTACCCTACCTCTTCTTAGAGAAAAATGTAATTTACATAGAGGAAGAGTGACATGAGTCGCATTCTGTTGGTGATGTACCCCTATAGGGTTGGTTGTTGGGCTAGGGAGAGCTTTATCAAGCTATGACTGGATGATAACGTGTGGAGTTGATAGTAAAGTTATGGAGAGTCTTATATAATAGAAAGGATTTTCAAGCGGACTTCATGAAACTTGACATTAGTATTTAATTAGACTTAACATTGAGACTTGATCTAAGAGATGCTCAGGTGAGGAGTGCATAGGAATTCTGAGTTGAACAAGCTCTTTCATGGATGGGTCATTTGAGATCTAAGTAGTTGACTCAATAAGGGTCTTTGAGCGAGGTGGTTAGGATACAAATATGAAATGAATAAAAGTATAAAATATTTCATAAAAATAAAGTATAAGTGATGAGTGTCGAATCTATTAAATTTAATTTATTATGTCTAAAAACAAAATAAACTTATAAATAGAGTAGAGTCGAATCCCACAAAAATTGAAAAAAAATAAATAAATTCTATTGTGACTAAAAATTAATTGTGACACAACTAAATAATCTGCAAAGCAAATATATAGGCGGTTTAATTATTATAAAAACAACAAAATAAATATAAACAAGAGAAAGCAAATGTAAATTAGCATAAATTCAAAATAAGGAAGAACTAATATCATGAAAATTTGAAGCTTATGTGTGATGCCAGCCTCGGTGGTGGGATTGATAATATATTATAAAATGTCTTCTATTCAATGATAAGTAAGTTATAGTTAGATTTGGTCATGAGTTGAGTTATTTGTTCAGATTTGAAGGTCTACTCGAATAGTGAGGGATTTTAGATAAAAATATAGGCTAAAAAATAGGTTTAGACTAAAAAAAAGACTCGTTTTCTAAATAGGACAAGCCTTAAGTAGGATTTTTCGGCTCGAGTCCTGCCCAACTCAAATAAGCTATTTTGTTGTTATTTCACTGTTGTTTTGCTACCATTTTGTAATTATATTGCTATTATTTTTTTGTTATTAATTTGATTGTTAACTTTATTATTATCTTAGAGGTATTTGTTTACTAAATTGTAACTATTTTAATATTATTTAAATATAAAGATTTTTAATATATTTTTAGTTTGTTGAAAAATATTTATTTTAATTTTTTAATGAACTTAATATATTATATTTTTTAAATTTATTTTTATAAAAAATAATTTAAAAATTTTAATACGGAGTAGTCGGATGAGATTCGGGTTTAAGTATATATTATACATGTGTAAATTTATCAAATTGAATTGTTATTATATCTGTGAAGACGTTTACTTTGTTTGGGGGGGTTATAGTCAAGATTATTGTTATTTATGTTGGCTGAGGTGGTTGAATTGTTCTGGTCGCATCAAGGCTTGTCAAAACCTCAATATGACTTCACATCTATATCTTCACATTAAATTATTACAAAAAGAAGAATAGCCACTTGTTTAAGAGTCCCCACTAGTCATTTGCTTTGATCAACTTTTAATTATTTAGTTGGGATTAAATTACAAGTTATCAATAGAAGTTAAAGAATATAAATTTACTTTTTAATTATTATATTAGTTTTAAATTTTCACATGAAATCATTCAAAACTTTTGTTTGTTTAACGATGTATTTGTAGAGGTTTAAAAGTTCGCGCGAAAAGTAAGAGAATTTAGGTAAAAATATAAGTTAGAAAATAGATTTGGACAAAAAATAATACTTAGTTTTTAAACGAGTAGAGCCTCGAATAAGATTGTTTTGTCCGAGCCCTATCTGAATCAGCCTAAATTTTCTTTTCTGCTACTGTTTTACTGTCATATTGTTATTGTTTTGTTATTATTTATTGTTATTGTTTGAATATTGTATAACTCTTATTTTATTCTTAATTTTGCTAGTATTTTAGTGACATTTGTCTTAGCGCTATTTAAGTTTAAAACTTTTTTTTAATATACTTTAAATTTGTTAAGAAATATTTATTTTAGTATTTTTAGTGTATTTGATATATTATATTTTTAAAATTTATTTTTTATAAAAATAATATAAAATTTTAATATGGGTAGGTCGGCTCGGATTTGAGTTCAACATTTTTAATCTAAATCGTAATTTGGATAAATTTTAAACTTATTTTTCAATTCGAACCGAACCCAAACCTAAAATACAAATTTAAAATTTTACATTGATCTAACTCAAAACTGATCCAGCCCAAAATCATTTCTAATTAACAGTGACTGGAAAAAAAATTCACGGAACCAATGGAAAAATTAGTAGAAGGGAGAAGCAGACGCATAAATGAATGGTGGGATTCCATAACCATTTACAACCACAAGCTATTTAAGTGACCAATCTCTGCCACTTCTCCAAATGAAAGGAACAATATTTATATAAGAATATATTATATGAGTTAGTATTATATTAATCTTTGTTGTTGTACAATCTAAATAAGCAAAAAGTCAAAAACTTAATAAAGAAAAGTAGGAAAATAATTTACGTAATAGACGTTACCTATGTGTTGACAATGGAAAGAAGGCTCAAGGTAGTCATAGCTGCCTCTAGAGATAAGCCTTTCCCATCCACTCAATGAAATGTGAGAGGACTGAATGATAAGCTCTCACTTAAGAAGGTAGTCATTAAATAAAAAGTTTTTTCTTAAATACTATATAATTAAAAGATTAACATTCATACACACGATAAGAGTATATTCATCCCACTCCCATACATTTTGATATTATGCTCCTCCGAAGATTTAAACTCATGTGGATTTCAATGATTAAACATCCCTAGTCACTAAGCCATTAATGAAAGCTTATTAGAACAAAAGCCTTTTAAGTGTAGAGATAATGTATTTACTAGATACGGAGGTGAAATTGCACAAGTTGCAACCTATAATACATAAATGGTTTAAAGAAGATACGAAAATTAAACTATAATTAGGGGTGTTTGGTTCAAGTAATTTTATATTTTCGAAGATAATATAAATAAATAATAATACTTCATTTGGATTTTGAAGGTAGTTTCTAAAATATATGAGATAATCTCAATATTACTTCTACCTTAGCCAAGTTACTTTGGTAATGTAAGATTTTTGACACTTTTACCCTCATACTTAATGATTTTTTTTTCATTTTAATTAAATGAAAACTAAATAATATTAAAATCAATCAATCTCCGATTCTTTAGTATATTCTTCAAATTACTTCAACTATATATGTATATTTATTACCATTAACATTTTATGTATTATATTCTTCCTCAAATGTTACTTTTATAATAATTTACTATTTTGTAAATCAAACAATAAAAACTTACATTCCTATCAAATAAACTAAAAAAGTAATATAACATAACTAGTAATATTTTAAGTAAATTTGCATTCCAATAATCTAGTTATCAGAATAAATTTATATTTTACCAATTAAATAGTGGAATATTTAAAGATACAACACTTACGGAGGAATACCATTCACATCGATTTGGAGGCAATCACAGAACAAAGTATAACCTGCAGCTTTAATCTAAATGCTCACAAGGTGGGGTTTTGATAGTAGTATATGGAAGGAAGCAGGGAACTGAAAGAAAAAGACTTTGGAAGCATCTTTTGAGGTTCGGCAAAAGGTGACAAATTCAATATGATAGTGATTTGAGGGATCTGTTAGCTATTCTTTTGAATAAATACTTTATAAAGTATTTAGAAGACAGAATTCATAAAAGAAAAATGTTATAAGTTGTAATCAAATTAATTATTCGACTCAATAATTAACTATATTATTCATTATTAAATTTAACATTTATTGTTAATTTAATAGAATAAAGATAGAACTCATTGATTCTTAACTTGATTAGTGCAGGAGGACATGGGTTCGAGTGGGCTGAAAGCTTTCAATAATTCTAGGCATCATATTAAAAAGAGCAGATGAATGTACATCAATAATATTACTCTATTAGTGCCATGATGTTGTTTCTTTGGATAATAAAATACTAATTTATCCAAAAAATAAATAGAGAAAAATTTAGAATATGTGAACTTAAATCTTATCTGAAAGAAAGAGTTGTGCAAAATTTAGAAGAAAATAGTGAATATCAGAGTGGTCCAAAGATGTGGAGAGCTCTGAGTAGTAATCCATCCATTATTGTTGCGTACGCTAATATTGTGATGACATTTCACATCACAATATATTTTATATCATCTTCCAAAAACAATGTATTTATGAATAAAAATAGTATAAGAAGACATTATAAATGGAAAAAGTGAAGATATTTTCATTAAATGGATTTGATTAGAAATATTACACTCTCATCATTTCAAATTCTTCCAACTAAAACAAAATATCAATTAGACAACACATATAAACAAGTTTTGATCAGATTAAAAAGGCTTTTATACAGTTCCTGACTCATACATATCATTTGGAGAGATATCTGCTTATATTTAAAAAAAAAAAAATGAAAAAGTCATGATTGATTGTATTGCTAGTCTTCTTCGCCATACAGCAAGATCAAAGATTCAGAGATTTATAATAAGAATAATACATTGAAGTAAAGCATCTTTGTTGTTAAAAAATGGCAGATGCTTAAAGACAACCGATGCCTCCCCCACAAGTTCAGAGTTCAAACTTGATGACTTGACGATGCACGGTAAATGTGGTCGAGATATGCCATAGGAACATACACTGCATTTGTGAGGGAGCTGTGGCGCCATCCATAAGATATGTAAACCAATGCCCCCATAATCAGCCAGATCGAAACCCGGATCCATGTCCCAACTCTGTTTCACAGAACCAAATGGGGTTATCAGAAGTATTTGATAGAATGCATCTGTCGTTTGATTTCAGCAAAAGGAAGAGAAGGTTCATGGTTGATTACTCACCCAAGACTCATTAGTAAATATGCGTTGATCAAAATGCAAGCTGCTGGTAAAAACGGAACAAACGGGCATAGGAAACCTGTAAACATATGACAGATGACGGACATTATGTTTCAAACCGAAATCTCATCCATGTTTATTGCATAAAAACTTGAACATACCTCCTGTGTGCCCGAAGCTGTGCCTAGCTTCATCCTGGTTTAAACATGCAAGAACAACCAAACTGCACAACAGGATCGCCGCACCGACTGTGCCGAAACTGAAACGAACAAGGCTGATGCAGCCCAACAGGACAATTAAAAGCATAAGAATGTTTGACTTATAAACTATGATAAAATCATGCTTTGTCATTCCACATTCCAAAGAAATATGATATGAGATTCTCAGTCTATTCGCCTTGAGGACATTAAGCACATGTCCCATCAGTCTGAAACAGCTCAATTCATGTTTCTCATTAAATTACATCCTCCACATGAAGGCATCTCATTTTTCTTTAGACTATCCATGCAAATAAAGAAATCCCTACCCTTCCCCACCATAATGCACCCAAGCAAGCATTTGAGCTTACATGAGTGAGATGTGTCCCTACTACATGAGCTAAAAGGCCTTAACAAGTCAATTAGTCGGCATGTGCATACTTAACAATGTGAAATTTGGGGAAGGGCAGCTTTCTTGAGAATGACATTTACAAGCACCAGATGAAGAAACTAAGGTAGAAAGACTTCGAAAAAGTTGACAAACCTTGGAAGGTATTCAGCAGAAGCTGCAGATGTAAGAACAAGAACACCTATGCAGAAAAGTGCTATATTCCAAACTGCAATGTTCCTCCGTCTCCGCGGATTTTGTTTATCTGTAAAGGAACGTGAAGACAAAATGCTATCGTCAGAGAAAATGAAAACTACATGCGGTCACATGGTAAACAAATGCATTTTTCATAAATGATATAGGCTATGCTAATTCTGAAAGCAAAAGCAACAAAAACGGGCACATTCTAGATAATAAGGAGGATGTACGAGTACGTTTTACTTCTTTGACTATGAAAGGTCAATACAGAAGGGTTCCAAGGCCTCTTTATTAACAAATATACGCTATAGTTAAATTGTTGCATTTCTTTGCCTAATTTCATTTATTCTGCACACTACCATCTGAATGAACTTGTATACCTTGATTACCTTCAGAGAATTGCTTTTCAATAAGAGGATACTGAATTGAAGCCTCCCCATGATCTGACTGACTTGGACTTTGCTCGACAATATCAGCATCATTAAATTCTTTTCTTTCCATTGACTGACTATCATCATCAAGCTGCTTCCTCACTGAATCAATGAACTGTTGAAGAGATGATGGAAGTGGCACCTCTTCTGGAGGAGCATATCTGAGTATTAAGATCGAAATTGCAACAACAGTGAATGCAAGCAGAGTACCAACACTAACCTGCACCAGAGATAGAAAAAGGCATCTTATGCTTAACAGACATACATTCTTCCCCACAAACTTTTGTACTTCATAGTTAATTGGTATGAAACAACTTACCATCCCGGACAATTCCGAAACATCCATAAAAAAAGCCAATACTGCAGCAAGCATACCAGTTGTCACTGTGCTCTTTACTGGAACTTGGGTGCGTGTACTGATGTCAGAAAAGAATGCAGGTAATAATCCATCCCTGGCCATTGCCATCAAGAGTCGTGGCTGAAGAAATATGCATAAAGTCAAACATGTACAATACCACATCCTCATGCAAATTTAGAACCAGTTAAGCAGCAATAGAAGGATGAACCAGAATTACTAATTGTAAGTAAATATCAACTTACCTGAGGAAGAAGTGAACCCATCAAACTTGCACAGAGAGCAGTAACTGCCCCAGCTGTGACTATGTATCTACAAGTATAAAAACCGAACATGGAGTTCAAAATTAAGTTTTGGAGCGCAGGCCTTAAAACTAAAAAATGAAACAACACCATGAACTACCAAAAGAATACAATGCTTACGCAGCCCACTGCATTCCGTTGGCAGAAAAAGCTGAGGAGATAGGAGTGTCTGGATTCAATGCATAGTATGGAACTAAGCCGACAATAACAACTGATACGAGCATGTACAAAATACAACACAGTGTCAAAGTCATCCCTATGCCCAACGGTAAATCTCGTAAAGGTCTTTTTGTCTGCCATGAAGAGGGGGAAAGGATATATATCAAAAAGAGATCATAATAAGGTGGCTTGTCAGTCATGCGAATCGACTCAACATAAAAGGACATATTAGTACTTAGGGTACTTATTTTATCTATGGTAAATCTCGTAAAGGTCTTTTTGTCTTCCATGAAGAGGGGGAAAAGGATATATATCAAAAAGAGATCATAATCAGGTGGCTTGTCAGTCATGCGAATCAACTCAACGTAAAAGGACATATTAGTATTTAGAGTGCTTATTTTATCTATGGTAAATCTCGTAAAGGTCTTTTTGTCTGCCATGAAGGGGGGGGAAAAGGATATATATCAAAAATAGATCATAATAAGGTGCCTTGTCAGTCATGCGAATGGACTCAACGTAAAAGGACATATTAGTATTTAGGGTGCTTATTTTATCTATGGTAAAGATAGATAATGGCAGGAGAGCATCATGAAAATCTGGTAATACCTCTTCAGCAGCACCAGTAACTGCATCAAAGCCTATATATGAAAAAAACACAATAGCAGATCCTGCTAGCATCCCATTTAGCCCAAAGGGGAAAAACCTGCAAACTTGAAAGGAAAACATAAAAAGGAGAGTAAAGCATACAAAAAAAAAAAAAAAAAGTGCAAAGTCAAAGAAAAAAACATAGCTACCCGCCATGAAGTTCATAACCAACCCATCCAGTCTTGCAAGCCAAATAGCCACCAGCTACTATAATGAAAAGCATGGCACACACATTCACCGTTGTAACAATTGTTTGTACCAGTGAACTCTGTAATATCGAGTGTTAAATGAAAGCATTTACAAAAAACTAGATACACCTAAAACAGATAGAAAATCAATAGTCTACCTCCTTTATTCCGGCACACAGCAGAATCGTGACGATAAGAACTAAAATGGCTGCACATGGATCCACCACAACTCCGAGCTGAGGGATTGTGTGACGAACCAAAAAGGCAGGCAGATTACCCTCACCTCCCAAAAATAAGGCCTGAAACACAAAGCAATGAAGACCTTACAACATTCGCTCAAGTGAGGTAATAAATTACAGTATTATACCAAAATTTTAGAAGTAAATCCTCACTATATTTGGTGATATGCCACGAGCAATAGCAGCACCACCAATTGTATATTCTAGAATCAAAGACCAACCGATCAACCAAGCAACACTGCAAGTAACCACATTCTTACGTTAAAAACCGAAATCAGATGCAATTATATAGAAAAACTGGAAAATATAAAATGATCCAATGATTTTAGTTTACCTTTCCCCTATGCATATATAGGCATAATGATATGCACTCCCAGCAGATGGGCAACGACTAGCAAGCTCTGCATAACAAAATGCGGAGAGCGCTGCAGCTAGTCCGGCAATGAGAAATGAAACAGTAAGAGCAGGTCCTGTGTGCTCTCTAGCAACTGTTCCAACAAGAACATATACCCCAGCTCCAATGGTTGTCCCTACTCCTGATTAATACAACATTCATTTAACAAATGTCAATGTGTATGAAACAACTAAAACGACTACCGCTATAGCTCCAAACATGAATTAAAATCCTTAAAGAAAACCAACAAATACCCATCACCCCCAAATTCAACACGCTCAGTATTCAGTCACCCTGGTTCCATCTTCATGACTAAAACTACACTAAAGACCAAATTTTCACAGAAACAACCAACATTTTTGCTTCAAAACGAAAACCAATAAAACAGGAGAGCACAGGAATAAACTGAAATGCCTATAAAACCAGAATATATATATATATATATATCAAATGAAAATATAAGATGAACAAAAAATAAAATAAACTAAACCCAAATAGCAGAAGTACAAATTGAAGCAAAGTAATAGCAGGAATACCAATGGCAGTGAGGTCAAGAGCAGTTAGTTTCCTGGCTAATTGGTGACCTTCTCTCCTTACATGGACCGAATCAACTTGTTTTCTTCTAACTAAGCTTTTGAAACCCTTTGAACACTTTGAAAGTAGTGCCTCACCCTTGTCTTGCATACTAACAATCATACTTCAAAAAAATTCCTTTTGTTTACTTCCTGTTTTGTTGGGTGAAAATTTTATTAGCAGAGAATAAAAAGAAAGAGCTTTTGATGAATTTACAGGAAACCCGTATGACAAAAGAATTAGAAAGAAGAAAGGTTTTTGACTTTTTGGAGATAACTGAGAGGCAGAGAGATAACAGCTTTGGTCTGAATATGGGGCAAACACGTCGTGGTTACGTGTAAAAGAGTCTTCATATTTATATCCCCATCCAATCTAAACAAAGGAAAAAAGGTCATTTTTAATTAATGCGATAACATCAGTTACAATTTTTGTTTTTTTTTTTTTTTTTTGTCAATCACAATTTTCTTCTTGTTGAAATATCATTCACAATTTAATATTGTACAACTCCATCAAAATAAAGTAATTATGAAATAGTCTTTTTAAGTATTGATACTTAATGATAACTAATTTTTAATTACAGAATAAATAAATATATGATATCTTTTTTTATAAAGTTAAAACAATTTCATTTTTATTGTGTCTATAAAAAAAATTACCATATATATATATATATATATATATATTTTTGAGTACTTTTTATTATATTAATATGAATCATATATATTACTAATACTGGTAATTGAGGAATGTGAAAGTGAAAACTACATGCTTATGTAATGAAACACATAATCTGTTATGTATCGCATAATATGATATATATATATAATTGAAATTATGTTTTGGCTTATTTCATAGTGAAAAAAGAAATTATGTAATACATCTATTTATAAAACATATATATAAAAAATAATATATGAAATTTTGGTTAAATGATAAAAAATATAATTACTAAAAAATATTGGGGCTTGAATTTAAATCCTATAATGTTTATTCATATTTCTATTTTTCAATATAAAATATATAAAATAACGAAAACATTCTCAAAATATTATAATTTACTTTGTAAAGTAAAACTAATTTCATCGTTATCTAATTGACTCGTGACTCTAAATTTAGTAAAGAGTTTACTATAAATAGAGATTAAATAGAATAGTAATTAAAATATTTATCAAAAAAATTAAGTAAATACATATGATTGAAAAAATATACATGCAGTCTAATTATTTTTGGATCATTATTCGACACCTAAAATATTTTATGCAAGAAACTAGTACTTACAGTTTGGATACAACTTTTAAAATAAAAAAAAAAAAAAGGTAAATTTTAAGCTTTTAAAATTGGAAAACATCAAGCCTTCTATCATGCATAGTTTGTTTGTATATAAAATTACAAAAGTGAGAGTGAGGCATATAAAATACTTTAGGCAAAGATCCAATCAATCGTTTCAAAGGATTTTCTTATTTTAAAGGAAAGAATAAAGAGCTGCTTTCTGAACCTAATCACTGAATCCGTCTAGGTTCTTACAAGCGACAACATGAGAATCAACACGCATATATATACATACAAAAAGTTGCAGACATAAGTGGGTATTAGTAATACTTTATGGTTGGTAAGCATGATTTTCAATGGATTTTTTGTTTTCCTTTTTAAGATTATTTATTTAATATTTTTATACAAACCTAAAGAGCAAATTATACTGTAGCATGTGCCCAACATAAGTACATTGCAAGGGTAACTTAGTCACAGACAACATACAATACAACAACATGAAAACATTAAAAGAAAAAAGAAACATTCATAAGATAGAGATAAAAAGAGGCCAAGGCAAATGTTTTCCTCGCTAATTAATAGTTCTGCTTTTCTTTTCTTTTGCTTTATCCCTATCTAATGTCCTCCAAAGTTAGTTGTAAAAACAATGTACCACCATATTCCCATCAGCTGCGGCTGCGGCATCATTCCTCTTGCCTTGGACTCCCCTCACCATCACCACCACCATCAAGCTGAACCCACATGCCTTGATTTTGTTCCCCTCCGTTTTCCCAGGTTTGTTGCCTTACACTCCGGTTAATTGTATCACCACCATCAGAAAGATGTGCCCACACGCTCCGGCTCTTTCCCCCACCACTGAATTCTTCCTCACATCCTGCAACGGTCTTGAGTAGCTCTGACTGCAGTGATGGGCAGTTTTCTTTGAGATACTCAAAACCGTCCGAACGCATAACAGCTGCACCAATAGAGTAGTCAGAAACTGGACAAAGTTAAGAGTGCTGAGAACCTTAGGCTCTGCTCTTGATTCCATGATTTTCACTAACTTCAGGAACTTCTGGAGAGCAAAAAGCCTCACAAAGAGGAAAGAATGGCCACATGAGATGATGTTATCTAAAAGACACTTTAATGATCTGGAATACTCGGTACTGACCTGACCCATGGGCTGGGACAGGCTGACTTAGGCTTGAAAAACATGGCAGAAGCCTGACCTCAAATAGGTAAGACCAGCAGGCTGCCCGGAGCCTGGGTCCATTAACAGCCGGAACCAGAAATACAAAATATGACCCTTCACAGAAACTACGTTCATCATAAATCAGAATGCTTAGCATCATCTCAAGACATTTTCAGATTTGGAATACACACAAACATGCCAGGAAAGGGAAATACTACTTTTTTTCCATGTTCATCATAATTGTGAATGCTGAGAATCACCTCAAGACATTTGGAAAAGGGCCACCAGACTTTACACTGCACATGGTGACGTCCAGTGCTTCTATATAACATGAAATCTGGAAAAGCAAAAAAAAGAACTGAAAACTTACCAACAAGATTTTCAGCAGCAAATTTTAAGCAAACAGATTTTAGATCCATAGCATGATGACGATCAGCCAGCGCTAAAATATTTGCGACTGAGTTCACAGATATATCCTTGCAGAGTACAGATTCGCACATCAGTCTAAGTCTAGGCAAGTCATATTTGTCTGCTGCTGCCAACAACTTCGCAGCCAATGCATCCGATACAGATGGCATAGAAGATGAACTAGTCCCAACGAACTCCTCATCATCAATAAGACTGTCTCTGTATATGAAGTGCAGCAAAGCCTATCAAATACACATAATAGAGAATGTTAGGAAAATAAGACCACACCAACAGCAGATTCTAGTGCCATATAAAGAGCTAACATGAATTTAAGCAGAATTACAGCCAAATCTAAGGTAAGTGAAATGAGGTAGAAAGTGTTACCTTAAAAACCTTAGGCTCCATATCTGTAACAACTATTTCATTATCATCTTCCATCCGATCAGAAAATTCAGCTTCAAATACAGGAGACCTAGCAGCTAATACCAGCTTGTGAGCATGAAACTTTTCCCCAAACACATTAAAAGTAATATCTGACCCTTCTTCATTTTCCAATAAGATGCCAAAATGGGAACCGATATCAGACTCAGGGACCTGTATTGAGTGCAACCTTGGGCAGTCTGTTTCAGAAACTACAACACCAACAGTGCAATTTATTTTTAAGCAATCATCCTTGAGGAAATCAGATGTTTCAAGCATAGCCCGCCTGAAGAAACGCTTGTATCCCCTGAAAACAAAGAAGACATTGAATTGATTTCAACCCATTGAAAGTGAAAATGAGTCTAGGCAAGCAATTGCATTCAAAATATATGCTTCAAATAAGGTGAGAGGGAAAAATAGAACCCTAGTCCTGAAAGAAGTATGACAGTAATTAACTAAAACTGGTGGGTAGGCCCAACTTAAATTATGTGAACAGTCCACTTTTGCTTTGTTTATATATGGTAAACATAAATGTTACACGAATCTGACATACTCGAAAACCAGTAGACTACTCATAAAATAGAAAATAAATAACTAATATTATTATCCACGGTTAACTTTTTTTAACAATAAATAACAAGTTGTAGTGGTACAATAATAAAAAAATTAAGGTGATAAACTCTTCATAAGAGATTCCTAGCTATCTAAAGCAATGATATGGTTATGTTCTATGTTGCTCCAACTCTTCATTTTCACTGAAAGATGTGTTGGACACATATTCGGAAATGAATAAGAAAGTACAACTCTCCAAATGAATGGAAATACTTGGAAAAAATGAGCAGACCTTTCAGACACATACACGTAGCCAACATTCAACCTCAAGCTTGAGTAACACTGGGTATGCATTAAAATTGAAAAGTGAATAAGACAAACATCAAAGGTTGAGTAACGAGAAGAGATTCTCCACATGGATGAAATCCAATGATCATAAAAATAGCTTAGTAAGTATAACTAATTGAGATTTCATCTTATGAAGAAATAATAAATGTTAACTTGAAAAAAAAAAAAAAAACTCATCTTATGCTCCCCTTAAGGGAACCAAGTATTCAACCCAAGAGATATGCTAGTAGTGCAAGGAAAAAGCAGATATTGTTCCTCATCTCCTTCCTTGCCCTCCTCATAACCATGCTGACACGAAGAGAGAGAGAGATATGGTAGCAAAACTCTAAAGAACAGAAGCATTATAAGGCACTGAGATATCTTCCTCCTTCCTCTTTCATGTATAGGCAAAGGAGTACATATGCAGAAAGAGTTCATGGAAGAGCAAGACGTAAAGTGGATCTCATAAATGAAAGCATATTCTGTAAGACTCTTTTTCTCATTTGCTCTAAAAAGGGAGACAGATAATCCCCGTAAATGCATACATCCCATGCAATCCGGTGCATCTACCAGCTGGTTAAGTATTTATTTGCGCATTTCAGTGAACAGTTTTTATTTATTATCCTATCTGTCTTATCCTAGTTCTATTTCTGTAAATTTCACTGTCTAGCGTTTTTTTCATTTTTCCCATTCTGTAAAATGAAATTAAGTCCACTTTAGTTCCAAGTAGAGTTAATTTCATAATGAGAAGTTTTAACAGAATTTGCATGTCATGACTAAGAATTGACTGACCATTTCTTTGCTATATTCTACCACTTAAGACAGATGCTTATTTAAGAATGTTAACAACGAATTTATGATGGAACTCTAACTCTAAAAATGGTACCAGCAACTTACTCCAATAGCATGAAGAGGCAAATAACCGCATTGATGGCTTACGTTTTGATACACGAGTAAAATGCAGGTTTGGCGGGAATAGAAATACCATGAACTTACAATCCTGAATTTTAATTAACATGATAACCACTCCCAAAAGAAATCCTTTCTTTTTTTTTTCTTTGGCAAAGATTATTTGCTTCAATAGTGTAGTGAATACTTCACCTTCATTTTGACATAAAAACTCAGTAAAAAGTTGCATAATCCTTGAGTATGATATGACAAGTTTTATTGTTTCCATTAGTACCACTCAATATACCTAGATACAATCTATTCTGATTAATTACCTTCTATTAATCAATCCCTATCCAACAATCCCATTTTTCAATTTGTTAATGATCCTTTTTCTCCATTATTTATTTTCTCACTATCATTTAAAATATTGTACAAAATATCCATCACAAAGCTTGAGAACAAAACTTTAACAACAATCACAGACCAATAAACTAGAAAATATCAAAATTTCTGATTTTGTTCGGTACAAAAGGGAGCGATATGGCTGGAATCTAAAATTTGAATTCATATCGCCATCCTTACCACTTGAGCTGAGGCCAAGTAGCAAAATTATTCTCAATTTCCAGTGCATTTATCATACATCCTTCATCAAACCATCATTTCCCATTCACTTCAAAAGCATCAATATTTCCCATTTCCCCCTTTTTTTCTACACTCTTTTCTTTAACCCGCTACCAAAATTCTTCAAACCCATCAACCAGAATAGTCCCTCCCAAAAAAAAACCCTAAAATTTAACTAAGAATTTAAACAATAAATCAATCGTTTCCTTATTTTTTTTTTTTCAATAACCCTTCTAAAACCATTATTTCCCTAAAAAAATAGAAAATTCTATCAAAAGCCTTTACAAAAAAACAAAGTTCATCGGTATTAAAGAACACCCAAAAGCTAAAACAATTTAAAAACGAAGAAGCGATTTTCTTACCACATACTTCCCCTATACTTAAGGGTATAAGGGCCACTTTCAAGAGCTCGATCGAAATGGCTATGAACTTTATGTTTCCCTTTCCCACTTTGATCCAAAAGAGTTAACTCGAAAAGGGCTCTAACATCTGTGCCTTCGCTTGCTAAAGCTACGAAAACGGAGACATAGGTTGAATGATCTTCTGGGTTTTTACCATCAGGATAAAAGTAAATTGCCCATTGATAGCCTCCCACAGTGAAGCTCTCGCTGGCTATGTGTTTGCCAACGCCCATGCCTTTGGCTAAGGAATACCCTTTGATCGTGAAACGGTGGGAGCCATTGACGGTCTGGGTTACAGACCGGGAGCTTGTCGGTGAACCCAGAGGAGAGGGCATGGGTTGGGGGGAGTTTTTAGAGGTTTCTGGGATTTTTGGTTGTTTCCTTGGGAAAGTGAAAGAAAATTTTAGTCAGGAAACAGGGAATGATGAATTTCGCCTTCCTTTCAAAATTAATTGGATTTTTATGATTAATGGTGTGAATGTGACGAGAGAGGTTATGGGCTCGCCCACGAACGTTATGAATAGCTAAATCATATTCTAATTAGGTTTAATTCTGCTCTCAATCCCTTTACTCTTTACACATTTAAAATCTAGTCTTTTTATTTTTAATTTTAGAAATTTATTTTTCCTCTTTTCGATTTAATACTTGAAGTTCAATTAATAAAGTCGTTAAAAGATTTCATTTCAATTGGTTATGTGGTGCTTTTAAAATAAACAAATTTCTCACATATCAATTTAAACTAAGTCAAAGTCATATAAGTACTTTTTTAAAAAAAAAATTATTTTTGCATTTCATATGATGGTCTGATAGTTAGGGTATTCAGTATTCACCGCTCCAAATATAACTTGAGTTCGAATTGTACTAGTCGTATTTATTATTCAGACTTTGTCTTGTTATTGTAATTCTTTTCAAATATGTAGTATTAGTTGTACAAATAATTTTTTTTTATTTTAAAAGTATCAAATGTAATTTAACGAAATAGATTCTAAAATCTTATCAATTAGAGTTTTAAGAAAATTAAATTTTAAAAATGTGAGTAAAGAGACAAGAAGCATACTTAAACTATAATAATTAATAAATTAATTAATCCGTTGAGTGAGAAATCAAATCGAAATTAATTAATATAGTCCAATATTTATTTTGATTTCTAAGTTAGAGGAGTTGAATAATGTAAATTGCCCATGCATGTATGTTGAAACAAGAATAACATTTTTTATTTCACCAAAAAAATAACATTTTTTTATTTATTTTTAGGTAATGGTTTAATTAATGATTTGGTTTATGAAGTTTACTTGATTTTTCATTTTGATATTTAAACTTCTTTTATACATTTTGATACCTAAAATGTCATATTGTTATAGTTTTTAGTTAAAAAAATTAAATGATATTAAAAACATATTATGCTTTTGTCTTTTAAGTTAATTATACCTGCACCTAGCGAGCTTGCCTCCCATCTTGTTAATCTAATTAACCAAAGTTATGAGCTAAAGCCACTTTACGAGCTAAGAGCATTTTTGAACCTTGAACTTTGTAAAATTTCATTTAAATCATTTTGGGTTTTTAAAATTTTATTTTTATATCATAATTAGTGTCTAAGGATAAGATATATATGTGTTTAGCTTTCTCAATTTTTTTTAAATTTGATTTTTTATTATAGAATTTATAATTTTTATGATAAATTCAGTACTATTTTTAGTTTAATTTGATAAACTAAGACGAATAAGTATATAAATATTAATTTGGTAAAAGTAAAGTTAAATGCTTGCAATACCTTCAACAAGAAGTATAATTGTATAAATAATATCTAAATATTAATTAGGTAAAAACAATAAACTTGAATAATTAAAATATCTAATATAAATTGAGCATTTAACTTCTTTTGCTTTTCTTAAATTTTGATGATCAAGATTATTACAAATTTAAAAATACCTTGTTAAAAGTAGGCTCAGCTCATAAGATGAGACCTACTTTGAATATGTCTATTTTATATTAATATTCCGACCCCCTTTCATCTATTTCTAGCTTTGCCTTTGAACCTACAAACCCAAGGCTTTGGGAGTTCATAACCTCGTGAATTTGAGACTCTGCATACTCATATCATGAGGGTTACATCCTTAACGTGAATAGAACACCTGCGAATTGTTTGTCACACATATGACAATTCATATCATGAGGACAAGAGATCAATAAATCGGCTAGTTTCTAAGGAGTATGGAACTAATATGCATTTTTTTTTTAAATTTAATTGTACTTACTTATTACTTTATGATTAATGGTGTGAATGTGACAAGAGAGATTATTGACGTGTCGGCAAACAGTATAAATAGCTAAATTAAAATTTTTTTTTAGATATACTACTAACTTTAATTATTCTTTCAGTAATATTTTTATACATTAAATTGGTTTTTTTTTTAATTTCAGGAATTTTATTATTTCTCTTTTTTGTATTTAACAATTGAAGTCCAATTAATAAGATTATTAAAAAATTTCCTCTCAATTAGATTAAATGCAGGGGTGAAGCCAGGGGTCAAAATTAAATTGTATATTTTTACGATAGTAAAAATGCAATGTAACACCCCTAACCTGTCCCTGCTAACCCCTTGGCTACTCCCCTGATTATATGGTATTTTTAAAATAAAAAGTGTTTTCATGTAGTTAATTAAAAAATACGTGAAAGTAATTTTTTTCTTTTTTTTTAGTGATAATTACAAACATTTTCACTCTCCTCCTCTTGATAAATACTTTTTTTAAAAATAGACTTGTATTTCAAAAAATAACCAGAACACTGGAAAATTATGTTGTTTTATTTACCGCTCTCTGGCACGATTTTTGTATGTCTTTGGTGACATCATTTTCCAGTTCTCTTTTGCGGTTACTGCTAGATTTTCAAATTGGATTAGTGCATCTATGGAGGATGAGATGGCGAATCTAAATCTCACTGACGAGGAGGAAGAGGCCTTTCAGGAGGAAGAACTCGAGATTGAAGAAGAATTTTGGTTTTGTTTGGTAAGAAGTTGCTTAACAGATAGTGTGGTCCATTTTCCATCTTTGAGAAACACCATGGCTGATTTATGGCATCCTATTAGGGGTATTGCTATTACTGATCTGGTTGAGAAGCATTTTTTGTTTAAGTCTTTTTATGAAGTTGATCTGAATAAGGTTCTTGAAGGAATGCCATGGTTTTTCAATAACCATTTACTGATGATGATGAAGTTATAGACAAGACAAGACCCACACACATTGCCTCTTCATCATGCTAAGTTTTGGGTTTAGATACATGACTTATCTCCGGGTCTAATGTCGAAAACAATGGCATGACAGTTTGGAACTTTTTTGGGTGATTTTCTGATTTACTATACAAAGGTTCCTCCTTTAGGGGTAAAGCAGTACATGAGGCTGAAGGTTCGTTTAGATGTGTAGTTGGCCCTTAAATAGAAAAAAAAAAGATTATTTTGGGTGACCGAACGTATTATGCTAGGTTTCAGTATGAAAAACTTAGCCTATTTTGTTTCATCTATGGAAGGCTTGGTCATGGTGAAAGCTTATGTCCGGTATGGGTAAGGGTGGATCTGACACAGATTGTTTTTGGATGGGATATTACTTTGAGAACTCCGACAAGAAGGGGTCCGATGGGAGTCAACTGTTGGTTGTGTGAGTCAGATGAAATGAGAAGCCAGAGTCTGAATAAGGAAAGGAATCCCATCTTACGTAATTGTGGGGACATACGAAAGAATCATTATTCTAATATCAATCATAATAAATTAGTCTCCACTACCGACAAGATGTTGCTGAGAGTGCGTAGCATTTTCATAAAGGATTTTGGGCCTAGTGATTTTGTGTAACACCTCTAACCCATCTTTGTGGCTAGATTAGGTTTACGGAGTATTACAGTATAATTAGAAACATTTAATTTCAAACAGAAACAATTATTCAAATTAAACAATAACATTCAAAAACACATTTTATTTATAGTCAAAATACATCTATGGGCATTAAATCGAGCCTACTAGGCCCTAAAAATAGTTTGGGAACATTCAAGGAACATTTTGAAGCAAAACAGAAAGTTTTGAAAAAATTGAAAAATTTTGGAAACAGGGGTCACATGGTCGTGTGGCCAGGTTGTGTGACATAACCCAAGTTGTGTGGCTTGAAGACATGGCCGTGTGGCCAACCGTGTACAATTTGAAGTATGGAACACTTGGTTGTGTCTTAGCCCGTGTGTTTGCCCGTGTGGGTATTCGAAATAGGGTCATACGGCTGTGTCGTAGGTCATGTGCCAGACCATGTGTACATTCAAAGTTAGGTCACACGGCTATGTTGTCAGGCCATATAACTCTCTGTGACTGTGTGGTTCATCCTACACTTAAAATTTAAAGGATACATGGCTGTGTGGTATGGTCGTGTGTGGCACACAACCATGTGACAGCCCATGTGCTCCCCAAATAACCCCTAATGCAAGTCATTTCGATCACCATTTCTTACGCACCAAGCCAAACCATTTCTAGATACTTTCACATGATTAAAACACATTCAAGGACATTAAAAACATGCCAAACATCATTCATCCTATGTCTAACCAATTTGCCATCAATAGGCACCACATTTCATACACCAAATCAACTCAAGTACAAAACTACAAACCTACATCTTAAACATATAACAATCATACCAAAAAGCCATTTCATTCTCAATATAAACCACAATGACTTTAACACTTTATATAGGCAAAACCAAAGTGTCCATAAAACACCTAAACTTAGACATTTACAAGCCAAACCAAAACCATATATGCAAGTAGCTATAGGTAAGATCAAATTACACCATATTGGCAAAATAGCTTAAAACACCTATTACATGCCATTTATAACCATCAACTAAGTAACCAAAAACTACCAAAGAGAGGGATGGATAGTGTGATTGTACTCCGACGAAATTCCAACTGATTGAGCTTTCTGATGATCTAGAAGACAAAGAAAACAACTACATAAGTAATTAGTGCTTAGCAAAGGAAACTTAAACTTACAGAAGATAATACGATTAAACCAAGCATAATTTCATTAAATCATGAGCAAAATTTCCTTTCCTAAACACATCACTTCACAAGGTTAGTAGGTGTATAGATGAGCATATAAATCCAACCAATTCATGGAACATATATCAATAAGCATTCAATATATATTTCATCCATCATGTATTCCAATAATACCCTTTTCATTTCAAGTACATATATCAACTTTTTCCATTTCATCTTTTAATAACATAGACCATTTCATATATATACTTATTCAGATTAAACCTTAATCACCCGTTGAACCAAATGGAATATCACTGGATACTCGAGAAATGCTCACACAAGCTGTGACTGTAACATGTAATCGTATATACTCACACGAGCTGTGGGTTACATTAAGCTACACGATGCTACTCACACAAGCTATGGAGAATCCGCAAAAAATGTAAGACCTCAAGCATCGGTAGGACATCCAAGACTAGCACCCGAAATCGTATAACCCCTAATGACATTTCATTTGTATCCTAAGTATTCACAAGGTTCAAACGAGACCATTGTATATATCCAAATATTTTATTTGCATTGCATTATACTATGTCAAACATGTTTCCATGAAATACATATTTTTCAAATATAACATCCAATTTAATTAACATCACAATTTGATCTAATACCAAACATCATATAACTATCAATCTAAGTTATACATAGCATAATATTTATTAACATTACATTCAAAACATCAATTAATAAGTTCAATACTTATACGAACTTACCTCGACAAAAATGGTTGCAAAAATAGAGTCGACAACTAGTCTAAAATTTTAGCTTTTCCTCGATTTAAATCTGGTTGTTGCGTTTCTTGATCTAAATAGTAAATTCATTCAATTAATACTATTTCTGCACTTAAATAAGAAAATTTATACAATTAAGCCCTTCCATCATTATTTTACAAAATTACCCCAACATTTACCTTTTATGCAATTTAGTCATTAAACCCGAAATTTGCAAAATTATTATTTTTAGCCATCAACCGTGCTAACCAAATTTCTAAGGGTTTCTAAACAATCCCTAAACATTAAAATCATCAAAAATCACTTAACAAAATTGATAAACATATCAATTTACATGATTCTTGTGTTTAATTTGGCTTATTTCTGAATTAATCCCTGCTTAATTGGTGTTTTTATGATTTAATCTTGTTAGGGATGCAATTGGTCAAAAACGAGCATAAATGGGCCAAATTGAAAGACAAATCATTGAATTGGGGCCAAATAAAAAAGATGGAAAAAGTCAAGGGTTTATCATATATTTTGACTTTGTAAAAGGCTAAAAATAAGAAGATATTATTTTGTTTTATTTTATTTATTTTTATTTTATTTTATTTTTATTAATTTAGGTTAGGCTATTTTTAGTAAACCCCATGTATATAAATAGGGGCTTTTAGTTCTTAGGAAAGCATCCCTTATTTTGTATTCCTACTCCTATTTGGAATTGAAATACTCTCCTTTTCCCTTTCAAATTGGCGTTAAGCATTCTGCCGTTTTACATTTGGTTTTGTTTCTTTTCTAAAATTGGACCAATTACCTTCCAAGTACTTTTCCTTTCCAATTTCCATCACCTTTCATATAAATCCATCATCTTCCACAACTTTCAAGCATGAATAAATTCATTCTCCATTAAATTTCATCTTAGCTTTAGGCCGGTGTTCTTTCTGGTCGGGAATTGTGAGATACGGATTCGTGTTAAAAATTTATCCCATCGGTATTCATCTTTTTTCCTAAGTATCGGGATAGACCAATTATCCCTTAAAGTTAAATTCGATTTCAAGTCAAAGTGCACGTTGGGGTGGAGTCGTGTTTGCTTATAGTTGGAGATTCGAGTCGGCTATGCTGTATTCATATTTTCGAGAACAAATCGGGGAAGAGGTGATCGGGTTTAAACGACCCATGCGGTTGAGGCCGTTAATTCGAGTTGGGTTCTTAAGAACGCAAGGCTGCCGAAATCTTGAATTAGGAACATGTGTATCTCAGTTAGATAATCGGTAAAGGTTAGTTTACAGGTCGTATTGGAACCAGCTACTAGAGGAAGAATTGATGGTTAGGACGTTCCTAAATGCTATAACCAGCTTATCGATTGGAGGGGAAGATTAATTTTTGAGGATCGATTCTTGATACGAAATTGACCGAGTCTAAGGCTAAGGCTTATTACATTTTATTGCAAATCCCAATTTAATTTCTGATTTATTTAATTATTTATCTTAGTAGTTTTAATTATTTAGTTTCTAATCAATTTCAAAAATCTCCGCTTTACTTATTTATTTGCTTATTTTTTTCAGCTGGTACGTTTTAAGTCGTGGGCACGACTCCGGCCACGACCCTTGACACGACATTCTGTTCATAAGTTAAACGCAAAAGTTGATTAGAGTACCAATCCCTGTGGACTCGACCCTACTACCACTCTTACTACTATTTAGAATATTTAGTAGGAATTATTTTTTGTGGATCCGATGCCCACCAAATTTTGGCGCCGTTGCCGGGGATTGGAGATATTTTCTAACTTTTGTTTGTCTACCTTATGACCAGATCAGAACCAGGAAATCTAGAATATAAGCCAGAAATTGATAAATTGGCCTGACAACTACGAAGAGAAGCCATACGACGCGGTAAACGGCCAAATCTCAGATTTGAGAGTATATCATTTACAAAAGATTTTTTCTCGTTTGACGAACCAAACGAGATGGTTGAACAGACGATACGTCAACTTGCTGCGGCATCGGATGAACAACAACCTTTATGTATAACCTATCCGGCAGGAGGAACGCCGTTCGAGTTAAAATCTGGATTGATTCATTTACTACCCACTTTTCGTGGATTACAGAATGAAAACCCGCACACCCACCTTAAAGAATTCCATATGGTGTGCACAAGCATGAAGCCTCAGGGAGTAACCAAAGACCAAATCAAACTTCGTGCTTTTCCTTTCTCACTAGCCGACTCTACTAGAGAGTGGCTATTTTATTTGCCTTCGGGATCTGTCAATACATGGTCTGACATGTCTTGTTTGTTTTTTGACAGGTTCTTCCCTGCAGCCCGAGTAGCTGAACTAAGGAGGGACATCGTAAGAATCCATCAGAAAGACACTGAGTCGCTCTACGATTACTGGGAGCGATATAAAAAGTTGTGTTCGAGCTGCCCACAACATAGACTGACTGAGCAGTCACTCTTGCAATATTTTTATAAGGGTTTTCTTCCGATAGATGCTGCAAGTGGAGGGGCGTTTGTTAACATGACGCCTCAAAGAGCGAGAGAGTTGATTTCGACCATGGCTGCTAACTCTCAACAATTCCGACCGGCCACAGAACCTATGAGACGGGTTCATGGGTTAAGTTCTCTATCTCTAGAAGATAAAATTGACAAGCTGACTAACATTGTTCAAACTTTGCTTACAGATAAAACGAGCCCAACACAGTTGTGCGAAATTTACACTAAGCTAGACCATCCGACGGACTCCTGTCCGATTTTACATGAGGATTCAACAAAACAAGCGAATGCTGTCGGAAACTTTCTAGGACCGCCCCAAAGGTGATATGACCCCTACTCAAACTCGTATAATGTGAGGTGGAAAGATCACCCAAATCTAAGTTATGGGTTGAATCCTCAGTTCAATCAACCTTACCAATAAAGGCTACCTCTGAATCAACAATTATTGCCCTTAAAGTCATCTTTGGAAACCATAGTGGAAAGGCTAGCCAATAGCACTGAGAAGTTTCAGCTAAAAACTGAAATGCATTTACAGGAGTTAGATAAGCAAGTGAGCAAGCTTGCGCTCACGATTAGCCGTTTGGAGTCCCAAGGTAAGTTGCCATCCCAAACTGAGCCAAATCTTCGACACAATGTAAGTGCTATAATGTTAAGGAGTGAGAAGGTTTTAGAGCCCGTACCTGGCACGAGTCGTGCCCACGACGCTGGTCGAGATGAGAAGAAACTTGACACAAAAGCTCCAGTAGAGTCAGCACCACAAAAGTCATTTGTAGTACCACCTCCGTTTCTCGGAAGACTTGTCTAATGCAAGAAGGAGCGAGATGACAAGGAGATCCTCGACACGTTTCGAAAGGTGGAAATCAACATACCTCTTCTTGATGCGATCAAGCAGATCCCACGATATGCAAAATTCCTAAAAGAGTTATACACGAATAAAAGGAAACTTTTGGGCAATGAAAAGGTAAGTGTCGGAGAAAATGTCTCCGCCGTTTAGTAACGAAAAATACCTCCCAAATGTAAGGACCAATGTATGTTTTTCATATCTTGTAAAATATGTAGTGTCAGTATTAAAAAAGCAATGTGTGACTTAGGCGCATCAATTAATGTTATGCCTTTGTCAATTTATAAACTACTTAACGCGGGTCCTTTAAAGGAAACATGTGTGATTATTCAGCTTGCAGATAGATCCGTAGTGCATCCGGAAGGAGTACTGGAGGATGTTCTTGTTAAGGTAAACGAGCTGATACTTTCTGCAGATTTTTACATCATCGACATGAAGGATGACAACTCGGTCAATTCTTCTGATATACTTCTTGGGAGACCATTCTTAAGTACCGCACGAACGAAAATTGATGTTTAGAGTGGAACACTTACCATGGAATTTGGCAGTGAAGTGGTTAGGTTTAATGTTTATGAGGATATGAGACATCCTAATAATAAGTCACAAATTGTGCTTTGCAGGAATGTAGGTCTCGATGTTAAATGTTAAGTAAGAGGAATTATCGATGATAAAAAAACCAATACGTGAAGCTGTCATGAAAGCCTCAAAATTAGAGCTAAAATCGTTTCCAGAACGTACAATGATTTCGACAAAAAAAAAAAAGCAAACTTGAACGAAGAAGCTCAAAGACACCTCAATCCACTAATGATAGGGGAATCTAGGAAGGGCTTCAAAGATAATGGGCAAAGGTCGGAACTCCTCTGCAAGAACATCCAAGTGCACGAGATGGAAAAATTAAGCCTCAATGAGCCAAACGGATAACATTTATGGTCGTCGAGCTAATGGCATTAAACAAAAGCGCTTTTTGGGAGGCAACCCAAATTTATTTTCATTTATTTAACTTTGAGATTTAGTAAGATTTAGGTTGTAAATAAATAAATTTTTATTTAATCTAGTGAATTTTTTATTTTTAGGAACGTAATGAAGGTTTTCCAGCAGTAAGATAATGATGGTGGCATGGGCACGCTGTGCTAAATGCTGACAATTATTTCCCAACGCCGACAACATCGATTAAAACACATGGCACTACAGGAAAACAGACTTTTAGCGGCGTTTTTTTTTGCCTTTAGCGGCGTTTTTAAGCGCCACTAATACTTTTAGCGGCGCTTTCCCAAGCGCCGTAAAAAACGTCGCTATATGCACCGCCGCAAAAATTAGTGGCGTTTTTTAGAAAAAACGCCGCTAAAGACCTGAACCTTTCGCGGCGCTTTTTTAAAAAACGCCGCTAAAGACCAGGACTTTTAGCGGCGCTTTTATATAAAAACGCCGCTAATTTGCCCAGTTTTGCTATATGTGTTTTTACACCTATATCCAACCCTCCTGCAAGAAACTCAACCAAAAACAGCAAATATACCATGAAATCCAACCAAAACCCGTAAATTTAAATAATACAAAATTATACGAAAAATATATTATATAAATTGTAAATGAATATTCAAAATATTCTTAAAATAATGTTAAAAGTTACAAGAAAACAAATGTTTAAGATGGCGGATTTTGAAATTGCTGGAACATAATCATCATAGACTGAAGCTGTAGTTGGAGTTCATTGTATTTTCTGTTCTGCTCCCGCCCCCCTCGCTGCTGCCTCCGCTCTAAGTTGAGAAATTTGCTCATCTGTGCTAGCTTGTATCTGAACTATCTAATCTTTTAGCCTTTGAACTTCAGCTTGACTTTGACTACTGAAAGGCATGTATTGGTGCGAGGTGGATCCAAAATATTGGGTCGGGTTGAACCAAATAATAATTAAGTTGAACCAAATATAAAAACTTATTCATACTTATTCATACTTCAAATAATAATTAAGCTACAAGAATTAGGTCTAGTTCAAGTTTATTTAAAGGGCTGCAATTCATACATTTGATTAATGTTATGAAATAAAGGGTGTGCTTGTTTTTCTATCCCATAAAGGATATCCCACATGCGCATATTACTGTAAGTTGAACTATACCTCATGGTTAAGTAAGGAAAATTTTACAATCACATACAAGCATATCTAAATAACCAAATTTCACTTGCAACATAACCAATTCATACATTGCTCACTTGACTAACATTAATCATTTCATGTCATTTAGCCAAATCAAAACATGTCAATTTCATATGCTATAAATCATGCTGAAATTTCATATACACAAGTAAATCAATTTATATATATTCGGTCATTTAATATGACTTCAATATAACAGTTAAAACATATTCATTCTTGCCATCGTAAACCAAACATAAATAGTCAAATATCATAGCCGAACATACAATAACATATATATATATATATATATAACAATTTGACCTTTACATCCCAAATCACCAAAATTCATGACATAAGTACATATGTATTCATTTATCTATCATCAACCAAATATAACAGCTCATCACTGCCATTTCCCAAACTAATAAATAAACAAATTACAGTCAAAATGTAATTCAATAATAAACCATACCCAAAACACATTCAACAACCATACTTAATTCACTTGAGCCGAATTATAACAACCACAAATGCATATCATACCAATTAACAATCTTACCAAGATGAGCTAATTATAAACCATACTCATCATTACTTCATACCAAATCATATATCTAAGAAAAATGATTTTTTTCAAAATCATCATGATGAAACTATTATTTATGCGAATTTTGAACTAAAACGTACCTTAATAATTTCAACAAGCAAACAGAGGCTGGAGTAAAAAAAATTGTATTTCTTAAGTAAGTTAAAGCAAAAATGCATAGAAATAAGTTAAGTAATTTAGCAACAAAACATGTACCTAGAACAGATGTTAATGGCTGTGGTGTATTTAGTTGCACCAAATATTAATTTAGGTGCTCGATAGTACCTACAAAAGATGTAAGATAATAAGAGTAACACCAAATATATTTCAGTTCAAGCAAATATAAAAACTTGATCAATATCAATACCAAATATTACTTCGAAGATTAAATGGCAGCTTCAGTTGAACCAATAGTTGCAGACACATGAACTGTTCATTTGAATTATTCTTGTAAGATTAACGTTTAATACTACTTGTTTAAGACTAACTTCCTACGTGTTTGTAAGTTCAACCGAATATGTACTTCAATCCTACTTAATGCTATGTTACACGGACTCTTCTCGTTTTCTGAAAAGTGGCACATATGCCCTGCACATATTCAGAGGATTGAGATAAAATCCTTCAAACATACGGAAAAGCTTCGAAAATATTGAACACAAACTAGTATCTGACACGCGATTATACGCATTTGAGATCAAACATGACAGGAATCGTTCTTTGCATGTATAAATGCAAGGTACCAGCAATGCCTATTCGGATCAAAATTACATTTATCAAATAAAACAATTGCTGGCGATCATTTAAAATACTAATAATTACATTTATCAAATAAAAATCTAAAATATTAAATATTAAACTAAAAATATATTTCTTTATAAATCTGAGTAAGTCTAAAACGAGATTAAGTTAATCATATTAATTGTAATACATATTAATTACATTTAATTACATTTAACATTTAATTACATTTAACAGAGGATCAAGGTCAAATAGCAATTTTAGTTACCCATAACTATATTAACTATAGTAAAAAATGCCAATACCTTCATGTCATGAATAAACCTGAGTTTCTTTATGACATACATAACTCTTCTTGGCGATGTGATGTAAGATAGGTTTAACATCAATTAAAGATGACATATAGAGGGTATGATTGCTTCTAGGATAGTTTTTTCCCCATTTTCTTGGTTTACATCTAATCAAAATATTCAGCATTCCAACAGAAGAAAAACATATTACCTCTCTACATGTCTGCCCACAAAAAGGAAGGACTAAACTGTTCGAATCAATATGAATCTCATCTTTCACTTTGATGCATGATTTGTGGTCTGCAAAAGTGGAAAGGATCAGAATATTATTGAAAAAGAAATCAAGGAAACTACACAGCAACTTCAAACTGCAAAGAATTGAGAACACTAAAAGGAAGAGAATCAGTACATCTTTTCTCAAACA
This sequence comes from Gossypium anomalum, assembly GCA_025698475.1. NCBI lineage: Eukaryota > Viridiplantae > Streptophyta > Magnoliopsida > Malvales > Malvaceae > Gossypium > Gossypium anomalum. The sequence continues at coordinate 71,009,902 of CM046966.1, read as the reverse complement.
GGCTGCAAGTGAGAAAGGCGCAATCAGTTATCTCATCCTCTTGAGCAATGCAGCTGCCATTACTACAAAATTTGCATATACAATTTGGACAGTGCCAATCACCAGCTGGTAGGAACTGTGAAAGTGCATATGTAAAAGCTAAGCGAAGCTACGCAGCATTGTTAACGAGCAAGAGCCAACTTATGTAGAACTACTAATCAGTATAAGTCAACAAGCACCAAAGGTCAAAAAAAGAAAACTTTCAACCAGGAGAACAAATTCAAAATAATTTTTCATTTTTTAAAACAGCAGATACTGTAAGAAGGATAAACTTTTTTCACTTCATCTTTTGGAAGGCAATTAAAAGCCAATAGTTTTCAGGTCATCAAAATGTAAGACAGAAAGCAATTAATATATTTATTGGTCATAGTTGAAAATTTTTATATGGGAGCATCATTAAGCGACTGAAAAATATTTCTTACATTAAAATAAAAAACATTGCTCATACCAACTGAGGGAGCAGGTACTAAGAACAGTCAGCTAGGAGAAAACATTCAGGAAAAGGTACGTCTTCCAGAAGTCATAGAAAGCAAAGAGATATATGCCGCGTAAATTACATGTCCAACTGCTAATCCAAGGACTATTCAGAATTCCCTTAAATTCTGTTTGGCTCTAAACATATTTAGGGATCCCTAACCATAAGCTCAATAGTTAAGACCTTCAAAAGAACATAACTATCGACTTAAAGAAAGAAATTGTATTACCAAACAACATTTGTAGATCAAATTGGTCATTAGCTCCATTAAATTAACACAACCGCTATTTCTCAAGAGGAAGCAAGAAGATAGTTGGAATCAGGCCAGGAAAGGGGACGGGGGAGAGAAATAAATAAATGATCTATGTAAACTAAAGAACCCAAGATCCATGAATTGGAGTAGTCACACTTCAAGTATCCCCTAAATTTTCTACCACTAAGAGCAATCTCTTCAACTACAAACCTGCATTAATCTCTATAACTGATCCAGAAGTCTACAAGGAACACTTATAGAAAAAGAAAGCAAACAAGAGACTCAACACCATTATAAATATAAAACACTAGATAGCTGGTGCAAAAATTATGCAGAAGTACCTCTATATTGAGGCAGCTCTGATGAAATGTTGAGGGACAACTGTCACAACATATCAGATCCCCACCATCTCCACAAATGCCACAAGTATCATCATTGGGGTCATCACCATTTACGTCTACAGAATGAAAACCAATCTGCTCAGACTCCACTTGTCTGTTCCATGCATCTATTTGGCACTGAAGGAGAGAAACACCAGAATCCAAATATATATTCTGAAATGGTTGTCGTAATTTGCTTCCAGCATGAATCTCAAATTTTGAAACTGTGAGGATTTTACTACAATAACCACAGTGGATTCCATCCCTTGTGATCCAGCCCTCTAGCATCACTTTTGTTCTCCTACGATTCATATACTGCACCTTTTCGCTCAACTGCACAGCCCCAGAATCAATCAGCCAGGCAAGCAGTGTTCTTCTCCCAGAATATGGAACAAAGTCATCACCCTCTGAACTTAGATCTTACGGATTTGCGGTGTAGAGAACCAGCGAGGGCGAAATCCCGAACAGCCCCTCACCAGATCCTCATCATCTTTCTTCTTTTGGTCCTCAGCCGTACAGATCTTGGGAGGATCCAAAGCAGCTGCAGGACGGCTTCAGCATATGAGATCGAAAGACATGATTCCTTCCCCCCCGATAGAAGCAAAAGGAAGAGGCTAGGGTTTTAATTGAACGTTGAAAAGGAAATTGGAACAGTAAAATTGCACATCGCGTCTCTTCCATTGGTTGAGACTAAAGGTGGGTAGGCATGAAATCTTCAAGAGAGAAAATTTATGAGAAGGGGATTTTGATCGGTGAAAACAAAGGGAATAGAATCAGGGTTTTTAGCAGCGCAAAATTGGGGATTTAGGGGAGGGGTGAAAATAAAACGAGCGTTTATATGGAAAGTGTATCTCAATTTTTTGCGGCGTTTTTTTCCAAAAAAACGCCACTATTGTTAAATTTTATTTTTTTTCATTTTAACATATATTTTTTTCTTTTAAAATTTTTGTGTTGAGATTATTATTTTTGGGAATTTTTATTTTTTTAAATTTTGAATATTTATTTTTTTAATTGAAATATGGACTAAAATATTAAATATTAAAATTTTAAGTTTTTAAGTTTTTAATTTTTAATTTTTAATTTTTAATTTTTAATTTTTCAATTTTTTTGAAGATTTTTATCATTTTTAAATTAATATATAAAATACAAAAGGAAACTTTAATAGAAATAAAATGGAATCGATGAATTAAAAAAATACAAAATGATAAAGCAATATAAGTATTATTCTTTTAAGTATAAATACATCAATATATTTTTATATTGAATAAATATAAATATTCATGTATGCAATATATAAATATAAAATGATGTTATATCAATAATTGTGTTAATAATTTACAAGAACTGGATCAAATTAAAGTTCATGTATACAATTGCACACTAAACCATTGTTAGAAAAAGAAACATTTACCGGGGATTTTGAATTTTGAATTGGGGAAAAAGGGGTGATTATTTTAAAGATTCGGATTAGGGAAAATGGGGAAATTACCTCTTACATAACCATAAATCATAAACCTTAAACCCATAATCCATAAACCTTAAAATAATAACTCATGCACTTTAAACTCTAAACCCTAAACCTTAAACTATAATGATAATTAATTCAATATTTTAAAATTAATACTATCTCTTTTATAATTATATAAGAAAATATTTATCATATAATTAAAAAACACTAACTAATCTAAACCTTAAACTCTTAATCCCTAAACATTAAACCTTAAAACATAAATCCTAAACCATAAACCCCTCACCCTTAACCCCTAACCCCTAACACCTAACCTTAAACCCTAACCCTTAAACCACCTTTAAACCATAATTAACTCATAAACCTTAAACCCATATAGCTTAAACCATAAACCTTAAACTATAATGATAATTAATTTAATATTTTAAATTCAATACTATCTATTTTACGATTATATAAGAAAATATTTAATATATTGTATAACCATAAATTTTAATAATTATTATTTTAGGGGTTATAGATTAGTGTTTATGATTATTGTATAACCATATGCCCTAAATCATAAACCTTAAACTATAATGATAATTAATTCAATATTTTAAAATTAATACTATCTCTTTTACAATTATATAAGAAAATATTTAACAAATGATGTACATCAACATCCATGTGATGTTTTTTGGGGTTTAGTATTTTACGGGTTATAGTTTACGGTTTAAGATTTTTTAAGGTTTAGGAGTTTAGTATTTTAAGGATTATAGATTAGTGTTTATGATTTTTTTGTGGGTTTAGGTTTTTAGGGGTTATATGACTTTAGCGGCGTTTTACCAAAAGCGCCGCTAATGCTCCGGTTTTTAGCGGCGTTTTACCAAAAGCGCCGCTAATACACTGGTTTTTAGCGGCGTTTTACCAAAAGCGCCGCTAATGCTCTGGTTTCTAGCGGCGTTTTACCAAAAGCGCCGCTAATGCTCTGGTTTTTAGCGGCGTTTTACCAAAAGCGCTGCTAATGCTCTGGTTTTTAGCGGCGTTTTACCAAAAACGCCGCTATTGCTCCGTTTTTAGCGGCGTTTTAACAAAAAACGCCGCTATTTCTCTATGTTTTACATTTTTTGTGGCGTTTTTTGATAAAACGCCGCTAAAGCCCTGTTTTCCTGTAGTGTGGGGAGTATTCTTAACCTTTCTCTTTGCTTGTTGTTTGAGTTACTAAACTTTATTGCATATAACACATGCTTGAGGACAAGCATTGATTAAGTAGGGGGGATCGATGGTAAATATGCATTATTTTTGCTGCATGTCTCTCTTTTGCATGTGTTCAATCTTACTTTAAGTTCATTCGATAGTTTATTTAACATTGAGCCTTTAATCTCATACTTAGTTAATTTGGACAATTGGGCAAATTTTGAATTAAAATGTTCAAGTATATAGATTAGTCAACATTTGTGTCTTAAAGTTGATATATATAGCTAGATTTTTCGTATAAATTGATTGTTTGGAAAATTATATTTCACTACAGGAAAATAGGGCTTTAGAGGCATTTTTAGCGGCGTTTTATTAAAAAACACCGCAAAAATTTTAAAATTCAGAGCAATAGCGGCGTTCTAAAAAAAACGCCGCTAAAAACAGATCATTAGCGGCGCTTTTAATAAAACGCAGCTAAAAGCCAGAGCATTAGCGGCGCTTTCGGTAAAACGCCGTGAAAAGCCAGAGCATTAGCGGCGCTTTCGGTAAAACGCCGCTAAAAGCCAGAGCATTAGCGGCGCTTTCGGTAAAACGCCGTTAAAAACCAGAGCATTAGCGGCGCTTTCGGTAAAACACCGCTAAAAGCCAGAGCATTAGCGGCGCTTTTGGTAAAATGCCGCTAAAAATCTCATAACCCCTAAACCTCAAAAAGAATCATAAACACTAATCTACAACCCCTAATTATTAAAATTTATAATTATACAATATATTAAATATTTTCTTATATAATCATAAAAGAGATAGTATTGAATTTAAAATATTGAATTAATTATCATTATATTTTAAGGTTTATGGTTTAAGATATATGGTTTAAGCAGGTTTAATTATGAGTTAACTATGGTTTAAGGTTTAGGAGTTAATTAGTATTTGAAGGTTTATGATGAATTCGAGATTTAGGGATTATGATTTAGGGTTTAAAGGTTAGGGTTAAAGTTTACAATGGGACAATTATTAACTTCTTAAGAGATAATTTCCTTTCCAGATTCTTACCTGGGATGCTATTAAGAAAGGGTGATTTTGAATGTGGAATTAGCATTTGTTGAACTATGTATAATTTCCAAGCTTATATAACATAGAAATATCTTACAGAGTGGACATTATAACTAGAGTGTTCCAATAAAGAATTAATTGTTTTACTAAAGTTATGTAACTTTGTATAAATAATAATGCTATTGTGTATTTTTAATTATCTATTTTTTTTTGTTTAAATATATTTAGATTAAATAGAATGTCTGAAATAAAATATGTTAAAAATTAAGTTTAGGTTAAGGGTTTAAGGAAATGATACTATTAGCTAGAAATTAACTGAAGAACATTTGGATTTTACTAAGATTCATGTTATTTTGTATATACGTACTCATATTATTTAATATAAGAATATAAACATATATATATATATATATATATGTTTTAATTTGTACTACACTAACATTGGCCACACGAATTCCCAAAAATATGTTTATTATGGTTTAGGGTTACCAGTTTTTAGAGTACTTTATAGTTTGGGCTTTATGGTCTAGGAGTTATATGGTTGGTTTAGGGGTTACCGAATGATTTTGGGGTTTAAAGTTTGGGGTTAGGGGTTTTGTGTTTGTGGCCTAAGGTTTAGGGTTTAGAGTATCAGGTTTAGGGTTTTAAATTTAGAGTATATAATTTTGGATTTTAATTTAGAAGATAAATGTATATAAGATAAATATATATAAAATATTATTTTAAAAAATATATAAATTTATATATGAAAAGTGGTTTAGTGTGCAATTGTGTACATGAACTGTAATTTGATCTAGATCTTGTAAAATATTTACACGTTATTGATATAATAAATAGCATCATGTTTTTATTTAATTAATTTATATGCATACATAATATGTATTTTAAAATGTGTATTAAATCAAAATTAAAGTTTCAACTATAGTTAGGGTTTTAGGGTTTATATATAATTTTAAAGAAATTCTAAATATATAGTTTTAAATTTTGATCAATTTCTATAAAATATTCAGGTATTAGCGGCGTTTATACATAAAATGCCGCAAAACATAGAAAATAGCGGCGTTTTTTAGAAAACGCCACAAAATTTCATTATACATTAGAGTAAAACGGCGTCGTTTCCTCTGAATAGTAGTGGCTTTAGCGGCGTTTCTATAATAAACGCCACAACGCGTATTAGAACGACGTCGTTTTATAGTGTAGATAAAATAGGTGTTAGTGGCGCTTTGCTGAAAACGCCGCAAAAGGTCTTATTAGCGGTGCGTTGCTGAAAACGCTACAAATTTTCCTTATTTGAAACGGTGTCATTTTTTCTCTCCTGAGGTTTATGCCCTTTACCCGAAATCGGTTTCATTTTTTTGCTAAGTCATTTTCCCCCATCTCGTCTTCCTTCCCCAAATCCCTAAAACAAACACCTTTTTCTTTTTCCCCAAGTCATCCCCTAATTCCCCAAACCCGAAATCCCTAACATTTTCCCCAAGTCCCTTTTTTTCCCCTTAATCTGTTCCCCCATACCCGAAATCCCTAACTATTTTCCCTTTCCTCTCGTCGACGGTCAGATGCTTCATGGGTTTGAACTGGTTAGTTTTTGAGTCCCCTTCAGATTAATGTGTAGTTACTGTATTACTTGCCTTTTATTTTGATGATTTTGATGATCTTAATGATGATGATGATGATGTTGATACTGATGTTGATGTTGATCTCGATGATTATACCCTTGTTTTAAGTAAACCCAATACCGGGTCTGGTGTTTCTGGTGCTATTTTTAACTGAACCACCACAATTATTGGTGCTGGAATCATGGCTTTACCTGCTACTATGAAGGTTGTGGGGCTTGTTTTAGGGATTTTTTTGATAATCCTGATTGGGATTTTGTCTAAAATTAGTGTCGAGATGTTGATTAGGTTTGCGGTTTCTTGTAAAGCTAGATCTTATGGGAAGTTGTGCAAATTGCAATGGGGAGAACTGCTAGGGTTTTGTCTCGATTTGCATAATTGTCAACAATGCAGGTGTCCTGATAGTTTATTTGATTATTATTGGTGATGTTATGTCTGGTTCGGTTCGTCATATTGGGGTTCTCGATCAGTGGTTAGGACATGGTTTTTGGGATCATAAGAAGTTATTGGTTTTGGTTGTTATGGTTGTTTTTCTTGCTACACTTTGCGTGTTAGATAGGATTGATTCACTGAGCATGACTTCGGCTGCTTCGGTAGCTCTCCCTGTTGTTTTCGTTGTGGTTTGCTTTGTTGTTGCATTCATCAAGCTTATTGAAGGGAAGATATAGGCTCCAAGGATGAGCCCAGATTTTGGATCGAAAATGGCAATTTTGGATTTACTAGTAGTTATCCCTATTATGACTAATGCATATGTTTTCCATTTCAATGTTCAACCTATATACAATGAGCTCGAGAGGCGATCTCCTCAAAAGATGAATCAGGTGGGGAGGATCACAACTGCTCTTTGTGTTGTGGTCTATGCCTCAACGGCAATATCAGGGTCTTTGGCATTAACAGAAATATTGTTAGTGCTTATATATATTGGATCTACTGTGATCCCAAATATATGGACAGCTTTCAAATTTATCGGAGCAACAACAAATTTGCTTTCCTAGGTTTTACGTTCCCTGCTCTAATTGCATTGAGGAAAGTCAGCAAGAAGAGAGCATGAGCTTGAGCAGAGTAGAAAAATTTTTGTCGTGGTTAATGTTAATACTGGCTGTGATAGTTAGCATTGCTGGGATAATCGGGAATATTTATACCAAATTGCAATGATAATATGTATACAATGTAACTTACTGTCTTTTAATGGTATTGAGCTTGGTCCTATTTCTCCTCACAATGGTCTTCATTAGGTGATCATGTATTTACTTCTTGTCTTTCCTAGAATTTTAACTATGATTTTTAGTGGAAAATCCGAAAACTTCGGTTATTCTAACAAAACCAGCCCTTTGTCCCCTTATTTGTCTCTCTTTTATATTTGTCTCTCTTTTTTTACTTAATTTGGATTTTTAATTTTCGTTCTCATGATACCATTGTTGACGTAGCTTTATTTTTAGTAATTCTTGTAGCTAGCTTCTATTTTTTTAATCATTTTATTTGTTTATTCCCACCTGTTATTAGCAAATATAATTAATATTATACCAATCATTAAATGTTGTTTATTTTTAGAACTCATTTGATTGTTTTGTCGACCAGAAACAGACTTCTGTTCTTCAAATGCAATGAGTAGGGAAGTCTCTCGACATTATTAGAGATCAATCCCAAGCATCTCCAAATAAACCCTCAAGAAAACATTTCCAATTCAATCAAGGTAAACATTGTCTTCCCTAACATTTATGTTTCTTTCAACATGTTTTCCTTTTATTTGATAACCCCATTTAAGATACTTTTTTTTAATTTAGGATAAAAAAGAGTGGGAAAATTTTAGACTGGACTTTAATTTCTTCCTTTTCCAACCTAATTGCTGGAAATGTAATGAACAAAAAGGAAGAAAGTGAAAAAGTAGATTCCCATTCTCACATGTTATGTTTTCTCTTTAGCTTTCAAGCTTTAGCTAGCCACCATCATTATTTAATCTTCAACACTCTCCATGATTAATTCCCTTAAACAAATTCAAATCATTATTATCCAATGTTTCTTAAACAATTGCATTTCATTATTATAATTTTTTTAAGGGTCCCATTAAAATGGTTTTTATGAATTTAACCTAAAATTTATTATATTTCTATCAAATATGATGTTTTTTGTCCGAATAATGTACATTTACATCATTAATTTGGTAATAGGGTGGAATATTCTTGAGACTTGTTTTGTGGGCCAGCAAGAGTTGGATTTGATATTAACGACGTAGATTTATGTTTAATTTAATATATTATCATAAATCTTAATTAAAATTTAAAAGACATTAAGTCTTTAGATTATGACAATGATTTAACATTCGAAAACTTGTGTACAACGTTATGTGTGATGTGTATCAGAATTCAGAAAAATAAAAATATCACAGCATTTGTTTATTCTTTTAAGACAGGAAAGTGCCTTAGTGTTCGATTCAAACGATAGTTATTTGTGTTTCTTATTTTAATCCTCTTTATTCCTTTATACTCATGCCATCTTGTTTCTGACAATGTAATCACCGCAAAAGGAGTTTAGTACTTGGGTGTACCAGGTTTAACCTCTCAGCTAGAGTTTAATTTGAATTTAGTTGGACGATAGTTATGTTAGTTTTCATCAAGGCCTCTGTAAACATAAAGTTGGTATTCTGGTTAGGAGAAGTTAATGTTTATGAGTTTTGTGGAGTATGATTACGCACATGCAAAGTTGGTTTGTTTAAAGTCATGTGCATTTCATGTTTACATAATAATGGTGATTCCATTTTGGTTTTTAGATGTTCTTTTGGTCTGCTTTTCATGTTTCTATCCAACTTATGTGTTTATCGTGCGCTTTTGCAGATTTTGCTTTGAGGTGTCTGACTTCATTGGCGCCTCTTTGATCCTGGTACAAGTGGGCACTTGCAAAACTGATATAGATAAAGTTTTTATATTTGCTTAAACTGAAATATATTTGGTGCTACTCTTATAATCTTACATCTGTTCTAGGTACTATCGAGCACCTGAATTAATATTTGGTGCAACTAAATACACCACAGCCATTGGCATTTGTTCTAGGTACGTATAGGTTTGGTTGCTAAATTTTTTTTCCTTATTTCTATGCATTTTCACTTTAAATTACTTAACAAATATTACTTTTTGACTCCACTGCTTGTTTGGTGAGAGTGGAGTAGACCAGGTACGTTTTATTAAGGTAGGCTTTATTTCAAAATTATAATCAATAATAGTTTTATCATGATGATTTTGGAAAAATTAATATTTTGGGGTTGCGATATTGTAAAGATTTAATTGCTGGTTCTGTTTGGAGTAAAACTTTTTTGTTTCCAAATTAATTTTAAATATTTGGTTCAACTTAATTATTATTTGATTCAACTTAAGTATGAATAGGTATGAATTAATTTTATTACCGTGTAGCTTGCTTGTCCATTAAAATTACAACAATAGCTGACCTTCTCTCCAACCTTATTTTAAATATTTTAAAGATTCAAAGTATATAGGCTGGAAACCTGACGGGTTGCCTTATTTCGAGCTGCAAGATATAATGGATCCTCCTTAGGTGTAACAACGCCACGTATGATGAATCTTAAAAAATTCAAAAAGACTTGAAAAAAGTTCTATCGAGCTCATTTACTATTGAATATTTATATAACCTTAATTTATTTCCAATTTACTTATAAAAATTAAACTACGATTCTTTTTTGATATTATTACATTCAAATTACTATTTTTTTATATTAATAATGTTTGATTTTAATATTTAATATTTTTAAATTTCTTTAAAAGTTATAACTACTTTTTATCAAAATAGTATTAATTATTATTTGAAGTATGAATAAGTATGAATAAGTTTTTATATTTGGTTCAACTTAATTATTATTTGATTCAACTTAAGTATGAATAGGTATGAATTAATTTTATTACCGTGTAGCTTGCTTGTCCATTAGAATTACAACAATAGTGACCTTCTCTCCAACCTTATTTTAAATATTTTAAAGATTCAAAGTATATAGGTTGGAAACTTTGACGGGGTTGCCTTATATCGAGCTGCAAGATATAATGGATCCTCCTAGGTGTAAATAACGCCACGTATGATGAATCTTAAAAATTCAAAAGACTTGAAAAAGTTCTATCGAGTTCATTTACTATTGAATATTTATATAACCTTAATTTATTTCCAATTTACTTATAAAAATTAAACTACGATTCTTTTTCTCGATATTATTATATTCAAATTACTATTTTTTATATTAATAATGTTTGATTTTAATATTTAATATTTTTAAATGTATTTGTATAAAAAAAAGATTTCAAACAAAGTTCTATGGAGCTTACAAATAATTCTACTGACCTTAAAAAAGAATTAAAAATTTCAACGACTGATGGGCCACTTATAAATAATTTTATCAATATAATAATATTGATCATTGTTTAAATATATTATAACTAATTTTTATCAAAATAGTATTAATATTGATCATTACTTAAATAAATTACATAACTCACATAACGTACATAACAACTTACATAACTTAACTAATACATGTAGTTTAATCTAATAATTTCCTTAAAAGCATATAGTTTAAAGTTCAAATTTCATAACTTACATAATCTACATAATAAAACATAAATATATATCATATCAAGACTTACATAATAAACAACTTACCCATGTAACTTATTGCCAACTTTAGACTTCAACAACTACGAAATGGATAGGACTTGGATGAATTTCTCAAGGGCAAGCAACGAGTATCAAAATGGAGTGCAGTCTTTTTTAGATTTTGCATTTCACAATTCAAGCCAAGAGAATATGATTCTTTGCCCGTGTAAGAAGTGTGGCAATATCTATTGGCATTATCGTGAAGTTGTCTACGAACATCTAATTGTTGATGGCTTCATTCGGGGGTATAAAAAATGGATTTTCCATGGAGAGTGTACACCTAGTGGAGCCTCTTCGATGATTAATCCGGGTTATCCTTATACTGGTTACCGTCAGAATGTTAGAGAAGATGACATGGAAGGTATGATACGGGATGCATTTAATATGCGGAGTGAAGGTTTCCAATCATTTCCACCCAACTATGTTGCATTCGATGATTATAATATCAGTGGGAATACTTTTATGGAAACGAGAAGAAGTGTACAGGATGAACAACCGAATGAAGAAGCGGCGAAGTTCTACACGTTACTTAGTGATATGAATGAAGAACTTTATGAGGGATCAAAATTTTCGAAAATGTAATTCTATATTCGCCTTTTCCACTTAAAATGTTTGGGAGGGTGGACCGGAAACTCTTTGACAATGCTGTTAGAGCTTTTGAGAGAAATGTTCCCGTTTGCAAAAATCCCTCAATCATGTAAAGACATGAAGAAAGTGATAAAAGATTTGGGCCTTGGGTACAACAAAATTCATAGTTGCCCAAATGATTGCATGTTGTATTGGGGTGATCGGAGAAATCAACAGTCTTGTCATGTTTGCGGTAAATCTCGTTGGATGAATAGAGATGCAGAAGATGTTAATGAGGATGAATATGGGCCACAGTCAAGAAGGAAGCCGAACAAGATTTTGTGATATTTCCCGGTAATCCCAAGGCTTCAAAGGCTATTCATGTCATCAAAGACAGTCGAGTTTATGACGTGGCATCATGATCAACTAACGGATGATGGATTATTAAGGCATCCTGTAGATTCTTTAGCATGGAAATCATTTGACAATAAATTTCCAAGCTTTGCAAGTGATCCTCGGAGTGTAAGGCTCGGGTTAGCATCTAACGGATTTAATCCTTTTAAAATCATGAGCACCTCGTACAGTACTTGTCCTGTGGTCCTTGTTCCTTATAATTTGCCTCCATGGCTCTGCATGAAGCAATCTTCTTTAATATTATCTATGATTATCCCCGGAGAGAAAGGCCCCGGAAATGATATTGACATATATTTGCAGCCACTTATTGAAGAGTTAAAACAATTATGGGCGGGTGTTGAGACGTATGATGTATTGAGAAAGGAGAACTTTTACCTACGTGCTGCTTTGCTGTGGACAATTAATGATTTCCCGGCATATGCGAATTTATCTGGTTGGAGTACCAGAGGACGTTATGCTTGTCCTTGTTGTACTGCTCAAACGTGTTCACAATGGTTATATAATGGGAAGAAGTTCTGCTATATGGGGCATCGTCGGTGGTTAGATGAAAATCATAGATATAGATTTTAGAAGGCTTTATTTGACGGTACTGAAGAGTTGAAAAAAGCTCCTGAGCAGACCATTGGATCTGAAATCTTATTCATGTTAAAAGATAGTTGAAAAAAGCTCCTGAGCAGACCATTGGATCTGAAATCTTATTCATGTTAAAAGATATGGATTTCAGTTACGGGAAGCTGAATCAACCATCTAACAGGCAAACAAATAGACGATCGAGGGATGAATCTGATGATGAATCTGATGAGGAGGATGACCCTAATAAGGCGGACTTGTGGAAGAAAAGAAGTATTTTTTTTTGAGTTGCCTTATTGGGAGCATCACATATTACGCCACAATCTTGATGTGATACATATTGAGAAGAATGTCTACGAGAACATCATCCAGACAATTTTGAACGTCGATGGTAAATCAAAAGATAATATTCAGAGTCGACTTGATTTAGTTCACATGGGAATTAGGCGTGATCTTCATCCCCAAGTACGTCCTAATGGAAAATATTGGTTGCCGCCTACAATTTTTGCAATGTCAAAGGAAGAGCAAGAAATGTTCTGCACGGTGTTGAAGGATATAAAGGTTCTGGATGCGTATTCATCAAATATATCTCGATGTGTAAGTCTTAAAGATCGAAGACTATATTCATTAAAATCACATGACTATCACATCCTCGATGCAAGATCTACTTCCGATTTGCTTTACGGTCTTTGTATGTCAAAGAAGGTAACGTCTGTACAATTGAACTGTCCAATATAATGAAAGCAATTTGTGGCAAAGTTCTGAATGTTGAAGAACTTGAAAAAGTACAAGATCGAGCCGCTTTGACATTATGCAATTTGGAGAAGATCTTTCCACCTTCCTTCTTCACTATTATGGTGCACCTTGTCATTCATTTCCTTCGTGAAGCAATAATTGGTGGGCCGGTTTTCTATCGTTGGATGTATCCAATTGAAAGGTGCTAATTTATTTTAAAGGCATTCACCTTTATACCTATAGTTACCAGTTTTGATAATGTTGTATATGGTGTTTAGGTTCCTAAGCAAATTGAAGTCTTATTGCCGTAACAAGCGTTATCCGGAAGGATCAATTGCTGAAGGCTACTTGGCAGAGGAGTGTATGACATTCTGTTCTAGATATTTAGAAGATGTTGAAACAAGATTGAATAGACCAAGTAGAAATGCCGGACTCAATGATCCTAACTTGGCCGAAACTTATTTATTTTAAAGTTATGGAGAACCAATTGGCAAAGTTGAAATTGCAGAATTAGATGACCGATCTTGGATACAAGCACATAGATATGTTCTTTTCCACCACGATGCACTTGAACAATTACGCAAGTAAGTTCTAAAATATGATAAATATTCATCTTTTTTTGATTTGTTTATTTTTTAACAAATTAAACATGTTTTTGACATAGTGAGTACAAACAAATCTTAAGATTTCATTCACACTCACGAAGATTACAACATCGTGAGATTAATAGGTTATTCGCAGAATCTTTTCATGAATGGTTAAGTCAAACGGTATGCAACTCAACATTTTATTGACAAATAATAATGTTTTCTCATAACATTTATAATTACTCAATTTACTTTCGATTCAATAGGTTTGGCGTGGGAATGTCGTTAATGACGAAGTTAAATGGCTTTCCCAAGGTCCGAATCGAGTTGTAAAAAGATATAGTGGCTTCATCATGAATGGATTCAGATTTCATACCAAATACCGCGAGAGATTGAGGAGAACTCAAAATTGTGGACTAGTTGTTAATTCTTTAATTACAAGTTACGCTAGTGCTAGGGACAGTAATCCTGTCGAGGGAAATGTGGAGTATTACGGACTTCTAACCGACATTATTGAGTTGGATTACTATGGAAAATGGAAAGTTGTCTTATTTCGATGTGATTGGGCTGATGCTAATACTGCTCGCCGAATTAAAAATGATCAATTTGGTTTTACAATGGCGAATTTCTCTCGATTAATTCACACTGGAGAACATTTGATAGATGAGCTGTATGTATTTTCTTCTCAAGTTAAACAAGTTTTTTACTCGAAAGATCCAATTGATGAGGGTTGGTACGTTGTACTCCGAAACACCCCTAGAGACTTGTTTGACATGGGGAATGGATGTAGAGATGACATCGTTGAAAGATCAGAAACTTTGCCTTTTCCAGAACAAGACTTAAAAGAAGATATCCCTAGTACTAGTACACAATTTCAATGGGTTCGTTAGGATGTGGACGAAGATATTTACGATTTATGATGTAGTAAGATTTTATGATTTTTTATTTATATGTAATGTTGTAATTTTAACATTGGTCACGTTATATAATTTAACTATTTTATATTTGCTATTGTTGTTATTTCTTACTAAAATTTTAACTGTTTTATGTGTTGCAGGAAAAATGCCTAGAAGAAGATTAAGAGATCTTAATATTGTGCAGAATACAAATTCGGAAGAAGTAAATCTTGAGCAATGACATGGTTGTTGGATCTTCAAGCCTGCCGGATACACTTGACGAGTCTGTGGAATTTCAAAGTAATGTTAAGTTTATTTTACAAATTGTATTAAATTTTATTACTGATTTATTTTTAAATTTCAATATAGTAATAATAATATTATTTTTCAGCTGAAAATGGTGGGACGCCTTGCAGAGGTCGGGACGTGCGCTCCTAACAAATTTATATAACTTAAATTACAAATAGTGTCAAAGTAACTAGAAACAGCCATGGTCAGCCTGTTGGACAAGAAGCTCGACTTTTAGCAGGCTATTTGGGCATTATAGCATGAAATGCAAATATTTTGCCCATCAACTACGAATCATGGCATAACATGCCTGATAGCAATAAAAATCAAGCTCTCTCTAATATTAAGGTAACAAAACGTTAATGTAATTATAATACTTTGGTTTAAGTGTCATCTATATTTACTTCCTAAACTTGTGTTTTTTAGGAGAGGTTTGCTTTAGAGGTCTCTGATGCCTATATCAAGAAGGCATTGGGTAAAAAATGGAGAGACAATAAAAGCATTTTGAAAAAAGAATATTTTAAAAAACCCATGAGCCTCGAAGAAAAATTGCAAAATGTCCCACCGGAATGCTTGGAGTACCAATGGGAAGATGCGGTTCGATTTTGGAATTCGAAGAAAGGAGAGGTATTATGTACTTGCAAACTCTTATAAATTTTTCGGTTTATAGTTTTTACTATATACGTAATAATAATTTCATTATGTAGGACCGTGAGCGAGTTGGAACAAGCAGCAGGCAAAAACAAAAATTTACGCACACGGCAGGGTCGAGAAGTTTTGCTTGTGTAGCTCAGGCCACGGTACTATGGATTTATTAATTCTATCAAGTATTAATGACTTTTTACTATTAAATAATACTACTATATTGTAGGAAGCCTCGTCTGGTCAAAAAGTTGGACGCCTTCAGCTTTTTGACATTACGTACAGGAAAAAAGATGGAACTCCGATGACACCTGAGGCTGCAGAAATTATGGTATATTTACTTAATAAAAATTGATTCATTATAAATATTTATAATATTTAATTATAATGTTTTAATTCGTCGTTTTTATTAGTTTTAAATAATGTTATGTTGTATTCATTTTTATTGTATATTTCGTTTCTAACTCTT
The DNA here is from genome assembly GCA_025698475.1 of Gossypium anomalum. NCBI lineage: Eukaryota > Viridiplantae > Streptophyta > Magnoliopsida > Malvales > Malvaceae > Gossypium > Gossypium anomalum. The sequence goes on along the minus strand of CM046966.1, from coordinate 70,993,627 downwards.
TGACTGATTTATTAGGAGAAACTAAAAGATAAGAAGGCAGAGTATGAAGCGACTGCTTCGACTGATAGTTCTGTTAATTTTGAAGATATTGATAATAGAATTATTAATGAAGTTTTGGGTCCTGAAAGGTATGGTCGGGTTAGATTTCAAGGATCTGGTGTTAACCCGACCCAATATTTTGGATCCACCTCGCACCAATACATGCCTTCCGGTAGTCAAAGTCAAGCTGAAGTTCAGAGGCTAAAAGATCAGATAGTTTAGATACAAGCTAGCACAGATGAGCAAATTTCTCAACTTAGAGCGGAGGTAGTAGCGAGAGAGGCCACAGCGTGATGAGGAGGAGGCGAGCGAGAACAAAAAATACAATGAACTCTAGCTACTGACTTGATCTATGATGACTATGTTCCAAGAATTTCAAAATCCGCCATCTTAAACATTTGTTTTCTTGTAACTTTTAACATTATTTTAAGAATATTTTGAATATTCATTTACAATTTATATAATATATTTTTCGTATAATTTTTTATTATTTAAATTTGCGGGTTTTGGTTGGATTTCATGGTATATTTGCTGTTTTTGGTTGAGTTTCTTGCAGGAGGGTTGGATATAGGTGCAAAAATACATATAGCAAAACTGGGCAAATTAGCGGCGTTTTTTAAAAAAAAGCGCCGCTAAAGGTCCTGGTCTTTAGCGGTGTTTCTAAAAAAAGCGCCGCTAACGGTCCTGGTCTTTAGCGGCGTTTCTAAAAAAAGCGCCGCTAAAGGTCCTGGTCTTTAGCGGCGTTTCTAAAAAAGCGCCGCTAAAGGCCCTGGTCTTTAGCGGCGTTTCTAAAAAAAAGCGCCGCTAAAGGTCCCGATCTTTAGCGGCGTTTTTTTCTAGAAAACGCCACTAATTTTTGCGGTGGTGTATATAGCGACGTTTTTTGCGGCGCTTTCTAGAAGTATTAGTGGCGCTTAAAAACGCCGCTAAAGGCAAAAAAAAAAACGCCGCTAAAAGTCTATTTTCCTGTAGTGTTTGCTTGTGCATAAATAAATAAGTAAATAAATAAAGGTTCAAGTTATGAGTGAAGTTTCGAAAACATGATCGGATTGAGTAACTGGGGTAAGGTGCTTGGGTTGTCATCTTATCTCGCGTAAAAAGGTTCGAGTGACAAGTCGATAACTTATAAACATTCCGCTAACTAAACCTTCACACAAAAAATAAAAATAATAAAATAATAAAAAAATAAAAAAATAATAAGATTGTTTGAACTGAGTAACTGGGATAGGATGCTTGGGTTGTCATCCTAGTTCGCGTAAAAAGGTTTGACCACGTCAATAATTTTATTTTTCTAATGCGTAGTTAATTAATAATGCCTTGCAAATTATTAGAGTCAAACTCAATTTAATGAAATTATTTAGTTCACATATTTCAATTTTGTCACTTGTTGATCAAACTTTATATCTTGAGCATTTATTTATTTTTGCCTAAGTTGTTTACATTGATTATGTATGCGAAAAAGAGGCTCGATTTTTAATAAATTGTAGAACAAATTTAATGTTTGAAAGAACAACATGCTTGAGGGCAAGCATGAGCTAAGTAGGGGGAGTTGATAAACATATTAATTTACATGATTCTTGTGTTTAATTTGGCTTATTTCTGAATTAATCCCTGCTTAATTGGTGTTTTTATGATTTAATCTTGTCAGGGATGCAATTGGTCAAAAACGAGCACAAATGGGCCAAATTGAAAGACAAATCGTTGAATTGGGGCCAAATCAAAAAGATGGAAAAGGCCAAGGATTTATCATATATTTTGACTTTGTAAAAGGCTAAAAATAGGAAGATATTATTTTGTTTTATTTTATTTTATTTTTATTAATTTAGGTTAGGCTATTTTTAGTAAACCCCATGTATATAAATAAGGGCTTTTAGTTCTTAGGAAAGCATCCCTTATTTTGTATTCCTACTCCTATTTGGAATTGAAATACTCTTATTTTCCCTTTCAAATTGGCGTTAAGCATTCTGCCATTTTACATTTGGTTTTGTTTCTTTTCTCAAATTGGGCTAATTGCCTTCCAAGTACTTTTCCTTTCCAATTTCCATCACATTTCATATAAATCCATCATCTTCCACAACTTTCAAGCATGAATAAATTCATGCTCCACTAAATTTCATCTTAGCTTTATGCCGGTGTTCTTTTCGGTCTGGAATCGTGAGATGCAGATTCGTGTTAAAAATTTGTCCTATCGGTATTCATCTTTTTTCCTAAGTATCGGGATAGACCAATTATCCCTTAAAGTTAAATTCGATTTCAAGTCAAAGTGCACGTTGGGGTGGAGTCGTGTTTGCTTACAGTTGGAGATTCGAGTAGGCCGTGCTGTATTCGGATTTTTGAGAACAAATCGAGGAAGAGGTGATCAGGTTTAAACGAACCACGCGGTTGAGGCCGTTAATTCGAGTTAGGTTCTTCAGAATGCAAGGCTGCCGGAATCTTGAATCGGGAACATGTGTATCTCGGTTAGATAATCGGTAAAGATTGGTTTACAGTCGTACCGGAACCAGCTACTAGAGGAAGAATTGGTGGTTAGGACGTTCCTAACTGCTATAACCAGCTTATCGATTGGAGGGGAAGATTAATTTTCGAGGATCGATTCTTGATACGAAATTGACCGAGTCTAAGGCTAAGGCTTATTACATTTGATTGCAAATCCCAATTTAATTTCTGATTTATTTAATTATTTATCTTAGCAGTTTTAATTATTTAGTTTCTAATCAATTTCAAAATCCCCGCTTTACTTCTTTATTTGTTTATTTTTTTCAGCTGGTACGTTTTGAGCCGTGGGCACGACTCCAGCCACGATCCTTAACACGACATTCTGTTCATAAGTCAAACGTGAAAGTTGATTAGAGTACCAATCCCTGTGGACTCAACCCTACTACCACTTTTACTACTATTTAAAGTATTTAGTAGGAATTATTTTTGGTGGAGACGCCCATAAAAAATACATATATCTAACTATCAGCCTTAATAATCTATCAACTAAACTCACAAACACTTCCAGTTCATTTAGGTAAAACCCTAAACTTTTAACAATTTTACAAATTGGCCCCCGGCTTAGCTATATTAAGTTAAAATGACAACAAAAAGATAAAAACCATTAAAAACAGGATCAAAATCACTCACATGGACACCAAGATAGCTTGACCAGATGTTTCCTCTTTAGATATGGCTTTTTTCGGTTTGTAAACAAAAAGAAAATGAAGAAGAAGATTATACTATTTTTACCATCTTTAATTTAATTTACCAATTTACCAAATTACAAATTAATATTTATAAACCATCAAAATTACACCAAAACTAATCCATAATCATCCACTAACTAAATATATGGTATTTTTACCTATTAAGTCCATTAATTTTCTTTTACATATCTATTTGACACGTTTAACTAATAAACATCAACTTTTGCATCTTTTACAATTTAGTCCTTTTCACTTAATTAACTAGCTAAACATTAAAATTTCTTAACCAAATTTTAATACGAATTTAATAAATATTCATAAATATTAAATAATTAATAAAATACTAACTCACTCATCAGAATCGTGGTCCTGAAACCACTATTTTTAACACCACTAAAAATGGGTTGTTACATTTTGAGTCAGCTATTGGTGGGCTTATGGAGATAGGATCAAATGATGAAAATAACCCTATCCAAGCAGAAGATGGGAAGAAAAGACAGAGGACATTGGGAAGCACCTCCTAAGTTTAAGTTGGTTATGATAGGCAGGGCAGCCGGTCACAATGAAAACTTTAAGTTGGAATGCCCGTGGGTTGCGGAAGCCAAGGGCAATTCATCATCTCAGGAAAAAACTAAAAGAAGTTCGTCCCCAACTTTTGTTTCTAATGGAAACAAAGATCAGTGCTAGACGAATGGAAAGTGTTAGAAGGAAATGTGGTTTTCAAAACAGTACTGATGTAGGAGCTATTGGATCTAAAGGTGGATTATCACTAGGTTGGAGGCAATATGATGTGGTCATTTTACGGGGTTATTCGTAGCATCATATGGATATAGAGGTTCGTGAAGAACACGACGTGTTGATATGGAGTTTAACCGATTTTATGGGCATCCAGATGAAAGATTTTGAAACAACACATGTGACCTTTTTCGTCAGTTGGGTCAGGATCAAACTCTTTCATGGGTAGTTGTGGTGGATTTTAATGAGATTGCATTCTCATTTGAGAAGAAAGGTGGTTGTATCCGTGGGGAAAAAACATGGAAGCTTTTCGCACTGCTTTACTTGACTGTGACCTCAGTGATTTAGGCTTTACAAGGACATGGTTCACTTGGGAGAGAGGTAGATTGGTTGCAAATAATATTCAGGAAATACTTGATATGGGGTTGCAAATTCAAACTGGTGGAGTAAGTTTCCTAAATTTTCGGTTGCACATCTGAGCCATACTTTTTTTGATCATTGTCTGATTTTGGTGGATATGAGAGGCCGGTATAACATAAGGATTGGGAAAGGACAAATGAAATTTTATTTTGATAAAGACTAGTGTCTGAAGGGGTTGGTTGAGGATAAAATTTGGGTTTATTCGGCATCGGTAATAGATTATTTGCCAAAAAAGCTTAAGGGGTTGGGAAAGATGCTGCAACATTAGAGTCGAACAAAGAAGGGAGAACAAAAGGCCTGTAAAAGAAGATTAGAAGATAGAATGAAAGAGTTGTACGTGCAAGGTTCGGATGATAATATTCTTGTTGAAATGAAGGAAATTCAACTTGGGTTGAACCTAGAGGCCGATAAAGAGGAAATTTTTTGGGAACAAAGGTCGAATCAATTGGGTTTTTAATGGTGATTGGGACACTACTTTTTTCCATAAGATTGCTACAAGGAGAAAGCAACTTAATGTTATTAAGAGCCTCGAGAAAGATGAAGGATGTTAGATCTCAGAAGAGGACGAGATCATGCAATTGGCTACTTCCTATTTCCATGACTTGCTCACAGCTTCAGAAGCGGGGGATGCATCACAAATATTCGATAATGTTAAAAGGATAATTTCTTATGAGATGAATGTTCACATGATGCGAGCTTTCAAGGAGGAGGAAATTTGAGTTGCTGTCAAGGATATGGCTTATCATAAAGCTCTAGGAATTGATGGTTTCTTGGCTTTGTTTTATAAAAAATATTGGCATATCTTGGGGACAGATGTTACGTCATATTTCCTTGTTGTGCTCAAAGGTGAAATAGCAATGGAGGATATAAACAAGACACACATCATTTTGATTCCAAATGTTAGTACGCCGGGGACTATTATGCAATGTACTCCTATTAGTTTATACAATGTTTTATATAAAATTATTGCCAAGGTGATAGTGAACAGAATGATTGGTTTTATTGATTGTTGTATCCACGAGGCTCAAGGGGCTTTCATACCAAGAAGCAAATTTCTAACAATGTTTTAGTTGCGTATGAGATTTTGCATATGTTGAAAGTTAGAAGATTGGGCAAGAAAAGGAATTTTGCTCTCAAACTTGATATGAGCAAAGTGTACAACAGGATGGAATGAGATTTTTTTGTTGGGATGGTGATTCAGTTGGGCTTCCATGTTGGTTGGGTGACATTAATCATGCAGTGTGTAGGACCGATTTCTTACACGATTGGAATCAATGGAGGAAGTAGTACAAGTTTTGTTTCGACTAGATGTTTACGACAGGGTGATCCACTAAGTCCATACTTGTTATTGCTATGTACACAAGGTTTTTCTACATTATTGGTTGATGCTAAGGAATCAGATTTAATAAGGGAGTTCAGATTGGTAGGGGAGGCCTGGCAATCAACCATTTATTTTTTGTTAATGATTGTATCTTTTTTGGTACTGTATTGAAGGAAGGAGTTGAATGTGTCTGCCAGGTTACTCCGAGTATGAGAAAGCTTCTAGGCAAAATGTGAACTTTGATAAGTAGCTTATATCTTTTGGTGCAATTGTAGGTGATGATGAGAAAGACTAGGTGGGAAACATACTTTGGGTTCATGTGCCGATGAACCTAGAAAAATATCTAGGTTTGCTTATTATGGTGGGCAGGAATAAAAACTGGGCTTTTATGCATTATGCGGACAGATTTTGGAAGAGAATAGAGAGTTGGAACATGCGTTTCTTATTAATGGGAGGAAATGAGTGTTTATCAAGGCCATCTTGCAAGCAATTCCAGTTTATGCTGTGCAGTGTAATCTTTTTCCAAACAAATTTTATCATAAATTAGAGAGTGTCCTCAATAAATTTTGGTAGAGGAATAATAAATCGCTTAAAGGCATTCACTAGAGTACTTGGCAATGTTTATGCTTGTCGAAACTTGATGGGGGGTTTAGGTTTCCATGATTTAGCATCGTTTAATTAGTCATTGTTAGCAAAACAGATGTTTGCTAGCTAATGTTTTATGTAACACCCCTAACTCATTTTCGTCGCCGAATTAGGGTTACAGAGCATTACTGTATAATAAAAAATATTTAGACATCAAATCATTCAATAATTTAAATATATCATAAACCATTCATTCATATGGATAGTGTCCCTAAATGGATCCCTCGATGCCCTAAAAATAGCTTTAGAATAATTCAGGACTAATATGAAAGATGCAAAAATTTCAAAACAAAAAGATGCAAAAATTTCAAAACAAGGGTCACACGGTCATGTGGCCAGGCCATGTGACATGGCCCTAGGCCGTGTAACTTTCAAAATAGGGACACACGGCCGTGTCCCAGCTCGTGTCCTCACCCGTGTAACTCACTGACTTGTACCCTTTGAATTCCTCAGGTGACACACAGCCGTGTCGCCAAGCCTTGTTCCTCACACGGCTGAGTCATACGTTCATGACTCAGGCCGTGTGAACCCAAAATTTACCTAAAATCAAGCCATTTCAAACCATTTCATATATCATCTTTCAAACCATTTAAGCACACATTCAAATGATTCAAACACCATCTAAAGCTTGCATAAACATAACATTTTAAGCATCCTAGATCACCTAGCCAATATGCCATTCAAAGGCACCACAATTAGCATACAAACAACACTTACCTAAACATGTTCACATGCCTCCATTCATGCATACAAATCTAGTCCATTTAAGTATTAAAACATTCCACATTTAACCATTTCCAAGCCATTCAAAACATGCCATAAGAGCCATATTTACAAGCCTTAACAAGTACCCAAAATGACTACAGTTGGTAAACATAAAAGCGCACCAACCAAACATATCAAAGCACCATTACACAACATCCTATAGATGCCATTATAAACCTTGGCCAGAATGCTCAAAAACTACCGAATTAATTGCTGGATAGTGTGATAGGTCTCCGGCGAGCTTCCAACCAAATCGAGCTTCCGATAATCTATAAAACAAAGGAAAAAAACTACGTAAGCAACGAATGCTTAGTAAGCTCGTATAAACCAAAACATAACTTTCCATTTCATTTGCATAATATAAATCATAATTATAAATCAACCAAGACCATAAGTTTGGCATAAGCCTATACAACATCATCAAAATCACAAGTTAGTACTCTTGTACATGGTTCAAATGAATTCATCCATAAACATGTAGATTTGCATATATAATCTCATTATTTAGTTCATAACTCCTTTTCATAAGTGCATGATTCATTTAATTGAACACTTACCAATTCGTTCCTTTTCCTACTCGTTGAGCCATATATAATTACAGCAAATACACGGGAAGGCTCACACAAAGTGTGCCTTTACATAAAATCGTGACATGTCCTTTACATCATTGCTCACGTGAGCTGTGAAATGGGCCAGCTCACGAGTTGTGGAGAAGCCACAACAAATGCAAGACCTCAGCCATCGGTAGGACATTCAAGACTAGCACCCGAAACATGAAATCCCTAATAGCTTGCCATTTGTATCTTAAGAATTCCTAAGGTTCATCTAGGACTCAATATCCGTCAATTCATCATAGCATTTATACTATTATATTTTGATTCAATTACATTAAAAATAACATACTAAACATTCAATTTAACTAATAACACGATTATTGTTCATACTAACTTACCTCGACAATTAGGGGCATAGTGAGATAATCAAACTACTCTGAAGCTTTAGTTTTTCCTCAATATAAGTCCGAACGCGATTTATCTTGACCTAAATAGGTAATTTCAATCAATTAAACAGTTATAGTATTCAATTTAATCCACATTTCATAGTTATACAAAATTACCAATTTACCCCTAACATTTTAACTTTTCACAATTTAGTCAACAATTTTAATCTAAATTCATACTAACTATAGATGCAAGGGACTTTGAAACAACTCATATTTACTATCTCTTCATAATCAAACCCTATAATTTATACCTTCAACAAATTAGTCCTTATAATTTATACCTTCAACAAAGATTCATAGTAACTTCAAAACTCATTCAAAAAAATTCATGGAAAGTCCCTAACCATTAACAATTTTATGAATTAACCCCTGGGTTAGCTAGATTAAGCTAAAACGGACTCAAAAGCATAAAAATCCATAAAAATGAGGCTTGAAGTTCTACTATGCATGAAGGAACTCCATGATCGAAAGCTTCCCCTCTTATAACAATGGATATTTCATTTTAGGGTTAAAAAAATAATAAAGATGATGTTTTTAATTCATCTTATTTTAATAACCTTTACTTGTTTTAATTAATTACAAATTTAACAATTTTCTTTCATTAAAATTATGACAATACCTTTCCATAAACATCCACTATCAACATATATGGTATAATTACAAGTCAAGTCCATTAAATTTCATTTCCAAAGTCATTTAACCCCTTTAGCTAATAGAACTAAACTTTTTCATGTTTTACAATTTAGTCCTTTTTACTTAATTAACCATGCAAACATCAAAATTTCTTAATGAAATTTTACTACGACCATAACATAATCCCGTAAAAATTAAAATAATAATAAAATAATAACTCACTTGTTAGAATTGTGGTCCCGAAACCACTGTTTCTGACATCAATGAAAACAGGTTGTTACATTTTACAAGCACGATATTACCCGCATGCAGAGTTTCAATAAGCTGGACTGGTTTCTTGCCCTTTACGTACTTGGAGAAGCATTGTAAGCATAAAGGGTTTACTTAACATGGGGTTAGGTTGACGCATTAGTTCTGGTGACTCGGTGAACATTTGGAACGACCTTTGGTCCCTGGACCTGGTGATGGAAAAATTCATTATCAGACCATTGATGTAAGATGCACTAAGTTGGCTCAGTTAATTAAGCCTGATACATTACTTGGCGTGAAGATATAATTCGGGACATTGTTGATGCTGATCAAGTTGACCGAATCCTGGCTATCTTGATTGCTAAGTCGAAACCACCAGCTACTATAGTTTAGAGGCATGGGGGAATAAGGGTTTACACTGTCAAAATTGGGTGCAAGTTGCTCCTCTAGGAGAAATTGAAAAATTTTGGAGCCTACCATACCCATCTTCCTAAAACTATCAAACTAATTTTTTCAAAGATGTGGGCATTAGAAATACCAAGAAAAATAAAGATACATCTATGGAAATTTTAAAATAATTTCCTTCCTACATTTGGTAATCTAAGCAAACAAAATATGCAGACTACAAATGTTTGCCCTATGTGTCAGGAAGATGGGGAGATAGTGGACCATTTGCTGCGATTCTGCCCTATGTTTCATAATATTGATAATAGAAATCAGAAATTATTGGTAATTGCTTTCTAGGCTATATGGTTTTTGAGAAACAGGTTGGTTCATGAGGGTGTCTGACAAACAGTGCATGAATTATCAGGGTTCATATCCAGTTATTTAGAAGAAATTGATGCCATAAAGATTCTGAAATCTATTCATTTTTTTCCTAATTAGACTTACTGAAAACTACCAGGTTTAGGATCTATTAAACTAAACTTTGACACTTCTTATAATACAGTGTCCATGGCCTATATATTAGGAATTTTGGTAAGAGATGAAATGGGTCAGATTATGGGTGCTTGTACTTACCCACATATTGATGTTACAGATGCTTTTGTTACTGAGGCCAGAGCTTGTAAACGAGCAATTTCCTTTGCAATTGACCTTGGTTTTCGATGGGTTAAGATAGAAGGGGACTCATTAAAAACTATAAAAAAATTAAATTCCTGCACAGTTGATAGGTTAGTGCTGAGTCTGATTTTCAAAGACATAAATGGAAATTTGGGGTTTTTCACAGAGATTACCTTTCTTCATGTAATAAGGGAAGCCAATGTTGCAGTTCACATTTTAGCTAGGGAAGGACGCCAATTTATGGAGGAACGTTATTGGGTTAAAGATGGGCCTGAGGTGTTGGAATGAATGGTGACTGTAGACTAGTCCACTTGGCTGTCAAATAACTAGTCTAGTTTACTCTATTTGGATTTTGGAAAATGCTATCTTTTATTTTGATGATGTTTATAATTTTTCTATCTTCAAAGATTTTTAGGCTATTCATGCAGCTGGGCTTGCACAGTTTTTAGAAAGAACTCTCTCATTTGGTTCCATGGCTTTGAAATTTCAAGGGGGAAATGTAATAGCCCATTTTCAGTGTGTCAAAAATAGTTATTTTGTGTAACACCTCGATTTTTGGGCCTAGTTAGAATAGTGGTTTTGAGACCACAAATCTAGAGTAGAAATATTTTTTTATGATAATTTTGAGGTCTGTGGCATGATTTAATGATTGTGTGAAAGTTTCATGAAGAAATTTTGTGAATAAGTGTCCAATTTGAATTTTAGGACTAAATTGCAAAAGTTACAAAATTAGAGATTCTAGAAGCTTTAAGTATGAAATGGCTTTAGATTATGAATTAGAGGTCCTTAAATAGAAATTTACCCAATTTTTATTTTTATGGACAAAACTGGGCATGCATGGGTAAAATTTGAAAGAAAGGCCTTAAGGGCATTTTTGTCATTTGGTCAATAAAAGAATTAAAAGGGAAAATGAGGCGAAAATCTTGTCCATGTTCTTCAAGGGTGTGCTAAAATTTCTAAGGACCATAGCTAGGGTTTTTCTTCAACTTTTCAAGCTTGAAAGTAAGTACATCCTAGCCCCGTTTTTTATGTTCTTTATGTTTTTGAGATCCTTGAAGCATGATCTAGCTATTTCTACCATTATTTTGAGCTAGGGTTCATGTTCAAAAACTTACCCATGTGTTTTATGCATGTATTTTGGTGTTTAATGGAGGAATATAAAAGTTTGATGCATGATAAACATCTTTTACTGAGTGATTTTTAATGAAAACCCATAAAAGGACCTTTTTGTGAAAGTTGTAAAAATGAGTAGTAAAAATCTGAATTGAGGGAAAATGTGGGCTGTTATGAGTATGTGTAAGGTTCGGCTAGGCTTGGGTAACAAAGAAAAAGAGTACATTTAATTTTACGAGCTTAGGGACTAATTTGTAAATACGTGAAAGTTTAGAGGCAAAACGATAATTTTTCCAAAATATGATTTATGGGTTGTTTTGAATAATGTGATAATTAAATATGTGAAATTTGTTATTATAGATCAAGAAAAATGGAGTCCAGGCCTAGACCGGGGAAAAAATAAGATCTTGGACTAAATCGAATTAATTGTCCATATTTTGTACCGAGGTACGTTCGTGTGTAAATAATTCAACATTATGTTATTATGTACTTAAATGCTTTAATATTGCATAAATTCTATGATTGTTTTTGTGGATTGATTAATGATGATACGATGACGATTCGACGAAGAATTGGTACCATGATATCCCGGTTGAACCTTAGGAATAGTTGGGATACAAATGTCATAACAGTAGGGATATATGTGATCCCATGTAAGAACATGTCTGGGACATGGCATTGGCATCGATATGTGGTCCCATGTAAGACCATATTTGGGACATGTCATTGGCATCAATATCAGACACCATGTAAGACCATGTATGGGGCATGGCATTGGCATCGATATGTGATCCCATGTAGGTCATATTTGGGATATGGCATTGGCAGATGGCTATGTGAATGTGATTTCTCACGTATCTTTTAGTATTCCAAGTGCTTCAATGGGTAATCCCAAGATTAAGTCAACGAGATGACAATGTATGATCATGTTGAAAGGGTGCAGGTATTGATAAACTCTAAATTATACATATTGTTACCCTAAATACTTAGCATATTTATGGATATTCACTATTAGATTTGTGGATTTTGGTTCTCTTAATCTGGTTATTTCATGTTTTGTACTCAGGAAAGCACCAAAAGTCAAAAGGAGCCAAAAGTAAGCTTAAAAAAGACAAAAAGGACCAAATCAAGAAGATCACACGGCCTAAGCCTTGCCATACAGTGCCGCTTTCACACGCTGCGTGTGTGCATGAGGGTGTCATCCAAGGATTTCACGATTCACACGGCCTGGCCATTGACCCACACGGCCGTGTGAAATTTAGCGGAACGAACAAGACCTGGCAAACACTTTATACGGCCGTGGCACACAGGCGTGCCCCTTTTTCAAAGAGTTGTATTTTACACGAAAAAAGGATACTTAGGGAAGAAGAAAGCCAATCCAAAGCCTATATAAACACCCTAAGTATGACCTACTAAAGGGGCTTTTTCCGGGGTCTCTTCTAGAACTTTTCTGCAATATAGAACCACACGTCAGGAATTACTTGAAGGAAGCCAGACAATCCATCCCAAAAGCCGGAGCTACTCCAAGACTGAAGATATCTCTCAGAATCCCTTCAGGAGTTTTAGAGTTTTCTTCATGTTTTGTTATTTTTATACTTTTGAGATGTACTCTTATTCCATTATAAACTAAACCCCTTAGATACCTAAGGAGAATAAAACCTATGATGGATCTTATTATTATTATCTGAACTATATGATAAATACTTGATTTGTTCTTAATTATGTGTTTCTAATACTTGAGTTAATATTCCGAGTATTGACTCATGATTTAATGTGCTTATGCAGAGGAGGAATAAACCCTGCCCAAGATTAGATTTGTCATAATTAAGAAGAGTTGATCGAATGCCTAGAGATAGGGTTACGAGATTTTGCCGGATTAGGCTGAAACCTAATATGGGAGTCCATAGATCGATTTACTGCTTCCCTAGGGGTTTTAATTAGAAAGAGATTTCAATTAATTCAACGAGGGTTAGGTGTTATTAGTCTCGAAAGAGTTAATAATGTAGGTTAGGGAGTCTCACGGATCAAGTCAAGTGAATAAATCGTCTGGTTTAGAGTCAGATAACAAGTGAAATCTAGGTGGATTCCTCATTGGGTGTCGTCTTTATCAATTGCTTCTCTTCAAGTCTTTTTCCAAATTTTTTCTTCGCTTTAATTAAATTAGTTAATTAGTTTAGATAATTAGTTTAATAAACAAACCCTTTTATTCCTAGGCTAAATAATAAAAAGATAGTTATTACTAGTACTTTTGGTTCCCTTGGGTACGATATCCCGGTCTTGCCATTACTATACTATTGTTCGATAGGTGCGCTTGCCTTTTCGTCGTGATAATAGTTAGTCTAGGTTTGATCTTTATTATAAATATTTATTACTTGTTACGAATCACGCGATCAGGTATGTACACCAAGGTCATAAATGTTAAGATTATAAAAACGATGAGATCTCGGTAAGAAGTGGATGAATGAATTATGATATAGGGTTTATTGTACACTATGTAAATGACATGTTTTAAAATGTATTTATGATGCTTGATGACATTGTGATAAGTTATATTATGTTTATGTATATAATAATGCTTGGTTAATGTTGTTAATTATTTACATGCAACTTATTAAGCTATATGCTTACTCCCTTTTCTTTTTCCATTTTTTTTATAGTATCGCCAAGCTAGCTCAGGGATCGAAGGACGTCGGAGCTCGATTCACACTATCAAACTAATCTTTTGGGGTATAGTGAATTAAGTATTTTGAGTATGGCATGTTATATGTCAATTTGATTTAGTCACATGTGTTGGCTTATGTTGATATTGATTCATTTTGTATAAGACAATGAGATGTGGCTCATAATGAATATTGGGTTGTAAACCAATTCATTTATGCATGTATATGTCAATGCCATTATGATATGGCCCGTGGTTATTGATTGTTGAATGATGATGGTAGTTTGGTGTGTGAATAAGTTAATATGATAATGCATGCATGCAATCTAGGAGATATTGTTTATTTGTATACGTGTGTGTTGGTAAAATTGGTTTTTCCATGATATGGAGTCTTAATGAAGTACAATGTGATGAGAAGTCGTCATGCATGAGCTATGTTTATGAAGGTTAAAGTACATGAAATTATGTCATGTGAGGTGCCATTGAAGTCATGTTTGTGTATGTGCAATTTAGGGTGGCAATTGGCTTGGAAAATAGCCTCAATAATTGTCTACACGAATAGATACACGGGCATGTGTCTAGGCCGTGTGTGACACACGGTCTGCCCCATGGGCATGTGGTCTGGCCGTGTGGCCCCTGCACCTTAATTAATGCAAAACAGAATGCCCAGTAGTAAACACACAGGCAGAGACACGACCATGTGTCTCAACCGTGTGGAGGACACGGCCTTGGGACATGGGCATGTGCCCTGGCCGTGTGAAGTCTAGACATAATTTTGAAAATTCAATTCGCCACACGGCCTAAGCACACAGGTGTGTGTTGTGGCCGTGTGACCTTATTTTTGCTGATGACATCATAAACAGAGAGTTACATGGGCTGAAGACACGGGCGTGTCCCAAGCCACACTAGCGTGTGTGATCACACGACCTACCCACACGGGCATGTGACTCTTCAAAACATGAAAATTTTTTAAGTGTTGTAAAAGTTTCGAAGGTTCTCGTTTTAGTCCCGAAGCACTTCTGATGTATGTTTTGGGCCTTGTAGGCCCATAATAGAGACGATATGAATATAATGAAAATTTTTAAATTTGGACAGAAATTCATATCTCGATTTTGTATGAATGCTTGTGTTTAAGTCCGATAATGCCTTATACCCTATTCTGGCGTCGAATACAGGTAAGGGGTGTTACATTTCGGGACCATAATTTTGACGAGTAAATTATTATTTTAATATTTATTATAGGTCTACGGGATTATATTAAGGTCATATTAAAGTTTCGTTAAAAATTTTTGAAGTTTACATAGTTAATTAAGTAAAAAGGACTAAATCATAAAAGGTGTAAAAGTTGTGTTCTATTAGTTAAAAGGGCTGAATAGCTATGGAAATGAAAGTTAATGGGCTTGAATGGTAAATATACCATTTAAGGTGTTAGTGGATGTGCATGGACATGTTTTAAATGAAATTTTAATAGTTTTTAAAGGTTAAAGTAGTAATTTGGTAAATAAAAGAAAAACTAAATAATAAAACATAAAACAAAGATGGTATCATCTTTATTTTTTATTTTCAAACCCTAAATAGCCATTGAAGAGGATGAGATATTTGGTCAAGCTTCCTTGATGCATGTAAGTGAATTCAAGCCCCGTTTTTAATGATTCTTATGTTTTTGAGTCTATTTTAGCTTAATCGAGTTAGCTTGAAGGTTAACTTGTAAAATTGTTAAAGGTTGAGGGACTTGCCATGAATGTTTTTGAATAGGTTTTTATGTTAGTTGTTGGATTATTTATCTTTGTTGTGAAATAAACATGTTTTGTTAAGTGATTTTTGGTGAAATTACATTTAGGGATTAAATTGTTCAATATATAGACCCATGGGATTTGTTGTGAATTTTTTAGAAATCTGAGTTGCTTTAAGGTCCCTTGCAACATGGGTTAAATTGGATTTAGATTAAAATGGTTAAATTTTAAGTTATGAGCTTAAGGACTAAATTGTAAAATGTCAAAGTATTAGGGGTAAATTTGTAATTTTGCATAATTATAAGTTATGGATTAAATTGAATCCTATAAGTACTTAATTGAAGATAAACCACAATCGGACCTAAATCGAGGAAAAGCTAAATCTTTGAATTAGTTCGATACTACTACTTTGCCTCTAACTATCGAAGTAAGTTCATATGAACTTTAATCGCTTTAATGTTATTTAAATGAAATGTTTGCTATGTTGTTTTAATGTAAATGAATCAATATACAAATGTATCAATGCTATGATGAATTAAAGGATAACAAGTCCCGGTTGAACCTTAAGAATTCTTAGGATACAAATGACATCTCATTAGGGATTTCATGTTTCAAGTGCTGGTCTTAAATGTCCTACCAATGGCTGAGGTCTTGCATTTGTTGTGGATTCTCCATAGTTCGTGTGAGCAGCATCATATAGCTTACATTCTAACCCACAGCTCATGTGAGCAAGCCTATTTCACAGCTCGTGTAAGCATTGATGTAAAGGAAAGGTTACGGTTATATGTAAAGACACACTATGTGTGAGCTTTCCTGAGTATCAGATGTAATTGTAGATGGCTCAACGGGTAAGAAAAGGGAAATGAAATGGTAAGTGTACAAATGGAATGAATCATGATCTTATGGCAACATTGATGAGTTAAATGTTATGTATATACATATGGTAAACTACATATCTTATGGTTGATTTTGTATCATGAACAAGTATACTAACTTGTGAATTTGATGATGTTGTATAGACTTTTACTAACCTTATGGCATTGGTAATGGTTTATACTTAATCTATGAATTGTATTATTGGAAGTGGTAAGTTATGTTTAAAGTTTATACGAGCTTACTAAGCACTCGTTGCTTACGTAGTTTTTTTCCTTTGTTTTATAGATTATCGAAAGCTCGACCGGTTGGAAACTCATCAGAGGCCTATCACACTATCCAAAAACTATTTTGGTAGATTTTGTGTATTTTGGCCAAGGTTTATAATGGCATGTATAGGGTGATTTGTAATGGTATTTTGGTGAATGTGTTATTGGTGTTTTGGCATGTATAAACTTTGGAAAGACATGTTGGTTTGGTACACTTTGATGCCTTACCAAGTTATGTCATTTTGGTTACTTTAAAGTGCTTGTTTATGAGGTTCTTTTTGGTATGTTTACGATGGTTTGAAAATGGCCCATTAATGTATGTTTTGGTAGATATTGGAACTAGGTTTTTATGCATGAAATTTGGCAATTGTGGCATGTTTTAATAATTGATGTTTGGATACAATTGTGGTGCCTTTGAATGGCATATTGGTTAGTTGTTTTAAGATTTTTGAAATGGCATGTTTGTGTGTGTTTGAATGATATTTGAATCCCTTGGATGTGTGCACAAATGGTTTGAACGGTTTGGTAAGAATTGGACTTAAAGTGGCATGATTTTAGGTAAATTTTGGGTTCACACGGCCTGGGACATAGGGTGTCACACACGGTCTGGCGACACAGTTGTGTGTCATTTGAGATTTCTTAAGGTTCCACGTCAGTGAGTTACACGGCTTGGCACATAGGCTTGTAGGGCATCTTAGTGAGTTACATGGGTGAGGACACGGCCAGGGACATGACCATCTGCCCCTTGTTCGAAAGTTACACGACTTGGGGTGATTTCACACGGCCTGGCCACATGGCAGTGTGACCTCTGATTTCCAATTTTTGCATCTTTTTCTTAAACTTTCCGTTTTGTTTCAAATTAGTCTCGAACTACTTCTAAGCTATTTTTAGGACCTCGAAGGCTCGATTTAGGGACGAAATGCATGCGATTGAATGGATTATAATATGTTAATTTATTTAAATGTTATGATGTTAAACTTTTTGACTGTACAATAATGCTCTGTAACCCTAATCTAGTGACGGAGACGGGTTAGGGTTGTTATAGGAAGCTTCTGTCGTTTGGTTTTTTTTGCTAAGGTTTTGTTTTTGCTTTTTTGGGAACTGTTTTGTTTTATTTTTGTCTTGGGTTTATTAATGTTTTGTTGTTAAAAGACATTTTGTGTGGGGCAACATTTGGTTACCCTGGTTTCCCCTCTTTTTTGTTTTTTTAATGGATGTAGCTATTTTCATAAAACAACTATGTGAAAGTCTTATAAGGGTTTTATTTTAATAAAAAGAATCAGCTTTCACTCTAGTTTTTTCGAAAGAGAGTTAACTTTTCAAGCATGAGATATTATTAATGTGATAATTATTGTGTAAGTAAGTTTTCATTTTAAAAATACCATATAATCCAATTTAACGAAAGTTTTTTTTGTTACTATTATCATTGTACTTCAATTATTAAAAAATAAATGAAATAAATTAATTGTGAGTGAGAAATCTGATTGAAATTAATCAATAATGTTCCATATTTATTTTTATATCTAAGTTGGGTGAGTAGAGTTGAATAATGAAAATTGTCCTTGCATATGTTTAAACAAGAATAACATTGTTTATTTATTTTTAAGTAATGACTTAATTCATAATTTCTCTTATAAAATATATTTGTTTCTTTTTTCACTTTGGTATTAAATTTTTTTTATGTATTTTGATATCTAAAATATCACTTTATTATGGTTTTTAGTTAAAAAAATAAACTATGTGAAAAATGACATCATCTTATATTCATCCAATAAACACATGCCACATTTCTATCTTTTAAGTAAGAGTTAGAGTCACCTTATAAGCTAAGAGCATCCGTGAGCCCAAGACCTTAAACACTCTCACCGTGGGTGCCACATCCTTGGTATGGATAGAACAGTTGCCAATTACATGTCAAATATATCAGTTAGCCTGACATCACAACCTATACTTACAAGGATAGGAGATTAATAGGTCGATTGGGCTCCGAAAATGCAAATCTAATATGGAAATGATAGGTGATGTTTAATAAAAAAAAAACTAGACAGCCTTTTTCTTTGTTCAATAAGAAAACATCAAAGTAAAATAGAAACTTATCTGTTTTGTCTTGTCATGGAGTTGGGAGCCTTAGCCACCACAATATCATATACCGCCCAACAATGTTCATCAAAGACTTTCCATTCAGCATTCATTCTCATGGCAAGGTTCGTCATACTGTCCATTATTCTGTTCTTCTGGCTTGATACATGTACCACTCAAAATTCTTCCATCCGTTCTAATAAATCTTCACTCTCCCCCTTACAAGTTTTAGTCTCGAGTGTAACAGCCCGATTTAGGGCCTAGTCAGAACAGTGGTCTTGGGACCACAAATTTGAAGTTTGGAAAATTATTTTATTATTTTTCTGAGGATATAACATGATTATATTAGTGTACAAAAAATTTGGTGAGTTAATTTTGATGTTTGTAAGCCCTATTGTGAAAAAGGACTAAATCGCATAAAAGGTAAAAGTTACATTTTAGTGCCCAAATTTGTTAAATAGCTAGAGAATATGAATTGGGGGTCTTTAAAAGGGCAATTAGACTCTTTTAAACAAGTTTTCCAGCCATGAGATGAATTGAAACAAATAGTCAAAAGATTAGGTAAGTGATGTCATGATTTGGTGAAAAAATAATGCCTAAAGCCTATCTACTATTTTTCTTCTTCTCCATCTTTTCTCTCCACTGAAAATATCAGAAAATATGAAGGTTTGAAAGCTGAAAATTTGCAGCAACTTATTCCTCTCATAATGTAACTGATCTTGATGATTTTCTTGGTGATTTTTACATTTTTGGAATGCTTGTATTATGGGATTTCAAATGAGAGGACTATTTTGCTAAATGGTGATAAGTATAGGGTTTCACCATGTGAATGTTCATGTTATTTCTGAATTTTATGGAAGAATATGAGTCTTAGAAGAGTTCTAAACAACTTTTGTGAAATGTGTTAGCATGAAAACACTTAAAGGGACTATTTTGCATAAGTTGTGAAATAGGTGATAAGTTTGTTAAATAGTGGGATTTTGGGGTTTCTATAAGAGTAAAAAGAGTTCGGCTAGGCTTGAAATATGAAGAAATTCGATAAAAATCAATTTTCGATCATAGGGGTAAAATGGTCATTTTGCCAAAGTCTAGGGGCAAAATGGTCATTCTACCAAAGATGTGAATTTATGATTGCCTAATTGTAATTAGTGACTAAATGAGTGCATTTTGTTATTATAGATAAAGATTTTCTAAATCCGAAACTAAATCGGGGGAAAGCCAAGCAAATCGACTGAACCGACTAGTCGAGTACATTTTGTAAACCGAGGTAAGTTGTATGTAAATAATACAACTATATTAATAATATGCGTGTTTAAATTGTCATTGAATGGATATCGCATGAATTGCTTGACTGTGTATTGAGAGTGCATAAGGACAATGAGATGGTAGAATTCCCTTTTGAACACTAGGAAATAAACCAGATGTTCAAGCTGTGTCATTCGGGTCACTTGTGTTAGCTAGTGTAAGACATGTCTGGGACATGCGTCAGCCACATTATGAGAGCCAGTGTAAGACCATGTCTGGGACATGGCATCGGCATTAAGGTGAGTGCTAGAGTAAGACATGTTTGGGACACGCATCGGCCTCGATAAAGGTAGTCAGTGTAAGACCATGTCCGGGACATGGCATCGACTTGAGATGTGAGCCAGTGTAAGATTATGTCCGGGACATAGTATCGGCACCTTGCCCTAAATTGAGGTTTATAGAATGACCAGTAGTGTACCGAATAGTTCAACAGTGTACGTATGTTTGTGAGTTAATAATGAAAACATAACCATGTTGTAAGTGATACAGGTACCTAATTGGTACGTATGAGAAATGAGTTCATTAGAGAGCATATGACTTGTATGGATGGTAATGAGTAAGTCATGCTTATGCTTATCCTTGTGTTATGAGCACGTTGATTATTGATGAATTGTTGTTGTATATTTATTTATATGCAACTTACTAAGCTTTTAGGCTTACCCTCCCTTCCTTCCATTTTCTTATAGTGCCACCTAATTAGCTCGAGGATCACTTGGAGTCAGAGATATCGATCACACTATCGTTCGAAACTTTCGGTATAGTTGGATTTATATTTTTGAACATGGCATGTATAGGGCTTAGACTTGATTATTTTGTATCCTTAAGCATTGGCCAAATATGTGGGCTTGGGATAAGTCCCACTTATTGTATTTAGCTTTGATGTTGACTATTACTCATTTTGATTATATGCAAAGATGATATTTTCCTTGGTTAAGTAAATTACCTTATGAAAGAATGTCTATTGTAGTTGATTTGGTTGTGTGGTATAGACTAGAATTGGTATTGGTTGAGTTTGAGTTAATTGATATAGGTAAGGGTGGCAAATAGGCTTGGTAAATAACCTTATTTTGTCCACACGGACAGGCACACGGGCGTGTGTCTAGGCCGTGTGTGACACACGGTTAGTCCCATGGGCGTGTGATGAGGCCGTGTATCCCCTACACGTAAAAATTTCAAGTCAGTATGCATGGTAATAAACACACGGGTAGAGACACGACTGTGTGTCTCAGCCGTGTGGATGACATGGCCTAGCACACGGGCGTGTGCTATGGCCGTGTGGCATGTTGGGAGTGCTGACGTTAGCAACAGAATACTCGACTTTTCTTACACGGGTTAAGACACTGGCATGTCAAGGCCATGTGAACAACACGGGCCAGGGACACGGGCGTGTATCCAGGCCATGTGAAGTCTGCACTTGAATTTTGTAAAATTGTGTAAATAAATTGGTCACACGGGTAAGGGACACGGGTGTGTCCCTAGGTGTTCAGGCCGTGTGAGACACAAGGGCCATCAGCACAACCGTGTCAAGGTAGTTACAAGGGCGTGTTACCCATCCACACGGGCGTGTGCCTTGTTTTGAATTGCAAAGTTTGCATAGATTGAATAAGGACCCGGAAGGATTCCGAATGGTCTCTAATGGTCGATTTAGGTCTCGTAGGTCCATATTAAGGAATTTTAAGTACAAATTTTAAAAAGTTTTAATTTGGATCGAGTCTCGGTGACTTAAGATGGGTTGCATGCATGATATCAAGTTAGGTAATGCCTTGTATTCCGCCCCAGCTTGGGTTACGGATATGGGGTGTTACATCGAGTATAACCACTGGATAGGTTAACTACCTCTATATAGTCTGTCTCTAAGAAAATCTTCTTAACTTACTTCTCCCACGCTAGCTTAACTACCTCAAAAGCCCCTCACAACTCAGCTTCCAAAACTAGGAAAATCCCAATTTTACGGGAGACCCCATAGCCAACGTCCCTCATTGTCCCTGGCCTTTCCCTTTCTGGCACCTCCCATCCTATCCCCACTCATCCCTACTTATGCTATCCAACCCTTTTCAAAATAAACATCCGACACTACTAACGTTATCCGCAAGCCGTAAACACCACTACAAAAATATTTCTTTCTCTTCAAAGTTAGGATAAAAAATTCTTTTGTTTCGCCACCCAAAAATCACATCTAGAGAAAGACTAAAGGGCCCCTATTAAGATTCATAGATATAAGAATAAGACAAATTTCTCTCCTCTTTCACACTCTCAACCATATTTCTTCCTTTTTTCTAAACTCCAATCTTTTTGAAGAATCTCTATTCGATATTATTTAACCACTTAAAATTCTCCACCTACTGAATGAACCCTCACGAGAACCTATGATGTAATTTATTGGACTCGAATAGAACCTCAAAAATATATCGACAAGACCTGTACTTGATAGTTGGAAAATTCACATGTTTGATAGAACTGTCTTGAATAGGTTCAATTAGGTGGAACCTTAACCCATAGTAATTGTAGTATATGGAACCATAGTAATGAAGAACTCCGACCTGCTTAACTTAAAATATACTAAAACCTTGGTATAGTGAAGTCGTCACACTTTGTGATGGTGAACAAAGTGATAAGATAAGGGTGAACACCACAAACTAGGAAGTTTGATAAATTCAGAAGTTCAATTAAAAATTGACAGAGAATTATCTCACAAAAGAAGTTTTATGTTAAAAAATGAGGTAACCTTACAAATGGCCAGTTTTAGACTTAGGAACCTAATTAGCCATATTCGACCATAATGATGTTCACACATAAAATTAAAATTCATTCATGCATACTGTTGATTCATTGAACACGTAAAGGTTAGATTCTTCTCCTTAAAATCATGCATCTATTCTTAGCATAGAAGAAAACTTCAAGTGCTTGGAATATACTACAATCGTTTTCTTCATTCCTCATGGTCGAACATGAATCTTGCATAGGACATGCAACCTTTAATTATTGGACGCATTAAAGGCTGGTTGGTTCATGAATTTGTGTCATGAATCTTGAAGTTCAATCTCCATTTTGATGCATGTATGTACCCATTCATTGTGCCTAATTTATGAAGCACATTTCCCCCTTTTTGTTTATGCATATGACTATGCATGTATGAAGTCGATCGGTCAAATTATCCTCCCCTTCAATCCACCATCCATGCACCTTATCCATGCATTGAATTCTTCCAATCATCAAATGCCCGTATCCTTGAACTTGGCTCCTTCACACGAACAGTCACATGAACTTAGAGTTATTTCATGAATTTGTTAAATCTATGAACAAGTGTGTGCATGCATTCGACTTAATGAAGGTGCTTGAAAAGCCTTTTGGTGACCAGCTGAATAGCCTCCTACAACATATATAAATAGAATTAAATCCTTTTCAAACAGTCATACTTGACGCGGCTAAAGACTCTATTAACATGACACATTAACTTGTCAACAACTTAATTCAAACTATACTCTCAACAAGACATACATGACTCATACGTAAATAATAATAACAATAAACAAACTTATCAACTTAAGCACAATAGTAGAAACAAGAAAAATCTTGACACTTAATTGAAACATATAAAATAATAAAATCTGTAGACTGAATTGAAATGCAAACTTATTTAAATGAAATGAAACTTGAAAGATTAACAAGTCTCAAAGTGGTTGATTGGTTGAATCAGGCTTATCAGAAAATTCGTCCAACACTTGGACCATATGAATCATCATAGGATTTAAGCTTGGACCAATTTGGACAAGATCAGTTCGGGCTTGATCCTAGAGTCCACGCATTAGCCCAATAAGAGCCTCCTTTAAACGCTTGGCTTGGACCTTTGTGATTGGCCTAATTGGGTCAGAATAATTTGATCTATTAACATAGTTCTCCAACTCATCATAATTTGACTTGGTATTAGTTCTCGGAAGGGATTTGTCCTCAAATCCGGACCTATATCAAGTAGAAGTGGTTTAGATCATATCCATCACCTTCAAAGAAAACTTAAAAATTCAACAATAAAACATAATTCATGATTCTTAAAGACAAACAATTTATCCTTCTCTAATGGATCCAAATGCAAATGCTTCCAAATGTGCATGTCTTTGTGGATTGTTGGCATACAAAACAACATGTTGTATCCACACACTTCAAATCCTTTCTTCCTATCCAATGGCAACTCTTTGTAGGCCTTTGAATATTCATGCTTACGAATCTGATCAAATAAAATAATAAACACACAAAAATCACTTTGGTTAGCAAAATAAATCATTCTCCTCAAATAAAGACTTCCTCTCGAACATCATAATTTTCTTTTCAGAACCTCTCTTTTTATTTTCTTCCACACTTTCTTTCCTTCCTAAAAAAAGACTTTATTTACCCTTTTTATGATTTTTTTCTCTCTCACAACAACCTCTTTTCCTTTCTTTTTTTCTCTTGACTTTTATTTTCTTTTTCCTTCTCACACTCTTGTTTTTGCTCAACTTCCTTTTCTTTTTCTTGTTGTGTATTTTTTTTCTTTTTTTCAGACTCACAGTCTCTTTCTCTTTTCATGCTCATTTGATCTTCATATATTTGTTTTGGTGACAATGATACAAGTATAATATACTTTCCCTTAAAATCGAATGAATATCGATTCAAGAATCTATCATGTATTACCCTCCGGTCATATTGCCTAGGATGACCCAACAAGATATAGGTCACATGCATTGGCACCATATAGCACAAAACCTCATCTTGATACCTTCTGAAGAAGAACAAAATCATCACTTGCTTAGACACCTTTATTTCTCCTCTGTCGTTTAACTATTGTAGTTTGTAAGGGTTAAGATGTTTCAAGGTTAGCAAACTTAGTTTCTCCACCATGGTTGTACTAGCCACATTATTGCAACTTCCACCATCAATAATTAGACTACACACTTTATCGTTAACAAGATAACGGGTATAAAATATGTTTTCTCATTGCAACTCGTCATCCTTAACTTGTGCACTCAAGGCCCTTTTTGCAACTAACAATTCGCCTTCAATAGGTTACTCCACATCACTCAAATCCTCCACAATAAGAGTTTGTTCATTTTTAGGCTTTAACTCAGATACAATTTCCCCATTATCCTTTACAATCATGATATTGCAATTCAGACACTGACTTGCTATGTGTCTTTTTTCAAGACATTTAAAACAAGTGACATCGTGGAACCTTGTCATTTGGGCTACCTCCTTACCTTTGTTCGAAACATCGACTAGCTTGAAATCCTTGGATGCCACAAATTTATCTTTGGCCAATGAAACATTAGCATTCTTGGTCCACCTTTGGCTCCAAGATAAATTCATTCCTAAAGTCGTTCCTACTCTGGTTGAGACTTTCCTTTTGATTTGTCTTTCAATTTTAATTGCCATATGAACCATGTCATTGATTTCAACATAGTGTTGTAACTCCAAAATGTTGGCAATCTCTCGATTCAACCCAGCTAGGAATTTAGCCATAGTGGCCTCTCGATCTTCCACAATGTTAGCTCGAATCATGTAATCCTCGATTTCTTTAAAATACTCATCAACACACCTTGCTCCTTGTGTTAGAGTTTGCAACTTTTGGTACAACTCTTGATGGTAATGGCTTGAAATGAATCATCATCTCATGATCGCCTTCATTTCTTCCCATGTCTCAATGGGCCTCTCACCATTCCGATGCCTAGTAAGAGTAAGTTGATCCCACCATATGATAGTGTAGTCGGTGAACTCGATGGCCGCAAGCTTAACTTTCTTCAATTCAGATTAATGATAGCAGTCGAATATAAGCTCAATTTTCTTTTCCCACTCCAAGTAAGCCTCCAGATCATTTCAGCCTTAGAAAGAAGGAATAGACACTTTGATGTTGCCAAGATCATCATCCACTCGATCTCACGCTCATCTTCTTCTATTTCTACAATCTTGATGTCCCATGCTAACAATGGACACATGATCATTTTTGCTTCTCTTATTGTCATAGTTATCTTCATTATTGAATTGATTAGGTTACTTGCTCTCTTTGATTGTCATCAACGCGAGGCGATCGACCACGTTGTGACCTTTCCTCAACTCGACCAAGTCTTTCTTGAATTGGTTCTAACTCAGCTCGTAACATTCATTGCATCTCTCGAATTAATGCATGCACTAGCAGATTCAATGCTCCACCAACTTCCTTAGCGTTCCTTTCAGGACTTCAGGACATGTCTTCCTTCAAAAGAAATAAAGATTAGTATAAAAAATTTCCTCACGATTTCACTCCCTCACGTGTTTGCACTTGGGCTTTCTTTGTAACACTCCACTCGTGTTTTCACACTTCAAATCGACTTTTCCCACTCTAATGATCTTACAACACTTGTGCCTTTTTCCACTCGTAATTTCTCTCATAGGGTTCTTAAGAGAACTAAAAGAACTATTTCAAAACTTTCGAAAATATGGTTCGAAAATTGGCTCGAAGTTTGCTGGGGTACTTACAAAAGCACAAACGTTAGAATATTCAATAGGCAACAAGAATCATGGAAACAAAATAATGTGACAAGGAAATGTAGGAATAAGCTTTAAGAGGTTCAAAATGATGATTTGGGGGTATTTTGTGTATATGGATAAATTAAAAATTTTCGAGTTGAAATTTTTTTTGCTTCCATCAAAATTTACCAGAATGTATAATATAGGCTTAAAAACATGAAATGGATAAAATTTTTACTGAAGGGTTTCTAGACTTTTTTTTTAATCTCAATTATTTATTTTCTTCTTTTTCACAACAATTTTTTTTTCACTTTGTATTTTTTTTTTGAAACTTCTTTTTTTCAACAGAAATGATAAGTTAGATAATGGAATACCAAATGATATGATTTCCTGAACCCAAATAGAACCTTGAAAGTAGATCGACAAGACTCGTACTCGATAGTTGGAAAATTCATGTATTTGATAATCTTGAATTGGTTCAGTTAGGTGGAACCTTGACCCGTAATAATTGTAGTATAAGGAATCGTAGCTATGAAGAACTCTGACCAGCTTAACTAAAATTTACTAAAACCTCGGTATAGTAAAGTTGTCACACTTCAGGATGGTGAACGGAGTGATAAGACAACTGTGAATGCCATAAACTAGAAAGTTTGATAAGTTCAGAAGTTCAATTAAGAACTGAGAGAGAATTATCTCATAAATAAATTTTTATGTTAAAAAAAGAGGTAACCTTACAAATGACAAGTTTCAAAATATTTATCTGTAATGATGTTCACACATAGAATTAAAATTCATTCATGCATATTGTTGATTAATTGAACAGGTGAAGGTCAGATTGTTTTCCTTAAAATCGTGCATGTATTCTTAGCATAGAAGAAAGCCTCAAGTGTTTGGAATATACTCTAATGGTCTTTTCATCCCCCTTAGCCAAACATGGATCTTGCATGGGATATGCACATTTAATTATTAGACGCATTAAAGGCTAGTTGGTTCATGAATTTGTGTCATGAATCTTGAAGTTCATTCCCCATTTCGATGCATGTATGTACCCATTCATTGTGTCAAATTTATGAAGCATATCTCCTCCTTTCTGTTTACGCATATGGCCATGCATGTATGAAGCCGATCGGTCAAATTATCCTCCCATTCAATCCACCGTCTATGTGTCATGGGTTGCGCATGGGAGCCCGCAACCATGATGAACTTGTGCGATCCATCGAGTTCAAAGGAGGTCATTTAGCCCGAACAGACTGGCCCGTTGTAACGCCCCCACACCCAAGACCGACACCGGAATCGAGCTTGAGGTGTTACCGAACATAATTTATCAATTTAAGTACTTCGAATCATTTGTTTCTACATTCACAGCTTTCTAGCTATCTGCGTCACAGTTACAAAAAAAATCATATCTCGAGTTACGAAACTCGAAATCAAGATCCATAAATTTTCCCTAAATCTAAACTAATATATATATTTAATAATTTTTTTCTAGAATTTTTGGTTGGGCCAATTAGTACAGTTTATTAGTTAAATTCTCCCCTGTTTCAGGGTTCGACTGCTCTGACCTCTGTGTATTACGAATCAGACATCTCTCTATACAAAATTTCAATGACTATGAGGTTTGTTTCTATTAAAACTATACTCAACAATAAATCTGTACATGTAAATAAAAACTTATAATTATTTTTTTAAAATTTATTATAAATTTTTAAAGTCATAACAGGGGATCCAAAAATCATTCTGGCCCTGTTTCACAAAAGTTTAAATATCTCATAAAATATAATTTATATGCCTATTTTGTTCAATCCACATGAAAATAGGCTCATTAAGCTTAAATTTCATAACTTACTCATCATTTAATTCCACTTATACTATTTTTAGTGAATTTTCAAATTCATGTCATTGCTGCAGCGATATTCTGTTTTAAGGCAAGTTTCATCTTTCCATGAATTTTTTTATGAACTAGATAACCTATTAAACTTCCATGATATCAAACATGATCTAATTAGCCATCACCATGACTTATCAATATCAAACATTTTCTCAACCAAACATGACCATATCATAAAATTATTTACACAAAATAGGTACATTGCTATACATGCCATACTTAAGTTTTACAAGCCATTTACCAATAGAAATCCTTCTGATAGTGTGATCGAAACTTCGACTGTCCCCGATCCCAAGCTGACTTGCTCAAAACTACAATGAATGAAAAGGAGGGAGTAAGCATAAATGCTTAGTAAGTTCATATGCAAATAACAAGTAACATAACAATACAATTATACCAAACAATCTTAGCATGGCATCACCAAAACATATATCACATTTCTAAACATCATTCATCATCTTACCACTTTATCGTTGTTGTATCTATTTTCAACCCGAGGGCTAAGTACATACCTGTCCAAAGTGCCCATTTCACAACACTTACCAAAACGTCACTTGCATCTTAAGTGTTCTTCCATTTCATAGAAATTTTCACCCGTTGAACACATCGGAATATAACTCGGATACGGATATAATTTGCACATAAGTGCCACATATGTAATCAAGCAATCATGTAACCCGCCCATAAGTGAACTCGGACTCAACTCAACGAGCTCGGGCGTTCGCATCCATAATTGAACTCGGACTCAACTCAACGAGTTCGGATGCCTAGTTACATCTCACGAACTCGGACTCAACCCAACGAGTTCGAACATTCGCATCCATAAGTGAACTCGGACTCAACTCAACGAGTTCGGATGCTCAACCATCCTAGTGACATGTCACTTGTATCCTAATCTATTCCTAAGGTTCAAACGGGATTTTTCCCTCGATCTGACATTAGCCGTCTTCCACGAAATATCGGAACCGATACTCGGTAGCAATTCATATTTATCAAGTAGTAAACATAATTTGTATATTACTCAACATTAACCACAAAGCATAATATTTCATGATAAAAATTAGCATATCATATAATCAACATCAATAACTTAAAAATAACAATTATGCTACATTATTTACACATGAACTTACCTTGGTACCAAAATATAAAGATTTTGCAATTTAGTCCACAATCTTTTCTTTTCCTCGATCGCGACTTGATTCTCGTTTCTCTTGATCTATAATACCAAATTAATCTTATTTAATACATACATTCATCAAAACTGCATTTAATACGAACTTTGGAAAATTACACTTTTGCCCCTAAACTTTTGTATAATTACACTTTTGCCCCTATGCTTGGGAATTAAACTTTATCCCTTATTCTTATGTTTTATGACATGCTGATCATTTTGCCTTCTATGACAATATCAAATTCACACTCTAACATGTACTTATGACTATTAGGTTTTTTACCGATTAAGCCCTTTTACTCGTTTTCACTCAAAACCGAGTAGCACAAGTTGTCTAACATAATTTAAAACCTCATATTCTATCATAAAACATAAAAATACACAAATTTAACCTATGGGTATTTTTCCAAATATAAACCCTAGGTTGAATTATTGCTAGCATAAGCTTAATCGAGCTTTCGGGATTCCAAAAACGTAAAGAACATTAAAAACGGGGCTTAGAATCACTTACTATAGAGCTTGAAAGTTGAAGAAACCCTAGCTATGGAGAGAGCAAAATTCGGCAGCAACCATATGAAGAAGATGACTATTTTGTGTTATTTTTCCCTTTTTATTTCATTTAATATCCAAATGGCCAAAATGCCCCTCCTTACTAAACTTTCAAAAATTCCTTCCATGTTCTAATTTTGTCCATGAACTTAAAATTGGTCAAATTGCTATTTAAGACCTCCTAATTAATATTTCAATGCAATTTCATACTAAAAACTTCTAGAATGCAAATTTTGGAACTTATTCGATTTAGTCCCTACTTTCAATTTAAACACTTTAGGCATAGAATTTCATCACGAAATTTTCACACAATCATGCAATCATATCATAATCATCAAGATAATTATAAAATAACTATTTCTATCTCAAAATTGTGGTCACAAAACCACTATTTCGATTAAGCCCTAATTCAGGATATTACAACTCTCCCCCCTTTTAAGGATTTTCGTCCTCGAAAATCTTACCAGAAATAAAAGTGCGGGTATTGGTTTCTCATAGTTTCTTCAGTTTCCCATGTAGTCTCTTCTACCCCATGCTTTTGCCACAATACTTTCTCACGAGAGCGACACTTTTATTTCTTAGTTTCTTGACCTCTCGAGCTAAGATCTTAATCGGTTCTTTTTCGTAAGTCATATCCGGTCGTAGTTTAATTTCTGTCGGTGAAATTATATGTGAAGGATCCGAACGATACCGACGTAGCATAGATACGTGGAACACATCATGAATCCTCTCTAATTCGGTGGTAATGCTAGCCGATATGCTACCTGGTCCGACTTTTTCAATTATTTCATACGGCCCAATAAAATGCGGACTTAACTTGCCCTTCCGTCCAAATCTAAGGACTTTCTTCCATGGAGACACTTTCAAAAATACCTTATCACCAACTTGAAACTCGATTTCTTTTCGTTTCAAATCCGCATAAGATTTCTGTCTATCTCGAGCGCGACTTTCAAACAATCTCGAATCACTTTCACCTTTTCTTCGGTTTCTTTTATTAGATCAACTCCATAAATCTGATTTTCCTTGAGTTCACCCAATACAAAGGCGTTAAACACTTACGACCATATAATGCTTCATAAGGTGCCATTTTCAAACTCGTCGATAACTATTATTATAAGCAAATTCTACCAACGGTAAGTACCTTTCCCAACTACCTTGAAATTCCAATACGCAACATCCGAGCATGTCTTCAAGAATCAATTACTCTCTCCGATTGCCCATCGGTTTGTGGATGAAAGGCGATCTTTGAAATTTAACTTTGTACCTAATGCCTCTTGCAACTTTTGCCAAAACCGTGAAGTAAATCTCGGATCTCTATCCGAAATGATTGACAAAGGTATTCCATGAAGTCTAACAATCTCACGGATATACAATTCAGCCAACTTATTAAGAGAATAATCCGTGCGTATCGGAATAAAATGAGCCGATCTCAAGTCAATCTTTGAAAACTATGTCGCTCCTTTTAGTTGATCAAACAAATCATCAATTCTCGCAATGGATACTTGTTTTTGATTGTCACCTTGTTTAATCGCGATAATCAACACATAATCTCATAGAACCATCCTTCTTTTCACAAATAACACAGAGCACCACCAGGTGAAAAACTTCGGTCTTACAAAGCCTTTATCACCAACTCTTGCAATCGTGACTTTAATTCTTTCAACTCTGTTGGTGCCATTCTATATGGAGCAATCGAGATCGAAAGTTGCTCTTCCGTATCAAATCAATACCAAATTCTACTTCCACGACCGAGGCAAACCCGCAATTCTTACCGAAATACATCCGCAAATTCACACACAAACCTAAGACCGATTCAACTTTATTTTTAACTTCTTTTGTATTAATTACATACGCCAAATAAGCTTCATAACCCTTTCTCAAATATCTCGAGCCGACATCGAAGAAATCACACTAGAAAATGCCTCGATTTATCCGATTCAACCCGTAGAGTTTCACCGTTTTCACACTTTAATTCTATCACCTTTTCTTTGCAATTTACTATAGCATCATGCAATGTCAACCAATCCATACCCAAAATAACATCAAATTCATCAAACAAAGAACAACATCAAGTCACTAGGAAAGTAATGACCCCGAATCATTAAAGGACATTTCTTGCATACTTTATCAACTATCACACATTTGCCTAACGGATTCGACACTCTAACCATAAATTCTATGTTCTCAATAGGTATATTCATACTAGACACCAACTTCATGCATACATATAAATGAGTAGAACCGGGATCAATCAAAGCAATAACATTAATATCATAAAGAGAAAATGTACCGTAAATCACATCGGGTGAGGAAGTATCTTCACGCGCTTTAATAGCATAAGTTCTAGCCGGAGCTCTTCCTTCAGATCTAATCTGCGCATCTCGGCTACATTCTTACTCGCTTGTTTCACTTCCACTCTTCTCGGATACCTTCCCCTCAAGTCCGCACTACTAGCTTTTTTTACATTCGAAATTTTTTCTTTCTCACTCTCTCTGCAGGCGATCTCTAATAAAATGATCCAGAGAACCACATCGAAAACATTCATTTGCTCTGCACGGACCAAAATGATTTTTACCACACCGCTGACACTCGGGTTTAACAAATCTCGAGTTCCTTACACGGGCTGTAGAAGTATTCTGAGATTTAGGACCCACATTCTGCTTCTTAAAATTTCCATATGATTGCCCAGCTGAAACTTGGGAACGAGGATTCATATTTCTTGACTTTCCGGGTTGCTGTGAAGGTGCCTTACTCATTGGCCTTTTCTTCCAATTTCGTGTCTTAGCCTCTACCTTTCTCTTCTCTTTAAGTAGTTCTTCAGCCTTGCAAGCTCGATCAACCAGTACTACCATTTCTTTCAGTTCAAGGATCCCGACAAATACTTTAATGTCTTCGTTGAGCCCGTCTTCAAATCGTCGGCACATCTTGGCTTCTGTAGGAACATATTCCTTGGCATACTTACTCAATCGAACAAACTCTCTTTCATATTCTGAGATTGTCATATTACTTTGCTTCAGCTCAAGAAACTCTTTACATTTCTGATCAATAAATCTTTCACTAATATATTTCTTCCGAAACTCTTCTTGAAAGAATTCCCAGGTTACCCTCTCTTTCGGTACCACCGAAATTAAAGTCTTCCACCAATTATAGGCTGAATCTCTCAACAAAGATGTAGCACATTTCAAACATTCTTCAGGTGTACAAGATAATTCATCAGATACTTGGATAGAATTTTCAAGCCAGAACTCTGCTTTCTCTACATCATCATCAATATTTGCTCTAAATTCTTCAGCCCCTTGTTTACGAATTCTATTAATAGGGTTTCTGTGAAATTTTATCATATCCACTCCTTGAGGCATCGCAGGCATAGGTTGAGGAATTGGAGGAGGTGGGGGAGGTCGTACATTTGGGTTCGTACGAACGAACTCAGTGTACCATGCACTCATCATTTGGAGGTGGGTTCCCGATCCCTTTCTCCTCCTCCCTGACCAACAGTAGGAGGTGGGTTTTCAGTCGGCGCTGCCCCTTCAGCTGGAGCTGGTGCATTACTCTCTACTTCATCTACCACAGCTGGATCGAGATCCATTTACTATATAAAAATCATTTAAAAAGGTCAGAAGTCGTCACACTATCACAATTTATACATATGGCATGTATAGCAAAAATCCGTACATATAACACGTAGTCCGAGAACCGACTAAACCTGCTCTGATACCACCAAATGTAACGCCCCACGCCCAAGAGCGACGCTGAAATCGAGCTTGAGGTGTTACCGAACATAATTTATCATTTTTAGTACTTCGAATCATTTGTTTCTACATTCACAGCTTTCTAGCTATCTGCGTCACAGTTACAAGAAAAATCATATCTCGAGTTACGAAACTCAAAATCAATATCCATAAATTTTCCCTAAATCTAGACTCATATATCTATTTACTAATATTTTCTAGAATTTTTGGTTGGGCCAATTAGTACAGTTTATTAGTTAAAGTCTCCCCTATTTCAGGGTTTGACTGCTCTAACCTCTGTGTATTACGAATCAGATATCTCTCTATACAAAATTTCAATGACTATGAGGTTTGTTTCTCTTAAAACTAGACTCAATAAGGAATCTATAATAAAAAGAAAAACTTATAATTATTTTTTTAAAATTTATTATAAATTTTTAAAGTCAGAACAGGGGATCCAGAAATCATTCTGGCCCTGTTTCACAAAAGTTTAAATATCTCATAAAATATAATTTATATGCCTGTTTTGTTCAATCCACATGAAAATAGACTCATTAAGCTTAAATTTCATAACTTACTCATCATTTACTTCCACTTATACTATTTTTAGTGAATTTTCAAATTCATGTCATTGCTTTGCTGACAATATTCTGCTTTTAAGGCAAGTTTCATCTTTCCATGAATTTTTTTATGAACTAGATAACCTATTAAACTTCCATGATATCAAACATGATCTAATTAGCCATCACCATGACTTATCAATATCAAACATTTTCTCAACCAAACATGGCCATATCATAAAATTATTTACACAAAATAGGTACATTGCTATACATGCCATACTTAAGTTTTACAAGCCATTTACCAATAGAAATCCTTCTGATAGTGTGATCGAAACTTCGACCTGTCCCGATTCCCAAGCTGACTTGTTCAAAACTACAATGAATGAAAATGAGGGAGTAAGCATAAATGTTTAGTAAGTTCATATGCAAATAACAAGTAACATAACAATACAATTATACCAAACAACCTTAGCATGGCATCACCAAAACATATATCACATTTCTAAACATCATTCATCATCTTACCACTTTATCGTTGTTGTATCTATTTTCAACCCGAGGGTTAAGTACATACCTGTCCAAAGTGCCCATTTCATAACACTTACCAAAACGTCACTTGCATCTTAAGTGTTCTTCCATTTCATAGAAATTTTCACCCGTTGAACACATCGGAATATAACTCAGATACACGGATAATTTGCACATAAGTGCCACATTTGTAATCAAGCAATCATGTAACCTGCCCATAAGTGAACTCAGACTCAACTCAATGAGCTCGGGCGTTCGCATCCATAAGTGAACTCAGACTCAACTCAACGAGTTCGGATGCCTAGTTGCATCTCACGAACTCGGACTTAACTCAACGAGTTCGAACATTCGCATCCATAAGTGAACTCAGACTCAACTCAACGAGTTCGAATGCTCAACCATCCTAGTGACATGTCACTTGTATCTAATCTATTCCTAAGGTTCAAACGGGCTTTTTCCCTCGATCTGACATTAGCCGTCTTCCACGAAATATCAGAACCGATACTCGGCAGCAATTCATATTTATCAAGTAGTAAACATAATTTGTATATTACTCAACATTAACCACAAAGCATAATATTTCATGATAAAAATCAGCATATCATATAATCAACATCAATAACTTAAAAATAACAATTATGCTACATTATTTACACATGAACTTACCTTGGTACCAAAATATAAAGATTTTGCAATTTAGTCCACAATCTTTTCTTTTCCTCGATCGCGACTTGATTCCCGTTTCTCTTGATCTATAATACCAAATTAATCTTATTTAATACATACATTCATCAAAACTGCATTTAATACGAACTTTGGAAAATTACACTTTTGCCCCTAAACTTTTGCATAATTACACTTTTACCCCTAGGCTCGGGAATTAAACTTTACCCCTTATTCTTATGTTTTATGACATGCTGATCATTTTGCCTTCTATGAAAATATCAAATTCACACTCTAACATGTACTTATGACTATTAGGTATTTTTACCGATTAAGCCATTTTACTCGTTTTCACTCAAAACCGAGTAGCACAAGTTGTCTAACATAATTTAAAACCTCATATTCTATCATAAAACATAAAAATACACAAATTTAACCTATGGGTATTTTTCCAAATATAAACCCTAGGTTGAATTATTGCTAGCATAAGCTTAATTGAGCTTCCGGGATTCCAAAAACGTAAAGAACATTAAAAACGGGGCTTAGAATCACTTACTATGGAGCTTGAAAGTTGAAGAAACCCTAGCTATGGAGAGAGCAAAATTCGGCAGCAACCATATGAAGAAGATGGCTATTTTGTGTTATTTTTCCCTTTTTATTTCATTTAATATCCAAATGACCAAAATGCCCCTCCTTACTAAACTTTCAAAAATTCCTTCCATGTCCTAATTTTGTCCATGAACTTAAAATTGGTCAAATTTTTATTTAAGGCCTCCTAATTAATATTTCCATGCAATTTCATACTAAAAACTTCTAGAATGCAAATTTTACAACTTATTCGATTTAGTCCCTACTTTTAATTTAAACACTTTAGGCATAGAATTTTATCACGAAATTTTCACACAATCATGCAATCATATCATAATCATCAAAATAATTATAAAATAACTATTTCTATCTCGGATTTGTGGTCACGAAACCACTATTCCAATTAAGCCCTAATTCAAGTTATTGCACCCGTAGCTTGGAGAGATTGAAAGCCCATCTCCGAAGCTTAGAAAATATGGAATGTGATCTTCAAAGATATGTGATCCTAGACATTAAATGTAATCTTTAGAAGATATGATTTTGTAATCTTAGATATTTGATATCTAGATAGCTTTTAATCTTAGCCATTGATGTACTTTGATCTATACCGTTGATTTTGGGGAGGCTCAACTATAAATAGAGACCTCTCCCCCTCATTGTAATTCATTTAGTTATTAATAGAATTTTGAGAGTATTCACTCAAAATTTTCTCTCAAGTGTTCTTGCTTTTCTGTGGCTTTTTTTCATCTTTCGAGTTTGTTCTGATTTAGTCCTTCTACTGTTCTTTATGGTTGCCTTAGAGGAATTCTATTGAATCCTCAATTATTGCGAGTTTGGCTGACTTAGGCCTTTTTTAGCGAAAGAACTGCCTAAGGCCGCATGGATCGCGTGGGGAAAATCTAAGTCCGTGATAGTTCGTATCCGAGGTAAAGTTCGAAGGCACCGTTGAAAGATGTCAAAAGAAGTTGCTGACCCGTGGAAGGGCTAGGAAAGTTAGTCATTCGAGGGACGTATTGTCAGCTTTGGAGGATCGAGTCATCACTCTCGAGGACTCTGTGGAAGATACCAAAGAGCGGATTAATGATGTCGATAATAGGCTCATTGATAGGTTGTAGTCCATGAAGGAGCAGCTCAAATAGTATGTGTCAGACTATGTTGAAAATCTTACTGGTAGGGATAATGGCATTGAGGCTATGATGACGGCCTTGAAAGAAGAGATTGCAGAGCTCAAGGGTGAACTCACAATCTACAAGGCTACTTTGGGAAATGGAGGGTTAGTTGCTATCACACCCAAGCCCAAGGAATTCAAGGGAACAAGGTCCATAAGAGATGTGGACAATTTTTTATGGGGAATCGAGCAATACTTTTGTGCCAAAGACATTACAGACGATGCCACTAAGGTAATTACTGCTGCTATATATCTCACTAACATTGCTTTGTTGTGGTGGTGTCGTAGGTCTACCAATGCGAGACATGGTGGGGCTGAAATTGGGACTTGGGAGGAGTTCTAATGTGAGTTCAAAGCACAGTTTTATCCAGAGTATGCCAAGGATGAGGCTCAGGCAAAGTTTCTCAGGCTTGCGCAACAAGGCACTGTGAAGGAGTATGTGTAGGAGTTTAGCGAACTCATGCTTCAAATCTCAAATATAGGTGAGAAAAAGGCATTCTTTTCCTTCATAGATGGGTTGAAACCATGGGCGAAATAAGAGTTGCAAAGTCGAGGAGTCCAAGAGCTTACCAAGGCCATTTCTGTAGCAGAACCATTTGCTGAATTTGGTGGGAAGTAAGACAAGCCTGAATCTTCTAAGCCCAAATTCAATCCATAGGGAAATAGTAGGGGTGACAAAGAAAGGCCCACTAAGAATGACAACGGTAGGAAACCTTGGGACAAAAAGAAGAGTGGGCCTATAAATTGCTTCCATTGTGATGGCCCATATATGATCAAGGATTGTCCAAAGAAGGCCATACTCTCTGCTATGGAAGCAAAAGTGGAGCTAGATATGGAGGATAATAATCTTGGTTCGATACTAGGGGGTGTCAAAGGCAAGATGGGTCATGGGCTAATGTTTGTAGACATCATAGTCGCTGGCAGAAAATTGAATGCGCTTGTTGACATAAGTCCATCTGATTTGTTCATGTTGGAAGGGGCTACTCATAAACCTGGCCCTAAAATCGAAAACGAGTCGAGTCTGATCAAAACGATGAACTCAGAAAGTGTTCCAATTAAGGGGGTTGCAAAAAGAGTGGATCCCCAACTTGGCAATTGGACCGGTAAGGCATCCATTATGGTAATACCACTTGATGACTATGATTTTGTGGTAGGATTAAGTTTCCTTGATTAGGTTAATGTGTCTATTGTTCCTTCCGGTAATTACATGGTGATTTTGGATTTGAACCATCAATGTATGGTGAGAATGACAAGAAAGGGGAGCATGAAGGAAAAACATTATTGGTAATCCAATTTGCTAAAGGAGTACGTAGAGATGAAGTCTCCTATATAGCCACCTTAAAGATGAAGGAAAACATTAAGTTCATTAGTGAGATCTCTAAGGAAGTGGGCTAAATATTACAGTCTTTTCGAGATGTGATGCCCGCCAAGTTGCCCAAGAATTTGCCACCCAAGAGGGAGGTGGACTACAGGATTGAATTAGTGTCCAACATGGTGCCACCAGCTAGGGCCCCATATCGTATGTCTCTGCCAAAGTTAGAAGAACTACGGAAACAATTCAAGAAGCTTTTAGATGCGGGATTCTTTAGGCCATCTAAACCTTCGTATGGTGTGCTAGTGTTGTTTCAAAACAAATATGATGGGTCTTTGAGGATGTGCTTTGATTATCGGGCTCTAAACAAGACCACTGTGAAAAATAGGTACCCTCTTCCCCTTATTGCGGATTTGTTTTATCAACTTGGTAGTGCGAGATGGTTTACCAATCTAGAATTGAGATCAGCGTACCACTAAGTTCGAATAGCCGAAGGGGATGAGCCAAAGACAACTTGTGTGAGGCGGTATGGTTCGTATAAGTTTCTGGTGATGCCCTTCGGACTCACGACTGCCCCAGCTACATTCTGTACCCTGATGAATAAGGTAATTTAACCTTTCCTTGATCGTTTCGTGGTTGTTTACATTGATAATATTGTGGTGTATAGTAAGTTGCTTAAGAAGTATGTGGAACATTTGAGGGAAATGTTCCAAACTTTTAGGGAAAATGAGTTGTTTATCAAAGAGGAGAAATGCTCACTTGCTCAACGAGAGGTGCCATTTCTAGGCCACATTGTGAGAGGTGGCAAGATCCGGATGGATGAGAATAAGATTCGAGCCATTGTTGAATGGGAGCCTCCAACCAAGGTGACAGAGTTGATATCTTTCCTTGGGTTGGCGAATTACTATCGACGCTTCATTGAAGGATACTCTAAAATTACTGCACTCTTGACAGACATGTTGAAAAAGGGTAAGGTATGGGATTGGAATCCACAATGTGAGAGGGACTTTAATCAATTGAAGCAAGTGATGACGAGGGAGCCCATACTTGCATTGCTGGATTATTTGAAGCCTTATAAGGTACGCACGGATACATCAGATTATGCCATTGGGGGAGTAGTGATGCAAGATGGGCATCCAATTGCTTGCGAGAGTCGAAAGCTTAATGTGACGGAGCAGAGATACACGATTCAAGAAAAAG
Source organism: Gossypium anomalum (assembly GCA_025698475.1). NCBI lineage: Eukaryota > Viridiplantae > Streptophyta > Magnoliopsida > Malvales > Malvaceae > Gossypium > Gossypium anomalum. The sequence goes on along the minus strand of CM046966.1, from coordinate 70,953,704 downwards.
AGATGATCGCTGTGGTGCATTGCTTGCGCATATGGAGGCATTATTTGCTGGATTCCAGGTTCATGGTTGTAACATCCTGATTTTGGGCCTAGTCAGAATAATGGTTTCGAGACCACAAATCTAAAGTAGAAATAATTATTTTATGAATGTGTTGAGGTCTATGATATGTTTGCATGATTGTATGAAAGTTTCGTTAAGAAATTTCGTTGATAGAGTGTCCAATTTGATTTTTAGGACTAAATTGCAAAAGTTGCAAAATATGTGATTCTAGAAGCTTTAAGCATGAAATAGATATCAATTATTAATTAAAGGTCCTTAAATATCAATTTGACCAATTTCTATTTTTATGGACAAAAATGGGCATGAATAAATAAAATTTGGAAGTTTAGTAAAAATGGCATTTTGGCCATTTGGTTAAGAAAAGAATAAAAAGGGAAAATTAAGTCAAAATTTGCTCATCTTCTCCATGCCATAGCCGAAATTGTTAAGGTCACCATAGCTAGGGTTTCTTCAACTTTCAAGCATGATTGTAAGTGCATTCTAGCCCCGTTTTTAACGCTCTTTACATTTTTTAAGTTGCTATCAACCGATCTAGCCATTTCTACCATTAATTTGAGCTAGGGTTGATGTCTAGGGTTTGACCCATGTGTGACATGCATGTATTTTGATTTTTCATGGTAGATATGAAAGTTTGATGTGTGATAAACAACTTTTACAAAGTGATTTTCCATGAAAACACCTAAAAGGGACCTATTTGTAAAAGTTGTAAAATGTGTAATAAAAATCTGATTTGATGAAAAATGTGGGCTGGTATAAGCATGATATAGGTTTGGCTAGGCTTGGGTAATAAAGAAAATGAGTACATTTCATTTTACGAGCCTAAGGACTAATTTATAAATATGTAAAAGTTTAGGGGCAAAAATATAATTTTGCCAAAGTATGGGTTTTGGACTGATTTGAACAATGTGGTAATTAAATGAGCTAAATTTTCTATTATAGATTAAGAAAAATAGAGTCTGGACCTAGACCGAGGAAAGAAAAAAGTTGTGGACTAAATCGAATTAGTTAGTCATATTTTGTACCGAGGTAAGTTCGTGTGTAAATAATGCAACTTATATTATGTATTTAATATCTTTTTATTGTATGACTTGTATAATTATCATTATGGATTCTTTCGGCAAAGATTTGATATGGCAAAATTCCCGGTTGAATCTTAGGAATAGTTAGGATACAAATGTCATGACATTAGGGTTAGTTTACGTGTAAGACCATATATGGGATATGGCATCATTATGTGATTTTGTGTAAGACCTTTTCTGGGACATGGCATCGATATGAGAATCGTGTAAGACCATAGCTAGGCTATTGACATCGATATGAGATCCCATGTAAAACCATATCTGGGATATGACATTGGTATGATTCTATGTGTATGTGATTCCCGAGTATCCTTTAGTATTCCAAGTGGCTCAACGGGTAATTTAAAGATTATGTTAAAGATGTGAAAGGTTATGATTATGTTATGAAGTGGTACAGGTACGTACACAAAACTCATGAGAAATGATCTCGGTTTAAGATGCATTATTGGTAAGGATGAAAATGGGTAAGATATGTCTATGATCACTTGATGATTTTGTGCTAATTTACATAATGTTATGTGTAGGTTATTGTACGTTTAAAGTTGATTATTATTTACATGATAACTTACTAAGCTTCAAGCTTACCCCCTTCCTTTTCATTACTTATAGTGTCATCAAGCCAGCTCAGGGATCGAGAACGGTCGGAGATCCATTCACACTATCAAATTATCATTTTGGGTCCTTATGATTCCACTATTTTGAGTTATGGCATGTATAGGGACTAGATCTTTTTGTGATATGTGTCATTATTGATTTGGCCAAATGTGTTGGCTTGTAATCGTATTTGATTCATTTTGTAAATGGCCATTTGGTATTGTTTAATATTGGTTAAGTATTTACGCACATAGAGATGCTTTTCATGGATGGAATTATTGCATGGTTTGTGATGATAATTATGAAATGTTGTATGTGATAGAAAATAGCATGTAATTGATGTGTGGATGTCTTGGTTGTGGCTGGTTTGGTTGTATGTATATGCTTGGATTGGGGTTGTTTGATGTTGTGTAGGTTGGTACAAGTAAGGGTGGCAAAAAGGGTTGGTAAATAGCCTTATTTTTGTCCACACGGGTAGACACACGGGTGTGTGTCTAGGCCGTGTGTGACACACGGCTTGCCCATTGGGTGTGTGATCCAGTCATGTGTCCCTTGCATTTTTTAATTTTAGCTTCGAATTGGCCACACGAGCAGAGGCACAGCCGTGTGTCTCAGCCGTGTGAAGGACACGGCCCAGAGACATGGGCGTGTGCCCAAGGCGTGTGAAGTCTACACCTAATTTATGAAAAATTATGAAAATCAAACGGCCCACACGGCCTAGCACATAGGGGTGTGCCTTGGCCGTGTGATCCTATTTTGTTAATGATGTCATAAACAGAGAGTTACACGGGCTGAGAACACGAGCGTGTCCCAACCCACACGGGCGTGTGTGACCAAACGACCTACCCACACGAGTGTGTGACCCTCCAAAGCATGAAAATTTTCTAATTATTGTAACATTTTTGAAAGTTCTCAGTTTAATCCCAAACCACTCCCAATATATGTTTTGGACCTCGTAGGCTCGTAACAGGGACGATATGAATGTATATGAAAAGTTTTAATTTGGATGGAATTTTATGTCTCTGTTCTACATGATTACTTGTGTACAAGTCCGGTAATGCCTCGTACCCTATTCCAGCATTGAATACGGGTAAGGGGTGTTACAATGGTCCTTACCGATAATGTTGCCAATAGTTATTTTTTAACCCAAAAAAAGTTGTCTCCCAAACAGGCTCGTTGCCAAGTTTTCCTAATTGAGTTTGATTTCACGATGGAGTATAAGCTAGGGAGTACCAACCCTGTGGCTGATGCGCTTAGCCAAAAGATGAAATTTGTGGCAATCAGCCAACCCGATGGCTCCTTATTAGAGTGCATTCGAGAGGGATTGTCCCATGATCCCACAACCAAAAGCTTGATTGAGCTTGCCATGGAGGGGAAAACGAGGAGATATTGGCTTGATAGGGAGTTGCTATACACTTATGGGCACCGCCTTTATGTGCCTCATTATGGAAAATTGTGCAAGAAAGTCATGAAGGAATGTCATGACTCGAAATAGGCGGGCTATCCAAGAATGCACCGTACCTTGGCCCTCTTAGAGGATCGTTACTATTGGCCTCACATGGGTGATGATGGGGAGACATATGTGGAAACTTGTCGGTATGCCAACAAGACAAGGTTGAGTTAAAGACTCCGACCGATTTGCTACAGCCTTTGCCCATTCCAGAAAGACCGTGGGAAAGTGTATCCATCGATTTTTTTGTTGGTTTGCCTAATTCTGATGGCTTTGCAAGTATTCTTGTTGTGGTGGACAGGTTTTCGAAGTATGTGACGTTTATTCCAGCTTCCATGGACTGCGCTGCTGAGGAGGCGACCTGTTTTTTCCTTAGGCACGTGGTGAAGTATTGGAGAGTGCCACTGTCTATTATCAGTGATCAAGACGGGTGATTCACAGGCCGATTCTGGATGGATTTGTTCAAGTCAATGGGCTCGAACTTGAACTTTTCCACTAGCATGCATCCATAAATTGATGGGCAAACTGAACGAGTGAACGCATTGTTGAAGACATATCTTCGGCATTATGTGAGTGCCACACAAAGGGATTGGCCAAAGTTGTTACATGTGGCCCAATTTTCATACAATTTACAGTTAAGTGGGGCAACGAATCAAAGTCTGTTCGAGATAGTGACGGGCCAACAGTCATTCACACCCAATATTGTTGTGACCCATTATACAAGACCAAATCTAACAGCTTATCGATTTGCGAAGGAATGACAAGAGAAGAATAACTTAGCTAGAGCTTGTTTACGCAAGGCAAGTAAGCGCAACAAGAAGTGGGTCGATTAGAATTGAAGAGATGTGCAATTTCAGGTGGGTGATTTAGTCCTTGTTAAACTAAACTTGATTGTGCGACATACGGGTTTGCACAAAGGGCTTGTGCGAAGGTATTAAGGGTCATTTCGAGTTATAAAGAGAGTAGGCAAGGTGGCCTGCAAGCTTGAGTTGCCAGCAAAGCTCAAAGTCCACCCAGTGTTTCACGTAAGCACGCTTAAGCCATTCCATGGGGATCAAGAGGACCCAAATTGAGGCAAGTCCGAACGAGTACCAATAGAGGTAAAGGTCTCTTACGATCGTGGAGTTGAAAACATCAAGACAGATCATGTGATCAGATGAAAGTACCATCGACTGCAGTGTGAATACTTAGTTCGATGGAAGGGACTTCCCGATAGTAAAGTAAGTTAAGAACCTACCAAAGCATTGTAGCAGTTTCAAGAAAAGATAAACCAGTTCCATAAGGAGGGCGCGATGAGTGCGTCGCTAGAACAAGTGGGGGAGAATGTCATGGGTTGCGCATAGGAGGCCGCAACCATGACGAACTTGTGCTATCCATCGAGTTCAAAGGAGGTCACTTGGCCCGAACGGACTGGCTCGTAGCTTGGAGAGATTGAAAGCCTTGCTTCTAAGCTTAGCAAATATGGAATGTGATCTTCAAAGATATGTGATCCTAGACATTAAATGAAATCTTTAGAAGATACGATTCTGTAATCTTAGAGATTTGATATCTAGATAGCTTTTAATCTTAGCCATTGATGTACTTTGATCTATACCTTTGATTTTGGGGAGGCTCAACTATAAATAGAGACCTCTCCCTCTCATTGTAATTCATTTAGTTATTAATAGAATTTTGAGAGTATTCACTCAAACTTTTCTCTCAAGTGTTCTTGCTTTTCTGTGGGTTTTCTTCATCTTTTAAGTTCGTTCTTATTTCGTTCTTTCACTGTTCTTCGTGGGTGCCTTAAAGGAATTCTATTGAATCCTCAATTGTCGCGAGTTAAGCTAACTTAGGCATTTTTTAGCGAAGAAACTGCCGAAGGCCGCACGGATCGTGTGGGAAAAATCTAAGTCCGTGACACATGCACCTTATCCATGCCTTGAATTCTTACAATCATCAAATGCATGTATCCTTGAACTTGGCTCCTTCACAAGAATGGTCACATGAACTTAGAGTTATTGCATGAGTTTGTTAAATCCATAAACAAGTGTGTGCATGCATTTGGCTTAATGAAGGTGCTTGAAAAGCCTTTTGGTGACCAGCCGAATAGCCTCCTACAACATATATAAATAGAATTAGATCCTTTGCAAACAATCATACTTGATTTGGTTAAAGACTCTATTAACATGACACATTAACTTGTCAACAACTTAATTCAAACTACTCTCAACAAGACATACATGACTCATACGTAAATAATAATAACAATAAATAGACTTATCTGTTAGAAAATATGGACATCACATATATAATAAGGGTAATTACATGTTATTATTTACTATCATGATAGGTTAGCTAAAATTAAAAGTGATCTAATTTGGTTAAGGTTTATTGGGCTTTAATTATTAAATAAAGTACATGTCAAATATGTGTAGATACTCTAGTAATTAATGATGGGTTAATTAGGAATTAGGGCTAATGTGCCAAAGTTATATATATTAAGGTTATGGTCCCCAAATTATATACAATATAACTTTTCTAATATCACATCCTTAGGAAAGAGAGAGCAAATATTCTTTGAATTTCTTGTGTGCTAATTTGGAAGATCAAATCCACAAGATCCGAAAAAACTTCAAGAAATTCATGGATTCATGTACGCTTCCGCATCTAGTTTTATTCTTGATAATTTGACATGACAGATCCTGATTTATGTTTTCTTAAGTTTTATATCATATCTTAATTTATTATTTTAACAAGTGGTATCAGAGTCTTGTCATATCAAATTATTGGGAATTCATTAAGGTTTTTCCTTTGAATGATTGATTCATGAAATTTCATGGGTTTTATATTTTGGATACATATGTTGATCTTTGAAGGTTTATATTAAAGGTTTTTTTTTAGATCTTGATTATCTTGAATTCATATTAAAATTTTAGCGTTTTGTTTAAATTTTTTAATTTAGATGATTTTCGAATTGATAGATTCAATTACAAAGTGAAGAATATTTGTGTAATATTATTTAATACATGTGTTTTAATCTTTATTTGCAAATCTTACGATTCAATTTATGTTTACAATCTTATATTACATTTTGCTTTATAATAAATAAACAAAAATTGCATGAAAGTCAAGTCGGTGATTTTGCAATCTGTATTTCAATTCGATAATTGCATGAAGGTCAAGTCGATGCTTGGTGCTTTTGCTATATGTATCAATCATGGGTTTTTTCTTTCTTTCTTCATGATCTGTGCTTCGGTTTGTTGTATGTATATATGCATAAATATTTGCAAATCATGTGGTTATTATTTTAAATCATATAAGGATTTTAATTTAATGTTAAAAAAAAGTGGTTAACATATATGCATGGTTTATTTCTTTAATATATATTATATATACATATATAATATATATGCATGTTGTTTTGGAAAAAGTAAATAAATATATATATACAGTTATCTTTTAATTTGATTGAAAGATAAGATTAAGATAAATATTTTGAAATAAATAAATTCATATTTTGACTTTTAATTAAGGATGTCTAATATTTTAAATATATTAATTAAAATAAAGTGCCACCAAAGTGACCTCTTTTGCATAGATTAATTTATTTAAAATATCGAGATGATTATATATGTTTGTGACTCATGCGTTTATTGATTAACCCAAAGGTAAGTTAATATTTGGCAGAATTTCAACGACATATGTGGTGATAAATGTGTGACAATTATAAGGTATTTTATGTGAGCAATAAGTTAGTACAAAGATTAATTAATTGTTTGACATAATTTATTGTCAATGTTAGATTGCTATAATAAGAGTATCGCTTATTGTTAATATTACTATCCAAAGACTTGATATTAATGTTGTGTTTGATATCTTGATATGGGATTAGCTATTATCTTGAATTTATTGTTTACTTATGAATGTTGATTTGAGTTTGTTTTTATTTGTTCTATATTCAGCTAGTTCATCTTCTACTGCCACAAAATCTACTAATATAAATTGTATACCCATGCTTAATAAGACTAATTTTAAGGAATGGAAAAGGCACTTACTTATAATGTTTGGCTATATGGACATAGACCTTACACTACGGGAAGAACAACCTACACCTCTCACTGCGGAAAGCACCCCTGATGTTAAGAGGAATTTTGAGAGGTGGGATCGTTCAAATCGCATGAGTCTAATGATCATAAAACACAACATAGTAGAAGCCTTTAGGGGAACAGAGTCTGAAGAGATGACTCAGGCCAAGGGTTTCCTTGATGAAATTGAGAAACTTTTTGTTAAAAATGATAAGGTTGAGATGACATCACTTCTGACTTTTTTGATGTCTATGAAGTATAGAGGTCAAGGAAACATAAGGGAGTACGTTATGGAGATGTTCCTTATTGTTTCAAGACTTAAGACACTTAAGATCAAGCTTTCTAAGGAATTATTTGTTCTTATGGTTTTGGTATCGCATCCTGCATAGTTTAATCAATTTAAAATTAGTTATAATTATCAAAAGGAGAAATGGACTCTAAATAAACTCATTTCTCATTGTGTTCAAGAGGAAGAAAGATTGAAGCGTGATAAGTCTGAAAGTGCTCATTTGACCAATGCCCCTAAAGCCAAGGGCAAGAAAAGAATGAAGCTGCTAAGGGTCCAGCTCAAAAGAAACAACAGCAAGCTACAGATAGTTGTTTCTTTTGTAACAAGTCTGACACGTGAAGAAAGATTGTACCAAATATCATGTCTAGCGTGCAAAGAAAGGTATAATTTTTAATTTGGTCTGTTATGAGGTTAATTTAGCTTCAGTACCTAGAAACACTTGGTGGATAGATTATAGTGCTACTACTCACATAAGCGTTTCTATCCAGGGTTGCCTGAGTTACCGAAAGCTGAGTGATGGTGAAAGACACATCTTCGTGGGCAATGATAAATAAGTAGAAACGGAAGCAATTAGGCATTTTAGGTTGTTATTAGGAACTGGTTTTTATTTGGATTTAAAAGACACTTTTATTGTATCGTCATTTAGATGGAATTTATTTTTTGTTTCTTCGTTGGAAAAATTTGGATATTATTGTTCATTCAGAAACAATCAATTTAGTTTGTCTTTAAATTCGAATGTTGTTGGAACTAGTTATTTAAATACTTATGACAATCTTTATTTGCTAAAAACAGTTGCATCCTATAATGAAACCTTGCATGTGGAATCACGTGGTATTAAGCACAAATTAAATAAGGGAAATTTAGCATCATTATGACATAAGCGCTTAGGTCATATCTCAAAAGTTAGAGTTGGACACCTTGTGTCTGATGATATTTTAGAGTCTATTGACTTCACAGACTTTGATGTCTATGCCGATTGCATTAAAGGAAAATAGACCAAAACCAAAAGATTGGATGCCAACAGATCTTCAGACGTCTTAGAATTAATTCATACAGATATTTGTGGGTCATTCCCTATGACATCCTAGAATGGTCAACAATAATTCATAATATTCATAGATGACTACTAATGTTATGGGTACCTATATCTCATTCATGAGAAACATCAGTCTTTGGACGTGTTCAAAGCTTATAAAGCTGAAGTTGAGAATCAACTCAATAAAAGGATTAAAAATGTCAGATTTGATCGTGGTGGTGAGTACTACGGTAGATATGATGGCTCAGGTGAACAATGTCTAGGACCATATACGAAATTCCTAGAGGAATACGGTATTGTCCCACAGCACACCATGCCAAGATCACCTAGTATGAATGGTGTAGCTAAAAGATGAAATAAGACTCTTAAGGATATCGTAAGGAGCATGATTGCCCATTCTACCTTACCTAAGTCCCTCTAAGGAGAAGCATTAAAGACAGCAGCTTACATTCTGAATAGAGTACCCAATAAATTAGTTGCAAAAACACCTTATGAGCTTTGGACAAGTCAAAAGTCTAGTTTAAAACACTTTCACATTTGGGGATGTCCAGCTGAGGCAAGGCCTTATAGGCCACATGAAAAGAAATTGGACTCCAAAACAGTAAGCAACTACTTTATTGGTTATTCTGAGCGATCTAGGGGCTATAAGTTTTATGATCCCATAATAAGGAATATTTTTGATGTGAGAATTGCAACATTTTTGAGGATGTTGAGTTTGAGGGAAGAAATAAGGTTAGAGACATTGCTTTTGAGAAGGAATTGGATTCTAACCCAGTTCCTACTATCACTTTTGACGATGTTCAGGTTCTCATACCTATCATTGATCAAGAAGTGAATCCAGAACCTTACTAAGATAATGTTGAACAACTCCCCATTTAAGATGAGGTAATTGTTCCAGAAGAACAAACTCAACAACCCCAAGAACAAGTGCCATTAAGGAGGTCCATAAGAGAAAGGAGAAATGCTATTCCAAATGATTATGTTTTATTTCTCCAAGAACATGAGGATGATAATGGAATGATGAAAGATGATCCAATCAACTTTCATCAGGCCATGAAAAGTTCTAATTCTCAAAAGTGGATTTATGCAATGAAAGATGAGTATAAGTCTATGCAAGACAATAAAGTTTGGGAACTTGTCCCATTACCTGAAGGTGTAAAACCAATTGGTTTTAAATGGATATTTAAAACCAAGAGGTATGCAAATGGTAATATGGAGAGGTATAAGGCGCGTCTTGTAGCTAAAGGATATACTCAGAAAGAAGGCATTGATTTTACAGAGACCTTCTCTCTAATTTCATCGAAAGACTCTTTCAAGATAATCATGGCGCTTATTGCTCATTTTGATCTTAAGTTACATCATATGGATGTTAAGACTGCATTTCTTAATGGCGACATTGAAGAAAAAATTTATATAGTGCAACAAAAAAACTTTGAGTCGGAAGACTCAAAGAATATGGTTTGCAAATTGACAAAATCCATCTATGGACTTAAACAAGCTTTCCGTCAATGGTACCGCGACCATCATCAAGTAATTATTTCATTCGGTTTCGAGATAAATATTTTTTATGATTGTGTGTATCACAAATTTAATGGGAGTAAGTACATATTTTTGGTTTTATATGTCGATGACATTTTACTTATTGCTAATGATATAAGCTTATTGCATGAAACCAAGAGGTTTTTATCTAAGCATTTTGAGATGAAAGATCTTGGGGACACCGCTTTTGTTTTAGCAATTCAGATACATCAAGACCAATCTCAGGGTATTCTTAGATTATCACAAAAGGGCTATATTGATAAAGTACTCAAAAGGTTGGCACGTAAAGTTGTAGACCAGGTGACACCCCTGTCACTAAAGGAGACAAATTTAGTATTACTTAATGCCCTAAAAGTAACCTTAAAATTCAGGAAATGGAAAAGATTCCCTATGCATCAACTTTTGGGATTTTAATTCAAGTATGTATGCATCTAGATATTGCATACATTGTTAGGATGTTAGGCAGATATTTAAGCAACACTGGTATAGACCATTGGATAGCAGCAGAAGGGTTATGAGATATCTTCAGAGAATAACAGATTACATGCTTACGTATAAGAGATCAGATCTTTTAAAAATCGTAGGGTATTCTGATTCTAATTTCGTTGGGTGCCAAAATAGTAGGAAATCTACATCAGGCTATATTTACCTATTAGTTAGAGGAGCTATATCTTGGAAAAGTGTCAAACAAACACTTGTAGCTTTGTCCACTATGACAACAGAGTTTGTAGCATGCTATATGGCATCAAACCATAGAATATGGTTGTGAAACTTTGTCACTGGGTTGCGCATTTTGGAGAATGTAGAAAGACCACTCAAATTATTTTGTGACAATAAGTCAGCAGTGTTGTATTCCAATAATAACAGGAGTTCATCTAAGTCAAAACATATTGACATAAAGTTCCTAGTTGTGAAAGAAAGAACGCAAAATGGTCAAATATCTATAGAGCACATTGGGACAAACTCCATGATAGCAGATCCGCTCACAAAAGGTTTACCACCCAAGGTCTTTCATAAGCACACTGCTCACATGGGTGTTAAATTGTTTGAGGATCTCATGATTTAGTGGGAGTTTATATTTTATTTGCTTTATGCTTGTTTTCATACATTTATGTATTTGGTTATTTTCTGATCAAAAATGAAGTATTCAGTTTATTCACTCTATTTGTTATTTTGATACTGACATCACTTAAGTTTAAAGAGGACCAGTTGGAAATAGACACGTTTAGATCATATTGCATGTAATTTTCATGCTACACAACCATACTTGACCTATGTCATTTGTTTGTGTTAATATACATGATCAGGGATGGATTGAGTTACGATATATGTAACGAAAGTCGCCTTGGTTCTATGTTAGCATAATTAATGGAAAAAATTGTTAGGAATACCTTTTGGATATGATAGTAAAATTTTTGAGCTCATAAGGTTATATAATGACATGTAATTATAGAGTATTTAGTATATATATGTGTGGTCCAAGTGGGAGATTGTTGGAAAATATAAACATCACATATATAATAAGGGCAATTACATGTTATTATTTACTATCATGATAGGTTAGCCCAAATTAAAAGTGATCTAATTTGGTTAAGGTTTATTAGGCTTTAATTATTAAATAAAGTATGGCTCAAATATATGTAGATACTCTAGTAATTCAGTTATAATCAATTTCTAACTAATGATGGATAATTAGGAATTAGGGCTAATGTGCCAAAGTTATATATATTAGGGTTATGGTCCCCAAATTACATACAATATAACTTTTCTAATATCCCATCCTTAGGAAAGAGATAGCAAATATTCTCTGAATTTCTTGTGTGCTAATTTGGAAGATCAAATCCACAAGATTCGGAAAAACTTCAAGGAATTCATGGATTCAGGTACGCTTTTGCATCTAGTTTTATTCTTGTTTTGTTCTTGATGATTTAACATAACAGATTTTGATTTATGATTTCTTAAGTTTTATATCATATATTAATTTATGATTCTAACATTATCAACTTAAGCACAATAGTAACAACAATACAAATCTTGACACTTAATTGAAACATATAAGATAATAAAATTTGTGGATTGAATTGAATTGGAAACTTATTTAAATGAAATGAAACTTGAAAGATTAATAAATCTCAAAGTGGCAGATTGGTTGAATCAGGCCCATCAAGAAATTTGTCCAACACTTGGACCATATGAATCAGCATAGGATTTGGGCTCAGCCCAATTTGGACAAGATCAGTTTGGGCTTGATCCCAGAGTCCACGTATTAGCCTAATAAGAGCCTCCTTGAAATGCTTGGCTCAGAGCCTTGTGATTGGCCTAATTGGCAATTGTAGAGGATCAGACAAGGCCTTGGGCATTCCTTGCTTAATTGGGCTATGAGAATTTGATCTATTAACATCATTATTCATCTCATCAGAATTTGAATTGGTGTTGGTGCACGAAATCACATCAACCTATCACCCCAAATAATGTATCAAAATACATAATTAAAATATAATTCATATTTAATTAAAGAAATTAGAGTAGATCCAAGTAGTTAGTTGTTTCCTTTGACAAAAGATGGAGGATGGTGGATCTGAAGACACTACAGGAAAATAGGGCATTAGCGGCGTTTTTAGCGGCGTTTTTTGAAAAAACGCCGCAAAAATTTTAAAATACAGAGCAATAGCGGCGTTTTACAAAAAACGCCGCTAAAAACAGAGCAACAGCAGCGTTTTAGTAAAAAACGCCGCTAAAAACAGAGCATTAGCGGCGCTTTTGGTAAAACGCCGCTAAAGACCAGGGCATTAGCGGCGCTTTTGGTAAAACGCCGCTAAAGACCAGGGCATTAGCGGCGCTTTTAGTAAAACGCCGTTAAAAGTTATATAACCTCTAAACCCTAAAAAAATCATAAACACTAATCTATAACCCCTAAAATAATAATTATTAAAATTTATGGTTATACAATATATTAAATATTTTATTATATAATCGTAAAAGATATAGTATTGAATATAAAATATTGAATTAATTATCATTATAGTTTAAGGTTTATGGATTAAGATATATGGTTTAGGGTTTAAACAGGTTTATAAATTTGTGAAAAAAATAAAATAAAATAAAAAAATAAAGAACACAAAATTTTACGTAGAAACCCTTTCGGGAAAAAACCACGGGCAGAGGAGAAGAAAATTTACTATGTCGAAAATTTTAATCAATACAAAAGGAATAGACTATGTCTATTTATAGGCTTGTAAAGCCATATTCTAGTAGGATTGAAACACCTTATCCTAGTAAATATAAAATAGATGGAGTTTAATAAGGTTTAAAAAACCTTATTCTAAAATAAAATAAAAGAAGTCTAGTTCTATATGGATTTTACTTTTATTTTATTTTCCATCGTATTTTATTTAAATAAGAATTAGGGTCACTTAATTCTAACAATCTCCACCTTGACACAAATTCTCAATAAACAAGTTCTTAATCGCGAACAAGTTCTCCACCTCTTCCATAAAACCCCTTAAGGGTTTAACTTCAACAATGAACACCAACCAAGTCTAAGCAATGCTCAAACTTGGTTATAGGAAGTGACTTGGTCATCATATCTACAGATTTTCATGAGTACTAATTTTGCTCACAACAATATCACCACGAGCAATAATATCACGAACAAAATGATACCGAACATCAATGTGTTTTGTTCTCTCATGAAACATTTGATCTTTTGTAAGAAAGATGGCACTCACATCATCACAAAAATCATCAGGCCGATTTGAAGGTCTTCATTTAGTTCACTAAAGAGTCCCTTCAACCAAATAGCTTCTTTACAAGCCTCGATGTCGCCATGTACTCAAACTTGATGGTAGACAAAGTGATCAGTAGTTTGCAAAGTGGCTTTCCAACTTATTGCACAACCTCCGATTGTAAAGACGTAACTTTGTGAGAGATCTTCTTCTATCAAGGTCTCCAGCAAAAAATCAGCATCAACATACCCAATAACTCCATCTTCGCTTCTTCCAAACTGTAAGCAAACATCGATAGTACCTCGTAAGTATCTTAAAATCCACCGAATCGCTTTCGTTGTTCTTTACCGGATTGGCCATATATCTCGCTAATCGCACCCGATCGCATATGATAAATCGGGCGTGAACAAACCATAGCATACATGAGAGATCCCATTTGCACTAGAGTATGGAACATGTGACATGTACTCAATCTCATCATCCGATTGTGGAGACAAAGCCGATGAAAGTCTAAAATGGTTGCTAAAGGAGTACTAACAGTGCTTAGCACTCCGCATATTGAACTCGCAAAGAAGTTTCTCAATGTACCCCTTCCGACTTAGGTACAATTTACTTGTTTTTCTATCTCTAAGAATCTCCATACCAAGTATCTTCTTTGTTTGGTCCCAAATCTTTCATCTCAAATTCTTCACTTAGTTGGGCTTTGACCTTTCTTATCTCTCCTTTGTCTTTTCTTTGCTATCAACATGTCATCAACGTAAAGAAGTAGATACACAAAAGAACCATCATTGTTTTTCTTAAAGTAAACACAACTGCAAAACTACTTCTTTTGAAATCGTGAGAAGTCATAAAGGAATCAAACCTCTTGTACCACTTTGCCTTGGTGATTGCTTTCAAACCGTAGTAAAGGACTTTTTCACAAGCAAACATAATCCTCTTTTTCAAAATCCTGTAAAACCCTCTGGTTGTTGCATGTAAATATCTTCCTCAAGTTCTCCATGCAAAAATGCGCTTTTACATCTAACTGCTCAAGCTCTAAATCATGCATGGCCACAATACCAAGCAAAGCTCGAATCGAACTATGCTTCACAACCGGGAGAACACATCATGTGAAGTCCACTCCTGAACTTGATCAGTAACCCTTTGCAACAAGCCTTGCTTTACGATGAATGATGAGAACCACACAAAACATATAACTTGGCGGCGCTTTTTCTTTGCCCTTTCATCACAACAAGGACCCTTTGGAAATCTTTAAAACCCCACTTTCACCGTGTATCTGTACCCTTTTTGAATCAAGAGTACTCAACGAAATTAAATTTCTTTTCAATTCTGGAACATACCGTACGTCGTCACTAAGTGTTCGACAACTCCATCAAACATCTTAACTTTAATTGTTCCAACACTGCGATCTTACACGAAGCATTATTTCCCATCAAAACAACACCTTCGATTAATCGTTCGTAAGTTGTAAACCAATCCCGATTGGGACTCATATGGAAGGTGCAGCTGAATCAAGTATCCACTCTCACTTACTTTAGAATCATTGATGTGTTTACTAGAAGTTCACCATCGCCGTAGTCTTCTACAACATCATCACTTCACGAATTTTTCTCGGTTGTTTTCCTTTTGATTCGCAGACCTCCCTTTTAATCTTATTTTGTAGCTTATAGCACTCAGATTTAATGTGCCCTTTCTTCTTACTGAGGAGTTACAAGTTTTACCTCTATTTGAAGACTTGATCTACCCTTAGATTTACCACGATGATTTCTTTCATGTGTCCTACCACGATCATCATCGGTATTCGATCTTGTCTCCCACGAACAATGAGACCCTCTCCCGAGTCGGGTTTAACCACAAGATGTTTCATCTTATCATACGAGGTTAAAGAATCATAAACCTCATCAACCGTGAGAGACTCGCGGCTATATAAAAAATCGTGTCTCTAAAGGTTGAATAAGACGGAGGCAACGAACAAAGTAGAATCAACCCTAGATCTTCCTTATCATACTGAACCTCCATGGCCTCCAAGTTTGAGAGAATTTCTTTAAACATTTGTTAAGTGTTCGTGTCTGACGCACCTTCCTCCAAACGATGAGCATAAAGACGCCGCTTCATATGCAACTTGCTTGTTAGAGTTTTCGACATACATATTTGTTCTAGCCTCTTCCATAATGCAATGTGGCGATCTTCTCTTTCATCACATCCTGCAAAATTTCATTGGACAAATGCGGATGCAATTGTGTTAATGCCTTTCGATCCTTACGCTTCTTCTCTTCATCTGTTAATGTCGAAGGCATCTTATCTATCCCTAGCAGGGCATCCTCCGAGATCCATCTCGCAAGCAAGAACCGCTTGCATCTTAATCGCCCACAACGCAAATGCGGTGTTGCGATCCAACAACGAATTTCATATTTCAAAGACGCCATTACCGTGATCGAGATGAACAACCCTAAAGCTCGGATACCAATTGTGAAAAAAATAAAATAAAATAAAAAAAATAAGAACACAAAATTTTACGTGGAAACCCTTTCTGGAAAAACCACTGGCAGAGGAGAAGAAAATTTACTATGTCGAAAATTTTAATCAATACAAAAGGAATAGACTATGTCTATTTATAGGCTTGTAAAGCCATATTCTAGTAGGATTGAAACACCTTATCCTAGTAAATATAAAATAGATGGAGTTTAATAAGGTTTAAAAAACCTTATTCTAAAATAAAATAAAAGAAGTCTAGTTCTATATGGATTTTACTTTTATTTTATTTTCCATCGTATTTTATTTAAATAAGAATTAGGGTCACTTAATTCTAACAAAATTAACTATGGTTTAGGATATACGGTTTAGGGTTTAAGATTTAGGAGTTAGCTAGTATTTGAAGGTTTATGATGAATTATGGGTTTAGGGATTATGATTTAGGGTTTAAATTAAGGTTAGGGTTGAAGTTTACAATGGGACAATTATTAACTTCTTAAGAGATAATTTCCTTTCCAGATTCTTACCTGGGATGCTATTAAGAAAGGGTGATTTTGATTGTGGCAAGCTTAAATATTAATCAGCATTTGTTGAACTATGTATAATTTCCAAGTTTATATAACATAGAAATATCTTACAGAGTGGACATTATAACTAGAGTGTTCTAATAGAGAAATTGTTTTATTAAAGTTATGTAACTTTGTATAAATAATAGACTGTATTTTTATCTGTTTTTTCGTTTAAATATATTTAGATTAAATAGAATGTCTCAAATAAAATATGTTAAAAAGGCGATATAGTTATTTGTGTTTGCAATATATAAATATAAAATGATGCTATATCAGTAATTATATTAATAATGTTAATATTAATTTTAAAATATTAAATTAATTATTATTATAGTTTAGGGTTTATAGTTTAGGATGTATAGTTTAGGGTTTAATTTTTAGTGTTTAGGGATAAATATAGGGATTAGGGTGCAATTGTATATATGAATTTTAATTTGATCTAGTTCTTGTAAATTATTAACACAATTATTGATATAACTCTACTTTATATTTATATTGCATACATAAATATTTATATTTATTCAATATAAAAATATATTGATGTATTTATTTTTTAAAATGTCTATGATTAAATCAAAAATAAAAACTTAAAATTTAATATTTAAAATTTAAAATTTTAGTCCATATTTCAGTTAAAAATTTAATATTCAAAATAAAAAAATTCAAAAAATGATAATCTTAACTATAAAAATTTTAAAAGAAAAAATAGAAAAAATATGTTAAAAATAAAAAAATTAAATTAAAAATAATAAAATTCATGAATTACCGCGTTTTTTTAAAAACGCATATAAAAAGACCATTATTTTTTATAAAAAAGCATAAAACACCGCTAACTCTCAAAAGATATTTTTTGTTACCCGCTCATTAACCAAATCCCCCAAATTTCTTTTTCCCTTCTACTCTCAAAATTTGCCCCCAAATTTCCTTTTTCCTTTTCATTTCACTGCACTAAATTCGCCCACCATACCTACTCCTTTTCTTCTTCTTTTTTTCTTTCTTAGTATTATAATCCTATTATGTATACTTGGTATCTAAACTTACTACAAATCGATATTTCTGATCTCATGAAAACCGAGGTTTCTGAAATGGAAGAAAGAAAAGGAAAGGGAAAGATTATGTGCGACACTCTCGACCTGAGTGCTCTCCCACTAGATTGTATCACCCTCATTATTTCCTTTACCTCCCCTCGAGATGCCTGTAGACTGTCGCTTGTTTCAACTGCTTTTAATTCGACTCACGAATCCGATGCTTGTTTGGGAAAGCTTCTTGCCATCCCAATACCAGGGCATTAATTCCCTCATCGCTCTCTTTCGTCCCAAGAAACAACTTTATCTTAGCCTCTGTGAAAATCCCTTCTCATTGAAGTTGGACGAAAGGTAATTTCATCCTTTCTCTTTCAAGTTGTAATAAAAATTTCCCTAGCATTGTTATATAATTTAATGTCCATTTAGGGTTTGGTGAGTTAAAAATCTGAAAATCTAAGAGTCATATTTAGCTTTTGGATGCTTCATTTTCTCAAAGCAAAATCATTATAATCCTATTAATATCACATGTTGTTTTGTCCAATCATATTATTATTGTGAATTTTAAGTTCTTGAAATATTATTTTCCTTTGATCTCGAATATGGCTTGTTTCCCTTACATGGGAAAAAACAAAGAAGGAATTTTATCTGGTTTTCCTAGACCATTAATCAAGTTATTAGTGTCCTATGTATGTAGGTCCTTTGATTGCTACAATCTCAGTAACATCCCAAATACCATCGGATTTTTCAGATGAAAAACACACAAGTTTTTCTTCCCAACATTATTATTTCATAAACTATTGGATAAGGTTTGTAATTTAAGTCACTGAATATGAGAAATGAAAATGAAAATTCATATAACGACTTTTAGCGATAACAAGTAAATAGCAAAGATCTTGGCAATATCTATAAAGAAACCGATAAAAGAAGACTCATAAAGTAGTCTGCTTTTTCTTACTTGCATTGGGTAATTTATGTGCTGCATTTAGAACACTTTATATCAATGTTTTGTTTGCTTCTTCCCAAGTTATTCAGTTTATTCTTTGCCTCAAGTAATTGCTAGTCACCCATGCAATAAAAAACAGAGTGGTTATTAAAACTTTAACATTCAAAGATATTGATTAAATTATCTTTAAACTTTTAACATATTCAATATTTTACATTATAAATTACGACTCTCACTTTGGACTTGGGTTATTACTTTATTTTGCTAACAAATTACAATTATTTTTCATTCTTGAATTGACAAAAATGCAGTCCCTACTCCCCATAATTATGAGACAATTGAAGAGATTGGTAGGAACTCAAAATCCTTTGTATTTCATGCAACTTCTTAATTAATTGTTTCCATGTGAATTTAAATAATTGAATTATTAAGATATATTATTTTAATTTATATGGAAATTTTGTCTAATATTTCCCTTATATGTCTGATTTTATCTAATGGTGTTTGTTGTTGGGGATTTACTTCGATTCACCAAAAAGAGAGAGAAAAAAAAGGGCAACTAAGAGAAAATACAATTATAATTTAGTTGATATTGATGAAACAGAGTTTTTGGCTGGAAAGAGGGAGTGGGAAGAAATGTTATATGCTGTCACCAGGGACCTTACCATTATATGGAGTGTCGACACCCCATGGTATTGGAGATGGGTGTCTATACCCGAGGCCAGGTTATTCTCTCCTCCTTGCCATGCTGGCTGGGTTTAAATCCATCTTTTAAATTCAAAATAATTGAAAATCTTTTAAGAGAAAATACTTGCATATTCATCTTTGATGGATACCTCTGTTTGAATAAGAGAACTTCTCTTTTAACTTCTAAGGTTGATAGGTTCATGTTGAGTTACTGGAGTTTTCATTTTATTTTTGTATATAGTTGTAGCCTTTTCTCATTAATGTTTAAGCTAAAAGAAACATAGCATTAAAGTATTCTTTTATTGGCCTCATGAATCAAAATTTTATACTATTATTTATATATGAAGTGACTTTCATTGGAAATGTATTTTATTGTAGATCTTACTAGTCGAAGTTAATCTTTCCTTTCTTAGAAGAATGTTTTTGTAAATTGTTTTTACTTTTTTGTCTCATAACGTATCTCATTAACTTAATGATTATGTTAAAAATTATGCACCTTTAGTTTACTCGTATAACTGCTCATAGGTGCGGTGTGCTTTGTAGAAAAGGTGAAAATTTTGATGTAGAAGACAAACTTCCAGCTTTTATGTTGATTTCAAGATGCTTTGGGCTTGCTATTCTGAAATAGTAGTAGGATTAAGAGTAAGTGAACTAAATTAGTCATATTCTAGAGGTTGAGGTCCCATATAACTGAGAAATGGTTGAATGAACATAAGCATCAAATAAAGAAATTTGGATAATTTCTTTTCTAATATCTGTTTAAGTCTTTAGTGGGTCTTTCTAGGCATTGCTATATTGGTCAAATATCCGAACTCACTATCCTACATTTGAACACTAAGAAAAGTTAATTTCCATGTATAGTCCACACTAACTTGATGATGTGGTTTTATTTGGTTGGTTTTACTTCTCTCAATTTTTGTACTTTTTTATAATGTGCATTAACATTTATTTTTGGTGAACTACATAAAATCTGAGGTTTCTTAAACTTTAGCTTTTTCACCCATATCTATTGAGTTTGTCCTACTCAGTTTATAGATAAGAGATTCTAGAAAATAGAAGTGTTAAACTCAAATTTTATTTTGCAGATCGTTGAAAGTTTGGCGAGCACTTTTGATTAATTATATCGGATAAAATGTCTTCCCAAAGCAAGAGGAGAGAAATGGATGTAATGAACTTGTAAGTTTCTCTTTCATGTTTACATCTTGTTTGTTGTTTGCCTTTGTTCACATGATTTGATCTCTTTCTTTTTCATGTTTTCACCTTTAATGACTTGTAAATAAGGAGATGATGGATGTATAACTGCTCTTAT
Source organism: Gossypium anomalum (assembly GCA_025698475.1). Classification (NCBI taxonomy): domain Eukaryota; kingdom Viridiplantae; phylum Streptophyta; class Magnoliopsida; order Malvales; family Malvaceae; genus Gossypium; species Gossypium anomalum. The sequence continues at coordinate 70,932,863 of CM046966.1, read as the reverse complement.
CTTTTCTAATAACATATCCAAAATAAATGATGTTACATTTGATGTTGGAATATCTTCTAATACTTTCATTTATTTTCTCTTATAAATTATCTAATAAAATTTTTAAATGTTGGAAGAAACAAAGAAGTGTTTGGAATAAATAAATAAATGTTGTCAGCATGTTAGCACCACAGTTCAATGGTTATATACTTAAAAAGAAGATTCATAATAATTAATTAATTTACATCATCAAGTGGATTATTGTTTTTAAGTTTTTTATTACAATACCTATTAATGTCTTGGTGTTATCTAAACCATTAGGGTTGCTCTCAAAGAATCTTCTTACATTCACACTTTGAATTTTTATGATATTTATCTTCAAAAGTTGGCAAATTACATCATTTGCTATTTTTTAAGTAATGCAAGTTTCAAAATTCGAATGAGTTTTGAGCCATTTTTCGAGTTTGGTTACTTTTTTTTAATTTCTAATCTAAATTGATTCCAAATTTAATTTGGATGGTTAATTATGTATTATTTGTACTGCAATTTATAGTTGTAATATATATATTTTTTAATTTGAAAAACATTTTGTCCTGATTAATAGTCAGAATTTGTCTCCTTAAATAATAGCACCGTATATCATTTTAAATTAGTTTTCATTCTTGCAGATTTTAAAATGGAGTAACCTATAACATTTTGTCCTGAGTAACTGTGGTGGATACGTTTATTGGTTTTTTTTTCTTTGCTAAACTAAGTCATGAAGGTTCTTCTTGGATAGCAATTTATTGAGGGGGTGGAATATTTTTCTAATATTAACCTTCTGGTTCTAAGTGCTGATATTCACTCATTTACACAGGCTTCAAATGCTCCGGGTGTGCAGGAATAGGTAAACATCCCAACTTTTACAGCTATGGATTTTCTTGAAATCACTATGGATGTTGATTATCTTCTACTCATCAGGTCCTTATAAGGAAAATAATCAAGTCGCATTTTTACGACAAGTATATGGCATATGTGACCGACTGTTTTCAAAACCATACTCTCTTCCACAAGGTTTGTGTTCTAATATCTAAATTTTTAATAAGGATCGTATTCAATGATTTCATCTAAAACATCCTGGTGATTTGACAGTGACTGTTCTAATATCTAAACTCAAATTGCACATCCTCGGGATTATTTGACATGGATGTTCTCACAATAGGATTCTCGCCAAGTTATAAATCATTTGACCTCAATCTCCCACGCCGAGATGGTAATGATTGAAGATGATATTCCTTGATGACGGGACTAACTTTATTTCTCCACCGTGTTTTAGAATCATTATTTATATTTAACATCATTGTTTCAGTCAAGTGTGTAGAAGTTTTCAAAGGGTTCTATGAAACAAAAACAAAACACGTAAAGCTTACATGGATATACTCACAGTGATATCGTTTTGTATTTTTGCATTCTCATAATTTAATCAGTATATTGTTTTTCTCGATATCGTTTTGATGATTACTTTTGTGTGGCAATAGCTCTTTTATGTTTTGACTGGTGGCAAATGGAACAGAAAAACCAACTACACTTTGCGGTCCAAGAACAATTTGCGTAAGGCACATAATGACTAGCTCCTACCTCTACGAATGCTTGTGGGAGGCATTGCAAAGACCGAATAAGGATGATAACATGCGATTGACACCGTATGTGCTATGAATCCAATTCAGTGTGACTTTTAGATATTTTATGTGCAAAAAGTATTAGAGTGTCTTATGTTTGTATGTTAGTTAAGTAGATTATAGATAGAACCTGCAGGAGGATCAACTAATTAGTTGATCAAAAGCTACACCCTATTTTGTAATCGTCTACTTGCATATTTGCATATACTTAATAATAATCTCGTGTCAACTAATTATTCTAATTTTTTATTTAATTGTTTTGTTTCAACATTTTATTTTTATTTGAGTTGAAAGAAGAAAATTTATCATTAATTATTTTTATTTTGCATATACTTTTGGATTTTAATTGTGTTATTAATTTATTATTTTAAATTCTAAATTTAAATTCATTAATTTTTGTATTTAGTTTTAAAGTTAAAATTTTAATAGAAAATTTAATTTGATAATGAATTTTAAATTTTTTATATTTTTCATGACTTTTATAATGTTTTGTAATATATTTTTTTTTGAATTTCATGACTTTTAGCGGCGTTTTTGAGAAAAGCGCCGCTAAAGGTCGCGATCTTTAGCGGCGTTTTTGAGAAAAGCGCCGCTAAAGGTCGTGATCTTTAGCGGCGTTTGTAAAAAAAGCGCCGCTAAAGGTCGTGATCTTTAGCTGCGTTTGGAAAAAAAGCGCCGCTAAAGGTCGTGATCTTTAGCGGCGTTTGTAGGAAAAGTGCCGCTAAAGGTCGTGATCTTTAGCGGCGCTTGTAGGAAAAGCGCCGCTAAAAGTCGTGATCTTTAGCGGCGTTTGTGGAAAAAGCGCCGCTAAAGGTCATGATTTTTAGCGGCGTTTTTTCAAATAAACGCCGCAAACTTTAGTGGCGCCGTCTATAGCGGCGTTTTTTGCGGCGCTTGTAGAAGCGCCGCTAATAGTTTTAAGCGCCGCTAAAGACCTTAAAAAACGCCGCTAAAAGTCAATTTTGCTGTAGTGAGATTAGGTCAGAGAATTGAGCACTTTTCGATCCTTTCTCTTTTGGTTTTATTTAGGTTTAATTGTGGTTATGTTGTTGTATAAATCTAACATCTTTGTGTTTGTGGATTTCATTTTTGTGAGGAATTTTACTATGCTATCTTGATTGATTCATTAGCATAAGAGATTGTGTGGGACACTTTTTTTATTGATTAATGTATTTGGAAGTTACTTGTATTATTGAGGCTGGATTAAATTAGTCATTCTATTAGTAAATGGAATAATTTAATCCCTATAATAATAAAAAGAATTAAATAAGTACTTGTGATAGAATTATTTTTTACTATATGAAAATATGTGTTGAAAATTATTTGTTTCAACCACAGTTCAATTTGAAACAAAATATTTCATTTACAGAATCATAAAAACTTTAAAAATATTAATTTTGTTAAACAATAAATGATATTTTTAAACAGTAAATGTTAATTTTATTGCAGTTTAGCCTTATTTGATTCTTTTTAATAATATAACGATTAAATTGATACGTTGAACAGTAGAGAGACTAATTTAATCAGGTCTCTTTAATAAAGGGACCTCTAGGCATATTCACTCTTTTTTTTATTCCTCTAAATAGGAGCTTAAAAGTATTGAGGAACACAACAACTGATTGAAAAAGTGGAAGTCAACTTATTTCTCATATATTTGAATTAAGTGTTGGAAAATTTTCATTTTTATGAGAATTTTGAGGCATATTCTCAATAGGTAAAGGTGGTGAGTTGAATCATAAAATTATGGTTTCATATTCTACTCCATGAGACCTTTACAACGGTATATCATATGCTCAAAATGGTTGAGTGATGAATGAGAAATTGATGCTCAAAGTAAGCTACTTGGAAATATTGTTGAGGAAAAGTAAAGGCTTAGATCCCACATTTATTAAATACCTAAGTGTGAGATGTGTTTATATTTGTGAACCCTCTTGAAAAATAATTGAATGATTGAGCTTTTAACCATGCCTCGTGCATAAACGGGTACAAGTCTAAACCCGACAGGGTTGGGGCACATCTGTACAACATGCGGGACACGAAATGTCCGGACTAATAGAGCCCAAATGGGTTTGTGGATATTTTAAGCCCAACACAATTTTATTTTTTCTCAACAGACATAATTTACTTATATATGGACAGTATCTGATTCCAATCAAATTGATTTTTTTACTCCGTAATGGCAAATTTTGTGGTTATTTCCAAATTTTCCACCATCCTAAGTGCCTATAAAAGGCTGTGTATTCTGTAGAAATTTACGCACTCATACTCTCTCACACTGAAACTCTTTTACTCTCAAAACTCTTCCTTTTCTTCTCTGTATTTTTAAAACATCCCAGTGATAGAAAAAGGCAATGTTCGTTCAATTGATCGTTGTAGAGGTGTTGTTACTTTGATCATTGTTGTTGTTGTATCATGGGAGATATGCAACAACGTTCCTCTAAGTATCGTAGGAGTGGCCGAATCTATCTTAAGGAAACTGTGTTTCACATACCTCAACGTTTGGTAAAATCTCTATTCTTCTTTATTTCAACTTTTTATTACGGTTTTATTTTATTTTTGTATTTGATAAATTAATTATAAATCATTCTATTTATATTTTATTTCATATGTGTTTATTTATATTAAATTTATTTTGTTCGCTAACATGTTTTGTCTAACAATCTTAAGACAGACCCTAATTATTGTTGCAATTTTTTAATTCGAGACAAACGAGACACCAAGACGAAGAAAAAATATTTTTTGAAAATAATTTTTTTAAAAAAATTAAATAAACCTATTTCGGGATTTTTCCCGCCGTTCGATAGTTTTCTATTTTTTTCTCTACTTTTGTTTTATTTCCAAATGAATATTAAAACTAGTAAAATCTGTTCTGGGATTTTTTCTCGCCATTTAATAGATTTTATTCGATTTTGTTCCCAGAATTAATAAAATCCATTTCGGGATTTATTCCCGCCGTTCAACGGATTTTATTCCATTATTTTGATTTGATTTCCAAACAGGAAATTAAAGGTAAATAAAATTTGTTTTGGGATTTATTCTCACCGTTCAACGGATTTTATTCTATTATTTTGTTTCTATTTCCAAACGGGAAATTAAAGGTAAATAAAATCTGTTTTGGGATTGATTCCCGCCGTTTAACAATTTTATTCCAAATTTTGTTTTATTTCCAAAAACGAGTAAAATAAAATATGTTTCGACATTCATTCCTACCGTTCAACGGATTTATTACATTTTGATTTTGTTTCCAAAAATGAGAAATTAAATTAAATAAAATCTATTTCGGGATTTATTTCCGCCGTTTAACAAGATTTTATTTGATTTGATTTTGTTTCCGAATTAGAATATAATTAAATAAAATTTGTTTTGGGATTTATTCCCGCCATTTTAGAAGATTTTATTTGATTTGATTTGATTTCTAAATTAGAATATAATTAAATAAAATCTATTTCGGGATTTATTCCTGCCGTTTAACAAGATTTTATTTTATTTTATTTTATTTCCACATTTGAATTGAATTAAATAAAATTTGTTTCTAGATTTATTCTCGCCATTTAACAAGATTTTATTCGATATTATTTTGTTTCCAAACAAAGACGTAATCAAATAATTCTGTTTCAGGATTTATTCCCGCCATTTAATAGATTTTATTTTGATTTAATGATATAATTTTGTTTTGGGATTTAATCCTGCCATTTAACAAAAAAAATTTTGATTTCGTTTTAGAATTTTTATTCTGTCGTTTAACAAATCAAAGGAAATTTTTTCTGTTTATGGTGGCCTTAATTGTGGCTTTAAATTGAATTAAAAGAAATTTATCAACGATGAATTAAAAAGACAATATGAGAATGTATGTCTAGAATTGGTTTTTTGAAAGACTTGGTATTTAAGCGTGCCGAGTGCACCACCTCTTTTTTAGTGTTACCTACCTGGTGCAATGTTTTACTGTATTTTTAATTAGACCATATAAAATTTTGTTTCGAGTTTTATTAGATTCCTGTCGTCTAATAAAAATTGATAAGTTTTCTAATTCTGGTTTTGTTTCTTAACAGAAAAATGGAGACTCCCACCAATTCAATCAATTCGCAATCTGAAGCTTTGGTTAAAACGCAATCGTCGATCCAAAACTCAGTATTGCCGGTGGCAGCTGCTGTAAGCCACAATGAGAAACCTACAAAATTCTCAGGACAAAATTTCAAGACTTGAAACAAAAAATGTTGTTTTATTTTACCATGTTGAACTTGGCCAAATTTTTGAAAGATGATCATCCTACTGTTAAAGAGGGCGAGGTAGATGAAGTTATTGCTTTCACTGCTATTGAAGCTTTAAAACATTCAGATTTCTTATGCCAAAATTGCATCTTGAATGGATTGTCGGATGCACTGTATGATGTGTATAGTGGAGAAAAACAGCTAAGGAATTATGGACATCATTGGACCATAATTACAAAGCCAAAGATGCTAGAACTAAAAGTTCTTAGTTGCTAAATTCTTGAATTTTGTAATCGTTGATTCTAAATTAGTTATAAATCAAGTGTAGGAACTTCAACTGATCATTCACGGAATTCTTGTTGAAGGGATGATAATAAGTGAATCCTTTCAAGTGGAAGCCATTATTGAGAAGTTGTCTCTTGCTTGGAATGATTTCAAGAATTACCTAAATGACAAAAGAAAGGAAATGTTAGTGGAAGACCTAATTGTCAGACTTCGAATTGAAGAAGACAATAAAGGTACGGAAAAGAGGCTCAACAAAGCAGCAAATGACAATGTTGCTAGGGCAAATGTCATAGAAGTCAAGAAAGACTTTAAGAAGGGAAAACAACTGCAGAATGAGTCTAAACTGGGACCAAAAGGTGGTGTTTCCAAAAAGAAAAAAAATTCAAGGAAAATGCTTCAATTGGCAACAAGATAGGGAACAAGTCATCTGATTATAGGATCCCAAAGAAAGTTAGAGCTAATGAGGCTAATGTTGTGGAAGAAATTTCCAAGGAAGTGTCCAATATGGAATTATGTGCCTAACATACGCAAGAATTATGAATAAGAATATTCTTTAAAAAAAAGGAGTGCTTGTAGGAAGGGGATATGTATTAAAAACTAAACGTTATATCTATAAAATCAAAACTATGAATAAGAATGTTGTTCTTTTTCTTTTTATATGCTTAAGTCATTTAATTTATGGCATAGTAAGCTCAGACATGTTAATTATGATACTTTACGTACATAAATTAACTTAGAGCATATTCCTTTGTTTCACAATAATTATAATTATAAATGTGAAATATGTGTTGAGGCAAAATTAACAAAGGCCAAAAACCACTTGATCTAATACATAGCAACGCTTGTAAAGCTTGTTTAAACGAGAGGAAGGAATAAAATGTTTATTACCTTCATTTCTACGAGCTAAGACAAAGAGAATTTATTCTCTATAAGCAAGAAGTTGAAAACCAACTTAATAAAAATATTAAGTGATTGTGGTGGTGGATTTGTTGAATCATTTCAATACTGTACACAACTTAATAACACCACCATACTTTCCTCAAATAAAGTAGCCAAGCAGAAAATCAAACTCTAAAGGAAAAGATGAATGCACTGCTAAAAAGCTCTGAGTTATCACAGGGAATGTGGGGGCACTTCTATGAGTTAATTGCCTTTCATATAAGGTATCCCACAAGAAAAGAGACAAGACACCATATGAGTTATGGAAAAGTAGAAACCCATCCTACATGTCTTGCTAATGTAACGTATAATGGTAAGTCGAGACATATGCGTCGTCAACACAATACCATTAAAACAACTAATCTCAAACGAGTTATCTCTATTGATTTTGAAAACATTGCGGATCTGCTAACTAAAGGCTTAAAACGAGATCATGTTGATAAAACATCGAAAGGAATGTGACTAATGCCCATGAAAATAAAAGGCGCTGTGTGAAGGAAAACCCTACCTAGTTGACTGGAGATCCTAAGATCTAGGTTCAAAGGGACAACCTAATTGCATAGACCTTTTGAGGTAATTGTGGGGGTACTTATCCCAAGTTCGTTCCTATGATGTAAACAACGACTAAAAATAGGAGAGGTTAAGCAATACTTTTAATGACCACTGTATGTTTGGTTGAATGGAATAATGTTGTAATAGCATAAGGAAAAAAACCAAAATGACCAGAATACCCTCAGCAGAATTTTTTTTAAGGTAGATGGTTATTGTTATTGTTATTAAATTTTAATAAGATTATTATTGAAAATAATTTAATAAAAATAATAAATAGTTTAACCATATTTTAACATAATTATTATTAAATATAATTTAATAAAAAATATAATTTAATAACATTCTTAATATAATTATTCTATGAATTAAAAAATCAAAATATATAATACTATAAAAATATATATAATCTACTTTATTATTTTTAAACTGCAATACATATTTAATATACTAAAATATCATTACGGAAACAAATAATTTAATTATTCTACAATAAAAAACAATTAAATATTAGAAGTAATAAATAACTCATTGCTAAAAAATTAATAAATAACTTGAGAATTATGTTTCACATCCAAGCATAATATTCATATATTAACAAAAAGTTACATGATTTCATTAGTTTATATGTCATAATCCATATGTTTTAAAATTTTACAACATCAAAAAGTTATAACATTGTAATGACATTCTATCATGTCATTATACCATCCAAATATTACAAACACAAAAAAAATACAAAATAAATCCACTACTTTATCTTATGGCCGGGAGTTTGATCCCTATTCATGAGAATGGATCACATTTCGTGACTATTCATCTTGTTTACCTTTTTAGAGAGCACCCACAATAGCATTATACTTTATTTTAATTTACATTTGTCATTATACTCTGAGAATATACGTAAATTTGTCAATTAACTTAATGTGATTGAATTTTGCCACTAAAATTTGAATTTTATTGAATATTTCCACCAACTTTGATTTTTTTTAATTAAAATTTACCACCCAGTATTGATTTTGATGATTTGAAAACAAATTTTAACAAGAAAAATATTCTTTCAAATATTTTATTTTAATAGTTAACCATAACTTAATTTATAAAATATAATACATTAAATTAGAATTTTTATTTATTAAATTAAAAGACTTGAAAATTAAATATAACTTAACTTTAATTTTTAAAATTATATTAATTACTTTATTATTTTAACTATTAAAATAAAACATTAAAAATATGTTTTAATTAAAAATTATCTTTAAATAAATTTGAATAGAAAAATTCAGGTAAATATAAAACTAGGCAAAATTTAATAGAGTTAAAAAAAATAATAGGCAAAAGTTGCTGCTGAAAGCTCTGCACAAGTTCCTAAAGTCTCTGAATGTTCTTCTCTTATGATAAGATAATCTGCAACAAGTGAAAGATTACAAGTTAATCACGGGTAGAATAGCCAACAAAAGATAGTATCATGCCAAAAACATAACTTCATTATAATTTGCCTTTTCCCAGTAGCATATTGTAAATGAAATAGCAAGAATTTTGTCAATACTATCCAACAGATGCAACAATAGATAAAAGCAAGAATTTTATCAACAGAAATGGTATGTGCTATGTCACATTTATGGCTTTCCCTCAATGAAAAGCTTCCCACGACAATTATGTCGAGCTTTGAAGGTGAAACCTATGTAAAATGCCAGGTTAATCACTAAACATAACAGGTTCTCTTGAGGAAAAGAATGATCAGCAACTAATTTGGTGACAAGAATAGAGAGCATCATAAAAAAGATTTTGTCTTCTTATATTAAATAAATAAACGAACCATGGATTTTAAGTTTGAACATTTTAATTAAAATCATGTTTGATTTTTATATATAATTTTTTATAGTTGTAGCAATACTAAAAAAAAACAATTAAGATCAAAATTTAACTATTAAAATAATATCATTTACAATCTATAAGAACTATATATGAAAACTGCAAAATAGGGTATATCTCTATTTGATTTAAAATCATTTCATGAACTAGTTTCTATGTTCTTAGGAGAAGATCACTTAATCTTGATTGTCCTTAAATATGGTACAAGGCATTTCAACAATTTGATTTAGATAGTAGACAACAAAGGGGCTTAAACTTGCAGCTGTTCTAGTACAAAGGCAGCTTAGCTTATGCTATGTAGATTATTACATGGGCTATACAGACAGGGTTGAGTGGCAGAAGCAATGACTTGAGAGGTATACATGCTTGTACAGATAGTAGAGAAGTGACACATTTGGTCCATCTATTTTTTAGCGTTAATGATGAAAGTAATAGGAGGGCCTTTGACGGGGAAGAGCTACCTTCATCAAAGCTCTAATAGTTATTAGGAGTAACTAATATTTGAATTTTGTTTCAATTGTTTGAACAAAAAAATAAATTGGCTTCCTTCATGAATCGAGCCCCCTTGCTGTGTGTTTGTCATCACTTTGTACTGATTAAAGAAAATATTTTAGCTACAAATCATAAGTTACATAGAGTAACTTAACACTGCTATCATAATAATCTAGCACAAGATAGTGTTAAAGGTCTTCAAGAATTCAAGTCCTCATAATTTACAGATCCCACAACTGTTCAGGGGCCATTTTTTTAGCAGAATGGGGCAACAATGAGCCTATTTCAGACTATCAGATTTATTAATAATAATTTTTCATCACTTCATACCAAATAATGATTCAATTGAATTTAGTATAAAGTAATAAAGAAACTGCTTAAATATATTATGAAGCTGCCTATATGTTCAAAAGGTTCAATGTACCAAATTAATGAAGCAACAAAACGGGAAATTATTAAATTTACTCTTACAGACTCACTTGGAAGATCCAGTACAATGACCCATATGATTATCTACAATATATCTCTATGTCTACTAAGCATTAACAACTTGCTTTTCTATGAAAGGAGGAACTAAAACCTTAAACACATACTACTTTGACATTTATTTAATACTATACATATACAAATAACACAAAGCAGAAACCAGGACATCCTTTGTAAAAGAAGAGAGGACAAAGTGTCTCTTATTATTGGTTTTTTTAAATTTTAGGAAAATATGGATTAGAGGTGGTCCAATACTGTTATAAATAACTATTCTGGTCTTGTTCAGACATAGCACTAAACCATAAGTCAACTTAAATCACACAAATATTAATTTTTATGCATTTTCTTAACCCAATTGATAGAAAATGACTAATTGAGAAACATACCAGGTGCACAAAGAAATCTTCAACAACAGTTGTATTACTCTTTAATAGAAATGCTTCGTTCCTGTTTTAAAAACAAAATCCACATAAATCTACATGTGCGGTTGAAGATGATAAGGATCCTGATGAAGTTTTTATCCACTCTTCACAACCGGAGCTTGAGGATGAATTTGTGAAAATGGGAAATCGATGGAATTCAAGCGGAGCTTGAGGAGCAAGAATCGATGGAATTCGCCGGTAGGTAAGAATTTCGTGGCTTTAGTTTGAAATTGGATCTGGGTTTGGACTTGGATAGGGTTGGTGAGGATGGTTCAGAGGTGAAAAAGATGGAGAAGGTTGGAAGGAAATAGGAATCAGAATTGAAAAAAAAAAAAAAAAGAAGAAGAAAAATGGTCAGATGTGAGAAAGAAGAGAAGGGCAAAGTCGATAAAATTTCACGTTGAATAGGTATTCAGTGAGGAGGCTACTGAATGATAAACGACAGTTTTACATTGAATAAGGCTGTAAGGAATAGGGCTGTAATAGCCCATTCAGCCAACCAAACAATGGAATAGGGTTGGGCCCACTAAATAAGGCTGTAATGGTTTAGCATTATAGCCAACCAAACAAGCTGTTAGTGTTTAATTTTATAATTAATTGTATCCAGTGTAACTCCAACATCATATTTTGATCTAACATCCATCTTTAGGGAGACTTAATCAAATTAAATTTAGTTTGTCCTCTATACCCTTGTTTGTTACGACACTAAAACTTGTCCATATCATTCATAATTTCTTATACGGGGATGCTATTTGCAAATCCATTGGATTAGGTAGTTTGGGTACATGAAAATGCCAATAACCGAACAAGTTGGGAGGTTTTTTAAACACCTTATTCTCTTAGTACTCCAAATATTACAAACATTCATCTTTGGAGGAAAATCTGGAAGCAAAGATATGATATTTGTTTTTAAACCCAAATTCCGATAGGTGAATACTTCAATGAGAAGCATCACTCCCTAATTTCTTTGGAATGGACCAACAACAATCAGAACAAGGCAAGTACAAACCCGAGCTCAACATAGAATATGGTCTGCTAAATTGGGCATCAATTTTACCATAATATTGAAAGTTATACAAATATATTTTATGAAAAATAGGAATTTTCTTTTTCATATGTAAAATACTAAAATAATATCTTTTGTCAGCGTCATCTGTACAATATGCAGAATAGTATACTGGATTTTGTACAGCCTATCAAATGGTTAGAATAGTTTTTTTGCCCCAAACATTGGACATGAGGCCAGCAATTTACTTGTAAAATAAACATGTTATCTGGCATTACTCCGACTCTTCAATTATCTGTGTTCAACGCATATCTCGACTTGATTATCAGGACCTGACTCTCCGACAACAAATATCTGTATCCAACATTCACACTTGAATTTGAGTAACATGATTCCTGTATCTGGGGCTAAATTTTCAAAGATAACCATTTTCGTATAGGAGGCTACAAGTTAAATAGTCTGAACCGGCTGGAGCTTCCTTCTTCATCATAAGCGGACGAATTTGATTTGCTTCCAACTGATTCTTCTGAACTATCACACGGAAGGAGTTTAATCCTGTCAGCGTGTTCAATCATCCAATCAGTGAACTCTGGGGTTGCCGCCAAATCGGCAATGGCGTGCCGGGTAGACTCGAGAGTGAAATCTTTCCATTCTTGTTTCGTGAATTTCTTTCGGTTACGTGTCTTGTGAAAGCTAGAATAGTAATTTTGATCACTTATGCCGCCTAAACATTAAAAAGAAACAAATCCATTTGTTGATATTAATTGAAGCAGGAAAGAAAAACAAAATGGTGCTCCAAGAAAAATGCACTAGTATGAACAGTGAAGTACATTTAATAGCAAAATTACCTCTTGCAGGAAATTTATTCCATGTTAGTGAAGTCAGTGGAGTATGTCCATTCCACAATGTCCTATTAGGATACATTCTTGGAGACCTATCAAAAAATTCAGCACGGCCTTGGTTTATTATTCCCGGCCTTGACCGGTGCACCCAAGGACCCTCGTCCCAAGACCGTGGTTGGTTCCTACATAAGCCAGAATGCCAAATTCATGGTTCAAATAAACCGAGGCTAGAAATGAAAACTGAGATTTACAATAATTTGTTGAACTTGGCTTTCAATTTAGACAAAATGTTACTACAAGTTGAGTTGGTTAAGGTAATCTAAATAAAATGACTGTTTGGGTGTAATAAAGGATATTGAAATGAACTCAGGGGCTGTCGTATGATATGATTATTTACTGGAACGAACAAATTTTACATGAAAAGGACCATTAACAAAGCCTAACAAAATCACCTTCAGGCAGGCATATTGATCATAAGCATGAAAAGGGAATTGGAGGGAGCTATGTTTAACTTACATGTGAGTATTCCTTCTAGTTGATGTGATGAGAGAACAGATAGCAGAAGAAGAAGCCAATACCACCACTGCCAGCCGAGTATCTAGAGTGCTCTGGAAAGAGTAGAAAAACAGTGCAAGATAGGAAAAATTAAACATAAGGCATCTTTTATTATTATTATTTGAGGTTTCCAACTATATTGCTTAGACTCTTCATTTTTCTTTAAGTACCCGTGTCTGACATCCATATCCAACACATACTTGGACACAAATATGAGGAAATGATTCTAAAAGGAACCCCCCCAATACATAGGAAAACCTAGAAAAAATTGAACATACCCTTATTGGACACATACTCATTTCTGACACTCACACAAGTCTCAGCAACATAGGTTGACAATGTTTGATCCCAGATCATTGGAACTAAAAGTCAGCTTTTACCAATAAACCATATGGCTGTTGACAGAAACATAAGATGCCACCACACCATACATTGAAAGAAATTAACACTCTTCTTCTAAGGGAAATTATTTATCCATTAATAAACCAGCAGATGGCATGCAAGTGATTTACTTGGATGCTAGAGAAGGTGAAAAAACTGGCTGACCTTATACAAGTAAAAGGTAGCCCAGAAAAACAACTTAGTGCACCAAAGCGGGAAACCATAGAGGCAAATAAAGCCAGGTGTTTCTCAAACTCAAGTGTCCAAACTGTAACCTAGCTAATCAATAATCTAATATTCTAATTTAGAATTTTTTGAGATCCTATTAAAGATAAGAGGCAGTGAGTTTTTCTCAAAGTAGGATGAATGAGTCAATTTATCCCCCTCAAGCGATTTCTGGGTATATAATGGAAAATCTACTGTATTTGACATATTTAACAGCATCCCGCTAATGGGTTTCAGAAGCTATCACCTGACTTTGAGGAAGTTTCAAATAAAAAGAAGAAAACTTGCTATATAGCCTAGGTTGCATATCAACTAAAGGAGGCACTGTTGGTAGTAGAAGCATACCTGGAAAATAAATGTAGCTGCAACGATACGCATGGCCCATTTTACAAACTGGGCAACACCAACATCAACGCTTCCATCATTTGAGATCACGAATTTTCTTACCATCCAGTACCCCAATGCAGCTCCTAATAGGATAATTACAACCAAAACAAATATAGCAACCTGTAACAAAATAAGCAAAATAAATTACTTGGTTCAATCTGAAATAACGCTTTCTTAAAAGGGAAAAAAAAAAACAACTTCAAAGAAGACATTAGAGAATGAAATCATACACACATAAATTATGGACAATAAAGGGGGCCATATTAAATATCATGTGGTGAAAATATTAATTCCTATGAGGAGAAAAGGAGGGAGAACTAGTTGGCAGATGTAAAGAACTTACTAGGTTATGCATCTCTTCACTAAGCCCAAAATTGACAAGAATCGAATTTACCAACCCAGAGAAATGATGTAAAAGAAAAGATCCAGCTCCAAGCTGAAAAATTTAACGGAACACTGAGTTTATTGGCAGCCCAAAGTAGATGAAACATTAGTTAAACTATAAAGAAATGAAAATAAAGACTCACCACTGGAACATATATACCAAGATAGAAGATATTTTTCCTCCCTGTTGGCAACAATTTCATTCCCTGCTTGCCAAAAGTAAATCCACACAGTTAAAAGCTGAAACTAAGACCGTAATTCGGGCATTGACATAACTTAAACATAGATCTTAACGAAATTAATAACTAGTAGATTCCCAAGTAATCCAATCATAGCATGTGAGCTGATGAGCATCTGATGAGACAGAAAGGGAATCAATAATCAATCAATTTAATTTTGAGCACTATGAAAGGAAGTAAACAGACAGATTTCAGCTACAGATTTACATGGAACTGGAACTTCAATACAGATCCATGTTCTTCAAAATACATGGAAAAAAATAGGTAGCTTCCAATGGTCAACAGAGTAAGATAAGGTACTTAAAATTTCATGAGATTTACTTATGATAGCATTGAAATTTGAAATAAATAAGTGAAAGAAAGAGGGATATGTTAAAAATAAATAAGGTGCAAGGAATTCGTTGACTAATGCCAAAATACCTGGAAGAGAAGGATTATAATGACAAGAATAATTCCAATAGCCATTGAACTACTGTAGTAAAAAGGAACCCACTTGCTGGCAAATGGTGCCAACAGCAACAAAACAAATCCTAAAGCTAGAAACACAAGCCGCCATCGCTGAAAATCTGCAAAAAGATAAAAAAATAAAGTTCAATTTCAACAAACTAACAATTACAATCAAGTACATAATTTCTTTTAAAAGGAACACAAATAAAACATAATCATACCTTCTTCAAGAGCAACCGTGACAGAGCCAGACACATCACCTATAAACTTCACATCTATAAATCTATCATCATAAGGTGACATGACAGAGAGCCATATACCCTTTTCCACCGTCTTCCAATTTTCAT
Source organism: Gossypium anomalum (assembly GCA_025698475.1). NCBI lineage: Eukaryota > Viridiplantae > Streptophyta > Magnoliopsida > Malvales > Malvaceae > Gossypium > Gossypium anomalum. Next base: position 70,917,157 of record CM046966.1, on the reverse strand, counting down.
GCTCACACTTGCATAATCCAAGTGAAGCATTCCTGCAAGAATTTTTCAGTCACCAAATGTGACAACAAACTTCTGAAGTGTTTTCATGCAGAAGAGTAGATTGAGAGTCAAAATTTACCGATGAAAGCAAACATGTATTTTGCTGTGTAATCTTTCTGGTATTAAGACAGATGGAGCTAAAGTAACTCGAACGGAACTGGCATAACTCCTGAGTTTCAATCTTGAGTGACAAGAAACTCGAATTCGGTCACATGATATAACATCTTTTGAACCATGGACAGATGAGTGCCCATAAAGGGGAGCTGGGTTAACATCTAGTGCTGGACTTCCTAAGTCAATGCCTGCAATTATAAAACCTACTACAGTTGAAAACGACACAAAAAGTATGGCAAGGGTGCAAGATAGAACTAAAAAAACATGGACCAAGGTCATGCATTATAGATTTCCATCAAGTTACTGAAATAAACCCACCTTCACCTCCTGTTCACAAATTGCATAATATACTTTCTACAGGGTAAACCTGAAGGGAACACTGATAGAGCTCAGTTTCTAAATTAATTAATTACAAAGCATTAAGTGATCATTCAATCCATGCATTTATCCAAACAATAAAAAAGCCTTCATAGCTCTCCAAGGCTACTACAAGTATTTGGCACGTCTAATCTTGGTAATTTATAGTTAAAACAACCTTTAGCTGTCAACCTTTTCTAGGAAAGCCTAAAGAAACCTGCGGGAAACTGATTACCAGTGATGAGAAATGAGAAAATAAGTAAATAGTACAAATTTCTATGAAGCAAAGGCTACTGTAAAAATGGAAATCAGAGACCAACCCAAAAACCTAAGCAGATATTCTTATTGTTCCGTACATCTTCTTCGGAAATTAATAAATTGAAGCAGTTACAATTCAGGTTTCTAAACCAATCGAAGAACAGCCACGTTAAAGGAATGAGAAAAAATAAAATAAAATAAAAACCCGAACCTAATTTGCCAAACCATTTCAAAGCAAGCAAAGAAAATAGAATCATCCAGATGACAAACATAGTTGAATCCAATGAGGAACAATAAAGGAAATTATCAGATAGTTATACCTTTAAATTGTGAGATCGCTTGAGAAGCACATGATGAAAAGAAAAAATAATATAATAATAATAAGAAGAGGCTAAGAGAAGAGGAAGCCATTGTCGACAACCCTCTTCCACCTCTCTCTCTCTCTCCCTCTTTTCAAGCTGATTTGTAAATAGAAACTTCAAAGAGGAAAACGGACGCTTTTCATTACAGTTAACATATTTTAAAATTAAATTGCACGGCTATTGGTGGAAAATTAAATAAAATATATATTTAATATAATTAGAGACCGACTAAATTACCATTAAATGTGTTTTTTTTTTAATTTATCAGATTAGGCTGTTTTTTTTTTGGAACAATTAAAGGAAAAGATAAATTATTTAGAGCGTTTCAGCGTAGACTCGTTTTCACGTGGCTGTCACTTTTGGAACACACATTTACTATTACTGTTGGGTTACCGGTGAATGGGTCGGTAGTCACTGGGTCAATTTACGCTGCCGATTGGAGAGGAGCATGCGATGAACTTTTGGGTTTGGTTCTAGAGACGATTTATGGAGGCTATATCGAAATGAGTTGGTTAAGAAGAAACTTTAGAGGGCTTGATGCGGATTCGACTAAAGTAGAGGGCTTGATGCGGATTCGACTGGGTCAATTTACGCGGCCGATTGGAGAGGAGCATGCGATGAACTTTTGGGTTTGGTTCTAGAGACGATTTATGGAGGCTATATCGAAATGAGTTGGTTAAGAAGAAACTTTAGAGGGCTTGATGCGGATTTGACTAAAGTTGAAAGAGAATGACACACTCGGGCATACATCTTTCAGATCATTGGGGGTATCCTGATGCGGGATAAGTCACAAAATCTCGTCCATCTAAGATGGCTACTGAAACTCGTTGACTTTAGAGAAGTAGGCCAACTTAGTTAGAGGTCAGCCGTGTTGGCGACCTTATACTGGGAGATGTGTCAAGCGATGCAATCACGTAAAATTAAAATTGGTGGTTGCATTCTACTACTGCAGTCATGGGCATCGTACCGTCTGTCATTTTTACATCCTCGAGCGAACTACTTATATACATTTCCCCTCGTAACAAGGTAAAATTCATTAGATGATATATTTACCATAATAAAATTAATTAAAATTTTAATTATTATGCTAACAGGTTATTTAAATAGGTAAAATCATGAGCCGAGTTATGTGGGATTACCAAATGAGCTTCGAGATATACGGCTTCTGTTAGACCAACGATCGGAAGCGGAGGTATGCATTTATTTAAATTTGAATTAGATAATATTAACATAGTTGATTTGAGATTCAGTAGTACACAAATATCTCTAAAGTTTTTATTATTTTAATATAGTTTGAATAGACATCATACGAGGATCCGACGATTAAAGAATGCATCCCTGAGTAATTCTTTGTGAATTCGAACATCTGGCACATGAAGATGCCATTAGTAGCGTACGCTACCGTCAAGATATACGAGTCGGATAGAGTGTTGCGGCAATTGGGTTCCAACAATCAATTCTTGTGGCACCTGAAGACCTCGATGATGTGTATCTTATCGACTTGCGGGGTCGGATGGGTGAGATTAGCCGATATTCCATGTGCAATACATCAACTTATGGGACAATAGGTAGGAATTCTTACCTACTAGCAAGGCCATTGTCGCTCTGGAGTTAGTCTATGATCCAGATTACATGTCATAGTTTAGCATCCATAGCAAGCCATACTTGTATTGGAAAGAGGCTAGGAGTTGATAACTGCATATGAGGAGGCCACAACGAGCCCCTATACATCCAAGGACTAGTAGGGCAAGTCCATCGTCAGCACCTATGCAAGAAACAATACCGGTTGTAACACCACCAATGGTCGTACCACTCACTAGTCAATATGTACTGTCTTACTCTAGTGCGTATACTAACCCTTTCATTTTCACACAAGCACCATATATTCCACCACATTTTCCTGCTTCTACTTCAATGCCAGGTTTTGGTTTTGGACCTTTGTCCCCAATGTATTACACGTCCATGCCATCTACATTTCTAAAAACGGCGATGCCACCGTCGCCGTATAAGTCGTGTAACATCCTATACTCGATCCGGTCACCAACCTGAGCTATAAGGCGTTACAGCTATAAAACTTTAACATTTTTCATAATTTATTTAAAGATAATCAAAATAATTCATCACCAATCATTTCCATGCTTTTCAATCAATTTGGGACCTAATTCAAACTTACGGAACATTTAAATAAACTGAGATCAATTCTGGATTAAATTGAAATTTCTATGAAAATTTTGAACAAAAGTGTAAACAAGGGTCACACAGTTGTGTGGCTAGGCCGTGTGATAGGGGCCAGCATGTGTGGCCCTAAACATGGCCGTGTGGCCACTTCACATGCCCGTGTTCTCAAACTGTGTAACTAACTGTAACCGTGTAAAAAATCTTGTACCTAAAATCAAACAGCCACACAGTCGTGTGGGAGACCGTGTGTGGCACATGGCCATGTGCATCTAAAATAACTTCAAAACCAACCATTTTCATCTACCATTTCTAAAGTTCCAAGCCAAACCATTTTCAATCATTTTTACCTATTCAAAATACATCAAAACATGCCAAAACTTACCAAAATCATCCAACCTAAGTGCCTAACAATTATGCCTTCAATGGCACATCAATTTGAAACATAAACACCCATCATCCAACAAAACATGTACTACAAGTAAAAATTCTTTCAAACATCCTTCAAATGTAAAATAACACATACCAATATTCAATCATCATTCAAACCATCAAATGTTCATTCAACATATCATAATATCATATCTTACCATGACCATATTAGCCATTCTTCAAACACAAAGCATTTCAAGGTTGCCTATTATCCTAAACTACCAACACAACCATTTAAATGCATTTAAATATCAACTTATGCAACCACCATCACAAACCACAACCAACCAAGTTACCAAATAGGATTTACATCAATAGATATACCATAATTTCAAGTGCCCATCATATGACCAAAATACTTATAATTTACATATCTAAAACCCTATTTACATACCACTTATAATGGGGTCAAAATAAATAAAAAAGGTTACCGAATAAGTTGCCGGATAGTGTGATCTCCAACGACATTTGAATCAGTAGTGAAAATTTGATGATCTATAATAAAGCAAACCAAATAAAGTAAACTTTCATAAAGCTTAGTAAGTTCGTAAAACAAAACAACACATACCTGCTAACTTAATTATAAAATATGCAAAACATGAAACTAACGATCCTTGCCATAAATCATCGTTTCAACTTTTCAAAATACTTAAACTTGGATGATTCATATCATCAAAATACAACGCATCAAATAATCACATACTAAGATACGATTCATCATATCATATCATTCCATTTTCCTTTTAATAATTAATTATTTTGCTCGGAGAACGAAAGTAAATCAACTTTGGATACACGAAAGGGTAATGCTCATACAAACTAACCTAAGGACTTTAATCGATACACGATGCTGCTCACACAAGCTTCAGAGAACCCGCAACACATGTAAGATCTCAAGCTATCGGTACGGTATCCTTTACCGGTACATAGTACCTGATAAATATACACCTGCTTAAGGCCTGTTAAATAACCATCGGCTCAAGGCCTGCTAAATAACCACCGGCTCAAGGCCTATTAAATAAACACCAGCTCAAGGCCTGTTAAATAACCACCGGCTAAAGGCCTGCTAAATAAACACTGGCTCAATGCCTGCTAAATAAACACCGGCTTAATGCCTGCTAAATAACTACCGACTCAAGGCCTGCTTTCCAATATATCTCATACTCACTTTATTCTTTCATTTAGTTAATCATTTAATAGATAATAACAACATTCAATTCCAACCATTTTATTAAACACGTAATAAGTATAATCATTATAAACATAATAAACGTAATACGAACTTACCAAAACAAGATAGCTAATGTTACACGATGACGATAACTCGAAGACTTTTCATTTGCCCCGTTTATCAACAGACTGGTCTGTTTCTTGATCTAAATATAATAGTTAATTCAATTAACCAAATTAAACATCTTAAAACACTTACATTTATGCAATTAACCCTTTAATGACATTTTACATTTTTACCCTAAACTTTTATCTTTTATTCAATTTAATCCCTAAAACTAAAATTCTTGCAATTATCACAAATTAGCCCAAGAACCCTTGTGCCGAATCCTACCTAAACAAACCACTTTTATCATTTTATCAAAAGAATTACGTGATATTTTACAATTTAAACAACTTAGTCCCTAAACTTTAAAATTACCTAAAATCACTTTACAAAATAGTTCGATTTAATAATCAAGCTTAATAATTTACCATTAAACTTAAAAAATACATCAAACTCATCAATGGCACTTGTCAAAACATTTAACAATTTTACTAATTAACCTCCGGGTTAACTAGATTAAACTAAACGACCACAAAAACATAAAATCATTAGAAACAGGTAAAAATTTACATACCATGCATAACAACTAAGCTCGGTCGAAAATTTTTGTTTCTCAACAATGGTGAATCGATTTTTTTTTGTGCCCGTGAAGAAGATAATGATTAGGCTTTTTTTGTTTAAATTTTATTTAATTATTAAATTACAACTTTAACCTTTTAAAATTAATAAAATTTCTTGAAATATCTCACCTAAACCATCCACTATCAATATAAATGATATATTTACCATATAAGTCCATCAATTCATGATTATATAGCTATTTAACACCTTTAGCTAATAGAAATTAACTTTTGTAGCTTTTACTATTTATTCCTTTTTACTTAATTAACTATTTAAATTTATAAAACTTTCTAACAAAAATTTAATACGACCTTGTAATAATCCTGTAAATAATAAATAAATAATAAACTACTAACTCACTATCCGGAATCGTAGTCCCAAAACCATCGTTTTTTACACCACTAAAAACGGGATGTTATAGGTCTTCTATGTTTTGGGCACCGACTGAGAGTCCAGTCGTTATGCCATTGGTGTATGGGACACAATATAGTTATACTCATACATCGTTTGTGTCGCAAACACCTCCGGGATCATTCTACTAAGATGGTTCGTTTTCCCAACCACTTATTCCTAGATCGGGGGATGCACGATGGCAACCAAAGAGCAACTCATCGCAATCAACTGTAGGCAAAGAAGATGAGATGCCAAGGCCAGAACCCTAATCGGAGGTTGAACCAATAAGGAATCCGGTGAGCAACCATCGACCACCTTGATATGACAAAGATTTTGACCGGTATTTGCACTGATTTACTTTATCATTATGCTCGTCATGTTAACATTTAAATAAATATAAAATGTTTGTATTGTATCGATAATGTATATTGTTATATTTTTAAGTGAATATCATTTTTTCATTTTAGTTGGAATTGTTTCACAAATTTATATCAAGACTATACGTGGATACCCGATTACAATAAAATTGATGTTAACGATGTGTTGCACTTGTATTGTCCCTTCGATATGGACATAATGACATTAAATGGCCCAATTTCTACACCACTCACATAACCTTGGTTAGTTGGGCCTCTCCTAATTTTCATGCTATCCCGTGTTCGAGTCGACGTCGATCGACCTTTTGGTTTGCGGCACAATGATCTATTGGGTAACAACTTAAATGGAGCACTCGACATAGGCAACCACCTATGTTCATTTGGGACAGGTGGGAATACATGTCTCCACACGTTATACATGTTTTCTAATTTGTACACTTCGTCCACAAACCTCATGGGATCCAAACGTTGATTGCTACATGCTGCAATTGCATGAGCACATGGAAACGAAATGCCTTAAATCTCCCACAGTTGCAAGTCCACCGTCTCAGGTGTACACGGTACTCTCCCCCAATAATACCTTGGTCTGGTCTATCGAATTTTGTTACCCGAAACCATAGTTGTTCGCGCAATGGCATACTGGAACTAAAAATTAATGCTGCAACTAAAAATGAACAAAAAAAAATCAATGCATACTTTTACCCAAATTGCGTCGTTGCTCCAACTTATACCTTCTCCACGAACTTCTCTTTTTCTGATCTCCTTAACAACTTTTTATTTGCTAGCAAATGGCTTATGCCACTCGAAGCTGAAATACGTTTCATTTATAGTCAGGGACGATTGAAAATTTTCCTCGACTAGTAGGGGGTTGAAACCTATCATATATCCCAGGAATCTCGGGATATATTTTCAGAACCCATCTCGTTAATATTAATACACTGTCATAAATAATTTACTAAAATATCGAATCAAACTAATATTAAATATGTGCAAAAATTTTAAAACTAATATTTCATTCCAAATGAGTACTCCGAGTTTTGATGAAAATACGATGTTTTTAAATTTCGGATGCAATAAATTATTTAACATTTCAAAACCCCAAACAAAACTATCTTAAAAACCCTAACCCTAAACCCTAAAATAAATAACCCTAACCTGAATAATCAAAACCCTAACACTAAAATATGGAGATGGAAAACGCTTCCAACTGGAAGCTTTTTTGATTGACCTATTAGAACATGCGTCTACCTAGGAGCGTTTTCCTGACAACAAATTGAAAACACATCTACGTGGAAGCGCTTTCAACAAAATCGGCCTATTCCCGTAATTCTTCTAAAAAACGGCCTAATCTGGTAAATTTGGAAGAAAAAAAAAGACTTTTTTTTGGTAATTTAGTCTCAGAAAGTAGTTTGGAAATCAATTGCGAGGGTTGATTATCTCAATCAATCAAAATAATATTTAATTATTTTATAATTGTTTATAATGATGCTTTAGTTAGTTATTAGTTTTAATTTTTTTTTAAAATAAAATGTTTATATAATATATAAGTTGCTTAAATTTTATTCCAAAAATAATTTTTTGTATAATATTTTAAATACATTTTATATGGATTTTTAAATTTAAATTAGTTCTTTAAAAAACTATTTTATTGAAATAAGATTTATAAATATAAATAGATTTAAATAATTTGAAAATATCTTGTTAATAGTTTTAAATTTCTATACATTTTAAATTAAAAACTTGTAGTATGTTTTAACATATTTTAATCACTTTTTAAAGATTTAAGTGAAATTTTTAACAATTTAAAAAATGTTATATTTGTTAAAAAGTTTTATTTCTTTTTAATTTTGTTGAAATTTTTAATGTACAAAATATTTTTAAAAATAATTTAATTTAAAATTTTAAATATATTAATTATTTTTAAAATATTGACAATGTTAAAATAATTTTTTTAAAACAGTTTAAACTTTTGAATTTATTAATTGTTTGAAAATATGTTACAGTAATCTATAAAATTGTTTTTTTGATAAACAAATTGTCTATGTGTTGAAAATATTTAACTTTTTTTTTTACAGTTTTTTTAAACATAAAAAGGTAAAAAAAAAAAAAAAACCTACTTTGAATTGCTTATGGCAAGCTTCCATTTATTTTTATTTTTATTTTGTAAAGTTGTTCAATATTACTTTTAAATTAGACTCATAAGTATTTTTTTTAACAAAATCTCATAAATAAGTTAGTAAAAAGTAATAAATAATTTATCATATTATAGCTTAAGTTATAGTTTCCATATATTTACAATAATTATTAACGACAATGATGATTTTTCAGAGCGCCAAATAATTTAAAATTTTAAGTTTTTTTAATATTAATTTAAATAAATGAAATTATAATACGTTATTAATACATATTAAAACTAGTGATTTATTTTTACTAAAAGAACTAACAATTTATTACAATAATTTTTATACAATATGAGGCAATTTAATTATACACGGATATGGCTGTATGTATCAATTCAATTTTAAAACATTTCAACAATACTAATATTTAGAAAATATTAACCAACTGATATAAATATTTAATTTTTAGAATTATGATTTTGTATTATGATAATTATATAAATTTAAAAAATATTATTTAAAATAAATGTAAATTAGTATAAACCCATATCAATTCATTTAATTCAATGACATTAACCGTGTATTGAATATTTAATATTTAAGAGTCTATTTTTTAAAAAAAAGTTTATTTGTTTAAGAAACTTTATAATCACCTGTACAATTTAAATTTAATATGTCAAGCAAAAACACAGGTTATTGGCATAGGTCTAGTATTAATATTACACTATTAGTAAGAAATAAGCTTAGGCATGATGGTTAACACCCTACTGCTCCCCCTTGCATACCTAAGTTTTAGCCACTCCAATCCCAAAATCTATCCCATTTGCTTTTTAGTTGAATTGTTGTCTTGTTTACAATTTTTTTTTTTTTTGGATAATAGAAGAGCAAACTAACTTTTTGAGAGTCAAGAATTACAAATAGGGAAAATAGCAAATGTTTTAAATTGAGCCATCTCCTACACATAAATGCTTTGAAGACTTTTGTCAACAAAAGAAGTGGGAAAACTCAAAAATAATAACTTTGTATTAAGTGTTGAAGTACTATGTCAACTTCCAGCAACAAGGAAGAAAGCGGTGATTGTTCAGCGGATGGTCTAACACTAAGAAAGTTTGGTTTAAGGAAAAGGGAGTAGACAGTGTCGATATGGTAGTAGATTTGGTGCTGGCACTTACTGTGACTTGGAAAGATTTGCTCTTGGGAAATATTGTCAGATCACCGAAGGAAACTGAAGAAGACTATGGGGAGGTTTTTGACTTTGTAGAAAGACATTTCACCATGTCCACAGTAAATGGAATACCCACAATTGATTTCTTCGACCAGGTTCAAAGTTATTTGTTGAAGGATATGGAAACCATGTGATCTGCTACAATTCGATGTAGCAGATTAAACTAATTATTGCACTTTAAGAGCTAGAAAACAAGCATTTTTAGTAGGTTTGAATTATGTTTTCTTAAGTTTTTAATAAGTGAATAAGATGTGCAAATTAAGTCTTTTATTGACCTCAGGGGCTGAATGTGGCCTAAGGGTGAGCCAACGCACTTTGTGAGTGTGTAAGAGACTTTTAGAAGGCATACTAAACTGATATTGGTTGTTATGTCGCAACATGAGATGTCCGATGTCACAACATAGGGAGCAGAATGGAGAAATCTCAAGACTTCTTTCAATGTTGCGACACAGCCTGAAGGTGTCACGATATACCCCTGAAGATATCCCAAGAGGAGTACATTAATTGTTATGTCATGACATCGAATTTGGAATGGAAATTAATTATGAAAAAGGGGCATTTTGGTTTGCACAACCAAACTTAAAGCTCGAGAACATCAGCTAATTTAGGTTTAAAGATAACAACCACTTAGAACCTATAAATAGGCTTCTTTGTCACATGTAAAGAGGACACATTCGCTTAGGCTAGAATTCTCCTTTTAAATTCAATATTAGTTTTCTTTTTTCTTATGTTTTAGTTTCATCCTGTTCTCTTTCAAGATATCTGAATTGTGAAGACAATCAACTTCTGTGGATTCGCATTTAATTTTAACACAATCAGGTTCTTTCGTAAACTCTATATTGTTGATTTATTTGATATGCTTTCTCTTTACACTGATTTTATATTGTTTGTGGAAGCCATGAGGAACTAATCATTCTATGGAGGATTAGCGAGTGAGGTATGATCTATTAACTATTTTGTAGGGTTACTCAACGGATCAGCTATTTGGGAAAGGAAGAATGTGGAACAAACCCTAGGCCTGATAACCTCGGGAAGTCATCAAGGTGGGAATTAACCCAAAATTGGTATGGCCCATCCGTGAACACCTTCACCCTAAACTAGTATGGACTGTGGGGTCAGAAGATAAGCAGTCCTTGCTGATTCGTTATGTTAGTGGAAGATCAAAAGATCCTACTAAGGTAACAACTAGTTGATTGACAAGGAACCTGAAGAGATAGTTGATGGGGATTACCAAAATGAGCTAATCACCCATAATTAAGATTTGCTTTACTCTACTCTTTAGTCTATTGAATTTTTATCTTTTTATGTTATTTTATATTTATCATTAAAAAGACCCTAAAAATTATTTATTTTATGTTTTTGTACTATAACTAATTTAAAGTACTAATTATATCTTTTAGTGTTTAGGTTGAAATTGATTCAGCACTCGCCTCCCTTGGGTACGATCCTCGGAGTACTCACATGCTCCATTGTAAAAACTATATTACAACTCGACTCATATACTAGTAGATACCACCCCGTACTTCTATATTTTATTACAGCACTCACACTTTGGACGTTAATACGCCCTAAGGCGGTCACCATGGTAGTGGTTAAACTCCTTCCAACTTATGGATGTAGAAAATGACTATTTTTTTCATTAAATCCAAAGCAAAGAAGACTATGAGAAAGTGCTACCTAGGACCTTGGATTATTTTTAGCCAATACCTCACGATTCAACCGTGGACTCTGGATTTCAACCCTCTCCAACCTTTCCCGACAGTTGTTATGATTTCAATCCGACTACTAAGCCTTCCCGAATACTTGTACAACAAGAAAATTCTTGATGAGATTGGAGGGTTGATGGGGAGGGTTGCGAAACTTGATTTTAATAATAATAGGCTGAGGGGAAGGTTTTCTTGAATGGTAATATTTGTAAATCTAGATAAACCCTTAACCTCTCAGATTTTGGTTAACGGTAAATATCAGAAAGTTGAGTATGAATCCTTACCGAATATTTGTTTCTCATGCAGGCAGTATGGTCATATTAAGGATTTATGTTCGCTCTCGACTGGTGATAAGGGGAACATTAGGCTTATCAAGGGACCGGGGGCGGCTGATTTGGCTATTGGATTTTCAGTGGAAGACACGACTAAATTTGGTCCATGGATAATTATTGAGAGGCATTCTCGCCGGAATCCTAAGGAACTTTGGAAGCCGATGGCTAAAATTTTCGTTATAAATGAAAGAAGGTCTAGATTTAGGGCGTTATTTTCGAAGGATAATGAAAATGGGAAAGAAGAGGATATGATGGCTAATTTTTCAGGATTTCAATTCAAAAAAAAAAGAATTCCTTAAATCGCTTAAACATGGGGTGTTAAAGGGAAAGGGGTTGAGGTTGAAGGGCTGAATAATATAGCAGGAGGTTTGGATAACATGGATCGTAGTAGTGGGCTTGGTGTACAGGCCGAAATTATGTTTCATAGACCTATAAAAGATGGGTCACTTAATTTGGCTGATGCAATTAGAGGCTCAACGAACGATAAAGGTGCAATTGCTGGAAAAGGGCCTGATAGGAAATGAGACATTGCTTCTAATGGACCAGACCTTACTTGTATTAGACATATTATAGTCAACAATAACTTGGATAAAGTAGATCTAAGCCCAATTGGGGAGGGCCATGAAACTGTTAAAAATAAACTGCAGACTAAAAAAGTTATTTTTTAGCAACATTTTGGAGAATTTGGGGTTAATAATGGGAAAGGGCATAGAATCTCGAGGGGTTTTCAATTAAATGCCAATTCACATTTTAACCCAACTTTTGAAGGTCTGGTTGAGATGAGAGTAATTTTAATTTCAAATTTGCTAGACCCTTTGAAGCATTTAGCAGTGGTCTTTAAGGAAAATATTGGGTCGAATGCTAGTTGCCTATTGGAGCTCGGTGATTTACATTTTTATGAATCCAGAGGCTGAAATTAAAAAAATGCGTGGTTCACTTGGTAAAGGTGCTGCTATTCGAAAAGGGAAAGTCCTCAATAAAACCATAAAGGATTATGAGGAGCGATTTAAGACTATTAAAATCACCAGAGTCCCCCTATCGGATACGATGAATTCTATCATGGTGCTAATTAATTCTCAGTTGGAAACTAGGTCCATTAAGCTTAAGGCGAACCCAATCAACAAACAATAGGGTGTAGGTCTGATTCTAATCAATAGAGGTTGGGTTTACTTTATTTTCTTGTTGATTTTATGAAATTGTCTATATTATCTTGGAATTGTTAGGTTTGTGCTAGTAACAAGTTTCCATGGACTTTTCAGGAATACAATTGGGATTTAAGCCTGATATTGTGGGGCTGCTCAAGACGAGAGTCAGTGGTAGTAAGGCTAATACGATTATTGCTAAATTGGGTTTTCAGTTTTGTTACCGGGTTGAGGCTATTGGTTTTTTCAGAGGTATTTGGATTGGGTGGAAGGATTTTGTTTGGGTTGAAGTAGTATGCAGTCATCATCAATTTATTTTGATTCAAATTTTAGATAATTCCTTCCAAATTTCGCTATTAGTTTCTTTTGGCTATAGGAGCCTAGATAAGCAAAAGCAAAAGTTTCTCTAGGAGGGTTTGAATTCGATGCTACCCTCTACTGTTGTTCCATGGACAGCGATTGGGGATTTCAATCCCATTCTTTCTTCTAGTGAAAAGAGGGGAGGGGGAGGGAAGGGAAAAGGTGTTTAGCTTTCGGTAATTTTGTTGACTCTGCTAAGATACATGATTTATGATTCAGAGGTCTAGCCTTTACTTGGCAGAGAGGTGGGATCTTTGATAGGCTTGACAGAGCCATCTGCAATGATGCTTGGTTTTCAAATTTCCCGAATTGTTCTGTGACCCATCTCTCAAGGCTCAAGTCGGATCATTAGCCTCTTCTTCTTTCTCTTAAACATGACTCTAGTACGAATAAAGGTAAGCCATTCAGATTTCTTGCTGGTTGGGTTGAGCATCCGAGTTTCTCTAAATTTGGGCAGGATTCTTGGAGTTTTAATGGAAATATGGGGGATTCTATTTAACAACTTTCAAATAACATGATGCAATGGCATAGGAACATTTACAAGCATATTGACACTCGTAAAAAAAATCTTAATGCAAAAATTAACTGAAATCCAAAATGCTTTGGATAGCTCAGAATCAAAATTCTTGCTTCACGTTGAAATGAACGTGAATGAAGAATTAGAAAATGTCCTTCACCATGAGAAACTTGTAATAGCCCGTTTATCAGTTGAATCGAAAATAATAGTTTTGGGGCCACAAATTCGACAAGTAAGTTTGTAAATATTATTATTTAATATTTACGAGTCAATTATGGTATTAAATAAATTCTGAATTGACAATTTATGCTATTTGAATGAATAATTAGGTTCAAGTGGTATGACTCTAAAGTCAAGTGGTTTTTGAAAATGAGGTATCAGGACCTCGTTTCTACAAACCGAGCCATAAATATTTTATTAAATATTTATGGAGTGTTATTAAGGTTGTATTAATTAAGCAAAAATGACTAAATCATAATAGTTAAAAAAGTCAATCGCTATTAGTTTAAAGGTGTTAATTGATTAAAGAAACATAATTGGATGGCCTTAGTGGATAAATTAACCATTTTTAAGTTGCTGGATGGTTAAAGCTATAATTTCCTTTAATTAAATATTTTTATATGTTATATTCTTATTAAAAATAAAGAATAAAAGGTTAAAAAAATAAGAAAGCATAATTTTTTCTTCTCCAATTGTTTTGTTCATCACCGAACCACCATGGGAGGTTTTGAAGTTTCGGCTAACAAAGTTTCTTTGCATGTAAGCACCTAAACTATCCGTTTCTTTTAATTTTTATGTTTTTGAGATTGTTGCAATTAGGTCTAGCTAGCCCGTACCTTCATTTTTTAAATTGTTAAAGATTTTAAGGTTGAAATTGATGAATTTTTCTGATTTTAGATGTTAAATGATGAATTTGAAGTACTAGTTGTTATTTATAAGTATTTTGTTAAGTAATTTTTAATGATTTAAATCTTTAGGGATTAAATTGCTAAAGTAATAATAATTCAAGGACTTGGTGTGAAATTGTTACAAATATGGGCTGTAATGGATGCTAGTAACATTCTACTGGTGTGAATTTTCAATAAAATTGGTTTATTTGCATGATTAGGACATAGAGACTAAATTGAATAAAAATAAAAAGTTGAGGGTAATTTTGTAAAAGTGTCAAAAAAGACTAAATTGCATAAAATGAATTGGTTTTACTATCTAAATTAATGACTTGAATGCAAATTTTAATTTAGATCAAGAACAAGTGGAAAATTGAGAAGAAGAGAAAATTTCCAAATAGCCCCTATACCTAATCTTTGCTGCAATTGCTTTAATGTTGCTTGGATTGAATAATTATTATGATGTTTTGATGTAAAAGAATCAATTCTATGATGAATTGATGATTATCGAGCCCCGTTTGAACCTTAGGAATATATAAGATACAAATGACATGTCATTAGGGTTACCAAGTTTTAGATGCTGGTCTTGAATGTCCTACCGATGGCTGAGGTCTTACATTTGTTGCTAATTCTCATCAGCTTGTGTGGGCGGCATCATGTAGCTTACATTCCGAACGCCAGCTTCTGTGAGCAGACCTATTTAATGGCTCGAGTGAGCAACGATGTAAAGGAAAAGAAAAAAGAATGGTTTTGACCATATGTTTAGCAAACTTTGTGTAAGCTTTCCCGCGTATCCAATATTATTCTAAGTGATTCAACGGGAATGAAAAGGAAATGAACGGTAAGTTTTCAAATAACTTATGTCATGAATCTATAAAAAGGATTAGAGAGGAAATGTTCAAGGAAATTATATCTATGTTCTTGAAAATGATGATTTCAAGTGATGTTGTTCATGTATAATGAATTACCTTGTGTTAATTCAAGTGAATTATGAGTCGATGCACTAACATATGTTGTTGATAATATTTAGGCTTGTGCCAAGCTTATGGTTGGATTATATCATGCTTAATCTTAATGATATACACCGAAATGGTAAGTGTCCAAATGGAAATATTGCTTATGTGCATGAAAAGGTTGTATGAATCAAAAGATATATTTTCTTATGAAATGGCTTATCATGTGGTTGATTCCAAAATAGTTATGTATCAATGTACTAACTTTTGTATCGATGATGATATTTAGGCTTGTGTCGAGCTTGTGTAATTGGTTGATGTTTATGCTAATGTCTTGTATTATGCAAATGATACGGGTAAGAAAAGGTAATGAAATGGTAAGTTCATAATGGAGATGTAATTTGGTGATATAAAAGGATTGATGAGTTAAAAAACCTACATATATTTGAGAAATTTACTTACTCTATAGATGAATTTACCTATGTTGTGAGTAAACACACTAATTCATCAATTGATAATATTATTTAAGCTTATGCTAAGTAAATGGAATGGAAAGTAAGTAAATGGAATGGCAAGTAAGTAAATGGAATGGTTCATCGTCTTAAGAAAAGTTGATGATTATGTAATACAACTTATAAGATCTTATTATGTTATGAATGAAAAGTATATGTGATGTTGAGGGATTTACTCATTTGTGAGTTGATGGTTATGTAGTTTTATAATTCTTGAGGAATTGGTATAGGTTTATATTTACCCTATAAAGTTCATTATTGAAATGGAATGTTATGTTAAAAGTTTATACAAGCTTACTAAGCATTCATTGCTTAAGTAGTTATTTTCTTTTACTTTAAAAATTATCGTAAGCTCATCGGTTGGAAGCTCGTCGGAGATCTATCACACTATTCAGCGATTATATCGGTAGTTTTTGATGTTTTAGCTAAGGTTATAATGACATGTATAGGTGGACTTGTGTTAGTATCTAATCGAATTCTAGTTGATGATATTGGCATGTATAACTTGTTTTGGTACCATTTGATGTTGGTTGGTTGGTTGGTTAGTGTCATTTTGGTACTCATAAATGCCATACTAGTATGTGTTATTTTGGCAATGTGTTAATGCATGTTTGAATGGCCAAAATGATATGTGATGAATTGATCTCAATATGGTGAAGTTATGGTATGTTTTGAAAATGGTATTGAACTAGATGCTTATGAATGAATTGTGGTCAAATATATACATATGTTTAGGTAAGTTTGAACGTTGCAATTGAGGTGCCTTGTATGGCATATTGGTTGAATGGTTATGAACTATTGAATTGGTCAATTTATATTAGTTTTGGTCATGTTTTGATGCCTTAGTTATATGCACATAAGTTCATTAAGTAAGTTCATGATTTGGTGAAGGAATTGACTTGTCTTTGGGAAATTTCATGTCCACATGGCCTGAGACACAAGCGTGTGACTCAACCGTGTGTTATGCGACACGACCATGAGACACGGCCATGTGTCCCCTATAGGTTTTAAGATTTGCAAGTCAGGCTGTTACACGGCCTAGCACATGGGCGTGTGAAGCCATTTCGAGAGTTACACGGCCTGGCACACGGGCATGTGGCTTAGCCGTATGACCCAAGTTTGAAAGTTACACAGGCACGAACATGGGCTAGGACACAACCGTGTGTCCCTATTTCGATTGTTACATAACCTGAGACACCGGCGTGTGTCTCAGTTGTGTGAGTCACACGGCCTGGCCACACGGTCGTGTGACCCCTACAGTCTAAATTTTCTAATTTTTTTCATGAACTTTTCAAAAGTTTCCAATTTATTCCCGATTTGTTTCTAAAGTGTTTTTAGGGCCTCGAGGGCTCGATTAATGGATGATAAGCATGTGAATGAATGATTTAAATTCAAGATTCTATTAATGTGTGAAATGTATGTTTTATGTTACATTTTTACAGTAACGCTCTGTAACCCTATTCTGGCTATGGATACGGGTTAGAGGTATTACAGAACTCTTATAGAAGCAGAAGGCTAGATGCGATTGGCTCCATAAACGCACTCTGCAGCAAAGAAAACAAAATAAGATTACTACCCTTAAGAATGACAACAGGGATTCAATTTATGATGATGATGCCCTTTAGTTTGAGGCGATTAATTTTTTCCAACGACTATATGGGGAGCAACTGCAACCTATGATAAGGTTACCTCTTAACTTTTTTTCCTAAGCTTTTTCATGATGAAGTTTAATTTTTGGAAATAGCAGTACCAGATGAGGAGATCATGGTTGCTTTTTGATATGGCACCTTTGAAGGCTCCTGGGAGTGATGATTTTCATGCTCTTTTCTTCCAAAGTCAATGGGAACAAGATGGTAGTTCTATTTGTAGATGGGTTAAAAATATCTTCGACGGGGAAATTATTAGTCCATCTTTGAATAACACTTTGATTGTTCTTTTACCCAAGGTCCATGCCCCTAATAGTTTTTCTGAGTTTAGGTCCATTAGTTTTTGCTCTGCCTGGTATAAACTGGTTATGAAGATCATTGCCAATCATTTTAAAGTTGTTTTTCCAAAGATCATTGCGTAGGAACAAGTAAGATTCATAGCTTTGCGGAACATTACTAATAATATCATTATAGCACAAGAAGCCATCCACTCTATGAGAAGTAAGCAGAAGAATAAGAAATGGATGGTTGTTAAGATTGATTTGGAGAAGGCCTACGATCATGTTCTATAAGAATTTATTGATGCTTCTCTTAAAGCTGCAAGTATCCCTGATCTTTTGAGAAATGTTATCATGTCTGCAATCTCTAATTCTACTATATAGATACTATGGAATGGTGTACTGTCTTAGAAGTTTTGGTCGGCTAGAGGTATCCGTCAAGGATTTCCACTATCCTTATATCTATTTGTTCTATGTATGGAGTGGCTATGACACAACATTCATTTGGCAATTCAAGATGGATAGTGTCATCCTATTTGCCTATGTCACTCAGGTCCAATTGTCTTTTCTTCTTTTTTTTGTAGATGATCTCATCATTTTTGGGAAAGCAAGCGAGAACCGTGCCAAGATGATTAATGCAATTCTGAAATATTTTTGTAATTATTCTGGCCATCAGGTGAACGCAGGGAAATTTAATATTTTTTCTCTAAAAGTGTTAGTGAAGTGTTAAGGAGACACCTTAATAATATTTTGGGCTTCTATAGGGTGCAAAACCTTGGATCATATTTGGAGATTCCTTTCTATGAGAAAGTTACTAATAGCACTATAAGGTTCATAGTCGATCGGGTCCGAAATAAATTGCAAAGTTGGGAGGCTAGGAAATTGTCTTTAACTGGTAAAGTCACCTTAGCTCAGTTAGTCCTGTTAATGATTCCCAGTCATTTCATGCAGTCGATGATGATTCCAAAAAGACTATGTCAAAAAATCAAGCAATTGGTTTAACAATTCATTTGGGGCTTGTCAAAGGGGAAAGGAAGATGGATCTTGTTAGCTAAGAGTCTATTTTTTAGCCACAATCTTATGGGGGCCTTGATATTAGGCGTTTGGAAGATATTAGCCACAATCTTGTGGGGGCCTTGATATTAGGCATTCGGAAGATATTAGCTCGATTGATCAAACCAAAATCGCCAAGAGGGGGAGTGAATTGGCTTTTAAAAAATTTTAGGAAAGCTAGAAAGAAAAGATAGAACAATGAACACAATAATTCAAAGTGGATTGGCCCTAATTACCTACTCCACTACCTTAGTTTTCCACAACTAAGGATTTTCCAAAATTCATTAAATTGTTCAACCTTTGATGACAAGGTTTAACCTTACAACTCCCTTAAGATTTCTACCCAAATCTTAAGACAAGCCTTCTCAAAAAATTACAAAGAAGCAAACAAAGAAATAATCCTTACAAGAGCATAATGTTTGCCAATTAAGAACAAATAGATAAGAATACACTTGAGCTAAAGAAAAACAATAAAAGCTCACAAGTGTGTACAAGAAAATTATGGAAGAATTGGGCACAAAGGTTGTTTGATTGAATATTTTTACTTGAATATCTTTCTTGTTGTTGTAGGATCTTTATAAGTTGATATTTATATCCCCTAATTGATTTCCAAGCGTTGAGGTTTTTGTGGTAGGTAATAGAGCTATTAGGGATGTGAAAACCAGAACATTTAATATACCTCTAATAACGAATATCGATACCAAATAAAAAGGTATTGATATTTTTTGTAATAAATGCTAAATTCAATGATTGTTGTAGCTAAAATATAGATACCAGGAAGATTTTATTGATAACACATAAAGGGCATAATATCGGATCGATACTTAGCTGAATTTGTTAAAGCCAGAATGTCAATTTGGTATCATTTGTTTCCAAAGGTATCGATATTTGGCTTAAAAAGTATCGATACTTTTTGGCTTGGAGCAATTCTGACTTGTTTAAAAAACAGTTTATCTAGTTGAAAAAGTCCATAGTTAAAATCATTTTAACTTGATTTTGAGATTGATTCACAAATTTTCTAAGTAAGAATTGAAAATTTAATCTTTTAGATTTCTTTTGAAAAATCATGTAGTCAATTTTGTTTAATTTTAACTTTTATTCAAAAACCCTTTAATTTGTTATATCAAAATATATTTTCAAATAAAGTTTAGTTTAACAATCTCCCCCTTTTTTATATAACAAAACATTTCATAAATTTGTTTTTGAATATATTGCTCCCCTTTAATAAAAGCCTTTTTGAATTTAAGGCCAAAATAAAAATTGACATACATTTTCAAAATTTGACATTCATTTTTACTTTAAGGAAAATAGTCACATAATTTGCATATGGATAGCATAATATCAATCAATTTACCTTTTTTTCTCCCCCTTTTTGTTATATCAAAATAGACAAATAAAGCTTAAGGAGAAAAAGATGGTTAGTTCCAAAATATATGGACATGAAGAAATAGTGAACTAACATAAAAATAACCAAATTATCTTATAATACTTAATAAAAAAATAATGAGCAAAAAGAAGCCATAGACATAAGAAATGAACCAAAAGTAATAGTGCAAATGTGATGAATAATGATATGAAAATGCAAACTTAAAAATCTACTCTAATCGTCATCATGGGAAGAGAAGGGAGGAGTTGATGGAAAACAAGCAAGAAGAGATGCCATTTGCAGCTCTAACATCGATAGCCTAAAGTTAACCTCATCCATATCAGATCGAACCTTACCTCTAAGTCCTTAAACATCATTGCTCAAAGAGTGGATAGTGTCGAGGATGGAACCATTAATCTTAGATGAAGGTTGAGCAACTTGAGATGGCAAAGACGAAGGAGGAGCACGTTCAGGTGAAGGAACTTGTTTGGGTGCCGGAATGTCTTCATCTTCATTATTCAATGGGTGATCCCTCTTAACCTATGTACCAAAGGAGACATCATAATGATATCCCACATGATGTACTGCTCCATAACTAATAGGTTGGTTAGAAGTAATAGGGGTGTCTCCATGAGTGCTAATGCCTAACCTCTTAAAAAGATATGACAAATAAGTGCAATGAGGAAGAGTGATATTTATACTCATCCCCCCTTGATAGCCTTAGTTATGTCATTAAACATGATAACGGCTCTGTAACCTCCCAAACTTGGCCTAGACGTTATGGCTAGATTTAGAAGGCTACATTAGCCACCGAAATGGTTAAGTTAACTTACATTAATTTTGAAGACTTTAAATAAACTCATTTTAGAGAAAACCGTACTTGTACTTTGAGTTAGCTTAAAAGCATTCATTCATTAGGTCGTGTATGCTTAGGATTCATTTTATTGTTGATAGTGTTGTTTTAGAAAAACCGTTTGCTTGTTGCTCTTCTTGAAAAAAAAAACTTGATGTTAAACTAATGTAGCGGAAAAATCATTTTTTAAGTCATTTTGGAAACTTAGTTGCCTTATCGATTTGTTTTTCAAAAATAGTTCATTTGTAACGCAGCGGAAACTAGGGAACAATATCAAATTTTACTTAAGCTCGATATCATGCATTATCCGGTTATTATACTGGAGTAATCCATGCATGCAAAAATCCCCAAATGAAAAGTTACCAAGCCACAGACCAAAAATAATTAAAAAAATACAAACCAAAACTAATAGAAATTTATTAATACTTATTAAAAATAGTCCGGGTTCAAGGTGATTCTCCGAATGCCGAGTCTGGTCCTAATTTTGAGGATTACCTAAAAAGTTAAACACTATTGGGGGTGAGCTTATGAAAAGCTCAGTGTGAGTCGAACAATTATTTAAACAGACAAAAACATCAAATACAGTGAAACATATTAGCATTAAGATAAGAATATTGAACCATCACCGAAACTTCATATAATTACATAGCCATTATCAATATCGATGTCAAACGGTGTATGAGCATGGGTCATCATTCATTCGAGTGACAATCATTAATTTCGATACCATTCAATACAACAAAATACAATAGTATCATAAATCAATAACTTTCGAATATGTCGTGCACATGATGCAATGCAAAAAGGTTCCTACCCATACCGCTATACACCATGAGTTCACCAGAACCCGTCATCCGAACTCCAAAACAGTATGGGCTTAAGCCCGTTGTGGTTAAAACCACCGATAACAATATGCAAACAATTCTGCCAGTAAAAGTGTAGACAAGCTGCCAATAAAAAGGCGATAAATTGCCACTCCCTCGGTACTCCAAGTGAAGTGCACTGACTACGAATAATAGGAATATGTCGCTAGTACTCCACGGAACTCCTCCGTCAACCATAAAATCTCAACCCAATGCATATGTAATATGTCACATAATCACATGCATAATCATATCTCAATACTTTTCACATTCATTTGACATGCTCATCATGTCCTCAATAATCACATACTTTCAGTAAATGAAAACAGTGTTCCAATCTTTCAAATTACAGTTGTATTTTTATCAATCAATATCGTTCAATTTCACATACTTAACGGATTTTCATTGTGCATAAATAGCACCTTTTTCAGTACACAATATAACAAATATCTCATGCATTTAAATCATACATAAGCTTAATATCTCAACACATTATATCATTGAATCAAACGTTCTCATATCTCGTAACTCAAATATGCAATTACAAACTCAATCAAACATTCATACTATCAAACTAGCAATTTTGCCAACATGTCAATCTTTTAAGGCTCGAAACATACATGGTTCAGCCACTCACAAAATCAATAATTTGGCTATCAATTCAATCCAATCAGCAAGTTAATTTATCAAAAATAACATGATATTTAACATTTTCAAAAAAATTTATGAGTTTAGGACCCACATTTTATTTTTCACTTCCTCGTAGCACACTAGCAAATCTTTCAATTTTCCTTAATAATTCCTCGAATGAACAAAAAAAAAATCCAGTATAAACTCAATCAATTTACCATTAAACCAGAACCAATCCTTGAAATTATAACTATTTTATGAATCCAAACTAGTTAGATTCCTTACACTGTATCTATGCGAACCGTACGTACAATCGTTCTTTACTTTTACGGATAATTTGGGGCGTTTGGGTCAGCACCTAATTCAATAATATACTGGAAAATCAGTAGCTAATTAATGATTAAATTCCTTCATTTTATCAATTCATAACCTTTACCCAACAACTTTGTCGAAATAACAAACTAGTTACCCTTAATTGCACTTACGCTTCATGATTTATGGGTTTTAAATGGCCAATAAATCAAGAACGTTATTCAATAATTGAAATGGGTTTAAAATCTTATTAGGAGGGTTCAAGAACTTAAATTAAGTCTAGAAAAATATAAGTAAGAACCAATAAACAAAACAGCCCCTTTTCTTGCATATAGGCACACGCACCACCACTCATGGTGGCCAAAATTGGGGCTGAATTTTAAAAAGGTTTGAGATCTCATTAAAATATATAAAAATACCTTTGAAATCATTTAAAATCTCCCAAATTTTAGATCTTGAAATTTTTGTTTTTAATTGACAAAATTAATCAAGAAATTGAAGAGAGAGAAACGGCAATGACACTTTCTTGGCAATGTTCGGGATCGATCTTGGAGTTCAAGATTTTAGATTTGGGGCTGATCTTAATAAGTAAAAATGACAGCAATATGGTGGAGAATATGTTAACAAATCTTGTGGAAAAAAGAAAAAAAGAAAAAGATGGTAAAACTAGGTGTAGGTGACGATAACAATGGAAGAAAGGAAAAAAAATTAGAATCAAAGAGAAGGAAGGGGGAGAGGAACGGCTAGGGCAATGGGAAGAAGAATTAAAGGCTGATTATTTGTGACAAATTAACATTTATACCTAGGGTTACAAGGCTTCAAAAAGAAGGGAGTTTTGCCAAAAATTAAATTATTTGTATGGGAATGGAATTGAAGTTAGGACCTCAAGGATAAATTCACTAATGTTTAACCATCAAACAAATAACTCATTCTTGATATAATTTTGAAATATTTAATTTAAAAAATAAAACATGTCACAAACTAGGGTTTAAGGAAAAATTTGCAAAATAATAAAAATGGTGAGAGAGAAGGGATTTGAAATTGGGTTTCAATGAACATTTCACTAAAACTTAACGAACAAACCAATACGTCATTTATTTCCTAAAAATGCATAGATAATCTAAAAAATTAAGGCATGACCACTCTCTCTTGATTCAAAAACCCGATTATACTAACCCCCGATTTTTTGGATGTTACAGGCTCGGTTGGGACACCTATTGGTTGGAAAGAATCGAGCCACCAATAATTTGTGTTTCAAAGCTTAGCATATTTCTTAATGGGGTGTAGGTTCCAAGTTATGATCAAATGGAAGACACGATCATGAAGGTCAAGTTTGGATATCGATCCAGACTGAATAAAAAGAGCAGGATTGAAAGGTCCTTTTTCATCAGAGTTACCTTCAGAAGAAAATAAAGATAATCTCCGAACTCTTCTAAGGTAAGACGTATAGGGGTGTTCATTAAGAAAGAAGTGATGGCTATGATGGTGTCACCAGACTCATCGTGTTTAAGTTTGGCATTAGAGAAAAATTCTCGAACAAGATTATAATAAGTCGGTGATGAAATATTAAGAAAATTCATCCAACATCAATTTTGTAAAATGGAAAGATACACAAAAGTAATACCCTCTAACATGACTCTATCAAATTTCTTAGACTCCCAAACTCTTTTAAATGCAATGTAACACCTCTAGCCCATCTTCGTCACCGGATTAAGGTTACGGAGTATTACCGAACAATTGAGGAACACTTAACATCTTATCTAAAAATAAATTTAACATATTATATTCCATTCAATCACATGCATTTTGTCCTTAAATTGATGTCATAGAAGCAATTAGGGACTAATTTGAAACAAAATGAGAAGTTTAAGAAAAAGATACAAAAATTGGAAAAAAAAAGGGGTCACACGGCCGTTTGGCCAAGCCGTGTGACATCACATCAGGTCATGTAACTTTCAAACAAGGGACACACGGCCGTGTCCTCTCCCGTGTAACTCACTGAGTTGCCTCACACACCCGTGTGTCAGGCCGTGTGCTAGGTTATGTAACTCACTAACTTGGAACACTAAGAAATCTCAAATGACATATGGCCGTGTCACTAGGCCATGTGACAGCCTATGTTTCAGGCCGTGTGAACCCAAAATTTACCTCAAAATCAATTCACTTCAAATCCAATTCATGCATAACTAACCAATCCATTTGGGCACACAATCAAGAGGTTTAAACATCATTCAAACACACATAAACATGTCATTTCAAATATCCTAAATCATCTAACCAAGATGTCATTCAAAGGTACCATAATTGTATCAAAGCATCACTTACCAAAACATGCCAATATTGCCATCTTTCAAACATACCAATCTAGATCCTTATCTACAACATCACATATAGTCATTTGCATGTCACGAAAAACATACCAACCAAAAACCTTATTTACAAGCATTTGAAAATAACCAAAATGACATAACTTGGTGAGATGTTAAAGTTCACCAAACCAAACATAAGCTTCAAAGCACAAACATAAGCTTCAGAGCACAAACATACCAAATCACTATTAATACATTCACAAGATACCATCATTAAACAACCAATACATGCCATTATTAACATTGTCCAAAATACACAAAATCTACAGAAATAGTTATTGGATAGTGTGATAGGTCTCCGACAAACTTCCAACCAACCAAGCTTCTAATAATATATAAAATAAAAGAAAATAACTACATAAGCAACGAGTGCTTAGTAAGCTCATATAAACTTTAAACATAACTTACCACTTCCAATAATACAATTCATAGATTAAGTATAAACCATTACCAATGTCATAAGCTTAGTAAAATCCTATACAACATCATCAAATTCACAAGTTAGTATACTTGTTCATGATACATATGAAATCAACTATAAGATATGTAGTTTACCTTATATATACATAACATTGAACTCATCAATGTTGCCATAATATCATGATTCATTTCATTTGCATACTTACCATTTCATTTCCCTTTTCTTACCCGTTGAATCATCTAAAATTACATCGGATACTCGAGAAAGCTCATACATAGTGTGTCTTTACTTATAACCGTAACATTTCCTTTACATTAATGCACACACGAGTTGTGAAATAGGCCTTCTCACATAAGCTATGGGTCAGAATGTAAGCTATATGATGCTGCTCACACGAGTTGTGGAGATTCCGAAACATGAAATCTCTAATGACATGTCATTTGTATCCCAAGAATTCTTAAGGTTTAATTGGGACTTCAAAGTTCAAGCATTGCTTGGACTCAGTTAATATCTTGCAAAGATCAAGTTAGGCCCATGACGAGCCTGGAGAAGATGGTATGGTAAATACGAGTCAAGGTGGAGATTTATGGGGTGTGCCTCGTATTTTTGATTGAAAAAATAGCGACGTCACAATGAGAAGCTTCCTGACTTTGCGGCAACAAACAACATCGTGATAATACGAATGGGGACATTGCGATATGGTGATGTGTTCCCCATATAAATCGAGTTTATTCTCCTAGTTAAGCTCTACTATCTTTTCCCAGTTGAACTCTGATTATACTAGAGAAATTTTAGTATGATTAGACCTTTAATCTTAGCCTATTTAAAGGGGTCATTGTATCCCTGTTTTGAGAGGCCAATTAAGAAGTAATTAAATATGTAGTACTACAGGGCTTTTCTTTTGGGGACGACAAGATATAGTCATAGATGACTTTTTGTGAGAGTTTTCGTGGTAATTATGGAGAGAATTTTGTTCCCGAGCTAGGTTTTGTTTTCAAGGTTTGGGTTTGTATATTTAGCACATTTAGGCTTATTTTCTTCATGTTGTACTCTCATTTATTTACTCATTTAGTGAAAAGTCGAAGCCTCATTTGCCCGTAGTTTTTATCCTCTTTGGATAAGTTTTTCACATAAAATTTGTGTTCAATCTTCTCTAACTTTTCTATTTTGTTGTTTATATAGGTCGACCCCCAACACTCAGCCTGTAAAAAATACTATTAAGCATTTTCTATATATACATGAACCACCCCTAATTTCATATCTAATACTTTGTCCAAACCCACAAAATAATAATTTGGAAGTTGTTCATTAAATTCATTCAAACCAATTCTAATGGACATATTATAATTAAGTAGTGCGATGGTCAATAGACTTTTCTATCTAAACATTTAACCTTTTATATAAAGTTATCTTGATAAAAATTATTTTTATATCTTGCTTTTTATGTCTGGACATGGTTTTCATAATCAGACAAGTAATTGAATAGGTCTAATTAACAATTCTCCATTTAATGATCAATTCAACCAATGTACAGATTAAAGAAACAAAATTAACCACCAATACTTCTGAGATTTTACTTTCATTTTAAATTAACAAATAATAATAACCCATGAGCAATATCCCAAATATTAAGCTAACAATAAAAAAATGTTGTTTATATAGAAAAAAAAAATAAGCAACTAGATCGCACCTCGACGACCGCAACGATGGCTTCAGACGATAGCCAACGGTACTAAGGCAAATAACACATAGTAGATGAAGAGAAGAAGCAAGGAACTGAGGCAGACGACACAACAAGACTCGGCCAATTTTCTTTTTTGGTTTAGAAATAGGAGTACCCGACAGTGCTGCTGCTACCTTTCGGCTTCTCTTTTATTTCTTTATTGTTTTGCGCTGGGATAATGGGTTTAAGCCGTTTTTAAATGGAATTGAGTTGAAAATAAAAGTAGTTTTTGTTTGGGTTAGGATAATTTGGCCCTAATACTCATTCAATTGGTGGGTTGTAGTTTAATTATAGTACGATCCGATTCGTAAGTCAATTGATTTTTAAATTATTTTAAATTGATGTATTAATTAATCTGGTTTGGTTTGAATAATCTTGGTACTAGACTACTGATTTTTTGCTTTCATTGACGTGATTGTTGTTCCTCAATTCTGTTCCACCATTGAATTGCAGCTTCAAAAATAGAACCTTTCTAGGTTCAACCATAGGTTTTCACTTAAAATAAACTTCTACCATGACTTCCAATCCTAATATTCTCCAACGTGTACCTTCCCATGAAAATCATCCACTTTGATCTTCACTCATCGACCACTCAATTCTAGGGCTTTTCCAATTCATCTCTTGCAAAATCTACAGAGACAAGGGTTATGAGTGGAACCTCCATTCGTGCCCATTTGAATATCCACATGTCATTTTGTTGTTACAAAGCTTGTACTATCTACAACAATTCTTCAGTCATGCACCTCATCTTGAACACTGGGCATCCAATCGTAGCTTTAAAAACAATTTCTAACATAAGCTTTGATGCCAATTTGATGGGAATTAAGAAAATAGGATGAATTGAAGAGGATTATATATTATCATTATTAAAACTCTATTAATGATAATAAACCTCTATTTACTGAACACTCATACGATCAATTATATTAATCCTCTAGTAAAATATTTATACGTAAAAACTCCATTTACTATGCAATGGACAGTTTTTTCATGTTTTTAAGCAAGAAGTTTAACCCAAACCAAAAAGATCAAAATTTTAACCTTTACAAATGTTATTTTGGATCTTATCTCATTAAAGTCATCATATCTGCCATGGTGTAATCCAAACTTATCAAAAACTTTCTCAGAACACATTCAACTTCAGTAGTATACTACCCCTAACAATCCTATGGTAATGACATGGCATTTTCAATATTTAACGAAAATACAAAACAGGCTCGAATAAAATAACTTAAAACACAAACTTCAAATAATTGAAGTTCAATTCGATGCTCCATGATTATAATCTGTAAAAATGACAGATCTAACTAAAATATCCAATTTCAAAACTCCTTTATATAAATGCTTGGAGTTTTAGAAAGAGGAGCAAATACGAGAAGCAAATGGAACTGGATTCAAGCAAAGCAGGGGTTCTAAACAAGCCACCATTCATATTGTTTGAAAATCTTACAAATTCTATTACAAAGAAATGCTCCTCCAATTTGGACTGTAAGAGCAGTACTTGTTTTTTGCCTACGACATTAGTACTTGAAAAAAAGATATTCATATACAGATGACACTGACACACAATACAGAATAAAAAGACGAGGAAAGAATAGTATTCAACATCAAGAAACAAGTAAAAAAAAAAAAAAAAAAAAAAAACCAGAGCTGTTTAAGAGGCAGAAAATCAAACCCCATTCAAAGAAATCATTAACGAAACTAAAGCAGACTATATTACTTAATTCCCAGAACACAAGGCTAAGAGAACGGCATTTCAACTTCACCAACACCCCCACCAGCACCATCGTCAGCATGTCATTTTTCATAGAATGATGCCACGTTACAGTTGCTAACACTGCACTTAGTCGGCAGTCCAGCTCTGCTCCACAATTTCACGGACTCTTCTGTTGTACTCCCGCTTATTCTCACTAAACATTCGAGCAGCTTCCGAGTTTGCTGGAGAGTTCGGGTTTGGATCACAAAGTAGAGACTGGCAAAAGCACATAATTGTTGTTAGCATGTTTAGTCTGCTTTAATTAAGAATCTTGGATTCACATTTCCTTGGCTTTTGAGCAATGCAAAGAAAGGTAATTAACTTGATAATGATAATTAAAAAGAAAAAGAAAACGTCTAGATTGGAGCCCGCTTTCAAGATGATTGCTTGATGTTGATTATTAACTTGTAATCACAAATTTCAAAGCAATTTGTATCAAATGCATGCAGTGATATATAGACTGAACACAGGATGAAGTTGTGAGGACAGGAAAACATCTTAAGACCTCTTCACTGCAGGAAGACAAGATTAAACTTGATAATTGCGCACATCAAACCACAAGTAATTTAACCAAAATGTCTGAAGACTTCTGTTAACTGCATACTGAAAAGAATGTTGAAAAATGGTTTAAAAGGGACATCGTCTTGCCTCCTTTACACAAATTGATCTCTTACATGAAAATCTTCCTATGTTATGAGAAGTGAATAAAGATGCAAAGGATATCGACCAAAGGTAACAACAAAAAAATAGAGAGAGAATTGAGAAATGTAGAATATATTTTTAAGAAGGGCAATAATACAATATGCTATTTCCATGTTTAGTCAAAGATGGGCTCTTATAATTTGAAACTACTTCAATTCTTGTTTCTAAGATATTCACCTTCCTTCTAGAAAACTAGCTTCTATAGATATAACTTAGATTTTATTTTATTAAAAGAATAGCACTTGTTTAAAGTTGTCTCATTGTAAACTGTTTTGGTGCACTTGATGTGAAGGCAAAACAAATTGACCCCTTTTTCAACAATACGAATATTACTTCAATCAGTTAGAAAATGGAGAGTTACTAGAATAAAACCTTGGGCCAAAGTTCCTACGATTTCTCCCTCAATTATCTAGTTATAGAGAAAAAAAAATTGAAACACATAAAAGGCTACACAGACTAAAATCAGTCACTCTTTTGGTTTATTGACTTCGTTATAAATATAATAAATTTTCACACATTACAAAGAGACACCCTCCATCCCTTAATAGTTGTCCACCCTGCATAAGTTATTTGCTAAAGAAGAGACATGCATACCTATGACAAGAAATTTGACAATGACTACTTATTAACTTTTATTCATGGATAAGAACTAAAGGACCACTAAAAAGGAGAAATAGACTAAAGTTAAAGGTAAGAGGGATATGACAGCTTGCTCATCTGCAAACTGGCCTACCACTGCGCCATAATACATAGACCTACAGCTTGCTTATGCAACATGCATCTCTACCGCACATGTCATCCTCTATTTGAAGTCTATTTTTGCATTATCCTCACAACTACTCAAGTCCTTTCAAATGTCTTTGTTTTATAAAAGTTTGATATAAATGATTTTCAGGGAGTCCAATCACTGGCTTCATAACTTTTTTATGTTTGTCAAGTGCCTACCTTTTTGTTAGACATAAACACTGATAGGCCAAACATAAACATCGAAAGCAGACACATATTGAATGAGTTGTGCAATAAATAGAGGCGCTATGGGGAGCAATTACTTATGTAAAGGCACATGTAACTCGTAAAGTTAGAATTTGAAATTCAACAAACTGTGAACACCATGGTTTAGAGGAAGCAATTGATAAAACATGGTTTCTTCATAGAGGAAATAAAAATGAAAAATGGCAGAGAATGCTGCACCTGGATAGAGGTGAGTATAGCTGCAACATCATATATAGGACTCCACTGGTTTTGTAAAATATCCAGACAAATGCTCCCATCTGCATAGACTGATCAAAACATGACCGATCACTTGATGGGAAAAGAAGGAAAAAAAAGGAACATTTTGCACATAAAGCTAAAAATAAAATCATTGAACATCTTATACATACTATTCGGATGAAACATTCGTGAGACGAAACGGACAGTTGGAGGCTTATTTGGATAATCCTCTGTAAACTGCAAAGTCAACTTGAACGTGCCTGAGAATTTCAAGAAAATATTTATGTTACTTGAGAAATAAAAATAAATTATTATACTAAAAACAAGAAAACAAAAATTCCACTGTGGTAAATAGAAAGAGTAACCAGGCAATAAAAAAATAAGACATCTAGTCTAAGATACCAGTGCCTATGGAGTAAAGATTTTATCAACTAAATTTCCATTTTATTGATTACAGCCAACCTCATCAAAGCTCACAAAAAATGCACCTGAAAACATTTTTTTAGGAGAAAACCTCCCTCAAAGGACCAAACACCATAAATTCAACACTCAATCTTGCTACCCTTACCTCATTATACCCAAGCAAGCCCTCAGTAATTTCCTTACAATCAAACCACCAAGTTATAGCAACAAAACAATTTGCACAAAACTTATCATTTGAATGTCACAGTTTTTGAACTCCAAAGATGACATGTTACAATTCCAATGACAAGGAGAAAAAATCCCCCCGAATTTCCAATAATAAGGCAATTCATTAAACATGAGTTGCTAATTCCTTGCACTATACTGATCAAACAAATGTTCAACAGCAATAGTGGCAAAGAAAAGTAAAGAAAATGCAATTGCTATTATGGCCAAAACCAATGGTCAATTGACAATAATCATGATTCATGAACATCAAAAGACAACACAATAAAGGCACGCACATAAGAACTCTAAGAGGCATAAACCACAAAAAGTTCATCAATGAAAAAACCGAAAGAAAAAATTTGACTGCACTCAGTCTTCACCAACTCAAACAAATCATGTGGGCTTGAATCATGTATCACTGCTAATTGATTAAAGCATGCATGCAAAAACCACATTACATTTCACATTGCATGGACAAATGACAAATTTAGCAAGAATTGGAACAACAAAATGGTACAATTTTATAAATTTTCACCAAAATCCAAAAATATAACATTATTAGCAGCTCAAATTTCAAAACTTCGACAAAATCCCCAAAGACTATATCAACAGCATAATAAATAAAACCAAAAATCCAAGAAATTGAAGTGATAGAAAACAACAGAAGTGTTACCTCCATCCCAAGGAGTATCGTCAGGCCTGCAAAAATATCGAAAACCCCAAAAATTAAACGAAAGAGCGAAAGGAAATGGAAAGAGGAAGATATGAGGAAAATTGAGAAATACCCAAAAATAACAGCGTTCCAAAGCATGATATTATTATCTTGAGGAGCCCCACTAATACCAGCAGGTGGATCCTGCTGTAACCTCTTGAAGTCTCTCATCAGCCTCTTCCTTGCTGGGGTTGACATCGCCTTCCTTCTTTTCTAAAAACAAACCAACCCAATCCGATCCAAATAAATAAGTAAACCCAATTTTCTTTTACAAAGAGAAAGAGATCTGAGGCGAAATCTATGAAAGATCCATCTCTGCGATTTGATGTTTCACAAAGAACAAAAAGGTAAAGCTAGGGTTTTCTTTTTCCTTTGTTTTCCTTTTTTTTCTGCTTGGGAGAACGGATTTGTTTGTATTTTGTTTATAACGGAGAAAAAAAATACGGTCGGTAATGTTGTGACAGTATGGTCAAATGAGTTTCGGAACCAACGAATAGTGTCTCCCCACGTCAATGCCAATTAATTTCTATTTTTTAATTGAAAATTTTAAGACGGTAAAAAACTAAAGACACATACAAAACTCGTTAAATGCAGACATGGTAATGAAAAAACTAACATAGAGGATTTAATTGGTTTTTTTATTATTTTATGTAACTTAATTAATCATTTAATCCTAATTTTTTAAAAATTTTATTATAAATTATAATAAAATTGTTAGAAATATTTTAGAAATTATAAACAAATGCAAAAAAAAAACTACAAATAATTTATAGAAAATTATTAAAAATTAATAAAATTTTATAAAACAAAAAATGTATTAAAATATTAAAAAGTTATAAAAAAATTTCTATTTTACTGGTTTAGAGTATTTGGTTTTGTAAAAAATAGACAAGAAGAAGAAGGACACACAGAATTTTACGTAGAAATTCTTTCGAAAAAAAACCACGGACAGAGGAGAAGATAATTCACTATGTTGAATTCAAATAATACAAGAGGAGAGACGACTACTATTTATAGGTTTGTAAAACTATATTCTAATCAAAGTCAAATAGAAGTAATAGAGTAAGGTTAAAACACTTTATTTGTAACAGTCCGGTTTAGACCCTAGTCGGAATAATAGTTTCGGGACCACGAATCCGAGTCAAAAAATATTTCAATATTATTTTCCGTGCTTATAATATGCGAATTAGCATGTGTGAAAGTTTTGTATGAAAATTTTATAATTTGTGTGCTTAATTTGCAAAAAGGACCTAATCGCGTAAAATGTAAAAGTGACTAGATAATTGTTAAAGTGTTTAATTGCTATGTCTCTTTGAATGAGAGGTCATTATGATGCAAACGGACCATTGGTTTAATGAATGGATAAGAATGGACAATAGTTAATTGAATTTCAATGAAATAGCTAAAGATAAAATTGGTATTTAGCAATTAAAGTTACGTTAAATAAAACAAAACATAAAATCATCCATATTATCATCATTTTAGACTGAAAATTAGAAATGAAGAAAGCCAAAGGCTAGGTTTTCATTCGGCTATGGTTGAAGCTTGATTAAGGTATGAGTTTTGTTCAATTTTTTATGACTTCTACGTTTTTGTGATCGTTGCTTAGTGTTCTATCAAGCCTGTGTCTCAATTTCTGATTTTGATGATGATTTTGAGTTATGCCATTGTTGATTTTGTGAGCTTTGAAATGTTAATTGATGGAAAATGAAAGATATGTTTTGAGTTAGCATGTTTTGTTTTTGAATTTTTGATGAAATTGAGTAATTTGGGCTAAATTGTGAAAATGATATTTTGAGGACTAAAATGTGAAATAAATGAAATTTGTGGACTTGTATGAGTACTATGAAAATTCAGCTAAGCATGGGATATGCGAATTATGTGTATTTTGTGATTTAGTGAAATAGGGACTAAAATGTGAAAATGTGAGGGCTAATTTGTAAAATGCCCTAAATATGTATTTTTGGATTGATTTGATTGATTTGGTGAATAAAATAATTAAATTTGAATTTATATAGATCAAGAATTAAAGAAAATAGAATTAGATCGGGGAAAGTCAAAAGTCGTCGAGTAGTCAATTCCGTCTATCCGAATCCGTACGAAGTAAGTCGATATAAAAATAAATGTGTTTAAATTGATTTATTCATGTATATATGACATTATATTTTGATGAATGATAATATAAGTTGAGAAAATGTGATATCCGGGAAAGTATCGACAAAGTTCCGATGTCTAAAAAGCCCCATACGAACCTTAGGAATAGTTAGGATACATATGTCACGACATAGGATCCGATATGTGTTATCGTGTAAGACCATGTCTGGGGTGTTGGCATCGACTTATGAATTATGTGTAAGATCATGTATGGGACATCAGCATCGTATTTGATTTCGTGTAGGACCTTGTCTAGGACAATGGCAGATTACATGTAAGACCACGTCTGGGACGTTGGCATTGTATTTGCTTTCCGAGCTATCCGCGTATCCTTATAATTCTAAACGGTTCAATGGGTATTCCGAGAAACGAATGAATATATAAGATGTGTATCCGATTCAGGTACGTTTGAAATGTATACTACGTTTGAAAACAAAGGTAAGTATATGTACAAGTGATGATATGTGTGTTATAAGTATGAGAAAGTATGTTATTTGTGCAAATGAATTGAGTATATGAGAAATATCCATGAATTATGTGGTTTGTGATAGTATTTGACTATGGAGTATATGCATTTAGATGATGTTTATATGCTTTAATTGATAAGTTTATTTGTATATGGCTTACTAAGCTTTTGAAACTTATTCTGTGTGTTTTTCAACTATTTTATAGATATCGTAGCTATCGGGAGCTCGAGGATTATCAAGGATCGTCACCACACTATCGAACTATATTTTAGTACCTTTTGGAAATGTATATATTGAAGTATAGCATGTATAGGCTAGGAGTATTTAAATATGTTTTGTAATGTTTATATCATGCCATGTGATGTGGCTAGTTGTGGTTGAACTTAGGGTTTGATTTTGGTATATGATATGTGATGCAAATTATGCTTATATAAAGCGCTTTGAATGGCCAAGAGAATTGGTCAAATTGGTAAGTTTTTGAAATGTGTCTATTATGGAAATTGGTAAGATTTTGGTATGAAATTTGATTGTATGTTTGGAGATTATGAAACCATATACTTTGGTATGATTTTAGGTTTAGATTTAGTATGATTTGGTTGATGAATTGAGAATGGAAGTTGTTGATAATGTAATGGCATGAATAATGTATGTTTTGGTATTGAAATTGGCTGAAATTATAGTGCAATTGTGCTTGTTTTGGTGCTTGTAGGTTTGACCCAAATTGGGTGGCAAATTGGCTTTTCAAATGGCCTATTTTTGTCCACACGAGCAGAGACATGGGCGTGTGTCTTAGCCGTGTGTGACGCATGGCCATGTTGCATGGCCGTGTGTCCCCTGGGGTGCCCTACGATTTTAAGTCAGGCTTGAGCATGGCTGTATGAGCAAGTCAGTATGTATGCCCTGTTTTGCCATGGTTTAGACACACGGATGTGTCTAAAGCCGTGTGAGGCACATGGCCTATTCACAACGGCGTGTGACATGTGAAACTTTGAAATTTTTTGTTAAGTTTCTAAAAAAATTTGTATGTGCTCGGTTTAGTCCCGACCCTTTTCTATTACATGTTTAAGGTCTCGTTGACCTATGTAAGGGACTTTGTAATGATGTGTGACAATGATACCATGATAATTGAGAATGAATGCGAAATGTATATGTAGGACCCAATTTTGGCCCGGGCCCATACTCATACAAAAAGCAAAAAATAAAACACAAAATTTTAAAGGTCCAATGTCTATTTACAAATTTTCGGGCCTAAACCAAACCAAACCCAAACATTAAATTAAATACCAAATTAATCCCTAACCCAATAACAAGGCCCAAAAATACAATGGCCCGGTGACAAAAATTAGCCCAGGCCCGATAGTTTAACATTTTCAGAACCCTAGGGTTCCTTTCCCCCTTGCGCCGCTGCTGCCTTTGTACCAGCTTTCACGCGTGCCACCCGCGCCTCCACTTCCCATACTCCATGTAGACACGCCCATGAATGACTTCTCCACATCTATCAAACACATACAGAAATATATAGCAACCATATTTGTTAAAGGTGATTTAAAGTCTCATTTTTCTTTCGATTTTATTTTCATTTTCTTTGATTTTTATCTACTGTATATAAATAATAAGAGAAAGAGGAACCGGAGTCACCGTCGAAGGGCCTTCACTGGTCGCGAACGGAGGCCTGGGCAATAGCCTTTCGGCTGGGAAGCAAGGAGGGAGTGAGAGAGTTTGAGAGAATTAGGGTTTTTAAAAAAGGGGGAAAAAATTAAAGTGATTTTAAAACATTTTTTTGGTTAAAATAGCAAGAGGAAAACGGCGCCGTATAGTGGGCTTAGGACCCGCGTGTAGACTCGACCCGTGGGGAGGGTCTGCGCTTTTTGTTCTAATTGGGGAATTTACGCGTTTGGTCCTTCCTTGTTTTGATGTTATCTGATTGAGCCTCATTTTGATTTCTTTTGCTTTTTTTTTTATTTTCTCCCTAAAACTGGTGCATCTTTTGAATTTAGCCCGCGCCTAGGAGTAGCGTTTTGAGATTTGGATCATTTGCGCTTTTGGTCCCCGCGCATTTGCGCGCATTACACTTTGGCCCTTATCTCACTTTCCATGTGTTTTTATTTATTAATTATCTCTTTAGGTTTGCTTTTATTTCAATTAAGTTTTAGTTCATATTTTATATATTTTTATATTATTGTAATATATATTATCTTGAATTATTTTATTGACTTTGCACTGTTCCAGTTTTCGATTTTATACTTTTTATTTTTGTTTTTCTCTCCAATTGTTTTATTTCACAATTTATTTATTTTAAAGTCTTCTTTTATATTTCTCTGTGTTCTAAGGATATTTTAATGCTATTGTACATACATTTACATTTTTTTATTCTAAATTTATATCATTGATTTCATATTATTTTATGTAAATATTTCTTTTAAATGTATTTTTATGTATATGTAGGTATATATGTCTTCTTTCAAATTTATTTATGTATATATTATTGACGTTAAGTTATTTTATATGTGCATTCTCTATGAAAATCTATTTATATAGTTCATTTCCTATACAAACCCAATTTTATTGTTTTTATTATTTCAAATACTTTTATTATTTATATTTATATTTATATATATTTTTCCATTAAATTTATTTATGTGTAATTTGTTTCTTTTAAAGATCCTATTTTAAGTTGTATATTTTATTTATTTTAAACACTTTCATATATTAGAATCTTTGTATATACATTATTTACATTATTTTTTTTTATTTTCATATATATCATTAGTTAAATCAATTTGTTTTATTTGAAGTTATGTTATATATTATTTATTTTGAATTTCTTCTTACATAATATGTATTTTAAATAATCATTCATATACTATTAGTTTTTATATGTATATAAGTTATTTCGAATTCTAGCATGTGTTATCCTTCTGTACATATTTGATAGTCTCTAAATCGTTTATATCACATTGATACTTAGTTTTCGTATGGTCTTGCATATCATGTGTCGTTATCGGTATTCATATTCGCATATTATTGTTTCATGCATGTAATTATGTTTTTATTTCTTGTTATTGCATCATGATTATGATTCCCATATTCTCTAA
This sequence comes from Gossypium anomalum, assembly GCA_025698475.1. NCBI lineage: Eukaryota > Viridiplantae > Streptophyta > Magnoliopsida > Malvales > Malvaceae > Gossypium > Gossypium anomalum. The sequence goes on along the minus strand of CM046966.1, from coordinate 70,878,757 downwards.
ATATCGATTGTCTTTTATCCCCAAACAAACCAAACAAGTTTATTTTGACTCGGTTTTTTATAATTGATAACTTGAACCTTCTCAACATAAGGAACTATTTTGTGTTTGGAAGTTCGAGAAATCGTGCCCTATCGTGCTGGGTTTCGATTTTTCATTCAACTAAAATACGGAATATCCTTTTGAAATTTCACCCATGTTTTCTTAAATTAAATTGAGGCAATTACCGTGCTGGGTTTCGATTTACCGTTTGACCAAATACCCAAATATCCTTTTAAAATTTCAAATGCATGAGTTTTGGAAATCATGAGATGATCTTGTATCGAGGGTTCGAAATGTTGTATCCTACCGTGCTGGATATGACATTTTATTCCTTTTGAACGAGAGAATCTCAATATCCAATTGAAGTTATCCAAAAGTTTTTAAAGGAATTGTATTTTAAAATCTTTTCAAATTTTCAACATTAGGACGTTAATCGATCAATACGGTACCAATTTTGGGCGTTGCGAGGGTGCTGATCCTTCCTCGCGCGTAACCGACTCTCGAATCCATCTTCTAGTTTTTCGTAGACCAAAAACGTTGTTTTAATAAACCAAAATTGTTTACTAAAATGATCGATCACAGGGTGACCCGATCACACCTAAACAAAAAGGATTGGTGGTGACTCCATACCTCGTTTTAAAGTCGATCCCGATTTTTTGAAATAAAAATGGTTTCGACAGCTTGATGACTCCGCTGGGGACTAATAAGAGAGTTAAGCCATAAAATTGATTATTTTCTGTCCTTTTGTCAAAAATTGAAATTTTGATTTGAAAAATTGTGATTCTTTTGTTGCATTTGTTTGTGATTTCCATGATTTCTGTTATTTGAGTCTTGTAGAATACTCTTGCATTACATTGCATGATCGTTGTGGTCACACCCTTTAAGTGGAAGTGAGAAGTCATACCTTCATGAGGTTTTCACCTCCGCATGGGCTAGTGGATTACTTCCGGGATACATCCGTACCTATGTCTTTTTGAGATTTTCATCTCCGCATGGCCATAGGGAAATGTATTCCCCTGAACTGAACTCGATCCAAATGAGCCTATAATAGGTGAGGATTGAAGAATTTGCTGGTTCAGGTACCCTTTCTCTAGAACTGAGCCACATATAGTGAACTTTGAGGGTCCACCTTAGGTAGAGCCGTGCCCAAATTTAGTGGTCACCCAGATAGGTATTTTATTTGTTATTTATTTCTTCTGTACTAACGAGTTTTGTTTTTATTTTGTCTATGACTGCATTGCATTACATCATCATAGAAACGAGGTGTTGATTCATATTTGATTGCTAAATAGAACAGTTTGTCATGAGAAAATAGATTTCTTGAAAAAGTGGATTATAAAACAGTTGTCTGAATATGGTCCAAGTAAACACAACGAAAGAAGACTGATAGTTCGCAGAGGAAAACAAGATTTTGCTGTGGATTTAAGCTGATAAAGATTGTTTGAGAGCCATCGTGTCCCGACTTTCTTAAAGGAGCTAACCAACATCGTGAGGATAAGTGAGTAATAAATCGTGGCCCGAATCAAGCAAAAAGAACTAATGGAGGCATCTATTGGGTGCGAGATTTAACCTTTACGAGGAAAAGAGATCAGTGTCTTCGCCTGGAACATGAGGGCAAGGCCGCATATGTAATCTGTTTTATGTAAAGGAATTTGTTTTCTAGAAAAGTTAATCCAATAGAATTAAATTCAGAATCAACGCCTTTCTTTCTTTTGCATTCATTCCATGCATTTGCATTGTATTGCATCATTGCATCATGTACATTAAATTTCACAAAGGAACCCTAATTAACTAGTAATCGTGTTATAGTTACCCTGGAACATCACAACTACACATAAAGAAAAACTAAAGTTATGGATCAAAGGCTGAAAAAATTGGAGCAAATGCAGAAGGAGATGCAGAAACAGATGCAAGCGCAAATGCAAGAACAATTAGCTAAGATCCAGCAAGATATGAAGGATCAAATACTGGAATCTCAAAGAGTATGATGAGTCAATTGACTCAGCTACTAGTTGGAAGGTCGGAAAAAAGGAAGAGTCCCATGATCAATACTGAGGATGATAGCGAGATCCTTACTTACCCTCCAGGTTTCACTCCAACAAATACCCCAGTGCCTCCGCAAAGGGTGTCTATCAGTATCAAACCCTAATATCTGACTGGTGCTTCGACACAAATAAATGTCCCGATGGGCTTGTATTCTAACCCCGAAGACAATCGGGTAAATCCTGCAGCTCCTGACTTCGATGAGGTAGCGGAAGTAGAAAAGACAAGAGCAGAATTTTCAAAGTAATTGGAAGACCGATATAAATGGTTGGAGGAGAAATTCAAAGTGTTGGAAAGCGCTGATTATTATTACGGAATGGATACTAATGAGTTGAGCCTGGTTCTAGATTTGGTACTCCCTCCAAAGTTCAAAATACCAGAATTTGAAAAATACAGTGGAACCAGCTGCCCTGAGGCTCACATTACGATGTTTTATCAGAAGATGACTGGTTATGTCAATAACAATCAGTTGTTGATTCACTGTTTTCAAGACAATTTAGCTGGAGCTGCGGCCAAATAGTACAATCAGCTGAGTCGTACCCAAGTTAAATCATGAAAAGATTTAGCACAGACCTTCATGAAGCAATATGGCCATGTGACCGACATAACGCCTGATAGGATCATGTTACAAAACATGAAGAAGAAGTCGAATGAAAGTTTCAGGCAATATGCTCAGAGGTGGAGGGAAGTCGCTACTCAAGTTCAACCACCGTTGTTAGAAAAAGAGACAACCACGCTTTTCATTAATACTTTAAAGGCACTTTTTTATTAATCACACGCTGGGAAGCACAACTAAGAGTTTCATGGACATAGTGATGTCCGGTGAGATAATAGAGAATGCGATAAGGTACGAAAAGATAGAGGCTGGGGAAAGTATCAGGAGGTCAGCCCCGAAGAAAAGAGAAAATAAAGTCAGCAATGTAAGCTCGGGTAATACAAAACCAATCATAGTAAGCCAACCGAAAGCAGTGGCCATGGGCTAGCAAGCTTCACCAAGACAGGAGCCCAATACAAAATAAAACACGGAGAAGTTCCGATTTACTCCTATTCCAATAACATACCGAGAGCTGTACAAAAGTCTATTTGATGCGCACGTTGTATCCCTTGTCTACTTAAAACCATTGCAACCCCCATATCCCAAATGGTACGATGCAAGTACTCAATGTGAATACCATGCTGGAACAGTGGGACACTCGATAGATAATTTTCTCTCTTTCAAAATGCTAGTCGAAAGGCTCATCAATGTGGGCGTTGTGAAGTTCGACGATGCACCTGGAGTAGGAAATCCATTACCCAATCATATTGATAATAGGGTAAATACAATAACTGATAATGTGGGGAAAAGAATCAAGTGGAATGTCACAGAAGTAAGAACCCCTTTGAGAGAGGTTTGAAGGAAAATGGTGGAGAGTGGTTTAATTTTACAAAACTTGGGGAGTAAATCCCGAGAAGTGAGGAATTATTGTGAGTTCCACGGAGAGGAGGATCATGAAATTCAGAGATGCAGTGAATTCAGGGCCCTGGTGCAGGGTTTAATAGACAGTAAGGAGATAGAGTTCTTTAGGTTCGCTGAAGGAAAGGACGTGTGCACCGCAGGAGGAGAGCTAGTAGAGAAGGTCGTTGAGGTTAATCGACCAGTAGTGATCATCTCACGACCGATGATCAATGAAGCTGAAGCAAAAACGGCATCGAGAGTTGCAATTCAGAAACTCGCAGCTTTTCCTTATAAGGATAGCAAAAGGGTGCCCTGGAATTACAATTATAATGTGACAAATTCGGGAAAGAAAAATCTGGTTAGCATGCCAAATATGAAAGTTGAGCCTGAAAAAAGAAAGTCCCTGATGATGGAACAGGGGGGCGAAAAAGTCACGATGCCTTGAACAAGTAAAAAGCCTGGAAGAAATATCAGGGAATTTGAATGATATATCTGAAGAGGGAACCAGGAAATAAAAGTTTCCAAACCCTTATGTACTTGGGGATGTTTTGAATAATGGGACTATGGAAGAAATCCCTGTATTTTTAGAGCTGATCTAGAGTAATGTTCAAAACACGCTTGTTGCTTTAAGCCTAGGGGCAATAAGAATCCTTTTGTGAAATAGGCTTGTGTTCAAAATCTTTATTTCAATCAAAATACATCTTTTTGAGTAAATGTTCTTTCATTCTTGATATATTCTTTTGACTGTCTTTTAAATATGCTTCATTCATGATTATATCATACAAATAATCATCCTTAGAATCATTTATTCTTTGGAAGTATACATTTGTACCTACATTAGTTCCCCAGATATCAACGACAGGAGCAACGTTGTAACTGACTCCCTTTTGGGATGAGATATGTGTTTAAGCGGATCTTAGGACTTTGAAGATGACAGAGATTGTAGCTTATCTCCTGATTTGTTAAAGATGGTAGAACATGATGAAAAATAGATCCTACTCTACAAAGGGTCAATGGACATTATAAGCAAGAGGTAAAGATCGGTGCCTGTATTACCACGAAGATAAAGCGAATCGTCATTGAGTATATTTCATGAATTTAAAGATGTTTTCGCATAATCATGTCAAGATATACCTGGGATACAAAGACCTGTGGATGGAAAAATGTCTATACGGGTGTCAGAAGGACATATGTTAATGGTTTCACGGTAGCCATATTATTACACTAATCATGAGGTTTGGGCACTATTGATCTACTATGGAAGGGGATTGTATCAGTTAGGCTTTATTTAGGGAGACAAAATTCATGTGCCTCATTCATTTCTTCACAGACTTTCTCTATGTGAGGCATAGATGTTATCAGGCCATTCTCGACTAATATACATCGATTCATCTTAGAAATTGTCGATTACTTCTTGAAGAGGGTGAAGGTCACTTCATATGTAAATGTTACAAAGTCATCAAACCCAAAAAAAATAACAATAAAATAAAGGTCATAGTGAAAAGCGACCGAGACTTGTAAAAATTGGCATAAAGAAGTTATAAGTTACCCTCTATGCTTATCGAACGTCGACCAGGACTTATTAGGGTAATACATTACTCATTGGTTTATGGGATAAAAACGGTATTGAAATTGAGATTCCTTCTCTCCAAGCTTCGGTTGAGTTAAGAATTGGATGAAGCAGAAGAATTCAATGAACTTAATTGAAGAGAAGAGGTTGAAAGTTACCCGTCATGGTCAAAACATACCAAAAATGAATGATGCGAGCTTACGACAGAAATGTTCGTCCTAGAGAATTCCATGAGGAGGACCTGGCATTGAAGATTTCTATGCAAAAGGACTTCAGAAGAAAGTGGATCCCAAATTGGGAAGGACCTTATGTAGTAAAGAAAGCCTTTCCTGGAAGAGCATTGATATTGATCGAGACGGATGACGAGAACCTGCCCAATCCGGTGAATTCAGATTTAGTCACAGTTAGTAGTTTCAAAAAAAAAAGAAGAAAAACACAAAAAAGAAAAGAAAAAGAAACAGGAAAGGCCAATGCGAAAACTCGCAAAGGGCGCCTTGAGACCAAAGGGGATTTAAGTTGAAAACTGGAAAATGGCGGTTCAAATTTGGACCAAAGTGGGGCATACAGTAGTCTTGCTATATCTGAATTAACAAAGAGGAGTTATGCTACATCTTGGGGCATCGACAAAGTACTCTGGATCCCCTAAACACATACTGAGCTCAAAATGGTCCTCAAGAAGTTTGGACAGAGAAGCTCAGGCTGCGATATCTGGGGCATCTAGTTTTCGATTTTACTCATTCTTAAAGTTGCTATCTTTGATTACCTTATTCTTTTCAAGATACGTCTCAATAAGTTTCCTTCTTAATTGCGTTTGCTATCCTTGATTAATTTACTCACTTCGAGCTATGCTCTTAATTAATTTCTTTCTGGTCCATTGTTATCATTTTCTTTCAAGCATTTTGCATTGAAATAATGATTAGTGGACTAATAATACTTTCATAAAAGGAGTTTCACATATTACTATGGAAGCTTCTAAATAATACAAGAACCTGAAACGAGGCTATTGTTTAAAACTCATCAAGCTTAAGGGTTGGAAATATTTAAGCCCAAATTGAAATTATCTCATTGGGTTTTCTGTCAAAGATATTTGTTTAGCAAAAATAAATTACATTGGTGTTATAATCCTAGAAAAGAATGGGTAATGAGATTATTCTCGAGAAAAGGAAAATGGTATTCTGTATTCATGCAGATATCAGGCATATACATCTGTTCATTACACCTAGGGAATGGTGTAACAGATCAAATTGATTGAAGATGATGCAAATTCTATACCTCTGAGTTGCAGCAGGATGGATAGAGGAAATCAAATGATTATTCCCCTGAAGTTGCAGTGGGAAGTACAAACTTTATGTCCCAGAAGATATAGTGGAAGAGACTTTGAAACTACAGTAGGGCAAGCCAGTTGAGCAAAATGGGTTGTTTCTGTGAGTTTTCATTGAAAATGCTAGTCGTGCAAGAAGACAGCGTAATACGACAGTGATAAAATCTGATGAATAACGAGTGATGACGCTTTAAGATTTTAAAAAGGAATCATTCTCATGACATTTTTGCATTCATATAATAACACATCTAGTTAGGAGTATTTGATTCATTTCGATCATAGTACCCTAATTATTTGGCATAAGCATAGATACATGAAACCGATTTTACAGATCATGTTCCATTAGAGGACAGTGCAGTAGCATCGGTGAATTCACGAGCCTTAACCCCCAAAGCAGTAGGGTAATAGGCTGGAAATTACAGATCTTATCTCCCTAAGTAGTAGTGGAGCAGGTCGAAGACGGTGAGCCTTAACCCTCTAAACAGTAGGGTAACATGCTAGAAATTACAGATCTTATCTCCCTAAGTAGTAGCAGAGTAGACCAAAGACGGTGAGCCTTAACCCCCTAAACAGTAGGGTAACAGGCTAAAAATTACAGATATTATCTCCCTAAGCAGTAGTGGAGCAGATCGAAGAGGGTAAGCCTTAACCTCCTAAGCAGTAGGGTAACAGGCTGGAAATTACACATCTTATCTCCCCAAGCAGTAGCGGAGCAGATCGAAGATGGTGAGTCTTAACCCCTTAAGCAGTAGGGTTTACAGATCTTATCTCCCTAAGCAGTAGCTAGCAGATCGAAAACAGTGAGCCTTAACCCCCTAAGTAGTAAGGTAACAAGCTGAATTACAGATCTTATCTCCATGTATCGGCTATGGAGCAGATTGAAAATGGCGAGTCTTATCTCCATGTATCGGCTATAGAGCAGATTTTAGCCACCAGTCTTATCTCTCTAAGGTAGCAAGAGAGCAAGTTGAAGATACAAGTCTTATCTTCCTCAGGTAGCACGGAAGCAGACTGGAAATTACATATCTTATCTTCATGTATCGGCAATGGAGTAGATTTTAGCCATCAACCTTATCTCCCTGAAGTTACAGTGGAGCAGGTTGAAGTCACAAACATTATCTTTCTGAAATTGCTGTAAGACTACTTGAAGAAGAGGAGCACCAAAGAAGTCGAAGATTCGACAGGACCGGGCAAAATTGATCCTTTTAGGGTCTTTGCTCCGGTCTCATTACACAATAACGGGCAAAGAGGGGCAGCTGTAAGACCTAATTTTGGCCCGAGCCCATATTCATAAAAAAAACACAAAATAAAACACAAAATTTTAAAGGTCCAATGTCCATTTACAAATTTTCGGGCCTAAACCGAACCAAACCCAAACATTAAATTAAATACCAAATTAATCCCTAACCCAATAACAAGGCCCAAAAAGACAATGGCCCAATGACAAAAATTAGCCCAGGCCCGATGTTTAACATTTTCAGAACCCTAGGGTTCCCTTTTCCCCTTGCGCCGCTGCTGCCTTCGTGCCAGCTTTCACGCGCGTCACCCGCGCCTCCACTTCCTATACTCCACGTTGACACGCCCATGAACGACTTCTCCACGTCTCCACATACCTACGAAATGGAGAATAGCAAGGAACCGTTCGTATTTGGCTATAAATGTAGGAATATTCTGTAAATATTTTAAGAATATTTTGTAGATATAAAATCCCTTATTTTAAGGGATCATATCTCCTATTTAGTATCTTTCCTAACTTAGAGTTTCCTAAAGTAGTGTCATAGGTTGTGTATAAAAAACTCTGATTTATGTTCTATTTAAAATAAAATTACTCTGATTTCTACATGGTATCAGCTTAGGTTAAGATTTCTTTTCCAACCTAGACCATGTCCGAAACTCCTTCTCCTACTTCGGAGATTACTTCAAATCCAGAAAATTTTTCTGGTTCCGATGCTCCATCAGATTCTTCTGGTCTGACTATCACCTGCCATCGATTGAATGGCAACAATTTTCTTGAATGGTCCCAATCGGTTAAGATTTTTCTCTTGGGCAGAGAAAGATAGGACTACGTTACTGGTGAAATCAAGAAGCTCTCACTGTGGATCGATCTTTGTTTTGCTAAGTGGATGCATGACAATGGCCAGGTTATGACTTGGCTCCTTAATTCCATGACCCCAGTATCGTGGAAACTTTCTTCTTTACACCACACCCATTGAAATTTAGAGTGCAATCCATGAAACCTACTCTAGCACGGATAACATTGCTGAATTATATCATGTTGAAGATCAAGCAGCCACCCTTAAACAAGGAACCATGGTTGTTACTCTCTACTACAATACCCTTATCTTTTCTTTGGTAGCAATTAGATTTGTATGCACATTATGATTGGGTAGATCCAAGAGATGCTTTGCTCTTTATCAAACAAATTGTTACTCAACGAAGACTTTTTCAATTTCTCCAAGGCTTAAATAAGGACTCGGACGAGGTTCGCGGCGGGTCCTCGCTATTTCTCCTCTTCCTCCCTTCGAGAGGCTTTCTATGGTCAAGAAGGAAGAAAGTGAAGTGTGTGTGATGTTTGTCTGATGAACCATATTCCACTTCTAAAAGATCTCCTTTTATCGACCCATCAATCATCTCCCTCTTTCAAACGGGGGAGACCTTGGTGCGATCATTGCAAAAAGCCCAGCCACTCTAAGGAGAAGTGTTGGAAGCTTCATGGTAAGCCTCAGGACTGGAAGTCCAAGCACTCTCGAGATAATAAATCAAGCCTTGTCGCCGCCACCTCATCACTAGTTTTATTAAAGAACATTGTTTGAACTTCAAAAACTATTTAGAAAGTTTCAAGGGTCTTGTGAGGGTAATCTGGTCATAAAAGATCCAGAAGGTAACCTTTCTTCTACTGCATTTTTCTCCTCTCAGTTGACTCCTAATTGGATCCTCGATTCTGGTGCTACAGATCATATGACTGGTAACAAGGCATTGTTTCACAATTTTTTCCATACCTTTGGTAAAGCTGTCAAAACGGCTGATGGTACCTTGTGCAAAATAGAGGGACATGGCAATCGTTATTCTCAATAAAATGATTGCACTTAAAAATGTTCTCTTTGTACCAAATCGGCGTGCAATCTCATCTCTGTTAGTAAATTGTCCACGCACTTGCACCTGCTCTGTAATTTTTAATGATCGTGATTGTACTTTGCGTGCACCGAACTCAAGAAGATGATTGGTAAGGCCACTTGCATAATGGTCTCTACATCCTCCCTACCTCTCCTAAAATCGAGATCTCCAAGTCATTTACCGCTTTAGGAAAAGTTGATACTGTTATGTTATGGCACTTTCGTTTAGGCCATCCTAGTTTCCAATACCTTGGAAAATTGTTTCCTGCTCTATTCATTAATAAAAGGCCTAATTCTTTTTCTTGCAAAGTTTGCTCTCTTGCCAAACATACTAAATCATCTTATTTTCCTTCTACATACAAGCCTTCTTACCCTTTTGCTTTGATCCATAGTGATATTTGGGGCCCTTCTCTGTGAAGAATGCCGATAATTGTAAGTGGTTTATCACTTTTATTGATGATCACAGAAGGATAACTTGGACTTATTTGCTGAAAGATAAATCTGAAACTGCTAGTGTTTTTGTGCAATTTTATAATATGGTTCTCACTCAATTTGGGTTTAAAATCCAGCTCTTTAAATCTGATAATGGCAGTGAATTTTTTGCTAGGTCTTTAGGTGATTTTTTTAAGGAAAAGGGCATAGTTCAGATTAGTTCTTGTGTTGGAATCCCACAGCAAAACGGCATTGCCGAAAGAAAAAATAGGCACCTTCTTGAAGTTACTCGTTCTCTTCTATTTACCACTAATGTTCCTAAATATTTGTGGGGGGAAGCCTTATTAACTGCCACATATTTAATCAACCGGATACCTAGTAAGGTTTTAAAATTTCAAACGCCTCAATCTATATTTTTGCAGCACTTTCCTCATTTTAAGCCTATCTCCTCCATTCTGCCACTTAAAATTTTTGGCTGCACTATTTTTATCCAAAATATTGCTCCTAATAAGTCCAAGTTAGATCCTAAGTCTTTAAAATGTGTATTGGTTGGGTATTCTTCACTTAAGAAGGGTTATAAATGCTATCATCCTCCTTCTAAACTATTTTTCACCACTATGGATATAACATTTTATGAGCAGGATTCCTATTTCACTCAAATGAAATTGTGGGGAACATGGAGTGATTTTCACCACAACAGTATCTCCTCCTAATCTTCATTCTCAACCTTCAGAATGCCATCTTGTTCGCCATTACTGCGCAGATCATCACTGTGAATGCTCCCATTGATTCTCCCAGAGTACTGTGACTAATTCACCTATACCCACTTTAAACACTCTTCCTGAAAATACACCTACTCAAATTGACAGTCTTCAAAAAACACCACCCAAACAGCTTCGTGTCTACACAAGAAAAAGAAGACATATCCCTGAGACTGTTTTGCAATCTGATTCTTGCTAAGAATTGGATTTGGGTCCAGCTGCCGAAATGGAAGAAGAAATCAGTAAGTCCACTACTCTAGATGACTTTCCTATTGCTATTACAAAAGGAGTTAGACAAAGGCACCAAGCATCCTATTGAAAAATTTCTCGGTTATAATTCATTGATGCCATCTTTTCAAGCATTTACAAAGAACTTTGGATAAAGAACAGGTTCCCACAAGCATAGCTGAAGCTCTAAAGGATCCAAAATGGAGAAGGGCTATTGAAGAGGAAATTTGTGCACTAGAGAAAAATGCTACTTGGACCATTACAGACCTTCTTCAAGGAAAAAAGGTCATCATTGTAAATGGATCTTTCTTTGTAAAGTATAACTCCAATGGCGTTATCCAACGATACAAAGCTAGACTAGTGGCCGAGGTTTCACGCAAACATATATGGATAGACTTCACGAAACTTTTGCACTTGTGGCAAAGCTTAACACTATTCGAGTACTCCTAAGTTTGGCTGTAAATTGCAACTGGAAATTACACCAACTTGATGTAAAAAACGCATTTCTTAATGGCAAGCTTGAGGAAGAAGTCTATATGCAATTGCCACCTGGCTCAAAGTCTATTGAAGGTAGCAACAAGGTTTGCAAACTCAACAAGTCTCTATACGGGTTAAAACAATCACCCAGAGCTTGGTTCGAGAGGTTCACTAAAGTAATTCTTCAAAATGGCTACAAGCAGTCCCTTACCGATCATACGCTTTTCATCAAGGTAACTTCTACAAATAAGAAAACTATCCTAATTGTGTATGTGGATGACATCATTCTTACTGGAGATGATGAGGAAGAGATTAGCAATTTGAAGAAGTTGTTAAACAGGGAATTCAAAACCAAGGACTTGGGAAAGCTAAGGTATTTCCTAGGAATGGAGGTGGCAAGATCAAAAGAAGGACTTGTGATCAACCAGAGAAAGTATGTACTTGATTTACTCAAAGAAACTGGTTTTCTTGGCTGTAAGCCGGCTGATACACCAATGGAGGCAAACTTGAGATTCAATAAAGAAGATGGGTCCTTAGTAGACAGAGAGAAATTTCAAAGGTTAGTTGGGAAACTAATCTACTTATCCTTGACAAGGCCAGATATAGCTTTTCCCGTAAATGTGATAAGTCAACACATGACTAATCCTACTGAAAAGCATATGGCAGCAGCAAATAGAATTCTCAAGTACTTGAAGAAAACTCCAGGACACGGCTTAATGTTTAAGAAGACACAAGACAGAACTGTTAAGATTTTTACAGACTCTAGTTGGGCTAGAGATCTCACTGAAAGAAGATCCACTAGTGGGTACTGCACTTTTGTTTAGGGTAACCTTACAACTTGGAGAAGTAAGAAACAATCTGTTGTTTCAAGAAGTAGTGCTGAAGCTGAATTTAGAGCACTAGCTTTGGGGATATGCGAAGGAATTTGGCTACTTAAATTACTAAAAGAACTTGGCACAAATTAGGAGGATCACTTTGAAGTTTTGTGTGATAATCAATCTGCCATTCAGATTGCCAAGAACCCAGTTTAACATGACCGAACAAAGCATGTTGAAATTGATAGGCATTTTATTGCTGATCAAGTCAACAAAAAGACAGCCACTCTTTCTTAAATTCCTTCAGAAGGACAGATTGCAGACATTCTTACCAAGGCTTTGCCAAAACCTGTGTTCAATAAATTCCTATTCAAGCTGGGATTATACAATGTATATTCTCCAGCTTGAGGGGGAGTGTAGGAATATTCTGTAAATATTTTAGGAATATTTTGTAGATATAAAATCCCTTATTTTAAGGGATCATATCTCCTATTTAGTATCTTTCCTAACTTAGAGTTTCCTAAAGTAGTGTCATAGGTTGTGTATAAAAAACTCTGATTTATGTTCTATTTAAAATAAAAATACTCTGATTTCTACAATAAAGCCTATGAATTTTAATTGTAAAGGGACTTTTTTTTACCTTTTTTTCAGAAAAATAGAATATAGAAACAATATCAAACACATACAGAAATATATAACAACCATATTTGTTAAAGGTGATTTAAAGTCTCATTTTTCTTTCGATTTTATTTTCATTTTCTTTGATTTTTATCTACTGTATGTAAATAATAAGAGAAAGAGGGAGAAGCTCACCAGAGTCACCATCGGAGGGCTTTCGCTGGTCGTGAACGGAGGCCTGGGCAATAGCCTTTCGATTGGGAAGCAAGGGGGAGTGAAAGAGTTTGAGAGAATTAGGGTTTTTAAAAAAGGAGGCAAAAATTAAAGTGATTTTAAAACATTTTTTTGGTTAAAATAGTAAGAGGAAAACGGCGCCGTATAGTGGGCTTAGGACCCGCGTGTTGACCCGACCCGTAGAGAGGGTCCGTGCGTTTTTGTTCTAATTGGAGAATTTGCGCGTTTGGTCCCCCTTGTTCTGATGCTATCTGATTGAGCCCCATTTAGATTTCTTTTGTTTTTTTATTTTCTCCCTGAAATTGGTGCATCTTTTCAATTTAGCCTGCGCCTGGGCGTAGCGTTTTGGGATTTGGATCATTCATGCTTTTGGTCCCCGCGCATTTGCGCGCATTGCACTTTGGCCCTTATCTCACTTTCTATGTGTTTTTATTTGTTAATTATCTCTTTAGGTTTGCTTTTATTTCAATTAAGTTTTAGTTCATATTTTATATTTTTTTTATATTATTGTAATATATATTATCTTGAATTATTTTATTGACTTTGCACTGTTCCAATTTTCCATTTTATACATTTTATTTTTGTTTTTCTCTCCAATTGTTTTATTTCACAATCTATTTATTTTAAAGTCTTCTTTTATATTTCTCTGTGTTCTAAGGATATTTTAATGCTATTGTACATACATTTACATTTTTTTATTCTAAATTTATATCATTGATTTCATATTATTTTATGTAAATATTTTCTTTTAAATGTATTTTTATGTATATATAGGTATATATGTCTTCTTTCAAATTTATTTATGTATATATTATTGACGTTAAGTTATTTTATATGTGTATTCTCTATGAAAATCTATTTATATAGTTCATTTCCTATACAAACTCAATTTTATTGTTTTTATTATTTCAAATACTTTTATTATTTATATTTATATATTTTTTTTCCATTAAATTTATTTATGTGTAATTTGTTTCTTTTAAGAATCCTATTTTAAATTGTATATTTTATTTATTTTAAACACTTTCATATATTAGCATCTTTGTATATACATTATTTACATTATTTTTTTCATTTTCATATATATCATTAGTTAAATCAATTTGTTTTATTTGAAGTTATGTTATATATTATTTATTTCGAATTTCTTCTTACATAATATGTATTTTAAATAATCATTCATATACTATTAGTTTTTATATGCATATAAGTTATTTCGAATTCTAGCATGTGTTATCCTTCTGTACATATTTGATAGTCTCTAAATCGTTTATATCACATTGATACTTAGTTTTCGTATGGTCTTGCATATCATGTGTCGTTATTGGTATTCATATTCGCATATTATTGTTTCATGCATGTAATTATGTTTTTATTTCTTGTTATTGCATCATGATTATAATTCCCATATTCTCTAAATATCGATTGTCTTTTATCTCCAAATAAACCAAAAAAGTGTATTTTGACTTGGTTTTTTATAATTGATAACTTGAACCTTCTCAACATAAGGAACTATTTTGTGTTAGGAAGTTCGAGAAATCGTGCCTTATCGTGCTGGGTTTCGATTTTTCATTCAACTAAAATATGGAATATCCTTTTGAAATTTCACCCATGTTTTCTTAAATTAAATTGAGGCAATATTTCGTGTTTGGAAACTCTAGAAATCGTGCCCTTCCGTGCTGGGTTTCGATTTACTGTTTGACCAAATAGCCAAATATCATTTTAAAATTTCAAATGCATGAGTTTTGGAAATCATGCGATGATCTTGTATCGAGGGTTCGAAATGTTGTATCCTACCGTGATGGATATGACATTTTATTCCTTTTGAACGAGAGAAACGTTTTTAAAGGAATTGTATTTTAAAATCTTTTCAAATTTTCAACATTAGGATGTTAATCGATCAATACGGTACCAATTTTAGGCGTTGCGAATGTGCTGATCCTTCCTCGCGCGTAATCGACTCACGAATCCATCTTCTAGTTTTTCGTAGACTAAAAACGTTGTTTTAATAATCTAAAATGCTTTATTAAAATGATTGATCACAGGGTGACCCGATCACACCTAAAAAAAAAGATTGGTGGCGACTCCATACCTCGTTTTAAGGTCGATCCCAGTTTTTCAAAATAAAAATGGTTTCGACAGTATAGATTTGTCCAGTAACGCCTTGAACCCTAGTCCGGTGACGGATACAGGTTAGGGGTGTTACATTATTCTAATCAACATCAAATAGAGGAAGTAAACTTCGATACGGATGCCACTTGTAAATCTCCCTATCTTGCCACTTATATTTTATTTTTACAAGAATTTAGGTCACACAATTCTAACATGTTTCTATAATAAGGAAATGGGTAGATTGAAGTTTGACAATGATAGAACTTGTGTGGGTGCTTAATGAGTAGTTTGAGTGATGATGAGTTCAATATATGATGGCTTAAGTGAAGACAATGTTTAATTTAAGTGTGGAGATAATTTAATTTAATCACATTATTACAAAAGAAAAAATCAATGTTGGCATACTTTAATTGCATTTTTGCATGTTTTATGGTTGCATGAAATCTTAATTTGATTAATAGTTGACATTTTTTTTTTCTTTGAGACGCTAGATATGTGTACTGAATACTTCCAAAATCTATATGTTGGCTTGATATAATTTTACACGTTGCTTCATGCAATTAGAATGATTTTTGGAACAATGGATTCTTCAATGATTATGCTGATAAATAAATTTGAATTCGTATTGTCTTACGTAATAATATATTTTGTATAATTAATTTTGAAATTTTCTAGAAAATAATCTTATTGAAAATAGACTTATAATGGATGAACTAGGCAATTTCTTTGATCGATTGAATTGTTGAGTTAATTTATTCTTTTTTTTTTCTCTTCGAAATAATTATAGTACCTAATTGTCCATATCGTTGCCTTTACCCTTAAACCTTTATCTTTATTTTGATACTTAAAGTATTTTAGTGTTTAAATATTTGTTTTTCAAGCTTAAAATATTGAATTGTGTCTTTAATGATAGTGCTTAATTGAATATTTTTGGTAACAAAGCATAAAAGTATATGATTATTCTACTTGGTACATCATGAGCTTTCAAAGAATTAGTGCCCAATAGAATAATCAGAGGTAGGTGCTTAGATTGTCATTTGTCTTTGAGTTAAAAGATTTAGAATTTCCTATATGCTTTGCTGATTTGATTATGAGTGAAGTCGAAAGTTATGTAGGTGTGGTTAACTAAGAAATTTGAGGTAGGTGTTTGAGTTGTCATCTATGTTAGTGTTCAAAGGTAATCGTCCAAAATTCAAAAAAGGATAAAAATTGCGTGCCGAAAGAAAGGATTTTGAATAAATGCTTAATTGTGTATATTGATAAATATTTTGAATTTCACTTCTATTTTATACTTTAAACATTGATTAAAAAGAGACAGAAAAGAAAAAAAAAATCTGATACTTTTTGCTTGATTGAATCCAAAGGTAATAAAGTACTTAAAATGAGAGCAATTTTTTTCCTCACCATCAAGTAGGAGCCTAACCATTAAAGTCCTAAATGACTCTAGAAAGCATGCTCAAACTTGATTATGTTCTCTTGACTATTCTAATATTTCTTATACTTTGTACATTGGTTGGAAATACGATTGTATACACACATGAAGACCTATTGATTCTAGTTTTTTTTTATTTGTATGAATTGTTGATGTTATTATTTTTGGATTAACATATGAAATTTCAATTGTATTCATGAAACATGCTTACTTGTCCCATTGGTGTGTAATTATGTTGTCAATTATTTATTCAAGCTAAGTATTTCTTTAAGATTGCATGTGTATAATTGTTTATTTTGGTTGAGGACAAACAAAAATTAAGCGAGGGAAGTGTGATAAATGCTCATAGTTCATGTATTCTAGGCTCTTATTATTTTATTATTTTATTGATCTTCAACTAAAATATTATGCCTTAACTTCATTTGCATGTTTAGTGTTACATATTTCTACTTTGATTTTATATTAGTTACTGATAAATAATTATGTGTTTTCGTGACATTAATCAGGTGCATTCGAGTTTGGGATGCAAGGTTGCGGATTATCAAGAGCAAAATCGAGGAGGGTCGAAGGACGAATAGGTCACGACCCAAAATACTCCAACCCCAACGTGGATTGTGCAACTCTTTAAACACTTTACACTCACATGCACTTCAACCCAAACGCGATGGCTTGGCTTCAACCTGTCACCTGCCCCAACACAACTGACCTTGTGAGCCTTGGCACCGTGCTCCCAAGCCACAAAACCTAGCTTACGTGATATGGAATTTCTTTATCATTCTGACTCTAGACTCTATTTTTTTTTTCCCTTTTTTCAAATATTAAAGTCCAAGCAAGGATTGTGACATTAATTTAAGTCAAATAGGCTTTATAAATAGGATATTTTGAGAGGGTTAGATAATTTCTATTGCATTGAACTTTCAGCTTTTTGCAAACTTATTGCTTTTTGGATTTTTCTTATTCTATGGATTGTTCTTTTCTAGTCAAATGAATTTCAATGTTTGATTTTACAAAGTTTGTCAAATTTAATTGTTGTCTAGTATTTACATGACTTTTGGTATAATTATGAATATTAGGTTTAGTGAATATAGGGCTCATATATAATTGCTTAGAATATTTGACTTGTCAATTAGAATTGTTAAATCCATAATTGTTTAATTGATTCTAGTACTTGTGTCAAGCAACATAGATAAGTATGAATAAACCCCACTTGTATTTGGTTGTTGGTTAGAACTAGGCTTCTCTCAATCTTAATGCTACCATTAAGCTAAATTATAGGCACAAAGTTATAAAGTTGTTTACTAGTAAAGGAAATAATGTCAAACAAAATGCCCTTTGATTATCAAAACGGAAAGGACAAATTGATCGCTAAGCACGACGTCAACAATTAGTGAACTTAATAATTAATCCTTCAAGTTTTATAAATCATTAAAGGGATAAACGTTGACTACGAGTTTTAAAGCTACACAATTTTTGATTATCACTTTTTTTTTTTTTGCTAAATTTTAAATTTAGTTTTCTTAAAGAATCCCCTCTCATCTTTATTTTGTTTATTTTTGTTTAAGAAATAGAATTATTATCGATTTGACCTTGCTCACCACTATCTGCAAGGCAAGTTTATTTTTTAGGAATTATTTTTTATCTCGAGAACTGCAACATTTTTCTATCTCTGGGATGAGGCATCTTTTGCACCCAAAAACAACATTGGTTTGTAGTTAATTTCAAGGTTTTTAAAACAATTAATTCAAACGGATATCAGATTGAAAACGAAATCGAAGTTGTTCTTCATGTACACTAAGAAACGAAAGTTTGGGTAAAGGGTTCTAACCGGTTGTCTAGCCTCTACGAGCATTACCAGTCACTTGTGGAGAAACGACTCTTGGTTGATGACATCTTTGAGGTTGGTTTTCAAGTATGTTCTGAAGGTAATGTTCCGAAACAAGAAAAGCTACCGCAAAAACATTTTGAGCCCTTAGGCTGAACCCTAATTTCGCCATAGCTAAAAGTGAGCTCTTCGCCTTCTTTTATGTCTTTCGAAGCAAAGAAACAAAGACGAGGCAAAAGAGCTCCTGAACTTCTTACAAGTACTGTTGATAGATTACCACCGTCACATGAGTGGTTAATGAAGCGAGCAACATTTCCAGCTCTTGTGGCATCCATGTTAATTCGCAAGCATGCATTCCCAGATGGAAGATGTTCCCTAACAACAAGAAGAGCAGACGAAAAGTGGTCATCTGAAGCAAGTTTATCGTAGATTTGTTGCCTCCTCCTAGCTTCTTTGGTTGTTAACAGCTCACCTATCAAAGTAGATTGCAAATTTAACAGCATTTTAAGGGCTAATCTCCACACAATTATACATCGCACATGAGAAACAATAAAAGCAATTACTTTCATCGAAATATATCTAAAGCAATTTCTTTGAGATAGCATGTTTCCCTGATGCTTTGGTGAATGATTTATCATTCAAGCCCTCGGCATTTCTTTAAGAAGTTTGCAAAAACCTTACATAGCAGCATTAATTACAACCAGACCGAGATGGATTTGTATTTGGCAAAGAAAAGACACATGAAAGTTGTACAACAGTAAGAACCACAAAGAAAGGACAAGAAGATGGTGACAACCAGTGAGAAGAAACGAGTTGATGCTAGGAGGAAATGGGGAGAAAGCTAACTGGATTGCTCAGGACTTACACCGGTGAGAACTACAAAAGCAAGGACAAGACAAAGGTAACTGCTAGAGACAAGAAAATGAGTCTTGATGCAAGGTAAACATCAGTCTGATAATAAGGAAAGACAGCTGCCATTTTGCTAAAGATGCCAAGTTGTCATCAATTGGCGACACAAAGCCAAATGGCATGGGGGTACAGGGAGAAAGCTAGCTGGACTATTAAAGATTTACTATAGTAAGAACAAAAAGCAAAACGAACATGAGCTAATCATAAAGCAGAATAGCATGGGAAACCCCTCTTGGGTGTTGGGTTGGGGAGAACCAGGAAGCTAGCTGGATTAGTGGACAAGACAGCAACAGCTAGAAAGCAGAAAGGAATAGATGGAAGGCAAACATCAGCTGATCAGAAAGGAGTGACGGCCCCAATTTTGCTAAAGATGCCAAGTTGCTACACATCGGTGACTCGACGCAAAAAGCTAATTGCTAGAGCAGAAATATTATCTGGCCTGGATCATTAATTTGTGATGGTGTTGTCTCTATGTTGTGCACATATATATCTTCAAAGTTCATTTTCCGATGGAAATTAACGAAAAAAGGGGAGCAGAGGCTAACTAAATTTATCGGACAAAGAAACTAAAAAGTAAATAACCACAACAGTTCCAAACATTTAATAAAAGATTAATTTTAGAGAAAAAATGGAGTCTAAGTGTTGAAATGAAGTACCTGAATACTCACAGATGAACTGGCCATGCTGAATCCACTGAGCAGCATATAATCCCCACCCTTTTCTTACATCCTTCACAATCTTCAATTGAACTTGTATTCCTCTCTGACTCAATCGATTCCCACACTCCAAACGGCAGCCGCAACTCGGTCCACACTCACTCCTTATCCCCATCCCCTCCTCCCCTTCCAATTCCATGCACGGGCATCCGATCACATTGTCTTCGCTCACTTTTTCACACCTCTCACACTCACAACCTGACTCGTCCATCACACTCACCCAGCTCCCCCCGAGTGGATCCATTGAGTCAAGAGCACAACCCATTTCAGCATCCGACGAGCCCGATTCGGGAAGGACCAGAGTTTGCGACGAGTTGGGTCCCCAAAATTGGCGGTTTAAAGAAGGAGAAGAAGAGGGGATTATTTGAGAAGGGGTATAGAAGAAATAGGCATAAGGGTATTGATCGACGGTGTTGTGAAATGGGATGGGAAAGTTTTCAAAGGATCTTGAAGCGTCAAGGGAGCGATGGAGAGTGATGGACTGGGCGGCTCGGTGAAGGGCTGTGCAGGTGAGGGAGACATTAGCCAGTTCTTGAGGGGTTAGCCATGGAAGGATAAGGTCTGCGCATTGCAAGAAAGCATGGCTCAAGCCTAGTTCCTTTTGGGGGGATTTTTTGGGTGATGGCGGCAACATGGAAAACCATCGATCTCATGAGCGTCACTCCCGGAATGAATTATAGACTTTCGGATTATTTTAATTGGATTTTTTTTTTTTAATTTGGGCCTAAATGTAAAATTTATTCTCAAATTATAACACTTTTCGCAATTAACCACCTTTCAAAAAATATACAAAAAATAAAAATAAAAAATTATCACAGCATATGTATGGAAATCGTCTAAATTAGCTATACATGTAAAAAGAAACATTGGTTAAATAGGTTTCTTTTTTTTAATTAAGGAAATAAGTGGATTTTGGAGAGGAAATTATTTTTAATTAATTTTTTAATAAAAAATACAAATGTATTTAGAAGAGGAGAAATTGAACTTGGGACTCAAAGATAAAATAATTATTATTTAACTATTTAACCAACTAAGCTAATATGTTAAAAATATTAATTAAAAATAATAAAAAGTTTAAAACAACATGAAATAAATTACAAATATGTTTAGAAGGGGAGGAATTGAACTTGAGACTTAAAGATAAAATCATTATTAATAACTATTTAATCAAAGTAGCTAATATGTTAAAAATTTTATTAAAAATAATAAAAAGCTTCAAACAACATGAAATAAAAAATATAAATGCGAGCGGAAAAGGAATAAAATCTAAGACTCAAAAATAAAACCATTAACATTTAACCATCTAACTAAAAAAACTAATTGTATTAAAAAAGGTCAAAAAAATAATATTTAAAGGGAGATCACGTCCAGCTAGGCGCTTTCCTGCCACATGTGCAGAAAGGACACACTCTCTCCAGAATCGACCTATTTTCCTAAAAAATTTAAAAAAAAAATCAAATTGGCCAATAATTTTTTTGACATATATGGCTAATTTATTCGTGGAAATAAAAAAATTAAATGAAAATTAAAAAAAAGAAAAGAGAATAACAACAATAACACTATTTTAGAGATAAACTAATTTTTTTAGTAATTCTCTAATTGTATTAGGTCACACTTAATAAAAAACTTAACAAATAGTATAGATAAATAAATATATAAAAATTTATATAATAAATATACTTATCAAAGTTTCAAATAAAAACCAAAAATTGCATTAGTTCAAAATGGTAAATGATATATATATACATGCACAATTAATGGAGGTAATAAATTGTGCATAATTAAAATTGAAACGTATAAAAATATCAAAGTAAAGCTTTAGTTGAGTGGTAAATTAAAAGTTTTATTAATATAATTGGTTTGGATTTAAATATCACAATATGCATATTTTTATTCATTTTTTAAAAAAAAAAGACTAAATTACTCTCAAGTAATATAACTTATTTTTATTACGAGAAGATATTTGCATAATTTTCCAACCGAATTGATGATCTGATTGAGGATGACATCAACTCAGCAAAACAC
The DNA here is from genome assembly GCA_025698475.1 of Gossypium anomalum. NCBI lineage: Eukaryota > Viridiplantae > Streptophyta > Magnoliopsida > Malvales > Malvaceae > Gossypium > Gossypium anomalum. Next base: position 70,856,655 of record CM046966.1, on the reverse strand, counting down.
TTAATAAATAGTTTAGATTCCTATTAACTCAAGTATATTTTCGTTATCTAAGTTACTTCAAACTATTAAACCATTGTTTTCTTTTATCTTTTTCTTATTCTCCTCCTTCTCTCTTTGTTAACTAATTTGTATTCTCGTGCAATGTATGGGTCGGTTGTGTATATTAATTTTATAATATCTTTATGACATTACTTTTTATTTAAAATAATTAATAAATTTCCTCAAAAAATAATTAATGAATTGAAAAAAATAATATAATTACAAAATATTTTTAAAAATATTTAACTAATTTAAAATCGGTTATATTAGAATTATTTAATCCTACAAATATTAAATATTAAAGCAATAGAAAAATTCATCATCTGGGATTGAAGTTTAATATTCATTCGAAGTTTAAAAACAATCAAAATAGATAAGTGTTAGCGCCATTAGTTATTTTATTTTTAAATGTGACATTAACATAATTAACAGAATAATTTAACAAACTTATTAATTGGCTGTTTTTACTTACCTCCTCTTTAAAATAATTTTAAAATAGACATAATGATTTATTTAACTCTCTAACTTTATAAAAAATAATTATTTTAGCTTTCCATTTAATTCTTTGTCTCCTTTAGCCCTTAGACTTGAATTTTTTTTGTCAAATCATCCTAAAATGAATGAAAAAGTTAACATTGTCGTAGCAGTCAATGACACATTAGTAATAAATTATTTTTTAAATTAAAAAAATACTTTCTTTTACATTTTTATAATTTTTTAAATAACTTTTATACTTCAATTGATTTTTTTTAATTTTAATTAATTGTTGATGTGATAATTCCAGTGAAGTTAACTTTTTCATCAATTTTGAGATGATTTGATAAAAAATACAAATTCAAGAATTAAAAGAAATAAAAAAATAAATTTAAGACTAAAATGATTTTTTTTTTATAAAATTGGAGGGGCAAGATAAATAATTATGCTTTTAAAAATTAATGTATATAATATATGATTCAATATTATAAAATATTATTAATGAATAGCATTAATGAGATTCCTGTGCATGAATTCTAATTATGAATATTATGGACTTAAACTAGTTTAAAAATGGAGAAGCAAAATTTCGGCAATGGTACTGATAGAGATCCTTACGCTGATGGTGATCGGAATACTAAAAAAGTACGATTCAAGGAAGCTGTTGATGAGGAAGATACCAATATGGTTGTTGATTCTGATCAACAGCCAATGATGTCTTTTAAAGACAAACTTTTGGGGGGAGGTGTGGCCTTTTCTTATGGGAATCTTGTAGGGAGTTTTGGAAGGAATGAATGTGATTTTGAACTACTGGATGGAGATGTGAATACATCCATGGTTAATGGGATTCCGACAATCGTCTTTTTTGATCGCATCAAATATATATTGTTCAAGGAGATGGAGTTGACGGTTATTTCAAGTTGCTAGGGCGTAATATTGGTTATAACGTGCTTCACAACCGTATCCTCAATCTCTGAAAACCTGCAAAATCTTTTCATCTAATGGATTTCACTAATGGTTATTTTCTGGTTAAGTTTCAGGATACTGAAGATTATAACAAAGTTTTAACTTAAGGTCCATAGATCATATTTGGGCAATACCTCACTGTACAACCATGGACGAAAATGTTTAATCCAACACAGCCCGACCCCAGTGTGGTGATGGCTTGGATTCGATTGTCGAGTCTTCTGGGTTATCTGTGCAAAAGACAAATCATTGAAGCTATTGGAGGTTTAATCGAGAAAGTTGGCAAATTAGATTTACAAACTGACAATATAGAACCAGGGGACGGTTTGCCTGTTTGGCTGTGTTTATCAATCTTAACAAACCGCTAATCTCTAAAGTTTTGGTGCTGTTCAACTGGTTGAATATGAGGCACTCTCGACAGTCTGCTTCAGTTGCGAAAAATATGGGCATGTCAAAGAGTTGTGCTCGTCGGTGGGGGTTAATTTGGCTTTGGAGCGGCCCGTGACTGCGGCGGTGGCAGTATCCAGTGAAGATGTCGGTGAAAATACCGAGGAAGGAAAGAAAGTTGATTATGGGCCATGGATGTTGGCCGAGAGGAAGTCATGGTGGGGTTAACGAGATTATCGGGTTAACAGGGCTGCGAAATTGGGAAAAGGTTCGTTCGGGTCTAGGATTTCACCTTTAATTGCGGATGATGTTTCAGGTGGAGGCTTAGGAGGATTTGACGAGGGTTTTTTGATGAAGAAGAAAAATGGTCATGTGGTTGTGGGTAGGAATAATAATGAAGCTAGGGTTTTTACTAAAGGTGATTTGGCCCATGAGGATGAAGTAGACCGTGGAGCTGAGGTGGACTTTAGAGTTTCGGCTAGGCATATTTTGGGCTCAGGCTTTAGTGGCCCAGAAATTATTAGGACAAGTCAATTTAAAGGAGATATTAATTCTAAATCTTTGGAGAAAAGTCCTGTGAGGTTAGATAGGTTCCCTCAAAAGGATAAAGACTTGAAAAATAATTTTTCCTTTTCTAAATCTATTTCTATCTTTCTATCTGCAGGTTCAATGCAAACGAAGGGGCCATCGAATGTGTTGCTTGTGGGCCAAGTGAGGAAAGGCCTGGACAGGATGCTCCTTTAGTATCTAATAGGTTAACTCCTAGTGGACTGGACAACACATTTTTAAATGGACAACATATTATTTTGGATAAACAATGTTTGGGTGGGATTTCTTCTAATGATTTATTTGAATAGGAACTTGTGGATGTGCAATCGATTTCTTCAGGAAATGTGGATAATAAATTGGTTCTTAATAATCCTATGTTCGAAGGCCCTAATGAATCTGTGGTCAAATTGGACGCGAATATTCTAGACCTAAATCACCATTTGACTGTTATTATTAATGAAAATAATGTGACAAAATCGCACAAAGGTATTAAGAAAAATATTTTGGTTAATACTAATAAATCTTTTTCTATTTCCAAAGGGCATGGTTTTGAGAATAAAGTTGGCAGTAACCGTGGTGGAGCTTCCCACAATCGCTCATTCAAGGAAAAGGGAGGTAGATTAAAATATGCTGGAATTTTTCTAATTCCTTTGACAGAAGCTATAAGTTCCATGGTTAATCTTATCAATTCCCAAGTTGGGTCTGGAACAGATGTGATTGGCAGTAGTGCTGAGGGACAGATAGGCGACATTGGGTCCACACTGCATAAAATGGTGGTATTTTTAATTTTTATTTTAAATATGAATTTTACTATTTTTTGCTGGAATTGTCAATATTGTGTTAGTTTAAAATTTCATCGTGTTTTTTGGGAGCATAATAGAGAGCATAAGCCTATTTTGGTTGGCCTTTTTGAAACAAGAGTTAGTCGCCCCAAAGCTGATTCTATTATTGCTAAGCTCAGTTTTGATTTTTCGCATCATGTGGAGGCTATGGTTTCTCTAGTGGAATTTGGATAAGATGGAAAGACTCCATTTCTGTTGATATTTTGGGTAACCATTCCCAATTTATTTTACTTAAAATTTCTGAAATTTCTTATCGGCAACCGGTGTTGGTCACTTTTGTTTACGACAGTCCTAATGGTCAAAAGCGGAAGCAGTTATGGGATGCTCTCAAATATAACTCCATGGTTAGCGATTGGAGATTTCAACGCTATTTTCGCTTCTTGTGAAAAAAGAGGTGGTCATGTCATTAGGAAAAGATATGCTTTCTTTAATAAGTTCATGGATTCTATGGGGTTGCATGATTTGCGGTTTAGTGGTCCAAACTTTACTTAGAATAGAGGGGGAGTTTTTGAGAGATTGGATAGAGCAATTTGTAATAATTCTTGGAGCCTGAAGTTTCCGTTGTTAAAAGTTCTTCATCTACAAAAGCTTAAATCAGATCATAGACCACTTAAATTATCTCTTATGCCTAAAGTTCAGCCTTCCTTAAGCAGACTTTTTTGTTTTTTGGCTGGTTGGGTTAAACATATAGGATTTTCTGAGTTTGTTAAGAAGAATTGGGAGTTTATAGGGGATATGTCGACAACTCATGCTACTTTCACTGATTAAGTGAAATTATGGAATAAAGAGGTTTATGTTCACATTAAGCATTGGAAGAATCTTTTGAAGAAAAATCTAGATAATGTTTAAAAGGCGATTGATCGAAGAAGCTCGACTTTTTTAAATCAGGTTGAGTTAGAAATTTGAGAAGAGCTAGAGTCAGTGTTACATCATGAAGAGCTTTTATGGCGGCAGAAGGCTAGGTGTGATTGGTTAGTTTTTGGGGATCATAATACAAGATTCTTCCATAGGCAAACTTTACAGAAAAGGAAGCATAATCGTATTGTGGCTCTAAAAAATCAAGCGGGGGAGTAGGTTATGGATGAGGACAACTTGAATCAGGAATCGATCAACTTTTATAAGAAGCTTTATAGTGAGCAATTAAGGAAAACTAGTAGTCTTGGGTGTGGTGCCTTCACGTCTCTCGAGTAGGAAGAGATCTAATTTCTTAGTATGCAGTTTCTAATGAGGAGATTAAAAAGACCCTTTTTGACATAGCACATTTAAAAGCACCAGGAAGTGATGGATTACACGCTATTTTCTATCAGAGTCAGTGGGAGCTTGTTGGCCCTTCGATTTATGAATGGGTCAAAAGGGTTTTCTCTGGTGAAAGCATTGATTCAGACCTTAATAATTCTCTTATTATCTTTATACCCCTATCAATCTTTGTTCAGCCTTATACAAGCTTGTGATGAAGGTCATTGCTAATAGGTTTAAAATGGTTTTTCCAAAGATCATAGGACCTGAACAAGTAGGATTTGTCATAGGAAAGAACATAAATGACAATATCAGTATTGTACAAGAAGTCATTCACTCTATGAAGAGTAAGTAAAAGAATAAAAGATAGATGACCATTACAATTGATCTCGAAAAGGCCTATGATCGTGTTCATTGGGATTTCATAGACACCTCTTTACAGGTTGCAGGTATTCCTAACTTTCTTGGTAATGTATTTATGTCAGCTATTTCTGGTTCAACTATGCAGGTGCTTTGGAATGGAATGTCATCCCAGAAATTCAAACCGGCAAGAGGAGTTCGTCAATGATGTCCACTTTCACCTTACCTTTTCATTTTGTGTATGGAGTAGCTAGGGTATGGTATTCACGCGGCTATGGCAGACAGTAGATAGTCGCCTATTCGATTAACTAGATCAGGTCTGTCTCTCTCTCATCTGTTTTTTGCAGATGACTTGATTCTTTTTGGTTAGGCGGAGGAGGAGCAGACATGAGTTGTTAAGGAAGTTTTAGACACTTTTTTTTGTGTATCGGGTCATAATGTTAATCTGTAGAAGTCAAACATGTTTTTTTCTAAAGGGGCGGATGAGGACATTCAAAGGCGTATTAGCAGAGTATTTAGATTCCAGGTGGTATAGAATATTGGTTTGTATTTAGGGATTCCTCTCTTTCATAAGAAGGTTACGAATAATACTTTGCGTTTTGTCGTTGATAAGGTGCAGAGTAAACTTTGTAGTTGAGACGCTCGACAACTCTCTCTTGCAGGCAAAATAACTCTAGCTCAAGCGGTCTTACTATCAATTTCGAGCTACTTATGCAATTGATGATGATCCCGAAAGGTTTGTGTGATAAGATTGAAGCTATGGTTAGACAATTCATTTGGGGGTCCACTAGTGGTAATAAAAGAATTACTTTGGTAAGCTGAGATTTGATTTGCCAACCTAAATCGCATGGTGGTCTTGGTATAAGGTCTCTTCGTTATCATAATACTTCTTTCATAATGAAGCTGGGATTCAAATTAGTGACTGATTATTCTTCTTTATAGGCTAATGTACTTCGGTCTAAGTATGGGGTTCAGGGTGGATTATCAGAGTCTTTATCGAAGGGACGGTGTTTTTTCTTGTGGAGATTTTTATCGAATATTTGGCCGCTCATACGTGAGAATTTGGTCTAGTCAGTTGGAGATAGATGTAATATTAACTGTTGGAAGGATTCTTGGGTTCCTAATGTTGGGCCGTTGTCCAAAAAGATTGCTTGCACTTTTAGCTTGGATATGGATCGTTCCCTTAATGATATGGTCACGGAGAATGGGGATTGAAATTTGGACTTCTTCCGCCTTTGGTTATCTGAAGATATCATTCAACAGATTGTAGGGATTTCACCACCTCAACCAAATTCTGGCATGGATAGAATTATTTGAGGGGACTACGTCTGGTGCTTTCTCAGTTAAAAGTACGCACAAGAAAATTCGTGAAGATTCATGGAATGCGAAAGAGGATGTTTGGAAATTATCATGGAAATATCAGGGGCCACAAAGGGTTAGAATGTTCATTTGGCTTGTTATTAAATACCGTTTACTCACAAATGTTGAAAGATTACAAAAATGATTGGGTTCTGATACTGGTTGTGGTACATGTGGCCATAATTATGAGAATATCCTTCATGTTCTTCGGAATTGCACAGCAGTAAGGGATATTTGGATGCAGTTAATACTTACAGGTAAACAATCTATTTTTTTTGCAGGGTCTCTACATGAATGGATGGAGCTTAATTTACGAAATCAGCAAGCCGTAAAGCTAGTAGGTGGAGTCAATTGGCCTTATCTGTTCGGGATTATCATTTGGCGCATGTGGAAAAATTAGAACCTACGCATATTTCAAGGTCTTTCTTGGTGTACTGATGAGGTTATCAAAGCCTCCCTATGTTGGGCAAAGCAATATGTTTCAGTGTCCGAATTGTAAGGCACTTAACTCTCAAGAATGGATTTTGTTCTTGATTCTTTGGATGGTTAGGTCTATTTGAACACGGATGGTTTGGTCAAATATGATGATATGTTTGCCGCAGCTGGAGGGCTTCTGCGAGATTATAAGGGAACTTGGATTGTTAGCTTCACAAGGTATTTGGAAAATTGTGAAGTCACTGATTTAGAATTATGGGGCATTCTAGATGGGTTGCAAATTACCCTTGATCGCAGCTTTCGGAAAGTCCTCATTCGGACGAACAATTTTGAAGCGGTTAACTTTATTTATGAAGGAGTTTGTAAATGTTCTAATTCTGCTTTAGTTACAAGAATACTTTTGCTATTGAAACTTCTGAGGCACTGGAATCTTCAACATATTCCAAGAGAAGAGAATAGAATTGCAGATAAGATAGTTAAGCTTAGGAGAGATAGGGAATCGGGGTTGCGGTTAGTTGATAAGAATTGTGTAATGAGCTTTTTTAAGTTTTGATATTTGAGTTGTAATTTTTTTTTTCACCAAAAAAAAATTATGGACTTGAATTAGATTTTATTATAAATAATTTTAAAATATAATATCCATAATATATTCAGTTTGGAATTAATTAATATATTTATTGACACGTGCAATATCTTTATTTAAATATTAGCAAATATATTTTTTTAGGAAAAGAAACAAATTAAAGCATTATTAAGAGTAAGCTCGACCTTGGGGTTGTTTGGAGGTGCGGTCGCTCGGGTTTTAAGGTTGAAAGGGGTTTAAAATATTGTTTTTCAATTTTTAAGGGGTTTAAAAAAAATTTACCAACTTTTAAGGGTTCAAATTTTTTTTACCAACATTTAAAGGATCTAAAATTTTTTTTCTTCAACTTTTAAGAAATCTAAAACCCCATTTTATTATTTTGCCTAGAGCCTAAAAATATAAAAAACAGGTTTGATTAAGATATATGTTTATTAGATAATTAATGCATGATAGTGATTCTATATTATAAAATCAATCTTCTTCTTCTTTTTTTTTTGTAAATAAACAAAGAATTACAAAGATTAATTCCTAGTCACATTATCGAAAGTACAGTCTTCCTTCAGTATATATTTAAGCTCCAAAGGGGGTTTGTCAAACATGTGTAATGTATCGTTCCTCGTTAAAGCCATTTTTGCCAAAGCACCTGTTACCTGATTGGACTCTCTTGGAATATAATTCAAGGACCACTTCTCTTCAAAGGCTAAAATTTGTTAAATCCTCCTTATTAAAGAGCTTTTTGATCCCTCCAACTTACTATCACAGATAGAGATAACATTTTCAAGGTTATCAGATGGAATAATAACCTCATCATAACCTTGTTTTTGAAGGAGGAGAAGCCCATCCAATATTCCCCACAGCTCAACAATCGCTGCTATACATTTCCCCAAGTGTCGATAATATCCTAAGATCCACTTTCCTTTACCATCACGTATTACTCCACCTGCAGCAGAGAAACCAAACACAGAGTGAACAATACCGTTAGTATTAAGGTAAAAACACATACCTGAGTTCTGATGAATAGATGGTTGATTTGGGTGGCACTTCAATGCTGCATTATGAATAGAGGAAAAATGAGTCGCCCAACTATAAGAGGCACTGATAATGTCCTTAGGACTCATAGTATTCCCTTAGAAAATGATCAAATTCTGATTCTTCCAAATGTGCCAAAGAAGAATCCCAAAGAGGCAAGTCTAAGTGGAATTGCTTGCACTAATGGAAGGATGAGAATGCAAATTCGAGAAAAGCCATTCTGAAATATTACCAGTGAAGAAGCTATCGAAGCGATTGGAAGGGATGACTTGTTTCCAAATTTCTTTCGCAAAAGAGCAATCCCTAAGAGTATGAAGAATATCCTCCGTTGAGTGACCACAGAGATGGCATGAAGCGTCCTGCTCAATACCTCTTCTAACCCTTTTCGAATTAGTTAAAAGTCACTGCTTAAGAACTAACCAGATAAACTATTTAACTCATTGAGGCCCTGTAATTTTCCATACGATACTCTAGTTCATATCTTTCATATTCCAAGACTCCTTCTTAAGCATAAAGTAAGCACTTTTCACAGAAAAAACACTAGTCATCGTTCTGGACCAAGAAAAAATATCAGGTTCGGTTGAGTCTGAAGGAGGAGGTATGCTAATCATTCGATTGACCACTTCTTTTGGCAACCACAATCTGAAGAGATCAAGGTTGCACTCCCTATTATCCACAACCATCTCATTAAATTTACTTTGCGAAATAATATTGCCTTGACTCGATACGTACTAATTAAGGGGTCCAACATTTTGAACCCAATTATCCTCCCAACAATGAACATACCTTCCATTACCGATAGACCAGATCATATTGCTGTGCATCAAAGTCTAAGCTTTAGCAACTACTTTTCACATATAAGAACACCTGTTCCGCATGATGGAATCTAGCAGACCCTCATGGAACCCATACTTAGCTCTAAAAACTTGAACCCATAAAGCTTCAGTCTTAGTAATAAGACTATAATCGATTTTTATCATGAAAACTTTTTTTTGATCCTCTAATCGTTGAAATCCAAGGCCTTCATGCAGCTTAGGCTGACAAATGTTATTCCACCTTACTAAGGCCAATTTCCTTTTCCCTTCTGCAGCCCCCAAATGAACTGTCTAGCTAATTCTTTAATAGAGTTGCAAATCCCTTTAGGGACAAGAGTTGATTGTATTAGATAATTCAAGATAGCCAAAAGAACATATTGTACTAAGGTAACCATTCCAGCAAAAGATAGTCGTTTCGCATCCCAACTAGAAAGTCGATTACGAACTCTTTCCACTAAAAAATTAAGAATACCATTTGCGACCCTTTTATAGAAGAGTGGAACCTCGAGATAGTGACCCAAATCATTAACTTCTTGAAAGCCAAGCATGTTATTGATCTCACTCCTTAAGGACTCATTAACACCCGTGGAGAAAAAAAATATTTATTTTCCTAACATTGACCTTATGACTAGATAGCTCACAAAAATTGCTCAAAAAATTCTTGAGGAGTCCACTATAAGTCAAATTTGCTTGACTGAAAATCACCAGATCATCTGTAAAAAACAAATGTGAAAGATTCAGTCCTGTACAAGATAGTCAAATAGGACTCCACTCCCCTGAGGAAATACCCGCTTGAAATCTATGACCCAACCATTCCATACAAAGAACGAAGAGATATAGGGACAAAGGACAACCTTATCGAATACCTCTAACCGGTTTAAATTTTTGAATAGGAACACCATTCCACAAAACCTGCATAAAAGAAGACGAAATAACATTTATAATAACTTTAACTAGGTAAGAAGGAATACCTGTTGTATTAGGAGAAGCTTTCACGAAATCCCATCTGACTCTATCGTAAGCCTTCTCCAAATAGATATTGATAGCCATCCACTAAAGCTTCTTCTTAGATTTCATGGAATGTAACACTTCCTAGGCAATGATGACATTATCAATAATGCTTCTCTCTGCAATGAAACATGCTTGTTCTTGGCCAATGAACTTTTGGAAGATACTTTTAAATCTATTTGCAATGACCTTCATGACCAGCTTATACAACACAGAGCAGAGACTAATAGGACGAAATTGCGAGAAATTTTTAGGGTTCGAAACTTTAGAGATTAATACAATAAGTGTATTATTAAACTCCGGATCAATATTTCCTCCCTCGAAAACCTTCTTAACCCACTCATAAGTAGCTCCCCCTATATTATCCCATTGGTTTTGAAGGAAAGCGGCTTGAAACCCATCGCTCCCTGAGGCTTTCAAGGGTGTCATATAAAAAAGGGCAGCCCTAGTTTCCTTATTTGTAACACCTCTCCTAACAGAATCAACATCTTCAGTACTGAGCCTTGAAAAAGTATTAGGAGGTAGAAACCCTGACGGACCTGGATTCTTCCCATAAAGATTCTGGAAAAAGTTAACCGCTTCCTTCTTAAGAACATCAGAGTCGAAAATCCATTCCCCATCAGCATTACACAAAGCGGTGATTTTATTAAAATTCCTTCTCAGAATCGTATGCCTATGAAATTAGCTAGTATTACAATCTCCCAAGTTTAGCCACTCACATCTAGATTTTTGCTTCCAAAGCATCTCCTCATGGTGGAGAATATTTTCAAGTTCATCATGAATGATCACTTCTTACTGAAAAAGAGAATTAGACCCCGAGATATCCAAGGCATGCTGTATCTTAGCAAGCTTGTGCATTAACTGCCTCTTTTGTTGACTTATATAGCCATAAAAACATTTGTTCCACTTTTTGAGCTTATCCGTAAACTCCTCAACTATACTTTTCATATTACCATTGAAGCTCCAATTATTCTTAACAAAATTATAGAAATTCTAATGATACAATTAGTCAGCTAAAAACTGGAAGGGACGATTAGGAGCACAACTACCATCATAACAAAATTTCAGGAGCAAAGTCCGATGATCAGATTTGATTCTGGGAAGGTGAGTAATTAAATAATTAGGGAAGGCTTCCATCCAAGCGTCATTCCCCACAGCCCTATCAAGTATCTCAGAAAGATTACCACGATGCCACGTAAATGGGGGACCCTGAAAACCCAGGTCGTGCACAGAAGCTTTATCCATAAATTCACCAAATGACTGGCATCTGCTGCCTTTGACATGACCGCCTTTTTTATCCTCTGATGAAAGGATGGCGTTAAAATCACCAATGGCCATCTAAGGAACATACTCATGTGGAACTGTGTGACTTAAATCATTCCACAAAATTTTTCTTTTTTGTTTATCAGGACTCCCATAAACAAAAGCAACAAAGACCGGATGAGGATACAATTTAGAGCAGATACGAGCCAAGATGAATTTAGGATGATTACCGACCACCTCTAAATCAATTGAAATCTTTCAACCAATCCAAATACCTCCAGAAAATCCCACTGCTTCTACTCGATGCAATTTATCCCAACCCAACTTAGCAATAATTGGGTCAGCTTTAACCCCACTGATTCTTGGCTCTAGAAGGCTAATTATATCAAGCTTATACTGATTATTATACTCATGAAGGGCTTGGAAAAATTATCAGACGACCCCTACACATTCTAAGAAAAAATAGACACATTCATCATAATAAAATTAAAAAAGAAAAAAAGAGCTTATCTCAATGGTGTTTGGTAGAGGAGAATTCCTCTCGCTCTCCTTTTTTCTGCGAAAAATATTTAGCAGAATTTCCATCAATTTTAGACGCAATAAACTCTGCTGCCCTTTTCATAGAATCAACAAAATGAACCTGGGTATTTTCAGAAGTCTTGAAATGATTACCCGATCCCTTTAGTGTTTTATTGAGTTTCTACCCTCCTTTAGCGCTAGTTACTTTAGCACTTGTATTCTGTCCCTTCAAGACCTCTTTAGGCAATTTAATTTCAGACAGGCATACACTACCCCCTGTCTCCTAGCTAATCGACTCCAGAATGTTGCTTCTTTTGAACACTATTGCTGAGTGGTTTTTGGCCTCCAACACTTATTCCTTTACCGCCACATTAACAAATGAATTCTCTTCAAATGTAGGGTTGAAGTGTACCACACGTTGCGCTTGCTTTTGGACTGAAGTAGGAGTTTCCACCTTCACGTGATCTGCATTACAACTAGCTTGTGAATTTGAAATTAAATGACAAAAGGATTAAAAAATACCTGAACTTAGGGTCTAAATATTTTTTCCAATAATATGACGTGAACCATGCGTGGCACTGGGAGTCTTCGAAAAATCTGAAACAGTCTCCTTTAAAGCTTAGGTCTCTCTCAACTGACCAAAATCATAGCTGCTGGAGGCCTGCTGGATGACCAAGGAAGCCTGCTGATTAGCAGCCGAATGAAGATGTTGGACCAAGCCCGTCTTGAGCCCAATCTTATTGTGATCTTTTAAGGAATTGTGGTAAATTCTCATATTCAATTCTTTGAGGACTGCCATTGATGAGAATTTTAGAAATTAAAGGTCTCCCTAAATTGACATAAACTGCTATGTGAGCATAACGACCCCGTACTTTGCTATCTATGTTGAAATCTAATTTAGTGACTTTGCCTACTATTCCCCCAATCTCTATTAGAATTAGTTTCTGATATAAATGACTAGGGAGACCAGGAAACCGAATCCATGTGAGAACCAAATTAGGGTAAGGTAGACTAGGATTGAAATCAATCGTCCATGGTTGGACGGTTAGATAATGACCAAAGATAACCCATGGCCCCTGAGAAAGAATCTTATCATAGTCATCAGTGCTTTGAAATTTAGCGAGAAAATAACCATTCTCTATATCCATTAATTGAAAAGGCTTAGATGGCTTCCAAATCCCATATAATCTATTATGCAGAGTCATGATTCCAAGGTTCCGACCACGCATCTTGAGAACCACAGAGGTTGACATCTCTTTTTCCAACAGTTGATAAACTCTCTTCGAGAAATCGATTGAAGGAACACCATTAACCACCGATTTCTTTACATCCTGCTCAGAGAGGAAAGATTTATCAACAAGGACGTGACCACCGTTTGTATTATTCAGCGCAGGAGTATCCATCCCCACTAGCATATCTTTTCAAGAAAGAGAAGGCGTTGGTGATGACTCCACAACCATCACATCTTCAGGAGACTTGTCTGATTCCTTGAAATAGACCTTCTTTGTGTTGGAATCCTTTACAGCCATCATATCTTCAGTATTCACATCCGATTCCTTGAAACGGACCTTCTTTATGATGGAATCCTTAGGAAGAGAGTCACTTTCTCCATTATTGTCCACATTAGAAACTGAAAAAGACGAGAGCATTTTTTTTCCAGGCAATCAGAGGTTTTCTAATTCGATTATTTTTAATCTATGTATTAAATCAATCTTTTAATATTATAACTAATTACAGATGGTAAAGTTTTAAAGAGGCAAATGTTGATTAAATATATTTTCTTAGTTCAAAAATACAATTAGGCGCAAAGAAAAAAAAGTTTAATTAATTTTCTTTTAAATTTAAAGATTTTTTTGCATCTTAATCCTTTAAATAATTTCTTTTTTTCCTTAGAATTTTCCTTTATTGAGGTTATTAAGTACCATCATTGGTTTTTTTGGGTTAGTAAAATTTGTATACTTTATAATTAGTACTTAGAATAAAAAAGTGGATTCAAATCTACCCAAAAAAAATAAAAAAATCAAAGGACCATATCCAAAGCCAAATCGATTTTAAGTTGGTAATATTAGGATATGACTAGAGTTTTAGAAAAAAAAAATTGGATCTAAAATCTTTTAAATATTGGGTTATTTTAAATGAAAATAGATACTTTAACCCAAGTACAAAACTTGGGGTAATTAGTGTAAACAATATTATGCTTTAAGCAATACTTTTGACCCAAAAAAAAACATTAGATACTTTAGTATTTGGGAGTTAATTTTGCATTTATGCATCATATTTTATTTTTTAATTTTTGAAATCCTTTTTATTAGAATAATGTAAAAGAAAATATTTACTTAAATATGTATATAGATAATTGTACCTCGATACTCATGAGTGTCAAGATCAATATAATGTCAAATTCCACATAATTTATGCTTTGACTGCGAGAAAAAAAGTATGAAGACCTTGACACTTATATGGTATAAGATCAAAATGATCAACATTGATAGACACTTATGAGTATTTAGTATATGTAAGCCCAATCAATTCATTCAATATAAGAAACCTTGAAATTAATAGATATTGATGTTTTCTCCTATAAATACCTCCATCCCATTCTCCTTTGTTTTCATTCAAAAATCTTTTCAAAAATCCTTAACACCCCCTCTCACCTAACAAATAAGCTTTATTTTTGCTTCTCCAAAAATTATCATTCTCTTTTGATTCTCAAGAGAAAAGTATAGAGGCTTTGACACACAAGTGGTAATTAACATTGATCAAGTATTTATCATCCATAGGCCCAATCACTTCATTTAATACAAAAGATTTCAACACTTATAAATATCGGTATTCTCTTTAACTGAAAGATTCAAAAAGGAAAGAATAGAATAGTATTGAAGAAAAGAGTAATTATTCAATGTATTCAAAAGAAGGCAAGCTGCGTTAATATAAGACCACAACAACACATACAAACAAATGATAACAAAATGAAATCATCGGAGTGATAGTAGAAAGGAAAAATGAATAACCAATCACGGCTCATCTCAACAGCATGACAATTTTTGGACTGATTTAGCTTTAGTGCAGTTGGGCTGGCTTGGTTTTAGCATTCTTTGAATCATCAGCACTTTTATTTTCTAAATATTGCTTGACAGAATAGACATGGAGTTTATCTCTGAAATTTTCAAACATTCCTGCTGTGAGAGGCTTTGTGAAAATATCAGCAATTTGTATTCAGAAAAATAGTGAAGCTCCACATTGGTTAAATACCAAGTGTGAGATGACTTCCAACCAAAAAAATAGTGAAGCTCCCCAAGGTCCTTAAGGAAAACTTAGTATTCAGAATTCGTATCACCTGCTCTACATTCTCTTTAGAAGTTCCTGTCACAACAATATCATCAACATATACTAATAGAAAGATGCAACCAAATGCAGTTTTCTTGAAAAACAAGGAAGGATCAGCTCGAGAAATCTGAAACTGAAGTTGTTCGAGGAAAAACCCTCTTAACTTTTCAAACCATGCACGGGGAGCCTGCTTGAGACCATATAATGCTTTGTGTAATTTGCCCACCAAATGTTGACCATTATCTTCAAGAACCTCATATATACATCTTCAGAAAGATCTGCATTTAAAAAGGCATTATTCACGGCTACTTGTCTCAATTGCCACTTCTGAGAGACAGATAATGCAAAAATATTTCGAACAGTATTGGCTTTAACCACAGGGCTGAAGGTTTCTTGGAAATCATAGTCGGCAGATTGAGAGTAGCCTTGTGTAACAAGACGGGCTATGTGTCGTGCCACAGTACCATCAGGATTCTTTTTGACCTTGAAAAGTCATTTAAAGCCAACAAGTTTTCTGTCAGGTGGCGGCGGCACTAAAGACCAAGTTTGATTGGGCATCAATGCTTCAAGTTCATCATGCTTTCATAGAGGATATGCCATTGCCTCATGTATGGTAGTAAGTTCCTCTATACTGATTATGGAACTATAGGCTTTTGGCTTGAAGACTCCTACCTTGCTTCTTGTCACCATAGAATGAGTATTGAGAGTCAACCTAGGTACAATAGTTGTTGGTGAAGTAACACCCAAAATTGGTAAAGCATCAACAGATGAAGCAACATCAGGTGAAGAATTGAATGCCATATTAGAAATAGAAGGTCCAGTTGAAGAGAGAGAAGGTGAAGAAGAATTCATAATACAATCAGAAACGGAGTAAGAGTGTATATCCTAAAGAACTGGAAGAGTTGTAGTGGTCAACCTTTTATATGAATTCACTGTTTCACAAGTGGCAGCAGCAAATGGAAAAGCATTTATGACCTTTGTGTGGACTACTATAGCCCAAGACTGTGCATGGTGTAGAATGAAACTCCAACTTGTGTGGATTATATGGAGAAGAAGTGGATAGCACAAACAGCCAAAAACTTGGAGAAAATGATAACTAGGCTTGTGACCAAAAAGCTTCTCAAAAGGAGATATTCCAGCTGAGGCTTTTGTAGGCAACAAATTAATAAGATAAATTGGAGAAGTAAAAACATCACACCAATGAACCAGAGGAAGGGAGGGATGAGCAAGAAGAACAAGCCCCATTTCCACAATTTGCCGTTCAAGTTGGGAAGTATGCGGACAAGACAATCGATGTTTAATGCCAAACTGTTGAAGAGGATGCAAGAAGCTACGAAACTCTCCACCTCCATCAGTTAATATTTGTTTGATCTTAAAACCCAATTGAAGCTCAACTTGTTTCTTAAAATTAAGAAAAACACTCATGGTCTTGAGAGTGGCTGGAGAAAGAGCATTAACAAAAGATATATAATATTGATGATCATATAAAAAGAATGGCTTCTTTCTTTTTTCCCTTTAAACCATTCTCTTTCGGTTAATTCATTAATTTTAATTGTACTCTAATTTTTTAATTCCATGTAGATTATGATATAGACACGTGATCCATTTTAATAAGCTACACGTGTCTGTCGGCTTTTAATAGTATAAAAACTTTGGTTGTGCCGAAATGAAAATTGGTATAATTTAAAAACTAAATTGAATATTAAGTCTTAATCATTCATTTTCTCCCTGCTCAAACTATAATCACGTAAGAAAATATGAGAAAACATTATTAATCAACGATTCAAATGACGACAAATGGATATACAATATAAAAAAGTTAAATATATAAAATAAATGAGACAACTCTACATTTTTAATAATTTTTTAATATAACAATGATTCGACTAATAAATCACAATTTGAAGTTCAAATTTTTAATAATTTTATACTATTTTATATTTACAATATAATATTATAATATTTAATTTTTATATGTTATAAAATATATAAAAGCAATATAAATACATGAATTACTAAATTTATTCGAACCGAGCTGATTCATGATCATGATCACCGTTAATTATAAT
Source organism: Gossypium anomalum (assembly GCA_025698475.1). Taxonomy (NCBI): domain Eukaryota; kingdom Viridiplantae; phylum Streptophyta; class Magnoliopsida; order Malvales; family Malvaceae; genus Gossypium; species Gossypium anomalum. Next base: position 70,839,395 of record CM046966.1, on the reverse strand, counting down.
TACGGCAATTGAGTAAATGCCAACAATTATAAAAAAAAAAATGAGGAGAAAAGAAAATCAGCAAAGATATCATATCTAATTTTCTAGGAATAAGTTACAATCAATGTAGAAAGTTGAGTACCCCAATGAATCTGGAACCAAAATTATGAACTATCAAATGCAAAAGTTAATGGCTGTCATCTGAATTATATTTGGCTTTTTATGTCAAAATTGGCTTTACTCTTAAATTCTTTCTCAACATACGATATATATATGTATAACACATCAAAATGTACTTACAAGGCCTATACCTAGCTCTTCAGCAAGCTCATCCCATACAGGAAGTAGGGTCAACACAACAAGGAAAACTGCGACCGTAACCGCTGTTTTCCTCCATGTTCCAACCTCGGTTACGTCGTTTAAGCAGGGTTTTTCGGGAGTCCTCTGAGTAGTTTTCATTAAAAATAAAGGTAATAAGAAAGACGATTGTTAATTCTACTTTAATTTATTATACTGAAGTTCCAATTGGCATACCTGACATATCAGCACATACAGACCCCAAGGAAGCGATAAAGGTCCTCCAATCTGCAAATAAGATGAAACAGATTAGCTGCACCGTATCAAAGACAGGAGGAACTAGTAGGTGCATACCACTCCTAATCCAAGCAGTGTGTATGTTGTCAGACCAAACCCGACCAGTGCGTCCTTTCCATAAGCACCCTGAAAAACATGCAATTAAACTATCAAAAATCTTGTGGCAAGATACCATCAAAGCTAAGGAATGGGAATGACTTGAAGCTCTCTATCAGTATGAAGGTACCTGCACAGCCCGTCCACCATCAAGACACCCCACAGGAAGCATATTAAAAGCTGTCGTGGTTAAGCCACACCTGAAATGGTGGGTAACTTGTATTGTAAGCATACCAAGAAAATCCAGACAGAGATTTTAGGTAAGCAGATATCCAGGAATTTAACCCTACCATCCTGCAATCACAAGTGGATGAATTGATACTGTTGCAGCATGCATTGCCCTGTACATTTAGAATGTGATGTCTGTTATATTCATTGCAAAAAATTGATCTCAATGACCTCAAACGTACAACTGTTAGAATTTATATTCATATAAGAGGGAATGTGGAAAACAACATTATTATCTCAGTTTCATCAAAGCTCAAGCATAAACTCTGTTCAGTCAATAATAAAGCTGTTGAAGCAAAAGGACATACGCATAACCAAGGGTTGCTCTACTGATGAGTCCAAGAAGCAATGAACCCTGAAACAGCATGCTAGGAACCTGCACCAAATCCCCAGCTGCATCCGGATTTGATGAAAGCAACAAACCAACAGCAAACATTGAAAAAGACAGTGCAGCACCAGCAAATGGGCCCGCCAGGGAAATGTCAACTTGGGTACTACGGTCAGGAAGAATAGATTTGAACTGCAGGAAGTGAGAGTTAAGGAAAGCTTTTAAAATATCATTAGAAAAGCAAAAGTATTTCAATTAGACATTCCTCATTCCTCGCATCAAGCAAATCAAACCAAGAAAACAGGTAAGCAGAAAATAATTGAAGAAAATATTACATCTAAGAAAACTTTTGACGGTAAAAAATATAAAATCCATGCTCTGTCAGAAAGGTTTACAATTTCAGGAAACAAAGACAAGGTCATTTTGACCCCAGGGGAAGAGGGAGGTAAGAGGTAGAGAAACAAGAGTGAAGTACATTCAGAAAGAGACGCTGGATCATCAAAAGATGGATCTCAAGACAATCTACTTAGCAAAAGAAAACATAATTACTACAATCTATCACTAATTATTTTGATCTAAATCTCCTAAAAGGACAAGTTACATTACACCACATGAAACAAAGGTTTTCGAGTTAGAGGATGAGTTGGAACAACGAAGCTCTTGATCAAGTCTCAACATGGCTCATACTGACTTAAATATCCTATTTATAAAAGAAGGCAACAATCAGATCCTTCAAAAGGGCACCTTGGACAGAAACCATTAAAAGATAATCTGACATATTAAGTTGCCGCATAGAAATAGGTCACACTCACCTGAGTAATTGCTCCAAAGCTTCCAAGAGTGATGTTTGGAATAAAGAAAGGAATGCTTAGTTTTACTTTCTTTGGAAAAGCAGCCAGAAAATGCCCAAGTTCCTGCAGGCAACAAAATTCATGACATAGAAAAGTCAAACATGAGCACATCAAAATACAAATTGATCTAGTTCAATGATGTTACTCATAAGCAGATGATTTTTTTATAACTATACCAAAAACAAAACAGCTCAAACTGAAAAACAAAAAAAAAAAAAAAAAAAAAAAAAACGGAAAGTGAAACATCAGAAAACCATCAAAAAGCATGATATGCATACATGAAATAAAAGAACACCCAAAACACCATATGCCAGGGGCAATGCTGACTCTACAAATGGGTATAGTAGTTCCATATCTGGTGGATCAACTGCATTTGGATCTGTAAAGTATTTTACAACCTCTGGAGGAAGTCGGTTTATCTGTAAGAGATTGCACATTATCAATATATTCAGAAAGAAAAAAATGGTAATGAGAAAAAAATACAGAAAACATAACTCCTACTATCTTCCTACTGATAAATGCAGCGATCTCAAAGTATTTCTACAAAAATGGAATACCTGAGATGCAATACCTAACTCCACACTGGAACCTATAGTCAGGAGGAACAGCAAAATAGCTATCACATACTGCCAAAGTGTAGTTGGTCCAGGTTCTGACACCTCTTTCCTCAGCAAACCGAAACTCACTCGTGGTCCACCACGCGGGTCTGGGGCTTCAGAATCAGGCTCCTCAACCATGAAAAGATTGTATTTATCACCCACGATCTCAGCCAGTTGAGTCTGGAGTTTGGCAAAAACATCTTCTCTCTTCCCTCTTAGATTTCCTAGAAATAGGATGCCCTCACCAAGGTCTCCAAATGGCTCTTCTTTAGTCACCCAAAACGTTGAATAGCCAAAAAGCTTGTCCTTAATTAGCTTTACATCAGCAGGATCAACTTTCTCAGGTCCAAGAAGCTCCATCAATTTAAACGAATCAATTTGGAAATCATTGTAGACTGATCCAAGAGGAGCTATGTTTGGTGGCTGAAGAAAGGAAAACATCAATAGATTAGAATCCGATATGTCATTGCACTATTCTCACATTTTTCCCTCTCTGTACTCATCTTGCCAGTATTTACAAAATTTGGATATAAAACTATGTTACTCAACTCAAGTATGAGTGTCGAATAAGAGTTTGTATTTGACACTAGGTATATATTTTTTTCTAAGTTTCTTCTACGTTTTTGAAGGGTCCTTGGAGGATCATATCCCATTCCCAAATCTGAAAATGTGTCGGACATGGGTGAAGACAGGCTTCAGTTGGTAGTCACTTACATTACCACTTGTTATTCACTATTTGATATTTGCTTCCTTAAAGTTGCTAAAACGCAAAATCATAAAGGATTACAAATGAATAGATAATGAAAATGCAAAACCAAATGTAACATAACTGTTCCAATAACAGTGAATTCGGGCATTTTATTTGCAATATAATATAATTTGATTCTTAATTCCTGGAGGAAAGAAAATGTAATTATTCTCTTATATTCAAAAGACAAGTAAAACTAAACATACAACCTTTTTCGTCTTCTTTTCCCTTTCATGAATTCTAACAATTTTCTACAAAATTGCCAATTAAATTCAGAGAATAAAATCAATAAGAAATGCAAGGAAAAAGAATAGCAAAACGCTGTACCCTGGAGGAAAGGGACGGAGGCAGCTCATTACTGGTGCGTTTCTCCTGCACAGCCTTATCTTCGGGCGGCGACGCCGTCGTGACGGTGGATTCCGTGGATGAAGCAGTATTACTACTATCCTCCTTAATCTCTCCATCATTTTGGGTGTAATCAGCGTCATTATTACTATTATTAGTGCCGCTAAAACACCTAAATTTGAGAAACTTTTCCCGAGAAACTTCCTTGGAGATTAAATAACATAACTTGGTGTTCAATTTCCTGGACCCGAAGACTTGGACCCCAACTCTTTGGCGGAAAATTGAACTGGAACTGAACCTCAAGTTCACGGCGTTAAAACTAAAGCTGGTGAGAGTTCCCATCCAATCAAATAAAATTGAAAAATGAAAAGGTTTGAATTATTTATTTCTTCTTGGTTTTGGGTGGGTTTTCTGAAACTGAGACAGTGAGAGCATAAAATTTTATCCTCTTCTTTGCGGGATATTCAAAAACAAATATCTTTTTCTTCTTTTATTTTCCCCCATTTTTTTAATTAAAATTATATAAATATTTTTAATTTAGAATATAACATACAACACTAAAATTTCAAACTAATAATAATAACAACATACATGTAATATATAGAAAACTAAAATTAAAAAAAATATTTTATATTAAACATTTATTCAAAAATTATTATTAATGTAATGGTTAAAATTTTGTTTATAAATTAATTAAATATAAATTCAATCCTTAATTTTAGTTATTTTATTTTAAAATTTCATATATAAAATAATGAAAAGATAAAAAGGCTATCAACATGATAGTAATTATTAAAAGGATATATTAGTTATTTTTTAATCGAGTGGTACTAGGTGAGGGGTGTAGATATTTTAATTAAGTTTTAAACATTTGAAAATAAATTTTATTCTATTATAAATTTAAAGAGTTAATTGTACTGAATATCTCCAAACTACGACCCTTGTTCTAAATTGATACCTAAACTTTAAATCGTTCTAATTACATCTTCAAACAATCGATATTATATCAATTAGGTTATTTCGTTACTAAAATCATTAGTTTAACGGTTAAAAGACAAGTCAGATCTTATGTGATATAATTAAGAAAAATGAACACTATAAAAGCGAATGTTTTAAAAATATCAATTTTACGATTTTCGAAACTTTTACAGAAATTTTATCGTTCATTCTTTTTTTTTTTTAGCTTTACTTTATTATTAGTTTATTACTTATGCGACAACATTCTATATTTTTTAATTTTAAATTTATTTACATAAGATTTGACGTGTCATTTAATGATTTTAATAATAAAAGGACTTGATTGATATAACATACATAGTTTGTAGATGTAATTAGAATATTTTGAAGTTTGAGGACCAATTTAAAATGAGGTTCATAGTTTAGGGATGGCTGATGCAATTAACTCAAATTAAAAATACAAAACTTTTTTTGATATAACAAAGTGTTAATTGCACTAGACATTCCCAAGCTATAGCCCTCATTTTAAATTAGTTCTCAAATTTCAAAATATTCTAATTACATTCCTAAAATATCGATGTTATATCAATCAAGTCCTTTCATTATTACACCTGTTAATTTAACCATTAAATAGTAAAATCTTATACATAGTTTAAAGAGAAAAACTTAAAAGAAAAGTAAAATGTTACCGCATAAAATTTAAAATTAACAACTAAAAATAAAGAGAGAAAGAGAGAGAAATTATGTCACGTAATATTTGATGTCTCATTTACCAGTAATAGTTTAGTGCAATAAAAGTTTCGAAAACCTGAAAAGATCTTATTGATATAACAATAATAGTTTGAGGATGTAACTAGAATTTTTAAAGTTTGAAAATCAATTTAGAATGAGAACCATAGTTTGGAGATGTTTAGTGCAAGTAACTCTATAATAAAATCGTATAAATTTATGCTAAAATAAACCATAAGTCCCTGCACTATTTGTAAATTTGGAATTTATTTCCTGTATTTTTATTTTTAAGAATTTAGTTCCTTTACTTTTTCAGATTTTAAAATTTAGGTCAAATTATTAATACTGTTAAAATTATTTTATTAAATTCAGTTTCACTACAATGCCATTGTTACATTGCTAGCAAGTGAGGGGTTTTTTTTTTTTTTTAATTTCAAAATGTTAAGCCAAGAAATTTAACAAAAAAATATGTTAACAATTGAACCTAAATCTTGAAATTTGAGAACTAAAAAAACTAAATTCCTAAAAAGATAAAAAAATAAAATTTAAATTTACGAAGAATACAAAGAACTATAATAAATTTATAAAATTTATTATAAAGCAAAACTCTTTTTTAAGTTAATAGAAACAGACCAGGCCCGCCCCTGTATAATAGAGATAAAGACAAGGGTGACATTAAAGGGGCTATCTCTAAAATGGAAAACTTGTGTTTTAATCTCTAAGGTATAATGATTTATTTGGCTCTTCAACTTTACAAAATAAAAAAATAATTTAGCTTTTTAGCTTTTAAACTTATATTATTTTTCAAATTATTTCAAAATGGATGGAAAAGTTAACTTTACTTATGTGGCATACATGTGAATTATCACATGGATGCCATGTCAGTAATTAATTAACTTTTATAATTTAAAAAATTCAAAAAATATAAAAGTATTTTTTAAAAATAGAGAAGTATTTTAATATTTTTAATTTTTAAAAAATTAATTAATTGCTAAGGTGACATGCACATCAATGTCAAGTCAATAAAGTTAACAAATTTCAACTTTTCTATTTATTTTGAGTGATTTGACAAATAAGAGAAAAATTAAATGAATGACTAAAATGAATTATTTTATAAAGTTAAAAGGGCCAAATAAATTATTATACCTTTAGTTTAATATCCGTCATGGCCGGATATAAACTTATATTTTTTTGGTCCATAAACGTTTCGGTAATGAGGAAACTTTAGAATAGGAGAATGAGTCCATGAAGATGTGTTAATTAGGCATTTAGTTCTCTTAAAAGGACAACGAGTGTGTTAATAAGATCAAGATTCTCAAATTTCACAACCACCCATTCCCAAACCTTAACAAAAATTTATGATGAACTACATTCCACAGCTTCTTCAATGTAGTGGCAATCATCCATGTTGCTTATTTATATTCTCTTTTGATGCATTTAGATATGCCATATGAATATTTTCACCCCTGGAATAGTGTTAAGATTCCAAATTAACTTTCACAGTCTTGCCTATGTGTTTCAATCTCTGGTCTTCCACGAGAGTTGTTCATAAGCAAATTATAGCCAAACTTCACAATAGTGATTTCAACGTAACACAGAATAAAGGGAGTCATATAATGTAATATTAGTACAAAAGACACCATAGTCTATGAATAACAGAAAATATTACAGATGCCAAAATTCGAATCCCATATTTGCAGAGGGTGGCAGCATGAACTAAGTTCCGGATTTCTGTTGTAAACACAGGTTTCTGTATTTCTCAGAAAACTAGTATAAACAAGTGCATTTGGTTCTGAAACTTTGTCAACTAATTAACTAAACGAGTCTTTAGATGGCCTGAAGAATGTAGCAGTTGCAGTATAAAATAAAATTTGCTGAGGCCTTGTTTGGTAGGGAAGGTAGAGAAGGAACATGACAGAAATTACTTTTAGTCCAACGGTTAACCGTTGGATTGAAAGATCTTTTCCGATGTTCCACTTTTCCATCTTTCGTCCCAAACAAACAAAGGGTTACTAGCCCCTACTGTCCTTCCTTCTCTTGTCATTGCCATATACTGCATAGAAGATTTTGTGTTTTCAGTTACTGATAGTTTATCATTGACACTCTTTAAAATCATTAAGACAAACAAGTTTAACAACCAGATAAGAAATCTATGTTTACTCAGACTTGGGTGCGTTGGTATGTGTTTACTTCAAGGTAAATGAAGAGTTGGAGCAACATAGGTGGAAGTACCTGAATGTTATTGTTAGCGGAAGGCGACACGAAGGTGTTGGGGTTCGCAAGGAGAGATCGGAGATCCCTCACTGCTATGGGAATCTACTCGCCATGCATCTTGAACTTGAGCAGCAAATTGCAAGTTCCACAGCACATCCTCAATAGAAGGTCTCTCAGCAGGGTCCTTCACCAGGCATCTCACACAAATTTCCATCATTGTTTTCAATGACTGATCCGAACAAGATGCCCGAACTGTGGGATCTGCTACACGTCTTCTCGTTGCATCATCCGTTGCCATGATTGCTTCTAGCTGCTCAGGTTGAATCTTAATGAATTAATGATTTGTATACATTGAGTTTCTTTGTATGTTCTAAGTTCATATCTTAAGTTCAAAGTTTCAGTTTGTCATGAGAAAATGGAAATGAGATTTTGAACTCACAATATGCTAGAGGAATCCAATGATTTACCTGGTTTTTAAGAACTTGAACTTGATTCCTGGATTTTGATGGCCTCCCCAGAATCATTTCGAGTAAAATCACTCCAAAATCATAAACATCGACCTTATCATCATATGTTACCCTGTCATGGAACAACAGCCAAATGCAACAATTTCAATGAAACATCGTATTTTAGATGCTCCCTTTATAAACCTGAGAGAATATCTATGCTACTTGGATTCAGTGTGAATGTCAAACAGGGTCATTTGTCCTACGTGGGTATATTTAAATTTTTTACAAGATTTCCTTGTATTTGGATGGTCCCTAGAGGATCATATCCCCATACTCATGTCTATGTATTGCGACGAAATAAGGGTACTTCTCATGATAGTAAATATATTATAGTTTTTGTTTACATTAGTTTTAGCTTTAAACAAATCATACACGGATTAAAACAATCATGATGATATGTAATGAGAATCTAAAGCACTGTTTTATGTACTAAACCCATTAATGAACATTCTTGTTGAGCAATATCAGTTTATAATGACTGTTTGTGTAATTTCGGTATCATCCAGAATATCATTCATTACAAACCTTGCACTAGTACTTGGATCCTTGGGTGGAGCAGAAGTTCCATGGCCTACCTGCAAGAACAAGTAGCAGTAAACACAATCACACACCGGCGAATTCAAAGCAAAAAGTCCATAGAGAATGAAATTGTTCTTCTGTGTTCATACCTTTCCTGCAATTTCGGCTAATAGGGGCAGGTTGTAACTGCTAATCTTTGCAACAAGGTTCTGGTCCATCAGAATATCAGTTATTTTCAGATGATTTGAGTACACACCAGGTACAATCCCTGTGTGCAAAAATTGGATGCCCTTTGCTATCCCAATCGCCGATGATATGCGCTGCGCCCATGTAAGTGAGCATCTGTCACGTCCTGCAAACCGGAATATCAGACATTACAAACAATCCAAACACATAGATAAAGTAAACATTAAGATCTTCCAAAATGGATGATAGGAAAATGAATGGTTTTTTTTAAACATGTTTCTATAACATTAAAGAGCTTGCATGTTGTTGGTCTTTGATGTGCAAGAGTGAAACAAATTGACCAAGCACTCACTGACTGTCATAACCAAAGTAAATGAACTTTCCTCAACAGGATTACTTATGTGCTTGTTCATCCTAAAATACCCAGACTTGGGTGAGAGTGTCAGATACGGATATGTGCCCAACACGGGCATGTTCACTAGTTTCTAAGTTTTCTAATGTATTCGAAGGGTCTCAAAGGTTACGTCCCTGAATCCATGTCTGAGTCAAACACAAATGTTGGACATGGATGCTTCAAGAGAAATAAAGAGTCGAAGCAACATAGCTCTAAGACATGGAGAAGAAGTGCAAATAGTGTGGCCTTGCTATCTGTCCTGGAAAAAAATTAACATAGAGATTAATGATTACCAGATATCCAGCTCCTGAGAGTGCCATTTGGTACATATTCAAAGATCAAAAAAATTCTGCTGACACTTGAATCATCCAAGTAGCATTCAAAGCAATGGCCAAGAGCACTGACTAAATGGCGATGTCTCAATTTGGAAATGAGCTCTACATGGTGCATAAAGCTTTGAGTGCTACGGCTTTTCTTCATTTTCAGACATCTAATGGCCACAAAGGAGCCATCTTTCAGCCTACCTCTATACATCTGAAATCATAAAATCATTGTCTTAGAACATTCTACAAAGGGAAATTTCCCATATTTTGGTTCTAGATAAAAAAAAAGAAGCAGCCCATGTAAAGACTCAAAATGGCCACTAAAGCAATTAGTTGGTTTGAACACTATACATGAAAACACATTATTCAGCTGCAAATTGTTGAAGCACAGGCTCACTTTCAATGTTTTACTAATGATAAGGCTACGGATCTCGAAATCTGACCACTGACTTAAACAAACTTCAACACCATATTGGAGAATCATTCAACTTTTAATTAAGCTGAAGCTCTCATTAAACTTGCTGCAAGTCAAAAATATCAAGTATATGTTAACTACATTGCTTACCTGCCCTAGAGAACCTTCACCCATGAAAGCAGTTGTGTGGAAGTTGTTTGTAGCAACCTCAAGTTCTTCTAGTGAAAATGTTCGATAAGCTGGAAGTCCAAGTGCTCCCAGCTTCGTTGTTTGCGATATATACCCTTTCAAGTAGCCAAAGTCATGGTCAGATTTCAAGTAATGAAAACTAGAGTCATTGTATGTAACTAGAGAAAGAGAGGTACAAGGGGGTCTTACTGGCATCAGATAGAAACTTTGATGAATACACAGTAGTTGCTTTCTCTGCAATCACTCTCGTAGTAGGTTTATTGATTGTCTTATCCGCATTCGACCTCCTAACAAACATGAAAATGAGACCAAGAAGTACTATTCCACCAACAATTCCTCCAGTTATGGCCATGGCAAGAGCCACTTTAGAAGTTTTGGACTTCTTATGGCGAGGTAAGATTCCCACAGCTAAAGCTTCATTGTGAC